>JALAZF010000160.1:0-10000000 GCA_022829125.1 Lathyrus tuberosus | reverse complement strand
TTGTACGAAGTCTTAGGCATTTACCTGTTTGCGGTAGAAAGGAAGTGACACATCCTTTATGAATGGAGTGAAGGAGATGAGAAAAGAGATGTTGTTTGTTTTTGTTCTTTTAAGAAGAAGTGTTTTGATTGTTTTGTGTTTATAACAAGTATTGCACTAAAGTCTTTGACATAGGAGCGAATGTGTCGCATTGTCGTCCTAACAGGACGTATGCTAAACACTCTAGAAAGGCTAAGGGAAACCCTTCTCCTTCCATTTCCCACACTTAAGGCTCGAGCGCAATATACGTTAATCCTTTATTAGATGTTTTTGGTTTTTGTTTTGAGATGAGAAAGATAGACTCAAAGGGTTTAAGAAAGGAAAAAGTCTAAGTGGGGGACTATTTATCCTAAAGATAACATGCATGGAGATCCTATGGTTGTGTGGGGTATAAGAACCTAAGTCTAAAGAAGAGAAAGGGATAACACTATCTAATGCTTATCCTACCTCAACTTAATCAAAAAATTAAGGATGAGCTAGGATCCCTAAGGGGTGTGAAAAAGTTGTACACAAAGCATTGTATCATGCTATTCCAACACATAAGAGAAAGAGAATAAACAAGAAAAACAGTGGCTACAACAGCGCTACAACATCCATACAACAGTAAAAAGTGGCACATAAGCAAGACAGCTTATAATACCACATGATTCAGCACAAAAGGAGCTATAAAAAGTCAAACAGCAGCACATATAACAGCATGTGTGCACATAGACAGCAGTAGAAAATCAGGGCAACCTGCAACATTTGAAGATGATTCAATCATAAAAAAAAATCATGCATCAAGCCTCACATATTCTTCAATCCAACATGATCACAATCATATCACAACATGGTAAAAAACCTTGAGATTGTCATGAAAGAATGCACAACTTTAAGTATATGAACGAATCAAATCAAATATGCATCTCATTAAATTGAATGCAAGTAAGCATGCACAACACAACAACTCCAGTAACACAAACATTAATTCACAATTAGCATGCTCAAGGAGTGTGTGTTAGGTGATCATCGCATCAAATAATCAACAACGCAAACATTATCAATCATCGATAAAACCAAAAATCGCATGTCGAAAAATCATGTTCATACCATAGCGTGAAGTGAAACAGCTCAAGAATAGTCCACCAATCATCATGACATTAATCCATGAAGTTTAGACATGCAAAGGATCTCAAACAAACAAGAAAATGTAAGAAAATCACATTCTGCAGCAGTGGTAACCGGTTACAGCATAACTGCTACCCGGTTACACAGTTCAAAATCAGACCAAATACGCAAAATTTTAACATGTTAACCGGTTAACATAATTGCACTGTGATTGTGTTAACCGGTTACTCTGGGACAGAATTTAAAAAAACAATTCCAAAAGCACTTTTCAACAGCAAATCACTTCTCCAAACATCCAAATGAACATGCAATAAATTGATCACGAAATTAGATGGAATTAAATTCATTAAACACCAATGGAATAATCATCAACATCAAGAATCAAATTCAACCAAATGGATCCAAATAAAAAATCACCAAAGATCTACATCGAATAAGTTGCAAATAAGCTAAATTAATTATAGATCTAAGGAAAACCAACCTACAAAGTGGAGACTTGCTTTGGTGATTGTTGCAAAGTGATCTTGGTACAAAAAATTAAAGAAAACCAGAGATTCCTCGATTAATAGCCGAAACGCGTCGAAACTGAGCAAAATCGCGAAAAATCACCGAGATCGAACTTGCACCAAAATAAATGGTGTGAAACCCTTGGATTGAAGTAGAATAATCTGAAATTCCAGAAATCCACTCAAAGAAAACCAAATGATAGAGTTTGAGCTCAAGAATTAATCACTTTTCAATGTGAAAAGTGATTATCCTTCAAGAAATAAGAGCTTTTTGTGAGGGTTTGGAAGAGAGAATTGAGATGAAGGTGTAGAAGTAGCAGAAAATTTCAGAGAGAAATGAGAGAATTGAAAATGAAATGTGAGAGATTTGGTGAAAAATGGTGGATCCCTTGAAAAATGAGTGAGGGGTTTCTTATATAGACTTTAGGTTTAGAGTGTGGGAGGTTTGGGATTAGCTTTGGACTTAGCTTCGGGTTTGGAGCTAGGGTCGGAGTTAGTTACACTCGACGCACCGAGTCAAGGTAGTTAACTCGGTTAGTTGGGATCAACTCGGTAACAATCCCAAGGAGAATTTCAACATCCAAAGGTGGAGATGCTTGGGAAACAAGGAATATGGTGCACTTGATTTGAAATGGAGCACTAGAATAAATGCCTTTGGAATTGAATTGAATTGAAATGTCTAGAGATGTCTAGAATATTCCATTTGTTGCTATAATACTGTAGAATCAAATACCCAAGTGTGTGCAATGGTGCTGTCCCAACAATGCAGCAAAATCTGCAACTTTGTACAGAGTAACCGGTTACAGCATATCTGCTAACCGGTTACATGCTTGAAAACCTGCGTTTCTGGTGAAAAATACACTATGTAACCGATTACATATAACTGCTAACCGGTTACTGCAACCCAATTTACCCAAATTTGCTTGGAAATGATGTTGAAGTCCCGATTTCGATTTTCCACCTCTTGTTTTGATGAGTAAACATGGAAACCTCTGTTTAAAGAACTCTGTGATCCCATGCCTTAGGAAAACCAATGATATGTGTATGATGTTTTAATATGACCTATCATGAAATGCAAATGAGTGAAAGATAAGCCAATTATTGGAGAGAAGTAAGAGGGCAAGTTTTGGGGTATTACACACTGGAGGAGACAAAATTGATGGATTCAACAGATATTCTTTGATATTGTCGAAAGCTTTTTGGTAGTCGTATGTCCATACACGGCTTTGGTTCTTTCTGATTAGTTTGAAGATCGGCGTGCATGTCACGGTCATGAGGGATATGAATCTTGAGATGTAATTTAGACGTCTTAAAAATCCTCTGACCTATTTTTCAGTCTTCGGAGAAGGCATTTCTTGAATGGCCTTGACCTTGTCAGGATCAACCTAAATTCCTTTCTGGCTAACGATGAATCCTAAGAGTTTTCCCGATCGAACACCGAATGTGAACTTATTGGGATTCAAGCGGAGTTTGTATTTCCTCAGACGCTAGAATAACTTTCACAGGTGTGTCACATGTTCTTCTTCTGTTTTAGATTTGGCAATCATGTCATCAACATACACTTCAACCTCTTTGTGCATCATGTTGTGAAACAGAGTTGTCATGGACCTTTGATAGGTTGCCCCCGTGTTCTTCAGACCGAACGACATTACCTTGTAACAAAAGGTGCCCCATGGGGTGATGAATGAAGTTTTCTCCATATCTTCCGGTGCCATTTTGATTTAATTTTAGCTCGAGAATCCATCCATGAAGGAGAAGACTTTGAATTTTGATATGCTGTCTACCAACATGTCAATGTGTGGCAGGGGGAAGTCATCCTTTGGACTTTCTTTGTTCAGATCCCTGTAGTCTACACATATTCTAACTTTTCTGTCCTTTTTTGGAACTGGCACTATGTTAGCTAGCCATTGAGGATATTCTGAGGTGGAAAGGAAACCTGTGTCGATCTATTTCTGCACTTCCTCTTTAATCTTGATGGCCATATCAGGATGAGTCTTTCTCAGTCTTTGTTTTATTGGCAGACATTCTATTTTTAGTGGCAAGTGATGTTCCACGAATCTGGTATCCAACCCTGGCATGTCCTGATAGGACCAAGCAAACACATCTGGAAACTATTTGAGAAGTTTTATCAAGTCTTCTCTGATAGTTGGACCGAGCAGTTCCCCAATCTTAACTTCTTTCTTTTCTTCCTCTGAACCCGAATTGACTGTTTCCAACGGCTCTTTGTGAGGCTCAATAGACCTTTCCTCTTGTTTTAGTAGTCGGGAGATATCTTCAGGAATTTCTTCGTTCTCTTCTTCTTCAGCTTCACATATCGGGAATTCAAAGTTGGGTGAAGGCATTGGATCGTATGTTTCAATGGGGTTTAAAACAAGCAATCTGCATGACTTGATGATTTGTTTTTTAGCAAAGACAGAGAGAATGCAAGAGTGTGTGCAGTGTATTTTTTGAAAGATGCTTGTTTTTTATTTTGGGTTGTTTTTTAGGATTACCATTTTCAGAAAAAGGAAAAGTGAAGATAGCAATAAATGCGGGAATTCAAAATGACATTATTTATTCATGATTTGTCGATTCTTGAAATACAGCCCTATAAAACAAAACTCCGTCGCTTTGGGCAAAGCGAAGAGGGATATTTACAGAAAGGTGAGCCCTATAAAAACATTTGTTTTACCTGGGCAAGGTGAGAGGTTAAAACAAAGATGGTAATTACTTAGACTTATCGATGACTTTTGGGACATCGACAGGAACCCAGTGGCGACAAACCCCTCTGTGAATCACAAAGTCTGGTATCTTTCTTCTTGGTTTGTCTTTAGAAACAACGCTGATTTTTGGTAGGATCATTGGAGTCTTCCTCCCAAGCAAAATTGTCATAAACGAACTCTTCTGTTGTATCTTCCCTAGTGTTTTCACTCTCAAGAGGATCTCCCCATCCAGTTAGCTAGATGTCCTCGTATCTGATGCGAGAGCTTTCAGGAGCAGTGTACTTGACTAAGAAGTTGTACTTGCCACTCGACTGTCCTAAGGTGTCCCAGGTTTTTGTGGGGATAGAGGAGTCATCCTCTTCAATGACGTTGACCTCAGGAAAAGCATAGTTAATGAATTCTTGTCCTGCAATCTTTGATGATTGATCATCCTGGTGTTGGATATATTCGGAATGTCCTGAGTAATGATCCCATGACTCAGTGGGGACGTGGGTATTATTTTCAATATTACTCAGTTGATAGGCACCGTCCGACTCACTCTTTTGCCCCAAGTCTTCCGTGTATGGCTTCCCGATAGGCAAGTCATCCAGGGGATCATAATAGTCATAGTTAAAACTGTCTTTCATTAGATTGACTTTCTCTAATGAATTTGGTGGAGCACGACATCCTTCAGGATCACAATCTCCATAGATCATCCGAACGTCTGATCTCGGTATGTATCTCGGGCTCTGCTTTGGAAAACAGAATGGCATGTGCGCCTCTCCCTGACTCCCCTTGAGACATATAATCGTCATCGTTGAGATAAGATTTCCACTCCTCATCCGTATCGGAGGAGTCGCATTCATTGATGGTGTGTACTTCTTGAGACACTGGGTGGAGGAAACCTCCACTGTGGAAGAAATCCTGAATGGGACGAAAACTTTCGGCTTTCTTAGTAGTCTGGGTACAGGTTGAAGAGAAACCATGACATTTCTTTATCTTGTTATCAGTAGCAATTAAAATTTTTCCCCATCCTTTTGTTTCATTACTCTTGATTACTTCGAGAGCGTCCTTGTATGAGGAAATCGATGTCCCTTTTTCTGGTCAATTCTCAATGCTCACCGAGAATGCTTGGAACTGAGTTCCAAAAACCTCTTCTGGTTCTACACATGATAATGATGATATGTTGCTCACGATTAACGCTTGCTCTCCACATACTGTGACTAACTTTTCATTTTTGACGAACTTCAGCTTTTGGTGAAGGGACTGCCCCAGCTTCGTGTATCCAAGGTCTTCCTAATAAACAGCTGTATGCTGCTCGGATCTCCATGATCTGGAAAGTGACTTGGAAAGTGTGAGGACCGATGGTTATGGGAAGATTGACTTCGCCGATAACTGTTTTTCTAGATCCATCAAAGGCTTTGACAATGATCTCACTGCCTCTCATCGGAGCTCCTTGAAATGATAGTCGTACCAGAGTTGATTTTGGCATAACATTCAAAGATCATCCTGTGTCCACCAGTACACTGGCTAAAGTATCGTCTTGGCAGTTGACTGTAATGTTAAGCGCCATATTATGATTCTTGCCTTCTTCCGGTAGTTCTTCATCACTGAATCCTAAATTGTTGCAGGAAGTGATGTTGGAGATGATGTTGTCAAATTGTCCTACTGTCACATCTTGTTCCACGAAGGATTGCTCTAAGACTTTCTGTAGAGCTTCCTTGTGATCTTCTGAATTAAGCAGAAGAGATAGCACAGAGATTCGAGACGGAGTTTGCAACAATTGGTCCACAATGTTGTACTCGCTTTTCTGGATGAGCTTCAACATCTCATCATTTTTCTTTATAAGTTATGGATTATTTTATTGACCGACTTGTTGATTTGGAACTTCTGTTTGAGGTTCGTTTTCTTTGGCAGGTTCTCCAACTCCTCTGTTAAAGATCTGACTGCTCCGGGTAACTCGACTGATGTCGGCAATGTTCACGACGGAGGGTAATGGAGTTTCCTTTCCATTTTCGATGGTTGTTGCACCGTACTTGTAAGGGATGGCCTTTTCTGATTTGTACGGTATTGATCCTGGCAGGTAGATAACCACAGCAGCTTTTTAATTTCTCTGACCGTCATAGGAAACCTCAATCAGTTCCTGGTTGGGAACTTTTCTACCATCAAGAGGGATTCTTGATTCATTGAGTAGATGGATTATGGTGCAAACGTATTTGGTTATTCCATGATTAGAGATTATGATAGAGCTTTTTCTTTGACCAGGGAGGGAGCCTTGTATCATGTTAATCGACCCAGAACTTGAACACGGTCAAATCTCTTTCCGGTCCAACTGATTTTGGAGGGCTGCTCGCACGAGATAACATCCTTGGTTATTTTTCGAGCATAATCTACAGCGCTCATAATTGTGCGGTGTTACCTGGTCGTATCCTCTTTGTATGTAGTGCATCTTTACTAGATCTGTTTCTATTGAGCGGACATCACGACTTTGATGTGTACCAGGATTCCCACAGTCAAGCTAATTCGCTGTGTAGATTCATCTAGGTAAATTGGAAGCCACTAGTGGTACAACAAATGTTGCAGCATTCTTTGTACATGTGCACACCATTGGTCATCTTCACGGCATTCTTTACAGTCTTGATAATCATGTGAAGCCAGAAAACTGAGCCTGACCTGTTTAGTATGTAATTCCACCAGACTGGTATTCATTAGGTGTATGTCAAAGATTTGAACCATATTGACTTGAGGGTCATTTCTTTCACGGTAGTCTTGGATCCATCCGAGATCTATCTGACGCTGGACGGCCTCTTGTACCAAAGAGCATCCCTGATTGTCTATAGAGCATACTAGAGAAGCGTTATAATCGTGCCGCGGCAGATTGTAATACTGACTTTATCTCGAATGCATTGCCACTAAGTTGATGTTCATTGCACGGATGTCGTGGTTCTGAACAATGTTGGGATGTGTATGGGCCATATTTACTTCACGAATCTTGTGATCCTGAATCCAGCACAGATCCATTTGCTCTTCCAGAGTTGCTTGTACTATGGCACACCCTTGATTGTCCTTGGAGAAGATATCACAATGATAATAGTTGTGAGATGGCACATGACCGTAGCTGCTCGGTCTGCAATGCATCTTCATCATATTAGTTCCTAATAGGAGTACATCGTGAATTTGATAACTGCGGCTACATTCTCCCTCTATTAAATTCACTGCAGTCTTCTCATGTTGTGGCAACGGGTTTATCTGAACATTCAGATTAGTATCTTTGAAAGATAAGATCTCGTTCCTGATAAGCTTCTGTACGTCATACTTGAAGCTGAGATAATTCTTAATGTTGTGTCCCGCTCCTCCTTGATGGTAAGGGCAAGTTTGATCGACTTTGAACCAAAAAGGTGGATTTTTTGGTACTGTAAGAGGAGTCCTGGTTTGGACGTGCCCCTTGGCTAATAGAAGTGGAAATAGTTATGTGTACAACATCGGTATAGGGTCAAACCCTGATGGTTGTGTCGTACGATTGTTGTTGTTGTACTGTTGATGAGCCTGCTGAAAAGGCTGTTGCGGCATTTTCTGATACTGTTGTAGACTTGGTTGGCTCTAAGCAACCTGAGGTTGATAAGTCGAGGTAGCTCTGGATTGATAGCGGGAGTTACCGCCGCTACTGGTTGATACCTTCGTCTTTGCTTTCCCAGAGAGATATTACTGATATCTTTTGGAAAGCATGACATTATCTCTTGGTACTGCTAGATAGCTCTGCATCCTTGACTAATCGTCCTTCTCGGACTGCTTCTTAAAGGCGTACTCATATGTTCACCATTTGAGTGAAGTCACTAGGCGCACTGGCGACCATTCGGTTGTAATAGAACGAGCTTAAGGTTTTTAGGTAAATCTTTGTCATCTCCTTTTCCTCAAGAAGGGGACAAATCTGAGCGGCAATTTCACGCCATCTCTGAGCATATTATTTAAAATTTTCTTTGTCCTTCTATGACATTGCTCTAAGCTTATACATATCTGGTGCCATGTCCATATTGTATTTATATTGTTGAACGAAGGCTGCCCTGAGATCTCTGAAAGTACTGATCTTGGCGCGGTTTAAACCCATGTACCATTTGAGTGCGGCACCAGTTAAACTGTATTGGAAGTAATGGATCAGTAGTTGTTGATTATCTGTCTGAGTAGACATTTTTCGAGCGTACATCACCAAATGACTTTGAGGGCAAGAGTTTCCTTTGTACTTTTCAAAGTCAGGCACCTTGAATTTGTGCGATATCTTTACATTAGGGACCAAACAAAGGTTTGCGGTGTCCTTTCCGAATAAGTCTTGACCGCGAATGGCATGCAGTTCCTTCTGCATTTCCAAGAATTGTTCCTGGAACTCATTCATCCTTTCGTACATGTCTTCGTTTCACCAGAAATTGCTTGCGGAATAAGTTCTTCTGGGACAGTGTGTACCATTGGTTGTGGTATAGACATTATATCGGTGAATCTTTGTGCTTCCATGCCCTGAAGTTTGTAACCTTCTGGAGTTGCTGTCGTAACCCTTACATCTTCACTTTCCCAAAGTTTGTAACCTTCAGGTCCAGCGGTTCCTGCTACGGCTTCTGGGTCTTCAGTGACCGGCAGATGTATCCTTCAGGTATAAAGTTGAAAGGCATGCCCCAGGGGTGACCCTTAGGCATGTTGTACCGAGGATGATTCTCATGTGTCTCCATTATGGGCGTAGATGTGATCTCTGAGTTTATAGTCTTTTGATGCCGCTGCTGCCAGGGATTGCATGTCACTCTGAAGTTTTTCCAAACTTTCCTTCAGAACGTCGATTTCTTCTCTCATCTCTTTGTTTTCTTCCTCGAGATCATCCATTTTCTTTTTTCGATTGGCCCGAGTATTGTATGAGTGAGACAGTTTGACTCTAGAATTGTGATACATACGTGAGACTCAAAGATAAGAAAAATGCATTATGTGAGAATGATGAATGATATGCAATGACATATTTTTAGTTTTTGTTTTATTCAAAAAGAAGCTTCAACAATTAGATTGCAAATATCACACAGTAGGGGAGACCCTTTTTTTATTGAATTCGAAAGATTGCAGTATTTTACAAGGAAAAGTACAATATTTTACAAAGTGCTGTAAGGAAAATGTCTAAGCTCATGGACCCTGAGTTCTCTCTAAAGAGAGCTCAGATGCTGGTTCCTGTATTTTCCTTTTCTTTGACCGGGACTCTTCAGTTGTTGTCAGTCCTTTGCCAAGTGAAATGAGCGAGCAAACTTCTTCGGTCTTGTTGACTTTCTATAGCATGTTGTTCAAATATCTCAATCAGAGCATCTTTCTCCTTTAATAGTTCCTGAATCTTGGTACACTCTAAATTGAGGATTCGATATTTGTTTTTCCAAGAGCTCTTTTCACGTTGAACTTTGTTGAGAGCGACCTGGAGTTTTTCTGCATCAAACATGAAATAAAGGACAGATTCCTTTAATGGACAAACTTCTTGGCGAGGGAAAGGCATCCTCAGTTTGAGGGCTCTAGTTTGCACCCAGTGGAGATAAGGTTCCATGGAGGTACAGTTTGTTCTTCCCGGAGACTCTCTGCCTTTCCTGTGAATATGTTTCCAGGCATCACTACGCCAAAATTAGTATTCAATAGCGTTTTTTTAAGCTTTACTAGCACTTTTAAGCGCTATTAAATCCCCCGCTATTATAGGTTTGCCACCTATAATAGCGCTTTTTAAGCGCTATCAAATAATCGTATTAATATCGTTTTATCAAAAGCGTTGTCGTAGCATATTAGAAATTTCAATTTGTCTCATGATTAAATAACGCTTATTCATAAAGTGCTATATTAGATGTATCTATTTAATAGCGCTTTACTTAGAAACGCTATTATAGACACCTATCTCTAATAGCACTTCAGTAAAAAGTGGTGTTATATGTATTATTTTTACAATGATATATTTATGAGTAATTCAATATTACTAAAAAAAGTATAATTATTATTTTTCTAAAAATACAAATATCAATAATATATTATATAATAAATAATATTTTGTTACAATATCAATAATACAAATTCAATGACATTTATTTAATAGAATAGACAAAACAATAAAGTTTGGACAAATTTCCCAATCTTTAATCCATACACATTTGTTTCTTGAAGTTTGGATGATGAACTCTATACGATACCTACATTTACTCTTGACTCCCAAGACTCACTATTGACTATGAATCAACATTTTCAACTCCAACTCCAAGAGTGCCTATATTCACTGTCATGGTCAATCAATAAAGAACATAAAACTGAAAACACTTCCAAGATATAGTAAGAGCTCTTCAAAAGAGAGAAAGAAAATGTCAATCAATAAAAAAATCTATAAATGTCTAGTATAGCTAATTAAGCTATCAAAGATGTGTTTTTTTAAGACAAATGGAATAGAATATATATATATATATATATATATATATATATATACACACCTCTGATTAATCAAACTACAAGCCTCCTCCCGCAATCCGTCATATACATTTCGAGCAATTTGTCCTGTGAAGAGCGTAGAAAAGAACACGTGACTCTTTTCATGTTTAAACTTGGATTAAATAGAACTAGTAGAATAAAATTTCAAGAAACCTAGTAGATACCTCTGCATGCAGCTTGTATAGTACAACATATAAACGAATCAAGACAAAGGCTGCAGATCTCTATTAACAAGAATTGTGTGTATCTCCTTATTTTTAAATATTTGGGTTCTAAAATTCTTACAAAGTACATCACAAGATAAAAAATTGTACAACTAACATATATTTAAGAAATTGTGCAACTAACATATATATAATCTTTAAAAAAAACAGATAAATTCTCAGAAACTTCTAGATAAGTGATTTTGATATTGATTTTCAATATTATATCATATACTATATACAATCTAGAATTTATAAGCATTAAACTATCTATAATCACACACAAGATTAAAGGTAACATTTCTGTGTTTGGGGTATTTCAATACCTTGATAGAGTGCTTTGAGAACATCATGGTCATTCAGTTCAACCGTCCAAAAATGAAGATTAGGCAATCTAACTGAATTTTTTGAAAATCCAGATATTCTAGAAGAACCATTTGGACCACCATATTCCAAGATAATGCCAAATTTGTTGAAAGGAAATAATGGAGAAACATGCCTTCAATTAACAAAATAATGACTTAGTTTCATAGCAGAAGTATATGACATAAAAAAATCCACACAAAAATTATATTGCAGCATTAGAATTACAAGATAATGCCAAATTTGTTGAATGGAAACAATGGAGAAACATCTCGTAAGTTAGCAAAGCAATTACTTATTTTAATAGCAGAAAGTATGACCTAAAACATTTAACCAAAAATTACTATATGCAGTAAGATGTTCACAATTTACAATGCAATCAATTGAATTGAACAAATAGAAAGAAAGGAAGTACGTGGCATTTTAAAATATTAGTGTGTTAGTGGGGGAATGTTAGTTTCCAGGATTTGAACCCTGGACCTCCTACTTGCAACTCCTTCATGTCCCTTCTTGGGACAAAATATTAGTAGCTTTGTTAAGTTCATATTGCATGCACTTCTTGTATCTTTTTAATCTATAGATTTTAAATCTTAAATTTAAATTCACTTATGCATGATAAATAAAATCAACATTGTCAAATAATGGCTACAGGAAGCGGAATTTGAACAAACTACTATTGTTATGCGAAATGCAAGTTAGTACAAAACATTGTCAAATAGAGGCTAGAGCAGTACCATAAGGCTGCAGTATCGTCAAACTTGAACAAACTGATATTTTTAGAGATCGATAAACAATACTGAAAAAATATTCTGAAACAAACGCTTACTTGTATGAGACCAGCAAGCAATCTGAACTCAAAAGCTCCATCATTTTAGTATCAGATTCCTTATGCAGATTATTTGCATATGTCTGATTTCTGTAAGAGTCATTTAGTTCACCAAATGATAACCTGAGGGAGAGAAGGGGAATTTTCAAAGACCACCATAACACTCTCTCACTACAAAAAAAAAACTGCAATTTGCCAGGTGAAAAACACCCCGCAAAAGCAAATATCACCCTGCAACAACAATTTTGCGAGGTGGTTCAGATACCCCGCAAAAACGTTAGTCGCAAAACGTTGAAAGAAGAAAAACACCTCGCAACTTAGCTAGGTGAAAAACGCCTCGCAACGTTGCTAAGTGAATTTCACCTCGCAAACGCTTTCCCAAGAATTAAGACCTTAATCAGAGCAGAGCAGAGCAGAGCAGGCGTGCAGTGTGGTCAGAGCAGTGTAACTTAGCTAGGTGAAAAACACCTCGCAACATTGCTAGGTGAATTTCACCCCGCAAACTCTTTCCCAGAATTCAGACCTTTGTCAGAGCAGAGCAGGCGTGCAGTGTGGTCATGTGAGTGTGTACGCATACATTACGAGGTGATTTTCACCTGGCAAAATTTGAAAGTTGCTAGGCGATTTTCACCTGGAAAATGTTAAATTATAATAAAAAAATATATTTTATTTTTATATTATTCTAAATAAATATTAATTGTAATATTAATAATAATATAAATATAATAAATGATTTAAATTCAGAAATTAATTTAAAAAATTAAATATTTAAATTCATAATTAATCCAAAATATTAAAATTCATAATTAATCTGAAAAACTTTCGTCACTCGCGTTTGCTTCATCATTCCCGTCACTGGCGTTTGCTTCATCATTCTCGTCTAACGCTCCTTGGTTTCCAACCGCTCCAACTCCGCCACCACCATATTGTTGAAACATTTGTTGCATTTGTTGCATATGTTGTTGCATTTGTTCTCGCATTTGTTGTTGCATTTCTAGTTGTGTACGAATTATATTCTCTTGTGAAATTCTCAATGCTTCTTCCAACTCCATTTTTTTTTTCATTTCTTCCAATTCAGCATTTTTTGCAGCTTCACGTGCTGCTTCACTTTGAGCTAACTGTCTAATTGTTTCAGCCATATGAGGGGTTAATGTCGGAGGACGTGAGGACCCTTCCCAGTCTGCAATTCTCCTAAATAAAGAATACCTATCCCCTTTTTTGTAGTTTCCAGCTAAAGGTCCAGTAGCATAAATTTTTCCATTTCTATTCTTTCCCTTACTTGCTTTAATCCAAAGATATTGATCAATTGCTGGATCAAGAGGATATTGCCCCCATGGACCACCTAAATGAGGATTTTGAGATATGAATTCTTCCTTTAATCTTTGGTACTCCGCCTACACAAACGGGAAAAATTAAATTAAATAATAGAGTTTAGGCAATTTATTTAAATAAAAAAATTAAATATAACATTTTAATATTAATATCATCTTACTTGTGTATCTCTAGCACGATCATCGATATACTCTCCATCTCTTCCCCGATAAGTCCTCTCATGAAGCTCTTGCATTAATGGGGCTCTTCCTTTGGTAATAGCCTAATTAATACACATAGAACTTCAATTAAAAATAAATCACAATTAAGAATATAATTTTAAAAAATTAGTGAGATGAAAATATAATTACCATCCGTTCAGCATGATCGGCAATACTAATGCTTTCAGCTCTATGAAGAGCGGTTCCCCTTTCCGATGCTCTACGTTTCTTTGCTTTTTCAGATTTTTCTTAAACTCATCTGTATTCCAATACGCAGGCATTTCTTTAAATACATTCTCGCCCATCCATAGATGCCTGATCTGTTTTTCTTCCCATCCAAGCCTGACACGCCTAAGCATGTCAGAAAGTCGGGCGCTTGCTCTCTTCTTAAAACTGATCTCGACCATCTCATCATCCAGTGTATTCCATACGCACTTCTCCTGCAATATTGAAAAAATTATTAAATAATAAAAACAAGATAGTTAGTAATTAAAAAATTAATTGCTTAACGAAAATATTATACCCGAAATTTGTCAAACCATTTTGTATACAACTTATTATCCTTCTTCACAAGTTGTCCAAAAGACTTCCAAGATTGTTTATACAACTCTTGAATAACTTCCTTTATGCTAACTCCAGCAGGCCTACTTGGCACAAAACTAAACAACAATAATTTGAATAAGTATTAATTAAATTTAAAAAAATGAAAACATGTGCATATGCTTTAAATATAAGAAAGAAACTTACGAGTTTCCAACAGGCCTAATAACCCATCTTCCTTCAGACTTCTTATGTTGATATTCCATTGCAGCCACATCCACGTTTTCAATGTCTTCCTCCTCCTCCTCCTCCTGATCGGGCAATATATCGTCATCCGACTCCTGATGGACTGGTGAGGGTACATGTGAGGTGCGTGAGCCCCTAGGGGGATGTGAAGACGAGGATCCATGTGGGGAATGTGAGGTCTGTGAGCGGGAATGTGAGGTGCGTGAGCGGCTAGGGGGATGTGGGATGTGGGTTGCGTGATGATGGGATGATGCGCATGTGGGGGTATGCTAGATCCCCCAGACGGCATGTATGGTAGGGGTATGTCTTATGGTGATACAGGATGGAATGGTGTGGGTATAAAAAATCCAGGTGGACCATCCTGTGAAGTGAGTAGTGAAGTGTATGTCTGAGGAGCACCTGGAGTAAACTGAGGCATACTTTGCTGAGCCCCTGGAGTAAACTGAGACATAATCTGCTGAGCTCCTGGAGTAAACTGAGGCGTAGTCTGCTGAGCCCCCTGACTAGACTGAGGCAAAGAAGAATACATGGATGATGGAGGCACCTCAACCACACGTATCCTCGTGCGATGGCCTTTCTTACCCTTACCTTTATCCTCAAGACGGGGTGGCATTTTACCTAAATAAAATAAAAGAATTTATTTATAAAACAATTAATAAACAATATGTTGACAACAAAATAGACTCATCATTAAAATACGCAATATGTTTATGTTTTAATATGTTGACAAAAGAATAGACCCATCATTAAAATACACAATATTTATAAAAAAGAGATCTATTCAAATTATGTATCCTCAAAATCTTCATTATCTTCATTTGATTCAAAATCATCTTCGGATTCTGACTCTTCATCGTCTTCATCCATATTATTTGCTGACAACAATATAGACGCATCAATTTGCTGATCCTCGACCTAATTGTCACACAAACTTGTAAGTTGCTCAACTTCAATCACAGCATTATTTTGTGACATTTCATCGACTTGATAATGTGCACATATTGAACCCTCAACTTTAGCCTTATTTTTCACTGATCTCTTTGAATCACCCATGAATCTTTCAAAAGGATACATCCACCTATATTGAACCGGTCCGCCAAGCAAAGCTTCATATGCAAGATGCACAAGAAGATGTTCCATTGAATCAAAAAAACCAGGTGGAAAAATTTGTTCCAACTTGCATAGAATGAGAGGAATGTCTTGGTCCAACTTAACGAGGTCATCCACTCTTAAAATTGACGCACAAACATCTCTAAAAAATTGACTAATTTCAGTTAATGGATTAAGCACTTGTGTTGGCAATGAGCTGAAGGCAATTGGAAGCAATCGTTCCATGAAAACATGGAAATCATGACTTTTCATTCCATTTAACTTCCCAGTGTTGGCGTTAGCACACCTTGCCAAGTTAGAAGCATAACCATCGGGCATTCTCAATTCAGTTAACCATCGGCAAACAAGCTTGGCTTCTTGGGGAGTTAGACTATAGGTAGCTTTGGGTTTTAATAATTTCCCATTCGGTAGAGTCTTCAACTCTAAATCTTTTCGATTACATAACATTTCCATATCTTTTCTAGCATTCTCATTATCCTTTGTCTTGTCTTGGACATCCATCACTGTGTTAAATACATTATCGAAAAAATTATTCTCTATGTGCATAACATCAAGATTATGTCGCAATAAATTATCTTTCCAATATGGGAGGTCCCAAAAAATACTTCTTTTAGTCCAATTGTGTTTGTCCCGATATGCTGGAATTCGGATCGCTTTTCCATTGTCTGTAAATTTTGGTAGATCACGAACCAAGTTCCATACTTCAACTGATGAAAAACGGGTGGGAGGCGGATCTGTTACTCTTACACCTTTTCTAAAATCATTCTTGTTTTTTCTAAGTCCATGGTTTTCTGGTAGGAATCTACGGTGACAGTCAAACCACAAACTTTTCCCTCCTTTTTCCAATGTAAACGTCTTTGTGTCATCTATGCAATGAGGGCATCCCATTTTACCATGTGTACCCCAACCAGACAACATGGCATATGTAGGAAAGTCATTAATAGTCCACATCAAAGCAGCTCGCATATTAAAGTTTTGTTTACAAGATATATCATAAGTACATTCTCCAATCCACAACCTCTTTAAATCATCAATTAAAGGTTGTAAATAAACATCAATTCCTGCTTTTGGACTCGACGGCCCTGGAATAAGGCAAGTCAAAAACATGTAAGGTTTTGTCATACACATCTCAGGGGGGAGGTTGTAAGGGGTAACAATAACCGACCAACAAGAATATCTAGTTCCCGAAGATTGAAGATATGGAGTAAAACCATCAGAGCACAATCCAAGTCTGACATTTCTAGGTTCTGCAGCAAAATCAGGATGTATTCGATCAAAGTGCTTCCATGCCATGCCATCAGATGGATGTCGCATAGTGCCTGGACTTGTTTTGTTTGTATGATGCCATGTCATTTTACTTGCACTATGCATTGAAGCAAACATTCTCTGCAACCTTGGGATTATCGACAGGTAAAACATTGATTTCACTGCTGTGCGTTTTCTTTTACAATCAATGGCTTTAGTGCGAACTACATATCTTGGACTGTTGCAAAACTTACATTCCTCTAAAGCTCCATCGTTTGTACCAAATTCATTATCATAGAACAACATACAACCTCTAATGCAATAATCAATCTTCCTCACTTCTAAACCCAACTTCATAACCAACCTCTTCGTGTCATAATAACTTCTAGGTAAATTTTCTTTCATAGGAGTCGCATCCAACATCATTTGAGAAAATAATTCCAAACACTGATCAGGAACATTCCAGTTTGACTTCGCGGCCAATAATCTCACACACATAGATAATTTAGAGTTTGACGAACCCTCAAACAATGGTGTGTTTATTTCTTTCAATAACTGATAAAAATTTTGAGCTTTCTCATTCGGCAACTCTTCCCCATTACTATCTTGTTGTTCATCGTAGGACACATTCACCCCTAAAGCATCACCAATCATGTCATCGTGTAGATTAAATTGTTCTTCATATTCCATCTGTTATCGACTACTTGAACTCTATTGTAAATTTCTAGTTTCTGGCATATTCATCGGCATTTCTTCCCCATTTGATGTCCAAACCCAATAATTATCCTTAAATCCCTTTCTCTTCAAATGAGTTTCAACTTCTTCCAGAATACTTATTATACTTCTACATCCACATTTAAGACACGGACATCTTACTCCTCCTTCTATCCGACAACATTCTTGATCAAATGCCCATTTAATAAATGCTTTAACTCCTTCCTCAAAATGTGGTTTAAGTCCACGTCTTCCAGCATACATATGAACGTACATCCAACTACAATAGTATTTATAATATTCCATACTGCACGTTTACAATATCGCACCATTAATAAATCACAGAAACGTTTTAACCAATTGACCAATTCGGAAATTTTGGTCAATTATAACAAATACCAATCAATTGACCAATTTGGAAATTTTGGTCAATTATATCAAATACCTATATAATCAACACTAACTAAAAAATATCATAAATTATTTGGATTACTCATGATTATTTAAACACTAACAACATATATAATAAACATTTACTAAAAAATATCAAAAAATCTATCGACTACTCATGATTATTTGAACACACACACACACACACACACACACACACACACACACACACATATATATATATATATATATATATATATATATATATATATATATATATATATATATATATATTTACAAAGATTATATTTGTGTATCAAGCTTTAATAAAACACTAACTAACACTTATACTAATTAATAAATCAATTAAGTTATATACATAAAAAAAAGAATAATATATGTATGTATATCAAAATAATTTAATTAAAGATATTAACTATACTTGTATAATAAAATAATTTTTTTCCGGTTTATTGAATAAAGTAAAAAAAAACGAAAAAAGTTATATATTTTTTTTCTGTTCAATAAAAAAAAGGAAAAAAAAACGAAAATAAATTAATCACTATATATTCTGTTTTATAAATTAAATACTAAAAACGAAAAAATGTAAATTTTATAAAAAAAAGTAAAAAAAAACGAAAATAAATTAATAATTATGTTCTGTTTTATAAATTAATTATTAAAAACGAAAAAATAAAGTAAAAAGTAAAAAAAGTAATAATATTGATTCAAAAATAATAATAATAATATTGTCTTTATATTCTATTTTATATTAATTATTATAAAAATATATAAAACTGATTTATTTTCTATAACAAAATAAAATTATCTGAAAACAAATTAATACAATTTTTTATTCTGTTTTCTTATATTATATTTTTTATACAATTTTTTATTCTGTTTCTTAAATAAAGTATAAAAAAACGAAATTGTGAGTATGTTAATCAAAGACTTGAAATACATGAATATTTTGGCATTTATCTATCCAATAGACTTTGATTTTTTTTTTGTAAGCAAGCAATATATTGAAGAGCGTACAAAGGGTACTCAAAACCTGTTTACAAATGACTACAAAGGCCACAACAAGCCAAAGAAATTACCCACCAAATGCGACTTAAGCTAAATACAACAACGGATCCTTGTTAAAATCATAAAAGTTACATTTGGAGTAAGTAATTTCTCCAATGAACGGCCATCTCCAAACCGTATATTTTATCGACCACACGATATCCACAACATTCCAAGTATTGTTCCGGAATATAACACCATTCCTAGTATTCCACATGGTCCAAATAACCGCCAACCAAATGCTTCCCTCTCTTCCTGTTTTCATATTCTTAGACTTGCAAAAATCGAACCAGTCTAAAAAATTCCCCTTCAAGTCTAAACTATTTGAACCCGGAAAAACGATCCAACCAGACACGTCTTTCCAAACCAACTCAACCACTGAACACTTCTCCAAAACATGATGTAATGATTCGAAAACGAAGGAACAAAACGCACAATTAGCACTTCCATCTGAAGGAATGATACCTCTTACTATAAGCTGCTCCCTAGTCGGAAGTCTATCTAAAAACCACCTCCAACCGAAAGCTCTAACTTTAAGAGGGACTGCAACTTTCCAAACCAGCCCCACGACTTTGTCATTCCTCACAGCCGGGCCAAAAGGGATCCGAAAAGCATTAGTAGAACGATAGAAATAACTGACCGAGAAAAATTATCATCGTTGAGACGCCAGGTGCAGCAGTCCTTCATGCTAGAAATTGGGCTACGCAAAATAATGCGAGACAGCAAGTTCCCCGCTTCTGCTACTACTCCATCTGCTGTCAAACCAGAACTGCCAACATTCTCACTAACAGTAGCAGCAAAAATGGGACCAGAAGCAGGCCCTCTTTCCACATGTGCAGTCCTCATACTCCCGATAGAGTCAGGAAAGGCAGCAGGGGCTACCCCGTCCGCGTCCCCATCCACGGCAGCATTGCATCGGTGCGCAGCAACAGAAGTTCCCGGCTGGTAATTACTCCCACCGGAACAGTCCCTGATGTTAAGTGAAAAAGAATCATCCTCCACATTGTCCACATGAGCCCTGCTCCTAAACTGAGTTGTACCTGCATAAAAAACATTAGCAAAACAAGTGCCATCCAATCCAAGGTCTCCTCACTTCCACTCTCCATTAATCCATCCCCCCATCCCCGCAACGCCACCTTCCTTCAAGCGAGAAATAGAATATAATCGCGGATAAATAGATTTCAAGCTACCAAACCCCATCCAATTAACATGCCAAAACGGGGTTGCATACCCATTTCCAATAACAAAGGAGCAGTTATTCAGAAAAATATCCTCCGAAAAATTCTTCGAAATAGATAGAATGTCCTTCCACCAAATAGAATGTGAGCTCCAAGTGGAAGAGCAACCTCTGTCACGGCAAAGATGCATTATGATATCCCCGTATCGAGCTTTCAATATTTTAAACCAAAGATCCTCCGAACCATTTAAAATTCTCCATCTCCACTTATGAAGAAGAGCTAAATTAAAATCCTCAATTCTCTTCAAATTGATACCTCCTTTATCGAACGGCAAACAAAGAGTATCCCAACTTATCCAATTAGTTCTTTTCCTCTCCTCCGAACTACCCCACAAAAAGTCACTTTGAATTTTGATTAACTCGTTACGAATCTTCACCGGGATCCTGTAGAAAGATAGATAAAAAATAGATAGGCTACTAAGCACCGCTTTAAGAAGAGTAATTCTGCCCCCTAAACTTAAAAATCTACCTTGCCAACACAACAAACGCTTTTCCACCTTCTTCACCAAAAAAGACCAAGTGGCTACTCTCCTCAGATTGAAACCAATGGGAATACCGAGGAAAAAGAATTCTTTTCTCTCCACACGACAAGAAAGGAACAAAGCTCTGGCTTCCAAAAAGTTAGGAGGAACGTTAATTCCGATAAGTTTACTCTTGTGAAAACCTCTAAGCACCGCCTTAATAGCCCACAAATGTCTCCAACTACCATCTCCTATCAAAAGGGTGTCATTCCCGAATTGAAGAATATCAACAAAATATTTACCTTTCACATTAATCCCCGAAAACTCTCCTAAAGAAACCGCGTTCTTCACCAAAGCCGATAAACCCTCCGCAACCAAAACAAAGAGAAAAGGAGAGAGCGGATCTCCTTGTCTAAGACCTTTTTCCACCAAAAACTCCTTCGTAGGACTACCATTAACCAAGACGGACATCTTACTAGTAAAAATAGTAGCCTCCATCCAACTCAACCAAAGATCCCCAAAGCCCATTTTCCTCAACATAAATCTAAGGAAGTCCCAACTTACTTTATCATATGCTTTCTCGAAATCCACCTTAAAAAGAGTGCAACCAATATTTTCTTTGCTCGCATAATCAACCAATTCGTTTGCCACTAACACACCGTCAAGTAATTGTCTCCCCGGGACGAAAGCGCTTTGAGAAGGAGAAATAATATTATCCAAAACTCCCTTCAACCTATTCGCCAAAAGCTTAGATAAAGCTTTATACAAACACCCCACAAGACAAATGGGTCTATAGTCATCTAAATCCAAAGGATTCACCCGCTTTGGAATTAAAGTCAAGAAGGATGAAACGATTGATTTGGATAACAAAGCTCCTTTGTGAAACTCCTTGAAGAAATTAAAAAAATCTTCTTTAAGAAAATGCCAACATTTTTTAATGAAATCGAAAGAAAAACCATCCGGACCCGGACTCTTGGATCCATCACATCCCCACACCGCATCTTTGATTTCCTCCTCCGAAAACGGGCGCTCAAGGGCATCCCTCTCCTCAAGAGAGATGAAGTTAACATGCATTCCCTCCAAACTAGGCCTACTAACCACGGGTTCAACAAATTTAGAAGCAAAATGCTTCCACACTTCATCTTTAACATCCTTAACAGTTTCGAACCTTCCTCTCTCCGAGTTCAAAGGACCGATGTGATTATGTCTTCTTCTTTCCTTTATAACGCGTTGAAAAAATTTACTATTGTTATCCCCATCATTAAGCCATTTTAGTCTAGACTTTTGGATTAACATATTCTCCTTAATCCTCAAATTTAACCAAAAACAACTTTGGGCTTCCTTACGATCAATAAAAAACTCCTCCGATAAAAGCCCCATATCCCTATCCATCTTCTCATCCCCCTCGTTGATCACCTTCACACAATCTTCCAAATCAAGGTCAAACTTTCCAAAGACTTCAAGATTCCATCTTCGAAGACTACCTTTAAGCAGTCTAACCTTCAAAGGCTTTCACTCCTTCTCCACAAATCCAAGAAAATCCTTGTTAGAAAACCATTCATTATTGACTTTAAACGGTTTAGGTCCCCAATCCGACGAATCCGACACCAACCAAACCGGGCAATGGTCGGGAATATCTCTATCACCAATGAGTTGACCAACCACTCCCCACCTTTGGATTAACACATCTGACACCAAGAAACGATCAATCCAACTCATAGACGAACCATCTCCACTATACCAAGAAAATCTCTTTCCTTTACAATCAACATCCAACAACTCACTACCCCTCACAAACCCCATAAACACCTTCATTTCGGAATTACGAGACTCCGAAGCCCTACCCTTCCTTTCGCTGGTAGAGATAACCGCATTGAAATCTCCGACTATACACCATTCGCCATCCACAAGATTCGACTTAAGTTCAAACAACTTCCCCACAAAATCTTTTTAGAAGCCAAATCACAGGGAGAGTAAACATTAACCACATAGTAAATATGATCCCTCCATAAAAATTTAACTCCCAGGAAACCTTCGCCTCTAAAACTACATAACACCTCCACGATTCCCTCCTTCCAGAGAATAATTAACCCTCCCGAAAGCCCTGAAGAACCGGAGAAAGTCCAACCAACCTCCTCCCTAGACAAAAAACTCCTCGCGATCTCGCTAGTTATCGACATGAGTTTAGTTTCTTGAATGAGAAAAATATCCGCTCTACCCTCTTTGATGATGTTTCTAATTCTCTTCCTCTTGACCAAACTTCCGCCCCCTCTAATGTTAAGAGTACTGATAATCATTTCCGGTCTGCATTCGTCGCCTTCAATCCTAATCTCTCACCTCTTGCCTCCTTCTCCAAATCTTTAATAATCATCTTGAAATCTTCCTTCTTGTCCGCCACCACTCCTAGTTTCACAATGGCCTCCCAAAGTTTGTCACCTAAACAAGAATAAAAAAAACCCACATTCTATCATTGCATCTTACTATATCTGATTCTTTGGAGTTGTCCCCATGGTATACATACCTAATAGAACTCTGGGAATTTTCTATATTATCCTCGCCCCTGGAAAGAACAGTTTTTGGTTTTATTCCTTTATACCCACTTTTCATCTTCCCACCTCTGAAAGCTTTATTTGAATTAATATTGCCTACCAAACCGAGTGGGCCATACAAACTCATCAATTTCATTTTTTTATTTTTCCTCCTCTTAGTCAAAATGTGGGGCCCCTGCAATTGAATGTTATTTAACTCATTTATAGAACAACCAACAAAAGACTCTACTGGCTGATCACTACCAGGCGCAACATGCGATTTTCCTTTCTCCTTATTTTCCTTGGAATTAACAGAACCACTTTTAGCGAAAAGTACAGCGTTGTCAAAAGCACCTGTCTCCATCTGAACTGATTCACCTACCCTATCCCCTACGACAGACCCAAAAGTGTTAACCAAAGGTCCACCCACTTCATCTCTCTCCTCCGACTGAAAAAAATCCACGTCCCTATCTTGTAGTTCCTTACATTCTCCCATGTCTCCATTGAAGTTACCCTCATCCTCCTCCTCCATTTCCTCTCCCTCGTTCAACCACCCCTCATCCGAATCTGATGAAGACGACACAACCTTATTCCGAATATCCGACAAAGGAGAGATACAGATTGGCCCATACGAGTCTTCCCTGAGATTGATAACAAAAGATTTCTCGTCGATCTCCGCCACAATATTATCCTGTAAACGGAAATCCAGAGGGACACAAATCATAAACCTAGCAATATCCATATGAGAACCTCCTGAAGAACTAACATCAGAGCAAATATACTCCCCCAAAATGTTTCCCAAACTCTCCAAGAAATCGGTGCCCCAAGCATGACAAGGTATGCCATAAGCCCTTATCCAAGTCACTCTGTCAACATCAACGTCCTCTTCGTTCCACGGTCGAATAAATGTGAACCATTGTTTCCACCATGAGGAACCATCTTCGATCAGCTCCTTGATAGTGCCGGTTTCCATCTCCTCCAACAAGCACAAGTTAGATCCCAACGGGGATACCTTAATAGAAAAAATGCCCTCAGACTCGAAATGTCTCATGTTGAACGGCATTCCAGGGCTAACTGTAGATCCCACAAAAGCTTGACGCAAGCGGTCCTTGACCTCCTCGTTAGTAGCAAAAACACAGAACGACGAACCAGTCGGACTTTTACCCTTACCCAAAACTTCTGCGAAAGTTTGATTTCCCAAACCTCCCCTATAAATCTTTTCCCCTTTGGCTTGAAAACTAGAGGCACCACCAAAACCTCCACCCGAAAAAACACCATGGCGAACCCCGTTTTTCTTAATGATTCCCCTCTCAAATCTTGGTGGGTTGGCGTGTAGCTTCTTCCCCCCAAAGTGAACGTTATCCAGCTTAATACCAAGAAATATTTCGTCTTCCACATCCCTAAACCTTGCAAAGCCAAAATGATTACCTTGTTTGTTCCGCCTCGGAGAGATGAGAACTTCCACAACCTTACCGATACAACCGAAAAGTTCGAACAGATCATTGGCCCTTGTCCTATCTGGAAAATCAGAGATGTAGAAAGAGCTGACTTCTTTCAGTTCTCTACCTTCCAAACCCCTACCGAAAGGAAAAATGTCCCATCTGCCCAGATTAGTGTTTTTGTTCCGACGCGAAACCGTTGTCCACGCCATATAACCGATGAAGCAGCTAAACGAAGCTCCTAAAAGTTAGAGAGAGTTTTAATTAAAAAACTTTTTGATTGTTATTAAATAGATTTTACATTTTTCTTTTACATTTCTTTTAATATTAAATCATCTATTATGATGAAATTTTTATATATTAATTTCTTTTTTATCATAATTTTTTTTGCTTAAAAGCATTTATATTAATTTCTTTTTTATCATAATTTTTTTCTTTTAAAGCAACCTAGTATTAAAGAAGTGGAGAAATGGTATAGACTTTGATAATAATTAGTTTTTGAAAGGAGGTTTGATTTATTTTAGTGCATAAACAGTTATTAGACAAAATGACAAAGACATGATAATAATAAGATTCCATCAGTATACGGACCTCCTTGCATAAGATGTTTTTTTTTCTGTTTAATAAAAAAACTAAATTAAAAAAAAAAAACATAAACAAGAACATAATTAAAACCAGAACTAAATGTCAAACACAAATCATAAACATAACACAAATTAAAAGAATATAACAATAAACATAAAATATGAAAATTAATAAAAAAATCAGAATGATTTATATTAATTAAAAAATGAAAAAAAATATGTACCTTATAGCTGAAACTAAATACTGAAAGGAAGTAGACAATAGTGTGGGTTGAGAAAATATTTATGTGTGAATTTTTATGATGACGAAGAGAAATATAGAAATGGGTAAGAAGGTGAATGGGTTTATGAGTTTGAGAATGCAAAGTCTGGAAGTGAATGTGTGAAAAGAAATTGTGAGAACATATAAACTTGTGCCTATTGTTACCGTTGTGTGCACATGGGAATTTGTTCCTTGCACTTAGCGAGGTGCATTAATCCCAGCAAAGTTGTCAAATGCTTCCCACCTCGCAAATATTCTGACACACTCTGCTGCTTCTGCATTGATGTAACGTGACACAACGGTACTTTTTGAAACAAATTTTGCTATGTGAATTTAACCCTGCAACTCTGCGAAGTGTTTAGCACCCCGCAAATTTTCTGATATGACAGTTCCCTTTTGTTTTTTGAAATTTGAAAAAATATTGCGGGGTGTTAAGCACCCTGCAAACCTTGTTTTAAAATGAAAATTTCACTCCAAATTAGTTGCGGGGTGATTAATTTAATATATTCATTTTTTTTTAATTAGAAAAACACGTTGCGGGGTGATAAGCACGTAGCAACAGTTATTATTAGCGAGGTGAATTTCACCCGGCAAATACAAGTTTTTCTTGTAGTGTCTTTGTCATATACTTATCATTTCAAAATAATGAACATATGATTTATTAGTCTTTGTTATCTCTGTATCACTCTATAAAATGGCCAAATAGCTTTTTCCAAAATATCTAGCAAGAGCCACAATATTATCATACAGACTAATTCTATGCAGAACAGTGTACCGTTCTTGTGATTGTAGACCAAGTTTCAATGCAATGGATGCATATTTTGGAATATTAATGTTAGCATTAGTGGATTCTACTTCAAAATAATAACTCTCCTTAACGGTTTCTTTTTGAGGGTTTAAGAAATAATCAAGGTTGCTGATTTCTGACATAAACTTAAATAATAATGAAGCCCTCTCTGCATTTATTTTTGGTAATTCTTCTTGATGTCCTTGATTGGATGGCCCATTTCTAATATTTTGCCTGCAGAAAATTTTACAGGCTGAGAAATGCTATCAGAAAGCAACTTCTGTAAATCTTCACTTTGTTGAAGGTCAAATTTACCTGTAGTATCACTGAGGTTGCTGATATCTAACATAGACTTCCTCTATTCATATTTTTCAACAAATTGATATCATGTACATTAATCATCTTTATGTGGTGAAAGATTACAGGTACATGCAATGATCTAAATGTGTCATCTACTAGTACCATCTCATTACTAACAATCAATTCATCAAAACTCTTAAAGTTAAACTCTTTTCTCAACATCCAGTCACTTGCTTCTAGATCATCCAATGCTTTTGTATCATAAATAGCTTCAAAGGTATTATTAACCATGTCTTCATAAAGGAACACACACTTCTGGAAGGTAATTAGATTCACTAACAAATCACTGCCAGCCTGCAATGTCCCATCCATATGTTCATTTTTCAACATATTTAAGAAATCTATTCCTTGATACTGATTTCAGATCCTATCACTATATAACAAATATTCTCATAAACTTGATGAGACTATTTGACCAAAGCCTACAAGAATGAAGACATGGTTAATACTTAGAGGATGCAATCCCAAAAACCTATAGCAACAGTAAAAGGTGTAATTAAACCATGTAAACATGTCAATGCTGATACACTATAGTGTAGTTAGTAGTTACCGTGTTATTTTCAACCTCTGAAGTATGAGACAAAATGTGCATCCTCTCCTTCTCAGTGAAGCATACATTTTCCTTTAAAATAAAAAAATGTAACAATTGAATTAAGATGCTAAACGTACACGAATTTGGCATCAGTGTACAGTTCTTACAATTAAGAGGATCTGGAATAACTTTTCAAATTGTACTGTTTTTTACAAACAATACTTCTTTTATTTTAGTATGGTACTTCTAAAACACAAACATACAATAGGCACAGATTCTATGATCTCACATGTTTTGCTTATGTACATTTCTTATTTTTGTGTTAAATGACGGGCCTTCAACGAGCTACAAAAGCTTCTTAGCAACGACTCGTTCAAAAAATATGACACAAACTTAACTCACACCTTAGTGGAAAATTCAATAGCTATGTAGAAAACAACAATGTAGCTAACACAAACTTCACCAGCTAAGGTTCTGGTTCAACTTCCAGCACCGGCGAATTCAAAAGCTATGATAAATTCGTAAATGACACTAACCTAGTTTTAACTACATACAACTCTACTGCTAGCAACCACAAACTCTCTTTCTTAAACTTTGGCAATGAAACAAGATCGCAATCAATTTGAATAATTAACAACTTATTTCTATGAGGCATTTAATCGAACATCTAACATTCATATCAGTTACAAGAACATAAAAAATATCAATTCTAGTATGCTTGAAGACATACCTGTGTTTTCCTTCGAAACAGTAATTGTGGTGGAAATGGAGCTACAAGCTACTACTACATAAGTATTATCGCCATCGGTGTTTGAAGAAGGATTAGGAGAAAGTCACACAACAAATCAATGTTGATGTAGGGTTTGAGGTAACTCAAATGGATGGACTTTTAGGGTTAGAGGTAACACAGTAAATTGATACAATTTTAGGGTTCCACGGAACAAAATAAGGTGTTGAAGATAGTGAACTTTGAATTAAAAGAAAAAAATTGAAATTTCTATAAATTTGGGTGAATTTGTTGTAAGCGGGAATGAGATTTTGTCAAAAAGTCTGAGAGTTTATCGAAAAGTATTAGATGAATAACACGCGGGTATTTGAGGATGGAAAAATCTTTTCTTTAAATGTTTATTTTGTGTACTTGTAAATAGAGTTTATTTGTAATATATTAAAACTCTCTAATAATTATATTCAATTAGACAAATATATAGCTCAGTAGTGAAATAAACTTTTTGGTACCAGAAAGTCACGAGCTCGAGTCTTCCTGGCAGTGAATTATTTAAATATAGTGTTTTCTTGAATAAAATCTATGATAGCACTTATGCTGAAGTGTTGTCTTAGACCCAATGGCAAAATTGTATTTATAGTAGTATCATGTCTCAGGTTCAACTCTTGTAGGCGAGCATAATTTATATTTTTTTAGTGCTATCTATGATAGCGTTTTTTTGTAAAGCGCTACTATAGGCCTAGTTTTTTAAACTAATAACAACTTATAATAGCGCTCTTCACAAAAATGATATTATAAGTCTTGAAATAATATATTTAATAGCGCTTGATAAATAAACGCTATTAAATATATGCTATTAAAAATCAATTATGTGGTAGTGCATGCACTATTTCTTTCTTCAGTGCTCTGTCATTTTCCCCTTCTTTGAAGAAAATACCTTCCAGATGAACATTACGTGGGATATTCTTCATCGGGTATCCGAGTTGACGGCGAGCTAAAATTGGATGATAGTTGATTCCTTCTTTAGTTCCAATGAGGGGTACTGTAACACCCCTTCTATACCCCGTACAAAAATCGGAATAAACTAATCTTATAAATAAAACATCAGAGTAAAAAATAATTTATCATGATATAGCCAGAGATGCCACACCAACGTGAACTAAAACAACCTGCTCATATAGATATATAACACCTGGATAGTTTTTATAAACAAAGGAACTCCGTTCCAAAATATCAGCATTCAGTTACAGAATTAAAGCGGAACATCCATAACTAATGTCATCACAAAATATAAGTATGTCATATACATATTCATACAAAGCCACTATATACAAGCTAAAAGAAACATCTATACTCGAACCCCGTGTTACATATCAGAGCCGACGGGACGACAAAAAGACGAAGACACTAATCTTCGCAAAAGACCTCCAGCGTCTAATCTGCAATGCCATTACAGCATTAAACCACAGCAGAAGGGTGAGAAACAGGATTATAATATAATTGCATATCATTATGAAACACTTAGCAAAATATGCACAATTATTCTCACCACACAAATACGATACTTGTAAACAACACAAGACATATTAAACCCATTTCACACATCAATCACATAAGCATATACATTAACACGATGCATAACAAATCCTTCTCAAAATTCAACACATAAACATTCATGTAATGAATTATGCAAATGCACAGAGACCGACACAACGACTCTATGCATGCGGTACCATTAGTCCCCCAGGAACTCTTGGAATCATCGCTCGTTACTTAGGGTAACTCCCCGTCGGGCATACGATGTTCCCCGTCGCTACCACTTATCAACAAGCATACGACGTTATGGATCGTTTTTAGTCCTTTATAATAGGCACACGATCAATACAACAATTGCTTACACCCATAAGGGATCTACAATTCAACATGCATTGTTTACACCCACAAAGGGATCTTACAATGTCTTCATACATTGTTTACACCCACAAAGGGATCTTACAATGTCTTCATGCATTGTTTACACCCACAAAGGGATCTTACAATGTCTTCATGCATTATTTACACCCACAAAGGGATCTTACAATGTCTTCAACATGATGCATGTCATATAATGACCCATGGCAATCAAGACTCATACATTAAATCATGCATTTCAAGTACACATAATACAATGCACATATTTTCCAAACGGCTACAAACCTTCACCACAACACCATATACCCATCAAACATCCCTCACACAAGTCATACGTTACATATCATATCCTATCGCACAATATAGAAAATAACTCAAAATTCCATTTTTACGGTTTCTCAGAAAAGTCGGCTAAAAGTCGGCCAAAAATAATATTTTCTATCATCATCAAAAAGTACTCATCGACAGCTTCGATTCGGTATAAAGAACTCTTAAATACGATAAACGGTTAACAAGATATGAATATTTCAAAATAACGCAAAAACATAAACCGGACGCCCGACACTACAAAACGGTTCGTAAAAACTGTACCGATTGGACCAAGTTCAGACCTCAAAACTATTTTTCCTAGAAAGAACATCTCGTTAGCTTTCCAACGCTTCGAACGGGGATCAAAACCGACTTACGGTTCAAGAGATATGAATTTCCGAAGTTTCCCCGACAAACCCGAATTTCCTGGTTCAGCACAGTATGTATCGATACATAGGCTTATGTATCGAAGCATAGAGGCCACATGTATCGATACATAGCACACATGTGTCGACGCATGTTGTAGTGAAAATGCTGTTTTTCCCAATTTCTTCAGTATGTATCGATACATAAGGGTTATGTATCGATACATAAACCATTTCGTATCGATACATAGCTGTTATGTATCGATTCATAACTCTGTTTTTCCTCAAAAAACCAGATTTTCTCAAAATACACCTTTGCTGTCCCTTCTCCAAAATGCCCGGAAACTCGACTAAATCGAACATTTTCACCGAAACAAACATATACGCCCAACCACCAAATACATAAGAACAATTTAGAACACATAAACGAAATTTCTACGACGTTCGATTTTTCGATTAAATTTCAACCTTTCAAAAACCAGAATTTTCAAACATCACCAAATCGAATAAAAAGCACGACATACGATGACCTAACCTTACTCGATACAACTACGTAATTTATTTCGAATTCTAACCGTGAAAACATCGGTTTTTATCGATTTCCTACAATTCGACCTAAACGGACAAAACAACGGAAACATAACGAAAACTAACCAAAACATAACCAAACTTCATGAAACTTTAAACAGCAGCTCACATACATATAACCAACCAACACATGTATTTATACGACTTTTCGACCGTAAAAACATCGGTTTCTATCGATTTCGTCCAATACGGCATAAATGGAACCATATGGAAAACCAACCTAAACATCCACACAAAACATTCATAATCATACACAATGATATAATAACCGAGTTTCGCACCCTTACCCGATTTAATCGTGTTCTAGAAAGTCGGGAGATTGATTTCTTCCTTCACAAGTTTTTCCTCTCTTTTCTTCTTTCTCTTCTCTTTTCCTCTTCTCTCTTTTTCTTCTCTAAAGGGAAACTCTTACTAACTTTTCTTTTTCTTCTTTTACTAAACTTATACTAACTATTTTCTTTTATATTTTCTTAACTTAAAAATTCTAAACATTTCTAATAAATATCTAAACTAACTATTATTAACTAACACTATTAATTATGAAATATGTCAAATACCCTCTATTCCAATTTTCCCCGCAAACTCTCAAAAACGGTAAAAATACACATTGTGCAAAAATAACATATATTCACACCAATTAGCAATTAACATAAATATTGGTCAATTAAAAATAAAGACTCGACCAATTAACACCAAAAAGCACGGAAAAAGGAAATATTAAAAACGGACCGTTACAACTCTCCCCCACTTTAGAAATTTTCGTCCTCGAAAATATTACCTGATTCAAACAACTCCGGATACGACTCCCGCGTCCGACTTTCTAATTCCCACGTTACATTGCCCTCAGCAGTGCCTCCCCACGCCACTTTCACAAGTGCAATCTCCTTGCCTCTTAACCTTTTCAACTCGCGATCTAAAATCCTCACCGGTAAAACCTCAACCGTAATATTATCTCTTACCTCAACCTCATCCATCGGAATCACATGAGACGGATCTGGAACATACTTCCGTAGCTGTGAAACATGGAAAACATCAGGTAGATTCGAAATATTCGGTGGCAATGCTATCCTGTAAGCCACTGCACCAACTCTTTCAGATATCTGATATGGACCAATAAAACGTGAAGTAAGCTTCCTCGACTTCAAAGCACGTCCAACACCAGTCACCGGCGAAACCCTCAAAAACACATGATTACCCGCTTGAAACTCGAGATCTCTTTTCCTTTTATCATGATAACTCTTTTGCCTACTCTGAGAAGCTTTCATCTTCTCCCGAATAAGTTTCACCTTTTCCGTCGTTTGTTGAACTAACTCAGGTCCAACTACTGCACTTTCACCAGATTCATGCCAACACAAAGGTGTTCGACATCTTCTTCCATAAAGTGCCTCAAAAGGTGCCATTCCGATACTAGAATGGAAACTGTTATTATACGTAAACTCGATCAATGAAAGAAAACTGTCCCAAACTCTACCTTGCTCAAGAACACAAGATCTCAGTAAATCTTCCAATGACTGAATTGTTCTCTCCGTCTGACCATCAGTCTGCGGATGATAAGCAGAACTCAATCTCAGCTTAGAACCTAACGCCTTTTGCAAACTTTCCCAAAATCTGGAAGTAAACCTCGGGTCACGATCAGAAACAATACTCAACGGGACGCCATGTAACTTCACAACCACACTAATATAAATCTCAGCCAAACGCTCCATAGAATAACTGATATCAATCGGAATGAAATGCGCCGATTTAGTCAGCCTATGAACGATCACCCAAATAGCATTATGCCTACTCGGAGAATTAGGCAAACCCGTCACAAAATCCATCGAAATACTATCCCATTTCCACTCAGGAATATCCAACGGTTGCATTAATCCTGCAGGCCTTTGATGTTCCACTTTTGACTTCTGACAAGTCAAACACGCATACACAAACTGAGCCACATCTCTTTTCAAACCAGACCACCAAAATATTTTCTTCAAATCTTGGTACATCTTATTAGCACCAGGATGTATACTCATACTACTCCGGTGTCCTTCCTCAAGAATCATCTTTTTCAACTCTGCATCATCCGGTATACAAATTCTACCACGGAATCTCAAAATACCCTGATCATCCACTTTAAAGTCACCGTTCACTTCTTGATTTCCAACAAGCAACAAATCAACAAGTTTCAAGTCCAACTTCTGTTTCTCTATAACAGACAACAGAAAATCATTAGTGATCTTTAACATACCAAGCTTCACACTCTCATGTGAAAACTCACAAACCAAACTCAAGTCTCGAAATTGTTCCAGAAGTTCCCACTCTTTCACCATCAAAGCAGATATACGCAAAGATTTCCGACTCAAAGCATCAGCTACCACATTAGCCTTACCAGGATGGTAATTCAAGCTAAAGTCATAGTCCTTCAGAAGTTCCAACCATCTTCGTTGCCTCATATTCAACTCTTTCTGATCAAACAAGTATTTTAAACTTTTATGATCACTAAAGACTTCGAATCTAGCACCGTAGAGATAATGCCTCCAAATCTTTAATACAAAAACCATCGCAGCTAATTCCAAATCGTGAGTAGGATAATTCTTCTCATGAACTCGTAACTGCCTCGAAGCATAAGCAACCACCTTACCATCTTGCATCAAAACACCACCTAAACCAATTAGAGATGCATCACAATACACAACGAACGATTCATTAGGATTCGGTAAGATCAAAATCGGAGCTGTAGTCAATCTCTTCTTCAGCTCGTTGAAACTTTCTTCACATTGTATATCCCAAATAAATGCCTTACCCTTACAAGTCAGTTTGGTCAACGGAAGTGCCAACTTGGAAACACCTTCGATAAACCTTCGGTAATACCCAGCTAAACCCAGAAAACTTCGAATTTCAGTAACAGATCTAGGAGCCTCCCATTGTAGAACTGCCTCTACTTTGGATGGATCCACAGCAATACCATTACCTGAAATCACATGCCCCAGAAAACTCACTTCTGACAACCAGAACTCACACTTGGAAAGTTTGGCATAAAGTTTCTTCTCCTTCAGAATCTGCAACACAATACGCAAATGTTCCGCATGTTCCTCCTGTGACTTAGAATAAACCAAAATGTCATCAATAAAAACAACAACAAAATGATCTAAATGCTCATGGAATATACGATTCATATACTCCATAAACACACCCGGCGCATTAGAAACCCCGAACGGCATCACAGAAAACTCGTAATGTCCGTATCGTGTCCTAAAGGCCGTCTTCTGAATATCCTCCTCTTTAACCCGAATCTGATGGTATCCTGACCTCAAGTCAATCTTACTAAACACACTTGCACCCACTAGTTGATCCATCAATTCATCGATCCTTAGAAGTGGATACTTGTTCTTAATCGTCACTTTATTCAACTGTCGATAATCGATACACAAACGCATACTTCCATCTTTCTTTTTGACCAACAAAACAGGAGCACCCCAAGGTGATACACTAGGCCTTACAAACATCTTTTCCAACAACTCATTCAATTGTCTTTTCAACTCCACCAACTTAGATGCTGACATCCGATATGGTGCCATAGATACAGGTCTAGTACCAGGAACTAAGTCTATAGAAAACTCCACCTCTCTTTCCGGCGGCACATCTGAAAAATCATCCGAAAACACCTCCTGAAAATCACACACAACAGGAAAACTTCCAATTGCAACTTGACTCTCCACAGACAACGATGCAAACAATCCAAACAACTGAGCTTCCTCCGCCAAAAGTTTCTTCAACTCTTTGGTAGATAAGAAACCAGATTCCCTTTCTTCTTCAAGAGAAGGAAATCTCACCCGCTTAAGATAACAATCAAGATGAACACGATTGAACTCTAACCAGTTCATTCCCAGAATCACGTCCAAACCCTTCAATGGCAAACATACCAAGTCCATCACAAAATCTCTACCAAAAATTGTCAAAGGACAACTTAAACAAACGAAAGAAGTAGTTACCGACCCCGAAGCCGGAGTATCGATAACCATCTCTCCATCCATCTTAGACAACACCAAATTCAAACGTTTCGTACAATCACTCAAAATAAATGAATGAGTCGCTCCAGTATCAATAATAGCAATTAAAAGATTACTATTAATAAAACAAGTACCTCTGATCAAACGATCTGCATTAGTAGGCTGAGCTCCCGCCAATGCAAATACTTTCCCTCTAGGTTGAGCTTGCTTCGGTTTCGTGCACTTTGTACTATAGTGACCATTCTCCCCACAATTATAACACTTGATCGCATTCCTCCTACAATCAGCAGCCACATGACCCGTCAAACCACAATTAGAACACTTGTTCATATTCCTCTTACATTCCGATATACGATGACCTAAACCACCACAATTATAACATTTCACCGAAGAATTCATTCCTCCTCCACTAGGCTTCCTATCGAAAGTAAACTTCTGTTTCCCTTTATCAACAGGGGTAGCATAAGGCTTACCTCTGAACTGCCCCTTTCCTTTCCTATCACCCAGATTCTTGTAATGCGTAGCACGTGCCTTACTATCTTCATCAAAAATCCGACTCTTGTTCACCAACACTGAAAACTGTCTTATCTCCTGATAACCGATACCCTGCTTGATTTCTGGCCTCAAGCCATTCACAAACTTCAAACACTTTGACCTCTCAGAACCAGCCGTATTATAATTAGGACAGAACTTCACAAGTTCCTCAAACTTAGCAGCATAATCCGCAACAGAGGAATTATCCTGCTTCAGTTCAAGAAATTCAATTTCCTTTTTACCTCTCTCATCTTCCGGAAAATACTTTTCAAGAAAAGCATCTTTGAACACAGCCCATGTAACCACTATCTCATCCTCCTCAAACCTCTGAGAAGCATTCGCCCACCAGTCTTCAGCTTCCTTTTCCAACATATGAGTACCAAACTGCACCTTCTGATCCTCGGAACACCTAATGAAACGGAAGATCTTCTCAATCTTCTTCAGCCAAATCTGTGCTCCCTCAGGATCATGAGTACCCTTGAAGCTCGGTGGATTATTCTTCTGAAACTTATCCATACTACGCGATTCCTCGTCCGCCGCAGCATTGGGTAAATTCTGCATTGCTTGCGCCATAGCTTGCATGGCCGCAGTCATAGCAGCATCACGCCTTCCCGCCATAATCTGAACATTCCCAATGATAGCAAATTATGGTTAAACAACCACTCAACAGAGTGCAACAGTCCAACAACGACACAAAGACACGGTCGGACAGACCAAACAGACACTGGCTCTGATACCACTTAATGTAACACCCCTTCTATACCCCGTACAAAAATCGGAATAAACTAATCTTATAAATAAAACATCAGAGCAAAGAATAATTTATCATGATATAGCCAGAGATGCCACACCAACGTGAACTAAAACAACCTGCTCATATAGATATATAACACCTGGATAGTTTTTATAAACAAAGGAACTCCGTTCCAAAATATCAGCATTCAGTTACAGAATTAAAGCGGAACATCCATAACTGATGTCATCACAAAATATAAGTATGTCATATACATATTCATACAAAGCCACTATATACAAGCTAAAAGAAACATCTACACTCGAACCCCGACTACCCGTGTTACATATCAGAGCCGACGGGACGACAAAAAGACGAAGACACTAATCTTCGCAAAAGACCTCCAGCGTCTAATCTGCAATGCCATTACAGCATTAAACCACAGCAGAAGGGTGAGAAACAGGATTATAATATAATTGCATATCATTATGAAACACTTAGCAAAATATGCATAATTATTCTCACCACACAAATACGATACTTGTAAACAACACAAGACATATTAAACCCATTTCACACATCAATCACATAAGCATATACATTAACACAATGCATAACAAATCCTTCTCAAAATTCAACACATAAACATTCATGTAATGAATTATGCAAATGCACAGAGACCGACATAACGACTATATGCATGCGGTACCATTAGTCCCCCAGGAACTCTTGGAATCATCGCTCGTTACTTAGGGTAACTCCCCGTCGGGCATACGATGTTCCCCGTCGCTACCACTTATCAACAAGCATACGACGTTATGGATCGTTTTTAGTCCTTTATAATAGGCACACGATCAATACAACAATTGCTTACACCCATAAGGGATCTACAATTCAACATGCATTGTTTACACCCACAAAGGGATCTTACAATGTCTTCATACATTGTTTACACCCACAAAGGGATCTTACAATGTCTTCATGCATTGTTTACACCCACAAAGGGATCTTACAATGTCTTCATGCATTGTTTACACCCACAAAGGGATCTTACAATGTCTTCAACATGATGCATGTCATATAATGACCCATGGCAATCAAGACTCATACATTAAATCATGCATTTCAAGTACACATAATACAATGCACATATTTTCCAAATGGCTACAAACCTTCACCACAACACCATATACCCATCAAACATCCCTCACACAAGTCATACGTTACATATCATATCCTATCGCACAATATAGAAAATAACTCAAAATTCCATTTTTACGGTTTCTCAGAAAAGTCGGCTAAAAGTCGGCCAAAAATAATATTTTCTATCATCATCAAAAAGTACTCATCGACAGCTTCGATTCGGTATAAAGAACTCTTAAATACGATAAACGGTTAACAAGATATGAATATTTCAAAATAACGCAAAAACATAAACCGGACGCCCGACACTACAAAACGGTTCGTAAAAACTGTACCGATTGGACCAAGTTCAGACCTCAAAACTATTTTTCCTAGAAATAACATCTCGTTAGCTTTCCAACGCTTCGAACGGGGATCAAAACCGACTTACGGTTCAAGAGATATGAATTTCCGAAGTTTCCCCGACAAACCCGAATTTCCTGGTTCAGCACAGTATGTATCGATACATAGGCTTATGTATCGACGCATAGAGGCTACATGTATCGATACATAGCACGCATGTGTCGACGCATGTTGTAGTGAAAATGCTGTTTTTCTCAATTTCTTCAGTATGTATCGATACATAAGGGTTATGTATCGATACATAAACCATTTCGTATCGATACATAGCTGTTATGTATCGATTCATAACTCTGTTTTTCCTCAAAAAACCAGATTTTCTCAAAATACACCTTTGCTGTCCCTTCTCCAAAATGCCCGGAAACTCGACTAAATCAAACATTTTCACCGAAACAAACATATACGCCCAACCACCAAATACATAAGAACAATTTAGAACACATAAACGAAATTTCTACGACGTTCGATTTTTCGATTAAATTTCAACCTTTCAAAAACCAGAATTTTCAAACATCACCAAATCGAATAAAAAGCACGACATACGACGACCTAACCTTACTCGATACAACTACGTAATTTATTTCGAATTCTAACCGTGAAAACATCGGTTTTTATCGATTTCTTACAATTCGACCTAAACGGACAAAACAACGGAAACATAACGAAAACTAACCAAAACATAACCAAACTTCATGAAACTTTAAACAGCAGCTCACATATATATAACCAACCAACACATGTATTTATACGACTTTTCGACCGTAAAAACATCGGTTTCTATCGATTTCATCCAATACAACATAAATGGAACCATATGGAAAACCAACCTAAACATCCACACAAAACATTCATAATCATACACAATGATATAATAACCGAGTTTCGCACCCTTACCCGATTTAATCGTGTTCTAGAAAGTCGGGAGATTGATTTCTTCCTTCACAAGTTTTTCCTCTCTTTTCTTCTTTCTCTTCTCTTTTCCTCTTCTCTCTTTTTCTTCTCTAAAGGGAAACTCTTACTAACTTTTCTTTTTCTTCTTTTTCTAAACTTATACTAACTATTTTCTTTTATATTTTCTTAACTTAAAAATTCTAAACATTTCTAATAAATATCTAAACTAACTATTATTAACTAACACTATTAATTATGAAATATGTCAAATACCTTCTATTCCAATTTTCCCCGCAAACTCTCAAAAACGGTAAAAATACACATTGTGCAAAAATAACATATATTCACACCAATTAGCAATTAACATAAATATTGGTCAATTAAAAATAAAGACTCGACCAATTAACACCAAAAAGCACGGAAAAAGGAAATATTAAAAACGGACCGTTACAGGTACGTTAGGGAAATTTCCACATCTGTTTATGATCTCTATCCCTTCGTAAATCCTATTGTACCAATCTATGTTAGAGTTGGTAAGAGACATAATCCTTTGTGACCAACGTAGAGTACTCTTGTGATCCCAAAAAGCAGCAGACTTGGGTAAATGGGAAATGAACTATTTGTAGATTAATGGTACACAACATGTGATCATTCCTCCGCGGTACAAATTCCTTAAGTGTACAGAATGATAAGCATATGCGAGCAAGGTTGGTACGGGGTTTCCAACCAAGAAGATCTTAACAGCATTGGTATCGACGAAATTGTCAATGTTGGGAAAAAGGAATAACCCATATATGAGCAGAACAAAGACATCTTTGAAAGCAGTTATGTTTCCTATACTAGCAAAGTATAGAGCTTTTTCCATCAGAAATTTAGCCGGTAAATCCTGGATTTCTCCTTTGGTTGTTATGTGAGTCCTAACTTCTGACTCATTCAAAGAGATTGTTTTTGCAATTACTTGATTCTTTGGAATTTCTTCCAGTCCAGAAAATGGAGCTTGATCAGTGAAAGGTAAATCAATCAGATGGGATTACTCTTCCAGTGTTGGTGCTAGTTGGTAATCCGGGAAAGTGAAGCAGTGGTAAACCGGATCGAAGAACTGAATTCGTGTAGACAGGATTCCTTCAACCACGTTGATCCTTAATAGAGATAACAGTCCTCCGTGCTTAGCTCTAAAAGCCTTGGGATTGGTAATCATCCTAGCCAATTTCCTTAAGTCTTCTAGTTTCGGAGCCTTGAAGGTGTACTTGTGCATCTTTCTTCTACTGAAATCCATAACGCAACCTCTGATATTTGTAATTATTGTTTTAGTTCTTTTGAAAAAAATATTTTTTTCTTGTTTGAAAGAGTTTTTTTTAATGAATGCATGAATGCAGCACACAAAAACATTTGAAAACATGGGTTCAACGGTTCAACGTCACGAGCATGGAGTCATGGCTCTACCCATCCCCAAAGGTTGTACTATTTTGGTCAATTTTTGTACCTGTAGAACGGGTTCTAAGGTTCCCAAAGTCAGTGACCCCTCCTAGTGATATAAACAACAAGCTGATTCACTCGAGCGAGCTGTAATATCCTAGGACGATTCTCATTTGAGTGTAGTATCATGTGTCAACTATTCTCGATATTCACCGCACTAACAAATGGTCATATGGTTAATGTCTACTAAGTCCTCATGGTCATGGGTACTGCACTGGGAAAGACAATGCGTTCACGACAATCGGTCATCAACATTGATACTTCCGCACGGGTACCTCTACTGATTCGGTGGACTGCCAAGTTAGCTTGGTCGGGATTCACTCCCTATATGCGTTTCATGTATATGCCACCACTTATCTTAATGTTTTATCAAACATTCCACATGCGTATTAATCGCATTCCCATTTGACAGAAAATTAAACACGGGTATCAAGTAGTATAACAGTATATATATATATATATATATATATATATATATATATATATATATATATATATATATATATATATATTATAGTAGAAAGTATATACATATATATATATACATATATATATATATATATATATATATATATATATATATATATATATATATATATATATATATATTATAGTAGAAAGTATAGAAAATGCTAAATAAAGCCTAGACCTCTTAGGAACTCTAATCCTAGGACTCCCCAGCAGAGTCACCATTTTTCTATAGCGTGTGATTTTTGTTGGTGACGCGACCACCTTACTGCAATGGTTGGAATTGGGTGCTACTTTCTGATTTCTTATTTATCCTAAGAAGCTGGAAAGGAAAGGGAAGATATCTAAAACTAACCTTGCACTCAAATGTTTTCTTTAACAAATGCTAAGATATTGGGGGGTCCGGGGTCAGATTATACAAAGGGCAGTTGTCAATTATCCAGCGTATATATGGTTATCCATAGATTTCATTTGGCATGTTTTTCTATACTTTCTGGTGTTTATTGTTATAGGTTGGGAAGGTTTCTCCTTTGGGAGTATTGAAAGAGTATTTGTGTTGTTTTTGGGTTTTTCGATGTTTTTGGTAAGGTACTGGACCTAAAGGTTTTTTATTTGTGTGCTCGCTAAGATTTGACAATCTTATGCCTACGTATTCCCGTAAAGATAACAGGGAAATCAAAGCAATTGTAGTTCCTCCTATTCCATGGGAGGAAAATTGTTTGGTGTCTTGTTTAAAGCCTAAGATTAAAGCTAGAGGTTATTTGTGTCTTGTTCCAAGCCCAAGATTGAGGCTAAAGGTTTGATTGAGAGAGAATTTATCATCTCTAAAGGGAGATATCTCACCTATTCATCACAGATGTTGGGATTGGTTTAAAGGAAAATTACTTTAACTGGAATGTATGGAATCCAACAATGCCATAATTTCCTTTATAAGGGAGTTGTCCTGAAGGAAGAAACTTTAACTCAGTGTAGAGCAATTCCCTTTTTCCTTAGGAGTATTTCAAGCTAAGAGAGGGACATTGGCTTAGATGCAAATAATCCAGAGGCTTGCCACTTACAGCAATTAGATGAAAGAAGGGATTTACCAAGATAAGGAGGGACTACGGCTTGGATTTTTGAATCAGCAAGTGTGCCACTTACAGCAATTATCTGGGATTGGTTTTTTTGATTGTCTGTTTTGATGTGTGATGTACAGAGAAATGTCTTCCTACAGATAAATCTTGATTTCCTATGAGGGGTGTTGATTTTTGTGTGCCTTGATCAAAGCCCAAGGTTGAAGCTAAAAGGCTGACTCTGTTTATGGAGTTTTATTTCTGTCTTGTACAAAGCCCAAGATTGAGGCTGAAAAGAATTGTCTCTTCCGGGGAAAGTTTGGTCTGTCTTATACAAAGCCCAAGATTGAGGCTAAAAGAATTGACTCCACTGGGGAGGTTTTAGAGGTGTCTTGTACGAAGCCTAAGATTGAGGCTAAAAGCCCAATATTGAGGCTAAATCTGCTGAGGGAAAATCATTATACAAAGCCTAAGAAAATGTTAGTTTGGGAGTTTTTTATATGAAGCCTAAGAGGAGGCTAACTTCTGCTGATGATTATTGAGATCCAGAGACAGGTCGAAGTTGGGGAATCAACTCTTGAGGAGGATTAATGAAGAGTTTAAAATATCAGATGCCTTGAGGTTTCTGATTTTTCTGAGGATTTATTAGTGGTGATTTGACCTTAGCTGGGGAATTTAAACTGAAGGCTTAAAGATTGAGTTTTAAAACCTATGGAGGTTCTAACTCTGCTGGAGATTGATCAGGTGATCTGGATTTTTCCTGTGCATTTAGGAAACATGAGGGTTTCTTTGAGATCCAAGAGGAGATGAGACTTTCCAAGTCTACCGGTTTGAAAAGGTTAACTCTTAACTGAAGGATGATCTTTGTATGATGCCCAAGAGGAGGCTGATGTTTTAATGGATGAGAATTAACCCTAAACTGGTCTGATGTTTTGGAATTCTTACTCTCTAGAGGATTGAACTAGCAAAAGATGACTAGGTTCTGTCCTATACATGTAGGAGGTCTTCGGGTCCTTGTACTAAGCCAATGAGGACGCTGAGAACTTATAAGAAGCCTGAGAGTCCTTGAACAAAGCCCAAGAGGAGGCTAGGGATGCTTTTAAGAAGCCTTTGGGTCCAAACATAAGAAAAGATCAAGAAAGGTTTCACCGGGAATAATCCTTTCTTTAGAGAACAGTTCTAGGGTTTGAAGAAATTGAAGAGAGGTTTCAACGGGAATTAATCCTCTCTGGGGGAAATTAATTTCTTATACAAATAGTTCTAAGTTATGACAGTCTTGAAAAAAGTTTCACCGGGAATAATGCCTTTCTCTTTTCCATATTGTATAAGCCCAAGGGGAGGCAAGACTATATCCTGAATTTCCTATGGGGAACTAGTTTTGACTATATTGAAAGAGTAACCACTGGTTTGATCTAGACCTAGACCTAATTGCTGGGGAAACTCTAAGCAAGTATATATAGATAAAATATATAAACAAGAATATATTGAGAAGGATAATGGAACTTATAGTTGTGCAAGCTCTAGCATTGTAACCACAGCTGTATAGTTAGTTATTCAAGAAATTGAAGAAATTTTTTATATAACCACTACTACGAAAACCCCATTTAACAACGGTTGGGAATGACATATAATGACGCAGGAGAAGGCGTTGTTATGTAGATGGTTGTTGTATCTTCGTTGTTTCTACAACGGTCTGGAAACTGTTGTTGTATTCTGGAAAACGCGCGATATATTGCAACGGTTGGTTGTATCAACCGTTGTGAAATATATTATTAATCACAACAGATATTAGTTTCAACCGTTGTGAAATATATTATCAATCACAACGGATATTAGTTTCAACCGTTGTTACATGTACCCTTAGTTTATTATATACAAATGTATATTGCTTGTTTTACCATACACCTAGTTAAAGAATTACAACCATTAAATTGGTAAGGAAATATATAATCTGAAAATTAAAATATTCTTGAAAAACAACTTAAACACACCACTGTTTTTCGAATTGCATCCATTTCATTCCGCACATTTTATGTTCTTTAACACATAATATACGTTTCAATGGTCTGATTCACTCTACTCATCGATATCTTTTATTATATAATTTACCTCTCCATCACCAAAAATCATCGCGATTTTATCATCATAACAATCATGATCATAAAAACCACAATGATTTTTGGCGATGAATAGGTAAACTATATAATATAAAAGATATCGATGTGTAGAAGTAATCAGACCATTGAATCGTATATTATGCGTTAAGGAACATTCAATGTGCTGAATGAAATGGATGCGATTCGAAAAACATTGACATGATAATGGTTGGTTTTCAAATACATCTTAATTTTCAGATTATAAGTTTCGATACCAATTTAACAGATTCCATTTTCAGTAAAAGGATAGTAAAACAAACAATATACATAGTATATAATAAACTAAATTTCATATGTACAATATCAGAATAATAAACTAAATTTCATATGCACAATATCAGCATAATAAATTAAATATCATATGTACAATATCAGAATGAATTCATATATATGTACCTTATTAGAATGAATTCATATATATATATATATATGTACCACCATCATCATCACCATGTGAAACAAACCTAAGAAGTGGGAAAGCAATGAAGAAAATTAGTTATTATTCAAAACAAAACAAGCAAAATTAGAAACAAACCCTAAGAAGTGGGAAGCAATGAAGAAAATTAGTTAGCATTCAAAACAAAACAAAACAAGCAAAAGTTGAGAGAAAACGCTGAGAAGTGGGACTGTTTAACAATCAACAAAGAGAACAATCAACAAAAACATCATGAAGCAAACGAGATAATGAGTACTATTTAACAAAAAGATTGAAGTGGAAGACTACCTTATTTTCCATAAACAATATGTACATTACGCTTGCTACCGCCAGCATCATCGCCATGTTCATCTAGTTTTAGATTCTACAAGAAGAACTACAAGGAGGAAGAAGCTTAAATCAAAAGCTTCATACTTCTTGTATTTCTTCTCGCAGATTCTAAAAAAAGATGAAGTTTTGGTGCTAGGGTTTCGCTGTGAAGGAAATGGCGCGACTGTCAAAAAGGGAAAGTTAATTCCCTTATATAGGTAAATTTTTTACAACGGTATTCTTAAATAACTGTTATGATAGATTATATATTAATTTAACAATATCACAATGGTTAGTTATAATAATTGTAGTGATACCCCTTATACGTGGTACAAGGTTCGACACCAGGAAACAACATTTTCCTAAAATTACGCCTGGATTATAAGTGATATCGCTACGGTCATTACTTATAACCGTCGTAATATTATTAACCATTGCACTTCCCAACATATGAACGGTTTACAAGAAAATATCGTTCTAGAATATGAACGGTTTACAAGTTATCATCATTACAAGCATTAAACTATCAGTTTTTTCATCTTCAACCTCATCTATAAATAGACAATTTTACATATCTAAATAATATATTCTTCGTAACAATGAGTTCAACAAATGAGAATCCTAGAAACCTCAATGAGGAACGTCAGGCGCCAATCCAGGAGGTCGTCCAACCAACAACTGCCAACTTCAGGGATGCCTTAAGGGTAAGGAAGGATAAGAAGAAGAAGAAGAAGAAGAAGCCGAAGAAGAAGAAGATAAAGAAGAAAAGGAGGCCTGTATATTATGATTCCGATGAGGGGAGTGAGGAGAGATGTCTAGATTATGAAGATGCATTTTATGCTACGGGCTCTGACAATGATCTTGATATGTAATATGTTTATCAATGTACTCTCAATGGAATATTAAAAAAAATTATCTCTATATATGTTCATCTCTTACAGTTTTATTTTTTAAGTTATATATATACTCTATTGCACTTAAAAATTAATACATGTTTAAAATATAAAAATATGACAAAAAATACATTGCTGTGATGTGTTAAAATTTAAAAATATGGAAAAAAAAATATAGTAGCTGGGAATCGAAGCTTGTTACACAGCTTGTATTACAACGGTTATGTAATACAACCGTCGTTAAACATGGCGTTATAAATTTTTAATCCTGTTACAACGGTGGGATACGAAACCGTGGTAAACCTGGCGTCGTTAAATGGGGTTTTCGTAGTAGTGAACTTTGAATTTGAATCTAAATCAAAAGGAAAGTTGTTTTAAAAGGAAGTTTTGGGCTTACACTCAAAGAGAGGCCCTGATGAATTCTTTTGAAAAAGCGACGATCGCGTCGTAATTTTGAAAACCACAGAGGGACTTGTACAATGACTAAGGCCCAAATTATTTGTATTTATAGAAAGGATGGGTCTTACACTCTATTAGAGGCCCAAAAGTTTATTTTTATACAAGAAATAGGGCTTACAACTCAAGGAGAGGCCCAGATGAAACACAGTGATCGCACCGTTATTTTGAAAATTGTATCGGGACTTATATAATGACTGAGGCCCAAATTATTTATGTACAAAGGGGGTTTGGGTCTTACACTCTATTAGAGGTCAAAATGTGTTTGAAAAACAAGAAAAATTGGAGTTACAACCAAAGGGAGGTCCAGATGAAAATTGTTTTGAAAACTGCAATCGCGCCGAGATTTTTTAAAACATATCGGGACTTATACAATGACTGAGGCCCAAATTGGTTTATTTGCAAAGGGATGGGACTTACACTCTATCAAGAGGCCCAAAAGTACTTTAAAAAGAAGATAGAATGGGACTTATAACTCAGGGAGAGACCCAAGTGAAAAATAGTGATCGCACTGTTGTTTTGAAAATCGCATCCGGTCTTAAACAATGACTGAGGCCCAAAAAGTTTGTGTGTGACAAGGGTTGGGTCTTACACTCTATTATAGGCCCAAAAGTTTTTCAAATGAAGTTTGAAAAATTAAAATCAAGAGAAATCTTAATTTTAATTAAAAATATATAATTTTTAAAGGAAATTAAATATAAAATATAAAATATATTTTAAATCAAGTGGTAAGCTTTGAAAAATATTTTTTAAAAATCATGTTTAATCACATGACACTTAAAATCCAATTAGTTTTGAAAAATCAAGGTGGGAATCTCATTTATAAAATGTTTGAAAACAAATAAAATTAAATTAAATACAAAAATTCAAACTATATTAAATAAATAATATAAATTCAAATTTTTTTGTGGAATAAAATATTTCAACATTTGTGTGAGTTTTAAAAAAAAAAGAACCTATGAAAAATAATTAAAATTGAGAGAAAAATTAATTTTGTGATTAATTAATAAAAATCATGAAAAATGAGAAAAATAGAAAAATGAGAGAAATAGCAAAAATGGTCTGGGTGGGTCTTGAACCCGTGACCTCCAACCAAACATACGCGTGCTGCTATCACTGGGGTGGTGATACATCCGTGTATCAAAACCACCCCATGAATACATAAGGGTGACTTGAATTTCAGGTCAGGCCAAGGCAAAAACCATGTTTTGGTGTATTTACATGAAGGCCATAACTTCCTTAATTCTCCATGGAATTAGATGAAATTTAGTTGGATCCTGCTTAGAATTTCATGACGAATCCAATGGTGCTTTTAGAATTTTCTAGAGATGCTTCTATTTTAAAACCCGATAGTGGTTTCAAAATAGGCCAAGATTTGCAAGTTATATGCTATCTCATCATACAAACAACAATAGCATGGTAAATTAGTTCAAACATAACACATTTGATATATATGACATGTTTATGATCAATGGACATCAAAGCAATGCATATTTTAAGAGTTCAAGTTGTGATGCACTTACTTCTTGAAGCTCCTTGTGCTAACTGTCAAGATGTATGTGCCAGAAGTAATCCAATGCTTTATACACTCTTGATTGATCCCTTAGAAGCTTTTAGGATGATCAAAATCAGTTGGAAATCTCAGGAAAAAGAATTGGCTCTTTCTTGCAAAAGTGGCGAAAGTTACCAAAATGGTATCTCACTCAAATGGTGTTACAGTTGAGGGATACTTTTTGGAACAACTTGAGGATGATATTTGGAGAGTATTTGAAGGATTAATTAGTTTTGAAAGTGATTAGATCAAGACATGGCATGAAAAATGCAGAAAAGTCAAAATTTGAGGTTTTGGAGGTTGACTTTCTGATTTTGATGTTGTACAATGAAGATGAAGGTTTGAACACCTCCAATGGATGATTTATGATGTCTTTGGATGGTTATATGAGTGGTTTTCACTCTGGTTTCAAGAATTCCCAAATTGCTCCATAATGACTTGAAAATGAAGTAAGATAGGGAGAGTGAGAAAACAAGGCTTTGGTATTGTTTTGGTGTGGTTTGAAACATCAGAAATGACCTCTATTTATAGTTGAGGAAGTTTGTTTTTGAAGGAATAGTGAATGGCAACTGGTCCAGTCTATTATCCAATGGATATGCCCATGTATCACTTCCTTAAATGCCAAGGTACCAAGGCTTCACTTGGCCATTGACTTGAGCTGGTCTTGGTAGCTCTCGGTCTTCTGATTTTTGTAACAACCTTGACTCAAATGGACTGATAAGGCTTGGTTCATGATAGCTCTATGTTCCACATCAATGCCAAATGACAAACTTGGAGTTTTTGGATTTGAAACTTTGAATGATCACATGCCAAAGGATAGGATTCTTGACTCAATGGTCCAAGCTTGAAAATATCAAGCGAGTCATCAAGATTCCCTCTGATCTTGGAAGAGGAAAAAGCTTGCAAGATGATAGAATTTGAAATGGAAATCGTGTGGCATAAGAAATGCACCAAATCTGTCTTGAAAACCAGTTTGAGCAAGGCATGTTGTGAGATCCATAACTCCTTAATCAAGTTGAATTAATGGGAGTTCTTGTACTCTTTGGAAAGCTCTCATGACATACTTTAACATTGATGTCCACCAATGGACCTGGTTTAGCTTGGATCAAGGTGAAAAAAAGCCTCAAAGTTGGCAAAAAAATGAAATAGATTCTGACTTGAAAATTTCACTAAGTGTTGGAAAAAGTGGTAATTTTCACTTTTTGTGATTTTGATCAATCCATAATTCAAAATCCATGAGGATTTGGAATCTCTTATAGTTGACACTTTGAAAGTATGTCATGTGAGCTTTCATTTGTGCTTTGGATGGAAGAAAAAGTCCTTAGGGTTTGGGAGTTATGACCTTGCAAAGTGGGTACCAAATCCATTTTGTTCCATAACTTAGAAAAATTTAAGTTTCTTATGGTTGCCCCTTTTGCAAGAAACCTCACTTTTCTTGATTTTTCTTGATGAATGATGATCAAAACCATACATTAACATTTTTTTTTACTTAATGGAACCACATTTGTGAAAAAATCCAAAAAGTCAAACTTTATTTTGGGCACACTTGACTTTTTTGTCCGATGAATTCCAAACTGTGTGATCTTCTATGAAATCAAGTTCTTGACCTGATTCAAACCCAATGGATGGATTCCATAGGTATTTTAGGGTGTGTTGAATCATGTCCCAAGGTTTGGGAACATGTCTTGGTCAAAAGTCAAAGATACAATTGACTTTTTCTTTAAAACCCTAATTGTGGTCCAAATGAAATTGAAACTTGTGAATCAAGCTTCTGGGATCAATCCATTGTTGCAAATGGATCAATGTGGTGTATTTTAGGCCCTCAAATCATGTCTTGAGGTCTTGGTTCATGTCTTGTCTCAAAATTCAACTTAGGGGTGAATTAGGTCAAGAAACCCTAATTCCTGATTTTTGATGAATGCTCCCCCTGAGGTTGTTTTGACTTGATGATTGGATCTATGGGGTATCTTTAAGCTTCATGGATCATGTTTTGAGGTATTGGCTCATGCCTAGATGAAAATTTTCATCTGGAGGCCTTGGTCGATCAAAACCCTAATTTGGTGACACTGGTGATCTTGTGGCTTTATCAGCTCGAGATGTTACACTCTTGTGCTTGATTCTTGATATGGGAGACCTCTTGATCCTTCATGGATGTTTTGAGAGGTTAGACAAGTTGATGATCATGTCATTTCTTGATTGATCTTTTGTATAAGTGTTTTGAGAGGGCTCGAAACCCCAATTCTTAATTGTAGTGAATGCTCAACAATCCATATTGTGGTAATGATCCTCACAATGATGGGAAATCTTGTGGTCAAAATTTGGGGTATGATATGTGCGAGAACTTGTGAGTGGTCTCATCAAGTGCGGACGAATGAAAGAAATTGTAAGTTCTATTACAACTTACATACTGACATTCTTAAAATTGTAAGTTGAACATCCTTTCGATGTGTATGAAAATCAAAATCAATTTAAGCATTCAACACCTGTCTTACGTGTTGAGAAAATGTTTGAGCACGTACGGTCCAAACTTCTTGAGCTGCCTGAATTTATCTTATGTCTTCTTCCTGGGAGAAAGAATTCTGAACTTTATGGTTGGTTATTTGATATATTTCAAGGTTTCATTTACATATTAATTTAAATTAATTGTTAAATGTTTTTCATAACTAATTAATTTAAAGTTATTGTTAAATGTCTTTCATATCCAATTAATTTAAACTAATTATTAAATGTCTTTCATAATCAATTAATTTAAACTAATTGTTTAAGCAATTGTTAAATGTTCTGAACAAAAAATAATTTTGACATGTCAAGGTCCATGCAAGAAGAAGAATCTTGTTGATTTTGGAATTGTTACTCAGTGTGTAGCACCCTCTAGACTAAACGACCAATACTTGACCAATTTTTTACTAAAGATCAATGCTAAGGTATATTTATTTTTGCAATGATTTCTTTGAAACTTATCATTAGCCATGCATTTCGTCCAACCATTGAATGTTTTTATTCCCTTATAGCTTGGTGGGATGAATTATCTGTTAGAGGTTGATCATTCTCCATCCATCTCAATTGTATCCAAAACACCAACCCTAATTTTGGGCATGAATGTTTCTCATGGTTCACCTTGTTAATCCGACATTCCATCTATTGTTACGGTAATAAAAGTTTTTTTTTATTGTTTTAACTCTAAAAAATATTCTTAGTTCCTTCAAAATTTTGGTCAAAATTTTACCATTATCTATTTTTTATTTTTTTCTACTTCAATACCTAAATATGTAGGTCACAGGCTCGACACAATGGCCACTAATATCTAAATATAAGGCATGTGTCCGTACTCAGGCTTCTAAGGTTGAACTTATTGACAATTTATCCAAGCTAGTGCCTCGTACGAAGGTTGAAGAAGGAATTAAAGATTTATTGTGTTTTTATTCTCTCACAACACACACACACAAACACACACACACAAATATATATATATATATATATATATATATATATATATATATATATATATATATATATATTCAAGCAAGAATAAAATCATAATTATTGAACCATTTCATACATGCACACGTAAAAGATGACGATGATACAATCACACATCAACAATTAACTTGAATTATGTTTGTTATAAGTTACTTGAATTTTGCTTGATTATATATATATATATATATATATATATATATATATATATATATATATATATTCAAGCAAGAATAAAATCATAATTATTGAACCATGTCATACATGCACACGTAAAAGATGACGATGATACAATCACACATCAACCATACTTATATATATATATATATATATATATATATATATATATATATATATATATATATATATATATATATATATATATATATCCTAGCTTGTATTATCTTCTACTTCAATGAGAATTCTTCTTTCAATGTTCATTTGATCCTCTTAATATGGCATCAAGCTATTATCGATGAACACGATTCTTCTCATTCACTCTACAATTGTTTGTTTCCTTCTTCTTCTTCTTCATTATCTCCAATGATTTTCTCATCACATTGCACCATTGTTGATACTGTGATAATCAATCTCTGCTCTGCAATTTTTCTTTATGTCCTCTGTTGATTTTCTTGAATTTGTCTTACAAATTCTCATCTTCTTCCTCATCGATCCAACATGTCTCCGGGTTTAGCACCAAACTCTCAACTTGATCTTGACTCTATCTACTACATTCACTCGAGTGAAGGCCCTAAATCAGTCACCATCAATCCCAAGCTCGATGGTTCGAACTACCTCGCATGGATAGATCCATGAAGTGTGCATTGGGTGCTTATAACAAACTGAAGTACATTGATGGATCCACTAAAAGTCGGGATGAATATCATCTCAACTTTGATCAATGGAAACGTTGTAAGCACCTTATCCTTTCTTGGTTCATCAAATCGGTTAGTGAATAAATTATTTCAACAGTTCTCTTTAATGAACATGCTATTGATGCTTGAAATGATTTACATGAATGATTTTCCAAGGCTGATCGTATTCGTATTATTGCTTTGCATGCCTCCATCAATAATTTGAAACAAAGCTCCAGATCAGTTATGGAGTACTTTCTTGAGCTCAAAGGCCTTTGAGAAGAACATAATTCCCATTGACCTCTCCCAATCATGCACTGTGCACACAGTTGTAGATGCAATGCAGTTCATAATGCTCAAGAACATAGACTTGAAGAACAAGCTATCCAGTTTCTTACTAGTTTGGATGATACTTTCTCTGATGTTAGGACTCAAGTTTTGATTATGGATCCCTTACCATCCATAAATCGAATTTACTCTCTTTTGGTTCAAAAAGAGAGTCACCACAAGAATCTCACACATGTTGATGATTCATCTATTTCCATCAATGCTGCTCAAAGATCAGATTTAAAGCACAAGGGTGGATCTCATAACTCCAAAAGTACTCTTAGGGTGTGTACCTTCTTCATCAGAACCGACCATACTGTTGGTTTTTGATATCAAAAGCATGGCCATCCCAACTTTAACAAGAACAAATCATCTGTCAATGCAAGCCAAATGGAGAATCCCTCACCTGAAATCACACCACATATGTCAAATGCCAACAACCAAATGCCTATTTCTCAAGCTCAATATGATCAACTCATTAGTTTACTTGAAAATGACACATTTATCTCTACTTCCACCATAAATCAGGTGTTAACTAGCCGCATTACAAATGGTGAAACCTTAGGTACCATCTGTAATGAAGTTTCAGGCAGTGTTTGCAACATTACTTATCATACAAGTAATCTTTCTCATTCATGGAGTTTAGATTCTGGAGCCAATGACCATGTTTGTTCATCTTTACATTTATTTAGTTCATACTATCGAATTAAACCTATAAAGATCACCCTTCCCAATGGCAATTGTATAATTGTTCAATATGCTGGCAAAGTTAGCTTTACAGTTGCTCTATATCTTAACCATGTCTTGTATGCACCAGACTTTAAACTTAATTTGATATCCATTTCAAAACTCTGACATAACTTGAAATGTTCTACCCAATTTTCTGTTGATCATTATTTATTGCAGGAAATGAATACCATGAGGATGATTGGTTTGGGTAGTAAAGAGAATGTATTGTATATCTTGCAGCTAATGCACACTCTTTCTAAAGATCCCAGCTCCCCTCACCAACTCAAAAGCCTAACACAAGCCATTACATGCCATGTCAATACTTCTTTTCCTTTACCAAACATCCAAAATACTTTCATTCCTAAGTCAGTCCTATGACATTTTCGATTAGGACATGTTTCCCCCAAAAGAATAGCTAAAATGTCAAAAATGTACTCATCATTTGATTGTGATATTGCTACCTGTGACATTTTCCATTTGGCCAAACAAAGAAAGTGGCCTTATCTTTCAAGTAATTCAATTGCATCTAAAAAATTTGAGCTTTTAAATTTTGATATTTGGGGTCCTTTATCAACTCCATTTATCCATAATCACAAATATTTGTTGACCATTTTAGATGATCACACAAGATTTGTATGGATTGTAGTTTTAAAATCTAAAGTTGAGGTATCGACACAAGTTCAAAACTTCATTAGCATGATCATTAATCAATTTCAAATTACACCTAAAACGGTTAGGTCAGATAATAGTCTTGAGTTCTTGTTACACCAGTTTTATGCCTCCAAAGGCATTATGCATCACAGTTCATGTGTTGAAAACCCCCAACAAAATGGTCAGGTAGAAAGAAAACACCAACACCTTTTGAATATAGGCAGAGCTATCACCATACCAAATACTTCATAACAACATTCCTGGACTTGCCACATTCAGAGTGTTTGGCTCTCAATGTTATGTTTCCACACTTCAAGCACATAGGAAAAAGTTAGACCCTAGTACAAGAAAATCCATCTTCCTTAGTTACAAACCTGGTATGAAAGCATACATACTACATGAGTTTCATACCTCTGAAATATTTGTATCCAGAAATGTTATCTTTCATGAACACATATTACCTTATCAACCCAAAAACCATACCTTGAATACTTCATGGTCTTACTTTCCCTCTAAATCAGACAAACACTCCAATGACCAACCTACCACAACACCTCCCTATGACCGTACCTCTAACATAAAACCTACAGTTGTCTCTATCCTAAACCAACCCCCTTAACTAGTTGAACCACACACTGTTCCTATCATTGATGATTTACGTTTTCTAACACCTATTGCCTCTGACCAGCCAATTAGAATACTTACCCCTGATACTGCTGACCCTCCCTCTAGAACCTATTCTAGAATGAGACACCATCCCTCTTATCTGCAAGAATATCTCTGCAATTCTCTCACTGCTTTAAGTCAAGCTTCCAAAGGTAATCTTTATCCCATCTCTCTTTCTCATGCATCCCTTTCTTCTGCACATTCTCAATATGCATTTTCCTTGTATTCTAACATTGAACCTAGAACTTATAGTGAGGCATCTAAACATGAATGTTGGAGACAAGCAATGCAGCTTGAGCTTTTAGCACTTGAGAAAAATGGCACTTGGAAGAAACAGTGGTATATATATCAACTAGATGTAAACAATGCCTTCCTGCATGGAGACATTGAAGAAAATGTGTACATGATCATTCCCCCTAGAGTTTCCACTAGCAAGCCTAACCAAGTGTGTAAGCTTGTTAAATGCTTATATGGACTTAGGCAAGCTAGCAGAAGATGGTATGTAAGGCTTACTTCATTTCTCCTTGAGCATCACTACAAATTGGCCAACTCAGATCACTCTCTCTTTGTCAAATTCAACACATCATCAATCATAATTTTACTAGTTTATGTTGATGATGTGATATTAACAGACAATGATCTTCATGAATTTCAAAGAATCAAAACACCCTTGAACAACACTTTCAAGATCAAAGACTTGGGAAAGATCAAGTATTTTCTAGGTATTGAAGTTGCTTATCCCAATTAAGCCATCCTTCTATACCAAAAAAAATATTGCCTTGATCTACTAGAGGATTCAGGTTTCATTGACTTTAAACCAGTCTCCACTCCATCTGATCCTACTCTGAAATTGCATCAAGATTCTAGCCCTCCCTATCATGACATTCCATCCTATAGAAGACTCATAGGAAGGCTATTATATCTTAATGCAACAAGGCCAGATATTACATTTTGCACCCAACAACCGAGTCAATTTCTGGCTTCCCCCAGAAACACTCACTTCAAAGCAGCCGGCATAATCCTAAAGTACTTCAAATCCTATCCAGCTCGAGGCATTCTTCTACCTAAAGACTCTTCCTTGCAGCTACATGGATATTCTAATGCTAACTTGGCTGGTTGTATTGACATATGCAGGTTCATCTTTGGCCATTGTTTCTCTATTGGTTGCTCCTTCATCTCATTGCATGCCAAGAAACAACTTACTGTATCTCGTTCCTCATCTGAAGTTGAGAATCATGCCTTTGCCACAGCCACATATGAACTACAATGGCTCCTTTACCTCATGAAAGATCTACACATTACCTGTATCAAAACACCAGTCATCTATTGTGATAACCAAAGTGCCCTTCATATTGCCTCAAATCCAATTTTTCATGAACAAATGAAGCACATGGAAATTGATTGCCACATTGTTAGAGAAAAGAAAATTCAAGGAGTCTTAAAGCTTCTTCCTGTCAAGTCAAAGGACCAGCTTGCAAACCTTTTCACTAAGTCTGTCTATCCTCAACCTTTTCATGCACTATTGGTCAAGATGAAGTTGATAAAAATCTATCAACCTTCATCTTGAAGGGGAATATTGAACCATGCCATACATGCACACATAAAAGATGAAGATGATATAATCACACATCAACAGTTAAATTGAATTAAGTTTGTTACAAGTTATTTCGTTGATTAGAAGTTAGTTACACCTTTATGGTTGCACTATGGTGTGCTAAGATGTAGGTTTCTTATGGTGTAAGCAACCAAACCTAGCTTGTATTATCTTATTCTTCAATGAGAATTCTTCTTTCAATGTTCATTTGATCCACTTAATAATACACTACTATAAAATGCGCAAACAACAACGCCAGGTTTACAACGGCATCCTATACACCGTTGTAATAGTGCGTATTGAATGCGCGCATTATTTTAAGTCTTATTAAAATGTTTTTAATGACGGTTAAAATTCCAACTATGGTGAACTGTGAGGCTTTTCACCACGGTTATTTCAAAAACCCTAATTATATGTAGCATCTCGTCATGGGTTCAAGTCCCAACACCAACATTTTTTGGTTTTTTACATAATTTTTCAAACACCCTGGTGATACTTTGAAACTCATGCGCTAACATTTTTTTATATTATTTTAATTAGAAACTTCTAGGGTATAATAACGGTTGTTGTGAACACCATGGTGATACAATCAAGCTTTCATGGTTTCGAACCTCATCGCCCTCAAATAGTTTATTCCTTAGACATAAATGCGCCCCGTTTTAGTTTTATTTATATTTAACTAAAAAATGATAAGGATATCACTACAGTTATTTCTTAAAACCGTTGTTACAAATTGAAGCTTCTTTATTTATTTTAAACACCAAGTATATATTCATTTATCCACTAAAAAAAGAAACAAGACGAAACAAGCCTAACACCAACGTCGTCACCATCGTCGGGAAAAAGACAATAACAACAAGAAAGTGTTCTACTTTAAGGTGTTTCAATGTCGCATTTGAAGACAAACTCATCCAAAGGTGTTTCTATGTCTTCTTCCGTTGTGAAATCTCGATTTGGAAATTTCTGTGGTTGTGATGGTCGTATGGTTTCGTACAAATGCAAGAAGGGACAAAATAAAGGAAGGCTTTTTTGGAGATGTCCATTTTGGAGGAGCGATGAAACATGTAATTTGTTCATATGGGATGAAGACATGGGAGAAAGAGGTGGAAATGAAGATGAGAGCATTATGAAGTCAGAGTTGGAAGTTGTGGGCTATTTAAAGGTTATGTATGAGGATTTAAAGAAGAAGAACAAGAATTTGAAGAACAAATTGAAATCAGAGAGATTTTATGGAAATCTCAAGATGTTATGTTTTCTTGTCTCCTTTATGTTTAATGTTTACTTTGTTATGAAATGTAATAGTTGAATTAGGGTTTGAATTACATTGTTGATGTTTAAACTGCAGATGCGTTATTGATGTTTGAATTACATTATGAAGACAGAAATACAACTAATAAAAGACGGCTTCTTACGAGTAAGTTCAACGCAAACTTTTGAATTTTCAATTAGTTATCTATTTGTTAGTATATTAGTTGATAGATATTGTAGCTGATAGTTTAAGCTGTTAAGCACAAAGATTAAAATTTCATTAGATAAATTAAGTTTCATTACATAAAGTTTTCATTACAAAAACTTAATCATCAAATCTAAATTCTCTGGATGAAAGGAAGTTTGACCAACCATAGTCAGCCTCATCATCATCATCAGAATCGAAAATAACCATCTGCTTTCTCAACATTCTTCTCCTTCTTCTCCTTCTTCTCCTCCTTCTCCTCACCCTCGGAGCTTTCCTTCTTCCCGCAACAGTCCCCTCTACAGCAGTAACTTGTTGATTCTGTGGAAGGTTTTGAATGACAATCCCGTTTATAGCAACATGTTGATTCTGAGGAAGGTTTTGAACTACATCCCTCTCTACAACAACAGCTTCATTCTCAACATTTTTGGTAGTTTGAGCAGTATAACTCATTTTGATTCTTTTGGATTAAGTTGTTTTTATGTTTTGGCTCTTACACTTTTATATTATTTCTTCTGATTCTTCATCTTCTCTTGGAAGTTGGATAAGTTTCTTCCAACCTCGAGCTGTTGAATTAATGATTATATCTCTTTGTCTTTTGAAAGTTCATTTTTCATCCTTTGATATTCCTTCGTATTTAATGGTTTTGATATATGTTCACAAATGGTGTATTGCTGATTCTGGTATGATACGTTTGTTTTTTATTCATAAACAATATCACAACGGTTATTATTCTTAACCGTTGTTATAGGGCGCGCGCTTTCCAATTTATTACAACGGTCACAGGACCTGATTGTAAGTTTCATATATACAACAACACTTTACATAACAACGCATGTGTCTGCGTCATTATATATCTTTCCCAACCGTTGTTAAATGGGTCTTGCGTAGTAGTGATAATTGTATATGATGAACAAATAAATAAAAATCTGATAGAACTTACTGATAGATATGACAATGGTGCTCCTCTGACAACTATAGTCATAAAACAAATAATATCATAAAATATATTTCGTTGATTACTATAATGTAAAAAATAAAAAAAAAATGATATGTTGTTCACTTACACATAGAAAATAATGTGGACAAGATCCTGTAGATCATCGGTAGAAAAGCCAATCTCATCCAACAGAATTTGATATTGTGTTGGACTACTGGTTCCCTGAGAACAGGTTTTAAAAGCAAACATAAATCCAGGTCATTTAATTCACCCAAACAACAATGACACAATACAATAGTTAATGAAGGTTAAAATTAAAGTCTTATAGGTACTGAATCATAAAAAATAACGTAAACAGTATGGTATTGGTGACAATCATAAAAAATAATTTACTCACAATATTTCGTGATTGAACGCACAAGTAACAAATTGTGTTGTCCTCAATATAACCTGAAAAAAAAAACAAAATAGAGGTTGTCGGTCAACTATACATGAAACCACAGATATCCAATGTCATATGATTGAGAGAACAGTAGAGAGAGGAGCTCTCCCCCCTCTCTAGTTTCATGATGCGTCCTTGTTTGTGTGTGATCTTCGTTCTTTCTCATTTGGAAGGTTGGTAGGCGGTTAGGGTTGATTCTTTCTGGTATTTTTGGCTTAAACTCCTAGCCTTAGGGCTAGGGGCCTTGGTACTAGTTTGGTTTTCAGCCTTGTTGTTTGCTCTTGGTTCCATTTGAAGTTGTTCTTAGCTTGGTCTGTGTTTGTAAATGGATTGGAAGGAAGTGTCGTATAAAAAGTTTAACGGGGCCGCCGTTAGTTTTTCGGTATGGAAAGAGAGGGAAGGTAAGGGAGCGGAGAGTGGTGAACATTTAACTTCGTTCTTCATTTCTGACTTCCCTCATAAAATGAAGGCTAAAGAGTTGTTTGAAATCTTCAAGGTTTATGGTGTTATCTCTGAGGTCTTCATTCCAGGAAGGTTTGACAAAAAAAGCAAGAGGTTTGGGTTTGCGCGTTTCAGAAAGGTTCATGACCCTCGTATATTAGCGGTTAAGCTTGATAGTATATTTATTCAGGGTAGGAAATTGCATGCTAATACCCCTAGGTTTCAGAAGGAAGTTGATAATCTTCAGGAAGGCGTGGTTGCGAAGGATAGGGTCTTTCGTTTCTCTGGAAAAACTTCCGAAAGGCTTAAAGTTAGAGGGAATACCCTTTCGTTTGCTCAAGTTACAAGCTTGAACCGTGAAGGCGAAAAGGTCGTGGCTCAGAATGAGGATACTTCGTGTAACAGATTAAGTCTTGTTATTCCTAATGTCAGTAGGTTTGAAAAAGCTTTCGTCGGAGTGGTTCTACAGAATGTTAACCCGTATCTGATTCAACAAAGTCTTTTTGAGGAAGGATATTTCGATATTATGTCTACCCCTCTAGGAGCAGGTTTATGTCTTCTGGAATCTGTCAAGATTGGCGTGGTGCAAGACTTTGTGGTGGAAGCCAAAGGTTGGTGCGAAAAATGGTTTGCCAAGGTTGAACCTTGGAAAAAGGATATTGTTGATAACCAAAGATTTGCTTGGGTTAGATGTTTTGGACTTCCTTGCTTTGCTTGGAATCTGGATGTTTTTACCAGTATCTCTAAGGACCTTGGACAGTTCATTAAGTGTGATTCTGACACTTTGGATAATGTCAGTTTTGGTGTAGCTAGTTTTCTCGTTAAAACTAGTAGAAGTGGTTGTATTCAAGAGAATTTGGAAATGGAGATTAATGGTGCCTTCTTCAGTGTTAGGTTGATGGAAGATTTTTCGAAATCCATAAGTGATAAGGATTTTTTTGTTAGAGGAGATGGTAGTAGTAAGGGTTATATGGATTCTGATGAAGTTGATAGTATCAGTTCTTGGTCCAATGGATTTGAGGAAGAAGGAGGAGTTAATAGTCCTAATAACTCTTTTCTTTCTAGGGTGGCACACAGTAGTAGGTATGAAGAGTCTTTTTCTGACAAAGTTGGTAGTCGTGAAGAGGTTTCCCAATCTTATGTTAGTGATTCTGTTGGAACTAGGAAGGTTGACAATCGAAAGGTGAATAGGGAAGAGAGTGTCATTGATAAAGTCAATTTGACCTTGGTGGAACCTGTGGCTTCTGGTTTAGATTTGACAACTGATGAGCGGATTTCTGTTGCCGAAGACAGTTTGGTGATTTCTCATAAGATCGTGCCCAGCGAGGTTGTGGGGCCTTCTTCGCTTTTGGGCTTGGAAAATGGATTGGGCCAGTATGGTGTGTTGCATTTTGCTGGGCCGGGTCCGGTTCCTCTCAATCCAACTGTGACTGCTGGTGATGTTGTTAGGTCCAAAGTTAAAAAGAAGAAAGACATTGTTGATATTTATGACAGATTCCAAATCCTTTTTGAACCTTCTTTCTTTTCTACTCTCATCAACTCGGCTGGGTCTGGCCCTTCTAGGAGACTTAGTGCCAAAAACAATTTTTGTCCCTACTCTAAGAAGAAGAAGTTGAAGTTACCTCTCCCCCCGGTGGTGGAGAATTCGGATGTTGTTCTTCCGGAGGCTTCTTATTCTATTGATGAGTCTGATGTGTGTAGAAACAACAATAGATGTAAGGCTGGTTTGGATTGTGTCCCGCAGAAAATTTAGGATTCGGTTCAACTTCTAGGACTGGAATCAGAGGAGGATGAGGAGGTTTTTGAGAGTGTGGTTAGAAGCTTGGAAACTAGAGATAAGGTTCAAATGGTTTCTAGTAAGGGTGTGGACAAGCGTGGTCAATGATTATAGTTTCTTACAATGTTCGTGGGTGTAATCTCCCTCTCAAAAGAAGGAGAATCAGGAAAACTTTAACTGAAGGTCATGCTGATCTATGTCTGTTGCAAGAAACTAAGGTTACTCTTATGAAGGATTCTGTGGTAAGGAGCTAGTGGGGTAAAGGAGATTATGATTGGTCTGGTAGTAGTTCTTCTGGTGCGTCGGGAGGGATTTTGACAATTTGGAAGAGAGACCTGTTTCATTCCATCTCCACAATCAAAGGATTCGTCTTCTTGTGCTCTGTGTTTTCGTGGAATAACATCTTACTTTATGTGGTCAATGTTTACTCGCCTTGTTCGATTACGGAAAAACGAAGGGTTTGGGCTGAAATTATTGGTCTTAAGTCGAGGAATCATAGGGGACTTTGGATTATATGGGGTGATTTTAATGCTGTTAAAAACAGAGAAGAGAGGTTTGGCACCAGTTCTGTCATGGCTCGGGATTGTGAGGAATTTACCTCGTTTATTAGAGAGTTGGAAATGATCGACCTTCCGTTTGCTGGTAACAGGTTTTCCTGGTTTAATTCTAATGGTGTTTCAGGCAGTAAACTGGACCGTTTCCTTGTTGATGAGTCCTTAATTGCATTATGGGATCTTAAGGTTCAGTTAGTAGGCTCAAGAGATATTTCTGATCATTGTTCTGTTGTTAACCCTCAATTTCGACGCTAGAAAGAATCAAAGCTATTTTATGTTAAAAAATTATTTTTAATATAAAGAAGGCTTCGACCCAGCTTTTGAGAGGCCTGAGTCGAATAGAGGTATAGGAACCTCAAAAAATGGCTAAGTGCTGGAAGGGTTTCGACCATGAGAATGTGGTAACAAGCGCTGTAGTGGTTATATTAAGGTTGGAGGGAATTTCCAATATTTGAAATTTAAATAAGAGCAGTTGTGAACGTGGGAACAGTTGAGACCAAGGAGAAGGCGCCAAAATCCACACGTTCGAAGCAGTAACCACCACTTAGTAGTTATTTCCTAGCACTATAAATAGGAGTTAGTTCTATGTAAATGGTGTGTTCATATTTTTGTACAAGTTACTCAAAGAAACTCAAAGTACCCGCGTGTAGAGAAACGAGTTCGTGAGAATGTACGTAATGTAACACCATTTTCTTCATTAATATAATTTATCTTCAGCATGTTTAAGATTCAGCCATTTACTTTCCATGCCTTTACAGTTTCTTGAACTTTATCTTCCATGCCAAATTTACTTTCAAAGTCATTTAAACTTTCTGCGTCTACCTTCGACTGCACTTTTACGTTCAAACATTTAATCTTCAAGCATTTACTTTTCAAAGTCTTTTATTTTCAAGAACGTGGAGTTCTCCTTTAATCCATTGCATTTATTTTCAAAGTCTTTTACTTTCCCGCACTTTATTTTCGACAACACTTTTATTATCCCAGCCTTTACTTTCCAAGAACGTGGAGTTCGTTGCATTTTACTTTCAAAGCTTTTTACTCATTGTCATTTCTTTTCGACGCCTTTAAATTTCAAGTCTTTACTTTACTTTATTGCACGTAGTCAAACGTGGAGTTCAGTTAGATTTTATTTCAGCATTGTCGAATGTGGAGTTCAGTTTACATTCTCTTTAATTTTCATTTTGTCATTTACACTTGTCTCTCAAATTTAGCACATGTCCTAGGATTTGTGTGGTTGATCCTACAAGTGAATCAATTTGCGTTTAGATTGATAGACCAGAGGTTGTTTACCAAAATTCACAGTAAACACCTGTATGGATTAAGCCTAATTGTAGTAACTCGGGTCCCAAGCCGTTTAGGTTTTTCAATTGTTGGCTAGAACATAAGGAGTGCAAGAAGTTCATCAGGGGTGAGTGGGAGTCCTTTTCTTTTCATGGTTCCCCTTCTTTTGTTTTTAAAGAAAAGCTCAAAGATCTCAAGCAGCGTTTGATTTGGTGGAATATCAACATTTTCGGTTGGCTTGACCTTAAAATTGACAAGCTTGTTGAGAACTTTAATGAGTATGATGCTTTGTTGGAAGAGGGATAGTTGGTTTGTCGGAAGAGCAGTTGATAAAGCGTGGGAAGGATCAAGAAAGTTTCTGGAGTAATTTGCGTTATAAAGAAAGCATGATTCATCAAAAATCAAGGCATAAGTGGTTGAAGGGGGGAGATACTAATAGTAGATTTTTCCATTCTGCATTTAAGGCTAGGATCCGGCAGAATCATGTTTGTGTTCAGGATGAACATGGTTCTCTGATGCAAGACCCTGTTTTGATTAAAGAAGCTGCTTTTCAATTCTTTAATTTGAAATTTCAAAAGGAGGCGTGCGTTAGACCTAGCCTGAACCTCAGTGATTGTGCTAAGCTTTCCATGGATGAAAGGAATATGTTGGATAATCCTTTCTCTGCTGAAGAAATCAAACTTGCGATTTTTGACTGTGACGGAAACAAAGCTCCTGGCCCGGACGGTTTCTCGTTCAAATTTTTTAAAGATTGCTGGGATATTATTGGGCCTAATTTCTCCAAGTGTGTTATTCATTTCTCAGTTTCTGGTAAGCTCCCTAAATGCTTTTCTTCTTCCTTCATGATGCTCATACCAAAACTTGACAGTCCTCAGCATTTTGGAGAGTTTAGACCTATTTCTCTTGTGAGTTGTGTGTCGAAAGTTATTTCTAAAATTATGGCTGCTAGACTCTCTTCTGTGATTTCTAAGTTGGTTTCACAATTTCAAACCGCGTTTATCCCTGGTCGAAATATTTTGGACGACGTTTTGTTAGCAAATGAGGTTATTGATTATGCTAGGAGACAAAGGAAGCAATGTCTTTTATTTAAGGTTGATTTTTCCAAAGCCTACGACTGTGTCGACTAGAAGTTCTTGATCCTTGTTCTCAAATCTTGTAATTTTGGTCCAAATTGGATTAAGTGGATTGAAGGTAACGTTTGCACTAGCTTTGTCTCAGTCTTGGTTAATGGTTCGCCGACCAAGGATTTTGAGGTTTCTAGAGGTTTGAAGCGGGGTGATCCGCTGGCTCCTTTCCTCTTCACTTTGGTTGCTGAATCTCTCGCCATTCTGTTTAGAAGAGCTTCTTCCCTTAATCAGTTTTCTGGTTTTCAGGTAGATGATGGTGAATCTTTTGATTTACTTCAATTTACTGATGATACATTGATTTTTTGTGATGGTGGTTACCATAACCTTTGGGCGTTGAAGTCTATTTTAAGAGGTTTCGAAATGGTTTCGGGACTTCGTATCAATTTTTCCAAAAGTTGTTTATATGGAATTGGTATTGATGATCATTTTTTAAGGGCTGCTGAATCCTTTCTTTTTTGCAAGAAAGGAAAGTTTCCTGTCAAATTCCTGGGTTTGACTATAGGGGGAGATCAAAGGAGAATTTCATTTTGGAAACCAACCTTGGATTGCTTGAAACCTAGATTGAATGCTTGGGTCGGTAGGAATCTTTCTATTGGGGGTCGTGTTACGCTGATTAATACTGTGCTTGCCAACTTACTAATTCATCAACTGTCGTTTTTCAAGGCACCCGCGAAAATTGTCAGAGAATTTATAGCTATTCAACAAAACTTTTTGTGGTCGGGCTCGGCGGATAGAAGTGCCATTGCTTGGTCTAAGTGGAGTGATTTGTGTGTTTCTAAAGAGAAGGGAGGTTTAGGTATTAGGCATATTGGTCTGTTGAATAAGTCTCTCCTTTCTAAGTGGATGTGGAAGTTCGTCAAAGGTGGTAATGAAATATGGAGGAAGTTTATGGTCTCTAGATATGGGAATCTCGCGTATTGGCCTTTGGAGTCGGATCCAAGTATTTATCCGAAGGATGCTTCAATTTGGATGAGGGATCTTCTTAATTCCAAATGTTGGGGAATTTCTTTATCCTTTAACCAGTGTGTTAGACCTATTGTGGGCAGTGGTGGTAAAATCCCTTTTTGGAATGCTTTGTGGTGTGGTAATCAATAGTTACGGTTTGTGTTTCCCTGTCTGTATGCTGCTGCTGTTAAAAAGGATAGCTTCATTGAGGATTAAGGTTCTTGGATTGAAAATCAGTGGCAGTGGAATTTTTAGGATTGCTGGTTGCTTAATACTAATGTTATGCAGGATCTTATTTCTCTGCTGCAGGATTTCCTTGACAGCAGCCCGGCTGTGCAGCTTGTTGAGGATGGTTGGGAGTGGCTTCTGGATCAGTATAAGGAGTTTACGGTGAAGAGTTTGAATGATCATTTGGCGGAGTCCGTCGTTGGCAATGTTCTTCCACAGCAGGAGAAGTTATTTTTGAGAGTGGCATGGAAAACCAAGATTCCTCTGAAGATTAAGATTTTTTCTTGGAGATTGATTCGTGATAGGTTGCCGACTCGTGTTAATCTTGCTTCTAGGGGTATCATCTCTTCCTCGCTTAACAAGGTGTGTCCTTTGTGTTTCATTGATGACAAGGATTCTTTGCATCTTTTTCTTAAATGCCCAAAAGTTCAGAATTTGTGGGACAAAATTTACGGTTGGTTAGGTATTCAGCCGGTTCACGCTGAAAAGGTTTGCAACCATGCTCTCTTGTCGTTCCTTGCTCTGTACCAGTACGGAAATGATGATATGAGCTGCTATTTGTGGATTGTTACTTCTTGGTGCATATGGAATATGAGAAATAATATTATTTTCAATGGTTTGATTTGGGATACGAACGAGGTTTTTAACCGCGTTGTTTCTATTTCGTGGAGATGGTTAGAAATAGGCCGGAAGAGATGTAATTTTTATGATTGGATGTATTATCTTTTGATTTCTTGTAATTCTTGCTTTTCTTTGTTCGGGTCTAGTTCCTTGTTTTGGTTGACTTTTTGTAAGGGTTGGAGAATCCCTTTTTCTCCCTTTAATATACAAATTGCTTATAAAAAAAAAAACTACACATGAAACCAATGCTTTATGTATAAAATAATGGAACCATGACAAATTTTAATACAAATAACTTACCCGCCGGCACATTGTCTGAAGCTCCCGATTTGAAGAATTGTGTATGATGATTTTTGTGTGTAATAATTAGTGTAAACATGGGGTTCCAAGACTTGTCAAGAAATTTACCTGCCTAAATTTAAAAGATAATGATTATTCAAATGAAAATTAACTAATGTTTAAACACATATTTCATCAATTCAAGAACCTCAATGATTTGGCTGAGTTCGATATTCAAGACTTGGTTGAACTGAGACTCACTAACACCATCCCTACATTAAACAACAAAAAAAAATTCAAGTTCAATAGAACACAAGAAAAGGGTCGAAAAACAACATCAAGAGAAATAATACACACATGTAAAAATAAATCAATAATACCAAATTATTTTGGCAAGAAAACAAAAAAGGACCATGAAAATAATTGTAACTAAAATTAAAGAAAATTTTAATGGTAGAACCTTGGTAAAGCACGTTAACCTGAAAATGATAATATTTGTTGGATTTTTTTTTCCAGAACTTATATAGAAATCCATTAAGAGTACTCTGTACATCATAAAACCAAATCTCAATAAACACAACCATCATCTGCAGGGTTGTTCATGGTATAGTTTCCAAAGAGAATCAAACTATGCCAAACCGAACCATAACAAAAGATGATAAGAAACGAACTGAACCTGTAAAGACCATACACAATACATGCCTCAAATCCTATATTATACATGAGTTTCACTTTTGGTACTGAAACATAATAAGTTCCTAGTTAACACATTATACACATATATGCCTCTAATACAAAACACCTAAAAGTCTAAGGCATTACATATACAAGATGTTCCAAAATGATAAAAACTAAGAACTAGATCAAAATAATGATCTCAAAACATAACGCCATAGCGGAAGCCATGCTATCACAAAACCACGATCCGTAAGGAAAGTCAAATAACCTTGTCCTTACCCTTCGCCAAACCTGTAGAACCTGTGATGTAAACAACAACAGTGGGGTGAGATACATCAAATCTCAGTGAGTTCCCTATCTTAAAGTCCTCTCGGCTTTACAAGGTTCTAACAAAGTCCTAACTCATGTCCAAGGGGAAAGGGGAAAGACCATGAGTACACACACACAAGTAACCGCCACGGTGAGCCTGTAACTCACACTAGTACCGAAGTACCTCTTGAGCCTGTAAACTCAAGGATTCACAAAGTACCGAAGTACGTTCTGAGTCCGTACACTCAAGAACTCACATATCAATAACCAATACCAAGGTATCCCCTTTTCCCGTACCCTTCTACGTCTAGAAGGCGATCCGAGTCATGGATCCTTGTAGCTACTTGGCATACGATTGGATTCGGGATCACTGGTCCGTACACCGTGATCCGTCACTTCTCACGGCCCGTACACCGTCACAAGTCTCTTTACCCGTAGGCTCCAATCGTACTTAACACGGGACTCAAACCTGCCAAGTAGTTGTGTATAACGTTCAGAGGAGGTGCTCGAGTCTCATGAACTACACCGCACAACTGTGGTTATTGATAAACAGAATGCACACGCCTCGGCCTTTCATGCACGAGCGTTGCTACACACGGAACAATTCACACTTCCGACACAGTTTTGGTAATAATCCTCACCCTGCCTAGTCCATATTTTAACATGCATATATTGTCAATAATAATTATACACAATTAACAGATAAAAGTCGATAAAACGACACAATTTCAGAAATCCCGACTTAATTAAATCGGCCGACAATCTTGAAACCAAAGTAATAAGAAAGTGCATTTTATTATCTTTCCAACGATACCAAAATTGTTCCAATCCGAGTTACGTACAAAAAGTTACGGCATTGTAAACAATCGATCGGAAAAATAAATCACAACAGCAGAATTCTGTAACTCTCCTGGCCGTATGCGTATTGGCACTCCCCGTACGCGTATTGCCCAAAAGCTCGCCCAGCCATACGCGTATTGCCCCAAACGATACGCGTATTGCTCAAAATGCCCGGCCATCCATACGCGTATTGCCCAAAGCCGTACGCGTATGGGCAGAAACGTTTTTCCTTGATAATTCCTTTTAAAAATTGCCGTACGCGTATTGCTCTTGCCGTACGCGTAATGAAAAGCCCCATACGCGTATTGACAAGCTCCATATGCGTATGGGCAGAGAAAAATGCAGAAGTTCCTGCAGAATTTCTTCTGCTACGGGTAGATCCAAAATCAACCCCAAATCCCATTTTTCATCAATCAAAATGCATCAAAACATGTTATAACATCACAACCAGTATAACATATAATCAAACATTGAATTTTAACAGTTAGATTTACGATTTTAAACCAAAATACCCATTTTTCCCAATTTCCAATCTAACTCTAAACTCAAAATAATTCTACTCTAAAGAGTCTAACTAGAACCCACCTGGATTACTAGACGAGGAGGTTGATACTAAGACGATTAAACGAAGAACAGATGAATTGATGATGATTCTTGAGCTTTTGGAAAATTTCTCTTCTTCCTCTTTCTTTTCCTTTCCTTCCTTCCCTTTTTCCTTTTCTTTCTTTCTCTTTTAGCTTTTGTTTGTTTTTCCAAGGAAAAAGAAAAGAAAATAGATAGTATTGAAACTATCATTTTTAGTAACACTACTAAATGTCCAAAATTAGCTCAAATACATCAAATTATAAAAACTCAATGTTAACTACTATTAATTAAATCGACTCTGAGTTCGTCAGGTTACTCTAATTATTTTATCAAATAATTACTCAGAGTACCCCGGAACCCAGTTGATCATAATAATATTCACCAGAGCGTTTATAAATTTACGGGGTATTACATCCTCCCCCCCCTTAAATAGAAATTCGTCCTCGAATTTAGAATATTACCTGAACAGATGTGGATAAGAATCTCGCATTTCCGATTCTAGTTCCCAAGTAGCATCGCCTGGATGCGTCATATCCCATTGCACCTTAACAAGTGGAATATCTTTGTTCCTTAACACTTTTGTTTCCCTTCCCACAATACAACTCGGTTGTGGTTCAAAAGTCAAATCCGATTCAATTTCCACTGATTCGGGTAGAATTGGCTGAAGAGGATCAGGAATAAACTTACGGAGCTGAGATACGTGAAAAACGTCATGCATCTCGGATAGAGAGGGTGGTAAGGCTAATCTATAAGCAACTTCACCAATCCTTTCTAAAATCTGATACGGTCCCACGTATCTCGGACTTAACTTACGTGACTTAAACGGTCCTTTCAATCTCAATCTCAGAGTAACTTTCAGAAATACATGGTCACCTTCCTCAAATTCCAAAGGTCTCCTACGATTGTCCGCATAACTCTTTTGACGATCTTGTGCTTGTTTAACCTTCTCGCGGATCATACGAATCTTTTCCGTAGTCTCTTGAATAATCTCGGGTCCCAAAATCCTATCTTCGCCAATTTCAGCCCAACACAAAGGTGTCCTACACTTTCTCCCATACAATGCTTCATAAGGAGCCATACCGATGCTCGCATGGTAACTATTGTTATATGAAAACTCAATTAACGGTAAAAGTTCTTTCCAATTCCCTCTACTCTCTAACACACAAGCTCTTAACATATCCTCCATCGTTTGTATTGTTCGCTCAGTCTGACCATCCGTTTGAGGATGATTCGACGTGCTCAAACACAAATTCGTACCCATCGCTTGTTGGAACACTTTCCAAAATCTTGAAGTAAACTTCGGATCTCTATCGGACACAATACTAGAAGGGATACCATGCAATCTCACAATCTCAGCAATAAACAACCTTGCAAGATGACTTGCCTTATAAGTAGTCTTTACAGCAAAGAAGTGTGCAGATTTCGTTAGTCGATCAACAATTACCCAAATAGAATCATACCCACCTTGGGTACGGGGTAAACCTACTGCAAAATCCATGGAAATACTATCCCACTTCCAAACTGGAATATCCAAAGGTTGTAACAAACCGTCCGGTCTTTGGTGTTCAATCTTCACCTGTTGACACGTCGCACATTCTGACACATATTCCGCTATATCCTTTTTCATCCCAGGCCACCAATAATCCTTCGTTAAATCCTGATACATCTTCGAAGAACCAGGATGTATCGTAAAAGTACCTTTATGGGCTTCATCTAAAATCTTCCTTTTCAATGCCTCATCCTTCGGAACACAAATCCTTTGATTAAACAGAACAATCCCATCTGTCGCTCGTGTAAAACCCGGCTGAAGTGACAACTCTTGTAACTCTTCCTCTAACAATTGTGCCTGTTGAATCTCAACTCTCAAAGTAGAATTGACATTCAAACTTCCCATAATCACACCATTCGGAGTCCACACAAATTGGAGATTAAGATCTCTAAACTTTTCCAACAATGTATACTCCAAAATCATCAATTCCGCACTATGAACCATTTTCCGACTTAAAGCATCCGCTACTTTATTCGCCTTTCCTGGATGATACTTCAATTCTAAGTTATAATCCTTTAAGTACTCCATCCACCTTCTTTGTCGCATATTCAACTCCTTTTGATCAAACAAATACTTCAAACTTTTGTGGTCACTGAATATTTCAAAGCGTACACCATATAAATAATGACGCCACACCTTCAGTGCAAACACTACGGCAGCTAGTTCCAAATCATGAGTCGGATAATTCTTCTCATGAACTTTTAACTGTCGAGAAGCATAAGCTACCACTTGACCACCTTGCATCAGAACACCCCCTAATCCCCTCTTAGAAGCATCACAGAATACTTCATAAGAGTTGTTAGGATCAGGAATAATTAATACTGGAGCACTCGTCAAACTTTCCTTCAAATGCATAAAACTTTGTTTGCAACCTGAATCCCATTCAAAAATAGCATCCTTCCGAGTAAGTTTCGTCATTGGTAAGGCCAATTGAGAAAAGCCCTTAATAAACCTTCTATAGTAACCGGCCAATCCCAAGAAACTTCTGACTTCTGAAACATTTCTCGGTCTCTCCCAATTAATCACTGCTTCTACTTTCGATGGATCCACTGCCACACCACCTCGAGATATAACATGGCCAAGAAAATTAACTTCCGACATCCAAAACTCACACTTGCTCAACTTAGCAAACAATTGCTTCTCTTGCAAGACCGATAAGACAATCCTCAGATGTTCTCCGTGCTCTTGTGAAGTACGAGAATAAATAAGAATGTCGTCAATAAAGATTACCACAAATTGGTCCAAGTAAGCCTGAAATATTCGATTCATGTAATCCATAAAAACCGCTGGAGCATTAGTCACACCGAAAGGCATCACTAAGAATTCGTAATGACCGTAACGGGTCCTAAATGCAGTCTTTGGCACATCGGAACTCTTCACTCGAATCTGATGATAACCCGACCGTAAATCAATTTTTGAGAACACACAGGCTCCTTTCAATTGATCCAACAAGTCGTCTGTCCTTGGTAAGGGATACTTGTTCTTAATGGTAACTTTATTCAACTTACGATAATCAATGCACAAACGCATTCCCCCATCTTTCTTCTTTACCAACAACATTGGAGCTCCCCAAGGTGAAACACTAGGTCTAACAAAATGTTTAGACATCAAGTCCTCTAATTGGTCCTTTAATTCTCTTAATTCAAACGGTGTCATCCGATACGGAGAAACGGATATAGGAGCCGTTCCCGGTATCAGGTCAATAGAGAACTCAACTTCTCTCTCCGGAGGAAGAGAAGAAACATCCTCAGGAAACACTTCAGGAAATTCACACACTATTGGAATACTCAGAACTTGCTGTTCACTACTTCCCTCCTTAGTAAGAACCAATAAAACAGATTTCTCTTTCTCAAACAAGAAATTTACCATTCCCACCGTACCTTCTAAAATCGTTGATAATACATCTTTCGGAGTAGCCTCAGCAGATGGAATAATAATTAGCTTCTCCTCACAACCGATAAAAACCGAATTAGCTGAAAGCCAGTCCATTCCCAGAACAACATCCACTTTCTTGAGCGGCAGACAAATAAGATCAATCTGGAAGACTCTTTCGTTCACCGACAACACACAATTTTCACACATCAGGGGTGTTTCAACCATTTCATCCATGGCAGTAGTAACCACCATAGGAGGAAACAAAGGAATAGTTTGCAACCCAAGTCGCTTCACACATCTCAAAGACACAAAAGAATGTGTAGCCCCACAGTCAAATAAAACAAAACAAGGTTGACCATTAACAAAACACGTACCCGCAATCAAGGAATTATCACCCTTTGTTTTCCTTGCATCCAGAGTATATACTCGACCCGTAGTCTTCCCTTGTGCCTGATTCCTACTCTGAGGACAATCTCTTGCTACATGACCCATCTTGTTACACTGATAACACCGTATCCCATCCGAATAGCACCTACCAAAATGACTCCTCCCACAAGTGCGACATACTGGAGGCACACTAGTTCTAGAGCCATGTACTTGCTTCCCTTTGGAAGACTGTTGTCTTTGCCTAAACTGTTGATTCGACCTTCCACGGTCACTTTGAGTTACCCTGTTCGAATCCACCTCCATTTGTATCTTTTTCAAGCTATTTTCCGCCACATAACATTGTCTTAACATTTCAGCATAAGTAGCAAATTCCCGTTGAGACACGCTGTGTGAAATCTCAGCCCTTAACCCAAACAGAAACTGATCTATCTTCCACCTCTCATCAGGAGCATACATGGCCTGTCTAGAATAGTCAGCCATGATCTCAAATTGTTCCGCATAAGAAGCCACTGATAAATTTCCCTGTCTCAACTGTTGGAACTCAAACTCCTTTTGAGACCTTAAAGAACTCGGAAAATATTTCTCCATAAAGATTACCTTAAACTGTTCCCACACTTTCGGCACCGCCTGAGTTGTCATCAAGGCTGAAGCGCTCTCCCACCACCTCATGGCAGGACCCTTCAACCAGTGAGAAGCAAAGACCACCTTATTCTCCTCACTGCAATGAACTATCAGAAAAATCCGTTCCATTCCTGTTATCCATTCGTGTGCCTTTACCGGATCTAGCCCTCCTTGAAACTCTGGAGGATTCATACGAACAAATTCCCTGTAGGTTCCTCCTGTAACTTCCGGAACAACCACTGGAGGATGCAGACCATCAGCCATTTGTTGCATCATTCCTTGCATGAACTGATTCTGCTGTTGCTGCATCTGTTGCATAAATTGGTACAAAGGGGCATTCCCTTCATCACCTTGTGGAACTGTCCCTGCTGGAGTAGTCCTTGGTCTTCCACGGTTGTTTCTGCGTCTATCAGCCATGTTCCTGAATTCCATACAAACAGGATTAAGTTGATCAGACTCAATACCATAAATATAGCAGACAAGACCCATGGCGACACGCCGCATATGAAACGGAAAGAAAACTTATCCTATTTCATGGCTAGGTCGAGGATACGACCTGCTCTGATACCAACTGTAAAGACCATATACAATACATGCCTCAAATCCTATATTATACATGAGTTTCACTTTTGGTACTGAAACATAATAAGTTCCTAGTTAACACATTATACACATAAATGCCTCTAATACAAAACACCTAAAAGTCTAAGGCAATACATATACAAGATGTTCCAAAATGATAAAAACTAAGAACTAGATCAAAACAATGATCTCAAAACATAACGCCATAGCGCAAGCCATGCCATCACAAAACCACGATCCGTAAGGAAAGTCAAATAACCTTGTCCTTACCCTTCGCCAAACCTGCAGAACCTGTGATGTAAACAACAACAGTGGGGTGAGATACATCAAATCTCAGTGAGTTCCCTATCTTAAAGTTCTCTCGGCTTTACAAGGTTCTAACAAAGTCCTAACTCATGTCCAAGGGGAAAGGGGAAAGACCATGAGTACACACACACAAGTAACCGCCACGGTGAGCCTGTAACTCACACTAGTACCGGAGTACCTCTTGAGCCTATAAACTCAAGGATTCACAAAGTACTGAAGTACGTTCTGAGTCCGTACACTCAAGAACTCACATATCAATAACCAATACCAAGGTATCCCCTTTTCCCGTACCCTTCTACGTCTAGAAGGCGATCCGAGTCATGGATCCTTGTAGCTACTTGGCATACGATTGGATTCGGGATCACCGGTCCGTACACCGTGATCCGTCACTTCTCACGGCTCGTACACCGTCACAAGTCTCTTTACCCGTAGGCTCCAATCGTACTTAACACGGGACTCAAACCTGCCAAGTAGTTGTGTATAACGTTCAGAGGAGGTGCTCGAGTCTCATGAACTACACCGCACAACTGTGGTTATTGATAAACAGAATGCACACGCCTCGGCCTTTCATGCACGAGCGTTGCTACACACGGAACAATTCACACTTCCGACACAGTTTTGGTAATAATCCCCACCCTGCCTAGTCCATATTTTAACATGCATATATTGTCAATAATAATTATACACAATTAACAGATAAAAGTCGATAAAACGACACAATTTCAGAAATCCCGACCTAATTAAATCGGCCGACAATCTTGAAACCAAAGTAATAAGAAAGTGCATTTTATTATCTTTCCAACGATATCAAAATTGTTCCAATCCGAGTTACGTACAAAAAGTTACGACATTGTAAACAATCGATCGGAAAAATAAATCACAACAGCAGAATTCTGTAACTCTCCTGGCCGTACGCGTATTGGCACTCCCCGTACGCGTATTGCCCAAAAGCTCGCCCAGCCATACGCGTATTGCCCCAAACGATACGCGTATTGCTCAAAATGCCCGGCCATCCATACGCGTATTGCCCAAAGCCGTACGCGTATGGGCAGAAACGTTTTTCCTTGAAAATTCCTTTTAAAAATTGCCGTACGCGTATTGCTCTTGCCGTACGCGTAATGACAAGCTCCATACGCGTATTGACAAGCTCCATACGCGTATGGGCAGAGAAAAATGCAGAAGTTCCTGCAGAATTTCTTCTGCTACGGGTTGATCCAAAATCAACCCCAAATCCCATTTTTCATCAATCAAAATGCATCAAAACATGTTATAACATCACAACCAGTATAACATATAATCAAACATTGAATTTTAACAGTTAGATTTACGATTTTAAACCAAAATACCCATTTTTCCCAATTTCCAATCTAACTCTAAACTCAAAATAATTCTACTCTAAAGAGTCTAACTAGAACCCACCTGGATTACTAGACGAGGAGGTTGATACTGAGACGATTAAACGAAGAACAGATGAATTGATGATGATTCTTGAGCTTTTGGAAAATTTCTCTTCTTCCTCTTTCTTTTCCTTTCCTTCCTTCCCTTTTTCCTTTTCTTTCTTTCTCTTTTAGCTTTTGTTTGTTTTTCCAAGGAAAAAGAAAAGAAAATAGATAGTATAGAAACTATCATTTTTAGTAACACTACTAAATGTCCAAAATTAGCTCAAATACATCAAATTATAAAAACTCAACGTTAACTACTATTAATTAAATCGACTCTGAGTTCGTCAGGCTACTCTAATTATTTTATCAAATAATTACTCAGAGTACCCCGGAACCCAGTTGATCATAATAATATTCACCAGAGCGTTTATAAATTTACGGGGTATTACAGAACCGTTATAATTTCTGTAGAACTGAACTGAACCAAACAATTGGTTCGGTATACCGGTTCTTAATTATGAATCATACTAAAACTGTTGGTAACCATATTTTAAGATAATTGTTATAGTGAATAGAACCATTATATTTTAAAATCAACCATTACTCATAATCATTTTCATCCTCTTGTTATATACTATTTGTTAACATAAACTCAGATTTCCATTTATATACTATTTGTTAACAATTTTAATGTCTCAAATAAAATTGAGTTTATATTAATCAACCAATTATATACAACCAATTATACACAAAACCGTTATATTTTATAATCATATGTCTTCCTATATCATTTCACTATTATAAAATAGAACAAAATTGTTGTCTGTTTCACTAAATAAAAGAAAATCGTTTTCAAAGTTATAAAATATAATAATGAGCTTTCATTTTAATGACACTTTTCAAATTAATAAACTTCATTATTACATTTCATTTAAACTATATTCTTGTATGTTTGATTAAAGAAAAAAATCATGAGTAAAAAAAGTACACAGTTTAATTTGTCCAAAACTATATTATTGATTATTAAAATTGATTTTATTTTATCAACAACACAATATCAATTCTTAAAATATTCACTTGAAAACTGAACTTTTTTTACATAATTGATAGAACATTACGTCCATTTTTAATTACACTTATCACACGCATGAAAAGTTAAATATTATTACCATTTAAAAAAAATTCATATTTAAAATAAATTTCAATTGAAAATAATAAATTTGGAGAAAATACCAATAAACTAAAGTTCCAATATATCCAAACAATACCATACCATAAGTATGGTTAGTTAATTACGATTCTGTTCAATAAATTTTGGTTCGGTTAACTATGGTTAATTGCGGTTCAGTTTGGTTATCGAACTGTTTTGATAACATATGGTTCGGTTCATAAACTAAAGAGAACAGTTCGGTTATTTAGAAACGGTTCGGTTCAGTTCTATAGTTCAGTTCAGTTTTATGAATTTTTTGAACAGCTCTAATCATCTGAACATGATAGTTGAGTGACCTTGCAGTGATGTAGAATTCACGAGAGGAGTTATGCTTTACAACAAAAATAAATCTTAATATACAATTAGGATTTTATTTTTTATTGAATGTATATATATTTTCCTAATTGAAGGAATAAAATCCTAATTGTATACCAAGATTATTTTTGTTGTAAAGCATAACTCTTCTCGTGAATTCTGCACCACTGTAAGGTCATTCAACTATTCTGTTCAGATGATGGTTGTATTTATTGAGATTTGGTTTTATGATGTGAAGATAAATCTTAATGGAGTTTGATACAAGTTCTGGGGAAAGAAACAAACCCATATTGTCATTTATAGGTTAACTTGCTATCCCAAGTTTCTATCATTAAAATTTTCTTCAATTTTAGCTACAATTATTTTCATGGTACCTTTTTTGTTTTCATGCCAAGATAATTTGCTATTGTTTTGTTTATTTTTACATGTGTGTTTTATTGCTTTTGATGTTTTTTCCAATCTTTCAGTTGTGTTCTATTGATTTAGAATTCTTTTTGTTGTTTAATGTATGGATGGTAATAGTGAGTCTCAGTTCAATCAAGTCTTGAACATTGAACTCAGCAAAATCAACGAGGCTCTTGAATTGATCAAATATATGCTTAAATATGCGTTTTTTATTTAAATAATCCTTATCCTTTAAATTTTAGGCCTGTCAGTTTCTTGATGAGACATGGAACCCCATGTTTACACTTATCGTTGTACAGAAGAATTATCATACAAAATTCTTTAAATCTGGTGCTTAAGACAAAGTGTCGGCTAGTTAGCTGTTTGTTTTGAAGTTTGTCAAGGTTCCAATATTTTATATATAAAACATTGGTTTTATGTATAGTTGACTTACAACCTCTTTTTGGTTTTTTTTCCAGGGACTGTTGTGGGCAGTCAAATTTGTCATTCATGAAATAATTTTTTTTTTTAATAAGCGAAAAATATATTCAAATTGGATACAAAAGGGTGTATCCAACCCATCTACAAAAAATTCCAACTTAAACCCTTATGAAACTACAAAAATTCACAAGGGGAGTTGGTCCAGTCTTAGTAATTACATGTATATCTCCTGTTAGTCCGTTTTCCTAACCACCACCAAGTATTCAAAATGATTCTCATCTGTATCAAATCAAAATCCCACACCTCTCCATTAAACACTATGTTATTCCTAGTTGACCATAGACACCAACCTATTGTCAACCAAAGGCCTACTGCATTTTTGATAGCAACCTTCTTGGCTAAAAGCGTTTGCACCCAGTAATGGAACAAATCCAGCAATGATTCATGATCTCCTATACCAATGTCTAAACATTTTTCAACAAAATTCCAAATCTTCAAAGCCTTTTCACATGAATATAATAGATGAAGTACACTCTCCTCAACCCTTTGACAGAACGGACACAACATAGAATCTCCACTCAGCGGATTGTGCCGTTTACGTAAATTTTCTCTCGTAAATTTTCTCTCATCCATGAAATAATGACTTTTATGTGTGCCCGTGCTGGAATGATTGTGAGTATATCCAACTTGTTTTAACTGATTATTTATGTTGAGTTTGAAGTTTCCTAATTGTCACCAATACCATGGTGTGTATGTTATTTTTTATGATTTTGTACCTAGAAAACTTTAATTTTAACATTCCTTAACTATTGTATGGTGTCATTATTGTTTGGGTGAATTATACGACTTGGATTTATGCTTGCTTTCAAAATCTATTCTCAGGGGACCAGTAGACCAACACATTATCATGTTCTATAGGATGAGATTGACTTTACTCTCGATGAGCTACATGATCATGTGCACTCTCTCTCCTATGTAAAAGTGAACAACATATCCTTTTTTTTCTGCTTTTGACATTCTAAAAATAAAAGAAATCTATCTTACGGTATTATTTGTTTTATGACTACAGCTGTCAGAGGAGCACCACTGCCATATCTGTTGGTAAGTTGTATCAGAGTTTTATTTATTTGTTCATCATATATTTTATATTTAAATTATAGGTTTTGATTAGTTAAATCTTGCATGTGTAATTGCTCCAATCTACTATGCTCACTTCACTGCTTTACAAGTTGGACACTTTATGATGTTTGAGGATAGATATGAAACAACATCAATTCTCGATTGAAAAACGCCTCTCTTGTCCCACAGCATCCAAAGTTAAAACGAGAATGTCCGTGACTCCATGTTTTTTGTTTGATTTAATCAAACTTATGATCTAAACTTATGTTGAATGAATGTGAATATTAAGCTTTGCTGAACAAAAATCTTGCAAACACTTACATTAGTTGCATTCTTAGAAGCTATTTTTAAGAATGAGAATAATATGTTTTGTTATTCGTTTTCTTCAGGTTTTAATTTTATTTTGAATTGGTTCCTGTAGGTATTACCTAGAAAAACATTGAATTGGTTCTGTATTTGTAAAATTGTTTTTCTTGGTAATCAGATAAATGCTTTTGAATACTTTTTTCTATTAAGTGATAAATTGATACTTAGGAATGTTATTAGTTGTTAGGAAAAAAACAAACAAAACAAAGAGAAAAAAGAGGAACACAATCACAACATAGAGAATAACACTATGTGAAAATTGTTACAACACATAATACACTCTCAACTAACCAAGGATCTCATTACAACCACACCCTCCAAAACTAATATTTAACTACATCTCACAACACTCTTAAGCTTAAAGTGCTTTTGACTAGTGCATCTTGGAATGAAGAACTTGAATCCTATATATAGTCTTGGACTCCCTCTTCCTTCACAAAACTAAACGATATGGGACTTCAAAAAACTTGTATCCTATATATAGCTTTGGACTCCCTCGTCATTCACAAAACTAAGCGATATGAGACTTCTTTAGCATGTATATTTTCAACCAACCCCAACAATCTCCACCTTGACTGAAAATAATACATAAGTCTTCATTGTCTTCACTGACAATCATACTCCACCATAAAGAGTCAACATGTATATTTTCAACCAACCCCAATAATCTCCACCTTGATTGAAAATAATACATAAACTTTCATTGTTTTCACCGACAATCATACTTCATCATAAAGAGTATAGTCACTTGAAGCTACACCACTCAAAATATTTTACATTGTCTTCACCGACAATCATACTTTTAAAAACTATCATACTCTCTAATGAAAAATATATTTCACTTGAAAATAAACCATTTCAAGAATTTCATATTGTCACCAACGACAATCATATACTTTATCATGAAGAGTAAATTTCACTTGAAGCTAAACCACTCCAAGAATTTCACATTCGAAAACTAGGTTGAAACATTATGGTGCAACTTCCTTGTTGGCAGGAAGCTCTTCAACCACCGGCATAATCTTGCACCTTGTGTAATCTTGATTGTATCAACACAACTTTTACTTGAACTTTCCACAAGTCAAAAAAAATTTTCATCAATTTTCTCTAGCCCAAACTGCACAACGGAACTCGTGACTGCAGCTCAACAACTCTTTCACAACACAACCCTTCTTTTGTGATGTGGAAGATCAGACAAAACTGCAACCACAGAGCATACTAAGAACACTCATCCCTAGATCGAACCAAAAGCTCTGATACCAGTTGTTAGGAAAACAACAAACAAAGCATAGAGAAAAAAGAGGTACACAATCACAACACAAGAACATAACGTGGAAACTTTAAAACTGGAGAAAAAACCACGACAGTTGTCAATAGACAACTAAAGAATAACACTATGTGAAAATTGTTACAACACATAATATACTCTCAACTAACCAAGGCCCCCAGTACACTCACACTCTCTCAAACTAATATTTAACTACATCTCACAACACTCTTAAACAAGAGTATAAGAGAACAAAGAAAGTCAAATACAAGCTTAAGGTGCTTTTGACTAGTGCATCTTGGAATGAAGAACTTGAATCCTATATATAGTTTTGGACTCCCTCTTCCTTCGCAAAACTAACCGATGTGGGACTTTAAAAAACTTGTATCTTATATATAGTCTTGGACTCCCTCTTCATTCACAAAACTAAGCAATGTGAGACTTATTTAACATGTATATTTTCAACCAGCCCCAACATTCTCCACCTTGATTGAAAATAATACATAAGACTTTATTGTCTTCACCATAAAGAATATCAACATGTATATTTTCAACTAACTCCAATAATGTTCAGGCTTAAAAGCCTTTTATAATAGATTATAAGTAGATCGATTATGACTAGGTGGGGTCCAACACAAATTCCTCTTCTGAATTTCTCAATACAAATTGTTTTCTTAAACGTGTCTTGATGAGGTCTTACAAAAATTTCTCTTATGAATTTCTTAATAAAATTTCTTTTGTGAGTATCTACACAAATTTCTATTCTGAATTTCTCAACACAAATTTTATTCTTAGTATGATCTTTGTGATGCCATTTTTTTCTCAATCCTCGTATAAGTGGTTTTTTTTTCAGTATTTCGTTTGCCATTTTAATTCTAGGTCTGAGTTTTTAAATATTCTGCAAGTCCATTGTTTGAGTTACAAAAACACAATCTCCTTCATTTTTTCTCAACAAGTTGGTATTAATGTTTTATTTGATACACTCATTAATCTTTGCTCAAGATCGATGTTTAAAAAAGTGCAACCTACACAAATTGTAAGCAATTTTCCCCTTAAAAGTAAGGGAGGAGATTCTCTCCCATTAAGTTTTCCATGCAGTGAAATCCTAGTCCTTAATATTTTTGTTATATTAATTAAATTATTAAAAGAGTAATTGAAAGGTTGATATGTACACTGCAAAATGTCCAATGAATTTTCCACAGGAGAGAATCAAAGTCCTAAAAGTATACAGATCATCTCTCTTGTTTTTTATTTTTTTTGGTTTTACTATGTTTCTCACATATTAAATTTTTATATTAAGTTAAATCAACTTTATAAAATCAATTTGTAAAGGGAGAATTGTCTTTTTTTAAACTCTGGAGATTTTAGCTTTATTTTATGCAGGATATGAATTTTTTTTAATAGTAAATTTGTTATTGAAATTGTAAGAATGTGAATCTAGTCCAAAATATTATGATTATTTTAAAATGATTTCAAAAATTATAAAATTGTAATCTAATGTATTTATTTAATAGGACTATAATGACATTAACTTAATAGTTTTAAGGATGAATTTATAATTAAACAACTAATTACAGAGAGAGGAGGAAATAACAAACATGTTATTTGTTGGCTTTGATTTATAGAGATTCGTTGAATGCAGATATTTTATGATCATTAGGATAATAACTTTCGTGTGATTGAAAGATTCTAAAAGGAGTGAGACACATAACATCAAGTTCACGTAACTATTCAAACACTTTCTTTTTTGCGTTTCTGGCAAATCTTTGAGCAGCTCCAAAACTGCTACACTGCGCAGTATGTTACTGTAATAATCACCTTGTTTTTTTGTTTATCCTTTTACATGGTTGTGTTTTGTTTTTATCAATGTTTTTTAAAGTTTGAGTTTGCATTTGTTTATTTGGGCGTTACTTTTGTTTATTGAGAGAGTAATTTAGTAGCATAGAGGGAGGAAGATAGTGTTTGTTGGTGTGTTGCATTCAAAATGAGCAGAGAGACCATGTGAATTAGAGAGGGGTCGTTTTTTAAGAATTGCAGTGTGGGAAGTGAACTTTCTTTTTATTGTGTGAGTCTATGAGAGAGCATTGTTTGCTTGAAATTTAATTTTAATGTTCAAACAAAAAAAAAAATGGCTGCAATGAAAGAATAAGAATTCACGTTTTTTTGATAAGCAAAATACCTTCCATTAAAAAAGAAAGGTATTTTGTTTTGATCAGTGGTTTTTAAAGTTTGAGTTTGCATTTGTTTTTTTGGGCGTTACTTTTGTTTATTGAGAGAGTAAGTTAGTAGCATAGAGGGAGTAACATAGTTTTTTTTTTTTAATAAGCGAAAAATATAATCAAATTGGATACAAAAAGGGTGTATCCAACCCATCTACAAAAAATTCCAACATTTTTTTTTATAAGTGTAGCGAGCGATTTTGGACGTGGTTGCGAAGCGCTATCGCTCTTTGGTGTCTATAGCTCGATTCATTTTTTATCCTATTAAAGCTGATGAAGGAAGGGAAATAGATGTCTCAAATTAACGCTGCTTGCAAACTGAGGTTAAACAGCGGTCTGTTAGGTTACAGATGCTACAAAGATTCGGGGTCTATATCGGGTTTATTTTTTAAAAGTGGTGGGAGGTTTAGATGTTAGGACGGATGCTTCTTGATAGATATGTGAGAGTATGGGATTTTGGGTTTTTGTTTAGTGTGCTCGCTAAGATTTTTCTTTCAATCTTATGCCTACGTATTCCCGTTTACCGAAACAGGGAAATCAGAGCGTTCATAGTTCCTCCTATTCTATGGGAGGAAATGAGTGTTTTTGGTGTCTTGTTCAAAGCCCAAGACGTGAAGCTAAAGGTGATATATATCTTGTTCAAAGCCCAAGATGTGAAGCTAAAGGGTCTATTTGTATCTTGTTTAAACTCAAGATATGAAGCAAAAGGTGTTGACTTTAGAGAGAATTTGTCATCTCTAAAGGGGGGTTTGTCCGTCACAACTATTGGGTGACTGACTGTAAAGGAGGATTACTTTAACCGGGATACGCGGATCCTAGTAATGCCATAATTTCCTTTATAGGGGGTTTTAACCTGAAGGAGAAAACTTTAACTCAGTGTAGAGCAATGCCATCTTTCCTTTGGAATTTCTCATGCTAAAAGAGGGACAATGGCATGGATGTAGATGATCCAGAGGCTTGCCGCTTACAGCAATTAGATGAAGGAGAAAGAGTTGTTGATGTTTGCGTACTGTGAACGAGACACAACTTTGATGCTAAAAGGTTAATTGGATCAACCAGTGATTTTCTTATACAAAGCCTAAGAGGAGGCTAATATGTGTCTCGTACAAAGCCCGAGAGAGAGGCTAAAAGGTTTTGACTCGACGATGGAGTCTTTTGGTATCTCATATAAAGCCCGAGATGAAGGTTATTTGACTCAAGAGAGTTTGTTGTATCTCGTACGAAGCCCGAGATGAAGGCGAAAATTCGTTTGGCTCAATAAGAACCCTTTTGTATCTTGTATAAAGCCCGAGATGGAGGCTAAATGTTGTTTGACTCTGCTGGGGAGAATCATTGTATAAAGCCCAAGAGAAAGGCTAACTTCACTGGAGAAGGATCATTATACAAAGCCTAAGAGGAGGCTATGGTGACTGTTTCAGTTAAGTGACAGGTCCAGTATACTGATTTTGAAAGAGAAAAGCAGTTCTTATATGAGCAATGCTGTACTCAAGGCTTTGATTCGAGGATCCGGGTTATTCCTGTTCTTTAAGGAAGTGGGAAATCTGAAGGTTATTGAGACTGTTCGAGTCTACGGGTTTTCTTCCTATTTAACGAAGGGGTCACTTGAGAATGTCTTTGAGACTCAAGGAGATTAGACTGTCCAAGTCTAGAGTTTCATCTTTTGTACTATGCTTTGAGAAACAATAGTAGACTCTTTGAAAGGACCGTTCTATGCAGATGATTAAGTTCTGTTCCTATACCTCTAGGAGGTTGTCGGGACAATTTGTACGAAGCCCAAGAGGAGGCTGGAAACTTTTAAGAAGCCGAGAGGTCCTTGTACGAAGCCCAAGAGGAAGCTATCATTCCCGGAGGAAGAGATCATTATACGAAGCCTAAGAGGAGGCTGTGAGTACTTCTAAGAAGCCGGAGGGTCCTTGTACTAAGCCCAAGAGGAGGCGAGGGTGCTTTTAGGAAGCCTGTGGGTCCTTGAACAATGCCCAAGAGAAGGCCGATGCTTTTAAGAAGCCCGTGGGTCCCCAAACCCCGAGAAATTCAAGACAGGCTATTCACAAGGAATAGATCAAGCCAGGAAAGTTCGAGAATTTGGAAGAAACTCAAAGATGCCATTCACAGAGAATACATTCATCTCTGGGAGTAGAGTTTCTTGACAATTCCTAATGAGGACAGCCGAAGAGAAGACTGTATCTGGTGATCCTATTGGGGATCTAGTTGTCTATTTCTACGAATAAACGAAACGGCGTCACCTAGTTCTAGACGTAGTTGCCGGGGAAACTCTAAATATCTATACTATTATTACACAGTTGATATGAGTTTATGAAAGAAGACTTACAGCGAAACAACCCCATAATACAGTTATATGTATATGAAAGCGTAAATGAAAGCGTATAAACACTTACTCGGTTGTAGAGCTTCCATGTTGTTTGGTTAGTTGTTCAACAAAGAAAGATTGAAAACAACAGTGTATTTCAAAATCAAAGGAGAAAGTGCTTTGAAAAAGAAAGATTTAGGGCTTACAGCTCAAGGAGAGGCTCAGGGTTTTATCAGTGAACGCAATGTTTGAATTTGTACAGAGGGACTTATACAAGTGACTGAGGCCCAAAAAAGGTTTTTTGTACAAAGGGGTGGGTCTTACACTCTATTAAGAGGCCCAAAAAGTTTTAAAAGAGTGAGAGTGGGGCTTATAACACGAGGGTAGGCCCAGTTGACTTTTCCGTTTGAAATGGCGATCGCGCCGAGATTTTCTTTTAACGCGAAGGGGCTTATACAATATCTGAGGCCCAAAATTTTTTGGTTAAAAGGGGATTGGGTCTTACACTCTATTAGAGGCCCAAAGAGTTTTGAATGGGTCTTATAGCTCAAGGAGAGGCCCAAAAAGGTTATTTTTCAAAAGGCGACGATCGTGCCGTTTGTTTTTTACGGTATCGGGACTTATACAATACACTGAGGCCCAAAAATGATTGGTCAAAAAAGGATTGGGTATTACACTCTATTAGAGGCCCAAAGTGTTTTGAAAATGATTTATAAGGGTTGAATTAATCCAAAAACCCTAATTTGTTTTCAAAGTGTATTTTAATTGAATAAAAATTCAATTAAAATGATCAAAATTGTTTAACATATGGAAAACAAATTGTGATCTTGGATTAATGCTTCAAAAATTAAGTATTGACCTACAAAATAAATAGAAGGCATTAAAAGTTGCAAAATCAAGGTGGAAAAAAGATTTTAAATGTTAAAAACAATTAAAACATTAATTCTTTGCAAAAATATCAATTGTATAAAATAAATAATATTTTTGGGATTTTTTGGGAAAATAAAATATTTTAACATTTTTGTGAAATATTAAAAAAAAATCAACCCAAAATCATTAAAACTCGGAGAGAAATTAATTTTTGAATCAATTAAATCAAATCACAAAATTCAAATATTTGAATTTTCAAAAAATGGCGCCAAGAACACGCGCGTGTTCTGGGTTTGCCCAGATTTGCATTTTCTCTCCAATCCCACTGAATACTTGATTATATCATGCAATCCAAATACCAATCAACTCGTTTCAACCTCACGATCATGTCTATGACAATTAATTTCATTTAAATTAAGCATAAAACAAGAAATCACGAAAAATCCTCAAGAACCCTAATTTCTGCATGAAGGCTAGGATTTTTGATACACGATTCAAACAATGCAAATAATTAAGGGGAAACATTCCATGCATGATTATGAACATATGGCCAAATTATTGTGCAGCAAAAATTACATGGATCGTAGAGTTAGAAGAGCTCATGCTTTCCACTTGCAGCTGGTGATGGTGATTTGTGTTGGAGGTGTTACAGCTAGGTTCCAATGATCTGGATAGCTTCCCTAGGTGCCATGGAGTGTGTATGGATGCTTGGAATGGATTGAAATGATCTGGAACTAGAGATGGTACCTCAACTGCAAATCTGTCAAGAACTTGAGCAATTGGCTGGTGATTTTGTGAAATCTGTGTTCCAGATGTTATGTGAGTGTTTGGATCACTTCTATATGATGTATATGAGGTGTGTGTGTGATTGGTTTGATTGGAAAAGCTCTCAAACTCAAAACCCGATAGTGATTTTCCTTAGAAGGAAAAATTAGAGTGAAAGAAGATATTTTGAGGAAAGCATCTGTTTGATGGCTTTGGTGTACTCAAACGGATCACAATTGAGCTCTATTTATAGTAGAGCAAGTCTGTTTTGCAAGGAATAGTGAATGGCAACTGCTGAGTAGGTTTGGCCAATGTTGGCAAATGAAAATCCAAGTCTGCTCTAGCCATTGACTAGAGGTTAGGGCACAGGCTGCTGGTTCCCTTGGTCTTGGATAAGTCTTGACTGAATTCAATTGAGAATTGCTCAGTCCATGCCACCTTGATGCTTCCATTGAATGCTCCAATCCAAAATTGGAGTCTTGTCCCTATTTTGGCAATTCTAGGTTCAACATGCTATTTCTTGTTCCAAAGACTTTGGAGGCTTGGCTCAGTGATTGTCCCCTTTAGATTCAATCCTCAGAGGTGTCCAAGTGGATAGGAGCATTTGGATTTGGCTGATTTTTGTAAATCGAGCAAAAATGCAAATTTTGCCTTGCCTTGACAGATTTCAACAAGGCAACTTGCCAATGTCATATCTCATGACTCAAATTGAATTTGGTAATGTTCTTGGCAATTTTGGAAAGCCCTTACATGATACAACAACTGTTTGAACATGTTTGGTTTTGATCTCTTTTGAATCCAAGTGAAAAATCCCCCTACATTTGGCAAAAAGTAAGGTAAAATCTGACTTAGTGAAATTTTCACTAAGTGTTGGAACAAAGTGACTTTTCTTGATTTTGATCACTCCATAACTCAAAATCCATGAGGAATTTGGACATAGGTCAGTATGAAGCTTTTGTAGAGGGCAATGAAATCTACAAATCAAGCTTTGAATGGGGAACAATGGCCTTGTGGTTTAGGAGTTATGGTCCTCCAAAGTTGGCACATTAGTGTCACTTTTTCCATAACTTAGAAATTTTTCTAAGTTTTTATGGTTACCCCTTTTACAAGTTATCCCACTTTCTTTGATTTTTCTTGATGAATGATGATTCAAATCATACATTAACATCATTTTAGGGTTAAAAATCCATTTTGGTGAAAAATCTCAAAAAGTCAAAGTTGACTTTTGTGCACAATTGACTTTTTATCAGATGAATTCCAAACTGTGCAATTCTTCATAAAATCATGTCCTTGACCTAAATCAAACTTTATGGACATGTTCCATGGGTGTCATAGGGTATATTGAATCATGTCGTAGGGCTTGGGAGCATGTCCTGGTCAAAAGTCAAAGTTACAGTTGACTTTCCTCGCGAAACCCTAATTGTGGTGCAGATGAAATTGAGACTTGTTGCTCAAGCTTCTTGGATTAATCCATTGTTCCAAATGGATCAATATAGTTCATTAGAGACCCTCAAACCCTCTCTTGAGGTCTTGGCTCATGACTTGCCCTAAAAGTCAACTTAAGGGTGAATTAGGTCAAGAAACCCTAATTCCTGATTTTTGATGAATGCATCCCCTGAGGCAAAATTGACTTGGTGATTGGGTCCATGAGGTTCCATGGAGTATATTAGGTTATGCTTTGGATCATTGGCTTGTGCCCAGATGAAAAATTTCCATCTGGAGGCCCTGGTCGACCAAAACCCTAATTTGGTGACACTGTTGATCTTAAGACTTGATCCACCTAGAAGGGAGCAGCCTTGTGCTTGATCCTTGAAGTGGGAGTCCTTTTCATCCATTGTGGATGTTTGAGAGGTTAGACAAGTTAAAGATCATGTCATTCCTTGATTAATCCTTTGTCTAAGGCTCTGAGAGGGCTTGAAACCCTAATTTTGATTGTAGTGGATGCTCACCCATCTTTGGGGAGACTGATGAAGTATGATGGTTCCTCCATATTGTGATGATGATTTGCACAATGATGGGAAATCTTAGTGGTCAAAATTTGGGGTATGACAATAAGCAATTGTATTAAAAGGAGAAATAGGGATTCTCCAACCCAATACAAAGGATCAAAAGAAGGCAAAAACGCCACTGGAAAGGAAAATTACAGGAAATCGGAAGGACATTTAGTCTAATCATACAAACTACACTTAACTCTACGAATCTCTAACCATCTCCAAGATAAAATATGGATACGATAGAAAAGAATTTCTATGTCACAAACCTCATCACAAAAAAAAAATATTATTTCTTAAAGACCAAATACTCCAAACCGTAATATACCACACAAAATTTGTTGTTCCTTCCTTAGAAGAAGCACTGAACAGTATGCTCCACGCCTTAACATGAGAAAGAGTAGTTTCGGCAAGAATCGGCAAAACACCCAGCCAAGAATAAATCTTATTCCACAGGTTCTTAATCTTAGGACAAGACAAAAAGAGGTGGGAAACATCTTCGTCTTTCATAAAGCAAAATACGCAAACTCTGTCATGAACAGAAGTAATCATCCCTGTTGCAGCCAAGTTATTACGTGTCGGCAATCTATTAAGCATCAATTTCCAAACAAAAGCTTTAATTTTCATTGGAATTAAGGATCTCCACGTCTCATGGAAAACCTCAAGAACCTCATATGGAATGTCTAAACCTCTCAAAACCAAGCAGCTCAAGCTGTAGTAAGCATTGACAGAAAAAATGGAGCTGTTATCCGTCTTCCACGACCAGAAATCATCCTCTGATGCATTCTTATTCGTAAGTGCACGAATCGCGTCAGAGTAATATAAAAAGTTATCGTATCCACAGGGACCAAATGTCGATCTAACGATTTCCATTTGTTACAGTGCTTATCTAAGGCAGTTTAATTCAGGGTTTACTAATGCAGAGGAAAATAAATAAAAGTAAATGACGAGGTAATAAAATTCAGACAAAACAATAGGCTTGAATGTAATTCTCATAACCGATAATATTTCTATATTCATCAACAGAACTACTTACGGGCAATATCTTCTATTTTAAGAAAAGAATTCAATTTAACAGGAACTGTCGCTTTCGCGTAGTCAGAACCAAGTTTACCCTCTAAACTAACCCCTTTATTGTCACTTATAAAAAGGCGCGCATTGCGTTAGAGTCATGGAAAACTTACTTTTAAGAAATGCAAATTCTAGACTAAACAGAAAAGTATTTTGACCTGAAATTTCTAAACTAAAGAGGTTCAAAATGAACCAGATTCTAATCCCACTAACGCGTCCGAAAACAGTTTTAAAATCTCTTTTCTAAAGTGTTAAAAATCCCTACTCAACTGAGCAAAGCGCTTTCGCTGTATTTGATCAGTTGAGAACTAAACAGGTTTACAAATGGTTGGACGGTTTTCGATCTTACCCAACATTGCTTTTAGGTACAGAAAACTTGTGTTAAAGATTAAAACAGCCCTTAAGTATTTCTATTAACACATAGACATATTACGGTGGTTATGGTCTTTACATTCTTACCTATCTAAAACTTAGCAAGCCATGGTAGTTACAACAGTCATGTTAATTCTTATCATGTATGGAATTAAGTCTTTTGAAAAGTAAAGTTTTGAAAAGTAAGGCAAGACAATAAATATACAAAATAAAGCAAGTGCAAGAAATAAATGAGAGTAAATGCGATCAAAATAAAACCAGCTCCAAAGCGGAGTCTTTAAATCAGGTACAATGCACGGAAAATAAAATGCTCCAACTTGATTACAGACACTCCAAGACTTGATTACAAACTCGATCACACACAGTGCAATAACTCCTCGATGTGAGAATATTACCGCTTTACAAGAGTGAAATTTATGCCTAGGGTGAAGTAAACTAAGATTGGATGATCCTAAAATTCGAGTTCTACAAGTATTTATAGGCAAAATTGGCGTGGTGTAAGGACAAAAACGACCTTGGTTTGAAAATGGGCGGGAACACAATTTTCCTGGTCGCGCCCGCGACAGGACCATAGCGCCCGCGACAAGAAGAAAGTGGCAAAGGAGAGTGCTGATCGTGGGAACATGGCAGTTGAGTTGAGGAGATCATGGGACACATCATCGCCTACCCTGGGGCGTCCGCGACAAGAGAAGAGACAAGAGCAATTTGCTGCCAAGCTAGAATTCTTGCTCCTTTTGCATCCTTTTCCGTCTGGGACCTCGATTTTATTGAAAACCTGAAAACAAAGGAAAACATAACAATAACAAAGCATAAAAATAGAAAAACAACTAATATGCATGTGAAATCAGAGTCGAAAATACAGTATAATTTAGTGTCATCAAATTCTCCCACACTTAGACCTTTGCTTGTCCTCAAGCAAAACATTTAAAGCTCAGAAGAAAAATCAGTGTCGATCGAGGATTTTGGACAAAAAAGGCTTCTAAGTCCGAGTCTGGATGCAGTGGTCGGTACTAACTGACTGAACCAAGGGCATCGTGATGACACTAATCTGCAAATACGGACATAAACTTCGCTCCTATACTAATCAACCCATTATATCCCACAATACTTAGGCCTTCCTTTTCCATCTCTTTTGAGTCCTTTTCATTCAAGCGCAATCACATTAAGCCCGTTTTCCGCACATGCTTCATGGTAGAGTGACCTGTTAGTGATTTTGATCTTTTTATACCGGACTTCTGGCACAGGGAACTGTGTAAAATCCTTTTATTCTTCTCAAGTGCAGTCGTGGGGGATCGGATCGTAGTCCGCCCTACTGAGTTCAGTGCCAAATACCTCTGAACCAACTGAAATGAGCAAGTTAAACATCTTATTACCTTTTTTTTTTTTTCTTCTTCTTTTCTTTTTTTTTTCTCTTTTGAATATGCACTCAGATCAGTCACTTATATTCGTCGGTCTCCTACTTAGAACATGTTTAGGCCGGAGCTGATTGCTGAAATAAACTACTAAGGATGATTTTGAAATGAAATTAGGGCCATGGTACATGGGGTTTCAGGTGTGATTCTTATATTTACGAAGTTCATGGTGTAAGGGCGATACTGATGTTTCAAAGGTTCTCCCAAGTCACCGCATCCTAACCCGAACCTGTCTTAAAGCCCAAAAAATTTTTCAGAACAACACTTTTTCTAGAAAAAATTTTAATATTATTTTTGTGGGGCTAAAAATGTGGGAAAAAAATGAAGGTGAACCAAAAATACTTATACTGATGACTCTTCAAACACATGCATTTTCTAAAACAGAAACAAAAGTAAATAACTGAAGGGAAATAAAAATAAACTACTAAAATGACAGAAATAAAAACGATAAAATCTCCTCCCACACTTAAATCGAACATTGTCCCCAATGTTTCGAAGTAAGCTAAGGAGAAAGGAACCTGGCAAAACTAGTGAGGACCGCTGGTGCCCTCGCCGCCCTGTGCTGGATGCTCAGAACGACGGGATCTGCTACGGTGACGGTCTCACTGGTCCATCCTAGCTTGCAATTCTGCCTGAGCAGCTTTCATTTCACAAAGGTTACCTAAGATGGAACCCTGAGTGGCCTCCATAAGCTGAAAGTGCTGATGATTATACTGCTGTTGACGGGACTGTTCATTGGTGATCGCAAGCAGAGTACGGGAGATGGTCTCGTAAGACTGGTCTGCTCTCCGCCGCGACTCTTGCATAAAGCTCATTTGGTCCGCCATCTGTTGCTGAATGGAAGAGAGCGGGTCTTCATGCCGTGCTTCTCTAGCCATATGGTCTCGCCACATCTCCTCCGTAATATAAAATCCGGGAGCAGCTCCTGCAAAAGTGTTAGAAGCAGATGGTGCGGTGTGTGATTGTGTAGGGCGGGGGGGAGGGGACACACGCTCTCTATGGTCATACTCATCATCTATGTCGGGCCCCTCATTGTCATGGTCATTAAGAGGAATTGGACCTAGAAAAGGTGGTACAGTAAGGTCATAGGTCCAGTTCCTCTCGAATCGTACATCTGTACGTCTACTGCATGGTATAACAATTGATTCGATGGCTACCCCGTGAATCATTAACTCATAACCACCAGCCCTCCTTGATCGGCACAATTTCATGTCTTTCAGAAATTTTAAATTAATTGTGTGAGGGGGCAGTGGTTCCAAGGTAGCTATCTCATCATTTAAATTCAGTGCCCGAGCAATAGACGTAATCAATCCGCCAAAAACTATCGGTCCACCCTTATTTATCGTTAAGCACATGTGGGCGATCATAAATGGGACCGGATTGATTCTAATATTTGTGAGGCATCCTTGCAAGAACAAAAGTTCTTTGCTATTAACCATGTTTTGATTCTCCCGGCCAAAAATAGAGCATGCCAAAAGATATTTGAAAATTCTTATGGTCGGGTTATGAATGGTCGAGGCGAGTAATCCCTTAAAGGAATAAGCAATAGTATCTGACAACCTACGCCAGAAGGCGAATACCTCGACTGACCATTCAGCACTAGAAGGAGCCTCACAAACAGCACCCTCCCCATGAGGGAATCCCAATAGACCTGCTAGTTCATCAGTACTGAACTCATACTCAACAGCAAACAGTCTAAAATGCACAGTACCGACTGTGCTAGCAGTGTCGGGACGGACGGTATAAACCAATGAACTCAAAAACTCAACCGTCATCCTCTCATAGGTGGGTTCTTTTGCGGTGAAAATAGTGCCTAAACCTACAGAGTCTAACAAATGAAAAATGCTATGATGAACCCCTAAAGCGTGCAAACAAGAATCGTCGACATACCTCGTCGAGAGAATTTCTCGATCCTGAAGCTTTTGAAGTTGTTTCCTCTGCCTATTCCCGGCTTGTCCTTCACGAAGAGTGATTCCGTTGAACTCCATTGATGAAGATGGTGGAAAAATGGGTATAACAAAGGTTGAATTTTTTTTGGGTTTTTGTTGATGGATTTTGAAATGGAAGGGTAAAAGATGATGGTTGAATGTTAGAGATATGAGTTTCAATGGGGTTTTATAGGGAATTTTCGGAGGAAAAAAATGGGTTTGGAGAAGTTAGAGGTTCAAAAATGGTGAAAATGGAAGTTCTGCCCCGAATTTACAGGGACGCCGTCGCGGGCGCGATGGGTGTGTCGCGGGCGCGACAAAGCAAATCCGCTGATGGGCCTTTGTCATTTTGAATGGGCCTTTGTGTCCTTCATTTGGCCTTGGGGGGCCTCTTTAGCATTCCACATTTCCTAAAAATGTAGTTTTGCAAAAAAAATTTATTAAGCATATATATTTTTTATAATAATTTTTTTTCTATATATTTTGTCAAAAAAATAAAATAAAATAAAATAAAAGAGAATATTAGCATATAAACATAAAAAACTCAAATCTCAATATAAATAGGAAATATATCAAATGCAAATAGTAGGAAATATGTCTGGGTGATACTGGAAGTAAATAAATGCATAAAAATATAGTAAATAATACGAAAATGGAAATCAAGATGTCTGGTCATCTCCACGGAGTCTCGCTATCTCACGACGGAGCTCCGCTATGTCTTCATGTAGCACATCGGACTCAGTAGCGTGGGTCAGCTCTGACAATTCCATCCTCAAGTGTAGGTCAGCAAGAGTCTGTCAGAGATCTGCTATCTCCTGGCGCATCATCGCCATCTGGGTCTGCATATCTGGAGTACCTAATGAATGATTATTTGACCATACCGTGGTCCTGTCAGCTGGTGGAGCTGGAATGTATTCTGGCTCTGGGCAGGGTCGTGGTGCGTCTACCGTCTCACCGTGTCCCTCTAAGGCATATGTCCAGTTTGCTGGGTCATGGACACTGGTCATAACAGGATCTGGCAAAGTGAAGTGATGCATGGTCTCACCATCGATCAAGAGTCTGAACTGAGAGGGATTAAAGGAGTTCCTTCTCATCAGCCCCCGATCTAAACAAAAATCGACATCCATGGTGGTATGGCTGCAGTAGGGAGTCAAATGAAACAGCTTTCGGCCAAGGCCTAGAGCAGAAGCAATCTCAGTCACATTACCTCCTACATGTATAGGTCCTCCTGCCCAGGTGGCAACACCACTAAAAGAGAACAGCATAAAGTTACCACAAGCTAAACGACGCGACTGATTCGCACAAAACATGAAAAATATGTCCTCCTCAGTAACGTGGTCATCAGTATCTGCTCTCCCAAAGAATGTATGGGCATTAATCATCTGAAAGTATCGGAGAGCTGGGTTATGGATAACCTGTGAAATGTGAGTATCAGGGTCAGGGCCTCCACCTCCAGAGATGTCACTCCAAAATTTCTCCACGTCTCTATTCATGAAGTAACCCATGGGTAGCTCAGGGATAGCGCCAACTCCAGTCTCAAATCCAAGAAGATCGCTGAACTCAGTATGGGTGAACGAATACTCTGTGCCAAATAGCCCGAAGCTAGTGTGGCCATCTGGTCCCAAGTACGGATCATAGGAAAAAGAGCTGAGGAACTCCAGAGTGAGGTTCCTATAGGTGGGATGCAAATCATCAGCGTACTGGTCCCATTTGAGCTGGTGGGCCAAGTATCGGACACTGGGCTCTATGCCCAAAGCTTCCATGCAATCAGTGTCTGGGTAGCGAGTGGGTGCAATGGGTCTGAGTGAAAGCATTGCATAACACTCTCTCTGAGCGTCGTCTCTAAAGGTCACGTGCATGTCGTCAACTGGTGGCATCCTGAAAGAAAAGGTTAGGAAAAACAGGCCCTGAAATCAAACACACAAAACAAGTTAGACATATATGTACAAACAAGCAAACAAACGTAAATCAAAAAGAAAAAATAAATACGAAAAGGAAAAGAACCATGGGTTGCCTCCCATGCAGCGCTTGTTTAACGTCGTTAGCTCGACGAGTTCAAGTCATGTATCTGGTGCGAGGATATGTGGGTCTGTTAACGTGAACCTGGAGTAGTATGCTGGAATGTCGCCTCCTTCATAATGCTTGAGCCTTTGTCCATTTACTACGAACGGACTGCAAGATTTGTTCTTAATTTCCACTGCCCCGGATTTTAGGACTTTGGAAACTTCGAACGGGCCCGTCCATCTGGATCGAAGCTTACCTGGAAAAAGTCGCAGTCTTGAATTGTATAGAAGAACGGGGTCACCTATGTTGAAGTCTTTTTTAATGATCTTCTTGTCATGCCATGCTTTGGTTCTCTCTTTATATATGATGGCATTCTCATAGGCTGATTGTCGGAGCTCTTCTAGTTTATGTATGTCTAAGATGCGTTTCTCACCAGCTGCTAGGTAGTCAAAATTTAAGGTTCTAATGGCCCAATATGCTTTGTGTTCCAATTCAAAGGGTAAGTGACATGATTTTCCGTAAACTAGTTGGTAAGGGGTTGTTCCAATGGGAGTCTTATAGGCTGTCCTGTAGGCCCACAGTGCTTCTGAAAGCTTCTGTAACCAATCCTTTTTGGATATCGAGACAGTTTTTTCTAAGACATGCTTGATTTCTCTATTGGATACTTCTACTTGCCCACTGGTTTGCGGGTGGTAAGGTGTGGCTACTCTATGTTTAACTCCATACTTCCTCAATAGTTTGTCAAAAATCCTAGATATAAAATGTGATCCTCCATCACTTATGACTAGTCTGGGAACTCCGAATCTAGGGAATATATTCTGCTTGAACATCTTAATCACCACTCGAGTATCGTTTATGGGTGCAGCTATAGCTTCAATCCACTTGGACACGTAATCGACAGCGACTACAATATATTTGTTTCCTAAGGATGACGGTAAAGGTCCCATAAAGTCGATTCCCCAAACATCAAAAAGTTCTACTTCTTGAATGTTTCTTAATGGCATTTCATTTCTCCTCGAGATGTTTCCGGAGCGTTGACACGGGTCACACTTGGTTATATATGTATGAACATCACGCCATATAGTTGGCCAATAAAGACCAGCTTGTAAGATTTTAGCGTGAGTCTTAGATGTGCTTGCGTGTCCTCCGTAGGGTGCTGAGTGACAATGTTCTATGATATGGTGCACTTCTTCCTCTGGAACACACCGGCGAAAGATTCCGTCAGTGCCTCTCTTAAAGAGGAGTGGTTCATCCCAATAGAAATGTTTAACGTCATTGAAGAACTTCTTTTTCTGCTGATAACTGAGGTCAGGAGGTATTATATCTGCAGCAAGATAGTTAACAAAATCTGCATACCAAGGTACATTATTTACCGCTAAGGATTTTTCAGAGTCTTCTAGGGTTTCTAAACTTATATCTCCAATGGCATCTAGCTTAGCGATTAACCTGTCGTAAGCAAAGTCATCATTTATGGGTACTACATCAGGTTTCAAGAACTCAAGCCTGGAAAGGTGATCGGCAACTACATTCTCGGTGCCTCTCGTATCTCTGATATCAAGATCAAATTCTTGCAATAAAAGTATCCACCGGAGTAACCTAGGTTTAGCATCCTTTTTATTCAAAAGGTATCGGATGGCGGCATGATCAGTGTAAACAATTATTTTGGCTCCCACCAAATAGGATCTAAATTTGTCTATGGCGAAAACTACGGCTAGGAGTTCTTTTTCTATGGTTGCATAGTTTAGCTGAGCGGCATCTAGAGTTCTACTGGCGTAGTAAATCACATGTAACTTCTTATCAGATCTTTGCCCTAGCACTGCTCCTACAACGTAATCACTAGCATCACACATGATTTCAAAAGGTTTTGTCCAATCTGGTGGTTGCATAATGGGTTCTGAGATTAAAGCTTGTTTTAAAAGGTTGAATGCTTCGTTGCATTTTTCATCAAAAATGAACTCGGCATCTTTCATCAGAAGACCTGTCAAAGGTTTAGTGATCTTAGAGAAGTTTTTAATGAAACGCCGGTAAAATCCGGCATGCCCGAGAAAACTTCGAACTTCTCTAATTGTTTTGGGTGGTTTAAGATTCTCTATCACCTCGATCTTAGCTTTATCAACTTCAATGCCCTTTTCAGAAACGATATATCCTAGAACTATACCTTCAGTGACCATGAAGTGACATTTCTCCCAATTTAATACCAGGTTTACTTCGACACATCTCTTCAAGATCTTTTCAAGGTTGACTAGACAGTTATTGAAATCAAATCCGCAGACTGAGAAATCATGCATGAATACTTCCATAATTCCATCAAGATAATCAGCGAAGATTGACATCATGCAACGCTGAAAAGTTGCTGGGGCATTACAGAGTCCGAAAGGCATACGTCTATAGGCAAAAGTTCCATATGGGCATGTGAAGGTTGTTTTCTCTTGGTCATCAGGGTGTTAGGAATTTGGAAAAAACCTGAATATCCGTCGAGGTAACAGAAGTAGGAATATCTAGCTAGACGTTCCAACATCTGATCTATAAAAGGTAATGGGAAATGGTCTTTCCTAGTGGCTTTGTTTAACTTTCTGTAATCTATGCACATACGCCAACCTCCTTCTATCCGTTTTGTAACGTGTTCACCTTTTTCGTTTTGAACCACGGTGATGCCTCCCTTTTTAGGTACTACATGCACAGGGCTTACCCATTTACTGTCTGAGATCTGATATATTATCCCTGCTTCCAACAACTTAAGAACTTCCTTCTTAACTACCTCACTCATTATAGGGTTAATCCTCCTTTGGTGTTCTCTCGAAGGTTTAGCATCTTCCTCAAGTGAAATCCGGTGCATGCACACGGATGGACTTATTCCTTTAAGATCTGAGATGTTGTACCCTAGTGCTGAGGGATATCTTCGCAAGACATCTAAGAGTTGGTTTGTTTCATTTTGGTTCAGAACGGCACTGACTATAACTGGTCTGTCCATTTCTTTGTCTAAAAACTCATATCTTAGATTCTTGGGTAATTCTTTTAATTCTAAGGTTGGTTTGCTGGGGCTTTGTATAGGATCTGGAGTTAAGGATATACATTCAAAAAGGTTGTCATCTATGTAAGGTTCCATACTGTCATCATCTTTCTCAATGGGCGTTGAAGGTAGTTTTATTCTTTCTATTGGCTCCTCCTGATTAAGTTCATGGACACATTCATCAATAACATCAACTGCATAACATGCATCTCCTATTACTGGTGCCGCGAGAAACTTTGCTAGGACAAACTCTATTTTTTCGTTACCTACCTCAAAAGTCAATTTTCCTTTCTTGACATCTATTATGGCTCCCGCAGTTGATAGGAAGGGTCTACCTAGGAGGATTGGGATATCTTTATCTTCTTTGATGTCCATTACGACGAAGTCGGTGGGAATGAACAACTTGCCTATTCTAACTGGGATGTCTTCTAATACGCCTACAGGGTATTTTATAGATCTGTCAGCTAATTGGAGAAACATCTTAGTAGGTTGTAAATCTCCTAGTTTCAATCGTTCACAAACTGCAAGGGGCATTAGGCTTACACTGGCTCCTAAGTCCAGAAAGGCTTTATCTATGACATGATTCCCCAAAATACAAGGTATGGAGAAATTCCCCGGATCTTTATCTTTTTTGGCAAGTTTGTTCTCGGAAATGGAATTACACTCCACTGGTTTTGGATCGTCAAGTCTACGTTTATTGGTGAGGATGTCCTTCAGGAATTTAGTATAAGATGGTATTTGGGTGATGGCTTCTGTAAAAGGAATCTCTACATGAAGTTTTTCTATAACTTTAACAAACTTTTGGAATTGGTCATTGATCTTAGTTTGTTTGAGTCTTTGTGGATAGGGAATTGGTGGTTTGTATGGCTGAGGGGGTGCTGAAGCTTTGTCCGTAACTTCTCCTTTATCTCTGTCTTTTGGTTTCTCAATCTCTGCGGGCTCCTCACCTTCGGGGGTAGCATCCTTTTTGGAAACTTCGGAGTCACTCAATGTTGGGTTTTTAGGCCCTTCATAAGTGGTTCCACTTCGCAAGGTAACAGCGTTAGCTTTCCCTCGAGGATTCTGTTGAGGTTGTCCGGGAAATTGTCCTCCAGGAGTAGTTTGGGGTGCTTGCTTTAAGGCTACCTGAGAGATCTGGGTTTCAAGCATTTTGCTGTGGGTGGCCATTTGATCCATTTTGGTTCCTAGTTGGGTAAGCAGCTCATTCACATGAATATTCTGATTTAGGAACTCTTTGTTTTGCTGGGCTTGTGCTGTCATAAAATCATTTAGCACTTTCTCAATATTTGGCTTAGGTGGCACTGCTTGCATAGGTTGGTTTTGTCTAGGTGCTTGATTGTTGGTTGATCTCGGAAGTGCTTGGTTTTGGGTAGGATTATTGTTTTTGTAGGAAAAATTAGGGTGATTTCTCCATCCAGGGTTGTAAGTATTTGAGAACGGGTTTCCTTGGGCATAGTTGACTGGGTCTGGGTTAGTCTCGTTTAACAGATGGCAGTCAGCTGATTGATGACCTTTAGTACCACAAAGTTCGCAATCCGACACTACTGCTGCTGCAGCGGTTGGTTGTGCGTACATTTGATCGATCTTGAGGGCCATAGCATCCATTTTGGCTTGCATCATGTCTATAAAGCTTACCTCATGTTTACCTCCTTGGGCTTCTTTCTTTTCCACTGTTTCTCTTTCGTTTCCCCATTGATGATGGTTTTGAGCCATATCTTCAATGAGACTACAAGCGTCAAGATAGGGTTTGTTCATCAGGGCGCCGCCAGCGGCAGCGTCGATGGACATCTTTGTGTTATAATGAAGTCCGTGGTAAAAGGTATGTATAATCAACCATTGCTCCAAATCGTGGTGTGGACAAGCCCTTAGAAGGTCTTTATACCTTTCCCAAGCTTCAAATAGTGATTCTCTTGGTTTTGGGTAAATCTTGTTATTTGGTTTCGGAGAACGGCTGTTTTGCTTGGGGGAAAGTATCTAGCAAGGAATGTTCTCCTAAGGTCTTCCCATGTTGTTATAGAATTGGCTGGAAGGGAATCTAACCAAGTTAGGGCTTTGTCTCTAAGGGAAAAGGGAAATAGTCTTAAACGAATCACCTCAGGACTAGCACCATTGGTCTTAAAGGTGTTTGACAACTGGACAAAGGTTTTTAGATGTTGGTTTGGGTTTTCAGATGGTAGTCCTGCGAATTGGTTTTGTTGAACTAGTTGTAATAGGGACGGCTTTAGTTCAAAATTATTGGCAGGTATGATAGGGTTAACTATACTAGAGCTCGGTTCTTCGTCAGCAGGCTGAGCGAATTCCTTAAGGGGTCTTTGGTTACGATCTTCGGCCATAGCTTGCTTAATTCGACGAAGCCAAAGTCGTGCGCGAGCGTAACGTTCTGGTTCCACTAAAGGATCTATTACACTACTGGAGCTGCGAGATCTTCGCATCGACCAGTTCGTGCGGCCCTAGTCTAAACGGTGATAACAAATGAAATTTGAAATTCGGCGAAATTGGTCCCCGGCAACGGCGCCAAAAACTTGATGCGTTCTTATTCGCAAGTGCACGAATCGCGTCAGAGTAATATAAAAAGTTATCGTATCCACAGGGACCAAATGTCGATCTAACGATTTTCGTTTGTTACAGTGCTTATCTAAGGCAGTTTAATTCAGGGTTTACTAATGCAGAGGAAAATAAATGAAAGTAAATGACGAGGTAATAAAATTCAGACAAAACAATAGGCTTGAATGTAATTCTCATAACCGATAATATTTCTATATTCATCAACAGAACTACTTACGGGCAGTATCTTCTATTTTAAGAAAAGAATTCAATTTAACAGAAACTGTCGCTTTCGCGTAGTCAGAACCAAGTTTACCCTCTAAACTAACCCCTTTATTGTCACTTATAAAAAGGCGCGCATTGCGTTAGAGTCATGGAAAACTTACTTTTAAGAAATACAAATTCTAGACTAAACAGAAAAGTATTTTGACCTGAAATTTCTAAACTAAAGAGGTTCAAAATGAACCAGATTCTAATCCCACTAACGCGTCCGAAAATAGTTTTAAAATTTCTTTTCTAAAGTGTTAAAAATCCCTACTCAACTGAGCAAAGCGCTTTCGCTGTATTTGATCAGTTGAGAACTAAACAGGTTTACAAATGGTTGGACGGCTTTCGATCTTACCCAACATTGCTTTTAGGTACAGAAAACTTGTGTTAAAGATTAAAACAGCCCTTAAGTATTTCTATTAACACATAGACGTATTACGGTGGTTATGGTCTTTACATTCTTACCTATCTAAAACTTAGCCAGCCACGGTAGTTACAACAGTCATGTTAATTCTTATCATGTATGGAATTAAGTCTTTTGAAAAGTAAAGTTTTGAAAAGTAAGGCAAGACAATAAATAAACAAAATAAAGCAAGTGCAAGAAATAAATGAGAGTAAATGCGATCAAAATAAAACCTGCTCCAAAGCGGAGTCTTTAAATCTGGTACAATGCACGGAAAATAAAATGCTCCAACTTGATTACAGACACTCCAAGACTTGATTACAAACTCGATCACACACAGTACAATAACTCCTCGATGTGAGAAGATTACCGCTTTACAAGAGTGAAATTTATGCCTAGGGTGAAGTAAACTAAGATTGGATGATCCTAAAATTTGAGTTTTACAAGTATTTATAGGCAAAGTTGGCGTGGTGTAAGGACAAAAATGACCTTGGTTTGAAAATGGGCGGGAACACAATTTGCCTGGTCACGCCCGCGACAGGACCATCGCGCCTGCGACAAGAAGAAAGTGGCAAAAGAGAGTGCTGATCGTGGGAACGTGGAAGTTGAGTTGAGGAGATCTGGGACACATCGTCGCCTACCCTGGGGCGTCCGCGACAAGAGAAGCGACAAGAGCAATTTGCTGCCAAACTAGAATTCTTGCTCCTTTTGCATCCTTTTCCGTCTGGGACCTCGATTTTATTGAAAACCTGAAAACAAAGGAAAACATAACAATAACAAAGCATAAAAATAGAAAAACAACTAATATGAAAATACAGTATAATTTAGTGTCATCATCCTCTAACTTCTTTATCATAACCGCAGTGACAATCGCAACTAACGCCTGAACGGCTCTGCCTTCAATTACGATATTATCCGACCAAAGGGAAGTTAGATTCCACTGCCAACTGTCATTGATCCAATATCCCAAATCTGCTACGTGACAATGTTGAAGGTGAGAGGCTTCAAACAGAACCGGAAAAACCGATTTTAATTCGAAATCGCCACACCATTAATGATGCCAGAAGAGAATAGTGTCACCTCTCCCGACTGTAGGGTACACGCAATCGGAAAACTGAGTTGAAGGATTGATGGCTTTTAAGGAAAACACATCCCTCATCCAAAGAGAAAATTTAGCATAATTAAATTCAGCCTCAGCACATAAAACAAGGTTGTGAAGGCTACCATACCTGCTGCACAATAATTTCCTCCAAATCTCGTTCCTTCCGTTTAGAAATTTCCAAAGCCATTTTGCGACTAACGCCTTGTTAAACAGCCCTACATGTTTAATCCCTAAACCACCTTCCTCTCTTGTCTTACAAACGGAAGCCCAATTCACCCATGCCATTTTCTTCTTGTCCACCGAACCCGACCATAAAAACCGACGCTAAATCGAAATGATTTTTTTTTTAATTATGGAAGGCGCCTTATAGAAAGAGAGGCTATGAATAGGCATACTAGACAAAACGGAGTTAATCAAGGTAATTCTGCCTCCTAACGAGAGGTTCCTACCAGCCCACGAGGAAAGTCTTGACTTGAGCCAAGAAATAACCGGGTTCCAAAATAAAGCCCCTCGGTGATTTCCTCCAACAACAATTCCCAGGAATTTAAAAGGAAAATTACCTGCCTTGCAGAAAAGGAAAGATGCGGCTACGTTGAGGAAAGAATGATGAAGGCCAACTCCATACAGACAGCTTTTGGAGAAATTATCTGCAAAACTGAAATCATCTCGAACCCACGGAGGATAGACTTCAGGGCCCAAAGGTTATGGAACTCACCATCACAAATCATTAAGGTGTCATCGGTAAACTGGAGAAGCTCTATAGTATCCTCTCCATTAAAATGAAAACCAGTCAGAAGATTCCTTTCCGTAGCTCTTCTAACCAACAGAGCAAGACCTTCGGCCATGATAGAGAAGAGGAACGGGGCTAATGGATCCCCCTGTTTCAGCCCCCTAGTTACCTTAAAGTCCTTAGAAGGACTCCCATTTATAAGGACTGAGATGTAACTAGCACAGAAAGTACCTTTGATCCACATAATCCATTTAGGCCCGAAGTTCATAGCTTCCAAAATGGAAATCATGAAATCCCTATCAACGCAATCATAGGCTTGCGCAAAATCAACCTTGAACACCAAGCATTTTCTCATCTCACGTTTTGCAAAGTCAAAAACTTCGTTAGCAACAAGGACGCCATCAAGAAGATTTTTTCCAGGAATGAAAGCGGTTTGCGACGGCGAAATAAGTTTATAAATGACAGAGGAAAGTCTCCTGGCTAGCATCTTGGATACCACCTTCGAAACACAACCCACTAAGCTTATAGGTCTAAAGTCGGAAAATTGTTGAGGATTATCCACCTTAGGAACCAAAGCCAAGAAAAATGAGGAGAAAGCTTTTAGAAGGTATCTAGTAGAGAAAAAGTGGATAATACATTTGGAAAAATCAGTCCCTATAGTATCCCAAGCAGCCTTGATGAAATTGAAAGAAAACCCGTCCGGGCCTGGAGACTTGTCCCCATCGCAAGCAAACACAGACTCACGAATATCTTCATACGAGAAAGCTGAATCCAAGGTTTCCCTATCCATAGCATTTAACTTCACAACACCATTAAGATCCATGAGAGGTCTTTTTGCAGCAGACTTTTTGAATTTAGCATGGAAGAAATCAAAAGCAGCATCCTTGATAAGCTGGGGATCCTCGACTAAATCTCTGCTAGACCCAATAGCAGAGATCGAATTCAGCCTAGTCCTAGATTTAAGGCTAGCATGAAAGTATTTAGAATTCACATCACCATCTCTTGCCCATTTAGACCGAGATTTTTGGAAAATCATACTTTCTTTGATACGAAGACTACTCCAAATTTGTTCTGAATTTCCAACCTTTTCTTGAACAGGTCAGGAGACTCAAGAAAATTGGAAGAAACCAAATCCAATTCCAACGCGTTGATGTTCTCCACGCAATCCTCCAATCTAAGGTCAATCCAACCAAACACATGATGGTTCCACCACCTCAACCTGTTCTTTAAAAACTTGAACTTTTCCTTTAACACAAAGGATGGTGAACCATTCAAATCAACCGAGTTCCACTGATTTCTAACAAAATCCAGAAAATCCTTATGCTCAATCCAGGCATTGAAAATTCTGAAAGGTTTTGGACCCGAGTTACCAGAATTGGATTTAATCCAAATAGTACGGTGATCGGACACGTCACGATTCCCAACCAGCTGAGCTTTGAGCTGCCAGTCTTCAATTAGGGACTCATCCACCAGAATTCTATCAATTTTACTACAACTCTTCCCATTTGAATTAAACCAGGAGAAACGATTACCCACGAAAGGGAGGTCAACCAGGTCCAACTCATTAAGAAACAAACTAAAGTCTGAGCAATCCCAATAGCTGCAAGTTCCTTGACCCTTCCTTTCCCCTCTAGATTTGACTGAATTAAAGTCACCCCCGACCAGCCAAAACCCATCCTGGCAAGAATTCTTAAAGGCCAAGATATTTGACCAAAGAGATCTCTTCTCCCTCATCCCACAAGGGGAATATACATTCAAAATGAAAAGATTCTCACCTTTCCAAATAAGATTACAACACAGGAAACCTTTACCTCTAAAGCTAGAAATAGGGATAAAAGTACCTGTCTTCCATATAGTAAGAATACCACCCGAAAGTCCTTCTGACTCAATAGCCGACCAACCACAATCTTGATTACCCCACAGGCCCATGACAATCCTATCATTCATCTTCTTAATTTTTGTTTCTTGAATAAGACACAAATCAGCTCCACCTCTTAGAAAAGTCTGGCAGATTCTTCTTCTTTTCGAAGAGGTGTTGCAGCCTCGGACATTATAGGTCACCGGTATCATGATTTCTTATTTCCAACATCCTTCAAACCAGCTGAAACCTTCTTATCTCTGTCCTCCAATAATTTGATAATTCCTTCAAAAGCTTCTTCATCTTCATCTGCTTCTATACCCAGAATCTTCATAGAATCCCACACTCTGTGAGGGACAAGATCCAAATTCTTAATACATCTGGCGTTGCTTCTAACGACATCCGATTCATCCACTGAAGTACATATAGACAATTCCTAAAGCTTAGACGTTCCACCCTTATCTATCTTCGCAGGAAGCTTGGATAGTTTCGAAGGCTTCTTGTTTGAGGCTTGCTTCACCCTTCTAGGCACAACAGCAGAAGAGTTAAGCAAGCTAGCGAAACAAGACGGAGAAAAAGGGATCTGGAATTCCTCATAAATCTCAGAGAATAATTTTTTCTTTTTAGCAATTGGCTCATTACGAGGCCCAATTTCCACAGCTTGAGAATTCGAAATTGGGTCCGAGTCCAGAGTGGTCTTAGAAACGAAATGGTCCAATCCAACTTAAACCCTTATGAAACTACAAAAATTCACAAGGGGAGTTGGTCCAGTCATAGTAATTACATGTATATCTCCCGTTAGTCCGTTTTCCTAACCACCACCAAGTATTCAAAATGATTCTCATCTCTATCAAATCAAAATCCCACACCTCTCCATTAAATACTATGTTATTCCTAGTTGACCATAGACACCAACCTATTGTCAACCAAAGGCCTACTGCATTTTTTATAGCAACCTTCTTGGCTAAAAGCGTTTGCACCCATTAATGGAACAAATCCAGCAATGATTCATGATCTCCTACACCAATGTCTAACCATTTTCCAACAAAATTCCAAATCTTCAAAGCCTTTTCACATGAATATAATAGATGAAGTACACTCTCCTCAACCCTTTGACATAACGAACACAACGTAGAATCTCCACTCAGCGCAATGTGTCGTTTACGTAAATTTTCTATCGTAGCCAACCTATCCTGAAATAATCTCCAACCAAACATCTGGATTTTTGGGTGAGCAGATGACAGCCAGATCAATTCAAAAACATCAACCAACATATGTTGAGAATGCTGCAGACTTTGTGCCTTAATTAACAGTACATAACCTGCATTTGACGTGTATTGCATGGCGTCTCCAACCTCCCAAATCACATAATATTCTTCTGCTAGTGCCAAGGTATTGACTGGTAGCAATCTATTTAATTCACACCAGTCCTGCTGCAAACTATTACCTATAGGGATGCTGTTAACAAAATCAAAGGACCAAATACATGCGTTCATGTTGCTGCTGCGAAATCCATAACTCTGCCTCTCTTATTACAGGAATTCTCCCATAAGCTAGGAAATTGGACAGCCAGGGATTGGTTTCCACACCATTTGGATAACCAAAACAGGGTGTTATCCCCACAACCTATGTCATGTTTCAAATGCTGCGAAAATCCTCCAACACCAAACATTTCCCAAATCTTAAATAAATCTCTCCACCACAGTGATGGTTCGAGACTATAGTTCGAAAGGACACCAGTATGTAGATCAACAATGTGGTCTGGGTACCTAACCTCCACAACTCCTTGCCATATCCTCCTTTTAAGAGATAACAACTTCCATAACCATTTTGTCATTAAAGCAACATTAAACCATTTGACATGTTTTACTCCCAGTCCACCTTCCTCCTTCGGTTTACACACCATACTCCACCTTACCCATGAAATTCTTTTGGAGAGAGCAGAACCACCCCAAAGGAACCGGCATTGAATACTTGTTATGAGCTTAACTACTTTACACGACATCAAATACATAGACATATAGTGTATAGGTAAATTAGCTAACACAACATTGATGAGAGTGACCCTGCCAGCCATTAACAATAATCTTCCTTTCCACGTAGAGAGTCGCTCTTGAATTTTTTGAATCATTGGTTTCCAAATGCGATCTTCCTGTGATTTCCACCAACATACACTCCTAAATATTTGAATGAAAATGAATCTACTTGAACACCAAGAAAACATTCTGCAGCTTTTAAAACGTACTCCTCCACACCTATGCCATACAGGGAACTTTTCTTATAGTTTATTTGAAGCCCCAACACCAGTTGAAAACCTTTCAGTAAAGCTTTGATTGTCCAGAGATTTGACCAAGAACCGTCTCCCACTAATATTGTGTCATCAGCATATTGTAATAATTCATATGATGTTTTTGAATTGAGTTTAAGACCAGTAAAACAAGCATTCTGAGAAGCTCTTTTTATCAGTACAGCAAGTCCTTCAGCAGCTATTGCAAAAAGGAAGGGAGAGATATGGTCCCCTTGACGTAAACCACGCAAAACCTTGAAATCCCGGGTTGGGCTCCCATTTACGATGACAGACATAAAATACTCATTACAGTTCCTTCAATCCACCCCATAAATTTGCTTCCAAAGCCCATATGACACATAATGTCCATTAAATAACTCCATTCGACCCTGTCATAGGCTAAATCAAAGTCCACTTTTAGCATTAATGTCATAGAGTTGCTGCTCCTTGCATAATCAATTAATTCATTTAGAACCAAAACTCCATCTAGGAAGTTATGTCCTTCTATGAACGCCGTTTGAGTGGCCGAGACAATACTGTCCATAACTTTCTTAATTCTCACCACTAAAAGCTTTGAAACAACTTTGTAAATCGACCCTATTAAAAAAATAGGACGGAAATCCTCCAAACCACAAGGATCTTCCTTTTTTGGAATCAGTGCAATGAAGGAAGAAGTAAACACCTTTGGGAGAACACCTTTCTCAAAGAACTGAAGTATGCAGTTAGTGAAATCTGTACCCAACACCTCCCAACATTTCTTTATGAATTTCAGGTTAAAACCGTCTGGCCCGGGACTCTTGTCTCCTTCACTTGAAAACACTACCTGCTTCACATCTTCATGCGTGAATGGAACCTCCAGCGACATTCTTTCTTCCGCATTCATACTCATAAAACCTTCACTACCAATCTTCGGCATAACTTTGCAATCTTTCTTAAACCTTCTTTCAAAGTGACTTGCCACAGCTTCTTTAATATCATCTACATCTTCAATTAATTCACCTTCAACTTGAATTGCACTAATTGTGTTCAACCTGTTTCTATTCCTAATGGCAGCGTGATAGAACTTGGTGTTTGCATCCCCCTCATTAATCCATTTCATTCTCGCTTTCTGTTTAAGGATACTTTCCTTGATTCTCAAATGCTTCTATAATTCATCTTCAGCTACCCTTCTCGACTTCAACATATCAGTATTGATCTCTACACTATCTTGAGCTATACAATCTTCAACTTCATTAATAGTACTACTATTCTCACTGATCTTAGTATCAATCCATCCAAAGACATTAGCATTCCACCAGCGTAACTGATTCCTTAAATGTGGAAACTTCTTGGATAAAACATAAAACACATCACCCTCAACCTTGTATGATTCCCACACATCTCTAACAAAATGGAGAAACTCATGATGATCTAACCAACAGTTCAACACTTTGAACGGTTTCGGACCCCAGTTGATATTTTTTGCCTTAATCGTCAATGGCCTGTGATCAGAGATGTCTCTGGACCTAACATTTTGTGTAATGGCATTCCAATTACTAAGAAGACTAGGTGAGATAGTAAACCTGTCTAACCTGCTAGCAGACTTACCAGATGCGTTAAACCAAGTATATCTATTGCCCCGAACCGGGATATCCACACACCCAGTCATTTCAATAAAATCTTTAAAATCCTCCATGATTCTTCTATTTTGTATACAACTACCACATCGCTCTCTTCTACTTTTGATGGCGTTAAAGTCCCCGCCAATGACCCATTCGCCTGCTGCCAAAGTGTCTTTCATTTGAATGATTTTGTTCCATAGTAACCTCTTGTCCAAGTTGGAACAAGATGAATAAATATTTAAGAAATAAACATTGTGCCCTTCCCACCAAGCGTTCACTCCAAGGTATCCCTTTCCTTTAAAAATGCTAACCGGAACCAAACAATTTTTCCTCCAGATAGTGAGGATCCCACCTGCATAACCCACAGCGCCTGAACTAGACCACAAACAACTATCATCACCCCACATTTCATGAACTACTTCATCAGTCATCAGTTCACACTTGGTTTCCTGTATAAATACTACATCTACTCCTTCATTTTGTATTAGTTTCCGAATCCTCCTCCTTTTAATGCTGCTTCCACATCCTCTTATATTATATGTCATAAAATTCATAATCTACCCTAAGCTGCACCCTTCATAACTCTGCTTCCCTGTCTCTCCTCAGTTTCAAACTTCCTAATGCAATTCTCAAAAATCTCATCATCTTCTTCAGCTTCTATTCCCATATTCTTTATGGCATCCCAAATTCTCTGAGGGAGATTATCTAATTTTCTTTTTATCCTCGAATTACTTTTCTGTACCTCCTCATCACCTATAGAATTGCCCCCGGATGACGGAGCTCCTCCAATACTAGAAATCTCATCCTCGGATTCAAAGCTCGAGAGAATTGGTTTAGTAGTGACTTCTCCATGCGATCTATGTTCATTCAGTAGTGTTGCGTAATACGACGGGGTAAAAGATATCTTAATTTTCTGATATATTTCATCAAGTAGTACAACCTTTTTCTTTATCCTCTTCTCAGAGCCTCTAGTCTGCTGAATTTGTTCTTCAAAACTTCCTCTTAACTCTTTATTCAAACCTACGGCTAATCTTCCATCTTCCCCACCTCTATTTACTTTTGTAGTTTCTACCTGTGATTCTTCATCTATTTTGTGATGCTGTCTGACTTTATGTAACGAGACATGAGGTTCTGACAACTGAAAAGACTTGTCAACCTGTCTACCTTGCTTTTGATTACCAACTAGCTCAGTCAATTTCTTATCTCCAACAGCCACAGGGCTACTTTGTCCATTCCTTTGGTTTACTTCAGTACAAGGAATAGACCTACTCTCCTCGGGCCCCTCCCTATCTCCATCTGACACATGAAAAGCATTGTCCCCTTCACATCCCTGCAATTGAACCCATGCTTGCTTCCTCAAGTCCCTATCAGCCTCTGCTGCATACCTACATTGACCCACACCAAGATTTTCATTAGTATTAGGTACAGTCAACCTGTCCGTGGGCCCCTCGCCTACGCCACTTGCATCTCTCTCCTCCGATACCATTTCATTCCTACCTCGAACACCTCTCTCCTCCCCTTCTCCCGAGCAACCTCCTACCTCCTCCTTCTGAATATCTTCTTCATCTTCTCTCAATTTAATTATGGAATCCTCCACATCACTATCTGAAGATGAAATTCTTGAACTATCCTCCATAGATTGTTCTGTCTCAAACCAAGATTTCCTGCCTCCTACAGCATCTTCCCTCACCTTAATTCTATACACATCTCCATTGACTTCAATGTTGAACACTTCATTCAAATTTAAATCAAACTTTGTTCTAATAAGAATCCTAGCCACATCCATTCTAACCATATTCCTGGTATCATCATCTGCTTTCACATAAACTCCTAACCTTCCAGCCAAAAAAGTATAGAACTTATCACCCCAAACGTGACATGGAAACCCATAAATACTAATCCAAGTCAATCTTTTGTTGTCAACATCTGCTGGAGGCCAAGGATGTATATCTGAGAACCTTCTGGAAATCCATTCTTCATCTTCTTTCACCATTTTCAAAATACCCCCAACTTCCTCCTCCTCCAACAGACATAAATTAGCCCCTAATGGAGTTGCTTTGATATGGATGTAAAGACCATATAATAATACATGCATCAAATCATATATTATACATGAGTTTCACTTTTGGTACTGAAACATAATAAGTTCCTAGTTAACACATTATATATATAAATGCCTCTAATACAAAACACCTAAAAGTCTAAGGCATTACATATACAAGATGTTCCAAAATGATAAAAACTAAGAACTAGATCAATACAATGATCTCAAAACATAACGCCATAGCGGAAGCCATGCCATCACAAAACCACGATCCGTAAGGAAAGTCAAATAACCTTGTCCTTACCCTTCGCCAAACCTGCAGAACCTGTGATGTAAACAACAACAGTGGGGTGAGATACATCAAATCTCAGTGAGTTCCCTATCTTAAAGTCCTCTCGGCTTTACAAGGTTCTAACAAAGTCCTAACTCATGTCCAAGGGGGAAGGGGAAAGACCATGAGTACACACACACAAGTAACCGCCACGGTGAGCCTGTAAACTCACACTAGTACCGAAGTACCTCTTGAGCCTGTAACTCAAGGATTCACAAAGTACCGAAGTACGTTCTGAGTCCGTACACTCAAGAACTCACATATCAATAACCAATACCAAGATATCCCCTTTTCCCGTACCCTTCTACGTCTAGAAGGCGATCCGAGTCATGGATCCTTGTAGCTACTTGGCATACGATTGGATTCGGGATCACCGGTCCGTACACCGTGATCCATCACTTCTCACGGCCCGTACACCGTCACAAGTCTCTTTACCCGTAGGCTCCAACCGTACTTAACACGGGACTCAAACCTGCCAAGTAGTTGTGTATAACGTTCAGAGGAGGTGCTCGAGTCTCATGAACTACACCGCACAACTGTGGTTATTGATAAACAGAAAATGCATACGCCTCGGCCTTTCATGCACGAGCGTTGCCACACATGGAACAATTACACTTCCGACACAGTTTTGGTAATAATTCTCACTCTGCCTATCACATATTTTAGCATGCATTTTAACAATAATAATTACACACAATTAGCAGATAAAAGTCGATAAAACGACACTATTTCAGAAATCCCGACTTAATTAAATCGGCCGACGATCTTAAAACCATTGTAATAAGAAAGTACATTTTATTATCTTTCCAACGATATCAAAATTGTTCCAATCCGAGTTACGTACAAAAAGTTACGGCATTGTAAACAATCGATCGGAAAAATAAATCACAACAACAGGATTCTGTAACTCTCCTGGCCGTACGCGTATTGGCATTCCCCGTACGCGTATGCCCAAAATCTCGCCCAGCCATACGCGTATTGCCCCAAGCGATACGCGTATTGCTCAAAATGCCCGGCCATCCATACGCGTATTGCCCTTGCCGTACGCGTATTGACAAGCCCCATACGCGTATCACCTCGACCAATACGCGTATGAGCAGAGGAAAATTCTGCAGAATTTTCTGCAGAATTTTTCTGCTACGGGATCAACCCATTTCAACCCAAAAATCCATTTTTGATCAATCATCAAGCCATAAAACATGTTATAATACAACAACCAGTATAGCATATAATCACACATTGAGTTTTAACAGTTAGATTCAAGATTTTATACCAAAAAGATTCAATTTTCACAATTTCAACCTAACTCTAAACTCAACAAAACTCTACTCTAAAGAGTCTAACTAGAACCCACCTGGATTACTAGACGAGGAGGTTTATACTGAGATGATTAGACGAAGAACAGATGAATTGATGATGATTCTTGAGCTTCTTGAGAATTTCTCTTCTTCCTCTTTCTTTTCCTTTCCTTTCTTCCCTTTTAGCTTTTGTTTGATTTTCCAAGGGAAATGAAAAGAAAATAGATAGTATAGAAACTATCATTTTTAGTAACACTACTAAATGTCCAAAATTAACTCAAATACATCAAATTATAAAAACTCAACGTTAAATACTATTAATTTAATCGACTCTGAGTTCGTCAGTTTACTCTAATTATTCTATCAAATAATTACTCAGAGTACTCCGGAACCCAGTTGATCATAATAATATTAACCAGAGCGTTTATAAATTTACGGGGTATTACAATAGAAATACCCTTCAATATGCAATGCCTGTTGGACATCAAACCCCGAACCAGGATCCTCCAAAACACCAACAAATGCTTTTTTGAACCTTAACAGAGCATCTTTCTCCATGTCAAACATAAGTTGCGCAAAATCTGGTTTATCTCCCATATAGACTTGATTTAAAACCTTCTTATGACCTTCTTGAATCCTTCTACCTCCTGTAGTTACTTGAGCGTATGATTGATTCCCAATTCCTAAGTTCTTTGTATGACTACTTTGAACACGATAGCCATTCGTATTCAACCCTACCTCTTGATGAATCACCTGTACTTTCGCTTGCACGTCCATCTCCCTTCTTTGAAATCTAGGTTTGTTTGCGAATATCTTTTTGCCATTAATGACAATGTTATCCAATTTAATGGCAAAAAGATGTTCATCGTCTACCTTTTTAAACCTCACGAATCCAAATCTCTTCCCTCTCTTATCTCTTCTTGGAGGAATGTAAACCTCCAACACCATTCCATAGTCTTTGAAGAAGTCGAACATCTGTTTAGCTTCAAAAGCTTCAGGAAACTCTGAGAAAAAAAAATGATGAAGCATTCTTAAAATCTAGCTCTGTACTTTTTCTGCCATGAGCTCTCCAAACAGACCTCCTTGCATTTGTTGTCTTAGGCACATTGTTCCTATTAACTTTTTTCCATTCCTCTTTCTTCCTAGAACGCATTTTGCCAAACCCTAGAACCCAAAGCTCCGGAATGTACTCAGAAAAAAACAACCAACTCTAAAGTAAAACCACTCTAAACGAAGCCCAAAGATTCAACGCACAAGAAGAGGATGAAGATACCACGGATTGAGGCCGCACTGTACAATGTAGCCCCAAAGGGAGGAAGGTCCCTAACCCTAAAGCTAGGACTTTAAATTAAACCCTTTGAACCTACCAGATTAGCAAACAATCTGAGATAAACAACGTCCAGACAGGATCTTAATTAATGAACTTGATACATAATTATGGAATAAGTTTAAAGTGATTATCTTGTAGGAGGTGTAGTTAAAAGTACAAATGTTAGAGAGAAGGGAGAGCTTCTCTCTCTTGTTTCTTTTGAAGTGATTCATCATTTTTTTCAGAATTTCATGGCGGAAAAAGTAAAATGTTAGAGAGAAGGAACATACAAAATCCTTAGGAGAACCTATAGTTAACCATAACCACGCCATCTTCATGATTCTATGCACAAGGTCAATTTCACGAGCAACGCCATTGTTGAATATTATTTGGTTTTTAGACCACCCAATGTTCCCACAAACAGAAAACCAAACTAAATTAGCATTATATTTAGACGAACGTCTAACCAAAATCATAAACCACTCCATGAAATTATTTCTCAGTCAGTGGAATTAACCCTGTCAACTCCTAACCAATCCAAAATAGCGATCCAAACACTCCTAATCTTTGGGAAGGTCACCATAATGTGGTCGATGGATTCAATGTCATTAAAACAAAAGACACAAACTACGTCATGGGGATTAGAGATTACCGCCCTGACAGCCAGATTATAACGGGTAGGAAGTCTATCCAATAGAAGACGCCAGCCAAAAAGCTTAACCTTCATTGGAATCATCGATTGCCACAATATATTGAAAACGGTCTTGGAAATAATATCCACCCCAAGAGACACCTGATTCTGCAGCAGCATGTTATAACATGTTTTAACAGAAAAGACATTGTTTATGGTGCTTGGCCAGCAGCAAACATCAAGAGAATACTGAATTAAAATTCTCTCGTGCAACATATCCAACAATGCATCACGTTGCTACTATAAATCATCATTCCAGGACTGCATATTAAAAACTATGCTCCACTCCCACGCACCATGCACCCAACCTCCATGGTCCTTAACCAATCCGAATTGCATACCAAACGAAAGGTACAGGTCTGGAAATGAGATTACAAAGAGGGGTCTTATCAATCCACCTCGCATGCCAAAACGAAACGAAATCCCCATTCCCCAGATTCCAAGTAACTAAGTTGAGGGATGAATCAGTATTCACTGAGGCCCTAAGCTTCAATATATCTCGCCACCACAACGATTTATAACGGATCAAAACATTATCCTGCAGTAAACGAAATTTTTTTCTGCTACAGCCATATTTTTCGATCAAGATCTGTTTCCAGATATAATCCTCACCTGAGACCAGCCTCGACACCCATTTCATCAACAACGCCCTATTAAAAACTTGGATATCTTTAACTCCTAAACCTCCCGACTCCTTTGGCTTGCACACATCTTTCCAACACACCCAAGCGATTGACTTTGCCTCCGATGAACCAGACCAAAGAAACCGTCATTGAATGGATTTGAGCTGTTTAATTACTATAAGAGGGCAAAGTAGAACGACATGTGATGCACAGGGAGATTAGTAAGTACAGAATTTAAAACCATTACGCGACCCCCCATGGACAACGTCCTCCCATGCCACAACTAAAATTAAAGAAAATTTTAATGGTAGAACCTTGGGAAAGCACGTTAACCTGAAAATGATAATATTTGTTGGTTTTTTTTTCCACAACTTATATAGAAATCCATTAAGAGTTCTCTGTACATCATAAAACCAAATCTCAATAAACACAACCATCATCTGTAGGGTTGTTCATGATATAGTTTCCTAAGAGAACCAAACTATGCCAAACTGAACCATAACAAAAGATGATAAGAACCGAACTGAACCGTTATAATTTCTTTAGAACTGAACTGAACCAAACAATTGGTTCGGTATACCGGTTCTTAATTATGAACCATACTAAAACTGTTGGTAGCCATATTTTAAGATAATTGTTATAGTGAATAGAACCATTATATTTTACAATCAACCATTACTCATAATCATTTTCATCCTCTTGTTATATACTATTTGTTAACATAAACTCAGATTTCAATTTATATACTATTTTTTAACAATTTTAATGTCTCAAATAAAATTGAGTTTATATTAATCAACCAATTATATACAACCAATTATACACAAAACTGTTATATTTTATAATCATATTTCTTCCTATATCATTTCACCATTATAAAATAGAACAAAATTGTTGTCTGTTTCACTAAATAAAAGAAAATCGTTTTCAAAGTTATAAAATATAATAATGAGTTTTCATTTTAATGACACTTTTCAAATTAATAAACTTCATTATTACATTTCATTTAAACAATATTCTTGTATGTTTGATTAAAGAAAAAAATCATGAGTAAAAAAAGTACACAGTTTAATTTGTCCAAAACTATATTATTGATTATTAAAATTGATTTTTTTTTATCAACAACACAATATCAATTCTTAAAATATTCACGTGAAAACTGAACTTTTTTTACTTAATTGATAGAACATTACGTCCATTTTTAATTACACTTATCACACGCATGAAAAGTTAAATATTATTACCATTTAAAAAAAATTCATATTTAAAATAAATTTCAATTCAAAATAATCAATTTGGAGAAAATACCAATAAACTAAAGTTCCAATATAACCAAACAATACCATACCATAAGTATGGTTAGTTATTTACGATTCTGTTCAATAAATTTTGGTTCGGTTAACTATGGTTAATTGTGGTTCAGTTTGGTTATCGAACTGTTTTGATAACATATGGTTCGGTTCATAAACTAAAGAGAGCGCTTCGGTTATTTAGAAAAGGTTCGGTTCAGTTCAGTTTTATGGATTTTTTGAACAGCCCTAATCATCTGAACATGATAGTCGAGTGACCTTGCAGTGATGTAGAATTCACGAGAGGAGTTATGCTTTACAACAAAAATAAATCTTAATATACAATTAGGATTTTATTTTTTATTGAATTTATATATATTTTCCTAATTGAAGGAATAAAATCCTAATTGTATACCAAGATTATTTTTGTTGTAAAGCATAACTCTTCTCGTGAATTCTGCACCACTGTAAGGTCATTCAACTATTCTGTTCAGATGATGGTTGTATTTATTGAAATTTGCTTTTATGATGTGAAGATAATTCTTAATGGAGTTTGATACAAGTTCTGGGGAAAGAAACAAACCCATTTTGTCATTTATAGGTTAACTTGCTATCAGTAACACCTCAAAATTTGCCCACTTACTTTTAGCACTAACTGGCTTATGTTTCATTTCATTCTTGCATCATCATCTTTGCATATCATTGGTTCTTAGCATGGGATCAAGGTACTTGGTTTAACTCAAGGGAAGAAGAGGTTTTCAGGGTTTCAACCAACAGTTCATGTGTATTGTTCAAGGGGCTAAGAGGAGAGAAAATTCTTGATGCTATCATTTCTTGAACCACAAAGGAGCCTTAAGCCTCAAGGTGTCTTAATTGGTCCATCATCTTATCACAAGATCAAGATTGGTAGGAGATTTCAAAGGAATCGCACTCTCCTAACCTGATTTCTTAAATTAGGGTTTTGGAGATTCTGGGATCTGACCCCCAAATGGGCAAGCTCTTTGATTCTTTATCATCTCCAAGTGGCACATGTCATCATTGGTGGACATGATACACATCATATTCAGAGGAATTTGAATTTGGAAGATGTGTTATCTCCTCCTAACCAGAGGGTACCAAAATTAGGGTTTGCTTTAAAATCAGTTTATTTCTGATTTTTTCGGCAAGACTTGATCTCATGGTATCCCTTATGTTCTCAAGTGTCTAGGGATGGAAGATTTCCCATCAATTTGTTTAAGAAGGTTTTCAATTGATCAGAAATTTCAAAATCATGAGAATTGGGGATAAAGTCAATTATGCAGTGAAAAAGTCAACTCCTGACTTTTTGAGGTCAACATCATGATTCTCAAGTCAAATGTGATCATTTCTGAAGATTTGATCAAGAAAATCCAAGAGGTTCATCAAAAATCAAGAAATGTGAGAAGTTGCCATATTTGGAATAGTAAGGTTTCCAAAAATAGTAAGTTTTGGCCATTTTAGCACCTCTCTTTGAGTCAGGTTTTCTCAATTTTAAAGCATCCAATCAAAAATCCACCAGGCCACAACAAAAGATCTTATTTCAAGCTTCAAATCCATATAAAGAACTCCTCCATTGGATCAAAATTGAGTGAGTTATGATCCATCAAAGTTTGACAAAACTAGGGCAAAAATCAAGTCATGGCAAGGCAATTTCAAGTCACCCGGCCATAATTTCATCAAACATGTGGCGTGCCAAATGTCAAGCCATTTTTCTCCATCAAGAATGCTTCAAATGAAAAAATTTTGAACATCAAAGTTGTTCATTGCCATTTCCTCTTCAACTTTGATGTTGGGCTTTTCTTCATTTGATCAAAGTATAAGGAGTTACTAAAGCTTAAACATGGTGAGCTCACACTGAAATTCTCATGGGCCATGCTGCCAGGAACGATTTACTTTGACATGCCCATAGGGCCAGTTTTGTTTTATTGATTTCCTTGTTTATTTCAATTGTGTTAGAGACCTTTGTTCATCATGATTCCAGCACCAATCTTATTCCTCACCGTGCTAGCTTTATAATGAGCCCAAGAATGTACCATTTGGCAAAGTCTTCATCAAATTATAAGGTTGTAAAGTGGCACACATGGATGAGTTTTGAACATGTTGGCAAGATGTTATTTTTGTTCACATAACATGAATTTCTCTTGCAGCATATTCCTTGCACATGCTAGCCACGTATTTTCCATGCCATTTTCTTTGCCAAAAAAGACCAAACAATTACCATGCATTACCATGTACCCTCCATGCACACAATACAACAATTTGGTCCATTTTTGTGAAAGAAAAAAATTAGTACAACATGACAGCTCCCTCCTTTCACGTGCCTGCCCAATTTCACCATATTTTCGTGACATTTTCCACTCAAATGACTCACTCCACACACCCTCCCATTTGCTAAAAAACGTACCACACTCTCACCTTTCTTTTTCGGCAAGTTTCCAAATAAACACTTCATTCAGTTTTCAGGCCCAAAACCAACTCCAATCCATGATATTTAAACTCAGAAAACCCTAAAACAAGGAAAAGAAAGGCTGCAGTGGGTAGGTTCAGATCAAAAATTCTCATTCTCTCTAAAACTTCCATTTTTCGGATTTGGGTTTTCTTCACATTTTCTAGCCGTTTCTGGGTTGCATCTTCATTGTGTGGTGCCTTAAAGAGTGCAGGAGCTTCTTTCTTCCATTTTTGCAAGCTTTCAAGAGCCAACGGAGCCACTCCGTTAGGTATTTTTCATGAACTCGTTTCTTCCATTTTAGGCCATGTTTAGGATCATTCATTTGTATCTGAATTCCTACACTATGTAGGCATTGGTTTAGAGCTTGTTTGTGTGTGATACTTGAAATTTCATTTTTGTGTGCTTACTTTAATGCTTGGTTTCCATGATTTTTATTGAGTATTTTTGTAATCAAATTGCATATTTGAAACCTCCATGAAGTGTACTACAAGTTTGTGTATCGGTTGTCTTGATTTGGTGATGTGGTGTCATGCGCTTAGTTACTTTAAACTATTTTTTCATGGTCTTAGAGACATTTTTGTGAAAAACTACGTGCATATTCGAAATCTACGCGAAAAACTGAGTAAGAGAGGTCCTAAAAAAAATTTTTTTCCCGGTGGCCGGCCGGACTGAACTCGTTTCCGGTGAGCTACAGCACTATTCACGTACTCCTTGTGCATGGCATTGTTGAAGATGATGACATGGCAGTATTTAAGTGGTTATGTTATTAGATTTTGTCCTTTAGTCATTTTAATGAAAAAAGTGACCTATTGATATCTAGTCCACATGATACTTGTTACAACTTATCCCATTTATTTCTTTTCGTAAAATGAATTCTGAACATGTGACTTCTCTTCATGGGCCTCTGAAAATCTCCTTGCACCCCCTGTACCAGCCCAACTCGTAACTTCTTTGTTTCATTTGCTAACGCACCCCCTCCATCTAAATCACTCCTTTTATTTTCTTTTTTTTTATTTTCGTTTCTTTTTTTCATTTATTAAAAATACTTTCTTTTATCAAAAAAATTCATGAACGTATTTTAATGTCTTTCTTATTTTTATATGAATTTTATTTTCATTTTCCATTTATTTTGATGATTAATTCCGATTTTCTTTTCCAAAGTGTCTTTCCTGTTAGCCCTTGTGATTAATACTTATGTTTGATGACTTTGCCATGCCTTCTTGAGCCGATTTTTTTCCTTGTCTTGACATGTGGATGAGAAATGTTTGAATGTTATCTTGCTGCCTTGGTGATCACCTTTGATTGTTTTTCATGTGATTTTTGACGCTCCTCGATTCATACACGATCACTTGCCTTTGATTACTTTTTGGGAATTTATTGAACCATTTTTCTATTTTTAGTTGATTTTTACTTGTGGTTTGAATTTGGTTGGGGCATGCTTAGACACTTGACCTAGTTTGACTGCATATGTTTACTTGTGATTGATTGATGTTTGAAATGATTATATGGTGTGATCCTATTCTATTTGAGCTTGTTTATGGCTTTAGAGTCATCCTCATTGATCCATTTTCCTATTTGATTTTGATTTTCTAAGTTGATGTTGTTTTGACTTGAATTCAATGGCATGTTTGACTTAATCATGTGAAATGTTTCCTTGTTTGATACAACTAATGCATGAGGCCTTTTGTTTGACTTGTATGACATGCTAGAGGTTCTGACCCTCTTGGTTTAAGGTGCTTTATGTGACATGTTCTCACTCTTTGCTTCACATGTTTCTTTGTTTGTTTGCATGAATGATAAGTGGATGTCTTATCTAATTTTGAGGCATGTTTTGAATGTGTTGCTTAATGATTCATCTTGTGTGACTTGAGTTTGATCTTGGTATATTGTTGATGCATATGCTACTGCCCTCTTAAGTTCATTACTTGGTTTTCACTTCATATGTTCATTATGGTGATTTTTATGATGCATATCATTATCAATTGCTTTGTTGCTTCTTTGGCTCATAATGCATCATGTTGTGAAGCATTCTTATATGTTTGAATTAATAGATTATGAGGTGTCTTAAGTTCTGACTTGGATTCATGTTCATCTTACCTTATCCATTTCATCTTTGTGTAGAGTTCATTGATGCTTAATTGTACTTCTTATGCAAGTTTACTTGCATCCTTTCTTGTGTACCTTCACTCGCATACTTGTGATGTTCTTGTATGATCTTTGAAGCATGTTTAATGATGTGATTTGGATATGTTGATTATGATGTGCTTGCTGCCCCATCTCTTTTCTCATCTTTCTCTTCCTTCTTCATCTCTTTCACTCTTTCTTTCCCATTGAATCTCAAGACTTGTTTAAATCTTGAATTCCTTTCCCCTTAGAGCTACCTAGTCCAACTTAATTTCCGATTAAGCTTGGAGTAGGAATAGCATTAGATCTTAAGTAGTTGTTTCTCTCCTAAACCTTACAAACCCTAGGATCTCCTTTGCATGTTAGCTTTAGGTTAGAGTTTCCATTGAGTCCTCTCTCTTCTCATCTCATAACTTCTTTAAAACACTTAATAAAAGATAATGAGTATTGCGCACGAGCCTTAAACGTGGGAAGTGAGGAGTGAGGGGTTTCCCTTCATTCTTCTAGGGTACCTAGTGTACGTCCTGTTGGGGATGATACACGAAGTATTCGTTCCTATGTCATGGACTTGGGTGCAATGCAGGTTATGAACTAACTTAAAACACTTCTGTCTAAAAAGCACAAAACAAATTCAAATCTTTTTATCCTTCGGGATTGTTTGGTTCCAGACCATTTTCAGAACAGAGCACGTTACTTTCCGTCTAAGTCGTAAACAAGCATCGACCCTAACTGTCGGACGCGAACTTAACGTCGCTCATAAAAAACACTAATCGACCTCGTTAAGTCGAACTACGACTGCTCTGATTTCCTCTCTCTCGTCCGATTGAGGATACGTAGGCACAAGACGGCGATGTCTTGGCGAGCAACCTTTCCCCTTAGTTCGTGTCCAAACTACGTTGACTCTGATTTTCCTATTCCCGAGGGAATAAGTAGGCCTAGGACTCCGAGGACGTCCTATCGAGTCACTTCCTTTTCTTTTCTTCTTTGTTTCTCCGTTCTTTTCCGTTCCCGTTCTTCTCCTTTCCAGTAGCAGTGGAGCTCCAGATGACTACACCCTTTGATCGAGACAACAAGCGTGGATCCCATCGAGTAAGATGGACGTGTGGGGTGCTAATACCTTCCCTTCGCGTAACCGACTCCCTTACCCGTTTCTCTTGGTTGTGAGACTATGTCTTTTCCCTTCCCTCAGGTTTACGCAGTGTTTCCTTTCCCTCTCTTGGGATAAATACACATTGATGGCGACTCTGTCTTCCGCGCCACTTTCGCGTTTGTACCATGGATGCTAATCCTCGGGAGCGACAGCTGGCGACTCTGCTGGGGATATAGGTTGACCTCTTGCTGGTCCATCCCCTTTTGCGAGTCAATCCTAGCGCTTGTCTATTTTTTTTTCATTGGGTGTTTTTTTGTGGTGCTTTGTTTTGTTGTATATTACTGTATTTCTTTTTACTGTATTTTTGCTTGACTGCTTTACTATTTTTACCGCATTTTACTGCATTGCATTTCATTATTATGCTGGACTGTGCTGCACTGTGCTGGTTTTCTGTTTGGCATGTTGGGAGGTTCTGAGAGATAAGCCCACTACCCAGGCTTGAGCATACACATAGGTATTAGTGTGGGCAGGCGTGACGCTCCCGTGGTGTTGGCCACGTGCGGGTGATCACGATCCCCACAGTCAGACGAGGTTCTATCAAGAGATATCTGCTACTGTATGTTGATACAGGCCAGTAGTTATTCTCTTGAGGAACTGTCGACTCTGATGACCATTCCCGAGGACTTAGTAACGACACTCCTCCCGAGAACGATAATAGCAGACCAGAAATGGCAAACCCATTACGATTCTCGACCCGAGGACCCAATGCTGGGAACTTGCCATAGGATATCTTTTTTTTTAAAGTGAATCAGTGGAGGCGCTCCTCGATTGGCTATAGTACTGTACCCCAAGGGATGAATGTATTATTGCTTCTCGACCTCAGTGCCAGAAGCTGAGGACCTTTCGTTTTGGAGAATCAGTTGAGGCCTCCTCGATTGATGATGATGCTAAACCAGAAATGGTGATGTAAGTTCTAGTAATTGGCTGAAATTTTGTTAAAACAATGTTGATGTCATGGTTGATGTTGCAACATGAGCTTCTAACAGTATAGCTAACATTCTGGTTTATTGTTGAATAGTTAAAGTACTGAAGAGTGATGTCACATGCGATGTCTTAACATCACTATACCAGAACATTAAAATATCAGACAGTTATATGATTAGGGCTGCACATGTTTCTGGTGTGAATGAGAAATTCTGCTAAAGGGAATCAGAGAATATAAACGAAGATCAAGGGAGAGATATATTCTGTTACAATCAGTTATGAAGATCAGTTTGTTGCGCATTTAAAGCATAAAGATATGGAGAATATTCAGAGTTAATAACTGAAGATTTAATTGAAGATATGATCTATTTAGAAGCAGATTGGTTACAGAAGATATGATATGATTTGAAGGCCCAAATCCAGTTGAATTACATTATAAATAGGATGCTTGTAAACTAGAATAGGTACGGGTCCAAGATGTAGATCTTTAGGGCTTTGTCTAAGTGAACCACTCGGGTTGTGAGATGGTCACTGTGTGTAACTCAGAAACCTGTAGGTAATGAGTTTGTGTTTGGTATTGTTCTTGGAGGAAGCTTTGAAGCAACTCTAAAGGGTGTCATGGAAGGGTGTCTTCTATGATTGTACAGTTGTTGGTAATCAAGTTGTTGATGCAGTGACGGTGTAGTTGATTGCTAGACATCATAGTAATGATAGGAAGTGAGATGGAGTCTCTTACCTAGGGAGGACTTAGGTAGAAGGGTCATTGGGTAGTGATTAAATTAGGTAGATTGTCAACTGGTTTGTTGAGTTTGTAATTTGATACTACTAATAGTGGACTTCCTTCCTGGCTTGGTATGCCCCCAGATGTAGGTTGTTGAACCGAACTGGGTGAACAATTCAGTGTGTTATTGTTTCTATTATTGCCTTGTTCAGCAGATTGCGATGTTGTGACATTACACTATGACATCACACATCTGTACCAGAATTTCAATTGGTATCAGAGCAGGCATCCTGTCTGTTTCTGGATGAGATCTAGGGAAGATACTTTCTGGTTCATGAGCAAGGAAGATAGTCAGTTCATAGAGTATTTTCTATTAGCCCTTGGAGTGAAGAATGAAATTATCAGGCCTGTTGCTGTATGGTTTGACTTATGATGACCTAGTGCACTTGGAGTGTTGGGCAAGGGTTATTATGCCTGAAGGTAGTAGAGGAGTTTTCTGGTGTATGTTCCGCTGCATATATATATCTGATGGAAAATTCCTGGTGGTTTTAAGTTAAGACTGCAACATTCTGCTCTCCTCTGAAGATGTGGTGATTTGTGAGGACATCTTCAACTAGCTTGTTCATTCCAGGTCCACTCATAAAGGAACTCTTATATAAGTATGTTGAAAAGAGGTCTGAAGAAAACCTTGCATGATCAATCTCTGGTTTGTGAATCTTTTGGTGTGAAGAGATTGTGACATAACAGATGCTTGGGGGCTAAACAAATGTGTTTATCACATCTGTTTGGAACCTACTCCTGACTTGGAAGAGGAGGCATCTGGGCTGTATGAGGATTCATCAAGAAAGAAGCTGAGCTTAATATGTCAATCAACCTTTGGTCAATTGGAATTGATGTCTGCGTTAGCCTTGTGACTGGAAGGATCAGAAGTAGAAAACTAATCTGCTCTGTACTGTGACTTCTTCATCCTTTTGATGGTGAAAGAAGAAGGTAGAGCCAAAGCTAAAGAGGATCACTGTCAAAGTTTTCATGCGGGAGTGAAGATCTTGATAAGTTATCTCTTAAGCTTAGTTATGGTAACCTAATAAAGATGGCATCAAAGGTTTGAAGATTCTTGGAAGATGAGAGTATGCTGGGTCATGTGACTGGTGATGTTGAAACATTATGCTCACGGTGAAGTATCAGGTCAAGCCACTTACCTAATCTAATGTGATCTGTGGGATGGATTAGCAAAAGAAGGATCAATCAGTGCCTCAAGTCTGCAGAAAAAGGATGTCATACCAGATAAAATGTTGTATCTTGCATGACAATAGTTGAATATTTGTCTGCTTTGGATAGAGTTGTGCAGTCAACTGATGACAATATACATTGACGGGAGACTGTGTATTTGTCTGAGGTTAAAGTATAGGATGGCAGAAGGGTTGAGAATTTACTTTATGAAAGTATTTTCAAGGTTTAAGCGTCCTGGAGTTGAATCAAATGGTCCAGTTGATGGAGCATATCAAGAATCATGGTGATGATGTCTTGGTGGGTGGCAGAGGTTCTAACGTGTGTTGGGACATTATCTGGTTGGATATCCTTGGTGAAGGATGATTATGCTCTGGTTCAGAAGCGTGGTGCCTACATTATGCCTGAGGAGCGTCTACATAGTCATACGGGAGGATGATGAAGTAGAAGGTCTACCTTGGATGGAAAATGTAGTTCAGGTATTGATTGGAAGTCTGAAGATGAAGAGCACGGTAAGGAATGAATGCCTTTGGAGAAAGGGACAATGGTGCCAAAATGCATGTGCTCAGCAAGTGTGCTCATATGTTCATCCTCATCTAGAGCATTGTTAACCATGACAGGGGGAATACTTGTCTGTGGATTTTGGCTGCAAAGGTATATATATTGTAAAGATTGCATGCTGATCAAGATTGTGAAGATTGGTTGAATCTTATGAGGAGATAATGTCAGATAACATGTTATGACATTAGGCTGTTGGATGGCATGTTGGTGTGGACATAAATGGTTCTACCCTTGTGAAGCTAATTGTTTAAATCATATGTGCACATGTTTCTGAGGAGGAGTCTGAAGGACAGCTTTGTTTGTGGAAAATTTGCGTTTCTATGCAAGTTTTGGAAGAACTTAGTAGGGGTTTGTGTTGATGGAAGGTGTTCTTCTTAGGGGTAGAATGATATTATGGGAGCTTTTGGTGTTGGCACTTAGGTTAAAGTAAATTGAAAAGTTGTTTACATGAGGATTTAGTGTCTTGTACAGCTGTGTAAATGGAACAGAAGTAAAACCGAAATTTATTGCATTGATGAAAGGTTACAAGATTAGTAAAAACAACAAACAAAGTGTCTAAAGATTATCCCAACCCCCCAAATCAAGAAAAGTCTTCCAATCTTCATCCCATTCATCTTCAGTTGCTTGAAGCTGCACTTGGTTTTTCTTGATAGTCTTCATCCTGGTTTCTGATGTCTTGCGTGTTCTTGTTGCTCCAGAAGATGATCCAGCTTTGGACAGGGTTGTGTCCTTCAACTTCTGAGGATCTGGCTTCTTGTCCTCTTGCATGCGCCTCTTTGCTGCATTCTTGTTAGACTGACTCATGTTTCCTTCCTTGGTGTGCTGATAGGAGCAAGGAGGTTTGGTATTTATAATGGATAATATGGCATTGTTTGTATCGCCTGACCATTCAGAGTAGTCTTTGGTGTGGGAATCTGTTTTTCTTGGGAACCTGCTTTTCTTGACATATTGGTTACCAGAACTTCGTGCTTGGTGCCTGGGTGGAAGTGGTCCTAGTAGGATGAGGCTAGGTCTTGTCTAGTTGTCTGATGTTACTCCTTGTGGTATAACTACTGGTGCTGATTAAGTGGGATGGTCTTTTGACTCGTGCTGATGTCCTACATGTTATTACAACATTATGGTTGGATATGTACCATACTTATGAAGTTTGAAGAAGCAGCATTATTGACTGAAGTGGCAGTTCTGACATAGTGTGGATTAGAATGGGCAGATTCTAATCTTGATGGTAAGTAGTTCAGGAAATACTTGGCTACTTTCCTGATGAAGACTTCATTAGGAGCTGGTGGATGTAAGAACAGAAGGGTGTTGTCATTAGTGTGACCAGAAGGTGGTGACAATCTTTATCTCGTGTGAGATCAAATGGGTCTTTGTTGGACCTGGCAGACCTTATATCTAAAATTCTCATGAGGAAATGAGGCATTATTGGTGGGATATCATAAAAGGAATTGTGTGTAAGGTTGTTAACTATAGCCTATTGCAGCATGTGTGGTAGTCAAGCTTGTGCTGTGTGATGATGAGATCTATCATAGCTGTGTGAAGATAGTACCTATGCAGGAGAGGTCTGAAAAGCAAAAGTGGTGTACTTGGCTGATGGTTGGAAGCAATCTAGAAAAAGTTGTGAGAAGGTGCACCTATACCCATTAGATAAGAAGATGTGGTTGTAGAGTCTTGGGTTAATGAGCCAGCAGGCAATGTCTGAAGTGATGTCAGAACATGATATAGGACATGTTTTTCTTGAGCCAAACAGGGAAGTATTTTGGACGGTGGTGTTAGGATAAAGTGAAACACGTGGTTTCGAATATGCATGGAGCGTTATTGGCCTAATTTATGGTAAGATTCAGTTGTGAAATATTTAAGGCAGTCAAGGCAGTTTTTGGAAAGTAGGCATTGAATTTGAATGCAGTTGTTGATACCTAAAATAGCGTTTGTCTGACCAAGACCATTGACATATTCAAGGCTCGTTAGTTTCTAAGTTACTAGGCAGCTATTTATAGGGGTGAGTTTGTTCTCCTTCAGCAAGTGAGTGTTCTTTCTCATAAGTCTTATAGCTTTTATTCGTGTTTGGGTAAGCACTTCTTGGGTCTGGTTTTGTGAGGGCTTCCTTTGCCAATTTGTGGCTAAAAAGGGGGAGAAAGGAGAGAGATGGTCTATATGGTTTGCGCAATGGTTATGCTTGGAACCTACAATTCCTGATGCAGCAGAAGAGGATGGTACATCCTTGAGTTGATGTTGAGTCTTGTGACTTGTGTCCTGAGTTATGAACACAGTTGTGACCTGTGTTCTGAGTTATCTGGGCTGGCAGAATGGCACTTCTCAACGTGTCATGTTATGCCACAGATTGACCAAGGGGTCTGATCAAAGAAGGTGTGCAGAATTCTCTTATGCCACCATTGGTCTTTGATGAATGGAAAAACATTTCTTTTCTGGGGGAGTCTTCTACAATGACTCCAGGTCTGAGTTGAAAGGAAAAAAGAAATGTGCTGCATTAAGGGGGAGTGTCTTAAATCTTCTTCCTCATGTACACCAGATATCTGTAATCTGAGTGCACAACTTCGGGACTTTCTACTTCTTCCTCCTGATGTGCTGCCTGAAGTGATTGTGGTGGGTTGTGATGCCAAAAGAAGGTGTCAGACATGATGTCTTAACATCATTCATATACTCCTAGAAGATGTTTCTCCAGGATTGCTGCGCACAGTAGCTACTGATGGTTACTGTTAGGATCAGTGGTTACTCATAACTACTGACAGTAGTATAGAGATGTAATTACTGCTGTAATCTAAGTTGTAATGGTTATATAGTTGTTTTAGCCAAAATTAGCCAAAGGGGGAGATTGTAAGTTCTAGTAATTGGCTGAAATTTTGTTAAAACAATGTTGATGTCATGGTTGATGTTGTAACATGAGCTTCTAACAGTATAGCTAACATTCTGGTTTATTGTTGAATAGTTAAAGTACTGAAGAGTGATGTCACATGCGATGTCTTAACATCACTATACCAGAACATTAAAACATCAGACAGTTATATGATTAGGGCTGCACATGTTTCTGGTGTGAATGAGAAATTCTGCTAAAGGGAATCAGAGAATATAAGCAAAGATCAAGGGAGAGATATATTTTGTTACAATCAGTTATGAAGATCAGTTTGTTGCGCATTTAAAGCATAAAGATATGGAGAATATTCAGAGTTAATAACTAAAGATTTAATTGAAGATATGATCTATTTAGAAGCAGATTGGTTACAGAAGATATGATATGATTTGAAGGCCCAAATCCAGTTGGATTACATTATAAATAGGATGCTTGTAAACTAGAATAGGTACGGGTCCAAGATGTAGATCTTTAGGGCTTTGTCTAAGTGAACCACTCGGGTTGTGAGATGGTCACTGTGTGTAACTCAGAAACCTGTAGGTAATGAGTTTGTGTTTGGTATTGTTCTTGGAGGAAGCTTTGAAGCAACTCCAAAGGGTGTCATGGAAGGGTGTCTTCTATGATTGTACAGTTGTTGGTAATCAAGTTGTTGATGCAGTGACGGTGTAGTTGACTGCTAGACATCATAGTAATGATAGGAAGTGAGATGGAGTCTCTTACCTAGGGAGGACTTAGGTAGAAGGGTCATTGGGTCGTGATTAAATTAGGTAGATTGTCAACTGGTTTGTTGAGTCTGTAATTTGATACTACTAATAGTGGACTTCCTTCCTAGCTTGGTATGCCCTCAGATGTAGGTTGTTGAACCGAACTGGGTGAACAATTCAGTGTGTTATTGTTTCTATTATTGCCTTGTTCAGCATATTGCGATGTTGTGACATTACACTATGACATCACACATCTGTACCAGAATTTCAGGTGAACGTATCATCATTTCTCGACCTGAGAGCCCGGGATACTGAGGATCTTAGTACCCACATGTGAGGGGGATGGGTGTTTGCAGGTTTGCAGGTGACCTTGACCTTCAACCTACATGGTTTTCTTGTTTTATCACTGTGGTTGCTTTTGTTCTGGGTTTTGGTATAGAGCCTTGATTTGTCCAGTCAGCACAGTGCAGCCAGTTTGTATGGATACCTTGATCCCATGCTTCACATTGCATTCCATTTTTCTGACATTCATGTTTTTGCATTTCCAGGTAGTATCTAGTCTTTTGATTCCAGTCAGAGGGCGTTAATAGGGATGGACACTAAGAGGGGTAAGAAGCACATCATCGTCTACAAGTTCCCGAAGATCACTCTTGGTCCGTTGAACAGTTTACAGAGTATGGCTGGTCCAGAAGTTTTGGGAGTCTTTAAAGAGAAGTATGGTTGGACATTATCCCTGGTTCGGAGCCTCAGTGAATATGAATACAATGGGATACACACCTTGATGCAGTTTTATGATCCTTCCTTGAGGTGCTTTGTGATGCCAGATTATGTGTTGGTTCCTACCCTGGAAGAGTACTCCAACATTTTGAGGATTCTTGTCAAAGAAGGTGTTCCTTTCTGTGGTTCCCAAGGAGATTGTGATTTCCAAGCAGTGGTTGAGGCTCATTATTTGAGCAAATCGACAGTGGAGGCTGACTTTTCTAAGAAAGGAAAATCCCGAGGTTATCACTTGGAGTATTTGGTGAAGAGGGCTCGAGAAGAAGCTAAGGAGAAGAGGTGGATAACTTTCAATGCAATATTGGCTTTGTGTATATATGGCATTGTGTTGTTCCCTAATGAGTCTGAGTTTGTCGATACGGATGCTATTCAGATATTTACAGCTCAGAATCCGGTACCGACTTTGTTAGGTGATCTTCATTACGCCCTGTACAACAGGAATGAGAAAAGACGAGGTGGGGTGGTTTGTTATTGCGCATCTCTTTTTTACAAGTGGTTTGCCAAACGTTTACCCCGGTCAGGTGCCTTCGTGGATTCAAAGACTTCTTTAGAGTGGAGTAAGCGTCTGATGGGCCTAGCTGCTAAAGATATTCTTTGGGTGGATAATGGATTATTGGGGATTGATATTTTGCATAGTTGTGGCAAGTATCCTAATGTACCCTTGATCGAAAGAAAAGGAGGTATTAACGACAACCCGTCTTTGGCTATCAGGCAGTTTGCATACGCCCTAAAAGATCCTCCAACTGGAAAAGATTTGGAAGAATCTTTGTATTTTCATATGACTGATGGTGTGGCTATTGCACAAGAAGCTTCTGGAGCTTGGCTCAACAGACAGAAGAGAGGTAAAACCGTTTTGGGTAAACCCAATAATCAAGTTTTCGCTCCATATGTTGAATGGGTAAAGAAAAGGGTAGAAGAGTTCTATTTACCTTTTGATCGGGCGCCTCCCTTGTATCCAGAGATTGTGGAAGAGAGACTCACTGTACCACTCGAAGAATTTGACAAGCAGCGAAAGTTGGTATTTGATCTGAGGGTGGAAAACTCTGATATGAGTACTCAGCTACAGAATGCTCTACATGACAACTTGGAGTTGAAATGGAAAGTTCAAGACATGATAGCGCATCTAGAAAAAAGAGAGAAGGATTTTGCCGACAGAGCTCAGCACTTCAAAAAGGTCAGTATGGCTGCTGAATCATCAGGAAAAGCTAAAAGGAAAAACAAGAAGCTTTTGACTAAAGTAGAAGACAAGCTTGCCACGTATCAGGATATGTGGGAGGAGGTCAAGATTGAGAATGGAGAACTGAAAGAAGAACTTCAGGCAGTGAAAGCAAGGAAAGATCGTTACTTTGCCAAGTGGAAAGAAGCACAGAAGGAAATTGAAGAGCTCAAGTTGCAAGCCGAGGTCAAGAAGTCGAGGCGCGACGACAACAACGCTGAAGAGCAGATTGTTAAATTGAATCAAGAGATTGCAAAAAGAAACAAGTTGATCAAAGGGCTGATAAAGCAACCTGCACATCCTGACACTGTGGACCGTCTTGAGGAAGTTGAAGCTAGTTTTTTTGGAATTGATTTGTAGTTGATTTTGTTGTTTATCTTTTTTTGGGATTACCATCAGGTTTGTTGATGGAGTCACCTTTGATTATGCTTGAATTTGTCTGTAGGAACTACTTTGTTTTCGATAATGGAATATTTGGTTTAACTATCTGTGCTCTGGCAGTTCTGGTTTTCAGAGAGGGTTTGTCCCTGTGGTTTGATCCGGTGGTATTTCTGGGTTCGGATTTATTTTCCGATAGTGTGTCTAATCCCTTGCTCGGTTTCATGGAATGGAATCAAAGCGGATATGTCCTGGAAATGTTCAAATATGTTTGTTTGCATTTTTCCATTCGCATTTGCATAATCATAATCATTTTTGTATAGCAGGTTTATCTCTGGTTTTCTTATGTTCTCTTTTCTTTAGACAGGATTGCCAACCAACCTATTCATCGATATTCTACTCAACTCAATCAGAAGAGAGTCATGGAACAGATGCAAGCTGAGATGGCTATTATGCAGGCGCGTATTGACCAGTTTATGGAAATGATGCAAGGAGTTGCACAGGGGCAACAAGAGCTCAGAACCCTGGTGCAACTTCTTGTGGCAAGAGTAAACGAGAACGGTGTACTACATGACGGTCATGTTATTCCTCCTGACGGAGGTGGTAATGGGAATGTTGCTCATAATGGAGCTCAAGGTGGAGTGTCAATTCCTTCTTTGGTAGGAGGAGGAAGCACTATTCGTGCAGTTCATGGCCATCACTATGATGACCAGCAAGATGATGTTTTCTCTGTGCGAAGCATGGACGCTGGTATCCCTGTTGTTAATGATGAAAGGATCTGTTTGATCGAAGAACAGCTGAGGGGAGTTGTGGATCAAAATACTCTGGGCATGGACTTGGATGATCTGTGACTAGTTCCAGGCATCATTATCCCACACAAGTTTCAGACTCCTACTTTTGAAAAGTACAACGGTATGACTTGCCCAAGGACTCACGTGAGGGCGTACGCAATTAAAATGGCTTCTCATGCAAAGAATGAGAAGTTGATGATGCATTTCTTTTAGGATAGCCTATATGGGGTATCCCTGGAATGGTATATGCAGCTAGAGAGGAAAGACGTTCGTAGTTGGAGAGAGTTGGCAGGGGCTTTTATGAAACACTATCAATACAACACTGACATGGCTCATAATCGTACACAGCTACAGAGCATGTCCCAGAAAAGCAGTGAAACCTTTAAAGAGTATGTTGAAAATGGCGCAGAGATGGCGCGAGTTGGCGGCGAGCGTGCAGCCGCCAATGTTGGAAACAGAAATGTTGAAAATGTTCATGGACACCTTGCCCAAACATTATTATGAGAAACTGTTACCTTGCGCGCTAGGCAAGTTCACAGATTTGATCATGTTAGGTGAGATGGTAGAAAGTGGGATTAAAGCTGGGAATGTCTCGGGCAGTGATGAATCATCTTCTGGTCAAGGGAAGAAGCCGTACGTGAACTATAAAAAGAAGGAGGAAACAAATTCTATATCATCCTATCGGAGAAAAGGGAAGGAACAACAAAATTATAATCAGCAGGTGGCCTCAGTGATTATTCCTGCATCACTTCCGCCTCAAGCAGCGCCTCAACAACAGAACCGAGTTTAACGCCAGTATCAAGCCAGACAGAGAACAGCTGATAGACACTTTGATACTCCACATCTACCATATTCATAATTGTTTCAGCATTTGCTTCAGTTGAAGTTAGTTGAAAATAGGACTTTGGCTCCTCTTGTTGGTACTCCGCCTCCAGGTTATAACCCTAACGCCCACTGTGACTTTCATTCTAGGGCACCCGGACATCATCTTGAGGACTGCAAAGCTTTTAAGTATAAAGTCCAAGACTTGGTGGATTCAAAGGCTATCAACTTTGCTAATGATGGATCTAATGTTGTGCAGAACCCAATGCCTAACCATGATGGGACAAGGGTTAATGTTGTCATAGAAGAGTGTGAGTCTTTGAACTTGGTTATGAATGTGAATGAGTTGAAGACACCGTTGAAGGTAGTAAAGGACAGGCTGCTAAAAGGTGGGGTATATCCCGGCTGTGATGAAAATTGTCCAGATTGCATGGTACAGATTAATGGTTGTAGTCTATTGAAGTCTGGTATTCAGGGTTTGATTGATGAAGGATGTTTGCAATTCGACCGTTGTGATCAGCAAAAAGAAGTTGTCAATGATGATGTTGCTACTATTATTATTCCTTTCAAGACAGTTGTAATATCAGGGCCAGCGAGACCGGTCCCGATTGTTATTTCAGGCCCGAATCCAATTCTGTATGAAAGTACCCAAGTCGTCCCTTGGAATTATGATGCTAGTGTATTTGTTAAGGGGCAGAAGCATGAACTGGTGGAAACTTCGGCAACAAATTCCAGTCCAGAGGGTAAAGTTGAAACTGATGCTATTACAAGGAGTGGTAGGGTCTTTATCCCTGCTGATGGTCAACCCAGTGGTTCTAAACAAGACAAGGGAAAGAAAATCATGGATGATACCGTGTAGACACCGGTAGTGAGTGATTCTACAGTAAAGCCAGCTGACAACTCTTTCTCAGAGAATGTGGAAGAGTTTATGAGGCTTTTCAGGAAAAGCGACTACAAAATTGTTGATCAATTGCACCAAACACCGTCAAATATCTCCATCTTATCTCTGTTGTTATGTTCAGAAGCTCACAGAAATGCACTTTTGAAAGTTTTGAACGCCGCTTATGTTCCTCAAGAAATATCTGTCAATCAGCTAGAAGGGGTTGTATCGCATGTGAACGCTGGCAATGGTTTGGGTTTCACTGATTTAGATCTGACTCCAGTTGGGAGAAACCACAACAATGCCTTGCATATTTCTATTGAGTGTCGTGGGTCATTGTTGTCTCATGTACTTGTGGATACTGGGTCTTCGTTGAATGTTCTTCCCAAGAAAGCCTTGATGAAATTGGATACCTGTGGGTTGATATGCACACCGAGTGATTTGGTGGTGCGTGCTTTTGATGGGTCTAAAAGGTTCATTTTTGGCGAGATTGTGTTACCTATTAAAGTAGGTCCAGAGTTCTTTGATGCTACTTTTTACATCATGGATATCCAGCCGGCCTACAGTTGTTTATTGGGACGCCCATGGATTCACAATGCTGGAGCTGTGACATCTACGCTACACCAGAAGCTGAAATATATGGTGGATGGTCAAGTGGTAACAGTTTGTGGGGAGGAAGACATTATGATAAGCCAGTTGTCTACCTTCAAGTATGTAGAAGTTGATGGTGAGATACACGAGACTTTGTGCCAAGGATTCGAGACAGTAAAAATTTATGATGAACCTCCTAAAGGTGTTATCCAATCTGAAGTGGTAGAGCAGCCTGCAGTGGTGAGTCAGCATAAGGTCTCAATGTCTTCATTCAAAGATGCCAGGGCCGTGGTTGAAGCTGGAAGTTCACAAAGGTGGGGCCAGGTTGTTGAAGTTCAAGAGAAGAGGAACACTTATGGGATAGGATACAAACCACCTAGGCGTCAGGAGGAACCCCCGAGGTTCTATGGTCCAGTTCGTTTTACCAGCGCAGGTGTGTTCTTCGATAGGGTTAATGTTATTGGCGAAGATGGGGACAGTGACTGTGACATGGATAGTTGGATTCGCCCCTGTACACTGGGTCAAAGCCTTTGCAATTGGACATCAGAGAAAGTCATCCAAGTGACCGGCTTAGAGTAATTGCTTTTGTTTTCCTGCTATGTTAATCCTACGTTCTACCTAAGACGTATTGATTCTTGTTTGTAGGGCTTTAACTTTTTGCGTGTTTATTCCATCATTAATGAAGGACGTTTCCACATTCAAATATTTTTTATCCCTGTTTTTCTATTTTTATTTTTGTGCATAAAAATCACATCAAAATGGCAATGTAATTCTGTTTGTTGCATACATAATAAACATAAACCATCAATCATGCAGGTTTCCTTGTTCAGATTCCACCACTCATGATTCAGCTATGGCTTGATATGACTTCAACAATCCCATTTATCAGGCTGAAGAAGAGACTGTCGAAGATTGTGAACTACCCGAGGAATTGGCCAGACTGTTGAAACAAGAGGAGAAGGTCATTCTCCCTCATCAGGAGGAGATTGAGGTTGTTAATCTAGGAACCGAGGACGCAAGAAAAGAGGTGAGGATAGGGGTCGCTTTGGAAGACACCATAAATGGAAGATTGATTGAAATGCTTCGAGAGTATGTGGATATCTTCGCCTGGTCTTACCAAGACATGCCTGGGCTCGATACTGACATCGTGGTACACCGGCTACCCCTCAAAGAAGGATGTGCTCCGGTTAAGCAGAAGCTGAGAAGGAAGAAACCGGAAATGTCTGTCAAAATTAAAGAAGAGGTTCAGAAACAGTTGGACGCCGGATTTCTCGCTGTGACAAATTATCCTCCATGGGTTGCTAACATTGTGCCTGTGCCTAAGAAAGATGGAAAGGTCAGGATGTGTGTTGACTATAGAGATTTGAATAGAGCAAGCCCGAAGGACGATTTCCCGCTTCCTCACATTGATGTGTTAGTTGACAACACTGCTCAATATTCTATGTTTTCCTTCATGGATGGTTTCTCTGGCTATAACCAAATCAAAATGGCCCCAGAGGACATGGAGAAGATGACATTCGTAACACCGTAGGGAACATTCTGTTACAAAGTGATGCCCTTTAGATAAAAAAATGCAAGGGCAACTTATCAGCGCGCAATGGTGACTCTCTTTCATGATATGATTCACAAAGAGATTGAGGTCTATGTTGATGACATGATTGCAAAGTCACAAACCGAGGAAGAGCATCTGGTGAATCTTCAGAAACTGTTTGAAAGGTTAAGAAAGTTCAAACTGAGGTTGAATCCGAACAAGTGCACCTTCGGGGTGAGATCTGGAAAACTACTGAGGTTCATTGTCAGCAAAAAAGGTATTGAGATTGATCCGGCGAAAGTAAAAGCCATACAAGAAATGCCTGAGCCGAGAATAGAAAAAGAGGTTCATGGTTTCCTAGGGAGATTGAACTACATTGCCAGGTTCATCTCTCATCTCACAGCCACGTGTGAACCAATTTTCAAATTGTTAAGAAAAGATCAAGCGGTCAGGTGGAACAAGAATTGTCAAAAGGCGTTCGAGAGAATAAAGAAATATTTGCAAGAACCTCCGGTCCATATGCCGCCAGTACCAGGAAGGCCATTGATTATGTACCTTACGGTTCTTGAGAATTCAATGGGGTGTGTGCTAGGTCAACACAACGAGTCAGGTAGAAAAGAGCATGCTATCTACTACCTGAGTAAAAAGTTTACTGATTATGAGTCGAGGTACTCAATGCTGGAGAAAACATGTTGTGCACTCACTTGGGCAGCTAAGCGTTTGAGGTAGTATATGTTAAACCACACAACCCTTTTGATTTCGAAGATGGATTCGATCAAGTATGTGTTTGAGAAGCAAGTGATTTCTGGTAGAATAGCCCGTTGGCAGATGGTTCTAACAGAATATGATATTCAATATGTTTCCCAAAAGGCCATTAAGGGAAGTGTTTTGTCAGAATATCTCGCTGAACAACCAATTGAGGATTATCAACCGATGAAGTTTGAATTTCCCGATGAGCATATTATGTATCTGAAGATGAAAGATTGTGAAGAACCTTTACCTGATGAAGGACCTGAAATTGGATCTCAATGGAAGTTAGTCTTTGACAGAGCTGTTAACTCATATGGTAACGGAATCGGGGCAATCATTACAACTCCAAAGGGTTCTCATATACCTTTTACTGCCCGGTTAGCGTTCGTATGCACCAACAACGAGGCAGAGTATGAAGCATGCATCATGGGGTTAGAAGAAGCAATTGATTTGAGAATCAAAAACCTCGATGTTTATGGCAATTCCGCGTTGGTAGTTAATCAGATCACAGGTGAATGGGAAACTCGTCAAGCCAACCTTGTGCCTTATAAAACCTATGCCAGAAGGTTGTTACCTTTCTTTGACAGAATTGACTTCCATTATATACCTCGGTTGGAGAATCAGATGGTAGATGCGTTGGCAACGTTGTCTTTAATGTATCAAGTAAGCCGTTGGAACGAAACCCCCTTAATCAGAATCATGCGTCTAGACAGACCGACTTTTGTGTTTGCAATTGAAGGCGTCTCAGATGGCAAACCTTGGTATCACGATATTAAGGTCTTTCTGAAGAGTCAAGAATACCCAACTGGGGCATCTACCAAAGACAAGAAAACTCTGAGGAGGTTGGCAGGAAACTTCTTTTTGAAAAAAGATGACGTGTTGTACAAGAGAAACTTTGACATGGTCTTGCTACGTTGTGTTGATGAACACGAGGCAGGCCTGTTAATGGAAGAAGTTCATGAAGGTTCCTTCGGTACCCATGCCAATGGGCATGCTATGGCAAGAAAACTGTTGAGAGCGGGGTATTATTGGATGACTATGGAGTCTGATTATTTTAAATACGCCCGAAAATGTCACAAATGCCAGATTTATGCAGATAAGGTACATATACCGCCTACTCCTCTGAATGTGTTATCATCGCCTTGGCCCTTTGCCATGTGGGGCATTGATATGATCGGAAAGATTGAACCTACTACTTCCAATGGGCATCGTTTCATTTTGGTTGCCATCAATTACTTCACGAAGTGGGTAGACGCAACCTCATTTGCCAACGTCACCAGACAAGTGGTAGCCAGGTTTATCAAGAAAGACATCATATGTCGGTATGGAGTCCCGAAGAGAATCATCACTAATAATGGTTTAAATTTGAATAACAAGATGATGAAGGAGTTATGTCAGAGCTTTAAGATTGAACATCACAACTCTTCTCCCTATCGTCCGAAGATGAATGGGGTTGTTGAAACAGCTAATAAGAACATCAAGAAGATTGTGCAGAAAATGGTAGTGACGTACAAAGACTGGCATGAGATGTTTCCTTATGCTTTACAAGGTTATCGTACTTCGGTACGCACTTCGACTGGGGCAACTCCTTTCTCACTGGTATATTGTATGGAAGCAGTTCTACCATTAGAGGTTGAGATTCCTTCTTTAATAATTCTGGAAGAAGTAAAGCTTGATGAAGCTGAGTGGGTGCGTTCCAGACTGGATCAGCTGAACCTTATTGAAGAGAAGAGATTGGCAGTCGTTGCACATGGCCGGTTGTATCAGAGCAGGATGAAGAAAGCCTTTGATCAGAAAGTACGTCCTCGATGTTTTCAGGATGGTGAATTGGTTTTGAAAAGGATCCTTCCTCCTCAAATAGATCACAGGGGAAAATGGACTCCAAACTACGAAGGGCCATACGTAGTAAGACATGTTTTCTCTGGCGGAGCCTTATTGCTCTCAACTATGGATGGCGAAGATTTTACGTCCCCTGTGAACGCAGACGTAGTAAAAAAATACTTTGCATAAAAGAGACCCGCTGGACACAAAAAGAAAGTCCAGGCAAAAAAAGGGGCATCCCGGCGAATCATAAAAAGAAAAGGTTCGGGCAAAAATTAGGGATAAAAAGAAAAGAATAAACCCGCAAGGTTAAAAACCTGAAAAGGCAACTTTGGCAAAAATGGGTATCCCGGTGGATTGAAAACCCGAAAAGGGCGATCCAGGAAAAAGTTAGGGATTTTAAAAGCAAAGGCTATGATCTGAGTTCTATCTGTGAACACTTTTGGTATACGGAAATTTCGAAGGAAAGGAATCAGTCCAGTCAGTCTTTTTAAAGGCCAAAGCATCTGCGGACAAGCGAGGCATATTGGGTCATAGCTGAATTGAATCATGGTGGATGTCTATTCCCCACATTGCCGACATGTGTATTTTCTTTTATTTATTTTTGCGCAATTACCTCTTTTCGGGAATTGCTTCCAGATGTAAATGCCTATTTACAGGCCAATTCATTCAATAAAATTTGCATTTAACTCAAAAAGCTTTCCATTTGTGTTCTAGCTTTTACTGTTTTGTTTGTGAAAAACGTCCGATATTTTGATAAAACATTGCATGCGAAAATGTTAGGCCTTGCGAAGCATATCAGAAAATAGTCGAAATTGCTTAGGCAACGGTCGTTGTAATGGTAGTAGGAGTAGCCTTTTTGCATATAGAACTTTCTGTTGATTTTGTTTGCAGGATAACAGGTTTGTTCTTCCCCAGTAGAGCTACTCTCCACGACATGGAAAAGTTCATCCTCCTCAGCAGGTTGTTGTTTTCCCAACCAGAGTGTCGAGAATTATCTTCCTCCGCAAAGTACAGAAGATTAATTTCCCAGCTAGAGTTGTGATAGATTCATCACTTTCTCAGCAAACAATCAGAAGTTGATGCTGATGCATCCCCGACAGGAGACTTATGGAATATCTTCTTTGGGTAAAGATGTTATTTTCCCCACAGGATCTGAGCACTCAGCTAATTAAGAAGTGTTTTTCTCACCAGCAATGGTATGATTTAGTCCCCTCAGATGGGTAAGCTTGGTGTTACCTTTTAGCAGAGTTGACGTCATCATCTACCGTTCCCCAAGCAGATTTGTTGGTATTGACTGATATTCCCCAGTGGGGTAAAGGTAAGAGCATCTCCCAAGCAGGTTCAAAATTATTGACATGTCTCCCCAACAGAGTGAGTTTTCTCTCGGAGTTTTCATCTCCAGCAGAGTTGGTGATCAGTTTCTTTCCCAGCAGAGCGAAATCTTTCTCAGCAGGGTCTCTTATTTCAGAGGACAATTTAGTTTGTCATCCCCGGTAGATTTTCCTTCGCCTTCAACATTTATTTTGCTGAGGCGTTCCTTTTGCATTGCATAAGCATTTTGCATAGCATATTCCCAGACGCGTAGCATTTCCATTTCGTATGGAGCATTACGCCATAGAAAAATTCAAACATATGCATTCGAAGCATAAGCCAGGTTTGATATCCTTTACCGGTTCCTTTACCTAGCAGAAAGTAACATGATTCAGGAGATTTTGTTCGAACATCACACCGTAACCAGTGGATTCCTCCTCCTTGTCGGTCCTCCTTACGCTCCCCCTGCAGAGTTGCCCGTTTAGATTTCTCTATTCCCCAGCAGATTCATCTTTGTAGATCTGTTAAATCTACTAATTTCGGGTTTGAAAGTCCATCTTTGCGAGTTCGCCTTTGGCCGTCCTCGTTATCCCAACTATTGGTTGGTATCTTTTCTTGGTTATCCCAACTATTAGTTGGTACCCTTCTTTTATCCCAACTATTGGTTGGTATCTTTTCTTGGTTATCCCAACTATTGGTTGGTACCCTTCTTTTATCCCAACTATTGGTTGGTACCCTTCTTTTATCCCAACTATTGGTTGGTATCTTTTCTTGGTTATCCCAACTATTGGTTGGTACCCTTCTTTTATCCCAACTTTTGGTTGGTATCTTTTCTTGGTTATCCCAACTATTGGTTGGTACCCTTCTTTTATCCCAACTATTGGTTGGTATCTTTTCTTGGTTATCCCAACTATTGGTTGGTACCCTTCTTTTATCCCAACTTTTGGTTGGTGTCTATTCTTGGTTATCCCAACTATTGGTTGGTACCCTTCTTTTATCCCAACTATTGGTTGGTATCTTTTCTTGGTTATCCCAACTATTGGTTGGTACCCTTGTTTTATCCCAACTATTGGTTGGTATCTTTTCTTGGTTATCCCAACTATTGGTTGGTACCCTTCTTTTATCCAAACTATTGGTTGGTATCTTTTCTTGGTTATCCCAACTATTGGTTGGTACCCTTCTTTTATCCTAACTATTGGTCGGTATCTTTTCTTGGTTATCCCAACTATTGGTTGGTACCCTTCTTTTATCCCAACTATTGGTCTGTATCTTTTTTTGGTTATCCCAACTATTGGTTGGTAACCTTCTTTTATCCCAACTATTGGTTGGTATCTTTTCTTGGTTATCCCAACTATTGGTTGGTACCCTTCTTTTATCCCAACTTTTGGTTGGTATCTTTTCTTGGCTATCCCAACTATTGGTTGGTACCCATCTTTTATCCCAACTATTGGTTGGTATCTACTGTGTCTAAGTCCACTTTCGGTTGGCAAACACTTACCTTTGATCCCCACAGGTTGCAAATTTCCAAGTTCTTTTGTTATTCAATCTCCGTGTATCCCGATTGTCTGAAAGCCCTTTGCTTTCATACTCTCGGATTCAAGAAGTTTGAATAGGGGCAGCTGTAACACCTCAAAATTTTCCCTCTTACTTTTAGCACTAACTGGCTTATATTTCATTTCATTCTTGCATCATCATCTTTGCATATCATTGGTTCTTAGCATGGGATCAAGGTACTTGGATTAACTCAAGGGAAGAAGAGATTTTCAAGGTTTCAAGCAACAGTTCATGTGTATTGTTCAAGGGGCTAAGAGGAGAGAAAATTCTTGATGCTATCAATTCTTGAACCACAAAGGAGCCTTAAGCCTCAAGGTATCTTAATTGGTCCATCATCTCATCACAAGATCAAGATTGGTAAGAGATTTCAAAGGAATCACACTCTCCTAACCCGATTTCTTAAATTAGGGTTTTGGAGATTCTGGGATCTGACCCCCAAATGAGCAAGCTCTTTGATTCTTTATCATCTCCAAGTGGCACATGTCATCATTGGTGGACATGATACACATCATATTCAGAGGAATTTGAATTTGGAGGATGTGATATCTCCTCCTAACCAGAGGGTACCAAAATTAGGGTTTGCTTTAAAATCAGTTTATTTCTGATTTTTTGGGCAAGACTTGATCTCATGGTATCCCTTATGTCCTCAAGTGTCTATGGATGGAAGATTGCCCATCAATTTGTTTCAGAAGGTTTTCAATTGATCAGAAATTTCAAAATCAGGAGAATTGGGGATAAAGTCAACTGTGCAGTGAAAAAGTCAACTCCTGACTTTTTGAGGTCAACATCATGATTCTCAAGTCAAATCTGATCATTGCTGAAGATTTGATCAAGAAAATCCAAGAGGTTCATCAAAAATAAGAAATGTGAGAAGTTGCCATATTTGGAGTAGTAGGGTTTCCAAAAATAGTAAGTTTTGGCCATTTTAGCACCTCTCTTTGAGTCAGGTTTTCTCAATTTTAGAGCATCAAATCAAAACTCCACTAGGCCACAACAAAAGATCTTGTTTCAAGCTTCAAATCCATATAAAGAACTCCACCATTGGATCAAAATTGAGTGAGTTATGATCCATCAAAGTTTGACAAAACTAGGGCAAAAATCAAGTCATGGCAAGGCAATTTCAAGTCACCCTGCCATAATTTCATCAAACATGTGGCATGCCAAATGTCAAGCCATTTTCCTCCATCAAGAAAGCTTCAAATGAAAAAATTTTGAACATCAAAGTTGTTCATTGCCATCTCCTCTTCAACTTTGATGTTGGGTTTTTCTTCATTTAATCAAAGGATAAGGAGTTACTAAAGCTCAAACATGGTGAGCTCACACTGAAATTCTCATGGGCCATGCTGCCAGGCACGATTTACTTTGACATGCCCATAGGGCCAGTTTTTTTTTATTGATTTCCTTGTTGATTTCAAGTGTGTTAGAAACCTTTGTTCATCATGATTCCAACAGCAATCTTATTCCTCACCATGCTAGCTTTACAATGAGCCCAAGAATGTACCATTTGGCAAAGTCTTCATCAAATTATAAGGTTGTAAAGTGGCACACATGGATGAGTTTTGAACATGTTGGCAAGATGCTATTTTTGTTCACATAACATGAATTTCTCTTGCAGCATATTCCTTGCACTTGCTAGCCACGTATTTTCCATGCCATTTTCTTTGCCAAAAAATACCAAACAATTACCATGCATTACCATGTACGCTCCATGCACACAATACCCCATTTTGGTCCATTTTTGTGAAAGAAAAAAATCAGTACAACATGACAGCTCCCTCCTCTCTTGTGCCTGCCCAATTTCACCATATTTTCGTGACATTTTCCACTCAAATGACTCACTCCACACACCCTCCCATTTGCTAAAAAACGTACCACACTCTCACCTTTCTTTTTTGGCAAGTTTCCAAACAAACACTTCATTCAGTTTTCAGGCCCAAAACCAACTCCAATCCATGATATTTAAACTCAGAAAACCCTAAAACAAGGAAAAGAAAGGCTGCAGTGGGTAGGTTCAGATAAAAAATTCTCATTCTCTCTCTCAAACTTCAATTTTTCGGATTTGGGTTTTCTTCACATTTTCTAGCCGTTTCTGGGTTGCATCTTCATTGTGTGGTGCCTTAAAGAGTGCAGGAGCTTCTTTCTTCCATTTTTGCAAGCTATCAAGAGCCAACGGAGCCACTCTGATAGGTATTTTTCATGAACTGGTTTCTTCCATTTTAGGCCATGTTTAGGATCATTCATTTGCATCTGAAGTCCTAAACTATGTAGGCATTGGTTTAGAGCTTGTTTGTGTGTGATACTTGAAATTTCATTTTTGTGTGCTTACTTTAATGCTTGGTTTCCATGATTTTTATTGAGTATTTTTGTAATCTAATTGCATATTTGAAACCTCCATGAAGTGTACTACAAGTTTGTGTATCGGTTGTCTTGATTTGGTGATGTGGTGTCACGTGCTTAGTTACTTTAAACTATTTTTTCATGGTCTTAGAGGCATTTTTGTGAAAAACTAAGTGCATATTCGGAATCTACGCAAAAAACTGAGTAAGAGAGGTCCTAAAAAAAATTTTTTTTTTCCGACGACCACCGATGGCCGGCGCGGCCAACCGCTGTGGCCGGCCGGAATGAACTCGTTTCCGGCGAGCTACATCACTGTTCACGTGCTCCTTGTGCACGGCTTTGTTGAAGATGATGACATGGCAGTATTTAAGTGGTTATGTTATTAGATTTTGTCCTTTAGTCATTTTAATGAAAAAAGTGACCTATTGATATCTAGTCCACATGATACTTGTTACAACTTATCCCATTTATTTCTTTTCACAAAATGAATTCTGAACATGTGACTTCTCTTCATGGGCCTCCTAATTTCTCCTTGCACCCCCCTGTACCGTCCCAACTCGTAGCTTCTTTGTTTCATTTGCTAACGCACCCCCTCCATCAAAATCACTCCTTTTATTTTCTTTTATTTATTTTTGTTTCTTTTTTTCATTTATTAAAAATACTTTATTTTATCAAAAAAATTCTAAAAAAATTTATGAATGTATTTTAATGTCTTGTTTAATTTTATATGAATTTTATTTTCGTTTTCCATTTATTTTTATGACTAACTCCGATTTTCTTTTCCATAGTGTCTTTCATGTTAGCCCTTGTGATTAATACTTATGTTTGATGACTTTGCCATGCCTTCTTGAGCCGATTTTTTTTCCTTGTCTTGACATGTGGATGAGAAATGTTTGAATGTTATCTTGCTGCCTTGGTGATCACCTTTGATTGTTTTTCATGTGATTTTTGACGCTCCTCGATTCATACACGATCACTTGCATACCTTGTCTTGTGAAGCTCTTTTGAACTTGCTATTGATCTAGTTCTGTTTCGATTCTTTTGAACTTGTTAATTGGATGTTTAAACTTGCCTTTGATTAATTTTTGGGAATTTATTGAACCACTTTGCTATTTTTGGTTGATTTTTACTTGTGGTTTGAATTTGGTTGGGGCATGCTTAGACACTTGACCTAGTTTGAGTGCATTTGTTTACTTGTGTTTGATTGATGTTTGAAATGATTATATGGTGTGATCCTATTCTGTTTGAGCTTGTTTATGGCTTTAGATTCATCCTCATTGATCCATTTTCCTATTTGATTTTGATTTTCTAAGTTGATGTTGTTTTGACTTGAATTCAATGGCATGTTTGACTTAATCATGTGAAATGTTTCCTTTTTTGATACAACTAATGCATGAGGCATTTTGTTTGACTTGTATGACATGCTAGAGGTTCTGACCCTCTAAGTTTAAGGTGCTTTATGTGACATGTTCTCACTCTTTGCTTCACATGTTTCTTTGTTTGTTTGCATGAATGATAAGTGGATGTCTTATCTAATTTTGAGGCATGTTTTGAATATGTTGCTTAATGATTCATCTTGTGTGACTTGAGTTTGATCTTGGTATGTTGTTGATGCATATGTTACTATCCTCTTGAGTTCATTACTTGGTTTTCACTTCACATGTTCATTTTGGTGATTTGTATGATGCATATCATTATCAATTGTTTTGTTGCTTCTTTGGCTCATAATGCATCATGTTGTGAAGCATTCTTATATGTTAGAATTGATTGATTATGAGGTGTCTTAAGTTCTGACTTGGATTCATGTTCATCTTACCTTATCCATTTCATCTTTGTGTAGAGTTCATTGATGCTTAATTGTACTTCTTATGCAAGTTTACTTGCATCCTTTCTTGTGTACCTTCACTCGCATACTTGTGATGTTCTTGTATGATCTTTGAAGCATGTTTAATGATGTGATTTGGATATGATGATTATAATGTGCTTGCTGCCCCATCTCTTTTCTCATCTTTCTCTTCCTTCTTCATCTCTTTCACTCTTTCTTTCCCATTGAATCTCAAGACTTGTTTAAGTCTTGGATTCCTTTCCCCTTAGAGCTACCTAGTCCAACTTAATTTTCGATTAAGCTTGGAGTAGGACTAGCATTAGGTCTTAGGTAGTTGTTTCTCTCCTAAACCTCACTAACCCTAGGATCTCCTTTGCATGTTAGCTTTAGGTTAGAGTTTCCATTGAGTCATCGCTCTTCTCATCTCATAACTTCTTTAAAACACTTAATAAAAGATAATGAGTATTGCGCACGAGCCTTAAACGTGGGAAGTGAGGAGTGAGGGGTTTCCCTTCATTCTTCTAGGGTACCTAGTGTACGTCCTGTTGGAGACGATACACGAAATATTCGTTCCTATGTCATGGACTTGGGTGCAATGCAAGTTATGAACTAACTTAAAACACTTCTGTCTAAAAAGCACAAAAACAAATTCAAATCTTTTTATCCTTCGGGATTGTTTGGTTCCAGACCATTTTCAGAAAAGAGCACGTTACTTTCCGTCTAAGTCGCAAACAGGCATCAACCTTAACTGTCGGACGCGAACTTAACATCGCTCAAAAAAAACACTAACCGACCTCGTTAAGTCGAACTACGACTGCTCTGATTTCCTCTCTCTCGTCCGATTGAGGATACGTAGGCACAAGACGGCGATGTCTTGGCGAGCAACCTTCCCCCTTAGTTCGTGTCCGAACCACGTTGACTTTGATTTTCCTGTTCCCGAGGGGATACGTAGGCCTAGGACTCCGAGGACGTCCTATCGAGTCACTTCCTTTTCTTTTCTTCTTCGTTTCTCCGTTCTTTTCCGTTCCCGTTCTTCTCCTTTCCAGTAGCAGTGGAGCTCCAGATGACTACACCCTTTGATCGAGACAACAAGCGTGGATCCCATCGAGTACGATGGACGTGTGGGGTGCTAATACCTTCCCTTCGCGTAACCGACTCCCTTACCCGTTTCTCTTGGTCGTGAGACTATGTCTTTTCCCTTCCCTCAGGTTTACGCAGTGTTTCCTTTCCCTCTCTTGGGATAAATACACATTGCTGACGACTCTGTCTTCCGCGCCATTTTTGCGTTTGTACCATGGATGCTAATCCTCGGGAGCGACACTATCCCAAGTTTCTATCATTAAAATTTTCTTCAATTTTAGTTACAATTATTTTCATGGTACCTTTTTTGTTTTCATGCCAAGATAATTTGCTATTGTTTTGTTTATTTTTACATGTGTGTTTTATTGCTTTTAATTTTTTTTCCAATCTTTCTGTTGTGTTCTATTGATTTAGAATTCTTTTTGTTGTTTAATGTATCGATGGTAATAGTGAGTCTCAGTTCAATCAAGTCTTGAACATTGAACTCAGCAAAATCATCGAGGCTCTTGAATTGATCAAATATATGCTTAAATATGCGTTTTTTATTTGAATAATCCTTATCCTTTAAATTTTAGGCCTGTAAGTTTCTTGATGAGACATGGAACCCCATGTTTACACTTATCGTTGGACAGAAGAATTATCATACAAAATTCTTTAAATCTGGTGCTTAAGACAAAGTGTCGGCTAGTTAGCTGTTTGTTTTGAAATTTGTCAAGGTTCCAATATTTTATATATAAAACATTGGTTTTATGTATAGTTGACTTACAACCTCTTTTTGGTTTTTTTTCCAGGGACTGTTGTGGGCAGTCAAATTTGTCATCCATGAAATAATGACTTTTATGTGTGCCCGTGCTGGAATGATTGTGAGTATATCCAACTTGTTTTAACTGATTATTTATGTTGAGTTTGAAGTTTCCTAATTTTCACCAATACCATGGTGTGTATGTTATTTTTTATGATTTTGTACCTAGAAAACTTTAATTTTAACATTCCTTAACTATTGTATGGTGTCATTATTGTTTGGGTGAATTATACGACTTGGATTTATGCTTGCTTTCAAAATCTATTCTCAGGGGACCAGTAGACCAACACATTATCATGTTCTATAGGATGAGATTGACTTTACTCTCGACGAGCTACATGATCTTGTGCACTCTCTCTCCTATGTAAAAGTGAACAACATATCCTTTTTTTTCTGCTTTTGACATTCTAAAAATAAAAGAAATCTATCTTACGGTATTATTTGTTTTATGACTACAGTTGTCAGAGGAGCACCACTGCCATATCTGTTGGTAAGTTGTATCAGAGTTTTATTTATTTGTTCATCATATATTTTATATTTAAATTATAGGTTTTGATTAGTAAAATCTTGCATGTGTAATTGCTCCAATCTACTATGCTCACTTCACTGCTTTACAAGTTGGACACTTTATGATGTTTGAGGATAGATATGAAACAACATCAATTCTCGATTGAAAAACGCCTCTCTTGTCCCACAGCATCCAAAGTTAAAAAGAGAATGTCCGTGACTCCATGTTTTTTGTTTGATTTAATCAAACTTATGATCTAAACTTATGTTGAATGAATGTGAATATTAAGCTTTGCTGAATAAAAATCTTGCAAACACTTACATGAGTTGCATTCTCAGAAGCTATTTTTAAGAATGAGAATAATATGTTTTGTTATTCGTTTTCTTCAGGTTTTAATTTAATTTTGAATTGGTTCCTGTAGGTATTACCTAGAAAAACATTGAATTGGTTCTGTATTTGTAAAATTGTTTTTCTTGGTAATCAGATAAATGCTTTTGAATACTTTTTTCTATTAAGTGATAAATTGATACTTAGGAATGTTATTAGTTGTTAGGAAAAAAACAAACAAAACATAGAGAAAAAAGAGGAACACAATCACAACATAGAGAATAACACTATGTGAAAATTGTTACAACACATAATACACTCTCAACTAACCAAGGCCCTCAGTACAACCACACCATCCAAAACTAATATTTAACTACATCTCACAACACTCTTAAACAAGAGTATAAGAGAAAAAAGAAAGTCAAATACAAGCTTAAAGTGTTTTTGACTGGTGCATCTTGGAATGAAAAACTTGAATCCTATATATAGTCTTGGACTCCCTCTTCCTTCACAAAACTAAACGATATGGGACTTCAAAAAACTTGTATCCTATATATAGCCTTGGACTCCCTCGTCATTCACAAAACTAAGCGATATGGGACTTCTTTAGCATGTATATTTTCAACCAACCCCAACAATCTCCACCTTGATTGAAAATAATACATAAGTCTTCATTGTCTTCACTGACAATCATACTCCACCATAAAGAGTCAACATGTATATTTTCAACCAACCCCAACAATCTCCACCTTGATTGAAAATAATACATAAACTTTCATTGTTTTCACCGACAATCATACTTCATCATAAAGAGTATAGTCACTTGAAGCTACACCACTCAAAGTATTTTACATTGTCTTCACCGACAATCATACTTTTAAAAACTATCATACTCTCTAATGAAAAATATATTTCACTTGAAGATAAACCACTTCAAGAATTTCATATTGTCACCAACGACAATCATATACTTTATCATGAAGAATAAATTTCACTTGAAGCTAAACCACTCCAAGAATTTCACATGTCGAAAACCAGGTTGAAACATTATGGTGCAACTTCCTTGTTGGCAGGAAGCTCTTCAACCACCGGCATAATCTTGCACCTTGTGTAATCTTGATTGTATCAACACATCTTTTACTTGAACTTTCCACAAGTCAAAAAATTTTTCCATCAATTTTCTCTAGCCCAAACTGCACAACGGAATTCGTGACTGCAGCTCAACAACTCTTTCACAACACTACCCTTCTTTTGTGATGGGGAAGATCAGACAAAACTGCAACAACAGAGCATACTAAGAACACTCATCCCTGGATCGAACCAAAAGCTCTGATACCAGTTGTTAGGAAAACAACAAACAAAGCATAGAGAAAAAAGAGGTACACAATCACAACACAAGAACATTACGTAGAAACTTCAAAACTAGAGAAAAAACCACGACATTTGTCAATAGACAACTAGAGAATAACACTATGTGAAAATTGTTACAACACATAATATACTCTCAACTAACCAAGGCTCCCAGTACACTCACACCCTCTCAAACTAATATTTAACTACATCTCACAACACTCTTAAACAAGAGTATAAGAGAACAAAGAAATTCAAATACAAGCTTAAGATACTTTTGACTGGTGCATCTTGGAATGAAGAACTTGGATCCTATATATAGCCTTGGACTCCCTCTTCCTTCGCAAAACTAACCGATGTGGGACTTTAAAAAACTTGTATCTTATATATAGTCTTGGACTCCCTCTTCATTCACAAAACTAAGCAATGTGAGACTTATTTAACATGTATATTTTCAACCAGCCCCAACAATCTCCACCTTGATTGAAAATAATCACTAGTGCAGAAAGAGTAATTTACACCCGTTTTTTTTTACATTTTACACCCGTTTTTAGAGTGTGTGAATTCAACGGGTGAGAAATGTCTGACGAATTTACACCCGTTTTAAAATGGGTGTAAATAAATATTATATTACACCCTTTTTTTGTTGAAATCGGGTGTAAATGTTTATATATATACATTTATAGATGGTATATTACACCCTGTTTTATAGAAATCGGGTGTAAATATTTACATGTATACATTTATAGATGGTATATTACACCCTTTTTTGTTTGAAATAGGTGTATAAATATATAATATTACACCCTGTTTTAGAAAACAAGTATAAATTTTTAAATAATAGCATTTAAATTAAACATATTTACTCCTCATTTGATAAAAATCGGGTGTAAAATGAGCAATGTTTACTCTAGATATTGACAAATTTACACCCTATTTTCTTTAAATAGAGTGTAAAAATATGATATATTACACCCGATTTAACCATAGATGTTGACAAATTTACACCCGATTTTACCATGGATGCTGACAAATTTACACCCTATTTTCATGATATACTACACCAAATTTTACCATAGATGTTGACAAGTTTACGCCCTATTTTCTTTAAATAGAATATGTTTATTTTCATAATTATATTATATTTAATTTGATTTAAACCTATTGCATTTAATCAAATATTTTTGTATACATCTAAAAATTCGATTAACAAAAAGCACAACCAAAACAAACATATAATTCATGTAATTCTCACTAAATCAAATGAATTCCATTTTCTATTCAGTTAGACCTATTTCCACAATGACAAAACCAACATAATTTCAACTATAAATAGTGTGCTATTGTTGTTGTTGATACATGAAAGATTGTTGCTGGTTGGACATAGCTGCCATTTCAACTGAAAGTGAAGCAGCAATTCTATTAGAGTCAAAAAAACGGATCGTGCATTGCAGGTTGCATCATGCCTCCCGACAGTGCTTGCTTCCATGGATTATAGCTAATGTTTTGGTTGTTTCTTCTAAGTGCGTCATCGTATAGGTTTAGTGTAACCAGGTCCAAACCTCCAGCCTGAATACCGAATAGATAATCTCGCTTATTAACAGAAATAAAAAGCATGTGTGGAAGCAAGGAACCGAGGGAAGATTGAAGAAAAAAGCATACCAATTTGCTAGCTGTTGTAGCACTCTCATTTGAACTGGGAGACGTAACAAGTGTCAATTCCCAACAAGCCGAATGTGTGTACTTTTGATAATGCACGTCTTTTTCAATATTAATGGCATAGGACTTGTTATTAGTGAACTTCTTAGTACATGTACTTCACATGTGACATTCACTTACCTCGAAAGAATCAAAAGCGGCTTCAACATCTATCAAACTTCTAAAAGAATCAGCAAAGGTCATGCTGCTTACACAATAAGACAAACATAAGTTACAGAAAGCCAAAAAGTTATAACATACTAGAATAAGAGTAGGACCACTTGTTACCTTTCAGTAGTATTTTGAGCATCCCGGTTGATGGAAGTTCTTTCCACCTTCACTGAAGTACAGAAAGTAAATGACTTCTGTAACTGACTTCTTAGCAGAGGTCATGATGGAACTTGGAGTTTTTTTCAAAATTGGAGATTTAAATGGCCCAAGTATTTGTTGTGAGGTCTTTGCCTTGCCTTTTGATTCTAGCCAAGATCTCAATTTGGCTTCCATGTCAACGTTGACTTTTGGTGTCTCAGGTTTATGAACTGAAGGTACAAAATTAGAGACATGCCTTAATCGAGCAGCCAGACCAATAGTATTAACAGATTCTTGGTAGTCTCATGGATTCTGAATTTTTAACAAAAAGGACTATAATTAAAACCTGAATCTAATTAATGTGAGTCTCATATTGGCTAGAGATATTACATAAGTAATGCTTTTGTGGTTTAATCAATCAATATAAGTTGGTTTAATGAGACTGAATTAGGACTAAAATTCATATTCTAAGATATGAAATCAGATTATATCTTAGATATGAAGTAGTGTGTACCTTTGAAAGAGAAAGAGCGTCGATAATTGCTAAGAGGTCGTCGAGAAGATGAGAGAAGATGGTCTTTTCAAGTTCTGGTGGTGGATCGGAAAGGCTGTAGCCTATGTAATCGGGAGCGATAGTTCTGAATCCGGCAGTGGTGAGGGCAATCATCTGGTGGCGCCAGGATGAATAGCAGTATAATATTGGGAAAAAATAATAAATACTGCAAATAGACAAAATCACACTGAAATTTAAAGCAATTATTTTTATTTCATGACTTTCCCTTAATATTCTCAAATTACATCAAAATTAGAAATAAGGAAAGCAGAATAGTACATTCTGCATCTGCATCTACCATGAAGAACATTGAACCCATCACCAAAACTTAATTGAAAGATCCCAAAATCTTGTGCCAACCCATAAACCCAAATATCTAACTACATAAAATAAGCCTAATGACATATCTGATATACTGGTAGGAAAGTCGTGCACTAGCTACAAGAGCTTCATGAGTATAGTGGAACTTGTGGTGAATCTCACAATGTTCTCTTAAGCCCCTTCAGTACGTATATGGTTTCATCTGCAGTTGTGTAATACCCCGTATTAATTAAGTGCTCAATTGGACATTAGAAGAGATCAATTATTAAAAGGCAAAGTGGTATTTATTAGTTAAGGGAGTATGTTAAGTTAACTCTAATAATTGATCAATTGGGTTGGAATGATAAAATATCAATTGGAGATATTTTTACTCTATTGACTTTATATTATATAATATTGGGTTATATGTATATATATATATATATATATATATTTGGAAAGAGAAAGAGAAAGAGAAAGAAGATAGTAAGAAGAAGAAGAGAAGAAGGGAAGAAAAGAGAGAAAGTGGAGAAAGTGGAAGAAGGAGAGCTTGGATCTTCATCATCTCTTCATCGATTCATCATCTTCTTCAAACTCCTCTCCAATTATCAGGTGGGTTCTAGATAGAAACATTAGTGTAGAATTTCTTGAGGTTTTGGGGTTGTGTTAGGTTTGGGAGAAAATGGGTTTTATGCAAAAATCGAGGAATCAAACGGTTGAAATGAGTTATAAATTTCGTAGTATAATCTATACTGGTGTGGAATCAATTACCGATAATCGTTATGAATGTTTGGATTGGTTTATGTTATTTGAAATGTTAGGGTTTTAGGGGAAATTATGTGATAAATGTTGGAAATCATATTGTATGAAGTGTATCGGTTAAACCGTAATAGAACCGTGATATTATACCTCGATAGGTTGTTGGGTATGTTGTTGGGATGTTGTTACAAGTTGGGGAAAACTCTGTTAAGAGATTATTTTTCTGGAAATCGCAGAGCGCGCTCAGCGCGCAGGTGCCCGCTCAGCGCGGTGTTGAATTCCTGCAACCCCTCCAGGCAGTAGCTTGCGCGCTCAGCGGGCAAGGGAGGTGCGCTCAGTGCGCAGGTCTGGGAGTTGAAATTCTTCCTTTAGCGAGAAATTCATAACTTTCGACTCGTTTATCGGTTTCGATCATTCTTTATATCGATGCAAAGCCGAGGAAATATTCTACGTAATGGAAGTGAAACATGTTGATTTTACCGACCGATTAAATAATCGGGAAAGTCCAAAAGTGATATATTTATGTTTAATTGTTGTATATTGTTCTATTATGAAATCATGATATGTCTATCTAATTGTGAATTGTGAATGAAAGAATATGCATGTTAAAATGAATAAGGAAGAGTGAGGAAACTTTACCCCAAAACAAAATGGTTTAATTCTAGATGGTGAATAGAATTGTGATAGATAACTCTAGATGGCAAGGTTCGGGCACCTGATGTAGGAAGCTGCATCTGTGACGAGATTGGCCTAGAGGAGTGAAAGACCCTAGTATGGAACATGAGGGATTGCGATGGGTAATCGTCACCTAAGTAACTGTGACCCGCGTTTCGATCCTCTTTGGGGATGACCGGGTAGGTTGCTTAGAAGATGGTATTAGTGACCCGTGTTGAAGGGCCCCTGGTGTGGGCTGGCCGGGGAAAGTACTATGTGTAGATAACCGTGATCCGTGTTGAAGAGCCCTTTGTGGATGGCCGGGAAAAGTTATTTGCCTTAGCATCCAAGACTCGTGTCGAAAACTCTTTGGAAGGGTTGGCCGAGAATGGTTGGCTACGAATTTAAGGATCCGTGACCCGTGTTGAATCCTCTTGTAGGGTTGGCCGGGGAAAGATGCCTTCGTGAGAGATATCATTTGATGATACTAGAGTTAGAGAACTCGTGAGCATGTTTCCATATAGGGCAAGAATGAATATGTGAACTCAAGGTCCTTTTCCCTTTTTACCGTGGACTTGAGTTAGGATTGATAGAACCTTGTAAAGCCGAGAGGACTTTAAGATAGGGAACTCACTGAGATTTGATGTATCTCACCCCATTATAGTTGCTATATTTCAGGTTCGGATTGCAGGTTGATTTACACGTGGAGCTATGATTGGATGTTTCAAGAGAAGCTTAGTTAAGCTTATTCCGCTGTGTATTTTATTGTTCTTGTACAATGAGGAATATTGTATATTGATCTTAGTTTTATTTTATTTTTGGCTAATTTCCATAGCTTGTGCCATAGTTGTATTATGTTTTAGAAATGGACAAGTATGTGAATTATGTCATTAGGCCCTTTTGATGTGTTAGTACCAAATAAAAAAAACACTTGTATGGTATTATTCTAGATGAATATTATACAGGGCGTTACAGTTGGTATCAGAGCAGGTCGTGTCCTCGACCTAGCCTTGAAACATCATAAGTAAATCTATTCCTGCCTCTTAAGTGTGTCTTGCCGCCATGAAACTTAATATCATACTATCTAGTGTTGGGCCTGATCAACCTAATACTGTGTATGTGATAGGTAGAATCATGGTTGAGCGACCACGAGGACTCCGTAGTGTTGTCGGAACTTGTGCTTTGAGAGTATGCTCAAACCAAGAGTTAGTAGTGTGGAGTTTTGGTCGGCTCAGTGAGGTTTTAGTAGAAGTTGTGCGTGTGTAACATGGAATTTAAGAGTGTTGGGTTGTTAAGCAATCATTTGGAAAGGATGGAGTCTGGAAGTTAAGGATCGCTACCGGACGATTGGTTAAGGTGTGGGGGGTATATGGAAAAAAAAAAAATATATATATATATATATATATATATATATATATATATATATATATATATATATATATAGCTAGTAGAGCTGGACTGACCTCTACTACGAGTAATGGTTTCACGTAATCTCATTCCGTGAAAAGAGAAAGTTGTTTGGTAAATGTGTGACGTAAGGTCTGGAGGTGAGATGAATTTTGGTGCTTCAATTTCTAAGGTCATTAAGGTATCTTGAATGGACGAGAGTACCCTAAGGAGTGTGTTCGGAACAATATCTTCCGACTGGTTAAAAGTTGAGAGTTAAGGAAGTGCGGCTTTCATGGGAACCCACAGTAATAGAGAAGTGTGAGAAGGAATACAATGACGTGTTACATACTTCAAGTGAAACAAGTGTGCGCCGAACGAAGAGTAGAAGATGATTTGTGTATCTTCCGTTCGTAGAGTGATTAAGTTGGAGATGCTACATCCGGATTTTTGGTATTCGGCACAAGACCAATTTGGAAATTGAAATTTGTTAACTTGCCCAAGGAACAATATACGGTTTGGTGCCGCAGAAAGTGTGGACTTCAGTTGGTAACAAAAAGTGTAGTGATACAGACCAGTAAAAGTCTGTATTAAGAAACTGTGTAAGTACCTTGGATTTAAGGGAATCTTAGTAAGATGGTTTTACATTTGGACCTAAGAGGATTACAATGGAGAGCAAGGCGAACGCGATATAGAAAACGGTATCAATAGTATATTACGAGGAAATGACGACGGAATGTATTTTGGACGATTGTGTACTAGAGTTATTGAGTAGTTGTTGAGGCTTAAGTTAAGGAAGTGTAACCAAAGAGGGTTTGCCCGTCAGAACTCTAGTAAGTATGATGTGAAATGGAAAGTTATACTTTGGTATTAAGAATGAGCGTAGTGGTAGCATTGTGATTACAAGTGTACGCGTTGGATTCTTATTCTTGAGATAAGTGGGAAGAGACGTACTTTGTGGAACAGTGAGTATTGTATTTTAAGGAACAATGTTGTGGAAAAACAACGAGAAGCAAAACCAAGACTTGTTACGGACTAAGTATAAATCATGGAACGATTCATACCGGAAAGGTCTTGTAGTTAGTTAATGAGAATTATCGGATGCAAGCATTTCATTTAGTGACTTAAGTGTAAGTGTGGTGTGCAATGGATGGTGAAGGGTAAGAAATCCCGGTTAATGTGTACGAAGTGATGGGAAGGTTCTTCAAGAGGATGCATTGCCCCGATTTATTTTCAAGTATAGAGAGAACTTCTGTATTTGTGGATAATTGGAATATTCGGAATCTACCTTTTGTTGGACTAAGAACATTGTGGTTTTATTTCTCGCCCAGGGAGTTAAGTGAGAGGGTAAGGTGGTATGCTTGGAATGAGATGTCCATCGTTTTCGTAGTACCGTGTGATGGATGGGTGTCGGGTGTTGCTTATGGACGAATCAAGTATGAGTGGTGACTAAAACCCTAGAATGTCGTCATTGTTGACTTTCCGCTGGTATAGTTATATGAGTAGAAAATGAACTACCCCACTGAAGATTTGTAAGGTGATCGCGAGAGAATTTGGAATTTTTGCCTGTCACTTGGTTGGAGTGTGTTGTCAACTTTGTTGGTTTTACTTCGAGTGGATCATGGTTGGTAAATGTGATACAAGTTAAGAAGCCGTGAGTTGAGAAGGATATTTCGAGTTAGAACAAATCGGATCGATGGGTTGAGTAGGGATGACTTTGAATTAAGAAGAAACTGGGTTTCGTTCTGCAGCAGTGTTAACCGACTAACACAATGGGGTTAACCGTTTAACACGTGCATGAAGGGTGCTTTACGTAGAATTTTGGAGAAGTTAACCGATTAACTCAGGTGGTTGATCGATTAACGTGTGTGTAATTGTGAAATCCCTTAGGAACCATCATCTGCGTTTTGTTTCCTTGTGTTGCTCTGAGTGGAGAGTATTGTGTGAATGGAGAACGAGATTGCAAGTAAGTGAAGGAAGGATTTGTGTTTTGGAATCGTGACTTCTAGAAAAGTGTGGCATAGTTGGCCATTTGTTCAAGCAGCAAGAGAGTTAACTTTAAAGAAGTGACCTTGTGAGAAAATCTTAGGAGTATTGTTATCATTACCATTGAGAATCTTAAGAACGAAGTTGGAAAATACTCACAAAGTTTTGATCTTGCAAGGAATATATTTCGGTGTGTAATTATGGCCATTGTAAGGTATGGACGGTTGGTCCGGGTTGGTAATTGTTATTTTCCGTGAGTTCACGACATTAGATTTAGACCGTAAGAGTGGTACCAGTTGTGTGCAGTGGTGTTTTAACCAGAGAAGGAAATTTGAAAAGTTATCTTTCCAAGTACTGTAAGAATTGGACGTTCCGAAGTTAAGTATGTGACTTGGAATCGTTTATGAAATGGAACGTAACGATTAAGATAAGTGGATTCAAACGAGAAGCGTGGTATGGACTTCGACGAAGTTGTGCGTATGGAGTGTTGTGTGAGAATTTGTGGGTGGTATGGAAACTCACAATTTCGAATTGAATGGTCCGAGTTTCGATAAGTGGTATCTCGCGTGTGATTGAAGTTCTATGTTGGTGTTGCGCTGTTATAGGATGAGATCTTGAATCAGCAAGAAACCCAGAGTAAGTCGGAAACCGTAAGGAGAATTGATTTGGAATGTGATAACCAGAACCAGAAGTGGTTAAGCTATTTTGGATATATGGGTTCAAGTATTGAATGGAATTGGAGTTGTATATGTTATGGTTATAACAGTATAACTCATGCATCTTTATCGTCTAGAGAGTTGGGACGGATGTTATCATATTGTGTGTTGGCGAGGAAATTGTTCTACCAAAAGACGTCAGTAAGTTTCGTATGCCATTGGTTAGTAAGGACCCATTGGATAAGTGTGTTTTTCGTGGACTGTTAGCTACTTGGTAATGCTTATGAAATTGTGGTGTTCCACTGTTAGATTTAAATTGCGTAGTGGAAGGTGACAATGGAAGAGCCGGTCAGAATAATAAGGATTTGAAGGTGGTTGCTTGTGAGTACGGATATAAGGAGGTTTCGTTCTAAGTGTGTTACCATTTGATGTGATCCGAAAGAAAGGAAGTATCGGAATTAATGGGTACAATGTTTTAGTATCAGACCAGCTGGAACTGGTAAAGAAGTTGTTCGACTAGATATGAAGTGGCCCTAATGTTAAAGGATTTATGAAAGGATAGATGTCGGTAATTACATAAATGGAAGGAATTACCGAGTTGCCTCATAAGGGTTTGTTGAGTGTTTGTTATCCTGAATCAAGATAAGGTATTACGGGTTGGTTTGTGACTCAGTAGAGGAAAGTAGAATGGTACCTTCTGTCGGTAGTAAAGTGCGACCAAGTGTGTTAGTAAGAAACAACAGATGAGTTGGGGGAAGCAAAGTTGGAAGTTAACTCGATGTTAGAACAAGAGTATGTTTAAGGACACGAAGTTGTTAAGTTGTGAAAATAAGAATTTGGGTCTATGAAACCGAGTTAGAATTGGTATGCGTCAGAATTGAACAGAAGATTAACGGAAGTGAAGTGAGTGTGGAATTTAGACAATGATGCAAGAAGTGGTTATTGTTGAACGAAGGAAATTCGGGGGCGAATTTCAATTTAAGGGGGGGAGAGTGTAATACCCCGTATTAATTAAGTGCTCAATTGGACATTAGAAGAGATCAATTATTAAAAGGCAAAGTGGTATTTATTAGTTAAGGGAGTATGTTAAGTTAACTCTAATAATTGATCAATTGGGTTGGAATGATAAAATATCAATTGGAGATATTTTTACTCTATTGACTTTATATTATATAATATTGGGTTATATGTATATATATATATATTTGGAAAGAGAAAGAGAAAGAGAAAGAAGATAGTAAGAAGAAGAAGAGAAGAAGGGAAGAAAAGAGAGAAAGTGGAAGAAGGAGAGCTTGGATCTTCATCATCTCTTCATCGATTCATCATCTTCTTCAAACTCCTCACCAATTATCAGGTGGGTTCTAGATAGAAACATTAGTGTAGAATTTCTTGAGTTTTTGGGGTTGTGTTAGGTTTGGGAGAAAATGGGTTTTATGCAAAAATCGAGGAATCAAACGGTTGAAATGAGTTATAAATTTTGTAGTATAATCTATACTGGTGTGGAATCAATTACCGATAATCGTTATGAATGTTTGGATTGGTTTATGTTATTTGAAATGTTAGGGTTTTAGGGGAAATTATGTGATAAATGTTGGAAATCATATTGTATGAAGTGTATCGGTTAAACCGTAATAGAACCGTGATATTATACCTCGATAGGTTGTTGGGTATGTTGTTGGGATGTTGTTACAAGTTGGGGAAAACTCTGTTAAGAGATTATTTTTCTGGAAATCGCAGAGCACGCTCAGCGCGCAGGTGCCCGCTCAGCGCGGTGTTGAATTCCTGCAACCCCTCCAGGCAGTAGCTTGCGCGCTCAGCGGGCAAGGGAGGTGCGCTCAGTGCGCAGGTCTGGGAGTTGAAATTCTTCCTTTAGCGAGAAATTCATAACTTTCGACTCGTTTATCGGTTTCGATCATTCTTTATAACGATGCAAAGCTGAGGAAATATTCTACGTAATGGAAGTGAAACATGTTGATTTTACCGACCGATTAAATAATCGGGAAAGTCCAAAAGTGATATATTTATGTTTAATTGTTGTATATTGTTCTATTATGAAATCATGATATGTCTATCTAATTGTGAATTGTGAATGAAAGAATATGCATGTTAAAATGAATAAGGAAGAGTGAGGAAACTTTACCCCAAAACAAAATGGTTTAATTCTAGATGGTGAATAGAATTGTGATAGATAACTCTAGATGGCAAGGTTCGGGCACCTGATGTAGGAAGCTGCATCTGTGACGAGATTGGCCTAGAGGAGTGAAAGACCCTAGTATGGAACATGAGGGATTGCGATGGGTAATCGTCACCTAAGTAACTGTGACCCGCGTTTCGATCCTCTTTGGGGATGACCGGGTAGGTTGCTTAGAAGATGGTATTAGTGACCCGTGTTGAAGGGCCCCTGGTGTGGGTTGGCCGGGGAAAGTACTATGTGTAGATAACCGTGACCCGTGTTGAAGAGCCCTTTGTGGATGGCCGGGGAAAGTTATTTGCCTTAGCATCCAAGACTCGTGTCGAAAACTCTTTGGAAGGGTTAGCCGAGAATGGTTGGCTACGAATTTAAGGATCCGTGACCCGTGTTGAATCCTCTTGTAGGGTTGGTCGGGGAAAGATGCCTTCGTGAGAGATATCATTTGATGATACTAGAGTTAGAGAACTCGTGAGCATGTTTCCATATAGGGCAAGAATGAATATGTGAACTCAAGGTCCTTTTCCCTTTTTACCGTGGACTTGAGTTAGGATTGATAGAACCTTGTAAAGCCGAGAGGACTTTAAGATAGGGAACTCACTGAGATTTGATGTATCTCACCCCATTATAGTTGCTATATTTCAGGTTCGGATTGCAGGTTGATTTACACGTGGAGCTATGATTGGATGTTTCAAGAGAAGCTTAGTTAAGCTTATTCCGCTGTGTATTTTATTGTTCTTGTACAATGAGGAATATTGTATATTGATCTTAGTTTTATTTTATTTTTGGCTAATTTCCATAGCTTGTGCCATAGTTGTATTATGTTTTAGAAATGGACAAGTATGTGAATTATGTCATTAGGCCCTTTTGATGTGTCAGTACCAAATAAAAAAAACACTTGTATGGTATTATTCTAGATGAATATTATACAGGGCGTTACAAGTTGGTTCTGGTACACTAATCGTCACTCCAAAGCCATGTAAAGGGAGAATTGTCTTTTTTTAAACTCTGGGGATTTTAGCTTTATTTTATGCAGGATATGAATTTTTTTTAATAGTAAATTTGTTATTGAAATTGTAAGAATGTGAATCTAGTCCAAAATATTATGATTATTTTAAAATGATTTCAAAAATTATAAAATTGTAATCTAATGTATTTATTTGTTAGGACTATAATGACATTAACTTAATAGTTTTAAGGATGAATTTATAATTAAACAACTAATTATAGAGAGAGGAGGAAATAACAAACAAGTTATTTGTTGGCTTTGATTTATAGAGATTCATTGAATGCAGATATTTTATGATCATTAGGATAATAACTTTCGTGTGATTGAAAGATTCTAAAAGGAGTGAGACACATAACATCAAGTTCACCTAACTATTCAAACACTTTCTTTTTTGCGTTTCCGGCAAATCTCCGAGCAGCTCCAAAACTGCTACACTGCGCAGTATGTTACTGTAATAATCACCTTGTTTTTTTGTTTATCCTTTTACATGGTTGTGTTTTGTTTTGATCAATGTTTTTTAAAGTTTGAGTTTGCATTTGTTTATTTGGGCGTTACTTTTGTTTATTGAGAGAGTAATTTAGTAGCATAGAGGGAGGAAGATAGTGTTTGTTGGTGTGTTGCATTCAAAATGAGCAGAGACCATGTGAATTAGAGAGGGGTCGTTTTTTCAGAATTGCAGTGTGGGAAGTGAACTTTCTTTTTATTGTGTGAGTCTGTGAGAGAGCATTGTTTGCTTGAAATTTAATTTTAATGTTCAAACAAAAAAAAATGGCTGCAATGAAAGAATAAGTATTCACGTTTTTTTTTTATAAGCAAAATACCTTCCATTAAAAAAGAAAGGTATTTTGTTTTGATCAATGTTTTTTAAAGTTTGAGTTTGCATTTGTTTTTTTGGGCGTTACTTTTGTTTATTGAGAGAGTAAGTTAGTAGCATAGAGGGAGGAAGATAGTGTTTGTTGGTGTGTTGCATTCAAAATGAGCAGAGAGACCATGTGAATTAGAGAGGGGTCGTTTTTTCAGAATTGCAGTGTGGGAAGTGAACTTTTTTTTTATTGTGTGAGTCTGTGAGAGAGCATTGTTTGCTTGAAATTTAATTTTAATGCTCAAACAAAACAAAATGGCTGCAATGAAAGAATAAGTATTCGCGTTTTATTTTATAAGCAAAATACCTTCCATTAAAAAAGAAAGGAAGCAAGAATGCAACCCAGTGTCAACATAATACAAAACACATCAGAAACCCTTAATGAAACATATTACATACCCAATCCCACAAAAAAGACCTTCATAAAAAATCTAAGGAGTGTTTAGACCAATCATAGAAGGAACATACAAAATCCTTAGGAGAACCTATAGTTAACCATAACCACGCCATCTTCATGATTCTATGCACAAGGTCAATTTCACGAGCAACGCCATTGTTGAATATTATTTGGTTTCTAGACCACCCAATGTTCCAACAAACAGAAAACCAAACTAAATTAGCATTACATTTAGACGAACATCTAACCAAAATCATAAACCACTCCATGAAATTATTTCTCAGTCAGTGGAATTAACCCTGTCAACTCCTAACCAATCCAAAATAGCGATCCAAACACTCCAAATCTTTGGGCAGGTCACCATAATGTGGTCGATGGATTCAATGTCATTAAAACAAAAGACACAAACTACGTCATGGGGATTAGAGATTACCGCCCTGGCCGCCAAATTATAACGAGTAGGAAGTCTATTCAATGGAAGACGCCAGCCCAAAAGCTTAACCTTCATTGGAATCATCGATTGCCACAATATATTGAAAACGGTCTTGGAAATAATATCCACCCCAAGAGACACCTGATTCTGCAGCAGCATGTTATAACATGTTTTAACAGAAAAGACATTGTTTATGGTGCTTGGCCAGCGGCAAACATCAAGAGAATACTGAATTGGAATTCTCTCCTGCAACATATCCATCAATGCGTCACGTTGCTACTGTAAATCATCATTACAGGACTGCATATTAAAAACTATGCTCCACTCCCACGCACCATGCACCCAACCTCCATGATCCTTAATCGATCCGAATTGCATACCAAACGAAAGGTACAGGTCTGGAAATGAGATGCAAAGAGGGGTCTTATCAATCCACCTCGCATGCCAAAACGAAACGAAATCCCCATTCCCCAGATTCCAAGTAACTAAGTTGAGGAATGAATCAGTATACACTGAGGCCCCAAGCTTCAATATATCTCGCCACCACAACGATTTATAACGGATCAAAACATTATCCTACAGTAAACAAATTTTTTTCTGCTGCAGCCATATTTTTCGACCAAGATCAGTTTCCAGATATAATCCTCATCTGAGACCAGCCTCGACACCCATTTCATCAACAACGCCCTATTAAAAACTTGGATATCTTTAACTCCTAAACCTCCCGACTCCTTTGGCTTGCACACATCTTTCCAACACACCCAAGCGATTGACTTTGCCTCCGATGAACCAGACCAACGAAACCGTCATTGAATGGATTTGAGATGTTTAATTACTATAAGAGGGCAAAGTAGAACGACATGTGATGCACAGGGAGATTAGTAAGTACAGAATTTAAAAGCGTTACACGACCCCCCATGGACAACGTCCTCCCATGCCACAACGAAAGCCTAGCTTTAAAACAATCAATAACCGGTTTCCAGAACTTGAACCTCCTATGATTCCCTCCCACTTGTAAGCCCAAGAACTTGAACGGTAACCTTCCTTCCCTGCATAAAAGGAATTGTGCTACAGCACTCAGAAATTCGTCAGATACACATACATCATATATGAAGCTCATCCAGAAATTAATACGTAGCCCCGACAGAAGTTCAAAAGCTCTAAGGATTGCTTTTATACCCCACACGTTATCCCAATCCGCCTCACAAACAAGGATGGTGTCATCTGCAAATTGAACTAATTTAAAATCTTCCACCTCATTCAATCTAAAACAAGAGTACAAACGATTTGAAACAACCCTCTGCACTAAACAAGCAATACCTTCTGCCACGATTTCAAACAAATAAGGAGACAATGGATCACCTTGTTTTAACCCCCTTGTGGCTCTAAAATCGGTCGTCGTCCCACCATTCACAATGACAGACATGAAACTGTTGCAAAAGCCTCCTTTAATCCACTTCATCCATTTGTCACTAAAATTCATAGCTTCCATACTTCGAATTAGAAACTTCCAATCTACACAATCGTAAGCCTGCGCGAAATCCACCTTATACAACAAACAGCTTCACTTTCTTCGAGTTGCCAAGTCAATGATCTCATTAATAGCCAACGCACCGTCTAAAATTTGTCTTCCGGGGATGAATATCGTTTGGCAACCTGAAACGAGCTTTCCAATTACCTTGCCCAATCTTGCAGCCAAAATCTTAGAAATCACTTTATAAATACATCCAACAAGACTTATTGGACGATACTCGTCAAGTCCTTGAGGATTATTGTTCTTCGGAATCAACGCAATGAAGGATGACACCAAGGTCTTAGGGAGTACAGCGGACTCATGAAACTCCTGAATGCATCCTACAACATCCTCCCCAACCACATTCCAGCAACGTTTTAAAAAATCCAGATTATACCCGTCAGGGCCTGGACTTTTAGTGCCATCACATTGACTTATTGCTTCAAATATTTCATCTTCAGTAAACATATCATCTAGCTTTACCCTATCAGCCATATTCAGCTTTGAACAATCCCTTAGATTAAGCAATGGCCTATTGCAATCTGGTTTTCTGTACCTTGAAGAAAAAGCTTCGAAAATAACCTTCTTCACTGACACAATGTCTTCAACCATATGCTCCCCCATCTTAACGCAAGAAATGAAGTTCCTTCTAGATCTCGCATTTAAAACAGCATGGAAATACTTCGAATTTATGTCGCCTTCCTTCAACCAATTAGATCACGATTTCTGCCACAGCATGCTTTCCTTGATCCTCAAATTACTCCACAAATCAGATATTACTTGAGTTCTCTCCTAAAACATACCCTGGTTCCCATTGCCACTGTTACTAACTAAGTCCTCTTCTAAACAGTTTAACGATACAATAACATTGTCGATTTTAAGGTCCACCCAACAAAATATATTATTGTTCCACCACCTAATCTGTTCACGTAGAATTCTGAACTTATGGGCCAAAACCTGAGCTTTTCTTCCCGATACGGAAATGGAAGACCACGTCTGCTTAATAAATCCCATGAAGTCCGGATGTCCAAACCAACACACAAATATTTTGAAAGCTTTAGGCCCCCAATTATTGTTATTACATTTCAACCATATAGGTCTATGGTCGGAAACGTCTCGATTGCCAACATATTCCGCCACCACCTTCCATTCATGTATCAAACCCTCTGATAATAACAGTTTATCCAGTCTGCTACAAGACTTGCCATTGGAGTTCACCCAAGTGAACTTGTGACCAATTGTCAGTAAGTTTATTAGCTCCATAGTATCAATAAATAGTGAAAATTCATTTAATTATGAAAATGTTGCCTTACCCGATCCTTTTCTTTCATCCTCCTCCTTGATGGCGTTGAAATCACCCCCCACCAGCCATTCACCCTTAGGCAGCCTCCTTTTGATCTTAATTAACTCCTCCCATAACCTTCTTTTATTAGCAATTATCCACGGAGCGTACACGTTCACAAGATAGAAATGCACATCTTTCATCAAGCAACTGGCCCCCAAGAAACCAACCCCTTTAAAGCTACAAATCACTTGCACATAATCAGTATTCCACATGGAAATAAGACCCCCTGAGTACCCAACCGAATCTACAGCAGACCATCCACAATTGTTTCCCCCTAACAACTTCATTACCTCCTTATCAGTTGCCAATTGCAACTTCGTTTCCTGTAAAAAACACATATCTATTTTTTTAGTAACTATTAATTGCCTGAGTCTTCGTTTTTTTTATCGACGATCTACAAACTCTGATATTAAATGACATAACATTCATGGTAACCTGCTTTCCGCCCCCTTCTTTTCTTCAAATACCCTAAGATCTCTATCTTCCAAATTCCTGATTACACTTTCAAAATACTCATCATCCTCATGGCCCTCCACCCCCATGGCTTTAATCATTTTCCAAACCTTTACAGAAACATCGTCCACAGACCCACAAATTCTCTTATTACCCTGAATTACGTCTCTGTCGCTAATCGATTCACAACAGAGTATTGATCCACCAGAGAAAATAGAACTTGAATCAATGGTTCCACTTATCACGCCTGCTCCAGAGTTAACCATTCCATAGTTCACCTTGTCAGCATTAGCCTTCTTGTCACTCAAAAGTAAAGAAGAATAATACGAAGGGGCGAAAGGAATTTTGATGTTGTCATAAATTTCCTTTAAAGGTTTTGACTTTTTGCTCTTAGACCCCAACTTTGGTACAACAGCCACATTAGGATATATAATTGGGCCATCCACGTTGCCAACCACCTTTAATGGGCTTAAACTAAGTCTACTACCAGGCCCACACGCCAATTCACCAGCCTTGTCCACATCAGAATTGCTAATCACTTCTCAAAAAAAGCCACCTGCATTCTCAAAAGACAAAAGGGGCCTACTAACTTTTAATGCTTTTTTATTCTTTTCAGGCAACACCTTACCATCTCCAGACAACGACTCATCAACAACATCATGAAAAATCTCGTAACCCAACAAAACTTATGCATCATCCTTGTCACATCTTTTTCTGCCCTGCTCCTCCGCCTCCCTAGTACTAGCCTTAAGACAACTATGATCAGTCTCCCTCCTGTCACTTTACTCTTGGTTTTCACGCTCTTTTTGGATCTCTTATCTTTCCTCCATAAGTTCTGTTTCCTCCACCCGTTCATCTTCTTCATCATCATCTCCGCCGTCATTCTCCGTCCCCGACGCTTCAAACTCATCAGAAGAGTTATCACTCGAACCATTGCCACTAATAGTAATCTGTTTTGGCCAGTGAAAATCCTCTACTAATTTAATACAGTAAATACTCCCATTATTCTCAACATTAAAAACATCACTCAAAGACGTGGCAAATTTTGTTTTGATGAGGAATCTTGCCACATCCAGTCTTCTGTGTTTCTCTGTGTCAGCATTAGAAGAAATATATTCATCAACAAACCCTGAAATAAATTTGAAGAACTTGGGACACCAGGCATGGCACGGTAAACCGAAGCATTGTAACCAGGTTAATCTTTCGTTGTCTACATCTTCGGGAAACCATGGATGAATATCGTCAAACCATTTTCTACACCACATCTCCTCAGACTCGACCAAGCTCTGGATTTCCCCTAGATTAGATTCTTCCAAAAGATATAAGGTTGCTCCCAAGGGTATTGCTTTTATAGTGAAATATCCTTCCATATTCAATGCCTATTGGATGTTATAGGTATCCCCAACTCTACTAACCACTCCAACAAGAGCCTTTCTAAATCGTCCCATATCCACTTCATTAACATGAAACTGAAGATGAGTAAAAGTAGGTCTTGAATCAACCAATTTCCTTTGTTTTGGACCACTAACAACTTGAGCGTACGATCTTCTACTTTGGCTGCCTACCAAATTTGCTTTCATGTTTCTTCTACTATGACCACCTTCTGTGTTTACATTCATGTTCCCCCTCCCACCTCCAACCACACGTCTATACTGTCAATCATTCCTCATATCATCCCTAACTGCTTGTGGTTTGGAGTTCTGAGCAATGTTTGTCCTGTTATATTTTGGCAAATTTACAAATAACTTTGTTCCCCTGATAAGAGTATTATCCAAATGTTGCAGCCAAGGTTCTCACATCATTTACTTTTCTAAACCTAACAAATCTAAATCCTTTTCCTCTCTTATCCATTCGTGTCGGGATGAACACCTCCCAAACAATACCATAATCCTTAAACACACCAAACATCTCTTTAGCCCCAAAATCATAAGTATTCACGTTAACATCCAATAAATAAATTTGACTACTTCATTATGGTCATTGTGGTATTTAAATTTTTTTTATTGTTCATTATTGGGTTTAGAATTCATTGACCATTTGGGCTGACTCTATTTCATGTTTTAGGCCCAATCATTAAACACACTCCCATGATCATGCATTCACCTTCCTTTTAGGTTTTTTATTTTTATTTTTTTAACTTTAAAATTTTATATTATTAATTTAATTGTGATAGCAGTAATTAATTAATTAATTGGTTATTTGGTCATATTTTAATTCATTGTGTGCTCTTTGGATAAGTATTTTATTTGATTAATTGTTGCCTCGATTTAATTGTGTTGCGATTTCATAAGTTTAATTCGATATTAGCTTTCGAAAGTCATATGGACGCATAGATTTTGTTGACCAGCAACATATAGAGTGATTCTCACTTGAATCCACTCTAATTGAGCTTGAAATAGTCTTAAATTCGGTTTGCCTTTGATTTCGGTTGGTTTTTGAGTCTCGTGGCTTACTCTTGGGCCATCTTAAGAGCACCTTTTATTTACATGCACATGATTGATGGTTTCACTTTCAATTTCATTATCATATCCCCATTCGACAAATGTACCCCCATTCCCATGACGTGTAAATAGTTACTGTTTTCCTAACTCAAGAATAAAATCAACCATCTTTCAAAAGAACAAAAAAATAAAACTCGATCCAACGTCGAGCAACTTTCACAAGACCAAACCATTTCAAACCTTTCTTTTCAATCCATTTCTACCGTTTCACAAACCTTTCAACTTATACGATTTCTGTATCACTTCAACAATCATTTTTAAACTTTCACTCCCTTACCTTTTACAAATGATCATCAATTTCTTTCAAACGGCTATCAAATGCTTGATCCAACTTCAAGCTCATTTTCGCAAATTGAAAATTGAAAACACTTAACAACTATTAAACACTTTTCAATAAAAGGATGAAAAAGGAGCGGGGTGTAGTCAACGATCTCCTGAGAGCATTTTTTTCCATCCAATAATCAATTCAATGCGTAATAAACCCCGAGTAGCATCAGGTGCTTTTTTTTCAATCAAACTTCAAAATACATAAAAATATCGAAACTCTTTCTCAAATAAGATGAAAAAGGAGCGGGGTGAAGTCAACGATCTCTTGAGAAGGAAGACACGAGATGTAGTTCCCAACTGTCCGAACTTTCTCATCAATTCCAAAATACTTTGACATATCAAACTCTTTTCACTCGTCGTCGTGCGATCCTTCAAACCCCTTTCATGAATGTGAGATATTGTGTTTTGAGACGACGCAAAACATTGCTTCGTCCCCAACTATTTGAGCTGAGCTAAGTGGCATTTCCCGCGAATGCTGATTTGTAAATCCATTCTTCTACGATGTAATTGTCCGCGCCTCACCTGTTTGGGGTAAAACAATTTTTTGTGTTGAATGCGACTAAATATCTTTCAATAAAATCAACCAATAAGTCAAATATTTTTCTACCTAAAACTACGTAGCCTTGATTTCTCTATTGCCCCTGGAGATACGTATGAGCGAGATTCAAAGTCTCATCAGGCACCCTAATAAAAAATAAACCATTTTGTCCTATCCTCTTTTCTTTCAATAACTCGAGAAGCCTAACATTCTTTAAAGAAAAAAGTAACGCGCGCAACTAACCAAATGGTTCCTCCTGTTAAGTACAATGGACGTGAGGAATGCTAATTTCTTCCCCTTGCATAACCGACTCCTGAACTCGATATTGGTTTCGACGACCATATCCTTTTCTTTACGCATAGGGGTTTTATCGATATTTTCCCTTTCCCTCTTTGGGAATAAATAAAGTTCAGTGGCGACTCTGTTAGTCCATCTGTGAGCGTGCGATTGTGCTTTGCGAGGTCGTGTTCTCATTTTCCGAGGTACGACAATAAATTTTTTAAAATTGTTTTTTTTACTATCGTTCATATTTTAAAATTATATTATAACTCTATTTATCATTTTCCTATTTGGCAATATAAAAATTATCTTATTATCAATCTCAAGATACTTTTGTATAAGGATGTTTGTGGTGCTTTTTTAACGGTTTAGTTTGGTTCGATTGACTTTAAGAAATAAAATCAAACCCTAACGAAATCAAACAAATACGGTTTGGTTCGGTTCAGTTCATTCGGTTTTTTACAATATTTTTATTGAGCCATACATCACTAGTAAGAAAAACATATACAACAACGGTTGAAAAAGAGATACCACCACACTTGACCCACCATTGTGAAGTAGCATGTGGTTGTAAGTTCTCTATAAACCTCTACGGGCGCGTGACCGTTGTGATATACTTGGTAGTGCTCTACTTATAACAACGATTGTTGGTTGCAACCGTTGTTATATAGTCTCAAGGTCATGGGTTTGAATCTCAGCATTTGCATAAAAAATTATATTAGACGCATTGTCTATCACCACGGTCCGTTGTATAAACCGTTTTGAAATATTTATTAGTTTTTAAAAAAAATTATATTATTGCATTACCAGACCATTATATATTTGTAATTGTATTCTGAACTTGATTTTATACATATATTACAAAAGGTAAATAGAATTTACATCAAAAGCCAAAAAATATATTTAATTCATCAAATCCAAAAAATATTATTTACATCATCAAACTTAAATGTATATCATATATATATATATATATATATATATATACATCCAATGTTTACGAATGTCTACAAAGTTGTCGTAGGGAAATGATGTAACGTCGTTAAACGTCTACATAGAAAAGTGCAAAAATGTGAATATCACACATATATGATAATCATAGACAACTTTAACATTAATATGTTATTGTAAACAATTCATTACATATATATAATATGTACCTGATCCCATGAATCAACAATGTCGGTGAAGACAATGTTTAACATGTGTTTCATTACATAATACCCACACTCGTATCCCTTTGGTTGTCTCCTCGTCTACAAATTTAAACAATAATTTCTTGAATTTTATAACCGCACATGCATGAAACAATATATATAAATGAATTACAGAAGTAATCTGGCCGCGTACATTAGGCAAGATAAATATGAGCTTTTTTCTAATATTGTGCAAGATATAATGTCGTTGCACAGTATTGTACATTGAAAATGATTTAAACATATTACGCATTAGAGAAATTAAAAATTCAAAGAAAATATTACTAAAAAGTTTGATATAAACATAAACTTATCTATTAATAATATGCTTCATTTTATGCTCGAGTGGTTGTTGTAAGGAACTCATTGTTGTTACCATATTCGTCTTAAGTGATATAAAGATCAATTAGTTCCTTTTGTGTTAGCACCACGTACAACATTTGTTTCCAAAAATTGATCATTAGCATCATGATCATTTTCATTTGTATGTTGTTGGAAGGATCCACTTATTCTCTTCAACATAATATTCGTTTTGAACAATACCCAATAAACACAATTCTATCTTTTTTAACTTTTCAAATAAAACACAATATATCATACATTTCAGATAAAACACTAGCATTTCAGATAAAACACATACCTCGTATAACTCTTCTAACTTTTCTAACTTTTCCATGTCTCTCCTCTGATTTTCTGCTCCGCTTCTAACATCTTCCTTTGTTCTTCTAACTGCTTCTCAATAGCCACAATCTTTTCATTTTGTGCTTGTAATTCGGTGCTTTCACTACTTTTTTGGATGAACAAAAGAATAGTCTCAAGTCGACGCCTTCTCCAACACCACAAATGTGCCCACCATGCTCATCTGTTCCGATAGCTTCTATTAGTATATCATGTCGTGGTTCTTAAACAAATGAGTCTCCACGAGCCTCCTCAACCAACAAATCCTACACAACATGCATGATAGTATTAATATTGTAATTACCACAACATTTAAATAACACATAACATACGTACAACAAATCATACTTACAATTTTCTCAACAATATAATTGCTCTTAACGTATCTGAGGTGTACTATCTAATTTGTCATAGTCGAGCCCTCTTCCAGTTCTCGTGTCTTTACGGTGGAGATGGGTCGCAATCACGACTAATGGAGTCCTCATCTCCCATTTGTTGTTTTTTTATTCATCATTGTTTTCTCAAGTTTCCTGTAACCACCACGAGACAATTTATGGGGGTAAATATTTATTGCTTTATTTTGTATTCCTGCTTGACTTTTAGCGTGTTATAAACATAGTGAAAATATGATTAGTATCTATAAATCATAGCATAAAATTATCAAGATAAATAAGACTAGTAATAACCATAAATTTCTCAGAACGACGCTCATTCACAAACTTTTTCCAAACCTTTTTTGTAAGATAACTACATATCACCCATGGACGCTCAAGACCAGGCTTAGGGTCCCTAATTTAGTCACGCGTGAGCCGTGACTTAAAGCTCCTCCAACACGTACCGGCATGACTCACCCACCTTTTTTAACTTATCATCATCCGTAAACTCAAAAGTCAACTACATTTAAATCAATAAGAATGTAGTAGAAATTACAGAAAGTCATATCGAATAGATGAAAATTAAAATTAATACTTTAATGTCTATCCAAATGCTATCTTTGATAGCCTTTGGCGCTTCTTTCTAATCATCTATCAATATACTGACTTTGCTACGTGTTGTACCCCAAATTTTACCCTCAGATCCTCTGATCATTGTCATATCATCTTAGATCACCTGTGCATTTGCAAACATATAGTCCATTAATCATAATCATGCATTTTTTTTGTGTCACCAGTGCTTCTTAAATTCAAGGCTTAAATGCAGTTTTGGTCCTCATAGTATCATTTTTCTAAACTTTTGATCCCCCTTTAAAAAAACCCAGGTTTTGGGTCCCTTGTTTTGAATTTTTTGGGGATTTTTTTGGTCCCCTCTCCAATTTAGGGTATGTGGCATGTTTCTCACTGATGTGGACTATTAATTGTTGTCCTAGTTGGGAATAAAGTTCCACGTCAACAATTAAAAACATGGAACTTTATTAATTTATTTTTAATAAATTAATACTTTTAGTTTTTTTCAAAATTAATTTATGTAACATGTGATCCTGACACGTCACCCACTCACTCAACCACTCTCCCCCTCTCTCTCTCACGTGTGGTTCTCTTTGGAATTGATAGATTTACCATACTATATAAACACTATTTCCATTGTTTGAGAAATCGATGTGGGACTATTTTTTGCACTATTGGAGTCACACTCTCTCTTCTCAACATGGAGTAAGTTGTTGCAGTTTGTATACATGGACTAATTACTATTCAAACAACCAATAAGGCATTGCAGTCAGTTACACTCTCTCTTCTCAATTGCATTGTTGCAGTTTATAGAATGATATTAAATAAGGCATTGCAATCAGTTATTAAAAAATAAGACAGTGCAGTCAGACAGTGATTTTAAAAACCAAGCAACATGAATTACACATTTGAAGAGAAAGCGACTATGGATATCTATGGAAGTTTTGAAAAGTAGCTTGAACAAAGCATGGTAAAAACCAAGCCTATACTTTTTCTTTTCAGATTCAGGTGCTAGTCTAAGAGCTTTGTAAGATGAAAGAATTTTGCCTTAAATAAGTATTTTGCTTGGTTCATGAATAATTATTTTACAAATCCATAAATATCAAACATGTGCATGATATGGAAAACATTCTAAATGCGATGACGAAAAGAAAATCATCTATCATTAATATGTTATCACATACCATATTTAGAAGCCACGGGAGCAATTTTATGTAGATAAACTAAAGGATTCTGAAATTCCTGTTCTGATGGATGATATATTGGACATTCCGGAATCGTGTGTCCAAATTATCTTATCAAAATCAAGTTTACTCAATTTTATTGTAACTAAACTTGTTCAACCATTCTTCTTCTTCTAACTTATTCATGTTCTTTTGTATTTGAAAGCATTTGTTGCACCCATATAGTATTCATGAAATTGAAATTAGCTGCATATAAATATTGAAACAGTAGTTTCATAATTATTCTGATACAATTCCATTAAATCTATGAATACTATACAAATGATGATTATTGTATAATAAATGACATGAATGTAGCAAGTAAGAGCTTATTTAATTAAGTAGATACCAGTTTTACAGTTTTATGTAGTACACTGTGCATTCAGAAAACTACCAAATAGTTATTTAGAACATTAATATTTATTGGAGGAATTTCTAATGGAATTTGATTCGCCGAAGAAAGGAAAAAGGGAAGTGGTTGAACAAAATCATACTTTAATTCTTGATTGGAGGAACAGATGTAGTGATAGGTGAATGAGGCAAGGAAGAAATGATATGGATTTATGTACTTTATAGGTAATTAGTAAACCTGGGTTTGTTGTTTAGTAGCACAAGTGGAAACATATGGATTTATGTTCAAGCCAATGATAGTGCATAAGTTGAGCTTGAGTTGTTTTGTTCATAATAAAGTCCCACATTGTTTTGTTTGTAAATAAAATAAGTGTTTATAAAATGAAATCACACAATGATTATTGTCACCATGTGGGTTAAACCAATGCTAAGTGATATTGATGCTGATTAAATTGGGCTTAGGCACTTGCTTCTGGTTTTCTCACTGCATGCACTATCAAATTGAAGAATGTTTTAGCCAAAATTTGTCAATAGGAGGAGATTGAAAGCTCCAAGAGTTTGACTAAATTTTGGTAAAACATAGTGTTGTGAAAGATGTTCCAACATGAAGGATTCTACCCTAGACCAAAGATGTTGAGTGAAATGCCCCAGCATGATGACTCAACATCATGATCATTACAGAAGGTTTTGCTTTAAATATGTTCCAAGATTTAAGGCGCGATTGGCAGTGGATGAAGGATCAAAGATATGAAGCCCAACAAGGCAGAAGGCTTTAAAAGGAATACCAAGACATAGGCAGAGGTGAGAGAGAGAATGACATAGACTTAGGAATCCTATTTTGTAAAATAAGGTTTAGGGTTTTGAGAGTCGTAGGCTTTCTTGTAAGTCTCCCTCTGTATCGATTTGATACACTGTGGTAGACATAGGTACTTGTACAGATTCAGAAACTCGTAGGTAATGAATTGTGTATTGTTATTGGATAAAGCTTTGAAGCAAATCCAAGTTAACTTGTTAGTCAAGGGTGCTTGACTGAACTTTGTATTGAAAGGGGTATCTTTCAATAGGATGATATAGTTATGGTGTAGTAACTGTTAGATGATCACAGGTTGTGATTTAGGGAGTGAGATGGGTTTCTCTTATCTAGGATCGAGTTCTTAGATAAAGATTTCATTGGGTAGTGATAGGTAAGCGTGGGTGTTTACTGTAAACCTGAGGTTGTTTACATAAAACTATACTACTGATAGTGATTTCTTCTTCCTGGATTTGTATCCCTCAGATGTAGGTGAGTTGCACCGAATTAGGTCATCATATTCTGTGTTGTTTATCATTCTGCAATTTACAGTTCAGTTTTGATTAACATGTTGGAACAGATGTCGAAACATCTGTGTTTCTGGAGTTACTGATATCCTGGGTATCAGTTTGCTGTTCTGTTCTTGTTTAATAATTATGCAGAACAATGTCTTGACATATGTTAGGACATTGTTGTCTGCTATGCCAGAATTTCATTCCAAAATCCACAATAACTTCTTCATGTATTTGTTTGATTGAAATGAAAGTCTTTTAATACAATAAATTTATCATAACCTATTTAGCTCTTATTTCATTTTTCCTATAAAATTTCTTCTTAAACATAAAATAATTATTATATCTTACTAAAAAAGACTTCAAAATAGATAGTGCATATATCTGGACTTCTGGCATTAGAGCATGTACTCGTAGTATTGGGAATTTCTAACCGTATTCTATGAGGTTGAAAAATACCATATAAAAATTTAAAAATACTCAAATTTTAGAGTTGTGTCTCCAGATGAATCTAAAATCACACAAACAAAAATGTTGCAAGTCAGAAACCTCTATTTTGTCTATAAAAAATTTAGAGATACATCTCGGAAATCTAGAGATATATCTTCGTAAAGTGTCAGTGTGTTCCATTAAATTACATCTACTTTATTCTTAGAGTGACCAACAATTACCTTTAGATGGATCAAAAGTTTCGTAAATGTATTTCCGAACTATTTTTTTACAAAATAAGGGTGTGATTTATCAAAACATGTATTTGATGTATTTTAAAATGCTTTCAGAAATGTATCTTCGAAATTTTAGGACATTTTAATATTTTCAGATGGTCACTAAATAATATATATGAGGCATTAAGAAATCTTCATAATATTAGCTCGCTAAAATTCCGAGTGCGACACTTTATTGGTTAACAACAAATGGTTATAGTTTGGTTTATTTTGATTTGGTAAATGAGTGGCATAAACAAAAATGCCTTCTAATTATGGATGGGAGAATGTGGATATGTGGGTGAAAAAATTAAGGGTTAAATATGTTTATAGTCCTCATAAATATTTCAATTTTGTTTTTAATCCCTCAAAATATTTCCTTCAAAGAATGGTCCTCATAAAAAATTTTAATCTGTATTTTTGGTCTCTCCTGCATATTAGCGACGATTTTTACAACTTAGCGACATAATTAACGACAGTTTTAACGACATTTTTAAACTTAGCGACTGAATTAGAGACAATTTTAGTGACAGTTTTAGTATTAACGACAATTTCAATCTTGGGCTTTGTACGAGACAGATGAAAACTCCCTAAACAGAGTCAACGTTTTTAGCCTTAACCTTGGGCTTTGTACAAGTTAGATAAAACTTTTCCCCAAAAGAGTCAATTCTCTTTCAGCCACAATCTTGGGCATTGTACAAGACAGATAAAAACTCTCTTGTTGAGTCAATCTTTTCAGCCTCTTTTTAGGCTTTATATAATGATCTCCCCGGTTGGAATCAATCAATCTTTTAGCTTCAACCTTGGGCTTTGATCAAGGCATATAAAAATCAACATCCCCTCAGAGGAAATCAAAAATCTCTCTGTAGGAAGATATTTCTCTGTATATCACACATCAAAATAGATAACTGAACAAACCCTAATTCCAGATAATTGCTGTAAGTGACACACTTGTTGATTCAAACATCCAAGTTGTAGTCCATCTATTATCTTGGTAAATCTTTTCTTTCATCTAATTGTTGTAAGTGGCAAGCCTCTGGATTATTTACATCCAAGTTAATGTCCCTCTTTTAGCAAGATAAACTCATAAGGAAAAACGACATTGCTCTAAACTGAGTTAAAGTTTCCTCCTTAATGATATATCCATTTCAAAAGAAATTATGGCATTGCTGGATCCCGCATCCCAGTTAAAGTAATTTTCTTTTAAAATAAATCCCCAACAAATGTGATAAACAGGTGATTTATCTCACTTTAGAGATGATAAATTCTCTCAGTCAAACCTTTTTTAGCTTCAATCTTGGGCTTTGAACAAGACACAAATAAACCTTTTAGCTTCAATCTTAGGGTTTGAACAAGACACTAGACATCTTTTCCTCCCATAGAATAGGAGGAACTACGATTGCTCTGATTTTCCTGTATCTCTTTACGGGAATACGTAGGCATAAGATTTCAAAATCTTAGCGAGCACACTAAACAAAAACCTCAGGTCTTGTACCTTACCATAAAAAAAAACAGAAAACCCGAAAATAATAAAAATACTCTCTCTCAGCATTTCCACAAAGGAGAAACTTTCCCATTTATAGACAAACACCATCAAGTATAAAAGCAGAACCTAATGATAATCAACCCATGGATAACCATGTATAGGAAGGGTAATTGACAACTCCCCATTGTATAACCTTACCCCTAACTCCCCAATCTCTCTTAGCGTTTGTTCAGTTAAACATTCGCGTGCAAGGTTAGTTTTAGATATCTTCCCTTTCCTTTCTAGCTTCATAGGATAAATAAGAAATCAGAAAGTAGCACCCAATTCCTACCATCGCGGTGAGGAGAAACCAATTGGGGATAAGGTGGTCCCGTAACCGACAAAAATTGCATGCTACAGGAGAGTAATGGAGTTTCCTTTCCATTTTCTATGGTTGTTGCACTGTACTTGTAAGGGATAGCCTTTTTTTAATTTGTACAGTATGGGACCTGGCAGATAGATAACCACAAGAGCTTTTTGATTTCTCTGACAATCATAGGCAGCCTCGATTGGTTCCTGATTGGGAACTTTTCTACTGTTGATTAGAGGGATTATGGCACAGACATCTTTGATTATTCCATGATCAGAGATTATGACAGCGCCTTCGTTCTTACCAAGGAGGTAATCTTGTATCATGTTGATCGATTTGGAATTCGAACATGATTGAATCTCTTTTCTGCCTAACTATTTCTGGAGTGCTGCTTGCACGATATAACATCCTTGGTTATTTTCTGAGCATACTGTGCAGCGTTCAAATTGTGAAGTGGTACCCGACCGTACCCACTCTGTATACAGTGCATTCTTACGAGATCTGTTTCCATTGAGCGGACATCACGACATTGATGTCTATCAGAAAGCCCGTCAGTCATGCTAATCTGTTGTGTTTCCTCATCGAGGTAAATTGGAAGCCACCAGTGGTCCAATAAATGTTGAAGTGTTATTTGCACCAGTGCTCACCCTTGATCGTCTTCTGAGCACTCTCCGCAATCCTGATAATCGTGTGAGGCCAGAAAGCCAAGTCTGACTTGTTTAGCATGTAATTCCAAAAGACTGGTATTCATCAGGCATATGTCAAAGATCTGAACCATATTTACTTGATGGTTATTCCTTTCACGGTAGTCCTGGATCCATCCGAGATCCATCTGACGTTGGAGGGCCTTTTGTAGAAAAGAGCATCCCTGATCGTTTGTTGAGCATATTGGACAAATGTTGTAATCGTGCCATGATAGATTATAATATTGACTCTGTCTCGAATGCATCGCCACAAAGTTGATGTTCATTCCACAGATGTCGCGGTTCTGAACAATATTAGGATGTGCATGAGCCATGTTTACTTCACGAATCCTGTGATCCTGAATCCATCCTAGATCCATTTGTTCTTGCAGAGTTGTTTGTACTACGGTACACCCTTGATTGTTCTTTGAACAGATATCACACTGATGATAGTTGTGAGATGGTACATGATCATACCTGTCAGTCTGCAATGCAATATTTACCAGATTTGTTCCTAGTAAGAGTATATTTTGAATTTGATAACTGTTGTCTTGTTCTTCTACTATCATGTTTACAGAAGGCTTTTCATGTTGCGGCAACGGGTTCGTCTGTATATTCGGATTAGTATCTTTGAAAGATAGGATCTCGTTCCTGATGAGCTTTTGTACATCATACTTGAAGCTAAGACAATTCTAAATGTTATGCCCCGATCCTCCTTGATGGTAAGGGCAATTCTGATTCGCTTTGAACCAAAAAGGCATATTTTTTGGTATTGCAGGAGGAGTCCTGGTTTGGACGTGCCACTTGGCCAGCAAAAGTGGAAATAGTTCTGCGTACAACATAGGTATAGGGTCAAACCCTGATGGTCGTGTAGTATGTAATGCCCCAGTTTTGTCCGATTTATTTAATCGAGCCGATTTAATTATTTTCTTTTTATATTATTTTATTTTTTACTTTTATTTGACAATATATTATTTTTCATCATTGTTTATGTTTTATCGCGTTTTGAGAGCGGTTCCGAGATATTTGAGCTGAGGGGTAAAATGGTCATTTTGGAGGTTAGATATTTTGTTAGAAATATATATTTTTATATAAATAGAGAATTGAGAGAAAAAGAGAGAAAGATAGTAGAGGAAGAGAAAGGAAAACGTGAGAAAAGAGAAGAGAAGAAGAAAACATGGATTCATCATCTTCTTCAAACTCCTCTTCGATTAATCGGGTAAGGGTGAGAAGTTTCGATTATATTTCGATTGTATATGTATATGTATGTGTTGTTTGTGTTTTGTTTGGTTGAAATATATACTTTTTCTTATTGGTTGGATTGAAGAACAAATGTGTAGAATCGATGTTTTAACGGTTAGAATTTGGAATAGATTGTGTAGAATAGCCGAGTAATGTTTGGGTTTAATCGGGAATACTCGTTGGTATGATTTATGGAGTTTTGGATTGAGTTACATAGTTTGTGAGAGTTAGGGCATTAATGATGAAATGGTGAGAAATCGATGTTTTCACGGTTGGAATGGGGAATAAATTGCGTAGTATAGTCGGGTGATGATATGATTTACTCGCGTAAACTTATTGGTATGTTTCCATAGGTGTTGATTGAGTTTTGGGGTGTGAATGTATTGATAAAATTATGTTTCAAAATATTTCAAAAATGTAAAATGTGTTGGATGGCTTTTTAATGGTGAAAATATTGTAGTACTTCAAATTCTGAGATCGCAGCTTTTTACGGAATCGAAATCGGAGGTCCGGAAGTCATTTAACGATCGAAAACTGATTTTTCAGCAAAATCTGCACATCGTGCGCTAACCCCCTACAACTGTGCGTCGACTCATGATTTCATGCGCTGACCCGGGCGAAATTCCCAGGTTCATGTGCTGACCCCCAAGCTTCATGCGTCGGCGCATGATCACAGATTTTCCAAAATGTCTGATTTTGTTTTCTTCATAACTTTTGAACCGTAAGTCCGTTTTGGTCCCCGTTCGAAGCGTTGGAAAGCTAATGAAATATTATTTCTATTAGAAATGGTTTGGAGGGTAAAATATGATTTAATTAATTCGTGTTTTTGAAAAATAGTCGGGTTGTCGGGTTTTTATCACGTTAATTGTGTGCGATTGATGTATTATGTTGCTATATGCTTTTGATATGTAACATGTAGCTTGTGTGCTGTTATATGATGTGAATATACATGATGGAATGTTGTGATGATTGGTTGTGGCTTTATGGCAAATATGTGCATTGTTTTGAATTAGACTTCGATGTGTGATTAATGATGTTGTTGTGTGGTAAAATACATTGTTTGATTGAATATCAATGTATGTTGTTATGATGTGCTGTGGGTAGCCTTTGTGGTGTGAATCCCTTGTGAAAGTAATTGTGATTGTATGATTGTTGTGGTTTGTGGTTTGTGATGATACGCATTGTTTATATGCAATTCAATGTGTGTTAGTTGGTGGCCTGATGGCAAGTATATGCATTGTTTGAATTGTTTTCAATGCATGAATATTGATGATGAGATAATTCATATTGTTGAATTGTGAATGTATGGAATTGATGAGTTGAAATATATGCATGATTATGGTTGCATATATGTGTGAAGATGCATTTGAATGTCATGAGTCATTGTATGCCAAGCATCATGATCTGCATTGTTGTGACGTCCTGAGTGACGGATTGATTCCAGAGGGAATCTGCTATAACATCGTGAGCCTTAAAAATAAGAGGTATGAATCGCCTTAAAAATAAGAGGACTGAAAGCGATGGTTATAGACGATCGTGTGCCCATGTGGGGTGTGAGCGATCGGGTCGTGTGCCTGTGTGGGGTGTGAGCGATCCATAAACGTCGTGTGCCCATGTGGGGTGTGAGCGACGGGGAACATCGTATGCCCGACGGGGAGTTACAGTGATGTAACGAGCGATTGTTCCAGCAGAGTTCCTGAGTGAACTAGTGATGAGAAACATTGGAAGTCGGTACCGCATGGCATTTGCATAGAGTCGTTGTGTCGGTCTCTGTGCATTTGCATAAATCATGGATGTATTATGTGTGGAAAATCATGATTTGATTGATTATGTATGAGAATTGTGAATGGATGCATTATGTGTGGAAAATCATGATTTGATTGATTATGTATGAGTATTGTGAATGGATGCATTATGTGTGGAAAATCATGATTTGATTGATTGTGTGTGGAAATTGTGCATTGATTTGTTATGTGTTGAGATTGTGATAGCATTGGTAATTTGATGTGCATATATGATAAATGCATTGGTTGTGGATACTATGTTTTATGCGTAGACATATGCTATGTGATGTGTGGTGTGTTTCTAAATGCTATGACTTGGTATGCCTTATGTGCAAATATGTGAGTATATTGGATACTTGATATATGCTATATTGTTGGATTAATATATATATGTTACGTATATGTGGTATGTTATATGTATTAGTATGTGGTGTTTGTGGTGAGAATGGTTATGCATGTGAATTGTTATGTATTTGCATATTATTATGCAATCTTGATTTTAGTTGTTATTTCTCACCCTTCTGCTGTTTTATAATGCTCTATGAGGCATTGCATACTAGAGTTGCTGGAGGTCTTTTTGTGAAGATTAGCCCTCCGTTCTGTTGTCGGTCTTGGTGTCTGCTCTGATACGTAGCACGGGAGTCGGGAACGATTATATATATGTATACATTTGTTGAATGTATTTTGTAGTACTTTTGCGTATATAGTTGCTGTTCTAAAATGATTTATTTTGTAAAACAAGTCGGTTATGGATCTTTCCGCTTTATTCCATAATTGACCTTTCCCTTTATATGGAAAAAGTTTCCCCTTTGAGGGTATTCTATTTTATGCTATGTATCAAGTTTATGAGCAGGGATGATGTTTTGTTTATTTAAATGTGACATCCTTGTTTCTATCGGAAAAATAAATTTTTAGTTACTCTGATTTTATTTATGTATTATTTATTCGCGATGGGAATTGGGGGTCTAACATTAGTGGTATCAGAGCAGGTCAGTCCGTCCGGCCAAGTTGTTGAGTCAGTTGGTGTGACAGTTGAATACTGTCGGTGTTGTTGGTCCCTTAGTACGTGATATGTGTGTGGAGCACTATCAGTACTTTCTGATTTTTCTAATCTTTTGTCTTCAGGATTGAGAATGAGATAAGTGGGGGAGAAGCTGGTACTTCTCCAAGTTGCTTCAGGTGTGGGGCGTTGGCTCAGTGTGTTGTAGATTGCAAGAGTGTAAGTGTTGTTTCGACAGTGTTGTTCCTAGTTCTGGAGGGAATGTGGAGGTAAGGTTTATGTCAACTAAGGATTTTTTTTGCCTTAGGTAGTTTTGTGCACAGGATGCAAGAAACGCTATTATAGTTTGGTGAAGACGGTTTATGCCCTATCATGATTATCGGCTGTCTATTGACAAATTGAGGAACTGATCACCCTTAATCTCTTGTTGATAGCAGACGAGAATTATGTTGGATGGAATAGACGTGTCTTTCCGGCTTGGATAGTGTGTGCAATGAATTGTTTGGAATTAAGCAGGTGATTATGGATTGTTTTGTTGAGTCGAAGAAGATTCTTATATCGGAAGAGGACACGGATTCGAGGTTTCCGTATGTTGGTCAAGTTGGGAAGTCATTGAGAGAGAATAATTGGGTATTATTAAGGACTGCTTCTCAGAGAGTAGAGATTGAACTTAATTGGACGAAGGTAAGGATTTGAGGTTTGGATCTGCTAAGTAAGTAGAAGAACTTGTAGGAAGTGAAACTCAGATTGAAATAGCGGTTGGAAAATTTACTGGAAAAAGGGATTTGTGAGACCAAGTGTGTTGTCTTAGAGAGCTCCAGTATTGATAGTAATACAAGGAACTGATGATTGAATGGAATAACAAGCATGATGTGTATAAAGGTATTGAGACTATGGAAAGTAAAACTTAGAGTTCTTGTGAGATTTGGAGTCTTTGGAATTTTAGAGCATCAATGGAAATTTTGAGAGAACCTTTAGGTATGGATGTAATATTTAAGAGTTCTTTTTGGTTGGTTGTTGCTACATGTTGGCATTTATGGAATTTGGACGGTTAAGAGAAGGACTTGTGTATGGATTGATAACAGTTGAATAAGGTAACGATCGAGAACAAGTGTCCACTTTCATGAACGGATGACTGGAATGGTTTGGTTGAGTTGGAGTGAAATTACAATTGTTTGGCACGTTTGATAAGGATAGTGAATTGTGTGAGTTGAGGCTTTGATCGATTTAAGGTTACTGGTTATGATTGTTAGCATCGGGATAAGCTGTTATTTACTCGATTAAGCTTGTATGTAAGTCTGGACAAGTTTGGATGAGGGTTGGTTTGGTTGGGCATTACAATGCTCAGTGATGTTGTTTGGTGTTAGTAATGCGTCTGTGATTTTTGTGGAGTAGAGGAATCGTATCTTCCATATTTATTTGGATAAGTTCGTAAGGGCTTTGATTGAGAACGTTTGGATGTGTTATAAACCCAGAGGAAGAACAGGTAGAGTGTTTGAGATTTGAATTACAAGTGTTGAAAAGAGATGAAGTTTTATGCTAAGTTATTCAAGTGAGAATCTTGGTTGAAAAGGTTAGTTTTCTTGGATACGTTATTTCAGATGAGAGTATGATTATGGATCCCTCGGAAGTAGATGTAGTTCTACAATGAGAGGCTCCGAAGTTGGTTAGGGAGATTAGAAACTTTTGGGCTCAGTTGGTTGTTACTGCAGGCTATGGAAGACTTTGCTAAGTTAGTACTTCTGTTATCTCAGTTGATACGCAAAGGATAAGTCGTTTGTTTTGGATGTTCATTGTGAGGAAAGTTTCAGAGAACTGATGTAGAAGTTGTCTACGGCTCCAGTTTCGATTTTGTGTGATCCTGTTCAACCGTTTGTGAGGTTTTGGGATGTGTCTTTGATGAGTTAGTCAGTGTGCTAATGTAAGAGGGTAAAGTCATTTCTTATGCTTTACGACAATTGAGGACTTATAAAATGATCTATACTATTTCGGGTTTGGATTTGGTCGCCGTTGTATTGTGTTGGAATATTTGGAGGTATTATCTTTATGGTTCTAGATTCGAAGTGTTTAGTAATCGCAAGGATATGGAGTACTTGTTTGGTTTGAAGGAACAGAGTATGAGACAACGAGGATGGTTAGAATTCGTGACGAGTTATGAATTTGGCTTGGATTATCCTTCGGTAAAAACTAAGGTTGTGCCTGAAAAGTTAAGTCGAAAGTTGTTATGCATGTCTGTTTTGATGGTCAGAGAATTGAAATTATTTGAGCAGTTCAGAGACTTGTGTCTGGTGTGTGAGATAACACAGAAGAGTGTGAGGTTGGGAATATTAACTGTGAACAGTGATTTTTGGTGAATATGAGAAAGAGTTAGACTTTGGACGTGAGATTGGTAGGTTTGATTGTTACGAGTAATTAGAGTGTGCAACGGAAGCGTGAAGTGGCATGATTCGTATATGCGTGTGGGACTGGATAGAGTTCAAAGGGTGAACAGTGGGAAAAGGTAGGAATGATGAGACCGTGGGATGTTTTATAATGGAAGTGATAAGTGGAAGGTTTCAATATTATTCAGGTACTAAGATGTAGTTGGGTGTTTTGGTTGTATGTGGGATTGGTGAATCGTAGCATTGTTGTAATATTGTTGTGTGACAAGGATGTTTGGTATCCTGGTTTGGTCGAGGTTGTTGAAACGATGTTGTGTAGTGGAACTTGTGTTCTTGTTTGTGTGGTTGCCTCGTTTCCATCGTGTTGGTTCGAGTGCGTGTAGCTAATTCCGGTGTGTGTTCGTAGCTTGGGTTTTCCTAGAGTCGTGAGTTGGTCGTCAAGTGCATTGTATGGGCTTTGCAGCTTGTCGTTGCAGTTGTTATCTGTGTCGTGTCGTTGTTGTGGTTGCTGTTAACAAGGTGGTTTGTCAGTTGGTGTTATTCGTGGTGTGCTTGGTTGGCATGTTAGTTCGTTGGTCGGATGCGAGAGTCGTGTCCGGAGTTGTTTATCTCAGTATAGTTTCGAGGACGAAAATGTCTAAGTGGGGGAGAGTTGTAATGCCCCAGTTTTGACCGATTTATTTAATCGAGCCGATTTAATTATTTTATTTTTATATTATTTTATTTTTTACTTTTATTTGGCAATATATTATTTTTCATCATTGTTTATGTTTTATCGCGTTTTGAGAGCGGTTGCGAGATATTTGAGCTGAGGGGTAAAATGGTCATTTTGGAGGTTAGATATTTTGTTAGAAATAGATATTTTTATATAAATAGAGAATTGAGAGAAAAAGAGAGAAAGATAGTAGAGGAAGAGAAAGGAAAACGTGAGAAAAGAGAAGAGAAGAAGAAAACATGGATTCATCATCTTCTTCAAACTCCTCTTCGATTAATCGGGTAAGGGTGAGAAGTTTCGATTATATTTCGATTGTATATGTATATGTATGTGTTGTTTGTGTTTTGTTTGGTTGAAATATATACTTTTTCTTATTGGTTGGATTGAAGAACAAATGTGTAGAATCGATGTTTTAACGGTTAGAATTTGGAATAGATTGTGTAGAATAGCCGAGTAATATTTGGGTTCAATCGGGAATACTCGTTGGTATGATTTATGGAGTTTTGGATTGAGTTACATAGTTTGTGAGAGTTAGGGCATTAATGATGAAATGGTGAGAAATCGATGTTTTCACGGTTGGAATGGGGAATAAATTGCGTAGTATAGTCGGGTGATGATATCATTTACTCGCGTAAACTTGTTGGTATGTTTCCATAGGTGTTGATTGAGTTTTGGGGTGTGAATGTATTGATAAAATTATGTTTCAAAATATTTCAAAAATGTAAAATGTGTTGGATTGCTTTTTAATGGTGAAAATATTGTAGTATTTCAAATTCTGAGATCGCAGCTTTTTACGGAATCGAAATCGGAGGTCCGGAAGTCATTTAACGATCGAAAACTGATTTTTCAGCAAAATCTGCACATCGTGCGCTAACCCCCTACAACTGTGCGTCGACTCATGATTTCATACGCTGACCCGGGCGAAATTCCCAGGTTCATGCGCTGACCCCCAAGCTTCATGCATCGGCGCATGATCACAGATTTTCCAAAATGTCCGATTTTGTTTTCTTCATAACTTTTGAACCGTAAGTCCGTTTTGGTCCCCGTTCGAAGCGTTGGAAAGCTAATGAAATATTCTTTCTATTAGAAATGGTTTGGAGGGTAAAAGATGATTTAATTAATTCGTTTTTTTGAAAAATAGTCGGGTTGTCGGGTTTTTATTATGTAACGTGTAGCTTGTGTGTTGTTATATGATGTGAATATACATGATGGAATGTTATGATGATGGGTTGTGGCTTTATGGAAAATATGTGCATTGTTTTGAATTAGACTTCGATGCGTGATTAATGATGTTGTTGTGTGGTAAAATACATTGTTTGATTGAATATCAATGTATGTTGTTATGATGTGCTGTGGGTAGCCATTGTGGTGTGAATCCCTTGTGAAAGTAATTGTGATTGTATGATTGTTGTGGTTTGTGGTTTGTGATGATACGCGTTGTTTATATGCAATTCAATGTGTGTTAGTTGGTGGCCTGATGGCAAGTATATGCATTGTTTGAATTGTTTTCAATGCATGAATATTGATGATGAGATAATTCATATTGTTGAATTGTGAATGTATGGAATTGATGAGTTGAAATATATGCATGATTATGGTTGCATATATGTGTGAAGATGCATTTGAATGTCATGAGTCATTGTATGCCAAGCATCATGATCTGCATTGTTGTGACGTCCTGAGTGACGGATTGATTCCAGAGGGAATCTGCTATAACATTGTGAGCCTTAAAAATAAGAGGTATGAATCGCCTTAAAAATAAGAGGACTGAAAGCGATGGTTATAGACGATCGTGTGCCCATGTGTGGTGTGAGCGATCGGGTCGTGTGCCCGTGTGGGGTGTGAGCGATCGATAAACGTCGTGTTCCCATGTGGGGTGTGAGCGACGGGGAATATCGTATGCCCGATGGGGAGTTACAGTGATGTAACGAGCGATGGTCCCAGCAGAGTTCCTGAGTGAACTAGTGATGAGAAACATTGGAAGTCGGTACCGCATGGCATTTGCATAGAGTCGTTGTGTCGGTCTCTGTGCATTTGCATAAATCATGGATGCATTATGTGTGGAAAATCATGATTTGATTGATTATGTATGAGAATTGTGAATGGATGCATTATGTGTGGAAAATCATGATTTGATTGATTATGTATGAGTATTGTGAATGGATGCATTATGTGTGGAAAATCATGATTTGATTGATTGTGTGTGGAAATTGTGCATTGATTTGTTATGTGTTGAGATTGTGATAGCATTGGTAATTTGATGTGCATATATGATAAATGCATTGGTTGTGGATACTATGTTTTATGCGTAGACATATGCTATGTGATGTGTGGTGTGTTTCTAAATGCTATGACTTGGTATGCCTTATGTGCAGATATGTGAGTATATTGGATACTTGATATATGCTATATTGTTGGATTAATAGATATATGTTACGTATATGTGGTATGTTATATGTATTAGTATGTGGTGTTTGTGGTGAGAATGGTTATGCATGTGAATTGTTATGTATTTGCATATTATTATGCAATCTTGATTTTAGTTGTTATTTCTCACCCTTCTACTGTTTTATAATGCTCTATGAGGCATTGCAGACTAGAGTTGCTGGAGGTCTTTTTGTGAAGATTAGCCCTCCGTTCTGTTGTCGGTCTTGGTGTCTGCTCTGATACGTAGCACGGGAGTCGGGAACGATTATATATATGTATACATTTGTTGAATGTATTTTGTAGTACTTTTGCGTATATAGTTGCTGTTCTAAAATGATTTATTTTGTAAAACAAGTCGGTTATGGATCTTTCCGCTTTATTCCATAATTGACCTTTCCCTTTATATGGAAAAAGTTTCCCCTTTGAGGGTATTCTATTTTGTGCTATGTATCAAGTTTATGAGCAGGGATGATGTTTTGTTTATTTAAATGTGACATCCTTGTTTCTATCAGAAAAATAAATTTTTGGTTACTCTGATTTTATTTATGTATTATTTATTCGCGATGGGAAATGGGGTGTTACATAGTAAGATTGTTGTTGTTCTTCTGTCAAAAGGCTGTTACGGCCTTTCTGATACTGTTGTTGATTTGGTTGGCTCTGAGCAACCTGAGGTTGATAAGTCAGAGTCGGCGTTGGGTTGATAGCTGGAGTTATTGTTGCTACTGGTTAATACTTTCGCCTTTGCTTTCCGAGGGAGATATTACTGATCTCCTACTCTTCTTGTTTTGGAAAGCCCTACTGTATCTCTTAGTACTGCTAGATAGTTCCGCATCTTTGATCAATCGTCCTTCTCGGACTGCTTCTTCAAGGAATACTCCCATGTTCACCATGTTAGTGAAGTCACTGGGCGCACTGGCGACCATTCGGTCGTAATAGAATGTGCTTAAGATTTTCAGAAAGATCTTGGTCATCTCTTTTTCCTCAAGAGGGGGACAAGTCTGGGCAGCAATTTCACGCCATCTCTAAGCATATTCCTTGAAAGTTTCCTTGTCCTTCTGTGACATTGCTCTTAGCTGGTCCCTATCTGGTGCCATGCCTAAGTTGTATTTATACTGCTAAACAAAAGATGCCCCAAGAACTCTGAAAGTACTGATCTTGGTATGGTTTAAACCCATGTACCATTTGAGTGAGGTACCGGTTAAACTGTCTTGGAAGTAATTTATCAGTAGCTGTTGATTCTCGTTCTGGGTAGACATTTTTCGAGCATACATCACCAAATGACTTTGAGGGCAAGAGTTGCCTTTGTATTTTTCAAAGTCAGGCACTTTGAATTTGTGCGGTATCTTTATGTTAGGAACCAAACAAAGGTCGGGGCGTCCTTTCCGAATAAATCTTGACCGCGAATGGCATGCAGTTCCTTCTGAATTTCCAAGAATTGTTCCTGGAATTCGTTAATCCTTTCGTATATTTCTTCATTTTTGCCAGAGGTGATTTGTTGAATATGTTCCTCGGGGATAGTGTGTACCACTGGTTATGGTATAAACATTACGGCATTGACTCTTGGTGCTTCAATGCTCTAAATTTTGTAACCTTCAGGAGTTATTGTCATAACCCTTGCATCTTTACTTTCCCGAAGTTTGTAACCTTCAGGTCCAGTGGTTCCAGTTACGGCTTCTGGGTCTTCAGTGACTGGTGGGATATATCCTTCAGGGACAAAGTTGAGAGGCATGCCCCAGGGACGACCTTTGGGCATGTTGTACCGAGGATGATTCTCATGTGTCTCCATCATGGGCGTAGATGTAATCTCTGAGATCACAGTTCTTTGGTGTCGCTGCTCCTGAGCTGGTGCTAGGGATTGCATGTCACTGTGAAGTTTTTCCAAACATTCCTTTAGAGCGTCGATTTCTTCTCACAACTCTCTGTTTTCTTCCTCGAGATCGTCCATTTTCGTTTGTCGATTGGCCCGAGTATTGTATGAGTGAGACAGTTTGACTCTAGAATCATGACACATACGTGAGACTCGAGAAAAATGCGTTTTGTGAGAATGATGAATGATATGCAGATATATATTTTTTAGTTTTCTGTTTACAAAAGAAACCTCAACAAATAGATTGCAATTAACACACGGTGGGGAAGACCCCTTTTATTGAATTCGAAAGGTTGCAGTAATACAAAGAAAAGTACGGTATTTTGCAAAGTGTTGTAAGGAAAAAGGCTTACGCTCATGGATCCTGAGTCCTCTCTGAGGAGAGCTCAGATGTTGGTTCTTGTATCCTCCTTTTCTTTGATCGGGGCTCTTCAGCCGTTGTTGGGTCGACGACTCTTTGCCAAGTGAAAGGAGTAAGAATATTTATTTGGCTTTCCTTACTTTCTATAGCATGTTGCTCTAATATCTCAATCAGAGAATCCTTTTCCTTTAACAGTTCTTGAATCTTGGTACATTCCAAATTATGGATTTGATATTTGTTCTTCCAAGAGCTCTTCTCCTGTTGAACTTTGTTGAGAGCTACCTGGAGTTTTTCCGTATCAGACATGAAATAAAGGACAAATTCCTTTAATGGAAAAACTTCTTGGCGAGGGTAAGGCATCCTCAGCTTGAGAGCTCTGGTTTGTATCCAATGGAGATAAGGTTCCCTGGAGATTCAACGCCCTGTCATTTTCTCCTTCCTTGAAGAAAAGACCTTTCAGATGAACATTATGTGGAATATTCTTCATCGGGTATCTGAGTTGACGACGAGCTAAGATTGGATGTTCCTCCTTTAGTTCCAATGAGGGGTATGTTCGGGAAATTTATACATTTGTCGATGATCTCTATCCCTTCGTAAATCCTATTGTACCAATCTATGTCAGAGTTGGTAAGAGACATAATCCTCTGTGACCAACATAGAGTACTCTTGTGATCCAAAAAAGCAGCAGACTTGGGGAAATGGGAAATGAACCATTTGTAGAGTAAGGGTATATAACATGTGATCATTACTCCGCTGTACAAATTCCTTAAGTGTACAGAATGATAAGCATCTACGAGTAAGGTTGGTACGGGGTTTCCAATTAAGAATATCTTAACAGCATTGGTATCGACGAAGTTGTCAATGTTGGGAAAGAGGAATAACCCATATGTGAGTAGAACAAAGACGTCTTCGAAAGCAGTTATATTTCCTACACTAGCAAAGTATAGGGCTTTCTCCATCAGGAATTTAGCTGGTAAACCCTGGATTCCTCCCTTAGTGGTTATGTGAGTCCTAACTTCTGACTCATCCAAGGAAATTTCTCTTGCAATGGTTTGTTCCTTTGGAATTTCTTCCAGTCTAGAAAATAGAGCTCGAACAGTGATAGGTACTCTTCCAGTGTTGGTGCGAGCTGGTAATCCGGGAATGTGAAATAGTGATAAACCAGATCGTAGAATTGTATCAACGTAGATAGGGTCCCTTCAACTACGTTGACCCTTAACAGAGACAACAGTCCTCCAGGCTTAGCTCTGAAAGTCTTCGGATTGGTTGTCATCCTTGCCAATTTCCTTAAGTCCTCTAGTTTCGGAGCCTTGAAGGTGTACTTGTGCCTCTTTCTTCTACCGAAATCCATAACGCAGCCTCTGTTATTTGCAATTTTTGTTTTAGTTCTTTTGAAAAAGATTTTTTTCTTGTTTGAAAAGATTTTTTTTAGATGAATGCATGAATGCAGCACACAAAAACATTTGAAAACATGGGTTCAAGAGTTCAGCGTCACGAGCATGAAGTCAAGGTTCTACCCATCCCCAAAGGTTGTACTAAAAGGTTAATTTGGTACCTGTAGAATGGGTTCTAAGGTTCTCATTGATCCCTCTTAGGAATATTAACGGCAAGCTGATTCACTCGAGCGAGATACAATCCCTAAGATGAATCTCTTTTGAGTGTAGTATCGCATATCAACTATTCACGATACTTACCGCACTACCAAATGTCTCTATGGATAATGTCTACTAAATCCTCAGGGTCATGGGTACCACACTAGGAAAGACAATGCTTTCACGATAATCGGTCGTTCAACATCAATACTTCTGTACAGGTACCTCGACTGATTCAGTGGACTACCAAGATAGTTTTTTCGGGATTCACTCCCTATAAGTGTCTCATGTCTATGCCACCCCTATCTTAATGTTCTCTTAAGCTTTCCACATACGTATTAATCGCATTCCCATTTGACCGAAAAATAAACACGGGTATAAAATAGGAATGACAGTAAATATATATATATATATATATATATATATATATATATATATATATATATATATATATATATATATATATAATAAGTAATAGCAAAACCTAGACCTCTTAGGAACTCTAATCCTAAAGACTCCCCAGCAGAGTCGCCATTTTTCTGTAGCGTGCGATTTTTGTCGGTGACGCGACCACCTTACCGCAATGGTTGGAATTGGGTGCTACTTTCTTATTTCTTATTTATCCTATGAAGCAGGAAAGGAATGGGAAGCTATCTAAAACTAAATTTTCACGCAAATGTTTTCTTTAACAAATGCTAAGAGATTGGGGGGTCCGGGGTCAGGTTATACAAAGGAAAGTTGTCAATTAACCAATGTATATATGGTTATCCATAGATCTTCTATTACTTATTAAATACTGTCTTGTGTTTGTCTGTCATGGATTGGGAAAGTTTTTCCTTTAGCAGTGTTGAGAGAATGTTTTTGTTGTTTTCGGGTTTTTTTGTTATTTTTGGTAAGGTACTGGACCTAAGATTTTTATTTAGTGTGCTTGCTAAGATTTTGCAATCTTATGTCTACATATTCCAGTAAAGAGGTACAGGGAAATCAGAGCAATCGTAGTTCCTCATATTCTATGGGAGGAAAAAGATGTTTGGTGTCTTGTTTAAAGCCCAAGATTGAAGCTAAAGGTTTTTTGTGTCTTGTTCAAAGCCCAAGATTAAAGTTAAAGTTTGATTGAGAGAGAATTTGTCATCTCTAAAGGGAGATATCTCATCTGTTTATAACAGTTGTTAGGTAACTGATTATAAAGGAGAATTACTTTAACTGGGATGTGGGATCCAGTAATGCCATAATTTCCTTTATAAGGGGATTGTTCTGAAGGAGGAAACTTTAATTTAGTGTAGAGCAATGCCATTTTTCCTTAGGAGTCTTTCATGCTAAAAGAGGGATATTGGCTTGGATGTAAATAACACAGAGGCTTGTCACTTACAGCAATTAGATGAAAGAAGGGATTTACCGGGGTAAGAGATGGACTGCAGCTTGGATTTTTGAATCAACAAGTGTGCCTTACAACAGTTATTTGGAATTAGGGTTTTGTTTGATTGTCTGTTTTGACATGTGATATATAGAGAAATGTCTTCCTACAGAGAGAATATTTTATTTCCTCTGAGGGGATCTTGATTTTTGTGTGCCTTGATCAAAGCCCAAGGTTGAAGCAAAAAGGTTGACTCTTGTTTAAGGAGATCATTATACAAAGCCTAATAGGAGGCTGGATGAATTGACTCTTTCGGGGAACTTTTTATTTGTCTTGTACAAAGCCCAAGATTGAGGCTAAAAGAAACTAAATCTACTGGGGAGAGGTTTTATCAGTCTTGTACAAAGCCCAAGATTGAGGCTAAAAGAAAACTGACTCAACAAGAGACTGTTTTATCTTCTTGTACAAAGCCCAAGATTGAGGCTAAAGAAAACTGACTCTCTCAGCTAGGGAATATTTATATGTGTCTTGTACAAAGCCCAAGATCGAGGCTAAAAGAAATTGAGGGATAATCATTATACAAAGCCTAAGAGGAGGCGGACTGGAGAAATTCTTATATGAAGCCTAAGAGGAGGCTATCTTCTGTTGAGGATTAATTAAATCCAGAGTCAGGTCTAATATATTTTTGAGGAATCCAAGAATAAATCAAGTCTTGTTGTGGATTGAAGAAGAGTAGGAATGTCAGATGCCATGAGGTTCTGATACTGTACTGAAATGGTATTCTGACCCTGGTTAGGGATTTCTTGAACCTTGTTGAGGATCAAAGAAATTTCAAGATAAGTTTGGAGATTTTGAGAATTTAGACTCCCCTGGGGATTAGACATGTATAGATGACTAAATTCTTTTCTATGTCTTTTTAGGAAACTTGTGGGTTTCTGTATGATATTCAAGGGTGTATAAGACTTTCCAAGTCTACTGGTATGAAGAGATTGACTCCCAATTGGAGAATGATCTTTGTATAATGCCCAAGAGGAGGATGAGGTTTTAAGGGATGAAGGTCAACCCTAGAATAGTCTGTTGTTTTGACTCTTTGGAGGACTGCTCTAGCAAAAGATGACTAAGTTCTGTCCTATACTTGTAAGAGGTCTTTGGGTCCTTGTACTAATCCCAAGAGGAGGCTGAGAACCTCTAAAAAGCATGAGGGTCCTTGTACAAAGACCAAGAGGAGGTTGGGGATGCTTTTAGGAAGCCTGTGGGTCCAAACCTAAGAAAAGTTCAAGAAAGGTTTCACCAGGAATAATCCTTTCTTTAGTGAACAATTCTAGGGTTTGAAGAAATTCAAGAGAAGTTTCACCAGGAATTAATCTTCTCTGGGGAAATGAATTTCTTGTACAAATTTATAATAGTGACAGTCTTGAGAAACGTTTCACCGGGAATAATGTCTTTCTCTGTTCCATATTGTATAAGCCCAAGAGGAGGCAAGACTGTATCTGGAATTTCCTATGGGGAACTAGTTTTGACTGTGTTGAAAGAGTAACCACTGGTTTAAACTAAACCCAGACTTAATTACTGGGGAAACTCTAAACATATATGTACAAGCATATATATATATATATAAACAAGTATAACTGAGAAATGATACGGAAACTTACAGGTGTGCAAACTTCCAGTATTATAGACATAGCTGTATGGTCAGTTTATTCAAGAAATTGAAGAAAGTTTTGACAAAACTTAGAATTTGAATCTAAATCAAAAAGAAAGCTTGTTGTAAAAGGAACTTTCGGGCTTATACATAAGAGGGAGGCCCAGATGAATTCTTTCGAAAAGGTGACGATCGCGTTGTAGTTTTGAAAATTACAGAGGGACTTATACAATATCTGAGGCCCAAATTATTTTATGTACAAGGTATGGGTCTTATACTCTATTAGAGGCTTAAAAGTTATTTTTATACAAGAGATGGGGCTTACAACTCAAGGAGAGGCCCAGATGAAAAAAACTGTGATCGCACCGTTGTTTTGAAAATTGTATTGGGACTTATACAATGTCTGAGGCCCAAATTGTTTTTGTACAAAGGGGGTTGGGTCTTACACTCTAATAGAGGCCCAAAGTTTATTTTTGTTCAACAGATGGGTCTTACAGCTCAGAGAGATGCCCAGATGATTATTTTTTTGAAGATGACGATCGCGTCGAGAATTTTTTAAACGTGTCGGGACTTATACAATGATTGAGACCCAAATTATTTGTGTGTGATAAGGGATGGGTCTTACACTCTATTAGAGGCCCAAAAGTGTTTTGAAAATGTTTGTGAGGGTGAAAATAATTAAAACCCTAATTTTATTAAAAAATGTATTTTAATTTGAATAAAAATCAAATAAAATTATCAAAATTATCAAACATGTGTGAAAAACAAATTGTGATCTTGGATAAATGTTTGAAAAATCATGTTTTATCCCTAGAATGATTTGAAAATCATTTGAGTTTGAAAAATGAAGAGAAAGAAATATTTTTAAATGCTTAAAAACAAATAAAAATTAATTCTTTATAAAAATATTAAATATATAAAATAAGTAATATTTTTGTGAAATTTTTGTAGAATAAAATATTTTAACATTTCTATGAATTTTGAAAAAAAGAATCTATTCAAAAAAAATAAAATTCATATAGAAATTAATTTTTGAATAAATTAAATAAAATAACTAAAATTCAAAATTTCAAAAATTTGAAAAAGGGTGCCAAGAACAACTTGTTCTTGCCCGCGTGCCCTGTTTTGCTCCGATAAGCATTTTCTCACTTTTCTCTCTGATTACTAAATGCTTTTGCACGATTCAAACACCAATCTCACTCATTTTTGAACAAGGATCACAACCATATAAATTAATTGCATTTATATTAAGTGTGGAGTGAGAAATCAAAGGATAACCTCAAGAACCCTAATTTCAGCATGAACACAATGAAATTCCATACACGATTGATTCATGGCAATTGATTGAGGGTTAACACTCTATGTACATGCAGAAACAAGATGGTAACTTGAAATAACATTTATGATGCATGTAATATAGAGTTTGAGAGTGTCAGGCTTACTTGTTGCAAGAGAAATTCGAATTCTCAGTTGTAGGTGTTTTTGAAGTGTTTGAGTGATCTGGACAGCTTCCTTAGGTGCCAAGGGATGTGTTTGAATGCTTAGAGTGGTTAAAAACCTCTTGGTTTGATTTGCACCAACCCTTCTGCACACCTATTTTTGAACTTGAGCAAATGGGATTACCACTTTGTGATTCTGATGTTCCAGATATTGTTTTAGTGTTTGAATCACTTACATATGATGTATGTGAGGTGTTTGTATCATTGGTTTGGACAGAAATGCTCTTTATCTCAAAATCAAGTTTTCACATTTCAAACATTTTGAATTTTGGAAGTGATCATGAAATGCAAGAAAACATGTGTGGTAATGTTTTGGGGTACTTTGATCAACTAGAAATGACCTCTATTTATAGTAGAGGAAGTTTGTCTTGCAAGGAATAGGGAATGAAGGCTTGGATCAGATTGCATTGAATGCTTTTGTCCTTTGGTCAAAGTCTCCTCTAGCCATTGACTTGAGCCAAGCTTTGCAGGTTTAGGTCCTCTGATGTTTGGATATATCTTGACTCATTTCGACTGGCTTGTGGCTCATTCATGCCACCTCAATGCATCACTTTAATGCTTGATGCCAAATTTGAATTTCAAGATTCCTTTCATGATGATTTTGCACATGGAAGGCTAGGTTTTTGGCATTTTGTGTTATGGATCAGATTCCTCATTCATTTGTGTTGTAATTGGACAGAATTTGAATGATCAAAGTGCCCAAAATTAGTCTAAGGAATCGTGTGATGCAAGTTTGTACCAAATGTTGTAAAAAAACAGTTTGTTTTTAGGTAACTTGTGAGATCCATAACTCCTAGATCAAATGGAGTTTGATTGAGTTCTTGGACATTTTAGAAAACTTGTATGACATACTTTAACTTTGATTTTTGCCAATGGTTCTGAATCCCGTTGGATAATAGTGAAAAATCCCCCTATATTTTGGAAAAAATCAAAACAGATTCTATCCAAAAAATTTCTAAGTGTTGGAAAAATGTCCATTTTCATGTTTTTGTGATTTTGAGGAATCCATACCTTAAAATCCATGAGGATTTGGAATCTCTTGTAGATGACACTTTTAAAGTATGTAAAATGAACTTTCATTTTAGCTTTGAATGGTAGAAAAAGGCCTTAGGGTTTAGGAGTTATGACCTTGCAAAGTTGGTAGCAAAACCATTTTATTCCATAACTTAGAAAAATTTAAGTTTCTCTAAGTTGCCCCTTTTCCAAGTTACCTCACTTTTCTTGATTTTTATTTATGAATGATGATTAAAACCATACATTAACATTGTTTTTGACTTGGGGGAGCCATATATGTGAAAAATTCAAAAAAGTCAAACTTGATTTAGGGCACAGTTGACTTTTTGTCAGATGAATTCCAAATGGTGTGATTCTCTATGAAATCAAGTTCTTGACCTAATTCAAACCTAATGGATGGATTCCATAGGTGTTTTAGGGTATATTTAATCATGTTCCAAGGTTTGGGAGCATATCTTGGTCCAAAGTCAAAGGTACAATTAACTTTTTTCATCAAGAAGCCCTAATTGTCCCAGAAGAATTTGAATCTTTGTGTGGCTCACGAACCAAGTTCTTTAATACAATCCATCCTTGTAAATGGATCAATATGATGTATTGGAGGTCTTTAAAACACTTCTTGAGGTCTTGGCTCATGTCTTGCTCCAAAAGTCAACTTAGAGGTGAATTAGGTTAAGAAACCCTAATTCCTGACTTTTGATGAATGCATTCCCTCAGGCTAATTTGACTTGATGATTAGATCCATGAGGTCCCTTTAAGCTCCTTGGGTCATGTTTTGAATTATTGGCTCATACCTAGATGAAAATCTCCATCTGGAGGCCTTGGTCGACCAAAACCCTAATTTGGTGACAATGGCAATCCTGAGGCTTGATCAGCTTGAGATGTTGTACTCTTGTGCTTGATTCTTGATATTAGAGACCTCTTGATCCTTCATAGATGTTTGAGAGGCTAGAAAAGTTGAATATCATGTCAGTTCTTGATTGATCTTTTGTCTAAGTGTTTTGAGAGGGCTCAAAACCCTAATTCTTGGTTGTAGTGAGTGCTCAACAACCCTAATTCTTCGCGTGAAGGTTTTCGAGGTAGGCTCCGTTTCTGTTCTTGCGCGGACGCGATGGGGGCCCTCCTAGTTCACGGCAAGTTTTCCTTCACATGAGTCTTTCTGATTCCTTTGTAGGACTAGACTACCTACCTGGAATTCGCGTTTGATGACTTCGCTGTCATGCCACAAAGTTATCTTTTGGTTGAGCGACGATAGGATTCCCCCGACAGGATTTCTTCGACCAGGTAGAGCTCCTCCCTTAGGGCCTCGTTGTTTGTCTCCTCGTTAAGGTGAGACTCGGTCCTCATAGAGGGTTCCCTTATTTCTACCGGAATCACCGCCTCGGTTCCGTAGGTCAGTCGGAACGAGATCTCCCTGGTGATCGAGTGTGGGGTCATTCTGTAGGCCCAAAGCATGCTGTGTAACTCCTCGAGCAAACTCTTATCGGCTTCACCTAGTCATTGTTTCAGGCCTCGCAGGATCAGTCTGTTCGCAGCTTCAGCTTGCCTGTTAGTTTGCGGGTGCTCGATAGATGTGAAATTTTGCTTCGTGCCCAGCTTGGTAGCGAAGTCCTGGAAGTTCTTGTCAGGGAATTGCGTCCCGTTGTCGGTGAAGATTGCTTGGGGTACTCCGAATCGGGCAAGTATATTCCTTTTGTAGAAACGGAGTATGTTGTGCGTCGTGTTTTAGGCGAGGGCTTCAGCCTCTATCCACTTTGTAAAGTAGTCGACGCCGACTATTAAATATTTGTTCTGGTACGACCCTATGGTAAAGGGTCAGAGGATGTCTATCCCCCACCAGGCGTAAGGCCACGGGGATGAGAGCATTTTGAGCTTGTTGGGTGGGGCCAGGTGCATGTCCTCGTGTCTTTGGCACTTGTCGCACTTCTTGACGTGTTTCTTGGCGTCCTGTTGCATGGTGGGCCAATAGTATCCCACCCGCAGAGCCTTACGGGCGAGGGATCACCTGTCGAGGTGTTGTGCATTGATCCCTTCGTGGATCTCCTGAGTATGTTAGGGATCTTGGAATACTCGACGAATTTGAAGAGGGGAATAGAGAATCCCCACCGATATAATTTGTCCTCAATAAAGACGTACGAGCAAGCTCAATGTCTGACCATACTAGCCTCCTTGGATTCTTTGGGTAGTTCCCCCATGCTGAGGTATATGTATATCGGGGTCATCCAGTAATTGTTGTTGCTGATGGCGTTTACGTCGACAATCTAGGCAGTTTTCTCGATGCTTGGTCGAGAAAGTACCTCTTCGATGACAGACTTGTTCCCGCCTTTCTTCTTCATGCTCGCCAGCTTCGACGGGATGTGTGCCCTGATATTATGTTCTCGTGGAACGTAATTCACTTCAGTATAGTCGAATTTCTTCATCATCTCTTTCACCAGGGCTAAGTACTCAACGAGGTTATCGTTCTTTGCTTGGTACTCTCCCCGCGCTTGAGAGGCTATGAGTTGGGAGTCGATAAATATCTTTACCTCCTTCGCACCAAGGTCCTCAGCCAGGCGTAGTCCGACAAGGAAGGCCTTGTACTCGGCTTGGTGTTCGATGTCGAGAAAGATATGGCAAGGGAGACCTCAATCAAGATGCCTTCTCCGTTCTCCAGAATGATGGCTGCTCTACTTCCTGACAAACTGGAGGCCCCATTAACATAGATTGTCCACTTACGGGATCCATCGGTCGAGGAGATCGGGGCGGTAATTTCCGTGACAAAGTCAGCTAGAACTTGAGCCTTCAGGGCCTTCCTACCCTTGATACTGGATGTCAAACCCAAAGAGCTTGAGCGACCACTTGAGCATCTTGCCCGCCATGTCGGGACGACCGAGCAACTGCTTCACGGGTTTGTCCGTCCTCACCATGATTGTGTGGGCCTGAAAGTAGTTGTCGCAGCCTTCTGGCCGCATTGATGAGGGCTAGAGTGACCTTTTCGATCTGCTAAAACTTGAGCTCGGGGCCCTGGAGATTTTTTCTGGTGAAGTATATTAGTTTATGTCCCTCTGGGGTTTCGCGGGAAAGAGCCACACTGACGGCCTCGGTTGCGACGGCGAGGTACAAATATAAAGTTTCCCCGTTCTCTGGCCGTGAGAGGATCAGGGGCTGCTAGAAGACTTGTTTGAGGTGGAGTAGGGCTTTATCTCACTTCTCGGTCCACTCGAACGTGGCCTCTTTGCGCAGGAGTTTGAAAAACGGGAGTGCGTGTTGGGCAAACTTGGCCACGAAGCGGCACAACAAGGCGAGCATCCTGTTTAGGGATTGGATTGATTTCTTTGAGTTCGGCGTTGGGAACTCAGAGAATGCTCTACACTTGTCGGGGTTCGCCTCGATTCCTCGTTCTGTCAAATAGAAGCCGAGGAATTTGCCTGTTCGGACACTGAAGGTGCACTTCTCTGGGTTAAATCTCATTCTGCTTCTCCTCGTCGTATCGAAGACCCTTCTGAGATGGGCGATGTGGTCGATTTCTTCTCCTGATTTCACGATCATGTCGTCCATGTATAACTCGAGCATGTTTTTGATCTCGCCTCAGAAGACTTTGTTCATCATCCGCTGGTAGGTCGCGCCGACGTTTTTCAGATGGAAGGGCATTACTTTGTAGTAATAGTTGCCCGACTCGGTCATAAATATCGTGTATTTCTTGTCGGCCTTCTCCATGGGGATTTGACTGTACCCCAAGTACACGTCCATGAGCTAAAATAATCTAAAACCTGCAGAATTGTCGACCATTTTTTCGATGTTAGGCAATGGATATGCATCTTTGGGACATGCCCGGTTTAGATCGGTATAATCAACACACATTTTCCATTTTCCAATATGTTTTTTAACCAATACAATGTTGGACAGCTAGGTTGTGTACTGGGCTTCCGAAATAAAATTTGCCTCTAAGAGGTCTTTTACGGCTTTTTCAGCAGCCTCCTCTTTCTCGGGAGACTGCCTACGCCTATGTTGAACTATGCCCCTAGCGGCCGGATCTATGGAGAGCTGGTGGCAGGCTACATCGGGGTCGAGCCCGGGCATCTCTGCAGTTCTCCATGCGAACAGGTCAGCATTCTCCCTGAAGCATGCCTTTAGTTACTTCCTTGACAAGTCGGGAAGTCCTGAGCTGATCTTCACGCTCCTGTCTGGGTCGTCACCGAGCGTGATGAGCTTGAAGTCACCATCTCGGATGGGGCGCACGTGATGAAGAGGTTGCCGGTTGCCACCATCTGCTGGAGGGGCATGATCTACTGATTCGATCTGCTCTTGCTTGCTGGGGAAGCGGTTGTCGAGGTCAACTGCGTTGACACGCAGTAGTGGCTTCTACTCCTCGGCCTGGGCTAGCTTTCCCGCGGTCTTGGGCTTGATGTTGATCGAGTTCAGCCCCTTGGTGGGTGCTTCAAAACAACTTCTGTGGAGTTGATGGAGTTGATGGAACTGTACACTCTTGGTTTTGATGGAATTGTTCTCTATTTGAAAAATGCCATTCCGTGGAGGGTTAAGACACGATCTCTGGCCGTCTAGTACTTCATCTTCAGGTGGAATGTAGATGGCACCGCTGTTAGCTCGGCCAGAGTTGACCTTCCTAGAATGTACTGGTATCGAGAGGGGTACCCTATCACTAAGAAGCATACCTTGACCTTCCAGGAAGTCTCCTTGTTCCCGAAGGTGACCAGTAGCTCGACATAGACCCAGGGTCTTGTGGTGGTGCCGTTGAAGCCCTGCAAGTCGGAGCCTACTTACGGGGTTAGATTCATCTCGTTGAGCTAAATGATAGTGAACAGGTGGGCGTACATTATGTCCACTAAGCTTCCCAGGTCGAAGAGGATGCGGCGTACGTCAAAGTTCTCCATCTATGCCCTGATCAGGAGAGGGATGCTGGAATTGGGGGTGCCGCTCGGTAGCTCTTCGAGGTAGAAAGTGATGGGGTATGATCTCCCCTGGACTTTGTCAAAGGTGGATTTCTAGCTGAGCTCACCTCTATCAGATCGTCGAACTTTCGCTTCACCGACCCCACATAGAGCTTGTTTAAGCCTCCGCCGGATATGACCATGGCGGCGAGGAAGCTCTCCTATGGGCTACGAGCAGATACGGGCGTGTCGCCCTCGTAGGGGATACAGAAGTCCTCTGGTCGGGAGACACATAGACCAACTTGCAGTCCATTGTCTCTAGAGGACGATGTTACCTCCTCGACCTTCTTCGCCTCGCAGGCCTTCTATTGAGGGGCTTCATTCCTCCTGGTGTACTGCTTCAGGTGCCCTTCCTTGATTAGGATTTCAATGGCATCCTTTAGATGGATGCAATCTTCTGTGACGTGTCTGTGGCTCCTGTGGAACCTACGTTGGGCTTGGGGGTGTTGGCTTCGGGAAGCGGACACCACCCCTTTCGAACTCCGAGTTGATGCACTAGGCCAGAATGTGCACGTGGGGAGCTGTGAGTAACGTGTAATCGGTGCAGCGGCCTACTGGCCCCTTTTTCTCTCGGGAGTCTCGGGCCGGTCCTTTCTTCTTTTCTCCTCGCCAAGTCGGGGAGCAATTGAGTCTTCGTGTTTGGTGTTTCTGGCAGTCTCCTGATTCCGCGAGTCGCGGGCGCAGTTGGCGGAGTAGGCTTGGGCCTTATGAAGGAGTGCGTCTAGCATGTTAGGCCTTTTGATGCCGACCACCATGGAAAAATCATTGCGTCCTCGTTCAATCAAATATCTCTTCATGCGTCCTCGCTCAATCAATATGGATGTACCTTCATGCCTCATCAATCCTCTCAAAGATTATTGAGCATTCACCTCAGCCAAGAATTAGGGTTTTGGACCCTCTCAGAGTACTCAGACAAAGGATCAATCAAGAATGGACATGATCTTCAACTTTTTAAGTCTCTTAAACACCCATAAAGGGTCAAGAGGTCTCTCACATCAAGAATTAAGCATAATAGTGCAACATTTCAAGTGGATCAAGCCTCAAGATCATCAGTGTCACCAAATTAGGGTTTTGATCGACCAAGGCAACCAGAGGAAAATTTTCATCTGGGCATGAGCCAATACTTCAAAACATGATCCAAGGAGCACAAAGGGGCCTCATGGATTCAACCATAAGTTGAAAATAGCCTCAGGGGATGCATTCATCAAAAATTAGGAATTAGAGCTTCTTGACCTAATTCACCCCTGAATTGAATTTTGGAGCAAGACATGAACCAAAACCTCAAGGAATGTTTTGAAGACCTCCAATATCTTACATTAGTCTTCTCACAAGTTCAAATGGACACAAATAACTTGATTCATGAGCAATATAAAGATGCAAGTTCATCTGAACCATAAACTAGGGATTTTGAGAAAAAGTCAACCCCACCTTTGACTTTTGACCAAGACATGATCTCAAACCTTGGGACATGATTCAAGACACTCTAAAACACCTATGGAATCCATCCTTTAGGTTTGAATTACGTCAAGAACTTGATTTCATAGAGAATTACAAAGTTTGAAATTCATCTGAGAAAAAGTCAACTGTGCCCAAAAACCAAGTTTGACTTTTGAGATTTCTTGACAAACATGGCTCCCCTAAGTCAAAAACAATGTTAACTCATGGTTTGGATCATCATCCATCAAGAAAAATCAAGAAAAGTGAGGATACTCGCAAAAGGGGTAATCTTAAGAAACTTAAAATTTCACTAAGTATGGAAAAATGGGTGATTTTTCCCAACTTTGCAAGGTCATAACTCCCAAACCACAAAGCCATTTTCATCCATACAAAACTCAAATGCAAGCTCTCATTACATACTACAAAAGTTTCACAGTGCTCCTTGAGCCAAAAAAGCCTGGGTTTTGAGTTATAGAGCCATGAAGTTAGGATTTCAAAACTTTTGAACTTGGACACTTAGAGAAATTTTGAGACAGAATCTGTTTCACCTTTTTCCAACTTTGGGGTCATTTTTCTCCATGATTCATAATGGTCCAAGACCAAAGTTAAACATCAAAGTTGAAGTATGATATAGCGGCTTTCTAAAAAGTATAAGAGACTCCCATGATTCAACTTGAGCAAGGAGTTATAAGCTCCCCAAAATGGCATTTTTCACCCTGCCTACACAACATCATGGATACATAACTTGTGGCACATGATTTTTTCACTCGAGTCTTGCCATTTTTCCAACTTTGTCATCTTCCAAAAACACAAAATTTCTGATGACTCATTTGTTTCTTAATCATGGAGTCAAGAATTCAACATGGCATGTGCAAAACCATCATGACATGAACTTTGAAAATCAATTTTGACAAGGTTACATTAATGCAATGCATTGAGATGTCATGAACTAAGCCATGACAATCCAAAGCAGTTAAGATTCATTCCAAAGTCTGAATGTTCAAACCTGCAGAAATTGAATGGAGTCAAGCTAGAGTTGACTTAGCACTTTGGAACATCCAAGTCAATGGCTACAAGCTACACACAATGATCAGTTTCCATTCACTATTCCTTGCAAAACAAACTTCCTCTACTATAAATAGAGGTCATGTATGACTGATCAAAGCACCCCAATCATCTCCACTCATGTTTTCTCTAATTTCCTTCTCATGAACCAGAATTTGCTTCTTTGGCAAGCAAGGTTCGAATTTTCAAATAGAGAACAATTCCATCAAAACCAAGAGTGTAGACACATCATATACATCATATATAAGCTATCCAAACACTTCTCCATCATCTGTAACCTAAGAATCACAAAGCCCAAAATCCAACTTAGGCCTATTTGCAGTTGAGGTACCACAACAAGTTCAAGGTGTTTCCAATCAATTCCAAGCACCTCAACACACTACTTGAGGTCCAAGGAAGCTGTCTAGATCATCAAAACACTTCTGTAACACCTACAACTAAGGATTCGATTTCCTCTTGCAGAGGTAAGCCTGACACTCTCAAACTCTATGATCCATGCATCATAAATGTGCTTTTAAGTTACAAATATGTTTATGTACATGTATAGAGTGTTTCCCCTCAATCAATTGCTTTGTAGCTATCGTGTATAGAATTTCATAGTGTTCTTGTAGAAATTAGGGTTCATGTGCTCATCACTTGATTTCTTACTCCACACTTAATATAAATGCAATTAATTGGTACCATTGGAATCCTTGTTAAAAAACGAGCAACTTTCATGTTTACAAAAGTCAAAACCATTGAGTAATCAGAGAGATATGAGAGGTTTTGCAAATCTGGCCATGGAGGTTCGCGCGAGGAAAAAGAAGGTTTCCTTGGCGCCTTTTTCAAATTTTCAAATTTTTGTTATTTCTTTTAATTGATTTCCAAAATTAATTTCTCTCTGATTTTTAATCATTTTTTATTGATTCTTTTTTTCAAAATTCACAAAAATGTTAAAATATTTTATTCTAAAAAAATAAAAATTATATTATTTATTTAAAATATTTGGAATTTTTGTAAAGAATTTCATTTTTATTGTTTTTAAACATTTTTTAATGAAATCTTCTTCTTGATTTTTTAAATTCAAGTGAATTTCACACTTTCATATAAATATAACATGATTTTTCAAAATATTTTTCAAAACTCACAACTTGTTTTTAAATATATTTGATATTTTATATCATTTTCTATTTAATTTTCATTGAAAAATTGTATGTTTAAATTAAGATTAGGGTTTTTCCTTAATTTTAATTTTTCACACTTCATTTAAAACAAATTTGGACCTCTTTGTAAAGTGTAAGACCCATCCCTTTCGAAAATAAATAATTGGGGCCTCAGTCATTTTATAAGTCCCGATGTGATTTTCAAAATAACGGTGCGATCGCTGTTTTTTAATTGGGGCCTCAGTCACTGTTTTTCAAAATAACATATTTGTTTCCAGCTTGTCTGCACTATTTTGTCAAGTGGCTTTACTAAAGGGTTTCGCCCGGCGAATTTTGTAGCTTGCCCGACGAATTTTCTTGGGCAGAACATGTCTATTTTAACACTTTGTGATATTTTTAGGAACATAACTTACTTTTTAAGAATCTTTTGTAACCGAGAAACTTTTGTGAAGAGAAAAAAAGTTATCTTTTCATTTTTACTTAGAAATCAAAGTTTTTAGGCTTCAATCTTTGACGCTTTCAAGTTTGATGCTCCAAAAGCTTTGTTTGTTACTTGTTGCTCAAGCTACCATGGTTATGGGTAGCTAAATCTCTCCTTGTGTCAAGATTAGAGGTAGATAATCCTCACTTTTGTATATATTTCTCTTGATATGTGTATGTGAACAAGTTAATGATGAATATATGGTGAAAAACCTTGTTTTTATTGTATATTTGTGTTGGATCATTATTGAGAAATATGTTTTAACCATTGACCTAGCTTTTTCATATTTCAATAAACAAAGTCTAGAGATAATTTTGTGAGTTGATATTCACTAATATCAATCCTTTAATGTTATCATATTGATAGTTAGGTTGAGAAATCATCTAAGGACCAATATGTTAAAAATCACAATTTGTTTTAAAGATGAAACATAATGAGAGGATATGTGATTATATTTGTTGTTAATGAGTTCACATGCTTTGTTAAGAAAACATGTATGAAATGCATTATCGAGCCCTAATCTTAACATGTTTTTACCAGTCGTTTAAAACTGAAACATTTTACTGTTGGTTATAATTTTTATGCAATCGTTGCTATACGAAATCAAACCAACCACTTTTTATGTTCTATTTTTAAAACGGTTCCAATTGTAGAACGACGGTAATATCACATAATCCCTGCGGATACGATAACAAAAACCCACACTAATACTCTTTCAACAAAATGGCGTCGTTGTCGGGGATTGTTGTTTGATATTGCAAGCGTTGCAATAGTTGATAAGTTTTAAACTTTGTTTATCTCAGTTACTTTTTCTTGAGCTTCTTAAATTGTTTGGTTAAGTTTTGCAGACTCTGTTTATGCGAGGAAAGTTACCTGCAAATTAACTTCTTTTCGATTCTGAGATTGAGAGAACTGCGCGTAAGTTGAATAGAAAAATTAGACGGAGGAGGCTAATTGCCAAGGAAAGACGAGAGAGAGGAGAAAGTTCTATTTCTACATCACCACCAGAGTTTACACCAAACACGGAAGCACCACCACCACCACCACCTCCTGCTTCAACACCATGTATCAACAGTTCAAGGAATTCTGCTCAGTTTGTGCGCAACACCCACAATGGGAGGTATTCTGAGATGAAGACCAGAATTCTTGTGCTTCTATACAAAAATCCTTTTACCATTATGGACCATGAGGATCCTTTCACTCATCTCACAAAATTCTACAAAATTGCGGGTGAAACGGGAGCGCCGGAAGCTGAAGAAGAATCATTGTTCAAGAGACTATTTCTGCATTCCTTAATTGAGAAGGTAAAGGAATGGTATCTTGATCAATCAACTTTGGTTATGACGGATTAGAATTTGTTAGAAGAAAAGTTCCTTGAACGATTTTTTCTACACAATTGATTCATGGAAGAAAAGATGACAATTGCGGTATTCTCTAAAGGCGGAAATGAATCTCTCAATGAAGCTTGGGAAAGGTTCTAATCCATGTTACGAAAATGCAATGGTCACGGTTTTAATGAACTTACTCTAGTGCACATCTTCCAAAATGGTCTCCAACCGGTCCACAAGACTTTATTGGATGCTACTTCGGGTTGATCGTTAATGTCCAAGAGCACTGAAGACGCAATTTCTAAATGATCATCAAGGAAGTCATAATTGTGGTACAACACAAAAGAAACCAGGAATGCTTGAATTGGGGACTAATGATGCTATTCTTACTCAAAATAAATTGTTATCCTAACAAGTAGAATTGTTGACTCAACAAATGTCAAAGCTTCCACAACAACTAAAAGTGATGCAAGAATTGCCAAGCAAGAATTTGCAAATAGCCGTATGTGAACTATGCAAAGAAGATCACCCCACCGGTTATTGTCCTCCCATTAACGAAGAAGCAAATTTCATGGGTAATCAAGGCTATCAAGGAAGACAACAACCTTATCAAAATAACGCTCAACAAATTTATCCAAACAACCAAGGTTACCAACAAAGAGGGAACAATCCTAGTTATCAACAAGGTTGGAGACAAAATGCCAGAACATCAAACCGTCAAAATCCTTATCAACCGACATAAAATCAAGGTGGAAGTTCAAAGTTAGAAGAAACTCTTAATCAATTCATTCAAATGTCAATGGCCAACCAAAAAAATAATGAGGCATCAATCAAGAGTCATGAAGCCTAAGTTGGGCAACTTGCAAAACAATTAGCCGATCAACAAACGGGGCCATCCTTTTCCATAAATACACAAACCAATCCAAAAGAACATTGCAAAGCCATTCTGAGTAGGAGTGGAAGAGAGGTATGTAGAGGCCATTGCCGGTTACCATAGGCGATGTTTATATGGGTAAAGGTTTGATTAACTTAGGCTCAAGCATCAATTTGATTCCGTTATCTATTGTTAAGAGGTTGGGAAGCATTGAGATGAAAGCAACAAAAATGACATTGCAATTGGCCGACAAGTCTACAACTTATCCTCATGGAGTAGCTCAGGATGTGTTAGTCAAAGTGGATAAATTCTTCTTTCCAATTGAATTTGTTGTTATTAACATGGAAGAAGACCATGATGCTCCATTGATTCTTGGGCGGCCTTTTATGAAGACGGCTAGAGTGATGATTTATATCGATGATTAATGTTGATGATGGTCTCATGAAAGTGAGAGTTCAAGATGAGGAAGTTTCTTTTAATCTTTTCAAAGTAATGAAGCACTCCAAAGATACACATGATAACTTTCAAACTGATGCAACGGAAGAAGCTATAATGGAAGTAACAAGGCAAGTCCACATGTCAACTCCATTTTAAAAAGCTCTTGGTGATGCATTTGAAGTTCTTACCGAAGAAGAAGAGAGGGAACTTGAAAAATGCTTGAATCAACTTTAGAATTTGGAAGAATTGCAACCTTGGGAAAATGAAGTGGAAGAGTTGAAAAAAGAGGTGAATGATGAAAAATCCCAACCTGAATTGAAGATGTTGCCTCCTTATTTCAAATATGCATTTCTTGATGATGGTTGTAACAAACCGGTTATCATTAGTAACATTTTGTCCAAAAAAGAGGAACACCTTTTAATTCAAGTTTTGAAGAAAAATCAAAGAGCTATAGGTTGGGTTCTCTCCGATTTGAAAGGGATTAGTCCGGCTTATTGCATGCATAAACTATTTATGGAAGAGGATTTCAAGTCGGTTGCTCAACCTCAATGCCGCTTGAATTCTACAATGAAGGAGGTTACGAGGAAGGAAGAAGTGAAACTATTGGATACCGGGATGATCTATCCGATTTGTGATAGTACATGGGTGAGTCTGGTACAAGTAGTTCCAAAGAAAGGAAGTATGACTGTGATAAGAAATGAAAAGAATGAATTGATTCCATCAAGGACCGTAACGGGTTGGCGGATGTGTATTGATTACCAGAGGCTTAACCAAGCAACAAGAAAAGATCACTTTCCATTACCTTTTATGGATCAAATGCTCGAAAGATTATCGGGTCAAGAGTTTTATTGTTTTTTAAATGGATATTCCGGGTATAACAAAATTACAGTTAATCCAGAAGACCATGAGAAAACAATGTTTACTTGTCCTTTTGGGATTTTTGCATATAGAAAGATGCATTTTGGCTTGTGCAATGCACCGACCACTTTTCAACGGTGCGTGCAAACCATCTTTTCTGATCTTATTAAGGAGACCATGGAAGTTTTCATTGATGACTTCTCCATTTTCGGGGCGCCTTTTGAACTATGCTTGAAAAATTTAGAAATCGTTTTAGAGAGGTGTGTGGAAACTAATTTGGTTCTTAATTGGGAAAAGTGCAATTTCATGGTTACAGAAGGAATCGTGTTAGGCCACAAAATCTCCTCCAAAGGCCTTGAAGTTGACCAAGCAAAGACTGAAATAATAGAGAAGTTGCCACCCCCCAACAAATGTGAAGGGAATCCGAAGTTTCCTTGGTCAAGCAGGATTTTACCAGAGATTCATCAAAGACTTCTCAAAAACAGCAAGACCTTTGAGCAATTTGCTCAATAAAGATAAGTCTTTTCTCTTTGATGATGATTGTTTAAAAGCTTTTCAAATTTTGAAAGAAAAATTGATCACCGCCCCCACAATCATAGCTCCAAATTAGACTCTCAGTTTTGAATTAATGTGTGACACAAGTGATGCATTCGTTGCGGTGCTTAGCCAAAGAAAGATAAAAGAAATTCATGACATACACTATGCGAGTAAGGTTTTAAATGAAGCGCAAGTGAATTACGCAACAACTGAAAAATAATTCCTTGCAATAGTGTATACTCTTGAGAAATTTAGGACTTATCTTATCGGTTCGAAGGTTGTGGTGTACACTGGCTATTCGGCGATTAAGTATCTTCTCACCAAGCAGAATTCAAAGTGAAGGATTATCCGATGGATTATTTTATTGCAAGAATTTGATTTAGAAATTCGCGATAAGAATGGTTCTGAAAACATGGTGGCGGATCACTTATCCCTCTTGGTCAATGTGGAAGTGACAAATCAATAAAGTGAAGTGCAGGAAGAATTTCCCGATGAAAAATTGTTTATGGTCCAAGTTAGCCCTTAGTTTGCTGATTTTTCCAACCACAAGGCAACCAGATTAATACCGGAAGATCTAACTTGGAACCAAAAGAGGAAATTCTTGTCGGATGCAAATTTTTATGTTTGGGATGAACCTTACCTTTTTAAACTTGGTAGTGATAATCTCTTGAGAAGGTGTGTTACTAGTGAGGAAGCTAAAAGTATCCTTTGGCACTATCACAATTCGCCGTATGGAGGTTATTACAATGGTTTCAGGACGGCAACAAAAGTCCTCCAATCGGGTTTTTATTGGCCGTCCCTATTTAAAGATGCAAACCTACATGTGAAGAATTGTGACATTTGCCAAAGAAGTGGCAGAATTGGGAAACGAGATCAGATGCCCTTACAAAGTATGTTAGAAGTTTTAGTTTTTGATTGTTAGGGTATAGATTTCGCTAGACCATTTCATCCATCTTTTGCCAATGAATACATTCTGGTTGCGGTTGATTATGTTTTAAAGTGGTTGGAAGCAATAACTTCACAGAAGGCCGATGGAAAAATTGTGTGAAAGCTCTTGTGGTTTGACAAAATTTTGGTAAAACATATTGTTGATAAAGATGAAGAAATATGGCCATGAACAAAGATGTCGAAGAAGATGTCACAACCTGAAGACACGACATCTTGGATTAATTCACTAATTTAGCAGGTTTTAAATCAGTAACAAATCTGCTCAAGAATTGATGTGGTTTTTAGGAGTGGATCAAGGACCAAAGATATGAAGTCCAAGACAACTTAAGCCTATATAAGAAGACTTAGACCTAGGGTTTTATATTCCTTTTGTAACCTAGTTCTCTTGTATAAAAATAAGGGTTTATGTTTTTGAGAGTCGTTGGCTCTCTAGGTTTTTGTAAGTCTCCCTTTATATCTTTTGATGCACTGTGGTAGGCATAGGTATCACACAGATCCAGAAGCCTTTAGGTAATGGATTTTATATTTTTCTTGGATGAAGCTTTTAAGAAAATCCGAGTTAGCTTCTTTGTCAAGTATGTTTGACATAATTCTATATTAACAGGGATGAATCAGCTACAAGTAGTCGTAGTTGTTTAGACATCACAGATTGTGATTAGGGGAAGTGAGTGGTGATTCTCATATCAAAGAACGCGTCTTTGATAAAGTCTTCATTGGGTAGTGATTAGGAGATAAAGTTGTAAACGAGGGAGTTTAGCTTTATGGTAATACTATAGAAAGTGGAGTATTATTCCTGGATTGGTATCCCCCAGATGTAGGTGAATTGTACCGAACTGGGTTAACATATTCTGTGTTCTTTATCATTCTGCAGATTTACTTATTCTATTGGTGTTCTTGATTAACATGTTGGAACATATTTCGAATTATCAGTGTTTCTGCAGTTACTGATATTATGTATATCAGTTTGCAGATTTTTTTCTTGGTTTAAATATTTATGCAGAACAATGTCTTGACATGTGTTAGGACATCTGTTGTCTACTATTTCGGAATTTCAATTGGCATCAGAGCAGGCATCCTTTCTGTTTCTGGATGATATCTTTGGGAGATACTTTTTAGCGTTTAAACAAGGACGAGTTTTGGAGATCAGTTCATTAACTAAGACATACTCAAGGGTATTAATGGATGAGATGGATGTTCTGGATTGAAGGTAACAACCCGGTGGTTGTTCATGTTGCTGAGGAGGTTCTACAATAACTGCAGGAGAAGTGGCTAGTTCTCTTATTGGGCTGTCTTATAAGATGTTCTAATATCTTATTAGGGTAAGTTGATTTTATTCCTTGGTGGTTCCGCTGCATGTGTTTCTGATGGAAGAGCTCTGGAATTTATGGGGTTCTTGAGTTGTTACTGAAGACAGATGGTGGAAGATCTCAATCATCAGCCTCTATATATGAAGATATCTGCATCTTTTTATTCCAAAGTCGGGAGCGATGGAGTGGAGAGAGTTGTTGGTAGATGTCTGTTATGGTGACTTGGTACGTTGAAGCTTGGTTCCATTGTACAGTTTAAAGTCAGTTGAAGAGAAGGGGAGTTGAGATTAGGTTTATCAAGTTCTTGCTCTAGGAATTTGATAGATTATTGATCGGCTAATTTGTCAAAGATACTTGAGAATTCTCTCAAGTTCACTCATAAAGGCATCTCAGTCGTGCATATGGAGTCTTCTAGTTATTCTTCTGACTAGAAGGTGTTTTTGTGAAACATAAATCTAAATAAAGTGGAGATGACTTATTTTCACCATCCAAAAGTGCAAAGAAGGATTCATCGCTCTAAATCCTAAGAGTGGATTCAATCAAAATGGAGATTTCTGAACTGTTGAGGTAAATAGGGTTCGTTCAGAGAGAAACTTAGTTACTTGAGTCAAGGGTGGTAGCCTTGGTGTCTCAACACTTTGTTTGACAAAGAAGATACTTGCAAAAGATTGAATACTTGATAAGTGTTCATGGAGTGATCTATTGGAGTATGACTTCAACGGTGAAGCAGGGTTATTGAACAAGGATTTAGGATCAATTCATATTTGTGATATTCACAAGTATTTAATTGATTATCCTTGTATGTGAAGTTCAAGATTGTTGATGTTCAACACGATGTTGGAACATCTCTTCATCTGGTTTGTGCAGAATCATGGGAGGGGTACTGCATAAGCTTTTGGATCTATTTCTCTTGGGTGTTGACTTAAGAATCTGCTACAATTTGGTGTAGTAGAAGCATCTGATCTCTGGAGAGTTCCTTGTCAATAAACTGCTCTAGACAATGGTGATGTGGAAGATGAAGAAGAAGACATCATAATCTTGATGAATAGTTCTTGGATCAATTTATTTCTGATCTAGGAGTATTGGTGTACACCAGGTGTGTTCCAGTTGTTACTAAAAGCGTCTGATGTTTATCTGGAAAGTGTCCTGGTAAGAGACTTGACCATAATAGGGTGATGGTGATGGCACAACTTGGGTCAGTTTATTTTTGATCTAGGTACATGGGAGCATGTGATCTTGCTCCTCTTGGAGGTCAAAGTTAAGTGGCAGTTCTCTCTGACTTTCTATAGACTTCTCTACTCAAGGAAAGTGGCATTATTTGGTATAGCTATGGTGTAGTCTATGACTAATTTCTCTTCTGAAGAATCAGACTTGGCACGTTGAGTTCTTTGGAGTTGTGAAGCAGATATTCATCAAGGTGTGAGTTTGAATGGAATACTTGTGATAAGATTAAGCAGGATGGAGGTTGTCTACTCAAACTTGGTTGTTGAATCAAGTCTATAAGAACACAGAACTCTTGTTCTGTAATAGGGAGGAGGTTCTTCTAAGTGGCAGAAGGAGGAACTGAATTTAGCAGTTGGATGTCTGATCAAATGTCAAGACATGAAGCAAAAACTTCAGGGTCTTAGTTGATGTAGTGGCGCATCATTGTAAGACAAGTTGATCTTCTCGGAAATAAATGGAATCAACACTTCAAAAAGGTCTATCTCATGCGGTTTGTGGTAGCTGTGGAAGGAGAAGATGTTACATGTCTAAGGCTTGGTGGATCCAAGATAGCTTGACATAGAGCAAGTAGTTCATGTAACTTGAAGATTAGGTTTCATTAGTGGATCAAAAGATTATCTGAAACTCTGAAGAAAAGTTAAGATGAATCAAACAGTGGCATTTGGTTGATCTTTATTGTGCATTCAAGCAGGGTGCTTGGAACTGATTGCTCTTGGGCAGAAGGGTAGTTAGTTAAAGATGTAAGGAGTATTTGATTCAAGTCTATCTTGGAGCTTATGGTAGAATTTCTAGGATGATAATGAAAGATTACCTTCTTTTGGTGGATGGAGGTTTATTTATCTCTTTGGTTACTAGAGTTCTTATTTATCAAGCTGGTGGTGTCGTGTTGTTAGAAGATCTTCAGTTGGATTACTATGTAGATTGTAAGTCCATTGGTGGAGAATATGAAGAACCATATTGGTTGGTGTCTCTGATATGTGAAGGATGTCCTAAAATATGTTAGAACATCTTCTGGGTTGGTTATCCTTGGAGTAGGATGCTAAGTTGTGAGTGTGGAACTTGACACTCACATCTTGCCTAAGAGGTATTTATCTTGTCATATGGGAGAATGATGGTTAAAAGATTGTCTTGGAAGTCTGATGTGAATAGGACATGCTAGAAGTGGATTAGTTTGGTGCTTGTGAAGTAAATGGGATGAGGATTTATGGAGCATATGTTTGATGTCCTTCAAGTGTGAAGAACATATGGGCAAGCTAGCAAACTAGGAGGCTCTATATGTCTCTTTGAGGAATGTAAAGTATTCTAGATTCAATTGGGTTGTATCTCTGAGAACAAGGAGATCTATACATGAGAATTCAGGAGGAATTCGTGTGGTGTATGGATGGTTTCTGGACGAGAGGGATCAATGGAACTTTGATCTCAATCCAAGAGTTTGTTAGTTATGGTACAAGGATGTATTCCCGGTACTCTCACTGTATGATCATGAAGTTGTCATGGGATATCATGTGGTGTTTTTGGGTGGTTATTGCAGAAGAAGCATTTGTTGATAAAGATAGGGGAGAACTTCTATCTGTTAAATGTACTAGTGTGGTACATGGTTTTCTTGAGGGTCAAGCATTAGGTGAATGCGTTCAGCAGGTGTGTTGAACAGAGGGTGCGCTCTTGAAGACATGAAGATGCGTCTTATGTTTTCCATTCATTTAGGGTGTTCTTCTGGAAAAGGAGCACTGGTTATCTACGACAAGGGGAGTTAGACTTCTAGTGTGGATATCTGCCCCAAATTTTGCTCTCCTTACTTTAGTACTAACTGGCTTATGTTTCATCTCATTTTGCATTATCATGTGTGCATATCATTGGTTCTTAAGCATGGGGTCAAGGGGCCTGAGGCAATTTCAAGAGGAGAAGATGTTCTTCAAAGGGTCAAGCAAGGGAGCTCAAGTGGATCACACTCTCCTAACCAGTGCAGGAATTAGGGTTTGGAGAATCTTGGGTTTATTGCTCCAATGGGCAAGCTTCTTGGGTTTTTATCATCACTAAATGGCATATCTTATCTTTGTTAGAGAGGATACACATCATATTCAAAGGAATTTGGATTTGGGGACTGTGCTATTTCCTCCTAGACTAAGGGTACCTAAATTAGGGTTTGCTATAAAGTCAGTTTATTTCTGATTTCTTGGGCAAGACTTAATTCCATGGTATTCCTTGGGTCCCTAAGTATCTAGGGATGGGAGATTGTCCATCAATTTGGTTCAGGAGAGATTCAATTGGCCAATGGACTGGGAATCAGGTGAATTGGGTAAAAGTCAACAGTGAAGTCAACTGTGGAATTTTGAGGTTCACTCCAAGGTTTTCAAGGTCTCACATCCTCATATGGCCTTCAAGGGTCAAGTTTCACACCATTTATCAAGAATCAGGAGTTGGTGCAAAAGTTACTAAATATGGAAATGACCTATAATTTGAAAGTTTCCTTTTTGGGCAAGTTCTTACACTACATTCAACTTGACTTTTCATCATCAAAGAAGCTTCAAATGAATTTTTCTCCAACATGAAAGTTGAAGATCTTTTTCTCCTCTTTCCAACAAGTACTAGTGGGTCTCCATACCATTTGTGAAACTCAAGTTATGACCAAAAGAAGTCAAAGTGGTTTTTAGGGTTCCATTTTCGCAACTTTTGCATGTTGGGACATGGTGACCTATAATTGATTCCATTGCTTCAAGACATATTCCAACATCAAAGAACAATCCCTAAGGAGCATTGTTGGCCTTTAAATCAAGTGGATCCATGGTTTATTCTTCACTTATTTTCCATTATGCCAAATTGCCAAAGTATTAAAAACTCATGAATCAAAATGTCTCAAGGCCCAATTTCAATTTGGGTGTGATTAGTAATTGTTGAATAAGTAATCCATCATGAAATACTTGGATATCCATGCAAGGAGGAGGGTGTATCTCACATTATTCAAATTTCCAAAATTCCCCAAAACTCATTAAGCAAGGAATTACCAAGGCCCAAATCATTATCAGTAAAAAACCCTAATGTATTTAAACCAATTCATGCACTGGTTAGGGTTAGAACACGTGAATTTGTAGGAGAACCAAAGCTTGAACCCTAAAGTTTTTTCTCATTGAATCTCTCCATCCACAAGGTTTCTTCCAAAAATTCTTCCACAATATTCATCCCTGGGTACCATAGAGCACGAAGCACTCACCATTCGCAGCTAAAAGCAAGGATATAAGAGGCGTGATCTCAGGTTGGTGGGTTTTTTTATGATCCTAAAACTCTTCTCTTTGACATGAATATTGATGTGTGATGTCCACTGGTTATCCTGATGTATTTATTTTTGAAAGTGGACGTGTATATTGGTTGGTTCGAGCGTTTAAAGTTTTGAGTCCAAAGTTTGTTCTCTTCGTTTTTCGTTATGCATTGATCATTTGTAATTTTTGATGGCATATTTGGAATCCTCATTGAATTCTGGACAGGATGGTATATGCACTTGCGTTTTCTGGGTTGTTTTTGAGTTGCAGGTGGCCGTGGGTGGCGACCGGAGCTAGGGCTCCGGCGACTGGTGGAAGTTCCGGCGGCCAAGGGTTCCAATGAGGAAGACGTAATCCTCACCATTCGTTCTTTTCATCGCACAGTCCATATTAGACCACGTTTTTTATTTTTGAATTTTTATTCTGATGATTGTGTGTTTATTACCCCACCATTGTTATCGTGTGCACCCAACCATGTTTTCTCTTTTTGTTTACTTTTTATTTTAGTTGACTTATTTATGAGCGTTTGATGAATCGTGTGATGGAGAGAGTGACAACGAATTAAAATGGCATGTGTCGTGCGCGTGGCTGATGTATGGTATTCTGAGTGTACCGCGTGTGCGTGAGTGTATGTTTATTATGGTGTGCTCTTTAATCTGTGCCATAGATCTTGCTTACGTGTTGATTTGTTTGACCATTGATGAGCGTCTGATTGATCTTGGGGTCCTTATTGAGTCAATCCGTTGACTGGGGTATTGTGTTCTTTTTTTATTTTTGTTTTTTCTGATGGGTTTTAAATGTTTGGGCACTACAAGAAAATTGGCAAATTGCGACGGTTCATTTTGGCAGATTACGACGGTTAGAACCGTCGCAATTTGTAAGTTACGACGGTTTCAGCCCTGTCCCGGAAACGTGCGTCGCGAGGCCGTATTGCGACGGTTGTGAAAACTGTCGTACAAACCGTCGTTGTTTTCACGACGGGTAGCTAACTGCCGTAATCTCCATATTCTTAACTTGCTTAATGATTTTTGAATATTGCGAAGGTATATTGTGGCGGTTTGAACCGCCGCAAGTTGCAAATATTTAAAAAAAAAATCTAAGATATATTGTGGCGGTTTGAACCGCCGCAAGTTGCAAATATTTTTTTTAAAAAATTCTGCACTCTGTTTAGGATTCAGATTACAGCTATTGTAGGTTACATTAATGGCAATCATCAATCTTCATGATATTCACACAATAAACACAAAAATTAAATCGTGAGTCTAGAAAACACAAAGATATGTATGTATACAATTCCAATAAACAAAGAGTATGAGGTTTTCAATCATTAACCTTGCGTTCTCAATCTTGTGTTTTCGCCTAATAATTTAAATATTTGAGATAGTTAGTTCCCGACAGTCACTAACTAAAAACAAGATATTTGTCTGGCTGCAAGCTCAAACATGGGTAAAGTAAAAACCTGTATCAACAGTACATGTGGCAATAATTTGAGAAGTGTTCAATAACCAGTAAAGCTGCAATTGAATTTTTATTTGAACAAAATCTATGTCCTATTTATCCATTAAGAATTTACTACTTGAACTAACGGTGCTATTACTAAAATATGACCCTCATTTTATTTTACAATAAGCATTCTATTGTTACACTATCAACTCTTTGCATCCATCATTTAACTGAAACTGTTTTCTTCATACGAGGAAAAGTAAAAGAAATGGGTGTTATTTGACATTTGTCACCATGAAATTTTGCAGTACAAGTACCATGTTGAATCTGATCAAGTATGATACTGTTAAGGTAGATTTTAAAAATGAAGACATTGTATCATAATCTTAACATAACTATGTCTTAAAAGTATAAAAGGAGAAAGTATGCTTAGACGCATTCAAAAGAACTCAACATTGATTGAATAAGCCGTCCCTAGCAAAAAACTGATGAAAAGAGCACAAAGCAATGGCCCTGAACCTACAATCCAGCCAAGCCAGAAACTCTGTAAAAGAGAATAGAATACTAAGTCTCCTAATCCGTCGGAGAATAGAATAGTAAGTCTCCTACAGCCTGAAACATAAATAATAAAGAAAACAATGAAGTTAGGGGGGCAAGGGAGCAATAGAATAGAAAAATTTTAAAGAGAAATAACAGTTTTGGGTCTCACCTCCAACACACCTGTAAAAAAAAGTGGGGATATATATGATAGTTTATCCACTGCAAGGAGAGACACAGAAAGTATGCTTAATGCCTGCCAAAACACAGAAATTGTTAGCCCTTTACAACATTCAGAATATTACAATTATTCAAAATAAATGGTTCATACAAATGAATTGTATTTAGTATTGACAATAACAATTGAGGATTAGTTTCTGAGATAAAATCTGAATTGAAATAGGTTGATGATCAAGATTTTAAACATTCAACAAGGATTCAAACAGTCAATATTAGAAGTTAGAACTTAGAACCTTGCGAGCAATACTGATTTGCAAGCGTACTCACTTGCCCTCGAGAGCATGAGAATATATATACATAAATAGTCTTACATTACTCTAATATTATGTTTGAATAAAGGGAGTGAATACGCAGTCGAAACAGAATTACAATCAAAAATCGTTATGCTGCCGACAATATCCAATCGCATACGCAACAATTCAAACACATAGCACATCAGCTATAATTCGCACCAAAGTAAAGGCCTTGTCCATTTTCAGCATAATCTGTTTTCTCATACTAATATTTAATGTAGTAGATGAGTAGTGAGCATTTTAAAAGAGGATACAACATGATAAAACAAGTTAATTTATACACATTTGACAGCACTACATTAAGTCCTAAATTGAATGCACAATAGTTCTGCTACTTATTTGGTTGCTTGAGCAACCTAATGATGAAACTTAACGATCCATAATGAAATATCATCCCAATTTGAGAAGTGTACCTTTAATCCTATTTACTATATCATCCCAATTTGAGAATTGTACCTTTAATCCCAGAAGTAGACGATTCCGACAGTTAAAGCTGAGAAGTGTCTTCCATCTTATACTGTTATATCAAGAAAAATTCAATAAGTAGGGAGTCATAACACATATTTAATATAAACTCATGTTGAACAATTAGAAATGCACCATTCAAACCTAAGAAAATATGCACCATGATTAGTAACAGTTTTCTTATAATATTAAATAAGCGATGATACTATTACATGAAATAAGCGATGATACTGAGACATGAATGAATACATTTTGCAATAAGATAACATGAAATAAAATGGAAATATGTATGAAATGACTGGTATTGAAAATAATTGAGTAATAGTATAAACTGTGTTCTTAATAGAAAAGTCGTATTTTTTAGAGTTTTTCTCAAACATTGTGTGGTATGCTTCTTAAAAGTAGAAGAAAAAATCAAGAAAAAGGCAGGCCAAATGGTACCTTGATAATAGAACAATGAAATGTATTATATGATGGAAAAAAATTGTTAATCTTCTAAAGGTATCAGGCTCCAAAATTAATCACAATAGCCCTTTCTGACTATATTGAAGTTGCAACAATGAAGTTACTTCATCACTCACTATCATTTTCTATCATACAATATGAATTTCTACATGTCAACAAGGCTTTTAACCCATTGCTACTTTTATTAAATTAATACATACCAAACCAAAATCCAAATTTCGACCCAAGGAAAAACCAAAATCCAAATTTCAACCCCCCAAAAAAACAAAACCCAATAGAGTAACCAAAAACATTGCAGCAACAAAAAGGACTTGAAAAAAGAACAAGATTGGACTGACACTATTAAAAACATTGCCATAATTGGGATGAAGGAATAGTACTCATTCTGGAGGATCAGCTCGATTGAAATTAAACTTGTGAACACTTTCTGAACGTATTAGTTTCTCCCCCGGTTTCTTACATAGGAGTTGCGTGCTAACAATTTCTGGCTGGAAGTAAACCAGTCACCCTGCAAGAAACATGTTAAGCAGCAAGAATATTCACATCCAACAGAAATATAATCTAATATGATGCAACATTAAACTGCAAGTCTCATTATCATTGGTTTTCTTTAAAGATACATTGATAGCCCTTTCTAGGAGATGAAGATAAGAAACTGCAAATTATGTCTTACATAGAAAGGAAAAGAACAAATTTCAAGCCAACAAATAAATAAATAATAGTTATATAGACTTGTACTGCAAAAGGTGCCACTGCCAGATACATAACATTTTACAGTGAGTTGGTGACATTAGAAATGCCAATTAACATGCTTATGGAGACCTTTTGAAGGTCTATCGAGCTTGATGAAATGAAACGTGAAGCAGTAGGGTTCAACTGGGATCACAAGCACGATAGAGAAAACATGGAGCAGTAGGATTGGACTGGGATCGCAAGCACGATAGAGAAAACGTGGAACAGATTATCCACGGCAATCCTTTTTGTCCTTCAATAAGGGGAATGTGAAAGAGGATCGAAGAAATTAAAAAGAAAGAAAAGAAACAAACCCACTTCCCGCATTTAAATTTGCCATGCTGCTCCCAAGGTTGCCCAAAACCTCCACCGCCTTCCCCAATCCAGCTCTCCCAAACGTGAACTAACCTCCGAAACCTGAAATAGAAAAATAGAAATATCTTAGCAGATGATATTTTCATTTTCCCACTACAAAATTGTTCTTAGACAGAAGCCCAATGAATACTTGTAAACAAGCCTCCTCACACAAGAACCCTTTAGGGCTTATTCAAACACAATGTCATACCCATTATACACTGTTGCAATCCAAAACACCTAAGAAGAACAATATCCTTCCTTATTGTAACAAGCAGCTTAATTTTGAGCCTCAAGCATACGTAAACAATGACAATAAACACAAATAGAAATACAATAAACAACACAACTTTAAAACTCCTAATTGGTAATAAATAAACCCTAATTCCCAAATACAAACTTCCACCTCCAAATTAATTACAAGAATATCAACTCAAATATCATCAACACTCATCTCTAGTAATTTTTCAAGTTTCCAACTGCAAAAAATCCTTCCTAAACAGTTTAGTGATAACCAGTTAAAAGAGGTTGTAATAAATCTATAAATAAACTAATTTATACGCTATCAACAATTAATGATCTGAGATTGTGAGTTTCAGTTTCAGTACAGATAATAGAGAAACGGTTAAAGTACTTTAGCGGCGTAGCGTGGGATTCCGTCGTAGAAAACGTCATCAGCGGTGACTCCGGGAGGGTTTCTGTCCATGATTTCACGAACTTGAGGCGGAGTAGTGAAATCAGCGGCGTTGTTGTTAGTATTAGGTTTATGAGAGGCATCAGAATCGGCATCGGAGTTGGCGAAGACGCGGTCAACTTCGGCGGACCGAGAACAAAGACCTCCCATGAGTTGAGAAAACCAAACCAATAATTGAATCTTTGAATTGGAAGCAGTTTCCATCTCATTCGTTCATTTTTAGTCGTTGGTGTTAGTTGGACGAAGGATTGAGTCAATCTTCTCACCACCAAATTTGATAAATTTAGGAATTTTGAAAGCTTCAGTTCTATCCTTCTAGGTGGAATTAGGAAGCGGGATGATAAATTGGAAAGCGGGGGATGAAAATAAAGCTTTTGAATCAAGCAGCGGTGATAGGCTTTCAGAGTTGGTGAGATAAATTTTTAAGGTGAAGTGGTGCGGCTGGTGAACAACCGTCGTCATAGTGGTGTGAGGGGGTTTATAAACCGCTATAGGCCTCATTTGCAAATGGAATTCTCCTTTTTTGTTAAAAAATTTGAGGCGGTTTCCCTTAAATGCCGCGACAACCGTCGCAGATATTGAATTAGGACAGTTTTTATATAAGGGTCGCAATCTAAGTGTCGCAAAATATCATTTTTCTTGTAGTGGGGTATGCTAACCACACCCCCTCTTTTTCAGCCCATTATCATTTTCAACATGTTTACCTGTTGAATGCACCCTCTTGCATATTTCAATTTATTTATTTTATTTAATTTAGGCTAAAATACAGTTTTGGTCCCCCTGTTTTTCAAAATTCACAGTTTTGGTCCCCCATTTTATTTTTTAACAGTTTTGGTCCCCCACCCCCTCACTGTTCATGTACTGTTCATGTACGGACGTGTACTGTTCATGTACGGACATGTACTGTTCATGTACGGACCAGTTACTGTTCATTATTTTTTTGGGCCAAAATTGGGGTGGGGGACCAAAACTGTTAAAAAATAAAATGGGGGGACCAAAACCGTGAATTTTGACAAACAGGAGGACCAAAACTGTATTTTAAACTTTAATTTATTACATTTCATTTTTAAAATTTTAAAAATAGTCATATGCATTTAAAAATTCCCGAAAAATTCATGCATCATATTTATAATTTTATAAAATTTTCACAAATTTTATTTTATTATTTTATTTTATTTTTCGCATCTGAAATAAATATTGGTTTATTTTCTTTTTTGAATTTGTCGTATTTTGCACACGTTACATTGTAAAATTTTGTTCTCATAGCATACAAAACATTTTGAACTCATTCCTTTTGCATTATTTCACCAATACATTAAATTGCATTAAAATATTTTTCTATCATTTTTAAAATCATTTCATATTGCATTTTAATCTTCCTTTTTGGCATATTGAACCACACTACTCATCTGACTTTGGCATAATTGTTTGAGTGACTAACATCTTGAATTTTTGCAGGAGTTTTTGATATGTTGTTTGTTTCTGGTTGAGCAGTGTTGGTATTTAATTTGGCAATTTTAGAAGTTGTTTCCCTATTTATGTGATTGCTCCTTGTTTGAGGCTTTCTTGTATGCTCATTTTGACCATGTCTGATTATTTGTTTGAGAAGACACTTGTGTCATTGCTTGGGGGTGTGTCCTTGACTTCCTAATTCATGTTTGGATTGTTATAGGTCATTCAATCACTATTATATGTCATTGTTTGGTTTTCATTTGCCTTAATGTTACTTGTGTCCGTTTTGTACTAACCTTTTATGCAGGGTCTAAGGTAAGTTATTTGAGGGTGTGGATAGTTATCCATGTCCACCTTACTCTTTCTTTCTCTCATCTTTTCCTTTCTTTAGGCTTAGGTTGTCGTCAAACCTCACTAATCGTAGGTCACCCATGCATGATAACGTTAGGACTCTTAGATTCCCTTTAGAGTTTCCTTTGTGTCTTCTCTCTTCTCATCTCAAAACCTCTTGAAAACATTTAATAAGAATAAAGTGTATTGCGCACGAGCCTTAAGCATGGGGAATGAGAAATGAGGGGCTTCCTCTCATCTTTCTAGAGTGCTTAGCGAGCGTCCTGTCTTAGGACGATGCGTTAAGTATTCGCCCCTGTGCCCTAGACTTTGGTGCAATGCAAGTTATGAACTAACTTAAGTCACTTCTGTCCTAAAAAATACAAACAAACTTCAAACCTTTTTGTCCTTTGGGATTGTCAAACTAAAGGCTATTTTCAAAAAGGGCACGTTACTTTCCGTCTGAGACGCAAACAAGCATCGACCCTAACTGCCGGACGCGAACTTAACGTCGGTCATACTAAACACAAAAAGAACTTGGTCCGAACTACGTTGGCTCTGAATTCCCCATTGCACAAAGGGGGTACGTAGGCCTAGGACATCGACGTTCTACCGAGTATTTCTTTGTTTCCCCTTCCCCGTTTTAGTACAGCCATAGATTTTAGGATAATTCACCCTTAGATTAGATAACAAGCGTGGATCCCATCGAGTACGATGGACACGTGGGGTGCTAGCACCTTTCCCTCGCGTAACCGACTCCCGAACCCAGGTTATGGTTGCGATGACCATTCCTTTCCCTCTTCCTCAGGTTTATGTGGTGTTCCCTTTCCCTCTCTTGGGATAAATTTACACGGATAGCGACTCTGTTTTTCTTGCGCCACTCTCGCGTTTGTACCTGGATGAAAATCCTGGGAGCGACAGCTGGCGACTCTGCTGGCGACTCTGGTTGACCTATGTTGGTCCATCCCTAAGCGAGTCAGTCCTAGCGCTTGCTTGTCTTTGTTCTCTTTGGGTGTTTTGTGTTTGTTTTGCTTTATTTTGTTGTATTTTATTTTTACCGCATTTTCTGCATTGCATTTCATTTTTATTACTGTCATATTGGATATTGCTGTGTTGTGCTGGCTGTTTCTGTTTTGCAGGTTGGGTTGTTCTGAGAGATAAGCCCAATACCCAGGCTTGAGTATACCCTAGGACTAGAGTGGAGATTAATGGGACCTACGTGCCCGCTTGGTATGTTTGTGTGTTCACGAAATTCACAACCAGACGAGGCTATCTTGGGACGCATTCTAACGTGTGTGTCTTGCGCATGTTAGGGTGTTAATCTAGAGAGTTGTCGACTTTGGTGACCGATCATCGAGGACCTTAGTGGAAACATCCCTCTTTAGTGGTGACAGTGGCAGACCACATCCTGTGGCAAACCCATTCGCACCCGAGGGCCCACTTTGGAACTCCCATAGGATGGCCCCTATCTTTTGAAGAGAATCAGTGGAGGCACTCCTCGATTGACGATAGTACTGTACCCCGAGGAATGAATGTACTATTGTTTCTCGACCTCAGTGCCAGAAGCCGAGGACCTTCCGTTTTGGAGAATCAGTTGAGGCCTCCTCGATTGATGATGATGCCAAACCAGAAATGGTGAACGTATCATCATTTCTCGACCTGAGAGCCCGGGATACTGAACATCCTAGTACCCACACGTGAGAGGGGATGGGTGTTTGCAGGTTTGCAGGTAACCGAAACCTTCAACCTACCCGGCTTTTCTGGATTTCTCATCAATGTTTGATTATCTGGGTTCCTGGTTATCTCAGTGGTTCGGTATTTTGGAATTCTGGTTTTCTGGGTTGCGATTCTCGTTCAGTTAACAACACAGCACATCCAGCAGTGTTGCCTTGATCCCATGTTTGCATGAGCATGTCATTTTTTTGCATTCTGACATGTTTGACATTTTTTAGGGCTTGCATCTTACTCTTGATTCCGGTTTTCTGAGGTTACCTTGGTATGGATGTCCAGAGAAAGAAGACTGTTGCCTATTCGTTCCCAGATCCAACCTTGACATTGATTCACAAGCTGATTAATATGGCTGGTCCCGGAGTTCGTACAGAGTTCAGTGGAGGGTATGGGAGACTTCTGAAGTTTGTCTACAACATCTCCAAGTATGAGAAGGATGTCATTCATACACTTCTTCAGTTTTACGACCCATCTTTGCGTTGCTTCACTTTCCCAGACTACATCTTGGCCCCGACGTTGGAGGAGTTCTCATTTATTTTGGGAATCCCCATCAGGCATGACATAGTATTCTTTTCTGAAGAACACCCCGGTATAAAAGAAATGGCCATTGCTCTTCATATTGGTGAATCCGTTCTGAGCAGTAATATTGAGGAAAAACAAGGAGCTAAGGGTTTCTTATTGAAGTTCTTGTTTGATCAAGCTTGCATACATGTTAAAGAGAAGAATTGGACTGCTTTCCAAGCTATTCTGGCTATGTGCATCTATGGGATTGTCCTGTTTCCCAATGTTCCTGATCTGGTGGATATGCATGCTGTCAGAATCTTTATTTCAAATAATCCTATACCTACCTTGCTAGGTGATGTGTATCACTCAGTTCACTACAAGAATGAAAATAGGCATGGAAACACTGTAAGTTGCTGTGCACCACTCTTATCTACTTGGTTTCTGAGTCATCTCCCCGAAGCTGGTGCTTTCGTTGACACGAGAGATTCTCTGAAGTGGTCAAAGAGGTTAATGGGCTTGACTGCTGACAACATTGTTTGGTTCAATCATGACTTGCTAGGAATAAAGATTATTTGCAAGTGTGGAGAATTCCCTAATGTACCCTTGATAGGGAGAAGAGGTGGAATTAACTATAATCCTTCCCTTGTTATCAGGAAGTTTGGTTATCCTTTGAAAGGTCCACCTGAAGAGTGAGATGTCAAAGAGTCCTTATTCTTCAATGGTATTGAGGATCAAGAGATGATAAGGAAGATTGTGAATGCTTGGAAGCAGGTGACCAAGAAGGGAAAAACTTCATTCGGGAAATGTAACAACCGGGCTTTCCCTTCCTATAAAGAGTGGATTAAGAAGAGAGCAGAAGAGGAGCTTCTTCCCTTCCCGGTGGAACCATCTTTGTATCCTTTGATGATCGAGCCTCCTACCACAGTTGAGATAGAGAAGTTTGACAAGTTATGGGCCGAAAAAGAAAAGTTGCGAGAAAAGAATAGTGAGCTAAAAAGAGAGATTTATCAGTTGAAACATGAGCGGGGTGAAGCTGTTCATACCGCCAAGTTGAAGACAGAGCTTCTTGCTAAGGAAGAAAAAGAGCTAGCTGACATGGTCACATCTAGACAAAGATGAAACAAGCTTTGGATGGTATCAGTAAGGTTCTCGAGTCTAAGGAGGAGGAATTAGACAAGGCTTTGTTGAAAATTCACAGGTTCAATGATCACCGAGAAACTGCAATGGCTGAGAATAAGAAGAAGGAAGACGGTTATCTAGCTCAGATTGATGAGTTGAAGTTGAAGCTCAAGAAGAAAGACGCTGAGATCTTATCAGGGGTATTCCAGAGACAAGTAGTCGAGGGTCGACTCAATGAAGCCATAGCCTCCATAGAGGAACTGAAGGTCCAAGCTGAAGTGAAGAGACCTAGACATGAGGGCCCTAGTATGGATGGTGTTTCTGGAGAAGACGCTTGGGAATTACATTGCCGATACTTGGAGGGGGTCATGCATAGGAGGGACCTTCTCATTCAAGAGCTAATTCAGAGGCCGAAGCATCCCGACACCAAGAAACTGTTCAAGGAAATTCAAGACTGGAGCAGAAAGCATAGTGGATGGGGAGGATTGACACTTGTGGATATGCCGTAGTTTTCTATCTTCTTTTATTGTATTTGGGTCACCACCAGGCTTGTTGGTTGGGACCTTTGATTTTCATGTTCAGACTTGTTACCTTGGATCGTGATTGTTGACATTTGGTTTTCCTCTGGTTTTCTTAATATATGAGCAGAAGTTCCATTCTATCTTGTTGTTAAACTGGAATCAAGGGGTGGATCGCCCTGCGAATATTCAAACATGTTCATTTGCATTTGCATATTCATAACCATTTTGCATAATCATTTTGCATGACAGGTGTTTATCTCCGGTGTTCTTATCTTGTTCTAATCTCAGTACAGGATTGCAGATCAGCACATTCATCGGTATCCTACCAGACAAAATCAGAAGAGATTCATGGATCAGCTACAGAATGAGATCACTGAGATGCAGACTCGCATGAACCAATTCATGGAATTAATGCAAGGTGTTGCTCAGGGCCAAGAGCAGTTGAGGACTCTCGTTCAGCCACTGATTGCGAGAATTGATGAAGATGGTGTCCTTCATGGAGGAATTCATACTGGTGTTACTGGTAATAATGGTCAGAACGGTCCTCCGGGCGGAGGTATTCCTGTTGCTGGTGTTGTGATTCCTCCGGGCGGAGGAGAAAGTATTGTGGTTCCCACTGCAGTGGGGGGAGGTAACGGTGTGGGCGCAATTCATGGCCGTCAGTATGATGATGTTCAAGATGATGCCTTTTCTATTCCAGGAGGGGAAGTTGGACCCCAGATTGACAATGATCAGAGGTTCAGGTTGATTGAGGAACAACTGAGGGGTGTTGTGAATCAGGATTCTGTGGGAATGGATCTAGAGGATTTGGGGCTGGTTCCAGGCGTTGTTATCCCGCACAAGTTTCAGACTCCTACTTTTGAGAAGTATAATGGTATGACTTGTCCAAGGACCCATGTGACGGCATACTCAAGTAAAATGGCTGCGCATGCGAAGAATGAAAAGCTGATGATGCATTGCTTCCAGGATAGCCTATCTGGGGCATCCCTGGAGTGGTACATACAACTAGAGAGGAAGGATGTACGTAGTTGGAGAGATCTGGCAGGGGCATTTATTAGACACTATCAATATAACACTGACATGGCTCCGAACAGGACACAACTGCAGAATCTGTCGCAAAAGAACAATGAGAGTTTCAAGGAGTACGCCCAGAGGTGGCGTGAACTGGCAGCAAGGGTTCAGCCTCCCATGTTGGAACGTGAAATGATAACCATGTTTATGGCCACCTTGTAGGGTCATTACTATGAAAAGCTGGTACCGTGTATGACTGGAAAGTTTGCTGATTTGATCATAGTATGAGAGATGGTGGAAAGTGGAATTAAGGTGGGAAAAATATCAGGCGGTGATGGGTCCTCATCTGGAGGAAGTAAGAAGCCTTATGCCAGTGGTTATAAGAAGAATGAGGGAGATACAAACTCTGTGTCATCATATCGTGGTAGAGATGGACCTCGTCGGAACTACAATCAGCAGGTGGCTTCTGTAACCATCCCAGCAGCGCCTCAGCAGCCAGCAGTGTCTCAACAACAAAATCAGGCTCCTCACCGATCACAACCTCTGAATAGGCGGGATAGGCATTTTGACACTCCACCTCTTCCCTACGCTCAATTATTTCAGCACTTATTAAAGCTACAGTTAATTTAGAAGAGAACATTGGCTCCACCTACTGGTAACCCGCCTCCCTGCTATGACACCAACGCCCACTGTGAGTTTCATTCTGGGGCACCCGGACGTTATATTGAGAACTGTAAAGCTTTTAAGCATAAGGTTCAAGATTTTGTGGATTCCAAAGCCATTAATTTCTCTAATGATGTTCCAAACGTGAATCAGAACCCGATGTCGAATCACGGTGGGCCGAGGGTCAATGCTATTATTTAAGACTGTGAAGACTTGAGTTTGATTTCGGATGTAAACGAAGTCCAAACTCCCTTGGGTGTGGTGAAGGAAAGACTCTTGAAAGGAGGGGTATTTCCCGGCTGTGATGAAGGTTGTGCAGGATGTGTGTCGCAGCCAGGCGGTTGTGATTTATTGAAAGCAGGTGTTCAGAGAATGATCAGTGAAGGGATATTACAGTTTGACAGAGGTTGTAAGCAGAGTAATGTTACTAACAGAGAGATTGATGTTGCCACGATAACAATTCCATTCAAGACAATAACTATATCAGCGCCGGCGAGACCAGCACCGGTCACTATCACTATTCCTGGACCAATCCCGTATGAGAGTACCAAGGCCATCCCATGGAACTATGGGGCCGTGGTGTTTGTTAATGGTAAGAAGCAGGAATTGGAAGAGACATCAGCTGTGAATACAGGGGTTGAAAATCTTGTTGAAGCAGGGGCTATCACTAGGAGTGGTAGAGTCTTTATTCCGTCCGAGAATCAAGCTGGCAGTTCAAGACAAGACAAAGGTAAACAGATGATGGATGAGTCCGTACAGAGGCAGGAAGCTAATAATTCTATGACAAAGCCAGTTGGGGATACTTTCTCAGAAGACGTGGAAGAGTTTATGAGGTTGATCAGGAAAAGTGATTACAAGATTGTTGACCAACTTCACCAAACTCCATCGAAGATTTCCATTCTATCCTTACTGTTGTGCTCTGAGGTGCACCGAAATGCATTGCTGAAGGTTCTGAATATGGCTTATGTACCGCAGGAAATATCTGTCAACCAGTTAGAAGGGGTTGTGGCTCATGTGAATGTTGGTAATGGTTTGGGTTTCACCGATTTAGATCTGACTCCGGCTGGGAGGGATCACAACAACGCTCTGCATATTTCAGTGGAATGTCGTGGTTCCTTAATGTCGCATGTGTTAGTTGATACTGGATCGTCTTTGAATGTGTTACCGAAGAAGGCTTTGATGAAACTGGGTACTTGCGGGTTGATTTGTACACCAAGTGACTTGGTGGTACGTGCCTTTGATGGCTCCAAGAGGTCAGTTTTTGGAGAGTTAGTTCTGCCGATCAAGGTGGGTCCTGAGATTTTCAACACCACCTTTTACATAATGGATATTCAGCCTGCCTATAGTTGTTTGCTGGGTCGCCCTTGGATCCATGGTGCTGGGGCAGTAACTTCTACGCTGCACCAGAAGTTGAAGTATATGGTGGATGGTCACGTTGTGATTGTTTGTGGTGAAGAAGATATTATGGTGAGTCACCTATCGACCTTCAAGTATGTAGAGGTAGATGGTGAAGTACAGGAAACTTTGTGCCAAGCCTTTGAAGCTGTGAAAATTCCCGAAGAACCCCCAAAGGCAGTCAGTCAGCCTGAGGTGGTTGCCCAACCTGAGGTCGTCATACAACCAGAAGTTCCAATGTCCTCTTTCAAAGAGGCGCACGCTATAGTTGAAGCTGGTGGTTCTCAGAAGTGGGGCAGTGTCATTGATGTTCAAAGAAAGCAAGATACTCATGGACTGGGTTACAAGCCACCTAGGCGTTTTGAAGAGCCTCCCAAGTTCTATGGTCAGGTCCGTTTCACCAGTGCCGGTGTTTTCTTCGACAGAGTCAATGCTATTGAGGATGAAGGAGATAGTGACTGTGACATGGATGAATGGATCCGTCCCTGCACCCCTGGTCAGAGTTTAGGCAACTGGTCTTCCGAGAAAGTTATCCAAGTGACGCGCCTGGAGTAATTTACTTTTGTTTTCTGTTATGTTGAGTCCTACGTTCTGCCCAAGACGTAGTGATATTTATTTGTAGGGCTTGGATGTTTATTTGCTATTTTTATCATCAATAAAGGACGTTTTTCATTCAAATATTTTGATCCCTGTCTTTCTGTTTTTTACTTTTTGCATTAACCCACATCAAAATGGCAATGTGTTTTTTTGTTTGTTGCACTCATAATAACCATAAAACATCCATCATGCAGGTTCCTTTGTTCAGATTCCACCCATGACTTAGCTATGGCTCGATATGACTTCGACAATCCCATCTATCAGGCCGAAGAAGAGACTGACGAAGACTGTGACTTACCAGAAGAATTAGCCAGGCTACTGAAACAAGAGGAAAGGGTTATTCTACCTTATCAGGAGGAAGTTGAGACTATTAATCTGGGAACCGAGGATGTTAAACGAGAAGTAAGGGTTGGGGCTGCTTTGGAAGACACTGTTAAGAGAAGATTGGTTGAGTTGCTTCGAGAGTATGTGGATATCTTCGCCTGGTCTTACCAAGACATGCCAGGGCTTGACACTGACATTGTTGCACACCGGTTACCGCTTAAAGAGGGTTGTACTCCAGTCAAGCAGAAATTGAGAAGGACGAAACCAGATATGGCTGTCAAGATCAAGGAAGAGGTTCAGAAACAGTTGGACGCCGGATTTCTCGCTGTGACAAATTATCCTCCGTGGGTTGCTAACATTGTACATGTACCTAAGAAGGATGGGAAGGTCAGGATGTGTGTTGATTACCAAGATTTGAATAGGGCGATCCCGAAGGATGATTTCCCGCTCCCCCACATTGACGTGTTAGTAGACAATACTGCTCAATATTATGTGTTTTCCTTCATGGGTGGCTTCTCTGGGTATAACCAAATCAAAATGGCCCCAGAGGACATGGAGAAGACTACGTTCATAACACCATGGGGAACATTTTGCTACAAGGTAATGCCCTTTGGGTTGAAGAACGCTGGGGCAACCTATCAGCAGGCGATGGTGACTCTCTTTCATGATATGATTCACAAGGAGATTGAAGTCTATGTTGATGACATGATTGCGAAGTCACAAACAGAGGAAGAACACTTGGTAAACCTCCAGAAGTTGTTTGAAAGGTTGAGGAAGTTCAGATTGAGATTGAATCCGAACAAGTGCACTTTCGGCGTGAGGTCTGGTAAATTGCTGGGATTCATTGTTAGTGAAAGAGGTATCGAGGTTGATCCTACAAAAATAAGAGCTATACAAGAGATGCCTGAGCCAAGAACAGAGAAAGAGGTTTGTGGTTTCTTGGGGAGGTTGAATTACATTGCCAGGTTTATCTCTCATCTGACAGCCACGTGTGAACCAATTTTCAAGTTGCTAAGAAAGGATCAAGAGGTCAGGTGGAATGAAAATTGTCGAGAGGCGTTTGAAAGGATAAAGACGTATTTGAAGGAACCTCCAGTCCTTATGCCACCGGTGACTGGGAGACCGTTGATTATGTACCTTACGGTTCTTGAGAATTCGATGGGTTGTGTGCTCGGTCAACACGACGAGACAGGTAGGAAAGAGCATGTCATTTACTACCTGAGTAAGAAGTTCACTGATTGTGAATCAAGATACTCAATGTTGGAAAAGACATGTTACGCCCTTGCTTGGGCAGCCAAGCGCCTAAGGTAGTACATGTTAAACCACACAACCTTGTTGATTTTGAAGATGGATCCGATTAAGTACGTATTTGAGAAGCAAGCACTTTCTGGAAGGATAGCCCGTTGGCAAATGGTTCTGACAGAGTATGATATTCAGTATGTTTCTCAGAAGGCCATTAAGGGAAGTGTTCTGTCAGAATATCTTGCTGAACAGCCGGTCGAGGATTATCAGCCAATGAAGTTTGAGTTTCCGGACGAGCATGTTATGTTTATGGAAATGAAAGATTGCGAAGAGCCTCTGCCAGACGAAGGACCTGAGATTGGGTCACAGTGGAAGATGGTTTTTGATGGGGCTGTTAACTCATATGGTAATGGAATTGGGGCAGTCATTACGACCCCGAAGGGTTCTCACATACCTTTCACTGCCCAGTTAGCATTTGTGTGTACCAACAACGAGGCGGAGTATGAGGCATGCATCATGGGGTTAGAGGAAGCAATTGATTTGAGAATTAAGAACCTCGATGTCTATGGTGATTCTGCGTTGGTAGTTAATCAGATTACAAGAGAATGGGAGACTCGTCAGGCGAACTTGGTGCCTTACAACAACTACGCCAGAAGGTTGTTACCTTTCTTTGACAGGGTGGATTTCCATCATGTGCCCCGAGCTGAGAATCAGATGGCTGATGCGTTAGCGACATTGGCATCCATGTATAAGGTGAACTGTTGGAATGAAACTCCGTCGATTAGAATCATGCGTCTGGACAGACCAGCTTTGGTGTTTGCAATTGAAGATGTGTCTGATGGCAAACTGTGGTATCTTGATATTAAGGTTTTTCTGAAGAGACAAGAGTATCCAGAGGGTGCCTTCACCAAGGATAAGAAGACTCTGAGAAGATTGGCAGGAAACTTCTTTCTGAACAAGGATGATGTGTTATATAAGAGGAACTTCGATATGGTCTTGATACGTTGTGTTGATGAACACGAGGCAGGTTTGTTGATGGAGAAAGTTCACGAGGGTTCCTTCGGTACTCATTCCAGTGGACACACCATGGCTAGAAAGTTGTTGAGGGCATGATATTATTGGATGACTATGGAGTCTGATTGTTTCAAGTACGCTCGAAAGTTCCATAAATGCCAGATTTATGCAGATAAGATGCATGTACCACCTACGCCTCTAAACATGTTATCATCTCCTTGGCCTTTTGCAATGTGGGGCATAGATATGATTGGAAAGATTGAGCCCACTACTTCCAATGGGCATCGTTTTATTTTGGTTGCCATTGACTATTTCACAAAGTGGGTGGAAGCAGCCTCGTACGCCAACGTCACCAAGCAAGTGGTAGTCCGGTTTATAAAGAAGGACATCATCTGTCGTTATGGGGTCCCAGAGAGAATCATCATTGATAATGGCTCGAATTTGAACAATAAGATGATGAAGGAACTATGTCAGAGTTTTAAGATTGAGCATCATAATTCCTCTCCATATCGTCCGAAGATGAATGGTGCTGTTGAGGCGGCGAATAAGAATATCAAGAAAATCGTGTAGAAGATGGTGGTAACGTATAAAGACTGGCATGAGATGCTACCTTATGCTCTACATGGTTACCGTACTTCGGTGCGTACGTCAACTAGGGCAACCCCTTTCTCATTGGTATATGGTATGGAAGCAGTTTTACCCTTAGAGGTCGAGATTCCGTCTTTGAGAGTTCTGGCAGATGTGAAGCTTGATGAAGCTGAGTGGGTGCGTTCCAGGTTGGATCAGTTGAACCTTATTGAAGAAAAGAGATTGGCAGCCATCGCACATGGTCGTTTGTATCAGAGCAGGATGAAGCACGTCTTTGACCAGAAAGTGCGTCTTCGGAGTTTTCAGACAGGTGAATTGGTTTTGAAAAGGATCCTTCCTCCTCAGACAGATCACAGGGGCAAATGGACTCCAAATTATGAGGGGCCGTATGTAGTAAGAAAGGTTTTCTCTGGTGGAGCCTTACTACTTTCAACTATGGATGGCGAAGATTTTACCTCCCCTGTGAACGCAGACGTAGTCAAAAAATACTTTGCATAAAAGAGACCCGCTGGACATAAAAAGAAAGTCCAGGCAAAAAAGAGGCATCCCGGCGAACCATAAAAAAGGAAAAGGTCCGGGTAAAAATTAGGATAAAATGTAAAAAGAAATTAGCAAACCCGCAAAGTTGAAAACCGGTAAAGGCAACTTTGGCAAAAATGGGTATCCCGATGGATTGAAAACCCGAAAAGGGCGATCCAGGCAAAAGTTAGGGATTTATAAGCGAAAGGCTACGGTCTCCATTCGATCTGTGAATACTTTCGATACCTGGAAATTCTGAAGGAAAGGAATCAGTACAGTTAGTCTCTTCGAAGGTCAAGACATTTGTGGATAAGCAAGACATATGGGTCATAGATGAGTCGAATCATGGTGGATATCTATTCCCACATTGCCGACATGTGTATTTTCTTTTTGCTTTTGCGCAATTGCCTCTTTTTAGGAATTGCTTCCTATTGTAAATGCCTATTTACAGGCCACTTTCTCAATAAAATGTTCATTTCACTCAAAGAGCTTTCTGTTGTTTGTTTTACTTTTACTGTTTTGTTTGCAAAAAACGTCCGATATTTTTTATAAACATTGCATATAAATCTTTGAGCTGTGCGGAGCATAACGAAAAGCAGTAGAAATTACTTAGGCGTTAACGGTGATGGTCATGTTGTGGCATATTCTATTTGTTGTTATTTGACTTGCAGGGCAACAGCATTGTACTCCCCCAGCAGGTTGCTCTCCCCAGCATTGAGATTGCACTTTCCTCAGCAGAGCAGACTTTCCCCAGTAGGAGACTTGGGAAGTATTTCCTCCGGATCAAGGCGTTATTTCCCCACAGAATCAAGGTGTTCACCTTCCCCATCCAGTCAGGAAGCGTGCTCTCACCGACGATGTCGTATTCTAATCCCCAGCAAGGTGGGAGTAAAGTCATTCTCCCCATCAGCAGATTAAGTTCAGTAGTATCCCCAAGCAGGATGGTATTATGGAAGGTTTTCCCCAAGTAGGATGGTATTATGGACTGTTTTCCCCATGTAGGATGGTATTATGGGCTGGCATCCCCCAGCAGGTCCTGGTCCCAATTGGATATTAGCAATCTTCAGTAACAGACTTCCGGTTCCGTTATTGGCGTTCATTTTCAACTCCCCCAGCAGAGGAGAAATCTCAGGTTTTGGATGTTACCTTCAGTGAAAGACAGGTGTGGCCCCCAGTAGTTCTTTCAGGATTTCATCCCCAGCAGAAGTTGTTGATCCGAAGAGTCGATCAGTATGACCCTTCACAGCAGAGTTCCTGGATTCAGAGGACAATTTATTTTTGTCATCCCCAGCTGAATTGGTCTTTTCTCTCTAGCATTTATTTTGCTGGAGGGACCCTTTTTGCATATCATAAGCATTCGCATTGCATCCGCAAACGCGTAGCATTTCCATTTCTTATGGAGCATTACATTTGCAATTGAAGCATAAGCCAGGTTTGTTACTTTCTTTACCAGTTCTCTTTCTCAGCAGAGATGGCATAACTCAGGAGATTTTGGAGGGATGCGTTCCTCGTACTTGTGCTCCCCGACAGAGTCTTTTATTTAGACTTCTCCTTCCCCAGCGGAGTCATCTTGCCTGTGGATTTTGAGACGGTTGGGAGTTTGCCTTTGTTTGGCCCTTCTATTTTGTGAAATCCCGTTCTCACCTGGTATTCAATTCTTGCTTGACATATTTTCTTTCGTCAGCTCCCTTTATCAGCAGGGATGCCATTTGTGTTGCTAGTTCTCTTTATCAGCAGAGATAGCAATCTTTTGGATATTTTCTTTCGTCAGCTCCCTTTATCAGCAGGGATGGCATTTGTGTTGCTAGTTCTCTTTATCGGCAGAGATAGCAATCTTTTGGATATTTTCTTTCGTCAGCTCCCTTTATCAGCAGGGATGGCATTTATTTTGCTAGTTCTCTTTATCAGCAGAGATAGCAATCTTTTGGATATTTTCTTTCGTCAGCTCCCTTTATCAGCAGGGATGGCATTTGTGTTGCTAGTTCTCTTTATCAGCAGAGATAGCAATCTTTTGGATATTTTCTTTCGTCAGCTCCCTTTATCAGCAGGGATGGCATTTATTTTGCTAGTTCTCTTTATCAGCAGAGATAGCAATCTTTTGGATATTTTCTTTCGTCAGCTCCCTTTATCAGCAGGGATGACATTTGTTTTGCTAGTTCTCTTTATCAGCAGAGATATCAATCTTTTGAAGATTCCTTCGTCAGTTCCCCTTATCAGCAGGGATGTCATTTATTTTGCTAGTTCTCTTTATCAGCAGAGATAGTAATCTTTCGAAGATTTTCTTTCGTCAGTTCTCTTTATCAGCAGGGATGGCATTTATTTTGCTAGTTCTCTTTATCAGCAGAGATAGCAATCTTTTGAAGAGTTATTTTGTCAGTTCTCTTTATCAACAGAGGTGACATAACCCAGAAGTGTTGTTTCACGTTATCCCCAGCAGAGCCCACTTTATGTTGGTTATCCTTTGCGTGTACAATTGAGGTTGTATTCGCTTTGTGGGTGCGATTGAGGTCGTATTCGTGTTTTCTTTGTGGGTAGAGTGATCGAGGTCAGTCTTCCTTTGAGGGTACAATTGAGGTTGCATTCGTTTTGTGGGTGCGATTGAGGTCGTATTCGTGTTTTCTTTGTGGGTAGAGTGATCGAGGTCAGTCTTCCTTTGAGGGTACAATTGAGGTTGTATTCGTTTTGTGGGTGCGATTGAGGTCGTATTCATATTTTTCTTGTGGATATGGTTGATGTCATATTCCTTATTTTTTAGCACGCTACATCTCGTTATTCTCACCGTTAGCAAATTTCCGGGGCTCTTTCGGTATTCAATCCCCGTGTATCCTGGAATGTCTGAGAGTCATCGCTATCATACCTTCAGGACCAAGTTGATTGAATAGGGGTAGCTGTTGCACCCCAAAATTTGCTCTCCTTACTTTAGTACTAACTGGCTTATGTTTCATCTCATTTTGCATTATCATGTGTGCATATCATTGGTTCTTAAGCATGGGGTCAAGGGGCCTGAGGCAATTTCAAGAGGAGAAGATGTTCTTCAAAGGGTCAAGCAAGGGAGCTCAAGTGGATCACACTCTCCTAAGCAGTGCAGGAATTAGGGTTTGGAGAATCTTGGGTTTATTGCTCCAATGGGCAAGCTTCTTGGGTTTTTATCATCACCAAATGGCATATCTTATCTTTGTTGGAGAGGATACACATCATATTCAGAGGAATTTGGATTTGGGGACTGTGTTATTTCCTCCTAGACTGAGGGTACCTAAATTAGGGTTTGCTATAAAGTCAGTTTATTTCTGATTTCTAGGGCAAGACTTAATTCCATGGTATTCCTTGGGTCCCTAAGTATCTAGGGATGGGAGATTGTCCATCAATTTGGTTCAGGAGAGATTCAATTGGCCAATGGACTGGGAATCAGGTGAATTGGGTAAACGTCAACAGTGAGGTCAACTGTGGAATTTTGAGGTTATCTCCAAGGTTTTCAAGGTCTCACATCCTCATATGGCCTTCAAGGGTCAAGTTTCACACCATTTATCAAGAATCAGGAGTTGGTGCAAAAGTTACTAAATATAGAAATGACCTACAATTTGAAAGTTTCCTTTTTGGGAAAGTTCTTACACTACATTCAACTTGACTTTTCATCATCAAAGAAGATTCAAATGAATTTTTCTCCAACATGAAAGTTGAAGATCTTTTTCTCCTCTTTCCAACAAGTACTAGTGGGTCTCCATACCATTTGTGAAACTCAAGTTATGACCAAAAGAAGTCAAAGTGGTTTTTAGGGTTCCATTTTCGCAACTTTTGCATGTTGGGACATGGTGACCTATAATTGATTCCATTGCTTCAAGACATATTCCAACATCAAAGAACAATCCCTAAGGAGCATTGTTGGCCTTTAAATCAAGTGGATCCATGGTTTATTCTTCACTTATTTTCCATTATGCCAAATTGCCAAAGTATTAAAAACTCATGAATCAAAATGTCTCAAGGCTCAATTTCAATTTGGGTGTGATTAGTAATTGTTGAATAAGTGATCCATCATGAAATACTTGGATATCCATGCAAGGAGGAGGGTGTATCTCACATTATTCAAATTTCCAAAATTCCCCAAAACTCATTAAGCAAGGAATTACCAAGGCCCAAATCATTATCAGTAAAAAACCCTAATGTATTTAAACCAATTCATGCACTGGTTAGGGTTAGAACACGTGAATTTGTAGGAGAACCAAAGCTTGAACCCTAAAGCTTTTTCTCATTGAATCTCTCCATCCACAAGGTTTCTTCCAAAAATTCTTCCACAATATTCATCCCTGGGTTCCATAGAGCACGAAACACTTACCATTCGCAGCTAAAAACAAGGATATAAGAGGCGTGATCTCAGGTTGGTGGGTTTTTTGATGATCCTAAAACTCTTCTTTTTGACATGAATATTGATGTGTGATGTCCACTGGTTATCCTGATGTATTTATTTTTGAAAGTGGACGTGTATATTGGTTGGTTCGTGCGTTTAAAGTTTTGAGTCCAAAGCTTGTTCTCTTCGTTTTTTATTATGCATTGATCATTTGTAATTTTTGATGGCATATTTGGAATCCTCATTGAATTCTGGACAGGATGGTATATGCACTTACGTTTTCTGGGTTGTTTTTGAGTTGCAGGTGGCCGTGGGTGGCGGTCGGAGCTAGGGCTCCGGCGACTGGTGGAAGTTCCGGCAGCCAAGGGTTCCAATGAGGAAGACGTAATCCTCACCATTCGTTCTTTTCATCGCACGGTCCATATTAGGCCACGTTTTTTATTTTTGAATTTTTATTCTGATGATTGTGTGTTTATTACCCCACCATTGTTATCGTGTGCACCCAACCATGTTCTCTCTTTTTGTTTACTTTTTATTTTAGTTGACTTGTTTATGAGCGTTTGATGAATCGTGTGATGGAGAGAGTGACAACGAATTAAAATGGCATGTGCCGTGCGCGTGGCTGATGTATGGTATTCTGAGTGTACAGCGTGTGCGTGAGTGTATGTTTATTATGGTGTGCTCTTTAATCTGTGCCATAGATCTTGCTTACGTGTTGATTTGTTTGACCATTGATGAGCGTCTGATTGATCTTGGGGTCCTTATTGAGTCAATCCGTTGACTAGGGTATTGTGTTCTTTTTTATTTTTGTTTTTTCTGATGGGATTTAAATGTTTGGGTACGCTAACCACACCCCCTTTTTTCCAGCCCATTATCATTTTCAACATGTTTACCTGCTGAACGCACCCCCCTTGCATATTTCAATTTATTTATTTTATTTTATTTATTACATTTCATTTTTAAAATTTTAAAAATAGTCATATGCATTTAAAAATTCCCAAAAAAATCATGCATCATATTTATAATTTTATAAAATTTTCACAAATTTTATTTTATTATTTTATTTTATTTTTAGCATCTGAAATAAATATTGGTTTATTTTCTTTTTTGAATTTGTCTTATTTTGCACACGTTACATTGTAAAATTTTGTTCTCATAGCATACAAAACATTTTGAACTCATTCCTTTTGCATTATTTCACCAATACACTAAATTGCATTAAAATATTTTTCTATCATTTTTAAAATCATTTCATATTGCATTTTAATCTTCCTTTTTGGCATATTGAACCACACTGCTCATCTGACTTTGGCATAATTGTTTGAGTGACTAACATCTTGAATTTTTGCAGGAGTTTTTGATATGTTGTTTGTTTCTGGTTAAGCAGTGTTGGTATTTAATTTGGCAATTTTAGAAGTTGTTTCCCTATTTATGTGATTGCTCCTTGTTTGAGGCTTTCTTGTATGCTCATTTTGACCATGCCTGATTATTTGTTTGAGAAGGCACTTGTGCCATTGCTTGGGGGGTGTGTCCTTGACTTCCTAATTCATGTTTGGATTGTTATAGGTCATTCAATCACTATTATATGTCATTGTTTGGTTTTCATTTACCTTAATGTTACTTGTGTCCGTTTTGTACTAACCTTTTATGCAGGGTCTAAGGTAAGTTATTTGAGGGTGTGGATAGTTATCCATGTCCACCTTACTCTTTCTTTCTCTCATCTTTTCCTTTCTTTAGGCTTAGGTTGTCGTCAAACCTCACTAACCGTAGGTCACCCATGCATGATAACGCTAGGACTCTTAGTTTCCCTTTAGAGTTTCCTTTGTGTCTTCTCTCTTCTCATCTCAAAACCTCTTGAAAACATTTAATAAGAATAAAGTGTATTGCGCACGAGCCTTAAGCGTGGGGAATGAGAAATGAGGGGCATCCTCTCATCTTTTTAGAGTGCTTAGCGAGCATCCTGTCTTGGGACGATGCGTTAAGTATTCGCCCCTGTGCCCTAGACTTTGGTGCAATGCAAGTTATGAACTAACTTAAGTCACTTGTGTCCTAAAAAATACAAACAAACTTCAAACCTTTTTGTCCATCGGGATTGTCAAACTAAAGGCTATTTTCAAAAAGGGCACGTTACTTTTCGTCTGAGACGCAAACAGTCATCGACCCTAACTGCCGAACGCGAACTTAACGTCGCTCATAAAAAACACAAAAAGAACTTGGTCCGAACTACGTTGGCTCTGAATTCCCCATTGCACAAAGGGGGTATGTAGGCCTAGGACGTCGACGTCCTACCGAGTCTGTCTTTGTTTCCCCTTCCCCGTTTTAGTACAACCATATATTTTAGGATAACTCACCCTTAGATTAGACAACAAGCATGGATCCCATCGAGTACGATGGACGCGTGGGGTGCTAGCACCTTCCCCTCGCGTAACCGATTCCCGAACCCAGGTTATGGTTGTGATGACCATTCATTTCCCTCTTCCTCAGGTTTATGCGGTGTTCCCTTTCCCTCTCTTGGGATAAATTTAAACGGCTGACGACTCTGTTTTTCTTGCGCCACTCTCGCGTTTGTACCTGGATGTAAATCCTGGAAGCGACAACATGCTATTAATGTAATTGGTCCTCTAGTCGGTATGTCTTAGACAATGGAGAACATGCGCGTGCAAAACATATTCATCGTTACTTGCATTATTTTTTGGACGGTTTTCTTTGTAAAAGAAACAATTAAAGCATTCTTGGCCGATGCGCATTTGTTTTGGTGAAGTTACATCTTTCGATTAATGATTTCATTGAATGAACCATCATTATTTTCTATGGTTCATTACATTCGAAGGAAATTTCTTGGGTATTTAAGGGAGTCCTTGGATTAGTTTGTCTCAGGCTGTGTTTTGTTCAAAATGTCTTTTGTTTGAGTCTGGATAAGTATTGGTTGGGTATGGGAATGTCTTGGCTATCTTGACCAAGTTTTTGCTAAAAAGGGGGAGTGTGAGTCACTGGTACAGGGGATGCGTGTGTTGTTCTTGCAGTTGCTTTGCAAGGATATTGAACAAGATGTTTGTTTTATCATCTTGTATATGTTTCCTTTGTGTCTTATGATATGAGTGAAAGAACAGGTTGTGTCTTGTGATCTGAGTTACACGCTCTATGTACTCAGAACTTCTGGACCTTTTTCAATTTCACTCACCCTGGGATCATTCTTCCTCTCTGATGGGGTTATACAAATTAATGGGTAAGTGGGAATTTGTGTTATCTTCCTCCTCATGTACACCAACATGAATTTCATATGCACAGTATTCCAATCATAACCTCCACTATTAAAATAAATTCAGGAGCTTCCTAGGTTTATTGTCTAAAAGGGGTGTTTTAGCCAAGATTTGTCAAAAGGGGGAGATTGAAAGCTCTTGTGGTTTGACAAAATTTTGGTAAAACATATTGTTGATAAAGATGAAGAAATTTGGCCATGAACAAAGATTTCGAAGAAAATGTCACAACTTGAAGACACGACATCCTGGATTAATACACTGATTTAGAAGGTTTTAAATCAGTAACAAATCTGCACAAGAATTGATGCGGTTTTTAGGAGTGGATCAAGGACCAAAGATATGAAGTCCAAGACAACTGAATCCTATATAATAAGACTTAGACCTAGCATTTTATATGCCTTTTGTAACCTAGTTCTCTTGTGTAAAAATAAGGGTTTAGGGTTTTCAGATTCGTTAGCTCTCTAGGTTTTTGTAAGTCTCCTTTTGTATCGTTTGATGCACTGTGGTGGGCATAGGTAACACACGGATCCAGAAAACTTTAGGTAATGAATTTTGTATTGTTCTTGGATGAAGCTTTTAATAAAATTCGAGTTAGCTTGTTTGTCAAGTATGCTTGACAGAATTCTGTATTGACAGGGATGAATCAGCTGCAAGTAGTCGTAGCTGTTTAGACATCACTGACTGTGATTTGGGGAAGTGAGTGGTGATTCTCGTATCAAATAAGGTGTCTTTGATAAAGTCTTCATTGGGTAGTGATTAGGAGATAAAGTTGTAAATGGGGGAGTTTAGCTTTATGGTAATACTACACATAGTGGAGTCTTCTTCCTAGATTGGTATCCCCCAGATGTAGGTGAATTGCACCAAACTGGGTTAACATATTCTATGTTCTTTCATCATTCTGCAGATTTACTTATTCTGTTGGTGTTCTTGATTAACATGTTAGAACAGATGTCGAAACATTTGTGGTTTTGCAGTTACTGATATTATGGATATCAGTTTGCAGATTTTGTTCTTGGTTTAAGTGTTTATGCAGAACAATGTCTTGACATGTGTTAGGACATCTGATGTCTGCTATGCTAGAATTTCCCTGTGATAAAAGTTTTAAATAAAAACATCTTTTCCCGGTTTGGCACGCCTCGAGTGTTAATTAGTGATGGTGGTTCGTACTTTTGCAATGCACCACTTGAAAAAGTTTTGGAACATTATGGTGTAATGCATAAAGTGGAAACCCCATACCACCCACAAACGAATGGTCAAGCCGAGGTTTCAAATAGAGAAGTGAAAATAATTTTGGAAAAGACCGTGTCAAGTTCGAGAAAGGATTGGTCTCAAAAGCTTGATGAAGCTTTGTAGGCATATCGTACCTCTTACAAAGCTCTCATTGGTTTAACTCTGTTTCAATTGGTTTATGGCAAAACTTGTCATTTACCGGTTGAAATGGAGCATAGAGCTCTTTGGGCTTTAAAATTGTTAAACTTTGATCCTAACTTGGCCGGTGAGAAAAGAAAGGTCCAACTTCATGAGTTAGAGGAAATGAGGAGCAATGCTTATTAATCAAGAAAGCTCTACAAAGAAAAGGTCAAAATCTATCATGACAAGAAGGTCCATCAAAAAGAAGTTAAAGCTGGCCAAATGGTGCTTCTATTCAATTCTTGGTTAAAGCTTTTTCTGGGAAAGTTGAAATCTAAATGGTCGGGACCATTCTTAATAAAAGAAGTGAAGCACTATGTGGCAATTATGTTAGAGGACCCAAAGAACAAAGAAAGTTGGATTGTGAATGGACAAAGGCTGAAAATTTATCTTGGAGGTGATTTTGATCGAGAAGTTCGCGTCGTTTCTCTTTGTGATCCGTAAAGTCACCACAGACCGTCGAGCTCAAACGACGTTAAACAAAGCGCTTGTAGAGGTATTCATTTTTATTTGTGTGTCTTGTCTCTTTTGTGTAGATGGCTCACAGAATCAAAGTTACTAGAGGAAAGAAACAAAAGACAGCAGGGGGTAGTACCTCCGGCCAGCAATGCGAACTTGATCTGACTCGTTTCATTAGTGAGACTCATGCTGCCAGGTACAACATGCTCGAGGGCGGACATATTATTTTAGAGAGGAGGTTTATTATCCATCTGGAAGGCGCGTATTAGAAGCTTGCTGCAATTTTCAAAAGTAAAAAGTGGGGGCACTTGATTAACCCAGTTGATCGGATTAGCTATGAGTTGGTTCGAGAATTTTATGCAAATTCTCTCTAGTCCAAAGGGGAAATGTTCCGGTACAAGACTTTTGTTTGAGGCAAAGAAATTCGATTCGATCGTGATGCCATCAATGATCTGTTTGAAAACCAAGTTCCTTGGGCATGTTTGAGAAGGATGACTACACGAAGGAACTTGGTACACACTTGGATCACGACAAAATCGCCAAGGCAGTTCTGTTTGAGGGCAAGAGTGTGGAGCGCAACAACCAGGGTGAGGTGATCCGGTACTGAAAGGAAGACATGCCTCCGAAAGTTCAAGCAATTCTTCTTCTAATTTTTTATAACATCAAGCCGAAGATGCATCAATCAATAGTTCCGATTTATGTTTCCTTGCTTTTGTACTACATCATTGAAGACAAAGATGTGGATCTAGCTCGCGTAATTGCTAATGAGATGAAGAATTTCATTGAAAACACCAGAAGACCCAACGTACACTCTAGTGCTCCTATTCTCTTTCCTTGCATGGTTACTGCTTTATGTCTTAAGAAGTGAGTGTTGATGCCTGATGTCATAAATGAGAAAGTAAGGGGAGTGGTGAATGATGATTACATTGAGAGGTATTATAAGGGAAATTTGAGTCGTACAAATGTGGGTGAGTCGTCTCGAGCACAAGCAAGTGAGCCATCTGAGGCCCTTGATTTTTCTACTTGGGACCCAAGGATGCAAGCGACATTTAACTATTCGTGGGATATGGCCGAAGCCCTTGATTTTTCCACAGGAAGTTACACCATTTCCTACTCGTGCAGATTACGATAGATATGCAAACTGGCCTGTGGGTAGGCGACCTTTCTTTTCAGAGGGGGAGCAGCTGGAGCGTCTCGAGCTGATAGTGATGGTGATGGCGATGAAGAGATGCAAGATGATTTGAATGATTTGCTGAATTAGGGGATTGACTACAAAGTGAAAAATATCTTTATCTTTGTGATTGATTTTCAGTATTTTATTTCAGTTTATTTAGTATTAATAAGTACTTTTGGTCGCTTCGGCGAATTTTGTTGTTGTAGCATTTTGGCGCTTCGGCGAATACATTTTGGGTGTGTTTACACCATGACTTTGGTTATGAAATTTCAGTTTGGTTTAATTTAAAATTCAGTTTTTTTAGTGTGTTTAAGTTTATGTTTGTGCAAATAAATTATTGAGGTTAAATTTTGTGCTTGTCCTTGATTTTGAAAAAAAAAATATTTTGTGCTAGCACAAGTCTTAAAAGAGTGTTATGTCAAATTTAAACATGTGATGGTGATGATAAAATTCTTGTTGATGTGCACAATCAAGGTGTTGGAAAAAATATTGATTTGAAGAGTTATAACGTGATGGTGAATTTAGTGCTTTATGCAAAATTATGATAATGCATTGTGTAGCACCCCAAAATTTTCCCTCATATTTATACCATCAATAAGTAGCTTATGCTTAACATACATGTTCAATTTGGTCATAAACATCACACACGCATCATTGATTTTCAAAGCAAAGAGAATGGGATATACTCAAGCAAAGAGAATGGGAGTATCTCTGATGTTCATTTAGGTCTTAAATTCTTGTTAATGTGCATCATTGATTTTCAGAGGCTTCTATGGTATTGGTTGTTCAAAGCAAAGAGAATGGGATTTACTCAAGCACTCAAGCTACAAAGGCTTATGATGCCTCAAGGCATCATGTTTGGTTCATCATTTCATCATAAAATTGGAATTTGCAAGAAACTTGAAAAAGGATCACCCTCTCCTATTTGAGCATATGACATCTTCATGGGCAAGGATTTTGAAGCATAAACATCCTCATATCATTTAAAGCATCTTGTTTCAAGGGATTCTCAATGCTCCTTAGAGTAATTAGGGTTTTGGACCATAGATCAACATCTCATATCTTTTGGGGTCAAAACTAGGGTTTTGTGTAAAATCAGTTTATTTCTGATTCTTTGGGGAAAACTTGATTTCATGGTCTTCTATATGTTCTCAAGTATCTAGGAGTGGGGTATGGACCATCAATTTCATTCAGAAGGGTTTCAATTGGCCAGATGATTGAGAATTAATCAAATTGGGAACAAAGTCCATTGTGCAAGAAAAATAGTCAACTCCTGACTTTTTGAGGTCAACTTTGTGTTTGTCATGTCAAATATAACCAATGGATGGAATTTGATCAAGAAATATCAAAGGAATAATGAAAAATCAAGAATTATGGAAGGTTTCCTTTTTTGGCAAATTTGGGTTTTAGAAACTTTCCATTTCTAGAAAGTTTTTCATGCCATGCAGCCACCTTCAAGGCCATTTTTCTCTATGATATTACACTCAAATTGCCAGAACCATACGTATCATCTCACCTAACTACAAATGGCCATGCAAAACATACATAATGTACATATATCACTAACATTACCTCATATGGCTAAGAGAAAGAAATGGGAAACTTAAGGAACAAGTGTTATTCTGACTTGTACCATCTATTACCATATATTACCATCATACATCATCAGTATCCTTATGTTACACCACCATAACAATGATGCACACTCACAAAACCTCTTAACCCGTGCCACTCACCACCTCCCTCTCATATTCAATTTTCTTAACCAAACTTTCTAACTGGACTTTAACTATGATTAACGCCCTAACCATCATTCTAACCACCCTATATAAGTCTCTTAACCACCCTAAATGAGTTGGTTACAACAGATTTAATAAAAGAAATCCAAAAAATCCATTTTCACCCTCCAACTAGAGAGCTTCAAATCTCTTTCAATTTGGAAGATTTCTCTAAGCTTTCTTCACAAGCTTCACCAGCATAACTCCTTCTAGCTACTGTGTGCATTTTACTTGATCTGGGAGAGCTATATTTCCACCTGTGAATTCATCATCTTCCATTATCAAGCTGGTTTTTTCCTCAAGATTCAAGGGTCCTAGAGCATTTATTTTGCTCCCAAGAAAGATCTCAAGAATTGCAGGAAGGTTCTCTGGGTTTCTTGCACGTGAAGAACAGTCCTAACAGGTCAGAAATCCTAATCACTTTCTTGCATCATTTTAGGGCAATGAAATTGATTAGAAGCATGTAGGTTGGTGGCATCTGAAGCCCTACAACTTGTAGGCAATGTTTGTGGTGTTATTTATGGTTTTTCATGGAGTTTTGGTTTCTAGGGCATAACTGAATTGCCTTCGTATTGCATTCTAGAGATACCAAATCAGGTTTTTAGGGCCAGATTCGAACTCAGCATAAAAAAAGATTGAGATTATGCCTTTCTTTTTCATTTTTGCGTGATTCGATATTCATTCACGGTGATTACCCACCGGAGAAGACGAACGAAGCTTAGCTCCAGCGTGTGAACTTTCAAACCCTAGTCAACTGGTCAAGGTTGCGTGTCTTGATGTGGGTCGTGTCATCATTTCCATCCAACGTGTATTAGAGCTCCAACGCATTAATGAACTATGGCAAAACCCACGTGAGTTTTTTCTTTCCATTCTTTTTATTTTTCTTTTTGAATAAATCAATAATAATAATTAGATAAAAAAGAAAATGTTGTGAACTGACATGGGCCATACACGCGCTTGTTATCCCCACCCCCATATTCATGGCCCACTGGAATAATGAACATAGAGATTACTAGTGTGACACCTCCTGGCTTATTTTGGGTTTTCTTATTTTCTTTTTTTGATGCTCGTTCCAAAATTCAAAATTAAAAATAATTATATTCACATAAAAATTCTAGAAAAAATCAGGTTTGATCTTTGGCCTTTTAGTTAATTTTTGGATTTTTTAAATTTCATTTTGGATTAAATTTGATTTTTTTTTTCTGAATTCTGATTCGGTGGTGTACATGTTGACATACTTGTGCCTTAAGCTTTGAAAATGGATCTTCCCTTAATTGTTTGGATCCCAATTTTTGTGTGCATTTATTCACTTGATTGTATGACATTTTGATGATCACTTGGTGTTTTGGACATGATTTTTGAATCACTTTTGAATGCCATCTTTGAGACTTGTTTGTATGATCATTGTTAGATAACATGCCATGTGTTTGTAATTTTGTAAACACTTTTGGTGCATATCCTTGAGCCCATTTTTTGAATATGATTATCCACTGACCTTACCATTACATGAATAATTTTCCATAATTTTCCAAAGCTTTCATATATTTTTCATGAGTGGGTCAATGTGTGCCTAATGAGTGAGGTGTGCTTAGAATTAAGCAAAGTGTTTCTGCCTATATAAAGACTTAATCATTCAAAGAATAAAAGCAGAATGCTAGTAATCCTAAGAGTGATACCAAGTGTGAAAAATATATATTCAAAGGCACTGATTCATACGAGAAAGAAACACAGAATAGAGAAATCCATGAGTGAACAGTAAAGCACCACAATACAAAGAAGAAGAAGATTGTTCTTATTGTATAGATTCTCTCTAAGTTAGATTGATCTAGAAATAATGTTTATATCAGCATATGTAAGAAGCATTTCATTGTAAATATTTTATTTTATCAAACAGTTGTTTGAATTCCTTAAGGGACCAGTTGGGTCAGAATCCTTAAAAAGAGACGGTTAGTCTGTGTATGTTAGTCACCAGCAGTTGCTAGTGCAGTTGTAATCAGGTTGGTTATAGTGGATTAAGTCCTTGTGTATAAGGCGAAATCACCTTGGCGGGTGGACTGGATTAACTTGATAGTTTTCAAGTGACCCAGGATATATCGTGTGTTTTTCTCTATTGTTAGTCTATTTGTGATCTTTGTTTGAGTTTCACAAAAAGATTTCATTTTGAAAACCTAATTCAAACCCCCCATTTCTTGTGTTTTTCTCACACCTTCAATTGGCATTAGAGGTCCGGTTCTGATTGTGATAAACGTTTTATCAACACTTAACAATGTTCAGTACCGATCCAATATTTGTGTGAAATATTATGGCTGCTGCAGCTAATGTTAAACCTGCTGTAGAAGAGAAAGATCATTACAGTTCCAAACCACCAGTCTTTGATGGTGAAAAGTTTGACTACTGGAAAGACAGAATAAAAAGCTTCTTTCTTGGTTAGGATGTAGATCTTTGGGATCTGGTAGTCGATGGCTACACTCACCCAGTTGATGCTACAGGTGCTAAAATATCCAAAAGTGATATGACCAACCAACAGAAGAAAGATTACAAGAAGCATCACAAGGCAAGAACTATATTGCTAAATGTTATCTCTTATACTGAGTATGAGATGAAAACAAATAAAGATACTGCCAAATCCATTTTTTATTCTCTGAGAATGACTCGTGAAGGAAATGCCCAACTTAAGGAGACAAAGGTGCTGACCCTAATCCAAAAATATGAGGCATTCGGAATGGAGGATGATGAAACAATTGAGACCGTGTTTTCAAGGTTTCAATTGCTAGTCGCAGTACTTAAAGTTCTGGACAAAGGTTACTCAACTGCTGATCATGTTAAAAAGATCCTCAGAAGTCTTCCCAAGAAATGGATACCTATGGTAACAACTCTAAAGCTATCCATGGATCTTAACAACATAAGTATTGAAGAGCTTGTTATTTCTTTAAGAAGTCATGAAATAGAGTTGGAAGAAGATGAACCTCAGAAGAGAAGTAAATCTATCGGTCTTAAGTCTAAACCTGAAAAGGCAAAGGCTTATCAAGCTGAGGAAGAATCAGAAGATTCTGGTGAAGAATCAGAAGATGAGTTGTCACTAATATCTAGAAGGATCAACAAACTCTAGGAGCATAGGTAAGGAAACTTCAGAGGATCAAGAAGAAACAAAGGTCGCTCCAAGTCATCATCTGGATAGAAGAAGCAGAACTCCCGAAAGGAAGTTATCTGCTATGAGTGTAATGAGCCAGGTCATTACAAGAACGAGTGTCCAAAGCTCAAGAAAGACAAGAAGCCTAAGAAGAACTTCTCCAAATGGAAGAAATGACTAATGGCAACTTGGGACGACTCTGATTCTGAAGAATAAGACTCTGATGAAGAATAAGTAAATGTTGCGCTAGTAGCAACAATTGACGATGAAGTTTCTGGAGAACCAGAAGACAGAATATCATCAGAACCAGAATCAGACTCAGACTTTGACTCAGAGTTATTATCTAAACTCTCTCGTTGTGAATTAGAGTCATGTCTTTCGGAAATGCTGGAAATGTATCAAACTTTTCATAGTAAATACAAAGATCTTAAAAGATCACATGTAATTGCTTTTGAGGAAAAAGATAAGCTTGAGCAGAATAGTTCTTCTCTAAATGAAAACATTTTTTCCTTGAAAAACAATAATTATGCCATGAAAAGCAAAGTAGCTAAATTAGAAGAAGAATTATTCTCTAATGTCTCTGACACAAGATGTATGAACAAGTATGATAGATTATTCTAGTATTTTCTAGCTAAAAGCATAGATAGAAGCAGAAGAATTTCCATGATCTATGGAGTTAGCAGAAATGGTAAGAAAGGTTTGGGATGTACAAAATCATCTGAAATTGACGAAAGTCAAACTGTTAAACCAAAACCTCTCTATGACCATTTTGTGCCTTCTGGCACTAAGTTTGTGTGCTCTGAGTTTGCACAAGAACCCCCACTGACACAGAAATCTGTTTCTAAAGTTAAATATCATGCACAAATTCCACTTGATTATATTGTTGCACAAAAGGCCAAAGTTGTGAAACACTCTGGGAAAGCTAACAAGAGAGGACCCAGAAAATGGGTACCTAAGGACAAGATAATCTATGTTGTAGATATCCTTAGCAGCTCAGTTGAAACATCAGTCATGGTACCTGGACAGTGGTTGCTCGCGACACATGACGGGAAGAAGAAATATGTTCCAAAGTCTGGAACTTAAGCCTGAAGGCTTTGTCAGTTTCTGAGGAAACCAGAAAGGAAAAATCATTGGCTCTGAAACCGTTGGTAATGGTAACCTTCCATCTATTACTGATGTTCTTTTAGTCGATGCTTTGATGCATAACTTGTTTCAATTAGTCAACTTAGTGACAATGGTTATGATATCATCTTTAACCAAAAGTCCTGTAAGGCTGTAAGTCAGAAAGATGGTCCAATCCTATTTGCCGGAAAGAGGAAAAACAACATTTATAAGATTAGACTTTGTGATCTTCGAGAACAGAATGTCAAATGCTTAATGTCTATTAATGAAGAGCAATGGGTATAGCATAGACATATAGGCCATATTATCATGAGAAGGATTTCTCAGCTAAATAAGCTTGAACTCGTTATAGGCTTGCCAAATCTGAAGTATTCCTCATATGCTCTTTGAAAAGCATGTCAGAAAGGAAAGTTTTCTAAGACTTCCTTCAAAGCAAAGAATGTTATGTCCACCTCTAGACCGTTAGAACTTCTACACATTGATTTGTTTGGACCAGTGAAAAATGCCTCAATCAGTGGAAAGAAGTATGGATTAGTAATTATTGATGATTATAGTCGTTGGACATGGGTAAAATTATTGAAACACAAGGATGAGTCTCATTCTGTGTTCTCTACCTTTTGCTCTTAAGTGCAAACAGAAAAGGATTGTAAAATAGTCATAGTCAGAAGTGATCATGGCGGAGAATTTGAGAACAGATACTTTGAGAATCATTTTGATTCCCATTGCATTTCCCAAGATTTTTCTTGTCCCTGAACTCCACAATAAAATGTAGTAGTGGAATGGAAGAATATGACTTTGCAAGAAATGGCTCGTACCATGATCCAAGAAACTAACATGGCTAAGCACTTCTGGGCAGAGGCAGTAAATACATCATGTTACATTCAGAACAGGATTTAAATAAGACCTGTTTTGGGTAAGACTCCTTATGAATTGTGGAAGAATAGAAAACCCAACATTTCATATTTCATCCTTTTGGCTGTATTTGTTTTATGTTGAACACTAAAGAGAATCTTTGCAAGTTTGACTCCAAGGCTCAAAAGTGTTTATTGTTAGGATACTCTGAACGCTCTAAAGGCTACAGAATATATAACACAGAAACATGAATTGTTGAGGAATCAATTCATGTCAGATTCAATGATAAGCTTGACCCTAAAAAGTCAAAGCTAGTTGAAAAGTTTGCAGATCTGAAGATCACCTTATCAGAATCTAAAGAAGAAGAAAATTCAAGAGAAGTAGACAAAGATGCAGATTCCCCATATTCAGATACAACCTTACCAGAAACAAAAAAAACCCATCTCATCAGAAGAAGAATAGATTAAAGACTTCTCATTCAGAAGAATTGATTATGGGAGATAAAGCTGATCCAGTCAGTACTCGATCATCATTCAAACATTCTGAAGAAACTCTTCTAGGTTCGGTGTCTCTAATAGAACCATGCAAGAAGAACTGAATCAATTCACCAGAAATGATGTATGGGATTTTGTTCAGAAACCCAAAGGTGTCCACTTCATTGGAACTAAATGGGTATTCAGAAACAAGTTAGATGAGAAAGGTGAGGTCATAAGAAACAAAGCATGATTGGTTGCACAAGGTTATAGTCAGCAAGAAGGGATAGACTATACAGAAACCTTTGCACCAGTTTCCAGGTTAGAATCTATTCGCATATTAATTTCCTTTGCTATGAATCATGACATTACTTTATATCAAATGGATGTAAATAGTGCATTTTTAAATGGATATATTTCTGAAGAAATGTATGTGCACCAACCTCCTGGTTTTGAGAGTTCTGAAAACCCAGATTTTGTTTTCAAACTTAAAAAATTGTTATATGGTCTCAAACAGGCTCCCAGAGCTTGGTATGAAAGGCTAAGTAACTTTCTTTTGGAAAATGACTTTACCATAGGAAAAGTGGATACAACACTCTTTTGTAAAACCTTTAAAAATGACATTCTGATTATTCAAATCTACGTTGATGATATTATATTTGGTTCTGCTAATATTTCCTTGTGAAAGGAATTTTCAAAGTTAATGCAAGATGAATTTGAAACGAGTCTGATGGGAGAACTCAAATTCTTTTTGGGAATTCAGATTGATCAACGTCTAGAAGGAACATACATTCATCAGAGCAAGTATGCAAAAGAACTTCTGAAGAAATTCAATATGTCAGAAACTAAACCTACTAAGACTCCTATGCATCTGACATGCATTCTGGAGAAAGAAGAAGTAAGTAAAAAGGTTTTTCAAAAGCTCTATCATGGTATGATAGGCTCTCTTCTGTATTGACAACTTCTCGTCCAGATATTTTGTTCAACGTATGTCTTTGTGCTCATTTCCAATCAGATCCAAGGGAAACTCACTTAACTACTGTTAAGAGAATCCTAAGGTATCTAAAAGGACAACAAACTATGGCTTGATGTATAAGAAAATGTCAGAGTACAAGCTTTCTGGTTATTGTGATGCAGATTATGCTGGAGACAGATTGGAAAGAAAAAGCACTTCTGGAAACTGTCAGTTTTTGGGAAGTAACCTCGTCCCCTGGGCAAGAAAAAGACAATCAACAATTGCTCTCTCAAATGCAGAATCAGAATACATCTCAGCATCTCTATGCAGTACTCAGATACTCTGGATGAAGAATCAACTTGAAGATTATCAGATACACGAATGTAACATTCCTATCTTCTGTGATAATACTTCTGTCGTTTGTTTATCTAAGAATCCTATTATACATTCTAGGGAAAAACATATTGAAATAAAACATCATTTTTTACGTGACTATGTTCAGAAGGGTACTTTTCAGTTAAAACTCATGGATACAGATCACCAATGGGCTGATATTTTCACAAAACCCCTTGCTGAAGATAGATTCGTATTCATTCTGGAAAACCTATTTATTAATTCATGACCAGAATGAGAAGATGATATTTTAATGTGTCAGGTCACCATAACATCTGATATAAGATTCTGATGTTAAACCATGACTTTCTGATTATTAATACTTCTACAAGTTAGAAGACGTCCTAATCAGAAACTAGTCCAGTCATATACCTCTTGGTATTCTTGACGTTGGGAATATCAAATGTGCTCTCTTGAAAAACAAACGACTATGATTATTTGTGACACGTGTCCAAAATCAAATCATACCTACTGTTGAAGAGGCACCTCGAGCGTTGTGATTTCATAAGACTAGGTTTCAAGTAATTATTTCCTATTACTCCCACCTTGTAATAATCATTATTTTTGTTATAAATACACACTCTCTCACTTCACAAACTACACTACTCTCACTTCCCACATTTTTTTCTTAGAAACCCTAAAACCCTTTTGGTGCTCTGAAACTTCATCCTCTTCTTTAAATGGCGGAATCATCTCAAACTATCTCCAAAGCTCAACTACTTGGACATCAATGCACCATTCTAAAAGAATGTCCTATATCTCTCGACACTCCAGTAAATGAACTTCAAGTTCTTAGTGAATTCATGGTTAAATTTACAAATCTAATGGATAATGGATGTGATCTGACTAAAACACTTGAGTTCCAAGGATGAAACGGTTACTTTAATAGACTGCAAGGATCCTCCCTTGCAAACTTGGTTAAAGACTTCTGGATTCATGCAACTGCTTGTAGAAATGTCATCGTTTCCATTGTGTTCAAAAGACAAATCATTATTACAGAAAAGACTCTCTGTGATTTGATCTCTCATGATGGAAACGGATTAAGAATCGTCAATATTCAACAAGATAAGGAAAGGGAATCCAAGGTCACAACTTCTATTTTTAAAGAAGTAACTGCTCTGGATTCTAAAAAGGATCCCCCTCATCGTTCTTAAAAGATACTCTAAGAGTTTGGTTCAAAATCATGTTGGGGACTAAGTATCATCGTCATCCTACTCATTCATTTAATTACATCAATCTGTCACAGAAGTATGTTTTATACTTCCTGTTGAAAGGGAAGAAAATACATCTTCCATGTATCCTATTCAACTTTCTAAGAAATCAATAGTAAGCTCAAGGAATGAATCCTCCAAGAAGGGAAATCATATTCCCTATGGCAGACTCCTCTCGGATATTTTCATTGAATCTGGTATAGTTGATGATCTGTTGGTTGCTGGGTACACTAACGAACTTGACAAATCCTCTGGTCAGACTTTTTGGGCTAAGAACTTAAAGAATATAAAGCTTATTTAGAAGATCACCCATCGAATTGCTATTCCAACACAGTTTGAACTTAAATTTGTTCAATTTCCAATCTCTAAATTTCCACTCTTTTAAAAGACCTACAATCCAGAAAAACTTTCAAACTATTTTGTTGGATGTGAAGATGAACCATTAGATGCATGGATTGAATTGAATAATCTACCAGATACTTTTCCTGAAATCTTTATTCAGAGAAAGGGAAAAGACAAGAAAAAGAAAAGTGATGATGATGATGGACCATCAACAAAGAAGATGAAGATGGCATCTACATCTACTTCTGCCGAACAACAAAGTAAGTCCTTTGTATCTCCCTCTGTAACTGCTCATGTTCTTATTAACATAAATTTGTCTTCATCTCTTTTCATTTCATCACCACCACCTACAAATCAACCATCATTCTTCACTCCTCCACCAATAATTTCTATCATTGTCACCACTTCTCCAACACCCATTTCTGAATCACCTACTGAAGTAATTCCATATTTTACACCATTTTCACCACATTCTCTTGAGCTTACCTCATCTCAACCAACTTCCACCATATCCATACAACCAAACCCCATAACTACTGCACAATCATCTCCAACCATTTCACTTCCACGAATCACTCAATCTCATTCTGAAGTATTCACTAGTATAAAGTGATGAATATAATTTTAAAATTTACACCCGTTATACAGAAAACGGGTGTAAATAAGAAACACGATGGCAAATTTGTAAATAAAATGTTATTTTAAGTAGTAACACGTGACAATAAACACCTTATTTTTTTAAAAAGGGTGTAAATTAAAAATATTATTATAATAAATTAAAATTATTATTATAGTAATATCTCTATTACTCCTATTAAAAGTAAAACGAATGTAAATTAATATTGGCTAAAAAATAATTATTTATTTTAATAATTCTAAATATTAATGTTAAACACATTAATAAACCATTATTATGTGTTAATTGGGTAAATAAAAAAATAATGAGTGTAAATTTATTAAATTAATATTATGTAAATAAAATAATAAGAAAACACATAACACATCACCATATCAATCAAAATCCATTCTTTTAAAACTCCATTTCTCTCGAGTTCTCTCTGAAACCTAGAGCTTCATCTTCTTCATCTGATCGCACGTCCGAGAAATTGTCTTTTTGAAAGCTTAAAAATAAACAACTTCAACTCAATTTTTCCCTTTTTCGGGAGTTTCTTATCCTTTTACCTTTTCTAAAATTGTTTCAATCACGAACTAGTTACTCTAACACATGATTTGAATTGTTCAGATTGTTTAGTACATTGAAAATGTCGAGTCACGGTGGTTCTTCGCAAAAGAGTGGTTCGTTCTCGACTAGCCCTAGGCGATCTAAGAAGAAGGGATCTGAGTTTTCACCTCCGGACACCACTTTTCGTAAACAGTTTCTGTCTATGCGCACCACCACCGCGTATGTTCTCTTTTTTCTCAATGAACACTTTAATTGCGTATCGTGTTTCCACAGTGAAATGTTTCGTGTTTGTTTCAATGTTCAATAGTTTATTTAATTCTAACGATAAGTTTAATTTGGAATTGAATTGATCGTCTTCATGTGAGTTCTGATTTTCATAGCTAGTTTTCTGATTCCTGAATCTTTTGTTTGATTTTATTGTTTTTTGACTCCTGGATATTTTCTTTGATTTTATTGTTTTCTTATTCCTGGATTTTTCTTTGATTTTATCAAAAGAGAAGGGAGCAATCCCAGTCTCTTTGTGTAACAGATGTTGAGCCCGATATATTAAGTGGATTACCGGGTCTTATAATAAACCATATTCTCTCACATTTGCCAATTAAGGAGGCAGTGAGAACAAGTATTTTATCTACTAAATAGAGGTATAAATGAGCCACGCTTCCAAATCTTATGTTAGATAGTCAATGTTTGTCTGAAGGTTCTGACGACTTTTTAGTTGTCAAGAACAAGCTTTCAAGAATTATTGATCATGTACTTTTACTTCATTTTAGGCCAATCAAAAAGTTCAAGCTATTGCATCGTGAGCTCGTTGGTGTGACTGATATCGATAGGTGGACTCTTCATTTAGCTAGAAGGCCTATTAATGAGTTTGTGATGGAAATCTGGAAAGGGAAACGTTATAAGATGCCTTCGTGTTTATTTTCTTGTCAAGGTTTTCATCATTTAGAATTATTTAACAATTGGATTAAACCGCCGTCAACATTTAAAGGCTTTAGGAACTTGAAAAGTTTTGATCTGCAACATGTTACATTGGCTCAAGATGCTTTTGAAAACTTGATATCCAGTTGCCCTCTGCTTGAATGATTGACGTTAATGAACTTTGATGGTTTCAACCAGCTTAATATTCATGCCCCAAATCTTCAATTTTTTGACATTGGGGGTAAATTTGAGGATATTAGCTTTAAGAACACTTCTCAATTATCTGTGGTATCCATTGATCTGTATGTGAACTTCGAAAGCAATCAAAGTGGATTGCATGGACGCTCTAGTAATTTGGTCGAATTTTTAATCCATTTACCTCATATTTAAAGGCTAGAGATTCAAAGCTATTTTTTGAAGGTATAATTATCAGCTCAGCGCAATACTAGTTCTTGTACCGTTTTTTCCTCTATAAATATAATAAAATGCACCGCTGTCACATGTATGCAACTCTTGATCTGTAAATATTAATAACATTTTACAATGATGTAAGCCATTGCTCTGTTTTCTTTCTGTTCCAGTATTTGGCTCTGGGGGTTGTTCCAGTAAAGCATCCTGCCCCTTGCACTCATCTAAGTTTTCTTTCCTTACGCATAAACTTCAATGATTCAAAGGAAATTTCGGATGCTCTTTGCTTGTTGAGAAGCTCACCTAATCTACGAGAATTAGAAATATTGGTGAGTACTCTTATTCTTGATTTGAGTTTTTGTGCGACCGTTATGAAAATAAAGGAATGTGTTGAATGGCCATATATATTTAGGTATATGTACAGAAAACATAATAAGTTCCGCAAAATGGTTTAAGTTTACCTCAAGTAGAATTCTTTGTTGTACATCTTGACCTAATTTCATGTTGGCCATGAGTCATGTTTAGTGTTATCAAATATCCGCCATGGTGGTTTTTGGGCTCGCCGCAATAGTTAATATTGGTCATATTGTGGGGTTTTCCTCTATAACGGCGCCACAAAGCAGCCGGTATGGCAGTATTTTGGCTATCCACCGTGGACCACCATCCGCCATCCACAACACTGGTCAAGTTTCTACCCAAGTTGTCTCCATTCAAGCTTCTTTTACATTACTTAACTGGCTTTGGAAATCTACTGGTCTTCTTGGTGACATTCAACAGTTTCCTACTTATCCTGTTTTTCATTATGTTACACTGCTATGAAATGTTTATTCATGTATTAGTATCACGAAGTAATACACTCCGACAATGTTTAGCTTAGGATGACAATGTCAACACTGTTGGCTGATAACAATACTTCCACATGGTAATGTACTATAAAGTCTAAACTGAACGATTTTCATTGTGCTAGAGACATTTGTGGAATGCATGGGTAACAATCTCTGAGCTTCGGCATCCAGTCATGCTTAAAAGAATAAAGTTGGTATTGCTGAGGCAAAAGTTGAAACTCACTTCCATTCTAAAGGGACATGTATAATTCATAATTTTCAATTTTAAAACATTGCTCTTATGAATTAAATGTAGCTCATGGAAGGCAATAACTAATAAGCTTGATAAACAAATTGTGTTTTCGGTAACAATGTTCTTTTTTAAAATAAATACTCACATGCCTATTGATGTGTATATTTATAACGTGATGCTAAGTCTAGTATTCAATAGTATTTTGCCAATATTTCAAGCAAAAATCTTATCAAGTATTTCAAGTATTTTGTCATAATTAAAATTTATTGTACTTGGTTATAGATTTTGCATTTGGAAGAATGGGCCCTTTTAGATAGAGATCACTCCAGTTTTTTACTTGGAGCAACTAAAGATTTGAAGGCCAGCACTCTCTGTCTTCCGCTTGTTGAAAAAGCAACAATATGTATTTCTATTTTTAGATACTTCATACTAATTTAAAAGTAGTCTGTCAAATATTGAACTGTTACATTTTCTTAGCAGGCCGATGTGCCAAATCTGAAAGATGCTTTGGGGTCTGCAGGTGATGTGATGCAGGCAATGACGTGCTCAATATATTCTCTTTCGTCAAGGCTGAGTTTTTATTATGTGTGCAGTTCCTTTAATTCGGTAGCGTTAAAAAGTTCTGTTAAAATATACTAATTTAAAAATTTCTGTTGATATTGGAATTATGTTATTTTAGGAATTCAACAGTTGAAAAGACTTCTGAAACAACCGAGAAGCCTCATGTAAAGGAATCACTAAAAGGGTTCAGATGACTGCTGAAATTTTAAAAAAGAGTCATAGCCCGACTACACGCAACATGGAATCAGATAATTCCAGTGTTGATTGCTCTGAGGCAAATGAGATTGGAACTAACGGTTCCTCTAATGAAAGTAAATGTCTTCCTCAAAGTCATCAACATATTAAAATTATTATTGACGAAATTCTATGTTGAAAGATTGTTTAAACTAAATCCTAATTTTTCAGTTATATTTATGTGCGCATAAACTGATTGAGAGAGCTTAAAAAGAAGTTTGACATGACGACTTTATTTTTCTGATAGAAAAATCATAGTTAAAAATGCTAGCAAGTTCGACTGCTAGAAAGAAAAAACTGGTAAGTTCTGGCTATAACATGAAAAGTTTGGCCATACTTCATTCAAATAAAACTAATGTGTTTTGTACTTGTTAGGTTCAAATGGTTGTTAATGATCTTTGAGAAAGTGAAAATGGTAGAACCAATAAATTGCAGCAAGAAGCATTAACCATGCAACATTCCATTTCTTCTGTCAAGGAATAATGGATGATTCACATGGGAAAGAAAACATAATCCAACTATTATGAGGATACATCTGTTGTGGAATCTGGAAAGTAAAACCTTGCAGAGGTTCTTTAAATCTGGTATGTATATTCTAGGACATTGTATTTTTTCCCCAGTAAATGTTGCTTTTATTTACTAAGTCCTGTTGAACAAACAACCACAGCCTCAACAAGGCAGAAGTAAGTTCACAATAATGGAGAAATGCTCGAGAGTCATTGCTAAGTTTTAGAGAAGATAAAGACCAATCAATAGGAAAAGAGCAATCAACTAGTAGAACTAGTAACTCTAATGAGGTCACGAAAGAGGGAAGTCATATTGAGTCGCACTGTAAGTATAAAACTCAATTATGTGCAAACCTCTCCTTTTCACAGTTGAAACTTGGGGTCTCTTGATATGTATAATTAGTAGTTCAAATTATAAGATTTTAGTCTTATCAAACAAGACTCACGGATTATTAACAGTGCTTATATATAATTAAATGTGACCCGACCAAATCCATCAAATCCCTGACCCTAATTCTTATCTCTATTTTGATTTCTTCTCATCTCTCTATAAACCCAAGGTTCTCCAAACCCTCACCCTTATGGTTTTTTTTCATGAATAATTCGTCGATTTAGGGTTTGTTTTTGTTACTAATTTGTGATGTGCAGGATTATTACAAGATATTGGAAGTTGATTACGAAGCTAACGAGGATGCTATTCACTCTAATTACATTCGTCTTGCTCTTGCTCTTGTGAGTTTCGATTTATGTGTTTTTCTTTTTATGCAAATTACATTTGTTTTGGGATGGATTGTGTTTCAAAAATCTGTTTTGAATATTCCTTTTTTTTCTCATAAAAAGGTTTCTTTTCAAATTACTTAATTGTTGATATTGTTTAATTGTTGAGGTTGGTCTATTGTTTTCATTTTGTAATACTTACTATTCTCTCTTTTTAGTTGTCTTAGTTTTTATCACTTGTAACATTTTGCAGTTTTCAGATTCTTATAAATTTTGTTATTAGATAATTAACTAATTGGTTAGATATATTTTCTGGTCCCTATATTTTTTCATATATGTTTTTAATCCTAAAAATACATAATTGCTATATTTAATCCTATATTTTTGCACACATGCTTTCTATTTCTGTTAATAAGCGAGATTATCTATTCGGTATTCAGGCTGGAGGTTTGGACCTGGTTACACTAGACAACCTATACGACGACTCACTCAGAAGAAACAACTAAAACATTAGCTATAATCCATGGGAGCAACACTGGCGGGAGGCATGATGCAGCCTGCAATGCACTATCCATTTTTTGCCTCTAATAGAATGATTGTCCAACCATCAACAATCTTTCATGTATCAACAACAACAATAGCACACTATTTATAGTTGAAAATTGTGCTGGTTTTGTCATTGTGGAAATAGGTCTAATTGAATAGAAAATGGAATTCATTTGATTTAGTGAGAATTACATGAATTATATGTTTGTTTTGGTTGTGCTTTTTGTTTATCGAATGTTTAGATGTATATAAAAATATTTGATTAAATGCAATAGGTTTAAATTAAATTAAATATAATATAATTATGAAAATAAAACAATCATATTCTATTTAAAGAAAATAGGGTGTAAACTTGTCTACATCTATGGTTAAATCTGGTATAGTATATCATGAAAATAAGGTGTAAATTTGTCAACATCCATGGTACAATCGGGTGTAAATTTATCAACATCCATGGTAAAATCGAGTGTAATATATCATATTTGTACACTCTATTTAAAGAAAATAGGGTGTAAATTTGTCAATATTCAGAAAAAACTTTGTTCATTTTACACCCGATTTTTATCAAATGGGGAGTAAATATATTTAATTAAATGCAATTATTTAAAAATTTATACCTATTTTTTAAAACAGGGTGTATTATTACATAGTTATACACCCATTTTAAACAAAAAAGGGTGTAATATACCATCTATAACTGTATACATGTAAACATTTACACCCGATTTTTATAAAACAGGGTGTAATATACCATCTATAAATGTGTGTGTGTGTCTATATATATATATATATATATATATATATATATATATATATATATATATATATAAACATTTACACCTGATTTAAAAAAAAATGTAATATAACATTTATTTACATCCATTTTAAAACGGGTGTAAATTCGTCAGACATTTCTCACCCGTTGAATTTACACCCTCTAAAAACGGGTGTAAATTACTCTTTCTGCACTAGTGATTTCCCACTGAATTTCTTCTTACAACAAACTCTTCATCACCAACTCCATTTACTGCTTCACAACCTATTCCAGAATCAATAATAGATAATCCTGAACCATCTCTAAACAATGATACACCATTCTTGATGACTCTGTTGAAGAAAATCAACCTTTACCTAAGAATCAAACCCCTGACCTTCCTCCTAACCTAGATGACGCAATATCATTTTTTAAGGACAGTGTGGTTATGAGACTCAAGACACTCTCTAATGAATCAAATTCTAGTGAAGACCCTTCTGATTTGGATGCTTCATGGGATCAATTCAATCTGTAGATGTCTGAGGAATTTCAGAAGATTCAAAATCTTTTTGTTCAGATAAAGAGTTATTTTGTTCAACAAGCTAAAAAAAAGGTTTCAAGAGAAGAAGGAAGTTGAAGCTAAGCTAGCTGCAGAAAGATTAGCCAAAGAAGTTCAGGACAGAGAGGCTGAAAGGTTGGCCAAGGAGGCTGAAGAACAAGCTAAAAGAGAAACTAATGAAAATGCCTCTTCTGATCCAGTGTTGAAAACTCTGGCTACCCTTCAGAAGCAACATGAGTTATTCAGAGCAAGAATGGACAACCAAGATGAAGTCACCGTCAACATTCAGAATGCTCTTGCTCAGATCCTTCAGAGGCTCCCTCCTCCTTCTCAACCATAGACACCTTTCTTAGGCTACCCTGTAGTTTGTCTTTGTCTGTTTGTTTCTGTTATGATGTACTTTTTTATTATCATTTTGATTACCTTTTTTGATCATGTCAAAAAGGGGGAGTATTAATATGGAAAGTTATTTTGATAAATATCTTTTCTCTAATCATAGCTCTAACATTCTAACACTTCATTTGCATATCCTTTTAGAATGATTTTCAGGAAAAATATTTATATTAACAAAATGACTCTTATATCAATCATGCTCTGATTTATTTAATCAAGTTATGTTATCAGAAAGCTTCACCACTATAATCAATCTCTGATATTATGGATATGTCTAGATCTTTGCAATCAGGCTTTGTATCCCAAATCTTATAAGATTTTGTTAAGTCTTAGATTCAGGGCCGGGGGAGCTTGATAAAGGGAAGTTTTCATTGAACTTATTCGAGTTAATTCTTATTATCTTCTTAAAAAATTGTGTTATTAAAATACATAGTTTTTTCATTATCAAAAAGGGGGAGATTGTTAGAACAAGATTTGGTTCTGCAAGATATCTCTTTGTTTTGATAATAACAAAGTAGTATTTGTGTGAGAACAATTTTGGTACTCTAACGTTTGTTGTCATTAGTATTGACAAACAGGTTCTAACTCTGATAAAGATAATTATGATTCTAATAAAGATAGCTCTGACTCCGATAGAGATCATGTGATGTGTAACTCTCAAATTCTCAAAAGTCGCTTATGCGTCAAAGAAGCAAGACTACTGCAATTTTATCTTGGATTCTGGCTCTGAATATGACTCTGATAATTATCTTCTGAAGACTAAGTGCTAACGACTCTGAAGACAAGGTTCTGATGAACAACGTTCTGAAGACTTAAGTTTCTGAAGATCAAATGCTGAAGACTCTGAAGACAAGGTTCTGCTGAATGAAGGTCTAAAGACTCTGAAGACTTGTGTTTCTGATAACCAAGGGTTCTGAAGAAGAAGTGTTGAAGACTCTGAAGACAAGGTTCTGCTGAACAAGTTCTGAAGACTCAAGACTCTGAAGACCCAGTGATCTATTCTTCTGATCATGCTTCAATCATATCAATTCAGAAGCCTTTGATGAATATAAGAAGATGAAACGTTTGCGAGGGAAAATAGTACATAGTACATATCAAACACGTTCTTTTCCACTTCCATTCCACTACCCTGATTTGGTGGTACAAAGGACAATATCAGTGTACGATTTTCATCCCAGCATAACGACATTATTTCAAATCGCTAGTAATTTTATGGATATTCCTGATCTACCCTTCAAATGATCTTTTCTGGCTATATAAAGATTTGATCATTCAAAGAATTAAAGCGAAATGCTAGTAATTCTAAGAGTGCTACCTAGTGTGAAAAAGATATATTCAAAGACACTGATTCATACGAGAAAGAAACACAAAATAAAGAAATCCATGAGTGAACATTAAAGCACCACAATAAAAAGAAGAATAAGATTGTTCTTACTGTATAGATTCTCTCTAAGTTAGATTGACCTAGAAATAGTGTTTATATTAGCTTATGTAAGAAGAATTTCATTGTAAACATTTTATTTGATCAAACAGTTGTTTGAATTCCTTAAGGGACCAGTTAGGTCAAAATCCTTAAGAAGAGACGGTTAGTCTGTGTATGTTAGTCACCAGCAGTTGTAATCAGTTTGGTTATAGTGGATTAAGTCCTTGTGTATAAGGCGAAATCACCTTGGCGAATTCAGATATTTTGTAGCTCGCCCGACGAATTTTCCTGGGCCGAACATGTCTATTTTAACACTTTGTGATATTTTTAGGAACATAATTTACTTAATAAGAATCTTTTGTAACCTAGAAACTTTTGTGAAGAGAAAAAAAGTCATCTTCATTTTTTCTTAGAAATCGAAGCTTTTAAGCTTCAATCTTTGATCCTTTCAAGTTTCATGCTCCAAAAGTTTTGTTTGTTACTTGTTGGCCAAGCTACCATGGTTATGGGTAGCTAAGTCTCTCCTTGTGTCAAGATTAGAGGTAGATAATCCTCACTTTCGTATGTATTTCTCTTGATATGTGTATGTGAACAAGTTGATGATGAATATATGGTGAAAAACCTTGTTTTTATTGTATATATGTGTTGGATCATTATTGAGAAATATGTTTCAACCATTGACCTAACTTTTTCATCTTTCAATAAACAAAGTCTAGAGATAATTTTGTGAGTTGATATTCACTAATATTAATTCTTTAATGATATCATATTGATAGTTAGGTTGAGAAATCATCTAAGGATCAATATGATAAAAATCACAATTTGTTTTAGAGATGAAACATATTGAGAGGATATGTGATTATATTTGTTGTTAATGAGTTCACATGCTTTGTTATGAAAATATGTATGAAATGAATTATCGAGCCCTAATCTTGACATGTTTATACCAATTGTTTAAAACAGAAAATTTTTACCGTTGATTATAATTTTTATGCAATCGTTCTGATACGAAATCAAACCAACCACTTTTTATGTTCTATGTTTAAAACAATTCCGATTGTAGAACGGCGGTAATATCACACAATTCCTGCGGATACGATAACAAAAATCCACACTAATACTCTTTCAACAGTAAGACGGATTAGACACTGAGAGAAAGAACTTAATAAACTACTGAGAAGCCATTTATATTTCCAGATGAAGACGATGTTTTGTCCACTATATCAAAAATAAAATAAGAATATAGAATTGCAGTGTCATGTGTTCTAACTTTAAACTTTATCTCCTTCAAACGCATAATCTTAGCAGAGACATGATTATTATCAATACATTGCAAACTAAATGCTGAAATTACACCTCATTCTCACCTTAGACTAATGTCATTCCAAGTTGACAGTTTAACAATAATAGATAAAAGTTCGTACAAAATATGAACATAATAGTGAGTTTCCCTAAAAAGTTATTCAAGATAACTAGCCACATTTGCACCGAACTATGTAAAAACTTGGTCAGAAATACAGCTTCTAGTGGCTTATATATTGATATAGTTTACTACCGAATATTATTGTGTTCCAGCCTTGTCCAACAGCATCACATCCAAAAAGGTTAGGTACTCTAGTATTCATCTCGAGGATGGTTCATGTTGGTTTCAGCCTGATAAACACCCAAGAAATTAGCTCTTTGGATTAAACTCTATCAGATAAAGCACAAGAGAATTTCGTTATTGAAAAGCTGAAGGAATATGTCATGGTAGTCAAGAAATGAAGACCTTATTGGTTAGGGGAACATTTTATCTGTTCGGACAGACCATCACAATTCTGCGGCGGATCCAGATGCCTTGTATAGAAGAGCTATCATTGCTTCTATCTCTATGGTAAACCCAGATGATTGAGATATTGATTGTAATCAAATTTGTTATTATCTCTTAGAATTTAGGTTGGGCGGTGAGGGTTGCTCAAGCTTAATAAAAACTACACGGTCCATATATTTAGGCAATTTGAGATTAAATACACCCCTTCATATCTAGTACAATGAAGGTGCTGGAAGCTATAATGAAAGCAACCCAAATGCCGCAATTAATAATGAAAGCAACCCAAATGCCGCAATTAAGTGAGCTAAGAGCGGACCGCATTGAAGGTGGAAAATGTTGCCAGAAATATTGACATATAATCCACAATTTTGTTGCAAAAGTGAGCACAAGGTAGAAATGATAAGAGTTTTGATGACTCACCTTTAACTTTGTCAGGTAAATTCTGGATGACTAATACAGGGCTTACAGATGTTTCTCCATTTGAATGGTGTTGCAAACCAGTTATGACATTTTCTTTTGAGCAGTTAGATGAAAACTCCGGAGCTTGTCCATCATGAGTTTGTCCGTGAGTATTATTTGTAGTAGATGGAAAGAAAAAAAATTCTTATATCTTAATATGATGATGATGATAACAATAAAAAAAATGATTTAGATGTCACTATAACTTCCCTGATTATTTGATTGATTCTACAGAGGAAGAAAACATTGAAGTCCAATAACTAGATAAACAAAACAAATTACAGTTCAAGAGTTCTAGTCAATATTGTGCTTTAGTAGTTAAATCTTTTCAGTATTTTTGTTTATTTCGGTTCGGAGGGTTGCGGTTTTGTGGATTGCCGGGTGGTTTTTATCGGTTTTAGGTTTTAAAAAATTATTACAAAAACTGTAGAAAATTTATGAACTTTTGTCACTAACAGTTCAAAAAAGATAAAGATGTAAAAACAATCTCAAGATGATATAATTTAAGCCTAAAATAAAAACAAATTAAGATCTATGCCATCTCAAGAAAATAAAAGCAATTCTCATATGAAACCAATATCAAAACTTGGCCATCTTAAGAAAATGGAAGAATCATTTAGATCTATGCTATAGATGATAGTCGAAATTTTTTTGGAGCCACGGTTGAAACATCTATGGATAGAGTACTTAAACATAGCTTAATCATAGATGAGAATGGGTTTCAAATATTGCTGCTAAGAGGAAACAAAAAGATAGAAGAAGCACATGAATGAGAGGAGGCGGCATAGATGAAGATGGATTTCAAATATTGCTGCTAAGAGTTATCAAGTGGTATTTTTATTAAAATAAAATAAATAAGTAATATTTTCGGACGGCTTCGGATATAAATGGATACAATTTTGTAATCCAATCCGACTCACATTAATCCAGCTTCAACCAATTATCCCAGCCGACTAACCCGTACAACCGATTCAAACCAACTGTTTTCTTTTATTTTCTGCGGTTTTTGCGACTTCGGATCGGGTGACATCTGTGTGTCCACCCCTGTAGTAAGCATTTCATTTATACAGCATTACTAACATTATTAGTCACATGATATTACTAACATTAAGTGCCACCGGCAACAGGAGAATTGAAAAGACACGTGGATATTTAACAATCATACACGGACGATAAAAACTTTTATTTGGTCAACACTAAAGACTACACGATCTTGCTTAGTTTTTTTTATAGGCAAAATAAAGAAATTCCATTTATATAGGCATAAGAAATGCTCAAATAACACACTAGTTCACACACCAAATATAGCAGTTATTCCCCTAAACAAAATTGAAGCAGTAAAATCTATTGCCCACTGCAAAAGAAAGGAGCCATAAATAACAAACACTCCAAAAAAAACTAAACCAAAGATATTGCATAAGAGCACACCAAAACTAAAGAAGGATCTAACCCAAAATCCTCTACCAAGCCACTCGCAAAACTAAAGAAGAATCTAACCCAAAATCCTCTACCAAGCCACTCACACCGACGAACGACATACACTCACCTTCACCTGCCAACATCTAAAGATATCAAGTCAACATGAGATATGATTTATGAGCACTCAATAACAAGGTAAACAACTATTATAATAGTAATCGTTCAATCTATCCTATTATTAGGATTTAAGAAAACTAGTCGGTACACCCGTGCAATGCACGGATTTATTTGAATAGTTGATAGTAAATAATTATATTTGACATATAAATAATTAAAAATTAATAATGTAAACAACTATTATAAATAAATAATTTTTTTATTTATATATATATATATATATATATATATATATATATATATATATATATATATATATATATATATATATATATATATATATATATATATATATAAACAAAGCATTCACTAAATTTAAATAAAAAAACTATTAAAAATATGCAAAAGAAAATAATTGTTACTAAAAAAAACTAAAATCATCCATGTGCTTTGTTTTATATATATAATGTGATGTTAAGCGAGGACAGTGATACTATTCAACAAATAAATAAAAATTATGTTTGAAATAAGTTAAACTCAACTCACAACTAATTAGTTGAATTGATCTCTCCTAATGATTATGAAAGCATAACTTTCTTACTAAAAGATTATGTAAGAGAGTAGTTAAAAGGTAGAAATAAAAGTATGTTAAAAAATATTAAGTAAAATAAAAAAAATTAGGATAGCAAGTATAACATAAAATTGGTATTTAATTATATATTGATACTATAAAATCATAAAAGAGAAGCATGAGGTTAGATATGTTTATGGGTCTAGTAAAATAAACTATCTTCCTTTATAACTGTGTTATTTTATATAAGTATATGTTATTGACCTTGGAATGTGGTGCCTTTTACATACAGTTACATTAGAGTGATTTTAATGAGATGCAATCTTATGTTATTTAATTATTAATTATTAACTATAACTAATACAGTTTTTATTAATAAATATTAATTAATAGTAATAACAATTGGTGGATATTTTTATTTAAGCTAAGGTAACTTAAGTAAGGAAAATTAGTAGAGTTAGTGGGTTGATTATTCACCGGTTACTACCATCAATAATTAATAATAAATGAAATAAATAATTATAATAATGATAATAATAATAATAATAATAATAATAATAATAATAATAATAATTATTATTATTATTATTATTATTATTATTATACAAATCAATATTTCAATGACTCTCAAACAAATAATTATAAAAAATATGCAAATGTCAAATACTCAATGCAATGAATAAAAACAAAAAGAAGGCAAAAATAAATAAAAAATTGATGCTCTTGTCGTTCTCCTTTTTACTTACTTGGACTTGTTCTACATAAAGAATTAAATCCATAAAATATTAATAGTAGTTTTATTTGTCATCAGTCATCCTATCAAATACAGTGAATCACAATAAATGACTTGAATCAATATTAAATTGATAAAATAGAAAGATTTAACAATATAATAAATTGTAAAATAAAATAATCCAACAATATAATAAATTGTAAAATAAAATAATCTAACATAATTGAAAAATACCTTAATTTTACTGACAAATTATTCATCCATGACATTAAAATTTTCAATTGTATCCAAATGCATACTAATATTTAAGAGAATATCAAAGAAAAGAAAGTTAATAGATAGTCAACATAATTTTGAAAAATATATTCATTTACACATTGTCAACATAATAATAAGATTTAACAATATTATTATTATTAAAAATATAATAATTAATGAATGAATTGATAGAAGAGTTTTGGCGGAGAAGTTTTTGTGGAAGAACTTCTAGGATTATAAAAAAACGTTAACTCCCAAGTTTTGAGTTCAAGTTTTAAGTAATGTAGTTAGTGGTTATTTATTGGTGTAGTGTACTTAATGGGATAAGTATCAACGTGAGTTAATGGAAAACAAAACTTTAATTTAATTATCAATTAATTGATAAATCAATTAGAGGAAAATAATTAATTGTTTAATAATAATTATTGCATTAATAATTATTAAGTGTTTAATTGATTACTTGTGTTGTGTGGTAATAATATTACGTGGTTAATAGGTAGTTAAATAAAAGTTTCATTTAAATGAGTTAGTGTTTGGTTTTTCTATTAGTTAATTAATTAATATTAATATAATTTGTTATTATTATTAATAAAAATAAAATAATTAGTGAATAAATTGATAGAAGAGTTTTGGCAGGAAGTTTTTGTGGAAGAACTTTTAGGATTATAATTTAGTATGATGTGTAATTGTTGTTAGGGTCACATTCCTAGCCAATGTGGAAATTTTTTTTCTAGAGCAACATATTTGTGATAGACATACCACATACTCACCCAAAACTTTAAGGTGATAGGTGTGTGGGTTCTCCCCACTTATAAATACTCAAATTTTCACATTTCTAACTAATGTGAGACTATTACACATACTACTCACACTAGTTATATTTAACAATTGCTTTGTTCCTTGTTGTGCAATCTATCCTTTTATTTGGTTTTCTTGAAGAAATAAACATATGCTATTATTCTTTAGAAGAAATTGTTTTGTGTCTTTGATAGTAATCGTTCACAAACACTGTAAGTTTGTAACTCTTGAATGAAGGTTGCTTATTTTTATAAGAAACTATAAATATATAACAGTTACTTTGTATTTTTTTAGTGTTATTTTGTGGAATTTATGTCTATCCTTACAAAACACTCAATTGTTGGGATTCACATGAATTTCATAATATTATTGGGTTGAGTAAGTGTTGTTGGTATTGCTTTATTTTCATAATGAAATTTATATCAATTTATTGTTTTCCCTGTAGTGAATATAAGTTAAACGCATCTTCTTTGATTTTAGATATATTGTATTACTTGTTTTAGAGTAAACCAATGTTTTACTTTTTGAATAATGAAAGTCTATTTAATTGAGAGATAACTTGCTATTATTGATGGCACTTGATTTGCTATCATCTTTCCTTCTATATATTTGTATAAAATACGTTCTATATTAATTTTTTAGCTAATGTTCGGAAATGGGGAAGTTTACAATCCCAAAGGGCGGAGATGGAATTTCAATAACAAGGTTTTCAAGTAAAATCCCAACTTTATTTTTTTTACTTTGATATTTTCCTAAATATTTCTCCCTTATGATTCAATAATAATCTCAGAAAATTATTGCAACCTATAAAAATATTGAAGTGGTCTGATCAATTTAGGCATTGTGTCGAGCCTACGACCTACATATTTTGGTATTGAAGTAGGAAAAAAAATAAAAAATAGATAATTGTAAAATTTTGACCAAAATTATGAAGGAACTAAGAACGTTTTTTTGAGTTAAACACAATAAAAAAACTTTTATTACCATAGAAATAGATGGAATGTCGGATTGACAAGGTGAACCATGAGAAACATCCATGCCAAAAATTAGAGTTGGAGTTTTGGATACAATTGGGATGGATGGAGAATGTTCAACCTCTAACATATAATTCATCCCACCAAGCTACAACAAAATAAAAATATTCAATGGTTGGACGAAATGACATGGCTAATGATAAGTTTCAAGGAATTATTGCAAAAATAAATATACCTTAGCATTGATCTTCAGTAAAACATTGGTCAGGTATGGTCGTTTAGCCTTAGAGGGTGCTACACACTGAGTAACAATTCCAAAGTCAACAAGATTCTTCTTCTTCCATGGACCTTCACATGTCACAATTATATTTTGTTCAAAACATTTAATAATTGCTTTAAACAATTACTTTAAATTCTGACATGTGAAGGTCCATGGAAGAAGAAGAATCTTGTTGACTTTGGAATTGTTACTCAGTGTGTAGCACCCTCTAGGCTAAACGACCAATACCTGACCAATGTTTTACTGACGATCAATGCTAAGGTATATTTATTTTTGCAATGATTTCTTTGAAACTTATCATTAGCCATGTCACTTGGTCCAACCATTGAATGTTTTTATTCCCTTGTAGCTTGGTGGGATTGATTATCTGTTAGAAGTTGAACATTCTCCATCCATCCCAATTGTATCCAAAACTCCAACTCTAATTTTGGACATGGATGTTTCTCATGGTTCACCTTGTCAATCCGACATTCCATCTATTGCTACACTAATAAAAGTTTTTTATTGTGTTAACTCTAAAAAATATTCTTAGTTCCTTCATAAGTTTGGTCAAAATTTTACAATTATCTATTTTTTATTTTTTTTCCTACTTCAATACCTAAATATGTAGGTCGTAGGCTCGACACAATGGCGACTAATATCTAAAAATTGGGCATGTGTCCGAACCCAGGTTTCTAAGGTTGAACCTATTGACCATTTATCCAAGCTAGTGCCTTGTACGAAGGTTGACGAAGAAATTAAAGGTTTATTGTGTTTTTATTCTCTCAATGCGCGCACGCGCGCGCGCACACACACACACACACACACACACACACACACACACACACACACACATATATATATATATATATATATATATATATATATATATATATATATATATATTCAAGCAAGACTAAAATAATAATTATTGAACCATGTCATACATGCACACGTAAAAGATGACGATGATACGATCACACATCAACAATTAACTTGAATTATGTTTGTTACAAGTTAGTTGAATAGAACTTAGTTACACCTTCATGGTTACACTATGGTGTGCTACGATGTAGGTTTCTTCTGGTTTAAGCAACCATACTCGTATATATATCCTAGCTTGTATTATCTTCTTCTTCAATGAGAATTCATCTTTCAATGTTCATTTTGATCCTCTTAATATGGTATCAAGCTCTTATCAATGAACACAATTCTTATCATTCATTCTACAATTGTTTGTTTCCTTCTTCTTCTTCGTCTTCATTATCTCCGTTGATTTTCTATTCACATTGCACCATTGTTGATACCTTGATCATCAATCTCTGCTCAATAATTTTTCTTTCTTTGCTCTGTTCATTTTCTTGAATTTGTCTTACAAATTCTCATCTTGTTCCTCATCGATCCAACAGGCCTCTGCGTTTAGGACCAAACTCTCAACTTGATCTTGACTCTATCTACTACATTCACTCGATTAAAGGCCCAAAATCAGTCACCATTAATCTCAAGCTCGATGGTTCTAACTACCTCACATGGAGCAGATCCATGAAGTGTGCATTGGGTGTTCAGAACAAACTGAAGTACATTGATGGATCCACTAAAATTCTGGATGAAGACCATCTCAACTATGATCAATGGAAACGCTGTAATCACCTTATCCTTTCTTTGTTCATCAATATGGTTTGTGAATAAATTGCTTTAACAGTTATCTTTCGTGAACATGCTATTGAGGCTTGGAATGATTTACGTGAATAATTTTCCAAAGCTGATTGTATTCGTATTCTTGCATTACGTGCCTCTATCAATAATTTGAAACAAAACTCCCGATTAGTTATGGAGTGCTTTCTTGAGTTCAAAGGCCTTTGGGAAAACATAATTCCCATAGACCTCTCCCAATCATGCACTGTGCACATAGGTTTAGATGCAATGCATTTCGTAATGCTCAAGAACACAAACTTGAAGAACAAGCTATCCAATTTTTAATAGTTTGGATGATACTTTATCTGCTATTAGGACTCGAGTTTTGATTATGGATCCCTTACCATCCATATATCGAATTTATCCTGTTCTGGTTCAAGAAGAGAGTCACCACAAGAATATTACACCTGTCGATGATTCATCTATTTCCATCAATGCTGCTCAAAGATCAGATTTGAAGTACAAGGGTAGATCTCATAACTCCAAAAGTGCTCCTAGGGTGTGTACCTTTTGCATCAGAACTGGCCATACTGTTGATTTTTGCTATCAAAAGCATGGCCATCCCAACTTTAAAAAGAACAAATCATCTGTCAATGCAAGCCAAGTGGAGAATCCCTCACCTAAAATCACACCAGATGCCTAAAATGCCAACAACCAAATGCCTATTTCTCAAGCTCAATATGATCAACTCATTAGTTGTTGACTGCAGAATAGGGCAAGCAAGCAAAAATATTTATTTTCGGAAGAATTCCCTCCGGGATTTATATCGTGTCCACAGAGATCGGTTCGAGGGAAAGAATGCCGTTCGACAATCTCTCGCGTTAATGAGTTTGGATTAAATTGGTTTACAAGTAAAAACAAACAGAAAAGTAAAGATGAACATAAAAAGAGTACATTCTTTGAAGAGAAGAAACCTATCAAGCATGAATATACACTACTCAGAACAAACGTAAACCTATCAATCGATCGCATTCAACATACAATACTCATCAAAATCATCATGTATCGCTCACAACAAAGGTTATGTCTAACGCATAGTTGAGAGAGCAACCGTATTACTCTCGTCGACACTCTCGCGCACGACGCCTCGAAACACGGAAGACATTAAGTTCCGACACCATAAAGATTATTATCTAAATCTATCTCTAGAGTCTAGACAATAGATATCCATCCTTAATCAAGATTCATGATGTTTATCTCTAACACAACACAAATCCAAACATAAATGCAAAAAGATCAAGGAAGACATCGATAATGATTTGTAAAGCATCTATATTATACAACCATGATCAATACATGTACATAGGTTTAGAGTAACAATACAAACATAACCCACAAAATAGAGAAATACATAGAGAAGAAATGGAGAAAAACCAAACATCTCAAAACTTGTCGGCTCCGATTCATGAAGGATTCAACTCCGGATCATCCTAATTCATGCTCCAATGTGTTTTCTAGCCTACTTCTGGTCAAAAAATGCTATTGGATGGATTTGGAACTAAAAATATCAAACCCATCACTAAAAAATGATGAAAAATGGCTTAAATGGGCAATTCTTACTTTCCAGGTTCGCCTAGCGAGTCCCCGTTCGCTAGGCGAACGTAAACCGCCTTTCTGTTGAGTTTTTTCACGGTTCTGGAACTTTTCGTTCGCCCCGGTTCGCCTAGCGAACAAGCTAGCGAGTGCTCGCTACGGGGGCTCGCCTAGCGGGCATGACAGAAAACCAGAATTTGTTTTCTTCATAACTCTTGAACCGTAACTCCGATTGACGCACGGTTTGAAGCGTTGGAAAGCTTATTCAATGCTCTTTATGAATATGGAAACATCCCATTGCTGGAACACCTACAAAAATAAATGAAAATCGATTAAACTCAATGATATTTCACGGTAACGCATTATACACCGAAAACGTAAAGTAAACGTATTTACACATAAAGTGGGGTTTATTCAACCAATTTTAACACAAAGTAAGGATAAGTGCAACAAAACTTATATACAAAAATAGGTACAATTTGCACTTATCAAACTCTCCCCAACTTACATAGTTGTTTGTCCACAAACAAGAATCAAACAAACTTGAAAATGCGCAAGAAAAAACCAAAGAATGACGAATCAATAGGTTTTGAAAAACGGAAACGAATGAATGGTTCAAATGAAAACGGTACACACAAAAAGTAAATACTTACCACTAAACTGCAACGATAACATAGTCACGAAACAAAAGCAAAGTACAAAAGTCATGCCAAAAATTCTAAAACAACACAAGTTCAAATGTGAATCACACCTAGCAAAAACAATCATCGGTAGATGAAAAATACAAAATGAGGTTCTTTCACTCACACAACAATCTTGCAAACAAAAGACTAAATTATGCATACATCCACAAATTCACATTGAAAATACAAAGGCAAGAATCACAAGGGCTTTTCAAGGTTGTAGCGTGGTCGAGTAAACAAACAAGGGGCAATTTCTAAAGGTAATTGAAACAAAAACTTGCCTAAACCTAAGGGAGTGATCAACTCACAAAGACTCAAACACAAAAAATTCCAATCAACTTCTTCCAAAATCCCAAGTGCTACACAACACACAATACTTATTTAGCACAATTGTTGAAACTCTTTTTGTTTCCTTTTTCAAGGATTTTCTTTTTCTTTCTTTTTCACTTTTTTCTTTTCTTTTCTTTGTCATATTTTTCTCTTTTTTCTTTTCTTTTTCAATCCTCATAGAATTCAACCAATGAGTACACACAATCATCCTCTCCCCAACTTGAATTCAACCGCACCATCATGTGAATACTCCCTACTTTCTAAGGCAAGGACAAATCCATACAACAACACAAAATTGAGGTCCAAGAAAAAACAAAATCCATTCAAAAATAAGTGAACTAAATACTCATAGACAAGCATTAAGTTCAAATAGAAACATGGATCAAAAAGTTCAAAGGGGTTACGAATTCTCACACACTCACAAGGTGAATTGAATATTTGGCTAAGGTAGTTGTGCTCAAAATGAAACAATTGCCTTGATCCTTTTCATGCATTCATATACACAACATAAACAACAGATTCAACATAATAAAATCCAGTTAGAACAATAATGTTGGTTCTCCGCGCATATATGAACAATGGAAAGCCACCTCACAAAAAGGTTGGGAACTAAAGTGATTCACACAAGAACAAGTATACAAAAGAATGAATGGCATGGAAGTTTGTAAAATGCCTAAGTATCATGAATATGCTAAAGTATAGAAAGCGATAAATACATACCTCGGACGTGTACAAAACTTAACAAAATCATTACCATACATCCGCAAGTTGAAACGAACCAACTTGGAAAATCACAAAAGCATCCTCAAGTAAGTCGACCAAGACTTGCAACCAAATAACAAACAAAACTTTAGAAAAGAAAAACTATAAAACATGCTTGTTTTACGTCGTAAGCTCGACGCCTTTACGGTGCTTAATTAGAAACTTCCTTCATTCATGCCATGGTGATGCCTCACCGCGCATCCAAAAGCAAGCGTCCTAACCAAACACTTGAACAAACGTCAAAAATGTACAAGTATCATAATAAACAAGTGAAAATATACAAAATGTACGATATTTACAAAACTCAAAAACAAAGAAACTATCGCAATGCGATTCAATATAAAAACCGATCCCCGGCAACGGCGCCATTTTGTTGACTGCAGAATAGGGCAAGCAAGCAAAAATATTTATTTTCGGAAGAATTCCCTCCGGGATTTATATCGTGTCCACAGAGATCGGTTCGAGGGAAAGAATGCCATTCGACAATCTCTCGCGTTAATGAGTTTGGATTAAATTGGTTTACAAGTAAAAACAAACAGAAAAGTAAAGATGAACATAAAAAGAGTACGTTCTTTGAAGAGAAGAAACCTATCAAGCATGAATATACACTACTCAGAACAAACGTAAACCTATCAATCGGTCGCATTCAACATACAATACTCATCAAAATCATCATGTATCGCTCACAACAAAGGTTATGTCTAACGCACAGTTGAGAGAGCAACCTTATTACTCTCGTCGACACTCTCGCGCACGACGCCTCGAAACACGGAAGACATTAAGTTCCGACACCATAAAGATTATTATCTAAATCTATCTCTAGAGTCTAGACAATAGATATCCATCCTTAATCAAGATTCATGATGTTTATCTCTAACACAACACAAATCCAAACATAAATGCAAAAAGATCAAGGAAGACATCGATAATGATTTATAAAGCATCTATATTATACAACCATGATCAATACATGTACATAGGTTTAGAGTAACAATACAAACATAACCCACAAAATAGAGAAATACATAGAGAAGAAATGGAGAAAAACAAAACATCTCAAAAGTTGTCGGCTCCGATTCATGAAGGGTTCAACTCCGGATCATCCTAATTCATGCTCCAATGTGTTTTCTAGCCTAATTCTGGTCAAAAAATGCTATTGGATGGATTTGGAACTAAAAATATCAAACCCATCACTAAAAAATGATGAAAAATGGCTTAAATGGGCAATTCTGACTTTCCAGGTTCGCCTAGCGAGTCCCCGTTCGCTAGGCGAACGTAAACCGCCTTTCTGTTGAGTTTTTTCACGATTCTAGAACTTTTCGTTCGCCCCGGTTCGCCTAGCGAACAAGCTAGCGAGTGCTCGCTACGGGGGCTCGCCTAGCGAGCATGACAGAAAACCAGAATTTGTTTTCTTCATAACTCTTGAACCGTAACTCCGATTGACGCACGGTTTGAAGCGTTGGAAAGCTTATTCAATGCTCTTTATGAATATGGAAAAACCCCATTGCTGGAACACCTACAAAGATAAATGAAAATCGATTAAACTCAATGATGTTTCACGGTAACGCATTATACACCGAAAACGTAAAGTAAACGTATTTACACATAAAGTGGGGTTTATTCAACCAATTTTAACACAAAGTAAGGATAAGTGCAACAAAACTTATATACAAAAATAGGTACAATTTGCACTTATCAAACTCTCCCCAACTTACATAGTTGTTTGTCCACAAACAAGAATCAAACAAACTTGAAAATGCGCAAGAAAAAACCAAAGAATGACGAATCAATAGGTTTTGAAAAACGGAAACGAATGAATGGTTCAAATGAAAACGGTACACACAAAAAGTAAATACTTACCACTAAACTGCAACGATAACATAGTCACGAAACAAAAGCAAAGTACAAAAGTCATGCCAAAAATTCTAAAACAACACAAGTTCAAATGTGAATCACACCTAGCAAAAACAATCATCGGTAGATGAAAAATACAAAATGAGGTTCTTTCACTCACACAACAATCTTGCAAACAAAAGACTAAATTATGCATACATCCACAAATTCACATTGAAAATACAAAGGCAAGAATCACAAGGGCTTTTCAAGGTTGTAGCGTGGTCGAGTAAACAAACAAGGGGCAATTTCTAAAGGTAATTGAAACAAAAACTTGCCTAAACCTAAGGGAGTGATCAACTCACAAAGACTCAAACACAAAAAATTCCAATCAACTTCTTCCAAAATCCCAAGTGCTACACAACACACAATACTTATTTAGCACAATTGTTGAAACTCTTTTTGTTTCCTTTTTCAAGGATTTTCTTTTTCTTTCTTTTTCACTTTTTTCTTTTCTTTTCTTTGTCATATTTTTCTCTTTTTTCTTTTCTTTTTCAATCCTCATAGAATTCAACCAATGAGTACACACAATCATCCTCTCCCCAACTTGAATTCAACCGCACCATCATGTGAATACTCCCTACTTTCTAAGGCAAGGACAAATCCATACAACAACACAAAATTGAGGTCCAAGAAAAAACAAAATCCATTCAAAAATAAGTGAACTAAATACTCATAGACAAGCATTAAGTTCAAATAGAAACATGGATCAAAAAGTTCAAAGGGGTTACGAATTCTCACACACTCACAAGGTGAATTGAATATTTGGCTAAGGTAGTTGTGCTCAAAATGAAACAATTGCCTTGATCCTTTTCATGCATTCATATACACAACATAAACAACAGATTCAACATAATAAAATCCAGTTAGAACAATAATGTTGGTTCTCCGCGCATATATGAACAATGGAAAGCCACCTCACAAAAAGGTTGGGAACTAAAGTGATTCACACAAGAACAAGTATACAAAAGAATGAATGGCATGGAAGTTTGTAAAATGCCTAAGTATCATGAATATGCTAAAGTATAGAAAGCGATAAATACATACCTCGGACGTGTACAAAACTTAACAAAATCATTACCATACATCCGCAAGTTGAAACGAACCAACTTGGAAAATCACAAAAGCATCCTCAAGTAAGTCGACCAAGACTTGCAACCAAATAACAAACAAAACTTTAGAAAAGAAAAACTATAAAACATGCTTGTTTTACGTCGTAAGCTCGACGCCTTTACGGTGCTTAATTAGAAACTTCCTTCATTCATGCCATGGTGATGCCTCACCGCGCATCCAAAAGCAAGCGTCCTAACCAAACACTTGAACAAACGTCAAAAATGTACAAGTATCATAATAAACAAGTGAAAATATACAAAATGTACGATATTTACAAAACTCAAAAACAAAGAAACTATCGCAATGCGATTCAATATAAAAACCGATCCCCGGCAACGGCGCCATTTTGTTGACTGCAGAATAGGGCAAGCAAGCAAAAATATTTATTTTCGGAAGAATTCCCTCCGGGATTTATATCGTGTCCACAGAGATCGGTTCGAGGGAAAGAATGCCATTCGACAATCTCTCGTGTTAATGAGTTTGGATTAAATTGGTTTACAAGTAAAAACAAACAGAAAAGTAAAGATGAACATAAAAAGAGTACGTTCTTTGAAGAGAAGAAACCTATCAAGCATGAATATACACTACTCAGAACAAACGTAAACCTATCAATCGGTCGCATTCAACATACAATACTCATCAAAATCATCATGTATCGCTCACAACAAAGGTTATGTCTAACGCACAGTTGAGAGAGCAACCTTATTACTCTCGTCGACACTCTCGCGCACGACGCCTCGAAACACGGAAGACATTAAGTTTCGACACCATAAAGATTATTATCTAAATCTATCTCTAGAGTCTAGACAATAGATATCCATCCTTAATCAAGATTCATGATGTTTATCTCTAACACAACACAAATCCAAACATAAATGCAAAAAGATCAAGGAAGACATCGATAATGATTTATAAAGCATCTATATTATACAACCATGATCAATACATGTACATAGGTTTAGAGTAACAATACAAACATAACCCACAAAATAGAGAAATACATAGAGAAGAAATGGAGAAAAACCAAACATCTCAAAAGTTGTCGGCTCCGATTCATGAAGGGTTCAACTCCGGATCATCCTAATTCATGCTCCAATGTGTTTTCTAGCCTAATTCTGGTCAAAAAATGCTATTGGATGGATTTGGAACTAAAAATATCAAACCCATCACTAAAAAATGATGAAAAATGGCTTAAATGGGCAATTCTGACTTTCCAGGTTCGCCTAGCGTGTCCCCGTTCGCTAGGCGAACGTAAACCGCCTTTCTGTTGAGTTTTTTCACGATTCTAGAACTTTTCGTTCGCCCCGGTTCGCCTAGCGAACAAGCTAGCGAGTGCTCGCTACGGGGGCTCGCCTAGCGAGCATGACAGAAAACCAGAATTTGTTTTCTTCATAACTCTTGAACCGTAACTCCGATTGACGCACGGTTTGAAGCGTTGGAAAGCTAATTCAATGCTCTTTATGAATATGGAAAAACCCCATTGCTGGAACACCTACAAAGATAAATGAAAATCGATTAAACTCAATGATATTTCACGGTAACGCATTATACACCGAAAACGTAAAGTAAACGTATTTACACATAAAGTGGGGTTTATTCAACCAATTTTAACACAAAGTAAGGATAAGTGCAACAAAACTTATATACAAAAATAGGTACAATTTGCACTTATCAAACTCTCCCCAACTTACATAGTTGTTTGTCCACAAACAAGAATCAAACAAACTTGAAAATGCGCAAGAAAAAACCAAAGAATGACGAATCAATAGGTTTTGAAAAACGGAAACGAATGAATGGTTCAAATGAAAACGGTACACACAAAAAGTAAATACTTACCACTAAACTGCAACGATAACATAGTCACGAAACAAAAGCAAAGTACAAAAGTCATGCCAAAAATTCTAAAACAACACAAGTTCAAATGTGAATCACACATAGCAAAAACAATCATCGGTAGATGAAAAACACAAAATGAGGTTCTTTCACTCACACAACAATCTTGCAAACAAAAGACTAAATTATGCATACATCCACAAATTCACATTGAAAATACAAAGGCAAGAATCACAAGGGCTTTTCAAGGTTGTAGCGTGGTCGAGTAAACAAACAAGGGGCAATTTCTAAAGGTAATTGAAACAAAAACTTGCCTAAACCTAAGGGAGTGATCAACTCACAAAGACTCAAACACAAAAAATTCCAATCAACTTCTTCCAAAATCCCAAGTGCTACACAACACACAATACTTATTTAGCACAATTGTTGAAACTCTTTTTGTTTCCTTTTTCAAGGATTTTCTTTTTCTTTCTTTTTCACTTTTTTCTTTTCTTTTCTTTGTCATATTTTTCTCTTTTTTCTTTTCTTTTTCAATCCTCATAGAATTCAACCAATGAGTACACACAATCATCCTCTCCCCAACTTGAATTCAACCGCACCATCATGTGAATACTCCCTACTTTCTAAGGCAAGGACAAATCCATACAACAACACAAAATTGAGGTCCAAGAAAAAACAAAATCCATTCAAAAATAAGTGAACTAAATACTCATAGACAAGCATTAAGTTCAAATAGAAACATGGATCAAAAAGTTCAAAGGGGTTACGAATTCTCACACACTCACAAGGTGAATTGAATATTTGGCTAAGGTAGTTGTGCTCAAAATGAAACAATTGCCTTGATCCTTTTCATGCATTCATATACACAACATAAACAACAGATTCAACATAATAAAATCCGGTTAGAACAATAATGTTGGTTCTCTGCGCATATATGAACAATGGAAAGCCACCTCACAAAAAGGTTGGGAACTAAAGTGATTCACACAAGAACAAGTATACAAAAGAATGAATGGCATGGAAGTTTGTAAAATGCCTAAGTATCATGAATATGCTAAAGTATAGAAACCGATAAATACATACCTCGGACGTGTACAAAACTTAACAAAATCATTACCATACATCCGCAAGTTGAAACGAACCAACTTGGAAAATCACAAAAGCATCCTCAAGTAAGTCGACCAAGACTTGCAACCAAATAACAAACAAAACTTTAGAAAAGAAAAACTATAAAACATGCTTGTTTTACGTCGTAAGCTCGACGCCTTTACGGTGCTTAATTAGAAACTTCCTTCATTCATGCCATGGTGATGCCTCACCGCGCATCCAAAAGCAAGCGTCCTAACCAAACACTTGAACAAACGTCAAAAATGTACAAGTATCATAATAAACAAGTGAAAATATACAAAATGTACGATATTTACAAAACTCAAAAACAAAGAAACTATCGCAATGCGATTCAATATAAAAACCGATCCCCGGCAACGGCGCCATTTTGTTGACTGCAGAATAGGGCAAGCAAGCAAAAATATTTATTTTCGGAAGAATTCCCTCCGGGATTTATATCGTGTCCACAGAGATCGGTTCGAGGGAAAGAATGCCATTCGACAATCTCTCGCGTTAATGAGTTTGGATTAAATTGGTTTACAAGTAAAAACAAACAGAAAAGTAAAGATGAACATAAAAAGAGTACATTCTTTGAAGAGAAGAAACCTATCAAGCATGAATATACACTACTCAGAACAAACGTAAACCTATCAATCGGTCGCATTCAACATACAATACTCATCAAAATCATCATGTATCGCTCACAACAAAGGTTATGTCTAACGCACAGTTGAGAGAGCAACCGTATTACTCTCGTCGACACTCTCGCGCACGACGCCTCGAAACACGGAAGACATTAAGTTCCGACACCATAAAGATTATTATCTAAATCTATCTCTAGAGTCTAGACAATAGATATCCATCCTTAATCAAGATTCATGATGTTTATCTCTAACACAACACAAATCCAAACATAAATGCAAAAAGATCAAGGAAGACATCGATAATGATTTGTAAAGCATCTATATTATACAACCATGATCAATACATGTACATAGGTTTAGAGTAACAATACAAACATAACCCACAAAATAGAGAAATACATAGAGAAGAAATGGAGAAAAACCAAACATCTCAAAAGTTGTCGGCTCCGATTCATGAAGGATTCAACTCCGGATCATCCTAATTCATGCTCCAATGTGTTTTCTAGCCTAATTCTGGTCAAAAAATGCTATTGGATGGATTTGGAACTAAAAATATCAAACCCATCACTAAAAAATGATGAAAAATGGCTTAAATGGGCAATTCTGACTTTCCAGGTTCGCCTAGCGAGTCCCCGTTCGCTAGGCGAACGTAAACCGCCTTTCTGTTGAGTTTTTTCACGATTCTGGAACTTTTCGTTCTCCCCGGTTCGCCTAGCGAACAAGCTAGCGAGTGCTCGCTACGGGGGCTCGCCTAGCGAGCATGACAGAAAACCAGAATTTGTTTTCTTCATAACTCTTGAACCGTAACTCCGATTGACGCACGGTTTGAAGCGTTGGAAAGCTTATTCAATGCTCTTTATGAATATGGAAACACCCCATTGCTGGAACACCTACAAAGATAAAAGAAAATCGATTAAACTCAATGATATTTCACGGTAACGCATTATACACCGAAAACGTAAAGTAAACGTATTTACACATAAAGTGGGGTTTATTCAACCAATTTTAACACAAAGTAAGGATAAGTGCAACAAAACTTATATACAAAAATAGGTACAATTTACACTTATCAAACTCTCCCCAACTTACATAGTTGTTTGTCCACAAACAAGAATCAAACAAACTTGAAAATGCGCAAGAAAAAACCAAAGAATGACGAATCAATAGGTTTTGAAAAACGGAAACGAATGAATGGTTCAAATGAAAATGGTACACACAAAAAGTAAATACTTACCACTAAACTGCAACGATAACATAGTCACGAAACAAAAGCAAAGTACAAAAGTCATGCCAAAAATTCTAAAACAACACAAGTTCAAATGTGAATCACACCTAGCAAAAACAATCATCGGTAGATGAAAAACACAAAATGAGGTTCTTTCACTCACACAACAATCTTGCAAACAAAAGACTAAATTATGCATACATCCACAAATTCACATTGAAAATACAAAGGCAAGAATCACAAGGGCTTTTCAAGGTTGTAGCGTGGTCGAGTAAACAAACAAGGGGCAATTTCTAAAGGTAATTGAAACAAAAACTTGCCTAAACCTAAGGGAGTGATCAACTCACAAAGACTCAAACACAAAAAATTCCAATCAACTTCTTCCAAAATCCCAAGTGCTACACAACACACAATACTTATTTAGCACAATTGTTGAAACTCTTTTTGTTTCCTTTTTCAAGGATTTTCTTTTTCTTTCTTTTTCGATTTTTTCTTTTCTTTTCTTTGTCATATTTTTCTCTTTTTTCTTTTCTTTTTCAATCCTCATAGAATTCAACCAATGAGTACACACAATCATCCTCTCCCCAACTTGAATTCAACCGCACCATCATGTGAATACTCCCTACTTTCTAAGGCAAGGACAAATCCATACAACAACACAAAATTGAGGTCCAAGAAAAAACAAAATCCATTAAAAAATAAGTGAACTAAATACTCATAGACAAGCATTAAGTTCAAATAGAAACATGGATCAAAAAGTTCAAAGGGGTTACGAATTCTCACACACTCACAAGGTGAATTGAATATTTGGCTAAGGTAGTTGTGCTCAAAATGAAACAATTGCCTTGATCCTTTTCATGCATTCATATACACAACATAAACAACAGATTCAACATAATAAAATCCAGTTAGAACAATAATGTTGGTTCTCCGCGCATATATGAACAATGGAAAGCCACCTCACAAAAAGGTTGGGAACTAAAGTGATTCACACAAGAACAAGTATACAAAAGAATGAATGGCATGGAAGTTTGTAAAATGCCTAAGTATCATGAATATGCTAAAGTATAGAAAGCGATAAATACATACCTCGGACGTGTACAAAACTTAACAAAATCATTACCATACATCCGCAAGTTGAAACGAACCAACTTGGAAAATCACAAAAGCATCCTCAAGTAAGTCGACCAAGACTTGCAACCAAATAACAAACAAAACTTTAGAAAAGAAAAACTATAAAACATGCTTGTTTTACGTCGTAAGCTCGACGCCTTTACGGTGCTTAATTAGAAACTTCCTTCATTCATGCCATGGTGATGCCTCACCGCGCATCCAAAAGCAAGCGTCCTAACCAAACACTTGAACAAACGTCAAAAATGTACAAGTATCATAATAAACAAGTGAAAATATACAAAATGTACGATATTTACAAAACTCAAAAACAAAGAAACTATTGCAATGCAATTCAATATAAAAACCGATCCCCGGCAACGGCGCCATTTTGTTGACTGCAGAATAGGGCAAGCAAGCAAAAATATTTATTTTCGGAAGAATTCCCTCCGGGATTTATATCGTGTCCACAGAGATCGGTTCGAGGGAAAGAATGCCATTCGACAATCTCTCGCGTTAATGAGTTTGGATTAAATTGGTTTACAAGTAAAAACAAACAGAAAAGTAAAGATGAACATAAAAAGAGTACATTCTTTGAAGAGAAGAAACCTATCAAGCATGAATATACACTACTCAGAACAAACGTAAACCTATCAATCGGTCGCATTCAACATACAATACTCATCAAAATCATCATGTATCGCTCACAACAAAGGTTATGTCTAACGCACAGTTGAGAGAGCAACCGTATTACTCTCGTCGACACTCTCGCGCACGACGCCTCGAAACACGGAAGACATTAAGTTCCGACACCATAAAGATTATTATCTAAATCTATCTCTAGAGTCTAGACAATAGATATCCATCCTTAATCAAGATTCATGATGTTTATCTCTAACACAACACAAATCCAAACATAAATGCAAAAAGATCAAGGAAGACATCGATAATGATTTGTAAAGCATCTATATTATACAACCATGATCAATACATGTACATAGGTTTAGAGTAACAATACAAACATAACCCACAAAATAGAGAAATACATAGAGAAGAAATGGAGAAAAACCAAACATCTCAAAAGTTGTCGGCTCCGATTCATGAAGGATTCAACTCCGGATCATCCTAATTCATGCTCCAATGTGTTTTCTAGCCTAATTCTGGTCAAAAAATGCTATTGGATGGATTTGGAACTAAAAATATCAAACCCATCACTAAAAAATGATGAAAAATGGCTTAAATGGGCAATTCTGACTTTCCAGGTTCGCCTAGCGAGTCCCCGTTCGCTAGGCGAACATAAACCGCCTTTCTGTTGAGTTTTTTCAAGGTTCTGGAACTTTTCGTTCGCCCCGGTTCGCCTAGCGAACAAGCTAGCGAGTGCTCGCTACGGGGGCTCGCCTAGCGGGCATGACAGAAAACCAGAATTTGTTTTCTTCATAACTCTTGAACCGTAACTCCGATTGACGCACGGTTTGAAGCGTTGGAAAGCTTATTCAATGCTATTTATGAATATGGAAACATCCCATTGCTGGAACACCTAGAAAAATAAATGAAAATCGATTAAACTCAATGATATTTCACGGTAACGCATTATACACCGAAAACGTAAAGTAAACGTATTTACACATAAAGTGGGGTTTATTCAACCAATTTTAACACAAAGTAAGGATAAGTGCAACAAAACTTATATACAAAAATAGGTACAATTTGCACTTATCAAACTCTCCCCAACTTACATAGTTGTTTGTCCACAAACAAGAATCAAACAAACTTGAAAATGCGCAAGAAAAAACCAAAGAATGACGAATCAATAGGTTTTGAAAAACGGAAACGAATGAATGGTTCAAATGAAAACGGTACACACAAAAAGTAAATACTTACCACTAAACTGCAACGATAACATAGTCACGAAACAAAAGCAAAGTACAAAAGTCATGCCAAAAATTCTAAAACAACACAAGTTCAAATGTGAATCACACCTAGCAAAAACAATCATCGGTAGATGAAAAACACAAAATGAGGTTCTTTCACTCACACAACAATCTTGCAAACAAAAGACTAAATTATGCATACATCCACAAATTCACATTGAAAATACAAAGGCAAGAATCACAAGGGCTTTTCAAGGTTGTAGCGTGGTCGAGTAAACAAACAAGGGGCAATTTCTAAAGGTAATTGAAACAAAAACTTGCCTAAACCTAAGGGAGTGATCAACTCACAAAGACTCAAACACAAAAAATTCCAATCAACTTCTTCCAAAATCCCAAGTGCTACACAACACACAATACTTATTTAGCACAATTGTTGAAACTCTTTTTGTTTCCTTTTTCAAGGATTTTCTTTTTCTTTCTTTTTCACTTTTTTCTTTTCTTTTCTTTGTCATATTTTTCTCTTTTTTCTTTTCTTTTTCAATCCTCATAGAATTCAACCAATGAGTACACACAATCATCCTCTCCCCAACTTGAATTCAACCGCACCATCATGTGAATACTCCCTACTTTCTAAGGCAAGGACAAATCCATACAACAACACAAAATTGAGGTCCAAGAAAAAACAAAATCCATTCAAAAATAAGTGAACTAAATACTCATAGACAAGCATTAAGTTCAAATAGAAACATGGATCAAAAAGTTCAAAGGGGTTACGAATTCTCACACACTCACAAGGTGAATTGAATATTTGGCTAAGGTAGTTGTGCTCAAAATGAAACAATTGCCTTGATCCTTTTCATGCATTCATATACACAACATAAACAACAGATTCAACATAATAAAATCCAGTTAGAACAATAATGTTGGTTCTCCGCGCATATATGAACAATGGAAAGCCACCTCACAAAAAGGTTGGGAACTAAAGTGATTCACACAAGAACAAGTATACAAAAGAATGAATGGCATGGAAGTTTGTAAAATGCCTAAGTATCATGAATATGCTAAAGTATAGAAAGCGATAAATACATACCTCGGACGTGTACAAAACTTAACAAAATCATTACCATACATCCGCAAGTTGAAACGAACCAACTTGGAAAATCACAAAAGCATCCTCAAGTAAGTCGACCAAGACTTGCAACCAAATAACAAACAAAACTTTAGAAAAGAAAAACTATAAAACATGCTTGTTTTACGTCGTAAGTTCGACGCCTTTACGGTGCTTAATTAGAAACTTCCTTCATTCATGCCATGGTGATGCCTCACCGCGCATCCAAAAGCAAGCGTCCTAACCAAACACTTGAACAAACGTCAAAAATGTACAAGTATCATAATAAACAAGTGAAAATATACAAAATGTACGATATTTACAAAACTCAAAAACAAAGAAACTATTGCAATGCGATTCAATATAAAAACCGATCCCCGGCAACGGCGCCATTTTGTTGACTGCAGAATAGGGCAAGCAAGCAAAAATATTTATTTTCGGAAGAATTCCCTCCGGGATTTATATCGTGTCCACAGAGATCGGTTCGAGGGAAAGAATGCCGTTCGACAATCTCTCGCGTTAATGAGTTTGGATTAAATTGGTTTACAAGTAAAAACAAACAGAAAAGTAAAGATGAACATAAAAAGAGTATTTTCTTTGAAGAGAAGAAACCTATCAAGCATGAATATACACTACTCAGAACAAACGTAAACCTATCAATCGGTCGCATTCAACATACAATACTCATCAAAATCATCATGTATCGCTCACAACAAAGGTTATGTCTAACGCACAGTTGAGAGAGCAACCGTATTACTCTCGTCGACACTCTCGCGCACGACGCCTCGAAACACGGAAGACATTAAGTTTCGACACCATAAAGATTATTATCTAAATCTATCTCTAGAGTCTAGACAATAGATATCCATCCTTAATCAAGATTCATGATGTTTATCTCTAACACAACACAAATCCAAACATAAATGCAAAAAGATCAAGGAAGACATCGATAATGATTTGTAAAGCATCTATATTATACAACCATGATCAATACATGTACATAGGTTTAGAGTAGCAATACAAACATAACCCACAAAATAGAGAAATACATAGAGAAGAAATGGAGAAAAACCAAACATCTCAAAAGTTGTCGGCTCCGATTCATGAAGGATTCAACTCCTGATCATCCTAATTCATGCTCCAATGTGTTTTCTAGCCTAATTCTGGTCAAAAAATGCTATTGGATGGATTTGGAACTAAAAATATCAAACCCATCACTAAAAAATGATGAAAAATGGCTTAAATGGGCAATTCTGACTTTCCAGGTTCGCCTAGCGAGTCCCCGTTCGCTAGGCGAACGTAAACCGCCTTTCTGTTGAGTTTTTTCACGGTTCTGGAACTTTTCGTTCGCCCCGGTTCGCCTAGCGAACAAGCTAGCGAGTGCTCGCTACGGGGGCTCGCCTAGCGGGCATGACAGAAAACCAGAATTTGTTTTCTTCATAACTCTTGAACCGTAACTCCGATTGACGCACGGTTTGAAGCGTTGGAAAGCTTATTCAATGCTCTTTATGAATATGGAAACATCCCATTGCTGGAACACCTACAAAAATAAATGAAAATCGATTAAACTCAATGATATTTCACGGTAACGCATTATACACCGAAAACGTAAAGTAAACGTATTTACACATAAAGTGGGGTTTATTCAACCAATTTTAACACAAAGTAAGGATAAGTGCAACAAAACTTATATACAAAAATAGGTACAATTTGCACTTATCAAACTCTCCCCAACTTACATAGTTGTTTGTCCACAAACAAGAATCAAACAAACTTGAAAATGCGCAAGAAAAAACCAAAGAATGACGAATCAATAGGTTTTGAAAAACGGAAACGAATGAATGGTTCAAATGAAAACGGTACACACAAAAAGTAAATACTTACCACTAAACTGCAACGATAACATAGTCACGAAACAAAAGCAAAGTACAAAAGTCATGCCAAAAATTCTAAAACAACACAAGTTCAAATGTGAATCACACCTAGCAAAAACAATCATCGGTAGATGAAAAACACAAAATGAGGTTCTTTCACTCACACAACAATCTTGCAAACAAAAGACTAAATTATGCATACATCCACAAATTCACATTGAAAATACAAAGGCAAGAATCACAAGGGCTTTTCAAGGTTGTAGCGTGGTCGAGTAAACAAACAAGGGGCAATTTCTAAAGGTAATTGAAACAAAAACTTGCCTAAACCTAAGGGAGTGATCAACTCACAAAGACTCAAACACAAAAAATTCCAATCAACTTCTTCCAAAATCCCAAGTGCTACACAACACACAATACTTATTTAGCACAATTGTTGAAACTCTTTTTGTTTCCTTTTTCAAGGATTTTCTTTTTCTTTCTTTTTCACTTTTTTCTTTTCTTTTCTTTGTCATATTTTTCTCTTTTTTCTTTTCTTTTTCAATCCTCATAGAATTCAACCAATGAGTACACACAATCATCCTCTCCCCAACTTGAATTCAACCGCACCATCATGTGAATACTCCCTACTTTCTAAGGCAAGGACAAATCCATACAACAACACAAAATTGAGGTCCAAGAAAAAACAAAATCCATTCAAAAATAAGTGAACTAAATACTCATAGACAAGCATTAAGTTCAAATAGAAACATGGATCAAAAAGTTCAAAGGGGTTACGAATTCTCACACACTCACAAGGTGAATTGAATATTTGGCTAAGGTAGTTGTGCTCAAAATGAAACAATTGCCTTGATCCTTTTCATGCATTCATATACACAACATAAACAACAGATTCAACATAATAAAATCCAGTTAGAACAATAATGTTGGTTCTCCGCGCATATATGAACAATGGAAAGCCACCTCACAAAAAGGTTGGGAACTAAAGTGATTCACACAAGAACAAGTATACAAAAGAATGAATGGCATGGAAGTTTGTAAAATGCCTAAGTATCATGAATATGCTAAAGTATAGAAAGCGATAAATACATACCTCGGACGTGTACAAAACTTAACAAAATCATTACCATACATCCGCAAGTTGAAACGAACCAACTTGGAAAATCACAAAAGCATCCTCAAGTAAGTCGACCAAGACTTGCAATCAAATAACAAACAAAACTTTAGAAAAGAAAAACTATAAAACATGCTTGTTTTACGTCGTAAGCTCGACGCCTTTACGGTGCTTAATTAGAAACTTCCTTCATTCATGCCATGGTGATGCCTCACCGCGCATCCAAAAGCAAGCGTCCTAACCAAACACTTGAACAAACGTCAAAAATGTACAAGTATCATAATAAACAAGTGAAAATATACAAAATGTACGATATTTACAAAACTCAAAAACAAAGAAACTATCGCAATGCGATTCAATATAAAAACCGATCCCCGGCAACGGCGCCATTTTGTTGACTGCAGAATAGGGCAAGCAAGCAGAAATATTTATTTTCGGAAGAATTCCCTCCGGGATTTATATCGTGTCCACAGAGATCGGTTCGAGGGAAAGAATGCCGTTCGACAATCTCTCGCGTTAATGAGTTTGGATTAAATTGGTTTACAAGTAAAAACAAACAGAAAAGTAAAGATGAACATAAAAAGAGTACATTCTTTGAAGAGAAGAAACCTATCAAGCATGAATATACACTACTCAGAACAAACGTAAACCTATCAATCGGTCGCATTCAAGATACAATACTCATCAAAATCATCATGTATCGCTCACAACAAAGGTTATGTCTAACGCACAGTTGAGAGAGCAACCGTATTACTCTCGTCGACACTCTCGCGTACGACGCCTCGAAACACGGAAGACATTAAGTTCCGACACCATAAAGATTATTATCTAAATCTATCTCTAGAGTCTAGACAATAGATATCCATCCTTAATCAAGATTCATGATGTTTATCTCTAACACAACACAAATCCAAACATAAATGCAAAAAGATCAAGGAAGACATCGATAATGATTTGTAAAGCATCTATATTATACAACCATGATCAATACATGTACATAGGTTTAGAGTAACAATACAAACATAACCCACAAAATAGAGAAATACATAGAGAAGAAATGGAGAAAAACCAAACATCTCAAAAGTTGTCGGCTCCGATTCATGAAGGATTCAACTCCGGATCATCCTAATTCATGCTCCAATGTGTTTTCTAGCCTAATTCTGGTCAAAAAATGCTATTGGATGGATTTGGAACTAAAAATATCAAACCCATCACTAAAAAATGATGAAAAATGGCTTAAATGGGCAATTCTGACTTTCCAGGTTCGCCTAGCGAGTCCCCGTTCGCTAGGCGAACGTAAACCGCCTTTCTGTTGAGTTTTTTCACGATTCTGGAACTTTTCGTTCGCCCCGGTTCGCCTAGCGAACAAGCTAGCGAGTGCTCGCTACGGGGGCTCGCCTAGCGAGCATGACAGAAAACCAGAATTTGTTTTCTTCATAACTCTTGAACCGTAACTCCGATTGACGCACGGTTTGAAGCGTTGGAAAGCTTATTCAATGCTCTTTATGAATATGGAAACATCCCATTGCTGGAACACCTACAAAAATAAATGAAAATCGATTAAACTCAATGATATTTCACGGTAACGCATTATACACCGAAAACGTAAAGTAAACGTATTTACACATAAAGTGGGGTTTATTCAACCAATTTTAACACAAAGTAAGGATAAGTGCAACAAAACTTATATACAAAAATAGGTACAATTTGCACTTATCAAACTCTCCCCAACTTACATAGTTGTTTGTCCACAAACAAGAATCAAACAAACTTGAAAATGCGCAAGAAAAAACCAAAGAATGACGAATCAATAGGTTTTGAAAAACGGAAACGAATGAATGGTTCAAATGAAAACGGTACACACAAAAAGTAAATACTTACCACTAAACTGCAACGATAACATAGTCACGAAACAAAAGCAAAGTACAAAAGTCATGCCAAAAATTCTAAAACAACACAAGTTCAAATGTGAATCACACCTAGCAAAAACAATCATCGGTAGATGAAAAACACAAAATGAGGTTCTTTCACTCACACAACAATCTTGCAAACAAAAGACTAAATTATGCATACATCCACAAATTCACATTGAAAATACAAAGGCAAGAATCACAAGGGCTTTTCAAGGTTGTAGCGTGGTCGAGTAAACAAACAAGGGGCAATTTCTAAAGGTAATTGAAACAAAAACTTGCCTAAACCTAAGGGAGTGATCAACTCACAAAGACTCAAACACAAAAAATTCCAATCAACTTCTTCCAAAATCCCAAGTGCTACACAACACACAATACTTATTTAGCACAATTGTTGAAACTCTTTTTGTTTCCTTTTTCAAGGATTTTCTTTTTCTTTCTTTTTCACTTTTTTCTTTTCTTTTCTTTGTCATATTTTTCTCTTTTTTCTTTTCTTTTTCAATCCTCATAGAATTCAACCAATGAGTACACACAATCATCCTCTCCCCAACTTGAATTCAACCGCACCATCATGTGAATACTCCCTACTTTCTAAGGCAAGGACAAATCCATACAACAACACAAAATTGAGGTCCAAGAAAAAACAAAATCCATTCAAAAATAAGTGAACTAAATACTCATAGACAAGCATTAAGTTCAAATAGAAACATGGATCAAAAAGTTCAAAGGGGTTACGAATTCTCACACACTCACAAGGTGAATTGAATATTTGGCTAAGGTAGTTGTGCTCAAAATGAAACAATTGCCTTGATCCTTTTCATGCATTCATATACACAACATAAACAACAGATTCAACATAATAAAATCCAGTTAGAACAATAATGTTGGTTCTCCGCGCATATATGAACAATGGAAAGCCACCTCACAAAAAGGTTGGGAACTAAAGTGATTCACACAAGAACAAGTATACAAAAGAATGAATGGCATGGAAGTTTGTAAAATGCCTAAGTATCATGAATATGCTAAAGTATAGAAAACGATAAATACATACCTCGGACGTGTACAAAACTTAACAAAATCATTACCATACATCCGCAAGTTGAAACGAACCAACTTGGAAAATCACAAAAGCATCCTCAAGTAAGTCGACCAAGACTTGCAACCAAATAACAAACAAAACTTTAGAAAAGAAAAACTATAAAACATGCTTGTTTTACGTCGTAAGTTCGACGCCTTTACGGTGCTTAATTAGAAACTTCCTTCATTCATGCCATGGTGATGCCTCACCGCGCATCCAAAAGCAAGCGTCCTAACCAAACACTTGAACAAACGTCAAAAATGTACAAGTATCATAATAAACAAGTGAAAATATACAAAATGTACGATATTTACAAAACTCAAAAACAAAGAAACTATTGCAATGCGATTCAATATAAAAACCGATCCCCGGCAACGGCGCCATTTTGTTGACTGCAGAATAGGGCAAGCAAGCAAAAATATTTATTTTCGGAAGAATTCCCTCCGGGATTTATATCGTGTCCACAGAGATCGGTTCGAGGGAAAGAATGCCGTTCGACAATCTCTCGCGTTAATGAGTTTGGATTAAATTGGTTTACAAGTAAAAACAAACAGAAAAGTAAAGATGAACATAAAAAGAGTACATTCTTTGAAGAGAAGAAACCTATCAAGCATGAATATACACTACTCAGAACAAACGTAAACCTATCAATCGGTCGCATTCAACATACAATACTCATCAAAATCATCATGTATCGCTCACAACAAAGGTTATGTCTAACGCACAGTTGAGAGAGCAACCGTATTACTCTCGTCGACACTCTCGCGCACGACGCCTCGAAACACGGAAGACATTAAGTTTCGACACCATAAAGATTATTATCTAAATCTATCTCTAGAGTCTAGACAATAGATATCCATCCTTAATCAAGATTCATGATGTTTATCTCTAACACAACACAAATCCAAACATAAATGCAAAAAGATCAAGGAAGACATCGATAATGATTTGTAAAGCATCTATATTATACAACCATGATCAATACATGTACATAGGTTTAGAGTAGCAATACAAACATAACCCACAAAATAGAGAAATACATAGAGAAGAAATGGAGAAAAACCAAACATCTCAAAAGTTGTCGGCTCCGATTCATGAAGGATTCAACTCCGGATCATCCTAATTCATGCTCCAATGTGTTTTCTAGCCTAATTCTGGTCAAAAAATGCTATTGGATGGATTTGGAACTAAAAATATCAAACCCATCACTAAAAAATGATGAAAAATGGCTTAAATGGGCAATTCTGACTTTCCAGGTTCGCCTAGCGAGTCCCCGTTCGCTAGGCGAACGTAAACCGCCTTTCTGTTGAGTTTTTTCACGGTTCTGGAACTTTTCGTTCGCCCCGGTTCGCCTAGCGAACAAGCTAGCGAGTGCTCGCTACGGGGGCTCGCCTAGCGGGCATGACAGAAAACCAGAATTTGTTTTCTTCATAACTCTTGAACCGTAACTCCGATTGACGCACGGTTTGAAGCGTTGGAAAGCTTATTCAATGCTATTTATGAATATGGAAACATCCCATTGCTGGAACACCTACAAAAATAAATGAAAATCGATTAAACTCAATGATATTTCACGGTAACGCATTATACACCGAAAACGTAAAGTAAACGTATTTACACATAAAGTGGGGTTTATTCAACCAATTTTAACACAAAGTAAGGATAAGTGCAACAAAACTTATATACAAAAATAGGTACAATTTGCACTTATCAAACTCTCCCCAACTTACATAGTTGTTTGTCCACAAACAAGAATCAAACAAACTTGAAAATGCGCAAGAAAAAACCAAAGAATGACGAATCAATAGGTTTTGAAAAACGGAAACGAATGAATGGTTCAAATGAAAACGGTACACACAAAAAGTAAATACTTACCACTAAACTGCAACGATAACATAGTCACGAAACAAAAGCAAAGTACAAAAGTCATGCCAAAAATTCTAAAACAACACAAGTTCAAATGTGAATCACACCTAGCAAAAACAACAAAATGAGGTTCTTTCACTCACACAACAATCTTGCAAACAAAAGACTAAATTATGCATACATCCACAAATTCACATTGAAAATACAAAGGCAAGAATCACAAGGGCTTTTCAAGGTTGTAGCGTGGTCGAGTAAACAAACAAGGGGCAATTTCTAAAGGTAATTGAAACAAAAACTTGCCTAAACCTAAGGGAGTGATCAACTCACAAAGACTCAAACACAAAAAATTCCAATCAACTTCTTCCAAAATCCCAAGTGCTACACAACACACAATACTTATTTAGCACAATTGTTGAAACTCTTTTTGTTTCCTTTTTCAAGGATTTTCTTTTTCTTTCTTTTTCGATTTTTTCTTTTCTTTTCTTTGTCATATTTTTCTCTTTTTTCTTTTCTTTTTCAATCCTCATAGAATTCAACCAATGAGTACACACAATCATCCTCTCCCCAACTTGAATTCAACCGCACCATCATGTGAATACTCCCTACTTTCTAAGGCAAGGACAAATCCATACAACAACACAAAATTGAGGTCCAAGAAAAAACAAAATCCATTCAAAAATAAGTGAACTAAATACTCATAGACAAGCATTAAGTTCAAATAGAAACATGGATCAAAAAGTTCAAAGGGGTTACGAATTCTCACACACTCACAAGGTGAATTGAATATTTGGCTAAGGTAGTTGTGCTCAAAATGAAACAATTGCCTTGATCCTTTTCATGCATTCATATACACAACATAAACAACAGATTCAACATAATAAAATCCAGTTAGAACAATAATGTTGGTTCTCCGCGCATATATGAACAATGGAAAGCCACCTCACAAAAAGGTTGGGAACTAAAGTGATTCACACAAGAACAAGTATACAAAAGAATGAATGGCATGGAAGTTTGTAAAATGCCTAAGTATCATGAATATGCTAAAGTATAGAAAGCGATAAATACATACCTCGGACGTGTACAAAACTTAACAAAATCATTACCATACATCCGCAAGTTGAAACGAACCAACTCGGAAAATCACAAAAGCATCCTCAAGTAAGTCGACCAAGACATGCAACCAAATAACAAACAAAACTTTAGAAAAGAAAAACTATAAAACATGCTTGTTTTACGTCGTAAGCTCGACGCCTTTACGGTGCTTAATTAGAAACTTCCTTCATTCATGCCATGGTGATGCCTCACCGCGCATCCAAAAGCAAGCGTCCTAACCAAACACTTGAACAAACGTCAAAAATGTACAAGTATCATAATAAACAAGTGAAAATATACAAAATGTACGATATTTACAAAACTCAAAAACAAAGAAACTATTGCAATGCGATTCAATATAAAAACCGATCCCCGGCAACGGCGCCATTTTGTTGACTGCAGAATAGGGCAAGCAAGCAAAAATATTTATTTTCGGAAGAATTCCCTCCGGGATTTATATCGTGTCCACAGAGATCGGTTCGAGGGAAAGAATGCCGTTCGACAATCTCTCGCGTTAATGAGTTTGGATTAAATTGGTTTACAAGTAAAAACAAACAGAAAAGTAAAGATGAACATAAAAAGAGTACATTCTTTGAAGAGAAGAAACCTATCAAGCATGAATATACACTACTCAGAACAAACGTAAACCTATCAATCGGTCGCATTCAACATACAATACTCATCAAAATCATCATGTATCGCTCACAACAAAGGTTATGTCTAACGCACAGTTGAGAGAGCAACCGTATTACTCTCGTCGACACTCTCGCGCACGACGCCTCGAAACACGGAAGACATTAAGTTTCGACACCATAAAGATTATTATCTAAATCTATCTCTAGAGTCTAGACAATAGATATCCATCCTTAATCAAGATTCATGATGTTTATCTCTAACACAACACAAATCCAAACATAAATGCAAAAAGATCAAGGAAGACATCGATAATGATTTGTAAAGCATCTATATTATACAACCATGATCAATACATGTACATAGGTTTAGAGTAGCAATACAAACATAACCCACAAAATAGAGAAATACATAGAGAAGAAATGGAGAAAAACCAAACATCTCAAAAGTTGTCGGCTCCGATTCATGAAGGATTCAACTCCGGATCATCCTAATTCATGCTCCAATGTGTTTTCTAGCCTAATTCTGGTCAAAAAATGCTATTGGATGGATTTGGAACTAAAAATATCAAACCCATCACTAAAAAATGATGAAAAATGGCTTAAATGGGCAATTCTGACTTTCCAGGTTCGCCTAGCGAGTCCCCGTTCGCTAGGCGAACGTAAACCGCCTTTCTGTTGAGTTTTTTCACGGTTCTGGAACTTTTCGTTCGCCCCGGTTCGCCTAGCGAACAAGCTAGCGAGTGCTCGCTACGGGGGCTCGCCTAGCGGGCATGACAGAAAACCAGAATTTGTTTTCTTCATAACTCTTGAACCGTAACTCCGATTGACGCACGGTTTGAAGCGTTGGAAAGCTTATTCAATGCTATTTATGAATATGGAAACATCCCATTGCTGGAACACCTACAAAAATAAATGAAAATCGATTAAACTCAATGATATTTCACGGTAACGCATTATACACCGAAAACGTAAAGTAAACGTATTTACACATAAAGTGGGGTTTATTCAACCAATTTTAACACAAAGTAAGGATAAGTGCAACAAAACTTATATACAAAAATAGGTACAATTTGCACTTATCAAACTCTCCCCAACTTACATAGTTGTTTGTCCACAAACAAGAATCAAACAAACTTGAAAATGCGCAAGAAAAAACCAAAGAATGACGAATCAATAGGTTTTGAAAAACGGAAACGAATGAATGGTTCAAATGAAAACGGTACACACAAAAATTAAATACTTACCACTAAACTGCAACGATAACATAGTCACGAAACAAAAGCAAAGTACAAAAGTCATGCCAAAAATTCTAAAACAACACAAGTTCAAATGTGAATCACACCTAGCAAAAACAATCATCGGTAGATGAAAAACACAAAATGAGGTTCTTTCACTCACACAACAATCTTGCAAACAAAAGACTAAATTATGCATACATCCACAAATTCACATTGAAAATACAAAGGCAAGAATCACAAGGGCTTTTCAAGGTTGTAGCGTGGTCGAGTAAACAAACAAGGGGCAATTTCTAAAGGTAATTGAAACAAAAACTTGCCTAAACCTAAGGGAGTGATCAACTCACAAAGACTCAAACACAAAAAATTCCAATCAACTTCTTCCAAAATCCCAAGTGCTACACAACACACAATACTTATTTAGCACAATTGTTGAAACTCTTTTTGTTTCCTTTTTCAAGGATTTTCTTTTTCTTTCTTTTTCGATTTTTTCTTTTCTTTTCTTTGTCATATTTTTCTCTTTTTTCTTTTCTTTTTCAATCCTCATAGAATTCAACCAATGAGTACACACAATCATCCTCTCCCCAACTTGAATTCAACCGCACCATCATGTGAATACTCCCTACTTTCTAAGGCAAGGACAAATCCATACAACAACACAAAATTGAGGTCCAAGAAAAAACAAAATCCATTCAAAAATAAGTGAACTAAATACTCATAGACAAGCATTAAGTTCAAATAGAAACATGGATCAAAAAGTTCAAAGGGGTTACGAATTCTCACACACTCACAAGGTGAATTGAATATTTGGCTAAGGTAGTTGTGCTCAAAATGAAACAATTGCCTTGATCCTTTTCATGCATTCATATACACAACATAAACAACAGATTCAACATAATAAAATCCAGTTAGAACAATAATGTTGGTTCTCCGCGCATATATGAACAATGGAAAGCCACCTCATAAAAAGGTTGGGAACTAAAGTGATTCACACAAGAACAAGTATACAAAAGAATGAATGGCATGGAAGTTTGTAAAATGCCTAAGTATCATGAATATGCTAAAGTATAGAAAGCGATAAATACATACCTCGGACGTGTACAAAACTTAACAAAATCATTACCATACATCCGCAAGTTGAAACGAACCAACTTGGAAAATCACAAAAGCATCCTCAAGTAAGTCGACCAAGACATGCAACCAAATAACAAACAAAACTTTAGAAAAGAAAAACTATAAAACATGCTTGTTTTACGTCGTAAGCTCGACGCCTTTACGGTGCTTAATTAGAAACTTCCTTCATTCATGCCATGGTGATGCCTCACCGCGCATCCAAAAGCAAGCGTCCTAACCAAACACTTGAACAAACGTCAAAAATGTACAAGTATCATAATAAACAAGTGAAAATATACAAAATGTACGATATTTACAAAACTCAAAAACAAAGAAACTATTGCAATGCGATTCAATATAAAAACCGATCCCCGGCAACGGCGCCATTTTGTTGACTGCAGAATAGGGCAAGCAAGCAAAAATATTTATTTTCGGAAGAATTCCCTCCGGGATTTATATCGTGTCCACAGAGATCGGTTCGAGGGAAAGAATGTCGTTCGACAATCTCTCGCGTTAATGAGTTTGGATTAAATTGGTTTACAAGTAAAAACAAACAGAAAAGTAAAGATGAAGATAAAAAGAGTACATTCTTTGAAGAGAAGAAACCTATCAAGCATGAATATACACTACTCAGAACAAACGTAAACCTATCAATCGGTCGCATTCAACATACAATACTCATCAAAATCATCATGTATCGCTCACAACAAAGGTTATGTCTAACGCACAGTTGAGAGAGCAACCGTATTACTCTCGTCGACACTCTCGCGCACGACGCCTCGAAACACGGAAGACATTAAGTTTCGACACCATAAAGATTATTATCTAAATCTATCTCTAGAGTCTAGACAATAGATATCCATCCTTAATCAAGATTCATGATGTTTATCTCTAACACAACACAAATCCAAACATAAATGCAAAAAGATCAAGGAAGACATCGATAATGATTTGTAAAGCATCTATATTATACAACCATGATCAATACATGTACATAGGTTTAGAGTAACAATACAAACATAACCCACAAAATAGAGAAATACATAGAGAAGAAATGGAGAAAAACCAAACATCTCAAAAGTTGTCGGCTCCGATTCATGAAGGATTCAACTCCGGATCATCCTAATTCATGCTCCAATGTGTTTTCTAGCCTAATTTTGGTCAAAAAATGCTATTGGATGGATTTGGAACTAAAAATATCAAACCCATCACTAAAAAATGATGAAAAATGGCTTAAATGGGCAATTCTGACTTTCCAAGTTCGCCTAGCGAGTCCCCGTTCGCTAGGCGAACGTAAACCGCCTTTCTGTTGAGTTTTTTCACGGTTCTGGAACTTTTCGTTCGCCCCGGTTCGCCTAGCGAACAAGCTAGCGAGTGCTCGCTACGGGGGCTCGCCTAGCGGGCATGACAGAAAACCAGAATTTGTTTTCTTCATAACTCTTGAACCGTAACTCCGATTGACGCACGGTTTGAAGCGTTGGAAAGCTTATTCAATGCTCTTTATGAATATGGAAACATCCCATTGCTGGAACACCTACAAAAATAAATGAAAATCGATTAAACTCAATGATATTTCACGGTAACGCATTATACACCGAAAACGTAAAGTAAACGTATTTACACATAAAGTGGGGTTTATTCAACCAATTTTAACACAAAGTAAGGATAAGTGCAACAAAACTTATATACAAAAATAGGTACAATTTGCACTTATCAAACTCTCCCCAACTTACATAGTTGTTTGTCCACAAACAAGAATCAAACAAACTTGAAAATGCGCAAGAAAAAACCAAAGAATGACGAATCAATAGGTTTTGAAAAACGGAAACGAATGAATGGTTCAAATGAAAACGGTACACACAAAAAGTAAATACTTACCACTAAACTGCAACGATAACATAGTCACGGAACAAAAGCAAAGTACAAAAGTCATGCCAAAAATTCTAAAACAACACAAGTTCAAATGTGAATCACACCTAGCAAAAACAATCATCGGTAGATGAAAAACACAAAATGAGGTTCTTTCACTCACACAACAATCTTGCAAACAAAAGACTAAATTATGCATACATCCACAAATTCACATTGAAAATACAAAGGCAAGAATCACAAGGGCTTTTCAAGGTTGTAGCGTGGTCGAGTAAACAAACAAGGGGCAATTTCTAAAGGTAATTGAAACAAAAACTTGCCTAAACCTAAGGGAGTGATCAACTCACAAAGACTCAAACACAAAAAATTCCAATCAACTTCTTCCAAAATCCCAAGTGCTACACAACACACAATACTTATTTAGCACAATTGTTGAAACTCTTTTTGTTTCCTTTTTCAAGGATTTTCTTTTTCTTTCTTTTTCACTTTTTTCTTTTCTTTTCTTTGTCATATTTTTCTCTTTTTTCTTTTCTTTTTCAATCCTCATAGAATTCAACCAATGAGTACACACAATCATCCTCTCCCCAACTTGAATTCAACCGCACCATCATGTGAATACTCCCTACTTTCTAAGGCAAGGACAAATCCATACAACAACACAAAATTGAGGTCCAAGAAAAAACAAAATCCATTCAAAAATAAGTGAACTAAATACTCATAGACAAGCATTAAGTTCAAATAGAAACATGGATCAAAAAGTTCAAAGGGGTTACGAATTCTCACACACTCACAAGGTGAATTGAATATTTGGCTAAGGTAGTTGTGCTCAAAATGAAACAATTGCCTTGATCCTTTTCATGCATTCATATACACAACATAAACAACAGATTCAACATAATAAAATCCAGTTAGAACAATAATGTTGGTTCTCCGCGCATATATGAACAATGGAAAGCCACCTCACAAAAAGGTTGGGAACTAAAGTGATTCACACAAGAACAAGTATACAAAAGAATGAATGGCATGGAAGTTTGTAAAATGCCTAAGTATCATGAATATGCTAAAGTATAGAAAGCGATAAATACATACCTCGGACGTGTACAAAACTTAACAAAATCATTACCATACATCCGCAAGTTGAAACGAACCAACTTGGAAAATCACAAAAGCATACTCAAGTAAGTCGACCAAGACTTGCAACCAAATAACAAACAAAACTTTAGAAAAGAAAAACTATAAAACATGCTTGTTTTACGTCGTAAGCTCGACGCCTTTACGGTGCTTAATTAGAAACTTCCTTCATTCATGCCATGGTGATGCCTCACCGCGCATCCAAAAGCAAGCGTCCTAACCAAACACTTGAACAAACGTAAAAAATGTACAAGTATCATAATAAACAAGTGAAAATATACAAAATGTACGATATTTACAAAACTCAAAAACAAAGAAACTATTGCAATGCGATTCAATATAAAAACCGATCCCCGGCAACGGCGCCATTTTGTTGACTGCAGAATAGGGCAAGCAAGCAAAAATATTTATTTTCGGAAGAATTCCCTCCGGGATTTATATCGTGTCCACAGAGATCGGTTCGAGGGAAAGAATGCCGTACGACAATCTCTCGCGTTAATGAGTTTGGATTAAATTGGTTTACAAGTAAAAACAAACAGAAAAGTAAAGATGAACATAAAAAGAGTACATTCTTTGAAGAGAAGAAACCTATCAAGCATGAATATACACTACTCAGAACAAACGTAAACCTATCAATCGGTCGCATTCAACATACAATACTCATCAAAATCATCATGTATCGCTCACAACAAAGGTTATGTCTAACGCACAGTTGAGAGAGCAACCGTATTACTCTCGTCGACACTCTCGCGCACGACGCCTCGAAACACGGAAGACATTAAGTTCCGACACCATAAAGACTATTATCTAAATCTATCTCTAGAGTCTAGACAATAGATATCCATCCTTAATCAAGATTCATGATGTTTATCTCTAACACAACACAAATCCAAACATAAATGCAAAAAGATCAAGGAAGACATCGATAATGATTTGTAAAGCATCTATATTATACAACCATGATCAATACATGTACATAGGTTTAGAGTAGCAATACAAACATAACCCACAAAATAGAGAAATACATAGAGAAGAAATGGAGAAAAACCAAACATCTCAAAAGTTGTCGGCTCCGATTCATGAAGGATTCAACTCCGGATCATCCTAATTCATGCTCCAATGTGTTTTCTAGCCTAATTCTGGTCAAAAAATGCTATTGGATGGATTTGGAACTAAAAATATCAAACCCATCACTAAAAAATGATGAAAAATGGCTTAAATGGGCAATTCTGACTTTCCAGGTTCGCCTAGCGAGTCCCCGTTCGCTAGGCGAACGTAAACCGCCTTTCTGTTGAGTTTTTTCACGGTTCTGGAACTTTTCGTTCGCCCCGGTTCGCCTAGCGAACAAGCTAGCGAGTGCTCGCTACGGGGGCTCGCCTAGCGGGCATGACAGAAAACCAGAATTTGTTTTCTTCATAACTCTTGAACCGTAACTCCGATTGACGCACGGTTTGAAGCGTTGGAAAGCTTATTCAATGCTCTTTATGAATATGGAAACATCCCATTGCTGGAACACCTACAAAAATAAATGAAAATCGATTAAACTCAATGATATTTCACGGTAACGCATTATACACCGAAAACGTAAAGTAAACGTATTTACACATAAAGTGGGGTTTATTCAACCAATTTTAACACAAAGTAAGGATAAGTGCAACAAAACTTATATACAAAAATAGGTACAATTTGCACTTATCAAACTCTCCCCAACTTACATAGTTGTTTGTCCACAAACAAGAATCAAACAAACTTGAAAATGCGCAAGAAAAAACCAAAGAATGACGAATCAATAGGTTTTGAAAAACGGAAACGAATGAATGGTTCAAATGAAAACGGTACACACAAAAAGTAAATACTTACCACTAAACTGCAACGATAACATAGTCACGAAACAAAAGCAAAGTACAAAAGTCATGCCAAAAATTCTAAAACAACACAAGTTCAAATGTGAATCACACCTAGCAAAAACAATCATCGGTAGATGAAAAACACAAAATGAGGTTCTTTCACTCACACAACAATCTTGCAAACAAAAGACTAAATTATGCATACATCCACAAATTCACATTGAAAATACAAAGGCAAGAATCACAAGGGCTTTTCAAGGTTGTAGCGTGGTCGAGTAAACAAACAAGGGGCAATTTCTAAAGGTAATTGAAACAAAAACTTGCCTAAACCTAAGGGAGTGATCAACTCACAAAGACTCAAACACAAAAAATTCCAATCAACTTCTTCCAAAATCCCAAGTGCTACACAACACACAATAGTTATTTAGCACAATTGTTGAAACTCTTTTTGTTTCCTTTTTCAAGGATTTTCTTTTTCTTTCTTTTTCGATTTTTTCTTTTCTTTTCTTTGTCATATTTTTCTCTTTTTTCTTTTCTTTTTCAATCCTCATAGAATTCAACCAATGAGTACACACAATCATCCTCTCCCCAACTTGAATTCAACCGCACCATCATGTGAATACTCCCTACTTTCTAAGGCAAGGACAAATCCATACAACAACACAAAATTGAGGTCCAAGAAAAAACAAAATCCATTCAAAAATAAGTGAACTAAATACTCATAGACAAGCATTAAGTTCAAATAGAAACATGGATCAAAAAGTTCAAAGGGGTTACGAATTCTCACACACTCACAAGGTGAATTGAATATTTGGCTAAGGTAGTTGTGCTCAAAATGAAACAATTGCCTTGATCCTTTTCATGCATTCATATACACAACATAAACAACAGATTCAACATAATAAAATCCAGTTAGAACAATAATGTTGGTTCTCCGCGCATATATGAACAATGGAAAGCCACCTCACAAAAAGGTTGGGAACTAAAGTGATTCACACAAGAACAAGTATACAAAAGAATGAATGGCATGGAAGTTTGTAAAATGCCTAAGTATCATGAATATGCTAAAGTATAGAAAGCGATAAATACATACCTCGGACGTGTACAAAACTTAACAAAATCATTACCATACATCCGCAAGTTGAAACGAACCAACTTGGAAAATCACAAAAGCATCCTCAAGTAAGTCGACCAAGACATGCAACCAAATAACAAACAAAACTTTAGAAAAGAAAAACTATAAAACATGCTTGTTTTACGTCGTAAGCTCGACGCCTTTACGGTGCTTAATTAGAAACTTCCTTCATTCATGCCATGGTGATGCCTCACCGCGCATCCAAAAGCAAGCGTCCTAACCAAACACTTGAACAAACGTCAAAAATGTACAAGTATCATAATAAACAAGTGAAAATATACAAAATGTACGATATTTACAAAACTCAAAAACAAAGAAACTATTGCAATGCGATTCAATATAAAAACCGATCCCCGGCAACGGCGCCATTTTGTTGACTGCAGAATAGGGCAAGCAAGCAAAAATATTTATTTTCGGAAGAATTCCCTCCGGGATTTATATCGTGTCCACAGAGATCGGTTCGAGGGAAAGAATGCCGTTCGACAATCTCTCGCGTTAATGAGTTTGGATTAAATTGGTTTACAAGTAAAAACAAACAGAAAAGTAAAGATGAACATAAAAAGAGTACATTCTTTGAAGAGAAGAAACCTATCAAGCATGAATATACACTACTCAGAACAAACGTAAACCTATCAATCGGTCGCATTCAACATACAATACTCATCAAAATCATCATGTATCGCTCACAACAAAGGTTATGTCTAACGCACAGTTGAGAGAGCAACTGTATTACTCTCGCCGACACTCTCGCGCACGACGCCTCGAAACACGGAAGACATTAAGTTCCGACACCATAAAGATTATTATCTAAATCTATCTCTAGAGTCTAGACAATAGATATCCATCCTTAATCAAGATTCATGATGTTTATCTCTAACACAACACAAATCCAAACATAAATGCAAAAAGATCAAGGAAGACATCGATAATGATTTGTAAAGCATCTATATTATACAACCATGATCAATACATGTACATAGGTTTAGAGTAACAATACAAACATAACCCACAAAATAGAGAAATACATAGAGAAGAAATGGAGAAAAACCAAACATCTCAAAAGTTGTCGGCTCCGATTCATGAAGGATTCAACTCCGGATCATCCTAATTCATGCTCCAATGTGTTTTCTAGCCTAATTCTGGTCAAAAAATGCTATTGGATGGATTTGGAACTAAAAATATCAAACCCATCACTAAAAAATGATGAAAAATGGCTTAAATGGGCAATTCTGACTTTCCAGGTTCGCCTAGGGAGTCCCCGTTCGCTAGGCGAACGTAAACCGCCTTTCTGTTGAGTTTTTTCACGGTTCTGGAACTTTTCGTTCGCCCCGGTTCGCCTAGAGAACAAGCTAGCGAGTGCTCGCTACGGGGGCTCGCCTAGCGGGCATGACAGAATACCAGAATTTGTTTTCTTCATAACTCTTGAACCGTAACTCCGATTGACGCACGGTTTGAAGCGTTGGAAAGCTTATTCAATGCTCTTTATGAATATGGAAACATCCCATTGCTGGAACACCTACAAAAATAAATGAAAATCGATTAAACTCAATGATATTTCACGGGTAACGCATTATACACCGAAAACGTAAAGTAAACGTATTTACACATAAAGTGGGGTTTATTCAACCAATTTTAACACAAAGTAAGGATAAGTGCAACAAAACTTATATACAAAAATAGGTACAATTTGCACTTATCAAACTCTCCCCAACTTACATAGTTGTTTGTCCACAAACAAGAATCAAACAAACTTGAAAATGCGCAAGAAAAAACCAAAGAATGACGAATCAATAGGTTTTGAAAAACGGAAACGAATGAATGGTTCAAATGAAAACGGTACACACAAAAAGTAAATACTTACCACTAAACTGCAACGATAACATAGTCACGAAACAAAAGCAAAGTACAAAAGTCATGCCAAAAATTCTAAAACAACACAAGTTCAAATGTGAATCACACCTAGCAAAAACAATCATCGGTAGATGAAAAACACAAAATGAGGTTCTTTCACTCACACAACAATCTTGCAAACAAAAGACTAAATTATGCATACATCCACAAATTCACATTGAAAATACAAAGGCAAGAATCACAAGGGCTTTTCAAGGTTGTAGCGTGGTCGAGTAAACAAACAAGGGGCAATTTCTAAAGGTAATTGAAACAAAAACTTGCCTAAACCTAAGGGAGTGATCAACTCACAAAGACTCAAACACAAAAAATTCCAATCAACTTCTTCCAAAATCCCAAGTGCTACACAACACACAATACTTATTTAGCACAATTGTTGAAACTCTTTTTGTTTCCTTTTTCAAGGATTTTCTTTTTCTTTCTTTTTCGATTTTTTCTTTTCTTTTCTTTGTCATATTTTTCTCTTTTTTCTTTTCTTTTTCAATCCTCATAGAATTCAACCAATGAGTACACACAATCATCCTCTCCCAACTTGAATTCAACCGCACCATCATGTGAATACTCCCTACTTTCTAAGGCAAGGACAAATCCATACAACAACACAAAATTGAGGTCCAAGAAAAAACAAAATCCATTCAAAAATAAGTGAACTAAATACTCATAGACAAGCATTAAGTTCAAATAGAAACATGGATCAAAAAGTTCAAAGGGGTTACGAAATCTCACACACTCACAAGGTGAATTGAATATTTGGCTAAGGTAGTTGTGCTCAAAATGAAACAATTGCCTTGATCCTTTTCATGCATTCATATACACAACATAAACAACAGATTCAACATAATAAAATCCAGTTAGAACAATAATGTTGGTTCTCCGCGCATATATGAACAATGGAAAGCCACCTCACAAAAAGGTTGGGAACTAAAGTGATTCACACAAGAACAAGTATACAAAAGAATGAATGGCATGGAAGTTTGTAAAATGCCTAAGTATCATGAATATGCTAAAGTATAGAAAGCGATAAATACATACCTCGGACGTGTACAAAACTTAACAAAATCATTACCATACATCCGCAAGTTGAAACGAACCAACTTGGAAAATCACAAAAGCATCCTCAAGTAAGTCGACCAAGACATGCAACCAAATAACAAACAAAACTTTAGAAAAGAAAAACTATAAAACATGCTTGTTTTACGTCGTAAGCTCGACGCCTTTACGGTGCTTAATTAGAAACTTCCTTCATTCATGCCATGGTGATGCCTCACCGCGCATCCAAAAGCAAGCGTCCTAACCAAACACTTGAACAAACGTAAAAAATGTACAAGTATCATAATAAACAAGTGAAAATATACAAAATGTACGATATTTACAAAACTCAAAAACAAAGAAACTATTGCAATGCGATTCAATATAAAAACCGATCCCCGGCAACGGCGCCATTTTGTTGACTGCAGAATAGGGCAAGCAAGCAAAAATATTTATTTTCGGAAGAATTCCCTCCGGGATTTATATCGTGTCCACAGAGATCGGTTCGAGGGAAAGAATGCCGTACGACAATCTCTCGCGTTAATGAATTTGGATTAAATTGGTTTACAAGTAAAAACAAACAGAAAAGTAAAGATGAACATAAAAAGAGTACATTCTTTGAAGAGAAGAAACCTATCAAGCATGAATATACACTACTCAGAACAAACGTAAACCTATCAATCGGTCGCATTCAACATACAATACTCATCAAAATCATCATGTATCGCTCACAACAAAGGTTATGTCTAACGCACAGTTGAGAGAGCAACCGTATTACTCTCGTCGACACTCTCGCGCACGACGCCTCGAAACACGGAAGACATTAAGTTCCGACACCATAAAGATTATTATCTAAATCTATCTCTAGAGTCTAGACAATAGATATCCATCCTTAATCAAGATTCATGATGTTTATCTCTAACACAACACAAATCCAAACATAAATGCAAAAAGATCAAGGAAGACATCGATAATGATTTGTAAAGCATCTATATTATACAACCATGATCAATACATGTACATAGGTTTAGAGTAACAATACAAACATAACCCACAAAATAGAGAAATACATAGAGAAGAAATGGAGAAAAACCAAACATCTCAAAAGTTGTCGGCTCCGATTCATGAAGGATTCAACTCCGGATCATCCTAATTCATGCTCCAATGTGTTTTCTAGCCTAATTCTGGTCAAAAAATGCTATTGGATGGATTTGGAACTAAAAATATCAACCCATCACTAAAAAATGATGAAAAATGGCTTAAATGGGCAATTCTGACTTTCCAGGTTCGCCTAGCGAGTCCCCGTTCGCTAGGCGAACGTAAACCGCCTTTCTGTTGAGTTTTTTCACGGTTCTGGAACTTTTCGTTCGCCCCGGTTCACCTAGCGAACAAGCTAGCGAGTGCTCGCTACGGGGGCTCGCCTAGCGGGCATGACAGAAAACCAGAATTTGTTTTCTTCATAACTCTTGAACCGTAACTCCGATTGACGCACGGTTTGAAGCGTTGGAAAGCTTATTCAATGCTCTTTATGAATATGGAAACATCCCATTGCTGGAACACCTACAAAAATAAATGAAAATCGATTAAACTCAATGATATTTCACGGTAACGCATTATACACCGAAAACGTAAAGTAAACGTATTTACACATAAAGTGGGGTTATTCAACCAATTTTAACACAAAGTAAGGATAAGTGCAACAAAACTTATATACAAAAATAGGTACAATTTGCACTTATCAAACTCTCCCCAACTTACATAGTTGTTTGTCCACAAACAAGAATCAAACAAACTTGAAAATGCGCAAGAAAAAACCAAAGAATGACGAATCAATAGGTTTTGAAAAACGGAAACGAATGAATGGTTCAAATGAAAACGGTACACACAAAAAGTAAATACTTACCACTAAACTGCAACGATAACATAGTCACGAAACAAAAGCAAAGTACAAAAGTCATGCCAAAAATTCTAAAACAACACAAGTTCAAATGTGAATCACACCTAGCAAAAACAATCATCGGTAGATGAAAAACACAAAATGAGGTTCTTTCACTCACACAACAATCTTGCAAACAAAAGACTAAATTATGCATACATCCACAAATTCACATTGAAAATACAAAGGCAAGAATCACAAGGGCTTTTCAAGGTTGTAGCGTGGTCGAGTAAACAAACAAGGGGCAATTTCTAAAGGTAATTGAAACAAAAACTTGCCTAAACCTAAGGGAGTGATCAACTCACAAAGACTCAAACACAAAAAATTCCAATCAACTTCTTCCAAAATCCCAAGTGCTACACAACACACAATACTTATTTAGCACAATTGTTGAAACTCTTTTTGTTTCCTTTTTCAAGGATTTTCTTTTTCTTTCTTTTTCACTTTTTTCTTTTCTTTTCTTTGTCATATTTTTCTCTTTTTTCTTTTCTTTTTCAATCCTCATAGAATTCAACCAATGAGTACACACAATCATCCTCTCCCCAACTTGAATTCAACCGCACCATCATGTGAATACTCCCTACTTTCTAAGGCAAGGACAAATCCATACAACAACACAAAATTGAGGTCCAAGAAAAAACAAAATCCATTCAAAAATAAGTGAACTAAATACTCATAGACAAGCATTAAGTTCAAATAGAAACATGGATCAAAAAGTTCAAAGGGGTTACGAATTCTCACACACTCACAAGGTGAATTGAATATTTGGCTAAGGTAGTTGTGCTCAAAATGAAACAATTGCCTTGATCCTTTTCATGCATTCATATACACAACATAAACAACAGATTCAACATAATAAAATCCAGTTAGAACAATAATGTTGGTTCTCCGCGCATATATGAACAATGGAAAGCCACCTCACAAAAAGGTTGGGGAACTAAAGTGATTCACACAAGAACAAGTATACAAAAGAATGAATGGCATGGAAGTTTGTAAAATGCCTAAGTATCATGAATATGCTAAAGTATAGAAAGCGATAAATACATACCTCGGACGTGTACAAAACTTAACAAAATCATTACCATACATCCGCAAGTTGAAACGAACCAACTTGGAAAATCACAAAAGCATACTCAAGTAAGTCGACCAAGACTTGCAACCAAATAACAAACAAAACTTTAGAAAAGAAAAACTATAAAACATGCTTGTTTTACGTCGTAAGCTCGACGCCTTTACGGTGCTTAATTAGAAACTTCCTTCATTCATGCCATGGTGATGCCTCACCGCGCATCCAAAAGCAAGCGTCCTAACCAAACACTTGAACAAACGTAAAAAATGTACAAGTATCATAATAAACAAGTGAAAATATACAAAATGTACGATATTTACAAAACTCAAAAACAAAGAAACTATTGCAATGCGATTCAATATAAAAACCGATCCCCGGCAACGGCGCCATTTTGTTGACTGCAGAATAGGGCAAGCAAGCAAAAATATTTATTTTCGGAAGAATTCCCTCCGGGATTTATATCGTGTCCACAGAGATCGGTTCGAGGGAAAGAATGCCGTACGACAATCTCTCGCGTTAATGAGTTTGGATTAAATTGGTTTACAAGTAAAAACAAACAGAAAAGTAAAGATGAACATAAAAAGAGTACATTCTTTGAAGAGAAGAAACCTATCAAGCATGAATATACACTACTCAGAACAAACGTAAACCTATCAATCGGTCGCATTCAACATACAATACTCATCAAAATCATCATGTATCGCTCACAACAAAGGTTATGTCTAACGCACAGTTGAGAGAGCAACCGTATTACTCTCGTCGACACTCTCGCGCACGACGCCTCGAAACACGGAAGACATTAAGTTCCGACACCATAAAGATTATTATCTAAATCTATCTCTAGAGTCTAGACAATAGATATCCATCCTTAATCAAGATTCATGATGTTTATCTCTAACACAACACAAATCCAAACATAAATGCAAAAAGATCAAGGAAGACATCGATAATGATTTGTAAAGCATCTATATTATACAACCATGATCAATACATGTACATAGGTTTAGAGTAACAATACAAACATAACCCACAAAATAGAGAAATACATAGAGAAGAAATGGAGAAAAACCAAACATCTCAAAAGTTGTCGGCTCCGATTCATGAAGGATTCAACTCCGGATCATCCTAATTCATGCTCCAATGTGTTTTCTAGCCTAATTCTGGTCAAAAAATGCTATTGGATGGATTTGGAACTAAAAATATCAAACCCATCACTAAAAAATGATGAAAAATGGCTTAAATGGGCAATTCTGACTTTCCAGGTTCGCCTAGCGAGTCCCCGTTCGCTAGGCGAACGTAAACCGCCTTTCTGTTGAGTTTTTTCACGGTTCTGGAACTTTTCGTTCGCCCCGGTTCGCCTAGCGAACAAGCTAGCGAGTGCTCGCTACGGGGGCTCGCCTAGCGGGCATGACAGAAAACCAGAATTTGTTTTCTTCATAACTCTTGAACCGTAACTCCGATTGACGCACGGTTTGAAGCGTTGGAAAGCTTATTCAATGCTCTTTATGAATATGGAAACATCCCATTGCTGGAACACCTACAAAAATAAATGAAAATCGATTAAACTCAATGATATTTCACGGTAACGCATTATACACCGAAAACGTAAAGTAAACGTATTTACACATAAAGTGGGGTTTATTCAACCAATTTTAACACAAAGTAAGGATAAGTGCAACAAAACTTATATACAAAAATAGGTACAATTTGCACTTATCAAACTCTCCCCAACTTACATAGTTGTTTGTCCACAAACAAGAATCAAACATGTGTTAACTAGCCATATTACAAATGGTGAGACCTTAGGTACCATCTGGAATGAAGTTTCATGTACTATTTGCAACATTACTTATCATGCAAGTAATTTTTCTCATTCATGGAGTTTATATTCGGGAGCCAATGATTATGTCTGTTCATCTTTACATTTATTTAGTTCATACTATCGAATTAAACCTATAAAGACCACTCTTCCCAATGGCAATTGTGTAATTGTTCAATATGCTGGCAATGTGAGCTTTACACTTGTTCTATATCTTAACAGTGTCTTATATGCACCAGACTTTAAACTTTATTTAATATCCATTTCAAAACTGTGACATAACTTGGAATGTTCTACCCAATTTTCTGTTGATCATTATTTACTGCAGGAAATGGATACCATGAGGATGATTGGTTTGGGTAGTAAAGAGAATGTACTGTCTATCTTGAAGCTAATGGACACATTCTAAAGATCCCAGCTCCCCTCACCAACTCAAAAGCCTAATACAAGCCATTGCATGCCATGTCAATACTTCTTTTCCTTTACCACACATCCAAAATACTTTCATTCCTAAGTCAGCCTTATGGCATTTTCATTCAGGACATGTTTCCCCAAAAAGAATAGCTCAAATTTCAAAAATGTACTCATTATTTGATTGTGACATTCATGCTACTTGTGACATTTTCAATTTGGCCAAACAAAGAAAGTTTCCTTATAATTCAAGTAATTCAATTTAATCTCAAAAATTTGAGCTTTTACATTTTGATATTTGGGGTCCTTTATCAACTCCATCTATCCATAATCACAAATATTTGTTGACCATTTTAGATGATCACACAAGATTTGTATGGATTGTAGGTTTAAAATCTAAAGTTGAGGTATCTACACAAGTTCAAATTACACATAAAACTATTAGGTCAGATAAGTCTCATGAGTTCTTGTTACACCAGGTTTATGCCTCCAAAGGCATTATGCATCACAATTCATGTGTTGAAAACCCCCAACAAAATGGTCAGGTAGAAAGATAACACCAACACCTTTTGAATATAGGCAGAGCTATCCTCTACCAGTCCAAGATACCAAACTCTTATTGGGCATACGCCCTTCTCTTTGCTACATGTTTATTTATAGAGTGCCAACACATGTCATTCATGACAAATCACCTTACAAAATACTTCATAACAACATTCTTGAACTTGCCACATTCAGAGTGTTTAGCTCTTAATGTTATGCTTCCACACTTCAAGCTCATAGGACAAAGTTAGACCCTAGTGCAAGAAAATCCTTCTTCCTTAGTTACAAACCTGGTATGAAAGCATACATACTACATGAGTTTCATACCTCTGAAACATTTGTATCCAGAAATTTTATCTTTCATGAACACGTCTTACCTTTTCAACCCAAAAACCAAACCTTGAAAACTTCATGGTCTTACTTTCCCTCCAAATCAGACAAATACTCCAATGACCAACCTACCATAACGCCTCCCTATGGCCCTACCTCTAACATGAAACCTACAGTTGTCCGTATCCAAAACTAACCCCTTAACCATTTGAACTACATACGGTTCCGATCATTGATGATTTACCTCTTCCAACACATATTGCCTCTGACCAGTCAATTAGAATATCTACCCCTAATACTGTTGACCCTCCCCCTAGAACCTCTTCTAGAATGAGACATGATCCCTCTTATTTGCAAGACTATCTTTGAAATTCTCTTACTACTTTTAGTTAAGCTTCCAAAGGTACTCTTTATCCCATCTCTCTTTCTCATGCATCCCTTTCTTCTACACATTCTCATTATGCACTGTCCTTGCATTCTAACCTTAAACCTAGAACTTATACTGAGGCATCTAAACATGAATGTTGGAGACAGGCAATGCAGCTTGAGCTTTTAGCACTTGAGAAAAATGGAACTTGGAAGATTTTTGACCTTCCACCAAATGTTAAACCTATAGGCTGCAGATGGGTTTACAAGATTAAATACCTTTCTAATGGTTTTATTGACATATTTAAGACACGGTTAGTAGATAAGGGATATAATCAGATTTAGGGTCTTGATTATTTTGACACCTACTCACTAGTTGCCAAAATCACTATTGTGAGAACCATCATTGCTTTAGCCTCTTGTAAACAGTGGAATATACATCTACAAGATGTAAACAATGCCTTCCTGCATGGAGATATTAAAGAAAATGTGTACATGATCATTCCCCATGGAGTTTCCGCTAGCAAGCCTAACCAAGTGTGTAAGCTTGTTAAATCCTTATATGGACTAAATCAAGCTAGCAGAAGATGGTATGAAAGGCTCACTTCATTTCTCCTTGAGCATCATTGCAAACTGGCCAACTCAGATCACTCACTCTTTGTCAAATTCAACACATCATTAATCACAATTCTACTAGTTTATGTTGATGATGTGATATTAACAGGAAATGATCTTCATGAATTTCAAAGAATTAAAACACCCTTGGACAACATTTTCAAGATCAAAGACTTGGGAAAGCTCAAGTATTTCATAGGTATTGAAGTCGCTCATTCCAATGAAGGCATCATTCTATACCAAAAAAAATATTGCCTTGGTCAACTAGAGGATTCAGGTTTCATTGACTTTAAACCAGTCTCCACTCCATCTGATCCTACACTGAAATTGCATCAAGATTCTAGCCCTCCCTATCATGGCATTCCATCCTTAGAAGACTCATAAGAAGGTTACTATATCTTAATGTAACAAGGCCAAATATTAGACTTTGTACCCAACATCTGAGTCAATTTCAGGCTTCCCCCACAAACAGTCACTTCAAAGCAGCCCGCAAAATCCTAAAGTACCTCAAATCCTATCCAGCTCGAGGCATTCTTCTACCTAGAGACTCCTCCTTGCAGCTACATGGATATTCTAATGCCTGACTGGGCTGGTTGTATTAACATATGCAGGTCCATCTTTGGCCAATGCTTCTCTCTTGGTTGCTCCTTTATCTCATGGCGCACCAAGAAGCAACTCATTGTATTTTGTTCCTCATCTGAAGCTGAGTATCGGGCCTTTTCCACAGCCACATGTGAACTACAATAGCTCCTTTACCTCATGAAAGATCTACGCATTACCTGTACCAAAACACCAGTCATCTATTGTGATAACCAAAGTGCCCTTCACATTGCCTCAAATCCAGTTTTTCATGAACAAATGAAGCACAAAGAAATTGATTGCCACACTGTTAGAGAAACGAAAATTCAAGGAGTCTTAAAGCTTCTTCTTGTCAAGTCAAAGGACCAGCTTGCAGACCTTTTTGCTAAGTCTGTCCATCCTCAACCTTTTCATGCACTATTGGTCAAGATGAAGTTGGTAAACATCTATCAACCTTTATCTTGAAGGGGAATATTAAACCTTGCCATACATGCACACATAAAAAACAAAGATGATACAATCACACATCAATAATTAACTTGAATTAAGGTTGGTACAAGTTATTTAGTTGATTAGAAGTTAGTTACACCTTCATGGTTACACTATGGTGTGCTAGCATGTAGGTTTCTTATGGTGTAAACAACCAATCCTAGCTTGTATTATTTTATTCTGCAATGAGAATTCTTCTTTCAATGTTCATTTTGATCCTCTTAATAATAATTGTATATGATGAACAAATAAATAAAAATCTGATAGAACTTACTGATAGATATGACAATGGTGCTCCTCTGACAACTATAGTCATAAAACAAATAATATCATAAGATATATTTCGTTGATTATTATAATGTAAAAAATAAAAAAAATGATATGTTATTCACTTACATATAGGAAATAGTGTGGACAAGATCCTGTAGATCATCGGTAGAAAAGCCAATCTCATCCAACAGAATCTAACAAGGTGAACCATGAGAAACATCCATGCCCAAAATTAGAGTTGGAGTTTTGGATACAATTGGGATGGATGGATAATGTTCAACCTCTAGCATATAATTCATCCCACCAAGCTACAAGGGGATAAAAACATTCAATGGTTGCGCGAAATGACATGGCTAATGATAAGTTTCAAAGAAATTATTGCAAAAATAAATATACCTTAGCATTGATCTTCAGTAAAACATTGGTCAGGTATTGGTCGTTTAGCTTAGAGGGTGCTACACACTGAGTAACAATTCCAAAGTCAACAAGATTCTTCTTCTTCCATGGACCTTCACATGTCACAATTATTTTTTGTTAAGAACATTTAATAATTGCTTTAAACAACTACCTTAAATTCTGACATGTGAAGGTCCAGGGAATAAGAAGAATCTTATTGACTTTAGAATTGTTATTCAGTGTGTAGCACCCTCTAGGCTAAACGACCAATACCTGATCAATGTTTTTCTAAAGATCAATGCTAAGGTATATTTATTATTGCAATGATTTCTTTGAAACTTATCATTAGCCATGTCACTTCGTCTAACCATTGAATGTTTTTATTCCCTTGTAGCTTGGTGGGATGAATTATCTGTTAGAGGTTGAACATTCTCCATCCATCCCAATTGTATCCAAAACTCTAACTCTAATTTTGGGCATGGATGTTTCTCATGGTTCACCTTGTCAATCCGACATTCCATCTATTGCTACAGTAATAAAAGTTTTTTTATTGTGTTAACTATAAAAAAATTCTTAGTTCCATCATAATTTTGGTCAAAATTTAACAATTATCTACTTTTTATTCTTTTTCCTACTTCAATACCTAAATATGTAGGTCTTAGGCTCGACACAATGGTGACTAATATCTAAATATAGGGCATGTGTCCTAACCCAGGCATCTAAGGTTGAACTTATTGACCATTTATCCAAGCTAGTGCCTCGTACGAAGGTTGACGAAGGAATTAAAGGTTTATTGTGTTTTTATTCTCTCAATGCGCGCACGCGCCACACTTACACACACACACACACACACACACACACACACACACGCACACACACACACACATATATATTCAAGCCAGAATAAAATCATAATTATTGAACCATGTCATACATGCGCAGGTAAAAGATGACAATGATATAATCACACATCAACAATTAACTTGAATTATGTTTGTTACAAGTTAGTTGATTAGAACTTAGTTACACATTCATGGTTACACTATGGTGTGCTAGGATGTAGGTTTCTATGGTTTAAGCAACCATACTCGTATATATATATATATATATATATATATATATATATATATATATATATATATATATATATATATATCCTAGCTTGTATTATCTTCTTCAATGAGAATTCATCTTTGAATGTTCATTTTGATCCTCTTAATATGGTATCAAGCTCTTATCAATGAACACAATTCTTATCATTCATTCTACAATTTTTTGTTTCCGTTTTCTTCTTCGTCTTCATTATCTCCATTGATTTTCTATTCACATTGCACCATTGTTGATACCTTGATCATCAATCTCTGCTCTACAATTTTTCTTGCTTTCCTCTGTTGATTTTCTTGACTTTGTCTTACAAATTCTCATCTTGTTCCTCATCGATCCAACATGCCTCCGCATTTAGCACCAAACTCTCAACTTAATCTTGACTCTATCTACTACATTCACTCGAGTAAAAGCCCTAAATCAATCACCATCAATCCCAAGCTTGATGGTTCCAACTACCTCACATGGAGCAGATCAATGAAGTGTGCATTGGATGCTTAGAACAAACTGAAGTACATTGATGGATCCACTGAAATTCAGGATGAAGATCATCTCACTTTGATCAATGGAAATGTTGTAATCACCTTATCCTTTATTGGTTCATCAATTAGGTTAGTGAATAAATTTCTTCAACCGTTCTCTTTCGTGAACATGCTGTTGATGCTTGGAATGATTTACATGAATAATTTTCCAAGGCTGATCGTATTCATATTCTTGCTTTGCGTGCCTCCATCAATAATTTGAAACAAAACTCCCGATTAGTTATGGAGTACTTTCTTGAGCTCAAAGGCCTTTGGGAAGAACATAATTCCCATAGACCTCTCCCAATCATGCACTGTGCACATAGGTGTAGATACAATGCAGTTCGTAATGCTCAAGAACACAGACTTGAAGAACAAGCTATCCAGTTTCTTAATAGTTTGGATGATACTTTCTCTGCTGCTAAGACTCAAGTTTTGATTATGGATCCCTTACCATCCATAAATCTAATTTACTCTCTTGTGGTTCAAGAAGAGAGTCACCACAAGAATCTCACACCTGTTGATGATTCATCTATTTCCATCAATGCTGCTCAAAGATCAGATTTGAAACACAAGGGTAGATCTCATAACTCCAAAAGTGCTCCTAGGGTGTGTACCTTCTGCATCAGAACTGGCCATATTATTGATTTTTTCTATCAAAAGCATGGCCATCCCAACTTTAACAAGAAAAAATCATCTGTCAATGCAAGCCAAGTGGACAATCCCTCACCTGAAATCACACCAGATGCCTAAAATGCCAACAACCAAATGCCTATTTCTCAAGCTCAATATGATCAACTCATTAGTTTACTTCAAAATGCCACACTTATCTCTACTTCCACAATAAATCATGTCTTAACTAGCCACATTACGAATGGTGAAACCTTAGGTACCATATGGAATGAAGTTTCATGTACTATTTGCAACATTACTTATCACACAAGTAATCTTTCTCATTCATAGAGTTTAGATTCTGGATCCAATGACCATGTCTGTTCATCTTTACATTTATTTAGTTCATACTATCGAATTAAACCTATAAAGATCACCCTTCCCAATGGCAATTGTATAATTGTTCAATATGCTGGCAATATTAGCTTTACACTTGTTCTATATCTTAACCATGTCTTGTGTGCACCAGACTTTAAACTTTATTTGATATCCATTTCAAAACTGTGACATAACTTGGAATGTTCTACCCAATTTTCTGTTGATCATTATTTACTGCAGGAAATGAATACCACGAGGATGATTGGTTTGGGTAGTAAAGAGAATGTACTGTATATCTTGCAGCTAATGGACACTCATTCTAAAGATCCCAACTCCCCTCGCCAACTCAAAAGCCTAACACAAGCCATTACATGCCATGTCAATACTTATTTTCCTTTACCACACATCCAAAATACTTTTATTCCTAAGCCAGCCTTATGGCATTTTCATTTAGGACATGTTTCCCCAAAAAGAATAGCTCAAATGTCAAAAATGTACTCATCATTTGATTGTGGTATTCATCCTACCTGTGACATTTTCAATTTGGCCTAACAAAGAAAGTTGCCTTATCATTCAAGTAATTCAATTGCATCTCAAAAATTTGAGCTTTTACATTTTGATATTTGGGGTCCTTTATCAACTCCATCTATCCATTATCACAAATATTTGTTGAACATTTTAGATGATCACACAAGATTTGTATGGATTGTAGGTTTAAAATCTAAGGCTGAGGTATCGACACAAGTTCAAATTACACCTAAAACTATTAGGTCAGATAATTGTCATGAGTTCTTGTTACACCAGGTTTATGCATCCAAAGGCATTATGCATCACAGTTCATGTGTTGAAAACCCCCAACAAAATGGTCAGGTAGAAAGAAAACACCAACACCTTTTGAATATAGGCAGAGCTATCCTCTACCAGTCCAAGATACCAAACTCTTATTGGTATTATGCCATTCTCTTTGCTATATTATAATTAGCAGAGTGCCATGACATGTCATTCATGACAAATCACCTTACCAAATATTTCATAACAAAATTCCTGAACTTGCCACATTCAGAGTGTTTGGCTCTCAATGTTATGTGTCGCTCCCGGGATTTTCATCCAAGTACAAACGCGAAAGTGGCACCGAAACAGAGTCGCCAGCAATGTGTATTTATCCCAAGAGGGGGAAAGGAAACACCGCGTAAACCTGAGAGAAAGGAAAAGCATGGTCTTACGACCAAGAGAACTGGGTTCGGGAGTCGGTTACGCGAGAGGAAGGTATTAGCACCCCCACGCGTCCATCGTACCCGATGGGATCCACGCTTGCTTGTCTCGATCAAAGGGGGATAGAAAAGAATACTGGAAAAGGAACGAAAAGAGAACTGGAAAAGGAACGAGAAACAAATGTAGGGAAAATAAAATAAGTGCTCGCATGGGCCCTACCCCACTGCCTACGTATCTCATCGGGAGCATGAGAATCAGAGCGACGTAGTTCCCCTCACTAGGGATGGATTGTGTTTTTTAGAGAACGACTTACGTTCTAGATCAGGTGTTGCAGGCTCGCTGGTCCGAGTGCGTTACCATCTTGCAAGAGAACGAGTAGAAGCGCGTTCGTGCGTTGAGAATGAATGAGATGAGAAAAGAATTCCCGAAGGAAAGACGTTATTGTTTGTTTTTGTTTTTTAGAAGTTTTTTCCATTTATTTGCATATGCCAGTGTAGCTGAATCTTAGTCATTGGAATGTGTACATTCTCACATTCCAAGATGGAATGGGTAAGAAAGCACACTAAGAGTGAAGAAGACCCCCACACTTAGTTCCAATTGTCAAGGTTCAAACACACTAGCGTATTTGTATTTATTAAGTGTTTTTGTTGATTAAGAAATGAAGAAGTGTTTTTTATTATTTGCACCTTCAACAAGTATTGCATTTAAGTCCCTCTTACAAGATCAAATGTTTAACACATTGACCCAAGATGGGCTATATGCTACACATTCTAAGATTACAAGAGAAGACCCCTTATAATCTTTTCTTTATATGAAAGGCCTAAATGCAATAAATGCCTACCTTTATTATATGTTTTGAATTTTCTTTGAGATGAGAAGATGAAAGACTCAAGAGAGGGTAAAGGTAAAAATCTATATGGACTAAGACTCAATCCTAATTGATTAGTTAAGGGAGTGATCCTAAAGTTTGTGAGGTTTCAACCTAAAGTCTAAAGAAAGAATGAATTAAACAATTCACTTCTAAAGTAGAAGATGAATTGTAATTCACAAGGGGAAAGTGATGAGTTATTAAAAGAAAGCACATAAGTGCTTAACAAAACACAAAATGGAATTGTAAAAGAGAAAGGATAGAAGTTGAATGTGGATTCCTTATCCACACTCAATTGAAACTTACCAAAGCCCCTACATGGTTAGTAAACATGTATAAGAAGTATAAGAAGTGAAAGAACATGTAATGCATCATAAAACTCAAAAGAATTAAATGAGAAAACAAATCCTAGAACCACAACCAGAATGGGCATCATATGGACAACAAGTGAATATCATCATACAAGTGCAAGTGAATAAGCAATAATCATCACTCATTAGCATTTAAACATGTTACAAGAAGAAGGGATAGATGAAAGATGGAAAGGAATGAAGAGGACATGCATAAATGGAACATGTAAATCAACAACCAGAATTGAAACTAAATGGAAAATGATTTATACACATCTCAAAAGTATTTATGAATCAACTTCAAGACATTCAAGAAGTAATATAAGAAGAATTGAAATGAAAGTTCAAAAAGAAAGTGCAAACGATACATGTTAATGATGCACAAAGTTCAAATTGAAATGAACATGTAAAGATGACCTATAATGTGTATCAAAGACCTATAATATCATATGAATGGCTCATAACATATGCAAATGCTCATACAAATATGCACAAAAGAATTCATGTAAACATGCACTAAAGTTGTAATGACATGCCATGGATTATACTTCCAATGTAATGCATCAAACAAAGACCAAATGGATTCATGAAAATTATGCCAGCATATTATTGGAATGCCTAGGTCAGAAATGCATCATACATCAAGATAGCATGTAAAAATTCAGAGCAAAATGACTTCAAACAAAGCAATTAGGTCAAATTGAAACATCATGCAAAGTGGTGCAAATATAGGCATCAAAACATGTAATAAAGTGACCTAAAAAATCAAACAAAAATCATCTAACATGATTCAATGTATTAGTGAATCAATGCAAAAAGAATCATGTCAAAAAAGTTGGTAATGAGGAAGAACAAAATTAAACAAATTCATGTATCATGCTTAGAATGCATCTAAATGGAAATTCAAAGAAAATTATGGACCAGGGGTAAAAAGGTCATAAAATCAAGAAATAAAATCATGGAAAATTTCCTAAATGTTTTAGTGATACTCATGAATTTTTGTGGAATTTTATGATGATATTTGGTATTTTTAAAAATTAAAACGCAAACGTGTAGAAAAAAATGAAAATAAAAATGGAATGCAAAGGGAAGGGGAGGTGTGAACATAGCAATCATGCAGTTCAAATTAATTGGGCTTGAACACATGGGGGTGTGGGTAGCAATCTGATTAGGTCCAATAACGCGCACAACACACTAACTATCATGCTCTTTCAGTCAAACCAAGTCAAATCATTCACAACCATCAGATTAAGTCAAGTCAAACACAAAGGTCAAGGTAAGCAAATCTAACACACGCGCATGAGGGCACATACTCACTATCATACACCACGCCACACAATGCTTACTCTGATTAAAAACAAAACATGTGCAACACATGTGCCAATTTTATGTGTTGTCACATTATGGACCACGCGATGAAGAAAAACGAGCGGACAGGATTAAAACATACTAAACCCTAACCATCAAAGCTGCCGGCCGGAGAAGGACCTCCGGTCACCTTCTCCGGCGAGAAACCACCACCTGCAACCTCACAATTTTCCAGAAATGCATAACACATACATCAATCGAAAGCTAAACTTATGCAGATCATGAATGTGCTTATGAAATCCACAGAACACACACACATAGCAAGAACAGAGGAGATTACATTAAGCCCTAGATTTTGCAACTAAGCCTCTAAGAGGCCTATCAACTAGCCGGTTTGAGCAGAGCTTCTAGCAAGCTTAAAACACAAAAAAATAAGTAAAAATAGACAGAGATCGTGTAAGGTAATTTCAAGAGTTCAAACCTGAATGATGATGAAACTTGGAATGCACAAGAATACCAGAAGGAGATGCTTCTTCCTTGAGCTTCACTTGGCCAAATAAAGGCTTGAGAGCTTGAATTCGTGCAAAGAATCAACCAGAATTTCAACTCTCTTGATCCTGAACTTCCTTAACTGAACCTATGCACTTTTGTTCTTAATCTCCAAAGTAGAATCAAGATGGAGATGGAGATGAAATGTAGGAGATGATGATGAAATTCGTGTACAGAGAGCGAGAAAAATCAGAGAATGTGGAAAGAATTTGAAGTGTTTTTGAGAGAATGTGGCTGAAAAATCAAGTTGTGAGGTGAGATTTCATTTTATAGTGTGAGTTAACCAAGGTTAAACTGAGTGAGGTTAACTGAGTCACAATGGTTTGAGTGAGTCATCCCTAACTAACTGAGTCAAGTTAGTTAGGGAGAGCCATGATATGGTGTGGCTGGTTCATAACAAACTATGGTGGAGGTGAAATGTGAAGCTGCAGCAAGCAAAACTTGTTATACAAGTTTCCACTCCTTTCCCTTTTTATGATCATGTATAGCACGTGATATGGTGACTGAGGTACATGTTTGGCTAAATGAAGCAATTGTTGGGAGAGTGAGCAATACATGGGCAAGCTGATACAATCAACAATAACCTTCACTTGTTTTTTTTTTTGGTTTTATGTGACAGTGAGAACAATAGAGATAGGGTGATTTGAGGATGAATTATTCCATGTAATGTGAATGATTTGGTGAGCTCATGGGTTCATTTGAAAGAGAGTACATTGGAGCACAATGCTGATGTGAAAATTGAAGTGAAATGAGGTTGGAATAAGTTGCAAAATGACTTAAAATACACAAGTTTGGGAACTGGTTATGGGGCGTGGCAAGCAAGTCATGGCATGGCAACTTGGCACACAAAATTTCAGCACAATCAACATGACTTTGAACCAATATATCTCCACTATAACTTGATCAAATGGAATTTTGTCCAACATGAGTATTGAAGATGACACTACAAGGAACAACTTTGATGTTGAAAAGTTTTTCATTTGAGGCCTTTAACCATGAGAAAAATGAGTGGACATTTGGCCCACCACATGTTTGTTAAAATGACTGCGCGCGTGACCTGAAAATCTTGGTCATGACCTAGTTTTGAACCTACTTTGCTCAAACTTTGATCAATCATATCTCCCTCAATTTTTATCCAATGGAGATGTTCTACACATGGATTTGAAGCTTAAAGCAAGACCTTTTGTTGTGGCCTGGTGGAATTTTCATTTGGTGCTTAAATTTTAAATGGCCTTGGTTCAAACTCTGATGCAAAATGGCCAAAACTTGCCCTTTTTAGTAACCCTACTTCACCCAAAAATGGCAACTTTCCACATCTTGATTTTTTCATGATTCCTTTGGAATTTCTTGACCAAATTTTGCACATTGGACATATGTAACATGAATTTCATGATTTTGGGCTCAAAAAGTCAAGAGTTGACTTTTTCCTCTGATTATTTGACTTTGCCCCAATTTCTCTGATTCTTGATCTTTCTTCCAATTGAACCACTTCTAAAACCAATTGAGATGCAATTTTCCACATACATACACTTAAGGACATATGGAATACCATGACATCAAGTTTTGTTCAAAAAATCAAAGATTCCCTGATTTAATGGGAAACCCTAGTTTTGGTGCCCACCTCCTAGGAGAAAAATGTGCAGTCTTCAATTTCAAATTCCTCAGAGTATGTTGTGTACCTTCTTAAAGGATGATGATATATGCCTTTTGAGGATGATTTTGGATCAATGAGCTATCTCTTTTGAGGGTTTTCCTTCAGTTTTTGAACCTCTTGCATGGTGAAAGATGTAATGCTTCAATCTCCCATTGTATCTCTTATCCTTGAGGTTGTGGATGATCAATTGAGATGGTATAAGACATGAAAGACCTCTTGGCTTGCCTTGAGGGCACTTGATTGACCTTTTGTGCTTTGAATGATTCCTTGATTGTCCACCTTCCACCTGATCACATGCCCTGATGGTAAGAAGGATGCCATGCTTCATTTTTCTATGTTAAATGCAATGTAATGTTAATGAGATGGATATGATATGATAAATGATAATGCCATGCTATGATACCAAAAGGGGAGAGCAAATTTTGGGGTATTACAGCTGCCCCTATTCAAGCGCTGTAGACCTGAATGCCTGAAAGCAATTGCTTTCGGACTTTCAAGGTATATAGTGATTGAATACCAAATATAACCAAAAATTTGCTCTGGATGATGAAGAATAAAAGGGATATAAACCCAACGAGACTGCTGGATTGAATCTTCGATGAAACGTCGGAGAGATCTGTCTTTTGAACGACGCCAGACGGCTACTGGCTTGCCACGCTGCTGGTGGACTTTAATAATGTCTTTTATGCAACTCCAGACGACTACTGGCCTGCCACGCTACTGGTGGACTTTGATAACGTCTTTTGAACGACGCCAGACGACTACTGGCTTGCCACGCTACTGGTGGACTTTAATAATGTCTTTTATGCAATTCCAGACGACTACTGGCCTGCCACACTACTGGTGGACTTTGCAGCTTCGTGCCACCCGAAGACGGACTTTTGCCAATCCACTGTTGGACTTTTGGAATATGCCGCCCTTAGATGGACCTTTCGCCAATCCACTGTTGGACTTTTGCCACCCGAAGACGGACTTTTGCCAATCCACTGTTGGACTTTTGGAATATGCCACCCTTAGATGGACCTTTCGCCAATCCACTGTTGGACTTTTAGCTGCTTTGCCACCCGAAGATGGACTTTTGCCAATCCACTGTTGGACTTTTAGAATATGCCACCCTTAGATGGACTTTTGCCAATCCACTGTTGGACTTTTGCCACCCGAAGACGGATTTTTGCCAATCCACTGTTGGACTTTGCTAACGTCTTTTAACAATGCCAGACGACTACTGGCTTGCCACACTACGGGTGGACTTTCGCAAAATTCCAATACTGGATTACACTCTGCATCCGTGTCAGACATCTCTGCCGACTTTGTTGAGGAACAAAGACCAATGATTTGACTTTGGAGACTCCTGAAAGGATAACCTCTCCACTGGAGAATGAATGAATAATCCGTCTGCTTCGAATTGTCAAGCTTGCCAAAAATAAATTGGACTTGAAGAATAATAAATCTGCCAGGAATCACTTCATCTGTTGGGGGAATGAATTCTGGTCACAGCGGTTCCGATGGGGATGAGAATTTCTTTGTATGGCGTCTTTCTAGGGGAGAGAAGTCATAAAAACTCTGCTTGGGGATCTGTCCAAACCAAGACCCTTTGTAGGGGTTATCCACCTTCTGACCCGACTGGGGAAAGGCTGTACCATCCTTGTTGAGGAATAGATTCTGTCGATCTGATAAACCTTTGCGGGAAGAACAACAACTCAGCTGGGAGTTGCTGACAAGATTCGATGCTGACCTCTGTGGGGATACCATGACCAGAGATACGATCTTGCTGGGTATCAGGGCTACTCTGCCAGGGATATGCAAATCCTGGTTAGAACATTCCACTGCAACTTGCTAGGAAAGAGTCCTTAGAGATCTGTTGGGGAAACCCAAAGCAAATCCACAGTATTCTGATGAAGAATATGACTGTCAAGCTTAGGATAAGTACCACAATGCCCCATGTTAGGCGAGCTTCCCTTTAGACAATTTCGTTAGGGATGACGAGTTTATAACAAACTCTGCTGGCGGAAACTGCTTTAAAACGTCTCGTGCTGGGGAATGCCTTTTGAGAGGATTTTACAGAAGACCAACTGTCCTCAAACTCTACTGGGGATGATCAACACTTCATGCTGGGGAAACAAACATGCCCCATGCTTGGACAAAACAACAATTCGTCCCCGAAGAGGATGTCATAAGAGGATTTTACAGAAGATCTAGCCTCTTCAAACTCTTGTGACTTCGCTGGGGATAATGACCATCATTTTCGGTGTCGACGAGACCACTCTTTTGGGGAACCTGTGACCGTTATCGACATAGAAAAGCTTGTAGCTGTTGGAAGGACTGAATAAGAGAATCGACTTAATAAGATGCAACGGTACCCAGTTGAACTTAATTCACTGATATCGACCCGTTATGAACAATCGTCGACCGAACGATGAACGCCGATCTCCCTACCCATAATTGCCCCCAGTCTTTTGCGTGGGGTGATTTATTGCTGGTCTTGTGCTTAAAATCATCTGCACCTGCTACCTGCAACAAAAGAATATGCCCACATGCCCCGAATATTGCGTGGCTAGAATCCACCATCCGGGAGTATTCAACATTCGAAGTAATTTCAAATGTTTTTTCTGCGCATGTTATTGCAAGGCTGCCATGTTTTCAAATGCAATGTTTTATCAAAAATTAGGACGTTTTTGCAAACAAAGCAATAAAACAAAAATAGAAAGCTTTTTATTGAAATTCAATTTATTGACTGAGAGCCCAGAATAGGCAATTACATCCGGAAGCAATCCCTGGAAAGAGGTGATCGCTGAAAATTGAGAAAAGAAACTATCCTAATGGCAATGTGAAAACGGAATTCCACTGAGTTTCCATTCTGTTATGACCAGTATGTCTTCAAAACTCCCCGACCTCGCCTTCTGAGGAATGATCAGACCGATTCCTATCCTTCAGAACGTCAGTTGTTCAAACGGTAATGGGGGATAGATAACTCAGACCATAGTCATTCGCTTAAATCCCTCTTTTGTGTGGACCGCCCTTTCAGGTTTTCGATCCACCAGGATACCCTTTTTTGCCTAAGTTGCCCTTTCGGGTTTTCAACTTACCGGGTGTACAAATCTTTTTTTCAATCATATCCCTAATTTTTGCCCGAACCTTATTCTGTTTTTGGTTCGCCGGGATGCCCTTTTTTGCCTGGATTTTTTATTTTTATTATCCAGCGGGTCTATTCATGCGAAGTATTTTTTGACTACGTCCGAGTTGACAGGGGATGAAAAGTCTTCGCCATCCATGGTTGTAAGCAATAAAGCTCCGCCCGAAAAGACCTTTTTAACCACGAATGGACCTTCATAGTTAGGAGTCCACTTGCCCCTGCGATCTGTATTGGGAGGAAGGATCCTTTTGAGTACCACATCTCCGACTTTGTAAACCCGAGGACGCACCTTTTGGTCAAATGCCTGCTTCATTCTGCGCTGATATAGTTGCCCATGGCATACAGCCGCCAATCGCTTTTCCTCAATAAGGCTCAACTGATCAAATCTGGCTCGTACCCATTCAACCTCATCTAGCTTAACATCCATCATTACTCTGAGGGACGGAATCTCCACTTCAACTGGTAGTACTGCCTCCATACCATATACAAGTGAGAATGGGGTTGCCCCAGTGGACGTGCGTACCGACGTTCGATACCCATGCAAAGCAAATGGTAACATCTCATGCCAATCTTTGTACGTGACAACCATCTTCTGCACAATCTTCTTGATATTTTTGTTGGCCGCTTCGACCGCGCCATTCATCTTTGGGCGGTACGGAGAAGAATTGTGATGTTCGATTTTGAAGTCCCGGCATAACTCAGCCATCATCTTATTGTTCAAATTAGAACCATTATCAGTAATGATTCTTTCGGGAACTCCATATCTGCAAATGATATCCCGTTTTAAGAAACGAGCGACCACTTGTTTTGTAACATTGGCATAGGATGCGGCTTCAACCCATTTGGTGAAGTAATCAATTGCCACCAAGATGAAACGATGACCATTGGAAGCTGTAGGCTCAATCTTTCCGATCATATCAATGCCCCACATGGCAAACGGCCAAGGCGACGACATGATACTCAACGGATTTGGAGGCACATGCACCTTGTCTGCATAGATCTGGTATTTATGGCATTTGCGGGCATATTTGCAACAATCTGACTCCATAGTCAACCAATAATATCCCGATCTTAACAACTTTTTAGCCATTGCATGTCCTCCGGCATGGGTACCGAAAGAGCCTTCGTGCACTTCAATCATCAACAAGTCTGCTTCATATCTATCCACACATCTAAGCAGGACCGTGTCAAAATTTCTTTTATACAGCACGCCATCTTTGTTCAAGAAGAAACTACCGGCTAACCTTCTCAACGTCTTCCTGTCTTTGGACGATGCCCCGGGCGGGTACTCTTGACTTTTCAAGAAACACTTAATGTCATGAAACCATGGCTTGTCATCAGACGTTGCATCGACCGCAAACACAAATGCTGGTCTGTCAAGGCGGGATACCTCAATCTTAGGTACATGGTTCCATCCTTGCACTTTGATCATGGAAGACAAAGTGGCCAAGGCATCAGCGAACCTATTCTCATCTCGAGGAATGTGGTACAGTTTCACTGTTGTGAAAAACGTCAGCAATCTCCTTGTATAATCTCTATACGGCACTAGATTTGTTTGGTGCGTGTACCAACTCCCCTTCACTTGATTGATTACCAAAGCTGAATCACCAAATATATCAAGGGTCTTAATCCGTAGATTAATCGCCTCCTCGATCCCCATTATACAAGCTTCGTACTCTGCTTCATTATTGGTGCATCCGAAAGTTATTCGGGAAGTGAAAGGCACATGAACACCTTCCGGCGTGATAAGAACCGCTCCAACTCCGCACCCATTCATATTGACAGCCCCATCAAACATCAGACTCCATTTGGATTCAGGGTCTGGCCCCTCCTCCGGAAGTGGTTCCTCGCAGTTTTTAGCTTTGAGAAACATGATGTCCTCATCAGGGAAGTCAAATTTCATGGGTTGGTAATCATCAATCGGCTGTTGCGCAAGATAGTCGGACAAGATACTTCCTTTGATGGCCTTTTGTGAAGTGTACTGAATGTCATACTCTGTCAAGACCATTTGCCACCGTGCAACTCTGCCTGTCAATGCTGGTTTCTCGAAAATGTACTTGATAGGATCCATTTTTGAAATCAACAAGGTCGTGTGCCTAACCATATATTGCCTCAATCGCTTAGCGGCCCATGCAAGCGCACAGCATGTCTTTTCAAGCATTGAGTATCGAGACTCACAATCATTGAACTTTTTGCTCAGGTAGTAAATAGCATGCTCCTTCCTACCTGTCTCGTCATGTTGACCGAGAACACAACCCATGGAACCTTCAAGCACTGTCAGATACATTATCAGCGGTCTCCCTTCAACTGGAGGCATTAGAATCGGAGGTTCCTGCAAGTATTCTTTTATCTTATCGAATGCCAATTGGCAATCGTCATTCCACCTGACCGTTTGATCTTTCCTTAACAATTTAAATATTGGCTCACACGTGGCTGTTAGGTGAGATATGAACCTTGCAATGTAGTTCAATCTACCCAAGAAACCACGAACCTCTTTTTCTGTTCTCGGTTCAGGCATTTCTTGTATTGCTTTCACCTTGGCAGGATCAACCTCGATTCCTCTTTCGCTCACAATGAAACCCAGTAACTTTCCAGAACGCACCCCAAACGTGCACTTGTTTGGATTTAATCTCAGACGGAACTTTCTCAACCTTTCAAACAGCTTTTTCAGGTTAATCAGATGTTCCTCTTCTGTTCTCGACTTGGCAATCATATCATCTACATAACATTCGATCTCCTTATGAATCAAGTCATGAAACAATGTCACCATCGCCCGCTGGTACGTTGCCCCTGCGTTTTTCAATCCAAAAGGCATTACTTTATAACAATATGTACCCCACGGAGTAATGAACGTGGTCTTCTCCATATCTTCAGGTGCCATCTTGATCTGGTTGTACCCGGAGAAACCGTCCATAAATGAGAACACTGAAAACTGAGCTGTATTATCGACCAGCACATCAATATGAGGTAGTGGAAAATCATCTTTCGGGCTAGCTTTATTAAGATCTCGATAATCCACACACATTCTCACTTTTCCATCTTTCTTCGGTACTGGCACGATGTTGGCTACCCATGGAGGATACTTTGTCACAGCAAGAAAACCAGCATCCCACTGCTTCTGGACTTCCTCCTTAATCTTTAAAGCCATGTCGGGGTGAGTCCGACGAAGTTTCTGCTTGACTGGCGGATATTCTTCTCTTAATGGCAGCCTGTGCATGACAATATCCGTATCCAACCCCGGCATGTCTTGATACGACCAGGCGAAAATGTCAACATACTCGCGCAACATTTCCGTCAAAGTTTGCTTCACATCTGCTTGCAAGCTGGCACCAATCCTGATCTCTTTCTTGGCGTCCTTGGTACCAATATTGATGATTTCTACAGTCTCCTGATGAGGCTGGATGACCCTTTCCTCTTGTTTCAACAATCTGACCAGTTCTTCAGAAAGTTCACAATCTTTCTCATCCCCTTCTTCGGCTTGATAAATCGGATTGTCAAAGTCATACATGGCCATATCAAAATCGTTATCAGTGGTATCCGGAGGATCAAGTCTGCATGAACGGGTTCATGCCTTATTTTAGAATTTATTTTTAAGCAAAACAAAAGAAAATGAAACATTGCCATTTTATTATTTTTTGTGCAAAAATAAAAACTGAAAGACAGAGAACAAAATTTGATTGCAAAACATCCTTTATTAATGATTGAACATTGCAAATGCAACCATGGTGGCCCTACAAATGAATCTATACGCCTTGGGCAGAGCGCAAGATTTTGACATGCATTATGGTTAGAAAAAACAAAGAAAAATTACTCTGTCTGAAGAGTAACCCGGATGACTTCTTCAACGAACCAGTTCTGCACTTGTTGTCCCGGAACATGAGGGCGTACCCAGTTGTCCAGGTCACAATCACTGTCAACACTATCCTCTGTGGCTGCACAAGACTGGTCCGTGTAGATAATTCCCCCACTATTGAAAGTAATGGGTCCCCTGCTCCCCGCATCTGAAGTTGTAGAGGGATGATAACCAATACCAAATTTGTTTTCCTTCATTGGGGTCTCTATCAACCTGCCCCAACCTTGGGCGTTGCCTGCCCTGACGACTTCGACAGCTTGTTTGTAAGATGAAATGGAGGTACCAGCCCCAACTGGTACAGAAGAAGACTCAGGTGCATCGTCAATATTGACTGCTTCAAATGATTGGCACAGCATCTCATGAATTTCCCCATCCATTTCAATGTACTTGAACGTGGACAAGTGACTCACAAAGATGTCTTCTTCCCCACACACTGTCACAACCTGCCCTTCAAACTCATACTTCAGCTTTTGATGTAGAGTAGAAGTAACAGCCCCGGCTCCGTGAATCCAAGGGCGTCCCAATAGGCAGCTATATGCAGGTTGTATGTCCATTACATGGAACGTGGACTTGAATACCTGTGGTCCAATTTGTACGGGCAATTCCACCTCACCAAACACATATCGTCTAGTTCCATCGAATGCTCTAACCACCAATTCACTAGGCCTTAAGATCAAACCGTCAACTTCCAGCTTCATTAATGCCTTCTTGGGCAAGACATTGAGTGATGAACCAGTGTCTACCAGTACATGAGATAATACTGCGCCCTTACACTCCATCGTGATATGCAAAGCCTTATTATGGTTTCTTCCTTCAACAGTCAAATCTCTACTTGTAAAGCCCAAGCCATGGCTAACATTAACATTGGAGATTACGCCCTCGAGCTGATTAACAGTAATTTCTTGTGGCACGTATGCACTCTTCAATACTTTCAACAACGCCTGCCGGTGCGCATCAGAGCACATCAATAGTGACAAGATTGAAATCTTTGAAGGGGTCTGATTCAGTTGGTCCACAATCTTATAATCGCTTTTCTTGATTATCTTCATAAATTCTTCCATTTCCTTATCAAAAGTAATCTTTGTCTCTGCTTCAGGTGTAGGCGCATTTTCAACCACCTGTTTACCCTTAGCCTTTGCTGCAGCTTCTACCTCCTTATCACTTCTCAAGGTTTGGGGAGCGAACAACCTTCCACTCCTTGTAAAGCCCCCTACACCCCCTACGTTATCAATATTTGGGCTGACTGACGACTCAACTTCCTGCTTTTTACCTTCGTAATATACATCTGCCCCATAGTGCCATGGGATAGCTTTCGTAGATGTGAACGGAATTGGTCCTGGCACCGTGATAGTGACAGGACTGGGCCCTTCTGGCGCAACACTCGCCACGGGAACTGCACTGACCGGCATTTGAATCTCAGCGGGAGTGTAATAGATGGTCACGGTTGATATCTCATCAGTGTCTTTCACGACTCTGTCGAACTGTATACATCCTTCATCGATCAGATTCTGTAAACCCATCTTCAACTTATCACAGCCGTTCTCCTGATTCATACACTCAGAGCAATCTTGATTACAGCCCGGGAACACCTGTCCCTTCAATAAACGATCTTTTACAACCAACAAAGAAGTTTTCACTTGATGAACGTCTAACACCAAATTCAATCTCCTCCCATCTTCAATAGCGTACACATTTGCTGCACTATGATCAGGCATGGGATGCTGAGTAATATTAGGAGCGGGAGAGAAATTGATGGCTTTAGCATCAATCAAATCTTGTACTTTATGATGGAAAGCCCAGCATTTTTCAATGGAGTGTCCCTGAGCACCTGAGTGGAACTCACAACGAGCATTAGCATCGAAGTTAGGTGGCAGGTTTCCAGCAACCGGAGCTTTCATAGTACGGAGTTCTACCAACTTTAACTCGAGTAGCCGGGGCAACAGCGCGGCATAAGTCATAGGGAGAGGATCCATCTTACGATCCCTCTGTCTAGACCTTTGCTGGAAAAAAGGTTGTTGCTGTTGAACTTGTTGTTGGGATTGTTGTTTCTGAACAGACGGTGTGGGGATTGTTACAGCATCTACCTGATAATAAGCTTGAGAACGCCCTCTGCCTCGTCCTCTAAACACATCATTCGTATCACCTTCTCTTCTTTTCTGGTTACTAGCAAACGGTTTCTTCGTCCCCGAAGAGCCAGCCCCACTCACATCCTGGATCTTTCCAAGCTTTAACAGACTTTCTATTCTTTCTCCCGCAATCACAATATCAGCAAATCCAGTTGACGGACAAGCAGCTAATCTATCAAGATAGGCCCCTTGCAAGGTGCCCATGAACATATCTGCCATTTCTCTGTCTGACAAGGGAGGTTGAACCTGGGCAGCCATTTCCCTCCACCTCTGTGCATATTCTTTGAAACTTTCCTTGGCATTTTGTGACAACCCCTGCAATTGAGTGCGGTTGGGCGCCCTGTCAATATTATATTGGTATTGCTTCAGGAACGCTTCTGCCAAATCTTTCCAATTCTTCACAGCAGCTCTATTCAACTTCATATACCAGGTCAAGGACGCCCCAACCAGACTGTCCTGAAAATAGTGCATCCATAGCTTCTCGTCATCCGTATGGGCTGAAATCTTCCCAAAGTAAGCTTGAAGATGCGTTTGGGGACACGCATTGCCGTGATACTTATCAAAAGTAGGAGGTTTGAATTTGGGGGGAATTCTGACTCCTGAGACCAGCCCCAAGCTGGTAACATCAATACCCATAGAGTTCTTGCATTCTATGGCCCTGATCTTTTCTGCTAATTCATCATACCTTCGATCACCTTGATTACCCACATCAGCATCCAGCAGAGTAAATTGGTCTTCCAGAGTATCTTCAAGAGTAACACCAGCATGCCTACCATTTCCATTACCCCGATTGTTACCACCAGGAGGAGGGTTGCCACCGGGAGGAGGAATGCCATGTCCCTGTGAATTGTCATGCTGATCACCTTCGGGCCCATTGTCTGGACGCTCTACCAGAAGCCTCAATCTCTCCTGATTTTGCGCCATGCCAGTCATGAGGGTCATGAACTGGTCCATACGCGCCCTCATTTCAGCCAAATCACTTTGCACTTGATCCATGATTCTTACTTGATTCCTTCGCGTCGAATATCGGTGAATATGACTCTCCGCTATACTGCCTGAAACCAAATAAAGGTTAGAGTCCCTGCAACGAGTACCTGAAAAGCAAGTAACAAAAAATGCAAAATGATATGCAATGCCATGCAATGCCATGTTTGTCATTTCCGAGGTGCTTTATACCCTGATTCCAATCCAACCACATAAATCTGAAGACCAGAAATTGTGATATAAAGAGACGTGTCATGGTCATGTGCTTGTGTGCAGCTATCTGATAAGGAATAATTCTGAATAAAACTGCTCATACTCATTCAACGAAGTATTCAAGTACATTTAAGAAAGGTTCAACCGCAAATGCAATACAAGGAAAAATGGATCCATCAACAAGCCTGATGGTAACCATTAACAACAAAATATAAGGAAAAGAACATCAGTCTGACAATTCCACATCCTTCAGCTTATCACTTGAGTATTTGATCTCCTCAAAAAGTATACGGGTACGCTGGTGATTCGGCTTTTCAATCATTTCTTTGATCAAGACATCCCTTTTCTCAAGAGCTTCAGTTAAAGAACCCATATGCAGCATCAGAGCCTCGTCATCACACACTCCTTTGTGTCTCTTTATGCCAGCTTGCGTCTTGAGCATCTCCCTTTCTATTATGACTTCTTCAAGCTCTTTCTTGGTATTCCTCAGCTCACCTCTAGCTTCTTCTAGCTGTTCTTGACTCTTACCGAGGCTTTCCCGATACTTTCTCCTCTGTTCATGCGCCTTTTCAAGCTCTTCGTCCTTAATCTGCAACTGTTCCTGTAATTCAGCATTCTCTATCCTAACTTCGTCCCAAGCGTGCTGAAACTTTGTTAACTTTTCTTTGGTCTGTGCTAACGCCTGTTTGGTTTGCTTGTGGGCTTGAGTAGCATCATCAACACCTTTACTAATCTTCCGGAAATGTTGGGCTCTTCCAGCAAAGTCTTTTTCTTTTGCAGTTAGGATTTGTTCAGCATCTTGGGCTTTCCGCTCCAGCTCTTTGTTGGCATGTAGAGCATTCTGAAGACGGCTACTCAACTCGGAATTCTCTCCTTGGAGCTTTTTCACCAAGGCTTGCAACTTGTCAACTTCTTCCACAGTAGCAGTGCTTCTTGCTTTCTCATTCTCCGGATACAAAAGGGGTGCCTTACCAAAAGGCAAGAGAAAATCTTCAACTCTTTTCTGCACCCACTCTTCATATGCTGGATAAACCCGGTTGTTAGGCTTTCCTAGAGTAACTTTCCCCTTTTTCAGTATGCTACCCCAGCTTTCAGAAGCTTTCTGTGCTGCTTCCCACCCATCTGATGTATGAAAATAGAGGGACTCCTCCACATCTCTCTTAATAGGTGGACCTGTCAGGGCATACCCAAATTGTCGAATGGCCAAAGAAGGATTGTAGTTAATCCCACCCAGTCTTCCTATCAGTGGAACGTTAGGGAACTTACCACAGCTGTGGATAATATTCTTGCCAATCAGCCCATGATCTACCCATACGATGTCCTTGGCCACCAATCCCATTAAACGCTGTTTCCACTCTAGAGTATCTTTGGAATCCACAAAAGCCCCTGATTGTGGTAAACGGCCTGAAAACCACTTATAGAACAAGGGTGCACAACAACGAATTATCCCTCCTCTTTTCTTTTCGTTTCGGTTGTACAACGAGTAGTGAAGATCTCCCAGTAGCGTTGGCACCGGGTTCTTCATCATGAATATTCGTATAGCGTCCGTATCAATGAAATCTGGCTCATTGGGAAACAACACTATGCCGTATATACAAAGGGCTAGCAAAGCATTAAAAACAAGCCAATTCTCGCCTTTAGCTGCTTCCTGGGCCTTCTTAATCAGATATTCCAGCTTGTAACCACGAATCTTTCCTTTGTTGGAGACATTGTCGCCTAACTCTGATTTGCTCAAATAAAGAGCACCAGCCACCTTTCCAAAGTCAAGATCCCCCACTGATCCAAAGAAAGGGGGCTCCTCCTTGATAGCAATCCCCAACATGTTGGAATACTCCTCCAAGGTAGGAACCAACACATAGTCTAGAAATACAAAACACCTCAGAGGCGGATCATAGAACTGCATCAACGTATGGAGACCTCTGGCTTCATAATCACTGACATTACGGACCATAGATAAAATCCACCCATATTTATCTTCAAAAGCTTCTCGTACTGCAGGGCTCGCCATTCCCTTCAGCATAACAATAGGGCCTAAAGTAGGCGTAAGGAACTTATAGCTGATGATATTCTTCCTCTCTTTAGTGTTCATCTTTGCAGGGACCTGATGACTGGAATCAAGGGTAATATATGCACCTGGAAATGAATAAACATGTATGTTAAAATATGATAATGCAATGCAAAGGGCAATGTGATCAGATAATCAGGTGTCTGTGCTGAACTGTGAACGGTGTCAGTGTAGCTCTGAGACTAATATAGAACCATAGATAAGAACCATCTGAATACAATAGGATGAAACTTCCTTTTTGTGCAATGATGATAGAAAACCGGGTATGTAGGAGGTCATGGTTACCTGCAAACCTGTAAACAACCCGCCCTTCTCACATGTGGGTACTAGGATGTTCAGTATCCCGGGCTCTCAGGTCGAGAAATGATGATGCGTTCACCATTTCTGGTTTGGCATCATCATCAATCGAGGAGGCCTCAACTGATTCTCCAAAACGAAAGATCCTCAGCTTCTGGCACTGAGGTCGAGAAGCAATAATACATTCATCCCTCAGGGTACAGTACTATCGCCAATCGAGGAGTGCCTCCGCTGACTCTCTTTCAAAAAGGGATGTCCTATAGCAAGTTCCCAGCATTGGGTCCTCGGATCGAGAATGTGCAATGGGTTTGCCACGGAATGTGGTCTGCCACTGTCACATCTCGGGAGGAGTGCCGCAACTGAGTCCTCGGGAATGGTCACCAGAGTCGACAGTCCCTCAAGAGAATAACCACTGGCCTGCATAACATGCAGTAGCAGAAAGCTCCTGATAGAACCTCGTCTGGTTGTGGGTCTCATGAACAACAATACGTGGTCACCACCACGCAAGCGTCATGACTATCCACTCTAATACCTATGTATGTACTCAAGCTTTGGTAGTGAGCTTATCTCTCAGAACACCCATCCCGCCAAACAGACAAAACAGTGCAACACAATATAATATATGATATGTAATGCTAAAATGCGGTAAATACAGTAAAATAAATAAACAGCAACATAAAGCACAACAGTAAACACCCAATGAAAGAAAAGCAAACAAGCGCTAGGATTGACTCGCTAAGGAAACCAGAGATTCTGGGTTCGATCCCCAGCAGAGTCGCCAGCTGTCGCTCCCGGGATTTTCATCCAAGTACAAACGCGAAAGTGGCACCGAAACAGAGTCGCCAGCAATGTGTATTTATCCCAAGAGGGGGAAAGGAAACACCGCGTAAACCTGAGAGAAAGGAAAAGCATGGTCTTACGACCAAGAGAACTGGGTTCGGGAGTCGGTTACGCGAGAGGAAGGTATTAGCACCCCCACGCGTCCATCGTACCCGATGGGATCCACGCTTGCTTGTCTCGATCAAAGGGGGATAGAAAAGAATACTGGAAAAGGAACGAAAAGAGAACTGGAAAAGGAACGAGAAACAAATGTAGGGAAAATAAAAGAAGTGCTCGCATGGGCCCTACCCCACTGCCTACGTATCTCATCGGGAGCATGAGAATCAGAGCGACGTAGTTCCCCTCACTAGGGATGGATTGTGTTTTTTAGAGAACGGCTTACGTTCTAGATCAGGTGTTGCAGGCTCGCTGGTCCGAGTGCGTTACCATCTTGCAAGAGAACGAGTAGAAGCGCGTTCGTGCGTTGAGAATGAATGAGATGAGAAAAGAATTCCCGAAGGAAAGACGTTATTGTTTGTTTTTGTTTTTTAGAAGTTTTTTCCATTTATTTGCATATGCCAGTGTATCTGAATCTTAGTCATTGGAATGTGTACATTCTCACATTCCAAGATGGAATGGGTAAGAAAGCACACTAAGAGTGAAGAAGACCCCCACACTTAGTTCCAATTGTCAAGGTTCAAACACACTAGCGTATTTGTATTTATTAAGTGTTTTTGTTGATTAAGAAATGAAGAAGTGTTTTTTATTATTTGCACCTTCAACAAGTATTGCATTTAAGTCCCTCCTACAAGATCAAATGTTTAACACATTGACCCAAGATGGGCTATATGCTACACATTCTAAGATTACAAGAGAAGACCCCTTATAATCTTTTCTTTATATGAAAGGCCTAAATGCAATAAATGCCTACCTTTATTATATGTTTTGAATTTTCTTTGAGATGAGAAGATGAAAGACTCAAGAGAGGGTAAAGGTAAAAATCTATATGGACTAAGACTCAATCCTAATTGATTAGTTAAGGGAGTGATCCTAAAGTTTGTGAGGTTTCAACCTAAAGTCTAAAGAAAGAATGAATTAAACAATTCACTTCTAAAGTAGAAGATGAATTGTAATTCACAAGGGGAAAGTGATGAGTTATTAAAAGAAAGCACATAAGTGCTTAACAAAACACAAAATGGAATTGTAAAAGAGAAAGGATAGAAGTTGAATGTGGATTCCTTATCCACACTCAATTGAAACTTACCAAAGCCCCTACATGGTTAGTAAACATGTATAAGAAGTATAAGAAGTGAAAGAACATGTAATGCATCATAAAACTCAAAAGAATTAAATGAGAAAACAAATCCTAGAACCACAACCAGAATGGGCATCATATGGACAACAAGTGAATATCATCATACAAGTGCAAGTGAATAAGCAATAATCATCACTCATTAGCATTTAAACATGTTACAAGAAGAAGGGATAGATGAAAGATGGAAAGGAATGAAGAGGACATGCATAAATGGAACATGTAAATCAACAACCAGAATTGAAACTAAATGGAAAATGATTTATACACATCTCAAAAGTATTTATGAATCAACTTCAAGACATTCAAGAAGTAATATAAGAAGAATTGAAATGAAAGTTCAAAAAGAAAGTGCAAACGATACATGTTAATGATGCACAAAGTTCAAATTGAAATGAACATGTAAAGATGACCTATAATGTGTATCAAAGACCTATAATATCATATGAATGGCTCATAACATATGCAAATGCTCATACAAATATGCACAAAAGAATTCATGTAAACATGCACTAAAGTTGTAATGACATGCCATGGATTATACTTCCAATGTAATGCATCAAACAAAGACCAAATGGATTCATGAAAATTATGCCAGCATATTATTGGAATGCCTAGGTCAGAAATGAATCATACATCAAGATAGCATGTAAAAATTCAGAGCAAAATGACTTCAAACAAAGCAATTAGGTCAAATTGAAACATCATGCAAAGTGGTGCAAATATAGGCATCAAAACATGTAATAAAGTGACCTAAAAAATCAAACAAAAATCATCTAACATGCTTCAATGTATTAGTGAATCAATGCAAAAAGAATCATGTCATAAAAGTTGGTAATGAGCAAGAACAAAATTAAACAAATTCATGTATCATGCTTAGAATGCATCTAAATGGAAATTCAAAGAAAATTATGTACCAGGGGTAAAAAGGTCATAAAATCAAGAAATAAAATCATGGAAAATTTCCTAAATGTTTTAGTGATACTCATGAATTTTTGTGGAATTTTATGATGATATTTGGTATTTTTAAAAATTAAAACGCAAACATGTAGAAAAAAATGAAAATAAAAATGGAATGCAAAGGGAAGGGGAGGTGTGAACATAGCAATCATGCAGTTCAAATTAATTGGGCTTGAACACATGGGGGTGTGGGTAGCAATCTGATTAGGTCCAATAACGCGCACAACACACTAACTATCATGCTCTTTCAGTCAAACCAAGTCAAATCATTCACAACCATCAGATTAAGTCAAGTCAAACACAAAGGTCAAGGTAAGCAAATCTAACACACGCGCATGAGGGCACATACTCACTATCATACACCACGCCACACAATGCTTACTCTGATTAAAAACAAAACATGTGCAACACATGTGCCAATTTTATGTGTTGTCACATTATGGACCACGCGATGAAGAAAAACGAGCGGACAGGATTAAAACATACTAAACCCTAACCATCAAAGCTGCCGGCCGGAGAAGGACCTCCGGTCACCTTCTCCGGCGAGAAACCACCACCTGCAACCTCACAATTTTCCAGAAATGCATAACACATACATCAATCGAAAGCTAAACTTATGCAGATCATGAATGTGCTTATGAAATCCACAGAACACACACACATAGCAAGAACAGAGGAGATTACATTAAGCCCTAGATTTTGCAACTAAGCCTCTAAGAGGCCTATCAACTAGCCGGTTTGAGCAGAGCTTCTAGCAAGCTTAAAACACAAAAAAACAAGTAAAAATAGACAGAGATCGTGTAAGGTAATTTCAAGAGTTCAAACCTGAATGATGATGAAACTTGGAATGCACAAGAATACCAGAAGGAGATGCTTCTTCCTTGAGCTTCACTTGGCCAAATAAAGGCTTGAGAGCTTGAATTCGTGCAAAGAATCAACCAGAATTTCAACTCTCTTGATCCTGAACTTCCTTAACTGAACCTATGCACTTTTGTTCTTAATCTCCAAAGTAGAATCAAGATGGAGATGGAGATGAAATGTAGGAGATGATGATGAAATTCGTGTACAGAGAGCGAGAAAAATCAGAGAATGTGGAAAGAATTTGAAGTGTTTTTGAGAGAATGTGGCTGAAAAATCAAGTTGTGAGGTGAGATTTCGTTTTATAGTGTGAGTTAACCAAGGTTAAACTGAGTGAGGTTAACTGAGTCACAATGGTTTGAGTGAGTCATCCCTAACTAACTGAGTCAAGTTAGTTAGGGAGAGCCATGATATGGTGTGGCTGGTTCATAACAAACTATGGTGGAGGTGAAATGTGAAGCTGCAGCAAGCAAAACTTGTTATACAAGTTTCCACTCCTTTCCCTTTTTATGATCATGTATAGCACGTGATATGGTGACTGAGGTACATGTTTGGCTAAATGAAGCAATTGTTGGGAGAGTGAGCAATACATGGGCAAGCTGATACAATCAACAATAACCTTCACTTGTTTTTTTTTTTGGTTTTATGTGACAGTGAGAACAATAGAGATAGGGTGATTTGAGGATGAATTATTCCATGTAATGTGAATGATTTGGTGAGCTCATGGGTTCATTTGAAAGAGAGTACATTGGAGCACAATGCTGATGTGAAAATTGAAGTGAAATGAGGTTGGAATAAGTTGCAAAATGACTTAAAATACACAAGTTTGGGAACTGGTTATGGGGCGTGGCAAGCAAGTCATGGCATGGCAACTTGGCACACAAAATTTCAGCACAATCAACATGACTTTGAACCAATATATCTCCACTATAACTTGATCAAATGGAATTTTGTCCAACATGAGTATTGAAGATGACACTACAAGGAACAACTTTGATGTTGAAAAGTTTTTCATTTGAGGCCTTTAACCATGAGAAAAATGAGTGGACATTTGGCCCACCACATGTTTGTTAAAATGACTGCGCGCGTGACCTGAAAATCTTGGTCATGACCTAGTTTTGAACCTACTTTGCTCAAACTTTGATCAATCATATCTCCCTCAATTTTTATCCAATGGAGATGTTCTACACATGGATTTGAAGCTTAAAGCAAGACCTTTTGTTGTGGCCTGGTGGAATTTTCATTTGGTGCTTCAATTTTAAATGGCCTTGGTTCAAACTCTGATGCAAAATGGCCAAAACTTGCCCTTTTTAGTAACCCTACTTCACCCAAAAATGGCAACTTTCCACATCTTGATTTTTTCATGATTCCTTTGGAATTTCTTGACCAAATTTTGCACATTGGACATATGTAACATGAATTTCATGATTTTGGGCTCAAAAAGTCAAGAGTTGACTTTTTCCTCTGATTATTTGACTTTGCCCCAATTTCTCTGATTCTTGATCTTTCTTCCAATTGAACCACTTCTAAAACCAATTGAGATGCAATTTTCCACATACATACACTTAAGGACATATGGAATACCATGACATCAAGTTTTGTTCAAAAAATCAAAGATTCCCTGATTTAATGGGAAACCCTAGTTTTGGTGCCCACCTCCTAGGAGAAAAATGTGCAGTCTTCAATTTCAAATTCCTCAGAGTATGTTGTGTACCTTCTTAAAGGATGATGATATATGCCTTTTGAGGATGATTTTGGATCAATGAGCTATCTCTTTTGAGGGTTTTCCTTCAGTTTTTGAACCTCTTGCATGGTGAAAGATGTAATGCTTCAATCTCCCATTGTATCTCTTATCCTTGAGGTTGTGGATGATCAATTGAGATGGTATAAGACATGAAAGACCTCTTGGCTTGCCTTGAGGGCACTTGATTGACCTTTTGTGCTTTGAATGATTCCTTGATTGTCCACCTTCCACCTGATCACATGCCCTGATGGTAAGAAGGATGCCATGCTTCATTTTTCTATGTTAAATGCAATGTAATGTTAATGAGATGGATATGATATGATAAATGATAATGCCATGCTATGATTCCAAAAGGGGAGAGCAAATTTTGGGGTATTACATTATGCTTCCACACTTCAAGCTCATAGGACAAAGTTAGATCCTAGTGCAAGAAAATTCATCTTCCTTAGTTACAAACCTGGTATAAAAGCATACATACTACATGAGTTTCATACCTCTGAAACATTTGTATGCAGAAATGCTATATTTCATGAACACATCTTACCTTATCAACCCAAAAACCAAACCTTGAATACTTCATGGTCTTACTTTCCCGCCAAATCAGACAAACACTCCAATAACCAACCTACCGTAACGCCTCCATATGACCCTACCTCTAACATCAAACCTACAGTTGTCCCTATCCAAAACCAACCCCTTAACCAGTTAAACCACGCACGGTTTCCTATCATTGATGATTTACCACTTCCAACACATATTGCCTCTGACCAGCCAATTAGAATACCTACCCCTAATACCGCTGACCCTCCGCCTAGAACCTCTTCTAGAATGAGACATGTCCCTCTTATCTGCAAGACTATCTTTGCAATTATTTGACTTCTTTAAGTCAATCTTCCAAAGGTACTCTTTATCCCGTCTCTCTTTCTCATGCATCCCTTTCTTCTTCACATTCTCATTATGCATTATCCTTGCTTTCTAACATTGAACCTAGAACTTATAGCGAGGCATCTAAACATGAATGTTGGAGATAGAAAATGCAGCTTGAGCTTTTAGCACTTGAAAAAATGGCACTTGTAAGATTTTTGACCTTCCACCAAATGTCAAACATATAGGCTGCAAATGGGTTTACAAGATTAAATACCTTGCTGATGGTTTTATTGACATATTTAAGGCACGGTTAGTAGATAAGGTATATAATCAGATTGAGGGTCTTGATTATTTTGACACCAACTCACTAGTTTCCAAAACCACTATTGTGAGAACCATCATTGCTTTAGCCTCTTGTAAACACTAGCATATACATCAACTAGATGTAAACAATGCCTTCCTCCATGGAGACATTGAAGAAAATGTGTACATGATCATTCCCCCTGGAGTTTCCTCTAGCAAGCCTAACCAAGTGTGTAAGCTTGTTAAATCCTTATATGAACTTAAGCAAGCTAGACGAAGATGGTATGAAAGGGTTACTTCATTTCTCCTTGAGCATCATTACAAACTAGCCAACTCAGACCACTCTCTCTTTGTCAAATTCAACACATCATCAAAAATAATTCTACTAGTTTATGTTGATGATGTGATACTAACAGGAAATGATCTTCATGAATTTCAAAGAATTAAAACACCATTGGACAATACTTACAAGATCAAAGACTTGGGCAAGCTCAAGTATTTTCTAGGTATTGAAGTTGCTCATTCCAATGAAGGCATCCTTCTATACCAAAAAAAATATTGCCTTGATCAACTAGAGGATTCATGTTTCATTGACTCTAACCCAGTCTCCACTCCATCTGATCCTACACTAAAATTGCATCAATATTCTAGCCCTCCCTATCATGACATTCTATCCTATAGAAGACTCATAGGAAGGTTACTATATAATAATGCAACAATGCCAAATATTAAATTTTGCACCCAACAACTGAGTCAATTTCTGGTTTCCCCCACAAACACTCACTTCAAAGCAACCCGCAAAATCCTAAACTACCTAAAATCCCATCCAGCTCGAAGCATTCTTCTACCTAGAGACTTCTCCTTGCAGCTACATAGATATTTTAATGCCTGACTGGGTTGGTTGTATTGACATATGCAGGTCCATCTTTGGCCAATGTTTCACTCTTGGTTGCTCCTTCATCTCATGGCCACCAAGAAACAACTAATTGTATTTCGTTCCTCATATGAAGCTGAGTAACGGGCCTTTGCCACAACCACATGTGAACTACAATGGCTCCTTTACCTCATGAAAGATCTACACATTTCCTGTACCAAAACACCAGTCATCTATTGTGATAACCAAAGTGGCCTTCACATTGCCTCAAATTCATTTTTTCATGAACAAATGAAGCACATTGAAATTGATTGCCACATTGTTAGAGAAAAGAAAATTCAAGGAGTCTTAAAGCTTCTTCCTGTCAAGTCAAAGGACCAGCTTGTAGACCTTTTCACTAAGTTTGTCCATCCTCAACCTTTTCATACACTATTGGTCAAGATGAACTTGATAAACATCTATCAACCTTCATCTTGAAAGGGATATTGAACCATGCCATACATGCACTCGTAAAAGATGAAGATGATTCAATCACACATCAACAATTAACTTGAAGTAAGTTTGTTACAAGTTATTTAGTTGATTAGAAGTTAGTTACACCTTCATGGTTACACTATGGTGTGCTAGGATGTAGGTTTCTTATGGTGTAAACAACCAATCCTAGCTTGTATTATCTTATTCTCCAATCAGAATTCTTGTTTCAATGTTCATTTTGACCCTCTTAATAATAATTGTATATGATGAACAAATAAATAAAAAATTGATAGAACTTACTGATAGATATGACAATGGTGCTCCTCTGACAACTATACTCATAAAACAAGTAATATCATAAGATATATTTCGTTGATTATTATAATGTAAAAAAAATTATATGTTGTTGTAACACCTCAAAATTTGCCCTCTTATTTATTACCCTATACCAGTGGCTTATGCTTCACATTCATCTACATCTCCATTAGGTCATAACTGCATTAATCATACATTTGCATGAGCTCCTAAGATGTGGGATCAAGGGAATTTTCTTGTTATCAGTATTTGCCCCATTCAGGGGTGATTCAACCAGACCCTATTTCAAGTTAAGGTGAAGCAAGAAGTTAAATTCTGTTCATTGTGATCTTCGTATTCAAAGGTTCCCCAAGTTCCTAGGTTTTTCTATTAAGAGGATTCACCAAAAGCATCGGATCAGGGTTTCTTGGGCATGAATCAAGGTTTGATTCCCTCTCAGTTCGAGTCATCGCCTTCAAGATTCATCAGTGTATATCTCAGTGAGACCTAGAGTTTCCAAGTCAAGGTCGAGCTTGTGGACCTTCTATCAATCGAGGTTCATTGAATTGAGGTTTTCATGGTAAAGACATCCTGGCAGTCATGGTCTCCCTCTACACTTTAAATATTGTTCATCTTCAGGGGTTTCTCAAGGAATTCCTTTTGTAATCATATAACCAAGGACTTGTGGGTCAAATTGCTAAAAGTGTGAGGATGATTTGAGGGTTCATGTTGTTCAAGGCATATATATTCTTTCAAGTGCTTGATGCTTGTTATACAAGTTAACAGGGGTTGAGGAATTGAAGTTGAGGCTTCATTAGATTGGAAGACGAATTTAAGATATTGGTCCAAGTGATTTCATTGTTCAAAGCTTGTTCCAAGTGGATCAAAATTCCCAAGATACATGTTTTGCTCACCAAAAGTTGATTCATGTTAAGTTTGGAAGAAAAGTTCAAAATGTAAGAGAATACATCATCATGTTTTTATTCTTCAGAGGTAGTTTCTCATTCATTCATGCCAAACTATCCAATTTGGGTGCTGTTACAATTATGCAGTGGATAAGTATGGTAACCTACCTGGTATTCTGCACCATGCATCTATAGATCCTTTACCCGAACTTTTCGAGGTCATCATTCAACTCCTGGTCAAGTGGCATGTACTCCCTAATACTTGTGTGCCAGATAGTTGTATAGTGAATGTCTATGAAGAAGGGGACTGCATACCTCCACACATAGATAACCACGATTTTGTTCGATCATTTTGCACTGTCTAATTTCTCAGCAGGTGCGAAATATTGTTTGGATCAAACCTTAGGATTATAGGTCCTCGTGAATGGGATGGTTTGTATTCTATTTCTCTACCAGAAGGGTCTGTACTTGTCTTAAATAGAAATGGAGCAGATGTAGCTAAAGCATTAAGTGCACCGCAGGACTTCATAAAAGAGACATAAGCAGCTTAATTATTCAAGTTTGCATAACATAATTTTTCTTTTCCAAACCAACAATTTCTAGCAACCACTAACAGTCCAATATCAGCCATTCAACATAATCAATAAACACAGTTCATAATTCACGAAACCATTACTCCTAATACGGAAATGTTCTCGAAGCTGATACAATATGAAAAATTACCAACACTAACTGATTTAACAGAAAAATTCCATATTACAAAACAGAAATTCTCTAACAATCTCAAACTAACATAACCACCGTAACCTATTCTAACCGCCTTTCTAACAGAAGATCCTAACAGAAAACTGCCAAGAGGAATAACCTAATAGAATTCCTTCAATCTCTACACAAACATTCACCTTTAATTAACCAGCATCTTCAATCTTAACCTTCTCCATTATTCTTCCCCTCATCATCTTCAATTTTCCCCTCAAAACTTCCATCAAATTAAACAACTCTGAGCATCAATAAGCGGAACAAACTTCGATTTCTTTCCCGAATGGACGAAAACCAACAAGAAAATCTTTTCTCCGGTTCATCTTCAATCATCACCAATTCAAGCTCATCTTCAACAATCTTCAAACTTCTGCAACCTCCTCCAATCGTCCGCGACTCATCCATCTGCGGTCATTATCGTCATCAGCGTTTTACTCCTTCAATCAAACTTTATCATCATCAATTATTCACCTGCGACACAAGAACAACGCTACATTTCGATATTAACAGCACGCGAGAAGTCACCATTGATAACGATCGTAACTCGGATTTGCAAGATCGTAAAAAGGGGAAGAAGAAGTGAATCAGATAAGAAGGAGCATGTCAGAACCAATCGCGAATGAGAGAAAGTGCGCACACGATGTAGCAGATGTGAGGAGATAATTTTTGGAGCAGTTGTTATGGTGGAGATGGCGACGGCGATAGTGATGTTCCGGCGAGGTTGGAAAGAGGGTGAAATTGATGGTGGTTTGGGGAAGTAGAAGACGAAGCTTAGCAAGAAGATGAAGACGAACGAAGAAGAAGGATGGAAGACCGTGGTGAGCAAGGATGGTGCAGAGTCAATGAAGGCGATTTGAATCAAAGAGAGAACGAAGAAGGTTACGGCGGAGAGTGAGAGAGGCAGGGTTCAATTTTAGGTTAAATTTAGTCCAACATTGAACCGGGTCATGTGAAGCGAACTGGGTCAATTCTTTACACGCCCTTGTTTCTATCCACACGCCCTCAAATCACCCTTTCACCCCCTTTTGGTTCATACAAGGCATCAAATCGGGCCTTACTCCATGGACTTCAGTTTCACACCCTCCAATTGCCATTCACACCCCCTGCGCCATGCTGATGTATTCATGAGCTTTTGAATCGATGATTAATCGATTTCGGTTACGGTGGTTCTTCATGGATTAATTATGAAAGACTAAGCATTTATTTTGCTTATGGGAGATTACAGAATCTCACACGAAGTCTTCAGGTTTATTATTATGTGAAGAATCGCTACTTCGACCAAGTAAGAAATCTCGACTTTAATGCATCATTCTAGCTTGTATGTGGTTTAGGATCATATAGTGTAAGTTGCATATTGAGCCCTCCCACCTGAGGCACTGGTTATAGCTTGATTTATGACGATATGTGACGGTTCGAAGCTTAGGATTTAAGTTATGCATGATAAGTTTGATTTCCTAGCACTTTCCCTTAATCACATTTTTTTACTTGTTTCATTCCAATTATGAAAAATAGTTTTGTGTGCGATAAAATTATGGAAAAATTCATGAGTGGTCCTTAATCTCTTCATTAATTTTGAATAATTTTTTATTCCGGTTTTGGATGAGTTTAGTAATTAATTTGGATTTTTTATTCCAAGCTGTCCTGAAGGACATAGTTTCGGTTTAAGGGACCGAAAATGGTTTTTTTCAATAGGTGTGAAGCTAAGATTTTTGTGGGTAATTAATCACTGGAATATATGACACTTTGATGCTCCTTGGACATTTTTTCCATAATTTTTGGTGTCATTTTGAATCCACTTTGTGAAGGTGTTTTTCGGCGATCATGCCTTGTTACCTTGCCTATTGAGTGAATTGTTTTGACACTTTGGTGAATAATTTTATGAATTACTTTTAGATAATGTGATCTACTGACTTCATAATACTATTATTAAATTTACATAATTATTTAGGACTTATAACTATTTTTCATACCTTTTTGATTGTGAGCACTCATTTGTGCTTACAAGTTTGATCCCTAGGGTTTTGAGGAGACATTCATGCCATTCTTTAGAAGGTGTTGTGTGAGACTTTTGTGCATTGGTTTGGACACATTTTAAGGACCTATAATCCATCTCAAATTGTTTTTAACTTATTCATAATGTGCATAAAAACATGTATGTTTGAAGCATCCTTTTGCATCCATTGTGTGATATTCTAACTTTGTGTTTGTGGTACCATTCTTTGCCTATCTTTTGCTAATCTTCTTTGACACTTGTGTGCATGATGTCAATGTATAGCTTCTGACTTATAAAGTTTTTGTGCATTGGTACATGACCCATAATTTGTTTGTGCATAATTGACTTTGCATTGTTTCCAAAAGTGAAGTTTGCCTTTGTTTGCCTAGTTTGGTTTAATCCTTTGAACTTTACTTGCATGCCTTGAATGTGAACTTTGTACATTAGTTAGAGAACCATTCTATACTACCCTTGGCTCTTTTCATTGATGTTTTCACCTCTAATGCTCATTTTTCGCTTGCCTTGCAAGTCTTTGTTTTTAGGATCTAGTTTTGGTTTGAATTGCCTTGTTTTGTCTTAAGGACTTAAACTTGTTTTTACCTTAGCCATTGGTGGATGTTTATAAGATGTGTGCACACTTCTAAAATGAGTTCAATTCTGGTTTTGATTTACTTTCACGTCCTTTTCCCATACTCGTAACCCTTAGGTGATTTCTTTTGTTGGTTTACCTTTAACTTCAAAGTAGATTAGTCTTGTAGCATAGTCGTAACTTGACTTGTAATTTCATAATCCTTTTAGGTCTTTCACTTTGACTAATGTGACTCAAATGTACATAGTCATTAGAATTAGGTTTTCATATTGTACATACACTCTCTTGTTATTACTAATGTCTTTGGTTCACATGTGCAAGGTGCATAAAGGAGACATTCCAAATGTGGTTTGACCATTCCATTTTGTAAATAAAAACTTGTTTCTAACTTGGTTTGCTATTTGTTTATAGGTGCTTTTGTGACTTGCTTTCTTTGCGCTTTCGTTGCTTTGCTACGGATTCATATCCTTTGGTAGGACTTCTTATCTCTTCACTTCTCTTTAATGCTTCCAAATGCCATTAGAAGTAGGAATAGTCTATGCCATGATAAGTAGGATTGTATGGAAAGCCCTCAAGTCAGGCCATGATTGTGTTTGTTTAATATTGCATATAAAGACCTCTAAAGAGGCATCCCATTCCCATATCCCCTTGTAAGACCTCCAAGAAGGCAATTGACAGAAGTTAGGGTTCGCAACTGACCCCCATTATTCTAGTTGAGTCGTTCTTAGCTCTCATTACATGATTGAAGCTTTGAACATCACCTACTCTTGTTATCGAGTCGGTCAAGTGGAATGACGGTTTAGTAATCAAACCCCCACGCTTTGTCTTTAGCTCGCATTGACCAATGTTGATGCTTATGTGATCTGATTCACATCTCCCCCTTTCTTATTCTGCTCTCCAAGGTTCTCGATACCATAGGATGAGTACCCTTATTTCCCATAGCTAGCTTGTTTGCCTCGGTTGATATGACCCCTTGGCTAAAGCTCCTCCTATTCTTATTTTATTATGTGATACTATTGCTGATTGACATTGTTTACTCTTTCGTTGACTTTTAATTCATTTCGTGATTGATTTATCCTGTGTTTACTTGTCCGATGACATGATCCCGTAGGATTCCTCGCTCCACTTAATTTTCGATTAAGTCAGAGGTAGGAGAGACATTAGGATAGCAATCCATGCATGACAACATTAGGTAGACTTCCTTCCTCATCCTGACATTAAGACCACCTTGGGATGCTAACTTGTAGGACCGAGCTTCCCTTTAGCCTTCTGTAAGCCTTTTCTCTCGCCCTAGTGCGATCAAGGCCATTCTCGTTCACCCGTAGTAGCGTGAACTATGGATGCTCTGATTCCTCTTTCTCTTCAGATTGCGGATACGTAGGCACGAGATGCGATATCTCGGCGAGCACACTAATAACTAACTTCCCTTTTCTCTCGCACACGTGCGATCGAGACGAACCACCTAGCACACTAACAGCTAACTTCCATTCTCTCTTACACTTTGAGTCTCTCTTTCTCATCTTAAAACAAAAATCAAAAGCACGTAATAAAAACAACATGTATTGTACGCCATGAGCCTTAAGTACATGGGAAATGAAAGGAGGAGGGTTTCCCTTCGTCTTTCTAGAGTGTTTAGCATACGTCCTGTTAGGATAACCATGCGAAGCATTCGTTCCTATGTCATAGACTTTAGTGCAATATTAGTTACAAATACAAATATCAAAACACTTCTTCTAAAAGACAAATACAAACAATTCCCTTCTCCTCTCCTTCACTCAATTCATAAAGGATGTGTCACTTCCGTTCTACCGCAAACAGGTAAATGCCTAAGACTCCGTACAAGCTGCGACACCTAACTGCTGGAACGCGTACCTTGGCGTCTTCCCTTAAAAAACACAAACAAAGCGAAGCCATCCCTAGTGAGGGGAACTACGTCGCTCTGATTCTCGCGTGCGAGAGAGATACGTAGGAAGGAGATCGTGCGAGATCTCTCCAAGCACAACCTTTCTTCATCACCTCCCTATCTCTTTTCGACCCTGTTAGGTCGAACTACGACTGCTCCGATTTCCTCCTTCTGGTTAGATTGAGGATACGTAGGCACCAGACGGCGATGTCTTAGCGAGCAACCTTCCCCCCACAAATCCGTAGTCCAAACTACGTTGACTCTGATTCTTCATTGGTTAATGAAGATACGTAGGCATAGGGTTGCGACGATCCCTGCGAGTCCTTTGTGACTTTTTCCTCTTTTTCCCCTGTTTCTCCATTTCGCCTTTTGTTTCCAGTTTCCAGTTTCTAGTTAGCAGTTGAGTTTCAGATACCCTACACCCTTTGATTAAGACAACCAGCGTGGATCCCATTGAGTACGATGGACGAGTGGGGGTGCTAATACCTTCCCCTCGTGTAACCGACTCCCTTACCCGTTTCTCTTGGTCGTGAGACCATGCTTTTTTCCTTTCCCTCAGGTTTACGCAGTGTTTCCTTTCCCTCTCTTGGGATAAATACACATTGCTAGCGACTCAGTTTCAGCGCCACTTTCGTGTTTGTACTTGGATGAAAATCCCGGGAGCACCAGCTGGCGACTCTGCTGGGGACAGATTGACCTCTTGCTGGTCAATCCCCTATGCGAGTCAATCCTAGCACTTGGTTGTTTGTTTTCATTGGGTGTTTACTGTTGTGCTTTATTTTATTGTATTACTGTATTATTGTTTTACTGTTTTACTGTATTTACCGCATTTATGGCATTGCATTTCATTATTATGCTGGACTGTGTTGTGCTGTGCTGGATTTTTTCTGTTTGGTGGGCAGGGTGATCTGAGAGATAAGCCCACTACCCAGGCTTGAGCATACACATAGGTATTAGAGTGGATAGTCATGACGCTTGCGTGGTGGTGACCATGTATTGTTGTTCACGAGACCCACAGCCAGACGAGGTTCTATCGGGAGCTATCTGCTACTGTATGTTGATACATGCCAGTGGATATTTTCTTGAGGAACTGTCGACTCTGGTGACCATTCCCGAGGACTCAGTTGCGGCACTCCTTCCGAGATATGATAATGGCAGACCAGAAATGGCAAACCCATTATGCATTCTTGATCCGAGGACCCAATGCTGGGAACTCATATAGGATGACCTTTTTTAGGGGAATCAGTTGAGGCCTCCTCGATTGATGATGATGCCAAACCAGAAATGGTGAACGTATCATCATTTCTCGACCTGAGAGTCCGTGATATTAAGGATCCTCGCCTTTCTAGTACCCACATGTGAGAGGGGCGGGTTGTTTACAAGTTTGCAGGTAACCTTGACCTTCAACCTACCCGATATTCTGGTTTCCTTATGAGTGTGGACTTATTAGCCTGGTATTATGGTATTCCGATTATTCCGACACCCTGATTATGCCGATATTCTGGAATTCTGGTATTTTGATTATTCAGATATTCTGGTATTCCGGTATTTCTCTTCAGAGCAGACCTGTGAACTTATTCATTCATCGGCCCAACACAGTCATTATTCAGACTATACGGAAGCTTTGATCCCATGTCTTATTGCATTCATATTATTGCATTGCATTTGCATCTTGCATCATTTTGCATATCTTTCTCCAGGCTAGACCAGTGAGCTCATCCATCCTTTGCCTCGACCTACGGTTGGTTTCCTGACTTTCGTATTAGACTTGAATCAGCTTCTGGGGGAATCTTGAATTCAGGAGAGCAGAATTAATTTGTGACTAGGGCCGATGTTGAATCGATGAAAACTCAGTTGGATCAACTAATGGAAGCTATGGCCGCCATGACAAGGGGAGGGGCCAATATTCAGAGAATTGAGAATGTCATTCCGCCTCCAATGGACAATGTTAGTCAAGCTCAGCCGGTGTGAATACCTATTGAGAATCAAGTTATGCAAGGACGTCCTTTTGTCCGAGGCGGACATTCATCTTCTCTCGATGCTGCTGATTATATCAGTTTTTCATTCTCTGTGCCAGATGTCTAAGGGGTAGTTCCAAAGATGAAGCCTAAGGATCCACGATCTGTTGATGACGAAAGATATTGTGTATTGAACGAGAAAATTGAAGCCCAGGAGAGGCGTGAGACTCTTGACCTGAATACTTCAAGCATGTGTTTGGTGTCTGGCCTTGTGTTACCACCAAAGATTAAGACACCGATGTTTGAGTAGTACAAAGGGGATGGTCGTCCAAAGCAACATTTGGTGATGTTTTGCCAAAGAATGATCTCTTATGTCCACAATGACAAACTCGTGATTCAATGTTTCCAAGACAGACTGAGTGGGGCATCAGTGTATTGGTATATGCAGTTAAAGAGTGGTTGCATCCAGTCATGGTCACATTTACCCAACGCCTTCGTGAAGCAATACCACTATAATCTTGACATGGCTCAAGCAAATAATGAATCATTCAGAGGGTATGCTCAGAGATGGAGAGAGTTAGCTACTCGTGTTCAACCGCCACTTTCGGATAGAGAATTGGTAGATTTGTTCATGGATACCTTGCAAGGTTCGTACTTGGAAAAGATGATTGTCAATAGGGCGGCAAAATTTTCTGACCCGGTAATGGTGGGAGAACGTATCGAGAGCCTGTTCAAGTATGGAAAGATGCAAGACGTCTCGAAATTCCAAGCTAATGAAAGTGTATCAGTTGTCAGTTCTCAAGAAGAATTCGAGGAAGAAAATAGTTCCATTCAGGAATCTTTGCCACCTCATTCTCAACGTTCAGGCATATCAACTGTTCAAAGTCAGCAATCTTCTAAGTCTTCGTATCAAGGATAATATCTTTCTCTGAGTCTGGGACATCCTCAGAATCAACGGTCATATCGCCGTCAGTCATGTCAGCACACCCGACAAAGGCCAAGAAAGTCGACAGGCATTTAACTCAGTTGCCAATGTCGTACAGTCGGATGTTGCCGGATTTGATCAAGGGTGGACTAATAGTGCCGAAGGAATTGAATCCAGTTCCTTTTTCGTACCCACCGGGTTTTGATGTCAACACCCATTGTGACCACCATGCTGGGGCACAGGGGCATTCAACTGAAGACTATAAGGTGCTCAAGAGCAAAGTTCAGACACTTCGTGTCTCCAACAAGTTCACATTCACACCTCAGGGTATTCAGATCAACAATTCTCCTTCATCCTATCTTGTGGGTTCATTAGTCCAAGTTATGGGAGAAGTCACTAAGAGCAGTTGTGCAGATGGTTATCAGAGTGACTTCAAAGAAAAATTCTAGAGATGGCTAGTTCAGTAGCGAATCAAGCGTGGAAATCCCAGTTCCACGAAGCTGGCAATCATTATATCATGTCTTTTCTTTGCATTTGTAGTTCCTTTCCTGTTAAAGTGCAAACTCATTTGTAAAACTTGTCTGTTTTTAATTGATAATAATAATGAAATGAATATGCATGTTTTGATTAAATCCAGTCGTGTTCACACATACTTTTTATTGATATCATATGCTTGTTTAAGCAGGATCCTAGGGAGGATGACGAAATTGAAAGGCACAAAACTTCTGATTGTATGCTTTTGAACAAAAACCCTGTTGATGATGTACATGCATTGTTTTGAATCCCTAAACACCGGAGACATAAGGAAGATAATCCCTTATAAACCCCTTTGAGCCTAGTAGTAGGAGTTTATTTCTGAAAACGAAAAAACCCTCATTCTTAACCTGGGGCAGGGTAGGTGTCAGTTAATTTGACCGTGCGTTCAAATTTCAAAAGGAGTGTCCCATTCGAGGATCAATTACATCCATGGTTATCCTTCACCGATCGAAGAGTGAGACGGTCACAACCCTTTACAAGTCAAGACAAACCTGTGTCACGCGATTGTTAAAAAAAAGAAAAAAGAGAATCAAAAGAAAAAGAAAAAAACCCGCTAAGTCGAAAGTTTGAAAACAAATGACTTAGGCAAAGGTTAGGGCATCCCGCTGGACTTCAAAATCGAACGATTAAAAAAGAATCAGTCCAGGCAAAAATTAGGGAAATCAAAAAACAAAAGAACGAAAAGCGAAAAAAGATTACAAAAAGAAAAATCCACGAACAAAGAACAAGTCGTGTGACTACAGATGCCAAAGACAAAAGGGGTGACTGTCACTCCGAAAACCGTGTGGGTTCCTTTTATCCTCCCACCATGCAATAAGCTTTTTGAAAGGTGAGCGCTTGTGTCGAATTAGCTGAACGTATGACTGAAGGATATCAAGGAGAATGGGTGGGTTAAAATAAAACTTTGAGCCTTGTATCCTTTCTTTCTCAAACCGTGAAACAGGCCAGGTTATAACCTTTAAAAGACCTAATTGAAGCATGGTTGTTTCGAAATCATACTTCGGTTAATATCGCGTCAGTTCTTACTCCCAAGAGGATCTTTCTTACCATTCATGGTGGTATCGATGTGACATTCTGATAAGTGATTTGTTCGCTATATGTCACCACATTTTTCCAGTGAACAGACTTGGATGTCAAAACTGTCATATGCATTGCATTAAAATTGTCATCTTCAAAACGAATTATTTTACTTGCGAGTAAGCACTTGATGTCAGGAGAGTTTCTACAATGGAGATATTGATCAAGATAAGATGCAAACGCCATAAAACTTCATTGAGTAGGGGCATGTCATTAAATGATCACGCCAAATGGGCAATTCATTCCAAGATTTAGCTAGTCTGGAGCAGCCATGTCGAGGAATCTCTCTAAAGTTCAGCCAAACGGGGGCAATTATGTCGAGATCCGATAAATCTCTCCACAAGCGTGTAATATGGGGAAATCACGTCGAGATTAGGCAAATCTCTCGAAGATCAATCAGTCAGGGGCAAAATCACTCCAAGACTCGTATCGAGGCAGGTCGCCTCAAGAGTATGAGAAGTCATCCTCCTCTAAAAGACGGTTAATCAAAATCACCTCTTCAAGATTCAGTATACTTGGGCAGAGTATTTCAAATCACTACGAATCATCTCGAGGCAAATTCTTTCATGAACTACGTAATCTGGGGCAGTTACGTCGAGATCCATAAATCTCTCCAAGAGTTTGAATACCCTGAGGCATTTTGAATGTCGGGTTTTCTGTAAAATCCTCTTGAGACGATTTCTCCCTGTGGTCTAAGACAAGTTGCGAATTCTCTTGTGATATTTGGCATTCAGTTGATCAGCAGAAGCGTGAAGCGCCAAATTAGTTCCCAGCATGGTGTTTCTCTTCCTCAACAAGGCGCTAGAGGGTATCGTTCCCCATTGAGGTATTAGAATTTCTAGTCATCCCCGACTGAAATAGCCAAGACGGTATTGTCCTCGGCAAAGTATCCTCCCTAGCAAGAGTCCTAAGGTTTGGTTTCCCCAACCGGAGTTGGATTTTCCTTTCTCCATCAAGAGTTCAAGTCCCCAGATAGGGTAGGGATGGTTTGTTCTTGCTCTCCAAGCAGATGTGCATCCCCAGCAAGAGGCTCGTTTGATTTCTCGTCCTCAGTAAAGTCTTTCTCTCTAATATAGAAGAGCTAGCATCCTCAGCAGAGCATCGAGAACCTCTCTCTCCCTAGCAAGAGTGTGGAAATTTGCCTTCCCCAATCAGATTGGTTTGTTACTCCCTAGTGAGTGCTCAGAAGTCAACCACATCAGACAAGGTGACGTTGCAACTCCAGCAGGAGACTTTTTTGGTTTCTCTCCTTCGTAGAGATTTATTTTCCCCATAGAGTCTTGGTACCTCTTTTCCTCATCAGGAAAAGAAGAGTAATTTCGTCAGCAAGGGTATGTTATCACCCCGAGCAGATGAAGGACATTTCCCCAGCAGCTGGTCAAAGGCAATGATATTCCCCGGCAGGTTTGGTATTATTGAATGGCCACCCTAAGCAGAGTTTGGTGTTCATTCTCTCAATGGTTGGTCAACGGTGTTTGACATCCCCAGTAGATTCCAAGTCCAATGGTTATTGGCGCCTTTTCCGTATTAGATCTTTGGGTTCCATCATTATCAGTTGTCATTCTTATTCCCCAATAGAGTAGAAATTCTCTTCAGGTTTCATCTTCAGCAGAGGTTTGGATCGGAAAGGCCGCTCAATTTGTCTTCCTCAGCACGGTTTGCGACCACGAGGATAATCCAGTTTGTTATCCCCAGCGGAGTTGCCTTCATATCCTCAGCATTTATTTTACTGAGGCGCCTCCTTGCATTTTGCATATAGTAATCATCATTGCATTGCATCCTAAAAAACGCGTAGCATTTCCACTTGAGATGGAGCATTACACCATGGAAAAATTCAAACATATGCATGTGAAGCATAAGCCAGTTTTGATACCTCGTGCGAGAGCCCAAAACTATTTTTCTTCGATCATATTGACAAAGCCAGAAAGAATGCCTCGCTCATTCCTCACCAGACATTTCAAAGCAATACCAGGGTTTCACTACATTTCTTCTCACCAGAGTTCTATTCCTCAGTTTACAGATCTTTTGATCTTGCGTTTTAGCCGTATCTTTTAGGAACCATTCCGGATAGGATTCCTTCCGCCATTCCCAATAGGCACCTTCTAAGTTTTGAACCTTAGTCATTCCCGATAGACGTATAGGTCAACCTCATTTCTTCAGGAACCATTCCCGATAGGATTCCCTTAGCCGTCCCCGATAGGTGACCTTTAAGTTTTAGACCTAGCCGTTCCCGACAAGCCCATTTACCATTCCCTATAGGTAACCCATAGGTTTTAAACTTTAGCCGTTCCCGACAGGCACCCTTTAAGTTTTAGACCTAGTCGTCCCCGACAGGCCCATTTACCATTACCGATAGGTAACCCATAGGTTTTCAACTTTAGTCGTTCCCGACAGACGCCCTTCAAGTTTTAGACCTAGCCGTTCCTGACAGGCCCATTTACCGTTCCCGACAGGTAACCCATAGGTTTCCAACTTCAGCCGTTCCCGACAGGCAAGCTTTAGCCGTTTCCGACAGGCCCATTTACCGTTCTCGACAGGTATTCCATAGGTTTCCAACTTCAGCCGTTCTCGACAAGCAAGCTTTAGCCGTTCCCGACAGGCCCTCTTGAGCCGTTCCCGACAGGCACACTTCTGCCATTCCCGACAGGCATACCACGAGTTTTAAACTTCAGCCGTTCCTGACAGGCAAAACTTTAGCCATTCCCGACAGGCATCCTTCGGGTTTTAATTGTAGCAGGTTCCGGACTCTTTTCCACAAATATCTTTTCCTACAACTGTTGTGTTTGTCATATATCCAATCTTTTTACCCACAGAGCGCAAATTTTCTGGTTATTTTTGTATTCAATCCCTATGTACCTTGAATTTCTAACAGCCACAGCTTTCATCCATTCAGGTCCACAGTTGATTGAATAGGGGCAGCTGTAACACCTCAAAATTTTCCCTCTTATTTATTACCCTATACCAGTGGCTTATGCTTCACATTCATCTGCATCTCCATTAGGTCATAACTACATTAATCATACATTTGAATGAGCTCCTAAGATGTGGGATCAAGGGAATTTTCTTGTTATCAGTATATGCCACATTCAGGGGTGATTCAACCAGACCCTATTTCAAGTCAAGGTGAAGCAAGAGGTTAAATTTTGTTCATTGTGCTCTTCCTATTCAAAGGTTCTCCAAGTTCCTAGGTTTTTCTATTAAGAGGATTCGCCAAAAGCATCGGAACAAGGTTTCTTGGGCGTGAATCAGGGTTTGATTCCCTCTCAGTTCGAGTCATCGCCTTCAAGATTCATCAGTGTATATCTCAGGGAGACCTAGAGTTTCCCAGTCAAGGTCAAGCTTGTGGACCTTCTATCAATCGAGGTTCATTGAATTGAGGTTTTCATGGTAAAGACATCCTGACAGTCATGTTCCCCTCTACACTTCCAATATTGTTCATCTTCAGGGGTTTCTCAAGGAATTCCTTTTGTAATCATATAACCAAGGACTTGTGGGTCGAATTGCTAAAAGTGTGAGCATGATTTGAGGGTTCATGTTGTTCAAGGCATAGATATTCTTTCAAGTGCTTGATGCTTGTTATACAAAATAACAGGGGTGGAGGAATTGAAGTTGAGGCTTCATTAGATTGGAAGACGAATTTGAGTTGTTGGTCCAACTGATTTCATTGTTCAAAGCTTGTTCCAAGTGGATCAAAATTCCCAAGATACATGTTTTGCTCACCAAAAGTTGATTCATGTTAAGTTTGGAAGAAAAGTTCAAAATGTAAGAGAATACATCATCATGTTGTTATTCGTCAGAGGTAGGTTTTCATTCATTCATGCCAAACTATCCAATTTAGGTGTTGTTACAATTATGCAGTGGATAAGTATGGTAACCCACCTGGTATTCTGCACCATGCATCTATAGATCCTTTACCCGAACTTTTCGAGGTCATCATTCAACTCCTGGTCAAGTGGCATGTACTCCCTAATACTTGTGTGCCAGATAGTTGTATAGTGAATGTCTATGAAGAAGGGGACTGCATACCTCCACACATAGATAACCACGATTTTGTTCGATCATTTTGCACTGTCTAATTTCTCAGCAGGTGCGAAATATTGTTTGGATCAAACCTTAGGATTATAGGTCCTCATGAATGGGATGGTTTGTATTCTATTTCTCTACCAGAAGGATCTGTACTTGTCTTAAATAGAAATGGAGCAGATGTAGCTAAAGCATTAAGTGCACCGCAGGACTTCATAAAAGAGACATAAGCAGCTTAATTATTCAAGTTTGCATAACATAATTTTTCTTTTCCAAACCAACAATTTCTAACAACCACTAACAGTCCAATATCAGCCATTCAACATAATCAATAAACACAGTTCATAATTCACGAAACCAGTATTCCCAATACGGAAATGTTCTCGAAGCTGATACAATATGAAAAATTACCAGCACTAACTGATATAACAGAAAAATTCCATATTACACAACAAAAATTCTCTAACAATCTCAAACTAACATAACCACCCTAACCGATTCTAACCGCTTTTCTAACAGAAGATCCTAACAGAAAACTGCCAAGAGGAATAACCTAACAGAATTCCTTCAATCTCTACACAAACCTTCACCTTCAATTAACCAGCATCTTCAATCTTAACCTTCTCCATTATTCTTGCCTTCATCATCTTCAATTTTCCCCTCAAAACTTCCATCAAATTAAACAACTCTGAGCATCAATAAGCGCAACAAACTTCGATTTCTTTCCTGAACGGACATAAACCAACAAGAAAATATTTTCTCCGGTTCATCTTCAATCATCATAAATTCAAGCTCATCTTCAACAATCTTCAAACTTCTGCAACCTCCTCCAATTGTCCGCGACTCATCCATCTGCGGTCGTCATCATCATCAGCGTTCTACTCCTTCAATCATACTTTATCATCATCAATTATTCACCTGCAACAGAAGAACAACGCGACATTTCGATATTAACAGCACGCGAGAAATCGCCATTGATAACGGTCGCAACTCGGATTTGAAAGATCGTAAAAAGGGGAAGAAGAAGTGAATCAGATAAGAAGGAGCGTGTCGGAACCAATCGCGAATGGGAGAAAGTGCGCACATCTGAATTGTGTTGATTTCGCTCCATCATCGTCGTGTTTGAAACGTAATCGGAGCACCGTCCTATAGGTAGCCATCGCTAGGCTGGTTCGTTTTCCTCCTCCGCGTATCACGATGTAGCAGATGTTAGGAGATGATTTTCGGAGCATTTGTTATGGTGGAGATGGTGACGGCGATAGCGATGTTCCGGCGAGGTTGGAAAGAGGGCGAAATTGATGGTGGTTTGGGGAAGTAGAAGACGAAGCTTAGCAAGAAGATGAAGACGAACGAAGAAGGATGGAAGAACGTGGTGAGCAAGGATGGTGCAGAGTCGATGGAGGCGATTTGAATCAAAGAGAGAACGAAGAAGGTTACGATGGAGAGTGAGTGAGGCAGGTAGAGCCGTCAAAATAGGCCGAAGCCCATGGGCTGGCCCGCCGAGCCCGAAAAAAGTTAGGACTTGGGCCTTATTTTTGGAGCCCATATTATTTCGGGTTTTTTTGAGCCCGGCCCGAAAAAGCCCGAAAAAAAATGGGCCGCCCCGTATGGGCTACGGGTAGCCCGCCAGCCCGACAACTTTTTTTAAAAGAATTAATTTAACTATTTGGCCCATATATAAATTAATAAATAGATATAATTGGACCTAAAAAATAAATTTGACCCAAGAAACATTTGGATACAATGTGTTAGTGTTTCTTTGGTTCGATCCACACACACTTCAGTGACTACCAGAACATTAATTTCTATTACATTATATTACATTACAGTATTCTAAAATGAATATATTACATTAAGATCATTAAAATGAGTATTAATTTCTATAACATTATATATTAAAATGAGTATTAATTTCTATTACATTATATATTACTTAAAAAATGAATTTGTTTATTTTTTTTTAAAAATGGGTCCGTTTAGGGCTGGGTAGCCCGCAGCCCAGACAGGGCTGGCCCTGGGTAGTAAAAAAGGAGCCCGTATTCAAAATGGGCTTTTTGAGCCCGGCCCGGAAAAGCCCGAGGCCCGCCAGGGCCGGCCCGTTTAGGGCCGGGCTACCCGTTTTGACAGCTCTAGAGGCAGGGTTCGATTTTAGGTTAAATTTAGTCCAACATTGAACCGGGTCATGTAAAGTGAACTGGGTCAATTCTTCACACGCCCTTGTTTCTATCCACACGCCCTCAAATCACTCTTTCACCCCCTTTTGGTTCATACAAGGCATCAAATCGGGCCTTACTCCATGGACTTCAGTTTCACACCCTCCAATTGCCATTCACACCCCCTGCGCCATGCTGATTTATTCATGAGCTTTTGAATCGATGATTGATCGATTTCGGTTACGGTGGTTCTTCATGGATTAATAATGGAAGACTAAGAATTTATTTTGCTTATGGGAGATTATAGGACCTCGCACGAAGTCTTCGGGTTTCTTATTATGTGAAGAATCGCTACTTCGACCAAGTAAGAAATCTGGACATTAATGCATCATTCTAGCTTGTATGTGGTTTAGGATCATATAGTGTAAGTTGCATTTTGAGCCATCCCATCTGAGGCACTGGTTATAGCTTGATTTATGATGATATGTGACGATTCGAAGCTTAGGATTTAAGTTATGCGTGATAACTTTGCTTTCATAGCACTTTCCCTTAATCGCATTTTTTTACTCGTTTCGTTCCAATTATTAGAAATAGGTTTCAGTGTGATAAAATTATGAAAAAATTCATTAGTGATCCTTAATCTCTTAAATAATTTTTTATAATTTTTGATTCTGGGTTTGGATGAGTTTAGTAATTAATTTGGATTTTTTATGCCAAGCTTTCCGGAAGGACATAGTTTCGGTTTAAGGGACCGAAAGTGGTTTTTTTCAAATAGGTGTGAAGCTAATTGATTTGTGGGTGATTAATCACTGGAATATATGACACTTTAATGCTCCTTGGGCATTTTTTCCATAATTTTTGGTGTCATTTTGAATCCACTTTGTGAAGGTGTTTTTCGGCGATCATGCCTTGTTACCTTGCCTATTGAGTGAATTGTTTTGACACTTTGATGAATAATTTTATGAATTCCTTTTAGAAAATGTGATCTACTGACATCATCATACTATTATTAAATTTTCATAATTCTTTAGGACATCTAACTATTTTTCCTACCTTTTTTATTGTGAGCACTCATTTGTGCTTACAAGTTTGATCCCTAGGGTTTTGAGGAGGCATTCATGCCATTCTTTAGAAGGTGTTGTGTTAGACTTTTGTGCATTGGTTTGGACACATTTTAAGGACCTATAATCCATCTTAAATTGTTTTTAACTTATTCATAATGTACATAAAAACATGTATGTTTGAAGCATCCTTTTGCATCCATTGTGTGGTATTCTAACTTTGTGTTTGAGGTACCATTCTTTGCCTATCTTTTGCTAATCTTCTTTGACACTTGTGTACATTATGTTGAGGTATAGCTACTGACTTATAAAGTGTTTGTGCATTAGTACATGACCCATAATTTGTTTGTGCATAATTGACTTTGCATTGTTTCCAAAAGTGAAGTTTGTCTTTGTTTGCCTAGTTTGGTGTAATCCTTTGAACTTACTTGCATGCCTTGAATGTGAACTTTGTACATTAGTTAGAGAACCATTATCTACTTCCCTAGGCTCTTTTAATTGATGTTTTCACCTCTAATGCTCATCTTTCGCTTGCCTTGCAAGTCTTTGTTTTTAGGAGCTAGTTTTGGTTTGAATTGCCTTGTTTTGTCTTAAGGACTTAAACTTGTTATACCTTAGCCGTTGGTGGATGTTTATAATAGGTGTGCACACTTCTAAAATGAGTTCAATTCTGGTTTTGGTTTACTTTCACATCCTTTGCCCATACTCGTAACCCTTAGGTGATTTCTTTTGTTGGTTTACCTTTAACTTCAAAGTAGATTAGTCTTGTAGCATAGTCGTAACTTGACTTGTAATTTCATAATCCTTTTAAGTCTTTCACTTTGACTAATGTGACTCAAATGTACATAGTCATTAGACTTAGGTTTTCATATTGTACATACACTCTCTTGTTATTACTAATGTCTTTGGTTCACATGTGCAAGGTGCATAAAGGAGACATTCCAAAGGTGGTTTGACCATTTCATTTTGTAAATAAAAACATGTTTCTAACTTGGTTTGCTATTTGTTTATAGGTTCTTTCGTGACTTGCTTTCGTTGCTTTGCTACGAATTCATATCCGTTTGATAGGACTTCTTATCTCTTCACTTCTCTTTAATGCTTCCAAATGCCATGAGAAGTAGAAATTGTCGATGCCATGATAAGTAGGATTGTATGGAAAGCCCTCAAGTGAGGCCATGATTGTGTTTGTTTAATATTGTGCCTAAAGACCTCTAAAGAGGCATCCCATTACCATATCCCCTTGTAAGACCTCCAAGAAGGCAATTGACTGAAGTTAGGGTTCGCAACCGACCCCTGTTAATCTAGTTGAGTCATTTTTAGCTCTCATTGCATGATTGAAGCTTTGAACATCACCTACTCTTGTTATCGAGTCGGTCAAGTGGAATGAGGGTTTAGCAATCAAACCCTCATGCTTTGTCTATAGCTCGCATTGACCAATGCTGATGCTTATGTGATCTGATTCACATCTCCCCCTTTCTTATTCTTCTCTCCATGTTTCTCGATACAATTGGATGAGTACCCTTATTTCCCATAGCTAGCTTGTTTGCCTCGGTTGATATGACCCATTGGCTAAAGCTCCCCCTCTTCTTATTTTATTATGTGATATTATTGCTGACTTACATTGTTTACTCTTTCGTTGACTTTTAATTCATTTTGTGATTGATTTATCCTGTGTTTATTTGTCCGATGACATGATCTCGTAGGATTCCTCGCTCCACTTAATTTTCGATTAAGTCGGAGGTAGGAGAGACATTAAGATAGCACTTCATGCATGACAATATTAGGTAGACTTCCTTCCTCATCCTGACATTAAGACCACCTTAGCATGTTAACTTGTAGGACCGAGTTTCCCTTTAGCCTTCTGTAAGCCTTTTCTCTCGCCCTAGTACAATCGAGGCCGTTCTCGTTCACCCGTAGTAGCGTGAACTACGGATGCTCCGATTCCTCTTTCTCTTCAGATTGCGGATACGTAGACACGAGATGCGATATCTCGGCGAACACACTAACAACTAACTTCCCTTTTCTCTCGCACACGTGCGATCGAGACGAACCACCTAGCACACTAACAACTAACTTCCATTCTCTCTTACACTTTGAGTCTCTCTTTCTCATCTCAAAACAAAAATCAAAAGCATGTAATAAAACCAACATGTATTGTACGCCATGAGCCTTAAGTACATGGGAAATGAAAGGAGGAGGGATTCCCTTCGTCTTTCTAGAGAGTTTAGCATACGTCCTGTTAGGACAAGCATGCGATGCATTTGTTTCTATGTCATAGACTTTAGTGCAATATGAGTTACAAATACAAATATCAAAACATTTCTTCTAAAAGACAATAACAAACAATTTTCTTCTCCTCTCCTTCACTCCATTCATAAAGGATGCTTCACTTCCGTTCTACCGCAAACAGGTAAATGCCTAAGACTCCGTACAATGAGCTGCGACACCTAACTGCTGGAACACGAACCTTGGCGTCTTCCGTTAAAAAACACAAACAAAGCGAAGCCATCCCTAGTGAGGGGAACTATGTCGCTCTGATTCTCGCGTACGAGCGAGATACGTAGGCAGAAGATCGTGCGAGATCTCTCCGAGCACAACCTTTCTTCATCACTTCCTTATCTCTTTTTGACCCTGTGAGGTCGAACTATGACTGCTCTGATTTCCTCCTTCTGGTTAGATTGAGGATACGTAGGCACCAGACGACGATGTCTTGGCGACCAACCTCCCCCCCACAAATCCGTAGTCCGAACTACGTTGACTCTGATTCTTCATTGGTTAATGAAGATACGTAGGCATAGGATTGCGACGATCCTTGCGAGTCCTTTGTGTCTTTTTTCTCTTTTTCCCCCGTTTCTCCATTTCGCCTTTTGTTTCCAGTTTCCAGTTAGCAGTTGAGTTTTAGATACCCTACACCCTTTGATTAAGACAACCGGCGTGGATCCATCGAGTACGATGGACGCGTGGGGGTGCTAATACCTTCCCCTCGCGTAACCGACTCCCTTACCCGTTTCTCTTGGTCGTGAGACCATGCTTTTTTCCTTTCCCTCAGGTTTACGCAGTGTTTCCTTTCCCTCTCTTGGGATAAATACACATTGTTGGCGACTCTGTTTCAGCGCCACTTTCGCGTTTGTACTTGGATGAAAATCCCGGGAGCGACAGTTGTTCACTTACACATAGGAAATAGTGTAGACAAGATCCTGTAGATCATCGGTAGGAAAGCCAATCTCATCCAATAAAATCTGATAATGTGTTGGCCTACTGGTTCCCTGAGAATATGTTTTAAAAGCAAATATAAATCCAGGTCATTTAATTCACCCAAACAACAATGACACAATAAATAGTTAATGAAGGTTAAAATTTAAGTCTTATAGGTACTGAATCATAAAAAATAATGTAAAGACTATGGTATTGGTGACAATCATAAATAATAGTTTACTCACAAAATTTCGTGCTTGAGCGCACAAGTAAAAGTCCAAATTCCTTGAATGACAAATTGTGTTGTCCTTAATATAACCTGAAAAATAACTAATCGGAGGTTGTCGGTCAACTATACATGAAACCAATGCTTTATGTATAAAATAATGGAACCATGACAAATTTTAAAACAAACAACTTACCAGCCGATACATTGTCTGAAGCTCCCGATTTGAAGAATTGTGTATGATGATTTTTGTGTGCAATAATTAGTGTAAACTTGGGGTTCCAAGTGTAGCACCCCGAAATTTGCCCTACATATTTTTAACCTTTCTCTGGCATTCATTTCGCATGCATCGACATCTTCATTAGGTCACACTCATATTCATTCATAGCATTGGCCATCTAAGATGTGGATCAAAGCATTTTCTTAGTATTGGTGTTTGTCCAATACAAAGGTGATTCAGTCGTCTCATACTTCAGTCTAGTTAAAACAAAGGACTACACATGTTGTGTGTTCCATTATTGGATGTTCTGTTGACATATGAACTATAAAGTCTCCATCTTCGGTTGAAAACTCTCACACTCTTCAATTTTTGTTCAACTTTTTCTCTCACGGTCAATTTCTTGTGTTCACAAGGTGTTTGATAATGGGTGGTACCAAGTTAACTTTTCTTAATCTTGCTTACAATGTTTGATTGGGGTCCTTGATATCTATGGTTTTGAAAGCTTCAAACTGAACAGTTTTGAACAGTTCTGCATTAATTTCACAAATGAAAAATGGCAGTAATACTTAAATCAGTACATGTTTAAAACGGAACAAGAAGAATATACGAAGGACAAGATTAATTTGAGGGACATTGGATTTGAGGACAACCATGATGTTTTGGACTTTATTGAAAAGAAACCCGGAGGAATGGTTGCTCTTCTCGATGAAGCATGTATGTTTCCAAAGTCATCACATGAAACGTTTGCAAACAAGCTTTATCAAACAGTGAAGTATAACAAGCACTTTATTAAGCCAAAATTTTCGCAAACAGATTTTACGGACCCATCAAGCTCAGAAACATTATCTTGCATGAAATGATCAAGGAAGGCTTAACGCTGGATAATGGTCTTTATGAGATTATGCTACATGCGCTTGTGAGGGAAAACATGGGGATGTTATTGAGAGAATTGTTCAAGATATGGAAGAGCTGAGCGGTATGAACCCACATGATATTTTATCATTTCTTGTTAAGGCGGGATGTTACGATCATGGTGCTAAAATGTTGAAAATTGCCATCCGCAATGGCTATGAATTGGATTGTGAGATTTTCTTATCCTTCATGAGCTCATATAGCTCGTCTGATAGATATTCAGAAGCATGTGAACTTCTTGAATTCTTTAGAGAACATGGTCCCGACGACGTTCAAATGATCACATAAGCACTCATCATAATACTTTGCAAATCTGGAATGCTAGATGCTGCCTTGGAGGAATACAGAAATAGAGGACTCGATTCATTTACGAGTAGGACGATGTATGAATCTCTCATTCAGGAATGAGTGAATAGGGAACAATTTGACAAAGCTTCTCAGATTTTCTCGGATATGAGATTCAATGGTGTTGAGCCATCTGAATGCCTGTACCATCGTGTCTGTATACTGCAAAATTGGCTTCCCGGAGAGAGCACACCCTTTGTTGTATCATGCAGAGAAAAATGACATTATACTGGATAATCTTACTGTTCATATTATTGATATAGTTGAAACATACGGAAAGTTAAAGATGTGGGAAAATGCAGAAAGCATAGCAGAAATCATAACATATTTTCATAACAGAAAATTAGCAACAGAACCAATTTTTTACACCAGAAAATCTATAATAGTTACAAACCAATACTCCCTAACTTAACTGTCATAAAAAACAACCATAACCGTTTCAACAAAATAGATCTAACGGTTTTCCAATTTCTTCCCTAACCAATTAACTGACCAAACCTAACAACAGAATTTCTTCTAACAGATGAATCTCTAACTGTCACTAACCGATTCTCCTAACCACCTCCTAACCACTAACCTTACTCTAACAGAAACTAACAGAAGAATTCCCTAACAGAAGTTACAACCAAGAACCTTCCAACAACTTTTCATCCTCAATTTTCCTCTTGATTCATCCCTCTGCATCAACCTTCAATCAGCATCTTCAATCCTCAACTCTTCTTCAATCAACCTTCATCACCTTCAATTTTCTGGCAATCTCAAACCTGCCACAAAAATCAGAACACATCAGCCGTAATTCACTGATTATCATCTTCGATTCATTTCGTCATCAATTACTGAAACGCAACAAATTCATTCATCCTTATCGATTCAACATCAACAACACACAAGAAATCATTTCATACGGCGATAAGCTCACAACACAGAAACGAAGAAAGTCACATAATTCAGCAGAAGGCGAATTCAGAGAAGAAGTAGAGGAAGCGCGTAGAAGAAGAAAGAAGAGGAGTGAAGAAACCTTACTCAAGAATATGTCGCCATTTCTGAAGTAGCAAAATCACCGTGCCGGAGCTTCTTGTCTATAATTACGTTTTGATTCCTTTGCTTAATTATTGGTGTGAGTTCGCTTCTGAGTGTTTATTCACCACATCCATGACTCGATTACAGCGTTAGAACACGATTTCTGTGACAATTTGGGAATTAGGGTTGAAAGCTTTCAGAGTCCCAATTCAGATTTGATAGGTAGGATTTGGCAAAAAGGTTTATTGGATTCAAAAATCAGGAAGAGAATCGGTGAAGGTTTGTTACTATGCGTGTGGATTGTTTTTGGCCGATTCATGTTGAGTTCATGAGATTTCATTGATTATGGTGGTTCATAGCGTGAATCGAAATGGAGAGGAGGAAGGTTGTTGTGGAGAAGTGAATTGCGGGCATTGATTTTAAGGGAACAAGATGGAAGTTTGTGGTCGGCGATTATGAGTGTAGAAGGAAAAGAGATTGAACGGCGCAAAATAAAGAAGAAGAGAGTGAGTCTTGTTAGCTAAAGGATTAGGGTTTTCATAGTGATTCATTTCCACTATCAGGCCGGGTTTCAATTTCGTGCGGGCCCCCCTTATTCGCACTCTCCAAGAATTGTGATTGTTGGGTTTATTTAATTACTAATAAAATACCCGTGCGTATTTGATATAATATTAAATATATTTAAATGTAAATTTGAACATTATAAAATGTATTTATAAATGTATTTAAATTTAAAATTAGTTATTAATTTTAAAATGAACAATGATTATATAAATACGATTGTAATTAAATACAAAGAGAAAAAACGAACTTGTAAAATAAATAAAAAATTAATATTTGATAATAAGGATTTTATCTTTCAAATTAAGGTAATTATTGATTAAAATAAAATATGTATTTTTTTTTTAGTGACCAGTGAAATATAAAGTTTATTTGATAGATATTAAAATGTATTTATATACATATGTAAATTTGAAGTGAGTTATTTAATTATAAATTGAATAATAATTATACAATCTCAATTGTATTAAATAATCATGCAAAAAGAAGAAAAAAAGATTCATAAGATGAAAAAAAGACAAAAAAAGAAATTTTGATACGATAATGACCCGTGCGATAAAAAAATTTATTTGATGCGATTTAAAATGTATTTAGATACAAATGCAAAATTTAAAATGATATACTTAATTGTAAAATGAACAATAATCATATAAATTAAATTGTATTAAATAATTATATAAAATGAAAAAAAAGGAATCATGAGATGGAGAAAGAAAAAAATTAATATTTAATTTTGTCTCTCAAATTAATGGTAAATTAAAATAAAATAGATGTTGTGTTGATAGTGACCTGTGAGATAAATAAATTTTTAATTTTATTAAAATAAAAAAAAATAGATTTTTGGTATTTTTAGTGATAATAATTAAATAGAGAAAAAAAATTAAAATGAAAGTGAGAAAGTGTGGAAAAAAATGTGAGAGAGATTTGAAATTTGAATGAAGAGAGAGAATGAGTGTATGTAATATTTAATTGTGATTTTATTGCTAGAGATGGATAAATGAATGTCATTTGTCATGATATAATAGGAGTTGAGATTGAAAAAAAAGTAAACATTAGTTGATTACTAAAATGTCCTTTTGGTAGTGTAAATAATTTGTGATGAAAGGGCAATTTTGAGAGTGCATGCAATTGAATTATAATAGATAGATAGTAGATAGTAGAAGTCTAGATTTACGTTTGTGATTTTGATCATTAAATGTTGATTTGGATTAATTAGTGTTAATCTGCATGTTTAGATTTTGATTAAAATTGTCTTTAGAATTACTGTAGTTCATTAGCTTTAGAATTAGATTCTAGATTTAGATTAGGATTGAATTAATGTTTGGTAGCAGGTAGTTGTTAGCTGGTAGCTGGTAGCTTATAGCTGATAGTTGGTAGCTAATAAGCTAATTTGAGTGTTTGGTAAATTAGCGGTTACACTAGCTGGTAAATGCAAAATGACATAAAAGGACATTTTTAATTAAAAAAAATTCGTGATCTTATTTATTAAATTAATTTTTATTCAATAAAAATAAACTTATTAACAATCAAATACAAAACATTTTAAATATAATTATAAAATTAAACATAACACAAAATTATATTAAACGCTTATATATAAATTTTGTAATGAAACTTAAAAAGATATCTAAAATAATAATATTGTAATTTTGAATTCAATTACATTAATCTAAAATAATAATAAAATAAAATTTATTGTCTAACATTCCACAATAAAGTTGCAATGCTATTACGAATTTCCTTCATCTTGATTGATCTCCGTGATCCCCCTTCCGGCCTTTCACTAGCTTGAAAATTATCAACAGTATCTCAAAATTCATCATGAGGTATGTAATTTGGATGTTGCTCAAGAACATTAAACATTGCATCATCTTGTGAGTTTGCTTTAATATAATTATGCAATGCAAAAGCAGCTATTATAACATCAATTTGGGTCTTAACACTAAATTGTGGCATTTTATTAAGTATTTTCCATCTTTTCTTCAAGACTCCAAATGATCTTTCTATACAACTTCTAAGAGATGAATGTGAGCGGTTGAAGACTTCTTGAGCATTAGTTGGGGGTTCATGTTCAAATTGAGATTGATGATACCTTATCTTTGGATAAGGCACCAAATATCCTTCTCTATCAGGATATCCTTTATCAACTAAATAATATCTACCTGTAAAAAAGAAAAAAATGTTTAATACATAAAATAAACTTCTTTAAAAATAATCTTAAAAATAAAATTCTTATAGAAATACACGTGTATAATAATACCTTCAGGAGGATTTGGAAAATTTAGCGCAGGTGTGTTTATTGCATGAAGAAAAACACGTGTGTCATGTGCTGATCCCTCCCATCCAACTGATATAAATGTAAAACTCATATCAAAATCACAACTAGCCATGACATTGAAGGTAGGGATTCCTTTTCTACCCCTATAGCGCATTTGATCAGCCTCAGGAATACATGCAGCTATATGAGTACCATCAATACATCCGATACAATCCTATTAAAAAAATTAGATAAGTATGTATCAATCATGATATATATATATATATATACACACACACACACACACACACACACACACACTCACTCACACATTTTTATTTACCTTAAAATAAGGCATGTACCGCTCATCATTAGCAATATGAGGTGGTACACATTGAAAAGTTAGATCTTTTGGTCTTATAATATCATGCGCTAGACCTTTATAGCCCTTACTTCTACCACTAATTGCTTCCAAAACTTCGTGAAATGCTCTACTAATAGTCTCTCCAGAATGTTGAAACCGCTCTCTAACATCTCTATTTGAAGCGCCCATAGCAAGTGTATATACAAATATGCCCACCTTCTCTACAACTGTCATTCTCTTACTTGGTTTTAATCCATATTTTGTTTGCAAATCTTCACACAACTGTAGAAATAAGTTTGAGTCCATTCTAAAGGCATTCATACATCGAACAGGGTGTCCATTCAATATCTCATTCATCCAATCTTGTCCGCTTTGAATAGAAGTCATACATGGTTCCTTGTAAATATATTTATAGTAATATGTAGCAATTACACTTATTGTATTTGATCTTATATTCCAATAAAGTGCATATTTCCTTCTCTTTCTCTCTCTCTCAAAATCCATGATATGCCTACTAATAATCAAATATATTAAATCAATCATTACTATATTTATAAAAAGAATACATTAATAATAAAAATTTAAGTAATAAATAATTAACATAATAATTTAAAAGTAATAAAATAAACAATGTAATGCAAAAATAGAGGCAAATGTCCTGCAAACTGAAATCAACATGGTTCCTTATAAATATATTTATAATAATAATATAAAAGTAATAAAAATAATTCAGTAATAATAAAAATACAAGTAATTAATAATACAAAAATAAAATCTAAAGTAATAAAATCAATTCAATGTAGTTAATAATTATAAACAATTAACATGAAACAAATAGTAAAACCAATTTAATATAATAAAACAAAATCAATGTAATAAAACAAAATCAATATAATAAAACAATTAACAAGACACAAATAGTAAACCCAATTTAATATAATAAAACAAAATCAATATAATGTATCAAGATAGAAATTTAAAATATGAAAGTAATGACAACATTCACATGTCTTGCAAAGTTAGAGGCACAAGCTCCATAAACTATTTAAAAAATAGATTACAAGTTTATTCCTCTTTGGAATGCATATATGTTAACCAAATTTTTCTAGACTCATCATCCTGCATGTTTAAAAAAATCTCTCGTCTTGTTTCATTCTCAACCAAACAAGCAGCAAAGCACCACAATTCACTACCCTTTTCCAAAACACCTTCCATAACCATCCGATTTATAATAGACATTGTTGTAGCAATGGTAGACATGTCATTAACTTGTTTACTTGTATCGCCATCAGATAGCATAATTTCTAATGCCTTATGCGACTGAGAAATTAAAGTTTCAATTTGACACCCTAGTTTCGCTGCCCCCCCTGTTTGTTTTCGTTTACGATTTACCTTAATAGGTTTGTTAACCATGTTTTGTGTTTGTTCAACTCTATTGGTACCTTCAACTTGACTTGGTACGTGTGTACCTCCAATTCCTTCGCTTGATACTTGGGTTCCTGTAACGCTTTGGCTAGGTACTTGAGTGCCACCTACCTCATTCACATAATTAGGCCAAAAAGAATTTTCTTCACGAAACAAATATTCCAATTGAGAAGCATGTCGTCTATATTCTGCATAAACTTGTTCTCCGTCACTTTCATAATGACGATTGTCTTCTCCATCACTTTCTTTATCCTCTTCCTCGCCATTAACATGTTCCACAAAATCAGAATTCATAGAGGGTGCAACAACTTCTTCCCCACTTGCATAACTGTCATCAAATAATTGATTCCAACATTCCTCAATTGAAGGATCTATTGATTTATTACGAAATTTTTTAGCCTCAGGTTTCTCCTACACACAAATAAAAGTTAACCATTAACCTTAAGATCTTATATTAAATTATTTTAATTTTACATTAACTAAAAATATTTATTGAAAAAACTAACCTTAATTTTTCTATCCCACCACTCATTTGAACAACTAAGCTTTCCTGTGACAGGATCCCATCCTAGGCCAGTTTCACCAAACTTCAAAAACTTCCAAATGCGCCAATCGTTTTTCATAAAATCAAATTTATTCTTTAAAGATTTTTCCAAACATCTTATGTTGGTGGCAACTTCAAACTCTTTGCTAATCTCCTTCCATTTAAACGATCCACGCCCGTTCTTTCTAATAAACTTGATACAAATGTCACAAAATATCTTTTCATTCTCATTAGTCCATTTAAATTTGATTCCTTCCATTTTATCTTTACTTGAAGCCATCTTATAAATTTGACAACACAACATAATGAAGATTAATGTTTTTGACTTTTACAAATTAAAAAAAAAAAATTGGTGTACAAGCAAGTCACAGAGATAAGTAACAAACTCTCAATACATCTAAAACACATCAATGTCTATCAAGTTAGTAAAATCAATAAATCAAAATATTGCAAGTCGTATAATTTCATCTATTCATCATTAGTAATAAAAATATAAAATTGGGATTTAGGGTTTTTTTATAAATCATGAATCAAACAACTTTACAAAAAAAGATGAAAACAAATCACATACTGTAACAATATTACAAACAAAAATATATTGAAGTATAATAGAAACAATAATCAGTTGAAGAGAAATGAAGATACTTGTGGGTAAAAATGAAAATGAGAGATAGAGAACTATGATTCGACGGTAGACTACGATTGATGGAATATGATAGAACTTCAATTCAAAGCAAAGGTGGATGCTTTAGAGAATGATAATGGAGGAAGATTGAGTGAAAACTACAGAAGAACAAAATGGAAGATATATGATATCGTGAATTTGTTTTTGTAGAAATAATGATTGACCTTTCTTATTCCTCAATTAAAACACAATTATTTTAATTTAAATTATAATAAAATATAAAGGGTAAAAGTGGGTTTTTGAGAAAATAGTGAGGGTATAAATGGCAGAAAAAATCATAAGCTAAAAGCTAAAAGCTCAAAAGCTACTTCAATTAGCTTTTGAAAAAAAAGCTAAAAGCTAGTAAAAAAGCTAAAAGCTAAAAGCTAAATGATAGTTACCAAACAGAGCTTTTTTATTAATATGAGCTGAAAAGATAAAAGCTAAAAGCTCTTTTTTGGGTCTTACCAAACAGACCCTAGATTTACGTTTGTGATTTTGATCATTAAATGTTGATTTGGATTAATTAGTGTTAATCTGCATGTTTAGATTTTGATTAAAATTGTCTTTAGAATTAGTTCATTAGCTTTAGAAGTAGATTCTAGATTTAGATTAGGATTGAATTAATGTTTGGGTTAATGGAATTTTTGGTTTGTTTAGAAGATTGATTTCAATTATGCATTAGAAATTAATCTTGATATAATTGACTCTTAACTCAGATTTTAATTAGGTGTTGATTAGGTACTAATTTTAGAATTAGCTTCATGACTTTAGAATTATTTTCAATCTAATTTCAATTAGATCTTCCTTTGACATTAATTTTCGAAATAGAAACTAATAGTGTTTCTAATTGACTTCTAACATGGTTTAATAATTGGCTTTGTAGACTAATATTGGTATGGTTTTGGATAATTAGATTTAGATTTTGCTAATGGTTCGACTAATTGTTTTTGCTTAATCGCACTAATTGGTTTTAGCTTAATTGCTCAATCATTGTTTTTGGCTTAATTGTCCACTAATTGTTTTTAGAATTAGAAACTAATATGGAACTATTTCACCTTGACATAACTTGAATTGATTTTATTCTAACATTGACTAAACTTAGAATTTAATGCTAACATCGACTAATCTTCGTAGTAGTTTCATTTGTTAAGTTTGTTGTTTGTTTTTAAACGTTAACTTTTTGTTTTTCCTAGTTAAAATTTGATGTTGAATTAATCTTTTATTAAATGTTTGAGAATTTTACTAGAGAGCTTAATATGTGTTGCATAGATTTTCGATTAATTGTTGCTTACATTTTGGTATCAATTTCACTTAATCCTTGTTGATAATTTCCATTAGAATTTTGGTGAATAACTTTGGTTATTGTTTTGGATTACCTAGACTAATTTTTGAGTAGTTTTTGTAGTGATTCACATTTGGTTTGCTAAGTTGTTTAAAGGTAGGAAGTGCTGCTACATACATAGCTGTTGTGCACAAGGTGAGCTGTTAAATGTTGCAATTCTGTCCAGAGTTTTTTACACCTATTCATTTTTGAAAACAGGTGTTGCTGATAGCTATTTTAGCTTGTGGTTGGATTTTAGAGCTGTACAGGTGCAGGAGCGCTGTTGTTGTTGTTGTTTTTTATTTATTGTCTTGTTTTCTGTTTCTCTCTGTGATGGACGAAGAGTCACTCAATTTCCTTATAGTTGAGATCACGACATCGTTTTCATCTTATGGTTGACGGAGAGTCACTCAACTTCCTCATAGTTGAGATCACCACATCATAATTTGTTGATTATTTTCTGTTGGAGGATGGAGAGTCACTCAACTTCCTCATAGTTGAGATCACGACACTGTTCTTTCCTTATTGACGAGGAGTCACTCAACTTCCTTATAGTTGAGATCACGACATCGTCATTTGTTATTTATTTCTGTTGCATTTCTCTTTTGGTTAAGGACGAGGAGTCACTTAGTGTTGTTGCTTGGCTGAGATCGCGACATCGTCTATTTTGTGATTGATTTGTCCTGTGTTTACTTGTGCTCGTTCACATGATCCCTTAGGATTCCTAGCTCCACTTAATTTCTGATTAAGTCGGAGGTAGAAGAGACATTAGGATAGCAATCCATGCATGACAACATTAGTTGGACTTCCTTCTGATCCCGACCTTTAGATCCATCATGTATGATAACTTATAGGACCCAGTTTCCCTTTAGCCTTCCGTGAGTCTTTTGTCTCGCACCCATGCGATTGAGACCGTTCCTGTTCACCCGTAGTAGCGTGAACTACGGATGCTCTGATTCTGATTTCTTTTTAGATTGAGGATACGTAGGCACGAGATGCGATGTCTCGGAGACCACACTAACAACTAACCTCCCCTTTTCTCCCGTACCCGTGCGATCGAGATGAAATACCTAGCACACTGACAACTAACTTCCTTTTTCTCTCGCACCCGTGCGATCGAGACTCTCTCAAAACAAGTTCAAAACACCTAATAAATACAATGAGTATTGTGCGCCATGAGCCTTAAGTACATGGGAAATGAAAGGGGGGGTTTCTCTTCACCTTTCTAGAGTGTTTAGCATACGTCCTGTTGGGGACGACCATGCGACATATTCGTTCCTATGTCAGAGACTTTAGTGCAATATGTGTAACACTCATATATAACAACATACATCAAAGCATATATATTATACATGAATCCAAGGATTTGGTACTGAAATACCATAAGTTCCTAGTTAACACATTATATACATTAAATGCCCTAAATACAAAGTCTAAAGTCTACGGCATAACATATATAAGATGTCCCAAAATGCACTAAGAGTTATATCTATACAATGATCTCAAAAACATCATAGTGGAAGCCATGCCATCTCAAAAGCTACGATCCGTAAGGAAAAGTCAAACCACTTTGTCCTTACCCTTCGCCGAACATGTGGTACATGTGAAGTAAACAACAACGTGGGGTGAGATACATCAAATCTCAGTGAGTTCGCTATCTTATAGTCCTCTCGGCTTTACAAGGTTCTAACATCCTAACTCAAGTCAAAAGGGAAGGGAAGTGACTTTGAGTACAGACACGCCATAAATGGATCCACACTCGTGAGCCTGTTAACTCACACTAGTGCCAAAGTAAGTCTTGAGCCTGTTAACTCAAGAATCTCATTAATCAATAACCGTACCAAGGCATCCCCTTTTCCTGTCTGCTTCTACGTCTAGAAGACGACCCGAGTCATGGATCCTTGTAGTTACTTGGCATACGAAATGGATTCGGGATCATCGGCCTGTTAACCGTGAACCGTCACTTCTCATGGCCTGTTAACCATCACAAGTCTATTTACCATATAGGCTCCATTCGTACTACACATGGGAATCAAACCTGCCAAGTAATTGTGCATACGTTTCAGAGGAGGTGCTCGAGTCTCATGAAACTACACCGTAAGATAAACTGGTTATGATTACTAGACACACGCCTCGGCCTCTCATGCACGAGCGTTGCCACTATGTTATTTCCACACTAACCGTCCATTGTTTACGGTAATATTCCTCACTCTACCTATTTCGTATTTTTAGCATGCATACCTATTCAAACATGTTAACAATAACAGCATAGGCATATATTTGTCAATCACATAATGGAAACACATAATGCAACATATCACACGTTACACCAATTCACGATTTCCTCCGATTTATTTAATCGGGCAATAAACATATGTTTCTCACTACCATTAGCTAGAGGATGTTCATAGCTTCACAACGATACTAAGAATACTCACATCGGATATACGAGTCAAAAGTTATGGAAGAAACAAATTGGAGGATCTGTCATGTTCGCAATGCGAAGAAGTCAGCGAGTGCTCGCTACTCATTCGCAGTGCGAAGCTCCCAGCGAATGCCTAGCCAACACTTATTCGCTGCATCATTCGCAGTGCGAACGTCTGGCGAACAGTGGCAGAACCAAAACAAGCTAAAGTTCGCAGTGTGAACCACTGGCGAACATTCGCCTTTCCACTCGCCGTGCGAACATCCAGCGAGTGCAAGAATTCCCCTTCGCTAAGGGATTCGCAGTGTTAATCTGGGAAATTTCAGAAGTTCTGCAGCGTAACAGCTGAAATCCCATGGGTCCAAAACTTCACCCAAACATATCCAAACATCCAATAATCAAACACAGATGATTCTACACCCATATAGCTTATACTACTCAGTTTTTAACACATTTCAATCGTTAAATTTCATCGATTACCAATTTAAGCAATTTCTCATAAAACCTAACTTAAGCAAAAAAATCATTTCTAACTCTAAAAATTAAGCTTCTATCTAGAACCCACCTTGAATAGATGAAGATGGTGAAGATGAGAAGATGATTTGATGAAGATTTGATGATGTTCTTGATGATTTTGATCTTGGACTTTTTCCTCTTTTTCTCTTCCTTTCCTTCTCTTTTCTTTCTCTCCAAAACCCCTTTCTATCTTTTTCTTTGGAAAATGAAAGGAAAGAAATGATATAGGGAAAATATCATCAATTTGGAATACTACTAATTGTCCAAAAAGTCTCTAAAGTTCAAATACTTAAATATCTCAGAGTCAGATAATATTAATTGGATTTACTCTAAGTTCAACAGTTACCCTAATTATCTCTGCAGATAATTTCTCAGAGCACACTGGAACTTAGTTGATCACAACCAATATTATCCAGAGTAAAATAATTTACGGGGTATTACAATATGAGTTACAAACAATAAATCAAAACACTTTCTTCTAAAAAATGAAAACAAGCAATTGTCTTCTCTTCTCATCACCCTCACTCCATTCTTAAAGGATGTGTCGCTTTCGTTCTACCGCAAATAGGTAAACGCGTAAGACTCCGTACAACGAGCGGAAACACCTAAACTACTAGAACGCGAACCTTGGCGTCTTCCGCTAAAAAACACAAAACAAAACCAACCATGTTAGGTCAAACTACGACTGCTCTGACTTTCTCTCTCTCGTTCGATTGAGGCTACGTTGGCACAAGACGTCGATGTCTTGGCAAGTAACCTTCCCCCCACAAATCCGTAGTCCGTCGAACTACGTCGACTCTGATTCTTCGTTCGTCCATAAAGATACGTAGGCATAGGATTGCGACAATCCTTGTGAGTCCTCTTTTTCTTTTTCTTTTCCTGTATCCCTTTTCTCCTGTTCCGTTTCCAGTTAGCAATTAAGCTTCAGATTACCTACACCCTTTGATCGATAACAACAAGCGTGGATCCCATCGAGTACGATGGACGCGAGGGGGTGCTAATACCTTCCTCTGGCGTAACCGAATCCTGAACCCAGGCTATGGTTGCGATGACCATTCCTTTCCCTTTGTTGAGGTTTTCTTCGATCGTTTCTTTTCCTTGCGTAGGGATAAATAATGTTCGGTGGCGACTCTTATGTTCCTTTCCGCCATTTTATTTTCACAGATGTGATAGCTGGCGACTCTACTGGGGATTGCTGGTACCTAGCTTGTTGGGACTCCCCAGCAGGCTGGCGACTCTGCTGTGGATTTTCCCATCCCTAAGCGAGTCAATCCTAGCGCCGGTTTATTTTTTGTTGTAGGGTGTTTATCTGTATTGCTTTACTCGCTTTATTTATGGCATTGTTGCATGTTTACTGTTTTATTACATTTACTTGCTTTTCATTTCACTGTTGCCATTTATTCTGTGCTGGACTGGACTGTCTGTTTTCTTTGGTGGGATGGGTGTTCTGAGAGATAAACCCACTACCTAGGCTTGAGTATACACACAGGATTCAGAGTGGATAGTCGTGTCGCTTGCGTGGTGTTGATCACGTGTAGTGTTCGCGAGACCCACAGCCAGACAAGGTCCATCTAGGAGGTATCCGATAATGTATGTTGATGCAGACCATTGGATATTTCCTTGATGAGCTGTCGACTCTAGTGACCATTCCTGAGGACTCAGTTGAGGCACTCCTCCCAAGGGGCGATAATGGCAGACCAAAAATGGCAAACCCATTACGCTTCTTGATCCGAGGACCCAAAGCTGAGAACTTGCCATAGGATGACCTTTTTAGGGGAATCAGTTGAGGCCTCCTCGATTGATGATGATGCCAAACCAGATATGGTGAACGTGTCATCATTTCTCGACCTGAGAGTCCGTGATACTGAAGATTCTCTGTTCTAGAACCCACATGTGAGATGGGCGGGTGTTTACACGTTTGCAGATAACCTTGACCTTCAACCTACCCGATATGTTGGTTTTCTTATCAGTGTGAACTTATCAGCCTGGTATTATAGTATTATGATTACTCAGATATTTTGGTATTTTGATTATTCCGGCACTCTGACTATTATGGTATTCTGATTATTCAGATACTCTGGTATTCTGATTATTGTGGCGCTCTGACTATTCTGGTACTCTGATTATTTCGGTACTCTGGTATTCTGGTATTCTGATTATCCGGATATTCTGATATTTCGGTATTTTCCTCAGAGCAGACCTTGTGGACTTATTCAGTCATCAGCACAACACTTATTCAGAACATATGGAAGATTTGATCCCATGTCTTATTGCATTCATAACATTGCATTTGCATTTGCATATCTTCTCCAGCCTGAAACAGTAGAGCTCATCCGTCCTTTGTCCTTAACTGCAGTTGATTTCCCGAATCTTGTATTGGACTTGAATCAGTATTTTGGGAATAATCATGAACTCAGGAGAACAAAACCAGTTTGTGACTAGGGCCGATGTCGAATTGATGAAGAATCAGTTGGATCAACTAATGGAAGCTATGGGCGCCATAAAAATGGGAGAGGCTAGTATTCCGAGAACTGGGAATGTCATTCCACCTCCGGTGAACAATGTTACTCAAGCTCAGCCTATGCGGATCCCTGTTGAGGATCCTGTTATGCAAGAACATCCCATTGTCCAAGGCGGACATTCATCTTCTCTTGATGCCACAGATTATCAGAGTTTTGTATTCTATGTGCCATATGTCCAAGGGGTTGTTCCAAAGATGAGACCTAAAGACCCATGATCTGTAGATGATGAAAGATATTGTGTGTTGGATGAGAAAGTTAAAGCCCTAGAGAGGCGTGATACTGTTGATCTGAATGCTTCGAGCATGTGTTTGGTGTCTGGCCTTATGTTGCCTCGAAAGTTTAAGATACCTATGTTTGATAAGTACAGAGGGGATAGTTGTCCTAAGCAACATTTGGTGATGTTTTGCAGAAGGATAACCCCGTATGTCCACAATGACAAACTTATGATTCACTGTTTCCAAGACAGTCTGAGTGGGGCATCATTGTATTGGTATATGCAGTTAGAGAGTGGTTGCATCCAATCATGGTCAGATCTAGCCAACGCCTTTGTGAAGCAATACAGCTATAATCTTGACATGGCTCCTAGCCGCATGCAGTTGCAAGACTTGTCTCAAGCAGATAATGAGTCATTCAGAGGGTAAGCTCAGAGATGGAGAGACTTAGCTACTCGTGTTCAACCGCCACTTCAAGAAAGAGAATTGGTTGATCTGTTCATGGATACCTTGCAAGGTCCGTACCTGGAAAAGATTATTGTCAATGGGGTATCAAATTTTTTTGACCTGGTAATAGTAGGAGAACGCATCGAGAGCCTGCTCTAGAGTGGAAAAATCCAAGGCATCTCGAACTTCCAAGCTAGTGAAAATGAATTAGTTGTCAGTTCTCAAGAAGGGTCGAAGGAAGAAAATAGTTTCGTTCAGGAATCTTCACCACCTCATTCTCAGTGTTCAGGCATATCAACTGTTCATAGTTAGCAATCTTTTGAGTCTTCATATCAGGAACAATATTCTTCTGTAAATCAGAGACCTTCTCAGAGTCAATGATCATACCGTCGTTTACCGCATCATCACGCCAGACAAAGGCTAAAGAAGCCAGAGAGGCATTTCACTCAGTTGCTAATGTCGTACAGTCAGATGTTATCAGATTTGATCAAGGGTGGATTAATAGTGCCGAAGAAATTGAAGCCAGTGCCTTTTCCATATTCACCGGGTTTTGATGCCAACTCCCGTTGTGATTACCATGCTGGGGCACATGGGCATTCATCCGAAGACTGTAAAGTGCTCAAGAGTAAGATTCAGACACTTCTTGACTCTAACATGTTCCTATTTATACCTCAAGGTATTCAGATCAACAATTCTCCTTCGTCCAGTCAGGTGGGTTCATCAGTCCAGGTTATGGAAGAGGTCACTGAGAGCAGTTGTGTAGATGATTATCAAACTGACTTCGATGATCAAAGATGGCTAGCTTGGTAGCAAATCAAGTTTGGAAAGCCCAGTCCTCAGATCATGTCATTTCTTTGCATTTGTAGTTTCTTTTCTGTTAAAGTGTAAACTCATTTGTAAAGCTTGTTTGTTTTTAATTAATAATGATAGTGAAATGAATATGCATGTTTTGATTAAATCCATTCGTGTTCACTCATACTTTTTTTATCGATATCATATGCTTGTTTAAGCAGGATCCAAGGGAGGATGACGAAATTCAAACACGCAGAACTTCCGATTGTATGCTTTTGAAATAAAACCCTGCTGATGATGTACAGTCATTGCTTCAAATCCATAAACACCAGAGATATAAGGAAGATAATCCCTCGTCAACCCGTCGAGCCTAGAAGCAGGAGTTTCTTTCTGAAATTGAAAAACCCTCAATCTTAACCTGGGGCAAGGTAGGTGTCAGTTAATTTGACGGTGCGTTCAAATTTCAAAAGGAGTGTCCCGTTCGAGGACCAATTACATCTATGGTTATTCCCCCACCAACTGAAGAGTGAGGCAGTCACAACCCTTTCAAACAAGTCAGACAAATTTGTGTCACACGATTTGCTCAAAAGAAAAAGAATAAAATAAAAGAGAAATCCCGCTAAGTTGAAACTTAAAAACAAGTGACTTAGGAAAAAGTAGGGTATCCCGCTGGACTTCAAAATTGAAAAATTCAAAAAGAATCAGTCCAGGAAAAATTAGGGAAAAACAAAATAACAAAAAGCGAAAAGGATTACAAGAAGAAAAATCCTCGAGCAAAGAACAAGTCGTGTGATTACAAACACCAAAGATAAAAGGGGTGACTGTCACTTTGAAAACCGTGTGGGTTCCTTCTGTCCTCATACCATTCAATAATCTTTTTGAAAGGTGAACACTTGTGTCGGTTAGCTGAACGTATGACTGAAGAACATCAAGGAGAATGGGTGGGTTAAAACAAAACTTTGAGCCTTATATCATTTCTTTCTTAAACCACGAACCAGGCCACGTTACAACCTTCAAAATACCTAATTGAAGCAGGGTTGTTTCGAAAGAATACTTCGGTAAAGATCGCGTCAAAGCTGACTCCTAAAAGGGTTTTCTTACCATTCATGTTGGTATTGATGTGACATTCTGAACAGTGATTTATTCACTATATGCCACAACATTCCAAGATTCAGCTAATCTGGGGCAGTCAAGTCGAGATTCAACAAATCTCTCGGAGGTCATTCAGTTAATGGTACTCCTTCACAAATCATCCAGTCAGGGGAAAAATCACTTCAAAGCTGGGGCAGGCCACCCAAAAAGCACAAAAGGTTATTCCCTGTGGAGGACAGTAAATAAAAAGTCATGGGGCAATATATGTCGGATCTTCACGAGACGTCCTAAAGACAGGTTCCTTTATGGGTTATGCTGCATCCGGACACCTCTTTCTGTTATATCACATCTGCAGGTTTCATGTTTATAGTTAACACGTGACGTCCCCAGTAGAGTTTCTCTCCCCGACAGAGATAGATGAAGTTTAATCGCTCTCGGCAGAGAATTATGGAGATTGTGATTATTATCCCTATCAAGAGTTCAAGAGTTCGTTCTCCCCTAGCCAGCTTGGCGAAGTTTACTGCTCTTTAGTAAGAGTTCATATTCTTGTACAGAATGTTGGGTTTGTGCTTCCCCAGTTTGCGGTAAAGTTGTTTCCGTCTCCCCAACAGAGTAAGGGTAGAAGGCAAGTCTCCAACATAGGAGTAAGTCCGATGTTGTCCCCTAGTAGTGTTGATATCATCAACCATCATTCTCCAAGAAGATCTTCTAGTGGTGGCAGATGTTCCCCAGAAGGTCAAAGGCCGATTGTCATTGGCACTTTTCTTTAGCAGATTCCTAGGATGTTTTTCCAGCAGACGGTTGTTATTCATATTTTCCTGCAGAATGGAGGTTTAGTGGGGATCTCGAGTAAAGTTTATGACCCTGAAGGAAGCTCAGTTTCTTATCCCCAGCGTAGGTGGCCTCGTCTTTTCAGCATTTATGTTGCTGGAGTGGTCCTGTTGCATATCATAAACATCATTGCATATTCATTACCACACATATCATTCGCATAACATATCATGAAGCCTTGTAAAATTGAACAGAAATTCTAAAGCCCAACCTTGCTCGGCACCTTCATCCACAACCCACTTTGCTGGCATATTCCAAAAACCTGAAGCCCTATCCCTATTGGCACCTTCTTAAAAGCAAAGCCCATTCCCTGTTGGCCATCACCAAAAGTCCAATCCCTATTGGCACCTTCTTCTAAAATCCAATCCCCATTGGTACCCAGAAAAATTTGCACCTTCGGAAAACAATCACCAGCATATTTCACATATCCTTGCCAGCAAAGTTCAATCATACTTGGCACATTCTTCTTGCCCCGGTAGCCCGAGCATACATTGGCATGTTTCATATAGTAATCATTTCATCCTCAAATTGCGTAGCATTTCCTTTTCGTATGGAGCATTACGCCATAGAAAGAAAGCTCAAACATATGCATGTGAAGTGTTGCGGTGAGAATCAGATAACAAGCTATTAATTAACTTGCATCACAAAACTTTGAAATTCACCACCGAGCTTTGATTTATCCAAAGGAAAGGGTAAAGATCGAAGAAAACCCTAAGAGGATCTAGGTTCGGGTTGGTTATACTAAGGGAAGGTATTAGCACCCTAAGTATCTGTAGTACTCTGCAGGAACCTCTTGTTTCTCTTGTGTTATGTTATATTTGCTTGCTAAGGGAATATGCTAAGGGTAAAGGTGAAGACCTAAAGGTATATACACTAAGTTTGCTCGCAAAGACGTCGCATCTTGTGCTTATGTATCTGACTAAAGAATCAGAGCAACCGTAGTTCACTTAACTAAGGGTGAAGGAGGAACCATTGACTAGGGCCAAAGTTCCAAGGGGAATGAGTATGAGCTCATGTAGAGTTTAGAAACTCTCTAAGTCTAAGTTGTAATGGGGGAAGTGAATCTCAAGATGATGAGTTTACATAGAGTCCAAGAACTCTAACTTAGTTCTAAGTTCAAGAGGTGAATGGCTAGAAGGCCAAGGGAAAATGGATATGACTATGAGGTCAAAGCCTACCTATGACTATGAGGTTAAGAGGTAATCCTATGATTATGAGGTCAAGGAGGGAGATAATGAGCTTTCCATGACTTTTGAGGTCAATAGAGAGACTTTCCTTTGGAAGGAGAGGGGAAGCAACTTATGAACAAGAGTTGAATGAACAAATATAATTTCAATGATTCAAAGACAGTAAACATTTAATCAATATATGCAATCAACTTCCAAGTTTGAACATGGCAAACATGGATAAGTGAACATAAGTAAGGCAGAGATAACATCATCAAAGTTTGAAAACGAAAACATGTCAAGTGATGAAATTTAGCAACAGAGGCCAGAACATACAAACAACATCCTAACAACAAGACATTACCCAAGGTTTAGGAATAAACCTCAATCAAACATTTCACATGCCACATAATACTAAAAAATTCTCTATAAGTTTTCAGGAAACAGTTTATGATTTTCCATAAAAAATCCTAAGAATCGAGTATAAAGTAAAGCATATTTTTGTTTTTGAAGTTTTTAGAAAGAAAATAACAAATATGAGAACTGAAATAAATAAAAAAACTAAGTTTTAATGTGGCAGTCGCCAACAATGCATGGCAAGTGCCACCCTTCATGGCTAGTGCCATGGAACTGGTGGCAGGCGCCATCAAACAAAAACCAAAGCCTTTTAAGGCATGACAGGCGCCATATGCCTTATGGCAAGCGCCACATAGGCATGGCCAGTGCCATATTTTTCGTGGTAGGTGCCATGATTTTGTTCATGGCAGGCACTATTCATCATGGCCAGTGCCACAACTTGTGGCCAGTGCCATCAAAATATATGGTGGGTGCTACGATCCCTTTTTTTCATTCAGTTTCCAAACAACAACCACAACCCAGTTCATGATAAAATCAACAAAATTCACACATTAATACTTGCAAGATTTAATCAGGAATCAGATATTAACATGATAATAAATATGATAACAGTTATGGTACGATGACCATGCTATTTTTAAAATGAAATAAAAAGGAATGAGTGTTACCTAGTGGAGAAAGTCCACTGCCACTTCACAGATATGAGTTCTGAAAAAATAAATGATGAGTTTCTTCTCCAAAACTTTTGCAACAACGTACTTGCAGATTTTCAAGAACAAGTGGGGGAGAAAAAGAATAGAGTATTCAGCCTCTGTTTGGGGTGAATACTGGTGCCTTTTTCACTGAGGAGTAATGCCCTATTTATAGGAAAAAAGAAAGAGCTTGACGTATGGTATGATTTTTTTCATTTTGTCCAAAACACCTTTTTTCCATTTTCTTCGTGGAAGCTGGCAACTGTGCCAAGAGTCCTCAAAAACTCTAGTCATAGGCCTGTGGAATTTGTGTACTGATAAGACTGGAGCAGAGGTGCAAGCCATACTTTTACTGAAAAGTTTTTCTTTCTTCATGATGAGTTACATCCACTTGCATTTAATTTGTTTCAAACAAATTATTTTAAGTGTGCGGATTGTAGGAATTGAAGGGTCACCATATAAGACCATGGCAAGTGCCACATTTACATGGCAAGTGCCACGAAACCTCATGGCAGGCGCCATGCATTTTCTTCCATGATGGGTGCCATGTTTTCATGTGGCAAGAGCCACATTTTCATGGCAGTGCCACCATATCATGGCCAGTGCCACACTCCTTGTGGCAAGTTCCACAAAACCTTCATGGAAAGCGCCATACTTTCCTTGTGGCAAGTTCGATGCATTTCATGGCCAAGGCCACCAAAATGTGGCCAGTGCCATGACTTGCTTTTTCTTTTTTTTTTGTTTTTCTTTTCTTTTTTTTTGTTTTTCTTTTTTAAAACAACATTCACAAATGCCTTGGTGATCTCTCATACTATAAGTCAAGGATTGAACATGTTAAGATGGGATGTGACTTGAATACTTCATTTTGGGCCAATAACATCAAAGTCAGAGGCTTGACTTTGTCAGTCAAAACCTTAATTTCCTCAAGAATTCCACTGGATGATCATTGAGGGTCTTGCTTCTTCAATCTCTTCCAAGGTCCATATATGGCCTATAAGTATGTCCAGTATCATATGGAATTATGTCCCAAAGCTTGGAAACATGTCTTGATCAAAATCAAGGGCAATGGTTGGCTGGTGCTAAGAAAACCCTAGTTTGAGGCATAGTGAATCATGTGGCTCGAGGCACTTGTAATAGGAACTGAACACACTTGATTTCTTGTTGAATAAGACCTCTTGAAAGTATGTTGGCTCAAATGGTTGGTGAACCTTTTAAGATACTGCCTGATCACAACAAGGATCTTCAATGATTCTTCAGGTTAAAACCCTAATTCCACAACTCTTGACCAGATGATCTCTTCTTGATTTCTCTTGACCCAATCTTACTAAGATCATGGCATATGATTTGAGGACTTCATAATTAGCCTCCAAGACCAAATGGTTGCACTTTGTAGCCTCAATTATCTTTCGTGAACAAATAGCTTCTCATAAGAATCTCACCCAAATTGGTGAACCACTTGTGATGATTGTATGGAGCCAAAGAATGTCTTAGGAGACCTTGAAACATGTAAGAGTCTGGCTTATGAGACCTTGCCTTATTTCTGATGTAAACCCTGGCTTTCACATAAAAGAACAAACTGGAAAGAAATGGTGGTTAGTTAACAATGCGCAGATGATTGATCCCTACATGTAAGTGCAAGATGTTATGACATCTAAGGGGTAAAATTTCGGGTACAACACGAAGCATGAGCCATATTTGGTACCTTGCACGAAAACTCGAATCAACTTTTAGTCAAGACGGTGACATATCCCCAACAAACATTCTAATTAACCCCTCTGCCCACTACTTTTGGGTCGTAGATCATACATTGATCTTATCCTCGATCAATCCTTGTCCATCAACCCCTTGATGACGACATTTCGGTTATGTTTTCTTTCCATCAAACCCCTTTGACGATGTGCTTCCTTTGGTCAGGTCTTCTTTCCGTCAAAACCTTTTAACGACGTGTTTCCTTCAGTCTGGTCTTCTTTCCGTCAAACTTCTTTGACGACGTGTTTCCTTCGGTCAGGTTTTCTTTTCGTCAACCCTTTGGCGACGTGTTTCCTTTGGTCAGATTTTCTTCCTGTCAACCCTTGACGATGTGTCCCTTCGGTCGGGTTTTCAGGTTGTCTTTCCGTCAAACCCCTTTGCGATGTGTTTTCTTCGGGTTTTTTTCGGTCAACCCTTTGACGACGTGTTTTCTTGGGTTCCATCTTCTTTCCGTCAAACCCCTTTGACGATGTGTTTCATCGGGTAGTATTTCTTTCCGTCAAACCCTTTTGACGAGGTGTTCCTTCGGTTAGGTCTTGTCTTTCTGTCAAATCCCTTTGACGATGTTGTCCGTTGGGTATGTGTTATTTCCGATGCGGGTACGAGGTTCACTTTTCTTTGGGTATGTTGTCTTTCCGTCAAATTACTTTGACGAAGTGTGACTGGGCTCCAATACTATATTCTCTCCCCACGGTTTGCAAATTTCACGGTTCTTTCGGTATTCAATCACCTTCTACCTTGAATGTCTGAAAGCCGTCACTATCACCCTTTCAGGTTTAAGTCGATTGAATAGGGGCAGCTGTAGCACCCCAAAATTTGCCCTACATAATTTTAACCTTTCTCTGGCTTTCGTTTCGCATGCATCAGCATCTTCATTAGGTCATACTCATATTCATTCATAGCATTGGCCTTATAAGACGTGGATTAAAGAATTTTCTTGGTAATGGTGTTTTCCCTATACAAAGGTGATTCAGTCGGTTCATACTCCAGTCAAGTTAAAACAAGGGACTACACATGTTGTGTGTTGTATCATTGAATGTTATGTTGACATATGAACTATAAAGTCTCCATCTTCGATTGAAAACTCTCACCCTCTTTAATTTATGTTCAACTTTTTCTGTCACGCTTAATTTCTTTTGTTCACAAGGTGTTTGCTAATGGGTGGTGCCAAGTTAACTTATCTTAATCTTGCTTACAATGTTTGATTGGGGTCCTTGATATCTATGGTTTTGAAAGCTTCAAATTGAACAGTTTTGAGCAGTTCTGCATTAATTTCACAAATGAAAAATGGCAGCAATACTTCAATCAGTACATGTTTAAAATGGAACAAGAAGAATATACGAAGGAACAGAATAATTAGAGCTACATTAGATTTGGGGACAACCAAGATGTTTTAGACCTTATTGAAAAGAAACCCGGAGGAATGGTTTCTCTTCTCAATGAAGCATGTATGTTTCCAAAGTCATCACATGAAACGTTTGCAAACATGCTTATCAAACATTGAAGTATAACAACACTTTATTAAGCCAAAATTTTCGCAACCAGATTTTACAGACCCATCAAGCTCGGAAACATTACCTTGCAGGAAATGATTCAGGAAGGCTTCACGCGGGATAATGGTCTTTATGAGATTATCCTACATGCGTTTGTGAGGGAAAACATGGGGGATGTTATTGAGAGAATTGTTCAAGATATGGAAGAGCTGAGTGGTATGAACCCACATGATATTTCATCAGTTCTTGTTAAGGCGGGATGTTACGATCATGGTGCTAAAATGTTGAAAATTGCCATCCGCAATGGCTATGAATTGGATTGTGAGATTTTCTTATCCATCATGAGCTCATATAGCTCGTCTGATATATATTCAGAAGCATGTGAACTTCTTGAATTCTTTAGAAAAACATGGTCTCGGCGACATTCAAATGATCACATAAGCACTCATCATTATACTTTGCAAAGCTGGAATGCTAGATGCTGCCTTGGAGGAATACAGAAATAGAGGACTTGGTTCATTTACGAGTAGTACGATGTATGAATCTCTCATCCAGGAATGTGTGAAGAGTAAACAATTTGACAAAGCTTCTCAGCTTTTCTCGGATATGAGATTCAATGGTGTTGAGCCATCTGAATGCCTATACCAGAGTATGGTGTCTGTATACTGCAAAATCGGCTTCCCGGAGGAAGCACACCATTTGTTGTATCATGTAGAGAAAAATGACATTATACTGGATAATCTAACTGTTCATATTATTGATATCGTTGAAACATACGGAAAGTTAAAGATGTGGGAAAATGCAGAAAGCATAGCAGAACTCATAACATATTTTCATAACAGAAAATTAGCAACAGAACCAATTTTTTACACCAGAAAAACTATAACAGTTACAAACTAATACTGTAATGCCTCGATTTCGATTATTCCCATTTTGTTGAGTCTTTTATTTAAATTGAGTGATGAATTATTTTATTTGTAAAATTGGTGTGTTAATATGCTATGTTGACATGTTATGATATTTTAACGTTTTTGAGAGTTTTCGGGGAAATTAGAATGGAGGGTATTTTGAACATTTTTCAATTAATAATAATTTAGAAATTTAGTGGAAATAGAATTATGTGAGAAAATGAATTAATTGAATTTGAGTAGAAAATAAGAAAAGAAAAAGTGATAAGAAGAAGAAATAGGAGAGAAATAGAAAGAAAAGAGAAATAGAGAGAAAAAGGAGAGAAAGAAAGAGGAAGAAGAGAAAAGAGAAGAAAAGGGGAAAAGAGAGAAAAAGAGGAAAAGGTTGGAAATCTTCAAAACAACTTCTAGGAATCAATTTAATCGGGTAAGGGTGTGAAATCTTATTATCTCATCAATGTATATCATTATGTATGTGTTTGCTTGGATGTTTTCTTGTTTTCCATAGCTTGAGTTCTAGGTTGAAATTGAGATTTTTGTGAGGAATCGATGTTTTTACGGACGAAAGTCGGAATAGATTGCATAGTTGTGTCGGGTAATGTTAGGCCGTGATCGAGTACGCTTGTTTTACCGAATTTGGTTAATTTTGTAAGTTTTTGCATTTTTGGAGATTTGAGGGTTTAAGATTCGGATTGAAATCGAAAGTCGTAGAATTCACGTTTGATGGTTCCAAATCATCACTATATGTTTGGTATGAATGAATATGTGTTTGTTTCGAAAAAAATAATTGAATCGGTCGGATTTTCGGACGAAATTGCAGCAACCCGTAGCTGTTGCAAGGCCAAATTTTGGTTTTTGGAAAAACTTCAAAAATTCATAACTCTTGAACCGTAACTCGGTTTTGACCCCCGTTCGAATCGTTGGAAAGCTAACGAGATGTTATTTCTAGGAAAAATGGTTTTAAGGACTGTACCTGGTTCAATTATAGCAGAAAATTGAAACCGTATCGTTGTGTTGATTTTTACCGTCGTGAATGTGTGCGATTGAGGTGTTATCGTGCAATATGCTTTTGTAATATAACGTATAGCTTGTATGTGCTGTTATACGATGTGTTGTGGGTAGCCTTATGGTGTGAATCCTAGATTGTGAAATTTATTGTGAATTGTGGCCTTTTGGCAAATAAATGCATTGTTTAAATTAAATGTAAATGCATGTTAATTGTGAAAGAGTTCGTTGCCGTTTAGGTGGTAAAGCGATGCTCGTTGCCGTTTGGCGTAATTGATGTGAATGTACATAGATTGTATGTGATAGTATGAGATGAATGCATGAATATATTGTGAATATGTATGCATTTCAAGAGTGTCTTGAGTCATTTTGTATGTGAAGCATAATGATGTACATTCTTGTGTTGTGTGATTCTAATGAGAATTCGTTGTAACGTCGTGTGCCTATGTGAGGTGTGAGCGATGATTACAAACGATTGTGTGCCTAGGTGAGGTGTGAGCAATCGGATTGTGTGCCTATATGAGGTGTGAGCAATCCATAATAGGTGAGGTGTGAGCAATCGGATTGTGTGCCTATGTGAGGTGTGAGCAATCCATAAACATTGTGTGCCTATGTGAGGTGTGAGCAATGGGTGAACATCGTAGGCCCGACGGGGAGTTACATTGGTAACGAGCGATGGTTCCAATAAGTTCCTGAGTGAACTTGAGATGATTGAGTCGGTACCGCATTGCATTTGCATAGAGTCGTGAGTCGGTCTCTATGATTTGCATTTATCATCTTTGTTATTGTGCATTGATGAATAAACATGAATATGTATGTTTATGTGGAATGATAAGAATTGTGAAGGTATGCATGATGAATATGCTTGGTTTTGTATATATATATATATACATTGTGATGTATATGAGTGAGTTGTGATGAATTGTGGTGAGAATGTAGAATATGTGTATTTTTATGCTAAGATATATAATTATATGCATTGTTATTATGATAATATTTCTCACCCTTCTGCTGTTTTATGATGCTCTATGAGGCATTGCAGAGTAGGTATGCTGGTGGTCTTTTTGTGAAGCGTGTCTTCATTCTTTTGTTCGGTCGGCTCTGATATGTAGCACCGGGTAGCTAGGATGTATATGATTCTTTTGTGATACATTTGTACATGTATCTTGTTGATGAATGTTTATGTAAACATGAATTAGTTGGTGGATAATACTTGATGATATTTATATATATGTATATATGTTTGATGTTATTCAATGTTTAGATTTTCCGCTTTTATTCTAAATATTGAGATGTGGGTGTAAGGACTAAGTTCCTCTGTTGCAAAGTTACCCCACTGTTGCATATCAATCGTTGAGCAGGTGTTGAATGTTTTAATTTCATGTATAATGTGACATACCTCTTTTATACTATGTTTATAATTATACTCTGACAGAATTTTTAATATGTGCCTAAATGATTATGTGATTATTTGGGGGTATAGAAAGGGGGTGTTACATTAAGTGGTATCAGAGGCAGTGTTGAGTCAGTTGTGTCTGTCTTGTTGTTGTGATGGTTGAACTGTTGTTTAACCTTGTTGTCATTTTTGGGAATGATCAGAATATGGCTGGTAGAAACGACAATGTGATGGCTGCTGCTTTGGAAGCAATGGCTAGGGCGGTGCAAGGTGCGCCGAACGTGTATGCTAATGACGAGTTCAGGAAGAATCAACCACCGGTCTTCAAAGGAAGATTTGATCTCGATGGTGCTCAAATTTGGTTGAAAGAGATTGAAAGGATCTTCAGAGTCATGGGCTGTGCGGAGGAGAATAAGATGAGGCTTGGGTCTCACATGCTGAAGGAAGAAGCCGACGATTGGTGGGTCGGTATGCGTCAAGTTCTTGAGGTGGATGATGAAGAGATAACTTGGGATTTATTTCGTACCAAGTTCTTGAGGAAGTATTACCCTGAAAGTGTGAAAGGGAAGAAGGAGATGGAGTTCCTTGAACTAAAACAAGGTAGTATGTCCGTGGTGGACTATACTGCTAAGTTTGTGGAGTTGGTTCAATTCCATCCTCACTATGCTACAATTACTGCTGAGTTCTCAAAGTGTATTAAATATGAGAATGGTTTGCGTCCCGAGATTAAGCAAGATGTGGGATATCAAAGGATAAGAAGGTTTACGGATTTGACGGAATATTGTAGAATCTTCGAGGAAGATAGCAAGGCTCGTTCTACACATTACAAAAGTTTGAATGAGAGGAAGGGAAAGCAACAAGCTAGAATTAGACCTTATGTGACACCCATTGATAAGGGCAAGCATAGGGGAAACTTTGATAAGAGATATGAAAGAGGAGGTTCCGGTTCCGTTAAGTGTTACAAGTGTGGTGAAATGGGTCATAAATCATTTGAGTGTGGGAAGACCGTAGTGAAATGTTCTAACTGTGGAGGCCTTGGGCATGCTACTACCGATTGTAGAAGGAATGTAGTGAAGTGCTATAATTGTGGAGAAGTGGCTCACATTAGTACTAAGTGTACTAAGCCGAAACAAGCTCAAGCGGGCGGAAAGGTGTTTGCATTAGCGGGGACGGACACTACTAGTGCAGACCGTTTGATTAAAGGTACATGCTTTATTAATAGTACGCCTTTAGTTGCCATTATTGATACGGGAGCGACTCATTCATTCATTTCTCATGAGTGCGCTAAGCGTTTGAATTTGTTTATGACTTCTTGGGGTGGTGAGATGGTTATTGAGACTCCTGCTTCAGGGTCGGTAACTACGTCTTTGGTGTGTGTAAGTTGTCCTTTGACCATGTATGGTAAATACTTCATTATGGATTTAGTGTGTTTGCCGTTGGAGGGATTGGACGTAATCTTGGGTATGAACTGGTTGCAATTTAATCGAGTTCATATAGATTGCTATCACAAGTTAGTGAGGTTTCCTTCTTTGAAAGATGATGAAGATGAGAGTTTCCTATCCACTAAAGAGTTGAAGAAACTTTAAGCGGACGAAGTTCAATTGTTCGGTTTATTTGCATCATTGCCGGTGGAGAGTAAAGTTGAGCTCGATGTGTTCCCAGTGGTGTGTGATTTTCTAGAAGTGTTTCCGGAGGATATTACAGATGTACCGCTGGAAAGAGAAGTTGAGTTTTCTATTGATCTAGTTCCGGTACTAGACCGGTTTCGATGGCACCGTATCGTATGTCGGCATCGGAGTTGGTAGAATTGAAGAAGCAATTGAATGACTTGTTGGACAAGAGATTTGTAAGGCCAAGTGTTTCTCCTTGGGGTGCTCCGGTATTGTTGGTAAAGAAGAAGGATGGGAGTATGCGGTTATGCATTGATTATCGACAATTGAACAAGGTGACAATTAAGAACAAGTATCCGCTTCCAAGGATCGATGATTTGATGGACCAATTGGTTGGTGCGCGTGTTTTTAGCAAGATTGATTTGAGATCGGGATATCACCAGATTCGTGTGAAAGGAGAGGATATTCAAAAGACGGCCTTTAGGACACGGTATGGCCATTACGAATATTCTGTGATGCCATTCGGGGTTTCTAATGCGCCGGGTGTGTTTATGGAATACATGAATCATATTTTTCATGAACAGTTAGATTGTTTTGTGGTTGTGTTCATCGACGATATTTTGATTTACTCTAAGTCTCAAGAGGAGCATGAAGAGCATTTGAGGATTGTGTTACAAATTTTGAAAGAGAAACAATTGTATGCTAAGTTGTCGAAATGTGAATTTTAGTTGTCGGAAGTAAGTTTTCTTGGACATGTTATTTCCGGTAGTGGTATTAGTGTTGATCCATCCAATATTGATGCGGTGATGCAATGGGAGGCTCCTAGATCGGTTACGGAGATTCGAAGCTTTTTAGGCTTGGCGGGTTATTATCGGAGGTTTATTGATGGATTTTCGAAGTTGGCACTTTCGTTAACGCAATTGACTTGTAAAGGAAAGGCTTTCATTTGGGATATTCATTATGAAAAGAGTTTCATTGAGCTAAAAAGAAGGTTAACAACGACTCCGATCTTGATTTTGCCAAATCCGACGGAACCATTTGTGGTTTATTGTGATGCTTCATTGACTGGTTTAGGTGGTGTTTTGATGCAAGATGGAAAAGTTGTGGCATATGCTTCAAGACAATTGAGAGTGCATGAAAAGAATTATCCTACACATGACTTGGAGTTAGCGGCCGTGGTATTTGTTTTGAAAATTTGGAGGCATTATCTTTATGGTGCAAGATTTGAAGTTTTTAGTGATCACAAGAGCTTGAAATATTTATTTGATAAAAAAGAATTGAACATGAGACAAAGAAGGTGGTTAGAGCTTTTGAAGGATTATGATTTTGGTTTGAATTACCATCCGGGTAAGGCAAACGTGGTGGCCGATGCTTTAAGTCGGAAGTTGTTACATATGTCCGCATTGATGATGAGAGAATGGCAACTTTTGGAGAATTTTAGAGACTTGAGTTTAGTTTGTGAAATGACGCCGAGAAGTGTGAGACTTGGTATGCTACATGTTACGAATGATTTTCTTGCAACCGTATGTGAAAAGCAAAAGTTGGATTTGAAGTTCGTTGATTTGATGATGAATGAGAATGAGGATTTCAAGGTTGATAATTTTGGAGTTTTGAGATTCCGTGGTCGTATTTGTATTCCCGATGATGCGGAGTTGAAAAAGATGATATTGGAAGAAGGACACCGAAGTAACTTAAGTATTCATCCGGGAGCGAATAAAATGTATCAAGATTTGAAGATAATCTTTTGGTGGTCCAGATTAAAGAGGGATGTGGCTCAATTTGTGTATACATGCTTAACTTGTCAAAAGTCTAAGGTGGAACATCAAAAGCCTAGTGGATTGATGCAACCGTTGGACATTCTGGAGTGGAAATGGGATAGTATATCGATGGATTTTGTTACGGGATTGCCGAATACGCAAAGAGGTCATAATTCTATTTGGGTAATCGTTGATAGGCTTACTAAATCTGCTCATTTCATTCCAATTGATATTAGTTATCCTTTGGAGAAGTTAGTCGAGATTTATGTTCTTGTGGTTGTGAAGTTACATGGAGTTTCTAAGAGTATTGTATCGGATAGAGATCCTAGATTTACATCGAGGTTTTGGGAGAGTTTACAAAAGGCTTTGGTTTCTAAGCTAAGATTGAGTTCGGCTTATCATCCACAAACGGATGGTCAAACCGAGAGGACAATTCAATCGTTGGAGGATTTATTGCGTGCTTGTGTGCTCGAGTAAGGTGGTGCTTGGGATAGTTATTTGGCGTTGATTGAGTTTACCTACAATAACAGTTTTCATTGAAGTATAAGTATGGCACCATTTGAGGCTTTGTATGGTCGGAGATGTCGAACACCTTTGTGTTGGCATGAAACCGGTGAGAGGACGATAGTTGGACCGGAGATGGTACAACAAATGACGGAGAAAGTGAAGTTTATTCGGGAGAAGATAAAAGCTTCTCAAAGTAGACAAAAGAGCTATCATGACAAGAGAAGGAAATATCTTGAGTTTCAAGAAGGTGACCATGTGTTTTTGAGAGTTACGCCGGTTACGGGTGTGGGTCGTGCTTTGAAGTCGAAGAAGTTGACTTCTCGTTTTATTGGTCCGTATCAGATTACTGCACGAGTTGGTGTTGTGACTTACCGTGTGGCGTTACCTCCGAATCTTTCGAATTTGCATGATGTATTCCATGTTTCGCAACTTCGGAAGTATGTTTCGGATCCATCACATGTTATTCCTATGGACGAGGTTGAAGTGAGAGATAACCTTACGGTTGAAGCTTTACCGATTAGGATTTTGGACCGTGAAGTTAAGAAGCTAAGAGGCAAGGATATTGCGCTTGTGAAAGTAGCATGGGGAGGCGCTGCGGAAGGCAATATGACTTGGGAACTAGAGAGTGGGATGCGAGAGTCGTATCCGGAGTTGTTTGAATCAGGTAATATTTCCGAGGACGAAAATTTCTAAAGTAGGGGAGAGTTGTAACGCCCCGATTTCGATTATTCCCATTTTGTTGAGTCTTTTATTTAAATTAAGTGATGAATTATTTTATTTGTGAAATTGGTGTGTTATTATGCTATGTTGACATGTTATGATATTTTACCGTTTTTGAGAGTTTTCGGGAAAATTAGAATGGAGGGTATTTTGGACATTTCTTAATTAATAATAATTTAGAAATTTAGTGGAAATAGAATTATGTGAGAAAATGAATTAATTGAATTTGAGTAGAAAATAAGAAAAGAAAAAGAGATAAGAAGAAGAAATAGGAGAGAAATAGAAAGAAAAGAGAAATAGAGAGAAAAAGGAGAGAAAGAAAGAGGAAGAAGAGAAAAGAGAAGAAAAGGAGAAAAGAGAGAAAAAGAGGAAAAGCTTGGAAATCTTCAAAACAACTTCTAGGAATCGATTTAATCGGGTAAGGGTGTGAAATCTTATTATCTCATCAATGTATATCATTATGTATGTGTTTGCTTGGATGTTTTCTTGTTTTCCATAACTTGAGTTCTAGGTTAAAATTGAGATTTTTGTGAGGAATCTATGTTTTTACGGACGAAAGTCGGAATAGATTGCGTAGTTGTGTCGGGTAATGTTAGGCCGTGATCGAGTACGCTTGTTTTACCGAATTTGGTTGATTTTGTAAGTTTTTGCATTTTTGGAGATTTGAGGGTTTAAGGTTCGGATTGAAATTGAAAGTCATAGAATTCACGTTTGATGGTTCCAAATCATCACTATATGTTTGGTATGAATGAGTATGTGTTTGTTTCGAAAAAAAAAAATTGAATCGGTCGGATTTTCGGACGAAATTGCAGCAACCCGTAGCTGTTGCAGGGCCAAATTCTGGTTTTTGGAAAAACTTCAAAAATTCATAACTCTTGAACCGTAACTCGGTTTTGACCCCCGTTCGAAGCATTGGAAAGCTAACGAGATGTTCTTTCTAGGAAAAATGGTTTTGAGGGCTGTACCTGGTTCAATTATAGCAGAAAATTGAAACCGTATCGTTGTGTTGATTTTTACCGTCGTGAATGTGTGCGATTGAGGTGTTATCGTGCAATATGCTTTTGTAATATAACGTATAGCTTGTATGTGCTGTTATACGATGTGTTGTGGGTAGCCTTATGGTGTGAATCCTAGATTGTGGAATTTATTGTGAATTGTGGCCTTTTGGCAAATAAATGCATTGTTTAAATTAAATGTAAATGCATGTTAATTGTGAAAGAGTTCGTTGCCGTTTAGGTGGTAAAGCGATGCTCGTTGCCGTTTGGCGTAATTGATGTGAATGTATATAGATTGTATGTGATAGTATGAGATGAATGCATGAATATATTGTGAATATGTATGCATTTCAAGAGTGTCTTGAGTCATTTTGTATGTGAAGCATAATGATGTACATTCTTGTGTAGTGTGATTCTAATGAGAATCCGTTGTAACGTCGTGTGCCTATGTGAGGTGTGAGCGATGATTACAAACGATTGTGTGCCTAGGTGAGGTGTGAGCAATCGGATTGTGTGCCTATGTGAGGTGTGAGCAATCCATAAACATTGTGTGCCTATGTGAGGTGTGAGCAATGGGTGAACATCGTAGGCCCGACGGGGAGTTACATTGGTAACGAGCAATGGTTCCAATAAGTTCCTGAGTGAACTTGAGATGATTGAGTCGGTACCGCATTGCATTTGCATAGAGTCGTGAGTCGGTCTCTATGATTTGCATTTATCATCTTTGTAATTATGCATTGATGAATAAACATGAATATGTATGTTTATGTGGAATGATAAGAATTGTGAAGGTATGCATGATGAATATGCTTGGTTTTGTATATATATATACATTGTGATGTATATGAGTGAGTTGTGATGAATTGTGGTGAGAATGTAGAATATGTGTATTTTTATGCTAAGATATATAATTATATGCATTGTTATTATGATAATATTTCTCACCCTTCTGCCGTTTTATGATGCTCTATGAGGCATTGCAGAGTAGGTATGCTGGTGGTCTTTTTGTGAAGCGTGTCTTCATTCTTTTGGTCGGTCGGCTCTGATATGTAGCACCAGGTAGCTAGGATGTATATGATTCTTTTGTGATACATTTATACATGTATCTTGTTGATGAATGTTTATGTAAACATGAATTATGTTGGTGGATAATACTTGATGATATTTATATATATGTATATATGTTTGATGTTATTCAATGTTTAGATTTTCCGCTTTTATTCTAAATATTGAGATGTGGGTGTAAGGACTAAGTTCCTCTGTTGCAAAGTTACCCCACTGTTGCATATCAATCGTTGAGCAGGTGTTGAATGTTTTAATTTCATGTATAATGTGACATACCTCTTTTATACTATGTTTATAATTATACTCTGACGGAATTTTTAATATGTGCCTAAATGATTATGTGATTATTTGGGGGTATAGAAAGGGGGTGTTACAAATACTCCCTAACTTAACTGTCATAACAAACCACCATAATCGTTTCAACAAAATAGAGCTAACGATTTTCCAATTTATTCCCTAGCCAATTAACTGATCAAACCTAACAACATAATTTCTTCTAACAGATCAATCTCTAACTGTCACTAACCAATTCTCATAACCTCTAACCTTACTCTAACAGACACTAACCGAAGAATTCCCTAACAGAAGTTACATTCAAGAATTTTCATCTTCAATTTTCCTCTTGATTCATCCCTCTGCATCAACCTTCAATCAACATCTTCAATCTTCAACTCTTCTTCTTCAATTAACCATCATCACTTTCAATTTTCCGACAATCTCAAACCTACGACAAAAATCAGAACACATCAGCCGTAATTCACCGATTATCATCTTCGATTCACTTCCTCATCAATTACTAAAATGCAGCAAATTCATTCATCATTATCGATTCAACATCAACAACACACAAGAAATCATTTCATACAGCGACAAGCTCAAAACACAGAAATGAAGAAAGTCACATAATTCAGCAGAAGGCGAATTCAGAGAAGAAGTAGTGGAAGCGCGTAGAAGAAGAAAGAAGAGGAGTGAAGAAACCTTACCCGTGAATATGTCGCCATTTCTGGAGTAGCAAAATCACCGTGCCGGAGCTTCACATCAGTAAGTACGTTGTGAATTCTTTGCTTAATTATTGATGTGTGTTCGCTTCTGAGTGTTATTTCACCACATCCATGACTCGATTACACCGTTAGAACACGATTTCTGTGATAATTTGGGAATTAGGGTTGAAAGCTTTCAGAGTCCCAATTCAGATTTGATAGGTAGGATTGGCAAAAAGGCTTATAGGATTCAAAAATCAGGAAGAGAATCTGTGAAGGTTTGTCACTATGCGTGTGTATTGTTTTTGGCTGATTCATGTTGAGTTCATGAGATTTCATTGATTATGGTGGTTCATAGCGTGAATCGAAATGGAGAGGAGGAAGGTTGTTGTGGAGAAGTGAAATGCAGGCATTGATTTTAAGGGAAGGAGATGGAAGTTTGTGGCCGGCGATTATGAGTGTAGAAGGAAAAGAGATTGAAAGAAGCAGAATAAAGAAGAAGAGAGCGAGTCTCGTTAGCTAAAGGATTAGGGTTTTAATAGTGATTCATTTCCACTATCAGGCCAGGTTTCAATTTTGTACGGGCCCCCCTTATTCGCACCTTCCAGGAATTGTGATTGCTGGTTTATTTAATTAAGTCTAGATTTACGTTTGTGATTTTGATCATTAAACCTTGATTTGGATTAATTAGTGTTAATCTGCATGTTTAGATTTTGATTAAAATTGTCTTTAGAATTAGTTCATTAGCTTTAGAATTAGATTCTAGATTTAGATTAGGATTGAATTAATGTTTGGGTTAAAGGAATTTTTGGTTTGTTTAGAAGATTGATTTCAATTACGCATTAGAAATTAATCTTGATATAATTGACTCTTAACTCGGATTTTAATTAGGTGTTGATTAGTTACTAATTTTAAAATTAGCTTCATGACTTTAGAATTATTTTCAATCTAATTTCAATTAGATCTTCCTTTGACATTAATTTTCGAAATAGAAACTAATAATGTTTCTAATTGACTTCTAACATGGTTTAATAATTGGCTTTGTAGACTAATATTGGTATGATTTTGGATAATTAGATTTAGATTTTGCTAATGGTTCGACTAATTGTTATTGCTTAATCGCACTAATTGTTTGTAGCTTAATTTCTCAATCATTATTTTTGGCTTAATTGTCCACTAATTGTTTTTAGAATTTGAAACTAATATGGAACTATTTGACCTTGACATAACATTGACTAAACTTAGAATTTAATGCTAACATCGACTAATCTTCGTGGTAGTTTCATTTGTTAACTTTTTTGTTTGTTTTTAAACGTTAACTTTGTATTTTTCCTAGTTAAAATTCGATGTTGAATTAATCTTTGATTAATTGTTTGAGAATTTTACTAGAATCCTTAATATGTGTTGCATAGATTTTCGATTAATTGTTGATAACATTTTGGTATCAATTTCACTTAATCCTTGTTGATAATTTCCATTAGAATTTTGGTGACTAACTTTGGTTATTGTTTTGGATTACCTAGACTAATTTTTGAGATGTTTTTGTAGTGATTCACATTTGATTTTCTAAGTTATTTAAAGGTAGGAAGTGCTGCAACATACATAGCTGTTGTGCACAAGGTGAGCTGTTAAATGTTGCAATTCTGTCCAGAGTTTCTTACACCTATTCATTTCTGAAAACATGTCCTGTTGAAAGCTGTTTTAGCTTGTGGTTGGATTTTATATCTATATAGGTGCAGGAGCGTTGTTGTTGCTGCTGTTTTTGATTTATTGTCTTTTTTTTCTGTTTCTCTTTGTGATGGACGAAGAGTCACTCAACTTCCTTATAGTTGAGATCACGACATCATTTTCATCTTATGGTTGATGGAGAGTCACTCAACTTGCTCATAGTTGAGATCATGACATCACCATTTGTTGATTATTTTCTGTTGGAGGATGAAGAGTCACTCAACTTCGTCATAGTTTAGATCACGACACCGCTCTTTCCTTATTGACGATGAGTCACTCAACTTCCTCATAGTTTAGATCACGACATCGTCATTTGTTATTTATTTTCGTTACATTTCTCTTTTGGTTGAGGACGAGGAGTCACTCAGTTTTGTTGCTTGGCCGAGATCGCGACATCGTCTATTTTGTGATTGATTTATCCTGTGTTTACTTGTGCTTGTTCACATGATCCCTTAGGATTCCTAGCTCCACTTAATTTCTGATTAAGTCGGAGGTAGGAGAGACATTAGGATAGCAATCCATGCATAACAACATTAGTTAGATTTCCCTCTGATCCTGACCTTTAAGGCCATCATGTATGATAACTTGTAGGACCCAGTTTCCCTTTAGCCTTCCGTGAGTCTTTTCTCTCGGACCCATGCAATTGAGACCGTTCCTGTTCACCCGTAGTAGCACGAACTACGAATGCTCTGATTCCGCTTTCTTTTCAGATTAAGGATACGTAGGCATGAGATGCGATGTCTTGGCGAGCACACTAACAACTAACCTCCCCTTTTCTCTAGTACCCGTGCGATCGAGATGAATCACCTAACACACTAACAACTAACTTTCCTTTTCTCTCGCACTCGTGCGATCGAGACTCTCTCAAAACAAGTTCAAAACACCCAATAAGTACAACGAGTATTGTGCGCCATGAGCCTTAAGTACATGGGAAATGAAAGGGGGAGGGTTTCTCTTCACCTTTCTAGAGTGTTTAGCATATGTCCTGTTGGGGACGACCATGCGACACATTCGCTCCTCTGTCATAGACTTTAGTTCAATATGAGTTACAAAAAATAAATCAAAACACTTTCTTCTAAAAAATGAAAACAAACAATTGTCTTCTCTTCTCATCTCCCTCACTCCATTCTTAAAGGATGTGTCACTTCCGTTCTACCGCAAACAGGTAAACGTATAAGACTCCGTACAACAAGCGGCAACACTTAAACTGCTAGAACGCGAATCTTGGCGTCTTTTGCTAAAAAACACAAAACAAAACCGACCCTGTTAGGTCGAACTACGACTTCTCTGACTTCCTCTCTCTCGTTCGATTGAGGATACGTTGGAACAAGACGGCGATGTCTTGGCGAGCAACCTCCCCCCCACAAATCCGTAGTTCTTCGAACTACGTCGACTCTGATTCTTCGTTCGTCCACGAAGATACGTTGGCATAGGATTGCGACGATCCTTGCGAGTCCTCTTTTTCTTTTTCTTTTCCTGTTTCCCTTTTCTCCCGTTCCGTTTCCAGTTAGCAGTTAAGCTTCAGATTACCTACACCCTTTGATCGATAACAACAAGCGTGGATCCCATCGAGTACGATGGATGCGAGTGGGTGCTAATACCTTCCTCTGGCGTAACCGACTCTCGAACCCAGGCTATGGTTGCGATGACCATTCCTTTCCCTTTGTTGAGGCTTTCTTCGATCGTTTCCTTTCCCTGCGTCGGGATAAATAACGTTCGGTGGCGACTCTTCTGTTCCTTTCCGCCGGTTGATTTTTTTAGATGCGACACCAAGACTCATCGAGAAATTTACAGGCCTAAAATTTAAAAGATAAGGACTATTCAAATGAAAAACAACTCACATTCAAACATATATTTGATCAATTCAAGAACCTCAATGATTTGCCTGAGTTTGATATTCAAGACTTGGTTGAATTGAGACTCACTAACCCCATCCCTACATTAAACAACAGCAAAAATTCAAGTTCAATAGACCACAAGGAAAGGGTCGAAAAAATACATCAAGAGAAATAAAACACACATGTAAAAATAAACCAATAATAACAAATTATTTTGGCAAGAAAACAAAAAATTACCATGAAAATAATTGTAACTAAAATTGAAGAAAATTTTAATGGTAGAAACTTGGGAAAGTAAGTTAACCTGAAAATGATAATATTTGTTGGTTTGTTTTTCCCAGAACTTATATAGAAATCCATTAAAAGTTCTTTGCACATCATAAAACCTAATCTCAATAAACACAACCATCATCTGAGCATGATAGTTGAATGACCTTGCAGTGATGTAGAATTCGCGAGAGGAGTTATGCTTTACAACAAAAATAAATTTTGATATACAATTAGGATTTTATTCTTGCTTGAATGTATATATATTTTCCTGATTGCAAGAATAAAATCCTAATTGTATACCAAGATTCTTTTTATTGTAAAGCATAATTTTTCTTGTGAATTCTGCATCACTGTAAGGTCATTCAACTATTCTGTTCAGATGATGGTTGTGTTTATTGAGATTTGGTTTTATGATGTGAAGATAAGTCTTATGGAGTTTTATACAAGTTCTGGGGAAAGAAACAAACCCATATTGTCATTTATAGGTTAACTTGCTATCCCAAGTTTCTATCATTAAAACTTTCTTCAATTTTAGTTACAATTATTTTCATGGTACCTTTTTTCTTTTCATGCCAAGATAATTTTTTATTGTTGGTTTATTTTTACATGTGTGTTTTATTGCTTTTGATGTTGTTATCTAATCTTTCTGTTGTGTTCTATTGATTTGGAATCCTTTTTGTTTTTTAAGGTATGGATGGTAATAGTGAGTCTCAGTTCAATCTAGTCTTAAACATTGAACTCAGCAAAATCATCGAGGCTCTTGAATTGATCAAATATATGCTTAAATATGCATTTTTTATTTGAATAATCCTTATCTTTTAAATTTTAGGCCTGTAAATTTCTTGATGAGACTTTGAATAATCCTTAGCTTTATTTTATGCAGGATGTGAATTTTTTTTAATAGTAAATTTGTTATTGAAATTGTAATCTAGTCCAATATATTTTGATTATTTTAAAATGATTTCAAAAGTATAAAATTGTAATCTAATGTATTTATTTGTTAGGACTATAATGACATTAACTTAATAGTTTTAAGGATGAATTTATAATTAAACAACTAATTATAGAGAGAGGAGGAAATAACAAACAAGTTATTTGTTAGCTTTGATTTATAGAGATTCGTTGGATGCACAATTGAGATATTTTGTGATCATTACTTCATTAGGATAATAACTTTCGTGTGATTGGAAGATTCTAGAAGGAGTGCGACTTATAACATCAAGTTCACCTAACTACTAAAACACTTTCTTTCTTGCGTTTCCGGCGAATCTCCGAGCAGCTCCAAAACCGCTACACCGCGCAGTATGTTACTGTAATAATCACCTTGTTTTTTCTTTATCCTTTTACATGGTTGTGTTTTGTTTTGATCAATGTTTTTTAAAGTTTGAGTTTGCATTTGTTCTTTTGGGCATTACTTTTGTTTATTGAGAAAGTAATTTAGTAGCATTGAGGGAGGAAGATAGTGTTTGTTGGTGTGTTGCATTCAAAATGAGCAGAGAGACTAGGTGAATTAGAGAGGGGTCATTTTTTTAGAATTGCAGTGTGGGAAGTGAACTTTCTTTTTATTGTGTGAGTCTGTGAGTAGGGGTGGCAAAACGGGCCGTGGCCCGCCGGGCCGGCCCGCTCACCCGCCAAAAAATGACGGGTTGGATTGGAATTTTGGGCCCGCCGCCCACCAACGCCCGTCCCGCAAAAGACCGCCACCCGCCAAAACCCGCCCCGCCAAAACTCGCCGCCCGCAAAAGCCCGCCGCACCTTTTTTATTAACATGGTTGGTATTTTATTTTCTAAATTATATACAGTATGAAATTTATATACAACCTTGCATCACATGAAAATTATATACTTTATGAAAATTATTTACTATGATAATCATTATGAAATTATTTACAGTATGAAAATTATTTACTAGCCTTGCATCACATGAAAATTATATACAGTATGAAAATTGATATACAGTATGAAAATTTGAAGATTCTCCAAATTATTAGTCTTGCTCATATTTTATTTGCCTTGCGCAAAAAATTGCTCAGTAAGCCAATTTGTGCATGCTTTTATAAAAACACATAGTTTGTTTAATTTGTGCATGCTTTTATAAAAACACATAGTTTATATACATTGCTCAGTAGGCCAATTTTTATACAAAATTTGTAAAAACACATGTTTTGTGCATGCTTTTAACATGACTGTTTGAGAAATTTCTAAACGGTATTTTTTCTTATTGAAAGGTAAAAAAAAGCCTTTTAATTTCTTAAAAAAATGAAAAAAAAAAGACGGGCAAGCCCGCCGCCCGCCAACCCGCCACCTTGGCGGGGCGGGCTTGATTTTCATGCCCATTTAAACTTGGCGGGCATGCCCGCCCTGCTCTTTTTTTGGCGGGCATTAAGCGCGGCAGGGCGGGGCGGGACGGACGACCCGTTTTGACACCCCTATCTGTGAGAGAGCATTGTTTGCTTAAAATTTAATTTTAATGCTCAAGCAAAAAAAAATGGCTGCAATGAAAGAATAAGTATTCACGTTAACATCCAATAAATAAATTTGACTACTTCATTATGGTCATTGTGGTATTTAAAATTTTTTTGATTGTTCATTATTGGGTTTAGAATTCATTAACCATTTGGGATGACTCTATTTCAAGTTTTTGGCCCAATTATTAAACACAATCCCATGATCATGCAGTCACCTTCCTTTAAGGTTTTTTATTTTTATTTTTTTAACTTTAAAATTTTATATTATTAATTTAATTATGATATTAGTAGTAATTAATTAATTAATTGGTAATTTGACTTTTTGGTCATATTTGAATTCATTGTGTGCTCTTTGGATAAGTATTTTATTTGATTAATTGTTGCCTCGATTTAATTGTGTTGCGATATCTTAAGTTTAATCCAATATTAGCTTTCGAAAGCCGTATGGACGCATAGATTTTGTTGACCGGCTACATATAGAGTGATCCTCACTTGAATCCACTCGAATTGAGCTTGAAATAGTCCTAAATTCGATTTGCCTTTGATTTCAGTTGGTTTTTAAGTCCCGTGGCTTACTCTTGGGCCATTTTACAACGAGCGCCTTTTATTTACGTGCACTTATTTGATGGTTTCACTTTTAATTGCATTATCATATTCCCATTTGACAAATGTACCTCCATTCCCATGACGTGTAAATATTTACCGCTTTCCTAACTCAAGAATAAAATCAACCATCTTTCAAAAGAACAAAAAAAAAAACTCGATCCAACGTCGAGTAACTTTCACAGGACCAAACCATTTCAAACATTTCTTTTCAATCCATTTCTATCGTTTCACAAACCTTTCAACTTATACCATTTTCGTATCATTTCAACAATCATTTTCAAACTTTCACTCCCTTACCTTATACATATGATCATCAATTCCTTTCAAACGACCATCAAATACTTGATCCAACGTCAAGCCCATTTTCCCAAATTGAAAATTGAAAACACTTAACAACTATTAAAAATTTTTCAATAAAAGGATAAAAAAGGAGGGGGTGTAGTCAACGATCTCTTGAGAATGATGATCCAAGATGTAGTTCTCGTGGTTGGAGTTCTCGTCATCCAATAATAAATTCAATGCGTAATAAACCCCGACTAGCATCGAGTGTTTTTTTCTCAATCAAACTTCAAAATACATAAAAATATTGAAACTCTTTCTAAAATAAGATGAAAAATGAGTGGGGTGTAGTCAACGATCTCTCGAGAAGGAGGACACGAGGTGTAGTTCCCGACCGTCCGAACTTTCTCATCAATTCCAAAATACTTCAACACATCAAACTCTTTTCACTCATCGTCGTGCGATCCTTCAAACTCATTTCATAAATGTGAGATATTATGTCTTGAGACGACGCAAAACATTGCTTCGTCCCCAACTATTTGAGCTGAGATAAGTGGCGTTTCCCGCGAATGCTGATTTGTAAATCCATTCTTCTACGATGTAATCGTCCGCGCCTCACCTGTTTTGGGTAAAATAATGTTTTCTGTTGAATGCGACTAAATATCTTTCAATAAAATCGACTAATAAGTCAAATATTTTCTACCTAAAACTACGTAGCCTTGATTTCTCTATTGCCCCTAGAGATACGTAGGAGCGAGCTTCAAAGTCTCGTCAGGCACCCTAATAAAAAATAAACCTTTTTTTCCTATCCTCTTTTCTTTCAATAACTCGAGAAGCCTAACATTCTTTAAAGAAAAAAGTAACGCGCGCAACTAACCAAAAGGTTCCTGTTGAGTAAAACGGACGTGAGGGATGCTAATACCTTCCCGTTGCATAACCGACTCCTGAACTCAATTTTGGTTTCGACGACCATATCCTTTTCTTTTCGTTTAGGGGTTTTATCGATATTTTCCCTTTCCCTCTTTGGGAATAAATAAAGTTCGGTGGCAACTCTGTTAGTCCATCCATGAGCGTGCGATTGTGCTCTGCGAGGTCGTGTTCTCATTTTCCGAGGTACGATAGTAAATTTTTTTAAATTTTGTTTTTTATTATAGGTCATATTTTAAAATGATATTATAACTCTATTTATCATTTTCCTATTTGGCAATATCAAAATTAGCTTATTATCAATCTCAAGATACTTCTGTATAAGGATGTTTGTGGTGCGTTTTTAACGGTTTAGTTTGGTTCGATTTACTTTAAGAAATAAAATCAAACCCAAGGAAATCAAACAAATGCGGTTTGATTCATTCGGTTTTTACAATATTTTTATTGAGCCATACATCACTACTAAGAAAAACATATACAACAACGGTTGGAAAAGAGATATCACCACACTTGACCCACCATTGTGAAGTAGCGTGTGGTTATAAGTTCGCTATAAACCTATACGAGCGTGTGACCGTTGTAATATACTAGGTAGTGCTCTACTTATAACCACATTTGTTGGTTGCAACCGTTGTTATATAGTCTCAACGTCATGGGTTTGAATCTCAGCATTTGCGTGAAAAATTACATTAGACGCATTGTCTATCACCATGGTCCGTTGTATAAACTTTTGTGAAATATTTATTAGTTTTTTAAATTTTTTTACATACATATTGTGGTTTGGTTCGGTTTGGTTCATTCAGTTTTTTACAATATTTTTATTGAGTCATACATCACTACTAAGAAAAACATATACAACAACGGTTGGAAAAGAGATTCCACCACACTTGACCCACCATTGTGAAGTAGCGTGTGGTTGTAAGTTCGCTATAAACTTCTACGGGCGCGTGACCGTTGTGATATACTAGGTAGTGCTCTACTTATAACCACGACGGTTGGTTGCAACCATTGTTATATAGTCTCAAGGTCATGGGTTTGAATCTCAGCATTTGCATGAAAAATTATATTAGATGTATTGTCTATCACCACTGTCCGTTGTATAAACCGTTGTGAAATATTTATTAGCTTTTTAAATTTTTTTTATATTATTGCATTACCAGACCATTATATTTTTGTACTTGTATTCTGAACTTGATTTTATACATATATTACAAAAGGTAAATAGAATTTACATTAAATGCCAAAAAAAAATTAATTCATCAAATCTAAAAAAATATTATTTACATAATCAAACTCAAATGTATATCAAACATATATATATATATATATATATATATATATATATATATATATATATATATATATATATATATACGCCTAACGTATACGAATGTCTACAAAGTCGTTGTAGGGAAATGATGTAACGTCGTTAAACGTCTACATAAAAAAGTGCAAAAATGTGAATATCACACATATATGATAATCATAGCCAACTTAAACATTAATATGTTATTGTAAACAATTCATTACATATATAATATGTACCTGATCCCATGAACCAACAATGTCGGTGAATACAATGTTTAACACATGTTTCATTACATAATACCCACACTCGTATCCCTTTGGTTGTCTCCTCGTCTACAAATTTAAACATTAATTTCTTGAATTTTATAACCACACATGCATGAAACAATATATATAAATGAATGACACAAGTAATCTGGCCACGTACATTAGGCAAGATAAATGTGGGCTTTTTTCTAATATTGTGCAAGATATAGTGTCGTTGCACAACATTGTACATTGAAAATTATTTAAACGAATTTCACTTTAAACCAATTACAAATTCAAAGAAAATATTACTAAAAAGTTTCATATAAACATAAACTTACCTATTAATAATATGCTTCATTTTAGGCTCGAGTGGTTGTTGTAAGGAACACAATGTCGTTACCGTATTCATCTTCAGTGATATGAAGATCAATTACTTCCTTTTGTGTTAGCACTACGTACAACATTTATTTCAAAAAATTGATCATCAGCATCATCATCATTTTCATTCGTATGTTATTGGAAGGATCCACTTATTCTGTTCAACATAATATTCATTTTGAACATAATACATAATAAACACAATTCTATCTTTTCTAACTTTTCAAATAAAACACAATATAACATTTCAAATAAAACACTAGCATTTCAGATAAAACACATACCTCGTATAACTCTTCTAACTTTTCCATGCCTTTCCTCTAATTTTCCTGCTCTGCTTCTAACATCTTCCTTTGTTCTTCTAACTGCTTCTCAAAAGCCGCAATCTTTTCTTTTTGTGCTTGTAATTTAGTGTTTTCACCGCTTTTTTGGATGAACAAAAGAATAGTCTCAAGTTGACGCCTTCTCCAACACCATGAATGCGCCCACCATGCTCATCTGTTCCCATAGCTTCTATTAGTATATCATGTAGTGGTTCTTGAACAAATGAGCCTCTACGAGCCTTCTTAACCAACAAATCCTACACAACATGCATGATAGTATTAATATTGTAATTACAACAACTTTTAAACAACACATAACATACGTACAAAAAATCATACTTAAAATTTTCTCAACAATTGCTCTTAACGCATTTGAGGTGTACTCTCCAATTTGTCGTAGTCGAGCCCTCTTCCACTTCTCTTGTCTTGACTGTGGAGATGAGTTGCAATCACGACTAATGGAGTCTTTATCTCCCATTTGTTGTTTTTTTTCATCATTGTTTTCTCAAGTTTCATGTAACCACCAAGAGACAATTTATCGGGGTAAATGTTTATTACTTTATTTTGTATTTCTGCTTGACTTTTAGCGTGTTATAAACATAGTGAATATATGATTGGTATCTATAAATCCTTGCATAAAATTATCAAGATAAATAAGACTAGTAATAACCATAAATTTCTTAGAGCGACGCTCATTCACAAACTTTTTCCAAACCTTCTTTGAAAGATAACTATATTTCACCCATGGACGCTCAAGACCAGGCTTAGGCTCCCTAATGTGGTCACGCGTGAGCCGTGACTTAAAGCTCCTCCAACACGTACCAGCATGACTCACCCACCTTTTTTTAACTTAACATCATTCGTAAACTCAAAAGTCAACTACATTTAAATCAATAAGAATGTAGTAGAAATTACAGAAAGTCATATTGAATAGAGGAAAATTAAAATTAAAACCTTAATGTCTATCCAAATTCTATCTTTGACAACCATTGGCGCTTCTTTCTATTCATCTATCAATATACTGACTTTGCTACGTCCATGGAATGCAACATAACTCTTAAAATGCGAAGAGTTTTCACAATCAACTACTCTATAATATGCATCAAACACAATCGACAATTTGTTACCATAATTGCAGAGTTGTGTTAATTTGGTAAGCATTCTGGCACCAGTTTGTGATCTTTTATTTCTGTCTTGAGTATCATTTGTACGAGTTTCACTTGTCATAGTTTCGTCGCCACTAGATGAAGAATACGACGAAGACAACATCTATGTTCAAAAACAACAACAACCTCAACAACAACAACAACAACAACAACAACAAACTCTTTCATCTATTATTTCCACATATAAACCTGAATAAAAATATGTTATCATACACATTCAACAACAACATAAACAAAAGATTAATCAAATATTATCACATACACATTCAACAACAACAACAATAAGCATAACAAAAGATTAATCAAGTGTTATCCCACACGTTTAACAACAACCACAAAAACAACAAGAACAACAACATCAACAACAATGGAAATTGATGTTTACTGTAGATGCATGGGAAAAAAATTTACATACGACAAACATGTTGACTAAGTAAACGTGAATATTTGGGTTGAAATAGATAATGTTGTTATTGTATTCCCCCTTGACGATGATGATGGTGTTAGTATTGCGTTGGTTTGTTGACTTCTTCCTCGCGATGACTACGGGTTGAAAATGAACAACAAATGGAAAGCGATGAACTGATGAGAAACGATGAACCAATGAATAATTGATGAAAAATGATGAACCAATGAATAATTGATGAAAAGCGATGAACGGTGATGATGAATGATGAATGTTAGGGTTGATATGGTGTTTCGTTTCTCATCACTGAACGTTAAGGTTGAAACGGTGTTTTGTGTCTTATCGTTATTCAGTGCAAAGAATGGCTACTGAAGAGGCAAGCTAGTTAGCTGTGATAAAAATGAATTAAAGAAACCACCACAGTCAACACTCTGTATATTACAATTTAAAATATTTAAAACAAAATGAAAAATATGTCACAGCGGTTCAGCTATGCAACTGTGGTGGTGTCACATTTATTTAAAAAATTTAAAACAAAATGATAAATATGTCACAGCGGTGGTTTTAACAACCGTGGTGGTATCACATTTATTGTTAAATTAAAAATAAATAAAAATACAAAGGCGTCACTAAATGTTAAAGAAATAAAACATTTAATGGTGATTATATAACCACGGTCGTATCTTTCAACCGTAAGTATATCATATCAAAATTTTATAAGTAAATAAAAAAAATGTTCGTGTGTTAAGTAATAGATGTCATCACAGTCCTTCGTAGCACCGTAATAACTTCGGTGTTGTTGTATATACATTTTGTAGAAGTGCATACACGAATAGATAACAACATAACTTCATATTTGGTCATTCATACTGTTGTGAAAAACGATATCTTTAAGCAAAGTATAAAACGGTTTCTTGATGATCAAGAACCAAAACAAGGGTTAGGGTTTAACGGAAAAGAAAACAAGAAGAAGAAGAATAAGGAAACATCAAGGATTAGGCAAATATAAATTTTGTTTACTATTCACTTTCTCATTAAAATCACAAATGATTAAGAGTGAATATCACAATTTGCCACACTCAACAAACTGAGTGTACTAGCCTATTTATAAACTAACTAGGTAACTTGCAGCCCAAGAAACCTAAACAATTGGATCCTTAACACAAGGCCCAATTCGACAGAATAACATATTTCGACACTACAAACTGGAACAGACTTCGACTACAATTTGTAACAATCAGGCATTAGCATGTGAACAAGCTTCGACTGCATGCTTGCCTCCTGTAGAAATACTCATGAAAGCTTCTCCTTTGACACAGGATGAGTTCGACCCAAATCTCACAAATCTCCACCTTGGATCTAACTCAGTAACAAGAGAATTAACTAGCTTTCATCATACAACTTTATCAACTGCATAGAGTGGAAGAACTTGCAAATTGGCAACGTCTTGGTGATCATATCAGCAGCATTGTCATTAGTCGAAACCTTCAGCACCTGGACTTCACCACGCTCGATTATCTCTCTGACAAAGTGCAGCCTCACATCGATGTGCTTAGTTCGCTCATGATAGGCTGAATTCTTCGATAGGTGTATTGCACTTTGACTATCACATTTAACAGTGATACTTCGACCTTGAAGTTTCAGCTCCTTTACAAAATCTTCAAGCCAAAATGCTTCCTTCACAGCTTCAGTGAAGGCAATATATTCAGCTTCAGTGGTTGATAAGGCAACAACCTTCTGAAGCATCGCTTTCCAACTGATTGTTGTGCCAAACATTGTGAAAACATATCCAGAAATAGACTTTCTGGAGTCCATACAACCTGCATAATTAGGTTCAACATATCCTTCAATTTCGACTATGCTATCACCATCACAGGCTCCACCATAAATCAAGACTCTTTTCAGAGACCCATTTATGTACCTGAGAATCCACTTTATAGCTTGCTAGTGTACCTTTCCAGGATTAGCCATATACCTACTCACAAGGCTCACTCCATATGCTATGTCTGGCCTTGTACAGACCATAACATACATCAATGAACCCACTACACTAGCATATGGAATGCTATTCATATATATTCTTTCAGCTTCAGTACTCGGACTTTGTGTAGTACTATACTTAAACTGAGGATATGTAGGTGTCACAACAGGCTTTGAATTCGACATACCAAACTTGTTGAGAAGCTTCTGTAGGTATGTCTCTTGAGATAAGCACAACTTCGACTGCTTTCTATCTCTCCGGATGTCAATCCTAAGAATCCTGGCTGCAGCTCCCAGATCCTTCATTTCGAACTCCTTACTGAGTTCTGCCTTCACCTTCGTTACATCCTCAATACTGTTGCTAGCTATGAGGATATCATCCACATACAGCAGCAACATAACAAGTGAGTTTCCAGGTCGAAATCTGAAGTAAACACAGTGATCGAACTGACTTCTAGTGAAACCAACGTTGCACACATAATCTTCTTTACCCTTTTCTGCATACCCTTCAGGTTAACGCATCAGGATCGTTTCATCTAGATCACCATACAAAAATGTTGTCTTCACATCCATTTGCTCAAGTTCCAAGTCGAACTTTGCCACCATGGCCAACAACATTCGAATGGATCTATGCTTTACAACAGGTGAGAACACATCATTGAAGTCGAATCCTTCTTTCTGAGTGAACCCCCTAGCAACCAGCCTTGCCTTAAAGCGCTTCAACATCACTCCTTCGATTCCTTCCTTGACCTTGAAAATCCACTTACAGCTGACTAACCTTGCTCCTGCAGGTTTCTTAATCAGCTCCCAAGTGTTATTGTCATGAAGAGATTTCATCTCGTCATCCATGGCTTTTCGCCATTCAGTCTTGTTTCGACTCCTTATAACTTCCTTGTAATCTCTAGGTTCTTCATCAAGTACCTCACTTGCAGAGATTAAAGCAAAAGCTATAAGATCTGCATAACCAAGTCTCTGAGGTGGCTTGATGACTCTTCTCAACCTATCTCTTGCCAGTAGGTAGTCATCGACAGTTTCCTCAACCTCTTCAGCATCTTGCTCTCCGACTTCGACTTCATCTGGGCTATGCACTTTAGCATCAATATGCTCTACCTCAATAGGCATCTCTACCTGTTCCAGCTCCTCTTCAGAGATTTATGCACTTCGACCAGCATCACCAATTTTCTTGAAAGCCATTTCGACCTCATTGAAAACTACATCACGACTTGTGATACATCTTCTGTGACCAAGTTCTAGGCACCACAACCTATAACCCTTGACTCCCTCAGGATATCCAAGGAACATGCATCTCAAAGCTCTATGCTCGACCTTGTCTTACCTAATGTGAGCATAGGCTAAACAACCAAATACTCTCAGTTTGTCGAGATCTGGTGGATGATTCGACCAAACTTCTTCAGGTGTCTTCATTCCTAGCGCAGTCGAGGGACATCTATTTATCAGATAGGCTGCCGTCGAAACAGCCTCTGCCCAAAACACCTTCTTCAATCCAGCACTAACCAACATGCATCTAACCCTTTCAAGGATAGTTTGATTGAATCTCTCAGCTAATCCATTTCGTTGAGGAGTACCTGCTACAGTCTTATGCCTTGCCATCCTATACTCAACACAGTAAACGTCGAACGCTTTGTTGTAGAATTCAAGGCCATTGTCGGTTCTCAACCTTTTAACCTTTTCTGCCAGTTTGAGTTTCGACCAGAACCTTCCAACTTTTGAAATTCTCAAAAGTTTCATCCTTCGTCTTATGAATGAATACCCATAGCTTTCTAGAATAGTCATCAACGATGGATAGAAAATACCTTGCACCTGAGTGTGAAGGATTCCTTGCAGGCCCCCAAAGATCAGCATGAATGTAATCAAGGGATCCATGTGTTCTACCAAATACACAAGATTCACAAAACTCCAGTTTTTCGACTTTGTCACCTCCTAGCAGGTTCTGCTTCCTAATTCGACCAGGCCTCTTTCGCTGACATGGCCCAGTCTCATGTGCCATAATTCCGTCTTCGACACAGGTTTCGTGGATAAAACATTTGTCGAACCACTTACAACCTCAGCCTCAAGGGTATACAAGCCTTGGTTTTTCATGCCTCTCAAGACTTCCTTCGACCCTTTCATGACTTTCAGGATACCTTGCTCTCCTTTGAAAACATATCCCTTTCTGTCAAATTCACCAAGAGAAATTAAATTCCTCTTAAGATCAGGTACATACCTAACCCCAGTCAATAGCTTTATTGACTCATCATGGAGCTTGAATCTAATAGATCCAATACCTGCGATCTTGCAAGCTTTATTGTTCCCCAGCAGCACTGATCCACCATCTTGATCACATAATTCTTCAAACACATTCTTGTTTGGAGTCATATGCCAAGTACATCCAGAATCCATAATCAACTCTTCGCAAGAGTTTCTGCTCGACACCACAAGGACATCAGATGATTCATAACCATCTTGCACTATAGCTGTATTCCCATTGACGACTCTTCGCAAGAGTTTCTGCTTGATGATTATAGCTTGGATCAATTTATTTCTGATATAGGTGTTTTGGATCATGGTCTGCTCCGGTTGTGATGGTCGAGGATAAGTGGCAGTTATCTCTAGCTTTCTATTGACGACTCTACTAAGGGAAGTTGCATTCTTTGGTATGGCTATGGGGTAGTCTTGGACTACTTACTTTCTGAAGATTCAGACGTGGCAGGTTTGAAATATTTAGAGTTTCAATGCAGGATGGAGGTTGTCTACTCAAACTTGGTTGTTGAATCAAGTCTATGAGAGCATGGAACTCTTGTTCTGCAAAGGGATGAGGTTTTTCTAAGTGGCAGAAAGAGGAGCTGAATTCAACAGTTGGATGTCATATCAAAATATTCTGACATCTAGCTTAACATCAGAAGTCTCAGCTGGTGATATGGCACATAAGCTTAAGATAAGGTGATCTACAGGAGAATGGAAGTTATGGATGCTTCAAAAAGATCTATCTCATGCAGTTTGCGGGAGCTGTGGATGGGAAGATGTTACATGACTAAGAGTCTTGGTGGATCCAAGATATCTTGCTGTGGGGCAAGTAGTTCATGTGACTTAAAGATCTGATTTCATTAGTGGATCAATGTATCTTGTGGGAGTTCTGAAGATGAGTGAGGTCAATCGAAAGGTGGCATTTGGTTGATTTCACAATGTGCATTCAAGTAGGATGCTTGAAACTGATTTCTCTTTTGCAGAAGAGTAGTTAGTTGAAATTGTAAGGAGGTTATGGTTCTCTGGGAGCTTGTGACAGAAGTTCTGGGTTGAGGATGGAAGTATACCTTATTTGGTAGATGAGAGTTTATTTCTCTCTGGGTTTCTGAAGTTTCTTTGTTCAAGCTGGTGGCGCAGTGTTGTTAGAAGATCTTCAGTGTGGATTACTATGATGATAGTAAGTCCAGTGGTGGAGCATATCAAGAACCATGGTGTGTGGTGTATGTGATGTGTGGAAGATGTCCTAACTGATGTTAGAACATCTTTGGGTTGGATAGCCTTGGTGAAGGATTTCAGGTTCTGTGAGGAACTGGTTACTTGCATCGTGTCCAAGAAGTATCTATATTATCATCTAGGAGAATGATGGAGTAGAAGGATTGCCTTGGAAGGTGCATGTAAGTGTTTGTGAAGACTGAAGTGGATCATGGGTTGATTGCATAAAGATCTGGTTTCTGATGCGTTCAGAATTAGATATTCACAAAAAATCAGACGTATTCCAGGTTATCACACGGGAGAATGATAAGGAATGACTGTCTTGGATTGCGAGTTGTCTATCTCTATTGCTGGTTGGGTAAGGTCAGTGGAAAATCTTACATAAAGGGATGGTGCCTCTGGGAGCAAGTCATGCTAGTAGTGGATCAGTTTAGCAGCTGCAAAGTTCTGGAGCATGGATACGATAGCTGACATCGTTATAACAAACTAAGGGGCCCCGTGCGTCTCTTTGAGGAATGTGAAGCATTCTGATTCAATTGGTTTGTGCCTAAAGCATTTGGAGGTCTATACATGAGAATTCAAGAGGAGTTTGTGTGGTGTGTAGATGGTTGCAGGATGAGGGGGATCAATGGGACTTTGATTTCAAGCCAAGAGTTTGTTATGGTTGGCATACACTTCCTCACGGGTAGCATGATGGTGATCATGTGTGAGTGATTATTGTTTCTTGTCAGAGGGAATAATAAGAGAGTTTATGATTTTGTTCAGCAGGTGTGTTGAACAGAGGGTGCGCTCTTGAAGACATGAAGATGCGTCTTATGTTTTCCAGTCATTAGCTTGGGTGTTCTGTGGAGGAGCACCAGTTACCTTAGTCAGGGGGAGAGGCCTCTTGATCTGAGATGAAGTTCCAGTTTACATTTGTACGTTAAGCAAATTGAGATGTCAAGGAAGATGGCTTGACATTATTGTTGAAGATCCAGTTTGCATTTGTGCGTCAAGCAAACTGAGATGTCAAGGAGGATGACTTTACATTATTGTTGAATTTCCAGTTTGCATTTGTGCGTCAAGCAAACTGAGATGTCAAGGAGGATGGCTTGACATTATTGTAGTTCCAGTTTGCATTTGTGCGTCAAGAAAACTAAGATGTCAAGGAGGATATCTTGACATTTTGTATTGTTGCAAGTTGTGGGAGACTTGGCAGTGCAAGTGAAATGGTTCTTATTGGATGCTTAAGAATCATTGATGAGTCTGGGAGAATTTATTTTTCTCTGCAGATTGTGATCACAATACTGTGAAGATTTTATTCAATACAAATATTTTCTTTAACATTGTTTGGTGGGACTTGGTCTAGGACGTCATTGCAGTAAAGAGTGTCTGGAGAATCTCTGACAGTCTAATGATAGAAGTATTGATTCCGTCTTGGGAAAGCGTTTAGGGTGTATGCTTGTCAGAAGGACGTGTAAAATATTATCCTTGAATATACACTCACATGTGTTGGAACTTGTACTTCAAGAAGAATCTGTCCAGAAATGAATAAAGACAAAAAGACTGGGTAGTGGTTGATACAATTCAAATAAGGGGATCTCAAAATTCATCTTACTCTTTACTGTATCACTCTTGCTGGTGTCTTTATGGCTTATATAAGGTTCTGGGTGAGCACTCTTTGGATCTGGATATACCTTGGTAATACTTGTCAAATTGTGTCTAAAAAGGGGGAGAAATGTCTGATCTTCTCATAAGGATATCACGTCTGATAAAGCAGCTTGTCAAAATGCTCAACATGATGTTTCAACATTCTAGGTCTCAGCTCTCATATAGACTTTTGTGTCTTGTGATCTGAGTTATGAACACAGTCATGTCCTGTGTTCTGAGTTACCCAAGGAAGTACTTTGCTACTAAGGGTATTGCTACTGATTTTTCCTAATGGTTTTCTTACGCCTCTTAAGAGGAAGATTTATCCTTTCATGACAAGTATTGGTTCATGGGTTGAGGGGGAGCGTCTTGCATCTTCTTTCTCATGTACTTCATCATGGGTAATGTATAGGCCTTGAAAGTATTTGGAATCGTCACGGCATGCACCATCGATCTGTAGCTTACTATGCATATGTGTTTTAGCCAAAATTTGCCAAAAAGAGGGAGATTGAAAGCTCTAGGTTTTTGAACAAATTTTTGGAAAACATAATTGTTAATGCAACAATGAGATCAAGTTAAATAATTTTGCTGAAGACGTGATGTCGAACAAGATGTCTTAACATACATCTTGACATCCTCGACTGAATGGCTTAAGTTAATTTTTAATCTGCTGCAACACTCAAGGAGAAATTACTGCATGGATCAAGGACTGAAGCCCAAGGAAGCAGAAGCCTATAAATAGAATACTTAGATCTAGGTTTTGACATGCCTTAGTACGCCTGTTGTAACCTTGTTTTCTTGCGTAAGAAACAAGGGTTTAGGGTTTGAAAGTCGTTGGCTTTCTAGGTTGTAAGTCTCCCTTTGTATCAGTTGATACACTGTGGTAGATATAGGTGTCACACATATCCATAAGCCTTGAGGTATTGGATTGTGTATTGTTCTTGGATGAAGCTTTTAAGCAAATCCGAGTTAGCTGTTTGTCAAGTATGCTTGACAGATTTCTATATTGATAGGGATGATGTAGAAATCACAGTTGGTGATTAAGGGAAGTGAGTGGGGTATCTCGTATCAGGGTTCTAAACGTTTGAGTTTTACCTTGGTAAAGATGTCCATGGGGTAGATGTTAGGGATAAAGTTGTAAACGTGGGAGTTTAACTTTGTAACAGCTACACAATAGTGAAGTCTTCATCCTGGATTGGTATCCCCCAGATGTAGGTGAGTTGCACCGAACTGGGTTAACAATTATTGTGTTCTTTATCATTCTGTAGATTTATGTTTTCTGTTAGGGTTCATGATAAACATGTTGGATCAGATGTCGTGACATCTGAGTGTGCAATTCTGATATTCAAGGTATCAGTCTGCTATTGCACCTCCTAGTTTAAATGATTATGCAGCACAATGTCTTGACATGTGCTAGGACATCTGTTGTCTGCATATGCTTAAATTTCACTTTCAAATAAGAAAAAATCATTTCTTTTCATATCCCTCTATTTTCTCAAAATTAAACAGAACGATAATTTGCAAATATCAAAAGGATTACGTTATGGATTTCGGTAGAAGAAAGACGCACAAGTACACCTTCAAGGTTCCAAAACTGGAGGATTAAGTAAGTTGGCTTGGATGATTACTAACCCGGAGGCTTTCAGAGCCAAGCACGGAGGACTGTTATCTTTATTAAGGATCCATGTTGTTAAAGGAATTTTGTCCGCGCTGATTCAGTTTTATGACCCGGTCTATCACTGTTTCATATTCCCAGATTACCAACTTACACCAACCCTAGGGGAGTACTCTCACCTAATCGATTTACCGATTACTAACCAAACTCCCTTTTCTGGACTGGAAGAAATTCCAAAGGAACAAATCATTGCAAGAGCAATTTATTTGGATGAGTCATAGGTCAGGACTCATTTAACCACTAAAGGAGGAATCCAGAGCTTATTAGCTAAGATCCTGATGGAGAAAGCCCTATACTTTGCCAGTGTAGGAAACTTAACCGCTTTCGAGGATATCTTTGTCCTACTCACCTACGGATTATTCCTCTTTCCCAACATTGACAACTTTGTCGATATCAATGCCATTAAGATATTCCTAGTTGGAAACCTTGTACCAACCCTGCTCGCAGATGCTTATCATTCCGTACACTTAAGGAATTTGTACGCCGGAGGAATGATCACATGCTGTGTACCCTTACTTTACAAGTGGTTGATTTCCCATCTACCCAAGTCTGCTGCTTTTTGGGATCATAAGAACACTTTACGTTGGTCGCAGAGAATCACGTCTCTTACCAACTCTGACATAGACTGGTCAAATAGGATTTATGAGGGTGTAGAAATCATCGATCGCTGTGGAAACTTCCATAATGTACCCCTCATAGGAACTAAAGGAGGAATTAACTATCATCCAGTTCTAGCACGTCGCCAATTCAGATACCCGATGAGACATGTCCCGCGGAATGTTCATCTGGAAGGTCTTTTCTTCAAAGAAGGAGAAAATGACAGAGCACTTAAAAAGAAGATAGTGCATGCTTGGCAATACATTCACCGAAAATGACCAGAGTCTCTAGGAAAACCGAACTGTATCTCTTTGGAGCCTTATCTCCACTGGGTGCAAACTAGAGCTCTCAAGCTGAGGATGCCTTACCCTCGTCAAGAAGTTTTTCTGTTAAAGGAATCCGCCATTTATTTTATGTCTAATACGGGAAAACTCCAGGTCGCTCTTAATAAAATTCAGCGAGAGAGGAACTCTTGGAAGAACAAGTACAAGACTCTCAACATGGAGTGTGTCAAACTCCAGGAACTGTTAAAAGAAAATAATGCTCTAATCGGAATATTAGAGCAACACGTTGAGGAGAGTCGGGAAGATCAAAAGAACCTACTCACTCCTTTTATCTAGCAAAGAACTGATAACCCGACAATGGTTAAATAACCTCGATCGAAGAAAAGGAAACTACCAGATGCTGCTTCTAAGCTCTCTTCAGAGAGGACTCAAAACCCTTAAGCTTAGAACTTTCCTTTTACCAGCACTTTGAAAAATACTGTACTTTTCTTTGTAACGTATCGCAATCCTTCAAATTCAATAAAACGGGGTTCTCCCCTCTCTGTATGATATTTATAATTTATTTCAAAGTTTTCTTTTTGATTAAAGCTAAAAAAACAAAAAAATAATAATCATTGCATTCATCATTCTCACATAACGCATTCTCCTTTCTCTCGAGTCTCATGTCTGCGTCTCGATTCTAGAGTCAAACTCTCTCACTCGTACAATACTCGGGCGAATTGGCAAAAGAAAATGGACGATCTCGAGGAAGAGTATAGAGAGCTGAGAGAAGAAATCGATGCTCTAAAGGACGATCTAAAGAAACTGCATAGTGATATGCAATTCCTGACAGCAACTCAGTAGCAACGTCAAAGGACTGTGATTTCGGAAATCATCTCTACACCGATAGTGGAGAAGCCACTTGAGGTATATCCACGGTACAACATGCCTCCGGGTTGGCCCTGGGGCACGCCGCATAACTTGATTCCTGAAAGATACATTCTGCCGGTCTCTAACGACCCGGACACTGTAGTAGGAGCCACTGGACCTGAAGTTTACAAACTTCGGGAAAGTGAGGACGCAAGATTTACGACAGGAATTCCTGAAGGTTACAAACTTCAGGGCTCTGAGGAACACAGAGTCACATCCGTAATGACCATACCACAAGCAGTGGTACACACTGTCCCTGGAGGACAGATTCCACAGACGGTCTCTATTGGAAACGAAGAGATGAATGAAAAGATGAACGTGTTCCAAGAACAGTTCTTAGAGATGCAAAAGGAATTCCATGCTATTCGCGGTAAGGATTTAATTGGAAAGGACGCAGCCGACCTCTGCTTGGTCCCGAATGTCAAAATTTTGCACAAATTTAAGGTGCCCGACTTTGAGAAGTACAAAGGCAACTCTTGCCCTCAAATTCACTTGGTGATGTATGATCGCAAAATGTCAACTCAGATAGAAAATCAACAGCTACTGATCCACTATTTTCAGGATATATTAACCGGTGTCGCTCTCAGATGGTACACGGGTTTAAACCGCACTAAGATCAACACTTTCAGAGATCTTGGCGCTGCCATCGTCCAACAGTACAAGTATAACATGGACATGGCACCTAATAGAGATCAACACAGAGCGATGTCTCAGAAAGAAAAGGAGACATTTAAGGAATACACTCAAAGATGGCGTGAAATTTCCGCCCAGATTTGTCCACCTCTTGAGGAAAAAGAGATGACAAAGATCTTTTTGAAAACCTTAAGCTCATTCTACTACAATCGGATGGTCGCCAGTGCGCCCAGTGATTTCACCGAGATGGTAAACATGGGAGTACGCCTTGAAGAGGAAGTTCGCGAAGGATGGTTAGCCAAAGAGGCTGAACCCTCCAGCAGTACCAAAAGGTACGGTACTGCTTTTCAGAAAAAGAAGAAACAGGAGATCAGCAATATCTCCCAAGGAAAACAAAGGCGACGATATCAACTAGTAGCGGCGGTAACTCCTGCTATTAACCCTGCACCAGTTCCGACTTATCAACCTCAGGTTGCTCAAAATCAACCTAATCAACAACAGTATCAACAAAGGACTCAACAACCTCTTCAGTAGGCTCGTCCTCAGTACAATAATAACAATCGCGCAACGCGATCACCAGGGTTTGACCCTATACCCATGTTGTACGCGAAACTTTTTCCAGTGTTATTGGCCAAGGGGCATGTCTAGACTAGGTCTCCTCTTGCAGTACCGGAAAATCCGCCCTTTGGGTTTAAAGCTGACCAAACTTGCCTTTTCCATCAAGGAGGATCAGGGCACAATATCGAAAACTATCTCAGTTTCAAATCTGACGTACAGAGACTTGTCAGGAATGGGGTCTTATTTTTTAAAGATACTAATCCGAATGTTCAGACGAACCCGTTACAATAGCATGACAAGGCTGCAGTAAATCTGATAGAGGAGGAATTTAGCCGCAATTATCAGATTCGCGATGTACTCTAGTTGGGGAACAATCTGGTCAGGATGCATTGCATGTAGAGCGGGTACGGTCATGTACCACCTCACAACTATCACCGGTGTGATATCTGCTCTAAGAATAAATAAGGATGTTCGGTAGTGCAGTTAGTTCTACAGGAACAGATCAATCTTGGATGGATTCAAGATCACAGAATCCGAGAAGTCAACATGGCTCATGATAATCCCAACATTGTTCAGAATCACAATATCCTTGCGATGAATGTCAATTTGGTAGCCATGCACTCTAGGAAATGTCAATATCATAATCTGTCGCGACACGATTATGATACCTATCCTATCTGCTCAACAAGCAATCAGGGATGCTCTTTTGTACAAGAGGCCCTTCAACGTCAAATGGATCTCAGATTGATCGAGGACTATCAGGAAAGAAATACTCATCAAGTCAATATGGTTCAGATATTTGACATACGCTTGATGAACACCAGTCTGGTAGAACTACATGCTAAACAAGTCAACCTCAGTTTTTTGGCTTCACATGATTATCAGGACTGCGAAGAGTTTCAAGAGGACGACCAAGGCTGTGCCCTTGTCCAGAGAACACTTCAACACTTATTAGACCACTGGTGGCTTCCAATTTACTTGGACGAAGCTACGCAGAAAATCAGTATGGCTGATGGAAATCCTAGTAGACATCAGAGTCAAAATGCATTGCATACAAAGTGGCCGTGGCCGGGTGCCACCACATAACTATGAATGCTGTAGGGTTTGTTCTGAGAACAACCAAGGCTGTTATCTTGTGTGGTCAGCTCTTCAAAATCAGTTGGACCGAAAAGAGATCCTACCCTGTTCAAGTACCGGGTCGATCAACGTGATACAAGACTATCTTCCTGATCCGAGTGAGGATGTTGTCATCATTTCCAATCATGAAATGGCCGAAGATGTTTGTGCCATAATCCCTCTGCTCAAAGAGTCAAAAGTTCCTCTTGACAGTAGGAAGATTCTCAACCTTGAACCAATTGAGGCTAAGTATGATGGTCAGAAAAATCAAAAGGCTCCAGTGGTAATTTACTTACTAGGACCATTACCGTACGAGTCATCTAAGGCGATCCCTTATAAGTACGATGCAACAACAGTTGAAAATGGAAAGGAAACTCCATTACCCTCCGTCGTAAACATTGCCGACATCAGTTGGGTCACACGGAGTGGCCGAATCTTCAACCGAGGAGTTAGAGAACCTGCTAAAGAAATAGAAACTCAGGTAGAAGTTTCGAATCAGCAAATCGGGCAGTCCAGTAGTCCCGAATTTTCAAAGAACAATGATGTGATGCTGAAGCTCATCCAAAGGAGCAAGTACATCATTGTAGACCAATTGTTGCAAACTCCGTCCAGAATCTCTATTTTATCTCTCCTACTCAGTTCCGAAGTTCACAGGGAAGCTCTATAGAATGTTTTAGAGTAAGCCTACATGGAACAAGATGTAACTGTAGGACAGTTCGACAATATCATTTCAAACATCACTTCCTGCAACAATTTAGGATTTAGTGATGAGGAATTGTTAGAAGAAGGCAAAAATCATAACATGGCGCTTAACATTACAATCAACTGTCAGGACGATGCTTTAGCCAGCGTACTGGATGACACAGGATCATCTCTGAATGTTATGCCAAAGTCGACTCTAACACGAATATCATTTCAAGGAGCTCCGATGAAGGGAAGTGAGATCATCGTCAAAGCTTTTGACGGATCTAGGTAAACAGTTATCGGCGAAGTAGATCTTCCCATAACCATCGGTCCCCAAACTTTTCAAGCAACTTTCCAGGTCATGAACATCCAGGAAGCTTACAGCTGTTTATTAGGAAGACCTTGGATACATGACGCTGGGGCAGTCACTTCGACACTTCATCAGAAGCTGAAGTTCGTCAAGAATGACAAACTCGTCACAGTCTACGGAGAGAAAACCTTAATCGTGAGCAATTTATCATCTTTCTCCTGTGTAGAACCAGAGGAGGTAGTTGGAACTCAGTTTCAAGCTCTTTCGGTGAACAATGAGAATCGACCTGAGAAAGGAACGTCGATTTCCTCATACAAATACGCTCTTGAAGTAATCAAGAGTAACAACACAATAGGATGGGGACAACTTGTGATTCCTACAGATAACAAGAAAAAGAAAGGCTTAGGATTCTCCTCGACCTATGCCCAGACCGCTAAGAAAGACGAAAGCTTTCATCCCATTAAGGACTTCTTCCTCAGCGGAGGATTCCTTCACCCAGTGTCTCAAGAAGTACACACTATCAACGAGAGTAACTCCTCTGATACAGATGAAGAGTGGAAATCATATCTCAACAAGGATGGTTATTTGTCTCAGGGAGAGACACCTACGTCGTTTTGCTTTCCCACACAGAGTCCGAGATTCATACCGAGATCAGACGTTAAAATGATGTACGGAGATTGTGATCCTGAGGGATGCCGTGCTCCACCTAACTCATTGGAAGACGATCCGATGAAAGATAACTTTGACTATGAATATTTCGACCCAATGGATGACTTGCCTATTTGACAGCCTTGTCCAGAGGACTTGGGGTAGAAGAGTCAGCCTAACGAGGCATATCAATTAAGCAACATTGAAAAGAATACCTGCGTCCCTACTCAGTCATGGGATCATTACTCGGGCTATTCTGAAAACACTCATTACAACAATGAACCTGCACGGACTGCAGGACAAGAGTTCATCAATTACCCTTTTCCAGAGGTCAACGTCATCGAGGAAGATGACTCCTCTTTCCCACAGAAGTGTGGGACACTTTAGGACAGCCAAGCAGCAAATACTACTTCTTAGTCAAGTATACTTCTCCTGAAAGCTCTCGCATCAAACTCGAAGATATCCAGCCGGCTGGATGGGGAGACTCCTCTGAGAACGAGGAAACTATGGAAAATACAATAGAAGAATTCGTTTACGACAACTTTGCCTGGGAAGAGGATTCCAATAATCCTGATCCGCCAGAAATCAGCGTCATTTCTGAAGACAACCCATTAAAGAAGGTTCCTGACTTTGTGATTCACCGAAGAGTTCGTCGCCAATGGGTTGTTGTCGATGTTCCGAAAGTCGTCCATAAGTTTAAGTAATTGCCATCTTTATTTTGACCTTTCGCCCTGCCCAGATAAAACATATGTTTTTATAGGGGCAGTTTTCTGTAAATATCCCTCTTCGCTTCGCCCAAAGCGATAAAGTTTTGTTTTATAGGGCTGTCATTTCAAGAATCGAAAAATCATGAATAAATAAAATGTCATTCTGTAATTCCAGCATTAATTGTTGTTTTCTCTTTTCGCTTTTCCGAAAATGGTAATTCTAAAACAAACTCAATAATAAAAACAAGCATTTTTCAATACACTGAACACACGTTTGCATTCTCTCTATCCCTTCTATAAACAAATCATCACGCCTTGCAGATTGCTTGTTTTAAACCACGTTGAAACATACAATCCCATACCTTCTCCCAACTTTGAATTCCCGGTATTTGAAGCTGAAGAAGAAGAGGACGCAAAAATTCCAGAAGAGATCTCCCGATTACTCAGACAAGAGGAATGGTCTATTGAGCCTCACAAAGAGCCATTAGAAATGGAAAATTTGGGTTCAGAGGAAGAGAGAAAACAAATCAAGATTGGGGCACTGCTCGATACGACAGTCAAAGAAGACTTGATCAAACTTCTCAAAGAGTTTCCCGATGTATTTGCTTGGTCCTATCAGGACATGCCAGGGTTGGATACCAGCATCGTGGAACATCATCTACCATTGAAATCAGAATGTCCGCAAGTGAAACAGAGGTTGAGAAGAACTCACTAGGACATGGCTATCAAAATCAAGGAGGAAGTGTAGAAACAGATAGACGCTGGTTTCCTCACCACCTCAGGGTATCCTCAATGGTTAGCTAACATAGTGCCAGTTCTGAAAAAGGACGGAAAAGCTAGGATGTGTATAGATTACAGGGACCTAAACAGGGCAAGTCCAAAGGATGACTTCCCCTTGCCACACATTGACATGCTGGTAGACAGTACAACCAAATTCAAAGTATTCTCCTTTATGGACAGATTCTCAGGCTATAATCAGATCAAAGTGGCGCCGAAAGAAATGGAGAAAAATTCCTTTATTACCCCATGGGGTACCTTTTGTTACAAGGTAATGCCGTTCGGTTTAAAGAACGCCGGGGAAACCTATCAAAGGGCCATGACGACTCTGTTTCATGACATGATGCATAAAGAGATTGAGGTGTATGTCGATGATATGATTGCCAAATCAAAAACAGAGAAGGAACACACCACCTGTCAAAATTATTCGAGTGTCTGAGAACATACAAACTCCACTTGAATCCTAATAAATGCACGTTCGGTGTCCGCTCAGGAAAACTCTTAGGGTTCATCGTCAGCCATAAAGGAATTGAGGTTGATCCTGACAAGGTCAAGGCTATTCAAGAAATGCCTTCACCAAAGACTAAAAAACAAGTCAGAGGATTTTTGGGACGTCTGAATTACATCTCAAGGTTTATATTCCTCATGACCGCGACATGCACGCCAATCTTCAAATTTCTTAAAGAATCAAAGATGTGAGTGGACGGAAGATTGTCAAAAAGCTTTCTACAGTATTAAGGAATATCTATTAAACCCGTCAGGTTTATCACCTCCAGTGGAAGGAAGACCACTGATCATTTACCTGACAGTCTTGGAAGACTCGATGGGATGTGTACTTGGCCAACAAGACGAAACCAAAAGGAAAGAGTCTGCCATTTACTATTTAAGCAAGAAATTCACCGACTGTGAAACTCGGTATGCTATGCTTGAGAAAACTTGCTGCACTTTAGCTTGGGCAGCTAAATGTCTTCGCCAGTACATGATTTGCTACACTACTTGGTTGGTCTCTGAGATGGACCCCATCAAGTATGTATTTGAGAAACCTGTTCTCACGGAGAGGAATTTTCCTACCCCGCGAATGTTGATGTAGTCAAGAAATACTTCTCCTAAACCAAAACAAAAAACGTCTAGGTGGATTGAAAACCCGAAAGGGCGGTCCAGGAAAAAGTTAGAGACATAAACGAAAATAATCCCGGTGGATTGGAAATATCAAAGTACAATTCAGGAAAAAATTAGGGATTCATGGAAAGTAACTACATTCAACACGGGTAAATTTCCCAGCAGTATTACTTTCCATCACAAAAAGACTTTCGTCAGGGTCATATTCGACAGAAGCCCAGAATGTCCCGAATTCAAAGTTGGTTGAAGGATAACGGTCGTTATGTTTTAATGTAGCCCTTTTCCCATAAATTACCATTTTCAAACTTTGTAAATACTCTATGGTATCACGTGCTTGGCTGATTACCATCCTATCAATAAATTTGAGCCCTCGTGCTTTTGTTTGCAACTCTTATTTGTTTTTGCTTTATAGAATGACATTTAACATGCTCAACGATTCTTGAAATAAATCAAAACTGAATTTACTTGCAAATTTTTTCTGCTTTAAAAATAAGGATGGCATTTCCTTTTGACTTTAAACATCTGGAAGAAATCGACAACTTCCTTGGAAGTGATTAACTTCAATGTGCGGAATCAAAGTACTCCTTCTCAACCAGGCCACCTGACTGAAGGATCAACTATTCTGAACATCAGGTCCCACCTGATACACTCGACAAAGTTCTTACCTCCTAAGAACGATCAACAATCGCTTTCTCCCCCGCGGAGTCTGTAACACCTTTTTCTACCCCCAAATAATGTTGCAGTAGAAACAACTCAAATATCAGAGTAAAGCATAACCATTCCCTCGAAGGGTGCACATTCCTCATTAAATCAAAATAACACAATTACCCTGTAAACAAAAAGGGTTTTTACTCAAAGTTTCATAAAAAGCCTTCACATGGCAGCGGAACTCAAAATTCTCAATTAAAAGGTTTTCCACAAACGTCGTAATAATAAAAAATAAAACCACGTCATCGCATGACAACAAGATAAAAAACAACATAGTTCGACTCAAAGGACCCCAACCCGATGTTACACTATCAGAGCAAGACCCTCTAAATCGACCAAAAGCAAAAAACTTCAAGTCCTCGAAAGCATCCAAAGCTAAGCCTGATCACCTGCACGTTACCCATGTGGAGGCAACATTCAAACAGGCAGGGTGAGTAATCACAATTCAATATAAATCATATAAAGAAAAGACATTAACAAGGCAGCAGTTGTTTTTATCAATTACTTCAATGACTCACCCAAAACATCATATAAAACATCACATCACCAATATCACTCATATGCAATCATGCAATGCCACCAAGAATGAAATGCAACGTCATAAAAATGCATGTGGTACCAAATCGTCATAATAATGGACACTAGGCCATAAACCCTCCACAAGGGAGCACGTCACAAACACCTCAATCCACACAATGGGATTGAAGCCACCACTGGACCGAAGTCCTAACATCATCAATAGACCAAAGTCTAAATGCTATGAATGCATGATGCACAATGTCAATATCATCATCATCATCAACAAAAGTCATTATGTGCATCAACATTCATCAAAATCTCATATTAATCCATGTCATCACTTAATCATCAAAACATCGTTAATCGTCATCTCATAATCATCAATATTCTCATGGTACTTCACATCGTCATTCTATCCTCAAACATCACATATAAACATCTAATAATCATCAATAACATCATATCCTCATCTAATAATCATCAATAACATCATATCATCATCTAATCATCAAAACATCATTTTCATCACTAAATAATTCATCATATAACACGTCAACACATAGCAGAAATTCACTGCAACATCACCGCATTAATATAATATAAACCAGATATTTTTCATGAATTTTAAATCAATAAGAATAATATTTTTCAGTCCTAGGTCGCGCTAAGTGGGCCCCATCCGCGCTAAGCGCGCTACACACTGCCTCGAGGAAGAGACATTTCTTCAGACCGCTAAGCGCGCTAGACCGCGCTAAGCGGGCTCTACGATTTCTGCAGAAAAACCCTGCGATAACAGTACTCCTCCATCTGCGGTTTTCTGCACTAAACTCGATTTTTAACAGCAATTTTTCATAGATTTTGCACCAATAACCCACATCTAACATTTGCAATTCAACCAAACAAATCAAACAAGACCAATTCATCAATTCCAATCATATTATCACAAAATCTCCCTAAAACCCTCATTCAACCCCATGGATTTCCCCTAAAACCCCAATCACCCACCAACACCTAATCTTTATATCAACATATTGCAAAGTGATACTCCCCATACCTTAGAATATTGTCTCCTTCAACCTCTTTTGAAGTTTCTCCAGAATTCTTCTATGCCCTAGCCTCCTTCTAACTTGTTCTTCAGAGCACCTTTGCCTTTTCCTCAAAATAATACGAATAATGAGTTCCTTTCATTATTCTCTCTTAAAATACCCCTAAATGTGCTATTCCCATTATACCCTCACTAATTCTCCTCAAATGTCCATTTTACCCTTCATTCTTCTAATATTATTTAAAATAAATAATAATACAAATATATTCATATTATATACTATTATTTAATTAAAATAACCAAAACTTCACAAAATCACTGACATCGACACGAAACACCAAAATTCATAGAAATCTATGAATATAATATTTAAAATAAATTAAATAAATATTCTACGAAATTTGGGGCGTTACAGAGTCTACTTCTCCTAAGCAAGGCAGTATTGCTATCTTGAACAATTGGTAACTTTTCATTCCCCGCAGCGGTCGAATATCCAATCCAGTTCATACACTAGTTTGTATGTCGCGTCAGTTTTGTCAGCATAAACATACATACATCATGCATTATTAATTCATATTCATGTTCATATTGCATCACCATCACTCTGGTCAGTTTCACTCCCAAGTGATATAGTCCTCTCGTCGGTTGAGTCGTCAATACTTTCCTCGTCAGGAAACGTTTTATCTGAACACTCTCTCTCCAGTCTACTTCTAGATTGAAACCGTTCTCGACTACTTTGGTAACTTGAACCTCTAAAGGACTAGGAAACGTCTAACGGACATCCTTTGGAACATCACTCTTCATCATTAAATATGATACCTTTGCTTTCCCGGATAAAAGAAAATCCCCAGAGAAAGTCTCTTGACCAATGACTCTCGACAATACATCGGTCTTTCTCCAAAGAAACTCTATGTTAATGAAGTCATCTGCACCTCAAAAGTGGGCCGTGTCACATGGAATTTCTCAGAAAAATCTCGAAGAAAAGTATGATGTAATATCCCCAAGCAGAAAACAGTCTCCCAAAAGACTCGTTTTCCCCAGTAGAGTCAACAAATGGCATCTCCAACAAAGAAGTTTGCACACCTCTACAACCCAGGCAAATGGGTTTTCCCCAGCAAGTATGACATCAAATTTTCCATCAAATGGCATCTCCCAGTAAAACTCAGTGAGAAGTTTGATAAAAACCGTTATGGATAGCATCCCTTGTCAAGAAAAGAAACTCCACAAGAAGAAACTGAGACCAATTCCTTGGTAGGAAACCAAGATCGAGGGGAAGTTTATTTTAGAAACTGAGACCAGTTCCTTGGTAGGAAACCAGGATCGAGGGGAAGTTTATTTCAGAAACCGAGACCAGTTCCTTGGTAGGAAACCAGGATCGAGGGGAAGTTTATTGACAAAAGAAACTGAGACCAGTTCCTTGGTAGGAAACCAAGATCGAGGGGAAGTTTATTGACAAAAGAAACTGAGACCAGTTCCTTGGTAGAAAACCAGGATCGAGGGGAAGTTTTACCTTTTCTAAGTATCAACGCTTAGCAAAAGAGGATGAATGAGTAAAGTACCATTCATAGACACCATCAAAATTTTGGGTATTCCGATATTTAATCCTCTTGCACCCTGAATGTCTGAATATCTTCGCCATTCATACCTTCGGGTCCAAGAAGATTAAATATGGGCATCTATCATACCCCAAATTTTGACCACTAGGATTTCCCATCATTATGAGAATCCTTACCATAATGTGGATTTACCATCATGCCTCATCATTCTCCTCAAAGATAGTTGAGAATTCACTATAATCAAGAATTAGGGTTTACATCCCTCTCTGATCATTTGGACAAAAGATCAATCAAGTAATGACATGATCTTCAGCTTGTCTAACCCCTCAAACATCCATGAAGGATCAAGGGGTCTCCCATATTAAGAATCATGCATAGTTATGCAACATTCCAAGAGGATCAAGCCTCAGGATCACCAGTGTCATCAAATTAGGGTTTTGGTCGACCAGGGACTCCAGATGAAAATTTTCATCTGGTCATGAGCCAATACTTCAATATATTGTCCAATAAGCTCAAAATAATCTCAAGAGTCCATCCACAATGGCAAAGTCACCTTGAAAGACCATCTATCAAAAAATTAGGAATTAGGGTTTTGACCTAATTCAACCCTTGAGCTAACTTGTCAAGCAAGACATGACTTGAAGCTTCAAGATGAACTTCAAAGACCTCAAATACATCATTTTGACATGTCCACAAAATTTGGTAAACCCAAGTAGCTTGATTCATAAGCCACAAGAGCTCAGAACCATCTAGTCACAAATTAGGGTTTCTGATGAAAAAAGTCAACCCTACCATTGACCGTTGACCTACCCTTGTTCTCAAACCATGGGGAAGGGTCTAAGACATTTCTAAATACCCTTAGAGACCATCCATGAAGTTTAATTAAGCCTAAGGATTGATTTCATAAAGGGATCACAAAGTCAAAGTTTCATCTTATAAAAAGTCAACTGTACAAAAATCCAAGTTTGACTTTTTAAAATTTTGGTCAACCAAGGTTTCCTTAACCCTAAAATGATATTAATGTGTGATTTGAATCATCATTCATCAAGAAAAATCAAAGAAAATGAGATAACTTGTAAAAGGGGTCATCTTAGAAACTTAGAATTTTTCTAAGTTATGGAACAAAGTGGCTAGGATACCAAATTTGCAAGGCCATATCTCCTAAACCACAAGGAATTTTTCTCCCATTGAAAGCTTAGATTGTATTCCAGCTTACATACTTCAAATGTTTCAACTACAAGTAATTCCAAATCTTCATGGATTTTGAGTTATGGATTGATCAAAATCACAAAAACATGAAAATCCCACTGTAATACCCCGTATTTTATAACGCTCTGGATAATATTAGTTGAGACCAGTTGGGATCCAGTGTGCTCTGAGTATTTTATCTGATAAAATAATTAGAGCAACTAATGAACTCAGAGCTGATCAGATTAATATTATCTAACTTCAAGGTTTTTATTAATTGGTGCACTTGAGCTAATTTGGACATTTAGTAGTATTACTAATTAATGACATTTCTCTATATCATTTCATTTTTCCTTTTTCTCTTCATTTGGAACAAAAGATAGAAAATAGAAAGAAGAGAAAGAAGAGAGAAGGAAGAGGAAAGGAAAGAAAAGAAGAGAAATTTCCCAAGAGCTCAAGAACAAGAATCATCATCTCATCTTCATCAATTCATCTCAGCTTCTTCATCATCATCTTCTAATCCAGGTGGGTTCTAGATAGAGACTTTAGTGTAGAATTTCTTGAGGTTTTAGAGTTAGGTTGGATCTTGAGGAAAAATGAGTTTTTTTTCAAAATCAAAGAATCTAACGGTTGGATTGTGTTATAAATTGTGTAGTATGATCAATATATGTGTAGAATCATCTATTGATAATTGTTATGATTTTGGTATTGATTGTAATGAGTTTGGAATGGAATGGGTTTGAAAATGTTAGGGTTTTGTGTAAAAACTATGAAGTTGTTGGATAAACCATGATATAACCATGATAAAATACCTTTATTGGTTGTTTGGGTATGGTTTTGAGGGTGAATGTATGGGTTAGAGGCAGCTGTCATGAGGGTTTATTTTTCTGCATAACACAGAGCGTGCTTAGCGCGGTCTGGAGAATTTTCACCCCTTCCAGGCAGTGAGGAGCACGCTTAGCGAGAGTGGGGCCCGCTTAGCGTGACCTGGAACAAAAAAATAAAAATATTTTCTAAAATTCATATCTTTTGACTTGGTGTCCGATTTAAGTGTTCTTTATATCGATGTGAAGCTATGGAAGTGTTCTATGCTATGGAAAGTGGAAATACTATTTATAAGATGGAATTTATTCGATTGTGGTAATTAAACGAAATTATGTGGTCAATGAAAAATAAATCTTTTGAAAATTAAAAGCTTCAAGTTGTGAGCTAGTGAGGAAACCATTAGTAGAATAGAATGACTTAGAGAATTGTGCGGCAAGGCTTACATTAATACTAGAGTGTATCTTTGATAAGTCGTTAGTGGAGGTTCGAGGCTAGTTTTGCGCTCTCCTCCAAATATTACGTGTGTCTCCCCTAATAAAAGTGCTCCTGGTGTGGGCTGGCCAGGGAAAGTATTTATTAGTGTTCTCCCTTGATAAATATTAGTGACCCGTGTTGAAGTGCTCCGTGTGCGGGCTGGCAGGGGAATGTATTTATTAAGTAAGTAACCGTGACCCGTGTTGAAGTGCTTCTTGTGTGGGTTGGCCGGGGAAAGTTACTTAGTGGAGGGTACCGTGACCCGTGTTGTAGTGCCTTGTATGGGCTGGCCGGGGAAAGTACCATAGGGAGTGGTATTAGTGACCCGTGTTGTAGTGCCTTGTATGGGCTGGCCAGGGAAAGTACCATTGGTGGATAATTAGTGACTTGTGTTGAAGTGTTCCGTGTGCGGGCTGGCCGGGAAAAGTTATATACGTTAAGGATCCGTGACCCGTGTCTAATCTCCTTGAGCGATATGGTCAGGGAAAGATTCCTTAACTAGTTGTCATTGTGTGTGTATTGCGATGGTTTTTCTAGTCAGAAATGTTTGAACTCAAGGTCTAGTTCCTTTTCCCCCGACTTGAGTTAGGTTTTGGTTAGAACCTTGTAAAGCCGAGAGAATCCATAAGATAGAAAAATCACTGAGATTTGATGTATCTCACCCCACTATGGTTGAATATTTCAGGTACTTCAGGTTCCGCGAAGGGTAAGGATAAGGCCGTGTGATTATCCATACTTGTATGATGGCTTTGCTTCCGTTTAGAGTTTTTTTTGAGATCGTTGACGATCTAGTTCTTAGTATTTAAAGTTGGAACATCTTATATATATATATATATATATATATATATATATATATATATATTTATGCCATAGCTTTTTTGTATTAGGCTTCTTGGCATGTATATGTATAATGTGTTTACTAGGGACTTATGGGTATTTCAGTCCCAAAATGTGGTTTTCATGTATAATATATGCTTTGATGTATGTATTTATATATGGGCGTTACACCCACTTTTTCCAACACTTAGTGAAATTTTCACTAAGTCAGAATCTGTTTCACTTTTTTCAAAATGTAAAGGCATTTTTCAACCAAATGCAAGTTAATTCAAAACCAAAGTTGGACATCACATTAAAGTAGGATACATTAGCTTCCCAAATTATCCAAAAACACCATCAAACTCCATCTGAGCTAGGAGTTATGGATCTCCAAAGTTGCCTTGTTGCAAACTGTCTCCATGACAGTTCTTGGCAGAATTTGTGCAAACTTGCACCCCACAATTTCCAAAACCAACTTTTCACACTTTGATCATTGCATTTCTGATCAATTACAATCCAAATGGATGAATGATCTGATCCACACCACAAAATGCCAAAGGACTTGGCTTGCCATGGGAAAAATCATCATGAATGAGACCTTTAAATTCAATTTTGGCATTGTGCATTAACGTGATGCATTGAGGTGGCATGGATGAACCACAAACCAGTTCAATTGAGTCAAGGTGGTTGCAAGAATCAGACGACCTAAACCTGCAAAGCCTGGTGCAAGTCAATGGCTAGAAGAGACCATTGACCAAGGAATCCAACAATCAATACAATCTGATCCCAGTTGCCTTTCACTATTGTAGGCAAAACAAACTTGCTCTACTATAAATAGAGCTAATTTGTGATCAATTCAAGCACACCAAAGACCCCAAACAGATGCCTTTCTCAAAATCACCTCTTTCACTCCAAATTTTCCTTCTAAACCAAGTCACTATCTAGTTTTGAAATTAAGAGTGATTCAAACCAAACCAATCATGCTAACACCTCATAAATATCATATATGAGTGATCCATAACACAAAATCACAACTGGAACACCTATTTCACAAAATCACCCACCAACTGCTCAAGTTCTTGACAGAGTTGTAGTTGAGGTACCGTCTCAAGTTCCAGCTTGTTTCAAACCCCTCCAAACATTCAGACACAACTCTTGGCACCTAAGGAAGATGTCCAGATCATTGGAACCAGCTTGCAACACCTCCAAAACAAAACACGATCACCAGGTGCAAGAGGTAAGCCTGAACTCTTCAAATTCCATGATGCATGCATATTTTACCGCACAATAATTTTGCCATATGTTCATAATCATGTATAGAGTGTTTCCCCTCAATCAATTATTTTGTATGAATCGTGTATGGAATTTCCTAGCCCTCTTGCAGAAATTAGGGTTCTTGAGGTTTCTCTTTGATTTCTCATTCCATACTTAAAATAAATGAAATTAAAGACCATAGACATGATCGTGAGTTGAAAATGAGCAAGATGATATGTGGATTGTGTGATCTCATCAAGTATTCAGTGAGAAATCATAGGTTTTGCAAATCTGCAAAAAATCAGAACACACGCGTGTTCTTGGTGTGTTCTTGGCGCCTTTTTTCAAATATTCAAATATTTGAATTTTGTGATTTTATTTAATTGATTCAAAAATTTATTTCTCTCTGATTTTTAATGATTTTGAGTTTATTATTTTTTTCAAAATTCACAAAAATGTTAAAATATTTTATTTTACAAAAATTTCCCAAAAATATTATTTATTTCATATATTTGATATTTTTGCAAAGAATTAATTTTTATTTGTTTTTTAACATTTAAAATATTTTTCCCTTCTTGATTTTCCAAACTTAAATGACTTTTAATCATTTTGGGGATAAAAACATGATTTTTGAAATATTAATCCAAGATCACAACTCATTTTTCACATGTTTTCAATAATTTTTATTAATTTTTAATCAAAATTAATTCCATTTTCAAACAAATTAGGGTTTTGATTAAATTCACCCTCACCAATCTTTTTCAAAACATCTTTGGGCCTCTAATAGAGTGTAAGACCCAATCCCTTTGCAAATAAACCATTTTGGGCCTCACACATTGTATAAGTCCCTCTGTACATTTTCAAAACAACGGCGCGATCATCACCTTTTTAACAAAATCAAATGGGTTTCTCCTTGAGCTATAAGACCCATCTTTAATTCATTTTCAAACTCTTTGGGCCTCTAATAGAGTGTAAGACCCAATCCCTTTTCAACCAAAATCATTTTTGGGCCTCCTTCATTGTATTAAGTCCCAATGTATTTTCAAAAAACCTCGGCGCGATCGCCAGTTCAAAATCAAATAACTTGGGCCTCTCCTTGAGCTATAAGTCCCACTTCTTTTCTTTAAAAACACTTTTGTGCCTCTATTAGAGTGTAAGACCCAACCATTCCTTTTGTACATAACTAATTTTGGGCCTCACTCATTGTATAAGTCCCGATCCTGTTTTCAAAATAACAGTGCGATCATTGTTTTCATCTGGGCCACTCCTTGAGTTGTAAGCCCCATACCTTGTACAAAAATAATCTTTGGGCTCTCTATTAGAGTATAAGACCCAACTCTCTTTATAAATACCCTGGTAATCATACAGTATGTATTCAAATAAATCATCAGGGCATCTCTTGTTGAATAAGCCCCAATTTTCTGCTTTGCAATAACTGTTATCAAACTTGTTTCAATTTCTTTGAACAACTAACATTACAGTATGGAAGCTTGCTCATATGTAAGTTTTTATCTGCTTTCATTTACATGCTTTTCTTATATATAACTGTATTGTGGGAAGCTGCTCACCTGTAAGTCCTTCTTTCATATCCTTTTAAATACTTGTCATATATCAACTGTATATATACTTGTATATCTGTTTAGAGTTTTCCCCGGCAACTAAGTCTAGAATAAGGTAAAGCCAGTTGTTCACTCTCTTAATACAGTCAAACATAGATCCCCCATAGGATTCCAGATACAGTCTTGCCTTCTCTTGGGGTTAAACAATATGGAACAAAGAGAAAGGCAGTATTCTCGGTGAATCTTTTCTCATACTGTCACTTTAGAAATTGTCAAAGAAATTCAATTCCCATAGAGAGGATTAATTCCCGGTGAAACTTCTCTTGAATTTCTTTAAACTCTAGGGCTGTTCTTTACAGAAAGGATTAATTCCCGGTGAAACCTTTTTTGAACATTCTTAAGTTTGGACCCACAGGCTTCCTAAAAGCATCCCAGCCTCGTCTTGGGCTTTGTACAAGGACCCACAGGCTTCCTAGAAGTTCTCATGCCTCCTCTTGGGCTTAGTACAAGGACCCAGAGACCTCCTACAGGTATAAGATAGAACCTAGTCATCATTTGCTAGAGCAGTCTTTCTGAGTCAAAACAACAGACCAGTTCAGGGTTGACCTTCATCCCTTAGCTTACCAGCCTTCTCTTGGGCATGATATAAAGATCATTCACCATTCTGAGAACCAATTTATCAATACCAGTAGACTTGGACAGTCTCATACCCTTTGGATTTCCCATTTCCTTAAAGAACAGGAAAATAACCCTGATCATATGATCAAATCTCCAAACAGAAATAAAACCAACCGTTTTCACAACTCAATCCTTAAACCTTACACCTTCAATTTTCCCCATCATTGGGTCAATTACTCTAAACTCAAAAACCCTCACTAGAGAAATGAATTCTCAACTGTCACATTTTCAGTTAAATCCCCAGCATGGGTCATTTCACTATCACAATCCTCATCAGAACCTCAAGGTCTATGATATCTTAACCCTTCTGTAAAACCCCAGCAAGAGTTAATCACCAATATGGACCTGGCTATGGATTTTAATAATCCTCAACAGAAGATAGCCTCCTCTTAGGCTTTGTATAAAGATTTCCTTCTTTGTTTCCCCCAGCAAAGATAGCCTCCTCTTAGGCTTTGTATAATGATTTTTCCCTGTAGAACTAGTCTCCTCTTAGGCTTTGTATAATGATCATCCCTCAGCAGTCAGCCTCCTCTTAGGCTTTGTATAATGATAAACACTTAAGCTGAATCCCCACTTTTAGCCTCAATCTTGGGCTTTGTAAAAGACACCCCCTAAAATACCCCTTCAGTAGAGTCAGTCATCCTTTTTAGCCTCAATCTTGGGCTTTGTACAAGACAGATAATAACACTCCCTAAATAGAGTCAGCCTCAATCTTGGCTTTGTACAAGACACCATATAAAATCCTACAGAAGAGTCAGTCTGGATATTTTAGCCTTAATCTTGGGCTTTGTACAAGACACATAAATATCTCCCCAGTGGAGTCATCAAATCTTCTTTAGCCTCAATCTTGGGCTTTGTACAAGATAGATAAAACCTTTTCCCCAAAGAGTCAAATCTCATTCAGCCTCAATCTTGTGCTTTGTACAAGACACCAAATAAACACTCTCTTGTTGAGTCAGTCTTTTTCAGCCTCCTCTTAGACTTTGTATAATGATTTTTCCCAGTGGAATCCAATCAACCTTATAGCTTCAACCTGTAGCGAGCGATTTTGGACGTGGTTCTTAAGCACTGCCGCTCTTTGGGGGGACTACAGGTCGATTCATTTTTTATCCTATTGAAGCTGATGAAGGAAGGGATATAGATGTCTCCAACTAACCCTGCTTGCATACTGAGTTTAAACAGCAGTCTGTTAAGTTAGGGATGCTATATGGAAGTGGGGCCTCTTTCTTCTTACTTTGTTAAGGCTGGAATGACGGGACTATGCTATTGGTAGAATGTTAGGACTGATGCTTTTAGATTGATGTGTGAAGGTACGGGATTTTTGGGTTGTTGATGAGTGTGCTCGCTAAGATATTTTTTTCAATCTTATGCCTACGTATTCCCGTTTACCGAAACAGAGAAATCAGAGCTATCGTAGTTCCTCCTATTCTAGGGGAGGAAATGGTGTTTTGGTGTCTTGTTCAAAGCCCAAGATGTGAAGCTAAAAGTGATTTGTATCTTGTTCGAAGCCCAAGATGTGAAGCTGAAGGGTCTATTTGTTTGTATCTTGTTCAAAGCCCAAGATATGAAGCTAAAGAGTCTATTTGTATCTTGATTAAAGCCCAAGATATGAAGCTAAAGGGTTTTAACTTTAGAGAGAAATTGTCATCTCTAAAGTGGTCTGTTTGTCATGGGTGATTGATTATAAAGGAGAATTACTTTAGCTAGTATATGTGAATCCAGCAATGCCATAATTTCCTTTATAGGGGTTTTTTGACCTGAAGTAAAAGACTTTAACTCAGTTTAGAGTAATGTCATCTTTCCTTAGGAACTTCTCATGCTAAAAGAGGGACAGTGGCGTGGATGTAAATAATTCAGAGGCTTGCCGCTTACAGCAATTAGATGGGGCGGAAAGAAGTTGTTGATGTTTGTATGTTGTGACCAAAGCATTGATTGATGCTAAAAAGTTGATTGTCTCAAACGGGGTTTCCTTATACAAAGCCTAAGAGGAGGCTAAAAGGCTGACTTTTCTGGGGAAAATGTTCTTTCTGTCTTGTACACAACCCAAGATTGAGGATAAAAGGGTTTGATTCAATAAGAGAATCTTTTTGTATGTCTTGTACAAAGCCCAATACGGAGACTAAAAAGGGTTTGACTCAACAAGAGAGTCTTTTATACTCAACAAGAGAGTGGTTTGGTGTCTCGTACGAAGCCCGAGACGGAGGCTAAAATTTGTTTTAACTCAACAAGAGATTCTTTTATACTCAACAAGAGAGTGTTTTGTATCTCGTTTCAAGCCCGAGATGCAGGCTAAATGGTTTGTGACCCAACAAGAGGGTCTTTTATACTCAACAAGAGAGTGTTTTGTATCTCGTACGAAGCCCGAGATGGAGGGTAAAAGGTTTGTGACCCAACAATAGGGTCTTTTATACTCAACAAGAGAGTATGAAAAGGTTAGCTCCGCTGGGGAAAACCATTGTACAAAGCCCAAGAGGAGGCTATTGTGCTGGTGACTGTTTCTGTTGTGTGACCATTATGTTGGATAAAAGAGAAAATCAGTTCTTATATGAGTAATGTTGAACTCATGGACTTGATCTGAGGGTTGGGATTATTTCCTGTTCTCTAGGGAAACGGGGAATCCAAAGGGGCTTTAGACTGTCTGAGTCTACGGGTTTTATCTTTTGTACTATGCTTAAGAAACAGTAGTAACGAGATCTAGACTCTTTGAAAGACTGTTATATTAAAATGACTAATTTCTGTTCCTATACCTCTAGGAGGCCGTCGGGACAATTTGTATGAAGCCCAAGAGGAGGCTGAAAACTTTTAAGAAGTCGAGGGACAATTTGTACTAAGCCCCAGAGGAATTTATCTTCCCGGAGGAAGAATCAATATACGAAGCCTATGAGGAGGATGTGAAAACTTCTAAGAAGCCGACGGGTCCTTGTACAACGCCCAAGAGGAGGCGGGGATGCTTTTAGGAATCCTGCGGGTCCTTGCACTAAGCCCAAGAGGAGGCTGATGAACAGTTCCAGAAGGGGTTTCACATGGAAAAATGTCCTTATGTATATGAACTGTTCAAGAGGGAGAATTCCTTAGATCTAGTTATCTAACGTTGGTGTAAGGAGGCGAGGTTTGGTCTAATTCTAGACGTAGTTGCCGGGGAAACTCTAAATATCTATACTATTATTACACATGTGATATGAGTTTATGAAAGAAGACTTACAGTGAAACAACCCCACAGTACAGTTATATACATATGAAAGTGGTAAATGAAAAACAGGTAAACACTTACTCGGTTGTAGAGCTTCCATGTTGTTTTGTTAGTTGTTCTACAAAGAAAGATTGAAAATAACAATATATTACATAATTAAAGGAGAAAGTGATTTGAACGGCAAATTAGGGTTTACAGCTCAAGGAGAGGCCCAGGGTTTTATCATTGATCGCACTATCGTTTTGTACAGGGACTTATACAAGTGACTGAGGCCCAGGAAAGGTTTTCTGTACATAGGTGTGGGTCTTACACTCTCTCAAGAGGCCCAAAGAGTTTTTAAAGAAAAGAAATGGGTCTTACTACTCGAGGGTAGGCCCAAAATGATTTTGAATAGGTCTTATAGCTCGAGGAGAGACCCAAGGTGTTTGTTTTAAACGGGCGATGATCACGCCGAACTTTTGAAATACAACGGAACTTATACAATGAGTGAGGCCCAAAAATAGGTTTGTATTTACGAAGGATTGGGTCTTACACTCTATTAGAGGCCCAAAAATGTTTAAAGAAAAGGAATGGGGCTTATAACACGAGGGTAGGCACAGATGATTTGTAAAAGAGGCGACGATCGCGCCGTTGTTTTTGAAAATACAGTGGGACTTATACAATGACTGAGGTCCAAGAAGTGGTGTATTTACAAAGGGATTGGGTCTTAAACTCTAATAGAGGCCTAAAAAGTGTTTAGAAAAGTTTGCTAGGGTGAAAATCAATTAAAACCCTAATTTCAACATTCTTTAATATAGTTATTCAAAGAAAATTAATAAAAATGATAAAAATGCCAAATAAGTTTGAATAAACAACTTGTGATTTTGGTTTTAGGTTTGAAAAATGAGGCTTTAATCACAAGATGAATTAAAACCTATTTGGTGTTGATTTTCCAACATGAATATTTATTTTTTAAAAGGTTTAAAAACAAATAAAAAATATGTATTCACAAAAATATTAATTATATTAAATAAATAATATAAATCCAATTTTTTTGTGGAATAAAATATTTCAACTTTTTGTGATTTTTTGCAAAAAGAACCAATAAAAAATAATTAAAATTGAAGGAGTTATTAATTTTCCAATTAATTAATAAATCATGAAAATATTGGAAAAAAATAACAAAAATGTGAGAAAGCACAAAATGGCATGGGTGGGGTTTGAACCCACGACCTCAAGGTTTTAGGGCGCGTGCCTTACCACTGGGGTGGTGATACATCCGTTGATTGAAACAAACCAACAAATATACAAGGCATGCCTTGTTTTTGGCCTGGCCCAATGCAAGGCAAGGCAAGCTTTGGCAAGAAACGGGAAGGTCCATAACTTTCTCATTTCTCCATGTTTGGGGACAAAATTTATATGCATCTGGCCTAGAATTTCACAAGGAATCCAATGGTGGTGGTATTTTTCTCAGATCATAAACCCTCCTCAAAATCCGATAGGGGTTTTGAAATAGGCCTATAATTGCATTTTCTATGCTACACTTTGGTACAGGCATGAATTACATGATGAATTGGTTCAAACACAACACATATAACATGTATAAGAGATGCTTGATCAGTGGAACTCAAAACAATGCATATTTTGGAAAGTTTAAGTCATGAGGCTTACCTCCTTTTGAGCTTTTTGGAGTTTTTGTGCAATCTGTCAAGCCTCTTGTTCCAGAAGTGATTTGAGGCTTTGGACACTCTTAAATGATCCCTTAGAAGCTTTAGGGTGAGTGGAATTAGTTGGAACCTGCAAAAACACAAACTGGCCCTTTCTTGCAAAAGGGGTTCAAATGGCCAAAATAACAACTCTCTCAAATGGTGTTCCAGATGGGGGGAACCATTTGGGACAGTTCAAGGATGATATTTGGAGTGTGTTTGAGGTTTTATCTGGTTTGGAAAGTGACTGGCTTGAAAAATGCACAAATGGCCTATTTTGAGGTTTTGAGAGGTGACTTTGTGATTTAAGGATTACAGGTCACTTGTGAGAGTTTGGACAACTTATACATGACATATATGAGGTGTGTGTATGTGATTGGTTTGGTTGAAAGAGAAAGAGAAAGAGATTTTAAGGAAAGAATCTGTTTGATGGCTTTGGTGTACTCAAACTGAGCACAAATGAGCTCTATTTATAGTAGAGCAAGTTTGTTTTGGGATCAATAGTGAATGGCAACCACAACAGAGGTTTGGCCAATGTTGATCAATGGAAAGCCAAGTCTCCTCTAGCCATTGACTAGAGGTTAGGGCACAGGCCTTTGGTTCCCTAGTTGTTGGATCATTCTTGACTAAATTCAGTTGCAAATGTGTCAGTCCATGCCACCTCTAAGCATCCATTAAATGCTCCAATCCAAAATTGGAGTCTTGTCCCTCTTATAGGGATTTCTAGGTTTGGCATGCTACTTCTTGTTCCAAGGACTTTGGAGGCTTGGCTCAGTGTTTGTCCCCTTTGGATTTGATCCTCAGATGTGTCCAAGATGATGACAAGGCTTGTAATTAGCTGATTTTGCCAAATCGAGCAAAAATGCAAAATTCTGCCTAGCCTTGGCAGTTTTCAGCAAGGCATATTGCCCTTGTCATATCTCATGGATCAAGTGGAATTTGGTGATGTTCTCATATGATACAACAACTGTTTGATCATAATTGGTTTTGATACTTTTTGGATCTAAGTGAAAAATGCCCCTACATTTGGAAAAAAGTGAAGGCAGATTCTGACTTAGTGAAAATTTCACTAAGTGTTGGAAAAATTGACATTTCATGTTTTCAGCCATTTTGATCATTCCATAACTCAAAATCCATAATGAATTCGAATGAGGTGTAGTTGACACTTTTGTAGAGGGCCATGAGGGCTACAAATCCATATTTGGATGGGAAAAAATGGCCTCGTGGTTTAGGAGTTATGATCCTCCAAAGTTGGTACCCTTGCCACTTTGTTCATAACTTAGAAAATTTTCTAAGTTTTTATGGTTACCCCTTTTACAAGTTATCCCATTTTTCTTGATTTTTCTTGATGAATGATGATTCCAATCACACATTAACATCATTTTAGGGTTAAAAAACCAATTTTGTGAAAAATCTCAAAAAGTCAAAGTTGACTTTTATGCACAGTTGACTTTTTGTCAGATGAATTCCAAACTGTGCAATCCTTTATGAAATCATGTCCTTGACCTAAATCAAACTTGATGGACAAGTTCCATGGGTGTTATAGGGTATATTGATTTATGTCCTAGGGTTTGGGAGCATGTCCTGGTCAAAAGTCAAAGCTACAGTTGACTTTTCCCGCAAAACCCTAACTGTGGTTCAGATGAAATTGAAACTTGTGGATCAAGCTTCTTGGATCAATCCATTGTTGCAAATGGATCAATGTAGTGTACTAGAGACCCTCAAATGATGTCTTGAGGTCTTGGCTCATGATTTGTCCCAAAAGTCAACTTAGGGGTGAATTAGGTCAAGAAACCCTAATTCCTGATTTTTGATGAATGCATCCCTTGAGGCAAAATTGACTTGATGTTTAGGTCCATGAGGTTCCATGGAGCATTTTAGGTTATGCTTTGAAGCATTGGCTCATGCCCAAAGGAAAATTTTCATCTGGAGGCCCTGGTCGACCAAAACCCTAATTTGGTGACACTGGCGATCTTGAGGCTTAATCCACCTAGAAGGGAGTAGCCATGTGTTTAGTCCTTGAAGTGGGAGTCCTCTTGATCAATTGGGAATATTTGAGAGGTTAGACAAGTTGAAGATCATGCCAATTCTTGATTGGTCCTTTGTCTAAGAGCTCAGAGAGGGCTTGAAACCCTAAATTTGATTGTAGTAGATGCTCAACCATCTTTGAGGAGATTGATGAGGCATGAAGGTACATCCATATTGTGATGATGATTTGCACAATGATGGGAATCTAGGTGGTCAAAATTTGGGGTATGACAGATGCCCCTATTTTATCTTCTTGGACCCGAAGGTGTGAATGACGAAGGTATTCGGGCATTCGGGGTGCAAGAGGATTAAATATCGGAATACCCGAAATTTTGATGGTGGTTATGAATGGTAGCTTACGCATTCATCTTCTTTTGCTAAGCAATAATGCTTAGAAAAGGTAAACTTCACCTCGATCATGGTTTCCTACCAAGGAACTGGTCTTAGTTTCTGATGTAAACTTCCCCTCGATCCTGGTTTCCTACCAAGGAACTGGTCTTAGTTTCTGAAATAAACTTCCCCTCGGTCCTGGTTTCCTACCAAGGAACTGATCTTAGTTTTCTGAATTGAACTTCCCCTCGATCCTGGTTTCCTACCAAGGAACTGGTCTAAGTTTCTGATATAAACTTCCCCTCGATCCTGGTTTCCTACCAAGGAACTGGTCTTAGTTTCTGAAATAAACTTCCCCTCGATCCTAGTTTCATACCAAGGAACTGGTCTTAGCTTCTTTTGTCAATAAACTTTCTTGACAAGGGACGCTATTCATAGCAGTTTTCCTCAAACTACTCGCCGAATTTTCCTTGGGAGATGCCATTTGACAGAAAAAGATTTGATGTCAGACTTGCTGGGGAACCCATTCGTCTGAGTCGTAGAGGTACACAAACTTCTCCGTTTTGGAGACGCCATTTGTCGACTCTACTGGGAAGAGCGAGTCTCTTGAGAGACTGCTGTCTTCTTGGGGAATATCACACCATACTTTTCTCGAGATCTTCTCAGAGAAATGCCATATGATGTACCCCAATTTTGAGGTGCCGATGACTTTGTTGACATTGACTTTCTAGAGAGATGAACCAATGTGCTGGATTTTCCTTAATCTGGGAAAGCGAAGATATCATCTTCAATGGCGAAGAGTGACATCGGCTGAGGGTTTTCTTGCCTTTTCAGAGGTTCAAGTTATCAAAGTGGTCAAAGAACCAACTTTAGTTCAACATTAAAGTGGAGAAGCTGTTGTTCAAACACAACGTTTCTTGTCAAGGAAAAAACTGACAACTCGATTGAGAGGACTTTTATCACTAGGGGACACGACCGACTAAAGTGATAGTAATGCAATATGAATGTGAATGCCAATCAATAATGCATGATGTATGTGTGTATATGCTGACAAAACTGACGCGACACACAGACTGATGGATGAACACGACTGGATACTCAGCCACCGCAAGGGACGAAGAGGTATCGCTGGTCCAAGAGTATCAATTCCGCCTTGCTTAGGAGAGATAGTCCTTGTTAGGAGCTATGCGGGTCGGGCTTAGTGTCGCTCCCGGGATTTTCATCCAATTACAAACGCGAAAGTGGCAAGGAAACAGAGTCGCCAACAATGTGTATTTATCCCAAGGGAGGGAAAGGAAACACTGCATAAACCTGAGGGAAAGGAAAAGAGCATGGTCTTGCGACCAAGAGAACTGGGTTCGGGAGTCGGTTACACGAAGGGAAGGTATTAGCACCCCCACGCGTCCATCGTACCCGATGGGATCCACACTTGCTGTTTCGATCAAAGGGTGTAAGAAACTGGAAATCCGCTAACTGGAGAACTGGAAAAGAAAGATAGAAAGGAGAAGGGGATAAAAGAAAGAAGTAACTCGATAGGACATTATCGTTGTCCTAGGCCTACGTATTCCCTCAGTGCAATGGGAAAGTCAGAGTCAACATAGTTCGACGGACTACGGGGAAAAGTTGCTAGTCGAGACATCGCATCTCGTGCCTACGTATCTTTAATCAGACGAGAAAGAAGAATCAGAGCAAATGTAGTTCAGCTCAACAAGGGTTGCTTTGTTTGTGTTTTTTAGCGGAAACGTCAGAGTGCGCGTCCCAGTAGTTAGGTGTTGCAGCTCGCTGTATGGAGACTTAGGTGTTACCTGTTTGCGGTAGAATGGACATGACGAGTCCTTAAGGAATAGAATGAAGGAGATGAGAAAATAATCTGTTTGTTTTTGTCTTTTAGAAAAGAAGTGTTTTGATTATTTTAGGTTTACAATGCATATTGTATTTAAGTCTTTCACGTAGGATCGAATGCCTCGCATATCGACCCAAGACGGGACGTATGCTAAACATTCTAAGAAAGTGAGAGAATACCCCTCACTATCTTATTCTCACATGAAAGGCTCAAATACAATATACGTTATGCCTTTATTAAGTGTTTTTGCTTTTTGTTTTGAGATGAGAAGAAGAGAGACTCAAAGGTTAAGAAAGGTAAAATCTAATGAGGGAGACTAAGACTCAAACCCTAATGTTATCATGCTTGGAGATCCTAAGGGTTAAGTGTGGTATGAGAACTCTTAAACTAAAAGAGAAAACAGGGATAACACTACCTAATGCTTATCCTACTTCACCTTAATCAAAGATTAAAGTTGAGCTAGGATCCCAAAGGGATGTGAGAAAATTCTACACATAGCATTATATCATGATATTCATAAAAGAGAAATCAGAAATTAATCAACAATGAGCAATGGAAATTATGGTCAACAATTAATCAACAATAACCAAGTTAGAGTTAAAATACTAAGTAAAAATCAAGATTAAATTCTAACAAGAAAAGTTAATTTGTCTAATTCTAAAATTAATCCTAAAATTAGTTCAAGGCAATTCTAAACTAAATCTAAAAAACATTAATCCTAAAGTTAAATCTAGAATTAAAACTAATATTAATCCTAAAATTAATTCCAATTAATTTCTAATTAAAAAATACTTCTAATATTAATCTAATTAATTCCTAGAGAAATAATTCTAATATTAATCTAATATTAAAAAACAAGCTTTTAATTAAAATCTAATTCTAAAAATTAAGAGTATTATCCAACTATCTAATTAAGAACAAATAACCGAAATTAAAAGTTAATAAAAAAAGGGTTATTTCTAAAACAAAGAAACTAACAGAGGGGGGTTTGCAGCAGTAACTGGGGGTGTAAGAATGAAACCAGGCGTGTGGGCTTAGCATCCAGGCCCAATATCTCTCTTTTGGTAACGAGGGGAGGGGTGCGATCACTGTTTTCATAGGGTGCAGAAAGGAGAATCCGTGCGCTGGATTGATGGATACCAGGCCCATTAGCTTTCTATCCTATGCGTAAAGGGGGTGCCAGTGTGAATTCTGGTGGTGTGAAACCTAAGCAGGCGCTAGGCTTTGTTGTTCAGCAGGCCCGATTGCTTGCTAAAAAGCTAGGGGGTGCAAGAGGTATTGGTTGTGTGATTAGCAAAAAAAAAATAGGTGGGCTTGAAGCTGCTTCAAGATCCGGTCCGTATCACAAGTATCACAAAGGGTTAAGAAAACCCTAAACTTCAGATTATACCATCTTCTTCACTATGTCGTTTTCACCGTCATCTTCAACAACTCCTCTCAGCCGTCCTCCTCTTCTTCATCTAATCTCACTCTTCATTATTTCCTCTTCATCCTCTCTAAAATCTCACCGTCGACCTCGTGTCATCCTCTTCTTGCTTTGTCAACGTCGCCGGTCAATGAAAGCCACACCGAAAAAATTCTCTCTCTGAAAATTGTTTGCGACGCTCACCTCTCCTCAATGTCTTACTTCCTACCGCCGCGTCGTGATCACATATCCCCCTCAAATCAAATTTCTATCCTTAAAACCTCGCCGGAGTTTTAGCGATCTCCGCCACACCATGGCTCACGCCGGCGGCGGCGGAGGCAACAACACATGCCTACAACTCTCTCCTCACTCCTAAACTCTCAACGATATCGCAAAAAGAGAATCCAACAGAAAACCTAACAACTAAATTGATTCAAAGATTCAACCAATTCAAGCTACACAAAGAGATCGATGGAAGAAACAAAACCTGAACTAGTGGCAATGAGAACAAGATTTAGAGAACCAGAAAACCAGAGAGGAGGTTCCACAGAACGAGATAAGCACCACGAAGCTTCAAGAGCAGGTAATCTTCTCTTAATTTTTGCAAATTCGAACGAAATCCGTCTCTTCTTCTTCTTCGCAAATCTGAGATTGTTGTTGGATTCTTCATCGCAAATCTGAGATCGTTGTTGGATTCTTCTTTGCAAATCTTGATTCTGGATATGTGTTGCTCCAGGTTTTTTTAGGTGAATTGTTGACGACGATGATGCTACGTTGCTGATGTCGATTTTCTACCTTTTTGTGAATCGTGGTTGCGATTGCTGATTGAATTCGCGCAGGTTCTGAAGAGTTTGTGAAAACGGATGGAGGATATTGTCGATGCTGCGTCGTAATCGGAGTTGTGCATTTCTTGGCTTTTGCATAATCAAATTCAAGTTAGGTTCGTTCTTGTTTCAATCTTCCTCAAGTCTTCTTCTGTGAATCTTCTTCTACACTTTTTGAATAGCTTATGCAAATTATTGAATTGAGAAGTGTTGTTGTTGATATTGTTGCTTTGAACTGTTGAATTCAACTTTGAGGTAATTGTTGCGAAAACTGGAAATTGCTAAATCGTGACGAATTCTTTGTAGGTTTTGAAATTGAAAATGGTGAAGAGAAGATTGGAAGGAAGTTGCAGAGATTATGTAGAATTTCATGAAGATGAAGATTAGTGGAGGAGAATGAAGTGTGAAGAAGAAACTCAAGAATGGAGATGATGAAAATGGCGAAGAAGAAGTGAAGATTCTGTTGCTGAACCACTTTTATACCAGAAATCAGGGAGGGGTAGTTTGGTATTTACAGGTGAAATTCTGTTAGAGTTTGTTGGAGTTCTGTTACGAGAACTTTGGTTGGAATCGTGAATTGATATTTTGTACGTGTTTTGAAATGAAAAATCTGATATGTGCAATGTATCTTTTCTTTTTCTACTGCAGTGCTTTTCTTTTCCACCGTTATTATTTTTTCCTTTTCTGTCACAACCATACTAAACTTCCCTTTACTTTGAATTGGTTAATCAAAAATAGATTTGAAACAAAGTTTTGGATTAAAAACAGATTAAAAGGTTAAAATGGTTACTGGAATGGGTTAGGATTAAAAGTGGTTTGTATAATTGGAATTTGTTAATCAAAAGCGGGTATTTACTAAGAATGGGTTCAAAAACAGATATTTTGGATTTTTTGATAAAAGGAATAAAAATGGATTTGAAATGGAATATTGAATTAAACTTGAATACGGATTTGGGTGATTTAACAATGAATAGGTTTGGATATGGATTTAAGAGTTAGACAAAAATGGATATGGATGGATTTGAGAAATTGAAAATGGTTTAGAAACAAAATGGTTATCCAAATGGATATGTGGGTTAAACTTGGATGGATTTAAAATGGATATTAAAATGAAATGAATATGGACCAAAAAAATGGTTTTGAATATTTGAATATGGATATTTAGGAAATGGAATCTTGCAATGGGTTAATCACAGAAAATGGTTTAAGAAAAGGTTATGAAAAAATGAATTTACAAAATGGATATTGGATATTGACTTTGGAAGTAATGAAAAATGGTATTAAATGAATATGGGTTAGAAAGTGATTTAAAACGAATATAAAAAATGGTTATGGGTTAGAAAAAAAGAGTTGTGTCTCGAATTGCAAGTAAGTCACATGATCACTTTCAATCCACATCCAACTTCAGATCCAAAGTGACTAGCTGAATAGGGCCAACAAGAAAAACCTCCGATCCCATGTCTCAAGAACCAATGCCATGATATGATTATGAATTATGACCTGATGATGCAAATGAAAAGGAAATATAAGCCAGTAAAGGTTAGGAAAACGTCGGGAAAATTTTGGGGTACTACAGCTGCCCCTATTTAATCAACTTGGACCTGAAAGGATGATAGCAACTGCTTTCAGACATTTAAGGTACAAGGTGATTGAATACAAAAAGAACCTCAAAATTTGCACTCTGTGGAGAAACAATAAAACTAGAGCCCAGTCACATTTTGCAAAGGAATCTGACGGAAAGATAACATACCCAGCGAACCACATCGTTAAAGGGATTTGACGGAAAGAAAAATGGAACCCCACCGAAAGGACACATCGTCAAAGTAATTTGACGGCAGGAAGACTCAACGGAAGGAACACATTATCATAGGGATGATATAAATAAGACTCGACCAAAGGAAACACATTGTCATGGGGATGACAGAAAGAAGACCAGACCAAAGGAACACATTGTCATGGGGATGACAGAAAGAAGACTTGAACGAAGATAACACGTCGTCATAGAAATGACAGAAAGGAAACCCTGAACAAAGATAACACATCGTCATAGAAATGACGGAAAGGAAACCCTGATAGAGATAACACGTCGTCATAGAAATGACGGAAAGGAAACTTGAACGAAGATAACACGTCGTCATAGAAATGACGGAAAGGAAACCCTGACAGAGATAACACATCGTCATAGAAATGACGGAAAGGAAACCCTGACAGAGATAACACGTCGTCATAGAAATGACAGAAAGGAAACTCTGAACAAATATAACACGTCGTCATAGAAATGACGGAAAGGAAACCCTGACAGAGATAACACGTCGTCATAGAAATGACGGAAAGAAAACTCTGAACAAAGATAACACGTCGTCTTAGAAATAACGGAAAGGAAACCCTGACAGAGATAACACGTCGTCATAGAAATGAAGGAAAGGAAACTCTGAACAAAGATAACACGTCGTCATAGAAATGACGGAAAGGAAACCCTGACAGAGATAACAAGTCGTCATAGAAATGACGGAAAGGAAATTTGTTTTTGGAATATCGTCATCAAAGGGTTGAAGGACAATGACTGGTTAAGGGTAAGATCGACGTATGATCTACGACCCAAAAGAAAGGTAAGCAGAGGGGTTGATTGTAATGTCTGCTGGGGATATGTCACCGTCTTAACTGAAAATTGATTCGGGCTTTCGCACAAGGTACCAAATCTGGCTTATGCTTCGTATACATATGTTTGAATTTTCTTTCTATGGCGTAATGCTCCATACGAAATGGAAATGCTACGCAATTTGAGGATGCAATGATCACTATATGCAAAATACCGATGTATGCTCAGGCTACCGGGGAAAGAAGGATGTGCCAAGTACAATTTGACTTTGCTGGCAAGGACAGGTGAAACCTAATGGTGATTTTTGTTCTCAAAGACAAAATCTTTCTGGGTACCAATGGGGATTGGATTTTGAATGAAGTGCCAATAGGGATTGGACTTTTGGTTTTGAAGGGGACGCCAATAGTGATAGGGCTTCAGGTTTTTGAAAGATGCCAGCAAAGTGGGCTATGGAAGGATGCCGAGCAAGGTTGGGCTATGGATTTTCTGTTTGGTTTTACAAGGCTTCATGATATAATATGCTAATGATATGCGATGATGATTATGCAATGGTATTTATGATATGCAACAGGACCACTCCAGCAAAATAAATGCAGAAGAGACGAGGCTAACTCCGCTGGGGAAAACAAACTGAACCGTCTTCAGGGTCATAACTGCTTGAGATCCTGACTACCTTTATTCGGCAGGCAAGCATGATTAACAACCGTCTGCTGGAGAAACATCCCAGGAATCTTGCTGAAGAAAAGTGCCAATGACAATCAACCTGTGAATTGCTGGGGAAAGCTACCAATCACTAACAAATCTGCTTGGGGAAAGATGGTTGATGACATCAACTCTGCTAGGGGACAACATCAAACTTACTCCTTTTTTGGAGACTTATATTCTACCTTTCTTCTGCTGGGAAGACGGAGACAACTTTACCACAAACTAAGGAAGCACAATCCCTACACTCTTATCCTGTACAGGCATATGAACTTTTGCTGAAGAGCAGTAAACTTCGCCAAGCTGGCTAAGGGAGAGCGAACCCCTGAATTCTTGCTAGGGAGAATGATTCACAATCTTCATAATGCTCTGCTGAGTGATAAAACTTTATCCATCTCTGCCGAGGAGAGAAACTCTATTGGGGACGTCACGTGTTAACTATCAATGTGAACCCTGCAGATGTGATATAACCCAAAAGAGGTGTCCAGATGAAGCCGCACCCAAAAGGAACTTGTCTTCAGGATGTCTCGTGAAGATCCAACATATATTGCCCCAGACTGTGATTTACTGTTCTCCGGAGAGAATAACTTTTTGTGCTTTTGGGGTGGCTTGCCCCAGCCTTGAAATGATTTGTGCCCCTGTCTAGCTGACCTGTGAAGGAGTACCTTTAACTGACCTTTGAGAGATTTATTGAATCTCGAATTGATTGCCCCAGATTCTCGACATAATTGCCCCAGATTAACTAAACCTTGGAATGAATCGCCCATTTGATATGACTTGCCCCGGCTCAACGGAGTACTCGGGCACTTTGCACCTTAGATTAATCAATCTTTCCATTGTAGAAACTTTCCTGATCAAGCACTTACTCGCAAGTAAAACTGTTCGTTTTGAAAAGATAATTTTGATGCAATACATATGACAGTTTTGAAATCCAAGTTTGTTCACTGGAAAAATGTGATGACGTGTAGTGAATGAATCACTGCTTAGAATGTCACATAGATACCAACATGAATGGTAAGAAAGTCCTTTTGGGAGTCAGAACTGACGTAATTTTAACCGAAGTATGCTTTCGAAACAACCCTGCTTCAATTAGGTATTTTGAGGTTTGTAACGTGGCCTGGTTCACAGTTTAAGAAAGAAAGGATATAGGCGTGCTGACGCGGCTGACGATGATATGATCGTTGACTCTGAGGAGGTCTCTGATTTGCAGAAGAATATTGTCCCTGATATGAAGACCCATAAGATTGTTGACTCTGAACAGTTGATATGTATGAACATCGAGAACGAGGTGGTGAAGATTCCTGAATGGAACTATTTTCTTCCTTGAATTCTTCCTGAGAACTGACAACTGATTCATTTTCATCAGCTTGGAAGTTCGAGACGCCTTGGAGATTTCCACATTTGATTAGTCTCTCAATACATTCTCCCACCATCACCTGGTCAGAAAATTTTGCTGCCCCATTGAAAATCATCTTTTCCAAGTACGGACCTTGTAAGGTATCCATGAACAAATCAACAATTCTCTATCCGAAAGTGGTGGTTGAACACGAGCGGCTAACTCTCTCCATCTCTGAGCATACCCTCGGACTGACTCATTATCTGCTTGAGACAAGTCTTACAAATGCATCCGGCTGGGAGCCATGTCAAGATTATAATCGTACTGCTTCACAAAGGCGTTGGCTAGATCTGTCCATGATCGGATGCTACCGCTTTACAACTACATATACCAATTCAGTGATGCCCCACTCAGACTGTCCTGAAAATAGTGAATCATGAGCTTATCATTGTCAACATGTGAGGTCATTCTTCTGCAGAACATCCCCAAATGTAGCCTCGGATAGTTGTCTCCTTTGTATTGCTCAAACTTCGGCATCTTAAACTTTGGAGGCATTACAAGGCCAGACACCAAACGCATGCTTGCGGCATTCAGATCAAGAGTATCATGCTTCATTAGGGCATCAAGCTTCTCTTCCAACACATGGCATCTTTCATCAAACTGAACAACCCGTAGGTTCTTAGGCTTCGCCTTTGGAACTACCCCTTGGACATCTGGCACAGAAAACGCAAAACTATGATAATCAGTGGCATCAAGAGAAGATGACTGTCCGCCTCGGACTATGTGATGCTCTTGCATAACAGGATCCTCAACAGGGATTCGCAACGGCTGAGTTTGGGCAACATTGTTCACCGCAGGTGGAATGACATTCCCAGTTCTCTGAATATTGGCTTCTCCCTTTGTCATGGTGGCCACAGCTTCCATTAGTTGATCCAACGGATTCTTCATCAAATCAATATCGGCCCTAGTCACAAACTGGTTATGCTCTTCAGAGTTCATCATTCTTCTAGAAGCTGATTCAAGTCTAATACAAAAGTCGGGAAATCAACTGCAGTTCAGACAAAGGATGGATGAGCTCACTGGTCTGGCCTGGAGAAAGATATGCAAAAATGATGCAAGATGCAAATGCAATGCAATAGTATGAATGTAATAAGACATGTGATCAAAGCTTCCATATAGTCTGAATAAGTGTTGTGCTGATAACTGAATAAGCTCATAGGTCTGTTCTGAAGAAAATACCAGAATACCAGAATATCTGAATAATCAGAATACCCGAATGCAAGAATACCAGCATAATCAGAACCCCAGAATGCCAAAATATCGGCATAATCAGAACACCGACCTACTCAAAATACCGGGATGGTCATAATGTCAAAATACCATAATACCAGGCTGATGAGTCCACACTGATAGGAAAACCAGAATATCGGGTAGGATGAAAGTCACGGTTACCTGCAAACCTGTAAATAATCTGCCCCTCTCACATGTGGGTACTAGAACAGACATTCCTCAGTTTCAGATTCTCTATTTTGAGAAGCAATAGTACATTCATCCCTCGGGGTACTGTACTAACGCCAAATAAAGAGAACGTCCACTGATTCCCCAAAAAATAAAGGCCATCCTATGCAAGTTCCAAAGTGGGCCCTCGGGTGCGAATGGGTTTGCCACAGAATGTGGTCTGCCACTGTCACCACTAAAGAGGGATGTTTCCACTAAGGTCCTCAATGATCGGTCACCAGAGTCGACAGCTTTCTAGGTTAACACTCCGAAATGCACAAGACGCGCGAATCAGAGCATCTCCCAAGAAAACCTCGTCTGGTTGTGGATTTCGTGTAAACCATACATAACAAGATGCTACGTAGGCCACACTACTTTCCACTCTAAGCCTATGTATGTACCCAAGCCTGTGTAATGGGCTTATCTCTCAGAATACCCATCCCGCCAAACAGAAAACCAGCACAGCACAGTCCAGTATAATAAAGAAATATGATGCAGTAAATGCGGTAAATACAGTAATGTACAGTAATATACAGTAAAGTAACATGGCAAAAATAGCAAATACAGCACAACTGTAAACCCCCAATGAAAGAAAAATAGACAAGCGCTAGGATTGACTCGCTTAGGGAACCAGAGATTCTGGGTTCGGTCCCCAGCAGAGTCGCCTGCTGTCGCTCCCGGGATTTTCGTCCAAGTACAAACGTGAAAGTGGCAAGGAAACAAAGTCGCCAGCAATGTGTATTTATCCCAAGGGAGGGAAAGGAAACACTGCATAAACCTGAGGGAAAGGAAAAGAGCATGGTCTTGCGATCAAGAGAACTGGGTTCGGGAGTCGGTTACGTGAAGGAAAGGTATTAGCACCCCCACGCGTCCATCGTACCTGATGGGATCCACGCTTGCTGTTTCGATCAAAGGGTGTAAGAAACTGGAAATCCGCTAACTGGAGAACTGGAAAAGAAAGATAGAAAGGAGAAGGGGAAAAAAGAAAGAAGTGACTCGATAGGACATTATCGTTGTCCTAGGCCTACGTATTCCCTTAGTGCAATGGGAAATTCAGAGTCAACGTAGTTCGACGTACTACGGGGAAAGGTTGCTCGTCGAGACATCGCATCTCGTGCCTACGTATCTTCAATCAGACGAGAAAGAAGAATCAGAGCAAACGTAGTTCGGCTCAACAAGGGTTGCTTTGTTTGTGTTTTTTAGCGGAAACGTCAGAGTGCGCGTCCCAGCAGTTAGGTGGCTGTATGGAGACTTAGGCGTTACCTATTTGCGGTAGAATGGACATGACGAGTCCTTAAGGAATAGAATGAAGGAGATGAGAAAATAATCTGTTTGTTTTTGTCTTTTAGAAAAGAAGTGTTTTGATTATTTTGGGTTTACAACGCATATTGTATTTAAGTCTTTCACGTAGGATCGAATGCCTCGCATATCGACCTAAGACGGGACGTATGCTAAACATTCTAAGAAAGTGAGAGAAGACCCCTCACTATCTTATTCTCACATGAAAGGCTCAAATACAATATACGTTATGCCTTTATTAAGTGTTTTTGCTTTTCGTTTTGAGATGAGTAGAAGAGAGACTCAAAGGTTAAGAAAGGTAAATTCTAATGAGGGAGACTAAGACTCAAACCCTAATGTTATCATGCTTGGAGATCCTAAGGGTTAAGTATGGTATGAGAACTCTTAAACTAAAAGAGAAAACAGGGATAGCACTACCTAATGCTTATCCTACTTCACTTTAATCAAAGATTAAAGTTGAGCTAGGATCCCAAAGGGATGTGAGAGAATTCTACACATAGCATTATATCACGATATTCATAAAAGAGAAATCAGAAATTAATCAACAATGAGCAATGGAAATTATGGTCAACAATTAATCAACAATAACCAAGTTAGAGTTAAAATGCTAAGTAAAAATCAAGATTAAATTCTAACAAGAAAAGTTAATTTGTCTAATTCTAAAATTAATCCTAAAATTAGTTCAAGGCAATTCTAAACTAAATCTAAAAAACATTAATCCTAAAGTTAAATCTAGAATTAAAACTAATATTAATCTTAAAATTAATTCCAATTAATTTCTAATTAAAAAATACTTCTAATATTAATCTAATTAATTCCTAGAGAAATAATTCTAATATTAATCTAATATTAATAAACAAGCTTCTAATTAAAATCTAATTCTAAAAATTAAGAGTATTATCCAACTATCTAATTAAGAACAAATAACCGAAATTAAAAGTTAATAAAAAAAGGGTTATTTCTAAAACAAAGAAACTAACAGAGAGGGGTTTGCAGCAGTAACTGGGGGTGTAAGAATGAAACCAGGCGTGTGGGCTTAGCATCCAGGCCCAATATCTCTCTTTTGGTAACGAGGGGAGGGGTGCGATCACTGTTTTCATAGGGTGCAGAAAGGAGAATCCGTGCGCTGGATTGATGGATACCAGGCCCATTAGCTTTCTATCCTATGCGTACAGGGGTGCCAGTGTGAATTCTGGTGGTGTGAAACCTAAACAGGCGCTGGGCTTTGTAGTTCAACAGGCCCGATTGCTTGCTAAAAAGCTAGGGGGTGCAAGAGGTATTGGTTGTGTGATTAGCAAAAAAAAAAAATAGGTGGGCTTGAAGCTGCTTCATGATCCGGTCTGTATCACAAGTATCACAAAGGGTTAAGAAAACCCTAAACTTCAGATTATACCATCTTCTTCACTGCGCCATTTTCACCATCATCTTCAACAACTCCTCTCAGCCATCCTCCTCTTCTTCATCTAATCTCACTCTTCATTATTTCCTCTTCATCCTCTCTAAAATCTCACCGCCGACCTCGTGTCGTCCTCTTCTTTCTTTGTCAACATCGTCGGTCAATGAAAGCCACATCGAAAAAATTCTCTCTCTGAAAATCGTTGGCGACGCTCACCTCTCCTCAATGTCTTGCTTCCGACCTCTGCGTCGTGATCACATATCCCCCTCAAATCAAATTTTTATCTTTAAAGCCTCGCCGGAGTTTTAGCGATCTTAGCCATGCCATGGCTCGCGCCGGCGGCGGTGGAGGCAACAACACATGCCTACAGTTGCTGATGTCAATTTTCTACCTTTTTGTGAACCGTGGTTGCGATTGCTGATTGAATTCATGCAGGTTCTGAAGAGTTCGTGAAAACGGATGGAGGAGATTGCCGATGCTGCGTCGTAATCAGAGTGGTGCATTTCTTGCCTTTTGCATAATCGAATTCAAGTTAGGTTCGTTCTTGTTTCCATCTTCCGCAAGTCTTCTTCGGTGAATCTTCTTCTACACTTTTTGAATCACTTCTGCAAATTATTGAATTGAGAAGTGTTGTTGTTGATATTATTGCTTTGAAATGTTGAATTCAACTTTGAGGTAATTGTTGCGAAAACTGGAAATTGCTGAATCGTAATGAATTCTTTGTAGGTTTTGAAATTGAAAATGGTGAAGAGAAGATTGGACGGAAGTTGCAGAGATTATGTAGAATTTCATGAAGATGAAGATTAGGGGAGGAGAATGAAGTGTGAAGAAGAAACTCAAGAATGGAGATGATGAAAATGGCGAAGAAGAAGTGAAGATTCTGTTGCTGAACCACTTTTATACCAGAAATCAGGGAGGGGTAGTTTGGTATTTATAGGTGAAATTCTGTTAGAGTTTGTTGGAGTTCTGTTACGAGAACTTTGTTGGAATTGTGAAACGATATTTTGTACGTGTTTTGAAATGAAAAATTCGATATGTGCAATGTATCTTTTCTTTTTCTACTGCAGTGCTTTTCTTTTCCACCGTTATTATTTTTTTCTTTTCTGTCACAACCATACTAAACTTCCCTTTAATTTGAATTGGTTAATCAAAAATAGATTTGAAACAAAGTTTTGGATTAAAAACAGATTAAAAGGTTAAAATGGTTACTGGAATGGGTTAGGATTAAAAGTGGTTTGTATAATTGGAATTTGTTAATCAAAAGCGGATATTTACTAAGAATGGATTCAAAAACGGATATTTTGGATTTTTGGATAAAAGGAATAAAAATGGATTTGAAATGGAATATTGAATTAAACTTGAATACAGATTTGGGTGATTTAAAAATGAATAGGTTTGGATATGGATTTAAGAGTTAGACAAAAATGGATATGGATGGATTTGAGAAATTAAAAATGGTTTAGAAAGAAAATGGTTATCCAAATGGATATGTGGGTTAAACTTGGATGGATTTAAAATGGATATTAAAATGAAATGAATATGGACAAAAAAAGTTGTTTTGAATATTTGAATATGGATATTTAGGAAATGGACTCTTGCAAAGGATTAATCACAGAAAATGGTTTAAGAAAAGGTTATGAAAAAATGGATTTACGAAATGGATATTGGATATTGACTTTGGAAGTAATGAAAAATGGTATTAAATGAATATGGGTTAGAAAGTGATTTAAAACGAATATAAAAAATGGTTATGGGTTAGAAAAAAAGAGTTGTGTCTCGAATTCCAAGTAAGTCACATGATCACATTCAAACCACGTCCAACTTCAGATCCAAAGTGACTAGCTGAATATGGCCAACAAGAAAAACCTCCGATCCCATGTCTCAAGAACCAATGCCATGATATGATTATGAATTACGACCTGATGATGCAAATGAAAAGGAAATATAAGCCAATAAAGGTTAGGAAAATGTAGGGCAAATTTTGGGGTACTACACTTAGTAGATAAGAACTCGGCCGAGGAGTGTCAGACGAAATAAGGTCTCTGACACAGTTGATCATTCGTTCAGACGTACTGGCTAAGAAGGAGTACTTTGATTCTACACTTTGAAGCTCGATTACTTCTGGAGAAGTGAACGACGTTCTTTCGATGTTCAACAGTCAAAAGAAATTGCCATCTTTATTTTAAAAGCAAAAAAAGTTTTACAAGTAAATTCATTTTTGTTTTATTTCAAGAATCGTTAATCATATTAAAATGTCATTCTGTAAAGCTAAAACAAATGAGAATTACAAACAAAAGCACAGGGGCTCAAATTTTATTGATAGGATGGAAATCAGCCAAACGCGTCATCCCAAAGAGTATATACAAAGTTTGAAAATGGTAATTTATAGGGAAAAGGGCTACATTGAAACATAACGACCGCTGTCCTTCTACCAACTTTGAATTCTGGACATCCTGAGCTTCCGTCGAAGATGACCTTGACTGGAGTTTTTCTGATGGACGACGTAACTGTTGCTGAGGGACTTGCTTCTGTTGGACATAGTTACTTGCCATTATCCCTAATTTTTGCCTGGATTGTACTATGATGTTTCCAATCCACCGGGATGATTTTTTTTTTATTTTGTCTCTAATTTTTGCCTGGATCGCCCTTTCGGGTTTTCAATCCACCGAGACGTTTTTTTTAGTTTAGGCAAAGTATTTCTTGACTACATCAACATTCGTGGGGTACGCAAATTCTTCTCCGTCCATGGTTGCAAGTCTCAAGGCACCGCCTAAGAAAGCTTTCTTGACCACATAGGGGCCATCATAATTCGGAGTCCATTTTCCCCGGGAATCAGTGAGAAACGTTTGTATCTTTTTGAGCACAAGGTCTCCTTTCTTGAAGACGCGAGGTCGAACCTTTTTGTCAAATGCCTACTTCATTCTTTGCTGATACAACTGACCGTGGCATAGTGCCTTTATTCGTTTTTCTTCGATCAGATTGAGTTCGTCATGTCGACTTTGACACCATTCGGCCTCTGTTAGCTTAGCTTCCCTCTACTTCTATGGGAAGCACTGCTTCCATGCCATATACTAGAGAGAAAGGGGGTACCCCTGTTAAAGTGTGGACAGATGTGCGATAACCGTGAAAAGCAAAGGGTAGCATCTCGTGCCAGTCTTTCTAGGTTACAACCATCTTTTGAACGATCTTCTTGATGTTCTTGTTAGCCGTTTCTACCGCTCCGTTCATCTTGGGTCGGTAGGGAGATGAGTTATGGTGTTTGATCTTGAACTCAGCACACAATTCTTTCACCATTTTATTGTTCGAGTTAGATCCATTATCAGTAATGATCTGGCTTGGAACACCATAACGGCAGATGATATTGTTTTTGATAAATCGGACCACCACTTGTCGGGTTACATTGGCGTATGACGCTGCCTCGACCCACTTGGTGAAGTAGTCAATGGCTACTAGGATGAACCGATGTCCGTTCGAAGCCTTGGGCTCAATCACGCCAATCATGACGATTCCCCATATAGAAAAAGGCCATGGGGGAAGAGAGAACTTTGAGATGCGTTGGTGGTACATGGATCTTGTCGGAGTATATCTAACACTTGTGACACCTCCTCATGTACTTGTAGCAGTCAGATTCCATGGTCAACCAGTAGTACCCTGCTCTGAGAATTTTTCTCGCCATTGTGTGTCCGTTGGCATGAGTGCCAAAGGATCCTTCGTGAATTTCTTTAATCAGCATGTCTGCTTCTGGTCTGTTGACGCATCGAAGCAAAACCATGTCAAAATTCCGCTTATAGAGTGTATCACCGCTCAGAAAAAAACTGCCAGCCAGCCTTCTGAGGGTTTTTCTGTCGTTTCTGGATGCCCCGGGTGGGTACTCTTGTTTCTGAAGGAAGCATTTGATATCGTGATACCAAGATTTGTCATTTATGACTGCTTCAATCGTGAAGATGTAAGCGGGCCTTTCAAGGCGCATTACGTCGATCTTAGCTAGGTCATTCCATTGACCTACACTAATCATGGAAGAAAGAGTGGCTAATGCATCAGCCATGTGATTCTCTTCACGAGGGATATGATGAAAATCAATTCTGTTGAAGAAAGGTAACAACCTTCTTGCATAATCTTTGTAAGGAATCAATCTGGATTGGTATGTGTTCCAATCTCCTTTGATCTGATTGACGACCAAAGTTGAGTCGCCATATACATCCAAGCTCTTGATCCTCAAATCAATCGCTTCTTCGAGACCCCTAATACAAGTTTCGTATTTGGCCTCGTTGTTTGTACACTTGAACGTAAGTCTGGCGGTGAAAGGAATGTGGGTACCCTGAGGTGTTATGATGATTGCCCCAATTCCATTTCCATAATGATTGACAGCTCCGTCAAAGATAAGCCCCCATTGGGAACCTGGTTCTGGCCCTTCACTGGGTTGCGGTTCATCGCAAACTTTCATTTTTAAATACATGACATCTTCATCTGGGAAGTCGAACCCGATTGATTCCTGATCGTCAATCGATTGATGAGCCAAATGATCAGCTAAAATACTTCCCTTAATGGCTTTCTAAACGTGGTACTCTATGTCATATTCTGATAGCAACATCTGCCAACGGGAAATTCTTACCGTGAGAGCAGGTTTTTCAAAGACATACTTGATCGAATCCATTTCAGAGATCAACCAAGTAGTGTGACGAATCATGTACTGGCGAAGACATTTGGCTGCCCAAGCCAAATCACAGCAAGTTTTCTCAAGCATAGTGTACCGAGTCTCGCAGTTGGTGAATTTCTTGCTCAGATAGTAGATGGCAAACTCTTTCCTTTTTGTTTCGTCTTGTTGGCCAAGTACACATCCCATCGAGTCCTCTAAGACTGTTAAGTATATGATCAGTGGTCATCCTTCCACTAGAGGTGATAAAATCGGTGGGTTTGACAGGTATTCCTTGATACTATCGAAGGCGGTTTGACAGTCTTCTGTCCAAAAGCAGTCCTGATTCTTTTTGAGTAACTTGAAAATCGGCGCACATGTCGCAGTCATGAGGAATATGAATCTGGAGATGTAGTTCAAATGTCCCAGGAATCCTTTGACTTGTTTTTCAGTTTTCGGAGAAGGCATTTCTTGAATGGCCTTGACCTTGTCAGGATCAACCTCAATTCCTTTCTGGCTGACGGTGAATCCTAAAAGTTTCCCTGAATGGAAACCGAAGGTGCACTTGTTGGGATTCAAGTGGAGTTTGTACTTTCTTAATCGCTCGAATAGTTTTGACAGATGGGTCACATGCTCCTCCTCTGTTCTAGATTTTGCAATCATATCATCGACATATACCTCGATTTCTTTGTGTATCATGTCATGGAAAAGAGTAGTCATGGCCCTTTGATAGGTTGCCCCGGCGTTCTTTAAACCGAACGACATTACCTTGTAATAAAAGGTACCCCATGGGGTAATGAACGAAGTTTTCTCCATGTCTTTCGGAGCCATTTTGATTTAATTATAGCCCGAGAATCCATCCATGAAGGAGAAAACTTTGAACTTTGTTGTACTGTCTACAGCATGTCAATGTGTGGTAAAGGAAAGTCGTCCTTTGGACTAGCCTTGTTGAGATCTCTGTAATCGACACACATTCTGACCTTTCCGTCCTTTTTTGGAACAGGTACGATGTTGGCTAATCATTGAGGACACTCTGACGTGGCGAGGAAACCTGCGTCAATCTATTTTTGTACCTCCTCTTTGATTTTGATGGCCATGTCCGGGTGAGTCCGTCTCAACCTCTGTTTTACTGGAGGAAATTCTGACCTTAACGGTAGATGATGTTCCATGATGCAGGTATCCAACCCTGGCATATCCTAATAGGACCAAGCGAACACATCGGGGAATTCTCTAAGAAGCTTTGTCAAACTCTCTTTGGCAGTTGGACTGAGTCGTGCCCCAATCCTGATTTCTTTTCTCTCTTTTTCCGAACCCAAGTTGACCGTTTCCAACGGCTCTTTGTGAGGTTCGACGGACCTTTCCTCTTGTCTGAGTAGTCGAGATATCTCATCTGGAATTTCATTGTCATCTTCTTCTTCAGCCCCAAATACCGGGAACACAAAGTTGGGAGAAGGCATCGGATCGTATGTTTCAACGGGGTTTTAAACAAGCAATCTACATGACGTGATGATTCGTGTTTAGAAGAGATAGAGAAAATGCAAGAGTTCGTGCAGTGTTTTTCTCTTACTGCTCGTTTTTATCATTTGAGATGTTTTTAGGATTACCATTTTCTAAGAAAAGCAAAAAGAGAAAACAACAATAAATGCGGAAATTACAGAACGACGTTATTTTATTTATGAACAAGTCGATTATTGAAACTACAGCTCTATAAAAAAAACTCAGTCGCTTTGGGCAAAGCGAAGAGGGAAATTTATAGAAAATTAGCCCTATCAAAACATTCGTTTCACCTGGGCAGGGTGAAAGGTTAAAAGACGGCAATTACTTTGACTTATGAACAATCTTCGGAACATCGACAACAACCCATTGGCGGCGAACTCCTCGGTGAATCACAAAGTTTGGTACCTTCTTTCTTGGCTTGTCCTCATAAATGACGCTGATTTCTGGTGGAGCAGGATCATTGGAATCTGTCTCCCAGGCAGAGTTATCGTAGGAGGATTCTTCAGTTGTATTTTCCGTAGTATTTGTACTCTCAGCTGTATCTCCCTATCCAGTTGGCTGGATGTCTTCGAGCCTGATACGAGAGCTTTCAGGAGCGGTGTACTTGACCATATAGTCGTATTTTCCACTAGGTTGTCCCAAGGTGTCCCACACTTCTTTGGAACTGGAGGAGTCATCCCTCTCGATGACGTTGACCTCGGTAAAAGCATAGTTAATGAATTCTAGTCCTGCAAACATTGCGAATTCATCGTCGTGCTGAGTATTTTCAGGATAACCTGGGTGTTGATCCCATGACACGGCGGGGACACAAGTATTCTTTTTAATGATGCTTAACTGACTTTCATCGTTCGCTGGCCCTCTTGCCCCAAGTCTCCTGGGTAAGCCTGCCACATTGGCAGGCCATCCATCGGGCCATGATAGTTGTGGTCAAAGTTATCTTTCATCAGGGTGTCCTCCTCTAATGAATTTGGCGGAGCAAGGCATCCTTCTGGATCACAATCCTCGTACAGTATCTCGACGTCTGATCTTGGTATAAATCTCGGACTCTGTGTAGGAAAGCAAAGGGGAGTCTGCATCTCGTCCTGAGATCTATAACCGTCATCGTTGAGATAGGACTTCCATTCTTCCTCCATATTGGATGAATCATCTTTATTGATGGTATGCACTTCTTGAGTCACTGGCTGAAGGAAGCCTCCATTGTGGAAGAAATTCCGAATGGGATGAAGACTTTCATCATTAGCAGCTGTCTGGGTACAGGTCGAGGAAAAGCCAAGACCCTTCTTTGTTTTATTGTCAGTAGGATTGACAAGTTGCCCCCATCCTGTTGTATTGGAACTCTCGACTGCTTTGATAGCATCTTTGTACGAGGAAATCGAAGTTCCCCCTTCGTATTGATTGTCCTTGTGTAGCTAAAGCGCTTGGAACTGAGTTCCAATTACCCCTTCCAGCTCTACATAAGTGGATGATGATAAGTTGCTTACGAGCAAGGCCTGTTCTCCACAGACTGTGACGAGTTGGTCGTTCTGGACAAACTTTAGCTTTTGGTGGAGAGTTGAGGTGATCGCCCCAGCCTGATGTATCCAAGGTCTCCCTAATTAACAACTGTAAGTTGCCCGAATGTCCATGACCTGGAAAGTGACTTGGAAAGTGTGAGGATCAATAGTTATGGGAAGGTCGACTTCGCCAATAACCGTTTTTCTGGATCCGTCAAATGCTTTGACAACGAATCGCTGGTTCTCATCAGAGATCCTTTGAATGATAATTGCATCAAGGTGGACTTCTGCATAACATTCAGGGCTGACCCTGTGTCTACCAGTACGTTGGCTAAAGCATCGTCCTGGCATTTGACTGTAATGTTGAGCGCCATGTTATGACGATGACCTTCTTCAGGTAATTCCTCATCACTAAATCCCAAGTTATTTCAGGAAGTGATGTTAGAGACAATGCTATCAAATTGTCTGATTGTTACATCTTGTTCCACAAAGGCTTGCTCCAAGACTTTCTGTAGAGCCTCCCTGTGCGCTTCTGAACTAAGTAACCGTGATAATACTGAAATCTTTGAAGGAGTTTGCAATAGTTGATCAACAATGTTGTATTCACTCCTTTGGATGAGCTTCAACATCTCATCATCGTTTTTTGAAAGGTCGGGATCACTGGATTGACCGACTGGTGGATTGGGAACTTCCGTCTGAGGTTCCTTTTCTCTGTTAGGTTCTCCAACTCCTCGGTTGAAGATTCTACTGTAACACCCCAATTCCCATCACGAATAAATAATACATAAATAAAATCAGAGTAACTAAAATTTATTTTTCCGACAGAAACAAGGATGTCACATTTAAATAAACAAAACATCATCCCTGCTCATATCCTGGATACATAGCATAAAATAGAATACCCTCAAAGGGGAAACTTTTTCCATATAAAAGGAAAGGTCAATTATGGAATAAAGCGGAAAGATCCATAACCGACTTGTTTTACAAAATAAATCATTTTAGAACATCAACTATATACACAAAAGTACTACCAAATACATTCAACAAATGTATACATATATATATATATATATATATATATATATATATATATATATAATCGTTCCCCGACTCCCGTGCTACGTATCAGAGCAGACACCAAGACCGACAAAAGAACAGAGGGCTAATCTTTACAAAAGACCTCCAGCAACTCTAATCTGCAATGCCTCATAGAGCATTATAAAACAGCAGAAGGGTGAGAAATAATAACTAAGTCAAGATTGCATAATAATATGCAAACACACATGAAAATCACATACACAGTTATTCTCACCTCACGCATCACATACCAATACATATAGCAAGCCACAGATGCATAACATATTTCAGACAAATCCGAACACATAGCATATATCAATTATGCCCACATACTAACATATTCACATCATATAACAGCACACAAGCTACACGTTACATAACAAAAGCATATAGCATGATAACACATCAATCGCACACATTGTACGCGATAAAAACCCGACAACCCGACTATTTTTCAAAAACACAAATTAATTAAATCATATTTTACCATCCAAACCATTTTTAATAGAAAGAATATTTTATAAGCTTTCCAATGCTTCAAACGGGGGTCAAAACGGACTTACGGTTCAAAAGTTACGGTCGAAACAATTTTGAAAGAAAACCTACAGCAGAGCTGACACGGCCGCCCGTGTTGTGCGACACGGCCGTGTCACCCAAAACTTCCAAATGGCCGCAAATTGACATGTCTGACACGGCCGCCCGTGTTGTGTGACACGGCCCGTGTCAGAACCCAGAAAAATGCATTTTTTTACCGTCGGAAGCCTTCCGGACCTCCGATTTCGATTCCGTAAAAAGCCCCGGTCTCAGAATTCAGCGTACTACAATATTCTCACCATTAAAAGACCATCCAACACATTTTCCATTTTTGAAATATTTTGAAACATAATTTTATCAATTTAACCCGATTCCAAACTCGATCAAAACCACTCGAAAACACACCAACAACCATTCACCGATTAAATATTAACCTATACCAATATTACCAGACATATCCAAACACTTTTACTCGATCACAACATCAATTTGCACAAAAACCTCAATATATATATCAAAAACTCAAAAGTTACAAATTCAACTCGATTCAATCAACCGATCACACTAAATCAAGACCCAACATCACACGACTCTACTACGCGATTTATTCCAACTTTCGTCCGTGAAAACATCGATTTCTAACCATTTTTCTCATTTCGACCTAGAATGGAAACTAGAAGAAATATCCAAAACAATCCAAGAAAACATACACATATACATACACAAGCAAGATATAATTGAAACTTCTCACCCTTACCCGATTATTCGCGCTTTAAACGGATTTTTCTCGATTTTCCTCTTTTTCCTCTTCTTTCTTCTCTTCCTCTTCTTTTCTCTTTTTCTCTTCTCTTTCTCTTTTTCTTTTCCTTTCTATCTTTTCTCTCTCCACTTTCTATTTATAATATCTAACTACCCAAATGACCAAAATACCCCTACGCTCAAATATCTCGCAACCGCTCTCAAAACGCGATAAAACATAAACAATGGTGAAAAATAATACATTGCCAAATAAAAGTTAAGAATAAAATAATATAATAATAAAATAATCAACTAAACTCGATTAAATAAAACTGACCAAAACTGGGGCGTTACATCTACCACTCTGTGTTACTCGACTGATGTCTGCAATATTCACGATGGAGGGTAATGGAATTTCCTTTCCATTCTCAATTATTGTTGCACCGTATTTGTAAAGGATAACCTTAGTTGATTCATACGGTAGTGGTCCCGGTATATAGATGATTATAAGAACGTTCTGATTTTTCTGACCATCGTATGTAATTTCGAACCATTCCCGGTTGGGAACTCTCGATTCGTCAAGTAAAGGGATGATGGCACAAACATCCCTAACCCTCTGATGATCAGAGATTACAACAACGTCCTCGATTTGATTGGCGAGATAGCTGACTGACCCAGAACTTGAGCATGGTTGAATCTCTTTGCGGTCCAACTGACTTTGAAGGGCTGCTCGCACGAGGTAGCATCCTTGATTATCCACCGAACAAACTCCACATCGCTCACAGTTATGTAGTGGCACCTGGTCACGTCCGCTTTGAATACAGTGTAACCTTACGAGGTCTGTTTCCATCGACTGAACATCCTGACTTTGATATCTAGTAGGATTTCCATTAGTGATACTAATTTGCTGGGTGTCTTTGTCCATATGGATTGGAAGCCACCAGTGGTTCAACAAGTGCTGAAGTGTTTCCTGGATAAGGGCATAACCTTGATCATTTTCGCAACCCGCTTTACAGTTCTGATAATCATGTGAAGTGAGAAAACCGAGTTGGACTTGGGTAGCATGTAACTCCCCCAGGCTGATATTCATCAAGCGAATATCGAAGATTTGAATCATGTTGATTTGATAATGATTCCTATCATGGTAGTCTTGGATCCATCCAAGATCCATCTAACGCTGGAGGACCTCTTGTACAAAAGAGCATCCTGTTTATTTACCGAGCAAGTCAGACAAGAATTGTAATCGTGCCGCGGCAGATTATGATACTGGCTTTGCCTTGAGTGCATTGCCACCAGGTTAGCATTCATAGCATGGATATCGTGGTTTTGAATGATGTTGGAATTCGTATGAACCATGTTAACTCCACGAACTCGGTGCTCATGGATCCATCCGAGATCCATCTGTTCCTGTAGAGCTGATTGCACCACAGAACACCGCCGATTGTTCTTAAAGCAGATATCACACTGGTGATAATTATGAGGTGGCACATGGCCATATGCACTCTGTCTACAATGCATTTTAACCAAGTTGGATCTCAATAAGAGTACATCGTGAATTTGATAGATGTTGTTAGACTCTCCCTCTATCAGATTGACTGCAGCTTTCTCGTGTTGAGGCAGAGGGTTCGTGAGAACATTCGGATTCGTATCTTTGAAAGATAAAACCCCTCTCCTAACAAGCTTTTGCACGTCGGATTTGAAACTGAGACAACTTTCTATGTTATGCCCTGGTCCTCCTTGATGGTAAGGGCATGTCTCATCCACCTTAAACCAAAAAGGCGGATTTTCTGGTACTCTAAGAGGAGCCTTGGTCTGGATGTGCCCTTTGACCATTAGTAACGGAAATAGTTCTGCGTACGATACGGGTATAGGGTCGAACCCTGGTGGCCGCGTTGTACCGTTGTTGTTGTATGGAGGACGAGCCTGCTGAAGAGGTTGTTGTGTCCTTTGCTGAAATTGCTGTTGATTAGGTTGGCTCTGCGCAACCTGAGGTTGATACGTAGAAACAGGCGCAGGGTTGATAGCAGGAGTTATAGCTGCTACTGGTTGATAACGTCGCCTTTGCTTTCTGAGAGAGATATTCCCAATATCTTGCTTTTTTTTCTTAGGGAGAGAACTACCGTATTTTTTAGTACCGCTTGTCGACCCGGTGTCTTTGACTAGACGTCCCTCTCGAACGGCTTCCTCAAGACGAACTTCCATGCTCACCATCACGGTGAAGTAACTGGGCACACTGGCGACCATTCTGTCGTAGTATAATGAGTTTAAGGTTTTTAAGAAAATCTTTGTCATCTCCTTTTCCTCCAGGGGTGGAGAAATCTGAGCGGCAATCTCACGCCATCTCTGAGCGTACTTCTTAAAAGTATCCTTGTCCTTTTACGACATTGATCTGAGTTGATCTCTGTCTGGTGCCATGTCCAAATTGTATTTATATTGTTGTACGAAGGCAGTGCCAAGATCTCTGAAAATGCTGATCTCGGTGCGGTTTAAACCCATGTACCATTTTAAGGCGGCACCGATTAAACTATCCTGGAAGTAGTGAATCAGTAGATCCTGATTCTCTGTCTGAGCTGACATTCGCCGAGCGTACATCACCAAATGGCTCTAAGTACAAGAGTTACCCTTGTATTTTTCAAAGTCGGGCACTTGGAACTTGTGCGGAAGTTTCACATTGGGGACCAAGCAGAGATCTGCGGCGTCCTTTCCAAATAAATCCTGACCGCGAATGGCTTGCAGTTGCTTTTGCATTTCCAGGAACTGCCCTTGGAACTCATTTATTCTATCGAACATAGTTTCGTTTCTACCAGAAGTTATCTGTGGAATCTGTCCTTCCGGGATAGTGTGCACCACAGGGGGTGGTACCGTTACTACGGCAGTGAATTTGGACGTTTCCCGAAGTTTGTAACCTTCAGGAGTCCTCATTATGCCCCTGGCATCCTCACTTTCCCGAAGTTTGTAACCTTCAGGCCCAGCGGCTTTTGCTATGATTCCCTGATCTTCATTGATCGGCGTAACATATCCTTCCGGGATATAATTAACAGGCATGCCCCAGGGACGATCTTTCGGCACTTGATACCTAGGATCATACTTCTCCACTATGGGCATTGAGGTGATCTCTGAGATCACAGTTCTTTGTATCTGAGCTTCTGCCATGGCTTGCATGTCGTTACGAAGCTTTCTCATATCCTCTCTCAGAGCGTCGATTTTTTCTTTCAACTCTCTGTTCTCTTCCTCGAGATCATCCATCTTTTTCTGACGATTAGCCCGGGTATTGTACGAATAAGACAGTTTGACTCTAGAATCGAGACAAAAACGTGAGATTCGTAGGTAAGAAGAATATGTGACGTGAGAATGATGAATGCAATGATTATATTAATTGTTTTTTGGTTTAATCAAAATAAACTTCGACAATTAGATTGCAAATATCAAACAGTGGGGAAAACCCCTTTTTATTGAATTCAAAGGATTGCGGAAATGAAAATACAGTAAATTACAAGGTGTGGAAATCGAAACCTAAGCTAATGGGTCCCGAGTCCTCTCTGAGGAGAATTCGAGTGCTGATTCTGGTACTTTCCTTTTCTTTGACCGGGGCTCTTGGGCCGTTGTCGGGTTGTCATTCCTTTGCCAAGTGAAAGGAGCGAGCAAATTCCTTTGGTCATCCTTATTTTCTATAGCATGTTGCTCCAAAATCTCAATTAGAGCATCCTTATCTTTCAGTAGTTGTTGTATTTTGATACACTCCACATTGAGAATGCGGTACTTGTTCTTCCAAGACCTCCTCTCCTGTTGAACTTTGTTGAGAGTAACCTGAAGGTTTTCCATTTCAGTCATGAAGTACATGACAGATTCCCTTAGCGGAAGAACTCCGTGATGAGGATAAGGCATCTTTAGCTTGAGAGCTCTAGTTTGTACCCAGTGGAGTTAGGGCTCCACCGAGACACAGTCAGGTTTTCCTAGAGACTCCCGTCCTTTCTTATGAACATGCTTCCAAGCATGCACTATTTCCATCTTTAGTGCCCTGTCATTTTCTCATTCCTTGAAGAAAAGACCCTCCATATGAGCATTACGCGGGACATGCCTCATCGGGTATCCAAATTGACGACGAACTAAAACTGGATGGTAATTGATTCCTCCCTTAGTTCCTCTAAGGGGTACGTTGGGGAAGTTTCCACAATGATCAATGATCCTGATCCCAATGTAAGGCACTCTTATGATCCCAAAAAGCGGCAGTCTTAGGCAAATGGGAAATGAACCATTTATATAGCAGGGGTACACAGCATGTGATCACCCCTCTGTTGTACAAATTCCTTAAGTGTATAGAATGATACGCATCTGTGAGCAGAGTTGGCACAAGGTTTCCAATGAGAAAAACCTTAATGGTGTTGATATCAACGAAGTTATCGATGTTGGGGAACAAAAATAACCCGTAGGTGAGCAAAACTAGCAAAGTAAAAGACTTTCTTTGTCAAGAACTGGGCTGGCAAACCTTGGGTGCCACCCTTAGTGGTCATGTGAGTCCTGACTTCTGACTCGTCCAAATAAATTGCTCTTGCAATGGTTTGATCTTTTGGAATTTCTTCCAGTCCAGAAAAAGAAGCTCGATCAGTGATATGTAAATTAGTTAGATGAGAATACTCCTTCAGCGTTGGTGCGAGCTGATAATCCAGGAATGTGAAACAGTGATAGACCGGATCGTAAAACTGAATGAGTGCATCCATGATTCTTTCAATTACTTGGACCCTCAACAGAGGTAACATACCTCCATACTTGGCTCTGAAAGCGTTAGGGTTAGTGATCATCCTCGCTAATCCTATCAAATCCTCTAGTTTTGGAACCTTGAAGGTATACTTGTGAGTTTTCCATCTACCGAAATCCATTAGCGCAATCATTTTCTCTGACATTTGCAATCATTGTCTTAGTTTAATTTGAAAAAGAGAGACTAGAAGAGAAAATTTTCTTTGTTTTATGTTTTTAAAATGAATGCATGAATGCAGCACACAAAAACATAGAAAAAACATGGGGTCAAAGGGTCGTTGTCATGAAGTCAAGGCTCTACCCATCCCAAAGGTTTATACTAGTGATTTTTGTACCTGTCTCTCAAAATCATCAATTCTTGTCGAGAAAACACCAGCGGGCCGAGAACCGTGCTAGGTGATGTTTTTTCGAAGAATCATCAGAAGAGGATAGTATCGCGTGACAGCTATTTCCGATAGCTTTCGCACTACTAAAAGGGGTTTTTCCTAGGTGTATACTCAATCTTTCCACATGCGGCATCACACACATTCCCATTAGCAGAAAAATAAACACAGATATCAATTAGGAAAAGCAGTATATATATTTGTCCTAATGTCCTAGACTTAAGAGCTATGAATCCTATGTTCCTGACAGAAAATGGCTCCCCGGAGGAGGCGCCATTTTGCGGTTCCTTCCCAATTTAAAAGGTTTTTGACCTAAGATCCTAATGAAGGCCGATCTTAGCAATAATGACATTCCTCAACGGAACCGTCATGAAAATAACCTGTCCAAGGTTTTCACCTTAAGAAAGAAAGAAAGAAAGTCAAATGGGCCCCACGGTGGGCTCCACTTTTCAGTAGCGAACGATTTTGGACGTGGTTCTTAAGCACTGCCGCTCTTTGGGGGGACTACAGGTCGATTCATTTTTTATCCTATTGAAGCTGATGGAGGAAGGGAAATAGATGTCTCCAACTAAACCTGCTTGCATACTGAGTTTAAACAGCGGTCTGTTAAGTTACGGATGCTATATGGAAGTGGGGCCTCTTTCTTCTTACTTTGTTAAGGCTGAAATGACGGGACTATGCTATTGGTAGGATGTTAGTACTGATGCTTTTAGATTGATGTGTGAAGGTACGGGATTTTTGGGTTTTTGATGAGTGTGCTCGCTAAGATTTTTCTTTCAATCTTATGCCTACGTATTCCCGTTTACCGAAACAGGGAAATCAGAGCGATTGTAGTTCCTCCTATTCTAGGGGAGGAAATGGTGTTTTGGTGTCTTGTTCAAAGCCCAAGATGTGAAGCTAAAAGTGATTTGTATCTTGTTTGAAGTCCAAGATGTAAAGCTGAAGGGTCTATTTGTTTGTTTCTTGTTCAAAGCCCAAGATATGAAGCTAAAGAGTCTATTTGTATCTTGATTAAAGCCTAAGATATGAAGCTAAAGGGTTTTAACTTTAGAGAGAATTTGTCATCTCTAAAGTGGTCTGTTTATCATGGGTGATTGATTATAAAAGATAATTACTTTAGTTGGGATATGTGAATCCAGCAATGCCATAATTTCCTTTATAGGGGTTTTTTTATCTGAAGGAGAAGACTTTAACTTTGTTTAGAGTAATGCCATCTTTCCTTAGGAACTTCTCATGCTAAAAGAGGGACAGTGGCGTGGATGTAAATAATCTAGAGGCTTGCCGCTTACAACAATTAGATGGGGTGGAAAGGAGTTGTTGATGTTTGTATGTTGTGACCAAAGCATTGATTGATGCTAAAAAGTTGATTGTCTCAAACAAGGTTTCCTTATACAAAGCCTAAGAGGAGGCTAAAAGGCTGACTTTTCCGGGGAAAATGTTCTCTCTGTCTTGTACAAAGCCCAAGATTGAGGCTAAAAAGGTTTGATTCAACAAGAGAATCTTTTTGTGTGTCTTGTACAAAGCCCAAGACGGAGGCTAAAAAGGGTTTGACTCAACAAGAGAGTCTTTTATACTCAACAAGAGAGTGATTTGGTGTCTCGTACGAAGCCCGAGACGGAGGCTAAAAGTTGTTTTGACTCAACAAGAGAGTCTTTTATACTCAACAAGAGAGTGTTTTGTATCTCGTACGAAGCCCGAGATGGAGGGTAAAAGGTTTGTGACCCAACAAGAGGGTCTTTTATACTCAATAAGAGAGTGTGAAAAGGTTAGCTCCGCTGAGGAGAATCATTGTACAAAGCCCAAGAGGAGGCTATTGTGCTGGTGACTGTTTCAGTTGTGTGACCAGTATGTTGGATAAAAGAGAAAATCAGTTCTTATATGAGTAATGTTGTACTCATGGACTTGATCTGAGGGTTGGGATTATTTCATGTTCTCTAGGGAAACGGGGAATCCAAAGGGGCTTTAGACTGTCCGAGTCTATGGGTTTTATCTTTTGTACTATGCTTAAGAAACAGTAATAACAAGATCTAGACTCTTTGAAAGACTGTTCTATTAAGATGACTAATTTCTGTTCCTATACCTCTAGGAGGCCGTCGGGACAATTTGTACGAAGCCCAAGAGGAGGCTGGAAACTTTTAAGAAGCCGAGGGACAATTTGTACTAAGCCCAAGAGAAGGCTATCTTCTCGGAGGAAGAATCATTATACGAATCCTAAGAGGAGGCTGTGAAAACTTCTAAGAAGCCGACGGGTCCTTGTATAACGCCCAAGAGGAGGTGGGGATGCTTTTAGGAAGCCTGCGGGTCCTTGTACTAAGCCCAAGAGGAGGCTGATGAACAGTTCCAGAAGGGGTTTCACATGGAACAATGTCCTTCTGTATATGAACTGTTCAAGAGGGAGAATTCCTTAGATCTAGTTATCTAACGTTGGTGTAAGGAGGCGAGGTTTGGTCTAATTCTAGACGTAGTTACCGGGGAAACTCTAAATATCTATATTATTATTACACAGTTGATATGAGTTTATGAAAGAAGACTTACAGTGAAACAGCGCCACAATACAGTTATATACATATGAAAGCGGTAAATAAAAAGCGGGTAAGCACTTACTCGGTGGTAGAGTTTCCATGCGGTTTTGTTAGTTGTTCAACAAAGAAATATTGAAAATAACAATATATTACATAATCAAAGGAGAAAGTGCTTTGAAAGGAAAATTGGGGCTTACAACTCAAGGAGAGGCCCAGGGTTTTATCAGTGATCGCACTATCGTTTTGTACAGGGACTTATTCAAGTGACTGAGGCCCAGGAAAGGTTTTTTGTACAAAGGTGTGGGTCTTACACTCTCTCGAGAGGCCAAAAGAGTTTTTAAAGAAAATAAATGGGTCTTACTACTCGAGGGTAGGCCCAAAATGATTTTGAATGGGTCTTATAGCTCGAGGAAAGGCCCAAGGTGTATGTTTTAAACGGGTGATGATCACGCCGAACTTTTGAAATACAACGGGACTTATACAATTAGTGAGGCCCAAAAATAGGTTTGTATTTACAAAGGATTGGGTCTTACACTCAATTAGAGGCACAAAAGTGTTTAAAGAAAAGGAATGGGGCTTATAACACGAGGGTAGGCCCAGATGATTTGTAAAAGAGGAAACGATCACGCCGTTGTTTTTGAAAATACAGTGGGACTTATACAATGACTGAGGCCCAAGAAGTGGTATATTTACAAAGGGATTGGGTCTTACACTCTAATAGAATCCCAAAAAGTGTTTAGAAAAGTTTGTTAGGGTGAAAATCAATTTCAACCCTAATTTCATCATTCTTTAATATAATTATTCAAAGAAAATTAATAAAAATGATAAAAATGCCAAATAAGTTTGAATAAACAACTTGTGATTTTGGTTTTAGGTTTGAAAAATGAGGCTTTAATCACAAGATGAATTAAAACCTATTTGGTGTTGATTTTCCAACATGAATATTTATTTTTTTAAAGGTTTAAAAACAAATAAAAAATATTTATTCACAAAAATACTAATTATATTAAATAAATAATATAAATCCAATTTTTTTATGGAATAAAATATTTCAAAATTTTTGTGATTTTTTTCAAAAAGAACCAATCAAGAATAATTAAAATTGAAGGAGTTATTAATTTTCCAATTAATTAATAAAACATGAAAATATTGGAAAAAAATAGCAAAAATGTGAGAAAGCACAAAATGGCATGGGTGGGGTTTGAACCCACGAACTCAAGGTTATAGGGCGCACGCCTTACCACTGGGGTGTTGATACATCCATTGATTGAAATAAACCAACAAATATACAAGGCATGCCTTGTTTTTGGCCTGGCCCAAGGCAAGGCAAGGCAAGTTTGGGTCAGAAACGGGAAGGTCCATAACTTTCTCATTTCTCCATGTTTGGGGATAAAATTTATATGCATCTGGCCTAGATTTTCACAAGGAATCCAATGGTGGTGGTATTTTCCTCAGATCATGAACCCTCCTCAAAATCCGATAGGGGTTTTGAAATAGGCCTATAATTGCATTTTCTATGCTACACTTTGATACAGGCATGAATTACCTGATGAATTGGTTCAAACACAACAAATATAACATGTATAAGAGATGCATAATCAGTGGACCTCAAAACATTGCATATTTTGGAAAGTTCAAGTCATGAGGCTTACCTCCTTTTGAGCTTTTTGGAGTTTTTGTGCAATCTGTCAAGCCTCTTGTTCCAGAAGTGATTTGATGCTTTGGACACTCTTAAATGATCCCTTAGAAGTTTTTAGGGTGAGTGGAATCAGTTGGAACCTGCCAAAACACAAACTGGCCCTTTCTTGTAAAAGGGGTTAAAAGGGCCAAAATAGCAACTCTCTCAAATGGTGTTCCAAATGGGGGGAACCATTTGGGACAGTTCAAGGATGATATTTGGTGTGTGTTTGAGGTTTTATCTGGTTTGGAAAGTGACTGAATCAAGACATGGCTTGAAAAATGCACAAAAGGCCTATTTTGAGGTTTTGAGAGGTGACTTTGTGATTTAAGGATTACAGGTCACTTGTGAGAGTTTGGATAGCTTATACATGACATATATGAGGTGTGTGTGTGATTGGTTTGGTTGGAATTGCTCTCTAACTCAAAAACTCAGAGATACCTTGCTAAAGAAGGCATTTTTGCCAAGAGAAAGAGATTTTGAGGAAAGCATCTGTTTGATGGCTTTGGTGTACTCAAACTGAGCACACATGAGCTCTATTTATAGTAGAACAAGTTTGTTTTGGGATCAATAATGAATGGCAACCACAACATAGGTTTGGCCAATGTTGATCAATGGGAAGCCAAGTTTCCTCTAGCCATTGACTAGAGGTTAGGGCACATGCCTTTGGTTCCCTAGTTGTTGGATCATTCTTGACTGAATTCAGTTGCAAATGTGTCAGTCCATGCCACCTCTAAGCATCCATTAAATGCTCCAATCCAAAATTGGAGTCTTGTCCCTCTTTTAGGGATTTCTAGGTTTGGCATGCTACTTCTTGTTCCAAGGACTTTGGAGGCTTGGCTTAGTGTTTGTCCCCTTTGGATTTGATCCTCAGATGTGTCCAAGATGATGACAAGGCTTGGAATTAGTTGATTTTGCCAAATCGAGCAAAAATGTAAAATTCTGCCTAGCCTTGGCAGTTTTCAGCAAGGCATATTGCCCTTGTCATATCTCATGGCTCAAGTGGAATTTGGTGATGTTCTTGGTCATTTTGGAAAGCCCTCATATAATACAACAACTGTTTGATCATAATTGTCCTAATTCCTAATTTTTGATGAATGCATCCCCTGAGGAAAAATTGACTTGATGGTTGGGTCCATGAGGTTCCATGGAGCATTTTAGGTTATGCTTTGAAGAATTGGCTCATGCCCAGAGGAAAATTTCCATCTGGAGGCCCTGGTCGACCAAATACCTAATTTGGTGACACTGGCGATCTTGAGGCTTAATCCACCTAGAAGGGAGCAGCCTTGTGCTTAGTCCTTGAAGTGGGAGTCCTCTTGATCCATTGGGAATATTTGAGAGGTTAGACAAATTGAAGATCATGCCAATTCTTGATTGGTCCTTTGTCTTAGAGCTTAGAGAGGGCTTGAAACCATAAATTTGATTGTAGTGGATGCTCAACCATCTTTGAGGAGATTGATGAGGCATGAAGGTACATCCATATTGTGATGATGATTTGCACAATGATGGGAATCTAGGTGGTCAAAATTTGGGGTATGACACAACCTTGGGCTTCAATCAAGGCACACAAAAATCAACATCCTCTCAGAGGAAATCAAAATCTCTACAGGACGATATCTTTCTCTGTCTAATCACATCAAAAAAGTCAATCAAAACAAAACCCTTGTTAGTTCTTGTATTGGCTGGAATTTTGGTAAAACAAAGTTGAACAATGTTAATGTCATGTGTCTGATGTCTTAACATTGAGTCATAACATTAGTGAATGATAAGGTGTTGAAGAGTTAAAGTGCTGAAGAGTGATGTCACATGCGATGTCTTGACATCACTATACCAGAACATTAGAACATCAGGTGGTGATGTTTTAGGGCTGCGCGTTTAAGTTTGATTTGATCAGATCTGTTAGAGATTTAGTGTGCGAATATCTTGGGAGAAATATTTTCTGTTGCAATCTGATTTTGTGCAGATTTGTTGCTGTGTTTAAGGGCTGAAGATTTGAAAATAAAATCTGTTTTTAAATTCAAATCAAATCAGATATTTTTATGGAGAAGATCTTGCAGCTGAATTAAAAAGTGAAGATTATTGAAGATTAGTTTGTTACTATTTTAGTGCAAAAAGATATGGAGAATAGGTTGTTACTATGGAAAATAGTTTGTCACTATTTTTGTGCAAAAAGATATGGAGAATAAATAGTTCTAATTATGGAGATAAATTGGGAAGAGTTGATTGAAGACCTATTTTGTAGGAGAATCTTATGCAGATTTGTAGCAGCTGATATGATGTGATTTGAAGCCTAAATCCAGTTAGGTATAGGTTATAAATAGGGTCTTTGTAACCTAGAAAGAAAGGCCAGCCATCATGTAGATTATAAGGGCTGTGTTGGTTGATGAACCACCCGGGTTGTGGAATGGTCATCGTGTTTATCTCGAAGCCTGTAGGTAAGAGATGTAGTGTTCTTGGAGGAAGCTGTTAAGCAACTCTAAGTATTGTTCTTAGTCATATGTATCATGTCTAGGAGTTGTCATGGAAGTGTGTCTTCTACTTTGGTGTGATTGAAAAGTTGTTGGTAATCAAGTTGTCGATGCAGTAGCGAATTTGTTGACTGCTAGACATCATTGCGATGATTGGAAGTGAGATGGAGTCTCTTATCTAGGGAGGACTTAGATAGAAGGGTCATTGGGTAGTGATTAAATTAGGTAGATTGTCAACTGGTTTGTTGAGTCTGTAATTTGATACTGCTAATAGTGGACTTCCTTCCTGGCTTGGTATGCCCCCAGATGTAGGTTGTTAGACCGAACTGGGTGAACAATCCTTGTGTTGATATACTGTTACTATTATTGCCTTGTTCATACAGCAGATTGCGATGTTGTGACATTGCACGAGACATCACACGTCTGATACCAGAATTTCAACCCTAATTCCAGATAACCGCTGTAAGTGGCACACTTGTTGATTCAAATATCAAAGCTGTCTATCCCTCATTATCCTGGTTAAAACCTCATCTAATTGCTGTAAGTGGCAAGCCTCTAGATACAAACATCCAAGCCACTGTCCTTCTTTTAGCATGAATTCCTAAGGAAAAATGGCATTGCTCACACTGAGTTAAAGTTTTATCCTTCAGTACAAATCACCCTGTAAAGGCAATTGTGGCATTGCTGGTCTCCATGCATTCCAGTTAAAGTAATTCTCCTTTTCAAACCAGTTACCCAAACAACTGTGATTAACAGATGAGATATCTCTCTTTAGAGATGACAAATTCTCTCTCAATCAAAACCTTTTAGCTTCAATCTTGGGCTTTGAACAAGACAAAAACAAACAACCTTTTAGCTTCAATCTTGGGCTTTGAACAAGACACCAGACATCTGTTTCTTCCTTAGAATAGGAGGAACGACGATCGCTCTGATTTTCCTATACTTCATAACAGGGAATACATAGGCATAAGACTGCGATAATCTTAGCGAGCACACTAAACAAAAAAAACCTTAGGTCCCTGACCTTACCAAAAACATCGGAAAACCCGAAAAATAACCAAAATACTCTCTCTTTCTCTCAAACATCCCACCAAGACAAACTTTTCCCATTTCACAGACAAACACAATCAAGTATCAAAGTTGATCCTAAAACTATTATCTCATGGATAACCATGTATAGAATGGGTAATTGACAACTCCCCATTGTATAACCTGACCCCGGACTCCCCAATCTCTCTGTCAAGCGTTTGTTCAGTTAAACAGATGCGTGCAAGGTTCGTTTTAGATAACTTTTCCTTTCCCTTCCAGCTTCACTGGAAAAATAAGTAATCAGAAAGTAGCACCCAACGTTCCTCCCACTGAGGTGAGGAATTCCCAAATTCAGCGATAAGGTGGTTGCGTCACCGACAAAAATCGCTAGCTATAATAACCCTTTTATTTGTGAATTTTAAAATAAATAAAAAAGAAAAGGTGCGCCTTAACGTTAAAGGAATAAAATATTGTATGGCGGTGAGTTTCGAACCGACGAAAGTTTGATTGTATAACAACGGTTGGTTCTGTAACCGCTATTATATACAAATAATTTTTAATCAAAAAACAAAATAAATATCGTAGCACCTTAATTCAGATATGTCACCACGGTGTAGGGAAAAACCGTGGTGACCATGGCGTTGTTGAATGCGTGTTTTGTAGTAGTGATAGTATAAAAACAAAAAATATAGCTTTCTTGTATCCAAGCATAAACTCTATGCAAGGGACCAATATTCTACCATGGAAACCCTTTGTCTCTTCCTTGTCCAATAATTATGATTTACCTTGTATAACACTCGTTAATCCATGATCCTCAACAATCTCTAAATCAAGTTAAAAGAAACATTTGGAACTAGTAGCACATTCATATTAAAAGAATATTTAAAAAGTAATGAATTGTAGCCATACCACCATTTATTTGATAGGGAAAATGAATCAATATATTAGATAACCAAAGGCATAAGAAATGGCTCTAATATTAGTACATAAACAAAAACCAGAATAGGAAACATGCCTCCAAATTAAGCACCGTAAAACCAACACCATTACTAACAATGAAAATTTCCATTGGAACAACTAACCACACCTTCACAGCGCAACCCCATAAATACACAAAAAATAAGTTTATCATGAGTGAAAAAACTAACATACATATGAACTGTAACAACAAACACATAAAAAGACCAGAACATAAATAATAATTAAAAAGTTTTGCAAATTCATCAGTAGAGGTCACATGAAAATGTTAAGAAAAAATGAAGGACCGCAAAAGGTGAATGACACGACCTCTATTATTCATTCCTTGTTGTGCGCCCTGTAATTTCCTTCGCCACTCAATGAGAACCATAAGACTCTTTACTCCTCGTACGTCAATGAGGAGCTAGAACATGGCAACAGGTCATCCATTTTTCAATACCCTAGCTGAAACCTAACAAAATGAAATTGAATTCTAATCCAAATATGAATCTCATAACAAAGAAATTTTGAACACTATGATACCCATTTTGTTTAGGTAACCTATTTTAATCTCTAATTTGTAAAGAAAATCATGAATAGAGTGAGAGATATATAACCTTGTAAGTTGTAAGAGCTGAAACGGAGTGAAAATCTTCACCTTGTGCAAGGCTAGGGGTGTTCAAAATAACCAATAACCATGAACCAAATTAATATCCAAATTAAACCAAATTTTAAAATCCAGCCCAAAATTATATTTTCAAACCGGTGGCCCATTTATCAAATTAAAAAAGAACCGGTAACTATTATCCTAAACCGGTTTTGAGTGTTAGTTTCCATTTCTAAAACATTGACAAATTTCACTAATTGCAGAACATACAATTCACCAAGAACACAAATTTCAGAAACCCTAATCCTCAAAAATCCGAATCTCCTTCATCTCTTTCTTCAAATTTCAGGCCCTAATCCTCAATTTGTATCTTAATTCTCGAAATTACAATCATGGGTTTATGGAAATAGTGGTAAAATCGACAAAATCGTTCTTCAAATCTAACGAGCTCTATTTTCACAATTTGTTTCAGGTTTAAGCTTATTATTCTTTTGGTGTTTTCATGATTTCTCTAGTTTGGATTTTCATCTTTGACTCGGTAGAAACAAATTAATCGTAAAATCGACGAAATGTGTTTCAGGTTCAAGAGAAAGCTCTGCTAGCATTTTCACTCTACATCTTCCATTGATACTCAGGTAAATATATTGTAAACTCTACTTTATCATTAGTGGACATCATAATTCTGCTTAATTGATTCACTGTTTTCTGTATTTCCATTGAAGTCATGTGTTTATTTTTCATATCATTGCTTCATGTATTGCTACTGGGTATAAAAATGTGCTGTAGCTTATTTTTCAATTCGTTGCATTTTATATTTTTTAACTTGTGCTAAATAATTACTTACAACATACTATGTAATCTATTCAGTAATAAGTTGAATTCTTCACCTATAGCTTACTTGTGTACCCATACCAAAGAGAATTATTAATTATATAGCAATGATTGACAGCCCCCAATCAACATCATGTAATCCAAGGAGCTAGAATTCCGACGACTAGTGAAAAACACACCCTTTCCATGACATCTCTTGAGATATCACAAAAACACTCCGAGTAGCTTTTTCATCTTGCAAGGCTGGTTTGTCCACTTGACTAAGTTGTTCAATGGGGAAAATATAATTCAGGCCTTGCACAGGTCAAATATAGCAACTTTCAGCCATCCTTTTGTATTCATTATCTTTAAACAAGTGAGGTCTTGAATCCCGAGGGGGTACAAGCAGCTTACAACCAAAGACCCTGCCTTAGTTGATTATAACCAAACTGAGATAAGTTCTCATTCCTTTTTTTTATTTTTTTCTTGCCTCTCTGAGATCATAGAAGGATTCCAGAAACATGCTCACTTTGTTTGCAGAAATACCCACAAAAACCATGCAAAAAAGCATTATCAACGTGTACTTGGTGAACTAACTATTTGTTAATAGATGCAACTATGACACCATGTGCAACAGGTAAGAAAGCTCAAATTGATTATACCCTCTTGCTACGAGTTGGAATCTGGCCTTAAACCTCTATTATTCCATCTGTTTTACTTTACCTTGTAAGTAAACCCATTTGCTTCCTATAGGTTTGACTGTCAGAGGCAAATCTACCAGAGTCCAAGCATGTTTTTCTTCTAGAACCTTCGATTCAGCTTGAATAACATGTATCCAACATTGTTACGAGCATGCTGTTATCTTGGTTTTGAAATTAGTTAGCTGTCATATTGTCAATAAGTTCCCTTTTATTGCAATTCTGGTAATGAGCTTATGCCAGTCCCAAACATGAGAAATTATGCTAACAAATTTGAAATTATGTTGGAAGCTTGTAGTGTGAATGTATTGTGGTTGTTGTATGTTGCCTATGCTTGGTTGCTTGTGTTTCTGCCTTGTTTCGTAGCTTGAAATTCGAAGTTAGCTTAGTTAGCTTTTGACTTAGTTTGATGAACTAAGATGCTGGAACTCGGCGTTATGTTTTTAATGATATCTTAGATAAATGTAGGTGCTGTAGTGCTCACTGATTGTGTATTTTTGTTTTAATTTTCTTTCCTTTCCCTTGGTTTCAATTGGATACTTTTGCTTATGGATGCACGGTAAAACTGCGATAGATGTACAGGATGCTTTGTTGTTCTTGGTGGGTAGGATTGGTGTAATTTGAGCTTATGACCAAAGTACATGATCATGCGCGTATTTAGGTAGTGGACATATGATGTTGTTGTTTGGTTTTAAGAAGAGAAGAGTTTGTTGTTTGAGTTATTTTTAAAAACATGAAAGTTGAATAAATTTTCCAATAACAACTTTCCAAGCATCTTCTCCTTGATCATATACCTTGATCCTTCCACTGTCCATAGTATTAGAAGGAAAGTTGTATGCTTGCACGATGGCCTCTGCAACATGTCAACTTTCAATTATTGATAACAGAGATTATGTAAGTAGTAGTTTCTCTATCCTACTTGACCTTGCTACTATTTCTTATAACATTTGATGTCCTAGATTGCAAGAAGATCGATAGGTAGAAGTGGAGACTCGATATAGAGTTAGTAGAAGAGAGACTAGGTTGATTGGGTTTATATGCTTCTGTTATTTAGATTATGAATTTGCAAATTTAAATGCAGTTTGCTTTGGAATGATTTGAAAAATGTTACATGTGACATTTGAAAATATGATTGCCAAATGGATTAATGAAATTTTTTTATAGAAACAGTCATTATATTGTATTTGTTTTTGGATGCCAAATTTATGAGAAAATTGACTCCCAAGATTTTTTTGTTTTGCTTTCAGATTTGACCCTGTTGAGGCTTTCTTGGTGGTTACTTTAGAAAGGTGGAAGACAAGCTCTTGAGGAATTTGCAATGAAGCATGATTTTATATATTTTTCAAGCATTATATTGTATTTGTTTTAGATGCTAAGTTTATACGAGAAAATTGACTGAGATTTTGTTTCTCTTTCATATTTGATCCTGTTGAGGCAAACTCTTTCATATTTGATCCTATTGAAACTGAATAGAACAAGAGTTGTTAATAAATAGCTTTGTTAGTTATAATTATTTATCATCTGAAGCATGCTATTTTTCTCTTATGTAACACAAATGATATATTAACTGCATTTTAAGAATAAATAATATGAGTGTTTCTAATTTGTTTTTCTATTTTTAACAGAATCAAGATGACTAATGTTGGCACAACTTATGCAACATCTGAGAATACGGTTTCAACCCCTCCATCCGAGAAACTGGTTTTTTTTAAAGAAAATAAAAAACTGGTTTTGAGAGAAACCGGTTTAAAACCGGTTTTTTTTAAAGAAAATAAAAAACTGGTTTTGAGAGAAACCAGTTTAAAACTGGTTTTTAAAAAATTGGTTTTTTTGTGAAAAACCGGTTTGGAACTGAACCGATCCACTTATAAACCGGTTTTAAAAAAATAAACCGGTTTTATAAAAATGGTTTTAAAATCCAAACCAAACTATATATATGGTTTAATTTGGTTTGGTTTATGATCCATGCACACCCCTACGCAAGGCTAATTTGCGATTGTGGGGGTTGTGATTATGAAACCGTGGCATACAGAGGGGGCACTGTAGCTTTCGATGAGACTTGGTCGGTCATGGAAAATGAAGAAATTGGGAAGGAAAAATAGTATAGAAGTTGAACGTGTGAAGGTTGATGTTGTGGATCGAATGGAAAAGAGAAACGTGAAATTAGGGAATATTGATGTGAAAGGGGAAAACGAATTTGAGAGAGGAAATATGAAATAGAAATTAAAAAGGAAATGCCTTATATGGATTTTGAGCCTTGCGTACGTAAAAATATTATTTAATTTTAATAGAAATTTAATATTAATTATGACTGTCAAATATGGGATATTTCGACGTTTATGAAAACCGCCACTTTTTACGATAATTATGGCAGTTTAAGATAACCGTCATTTTAAAACCTCTACCATTTACACGTTTTTTTGTAGTGATTGAAGAGGAATCTAGAAGACAAGATCAGAAGAATGAAGTCTTAGTTGTTTCTAATAACAAAAAGAGATTAGGTTCGGTTTTGAAGCCTACGGGCAAACCATTAAAGAATCAGAACCGCAGTGTTGTGAACCAAATTAAGAATGGGAATCCCTCAAGGGGGTCATCTTCTCCGATTGCTAGACAGCAACCACCAACTCAAATAAATGACGCTCTGATTTTCATTTGCTTTAATTGTGGAAAACCAGGTCATATGGCTAAGAGATGTAAGAGCAAGCCTAAACCTGACGGCTCTAACGCATAGGTTAATCTAAGTGATAAGCAATTCATTGTCATGATCATTGAAATCAACATCGTTGGTGGAAGTGATGGTTTGTGGATAGACACTAATGCCTCTCGTCATGTCTGTTATGATCATGCTCTATGTTCAAGAAATACACGAATGTTGAAGATAAGAAAGTGTTGTTGAGAGATGCTCACACCACAGATGTTATTGGAATTGGAGACGTTGAGCTGAACTTCACCTCACGAAAGACTTTAATCTTGAAGGACATCATGCACGTTCGTTAAATTATGAAGAATCTTGTTTCTGGTTTTCTTTTGAATAAGGCATGGTTTAGTCAGTCTATTGGAACAAATTTGTACACCATCACTAAGAATGATATTTTTGTTGGGAAAGGGTATGGCACTGATGGAATGTTTAAGTTGAATGTTGGTTTGAATAAAATTTATCCTTCTATTTACTCTTTGTGTGATTTTAATATTTGGCATGCTAGACTTTGTCGCATTAATAAGCGAGTTATCTCTAATGCAAGAAACTTAGGCCTAATCCCTAAATTAAAAGTAAATGATACAAATAAATGTGAATATTGTAGTTAAGCTAAAATTACAAAGACTTATCATAAATCAATTATTAAAGAATCTTATCCGTTAGATCTTATACACTCTTATATATGTGAATTGGATAGAACTTTAACTAGAAATAGTAAACATTATTTCATCACTTTTATTGATGATTGCTCTGATTACACTTATGTATACTTAATGAAGAATAAAAGTGAAGCACTTGACATGTTTAATATGTATGTAACTGAAATTGAGAATCAACTCAGTAAGAAGATTAAGAGACTTCTTAGTGACAGTGGAACTGAATACGTTTCTGGGTTATTTAATAATTTTTATATTATACATGGAATTGTACATGAGATATTCTCCTTAAATGAATGGAAAAGCAGAAAGAAAGAATATAACTCTTACTGAACTTGTTGTTGCAATTATGATGAATTCTGGTGTTGCACCTCATCATTAGGGGGAAATTTTATTAACAGTTTGTTATGTCCTGAATAGAGTTCCCAACTAAAAGAGTAAGATCTCACCTTATGAGATGTTAAAGAAAAGACAACCAAACTTGTCTTATTTGAGAACTTGGGGTTGTCTGCCTTATGTCAGAATTCCGGATCCGAAACGAGTTAAACTCACTAGTAGAGTCTATGAATGTGTATTCATTGGGTATGCAGCAAACAGAAAGGCATATAGGTTTTGTGACCAAAATGCAAAAGTGGTCATAGAATCAAATGATGTTGAATTGTATGAAGACAAATTTCCCTTCAAATCGAGAACTAGTGGGGGCACTCAATCGCGTCACATCCCTGTGTTAAGAAACACGGAAAGCGACGACAATGTAGAAATAGAACTTCGACGAAGTAAAAGAGTAAGAGTTGCTAAAGATTATGGGCACGATTATGCGACTTATAATGTAGAAGAAGATCCAATAAATCTTCAAAAAGCATTGTCATCTCTGGATGCATATTTATGGCAAGAAGCTATAAATGATGAGAAAGAATCTCTAGATTCTAACAAGACCTCGCACTTATTAGACTTTTCTCCTGGCTACAAACCAATCGGTTGTAAATGGGTTTTGAAAAAGAAACTAAAACCTGATGGAACTATTGATAAATAAAAGGCTTGCCTTATAGCCAAGGGTTTTAGACAAAGAGAAAATATATATTTCTTCGACACTTTTTCTCCAATCATTAGAACTACATCCATTAGGGTACTTATTTCAATAGCTGCTATTTATAACTTAATAGTACACTAAATGGATGTTAAAACAGCTTTTTTAAATGGTGACTTCAAAGAAGAAATCTATATGGAACAACCAGAAGGGTTTGTGATCCATGGACAAGTAAACAAGGTCTGTAAGTTAGACATGTCTCTGTATGGACTAAAACAAGCTCCTAACCAATGGCATGAAAGTTTGATAACTTAATGATATCAAATGGGTACAAAGTGAATGAAAGTGAAAAATGTGTTTATTACAAATCTGAAAATTTTCCACCATCATATGTCTCTATGTAGAGGATTTACTCATATATTGATCAAACATTCAAACTACTAATGATGTGAAATCAATGTTGTGCAACAACTTTGATATGAAAGACCTTGGAGAAGCAAGCGTGATCCTTGGCATCAAGAGCACGTGATCCGAACAAGGAACTTCTTTGGATCAATCACACTATGTGGAGAAGAGCTTAGAGAAATATAAATACTTTGACTAAACCTGGATGCACACCATATGATCCAAGTGTGAAACTGTTTAAGAACACTGGTGAAAGTGTCAGACAAATAGAATATGCGAGCATCATTGGCAGTCTTAGGTATGCCAGTGATTCTACTAGACCTAAAATTGCATGTGTCATAGGAATGTTGTGAAGGTTTACGAGTAGACCGAGTAACGAGAACTGGCAAGCTATTGAGCCTGTCATGAGGTACCTTAAAAGGACCATGGATCTTGGCCTACATTGCCAGAAATTTCCTGTTGTACTAGAAGGATAGAGTGATGCAGATTGGAACACCTTATCGAATATTTCCAAAGCTACTAGTGGATATATATTTAGTATAGCTGGAGGAGCTGTATCTTGGAAATCAAAGAAATAGATTATCCTAGCTTAGTCCACAACGGAGTCTGAGATGATAGCACTAGTCACAACTAGTGAAGAAGCAAGTTGGTTAAAATGCTTGCTAGCAGAGATCCCTCTGTGGGAGAAACATATGTCGGCTATGTTGATCAATTGTGATAGTACCGCGACTATTGAAAAATTGAGAACCGTTATTATAATGGTAAAAGACGTCAAATTAGAAGAAAACACATCAGTGTTAGAGATTGTATCTCTAAAGGAGTTGTATGAGTGGATCATGTACGCACTGATGAAAACTTAGCAGATCCTTTGACGAAAGGATTAGCTAGATAGAAAGTCCATAATACATCCAAGAAGATGGGACTAATGCATATAAAGAAATGAGTTGCTCATAATCGTAACCCAACCTAGATGACTGGAGATCCTAAGAAATAGGTTCAATGGGTAATAACTAGTTGTGAGCAATATGAGATTATCATGCAAGTGAAGCATGGATCCTGAAGTAATAAGAGGATGAGATAATAGAAACTCTTAATGAGATCTATACTCTGTATGAGGGAGTACCTGGGCTACATGAGTACTCTTGATAGATTCACCTTTGTGATTTTGGAACTTAGGTCGGTTTCTATGAAAATTTGAGGCAAAATTTCTAGAGCCTTCACTAAATTGGGATACACGTGCAAGGCCATTAAAGAACGAGCTATTAGAATACACCTTAAGAAAAGGTTGTGTGTGGGCTTGATGTCTGAGATAGAGTTCAACACAATGATGTCACTCTTGTTGAATCGGGATCTTACCTGGTACGCAGAAGTTCAAGTCGTAGACACCTTTGCTTATGAACAATCTTAGAAACGTTTGACGTTACTTCTAAAATCACCTTTCAAATTCAAGTGGGGGATTTTTGAAAAACTTGATGTGAATTTGAAAGGGTCATCCGTATTAATTAATGGACTTTAATTCTAATTGATTACGTGGAAGGTAAATAATATTAATTAATTATTAATTAATTATTATAATGTATCACTCATCAAAACCTAGTTTTAACCTAGTTTTGATTGAATAACTTCCTCCCACTATTTTCTCTCCACTCTCCCACTATTTTCTCTCCACTCAGTTGAATCTCCTACCCATTAATAGGGTTCATCAGTTCAGTTGTAAAGAAAGCCATATTTCTGTCCTTATTTATTTTTCGAGTGGTTTATCGCACCATCAACGATTGAAATTATTTTAAGATACGAGTGGTTTAAAACACCATGTGGAGGTGTATCTCTATAAACGATTTATTACAGTGCAAGTGATAATCGTATTTTTTGAACGGGCTATTTTATCCTAGAGATGTCGTCGAAACGTGACTGCATTGCATAATTTTGGCAGTACGACGAAACGTCTTAAAGAAAATGACCTAGTACGTGACTCGTTCCGATAATTTTCTTTGTGGAAATTTTTCCAAAACCGAAAAACAACAATTTCCTTTGAAAATTATATAGTTCCTAGAAGACCAAATGGACCAACAAAAAGCAAGGCCAAAAAACCAAAAAGAGTATGAAGAATTTAAATTAAGAAGTCTAACCAACAAAGAACTTCTAAGAGACAAAGCATCAACACCAATCCACAAAAAAATTTTGTTCCAAAGGAAATTAGAAAAAGTGAAAGAACAAATCAAAATTTTCACATCCTTCTCATACATAAAGCATAAGGGACAAACCACATTATGAGAACCTTCAAAAATTCCTCGCTTAAGAAATTCCATCCTCGTGGGCAAGAGGATCCAAAGAAGCTTCAAAAAAGCAAGAATCACAAACCCTCTAATAACAATCTTTAACCGAAAAACCATCTTTATGACTCCACCAAACAAAATGATCTTCTTCAATAGGCTTAGGCTTCACCCCATGCAAAAGCAAAAACAACTCCTCTAAAAGCAAATCATCATAACCACTCAATACCACCCTATTTAAAACAACATCCTATACTAAAAAATCATTGTGCCAAAACCCCACATCAATTACTTTAAGACGAGCTGGATTGCACAACCGATATAAAAAAGGAAGTAAAACTTCAAAAGATGATGATCCACACCATTGGCTTCTAAAAAAATACATAATGTTACCATTTCCGAGCTTGCGTGAAATTGAAGAAAGAGAATCAATTTGAATGAGTGGCACTATCAATGGGATTCCCAATGGCACATAAATCCCTCCACCACAAGTACACTTTATTTGTCGAGCTCGGACCCCCTAAAACCACACCATTAACATCATGATAGCTACAAGAAAGTAAGTTAAACCACAAAGAAGATTCGTCATGTAAAATCTGCCACTTCCACTTACTTATCAGAGCAAGATTGAACAATCCATAATGTTTCACCCCTAGACCGCCTTCTTCCTAAGGTAAGCAAATAGAATCCGAACTCACCCAACAAAATTTCTTAACATCATCACCCCTTCCCCACAAAAAAATAAAATAATAACAACCTTCGGAGCCTTGTAAAAAGAAAAGAAAAAGATGGAAATATTGGCTAGAACAAAATTTAAAAGGACCACCCTACCTTCAATAGACAAAAATCTATTATGCCACGCCGTCAAACTTATTTTCAACTTGGCAACCATCGGAGCCCAAGAATATTTTCTTCTAGGATTTATACCTACAAGAATTCAATAAAAAACAAAGGGAAGCAAACCAAAACCGCATGACAAGAAAGAAGCGGTCGCCTGCAAAATAATCAGAACCAAGGTTAATACCAAATAATTTGTTATTGGAAAAATTCACCCGAAGTTTCGACACATACTCAAAGCCTATAAGCAAAGCTTTAATGGTCCAAAGGTTTTTCCAAGAGCCCTCTCTAATCAAAATAGTATCATCTGCAAATTGTAACAATTCAAATTGCGTATTAGCATTGAACAAAAAACCTTCAAATTCCATTAAATATATTGTTTATCCTTCTGCTACCAAAAGAAAAAGAAAAGGGGATCCTCTTGTCTAAGACCTCTAGTAACTATGAAATCCGTTGTTGGACTCCCATTAACAATGACATAGATGGAACTATTAAACACCAAAGCCTCCAACCAACCACGCCACCTCCCACCAAAACCCATCCTTCTCATCATGCTACTAATAAAATCTCATGAAACACAATCGTACACCTTTTCAAAGTCAATTTTCACCAACATACACCTCTTTTTCACCCTTCTGAAAAATCCACAATCTCATTCAAAACTAAAACACCATCCACCATTTATTTATTAGCAATAATTTTGGTTTTTGGCATATAGAAATATGTTTGGGAATCACCACTTTTAATCAAGACGCTATAAGCTAAGCAAGAATTTTATACACGCTTTCGGAATAAAGGAAATAAAGTATCAAGAGGAAGGATATTTTGACTTTAGGAATCAAGGAAATAAAAGAAGCGGTAATTGCATTGGGCACCCGAGCACCACGGTAAAACTCATCGACCACTTTCAAAAGATCCTCCTTCAAAATATCCCAACAAGATCTATATAAACATAAGTTAAAGCAATCTGGACCGACACTTTTATCCACATCACCATCCTAAATAACCCCCTTAAGATCCTCCAAAGAAAAGGAACTCTCAAGCAAAGTCCTACCAACATCATTCAAACTATGAAAAAATGGACCTTCCAAGGAAGGTCCTCTATAAAAAGATTCTTAAAATCTAGAATCAAAATGAGTATTAACCTCTCTCTTCTCATCATCCACCTTATCCATCCATCCATTCGCCAAATTAATCCAAAAAACATTGTTCTTCTTAAACCTTTGATTAATCACTTTATGAAAAAACTTAGAACTAGAATCTTCTTCAAAAACTTGAATGTCACACCCTATTAGTAGCTAGAGACCTCTTTCGAGCAATTTCATAGACATCCAAAATACCATCGTTGGCCACCTCAAAAACTAAAGCATTCAACTCCTTAATAGCCTCTTCCACCCCCAAATCCAACCACCCAAAAACATCTTTATTCCAACTTCCAAGCTCTCAGTTAAGACCTTTAAGTTTTACTTTGAAAGAACTTGATATTGAACGATATTGAAAGACCTTTAAGCTCTCAAAAAAATGAAGAATGATGTTGAATCCAACAATTGAAGAACTTGAAAGGCTTTAGACCCCAATTTTTATAATTTCCTTTGATATATATGGGACAATGATTGAAAAAATATCTATCCCCTACTGTCGCCACCGAACGTTATTTATCTCGACGGGGGAAAGGAAACGGTCGAAGAAACCTCGAAAAGAGACAGGAACATGGTCTCGCAACCAAATCCTGAGTTCGTGAGTCGACTACATGAGAGGAAGGTATTAGCACCCCCTCACGTTCGTTGTACTCAACGAGATCCACTCTTGTTGTTCTAATCAAAGGGTGTGTATATCTAAAGCCTACTTGCTGAGGAAACGAAAAGGGAAAAAAAGGAGACTCGATAAGACTTCTCCGTCCTATGACTATGTATTCCCTCGTGCATAGGAAAGTCAGAGTCAACGTAGTTCAGAGGACTATGGGTGGATGGGGTAAAGGTTCCTCGCCAAGACATTGTTGTCTTGTGCCTACGTATCCCTATTCGGATGAGAATGAGGAAATTAGAGCGTTCATAGTTTGGCCTATGAATTTCTAAGTGTTTTTTTATGAGCGATGCTTCATTCGCGTTCCAGCAATTAGGGTTGATGCCTGTTTGCGGTAGAACGGAAATAACATGCCCTTTTTGAAAATGGTTTGACAGGCAATCCTGAAGGACAAAATGATTTTCATTTGTTTTGGAGTTTTAACAGAAGTGAATTGAATTTTTTGAGATTCGTATTGCCCTAAAGTTTATGACATAGGATCGAATGCTTTGTAAGATCGACACAAGACGGGATATATACAAATCACTCTAGAAAAGGTAAGGAGAGACTTCCGCTTATCACTTCCCATGTACTTAAGGCTCGTGGCGTACAATACTCATCGTATTTATTACAAGCTTCGATTTTGTTTTGATAAAGAGGAAAGAGAATCAAAGGTTAAAGAGCAAACCTACGGGAAACTCACCTAGATGTTGTCACGCAATATGGCCCTATAGTTGAGGACGAGAAAAGGGAAAGTCTACCTAATGTTATCATACAAAGATGGGCCTAAGTTTGAGGTCAAAAGGGACTACCCTAATGTTGTCATGCAAAGGATTGAGAGCCTAATGTTTATCCTACTCCAAACTTAATCAGAAATTAAGTTGGACTAGGAGCCTTAAGGGAGCATGTGATCAAGCACAAGTAAACATTACACAACTCAATCTCAAACAAAAAATAGGAATCCAACATTCAAAGGAGAAGAAAGGAGATGAAGAGAAGAAAGATGTCAAAGCAACACAAGGTGAGAAAAATCAAACATCAATTCACAAGTGCCACACATTAAGACAAAAGTCAAAGCATGCTTATCCTATGAATCAATACATCAAAAGTGGAGAAAGAACACAATTAACATATACATTCTCAATCAATACAAATCATGATCAAAGTGTTCACACACTCAAGTTCAAATGGATAAACAAAGGCAATCAAAGAAGTGCACAAAGCAAACATGTATTAAGTCCATAATCCACATCACTAATCAAAAGAAAAGACAAAAGGGATCAAGCAAGGTATGGATCAAATAAGGTCAGAACCTACAACATGTCATGATCAACTCATTTTAGGGATGAAAGAAGAGGCACAAAAGTATTCCACATGAATCACATCAATGGTTAACTAATAGTCAATTAGAAACACATCACAAAGGATCAATCGATGGAATTAGTGCAAGTATCCAAGGAGAGGCAGTAGCATGAACATAAACATTAATTCAAAATCAACTCAAGGATAACAAGAAGAAACATCAAGCATCAAGTTCAAGACATGCCTCAAAACTAGGTAAGCAACAACCATTATCATCTTCAAAGGAAGGCAAGTATTCAAGCAAGGTGTAAAGAACAAATGATCAAGTAATGAACATCAAAACATGAAGGTCAGAAGCATACTCAAATATTTCAATTGAAAACCAACTCCAAGATATCAAACAAGTTCAAGAAGTATCATATTCAAAGCATGAACAAGGAACTAAATAACCATCCACCAAAGTCATCCACAAAAGGAAACAAATGATCATGTGAAGTAAAGGAGATGAAAATCAAACCAATGATCATCAAAACATGTTAAGGCAAAGGTATAAACCAAGTATTCACAACATTCAAGTATCTCAAACATCACTCAATCACAAGTAAACAAGAGGTCTCAAGACTAGGTCAATCATCATACACATTCATCTCAAAACAATGTCACGTTTAGGCATCAATCAAAAATAGATACATGACGAAATAAAATTCAATTAAGAGGCTCTAACACATGTTATATCCATCAAGAAAAGTGAGCAAACTATCTCTTGAATAATTGTATAAATGCATCACAAATTAAATCAAATAATCTCATGTAGGAGGCTAATCGAGCATGCATCAAGGATCAATTAAAATCAATTAAGAACCAATAAAAAATTCATCATCAAAGCATCAAAGCATCCCTCAAATATTCATCAATGATGTATCAACATGGTAGAGAAATTAGTTCAAGAAGGCACACAAAAGGAATCAAGAGATCAAACCCTAATTCAAAGGGTAAACATGTAAATACCTTCACAAATTAAGTCCAAATAAAATAGAAAAAATAATTGAAAAATAAAATAAAAATTATATAAAAAAATTCAAGATGTCCAACAATCAGAAGCAAAATTTTGTCAATTTTTAAAATTTATGGAACAATTACAATAAAAATCAAATTGAAAATATAACAAAAATAAAAATAAAATAAAGAAATGCAAGGGAAGGGGGTGAAAAAGCAAAACATAATGAACTAAAAGCCAGTTCAGAACATGCATGGGCCAAAAACCAGGGGTGTGAATAATAAAAAGTACTAAGCCCAAACCAATTCAACTCACAAAATAAAATAAAAAAGAAACACACGTGGCATGCCCAGTCAGGCTCATTACTTGAGCTGGCATCCACTCAGCAGTAAATCACACCAAGCAACCAACCAGATTAAAACATTTCAAATCATTTGATTCAAAAAAAGGGTGCCACGACCATGTCAGGCTCCTTCAACCTTCAAACGTCGGAGCCCTAGCTCCGGTCGTTTTCTCCGGTGAACTGGCCACCTGAGCCACCGCAAATCACCCAGAAACATTAAGTAAGGTCACCATTCCACACAGAACTTCATGTTGATCACGAATCCACCATTCATTTTCAAAAACAACCACAAAATTATGGACAAATCAAGAAACAAAAAATTGGATCTCAAAATTTGGAACTGAACCTCAGACCTCTATCTGACACAATGGTCAACAGAATTCCATGCAACTTAACAATTACACGGATGTAGATCTCAGCCAACTTCTACATTGAAAAAAATGATGTTAATCGAAATAAAATGGGCTAACTTCGTCTGCCTATCTACTACCACCCAAATAGCGTCATGCCCTCTCGGAGTATTGGGCAATCTCGTCACAAAATCCATAGAAATATTGTCCCATTTCCATTTTGGAACATCCAACGGTTGCATCAAACCTGCAAGTATCTGATGCTCAACCTTCGATAACTGGCAAGTCAGACAAGCAAAAACAAATTGCGCAAGACCGAGCTTCATTCCTGACCACCAGAATATCTTCTTCAGATCTTGGTACATCTTAGTAGCTCCCGGATGGATACTTAAGCTACTCCGATAACCTTCTTCTAAAATAATCTTCTTCAGTTCCGTATTATCGGGGATACAAATTATATTCTTGAATCTCAACACACCTTGTTCATCTACCTTGAAATCGTTCTCGACAACTTGATCATCCCCAGCCATCAAGTCCACCAATTTCACATCCAGTTTCTGATAATCTTTAATCCTAGTAATAAAATCATTGTTGATTGTTAGCATCCCCAACTTCATACTCTGATGTGTTAATTCAAAGACTAAACTCATGTCTCTGAACTGCTCCACAAGCTCCAACTCTCTAACCATCATTGCTGACATATGCAACGACTTCCGACTTAAAGCATCAGCCACGACATTCACTTTACTGGGATGATAGTACAAGCCAAAATCATAGTCTTTCACGAATTCCAACCATCTACGCTGCCTCATATGTTTAATTCCTTATGATCAAATAAGTACCCCCCTGACTTTTATGGTAACTTAACACTTCGAACCTTGAACCATACGAATAACGTCTCCAGATTTTCAATACAAACACTACTGCATCTAACTCTATATCATGAGTAGGATAGTTCCTCTCATGAATCCTCAACTGTCGGGAAGCATAAGCCATAACTTTTCCATCTTGCATTAACACACCTCCTAGACCCATCAACAACGCATCGCAGTATACTACAAAAGGTTCATTTGGTTCAATCAAAACCAAAACCCGAGCTGTAGTCAACCTCTTCTTCAACTCTACGAAGCTCTTCTCACAATGAATATCCCATACGAACGGCTTACCCTTGCAGGTCACCTGAGTTAGCGGAAGTGTTAACTTGGAAAAACCTTCAATGAATCTGCGGTAGTAACCATCCAACCCCAAATAGCATCGAATTTTGGTAACTCACTTTGGAGTTTCCCATCATAGAACTGTATCTACCTTATAAGGATCCACTGCAATACCATTACCTGAAATAACATGACCAAGGAAACTAACCTCCTTTAAACAGAACTCACACTTCGATAGCTTAACATAAAGCTTCTCATCCTTCATTACCTGCAACACAATCCTCAAATGCTTTGAATGCTTCTCATGCTCTTCTTCTGACTTAGAATAGATTAGAATGTCATCAATGAACACTACAACAAACTGATCTAAGTAGTTATGAAAAATCCGATTCATATACTCCATAAACACACCGAGTGCATTAGAAACACCAAAAGGCATCACCAAGTATTCCCAATGTCCATAACGAGTTCTGAAAGTTATCTTCTGAACACCTTCATATTTTATTTTTATTTGATGATAACCCGACCTCAAGTATATCTTACTGAACACCTGAGCACCTACCAGTTGATCCATCATATCATCTATTCTGGGAAGTGGATACTTATTCTTAATCGTCACTTTGTTCAACAACTGGTAATCTATACACAATATCATACTACCATCTTTCTTTTTTAGCAACAATACTGGAGCTCCCCAAAGCGACAAACTTGGTCTTACAAACTTGTTTTCCAACAAGTCTTCCAATTATTTCTTCAACTCTGCTAATTATGAAGACGACATCCTGTATGGTGCCATAGAAATAGGTCTGGTACCAGGTACAAGATCAATAGTAAACTCTACTTCTCTTTATGGTGGTACATCTAAAATATCCTCCAAAAATACTTCTGGAAACTCTCGTACAACCTGCACTTCATTGATCATAGGTTGGCTGTCAACAGATAGCGATGCGAACATTGCAAACACCTGAGTGTCATCTTCTAAAATATCTTTTAACTCTTCCATAGATAAGAAATCAGCAGGAGTAGGAAACCACATTGATTGATTAAAAAAATTGATCTGAACATGGTTATACATCAACTAGTTTATTCCAAAGATAAAATCGAGATTCCTCAGCGGCAAGCAAATGAGATCCACACCGAAATCCCTATCAAAGATTCTCAAAGGACAATTCGAGCAAACAAGAGAAGTAGCCACCGATCCTTTAGCAGGAGTTTCGATAACCATTTCTCCCTTCATCACAGATACACTAAGGCCTAGCCTTTTCACATAATCATAAAAAATAAAGGAATGAGTAGAACCAATATCAATAATAGCAATCAATGGCATATTATTAATATAACATATACCTCTGATGAACTTGTCCTCACTGGAAGTCTGAGTTCCTGACAGAGCGAACATTTTTCCTCTAGTTGCAGCTTGCTTTGGTTTCTGGCAATGAGTACTGATATGACCAGGTTCTCCGAAATTGAAGCAAGTCACTACCTTCTTAGTGCAATTAGCGACTAGATGTCCTATCTTGCCACACTTGTAGCAGTTCTTCACATCACTCTTACACTCATTAACGCGATGACCCATCTCACCTCATCTATAGCACTTAGGAAAAGTAGGAGCACCTCCCCCACTTAGCTTCTTGCCATCAGCATATCTTGGTCTACCTTTATCAGCTGGAGCTGCATAAGGCTTTCCACAGTTCATCTGTTGTTTTCTTTTCCTCTTGCCTAGCCTCACTCAAGCCTTGTTATCTTCCTCATAGATTCTATAACAATCCACCAAATCTAGAAGTTCCTAATTCGTTAGTACCCGATCACCTGTTTGATCTCGGACCTCAACCTGTTCTCAAATTTGACACACTTCGAGACCTCAACAGTTGCCTCACAGTAGTGAGGGTAGAACTTAGCTAGTTCCACGAATCTCGCAGCATATTCCGTGACCGACATGTTACCCTGCTTCAACTCTAGAAACTCAACCTCCTTCTTACCTCGGACATCTTCAGGGAAGTAGGAATTCGCTACTGAACACAGCCTAAGTGAAAACTTCTCCTGTAGCTCCCAAAAATTGACGAGTGCTAACCCACTAGTCATCGGCCTCATCAGCTAACACGTGAGTACCTAACCGCACCTTTTGTGCCTCAGGACAATCCATAACCCGGAAGATCCTCCCAATCTCTCTCAGCCAAGTCTGCGCTCCATCTGGATCGTATCTTCCCTTGAAGGTAGGCGGTTTGTTCTTTTAAAAATCGTCATTCTCACCAGCATTAGGTTGATTCTGTAGATCCTGAGAAACAACATTCAAAGAAGCAGCAATAGCGGCATCGTTCCTTCCAGCCATTCTATGTTACGCATCAACAACATTACACAACGGTTAAGGAAACAACATCGACAATAGTCAACTATCACACAACAACGAATCAACAACTTAGTTTGACAGATCGACCTGCTCTGATACCACTATGTAAGACCCTAAATTTCCCCCGTAATATTTGTAAATAAAACATCAGAGTAATTAATTCAAACACATATAACATAGGATGTTACGGTCAACATACAAAACCTGCTCATCAGACTGACTATGTAACACTTATAATTTTTCAAAATCATGAAACTTGAACATGTCTGAATGTTACTTTTATTGCAGTGGAATTATAAAAATCATTTATCTTAGAATCACGTAATTCATCAAACAACAACTAAACATAATAAGGGAGATGTCCACACATCTTAAAGAAATATAATTATAAAAACGAGTTTCTGACTCCTCAGTGTTACAATCAGAGCAGACACCAACTACAAGGAAAAGGTAAGGAGACTCTATCTTCAACTCAAATCTGAGTTCTACTGTGGAGTATCTGCACATTGCCCACGTGGAGGAAATATTCAAACAGAAGGGGTGAGATATCATGATATTATAAAGGAAAGAATGTTAAATGGCATGCATTAAGTTAACACAAAAACAATTCAACTAAACATCTCACATCAATCACCAAACGATATAATTACCAATTATTCACCAACCAACAGGAAATCACATGATAGCAAATCGATTAATCACGCAACACCACATATTTATCGACATATCATCATGGATAATATATAATGCAACGAGACTCACACCTGACTCAATCCTTATGCATGTGGTACCAATTTTCGTGAACACTCAGGTTCACCGATCTGATCCCCACCTCCAAGGATCAGAACCACTCACTGATCCATCACCTCCGAATCAACTACCGGCCCAATCCATATAATGGGATTTTAGGCTCAACAACAACTGACCATTTGTCCACAAATGTATGCAATGTAACTATTTATGCATACAACAACAACATCATCATCATGTACAATAGCCCACCACTATGGTTATTGTACACCTCCCAAATTGGCCAACAAGAATAAAAATATATTTCATACAAATGAATATATATATATATATATAATGCAATCACAACAACATCACTAAACATTCTTATATTCCAACAATAACACCATAACAACCTCTTTATAACAACATTCAAGTTTCGTCACTTACAATAGGACTTCTTAACATATGCAACAATTAATAATCACATTCCTCAAAATATTAAACATAAAAATACTGTAAAAATGGTTCATCTAATTATACCATGTTAAAGTTATACTCATTAGCTTTCCAACGCTTCAAACGGTTTGTCATTTGGATAAACGGTTAAAAAGTTATGATCGAAACCATTTCTGGCTTTTTTCTTCCTATGTGTCGACGCAAGGGTCGACACGCAGGTATACAGGTCGACCAAAAGGCTTGTGCATCGACGCATGCTGTTCCAGTTTTCACAATATTTGATTCGGGAAGCATTAGGTCGACCCAGAAGACCCTGGAGGTCGACGCATGTTGTTCTGAACCTCAAAAATCACTTATTTTAAAAGCCCTTTCACACCAGTTTTTCATACTAGAGTCTATACTACGAAAAACCATCATCATATACTCAATATTATACTAAAACTAGCGTCCAGACGGGAACTCACGTACCCGTCTGTCCGCTTTTTTAATGTGCACAGCGGGGAAGTATTCATGCGTATATATTTTTTATGAGATATATTTATTATAATTCGCATTAAAAATAAAATTATCTAGATATAATTAGTAGAATTAAAATCAAGATGAAAATTATATACTCATAAAATACTATAGTGAATTAAAAAAAATAGTGAAATTAATTGTTGTCGTGTGTATGTTTTTTCTTCTCCTTGCTCACATACTTGCATACTACTCAACTCTCAGAAATTGATTCTAAAAGAATTGTTAACATATTTTGATTGTATAATATATTTTAATTTATATATGATTGTGATATAGGATTTAAAAGAATTGTCAACACTCAAAAATTGACTCTAAACAAAATATGTCATTGCTGCCCCTGAGCACCTAAATTCATTGTCCACGACACACTCAACATGAAAAATATTCTTTGTAAATAATAGCATCAATGCATTTAGAAAATTGTAAATAATATTCTAAATTATAATCAATAACTAAAGCATACAAAATATTATTGATATTGTGTCATCAATGACGTGCTTTAAGAGGAAGACCGAACATGAAATCTTTATCTTTATCTGAAGAATTTTCTTTTTCCCTGTAATATTGATGCAATAAAGAAAAATATAAATTTCTCATATAAGAACTTTTTTAAAATAAAGAATAATAGTGAAATTAATTGTAATTAGTTGAAAATATAGTATTTTTTACCTTGTAAATATTCGAATCAATTCTTCATACATCTCTTTATCAATAAAATCTTGAGTTCTAAAAAACTTCAAAGTAGGGACGAAATGTCATATCAACAAACTAAATACATTTATAGGTTAGATTTTAGAGTATAATATGGTTTATAAAAACATAATAAAAAACATAATACCTGGTGAAGTGTGATACTTTGTTTTAATTCAGATCTGGTAGAACGACAATCTTGACTGATTGTCAAATTACGCCGATTCCTGGTAAAAAAAAGGAAAACAATTGACTTAGTAGCAGCCAATATGGTTTTATTAAAAAAATTAACAAATAATAAAATTTAAATTCATCCAAGTAAAGATTATAGATAAATAAATAAAATAAAAACTTTTCCATATTTTGAGCTATTATTTCGCTTTTCACCATTTTCCAATGTTGTGTTTTATCTGATATCACAGTAGAGCTCCAACCAATAGAATAAATTTTCAGACGTTTGACCTGCCTCAATAAAGACGATAAAAGTTATAGTAAAATGATGATGAAGATTTTACAAATAGTTTTTTTATCGCATATATTATGGAAAATGCAAATACACCTTATTGTCGATTTTGCCAATGGATGGAATTGTATGCTTATCCTTCCATGTGTTCCACTTATCTTCAAAGTCTTTCATCTAGATTGTATTCCACCACAATAATGAGAATAACTATGAACCAATTGTATAATATAAAAATTCAGTAGAAATGGTTAAGCATAACTTACTTTTATGTCGAAGCAAGCTTCAACATTCTTTATGGTCAGCTCCTTACATAATTGGAAGATTTCACCACATCTTACTTTGGCTGTATATTAAATCAAAATAATATTACATTTAGTTATCATTAAATAATATACAATATATTCCTGTTAGTTACTTGCAGCCAAAATGAGAATCAATGCGTAAAATTTTTTTTATTGTACTTAATGAATACCTGCGGGTGCGATAAAAGAATTTGTTTAAAGACTACATTTTTTGCGTAGTCACCATCTTATCCTTCCAATTTTCCTTCTCTGGTTAAAACTCCTGTTGTAGCCTATTAAACACCTCTGCATAAAGCCACATATAATTGTCCTTGACTGAAAACATGTCGTGGAAGATATATTCCAACATTTGGAATGGTTTATCCCTGTGACTTATTTATTGTAATTACAAAACTTAGTCGCACAGGAAACTGCTTTCTACTAAGGACAAAAGGCAAGCCATCACTTACATATGTTTTTATTTTAATTCTGGGCAAGAAAGCTCGTTTTCCTGCGTTGTTTCCTGTCAAGATTTCCACATCCAACATATTCATATATAAACCACGACATAATAACCGTGTCCCATTACACAAACCATATCTAGGATCTAGATTTCGCAACAACATCAATGGTGCACCTTTTTTTATCTTTAGAATATGTGTTGGAAAACTACCGTGTGCAATTGAGTTTAAGAATTCTTGCTGTATAAATTATGATTATCCCTTTCAACATCGTCAAATGATAACAAATTATGTTCTTCTCCTGGAAACTGGTCAATAATTATATCATTTAATTTTTGGACATCATCATTTGTTGGGGTCAAAATAGCTCTTTGTACCATATAAGGGGCATCCCAACCATGCAATTCTAAATCAGGAAAAATATGTTGGATAAGTACTTGTATGGAATGGTCACCTTCCCATGGGACTGCAATATGCGAAGGTAACCTCACCATGTCATCTGGTTTGGTAGTTTCAACACCATCACCAATGCACATAAGAAATTCTACAAGCTCTTGATCATGCAACGATCACATATTTTGATGCAATCGCAAAATCTTGGTATGAGCTCATAAATGAGACTAAACAATACATGCAGAAATCATTTGTGCCTTAGTACCTTTTCTAACAACAGGAAGAACTTGACGAAAATCTCCCCCCATGATCATAACTTTTCCTCCAAATGGAGCATTGTTGCTACAAATGTCTTGTAATGATCGATCTAAGGCTTCCAAACAATTTTTGTTTGTCATTGGGGCTTCATCCCAAATTATAGCAGCAACAACCCTAATGAGATTTGCCAGATCTTTTTACTTTTGAATACCACAAATGGAACTCGGTTGTATATCGATAGGTATCTTAAATCGAGAGTGCGCAGTTCTACCACCGGGTAACAATGTTGCAACTATACCAGATGATGCAGTTGCCAAGACAATTTCTCCTCTACTTCTTAAACTTACCATTAATGTTCGATAAAGGAATGTTTTACCTGTTCCTCCAGGACCATCAACAAAAAATACCCCACTGTGTTTTTGATCAATTACATTCATAATGGTTTTGAACATAATCACTTGGTCATTATTTAACTTAGTAACAAATTTAATATCTTCATTGGGGATATCGACCGCTAACTCCTCCTGTATGACACTTGTAATTGAATCTCCTTGTACTGTATCAAGGGGTAAAGATGGGAGATCATAATCTTTAATCTTTTTAGCATGCAGGTTTAAGAGTTCATTCAAGTCCTTCAACAACATATTAGTCAAGACCGATTCCACAACATTGTTTGGTGTGTGATAATCCTCTGTCATATGTGTAAAAAAATCATTCCAAAGGCTTCTAATATCTGTAGGTTCCCAAAATATGAGAATCGTCACGAATAACCTCCATAAATCATATGGCATTTGGAGACTTGCAGCCTCAACCAAACAATCACGAATACTATGATCAGCTCTAGAAATCCTTTATCCTTGGCTGATTTTTTGAATGTATTGAAAGGAGTGCCATTATTTGTAAGAAGATATTCCCAACTGGTTGGACATCTGACATGAGATAACAATACTCGCAAGTAAAACTTCTCTCCCTCTGAAGGTGATACCGTATAGATTCTCCCGATAACTTTTCTTGGTGACCGCCTGCGATGCCATTCCTTATCCCTATTGTTCCAGCAATAATGCTCTGGAATCTCTCTATACAAATAATTTCTTGCTTCTGGATCTCTTAGATTTAAAGCAAAGAATTGTGTGAGCATTGTTTTGGAATTGCGTTCATTATTTAACAAATCCACAATTCGCTGATGATCATAAAAGCGCACTTGATGGCGGTTCGGCAAGTGGATATGCAATCTTTCAACAGAAGGATATAATCGGTAAAGAGTGAAGCAAAATATTTTCCCTAATGCCTCAGGAGCACAAATCCATCTTGCCTCAACATATTGTTGAACTTCATCCATGTATGATCCTTTGTAAACCTCCATAGCCACACGATCAGGACCCTTGTACACATATTTGTATAGATACTTGATACTTTTAATGCTACTATAAATCTCTACATTTATGTGGCAGTCATACTTAAACAGTAACCAAGGGTTATAAGGAACCACCCATCGATTGTCGACAGACCTACCTCTACCTAACGATATAGGTTCATCAAACCTTCTCCTGTACTCTAGATATGAGTCAGTGCCTTGACGTGTTTCATCTAAGAATTGTTTGGGATACCTTTTTTTACACTGGCCATCTTTCATACATGGAGACTTCCGATTGATTACGCCGCTCGGTTCGTGGATCATATGTTTTAGAACCACTTCATACAATTGCGGTTCACATTCTAATTTAGGTATCTCTGCTCTAACCACACTATCATAATCTTTTGGGTCACGTAATTTGTCGTTACTTTCTAAGACCAACAAAATATGCACACGCGGCAATCCTCATTTCTGAAATTCAGTGACATACATGTAACTTTTAACCTTTCCTAAGATGCCTTTGTTAATAACATCATCCTTCAATTGCTCGAATTTAGAATGGAAAATTCTCATTAGCAAATCTGGACGATCCTGTGGTGTTTGAAAAGGTAGAAGTTCTGATGTTATCTCACTCCAAGAAGGATTGCACGACATTGTCAGAAAAATCTTCATAACGTTGTGTCATTTCTCGACGGCCGCTAATAAATGATGATGGTAATATTGTTCTTTTTCCAATGTTTTCTATGTTGATTCATGAAATGAATTAGTGTTAGAATACATGAATGATTGTGAACATTAATCCACAATGAATTATTAATCTATAACTATATATTTATGGTACATTAAATAGTACCTGCGTTAGTTTCACCAACATGCAAAGCATCTTGTAAGCCTTGGTACACTTCACCACGTATATTTTCTTGGTGCTTTCGAATCCACCTTAACCGCCCTGATTCAATTTTGACAAAATTGTCCATGACATATTGTTGTAATAGTTGACCAACATTTAACAACATTGATTGATCATTTGGGCGAATCTACAATTGATTGAGATACAAGTCGATAATGCCTCTAATGTAATTATAACTATATTTAATTTAAGTAAATAAAATATGTATGAAAAATAGCTTAAATGTACCTGAAGCATGAAACAGTAATATGCTCGACGTGACACTCTTCGTCCACTAAAATTTATTGTGTTAACATTCCAACCATGTGTCCCAAATTGAAACAATATAGGATATTGCAAGGGATCATAGTACCCTTTGTTTCTTGAACTTTCTTTAGATTTCCATCATGACGAATAACATTAATATCTCTTCCATGTTCCATAGATTCAGAATCATCGCCAACAATAATTGATGCGACTTGTTCTGCAGATGGAAGATTATATTGAGGGTGATTACTTGGACGCTCTTTAAGTATGAGGCTACGGTCCCTGATATTTGGAAGTAGTGACAGTTGCTTGAACCTAATTACAAAAGTATTATATTGATGGAGTATTTGTTCTAATTTATGAACTACGGTTTGGTGTAGACGTGGATTTTCCTGCATTCTATTATGTAGCTCATTATCTGTGTCATAGATGTATAATTGTAAGAAGTGCGGCCTGACACCCTCATTTGGACAGAAACCTCCTATGTTATGGTAAAAATCACCCTGAGCACGGAATGTATATATACCATGACGAGATGCAAGAATATTTTCATCGACGTGAACACCAATTGAAGTGAATGAGAGTACGTGGTTGTAACTTCTAATATGTTGCCTAAAATGCTTTCGTTCTGTTGAACCATTAGAAAATAATTGTTGCAATTCTGCAGGAGCATTAACCCGTGGAAATGATACCTTCCCACCAGGACAACATGTGTCGCGTGATTCATGGTGAAACAATCTTGCATTGCAACGTCTACAGGTAGTTGGATTAGGCAAACAGGATTTTGCCATCATCATGTTGTTATTGAAATTTTGGGCAATATTGTATCTTGTTCGAAATGCATGTCGTGATTCTACACATAGGAGTTTGATGTCAATCACTAAATTTTATCTAAACTCTAAAATAAAAAAATAAATTAATGCAAAGGACCTTAACTATAGTATTTAACATTGTATAATTTTCAATTTCATGTCTATTGAATATAAGCTACCATTAATTGATTGCAGAGAGTCAATGAACATATCTTGTGGATGACATGACGATGCATTATTATCTCTTCCTTCCATATTAACATGCGACATTACTACATCCTCCAAAGAATCATCAACATGCATATCATCTGATACAAATATAATAATTAACATATGTATACATAGATATATGTGTTAAAAAAATTATCACAAATTTAGAACAATATCAATTATACCTGTACCAGATTGACTGTTATTGATGTCTTGATTAGGTGATGCATACCGACAATCTGTGGGTTTAATTACATACATTAAACGAAAAGTATATAATATTTTACAATGAAAAAATATATGAAGGGAATAGAGAATTTTGGGCTGACTTATTTTCAGTTTTGGATAAATTCTATCTCTTAGTTGACTCTAACTTAAATATTCCTTCCAAATTCATGATTAGTGAGGAGTGGAGATTATCTCTTTTGTGATATTGAGGAAAAAGGAGAGAAATATGTTCTCATGTGTTTGAGAGAAAATTGATAAGTTTATAGTTTGTCACCATACTTCCATCTCCTCTTTCATTGTGTTGGTTCTCTTTTCATTCATAAATCTTTTTATATATTTACCCTTATATATTTAAGTATTGATAATTAATAATTAGCTATTACTGTATGTGATTTTTTAGAATATATATCATTAATTAATTATTACTATATTTATGATTTATTAATTTCGTTCATTTTGGATATATTTTTCTAATATATAAATTTCAAATAGTTCGAAAATTTAATTACTATTACTTTGTTTTAAATAGTTTTTTAATTCAGTATAGTATTTTATGAGTATATAATTTTCATCTTGATTTTAATTCTACTAATTGTATCTAGATAATTTTATTTTTAATGCAAATTACAATAAATTATCTCATCAAAAAATATACACGCATTAATACTTTTCCGTTGTGCGCATTAAAAAAGAGGACAGACGGGCATTGGACGCTAGTCATTAATTAATTATTACTATATTTATGATTTATTAATGTCGTTCATTTTGGATATATTTTTCTAATATATAAATTTCAAATAGTTTTAAATTTTAATTACTATTACTTTGTTTTAGTTACATCTATAGCGGATACCATTTTCTATATGTACAAAAGAAAAGTTACCTTCAACCTTAATGACCAATTGCCAGACTTGATGTTGCATGTGAATTGCGATGATTTATTAATGCTTTAATTTATATATAACCAAAAACCAACTCACAAAATATAGGGTCTAGAAAAAGAAAATCAAGCAGAGAATAGTACAAAATAGTGAGCAACGACTAAGATATCCATATGAAAACCTACTTGCATCATCTAATTAGCATATCTGCTAAAGTAGTATTAGATTCTTTTCGGTGAAATTATTTGAAAGAGATATATAGAAATAGAACTATCACATGTTGGAGACTATGAATTGTTTTAGAATTATATATGACACACTCTTCTTAACACTAACATTATAAATGACTAATGAATTGCGTTAACTGTGGAAATTGTTGTCAAAGTTTATTTAGGAGGCGTGATGACGATGGTGCCATTTCTTAAAAAATTCTTCCCTGAAATTCTAAAAAAGGATGCCGGAACCGAAGTGAACATGTATTGTGTGTATGACAGTCAAGTGTTGACATTATTTACGTCTTCTTTGTATCGAATTTTTTTAATGTACACTGCGTTAAAATATAAACAAAATTATTCACTTTTGAATTAATTTAAATTATTTGTATAATAAATTTTGTGACATAGATTCTTTTATTTATTTGTTTACTTGTTTTAGAATGCACACGCAAGAAATTATAGAATATTAATTTTTCATAATTTTAAATTTAAGTTAAATTAGTATGTATATGATCATTTTGATTTTAATATCTCTTTCTATCCTCTCTCAGTTTTTTATTTTATTTTTATTACTTTGTTAAAAAACTTTTTTAATGAATAATTTTTCTCAATTAAAAAAAAATTTAAAAATTTATATATGTTATATTTATTAAGTTAAAAAAGTTATAGAAATTGAAGAATAAATAAAGTTGTAGAATTTGGTAGTTGGTAATTTGGGAATAAAAGAAATACCATATGAAAATCATATATTCTCTTTTATCTATTGTTATGGATTATATATATTTAATTTTAAAAAATAAAATTGTCAAGAAAAATGTTAAATGTAAAAAGTTAATGAGGAATGGAAAATGAAATTCCGATCTTTTTAACATGAACATATTACATTTCTAAATCATATATCACAACATCTCTCTTTCTTTTTTTATCTCCCTTTCCAGTTCAGTTTTTGGTGACTGTAACATGAAATTATAGAGTATTTTTGAAAGAAAAAACTAGGAGCAACAACTTGTTATAGAGTATTTTTGAAAGAAAAATTTGGAGCAATAACTTGAAAGAAAAATTATAGAGTATACTAAAACTACATTAAGCCAAATGAGCAATAAAATATCCTATAATGTAACACTAACACGTAAATGTACCACTTTTGTTCTCTTCGTTCCATCCCATGTATTTGATTACAACCATGAATTTATGTTTTGCTTCACTAAAACTAAATCTTCTGGTTTCACATTATTTTTGTTGGAATTAACCCAAAAGCTATGAGAATTCCTTCTATCACGCAGCAATTATACAGAAAAGTAGAAAGAAAATAGGAAAGAAGAAGATGAATAGTGTTCTTGCTGCCCACAAACTGTGGGACTTTCTCTCTTCTTATTACTCACTCTGCAACTGCAGAATTCTGTGAGAAATTACAAAGTGTTGTAATTGATACAAAATAATGAGGGAAACTCCCTATTTATAGAATTAGGTTTGCTTGCATCTCAAGACAAAACTCAAACTATAAAAGCCCAAATCAAATCTATTTAGATCTAAACAAATCTAACTAAATCTAAACAAATCTGTGTAACAAACGTTTTCGACAGCATCCTATTTCGACTTCGACACTAGACAACAACCTGTTGTTTTCGACTTCGACTTCGACAACAATGGATTACATTCAACACACCACCTAATACATTGTGTCTAAACTATATATGTTCATCATAGACCTTAGCCTTTTGAATCCTTCGACTTGCACTCCCTTCGTCATGATATCTGCAATTTGATTCTCAGTTCTGCAGTGTTCCAAATTCATCTTCCCTTCTGCTACCTGCTCTCGAAGATAATGGAACCTCATCTCGATGTGCTTGCTTCGACCATGAGCTATTGGATTCTTCGCCAAGTTGATAGCTGACATACTGTCGATCTTCATGGTAATTGCTCCATAACTCATTGATGTAATTTCTTTGACCAGATTCACCATCCATGTTGCTTGACATGCACAAAGAGAAGCAGCTATGTATTCTGCTTCGCATGATGACAATGCCACTACTGGCTCTTTCCTCGAACTCCAAGCACCTGGTGCACCACCTAACATAAACACATATCCAGCTGTGGATTTTCTATCCTCTGCATCACTACACCAGCTAGAGTCTGTGTATCCCACTAACTTGCATTCTTTTCCTTCATCAGCTGCTGGAAACAAAATGCCATAGTCGAGAGTTCCTTTCAGATACCTTAGTATCCTCTTCGCCGCTACTAGGTGTGATACCTTTGGCTTCTGCATGAATCTACTTACCATACCAACACTGTATGCTAAGTCAGGCCTTGTGTGACAAAGGTATCTAAGTGACCCAATAAGTCTTCTGTATTGGGTTGGGTCGACATCATCTTCATCTGAATTTTTCGACAGTTGCTGTCTGGGCTCAGCTGGAGTCGAAGTTGGGTTGCAATCTTGCATCTCAAATCTCTTCAATATTTCGCCTGCATATCTTCTTTGATGCATCATCAAACCTCTAATACTCTTGTAGAATTCGATGCCAAGGAAATATGAGAGATTTCCCAAGTCTGACATTTCAAACTCTTCACTCAGGTTACGTTTGAAATCTTCGATCTCCTTCTTGCAACTTCCTGTTATCAACAGATCATCGACATAGAGACATAGTATAAGCAATTCGCCATTGCTTCTTCTTACATATACTCCATGCTCAGTTGTGCACTTCACAAATTCCTTCTCCCTTAGAAAACCATCAATCTTCTTGTTCCAAGCTCTTGGAGCTTGCTTGAGTCCATACAGGGCTTTGTGCAGCCTGTACACTTTTCTCTCTTTGCCTTGTTTCACAAACCCAACTGGTTGTGCAACATAAACTTCTTTGTCTAAGGGGCCATTCAGGAATGCACACTTCACGTCCATCTGACATATGTGCCAATTATTCATATTTGCTAGACCAACAACCAACCTGATTGTTTCGATCCTAGCAACTGGTGCAAAGACTTCGTCATAATCAATTCCTTCCTTCTGAAGAAATCCTTTCGCTACGAGTCTTGCTTTGTGTCGAACTACTTCACCTTTTGGATTCAACTTTACTTTGTAAACCCACTTCAAATCAATTGCCTTCTTGCCTTCAGGCAATTCGACGAGTGACCAGGTGTTGTTGACTTCGATGGATTCTATTTCCTCATTCATTGCTTTCATCCACTTCGAATCTTTCAATGCCTCAGCTGCATTGACAGGTTCGACATCTGCATAGAAAGCATAGTGTACCAGTTCACCTTCTTCATCGACAACATCATCTGATGTAATCACACATTCCTGCAACCTTGCTAGCATTTGTCTTGTTCAACGAGGTCTACTTGGTCCTGCTTGGTCTTTGACACTTTCTTGTCGAACTTCTCTCTCAGCTTCTCTAGCTGGTTCTTCACAACTGGTTCTTACTGAATCTTTGTTGACATTTTCTGTCCAGTCCCACTCCTTAAGCTCATCAATGATCACGTCTCTGCTGATCACAATCTGCTTGTTCACTGGGTCGAACAACTTGTATCCACCTGTCGAATGATATCCCACCAGGATCATTTGACTTGACTTGTCATCTAACTTTCGTCTCAACTGATCTGGCACATGCCTATGTGCAATCGATCCAAAGACCTTAAGATGACTTAAGCTTGGCTTCACACCAGACCAACATTCTTCTGGCGTAATCCCCTTTAGCTTCTTCGTCGGACACCTGTTCAGAAGATATGTCGAAGTCGAAACAGCTTCTCCCTATAATTCTTTAGGAAGATGTTTGCCCTTCAACATACTTCGAACCATGTTCATGATGGTTCGATTCTTCCTTTCTGCAATTCCATTCTGCTGTGGAGTGTAGGGTGGCACCACCTCATGCACAATCCCTTCTTTCTCACATAGTCTGTCGAAATCTTTCGACACATATTCTCCACCACCATCAGTTCTCAAAACCTTGAGCTTCCGACCACTTTGTCTTTCGACCATAGATTTGAACTTGGCAAATACCTCAATCACTTCACTTTTCTTCTTGATCAGGTAAGTCCACAGTTTTCGACTGAAATCATCTATGAATGTGACAAAGTATTTGTTACCTCCCATATAATCGACCTGGATTGGACCACATACATCAGAGTACACAACATCAAGAATTCCCTTCGACCTGCTTCCTGCATCCTTACTGAAGCAATTCTTGTGTTGCTTTGCCTGCACACATTCCTCACAAACTTCATCTGGAATGTTAATTTCTGGCAAACCTGAAACCATGTTCTTTCTCTTCAGATCTCTGATGTCTTTGAAGTTGAGATGCCCAAGCCTATAATGCCATATCCACTCATCTCTGCTAGCTGCAGTTGCAAGACACTTGTGCTCCATCACATTTAGTTCAATCTTGAAGGTTCTATTCTGAGACATTGGAGCCTTCAAGATCAACCTACCACTTGCGTCGATAACTCTCATCACCTTGTCTTCGACTAACACCTTGTAGTTCTTTTCGACCAATTGTCCTATGCTGAGCAAATTGCTCTTCATGCCTGGTATGTACAAAACATTGGAAATTACTGACCTCTTGCCATCCTTCCTCTTAATCAGAACATCACCAATACCTTCAGCTGCTAGGGTATTGTCATTTGCAAATTTCACTGTGTTCTTCATTGAGGGTTTCATGTTGACAAACCAATCTTTCCTTCCAGTCATGTGTGATGAGCATCCTGAGTCCAAGTACCACTGGTCCTTGAAACTCTCATTATCTCTGGTTGTAACCATCAGCATCATACCTTCTTCTTCTTCATGCTTCGCCAGCTTTGCATCATCTTCTTGATTCTTTCTTTCAGGACATTTTGTCGAATAGTGACCATACTGGTGACAATTATAACACTGAATGTGCCTTTTGTCAGGCTTTCGACCACCACCTCTTCCTCTACCTGCAGCACCACCTCTTTGGTTGCCTTGGTTCTGGGTCCTTCTATGGTTCGACCAATTCGCCTCTTGCTGATTTCCTCTGCCTGTCGAATTGTTGTAGCTTCCTCTACCTTTGTCGACCATCTTTTCTTTACCCTTCTTATCTTTCGCTGATTGAGCTTGCAAGGCCACATCATTCTTCGACTTGCCTGTAGCTCTTTCAGCCATTCTTTGTTCATGAGATTCAAGCGTCCCTTGAAGCTCTTCTTTCGTCACCTTCGACAAATCTTTTGATTCTTCTATGGCTACTACCACGTGATCAAACTTTGGAGCCAACGATCTCAAAATCTTTGAGACAACTGCTTTCGTCGTCAACACTTCTCCACACACTTTGATTTGATTCACAAGTTTCGTAACTCTTGCGAAGAAATCTGTTATGCTCTCATTGTCTTCCATCTGAAGCAATTCATTCGCCCTTTTGTGAGTTTGTAACCTCACCTCTTTCACCTTCTCTGCGCCTCCAAACGATTTTTCCAAAATCTCCCATGCGTCCTTCGTTGTTTCTGCATCACTAACTTTCTCAAAGTTATCTGAATCAACACATTGATGGATTATAAAGAGAGCTTTATAATCTTTCTTCTTCAACTCTTTGAATGCAGCCTTTTCTTGATCCGTCGCACCTTCTTCAATAGTTGTTATTCCTTCCTTCACAAGATCCCACAAATCTTGATAACAGAAAACAACCTTGATTTGCTTGCACCAATTCTCATAATTATCTTTCTTGAGAATTGGAAGGTTTGCTGGAAAATGGCCGTTTGGATGATTCGTAGCCATTCGCGTTCTTGCGATTTCTTGCCCTTGAATCTCTTAAACCGGAGCTCTAGATACCAGATGTTGGAATTAACCCAAAAGCTATGGGACTTCCTTCTATCACGCAACAATTATACAGAAAAGTAAAAAGAAAATAGGAAAGAAGAAGATGAATAGTGTTCTTGCTGCCCACAAACTGTGAGACTTTCTCTCTTCTTATTACTCACTCTGCAACTGCAGAATTCTGTGAGAAATTACAAAGTGTTGTAATTGATACAAAATAATGAGGGAAACTCCCTATTTATAGAATTAGGTTTGCTTGCATCTCAAGACAAAACCCAAACTATAAAAGCCCAAATCAAATCTATTTAGATCTAAACAAATCTAACTAAATCTAAACAAATCTGTGTAACAAACGTTTTCGACAGCATCTTATTTCGACTTCGACTTCGACACTAGACAACAACCTGTTGTCTTCGACTTCGACTTCGACAACAATGGATTACATTTAACAATTTTAACACTAATTTTTTTTACGTACTGCAACCATACACATTTCTCTACTTTTCTTTAAAAAAATCCTCAAAGTTAAAAAATAATTATTAAAATAGTGAATACACACTTTAAGGAGTTACATCAAAGAGTAAATTATAAATTAAAAACTCAATCCAAATTAAAGAAATCTTACGAAAATATTTATAAGACAAAAGTTATCAAAGGAGAAAGAAGGGGTTTTACATAGTATATGCTTAATAACAATTGTGTAAATAAAATACACTTTTGAAGTAAATACACTGTATATCACATGGATGAATATCATTTTTTTTTCTCACTAAATCAGATTTCTACTTGTTAGTGTGTCAAAAGAAAACAAAACAAAATCAAATCTTGCAACTTGTAACAATAAACCAACATAAAATCAATATTAAAATTTTAAATGGCACAATAAAGAGAAAACAGGAAATGCACTGACAGTGTAAAAAATTTTACACTGTCAACCAATGAGAGACATACATCAGAATAAATCTCAATTTTATTTTTAAAATAGTGAAATGACATGACAAATATAAGAGTTTTAATTGGTTGTATATGCAAAATTTCCTTACACTGACAGTGCACTACCATTAAACCCCACAATAAATAGTAAGAGTTCAACAAAATGCATTTAAAAAAAGAAGGGTTAATTGTGATTTACCCCCCTGACATATGAGCGAGTTTTGATTTACCCCCCTACATGCCTTTAGGCAACGGTTTTTTTTGAAAAAATCGTTGTCAAAACCTGCCTATGGCAACGGTGGGGGGTAAACCAAAACACGCTCATATGTCAGGGAGGTAAATCACAATTAACCCAAAAAAGAATAGAATGGAAATTATGAGATAGAACCAGAAAATGTATATAGGGAATTAAGCGGAGAATATATTATTAGAGAGAAATGGAATTGTTTCTGATGTCTAACTGTTAGTTGCCGATTTTTTTGCATATGTGCGTACTTTTCTTCTTTCCACAAAATATCACGGACATGAAAATCGATTTTATATATATATATAAAGGGTTTTTCTTTCCACAATATATATATATATATATATATATATATATATATATATATATATATATATATATATATATATATATATATATTCAAAAATCATATCCCAACATTTGAGTTTGAAAGCAACAAATACTTCTTAATGTGAAATTTGATTGCAACATTTGAGTATGAAAGCAACAAATAGTTCTTAATGTGAAATTTTGTTGTATTCCAGAATTTCATATTCCTCCATCTCTCTATGTTAAACAACAACAATGCAAACCAATTTGGACATAGAAAGAAGTTGAGAGTGGCAAAGAAAAAGGAGAATAAAGGGTTTTCACATCCCTTTGATGATTAGAGAAGATACCCGCATGAGAAAGATGTATATTGTAACCGCTCAACATCCCTTCCCAACATTAGTTTACATGTAATTTCTTTTAAAAAATAAATAACTGAATTTTAAAATAGTTGGTTAAAGAATAAAAAGTTAATTGAGGGTAATTTTGAGAAAAAAAATAGGTCAGCCCAAAACTTTGTATCCCCTTATATATAGTTATAGATATATAATTATAGATATATTTTTTTCTTTCATTTCTTTTCTCTAGGACATTTCTTTTTCAATAGGTTTTAATCCAGCTATCTTTTAAATAAATTAAATAATAAAACATAAAGAATTGAAAATAGAAAGAAAAATTAAAAAAAAAGACTTATATATACTTTAATGATTAATGATTGTAATTAAATTAAATTAAATGGTTTATATAAAGTTTTTTAACATGTAGATAATCAAATCTAACAATTATAATTAAATTAAATTAATTAAGTTAATAAAATAAAATAAAAAACTAAAACCTTCTTCCATTGCCTTGTTGTTTCCTTCTTCTTTCGGCCACATAATTGCAATCACTAATTGCATCTTCCACCACTATCGGTGCCGGTTAGTTCTTGTTGTTCCTTCTTCTTCCGGCCACATAATTGCAATCACTAATTGCATCATCCACCGCTACTGGTGCCGGTTAATCGTGTCGTCGTTGCGGAAACATTGAAAAAAAAGGAGAGAATGGAATTCTGAATTTGTGAGAAAACTTTGATGGTGTTAATTAGAAATTTGGTTGTGTGATATATGAAAAAAGCAATTATACGATTTGATACATTCCACAGGATTATAAAACTTAGTAGTTACAACCCATGTCAATTATGATAGCAATTTGTCCATAACGTATAACACAAATGATACAAATCAATATTACTGTAGGAGAACAAAATTAAAATTTGCTTTGTAATTATAAGAATTGACGATGTTAATAATGTTAATTAAGGGAGCAATTTGGCCATAATGATTTTAACTGCTAAAGCACTGACTTTGAAATAGATAATGGATTGTTATAAATGGGATCCAAAAAAAACCACCCACTGCAAGCAGTTTTTTGTACAGTTTTTTGTTTTTTTTTTTAATTTGTTAATAAAAAGTAAATTAAATCATTGTTTATTTATTGTAGTTAACTAAAACACATAGGGATATAATATGAATGGAAAAAGAGCCAACCCAAAATCTTGTATCCTCTTTATATATAGGTATAGATAACATCCTAAAACTTAATCATACCATATTTTACTCATGGATTAACATCATATCATCATCAATTTCATACTTACGACTCGAAACTTCAAAACTCAACAATGGAGGAACTTTTCAATAATTCCAAAACAGAAACACCACACATATAGGAAATGAAATTTATCACATACCAATTAAACAATTTCATTATCAATTACTTCACAACAATCATATCATATAAGAACATACAACTCATAAGGTAAGAACCCAACTTTTACCCACTATTCAACATACTAACCCTTAGAAGATCAGAACCCCACCCTTACCTTGTAATTGAGCTTTCTAAATCTTCACAATGGTGGTCCCCTCTTGTTCTTCAACCCTAGTCTTTCTTCCGTTCTTCTCAAAAGTCACGATCGTACAGAATGAAATCTATTTCCTTGTTTTACTTCTTTAACTCTAGGACCCTTTCTATGGGTTGCCTCTTATGCCCTCACTTACTCCTCAAACTCTCTATTATGTCCTCAATATTCTCCCAATTGTCAATTCTGCCCCTCATTCTTATTTTCACCTTAATATTTTTATATTATTATAATTCCAATATTATTATTACTAATAAATTTTACAGCTTAAATAATAATAACATTATCTCTTAATGTTCTAAATTAATAATATTACTCAATTATTACTAATAATACTTATTAATCATTCTCACCACACCACCCATTTCTGCAAAATTAGCCACACATCCCTCACCCTTAAGGTCATCAACATTAAGGTCACTACCCCCTACCGCAGGGTACCCCAACCACAACAAAGCACACATAATCCCCTCTAAACACACAACTTCACATAATTAAATTACGAAAAATAATTTAAAATAAAACGGAGCGTTACAACAGCGCCGGAAGGCGTCAGGCAGGGAGCCGCGCTAAAAAGCAGAGGTCGGGTAGCCGCGTCGCACCCTATAGGTAGAGGGGCAACGCTATGGAGAGTCGCAGTTGCGGGCCGTGTCGGGCTGGCCACGGTCGCGCGATGTTGAGTCGCGAGCGATTCGGGCTTTATTGATCGCAGATGTGTCGCACCGTACCTCGGCGGCGGTGCCATAACGGCGTCCGGCAGTCTGCCGACGATGGCCGATTTCTGTTGAGTATAGCAAGTGTGAGTCGTATGGGTATTAGTCCCACATTGTCTAGAAATGTGAAGACTTGAGCGTTTATAAGTGGGAGAACCCATACACCTATCACCTTAAGGTTTTGGGTGAATTTGCGTTGTGTCTCTCAAAATGTTGTTGATTTAAAATAGGAAGTCCCACAATATTCAATAATCCCTAGTTGAAAATCCCCCCCAACAATAGTATCATGAGCCTTTGGTTCGAGTGAAAGACAGACTCACTTGTATCGCAACTACTCCCCACAGGTGGTGGTTAGGAGGTGTCCCGTTGAAGACTGTCAACGGCGGTACCAACGTATGTGGATGAAAAGAGCTTTTGCTTAAGGGGGAGCATTGTGGATAGACTCGCACTTGAGTGTAACACCCATATATAACAATATACATCAAAGCATATATATTATACATGAATCCAAGTTTTGGTATTGAAATACCATAAGTTCCTACTTAACACATTGTTTACATTACATGCCCAAAATACAAAGTACTAAAAGTCTATGGCATAACATATACAAGATGTCCCAATACACTAAGAACTAGATCAATACAATGATCTCAAAATAAAACTCCAAAGCGGAAGCCATGCCATCCCAAAAAGCCAAGGAAAGTAAGGAAAATCGAACGACTTTATCCTTACCCTTCGTGGAACCTGTAGTACCTGTAATATAATCAACAACATGGGGTGAGATATTAAATCTCAATGAGTTTCCTATCTTATAGATTCTCTTGGCTTTACAAGGTTCTATCAATCCTAACTCAAGTCCAAGGGAAAGGAAATGACCTTGAGTTCACAATCTCACACTATATGGAAACATGTTCATGAGTTCATTAACTCAAAATATCACTAATCGATAACCTTACCGAGGCATCCCCTTTTCCCGTCCGCTTCTACGTCTAGAAGGCGACCTGAGTCATGGATCCTCGTAACTTACTTGGCATACGAAATGGATTCGGGATCATCGGTCTGTTAACCGTGAACCGTCACTTCTCATGGCCTGTTAACCATCTCCAGTCTCTTTACCATATAGGCTCCATTCGTAGTATACGCGGGAATCAAACCTACCAAGTAATTATGCATATGTTCCATAGGAGTCGGAGACTCATGAAACTGCAACTCAAGGGAAACGGTTACGAATACGTGATCACTCTCACAAGCGTGATTATATTCAACAATCACAAGGCCACATTCGCCTTAAGGCCCTTTCGCCTTGTCACCTATTCTAGGTTCACACGTGTTCCATACTAGTGTTTCACTCTCATCTAGACCATTACTCGGCAAGGATGCACATCTATACATCGAACGCCCGAGCATCACCATCTAGAGTTTTCTATAAATTTCTAGTCACATTACTGGATTCTACTATAGTTTCATGTTAAGGTTTCCTCACTCTTCCTATTCCATATTTTAAACATGCATATCTCACACTCATGTTCAACAACAATAGATTAGGTAAGATATATCACAATTGTACAATAAGCACATATAATAATTCAATCACACTTTATAAACATGTTGGGTTTCCCTCCGGTTATTTAATCGGGCATTGAAACTGATATTTTTCACTTCCATTGTGTAAAATATTTTCATAGCTTTCCTTCGGTACCAAGAACACCTCGATCGGAAACACAGTTCGAAAGATATTAATTTTCAAAGATATTTTTCAAAACATAACAGTGGTAACCGGTTACCCTATATTGAGTAACCGGTTACGAAATATCCCTGCGTAGACCGTAGCTAAAATTCCAATTGGGTAACCGGTTACCTCAGAATGAGTAACCGGTTACTCAGTTCATTTTCTGCGTAACAGAGTCATTTTTCCTGCAAGTAACCGGTTACTTTATAATGAGTAACCGGTTACCACTGAGTCTGAGACCTAAAAACCTATATTTTTAGCATCAAAACCCAATGGAACCCATCAAAATTCATGGGAACAACATAGCAAGCATCAAACATCCATATTTCATAAAACCCACACATAATATGTATTCTATTTCAAATATTAACCATAGCAAACCACATTTAGTATGACCAATCCATTTTCACCATTTTAATTCAAATTCTAACCTAAGTTTCTATACTTAGGGTTCTAACTAGAACTCACCAACGACAAGATGAAGATGATGAAGAACATGTTGGGTTTATTGATGAAGAAGAGATGATGATTCCAAGCATTCCACTTCTTCTTCTAGGTTTTTCTTCTTTTTCTATTTTCCTCCTCCTTCTCTCTATTCTTATCCAACTTCTATCTATCTTTCTATCTTTTTCTTTTTAATGGAGAGGAAAAGAAAATGAAAAGATATAGAGAAATATCTTTAATTAGTAACACTACTAAATGTCCACAAAGTCCCTATAGCACCAATTAATAAAACCTCAGAGTCAGATAATATTAATTGGATCTGCTCTGAGCTCAATAATTACTCTAATTATCTTTGCAGATAATTTCTCAGAGTACACCGGAACTCAGTTGATCACAACTAATATTATTCAGAGCAAATTAAAATAGGGGGTATTACATCCTCCCCTCCTTAAATAGAAATTCTTCCTCAAATTTAAAGATTACCTGAAAAGATGAGGGTAAGTAACTCGCATCTCTGATTCTAGTTCCCAGGTAGCATCACTCGGATGCGTCTCATCCCACTGAACTTTCACAAGAGGAATCTCTTTATTCCTTAGTACCTTAGTTTCTCTTCCTGTGATACGGCTTGGTTGAGGTTCAAATGTCAAATCTGTTTCTATCTCAATAGTATCTGGTAGAATTGGCTGAAGAGGATCTGGAACAAACTTCTGGAGTTGAGACACGTGAAAAACATCATGCATTTCTGACAGAGAAGGCGGTAAGGCTAATCTGTAAGCTACTTCACCAATCCTTTCTAAAACTTGATACGGTCCCACGTATCTCAGACTTAACTTCCACGATAGAAACGGTCCTTTCAATCTCAATCTCGGAGTAACCTTCAAAAACACGTGATTACCTTCATCAAACTCTAAAGGTCTCCTACGGTTATCCGCATAACTCTTCTGACGATCTTGTGCTTGTTTAACTTTATCACGGATCATTCTAATCTTTTATATAGTCTCTTGGATAATCTCGGGTCCTAAAATTCTTTCTTCGCCAACTTCAGCCCAACATAAAGGCGTCCTACATTTCCTCCATATAATGCCTCATAAAGAGCCATACCAATAATTGCATGATAACTATTATTGTATGAAAACTCCATCAACGGTAAAATTTCTATCCAATTTCCTCCACTTCCAAGAACACAAGCTCTTAACATATCTTCCATTGTTTGTATCGTCCGTTCCGTCTGACCATCCGTTTGTCGATGATTCGACGTGCTCAAACACAACCTCGTTCCCATAGCTTGCTCAAAAGATCTCCAAAACCTCGAAGTAAACTTTGGATCTCTATCGGACACAATACTAGAGGGAATACCATGCAACCTCACCATTTCCGAAATAAACAACCTTGCAAAATGACCTGCCTAGTAAGTAGTCTTTATAACTAAGAAATGCGCAGATTTCGTCAACCGATCCACAATTACCCAAATAGAATCATAACCACCTTGAGTACGGGGTAATCCAACTGCGAAGTCCATAGAAATACTATCCCACTTCCATGTCGGAATTTCTAAAGGTTGTAACAATCCGCCCGGTCTTTCGTGTTCAATCTTCACATGTTAGCATATCGCACACTCCGATACATATACCACAATATCTCTTTTCATACCGGACCACAAATAGTCCCTCTTCAAGTCTTGATACATTTTCGAAGAATCAGGATGTATAGTAAAAGCACCTTTATGCGCTTCCTCCAAAATCCTTCTTTTCAACACCGTATCATCCGGAACACAAATCCTTTGGTTAAACAAAATAATTTTGTCGGTAGCTCGCTCGAAACCCGGTTGTATTAATACTTCTTGTAACTTCTCATCCAACACTTTCCCTTGTTGAATTTCCTCTCTAAGAGTAGAATTAACATTCAAATTTACCATAATCACACCATTAGGAGTCCAAACAAATTGAAGATTAAGATCCCTAAACTTTTCCAATAAGGCATACTCTAACATCATCAATTCTGCATTACGCAACACTTTTCTACTCAATGCATCTGCTACTTTATTCGCTTTACCCGGATGGTACTTTAGTTCCAAGTCATAATCCTTCAAATATTCCATCCATCTCCTTTGATGCATATTCAACTCTTTTTGGTCAAAAAGGTATTTCAAACTCTTGTGGTGACTAAACATCTCAAAATGTACTCCATACAAGTAGTGACGCCACACTTTCAGTGTAAAAATAACTGCCACTAATTCCAAATCATGCTTTGAATAACTCTTCTCATGAACTTTTTATTGTCGAGAGGCATATGCCACCACGTGACTCTCTTGCATCAAGACCCCTTCTAAACCCATCTTTGATGCATTACAAAATACCTCATACGACTTATTAGGATCAGGAATGATCAAACCAGGGGCAGTCATTAATCTTTCCTTCAAACTCATAAAACTTTGTTCACATGCCGAATCCCATTCATAGGGACAATCCTTTCGAGTAAGTTTAGTCATTGGTAAAGCCAACTGAGAAAAGCTCTTGATAAACCTTCTGTATTAACCTACAAGTCCCAAGAAACTTCTAACTTCTGAAACATTTTTCGGTCTCTCCCAATTAATTACCACTTCAACTTTCGATGGATCAACCGCCACACCTCCTTGAGATATCACGCGACCAAGGAAACTAACCTCCGACATCCAAAACGCACACTTGGTCAACTTGGCAAAAAGTTGCTTCTCTTGTAAGATCAATAAAACGATCCTTAAATGTCCTTCGTGCACTTGTGAAGTACGAGAATAAACAAGAAAGTCATCAATGAAGATCACTACAAATTGGTCCAAGTAAGCTTGAAATATCCGATTCATATAATCCATAAAAACCGCCGGAGCATTCGTCACACTGAAAGGCATTACTAAGAATTCATAATGGCCATAACGGGTTCTAAGTGCGGTCTTTGATACATCCAAACTCTTCACACGGATCTGATGATAACCCGACTGTAAATTAATCTTCAAGAACATACAGGCTCCTTTCAATTGATCTAACAGGTTGTCTATCCTAGGCAATGGGTATTTGTTCTTGATGGTGACTTTATCCAACTTTCGGTAATCAATACATAACCGCATTCCACCATCTTTCTTCTTTACCAACAACACTGGAGCTCCCCAAGGTGAAACACTGGGTCTAACAAAATGCTTAGCCATTAATTCTTCCAATTGCTCCTTCAATTCTCTTAACTCAAGTGGTGCCATCCGAAATGGAGAAACAGATATAGGAGCCGTTCCCGGTATCAGGCCAATAGAAAATTTCACTTCCCTTTCCGGAGGAAGAGAAGTGACATCCTTGGGGAAAACTTCGGAAAATTCACAGACTACCAAAATACTCAGAACTTGAAGGTCGCTACTCTCGTCTTTAGTGAGAACCAAAAGAACATATTTTTCCTTCTCAAACAAGAAATTTATCATTCCAACTATACCTTCTAAAATAGTTATTAACACATCTTTCGGAGTAGCTTCAGTAGATAGAATGATGATTAGCTTTTCTTCACACCCGATAAAAACCGAATTAGCAGAAAGCCAATCCATTCCCAAAACAACATCTACTTTCTTAAGTAGCAAACAAATAAGATCAATCTGAAAAACTCTCCCATCCACAGATAAAACATAATTTTCACACACTAAAGGTGTTTCAACAATCTCATCCCTGGCAGTAGTAACCACCATGGGAGGAGACAACGGAATAACTTGCAACCCAAGTCATTTCATACATTGCATTGACACAAAAGAGTGTGTCGCTCCACAATCAAATAATACAAAACAAGGGTTCCCATTAACGAAACACCTACCAACAATCAAAGAGTTATCACCCTTAGTCTTCTTTGCATCCAACGTACACACTCGACCGATACTCTTTCCTTGTGTCTGATTCTTATTCTGAGGATAATCTCTCGCCGTGTGCCCCACTTTCTGACACTGATAACACTTCATTCCTTCAAAACCATATCCACCATGATGATTCTTACCACAAGTACGACACACAAGATGTGCACTTGCCCAAGAATTCTAAACTTGCTTCCCTTTGAAAGCTTGTTGTCGAGGTCTAATATGTTGGCTTGATCTCCTACGATCATTCTGATTCGACCTACTCAAATCCCCCTCTGCTTGAACTTTCTTCAAACTGTTCTCAGCCAAATAACATTGCCTTAGTAATTCAGCATAAGAAGTGAACTCCCTTTGAGACACACTATGAGAAATCTCAGCTCTAAAACCAAAAAGGAATAGGTCAATTTTCCACTTTTCATCCGAAGCATACACGGCTTGCCTAGAATAAGCGGCCATGATATTAAACTTCTCAGCATAAGCAGCCACAGTCAAGGTGCCTTGCCTCAACTGTTGGAAATCAAACTCCTTTTGGGTCCTCAAGGAACTAGGAAAATAATTCTAAATAAAAGAAATCTTAAATTTCTCCCAGACCTTAGGCACCTCTTGGATAGTCATTAAGGCTGAAGCACTTTCACACCACCTCATAGCAGGACCTTTCAATGAGTGAGAAGCAAACACCACTTTGTTCTCTTCACTACATTGAACTATCAGGAAGATTCTCTCCATACCAGCCACCCACTCATGAGCTTTCACAGGATCTAATCCACCATGAAATTCAGGAGGATTCATGCGGATGAAATCCCGAAAACTTCCACTTACAGCATCTGGAACAACCACCTGAGGGTGAAAACCCCCATTCATCTGTTGTACCATCTGCTGCATGAACTAGATCTGCTGCTACTGCATCTGTTGTAAAAACTGGGGCCATGGGACATACTCCTCGCTGCCTGGCGGATTCGTCCCAGCTGGAGTAGTTTCGAGTCTACCAGGATTGCTTCTGCGTTCGTCAGCCATGTTCCTAAACTTCGTACATATAGGATTAAGTTGATCAGGCTCAATGACATACATATAACACTTAAGACCAATGGCGGCACAACGCATATGAAACGGAAAGAAATACTTATACTATTTCATGGCTAGGTCGAGGATACGACCTGCTCTGATACCAACTGTAATACCCACATATAATAACATACATCAAAGCTTATATATTATACATGAATCCAAGTTTTGGTACTGAATACCATAAGTTCCTAGTTAACACATTGTATACATTACATGCCCAAAATACAAAGTACTAAAAGTCCATGGCATAACATATGCAAGATGTCCCAATACACTAAGAACTAGATCAATATAATGATCTCAAAATATAACTCCCAAGCGAAAGCCATGCCATACCAAAAAGCCAAGGAAAGTAAGGAAAATCAAACGAATTTATTCTTACCCTTCGCGAAACCTGTAGTACCTGTAATATAATCAACAACATGGGGTGAGAGATTAAATCTCAGTGAGTTCCATATCTTATAGATTCTCTTAGCTTTACAAGGTTCTATCAATCCTAACTCAAGTCAAAGCGAAAGGAAATGACCTTGAGTTCACAATCTCACACTATATGGAAACATGTTCATGAGTTCATTAACTCAAAATATCACTAATCGATAACCTTACCAAGGCATCCCCTTTTCCCGTCCACTTCTACATCTAGAAGGCGACCCGAGTCATGGATCCTCATAACTTACTTGGTATACGAAATAGATTCGGGATCATCGGCCTGTTAACCGTGAACCGTCACTTCTCATGGCCTATTAACCAACTCAAGTCTCTTTACCTTATAGGCTCCATTCGTACTGTACGCGGGAATCAAACCTACCAAGTAATTATGCACCCGTTCCAGAGGAGTCTGAGACTCATGAAACTGCTACTCAAGGGAAACGGTTACGATTACATGATCACTCTCACAAGCGAGATTATATTCGACAATCACAAGGCCACATTCTCCTTAAGGCCTTTTCGCCTTGTCACCTATACTAGGTTCACACATGTTCCATACTAGTGTTTCACTCTGATCTAGACCATTACTCGGCAAGGATGCACATCTATACATCGAATGCCCGAGCATCGCCATCTAGAGTTTTCTATCAATTTCTAGTCACATTACTAGATTCTACTATAGTTTCATGTTAAGGTTTCCTCACTCTTCCTATTCCATATTTTAAACATGCATATCTCACACTCATGTTTAATAATAATAGATTAGGTAAGATATATCACAATTGTACAATAAGTACATATAATAATTCAATCACACTTTATACACATTTTTGGTTTCCCTCCGGTTATTTAATCTGGCATCGAAATCGATATTTTTCACTTTCATTGTGTAGAATATTTTCAGCGCTTTCCATCGCTACCAAGAACACCTCGGTCGGAAACATGGTTCGAAAGATATTAATTTTCAAAGATATTTTTCAAAAGATAACAGTGGTAACCGGTTACCCTATATTGAGTAACTGGTTACGCTATCTCCCTGCACAGACAGTAGCTAAAATTCCAATTGAGTAGCCGGTTACCTCAGAATGAGTAACCGATTACTCAGTTCATTTTCTGCCTAACAAAGTCATTTTTCCTACAAGTAACCGGTTACCCTATAATTAATAACCGGTTACCACTGAGTCTGGGACCTAAAAACCAGTATTTTCTGCATCAAAACCCAATGGATCCCATCAAATTTCATGGGAACAATATAGCAAGCATCAAACATCCATATTTCATACAACCCACATATATTATGTATTCTATTTCAAATATTAACCATAGCAAACCACATTTAGTATGATCAATCCATTTTCACCATTTTAATTCAAATTCTAACCTAAGTTTCTATACTTAGGGTTCTAACTATAACTCACCAACAACAAGATGAAGACGATGAAGAACATGTTGGGTTGATTGATGAAGAAGAGATGCTGATTCCAAGCTTTCCACTTCTTCTTCTAGGTTTTTCTTCTTTTTCTCTTTTCCTCCTCCTTCTCTCTATTATTCTCCAACTTCTTTATATCTTTCTATCTTTTTCTATTTAATGGAGAGGAAAAGGAAATGAAAAGATATAGAGAAATATCTTTAATTAGTAACACTACTAAATGTTTAAAAAATTCTCTATAGCACCAATTAATAAAACCTCAGAGTCAGATAATATTAGTTGGATATGCTCTGAGCTCAATAGTTACTCTAATTATCTTTACAGATAATTTCTCAGAGTACACCGGAACTCAGTTGATCACAACTAATATTATTCAGAGCAAATTAAAATACGGGGTATTACATTGAAGGTGAGTGTTGAGTATAGCAAGTGTGAGTTGTATGGGTAATAGTCCCACATGGGCTAGAAATGTGGAGATTTGAGCATTTATAAGTGGGAGAACCCATACATCTATCACCTTAAGGTTTTGGGTGAATATGTGGTGTGTCTCTCACAATGTTGTTTCTTTAAAAAAAGGAAGTCCCACAATATTTATTGCTCCCTAGTGAAAAAAAAGTTTTCCCAACAATTTTGACCGAATCTGACTTTTTTGGAGTTTTTATCTTTTTCGACTCTTGGATATTTTCGCTGTTTTTTGAGTTTTCAAGCATTCCCTAGAGTTTCTGAGTTTTTTAAATAAATTAAGTAAATTATTTTTCATTACCATGTTGATGGTCTAAAATTATAGTATTATTGATTTTTAAGAGTTTTTTTTAGTAAATAATAAGGTCTTGAGAAACTACGAGTCTTTGGGACTTTTTGAGTCGTTTTGAGCAATTTGATGAGTTGAGGACAATTTGTAATAATATAACTTTTCCTTTTGAGATAAATAATTAAATTGTTTTGAAAATATTTTTTAAGTATAGTAATCCAGAGAGGGATTACAGTGATGGTCTTGAATTAAAGATATGGCCGAGTATTGCGAATTATAAGTTCAAGAGTGGAACCTTTTATTAATGACTGAGACTTGTGTTTTGTTATTACTTTGAGACTTGTGTTTTGTTATTACTTTGAGATTGAGAGGGATTACATTGATGTTATTACTTTTGTGGAAATTAATAGCTAAGCCCGAGACTAATTCAAATCCGCGAAGAACCGATTTAATAGCCCATAATTGTCTCCAACTCCCATCGCCCACCAAAAGAGTATCATCGGCGAATTGAAGGATATCCACCCTACAGTTTCCCTTCACCTCCAATCCGGAATATTCCCCAATAGAAATGGACTTCTTCACTAAACCCATTAAACCATCCGTAGCCATAACAAAGATAAACGGGGATAGAGGGTTTCCTTGTCTCAATACTCTTTCCACCACGAATTCTTTAGTAGGACTACCGTTTACCAACACGGACTTTTTACTAAAAAAAATAGTTGCCTCCATCCAACTCATCCAAATCTCTCCGAAACCCATTCTCCTCATCACATATCTAATATAATTCCAACATACTTTGCCGTAGGCTTTTTCAAAATCCACATTGACAAGAAAAGTCGGGTTGTTCTCCTTACTAGGGAAATCAACCACCTCAATAGCAACCAACACACCATCAAGTAATTGCCTTCCCGGCACGAATGCACTTTGAGAAGGGGAAATTAAGGAATTCAAGACTCTCTTGAGCCTTGCAGCCAAGAGTTTAGTAAGAGCCTTGTACATACAACCAACTAGACAAATAGGTCTAAAATCATCTAACTCCAAGGGACTCGCGCACTTAGGAATCAACGTCAAAAATGAAGAGACAATCGACTTAGACAACCTAGTCTCTCTATGAAATTCTTGAAAATAACGAAAGAAATCATCTTTAATAAAAGACCAACACTTTTTAATAAACAAAAAAGAGTATCCATCTGGACCCGGGCTTTTAGAGCTACCACAACTCCACACCGCCTCCTTAATCTCCTCTTCCAAAAAAGAACCTTCAAGGAAAGCCCTCTCCCCAACATTTAACTCATTAAAATGGATCCCTTCCAAAATCGGCCTCCCACCATCGGTTTCAATGAATTTCTTAGCGAAGTGATTTAACACCTCCTCTTTAACCTCTTTCACCGTCGACAAAACGCCTCTAACCTAGTTAATGTTCCCAATCTGATTTCTCCGCCTTCTCTCCTTCAAAATACAATTAAAATATCTAGTGTTGTAGTCGCCATCATTAAGCAACTTAAGTTTGGATTTTTGAATAAGCATGTTCTCCTTGATCCGCAAATTCAACCAAAAGTGGCTAGAAGCCAACTTTCGATTGGAAAAAGCCTCTTCCGATAAATCGCCCAAATCCTTATCCACCATCTCATCCCCCTCATTGATCTCCCTAACAGAATCCTCGATCTCCAAATCAACCTTACCAAAAACTTCCTAGTTCCATCTCTTAAGACTAATTTTAAGAAGCCTTAATTTCTCTTTAAGAACATAATCGCTCCTACCTTCCACCAACCCCCCCCCCACTCCTTCTCCACAAACTCCATAAAGCGCTTATGATAGAACCACTCGTTATTGAAAACAAAAGGTTTCGGGCCACAATTCAAAGAGTCCGCTACTAGCCAAATCGGACAATGGTCCGAAACATCCCTCGAGCCAATGAATTGACCAATCACACCCCATTGATTAACGATCTTCTCCTATCATACCCCAAATTTTAACCACTAAGATTCCCATCATTGTGCAAATCATCATCACAATATGGATGAGCCATCATACCTCATTAGTCTCCCCAAAGATGGGTGAGCATCCACTACAATCAAACTTAGGGTTTCAAGCCCTCTCAGAGCCTTAGGCAAAGGATCAATCAAGGAATGGCATGATCTACAACTTGTCTAAACCTCTCAATTACCTACAATGGATCAAGAGGACTCCTACTTCAAGAATCAAGCACAAGGCTGCAACATTCCAAGTGGATTAAGCCTTAAGATCGCCAGTGTCACCAAATTAGGGTTTTGGTCGACCAGGGCCTCCAGATGGAAATTTTCCTTTGGGCATAAACCAATGCTTTCGAATACAACCTAGGATGCCCCAAGGGACATCATAGACCCAAGCATCAACTCAATTTAGCCTCAGGGGATGCATACATAAAAAAATCAGGAATTAGGGTTTCTTGACTGAATTTACCCCTAAGTTGACTTTTGGGACAAAACATGAGCCAAGACCTCAAGAGAGGATTTGAGGGTCTCTAATACACTACATTGATCCATTTTCAACAATGGATTGATCCAAGAAGCTTGATTCACAAGTTTCAATTTCATCGGAACTATAACAAACCACATTTAGTATGATCAGTCCATTTTCACCATTTTAATTCAAATTCTAACCTAAGTTTCTATACTTAGGGTTCTAACTAGAACTCACCAACAACAAGATGAAGACGATGAAGAACATGTTGGGTTGACTGATGAAGAAGAGATGATGATTCCAAGCTTTCCACTTCTTCTTCTAGGTTTTTCTTCTTTTTCTCTTTTCCTCCTCCTTCTCTCTATTCTTCTCCAACTTCTTTCTATCTTTCTATCTTTTTCTTTTTAATGGAGAGGAAAAGGAAATGAAAAGATATAAAGAAATATCTTTAATTAGTAACACTACTAAATGCCCAAAAAGTCTCTATAGCACCAATTAATAAAACCTCAGAGTCAGATAATATTAGTTGGATCTGCTCTGAGCTCAATAGTTACTCTAATTATCTTTACAGATGATTTCTCAGAGTACACCGGAACTCAGTTGATCACAACTAATATTATTCAGAGCAAATTAAAATATGGGTTATTACATTGAAGGTGAGTGTTGAGTATAGCAAGTGTGAGTTGTATGGGTAATAGTCCCACATTGGCTAAAAATGTGGAGATTTGAGCATTTATAAGTGGGAGAACCCATACATCTATCACCTTAAGGTTTTGGGTGAATATGTGGTGTGTCTCTCACAATGTTGTTTCTTTAAAAAAGGAAGTCCCACAATATTTAAGGCTCCATAGTGAAAAAAAAAGTTTTCCCAACAATTTCGACCGAATCTAACTTTTTTGGAGTTTTTATTTTTTTTTACTCTTGGCTATTTTTCGCTGTTTTTCGAGTTTTCAAGCATTCCCTAGAGTTTCTGAGTTTTTTAAATAAATTAAGTAAATTATTTTTCATTACCATGTTGATGGTCTAAAATTATAATAATATTTATTTTTAAGAGTTTTTTTAGTAAATAATAAGTTCTTGAGAAACTATGAGTCTTTGGGACTTTTTGAGTCGTTTTGAGCAATTTGATGAGTTGAGGACAATTTGTAATAATATAACTTTTCCCTTTGAGATTAATAATTAAATTGTTTTTAAAATATTTTTTTTAGTATAGTAATCCAGAGAGGGATTACAGTGATGGTCTTGAATTACAAATATGGCCGAGTATTGCGAATTATAAGTTCAAGAGTGGAACCTTTTATTAATGATTGAGACTTTTGTTTTGTTATGACTTTGAGATGATGATGTGTGAGTGCAACCATCCAATTAGGGATTATTTTGAATGATGTCAAAATTATCGTTAGAGTTTATGTACATTAGACCGTACCATCTGAGTCTAGTTGTACATTTTAGCATTATGGTGCATGATAACATGTTGGAAATGGATTAGAAAAGATTCATTCATAAAGAAATGATTTTATGCATAAAAAATTGTGAAAAACTTTGTTATAGGTCGACACGTACGTGTATAGGTTGGCACATAGATGAAAATTTCTTCTATTGGTCAATACATACGCTCTACAGGTCGGCACATGTACTGCAGTATTGAAGCTTGTAGGCTATGTTGGACGTACTGCCTCTACATGTCAACAATGACCTGTATAGGTCGGAACATGACTTGCATAGGTCGTCGACCTATGCATCAAAAATCTTGAAAAAATTGTATTGTTTTCCATTCCTTTTACATTCCTTTTGCTTCATACTTGCTCTCATATATATGCCTGCTACATGCATAATTTTTTTTCAATGATTTTGGTAAAATCATAAACGAACCTAGAACATACTAAGATTCGTCTTCATCTTCAAACTTGGTTTTATGCATACACACAAATAAAGTACACATAATCATTCATTGTTTGGGTGCCATCTAGAATCAAGTGGATAAGGTCCAATTTAGCTTGTGGTATTATAAATTAGATTAAGATCTTAGGGGGGTTTCAAATAAGAAAACTCAAGTGGGGTTTTCCTTCAATATCAAAGCATGGATTTAAAGGTTTTAGACAAATATTTGAACTTATCTTAGACCAAATAGATGTAGTAAGGATAGATGCAATTCAAAATATTATAATATTTCTTTTAATCTAACAACAATTAGCTACTAAAAATCTATCATGAGTTGTTCATACTTCTAATGCTAATAGGAATTTGATAGGCATGTATTAAACATTGTGACTCAACACTATAAACATCATTGATATATCCAAACATATATTATTTTAAATCTTAACTTTTTTGAGCTTTTTATTGAGAGCTTCTTTTTCTATAAAATGTGGTCTCCAGCATTAATATATTTACTTTCACTCTAAAATGATGGAATCTATCAAAGATTAAAAAGAAGAGATGCACACAAGAACTTCGTCTTAGCTACATTATATTAGTCAAAGAACCATGGTTATTTCATTGACTTTTCTAAAATTGAGTTCTAAGTATTAATAGAACACAAAGTAAAGCCAAATTGTTGTTCCAAATTTAGTCCTTCTAATATGTAGGTTTATACCGTAAGTTTAAGATTTTACATAATTATCCTATAATATATTCAAATAAAACATTAGAACAATGTGTATACATGAAATTCATACTTATTCACAGAACTTCAACAATAGGAGCTAGCTAGAACACAGATGCAAGTCAATCATTCATGAAAAATCTCTTTCAAATCATGACAGTTAAAAAGAAAGTAGATAAAACACCAAAAGGAAAAATAGGAACAAGATATTTAGATAACAAAATAGTGATAAGGTACGATTATAGAGTGGCGATGGAGTACATGTATTCTTCTATTAGAACTCAGAAGCATCATTTTGGAAGGAATAAGCTTCTCGACAGCCTAAAATCAACCAAATTCACACAAAACAAACCAAAAATTCAAAAATCTAAAAGGAAAACCCAAATATTATTACATTTAGATTAACTTACCAACACAATTCAGTCTTTGCATTTATTCCCAATAATAGTCCTGCAACAAAGTTTCAAATCTAAGATCACTAACTTAGACAAAACAAAACAAAAATCTACATTTTATCAAAACCCTTAATTTCAAATCTTAAAAAAACTAAAACCCATGATTAATATATAATTTACAGGAAGTAAAGGATTCAAGTAAAGAAATAAGAATATATATTTTCCCTAACATAAACATCAATGAAAAGGAAGCCACAATTATTGTTCGGTTTAATACTTAGACACAAAACTGTATTAATTGTCAACTTACATTATCACAATCTGCCTGCCCTTTCCAATTACAACACTGAAGTACTTTTAAAACAATTATCAATACAAACAAATCTGTACAAAAATTAACACATGGAACTTCAAAAAAAATTATTGGCATCTCAGACAACAAAGAAAAGTCTAGATATTTTATGAAATAAAGTTGACTCAGAGAAGAGACACCAGAAGGTTCAACCATATACAACTGTGGTCCATTTCTGTCATTACTACCTAGTATGACACCACAGCCAAAAGGTCTGTAGCACCCTTATAGATCAGTTATTAATATGAAGTACAGAGAAATACGACTTTAAAATGACTACAAGATAGGCAAAATTTCAGACCTGAACCACCAATATATTGTACAAAGGTGCACATAGCTAGCCACTAGATCAGCAAGCTCCTTAACAGGAATTGGGTCACCGTACACGATGAAAAGAATATATCCCAGAATAAACACTTTTGTTTTGAAGACTTTCAAACAAACAATTAAGAAGACCTCATAATTATGAGATTTACTTCAAGTTACACAAAATAGTATGGCAAAACTATAATAATTCAACAATATGGGAATAATTTTTATTTTTGTAAGCAAGTTCATTAATAAGCGAGTACAAAGGGTACTCGAACCTGAATACAATAGACGCGAGATGATGCTCGACAGAAACAAAGAAATTACCAACCAATTGGAAGTTAAGATAAATAAAACAAGGGGTCCTTGTTAAACTCATACAAATTACAATTGGGATGGGTAATTTCTCCTATAAAAGACCACCGCCGGACCGAAAATTTTACCTTTCACATGATGTCATTCACGTTCCATCCAAAATTCTTAAAACAAATACCATTCCTAATCCTCCACACCGTCCAACACACGGCCAACCAAATGCTCCCATAATTGCCCTCTTTGACACCCTTAGATTTACAAAAATGATACCATTCAAAATAGCTACCCAAAGCGTCATTTTCGTCGTATCCGAGTAAACCAATCCACTTGGAAACCTCCCTCCAAACCGTGTCTATCACCGATCAAGAAAAAAGGATATGCGCCAAAGACTCTGCACTCTCATTACAGAACACACACCTCGAATCAGTGGTAATCGCGATATCCCCTCTTTGAAGGAGCAAGTCCTTCGTAGGTAATCTATTCAAGAATATCCGCCAACCGAAAACCTTTACTTTCAACGGAACTGAACCCTTCCACAAAAAACTGTAAGCGCCATCATGCCTGTTGACAGGACCAAAGGGAGTGTGATAATCATTAAGAATCCGATAAAATGACCTCACAGAAAAAATCCCATTCTTCTCAGGCAGCCACTGAACAGAGTCTTTCCGAGGATCTAACTTCACATCCTCGAGCCTTCACCGCAAAGAGGACCACATAAACTCAGTGGCCGAAGGTACCACGGATGCTCCTTCCGTACCTGGAACAACGAAAGAGCCCCGGCTGCCAATGGAAACCTGCTGCAGATCAGCAGTATCAAAATGGCTAAGGCCTGCGTAGGAAATAGGAGATACAGTAGGAACAGAAACAGAAAAGGGACCGTTCAAAGCAGGAGGCTCAATCAAACTTAACCCCGAACCCCTGCTGCCATTAAACATTATCGCCGACTGCAATTGGAGGGAGAGCCCAGCGTCCCTAAGACTGATAGCATTAACAGGTTTGTTTAACATTTCCTGCCTGTCCCCCCTACCTGCAGCAGACTCAGTGCTATCCTCCGTACAATTAGCAGAAACATCCCCCACCCTCGCAGCATTATGAAGGTCGTAATCCACGATCCGAGGTCCCCCCACTCCCATTTCCCGTCAATCCAACCACCTACGCCCGCTACTGTCACATCTTTCAAGACAGAACTATTAAAAAGTTGCGGAAACAAGGACATTAAGGAGTCATTTCCTAGCCAATTTACCCTCCAGAATGAAGTAGAGAATCCGCTACCAACCTGAAATAAACAGTTTTTAATGAAAGCATCGTTAGGACAATGCTTGGACAGATTAGGGATGTCATTCCACCAAGCCGAGGAAGAACTCCAATGATACGAAGCGCACTCACTGTTGGACAGATGAAGCTTAATGTCCCTATAATGCGCATATAAAATGTTACACCACAAATCGTCCGTTCCCTCGAGGATTCTCCACCTCCATTTATGAAGGAGCGCCAAGTTGAACTCCCCAATTCTCAACAAATTGAGCCCGCCTTTTTCATACAGCAAACAAAGGGAATCCCATTTAATCCAATGCATCTTCCTCTTCACCTTCGATCCTCCCCAAAGAAAACCACTTTCTAATTTGATAATCTCCTTGCGAACCTTAACTGGCATCTTGTAAAAAGATAGATGAAAAATAGCGAGACTATTAAGAACCAATTTAATAAGCGTTAACCTACCTCCGAAACTCAAAAATCTACCGTGCCAACTAGAAAGTCTTCTCTCCAACTTAATAACCAAAGAGTTCCTAGAAGAAATCCTCATTGGATTAATGCCGATGGGAATGCCAAGAAAAGAGAACTCCTTCGGTTCCGACCTACACGAGAGGAATAAAGTTCCTGCCTCAAGCAAAGAACTAGGAACATTAATACCAATGATTTTACTTTTGTGGAAATTAATACCTAAGCCCGAGACTAATTCAAATCCGCGAAGAATCGATTTGATAGCCCATAATTGTCTCCAACTCCCATTGCCCACCAAAAGGGTATCATCCGCGAATTGAAGGATATCCACCCTACAGTTTCCCTTCACCTCCAATCTGGAATATTCCCCAATAGAAATGGACTTCTTCACAAAACCCGTTAAACCCTCCGTAGCCATAACAAAGATAAACGGGAATAGAGGGTCTCCTTGTCTCAATCCTCTTTCCACCACGAATTCTTTAGTAGGACTACCATTTACCAACACGGACATTTTGCTCAAAAAAATAGTGGTCTCCATCCAACTCATCCAAATCTCTCCGAAACCCATTCTCCTCATCACATATCTAATATAATTCCAACTTACTTTGTCGTAGGCTTTTTCAAAATCCACCTTGAAAACAAATGTCGGTTTTTTCTCCTTACTAGCAATATCAACCACCTCATTAGCAACCAACACACCATCAAGTAATTGCCTTCCCGGCACGAATGGACTTTGCGAAGGGGAAATTAAGGAATTCAAGACTCTTTTGAGCCTTGCCTCTAATAGTTTAGTGAGAGCCTTGTACATACAACCAACTAGACAAATAGGTCTAAAATCATCTAACTCCAAGGGACTCGCGCACTTAGGAATCAACGTCAAAAACGAAGAGACAATCTACGTAGACAACCTATCCTCTCTATGAAATTCTTGAAAATAATGAAAGAAATCATCTTTAATAAAAGACCAACACTTTTTGATAAACAAAAAAGAGTATCCATCTGGACCCGGGCTTTTAGAGCTACCACAACTCCACACCGCCTCCTTAATCTCCTCTTCCGAAAAAGAACCTTCAAGGAAAGCCCTCTCCCCAACATTTAACTCATTAAAATGGATCCCTTCCAAAATCGGCCTCCCACCATCGGTTTCAACGAATTTCTTAGCGAAGTGATTTAACACCTCCTCTTTAACCTCTTTCACCATCGACAAAACGCCTCTAACCTAGTTAATGTTCCCAATGTGATTTCTCCGCCTTCTCTCCTTCAAAATACAATTAAAATATCTAGTGTTGTAGTCGCCATCATTAAGTAACTTAAGTTTGGATTTTTGAATAAGCATGTTCTCCTTGATCCGCAAATTCAACCAAAAGTGGCTAGAAGCCAACTTTCGATTGGAAAAAGCCTCTTCCGATAAATCGCCCAAATCCTTATCCACCATCTCATCCCCCTCATTGATCTCCCTAACAGAATCCTCGATTTCCAAATCAACCTTACCAAAAACTTCCTAGTTCCATCTCTTAAGACTAATTTTAAGAAGCCTTAATTTCTCTTTAAGAACATAATCGCTCCTACCTTCCACCAACCCCCCCCCCCACTCCTTCTCCACAAACTCCATAAAGCGCTTATGATAGAACCACTCGTTATTGAAAACAAAAGGTTTCGGGCCATAATTCAAAGAGTCCGCTACTAGCCAAATCGGATAATGGTCCAAAACATCCCTCGAGCCAATGAATTGACCAATCACACCCCATTGATTAACGATCTTCTCCTATCATACCCCAAATTTTAACCACTAAGATTCCCATCATTGTGCAAATCATCATCACAATATGGATGAGCCATCATACCTCATTAGTCTCCCCAAAGATGGGTGAGCATCCACTACAATCAAACTTAGGGTTTCAAGCCCTCTCAGAGCCTTAGGCAAAGGATCAATCAAGGAATGGCATGATCTACAACTTGTCTAAACCTCTCAATTACCTACAATGGATCAAGAGGACTCCTACTTCAAGAATCAAGCACAAGGCTGCAACATTCCAAGTGGATTAAGCCTTAAGATCGCCAGTGTCACCAAATTAGGGTTTTGGTCGACCAGGGCCTCCAGATGGAAATTTTCCTTTGGGCATAAGCCAATGCTTTCGAATACAACCTAGGATGCCCCAAGGGACATCATAGACCCAAGCATCAACTCAATTTAGCCTCAGGGGATGCATACATAAAAAATCAGGAATTAGGGTTTCTTGACCGAATTCACCACTAAGTTGACTTTTGGGACAAAACATGAGCCAAGACCTTAAGAGAGGATTTGAGGGTCTCTAATACACTACATTGATCCATTTTCAACAATGGATTGATCCAAGAAGCTTGATTCACAAGTTTCAATTTCATCGGAACCATAACAAACCACATTTAGTATGATCAGTCCATTTTCACCATTTTAATTCAAATTCTAACCTAAGTTTCTATACTTAGGGTTCTAACTAGAACTCACCAACAACAAGATGAAGACGATGAAGAACATGTTGGGTTGACTGATGAAGAAGAGATGATGATTCCAAGCTTTCCACTTCTTCTTCTAGGTTTTTCTTCTTTTTCTCTTTTCCTCCTCCTTCTCTCTATTCTTCTCCAACTTCTTTCTATCTTTCTATCTTTTTCTTTTTAATGGAGAGGAAAAGGAAATGAAAAGATATAAAGAAATATCTTTAATTAGTAACACTACTAAATGCCCAAAAAGTCTCTATAGCACCAATTAATAAAACCTCAGAGTCAGATAATATTAGTTGGATCTGCTCTGAGCTCAATAGTTACTCTAATTATCTTTACAGATAATTTCTCAGAGTACACCGGAACTCAGTTGATCACAACTAATATTATTCAGAGCAAATTAAAATATGGGTTATACATTGAAGGTGAGTGTTGAGTATAGCAAGTGTGAGTTGTATGGGTAATAGTCCCACATTGGCTAAAAATGTGGAGATTTGAGCATTTATAAGTGGGAGAACCCATACATCTATCACCTTAAGGTTTTGGGTGAATATGTGGCGTGTCTCTCACACTGTTGTTTCTTTAAAAAAGGAAGTCCCACAATATTTAATGCTCCCTAGTGAAAAAAAAAGTTTTCCCAACAATTTCGACCGAATCTAACTTTTTTGGAGTTTTTATTTTTTTTTACTCTTGGCTATTTTTCGCTGTTTTTCGAGTTTTCAAGCATTCCCTAGAGTTTCTGAGTTTTTTAAATAAATTAAGTAAATTATTTTTCATTACCATGTTGATGGTCTAAAATTATAATAATATTTATTTTTAAGAGTTTTTTTAGTAAATAATAAGTTCTTGAGAAACTATGAGTCTTTGGGACTTTTTGAGTCGTTTTGAGCAATTTGATGAGTTGAGGACAATTTGTAATAATATAACTTTTCCTTTTGAGATTAATAATTAAATTGTTTTGAAAATATTTTTTTTAGTATAGTAATCCAGAGAGGGATTACAGTGATGGTCTTGAATTACAAATATGGCCGAGTATTGCGAATTATAAGTTCAAGAGTGGAACCTTTTATTAATGATTGAGACTTTTGTTTTGTTATGACTTTGAGATGATGATGTGTGAGTGCAACCATCCAATTAGGGCTTATTTTGAATGATGTCAAAATTATCGTTAGAGTTTATGTACATTAGACCGTACCATCTGAGTCTAGTTGTACATTTTAGCATTATGGTGCATGATAACATGTTGGAAATGGATTAGAAAAGATTCATTCATAAAGAAATGATTTTATGCATAAAAAATTGTGAAAAACTTTGTTATAGGTCGACACGTACGTGTATAGGTTGGCACATAGATGAAAATTTCTTCTATTGGTCAAGACATACGCTCTACAGGTCGGCACATGTACTGCAGTATTGAAGCTTGTAGGCTATGTTGGACGTACTGCCTCTACATCTCAACAATGACCTGTATAGGTCGGAACATGACTTGCATAGGTCGTCGACCTATGCATCAAAAATCTTGAAAAAACTGTATTGTTTTCCATTCCTTTTACATTCCTTTTGCTTCATACTTGCTCTCATATATATGCCTGCTACATGCATAATTTTTTTTCAATGATTTTGGTAAAATCATAAACGAACCTAGAACATACTAAGATTCGTCTTCATCTTCAAACTTGGTTTTATGCATACACACAAATAAAGTACACATAATCATTCATTGTTTGGGTGCCATCTAGAATCAAGTGGATAAGGTCCAATTTAGCTTGTGGTATTATAAATTAGATTAAGATCTTAGGGGGGTTTCAAATAAGAAAACTCAAGTGGGGTTTTCCTTCAAGATCAAAGCATGGATTTAAAGGTTTTAGACAAATATTTGAACTTATCTTAGACCAAATAGATGTAGTAAGGATAGATGCAATTCAAAATATTATAATATTTCTTTTAATCTAACAACAATTAGCTACTAAAAATCTATCATGAGTTGTTCATACTTCTAATGCTAATAGGAATTTGATAGGCATGTATTAAACATTGTGACTCAACACTATAAACATCATTGATATATCCAAACATATATTATTTTAAATCTTAACTTTTTTGAGCTTTTTATTGAGAGCTTCTTTTTCTATAAAATGTGGTCTCCAGCATTAATATATTTACTTTCACTCTAAAATGATGGAATCTATCAAAGATTAAAAAGAAGAGATGCACACAAGAACTTCGTCTTAGCTACATTATATTAGTCAAAGAACCATGGTTATTTCATTGACTTTTCTAAAATTGAGTTCTAAGTATTAATAGAACACAAAGCAAAGCCCAAATTGTTGTTCCAAATTTAGTCCTTCTAATATGTAGGTTTATACCGTAAGTTTAAGATTTTACATAATTATCCTATAATATATTCAAATAAAACATTAGAACAATGTGTATACATGAAATTCATACTTATTCACAGAACTTCAACAATAGGAGCTAGCTAGAACACAGATGCAAGTCAATCATTCATGAAAAATCTCTTTCAAATCATGACAGTTAAAAAGAAAGTAGATAAAACACCAAAAGGAAAAACAAGAACAAGATATTTAGATAACAAAATAGTGATAAGGTACGATTATAGAGTGGCGATGGAGTACATGTAATCTTCTATTAGAACTCAGAAGCATCATTTTGGAAGGAATAAGCTTCTCGACAGCCTAAAATCAACCAAATTCACACAAAACAAACCAAAAATTCAAAAATCTAAAAGGAAAACCCAAATATTATTACATTTAGATTAACTTACCAACACAATTCAGTCTTTGCATTTATTCCCAATAATAGTCCTGCAACAAAGTTTCAAATCTAAGATCACTAACTTAGACAAAACAAAACAAAAATCTACATTTTATCAAAACCCTTAATTTCAAATCTTAAAAAAACTAAAACCCATGATTAATATATAATTTACAGGAAGTAAAGGATTCAAGTAAAGAAATAAGAATATATATTTTCCCTAACATAAACATCAATGAAAAGGAAGCCACAATTATTGTTCGGTTTAATACTGAGACACAAAACTGTATTAATTGTCAACTTACATTATCACAATCTGCCTGCCCTTTCCAATTACAACACTGAAGTACTTTTAAAACAATTATCAATACAAACAAATCTGTACAAAAATTAACACATGGAACTTCAAAAAAAATTATTGGCATCTCAGACAACAAAGAAAAGTCTAGATATTTTATGAAATAAAGTTGACTCAGAGAAGAGACACCAGAAGGTTCAACCATATACAACTGTGGTCCATCTCTGTCATTACTACCTAGTATGACACCACAGCCAAAAGGTCTGTAGCACCCTTATAGATCAGTTATTAATATTAAGTACAGAGAAATACGACTTTAAAATGACTACAAGATAGGCAAAATTTCAGACCTGAGCCACCAATATATTGTACAAAGGTGCACATAGCTAACCACTAGATCAACAAGCTCCTTAACAGGAATTGGGTCACCGTACACGATGAAAAGAATATATCCCAGAATAAACACTTTTGTTTTGAAGACTTTCAAACAAACAATTAAGAAGACCTCATAATTATGAGATTTACTTCAAGTTACACAAAATAGTATGGTAAAACTATAATAATTCAACAATATGGGAATAATTTTTATTTTTGTAAGCAAGTTCATTAATAAGCGAGTACAAAGGGTACTCGAACCTGAATACAATAGACGCGAGATGATGCTCGACAGAAACAAAGAAATTACCAACCAATTGGAAGTTAAGATAAATAAAACAAGGGGTCCTTGTTAAACTCATACAAATTACAATTGGGATGGGTAATTTCTCCTATAAAAGACCACCGCCGGACCGAAAATTTTACCTTTCACATGATGTCATTCACGTTCCATCCAAAATTCTTAAAACAAATACCATTCCTAATCCTCCACACCGTCCAACACACGGCCAACCAAATGCTCCCATAATTGCCCTCTTTGACACCCTTTGATTTACAAAAATGATACCATTCAAAATAGCTACCCAAAGCGTCATTTTCGTCGTATCCGAGTAAACCAATCCACTTGGAAACCTCCCTCCAAACCATGTCTATCACCGATCAAGAAAAAAGGATATGCGCCAAAGACTCTGCACTCTCATTACGGAACACACACCTCGAATCAGTGGTAATCGCGATAGCCCCTCTTTGAAGGAGCAAGTCCTTCGTAGGTAATCTATTCAAGAATATCCGCCAACCGAAAACCTTTACTTTCAACGGAACTGAACCCTTCCACAACAAATTGTAAGCGCCATCATGCCTGTTGACAGGACCAAAGGGAGTGTGATAATCATTAAGAATCCGATAAAATGACCTCACAGAAAAAATCCCATTCTTCTCAGGCAGCCACTGAACAGAGTCTTTCCGAGGATCTAACTTCACATCCTCGAGCCTTCGCCGCAAAGAGGACCACATAAACTCAGTCGCCGAAGGTACCACGGATGCTCCTTCCGTACCTGGAACAACAAAAGAGCCCCGGCTGCCAATGGAAACCTGCTGCAGATCAGCAGTATCAAAATGGCTAAGGCCTGCGTAGGAAACAGGAGATACAGTAGGAACAGAAACAGAAAAGGGACCGTTCAAAGCAGGAGGCTCAATCAAACTTAACCCCGAACCCCTGCTGCCATTAAACATTATCGCCGACTGCACTTGGAGGGAGAGCCCAGCGTCCCTAAGACTGATAGCATTAACAGGTTGGATTAACATTTCCCGCCTGTCCCCCCTACCTGCAGCAGACTCAGTGCTATCCTCCGTACAATTAGCAGAAACATCCCCCACCCTCGTAGCATTATGAAGGTCGCAATCCACGATCCGAGGTCCCCCCACTCCCATTTCCCGTCAATCCAACCACCTACGCCCGCTACTGTCTCATCTTTCAAGACAGAACTATTAAAAAGTTGCGGAAACAAGGACATTAAGGAGTCATTTCCTAGCCAATTTACCCTCCAGAACGAAGTAGAGAATCCGCTACCAACCTGAAATAAACAATTTTTAATGAAAGCATCGTTAGGACAATGCTTGGACAGATTAAGGATGTCATTCCACCAAGCCGAGGAAGAACTCCAATGATACGAAGCGCACTCACTGTTGGACAGATGAAGCTTAATGTCCCTATAACGCGCATATAAAATGTTACACCACAAATCGTCCGTTCCCTCGAGGATTCTCCACCTCCATTTATGAAGGAGCGCCAAGTTGAACTCCCCAATTCTCAACAAATTGAGCCCGCCTTTTTCATACAGCAAACAAAGGGAATCCCATTTAATCCAATGCATCTTCCTCTTCACCTTCGATCCTCCCCAAAGAAAACCACTTTCTAATTTGATAATCTCCTTGCGAACCTTAACTGGCATCTTGTAAAAAGATAGATGAAAAATAGCGAGACTATTAAGAACCAATTTAATAAGCGTTAACCTACCTCCGAAACTCAAAAATCTACCGTGCCAACTAGAAAGTCTTCTCTCCAACTTAATAACCAAAGAGTTCCAAGAAGAAATCCTCATTGGATTAATGCCGATGGGAATGCCAAGAAAAGAGAACTCCTTCGGTTCCGACCTACACGAGAGGAATAAAGTTCCTGCCTCAAGCAAAGAACTAGGAACATTAATACCAATGATTTTACTTTTGTGGAAATTAATACCTAAGCCCGAGACTAATTCAAATCCGCGAAGAACCGATTTGATAGCCCATAATTGTCTCCAACTCCCATTGCCCACCAAAAGGGTATCATCCGCGAATTGAAGGATATCCACCCTACAGTTTCCCTTCACCTCCAATCTGGAATATTCCCCAATAGAAATGGACTTCTTCACAAAACCCGTTAAACCCTCCGTAGCCATAACAAAGATAAACGGGAATAGAGGGTCTCCTTGTCTCAATCCTCTTTCCACCACGAATTCTTTAGTAGGACTACCATTTACCAACACAGACATTTTGCTCAAAAAAATAGTGGTCTCCATCCAACTCATCCAAATCTCTCCGAAACCCATTCTCCTCATCACATATCTAATATAATTCCAACTTACTTTGTCGTAGGCTTTTTCAAAATCCACCTTGAAAACAAATGTCGGTTTTTTCTCCTTACTAGCAAAATCAACCACCTCATTAGCAACCAACACACCATCAAGTAATTGCCTTCCCGGCACGAATGGACTTTGCGAAGGGGAAATTAAGGAATTCAAGACTCTTTTGAGCCTTGCCTCCAATAGTTTAGTGAGAGCCTTGTACATACAACCAACTAGACAAATAGGTCTAAAATCATCTAACTCCAAGGGACTCGCGCACTTAGGAATCAACGTCAAAAACGAAGAGACAATCTACTTAGACAACCTATCCTCTCTATGAAATTCTTGAAAATAATGAAAGAAATCATCTTTAATAAAAGACCAACACTTTTTGATCAACAAAAAAGAGTATCCATCTGGACCCGGGCTTTTAGAGCTACCACAACTCCACACCGCCTCCTTAATCTCCTCTTCCGAAAAAGAACCTTCAAGGAAAGCCCTCTCCCCAACATTTAACTCATTAAAATGGATCCCTTCCAAAATCGGCCTCCCACCATCGGTTTCAACGAATTTCTTAGCGAAGTGATTTAACACCTCCTCTTTAACCTCTTTCACCGTCGACAAAACGCCTCTAACCTAGTTAATGTTCCCAATGTGATTTCTCTGCCTTCTCTCCTTCAAAATACAATTAAAATATCTAGTGTTGTAGTCGCCATCATTAAGCAACTTAAGTTTGGATTTTTGAATAAGCATGTTCTCCTTGATCCGCAAATTCAACCAAAAGTGGCTAGAAGCCAACTTTCGATTGGAAAAAGCCTCTTCCGATAAATCGCCCAAATCCTTATCCACCATCTCATCCCCCTCATTGATCTCCCTAACAGAATCCTCGATCTCCAAATCAACCTTACCAAAACCTTCCTAGTTCCATCTCTTAAGACTAATTTTAAGAAGCCTTAATTTCTCTTTAAGAACATAATCGCTCCTACCTTCCACCAACCCCCCCCCCCCACTCCTTCTCCACAAACTCCATAAAGCGCTTATGATAGAACCACTTGTTATTGAAAACAAAAGGTTTCGGGCCACAATTCAAAGAGTCCGCTACTAGCCAAATCGGACAATGGTCCGAAACATCCCTCGAGCCAATGAATTGACCAATCACACCCCATTGATTAACGATCTTCTCCTATCATACCCAAAATTTTAACCACTAAGATTCCCATCATTGTGCAAATCATCATCACAATATGGATGAGCCATCATACCTCATTAGTCTCCCCAAAGATGGGTGAGCATCCACTACAATCAAACTTAGGGTTTCAAGCCCTCTCAGAGCCTTAGGCAAAGGATCAATCAAGGAATGGCATGATCTACAACTTGTCTAAACCTCTCAATTACCTACAATGGATCAAGAGGACTCCTACTTCAAGAATCAAGCACAAGGCTGCAACATTCCAAGTGGATTAAACCTTAAGATCGCCAGTGTCACCAAATTAGGGTTTTGGTCGACCAGGGCCTCCAGATGGAAATTTTCCTTTGGGCATAAGCCAATGCTTTCGAATACAACCTAGGATGCCCCAAGGGACATCATAGACCCAAGCATCAACTCAATTTAGCCTCAGGGGATGCATACATAAAAAATCAGGAATTAGGGTTTCTTGACCGAATTCACCCCTAAGTTGACTTTTGGGACAAAACATGAGCCAAGACCTCAAGAGAGGATTTGAGGGTCTCTAATACACTACATTGATCCATTTTCAACAATGGATTGATCCAAGAAGCTTGATTCACAAGTTTCAATTTCATCGGAACCATAACAAACCACATTTAGTATGATCAGTCCATTTTCACCATTTTAATTCAAATTCTAACCTAAGTTTCTATACTTAGGGTTCTAACTAGAACTCACCAACAACAAGATGAAGACGATGAAGAACATGTTGGGTTGACTGATGAAGAAGAGATGATGATTCCAAGCTTTCCACTTCTTCTTCTAGGTTTTTCTTCTTTTTCTCTTTTCCTCCTCCTTCTCTCTATTCTTCTCCAACTTCTTTCTATCTTTCTATCTTTTTCTTTTTAATGGAGAGGAAAAGGAAATGAAAAGATATAAAGAAATATCTTTAATTAGTAACACTACTAAATGCCCAAAAAGTCTCTATAGCACCAATTAATAAAACCTCAGAGTCAGATAATATTAGTTGGATCTGCTCTGAGCTCAATAGTTACTCTAATTATCTTTACAGATAATTTCTCAGAGTACACCGGAACTCAGTTGATCACAACTAATATTATTCAGAGCAAATTAAAATATGGGTTATTACATTGAAGGTGAGTGTTGAGTATAGCAAGTGTGAGTTGTATGGGTAATAGTCCCACATTGGCTAAAAATGTGGAGATTTGAGCATTTATAAGTGGGAGAACCCATACATCTATCACCTTAAGGTTTTGGGTGAATATGTGGTGTGTCTCTCACAATGTTGTTTCTTTAAAAAAGGAAGTCCCACAATATTTAATGCTCCCTAGTGAAAAAAAAAGTTTTCCCAACAATTTCGACCGAATCTAACTTTTTTGGAGTTTTTATTTTTTTTTACTCTTGGCTATTTTTCGCTGTTTTTCGAGTTTTCAAGCATTCCCTAGAGTTTCTGAATTTTTTAAATAAATTAAGTAAATTATTTTTCATTACCATGTTGATGGTCTAAAATTATAATAATATTTATTTTTAAGAGTTTTTTTAGTAAATAATAAGTTCTTGAGAAACTATGAGTCTTTGGGACTTTTTGAGTCGTTTTGAGCAATTTGATGAGTTGAGGACAATTTGTAATAATATAACTTTTCCTTTTGAGATTAATAATTAAATTGTTTTGAAAATATTTTTTTTAGTATAGTAATCCAGAGAGGGATTACAGTGATGGTCTTGAATTACAAATATGGCCGAGTATTGCGAATTATACGTTCAAGAGTGGAACCTTTTATTAATGATTGAGACTTTTGTTTTGTTATGACTTTGAGATGATGATGTGTGAGTGCAACCATCCAATTAGGGCTTATTTTGAATGATGTCAAAATAATCGTTAGAGTTTATGTACATTAGACCGTACCATCTGAGTCTAGTTGTACATTTTAGCATTATGGTGCATGATAACATGTTGGAAATGGATTAGAAAAGATTCATTCATAAAGAAATGATTTTATGCATAAAAAATTGTGAAAAACTTTGTTATAGGTCGACACGTACGTGTATAGGTTGGCACATAGATGAAAATTTCTTCTATTGGTCAATACATACGCTCTACAGGTCGGCACATGTACTGCAGTATTGAAGCTTGTAGGCTATGTTGGACGTACTGCCTCTACATGTCAACAATGACCTGTATAGGTCGGAACATGACTTGCATAGGTCGTCGACCTATGCATCAAAAATCTTGAAAAAATTGTATTGTTTTCCATTCCTTTTACATTCCTTTTGCTTCATACTTGCTCTCATATATATGCCTGCTACATGCATAATTTTTTTTCAATGATTTTGGTAAAATCATAAACGAACCTAGAACATACTAAGATTCGTCTTCATCTTCAAACTTGGTTTTATGCATACACACAAATAAAGTACACATAATCATTCATTGTTTGGGTGCCATCTAGAATCAAGTGGATAAGGTCCAATTTAGCTTGTGGTATTATAAATTAGATTAAGATCTTAGGGGGGTTTCAAATAAGAAAACTCAAGTGGGGTTTTCCTTCAAGATCAAAGCATGGATTTAAAGGTTTTAGACAAATATTTGAACTTATCTTAGACCAAATAGATGTAGTAAGGATAGATGCAATTCAAAATATTATAATATTTCTTTTAATCTAACAACAATTAGCTACTAAAAATCTATCATGAGTTGTTCATACTTCTAATGCTAATAGGAATTTGATAGGCATGTATTAAACATTGTGACTCAACACTATAAACATCATTGATATATCCAAACATATATTATTTTAAATCTTAACTTTTTTGAGCTTTTTATTGAGAGCTTCTTTTTCTATAAAATGTGGTCTCCAGCATTAATATATTTACTTTCACTCTAAAATGATGGAATCTATCAAAGATTAAAAAGAAGAGATGCACACAAGAACTTCGTCTTAGCTACATTATATTAGTCAAAGAACCATGGTTATTTCATTGACTTTTCTAAAATTGAGTTCTAAGTATTAATAGAACACAAAGCAAAGCCCAAATTGTTGTTCCAAATTTAGTCCTTCTAATATGTAGGTTTATACCGTAAGTTTAAGATTTTACATAATTATCCTATAATATATTCAAATAAAACATTAGAACAATGTGTATACATGAAATTCATACTTATTCACAGAACTTCAACAATAGGAGCTAGCTAGAACACAGATGCAAGTCAATCATTCATGAAAAATCTCTTTCAAATCATGACAGTTAAAAAGAAAGTAGATAAAACACCAAAAGGAAAAACAAGAACAAGATATTTAGATAACAAAATAGTGATAAGGTACGATTATAGAGTGGCGATGGAGTACATGTAATCTTCTATTAGAACTCAGAAGCATCATTTTGGAAGGAATAAGCTTCTCGACAGCCTAAAATCAACCAAATTCACACAAAACAAACCAAAAATTCAAAAATCTAAAAGGAAAACCCAAATATTATTACATTTAGATTAACTTACCAACACAATTCAGTCTTTGCATTTATTCCCAATAATAGTCCTGCAACAAAGTTTCAAATCTAAGATCACTAACTTAGACAAAACAAAACAAAAATCTACATTTTATCAAAACCCTTAATTTCAAATCTTAAAAAAACTAAAACCCATGATTAATATATAATTTACAGGAAGTAAAGGATTCAAGTAAAGAAATAAGAATATATATTTTCCCTAACATAAACATCAATGAAAAGGAAGCCACAATTATTGTTCGGTTTAATACTGAGACACAAAACTGTATTAATTGTCAACTTACATTATCACAATCTGCCTGCCCTTTCCAATTACAACACTGAAGTACTTTTAAAACAATTATCAATACAAACAAATCTGTACAAAAATTAACACATGGAACTTCAAAAAAAATTATTGGCATCTCAGACAACAAAGAAAAGTCTAGATATTTTATGAAATAAAGTTGACTCAGAGAAGAGACACCAGAAGGTTCAACCATATACAACTGTGGTCCATCTCTGTCATTACTACCTAGTATGACACCACAGCCAAAAGGTCTGTAGCACCCTTATAGATCAGTTATTAATATTAAGTACAGAGAAATACGACTTTAAAATGACTACAAGATAGGCAAAATTTCAGACCTGAGCCACCAATATATTGTACAAAGGTGCACATAGCTAGCCACTAGATCAACAAGCTCCTTAACAGGAATTGGGTCACCGTACACGATGAAAAGAATATATCCCAGAATAAACACTTTTGTTTTGAAGACTTTCAAACAAACAATTAAGAAGACCTCATAATTATGAGATTTACTTCAAGTTACACAAAATAGTATGGTAAAACTATAATAATTCAACAATATGGGAATAATTTTTATTTTTGTAAGCAAGTTCATTAATAAGCGAGTACAAAGGGTACTCGAACCTGAATACAATAGACGCGAGATGATGCTCGACAGAAACAAAGAAATTACCAACCAATTGGAAGTTAAGATAAATAAAACAAGGGGTCCTTGTTAAACTCATACAAATTACAATTGGGATGGGTAATTTCTCCTATAAAAGACCACCGCCGGACCGAAAATTTTACCTTTCACATGATGTCATTCACGTTCCATCCAAAATTCTTAAAACAAATACCATTCCTAATCCTCCACACCGTCCAACACACGGCCAACCAAATGCTCCCATAATTTCCCTCTTTGACACCCTTTGATTTACAAAAATGATACCATTCAAAATAGCTACCCAAAGCGTCATTTTTGTCGTATCCGAGTAAACCAATCCACTTGGAAACCTCCCTCCAAACCATGTCTATCACTGTAATACCCCGTAAATTTATAAACGCTCTGGTTAATATTATTATGATCAACTGGGTTCCGGAGTACTCTGAGTAATTATTTGATAAAATAATTAGAGTAAACTGACGAACTCATAGTCGATTAAATTAATAGTATTTAACGTTGAGTTTTTATAATTTGATGTATTTGAGCTAATTTTGGACATTTAGTAGTGTTACTAAAAATGATAGTTTCTATACTATCTATTTTCTTTTCATTTTCCTTGAAAACCAAACAAAGCTTAAGAGAAAGATAGAAAGAAGGAAAAACAAAGGAAAAGGAGGAGAAAGGAAAAGTGGAAGAAGGAAAGGAGAGAAAATTTCCAAAAGCTCAAGAATCATCATCAATTCATCTGTTCTTCGTTACTCGTCTCAGTATCAACCTCCTCGTCTAGTAATCCAGGTGGGTTCTAGTTAGACTCTTTAGAGTAGGATTATTTTGAGTTTAGAGTTAGATTAGAAATTGTGAAAATTGAATCTTTTTGCACAAAATTCGTGAATCTAACTGCTAAATGCAATGTTTGATTATATGTTATACTGGTTGTGATGTTATAACATGTTTTGATGCATTTTGATTGATGAAAATGGGATTTTGGGGTTGATTTTGGATCAACCCGTAGCAGAAAATTCTGCAGGAACTTCTGCATTTTTTCTCTGCCCATACGCGTATGGAGCATGTCAATACGCGTATGGAGCTGGTCAATACGCGTACGGCAAGGGCAATACGCGTATGGATGGCCGGGCATTTTGAGCAATACGCGTATCGCTTGGGGCAATACGCGTATGGCTGGGCGAGCATTTGGGCAATACGCGTACGGGGAGTACCAATACGCGTACGGCCAGGAGAGTTACAGAATCCTGCTGTTGTGATTTATTTTCCGATCGATTGTTTGCATTACCGTACTTTTTGTACGTAACTCGGATTGGAACAATTTTGATATCGTTGGAAAGATACTAAAATGTACTTTCTTATTAAAATGGTTTTAAGATCGTCGGCCGATTTAATTAAGTCGGGATTTCTGAAATTGTGTCGTTTTATCGACTTTTACCTGTTAATTGTGTGTAATTATTATTGACAATATATGCATGTTAAAATATGGACTAGGCAGGGTGAGGATTATCACCAAAACTGTGTCGGAAGTGTGAATTGTTCCATGTGTGGCAACGCTCGTGCATGAAAGGCCTGAGGCGTATGCATTTCTGTTTATCAATAACCACAGTTGTGCCGGTGTAGTTCATGAGACTCGAGCACCTCCTTTGAACGTTATACACAACTACTTGGCAGGTTTGAGTCCCGTGTTTAGTACGATTGGAGCCTACGGGTAAAGAGACTTGAGACGGCGTACGGTCCCGTGAGAAGTGACGGATCACGGTGTACGGCCCGTGATCCCGAATCCAATCGTATGCCAAGTAGCTACAAGGATCCATGACTCGGATCGCCTTCTAGACGTAGAAGGGTACGGGAAAAGGGGATACCTTGGTATTGGTTATTGATATGTGAGTTCTTGAGTGTACGGACTCAGAACGTACTTCTGGTACTTTGTGAATCCTTGAGTTTACAGGCTCAAGAGGTACTTCGGTACTAGTGTGAGTTTACAGGCTCACCGTGGCGGTTACTTGTGTGTGTGTACTCATGGTCTTTCCCCTTTCCCCTTGGACATGAGTTAGGACTTTGTTAGAACCTTGTAAAGCCGAGAGGACTTAAAGATAGGGAACTCACTGAGATTTGATGTATCTCACCCCACTGTTGTTGTTTACATCACAGGTTCTGCAGGTTCGGCGAAGGGTAAGGACAAGGTTATTTGACTTTCCTTACGGATCGTGGTTTTTGTGATGGCATGGCTTCCGCTATGGCGTTATGTTTTGAGATCATTGTATTGATCTAGTCTTAGTTTTTATCATTTTGGAACATCTTGTATATGTAATGCCTTAGACTTTTAGGTGTTTTGTATTAGAGGCATTTATATATATAATGTGTTAACTAGGAACTTATTATGTTTCAGTACCAAAAGTGAAACTTATGTATAATATATGATTTTGATGCATGTATTATAATATGGGTCTTTACAGTTGGTATCAGAGCAGGTCGTATCCTCGAGCCTAGCCATGAAATAGAATAAGTGTTTCTTTCCGTTTCATATGCGGCGTGTCGCCATGGGTCCTTGTCTGTTATATTTATGGTATTGAGTCTGATCAACTTAATCCTATTGATATGGAATTCAGGAACATGGCTGATAGACGCAGAAACAACCGTGGAAGACCAAGGACTACTCCAGCTGGGACAGTTCCACAAGGTGATGAAGGGAATGCCCCGTTGTACCAATTTATGCAACAGATGCAGCAACAGCAGAATCAGTTCATGCAAGGAATGATGCAACAAATGGCTGATGGCCTCCAGTGGTTGTTCCGGAAGTTACGGGAGGAACCTACAGGGAATTTGTTCGTATGAATCCTCCGGAGTTTCAAGGAGGGCTAGATCCGGTGAAGGCACACAAATGGATAACAGGAATGGAACGGATTTTTCTGATAGTTCATTGTAGTGAGGAGAATAAGGTGGTCTTTGCTTCTCACTGGTTGAAGGGTCCTGCCATGAGGTGGTGGGAGAGCGCTTCAGCCTTGATGACAACTCAGGAAGTGCCGAAAGTGTGGGAACAGTTTAAGGTAATCTTTATGGAGAAATATTTTCCGAGTTCTTTAAGGTCTCAAAAGGAGTTTGAGTTCCAACAGTTGAGACAGGGAAATTTATCAGTGGCTTCTTATGCGGAACAATTTGAGATCATGGCTGACTATTCTAGACAGGCCATGTATGCTCCTGATGAGAGGTGGAAGATAGATCAGTTTCTGTTTGGGTTAAGGGCTGAGATTTCACACAGCGTGTCTCAACGGGAATTTGCTACTTATGCTGAAATGTTAAGACAATGTTATGTGGCGGAAAATAGCTTGAAAAAGATACAAATGGAGGTGGATTCGAACAGGGTAACTCAAGGTGACCGTGGAAGGTCGAATCAACAGTTTAGGCACAGGCAACAGTCTTCCAAAGGGAAGCAAGTACAGGGCTCTAGAACTAGTGTGCCTCCGGTATGTCGCACTTGTGGGAGGAGTCATTTTGGTAGGTGCTATTCGGATGGGATACGGTGTTATCAGTGTAACAAGATGGGTCATGTAGCGAGGGATTGTCCTCAGGGTAGAAATCAGACACAAGGGAAGACTACTGGTCGAGTATATACTCTGGATGCAAGGAAAGCAAAGGGTGATAATTCCTTGATTGCGGGTATGTGTTTTGTTAATGGTCAACCTTGTTTTGTTTTATTTGACTGTGGGGCTACACATTCTTTTGTGTCTTTAAGATGTGTGAAGCGACTTGGGTTGCAAACTATTCCTTTGTTTCCTCCTATGGTGGTTACTACTGCCATGGATGAAATGGTTGAAACACCACTGATGTGTGAAAATTGTGTGTTGTCGGTGAACGAAAGAGTCTTCCAGATTGATCTTATTTGTCTGCCGCTTAAGAAAGTGGATGTTGTTCTGGGAATGGACTGGCTTTCAGCTAATTCGGTTTTTATCGGTTGTGAGGAGAAGCTAATTATTATTCCATCTGCTGAGGCTACTCCGAAAGATGTATTATCAACGATTTTAGAAGGTACGGTGGGAATGGTAAATTTCTTGTTTGAGAAAGAGAAATCTGTTTTATTGGTTCTTACTAAGGAAGGAAGTAGTGAACAGCAAGTTCTGAGTATTCCAATAGTGTGTGAATTTCCTGAAGTGTTTCCTGAGGATGTTTCTTCTCTTCCTCCGGAGAGAGAAGTTGAGTTCTCTATTGACCTGATACCGGGAACGGCTCCTATATCTGTTTCTCCGTATCGGATGGCACCGCTTGAATTAAGAGAATTAAAGGACCAATTGGAGGACTTGATGTCCAAGCATTTCGTTAGGCCTAGTGTTTCACCGTGGGGAGCTCCAGTGTTGTTGGTAAAGAAGAAAGATGGGGGAATGCGTTTGTGCATTGATTATCGTAAGTTGAATAAAGTTACCATTAAGAATAAGTATCCCTTACCAAGGATAGACGACTTATTAGATCAATTGAAAGGAGCCTGTGTGTTCTCGAAGATTGATTTACGGTCGGGTTATCATCAGATTCGAGTGAAGAGTTCCGATGTGCCAAAGACTGCATTTAGAACCCGTTATGGTCATTACGAATTCTTAGTGATGCCTTTCGGTGTGACTAATGCTCCAGCTGTTTTCATGGATTACATGAATCGAATATTTCAGGCTTACTTGGACCAATTTGTGGTAATCTTTATTGACGACATTCTTATTTATTCTCGTACTCCACAAGAGCACGGAGAACATCTGAGGATTGTCTTATCGGTCTTGCAAGAGAAGCAATTGTTTGCTAAGTTGAGCAAGTGTGAGTTTTGGATGTCGGAAGTTAATTTTCTTGGACATGTGATATCTCGAGGTGGTGTGGCAGTGGATCCATCGAAAGTAGAAGCAGTAATTAATTGGGAGAGGCCGAGAAATGTTTCAGAAGTCAGAAGTTTCTTGGGATTGGCCGGTTACTATAGAAGGTTTATTAAGGGCTTTTCTCAATTGGCCTTACCAATGACGAAACTTACTCGGAAGGATGTTATTTTTGAGTGGGATTCAGGTTGCGAACAAAGTTTTATGCATTTGAAGGAGAGTTTGACGAGTGCTCAAGTATTAATTATTCCTGATCCTAACAACTCTTATGAAGTATTCTGTGATGCTTCTAAGAGGGGATTAGGGGGTGTTCTGATGCAAGGTGGTCAAGTGGTAGCTTATGCTTCTCGACAGTTAAAAGTTCATGAGAAGAATTATCCAACTCATGATTTGGAACTAGCTGCAGTGGTTTTTGCACTGAAGGTGTGGCGTCATTATTTATATGGTGTACGTTTTGAAATGTTCAGTGACCACAAAAGTTTGAAGTATTTGTTTGATCAAAAGGAGTTGAATATGCGACAAAGAAGGTGGATGGAGTACTTAAAGGATTATGACTTAGAATTGAAGTATCATCCAGGAAAGGCGAATAAAGTAGCGGATGCTTTAAGTCGGAAAATGGTTCATAGTGCGGAATTGATGATTTTAGAGTATTCATTGTTGGAAAAGTTTAGAGATCTTAATCTCCAGTTTGTGTGGACTCCGAATGGTGTGATTATGGGAAATTTGAATGTCAATTCTACCTTGAGAGTTGAGATTCAACAGGCACAATTGTTAGAGGAAGAGTTACAAGAATTGTTACTTCAGCCGGGTTTTACACGAGCGACAGATGGGATTGTTCTGTTTAATCAAAGGATTTGTGTTCCGAGGGATGAGGCATTGAAAAGGAAGATCTTAGACGAAGCTCATAAAGGTACTTTTACGATACATCCTGGTTCTTCAAAGATGTATCAGGATTTAAAGAAGGATTATTGGTGGCCTGGGATGAAAAAGGATATAGCGGGATATGTGTCAGAATGTGCGGTGTGCCAACAGGTGAAGATTGAACACCAAAGACCGGGCGGTTTGTTACAACCTTTGGATATTCCAGTTTGGAAGTGGGATAGTATTTCTATGGATTTTGCAGTGGGTTTACCCCGTACCCAAGGTGGGTATGATTCTATTTGGGTGATTGTAGATCGACTAACGAAATCTGCACACTTCTTAGCCGTAAAGACTACTTATAAGGCAAGTCATCTTGCAAGGTTGTTTATTGCTGGGATTGTGAGATTGCATGGTATTCCTTCCGGTATTGTGTCCGATAGAGATCCAAAGTTTACTTCGAGATTTTGGAAAGTGTTCCAACAAGCGATGGGTACGAATTTGTGTTTGAGCACGTCGAATCATCCTCAAACGGATGGTCAGACTGAACGAACAATACAAACGATGGAGGATATGTTAAGAGCTTGTGTGTTAGAGAGTAGAGGGAATTGGAAAGAACTTTTGCCGTTAATTGAGTTTTCCTATAACAATAGTTATCATGCGAGCATCGGTATGGCTCCGTATGAAGCATTGTATGGGAGGAAGTGTAGGACACCTTGTGTTGGGCTGAAATTGGCGAAGATAGAATTTTGGGACCCGAGATTATTCAAGAGACTACGGAAAAGATTCGAATGATCCGCGAGAAGGTTAAACAAGCACAAGATCGTCAAAAGAGTTATGCGGACAATCGTAGGAGACCTTTGGAATTTGAGGAAGGTGACCATGTATTTCTGAAAGTTACTCCGAGATTGAGATTGAAAGGACCGTTTAAGTCACGTAAGTTAAGTCCGAGATACGTGGGACCGTATCAGATTTTAGAAAGGATTGGTGAAGTTGCTTATAGATTAGCCTTACCACCCTCTCTATCCGAGATGCATGACGTTTTTCACGTATCTCAGCTCCGTAAGTTTATTCCTGATCCTCTTCGGCCAATTCTACCCGAATCAGTGGAAATTGAAGCAGATTTGACTTTTGAACCACAACCGAGTTGTATTGTGGGAAGGGAAACAAAAGTGTTAAGGAACAAAGATATTCCACTTGTTAAGGTGCAATGGGATATGACGCATCCGGGCGATGCTACTTGGGAACTAGAATCGGAAATGCGAGATTCTTATCCACATCTGTTCAGGTAATATTCTAAATTCGAGGACGAATTTCTATTTAAGGGGGGGAGGATGTAATACCCCGTAAATTTATAAACGCTCTGGTTAATATTATTATGATCAACTGGGTTCCGGAGTACTCTGAGTAATTATTTGATAAAATAATTAGAGTAAACTGACGAACTCATAGTCGATTAAATTAATAGTATTTAACGTTGAGTTTTTATAATTTGATGTATTTGAGCTAATTTTGGACATTTAGTAGTGTTACTAAAAATGATAGTTTCTATACTATCTATTTTCTTTTCATTTTCCTTGAAAACCAAACAAAGCTTAAGAGAAAGATAGAAAGAAGGAAAAACAAAGGAAAAGGAGGAGAAAGGAAAAGTGGAAGAAGGAAAGGAGAGAAAATTTCCAAAAGCTCAAGAATCATCATCAATTCATCTGTTCTTCGTTACTCGTCTCAGTATCAACCTCCTCGTCTAGTAATCCAGGTGGGTTCTAGTTAGACTCTTTAGAGTAGGATTATTTTGAGTTTAGAGTTAGATTAGAAATTGTGAAAATTGAATCTTTTTGCACAAAATTCGTGAATCTAACTGCTAAATGCAATGTTTGATTATATGTTATACTGGTTGTGATGTTATAACATGTTTTGATGCATTTTGATTGATGAAAATGGGATTTTGGGGTTGATTTTGGATCAACCCGTAGCAGAAAATTCTGCAGGAACTTCTGCATTTTTTCTCTGCCCATACGCGTATGGAGCATGTCAATACGCGTATGGAGCTGGTCAATACGCGTACGGCAAGGGCAATACGCGTATGGATGGCCGGGCATTTTGAGCAATACGCGTATCGCTTGGGGCAATACGCGTATGGCTGGGCGAGCATTTGGGCAATACGCGTACGGGGAGTACCAATACGCGTACGGCCAGGAGAGTTACAGAATCCTGCTGTTGTGATTTATTTTCCGATCGATTGTTTGCAATACCGTAACTTTTTGTACGTAACTCGGATTGGAACAATTTTGATATCGTTGGAAAGATAATAAAATGTACTTTCTTATTAAAATGGTTTTAAGATCGTCGGCCCGATTTAATTAAGTCGGGATTTCTGAAATTGTGTCGTTTTATCGACTTTTACCTGTTAATTGTGTGTAATTATTATTGACAATATATGCATGTTAAAATATGGACTAGGCAGGGTGAGGATTATCACCAAAACTGTGTCGGAAGTGTGAATTGTTCCATGTGTGGCAACGCTCGTGCATGAAAGGCCGAGGCGTATGCATTTCTGTTTATCAATAACCACAGTTGTGCGGTGTAGTTCATGAGACTCGAGCACCTCCTTTGAACGTTATACACAACTACTTGGCAGGTTTGAGTCCCGTGTTTAGTACGATTGGAGCCTACGGGTAAAGAGACTTGAGACGGCGTACGGTCCGTGAGAAGTGACGGATCACGGTGTACGGCCCGTGATCCCGAATCCAATCGTATGCCAAGTAGCTACAAGGATCCATGACTCGGATCGCCTTCTAGACGTAGAAGGGTACGGGAAAAGGGGATACCTTGGTATTGGTTATTGATATGTGAGTTCTTGAGTGTACGGACTCAGAACGTACTTCGGTACTTTGTGAATCCTTGAGTTTACAGGCTCAAGAGGTACTTCGGTACTAGTGTGAGTTTACAGGCTCACCGTGGCGGTTACTTGTGTGTGTGTACTCATGGTCTTTCCCCTTTCCCCTTGGACATGAGTTAGGACTTTGTTAGAACCTTGTAAAGCCGAGAGGACTTTAAGATAGGGAACTCACTGAGATTTGATGTATCTCACCCCACTGTTGTTGTTTACATCACAGGTTCTGCAGGTTCGGCGAAGGGTAAGGACAAGGTTATTTGACTTTCCTTACGGATCGTGGTTTTGTGATGGCATGGCTTCCGCTATGGCGTTATGTTTTGAGATCATTGTATTGATCTAGTTCTTAGTTTTTATCATTTTGGAACATCTTGTATATGTAATGCCTTAGACTTTTAGGTGTTTTGTATTAGAGGCATTTATATATATAATGTGTTAACTAGGAACTTATTATGTTTCAGTACCAAAAGTGAAACTTATGTATAATATATGATTTGATGCATGTATTATAATATGGGTCTTTACAATCACCGATCAAGAAAAAAGGATATGCGCCAAAGACTCTGCACTCTCATTACGGAACACACACCTCGAATCAGTGGTAATCGCGATAGCCCCTCTTTGAAGGAGCAAGTCCTTCGTAGGTAATCTATTCAAGAATATCCGCCAACCGAAAACCTTTACTTTCAACGGAACTGAACCCTTCCACAACAAATTGTAAGCGCCATCATGCCTGTTGACAGGACCAAAGGGAGTGTGATAATCATTAAGAATCCGATAAAATGACCTCACAGAAAAAATCCCATTCTTCTCAGGCAGCCACTGAACAGAGTCTTTCCGAGGATCTAACTTCACATCCTCGAGCCTTCGCCGCAAAGAGGACCACATAAACTCAGTCGCCGAAGGTACCACGGATGCTCCTTCCGTACCTGGAACAACAAAAGAGCCCCGGCTGCCAATGGAAACCTGCTGCAGATCAGCAGTATCAAAATGGCTAAGGCCTGCGTAGGAAACAGGAGATACAGTAGGAACAGAAACAGAAAAGGGACCGTTCAAAGCAGGAGGCTCAATCAAACTTAACCCCGAACCCCTGCTGCCATTAAACATTATCGCCGACTGCACTTGGAGGGAGAGCCCAGCGTCCCTAAGACTGATAGCATTAACAGGTTTGTTTAACATTTCCCGCCTGTCCCCCCTACCTGCAGCAGACTCAGTGCTATCCTCCGTACAATTAGCAGAAACATCCCCCACCCTCATAGCATTATGAAGGTCGCAATCCACGATCCGAGGTCCCCCCACTCCCATTTCCCGTCAATCCAACCACCTACGCCCGCTACTGTCTCATCTTTCAAGACAGAACTATTAAAAAGTTGCGGAAACAAGGACATTAAGGAGTCATTTCCTAGCCAATTTACCCTCCAGAACGAAGTAGAGAATCCGCTACCAACCTGAAATAAACAATTTTTAATGAAAGCATCGTTAGGACAATGCTTGGACAGATTAAGGATGTCATTCCACCAAGCCGAGGAAGAACTCCAATGATACGAAGCGCACTCACTGTTGGACAGATGAAGCTTAATGTCCCTATAACGCGCATATAAAATGTTACACCACGAATCCTCCGTTCCCTCGAGGATTCTCCACCTCCATTTATGAAGGAGCGCCAAGTTGAACTCCCCAATTCTCAACAAATTGAGCCCGCCTTTTTCATACAGCAAACAAAGGGAATCCCATTTAATCCAATGCATCTTCCTCTTCACCTTCGATCCTCCCCAAAGAAAACCACTTTCTAATTTGATAATCTCCTTGCGAACCTTAACTGGCATCTTGTAAAAAGATAGATGAAAAATAGCGAGACTATTAAGAACCAATTTAATAAGCGTTAACCTACCTCCGAAACTCAAAAATCTACCGTGCCAACTAGAAAGTCTTCTCTCCAACTTAATAACCAAAGAGTTCCAAGAAGAAATCCTCATTGGATTAATGCCGATGGGAATGCCAAGAAAAGAGAACTCCTTCGGTTCCGACCTACACGAGAGGAATAAAGTTCCTGCCTCAAGCAAAGAACTAGGAACATTAATACCAATGATTTTACTTTTGTGGAAATTAATACCTAAGCCCGAGACTAATTCAAATCCGCGAAGAACCGATTTGATAGCCCATAATTGTCTCCAACTCCCATTGCCCACCAAAAGGGTATCATCCGCGAATTGAAGGATATCCACCCTACAGTTTCCCTTCACCTCCAATCTGGAATATTCCCCAATAGAAATGGACTTCTTCACAAAACCCGTTAAACCCTCCGTAGCCATAACAAAGATAAACGGGAATAGAGGGTCTCCTTGTCTCAATCCTCTTTCCACCACGAATTCTTTAGTAGGACTACCATTTACCAACACAGACATTTTGCTCAAAAAAATAGTGGTCTCCATCCAACTCATCCAAATCTCTCCGAAACCCATTCTCCTCATCACATATCTAATATAATTCCAACTTACTTTGTCGTAGGCTTTTTCAAAATCCACCTTGAAAACAAATGTCGGTTTTTTCTCCTTACTAGCAAAATCAACCACCTCATTAGCAACCAACACACCATCAAGTAATTGCCTTCCCGGCACGAATGGACTTTGCGAAGGGGAAATTAAGGAATTCAAGACTCTTTTGAGCCTTGCCTCCAATAGTTTAGTGAGAGCCTTGTACATACAACCAACTAGACAAATAGGTCTAAAATCATCTAACTCCAAGGGACTCGCGCACTTAGGAATCAACGTCAAAAACGAAGAGACAATCTACTTAGACAACCTATCCTCTCTATGAAATTCTTGAAAATAATGAAAGAAATCATCTTTAATAAAAGACCAACACTTTTTGATCAACAAAAAAGAGTATCCATCTGGACCCGGGCTTTTAGAGCTACCACAACTCCACACCGCCTCCTTAATCTCCTCTTCCGAAAAAGAACCTTCAAGGAAAGCCCTCTCCCCAACATTTAACTCATTAAAATGGATCCCTTCCAAAATCGGCCTCCCACAATCGGTTTCAACGAATTTCTTAGCGAAGTGATTTAACACCTCCTCTTTAACCTCTTTCACCGTCGACAAAACGCCTCTAACCTAGTTAATGTTCCCAATGTGATTTCTCTGCCTTCTCTCCTTCAAAATACAATTAAAATATCTAGTGTTGTAGTCGCCATCATTAAGCAACTTAAGTTTGGATTTTTGAATAAGCATGTTCTCCTTGATCCGCAAATTCAACCAAAAGTGGCTAGAAGCCAACTTTCGATTGGAAAAAGCCTCTTCCGATAAATCGTCCAAATCCTTATCCACCATCTCATCCCCCTCATTGATCTCCCTAACAGAATCCTCGATCTCCAAATCAACCTTACCAAAACCTTCCTAGTTCCATCTCTTAAGACTAATTTTAAGAAGCCTTAATTTCTCTTTAAGAACATAATCGCTCCTACCTTCCACCAACCCCCCCCCCCCCCCCACTCCTTCTCCACAAACTCCATAAAGCGCTTATGATAGAACCACTTGTTATTGAAAACAAAAGGTTTCGGGCCACAATTCAAAGAGTCCGCTACTAGCCAAATCGGACAATGGTCCGAAACATCCCTCGAGCCAATGAATTGACCAATCACACCCCATTGATTAACGATCTTCTCCTATCATACCCAAAATTTTAACCACTAAGATTCCCATCATTGTGCAAATCATCATCACAATATGGATGAGCCATCATACCTCATTAGTCTCCCCAAAGATGGGTGAGCATCCACTACAATCAAACTTAGGGTTTCAAGCCCTCTCAGAGCCTTAGGCAAAGGATCAATCAAGGAATGGCATGATCTACAACTTGTCTAAACCTCTCAATTACCTACAATGGATCAAGAGGACTCCTACTTCAAGAATCAAGCACAAGGCTGCAACATTCCAAGTGGATTAAACCTTAAGATCGCCAGTGTCACCAAATTAGGGTTTTGGTCGACCAGGGCCTCCAGATGGAAATTTTCCTTTGGGCATAAGCCAATGCTTTCGAATACAACCTAGGATGCCCCAAGGGACATCATAGACCCAAGCATCAACTCAATTTAGCCTCAGGGGATGCATACATAAAAAATCAGGAATTAGGGTTTCTTGACCGAATTCACCCCTAAGTTGACTTTTGGGACAAAACATGAGCCAAGACCTCAAGAGAGGATTTGAGGGTCTCTAATACACTACATTGATCCATTTTCAACAATGGATTGATCCAAGAAGCTTGATTCACAAGTTTCAATTTCATCGGAACCATAACAAACCACATTTAGTATGATCAGTCCATTTTCACCATTTTAATTCAAATTCTAACCTAAGTTTCTATACTTAGGGTTCTAACTAGAACTCACCAACAACAAGATGAAGACGATGAAGAACATGTTGGGTTGACTGATGAAGAAGAGATGATGATTCCAAGCTTTCCACTTCTTCTTCTAGGTTTTTCTTCTTTTTCTCTTTTCCTCCTCCTTCTCTCTATTCTTCTCCAACTTCTTTCTATCTTTCTATCTTTTTCTTTTTAATGGAGAGGAAAAGGAAATGAAAAGATATAAAGAAATATCTTTAATTAGTAACACTACTAAATGCCCAAAAAGTCTCTATAGCACCAATTAATAAAACCTCAGAGTCAGATAATATTAGTTGGATCTGCTCTGAGCTCAATAGTTACTCTAATTATCTTTACAGATAATTTCTCAGAGTACACCGGAACTCAGTTGATCACAACTAATATTATTCAGAGCAAATTAAAATATGGGTTATTACATTGAAGGTGAGTGTTGAGTATAGCAAGTGTGAGTTGTATGGGTAATAGTCCCACATTGGCTAAAAATGTGGAGATTTGAGCATTTATAAGTGGGAGAACCCATACATCTATCACCTTAAGGTTTTGGGTGAATATGTGGTGTGTCTCTCACAATGTTGTTTCTTTAAAAAAGGAAGTCCCACAATATTTAATGCTCCCTAGTGAAAAAAAAAGTTTTCCCAACAATTTCGACCGAATCTAACTTTTTTGGAGTTTTTATTTTTTTTTACTCTTGGCTATTTTTCGCTGTTTTTCGAGTTTTCAAGCATTCCCTAGAGTTTCTGAATTTTTTAAATAAATTAAGTAAATTATTTTTCATTACCATGTTGATGGTCTAAAATTATAATAATATTTATTTTTAAGAGTTTTTTTAGTAAATAATAAGTTCTTGAGAAACTATGAGTCTTTGGGACTTTTTGAGTCGTTTTGAGCAATTTGATGAGTTGAGGACAATTTGTAATAATATAACTTTTCCTTTTGAGATTAATAATTAAATTGTTTTGAAAATATTTTTTTTAGTATAGTAATCCAGAGAGGGATTACAGTGATGGTCTTGAATTACAAATATGGCCGAGTATTGCGAATTATACGTTCAAGAGTGGAACCTTTTATTAATGATTGAGACTTTTGTTTTGTTATGACTTTGAGATGATGATGTGTGAGTGCAACCATCCAATTAGGGCTTATTTTGAATGATGTCAAAATAATCGTTAGAGTTTATGTACATTAGACCGTACCATCTGAGTCTAGTTGTACATTTTAGCATTATGGTGCATGATAACATGTTGGAAATGGATTAGAAAAGATTCATTCATAAAGAAATGATTTTATGCATAAAAAATTGTGAAAAACTTTGTTATAGGTCGACACGTACGTGTATAGGTTGGCACATAGATGAAAATTTCTTCTATTGGTCAATACATACGCTCTACAGGTCGGCACATGTACTGCAGTATTGAAGCTTGTAGGCTATGTTGGACGTACTGCCTCTACATGTCAACAATGACCTGTATAGGTCGGAACATGACTTGCATAGGTCGTCGACCTATGCATCAAAAATCTTGAAAAAATTGTATTGTTTTCCATTCCTTTTACATTCCTTTTGCTTCATACTTGCTCTCATATATATGCCTGCTACATGCATAATTTTTTTTCAATGATTTTGGTAAAATCATAAACGAACCTAGAACATACTAAGATTCGTCTTCATCTTCAAACTTGGTTTTATGCATACACACAAATAAAGTACACATAATCATTCATTGTTTGGGTGCCATCTAGAATCAAGTGGATAAGGTCCAATTTAGCTTGTGGTATTATAAATTAGATTAAGATCTTAGGGGGGTTTCAAATAAGAAAACTCAAGTGGGGTTTTCCTTCAAGATCAAAGCATGGATTTAAAGGTTTTAGACAAATATTTGAACTTATCTTAGACCAAATAGATGTAGTAAGGATAGATGCAATTCAAAATATTATAATATTTCTTTTAATCTAACAACAATTAGCTACTAAAAATCTATCATGAGTTGTTCATACTTCTAATGCTAATAGGAATTTGATAGGCATGTATTAAACATTGTGACTCAACACTATAAACATCATTGATATATCCAAACATATATTATTTTAAATCTTAACTTTTTTGAGCTTTTTATTGAGAGCTTCTTTTTCTATAAAATGTGGTCTCCAGCATTAATATATTTACTTTCACTCTAAAATGATGGAATCTATCAAAGATTAAAAAGAAGAGATGCACACAAGAACTTCGTCTTAGCTACATTATATTAGTCAAAGAACCATGGTTATTTCATTGACTTTTCTAAAATTGAGTTCTAAGTATTAATAGAACACAAAGCAAAGCCCAAATTGTTGTTCCAAATTTAGTCCTTCTAATATGTAGGTTTATACCGTAAGTTTAAGATTTTACATAATTATCCTATAATATATTCAAATAAAACATTAGAACAATGTGTATACATGAAATTCATACTTATTCACAGAACTTCAACAATAGGAGCTAGCTAGAACACAGATGCAAGTCAATCATTCATGAAAAATCTCTTTCAAATCATGACAGTTAAAAAGAAAGTAGATAAAACACCAAAAGGAAAAACAAGAACAAGATATTTAGATAACAAAATAGTGATAAGGTACGATTATAGAGTGGCGATGGAGTACATGTAATCTTCTATTAGAACTCAGAAGCATCATTTTGGAAGGAATAAGCTTCTCGACAGCCTAAAATCAACCAAATTCACACAAAACAAACCAAAAATTCAAAAATCTAAAAGGAAAACCCAAATATTATTACATTTAGATTAACTTACCAACACAATTCAGTCTTTGCATTTATTCCCAATAATAGTCCTGCAACAAAGTTTCAAATCTAAGATCACTAACTTAGACAAAACAAAACAAAAATCTACATTTTATCAAAACCCTTAATTTCAAATCTTAAAAAAACTAAAACCCATGATTAATATATAATTTACAGGAAGTAAAGGATTCAAGTAAAGAAATAAGAATATATATTTTCCCTAACATAAACATCAATGAAAAGGAAGCCACAATTATTGTTCGGTTTAATACTGAGACACAAAACTGTATTAATTGTCAACTTACATTATCACAATCTGCCTGCCCTTTCCAATTACAACACTGAAGTACTTTTAAAACAATTATCAATACAAACAAATCTGTACAAAAATTAACACATGGAACTTCAAAAAAAATTATTGGCATCTCAGACAACAAGGAAAAGTCTAGATATTTTATGAAATAAAGTTGACTCAGAGAAGAGACACCAGAAGGTTCAACCATATACAACTGTGGTCCATCTCTGTCATTACTACCTAGTATGACACCACAGCCAAAAGGTCTGTAGCACCCTTATAGATCAGTTATTAATATGAAGTACAGAGAAATACGACTTTAAAATGACTACAAGATAGGCAAAATTTCAGACCTGAGCCACCAATATATTGTACAAAGGTGCACATAGCTAGCCACTAGATCAGCAAGCTCCTTAACAGGAATTGGGTCACCGTACACGATGAAAAGAATATATCCCAGAATAAACACTTTTGTTTTGAAGACTTTCAAACAAACAATTAAGAAGACCTCATAATTATGAGATTTACTTCAAGTTACACAAAATATTATGGCAAAACTATAATAATTCAACAATATGGGAATAATTTTTATTTTTGTAAGCAAGTTCATTAATAAGCGAGTACAAAGGGTACTCGAACCTGAATACAATAGACGTGAGATGATGCTCGACAAAAACAAAGAAATTACCAACCAATTGGAAGTTAAGATAAATAAAACAAGGGGTCCTTGTTAAACTCATACAAATTACAATTGGGATGGGTAATTTCTCCTATAAAAGACCACCGCCGGACCGAAAATTTTACCTTTCACATGATGTCATTCACGTTCCATCCAAAATTCTTAAAACAAATACCATTCCTAATCCTCCACACCGTCCAACACACGGCCAACCAAATGCTCCCATAATTGCCCTCTTTGACACCCTTTGATTTACAAAAATGATACCATTCAAAATAGCTACCCAAAGCGTCATTTTCGTCGTATCCGAGTAAACCAATCCACTTGGAAACCTCCCTCCAAACCGTGTCTATCACCGATCAAGAAAAAAGGATATGCGCCAAAGACTCTGCACTCTCATTACAGAACACACACCTCGAATCAGTGGTAATCGCGATAGCCCCTCTTTGAAGGAGCAAGTCTTTCGTAGGTAATCTATTCAAGAATATCCGCCAACCGAAAACCTTTACTTTCAACGGAACTGAACCATTCCACAACAAACTGTAAGCGCCATCATGCCTGTTGACAGGACCAAAGGGAGTGTGATAATCATTAAGAATCCGATAAAATGACCTCACAGAAAAAATCCCATTCTTCTCAGGCAGCCACTGAACAGAGTCTTTCCGAGGATCTAACTTCACATCCTCGAGCCTTCGCCGCAAAGAGGACCACATAAACTCAGTCGCCGAAGGTACCACGGATGCTCCTTCCGTACCTGGAACAACGAAAGAGCCCCGGCTGCCAATGGAAACCTGCTGCAGATCAGCAGTATCAAAATGGCTAAGGCCTGCGTAGGAAATAGGAGATACAGTAGGAACAGAAACAGAAAAGGGACCGTTCAAAGCAGGAGGCTCAATCAAACTTAACCCCGAACCCCTGCTGCCATTAAACATTATCGCCGACTGCACTTGGAGGGAGAGCCCAGCGTCCCTAAGACTGATAGCATTAACAGGTTTGTTTAACATTTCCCGCCTGTCCCCCCTACCTGCAGCAGACTCAGTGCTATCCTCCTTACAATTAGCAGAAACATCCCCCACCCTCGCAACATTATGAAGGTCGCAATCCACGATCCGAGGTCCCCCCACTCCCATTTCCCGTCAATCCAACCACCTACGCCCGCTACTGTCACATCTTTCAAGACAGAACTATTAAAAAGTTGCGGAAACAAGGACATTAAGGAGTCATTTCCTAGCCAATTTACCCTCCAGAACGAAGTAGAGAATCCGCTACCAACCTGAAATAAACAGTTTTTAATGAAAGCATCGTTAGGACAATGCTTGGACAGATTAAGGATGTCATTCCACCAAGCCGAGGAAGAACTCCAATGATACGAAGCGCACTCACTGTTGGACAGATGAAGCTTAATGTCCCTATAACGCGCATATAAAATGTTACACCACAAATCGTCCGTTCCCTCGAGGATTCTCCACCTCCATTTATGAAGGAGCGCCAAGTTGAACTCCCCAATTCTCAACAAATTGAGCCCGCCTTTTTCATACAGCAAACAAAGGGAATCCCATTTAATCCAATGCATCTTCCTCTTCACCTTCGATCCTCCCCAAAGAAAACCACTTTCTAATTTGATAATCTCCTTGCGAACCTTAACTGGCATCTTGTAAAAAGATAGATGAAAAATAGCGAGACTATTAAGAACCAATTTAATAAGCGTTAACCTACCTCCGAAACTCAAAAATCTACCGTGCCAACTAGAAAGTCTTCTCTCCAACTTAATAACCAAAGAGTTCCAAGAAGAAATCCTCATTGGATTAATGCCGATGGGAATGCCAAGAAAAGAGAACTCCTTCGGTTCCGACCTACACGAGAGGAATAAAGTTCCTGCCTCAAGCAAAGAACTAGGAACATTAATACCAATGATTTTACTTTTGTGGAAATTAATACCTAAGCCCGAGACTAATTCAAATCCGCGAAGAACCGATTTGATAGCCCATAATTGTCTCCAACTCCCATTGCCCACCAAAAGGGTATCATCCGCGAATTGAAGGATATCCACCCTACAGTTTCCCTTCACCTCCAATCTGGAATATTCCCCAATAGAAATGGACTTCTTCACAAAACCCGTTAAACCCTCCGTAGCCATAACAAAGATAAACGGGAATAGAGGGTCTCCTTGTCTCAATCCTCTTTCCACCATGAATTCTTTAGTAGGACTACCATTTACCAACACAGACATTTTGCTCAAAAAAATAGTGGTCTCCATCCAACTCATCCAAATCTCTCCGAAACCCATTCTCCTCATCACATATCTAATATAATTCCAACTTACTTTGTCGTAGGCTTTTTCAAAATCCACCTTGAAAACAAATGTCGGTTTTTTCTCCTTACTAGCAAAATCAACCACCTCATTAGCAACCAACACACCATCAAGTAATTGCCTTCCCGGCACGAATGAACTTTGCGAAGGGGAAATTAAGGAATTCAAGACTCTTTTGAGCCTTGCCTCCAATAGTTTAGTGAGAGCCTTGTACATACAACCAACTAGACAAATAGGTCTAAAATCATCTAACTCCAAGGGACTCGCGCACTTAGGAATCAACGTCAAAAACGAAGAGACAATCTACTTAGACAACCTATCCTCTCTATGAAATTCTTGAAAATAATGAAAGAAATCATCTTTAATAAAAGACCAACACTTTTTGATAAACAAAAAAGAGTATCCATCTGGACCCGGGCTTTTAGAGCTACCACAACTTCACACCGCCTCCTTAATCTCCTCTTCCGAAAAAGAACCTTCAAGGAAAGCCCTCTCCCCAACATTTAACTCATTAAAATGGATCCCTTCCAAAATCGGCCTCCCACCATCGATTTCAACGAATTTCTTAGCGAAGTGATTCAACACCTCCTCTTTAACCTCTTTCACCGTCGACAAAACGCCTCTAACCAAGTTAATGTTCCCAATGTGATTTCTCTGCCTTCTCTCCTTCATAATACAATGAAAATATCTAGTGTTGTAGTCGCCATCATTAAGCCACTTAAGTTTGGATTTTTGAATAAGCATGCTCTCCTTGATCCGCAAATTCAACCAAAAGAGGCTAGAAGCCAACTTTCGATTGGAAAAAGCCTCTTCCGATAATTCACCCAAACCCTTATCCACCATCTCATCCCCCTTATTGATCTCCCTAACGCAATCCTCGATCTCCAAATCAACCTTACCAAAAACTTCCAAGTTCCATCTCTTAAGACTAATTTTAAGAAGCCTTAATTTCTCTTTAAGAACATAATCGCTCCTACCTTCCACCAACCCCTCTACTCCATCTCCACAAACACCATAAAGCGCTTATGAGAGAAACACTCGTTGTTGAAAACAAAAGGTTTCGGGCCCCAATTCAAAGAGTCCGCTACTAGCCAAATCGGACAATGGTCTGAAACATCCCTCGAGCGAATGAATTGACCAATCACACCCCATTGATTAACGATCTCCTCTTGTCATACCCCAAATTTTGACCACTAAGATTCCCATCATTTTACAAATCATCATCACAATATGGATGAACCATCATACCTCATTAGTCTCCCCAAAGATGGGTGAGCATCCACTACAATCAAACTTAGGGTTTCAAGCCCTCTTAGAGCCTTAGGCAAAGGATCAATCAAGGAATGACATGATCTTCAACTTGTATAAACCTCTCAATTACCTACAATGGATCAAGAGGACTCCCACTTCAAGAATCAAGCACAAGGCTGCAACATTCCAAGTGGATTAAGCCTTAAGATTGATAATGTCACCAAATTAGGGTTCTAGTCGACCTGGGCCTCCAGATGGAAATTTTCCTCTGGGCATGAGCCAATGCTTTACAATATAACCTAGGATGCCCCAAGGGACATCATAGACCCAAGCATCAACTCAATTTAGCCTCAGGGGATGCATACATCAAAAATCAGGAATTAGGGTTTCTTGACCTAATTCACCCCTAAGTTGACTTTTGGGACAAAACATGAGCCAAGACCTAAAGAGAGGATTTGAGGGTCTCTAATACACTACATTGATCCATTTTCAACAATGGATTGATCCAAGAAGCTTGATTCACAAGTTTCAATTTCATCTGAACCACAGTTAGGGTTTTGCGAGAAAAGTCACCTGTATCTTTGACTTTTTACCAGGACATGCTCCCAAACCCTAAGGCATGAATCAATATACCCTATAACACCCATGGAACATGACCATCAAGTTTGATTTAGGTCAAGGACATGATTCCCTGAAGGATTGCACAGTTTGGAATTCATCTGGCAAAAAGTCAACTGTGCACAAAAGTCAACTTTAACTTTTTGAGATTTTTCATAAAATTGGTTTTTTAACCCTAAAATGATGTTAATGTGTGATTGGAATCATCATTCATCAAGAAAAACCAAAGAAAGTGGGATAACTTGTAAAAGGGGTAACCATAAAAACATAGAAAACTTTCTAAGTTATGGAAAAAAGTGCCTAGGGTACCAACTTTGAAGGATCATAACTCCTAAACCACAAGGCCATTTTTTCCCATCCAAAGCTGGATTTGTAGCCCTCATGGCCCTCTACAAAAGTGTCAACTACACCTCATTCCAATTCATCATGGATTTTGAGTTATGGAATGATCAAAATGGTTGAAAACATGAAATGTCACTTTTTCCAACACTTAGTGAAATTTTCACTAATTCAGAATCTGCCTTCACTTTTTTCCAAATGTAGGGACATTTTTCACTTGGATCAAAAAAGTATCAAAACCAATTATGATCAAACAGTTATTGTATCATATGAGGGCTTTCCTAAATGACCAAGAACATCACCAAATTCCACTTGAGCCATGAGATATGACAAGGGAAATATGCCTTGCTGAAAATTGCCAAGGCTAGGCAGAATTTTGCATTTTTGCTCGATTTGGCAAAATCAGCTAATTCCAAGCCTTGTCATCATCTTGAACACATCTGAGGATCAAATCCAAAGGGGACAAACACTGAGCCAAGTCTCCAAATTCCTTGGAACAAGAAGTAGCATGACAAACCTAGAAATCCCTAAAAGAGGGACAAGACTCCAATTTTGGATTGGAGCATTTAATGGAGGCTTAGAGGTGGCATGGACTGACGCATTTGCAACATAATTCAGTCAAGAATGATCCAATAACTAGGGAACCAAAGGCCTGTGCTCTAACCTCTAGTCAATGGCTAGAGGAGGCTTGGCTTGCCATTGATCAACATTGGCCAAACCTCTGTTGTGGTTGCCATTCACTATTGATCCCAAAACAAACTTGCTCTACTATAAATAGAGCTCATTTGTGCTCAGTTTGAGTACCTCAAACCCATCAAACAGATGTCTTCCTCAAAATGCCTCTCTTTAGGCCAAAATGCCTTCTTTAGCAAGGTAACTCTGATTTTTTGAGTTAGAGAGCAATTCCAACGAAACCAATCACACACACACCTCATATCTGTCATGTATTAGTTGTCCAAACTCTCACAAGTGACCTGTAATCCTTAAATCACAAAGTCACCTCTCAAAACCTCAAAATAGGCCTTTTGTACATTTTTCAAGCCATGTCTTGATTCAGTCACTTTCCAAACCAGATAAAACCTCAAACACACTCCAAATATCATCCTTGAACTGTCCCAAATGGTTCCCCCCATTTGGAACACCATTTGAGAGAGTTATTATTTTGGCCATTTTAACTCGTTTTGCAAGAAAGGGCCAGTTTGTGTTTTTGCAGGTTCCAACTAATTCCACTCATCCTAAAAGCTCCTAAGGGATCATTTAAGAGTGTCCAAAGCATCACATCACTTCTGGAACAAGAGGCTTGACAGATTACACAAAAACTCCAAAAATCTCAAAAGGAGGTAAGCCTCATGACTTGAACTTTCCAAAATATGCATTGTTTTGAGGTCCACTGATCATGCATCTCTTATACATGTCATATGTGTTGTGTTTGATCCAATTCATCATGTAATTCATGCCTGTACCAAAGTGTAGCATAGAAAATGCAATTATAGGCCTATTTTAAAACCGCTATCGAATTTTGAGGAGGGTTCATGATCTGAGAAAAATACCACCACCATTGGGTTCCTTATGAAATTATAGGCCAGATGCATATAAATTTTGTCCCCAAACATGGAGAAATGAGAAAGTTATGGACCTTCCCGTTTCATGCCAAAACTTGCCTTGCTTTCCCTTGGGTCAGGCCAAAAACAAGGCATGCCTTGTATATTTGTTGGTTTGTTTCAATCAACGGATGTATCACCACCCAAGTGGTAAGGCGCGCGCCCTATAACCTTGAGTTCGTGGGGTCAAACCCCACCCATGCCAATTTCTGTTTTCTCACATTTTTGCTATTTTTTCCAATATTTTCATGTTTTATTAATTAATTGGAAAATTAATAACTCCTTCAATTTTAATTATTTTTTATTAGTTCATTTTGCAAAAAATCACAAAAATGTTGAAATATTTTATTCCACAAAAAAATGGATATATATTATTTATTTAATATAATTAGTATTTTTGTGAATAAATACCTTTTATTTGTTTTTAAACCTTTTAAAAATAAATATTCATGTTGGAAAATCAACATCAAATAGGTTTTAATTCATCTTGTGATTAAAGCCTCATTTTTCAAACCTAAAATCAAAGTCACAAGTTGTTTATTCAAACTTACTTGGCATTTTTATCATTTTTATTAATTTTCTATGAATAATTATATTAAAGAATGATGAAATTAGGGTTTTAATTGATTTTCACCCTAACAAACTTTTCTAAACACTTTTTGGGCCCCTATTAGAGTGTAAGACCCAATCCTTTGTAAATACAAACCTATTTTGGGCCTCACTCATTGTATAAGTCCCGTTGTATTTCAAAACTTCGGCGCGATCATCGCCCGTTTAAAACAAACCCTGGGCCTCTCCTCGAGCTATAAGACCCATTCAAAAACTTTTTGGGCCTCTAATAGAGTGTAAGACCCAATCCCCTTTTAACCAAAACAATTTTGGGCCTCAGATATTGTATAACCCCCTTTGCGTTAAAGGAGAAATCTCGGCTCGATCGCCAGTTCAAAAATCAACCCTGGGCCTACCCTCGTGTTATAAGCCCCATTTCTTTTCTTTAAAACTCTTTGGGCCTCTTGAGAGAGTGTAAGACCCATCCCTTTGTACAAAAAACCTTTTTTCGGCCTCAGTCACTTGTATAAGTCCCTATACAAAATAACAGTGCGATCACTGATAAAACCTTGGGCCTCTCCTTGAGCTGTAAGCCCCAATTTTTAATTCAAAGCACTTTCTCCTTTGATTTTGTAATATATTGTTGTTTTAAATCTTTCTTTGTTGAACAACTAATAATACAACATGGAAGCTCTATAACCGAGTAAGTGTTTACCCGTTTTCATTTACCTCTTTCACATGTATATAAATGTATTGTGGGGCTGTTTCACTGTAAGTCTTCTTTTATAAACTCATATCAACTGTGTAATAATAGTATAGATATTTAGAGTTTCCCCGGCAACTACGTCTAGAATTAGACCAAACCTCGCCTCCTTACACCAACGTTAGATAACTAGATCTAAGGAATTTCCCCCTGAACAGTTCATATACAGAAGGATGTTCCATGTGAAACCCATTCTGGAACTATTCATCAACCTCCTCTTGGGCTTAGTGCAAGGACCCGCAGGCTTCCTAAAAGCATCCCCGCCTCCTCTTGGGCGTTGTACAAAGACCCATCGGCTTCTTAGATGTTTTCACAGCCTCCTCTTAGGCTTCGTATAATGATTCTTCCTCCGGGAAGATAGCCTCCTTTTGGGCTTCGTACAAATTATCCCTCAGCTTCTTAAACGGTTTCCAGCCTCCTCTTGGGCTTCGTACAAATTGTCCCGATGACCTCCTAGAGGTATAGGAACAAAAATTAGTCATCTTAATAGAACATTCTTTCAAAGAGTCTAGATCTCACTACTACTGTTTCTTAAGCATAGTACAAAAGATAAAACCCGTAGACTCGGACAGTCTCAATACCCTTTGGATTCCCCGTTTCCCTAGAGAACAAGAAATCATCCCAACTCTCAGATCAAATCCCTGAGTACAACATTACTCATATAAGAACTGATTTTCTCTTTTATCCAACATACTGGTCACTCAACTGAAATAATCATCAGCATAATTGCCTCCTCTTAGGCTTTGTATAAGGAAACCCCGGTTGAGACAATCAACCTTTTAGCATCAAAATCTGTACCTTGCTCACAGCATACAAACATTAACAACTCTTTTCCTCCATCTAATTACTGTAAGCGACAAGCCTCTGGATTATTTACATCCACACCACTGTCCCTCTTTTAGCATGAGAAATTCCTAAGGAAAGATGGCATTACTCTAAAATGAGTTAAAGTCTTCTCCTTCAGGTTAAAAGCCACCTAATAAAGGAAATTATGGCATTGCTGGATTCACATATCCTAGTTAAAGTAATTCTCCTTTATAATTAGTCACCCAACAGTTGTGACGAACAGACCAAACATCCCCTCTTTAGAAATGACAAATTCTCTCTAAAGTCAAAACCTTTTAGCTTCATATCTTGGGCTTTAAACAAGATACAAATAGACTCTTTAGCTTCATATCTTGTGCTTCGAACAAGATACAAACAAATCACCTTCAGCTTCACATCTTGGGCTTCGAACAAGATACATATCACTTTTAGCTTCACGTCTTGGGCTTTGAACAAGACACCAAAACACCATTTCCTCCCTTAGAATAGGAGGAACTACGATCGCTCTGATTTCCCTGTTTCGGTAAACGGGAATACGTAGGCATAAGATTGAAAGAGAAATCTTAGCGAGCACACTAATCAAAAAAACCCAAAGTCCCCTACCTCCATCCAACCTGGCACAGTATCCTAACATCTTACCAATAGAACAGTCCATCGTTTCATTCTGAACAAAGTACTAAGAGAGAGGCCCCACTTTCATATAGCATCCGTAACCTAACAGGCCGCTGTTTCAACTCAGTATGCAAGCAGGGTTAGTTGGAGACATCTATTTCCCTTCCTTCATCAGCTTCAATAGGATAAAAAATGAATCAACATGTAGTTCCCCAAAGAGCGACAGTGCTTAAGAACCACGTCCAAAATCGCTCGCTACAGAAAAGTGGCGCCCACCGTGGGGCCCATTTGACTTTCTTTCTTTCTTTCTTAAGGTGAAAACCTTGGACAAGTTATTGTCATGACGGTTCCATCGGGGAATGTCATTATTGCTAAAATTAGCCTTCACTAGGATCTTAGGTCAAAAACCTTTTAAATTGGGAAGATACCGCAGAATGACGCCTCCGTCGGGGAGCCATTTTCTGTCAGGAACATAGGATTCATAGCTCTAAAAAGTCTAGGACATTAGGACAAATATATATATACTGCTTTTCCTCATTGATATCTGTGTTTATTTTTCTGCTAATGGGAATGCGTGTGATGCCGCATGTGGAAAGATTGAGTATACACCTAGGAAAAACCACTTTAGTAGTGCGAAAGCTATCGGAAATAGCTGTTACGCGATACTACCCTCTTCTGATGATTCTTCGAAAAAACATCACCTAGCACGGTTCCCGGCACGCTGGTGTTTTCTCGACAAGAATTGATGATTTTGAGAGACAGGTACAAAAATCACTAGTATAGCCTTGACTTCATGACAACGACCCTTTGACCCCATGTTTTTTCTACATTTTTGTGTGTTGTATTCATGCATTCATTTTAAAAACATAAAACAAAGAAAATTTTCTCTTCTAGTATCTCTTTTTCAAATTAAACTAAGACAATGATTGCAAATGTCAGAGAAAAAGATTACGCTCATGGATTTCGGTAGAAGGAAAACTCACAAGTATACCTTCAAGGTTCCAAAACTAGAGGATTTGAGAGGATTAGCAAGAATGATCACTAACCCTAACACTTTCAGAGCCAAGTATGGAGGTCTACTACCTCAGTTAAGGGTCCAAGTAATTGAAAGAATCACGGATGCACTCATTCAGTTTTACGATCCGGTCTATCACTGTTTCACATTCCCGGATTACCAGCTCGCACCAATGCTGGAGGAGTATTCTCATCTAACTGATTTACATATCACTGGTCGAGCTCCATTTTTTGGACTGGAAGAAATTCCAAAGGATCAAACCATTGCAAGAGCAATATATTTGGATGAGTCAGAAGTCAAGATTCACATAACCACTAAGGGTGGCATCCAAGGTTTTCTAGCCCAGTTCTTGACAAAGAAAGCCCTGTACTTTGCTAGTATAGGGAACGTGGCCGCTTTTGAGAGCATCTTTGTTTTGCTCACCTACGGGTTATTTTTGTTTCCCAACATTGATAACTTCGTTGATATCAACGCCATTAAGGTTTTTCTCATTAGAAACCCTGTGCCAACTCTGCTCGCAGATGCGTATCATTCTGTACACTTAGGGAATTTGTACAGAGGAGGGGTGATCACATGCTGTGTACCCCTGCTATATAAATGATTTATTTCCCATTTGCCTAAGTCTGTTGCTTTTTGGGATCATAAGAGTGCTTTACGTTGGTCACAGAAAATCATGTCCCTTACCAACTCTGACATAGATTGGTGCAATAGGATTTATGACGGGATCAGGATCATTGATTGTTGTGGAAACTTCCCCTACATACCCCTCATAGGAACTAAAGGAGGAATCAATTACCATCCAGTATTGGTTCGTCGTCAATTTGGATACCCGATGAGGCATGTCCCGCGTAATGCTCATCTGGAAGGTCTTTTCTTCAAGGAAGGAGAAAATGACAAGGCGCTGAAGATGGAAATAGTGCACGCTTGGAAGCATGTTCATAAGAAAGGACGGGCATCTCTAGGAAAACCTGACTGTGTCTCGGTAGAGCCTTATATCCACTGGGTACAAACTAGAGCTCTCAAGCTTAAGATGCCTTATCCACATCACGGAGTTCTTCCGCCAAGGGAATCTGTCATGTACTTCATGACTGAGACAGAAAAACTTCAGGTTACTCTCAACAAGGTTCAACAGGAGAGGAGGTCTTGGAAGAACAAGTACCGCATTCTCAATGTGGAGTGTATCAAAATACAGCAACTACTGAAAGATAAGGATGCTCTAATTGAGATTCTGGAGCAACATGCTGTAGAGAATCAGGATGACCAAAGGAATTTGCTCACTCCTTTCACTTGGCAAAGAAATGACAACCCAACAACGGCCCAAGAGCCCCGGTCCAAGAAAAGGAAAGTACCAGCATCAGCACCTGATTTCTCCTCAGAGAGGACTCAGGACCCATTAGCTTAGGTTTCTATTTCCGCACTTTATAATTTACTGTATTTTCATTTCCGCAATCCGTTGAATTCAATAAAACGGGGTTTCCCCACTATTTGATATTTGCAATCTAATTTTTGAAGTTTATTTTGATTAAACCAAAAAAACAATTAATACAATCATTGCATTCATCATTCTCACGTAACGTATTCTTCTTACCTACGAATCTCACGTTTGTGTCTCGGTTCTAGAGTCAAACTGTCGCATTTGTACAATACTCGGGCCAATCGTCAAAAAAAGATGGATGATCTCGAGGAAGAAAATAGAGAGTTGAAAGAAGAGATTGACGCTCTGAGAGAGGACATGAGAAAGCTTCGTAACGACATGCAAGCCATGGCTGAAGCTCAGCTACAAAGAACTGTGATCTCAGAGATCACCTCAATGCCCATAGTGGAGAAGTATGATCCTAGGTATCAAATGCCGAAAGATCGTCCCTGGGGCATACTTGTTAACTATATCCCAGAAGGATATGTTCCGCCGATCACTGAAGATCAGGGAATCATAGCAGAAGCCGCTGGGCTTGAAGGTTACAAACTTCAGGAAAGCGAGGATGCCAGGGGCATAATGAGGACTCCTGAAGGTTACAAACTTCGGGAAATGCCAAGATTCACTACCGTAGTAATGGTACCACCCCCTGTGGTGCACACTATCCCAGAAGGACAGATTCCAAGGATACCTTCTGGTAGAAAGGAAACTACGTTCGATAGAATGGATGAGTTCCAGGAGTAGTTCTTGGAAATGCAGAAGGAACTACAAGCCATCCGCAGTCAGTATTTATTTGGAAAGGATGCCGCAGATCTCTGCTTGGTCACAACGTGAAAGTTCCGCACAAGTTCCAAGTGCCCGACTTTGAAAAATACCAGGGTAACTCGTTCCCTCAAAGCCATTTGATGATGTACGCTCGGCGAATGTCAGCTCAGACGGAGAATCAGGATCTACTGATTCACTACTTTCAAGATAGTTTAACCGGTGCCACCTTAAAATGGTACATGGATTTAAACCGCACCGAGATCAGCACTTTCAGAGATCTTGGCACCGCCTTCGTCCAACAATATAAATACAATCTGGACATGGCACCAAACAGAGATCAACTCAGATCAATGTCGTAAAAGGACAAGGAAACTTTTAAGGAATACGCTCAGAGATGGCGTGAGATTGTCGCTCAGATTTCTCCACCCCTGGAGGAAAAAGAGATGACAAATATTATCTTAAAGACTTTGAGCTCATTTTACTATGACAGAATGATTGCCAATGCGCCCAGCGACTTCACCGAAATGGTCGGTATGGGAGTACGTCTCGAGGAAGCCGTTCGAGAAGGACATCTAGACAAAGACACTGGGTCGATAAGCGGTACTAAGAAATACAGTAGTGCTCTCCCTAAGAAAAAAGAGCATGATATTGGGAATATCTCTATCGGAAAGCAAAGGCGACGATACCAACTGGTAACAGCTGTAACTCCTGCTATCAACCTTGCGCCTGTTTCTACGTATCAACCTCAGGTTGCGCAGAGCCAACCTAATCAACAGCAATTTCAGCAAAGGACACAACAGCCTCTTCAGCAGGCTCGTCCTCCATACAACAACAACCGTACAGCGCGGCCACCAGGATTTGATCCTATACCTGTATCATACGCAGAGCTGTTTCCATTACTACTGGCCAAGGGGCACGTCCAGACTAAGGCTCCTCTTACAGTACCGGAAAATCCGCATTTTTGGTTTAAGGTGGATCAGACTTGCCCTTACCATCAAGGAGGACCAGGGCATAACATAGAAAACTGTCTCAGTTTCAAGTCCGACGTGCAAAAGCTTGTTAGGAGCGGGGTCTTATCTTTCAAAGATACGAATCCAAATGTTCTCACGAACCCGCTGCCTCAACACGAGAAAGCTACAGTCAATTTGATAGAGGGAGAGTCTAACAACGTCTATCAAATTCAAGATGTACTCTTATTGAAAACCAACTTGGTCAAGATGCATTGTAGACAAAGTGGATATGGCCATGTGCCACCTCATAATTATCACCAGTGTGATATCTGCTCTAAGAACAATCGGGGATGTTCTGTGGTGCAATCAACTCTACAGGAACAGATGGATCTCGGATGGATCCAAGAGCACCGAGTTCGTGGATTTAACATGGTTTATATGAATTCCAACATCGTTCAAAACCACAACATCCGTGCGATGAATGTCAACTTGGTGGTAATGCACTCACGGCAAAGCCAGTATCATAATCTTCCGCGGCATGAGTACAATTCCTGTCTGACATGCTCGGTAAACAAACAGGGATGCTCTTTTGTACAAGAGGCCCTCCAGCGTCAGATGGATCCTGGATGGATCCAAGACTACCATGATAAAAATCATTATCAAATCAACATGATTCAGATCTTCGATATTCGCTTGATAAATATCAGCCTGGTGGAGTTACATGCTAGGCAGGTCCAACTCGGTTTTCTCACTTCACATGATTATTAGAGCTGTAAAGCGGGTTGCGATAACGATCAAGGTTGTACCCTTGTCCAGGAAACACTTTACCACTTGTTGAACCACTGGTGGCTTCCAATCTATATGGATGAAGACACCCAGCAAATTAGTATCACTGACGGGAATCCTACTTGATATCAAAGTCAGGATATTCGGTCGATGGAAACAGACCTAGTAAGGTTACACTGTATTCAAAGCGGACGTGGCCAGGTGCCACTACACAACTATGAGCGGTGTGGAGTTTGCTCAGTGGATAATCAAGGATGTTACCTCATGCGAGCAACCCTTCAAAGTCAGTTAGACCGCAAAGAGATTCAACCATGCTCAAGTTCTGGGTCAGTCAACTATCTCGCCGACCAAATCGAGAATGTTGTCATAATCTCTGAACATCAGAGGGCTAGGGATGTCTGTGCCATCATCCCTCTACTTGACGAATCGAGAGTTCCCAACCGGAAACGGATCGAAATTACTTACGATGGTCAGAAAAATCAGAAGGTTCCCATAGTCATCTATCTACCGGGACCACTACCGTATGAATCAGCTAAGGCTATCCCTTACAAGTACGGTGCAACAACAATTGAGAATGGAAAGGAAATTTCATTACCCTCCGTTGTGACTATTACAGACACCAGTCGAGTAACACGGAGCGGTCGAATCTTCAACAGAGGAGTTGGAGAACCTAACAAAGAGAAGGAACCTCAGACGGAAGTTACCAATCCACCAGTCGGTCAATCCAGTGATCCCGACCTTTTGAAAAATAATGATGAGATGTTGAAGCTCATCCAGAAGAGTGAATACAACATTGTTGATCAGCTGTTACAGACTCCTTCAAAGATTTCGGTATTATCACTATTACTTAGCTCAGAAGCGCACATGGAGGCTCTATAGAAAGTCTTGGAGCAAGCCTTTGCGGAACAGGATGTAACGATCAGACATTTCGATAGCATTGTCTCTAACATCACTTCCTGCGATAACTTGGGATTTAGTGATGAGGAGTTACCTGAAGAGGGCCGCCGTCATAACATGGCGCTCAACATTACATTCAACTGCCAGGACGATGCTTTAGCCAGCGTACTGGTAAACACAGGGTGAGCCCTGAATGTTATGCCGAAGTCTACCTTGATGCAATTATCATTCAAAGGATCTCCGATGAGAACCAGCAAATTCGTCGTCAAAGCATTCGATGGATCCAGAAAAACGGTTATTGGCGAAGTCGACCTTCCCATAACTATCGTTCCTCACACTTTCCAAGTCACTTTCCAGGTCATGGACATCCGGGCAACTTATAGTTGTTTATTAGGGAGACCTTGGATACATCAGGCTGGGGCGGTCACCTCGACCCTCCACCAAAAGCTAAAGTTCATCCAGAACGACCAACTCATCACAGTCTGTGGAGAACAGGCCTTGCTCGTAAGCAACTTATCGTTATCCACTTATGTAGAGCCGGAGGGGGTAATCGGAACCCATTTCCAAGCACTTTTGCTACACAAGGACAATCAATCCGAAGGGGGAACATCGATTTCCTCGTACAAAGATGCTATCAAAGCGGTCGAGAGTGCCAATACAACAGGATGGGGGCAGCTTGTCATTCCTACTGACAATAAAACAAAGAAGGGTCTTGGATTTTCCTCGACCTGTACCCAGACAGCTGCTAACGATGAAAGTCTTCATCCCATTCGGAATTTCTTCCACAGTGGAGGCTTCCTTCAGCCAGTGACTCAAGAAGTGCATACCATCAATAAAGATGATTCATCCGATACGGAGGAAGAATGGAAGTCCTATCTCAACGAGGACGGTTATACATCTCAGGACGAGATGTAGACTCCCTTTTGCTTTCCTACACAGAGTCCGAGATTTATACCAAGGTCAGACGTCGAAATGCTACACGGAGATTGTGATCCGGAAGGATGTCGTGCTCCGCCAAATTCATTAGAGGAGGACACCCTGATGAAAGACAACTTTGACCACAGCTACTATGGCCCGATGGATGGCCTTCCAATGTGGCAGCCTTACCCAGGAAACTTGGGGCAAGAGAGTCAGCCGAACGATGAAAGTCAGTTAAGCATCATTAAAAAGAATACCTGCATCCCCACCATGTCATGGGATCAACACCTAGGTTATCCTGAAAATACCCAGCACGAAGATTAATTCGCAACATTTGCAGGACTAGAATTCATTAATTATGTTTTTCCCGAGGTCAACGTCATCGAGAGGGATGACTCCTCCAGTTCCAAAGAAGTGTGGGACACCTTGGGACAACCGAGTGGAAAATACGACTACATGGTCAAGTTCACCGCTCCTGAAAGCTCTCGTATCAGGCTCGAAGACATCCAGCCAACTGGATGGGGAGATACAGCTGAGAGTACAAATACTATGCAAAATGCGACAGAGGAATCCTCCTACGACAACTCTGCCTGGGAGACAGATTCCAATGATCCTGCTCCACCAGAAATCAGCGTCATTTCTGAAGACAAATCAAGAAAGGTACCAGACTTTGCGATTCACCGAGGAGTTCGCCGCCAATGGGTTGCTGTCGATGTTCCGAAGATTGTTCATAAGTCAAAGTAATTGCCATCTTTATCTTAACCTTTCACCCTGCCCAGGTGAAAGGGATGTTTTGATAGGGCTCACTTTCTGTAAATTTCCCTCTTCGCTTCGCCCAAAGCGACAGAGTTTTGTTTTATAGGGCTGTAGTTTCAAGAATCGACTTGTTCATAAATAAAATAACGTCGTTCTGTAATTTTCACAGTTAATTGTTGTTTTCTCTTTTTGCTTTTCTTAGAAAATGGTAGTCCTAAAAAACATCACGAATAATAAAAACAAGCAGTAAGAGAAAAACACTGCACACACTCTTGCATTTTTTCTATCTCTTCTAAACACGAATCATCACGTCATGCAGATTGCTTGATTTAAACCCCGTTGAAACATACGATTCGATGCCTCCTCCCAACTTTGAGTTTTCGGTATTTGGGGCTAAAGAAGAAAATGACAACGAAATTCCAGAAGAGATCTCCTGACTACTCAGACAAGAGGAAAAGTCCATTGAACCTCACAAAGAGTCGTTAGAAACGGTAAACTTGGGTTCAGAAGAAGAGAGAAAAGAAATCAGGATTGGGGCACGACTCAGTCCAACTGCCAAAGAGAGTTTGACAAAGCTTCTCAGAGAATTCCCCGATGTGTTCGCTTGGTCCTATCAGGACATGCCAGGGTTGGATACCAGTATCGTGGAACATCATCTACCGTTAAGGTCAGAATTTCCGCCAGTAAAACAAAGGTTGAGACGGACTCACCCGGACATGGCCATCAAAATCAAAGAGGAGGTACATAAACAGATTAACGCGGGTTTCCTTGCCACGTCAGAATATCCTCAATGGTTAGCCACTATCGTACTCGTGCCGAAAAAGGACGAAAAGGTCAGAATGTGTGCATACTACAGGGATCTGAACAAGGCTAGTCCAAAGGATGACTTTTCTTTACCACACATTGACATGCTGGTAGACAGTACAACAAAGTTCAAAGTTTTCTCCTTCATGGATGGATTCTCGGGCTATAATCGGATCAAAATGGCGCCGAAAGACATGGAGAAAACTTCGTTCATTACCCCATGGGGTAACTTTTGTTACAAGGTAATGTTGTTCGGTTTGAAGAACGCTGGGGAAACCTATAAAAGGGCCATGACTACTCTGTTTCATGACATGATACACAAAGAAATCGAGGTATATGTCGATGACATGATTGCCAAATCTAAGACAGAAGAGGAGCATGTGACCCACCTGTCAAAACTATTCGAGCGACTGAGAAAGTATAAACTCCGCTTGAATCCCAACAAGTGCACCTTTGGTGTCCGTTCAGGGAACCTTTTGGGATTCATCATCAGCCAGAAAGGAATTGAGGTTGATCCTGACAAGGTCAAGGCCATTCAAGAAATGCCCTCTCCGAGAACCAAAAAACAAGTCAGAGGGTTTCTTGGACGTTTAAACTACATCTCCAGATTCATATTCCTTATGAACACGATGTGCGCGCCGATTTTCAAATTACTAAAAAAGAATCAGGATTGCGTTTGGAAAGATGACTGCCAAACCGCCTTCGACAGTATCAAGGAATATCTATTGAACCCACTGATTCTATCACCTCCAGTGGAAGGAAGACCACTAATCATCTACTTAACAGTCTTGGAAGACTCAATGGGATGTGTACTTGGCCAATAGGATGAAACAAAAAGAAAAGAGTCTGCCATTTACTATCTGAGCAAGAAATTCACCGACTGCGAGACTCGGTACACTATGCTTGAGAAAAATTGTTGCGCTCTGGCTTGGACATCCAAACGTTTTCGCCAGTATATGATTCGTCACACTACTTGGTTAATCTCCGAAATGGATACAATCAAGTACGTCTTTGAAAAGCCTCCTCTCATGGGAAGGATTGTGTAACGACCCGATTTTAATTATCTCCATTTTGTGTTAATTGTATTATTTTGTTGAGTCTTTTATTTAATTTGGGTGATAATAATGTTATTGTGAAATTGGTGTTTTAATCTGATATGTTGGCGTGTTATATTATTTTACTGTTTTTGAGAGTTTTCGGGGGAAATTAGATTGGAGGGTATTTTAGACATTTCATAATTATTGTTAAGTTAGAATTTAAGTGAGGAATGATTTAAGGGTATTTATGAGAATATGAATTGTTAGATATTTTGAGTGAATAGTAATAGAAATAGAATATGATATTGTATTTGAGATATTTTAAGAAAAGAAAGTATAAGAAAGAAATAGAAAAGAAAGTTAGTGAGTTTTTGGCCTTTTTTTGAATTGTGTAAATTAAATGAGTTTTACCTGTTAATTGGATAATTTCTCTGATAGGTAAAATATTTGCAATAAATTATAATTTCTTTTCAACTTTTATTTCCCGAAATATATTCCATCGGTATGTTTATGTTTTCGCATTTTGAGAGCGTTTGGGAGATATTTGAGCGAAAGGGTAAAATGGTCTTTTAAAGGGGTAGATATTTTTAGAAAAATAAGATATTTTTCTTTTCTTGGAATATTTATATATAGAAAGATAGAGATAAGAGAGATATTTTATGAGATTGAGAGAAAGAAGAGAAAAACAAAGAGAAAAGAGAAAAGAGAGGAAAAAGAAGAAAGAAGTGGAAAATCGATCAACAAAGCTTGGAATCTTCGATTAATCGGGTAAGGGTGTGAAATATCGTTATCTTAACTTTGTATACGATTATGTATGTTTTATTTCGATTGTTTTGGTTGTGTTAGAAATATTTGAGGTTAGGTTGGATTTTGACATAATCGGTTAGAATCGATGTTTTCACGGATGAAATTTGAAATAAATTGTGAAGATTAGTCGCATGAGATTAGACCGAGATTATAGAAACTCGTTTTGTTGAATTTGGTTGATTATGTGAGTTTTCACAATTTTGGTGATTAAGGGTTTTGAGATTTTGGTGAAAAATAAAAGTCGTGGAATCGGGTTTTTCTTGATCCTAATATGTTGGTGTGTATTTATGTGATATCACCATGTATTTATTCAGAAGAAAGTAATTGAATCGGTCGGGTTTCGGGCGATTACGCAGCTGTACCAGAATGTAGCAGAAATTCTGGTTTTGTGCGCAGGCGTACGGACGCGTGCTGTAGGTGGAAAATCCTGATTTTTCGGAAAATTTTGGAAATTCATATCTCTTGAACCGTAAGTCGGTTTTGACCCCCGTTCGAAGCGTTGGGAAGCTAAAGAGATGTTATTTCTAGGAAAAATGGTTTTGAGGTATAAACCTAGTCCAATTGGAACAGTATTTTCGAACCGTTTCGTAGTGTCGGCCTCCGGTTTATGTTTTTGCGTTATTTTGAAATATACATATCTTCTTCGTTGTTTATCGGATTTAAGTGTTCTTTATATCGAATCGAAGCTGTGGATGAGTTCTTTTTGATGATGATGGAAAATATTATTTTTAGCTGACTTTTCCTTTAAACCGTAAATTGATTTGTTTGGATAAATGTGTATGTTGTTATACAATTGATGTGAATGTAGATGGATTATATGTGATGAATGCATGAATATATTGTGAATATGTATGCATTTCAAGAAAGTCTTTCGAGTCATTTTGCATGTGAAGCATCATGATGTTCATTCTTGTGTTGAGCGATTCTAATGAGAATCCGTTGTAACGTCGTGTGCCTATGTGAGGTGTGAGCGATGATTACAAGTGATTGTGTGCCCATGTGGGGTGTGAGCAATCGGATCGTGTGCCCGTGTGGGGTGTGAGCGATCAGGTCGTGTTCCCATGTGGGGTGTGAGCGATCCATAAACATTGTGTGCCCATGTGGGGTGTGAGCAATGGGTGAACATCGTAGGCCCGACGGGGAGTTACTTCGGTAACGAGCGATGGTTCCAGCAGAGTTCCTGAGTGAACTAGTGATGATTGAGTCGGTACCGCATTGCATTTGCATAAAGTCGTGAGTCGGTCTCTATGATTTGCATTGGTCATCTTGGTATATGTGCATTGGTGAATAAACATGTATGTGTGTTTATGTTGAATGAATGGTGATGAATTGAGATGTATTGGTGATACATGTGTTTGAGCATGAATGAATATGCCTATGTGAAGGATGCGTTAATTACGGATTGTTATGCCGTGTATTTGATTTATGGTACATGCTTGGTGTTATATGTATATATACATGCATAGTGATGAGTTGTGGTGAGAATGTGGTATATGTGTATTATATGTTGAGATATATAATTATATGCAACGTTATTATGATAATATTTCTCACCCTTCTGCTGGAATATGCTTTTTATGGCATAGTGCAGATTGTCAGCTTTAGAGGCGTGGAGGCAAGTGGAAGAGTTAGATCTTCGTCTTTGCTTAGGTCTTGGTGTCTGCTCTGATACGTAGCACGGGAGTCGGGGAACGATTATGTTATATACGTTTATATTTGTAGGATATATTTTGTATGAATATTTTGATGTAGGAAACAGTTTATTTTGTAAAACAAGTCGGTTATGGATCTTTCCGCTTTATTCCATAATTGACATTTCCTTTATTATGGAAAAAGTTCCCCTTTGAGGGTACTCTATTTTATGTTATGTATCAAGCATATGAGCAGGGATGATTGTTTTGTTTATTTAAATGTGACATCCTTGTTTCTGTCGGAAAAATAAATTTTTTAGTTTCTCTGATTTTATTTATGTATTATTTATTCGCGATGGGAATTGGGGTGTTACATTAGTGGTATCAGAGCAGGTCGGTCCGTCCGGCCAAGTTGTTGAGTCTGTTGGTGGGACAGTTGAATACTGTCGATGTTGTTTGTTCCTTAGTACATGATATGTGTGTGAAATACTGTCAGTGCTTTCTGGTTTTTCTAATCCTTTGTCTTCAGGATTGAGAATGAGATAAGTGGTGAAGAAGCTGTAACTTCTCCAAGTTGCTTCGGTCGTGGAGCGTTGGCTCAGTGTGCCGTTGGTTGCAAGAGAGTAAGTGTTGTTTGTACAGTGTTTTTCCTGGTTCCGGAGGGAATGCGGAGGTAAGGTTTATGTCGACTAAGGATTTGTGCCTTAGGTAGTTTTGTGCATAAGATACAAGAAATGCTATTATAGTTTGGTGAAGACGGTTTATGCCCCATCATGATTGTCGGCTATCTATTGACAAATTGAGGAACTGATCACCCTTAATCTCTTGTTGATAGTAGACGGGAATTATGTTGGATGGAATAGACGGGTCTTTCCGGCTTGGATAGCGTGTGCCATGGATTGTTTGGAATTGAGAAAATGATTACGGATTGCTTCAGTGAGTTGATGAAGACTCTTATACTAAAAGATGAGACGGATTAGAGGTTTTTGGTATGTTGGTCAAGTTGGGAAGTCATTGAGAGAGAATGATTGGGCATCGTTAATGGTTGTTCTCAGAGAGAAGAGTGTGAACTCAAATTGGATGAAGGTAAGGATTTGAGGTTTGAATCTGCTAAGTAAGTAGAAGAACTTTTAGGAAGTGAAACTCAGATTGAAAGAGCGGTTGGAAGATTTACTGGAAAAGGGATTTGTGAGACCAGGTGTGTCGTCTTAGAGGGCTCTAGTATTGATAGTAATACAAGGGGATGATGATCGAATGGAATAACAAGCATGATGTGTATGACGGTATTGAGATTATGGAAAGCAAAACTTAGAGTTCTGGTGAGGTTTGAAGTCTTGGGAGTTTTAAGGCATTAATGGAAATGTTGAGAGAACCCTTAGGTGGGGATGTAATATTTAAGAGTTCTTTGTGGTTGGTTGTTGCGGCATGTGGGGATTTATGGAATTTGGATTGTTAAGAGAAGAAATTGTGTATGGATTGCTAACAGTTGAATAAGGTAACGATTGAGAACAAGTGTCCACTTTCATGAACGGATGACTGGAATGGTTTGGTTGAGTTTGAGTGAAATTGCAATTGTTTGGAATGTTTGATAAGAGTGGTGAATGGTGTGAGTTGAAGCTTTGATCGATTTAATGTGACTGGTTATGGTTGTTATCGTTGGGATAGGCTGTTATGTACTCGGTTAAGCTTGTGTGTGAGTAACCAGTTACCCAGTGAAAAGTTTTGAAAAAGCTTTAAGGATTTATATCTTTTGGATTTTGGTTGGGAATTGCAACGTACAGTGATGGTATTTGGTGTTAGTAACGCGTCTCTAATGTTTATGGAGTAGAGGAATCGTATCTTCCATATTTAATTGGATAAGTTCGTAGTGGTTTCGATTGAGGATATTTGGATTTGTTATAAACTCAGAGGAAGAACGAGTAAAGTGTTTGAGATTTGAATTACAAGTGTTGAAAAGAGACGAAGTTTTTTTGCTAAGTTATTCGAGTGAGAATTTGGGCTGAAAAAGGTTAGTTTTCTTGGATATGTTATTTCAGATGAGAGTAGGTTATGGATCCATCGGAAGTAGATGCAGTTCTAAATTGAGAGGCTCTGAAGTTGGTTAAGGAGATTAGAAACTTTTGAGCTCAGTTGGTTGTTACTGCAGGTTATGGAAAACTTTGCCAAGTTAGCACTTATGTTATCTCAGTTGACCTACAAAGGGCGAGTCATTTGTTTTGGATGTTCATTGTGGAAGAAGTTGAGAGGGTTAAAGTAGAAGTTGTCTACGGCTTCAGTTTTGATTCTGTGTGATCCTAATAAACCGTTTGTGAGGTATTGGGATGCGTCTTTGAGGAGTTTAGTCAGTGTGTTAATGCAAGGGGGTAAAGTCGTGTCTTATGCTTTACGACAATTGAGGATTCATAGAAGGATCGATACTATTCAGGATTTGGAATTGGACGCGATTGTATTGTGTTGGAGAATCTGGAGGTATTATTTTAAGGGTTTTAGGTTCAAGGTGTTTGGATGGAGAAAATGATGGTTTTGGGATGAGTAACGAGTCTGCTGGAATTCTGAGTTTTCGCAGGTTCGCCTAGCGAACCAGTTAGCGAAGGTCAGCGAAGGTTCGCTGAGTTGTTCGCCTAGCGAAGTTTGGGTGTTTTTGATGTTGGTGGTTGCTGCCTTGGTTCGCCAAGGGATTCGCGGAGCGAACAGCAAGGCGAGGGTTCGCTAGAGGGTTCGCCTAGCGAACATGACAGTTTGTGCAGTTTTGTTTCCTTCATAACTTTTGATTTGTAACTCGGATTGAGGCACGGCCGGATGGTTGGAATTCCAAATGAGTTATGAATTTGAATTGGATTATTCAGAGGAGTGTGTTTGGTGTGTAAGCTAATACCGCATAGAGAGAAGTGGTGTATATAAAAAGTAAACTATGATTTTTTGGTGTATAGTGCAAGAGTCAAATGTTGATTATGAAATTGGTGGTTTGTTAGTTGTGAGTAATCAGAGTGCGCAGCGGAAGTGTGAAATTGTTGTATTGGTTGTTGTGAGACAAGGATGCAGGTATTCTGGTTTTGGGGATGTTGTTGAGGTAATGTTGTGTCTTGGAACTTTATGTTGTTGCCTGTGTTGTTGCCTCGTTTCCATGGTAATGGTGCGAGTGCGAGTAGCTAATTCCTCTGTTTGGGGGATTAGGAGAGTGTTACCAATGGTGTTGGTAACGATCTTGTTATGTTCCAGTTCAAGAGTGAACTTAGGTGTTTGTATCTTGGTTATCCTTTGAGTTGGTCATCAAGTGCATTGTATGGGCATTGCATCTTGTCTTGGTTGTCGTGGTCGTTGTCTTGTCATTGTTGTTGCTGTTAGTGTGTTGCCTTGTTGTTTGTGTTATTCGTGGTGTGCCTTTTGTTGGCATGATAGTTGGTTGGTCGGATACTAGAGCCGTATCCAGGGTTGTTCGTGCTTAGCATATTTTCGAGGACGAAAATGTCTAAGTGGGGGAGAGTTGTAATGACCCGATTTTAATTATCTCCATTTTGTGTTAATTGTATTATTTTGTTGAGTCTTTTATTTAATTTGGGTGATAATAATGTTATTGTGAAATTGGTGTTTTAATCTGATATGTTGGCGTGTTATATTATTTTACCGTTTTTGAGAGTTTTCGGGGGAAATTAGATTGGAGGGTATTTTAGACATTTCATAATTATTGTTAAGTTAGAATTTAAGTGAGGAATGATTTAAGGGTATTTGTGAGAATATGAATTGTTAGATATTTTGAGTGAATAGTAATAGAAATAGAATATGATATTGTATTTGAGATATTTTAAGAAAAGAAAGTATAAGAAAGAAATAGAAAAGAAAGTTAGTGAGTTTTTGGCCTTTTTTTGAATTGTGTAAATTAAATGAGTTTTACCTGTTAATTGGATAATTTCTCTAATAGGTAAAATATTTGCAATAAATTATAATTTCTTTTCAACTTTTATTTCCCGAAATATATTTCATCGGTATGTTTATGTTTTATCGCATTTTGAGCGCGTTTGGGAGATATTTGAGCGAAAGGGTAAAATGGTCTTTTAAAGGGGTAGATATTTTTAGAAAAATAATATATTTTTCTTTTCTTGGAATATTTATATATAAAAAGATAGAGATAAGAGAGATATTTTATGAGATTGAGAGAAAGAAGAGAAAAACAAAGAGAAAAGAGAAAAGAGAGGAAAAAGAAGAAAGAAGTGGAAAATCGATCAACAAAGCTTGGAATCTTCGATTAATCGGGTAAGGGTGTGAAATATCGTTATCTTAACTTTGTATACGATTATGTATGTTTTATTTCGATTGTTTTGGTTGTGTTAGAAATATTTGAGGTTAGGTTGGATTTTGACATAATCGGTTAGAATCGATGTTTTCACGGATGAAATTTGAAATAAATTGTGAAGATTAGTCGCATGAGGTTAGACCGAGATTATAGAAACTCGTTTTGTTGAATTTGGTTGATTATGTGAGTTTTCACAATTTTGGTGATTAAGGGTTTTGAGATTTTGGTGAAAAATAAAAGTCGTGGAATCGAGTTTTTCTTGATCCTAATATGTTGGTGTGTATTTATGTGATATCACCATGTATTTATTCGGAAGAAAGTAATTGAATCGGTCGGGTTTCGGGCGATTACGCAGCTGTACCAGAATGTAGCAGAAATTCTGGTTTTGTGCGCAGGCGTACGGACGCGTGCTGTAGGTGGAAAATCCTGATTTTTCGGAAAACTTCGGAAATTCATATCTCTTGAACCGTAAGTCGGTTTTGACCCCCGTTTGAAGCGTTGGGAAGCTAACGAGACGTTATTTCTAGGAAAAATGGTTTTGAGGTCTAAACCTGGTCCAATTGGAACAGTATTTTCGAACCGTTTCGTAGTGTCGGGCCTCCGGTTTATGTTTTTGCGTTATTTTGAAATATACACATCTTCTTCGTTGTTTATCGGATTTAAGTGTTCTTTATATCGAATCGAAGCTGTGGATGAGTACTTTTTGATGATGATGGAAAATATTATTTTTAGCCGACTTTTCTGGTAAACCGTAAATATATTTGTTTGGATAAATGTGTATGTTGTTATACAATTGATGTGAATGTAGATGGATTATATGTGATGAATGCATGAATATATTGTGAATATGTATGCATTTCAAGAATGTCTTTCGAGTCATTTTGCATGTGAAGCATCATGATGTGCATTCTTGTGTTGAGCGATTCTAATGAGAATCCGTTGTAACGTCGTGTGCCTATGTGAGGTGTGAGCGATGATTACAAATGATTGTGTGCCCATGTAGGGTGTGAGCAATCGGATCGTGTGCCCGTGTGGGGTGTGAGCGATCGGGTCATGTGCCCATGTGGGGTGTGAGCGATCCATAAACATTGTGTGCCCATGTGGGGTGTGAGCAATGGGTGAACATCGTAGGCCCGACGGGGAGTTACTTCGGTAACGAGTGATGGTTCCAGCAGAGTTCCTGAGTGAACTAGTGATGATTGAGTCAGTACCGCATTGCATTTGTATAGAGTCGTGAGTCGGTCTCTATGATTTGCATTGGTCATCTTGGTATATGTGCATTGGTGAATAAACATGTATGTGTGTTTGTGTTGAATGAATGGTGATGAATTGAGATATATTGGTGATACATGTATTTGAGCATGAATGAATATGCCTATGTGAAGGATGCGTTAATTACGGATTGTTATGTCGTGTATTTGATTTATGGTACATGCTTGGTGTTATATGTATATATACATGCATAGTGATGAGTTGTGGTGAGAATGTGGTATATGTGTATTATATGTTGAGATATATAATTATATGCAACGTTATTATGATAATATTTCTCACCCTTCTGCTGGAATATGCTTTTTATGGCATAGTGCAGATTGCCAGCTTTAGAAGCATGGAGGCAAGTGGAAGAGTTAGATCTTCGTCTTTGCTTAGGTCTTGGTGTCTGCTCTGATACGTAGCACGGGAGTCGGGGAACGATTATGTTATATACGTATATATTTGTAGGATATATTTTGTATGAATATTTTGATGTAGGAAACAGTTTATTTTGTAAAACAAGTCGGTTATGGATCTTTCCGCTTTATTCCATAATTGACATTTCCTTTATTATGGAAAAAGTTTCCCCTTTGAGGGTACTCTATTTTATGTTATGTATCAAGCATATGAGCAGGGATGATTGTTTTGTTTATTTAAATGTGACATCCTTGTTTCTGTTGGAAAAATAATTTTTTTAGTTACTCTGATTTTATTTATGTATTATTTATTCGCGATGGGAATTGGGGTGTTACAGATTGCCCGTTGGCAGATGTTGTTATCAGAATATGACATAGAGTACCATGCTCAGAAATCCGTCAAAGGAAGTGTTTTAGCCGATCATTTGGCTCATCAACCGATTGACGATCAAGAATCGATCGGATTTGACTTCCCAGACAAAAATGTCATGTATTTTAAAATGAAAGATTGGATAAACTGCTCCCCAGTGAAGGGCCAGAACCAGGTTCCCAATGGGGACTAATCTTTGACGGAGTTTTCAATCATTATGGAAACGAAATTGGGGCAATCATCATAACCCCTCAGGGTACACACATTCCTTTCACCTCCAGACTTACATTCAAGTGTACAAACAACGAGGCTAAATACGAAGCTTGCATCATGGGTCTCGAAGAAGCGATCGACTTAAGGATCAAAAACTTGGATGTATATGGTGATTCATCCCTGGTTATCAATCAGATAAGATTACGCGAGAAGGTTGTTACCCTTCTTCAACAGAATCGAGTTTCATCACATCCCTCGTGAAGCGAATCACATGGCTGATGCATTAGCCACTCTCTCTTCCATGATTAATGTAGGTCAATGGAATGACTTACCTAAGATCGACATAATGCGCCTTGAAAGGCCCGCTTACATCTTCACGATTGAAGCAGTCACAGACGACAAACCTTGGTATCACGATATCAAATGCTTCCTTCAAAAACAAGAGTACCCACCTGGGGCACTAAGGAAGGATAGAAAAACCCTTAGAAGGCTAGTAGGTAGTTTCTTTCTGAGCGGTGATACACTCTATAAGAGAAATTTCGACATGGTCTTGCTCCGATGCGTAGACAGACCAGAAGCCGGCATGTTAATCGGAGAAATTCACGAAGGATCCTTTGGCACTCATGCCAACGGACACACAATGGCGAGAAAAATTCTCAGAGCAGGGTACTACTGGTTAACCATGGAATCCGACTGCTACAAGTACATGAGGAAGTGTCACAAGTGTCAGATATACTCAGACAAAATCCATGTACCGCCAACGCATCTCAAAGTTCTTTCTTCCCCGTGGCCTTTTTCCATATGGGGAATCGACATGATTGGGATGATCGAACCTAAAGCTTCAAACGGACATCGGTTCATCTTAGTAGCCATTGACTACTTCATCAAGTGGGTCGAAGCAGCGTCATACGCCAATGTAACCCGACAAGTGGTGGTCCGATTTATCAAAAACAATATCATCTGCCGTTATGGTGTTCCAAGCCAGATCATTACTGATAATGGATCTAACTTGAACAATAAGATGATGAAAGAGTTGTGTGCAGAGTTCAAGATCGAACACCATAACTCATCTCCCTACCGACCTAAGATGAATGGAGCGGTAGAGGCGGCTAATAAGAACATCAAGAGGATCGTTCAAAAAATGATTGTAACCTATAAAGACTGGCACTTCAACAGGGGCAACCCCTTTCTCTCTAGTATATGGCATGGAAGCAGTGCTCCCCATAGAAGTAGAGATTCATCAATCCGGGTATTGATGGAAGCTAAGCTAACAGAGGCTGAATGCTGTCAAAGTCGACACGACGAACTAAACATGATCGAAGATAAGCGAATAATGGCTCTGTGCCATGGCCAGTTGTATCAACAAAGAATGAAGAAGGCGTTCGACAAAAAAGTCCGACCTCGCGTCTTCAGGAAAGGAGACCTCGTGCTCAAGAAGATACAATCGTTTCTAACTGATTCCCGGGGCAAGTGGACCCCGAATTATGATGGCCCCTATGTGGTCAAGAAAGATTTCTCAGGCGGCGCCTTGAGACTTGCAGCCATGGACGGAGAAGAATTTGCCTACCCCACGAATGTTGATGTAGTCAAGAAATACTTCGCCTAAACTAAAAAAAAATGTCTCGGTGGATTGAAAACCCGAAAGGGCGATCCAGGCAAAAATTAGAGACAAAATAAAAAGAATCATCCCGGTGGATTGGAAACATCACAGTACAATCCAGGAAAAAATTAGGGATAATGGCAAGTAACTACGTCCAACAGAGGCAAGTCCCTCAGCAACAGTTACGTTGTCCATCAGAAAAACTCCAGTCAAGGTCATCTTCGACGGAAGCTCAGGATGTCCGGAATTCAAAGTTGGTAGAAGGATAGCGGTCGTTATGTTTCAATGTAACCATTTTCCCTGTAAATTACCATTTTCAAACTTTGTATATACTCTTTGGGATCACGCGTTTGGCTGATCTCCATCCTATCAATAAAATTTGAGCCTTTGTTCTTTTGTTTGCAATTCTTATTTGTTTTAGTTTTACAGAATGATGTTTTTAAACATGAGTAACGATTCTTGAAATAAAACAAAAATGAATTTACTTATTAAAAAATTTTCTGCTTAAATAAAGATGGCAATTTCTTTTGACTGTTAAACATAAAAAAAAACATTGGTCGCTTCTCCAGAAGTAATCGAGCTTCAAAGTGCAGAATCAAAGTACTCCTTCTAAACCAGTACGTCTGAACGAAGGATCAACTGTGTCAGAGACCTTGTTTCTTCTGACACGCCCCGGCAGAGTTCTCATCTCCTAAGCCCGATCAACGGTTGTTCCCCCGCAGGGACCACTTCTCCTAAGCGAGACATAATTGTTATCTTGAACCAGCGGTACTTCTTCGTCCCTCACAGTGGCCGAGTATCCCATCGTGTTCATCCGTCACTTTGTATGCCGCGTCAGTTTTGTCAGCATAAACATACATATATCATGCATTATTTGATTTACGTTCACATTCATATTGCATCACTATCACTCTAGTCGGTTTTATCCCCTAGTGATAAACGTCCTCTTGTCAATCGAGTTGTCAATTCTTTCCTTGTCAGGAAACGTTGTGTTTGGACAACCGCTTCTCCGCTTTGCTGTTGAACTAAAGTTGGTTCTTTGACCACTTTGATAACTTGAACCTCTGAAAAGGCAAGAAAACCCTCAGCCGATGTCACTCTTCGCCATTGAAGATGATATCTTCGCTTTCCCGGATTAAGGAAAATCCCTAGAGAAAGCCTCTCAACTAAAGACTTTCAGCAACACATTGGTCCTTCCCTCCAGAAAGTTAATGTTAACAAAGTCATCGGCACCTCAAAGTTGGATCACATCATATGGCATCTCTCCGAGAAGATCTCTGAGAAAAGTATGATGTAATATCCCCAAGCAAGAAAACACTCTCTCACGAGACTCGTTTTTTCCCAGTAGAGTCGACAAATGGCGTCTCCAACAGAGATGGTTGTGCCTCTCTACAATCAAAACTTTTTCCATCAAATGGCATCGCCCCAGGAAAATTTGGCGAGATGTTTGAGGATAACCGCTACAAATAGCGTCCCTTTTCAAGAAGTTTATTGACAAAAGAAACTTAGACCAGTTCCTTGGTAGGAAACCAGGATCGAAGGGAAGTTTACTTCAGAAACTAAGACCTGTTCCTTGGTAGGAAACCAGGATCGAGGGGACGTTTATATCAGAAACTAAGACCAGTTCCTTGGTAGGAAACCAGGATCGAGGGGAAGTTTACTTCAGAAACTAAGACCAGTTCCTTGGTAGGAAACCAGGATCGAGGGGAAGTTTACTTCAACAACTGAGACCAGTTCCTTGGTAGAGAACCAGGATCGAGGGGAAGTTTACCTTTTCTAAGCATCATTACTTAGTAAAAGAAGAAGGATGCGTAAGCTTCCATTCTTAACCATCATCAAAATTTCGGGTATTCCGATATTTAATCCTCTTGCACCCCGAATGCCCGAATACCTTCGCCATTCACATCTTCGGGTCCAAGAAGATTAAATAGGGGCATCTGTCATACCCCAAATTTTGACCACTAAGATTCCCACCATTGTGCAAATCATCATCACAATATGGATGAGCCATCATACCTCATTAGTCTCCCTAAAGATGGGTGAGCATCCACTACAATCAAACTTAGGGCTTCAAGCCCTCTCAGAGCCTTAGGAAAAGGATCAATCAAGGAATGATTTGATCTTCAACTTGTCTAAACCTCTCAATTACCTACAATGGATCAAGAGGACTCCCACTTCAAGAATCAAGCACAAGGCTGCAACATTCCAAGTGGATTAAGCCTTAAGATCGCCAGTGTCACCAAATTAGGGTTTTGGTCGACTAGGGCCTCCAGATGGAAATTTTCCTCTGGGCATGAGCCAAGTCGTTACAATACAACCTAGGATGCCCCAAGGGACATCATAGACCCAAGCATCAACTCAATTTAGCCTCAGGGGATGCATACATCAAAAATCAGGAATTATGGTTTCTTGACCTAATTCACCCCTAAGTTGACTTTTGGGACAAAACATGTGCCAAGACCTCAAGAGAGGATTTGAAGGTCTCTAATAAACTACATTGATCCATTTGCAACAATGGATTGATCCAAGAAGCTTGATTCACAAGTTTCAATTTCATCTGAACCACAGTTAGGGTTTTGCAAGAAAAGTCAACTGTATCTTTGACTTTTGACCAGGACATTCTCCCAAACCCTAAGGCATGAATCAATATACCCTATAACACCCATGGAACATGTCCATCAAGTTTGATTTAGGTAAAGGACACGATTCCCTGAAGGATTGCACAGTTTGGAATTCATCTGACAAAAAGTCAACTGTGCACAAAAGTCAATTTTGACTTTTTGAGATTTTTCATAAGATTGGTTTTTTAACCATAAAATGATGTTAATGTGTGATTAGAATCATCATTCATCAAGAAAAATCAAAGAAAGTGGGATAACTTGTAAAAGGGGTAACCATAAAAACTTAGAAAATTTTCTAAGTTATGGAACAAAATGGCTAGGGTACCAACTTTGAAGGATCATAACTCCTAAACCACAAGGCCATTTTTTCCCATCCAAATCTGGATTTGTAGCCCTCATGGCCCTCTACAAAAGTGTAAACTACACCTCATTCCAATTCATCATGGATTTTGAGTTATGGAATGATCAAAATGGCTGAAAACATGAAATGTCACTTTTTCCAACACTTAGTGAAATTTTCACTAAGTCAGAATCTGCCTTCACTTTTTTCCAAATGTAGGGACATTTTTCACTTGGATCCAAAAAGTATCAAAATGAGGGACATTTTTCACTTGGATCCAAAAAGTATCAAAACCAATTATAATCAAGCAGTTATTGTATCATATGAGGGCTTTCCAAAATGACCAAGAACATCACCAAATTCCACTTGAGCCATGAGATATGACAAGGGAAATATGCCTTGCTGAAAACTGCCAATGCTAGGCAGAATTTTGCATTTTTGCTCGATTTGGAAAAACCAGCTAATTCCAAGCCTTGTCATCATCTTGGACACATCTGACAATCAAATCCAAAGGGGAGAAACACTGAGCCAAGCCTCCAAAGTCCTTGGAACAAGAAGTAGCATGCCAAACCTAGAAATCCCTAAAAGAGGGACAAGACTCCAATTTTGGATTGGAGCATTTAATGGAGGCTTAGAGGTGGCATGGATAGACACATTTGCAACTGAATTCAGTTAAGAATGATCCAACAACTAAGGAATCAAAGGCCTGTGCTCTAACCTCTAGTCAATGGCTAGAGGAGACTTTGCTTCCCATTGATCAACATTGGCCAAACCTCTGCTGTGGTTACCATTCACTATTGATCCCAAAATAAACTTGCTCTACTATAAATAGAGCTCATTTGTGCTCAGTTTGAGTACCCCAGAGCCATCAAACATATGCTTTCCTCAAAATCCCTCTCTTTAGGCCAAAATGCCTTCTTTAGCAAGGTAACTCTGAGTTTTTGAGTTAGAGAGCAATTCCAACCAAACCAATCACACACACACCTCATATATGTCATGTATAAGCTGTCCAAACTCTCACAAGTGACATGTAATCCTTAAATCACAAAGGCACCTCTCAAAACCTCAAAATAGGCCTTTTATGCATTTTTCAAGCCATGTCTTGATTCAGTCACTTTCCAAACCAGATAAAACCTCAAACACACTCCAAATATCATCCTTGAACTGTCCCAAATGGTTCCCCCACCTGGAACACCATTTGAGAGAGTTGCTATTTTGGCCATTTTAACCCCTTTTGCAAGAAAGGGCCAGTTTGTGTTTTCGCAGGTTCCAACTGATTCCACTTATCCTAAAATCTCCTAAGGGATCATTTAAGAGTGTCCAAAGTATCACATCAGTTCTGGAACAAGAAGCTTGACAGATTGCACAAAAACTCCAAAAAGCTCAAAAGGAGGTAAGCCTCATGACTTGACCTTTCCAAAATATGCATTATTTTGAGGTCCACTGATCATGCATCTCTTATACATGTCATATGTGTTATGTTTGAACCAATTCATCATGTAATTCATGCTTGTACCAATGTGTAGCATAGAAAATGCAATTATAGGCCTATTTCAAAACCCCTATCGGATTTTGAGGAGGGTTCATAATCTGAGAAAAATACCACCACCATTGGGTTCCTTATGAAATTCTAGGCCAGATGCATATAAATTTTATCCCCAAACATGGAGAAATGAGAAAGTTATGGACCTTCCCGTTTCTTGCCAAAACTTGCCTTGTCTTGCCTTGAGCCAGGCCAAAAACAAGGCATGCCTTGTATATTTGTTGGTTTGTTTCAATCAACGGATGTATCACCAACCCAGTGGTAAGGCGCGTGCCTTATAACCTTGAGGTCGTGGGTTCAAACCCCACCCATGCCATTTTGTGTTTTCTCACATTTTTTCTATTTTTTTCAATATTTTCATGTTTTATTATCTAATTGGAAAATTAATAACTCCTTCAATTTTAATTATTTTTTATTGGTTCTTTTTGTAAAAAATCACAAAAATGTTGAAATATTTTATTCCACAAAAAATTGGATTTATATTATTTATTTAATATAATTAGTATTTTGTGAATAAATACCTTTTATTTGTTTTTAAACCTTTTAAAAATAAATATTCATGTTGGAAAATCAACGCCAAATAGGTTTTAATTCATCTTGTGATTAAAGCCTCATTTTTCAAACCTAAAACCAAAATCACAAGTTGTTTATTCAAATTTACTTGGCATTTTTATCATTTTTATTAATTTTCTTTGAATAATTATATTAAAGAATGATGAAATTAGGGTTTTAATTGATTTTCACCCTAACAAACTTTTCTAAACACTTTTTGGGCCTCTATTATAGTGTAAGACCCAATCCTTTGTAAATACAAACCTATTTTGGGCCTCACTCGTTGTATAAGTCCCGTTGTATTTCAAAACTTCGGCGTGATCATCGCCCGTTTAAAACAAACCCTGGGCCTCTCCTCGAGCTATAAGACCCATTCAAAAACTTTTTGGGCTTCTAATAGAGTGTAAGACCCAATCTCCTTTTAACCAAAACAATTTTGGGCCTCAAATATTGTATAAGCCCCTCTGCGTTAAAGGAGAAATCTCGACGCGATCGCCAGTTCAAAAATCAACACTGGGCCTACCCTCGTGTTATAAGCCCCATTTCTTTTCTTTAAAACTCTTTGGGCCTCTTGTGAGAGTGTAAGACCCATCCCTTTGTACAGAAAACCTTTTTTGGGCCTCGGTCACTTGTATAAGTCCCTGTACAAAATAACAGTGCGATCACTGATAAAACCTTGAGCCTCTCCTTGAGCTGTAAGCCCCAATTTTTATTTCAAAACACTTTCTCCTTTGATTTTGTAATATATTGTTGTTTTCAATCTTTCTTTGTGGAACAACTAATAATACAGCATGGAAGCTCTACAGCCGATAAGTGTTTACCCGCTTTCATTTACCGCTTTCACATGTATATAAATGTATTGTGGGGCTGTTTCACTGTAAGTCTTCTTTCATAAACTCATATCAACTACGTAATAATAGTATAGATATTTAGAGTTTCCCCGGCAACTACGTCTAGAATTAGACCAAACCTCGCCTCCTTACACCAACGTTAGATAACTAGATCTAAGAAATTTCCCCGTGAACAGTTCATATACAGAAGGACATTGTTCCATGTGAAACCCCTTATGCAACTATTCATCAGCCTCCTCTTGGGCTTAGTGCAAGGACTCGCAGGCTTCCTAAAAGCATCCCCGCCTCCTCTTGGGCGTTGTACAAGGACCCGTCGGCTTCTTAGAAGTTTTCACAACCTCCTCTTTGTATAATGATTCTTCTTCCGGGAAGATAGTCTCCTCTTGGGCTTCGTACAAATTGTCCCTCGACTTCTTAAACGGTTTCCAGCCTCCTCTTGGGCTTCATAAAAATTGTCCCGACGACCTCCTAGAGGTATAGGAACAGAAATTAGTCACCTTAATAGAACAGTCTTTCAAAGAGTCTAGATCTCACTACTACTGTTTCTTAAGCATAGTACAAAAGATAAAACCCGTAGACTCGAACAGTCTCAATACCCTTTGGATTCCCCGTTTCCCTAGAGAACGGGAAATCATCCCAACTCTCAGATCAAATCCCTGAGTACAACATTACTCATATAAGAACTGATTTTCTCTTTTATCCAACATACTGGTCACTCAACTGAATCAGTCACCAGCACAATAGCCTTCTCTTAGGCTTTGTATAAGGAAACCCCGGTTGAGACAATCAACCTTTTAGCATCAAAATTTGTGCCTTGCTCAAAGCATACAAACATCAACAACTCCTTTCTTCCATCTAATTGCTGTAAGCGACAAGCTTCTGGATTATTTACATCCACGCCATTGTCCATCTTTTAGCATGAGAAATTCCTAAGGAAATATGACATTACTCTAAACTGAGTTAAAGTCTTCTCCTTCAGGTTAAAAACCCCCTATAAAGGAAATTATGGCATTGCTGAATTCACATATTAAAGTAATTCTCCTTTATAATCAGTCACCCAACAGTTGTGACAAACAGACCAAACATCCCCTCTTTAGAGATGACAAATTCTCTCTAAAGTCAAAATCTTTTAGCTTCATATCTTGGGCTTTAAACAAGATACAAATAGACTCTTTAGCTTCATATCTTGGGCTTCTAACAAGATACAAATAAAACACCTTCAGCTTCACATCTTGGGCTTCGAACAAGATACAGATCACTTTTAGCTTCACGTCTTGGGATTTGAACAAGACACCAAAACATCATTTCCTCCCTTAGAATAGGAGGAACTACGATCGCTCTGATTTCCCTATTTCGATAAATGGGAATACGTAGGCATAAGATTGAAAGAGAAATCTTAGCGAGCACACTAATCAAAAAAACCCAAAGTCCCCTACCTCCATCCAACCTGGCACAATATCCTAACATCCTACCAATAGAACAGTCCATCGTTTCATTCTGAACAAAGTACGAAGAGAGAGGCCCCACTTCCATTTAGCATCTGTAATCTAACATACCGCTGTTTAAACTCAGTATGCAGGCAGGGTTAGTTGGAGACATCTATTTCCCTTCCTTCATCAGCTTCAATAGGATAAAAAATGAATCGACCTGTAGTTCCCCCAAAGAGCGACAGTGCTTAAGAACCACGTCCAAAATCGCTCGCTACACCTCAGAAATAAGGAAACGGTCAATCCTACTCCTCAAGAGCCCATCACCACTGTACCAAGAATACCTCTTTCCTTTACATGGGACATCCACTAACTCACTATCCGCTACAAAGTCCATAAACTCCTTTATATCGCTCTTACGATTATTCACACCTCTACCTTTCCTTTCCCAAGAATCCGTGACGGCGTTAAAGTCTCCACCTATACACCATTCCCCGTCCGCAAATAAAGATTTTAACTTCAACAACCTTCTCCATAGAATTCTTTTCTTATCCAAATCACAAGAGGAATACACATTAACTATATAGTAATACGCATTACGCCACCACACTTTCACACCCACAAAACCTTCGTCTTTGAAACTACACAAGACTTCAACACTATTATTCTTCCACAAAATGGCAAGACCTCCCGAAGAACCATGAGCCTTAAAAAACGTCCACCCAACATTTTCATTGGACCAAAAACTCCTCTCTACCGCCTCCGACACAGAAGATAATTTGGTTTCTTGGATCAAATCCGTATTACCTTTCTTGATAATTTCGCTTATTCTTTTTCTCTTCACCAAACTACCACCCCCTCTAATATTAAGAGAACCAATAATCAGTTTCACTTCAAAAGAGTCGCCTTCCCCTCCCGCCTTCTGTTCTTGTCCATCTTTTCCATTTCGACCAACCTCTTTTTATAGTCTTTTTTACTATCCGCTGCTACAATATGGGAATAGTAAGAGCACAAGTAGCATTAGGTAAATTAAAATAAGTTAGTGAATCGAGTCAAGTTTTGTGCAGGACATAGTAATCTATTTATGGGAATACTAAGTAATAAAAAAGGGAAACCATGATAACTTTAACATTTTACATTGTTAATATGGATTGATAATAACCCTCAAGGGTCGTTATTAGGGTCCCGCCTAGATGAGACTTATCAAGAAGGAATACCGTAGAAAGACTTGTTCCTTCTCATGGCAAAACAAGGGTATAGTCCATAAATTCTAGGGTTGTTATGCTGCCAAAAACCATATATCCTACATGTGAGGGAATTGGGTAGACAAAACTTAGATCTAGTCAATTGTAGGGAGCCCACCCAAGCTAGGTCATGCTTTCATATCACCTTACTCTAACCAGAAAATATATATTAACCAAAAATATTCATTCGTCATCCTCATAAAAATCCATTTTGCATTGTGTGTCATAGGGATCTTAAACATTTTTTTTTATAAAAAAAGAAAAGTTAAGGAAAATGAAATTTGGAAAGAAAAAGATTGTCACAATCAGAGTAAGGAAATCAGAGATAGAGAGATTGAAGGCATATGCCATAAAGTTTCCCCAAGAAATAAGGAAACCCATAATTCGTAAGTATGGGAGAATATTGGATCTTGTTACTATTCCTGTTCAAGAAGAAGGCTTGTCTGTCTTAACTCAATTTTGCGACACTGAGTTAAGGTGCTTCCAGTTTCGGAACTTTCAAATAGCCCCTACACTTGAAGAATTTCGTAATATCTTGGGGTCTCCCAAGAATAATAAGGGTCCGTTCAAGATAATAGGGTATCACCATTCACTTAGGGAAATTGCTAATTATCTTCACATTCATGAGGATGACCTACAAGCTAATGTGAGAATTCAAGAGGATTTCCATGGATTTTCTAAGGGTTTTTGGGATGATGGTGCTGCTCACAAATATTAGGAGGCAATGGATAATATTATGGTACTTCTTATCTTTGGTTTAATCCTATTCCCAAGTGAAAAGAATTTTGTGGACATTACAACTATTAATTTGTTCTTGGCTATAACTATTGGGGAAGAAGATCCTACACCGACTCTTCTTTTGGACGTGTATCTTACCCTTCATCAAAGGTATGAATGGAAGGGAGGGGTAATGGTATGTTGTGCTCTGTTGTTATATAAATGGATTGGCTCATATTTAGCAAGGCATATAAGTGGTATTGAGCGAATGAATGGGTATGCATGGTCCTAATACTTGGCTTCCGTCACTGATAAGGACATTCTATGGTTCCCTCAAGTCCTCCACCGTAAAGAAGTGATCCTAAGTTGTGGGGATTTTCTTAATGTATTGTTGATAGGATCAAGAGGGTGTATAAGTTACAATCCCATTCTAGCAATGAGACAATTGGGGCACCCGTTGTCCTAAAAACTTGAGCATAAGGTATTGGAGGGTTTTGTTTTACAAGACGTGACTGCCAATCATCCTGATGTTCTTAAGATTTTTCAATCTGGGAGGAAATGCATCAAGGGAAAAAGTAGCTTAAAAAACCAAGGGAGGAATCTGTAATACTCTATGCCCGGTGGATAAGGAAAAGAGTAAGCATAATCAAGTTACTTTTCACTTTGGATCGTCCCGTTGGACCAAGGGTTCCCCCATCAACTGTGATCTCCGTGAAAGAGGGAGAAATACTCAAAGATGTTGTCCTACGATTGAGAAAGTAAAAAGAGGAGTTGGAAGGTAAATTTTACCATACTATGTGTGAAAAGAATCAATTGAATAGAAGCCTTAATGATGCTCTGGAACAATTAAGGATTAGTGAAGGGATAACTAAAGTGGAGGTGGAAAAGAAAGAACAAGCTTATGCTGACCTTGAAGTTTTGAGTTCACGTCTTAAAAACCACAAGGAGGAGTTATATAGGGTTTGGTACCAAAGGGATGAGTGGAAAAATATATGGCTAAGCTTTACTCACAGAGAATTCGGGGAAGGGTATAAAGGACGCATTCAAAATTTAGAGGATGAGGTCCGAAGCTTGGTCAATGCCTTCTGCAAGAGTAAAAGGCAAGCGATGGATGCAATGTTACAAAGGAGAGCCTCTAAAGAACTTCTTGCTCAATGGTCATATGAATGGAGGCAAACTCAAGAAGAGGTTCTAGAACTTAGAAGGAAAATGTAAGTTCTTGAATGAGCTAGTAATATTGAAGAGGACAATGCAATCATGGCAGACCTTCAACAAAAGGAAGGATATTACAGAGAAAGGTATCTGAAGCTAGTAATGTTGTCCAACGATCTAATTCATGAAATCACTCGGAGTCTAAGAGAGGCAGAATATATGGCGGATATTTTCAAGCCCAGGGAGGAAATCACTGACTTCCTCAAGTTATACCGTCATATGGTGGAAGAATTTAGGGCTCGGATTAGGCATCGTTGTTAGATTTCCTTATGTTTTGTTTTAAATTGTTTCATTTTTAATTACGAACAAGTTATTGGGGCTTTTCCCTTGGTGTTTTTATGAATAATGAATAGGGTTGCGTCCCTTTATGTTTCCTTTCACAATCAATAAATATTTGAATTTCCATTATTCTTGTCTTTGCTTATAATTGATGAACGTTCAAGATTCCTACAAAAAAAATACAATTATGTTGCATACCCATACATTCATGCATACATCAAAATGCATCAAAAAACAATATGAAAAAAAACAGACATCATTTTCTCCAATATCTTCTCTCAGAATCATCAAGCATAACAACCTAACTTCTCGACCCTACACCCGTGCTCACCAAAAGAAAGACATGGAACAACTAGAAAAAAACCAAGCTGCTCTGAGGGAAGATGTGGATGCTGTCAAGGGAAACATATATGAGATGAAGGACAAGATTGACTAACTGACTCAGGCTATTCAGAATATGATAACAAGGAAAATTGAGACTAGAGACCGTAGGAACATTCCTACCCCTAACCCTTAATCTGGAGATAATAATCCTCTCTTGGAATTTATTGTTGACTTGGAACATGTAGAAGCTAAAGTTGCTAGAGAAAAAGCTAGTACTCAACCCCCCGAAGGGTCTGTTCCTCCACATGATCTTAATGGAGCGCCACGTCCTACACATATACTTGTCCCCCGTGAAAACTATGAGGACTGAAACCTCCAATATGAAGAGGAAGATTCGAAACAGGCGGTCCGTGAAAACAAACCGAGTGATGGTGAAGGAAGAAGGGTCGATGACAAGTATAAGATAATTGAAGAAATACTAAGGGCTGTGGAGGGATTTAATGTCTTTGGAGTTAATGCTTTGGAAATGTGGCTAGTACCAGACGTGGTCATACCTCCTAAATTCAAAGCACCAAAAGTTAAAAAGTACAAGGGTGTTAGCTACCTTAAAACCCACCTCCAAATGTTTGTCAGAAAGATGGCTTCCTATGCCGCTAATGAGAATCAGATGATGCATACTTTCCAAGATATTCTTAGTGGGGCATCCTTGGATTGGTACATGTAATTGGAGAGGGTTCATCTAAAGACCTGGGAAGACCTTGCAAATGCCTTCCTTAAACAATACAAGTATAATATGAACATGGCTCCAAATGGTATACAGTTACAAAACATCTCTCTAAAAGGCAATGAATCTTTCAAGGAATATGCCCAGAGATGTAGGGAACTAGCCTTTCGCGTGCAACCTCCATTGCTAGAAAGTGAACTGGTGGACATGTTTATGGGAACGTTACAAGGGTCGTATTAAAAAAAGATGACAGGGTCAGTCTCCACTGGATTTACTGACTTAGTTATCATCGGAGAGAGGATTGAGAATGGTTTGAAGAGTGGAAAGATTGGAAAATCATCTTCCAATCAATATAACAACAAAAGGTAATATGGTAATAATTTGAAGAAGGGTGAGACCAACGCCATTACTACTGGTAGGTATGCTCAGATACCTTATAATCCTTATGTGGTTGTGGCTGCTCCTAATAAGTACCCACCACAAACGCCTCATACGCTTCAAATCCAACAGCCAAGGGCACCGCCTCTACAAAACCAGCGACGACGAAATAGGTATCCCCGAAGGGAGAAAAAGAGTCCGTGGAAGGATTTTTACCCTATACCCTTGTCATACACTCAAATCTTTCCATTCTTGATCCAAAATGGAATGGTAGAAATCAAGCCGCTAACACCTTCTCCCACACCTCTTCCTCGAGGATACGATGCCAATGCTAGATGTGACTATCATCCTGGGTCACCGGGGCACACCACAGAGAAATGTTTAGCTCTCAAGTTTAAGGTACAAGAGTTGTTAGACCAAAAGATTATCATCTTCACTCCTGAAAATCTGAATGTGGGAAATAATCCGTTACCAGGGCATGCTAGGGGAAATGTCAACGCAATTGAAGGGATGGAAGAAGATGTCTAGATCAAAAGGGTAGACCAAGTGAAGACCATTATGATAAAAATAAGGGAAATATTGATTGGGTATGAGGAGTTTAAAAAGTTGCATGCTGATTGCAAGGATTGCCTGCTTAGTCCTAACAATTGTTAAAATCTGAAGAGGGTTATTCAACAACTAATGGACCAAGGAATAGTCCAAATCGATTATTCAAGGAAGATGAATGAAGTGCAAGCCTTAGAATCTTAGGGGCATGTGCCTTTTGAAATTCCTTACCGAATGAGGGAAGTTGTGACACCAATTCAACTACTAGTTTCGATGCCTACATAGGCGCCAATTCAAATACCCATTCCTGTACCGTTCAAAATTCTAGTCACAACAAAGTCAGAGGGCCCTATTGTGTTCCATTTTCCAGCACCGTATCCATATGAAAGTACTAAGTCTGTACCCTAGAATTATGACATTGTTTTGTATGTGGGAGAGGAGCCTATAGTATTGGTGCCTGATGTCACTAACATAGCTGGTATCAGAGGTATGACCCGTAGCGGAAGAGTATACACCTCTGAACAATCTAAGAAGAATATTCATGAAAGTTCAAAAGGGAAAGAGACTACAGATATGGGGGAAGGATCTTCCAAGAAGACGATGTCCCAAGAAGACGTTGAGGAATTCTTGAGACTCATAAGAAAAAGTGACTACAAGGTGGTGGAGCAATTAAGTCAAACACTTTCCAAGATTTCCATGCTACCTCTGTTGCTATGTTCAGATGCTCACCGAGAAGCCTTACTGAAGATCTTGAATGAAGCACATGACACCAAGGATATAAAAGTAAACAATTTGATGAAGTAGTTGCCAATATCACCGCAAGTAGTTGTTTGTGTTTCTGCAGTTATGAACTACTTCGCTGTCATACCCTAAATTTTGACCCCAAGACTTCACATCATTGTGCAAATTATCACAACAATATGGATGTATTTTCACACTCACTAATCCTTTCAAAGATTGATTGGGTGTGCACTCTAGCCAAGAATTAGGGTTTTAAGCCCTACAGAGGATTCAGGCAAAGGATCAATCAAGAATTGACATGATCTTCAACTTATCAAGCCTCTCAATAATTCATGGAGGTCAAGAGATCCTCAACATCAAGAATCAAGCACAAGATTGCAACATTTCAAGTTGATCAAGCCTCAAGACCATTAGTATCACCAAATTAGGGTTTTGGTCGACCAAGGATTCTAGAGGGAAATTTTCATCTGAGCATGAGCCAAGACCTCAAGATATGTTTCAAGGACCTCAAATACATCATATTTGTCCATTCATATGATTGGATTAATTCAAATAACTTGATTCATAAGCAATGCAAGAATTCAAATCCATCTGAGCCACAAAATAGGGTTTTGATGAAAAGTCAACCATACCTTTGACTTTTGGCCAAAGACGTGATCTCAAACCTTAAGATATGACTCAAGACACTCAAATGTACCCTTGATGTCCATTCATGAGTTTAAAATCGCCTTGAGACATCCATTCATTAAAAATCAGGAATTAGGGTTTCTCTGCACAAAATTCATCTGAGACCAAAAGTCAAAGTTTGACTTTTTGACCAAAAATGTTCATCATGAACCATTATACAAGAAAAAATGATCCATTGTTGCATTTGAACTAGATTTGATCAAGAAATCAAGGTAACTTGTAAAAGAGGCAATGATGAGAAAGTGAAAATTTCACTAAGTTATGAAAAAAAAAGTGTTTAGGTACCCAACTTCCAAAAGCCATAACTTCCAAACCATGCATCCATTCTCTTGGATCCAAAGCTCAAATGATAGATCTCATCACATACTACAAAAGTGTAAAACTGACATGTGGTCAAAAAATGCTTGGATTTTAAGTTATGAAGTGATCAAATGTAACGCCCTGTATAATATATATTTAGAATAATAATATACAAACATTTTATTTGGCACTACCACCATCATAAGTGCCTAATGGCGTAATTCACATACTTGACCATTTTAAAAACACAATGTTAGTTCTTGTATTGACTGCAATTTTGGTAAAACGATGTTGTTGTTGAAGATGTCATTTGTCTGATGTCTTAACATGAGTTCTTAACATTCAGTATATGTTAAGTTATTTAGGGTTGCAGTTTTGTGTGCTGATGTTAAACACGATGTCTTGACATCAGTTGACAGAACATCAAAACATCAGTCTGTTGTGTTTTGTTAGGACTGCGTGTATCAGTTTGTTTTGGGAGATCTGGTGGAGAGATTGCAGGCAAACATCTTGGTAAATATATATTCGGTTACAATCAGATATGGAGCAGATCTTGTTGCTGTTTTTAGGGCTGAAAGATATGAAAAGATTTGAAGATAAAATCTATTTTTAAATTCAAATCAAATCATATATTTTGAGGGGTCCAAGACCAAGTCTGAGTTTCTATTTAAAGCAGCCACAACCCTACTTTGAAGCGACGGAGACTAGAGAGTGTATATTGAGTATCAGTTGTTAGAGTTTTCGTCTGTGTTTTGTAAGCCATTCATGCTTGAATTGGTATAGTTTGTTTGAGTTGTAATTGTCCTCTCTAAAGCTTTTAAGCAAGAGAGTATTGTTCTTGATCAAAGCTTTTAAGCAAGATCAAGTTGTGAACTTTGTAATATTTGAGTTGTATCACTGAGGTGATTAAGGGGGAGTGAGTGGTATCTCATATCTAAGAGGTTCTTAGGTAGAAGTGTCATTGGGTAGTGATTAAGTTAGGAGATTTTCAACTGGGATTGTTGAGTCTGTAATTTAATACTACTAATAGTGAATTTTCTCCCTGGCTTGGTAGCCCCTAGACGTAGGTAGTTAGACCGAACTGGGTGAACAATTCATTGTGTTGATTGACTGTTTTATTGTCTTGTTCATTTAGCAGATTGTGTTGTTGTGACATCACACTTAACATCACACATCTAATACCAGAATTTCATTTGGTATCAGAGCAGGCATCCTGCTCTGCATCTGGGTGAGATCTAGGGCTGTTACTTTCTGGTACTATGGACAAGGAGAGTGGTGGATTTGTGAATAGACCCCCTATTCTAGATGGCTCAAATTATGATTATTGGAAACCTCGTATGGTTACCTTCTTGAATTCCTTGGACAGCATGGGTTGGAAGGTTGTTTTAAAAGAATGGAAACATCCTGTTATTGTTGAAAAAGATGGAACATCAAAGCTGAAACCTGAGGAAGAGTGGACCAAGGAAGAAGATGAACTTGTGCTTGAAAATTCTAAGGCTTTGAATGCCATTTTTAATGGTATTGACAAGAACATCTTTAGGCTGGTCAACACTTGTGAAGTGGCTAAGGAAGCTTGGGATGTCTTGAAAACTACTCATGAAGGAACCTCCAAAGTCAAGATGTCACGACTTCAACTGCTGACAACAAAGTTTGAAAATCTGAAGATGAAAGATGATGAGACCATTCATGATTTTCACATGAATATTCTTGAGCTGTCAAATGCTTCTAGTGCCCTTGGAGAGAAAATGACTGAACAGAAGCTGGTAAGGAAGATTCTTAGATCCTTTCCCAAGAGATATAAAATGAATGTGACTGCTATAGAAGAAGCTCAAGACATCAGCAAGATGAGGGTGGATGAGTTGATTGGTTCTCTTCAAACTTTTGAATTAGGGATGGACGAGGAACATGAAAAGAAGACCAAAAGCATAGCTTTGGTATCTAGTTCTGAAGATGCTAAGAAAGAGAATAGTCCTGAGTCTCAGGAGGAGCTATCCCATGCCATTGTTCTTCTAGGAAGACAGTTTAATAAGGTGTTAAAAAGAATGGACAGGAACTATAGACCAAATGTTAAGAACATCTCGTCTGACATCAACAAGAGAACTACAGCTGAGGAGAAGCCTAATCTTGACAAAGGAGTCCAATGCTATGAGTGTGAAGGTTATCGTCATGTCAGAAAAGAATGTCCTACATATCTCAAGAAGCAGAAAAAGGGGTTATCTGTTCCCTGGTCTGATACTGAGAGTGAGAGTGATGAAGAGACTGCCAAGCATGTTAGGGCATTGACTGGAATATGTACTTCTGATGGAGAGTCTAGTGATGATGATCTGACCTTTGAAGAGCTAGCAACCTCCTATAAAGAGTTGTGTCTGAAAAGTGAAGAGGTTTGTCAAGAAAGGGATAAGCAGAAGAAAATTATAATCTAGCTTAAGGTTGATAAAGCTGAACTTGAGAATGAAGTTCTGTTGTTAAAATCCCAGCTTGATCAAATGTACAAATCCATCAGAATGTTGAATAGTGGAACTGACACTCTGGATGAAATCCTTCAGGCTGGAAAAGGAGCAAGTGATAAGACTGGTCTAGGATTTAATGGTGAAAAGAAATCTTCTTCAGATGCTAGTTCTTCTGGTACCAAACAGAACTTGTCCCATCAGATGTCTCAACATCAAGGGAAAGCTCATGTGTCAGGACCCAAACAATATGTACCTCATCAAAAGACTCAACACCATGGGAAAGGTTATGCATCTAGACCTAAACATAACATGTCCCAACCTATGTCTCAACATCATGGGAAAATGTATGGGCCTAATAATACTGTGTCTCTCTATTATGGCAGAAGAAAGCCCCATCATCATGGGAAAAGACAGCCCAATCATCATTACAGAAGACAACCTCATTATCATAGGAGACAGTCTCAATACTATGGGAGGAGACAGTCTCAATACTATGGGAGAAGGCAGCCTCAATATTATGGCAGAAGGCAGCCTCGGCAGTATAACAGAAAACATCCTCAAGAGAGAAGGCATGTTAATCACTTCAGAGAAGAGTTTCAAAGCTGGAGATGTCACTATTGTGGAAGATTTGGTCACTTGAAATCTTTCTGTTTCAAGCTCTATGGATATCCTCAACCTAATCCCCAACCTAGACAGAATCAGGATAGTCCTACTGTTGTTAAGCAATGGATTCCCAAGGATGGTGCCACTTGTTTGTTAGCTTAGATGTCCTTAACAGGTTCTACCAAAGAGGACTGGTATTTTGATAGTGGTTTCTCTAGGCACATGACAAGTATGAAGAGGTTGTTGTTGAATGTTGAACACTATTCTAGCTATGTAACTTTTGGAGATGGTGTCAAAGGAGAAATCAAGGGTGTGGGAAAACTGAACTGTGTAGGTGCTCCTAGACTAGATGATGTGTTATTGGTCAAAGGATTGAAGGCCAACTTGATCAGTATTAGTCAACTATGTGAGCAAGGACTTAAAGTTCACTTTACTAAAGCTGAATGTCTTGTCACTAATGAGAAAGGTGAAGTTGTCATGAAGGGTGCTAAGTCCAAAGACAACTGCTATCTATGGGATAAAAAGGGAGAACATCTAGAGGTGAAACAAAGTCTGATTGATCACAATGTCAAGCATGATGTCATGACATCCTACTGTGACATTCCAAGGATCACCAAACACTCTAGTGTTAGACAACTGATCAGAGGAAATCATAGGGAAAGCAAAATCATTGAGGTTGACCATACAGGAAGGAGGTGTAATGACAGTTTCTCTAAGGATATATGTGCTGAACATTGTGATGCCGTAAGAGGAAAACTGGGTATCTGTAAAAGTCAATAGATGTTAATGACTTGTGCTGAACATTTATTAAATTCAAAAATTTGAAATGTTATTCATTTTGGTGGGGGAATTACATTTATTGGCTTTTAAGTGCTCAACAAAAGCAGCCCTCCTGCCCTATGCAATCATTTCCTCACATTGCCTCCACACGCTACATCAATCCTCATTCACATAGTCTGTCCATCTTCTCTCCAAAGAATAGAAGTCTCGGCACATTTTTGTTCATTAGTTGCTACAGAGGAACAATGTCTCAACAAATGTCGTCTCCCTCCAAGAAGTCTGCATCCAAGAGTCCCTCACATACAAAACCTAAGCTTTTTACGAAACGGGTTTCTGAGGATAAAGCTTGGGATATAGCCCCTCTCTCAATGATTCTAGATTCTAAGACAAGACCTAACAAGCTGCAAACAAAAAGGCCTTCTCATGATACATCAGGTAAATCTTCTGATCATTCTGCTGTAAAAAATGTGATGATAGGAAAAGTAGAGAGTTTGTTACTAGCATTCTGTTTGGAGATAAATCTGCTCCTAGGACCTCCACTCCTCAAGCTGTTGGAAATCAGAATGAGGAAGAGACTGTAGATGTTGATAAAAGTATAGGTCAGATTGTCACTAAGATTTTTGAGAAAGGGATTCCTGTGGCTGGAATATCAAGACCTTTGGCTCAAATGGCTGATGTGCAATCTGAAGGTAAAAAGGATGACATGCAACCATCTGAAACCAATATTCACGGGTTGGCTGTTTCTGTCATTGAAGATGCTGAAACCGAAGCTGAAGCTGATGTTGATCCTAATGTTGGAGCTAGGGTTGATGTTGAACCTGATGTTAGAACATCACCTGCTAGGGAAGTTTCTTCTAGCCCCAAAGGAAAGAAGCCTGTTGAGGTTGTGAATGTTGAGGATTTGTCAGACAATGAGGTTATTGGCAATGCAATTCCAAGTATTGCAAAAAGATTGAAGTCTAGAAAACGGAAGACTATTGATTCATCTCCTAAGGTGAGAACTGAAAGCAAAAAGAAGAAGACTCCTGTTGTTGGCCCTGCAAAGTCTTGGAGCAAGGTTTCTGGCTCATCCAAAAAGAGGAAGATAATGGAAGAATCTGACTCTGAGTTTGATGTTGATGAGGATGTTCAAGACATCACTCTAGTGAGAAGGTCCATTTTGAAGAGGATTGCTGATAAGGTTCCTGATGTACCTGTGGACAACATCTCTTTTCACTATGCTGGAAGTGCTCACATGTGGAAGTTTGTGTGTCAAAGAAGATTGGCTCTGGAAAGAGAGCTTGGCAAAGATGCTCTGGAGATTAAGGAAGTTATAGAGCTGATTAACTTTGTTGGGTTGATGAAAACTGTTTTTGGGTTCTCCAAATGTTATGATGGGCTTGTTAAGGAGTTTGTTGTAAACATTCATGTGGACATTACTGACAAAAGGAGTGTGGACTTTAGAAAAGTATATGTGAGAGGTAAGTGTATTGATTTTTCTCCTGAGGTTATCAACACCTACCTAGGAAGAAATGAGCAAGATTATAGAGAGCTGAAAGTTACTGATAATGAGGTGTGCAAGGAAATCACTGCAACTCAAGTGAAGGTTTGGCCTTTGAAAGGAAAGCTGACTGCTAGTCTTCTTAGTGTCAAATATGTTGTCCTGCACAGTATAGGTGCTGCAAATTGGGTCCCCACTAATCACAAAACTACTATCTCTGTTGGCTTGGGGAAGATGATTTATGCTGTTGGGACAAAGAAAAACTTTGATTATGGGTCCTACATTTTTTATCAGACTGTGAAGCATGCTTCAACAAATGCTATTAAAATGTCTATAGCATTTCCTTCTCTCATTTGTGGAGTGATCCTGAAGCAACATCCTGGAATATTGACTACTTCAGATACTGCTTGCAAGAGGGAGTCTGCATTATCCTTGCATCCCAAGTTGTTTGTAGGGAATCATGTCCCAGATATTTTCTCAACATCAGGTTCTGGTGTCAAGAAGGCATGTACCAAAGCTGATATGATAGAAGAATTGAAGTCTGCCTACAAGGATCTAGATGTGCTGATCAGCACCAGCACTGCTAGGAAGATGAAACTTGAGCAGTTGATCAAGTCTTTGGAACAGGATGGAGATGATGAGGATGTCAACACAAATGTCAATGCTGAAGGTTCAGGTTCTGAGAAAGGTGATTCAACAACTGACAATGAGGATGATGAAGATGTTTCTACTGATGATTCTGATGAAGATTGATTAAGCTAGTTGTGCTGTTTCATTTTTTTTTTGTTTTGATTCTGCACCTTGAGTGCCTATTTTGTATCTTCGATAATGGTACTGTTATGTTTATTTGGTTTTTGTTCTATGATTTGTCTTGTCATGTGATACCTTCTTTTGAATGACAAGGAGAGCTAGCCTAGGACTAACTGGTAGTTTTTGACAGTAGTGAGAGGGACTAACTGTTTGATGGTTGGCCAATTGTGGCTAAAAAGGGGGAGAGTTTTGTTGTGGTTCTTGTTTTGAGGGGGAGTTTTGTCTTGTGCAGCTTTGGAAGTTGTTGTTGTGGTTCTTGTTTTGAGGGGGAGTTTTGTGTTGTGCAGCTTTGGAAGTTGTTGCTGCTGTTTGTATTGTTTTTTTTTCGCTGCTGGTATCTCTGGAGTAGGCTGAGATTGTTTTAGCTAAAATTAGCCAAAGGGGGAGATTGTTAGTTCTTGTATTGGCAGCAATTTTGGTAAAACAATGTTGTTGTTGAAGATGTCATTTGTCTGATGTCTTAACATGAGTTCTTAACATTCAGTTCATGTTAAATTATTTAGGGTTACAGTTTTGTGTGCTAATGTTAAACACGATGTCTTGACATCAGTTGACAGAACATCAGAACATCAGTCTGTTGTGTTTTGTTAGGGCTGCGTGTATCAGTTTGTTTTGAGAGATCTGGTGGAGAGATTGCAGGCGAACATCTTGGTAAAGATATATTCAGTTGCAATCAGATATGGAGCAGATCTTGTTGTTGTTTTTAGGGCTGAAAGATATGAAAAGATTTGAAGATAAAATCTGTTTTTAAATTCAAATGAAATCAGATATTTTGAGGAGTCCAAGCCCAAGTCTGAGTTTCTATTTAAAGCAGTCACAACCCTACTTGGTAGTGACGGAGACTAGAGAGTGTATACTGAGTATTAGTTGTTAGAGTTTTCGTCTGTGTTTTGTAGGCCATTCATGCTTGAATTGGTATAGTTTGTTTGAGTTGTAATTGTCCTCTCTAAAGCTTTTAAGCAAGAGAGTATTGTTCTTGATCAAAGCTTTTAAGCAAGATCAAGTTGTGAACTTTGTAATCTTTGAGTTGTATCACTGAGGTGATTAAGGGGGAGTGAGTGGTATCTCATATCTAAGAGGTTCTTAGGTAGAAGTGTCATTGGGTAGTGATTAAGTTAGGAGATTGTCAACTGGGATTGTTGAGTCTGTAATTTAATACTACTAATAGTGAATTTCCTCCCTGGCTTGGTAGCCCCCAGACGTAGGTAGTTAGACCGAACTGGGTGAACAATTCATTGTGTTGATTGACTGTTTTATTGTCTTGTTCATTTAGAAGATTGTGTTGTTGTGACATCACGCTTAACATCACACATCTGATACCAGAATTTCACACAATACAATCTATGGTACAAGATTTGGAAACTAGCCAAAATTAAAAAAAAAAACTAAGATCAATATAGAATATCCTCAATTGTATACAACAAATGCACAGCAGAAAAACTAAAGCTAAGCGTCTCTTGTAACATCTAAGCATAGCTCCACTTGTAAATCAAACCTACAAACAACACCTGAAAAATAAAAACAATAATGGGGTGAGATATAAATCTCAGTGAGTTCCTTATCTTATGGATTCTCTCGGCTTTACAGGGTTCTAGCCAATCGTAACTCAAGTTAAGGGGAAGGGAAGTGACCTTGAGTTCACAATCTCACACTATATGGAAACATGTTCATGAGTTCACCAACTCAAAATATCACTAATCGATAACCTTACCAAGGCATCCCCTTTTCTCGTCCACTTCTACGTCTAGAAGTCGACCCGAGTCATGGATCCTTGTAATTTACTTGACATACGAAATGGATTCGGGATCATCGGCCTGTTAGCCGTGAACCGTCACTTCTCATGGCCTGTTAACCATCACAAGTCTCTTTACCATATAGCCTCCATTCGTACTACACTTGGGAATCAAACCTGCCAAGTAATCATGCGTACATTCCAGAGGAGCTTCAAGCTCATGAAACGGAAACTTAAGGGAAACGGTTACGATTACGTGATCTCACACACAAACGCGATTGTATTCGACAATCACAAGGCCACATTCGCCTTGAGACCAATTTCGCCTATTCACAAAGAACACAAGGTTTACACATGTTCCATACTAGTGTTTCACTCTCTTCTAGACCATTACTCGGCAAGGATGCACCTTTCTACACCACACGCACGAGCATCGCGAACTAGATTATCTTATCAATCCTAGTCATAACCAAGAATCATATCATCTGTTTTGGGGTAAAGTTTCCTCACTCTTCCTAATTCATTTTAAGCATGTATATTCTCTCAATCATACTTAACAACAATTAGATAGATATGGTATAACACAATTTGCATATAACACTATCAACCATAAAACACACATGATAGCATAACAAGTCAAACATAATCCACATAGTAGTTCACACACATTTTTAAGGCATACAAGCCACTAATATCCTCTACCAAGCATCCTTGGTTAAATCATGGTCTAACATTACCATTTACTACCTTATTGGATCATCTTTCCAAAGGCTCTGAACTCGTATCAAACGCATCCCCGATACTTGAGTTTTGGTGGAAACAAAATTACATACATTACATTTCTATATTTATCCTATAAATCCATGGCATATAACCATGTTTCTACTTCACCATCATATAGAGCATTTAAGTAGCTTCCCAACGCTTTGAACGGGGACCAAAACGGACTTACGGTTCTAAAGGTATGGATTTTTAAACATTTTTCAAAAGTCACAACAGTGGTAACCGGTTACTCTTAAATGGGTAACATGTTACTTGCTAAAAAACAACCCAGAAACGTGATTTTTCCAAGGGTAACCGGTTACGTTCAGTAGGGTAACTGGTTACTACTGTAACAAAGCCAAAAATCTCATTTTTCTTCATTCCAAAACACTTCTAAATCATACTTTATCAACCAAAACATGTTCCAACATAATCAACAAGTATTCCCGATTATTTCCATGCATAAACCGATTATACTACCCGACTATATCCACATTTTAACCGTTAGAAACATCGATTTCATGTTATTATTCACAATCCAACATTTCTAACCTAAACTCTATCATCTCCAATATTTCTAAACTTAAGTTCTAACTAGAACCCACCTTAGAGATAGAAGAGGAGGTTGAAGAAGATGATGAATAATGATGATGATCCATGCTTCTTCCCAAGCTTTTCCTCTTTCCCTCTTCTCTTCTCTTCCTTTCTCTTCTTCTGGTTTTCTTCTTCTTTCTATTTTCTCCATTTTCCTTCTCTTAACATATATATATATATATATATATATATATATATATATATATATATATATATATATATATATATATATATATATATATATATATATATATATATATATATATATAATGCTTATTATATAATATAAATCCAACAGGGTAAAATATCTTCAATTGATATTTTGTCATTTCACACCAATTGATCAATTATTAGAGTTACCTTAAAAATACTTTCTTGAACTAATAACATTGATTTGTCTCTTCATTAAAATAGTTGATCTCTTCAGAGTTCACCAATTGCTCTATTGATCCCAATTAACAACACACAGAGCACTTAGAAAAAATCCATTATTCTAATTCATCAAAGATAGAACACATAGACACTCAATTGATCTCATCTGACATCCAATTGAGCGTTTAGATAATATGGGGTATTACACTCTCCCCCCCCCCCTTAAATTGAAATTCGCCCCGAATTTCCTCCACTCATCAATAACCACAACTTATATCGCTGTCTTAGATCCACACTTAACTTTACTTCCGTTCAAATTTCGGACGTATTCCAATCCCAACTTGACTTCACATACCAAAATCCATGTTTTCTCAATTTATCAAACTTCACGTCCTTGGTCATACTCTTGTTCCAATATTAGGTTAACTTCAAACCTTTCCTTTTCCGTAATTCATCTATTGTTTCATACTAAAAGACTTGGTCATATCTTACCTTTGGAAGAAATATATCATTCTATACTCTTCTACTGAGTCATAACAAAACCATAATACCTTATCTTGGTTTAGGATAGAACTCTCATCAAGTCCTCGTCGTAATACAATTATCGTCAACCATCCTTTCCTAAGTCCTTTAACTTTTAAACCACTTCATAAATTATCAAACAACTTCTTTACCAGTTCCACTTAATCTGATAGTTCATCTCTTTCGTATCACACCAAAAAGGTAACACACTTAGAACAAGATCTACATATTTCCATATTCATAAGCAACAAACGTCAATTACTTAATATTCTGACTGAACTCTTACGTCTGTCACCTTCTGCTGCGTAACCCAAAATCTAACAGTGGTACACCACAGATTCTCAAGCACTACCAAGTAGCTATAGTCGGCGGAGAAATACACTTATCCATTGGGGTCCTTACTAACTAATGATACAAGAAGCTTACTGACGTCTTATGGTAGAACAATTTCTTCGCCAACACACAATATCTTAACATCGGTCCAATATTCTCCAAACGGTAGAGGTACATGAGTTATACTGTTACAACCATAACATATACAACTCCAATTTCATTCTAAACTCGAAATAATATATGCAAAGTAGTTTAACAACCTCCGGTTCTGGTTACCACTGATCTCATCTGACATCCAATTGAGCATTTAGATAATATGGGGTATTACATCAAAATCAAAAGAGTGTGAAATAAACATCAACACTAAGTGAAATTCTGCCCAAGGTAAGATCAATCAAAACACCAAAATATGGAGGAATTTTTCACCATGATCCAAGATGAATCAAGTCCAATGGTGCACATCAAAGTTGAAGTACATAATCCAAGATTTCTAAAGATCCCGAGAGCATGAGATAACTCCACTTGCGCAAAGAGTTATGGAGGTTGCAATACAACTTGCGGCAAACTGTTTTGCAAAATCAGTTTGACCATTTCTTGCACCACACGATTTTGGAGTAAATTGCAATGATCATGATCATACCAATTCAAAATGGATTTGAATGACTCATCACAAACCTGCAAGATAGAGCTAAAGAATCAAGAAAAATCTCATGAGAATGATGAAGTTTTGTCATGAAAGCCTTGAAATTCAAAGTGCGTTTATGTGCAATAGTGCATATTCAACAAATGTACTCTTTTTAGTCAAGATTCATGGTTCAACAATAAAAACACTTGAGGAATGTGGAATTTGTCAAAAGTTGGCTATGCTACTTAGAAGTGATATTGTACCTTGGCATGGAAGTAATGGTAACTTGCCAAAAACATTGAATGAGCTCTTATCCACCAAGTCATTACTATTCAGCCAAGACAAGCTCATTCACCTATAAATAGAGCTCACTTCTGATAATTTCAAACACACCAAAACAACTTCAATCCTTGTTTTCTGAAAAATCAGTTTGGTTCCAAGTTTCAAACTTTCAAGTGAGGGAGAAATTGAATTTCTCAAACCAGAGCAATTTCATCCAAACCAATGATCCAAACACCTCACGTACATCATGTATGAGTGATCCAAGCACTTAAACAACTTCTGTAACATCAGAATCATCAAGTCATACCCCATTTGCTCAAATTACATCATAAGCTGCAGTTGGAGTCGAGCACATCAAACCAAAAGGTTTCTATCCATTCCAAGTACATCAACACATTCCTTGAGGTCTAGGGAAGCTGTCTTGGTCATCATTTCACATCTGTAACACCTACAAATGAGGATTCAAATTCCTCTAGCACACGTAAGCCTGAACTTCCCAAATTCCATGAAACATGCATCATTTTTTATATTTCAAGTTGCCAACATGTTTCTGGACTTATATAGAATGTTTTCCTCGACTCAATTGTTATGTATCGATCGTGTATAGGATTTCACAATGTTCTTGCAAAAATTAGGGTTCATTTGCTCGTCACTTGATAACTCACTCCACACTTAAAATAAATGAAATTAATTAGTACCATCGTGTTCCTTGTTTAAAAGCGAACAATTTTCATGTTTACATCGTGCAATTTCATTACGAATTGAGTGAGATAGAAGGGGTTTTGCAAATCTGGGTGGCACAAGGAAGAAGATGAAGTTCTTCGCGCCATATTTCAAATTTTTGAATTTTTAAATATTTTTAATATTTTCATTTTGTTTTCAAAAATAATTTTCTACATCCAATTTTGATTATTTTCAAATGAATTTTATGCACAAATATTATCCGTATATTTAAATAATTTATACACCAAAAAAATCAAAAAAATATTTTATATTTGATATATTTTTAATACATTTAATATATTATTTTTAAATTGTTTTAAAAATAATTTCAAATATTGATTTTTTTAATCAAATTAATTATTTTTAATTCTAATTTTTCACAGATGTCATTTAAATACCCTATTATTTTATTCCACAAAAAATCACAAAAATAATTTTTATTTGATATATTTTTAATATATTAAAAATATTATTTTAAATTGTTTTAAAATGATTTCTTTTCTTGATTTTTTCCTAAACCAAAATGATTTTGAATATTCATGTGGGTAAAATACCTTTTTCATAAACCTTAATCATTATTTATAACATGATCAATGGATTCATTTGATAAATTATACATTTTTTATTGATTTTCCTTTAAAAAATATCTTTAAAATGAAATTAGGGTTTTAATTTGATTTTATCTTTGAAACTTCATTTCAACACTCATGAGCCTCTATTAGAGTGTAAGAATTAACCCTCTTTGTAAATAAACCAATTCATGGGCCTCTGCTATAGTATATGTCTCATCACGCTATTCAAAGTCACGGTGCAATCATTATTTTCATAACAATCTCTGGGCCTCTGTTAGGAGTGTAAGTCCCATCCCTTTGTACATAAACTTTGTTTTTTTAAACAACCATCTGGCCCTCTAATAAAGTGTAAGACCCAACACCTTTTTTGTAAAATAGAAAATCTTTTAGCCTCATTCATCCTAGATGTCATACCTCAAATTTTGACCACTAAGATTTCCCATCATTGTGCAAATCATCATCACAATATGGATGTACCTTCATGCCTCATCAATCTCCTCAAAGATGGGTGAGCATTCAGTACTGCTAAGAATTAGGGTTTCAAGCCCTCTCAGAGCTCTTAGACAAAGAATCAATCAAGAAATGACATGATCTTCAACTTGTCTAACCTCTCAAACATCCATAAAGGATCAAGAGGACTCCCACATCAGGAATCGAGCACAAATTTGCAGCATTCCAAGTGGATCAAGCCTCAAGATTGATAGTGTCACCAAATTAGGGTTTTGATCGACTGAGGCCTCCAGATGGAATTTTTCCTCTGGCATGAGCCAATGCTTCAAAGCACAACCCAATATACTCTAAGGGACTTCATAAACCCAATCATCAAGTCAATTTGACCTCAGGGGATGCATTCACCAAAAATCAGGAATTAGGGTTTCTAGACCTAATTCACCCCTAAGTTGACTTTTGGGATAAAACATGAGCCAAGACCTCAATACATGATTTGAGTGCCTCCAATATACCACATTGATCCATTTACAACAATGGATTGATCCAAGAAGCTTGATCCACAAGTTTCAATTTCATCAGGACCACAATTAGGGTTTCGAGGGAAAAGTCAAATGTACCTTTGACTTTTGACTCAAACATGCTCCCAAACCATGGGACATGATTCAATGCACCCTATAAAACCTATGGAACATATCCATTAGGTTTGATTTAGGTCAAGGACTTGATTTCACCAAGGATCGCACAGTTTGGAATTCATCTGATAAAAAGTCAAATGTGTACAAAAGTCAAGTTTGACTTTTTGGAATTTTGCACAATTATGGTTCCTTGACCTTAAAACAATGTTAATATGTGATTTGAATCATCATTCATCAAGAAAAATCAAAGAAAGTGGGATAACCTGTAAAAGGGGTAACCATAAAAACTTAGAATTTTTCTAAGTTATGGAACAAAGTGACTAGGGTACCAACTTCCAAGGATCATAACTTGAGATCCAAGCAACCATTTTGGATAGTCCAAAGATGGATTTGTAGATCTCATGGCATAATTTAAAAGTGTAAACTACACCTCATTCCAATTCCTTATGGATTTCAGGTTATGGAATGATCAAAATGGCTGAAAACACAAAAGTGACATTTTTCCAACACTTAGTGAAATTTTCACTATGTCAGAATCTGCTTCACTTTTTCCAAAATGTTGAGGCAGTTTTCAACCAAATGCAAGTTCCTTCAAAACCAAAGTTGGACATCACATTAAGGTAGGATACATCAGCTTTCCAAAGTGACCAAGAACTCCATCAAAGTCCATCTGAGCTAAGGAGTTATGACAGCTGCAACATCCCTTGCTGCAAACTGTCTTGGCAAGCCTTATCCCTGAATCAAAGAACCATAGGCTTGTGCTCTAATCTCAATTCAATGGCTAGAGGAGACTTGAGATTCAAAAATGATCCAATTGGCCACAGACCTGTACCAGTTGCCATACACTATTGCAGCCAAAACAAACTCGGTGCACTATAAATAGACCTCATTTGAGATCAGTTTGAGTACACCAAAGCACCCTAACTGATGCTTTCCTCAAAATCACCTTCTCACTTCCAAAATTGCCTTCTAAAGCAAGTCACTATCGAGTTTTGAGTTTTAGAACAATTCCAACCAAACCAATCACACCATGTGGAACACCAATTGCTCAAGCTCAAGCTTTCAACAATGTTATCAAACCAATCACCAATTTCACAAAATCACCAGCCAATTGCTCAAGCTTTCAACCAAGTTGCAGTTGAGGTGCCATAACCTGTTCCAGTCCATTTCCAATCACTCCAAGCATTCAAACACATTCCATATGGTGTGGGGAAGCTGTTCAGATCATCACAACTCATCTGTAACACCTCCAACTCAAAAATCAAATTGCTCTTGCTGCCACGACCTTCAAGTAAGCCTAAACTTGGTCATTTCATGATTCATGCATATTTCCTCGCACCATAATTTTTCCATATGTTCATAATCATGTATGGAGGGTTTCCCCTCAATTAATTGTTTTGTATGAACCGTGTATCAAAATTCCCAGCCTTCATGCAGAATTTAGGGTTCTTGAGGTTTTGTCTTGATTTCTTATTCCATGCTTAAAATAAATGAAATTAAAGACCATAGACATGAATGTGAGGTGAAAACGAGTATATTGATATGTGGATTGTGTGATTTCATCAAGTATTCAGTGAGGTTAAGGGGAAAATACAAATCTGAAGAAACAGAGGGCGCGGGCAAGAACCTGGTGTTCTTGGCGCCCTTTTTTGAATTTTTAAATATTTGAATTTTTGTGATTTTATTTAATTGATTAAAAAATTAATTTCTCTTTGGTTTTTAATGATTTTGAGTTGATTCTTTTCTTAATAATTCACAAAAATGTTAAAATATTTTATTTTACAATAATTTCCCAAAAATATTATTTATTTCATATATTTGATATTTTTGCAAAGAATTAATTTTTATTTGTTTTTTAAGATTTAAAGTATTTTTTCTTTCTTTATTTTCCAAACTTAAATGATTTCCAATCATTTTGTGGATAAAAACATGATTTTTCAAACATTAATCCAAGATCAAACTTGTTTTTCACACATGTTTGATAATTTTGACCATTATAATTAAATTTTTATTTAATTAAAATACATTTTGAAATTAATTTAGGGTTTTGATCTTAATCACCCTAGACAAATCTTTAAAAACAACTTTTGGGCCTCTTAATAGAGTGTAAGTCCCAACCTCTTTGTACATAAACCATTTTGGGCCTCAGTGTATTGTATAAGTCCCGATATAGTCAGAAATTTCGGCGCGACCGTCGCCTTTTTAACAAAACCCACTGGGCCTCTCCTCGAGCTATAAGTCTCATTCCTTTTCTTAAAAATAAACTTTTGGGCCTCTAATAGAGTGTAAGACCCATCCCCTTTTGAAGACCAAAATAATTTGGGCCTCGGTCATCGTATAAGACCCACTGTGTTTTCAAACCTCGGCGCGATCGCCATTTTTCAAACAAATGATCATCTGGGCCTATCCTCGTGTTGTAAGTCCCATTTCTTTTCTTCAAAACTTTTTGGGCCTCTTAATAGAGTGTAAGACCCAATCCCCTTTTGACCAAAACTTTCTTTGGGCCTCAGTCACTTGTATAAGTCCCTGTACAAAGTCAAAACAACAGTGTAATCACTATTAAAATTTGGGCATCTCCCTGAGTTGTAAGCCCCGGTCTCTGTTCAAAATAGTTTCTCCTTTGATTTTGAATCCAATTGTATAGTTGCTATCAAAACTTTCTTTAATTTCTTTGTTGAACAACTAACAAAACAGGATGGAAGCTTTACAACGGGTAAGTGTTTATCCGCTTTCTTTCACATCCTTTCATATACATAACTGTATTGTGGGAAGCTACGCATGGTTAGTCTTCTTTCATACCTTTTAAATACTCGTCATATATCAATTATATATATACTAGTATAGTTATTTAGAGTTTTCCCCGGCAACTATGTCTAGAACTAGGTAAAGCCCTGTTGGTCACTCTTAAATACGAACAAAACTAGATCCCCATAGGATTTCCAGACACATTCTTCCCTTCTCTTGGGGTCAAACAATATGGAACAAAGAGAAAGGAAGTATTCTCGGTGAACCTTTTCTCAGACTGTCACCCCTATAAATTGTCAAAGAAATTCTACTCCCCAGAGTTGATCTATTCTCCATGAATAGCATCTCTTGAGTTTCTTCCAAACCCTCGAACTTCTTGGAGAGATATCTTCTCTGTGAATTGAATTTCTTGAACTTCTCTTGGTTTGGGGACCCACAGGGTTCCTAAAAGCATCTCTGCCTCCTCTTGGACTTTGTACAAGGGCCCTTCGGCTTCTTTGAAATTCCCGTGCCTTATCTTGGGCTTAATACAAGGACCCTAACGACCTCTTAAAGGTATAAGACAGAACTTAGTTATCCTTTGCTAGATCAATCTTTCCAGTGTCAAACCTCATGCCTCTTTAGGGTTGATTCTCATCCCTTAAGGCTCTTGCCCTCTTTTGGGCATCCTACAAAGGATAAAACTCTTCAACACCAGTAGACTTGGACAGTCTAAACCTCCTTTGAGTCTCAAAGACATTCTCAAGTTCCTTTCAAACATAGAAAAAAAAACACCGATCATTCTAGATAAATCTCTAGCTGAAACCTGGTCTCTCTCATGAGAGTTCTCCACCCTTGGACCTGCCTATGGATCTAATCCTCAGCAGTAAGATAGCCTCCTCTTAGGCTTTGTATAATGATCTTTCCTCAACACAGTCAGGCTATTCTTGGGCTTCGTACAATAATTCTCCCCCTAGCGGAGCTAACCTTTTCAGACTCTCTTGTTGAGTCCATCACTTTTCAAGACTCTCTTGTTGAGTTAATACACTTTTAGCCTCAATCTCGGGCTTCGCACGAAACAGCAAATCACTCTCATGTTGAGTATAAAAGACTCTCTTGTTGAGTCAATCAACTTTTAAACTCTCTTGTTGGGTCAATCACCTTTGCAAGACTCTCTTGTTGAGTCAACTCTTTTAGCCTCCATCCTGGGCTTTATACAAGACACATATAAACCTCCCCAATGGAGTCAAAAATCCCTTTTAGCCTCAATCTTGGGCTTTGTACAAGACAGAAAGAATATTTTCCACATAAAAGTCAAATTGTTAGCCTCCTCTTAGGCTTTATATAATGATATCCCCAAAGAGTCAGTCTTTTTTTTTCCTCAATCTTCGACCTTGTACAAGACATATAAAAACACTCTCTTATTGAATCGGTCTTATCTAACCTCCTCTTAGGCTTCGTATAAAGAAATCCCTAGCTGAGTCAATCAACCTTTTAGCATCAACCTTGTGCTTTGATCAAAGCACACAAAAGTCAACAATCTCTCTTTAGAGATGACAACTTCCCTCTGAATACCCTTTTAACTTCAATCTCGGGCTTTGAAAAAGATATAAATCCCCTTTTAGCTTCAATCTTAGGCTTTGAACAAGACACCAAAACATCTTTTTCCTCCCTTAGAATAGGAGGAACTACGATTGCTCTAATTTCCCTGTTTCGTTAAAAGGGAATACGTAGGCATAAGATTGCGAAATCTTAGTGAGCATACTAATCAAAAACTCTAGGTCTAGTACCTTCATACATTAGTCAGAAAAATTTTAGATACAATATCTTCCCAAAAGCCTCATGAACCGTCAAGACACTCTATTCTTAAGCCAAATAACCTAAGAGATATCCATTATTTTGATAGCATCTATAAACCAACAGTCATCTGTTTAAACTCATTATGCAAGCAAAGTTAATTGGAGACATCTATTTCCCTTCCTTAATTAGCTTCACAGGATAAAAAATGAATCGAACTGTAGCACCCTAAAGCGATAGCGATTCGAAACCACAAAAACCGCGCTACACTAGGCTTTGTACAAGATACAAACAATCATCCGTGCCTCTATCTAGAGTGTAAAACCCAACACCTTTGCTCCTCTCCTACTTGAGATCAAGTTGTCTTTAAATTCAAAATCGTTTCAAAACTTTCTTCAATTTCTCAAAACACTAACCCAATCTTGAAGAAAACATTTAATCAATCACAATACACTTGGGCCTCTATCCAGAGAATAAGACCCACCACATTTCTCAATTCAATTCCTACTTGTTTATATACTTGTTCATATATCTGTATATATACTTGTACATATCTTGTTAAGTTTCTCTTAGCATTTAAATCATCCTCAGTTTAGACTAGTTCAAACAAAAGGATCTTTTTAATCAGTATAACTTAGTTCAAACAACTAGTTCCCCCTGTACAAAGGAATTCTTCTTCCCAATAGAGCCAGCATCCTCTTGGGCTTTGTTCAATTTATTCAACCTTGAAACAGTTCAACAAAGAAAGGATTATTTCCTGGTGAAACCTTTCTTGAACTCTTCATAGACTTGGAAAGTTTCAACACCCAGCCTCCTCTTGGGCTTCATATAAGGACCCACAGGCTTCCTAGAAGCATCCCCAACCTCCTTTTGGGCTTCATACAAAGAACCTCAGACTTCCTAACAGCATAGGATAGATCCTAGTCATCTTTATCAATACACCAGTCCCCAGGAGAGTCAAAACCTCTAAGGCATTCAAACTCATCCTTTAAGTCTCTTCTGATCCTCAACAAGGTTTGGTTTTCACTTTAAAATCCCCAGCCAGGGTCAGGTTACAATCAGCAAATCCCCAAAAGAATCAAAGCCTTTGTGGCATTTAATAATTCTAATCTCCAGCAAGAGTTAGTTTCTCTTTTGATTCCTCAAAACAGTTTAGACCTTCTCTTGGAATTAAAATCCCTCAGCAAAGAGTCAGTCTCTACTTAAAATCCCTCAGCCTGCTCTTAGGCTTCATATAATGATTTTTCCCAGTCAACCTAAATCTTGGGCTTTGTACAAGACAAGTATATTATTCCCTCAGTTGAGTCAGTTTTCAACTTTCTCCAGCTTCAACCTTGGGCTTTGGTCAAGGCACAAAATCCAACATCCCCACAAATGAGACCATAAGTCCTCTCTGTAGGAGGATATCTCCACATCACATTTTAAAACAAACAATTAAACCTTTTTTCCAGATAATTGATACAAGTGGCACATTTGTTGATTCAAAATCCAAGCTGGAGTCCCTCCTTTATCATGGCTAAAGTTCTCTTTCATCTAAGTAATGTAAGTGGTAAATCTCTGGATTCTACACATCCAAGTCAATGTCCCTCTCTTAGCATGAAAGATTCATAAGGGAAAAAGTGGCATTACTCTACACTGAGTTAAAGCTTCTTCCTTCATGACATCTCAAATCTCCTATAAAGGACGATGTGGCTTTGCTGGATTCCACACATCCCAGTTAAAGCAACGTCCCTTTATAAATTAACTCTTCAATGTTTGTGATGAATAGGTGAGATATCTCCCTTTAGAGATGAGAAATTCTCTCTCAGTCAAACCTTTAGCTTTAATCTTGGGCTTTAAACAAGACACAAATACTCCTTTAGCTTCAATCTTGGTCTTTGAACAAGACACAAATACTCTTTTAGCTTCAATCTTGGGCTTTAAACAAGAAACCAAACATTTTTCCTCCCATAGTGTAGGAGAAACTACGAAAACATATCCAAAAAGGAGAAACTTCCCCAATTGACAACAAATGAATTTAAGCAACCAAGCAACCCAACAGTAGAAACATATGCAAATAAAGGTTCCTATAGATTACTATAGATACTCTGGGTGTTAATAGCTTCCCTTTATATAACTAACCCTTGATTCCAGATCTCTTCGCATTTGTAAAGGAAAACATTTGTACGCAGGGTTAGTTTAATATATCTTCCCCTTCCTTTTAAGCTTCATAGGATAAATATAGAAATCAGAAAGTAGCACTAAATGCAGAAGTGGTCGCGTCACAAAAACCGAGCTACAGAAAAATGGCGACTCTTCTGGGGAGAAATCTTTGAATTTTTTCTATGAGGGTTAAGCCTTGCATTGCATATTATTGTTATTTTATTTGCTTTCTCATTTTTTGTTGTTTTCCATAATACTACCTGCTTATTTTCCATATTTGTTTAAATTGTTTTTTATCTGGGAATGTGATTGATATGTATGTGGTGAGTAAAAAAGTCCTCAGTGGGCTTGAGAGCATATTTTAAGATAGGAGGTGGCAGACTCAAGAAGGCTTATAGGGAATGAATCCCGACTAAGCTAACTTGAAAGTCCACCAAATCAGTAGAGGTACCCTTTTGGAATTACTGATGTTAAGCGAGCAAGTCGTGAAAACATTACTTTTTCCACTAGGCACCTGTGAAACTGAGGATTAGTAAACACTTAACCTTGACCATTTTTAGGACGTAGTACGGTGACTATCAGGAATAGTTGATACGCGATACTACACTTGAATGAGATCTGTCTTAGGGATATTACAACTCTCATGAGTCAGTCGGTTTGCTGGTAATATTCTTAAGAGGGGTCAATGATTTTGGGAACCTTGTTAGAACTTGTTTTACAGGTACAAAAAAGAACCCCTAGTTCATACCTTTGGGATGGGTAGACCCATGGCCTCATGTTCGTGATGATAAACCCTTAAACCCATGTTTTCATATATTTGTGTTTGATGCATTCATGCATCCATCTAAAACTTTCAAAAAAAAAATTCTCAAAAGTTTTCAAAGGAACTAAAAAAATGGGGTGTTGCAAATATCACAAATCACGTTATGGATTTTGGTAGAAGAAAAACTCAGAAGTACACCTTTAGAAATCCAAAACTTGAAGACCTGAGAAGATTGGGAAGGTTGATTAGTAATCCATAAGCTTTCAGAGCTAAGTATGAGGGAGTCTTATCCCTTTTAAAGGTCAACATGGTAGAAGGAGTCTTATCTACGTTGGCTCAGTTCTATGATCCGGTATACCACTTCATCACGTTTCTAGATTATCAACTCATACCAACATTGGAAGAATACGCTCATTTGATTGATTTACCATAACTGATCAAGATCCATTCTCTGGACTGGAAAAAGTTCCTAAAGATCAAATCATTGCAAGAGTCACCTCTTTGGAAATATCAGATATCAAAACCCACATGACCTCCAAGGGAGGAATTCAAGGTCTACCAGCTAAGTTTCTAATGGAAAAAGCCCTATATTTTTACATAGTTACTTTTGAGGATAACTTCGTTCTACTCATCTATGGGTTATTCCTTTTCCCTAACATTGACAATTTCGTCGACATAAACGCTATCAAGATATTCTTAATTGGAAACCCAGTCCCAACTTTCCAAGCAGATGCTTACCACTCAATACACTTAAGGAACTTGTACAACGGAGGGATGATTACATGATTTGTACCATTACTCTACAAATGGTTTATTCCCCACTTACCCAAATCTACTGCTTTTTGGGATCTCAAAAGTGGTATGCGATGGTCGCAAAAGATCATGTCCCTTACCCATTCTGACATAGTATGGTACAATCAGGTCTATGACGGAATAAAGATCAATGAAAAATGTGGAAGTTTCCCCAATGTACCCCTCATTGGTACCAAGGAAGGGATCAATTATCACCCAATTTTAGCTCATCGTAAGCTTGGATACCCGATGAAGGACGTACCTTACAACGTTCATCTGGAAGGTCTTTTCTTCAAGGAAGGAGACAATGACAGAACACCCAAGGAGGAAATTGTGCATGTTTGGCATCATGTTCATAGGAAAGGAAGAGAGTCTCTAGGAAAACCTAATTGCATCTCCGCAGAGCCTTATCTCCAATGGGTACAAACTAGGGCCATCAAGTTAAAAATGTCTTACCCTCGTCAGGAAGTATTTCCCTTAAAAGAATATATCCTCTACTTCATGAGTGACACAGAGAAACTGCAGATCGCTTTTAACAAAACTCAATGTGAAAAGAACTCTTGGAGGAACAAGTATCAGACTGTCAGCTTGGAGTGCACAAAGATTCAAGAGTTACTAAAGGAGAAATACGCTATGATTGAAATACTAGAACAACATTCTGTAGAAAGTCAAGAAGAATAAAGGAGTTTACTCTCTCCTTTCACATGACAAAGGATCATCGACCCGACAATGGTTGAGGAGGCCCGATTAAAAAAGAGAAAAGGGAGTCAGCCTCCAGCATCTGGACCTTTGTCAGAGATTCCATAGGATTCATAGGCCTAGTTTTTCTTCCTGCACTTTGTAAAATAATGTACTTTTCCCTGTAAGATATTGTAATCCTTCAAATTCAATAAAAAGCTTCCACCATTGTATGATATTTGCAATACAATTTTTAAAAGTTCTTTTGAAACCAAAACAAAAAAAAAATCATTCTCATTCTTTGCATATCATTCATCATTCTTGCATTACACATCTTTGTCATAAAGTCTCACACGTGTGTCGCACATTAGAGTCAAAATGTCTCATTCGTACAATACTCTGGCAAATCGACAAAAGAAAATGGACGATATTGAGGAGGAAAACAGAGAGCTAAGAGAGGAAGTTAACACTCTGAAGGAAAGTCTGGAAAGACTCAACAACATGATTGAATCCCTGGTAGCAGCTCAGGATCAACCACCTCAAAGGACTGTGATCTCAGAAATTGTGTCTACACCAACGTTTGAGATGCCCGTCAGTCTTCTGCAGTACAACATGCCTAAAGGTTTTCCCTATGGAATGCCTTTCAATTTCATACCTGAGGGATATATACCACCGGTCACTGAAGACCTAGGGGCCACAACCGGAATCTCCAGACCTGAAGGTTACAAACTTCAGGTGAACGAAGATGCAAGGGCTACGGCAGAGATTCCTGTACCTGAAGGTTACAAACTTCAGGTCACCGAAGCACCAAGAGTTACCGCGGTAATTTCTATACCATAACCTGTGATACATACTATCCCAGAGGAATAGATTCTTCAAACCACCCCTAGCACGGATGAAGAAGTATACGAAAGAATGAACGAATTTCAAGAGCGGTTCTTGGAAATGCATAATGAATTGCATGTCATTCGTGGACATTGAGAAGTTTAAGGTGCCGAATTTGAGAAGTACAAAGGCAACTCTTTCCCTCAGAGTCACTTGGTAATGTACGCCCGGAAGATGTTTACCCAGACAGAAAACTAACAGCTATTAATCTACTACTTTCAAGACAATTTAACCAGTGTAGCGCTCAAATGGTACATGGGTTTAAACCATACAAAGATCAGTCTTTTCAGAAATCTTGGGGCTGCTTTTGTTCAATAGTACAAGTACAATTTGGATATGGCACCCGACAGAGATCAACTTAGAGCTATGTCCCAAAAAGATAAAGAAACCTTCAATGAGTACGCTCAAAGATGGCGTGAAATTTTCGCCCAGATTTGTCCTCCTCTCGAGGAGAAAGAAGTGACGAAAATCTTCTTGAAAACATTAAGCTCATTTTATTATGACCGAATGGTCGCTAGTGCACCTAGTGATTTTACCGAGATGGTAAACATGGGGGTACGCCTTGAGGAAGCAGTCTGAGAAGGTCGATTGGTCAAGGACTCAAAACCATCCAACAATAGTAAAAGATACGGGAGTGCTTTCTAAAAGAAGAAAGAGCAAGATAACAGTAATATCTCGCAAAGTAAGCAAAGGCGAAGGTATCAACCTCGATAGGTTACAATGGTATCTCTCGTTGTCAATCCATCGTCGATCCTAACATATCAACCACAAGTTGCTCAGAGACAGCCAAATCAACAACCGTATCAGCAAAGGCAGCAACAGCCTCTTCAGCAGGCTCGCCTGTAATACAATAACAATAATCGTTTTCCCCGATCGCCAGGATTTGACCCCATACCAATGCTATATGCAGAACTATTCCCACTTTTGCTAGGAAAGGGACATGTTCAAACCAAGACTCCTCTCATAGTGCCAGACAATCCCCCTTATTGGTTCAAAGCTGATCAATCTTACCCTTATCATCAAGGAGGACCGGGGCATAGCATTGAGAACTGCCTCAGCTTCAAATCAGACGTACAAATGCTCGTCAAAAACGGAGTTTTATCTTTCAAAGATACGAATTCGAATGTTCAAACAAACCCATTGCCACAACATGAAAAAGGTTCAGTAAATTTGATAAATGAAGAACCTGGCAACAGTTATCAAATCCACGATGTACGCCCACTAGGAAAAAATCTAGTAAAAATGCATTGCAGGAAAAGCGGGTATGGCCATGTGCCATCTCACAACTATCATCAATGCGACATTTGTTCCAAGAGAAATCAAGGGTGTATCATTGTACAAGCATCTCTTCAGGAACAGGTGAATCTAGACTGGATCCAAGATCATAGGATTCGTGGAATAAATATGGCCTATGAACATCCAAGCATTGTTTAAAATCATGACATCCGCGTAATGAATGTCAGTCTAGTTGCAATGCACTCAAGACAGAGTTAGTATCATAATTTTCCGCTGCACGACTACAACGCTTGCCCAATTTGTTCAAAAGACAACCAAGGATTTTCTTTTGTAAAAGAAGCCCTTCAATGTCAAATGGATCTTGGATGGATCCAAGACTACCATGGAAGTAATAATAACTAGGTCAACATGATTCATATTTTCGACATTCGTTTAATAAATACCAGCTTGGTAGAATTACATGCCAAGCAAGTCAGACTTGGTTATCTGTCAGCACAAAATTATCAGGACTGCAAAGATTGCTCCAAAAACGATCAAGGTTTCACACTTGTACAAAGAACTCTTCAACATCTTTTGGACCATTGGTGGCTTCCAATCTACCAGGATGAAAACACACATCAAGTTAGCATAACCAATGGAAATCCGGACAGACACCAAAGCTGTGACATCCGCTTGTGGAAACAGATTTGGTAAAGATGCACTGCATACAGAGTGGGTACGTGTGCAACCCCATAATTATGAACGCTGCTGAATATGTTCAGAAAATAGTCAAGGGTGCTACATCGTGCGAGCAGCTCTCCAGAATCAAGTAGACCAAGGGGAAACCCAATTGTGCCTAAATTCTTAGTAAATCAATACGATATAAGGTTGCCTCCATGACCAATGTGAGATTCAAGAACTGTTGGACAAAATAACCATCATAGTTTCCAATAAAAGGGAGCCTGTTAATTATGGAATTAACAAGGATGTTTTCACCATAATCCCTCTGCACAATGAGACAAAGCATTTGGAAATCCCTTTTGATAGTGGAAAAATTTCCAACATTCCCGAGCTGGAACAGATTGAGGTCACTTATGACAGTCGAAAGACCCAAATAACCCCTTTGGTCATTTACTTGCCAGACCCAATGCCATACGAGTCGGAGAAAGCTATTCCGTACAAATACGGTGCAACCATAATAGAAGACGGAAAAGAAGTTCCACTGTCATCCATTGTCAAGATAGCTGATATCAGTCGAGTCACCCGAAGTGGCAGAATCTTCAACCGAGAAGTTGGAGAAACTGCCAAAGAAAAGGAACCTCAAGTTGAAGTTCCTAATCAACAAATTGGTCAATCAGGTAACACGGAGCCTGTCAAAACTAACGATGAAATTTTAAAACAGATCTAAAGAAGTGAATACAACATTGTGGATCAACTATTACAAACTCCTTCTCGGATATCCGTGTTATCTCTCCTGTTCAGTTCAGAAGCTCACAAAGAAGCTTTACAAAAAGTCTTGGAATAAGCCTTTTGTTGCGGTGAAAATCGGATAACAAGCTATTAATTAACTTGCATTATATTTCTTTTACAACCGACTTTGATTTATCCAAAGGAAAGGTTCAAGATCGTTAGAAAAACCTAAAAATGGGAGATCTAAGGTTCGGGGATTGGTTACGCCTAGGGAAGGTATTAGCACCCTAAACGTCCGTAGTACTCTACGAGAACCTCTTGTTAGTATTGTGTTATGTTAAAGTTTGCTTATTGAAGGAAAATTCTAAGGTAAAAAACCTAAGGTATGTACACTAAGTATGCTCGCCAAGACATCGCATCTCGTGCCTACGTATCCTGACGGGAATGGAATCAGAGCATTCGTAGTTCCCCTCAATGGGGGTGAGGAACTCTTGACTGTGGTCAAGGTTCCCGGGGGAAGTAGGGTGAAAAGCTTGAAAGCAAAGCTCGTGAGGAGGGATTGTTTAGGAGAAGAGATTAATGGCTATCTCTTGTGAAAGGATTGTGAAGGGTTAGACCGTCGTGAAGGGGAAGAGATTAATGGCTATCTCCTGTGAAGGTTAAAGAAAGATTAAGAGGGAATGAAGTATTTACAGGAAAGTAGGGTCTGACAGCAAGACACCTACGTGGAGTGCGGCGACTCCCAACCTAGGGCTAGGTTAAAAAGGGAAGGCAAGTCTCGATCGCGCGGTGGCGTGAGATAAGAGAATGATGGACAAGGCTATCCTAAATGACATAGCAGTCAACGGGAGAGGACCTTTTCCTTTGGAATGAGGTAAACAGATGAATCATAAAATAATATGCATCACGGACAAAGATACGCGACAAAGCATCGCGAAAAAGATAGACAGGTACGCGGAAGGGCATCACGTAGTGAATAGACAGAGACACGCGGAAAAGCATCGCGGATAAACAAACACAACGAACAGTCACGGAAAAACATCGTGAAAAATCCTCAAACAAGTCACGGAAAAACCTCGTGATAAAAATTAACTTTAGAAAATAGTTTTAAAATTACGTTTGATTTATTGAGAAAATTATTTGAGTTAACTAACCTTATAGTTTGCATATCAATAATCCTCATAAAATATCCGTAAAGAAAAGTAAATAAATAAATAAATAAAATAGATAAATAAATAAATAATTTAATTTGTAGAAAAAGTGACTTAATAATAAATTATTAATTTATAAATTAAAACAAAAAAAGTGTTTAGATACAATGAAAAAGTTTTATTAACAATAAGCGCATCAAGTAGCTTGTTTCAGTAATACTCTGTACCAAATGACAATTTTTAAGTTATATGGTGTCGGTGTCGATTATGAAACGTAAATCTTTATTAGCTTATTTCAATTGCTAAAAAAAAATCTATTTTCTACACATACAAATACTTATAATGAAAAAAATATATAGTTTCAAGCATATTCTTTACTAAGTTGCATGTGACATGAACGTAACCACAAAACTATTATTAGCAGTAGCACAAACCTTACAATTAATTGACTTAAAAGCTACTCCATCCGTCTCATAAAAAGTATCTCATTTGCACTTTTTCTTTGTCTCAAAATAATTGTCCATTTACATTACCAATGTTGTAATTATTATTATTTTTTCACTATTATACCTCTATTCATTAAATTTCACTTTATTCAACTACTTTATCAAATACATTTAATAGGGGTATTTTAGTAAATGACATTAACTTTTTCACTACAACCAACACATCTAATCATTTTCTTAAGAACCGCGCATTGCTCAAATAGGACACTTTTTATGAGACGGAGGGAGTACCTATAAACTACCATATAGTAAAAAACCATTCTAAAAAAAACAAACAAATACAACTGAATCAAAGCAGGTGCAAGGAAAAAAACTTAGAGCTCAAAATCTTTACAAAGTCCGATACTAACGGTGGCTAATATCAGAAACAAGTGAAGCAAGAAACAACAACTTAAAACAAGTAAGGCAAACACATAAATTTGAAACTAGATCGCAGAGCATCAGTAACAAAACAAAACAAAAAAAAAAGACACAGCAACTATTACACAAATATAGATATTATAATAACATGTCAATAATAATAATATACAAAAAAAAAAAAAAAAAGGTAACAAAGGATAGTAAATAATACAAAAAATAGAACCTGAAACTAACACGCAGCTCCCTCTCACTCTGTCGTATCTCTGACTCTCACTCGAACTCGAATCCCTCCGTTTTCAATACCCTTTGCCTCGGACTTCTCGAGGCTCACGTCTTCTCTTTCAATCTCGATTTCTTTGTGCGGCTTGTGTTGCAAAGTGGAGGTTTATGGACTGTGAGTTTTTGAATAAAAGTATGATGGGAAGAAAGGTCCCTGCTGTTGTTAGAGAGGTGTTGAAGCTTGGTGGCAGATGGTTTTTTTCTATGGAGGTGGTGATGATGTTTGTAGCAATGGAGAGAATGGCTTGTGAGTTTCTTTGTTAATTACAGGAAAAGAAAATGAAGGTTATGTAGTGTAGCTATCTGGCTTAGAAAATGAAGAAGGAGGCTAAGTGTGGTTATTATATGGTGGAATTTGTTTTGGTTTGTGAAGATGGAGAGGAGACGTATGAGGGTCTCACGCATGGAGTGCATGGGGGGGAGCTGTCTGTAGCATGTGTGTCCTTTTATTCCATGAAAAGTGAATTTCATACGCAAGATTTTAGGAATAGTTTTTTATTATTTGTTTTGCAATACAAAAAATGAAAGAGAGAGGTGGTCTTAGGGGTGGCAAACGGGCATGCCCGCCCCGTTTAGGCCCGTCCTATAAAAGCCCGCAAAAAAAACGGGACGGGGCGAGGCGGTCAAAGGTAGAGATGCGGGCTCATTTTCTAGGCCCGCTCCATTTAATGACGGGCCTGCGGGTATGCGGGCAAGCCCGTCATTCTCTTTAAAAAACCTCTTTTTAACTCATGATTTAATTTTTAAAAAAAATCATAAATCCTTATATTACCAATAAAAAAACACTATCATTATCTTACATTAAATAATTAAATTCAACAAATAAAGTATCATAAAATAAAATTAAAATAAAAAACTCATGATATAATTTGATAATGGGTTGTTTTGGTATGGGCCTATTAGGCCATAAGATATCATAAAATAAAATAAATTTAATTTGTTCCTAAATTTATACCCGCAGGTATACCCGTGACCGCCCCATGCCCGCCCTTCTTTTTTGCGGTGCGGGACGGGGCAGGCATACTTAAATATGCGGGTTCAAAATTCAGGCCCGCCCCGCAAAAAATAACGGATAAAACGGGCTTTTCCCGCGGGCCGGACCCGTTTTGCCACCCCTAGGTGGTCTTGTGTGGAAAAGTAGATGGTGATGTATTTCACAGCCAGTTGTTATATTGTCACATATGGAAGAAAAATTGGTGAAAAGGGGATACATGATGGAGACAATTCACAAAAGTGGGGCGGATGGAAATATGAAAGAGTAGGTGGCGGTAGAGTAGTGACAGTAGGTGCATGGTTTCAAGAAAAAAAGTCTGTACAATCATAAACGTGCACGTTACATGTTTACAAAAATAAGAACAGAAGATACTTATCAAAGCTTAATGAATAAGTTTCCTAAAACTAAAATTAAATGTTAAAATTTAATAAACAAGGGAAAAATAAAAACAAACTATAATAAAATAATTAACAATAAAAACTAGTTAATTAAAATAATTATTAATTAAAAATTGAAATAAAATGGTAAAAAAATGAATAATTGAACCGGTATCGTAAAGCTCAGAAAAATAAAATGAGTATACCAAAATAATCAGTAAAAAAATGTATACAATTTGAAAAAAAAAATACAGCGTTTGGTCAAATTTTGAAATTAATCGAAAGTGACTTTTAGTTTTACTGACTCGGCTGTAAAAATCCAAAAAATCATTTCTGCTAACCAATTAGGTATTATGCAATATGATTGACTTAAAATGATATGCAAGAGATCAAAGAATCAAAGGGTAAAATTTGGAGTATGACAGTTGCCCCTATTTAAATAACTTCACCGAATGACATGAGCGATGAAAATTCTCATGAAATCATGGTGAAAGATATTTAAATATAGATAACCGAAAATTTTGCCCTTAGATACAATGATATGCAATGTGATGGACAAAACTAATCTATAATGCTGACATGTCATGGACTTCTAGTATGATGATGTGATGTCATGATAGTGCAAAAATGCAGACAAAACAGGACACCAAAGATAAAGAGCAAATAACCACAGGTGAGCTTCACTGGGGAAGGACAAAGGTTAGTATCCACGAGGAAGACTCACTAGGGATACAGACCGACCAACAAAAGGGACTCACTGGGGGAACTCTGAGGAAACACTGGGGGAAATAAAAGCACACTCTTTACTGGGCATGAAACCAGAAAGAAGACATGATCTCTACTGGGGACCGATTTGAAAAGAATGGACATCAACAAAAGATTTTCTGGGATTTTCTTATGCTGAAGAGTTCAAACGAGATCTTCAAGAAAAGCCAGAAAAGATAGAGAAAGGCACATCCGGAAAAACATCAGATGGCAAAAGAAACCAGACATCCAATAATGGCTTTGAATGAAAGGTAAACTCATAATATCTAATAACGGCTTTAGATAAAGTGAACAGAGACTACATTCAAGAATGGCTTTGAATGCAAAGAAACCAGTTATCCAATAATGGCTTTGAACAAAAGGTACAAATCACAATGTCTAATAACGGCTTTAGATAAAAGTGAACAAAGACTTTATCTGAAAAACATCAGAAATAGAGACACATCCGGATAGGCATCAGATGGTAGAGAAACCAATTATCCAATAATGACTTTGAACAAAAGGTATAAATCACAACATCTAATAATAGCTTTAGATAAAGTGAACAAAGACTCGATCTAAAAAAACATCAGAAGGAGAGACACATCCGGAAAGGCATCAGATGGTAGAGAGACCAGACATCCAATAATGGCTTTGAATGAAAGGTACAAATCACAATATCTAATAACGGCTTTAGATAAATTGAACAAAGACTCAATCTGAAAAAACATCAGAAAGAGAGACACATCCGGAAAGGCATCAGATGGTAGAGAGAGCAGACATCCAATAATGACTTTGAATGAAAGGTACAAATCACAATATCTAATAACGACTTTAGATAAAGTGAACCTTCAGGCATGGCACTGAAAGTAAAGGTAAATCACTATATTCAGGAATGGTATCGAATGATAGTGAGAAAGACATCCAGGAATGACATTGTATGAACAGATAAGACTTTCAATAATAGCACTAAAAGATATCCAAGCAAATTTGATGGGGATTACAGAAGAGAGGCAAAACTTCCAAGAATAGCACTGGGAGAAACAAAAGGAACAAGATATCCAGGAATGACACTGGAGATCACAAGAGACGAACATCCAAGAATGGCACTGGAGTGAGAGAATATAAAGATCCAAGGATAGCACTAGAATGAGATAATGACCAACATCTATCAACAGGATTAGATGCGCAAGATAATGACAATATTCAGGAATGGCACTGAATGAAAAGGACAGGTAACGTTTTGGTAAGCTAAGACGTGGATAATGACACGACCTCGGGAGAAATGCAAATGAGGATGAAACACTCATGATATGCATATGTATATGAATTATGCAGATGATATATGATCAAATGCAAATGCAGATGTCGATGCTGACGACACAACACGACTCTTTTCTGAGAGAAGACAAGATTGGAAGACTGATTCCTCAACGCGGGGATCACTGTCATTCTGCTTGGGAACTAGAGATGCTACTGCTGAACATATCTCTGCCACACTGGTAAACTGTATTCAAATTGATGATCCTTGTATGAATGGTAAAGCGTTGCTTGGGGATTCTTCAGGTAAATTACCCCAAACTAGCTGATTATTGTAGATGAGCTGATCATTACTTCAGCTTGTCTGATTCTAAAAATGACCGTTTCATGGTGCTCTAAGAGAGCTTGCCCTAGTCTGAGTCTTGAAAGATGATTGTCCTACTATACACTGGGAAAGCTTGCCCTAGTCTGAGTCTTGAAAATGATTGTTTTTGCTGTACACTGGGAAAGCTTTCCCCAGCCTGAGTCTTGCAAAATCTTCTGTATAAACCAATTCTAAGAAGTCGCCATTAAACCACAAATCTTGAATTGATTCTCAACAGGATATGGAAGGAACTTGCCCCTGATTGGATCACCGACCAAGTTTCTCAAATGCTTGAAAATTCCTTAAGAAGAAAGCTACTTTGCAAACAAAAGTATTTGTACAAACATGGTGAATGCAAAGTTCATGCAACTTTTGAAATCAAAATCATTTTTGAAAGATGCAAAGCATATGAGTCATTAGTCAGAACACGGTGGTTCAAGACATTTAAACGTGAAAGGTAAGGCACAAGGCATGATGCCAAAACATATGATCCGCAAAGATCTTTGGGAGTCAGGTTACGCAACCTTGTTGTAGTATGCTTTCAAAATGACTTTGCTTCAATTAAGACTTTTGAAGGTTATAACATGGCCTGGTTCACGGTTTAAGAAACAAAGGATAAAGGCTCAAAGTTTATTTGTGACCCACCCAATCTACGTGATGAACTTCAGTCCTATGCTCAGTTAACTCAAACTATGCACTCAGGTTCCCAAAGGTTGAAATTGCACTGACGATAATAGTGATGATGGTTCAAAATTCAACGGACCTGAGATGGCAGTCACTACTTCTCACAACACATTTTTTTAGTGACTGCCTGACTTAAGGATTACAGTGAATTGGCGTTTGACTTGAAAGCCATCTTCGACACTTGCTTGTTGTGTGCGAAGGAACATTTGTGAAATTTGTTGAAAGATGTCTTGAATGAAACTCTTGTATTTTGAATGCACAATCAAGTTAACTGAGAACTACCCTGCCCCAGGTTAAGATTGCGGGTTTTTATTTATAAAGAAAAGAAACTCCTACTTCAAGGCTCAAAGGGGTTAAAGAGGGGTTATCTTCCTTATTACTCCAGTGTTTAGGGATTGAAACAATGCCTTACATCATCAGCAAAGTCTTGATCTGAAAGCATACTAACAGCAATTATGGGTATAACATTTTCATCATCCTCCCTCCAATCTTTGCATAATCAAAAAGAAAATGGAAAAGAGATAAAGTATTTAAAAAGAAAGCATGGAGATGTAAATAGCAAACACAAATGAATTGGATCAAAAAGTTGCAACGCTCATTTCATTAATTGAGAAAGTACAAACATAATTTGAAGGCAAACAGCTATTACAAAGTAAAGAAAGTGCAAACAACAAGAAACAAAGGCCTAGTGACTAATCAAACACAAGGATGAGTTGTCCTGTCTTTAAGAAGTAGCTGAGCCGAAGTCGACTGAGGCTTCACTTGGCGTGCCCTGGCAGAGGATTGTTCTGAACATTGGGATTGTCCTTAAAGGAGAGGATTTTGTTTCTCATCAGCTCTTGTACTCTTGCCTTCAATGCAAAGCATCTTTCCAAGTTATGGCCTGCACCACCTTGATGGTATTCACAATGAAGATCAGCCCTATAGCCGGCTGGAAGAGGATTTGGAGGAGGAGGCATAGGCCTTGTGGTAATCAAATCTTGTTGAACCAAACTAGGATAAAGTTCAGTGTAAGTCATGGGAATGGGATCAAATTGACCCCTATTACGATACTGGCTCGGTCCTGCAGCTGGACGTTGGAAAGCTTGAGTTGGTCGTGGTGCAGCAACCACAGGAGTAACAGCAGGAATCGTAGGGTGAGCAACATACTGAGGTTGAGGACGAGGCTTTCTCATTTCAACCATTATAGCATTAGTTTAATCTTCCTTCTTCTTCTGAAAGTTCCCGTAGGATTTCTTCACAGCGTTAGAAGATTCAACAACCTTTGATACTTTTCCCTTCTTAAGACCTTCCTCTAATCTTTGGCCAATAGTAACCAAATCAGTGAAATTAGAGGAAACACTTCCAACCATTTTCTCCGAATAAAATAGGGCCAAGGTATCCATAAACATTCCAGTTAACTCCTTCTCGGCCAGGGGAGGTTCCACTTGGGAAGCCAACTCTCTCCAACGCTGAGCATACTCCTTGAAAGACTCTTTATCATTCTGAGACATGTTTTGCAGTTGACGGCGATCAGGAACCATGTCAAGGTTATACTTGTATTGCTTCATGAAGGCATTGGTGAGGTCTTAGAAGTTGTGGATAGAGTTTTGCTCAAGACCCGTGTACCATTTGAGTGATGCTCCACTCAAGCTGTCTTGAAAACAGTGGATTAGCAATTTCTGGTCCTTGGCATGAGCAGTCATCCTGCGAAGATACATGACCAAATGAGCTCTTGGACAAGAGTGACCTTTGTACTTCACAAAATCAGGAGTTGTGAACTTAGGAGGTATGACAAGGTCTGATACTAAGCACAGGTTGTCTGCATCCACATTGAAGAAATCAGTACCCTCAACGGCTTTGAGTCTTCTTTCTATGCTTTGAAACTGCTCTCGGACAACTTCGGGTTCAACAAAATCCACATGGTCTTCACCCTGAGCACTGGCAGCATTGTACTCATAGCGGGGATCCTCTAAGGGAGCTCGAATAGTCTGAACTATAGGTTGAGGCTCGGTAAAAACAGGAGCTTGAAACACTGGTCTAGCAGCTTGACCAATCATAGCATTGGATGCAAGAGGTGGAGAATAGTTGTGCGGCAAACCAAACTCTGGCCAAGTTGAAGGTGGCACTTGAACTGGTGGAGGATCAGCACTTGAAACTTCCTAGATGACTGTCCTTTGGGGTGGCTCTCCCCTAGCAATCAAAACTTGGAGCATCTCAGTGAGTTTAGTCATGCTTGACTTAAGTTCATCGATCTCCATTCAGACCTCAACATTGTGTATCTCTTGCTCTGACATCTTGCGTCTGTAATTAGCTCTATTCCAGTATCGGTGTCAAGGGACCAACTTGACGACTCACAGACAAACACTGGAAGATAGAGACAATGAGTTGCTGGACAAATAAACGCATGCAATGAATCATGCAAAGATTCAAATGATATGCAATGCAATGCAAACAGGATGCAAAACACGTGTAACAGGATCAAGGGTTCGAGATCACAGCATGGAGTCTGGGTAAAGAACCAACCACAGGGTGTGTACTAGGGTTCTTTTATCTATACCCAGAGCCGACAACCCATCTTTCAGATTTTATCGACTTCCCAGATGACTTAGTAATCAATAAAATTCTCAAGAGGATCTCGTCTGAGTGTAGTATCGCGTGACAACCAATTCAGAAATAGACTCCATCATGGTCACCGCACTACATCTAAAAGGCTTAAGTGGGGTTTGGAAACTACGGTTCTCAGCCTCAATGGCACATACATTGAGAGTAGCACGCTTTCACGAAAAGGATCGTTCAACATGACTAAACTCTTAAGAGGGCCTAAGCTGAGTGATGGTGTCTCAAGTTAACTTTTTCAGGAATCGACTCCTTCAAAGCCTCCTTGAATATACCATCGTCCTATAATAAGTGCGCTCAAGTCCGGGTTAGGACTTATCTCACCACTCAATAGTAGTACCCTGCACACAGAAAATCCAATACAGACAGAGATATATACAGGTATACAAATATATACAGATATAAATATACAAATGTACAAGCAAGCAAACATATAAATAACACAAATACAAACAAGATAGGCTTAACCCTCTTAAGAAAGGACCAGCAATAGGTCTAACTTTATTCCCAGTGAAGTCGCCATTTCTGTTGCGGTGAAAATCGGATAACAAACTATTAATTAACTTGCATCATATTTCTTTTACAGCCGACTTTGATTTATCCAAAGGAAAGGTTCAAGATCGTTAGAAAAACCTAAAAAGGGGAGATCTAAGGTTCAGGGATTGGTTACGCCTAGGGAAGGTATTAGCACCCTAAACGTCCGTAGTACTCTACGGGAACCTCTTGTTAGTATTGTGTTATGTTAAAGTTTGCTTATTGAAGGAAAATGCTAAGGTAAAAAACCTAAGGTATGTACACTAAGTATGCTCACCAAGACATCGCATCTCGTGCCTACGTATCCTGATGGGAATGGAATCAGAGCATTCGTAGTTCCCCTCAATGGGGGTGAGGAACTCTTGACTGTGGTCAAGGTTCCCGGGGGAAGTAGGGTGAAAAGCTTGAAAGCAAAGCTCGTGAGGAGGGATTGTTTAGGAGAAGAGATTAATGGCTATCTCTTGTGAAAGGATTATGAAGGGTTAGACCGTCGTGAAGGGGAAGAGATTAATGGTTATCTCCTGTGAAGGTTAAAGAAAGATTAAGAGGGAATGAAGTATTTACAGGAAAGTAGGGTCTGACAACAAGACACCTACGTGGAGTGCGGCGACTCCCAACCTAGGGCTAGGTTAAAAAGGGAAGGCAAGTCTCGATCGCGCGGTGGCGTGAGATAAGAGAATGGTGGACAAGGCTATCCTAAATGACATAGCAGTCAACGGGAGAGGACCTTTTCCTTTGGAATGAGGTAAACAGATGAATCATAAAATAATATGCATCACGGACAAAGATACGCGACAAAGCATCGCGAAAAAGATAGACAGGTACGCGGAAGGGCATCACGTAGTGAATAGACAGAGACACGCGAAAAAGCATCGCGGATAAACAAACACAACGAACAGTCACGGAAAAACATCGTGAAAAATCCTCAAACAAGTCACGGAAAAACCTCGTGATAAAAATAAACTTTAGAAAATAGTTTTAAAATTACGTTTGATTTATTGAGAAAATTATTTGAGTTAACTAACCTTATAGTTTGCATATCAATAATCCTCATAAAATATCCGTAAAGAAAAGTAAATAAATAAATAAATAAAATAGATAAATAAATAAATAATTTAATTTGTAGAAAAAGTGACTTAATAATAAATTATTAATTTATAAATTAAAACAAAAAAGTGTTTAGATACAATGAAAAAGTTTTATTAACAATAAGCACATCAAGTAGCTTGTTTCAGTAATACTCTGTACCAAATGACAATTTTTAAGTTATACGGTGTCGGTGTCGGTGTCGGTGTCTATTATGAAACGTAAATCTTTATTAGCTTATTTCAATTGCTAAAAAAAAATCTATTTTCTACACATACAAATACTTATAATGAAAAAAATATATAGTTTCAAGCATATTCTTTACTAAGTTGCATGTGACATGAACGTAACCACAAAACTATTATTAGCAGTAGCACAAACCTTACAATTAATTGACTTAAAAGCTACCTATAAACTACCATATAGTAAAAAAACCATTCTAAAAAAAACAAACAAATACAACTGAATCAAAGCAGGTGCAAGGAAAAAAACTTAGCGCTCAAAATCTTTACAAAGTCCGATACTAACGGTGGCTAATATCAAAAACAAGTGCAGCAAGAAACAACAACTTAAAACAAGTAAGGCAAACACATAAATTTGAAACTAGATCGCAGAGCATCAGTAACAAAACAAAAAAAAAAAAAAAAAGACACAGCAACTATTACACAAATATAGATATTATAATAACATGTCAATAATAATAATATACAAAAAAAAAGAAAAGGTAACAAAGGATAGTAAATAATACAAAAAATAGAACCTGAAACTAACATGCAACTCCCTCTCACTCTGTCGTATCTCTGACTCTCACTCGAACTCGAATCCCTCCATTTTCAATACCCTTTGCCTCGGACTTCTCGAGGCTCACGTCTTCTCTTTCAATCTCGATTTCTTTGTGCGGTTTGTGTTGCAAAGTGGAGGTTTATGGACTGTGAGTTTTTGAATAAAAGTATGATGGGAAGAAAGGTCCCTGCTGTTGTTAGAGAGGTGTTGAAGCTTGGTGGCAGATGATTTTTTTCTATGGAGGTGATGATGATGTTTGTAGCAATGGAGAGAATGGCTTGTGAGTTTCTTTGTTAATTACAGGAAAAGAAAATGAAGGTTATGTTATAAATTATTAATAATAATAATTATGGGTGTGTTCTAAAATAACAAGAAAAATATACAAGTAAAGTTGTTTTTTGAATTTGAAGAGAAGCAACACTTCGTAAAGTGTTGTTGTGGAATGAACATAGGCAACGCTTGAAAACAAAGCATCTTTTGGTTAAAAGGTGTTGTTTCATCAAGGGTCGCAACCTTGTGAAACAACACATTAATGACGTATAAATACCTCATTTGGGAATTCAGAAAACATTCCAAAACCAAATATTCTCTTGTACAAAATTTTAGAAACTCTTCGCTACATAATCGAATTTTCGTCGGTCTTGCGCAGATTCGGTAAAAACTGAATTATCCTGGATATTCTTGTGTTACTCTAAGACATAAAGAGAGTGCTCAAAATACTTTTAAAGAAAGTGATTCCGTTCACGATTCTAACCCCAGTCTACTTGATTTGAATTAATTTTCAAACAATCTTAAAAGTAATTCGTAATGGCTCCAAAAGTTGTCATGGCATAGAAAACGTTGTTGTTTCAATAACACGTAACACGGATCACTTTCATACAGCCACCTACCAAACCACACATACATACAAGCATAATGACAAGTATTTCAACTTAATTGGTGAATACGGAATGACACTCACGTTGGATCACTATGCATATATCTTTAGGACAAGATGAAAGAACATCAGACCTCTAACAAAATACATCATTTTGGCTGAAAAAGTTCCATTTGAAGTGCTTCCCCTGCAACGGATTAATTCAATTGCAAAATATGGAGGATCTTTATTGAATAATACTGATACGCAAACAGGTAGCAAATACATCTACATAGCATGTCCTTTGAAAATAGAGGTATGTACACCTAACAAACATCATAAAATACTTGGTCTATCCAATTATATGACATCAATTGTGTGAAAGTATTTGTCCAAACATGTAAGATTAGATTGAACTTAATACATTTATATTTTATTCGTAATCTGGTGCAGAATTGATTAAAAATAAATAAATACATAATAAAATTCATATATTTTTTTAATTTATGTGATAACATATTATGTCCTTTTTATTAATTTGCAGCTGCAACTTTAATAGAAAATAAACACTCGTGTTTATTTGTATGGTGAAAGGTATGTAATTATAATAAAATTATAAAATATAATGTTTTAAATTTATGTATAATATGTTAAAATAAATATATTATACTTACTGTACACATTAAATGTTTCTACAATATAATGTCACAAAAGGTTATTATGATTATTTAAGGTTTCATTGCGAGATGCATTTATTTCCTGTTGCAAAATAATGCATCAAATATTAATGTATTAAATTGATATGGGCTATGGATTGTGTGCTTAAAGGCATTAAGAAATTTATAGAATTTCCGTCACATGCATGTATGATTTCGGAATAGCACCACATCAATTTATGAATTTATACAGGCATTCAATTGATTCTGTAAAATTATATTTTAACATTTGTTTTCATGAGATTTGTTGTCGTGCTAACTTTCAAATCCATTTGGTTTATTTGAATCTAAACCAAATGAAAAATTAAAAGAGAAGATCAATTGTTTATTGAAATTAATTCAAGATATTTAAGTTTGTTCAAGTATTATAATTGATCGTCAAGTGTGTGGTGACATAATTTTTAAGAAAGTGTGTGTACTTTCTAAAAATATTTGTAAATAAAAAGTGGTATATTTTCTATTTGTTGGAGAAAGGTCCTTTGAATTGGTTAGATTCATAATTCACTATAGTTGTTAGTGTATTCAACGAAGTAATGGCTTCAAGGGAATCCTCATTTAAGGATGGTATTCAAGACAAAATGGATGTAATTATGTCAAACCACACTTGGAAACTTGTTTATCTACTTAAAAGATCAAAACTCGTTAGATGCAAGTAGGTATCTAATAGGAAGTATCATTGTGATGGTACACTAAACACCTACAAGGATAGTTTAGTAACCAAGGGTTTTAGACAAAAGAAAATGTGTTAATTATTTTGACACATATGCACTATAGAAGTAAGCACAACGGAAAATTATAGTTTCGTTTGCATTAGCTTTCCTTGCATGACCGTATAGTTCATCAAATGGATGTCAAAACAAAATTTCAATATGGAGATCTCGATGAGGAGATTTACATGGAGTAACCAGAAGATCGTGTATTTCTTGGTAATGAACAAAAGGTGTGGAAACTTGCTAAATCCTTGTATGGATTAAAGTAAGCACCGAAACAATGACATCAAAAGTTTGACTTTGTCATTGTAAGATTCACCAATTAAGGGGAGACACACAACTTAAAGGGAAACTTTTCAATTATTATAAAATATAAAGTAAAAGAGTTTGTCATCATAAAAAAGGGAAGATTGTGAAGAATATATCCTATATCGAGTTCAGTTTTGATGAAGACAAAGATTATCAAAGAAGAAATGATCAAAAGTGTCATGCACATCAATAATGAAGTCGATCGAGAAGGTTCAACATAGAAATTCAAGTGAAGATTTAAGACAAGTAACTAAGGTACTCATAGCAATTTATACTATACTACTTTAAATTACTCATAATTTCATCTCTCACTTCATCTAAAACCTTCTTGCATCATCGTGCATGAGTATCTAAAAATATTATTCTTCTGATTCTTGTTACAAGTATTTGTACACAAAGTTGTGTGAAAATATTGTGATGTTCATTTGTCGCCGTGTAGATTAGATGATTGATCATTAGCAACGAGATTAATATAATTTTAGAAACAAAGAGGTTTCTAACTTCCACATTCAAGATGAATGATCTTGGACTAGTGGACACACCTTTGGGGATCAAAGTAAAGCGAAATAGTGGGGGTTATGAACTTAGTCAAACATACTATGTTGAAAAAGTGCTTGATAATTTCAAACACTTACGCTTTAAGGAAGTGATCACTCCTAATGTCAAACTTCAAAAGGATGATAGATAAGTTGTAGCTCAATTGGAATATGCAAGTGGATGCAATGTACTAGACCCGACAAAGCATTTGCAATTAGTAAAATGAGTAGATTTTACTAGTATTCCAAATGGTGAGCACTAAAAGGCCATCATTAGAAAATTGCGGATATCTTATGAAAACCAAAATCTTGGTTTTCATTATGGTAGATTTCCTGGCATATTAGAAGGATATATCGATGCGAGTTAGATATCGAGTATTGAATATCAAAAATATGCATTTGGGTGGATATTTACACTAACAGAGGGTGCGATTTCTTGGAAGAGTGAGAAACAAATGCGGATCACTCTCTCAACCATAGAATCGGAGTTTGAGGCTCTTACTTTTGCTTGTGAAGAAATTGAATGGTTGAGGGACCTTCTGTTGGAAGTTTCATTGGCTAAAGACAATGTTTCAAAGGTGTTGACACATTACGGTAGTCAAACAACTTTAATTAAAGCATACAAAAAGCGTATAACAGAAAGTCTAGGCAAGTAGGACTTAGACATTCTTTTGTGAGAAAATTGATTAAAGATGTAATCATTTACACATATACGATCAAGCTATAATTTTCTTGATCCATTTACTAAGACATTGGCCAAAAACTTAGTAAAAACAACCTCGAGAGGTATGAGGTTGAAACTCCTTGAGTAAGAGTTCCGACAGCGGCGGCAACCCAATCTTACGTTAGTAGAACATTAACCTCAAGATTCAATGGGTAACAACAATTCGTTGAATTGGATGTTTGTCAAACATTTCGTGATAATGTTGACCTTAAAACGAGGGTTGAGTTTTATTTAAACTCTTAATGAAGTTCAATACCGAGGGTATGTGTCTCATGGAAAAGGATACATTATGAACTTCACCTATGTGAATTTTGAGATGGTGCCGTCTCAAAGTGAGAGTTGGAGTTTCTCTCATGAAAAATTCATGAAAACAGGAAATGCACATGGCCATAAATAGTGCTAGGCGAGAGATGTAGGCGAAGAACCATTAAAGAGTGTGTGTATGGTAATGTCGGTCTAATCATATGGGATAACGGTTCAAAGCATAGCTACCTAACGTTCCGATTAGGCTTTGCGTTGTCTTTACTAAGGTTAAGTTCAAATCGAAAGATACTTAACTGTATTAACATTCTTTTGTTTCCTTTTATTTCTGGAATTGATCTTGTCATTATTAGAACAAGTGGGGGATTGTTATAAATTATTAATAATAATAATTATGGGTGTGTTCTAAAATAACAAGAAAAATATACAAGTAAAGTTGTTTTTTGAATTTGAAGAGAAGCAACACTTCGTAAAGTGTTGCTGTGGAATGAACATAGGCAATGCTTGGAAACAAAGCATCTTTTGGTTAAAAGGTGTTGTTTCATCAAGGGTCGCAACCTTGTGAAACAACACATTAATGACTTATAAATACCTCATTTGGGAATTCAGAAAACATTCCAAAACCAAATATTCTCTTGTACAAAATTTTAGACACTCTTCGCTACATAATCGAATTTTCGTCGGTCTTGCGCAGATTCGGTAAAGGCTGAATTATCCTGGATATTCTTGTGTTACTCTAAGACATAAAGAGAGTGCTCAAAATACTTTTAAAAAAAATGATTCTGTTCACGATTCTAACCTCAGTCTACTTGACTTGAATTAATTTTCAAACAGGTTATGTAGTGTAGCTATCTGGCTTAGAAAATGAAGAAGGAGGCTAAGTGTGGTTATTATATGGTGGAATTTGTTTTGGTTTGTGAAGATGGAGAGGAGACGTATGAGGGTCTCACGCATGGAGTGCATGGGGGGAGCTGTCTGTAGCATGTGTGTCCTTTTATTCCATGAAAAGTGAATTTCATACGCAAGATTTTAGGAATAGTTTTTTATTATTTGTTTTGCAATACAAAAAATGAAAGAGAGAGGTGGTCTTGTGTGGAAAAGTAGATGGTGATGTATTTCACAGCCAGTTGTTATATTGTCACATATGGAAGAAAAATTGGTGAAAAAGGGATACATGATGGAGACAATTCACAAAAGTGGGGCGGATGGAAATATGAAAGAGTAGGTGGCGGTAGAGTAGTGACAGTAGGTGCATGGTTTCAAGAAAAAAAGTATGTACAATCATAAACGTGCACGTTGCATGTTTACAAAAATAAGAACAGAAGATACTTATCAAAGCTTAATGAATAAGTTTCCTAAAACTAAAATTAAATGTTAAAATTTAATAAACAAGGGAAAAATAAAAACAAACTATAATAAAATAATTAACAATAAAAACTAGTTAATTAAAATAATTATTAATTAAAAATTGAAATAAAATGGTAAAAAAATGAATAATTGAACCGGTATCGAAAAGCTCAGAAAAATAAAATGAGTATACCAAAATAATCAGTTAAAAAATGTATACAATTTGAAAAGAAAAATACAGCGTTTGGTCAAATTTTGAAATTAATCGAAAGTGACTTTTAGTTTTACTGACTCGGCTGTAAAAATCCAAAAAATCATTTCTGCTAACCAATTAGGTATTATGCAATATGATTGACTTAAAATGATATGCAAGAGATCAAAGAATCAAAGGGTAAAATTTGGAGTATGACAGTTGCCCCTATTTAAATAACTTCACCGAATGACATGAGCGATGAAAATTCTCATGAAATCATGGTGAAAGATATTTAAATATAGATAACCGAAAATTTTGCCCTTAGATACAATGATATGCAATGTGATGGACAAAACTAATCTATAATGCTGACATGTCATGGACTTCTAGTATGATGATGTGATGTCATGATAGTGCAAAAATGCAGACAAAACAGGACACCAAAGATAAAGAGCAAATAACCACAGGTGAGCTTCACTGGGGAAGGACAAAGGTTAGTATCCACGAGGAAGACTCACTAGGGATACAGACCGACCAACAAAAGGGACTCACTGGGGGAACTCTGAGGAAACACTGGGGGAAATAAAAGCACACTCTTTACTGGGCATGAAACCAGAAAGAAGACATGATCTCTACTGGGGACCGATTTGAAAAGAATGGACATCAACAAAAGATTTTCTGGGATTTTCTTATGCTGAAGAGTTCAAACGAGATCTTCAAGAAAAGCCAGAAAAGATAGAGAAAGGCACATCTGGAAAAACATCAGATGGCAAAAGAAACCAGACATCCAATAATGGCTTTGAATGAAAGGTAAACTCATAATATCTAATAACGACTTTAGATAAAGTGAACAGAGACTACATTCAAGAATGGCTTTGAATGCAAAGAAACCGGTTATCCAATAATGGCTTTGAACAAAAGGTACAAATCACAATATCTAATAACGGCTTTAGATAAAAGTGAACAAAGACTTTATCTGAAAAACATCAGAAATAGAGACACATCCGGATAGGCATCAGATGGTAGAGAAACCAGTTATCCAATAATGACTTTGAACAAAAGGTATAAATCACAACATCTAATAATAGCTTTAGATAAAGTGAACAAAGACTCGATCTGAAAAAACATCAGAAGGAGAGACACATCCGAAAAGGCATCAGATGGTAGAGAAACCAGACATCCAATAATGGCTTTGAATGAAAGGTACAAATCACAATATCTAATAACGGCTTTAGATAAAGTGAACAAAGACTCAATCTGAAAAAACATCAGAAAGAGAGACACATCCGGAAAGGCATCGGATGGTAGAGAGAGCAGACATCCAATAATGACTTTGAATGAAAGGTACAAATCACAATATCTAATAACGACTTTAGATAAAGTGAACCTTCAGGCATGGCACTGAAAGTAAAGGTAAATCACTATATTCAGGAATGGTATCGAATGATAGTGAGAAAGACATCCAGGAATGACACTGTATGAACAGATAAGACTTTCAATAATAGCACTAAAAGATATCCAAGCAAATTTGATGGGGATTACAGAAGAGAGGCAAAACTTCCAAGAATAGCACTTGGAGAAACAAAAGGAACAAGATATCCAGGAATGACACTGGAGATCACAAGAGACGAACATCCAAGAATGGCACTGGAGTGAGAGAATATAAAGATCCAAGGATAGCACTAGAATGAGATAATGACCAACATCTATCAACAGGATTAGATGCGCAAGATAATGACAATATTCAGAAATGGCACTTAATGAAAAGGACAGGTAACGTTTTGGTAAGGTAAGACGTGGATAATGACACGACCTCGGGAGAAATGCAAATGAGGATGAAACACTCATGATATGCATATGTATATGAATTATGCAGATGATATATGATCAAATGCAAATGCAGATGTCGATGCTGACGACACAACACGACTCTTTTCTGAGAGAAGACAAGATTGGAAGACTGATTCCTCAACGCGGGGATCACTGTCATTCTGCTTGGGAACTAGAGATGCTACTGCTGAACACATCTCTGCCACACTGGTAAACTATATTCAAATTGATGATCCTTGTATGAATGGTAAAGCGTTGCTTGGGGATTCTTCAGGTAAATTGCCCCAAACTAGCTGATTATTGTAGATGAGCTGATCATTGCTTCAGCTTGTCTGATTCTAAAAATGACCGTTTCATGGTGCTCTAAGAGAGCTTGCCCTAGTCTGAGTCTTGAAAGATGATTGTCCTACTGTACACTGGGAAAGCTTGCCCCAGTCTGAGTCTTAAAAATGATTGTTTTTGCTGTACACTGGGAAAGCTTTCCCCAGCCTGAGTCTTGCAAAATCTTCTGTATAAACCAATTCTAAGAAGTCGCCATTAAACCACAAATCTTGAATTGATTCTCAACAGGATATGGAAGGAACTTGCCCCTGATTGGATCACCGACCAAGTTTCTCAAATGCTTGAAAATTCCTTAAGAAGAAAGCTACTTTGCAAACAAAAGTATTTGTACAAACATGGTAAATGCAAAGTTCATGCAACTTTTGAAATCAAAATCATTTTTGAAAGATGCAAAGCATATGAGTCAAGTCAGAACACGGTGGTTCAAGACATTTAAACGTGAAAGGTAAGGCACAAGGCGTGATGCCAAAACAGATGATCCGCAAAGATCTTTGGGAGTCAGGTTACGCAACCTTGTTGTAGTATGCTTTCAAAATTACTTTGCTTCAATTAGGACTTTTGAAGGTTATAACATGGCCTGGTTCACGGTTTAAGAAACAAAGGATAAAGGCTCAAAGTTTATTTGTGACCCACCCAATCTACGTGATGAACTTCAGTCCTATGCTCAGTTAACTCAAACTATGCACTCAGGTTCCCAAAGGTTGAAATTGCACTGACGATAATAGTGATGATGGTTCAAAATTCAACGGACCTGAGATGGCAGTCACTACTTCTCACAACACATTTTTTTAGTGACTGCCTGACTTAAGGATTACAGTGAATTGGCGTTTGACTTGAAAGCCATCTTCGACACTTGCTTGTTGTGTGCGAAGGAACATTTGTGAAATTTGTTGAAAGATGTCTTGAATGAAACTCTTGTATTTTGAATGCACAATCAAGTTAACTGAGAACTACCCTACCCCAGGTTAAGATTGCGGGTTTTTATTTATAAAGAAAAGAAACTCCTACTTCAAGGCTCAAAGGGGTTAAAGAGGGGTTATCTTCCTTATTACTCCAGTGTTTAGGGATTGAAACAATGCCTTACATCATCAGCAAAGTCTTGATCTGAAAGCATACTAACAGCAATTATGGGTATAACATTTTCATCATCCTCCCTCCAATCTTTGCATAATCAAAAAGAAAATGGAAAAGAGATAAAGTATTTAAAAAGAAAGCATGGAGATGTAAATAGCAAACACAAATGAATTAAATCAAAAAGTTGCAACGCTCATTTCATTAATTGAGAAAGTACAAACATAATTTGAAGGCAAACAGCTATTACAAAGTAAAGAAAGTGCAAACAACAAGAAACAAAGGCCTAGTGACTAATCAAACACAAGGATGAGCTGTCTTGTCTTTAAGAAGTAGCTGAGCCGAAGTCGACTGAGGCTTCACTTGGCGTGCCCTGGCAGAGGATTGTTCTGAACATTGGGATTGTCCTTAAAGGAGAGGATTTTGTTTCTCATCAGCTCTTGTACTCTTTCCTTCAATGCAAAGCATCTTTCCAAGTTATGGCCTGCACCACCTTGATGGTATTCACAATGAAGATCAGCCCTATAGCCGGCTGGAAGAGGATTTGGAGTAGGAGGCAGAGGCCTTGTGGTAATCAAATCTTGTTGAACCAAACTAGGATAAAGTTCAGTGTAAGTCATGGGAATGGGATCAAATTGACCCCTATTACGATACTGGCTCTGTCCTGCAGCTGGACGTTGGAAAGCTTGAGTTGGTCGTGGTGCAGCAACCACAGGAGTAACAGCAGCAATCGTAGGGTGAGCAACATACTGAGGTTGAGGACGAGGCTTTCTCACTTCAACCATTATAGCATTAGTCTGATCTTCCTTCTTCTTCTGAAAGTTCCCGTAGGATTTCTTCACAGCGTTAGAAGATTCAACAACCTTTGATACTTTTCCCTTCTTAAGACCTTCCTCTAATCTTTGGCCAATAGTAACCAAATCAGTGAAATTAGAGGAAACACTTCCAACCATTTTCTCCGAATAAAACGGGGACAAGGTATCCATAAACATTCCAGTTAACTCCTTCTCGGCCAGGGGAGGTTCCACTTGGGAAGCCAACTCTCTCCAACGCTGAGCATACTCCTTGAAAGACTCTTTATCATTCTGAGACATGTTTTGCAGTTGACGGTGATCAGGAGCCATGTCAAGGTTATACTTGTATTGCTTCATGAAGGCATTGGTGAGGTCTTGGAAGTTGTGGATAGAGTTTTGCTCAAGACCCGTGTACCATTTGAGTGATGCTCCACTCAAGCTGTCTTGAAAACAGTGGATTAGCAATTTCTGGTCCTTGGCATGAGCAGTCATCCTGCGAAGATACATGACCAAATGAGCTCTTGGACAAGAGTGACCTTTGTACTTCACAAAATCAGGAGTTGTGAACTTAGGAGGTATGACAAGGTCTGATACTAAGCACAGGTTGTCTGCATCCACATTGAAGAAATCAGTACCCTCAACGGCTTTGAGTCTTCTTTCTATGCTTTGAAACTGCTCTCGGACAACTTCGGGTTCAACAAAATCCACATGGTCTTCACCCTGAGCACTGGCAGCATTGTACTCATAGCGGGGATCCTCTAAGGGAGCTCGAATAGTCTGAACTATAGGTTGAGGCTCGGTAAAAACAGGAGCTTGAAAAACTGGTCTAGCAGCTTGACCAATCATAGCATTGGATGCAAGAGGTGGAGAATAGTTGTGCGGCAAACCAAACTCTGGCCAAGTTGAAGGTGGCACTTGAACTGGTGGAGGATCAGCACTTGAAACTTCCTAGATGACTGTCCTTTGGGGTGGCTCTCCTCTAGCAATCAAAACTTGGAGCATCTCAGTGAGTTTAGTCATGCTTGACTTAAGTTCATCGATCTCCATTCAGACCTCAACATTGTGTATCTCTTGCTCTGACATCTTGCGTCTGTAATTAGCTCTAGTCCGGTATCGGTGTCGAGGGACCAACTTGACGACTCTCAGACAAACACTGGAAGATAGAGACAATGAGTTGCTGCACAAACAAACGCGTGCAATGAATCATGCAAAGATGCAAATGATATGCAATGCAATGCAAACAGGATGCAAAACACATGTAACAGGATCAAGGGTTCGAGATCACAGCATGGAGTCTGGGTAAAGAACCAACCACAGGGTGTGTACTAGGGTTCTTTTATCTGTACCCAGAGCCGACAACCCATCTTTCAGATTTTATCGACTTCCCAGATGACTTAGTAATCAATAAAATTCTCAAGAGGATCTCGTCTGAGTGTAGTATCGCGTGACAACCAATTCAGAAATAGACTCCATCATGGTCACCGCACTACATCTAAAAGGCTTAAGTGGGGTTTGGAAACTACGGTTCTCAGCCTCAATGGCACATACATTGAGAGTAGCACGCTTTCACGAAAAGGATCGTTCAACATGACTAAACTCTCAAGAGGGCCTAAGCTGAGTGATGGTGTCTCAAGTTAACTTTTTCAGGAATCGACTCCTTCAAAGCCTCCTTGAATATACCATCGTCCTATAATAAGTGCGCTCAAGTCCGGGTTAGGACTTATCTCACCACTCAATAGTAGTACCCTGCACACAGAAAATCCAATACAGACAGAGATATATACAGGTATACAGATATATACAGATATAAATATACAAATGTACAAGTAAGCAAACATATAAATAACACAAATACAAACAAGATAGGCTTAACCCTCTTAGGAAAGGACCAGCAATAGGTCTAACTTTATCCCCAGTGAAGTCGCCATTTCTGTTGCGGTGAAAATCGGATAACAAACTATTAATTAACTTGCATCATATTTCTTTTACAGCCGACTTTGATTTATCCAAAGGAAAGGTTCAAGATCGTTAGAAAAACCTAAAAAGGGGAGATCTAAGGTTCAGGGATTGGTTACGCCTAGGGAAGGTATTAGCACCCTAAACGTCCGTAGTACTCTACGGGAACCTCTTGTTAGTATTGTGTTATGTTAAAGTTTGCTTATTGAAGGAAAATGCTAAGGTAAAAAACCTAAGGTATGTACACTAAGTATGCTCACCAAGACATCGCATCTCGTGCCTACGTATCCTGATGGGAATGGAATCAGAGCATTCGTAGTTCCCCTCAATGGGGGTGAGGAACTCTTGACTGTGGTCAAGGTTCCCGAGGGAAGTAGGGTGAAAAGCTTGAAAGCAAAGCTCGTGAGGAGGGATTGTTTAGGAGAAGAGATTAATGGCTATCTCTTGTGAAATGATTGTGAAGGGTTAGACCGTCGTGAAGGGGAAGAGATTAATGGTTATCTCCTGTGAAGGTTAAAGAAAGATTAAGAGGGAATGAAGTATTTACAGGAAAGTAGGGTCTGACAACAAGACACCTACGTGGAGTGCGGCGACTCCCAACCTAGGGCTAGGTTAAAAAGGGAAGGCAAGTCTCGATCGCGCGGTGGCGTGAGATAAGAGAATGATGGACAAGGCTATCCTAAATGACATAGCAGTCAACGGGAGAGGACCTTTTCCTTTGGAATGAGGTAAACAGATGAATCATAAAATAATATGCATCACGGACAAAAATACGCGACAAAGCATCGCGAAAAAGATAGACAGGTACGCGGAAGGGCATCACGTAGTGAATAGACAGAGACACGCGAAAAAGCATCGCGGATAAACAAACACAACGAACAGTCACGGAAAAACATCGTGAAAAATCCTCAAACAAGTCACGGAAAAACCTCGTGATAAAAATAAACTTTAGAAAATAGTTTTAAAATTACGTTTGATTTATTGAGAAAATTATTTGAGTTAACTAACCTTATAGTTTGCATATCAATAATCCTCATAAAATATCCGTAAAGAAAAGTAAATAAATAAATAAATAAAATAGATAAATAAATAAATAATTTAATTTGTAGAAAAAGTGACTTAATAATAAATTATTAATTTATAAATTAAAACAAAAAAGTGTTTAGATACAATGAAAAAGTTTTATTAACAATAAGCACATCAAGTAGCTTGTTTCAATACTCTGTACCAAATGACAATTTTTAAGTTATACGGTGTCGGTGTCGATTATGAAACGTAAATCTTTATTAGCTTATTTCAATTGCTAAAAAAAAATCTATTTTCTACACATACAAATACTTATAATGAAAAAAATATATAGTTTCAAGCATATTCTTTACTAAGTTGCATGTGACATGAACGTAACCACAAAACTATTATTAGCAGTAGCACAAACCTTACAATTAATTGACTTAAAAGCTACCTATAAACTACCATATAGTAAAAAACCATTCTAAAAAAACAAACAAATACAACTGAATCAAAGCAGGTGCAAGGAAAAAAACTTAGAGCTCAAAATCTTTACAAAGTCCGATACTAACGGTGGCTAATATCAGAAACAAGTGCAGCAAGAAACAACAACTTAAAACAAGTAAGGCAAACACATAAATTTGAAACTAGATCGCAGAGCATCAGTAACAAAACAAAACCAAACAAAAAAAGACACAACAACTATTACACAAATATAGATATTATAATAACATGTCAATAATAATAATATACAAAAAAAAGAAAAGGTAACAAAGGATAGTAAATAATACAAAAAATAGAACCTGAAACTAACACGCAACTCCCTCTCACTCTGTCGTATCTCTGACTCTCACTCGAACTCGAATCCCTCCATTTTCAATACCCTTTGCCTCGGACTTCTCGAGGCTCACGTCTTCTCTTTCAATCTCGATTTCTTTGTGCGGTTTGTGTTGCAAAGTGGAGGTTTATGGACTGTGAGTTTTTGAATAAAAGTATGATGGGAAGAAAGGTCCCTGCTGTTGTTAGAGAGGTGTTGAAGCTTGGTGGCAGATGATTTTTTTCTATGGAGGTGATGATGATGTTTGTAGCAATGGAGAGAATGGCTTGTGAGTTTCTTTGTTAATTACAGGAATAGAAAATGAAGGTTATGTTATAAATTATTAATAATAATAATTATGGGTGTGTTCTAAAATAACAAGAAAAATATACAAGTAAAGTTGTTTTTTGAATTTGAAGAGAAGCAACACTTCGTAAAGTGTTGTTGTGGAATGAACATAGTCAATGCTTGGAAACAAAGCATCTTTTGGTTAAAAGGTGTTGTTTCATCAAGGGTCGCAACCTTGTGAAACAACACATTAATGACTTATAAATACCTCATTTGGGAATTCAGAAAACATTCCAAAACCAAATATTCTCTTGTACAAAATTTTAGAAACTCTTCGCTACATAATCGAATTTTCGTCGGTCTTGCGCAGATTCGGTAAAAACTGAATTATCCTGGATATTCTTGTGTTACTCTAAGACATAAAGAGAGTGCTCAAAATACTTTTAAAGAAAGTGATTCCGTTCACGATTCTAACCTCAGTCTACTTGATTTGAATTAATTTTCAAACAATCTTAAAAGTAATTCGTAATGGCTCCAAAAGTTGTCACGGCGTAGAAAACGTTGTTGTTTCAATAACACGTAACACGGATCACTTTCATACAGCCACCTACCAAACCACACATACATACAAGCATAATGACAAGTATTTCAACTTAATTGGTGAATACGGAATGACACTCACGTTGGATCACTATGCATATATCTTTAGGACAAGATGAAAGAACATCAGACCTCTAACAAAATACATCATTTTGGCTGAAAAAGTTCCATTTGAAGTGCTTCCCCTGCAACGGATTAATTCAATTGCAAAATATGGAGGATCTTTATTGAATAATACTGATACGCAAACAGGTAGCATCTACATCTACATAGCATGTCCTTTGAAAATAAATAGAGGTATGTACACCTAACAAACATCATAAAATACTTGGTCTATCCAATTATATGACATCAATTGTGTGAAAGTATTTGTCCAAACATGTAAGATTAGATTGAACTTAATACATTTATATTTTATTCGTAATCTGGTGCAGAATTGATTAAAAATAAATAAATACATAATCAAATTCATATATTTTTTTAATTTATGTGATAACATATTATGTCCTTTTTATTAATTTGCAGCTGCAACTTTAATAGAAAATAAACACTCGTGTTTATTTGTATGGTGAAAGGTATGTAATTATAATAAAATTATAAAATATAATGTTTTAAATTTATGTATAATATGTTAAAATAAATATATTATACTTACTGTACACATTAAATGTTTCTACAATATAATGTCACAAAAGGTTATTATGATTATTTAAGGTTTCATTGCGAGATGCATTTATTTCCTGTTGCAAAATAATGCATCAAATATTAATGTATTAAATTGATATGGGCTATGGATTGTGTGCTTAAAGGCATTAAGAAATTTATAGAATTTCCGTCACATGCATGTATGATTTCGGAATAGCACCACATCAATTTATGAATTTATACAGGCATTCAATTGATTCTGTAAAATTATATTTTAACATTTGTTTTCATGAGATTTGTTGTCGTGCTAACTTTCAAATCCATTTGGTTTATTTGAATCTAAACCAAATGAAAAATTAAAAGAGAAGATCAATTGTTTATTGAAATTAATTCAAGATATTTACGTTTGTTCAAGTATTATAATTGATCGTCAAGTGTGTGGTGACATAATTTTTAAGAAAGTGTGTGTACTTTCTAAAAATATTTGTAAATAAAAAGTGGTATATTTTCTATTTGTTGGAGAAAGGTCCTTTGAATTGGTTAGATTCATAATTCACTATAGTTGTTAGTGTATTCAACGAAGTAATGGCTTCAAGGGAATCCTCATTTAAGGATGGTATTCAAGACAAAATGGATTTAATTATGTCAAACCACACTTGGAAACTTGTTTATCTACTTAAAAGATCAAAACTCGTTAGATGCAAGTAGGTATCTAATAGGAAGTATCATTGTGATGGTACACTAAACACCTACAAGGATAGTTTAGTAACCAAGGGTTTTAGACAAAAGAAAATGTGTTAATTATTTTGACACATATGCACTATAGAAGTAAGCACAACGGAAAATTATAGTTTCGTTTGCATTAGCTTTCCTTGCATAACCGTATAGTTCATCAAATGGATGTCAAAACAAAATTTCAATATGGAGATCTCGATGAGGAGATTTACATGGAGTAACCAGAAGATCGTGTATTTCTTGGTAATGAACAAAAGGTGTGGAAACTTGCTAAATCCTTGTATGGATTAAAGTAAGCACCGAAACAATGACATCAAAAGTTTGACTTTGTCATTGTAAGATTCACCAAGTAAGGGGAGACACACAACTTAAAGGGAAACTTTTCAATTATTATAAAATATAAAGTAAAAGAGTTTGTCATCATCAAAAAGGGAAGATTGTGAAGAATATATCCTATATCGAGTTCAGTTTTGATGAAGACAAAGATTATCAAAGAAGAAATGATCAAAAGTGTCATGCACATCAATAATGAAGTCGATCGAGAAGGTTCAACATAGAAATTCAAGTGAAGATTTAAGACAAGTAACTAAGGTACTCATAGCAATTTATACTATACTGCTTTAAATTACTCAAAATTTCATCTCTCACTTCATCTAAAACCTTCTTGCATCATCATGCATAAGTATCTAAAAATATTATTCTTCTGATTCTTGTTACAAGTATTTGTACACAAAGTTGTGTGAAAATATTGTGATGTTCATTTGTCTCCGTGTAGATTAGATGATTGATCATTAGCAACGAGATTAATATAATTTTAGAAACAAAGAGGTTTCTAACTTCCACATTCAAGATGAATGATCTTGGACTAGTGGACACACCTTTAGGGATCAAAGTAAAGCGAAATAGTGGGGGTTATGAACTTAGTCAAACACACTATGTTGGCTCAATTGGAATATGCAAGTGGATGCAATGTACTAGACCCGACAAAGCATTTGCAATTAGTAAAATGAGTAGATTTTACTAGTATTCCAAATGGTGAGCACTAAAAGGCCATCATTAGAAAATTGCGGATATCTTATGAAAACCAAAATCTTGGTTTTCATTATGGTAGATTTCCTGGCATATTAGAAGGATATATCGATGCGAGTTAGATATCGAGTATTGAATATCAAAAATATGCATTTGGGTGGATATTTACACTAACAGAGGGTGCGATTTCTTGGAAGAGTGAGAAACAAATGCGGATCACTCTCTCAACCATAGAATCGGAGTTTGAGGCTCTTACTTTTGCTTGTGAAGAAATTGAATGGTTGAGGGACCTTCTGTTGGAAGTTTCATTGGCTAAAGACAATGTTTCAAAGGTGTTGACACATTACGGTAGTCAAACAACTTTAATTAAAGCATACAAAAAGCGTATAATAGAAAGTCTAGGCAAGTAGGACTTAGACATTCTTTTGTGAGAAAATTGATTAAAGATGTAATCATTTACACATATACGATCAAGCTATAATTTTCTTGATCCATTTACTAAGACATTGGCCAGAAACTTAGTAAAAACAACCTCGAGAGGTATGAGGTTGAAACTCCTTGAGTAAGAGTTCCGACAGCGGCGGCAACCCAATCTTACGTTAGTAGAACATTAACCTCAAGATTCAATGGGTAACAACAATTCGTTGAATTGGATGTTTGTCAAACATTTCGTGATAATGTTGACCTTAAAACGAGGGTTGAGTTTTATTTAAACTCTTAATGAAGTTCAATACCGAGGGTATGTGTCTCATGGAAAAGGATACATTATGAACTTCACCTATGTGAATTTTGAGATGGTGCCGTCTCAAAGATAGAGTTGGAGTTTCTCTCATGAAAAATTCATGAAAACAGGAAATGCACATGGCCATAAATAGTGCTAGGTGAGAGATGTAGGCGAAGAACCATTAAAGAGTGTGTGTATGGTAATGTCGGTCTAATCATATGGGATAACGGTTCAAAGCATAGCTACCTAACGTTCCGATTAGGCTTTGCGTTGTCTTTACTAAGGTTAAGTTCAAATCGAAAGATACTTAACTGTATTAACATTCTTTTGTTTCCTTTTATTTCTGGAATTGATCTTGTCATTATTAGAACAAGTGGGGGATTGTTATAAATTATTAATAATAATAATTATGGGTGTGTTCTAAAATAACAAGAAAAATATACAAGTAAAGTTGTTTTTTGAATTTGAAGAGAAGCAACACTTCGTAAAGTGTTGCTGTGGAATGAACATAGGCAATGCTTGGAAACAAAGCATCTTTTGGTTAAAAGGTGTTGTTTCATCAAGGGTCGCAACCTTGTGAAACAACACATTAATGACTTATAAATACCTCATTTGGGAATTCAGAAAACATTCCAAAACCAAATATTCTCTTGTACAAAATTTTAGACACTCTTCGCTACATAATCGAATTTTCGTCGGTCTTGCGCAGATTCGGTAAAGGCTGAATTATCCTGGATATTCTTGTGTTACTCTAAGACATAAAGAGAGTGCTCAAAATACTTTTAAAAAAAATGATTATGTTCACGATTCTAACCTCAGTCTACTTGACTTGAATTAATTTTCAAACAGGTTATGTAGTGTAGCTATCTGGCTTAGAAAATGAAGAAGGAGGCTAAGTGTGGTTATTATATGGTGGAATTTGTTTTGGTTTGTGAAGATGGAGAGGAGACGTATGAGGGTCTCACGCATGGAGTGCATGGGGGGAGCTGTCTGTAGCATGTGTGTCCTTTTATTCCATGAAAAGTGAATTTCATACGCAAGATTTTAGGAATAGTTTTTTATTATTTGTTTTGCAATACAAAAAATGAAAGAGAGAGGTGGTCTTGTGTGGAAAAGTAGATGGTGATGTATTTCACAGCCAGTTGTTATATTGTCACATATGGAAGAAAAATTGGTGAAAAGGGGATACATGATGGAGACAATTCACAAAAGTGGGGCGGATGGAAATATGAAAGAGTAGGTGGCGGTAGAGTAGTGACAGTAGGTGCATGGTTTCAAGAAAAAAAGTATGTACAATCATAAACGTGCACGTTACATGTTTACAAAAATAAGAACAGAAGATACTTATCAAAGCTTAATGAATAAGTTTCCTAAAACTAAAATTAAATGTTAAAATTTAATAAACAAGGGAAAAATAAAAACAAACTATAATAAAATAATTAACAATAAAAACTAGTTAATTAAAATAATTATTAATTAAAAATTGAAATAAAACGGTAAAAAAATGAATAATTGAACCGGTATCGAAAAGCTCAGAAAAATAAAATGAGTATACCAAAATAATCAGTAAAAAAATATATACAATTTGAAAAAAAAAATACAGCGTTTGGTCAAATTTTGAAATTAATCGAAACTGACTTTTAGTTTTACTGACTCGGCTGTAAAAATCCAAAAAATCATTTCTGCTAACCAATTAGGTATTATGCAATATGATTGACTTAAAATGATATGCAAGAGATCAAAGAATCAAAGGGTAAAATTTAGAGTATGACACCTTTATAGAATAAGATGTAACAGTGGGTCAGTTTGACAACATTATTTCCAACATCACTTCCTGCAACAATATGGGTTTTAGTGATGAAGAACTTCTAGAGGAAGGCGGGAATCATAACATGGCACTCAATATAACAGTCATTACCCGGAAGATGCTTTAGCCAGTGTACTTGTAGACACAGTTTCGTCATTAAAAGTCATGCCAAGGTCAACTCTAGTACGATTATCTTTTCAAGGCACCCCCATGAGAGGCAGTGAGATCATAGTCAAAGCTTTTGACGGATCCAGGAAGACAGTCATCAACGAAGTCGACCTTCCCATAACCATTGGTCCCCACACTTTCCAAGTCACTTTCCAAGTCATGGACATCCGAGCGACATACAGCTGTTTATTGGGACAAACTTGGATACATGAAGTAGGGGCAGTCACTTCGACACTTCACCAAAAGCTGAAGTTTGTCAAGAACGACAAGTTGATTGTAGTATGCGGAGAACGGGCTTTAATTGTAAGAAATCTATCGTCATTCTCATATGTAGAGATAGAAGAGGTCATTGGAACTCAATTTCAAGCACTCTCTGTGAGCAATGAGAATCGTCAAGAAAATTGAATGTTAATTTCCTCGTACAAAGACGTTCTCCAAGTAATAAGAAACAATGACATAAATGGATGGGGGCAAGTTGTGATTCCTGTTGATAAAAAGACAAGAAAAGGTCTCGGTTTTTCTCCAGCATTTACCAAGACTACAAAAAAGGATGAGGTCAGTCGACCTATTCAAGATTTCTTCCACAATGGAGGCTTCCTCCCCCCGATTTCTCAAGAAGTCCACACCATCGAGGAAAATGATTCTTCTGATACAGATGAAGAATGGAAATCCTATTTCAACGATGAAGGATATATATCTCAGGAAGAAACATACATGGCATTTTTCTCTCCGAAGCAAAGTCCCAGATATATACCAAGATCGGACGTCAAATGATCTACGGAGATTGCAATCCCAAGGGATGTCGTGCTCCACCCAATTCATTGGAAGAAGACACTCTGATGAAAGACAACTTTTATTATAACTCATATGATCCCATGGATGATTTGCCCATTTGGAAACCTTACATGGAAGATTCAGGGCAAAAGAGTCAGCCAGAGAATGCATATCTGCTGAATGACCTTGAGAAAAATCCACCTGTTCTCCCAGAGTTGTGGGAACCTTACCAGGAAAATTCTGAAAATGTCAAACATCATGTTGATAAAATTGCAAATATCGCAGGACAAGAATTTATCAAATTTGCATTTCCTAAGGTCAATGCCATTGAAGAAGATGATTCATCTTTCCCCTCACAAACTTGGGATACTTTGGACAGCCAAGCGGCAAGTACGACTTTCTAGTGAAGTACACTGCACCCGAAAGATCTCGCATCAGATATGAAGACATCCAGCCAACGAGATGGGGAGATCTTCTTGAAAATGAAAATACTGGTGAGGATACAACATAAGAATCCTCTTATGGTAACTCTGCATGGGAAGAAAACTCTAGTGACCCAACTCCGCCAGAAATCAGTGTCATTACTAAAGACAATCCTGGGAGAAAAATACCCGACTTTGTGATCCACACAGGAGTTCGTCAAAATTGGGTTGCGGTCGATGTCCCGAATATCGTTCATAAATCAAAGTAATTGCCTCGTCTTTTTTTTTTACCTTTCACTTTACCCGGGTGAAAAGGATGTTTTATAGGGCTTGTTTTTCTGTAAATATCCCTCTTCGCTTCGCCCAGAGTGAAAGAGTTTTGTTTTATAGGGTTTGTGTTTCAAGAATCGAAAAATCATAAATAAGAATGTCATTCTGAATTCATGCTTTTATTGTTATTTTCACTTTTCGCTTTTCCAGAAAATTGTAATCCTAAAAAACAACCCAAAATAAAAATAAGCATTTTTCAAAATACACTACACGCACTTTTGCATCCCCTATGTCTTTTCTAAAAAAAAATCATCACATTATGAAGATTATTTGTTTTAAACCCTATTGAAACATACGATCTAATGTCTTCTTCCAATTTTGAGTTCCCGGGATTTGAAACCGAAGAAGAAGGGGACGAAGAAATTCCAGATGAGATCTCTCGATTACTAAAAAATGAGGAGAAATCCGTTCAAGCTTACAAAGAACCGTTGGAAACAGTCAATTTGGGTTCAGAAGAGGAGAGAAAAGAAGTTAAAATTGGAGCACTACTCCTTCCAACTGTCAAAGAAGGCTTGATAGAACCGCTCAAAGAATTTTCAGATGTGTTTTCTTGGTCCTACCAAGACATGCCAGGGTTGGATACCAACATTATGGAACATCACTTGCACTGAAACCAGAATGTCCTCCGGTTAAACAAAATTTGAGAAGGACTCACCCATATATGGCCATCAAAATTAAGGACGAAGTGCAGAAACATATTGACGCAGGTTTCCTTGCCACATAAGAGTATCCCCAATGGCTAGCCAATATAGTCACTACAACAGATAAGACCTTAGACAGCGCTTTTTTTGCCCTTAGACAACGCTTTTAAGCGCTGTCTAAACCTGCGCTGCTATAGGTTTAGACAGCGCTTTGGGTATTCCCAAAAGCATTGTCTAAAAGGGGGTATATTTAATGAAAAGCGCTGTCTAAGCCCTACCTTTTTTGACATTTTTTTGGTATACCTTAGACAGCGCTTTATCCAAAAGCGCTGTCTAAGGTCAACCTTTTTGAACTTTTTTAGGTAGACCTTAGACAGCGCTTTTGGTAAAAGCGCTTTCTAAGGTCCACCTTAGACAGCGCTTTTGTCAAAAGCGCTTTCTAATCCCCACCTTAGACAGCGCTTTTACCAAAAGCGCTGTCTAAGGTATACGAAAAATTTTATATAAATTTTTTTAAACCACAATTTTTACTAGGTTTTTTCAACCAGAATTTGACCTGTTTTTCAACCAGCAATTTTTTTCACCAAAATTATATATTTAAAACAATTGGCAATTCAAACCAATATATATATTTAAAATTACAAACCAAAATTATATATACACCTATTTATAATTACAAATCATTACATTTTTCTACAAATGCACATATTACTTATACTAGTACTTTTGCATCCAACCAAAGCATTGCTTCAAATCTACATTATAGGTCCTGAAAACACAAAGATTGTAATTCAATTAAAAGAATACATAAACAAAGTTACACATATTTAAATTCTCATCAATTAAAGTAAGAGTACAATATTATACCTTGTAAAATTCCGAGCTCCATAATGTATTGACACCAATCCTCTTTAATTTCATCCAATTGAGAAATTGAGTAATGAGCACACTTGCATTCTTCAAAGTACTACATAATAATATAACATAGTTTGATTTAGTTTTAACTATTTCATTAGACATGAGAGATATGTGTTAATATTAAAATAACTCATAAGTTAGAAATACATACATCGGATGGAATCTCTATTCGATCCAACAAAAGAGTGTCTCTCATAAACCTCAACATGAAATAGCCGCAATCTATTTGATTGCGTTGCCGAGGACACTATAAATGAAAAGAAAATATGGATAAATCCTAAGTTTTATCAAGTAGCATCACTAATATAATAAAACATGTGATAATTAATATACCTTCACATAATTCCATGTAATAATGGGGTTGACTCTCCGTCGTGGTAGATGGCTATCTCGTAGTGCTAGGAAAGCTTGTATAGCGCTAATAAAATATAAGTGAATATTTAGAACAATTCACATAAATAAATAAACAAACAAATAAATATACACATTCATATTTAGAACAATCTCACTTACGTGTCAATACACTTCTTCAAATTCGGGTATGTTGTCCAATCATTTCCTAACGAATCCAGATAATACACCATTACTCTGCTAGGATTAATTGCGACCAACAACCAATGTCCACTGTAAGATTAAACAAGTGTTAGATGGAAACTTTCTACACGACGTCAAAATACAAAAAAACTATAATAGATGAATTTAGAATGAAAATCTAACCCAGTATTAAACGGTAAAAAGAACAACTTTTCCGTTTCTTGGTTATCCATAAAGACGTCGCGTATATATGCCAGGACCTCATCTGGTTTATTGATTATTAAGGTTAAGTTGACAGACGCCGGGCATAGGAATGCAAATCTTTGCTGCAATCCGTGTGGGCGCATAACTCTGTCATACAGAAACCTTAAATAAAAACATCATTGACATTAGACTATTCATTTGAAACATACAGTAAATAAGTTGTTCAATTAATATACCAAAGTAGATCGGATATATACCTCACATATGTATTGACAACAGTGCCGCCCAATTCTTCATGATTGAAAACTTGCTCGAAGTCTTCATTACCAATAATTTGGTCATGTTCAAAGCCATAGATACCTTTCTCCATATGTATAAGACGAACACCTCCGGTGATAATATCTGTCACTTGTAGATACGTCTGGAGGCACGACCTAAACTTGGAGATAGGTTGTTTTCTACCCCTGCTCTTCTTAGCACCAACATTTTTTTGCGTTGAAATGTTGCTAATCTCTTTAACAGGCAGCTATATATCATATAATTTGTTAGATGAAGTATAAGATATCCAATTTAACATTTTCTATGCATAAATATCATATAATTGTGATGTACCTGTTTTTTTGAAACAACGGACTCGGTATGCTCCGGAATCCGCTTATCCTTTGTTTTGGATCTTGTTGGAGTCTAAATAACATTACCATGTAAAAAATGAAAATAAAATGCTCGTAAAATCTTTGAATCTACACATTAAGGTTAACAAAGGTTTATAACGGTTTTAAGCATACCTCATATCCTACGAGTATGAGGTTTGACGGCCATGGAACATACGACCCTATAGCAGCTCGCACCAATGTTACATCTGAATCATCGTCAGGATAGGGTAATGGTGCTTCCTCCTCTATAGCAATATCAACTGATACTTTCAAACTTCCAGTAGGGAGGGATTTATTGTGAAGTAATTGTGCCCCATTGTTATACACTTTTCCCTTTGCAACCTTCTGATAAGTTGGTGAAGATAAGAAGAGCTGACATTGGGAAACGCCCTAAAACCAAAAATAAATATGCCATTGTTAATGTGTATATATGTCATTTAAATAATTTAAGCTACTAATTTAATTTCATAAATATATATATAACTACCTCTGGAATAATCGGATGAAAGCTGCAGTTGATACTATCTTTCGCCGATCCATCTCTAAAACCTGAAGCGTTATCCCTTTCTTTTTCCTTTCGTAATTCCCGAACCTCAGCTTCTAGTGCTTCCAATTTAGCTTGAAGTTCTGAATTACTAGCAACCTTTCCCTTTTTAATATTCAAGGAGGTCGGGGTGATCCCAAATGCCTTACCCCTCACCCGACCAGAATACTCAGGGACATCTAATGCCCGACTAAGTATGCTCCTGGTATCATCTGGAGATACAGACTGAGATACCGCCTCCTGAAAATCAGATGAATATCGAATATTTGTCAAATATTTGTTAATAAAGTTTTGATTTAATTAAAGAAATATTGTTATACTTACACATTTCTCAAATACTTGTAGAACCTCTTCTGCAACAACTCCAAACTTGCCCACACGGGCTTCCTTCCACATGACATGTGCAGGAAGAGATGTTTCAGAGCTATTCGCCTTTTGTAACTACATATAAAGCCAAATAATATGATCAAATATAACTCATGATGAACAATTATTATATCATTGCAATATATTGATACTTACCAAAGATTGCTCCAAACGTCCATATCCAACACGTCCTTTCCTGTATTTATACTTTGGAGTTGATGCTCTTTCCCGATTAATTGCACTTAATCGCTTAAATTCTGGGGTTTGTCGTTTGGATTTAAACGTTACCCATTCTTGTGGTGAAATCAAACTTGCATATTTAGATGGATACTCTCCATCAACAAAGTTATCGTCAGCATCCCTAAGATAGGTGCGGTTTAAATATGTCCTAAACCCTCTTAGGAGCTTCCCTGCCAATCTCATCAAAAAAGCTTTTCTTTCTTCCTCGACGTTGAAGCACCTCTAAAAAAACCATACACATTGGTTAGTACAAATAATTTGAAGGACATAATTAGTTGGCATAATTAAAGACATAATTATGGTACATTTATCTCATTCCAAATTTTTTCTTTGGTTTCCTTCAACTGTTTGGTTCTCCAATCATCACAAGTAATAGGAACCGCATTCCTTACAAGTGCACCAATGAAACTTGTCAAAGTATGACCGTTAGGCTCAATAAGTGTATTCGAAGCGCTCCAATGCACATTATAAGTGATGCCTTGATCTCTAGCACGGATCACTCTCTTCATAATGGTTATTCCTCTTCTAATCTCTTCTTCCATAGATCTGTTACTTTCAACCTGAATATCGTGATCATCATCATGTGGGTGATCATCATCATGTGGGTGATCATCATCATGTGGGTGATCATTGTTAGTAGCCATCTAACCTGTAATAAATAAATCAAGGATATCAAATATAATATATAACAAATATAATAAAGAAATCAAGGATATCAAATATAACAAATATGACATAATATTTTACAGTACTAATGTAGATAAGTCAGTAGTTTCATCGATGGCTTGTAATTGAACCTTAATTCAACATTTGAACATGCTGAATTATTTTAATTTAAAATGACTCCTACCCTTAATCTAACAGTTAGTGCAATGGCATATAGTCAATACATTTTCATTTTTGCTCATTTTTTACATGTATGATCAAAACTAGTGTATGTTGTATGGAAGTGCAATGATGTGAATATTAACTGAGTATCCAAAGGATCTTGTACGGGTGGAAAAACAGAAGATTTCATGGCTGCTGCAAAAGTTTTTTTAGCATCGGTATACATCTTATTTTCTATAATATTATAATAAAACTTCATTAACAAACTCATCAAACATACACATTCACTACAAAACTTCATTAACAAAACTTCATTAACAAAACTCATTAACAAACTCATCAAACATACTCATTCACTACAAAACTTCATTAACAAAACTTCAAACCTACTCATTCACTACAAAACTTCATTAATAAAACAGTCCGACATAACTTCTGAGCTCAAAACTCATCAAACATACTCATTCACTACAACATTGTAAAGCAACAAAACCCTACAACAACAATGTAAAGCAACAAAACCCTATTCTTCACAACAACGACGTACCTTTAACGACGGTAACAACGGCAATGCAAGAACGAAATGTATCAGTTACAAAGAGCAGAAACGAACGACGGCAATGAGTTCGCAACGGACGGCAATACAACGACGGCAACGGACGGACGGCAATGCAACGACGGCAACAACGAACGACGGCACGGTGGAGGACGGTTGACGGTGAAGGTTTGAGTTCGCAAGGGTTTTGAGCTCAGTTCGCATGCAGGGGAGAAGAAAGAGCGGAAATATGAAAATGAATACTGACTATTCATATATTTTAATTTAATTAGACCTTAGACAGCGCTTTCCATAAAAGCGCTTTGAAAGGTGGACCTTAGACAGCGCTTTTAAAAGCGCTTTCTAAGGTTGGCCTTAGACAGCGCTTTTGATTTTATTTTTTTTTAATTTTTAAGACCTTAGAAAGCGCTTTTAAGGAAAGCGCTGTCTAATATTTTCCTTTAATTTTTTTTTTAAATTAATAAAACTTTAGAAAGCGCTTTTTACCGAAGCGCTGTCTAAGGTCTTATATTTTTTTAAAATTTATAAGACCTTAGAAAGCGCTTTTAACTAAAGCGTTGTCTAATAGTTTCCATTAATTTTTTTTTTTAATTTATAAGACCTTATAAAGCGCTTTTGACCAAAGCGCTGTCTAAGGTCTTACATTTTTTTGCGCTTTTATTTTTTTAAATGAATAGTTTCCTTGTTTTTAACTTATAGCAGCGCTTTTGTATTAAAGCGCTGTCTAAGGTGCGATGTTATAACTTACTTTTGTTGTAGTGAGTGCCAGTTCCCATGAAAGACGGAAAAGTCAGAATGTGTGTAGCTTACAGGGATTCAAACAGAGAGAGTCCAAAAGATGATTTCTCCTACCAAACATTGACATGCTAGTTGACAGCACATCAAAATTCAAAGTATTCACCTTCATGGATGGATTCTCGAGCTATAATCAAATCAGAAGGCGCCAGGAGACATGGAGAAAACATCATTCATCACCCCATGTGTAACACCCGAATTTTAGAAATTATTTATTTATATTAATTAATTGAGTGATTTTATGCATATTTGATTTACTGAAATTATTTGAATTATAAGAATTAATTGAATTATTTGATTTATATGAATTATTCGATTTATTGGATTCATATAAATTAATTGATTTATTTTAGTTATTTGGATTAATTCATTTATTGGACTTATTTGAAATAATTGAACTATTTGATTTATTTGAGTTAATTGATTTATTTGATTTGATTTAATTGAATTAGTTAATTTATTTGAATTAATTGATTTAATTGAATTATGTGATTTATTTGTACTAATTGAATTAATTGATTTATTGAATTTATTCAAATTATTTGATTTTATTTAATTACTTGATTTATTTGATTTATTTTATTTGGTGGAATAAAATAGAATTGGTAGAATTAATTAGTTGGTCCTAATTGATGGTGTGAATAGTAAGTGTAAGAGTGGGTTAGTAAGCCCCATATAAATTGTGAGAAAATTGTGAAATTGATAAAATAAGAGAAAGAGAGAATAGGGTTAGAAAGTTAGAAAGTAGGAAAGAGGCTAGAAGATAAGAGAAGAGAAGAGAAGAAGAACCAAGAACAAGAGATAGAAATCCAAGAAAAATCAAGGTAATGCTGGGTTTTTATATTATTATCGGGATTGTTTGATAATGCTAATGGGGAGAAATATGTTTAGGTTAAAACCTTTAAATTTTTCATGAAATTGAAATTGTTAGGTTTTAGTGTTAATCTTTGAAATGTATTAATTAAATTGTGTTTTGAATTGATACGTTGGTATACTATAGAGATTCATTCAATATTTGGAATAACTCATTGGAATTGAAAAATATAAATATTTATTGAATAGTAGCGGAATCTTTATATCTAGTTATTGAAGTAGTTACTGTAGCGTATCATTAGGAAATGAATGAGTGGAACTAATATGAAATCCACTTTCACATGTAGCGAACAATAATAGCAGTGAAATGTAATATTGATTTCTCCAAATTGTTGTAGCAACAAAATAAAACAGTTAGTGTAGCGATCCTTTCTCCACAATTTTCTGTCGAGTAGGATAATTAGCCAGGAAATGTAATTTTTATTGTTTCTTTGTGCATACAAAGTAGTGTAAAACTTGCTAACTCAAGCTTGCTCTTCTTATATAAAATAGTACTCTTAGAGTGGTCATTAGCTTTTTTGTAAATATTCATATCATAGGGTTATAGTGACAACTTTCCATATAAATTTATATCTTAAATCTCTAAAGACACTATTGGCATCCTTATTTATGGTTTTTATTTGTGCAATGTAAATGCAACTGTACAGACATGTATGTGTATGATACCTTGTTTCCTCCGCAGCATAGCATTTGCTGTTTAATGCAATTGCAATAATTTTTTAGAAAATTACATTGTTTGTTAAAATATTGATCACTTATTAAAAATACTAATTAATTATTCAATATTAATTATTTATTAAAATACTGAATATATATATTAAATAGTTTTTTAAAATATTTATTTAATATTTATTAAAATACTGAATATATATATATATATATATATATATATATATATATATATATAGTGAATATTTCTTTGAAATATTGAAACTTTAGTAATTAATGGAACTTTATTAAAAAATTGATTATTTATTTAGATATTGACTATTTATTTAAATATTGATCATTTAATTAAATATTGATTATTTATTTATATATTGATTATTTATTAAATATTGAGTTAATTATTGATGACAAATTAATTACTCTATGTTTAATCGGTATCGTGTGTTTTGTGAATTGTGATGGAATTGTGTTGATTCTTGTGAATTACTTGCTATGTGTAGTGGTAATGTTTGAAGTAAGAATGTCTTGATTATAAAAATGTGACTATGTGTGCAATTGTGTGGTAATTCAAGTGTGATGAATTATTGAAGATATGCATGGATGCTAAGATTAGGGAATGATCTTAATTGCATATGATTGTTGAATTTGCACACGCATCATTTGTGTCAAGAGGCATTGATTGTTAGTTGCGTGGGAGCTAGTGACTTGTCTCAAACCTAGAGCGGGGTTAGAAAGCTTAGGGAATGGGCTTTTGTGTGTTATTGGTCTAGGGAAAGGACTCGGTTTGATGTAAAAACCGATAAATAATAACAAGTGTTTGATGTCACATGCATGAGTTGCATTGAGTCTCATGGTGTATATGTTTGTGTGCGATATGAGATTATGTGTATTTATGTGAATCGATGAATTGGTGAATTATGGACTCGTGTGTATATACTTGTGAATAATATGGTTACTTGAGTGATATTGTGTTGATGAAACCTTTGAAGTGTGAGAATAATTGTGAATATACTTGTATGCCTTAAATTATATATTATCTTATGATTTCAATAATTATGTGAATTCTCACCCTTCTGTTGGAATGATGTTTTGTACGACCTCGCTCAGGTACCCAGGAGTAGAGTTGCTTCTAGCGTGAGTTAGCCGTTGGAGTGGCTTGTTTAGTGTCTTTATTTATTTTGCATCGAGTCGTGCTCTGAACATGTAACACGGGGATGTTTCGATTTCATATTCTGAGAGAAACATTATGTACTCTACCTTATGTTGTTATGTTTATTTGAATTATATGAAGTATTGGCTTTTATGCCTAAGTGTTAATTATGAATGAGATGAGCATGAGACTTTCATTATGTCTATATGATTGAAGTAATTCTGCTGCTACATGCTAAGTGAAAATATATGAAACGCATGAATTTATTCTAAGTGTTATTAAGCATGACATGTGTATGTGATGTTTTGAAATTATATGTGACACTCTTATGTGAGATGCATGATAAGTTACTCTGATATTTATATTTATTTCGCGGGGTTTAGAAGGGTGTTATATTAGTGGTATCAGAGCAGGTAGGTCCATCCGGCCAGGTTGTCTAATGTTGTTTGTCCCCTAGTATGCGACATGTGTGTGAAAACACTGTCGGTACTCGTTTATCTTTCTAACCTTTGTCTGCAGGAGTGGGATTGAAACAAGTGGGGGAGAAGCTTGTGCTTCTCCAAGATGCTTCAGGTGTGGAGTGGTGGCTCAGTGTGTCGTTGAACGCTATTATAGTTTGGTAAAGACGGTTTATGCCCCATCATGATTGTCGGTAGCCTATTGACAAATTGAGGAACTTATCTCCCTTAATCTTTTCTTGATAGTAGAAGGGATCATGTTGGATGGATCATAGACGTGTCTTGCGAGCTTAGATGGTGTGCAGTGAATTGTTTGGTGTTAATCCAAGTGCTTACAGATTGTTTTGAATGAGTCGGTGCAAGATGGTGCCAAGATGTTTATGTTGATGGCTCCATATCGTATGTCCGCTTCGGAATTGAAAGAATTGAAGAATCAACTTGAAGATTTGCTTGAGAAGAGATTCATTCGTCAGAGTGTGTCACCATGGGATGTACCAGTTTTGTTAGTTAATAAGAAAGAAGATTCTATGAGGCTTTGTGTGGATTACAGACAATTGAACAAAGTGACTATTACGAATAAGTATCCACTTCCAAGAATTGATAATTTGATGAATTAGTTGGTTGGTGCAAGTGTGTTCAGTAAGATAGATTTGAGATCTGGGTATCATCAGATTCGTGTGAAGGCTGAAGATATTCAGAAGTCTGCTTTTAGAACAAGGTATGGACATTATGAGTTTTCCGTGATGTCATTTGGTGTGATAAATACACCAGGTGTATTTATGGAGTACATGAACAGGATTTTCCATCCTTATTTGGACAAGTTTGTGGTTGTGATCATTGATGATATTTTGATCGATTCGAAGAGTGAAGAGGATCATGTTGAGCATCTGAGAATTGTGTTATTTGTGTTGAAAGAGAAGCAGTTGTATGCTAAAATTTCTAAGTGCGAGTTTTGGTTGAAGGAAGTGAGTTTCCGTGGCCATGTGATTTCGAGTAGAGGTATTGCGCGCAGTTGATCCGTAGAAGGTTGAAGCTGTATCACAATGGGAAGCTCCAAAATCTGTTTTTGAGATTAAAAGTTTTCTTGGTTTGGAAGGTTATTATCGGAAATTCATTGAAGGATTTTCCAAGTTATCTTTGCCATTGACACAATTGACTAGGAAGGGCCAAGCTATTGTTTGGGATGCAAAGTGTGAAGAAAGTTTTCAAGAGCTTAAGAAAAGGTTGACGACATCTCTTGTTTTGATTTTGCCGAATCCGGCAGAACCGTTTGTTGTGTATTGTGATGCTTCGTTGATGGGTTTGGGAGGTGTGTTGATGCAACATCAGCAAGTTGTAGCTTATGCTTCAAGGCAACATAAAGTGCATGAGAGGAATTATCCGACGCATGACTTAGAGTTGGCCACAGTTGTGTTTGTGTTGAAGCTTTGGAGGCATTATTTGTTTGGTTCGAGATTTGAGGTGTTTAGTGATCGCAAGAGTTTGAAGTATCTCTTTGATCAGAAAGAATTGAATGCAAGGCAAAGGTGATGGTTAGAACTTCTGAAGGATTATGATTTTGGTTTGAATTACCATCCAGGTAAAGCAAATATGGTAGCTGATGCATTGAGTAGGAAACCTTTGCATATGACGATGATGATGGTAAGATAGTTGGAAATGATTGAACAATTTTGGGATTTTAGTTTGGTTTGTGAAGAGATTTCTTATGGATTTAGGCTTGGTATGTTGAAGCTAACTAGCGGCATTCTTGATGAGATTCGAGAAGGTCAGAAGTCGAAGATCGAACATCATAAATCGTCGGGTTTGATGCAACCGTTATCTATTCCTGAGTGGAAATGGGATAGCATATCGATGGATTTTGTGTCTGGTTTACCTTGAACACTGAGTAATTGTGAAGTTGTTTGGGTTATTGTGGAGAGATTGACGAAATCTGCTCACTTTATTCCAATGAGAATGGACTACCCGTTGGAGAAGTTAGCGAAGCTGTACATTGAGAGGATTGTCAGTTTGCATGGTATTCTATCTAGCATTGTGTCAGATAGAGATCCAAGGTTTACTTCGAGATTTTGGGAGAGTTTGCCAAGTGCTTTGGGTACAAAGTTGCGTTTGAGTTCTGCTTATCATCCACAGACAGATGGCCAGACTGAGAAGACGATTCAATCACTTAAGGATCTTTTGAGAGCTTGGGTGTTGGAAAAGGGAGGAGCTTGGGATAGTTACCTGCCTTTAATTGAGTTTACTTACAACAACAATGGGAATGACACCTTTTGAGGCATTGTATGGTAGGAGGTATAGGACGCTATTGTGTTGGTATGAGTTGGGAGAAAGTGTTGTGGCTGGACCTGAGATAGTCCAACAGACTATTAATAAGATTAAGGTGATTTAGGAAAAGATGAAGATTTCTCAGAGTCGTCAGAAGAGTTATCATGATAAGAGGAGGAAAGCACTTGAGTTTCAAGAGAGAGATCATGTGTTTCTTCGAGTTACTCCGATAACTGGTATTGGTAGAGCTTTGAAGTCATGTAAGTTGACGTCGCGTTTTATTGGTCTCTATCACATTTTACAGAGGATATGTGAGGTAGTCTATCGGATTGATCTGTCGTCGTTGCTTGCTAATCTCCATGACGTGTTCCACGTATCTCAGTTGGGGAAATACATTGTGGATCCGTCTCATGTAGTCCAAGTAGATGATGTACAGGTGAGTGATAACCTGACTGTGGAGACATCACCTTTACAGATAAAGGATTCGGAGTTGAAGCAACTTCGAGGTAAAGAGATTTCTTTGGTGAAGCTAGCTTGGGGAGGACCAGCCGGTGGAGTGTGACTTGGGAGTAGGGGTGTACGCGGGTTGGGTTGGACCGGATTTGGCCTAACCCGTTACCCAACCCGTTCAAACTTCAATGGGTTGGATTCATCATCCAACCCAAAATTTCATTATTAAAACCGACCCGAACCGACCCGTTTATTTATGGGTTGGGTTGGGTTAGTGGGTTGTGTTTCAAATAAAAAATATTTTTTTAATGATTTTTTTTGTCGATTTAAAGAAATATAACACAACTCAATACAATCATATTCATTTATAACACTCAAATTCGATGAAACATATCATATAATATCTAATAAAATTCATCAACACGAGATAACACTTGATGTTAATATAAAATTTTACAATTCACGTTATTTCATTAAATATGTAAGTTAGAAATGATTCAAAAAAAATATAAGAAACACATTTAATATTAGAATTACGTAAACTCATTCGTCTAATAATATTATTAGTGCAGAATAATTTTTGTTATAAAAAAATTATGGTTATTAGTGACATATTAGTTTTATATTTTTATTTAAAATTAAAATTAAAATAATAAAAAATTACTAAAATCACATCATTGGGTTGGGTCAATGGGTCTGCGGGTTGCAAAACTCAAACTCGATACCCGACCCAAAACTATACGGGTTGTTATTGGTTGGGTTGGGTATACCTATAAACGAATGGGTTCGGGTAATTTATGGGTTGGGTTGGTTTGGGTTAATGGGTTCGTGGATCGACCCACACCCATGAACACCCCTACTTGGGAGCTTGAGAGTCAGATGAGGGAGTCTTATCCCAAGTTGTTCGTTTGAGGTAATTTTCGAGGGCGAAAATCTTTTAAGTGGGGGAGAGTTGTAACACCCCAATTTTAAAAATTATATATATATATATATATATATATATATATATATATATATATATATATATTAATTAATTATGTGATTTTATGCATATTTGATTTATTGAATTTACTTGAATTATATGAATTAATTGAATTATTTGATTTATATGATTTATTTGATTTATTGGATTTATATAAATTAATTGATTTATTTGAGTTATTTGGATTAATTGATTTATTAGACTTATTTGAAATAATTGATCTATTTGATTTATTTGAGTTAATTGATTTATTTGATTTAATTGAATTAATTAATTAATTGATTTAATTGATTTAATTGAATTATGTGATTTATTTGAATTAATTGAATTAATTGATTTATTGGATTTATTCGAATTATTTGATTTAATTTAATTACTTGATTTATTTGATTTATTTTATTTGGTGGAATAAAATTGAATTGGTAGAATTAATTAGTTTGGCCTAATTGAGGGTGTGAATAGTAAGTGTGGGAGTGGGTTAGTAAGCCCCATAGAAATTATGAGAAAATTGTGAAATTGCTAAAATAAGAGAAAGAGATAATAGGGTTAGAAAGATAGAAAGTTAGAAAGAGGCTAGAAGAGAAGAGAGGAGAAGAGAAGAGGAACCAAAAACAAGAGTTAGAAATCCAAGAAAAATCAAGGTAAGGGTGGTTTTTTATATAATTATTGGGATTGTTTAATAATGTTAATGGATAGTAATATGTTTAGGTTGAAACCCCTAAATTTTCCATGAATTCGAAATTGTTTAATTTTAATGTTAATCTTTGAAATGTGTTAATTTAATTGTATTTAGAATTGATATGTTAGTATACTATTGAGACCCATTCAATATTTGGAGTAATCCAATAGAATTAAAAAATATATATATTTATTGAATAGTAGCGGAATCTATATATCTAGTTATTGAAGTTGTTGCTGTAGTGTATCATCTTACTATATAAGAAAATCTAAGGCTCTGGAAATACTCATTCTACCCCCCATCTACCATCTTCCACATAACCCATTTTGCCTCAAAAGTTGTCATTTGGTTGCCCTTAAGTAACTAAAACCAACTCTAACCAGAACTTTACTTCTATTTGCTTATTTGATCTAACATATGTATGGTATATAGTACAACATCAACCAAATCGTCTCAATCAATAAGTCAGATTTTGAATATATTTTTTCACTATAGCTCTGCAAAACCACTGATCAATGCCTTGAACAACTCATTTCAACTACTCCTACAAGAAAAGGATATTGTTCTGAACTCTATTTCTCTTCTCCTTATCTCATTGTCTTCCAACCCTCCATATCCGTCCAACTTCGCCTCTCCGACATCATGAGATGGGACACCGTCTACACACGATTCAACAATGGCCATACCTTTCAAACTCATCAATGATATCAACGTTCGCAAAGAGTTGTGGAAGATCCCTGTTAAGATACATTTAGATCTGGGGTCGTCGCAACGGGTTTTCGACAACGAGCGTGGTGGTGGGTGGTGGTGGTCTGATTCGAAAAGGTTTCTCTTTGACATTTTCAATTTAGGTTTTGTTATTAACTTATTCTATTGTATATGATTTGTTTAGGTTTTTTAACTAATACTGAACTAATTGTTATGATTCTTATTAGTTTATGTTTGGTTTGTCAGATAATGAAGGTGAATGTAAAGTTCAACTGTATAAATCCGAAAAACCCATATCTGTTCTCAACAAAATCTCTTACAAAGCCCTACCGAAAACTGAAAAGGCCATGAACTCATCCTACAGATGTCGCTTCGTACATTGTCAAAGGTATATTCTCGCTGGTGGTTAAGGAATAACGTGTTGGCTAAGGAATAATGTGTAGATGTGTTATTTGAAACTTTGTAGAAACTTATTTTTGTTTCAGTTATTACATATTTGGATGATGATGGATATAAAAGTTGTTGCAGATTTGATTTGATTTATTGTTTATACATAGGTAATATACTTTGATATCTTTTCTAACTAAACCTTTCTAAAATGCTTAAAGAAAAGTGGTAGCAGATTCGAAGATGGATTTATGACAGTACTAACAGATGTGGACCAAATGAATGCTCAAAGAATGGAAGATTTTTTAGAACAATCTGCCAGGTTAGTTTTGCAAAATAGCTTGTAACATTCAACTTAATACTATATTTCCCTGTATGATGTTCAATGTCCAACTCCTCAGCTACAGGTTGAAACTGTTTTATTCATTTGATTTGGAATTTGACCTCTGACATGTGACTGTGAACCTCCAACAGACGAGTTCTTGTCTTAATTCCCAATTTAGTGGAGCAGACAGGTTTTCTATTTATTCAAAGTTAAGTCACTTTTATAATATCATATTAGTGAACAGGACTATAGTTTACCCAAAAAGAGAATATTGATTTTCACATTGTTCAAAATCTCCTAATATGTATAGTCTAAAATTTTCATTATGCTTCTGTGTTTTTTCTTTCTCACTAAGAACATTGTTCTATTGTTAAGCATGTTTTCTCTTTCCTTTGTTATGGTTTTGGGCATTGTTTGTGCAAGTTATAAAAACAGAACCAGATAAGTCAATCAAGACGTTGGAAATTGTGGTGATGTTGCTCTGGTTGTCCTCGGAGTGAGCTATTTCCAACTAGAAGTGTAATATTGGATCTTCTGCCACCTCTCCCTCAGCCAGCAGAAGAAAATACAGTTAAGTGTTGATTCTGACATGGAGATAGAAAGTTAGTTTGCATTGGTTGTGATATAGAATTACTGAATGCGGGATATGCAACCAAATCCATGAATCTGGTGTTTCATATTTTTGCTGAGCTCACTTTGGACCATGACAGCAGAGGTTTGAACCCATGAGTTTCAAACTGGTGTTTCATATTTATTGGTGAACTTATACTTTGATATCTTTTCTTGCAGGAGGAAGGCACAGGACTGCCTGGTTGAGCTAACTAGATCTTCTTACTGCAACTGGACTTCAAATGGATCACAAAAACCAGTGTTTGTGTCAATATTCATCTTGCGTCACCGGAAGTGGAGTTTCTTCCTTCAAAGGTACGACTCCCATTTATATTGATTATTTTTCATCCAAATGATATTTTGTGTACATGTGTGCTTTCTTTCAGTGTATATTGTTCAGCCTTTGCACAGAGATCCTGAAATGTGGGGACCACATTGAAATGAGTTTAAACAAGAAAGGTTTAGTGCCGGTGTTTCTACCACATTCAAATGAGTTTAAACCAGCAACCTTGGCCACTGATCTTCAGATAGTATCACTGGTAACTGAAACTGGCACAGATACTCCACAATCATTTGAGAAAAGCCTGTCCAAATGACAATCTATTTGCACACCTAAGGTAAAACATCAAATACTATGCCTATTTTTCCATATTTTGCACCATTCTCCTCCATGTTGATTACTTTTTTTATTGGACAACTTCAGATATTATAGATATTGTCATCCTTGTATCTAAAATTATACATATTCATATGTTAGATGGTATATGACTGTGCATAATCAGATTTGTATCCTGTGAAATTGTTAGATGAACTTTAGAGGATCCATGTTCTGGTTTTTGTAAATTAGATCTAAAATGCTTAGTAAGAACATGAGTACTATGTTTGTCAAATGGTTTACATCTCATGTTACGTTACAAATTAATTCTTCATGGTTACTTTTCATTTCATTTAATGACCAATAATTCTATACATTTTATTACGAACTGCATGGTACGCTTAACCATTATTCCTCATTATTAACATGCCTCTCAGTATTCCAACTTTACATTTTCTAAACTATTAATTCATTTCCAATTCCAATGTAGGGGGAAGGTGCAGGGTCTCAACCCTCATTATATATCCATGCCTCCTAAACTCTATTTAACACACCAAAGTTGAAGAATAAATCAGTTACTCTATGGCATCCAACCACAGTATCAATGCACCGGTGCCTGCTGCTGTCCAGAAACTGCCACCAGAGGCTACTGATGTCCAGACACGGCCTCTCCTACAACCTTCATCCGATTTCTAACTACCAGACGCTAACGATCATCGTGTCGAGGGGCAACGGCCTCTACAGGTTTGGAATTTACAAATTGTGCACGGGTTGTTCATCAAAAAATCTTTGTCTGCAGTTCTTAATCACTAACTCTTTCTGTACATAACATCAACAGACCCAACAAAATATACAACCTGCTGTCGACAATGAAGCCCTTCCTGACAACCAAACACCTTCGGATGTTCAACCAGCTACGAAATTCCCCCCCCCCCCCCGCCCCACCGCTGAACCCGACCAACAGCCTCCCCAATTTCAACCACTTCTGTAGGTGCGACTGGTACAACTTTCTTCTCACGAAACGTTAATGTATTATGATGATGTTAGTCGACGGTCCCTTATTTTTTCAATGTTTACACTTTTCATAAACTGCTTTTCTTCTTCAGGTACATGCCCCTCGTGCGGTACGTAATAGAAGAAAGAGGAAAAGAAAAACAAAAGCATCCAGATATCTGAGAAAATATACATTTCATGATTCTGATGAAGCCGAAGAACGCAACTACGAACCGGTTGATTCTGACGATGACGATGAGCGGGACTACACATACGACAACTCCATGTCTGCCTGGAAATTTAGAGATTCTGATTAAGTTTGCAACTTATTTTCCAATTTCGTTTATGTTTTGAGTGCTGATGTTCAACCCTCATATAATACTGGGGTAATGTTTGTAGTGACAGGCTACTTGACTGGAACTGACAATGTTAAACACAAATTGCTCAATCATTTTTTCTACCCGCACATGACAATGGATTATATGTTTTGAATGATGTTTTTACATCCTGTTACAACTATGCTATAATATATATTATGACATCCCACATTATATCACCTTCCAATTGAGTGATTGGTCATATAGGCCATTAACAATGGAAACCGGATCTCAAGTGTCGTGGAAATGTAAATTTGGACAAAAATTCATATAAAAAACATTAGGAAATCTTATTTTAAATTTAAGGGACAAATAAATTCAATGATGATATTATTATTATTATTATTATTATTATTATTATTATTAACTTTTGTCTTTATTTCAACATCTTCATTTATAAAAGGAAATTAATCAATTTTATTTTCTCATATAGTCTAAATTATTTGAAACAATAAACAAATCAATTATAAACACGTTCAAAACCACATCTCCTCCAAAAAACGTACCCCGTGCGTAGGCCAAAATTAGCTCAAAATCTATGTCAACGCACGGTTAACACACCAGTTTTGTGTCAACACGGGTAACCAGACCAAAATCTCTGGCTTGGCACGGGTTCCTACATTTTTTGTACAATTAAAGAAATTAAAAATCAATATCCGTAAACAAATGTATGAATTCAAACACGAGAATAATGTGTTTTTTAGAATTTAGAAAATAATATATGAAAAATTGAAGTATATATTACTGATGTCTTTCTTTTAAAAATTGGAAATTTCATACAATTTTGTTCTTATTTTAAAAATATGTCTTTCATTTAAATATTTATCTTTCACCACCTTTTTTTTTCTTTTTTACAATTCAATTTAAATCTTTTTTTATTTGTCATTACTAAATTTTCTACTATAAATTAAAGTATCTGAAGTTTTGTTCTAATAATCATTACGAATACTATATAACACTTAAACAAGTCTCTTCAATCTGTTAAGTCTATTAACTTTGTAGTATATGATGAGTACAATTTTTTAGAACCCAACTCTTAACGATATATGCATGTCAATCTTATAAAATTCCATGAATTAGAATAGAGCAAAACTCTTCAAGAACTTTTAATTATTTATTTTTTTTAAGATTTCACTTTCTTTTATAAATAATTAATAATTTTCGTAATGAATACTATAATTTTCGCATTACCAATCACGTGTGGACGCACGGGTAACCATACCAAATGCACGGGTAAGACATCAGTACCGTGTGAACTCACGGGTAACACACAGTACTGTGTCAATGCACGGGTAGCCAGACCAAATCTTTATTGTGAACGCACGGGTAGTACACGAGTACTGTGTAAACACAGTGACGACCGGAGCAAAATCGGTGTAAACGCATTGATATCTAATATTGTTTTTTTGAAATTATTTTTAATTTTACATACCATTTTTTTAAAGATATTATATGAATAATTGAAATATATATTATTCATGTCTTTCTTTTAAAAATTGAAAATTTGTTACAATTTTTTTTAAATTTTAAAAATATGTCTTTCATTTCGATATTTCTCTTTCATTCACTTATATTTTTATCTTTTACTACTTCATGTTATTTTTTTTTAATTAAATTTCAATATTTTTTATTTATTATTTGAATTTCATAATCTAATTGGTAACAATTCCGCAGTCCACTATTCTTTTGTGACTTATCAATATTTGATATTATATTTTTTTTATTAACACAATCCTTTAAAAGACGTGAATTTAAATTTTTCCCTATCATAATATATTAGTTCAATTTCAAAGGTCCGCAGTGGAACTCGTGCGTCCGCACGGGTATCCCACTAGTTAAGAAATGAATGAGTGGAACTAATATGAAATCCATTTCCACATGTAGCGAACAATAATAGCAGTGAAATGTAATATTGTGTTCACCAAAGTGTTGTAGCAACAAAACAAAACAGTTGGTGTGGTGACCCTTTTTCAACAATTTCCTGTAGCGCAGGATAATTAGCCAGGTAATGTAATTTTTATTATTTCTTTGTACATACAAAGTAGTGTAAAACTTACCAACTCAAGATTGCTCTAATTATATAAAATAGTACTCTTTTGAGTGGTCATTAACTTTTTGTAAATATTCATATCATAGGGTTATAGTGACAACTTTCCATATAAATTTATATCTTAAATCTCTAAAGACACTATTGGCATCCTTATTTATGGTTTTTATTTGTGCAATGTAAATGCAACTGTACAGACATGTATGTGTATGATACCTTGTTTCCTCCGCAGCATAACATTTGCTGTTTAATGCAATTGCAATAATCTTTGAGAAAATTACATTGTTTGTTAAAATATTGATCACTTATTAAAAATACTAATTAATTTTTCAATATTAATTATTTATTCAAAAACTTATTATCTCTTTAAATATTATTATTTATTAAAATACTGCATATATATTAAATAGTGAATATTTATTTGAAATATTGAAACTTTATTAATTAATGGAACTTTATTCAAAAATTGATTATTTATTTAGATATTGAATATTTATTTAAATATTGATCATTTTATTAAATATTGATTATTTATTTAGATATTGATTATTTATTAAATATTGAATTAATTATTGATGACAAATTAATTACTCTATGTTTAATCGATATCGTGTGTTTTGTGAATTATGGTGTGATTGTGTGTATTCTTGTGAATTACTTGCTATGTATAGTGGTAATGTTTGAAGTAAGAATGTCTTGATTATGAAAATGTGATTGTGTGTGCAATTGTGTGGTACTTCAAGTGTGATGAATTATTAAAGATATGCATGGATGTTAAAATTAGGGAATGATCTTAATTGTATATGATTGTTGAATTTTCACACGCACCACTTGTGTCAAGAGGCAATGCTTGTTAGTTTCGTGGGAGCTAGTGACTTGTCCCAAACCTAGAGCGGGGTTTGAAATCTTAGGGAATGGACTTTTGTGTGTTATTGGTCTAGGGAAAGGACCCGGTTTAATGTAAAAACTGAAAAATAATAACAAGTGTTTGGAGTCACGTGCATGAGTTGCATTGAGTCTCATGGTGTATATGTTTGTGTGAGATATGAGATTATGTGTATATTTGTAAATCGATGAATTGGTGAATTATGGACTTGTGTGTATATACTTGTGAATAGTATGGTTACTTGAGTGATATTGTATTGATGAAACCTTTGAAGTGTGAGAATAATTGTGATTATACTTGTATGCCTTAAATTATATATTATCTTATGATTTCAATAATTATGTGAATTCTCACCCTTCTGTTGGAATGATGTTTTGTACGACATCGCTCAGGTACCGAGGAGTAGAGTTGCTTTTAGCGCGAGGTAGCCGTTGGAGTAACTTGTTTAGTCTCTTTATTTATTTTGGGTCGAGTCGTGCTCTAATCATGTAACACGAGGATGTTTTGATTTCATATTCTGAGAGATACTTTATGTACTCTACCTTATGTTGTTATGTTTATTTAAATTATATGAAGTGTTGGCTTTTATGCCTAAGTATTAATTATGAATGAGATGAGCATGAGACTTTCATTATGTTCATATTATTGAAGTAATTCCGCTGCTACATGCTAAGTGAAAATATATGAAAAGCATGAATTTATTCTAAGACTTATTGAGCATGACAGGTGTATGTGATGTTTTGAAAATATATGTTACACTCTTATGTGAGATGCATGATAATTTACTCTGATATTTATATTTTTTCCGAGGGAATGAGAAGGGTGTTACACCATGGGGCACCTTTTGCTACAAAGTAATGTCGTCCGGTCTAAAGAATGCAGGAGCAACTTATCGAAGGGTTATGACAACTCTGTTTCACAACATGATGCACAAGGAAATTGAAGTATATGTTAATGATATGATTGCCAAATCTAAAACAGAAGAAGAACATGTGGAACCTCTATCAAAGTTATTACAACGTCTAAGAAAATACAAACTCCGCTTGAATCCAAATGAATGCATATTCGGTGTTCGTTTAGGAAAGCTCTTGGGATTTATCGTCAGCCAAAAAGGAATTGAGGTTGATCTTGGCAAAGTCAAGGTCATTCAAGAAATGCCTGCTCCAAAGACTGAAAAATAAGTAAGAAGATTTTTGGGACGTCTGAATTACATCTCGAGATTCATATTTCTCATGACCGCGACATGCACGCTAATCTTCAAGCTACTCAGAAGGAACCAAAGTTGTATATGGATAGAGGATTGCCAAAAAGCTTTTGACAGCATCAAAGAATATCTGCTAAAACCGCCTATTCTTCTCCTCTAGTGGAAGGAAAACCATTAATCATCTACTTAACAGTCTTGGAAGATTCCATGAGCTGTGTGCTTGGCCAACAAGACGAAACAAAAAGAAAAGAGTCTGCCATTTATTACTTAGGCAAGAAGTTCACGGACTGTGAAACTCGATACACTATGCTCGAGAAAACTTGATGCGCTCTATCTTGGGCAGCTAAATGTCTTCGCCAGTACATTATTTGTCACACTACTTGGTTAATCTCCGAAATGGATCCGATCAAATATGTCTTTAAAAAGCCTTCTTTAACGGGAAGGATTGCCCGTTGGCAGATGTTGTTATCAGATTACGACATCGAGTACCATGCTCAGAAAGCCATCAAAGGAAGTGTTTTAGCCGATCATCTGGCTCACCAACCAATTGACAATAATGAACCAATATGATTCGACTTCCCAGACGAGGATGTGATGTACCTAAAAATGAAACATTGCGATGAATCGTTACCAGGCGAAGGGCCAGAACCAGGATCCCATTGGGGATTAATATTCGACAGAGCTGTCAACGCTTATGGAAATGGAATTAGGGCAATCATTTTTACACCTCAGGGTACCCATATTCCTTTCACCGCCAGATTGGCATTCAAGTGTACAAATAATGAGGCTGAATATGAAGCTTGCATCATGGGTCTCAAATAAGCTATCAACTTAAGGATAAAGAACTTGGATGTGTATGGAGACTCAGCCCTGGTTATAAATCAGATCAAAGGACATTGGAACAAACGTCAACTAGGATTGATTCCTTATAAATTCTACGTAAGAAGGTTGTTACCCTTCTTCAACAAGATTGATTTTCATCACATTCCTCATGAAGAAAACCACATAGCTGATGCACTAGCTACCCTATCCTCCATGATTAGTGTGAATCGATGGAACGACGTACCCAAGATTGACGTAATGAGCCTTGATAGGCCCGCTTACATATATGCAGTGGAAGCCGTCATCAATGACAAACCATGGTATCATAATATCAAATGCTTCCTTCAAAAATAGGAATACCTGCCTGGGGCATCAAGGAAAGAAAGGAAGACTCTCAGAAGACTGGCTAGAAACTTCTTCCTGAACGGTGATGTGCTCTACAAAAGAAACTTCGACTTCGTTTTGCTCAGATGTGTTGACATACACGAAGCAAACATGCTAATGAAAGAGATTCATGAAGGCTACTTTGGTACTCATGCCAATGGGCATACAATGGCAAGAAAAATTCTAAGAGCAGGATATTATTGGCTGACAATGGAATCCGATTGCTACAAGTACATGACGATTTATCAAGAACAATCTCATTTGTCGTTATGGTGATCCAAACCAGATCATTACTGATAATGGATCAAACCTGAACAACAAGATGATGAAAGTATTATGTGTTGAGTTCAAAGTTGAACACCATAACTCATCTTCCTACCGGTCTAAAATGAATGGAGCGGTAGAAGCAGCTAACAAAAATATCAAGAAGATCATTCAGAAAATTGTTGTAACTTACAAAGATTGGCATGAGATGCTAACATTTGCTCTTCACCGTTATCGCACATCCTTCCTCACTTCAACAGGGGCAACCTGTCATACCCCAAATTTTGACCACTAAAATTTCCCATCATTGTGAAAATCATCATCACAATATGGATGTACTTTCATGTCTCATCAATCTCCTCAGGAATTGTTAGGCATTCTCTACAGTCAAAGATTAGGGTTTTGAACCCTCTCAGAGCACTTAGACAAAGGATCAATCAAGGAATGACATGATCTTCAACTTGTCGAACAACTTAAACACCCATAAAGGATCAAGAGGACTCCCACATCAAGAATCAAGCACAAAGTTGCAACATTCAAAGTGGATCAAGCCTCAAGATCGCTAGTTTCACCAAATTAGGGTTTTGGTCGACCAAGGCCTCCAGATGGAGATTTTCATCTGGGCATGAGTCAATGCTTTAAAGCACAACCCAATATACTCCAAGGGACCTCATGGACCCAATCATCAAGTCAATTTAACCTCAGGGGATGCATACACTAAAAATCAGGAATTAGGGTTTCTTGACCTAATTCACCCCTAACTTGAATTTTGGGACAAAACATGAACCAAGACCTCAAGATATGATTTGAGGGTCTCCAATACACTACATTTATCCATTTGCAACAATGGATTGATCCAAGAAGCTTGATTCATAAGTTTCAATTTCATCAGGACCACAATTAGGGTTTGGAGGAAAAAGTCAACTGTACCTTTGACTTTTGACCAAGACATGCTCCCAAACCTTGGGACATGATTCAATACACCCTATAACACCTATGGAATATGTACATTAGGATTGACTTAGGTCAAGGACTTGATTTCACAAAGGATCACACAGTTCGGATTTCATCCGATAAAAAGTCAACTATGCACAAAATCAAGTTTGACTTTTTGAGATTTTTCACAATTATGGTTCCTTGACCCCAAAACAATGTTAATATGTGATTTAAATCATCATTCATCAAGAAAAATAAAGAAAGTGAGTTAACTTGTAAAAGGGGTAACCATAAAAACTTAGAATTTTTCTAAGTTATGGAACAAAGTGGCTAGGGTACCAACTTCCAAGGGCCATAACTTGAGATCCAAGCAACCGTTTTTGATGGTCCAAAGCTGGATTTGTAGCTCTCATGGCATAGTTTAAAAGTTTCAACTACATCTCATTCTAGTTCTCCATGGATTTTTAGTTATGGAATGATCAAAATGGCAAAAAACATGAAAATGACATTTTTCCAACACTTAGTGAAATTTTCACTAAGTCAAAATCTGCCTTATTTTTTCCCAAATGTAGAGGCATTTTTCATGGTAATTCAAGTTGATTCAAAACCAAAGTTGGACATTATGTTAAAATAGGATATATCAGCTTTCCAAAATGTCCAAGAACTCCATGAAACTCCACCTGAGCTAGGGGTTATGACAACTGCAATATGCCATGATGCAAACTGTTTTGCAAGGCATATTTGTGCATTAGGGCTCGATTTGATCAAATTGTGCAACAACAAGCATGGTTATCCATCTTCACACCTCAAGGGGGAACAACCAAGGGACAAGCACTGATTCATAAGCCTCCCATGTCGTTGGAACTACATATATGTGTGGCACCCCTAAAAGCTAAAAATGCCTCAAGACTCCAATTTTGTTTTGAGGCATTCAATGGATGCATAGAGCTGGCATGTATCAGTCCATGATCAACCAATTGAGTCAAGATAAGCTCATACAACAGAGAACCATAGGCATGTGCTCTAATCTCAAGTCAATGGCTAGAGGAGACTTGAGATTCAATTTGATCCACATTGGCCAAAGGCCTACTGCAGCTACCATTCCCTATTGATGCCAAAACAAACTTGTTGCACTATAAATAGACATCATTTGTGATCAGTTTGAGTACACCAAAGCACCCAAACTGATGCTTTCCTCAAAATCACCTCTTTCATTCCAATTTTGCCTTCTAAAGCAAGTCACTATCGGGCTTTGAGTTTGAGAGCAATTCCAACCAAACCAATGGTTCACACACCTCACATATAACATATAGAAGTGATCCATAACACAAAATCACATCTGGAACATCAGATTCTCAAAATCACTAGCCATCTGCACAAGCCTTTGACAGATTTGCAGTTTAGGTGCCAAATCAAGTTCCAGCTCAATTCAATCCACTCTAAGCATTCAGACACACTCCATGGCACCTAAGGAAGCTGTCCACATTCTTGGCGCCCTTTTTCAAACTTTTGAATTTTTGAATTTTTATTATTTTATTTAATTGATTCAAAAATTAATTTCTCTCTGAATTTTAATGATTTTGAGTTGATTGTTTTTTTCAAAATTCACAAAAATGTTAAAATATTTTATTTTACAAAAATTTCCCAAAAATATTACTTATTTCATATATTTGATATTTTTGCAAAGAATTAATTTTTATTTGTGTTTTAAGATTTAAAAAAAAAAATCTTTTGATTTTCCAAACTTAAATGGTTTTCAATCATTTTGTGGATAAAAACATGATTTTTGGAACATTGACCCAATGTCACAACTCATTTCTCACATGTTTTCTATGATTTTTATTAATTTTTAATCAAAATTAATTCCATTTTTAACAAAATTAGGGTTTTGATTGATTCAACACTCATCAATATTTTTCATAAACAATTTTGGGCCTCTTGATAGAGTGTAAGTCTCACCCCTTTGTAAATAAAATAATTTGGGCCTCAGTGTATTGTATAAGTCCCGATACAGTGTCAGAAATTTCGACGCGATCATCGTTTTCAAACTTTTTTGAACTGGACCTCCCCTCGTGTTATAAGTCCCATCTTTCTTTTTCAAACACCTTTGGGCCTCTAATAGAGTGTAAGACCCAACCCTTGTTGTACATAAACCTCTTTGGGCCTCAGTTGTTGTATAAGTCCCGGTACGATATTCAAAACAACGGTGTGATCACTGTTAAACCTTGGGCCTCTCCTTGAGTATAAGCCCCAACAATCTTTTCAAAACAATTCCCTTTTGATTTAGATTCAAATATATATATTGTTATCCAAACTTTCTTTAATTTCTTTGAACAACTAACAATACAGCCTGGAAGCTTGCTCGCTTGTAAGTTTTATCAGCTTTCTTTTACATGCTTTGATATATATATAATTGTATTATGGGAAGCTACACACGATTAGTCTTCTTTCATACCCTTTTAGATACTTGTCATATATCAACAGTATATATACTAGTATAGTTATTTAGAGTTTTCCCCGACAACTAGGTCTAGAACTATGTAAAGCCCTGTTGGTCACTCTTAAATACAATCAAAACTAGATCCTCATAGGATTTCCAGATACAGTATTGCCTTTTCTTGGGCTTAAACAATATGGAACAAAGAGAAAGACAGTATTCTTCGTGAACCTTTTCTCAGACTGTCACGCCTAGAAATTGTCAAAGATATTCTACTCCTCGGAGGTGATCTATTCTCGGTGAATGGCATCTCTTGAGTTTCTTCAAACCTCAGAACTTTCATGAAATGATCTATTCTCGGTGAATAGCATTTCTTGAACTTTTCTTGGTTTGGGACCCACAGGCTTCGTAAAAGCATCCCCGCTTCCTCATGGGCATTGCACAAGGACTCTCCGGCTTCTTAGAAGTTATCATGCCTTTTCTTGGGCTTAATACAAGGACCCTGACGACCTCTTAAAGGTATAAGACAGAACTTAGTCATCCTTGGTTAGAGCAGTTTTTCCAGTGCCAGAACTCAAACCAATTTAGGGTTGATTCCCATCCCTTAAAACACCCGCCTCCTCTTGGGCACCATACAAAAGATAAAACTCTTCCACACTAGTTGACTTGGACGGTCTAATCCTCTTGAGTCTCAAAGACATTCTCAAGTTCCCTACAAACATAGGAGAAACCTCGGTCACTCTGGATCAATCTCCAGCAGAGCTAAACCCCGGTCTCTCTCCTAAAATTCCCCAACCAGGATCAGGTTATCATCAGATAACACTATCCTAAATCAGAACCTCAAGGCATCTGATATCTCAACTCTTCTGAAATCCCCAGCAAGAGTTGAATCTCCACTTGGACCTGCCTAGGGATCTTAATAATCCCCAGCAGAAAGATAGCCTCCTCTTAGGCTTTATATAATGATCTTTCCTCAACAACAGTTAGCCTCCTCTTGGGCTTTGTACAAAGATTCTCCCCAGCGGAGTTAACCTTTTCAGGCTCTCTTGTTGAGTCACTCACTTTTCAGACTCTCTTGTTGAGTCAAACAACCTTTAAGACTCTCTTGTTGAGTTAAATCACCTTTTCAGACTCTCTTGTTGAGTCAACCTTTTTAGCCTCAATCTTGGGCTTTGTACAAGACAGATAAAAATACTCTCTTGTTGAGTCAATATTTGTCCCGCCTCATCTCAAGCTTGGTATAAAGATTTCCCCTAGCAGGAGCTAGTCTCCTCTCAAGTTATGTAGAATACTTTCTCCAGCTTGTTCAGCCACAATCCTGGGCTTTGTACATGACAGATAAAAGAACTCTCTTGTTGAGTCAAACCATTTTAGCCTCAATCTTGGGCTTTGTACAAGACATAAATATTCACCTTTTAAGCTTGGGGACAGATATCTTCCCCAGCGAAATCATTTCCTCACAGCCTTCTTTTAGGCTTTGAGGAATAATTTCCCAAGCAGAGTCAAACTCTTTTCAGCCTCAATCTTAGGCTTTGTACAAGACTAATAATACTCTCCAGCAAGAGTCAAACTTTTTAGCCTCAATATTGGGCTTTGTACAAGAAAGATAAAACATTTTCCCTGGAAAAGTCAAGCTTTCAGCCTCCTCTTAGGCTTTGTATAATGATATCCCCGAAGAGTCAATCTGTTTTTTGCCTCAATCTTGGGCTTCGTACAAGACACCAACATATACACTCTCTTGTTGAGTCGGTCTTATTCAGCCTCCTTATAGGATTTGGATAAGGATCTCCCCAGTGGAGTCAATCAACCTCTTAGCTTCAACCTTGGGCTTTGATCAAGGCACACAAAAATCAACAATCCCTCTTTAGATATGACAAATTCTCTCTCAGTCAAAACCTTTTAGCTTCAGTCTTGGGCTTCGAACAAGACACCAGAATATCTTTTTCCTCCCTTAAAATAGGAGGAACTACGATTGCTCTGATTTCCCTATTTCATTTAAACGGGAATACGTAGGCATAATATTGTGAAATCTTAGCGAGCATACTCATCAAAAACTCTAGGTCCAGTACCTTCACACCAAAACTTAAGTCCAACACCTTACCAAAAACATAGGGAAAACCCGAACATCAACAAAAACTCACTCTCTCACTCATATTTCCCAAGAAACTTTTCCAACCCATTAACGGATAAACACTATCAAGTACAAAGCAAAACCTAAAGCTAATATCCAGTGGATAACCACATATAGGATGGGTAATTGACAACTCCCCGTTGTATAACCTGACCCCGGACCCCCCAATCTCTTTTAAGCGTTTGTTTAGTTAAACATTCGCGTGCAAGGTTAGTTTTAGATAGCTTCCCTTTCCCTTCCAGCTTCACGGGATAAATAAGAAATCAGAAAGTAGCACCCACTCCTCCTCATTGCGGTGAGGAGAAAACCCAGCGATCGATAAGGTGGTCGCGTCACCGACAAAAATCGCTCGCTACAGTAAAATGGCGACTCTGCTGGGGACGTCTTTGATCTGTTAGGATTATAGGTTATAGCTCTTAAGAGGCCTAGGATGTTAGTTTTAGGAATAAATATATATATATATATATATATATATATATATATATATATATATATATATATATATCGCTTTTCCTAATTGATATCCGTGTTTATTTTTCTGCTAATGGGACTGCGGGTGATGCAGCATCTGGAATGTTTGAATGACACCTAAGATAAGTGATGGCACTAGACGGGTAATCTTACAAGGAGTGACTCCCAAATAAGAGACCCCGGTCGATCATCAAATCAGTGGAGATGCCCTTTGCGAATTCAATGCCTATACAACTTTGGTTGTTGAAAGCAGATTGTTCGATTGCGGTGTCCGTGAAATTGAGGATTTAGTAGGCTGAGACCTTGTTACTATTTTGTAGTGTAGAAGCTATCAGAAATAGTTGTCACGCGATACTACCCTCATTTTAGATTACTCTAAGATACTGCAGCTCGCTCGGGTGAACCAGCCTGCTGTTGTTATCCCAAGAGGGGTCAATGATTTTGAGGATAGGTACAAAAAATATCCAGTACAACCTTTGGGGATGGGTAGAGCCGTGACTTCATGACACCGAAACTTTGACCCCATGTTTTTTCTATGTTTTTGTGTGCTGCATTCATGCATTCATTTCATTAAAAAACTTTTTAAAAAGAAAAAATTTTCTCTTCTAGTCTCTCTTTTTCTAATTAAACTAAAACAATGATTGCAAATGTCAGAGAGAAAGATTGCGTTATGGATTTCGGTAGAAGGAAGACTCACAAGTACACCTTCAAGGTTCCAAAATTAGAGGATTTGAGAGGGTTAGCAAGGATAATCACCAACCCTGATGCTTTCAGAGCTAAGTACGGAGGACTGTTGTCCCTGCTAAGGGTCCATGTAATTGAAGGAATCCTGGCTACGCTCATTCAGTTCTACGATCCGGTCTATCACTATTTCACATTCCCGGATTATCAACTAGCACCAACACTGGAGGAGTAATCTCATCTGACTGATTTACCCATTACTGACCAAGCTCCCTTTTCTGGACTGGAAGAAATTCCAAAGGATCAAACCATTGCAAGAGCAATCTATTTAGACGAGTCAGAAGTCAGGACTCACATAACCATTAAGGGTGGAATCCAAGGTTTACCTGCCATGTTTTTGGTAAAGAAAGCTCTGTACTTTGCTAGTATAGGGAACGTGACTGCTTTCGAGAGCATCTTTGTTTTTCTCACCTACGGGTTATTTCTGTTTCCCAACATTGATAACTTCGTTGATATCAATGCCATTAAGATTTTTCTAATTGGAAACCCTGTCTGTACAACCTTGCTCGCAGATGCTTATCATTCTATACACTTAAGGAATTTGTACCGTGGAGGAATGATCACATGCTGTGTACCCCTGCTATACAAATGATTCACTTCCCATTTACCTAAGTCTGCTGCTTTTTGGGATCATAAGAGTGCTCTACGTTGGTCACAGAGAATCATGTATCTTACCAACTCTGACATAGATTAGTACAATCGAATCTATGATGGGATAAGAATCGTTGACCGTTGTAGAAATTTCCCTAATGTACCCCTCATAGGAACACAAGGAGGAATCAATTATCATCCAGTTTTAGTTCGTCGTCAATTCGGATACCCGATGAGACATGTCCCGCATAATGTTCATCTGGAAGGTCTTTTCTTCAAGGAAGGAGAAAATGATAGGGCACTAAAGACAGAAATAGTGCATGCCTGGAAACATGTTCACAGGAAAGGAAGAGAGTCATAAATAAGAATGTCATTCTGAATTCATGCTTTTATTGTTATTTTCACTTTTCGCTTTTCCAGAAAATTGTAATCCTAAAAAACAACCCAAAATAAAAATAAGCATTTTTCAAAATACACTACACGCACTTTTGCATCCCCTATGTCTTTTCTAAAAAAAAATCATCACATTATGAAGATTATTTGTTTTAAACCCTATTGAAACATACGATCTAATGTCTTCTTCCAATTTTGAGTTCCCGGGATTTGAAACCGAAGAAGAAGGGGACGAAGAAATTCCAGATGAGATCTCTCGATTACTAAAAAATGAGGAGAAATCCGTTCAAGCTTACAAAGAACCGTTGGAAACAGTCAATTTGGGTTCAGAAGAGGAGAGAAAAGAAGTTAAAATTGGAGCACTACTCCTTCCAACTGTCAAAGAAGGCTTGATAGAACCGCTCAAAGAATTTTCAGATGTGTTTTCTTGGTCCTACCAAGACATGCCAGGGTTGGATACCAACATTATGGAACATCACTTGCACTGAAACCAGAATGTCCTCCGGTTAAACAAAATTTGAGAAGGACTCACCCATATATGGCCATCAAAATTAAGGACGAAGTGCAGAAACATATTGACGCAGGTTTCCTTGCCACATAAGAGTATCCCCAATGGCTAGCCAATATAGTCACTACAACAGATAAGACCTTAGACAGCGCTTTTTTTGCCCTTAGACAACGCTTTTAAGCGCTGTCTAAACCTGCGCTGCTATAGGTTTAGACAGCGCTTTGGGTATTCCCAAAAGCATTGTCTAAAAGGGGGTATATTTAATGAAAAGCGCTGTCTAAGCCCTACCTTTTTTGACATTTTTTTGGTATACCTTAGACAGCGCTTTATCCAAAAGCGCTGTCTAAGGTCAACCTTTTTGAACTTTTTTAGGTAGACCTTAGACAGCGCTTTTGGTAAAAGCGCTTTCTAAGGTCCACCTTAGACAGCGCTTTTGTCAAAAGCGCTTTCTAATCCCCACCTTAGACAGCGCTTTTACCAAAAGCGCTGTCTAAGGTATACGAAAAATTTTATATAAATTTTTTTAAACCACAATTTTTACTAGGTTTTTTCAACCAGAATTTGACCTGTTTTTCAACCAGCAATTTTTTTCACCAAAATTATATATTTAAAACAATTGGCAATTCAAACCAATATATATATTTAAAATTACAAACCAAAATTATATATACACCTATTTATAATTACAAATCATTACATTTTTCTACAAATGCACATATTACTTATACTAGTACTTTTGCATCCAACCAAAGCATTGCTTCAAATCTACATTATAGGTCCTGAAAACACAAAGATTGTAATTCAATTAAAAGAATACATAAACAAAGTTACACATATTTAAATTCTCATCAATTAAAGTAAGAGTACAATATTATACCTTGTAAAATTCCGAGCTCCATAATGTATTGACACCAATCCTCTTTAATTTCATCCAATTGAGAAATTGAGTAATGAGCACACTTGCATTCTTCAAAGTACTACATAATAATATAACATAGTTTGATTTAGTTTTAACTATTTCATTAGACATGAGAGATATGTGTTAATATTAAAATAACTCATAAGTTAGAAATACATACATCGGATGGAATCTCTATTCGATCCAACAAAAGAGTGTCTCTCATAAACCTCAACATGAAATAGCCGCAATCTATTTGATTGCGTTGCCGAGGACACTATAAATGAAAAGAAAATATGGATAAATCCTAAGTTTTATCAAGTAGCATCACTAATATAATAAAACATGTGATAATTAATATACCTTCACATAATTCCATGTAATAATGGGGTTGACTCTCCGTCGTGGTAGATGGCTATCTCGTAGTGCTAGGAAAGCTTGTATAGCGCTAATAAAATATAAGTGAATATTTAGAACAATTCACATAAATAAATAAACAAACAAATAAATATACACATTCATATTTAGAACAATCTCACTTACGTGTCAATACACTTCTTCAAATTCGGGTATGTTGTCCAATCATTTCCTAACGAATCCAGATAATACACCATTACTCTGCTAGGATTAATTGCGACCAACAACCAATGTCCACTGTAAGATTAAACAAGTGTTAGATGGAAACTTTCTACACGACGTCAAAATACAAAAAAACTATAATAGATGAATTTAGAATGAAAATCTAACCCAGTATTAAACGGTAAAAAGAACAACTTTTCCGTTTCTTGGTTATCCATAAAGACGTCGCGTATATATGCCAGGACCTCATCTGGTTTATTGATTATTAAGGTTAAGTTGACAGACGCCGGGCATAGGAATGCAAATCTTTGCTGCAATCCGTGTGGGCGCATAACTCTGTCATACAGAAACCTTAAATAAAAACATCATTGACATTAGACTATTCATTTGAAACATACAGTAAATAAGTTGTTCAATTAATATACCAAAGTAGATCGGATATATACCTCACATATGTATTGACAACAGTGCCGCCCAATTCTTCATGATTGAAAACTTGCTCGAAGTCTTCATTACCAATAATTTGGTCATGTTCAAAGCCATAGATACCTTTCTCCATATGTATAAGACGAACACCTCCGGTGATAATATCTGTCACTTGTAGATACGTCTGGAGGCACGACCTAAACTTGGAGATAGGTTGTTTTCTACCCCTGCTCTTCTTAGCACCAACATTTTTTTGCGTTGAAATGTTGCTAATCTCTTTAACAGGCAGCTATATATCATATAATTTGTTAGATGAAGTATAAGATATCCAATTTAACATTTTCTATGCATAAATATCATATAATTGTGATGTACCTGTTTTTTTGAAACAACGGACTCGGTATGCTCCGGAATCCGCTTATCCTTTGTTTTGGATCTTGTTGGAGTCTAAATAACATTACCATGTAAAAAATGAAAATAAAATGCTCGTAAAATCTTTGAATCTACACATTAAGGTTAACAAAGGTTTATAACGGTTTTAAGCATACCTCATATCCTACGAGTATGAGGTTTGACGGCCATGGAACATACGACCCTATAGCAGCTCGCACCAATGTTACATCTGAATCATCGTCAGGATAGGGTAATGGTGCTTCCTCCTCTATAGCAATATCAACTGATACTTTCAAACTTCCAGTAGGGAGGGATTTATTGTGAAGTAATTGTGCCCCATTGTTATACACTTTTCCCTTTGCAACCTTCTGATAAGTTGGTGAAGATAAGAAGAGCTGACATTGGGAAACGCCCTAAAACCAAAAATAAATATGCCATTGTTAATGTGTATATATGTCATTTAAATAATTTAAGCTACTAATTTAATTTCATAAATATATATATAACTACCTCTGGAATAATCGGATGAAAGCTGCAGTTGATACTATCTTTCGCCGATCCATCTCTAAAACCTGAAGCGTTATCCCTTTCTTTTTCCTTTCGTAATTCCCGAACCTCAGCTTCTAGTGCTTCCAATTTAGCTTGAAGTTCTGAATTACTAGCAACCTTTCCCTTTTTAATATTCAAGGAGGTCGGGGTGATCCCAAATGCCTTACCCCTCACCCGACCAGAATACTCAGGGACATCTAATGCCCGACTAAGTATGCTCCTGGTATCATCTGGAGATACAGACTGAGATACCGCCTCCTGAAAATCAGATGAATATCGAATATTTGTCAAATATTTGTTAATAAAGTTTTGATTTAATTAAAGAAATATTGTTATACTTACACATTTCTCAAATACTTGTAGAACCTCTTCTGCAACAACTCCAAACTTGCCCACACGGGCTTCCTTCCACATGACATGTGCAGGAAGAGATGTTTCAGAGCTATTCGCCTTTTGTAACTACATATAAAGCCAAATAATATGATCAAATATAACTCATGATGAACAATTATTATATCATTGCAATATATTGATACTTACCAAAGATTGCTCCAAACGTCCATATCCAACACGTCCTTTCCTGTATTTATACTTTGGAGTTGATGCTCTTTCCCGATTAATTGCACTTAATCGCTTAAATTCTGGGGTTTGTCGTTTGGATTTAAACGTTACCCATTCTTGTGGTGAAATCAAACTTGCATATTTAGATGGATACTCTCCATCAACAAAGTTATCGTCAGCATCCCTAAGATAGGTGCGGTTTAAATATGTCCTAAACCCTCTTAGGAGCTTCCCTGCCAATCTCATCAAAAAAGCTTTTCTTTCTTCCTCGACGTTGAAGCACCTCTAAAAAAACCATACACATTGGTTAGTACAAATAATTTGAAGGACATAATTAGTTGGCATAATTAAAGACATAATTATGGTACATTTATCTCATTCCAAATTTTTTCTTTGGTTTCCTTCAACTGTTTGGTTCTCCAATCATCACAAGTAATAGGAACCGCATTCCTTACAAGTGCACCAATGAAACTTGTCAAAGTATGACCGTTAGGCTCAATAAGTGTATTCGAAGCGCTCCAATGCACATTATAAGTGATGCCTTGATCTCTAGCACGGATCACTCTCTTCATAATGGTTATTCCTCTTCTAATCTCTTCTTCCATAGATCTGTTACTTTCAACCTGAATATCGTGATCATCATCATGTGGGTGATCATCATCATGTGGGTGATCATCATCATGTGGGTGATCATTGTTAGTAGCCATCTAACCTGTAATAAATAAATCAAGGATATCAAATATAATATATAACAAATATAATAAAGAAATCAAGGATATCAAATATAACAAATATGACATAATATTTTACAGTACTAATGTAGATAAGTCAGTAGTTTCATCGATGGCTTGTAATTGAACCTTAATTCAACATTTGAACATGCTGAATTATTTTAATTTAAAATGACTCCTACCCTTAATCTAACAGTTAGTGCAATGGCATATAGTCAATACATTTTCATTTTTGCTCATTTTTTACATGTATGATCAAAACTAGTGTATGTTGTATGGAAGTGCAATGATGTGAATATTAACTGAGTATCCAAAGGATCTTGTACGGGTGGAAAAACAGAAGATTTCATGGCTGCTGCAAAAGTTTTTTTAGCATCGGTATACATCTTATTTTCTATAATATTATAATAAAACTTCATTAACAAACTCATCAAACATACACATTCACTACAAAACTTCATTAACAAAACTTCATTAACAAAACTCATTAACAAACTCATCAAACATACTCATTCACTACAAAACTTCATTAACAAAACTTCAAACCTACTCATTCACTACAAAACTTCATTAATAAAACAGTCCGACATAACTTCTGAGCTCAAAACTCATCAAACATACTCATTCACTACAACATTGTAAAGCAACAAAACCCTACAACAACAATGTAAAGCAACAAAACCCTATTCTTCACAACAACGACGTACCTTTAACGACGGTAACAACGGCAATGCAAGAACGAAATGTATCAGTTACAAAGAGCAGAAACGAACGACGGCAATGAGTTCGCAACGGACGGCAATACAACGACGGCAACGGACGGACGGCAATGCAACGACGGCAACAACGAACGACGGCACGGTGGAGGACGGTTGACGGTGAAGGTTTGAGTTCGCAAGGGTTTTGAGCTCAGTTCGCATGCAGGGGAGAAGAAAGAGCGGAAATATGAAAATGAATACTGACTATTCATATATTTTAATTTAATTAGACCTTAGACAGCGCTTTCCATAAAAGCGCTTTGAAAGGTGGACCTTAGACAGCGCTTTTAAAAGCGCTTTCTAAGGTTGGCCTTAGACAGCGCTTTTGATTTTATTTTTTTTTTATTTTTAAGACCTTAGAAAGCGCTTTTAAGGAAAGCGCTGTCTAATATTTTCCTTTAATTTTTTTTTTAAATTAATAAAACTTTAGAAAGCGCTTTTTACCGAAGCGCTGTCTAAGGTCTTATATTTTTTTAAAATTTATAAGACCTTAGAAAGCGCTTTTAACTAAAGCGTTGTCTAATAGTTTCCATTAATTTTTTTTTTTAATTTATAAGACCTTATAAAGCGCTTTTGACCAAAGCGCTGTCTAAGGTCTTACATTTTTTTGCGCTTTTATTTTTTTAAATGAATAGTTTCCTTGTTTTTAACTTATAGCAGCGCTTTTGTATTAAAGCGCTGTCTAAGGTGCGATGTTATAACTTACTTTTGTTGTAGTGAGTGCCAGTTCCCACGAAAGACGGAAAAGTCAGAATGTGTGTAGCTTACAGGGATTCAAACAGAGAGAGTCCAAAAGATGATTTCTCCTACCAAACATTGACATGCTAGTTGACAGCACATCAAAATTCAAAGTATTCACCTTCATGGATGGATTCTCGAGCTATAATCAAATCAGAAGGCGCCAGGAGACATGGAGAAAACATCATTCATCACCCCATGTGTAACACCCGAATTTTAGAAATTATTTATTTATATTAATTAATTGAGTGATTTTATGCATATTTGATTTACTGAAATTATTTGAATTATAAGAATTAATTGAATTATTTGATTTATATGAATTATTCGATTTATTGGATTCATATAAATTAATTGATTTATTTTAGTTATTTGGATTAATTCATTTATTGGACTTATTTGAAATAATTGAACTATTTGATTTATTTGAGTTAATTGATTTATTTGATTTGATTTAATTGAATTAGTTAATTTATTTGAATTAATTGATTTAATTGAATTATGTGATTTATTTGTACTAATTGAATTAATTGATTTATTGAATTTATTCAAATTATTTGATTTTATTTAATTACTTGATTTATTTGATTTATTTTATTTGGTGGAATAAAATAGAATTGGTAGAATTAATTAGTTGGTCCTAATTGATGGTGTGAATAGTAAGTGTAAGAGTGGGTTAGTAAGCCCCATATAAATTGTGAGAAAATTGTGAAATTGATAAAATAAGAGAAAGAGAGAATAGGGTTAGAAAGTTAGAAAGTAGGAAAGAGGCTAGAAGATAAGAGAAGAGAAGAGAAGAAGAACCAAGAACAAGAGATAGAAATCCAAGAAAAATCAAGGTAATGCTGGGTTTTTATATTATTATCGGGATTGTTTGATAATGCTAATGGGGAGAAATATGTTTAGGTTAAAACCTTTAAATTTTTCATGAAATTGAAATTGTTAGGTTTTAGTGTTAATCTTTGAAATGTATTAATTAAATTGTGTTTTGAATTGATACGTTGGTATACTATAGAGATTCATTCAATATTTGGAATAACTCATTGGAATTGAAAAATATAAATATTTATTGAATAGTAGCGGAATCTTTATATCTAGTTATTGAAGTAGTTACTGTAGCGTATCATTAGGAAATGAATGAGTGGAACTAATATGAAATCCACTTTCACATGTAGCGAACAATAATAGCAGTGAAATGTAATATTGATTTCTCCAAATTGTTGTAGCAACAAAATAAAACAGTTAGTGTAGCGATCCTTTCTCCACAATTTTCTGTCGAGTAGGATAATTAGCCAGGAAATGTAATTTTTATTGTTTCTTTGTGCATACAAAGTAGTGTAAAACTTGCTAACTCAAGCTTGCTCTTCTTATATAAAATAGTACTCTTAGAGTGGTCATTAGCTTTTTTGTAAATATTCATATCATAGGGTTATAGTGACAACTTTCCATATAAATTTATATCTTAAATCTCTAAAGACACTATTGGCATCCTTATTTATGGTTTTTATTTGTGCAATGTAAATGCAACTGTACAGACATGTATGTGTATGATACCTTGTTTCCTCCGCAGCATAGCATTTGCTGTTTAATGCAATTGCAATAATTTTTTAGAAAATTACATTGTTTGTTAAAATATTGATCACTTATTAAAAATACTAATTAATTATTCAATATTAATTATTTATTAAAATACTGAATATATATATTAAATAGTTTTTTAAAATATTTATTTAATATTTATTAAAATACTGAATATATATATATATATATATATATATATATATATATATATATATATATATATATATATATATATATATATATATATATATATATATATATATATATATATAGTGAATATTTCTTTGAAATATTGAAACTTTAGTAATTAATGGAACTTTATTAAAAAATTGATTATTTATTTAGATATTGACTATTTATTTAAATATTGATCATTTAATTAAATATTGATTATTTATTTATATATTGATTATTTATTAAATATTGAGTTAATTATTGATGACAAATTAATTACTCTATGTTTAATCGGTATCGTGTGTTTTGTGAATTGTGATGGAATTGTGTTGATTCTTGTGAATTACTTGCTATGTGTAGTGGTAATGTTTGAAGTAAGAATGTCTTGATTATAAAAATGTGACTATGTGTGCAATTGTGTGGTAATTCAAGTGTGATGAATTATTGAAGATATGCATGGATGCTAAGATTAGGGAATGATCTTAATTGCATATGATTGTTGAATTTGCACACGCATCATTTGTGTCAAGAGGCATTGATTGTTAGTTGCGTGGGAGCTAGTGACTTGTCTCAAACCTAGAGCGGGGTTAGAAAGCTTAGGGAATGGGCTTTTGTGTGTTATTGGTCTAGGGAAAGGACTCGGTTTGATGTAAAAACCGATAAATAATAACAAGTGTTTGATGTCACATGCATGAGTTGCATTGAGTCTCATGGTGTATATGTTTGTGTGCGATATGAGATTATGTGTATTTATGTGAATCGATGAATTGGTGAATTATGGACTCGTGTGTATATACTTGTGAATAATATGGTTACTTGAGTGATATTGTGTTGATGAAACCTTTGAAGTGTGAGAATAATTGTGAATATACTTGTATGCCTTAAATTATATATTATCTTATGATTTCAATAATTATGTGAATTCTCACCCTTCTGTTGGAATGATGTTTTGTACGACCTCGCTCAGTGATAAAAAGAGTTTCCACAACTATTAATTTTAAGATCTAGGGTTTTCTAATGATACACACAAAAGCAAGAAGGAATAGGAAAGAAAGAAAATTCTGAATTCATTCTATGCTCCTTCCAAAATAGAAGTTGCTTTAAATACAACTAACCAATTTCTAAGAATTGGTCTAATGGGCCAGCCCAACCATAAAATGCAGAAATAAAATTAACATAGCAAATAATAATAAAACTGATTATTTTGTCACATAGTCCTTCATCCATTTGGGCTTGGATCTCACACGAGTGGGCCTGTTATCACTACTATCCGGCCCAAAAACACCCTTGTCCTCAAGGTTGGGTTTTGAAATAGATTTAGTGGGCTGAAAAGCGGAAGCCCAATGGTTAGGATTATTGGGTCCATTTGCTGACGGTGTTGGTCCGTTTGAATTGGTAGGTGAGGTAGTGTGGGATGAAGCACTTGGGGAATTGGAACGGTAATGTGGGACAGCTGTATGTGCAACGGATCTATGGGTGCCAGCTGGAGCCAAAACGTGTGGAATTGGTAAAGAAGTCCGGTTTTGGGGCCCGAGGTGAGGTTTGGGCGGTGGAGTGTTTGAAAAAGTCAGAGAGTTGTTGGGAAGTGGGGTAAAGTGGTATGGGTTAGCACGTGATTCTGCAGGAAAAGTGGGATAGCACACGGTTTCCTTGGAAAGTGGATGCACTTGTTTTAAGACTAGTGGACTTGCTTTTTCATTTGCACTTTGTTTATTTTTCTCAAAGTTTCCTTGCTCCGAAACTTCTTTGTCTCTCAACTCTTCATCATATTTTTCACTCAACTCTTCATCACCTTTGTATTTCAACGCTTCATCATCTGCGCCTCTAACCAAAACATCCCTATTTTCCTTGTCTTGTTTTGTCATCTTTACTCTAGACTCCACTAAAATTTGGTCATCTTCCTTGTCTAAACGGATCAAGTCGTTGGAGTCTCGTAAAGCTTCTGTTGTTGCATGCGTGATGTTGTCGTCCGTGGTTGGCTCGAGTTCCACTGGGATTGGTTTGAACTGAGAAACAGGATCAGTACCGTGAAAGGGGCGTAACTGGGACACATGAAATACTGGGTGGATTCTTGAAGACTCAGGGAGCTCAAGCTGATAGGCGACGGTTCCGATACGTTGTTGGATCTTGAAGGGCCCAAAGTATCTTTTGGACAACTTGTTCGAAACACGTCGTTGAACCGAGCTTTGGCGATATGGCTGCAATCGGAGCAAGACGAGGTCTCCTTCGTTAAAGGTGATGTTGGATCTTTTTTTGTTGGCTTGTTTTTCCATGTACTTTCTACTACGTTCCAGATTCCCTTTTAAAACACTAAGAACACGATTTCTGTTTTGTAGAGAAGTATCAACGGCTTCGAGTGATGAAGATCCTGGTTCGTAGTGATAAAATGGCGGAGGAGGACGTCCATACAAAGCCTCAAATGGAGACATCTTGATGGAGCTATGGAAAGCTGTATTGTGCCAGAGCTCTGCTAAATGTAAGTATTTGAACCACTGTTTAGGAGAATCACTGGTAAAACATCGTAGATAAGTTTCCAAGCAACGATTAACGACCTCTGTTTGACCATCGGTTTCAGGATGATATGCTGTACTGTACTTCAATGTTGTGCCTTGTGCTCGAAAAAGTTCCTTCCAGAAATTGCTTAGGAAGAGAGGGTCACGATCTGAAATGATGGTTCGCGGCATGCCGTGTAGACGACAAATCTCCACCGAAAATCTTAAAGCCAGATCCTTTGCTGAAAATTTTGTTGGGAGACCTATGAAGTGGCAAAATTTCGTCAATCTATCACATATTACCCAAACAACGGTGTGTCCCCACGAGATAGGTAAATGTGTGATAAAGTCCATGGTTAAGTCTTCCCACACTTGGTTTGGTATTGGTAAGGGTTGTAGCAGGCCCTGTTTCTTCTGTGTCATATATTTGTTTTGTTGACATATGGAACAAGTCTTAACAAATTGCTTTGTGTCTCTGTAGATTCCAGGCCACAGGAATGATGAAGATACACGTGCTAGTGTTGGTTGCAGCCCTGAGTGACCCGCCGCCGGTGTTGAATGATATTCTGTCAAAATATTTTGTCGCAGTTCGACATCCGGAGGTATAAATATCTTATCCTTGTAGTACACCAGATCCTCTTTGACTTGGAACAGTGGGTTGGACCCTGGATCAGATAGTACATTGTGAAATATTGTCTGACCTTCTTGTTTGGTTTTGTAGAAATGCTTGAGCTGAGAGATCAGTAAGGGAATTGGAGAAGAAATTGAGAAGAACACCGCATCATCATCGTCATTTTCAATGCGACTCAAGGCATCAGCAACTTGGTTTGACTTTCCAGGTTTGTAAAATATGTCAAACTGAAAACCTTGTAGTTTAGCGGCCCATTTTTGCTGCTCCGGAGTCTGAATTGTTTGGACTAGCAAGTTTTTCAAGCTTTTCTGATCTGTATAGATGTGAAAATGTCTCCCAATTAAGTACTGACGCCACTTTTTTACAGCTTCAGTAATGGCGTACATCTCTCTGACATACACGGAGGAAGCTTGAAGTCGGCTGCATAACTTCTTGCTGAAGAAAGCTAAAGGGTGACCACGTTGAGAAAGGACCGCGCCTACAGCAACTGCTGAAGCGTCTGTTTCCAGTATGAAGAGTTGGGAGAAATCTGGAAGGGCTAATACTGGAGTTTCAGTCATTATTTTTTTCAATGTTGTAAAAGCTGACTCAGCTGATGTACTCCAAATCAATTTAGTGGAACGTAATAAATCGGTGAGAGGAGCGGCGAGTGAGGCGTAATGACGAACAAACCGTCGATAAAAGCCGGTGAGGCCTAAAAAACCCCTGAGAGTCGTGAGAGAACGTGGCCTTGGCCAATCAATGATTGCTTGAATTTTTGCCGGATCTGGGGTTACACCTTCACTAGAAATAATATGACCTAGGTAATCAACACTTGAAACAGCAAAGACACATTTGGATAGTTTGGCATAAAAATGGTTAGATAACAATAAATCTAAAATCAATTGTAAATGGTGAACATGTTCAGAAATGCCAGCACTGTAAATGAGAATATCATCAAAAAAAACTAAGACAAACCGACGTAAGTAAGGGCGTAACAAATCATTCATTGCTGATTGAAACGAGCTAGGGGCGTTAGTTAACCCAAAGGGCATAACTAAAAACTCATAGTGTCCATCAAATGTCCGAAAAGCTGTCTTGTGTGTATCTTCAGAAGCTACCCTGATTTGGTGGTAACCCGATCGCAAATCGATCTTAGAAAAAATAGTTGCAGAACCCAATTCATCAAAGAGTTCATCAATCGTTGGGATAGGGAAACGGTCACGGACTGTTACCGCATTTAAGGCCCGGTAGTCTACACAAAACCGCCAAGATCCGTCTTTTTTTCGAACTAATAACACAGGTGAGGAGTATGGGCTGTTGCTAGGCTTAATGATGCCTTCATGAAGCATATCGTGAATAATGGTTGTCATGGCGTCTTTTTGTGAGTGGGGATAGCGGTAAGGTTTCACATTAATTGGGGCTGTGTTTGGAAGTATTGGGATGTGATGGTCATGTGGTCTTGAGGGGGGAAGACCATGGGGTTGTTGGAAAACAGCAGCATGAGATTTTAAAAGGGCTGTGATTTGTTTTGGAAGGGATTTGGGTAATGAGGCAAGAAGGTTTGGATTATTTGTGGGTTGGAAAGTTGGATGTTCGTTGGAAGGTTGGTAAAGTAGGAGGTGGATTGATGCAATTGAATCTGTGTGTAAAAGGTGGCAGAATTGGTTGTATGAAGAGTGTTCAGGTAGTGATTTAGGATCTCCGGTGATGGTGATTGTGTTATTTTGGTGGGTGAAGGAGATCTTAGGAATAGAGAAATCTGCCATAATAGGACCAAGAGTGCGTAACCATTCCATACCAAGTACCACATCTGCCCCTTCAATTGGTAATAAATGGAAAGGAATGTGGAACAAGTTGTCTTGTAAAGTGATGGGAACTTGGGGGCAGAGGCCGGTGCAAGATAGTTTAGATCCGTTTCCCACCATGACTGAAAAGTTAGGAATAGGTTTGGTTGTGAGTTTGAGGTGTTGGGCAATGCGAGGTTGAAGTATATTATGGGTACTGCCGGTGTCGATTAAAACTGTCACTGATAAACCACTAAGCGAACCGGTAAATTTTAGAGTCTTGGGTGAAAAGTGTCCAATTGCAGCCTGAGGGGATAGCTGAAAATAAGTATCGTCAGCTGCAGTTGTGTGTGAAGGAACATCAGCTGCGGCTGGTTCTGCGTGGGAGACTTCTACTTCTTCATGTTGGTTAGGGATATCATCGTCCTCTATCAACAAGAGGAATTTACCGGAAGTACATCGGTGACCCGGTATGAACTTCTCATCGCAATTGAAACATAAGCCTTGAGCGCGACGCTCTTGAAGTTGGGCATTAGTGAGTTTACGAATGGGAGGTTTGGCTGGTTGGGTTTGGGCTTGGGCTGGGTTTTTAGTGGCTGAATGTTGGACTGATTGTTGGGATGTTGTATTGGGTTTGTGAGTTGTTATCGTGAAGGATTTCTGAAATTTGGGCTTGGAATCTTTAATTTTAGATTCGATCAACTTTGCAAGTCCTATGGCTTGTGAAATTGAAACCGGTTTAAGAATAGCTATCTCGTTTTGAATCTCAGCTGTCAGACCAGAGATAAAACAATTTAGAATGGCCTCTTGCGATAAACCAACCACTTGAGTACCAAGTTTTTCAAATGCAGCTTGATATTCCACAACAGAACCCACTTGTTTCAATTTAAACAATTCAGCTTGGTGATTTGTATAGGTAGAGGGACCAAAACGCAATTCCAAAGCTCTTGTAAAGGAGGACCAATCACTCAAAAGGTTACTTTGATACATCCATTTGTACCAACATAGAGCTTCACCCTTCATATAAAAAGACATCATGGATAATCTATGTTCAGGTGGGAGTTGGTAAAATTCAAAATATTGATCTGCCTGAAATAACCATTCGAGAGGGTTTGAACCATCAAACATGGGAAGCTCTAACTTCGGAGTTCGAAATGGGGGTAGTGGGGCGTGTTGTTGAAATGGGGGCTGGGGTATTTGTTGGAATAATGGAATATTGTAATTTTGTGTGAATGGTAAGCCGTTGGTTTGAGTTAAATAAGGGGGAGGCATAAACCTAGGGATTTGGGTAGGGGTGGGACGAATGGGGGTAGTGGTGACGAGGGTTGGGTGTAATGTGTTTGTAGAGTTAACCATTGAGGATTGCTGCTGGAAAATAGGTGAACTGTGTGGGGTGGAAACATTTGTAAAAACAGGGCTATGGTGGGTGGTTGAGATAGGGGGTGAATGGGGTGGGTGAGTAATACCTGATGAGGATGATGTTGCTGCTGTTGTATGAACAGTAGTAACAGGCTGCTGCTGTTCCCTTTGGATAGCAATCTTGTTGAGCAGTCCCATGATGTTCTCATATCTTGAATCTGAAATCTGTTTTTCGTTGTCCATTCGAGTTTGAATCAGCTGCAGATCTGCCGTTGTTTTGTCAAATCGTTCATCCATTTGCTGCTGCGTTTGATTCATTGCATTGTCTAAATGGATATGGGCTGTTTGAACAGCTTCTTCAATGATATCTCTAGGGTTAGGTGGTTTGGGAGGTGGAGCCATGATGAAAGCACCAATTTGATAAAAAGAGTTTCCACAACTATTAATTTTAAGATCTAGGGTTTTCTAATGATACACACAAAAGCAAGAAGGAATAGGAAAGAAAGAAAATTCTGAATTCATTCTATGCTCCTTCCAAAATAGAAGTTGCTTTAAATACAACTAACCAATTTCTAAGAATTGGTCTAATGGGCCAGCCCAACCATAAAATGCAGAAATAAAATTAACATAGCAAATAATAATAAAACTGATTATTTTGTCACATAGTCCTTCATCCATTTGGGCTTGGATCTCACACGAGTGGGCCTGTTATCACTCAGGTACCCAGGAGTAGAGTTGCTTCTAGCGTGAGTTAGCCGTTGGAGTGGCTTGTTTAGTGTCTTTATTTATTTTGCATCGAGTCGTGCTCTGAACATGTAACACGGGGATGTTTCGATTTCATATTCTGAGAGAAACATTATGTACTCTACCTTATGTTGTTATGTTTATTTGAATTATATGAAGTATTGGCTTTTATGCCTAAGTGTTAATTATGAATGAGATGAGCATGAGACTTTCATTATGTCTATATGATTGAAGTAATTCTGCTGCTACATGCTAAGTGAAAATATATGAAACGCATGAATTTATTCTAAGTGTTATTAAGCATGACATGTGTATGTGATGTTTTGAAATTATATGTGACACTCTTATGTGAGATGCATGATAAGTTACTCTGATATTTATATTTATTTCGCGGGGTTTAGAAGGGTGTTATATTAGTGGTATCAGAGCAGGTAGGTCCATCCGGCCAGGTTGTCTAATGTTGTTTGTCCCCTAGTATGCGACATGTGTGTGAAAACACTGTCGGTACTCGTTTATCTTTCTAACCTTTGTCTGCAGGAGTGGGATTGAAACAAGTGGGGGAGAAGCTTGTGCTTCTCCAAGATGCTTCAGGTGTGGAGTGGTGGCTCAGTGTGTCGTTGAACGCTATTATAGTTTGGTAAAGACGGTTTATGCCCCATCATGATTGTCGGTAGCCTATTGACAAATTGAGGAACTTATCTCCCTTAATCTTTTCTTGATAGTAGAAGGGATCATGTTGGATGGATCATAGACGTGTCTTGCGAGCTTAGATGGTGTGCAGTGAATTGTTTGGTGTTAATCCAAGTGCTTACAGATTGTTTTGAATGAGTCGGTGCAAGATGGTGCCAAGATGTTTATGTTGATGGCTCCATATCGTATGTCCGCTTCGGAATTGAAAGAATTGAAGAATCAACTTGAAGATTTGCTTGAGAAGAGATTCATTCGTCAGAGTGTGTCACCATGGGATGTACCAGTTTTGTTAGTTAATAAGAAAGAAGATTCTATGAGGCTTTGTGTGGATTACAGACAATTGAACAAAGTGACTATTACGAATAAGTATCCACTTCCAAGAATTGATAATTTGATGAATTAGTTGGTTGGTGCAAGTGTGTTCAGTAAGATAGATTTGAGATCTGGGTATCATCAGATTCGTGTGAAGGCTGAAGATATTCAGAAGTCTGCTTTTAGAACAAGGTATGGACATTATGAGTTTTCCGTGATGTCATTTGGTGTGATAAATACACCAGGTGTATTTATGGAGTACATGAACAGGATTTTCCATCCTTATTTGGACAAGTTTGTGGTTGTGATCATTGATGATATTTTGATCGATTCGAAGAGTGAAGAGGATCATGTTGAGCATCTGAGAATTGTGTTATTTGTGTTGAAAGAGAAGCAGTTGTATGCTAAAATTTCTAAGTGCGAGTTTTGGTTGAAGGAAGTGAGTTTCCGTGGCCATGTGATTTCGAGTAGAGGTATTGCGCGCAGTTGATCCGTAGAAGGTTGAAGCTGTATCACAATGGGAAGCTCCAAAATCTGTTTTTGAGATTAAAAGTTTTCTTGGTTTGGAAGGTTATTATCGGAAATTCATTGAAGGATTTTCCAAGTTATCTTTGCCATTGACACAATTGACTAGGAAGGGCCAAGCTATTGTTTGGGATGCAAAGTGTGAAGAAAGTTTTCAAGAGCTTAAGAAAAGGTTGACGACATCTCTTGTTTTGATTTTGCCGAATCCGGCAGAACCGTTTGTTGTGTATTGTGATGCTTCGTTGATGGGTTTGGGAGGTGTGTTGATGCAACATCAGCAAGTTGTAGCTTATGCTTCAAGGCAACATAAAGTGCATGAGAGGAATTATCCGACGCATGACTTAGAGTTGGCCACAGTTGTGTTTGTGTTGAAGCTTTGGAGGCATTATTTGTTTGGTTCGAGATTTGAGGTGTTTAGTGATCGCAAGAGTTTGAAGTATCTCTTTGATCAGAAAGAATTGAATGCAAGGCAAAGGTGATGGTTAGAACTTCTGAAGGATTATGATTTTGGTTTGAATTACCATCCAGGTAAAGCAAATATGGTAGCTGATGCATTGAGTAGGAAACCTTTGCATATGACGATGATGATGGTAAGATAGTTGGAAATGATTGAACAATTTTGGGATTTTAGTTTGGTTTGTGAAGAGATTTCTTATGGATTTAGGCTTGGTATGTTGAAGCTAACTAGCGGCATTCTTGATGAGATTCGAGAAGGTCAGAAGTCGAAGATCGAACATCATAAATCGTCGGGTTTGATGCAACCGTTATCTATTCCTGAGTGGAAATGGGATAGCATATCGATGGATTTTGTGTCTGGTTTACCTTGAACACTGAGTAATTGTGAAGCTGTTTGGGTTATTGTGGAGAGATTGACGAAATCTGCTCACTTTATTCCAATGAGAATGGACTACCCGTTGGAGAAGTTAGCGAAGCTGTACATTGAGAGGATTGTCAGTTTGCATGGTATTCTATCTAGCATTGTGTCAGATAGAGATCCAAGGTTTACTTCGAGATTTTGGGAGAGTTTGCCAAGTGCTTTGGGTACAAAGTTGCGTTTGAGTTCTGCTTATCATCCACAGACAGATGGCCAGACTGAGAAGACGATTCAATCACTTAAGGATCTTTTGAGAGCTTGGGTGTTGGAAAAGGGAGGAGCTTGGGATAGTTACCTGCCTTTAATTGAATTTACTTACAACAACAATGGGAATGACACCTTTTGAGGCATTGTATGGTAGGAGGTATAGGACGCTATTGTGTTGGTATGAGTTGGGAGAAAGTGTTGTGGCTGGACCTGAGATAGTCCAACAGACTATTAATAAGATTAAGGTGATTTAGGAAAAGATGAAGATTTCTCAGAGTCGTCAGAAGAGTTATCATGATAAGAGGAGGAAAGCACTTGAGTTTCAAGAGAGAGATCATGTGTTTCTTTGAGTTACTCCGATAACTGGTATTGGTAGAGCTTTGAAGTCATGTAAGTTGACGTCGCGTTTTATTGGTCTTTATCACATTTTACAGAGGATATGTGAGGTAGTCTATCGGATTGATCTGTCGTCGTTGCTTGCTAATCTCCATGACGTGTTCCACGTATCTCAGTTGGGGAAATACATTGTGGATCCGTCTCATGTAGTCCAAGTAGATGATGTACAGGTGAGTGATAACCTGACTGTGGAGACATCACCTTTACAGATAAAGGATTCGGAGTTGAAGCAACTTCGAGGTAAAGAGATTTCTTTGGTGAAGCTAGCTTGGGGAGGACCAGCCGGTGGAGTGTGACTTGGGAGTAGGGGTGTACGCGGGTTGGGTTGGACCGGATTTGGCCTAACCCGTTACCCAACCCGTTCAAACTTCAATGGGTTGGATTCATCATCCAACCCAAAATTTCATTATTAAAACCGACCCGAACCGACCCGTTTATTTATGGGTTGGGTTGGGTTAGTGGGTTGTGTTTCAAATAAAAAATATTTTTTTAATGATTTTTTTTGTCGATTTAAAGAAATATAACACAACTCAATACAATCATATTCATTTATAACACTCAAATTCGATGAAACATATCATATAATATCTAATAAAATTCATCAACACGAGATAACACTTGATGTTAATATAAAATTTTACAATTCACGTTATTTCATTAAATATGTAAGTTAGAAATGATTCAAAAAAAATATAAGAAACACATTTAATATTAGAATTACGTAAACTCATTCGTCTAATAATATTATTAGTGCAGAATAATTTTTTTTATAAAAAAATTATGGTTATTAGTGACATATTAGTTTTATATTTTTATTTAAAATTAAAATTAAAATAATAAAAAATTACTAAAATCACATCATTGGGTTGGGTCAATGGGTCTGCGGGTTGCAAAACTCAAACTCGATACCCGACCCAAAACTATACGGGTTGTTATTGGTTGGGTTGGGTATACCTATAAACGAATGGGTTCGGGTAATTTATGGGTTGGGTTGGTTTGGGTTAATGGGTTCGTGGATCGACCCACACCCATGAACACCCCTACTTGGGAGCTTGAGAGTCAGATGAGGGAGTCTTATCCCAAGTTGTTCGTTTGAGGTAATTTTCGAGGGCGAAAATCTTTTAAGTGGGGGAGAGTTGTAACACCCCAATTTTAAAAATTATATATATATATATATATATATATATATATATATATATATATATTAATTAATTATGTGATTTTATGCATATTTGATTTATTGAATTTACTTGAATTATATGAATTAATTGAATTATTTGATTTATATGATTTATTTGATTTATTGGATTTATATAAATTAATTGATTTATTTGAGTTATTTGGATTAATTGATTTATTAGACTTATTTGAAATAATTGATCTATTTGATTTATTTGAGTTAATTGATTTATTTGATTTAATTGAATTAATTAATTAATTGATTTAATTGATTTAATTGAATTATGTGATTTATTTGAATTAATTGAATTAATTGATTTATTGGATTTATTCGAATTATTTGATTTAATTTAATTACTTGATTTATTTGATTTATTTTATTTGGTGGAATAAAATTGAATTGGTAGAATTAATTAGTTTGGCCTAATTGAGGGTGTGAATAGTAAGTGTGGGAGTGGGTTAGTAAGCCCCATAGAAATTATGAGAAAATTGTGAAATTGCTAAAATAAGAGAAAGAGATAATAGGGTTAGAAAGATAGAAAGTTAGAAAGAGGCTAGAAGAGAAGAGAGGAGAAGAGAAGAGGAACCAAAAACAAGAGTTAGAAATCCAAGAAAAATCAAGGTAAGGGTGGTTTTTTATATAATTATTGGGATTGTTTAATAATGTTAATGGATAGTAATATGTTTAGGTTGAAACCCCTAAATTTTCCATGAATTCGAAATTGTTTAATTTTAATGTTAATCTTTGAAATGTGTTAATTTAATTGTATTTAGAATTGATATGTTAGTATACTATTGAGACCCATTCAATATTTGGAGTAATCCAATAGAATTAAAAAATATATATATTTATTGAATAGTAGCGGAATCTATATATCTAGTTATTGAAGTTGTTGCTGTAGTGTATCATCTTACTATATAAGAAAATCTAAGGCTCTGGAAATACTCATTCTACCCCCCATCTACCATCTTCCACATAACCCATTTTGCCTCAAAAGTTGTCATTTGGTTGCCCTTAAGTAACTAAAACCAACTCTAACCAGAACTTTACTTCTATTTGCTTATTTGATCTAACATATGTATGGTATATAGTACAACATCAACCAAATCGTCTCAATCAATAAGTCAGATTTTGAATATATTTTTTCACTATAGCTCTGCAAAACCACTGATCAATGCCTTGAACAACTCATTTCAACTACTCCTACAAGAAAAGGATATTGTTCTGAACTCTATTTCTCTTCTCCTTATCTCATTGTCTTCCAACCCTCCATATCCGTCCAACTTCGCCTCTCCGACATCATGAGATGGGACACCGTCTACACACGATTCAACAATGGCCATACCTTTCAAACTCATCAATGATATCAACGTTCGCAAAGAGTTGTGGAAGATCCCTGTTAAGATACATTTAGATCTGGGGTCGTCGCAACGGGTTTTCGACAACGAGCGTGGTGGTGGGTGGTGGTGGTCTGATTCGAAAAGGTTTCTCTTTGACATTTTCAATTTAGGTTTTGTTATTAACTTATTCTATTGTATATGATTTGTTTAGGTTTTTTAACTAATACTGAACTAATTGTTATGATTCTTATTAGTTTATGTTTGGTTTGTCAGATAATGAAGGTGAATGTAAAGTTCAACTGTATAAATCCGAAAAACCCATATCTGTTCTCAACAAAATCTCTTACAAAGCCCTACCGAAAACTGAAAAGGCCATGAACTCATCCTACAGATGTCGCTTCGTACATTGTCAAAGGTATATTCTCGCTGGTGGTTAAGGAATAACGTGTTGGCTAAGGAATAATGTGTAGATGTGTTATTTGAAACTTTGTAGAAACTTATTTTTGTTTCAGTTATTACATATTTGGATGATGATGGATATAAAAGTTGTTGCAGATTTGATTTGATTTATTGTTTATACATAGGTAATATACTTTGATATCTTTTCTAACTAAACCTTTCTAAAATGCTTAAAGAAAAGTGGTAGCAGATTCGAAGATGGATTTATGACAGTACTAACAGATGTGGACCAAATGAATGCTCAAAGAATGGAAGATTTTTTAGAACAATCTGCCAGGTTAGTTTTGCAAAATAGCTTGTAACATTCAACTTAATACTATATTTCCCTGTATGATGTTCAATGTCCAACTCCTCAGCTACAGGTTGAAACTGTTTTATTCATTTGATTTGGAATTTGACCTCTGACATGTGACTGTGAACCTCCAACAGACGAGTTCTTGTCTTAATTCCCAATTTAGTGGAGCAGACAGGTTTTCTATTTATTCAAAGTTAAGTCACTTTTATAATATCATATTAGTGAACAGGACTATAGTTTACCCAAAAAGAGAATATTGATTTTCACATTGTTCAAAATCTCCTAATATGTATAGTCTAAAATTTTCATTATGCTTCTGTGTTTTTTCTTTCTCACTAAGAACATTGTTCTATTGTTAAGCATGTTTTCTCTTTCCTTTGTTATGGTTTTGGGCATTGTTTGTGCAAGTTATAAAAACAGAACCAGATAAGTCAATCAAGACGTTGGAAATTGTGGTGATGTTGCTCTGGTTGTCCTCGGAGTGAGCTATTTCCAACTAGAAGTGTAATATTGGATCTTCTGCCACCTCTCCCTCAGCCAGCAGAAGAAAATACAGTTAAGTGTTGATTCTGACATGGAGATAGAAAGTTAGTTTGCATTGGTTGTGATATAGAATTACTGAATGCGGGATATGCAACCAAATCCATGAATCTGGTGTTTCATATTTTTGCTGAGCTCACTTTGGACCATGACAGCAGAGGTTTGAACCCATGAGTTTCAAACTGGTGTTTCATATTTATTGGTGAACTTATACTTTGATATCTTTTCTTGCAGGAGGAAGGCACAGGACTGCCTGGTTGAGCTAACTAGATCTTCTTACTGCAACTGGACTTCAAATGGATCACAAAAACCAGTGTTTGTGTCAATATTCATCTTGCGTCACCGGAAGTGGAGTTTCTTCCTTCAAAGGTACGACTCCCATTTGTATTGATTATTTTTCATCCAAATGATATTTTGTGTACATGTGTGCTTTCTTTCAGTGTATATTGTTCAGCCTTTGCACAGAGATCCTGAAATGTGGGGACCACATTGAAATGAGTTTAAACAAGAAAGGTTTAGTGCCGGTGTTTCTACCACATTCAAATGAGTTTAAACCAGCAACCTTGGCCACTGATCTTCAGATAGTATCACTGGTAACTGAAACTGGCACAGATACTCCACAATCATTTGAGAAAAGCCTGTCCAAATGACAATCTATTTGCACACCTAAGGTAAAACATCAAATACTATGCCTATTTTTCCATATTTTGCACCATTCTCCTCCATGTTGATTACTTTTTTTATTGGACAACTTCAGATATTATAGATATTGTCATCCTTGTATCTAAAATTATACATATTCATATGTTAGATGGTATATGACTGTGCATAATCAGATTTGTATCCTGTGAAATTGTTAGATGAACTTTAGAGGATCCATGTTCTGGTTTTTGTAAATTAGATCTAAAATGCTTAGTAAGAACATGAGTACTATGTTTGTCAAATGGTTTACATCTCATGTTACGTTACAAATTAATTCTTCATGGTTACTTTTCATTTCATTTAATGACCAATAATTCTATACATTTTATTACGAACTGCATGGTACGCTTAACCATTATTCCTCATTATTAACATGCCTCTCAGTATTCCAACTTTACATTTTCTAAACTATTAATTCATTTCCAATTCCAATGTAGGGGGAAGGTGCAGGGTCTCAACCCTCATTATATATCCATGCCTCCTAAACTCTATTTAACACACCAAAGTTGAAGAATAAATCAGTTACTCTATGGCATCCAACCACAGTATCAATGCACCGGTGCCTGCTGCTGTCCAGAAACTGCCACCAGAGGCTACTGATGTCCAGACACGGCCTCTCCTACAACCTTCATCCGATTTCTAACTACCAGACGCTAACGATCATCGTGTCGAGGGGCAACGGCCTCTACAGGTTTGGAATTTACAAATTGTGCACGGGTTGTTCATCAAAAAATCTTTGTCTGCAGTTCTTAATCACTAACTCTTTCTGTACATAACATCAACAGACCCAACAAAATATACAACCTGCTGTCGACAATGAAGCCCTTCCTGACAACCAAACACCTTCGGATGTTCAACCAGCTACGAAATTCCCCCCCCCCCCCCGCCCCACCGCTGAACCCGACCAACAGCCTCCCCAATTTCAACCACTTCTGTAGGTGCGACTGGTACAACTTTCTTCTCACGAAACGTTAATGTATTATGATGATGTTAGTCGACGGTCCCTTATTTTTTCAATGTTTACACTTTTCATAAACTGCTTTTCTTCTTCAGGTACATGCCCCTCGTGCGGTATGTAATAGAAGAAAGAGGAAAAGAAAAACAAAAGCATCCAGATATCTGAGAAAATATACATTTCATGATTCTGATGAAGCCGAAGAACGCAACTACGAACCGGTTGATTCTGACGATGACGATGAGCGGGACTACACATACGACAACTCCATGTCTGCCTGGAAATTTAGAGATTCTGATTAAGTTTGCAACTTATTTTCCAATTTCGTTTATGTTTTGAGTGCTGATGTTCAACCCTCATATAATACTGGGGTAATGTTTGTAGTGACAGGCTACTTGACTGGAACTGACAATGTTAAACACAAATTGCTCAATCATTTTTTCTACCCGCACATGACAATGGATTATATGTTTTGAATGATGTTTTTACATCCTGTTACAACTATGCTATAATATATATTATGACATCCCACATTATATCACCTTCCAATTGAGTGATTGGTCATATAGGCCATTAACAATGGAAACCGGATCTCAAGTGTCGTGGAAATGTAAATTTGGACAAAAATTCATATAAAAAACATTAGGAAATCTTATTTTAAATTTAAGGGACAAATAAATTCAATGATGATATTATTATTATTATTATTATTATTATTATTATTAACTTTTGTCTTTATTTCAACATCTTCATTTATAAAAGGAAATTAATCAATTTTATTTTCTCATATAGTCTAAATTATTTGAAACAATAAACAAATCAATTATAAACACGTTCAAAACCACATCTCCTCCAAAAAACGTACCCCGTGCGTAGGCCAAAATTAGCTCAAAATCTATGTCAACGCACGGTTAACACACCAGTTTTGTGTCAACACGGGTAACCAGACCAAAATCTCTGGCTTGGCACGGGTTCCTACATTTTTTGTACAATTAAAGAAATTAAAAATCAATATCCGTAAACAAATGTATGAATTCAAACACGAGAATAATGTGTTTTTTAGAATTTAGAAAATAATATATGAAAAATTGAAGTATATATTACTGATGTCTTTCTTTTAAAAATTGGAAATTTCATACAATTTTGTTCTTATTTTAAAAATATGTCTTTCATTTAAATATTTATCTTTCACCACCTTTTTTTTTCTTTTTTACAATTCAATTTAAATCTTTTTTTATTTGTCATTACTAAATTTTCTACTATAAATTAAAGTATCTGAAGTTTTGTTCTAATAATCATTACGAATACTATATAACACTTAAACAAGTCTCTTCAATCTGTTAAGTCTATTAACTTTGTAGTATATGATGAGTACAATTTTTTAGAACCCAACTCTTAACGATATATGCATGTCAATCTTATAAAATTCCATGAATTAGAATAGAGCAAAACTCTTCAAGAACTTTTAATTATTTATTTTTTTTAAGATTTCACTTTCTTTTATAAATAATTAATAATTTTCGTAATGAATACTATAATTTTCGCATTACCAATCACGTGTGGACGCACGGGTAACCATACCAAATGCACGGGTAAGACATCAGTACCGTGTGAACTCACGGGTAACACACAGTACTGTGTCAATGCACGGGTAGCCAGACCAAATCTTTATTGTGAACGCACGGGTAGTACACGAGTACTGTGTAAACACAGTGACGACCGGAGCAAAATCGGTGTAAACGCATTGATATCTAATATTGTTTTTTTGAAATTATTTTTAATTTTACATACCATTTTTTTAAAGATATTATATGAATAATTGAAATATATATTATTCATGTCTTTCTTTTAAAAATTGAAAATTTGTTACAATTTTTTTTAAATTTTAAAAATATGTCTTTCATTTCGATATTTCTCTTTCATTCACTTATATTTTTATCTTTTACTACTTCATGTTATTTTTTTTTAATTAAATTTCAATATTTTTTATTTATTATTTGAATTTCATAATCTAATTGGTAACAATTCCGCAGTCCACTATTCTTTTGTGACTTATCAATATTTGATATTATATTTTTTTTATTAACACAATCCTTTAAAAGACGTGAATTTAAATTTTTCCCTATCATAATATATTAGTTCAATTTCAAAGGTCCGCAGTGGAACTCGTGCGTCCGCACGGGTATCCCACTAGTTAAGAAATGAATGAGTGGAACTAATATGAAATCCATTTCCACATGTAGCGAACAATAATAGCAGTGAAATGTAATATTGTGTTCACCAAAGTGTTGTAGCAACAAAACAAAACAGTTGGTGTGGTGACCCTTTTTCAACAATTTCCTGTAGCGCAGGATAATTAGCCAGGTAATGTAATTTTTATTATTTCTTTGTACATACAAAGTAGTGTAAAACTTACCAACTCAAGATTGCTCTAATTATATAAAATAGTACTCTTTTGAGTGGTCATTAACTTTTTGTAAATATTCATATCATAGGGTTATAGTGACAACTTTCCATATAAATTTATATCTTAAATCTCTAAAGACACTATTGGCATCCTTATTTATGGTTTTTATTTGTGCAATGTAAATGCAACTGTACAGACATGTATGTGTATGATACCTTGTTTCCTCCGCAGCATAACATTTGCTGTTTAATGCAATTGCAATAATCTTTGAGAAAATTACATTGTTTGTTAAAATATTGATCACTTATTAAAAATACTAATTAATTTTTCAATATTAATTATTTATTCAAAAACTTATTATCTCTTTAAATATTATTATTTATTAAAATACTGCATATATATTAAATAGTGAATATTTATTTGAAATATTGAAACTTTATTAATTAATGGAACTTTATTCAAAAATTGATTATTTATTTAGATATTGAATATTTATTTAAATATTGATCATTTTATTAAATATTGATTATTTATTTAGATATTGATTATTTATTAAATATTGAATTAATTATTGATGACAAATTAATTACTCTATGTTTAATCGATATCGTGTGTTTTGTGAATTATGGTGTGATTGTGTGTATTCTTGTGAATTACTTGCTATGTATAGTGGTAATGTTTGAAGTAAGAATGTCTTGATTATGAAAATGTGATTGTGTGTGCAATTGTGTGGTACTTCAAGTGTGATGAATTATTAAAGATATGCATGGATGTTAAAATTAGGGAATGATCTTAATTGTATATGATTGTTGAATTTTCACACGCATCACTTGTGTCAAGAGGCAATGCTTGTTAGTTTCGTGGGAGCTAGTGACTTGTCCCAAACCTAGAGCGGGGTTTGAAATCTTAGGGAATGGACTTTTGTGTGTTATTGGTCTAGGGAAAGGACCCGGTTTAATGTAAAAACTGAAAAATAATAACAAGTGTTTGGAGTCACGTGCATGAGTTGCATTGAGTCTCATGGTGTATATGTTTGTGTGAGATATGAGATTATGTGTATATTTGTAAATCGATGAATTGGTGAATTATGGACTTGTGTGTATATACTTGTGAATAGTATGGTTACTTGAGTGATATTGTATTGATGAAACCTTTGAAGTGTGAGAATAATTGTGATTATACTTGTATGCCTTAAATTATATATTATCTTATGATTTCAATAATTATGTGAATTCTCACCCTTCTGTTGGAATGATGTTTTGTACGACATCGCTCAGGTACCTAGGAGTAGAGTTGCTTTTAGCGCGAGGTAGCCGTTGGAGTAACTTGTTTAGTCTCTTTATTTATTTTGGGTCGAGTCGTGCTCTAATCATGTAACACGAGGATGTTTTGATTTCATATTCTGAGAGATACTTTATGTACTCTACCTTATGTTGTTATGTTTATTTAAATTATATGAAGTGTTGGCTTTTATGCCTAAGTATTAATTATGAATGAGATGAGCATGAGACTTTCATTATGTTCATATTATTGAAGTAATTCCGCTGCTACATGCTAAGTGAAAATATATGAAAAGCATGAATTTATTCTAAGACTTATTGAGCATGACAGGTGTATGTGATGTTTTGAAAATATATGTTACACTCTTATGTGAGATGCATGATAATTTACTCTGATATTTATATTTTTTCCGAGGGAATGAGAAGGGTGTTACACCATGGGGCACCTTTTGCTACAAAGTAATGTCGTCCGGTCTAAAGAATGCAGGAGCAACTTATCGAAGGGTTATGACAACTCTGTTTCACAACATGATGCACAAGGAAATTGAAGTATATGTTAATGATATGATTGCCAAATCTAAAACAGAAGAAGAACATGTGGAACCTCTATCAAAGTTATTACAACGTCTAAGAAAATACAAACTCCGCTTGAATCCAAATGAATGCATATTCGGTGTTCGTTTAGGAAAGCTCTTGGGATTTATCGTCAGCCAAAAAGGAATTGAGGTTGATCTTGGCAAAGTCAAGGTCATTCAAGAAATGCCTGCTCCAAAGACTGAAAAATAAGTAAGAAGATTTTTGGGACGTCTGAATTACATCTCGAGATTCATATTTCTCATGACCGCGACATGCACGCTAATCTTCAAGCTACTCAGAAGGAACCAAAGTTGTATATGGATAGAGGATTGCCAAAAAGCTTTTGACAGCATCAAAGAATATCTGCTAAAACCGCCTATTCTTCTCCTCTAGTGGAAGGAAAACCATTAATCATCTACTTAACAGTCTTGGAAGATTCCATGAGCTGTGTGCTTGGCCAACAAGACGAAACAAAAAGAAAAGAGTCTGCCATTTATTACTTAGGCAAGAAGTTCACGGACTGTGAAACTCGATACACTATGCTCGAGAAAACTTGATGCGCTCTATCTTGGGCAGCTAAATGTCTTCGCCAGTACATTATTTGTCACACTACTTGGTTAATCTCCGAAATGGATCCGATCAAATATGTCTTTAAAAAGCCTTCTTTAACGGGAAGGATTGCCCGTTGGCAGATGTTGTTATCAGATTACGACATCGAGTACCATGCTCAGAAAGCCATCAAAGGAAGTGTTTTAGCCGATCATCTGGCTCACCAACCAATTGACAATAATGAACCAATATGATTCGACTTCCCAGACGAGGATGTGATGTACCTAAAAATGAAACATTGCGATGAATCGTTACCAGGCGAAGGGCCAGAACCAGGATCCCATTGGGGATTAATATTCGACAGAGCTGTCAACGCTTATGGAAATGGAATTAGGGCAATCATTTTTACACCTCAGGGTACCCATATTCCTTTCACCGCCAGATTGGCATTCAAGTGTACAAATAATGAGGCTGAATATGAAGCTTGCATCATGGGTCTCAAATAAGCTATCAACTTAAGGATAAAGAACTTGGATGTGTATGGAGACTCAGCCCTGGTTATAAATCAGATCAAAGGACATTGGAACAAACGTCAACTAGGATTGATTCCTTATAAATTCTACGTAAGAAGGTTGTTACCCTTCTTCAACAAGATTGATTTTCATCACATTCCTCATGAAGAAAACCACATAGCTGATGCACTAGCTACCCTATCCTCCATGATTAGTGTGAATCGATGGAACGACGTACCCAAGATTGACGTAATGAGCCTTGATAGGCCCGCTTACATATATGCAGTGGAAGCCGTCATCAATGACAAACCATGGTATCATAATATCAAATGCTTCCTTCAAAAATAGGAATACCTGCCTGGGGCATCAAGGAAAGAAAGGAAGACTCTCAGAAGACTGGCTAGAAACTTCTTCCTGAACGGTGATGTGCTCTACAAAAGAAACTTCGACTTCGTTTTGCTCAGATGTGTTGACATACACGAAGCAAACATGCTAATGAAAGAGATTCATGAAGGCTACTTTGGTACTCATGCCAATGGGCATACAATGGCAAGAAAAATTCTAAGAGCAGGATATTATTGGCTGACAATGGAATCCGATTGCTACAAGTACATGACGATTTATCAAGAACAATCTCATTTGTCGTTATGGTGATCCAAACCAGATCATTACTGATAATGGATCAAACCTGAACAACAAGATGATGAAAGTATTATGTGTTGAGTTCAAAGTTGAACACCATAACTCATCTTCCTACCGGTCTAAAATGAATGGAGCGGTAGAAGCAGCTAACAAAAATATCAAGAAGATCATTCAGAAAATTGTTGTAACTTACAAAGATTGGCATGAGATGCTAACATTTGCTCTTCACCGTTATCGCACATCCTTCCTCACTTCAACAGGGGCAACCTGTCATACCCCAAATTTTGACCACTAAAATTTCCCATCATTGTGAAAATCATCATCACAATATGGATGTACTTTCATGTCTCATCAATCTCCTCAGGAATTGTTAGGCATTCTCTACAGTCAAAGATTAGGGTTTTGAACCCTCTCAGAGCACTTAGACAAAGGATCAATCAAGGAATGACATGATCTTCAACTTGTCGAACAACTTAAACACCCATAAAGGATCAAGAGGACTCCCACATCAAGAATCAAGCACAAAGTTGCAACATTCAAAGTGGATCAAGCCTCAAGATCGCTAGTTTCACCAAATTAGGGTTTTGGTCGACCAAGGCCTCCAGATGGAGATTTTCATCTGGGCATGAGTCAATGCTTTAAAGCACAACCCAATATACTCCAAGGGACCTCATGGACCCAATCATCAAGTCAATTTAACCTCAGGGGATGCATACACTAAAAATCAGGAATTAGGGTTTCTTGACCTAATTCACCCCTAACTTGAATTTTGGGACAAAACATGAACCAAGACCTCAAGATATGATTTGAGGGTCTCCAATACACTACATTTATCCATTTGCAACAATGGATTGATCCAAGAAGCTTGATTCATAAGTTTCAATTTCATCAGGACCACAATTAGGGTTTGGAGGAAAAAGTCAACTGTACCTTTGACTTTTGACCAAGACATGCTCCCAAACCTTGGGACATGATTCAATACACCCTATAACACCTATGGAATATGTCCATTAGGATTGACTTAGGTCAAGGACTTGATTTCACAAAGGATCACACAGTTCGGATTTCATCCGATAAAAAGTCAACTATGCACAAAATCAAGTTTGACTTTTTGAGATTTTTCACAATTATGGTTCCTTGACCCCAAAACAATGTTAATATGTGATTTAAATCATCATTCATCAAGAAAAATAAAGAAAGTGAGTTAACTTGTAAAAGGGGTAACCATAAAAACTTAGAATTTTTCTAAGTTATGGAACAAAGTGGCTAGGGTACCAACTTCCAAGGGCCATAACTTGAGATCCAAGCAACCGTTTTTGATGGTCCAAAGCTGGATTTGTAGCTCTCATGGCATAGTTTAAAAGTTTCAACTACATCTCATTCCAGTTCTCCATGGATTTTTAGTTATGGAATGATCAAAATGGCAAAAAACATGAAAATGACATTTTTCCAACACTTAGTGAAATTTTCACTAAGTCAAAATCTGCCTTATTTTTTCCCAAATGTAGAGGCATTTTTCATGGTAATTCAAGTTGATTCAAAACCAAAGTTGGACATTATGTTAAAATAGGATATATCAGCTTTCCAAAATGTCCAAGAACTCCATGAAACTCCACCTGAGCTAGGGGTTATGACAACTGCAATATGCCATGATGCAAACTGTTTTGCAAGGCATATTTGTGCATTAGGGCTCGATTTGATCAAATTGTGCAACAACAAGCATGGTTATCCATCTTCACACCTCAAGGGGGAACAACCAAGGGACAAGCACTGATTCATAAGCCTCCCATGTCGTTGGAACTACATATATGTGTGGCACCCCTAAAAGCTAAAAATGCCTCAAGACTCCAATTTTGTTTTGAGGCATTCAATGGATGCATAGAGCTGGCATGTATCAGTCCATGATCAACCAATTGAGTCAAGATAAGCTCATACAACAGAGAACCATAGGCATGTGCTCTAATCTCAAGTCAATGGCTAGAGGAGACTTGAGATTCAATTTGATCCACATTGGCCAAAGGCCTACTGCAGCTACCATTCCCTATTGATGCCAAAACAAACTTGTTGCACTATAAATAGACATCATTTGTGATCAGTTTGAGTACACCAAAGCACCCAAACTGATGCTTTCCTCAAAATCACCTCTTTCATTCCAATTTTGCCTTCTAAAGCAAGTCACTATCGGGCTTTGAGTTTGAGAGCAATTCCAACCAAACCAATGGTTCACACACCTCACATATAACATATAGAAGTGATCCATAACACAAAATCACATCTGGAACATCAGATTCTCAAAATCACTAGCCATCTGCACAAGCCTTTGACAGATTTGCAGTTTAGGTGCCAAATCAAGTTCCAGCTCAATTCAATCCACTCTAAGCATTCAGACACACTCCATGGCACCTAAGGAAGCTGTCCACATTCTTGGCGCCCTTTTTCAAACTTTTGAATTTTTGAATTTTTATTATTTTATTTAATTGATTCAAAAATTAATTTCTCTCTGAATTTTAATGATTTTGAGTTGATTGTTTTTTTCAAAATTCACAAAAATGTTAAAATATTTTATTTTACAAAAATTTCCCAAAAATATTACTTATTTCATATATTTGATATTTTTGCAAAGAATTAATTTTTATTTGTTTTTTAAGATTTAAAAAAAAAAATCTTTTGATTTTCCAAACTTAAATGGTTTTCAATCATTTTGTGGATAAAAACATGATTTTTGGAACATTGACCCAATGTCACAACTCATTTCTCACATGTTTTCTATGATTTTTATTAATTTTTAATCAAAATTAATTCCATTTTTAACAAAATTAGGGTTTTGATTGATTCAACACTCATCAATATTTTTCATAAACAATTTTGGGCCTCTTGATAGAGTGTAAGTCTCACCCCTTTGTAAATAAAATAATTTGGGCCTCAGTGTATTGTATAAGTCCCGATACAGTGTCAGAAATTTCGACGCGATCATCGTTTTCAAACTTTTTTGAACTGGACCTCCCCTCGTGTTATAAGTCCCATCTTTCTTTTTCAAACACCTTTGGGCCTCTAATAGAGTGTAAGACCCAACCCTTGTTGTACATAAACCTCTTTGGGCCTCAGTTGTTGTATAAGTCCCGGTACGATATTCAAAACAACGGTGTGATCACTGTTAAACCTTGGGCCTCTCCTTGAGTATAAGCCCCAACAATCTTTTCAAAACAATTCCCTTTTGATTTAGATTCAAATATATATATTGTTATCCAAACTTTCTTTAATTTCTTTGAACAACTAACAATACAGCCTGGAAGCTTGCTCGCTTGTAAGTTTTATCAGCTTTCTTTTACATGCTTTGATATATATATAATTGTATTATGGGAAGCTACACACGATTAGTCTTCTTTCATACCCTTTTAGATACTTGTCATATATCAACAGTATATATACTAGTATAGTTATTTAGAGTTTTCCCCGACAACTAGGTCTAGAACTATGTAAAGCCCTGTTGGTCACTCTTAAATACAATCAAAACTAGATCCTCATAGGATTTCCAGATACAGTATTGCCTTTTCTTGGGCTTAAACAATATGGAACAAAGAGAAAGACAATATTCTTCGTGAACCTTTTCTCAGACTGTCACGCCTAGAAATTGTCAAAGATATTCTACTCCTCGGAGGTGATCTATTCTCGGTGAATGGCATCTCTTGAGTTTCTTCAAACCTCAGAACTTTCATGAAATGATCTATTCTCGGTGAATAGCATTTCTTGAACTTTTCTTGGTTTGGGACCCACAGGCTTCGTAAAAGCATCCCCCGCTTCCTCATGGGCATTGCACAAGGACTCTCCGGCTTCTTAGAAGTTATCATGCCTTTTCTTGGGCTTAATACAAGGACCCTGACGACCTCTTAAAGGTATAAGACAGAACTTAGTCATCCTTGGTTAGAGCAGTTTTTCCAGTGCCAGAACTCAAACCAATTTAGGGTTGATTCCCATCCCTTAAAACACCCGCCTCCTCTTGGGCACCATACAAAAGATAAAACTCTTCCACACTAGTTGACTTGGACGGTCTAATCCTCTTGAGTCTCAAAGACATTCTCAAGTTCCCTACAAACATAGGAGAAACCTCGGTCACTCTGGATCAATCTCCAGCAGAGCTAAACCCCGGTCTCTCTCCTAAAATTCCCCAACCAGGATCAGGTTATCATCAGATAACACTATCCTAAATCAGAACCTCAAGGCATCTGATATCTCAACTCTTCTGAAATCCCCAGCAAGAGTTGAATCTCCACTTGGACCTGCCTAGGGATCTTAATAATCCCCAGCAGAAAGATAGCCTCCTCTTAGGCTTTATATAATGATCTTTCCTCAACAACAGTTAGCCTCCTCTTGGGCTTTGTACAAAGATTCTCCCCAGCGGAGTTAACCTTTTCAGGCTCTCTTGTTGAGTCACTCACTTTTCAGACTCTCTTGTTGAGTCAAACAACCTTTAAGACTCTCTTGTTGAGTTAAATCACCTTTTCAGACTCTCTTGTTGAGTCAACCTTTTTAGCCTCAATCTTGGGCTTTGTACAAGACAGATAAAAATACTCTCTTGTTGAGTCAATATTTGTCCCGCCTCATCTCAAGCTTGGTATAAAGATTTCCCCTAGCAGGAGCTAGTCTCCTCTCAAGTTATGTAGAATACTTTCTCCAGCTTGTTCAGCCACAATCCTGGGCTTTGTACATGACAGATAAAAGAACTCTCTTGTTGAGTCAAACCATTTTAGCCTCAATCTTGGGCTTTGTACAAGACATAAATATTCACCTTTTAAGCTTGGGGACAGATATCTTCCCCAGCGAAATCATTTCCTCACAGCCTTCTTTTAGGCTTTGAGGAATAATTTCCCAAGCAGAGTCAAACTCTTTTCAGCCTCAATCTTAGGCTTTGTACAAGACTAATAATACTCTCCAGCAAGAGTCAAACTTTTTAGCCTCAATATTGGGCTTTGTACAAGAAAGATAAAACATTTTCCCTGGAAAAGTCAAGCTTTCAGCCTCCTCTTAGGCTTTGTATAATGATATCCCCGAAGAGTCAATCTGTTTTTTGCCTCAATCTTGGGCTTCGTACAAGACACCAACATATACACTCTCTTGTTGAGTCGGTCTTATTCAGCCTCCTTATAGGATTTGGATAAGGATCTCCCCAGTGGAGTCAATCAACCTCTTAGCTTCAACCTTGGGCTTTGATCAAGGCACACAAAAATCAACAATCCCTCTTTAGATATGACAAATTCTCTCTCAGTCAAAACCTTTTAGCTTCAATCTTGGGCTTCGAACAAGACACCAGAATATCTTTTTCCTCCCTTAAAATAGGAGGAACTACGATTGCTCTGATTTCCCTATTTCATTTAAACGGGAATACGTAGGCATAATATTGTGAAATCTTAGCGAGCATACTCATCAAAAACTCTAGGTCCAGTACCTTCACACCAAAACTTAAGTCCAACACCTTACCAAAAACATAGGGAAAACCCGAACATCAACAAAAACTCACTCTCTCACTCATATTTCCCAAGAAACTTTTCCAACCCATTAACGGATAAACACTATCAAGTACAAAGCAAAACCTAAAGCTAATATCCAGTGGATAACCACATATAGGATGGGTAATTGACAACTCCCCGTTGTATAACCTGACCCCGGACCCCCCAATCTCTTTTAAGCGTTTGTTTAGTTAAACATTCGCGTGCAAGGTTAGTTTTAGATAGCTTCCCTTTCCCTTCCAGCTTCACGGGATAAATAAGAAATCAGAAAGTAGCACCCACTCCTCCTCATTGCGGTGAGGAGAAAACCCAGCGATCGATAAGGTGGTCGCGTCACCGACAAAAATCGCTCGCTACAGTAAAATGGCGACTCTGCTGGGGACGTCTTTGATCTGTTAGGATTATAGGTTATAGCTCTTAAGAGGCCTAGGATGTTAGTTTTAGGAATAAATATATATATATATATATATATATATATCGCTTTTCCTAATTGATATCCGTGTTTATTTTTCTGCTAATGGGACTGCGGGTGATGCAGCATCTGGAATGTTTGAATGACACCTAAGATAAGTGATGGCACTAGACGGGTAATCTTACAAGGAGTGACTCCCAAATAAGAGACCCCGGTCGATCATCAAATCAGTGGAGATGCCCTTTGCGAATTCAATGCCTATACAACTTTGGTTGTTGAAAGCAGATTGTTCGATTGCGGTGTCCGTGAAATTGAGGATTTAGTAGGCTGAGACCTTGTTACTATTTTGTAGTGTAGAAGCTATCAGAAATAGTTGTCACGCGATACTACCCTCATTTTAGATTACTCTAAGATACTGCAGCTCGCTCGGGTGAACCAGCCTGCTGTTGTTATCCCAAGAGGGGTCAATGATTTTGAGGATAGGTACAAAAAATATCCAGTACAACCTTTGGGGATGGGTAGAGCCGTGACTTCATGACACCGAAACTTTGACCCCATGTTTTTTCTATGTTTTTGTGTGCTGCATTCATGCATTCATTTCATTAAAAAACTTTTTAAAAAGAAAAAATTTTCTCTTCTAGTCTCTCTTTTTCTAATTAAACTAAAACAATGATTGCAAATGTCAGAGAGAAAGATTGCGTTATGGATTTCGGTAGAAGGAAGACTCACAAGTACACCTTCAAGGTTCCAAAATTAGAGGATTTGAGAGGGTTAGCAAGGATAATCACCAACCCTGATGCTTTCAGAGCTAAGTACGGAGGACTGTTGTCCCTGCTAAGGGTCCATGTAATTGAAGGAATCCTGGCTACGCTCATTCAGTTCTACGATCCGGTCTATCACTATTTCACATTCCCGGATTATCAACTAGCACCAACACTGGAGGAGTAATCTCATCTGACTGATTTACCCATTACTGACCAAGCTCCCTTTTCTGGACTGGAAGAAATTCCAAAGGATCAAACCATTGCAAGAGCAATCTATTTAGACGAGTCAGAAGTCAGGACTCACATAACCATTAAGGGTGGAATCCAAGGTTTACCTGCCATGTTTTTGGTAAAGAAAGCTCTGTACTTTGCTAGTATAGGGAACGTGACTGCTTTCGAGAGCATCTTTGTTTTTCTCACCTACGGGTTATTTCTGTTTCCCAACATTGATAACTTCGTTGATATCAATGCCATTAAGATTTTTCTAATTGGAAACCCTGTCTGTACAACCTTGCTCGCAGATGCTTATCATTCTATACACTTAAGGAATTTGTACCGTGGAGGAATGATCACATGCTGTGTACCCCTGCTATACAAATGATTCACTTCCCATTTACCTAAGTCTGCTGCTTTTTGGGATCATAAGAGTGCTCTACGTTGGTCACAGAGAATCATGTATCTTACCAACTCTGACATAGATTAGTACAATCGAATCTATGATGGGATAAGAATCGTTGACCGTTGTAGAAATTTCCCTAATGTACCCCTCATAGGAACACAAGGAGGAATCAATTATCATCCAGTTTTAGTTCGTCGTCAATTCGGATACCCGATGAGACATGTCCCGCATAATGTTCATCTGGAAGGTCTTTTCTTCAAGGAAGGAGAAAATGATAGGGCACTAAAGACAGAAATAGTGCATGCCTGGAAACATGTTCACAGGAAAGGAAGAGAGTCTTTAGGAAAACCGGATTGTGTCTCTGTGGAACCTTATCTCCACTGGGTACAAACTAGAGCTCTCAAGCTGAGAATGTTATACCCTCGTCAAGAACTTCTTCCGCTAAAGGAATTTTTCCTTTATTTTATGTCTGATACGGAAAAACTTCAGGTTACTCTCAACAAAGTTCAACAGGAGAAGAGGTCTTGGAAGAACAAGTACCGCATTCTCAATGTGGAGTGTAACAAAATACAACAACTATTAAAAGAAAAAGATGCTCTGATTGAGATTTTAGAGAAACATGTTGTAGAAAGTCAAGAAGACCAAAGGAATTTGCTCGCTCATTTCACATGGCAAAGAAATGATAACCCGACAACGGCTCAAGAGCCCCGGTCAAAGAAAAGGAAAGTACCAGAACCAACACCTAAGCCCTCCCCAGAGAGGACTCAGGATCCATAAGTTTAGACATTTCCTTTTACAGCACTTTGATCTCATAGATCACATCAACGCCCATAGTGGAGAAGTATTATTCTCGGTATAACATACCTAAAGATCGTCCCTGGGGCATACTGTAACGCCCCAGTTTTGTTAGATTTATTTAATAGAGTAGATTTAATTGGTTTTGGTTTTATATTATTTTATTATTGACTTTTATTTGGCAATATATTATTTTTCATTGTTGTTGATGTTTTCTCGCATTTTGAGAGCGTTTGAGAGATATTTGAGCTGAGGGGTATTTTGGTCTTTTTGGGGGGTAGATATTTTCATAAAAAGAAAGAAAAGAGAGAAAAATAGTAAAGAAGAGAAAGAGAAGAAAAAAAGAGAAAGAAGGAGAAGAAAGAAAGAGAGAAGAGGAGAAAGAGGAAAAATCAAAGATTCGTCCGTTTCAATCGCGATTAATCGGGTAAGGGTGAGAAGTTTCAATTATATCATGCTTGTATATGTATATGTATGTTTTGTTGGAAGGTTTGGGTGAAAATATATGTTTTTCTATTTGGGTGAAATTGTGAGTAATTTGTAGAAATCGATGTTTTCACGGATGAATTGATGAAATACATGCCTAAATGTGTTCTAACATGTATTTTTGGGTCATTGGGTGTAATACTATCATGTGGGAGGAAGATTTGGATCATTTTTGGGTCCCAAACCCATTTTGGAGAAATTCTGGTTCGTCCAGATTCGCTAGGCGAGTTGCTGGCGAGTCCGTTTCGCCAGGTATTCGCCAGGCGAATTTGCCTGGGACAGCAAAAACAGTATTTTCGTATTTTGGCCATAACTTTTGAACTGTAAGTCCGTTTTGGTCCCCGTTCGAAGCGTTAGAAAGCTTATGAAATGTTCTTTCTTATAAAAATGGGTTGGAGGGCAGTAGATGATTTATTTAGGTCGTGGTTTTGGAAAAGTGTTGGGTTGTCGGGTTTTTATCAAGTACAATGTGTGCGATTGATGTGTTAGCATGATATATGCTTGTGACATGTAACGTGTAGCTTGTAGACCGTTATATGATGTGAATATACATGATGAGATGTTGTGATAAGGTGTTGTGATGCGATGTTGTGATAATGTTGTTGTTGTGTGGTAAATACATTGTTTAGGTGAAATTCAATGTATGTTGTGTGGTGACCTTTATAGTTTGAAATGCATTATTTGAATTGTTTTGCAATGCATGAATGTGATGATGTTGAAGCATGTGACAAGTTGTTGTAATTGTTGTGGTTGTTGAATTGTGGCCTAAGGGCAAGAATATGCAATGTGTAGTATTTGATTATATATGCTTGATTATGATTGCATTGGTTATATGTGGAAAATCATGATTTAGTTGATTATGTGCGAGTGTGTCGTTGGGTCCATTGGGGTAGAACGATTATATGTCGTTCCTGGTGGAGTACTCATTAGGGTAGAATGACTATATGTCATTCCTAGTGATGTACAATTGAGTTGTCGTGTCCACTGGGGTAGAATGACTATGTTGTCGTTCCTAGTGGGATACTCATTGGGGTAGAATGACTATGTTGTCATTCCTAATGAGGTGTGCACTGGGGTAAAATGACGTTGATGTCGTTCCTAGTGTGGTGTCCACTAGGGTAGAATGACTATGTTGTCATTCCTAGTGGGATATTCATTGGGGTAGAATGACGATGCTGTCATTCCTAATGAGAGGTGCACTAGGGTAGAATGACTATGTTGTCGTTCCTAGTGAGGTATGTATTGGGGTAGAATGACTATGCTGTCATTCCCAGTTATGTGATGCGTGGTATTGTCGGGTCTTGATTGGATTGGTGTATTATGCATGATGTATATGTTGATGTGGAATGAGTAGAATTGTGCAGGTGTGCATGGATGGATAAACATGAATATGTGTGTTTATATTGAATGATAAGCATTGTGATGAATATGCTTGGTTTTGTATATATAGATATATATGCCTTGCGAAGTATATTGAATGAGGTGTGATGAATTGTGATAAGAATTGTATCGTTGTAATGATGCATTGAAGAATGAATATAATATGTTAAGTATATGTGGTATGTTATATGTATCGTATGTGATGCTTGTGGTGAGAATAACTATGTATGTGAATTTATATGTTTTTGCATATTATTATGCAATCTTGGTGTAGTTGTTATTTCTCACCCTTCTGCTGTTTTATGGTGCTCTATGAGGCACTGCAGATTAGAGTTGTTGGAGGTCTTTTGTGGAGACTAGCCCTCCGTTCTGTTGTCGGTCTTGGTGTCTGCTCTGATGCGTAGCACGGGAGTCGGGGAAACGATTATGTTATTTATGTATATAATTGTTGAATATATTTGGTATTACCTTTATATGGAAAAGTTTCCCATTGAGGGTATTCTATTTTATGCTATGTATCAAATTTATGAGCAGGGATGATGTTTTGTTTATTTAAATGTGACATCCTTGTTTCTGTCGGAAAAATAAATTTTTAGTTACTCTGATTTTATTTATGTATTATTTATTCGCGATGGGAATTGGGGTGTTACATTAGTGGTATCAGAGCAGGTCGGTCCGTCCGGCCAAGTTGTTGAGTCAGTTGGTGTGACAGTTGAATATTGTCGGTGTTGTTTGTCCCTTAGTACGTGATATGTGTGTGGAGCACTGTCTGTACTTTCTGGTTTTTCTAATCCTTTGTCTTCAGGATTGAGAATGAGATAAGTGGGGGAGGAGCTGATACTTCTCCAAGTTGCTTCAGGTGTGGAGCGTTGGCTCAGTGTGTTGTGAATTGCAAGATTGTAAGTGTTGTTTAGACGGTGTTGTTCCCAGTTCCGAAGGGAATGCGGAGGTAAGGTTATGTTAACTAAGGATTTGTGCCTTAGGTAGTTTTGTGCGCAAGATGTAAGGAATGCTATTGTAGTTTGGTAAAGACGGTTTATGCCCCATCATGATTGTCGACTGTCTATTGGCAAATTGAGGAACTGATCACCCTTAATCTCTTGTTGATAGTAGACGGAAATTATGTTGGATGGAATAGACGTGTCTTTCTGGCTTGATAGTGTGTGTAATGAATTGTTTGGAATTTGAATATGTGTTGGTTTGGAAGAGTTGGATGTTGAGGTGTGGAAATCAGGGAAATGCAACAGGAAATTCTGGTTCTGGTGTGATTCGCCAGGCGAATTGGGAATTCGCCAGGCGGATTAGGTCTCGCCAATAGTTCGCCAGGCGAGGTGCTGGCGAAGGGAGATTCTCCAGGCGAAATCGGAAGTCGCCAGGCGAAAAAGGAAAGACAGAAATGTGTTAGCTACTGGAAGTTTGGCTTTTTAGAAAAATCAGGTTTCGCCGCTGGTTCGCCAGGCGAATGGCTGGCGAATAGATATTCGCCAGGCGAAATTCTTATTCGCCAAGCGGATCTGGCTGTTTTCCAATAATTGACTTTCCTTAAAAAAAATTCATATCTTTTGACTCGGGTGTCCGATTTAAGCGTTCTTTATATCGATATGAAGCTATAAAAGTGTTCTATGCTGTGGAAAGTGAAATTATTGTTTATGAGATGGATTGGAGGTTTTGGTGTGTTGGTCCAGTGGGAAGTCATTGAGAGAGAACGATTGGGCATCGTTAATGGTTGTTCTCAGAGAGTAGAGCGTGAACTCAAATTTGGCGAAGGTGAAGATTTGAGGTTTGGATCTGCTAAGTAAGTAGAAAACTCTTAGTAGATGGGGCTAAGATGTTTGTTTTGTTTGTGATAATAGTGTTCTGGAAATTGGCAGGAAGTCACAGTGATGGACCGTCAGTTGTGCATGGTTTTCGGATGTGTTTTTGAATGGAACATTAAGGCGTTGTCTTAGAGAGCTCCAGCTTTGTTAGTAACAACAAGGGAATGATGGTTGAATGGAATAATGAGCATGATGTGTATGATGGTATTGAGACTATGGAAAGCAAAACTTAGAGTTCTGGAGAGGTTTGGAGATTTTGGAATTTTAGAGCATTAATGGGAATTTTGAGAAAACCTTAAGTGTGGATGTAGTATTTGGGAGTTCCTTTGGGATGGTTGTTGCTACATGTTGGAATTTATGGAATTTGGACTGTTAAGCGAAGAAATTATGTATGGATTACAGACAGTTTTATAAGGTAACGATTGAGAATGAGTGTCCACTTTCATGAAAAGATAACTGGAATGATTTGGTTGAGTTTGAGTGGAATCACAATTGTTTGAATTGTTTGATAAGAGTGGTGAATTGTGTGAGTTAAGGTTTTGATCAATTTGATGTGACTGGTTATGTTGTTATCATCGGATTAGGCTGTTAATTACTCGGTTAAGCTTGTGTGTGTGTAGCCAGTTACCCAGTGCAAGGTTTTGCAAAAGCTTTGAGAATTTATATCTTTTGGAATTTGGTTGGGCATTACAACGTACAGTGATGTTATTCGGTGTTAGTAATGCGTCTGTAAGGGTTATGGAGTAGATGAATCGTATCTTCCATATTTATTTGGATAAGTTCGTAATGGTTTTGATTGAGAATATTCGGATCTGTTATAAACTCAGAGGAAGAACAAGTAGAGTGTTTGAGAATTGGATTACAAGTGTTGAAAAGAGACGAAGTTCTATGCTAAGTTCGTACTTCTGTTATCTCAGTTGACTTGCAAAGGGTGAGTCGTTTGTCTTGGGTGTTCGTTGTGAGTAATTTTTGGTGGGCCGAAGTAGAATTTGTCTACGGTTTCAGTTTTGATTTTGTGTGATCCTAATAAACCGTTTGTGAGGTATGGAGATGTGTCTTTGATGAGTTTAGTCTGTGTGTTAATGCAAGAGGGTAAAGTTGTGGCTTATGCTTTACGATAATTGAGGATTTATGAAAGGATCTATACTATTTTGGATTTGGATTTGGTCGCGATTGTATTGTGCTGGAATATTTGGAGGTATTATCTCTATGGTGCGAGATTCGAAGTGTTTAGTAATCACAAGAATATTGAGTAACTGTTTGGTCGGAAGGAATAGAGTATGAGACAACGAGGATGGTTAGAATCTATGATGAGTTATGACTTTAATTGGAATTCGTGACGAGTTATGAATTTGGCTCGGATTATCCTTCGGGAAAAGCTAAGGTTGTGCCTGGAAAGTTAAGTCGAAAGTTGTTATGCATGTCTGTTTTGATGGTCATAGAATTGAAATTAATTGAGCAATTCCGAGACTTGGGACTGGTGTGTGAGGCAACACAGGAGAGTGTGAGGTTGGGAATATTAACAGTGAACAGTAATTTTGGTGAATATGAGGAAGAGTTAGACTTTGGACGTGAGATTGGTAGTTTTGATGGTTACGAGTAAGCAGAGTGCGCAGCGGATGCGTGGTGTGGCACAATTTGTATTTGCGTGTGGGACTTGTAAGAGTTCATAGGTTGAACATTGGGAACATGTAGGAGTGATGAGACCATTGGACGTTTCAGAATAGAAGTGTTAGGTGGAAGGTTTGAATATTATTCATGGGCTACTATGTAAATGGATGTTTTGATTGTATGTTCGATTGGTGAATCGTAGCATTGTTGTAGTATGGTTGTGTGACAAGGATGTTGGTGTTCTGGTTTTGTTGATGTTGTTGAGACCTTGTGGTGTCGTGGAACTTTATGTTCTTGTTTGTGTTGTTGCCTCGTTTCCATGGTGATGGTTCGAGTATGTGTAGCTAATTCCTGTGTGGGGAATTAGGGGAGTGTTACCTAGGGTAGGGTAACGATCTTGTTGTGTTTCGGTTCTAGAGTGAACCTGTGTGTTGGTATCTTGGCTTTTCTTTGAGTCGTGAGTTTGTCGTCAAGTGCATTGGATGGGCTTTGCATCTTGCCGTTGTAGTTTTCGTCGTTGTCGTGTTGTTGTGGTAGTTAGCAACGTGGTTTGTCAGTTGTGTTATTCGGGGTGTGCCTTTTATTGGCATGTTGGTTTGTTAGTCGGATGCGAGAGTCGTATCCGGAGTTGTTCGTATCGGTTAGATTTTCGAGGACGAAAATTTCTAAGTGGGGGAGAATTGTAACGCCCCAGTTTTGTTAGATTTATTTAACAGAGTATATTTAATTGGTTTTGGTTTTTTATTATTTTATTATTGACTTTTATTTGGCAATATATTATTTTTCATTGTTGTTGATGTTTTCTCGCATTTTGAGAGCGTTTGAGAGATATTTGAGCTGAGGGGTATTTTGGTCTTTTTGGGGGGTAGATATTTTCATAAAAAGAAAGAAAAGAGAGAAAAATAGTAAAGAAGAGAAAGAGAAGAGAAAAAGAGAAAGAAGGAGAAGAAAGAAAGAGAGAAGAGGAGAAAGAGGAAAAATCAAAGATTCGTCTGTTTCAATCGCGATTAATCGGGTAAGGGTGAGAAGTTTCAATTATATCATGCTTGTATATGTATATGTATGTTTTGTTGGAAGGTTTGGGTGAAAATATATGTTTTTCTATTTGGGTGAAATTGTGAGTAATTTGTAGAAATCGATGTTTTCACGTATGAATTGATGAAATACATGCCTAAATGTGTTCTAACATGTATTTTTGGGTCATTGGGTGTAATACTATCATGTGGGTGGAAGATTTGGATCATTTTCGGGTCCCAAACCCATTTTGGAGAAATTCTGGTTCGTCCAGATTCGCCAGGCGAGTTGCTGGCGAGTCCGTTTCGCCAGGTATTCGCCAGGCGAATTTTCCTGGGACAGCAAAAACAGTATTTTCGTATTTTGGCCATAACTTTTGAACCGTAAGTCCGTTTTGGTCCCCGTTCGAAGCGTTAGAAAGCTTATGAAATGTTATTTCTTATAAAAATGGGTTGGAGGGCAGTAGATGATTTATTTAGGTCGTGGTTTTGGAAAAGTGTTGGGTTGTCGGGTTTTTATCAAGTACAATGTGTGTGATTGATGTGTTAGCATGATATATGCTTGTGACATGTAACGTGTAGCTTGTAGACCGTTATATGATGTGAATATACATGATGAGATGTTGTGATAAGGTGTTGTGATGCGATGTTGTGATAATGTTGTTGTTGTGCGGTAAATACATTGTTTAGGTGAAATTCAATGTATGTTGTGTGGTGACCTTTATAGTTTGAAATGCATTGTTTGAATTGTTTTGCAATGCATGAATGTGATGATGTTGAAGCATGTGACAAGTTGTTGTAATTGTTGTGGTTGTTGAATTGTGGCCTAAGGGCAAGAATATGCAATGTGTAGTATTTGATTATATATGCTTGATTATGATTGCATTGGTTATATGTGGAAAATCATGATTTAGTTGATTATGTGCGAGTGTGTCGTTGGGTCCATTGGGGTAGAACGATTATATGTCGTTCCTGGTGGAGTACTCATTAGGGTAGAATGACTATATGTCATTCCTAGTGATGTACAATTGAGTTGTCGTGTCCACTGGGGTAGAATGACTATGTTGTCGTTCCTAGTGGGATACTCATTGGGGTAGAATGACTATGTTGTCATTCCTAATGAGGCGTGCACTGGGGTAGAATGACGTTGATGTCGTTCCTAGTGTGGTGTCCACTAGGGTAGAATGACTATGTTGTCATTCCTAGTGGGATTTTCATTGGGGTAGAATGACGATGTTGTCATTCCTAATGAGAGGTGCACTAGGGTAGAATGATTATGTTGTCGTTCCTAGTGAGGTATGTATTGGGGTAGAATGACTATGCTTTCATTCCCAGTTATGTGATGCGTGGTATTGTCGGGTCTTGATTGGATTGGTGAATTATGCATGATGTATATGTTGATGTGGAATGAGTAGAATTGTGCAGGTGTGCATGGATGGATAAACATGAATATGTGTGTTTATATTGAATGATAAGCATTGTGATGAATATGCTTGGTTTTGTATATATAGATATATATGCCTTGCGAAGTATATTGAATGAGGTGTGATGAATTGTGATAAGAATTGTATCGTTGTAATGATGCATTGAAGAATGAATATAATATGTTAAGTATATGTGGTATGTTATATGTATCGTATGTGATGCTTGTGGTGAGAATAACTATGTATGTGAATTTATATGTTTTTGCATATTATTATGCAATATTGGTGTAGTTGTTATTTCTCACCCTTCTGTTGTTTTATGGTGCTCTATGAGGCACTGCAGATTAGAGTTGTTGGAGGTCTTTTGTGGAGACTAGCCCTCCGTTCTGTTGTCGGTCTTGGTGTCTGCTCTGATGCATAGCACGGGAGTCGGGGAAACGATTATGTTATTTATGTATATAATTGTTGAATATATTTGGTATTACCTTTATATGGAAAAGTTTCCCATTGAGGGTATTCTATTTTATGCTATGTATCAAGTTTATGAGCAGGGATGATGTTTTGTTTATTTAAATGTGACATCCTTGTTTCTGTCGGAAAAATAAATTTTTGTTACTCTGATTTTATTTATGTATTATTTATTCGCGATGGGAATTGGGGTGTTACACATGCCTATCAACTATATCCCGGAAGGATATATTCCGCCGATCACTGAAGATCCAGAAACTGCAGCAGGAACCGCTGGGCCTGAAGGTTACAAACTTCGAGAAAGCGAAGATGCAAGGGGCATGACAACAACTACTGAAGGTTACAAACTTTGGGAAGCACCAAGAGTCGTTGCCGTAATGACTATACCACTACCCGTGGTACACGCTATTCCGAAAGGACATATTCCACAGATACCTTCTAGTGGAAATGAAAGTATGGACGAGAGAATGAAGGAGTTCCAGGAACAGTTCCTGGAGATGCAAAAGGAACTGCAAGCCATTCGCGGTCAGGATCTATTCGGAAAGGACGCCGCAAACCTTTGTTTGGTCCCCAATATGAAAGTTCCGCACAAATTCAAGGTGCCCAAATTTGAAAAGTACAAGGGTAACTATTGCCCTCAAAGTCATTTCGTGATGTACGCTCAGAGGATGTCAACTCAGACAGAGAACCAACAGCTACTGATCCACTATTTCCAAGATAGTTTAACAGGTGCCGCACTCAAATGGTACATGGGTTTGAACCGCACTAAGATCGTCACTTTCAGAGATCTTGGCGCTGCCTTCGTTCAACAATATAAGTATAACCTGGACATGACACCGAACAGAGATCAACTTAGAGCCATGTCACAAAAGGATAAGGAAACCTTTAAAGAATATGCTCAGAGATGGCGTGAAATTATCGCTCAGATTTGTCCACATCTTGAGGAAAAAGAGATGACAAAGATATTCTTGAAAACCTTGGGCTCATTTTACTACGACAGAATGGTCGCCAGTGCGCCCAGCGACTTCACCGAGATGGTAGGCATAGGGGTTCGTCTTGAAGAAGCAGTTCGAGAAGGACGTCTAGTTAAGGATAGAGGACCATCAAGTAGTACCAGAAGATACGGTAGTGCTCTCCCTAAGAAAAAAGAGCAAGATATTGGCAATATATCTCTCGGAAAGCAAAGGCGACGGTACCAACCAGTAGCAGCTGTAACTCCTGCTATCAACCCTGCGCCTGTTCCAACGTACCAACCTCAGGTTGCTTAGAGCCAACCAAATCAACAACAATTTCATCAAAGGACACAACAACCTCTTCAGCAGGCTCGTCCTCAGTACAAAAACAATCGTACAACGCGACCACCAGGGTTCGACCCTATACCAATGTTGTACACAAAACTGTTTCCATTACTACTGGTCAAGGGGAACGTCCGAACTAGGGCTTTTCTTGCAATACCAGAGAATCCGCCTTTTTAGTTCAAAGTGGATTAGACTTGCCTTTACCATCAATGAGGACCAGTGTATAACATAGAAAATTGTCTCAGCTTCAAATCTGATGTGCAGAAGCTTGTCAGGAACGGGGTCTTATCCTTCAAGGATACAAATCCAAATGTTCAGACGAACCTGTTACCTCAACACGAGAAAGTTGCGGTAAATTTGATAGAAGAAGAGTCTAAACATAGCTATCAAATTCACGATGTACTCTTATTGGGAACTAACCTGGTCAAGATCCATTGCAGACAGAGCGGATACGGGCATGTACCGTTTCATAACTATCACCGGTGTGATATCTGCTCTAAAGACAACCAAGATCACCGATGGATCTCGATGGATCCAAGATCACCAAATTCTTGAAGTCAACATGACTTATACAAATTCCAACATCATTCAGAACCACGACATCCTGGCGATGAATGTCAACTTGGTGCCAATGCACTCAAGGCAAAGCCAGCATCATGATTTGTCACGGTACGATTACGATTCCTGTCCTATTTGCTCGATAAACGATCAGGGATGCTCTTTTGTACAAGAGGCGCTCCAGCGTCAGATGGATCTTGGATGGATTCAGGATTACCGCGATAGAAGTCACTATCAAGTTAACATGATTCAAATCTTCGATATTCGCTTGATGAATTCCAGCTTGGTGGAGTTACATGCTACACAAGTCCAGCTCAGTTTCCTGACTTCGCATAATTATTAGAACTGTAAATATGTCGTGAGAGTGACCAAGGATGTGCACTCGTTCAAAGGACTCTACAACACTTATTGAACCACTGGTGGTTTCCGATCTATCTAGATGAAGATTCACAATAAGTCAGCTTGACTAATGGGAACCCTACTAGACATCAAAGTCAGGGCGTTCGATCAATGGAGACAGATCTAGTAAGGTTACACTGCATACAAAGCAGACGTGGCCGGATGCCACCACACAACTATGAGCGCTGTAGAGTTTGCTCAGAGGATAACCAAGGACGCTACCTCGTGCGAGCCGCCCTTCAAAGTCAGTTAGACCACAAAGAGATTCACCCATGTCCAGGCTCTAGTTCAATTAATATGATGCCCGACTATCATCTTAATTGAGGCAAAGATGTTATCTTAGTCCCTAAACGAGAAGTGGCCAAAGATGTGTGCGCCATAATCCCTCTACTCCATGAATCAAGAGTTCCTCTTGATAGCGAAAGGATTCTCATCCTCGAACCAATTGAGGTCGGTTATGTGGTTAGAGAAATCAAAAGGCTCTTGTAGTTATCTATCTGCCAGGACCAGTACCGTACAAATCCGATAAGGCTATCCCTTACAAATACGGTGCAACAACAATTTAGAATGGAAAGGAAACTCCATTACCCTCCGTCGTGAATATTGCAGACATCATTCGAGTAACACGAAGCGGTCGGATCTTCAATAGAGGAGTTGGAGACCCCAGCAAAGAAAAGGAACCTCAAACAGAAGTTCCCAATCAACCAGTCGGTCAATCCAGTGATCCCGACCTTTCAAAGAACAACGATGAGATGCGGAAGCTCATCCAGAAGAGTGAGTACAACATTGTTGATCAACTATTGCAAACTCCTTCCAAAATCTCAGTGCTATCTCTTTTACTCAGTTTTGAAGCTCACAGGGAAGCTTTACAGAAAGTCTTAGAGTAGGCCTATGTGGAACAGGATGTAACAATAAGACAATTCGACAACATCATCTCCAACATCACTTCCTGTAACAACTTAAGGTTCAATGATGAGGAACTGCCGAAAGAAGGCAAAAGTCATAACATGGCACTCAACATTACAGTCAATTTCCAGGACGATGCATTAGCCAGCGTACTGGTAGACACCAGATCAGCTCTGAATGTTATGCCAAAATCTACTCTGATACGATTATCCTACCAAGGATCTCCGATGAGAGGCATTGAGGTCATCGTCAAAGCATTTGACGGATCTCGAAAAATGGGTATCTGCGAAGTCGACCTTCCCATAACTATCGGTCCTCACTTTTTCCAAGTCACTTTCCAGGTCATGGACATCCGGGCAGCATACGACTATTTATTAGGAAGACCTTGAATACACGAGGTTGGGGCAGTCACTTCGACACTTCACCAGAAGCTGAAGTTCGTCAAGAACGACCAACTAGTCACAGTCTGCGAAGAGCAAGCCTTGATCGTGAGCAACTTATCGTCATTCACTTGTGTAGAACTAGAAGAGGTTGTAGGGACCCAGTTCCAAGCACTTTTGGTGAGCAATGACAACCAATCAAAAAATCACAAAAATAATTTTAATTTGATATATTTTTAATATATTAAAAATATTATTTTAAATTGTTTTAAATGTTTTAAAATGATTTCTTTTCTTGATTTTTTTTAAACCAAAATGATTTTGAATATTTACGTGGATAAAATACCTTTTTCGTAAACCTTAATCATTGTTTATAGCATGATCAATGGATTCATTTGATAAATTATACATTTTTTATTGATTTTCCTTTAAAAAATATCTTAAAAAATGAAATTAGGTTTTTAATTTGATTCTATCTTTCAAACTTCATTTTAACACTCATGGGCCTATATTAGAGTGTAAGACCCAAACCTCTTTGTAAATAAACCACTTCATGGGCCTCTTCTATAGTATAAGTCCCATCACGCTTTTCAAAATCACAGTGCGATCACTGTTTTCATAAAAATCTCTAGGCATCTGTTAGGAGTGTAAGTCCCATCCCTTTGTACATAAACTTTGTTTTTTTAAACAACCATCTGGGCCTATGATAGAGTGTAAGACCCAACACCCCTTTTTGTAAAATAGAAAATTGTTTAGCCTTATTCATCCTGGGCTTTGTATAGGATACAAACAATCATTTTGGCCTCTATCTATAGTGTAAGACTCAACAACTTTGCTCCTCTCCTACTTGAGATCAAGTCATCTTCAAATTCAAGATCATTTCAAAACTTTCTTCAATTTCTCAAAACACTAATCCAATCTTGAAAAAACATCTAATCAATCACAATACACTTAGGCCCCTATCCAGAGAATAAGACCCACTACCTCTCTCAATTCAATTCATACTTGATTATATACGTGTTCATATATCTGTATATATACTTGTACATATCTTGTTAAGTTTCTCTTAGCATTTAAATCATCCTCAGTTTAGACTAGTTCAAACAATAGGATCTTTTCAATCAGTATAACTTAGTTCAAACAACTAGTTCCCCCTATACAAAGGAATTCTTCTTCCTAATACAGTCAGTCTCCTCTTGGGCTTTGTTCAATTTATTCAACCTTAAAATAGTTCAATAAAGATAGAATTATTTCCTTGTGAAACCTCTTCTTTAACCCCTTTAACCCTGGTACAGTTCAACAAATAAATTATTATTTCCCGGTGAAACCTTTCTTCAAATCTTCCTAGACTTGGAAAGTCTCAACACCCAACCTCATCTTGGGCTTCCTACAAGGACCCACAGGATTCCAAGAATTATCCCCAACCTCCTCTTGGGATTCATACAATGACCCTCAGACTTCCTAAAAGCATAGGATAGATCCTAGTCATCTTTATCAATACACCAGTCCCCAAGAGAGTCAAAACCTCTAAGGCATTCAAACTCATCCTTTAAGTCTCTTCTGATCCTCCACAAGGTTTGGTTTTCACTTTAAAATCTCCAACCAGGGTCAGGTTACAATCAAAAAATCCCCAAAAGAATCAAAGCCTTTTGTGGCATATAATAATTCTAATCTCCAGCAAGAGTTAGTTTCCCTTTTGATTCCTCCAAACAGTTTAGACCTTTTCTTGGAATTAAAATGCCTCAGTTGAGTCAGTTTTCAACTTTTTCCAGCTTCAACCTTGGGCTTTGATCAAGGCACAAAATCCAACATCCCCACAGATGAAACCATGAGTCCTCTCCGTAGGAGGATATCTCCTATGTACATCATATTTCAAAACAAACAATTAAACCTTTTTTCCAAATAATTGATGTAAGTGGCACACTTTTTTATTCAAAATACAAGTTGGAGTCCCTCATTTATCATGTCTAAAGTTCTCTTTCATATAAGTGATATAAGTGGCAAACCTCGGAATTCTACACATCCAAGTCAATGTCCCTCTCTTAGCATGAAAGATTCATAAGGGAAAAAGTGGCATTACTTTACACTGAGTTAAAGCTTCTTCCTTCATGACATCTCAAATCTCCTATAAAGGAAGATGTGGCATTGCTGGATTCTACACATCCCAATTAAAGCAACTTCCCTTTATAAATCAACTCTTCAATGTTTGTGATAAATAGGTGAGATATCTCCCTTTAGAGATGACAAATTCTCTCTTAGTCATACCTTTAGCTCCAATCTTGGGTTTTGAACAAGACACAAATACTCCTTTAACTTCAATCTTAAGCTTTGAACAAGACACAAATACTCTTTTAGCATCAATCTTGGGCTTTGAACAAGACACCAAACTTGTTTCCTCCCATAGAATAGGAGGAACTACGAACGCTCTGATTTCCCCAGATCTCTTTACGGGAATACGTAGGCATAAGATTGTGAAATCTTATCGAGCACACTAAATAAAAGATATTAGGTCAAGCACCTCCCCAAAAACAATAGAAAACCCTAAAACAACAAAAACATCTCCTCAAAGGAGAAACTTATCCAATCAATAGCAAATGAATTTAAGCAACCAAGCAATCCAACTGTAGAAACATATGCAAATCAAGGTTCCTATATATTATTATAGATATTATGGGTATTAATAGCTTCCCTTTGTATAACCAACCCTCGATTCCAAATCTCTTCGCATTTGTAAAGGAAAACATTTGCACGCAGGGTTAGTTTAAGATATCTTCCCCTTCCTTTTAAGCTTCATAGGATAAATATAGAAATCAGAAAGTAGCATTAAATGCGGTAGTCTTCGCGTCACAAAAACCGAGCTACACTCGCAAAGGGCAAGCACTCAGTAAGACTTACATATATCAATCAAGTGTCAAGAAACTATTCTCTCAAGGGTGTCAGTGGACACGCGCTCAGCTCTAAACGTCATGCCTAAGGATGCCCTTATGAAGCTAACCTCTGTGAAAACCTTTATAAAGATTAGTTAATTGGTTGTTAGGGCTTTCGACGGTTCAAAAAGAATGGTAAATGGAGAAGTCAACATACCTATAATGGTGGGGCCACATACCTTCATGGTTACTTTCCAAGTGATGGATATCAACCCTTCCTATATTTTTCTTATAGGACGACCATGGATCTTTGATGTCGACACTGTTACTTCCACACTTCACCAAAACTGAAGTTCATATCTATGGACAAGTTAATAATTGTTGATGGTGAGGAAGACATGCTTATCAGCCATCTTTCATCATTCAGAAACATAGAGGTAGATTGAGAAATCGTTGAAATACCTTTCCAATCCTTGGAGATTGCGATGGTCAGTCGTAAACAAGTCACTTCACAAAAGGAAATAAAGATTACAGATCTAATCCATAATGGGGATACAAGGAGCTAGGGAAAGTTACTAGAGATACCTGAGAAGAAGGATCGATTCGGGTTGGGTTACAAACCGACTAATAAAGTGGTTCAGAAGACTTGTCAGAAGAAGTTTCCTACTCTCTAATAAAATTTCCATAGTGCTGGGTTTAGAGACGAAGATCAAGTGGCTGCAATTGAAGGGGAAGACAAAAGGATACCTGACTTGGTGTGTTATTACTCACCAGATATTGTCCTCAACAATTGGAAGGCCATCAAGATTCCAAAAATGATTTCTATTTCAAAGTAATTTACTTTTTTTCTTTTTCTTTCTTAGAAAATAATGAGTCCTTTCACTACGCCAAAAATAGGAATAGACAGCACTAAAAAGACAGCGCTTTTATCAAAAAGCGCTGCTAAAAAGAATAAAAAATTTTCGCTAAAAAAAGCGTTGTAAAAGACAGCCTTTAGAAAGCGCTGTTAAATGCCATAAATGGAAGCCACCTTAGAAAGCGCTTTTTGCACAAAGCGCTGCTATAAGTAATTAAAAAATTTAGCTAAAAAAAGCGTTGTAAAAGACAGACTTTAGAAAGCGCTTTTTAAAAGCGCTGTTAAAGGCCCTAAATGGAAGCCACCTTAGAAAGCGCTTTTTGGAAAAGCGCTTCTAAAGGTATTAACCTTAGAAAGTGCTTTCAGAAAAGTGCTCTTATATGTAGCACTTAAGAAAGCACTTTATGAAAAGTGCCCTCTAAGGTCAATTATGAATTAAATTATAAAACAATTTCTATTCATTTTCAGAAACCTCTTTTCATTTTCTTCTCTCGACCGTTGCTTTCATGCGTTCTGAAACCCTTGCTTTCAATCGTTCTTGCATTCGTTCTGAAACCTTTCCATTGCCGTCGTTCTGAAACCTTTGCCGTCACGGTTGCCGTTGTTCTGAAACCTTTGTTGTCACCGTCGCCGTTGTTCATTCTTGCATTCATGAAGGAGAAGACGAAAACGAAGAAGAGGTACATTGTTGTTGTTGTTCTTGCTTCTTACATTGTTCTTGTCGTCATTGTTGTTGTTGTCGTTCATTCGTGCCGTCACCATTGAAACCGTTCTGTTGTTATTGCCCTCGTTGTGTTGTGGTTGTTGTCGTTCTGTTTCTGTTGTTGTTGCTTCTGTTATTTTTTGTATCAGAATGAATGTTTGGCATAAATGTATCAGGATGAATGTTGTTGTTGCTTCTGTTATTAACATTGTTATTAACATTGCTTTTGTAATGGAGAGATATACATATACATAGAAATGGATTTATCATTAACAGAAGCAACATTGCTTGGCATAGAAATGGATATACATTAACTTTGTTTGGCATAATTTTATCCTTTCATGGATTTATCATATACATAGAAATGGAGACTCATACTTAGAAATGGAGAGATTTATCATATATTGGAAATAAAAGAAGCAACATTGCTATCATGGATTACTATCATATTTTGTGTAGTTTACTATCATATATTGGATATAAAATAAAGACATAGTTTTGAGATTAATTAAAAGAAAATTTTGTGTAGTTTCTTAATGATCCATCCTTATAGTGCAACGAATGCTCTTTCCTTGTTGGAGATAATCAAAAGCCTTGTTAATTTCTTCGAATTCCACCTCTTGTGTTATGAAACCATCCAAGTTAAGTTCCTGTAACATAAATATATGGCCATAACCAATCACAACATTGCTATTATATAGTGACTATATATATTGAGAAAGAGTACTTACTTTTGAGGCCACTATGTAGGTGTTTACCTCTAATTGTTGCTTGTTTGTGATTACATGTTGCCACTTATCAAGTTATGACTCATATTTGATCAATTAATGATATTTCATTTTATGATATGTGTACAGGGGGATCTTGGTAATTCTAACATATCTGGACACTGTGTGCGTCTAGAAGTTGTTTACATCTCTAAAGGTAATTAGTTGTTCTCTCTCGCCACTGTAATTAGTAGTGCTTTGAATGAACTGATATAATGGAGTTACTAACTTATTGAATTTGCTATATATAGGGGTTACTTGTGATCAAAGTGTGAAAGTCAGATCGTTTCCCTACAGGTAAATATTTTTTATTTTTGTTTTTGTTTAGTTTAATTAGTATAACTATGGATAAGAAATGGATGTCTTCAAGTCGATTGTCGAAAGAGTACGAGAATGTGGTATCAGAATTCGTTAAGTTTGTTGTTGCGCATGCCAAAGACCCCAGTCGAATGAGATGTCCTTGCTTGGGTTGTTGTTTTGGGAGTCGGGTTGACGCGGTTTAGTTGGCATCGCATTTAATGAGGAGTGGAATTGATAGAAGTTATACATGTTGGAATTTGCATGGTGAGAAAATTAACGGGAATGTTGAACCGAGGGATAATACGACCTATGCTTCAAACAACAATGGCATAGATACATACGATTTTGATCGAGTCGAAGAGATTGCAGAAGCACTTGAAGAAGATCTTAAGGATTGTGCCAAAATGTTTTAGAGATTGGTAGGCGATGCAGAGAAACCATTATATAATGGTTGCACCAAATTCACAAGATTGTCTGTGGTATTAAAGTTGTACAACTTAAAGGCGGACAATGGATGGTCGAATAAAAGTTTCACAGAGTTATTAGCCCTTATGAAAGATATGCTTCCAGAGGATAATGTTCTTCCCAATTGAACATATGAGGCCAAAAAGACGTTGTGCTCTATTGGCTTGAGCTATGATAAGATACATGCATGTCCAAACGATTGCGTTTTGTTTCAAAATGAGTATCATTAAATGAGTGTCCTAAATGCGGTGTCTCTCGATATAAGGAAAGTCTAAGGATGGCCTTAAAACAAGAAAGGGCCTGGTAGCGATGGGAATAAGAAATGAATTAGGATCCATGAAGAAAGGAACACGAACATATCTACCACCTGCTGCTTATACTCTATCTAGAAAAGAGAAAAAGGTATTGTGTAAGTTTCTAAGTGAAGTTAAAGTTCTAGAAGGATACTCTTCAGATATTAGAAGACTTGTGTCTATGAAAGACCTCAAGTTAAAGAGTTTAAAGACGCATGACTGCCATGTTATAATGGAACATTTTCTACCAATAGGTATACGTTCTATTCTGCCAGAAAAAGTAAGAAGCGCAATAACTAAATTGTGTTTTTTCTTCAAGTCAATTTGCAGTAAGGTGATCGATCCTGCGATCTTACCAACATTGCAAAAAGAAATAGTTATTACTTTGTGTGATCTTGAAATGATTTTTCCTCCCTCGTTTTTTGACATAATGGTTCATCTAGTTGTTCATCTGGTGAAAGAGACACAATTGTGTGGACCGGCTTATATGAGATGGATGTACCCTGCTGAACATTATATGAAAATATTAAAAGGGTATGTGAAAACCCGAAGTCGACCAGAGGGTTGTATTGCCGAACGATACATTGTTGAAGAAGCGATTGAGTTTTGTACTAAATATCTGTCCAATGTACAATCAATTGGACTCCCCAAATCTCAAATTGTCGAAAAAAAAGAAGGAAAAAAGTTAATTGGAAATGAAGTTGTGACAGTATCAAGGGTCGAACGAGATCAAGTGCATTTGTATGTTCTGCACAATGAGAATGAGGTTGAGCCGTATGTTGAAATGCACAAGGATGTTCTCCGAGGTTTAAATCCGAATAGAAATGAGAATTGGATAGTACGAGAGCACAATCGAAGTTTCATACCTTGGTTTAAGGATCATATTTATTCAAAGTATTATTCAGATCATGCTTCAATAACATAAAGGTTGAGATGTTTAGCATATGGTCCAAGTTTGGTTGTGTTTTCTTATAGCGCATACGCAATTAATGGATACACATTTTATACCAAAGAACAAGATGATAAAAGTACTATGCAAAATAGTGGTGTCACCGTGGTAGCTGAAGCAATGCACATTTCAAGTGTGAAAGATTTAAACCCCAAATTTGTAAATCTGTCATATTTTGGGGTTATCGAGCGCATTTGGGTGTTTGATTATGAGAAGTTTTAGATTCCTATATTTCGTTGCAAGTGGGTTGAAAATAATAATGGCGTACGAATGGATAAGTCAGGATTTTTGCAAGTGGATCTTAATAGGGTGGGGTACAAAGATAAGCCTTTTATTCTAGCCTCTCAAGCTAAACAAGTGTTCTATGTCACTGATCCGACAAGTACAAAATGGTCTATAGTGCTTTTATCTAACAAAGTAATTGATGAAAACATTGGAGATCAAGGTGATATTGATGTTGATATTGAATCATTTACTAGAAATGATCAAGATGAAAATATTATAGCGAATGAATCATATACAAGAAATGATCATAATGAGGGTATTTGGATCAATCCAACCGTCCGTGTTGTTAAGAGACGGGTAGAACATATTCCAACCAAGAAAAGAAAGAGATGTTAGTGAAAAAGGTACTAAGATTTTCATTCTAATTTCATTCTAATCTTTAATTTGTATCTTTTACGTAGAAATTATTCATCTAAACTTTTGTTATATTTTACTGTGGACACTGGTTGTTGGTTGCCATTAATCCTACAAGAGAAGTGGTCTATTATCTGAATTTATTGGATACTGATTGGTCAACATATCAGGATATGAAGGATGTGGTTGATACATAAGTGAGATTGTTCGTAATATTCGTGTGTATTTGTATATTTAATTATTTCTGTGAGATTGTGCGCGTGTACTCATTACAAGAAGGATAAACTGCAAGAAATTAAGGAGGAATTGTGCGAATACCTTATTGAAAAAAGAATCCTATATAAGGTATAGGATTATGGGATTATGTGAATGTATAGTTTTATGAATGGTTTATTTTATGGGATTGTATAGTTTTGTGAATGGTTTATGCCCTTTATGTGTTTTTGGATTGTAATTGTATAGTTTTGTGAATAGTTAATGTAAATAACTTGAATTATAATGGAAATGGTTTATGTGGTTTATGTGATTTATGGGATTAGTGGAAATGGTTAATGAACCATACTAGAAATTGTTAATGGAAATGTGAAATATACAGGTTTATTGAAATGGCTTAAATTATACTGGTTTCTGCATAAAAAAATGGTTAAAATGAGATTTTTAAAAAAAATCATTAAAATTTTATGTAGAGAAAAGACAGCGCTTTCTAGAAAAAGCGATGTCTATAGTTCACAAAAGAAAGATCTTTTCCTAAAAGGCGCCCTCTAAAGGTATAGAAAAATTGATAACTAAAATATAGGCATACATTAGACAGCGCTTTAAAAAGTGCTGTCTAAAGGGGGTCTTTAGACATCGCTTTTTCTTGAAAAAGCGCTCTCTAAAGGTATATACAAAAATTCATTAAAATTTTATACGTATACATTAGACAGCGCTTTTGAAAAAGCGCTGTCTAAAGGCCCACTTTAGAGAGCGCTTTTTACGGAAAAAGCGTTGTCTAATGTATACTTTAGAGAGCGCTTTTTCATAAATCAAAAGCGCTGTCTTTACCTACGACAGCTCAACCTTAGGCAGCGCTTTTAAGCGTTGTCTAAGGCCTAAAAAAGTGTTGTCTAATGTTTTGTTTGGCATAGTGTTTGCTCTACCCAAGGAAAATGGACAAGCTTTGTATGGCCCCCTTTGTTTCATTAAATTATTTCAATAAAATTTCATTTTGTTTTCAATCAAGATCCTTGTTATTCTTATTTCTGGTATTTAAAAAAATGGCAATATACTTTCTTTCAATACTTTCATTCCCAACACTTCATCTCAATAAGTAAATAATAAAAAAAATATTCCTCGTGCAAATTTAAAAGTGAACCTATTGAAAATGACACTTCTATAATCCCTTACAACTTTGAATTCTGGATTAACCAAGCGGAAGAGGGTGATGAGGACGATTGTGAGTTTGCTGAAAATTTAGCCAGACTGCTAAAACAAGAGGACAACGAAATATAACCTCATCAGGAACGAGTGGACTTGATCAACCTAGTAACTACAAGAATATGTAGACGTGTTCACTTGGTCTTACCAAGATATGTTCGGGCTAGATACAAATATTTTTGAACACAAGCTACCGCTCAAGCCGAATTGCCCACCAATCAAACAAAAATTAAGAAGGACTCGACCTAACATGACTCTTAAAATAAGGGAAGATGTTAAAAAGAAATTTGACGCATGATTCTTAGTCGTGGTGAAGTATCCAGAATGGGTATCCAATATCGTGCCCGTACCGAAGAAGGATAAGAAGGTTAGAATGTGTGTAGACTATTAGGATCTTAATAGAGCAATTCATAAGGACAATTTCCACTTCCCCAAATTGACATATTGGTGGATAACACTGCTCAGTTTTCATTCTTCTCATTTATGGATGAGTTCTTCGGATATAATCAGATCAAGATGGCTCCCTCAAACATGGAGAAAACCACTTTTATCACTCCTTGGGCACCTTTTTTTACATGGTAATACCTTTTGGGTTAAAGAATGTCGGGGTAACTTATCAAAGGGCTATGGTTACTCTCTTTCACGAAATTATGCATAAAGAAATAGAGGTTTATGTCGATGACATGATTTCCAAATCACAAACCGAAGACGATCACATAGTCAATTTACAAAAGTTGTTTGATCGACTGAGGAAGTTTAAACTACGACTAAATCCAGCAAAGTGCACCTTTGGAGTCAGATCTGGGAAGCTATTGGGGTTCATAGTCATCCAAAGGGGTATAGAAGTCGATCCCGATAAAGTGAAATCCATTCAAGAAATTCCAGCTTCGAGGATAGAAAAACAAGTTTGTGGGTTCCTGGGGAGATTAAATTACATTTCTAGGTTCATCTCACACCTTAAAGCTACTTGTGATCCAATCTTTAAGTTACCTAGAAAAGGTCAAACTATCGAGTGGAATGAAGATTGTCAAAAAGCCTTCGATCGAATCAAATAATATTTGCTAGAGCCACCTGTGTCTGGAAGACCCCTTATAATGTACCTAACAATACTTGATAATTGAACGGGCTGTGTACTTGGGCATAACGACGAAATAGGGAGAAAGGAGAGTGCAATCTATTACTTGAGCAAGAAATTCACCGACTGTGAATCCGGATATTCACTTTTGTAGAAGACCTATTGTGCTCTTGTATGGGTCGCTCGATGATTAAGACATTACATGGTGTTCCATACCACCTTGATGATATCTAGAATAGATCCTATCAAGTACATATTTGAGAAGTCGGCGTTAACTGTGAGAATAGCTCGATGGTAGATGTTACTTACTGAATATGACGTCCAGTATGTCTGTAACACCCCCAAAATAATTATAATATTTATTTAATTGAATTATTATGATTATTCAGTGTTTTGGTGCATTTTGATGGACTTTGTGATGCTTAGTGACTTTGTGTGTGGGGTAGCTTTGGGTTAAGGGAATATTGGGGCATTTAGAATTAATAATTAATTAGATTATTCTATTAATAATAATAATAGAATAATTTGAATATTGAGAATATTATTTAGATTATTAGTATTATTGTTAATTAAAATAATTAGAAAAACCATTAAGGGTAAGACGTTAACATTGAGGAGGTTAATTGAGGATAGTACGGTAAATCATGATTAAGGCCCAAGAGATAGGTTTAACAAAAGCAAAATAGGGAATTAAGGGAATTAGTCTTTGTGCAACCCTAAGAAGTGAAGAGAAAGCTGAGGAAGAAGAGGCTAGAGCATAGAACGAGGAATCGACCGTAGAAACCCAAACGAAGAACCTTTTTGCTGGAAAAATCGAGGTATGGGGGGTAATCCGGGTTTATATGTGTATGAATTTGTGCTGAACCTGTGACGACTCTGTGCTGAATTTGTGTGTTTTCGTTTTCTGATGAATTTGTGCTGAATCTGTGACGAATCTGTGACGATTTTTCGTAACTCTGTATGTGTATGATTTCTGTTACGAATCTGATATGTATTCCTGTAAATGATGTTGAATTCGTGTGAATGCATATTGATGTTGTGATGAATGTAGGGATAAACCAGATCTAAAAATCAAATGGGTTTAACTAATTTAAGACTTAATAATTAGGAATGAGCTGATGTAGATAATGAAGTAGGATGAAAATATAGATCTGTGAGGAATCAAAGCTAGTTTGAGTCTGTTTTTGGGGATCGAAGGTGCTGAAATAGGGAAGTTTTCATTCAGATGCGAAATCTGATTTTTTGAGTGTTTTCTGGTGATATGCGTAACAGGGGAGGCATTACGAGTAATAGGGGACGTTCCCAGGTTGGTACGCGTAGCTTACGCACTCATCCCTCAAGGGCCAGCACAGCCCTCTGCCAGTACGCGTAGTATACGCGTATGAGAATGTGGGTGATACGCGTAGGAGAAGGCAATACGCGTATGGGAACTGAAGGGGAAGAGGCATATGTGTATGAGAAGATGCCTAGGCGTATGGGTTCTGGGGGAAATAGCCTTATGCGTATGGACTAGCCATTACGCATAAGGGGGTTCTGAAGAAGAATTTGAGAGGGAAACCCTCTCTGTTGATACGCGTAACAAGGTGGCAATATGCGTAATAAAGGCCTAGGCAAGGGGCCCTACGCATATGATACGCGGGCCAGGGACGTGAAAATGAGCCATATGCGTATAGGGCATGGTCATACCCGTATGGGCAGGGCTGTAGGAAGATTTTCCCATTTTTGCGATTTATGTCTCGATCTCGCTTGCGATGCAGTTCTTTGAGACGTAGGGTTATGATGAGGTAATAGGACACCATTAAACTAGTAATAAGGATGAATGAGATAAAATCAGGGATTTTCATGTGATGAATATAATATGATGAATCATGAGGTATAGTGACGGATTGTGACGAGTGTGACTTGATGTTGTATAATGATGTTTGTTTAATGACGATTCATGAATGATGATGCAATTATGACGATTTTATGATGATGATTATTATGACGATTTGCATCATGCATTCATGGCATAGTTAGGACTTCGGTCCATTTGGTGGCTTCAATCCCATTGTGTGGATTGAAGTGTTTTATAACGTGCTCCGGTTCTTGGGTAGAATCGAGCCTATTTGTGGGGATCTTTGGAGGGTGATGGCCCAGTGTCCATCAATTATGACGAGTTGGTACCACATGCATGAGTCTATGATATTGCATTGCATTTTGTGTGACATTGCATTATATTGGTGTGATCGATGTATGGTGACATTGTGAATGACGTGATGATGTTTGTGCTTGTGCTTTATCTTTTGCTTATATATTATATATTGATTTATGATTACTCACCCTGCTTATTTGAATGTTGCCTCCACGTGGGTAACGTGCAGGTGATCAGGCTTAGCTTCCTTGGCGCATGAAGATTTAGCTTTTGAGGTATTTTGATTTCTCCGTCGATTAGAGGGTCTTGCTCTGATATGTAACATCGGGTCGGGACGTTTGAGTCGAACGATTTACGTTCTATTATTTTGTTGACATGATGTTTTTCATGTGTTTTTATTTTGAGAAGTTTTGGATTATAAAAGTGTTTCTTTAAATTTTGATTTCTGCTGCGCGATGTTTAAATAATTTCAAGGTGGTAAAACCCGTGTGATGGGACAGGTGGTTATTTTGATGTTTTGTGACGACATGTGATACCCTTTTTGTGACCTTACTTTAATTAAATTGTTGTTTTTATAATTGATGTTCGTCGGGTAGAAAAAGGGTGTTACATTAGTGGTATAAGAGCAGGTCCGTCCGTCCGGCCAGGTTTTACATGATGTCAGTCCCCTGTCAGTTAACAAGTGTGTGTACACTGTCGATGTTTTGTTTCTTCTAACCTTGTTAGTGGTGTGCAGGATGGCTGGAAGAAACAATCGTGCTATTGCTGATGCGCTGGAATCAATTGCTCATGTGGTTTCGCAGAGTGTGGAGAACAACCCGAATGGTGGAGTTTTGGATGAGTTTCGTGCTTTGGGAAAGTTTCAGAAGAACAATCTGCCGATTTATGTGGGTACTCATGATCCAGCAAGTGCACACAAGTGGCTGAAGGCGATCGAGAAGATTTTTTGGGTGATGGGGTATACTGACGCACAACAAGTTTAGTTTGGAACTCATATGCTGTCAGAAGAGGCTGAGGATTGGTGGGATAACACCCGCCAGAGACTAGAAGATGTTGGACTGTGATAACCTGGGCTGTGTTCAAGCAAAAATTTCTGGGAAAGTATTTTCCAGAGGATGCTCGTGGCAAAAAAGAGGTGGAATTCCTTGAGCTGAAAGAAGGAGACATGACTGTGGTGGAGTATGCTGCAAAGTTCGAGGCGCTGGTGAAGTTCTTACCTCACTACAACCGTGTTGATGCTGAGATGTCCAAGTGTCTCAAGTTCGAGAATGGACTGAGACCAGAAATCAAGCAGGGTATTGGGTACCAACAGATTCGCAGGTTTGCTGAGCTGGTGGATAAGAGTATGATCTATGATGAGGATAGCCAAGCTCGATCTGCTCACTACAAGCAGCTGAGTGAGAAGAAGTGGAAGTATAGGGGGAAGCCTTATACGACTTCAATTGAAAAATGGAAGCAGAAGGCTTCAGATGGGAAAAAGACAAGTGGGGGAGCAGCTCCCGCTTCTGGGAAGTATTACAGGTGTGGCGAGCAAGGCCACCGTGCAGATGCTTGCACCAATAGTGTGTTGAGATGTTACAGATGTGGCAAGAAGGGTCATAAAGCTACTGATTGCAAGGATGATGGTCCAACTTGTTTTAATTGTGGTGAGAAGGGTCACATCAGTACCCAGTGTCAGAAACCGAAGAAGACTGCTACTGCTGCTCAGACCAGTGGCAGAGTGTTTGCTTTGAGTGGTGCTGAAGTTCTAGAGAAGGACAACCTTATTCGAGGTACTTGTTTTATAAATAATGTTGAGTTGGTTGCTATTATTGATTCTGGTGATACTCATTTGTTTATCTCGCTTGAATGTGCTAATAGATTGGGTTTGAAATTGTCTGATATGAATGGTAATATGGTAATAGAAACTCCTGCTAATGGTTCTGTTACTACCAATTTTATGTGTTTAAGATGTCCTTTAACGATTTTTGGGAGGAGTTTTGTGATGGATTTGGGGTGTTTACCCTTGCACCAAATCGATGTAATCTTTGGAATGAACTGGTTGGAGTTCAAGCATGTTCATATCAATTGCTATAACAAGACTGTAGAGTTTCATGAGTTTGGTGATGATGGGGAGTTGATGTTCTTGTCTGCTAAGAAAGTAGACGAACTTCTGGAAGACGGAGCCTTGGTGTTTGCAATGTTTGCATCGTTGCAGGTTGATTTTGAAGCTATGAGTGTCGAATTACCGGTTGTCTATGAATTTCCAGATGTGTTTCCAGACGACATAAGTGATTTGCCTCCAGAACGTGAGGTAGAGTTTGCGGTGGATTTGATACCAAGTACGAGTCCAGTGTCAATGGTTCCTTACCGGATGTCCGCTTCTGAGTTAAGTGAATTTAAGAAGAAACTAGAAGAATTGCTCGAGAAGAGGTTTGTTCGACCGAGTGTTTCTCCGTGGGGTGCTCCTGTGCTGTTAGTGAAGAAAAAGGACGGAAGCATGAGGTTGTGTGTTGTTCGACTGAGTGTTTATCGGCAGTGGATGGATCAGTTATTAGGCGCCTGTGTGTTTAGCAAGATTGATTTGAGGTCTGGTTATCATTAGATTCGTGTTAAGCCTGATGACATTCCGAAGACAGCTTTCAGGACGAGGTATGGTCACTATAAATACACTGTGATGCCGTTTGGAGTGTCCAATGTACCTGGTGTGTTCATGGAGTATATGAATCGGATTTTTCATGAGTATTTGGATCAGTTTGTTGTAGTTTTCATTGATGATATTCTGATATACTCCAAATTTGAAGAAGAGCATGCTGATCATTTGAGGACTGTGTTGCAAGTATTGAAGGAGAAGAAGTTGTATGTGAAGCTATCAAAGTGTGAGTTCTGGTTGAAGGAAGTGAGTTTTCTTGGCCATGTGATTTCAAGTGGGGGAATTGTTATCGATCCTTCTAAGATTGACGCTGTGTTACAGTGGGAGACTCTGAAGTCTGCTACTGAGATACGAAGTTTTCTGGGATTGGTGGGTTATTACCGCAAGTTTATCGAAGGTTTTTCTAAGTTGGCATTACCCTTGACTCAGTTGACTCGAAAGGGCCAAGCTTTTGTGTTGCATGTAGCTTGTGAAGAGAGTTTTGTGGAATTGAAAAGAGGTTGACGATTGCTCCATTGTTGATTTTGCCCAATCCGAATGAATCTTTTATAGTTTACTGTGATGCATCGAAGATGGGTCTTGGAGGAACATTGATGCAGAATGGTCAAGTTGTTGCTTATGTTTCCAGGCAGTTGAGGGTTCATAAAGTGAATTACCCAACCCATGACTTAGAATTATCAGCAGTGGTGTTTGTGTTGAAAATTTGGAGACATTATCTGTTTGGCTCTAAGTTCAAAGTGTTCAGCGATCATAAGAGCTTGAAGTACCTGTTTGATTAGAAAGAGTTGAATATGAGGCAGAGAAGGTGGTTGGAATTGTTGAAGGATTATGACTTCAATTTGAATTACCATCCTGGTAAAGCAAATGTAGTGGCTGACATATTGAGCAGGAAGTCATTGCATATGTCGATGCTTATGGTGAAAGAGCTGGAGTTACTTGAACAATTATGAGTTTTAGTTTGGTATGGGAAGAGACTCCTGACAGTGTGAGGTTGGGAATGTTGAAGTTGACTAGTGGTATACTTGAAGAGATCAGAGCAGGACAACAATCTGACTTGAAGTTGGTTAACCAGTTGACTTTGATCAACCAAGGTAACGGAGATGAATTTCGGATTGACGAGAATGGTGTGATGATGTTCAGAGACAGTGTGTGTGTCCCAGATGTTCCAGAAATTAAGAAGAGCATTCTTGAAGAAGGACATCGAAGTAGATTAGGTATTTATCATGGCGTTATGAAGATGTATCAGGATTTGAAAAAGTTGTTTTGGTGGCTAAGTATGAAGAAGGATATTGCGGAGTTTGTTTATGCATGATTAACTTGTCAAAAGTCGAAGATTGAGCATCAGAAGCCTTTAGGTATGATGCAACTGTTGAATATTCCAAAATAGAAATGGGAGAGCATTTCCATGGACTTTGTGTCGGGGTTTCCGAGGACAGTAAAAGGAAATGATTCGATTTGGGTGATTGTGGATAGATTAACTGAGTCGGATCATTTCTTGCCGATGAAGATTAATCATTCTATGCAAAAGTTAGCTGAGATGTATATTAAAGAGATTGTGAAGTTGCACGGGATACCTTCGAGTATTGTGTCAGATAGAGACACAAGATTCACATCGAGGTTCTGGAAGAGTTTGCAAGATGCCTTGGGTACTAAGTAGAGGATGAGTTCTGCCTACCATCCGCAGACGGACGGTCAGACGGAAAGGACTATCCAATCCTTGGAGGATTTGCTAAGGGCTTGTGTGTTGGATCCCTGAGGATCTTGGGATAGCCACTTGCCATTGATTGAGTTCACTTACTATAATAGTTTCCATGCTAGTATTGGAATGACGCCCTGTAAAGCTTTGTATGGAAGAAGATGTAGGACTCCTTTGTGTTGGTATGAATTAGGCGAGAGTGCTGTACTCGGACCTAAAATTGTGTAAGAGACGAATGAGAAGATTAAGATGATCCAAGATAGGATGAGAGCTTCGCAGAGTCGCCAGAAGAGTTACCATGATAAGAGGAGGAAAGCACTTGAATTCCAAGAGGGAGATCACGTGTATTTTAGGGTAACGTCAGTGACTGGTGTGGGTCGAGCTTTGAAGTCTAGGAAGCTCACTCCATGTTTCGTTGGTCCGTTTCAGATCTTGTAAAGGATCAGAGAGGTAGCCTATCAGATTGCTTTACCATTGTCACGTGCGAATTTGCATGATGTGTTCCATGTGTCTCAGTTGAGGAAGTACATTTTGGATCCGTCGCATGTGATTCAGATGGATGATGTACAAGTGAGGGATCATCTGAAAGTGGAAGCATTACCTGTGCGGATTGACGGTGTAGCACCCCAAAACTTGCCCTACCTCTTTCTGGATTTAGCTTTTGTTAAAGGCCAATTTGTGCATACTTTTAACTATATTTTAAGGCCCTTTCAATTGGTTTCTTTGTTAATATTAGTAGAATATCTATTAGTTTTAGTATATTTATGCTACTTTCCGATTTTATTGTACATATTGTATATTATGATCATTTTGATGCTCTTTTGCAGGTATTTTGACTTATATTGGATGTTAGGATCGATCGGTGAAGGATTGAAGGCCTGAAAGATCATTTTTGGAGAGTTCGTTACGGCATAGCGCACTCAGCGGGTTTTAAATCAAAAGAGAGAGGGTTCCACGAAAACCCTAAGCTTTCCCTCTCATTTGCAACGGTCAGCCCTACTCTTCTCCCACAAGCTCTCAAGAAAATTTTTCCACACTCAAGCAACTTCCTTTCTACCCATTTTCTCACTCTCACTGTCTAGGTTTGTGAAATTCTCTTTCATTCTCCTTATTGTTTCAGTTCTTTGCTGGTTAGGGTTAATGATTTTGGACTTTGAAGTTGGTTGTTGAATTTTGAAATTCTAGGTTAGGAACTGTTTTGTGTGTAAGAACAACCAACTTTAGAAAAATCTGATGTTGCATGTTTAATTTGGGTTCTGATTGAGGTTAATGTTTGAGTGTGGGTGTTTGTTAAGACTGAATCTTGAAACAGTTTTCTGGGTATTCGCAAACTCGTTGAGCGAGCTCAGGGTCGCGCTAAGCGCGCTGTTCTACCCTGTTTGTTATTTTCAGTCTATCTTGATGTGTATATTTGTTGTTTCTTTAGTTGTTTGCTGTTTAACACTCTTTAGGGGCTTGGTCGGCTGCACAGCAGGGGCTGGTTGCATGTCTGAGCGCACTGAGCCCACTCTGACCGCGCTGTTTTGTTTCGTTCATCATGGCCGGTTGTTTGCTATTTCTTTGTTGCTCTGTGGTTTTAACTGAATTTTAGGGAATTTTTGGACTTGTTGTTTAACCGATTTGGTGATGTTTTTGTCTGTTTTTCTTCGATTTCAGATGGCTTCAAAGCGTGCCAGACTTCGCACCGGTCAGACCTCACAACAAAGACAGTCGCCAATTGAGTTTGATGCTCACCGTTCTAAATGGGTGGAGCAGCAAGGAAGGTACATGGAGCTGACCCGTCGTAGTATTTGGACGGAGTGCATCTTTCGGATCAACCCGCAAGGGGAGTTACGTGGATGCGATAACATCATTGAAGGACATGGTTAAGGTACACTTTTGACCCCTCCTACACTGCTGAACTATGAGATTGTGCGTGAGTTTTACGTGAACACCATTCCAGTGGAGGGGCAGGTTTATGACTATACCACTTATGTCCGTGGCAAGACAGTTTCTTTCTCAAGGGATGCCATTAACGCATACTTGGGTAATCCTTTGGTTTTGGCAGAGGGGGAACAGTGTGCTTATGCAAAGCGGGTAGCTAGGTGGACTTGGAATTTAGAGAATGTTTGTTTGGCCTTAGCTGTCCTGGGTCGTGGTTTTGAATTGAATGCGGCTGGGAGACCAAAGATTCTGAAGAGGGAAGATATGAACACTATCGCACAGATCCTGACGACTCTTGTCCTGTACAACATCAGGCCAAGGAGTCACACATCATCCTTTCCGGTCGATTTAGCTTGCATGATATATTACATTATAGATGATCGTCAGGTTGACGTGGCGAGAATTATTTCAGAGGAGATCAGAGCTACTGTCTCTAGTGGTCATAGGTTGGGGTCTAAAACCCCTTCTATTTTGGTTTTCCCCGGGCTTATTATGGGGATTTGCACTGCTGCTGCTGTTCCAATTCCTGGCATGATCCACAAGACCATTAAGGGAATTATAACTGACATGTGGATAGAGAGGCACTGCAGGCCCAGAGTTGATCAGTTGCCACCACCACCAGCCTACCCACAGCTGCCACAGCAGCATCCTGAAGTTGGTCCTCAGGCAGAGCCACCCTTTGATGAAAGTGTTGTGTGCATGTACACGTGGGACATGCACATGGCTCATCAGAGGGCATTTTCATTTTTGCACTCATCTATGCAGGCTTTACATTTACAGGTACGAGAGCCTCAGGTAGATCACCTGTTTCCTTCTCAGCAAGAATTTGACACTTATGTGGCATGGCCTTAGGACAGGCCTTATCATTATCAAAGGGGGCAGGTGTCACCTCAAGAGGAGTATGGTTAGGTACCACATACTGAGCCAGAGGGACATGATGCCGGTGTAGATGAGGAAATGGATGCGAAGGACGACGATGATGATGACAGTAGAGAGACCATTTAGGAGGAAGAGGGGAGCTCTTCCGAGCAGTGATCTTTTGCTTTTTTCTATCTTTTTATGTTTATTTTGATGTTATGCTTATGTTGTGACTAGTTGGATATTATTTTTTTTTATTGTACTTTCTAGTATTTTGTACCATCCTTCTAAGGATGAAGAACTCAAGCGGCACCATTTTGGTTGTCGCAAATTTTGGATGCATATTATTATTGTTATTTTGAGTAGCTTATGGTGCAATTAATATTTTAGTAGAATTTTTTTTTATTTTGTTTGTTCCTTAGTGAAAACTTGAAGGAATTTGTGAACTTTTGTGTCAAGAATGATGAATCAAGGTACAATTGTGGGGTAATGATAAGATTGAGTAAAGGTCGCAAGGTACATTTTTATCGCTTTCAAAACTAAGCATGGAAATGAAACTTGTGATGAGTGTAATTTGTAGTCATTACTTCTTTTGAAATACATGTTCATTTTTTAATCATTTAGAACATTGCCATTGTGAGGAAGCCTTCATTGTATAAAATATGCAGGATATCAGGATTCGGGTTTAACTCGTTCTGATTATGTTTAAATCATGCATATGTATTCAATTGTGAAAAAGGAAGAAAATGATCAAGGCAATTTTTGTGCATTATGAGAAAAACCACGTGACCAAATAAGATGAATCAATCTACCTTGTGAGTGAGCGAGTATTTGTAAACCCAATTTGAGCCTTTATTTCAAGATCCTTGAGAATAATTGAAATGGGTAAATATTGTGCATAGTTTTGAATGGGATCTTGGAATTTTGTTGTGAAACTTTTTGAACCCCAACCTTAAGCATGGTTGTGAAGTTTGTTCCTTGCCTTAGATGTGTGAGAGCATTCATAATTCTCATGTTTGGTTGTGTTCTAAGTTGGGGAGAGAAAAAGGTAGATTGAGGCATCATGAAAAAAAAATTGTTAATAAGGTGGTTTTGATTGATGAAAGAGCTTGAAAAAAATAAATAAGGGAAAAATAAAGGAAAGTTGGGCATGAATTGCCAACAAAAAACTCATGTTGTAATGGTGCCTCCAATGAAAACAAGAAGGTGAAAGTCTTGAAGTGTTTTGATTTTAAGTGTGGGATGCTCTTTAGGGGTAGGCAATTTTGTTTCAATGACTTTGAGAAATGACCCTTCGTTGTAGCCAAGCCAAGTTAAAACCTTTGAAGACCTTTTGATTCCTTCTTTTTCACTCTTTAATGCATGTTGTTTGTTCAATGCATAATTGGTTCCGGATGTTTGCATGATTGTTTGATGAGTGATAAAACCTCATTGTGTTCACCCATTGATGATTGTGTGCCTAAGTGTGATTCGATTTTGAACTTGTATTGCTTAAGAAGTTTTGAGTTTTGTTGTTCACTTAGCAGTAGTTTCATCTTCATGATTTGTTTAGAGTTTGATAAATTATCTTGTTGTTACTTTTACTCTTTGAACCATAAAATTGTCGTTGTCCTTTTGAGTTGCTTCTGAATTCTTGATTCGAGTTTAGGGTTCGGTTCTAATTTGAGACACTTTTGTTTGAGGACAAACAAAATAATAAGTAGGGGAGAGTTGTTAAGGGCCAATTTATGCATACTTTTAACTATATTTTAAGGCCCATTCAATTGGTTTCTTTGTTAATATTAGTAGAATATCTATTAGTTTTAGTATATTTATGCTACTTTCCGATTTTATTGTACATATTATATATTATGATCATTTTGATGCTCTTTTGCAGGTATTTTGACTTATATTGGCTGTTAGGATCGATCGGTGAAGGACTGAAGGACTGAAAGAGCATTTTCGGAGAGTTCGTGTCGGCATAGCGCGCTCAGCGGGTTTTTCAGCGCGCTTTTCATCCAACTTACAGTAGCTAACTCTCCAGACCGCGCTGAGCGGGAATTTTCGCGCGTTCTCAGCGCGAATTTTATTTCACTTACAGTAGCCAAAGCTCCAGACCGCGCTCAGCGGGATGACAACGTGCTCAGCGCACTTTCTGGGCAAATCACTATTTTTCCTGATCGCACTTAGCGCGGTGCCACTTACTGCACTTCTAGCACTTCATATAAATATCTTTCCTTGGAGATATTTTCCAATAACTTTTCACTTTGCAATTTTCAGCATTCCAAAAGAGAGAAAATAGGTTTCTAGGTCTAAAAACCTTATATTTTCAAGGAGAAGTGAGATTTTAATCTTTGGAGCATCAACCTTCGATTCTTCGACTTTGATGCTATCAAAGATTCGTTTCTTTCTTGTTGCTCAAGCTACCATGGTGATGGGTAGCTAAACACTTTTGTGTCAAGATTAGAGGTAGTTAATCTTGCTTGTATGTATTTCTTTTGATCTTTTGTATATGAACAAGGTTGATGATCAATATATGATGAAGTTATTTGCTTTTAATGGTATATTTGTGGTTTGAATCACTCTAGACATAGATTTTCCAAATCATGACCAAATCTCTTCATCTCTTAAAAACCAAACTCTAGAGATAGATTTGGAGTTTATTATTCGCTTTGTATTGCTCTTAACGGTTGTTGTTTCGATTGTTAGCGTGAGACATCATCTAACGGTCTAAACAACAATATTCACAAATTTGCTTTAGACATAAACTTATTTGTGAGGATACGCGATTGTATTGGTCGAAACTACGTTCATATGCTTGATTAATCGGATATGTATTAAAAGGATTAGCGAAATCTAGTCTTGACATGCCTTTTTAAAAATTACAACATCTTTGCTCTAATTTACTCTTTGCTACAAATTTATGTTAAACAAAACCAAGAATCATTGAATCCCCTTAACTTAAAACGTTTCAACTATTGAACGGCAAGCATCAAAATATCGTACAATCCCTACGGATACGATAAAAACACCCCCCGAAATATTGTTTCAACAGCTTCGCATTCATTTCTGCATTTCTGTTAGGTCATAACTCATAATCATACATTTGCATTGGGCTCCTGAGGCGTGGGATCCTGGTTTCTTATCTTCTTTGCGACTTGGTTGATATTCATCAATTGAAGATGGTGGTTAGGGTTCACGGCAAAGGCATCTTGACATGAGATCCAGTTGTGGATTTATATTGTGGTCAGGACATAATTATTCTCTCAATTGCTTATTGTTCATTGCGTATAATACAAGTTAATGAGGGAGGAGATTGAAGTTGATTCGAGATGGAGTTCATGGAGTATTTGAGTTTGAATTTGGATTGGGGCAAGCGCTTTAAGATATTTGGAATTCAAGATACAAGTCCATTAAATCAATTCCAATTGACCATCTACATATATCCACTTCTATGTCATTATCCATTTCAATATCCATTCATCCACTTTTAACTTCATTCTCAACCCATATCCATTATCCATTTCTATGTCAAATTCATGATCATTATCCACAATCCATGTTCAAATCCAATTTCAATCCAATCTTATTTGTAAACCACATTAAAAGTCAATTTCAATATCCGTTTGAAAATCCAATTAAGTCCATATCCATTTTTCTCATATTCAAATTTAATCCATATTTTTTCAAATTTAATCCATATTTTTTCAAATTCATTCACAATACAACTCACATCATGTTTCTATATCCAAAGTCCGTGCTCACTTTTGGTTTGTTTTCTAAAATTCTTATCCATAGCTTTTGATCATTATTGTCTTCTTTCATCATTCTTGTACAAAACCGTGCAACTTTCACAACCTCTTGTAGTGATATCATCCATGAACTTCAAGGCACTTTCAAATTGTCATCCTTTTGTTCTTTGCAGGAAATTAAAGTACATATAAGGACATGATGTCTCATTCGACATTACATTCCAACATATTGATGTTCAATCTTTGAGGTGACGGGTTGCACAAAGAAATACAAGATAAGCACTCTGATACAAAACCATGTCATCCCAATGGAAAGAAGCATAGTTTTAAAAACCGGAAAGAAGAATGTGGATATGTACAATATATTCTTGCAGTTGCCTCAAATCAATTTGAGGAATGTGTGCAGTATTCTTGGCCGCAAAGGGTTTTTAGATAAAATGTACATGCTTGCTGGTGAAGTGCTGAAGAAGTTGGCCTCCATTGTTCCCTCTCATAAGAAGTTCTTTATTTTAGAAGTTTTCAAAATCATCATTCATTGACAGGTTCAGTGAGCTTGTTACCCTCCAGCAAACAAATAGGCTTGGCTTGAGTGTTGGTTCCATGGCTGGTGCAGCCATTCTACGAGTGCTGCAAGTTCTAAGTTCCCTCATTTCACTTAATACTCCGGAAAAAACATGAATATGGAAAATACATAGCAAAAAAATTCATTATAACAACAAACATCCACATCAGTACCAAGAAAATATATAGCAGCAACAATTTATTTTCACACCAGAAAAATGGATACCAGATAATATTCAGTTTCAAAACAGATAATATTCAGTTTCTAATCCCTAACAGCAACTAAAGAAATCTCTAACAGTTTCTATACAAAAGAAACATAACAGCTCCATAACATAATTTTTTCTTTTCTTCAATAACTGAAAACCTACAACAGAACTAACATAACCACCCTAACCGATTCTAACCGATTCTCTAACATCAAACACTAACAGAAACTCTTTCTCACAAAGGCTAACAGAAACTCCTTTCACCACAACCTGCATCGATTCTTCAATTCAACTTCCATCAATTCTTCACCAATTCTCCATATCCATAGCTGCAAATTGCACCGTTATCACCAAGATCCAGCTTCGAATTCTTCAACCTTCATAAACTGCAATTATCATCAACCACAATTCAACATCGCAACACACACAGAGCAGAAAGAAAAAGAAGGAAAGAACAGAGAGAAGAGGATCGAAATATTCACAAATCACAAAAACTAGAGACTCCAAAAGGCATTACCCCATTGTTCATTATCGAATTCGCATCGCATCGAATCGCAACAGGTCAATTTTCCACAACAATACTCAACATCACCTTCAATCTTCCTCTACTCTTTCTCTCCATTATCTTCATCATCTCCAATTCATCAATCAATGAGCCTCTACTTTCAATCTCCTCCGCAACTCTGCAACAATTCTTCGATAATCATCATAAATATTCCACTTCGCTCTCTGCAACCGTGAGTTAAGCCGCCTCAACAACGCTACAATCTTCATCATCGCCATATCTTCATCGAATCCGAACCTGCAGAATCATCAACATCAATTTATCATCAAGAGTTCTGCATCAATTTGACGTCAACCACAATTCGTCAACAAGACTCACAACACGCGCAAGAAACCAGAAGGAAGAAGAGGACGATTTTCGCAACATACCATACGCGCCGAATTTCTCGGCGATTTCGTACCACCACCAATTCTTCAATTCAACCTTTGCAAAGTTCTGCTTCAATTCCACCTTCAACGTTCATAATCTTCAACAAGCACCAAAACTCCATCATCTTCGAATTCTGAGAAAACCTGCAGGAATCAACAAAATCCACTAACATTGCAAGTCGCAACCACATGAACGGAAGAAGAATTGAGCCAAAAAATTGAAGAAGAGGAATAGGAACTGAAAAGAAGAGCGGGGAGCTGAAATTTCACAGACCTTGTTCTTGTCTTCTTCAACACAATCCTCGTTGCAGGTTAGTCATTCTTCTATGGAAACCCATAGCATTTAGTAGATCGCTGATTAGAGTCATAACCTAGGGTTCTTGAACAATTCAATTCGGTAGGCAGATGGGGGAATGGATTTTATGGAGGGTTTAGCAAGGTTAGCAAGGTGTAGGGGCGTAGTTAGGGCTGTCGCAGCCGCCATGTGGTCGGCCGGCGCGACAGCCTCGTATATGGAGGAAGAGGAATTTGGAGAGGAGGAAACATAAGGAAACGGCGAGTTGTGGAATAAGATGGAGTATGGAGTAACTTGAGTATTCTAGGGTTTTTAACCATTTGTAATTTCAGCATGGACCGGGTTCAACCCGTTTTCGTTTCAAACCTTAGCCCCGGTGCCATTGAAACTGCTTTGCACCTCCCCACTTTCACGTTGCACCCACCATTGTTTTATTTATTAATTTCTTTTTAGTTTAGATAATTAGGTTTAGTTAATTGATTCAGCAATTAGTGTTGATTAATTGGTTTAGTAATCAAATTCTATTAGAAATTAATCTAGATTAGTTGTTGACTAATTGTTTGATTAATTGTGGTTAATTGGAATTTGATCGATATTGAATTAACTCGATTTTTGTCTTGATAATTAAATGTTAATTTTAAAGTTAGAAATTAACTTTGGATTAATTAGAGTTTGTTTTTGTTATTAACTATAGAATTAGTTCACAACCTTAGAATTCCAATTTAGAATTAACCTTGTTGAATTAGATTTCTTCAATTAGGAATGAACTTGGATTTTATGTGAATTCTAACACTAATTAGCGGTTGACTAATTGTAGTTTAACATTGGTTAAGATTTTAGACTAATTAGATTAGATTTTGATATTGTTTTTTTTATAATTTATTTTTTATAATGGCGTACGCTAATTGTTTTTTGCTTAATCGCACTAGTTGCTTTTAGTTTAATTGCACTAATTGTTTTTGCTTACTAATTGTTTTTAGCTTAATTGCTCGTTAATTGAGTTTTTGGCTTAATTGTCCACTAATTGTTCTTTAGAATTAGAAACTTATTTTGAACTAATCAATTTTGACATAGTTTGATTTGACTTTGTTCTATCATTGACTATACTTAGATTTTAATGCTAATGTAACACCCATATATAACAACATACATCAAGCATATATATTATACATGAATCCAAGTTTTTGTACTGAAATACCATAAGTTCCTAGTTAACACATTGTATACATTACATGCCCAAAATACAAAGTACTAAAAGTCTACGGCATAACATATACAAGATGTCCCAATACACTAAGAACTAGATCAACATGATGATCTCAAAATAAAATGCCAGAGTGAAAGTCATGTCATCCCAAAAGCTACGATTTGTAAGGAAAAGTCAAACAACTTTATCCTTACCCTTCGCGGAACATGTAGTACCTGTAATATAATCAACATGGGGTGAGATATTAAATCCTAGTGAGTTCCTTATCTTATGGATTCTCTCGGCTTTACAAGGTTCTAACAAACTCCTAACTCAAGTCCAAGGGAAAGGAAAGGACTTCGAGTTCACAATCTCATGATATTACACTATATGGAAACATGTTCATGAGTTCACCAACTCAAAATATCACAAATCGATAACCATACCAAGACATCCTCTCTTCCCGTCCGCTTCTACGTCTAGAAGGTGACCCGAGTCATGGATCCTTGTAACCTACTTGACATACGAAATGGATTCGGGTTCTACGGGCCATTAACCGTTATGAACTGTCACTTCACTTGGTCCATTAACCGTCACAAGTCTCTTTACCCTTAGGCTCCATACGTACTAACCGGAAATCAAACCTATCGGGTAGTCATGCGTACATTCCAGAGGAGCTCCAAGCTCATGAAACAGTAAATCAGGGGAAACGGTTACGATTACGTGATCTCACACACAACATGATTGTATTCGATAATCACAAGGCCACATTGCCTTAAGGCCCTTTCGCCTTTTCACCTATACTAGGTTCACACATGTTCCATACTAGTGTTTCACTTTTATCTAGACCATTACTCGTCAAGGATGTACATCAATACATCGAATGCCCGAGCATCGCCATCTAGAGTTTGCCATCAATTTCTAGTCACGTTACTAGATTCTACTATAGTTTCATGTTGAGGTTTCCTCACTCTTCCTATTCCACTTTCATTTTAGCATGCATATTCAATCATACATACATAATGACACATAGAAAGATATAGCATGTTTAACAACAATAGAATAGGTAAACATAATGCAATTATATAATGGAATCACACATAACAACTTATCACAAAGTTACATCATTCTTGGGTTCCCTCCGATTTATTTAATCGGGCAACAAACTAATATTTTTCACTTCCAATAGATAGAGTATTTCCATAGCTCTCCATTGATACCAAGAACACCTCTATCGGAGTCACGGTTCAATAGTAATGAAGGAAACAAAATGGAACATCTGTCATGTTTGCTAGTTGAATCCCCAGGCGAACATTCGCTTTCCCCTTCGCCTTGCAAAATCTCAGCGAACAAAACAGAATGAAAAGGGTACAAAGTTCGCTTTGCGAACTCCAGGCGAGCATTCGCCTTCCCCTTCGCTTTGGTTCGCTAAGCGAACCCGCGAATTCCAGGATTCTCAGCAGCGTTTGCAACAGGTCATTTGGGGTCAATCCTCACATTTCTTCACCCAAACCACTTTCAACTCATAATCTATCAACCCCAATCATAACCCGACTATATTACCTGATTATTTCCACATTTTAACCGTTAGAAACATCGATTCCATGTTATCATTCACAAAACAACATTTTTAACCTAACTCTAACATTTCCAAACTTCTAAAACAAAAGTTCTAACTAGAACCCAACTTAGGGTTGGATGATGATGATGAAGATGAGATGAAAAGATGAAGTGTAGATGATGATTCCAAGCTTCTTCTTCTTCCTCTAGGTTTTCTTCTTCTTTTCTTTTCTTTCCTCTTCCTTCTCTCTAACTTCTTTCTATCTTTTTCTCTCTTTGTTTCTATTTTTGGGAAAAGGGTAGAAATGAAATAATATAGAGAAATATCATTAATTAGTAACACTACTAAATTTCCAAATAATCTATATAGCTCCAATTAAATAAAACTCAGAGTCGGATAATATTAATTTAATCTGCACTGAGTTCAACAGTTACTCTAATTATCTTTGTAGATAATTTCTCAGAGTACACTGGAACCCAGTTGATCACAACTTAATATTATCTAGAGTAAATTAAAATACGGGGTATTACATCCTCCCCTCCTTAAATAGAAATTCATCCTCAAATTTAAAGATTACATGAACAGATGAGGGTAAGCATGTCACATTTCTGATTCTAGTTCCCAAGTTGCATCGCCCGGATGCGTCTCATCCCACTGAACCTTCACAAGAGAAATCTCCTTATTCCTTAGTACCTTAGTTTCTCTTCCTGTGATACGGCTTGGTTGAGGTTCAAATGTCAAATATATTTCTATCTCAACTACATCTGGTAGAATCGACTGAAGAGGATCTGGGACAAACTTCCGAAGCCGAGACACATGAAAAATATCATGCATTTCTGATAGAGAAGACGGTAAGGCTAATCTGTAAGCTACTTCGCCAATCCTTTCTAAAACTTGATACGGTCCCACGTATCTCAGACTTAACTTTCGTGACTTGAACGATCCTTTCAATCTCAATCTCGGAGTATCCTTCAAAAACACGTGGTCACCTTCATCAAATTCTAAAGGTCTCCTTCGGTTATCTGCATAACTTTTCTGACGATCTTGTGCTTATTTAACTTTATCACATATCATTCTAATATTTTCCGTAGTCTCTTGGATAATCTCCGGTCCCAAAATTCTATCTTCGCAAACTTCTACCCAACACAAAGGCGTCCTACATTTCCTTCTATATAATGCCTCATAAGGAGCCATACCAATACTCGCATGATAACTATTGTTGTATGAAAACTCAATCAACGGTAAAAGTTCCATCAAATTTCCTCCACTTCCAAGCACACAAGCTCTTAACATATCTTCCATTGTTTGTATCGTCCGTTCCGTCTGACCATCCGTTTGCGGATGATTCGACGTACTCAAACACAACTTTGTTCCCATAGCTTGTTGAAAAGCTCTCCAAAACCTTGAAGTGAACTTTGGATCTCTATCGGATACAATACTAGAGGGAATACCATGTAACCTCATAATTTCTGAAATAAACAACCTTGCAAGATGACTTGCCTTGTATGTAGTCTTTACGGCTAAGAAATGCGCAGATTTTGTCAACCGATATACAATTACCCAAATAGAATCATAACCAACTTGAGTACGGGGTAATCCAAATGCAAAGTCCATAGAAATACTTTCCCACTTCCATACTGGAATTTCTAAAGGTTGTAACAATCCACCCAGTCTTTGATGTTCAATCTTTACTTGTTGGCATACCGCACACTCCGATATATACACCGCAATATCTCTTTTCATACCAGACCACCTATAGTCCCTCTTTAAGTCTTGATGCATTTTCTAAGAACCAGGATGTATAGTAAAAGCACTTTTATGCGCTTCCTCCAAAATCCTTTTTTTCAACACTGCATCATCCGGAACACAAATCCTTTGGTTAAATAAAATGATTCTGTCAGTAACTCGCACAAAACCCGGTTGCGCTAACACTTCTTGTAACTTCTCATCCAACACTTGTCCTTGTTGAATTTCCTTTCTAAGAGTAGAATTAACATTCAAATTTCCCATAATCACACCATTAGGAGTCCAAACAAATTGAAGATTTAGATCCCTAAACTTTTCCAATAAGGCGTACTCCAACATCATCAACTCGGCATTACGCAACACTTTTCTACTCAGTGCATCCGCTACTTTATTCGCTTTACCCGGATGGTACTTTAGTTCCAAATCATGATCCTTCAGATATTCCATCCATCTCCTTTGACGCATATTCAACTCTTTTTGGTAAAAAAGATACTTTAAACTCTTGTGATCACTAAACATCTCAAAACGTACCCCATACAAATAATGACGCCACACTTTCAAAGTAAAGACAACTGCCTCCAATTCTAAATCATGCGTTGGATAATTCTTCTCATGAACTTTTAATTGCCGAGAAGCATAAGCCACCACGTGACTATCTTGCATCAAAACACCTCCTAATCCCATCTTTGATGCATCACAAAATACCTCATACGCCTTGCTAGGATCAGGAATGATCAAAATAAGAGCAGTCGTCAGCCTTTCCTTCAAACTCATAAAACTTTGTTCACACGCCGAATCCCACTCATAAGAACAGTCCTTTCAAGTAAGTTTAGTCATTGGCAAAGCAAATTGAGAAAAGCTCTTGATGAACCTTCTGTAATAACCTTCCAATCCCAAGAAACTTCAAACTTCCGAAACATTATTTGGTCCTTCCCAATTAATTACCACTTCAACTTTTGATGGATCAACCGCCACACCTCCCTGAGATATGACGTGACCAAGAAAACTAACCTCCGACATCCAAAACTCACACTTGCTCAACTTGGCAAAAAGTTGTTTCTCTTGTAAGATCGATAAAACGATTCTTAAATGTCCCTCGTGCTCTTGTGAAGTACGAGAATAAACAAGAATGTCATCAATGAAGATCACAACAAATTGGTCCAAGTAGGCTTGAAATATCCTATTCATATAATCCATAAAAACTGCCGGAGCATTCGTAACACCGAAATGCATTACTAAGAATTCATAATGGCCATAACGGGTTATAAACGCGGTCTTCGATACATCCAAACTCTTCACACGGATCTGATGATAACCCGACCAGAAATCAATCTTCGAGAACACACAGGCTCATTTCAATTGATCTAACAGGTCGTCTATCCTGGGTAATGGGTACTTATTCTTGATGGTGACTTTATTCAACTGTCGGTAATCAATACATAACCGTATTCCACCATCTTTCTTCTTTACCAACAACACTGAAGCTCCCCAGGGTGAAACACTAGGTCTAATAAAATGCTTAGCCATTAACTCTTCCAATCGATCCTTCAATTCCCTTAACTCAAGTGGTGCCATCAGATACGGAGAAACGAATATAAGAGTCGTTCCCGGTATCAGGTTAATAGAGAATTCCACTTCCCTCTCCGGAGGAAGCGAAGTGACATTCTCGGGGAAAACTTCTAAAAACTCACAGACTACAGGGATACTCAAAACTTGAAGGTTGCTACTCTCCTCAGTGAGAACCAAAAGAACAGACTTTTCCTTCTCAAACAAGAAATTTATCATTCCAACCGTACCTTCTAGAATAGTTGTTAACACGTCCTTCAGAGTAGCCTCAGTAGATGGAATGATGATTAGCTTTTCTTCACACCCGATAAAAACTGAATTAGCAGAAAGCCAATCCATTCCCAAAACAACGTCTACTTTCTTAAGCGGCAAACAAATAAGATCAATCTGAAAAACTCTTCCATCCACAAATATAACACAATTTTCACACATCAAAGGTGTTTCAACCATCTCATCCATGGCAGTAGTAACCACCATGGGAGGAGACAACGGGATAGCTTGCAACCCAAGTCGCTTCACACATTGCATTGACACAAAAGAGTGTGTAGCTCCACAATCAAATAATACAAAACAAGGATTCTCATTAATGAAACACGTACCAACTATCAAAGAGTTATCGCCCTTTACTTTCTTCGCATCCAAAGTCTAAACTCGACCGACATTCTTTCCTTGTGCCTGATCCCCATTCTAAGGACAAACCCTCTTCAGATGACCCATCTTCTGACACTAAAAGCACTTCACACTTTCTATACCACCCCTTCCAAAATGCATCCTACCACAAGTACGACACACAGGAGGTGTACTTTCCCTAGCATTATGAACTTGCTTCCCTTTGAAAGCTTGTTGTCGAGGCCTAATCTGTTGGCTTGATCTCCCACGATCACTCTGATTCGACCTACTCAAAACCCCCTCTGCTTGAACTTTCTTCAAGCTGTTCACAACCACATAACACTGCCTTAGTAATTCAGCATAAGAAGTGAACTCCCTTTGAGACACACTATGAGAAATCTCTGCTTTCAATCCAAAGAGGAATTGGTCTATTTTCCATTTTTCATCCGGAGCATACATGGCCTGCCTAGAGTAAGCTGCCATGACCTCAAATTTCTCAGCATAAGCAGCCACGGTCAAAGTACCTTGCCTCAACTATTGGAAATCAAACTCCTTTTGAGTCCTCAAAGAACCAGGGAAATAATTCTCCATAAACGTCATCTTAACTTTCTCCCAGACCTTAGGCACCTCATGGATAGTCATTAAAGCTGAAGCACTTTCCCACCACCTCATAGCAGGACCTTTCAATGAGTGAGAAGCAAACACCATTTTGTTCTCTTCACTACATTGAACTATCAGGAAGATTCTCTCCATACCAGCTACCCATTCATGAGCTTTCACAGGATCTAATCCGCCATGAAATTTAGGAGGATTCTTGCGGATGAAATCCCGAAAACTTCCACTTACAGCATCTGGAACAACCACCCGAGGATGAAGGCCCTCATTCATCTGATGTACCATTTGTTGCATGAATTGGTTCTGCTGCTGCTGCATCTATTGTAAGAATTGGGGCCATGGGACATACTCCTCGCCTCCTGGAGGATTTGTCCCAGCTGGAGTAGATCCGGGTCTACCATAATTACTTCTGCGTCCGTCAGCCATGTCCCTAAACGTCATACAGATAGGATTAAGTTGATCCGGCTTAATGTCATACATATATCACTAAACAATCCCCGGCAACGGCGCCATTTTGTTAGTAGAATAATAGTGGGGTTGTTTTTAATCGTATCCACAGGGATTGTTTGATATTTAACATGTGCCGTTCAATAGTTGTGATATTCTAAGTTCAATGGTTTCAAAAGTTTCTCAAGTGTTGTTAACATTCAATTGTAGCAAAGATTAATGTGACAAAGATTTTGTAAAAGTTTTGATAAAAGCATGTTAAGGTTAGGTTTCGCCAATCCTTTTCACGTATAAACGATTAATCAAGCGTATGAGCTCGGTTTCCGACCAATATAACTGCGTATCCTCCCAACTAAGTTTACGTCTAAAGCGAAGTCGTGAGTATCGTTGTTTAGACTGTTAAATGATGTCTCACGCTAACAATCTAAACAACGATCATTAAGATCAACACAATGCGAATAGAAAATCCCAAATCTATGTCTAGAGTTTGGTTTTTAAGAGATAAAATTGTTAGGTCATGATTTGTAGAATCTATGTCTAGAGCAAAACAAATCACACATGGATCATTAAGAGAAAACAACATCATCTATATTGATCAAAGACTTTGTTCATACACAATAGATCAAAAACAATACATAAAATTAGGATCAACTACCTCTAACCACAACATTGAGTGTTTAGCTACCACTTCTCATGGTAGATTGGATAACAAGACAAGAGAGGAGATGAATGAGCATCCACGACGAATAATCGAGAATGGATGCGACTTCAGCTTCTCCAAGTGAAAATACACTCTTTGATGATCAAAATACTGTAAACTATGTTTTCTACTGAAAATGTAGAAGAGATCCCATTTACATAAAGTGAAATTCTATTTATACACTTCTGAATTCTGCAGGATTCACACTGCGAGCACATCATTCGCACTGCGAATGAGAGAAAATGGCACCTCAAGTGCCTCTGAGACTTAAACTGCCCCAAGCAGAAATCGCGCGTTCGCATTGCGAACCATTCCTTTGCACAGCGAATGATTTGCTAGCTCATTCGCACTGCGAATAAACTAGCGAGCCAGGCCAATCAAAATCCCAAACTTACTGCCTCTCTTCGCCAGCATCTTTGCACTGCGAACCAACCAGCGAGCCTTTGCTGGACCCTCGCCAGGAGTTCGCAGTGCGAACTCTTTGTCATCTCAAAACTGGAACTCACTGCCATCATTCGCTGGCGCCTTCGCTGTCGTTCGCACTGCGAACGTTCGCTGGTCCTTCGCCAGATTCTTCGCACTGCGAATGCTCTGTTGCAGCAATAATTTCAGTGGAACTTGCATCCACTCCATGTGTCTCACACTTTTGCTCCTTTTATGCCTAAACCTGCACATTAACACACAAATTACAAGCTCCACACATATATTCCAATGTACGCACTACAACACACTTTATCACTTAAATCACCCGACTCCGCATGGAAAGTTAATTAAAAATGCCAATTATTGTATACTAATATATAACATGTTTGACATCTAACAAACTCTCCCCAACTAACTCTTTGTTTGTCCTCAAGCAAAGTATGCCTCTCACGAGGATTTGCTCGAGCATTCAATTCAACCAAGACGCGAAAAACGACTCAACTACACAATGATGACAACAACGCACAATTACACAATTCAAGAACCTATAACGTAAAAGAACTTGCCTCTCAAACAATTTCAAACAATGTTTCAAGAGAGAACTAACTCATCCTGCACATGTCATTCTACACTCCTCTTCGAAAAAGGATTGAAGGCAAACGTGCATACAAACACGGGACAAATACACTCAAATGACCAATGATGCAATACTAAGCAATTCATACCATATCTCAATGAACACAAAAGAAATCATGGAAGTAAAAGATCACTAAGGTCTTCAAGGTTATAGCTTGGTCGGGTAAACAAAAAAGGGACATTTCTAATGGTCTTTGAAATGAAATTGCCGAAGCAAAAGAACATTCACTATACACATATTCACACATCTCAACTTCATTTCACCAATTTTTCATTACATCCTCACAAACTACCGTGCACAATTATTGATTCTACATTTTTTTTTTCGTTCAAGCAAGCATTTTCTGATTTGTACAACATACTCACACTCTTTTCTTTACATGCTTACTTGAATTTTTTTTTTTTGGAGTAATGCACCCATTTTCTTTTTATTCTCCCCAACTCATTTTCGACTCAACCTAAAGTGAACGTTACTTGCTTAAAAAGCAAGGAAGTAAAAGTATACAATTTCAAAGGTTCAAGAAGAAAATGTTAGAAACTCATCAAAATTAGTGATGAACCAAACTTGCAAATTATGTACATAAAACAAGTTCATCACTAAACTGAGTTCTATACTGTGAAGGCTCAAAGGGGCTATCAAATGCTCACTACTCACGGATGACTTAATATATGGACATGGTTGTGCTCATTTTCAACAAGTGCCTTGATCACTTCTCCTACTTCCACAAAATCACATGGTCACAAGATAAGGCATGAATTAAAAGTAAAAACAACATTCATCACAAATCCTTAGCATATAGTATACTTTGGAGGCTTCTCACTATAATGGTTTTGATCCTAAAATGACACATGCATTCAAAGGAAGTTGTAACATGAAACAACATTATCAATCACACAAGACACACAGTTCTAAAACATACAAAATTCTCAGACCAGGTAACGATGTACCTTGTCGCAACGCAATGCTTAAGATACTATCATAGCCCTCACATCATGGAGGAATCTTTCTTTAAAAATCAAGAGTCCAACCTACTTCCAAAATTCCATCATAAGAGAAGGAATATTAACATGAAAACATACTAACAATTAAAAACTAACAAATTATTAGTAAAAGCAAAACAAAAAATTTTAAACAAAACACTTAACATTACTCATAATAAATAAAGTGCTTGGTGTAAGAACACCTACAATATCCAAAATGGTACCACTAGGGTACAAGTACACTAATATCAAAATATTCCACTACGTGGATACATTTAGACTAGTAAAAGTTGAAAAATACAAATAATAAGAAAACTTCACTTTGGAGACCAAAGGAAGTGCACAAGTCTGAAAATCCAAAATTAGTCCTCTTCGGACTCAATCTCCAAAACCTCGGTAACCATCTCATCCTCATCAGAAGTATTACCCGAAACCTCCACATCAGTGCCATCTCCCTCAATATCATCACCATCTCCATCCTCATCTGCCTCATCACCTGCATGACCACCAGCTGAATCCTCTCCCCCTCTGAAAACTGGCCTGGCCTCAGGCCATCCAGCATGTGCGAGGAACTGCTCCCTCGACATCATAGTATGCTCCGCGGTGGGATCCCGAATTTGCAGCTGGAGTACCTGCATAGAGTCATGTAAATCAATCATGGCACGCTGCTAGGCAGCCATCCAATCCCAATTATATTGGCAGATCTCCTGCTGATACGGATAGAAATTCGGCGACTCAAATGCATCACCACCACTCGTACCAGCCCCTGTAGCAGCAGCAGCCTCCGAAGTCTCAGCCCTACCACCCTTTGGTTTGCAAAATTTGTCGACATATCGATCATCGATAGCCGACGTGATAGTGACCTGACGACGCGAAGGCAAATTAACACCAGCTTCAGCATATAAGGCCATGATTAGGCACGGAAAAGCAAGAGGGGAATTTTTCCTTGAAGCATTCCCTCCTAATCCACTCTCAACAATGGACCTTATTTCATCTTCCTGTGGTAATCATCTTCCTCACTAGCACGCAAAGGAAGAGGGTCTCCAAGCACTCGATTAATTGTCCTCCTGTCAAACCTCATAGTTGTCCCTCCAACAACAGTAGTCCAATTAAACAGATCCCCCTCATCAGGAAGGGCGTTAGCATAGAATTCTTGAACCATCTCCACATTGTAAGAATCAAGGGGCGTTATCAGCTGGTCCTACTTTTTCTGATGCAAGAGGACAGCTATTGAACGATAAGTCCCTTGATCATTCAGAATAAATCTTTTTTCAGCAAGGATGGTTCTCGTCTCCAAAACCTCATACCTCTGCGCCTGCCTAATACCCTTGAGACGAGTGTCGTCGAAACGAATCGGAACCTGTCTGGATGTTGATGTTTTCCTTTTCTTGATCATGGTTTTAGGACCCATCTGCACAAATGACAAACAAATCCACACAAAAACACCAAGACAGATGATTAGAAAATAGGACACACATGCATCAGACTGCACTAAAGAAAACAAAAATCTGGGCTGCTCGCTAGAACACTCGTACTGCGAATCCTGGCGAACGCTAGCCCCAGATTCGCAGTGCGAACAAGCCAGCGAATGCACGAAAACTTTGAAAAAATTTTGCAGACCCATATTTCACTACATAGCAACATTCTAAATGTATTCTATACTAAAAAACCAGCATAAAATTAGACATGCATTGAACAACCCTAAGCAGAATTTAACCCTAAACTTTCTACACATTATCATGCATAATTCATAACACAATCCAATTAATTAGAAAGCACAGAGAAAAGAAAAGAAAACCTGGTTGGAATTGGCAATTGAGTAAAAGAAAAAACTTGAGATGGACCGCAACACACGTGAGAGGGAACTTGAGGTTTTTTTTCTCTTTTGGCTTTTGGGTTGAAAGTGAGAGGCAAGGACTAGGGTTTGGTCCCCCCAAGTTCTCAGAATTTCAACATGGGTATTGGGCCTACGTACAGGCCCACCCATCACAAACCCTCACTTTTAATGATGTGGCAGCAAAACCACCCAGGCTGGTTCGCTGATGTTCGCAGTGCGAATGGCCAGCGAATGCTCGCCCCAGATTCGCAGTGCAAACAAGACAGATTTTTAAAATTTCCAGGTCTGTCTTGCTGCCATATTGCATAAGATTCAAGACTACAATGTACTATACTATTCTCACAAAAATGACTTCAAACAGAAAATACAAGCAAAATACTTACAATGTTGGGGTGCCTCCCAACGAGCGCTTGTTTAACGTCGGCTAAGCTCGACGGTCCACCACAATCTCACGGATCGCGGAAGGGAACAATGGCGGGATTTCGCTCGAAATCACCTCCAACATATACTTTCAATCTTTGGCCGTTCACAGTCCAATTCTCTTTGGTTGTTGTGTCTTCAATTATAACTGCTCCATAAGGCTTGATTTCAAGGATCCGAAACGGACCCGACCATTTAGACCTTAACTTTCCCGGGAACAATTTTAACCGAGAATTGAATAGCAGGACCAGCTGTCCGACCTCAAATTGCTTGATGATTATTTTTTTGTCATGGTAAGACTTTACACGCTCTTTGTACAGTTTATTGGAATCGTACGCCTGAAGGCGTAATTCATCCAATTCCTATAATTGCACTTTCCTTTTTTCGCCGCTAGGAGTTGAATCAAAATTTAAAAATTTTAAGGCCCAAAACGCCTTGTGCTCCAACTCTACGGGCAGGTGGCAATTCTTATCATACACAATTTTAAACGGTGTGAGACCGATCGGAGCCTTAAAAGCGGTCAGATACGCCCACAACGCATCATCCAATTTGTTGGCCCAATATTTTCTCGAGGCCGAAACAGTTTTCTCCAAAATACGTTTTATCTCACGATTGGATACCTCCGTTTGACCATTAGCTTGAGGATGATATGGTGTGGCAACCTTGTGCTTCACACCATACTGCTCCAAAGCTTTGTCAAGCTGAGTGTTACAGAAGTGAGACCCTCCATCACTTATTAACACTCTAGGAGTACCAAAACGCCCAAAAATGTGTCTTTTCAAAAATTTCACAACAGTTTTTCCGTCGGCTTTAGCGCAAGCCATCGCCTCCACCCACTTAGACACATAATCAACGGCGACCAAAATATATTCATTGGAAAAGGAAGATGGGAATGGACCGAAAAAGTCGATCCCCCAACAGTCAAAAACTTCGATTTCCAACATATTCTGTAAAGGCATCTCGTGCCGCCGTGAAATTCCTCCACTCCTCTGGCACCTGTCACAACTAAGGGCATGCGCATGCGCATCTTTGAATAAGGACGGCCAATAAAAGCCCAAATGTAGGACTTTAGTGGCAGTTCTCAACCCATTAAAGTGTCCTCCATAGGGAGAGTTATGACAGTGCCACAGAATATTCGTGGATTCCTCCAATGAGACACACCTTCTTAAGAGGTTGTCGACACCAAGTTTAAATAAATAAGGTTTATCCCATACGAAAGACTTGGTGTCGGACAAAAATTTTCTTTTTTGGTGGTGCGTTAGACCATCCGGTATCAATCCGGTGGCTTTGTGATTAGCCATGTCGGTGAACCACGGTCTAACCTGCACTCTAAACAATTTTTCATCCGGGAACTCCTCTTTAACCTCAAATTCATTCTTGGTCACGTCAACGTTTACCAGGCGGGATAAGTGATTCGCCACCAAATTCTCGGATCCTTTTTTGTCACGAATTTCAAGATCAAATTCCTGTAACAAAAGGATCCACCTAATAAGCCTCTGCTTAGAATCAGGTTTGGTGAGCAGATACCTTATAGCCGAATGGTCCGTGTAAACGATGACTCGTGAACCAATCAAATAGGAACGAAATTTCTCCAATGCATACACTATGGCAAGCAACTCTTTCTCAGTTGTTGCATAGTTAATTTGAGTCTCGTTTAAAACTTTGCTCGCATAATGTATAGCGTGGAAAATTTTCGTTTTCCTCTGACCCAAAACAGCCCCAACCGCATAATCGCTTGCATCGCACATTAATTCAAAATCCAATTTCCAGTTAGGTGCAACGATTATCGGCGAGGTAGTTAAACTCTTTTTCAAAAAATTAAATGCAAAAAGACAAGACTCGTCAAAGTCAAAAATCTTACCTTGGACAAGCAAGTTGCTCAACGGCTTTGCGACCTTTACGAAGTCCTTGATGAATCTACGGTAAAACCCGGCGTGTCCAAGAAAGCTCCTTATACCTTTGACATTCATCGGTGGTGGCAATTTCTCAATAACGTCCACCTTGGCTTTATCAACTTCAAGGCCCTTTGAAGAAACTTTGTGATCGAGCACAATTCCCTCGTTCACCATAAAGTTGCATTTTTCCCAATTAAGCACCAAATTGGTTTCCACACACCGTTCCAACACCGTATCCAAATTTTTCAAGCACAAATCAAACGATTGTCCAAAAACAGAGAAATCATCCATAAAGACCTCAATTGTCTTTTCGATCAAATCTAAGAAGATAGCTTGCATAGACCGCTGAAAAGTCGCTGGTGCATTACATAAACCAAACGGCATCCTCCGATAAGCGAAGATTCCAAAAGGACATGTAAAAGCGGTTTTTTCGTGATCCTCCGGGTTCACAATAATTTGGTTGTAACCCGAATAACCATCCAAAAAATAGTAGAATTGTTGACCGGAAAGCCTTTCGAGCATTTGATCCATAAAAGGTAGAGGAAAATGATCTTTTCTCGTAGCTTTGTTCAACCTACGGTAGTCGATACACATTCTCCATCCGGTAACTGTTTTTGTTGGAATGAGCTCATTTTTCTCGTTTCGGACCACCGTTAATCCGTCTTTTTTCGGTACCACATGCACCGGACTAACCCAAGGGCTATCAGAAATGGGATAAATCATTCCGGCATCTAACATTTTTACCACTTCTTTCCTCACCACTTCTTTCATGATTGGATTTAACCGGCGTTGAGGTTGAGCAACCGGTTTAAAATCTTCCTCCATGAATATACGGTGCATGCAATACGAAGGGCTTATGCCTTTGAGATCGGACAACGTCCATCCCATTGCATCCTGATATTTTCTCAACACTTGAATTAAGCGGTTTTCCTCGTTTTCAGACAAAATACTACTTATGATCACCGGTTTATTACCACCGTCATCGAGAAAAGCATACTTCAAGGTTGACGGTAACACTTTCAGCTCAAGTTTGGATGGTTCATCATTAACCACTTTTTTTAGAATTTCCTCTTCATACTCCCAAGGTTGTAATTCTTCCAAAGCTTCAAGCTCTAACAAACACTCTTCAAGAGCTTGCTCTTCTTCAACCGAGAATATTTTCAAGGAATCATCCAAAGCTCTTTGTAAAGGATCAATGACATGAATTTGCTTTGTAACTTCAAAACTTGCTTCCTCCGTTGCATCGATCCGAAAACAATCACCTTTATCTTTCTTATGCTTCATGGCATCATAAAGATTGAAACACACCTCTTCATCTTGGACTCTCACTTTCATGAGACCATCGTCCATGTCAATTGCCATTCGGGCAGTTTTCATGAAAGGCCTTCCAAGAATCAAAGGTGCATCCTCATCCTCCTCCATTTCAATTACAACAAAGTCGATCGGAAACAAAAATTTGTCCACTTTGACCAACACGTCTTCCGCTACACCGTGAGGACGGATAGTGGATTTATCGGCGAGTTGTAACGTCATTTGCATGGACCTTAATTCCATGTGTCCTAACCGTTTCACAATCGACAATGGTATCAAGTTGATGCTAGAACCCAAATCAATCAATCCATTGCCCACGTACATGTTTCCTATCGTAACCGGCAATGTAACTCGTCCCGGATCACATTCTTTTCGCGGGAGAGTCCGTTGAATGATGGCACTACAACTTGCATCTACCATAATCGTCTCCTGATCTGTATACCTTTTCTTCTTCGTGAGGATATCCTTCATGAATTTCGCATATTTAGGCATCTGCTCCAAAGCCTCGGAAAATGGAATATTTATTTGTAATTGCTTGAAGATATCCATAAACCGAGAATAGTGTTGCGCACTATCTTTATTTGTAGGAGCATGCAGATATGGTAGATGTTGAATCAGAATATTGTTCATCGGCTCTTTTCCCTTCCTAGTTCTCTTCACTCTTTCTTCACTCTCTATTTTTTTCTCATTCTCACTTTTTTCCTTCTCATTTTCAACTAAAACACCCTCAGCATTTTTTTCTACTTCAATCTCCTCACTATCTTTTTCTTTTTCATTTTCAACTACAACCTCCTCCTCCACTACTTTCTTACCTATACCCATGTCAATCTCTCTTCCACTTCTTGTGAGAATTGCTTTGCAATCTTTAGGATTCGGAAGCGTATTTTCTGTAAAGTGCCCTTTTTGTTGGTCGGCCAATTGTTTTGATAATTGCCCGACTTGTGTTTCAAGATTCCTTATGGCGGCATCGGTGTTCTTTTGGTTGGAAATTGCCATTTGCATAAATTGTGTGAGAGTGTCTTCCATCTTCGTATTTCCAACGGGAGCTTGCGGAGGTTGAGTGTAATTTTGGTATTGTTGACGGTTTGATGGTCCGGCTTCTTGCGGTCTCCATTGTTGTTGATAACCTTGGTTGCTTTGTTGATACGGAGGTCGGGGTTGGTATCCTTGATTTCCCGCGTAATTTGCCTCCTCCACAACGGGAGGACAATAACCGGTCGGATGGTCACCTCGACATAATTCACACACTAACACTTGCACATTTTTACTTGAAGATTCCTGCATTTCTTTGAATTGTTGTGGCAATTTAGACATTTGCTTAGTTAACAACTCAACCTGTTGTGATAATAACTTGTTCTGCGCAAGGATAACATCGTTTGTTCCTAATTCCAACACTCCCGGAGTTCGTTGAGAAGGTCCACGGTTGTGACTACCTTGATGATCGTTCAAGGCCATCTTATCAATGATAACTGTGGCTTCCGCTGCGGTTTTGCTTAACAAGGATCCACCAGCGGTGGCATCCAACAAGGTTTTGTGTACAAGTTACAGCCCATTTCTAAAGATATGAATTTGTGACAATTCATCAAAACCATGTCCTTTGCACTTTCTTAACATTGATTTGAACCTCTCCCAAGCTTCGTTGAGAGATTCATTTGCTCCTTGTGTGAATACCGCGATGGCGGTCTTTGCTTCCATAAACCGAGTGTGAGGGAAAAATCTCTCCAAAAATTTCTCTTCCAATTGGTTCCAATCCGTCATTATGGCCGTTGACTGATCAAGATACCATTCCTTTGCCTTCCTAATGAGGGAATGCGGGAATAGTCTCTTAAACAGAGATTCCTCCTCTGCTTCCGGTGCACCAGTCACTCCCGCTATTTCATAGAATTTTGTAAGATGGGTAAAAGGATCTTCATGATCTATACCCGTAAATGGACTTTGATATAACAGCTGGAGAATACCGGTCTTCATCTCAGAATGTCATCCGTTGTGTGCATGGCGAGCGAACTGAGCATTGAGTCTCAGACTATTTGTACATGGCCTAGAAGCAGGTGGTGGTGGTGGTGGTGGTGGTGGTGGATGTTAGACGGTGTGGCTAGTGATCGAGAGGGGGGGTGAATAGATCACCTCCTTGAAACTCAAGGATTTAAAAAAGTTTATCAGAGTCTTTCAAGTTAGCGGAAAAATTATGATCCCGAATCGACTTCCGTCTATTCTGAACCAGCTACTAGAAAACCGGACACACGAGTTTATGCTGGATTTATTAGGATGACAAAGATATATTAACACCAGATATGAATCGACTCAAATGCACTTATCATACAAAGACTGTTTCCAATGAACAAAAACACAGCAAACAATTTTGTCAAACACTTGGCGTGTATGCATTCAACGATTAACAATAATGGTGATTTTGACAAAGATTTTCGTACCACTATTGTATCTTGAAACTTTAATACGCAACACACCAAACGAATCACAAAATTGTTGAAAGCGTAAAGAGATAAAGATAGAATACGATACGCAGAGATTTGGTAAGGAAGTTCCCCACTTCCGTCCTCGCGTGTGGGTACGTCTCCCTCTCAATTTCAAAATGAAATTGAGACCTGTTATATCAATAATGATGAATTCGTTCTTTACAAGGTTACAATACAAATCCAGAAATCTAAACCCCAAGATCTTCATATTGTATGAACCTTCACTTGATCTGAGCTTGATCAAGAATTTTCCTGCAAGAAATACAGACAATTCACCGGTTCCACGACCTGTTTGCGAAATCTCCAGATTTCCAAACCCTACGCTGCGGCTGAATCTGTTCTGGAATCGTGACTAACAAACCCTCAAGAACACACCCGTTCTTGAAGGACAAACCAAATGGTTTTTCCTCGAAACCCCCTTTGTATCTTCAACTCAGCTAGATCAATGATCGTACCACTGAACGTTATCTCAAAGATCCCTTAATCCGAAGAACAAAAATGATTATGTGTTGATGTTCTTGAATTAACGAGATTGAGAAGATGATGAAGACAAAGTCTCTTTCAGGTTTCTAACACTGCTCTTGAAAAATCATGCACACCAAACTTGTCTTTTGCTTTGATTGCACTTTTTCACTCTAACCAGAATTCTACCTCCAAACTGAACTGTCATGACACTTATATATGAAAACAGAAACGGTTAAAAGCAACAAACAGCTCTATGTATCGATACAAGAGTCATATGCGTCGATACATAGTGAGTATAACACATGCATGAGTCGACACATGGTTGTATGCATCGATGCATACTGTACCTGTTAATTTTCAGTATGTAAAATAAATCATGCATCGATACATGATGCACATGCGTCGATACATAGCTCAATTACAAAGGAACATGTGTCGATACAAGTATCGTATGAATCGATACATACTGAAGCAAAATTATTTCAGAATGTGAAGTAAATCATGCATCGATACATGATGCGTATGCGTCGATACATACCCTAGTTACAAAGGATCATGTATCGATACAAGTGTCGTATGAATCGATGCATACATAGGGAAAAACGTTTTTATGATTACAATGATGATATGAATCAATTTGCATTGTCTTTTAAATCATAGTAGGTATGAAATCATATGTATGTACAAACTAATCATGCAAACAAATCTTATATCATGCATATCACACAATTTGCAATCATACAAAAACTTAAAGGCTTGCTCACAAACTCCCCCTTTTTGATGATGGCAAATTTGCAAGATGTGATAGAGCACTCCCCCTGAGTTTGTGCATGGCTGTCAACATCTTGTTGTCTTTCTTCTCCCCCTTTGTCAACATCAAAAAGAAGAGATAGACAGTCTGGTGAAATAGTCCCAAAGCTTAGACAGCAAAATTGATGTAACAATAGACAACAATATTGATATAGAAGCTCACAATCACCAAGAATGAAGCTTAACATAACAGAATCATTCACAGAGAATGATAAGACAGGGAAAGACTAACACAAGTAAACAGAACTAAAAGAAATAAGCATTAAAATTTTAAGTAAGTACTTGGAGTTTACATAAGCAGAACCAAAACAAATGAAGTTTGAACAATGTATCAAGGAAACTGAAACAACATGATGATGAAATGAAATGTAATGAAATGACATGATGCTAGCCTAAAAAGGGTTATGGCCTCCACAGGACTCCTCATCCTCTCTATCAGGATCTCTGAAGCTTGGTGGAGGCGGCGGAGGAGGCATCTCATCAGGATTATGGCCCATGAAATTGTATCGCCGGAACCGGTTCTGAACTTCAACACTTCTGAATCTGTCCATGATACCAGGATGTGCACGACAATCGTCCATAAAACCAGACATTTCATTGTAAAAGACTTGATGCCATTTAACCAATTCCGTGTGCCAAGCATGCTGATTATGATACATCCTTGTGTGTTCATCATGCCACTCACGATGCTCCTTATGCCACTCATTTTGCTGCACATGCCAAGCAAGCGCCTGTTCATGACGGGCTTGATTTGCAAGTTCCATTTGCTGAAACATTTAAGTCAAGTACTCAGGGGCAGTTGAAGAGGAGGCAGCGCCAGAGAACGGAGGAACACGTGGACCTGGTTCATAATTTGTTGGAGACCACCTTTGTGGCACCCAATCACCCCAGCCAGCATTAGCATCTGCTTCAGGCTGATTCTCGTCATTGGCCTCATGCATTTCTTCATCCAGTTGGTCTTCAGGCACAAACACTTGTTCAGATGGCACGTCAAAATTGTACACCCTTGTTTTGGATCCTCTGTCCAGAAAATAAAAACATTGACGCTCCTTGTCCCACCGGTATCCCATATGAGATAAAGTAGCAGTGTTGAACTCTTGGGCGGAAGAGAAAGATGTAAGGGGTACTAAAGGGATGGTTACATTCCAGTATTTGATGATTCGCATAATTTGGGCAGCATATCCAAGTGTGATATTCTTCATACTGTTACGCATAAGAAACATGCGTTTCACAAAGTAGTTTGGCCAATTAAGTGGAACCTTTTTGTGAAGAAGGTACACAAGATGAATGTCTGATCGATCCAACCTAGAATGACCACCAGACTTTGGACGCAAGATGTGCGAGACAATCCAGTGAAGTATTCTAGGTATGCTTGTAATCATACCAGAAGTGATGGGTTCATCCTCTCCGAGAGGTCTATCCAATTTGGAAATAGATGCAACATAGTCCCTTATTTTAAACTCCGTATCATAACTTTGGTCATGCCATTTTTTCAGTCCAGGCACCCCAAGCGGAATTTGAAACACTTTCTCCCAATCAGTGGCTTCAAAAGTGTAAGTTTTGGTGCCAATTGAGCATCTGAACATATAGCCTCTACCAGTTTGCAGACCAGCATAAAATATACGAATAAAATCCTCATGATAGGCATCATTTATGGCCAAAAATGTACCAAGGGTTTGTGCCTTCAATAAATCAACGACATCGTTGAGATGGAGGGCAGATGCATCAGTTTTATCAAAGACATGAGGTTTCATAACTAACCTTGTCTTGAAAGAGGTCTCAAACTCCTCAGCGATGGCAGGATGAAGAAGAGTGAGAGCACTGGGAGGGATTTCTGGAGGTTGTGGAGACTGACCAGACGTCCCAATGGGTTCCTTTCCTTTTCCTCTTTGTCTAGCCGGTATAATTCTGGGAGGCATGGTGATGAATTGTAGAGGGGTTAAGATGTGAATTAGGGTTTTGGAGATGAAGATGTTTGAGAAGGTTAGGGTTAGCCGTGTGGGTATGAGAGGAGAAGAGAGGTTAGAGTGAATTATCCCTTTAAAATTAGCTGATGTGTCGATCCACAACTGATTTGAACATGCATTTATTGTAAAAGAAACAGTATGTATCGATACAAAGGGTATGGATCGATTCATATCGCGAAATTTTTGTTTTTGAAAGTGTCCTATGTGTCGACATAAAGCACGGATGCATCGACACATACTGAAACAAGTTTTAAAAAAATTGAAAATGAAAAGACATGAATCGACACATATCACGAATGTATCGATCGGAAACTCTAATGTGTCGACACATGTTCTTGTTGTATTGATACATACTTGATGCTAAAACATGTTTTAACTGATTTGTGACTACCTGTTGAGTTAGAAACCTGTGAACAGCTCTTGAGTCAATGCAGTATAGATGATGTCATGATAATGATGCTCAAGTACAATTCATGAATCAAACGTTAATGTTCAAACAACATATGCAATGAAATACATATAAACGATCTTAACGAATTTGTTCTACCATACACTAATCACAAAGTTCCAAAGAGATTTTAGAAAGGAATGATATTACCTCTGTTGATGAAACCTTATGGAGTCTGAGTGATGTCTAAAAACAAAGCTTAACAGCCAAAGTGAGATATATATATAAATAAGGACCAACATGCTTAAGACATCGATGAGGAGAGATCTAAAATCCCTAATTCATGACGAATGTTGAAGAACGGTTCCTTTGCTAATGGTTTAGTAAAAATGTCAGCAAGTTGGTTTTTAGTATCAACATGCTCAAATACAACGTCCTCTTTTTCAACATGATCGCGAAGAAAGTGATGCCTAATCTCTATGTGTTTAGTGCGTGAGTGTAAAACAGGATTCTTAGTAAGATTTATAGCACTGGTGTTGTCACACTTTATTGGAATGCGTTTGAGTTGAATATCGAAATCTTGTAGTTGTTGCTTCAGCCACAAGATCTGAGCGCAACAGCTACCGGCTGCAACGTACTCAGCCTCAGCAGTTGACAATGCGACAGACACCTGTTTCTTGCTATGCCAACTGACCAAAGAGTTTGAAAATAAGTGACATGTACCACTAGTACTTTTCCTATCTGATTTGCAGCCAGCAAAATAAAAATCGGAGTAACCTACTAAGCTACAATCGCTTCCTTTTGAATACCAGAGCCCATACTTAGATGTTCCATGAAGATATCTAAATATGCGCTTGACAGCTTTCAAGTGTGACTCTTTAGGATTCGATTGATATCGTGCACACATGCAGACACTAAACATGATGTCAGGTCTAGACGCAGTAAGATACAAGAGAGACCCAATCATACCTCTATACTGTTTGACATCTACACTCTTACCGTGTTCATCTTTATCTAGATTTCCGTTGGTAGGCATAGGTGTGTCTATTGATTTTGAGTCGTTCATTCCAAAGCGCTTGAGCAGCTCTCTGCAGTATTTTGTTTGACTCACAGCTGTGCCTTCATCAAGCTGCTTTATTTGGAGACCGAGGAAGAAATTAAGCTCCCCCATAAGACTCATTTCAAATTCACCCTGCATAACTTTTGAAAACTCTTCGACCAAGTGTATGTTAGTTGAACCAAAAATTATATCGTCTACATAAACTTGAACTAAAAGAATGTGTTTTCCCTTGTGTTTAATGAAGAGGGTGGTATCCACTTTACCTCTTGAATATCCATGATCAAGTAGAAATTTTCTAAGTCTTTCATACCAAACCCGAGGGGCTTGCTTAAGACCGTACAAAGCTCGTTTTAATTTGTAAACATAATCTGGATATTCAGCATTCTCAAAACCAGGAGGTTGTGAGACGTATACCTCTTCATTTAGGACACCATTTAGAAACGCACTCTTTACGTCCATTTGGTAAAGCTTAAAATCTCTAGAACACGCATAAGCAAGCAAGAGACGTATAGCTTCGAGGCGAGCAACTGGAGCATAAGTTTCCTCATAGTCTATGCCCTCCTCTTGGTTATACCCTTGTGCCACTAAACGTGCCTTATTCCTAGTTATCACTCCGTTTTCATCAAGCTTATTTCTAAAAACCCATTTAGTACCTATGATATGATGATCTCGCGGACGAGGAACAAGTTCCCAAACGTCATTTCTTTTAAATTGATTAAGCTCTTCTTGCATGGCCATTAGCCAAAATTCATCAATCAAGGCCTCTTTGGCATTTTTAGGTTCTACTTGTGAAACAAAAGCGAAGTGAGAGCAGAAATTACTTATCCTAGAACGAGTCATGACTCCCTTTGAAATGTCTCCCAAGATGTTGTCAATAGGATGATCTTTTGAAGATCTCCAAGTTGGTGGAAGGACATTCACTTCAGTTTGTCCTTCTTCCATATCTTTGACATGACTGGTATCTTCCTCCTCCTCATTGTCTTCTGTTTTGGACTGATCAGTTTCCGAAACAACTTCTTTGAGTATGTCTTCTATAGATATACCTGTGTCATTAAAAGAAATACCTTTTCCGACATTTTTCGGATAAGACTCATCAAAAGAGACATGAACAGATTCTTCAACGGAAAGTAAACGCTTATTATACACTCTATATGCTTTACTTGATTGTGAATAACCAAGAAAAATACCTTCATCCGCTTTTGCATCAAACTTCCCAAGTTTTTCCTTACCATTATTCAAAACAAAACACTTACAACCGAATACGTGAAGATGTGATAAGTTTGGCTTTCTTCCTTTTAAAAGCTCATAAGGGGTTTTATTTAAAATAGGGCGAATTAGAATCCTGTTTAGAACATAACAGGCTGTGCTAACTGCATCAGCCCAAAAATATTTTGGCAATCCACCCTCATTTAGCATTGTTCTTGCTAGCTCTTCTAAAACGTGATTTTTGCGCTCCACAACGCCATTCTGTTGTGGAGTTCGAGGAGCTGAAAAGTTATGCTCAATACCATACTTATCACAGTACTTATCAAAGAGATAGTTTTGAAATTCTCCTCCATGATCGCTTCGAATTGTAACTATTTTAGAATTCATTTTATTTTGGGACAGTTTTGCAAAACTCTTAAAAGCGGAAAACGTTTCATCTTTGCTATGAAGGAATATAGTCCAAGTAAATCTAGAATAGTCATCAACGATTACTAAACCATAATAGTTTCCGCCTAGACTCTTTGTCCTAGAAGGTCCAAAGAGATCCATATGGAGAAGCTCAAGGGGTCGTGAAGTTGAAATTACATTTTTGGATTTAAAAGATACCCTTGTTTGCTTTCCCATTTGGCACGCGTCACATAGATGGTCTTTTGAAAATTTTATCTTTGGAAGACCGACTACTAGATCCTTAGATACAACCTTATTAAGCAAATCAAAATTAACATGCGCTAAGCGTCTGTGCCAAAGCCAAGAATCATCATTCAAGGCAACTAGACACTTAGAGCTTGTTAAAGGTACATCAAAAAGATCAAGCATATAGATATTGTTTACTCTTACACCCTTAAACACAATATTCTGTTCAGTATGTTCAATTGTGCAGCAAGTTTTTGTGAAAGAAACCTTGTAACCCTTGTCGCACAATTGACTAATACTTAACAAATTGTGTTTAAGCCCCTCAACTAGATGGACATCAGAAATAGTAGTGGTAGAGGGATTACCTACACTACCTTTGCCAAGTATAGCTCCTTTGTTATTGTCTCCATAAGTAACATATCCCTTCTTCTTTGCTTTGAAGTCTATAAAAAACGATATGTCACCCGTCATGTGCCTTGAGCACCCGCTGTCTAGAAACCATCTTCTATCTACGGATGCAAGACACTCATCCTACAATATCAAAAGAGAGAAACAGGTACCCAATTTTCATTGGGTCCATGTGGGTAAGTTGTAACATGGTTGCCTTTAGGTCTCCATTGATAAATGCCTTTAGGAACAAGAAATCTCCTAAACTTGCATTTTTCAATGGTATGACCAGTATGACAACAATAGTGACATAAGCCACGCTGATGTATTTGTTTATTTTTTATCATTAAACCCTTTGGAATAAAGGAGTATTTTGCATATGGTGGATTTAATGACTTCTTAAACAACCTAGAATCAACGGCGTAAGTCACCTTGGGTTGTAAAGCTTTTTCCAATTTGACTTTAAGAGTTTTAACCTCTTGTTGCCAAATATGACAAGCTTCACAATACCTAACTTTACTACATCCGTTAACATTAATATCTTTTGAATTTTCTGCAATACTAGCTTTCAAGCTTTCTAAATCTTTTTCAGCTTTGTATACTTTACCTTCCAAGAATGAAAAAATTTGTTTATCGGAAGATAATCTTTTGAAAGCATCTACAGCTTCGTTATGCAGTTTTTCAAAAGCGATTTTCAGTTCAGAAAAAGACATAGAGGAGACATTACTATAGTAGGCTTGTCTTACTTTCTTATCGTTGATTTTCTTCTTGTGGTAGGACTGATTTTTGGTGTGAGCCATAAGACACAGATTTGCTGTCTCATCACTATCATTTGAACTTTGTGAGCTTGATGAGTCACTATCGCTTTCCCATGCTATGTAAGCTCTTCTTTGTTTATTTGACCTTCTTGGTTGAGCTTTTCCTTTGTCCTTTTTCTTCATAGGGCATTCTGTTTTATAATGTCCAGATTTACCACAATTAAAACACGATCCTTTTACTCTATGCTTCTTATTCTCTTCCTGTTTTGACTCTACAGATTGTCTTCGAAACTTAATGAGATTTTTGTCTGAATGCTGGATTCCATTCTTTCGAATGAATCTATTATATCTCTTAACAAAAAGTCCCATTTCTTCATCACCCGAATCTTCGTCACTACTTGAATCATTGTCGCTTTGCTCTTTTTGTGAGGACTTTGAGTTAGAGGCCACAAGAGCTATTGGCTTCTTCTCACTCTCTTTGTCTTTATTCTTTTCCTTTTTACTCTTTTTCTCAAATATTTCGAGACTTTCCAGTTCTTGCTGATGTTCTTCCAGCTTGCCGAATAAAGTTGTAATAGTAAGCGTCGTGAGGTCGTTGGCTTCCTTAATAGCTGTTACTTTAGGTTGCCATTCCCTGCTAAGACACCTCAGAATTTTATTAGTGGCTATTTCATTGGAAACAGGTTTTCCAAGTGCATTCAACCGATTTATGAGATGAACGAATCTCTTTTGCATGTCAGAGATAGATTCTCCTTGTTTCATGCGAAAGAGCTCGAACTCTTGATTAAGTGTGTTAATACGGGACTGTTTTACTTCAGTAGTACCCTCATGGGTAATTTCTAAAGCATCCCACATTTCTTTAGCTGTCGAGCAATGGGATACCCGATAATACTCATCAGCACTAAGTGCTAAAATTAGCATATTTCGAGCTCTCCAATCACTCGACCACTTTTTCTCATCTTTCTCATCGTAATCATCTTCTGGTTTAGGAACTATGGCGCCAGCCTCATTTCTCATAGTAATTTGAAAAGGACAATTTTGAATGGCAGCCCACACATTCCTATCCACAGAATTTATATGAACTCGCATGCAGTCTTTCCAGTAGCCATAATTTTCACCGTTGAAAACAGGCGCTCTATTATACGCCCCCTTTGGTTCAGAATCCATATCGTTACAAGCAGCCACAAAGCACCAGCGAACCGGCGCTCTGATACCACTTGTTAGACGGTGTGGCTAGTGATCGAGAGGGGGGGTGAATAGATCACCTCCTTGAAACTCAAGGATTTAAAAAAGTTTATCAGAGTCTTTCAAGTTAGCGGAAAAATTATGATCCCGAATCGACTTCCGTCTATTCTGAACCAGCTACTAGAAAACCGGACACACGAGTTTATGCTGGATTTATTAGGATGACAAAGATATATTAACACCAGATATGAATCGACTTAAATGCACTTATCATACAAAGACTGTTTCCAATGAACAAAAACACAGCAAACAATTTTGTCAAACACTTGGCGTGTATGCATTCAACGATTAACAATAATGGTGATTTTGACAAAGATTTTCGTACCACTATTGTATCTTGAAACTTTAATACGCAACACACCAAACGAATCACAAAATTGTTGAAAGCGTAAAGAGATAAAGATAGAATACGATACGCAGAGATTTGGTAAGGAAGTTCCCCACTTCCGTCCTCGCGTGTGGGTACGTCTCCCTCTCAATTTCAAAATGAAATTGAGACCTGTTATATCAATAATGCTGAATTCGTTCTTTACAAGGTTACAATACAAATCCAGAAATCTAAACCCCAAGATCTTCCTATTGTATGAACCTTCACTTGATCTGAGCTTGATCAAGAATTTTCCTGCAAGAAATACAGACAATTCACCGGTTCCACGACCTGTTTGCGAAATCTCCAGATTTCCAAACCCTACGCTGCGGCTGAATCTGTTCTGGAATCGTGACTAACAAACCCTCAAGAACACACCCGTTCTTGAAGGACAAACCAAATGGTTTTTCCTCGAAACCCCCTTTGTATCTTCAACTCAGCTAGATCAATGATCGTACCACTGAACGTTATCTCAAAGATCCCTTAATCCGAAGAACAAAAATGATTATGTGTTGATGTTCTTGAATTAACGAGATTGAGAAGATGATGAAGACAAAGTCTCTTTCAGGTTTCTAACACTGCTCTTGAAAAATCATGCACACCAAACTTGTCTTTTGCTTTGATTGCACTTTTTCACTCTAACCAGAATTCTACCTCCAAACTGAACTGTCATGACACTTATATATGAAAACAGAAACGGTTAAAAGCAACAAACAACTCTATGTATCGATACAAGAGTCGTATGCGTCGATACATAGTGAGTATAACACATGCATGAGTCGACACATGGTTGTATGCATCGATGCATACTGTACCTGTTAATTTTCAGTATGTAAAATAAATCATGCATCGATACATGATGCACATGCGTCGATACATAGCTCAATTACAAAGGAACATGTGTCGATACAAGTATCGTATGAATCGATACATACTGAAGCAAAATTATTTCAGAATGTGAAGTAAATCATGCATCGATACATGATGCGTATGCGTCGATACATACCCTAGTTACAAAGGATCATGTATCGATACAAGTGTCGTATGAATCGATGCATACATAGGGAAAAACGTTTTTATGATTACAATGATGATATGAATCAATTTGCATTGTCTTTTAAATCATAGTAGGTATGAAATCATATGTATGTACAAACTAATCATGCAAACAAATCTTATATCATGCATATCACACAATTTGCAATCATACAAAAACTTAAAGGCTTGCTCACAGTGGATCTGCCTCCATAACTAGAATTATCTGTGGAACTGGTGGTGGTGTAGAAGTACTTTCCTCTTGTTCTCGCTTCTGTCTCGCTAGCTGCCTCCTTCGTCTAGTTCTGCTATTGATTCTACGAGCGGTTCTCTCAATCTCAGGATCGAAAAGAAGTTGGTCCGCCGGTAGTTACCCTCGCATAAACTAAGTCTGCACACTAAACAAAACAGATTAACAAGTTTAAGATAAAGTGGTAACAAGCTTAAAATAGCTCAACTATCGCAATGGTTGCAATATCACTAAACAATCCCCAGCAACGACGCCATTTTGTTAGTAGAATAATAGTGGGGGTTATTTTTAATCGTATCCACAGGGATTGTTTGATATTTAATGCGTGTCGTTCAATAGTTGTGATATTCTAAGTTCAATGGTTTCAAAAGTTTCTCAAGTGTTGTTAACATTCAATTGTAGCAAAGATTAATGTGACAAAGATTTTGTAAAAGTTTTGATAAAAGCATGTTAAGGTTAGGTTTCGCCAATCCTTTTCACGTATAAACGATTAATCAAGCGTATGAACTCGATTTCCGACCAATATAACCGCGTATCCTCCCGACTAAGTTTACGTCTAAAGCGAAGTCGTGAGTATCGTTGTTTAGACCGTTAGATGATGTCTCACGCTAACAATCTAAACAACGATCATTAAGATCAACACAATGCGAATAACAAATCCCAAATCTATGTTTAGAGTTTGGTTTTTAAGAGATAAAATTGTTAGGTCATGATTTGTAGAATCTATGTCTAGAGCAAAACAAATCACACATGGATCATTAAGAGAAAACAACATCATCTATATTGATCAAAGACTTTGTTCATACACAATAGATCAAAAATAATACATAAAATTAGGATCAACTACCTCTAACCTCAACATTGAGTGTTTAGCTACCACTTCTCATGGTAGATTGGATAACAAGACAAGAGAGGAGATGAATGAGCATCCACGACGAATAATCGAGAATGGATGCGACTTCAGCTTCTCCAAGTGAAAATACACTCTTTGATGATCAAAATACTGTAAACTATGTTTTCTACTGAAAATGAACAAGAGATCCCATTTACATAAAGTGAAATTCTATTTATACACTTCTGAATTCTGCAGGATTCGCACTGCGAGCACATCATTCGCACTGCGAATGAGAGAAAATGGCACCTCAAGTGCCTCTGAGACTTAAACCGCCCCAAGCAGAAATTGCGCGTTCGCAGTGCAAACCATTCCTTCGCACAGCGAATGATTCGCTAGCTCATTCGCACTGCGAATAAACTAGCGAGCCAGGCCAATCAAAATCCCAAACTTACTGCCTCTCTTCGCCAGCATCTTCGCACTGCGAACCAACCAGCGAGCCTTCGCTGGACCCTCGCCAGGAGTTCGTAGTGCGAACTCTTTGTCATCTCAAAACTGGAACTCACTGCCATCATTCGCTGGCGCCTTTGCTGTCATTCACAGTGCGAACGTTCGCTGGTCCTTTGCCAGATTCTTTGCACTGCGAATGCTCTGTTGCAGCAATAATTTCAGTGGAACTTGCATCCACTCTATGTGCCTCACACTTTTGCTCCTTTTATGCCTAAACCTGCACATTAACACAGAAATTACAAGCTCCACACATATATTCCAATGTACGCACTACAACACACTTTATCACTTAAATCACCCGATTCCGCATGGAAAGTTAATGAAAAATGCCAATTATTGTATACTAATATATAACATGTTTGACATCTAACACATAAATTTTCTGACGATCTTGTGCTTATTTAACTTTATCACAGATCATTCTAATCTTTTCCGTAGTCTCTTGGATAATCTCCGGTCCCAAAATTCTATCTTCGCAAACTTCCACCCAACACAAAGGCGTCCTACATTTCCTTCTATATAATGCCTCATAAGGAGCCATACCAATACTCGCATGATAACTATTATTGTATGAAAACTCAATCAACGGTAAAAGTTCCATCAAATTTCCTCCACTTCCAAGCACACAAGCTCTTAACATATCTTCCATTGTTTGTATCGTCCGTTCCGTCTGACCATCCGTTTGCGGATGATTCGACGTACTCAAACACAACTTTGTTCCCATAGCTTGTTGAAAAGCTCTCCAAAACCTTGAAGTGAACTTTGGATCTCTATCGGATACAATACTAGAGGGAATACCATGTAACCTCATAATTTCTGAAATAAACAACCTTGCAAGATGACTTGCCTTGTATGTAGTCTTTACGGCTAAGAAATGCGCAGATTTTGTCAACCGATCTACAATTACCCAAATAGAATCATAACCACCTTGAGTACGGGGTAATCCAAATGCAAAGTCCATAGAAATACTTTCCCACTTCCATACTGGAATTTTTAAAGGTTGTAACAATCCACCCAGTCTTTGATGTTCAATCTTTACTTGTTGGCATACCGCACACTCCGATATATACACCGCAATATCTCTTTTCATACCAGACCACCAATAGTCCCTCTTTAAGTCTTGATGCATTTTCTAAGAACCAGGATGTATAGTAAAAGCACTTTTATGCGCTTCCTCCAAAATCCTTTTTTTCAACACCGCATCATCCGGAACACAAATCCTTTGGTTAAATAAAATGATTCTGTCAGTAGCTCGCACAAAACCCGGTTGCGCTAACACTTCTTGTAACTTCTCATCCAACACTTGTCCTTGTTGAATTTCCTTTCTAAGAGTAGAATTAACATTCAAATTTCCCATAATCACACCATTAGAAGTCCAAACAAATTGAAGATTTAGATCCCTAAACTTTTCCAATAAGGCGTACTCCAACATCATCAACTCGGCATTACGCAACACTTTTCTACTCAGTGCATCCGCTACTTTATTCGCTTTACCCGGATCGTACTTTAGTTCTAAATCATGATCCTTCAGATATTCCATCCATCTCCTTTGACACATATTCAACTCTTTTTGGTCAAAAAGATACTTTAAACTCTTGTGATCACTAAACATCTCAAAACGTACCCCATACAAATAATGACGCCACACTTTCAAAGTAAAGACAACCGCCTCCAATTCTAAATCATGCATTGGATAATTCTTCTCGTGAACTTTTAATTGCCGAGAAGCATAAGCCACCACGTGACTATCTTGCATCAAAACACCTCCTAATCCCATCTTTGATGCATCACAAAATACCTCATACGCCTTGCTAGGATCAGGAATGATCAAAATAAGAGCAGTCGTCAGCCTTTCCTTCAAACTCATAAAACTTTGTTCACACGTCGAATCCCACTCATAAGAACAGTCCTTTCGAGTAAGTTTAGTCATTGGCAAAGCAAATTGAGAAAAGCTCTTGATGAACCTTCTGTAATAACCTTCCAATCCCAAGAAACTTCAAACTTCCGAAACATTATTTGGTCTTTCCCAATTAATTACCACTTCAACTTTTGATGGATCAACCGCCACACCTCCCTGAGATATGACGTGACCAAGAAAACTAACCTCCGACATCCAAAACTCACACTTGCTCAACTTGGCAAAAAGTTGCTTCTCTTGTAAGATCGATAAAACGATTCTTAAATGTCCCTCGTGCTCTTGTGAAGTACGAGAATAAACAAGAATATCATCAATGAAGATCACAACAAATTGGTCCAAGTAGGCTTGAAATATCCTATTCATATAATCCATAAAAACTGCCGGAGCATTCGTAACACCGAAATGCATTACTAAGAATTCATAATGGCCATAACGGGTTCTAAACGCGGTCTTTGATACATCCGAACTCTTCACACGGATCTGATGATAACCCGACCGGAAATCAATCTTCGAGAACACACAGGCTCCTTTCAATTGATCTAATAGGTCGTCTATCCTGGGTAATGGGTACTTATTCTTGATGGTGACTTTATTCAACTGTCGGTAATCAATACATAACCGTATTCCACCATCTTTCTTCTTTACCAACAACACTGAAGCTCCCCAGGGTGAAACACTGGGTCTAATAAAATGCTTAGCCATTAACTCTTCCAATCGATCCTTCAATTCCCTTAACTCAAGTGGTGCCATCCGATACGGAGAAATGGATATAGGAGTCGTTCCCGGTATCAGGTCAATAGAGAATTCCACTTCCCTTTCCGGAGGAAGCGAAGTGACATTCTCGGGGAAAACTTCTAAAAACTCACAGACTACAGGGATACTCAAAACATGAAGGTTGCCACTCTCCTCAGTGAGAACCAAAAGAACAGACTTTTCCTTCTCAAACAAGAAATTTATCATTCCAACCGTACCTTCTAGAATAGTTGTTAACACGTCCTTCGGAGTAGCCTCAGTAGATGGAATGATGATTAGCTTTTCTTCACACCCGATAAAAACTGAATTAGCAGAAAGCCAATCCATTCCAAAAACAACGTCTACTTTCTTAAGCGGCAAACAAATAAGATCAATATGAAAAACTCTTCCATCCACAAATATAACACAATTTTCACACATCAAAGGTGTTTCAACCATCTCATCCATGGCAGTAGTAACCACCATGGGAGGAGACAACGGGATAGCTTGCAACCCAAGTCGCTTCACACATTGCATTGACACAAAAGAGTGTGTAGCTCCACAATCAAATAATACAAAACAAGGATTCTCATTAATGAAACACGTACCAGCTATCAAAGAGTTATCGCCCTTTGCTTTCTTCACATCCAAAGTCTAAACTCGACCGACATTCTTTCCTTGTACCTGATCCCCATTCTGAGGACAAACCCTCTTCAGATGACCCATCTTCTGACACTAAAAGCACTTCACACTTTTTATACCACCCCTTCCAAAATGCATCCTACCACAAGTACGACACACAGGAGGTGTACTTGCCCTAGCATTCTGAACTTGCTTCCCTTTGAAAGCTTGTTGTCGAGGCCTAATCTGTTGGCTTGATCTCCCACGATCACTCTGATTCGACCTACTCAAAACCCCCTTTGCTTGAACTTTCTTCAAGCTGTTCATAGCCACATAACACTGCCTTAGTAATTCAGCATAAGAAGTGAACTCCCTTTGAGACACACTATGAGAAATCTCTGCTTTCAATCCAAAGAGGAATTGGTCTATTTTCGATTTTTCATCCGGAGCATACATGGCCTGCCTAGAGTAAGCTACCATGACCTCAAATTTCTCAGCATAAGCAGCCACGGTCAAAGTACCTTGCCTCAACTATTGGAATCGAACTCATTTTGAGTCCTCAAAGAACCAGGGAAATAATTCTCCATAAACGTCGTCTTAACTTGCTCCCAGGCCTTAGGCACCTCATGGATATTCATTAAAGCTGAAGCACTTTCCCACCACCTCATAGCAGGACCTTTCAATGAGTGAGAAGCAAACACCATTTTGTTCTCTTCACTACATTGAACTATCAGGAAGATTCTCTCCATACCAGCTACCCATTCATGAGCTTTCACATGATCTAATCCGCCATGAAATTCAGGAGGATTCTTGCGGATGAAATCCCGAAAACTTCCGCTTACAGCATCTGGAACAACCACCCGAGGATGAAGGGCCTCATTCATCTGATGTACCATTTATTACATGAATTGGTTCTGCTGCTGCTGCATCTGTTGTAAGAACTGGGGCCATGGGACATACTCCTCGCCTCCTGGAGGATTTGTCCCAGCTGGAGTAGATCCGGGTCTACCATAATTACTTCTGCGTCCGTCAGCCATGTCCCTAAACTTCATACAGATAGGATTAAGTTGATCCGGCTTAATGTCTTACATATAACACCTAAGACCAATGGCGACACAACACATATGAAACAGAAAGAAATACTTATACAATTTCGTGGCTAGGTCGAGGATACGACCTGCTCTGATACCAACGGTAACACCCATATATAACAATAAACATCAAAGCATATATATTATACATGAATCTAAGTTTTGGTACTGAAATACCATAAGTACCTAGTTAACACATTGTATACATTACATGCCCAAAATACAAAGTACTAAAACTCTACGACATAACATATACAAGATGTCCCAATACACTAAGAACTAGATCAACATGATGATCTCAAAATAAAACTCCTTAGCGGAAGCCATGCCATCCCAAAAGCTACGATTCGTAAGGAAAAGTCAAACAACTTTATCCTTACCCTTCGCGGAACCTGTAGTACCTGTAATTTAATCAACAACATGGGGTGAGATATTGAATCCCAATGACGTCCCTATCTTATGGATTCTCTCGGATTTACAAGGTTCTAACTAACTCCTAACTCAAGTCCAAGGGGAAGGAAAGAACTTCGAGTTCACAATCTCATAATCTTACAGTATATGGAAACATGTTCCTGAGTTCACCAACTCAAAATATCACTAATCGATAACCTTACCATTGCATCCTCTATCCCCATCCACTTCTACGTCTAGAAGGAGACCTGATTCATGGATCCTTGTAACCTGCTTGACATACGAAATGGATTCGGGTTCTACGGGCCATTAACCGTTATGAACCGTCATTTCACACGGGTCATTAACCGTCACAAGTCTCTTTACCCTTAGGCTCCATACATACTAACCGGGAATCAAACCTGAAAGTAGTCATGCCTACATTCCAGAGGAGCTCCAAGCTCATGAAACAGTAAATAAGGGGAAACGGTTACGATTACGTGATCTCACACACAACATGATTGTATTCGACAATCACAAGGCCACATTGCCTTAAGGCCCTTTCGCCTTTTCACCTATACTAGGTTCACACATGTTCCATACTAGTGTTTCACTCTTATCTAGACCATTACTCATCAAGGATGTACATCCATACATCGAATGCCCGAGCATCGCCATCTAGAGTTTGCTATCAATTTCTAGTCACGTTACTAGATTCTACTATAGTTTCATGTAGAGATTTCCTCACTCTTCCTATTCCACTTTCATTTTAGCATGCATATTCACTCATACATACATAATGACACATAGAAAGATATAGCATGTTTAACAGCAATAGAATAGGTAAACATAATGCAATTATATAACGGAATCACACATAACAACTTATCACGAAGTTACACCATTATTGGGTTCCCTCCGATTTATTTAATCAGGCAACAAGCTAATATTTTTCACTTCCAATAGATAGAGTATTTCCATAGCTCTCCATCGGTACCAAGAACGCCTCGATCGGAGTCACGGTTCAAAAGTTATGAAGGAAACAAAATGGAACATCTGTCATGTTCGCTAGGCGAATCCCCAGGCAAACATTCGCTTTCCCCTTCCCCTTGCGAACTCTCAGTGAACAAAACAGAATGAAAAGGGTATAAAGTTCGCTTTGCAAACTCCAGGCGAGCATTCGCCTTCCCATTCGCTTTGGGTCGTTAAGCTAACCCACGAATTCCAGGATTCTCAGCAGCGTTTGCAATAGGTCATTTGGGGTCAATCCTCACATTTCTTCACCCAAACCACTTTCAACTCATAATATATCAACCCCAATCATAACTCGACTATATTACCCAATTATTTCCATATTTTAACCGTTAGAAACATCGATTCCATGTTATCATTCACAAAACAACATTTTTAACCAAACTATAACATTTCCAAACTTCTAAAACAAAAGTTCTAACTAGAACGCACCTTAGAGTTGGATGATGATGATGATGAAGATGAGATGAAAAGATGAAGAGTAGATGATGATTCCAAGCTTCTTCTTCTTCCTCTAGGTTTTCTTCTTCTTTTCTTTTCTTTCCTCTTCCTTCTCTATAACTTCTTTCTATCTTTTTCTCTCTTTGTTTCTATTTTTGGGAAAAGGGTGGAAATGAAATGATATAGAGAAATTTCATTAATTAATAACACTACTAAATGTCCAAATAGTCTCTATAGCTCCAATTAAATAAAACTCAGAGTCGGATAATATTAATTTAATCTGCCCTGAGTTCAACAGTTACTCTAATTAGCTTTGCAGATAATTTCTCAGAGTACACCGGAACCCAGTTGATCATAACTTAATATTATCCTGAGTAAATTAAAATACGGGGTATTACAGCTAACATTGATTAATCTTCATAGTAGTTTTATTTGTTAACCTTGTTAATGGTTCTTAAGTGTTAGTTTTGACTAATTGTTGCTTACATTTTGGTATCGATTTCACTTAATTCTTGTTGATATTTCCCATTTGAATTTTGGTTGCTAACCTTGGTTATTTTTGTTGATTGCTTAGACTAATTGTTGAGTTGTTTTGTAGTGATTCAAACTTGATTTGCCAAGTTGTTTAAAGGTAGGAAGTGTTGCTACATACATAGCTGTTGTGCACAAGGTGAGCTGTTGAATGTTGCAATTCTGTCTAGAGTTTCTTACACCTATTCATTTCTGAAAATAGGTGCTGTTGAAAGCTGTTTTAGCTTGTGGTTGGATTTTAGAGCTGTACAGGTGCTGGAACGCTGTTGTTGCTGCTGTTTTTGGTTTATTTTCTTAGTTTTGGTTTGCTTTTGCATGCTAACATTAGGATAAAATTTCCTTTCTCATCCTCCACCTTAGGGCCATTCACATGCTAGCTTGTAGGACCCAGTTTCCCTTTAGCCTTCCGCGAGTCTTATCTCTCACACCCATGCGATTGAGACCGTTTCTCGTTCACCCGTAGTAGCGCGAACTATGGATGCTCTGATTCCTCTTTCTTTTCAGATTGAGGATACGTAGGCACGAGATGCGATATCTCGGCGAGCACACTAACAACTAACTTCCTTTTTCTCTCGCACCCTTGCGATCGATACGTTAACCAATCAGTTAATCAAACCTTTCCTCTCGACTTTGAGTCTTCCTCACCTCTCATCTCAATACAAAATCAAAAACATGTAATAAAGGCAACAAGTATTGTACGCCATGAGCCTTAAGTACATGGGAAATGAAAAGGGGAGGGTTTCCCTTCGCCTTTCTAGAGTGTTTAGCATACGTCCTATTGGGGACGACCATGCGACGCATTCGTTTCTTTACATGGGAAATGAAAAGGGGAGGGTTTCCCTTCGCCTTTCTAGTGCAATATGAGTCACAAATAATCAAAATACTTTTTTCTAAAAAACAAAAACAAACAATTGTCTTCTCTTCTCATCTCCCTCACTCCATTTTTAAAGGATGCGTCATTTCCGTTCTATCGCAAACAGGTAAAAGCGTAAGACTCTCACAACGAGCGACAACACCTAAACAACTCCGATTCAGTCAAAAAATATTATGCCTAGAAAAAAGAGGATAAGAGCCCGCTAAGTCGAAAAATCCTAAAGGGCGAGTTAGGAAAAAATTAGGGTGTCCCGGTGGATTAAAAACTCGAGAGAGCAATATAGGTAACAAATTAAGGACTTAAATAAAAAAATAAAACCCGATAAGTCGAAATCCCTAAAGGGCGACTTAGTAAAAAAAATGATATATCACCCTGGTGGGATAAGACTCGATAAGAGCGGTCCAAGCAAAAATTAGGGATATCCAAAAGGAATATGAGTGAAAGCACTCAAGTCAGAATATAACAGGAATTCTGAAGGGAGAAATTAATCTAGCCGTTATTTTCATAAGCGAAGTATCGTGGCCTCAAAGACTTAGGGATATTAGTTTGTATTTGAATTCAATAGGGACATAATTAATTTTGTTTTTTTCATTCCCATTTTATATCTTTTTAGATTTGCGGTAATCTCTCCTTACGAGAATTACTTTCTTTATGTACTATCACCCATTTACGGGCCATATTTCAATAAATAAAATTTGTTTTTTCAAGTCAGAATATGTTTGCTATTTGGGTCAATTAAATAGGTTTTAGGATTTATTAATTTAAGGATTGATATTTTTAGGGTTTACTAATATGCAATTAACAATTTGGTTTTGATTAATCTATGATATGTTAATAAGGGTTTTGTATTTTTTTTAATTGCTTATTTTATTTGAAAAAATGAATTTGTTTCAATTTAGGGTATATATATATATATATATATATATATATATCTTTTTTCTAATAAATCATGGGATAGCCTAGGAATTAAGGGGATAATTTGGGGTGACTCAAGGAGGGATAGAGAATACTTTATGAGGGATAAAAATGGGTTTGTTTAAAATTTAATTAATTTTCCTTAATTAATTTGAGAGTTCTACACATATTAGGGGTATATTTGGAATAAAATAAGGATATAATAGGGATTGAAATGGGATAAAGATTTGTGATAGAACTCTTAGGATCCAAGAGTATATACATAGGACTAAGGATAAGGGATAAGGGTTATATAATATAATATTATATTACTTTCATAATTAAATTAAAAGGAATTTTGCAAATTAAACCATAAGGGATAAAGGGATAAAAAAACACTTAACACACTTAAATTGTAAGCCCTCTACCCTTGTGTATTGAATCATTTAAAAAAAAAAACAAAATTTTCCTCCACCCCTGTTGTGTGAGGATTATTTCAAGGTATAAAAACAACCAACCAACCAAATAAGATATACGAACTATAGAACTCTGATCCTTCAAACTTAGGGTTCTCTTCTCGTAAATTTTTTTTTTTGTAAATACTGAAAACTTTGCAAATAAATATAAACAATTAAACATTCAAATAGTAAAGCAAACATACCCTAAGACTTAAGGAGGATCCCATTAGATACAATATAGGTGAGAGGTGCCTAACACCTTTCTCCCACCTAACTGACTCCCAAACTTAGTGTCTCGCCCTTAGAATTTAGATTTTCTCATTATTTTCCTAATCCTTAGGAATAAATAAAGGATGATTGCGCCTCTGATATTTGGTCGGCCGCGACAGTTGCATCTATGTTTGAAATTTAACTTTTCATTGGTTTGCACTTTATCAATTGTTTTAAGAGAGACGTGATAAGATTTTTTGTAGAATCAAAGCTTACTTCTTTTGTAGAAGTATTACGTAATCGGGTTGTCAGACGTTAAGACCCCAACGTTTGATAAATTTAGAGTTCTAGTTTATGTCGCATAGCCATTTTAATAATAAAAAATTAAAAAAACATTTCGACGAGTGGTATGTTCCGGTGACTATCCCGCTCTCTAGTACACCATCGTAGGTCATATCGTAGAAGGCTACACGCCATCCTGATGGCAAACGAGCGATAAATAAAGGAAGGAATATTTAAGATACGTGTGAGGTTATAGAAAATAATGCAAATAATGCTTGGTTTGGAGTTGATATAACTAAGATGATAGCGCAGTTATGGAGTGTCGACGATAGAATTAGAACACTTTTTTCTTACATTTCTTACTTTGTTTTTCCTCTCTTCCGATTTTTTTTAAAAGCAATAGATCAACTAAACGCGAGTACAAGGGGTACTCGAACCCTTACAAACGAAAGTCATGAGATACAAATGGCCGGGTTTAATAACCAAATCGACCAATTACAAGAAGGAGATATAGTAAGGACTCTATCCAACCAAAACCAAGCAGTAGCTTTGATTGAGTACACAACATCTTCAACAACTAAACTACTGTTATTAAAAACGACAACGTTGCGACACAACCAAAGACACCACACCACTGTAATCCAGACAAACATACCATGACAGTTTCCAAATCTTCTTTTGACAGCAGAGCATGCATTATTAAAAGAAGCCAGACAATTAGAGTGATTTGAAAAGGGAATCCCCATCCACGAAGAGATGTTGTTCCATATAGAAGACAGAGGGGAGCATCCTCCAAACAAATGATCCACATCTTCCATATAAATCCTGCAAAAAACACACAAGAATTGATCCAAACCATTAATTATTCCTCTCTTCCCAATTTGGACTTTAGTTGGAAGCCTGTTCAAAAACAACCTCCATAAGAAAACTTGAACTTTCGACAGAACACCAATCTTCCAAACCTTGTTCAACACTTCCTGCACATGCTGCCGAGAGTCTTCTTCCCCAAAAGCACTCAACAAAGCCGTATAACCACTAGAAACCGAGTATATACCATCATTCTCTCCGTCCCACTTGAATCCGTCGATAACATTTTCCTGTAAAGAAAAGGAGTTAATCACTGGCTTGCAATCATGGACAACCCTGCTAAAACTGAGATCATCATCAAACACAGTAATACAATTCTCTCACACGAAACTGTCCAGATGAGTCGCCATTCCCTCCGCAACAGTGACATTATGACTGGAGGTCTGAGGAACGAAAGCAGGAAAAAGCTGATTTATAGAATGACCATTCACCCAATCGCTGTACCAAAAAGACAGACTTTTACCGTCACCTAAAGCACAAGAAATCTTGTCGACAAACCAATCTGTCTGAAGCTCAGAGTCGTATGAAATGAGGGACAGACCCCTCCACCATAAAGAGTCGGATTTGAGACCACCCTTCCCTTTGTTACACAGAACTTCCATAGCAATACTCTTCTGACCATAACGTTCAATCTCATGTGATCTAGTTTCATTTGTTCGGAATATGTTATTGTTGCAATTCAGTTTCATTTTGTACTGCTACCATTTGATTTGCATGACACGAGTGAGAGATACCAAAATCAAAGTTGAAAATACATTTGGGTAGATTGACCGAAGAAGCAAAGAGATGATAGTTGGCCGACTATGGCAAGGTGATCACGGTCCAACTAGTGGCATAGAGATTCTAGGTTGTTGTAACATTTCCGTTAAAGTTCGCTGGTGGACAAGCGGCGATATCTAAACGGTTTGATTTATCAAACTTTTAAAATTTATTGAATGACATTCTATCGCTTAATGTGCACTTCCATTAGAGAATCCTCATCCAAATATCACCAACATATTCATCTAATCTTAAAACCACGTGCCAGTTATATAATTGCAATTGCATCACCAAATTTGCATCAATTGCGCAAGATTACAAAATTTCAATTGAATATATTTTTGAAACTAATTTTAATTATTAATGAATGTATAAAAAATGATAAATTTGTTATAAGTTTATTAATTTTTTTAAGAAAAGAAAAAGTTTCATTTTTTGGGTTGGGCCAATCCGTTAACCCATTTTGGAATTTCTTGCTAGTTAGCCTAGACAAATGTAAAACCCTAAATTTCATCTTATAAATACATGCATCTCCACCATCTATCAAAAACATTCATCTTGTTCCAACGATTTAGAGTATCAATATCACCTTTGATTCATTAATTTTTTTTAATCAGGGAAATCATAATAGAGTATTTATGAGATTAATTCATCTCACTTCTTACCTCTTTCTCTATTATGTTTCTCTGATTCAAGAAATTTATTGGATCATCTTATAATTTCTTTTTCTTCTTGTGTTGGAAAGCTTATTTGATTCAATTGTTGTCTTAGTACTATATATTTTTTCATTCGATATCTGTAATTTGTGAATGTTTTTGTATTTAATTTTTAACTTTGTAATCAATAGTTTCATTCTTATCTGAGATAGTAATTAATTGGTTGAGCTCTTTTATGGCGATGAAACCAAAGAGTAGTGTTTAATTAAAAACTAGAACATGAATTTTCGATCACATACTCGTAAATTGGAGGACGATAATATTTTATGTAACCTGAGACATATTATGTCATTATAATATTGTAGGTATATATCCATTTAATGGGCTAACTTCTTCCGAGAGTTGTAGGAACGAATTCAATATCTCTAGATAAAACTCTCAAGCCATTTCAAGGAATAAAATAACTGCATCTAGATGCAAAGCTTTCAAAATTCCCATCCAACGATCTATCACTTTTGACATGTGAATGAGAGATTATTTGGAAAAGGAAATTAAAGGAATTATTCTTGTATCTTAGTAAAGTAATATGGCTAGAAGTTCTATAAATTATGTCTTCTTTTTCAACCTCACTAGTGATTAGTCTTTTGCTTGCGGTAGTGATGCAGTTGTAGATGTTGTAATTATGGTCATTGCTAATGTTGAGACCATGGTTTGAAATTGCGGGTCGCATTAACCATGATTTAAAATTGCGGACTGCATCACCTGATGTGGCCGCATTATTATAGTTGCAGTCAACAACGCACCGCAATTGCTGTGTGAATTGAATGTGGCCGTATTATAAAGGTTGCGGTCAGCAACGCACCGCAATTGCGGTGTGAACGGAACTCAAATTTATTTTCACTCATTTTTTTAAAGAAATTTAGTAATGTTTTTAGAGATAAAGAGAAATTTAAAGAATGATTTTGTTTTTCAATCTAAGAGACATGTTTTTCATTTACTGTGTCTGTGTTGACGTTCTTCACTGAAGAAGAAGCACTATGTTTAACAAACCAAATCTTATAATTATTTTATTAATTTTGATAATGTGGTCATGTGATATATAATTTATTTTGTGAGAAGCTTAATTTAAAATTTGTGATGCTTGTAAGGCCACGAGTTTTATGCCTTAATATAATGAGAAAATACAAAATAGATTTCGTTTTTAACTAATTTATTTAAATTTAGTTAAAATTTTATGAGAGAATTAGGGAAATTAAATTTTAGGTTAAAAATATGATGGTTAGAAAACAAGTCAATATAAATATAAATAAAAATATATAATGTTGTACTGTTAGGATAATTTAAATTTTGAACAATTTAAATTTATTTTTACATTTAATTAATATGTTAATGATGAAAATATTTTTTTAAAAGAGATTAATTGGAATACACTGTCAGTGTAAAACTACTTTACCCTGACATACAATTAGAATGAATCATTTTGACACATAATTATGAAATTAAAAATAAAAATAAATAAATTATAATTAAACTATTTTAATAATTACTTCTTCCATGTTTTTCTCTTCTCAATGGTCAAAATAATTCATTCTAATTGGATGATAGTGTAAAGTGGTTTTACACTTTACAATTAATCTCTTTTTAAAATTGTTAAATTTTAGTAATCCAACCCTTAAAAACAATTTTAAAAAATATTTTAAAACTAACACATAAATAAAAAATTTAAAAAGTTTAAAACTATTCATAAATTTAATATTTTAAAATTTCAAAGTAATATAAAATTAAAAATAAATTATTCATAAATACAATAAAAAAGCCTTAAAATAATTTAAAACTAATACATAACTATAAATATAAAAAATATAAATAATTACAATAATTTAAAATAAAATTTATATATAGGGCATGTATAAAATTATTTCACGCCGCAACGGCCCAAATGCGCAACGTAGTGGTCGCATAGGCCACAACCGCAACATTCACAGCTACAACCGCATCTGCAGTTGCAACCACAGTTTAAAATCATAATTGAAATCGTGCATTGCGGAGGTTCAACGATTTCTCTTATGCGCATCATTATTTATAAGCAGTTCTTTTTGGTTGTTTCCACGACCACCTTCTACCACATTGCTTTCTTTTTGGTTGTTGCCCCTGGATTGAGGTTAGTGGCTATGTTGTCTTCTTGTCTTGTGTGTATGCAGAGATATTAAGTGAATATATCTCTTATTTGTGACAAGTTCGCTTTACTTTGTTTGTTGCACATCCATCTCTTCTCTTTATGAGTGGTTTTTTTTTGTTATAGTCTGATGCTTGGTTTTAAATTAAGGTTGTAGTTATTGCAGTTGTTGCGATGTAAATTACGGACGTACCAGCATAAGTTTATATTTTTTGAATATAAAATAATATACATTATTATTTGTTTTATGATTCACATGTCTTCCATTTTCTACATAAATTTTCATAAATATCACATTACCAATTCTCCATCATTTTAAATATATTTAATGCTTTTAAAACATACCATAAATCTATGATATAAATAGGAATGAAGATAGATGAAGTAGTTTTTGCGAGTATTGTATAATCTCTTGCGGTTTGATGCAGTTTAATGCGGTCGTTGCGGTGTTATGATGTGGTCGTTGTGGCGTTATCGCAACCACAATATTGCAGCCACATCAGAGATGCGGTTCGCAATTTAAAACTATGATCTGATGTTCTAGGTTTTTCTAGCGGAGCTGCATGTGGCTGATTCTAAGATGTGGTTTACTTTTTTGTGTCTCTTAATTTTTAATTACCTTAATTGGTTTCTAATCGCAAGGAAGTCGGTCTTACATCTAGCGGTGTACTAGTGGACTTATGGGGAGAAGGTATTTTTTGAAGTATTGGTAGAATGTTTGGTACTGTTTTTTTTAAAGCAATAGATCCAATAAAAACTGAGTACAAGGGGTACTCGAACCCTTACAACAAAAGAGTTAAGGGATACAACTCGAAGGGTTAGATTGCCACACTTCCCAATTACAATTAGAAGAATGGTTGAAAACATTTCTTAACCATAACCAAGATGTAACTTTGATTGAATTCACCACATCTTCAACATTAATTCTCCCATTATTGAATACGACTGCATTATGACAAAGCCACAACTACCAAACTGTTGCAACCCAGACGGACATCCCAAATCTGTTATTGAACCTGTCAAAGACAATAGCCATAGCAAAAGAAAAGGCTACAATACAGTTCAAATTTCCTGCAAAATTAATGCCAAACCAGCAAGAAATAGAGTTCCAAACAGAATTGGAAAAAAGGCATTCACAGAACAAGTGGTCAACTGTCTCCATTCTCTCCTTACAGAAGGAACAAAGGATGCTGTCATCAACAAACCCGATGCCTCTCTTACTCAATTGAAACTTGGTTGGCAACCTGTGAAGAAACATACGCCATAGAAAAATATGAATTCTAGGAGAAATATCCAGTTGCCAAACATTTTGCAGAACATGCAAGTCCACCTGGTCGACCACTTCAACGTCCTCCTCCAACAGTAGACCTTCGTAACCGCTCGACACCGAGTACTCGCCATCATTCGTTTTGTCCCAGAAAAACTTATCAGGGGAGTAGCTCATGTTCAGACAACCTTCAATCCTACTGATACAATTCTGCACTTCCCTAAACCTTCCTTCATTCTCATCAACAGTAGGGATAGAATTCACCCAATTCATCACACCATCTACCCTCACAGTTCCTTCAGCAACTGGAAAATTGTGATTAGAGCTCAAAGGATACAAAAGAGGAAAGCGACTCCCGAATCCAGGCTATGTTTGCGATGACCATGTCTTTCCCTTTGTTGAGGTTTTCTTCGATTGTTTCCTTTCCCTACAGTGGGATAAATAATGTTTGGTGGCGACTCTTCAGTCCTTTCCGCCAGTTGATTTTCGCAGATGCGACATGGGGTTCCAGCCAAAACTTGATTAAAAGTTTAGAATGCTTTAGTTGCAGCTCCAAGAATTGCTTCATATGTCCTGCAAAGAAAGTCAGAAATGGGTGATAAATAAAATTGAATGTATTTTCTGTGAAGCTTTCATGGGGTTTGTGAAGTCCCACATTGAATATTAAACATTAAATCTGAGTCTTTATATAGTTTGTTCACACAATAATAATAAAACTTGACTATTGGTTTAGAATGCTTTAGCTGCAGCTCCAAGAATTGCTTCAGGCCCAAATATTTTATATTAAAGTTTGTGAAATTTAATTTAAATAGATTTTCTGAAAAAATAATTAAAATTAATAAAAATAATAATTCTGCCACGTAGTCCTTTCTTTCGCCACCTCAGCTGACACATCATCTCAACTAACACCGTTTGTCAATATTTGACGGAGAGGACTACTTTGATTATGTCAGACAACGTAAGGGACCAATTTAAAACTTTTAAAAGAAAGTGGACTAAAATGGACCCAGAGACATACATAAGGGACTAAAAATGGTATTAAGCCTATTTTTTATTTTCATATATAGATATATATTAAGTTGTGGCTTGTTTGTAATTTTTGTATATATTTTACATTTATTAATCTAATTTAGTAAAATACATATAAATTGGTTTAATAATTTTTTATTTTAAAAATTCAAAAATATTAATTTTTATATGTATTCAAAATCAGAATAAACAATATACTATTTGTTTATATATATATATATATATATATATATATATATATATATATATATATATATATATATATATATAATCCAAAAATATTAGGTTTTATATACTTTTTAAAACACAAATAAATATATAATATTTATGTTAAAAAATTTGTTAATTAAATAGTTTATTATAAAAATATAATAAATATTAAAATAAAATATATAATATATTATTTTTATAGTTAAAAACAGAATCTATATAATTTATATATTCACAGAATGACTCGCGATGCTTCGTTCTACTGTAGCATCCACAATCTCCTCCACTTTTGGTTCCGTAATGGAATACTGGCGTTGTATGTGAGAATCAACTTTTGATTCCTACGATTTTCATGAAGTCAAGATCAATTCTTATATCTAAATCCGACAACACCTTCGAAAAAAGAATCGATTTCCATGAATTAGAAAAAATAAAACAACAATAAAGCAAACAGAATGGCTCAAAGAAATGTGAAACTGACTCTTGTAAAATCGCATGATGTCTTACTAAAAAGGATAAGCCTTATCAATGCTCTAGATCATCTCAATGAGAGAATCAAGTGTTTTAGTTCCCGAAGGTCATTATGAGGGTACATGCGAAAAGACATTTGGAGCATGGGGCGCATTAAAGACGTGATTTCAAAGAAACAATAACGTTTTGGTTTGGTTTTCCCCTTGAGTAAAAAAAATGATCGGCATGCGAGGCAAATACAACAAACCCTTGCGTTGTAATACATATACAAGGACTTAGAGGCAACTGTTCTAGACCAACTAGACTGACCATCATCTGACCACCCGAAGGAAGTCAAGGTTCGTTTTAATTACTCGCAGCACAAGGGAACTACCCATGAAAGAGTATAGGTGATCTACGACAATGATACATCCAACAGCTCCCCATATCCCTCGCCTAGAAAATAACATATTGTTATACCATTTCCATTATTTAAAGGACACACACGAATAATTTCAGGTACAGGTTTTCAAATTTAATTTTTGTTCACTCTTCTCATAAACATACTAATTTGAGCGTTGGAGTGCTAAGTTTGCAGCTCAGCTCCTCCTTCTATGCAAATGAGGCCTGATAAGTGTCAAATTATCGATATTTTGAGTAATAGTTTTGTGGCGCTTATCAGTTCTTTTTGTTTATAAAACCCCACTTTGTTTATAAAAGTGTATATTAGTATTTTTGTGTATATATTGTATCGTTTGATTGCTTTCTGTTCATTTTGTAGGTATTTGAGCATTGTTGGAGCATTGAGTAATAAAGGCCAAAGGCTAAGCTTCAAGAATGCCATTTTTAGAAATTCATCAAAGAATAAGGCTCAAAATAATGATGAGAACTTTCAACAATTTATTTTATATTTATTCGTTGTAAGATAGAGCATTGAATAAGCTTTCCAATGCTTCCGACCGGCTCTTAAACGCAGTTACGGTTCAAAAGTTATGGTCGAAACACGTGTTGGTTTGTTGTCATGTTCGTTGTGCGAACTGGAGGCGAGCAAATTTGCCAAGAGTTTGCACTGCAAACTTTGGGCGAATAAAAATTTCCCAGAAGCGTGAAAACATTGTTTTAGCAGTAGCTAAGGCGGCATATGTTCGCTGGACGAACGGGAGTTCGCAATGCGAACCTGGGAACCCATTTTTGCTTATAAAGTCACATTTTCATATTTTTTTAGGTTATGGTTTTGGGGATTTTCGCTCCCAATTCCATCACAAACATTTTTTAGTAGGATCAGCTTAGAAAACAACTATGGAGATTGCACGCAGATGATCTGGGGTGGATTGATCATCGACCGACGCTGACAAACTGGGAGATTTTTGGTTCATTTCTCTTCTTCTTTGTGTATTCTTCATTTGTTGGGTTATGTATATATATTTACTTTGATCTTATATATATATATATATATATATATATATATATATATATATATATCCCATGGCGTTGTATAAAATTTGCTTTACAAATCTTAAGAGATAAACTTCACAAACATTGATTAGGGATGATTATCTGTTAGTTTCTGGATGTTAGAGATAGATTTAGAGCTAACAATCTTTATGTGTATCGGAGCTTAATGCCTCCATGTTGTTTGAGTCGGGCTCGAGATCGTCGACGAGAGTAATACGGTTGTTCTCACAGCTCAGTGTGTCAGAGATGGACACTGTTGTGAGCGATGTTGGATGATATTGAGGAGTATTGTAGGTTGAGTATAACTGGTCGGCAAGTTTAAGTTTGTGAGGAGTGGATTATATGTATGCCTGACAAGTTTCTTCTCTTTGAAGAATGAATTCTTTCAATGTTCATATTTATTTTTCCGCTTTTACTTTAACCAATTTAATCCAAACTCATAACTGCGGAAACTGTTGAATGGCAGTTCAATAGCACCGATCTCTGTGGACACAATAAATTCTCGGAAAAATATTTCCAAAAACTTTTGTTGCTTGCCGCTTTACCGCTTCAACAAGGCCTAGGTCCGTTGTGGTCCATTGCGATCATCGATTCTCCGATCTATCCTGATTCCATAATAGAACAACACTAATGAGCATCTTCTTATTGGGCCTTTGATTGGACCAAAATAATACATTTTTAGGATGATAGCTAAAAAACAAAAGATATTATGATCAATTGTTGAACAAGACCATATCATCTAACCCAATGCTTATAAGTTAAGTCCGGCCAAATATGTTGGGTTAATTTTGGCTCCAAAAATGAAACATAAAGTATAAAAATGTGCAGTTAATATTATTTTAAGTGTCCTTTGGTTGGCAAGAGATATACGTGGAGAGACTCAGTGAAGCATAAGGACCTTTTGAGGGTGGTGTGTGAACTTTTTTATATGCAATGGAATTTCATAAAAGAGCACAAGGGGTACGTAGGCATAGAGTTGAAAGACTCTAGTGCATACAATAATAATAAAAAATTAGGGTTCTCTTCTCGTAAGTAACTTTTTTTCTTGTAAATATTGAAGGCTTTGTTAATAAATATATTAAATTAAGCATTCAAATAGTAAAACAAACATAAACCCTAGGACTTAAGGAGGATCCTATTGGATACAATAGAGGTGAGGGGTGCCTAACACCTTCCTCCAGCCTAACTGACTCTTGATCTTAGTGTCTCACCCTTAGAATTTATATTTTCTCATTATTTTCCTATTCCTTAGGAATAAATAAAGGATGATGGTGACTCTGATTTTTTGTCGGCCGCGACAGTTGCATCTATTTTGAAATTTAACTTTTCATTAGTTTGCACTTTATCAATTGTTTTAAGAGAGATGTGACAAGATATTTTGTAGAATCAAAGCTGACTTCTTTTGTAGAAATATTACGTAATCAGATTGTCAACCTTTAAGACCCCGACATTTGATAAATTTAGAGTTCTATTTTACGTCGTATAGCCATTTTAATAATAAAAATTTTAAAAAACATTTCGAAGAGTTGTATGTTCCGGTGCCTATCCCTCTCTATAGTACAACATCGTAGGTGAGACCGTAGAAGGCTACACGTTGTCCTTATGGCAAATGAGCGATAAATAAAGGCAGGAAGATTTAAGATATGTGCGAGGTTATAAAAAATGTAAATACTGTTTGGTTTAGGGTTGATATAACTAAGATGATAGCGCAATTATGGAGTGTCAACGATAGAACTAGAACACTTTTTTCTTACATTTCTTACTTTTTTTTTCCTTTCTTCTGATTTTGTTCCTTTTCAATCTCATGTGATCAAGTTTCATTTGTTCGAAATATGTTGTGGTTGCAATTCAGTTTCAGTTTGTACTGCTACCATTTTTTTTGTAAGAAAGGGATATATTAATAATCGGGATACTAGGGGTACTCCAACCTAAGTTACAGGCAATAAAACAAACTTACAAGGACGAAGAGAAAAATTCAAACCAATTCAATACTACGTAAGACAGCCTAATGGGGACTGACAGAATGTTAAAAAATAATAGTTGGGATAAAAATTATCCCCTCCAAGACTCCATTGCCAGGCCAAAACTTTAATATCCCACATCAAGTCTGATACAAAACAGCTAGCCCCATCAAAAATGATATTATTTCGGATTTTCCACAAATTCCATATTACCGCCATCCAAATAATGCCAGATTTGTTTTTCTTCACCTTATGATACTCACTGCAACTAATCAAGGCCAAGAAATTCTCCCACATTGACTCATGAAAAACCATAGAAATTCCAGTCCACTTAGCAACTAATCGCCAAACTGTCTTAGCTGTGCTACAATTGAAAAATAGATGAGTAATATTTTCCTCACCACTATTACACAGCACACACTGAATATCGTCCAAATTCTGCAAAACACCTCTACGTAACAATTGTTCTTTAATTGGAACATCGTTTAGAAAACACCTCCATACAAAAGCACGAACTTTGAAAGGAGAAAATATACTCCACACTCTCCATAGAGCATTTGTTCTTACGTCATTATCATCTACTATCTCGCGAAATTCCTATAAACTAGCGTACCCTGACCTCATAGAGTAAATACTGTTTGGTTCAAGTTTCCAATTAGCGGAATCAGCTTCCCCTTAGTCGGACTCTTCCCATGCAGAAAGTTACACAAAGAATCCATAAGGTTATCCGTCACTGAATCTTGCGAACAGGTCACCCAGAAGTTGCTCCATCTCTAAACTCCTTCATCCCACTTTCCCATTTTGAAAACTGAAGCATTTTCTATGGAATTTAACCGAAACAGAGTTGAGAACCGATACTGCAGCGACGAACCACCGGTGCAGCAGAATGTCCAGAAAGGAATTACAGTGCCTAAACCTACATGGTAACTAACATTGCACGAGAAAGGGAGATTGTAAGGATACCCATCTCCATCAAGATTCACCAAATCTTTCCACCAAGGGGAACCATATTTATAACTCCCCTTGCTATGTTATCTTAAAACTGCTTGACGGATATTCCCGTACCTTGCTTCTAAAACAGACACCCACAGAGAACCACCTATCACCAAAATTCTCCATTTCCATTTTTGCAGCAGGGCTATGTTAAAAACATCCATCTTCTTGATCCCAAGACCTCCTTAACGAAAAGGTCTACAAACCTTTCTCCACGAGATCCATACCATACTGTTATTCACCGTCGATCCTCCTAGCAGAAATCTGTTTTGAATTCTTTCAATCTCTTTCCATACAGTAACCGGAGCTTTATAGAAAGACTTGAAAAAGATGGAGAGACTTCCGATAACCGATTTGATCAAAGTTATTCTCCCCTTATCGGTAATAATCTGCTCTTCCACGACGCAAGCCTCGAACGCACTTTGTCCACCAGCTGTCTCTAAGTCGCAGTGCGCCTTGGGTTGGACCCAACTGAAATAACAAGAAACAGAAAGGCCTGCTTCTCAATCCTACAAGATAAAAAATAAGTTGTCGCTGTCAAGAAATTCAGATTAAGATTCAATCCAATAATCCTACTCTTAATAAAATTAACTTTGATTTGCATGCCACGATTGAGAGATACCAAAATCAAATTTTAAAAAAACATTTGTGTAGATCGACGAAAGAAGCAAAGAGATGATAGTTGGTCGACGATGGCAAGGTGATCACGGTCCAACTAGTGGCATAGAGATTCTAGGTTGTTGTAACATTTCCGTTAAAGCTCGCTGGTGGACAAGCGGCGTTATCTAAACGGTTTGATTTATCAAACTTTTAAAATTTATTGAATGACATTCTATCGCTTAATGTGCACTTCCATTAGAGAATCCTCATCCAAATATCACCAACATATTCATCTAATCTTAAAACCACGTGCCAGTTATATAATTGCAATTGCATCACCAAATTTGCATCAATTGCGCAAGATTACAAAATTTCAATTGTATATATTTTTTAAACTAATTTTAAATATTAATGAATGTATAAAAAATGATAAATTTGTTATAAGTTTATTAATTTTTTTAAGAAAACAAAAAGTTTCATTTTTTCATTGGTTTGGGCCAATCCGTTAACCCATTTTGTGATCTCTGGCTAGTTAGCCTCAACAAATGCAAAACCCTATATTTCATCTTATAAATACATGCATCTGCACCTTTTATCAAAAACATTCATCTTGTTCCAACGATTTAGAGTATCAATATCACCTTTGATTCATTAAATTTTTTTAATCAGGGAAATCATAATAGAGAATTTATGAGATTAATTCATCTCACTTCTTACATCTTTCTCTATTATGTTTCTCTGATTCAAGAAATTTGTTGGATCATCTTATAATTTCTTTTTCTTCTTGTATTGGGAAGCTTATTTGATTCAATTGTTGTCTTAGTACTATATATTTTTTCCTTCGATATCTGTAATTTGTGAATGTTTTTGTATTTAATTTTTAACTTTGTAATCAATAGTTTCATTCTTATCTGAGATAGTAATTAATTGGTTGAGCTCTTTTACGGCAATGAAACCAAAGAGTAGTGTTTACTTAAAAACTAGAACATGAATTTTCGATCACATACTCGTAAATTGGAGGACGATAATATTTTATGTAACCTGAGACATATTAAGTCATTATAATATTGTAGGTATATATCCATTTAATGGGCTAACTTCTTCCGAGAGTTGTAGGAACGAATTCAATATCTCTAGATAAAACTCTCAAGCCATTTCAAGGAAAAAAATAACTGCATCTAGATGCAAAGCTTTCAAAATTCCCATCCAACGATCTATCACTTTTGACATGTGAATGAGAGATTATTTGGAAAAGGAAATTAAAGGAGTTATTCTTGTATCTTAGTAAAGTAATATGGCTAGAAGTTCTAAGAATTATGTCTTCTTTTTCAACCTCACTAGTGATTAGTCTTTTGCTTGCGGTAGTGATGCAGTTGTAGATGTTGTAATTATGGTCATTGCTAATGTTGATACCATGGTTTGAAATTGCGAGCCGCATTAACCCGGTTTGAAATTGCAGACTGCATCACCTGATGCAGCCGCAATTGCAGTGTGAACGGAAATCACACGCAACAGAATTATCGAACCGCAATAGCCGTTTGTTCTTGAATTCAACTCAAATTTATTTTCACTCATTTTACTATAAAAAATTTAGTAATGCTTTTAGAGACGAAGAGAAATTTGGAAAATGATTTTGTTTTTCAATCTAAGAGATATGTTTTTCCCTCACTGTGTCGTCGTTCTTCACTGAAGAAGAAGCACCATGTTTAACAAACCAAATTTTTTAATTATTTTATTAATTTTTAAAGTGTGGTCATGTGGTATATAATTTTTTTTTTTTTTTTGAAAATCTTAGTAACGTGGTATATAATTTATTTTGTGAGAAGCTTAATTTAAAATTTGTGATGCATGTAAGGCCACGTGTGACGTCAGTACTTATGCCTTAATATAATGAGAAAATGCAAAATAGATTTCGTTTTTAACTAATTTATTTAAATTTAGTTAAAATTTTATGAGTTAGGGAAATTCAATTTTAGGTTTAAAATATGATGGTTAGAAAACAAGTCAAAATAAATAAAAATAAAAATATATAATGTTGTAACGTCAGGATAATTTACATTTTGAACAATTTAAATTTATTTATACATTTAATTAATATGTTAATGTTGAAATTTTTTTTTTAAATTGTTAAATTTTAGTAGTCCAACCCTTAAAAACAATTTTAAAAAATATTTCAAAACTAATACATAAATAAAAAATTTAAAAAATTTAAAACTATTCATAAATGTAATATTTTAAATTTTCAAAGTAATATAAAATTAAAAATAAATTATTCATAAATACAATAAAATAACCTAAAAGTAAATTAAAACTAATACAAAACTATAAATATAGAAAATATAAATAATTACAATACTTTTAATATTTTTTTTATATATATGGCATGTAAAAAATTATTTCACGCCGCAACGGCCGCAATGCGCAACGTAGTGGCCGCATAGGTCGCATCCGCAATATCCGCAAAGCTAGTTCATCTCTTTACTTAAGTTGGATTTTAAGTAATTACTCGTTGTTTAATATTGATAGATTTAGAAGTAGGCGTGATAAAGCAGTTCACTTGAACAAGGCTGATATTAACAAACTGTCTGATGACGATAATTATATATTGGCAGCGCCTTTTGAACAAGAGGAAATTTGGGCAGCCGTATCTAATGATGAGAAGAATAAGAGTTCGGGTCCGGACGACTTCAATCTTGTCTTTCTGTGCAAATGTTGGAAGACGGTTGGCTGCGACATGACGAACGTTCTTTCTCACTTTCACAAGTATGCATCTCTCCCTAAAGCACTGTCTTCCTCTTTTGTTGCTTTGATTCCTAAAAGAGAAAACCCGAGGAAGCTTGAACATTTCAGATCTATTAGTTTGGTGGGTTGTATTTACAAGATAATTGTAAAAATTTTGGCCAAGAGGTTGAGCAGTGTTGTAGGTAAGCTGGTTTCTCCTGCTCAATCCGCGTTTATCCCGGGGCGGCAGATGCTTGATAGTGTTTTAATGGTAAATGAGGTGTTAGGTTTGGCAAAGAGGAGGAAGGAGAAATGTATGGCTTTCAAGGTAGATTTCCAACAAGCTTATGATTGCGTCGAATGGCCCTTCTTAATGGAGGTGTTAGAGGCTATGAATTTTAATCAGAAGTGGATTAGTTGGATCAAAGGTGGATCTCTGAATTGTTTCATTTCAATATTGGTTAATGGTGGCACAAAGGGGGACTTTAAGGCAAGTAGAGGGCTGCGGCAAGGAGACCCTCTGTCCCCGTTCTTATTCACGTTAGTGGCTGAAGGATTGGCGGTAATGATGAGAAAGGCAAATGCAAGGAACTTTTTGAGGGGTTTTAAAGTATCTGAGAATAACTTCGTTAACTTGGTGCAATTTACGGACGACACAATAATTATTTGTGAGGGTTCTAGGCAGGATCTTTGGGACATTAAAGCTTTAATGCGAGGTTTTGAGTTACTCTCTGGTTTACGTACGCACTTTTCGAAGAGATGTATATATGGCATTGGGCTGGACAAGGATTTTATGGATGCTGCAGCAACATTCCTAGCTTGTAGGGTAGGTTACTTGCCTTTCAAGTTCTTGGGAATTGGTGTTGGCGGTAATCATTATAGGCAGGAGTTCTGGAAACCGGTCATGGAAACTTTCAGACGGCGATTGTCCACATGGAAAGGTAAACTTCTATCGATGGGGGGAAGAATCATTCTCATAAACTCAGTTATCTCTAACCTTCCTACTCGTCATCTATCGTTCTTTAAGTTACCGGCTTCGGTTTTAAAAGTTTTAATGTCCATTCAACGCAAATTCCTGTGGTCTAGTTTAGAGGCAAAATCTGGCATTTGTTGGGTTAAATGGAAACAAGTTGGTCGCCCTAGAAGTGTCGGTGGGTTGGGAATCAAAGATCTTTCGGCTTTTAACACTTCACTATTATCTAAATGGGTGTGGCGTCTTCTGCACGATCACAAGGTAATGTGGTGACGTATGTTGGAAGGGAGATATGGCTGCCTGTTATCAAGAGAGTTGCTTAAGAGGAAGGTGGGGTCTGCATCCAGTGAATCTTTGTGGTGGCGAGATATCATGAACATTGCCGATTCTGAAAAGGTGGGAGGTTTCATGGACCAACTGGCTTGCAAACTTGGAAGCGGAAACCATATTTCTTTTTGGCACAGCCGCTGGGTGGGGCAAGGTAAGCTGAAATCTATTTTTCCAAATCTTTTGGAATCAGCAGAGTCTAAATTGGCAGCAGTGAGTGAGATGGGGTGCTGGAGGGAAGGAAGTTGGTTTTGGAGTGATTTTCTGCCTACGGGTTCTCATCCTGGGGAAATTTTGGAGGAAATAGAAGATTTGCAGATAATCCTGCGTGAAGTGAAACCTGCTTTTAGGGAGGTAGACTGTTTTGTTTGGATACCAATCGTGTTATAATCTGTTGTTTGCTCTTTCTTGTGACGTGGATGTTGAGATTATTCCCAAGGCGACATTTGGGGTACGAAGGTGCCATTGAAAGTTGGTGTTTTCGGATGGAGACTAATACTAAACCGGCTTCCTACGAGAGACAACCTTGCAGCCAAGGGAATGATCTCCAATTCACACAATTTAGTGTGCGTTTTTTGCTTTACGGCGGCAAAAGACGTGGATCATTTCATTCATTCTTGCCCACAAATCATCTCGGTATGGCAGAAAGTTGCGGATTAGGCGGGAATACCGTGGATAGTTGAGGATAATATTGGAGACCACTTATTTTCTTGGTTCCTTAAGGCGATTCGTAAAACATCGAAGTCAACCGCGTGTTACATTTGGATGATATCTTGGTGGACTATTTGGTGGGTGAGGAATCAAATTATTTTTAATAATAGGATTGCTAGATGTGAAGACATTCCAATGAGGGTTAAACAAGTTTCGTGGAATTGGTTGGATTTCCGGTTCAAGTCAAAACCAAAGTGTAGTTTCTACAATTGGTGTAAATCGCCTTGGGATTTTTTTGTGACGTGATTGTTGTTTATGTTGGTGTTTTGTTGATATCTTTGTAACGGGATTGGTGTACTCCTAGTATAACCTTGGTGAATTTGTTGCTTATCAAAATAAAAAAAGCTGCAACCACAATTTAAAATCATGATTAAAACCGTGAATTGCAGGGGTTCAACGGTTTCTCTTATGCTCATCATCATTTATAAGCAGTTCTTTCTGGTTGTTGCCATGACCACCTTCTACTGCATTGCTTTCTTTCTCTATGAAACTTGTAGGTTGATCAGTGGCGGATTCAAAAGATTTATTATAGGGGCAACAAAAATAGTGTAAATCATCTGATTTAGTTTGCTAACAAATTTAATTAAATATACTTTAAATAAAACACTTAAAACATTTTTTTTTATAAATTTATATTTGTTTAAGAGAAATAGGAGAAAAAAAATAAAATTGCTTAAAGTAAAATTTTTTACCTCTAATTATTAAATATTATTAGTTGTGCGTTTCTTAAAATACTTTTTAATAACAAATATTAATTTTAGGTTAATATACTAATTGAAAAAATTAGTCGATGTCGAACTTAGATATAAAAAATATTTAATCATTAAATGTTAAAGAAAGTAATGATGAAAATTATATGAATTAAAGAGAGAGTGAGACTAAATGTGTCATTTTTCGTGTGTAAATAAGTGTTAGTTATTGAACCTAATTAATTTTATGGGACTTAGATCCGCCCCTGGATTGATGTTACCCTGATTAGGACAGAGTGGCTATGTTGTCCTCTTGTATTTTGTGTATGCAGAGATATTAAGTGAATATATCTCTTAGTTGTGACAAGTTCGCTTTACTTTGTTTGTTGCACATCCATCTCTTCTCTTTATGAGGGTTTTTTTTGTTTTAGTCTGATGCTTGGTTTTAAATTGTGATTGTGTTACTGTAGTTGTTGCAATGTAAATTGCGGTCGTAACAGCATAAATTTATATTTTATGAATATAAAATATTATATTATATTACGTGTTTTATGATTCACATGTCATCCATTTTCTAGATAAATTTTCATAAATATCACATTACCAATTCTCCATCATTTTATATATATTTAATGCTTTTATATTATACCTTAAATCTATGATATAAATAGAAATGAAGATAGATGAAGTAGTTTTTGCGAGCATTATATAATCTCTTGCGGTTTGATGCAGGTTAATGTGGATGTTGCGGTGTTATGATGTGGTCGTTGCGGCGTTACCACAACCACAATATTGCAGCCACATCACGTGATGTGATCCGCAATTTAAAACTATGATTTGATGTTCTAGGTTTTTCTAGCGGGGCTGCATGTGACTGATTCTAAGATGTGGTTTAGTTTTTTGTGTCGCTTAATTTTTAGTCACCTGCATTGGTTTCTAATAGCAAGGAAGTCTGGCTTACATATAGCGATGTAGGGATGTCAATTTGCATCAGTTAACGGAGATTCCTGTGGAGATTATCTGTTTGGAGCTTTGAAGTTGGGGATTTTATTCCCCACGGGGACGGGTATGAAGGAAAAAATTCTCCCGATGACACTTTGGGGCGAGGATTGGAGAAGTACACTCCGCCCCGCGGATTCCCCGACACCGGCCATAATATTTAACTTTATATTATTTAATATATAATTATAAATTTTGGCATGTTTATTTTATAAAAAATTAATTAATATATTAGGAAATGAAGAGTCATAAGTGGATCATTTTTGTTTTATTGTATACTGTATTAGTTCATCATTGAAGTACCTCAACCTAGAAAATTGCACCAAATACATACAATGTATACACCCTTTATTCTTCTTCTTTTCTCAATTCTCTTTGTCTTCTCCATTCCTCATCTCCTCTATTCTCATCATCATCATCAAAACAACCACTTTCATTTGTTCATTATGCCTATGGTAATTACTGTTCAACTTCAATATACTTTAATTATCAAGCTGATTTTTGATCAATTAATAAATTAGTGGTTATGTTTTTGTAACTGCATATGCTTTTTCATTTGTTTATTATTGATTCAAGAAGGAAAAAAAAAACTAAACACTAGTGTCATAGTTTTGATAAAATAATATTTAAATTTTTTTTATGATTCGATCTTCGTGGATCTCCGATTCTCTATGGGGGTCTGTGGGGATTGGGATGGGGAAAAATATTTCCCCGTGACGGAGATCGGGGACGGGGATGGGGAAAATATTGGGGGAGCGGGGAGGGGAGCGGAGAAGCATCTTCCGCGCATTCCCTGCCCCGTTGACATCCCTATAGCGATGTACCAGTGGACTTATGGGGAGAAGGTATTTTTCGAAGTATTGGTAGAATGTTTGGTATTGTGATGGAGGTTGATGAAAAAACCATTTATTCTTATTAGAGTTTTCCTTTTGGTTGGGATGAAATACTTGCAAGAAAACACATATAAATTAATATTCTTAGAGAGAATTTTAAATTGATTTAAAATTTAATTTCTTTTTTAATTAGAATCATGAGATCGTTGTGATACGAAGGAGAGAGAAAAATTAATTCTTATTTTTTAATTAATAAAAAAATTGTAATTGAATGTGTATATAACTATGTGTTATGTTTGTTTCATCTAAGAATTTTCCTTTGTTGGATTAAGTTTACTTTGAATCTTATTTTTCTTAAAGCAAATAATATATATATATATATATATATATATATATATGTGTGTGTGTGTGTGTGTGTGTGTGTATATAAAGAAAAAGAAAGTTATTACCAAACAAAGTATAATAGAAATTCGATAAAAGGCACAAGTCGTACAAATCCGAGGATCAAAACGAAAAAAAAAAAACAAGAACACATCAAAGTTAGGGTTCTCAATTCAGATTGAGAAGACACATAAGTTTTCCATAGACCTACCAAGATACCCTTTTCAAAATAAAATGATATTCATGTCTTTCGCGTCTTTTGGAGTCACCAGTGATCAATAATCATCAACCCCCTCTAGTCCACTACAAGAAAAGTGCTCTCCAGCCACTTTAGTAACGTGAAATTTATGTGGCTAAAAATGAGCGTTGCGACAAGAAAAACACGCCATTAAGTTTTTAAAATAATAAAATAATAAACGTCAGATTTTCACATAGGAAATTTTGAAATATTTAAAAAAACTATTGTGACGTGCATATCACGCCGGTAATCAAATTTTACAAATTAAAAAATTTGAGTGAGAACAATTTATCGGTAGAATGGATTGGACTGACATTTGTAATGTTGCGCCATAGTTTCCATGTCAGAAATAACCACATGCATTTAATGTCGCAACCTCAACGGTTAAAATAATAGCGACGTGATATTCACTACATTGTAGGCTCTCTTTATTAAGCTAGATGTAGCTCAGTCATGGAAGGTGTAGCCACGTGTAATTCACCTCACAACTCCAATAGTTAAAAAATTAGCGAAGTAAAATTCATGACACTGTCGGCTCTATTTATTTGGTCAGCTGCGAAACTTCCGACACGTTACTTATAGTTTTTCAAAAGAATTAATCCTCATTCTCACCCCTACACCATTTTCATCCACCAAAAACCAGTGTCTCCTTTCTCATTTTCCTCCATTCCACCATTTTTTGTAAAGCTTAATCTCATATGACTTTCACTCAAATGTATTATTTTTAATTTGGTAAGGTTAAACTCTATTATTTTTTCTATTATTTTATTTTTCTTTTATTTGTTGACAAAAACTCAAAAAGTTGATCAAGACTCAACAAGCTTTATTGACTGATTATAGTATCTCCATTTTTATTTGATTTCTTCACTAAAAGATATATATATATATATATTATTTTTTAGGCTTAATACCCTTTTTAGTCCCTTACGTATGTCTGTGGGTCCATTTTGGTCCTCTTTCTTTTAAAAATTTCAAATTAGCCCCTTACGTTGTCTAACATAATCAAAGTAGTCATTTCCGTCAAATATTGGCAAACGGTGTTAGTTGAGATGACGTGTTAGCTGAGGTGGCGAAGAAAAGGACTACATGATAGAATTATTTTTTATTAATTTTAATTAATTTTTTTAGAAAATCTATTTAAATTAAATTTCACAAACTTTAATATAAAATATTTGGGCCTAAAGCCCATGTTCTTAACAGTAGCAGCCCAATAGTCAAGTTTTATTATTATTGTGTGAACAAACTATATAAAGACTCAGATTTGTTGTTGAATATTCAATGTGGGACTTCACAAACCCCATGAAAGCTTCATAGAAAATACATTCAATTTTATTTATCACCCATTTCTGACTTTCTTTGCAGGACATATGAAGCAATCATTCTGATACTATAATGATACAATATACAATATGTCTATCTTTTACAAAACCTTGTTGTTGCTCAGAAATGATCCTAGAAACAACTACTATTAAACTATCAGTTAAAACTTTAGTTATAATTTTAAAATGAAAATTAGTCAAAGCAATTGGGTAGAAATTCTTGAGTCCGCTTCCTTTGCCACCTTTGGGATAAGAACAATCATATTAGAATTGAGATTTGAAGATATGTAGCTTTGAATTAAAAAATTTCGCACAAATAAAATAACGTCAATTGAAATATTATGCCAAAATGTTATGCAAAAGTGACCCCTAAAATCATATGGTCACAGAGTACTGTTTCCATTCAGATCAAAGACAACATTCTTGATCTGTAAGGTGGTAGGAATTCATGTAGATATAAGATTGTCCTCCAATGTCATCAACGAAGGAATACAATTATGCACCATGATAGTGAGAGAAATAAGTTTTGTAGTAGAAAACACAAATTTGTAATTGTGAGCTTCTTCAATCATTCTGGCACCACATGCGATCAAACGAGTAACGTTAGAATTGGATATCCAGAGGGCTTTGGCATCATCCTGTAGATAACAACACTTAATCACAAACGTATTCAACATGTTACATGTTGAAAAGGGCTCAGCATAACCATATTCATTTGTAGTGAAAGTGAGATGCATAAGAAGCAAAGTTTTCAGTGCCGGCAAGTTCAAAGATTTTGGAAACATTCTCTTATCAATGTTATCATATAAAAATGGATGCCAAAAGTCAAGCTATGTCACCATCTGTATCTGTTTGTCCTTCCATCGTGAATACTTGACTGACCTAACAAGATTAGTCAAAGTCATTGCATAGTATACCCAAAAAGTTAGAAAACCCATTAACCACAATAATTGCAAACCGTGTGCGCAACAGAATCTTAATCCTATGGTTAAACATCAAAACATATAAAAAGAATGGAAAGAAAGCAAGGAATAACAAAGGACTTCAACTGACTATCACCGACCGTCCTATATTCAACTTAAGGATTCCAAGCAGAAACAAAACATCATTCTACAATGCTGACATTAAGAATTGGCAGTTGTTACCAATTCATCAATTAGCTCAAAAACATACAATAACTTGATATGGGGTGTAACTGAAGGGAAATTTGCAATCTAAACGCAGCGGAAAACAAAATTTTCTCTTTAGAGATCCTTACGAAAGATCATGATCTGTGATAGAAAAGTTATCTCTTGTGGCGATGAAACCTTTGATTCCAAATCTATGGATGATCACGAGCGTTGTATGATGAACATCGCCTCTACTCAGTCCACACGAACAACTTCCTTCAGTCACAGTGCTAGCTGATTACGATTGAAGGTTTTGAGTGAGGGAGATGAAAAATAGAATATGGCCTGGGTTTCAACAACAACAACCTTTGAGCTTCTGCACAAGGGTTCTATTTATAGAACTACTTGTGTGGGCTACAAGCTAAAAAACCCAACTCAATAATAATATTATTATATTATTATAATAACTATTATTATAATAACTATAATTTTATTATTATTATATTTTATAACTATTATAAAATTAATAATAACTATTATTATATTACATGGTACCTTACCATATTCCGTATTCCATTCAAGTGCACCGTACCTTACGGTGTTCCTTATTTACTCTATCTCTTCTCCAACTGTCCTTATGTGTGTGATCCTGTAGGATTTCGCGACGTTGGCAATTATATTAAATTATGTATTTAACATAATAAACAGTGAGCGGTATCTAGCAACACATCACTGTTACCCAAGTCACAAAATTGTCATGTGATCTGACAAAATCTTTTGTGATAATACTTGTGTGTACAATTACCCTTTTGCCCCTATGTCTATATTGAACACAAGTCATATACTGTGTCATCCTTGTCTAGTTCAATATTGAGCCCTTAGACATTTATCCTGTTATGCAGGATGGGCACATTCCATCTAGGCTAGTCATGTCCCTCAGCATGCTTTGTGAAGTACCCATCAACTGTCTTTATGATCATCCAGTTACGGACAATGTTTGATCAACAATAAAGTACTTGACTCTACATCTAGGGTACATAGTAGTTTCAGGTCGAAGGGTGGTATACACCACTATCACCATGAGAGTAACTTATGACACTGCATAACATTCTATGTAGTACTCTTATAGTGGGTCAATCCAGTGTAAATATTACTCCTAATATTCGTACCTATGTCAAGACTTGATAACTCCTTATCCATGATCCATGAGATGTGATCATCAGTCTATCTACATAATAGTCTTAATGCTTTAAGGCTATCCTGTTGTACCCCAAATTTTACCTCTTAGATGTCATAACATCCTGCATAGACATTCAGGATTAATCATATATGCATTGTTTAACTAACCCATATCTTGCAGTTTGTTTTCTTTATGTTTGAAATTAGAGTTGGCACAAAGAGATTCAAGGCCTCCTAAGGTATTCTCTGGCTCCATACAATCACCACAAAGCCTCAAAGGTCTCTTGCATCATATATCATCTCATTTGATCTCACAATTCATTGGAAGATGGGTATTCATCAAGAAGATTGGACAATCCATCATCCCCTAGCAAAAGCAGTCAAAATGAGGGTCTTGGATCCAAGTAATCTCCTGATGAAATTTTGGTTCAAACTTGATCTCAATGTTTTCTACATGATGTCAAGTATCTAAGGATGGAAGATTGCTCATTGGTTCCTTTCAGAAGAGGTTCAATTGATCAGTTGCTTGAGAATCAAGAAACTTGGGAAAAAGGTCAAATGTGCAGTGAAAAAAGTCAACTCCTGACTTTTTAAGGTCAAATTCATGAAATTTAAGTTACATATGTTTATTGGACAAAATTTGATCAAGAAATGATGGAGGACTAAACAAAAACCCAGGAATGTACAAAGTTTCCATTTTTAGAAACTTAGGGTTTCCAAAAGTGGCAAGTTTGAACCCTTTTGCACTACACTTCAAGGCATTCTTTCTCCGTGATAAAAGCTTCAAACTTCAGGCCCAAGTTAAGCCAATTAAAGATCACATCTTAAGCTTCAAATCCATATAAAGAACTCTTCCATTAGATAAAAATTGAGGGAATTATGATCAATCAAAGTAGAGCAAAATCAAGGCAAATTCCAAGTCATGGCAAGGCAAGTTCAGGCCTCCAGGCCGTAAAATCATCAAACACCTTATGTGCATGCAGTGTCAATGTTCATGGCCAATTTTCTCAATGATGCAGGCTTCATTTCAAAAAGTGTCCATCATCAAAATTGTTCTCCTCAATCCACTCTACAACATTGGTGTTGAGAACTTTTTCATTTGATCAATGCATTATGAATTATGGAGAGGCAAAGTGGTGATCTCGAAACATTTATCTCACATGCACATGGCCTGGCACGGGCAAGACAAGATTGGCATGTCAAAACAAGTTATGACCAAGGCATTTCATCCTCATTTTTCACTAAGTTCCCTTGTGATTCAGAACTTGGGTCAAACATGAAAGTTGTAGAGGACATTGAGGGCTTTCCAAAAAGTACTAGAACTCCTCCATCCAATGAGTGAACTGGGAATTTCGAAGCTCCAAAGTTGGGGGTTCATTGCTTGATTTTCAAGTAACCAACTTTCACACAATGGTCCAAATTTCCCTCTAACCACCAAGAACCTCATTCTTTTCTGATGTTTAAACATGTAAATGACATCACCAAGCAGCTGCCACAATTTTTGAAAGATTCCACCATTTGAATATGTGTTTTATTTAAGTTAAAGCAAGTGGACATGATGAAGAGGGAGCACAAAAACATGATCATTTCTCTTTAAGTCTTGGTCCAAAGCCATTATGCTTGGACATAATCAGGCTAAGCCAGCTGAGGTCTTTGAAAAGATGCTGGTCCAGCTGTAAACAATGCACACCAAGAGAGGGCAAATTTGGCCATTTCGGATTTCTGCCCCTACCTTGAACCCTAAACTTTTCCTATAAATAGAGGCTCCCTCTACATTCAAAAACACACAATAATCACCCCAAGAAGAGGCTGATAACTCACTCCACTCTCCCATTCACATATTCTTTCAAATTTGCAAAAACTATCCAAACACTTGTTTCACTCGTGCATTTCCATTAAAATTCCAAAAACCACTTCCAAATACTCCATAAAACTCATCCAAACACCTAAAACCAAGCTAGAAACACTCCACTCTCTCATGCATATGTTCATGCAAATTTGCAAGAACTTCCCAAACTCAAATTCCACTCGTGCATTCCTCAAATAAACTCCACCAACCACCTATATACATCCCTTAGAACTATTTCCAACACCTGGAAAAGTTCTGTAACACCATATATACCATCCACCATTTTCAACCTTCATTTTGCATAAAGGATATAATTCCATATTCCAAGCAACTTCCAAAGCAACCAAGCATCTGCAGCTTCTCTACAAGGTTCAAGGGATTTTTCTGCTGCTTGTAGTAATTTTGTGTGAAGCATTGAAGGTGCAGTGGACATAACTCTGCTAGGTAAACTCCCTAAAACTTTGGATCCATCATCATGTTGATCTAAGTGCATTAATCTTGCTCATTCATTGCATTTTGGAGAGCCTGAAATGATGGCATTATTTGTCTAATCGAATTTGAGGTTGTTGACATTGTTGATTGTTGAAACCATTCTTGAATCCATGGATTTAAAACTTGTTTTCTCAATGATGTAGCCTTTGTTTTACCTCATATTTGTGATGGTTGTGTTCCTCTCATTTAGGGTTACAATTTTGGTTTTAACTTTGTTTAATTTCGTTGAGATTTGAGTGAGTTATGGAGGTGTGAAGATGATGGTATTCTAGCATCTAAATTCGGGTTCAGCATGGGAAGCATGAGTTTTGCTGCGTTTTTGCATGAGTTTGGGGAAGAAGAAGGACACGTGTCGCGTCCTGGTTCGGTGGGAAATGTTTTTGTCCTTTTGTGACTTAAGTTCCACTTGACCAATTGATATATGTGTGACATAACTTTTGTTCACTTCCTTTTTATTTTCTTTTTTTATTTTCGTTACGTATTTTCCATTATTAAAAATACTTTCTTTTATCAAAAAATTCCATAAAAAAACATGAACGTATTTTAATGTCTTATTTAATTTTATATGAATTTTCTTTTTATATTTATTTTATTTTGACAATTAATTGGGATTTTATAATCAAAGGTGTTCAAATTAACCTAGTTTGCATGTGAGGGCTTTGATTTTAATGTTTCCCACTTATGATTGATCCTAGTTTTTGTACACATGTAGTCACATGTATATAGAATACTTTTGTGCTGTTTTGGAAATTTTTCCATTAATTTTTGGTACATAATTGAATTTCTTTTGAAGCTGGACTTGTGTGGTCATTCCTTTGTGTATTGCCTAATGTTTGACATTGTTTGAACACTTTTTTCACACAATCTTGAGCACACCTTTTGGAAAAATTAAGCCCCTGACCTCTCCTTGCTATGTCTAAATTTTCATAATTTTTCCAAACTCTTAACCATTTTTCTTGAGTGACACAATGCATGCCTAGTTGTTTGGATGCACACAAGCTTTGTGAATTGTTTAGAGGTGCACTTATGCAACCATTTAGGGATTATTCTTATCTCTTGTTCTTGATTGAAAAGCCATGATTAGGTTTCCATCTTGTCTAAGATACGTTTTATCTTGAGAACTTTATAAGTCTTTCCCCCTAAGTGAGGCAAGCTTTTAGCTTTTCTCCTTAAAACTCATTATTCCCCTCCTTCCAAAGGAAAGTCTCTCTATTGACTTCTAAGTCATAGATAGCTCATATATTCATTAACCTTTGACCTCATTGTCATAGGTAACCTTTGACCTCATAGTCATAGGACACAACTTTTACCTCATAGTCATAGTACCCCCAACCTTTGACCTCATAGTCATAGGTATCTCATTTTCATCCTAGACCTCATAGTCATAGGACATAACTTTGACCTCATAGTCCTAGTTAAACTTTGACCTCATAGTCATAGCATCCTTAACCTTGACCTCATAGTCATAGGGACTTCATCCAACATACAACTTTGACCTCATAGTCATAGTACCCCCAACCTTTGACCTCATAGTCATAGGTATCTCATTTTCATCCTAGACCTCATAGTCATAGGACATAACTTTGACCTCATAGTCATAGGTAACCTTTGGCCTCATAGTCATATGCATCCACCCTCTCTTGACCTCATAGTCATAAAAAAGTCTCTCTATCAACCTCATGGTTATAGATAGCTCATCATCAACCTTTGACCTCATAGTCATAGGTAACCTTTGACCTCATAGTCATAGGATCTTATCTTGACCTCATAGCCATCTTACCTTTGACCTCATAGTCATAGGTAACCTTTGGCCTCATAGTCATCATACCATCTTGACCTCATAGTCATCTTACCACCCTTGACCTCATAGTCATAGGTAACCTTTGACCTCATAGTCATAGGATCCTTTTGACCTCATGGTCATAGGTAACCTTTGACCTCACACTCATAGGTATCTTCATCCTTTCACCTAATAGTCATAGGGCCATCAAACTTTGACCTCATAGTCATAGGTAACCTTTGACCTCATAGCCACAGAGCCATCTTCAACCTTTGACCTCATAGTCATAGGGCATAAGCTTTGACCTCATAGTCATAGCCCCCTTTCAACCTTTGACCTCATAGTAATAGGTATCCCCATCCTTTGACCTCATAGTCATAGGGCCATCAAACTTTGACCTCATAGTCATAGGTAACCTTTGACCTCATAGTCATAAAAAAGTCTCTCTATCAACCTCATGGTTATAGACAGCTCATCATCAACCTTTGACCTCATAGTCATAGGTAACCTTCGACCTCATAGTCATAGGTATTTTATAACAACCTTCAACCTTTGACCTCATAGTCATAGGATTACCTCTTGACCTCATAGTCATAGAGACACCTCGTTCCCCCTTGACCTTATAGTCATAGGATCTTATCTTGGCCTCATAGCCATCTTACCTTTGACCTCATAGTCATAAGATATCACCTTGGCCTCATAGCCATCTTCCAACCTTGGCCTCATAGTCATAGATAACTCATTACCATCTTGACCTCATATTCATCTTACCACCTTGACCTCATAGTCATAGATAACAACTTCATCCTAGACCTCATAGTCATAGGACACAACCATGGCCTCATAGCCATTCAATCTCACAACTTATACTTAGAGAGTTTCTTAAACTCTAAATGAGCTCATACTTATTTCCCCTTGGAACTTTGGCCATAGTCAATGGTTCCTCTTCCACCCTTAGTTAGGAGAACTACGGTTGCTCTGATTCTTTAAGAGGTCGGATACGTAGGCACAAGATGCGACGTCTTGCCGAGCAAACTTAGTGTATATACCCTTAGGTCTTTACATTTAGTATATAAGTCTTCACCTCTAAACACCTTGGTCTTCACCATAGGTTTTTATCCCTATCATGGGTTTTCATCCTTATCGCAAGTATTCATCAGTATCCCTAAATAGGTTACCCATAGCAAGCAAAACATAATTCAACACAATTAAAACAAGAGGCTCCTATAGAGTACTATAGATATTAAGGGTGCTAATACCTTCCCTTAGTAAAACCAACCCCCGATCCCCGATCTCTTAGTTGTGTCTTCACATAGCGCAAAAGGTGTTTCTCTCGATCTTTACCCTTTCCTTTTGGATAAATAAAAGCTCGGTGGTGAATTCAAAAGAAAAGTGATGCAAAGTTAATTAATAGCTTTGTCATCCGACGATTCTCACCGCAACAGAAATTGCGACTTCACTGGGGATAGTCAATCTATTTTTGAGGGTTAAGCCCACCTTGTTTTTTTTATGTTATTTATGTTTGTTTGCTATACTTGTACATATCTGTATATATCTGTATACCTGTTTTGCTTGGGATCTTCTGTGTGCAGGGTGTTACTATTGAGTGGTGAGATAAATCCTAACCCTGATTTGAGTGCAATTAGGATAGGATGATGGTATTCAAGGAGGCTTTGAGGGAGTCGAATCCTGAAAAGTTGAATTGAGACACCATCACTCAGTTGAGGCCCTCTTGAGAGTCTAGTCATGTTGAACGAATCTGTTCGTGAAGACGTGCTACTTTTAACCTAGGAGCCCATGATATTGAGAACCGTAGTTACCAAACCCCACTTAGCCTTTTTAGGATGTAGTGCGGTGACCATGATGGAGTCTATTTCTGAATTGGTTGTCACGCGATACTACACTCAGACGAGATTCTCTTGAGAATTTTATTGATTACCGAATCATTTGGGAAGTCGATAAAATCCGAAAGATGGATTGTCGACTCTGGGAACCTTTTAGAACCCTGTTCTACAGTTGATGAACCTATAGTCCACACCTTGTTGGGATGGTTAGACCATGGCTCCATTCGTGAGATCTCTAAACCTTGACTTGTACACTTCGTTGTATGTACTTATGCCTGTGTTTATGTGTACCCGTGTTTGTACATTGTATACACCTCATTTGCATCCGTCGTTGGTTTCAAGGAATTCAGACATTCATTTCATTTTCAAAACGGAAATAGAGTTTGGATCCTAAAAAACAAAACTTCTTCACATAAATTTTTGCAACTTTCCTTTGAGTTCCTTGAAACCACGTGGCTTGCATTTTCATCCCATGTGCATGTCGTCGCATTTGCATTTGCATTTCTCGGTCTTGAGTCTCCCTTTTTCTTCTATGTCTGAAGGATACCTAGCGCCTATTCAAGACAATGGCAGCAATTCTGAAGAACCAGGAAGACTTGAAAGAGGAGGTCAGAATCCTCAAGTTCCAGATGAATTGGTTTCTCAAAACTTTGCAAATTCTGATGAAGAAAGAAGAGTACGCTCCCCCTGTCACTCCCAGAGAGGTTGTCAATTCATCGCCTCTTGTGGATCCTTCGACTCAAGACTCTCCTCAGTATCAGGGGCTAGACCACCGTCAACCACGCCAGCTTGTACGACCAAGGCCAAGAAAGCCAGAAAGAAATTACACTCAACTATCAATGTCGTACAATCAATTACTGCCAGTTTTGATCAAAGGAGGATTGATAGTGCCAAAAGAATTGAAGCCGGTGCCATTTCCATATCCGTCAGGCTTTGATGTCAATACTCGATGTGACTACCATGCTAGGGCACAGGGGCATTCAACTGAAGACTGTAAGGTGCTCCCGAGTAAAATTCTGAACCTGTTAGACTCTGAGAGGATCTCATTCACGCCTCAAGGTATTCAAATCAATCAACATTTGCCATCTCCTGTGGTTCTCCCATACCAAGGATCTGCCTTTGGAGAAACTTCACGCCAACCAATCTTTGGTCTTGGTCTTGCACCGGAATGTAATCGTCATCAGGTGTCCACCAAAAGGGTGTTGCAGCCTCCAACTGCTGTTTCTCCTCACCAAGATAAAAATAGGTGCTCTATCAAAAGGGGCAAGGTTCACTACACACCTATCCCGGTGCCACTAAGCAAACTGTTCCCACTGCTAATTCAGAACAAGTTGGTGACTCCTCAACCTTACAACCTTGTGCCAGGACCATGGCACAATGCAAATCTGACGTGCGATTTTCATAAAGGCTAAAGGACATGGTTTGGATGGTTGCCTGGTTTTAGAAGCTACCGTGCAAAATCTGATCCACGACAAGGATTTGATCTTTGAAGAAGATCATCCAGAGATTGAATGCAAATTCCGCACTAGGACAATGGGGCACCCCATTGAAGAATGTAAAGATTTCGAAACGAGACTGCTAAACCTGCTAAGAACACTGCAACCTCAGGAAGGTACATCAAATGTCAATGTCCCAACTCTTCATGCAAAGGGAAAAAGACTTGAGAGGCCTCTCAAGATTCTGTATCACAAGGAACTAATGATTAGTGGCGAAGGTGTTCCCGTGCTTGGGCCCAAAAACTAAAATCATTTGAATTCAATTCGCCAAAGCTGGCTGTATTTTGCATTTTCAGTTGAACTTTGTTTGAATGTTGAATTTGTATTTGCTTATAAGCTGTTGTACTTTCAAATTGACAAGATTAATGAAATGTTTGTGCACCTTTTGGTTAAGTCCATTCGTTTCACTCATTCACTTTTATTTTCATAAAAGCAAAAAAAATATATCTTGTTTCAAACTGTTTGTTTAAGCAAAGATTGGGGAGGATGATGAAAACCTCATATTCATAATTGCTGTGGTATGTTGCCAATTAAACCTTGCCGAGGATGTAAGGCATTGTTTCAATTCCCAAACACTGGAGAAATAAGGAAGATAATCCCTCGTTGACCCTTCGAGCCTAGAAGTAGGAGTTTTCTTTCCTTACACAAAAAACCCTTAATCTCAACCTTGGGGTGGGTAGTTCTCAGTTAACTTAGTTATGCAATCAAGTGCAAGCGCTTCACGCAAGACACCAGTCAACTCTCTCCAACCAAGTGAATAAATGTTGTACAAGTTGTTCCCGAAGCGATAAATAAGGAAGGATCATTGAGAAATCCTTAATCGAAGAATGAGCTGAGTCCCTTTCAAGGCGAAAGTCAAGAAATATGGGAAGCCCAAAACGTCACCTTATACAAGAAGGTTTGTACAATAATCGAGACAAAGATAAGGTCCCAAAACATCAGTAATAAAGGACAACCAAATGTTGTAAGGGAGTAATGACTACCCCCGTGTCTGAATCATCATCAACTATCATCAATTCATTCCTAGTCTATAGGAACGTAAATGTGTAGTTTAAGCTAACTGAGCATAGGACTGTAGTTCGCCACGAAGATGGGATGGGACAAATAAATTTTGAGCCTTTATCCTTTGTTTCATAAAACCGTGAACCAGACCACGTTGCAACCCTTAAAAGACCTAATTGAGGTAAGGTTGTTTTGAAAGCATACTACAGCAAAGTTGAGTAATTTGACTCCTAATGATCTTTGCTAATCGCGTGTGTTGATCACGAAATATGTCATTCTGTAAATGACTAGATCCACTTTGTTTTTGATTTAATCATTCCACCGTGTGTGTTTCATCAATAAATTTTGTTTTCAAAAGCTTGCATGAATTTTGCATTAATATTGCCAATTTTTAATGAACAATACTTGTTTGCAAAACAATTCAATATCAAAGAAATTCCAACAAAGAGCCAAGCTAGGGATTTTGACTTGATAAAGGGCTCAGTCTGGGGCATCTCCTCCATAGATCAAGCATCCCAAGAGCTACTGAATCAGGGGCAGAATCTCTTCAAGTTCAGAATATTGGGGTAATCCTTCTTAAGGTCATCTTATGACAAGTGTTTCAAGGAGAGGACTCCAATAAACCATCAACAGGGGCAAGTTTGTTCCCTTGTTGTTACTACCGCAGTCTAAGGACTTTGTATTGCAAAATACGGTTGAACTGGGGCAGTTATGTCTGGATCCATGAATATCTTCAAGAGTTTGAAGACATTGGAGCAGCTGGTATGTCAATCCTTCTGTAAAATCCTTTTGATGACTTATCCTCACAGACCAGTTAATCAGAAGCAGTCAGGTCGAGATTCGGTAAATCTCTACAAGGCCAATCAATCTGGGGCATCTCTATCATAGATCAACCAATCTGAAGAATAGGTTCAAGGACCTTGTTGTGTAAACGCAGTTAAATAGGGGCAGTTATACTGAAATTCATGAATCTCTCCAAGAGTTTGAAGATATTAAGGCCTCTTATATGTCGATTCTTCTGTAAAATCCTCTTGATAGACCATGTAATCTGGGGCAGACGAATTATGAAGGACTACTCAGTTTTACGACATCTTTTGCTAGCCCCCTAGTAAGCTGTTACTTCGGCTAAATCCTACCAGTCCTCCATGGATTTCCCTCCAATAAAGAGATGAGGCCCGTGATAGCAATCCTAGTGAAGTCACGATGCTACACCAAGTGAAGTGCTCTTCTCACCAAAGATGGTTGTAACCTTGAAGCAGAAGTATTGATTCTGCAAGATCATCCCCAATAATGGTCCAATCTGAGGAGTTTGGCTGGGTATCCTTCTCGAGATGTTTATTTCATCTCCAGTCTCACTTCCTTTTGTCTGTTTTGTCAGCATAAGCATAAGCATGGCATATATGCACTCACATGCATAGCATCTTAGCATCTCTGCTACCCTGTTCTGGTGTTTACCTATTTTGTTCACTTTGGCGTTTATATCCCCAAGTGATTGGGTTTATCCTTTCTCTCCAATAGAGTTGTCAGCCCTAGGCACAAAATGGCCATCCTTTCTGAATTCCCCACAGAGTTTGTTCCTCGTGGATGATGGTTGGTTCAATTGTCTTTTCCACATTCAGAAAAGATAAATCCCTATTTGAGCTCATTGCTCAATGGTTGGAGTCTTGTTTGACCGTTTCTTTCTAGCTTATCCCTAGATCGAACTTTGGTCCATAGCAGGTGTGGTTTCTGAGCCTATCTTGAACGTGCATTTATTTTGCACCGTGTCTCGCAGGAAGAATCTTATGATCCTCATGAGGACAAAATTCTTTTTCCAGCAGCGTTGTGATATCAACATCTCTTTGAATTTTTACCCAACAACAACTAGCATTCTCTTGGAGAAGCTTGTTCTTTTATGGCGATAAGTGGCAGTCTCTTATGAGAAACTTATCTATCTCTGGTTTTATCCAACCTTTTTACAACCATAATTGGTATTCCCCAGGAAGTCTAATCTTCATTTATGCAACCCCGGTATTGACCCATCTGATACTTAATCTCCTCGTTTGGAACTTAAATTCCAGTAATTGCTGGCATTGTTTATTTCGGGTCAAATATGAACCTAAACTTCGAGTCAAATGTGAACCCGTTGTTTGAACCCAAGTCAAATATGAACCTAAACTTCAGGTCAAATATGAACCCGTTGTTTGAACCCAAGTCAAGTATGAACCTAAACTTTAGGTCAAATGTGAACCTAAAACTTCGAGTCAAATGTGAACCCGTCATTTGAATTTCAGGTTAAATGTGAACCTAAAACTTCGAGTCAAATGTGAACCCGTGGTTTGAATTTCAGGTCAAATGTGAACCTAAAACTTCGAGTCAAATGTGAACCCGTCGTTTGAATTTCAGGTTAAATGTGAACCTAAAACTTCGAGTCAAATGTGAACCCGTCATTTGAATTTCAGGTTAAATGTGAACCTAAAACTTCGAGTTAAATGTGGTCCAAAAATCCAGCTCATACTAGTACCTAAAAGTCCAGCTCATACTGGTAACCAAAGTCCAGCTCATACTGGTAACCAAAATCCAGCTCATACTGGTATTCCAAAATCTAGCTCATACTGGTATCCAAAAAATCAAGCTCATACTGGTAACCAAAATCTAGCTCATACTGGTATTCCAAAATCCAGCTCATACTGGTATTCAAAAGTCCAGCTCATACTGGTATTCAAAAGTCCAGCTCATACTGGTATTCAAAATCCAGCTCATAATGGTATTCAAAATCCAGCTCATACTGGTATTCCAAAATCCAACTCATACTGGTATTCAAAAGTCCAGCTCATACCGGTATTCAAAATCCAGCTCATACTGGTATTCAAAATCCAGCTCATACTAGCATCCAAAATCCAGCTCATACTGGTATTCAAAAGTCCAGCTCATACTGGTATTCCAAAATCCAGCTCATACTGGTATTCAAAAGTCCAGCTCATACTGGCATCCAAAAACCAGCTCATACTGGTACCCAAAAATCCAGCTCATACTGGTAACCAAAATCTAGCTCATACTGGTATTCAAAATCCAGCTCATACTGGTATTCAAAATCCAGCTCATACTGGTATTCAAAAGTCCAGCTCATACTGGCATCCAAAATCTAGCTCATACTGGTATTCAAATCCGGCTCATACTTGTATTCAAAATCCAGCTCATACTGGTATTCAAAATCCAGCTCATACTAGTATTCAAAATCCAGCTCATACTGGCATCCAAAATCCAGCTCATACTGGTACCCAAAAATCCAGCTCATACTGGTAACCAAAATCCAACTCATACTGGCATCCAAAATCCAGCTCATACTGGTATTCAAATACGGCGCATACTGGTATTCAAAATCCAGCTCATACTGGTATTCAAAATGCAGCTCATACTGGTATTCAAAATCCAGCTCATACTGGCATCCAAAATCCAGCTCATACTGGTACCCAAAAATCCAGCTCATACTGGTAACCAAAATCCAGCTCATACTGGTATTCAAAAGTCCAGCTCATACTGGCTTCCAAAATCCAGCTCATACTGGTATTCAAAAGTCCAGCTCATACTGGTATCCAAAATCTAGCTCATACTGGTATTCAAATTCCGGCTCATACTGGTATTCAAAATCCAGCTCATACTTGTATTCAAAATTCCGGCTCATACTGGTATTCAAAAGTCCAACTCATACTGGTTTTCAAAAGTCCAGCTCATACTGGTATTCAAAAGTCCAGCTCATATTGGTAACTCAAATCCAGCTCATACTGGTATTCTTGCTAAACCAAATCATGTCGTTATCCCAACCAACTCATAATGGTACCCTAGTATGATCATTAATGGCTCATTAACCTTATTCCTGGGTCAAGTCCAGTTATCTTTTCATCTGACCTGCAAAGTCTGTCTCTGTCTTTTCTGGATTTTCTTGAAGATCCCGTTTGAACTCTTCGGCATAAGAAATCCCAAAAAGTTTCTTTGTAGGATGTCTACCCTTTTATTTCAAATTGATCCCTAGTGGAGATCGTGTCTTCTTTCTGGTTTCATGCCCAGTAAGAATGTGTTTTTCCCCAGTATCGTATGGTCACCTTTAAACCAGTCGTTCGTCTCCCTGGATCTTTCCCTAGTAGAGAACACCTCTCTGGCCTCTGTCTCCAGGGAGGATCTGTAGGGTTTCCCTTTTTATTTCTCTATCCCCAGTGTTTCCTTAGAGTCTCCCCAGTGAGTCTCTTTCGTTGGTTAGTTTGTATCCCCAGTGGGTTTGCCTCATGGATACTAACCGTCATCCTTCCCCAGTAAAGCTCACCTGTGTTTGATAGCTCTTTGGTGTCCTGTTTGTCTGCATTTTTGCACTGTCATATCATTATATCATCATATTAGAGTTCATGGCATGTCGGCATATGCATGTTTGTTGCGTGTCTTTAGCATCTGCATTCCATCTAAGGGCAAAATTTTCGGGTTGCTATATTTAAATATCTTCCACCTTGACGTCCCGAGGATTTCCATTCCTCGCGCCATCCGGTGAAGCTATTTAAATAGGGGCAACTGTTGTACCCCAAATTTTACCTCTTAGATGTCATAACATCCTGCATATACATTTATGACCAATCATATATGCATTGTTTAACTAACCCATATCTTGTAGTTTGTTTCCTTTATGTTTGAAATTAGAGTTGGCACAGAGAGATTCAAGGCCTCCTAAGGTATTCTCTGGCTCCATACAATCACCACAAAGCCTCAAAGGTCTCTTTCATCATATATCATCTCATTTGATCTCACAAGTCATTGGAAGATGGGAATTCATCAAGAAGATTGGACAGCCCATCATCTCCTAGCAAAAGCAGTCAAAATGAGGGTCTTGGATCCAAGTAATCTCCTGATGAAATTTTGGTTCAAACTTGATCTCAATGTTTTCTACATGATGTCAAGTATCTAAGGAAGGAAGATTGCCCATTGGTTCCTTTCAGAAGAGGTTCAATTGATCAGTTGCTTGAGAATCAAGAAACTTGGGAAAAAGTCAACTCTGCTGTGAAAAAAGTCAACTCTGCTGTGAAAAAAGTCAACTCCTGACTTTTTAAGGTCAAATGCATGAAATTCAAGTTACATATGTTCATTGGACAAATTTTGATCAAGAAATGATGGAGGAATCAATAAAAATCAAGGAATGTACAAAGTTTCCATTTTTAGAAACTTAGGGTTTCCAAAAATGGCAAGTTTGGACCATTTTGCACTACACTTCAAGGCATTCTTTCTCCGTGATAAAAGCTTCAAACTTCAGACCCAAGTTAAGCCAGTTAAAGATCACATCTTAAGCTTCAAATCCATATAAAGAACTCTTCCATTGGATAAAAATTGAGGGAATTATGATCAATCAAAGTAGAGCAAAATCAAGGCAAATTCCAAGTCATGGCAAGGCAAGTTCAGGCCTCCAGGCCGTAAAATCATCAAACACCTTATGTGCATGCAGTGTCAATGTTCATGGCTAATTTTCTCAATGATGCAGGCTTCATTTCAAAATGTGTCCAACATCAAAATTGTTCTCCTCAATCCACTCTACAACATTGGTGTTGAGAACTTTTTCATTTGATCAATGCATTATGAGTTATGGAGAGGCAAAGTGGTGATCTCGAAACATTTATCTCACATGCACATGGCCTGGCACGGGCAAGACAAGATTGGCATGTCAAAACAAGTTATGACCAAGGCATTTCATCCTCATTTTTCACTAAGTTACCTTGTGATTCAGAACTTGGGTCAAACATGAAAGTTGTAGAGGACATTGAGGGCTTTCCAAAAAGTACTAGAACTCCTCCATCCAATGAGTGAGCTGGGAGTTTCGAAGCTCCAAAGTTAGGGGGGTTCATTGCTTGATTTTCAAGTAACCAACTTTCACATAATGGTCCAAAATTCCCTCTAACCACCAAGAGCCTCATTCTTTTCTGATGTTTAAACATGTAAATGACATCACCAAGCAGCTGCCACAATTTTTGAAAGATTCCACCATTTGAATATGTATTTTATTCAAGTTAAAGTAAGTGGACAGGATGAAGAGGGAGCACAAAAACATGATCATTTCTCTTTAAGTCTTGGTCCAAAGCCATTATGCTTGGACATAATCATGCCAAGCCAGTTGAGGTCTTTGAAAAGATGCTGGTCCAGCTGTAAACAATGCACACCAAGAGAGGGCAAATTTGGCCATTTCTGATTTCTGCCCCTACCTTGAACCCTCAACTTTTCCTATAAATAGAGGCTCCCTCTACATTCAAAAACACATAATAATCACCCCAAGAAGAGGCTGATAACTCACTTCACTCTCCCATTCACATATTCTTGCAAATTTGCAAAAACTATCCAAACACGTGTTTCAGTCGTGCATTTCCTTTCAAATTCCACAAACCACTTCCAAATACTCCATAAAACTCATCCAAACACCTGGAACCAAGCTGTAAACACTCAACTCTCTCATGCATATGTTCATGCAAATTTTCAAGAACTTCCCAAACTCAAGTTCCACTCATGCATTCCTCAAATAAACTCCACCAACCACCTATATACATCCCTTAGAACTATTTCCAACACCTGGAAAAGTTCTATAACACCATATATACCATCCACCATTTTCAACCTTCATTTTTCATAAAGGATAGAATTCCATATTCCAAGCATCTTCCAAAGCAACCAAGCATCTGCAGCTTCTCTACAAGGTTCAAGGGATTTTTCTGCAGCTTGTAGTAATTTTGTGTGAAGCATTGAAGGTGCAGTGGACATAACTCCACTAGGTAAACTCCCTCAAACTTTTGATCCATCATCATGTTGATCTAAGTGCGTTAATCTTGCTCATTCATTGCATTTTGGAGAGCCTGAAATGATGGCATTGTTTGTCTAATCGAATTTGAGGTTGTTGACATTGTTGATTGTTGAAACCATTCTTGAATCCATGACTTTAAAGCTTGTTTTATCTATGATGTAGCCTTTGTTTTACCTCATATTTGTGATGGTTGTGTTCCTCTCATTTAGGGCTAGAATTTTGGTTTTAACTTTGTTTAATTTCGTTGAGATTTGAGTGAGTTATGGAGGTGTGAAGATGATGGTATTCTAGCATCCAAATTCGGGTTCAGCATGGGAAGGATGAGTTTGCTGCGTTTTTGCATGAGTTTGGGGAAGAAGAAGGATACGTGTCGCGTCCTGGTTCGGTGGGAAATGTTTTTGTCCTTCAGTGACTTAAGTTCCACTTGACAATTGATATATGTGTGACATAACTTTTGTTCACTTCCTTTTTATTTTCTTTTTTTATTTTTGTTACGTCTTTTCCATTATTAAAAATACTTTCTTTTATAAAAAAATTCCATAAAAATCATGAACGTATTTTAATGTCTTATTTAATTTTCTTTGAATTTTATTTTGACAATTAATTCTGATTTTATAATCAAAGGTGTTCAAATTGACCTAGTTTGCATGTTAGGGCTTTGATTTTAATGTTTCCCACTTATGATTGATCCTAATTTTTATACACATGTAGTCACATGTATATAGAACACTTTTGTGCTGTTTTGGAATTTTTTCCATTAATTTTTGGTCCATAATTGAATTTCTTTTGAAGCTGGACTTGTGTGGTCATTCCTTTGTGTATTGCCTAATGTTTGACATTGTTTGAACACTTTTTTCACACAATCTTGAGCACACCTTTTGGAAAAATTGAGCCCCTGACCTCACCTTGCTATGTCTAAATTTTCATAATTTTTCCAAACTCTTAACCATTTTTCTTGAGTGACACAATGCATGCCTAGTTGTTTGGATGTACACAAGCTTTGTGAATTGTTTAGAGGTGCACTTATGCAACCATTTAGGGATTATTATTATCTCTTGTTTTTGATTGAAATGCCATGTTTAGGTCTCCATCTTGTCTAGGATACGTTTTATCTTGAGAACTTTATAAGTCTCCCCCCCTAAGTGAGGCAAGCTTTTAGCTTTTCTCCTTAAAACTCATTATTCCCCTCCTTCCAAAGGAAAGTCTCTCTATTGACTTCTAAGTCATACATAGCTCGTATATTCATCTACCTTTGACCTCATAGTCATAGGTAACCTTTGACCTCATAGTCATAGGACACAACTTTTACCTCATAGTCATAGTACCCCCAACCTTTGACCTCATAGTCATAGGTATCTCATTTTCATCCTAGACCTCATAGTCATAGGACATAACTTTGACCTCACAGTCCTAGTTAAACTTTGACCTCATAGTCATAGCATCCTTAACCTAGACCTCATAGTCATAGGGACTTCATCCAACATACAACTTTGACCTCATAGTCATAGTACCCCCAACCTTTGACCTCATAGTCATAGGTATCTCATTTTCATCCTAGACCTCATAGTCATAGGACATAACTTTGACCTCATAGTCATAGGTAACCTTTGGCCTCATAGTCATAGGAATCCACCCTCTCTTGACCTCATAGTCATAAAAAAGTCTCTCTATCAACCTCATGGTTATAGATAGCTCATCATCAACCTTTGACCTCATAGTCATAGGTAACCTTTGACCTCATAGTCATAGGATCTTATCTTGACCTCATAGCCATCTTACCTTTGACCTCATAGTCATAGGTATCCTTTGGCCTCATAGTCATCATACCATCTTGACCTCATATTCATCTTACCACCCTTGACCTCATAGTCATAGGAACCTTTGACCTCATAGTCATAGGATCCTTTTGACCTCATAGTCATAGGTAACCTTTGACCTCATAGTCATAGGTATCTCCATCCTTTGACCTCATAGTCATAGGGCCATCAAACTTTGACCTCATAGTCATAGGTAACCTTTGACCTCATAGTCACAGAGCCATCTTCAACCTTTGACCTCATAGTCATAGGTAACCTTTGACCTCATAGTCATAGGGCAGAAGCTTTGACCTCATAGTCATAGCCCCCTTTCAACCTTTGACCTTATAGTCATAGGTAACCATTGACCTCATAGTCATAGGTATCTCCATCCTTTGACCTCATAGTTATAGGGCCATCAAACTTTGACCTCATAGTCATAGGTAACCTTTGACCTCATAGCCATAAAAAAGTCTCTCTATCAAGCTCATGGTTATAGACAGCTCATCATCAACCTTTGACCTCATAGTCATAGGTAACCTTCGACCTCATAGTCATAGGTATTTTATAACAACCTTCAACCTTTGACCTCATAGTCATAGGATTACCTCTTGACCTCATAGTCATAGAGACACCTCGTTCCCCCTTGACCTCATAGTCATAGGATCTTATCTTGGCCTCATAGCCATCTTACCTTTGACCTCATAGTCATAAGATATCACCTTGGCCTCATAGCCATCTTTCAACCTTGACTCATAGTCGTATAAAGTCTCTCTATTGACCTCATAGTCATAGATAGCTCATTACCATCTTGACCTCATAGTCATCTTACCACCTTGACCTTATAGTCATAGATAATAACTTCGTCCTAGACCTCATAGTCATAGGACACAACCTTGGCCTCATAGCCATTCAATCTCACAACTTATACTTAGAGAGTTTCTTAAACTCTAAATGAGCTCATACTCATTTCCCCTTGGAACTTTGGCCATAGTCAATGGTTCCTCTTCCACCCTTAGTTAGGAGAACTACGGTTGCTCTGATTCTTTAAGAGATCGGATACGTAGGCACAAGATGCGACGTCTTGCCGAGCAAAATTAGTGTATATACCTTTAGGTCTTTACCTTTAGTATATAAGTCTTCACCTCTAAACACCTTGGTCTTCACCATAGGTTTTTATCCCTATCATAGGTTTTCATCCTTATCGCAAGTATTAATCAGTATCCCTAAATAGGTTACCCATAGCAAGCAAAACATAATTCAACACAATTAAAACAAGAGGCTCCTGTTGAGTACTACAGATATATAGGGTACTAATACCTTCCCTTAGTATAACCAACCCCCGATCCCCGATCTCTTAGCTGTGTCTTCGCATAGCGCAAAAGGTGTTTCCCTCGATCTTTACCCTTTCCTTTTGGATAAATAAAAGCTCGGTGCTGAATTCAAAAGAAAAGTGATGCAAAGTTAATTAATAGCTTTGTCATCCGACGATTCTCACCGCAACATATCCCATTTCACATTAAAGCTCGACTAATGATGCTTTAAGAATAGTGTCCTTATGTTTAATGGAATCTCATGATTAAGTCATACTTAATGTTTCATTAAACGAACTAGCTATTCTAGGGACTTTATCATTTTGGAAAAACAAACATAATAAAGAAATGCCTTTTATTATTAATAAATAATTCGATACAAGTACCAAAAGTATTGGCCTCTAGGGCTTACACCAACAATCTCCCACTAGCACTAGAGCCAATCAGGCATACCCCTAATACCCATAGATCTAGTATGGCCATCATGCTTCAGCTGCGCAAGAGGTTTTGTTAGTGGGTCAGCAATATTGTCAAGTGTAGGTACTCTGCATATCTTCACGTCTCCCCGATCTATTATCTCTCGAATGAGATGATAACGCCTAAGTATGTGTTTGGATCGTTGGTGAGATCTAGGCTCCTTAGCTTGTGCGATAGTACCATTGTTATCACAATAAAGATCAATGGGGTCCACAATGCTAGGGATTATGCCAAGTTCACTAATGAACTTCTTGATCCAAACAACTTCCTTCCCTACATTTGAGGCAGTAATATACTCGGCCTCGGTTGTAGAATCAGCAACTGTTTCTTGCTCTGAACTTTTCCAGCTCACAGTGCACCATTTAGGTAGAACACATAACCATATTGCGATTTAAAGTCATCCTTATCTATCTGGAAGCTAGCATCGGTGTATCCAATTACCGCAAGCTCTTCCTGACCTCCATATATCAAGAATGAATCCTTAGTCCTTCTCAAGTACTTAAGGATATTCTTGACAGCTACCCAATGAGCATCACCGGGATCAGATTGGTACCTACTCGTTGCACTTAAAGCACACGAGACATCTGGTCGAGTACATAACATGGAAAACATGATAGATCCTATTGCAGATGCATATGGAATCTTATTCATGCGATCCCTTTCCTCCTTAGCTGAAGGAGATTGTGTTTTTGATAGGCACATGTCATGTTGCATAGGTATGAATCCTTTCTTGGAGTCATGCATATTAAAGCGTCTCAGCACTTTGTCTATGTATGTACTCTGACTTAGGCCAAGCAGTTTTTGTAATCTCTCTCTATAGATCCTGATTCCTAATATATAGGCTGCTTCACCAAGGTCCTTCATAGAAAAGCATTTCCCTAACCAAGTTTTTACTTGTTGCAAGGTAGGGATATCGTTTCTAATAAATAATATGTCATCTACATATAATACTAGGAAGACTATCTGCTCCCACTAACCTTCTTGTAGACACAAGGCTCATCTTAATTCTTTATGAATCCATATTGATTTACAGTTTCATCAAAATGAAGATTCCAGCTTCTAAAAGCTTGCTTCAACCCATAGATTGATCGCTGTAACTTGCATATCTTTTGGGCCTCTTCTGGTATGCCAAATCCTTCAGGTTGTGTCATGTACACATCCTCAAGAAGATTCCCATTAAGAAAAGCAGTCTTGACATCCATCTACCATATTTCATAATCATGATATGCAGCGATAGCAAGTAAAATCCAAACAGATTTAAGCATTGCAACTGGTGAAAAGGTTTCATCATAGTTTACACCATGAATTTGTTTATAACCTTTAGAAACCAGTCTTTCCTTATAGGTATGTACCTTACCATCCATGTCAGTCTTCTTTTTGAAGACCCACTTGCATCCCATAGGATTAATTCCTACAGGAGGCTCTACCAAGGTCCAAACCTGGTTTGTGTACATGGAATCCATTTCAGATTTCATGGCTTCTAGCCACTTCTCAGACTCAGGACCAGTTATGGCCTCTTGATAGGTTACAGGCTCATCTTGATCCCTGATTAATACTTCACCTTGATCATTTATGAGATATCCATATCTCTCTGGTTGGTGACGTATCCTGCTCGGCCTACACTGGTCTTGTTCTACTTGAGAAGTTTGCTCTTCCACAACTACTTGTGGTTCCTACTCTAATTCCTCCATAGGTGTATCAATGCTTTGTGATTCTTGAATTTATTCAAGCTCTACTTTCCTTCCACTGATTCCTTTAGAAATAAAGTCCCTTTCCAAGAAAACTCCAGTTCGAGCGACAAACACTTTGCCCTCAGAAGGATTGTAGAAGTAATACCCTCTTGTTTCTTTAGGATACCCCACAAATAAGCATTTGTCAGATTTGGGCTCAAGCTTAGTTGAAATTTGTCGTTTTACATAAACTTCACAACCCTAAATCTTCATGTAAGACATATGTGGTTTCTTACCACTCCATATTTCATATGGTGTCTTTTCAACCTTTTTGGATGGAACACGGTTAAGTGTGTAAGCTGCTGTCAGTAGTGCATGTCCCCAAAAGGAGTTTGGAAGATCGGCATGACTCATCATGGATCGGACCATGTCTAACAAGGTTCGATTTCTTCTCTCAGATACACCATTCCATTGTGGTGTTCCAGGAGGAGTGAGTTGGGATAGAATCCCACACTCTTTTAGATGGTCATCAAACTCTAGGCTTAAATATTCACCGCCTCGATCTGATCAAAGAGTTTTAATATTCTTACCTAGTTGGTTTTGTACTTCATTCTTAAATTCCTTGAACTTTTCAAAGGATTCAGATTTGTGTTTCATTAAATAGACATAACCATATCTACTGAAATCATTGGTAAATGTGATGAAGTATTGAAAACCTCCTCTGGCTGGTTTGTTCAGTGGTCCACATACTTCAGTGTGTATGAGGGCCAAAAGATCAGTAGCCCTTTCACCTTTTCCTGTGAATGGGGACTTTGTCATCTTTCCAATTAAACAAGATCTACATGTATCATATGATTCGTAATCAAAAGAGTCCAATAGTCCATCTTTATGGAGTTTGGAGATGCGTTTCTCATTTATATGGCCTAAGCAACAATGCCAAAGGTAACTTGTATTTAACTCGTTAGGTTTCATCCTTTTAGTATTAATGTTATAAATTGGCATTTCAAGATCAAGGACATATAATCCATTGTTCATTTGTGCAGTAGCATAGAATATATCATTCAAATAAATAGAGCAACAATTGTTCTTTTTTATAAATGAAAAACCAAACTTGTCAAAACAAGAAACGAAAATAATATTCCTGCTAATTGCAGGTACATAATAACAGTTCTCTAACTGAATTATTAAACCACTAGGTAAAGTCAGAACATAAGTTCCTACGGCTAAAGCAGCAACCTTTGCTCCATTTCCAACTCGTAGGTCGACTTCACCTTTTGCCAAATCTTTACTCCTTTTTAGTCCCTGTACATTGGTACAAATGTGAGAACCACATCCAGTATCTAATACCCATGATGCAGAAGTAGATAAATTTATTTCTATAACAAAAATACCTGAAGTCGAAGTCACCACTCCATTCTTCTTATCTTTCTGGTACTTTGGGCAGTTTCTCTTCCAATGCCCGGTCTTACCGCAATATAAGTAAGTGCCCTCCTTTGCTATACCTCCACTAGGCTTCAAAGCAAGGGTAGTATGTTTGGGTTTGGCAACTTCCTTGCCTTTCCATTTACCAACCTGCTTGGTGGGCCTTTTGTTCTATTTCTTTCCATTACTGACCATCAGAATGGATTTCCCTTTTGTCTTCAGGTTTTGCTCAGTAGTTCTTAACATGCTTAACAATTCAGGAAGAGTTTTGTCCATGTCATTCATGTTGAAATTAAGGACAAATTGACCGAAGCTTTCCGACAACGATTGCAGGATCAAATCAGTCGCAAGCTCCTTTTTGAGGGTGAATCCCAATCTTTCAAGATTCTCCACATACCCAATCATCTTGAGTACATGGGGACCTACTGGGGTTCCCTTAGAAAGCTTGGCTTGAAAAAGGGCTTTTGAAATTTCAAACCTTTCATGCTTTGCCTGCTCTTGATAGAGCAATTTTAGATGTTCGATCATTATCGAACGCTGCCATGTTTTCATGTTGCTTTTGCAATTCAGAATTCATGGTAGCCAGCATGAGGCAAGCAGTTTCATTGGCATCATCGACATGCTTCTTATAAGCATCTCTTTCAGCCTTAGGAGTAGAACTAGGAGGTTCCTCTTCAGGAACAGGTGTTTCTAAGACATACAACTTTCTGTCATGTTTGAGGACAATCCTTAGATTTCGGTGCCAATCTAGAAAATTTGTCCCAGACAATTTTTCCTTATCCAGGATTGTACGCAAAATGTTATTAGATGTGTTTGTTGTCATGGTAATCTTCAAAATGGAATGGAAAAATATAAGTATCATAACATATTCAATTAGGCCTTTAATTAAATATGCTCCCACTATTTTACTCAAACCAAATGACCCTCATCATTTGATTCGGAAAGTCTCGTTGGAAGATTTTCTAGTGGATCGAGATCCATATTTCACTTTGTTTTAAGTCAACGTTAGGCTGATTACACAAAACTTAGCTATTTAGGTAGGAACTCCTTCCAATTGTATCCAATACAATTCTCGAATATTTCAGTTGGGTGAATAACTCCTTATTCCAATCCATCATATAAACTATTCCTAACTCTTGCTTCTAAACGCATATAATCTTATTATATTTTGTTTAGTTAAGTTTGACCCATTATTTTAGAAATTGGATATTACAATTATCCCATTACACCTTACTAATATAGAACATGCACCTCGCGTTAGGCGAAATCTACAATATTCGATACTAGTCTTGATGAGTTCTAAAACTTGGAAAGCAAAAACTTCATATTTAGTTTTGAGGGATTTTTAATTAGTTTAATCTCACCGGCTTATTTATCATATAAATCGTTCCTCACACATGCATCAACATACATATAATATATATCAACATACATACATACAAATGAAACAGTTATGGCCCCTAGCGCAATTGTTCTCCCAAGCCAATGAGAGAACTTAAGCTAAACCTAATAACGATCTTCACTTCTCCAAGCAAGATCCCCAAGGCTGTCCTTCTTTGTTTTGTAGTCTTCTCTTTCTTCATAATAATACATTACATAAAGGAAACTCGATTTACATACGAGGGAGTGAGATGAGAAAAGAAGTTACATGATGAGAATAAGAGAGAGGCACGACATGTAGGTCGTATTTATAAAATCCAAAACAAAGAAAAATAAACTAAGGCCATAACTGATCACCACAAGAAAAATAATAAATAAATTTTATTATTATTAATTTAAATCCAGTTTATTAAATAAATCAAATTAAATTTTCTGCGAATGCATGACCTAAAGCGCAGACTGCATTGACGCAACATTTGCGCCGTCATACTGCCTGTGACGACCGTCATAGTTTCCATGACGACCGTCACACATCAGCCCCTGACGACCGTCACAAAGCTATGGCGACTGTCACACCTGAAACTATGGAGACCGTCACGCTAACAAAACGCGTGACTTTCGATCGTAGACCTCTTTGACGGCGCAACCCTTGTACCATCATAAACCTTGATGCAACAATTTCATACCATTAAAACACCATGATCAATAATTCAGTATGATTGATCCGTATGCTATCGCTTCACCATACTAAAGTCGGATTCTGAAGCAGATAACCACAGATCACTCAATCGAATGATAATCATTATGTGATTTGAACTAACGAAATAAAATAGTATATCCAATATACCATCTTTGCCTCAAATTTAATCATATCACATATGAATTAGATCAATCATATATGTGTAACTTATGGACGATTGACATATCGCTGCTTCACCATACTATTGTCGGATTCTGAAGCATAGTCAATATCAATCATCCAAACCGTACACAATCTGATGCCAAAAAATTCAATATCTGGATTTGATTTAATTTTTTTTACGCGTTTTAATCCAATTAAAACAAAAATGACAGAAAATAAACAATTACCAGACTCATGGTTTCGTAAGTGGCTCTGATACCACTGAAGGGAAATTTGCGATCTAAACGCAGCGGAAAACAAAATTTTCCCTTTATAGATCCTTACGAAAGATCATGATCTGTGATAGAAAGGTTACCTCTTGTGGCGATGAAACCTTTGATTCCAAATCTATGGATGATCACGAGCATTGTATGATGAACAACGCCTCTACTCAGTCCACACGAACAGCTTCCTTCAGTCACAGTGCTAGCTGATTACAATTGAAGGTTTTGAGTGAAGGAGATGAAAAATAGAATACGGCCATGGCTACAAGCTAAAATGCCCAACTCAATAATAATAATATTATATTATTATAATAATAATTATTATAATAAATATAATTTTATTATTATTATATTTTATAACTATTATAAAATTAATAATAACTATTATTATATTACATGGTACCTTACCATATTCCGTATTCCATTCAAGTGCACCGTACCTTACGGTGTTCTTATTTACTCTATCTCTTCTCCAACTGTCCTTATGTGTGTGACCCTGTAGGATTTCGCGACGTTGACAATTATATTAAATCATGTATTTAACATAATAAACAGTGAGCGGTATCTAGCAACACATCACTGCTACCCAAGTCACAAAATTGTCATGTGATCTGACAAAACCTTTTGTGATAGTACTTGTGTGCATAATTGCCCTTTTGCCCCTATGTCTATATTGAACACAAGACATATACTGTGTCATCCTTGTCCAGTTCAATATTGGGCCCTTAGACATTTATCCTGTTATGCAGGATGGGCAAATTCCATCTAGGCTACTCATGTCCCTCAGCATGCTTTGTGAAGTACCCATCAACTGTGTAACGCCCCAGTTTTGTCAGATTTATTTAATCGAGTCGATTTATTTATTTTCGTTATTATTTTATTTTATTCTTGACTTTTATTTGACAATATATTATTTTTCATCGTTAATATGTTTTATCGCATTTTGAGAGCGTTTGAGAGATATTTGAGCTGAGGGGTATTTTGGTCTTTGGCTTGGTTATTTTTCATAAAATAGAAAATAGAGATTAGAAAGAGAGAAAAATAGAAAGAAAGAAAAAGAGAAGAAGGAAAAGAGAAGGAAGAGAAGGGAAAAGAGGGGAAAACTTGGGAATCGAAGAGAAGTCCGTTTCAAGCGCGAATAATCGGGTAAGGGTGAGAAGTTTTAATTATATCTTGCTTGTGTATGTATATGTGTTGTTTGTTGTAATTGTTTTGGTTGTTTCACGACTTTTTCTCTAATTGATAAATTGATGAATAATTAGTAGAAATCGATGTTTTTGCAGTTGAAACTCAATATAAACTTAGTATAATACTTGTTGATTATGTTGGAACATGTTTGGGTTGATATATTGTGAATTGGAAGTGTTTAGATGAGATTTGGAGAGGATTTGGGGTAGAATTTGTAACAAAAATTATGCAGGAAATTCTGGGTTTTCGCTTCCCATATGCGTATCAGGCAAGGCAATACGCGTATTGGGTTGGGCAATACGTGTATGGCAAGGAAGGAATGTAGGCATTACGCGTATGGTAGTGGGCAATACGCGCATGGAGTGAGGCAATACATGTATTGGATCTTTAGTGGATTTTTTGGGGAAAAATCAGTCTCTGCCCATACACGTATCACTTTGGGCAATACGCGTATGGATGGGCGAGTGAGCAAGGCAATACGCGTATGGCTCAGGGCAATACGCGTATGGCCAGTGAGGGTGCATAATTTTGTCTTTTCGCGATTACTTTTCTTGTTAAGTCCGTAACTTGTGTTTCGATTATCCGTTTTGGATGTTCTTGGTATCGTTGGAAAGCTAATGAAATGTTCTTTCTTATTAAAATGGTTTCGAGATTTGTGGACAATTTAATTATGTTGGGAATTTGGAAATGTGTCGTTTTGTCGACTTTTACCATTTTAACTGTGTGTATTTGATGTGTTATCATGCAATATGCTTTTGATATCTATCATATGACTTGTGTGCTGTTATATGATGGGAATATATGTGATGAAATGTGGTGATGATGGTTTGTGGCCTTATGGAAAATAAATGCATTGTTTTAGGCTTGATTGCACAACATGATTATTGTTGATTGAGATGGTTGCATATATGTGTGCATTTGAATGTCATGAGTCATTGTATGCCAAGCATCATGATATGCATTCTTGTGATGTCGTGTGCCCTAGTGGGTGTGAGCGACGAATCGATTCCAGAGGGAATCCGCTATAACATCCTGTGCCTTATACAAAGAGGTGTGAGCGATGATTATAGATGATCGTGTGCCTTATACAAAGCGGTGTGAGCGATCGGGCCGTGTGCCTTATACAAAGAGGTGTGAGCGATCCATAAACATCGTGTACCTTATACAAAGAGGTGTGAGCAACGGGGAACATCGTGTGCCCGACGGGGAGTTACACTAAGTAACAAATGATGATTCCAATAGTTCCTGAGTGAACTGGTGATGATTATGATGGATGGATGGTACCGGATTTTCATAGAGTCGTTGTGTCGGTCTCTTTGCATTTGCATAAATCATGAATGGATTGATTATATGTGGAAAGTCATGAATGGATTGATTATGTGTGGAAAATCATGAATTGATTGAGTATGTGTCGAGATTTATGTTTGAATTGGTGAATTGATGTGCATATGTGATAAATGCATTGATTGTGGATAATATGTTTTATGCATAGACATATGCTGTGTGATGTGGAGTGTGTTTCCATATGTCATAATTTTTGGTATGCCTTATGTGTGAATATGTGATTATGTTGGTATGATCGATATATGCTATATGTATTAATATGTGATGCTTGTGGTGAGAATAGCTGTTCATGTGAATTTTTATGTGTTTGCATATTATTATGCAATCTTGATTTAGTTGTTATTTATCACCCTTCTGCTGTGGTTCGTTGCTCTATGAGGCAATTACAGATTGGTAGTCTTGGAGGATTTTGTGAAGATTAGTTCTCCATCCTTTTGTCGGTCTGTCTGCTCTGATACGTAACACGGGAGTCGGAGAACGCTTTTGTTATATATGTACACATTTGTTGAATATATTTTGTATTACTTTTGTATGTAGATTTTGAGGTTATAAAACAATTTATTCTGTAAAACAAGTCTGTTATGGATCTTTCCGATTTACTCCATAATTGACCTTTCCTTTTATATGGAAAAAGTTTCCCTTTTGGGGTTATTCTATTTTGTGTTATGTATCAAATATATGAGCGGAGATTGTGTTTTCTTTCTTTAATTATGGCATCCTTGTTTCTGTCGGAAAAATAAATTTTTATTTACTCTGATTTAATTATGTATTATTTATTCGCGATGGGAATTGGGGTGTTACAATAGTGGTATCGGAGCAGGTCGGTCCGTCCGACCAAGTTGTTGAGTCAGTTGGTGTGACAGTTGAATACTGTTGTTGTTGTTTATCCCTTAGTACATGATATAAGTGTGAAACACTGTCAGTACTTTCTGGTTTTTCTAATCTTTTGTCTGCAGGAGTTAGAATGAGATAAGTGGGGGAGAAGCTGGTACTTCTCCAAGTTGCTTCAGGTGTGGAGCATTGGCTCAGTGTGCCGTTGGTTGTAAGAGTGTAAGTGTTGGTTGGACAGTGTGGTTTCCGGTTCCAGAAGGGATGCGGAGGTAAGGCTTACGTCAACTAAGGATTTGTGCCTCAGGTAGTTTTGTGCACAGGATGTAAGGAATGCTATTATAGTTTGGCAAAGGAAATTTATGCCCCATCATGATTGTCGGCTGTCTATTGTCAAATTGAGGAACTGATCACCCTTAATATCTTGTTGATAGTAGACGGGAATTATGTTGGACGGAATAGACGTGTCTTTCCGGCTTTGATAGTGTGTTCAATGAATTGTTTGGAATTAAGAAAACAATTACAGATTGTTTTGTTGAGTCGATGAAGATTCTTATATCGGAAGGTGAGGCGGATTAAAGGTTTTGGTATGTTGGTTAAGTTGGGAAGTCATGGAGAGAGAATGATTGGGTATTATTAATGGCTACTTCTCAGAGAGTAGAAAGTGAACTTAAATTGGATGAAGGTGAATAGTTGAGGTTTATATCTGCTAAGTAAGTAGGAAACTCTCGGGGGATGAGACTAATATGTTTGTTATGTTTGTGATGATAGTGTTCTGGAAATTGGCAGAAAGGCCACAGTGAAGGGCTTCCAGTTGTGCATGGTTTTCAGATGTGTTTTTGGATGAAACATTAGTGTGTCGACTTGAAGAGGTCCAACATGGTTGGTAAGGAAAAAGATGATAGCATGAGGTTGTGTGTTAATCAGTGAGTAGTATGGAAACTTGCGGTTGTGTTCTGGATAGCTTGAGTTTTGAATTGTGACGAATCACAAATGATTTGAAATTCCTTGATGGTATTGAGACTATGGAAATCTTGAGAAACCCCTTAGATGTGGATGTAATATGTGAGAGTTCTTTTTTTGTTGGTGGTTACTACATGTTGGGATTTATGAGAATTTGGACTGTCAAGAGAAGAAATTGTGTATGGATTACTGACAGTTGAATAAGGTAACGATTGCGAATAAGTGTCCACTTCCAGGAATAGATAACTGGAATGGTTTGGTTGAGTTTGAGTGAAATTGCAATTGTTTGGAATGTTTCATAAGAGTGGTGAAGTGGGTGAGTTGAGGCTTTGACCGATTTAATGTGACTGGGTATGTTTGTTATCATCGGGATAGGCTGATATTTACTCAGTTAAGCTTGTATGTGAGTAACCAGTTACCCAGTGAAAAATTTTGCAAAAGTTTTAAGGATTATATCTTTTGGAATTCGGCTGGGCATTATAACATACAGTGATGGTATTTGGTTTTAGTAATGCGTCTGTAATGTTTATGGAGTAGATGAATCCTACCTTCCATATTTATTTGGATAAGTTCGTAGTGGTTTTGATTGAGGATATTCGGATCTGTTATAAACTCAGAGGAAGAACAGGTAGAGTGTTTGAGATTTGAATTACAAGTGTTGAAAAGAGACGAAGTGTTATGCTAAGTTATTCAAGTGAGAATTAGGGTTGAAAAAGGCTAGTTATTGGATATACTATTTCAAAGGAGAGTAAGGTTATGGATTCATCAGAAGTAGATGTAGTTCTACAACGAGAGGCTTCGAAGTTGGTTAAGGAGATTAGAATCTTTTTGGACTTTAGTTGGTTATTACTGGAGGTTATGGAAGTCTTTTCCAAGTTAGCATTTTCGTTACTTCAGCTGACTTGCAAAAGGTAAGTCATTTGCTTTGGATGTTCATTGTGAGGAAAGTTTCAGAGAACTGAAGTAGAAGTTGTCTACGGCTCCAGTTTTGATACTGCGTGATCCTGATAAATCGGTTGTGAGGTATTGGGATGCGTCTTTGATGAGTTTAGGCAGTGTCTTAATGCAAGAGGGTAAAGTCGTGGCTTATGCTTTACGACAATTGAAGACTCATAAAAGAATCTATGCTATTCCGAATTTGGGATTAGTCGCGGTTGTAATGTGTTGGAATATTTGGAGGTATCATCTTTATGGTTCCAGATTCGAAGTGTTTAGTAATCACAAGAATATTGAGTACTTGTTTGGTTTGGAGGAATAGAGTATGAGACAACGAGGATGGTTAGAATTCGTGATGAGTTATGAATTTGGCTTGGATTATCCTTCGGGAAAAGTTAACGTCGTGCGTAAGGAGTTACGTTGAAAGTTTTTATACATGGTTGTTTTGATGGTCAGAGAATTAAAATTATTTAAGCAGTTCAGAGACTTGTGTCTGGTGTGTGAGATAACACAGGAGAGTGTGAGGTTGGGAATATTAAAGTGAACAGTGATTTTTGGCAAATATGAGAAAGAGTTAGACTTTGGACGTGAGATTGATAGTTTTGGTGGTTACGATTAATCAGAGTGCGCAGCGGAAGCGTGATGTGGCACATTTTATATTTGCGTGTGGGACATGTAAGAGTTCATAGGTTGAACATTGGGAACAGGTAGGAGTGTTGAGACCATTGGATGTTTCCGAATGGAAGTGTTAGGTGAAAGGTTTAAGTATTATTCATGGGATACTATGTAGATGGATGTTTTGGTTATATGTTCGATTGGGGAATCGTAGCATTGTTGTAATGATGTTGTGTAACAAGGACGATGGTATTGTGGTTATGTAGAGGTTGTTGAACGTTGGTGTGTCGTGGAACATTAAGTTCTTGTTTGTATTGTTGCCTCATTTCCATCGTGTTGGTTCGAGTGAGAGTATCTAATTCCTGTGTGTGTTCGTAACTTGGGTATCCATTGAGTCGTGAGTTGGTCGTCAAGTGCATTATATGGCCTTTGCATCTTGTCGTTGTTGTCGTGTTGTTGTTGTAGCTACTGTTAGCAAGGTGGTTTGTCAGTTTGTGTTATTCTTGGTGTTCCTTTGTTTGGCATGATAGTTTGTTAGTCGGATGCGAGAGTCATATCCGGAGTCGTTCCTCTCCGTTAGATTTTCGAGGTCGAAAATGTCTAAGTGGGGGAGAGTTGTAACACCCCAGTTTTGTCAGATTTATTTAATCGAGTCGATTTAATTATTTTCCTTATTATATTATTTTATTCTTGACTTTTATTTGACAATATATTATTTTTCATCGTTAATATGTTTTATCGCATTTTGAGAGAGTTTGAGAGATATTTGAGCTGAGGGGTATTTTGGTCTTTGGCTTGATTATTTTTCATAAAATAGAAAATAGAGATTAGAAAGAGAGAAAAATAGAAAGAAAGAAAAAGAGAAGAAGGAAAAGAGAAGGAAGAGAAGGGAAAAGAGGGGAAAACTTGGGAATCGAAGAGAAGTCCGTTTCAAGCGCGAATAATCGGGTAAGGGTGAGAAGTTTCAATTATATCTTGCTTGTGTATGTATATGTGTTGTTTGTTGTAATTGTTTTGGTTGTTTCACGACTTTTTCACTAATTCATAAATTGATGAATAATTAGTAGAAATCGATGTTTTTGCAGTTGAAACTCAATATAAACTTAGTATAATACTTGTTGATTATGTTGGAACATGTTTGGGTTGATATATTGTGAATTGGAAGTGTTTAGATGAGATTTGGAGAGGATTTGGGGTAGAATTTGTAACAAAAATTATGCAGGAAAATTCTGGGTTTTCGCTGCCCATACGCGTATCAGGCAAGGCAATACGCGTATTGGGTTAGGCAATACGCGTATGGCAAGGAAGGAATATAGGCATTACGCGTATGGGAGTGGGCAATACGCGTATGGAGTGAGGCAATACATGTATTGGATCTTTAGTGGAATTTTTGGGGAAAAATCAGTCTCTGCCCATACACGTATCACATTGGGCAATACGCGTATGGATGGGCGAGTGAGCAAGGCAATACGCGTATGGCTCAGGGCAATATGCGTATGGCCAGTGAGGGTGCATAATTTTGTCTTTTCGCGATTACTTTTCTTGTTAAGTCCGTAACTTGTGTTTCGATTATCCGTTTTGGACGTTCTTGGTATCGTTGGAAAGCTAAAGAAATGTTCTTTCTTATTAAAATGGTTTCGAGATTTGTGGCCGATTTAATTATATCGGGAATTTGGAAATGTGTCATTTTGTCAACTTTTACCGTTTTAACTGTGTGTATTTGATGTGCTATCATGCAATATGCTTTTGATATCTATCGTATGACTTGTGTGCTGTTATATGATGGGAATATATATGATGAAATGTGGTGATGATGGTTTGTGGCCTTATGGCAAATAAATGCATTGTTTTGGGCTTGATTGCACAACATGTTATTGTTGATTGAGATGGTTGCATATATGTGTGCATTTGAATGTCATGAGTCATTGTATGCCAAGCATCATGATATGCATTTTTGTGATGTCGTGTGCCCTAGTGGGTGTGAGCGACGAATCGATTCCAGAGGGAATCCGCTATAACATCCTATGCCTTATACAAAGAGGTGTGATCGATGATTATAGATGATCGTGTGCCTTATACAAAGCGGTGTGAGCGATCGGGTCGTGTGCCTTATACAAAGAGGTGTGAGCGATCCATAAACGTCGTGTGCCTTATACAAAGAGGTGTGAGCGACGGGGAACATCGTGTGCCCGACGGGGAGTTACACTAAGTAACAAACGATGATTCCAATAGTTCCTGAGTGAACTGGTGATGATTATGATGGATGGATGGTATCGCATTTGCATAGAGTCGTTGTGTCGGTCTCTTTGCATTTGTATAAATCATGAATGGATTGATTATGTGTGGAAAGTCATGAATGGATTGATTATATGTGGAAAATCATGAGTTGATTGAGTATGTGTTGAGATTTATGTTTGAATTGGTGAATTGATGTGCATATGTGATAAATGCATTGATTGTGGATAATATGTTTTATGCATAGACATATGCTGTGTGATGTGGAGTGTGTTTCCATATGTCATAATTTTTGGTATGCCTTATGTGTGAATATGTGATTATGTTGGTATGATCGATATATGCTATATGTATTAATATGTGATGCTTGTGGTGAGAATAGCTGTTCATGTGAATTTTTATGTGTTTGCATATTATTATGCAATCTTGATTTAGTTGTTATTTCTCACCCTTCTGTTGTGGTTCGTTACTCTATGAGGCAATTGTAGATTGGTAGTCTTGGAGGCTTTTGTGAAGATTAGTTCTCCATCCTTTTGTCGGCCTGTCTGCTCTGATACGTAACACGGGAGTCGGGGAACACTTTTGTTATATATGTACACATTTATTGAATATATTTTGAATTACTTTTGTATGCAGATTTTGAGGTTATAAAACAATTTATTCTGTAAAACAAGTCTTTTATGGATCTTTCCGATTTACTCCATAATGGACCTTTCCTTTTATATGGAAAAAGTTTCCCTTTTGGGGTTATTCTATTTTGTGTTATGTATCAAATATATGAGCAGGGATTGTGTTTCCTTTCTTTAATTGTGGCATCCTTGTTTCTGTCGGAAAAATAAATTTTTATTTACCATGATTTAATTATGTATTATTTATTTGCGATAGGAATTGGGGTGTTACAATCTGTCTTTATGATCATCCAGTTACGGACAATGTTTGATCAGCAATAAAGTACTTGACTCTACATCTAGGGTACATAGTAGTTTCAGGTCGAAGGGTGGTATACACCACTATCACCATGAGAGTAACTTATGACACTTTGCATAACATTCTATGTAGTAATCTTATAGTGGGTCAATCCAGTATAAATATTACTCCTAATATTCATACCTATGTCAAGACTTGATAACTCCTTATCCATGATCCATGAGATGTGATCATCAGTCTATCTTCATAATAGTCTTAATGCTTTAAGGCTATCCCATTTCACATTAAAGCTCGACTATGGATGCTTTAAGAATAGTGTCCTTATGTTTAATGGAATCTCATGATTAAGTCATACTTAATGTTTCATTAAACGAACTAACTATTCTAGGGACTTTATCATTTTGGAAAAACAAACATAATAAAGAAAGGCCTTTTATTATTAATAAATAATTTGATACAAGTACCAAAAGTATTGGCCTCTAGGGCTTACACCAACAGTAACACCCCAAAATTTGCCCTCATATTTATACCATCATTAAGTGGCTTTCGCTTCGCATTCATATGCATCTCCATTAGATCATGCATTTAACATATCATTCATCGCATTTTTGCATTGCATAATCATTAGGTCACGGTTCGTTAATAGTGGACGTAATCGGTTTAAGCGAATTTTCAAGGCGGATTTTATTTGGTAATTATTTGGGTTTATTTCCCATATTGGTGTGGATCATCTCTTTATTTGAGATTCATGACTAGTTGAGAGATTTGAAGGATTGTCACTTAATTCAGAAGTGCTTATTTCCAACATAAAATCACTTCCAAAAAGCACTTAAAATCATGGGTTAAGTCGCAAAAATTCAAGGAAAATGTGGCTGAAAAATCAAGGCAAAAGCATTTAAATTCAAGTTATTTCAAATGATATTTCAAGTGACCATTAGTCTTACATTGAGACTTGGTACCTGTAGCGAGCGATTTTGGACGTGGTTCTTAAGCGCTGGTCGCTCTCTGCGGTTGAGCTTGAACTACAGGTCGATTCATTTTTTATCCTATTGTGAGCTGAATAAGGAAGGGAAATAGATGTCTCCAATTAACCCTGCTTGCATACTGAGTTTAAACAGCGGTCTGTTAGGTTACGGATGCTATCAATGTGGGGGGGCCTTTGTACTGGTTATTCGTATTTCGCCAATACAGGTTCTTTCTTTCTAGGGCTTGGGCAAAAGGTTTCTGGCGGGGAATAAGGATTAGGATGTTAGGACTGGTGCTTTTGAATTACTGCTTTTGATTGACGAAGATATGGGATTTGGGTTTTTTATTGATTGCGCTCGCTAAGATCTTTTCTTTTGATCTTATGCCTACGTATTCCCGTTTACTGAAACAGAGAAATCAGAGCATTCGTAGTTCCTCCTATTCTATGGGAGGAAATGGGTGTTTTTGGTGTCTTGTTCAAAGCCCAAGACGTGAAGCGAAAGGTGATTTGTATCTTGTTCAAAGCCCAAGATGTGAAGCTAAAAGGTCTATTTGTGTCTTGTTCAAAGCCCAAGACGTGAAGCTGAAAGACCTCGGCTTTTGAGAGAATTTGTCATCTCTAAAGGGGGGAGAAGGAGAATTACTTTAACTGGGATACGCGGATCCGAGCAATGCCATAATTTCCGAAGAAAGGGTTTTAACCTGAAGGAGAAGACTTTAACTCAGTGTAGAGCAATGCCATCTTTCCTTAGGAGTTTCTCATGCTAAAAGAGGGACAGTGGCATGGATGTAGATGATCCAGAGGCTTGCCGCTTACAGCGATTAGATGAAGGGAGAGGAGTTGTTGATGTTTGTGTACTGTGAACGAGGCACAACTTTGATGCTAAAAGGTTGATTGGATCAACCAGTGGCTTTCTTATACAAAGCCTAAGAGGAGGCTAATTTCCGCTAGGAATATCATTATACAAAGCCTAAGAGGAGGCTATTTTGTGTCTCGTACAAATCCCGAGAGAGAGGCTAAAAGTTTTTGACCCAGTGGGGCATATCGATATACAAAGCCTAAGAGGAGGCTAGCAAAGAGTTGACTCAGTTGGAGAATCTTTTATACTCAGTAAGAGAGTGTTTTTGTATCTCGTACAAAGCCCGAGAGAGAGGCGAAAAGGTTGTTTTGACTCCACTGGGGAGAATTTTGGTATCTCGTACGAAGCCCGAGATGGAGGCTATTGTAACTGTTTCAGTTGAGTGACAGATCCAATATACTGATTTTAAAAGAGAAAATCAGTTCTTATATGAGCAACACTGTACTCAGGGATTTGATTTGAGGATCAGGGATATTTCCTTTTCTTTGAGGAAACGGGAAATCCAAAGGGTATCGAGACTATCCGAGTCTGCGGGTTTCCTTCCTATTTAACGAAGGGTGCTTGAGAATGTCTTTGAGACTCAAGGAAGTTAGACTGTCCGTGTCTAGAGTTTTATCTTTTGTACTATGCTTCGAGAAACAGTAGTAGACTCTATGAAAGGACTGTTCTATGAGGATGACTAGGTTCTGTTCCTATACCTCTAGGAGGTCGTCGGACAATTTGTACGAAGCCCAAGAGGAGGCTGGAAACTTTTAAGAAGCCGACGGGTCCTTGTACGAAGCCCAAGAGGAGGCTATCATTCCCGAAGGAAGAGATCATTATACGAAGCCTAAGAGGAGGCTGTGAATACTTCTAAGAAGCCGTAGGGTCCTTGAATAATGCCCAAGAGGAGGCCGATGCTTTTAAGAAGCCCGTGGGTCTTATCATCTCCTTTCCATTAGGAGAGATAACTCTTTTAAAGATGAAAACCACTGGTAAACGTGCGAGGTTTACTATCCAGCGACTTTTTAGCTTTTAAAGAGGGTTCCTTAGTTAAGGTCCAAGATTATGACCGTAGTGGGTACCCAAACCCCGAGACATTCGAGGCAAGCTATCCACAAGGAATAGATCAAGTCAGGAAAGTTCGAGAATTGGGAAGAAACTCAAAGATGCCATTCACGGAGAATACATTCATCTTGGGGAGTAGAGCTTCTTGACGATTCCTAAGGAGGACAGCCGAAGAGAAGACTGTATCTGGTGCTCCTATTGGGGATCTAGTCGTCTATTTCTACGAATAAGTGAAACGGCGTCACCTAGTTCTAGACGTAGTTGCCGGGGAAACTCGAAATATCTATACTATTATTACACAGTAGATATGAGTTTATGAAAGGAGACTTACAGTGAGCAGCCCCACAATACAGTTTATAATATGAAAGCAGTAAATGAAAGCGATAACCACTTACTCGGTTGTAGTGCTTCCATGCTGTTTGGTTAGTTGTTCAACAAAGAAAGATTAAAAACAACAGTATATTCAAAATCAAAGGAGAAAGTGCTTTGAAAAAGAAAGATCGGGGGCTTACAGCTCAAGGAGAGGCCCAGGGTTTTATCAGTGAGCGCACTGTTTGACTTTGTACAGCAGGACTTATACAAGTGACTGGGGCCCAAAATGGTTTTCTGTACAAAGGGATGGGTCTTACACTCTCTCAAGAGGCCCAAAAAGGTTTAAAGAAAAAGAGCGGGGCTTATAACACGAGGGTAGGCCCAAATGATTTTTCCGTTTAAAATGGCGATCGCGCCGAGGTTTTCTTTTAACACAGAGGGACTTATACGATAAGTGAGGCCCAAAATGTTTTGGTTAAAAGGGGGATTGGGTCTTACACTCTAATAGAGGCCCAAAGTGTTTTAAAGAAAAAGAAATGGGTCTTACTACTCGAGGGTAGGCCCAGATGGTTTTTATTTTTAAACGGGCGACGATCGCGCCGTTTACTTGTACAGAGGGACTTATACAATGAGTGAGGCCCAAAAAGTTTTTGTACAAGGGGGGATAGGTCTTACACTCTCTCAAGAGGCCCAAAAAGTTTTAAAGAAAAATAAATGGGTCTTACTACTCGAGGGTAGGCCCAGATGATTTTTGAAAAGGCGACGATCGCGCCGTTTGTTTTTTGACGGTATCGGGACTTATACAATAAGTGAGGCCCAAAGATGATTTGGTCAAAAAAAAGATTGGGTCTTACACTCTAATAGAGGCCCAAAGTGTTTTGAAAATGATTTATGAGGGTTGAATTAATCCAAAACCCTAATTTGTTTTCAAAATGTATTTAATTGAATAAAAATTCAATTAAAATGATCAAAAATTGTTTAACACATGGAAAACAAATTGTGATCTTGGATTAATGCTTCAAAAATTAAGTATTGACCTACAAAATAATTAGAAAGCATTAAAAGTTGCAAAATCAATGTAGAAAAAATATTTAAAATGCCAAAAACAATCAAAATATTAATTCTTTACAAAAATATCAATTATATGAAATAAATAATATTTTTGGGATTTTTTGATAAAATAAAATATTTTAACATTTTTGTGAATTATTAAAAAAAGAATCAACTCAAAATCATTAAAACTCAGAGAGAAATTAATTTTTGAATCAATTAAACAAAATCACAAAATTCAAATATTTAAATTTGAAAAAAAGGCGCCAAGAACATGCTGAAGAACACGCGCGTGTTCTTGGTTTCTCAAATTTGCGTTATCTATCCAATCTCCATGAATACGTAATCATATCATGCAATCCACATATCATTATGCTCGTCTCAACCTCACGATCATGTCTATGTACTTTAATTTCATTTAAATTAAACATACAACAAGAAATCACGAAGAAACCTCAAGAACCCTAATTTCTGCATGAAGGCTAGGATTTTTGATACACGATTCAAACAATGCAATTAATTGAGGGAAAACATTCCATGCATGATTATGAACATATGGCCAAATTATTGTGCGAGGAAATATGCATAGATTGAGAGATGACCAAGTATGTGCTTACCTCTAAGCCGTGACACCAAGTTCAGAGTGATTTTTGATTTGGAGGTGTTACAGATGAGTGGTGATGATCTGAACAGCTTCCCTACACCCTATGGATTGTGTTTGGATGGTTGGACTTGATTGAAATTGGCTGGATCATTTTGTGGTACCTCAGCTGCACCTTGTTTGAAAATTTGAGCAACCAGCTGGTGATTTCATGAAATTGATGTTTTAGAAGTTATGTGAGTGTTTGATCAGCTCATATGTGATGTATGTGAGGTGTGTGAGTGATTGGTTTGTGCAGAATTGCTCTCAAACTCAAAACCCGATAGCTACCTTGCTAAGAAAGGCATTTTTGCCAAGAGAAAGAGATTTTGAGGAAAGCATCTGTTAGATGGCTTTGGTGTACTTAAACTGACCACAATTGAGCTCTATTTATAGTAGAGCAAGTTTGTTTTGCAAGGAATAGTGCATGGCAGCTGGTAAGTAGGTTTGGCCAATGTTGTCCAATGAGAATCCAAGTCTCCTCTAGCCATTGACTAGAGGTTAGGGCACAGAGCTTTGGTCCCCTTGGTCTTGGATAAGTCTTGACTGATTTCAGATGAGAATGGCTCAGTCCATGCCACCTTGATGGTTCCATTGAATGCCTCATTCCAAATTTGAAGTCTTGTCCCTATTTTGGCCATTCTAGGTTCAACATGTTATTTCTTGTTCCATGGACTTTGGAGGCTTGGCTCAGTGATTGTCCCCTTTGGATTCAATCCTCTGAGGTGTCCAAGTGGATTGGAGCAATTGAATTTGGCTGATTTTGGCAAATCGAGCCAAAATGCAAATTCTGCCTTGCTTTGACAGATTTCAGCAAGGTAACTTGACAATGTTGTATCTCATGATGTAGGTTGAATTTGGCAATGTTCTTGGCCATTTTGGAAAGCTCTTACATGATACAACAACTGTTTGAACAAGTTTGGTTTTGATCTCTTTTGATTTCAAGTGAAAAATCCCCCTACATTTGGCAAAAAGTGAAGGCAAATTCTGACTTAGTGAAAATTTCACTAAGTGTTGGAAAAAGTGACATTTTCACTTTTCAGCCACTTTGATCACTCCATAACTCAAAATCCTTAATGAATTGGAATGACTTGTAGTTGAAGTTTTTGTAGGTGATAATGAGGGCTACAAATCCATCTTTGGATGAGAAAAAATGGCCTTGTGGTTTAGGAGTTATGGTCCTCCAAAGTTGGTACCTTTGCCACTTTATTTTTAACTTAGAAAAATTTCTAAGTTTTATGGTTACCCCTTTTACAAGTTATCTCACTTTTCTTGATTTTTATTGATGAATGATGATTCAAATCATACATTAACATCATTTTAGGGTTAAAAATCCATTTTGGTGAAAAATCTCAAAAAGTTAAAGTTGACTTTTGTGCACAGTTGACTTTTTATCAGATGAATTCCAAACTGTGCAATTCTTCAGGAAATCATGTCCTTGACCTAAATCAAACTTGATGGAAATGTTCCATGGGTGTCATAGGGTATATTCAATCATGTATTAGGGTTTGGGAGCATGTCTTGGTCAAAAGTCAAAGTTACAATTGACTTTTCCCTTAAAACCCTAATTGTGGTGCAGATGAAAACGAGACTTGTTGCTCAAGCTTCTTGGATCAATCCATTGTTCCAAATGGATCAATATGGTGTATTAGAGACCCTCAAATCATCTCTTGAGGTCTTGGCTCATGGTTTGTACCAAAAGTCAACTTAGGGGTGAATTAGGTCAAGAAACCCTAATTCCTGATTTTTGATGAATGCATCCCCTGAGGCAAAATTGACTTGATGCATGGGTTCATGAGGTTCCATGAAGAACATTAGGTTATGTTTTGGATCAATGGCTTGTGCCCAGATGAAAATTTCCATCTGGAGACTCTGGTCGACCAAAACCCTAATTTGGTGACACTGTCGATCTTGAGACTTGATCCACCTAGAAGGGAGCAGCCTTGTGCTTAATCCTTGAAGTGGGAGTCCTTTTTGATCCATTGTGGATGTTTGAGAGATTAGACAAGTTGAAGATCATGTCATTTCTTGATTGATCCTTTGTCTAAGCACTCAGAGAGGGCTTGAAACCCTAATTTTGATTGTATTGGATGCTCACCCATCTTTGGGGAGACTGATGAAGCATGATGGTTCATCCATATTGTGATGATGATTTTCACAATGATGGGAAATCTAAGTGGTCAAAATTTGGGGTATTACAGTACCTATGCTAAACTCCAACATGTCTTGTCTCTAACTTCCCTTAACTACCTATTTATTCCCAAACCTATGCATTTACCCATTTGCCCTTAAACTAATTAATTAACTCTAACTTCCTTAAATCTCACAAACTAACACAAAATCAAACTATTTTTTTACCAAACTTCAACCATTGATAATAATCGATCTAACGGTTAAGATTGGTGATCCATAACCAGCATTTAAATTAGTTTTTAACCATTGATAAAGTGATGACTTGGATCATGATCTAACGAACCTCAATTAACCAAAAAATATATAAAAACCTTCTTTTTTCCCCAATTTTTGGGGTTATCCACTATGAACCATTTTTAATCAATTTTTCTCTCATTTTTGCTTCTAACCAATTTCAACACTTTGCCACCATTTTTCATCACCTTCACAAAAGTTCATCTTCATCACCATTTATGATTTCACATTGAAATCCAAAACTTGGTGGAACTTAGCCACAATCAATTTCTGTAATCATCATTTAAGTGGATTCAAGGATATTCAACACTCAATTTTCATCATATTCAAGATTCAAGGATTCATCAATTTTCTATTATTTTCCAATTCTCTACTTTTATCATTTATCTTCATCTTATCATCAAGCAAAAGATTAATCGGAAGCATAATAAAGGATTTTCTCTTGAAGATTTTCGAGTTTCACTTCTTTTCGATAAAATTTCAACAAGTACCAGAGCAAATCTCAGCTCCGCCGGTAAGCCTTGAACTTTCACCACTTCCATGTCATTGCCATGAATCTTCTTGTGTGTTTATACCAGAGTGAATTGCACAGTCAAATATACAACAGAGTCGCCACCAAACATTATTTAGTCCCAAAGGACAGGGAAAATATCGATAATACCCAAGGGGAAGAGAAACGGGAACGAGGATCGGTTATGCGAAAGGAAGGTACTAGCACCTAACATATCCGTCGTACTCGACGAGAACCATTTCTCTTGCTTCTAGGCTTGGATGGGTGTAGCGAGCGATTTTGGACGCGGTTCTTAAGCGCGGTCGCTCTCTGCGATTGAGTTTACTACAGGTCAATTCATTTTATATCCTATTAAAGTTGATGAAGGAAGGGAAATAGATGTCTCCAATTAACCCTGCTTTGCATACTGAGTTTAAACAGCGGTCTGTTAGGTTACGAATGCTATCAATGTGGGGGACCTTTGTACAAGTTATTTGTATTTTTGCCAATACCGTTTTTCTCTGTTTGTTAGGATACTGCTTCAGATTAGGATGTATGGGATTTTGGGTTTTTGTTTAGTGTGCTCGCTAAGAGGGAAATCAGAGCGTTCGTAGTTCCTCCTATTCTATGGGAGGAAATGGGTGTTTTGGTGTCTTGTTCAAAGCCCAAGACGTGCAGCGAAAGGTGGTTTGTATCTTGTTCAAAGCCCAAGATATGAAGCTGAAGGGTCTATTTGTATCTTGTTCAAAGCCCAAGATATGAAGCTAAAGGTTTTGTCTTTATAGAGAATTTGTCATCTCTAAAGAAGGGTTTGTCTGTCACAAATGTTGGGTGATTGGTTATAAAGGAGGATTACTTTACCCGGGATACGCGGATCCTAGCAATGCCATAATTTCCTTTATAGGGGGTTTTAACCTGAAGGAGAAGACTTTAACTCAGTGTTGAGCAATGCTATCTTTCCTTAGGAATTTCCCATGCTAAAAGAGGGATAGTGGCATGGATGTAGATAATCCATAGGCTTGCCGCTTACAGCGATTAGATGGAAGAAGTTGTTGATGTTTGTGTACTGTGAACGAGGCACAACTTTGATGCTAAAAGGTTGATTGGATCAACCAGTGGTTTTCTTATATAAAGCCTAAGAGGAGGCTAATATGTGTCTCGTACAAAGCCCGAGAGAGAGGCTAAAAGGTTTTGACTCTACGATGGAGTCTTTTGGTATCTCGTATAAAGCCCGAGATGAAGGCGACTTGACTCAACAAGAGAGTTTTTTGTATCTCGTACGAAGCCCGAGATGGAGGCTGTTGTTTGTTTGGCTCAATAAGAACCTTTTTTGTATCTCGTATAAAGCCCGAGATGGAGGCGAAAGGGGTGATTGACTCAACGAGGGAGTCTCTTATGTGTCTCGTACAAAGCCCGAGAGAGAGGTTAAACGTTGTTTGACTCAATGAGGGAGTCTTTTGTATCTCGTACGAAGCCCGAGAGAGAGGCTAAACGTTTGCTTCGCTGCGAAGAATCATTGTACAAAGCCCAAGAGAGAGGCTAGGGTTACTATTTCAGTTAAGTGACAGGTCCAGTATGCTGATTTAAAGAGAAAATCAGTTCTTATATGAGCAACACTGTACTCAGGGATTTGATTCGAGGATCTGGGTTATTCCTGTTCTTTAAGGAAGTGGGAAATCCGAAGGGTATTGAGACTGTCCGAGTCTACGGGTTTCATCTCCTAGTTTTGAAGGGTGCTTGAGAATGTCTTTGAGACTCAAGGAGATTATACTGTCCAAGTCTAGAGTTTCATTTTTTGTACTATGCTTTGAGAAACAGTAATAGACTCTTTGAAAGGACTGTTCTATGGAGATGATTAAGTTCTGTTCCTATACCTCTAAGAGGTCGTCGGGATAATTTATACAAAGCCCAAGAGGAGGCTGGAAACTTTTAAGAAGCCGACGGGTCCTTGTACGAAGCCCAAGAGGAGGCTCTCATTCCCGGAGGAAGAGATCATTATACGAAGCCTAAGAGGAGGCTGTGAATACTTCTAAGAAGCCGACGGGTCCTTGTACTAAGCCCAAGAGGAGGCGGGGTTGCTTTTAGGAAACCTGTGGGTCCTTGCACGATGCCCAAGAGGAGGCCGATGCTTTTAAGAAGCCGATGGGTCCCCAAACCCCGAAAAATTCAAGGCAAGCTATTCACAAGGAATAGATCAAGTCAGGAAAGTTCGAGAATTTGGAAGAAACTCAAGAGATGCCATTCACGGAGAAAAGATCATCTCTGGGGAATAGAGTTTCTTAACAAGCGTTTTTAAGAAGCCTGTGGGTCTCCAAACCCCGAGAAGTTCAAGACATGCCATTCACCGAGAATAGATCAAGCCAGGAAAGTCCGAGAATTTGGAAGAAACTCAAGTGATGCCATTCACGGAGAAAAGATCATCTCTGGGGAGTATAGTTTCTTTGACAACTTCTACGAGTGACAGTCTATGAAAGGGTTCACAGAGAATGTTGCCTTTCATGTCTCCATATTGTTTAACCCCGAGAGGAGGGAAGACTGTGTCTGGTAATCCTATGGGGATCTAGTTTAGACTATTTCTACGAGTAAACGAAACGGCGTCACCTAGTTCTAGACGTAGTTGTTGGGGAAACTCGAAATATCTATACTATTATTACACAGTTGATATGAGTTTTTGAAAGAAGACTTACAGTGAAACAACCCCACAATACAGTTATATGTATATGAAAGCGGTAAATGAAAGCAATAACCACTTACTCGGTCGGTTGTAGAGCTTCCATGCTGTTTGGTAAGTTGTTCAACAAAGAGAAATTGAAAACAACAGTATATTCAAAATCAAAGGAGAAAGTGCTTTGAAAAAGAAAGATTTGGGGCTTACCGTTCAAGGAGAGGCCCAGGGTTTTATCAGTGAGCGCACTGTTGAATTTGTACAGAGGGACTTATACAAGCGACTGAGGCCCAAAAAGGTTTTCTATACAAAGGGATGTGTCTTACACTCTCTCAAGAGGCCAAAAAAGTTTTAGAAATGAAATGGGTCTTACTACTCGAGGGTAGGCCCAGTTGGTTTATTTTTAAACTGGCGACGATCGTGCCGAATTTAAAAATGTACAGAGCGACTTATACAACGAATGAGGCCCAAAAGGTTTTTTTTCTGTACAAGTGGGTTGGGTCTTACACTCTAATAGAGGCCCAAAGTGTTGAATGGGTCTTATAGCTCAAGGAGAGGCCCAAGTTATTTTTCAAAAGGCGACGATCGCGCCGTTTGTTTTTGACGGTGTCGGGACTTATACAATACACTGAGGCCCAAAAATGATTTTGGTCAAAAAAGGATTGGGTCTTACACTCTATTAGAGGCCCAAAAAGAGTTTTGAAAATGATTTATGAGGGTTGAATTAATCCAAAACCCTAATTTGTTTTCAAAAATGTATTTTATTGAATAAAAATTCAATTAAAATGATCAAAATTGTTTAACATATAAAAAACAAATTGTGATCTTGGATTAATGCTTCAAAAATTAAGTATTGACCTACAAAATAATTAGAAAGCATTAAAAGTTGCAAAATCAAGGTGGAAAAAATATTTTAAATGTTAAAAACAATTAAAACATTAATTCTTTGCAAAAATATCAATTATACAAAATAAATAATATTTTTGGGATTTTTTGATAAAATAAAATATTTTAACATTTTTGTGAATTATTAAAAAAAGAATCAACTCAAAATCATTAAAACTCAGAGAGAAATTAATTTTTGAATCAATTAAATAAAATCACAAAATTCAAATATTTGAATTTGAAAGAAATGGCGCCAAGAACACACCAAGAACACGCGCGTGTTCTGGGTTTGGCCAGATTTGTATTTTCTATCCAATCTCACTGAATACTTGATTATATCATGCAATCCACATACCAATCAACTCGTTTCAACCACACGATCATGTCTATGACATTTAATTTCATTTAAATTAAACATATAACAAGAAATCATGAAAAATCCTCAAGAACCCTAATTTCTGCATGAAGGCTAGGATTTTTGATACACGATTCAAATAATGCAATTAATTGAGGGGAAACATTCTATGCATGATTATGAACATATGGCCAAATTATTGTGCGAGGAAATATGTATAGATTGAGAGATGACCAAGTACATGCTTACCTCTAGGCCGTGACAGCAAGTGCAATGTGATTTTTATTTGGAGGTGTTACAGATGAGTGGTGATGATCTGAACAGCTTCCCTACACCCTATGGAGTGTGTTTGAATGCTTGGACTTGATTGAAATTGGCTGGATCACTTCATGGCATCTCAACTGCATTTTGGTTAAAACCTTGAGCAATTGACTGGTGATTCTGAGAAATCAGTGTTCCAGTTGTTGTTTAATTGTTTGATCAGCTCATATGTGATGTATATGAGGTGTGTGTGTGATTAGTTTAAGTGGAATTGCCCTCTAGCTCAAAACCCGATAGCTACCTTGCTAAGAAAGGCTTTTTTGCCAAGAGAAAGAGATTTTGAGAAAATCAAGTGTTGTAGGCCTTTGGTGTACTTAAACTGATCACAATTGAGCTCTATTTATAGTAGAGCAAGTTTGTTTTGCAAGGAATAATGAATGGCAACTGCTGAGTAGGTTTGGCCAATGTTGGCAAATGAAAATCCAAGTTTCCTCTAGCCATTGACTAGAGGTTAGGGCACAGGCTGCTGGTTCCCTTGGTCTTGGATAAGTCTTGACTGAATTTAGTTGAGAATGGCTCAGTCCATGCCACCTTGATGCTTCCATTGAATGCTCTAATCCAAAATTGGAGTCTTGTCCCTATTTTGGCAATTCTAGGTTCAACATGCTTTTTCTGGTTCCAAGGACTTTGGAGGCTTGGCTCAGTGATTGTCCCCTTTAGATTCAATCCTCAGAGGTGTCCAAGTGGATAGGAGCATTTGAATTTGGCTGATTTTGGCAAATCGAGCAAAATTGCAAAATCTGCCTTGCCTTGGCAGATTTCAGCAAGGCAACTTGCCAATGTCATATCTCATGACTCAAATTGAATTTGGTAATGTTCTTGGCCATTTTGGAAAACCCTCTCATGATACAACAACTGTTTAAACATATTTTGTTTTGATCTCTTTTTAATCCAAGTGAAAAATCCCCCTACATTTGGCAAAAAGTAGGGTAAAATCTGACTTAGTGAAATTTTCACAAAGTGTTGGAACAAAGTGACTTTTCTTGATTTTGATCACTCCATAACTCAAAATCCATGAGGAATTTGGACATAGGTCAGTATGAAGCTTTTGTAAAGGGCAATGAGATCTACAAATCAAGCTTTGAATGGGGCACAATGGCCTTGTGGTTTAGGAGTTATGGTCCTCCAAAGTTGGCACATTAGTGTAAGTTTTCCATAACTTAGAAAATTTTCTAAGTTTTTATGGTTACCCCTTTTACAAGTTATCCCACTTTCTTTGATTTTTCTTGATGAATGATGGTTTAAATCATACATTAACATCATTTTAGGGTTAAAAATCCATTTTGGTGAAAAATCTCAAAAAGTCAAAGTTGACTTTTGTGCACAGTTGACTTTTTATCCGATGAATTCCAAATTGTGCAATTCTTCAGGAAATCATGTCCTTGACCTAAATCAAACTTGATGGACATGTTCCATGGGTATCATAGGGTATATTGAATCATGTCTTAGGGTTTGGGAGCATGTCATGGTCAAAAGTCAAAGTTATAGTTGACTTTTCCCGCAAAACCCTAATTGTGGTGCAGATGAAATTGAGACTTGTTGCTCAAGCTTCTTGGATTAATCCATTGTTCCAAATGGATCAATATAGTATATTGGAGACCCTCAAATCATGTCTTGAGGTCTTGGTTCATGATTTGCCCCAAAAGTCAACTTAGGGGTGAATTAGGTCAAGAAACCCTAATTCCTGATTTTTAATGAATGCATCCCCTGAGGCAAAATTTACTTGATGAATGGGTCCATGAGGTTCCATGAAGAATATTAGGTTATGTTTTGGATCCTTGGCTTGTGCCCAGATGAAAAATTTCCATCTGGAGGCCCTGGTCGACCAAAATCCTAATTTGGTGATACTGGCGACTTAAGGCTTGATCCACCTTGAAGGGAGCAGCCTTGTGCTTAATCCTTAAAGTGGGAGTCCTTTTTGATCCTTTGTGTATGTTTGAGAGGTTAGACAAGTTGAAGATCATGTCATTCCTTGATTGATCCTTTGTCTAAGGCTCTGAGAGGGCTCGAAATCCTAATTTTGATTGTAGTGGATGCTCACCCATCTTTGGGGAGACTAATGAGGCAAGATGGTTCCCCCATATTGTGATGATGATTTGCACAATAATGGGAAATCTTAGTGGTCAAAATTTGGGGTATGACAGATGCCCCTATTTAATCTTCTTGGACCCGAAGGTGTGAATGACGAAGGTATTCGGGCATTCGGGGTGCAAGAGGATTAAATATCGGAATACCCGAAATTTTGATGGTGGTTATGAATGGTAACGCACGCATTCATCTTCTTTTGCTAAGCGATGATGCCTAGAAAAGGTAAACTTCCCCTAGATCCTAGTCTTCAGCCAAGGAGCTGGTCTCAGTTTCCTTTTGGGATAAACCTCCCCTCGTTCCCGGTTTCCTACCAGGGAACTGGTCTAAGTTTCAGATTTTTGAACTTCCCCTCGATCCCGGTTTCCTACCAAGGAACTGGTCTTAGTTTCTTTTGTCAACTTCCCCTCGATCCTGGTTTCCTACCAAGGAACTGGTCTTAGTTTCTGATTTAAGCTTCCCCTCGATCCTGATTTCCTACCAAGGAACTGGTCTCAGTTTCTGAAGTAAACTTCCCCTCGATCCTGGTTTCCGACCAAGGAACTGGTCTCAGTTTCTTAAATAAACTTCCCCTCGATCCTGGTTTCCTACCAAGGAACTGGTCTAAGTTTCTTTTGTCAATAAACTTAATTGACCAGAGACGCTATGCGTAGCGGTTTTCCTCAAACTTCTCGCTGAATTTTCCTAGGGAGATGCCATTTGACAGAAAAAGTTTTGATGTCAGACTTGCTGGGGAACCCATTCGTCTGAGCTGTAGAGGTGCACAAACTTCTCTGTTGGAGACGCCATTTACCGACTCTATCTGGGGAAAGCGAGTCTCTTGAGAGGCTGCTTCTGCTTGGGATCTTACACCATACTTTTCTCGGGATCTTCCCGGAGAAATGCCATATGATGGGGTCCAATTTTGAGGTGCCGATGACCTTTTCATCAGTGGTCTTTTCGGAGCGAAACTGGCGTGCTGCCGAATTTCTTGATTACGAGGCTTTCTCTGTGGATTTTCCTTAATCCGGGAAAGCTAGGATATCATCTTCAATGGCGAAGAGTGATGCTGACTGAAGGTTCCTCTCGTCTTTCAGAGGTTCAAGTTATCAAAGTGGTCGAGGAGCCAACTTCAATCCAGAAGTAAACTGGAGAAAAGATTGTTCAGACGCAGCGTTTCCTGACGAGGAAAGGGCTGACAACTCGATTGAGAGAACTTATATCACTAGGGGATAAGACCGACTAGAGTGATAGTGATGCAATACGAAATGTGAAGGCGAATCAATAATGCATGATGTATGTATGTATATGCTGACAAAACTGACGCGACACACAAACTGACGGGTGAACACGACTGGATACTCGGCCATCGCGGGGCGAAGAAGTACCGTTGGTTCAGAATAGCAATTCCACCTTGCTTAGGAGAGATAGTCCCTGTTGGGAGCTATGTTGGTCGGGCTTAGGAGATGAAAACTCGGCCGAGGTGTGTCAGACGAAACAAGGTCTCTGACACAGTTGATCCCTTCTGTCAGGCGTACTGGCGTTGAAGGAGTACTTTGATTCTGCACTTTAAAGCTCGATTACTTCTGGAGAAGCGACCGACGTTCTTCTGATGTTCAATAGTCAAAAGAAATTGTCGTCTTTATTAAAAAAGCATAAAAAGTTTTAACAAGTAAATTCATTTTTATTTCAAGAATCGTTAATCATGTTAAAATGTCGTTCTGTAAAGCTAAAACAAATAAGAATTACAAACAAAAGCACAAGGGCTCAAATTTTATTGATAAGATGGAGATCAGCCAAACGCGTGATTCCAAAGAGTATATACAAAGCTAGAAAATGGTAATTTACAGGGAAAAAGGCTACGTTGAAACATAACGACCACTATCCTTCTACCAACTTTGAATTCAGGACATCCTGAGGTTCTGTCGAAGATGGCCTTGACTGGAGTTTTCCTCCGATGGATGGTGTAACTGCTGCTGCTGAGGGACTTGCCTCTGTTGAACATAGTTACTTGCCATTATCCCTAATTTTTTCCTGGATTGTACTTTGATGTTTCCAATCCATCGGGATGATTTTTTTTTTGTCTCTAACTTTTTCCTGGACCGCCCTTTCGGGTTTTCAGTCCACCGAGACGTTTTTTTTTAGTTTAGGCGAAGTATTTCTTGACTAAATCAACATTTGTGGGGTAGGCAAATTCTTCTCCGTCCATGGTTGCAAGTCTCAAGGCGCCGCCTGAGAAAGCTTTCGTGACCACATAGGGGCCATCATAATTCGGAGTCCATTTGCCCCGAGAATCAGTGAGAAATAATTGTATCTTCTTGAGCACGAGGTCTCCTCTTCTGGAGACACGAGGCCGGACCTTTTTGTCGAACGCCTTCTTCATTCTCTGTTGATACAACTAACCGTGGCATAGTGCCGTTATTCTCTTTTCTTTGATCAGATTCAATTCGTCGTGTCGGCTTTGACACTATTCAGCTTCGGTGAGCTTAGCTTTCATCAATGCTCGGATTGATGGGATCTCTACTTCTGTGGGGAGCACTGCTTCCATGCCATATACTAAAGAGAAAGGGGTAGCCCCTGTTGAAGTGCGGACAGATGTTCGATAACCGCTCCGTTCTTATTGGCCGCTTCTACCGCTCCGTTCATCTTGGGTCGGTAGGGAGATGAGTTATGATGTTCGATCTTGAACTCTGCGCACAACTCTTTCATCATCTTATTGTTCAAGTTAGATCCATTATCAGTAATGATCTCGCTTGGAACACCATAACGGCAGATGATATTATTTTTGATAAAGCGGACCACCACTTGTCGGGTTACATTAGCGTATGACGCTGCTTCGACCCACTTGGTGAAATAGTCAATGGCTACTAGGATGAACTGATGACCGTTTGAAGCCTTAGGTTCGATCAAGTCAATCATGTTGATTCCCCATATGGAAAAAGGCCACGGGGAAGAAAGAACTTTGAGATGTGATGGCGGTACATGAATTTTGTCGGAGTATATCTGACACTTGTGACACCTCCTCATGTATTTGTAGCAGTCAGATTCCATGGTCAACCAATAGTACCCTGCTCTTAGGATTTTTCTCGCCATTGTGTGTCCATTGGCATGAGTGCCAAAGGATCCTTCATGAATTTCTTTCATAAGCATGTCTGCTTCTGGTCTGTCTACACATCGGAGCAAGACCATGTCAAAATTTCTCTTATAGAGAGTGTCACCGCTCAGGAAGAAGTTTCCAACCAATCTTCTGAGGGTTTTTCTATCCTTCCTTAGTGCCCCAGGTGGGTACTCTTGTTTCTGAAGGAATCATTTGATATCGTGATACCAAGGTTTGTCGTCTATGACTGCTTCAATCGTGAAGATGTAAGCGGGCCGTTCAAGGCGCATTATGTCGATCTTAGGTATGTCATTCCATTGACCTATGCTAATCCTGGAAGAGAGAGTGGCTAGTGCATCAGCCATGTGATTCTCCTCACGAGGGATGTGATGAAACTCAACTCTGTTGAAGAAAGGTAGCAACCTTCTTGCATAGTCTTTTTAAGGAATCAATCCTGATTGGTATGTGTTCCAATCTCCTTTTATCTGATTGATAACCAAGGCTGAGTCGCCGTATACGTCCAAGTTTTTGATCCTTAAATCAATCGCTTCCTCGAGACCCATGATACAAGCTTCGTATTCGGCCTCGTTGTTCGTACATTTGAACGTAAGTCTGGCAGTGAAAGGAATGTGGGTACCCTGAGGGGTAACAATGATTGCCCCAATTCCATTTCCGTAATGATTAACTGCTCCGTCAAAGATAAGTCCCCATTGGGAACCTGGTTCTGGCCCTTCACTGGGTAGCGGTTCATCGCAATCTTTCATCTTTAGATACATGACATCTTCGTCTGGGAATTCAAACCCGATTGATTCTTGATCGTCAATCAGTTGATGAGCCAAATGATCGGCTAAAATACTTCCTTTAACGGCTTTTTGAGCGTGGTACTCTATGTCATATTCTGATAACAACATCTGCCAACGGGCGATTCTTCCCGTGAGAGCAGGTTTTTCAAATACGTACTTGATTGGATCCATTTCGGAGACCAACCAAGTAGTATGATGAATCATGTACTGACGAAGACGTTTGGCTGTCCAAGCCAAAGCACTGCAAGTTTTCTCGAGCAACGTGTACTGAGTTTCGCAGTCGGTGAATTTCTTGCTCAAATAGTAAATGGCAGACTCTTTCCTTTTGGTTTCGTCTTGTTGGCCAAGTACACATCCCATTGAGTCCTCTAGGACTGTGAGGTAAATGATCAGTGGTCTTCCTTCCACTGGAGGTGATAGAATCGGAGGATTCAACAGATATTCCTTGATACTGTCGAAGGCGGTTTGGCAATCTTCTAACCAAACACAATCCTGGTTCTTTTTGAGTAATTTGAAGATCGGGCACAAGTGGCAGTCATAAGGAATATGAATCTAGAGATGTAGTTCAAACGTCCCAGGAATCCTCTGACTTGTTTTTCAGTTTTCGGAGAAGGCATTTCTTGAATGGCCTTGACCTTGTCAGGATCAACCTCAATTCCTTTTTGGCTGACGATGAACCCTAGTAGTTTCCCTGAACGGACACCGAAGGTGCACTTATTAGGATTCAAGCGGAGCTTGAATTTTCTTAGACGTTCGAACAATTTCGAGAGATGTTCAACGTGCTCACTCTCCATTTTTTATTTTTCAATCATATCATCGACATATACCTCGATTTCTTTATGTATCATATCATGAAACAGAGTAGTCATGGCCCTTTGATAGGTTGCCCCGATGTTCTTCAAACCGAACGGCATTACCTTGTAACACAAGGTACCCCATGGGGTAATGAACGAAGTTTTCTCCATGTCTTTCGGCGCCATTTTAATCTAGTTATAGCCCGAGAATCCATCCATGAAGGAGAATACTTTGAACTTTGCTGTACTGTCTACCAACATGTCAATGTGTGGTAAAGGAAAGTCGTCCTTTGGACTAGCCTTGTTCAGATCCCTGTAATCAACACACATTCTGACCTTTCCGTCCTTTTTCGGAACAGGTACGATGTTGGCTAACCATTGAGGATATTCTGATGTGGCGAGGAAACCCGCGTCAATCTGTTTCTGTACCTCCTCTTTGATTTTGATGGCCATGTCCGGGTGAGTGCGTCTCAACCTTTGTTTTACTGGCGGACATTCCAATCTCAACGGTAAGTGATGTTCCACGATGCTGGTATCCAACCCTGGCATATCCTGATAGGACCAAGCGAATACATCGGGAAATTCTCTGAGAAGCTTTATCAAACCCTCTCTGGCAGCTGGACCGAGCAGTACCCCAATCCTGTTTTCTTTTCTCTCTTTTTTCGAACCCAAGTACCATTTCCAACGGCTCTTTATGAGGTTCAATGGACCTTTCCTCTTGTCTGAGTAGTCGGGAGATCTCTTCTGGAATTTTGTCGTCATTTTCTTCTTCAGCCTCGAATATTTGGAACTCAAAGTTGGGAGAAGGCATCGGATCGTATGTTTCAACGGGGTTTAAAACAAGCAATCTGCATGATGTGATTATTCGTGTTTAGAAGAGATAGAGAAAATGCAAGTGTGTGCAGTTTTTTATTTTACTGCTTGTTTTTATTTTTAAATTGTTTTTTAGGATTACCATTTTCTGAAAAAGCAAAAAGAGAAAACAACAATTAATGCGGAAATTACAGAACGACGTTATTTTATTAATGAACAAGTCGATCCTTGAAACTACAGCCCTATAAAACAAAACTTTGTCGCTTCGGGCAAAGCGAAGAGGGAAATTTACAGAAAGCGAGCCCTATCAAAACATCTGTTTCACCTGGGCAGGGTGAAAGGTTAAAAGATGGCAATTACTTTGACTGGTGAATGACCTTCGGAACCTCGACAGCAACCCATTGGCGGCGAACTCCTCAGTGAATCACAAAGTCTGGCACCTTCCTTGATTTGTCTTAAGAAATAACGCAGATTTCTGGTGGAGCAGGATCATTGGAATCTATCTCCCAGGCAGAGTTGTCGTAGGAGAATTCCTCTATTGCATTATGCAGAGTAGTTGTACTCTCAACTGTATCTCCCCATCCAGTCGGCTGGATGTCTTCGAGCCTGATACGAGAGCTTTCAGGAGCAGTGTACTTGACCATAAAGTCGTATTTTCCACTTGGTTCTCCCAAGGTGTCCCAAACTTCTTTGGAACTGGAGGAGTCATCCTTCTCGATGACGTTGACCTCGGGAAAAGCATAGTTGATGAATTCAAGTCCTGCGAACGTTACGAATTCATCTTCATGTTGAGTAGCTTCAGGATGACCTGAGTGTTGATCCCATGGCATCGTGGGGACACAGGTATTCTGTTCAATGACGGTCAGCTGATTTTCGTTACTCGGTTGACTTTCTGGCCCCAAGTTTCCTGGGTAAAGCTGCCACATTGGCAGGCCATCCATCTGGCCATAGTAATTGTAGTCGAATTGGTCTTTCATCAGAGTGTCCTCCTCTAATGAATTTGGCGGAGCACGGCATCCTTCCGGATCATAATCTCCATATATCATTTCGACGTCTGACCTTGGTATAAATCTCAGACTCTGTGCGGGATAGCAAAATGGCATAGGCACCTCTTCCTGAGACATATAACCGTCCTCGTTAAGGTAGGACTTCCATTCTTCATCTGTGTCAGAGGGATCTTCCTCATTAATAACATGTACTGCTTGAGACACTGGGTGAAGGAAACCTCCACTGTGGAAGAAGTTTTGAAGGGGATGAAGACTTTCATCGTTGGTAGCTGTCTGGGTACAGGTTGCAGAAAAACCAAGACCCTTCTTTGTTTTATTGTCAATAGGAATGACAAGTTGTCCCCATCCGGTTGTATCGGTACTCTCGACCGCTTTGATAGCATCGTTGTATGAAGAAATGGAAGTTCCTTCTTTGAACTGATTGTTCTTGCTCACCGACAGTGCTTGGAACTGAGTTCCAATAACCTCCTCGGGTTCTATACCAGCAGATGATGACAAGTTACTCACAAGCAAGGCTTGTTCCCCACAAACTGTGACAAGTTGATCGTTATTGACGAACTTTAGCTTTTGGTGGAGGGTTGAAGTAATCGCTCCAGCCTGATGTATCCAAGGTCTTCCTAATAAACAACTGTACGTTTCCCGGATGTCCATGACCTGGAAAGTGACTTGGAAAGTATGAGGACCGATAGTTATGGGAAGATCAACTTCGCCGATAACCACTTTTCTGGATCCGTCGAATGCTTTGACGACGACCTCGCTGATTCTCATCGGAGGGCCTTTGAATGATAATTGCATCAAAGTGGACTTCGGCATAACATTCAGGGTTGACCCTATGTCTACCAGTACGCTGGCTAAAGCATCGTCTTGGCAGTTAACTGTGATATTGAGCGCCATGTTATGACGGCGACCCTCTTCAGGTAATTCCTCATCGCTAAATCCTAAATTATTGCAGGAAGTGATGTTAGAGACAATACTATCGAACTGTCTGATTGTTACATCTTGTTCCACAAAGGCTTGCTCCAAGACTTTCTGTAGAGCCTCCCTGTGGGCTTCTGAACTGAGTAACAGTGATAACACAGAGATCTTTGAAGGAGCTTGTAATAGTTGATCAACAATGTTGTATTCACTCCTTTGGATGAGCTTGAGCATCTCATCATCATTTTTTGAAAGGTCGGGATTACTGGATTGACCGACTGGTAGATCAGGAGTTTCCGTCTGAAGTTCCTTTTCTTTGTTAGGTTCCCCAACCCCTCGGTTGAAGATTCTACCACTCCGTGTTACTCGACTGATGTCTGCAATGTTCACGACGGAGGGTAATGGAAATTTCTTTCCATTTTCAATTGTCGTTGCACCGTATTTGTAAGGGATGGTCTTAGTTGATTCATACGGTAATGGTCCCGGCAGATAGATGACTACGGGAGTCCTCTGATTTTTCTGACCATCGTAAGTAATCTCGATCCGTTCCTGGTTGGGAACTTTAGATTCGTCAAGTAGAGGGATAATGGCAAAAACATCCCTGGTCCTGTGATGACCAGAGATTGTGACAACGTCCTCGATTTGATCGGTAAGGTAGTTCGGTGTCCAGTTGATGGGTCCAGAACCCGGATATGGACGAATTTCTCCACGGTCCACCTGACCCTGAAGAGCTGCTCGCACAAGGTAGCACCCTTGGTTACTTTCCGAACAGACGCTACAACGGTTGTAATTGTGTGGTGGCACCTGGCCACGCCCACTTTGAATACAATGTAACCTAACTAGGTTAGCTTCCACTGATCGGACATCCTGACTCTGACGCCGAGTAGGATTCCTGTTACTAATACTAATTTGCTGAGTATCTTCATCCATATAAATTGGCATCCACCAGTGATTTAACAAGTGCTGAAGTGCCTCCTGGACAAGGGTACAACCTCGATCGTTTTCGTAACCCGCTTTATAGCTTTGATAGTCATGTGATATTAGGAATCCGAGTCAGACCTGTTTAGCATGCAACTCTACCAGGTTGGTATTCATCACGCGAATGTCAAAGATTTGAACCATATTGATCTGATAAGGGTTCCTATCATGGTAGCCTTGGATCCATCCAAGATCCATCTGACGCTGGAGGGCCTCTTGTATGAAAGAGCATCCCTGTTTGTTTACCGAGTAAATCAGACAAGAACTGTAATCATGCAGCGGCAGATTATGATACTGGCTTTGCCTTGAGTGCATTGCCACCAAGTTAACATTCATTGCACGGATGTCGTGGTTCTGAATGACGTTGGAATTCGTGTAAACCATGTTAACTCCACGAACTCGGTGTTCTTGGATCCATCCGAGATCCATTTGTTCCTGTAGAGCTGTTTGCACTACAGAACATCCTTGGTTGTCTTTAGAGCAGATATCACACTGATGATAGTTATGAGGCGGCACATGGCCATATCCACTCTGTCTACAATGCATCTTGACCAGATTGGTTTTCAACAAGAGTACATCGTGAATTTGATAGACATTGTTAGTCTCTTCTTCTATCAAATTGACTGCAGCCTTCTCGTGTTGAGGCAGCGGGTTCGTGAGAACATTAGGATTTGTATCCTTGAAGGATAAAAACCCGCTCCTAACAAGTTTTTGCGCGTCGGATTTGAAGCTAAGACAATTCTCAATGTTATGCCCTGGTCCTCCTTGGTGGTAAGGGCAAGTTTGATCCACCTTAAACCAAAAAGTCAGATTTTCCGGTACTGTAAGAGGGGACTTAGTCTGAATGTACCCCTTGGCTAGCAGTAATGGAAATAACTCTACATACGACACGGGTATAGGATTAAATCCTGGTGGCCGTGTTGTACGGTTGTTGTTATATGGAGGACGAGCCTACTGAAGAGGCTGTTGTGTCCTTTGCTGATCATATTGGCTTTGCGCAACCTGAGGTTGATACGTAGGAATAGGCGCAGGGTTGATAGCAGGAGTCACAGCTGCTACTGGTTGATAACGTCGCCTTTGCTTTCCGAGAGAGATATTCCCAATATCTTGCTCTTTTTTCTTAGGGAGGGCACTACCATATTTTTTAGTACCGTTCGTCGATCCAGTGTCTTTTACCAAACGTCCTTCTCTGACGGCTTCCTCAAGACGAACTCCCATGCCCACCATCTCGGTGAAATCACTGGGTGCACTGGCAACCATTCGGTCATAGTAAAATGTGCTTAAGGTTTTTAAGAAGATCTTTGTCATCTCTTTTTCCTCAAGAGGCGGACAAATTTGAGCGGCAATTTCACGCCACCTTTGAGCATACTCCTTAAAGGTTTCCTTGTCCTTTTGCGACATCGATCTGAGTTGATCTCTGTCGGGTGCCATGTCCAAATTGTATTTGTATTGTTGGACGAAGGCAGTACCAAGATCTCTGAATGTACTGATCGTAGTACGGTTTAAACCCATGTACCATTTTAATGCGGCATCGGTTAAACTATCCTGGAAGTAGTGAATTAGTAGGTCCTGATTCTCCGTCTGAGCTGACATCCGCCGAGCGTACATCACCAGATGGCTTTGAGGGCAAGAGTTACCCTTGTATTTTTCAAAGTCGGGCACTTAGAACTTGTGCGGGACTTTCACATTAGGGACCAAGCAGAGGTCTGCAGCGTCCTTTCCAAATAAATCTTGACCGCGAATGGCTTGCAGCTCCATCTGCATTTCCAGGAACTGCTCCTGGAATTCATCCATTCTATCGAACATAGTTTCCTTTTTACCAGAAGGTATCGGTGGAATCTGTCCTTCCGGGACAGTGTGCACCACAGGGGGTGGGATCGTGACTACGGCAGCGAATCTTGGCGTTTCCCGAAGTTTGTAACCTTCAGGAGTCTTCAGTATGCCCCTGGCATCTTCGTTTTCCCGAAGTTTGTAACCTTCAGGCCCAGCGGCTTCTGTTGAGATTCCCTGATCTTCAGTGATCGGTGGAACATATCCTTCCGGGATATAGTTAACAGGCATGCCCCAAGGACGATCTTTCGGCATCTGATACCTAGGATCATACTTCTCCACTATGGGCATTCAGGTGATCTCTGAGATCACAGTTCTTTGTAGCCGAGCTTCTGCCATGGCTTGCATGTCATTACGAAGCTTTCTCATATCCTCTCTCAGAGCGTCGATCTCTTCTTTCAACTCTCTGTTTTCTTCCTCAAGATCATCCATCCTTTTCTGACGATTGGCCCGAGTATTGTACGAATGAGACAGTTTGACTCTAGAATCGAGACACAAACGTGAGATTCGTAGGTAAGAAGAATACGCGATGTGAGAATGATGAATGCAATGATTATATTAATTGTTTTTTGGTTTAATCAAAATAAACTTCGACAATTAGATTGCAAATATCAAACAGTGGGGAAACCCCTTTTTATTGAATTCAAAGGATTACAGAAATGGAAATACAGTAGATTACAAGGTGCAGAAACAGAAACCTAAGCTAATGGGTCCCAAGTCCTCTCTGAAGAGAAATCGGTTGCTGACTCTGGTACTTTCCTCTTCTTTGACTGGGGCTCTTGGGCCGTTGTCGGGTTGTCATTCCTTTGCCAGGTGAAAGGAGCGAGCAAATTCCTTTGGTCATATTGATTCTCTACAGCATGTTGCTCCAAAATTTCAATCAGAGCATCTTTCTCTTTCAGTAATTGCTGTATTTTGATACACTCTACGTCGAGGGTGCGGTACTTGTTCTTCCAAGACCTTCTCTCCTTTTGAACTTTGTTGAGAGTAACCTGAAGCTTTTCAGTTTCCGTCATGAAGTACGTGACAGATTCCTTTGGCGGAAGAATTCTGTAACGAGGATAAGGCATTTTTAGTTTGAGACCTCTAGTTTGTACCCAATGGAGATAAGGCTCCATGAGACACAGTCTGGTTTTCCCAGAGACTCTCGTCCTTTCTTAAGAACATGTTTCCAGGCGTGCACTATTTCCGTCTTTAGTGCTCTGTCGTTTTCTCCTTCCTTGAAGAAAAGACCTTCCAGATGAGCATTAAGTGGGACATGTCTCATCGGGTATCCAAATTGACGATGAACAAGAACTGGATGGTAGTTGATTCCTCCCTTAGTTCCTATAAGGGGTACGTTGGGGAAGTTTCCACAACGATCAATGATTCTGATTCCATCAAAGATCCTATTATACCAATCTATATCAGAGTTGGTGAGGGACATGATCTTCTGCGACCAACGTAAGGCACTCTTGCAATCCCAAAAAGCAGCATACTTGGGCAAGTGGGAGATAAACTATTTATAAAGCAGAGGTACACAGCATGTGATCTCCCCTCCGCTGTACAAATTTCCCAAGTGTACAGAATGATACGAATCTGCGAGCAAAGTCGGCACAGGATTTCCAATGAGAAAAACCTTAATGGAGTCAATATCGACGAAGTTATTGATGTTGGGAAACAAAAATAACCCGTAGGTGAGCAAGACAAAGATGCTTTCAAAAGCAGTCACGTTTCCTATACTGGCAAAATACAGGGCCTTCTTTGTCAAGAACTGGACTGGCAAACCTTGTATGCCACCCTTAGTGGTCATGTGAGTCCTGACCTCAGACTCGTCCAAATGAATTGCTCTTGCAATGGTCTGATTCTTTGGAATTTCTTCCAGTCCAGAAAATGGAGCTTGATCTGTAATGTGTAGATCAGTCAGGTGAGAATACTCCTCCAGCGTTGGTGCGAGCTGGTAATCCGGGAATGTAAAGCAGTGATAAATCGGATCGTAAAATTGAACGAGCGCGTCCATGATTCCCTCAATCACATGGATTCTTAGCAGCGATAGCAAACCTCCGTACTTGGTTTTGAAAGCCTCTTGGTTTGTGATCGTTCTCGCCAAACCTCTTAAATCCTCTAGTTTTGGAACCTTGAAGGTATACATATGGGTTCTCCTTCTACCAAAATCCATTAGTGCAATCCTTTTCTCTGATATTTGCAATCACAGTCTTAGTTTATTTTGAAAAAACAGAGAGACTAGAAGAGAAATTTTTTGAATGTTTTAATGTTTTTTTTAAATGAATGCATGAATGCAGCACACAAAAACATAGAAAAAACATGGGGTCAAAGGGTCGTTGTCATGAAGTCAAGGCTCTACCCATCCCCAAAGGTTTATACTAAGGTGATTTTTGTACCTGTACTCATTATCATCAGCTCCTCCCAGGAAAGCAAAACAACAAGTGGATCGCTAGCGAGTTATAGAGCAATCTTAGAGTAAGTGCCATTCACCGAGAATAGATCACCAGCCTCAAATGAGGGTAGTATCGCGTAACAACTATTCCCGATAGTTTCCGCACTACAAAAGGGTTTGGCTCCTCAGCTTCTCAGACATCACAATCGGCCCATTGTCTAGGTGAGAGAATGGGTTGCAGTGGTCAGCCTCCACTGAGGTTGATGGTCGACCTCGTCGCCATCACTTATCTTAAGTGTATACTCAATATTTCCACATGCGGCATCACACGCATTCCCATTAGCAGAAAAATAAACAAGTATAGCAATTTGGAAAAGCAGTATATATATTCGTCCTAAAGTCCTAGACCTTTAAGTTCCTGACAGAAATGGGTTCCCCGACGGAAGTCCAAATCTGTGGTATTACACAAGAGATGAAAAGGAAGAAGGAAAACAGAGACGGGCCCCACGGTGGGCACCATTTTTCTGTAGCGAGCGATTTTGGACGCGGTTCTTAAGCGCGATCGCTCTCTGCGGTTGAGTTTACTACAGGTCGATTCATTTTTTACCCTATTAAAGCTGATGAAGGAAGGGAAATAGATGTCTCCAATTAACCCTGCTTTGCATACTGAGTTTAAACAGCGGTCTGTTATGTTACGAATGCTATCAATATGGGGGGCCTTTGTACTGGTTATTTGTATTATTGCCAATACGGTTTTTTCTCTGTTTGTTAGGATACTGCTTCAGATTAGGATGTATGGGATTTTGGGTTTTTGTTTAGTATGCTCGCTAAGATTTTTCTTTCAATCTTATGCCTACGTATTCCCGTTTACCAAAACAGGGAAATCAGAGCGTTCGTAGTTCCTCTTATTCTATGGGAGGAAATGGGTGTTTTGGTGTCTTGTTCAAAGCCCAAGACGTGAAGCGAAAGGTGGTTTGTATCTTGTTCAAAGCCCAAGATATGAAGCTGAAGGATCTATTTGTATCTTGTTCAAAGCCCAAGATATGAAGCTAAAGGTTTTGTCTTTAGAGAGAATTTGTCATCTCTAAAGAAGGGTTTGTTTGTCACAACTGTTGGGTGACTGGTTATAAAGGAGGATTACTTTAACCGGGATACGCGGATCCTAGCAATGCCATAATTTCCTTTATAGGGGGTTTTAACCTGAAGGAGAAGACTTTAACTCAGTGTTGAGCAATGCTATCTTTCCTTAGGAATTTCCCATGCTAAAAGAGGGACAGTGGCATGGATGTAGATAATCCAGAGGCTTGTCGATTACAGCGATTAGATGGAAGGAGTTGTTGATGTTTGTGTACTGTGAATGAGGCACATCTTTGATGCTAAAAGGTTGATTGGATCAACCAGTGGTTTTCTTATATAAAGCCTAAGAGGAGGCTAATATGTGTCTCGTACAAAGCCCGAGAGAGAGGCTAAAAGGTTTTGACTCGACGATGGAGTCTTTTGGTATCTCGTATAAAGCCCGAGATCAAGGCGACTTGACTCAACAAGAGAGTTTTTTGTATCTCGTACGAAGCCCGAGATGGAGGCTGTTGTTTGTTTGGCTCAATAAGAACCTTTTTTGTATCTCGTATAAAGCCCGAGATGGAGGCGAAAGGGGTGATTGACTCAACGAGGGAGTCTCTTATGTGTCTCGTACAAAGCCCGAGAGAGAGGCTAAACGTTGTTTGACTCAACGAGGGAGTCTTTTGTATCTCGTACGAAGCTCGAGAGAGAGGCTAAACGTTTGATTCGCTGGGAAGAATCATTGTACAAAGCCCAAGAGAGAGGCTAGGGTTACTGTTTCAGTTAAGTGACAGGTCCAGTATGCTGATTTAAAGAGAAAATCAGTTCTTATATGAGCAACACTGTACTCAGGGATTTGATTCGAGGATCCGGGTTATTCCTGTTCTTTAAGGAAGTGGGAAATCCGAAGGGTATTCAGACTGTCCGAGTCTACGGGTTTCATCTCCTAGTTTTGAAGGGTGCTTGAAAATGTCTTTGAGACTCAAGGAGATTAGACTGTCCAAGTCTAGAGTTTCATCTTTTGTACTATGCTTTGAGAAACAGTAGTAGACTCTTTGAAAGGACTGTTCTATGGAGATGATTAATTTTTGTTCCTATACCTCTAAGAGGTCGTCGGGACAATTTGTACAAAGCCCAAGAGGAGGCTGGAAACTTTTAAGAAGCCGACGGGTCCTGTACGAAGCCCAAGAGGAGGCTATCATTCCCGGAGGAAGAGATCATTATACGAAGCCTAAGAGGAGGTTGTGAATACTTCTAAGAAGCCGGCGGGTCCTTGTACTAAGCCTAAGAGGAGGCGGGGTTGCTTTTAGGAAACCTGTGGGTCCTTGCACGATGCCCAAGCGGAGGCCGATGCTTTTAAGAAGCCGATGGGTCCCCAAACCCCGAAAAATTCAAGGCAAGCTATTCACAAGGAATAGATCAAGTCAGGAAAGTTCGAGAATTTGGAAGAAACTCAAGAGATGCCATTCACGTAGAAAAGATCATCTTTGGGGAATAGAGTTTCTTGACAAGCGTTTTTAAGAAGCCTGTGGGTCTCCAAACCCCGAGAAGTTCAAGACTTGCTATTCACCGAGAATAGATCAAGCCAGGAAAGTCCGGGAATTTGGAAGAAACTCAAGAGATGCCATTCACGGAGAAAAGATCATCTCTGGGGAGTAGAGTTTCTTTGACAACTTCTACGAATGACAGTCTATGAAAGGGTTCACAGAGAATGTTGCCTTTCATGTCTCCATATTGTTTAACCCCAAGAGGAGGGAAGACTGTGTCTGGAAATCCTATGGGGATCTAGTTTAGACTATTTCTACGAGTAAACGAAACGGCGTAACCTAGTTCTATGAGTTTATGAAAGAAGACTTGCAGTGAAACAGCCCCACAATACAGTTATATGTATATGAAAGCGGTAAATGAAAGCAATAACCACTTACTCGGTTGTAGAGCTTCCATGTTGTTTGGTAAGTTGTTCCACAAAGAGAAATTGAAAACAACAGTATATTCAAAATCAAAGGAGAAAGTGCTTTGAAAAAGAAAGATTTTGGGCTTACAGTTCAAGGAGAGGCCCAGGGTTTTATCAGTGAGCGCACTATTGAATTTGTACAGAGGAACTTATGCAAGTGACTGAGGCCCAAAAAGGTTTTCTGTACAAAGGGATGGGTCTTACACTCTCTCAAGAGGCCCAAAAAGTTTTAGAAATGAAATGGGTCTTACTACTCGAGGGTAGGCCCAGTTGGTTTATTTTTAAACTGCCGACGATCGTGCCGAATTTAAAAATGTACAGAGGGACTTATACAACGAATGAGGCCCAAAAGTTTTTTTTTCTGTACAAGTGGGTTGGGTCTTACACTCTAATAGAGGCCCAAAGTGTTGAATGGGTCTTATGGCTCAAGGAGAGGCCCAGGTTATTTTTCAAAAGGCGACGATCGCGCCGTTTGTTTTTGACGGTGTCGGGACTTATACAATACACTGAGGCCCAAAAATGATTTTGGTCAAAAAAGGATTGGGTCTTACACTCTATTAGAGGCCCAAAAAGAGTTTTGAAAATGATTTATGAGGGTTGAATTAATCCAAAACCCTAATTTGTTTTCAAAAATGTATTTAATTGAATAAAAATTCAATTAAAATGATCAAAATTGTTTAACATATGAAAAACAAATTGTGATCTTGGATTAATGCTTCAAAAATTAAGTATTGACCTACAAAATAATTAGAAAGTATTAAAAGTTGCAAAATCAAGGTGGAAAAAATATTTTAAATGTTAAAAACAATTAAAACATTAATTCTTTGCAAAAATATCAATTATACAAAATAAATAATATTTTTGGGATTTTTTGATAAAATAAAATATTTTAACATTTTTGTGAATTATTAAAAAAAGAATCAACTCAAAATCATTAAAACTCAGAGAGAAATTAATTTTTGAATCAATTAAATAAAATCACAAAATTCAAATATTTGAATTTGAAAGAAATGGCGCCAAGAACTCACCAAGAACACGCGCATGTTCTGGCAGATTTCGGCAAGGCAACTTGCCAATGTCATATCTCATGACTCAAATTGAATTTGGTAATGTTCTTGGCCATTTTGGAAAGCCATCTCATGATACAACAACTGTTTGAACATATTTGGTTTTGATCTCTTTTGAATCCAAGTGAAAAATCCCCCTACATTTGGCAAAAAGTAGGGTAAAATCTGACTTAGTGAAATTTTCACAAAGTGTTGGAACAAAGTGACTTTTCTTGATTTTGATCACTCCATAACTCAAAATCCATGAGGAATTTGGACATAGGTCAGTTTGAAGCTTTTGTAGAGGGCAATGAGATCTACAAATCAAGCTTTGAATGGGGCACAATGGCATTGTGGTTTAGGAGTTATGGTCCTCCAAAGTTGGCACATTAGTGTAACTTTTCCATAACTTAGAAAATTTTCTAAGTTTTTATGGTTACCCCTTTTACAAGTTATCCCACTTTCTTTGATTTTTCTTGATGAATGATGATTCAAATCATACATTAACATCATTTTAGGGTTAAAAATCCATTTTGGTGAAAAATCTCAAAATGCCAAAGTTGACTTTTGTGCACAGTTGACTTTTTATCCGATGAATTCCAAACTGTGCAATTCTTCAGGAAATCATGTCCTTGACCTAAATCAAACTTGATGGACATGTTCCATGGGTATCATAGGGTATATTGAATCATGTCTTAGGGTTTGGGAGCATGTCCTGGTCAAAAGTCAAAGTTACAGTTGACTTTTCCCGCAAAACCCTAATTGTGGTGCAGATGAAATTGAGACTTGTTGCTCAAGCTTCTTGGATTAATCCATTGTTCCAAATGGATCAATATAGTATATTGGAGACCCTCAAATCATATCTTGAGGTCTTGGTTCATGATTTTCCCCAAAAGTCAACTTAGGGGTGAATTAGGTCAAGAAACCCTAATTCCTGATTTTTAATGAATGCATCCCCTGAGGCAAAATTGACTTGATAAATGGGTCCATGAGGTTCCATGAAGCATATTAGGTTATGTTTTGGATCCTTGGCTTGTGCCCAGATGAAAAATTTCCATCTGGAGGCCCTGGTCGACCAAAACCCTAATTTGGTGATACTGGCGATCTTAAGGCTTGATCCACCTTGAAGGGAGCAGCCTTGTGCTTAATCCTTAAAGTGGGAGTCCTTTTTGATTCTTTGTGTATGTTTGAGAGGTTAGACAAGTTGAAGATCATGTCATTCCTTGATTGATCCTTTGTCTAAGGCTCTGAGAGGGCTCGAAACCCTAATTTTGATTGTAGTGGATGCTCACCCATCTTTGGGGAGACTAATGAGGCAAGATGGTTCCCCTCTATTGTGATGATGATTTGCACAATAATGGGAAATCTTAGTGGTCAAAATTTGGGGTATGACAATGGGTTATCTATCTAAAGGCTTCTAGCTAAAAGAAAAGAGAGAGAGAGAGAGAGAGAGAGAGAGAGAGAGAGAGAAGAAAGAGGAAAAAGAAAGAAAGTGCACGCGGAGGATTGGGGCCCTCGTGCCTACGTACCCTCATAGTGCAATGAGGAAATCAGAGCTCTGTAGTTCAGCAAACCAAGAAAAGAAAAGAAGAAAGGAAGAAGGTGGAAGTGTGCTCGCGAAGATCATTGCGATATTGTGCCTACGTATCATACATTCAAACGAATGAAGAATCAGAGCTTCCGTAGTTCATGGAACTAAGACGGAAAAAGAAAGGAAAATGGTATCAAAACCAAGAGCAAAAGAGGTAGAGAAAGATCCGCTGGAGATGTAAAAGAATTGGTGTCAGAACCAAGAAATAAGAGCAAAGGAAAAGATAGTGACTGAAATAAGGATAAATTGCAAGAGTGGTGTCGAAACCAAGAAGATAAAAGAGCAAAAGGAATAATAAAGAATCCACTGGGGAGCAAGAGAACAAAGAAAACGTGCTAAAAATCATAGGATATCGACCCTACTGGGGAAACAAACAAAGGAATGGTGTTAAAACCAAGAGAAAAGAAGACTCGGTATGTTAACTGACTGGCAGTGGTTAACTGAAGAAAAAGAAATTAAGGCTCTGTGGGGAAAAGAGTTGGTGTCAACAGGCTGGCAGTGAAGAACCAAAAGGAGATAGTACGGAACCAATAGAAAGTGTTTGACTCTGAAGAGAAATCGGTATATTAACTGATAAACAGTGGTTCACCGAAGAAAGAAAGGTTTTAACAAATAGACTGTGATCAACCAAAAGAACGGGTGTAGAACCAAGCGAATGTTGTGACCCAAAGGACGGGTGTGGAACCAAGCAAAGGTTGTAACCCACTGGAGATGTCGGCACTGACTGAACAAACAGTATTTGACAAACAAAAATAGTATTGAACCAAAAGAGGTTGATAACCACTGAGGATTCGGTGTTAACAGAGAAACTGTGATTAACCATAAACAAACGAGTGATTAACCAAAAGAAGGTGATTAACTAGAAAGAGATTCAGTATTTTAACAGGCAGGTTGTGGTTAACTAAAGAAAATAAGTGATTAACCAAGAGAAAGTGATTAACCCAAAAGGAAACTTAGTATGTTAAAAGGTAGGCTGTAGTTAATTGAGAAGAAGTGCAAATTGGTGTTTTAACTGACAGGTTGCGATTAACCAATCAAAGGGAGAAGAACCAAGAGAAGGTTGCGAACTCCGCAAGGGTTTCGGTGTTTAACAGGAAGACTGTGTTTATCCGAAGAAAGAGAATTGAGACTCTTAAGGGGAATTAAAAAGCAATGATTGTCCACAAGAAAAGCAAAATGAGGCAAGAGATGAGTGCTAGCCCAAAGTGACAAGGATCTTTAACCAAGAGACTGGTTATTGATCAAAAGAGAGATTGAAAAAGAGCATGAGTGATCAAGGATCGACTCGATTAGGGAAGAGGGTACGCTACCGCCTTGGGATAGAGGTGACTAAGCCAAGAACAGGGTCATTCGTCCCCTACCTGAAATAGTCAGAATGAGAGTAGGAATTCTCCATCCTCATTCCTTCTCTAACACACAGGGTGTAGTGCAGAAATTGAAACAGACAGCATAACAACTCCAAGTTGTACAATGCTCTAGTGTCGTGCATCGTGCAAACCTACGATTCAGCAGGGGAGAAAGAAAAAAGCTCTAAGGGAAGCCTAAAGAGAAGAGCAAAGGGGAAAGATCAAGTAATCGAAATGATGTTTCGATTAATTAATCAAAGGGAATTGATATGCTAACAATTTTCCAAAGAGAATGAAAAATCATTAAAGAAAAAGGTGTAAATTATTGATTATACAAGATTAAGCTCATTCTTTGAAGAACAAACTTAATGCAAAACATGAATAAAAGTGCAAAACAGTACCAAATGACCATTAGTATGTATTACAAATCGTGTAGCATGTGATGAAAGAAAATGCATGAATGATCATGAGCAAACATTGCCAAAATTGAAAATAATTGATAAATGAAAAATCGAGCGTCGAAAGTTGTCAAGCATCCTTTAAACAGAGGTTAAACAACTCATAAAACATCCACAAATATGAAGCATATCAAGCCACGAAAGTTAAATGAGGAAAGAAGATCAAACAAGCTTGAAAAATAGGCAAAATACACATTCTGGTTTAGTGTTAATCGATTAACACTTTTTGCACTGCAAAGTGTTAATCAATTAACACTTGAAAAATAGCAAAATTACACTGGTTAACAGATTAACGCTTTTTGCACTGAAAAGCGTTAATCGATTAACACTGAAGCAGAGTCAAAAAATCAGTTTTCCAAAAGTGCTTCCAGCAGTTAATCACTTATTATAACATCCACATGCTATGATTTACATTTGTGCATGAAAATTACATCATGTATGAGCAATTAAACACAAATTAAAAGTATTAACATGGAGATGAAAGATCAAGCAATCGCATGGTAAATCTAACCGAAAAACGATCGAAACTACATCGTAAACGCGCGAAAGTGATCGAAACAGTGAGTAGAGTAAGATCTTCCAATCTACAAGCCAGGGAATTGGCTCGGTGATTGTTGTGAGTGAAATGTAGAGAGAAGAAGCTAAGAAAACCAGAGAATTCTGCCCTTGCACTTCAAACCGTAGCAAAACCGAGCAAAAACGCGAAAATGCATCAAGATCGAATTTGCACCAAATTGATTGATATGAACACTTGAATTGAAGTAGAATTAGATGTGATTCCATAAATCCAATCAAGAAATGCTAAGTGATGGAGGCTTAAGCCCAAGAGAAAGCAATTTCAATGTGAAAACTTCTACTCTTTAATGGTGGAATTTAGCTCTAGTGTGGTTTGGGGAAGAAGATGAAGATGAATGTGTAGAACTTGCAGAAAAATGCAGAGAGAAATGAGATAATTGAGAGTGAAGAGAGTGAGAAATGATTGAAATGGTTGAAGCTTGAAGTTAAATGGTGGAGGTTCATTTATATAAAGTTTTGGTTTGGAGTGTGATTGATTTGGAATGTGCTTTAGAGTGAGCGTTGGAGCTTGCTTTAGAGTTGGTTACACACAACTCACCGAGTCAGAAGTTGACTTGGTTAGTTTGTTAGTTAACTCGGTGGAGCAATCCCAATGTAAATCCAAATCAAAGGTTCACATACTTGGAAATTAAGGAACATGGTGCACTTAATTAAAAATGATGCCTTGGAGTAAATGTAAGTGGAGTGTCTTGAATGATCTTGAAATGTCTAGAAATGTCTAGAAATGTCTAGAATATTCCACACAATGCTAGCACCAAGTATACCCCAAAAATGTAGAGGAAAAGTTGATGTCATGAAAAGTAGCAAAATCTGCCAAATTTATAAAGGTTAATCTATTAACACTTTTTGCACTGTAAAGTGTTAATAGATTAACCAAGCCAAAAAGTGCCTAATTTGCTTGAAAAAGGTGCTTTGGCTACGGTTCCGATTTTTGCCCTCTTCCTTTGATGAATAGGCATAGAAACCCTTATTTTGTGCTTATAATAATGATGTGATGACTTTGTGAGGATGTGATTAATCAGGCTTGAAAAACCTGAATATTCTTGCATCAAAAATAATAAAGAAAAAAGTGTTAGTGCGTATGCCAGCAATGCGAATGCACATGCTTATGCAAAAGGCAAAATGGAAGGTCAAATTTCGGATTACGACAGCTACCCCTATTTAATCCTCTTGGACCTGAATGATCGAATTGCGCCAGCTTTTCGATGACTCGAGGTAGAAGGGGATTAAATAAAAAAGTAGCTCGAAAATTTGGTCGACGACGGCAAAAAGAGAGGTGCAAGGTGCGAAGTTTGGATGAATAACTGCTGAGAGATGAATCAGGAAAAGGGAGTATGCTTGATCCATATGCTGTGTATGTGTTGTTCTACGTGATGCTTGATATCACAGAATGTAAGGATGCAAGTTAAGATTAGTGTTTAAAGTTGTTATGTTCTGGAAAATTTTGGCAGGCGAGAACTGGACTCTGAAAAAGTTTGCCAGAGGAGAACTGGGTATTGAAAAGGAGTGCCAGACGAGAACTAGACATTGAAAATGTGTGCCAGACGAGAACTGGACTTTGGGAAAGTGCACCAGACGAGAATCGGACTTTGAAAAAGTGTGCCAGGCGAGAACTGGATAATTCATACAGGAACTGAATTTTGTAGAGACACATCAGACGGGAACTGACAACCAGACGAGAACTGGAATTTGAAGAAGTTTTCTAGACGAGAACTGACCACCAGACGGGAACTGGATTAGGATAAGACAAGTCAGACGAGAACAGACTACTGGATTTGAAAGAGACAAGTCAAACGAGAATTTACTACCAGACGAGAATTGGATTTCGCAAAGATAAGCCAGACGGGAACTGACTACCAGATAAGGACTGGATTTTTTTGAAGGGACAATGTCAAATGAGAATTGACTACCAGACGAGAACTGGATTTTGATGAGACAAAGTCAAATGAGAATTGACTACCAGACGAGAACTGGATTTGAAAGAGACAAGTCAGACGAGAACTGAATACGAGACGAGAACTGGATTTGAAAGAGACAAGTCAAATGAGCATTGACTACCAGACGAGAACTGGATGTTGAAGGGAAAGGTCAGACGGGAACTGACTACCAGACAAGAACTGGATTTTGATATGACAAGTTAAACGAGAACTGACTACCAGATGAGAACTGGATTTCAGAGAAACAAATTAAACGAGAATTGACTACCAGACGAGAACTGGGTTTTGATTGGGACGTGTGTTTGAACTTGTATGGCGTAATGCTCTATCTTGATGAATATGTTATACGTTTAAGGATGCAATGTTATGCGATGATGATTACTATATGCAGAATGTCAGTGATCAAGTTTTATGTCAAGGCTTTATGCTATACCAGATGAATGATACGCATGAGTGAAGCGACATGATTAATGCATGATACTGGTTTGTGAAATGGTTCAAGTGCTTTTGTTGTGGGAGGCAAAAGAGTTGAGATTAGGATGTAAGCCATAAAGACGTGATTCCTTGACACCTACTTCAGGATCAACAGTTTTTGATGCACCATTGCTCTTGCCATAAAATAGGGAGAGAACTTGTACTTTGGTAGCCTGTCCCTGCCCCAATCTATTGGGTATCAACATAGATTTCCCCAGTCACAAGTTTGACTTACCCCGGTGTATTGAAACTGTATGCCCCTGATTAATCATCTCTTGGAGAGATACCTTCCATAGTATAAACCCTAAAGTAATTTTTCCCCTGGCCTATCGATCTTCAGAGGAAAGCCCTTGACTAACTGATCTTTTGAGAGATGTCCAGTCAAAACGGGATTAGTCCAGATTGACTAAATCTTAAGGTGACTAGGGCCTTTTGCTCAGCGGCGTTCTTAGGCGTTTTGCCCCTTGATATGATCAAAACTTCCCATTGTGGAAACCTTCTTGATGTCAAGTGCTTGTTCACAAGTAAAAAGTGTTTGTTTTGAAAAAAATAATGCTAATGCCATGTATATGTCAGTTTTGAAATCCAAGTATGTTCACTAAGATTATGACATATAGTGAATGGATCACCATTTAGAATGTCATGTCAGTATCGGCACAAATGATAAGCGAATCTTTGGGAGTCAGCTTTAACATGATCCCATTGTAGTATGCTTTCGAAATAAACCCTGCTTCAGTTAGTTCTTTTGAGGGTTGTAACGTGGACTGGTTCCTGGTTTCAGAAAAAAAGGATTTAAGGCTCAAAATATATTTTAACCCACCCATTCTCCTTGATGTTCTCCAGTCCTACGTTCAGCTAGTTTGACACAAGCGTTCACCTTTCAAAAAAAGCTTTGAATGATGGAAGTGACGGTAAAGGAACCGATGATGGTATTGGAGCGGCAGTCACTCACCTTTTGTTTTTGTCACATGTGATCACACGAACTTGTTCTTATTGAGGATTTTTCTCTTTGATTCTCTGTTTTGGTTCTTTTTGTTTTCCCTAATTTTTGCATAGACTGATTATTTTGAATTTGCAGTCAACCGGGATGCCCTAACTTTTTCCTAAGTCATTTGTTTTTGACTTAGCGGGCTTTTTGTTTTTTTTTTATCTTTTTTCCATTTGCTTTTGTGATTTTGATTTGATTTTTTTTTGAACAAAATCGTGTGACACTTGGTTGTTTGATATATAAGGGTTGTGACTACCTCGTTCCTTGGGTCGGTGAGGGATAACCAATGTGGATTTGTGATTTTGCAACCTCGCATGAGGGATAGGATGTGGTTGATCCTCAAAATGGGGTACTCCTCTTTTTGAAATTTGAACGGATGGTCAAACTAACCGAAGACTACCCTGCCCTTGGTTAAGATTGAGGGTTTTTTTTTTGCACAGAAAGAAACTCCTACTTCAAGGCCCAAAAGGGTTGACTAGGAATTATCTTCCTTATACCTCCGGTGTTTTGGAATTTGAATAAATGCCTTACATCACCAACAAGCTTTTATTCAAAAGCATACAGACAATGATCTCATGTCTTTTTTTATTTCATCATTCTCTTTTTTTTTTGCTTGATCAAATGTGTGATACAGATAAAAAGTATGAGTGAACACAAATGAATTTATTCAAAACATGCATATTCATTTCATTATTATTATCATTTGAAAACACACAAGTTTTACAAGTGAACAATGCTTAACAAACAAAAAAGATTACAAATGGAAAAGATGGAATGATATGATGATTGCCGATATCGAGGAAGTGCTCTCAGGCTTGATCACTTATTTCAAAGGATGCTTTTGCAATCTCTTCTCCTACACGGACGAGGGATTTCCGTTCACCCACAGCTTCTCATCTTGAATAGTTAAGTGCTTCTTGTCAATTAACCTTTGGACTTTAGCTTTGAAAGCGTTACAATCCTCAGTCGAATTCCCAGCCGACCCAGTATGATATCCGCATTGCACATTGGAATCATAACCTGGTGGGAATGGTTCTGGCAGGGGCTTCAGAGCTTTGGGAAACATCAGCGAGTTCTGAACCAGATATGGGAGAAGTTGACTGTATGTCACAGGAATCGGATCTAGAGGAACATTCCTTCGTTCCAGATTATTCTGGGGTTTGTGCTGTTTCTAACGTTCTCGGCCTTGAGCTTGCTGATTATAAGCCTGAGGAGGCTGTTGATATGGTGGTTGTTGGCACTGGGCAGCAACAACATATGGGTATGGACAATATGGCATAGGGGCCATGGGAGTTTGCGCTTGAATGTAGACACTTGCCATGACAATATTTATTTCCTCTTCCTTTTCTTAGAGAACTCATCTTGTGGCTCATGACCCCTGATTGTTGATTCACAATGGCAGCAATTTTCCATGTTTTAAGCCTATTCTCAATTCGTTCCCCAATGGTCACAACATCAGCGAAATTGGAGGATGAGTTACCAAACATCTTTTCATAGTACAAACCTTGAAGAGTGCCCATGAATATGTCAACCAAATCCGCATCAGATAAAGCTGGTCGGACTTATGAAGCCATCTCATGCCACCTCTGAGCGTATTCTATGAATGATTCACCAGCTTTCTGTGCTTGATTTTGCAGTTGCAACCTGGTGGGAGCCATATTCAATTTGTACTTGTATTGCTTCAAGAATGCTTTGGATAGATCTTTCTAGGTTCTGATCTTACCTTGCTCAAGGTTCATGTACCAATCCAAGGAAGATCTAGATAGGCTATCCTAGAAACAGTGGATAAGCAGATCATCATTGTCTATGTAGGAAGTCGTTTTTCTGAAATACATTGTAATGTGGCTTTATGGACAACTCAACCCCTTGTACTTAGGCAAATTAGGCACCTTGAATTTTTGGGGTATCACAACATTTGGAACCAAGCACAAGTCTTTGGCGTCCATGTCAAAAGTAGAGAAACCCTCAATACCTCTAATTCTATCTTCTAACAGTTTGTAGTCTGCAAGTTTGTTCTGATTAGCAGGCCTGACAAGAATCCGAGGACTTGGAAGTTGTGACGCGGCTAGAGCAAGTACCTGAGGAGAAGCAAACTGAGATGGATGTACCAGCCCAGGATTAACCATCTGACCAGCATTCTGACCTATCTAAACACAAAACGGATAATACGGAGGAGGTACCACAACACAAGAAGATACCCCAGGGTAGAGCATTCCAGAATGAACATTCTGAACAACAGTTTGAGCCGCCTGAGATTAAACTGGAACATGAATAAGAGGACCCCTATACACATGCTCTTCTTCATCAAGAGCGTCAGTGTTAGCCAACCTAGGAGTCTGACGATTCTGAACCTGAAGATTCTCATGATCATCACTCACCACTGGAGGTTGAACCGGAGTAGGCATACCCTACGGATATGCAGCAGAATTTCCATTAGGCATGGGTGCAACAAAGGGCTGATATGGTATGAAGGCATTACCGCCGGCAGTCTGAGGAGTGAAATTCAAGGGCATTCCCCAAGGAAAGTCCGCAGGCATCTGATTCAGACTAGACTGAGAGCTCGACAAATTGACAGTTGGTTGAACAATACTCTCAACCGCCGCTTCAACAACAGCAGAAACATGAGTGACGACAGTTGCATCAGTGACAGTTGCGACAACAGCAGTGGCAACAGTGGTATCCCTTCGAGTACGAAGGAGTTCCATGATGGCATCCATTATATCCTAGAATTGTACCATCCTACCCTGGAACTGAGCCAAGGTTTCTGTGTAAGCGCTATTCTCGGAATCAGCCATGATTCTTGACTTGTTAGATCTGAGGAAGTACCGATATCGGGTCGTCACTGTCTTCTGGCTGATGAGTGGAAGAAAGTGAGCTTTTTCTGGTTTAGATATATGTGAATGCAAATGTATGTATATATTGTTTATGCAAATGGAATGCAAATGAGATATGCAACAGTCAATGATGCAAAGGTTAGATGATGCAAAAGTTCAGCATACATATGATGATGCAATAACATAGGCTCAATAATGCGGCATATACAATGATGCCCTAACTCAAGTTCAAAAGTTCAACATACATGATGATGCAATAACAGTATGCAAAAATGCAAGTTAAGGATGCAACATCTTCTGGATTTTCTGCAGATGTAATCCTATATTGGTGTAGAGATCAGACGTGCGTGAGAGAACAAAGGTATGAAGAGGCTTGTTTTCCTACAAAAACCTATATCCCGCTCACAGGTGTGATCTAGACTCAACAAGGTGGTCCCTAGAAATGTCACCCAAACCATAGGACTCAGAATGAAAACCCCCGCTGTAGCGAATCACAATCTTAGATGTGGCTCTTGTGGTAACCCAACACGTAAAATACAGGCCTCACGACTATCCATGTTATAGCCTACGTGTATGCTAAGCCCAGTGTTAGGACTTTTCTCTCCAATAATATCTACCCATCCCAACAACAGCAGAATATATGGAAGATATCCAGAATATACAGCATATGAATATTCAAAGCAGTAAAGAAATGTAGTAAATAAACATAAAGTAAATAAGGCGTAACGATAAAGCGAGTAAAATGCAAAAGTTAAACACCCAAACAAGCAATAAAAGCAAGCAAAACTAGGCGAGACCCTAACTTGCAAGATCAAGGACTCCCCAGCAGAGTCTCCAACTGAAGATGGTCGGTTTATACCTGAGTGAATCGCACACTCAAAGATACAACATAGTCGCCACCGAACTTTATTTAGTCCCAAAGGACAGGGAAAATATCGATAAAACCCAAGGGGAAGAGAAATGGGAACGGGGGTCGGTTATGTGAAAGGAAGGTACTAGCACCTAACGCATCCGTCGTACTCGACGGGAACCATTTCACTTGCTTCTAGGCTTGGATGGGTTATCTATCTAAAGGCTTCTTGCTAAAACATAAGAGAGAGAAAAGAAAGAGGAAAAAGAAAGAAAGTGCTCGTGGAGGATTGGGACCCTCATGCCTATGTACCCTCATAGTGCAATGAGGAAATCAGAGCTCCGTAGTTCAGGGAACCAGGGAAAGAAAAGAAGAAAGGAAGAAGGTGGAAGTGTGCTCGCCAAGATCATCGCGATCTCGTGCCTACGTATCATACATTCGAACGAATGCAGAATCAGAGCTTCTGTAGTTCGTGGAACTAAGACGGAAAAAGAAAGTAAAATGGTGTCAAAACCAAGAGCAAAAGAGGTAGAGAAAGATCCGCTGGGGATGCAAAATAATTGGTGTCAGAACCAAGAAATAAGAGGAAAGGAAAAGATAGTGACTGAAATAAGGATAAAGTGCAAGAGTGGTGTCGAAACCAAGAAGATAAAAGAGCAAAAGGAATAATAGAGAATCCACTAGGGAGCAAGAGAACAAAGAAACCGTGCTGAGAATCAGAGGGTAGCGACCCTACTAAGGAAACAAGCAAAGGAATGATGTTAAAACCAAGAGAAAAGAAGACTCAGTATGTTAACTGACTGGCAGTGGTTAACCAGAGAAAAAGAGATTAAGGATCTGTGGGGAAAAGAGTTGGTGTCAAAAGGCTGGCTGTGAAGAACCAAAAGGAGAGAGTACTGAACCAAGAGAAAGTGTTTGACTCTAAAGAGAAATCGGTATATTAACTGATAAACAGTGGTTCACCGAAGAAAGAAATATTGTAACCGTGCGGGGGAGAAAGGTTTTAACAGATAGACTGTGATCAACCAAAAGAACGGGTGTAGAACCAAGCGAAGGTTGTGACCCAAAGGACGGGTGTGGAACCAAGCAAAGGTTGTGACCCACTGGGGATGTCGGCACTGACTGAACAAACAGTATTTGACCAACAAAAATGGTATTGAACCAAAAGAGGTTGCTAACCGCTTAGGATTCGGTGTTACCAGAGAAACTGTGATTAACCAGAAATAAATGAGTGATTAACAAAAAGAAAGTGATTAACTCGAAAGAGATTCAGTATTTTAACAGACAGGCTGTGGTTAATTGAAGAAAATGAGTGATTAACCAAGAGAAGGTGATTAACCCAAAAGGAAACTCAGTATGTTAACAGGTAGACTGTGGTTAACTAAGAAGAAGTGCAAATTGGTGTTTTAACTGACAAGCAGTGATTAACCAATCAAAGGGAGAAGAACCAACAGAAGGTTGCGAACTCCGCAAGGGTTTCGATGTTTAACAGGAAGACTGTGTTTATCTGAAGAAAGAGAACTGAGACTCTTCAGGGGAATTAAAAAGCAATGATTGACCATAAGAAAAGGACAATGAGGCAAGAGATGGGTGTTAACCCAAAGTGACAAGGATCTTTAACCAAGAGACTAGTGATTGATCAAAAGAGAGATTGAAAAAGAGCAAGAGTGGTCAAGGATCGACTCGTTTAGGGAAGAGGGTACACTACCGCCTGGGGATAGAGGTGACTAAGCGAAGCACAGGGTCATTCATCCCCTACCTGAAATAGTCAGAATAAGAGTAGGAATTCTCCATTCTCATTCCTTCTCTAACACACATGGTGTAGTGCAGAAATTGAAACGGACAGCGTAACAGCTCCAAGTTGTACAGTGCTCCAACGTCGTGCATCGTGCAAATCTCCGGCTCAGCAGGGGAGAAAGAAAAAAGCTCTAAAGGAAGCATAAAGAGAAGAGAAAAGGGGAAAAATCAACTAATCAAAATGAAGTTTCGATTAATTAATCAAAGGGAATTGAAATGCTAACAATTTTCCAAAGAGAATGAAAAATCATTAAAGCAAAAGGTTTGAATTATTGATTATGCAAGATTAAACTCATTCTTTGAAGTACAAACTTAATGCAAAACATGAATAAAAGTGCAAAACAGTACCAAATGACCATTAGTATGCATTACAAATCATGTAGCATGTGATCAAAGAAAATGCAAGAATGATCATGAGCAAACATTGCCAAAATTGCAAATAATTGATAAATGAAAAATCGAGCATCGAAGTTGTCAAGCATGCTTCAAACAGAGGTTAAACAACTCATAAAACATCCACAAATATCAAGCATATCAAGCCATGGAAGTTAAATGAGGAAATAAGATCAAACAAGCTTGAAAAATAGGCAAATTTCACATTCTGGTTCAGTGTTAATCGATTAACACTTTTTGCACTGCTTCAGTGTTAATCGATTAACACTTAAAAAATAGCAAAATTACACTGGTTAATAGATTAACACTTTTTGCACTGAAAAGTGTTAATCGATTAAAACTGAAGCAGAGACAAAGGATCTGTTTTCCAAAGGTGCTTCCTGCAGTTAATCACTTATTTGAACATCCACATGCTATGGTTTACATTTGTGCACAAAAATTACATTATGTATGAGAAATTAAACACAAATTGAAAGTATTAACATGGAGGTGAAAGATCAAGCAATCGCATGCTAAATCGAACCGAAAAACGATCGAAACTACACGGTAAACGCGCGAAAGTGATCGAAATAGTGAGTAGAGTAAGATCTACCAACCTACAAGCCAGAGAATTGACTTGGTGATTGTTGTGAGTAAAATGTAGAGAGAAGAAGCCAAGAAAACTAGAAAATTCTGCTCTTGCACTTCAAACTATAGAGAAACTGAGCAAAAACGCGAAAATGCACCAAGATCGAATTTGCACCGAATTGATTGATATGAACACTTGAATTGAAGTTGAATAAGACGTGATTCCAGAAATCCAGTCAAGAAATGCCAAATGATGGAGGCTTAAGCTCAAGAGAAAGCAATTTCAATGTGAAAGTTGCTACTCTTTAATGGTGGAATTGAGCTCTAGTTTGGTTTGGGGAAGAAGATGAAGATGAATGTGTAGAACTTGCAGAAAGATGCAGAGAGAAATGAGATGATTGAGAGTGGAGAGAGTGAGAAATGATTGAAATGGTTGAAGCTTGAAGTTAAATGGTGGAGGTTTGTTTATATAGAGTTTTGGTTTGGAGTGTGATTGGTTTGGAATGTGCTTTGGAGTGAGCTTTGGAGCTTGCTTTGGAGTTAGTTACACTCAACTCACCGAGTCGAAAGTTGACTCGGTAAGTTAGTTAGTTAACTCGGTAGAGCAATCCCAATGTAAATCCAAATCAAAGGTTCACATACTTGGAAATTAAGGAACATGGTGCACTTAATTCAAAATGATGCGTTGAAGTAAATGTAAGTGGAGTGTCTTGAATGGTCTTGAAATGTCTAGAAATGTCTAGAATATTCCACACAATGCTAGCACCGAGTATACCCCAAAAATGTAGAGGAAAAGTTGATGTCATGAAAAGTGGCAAAATCTGCCAAATTTACAAGGGTTAATCTATTAACACTTTTTGCACTGTAAAGTGTTAATAGATTAACTAAGCCAAAAAGTGCCCAATTTGCTTGAAAAATGTGCTTTGGCTACGATTCAGATTTTTGCCCTCTTACTTTGATGAATAGGCATAGAAACCCTTATTTTGTGCTTGTAATGATGATGTGATGACTTTGTGAGGATGTGATTAATCGAGCTTGAAACCCTTCAGATGGAATTACGTAAGCATGATATCATTGAGGATGTCAAAATGGAAGTCAACATGGTGGAGATTTCGCAAGAGACACCCATGGAGGTCGATGACGAACGTCAACAGGAACAATACACCAAATTGGCCTTCCCAAAAGAGGAGGAAAATCTGATTGACTTTATACACAGGTGTCAAAAGAAGAGGTCAGAAGTCATGTTGTGTCCCAGATGCAGCACTGTATTTGACAAGAAGGCGGCGCAGAATCTCGAGGGAGTGCGAAAGGCCAAGCAAAGGCGCGAGGAGAAACCCCTTCATGGCCAACGAGGTTTCGACCCAAGGAAGTCTGCTTCGAAGCAAGAACAGCTGAAGACTAGAGTTCCAGGGGCAAGAACCGCTACCTTTAAACCATTTGCTGAACTTTTCAATGACAAGTGGATAAAACCAAATGAAAATAAGGAAACGAGCCAACAAAAATGGCAGAGTTTTTATTTAGACAGAGGCTCTTCGATGACCTCAAAGAAACCAACCTACTTCTCAAAGAACTACAAAGGGAAAAACCCTATGTCTAGGTCCCAATGGAGGAGGGAACAAAGACGAAGGAAAGCCCAGAGAGAAGCTGGGGCGAAAGCAGAATCCAGCATAAACGTTCCAGTAGATAGGAAAGAGACGAAGCCGATCGAAAGGGCACCTGCCGCTACACAAGAGCAAGCGGCAAAAGAAGATCATGATCGAAAGGTTGCTGAAGATGAATTGCTCACTGATAATGTAAGGCCCTGTATAATATATATCTAGAATAATACTATACAAGTATTTTATTTGGTACTGACACCATCATAAGTGCCTAATGGCGTAATTCACATAGTTGACCCTTATAAACATAATACAATCTAAGGTACAAGATATGGAAACTAGCCAAAATAATAAAAACTAATATCTATATACAATATCCTTCAATGTATACAACAAATACACAGCGGAAATACTAAAGCCAAGTTCTCTTGAAACATCCAAGCATAGCTCCACTTGTAAATCAAACCTGCAAACACTGCCTGAAAAATAACAACAACAATGGGGTGAGATATTAAATATCAGTGAGTTCCCTATCTTATGGATTTTCTCAATTTTACAAGGTTCTATCCAAATCCTAACTCAAGTCAAGGGGAAGGGAAATGACCTTGAGTTCACAATCTCACACTATATGGAAACACGATCATGAGTTCATAAACTCAAAATATCACTAATCAGTTATACATACTAAGGCATCTTTCCCCGGCCAACCCTACAAGAGAGTTCAACACGGGTCACGGATCCTAACATATATATCTTTCCCCGACCAGCCTACACAAGAGGCCCTTCAACACGGGTCACGGTTACCTACACATGGTACTTTCCCTGGCCATCCTGCACACGAGGCTCTTTAACACGGGTCACTAATACCACCCACTAAATAACTTTCCCCGGCCACCCTACACAAGAGGATCTCGACATGGGTCACGGTTACTTACTTAATAAATACTTTCCCCGGCCATCCTACACACGAGGCTCTTCAACACGGGTCACTAATATTTATTAAGGGATAAAACACACAAAACATGTGATCGTATCTGATAATCAAAAGCCACATTGGCCTTTCTCATAAAACATAAGGGTTCATACATGTTCCACACTAGTGTCTAATTCTCTCTAGACCATTACTCGTCGAGGATGCACACCTAGGAATCGAACGGACTGGCATCGCCATCTAGATTCTCAATCGTAATCCTAGTCAGGACCTCTGCTAACAACTACTTATCAAAGATACTCTTCTAGCATTGATGCCTAAGCATTGTCCTTTAAACCTTTACCAAGACCTAATTACATCTCTAGGATCATCTCATTTGTTTTGGGGTAAAGTTTCCTCACTTTTCCTAACTCATTTTAAGCATGCATATTCTCTCAGTCATGTTCAACAACAATAGATTAGGCAAGACATATTACAATTCTACAATAAGCACATATAATAAATCAATCACCCTTTATACATATTTTGGGTTTTCCTCCGATCATTTAATCGGACAACAAAATCGATATTTTTTCACTTCCATTGTGTAGAATATTTTCATAGCTTTCCATCGGTACCAAGAACGTCTAAATCGGAATCACGGTTCAAAAGTTATGGATTTTTAAAAAAAGTATTTTTCAACAACTTACACTGGTAATCGGTTACTCTAAATAAGTAACCGGTTACTCAAGCTTCACTGTTCACTCATAATCAAATTTGGATTTAGAGGCACATTTCGTAATCGGTTACCCTAAATGGGTAATTGGTTACTCAGTCAAAACTTGCACAGATTCTACTTTTTGCACAGAGTAATCGGTTACTCTAATAGGGTAATTGGTTACTCTGTTACAGAAAAGAAAAATTCTGGTTTTTCATGTTTATAAATTATCCAGTTCATTCAACAATCATAGAAACTAATAGGAACAATCAAACAAGCATGTTAAGTTCAATATACGCATTACCCGACTATTCTACCCGACTATTTCCACATTTTAACCGTTAGAAACATCGATTAACTCATTAAATCAAAATCCACCATTTTTACTCAAAGCTCTAACCTAAATTTCTATACTTAGGTGTTGTACCCCAAATTTTTCCCTTAGATTCACTGACTCGTCTGCAAAACGTATTAGGTCAACCATTCATGCATGACTAACCGATTTATCAAGTTCTGTTTGTTTGTTTTCACTTGAGAATTAGGTGTTGTTGCCAAAGAATCAAGGGTTATGGAGGCTGTGTGTGTGACTCATTGTGATTCTGGTCCTTGCAAGTTCCTGTGGAGATAAAGGAAGGATAGGCCCTCATTCGTATGGTCCTCTGGTCAGTACAAACAACATCTTGTCTCAAAGATTCAAGGAGGAATAGGGTTGATGTCCTGATAGTTGTGATCATGTGAGAATTGTTTGGAATATTGTGATGAGTTGTGTGATAAATGGCACCCTCACTTCCAAAGGATTTCTTGTGGCGTAGTTTGGTTTCGAGAAGTTGGATCATTAGTTATCCAATGGAAGAGTTTGGACTGTTAGTTCTCAAAGTGACATTCAAGGCTCACGATTTCGAGATTCATTGCCAATGTCATCCAGTCTTAACACAAAGTTCATGCTTCAATGCTCAAATTCAAATTCTTTCAAGGATCACAAGTTGGATTCGTGAGTTCATTATAAAGAAGTCCAAGTTCATGTCGAATACAAGTTATTAGTGATGGTTACAATAAGATTCACTTTGTCATTAGGAACTTTCAAAGTTGTCATAAAGATTCAAAATGTGAGAATGGGTTCCAAAACACTCAAAATTATCACGAGTCAAACATGGAAATCCATATTATCTCATCTTTTTAGTTATAAAAGCAAGGAGTCCATTTTTCTTGGTTTCTCACACAATTCAATTTGAAGGTGTTAAAGTTTTAATTCAAATTACCATTTCAAGCTATCATAAAAGTTCAAAGAATATCGAAGCTCACATCATTCAAGTTATAATTTTCTATCGTCAAGTAAAGTGATAAATTGAATACATGGGTTTTGTATGTCATCCTTACCAAAAGAGTAGTAATTAGTATACAAGTTGTTCAAAATTTGACCACAAGAGATGAATTTGAATAAAACCAAAAATAGTGGTGCAGCCAGTATTAAATTTACAAAATCCAAATTCAGACATTACTTCAAAGTTTAAGAAAGTTTCAAACTTTACAAAATTTGAATCCCAAACTCAAAATCCAAAGTTAGTCATTTCAAGACAAGTTTACAAGTTCAAACTATAAATCCATATCCAGTGGCACGCAAGTACTTGGTTGAGTATATTGCTAAGACTTATCAAGCTTTGACTGATCTAGTAACACGTGAAAATACATTTTGCTAGTAAAGATGTTACATTACTAGTACCCTACTCAAGATCTAAGTTCCTACAGCTACCATTCTGTAATAAAAATCTAAGGGTCCTAAGTCATAAGAGCTTATATACATAATATCTTACAAATGAACATGACTTGTGCGTCTCGATACTCGGAGCGTCTACTCCTGTTGGCACAACAACCAACATCAGCAATTATTGATCATCATCAGTCTTCAAATACTGTCGCTGCTTTGTCTTGGCTCGTTCGACAGCCTCGGGAAAATACGATCTTCGTGACATGAGTATGGGAGAAGTCGTGAAGGACATTTTGGATTCAAATAGCCCCTACATAAATACAATCGCAACAATGTCAGTTTGAAAGTTGAGCAAGTCGTCGTTTATCAATGAAGCTACATCATCATTACCTTAGAAGTAATATTATGCAATAATCAAACCTGCACTAATACCAAGCTTGGTTGACATAAAAGGCGATTCTCACTATCCTTATATGTGTACTGAGATGTAAAGAGCTCACTTTTTCGTGCCAAACAAAATGGGGATACGGTTAGTCCGCGCATCTGGAGGGAATCAGTAACAATGCTACGATTGTTGCTGGTGTAAACATCAAGAGTTCAAAACCTGTAAGTAGACACGAACTACATCAATAAGGCACAAGGGATACAATTCCACAAGATCACATCAAAGCCAACAAATGTGCAAGGAAGTTGTCACCTGAAGAAGACTCTCTACAATGCCTTAAAGTAGGAGAACTCATTATTCAAAGATTACCTTAACTCATGGATGATTTACAAGAAGAGTAAGCTTCATACATTTGCAAATTCGAAGGATATTACGTAAAAATTTCAGGTCTTTGCGCAAAAGAAGCATATTCATAACTAAGCACACCCTTAATGCTTCTCAAGGCACTTTGTGCCATACTCCACACCATGCATCCTGCGAAGATAAGGTCATGAGCCAATGGTTAGAAAAGCAAGAGAATATTTTCTGAACATTAAAAGGGTCAAAATTGATCCGATACCATTGTTCAATGTAGAGAAATAAGGATGGAACGTCAACAGCAGCAAATCATTATCAATAATCGCTAAAAGACCCAACACCTTCAAGAAAGAAACAAGACGTGTTACCCAAAGTTTTGTTTCAGACAGTTCAATAAAGTTCCTAAACAAGCTAAAACTATTTCCAAACAATTCAAACACGTTCCAATCAAGCATCATCTTTTGTTTCCTAAACTATTTCCAAACATTTTGTCAAAATAGTCATATTTGGCCTCAGAGATTTGTTTTTGAAATCAGGGATATATGTCATCATTTTCAAATTAAAAGTTGAGGGCAATATCACAAAATATCACCAGCAACAACCTTTTCCTAAAATAGAGTAGACAGAAATCATAAGGAAACGTTTCAAGACGACAAAGATACCAATTTCTAAACTTTCCAAAACCAACAATCGTATCAGCCAACATCATATCTTTCCATAACAGGGCATCAGACAGAAAATAAAATCTCAATATTGAAAATCACAATTTCATCATGATAATTAAAGGCTCCAAAAGTTTCCAAATCAGTGCAACAAATCAGACAATTTTTTTCCCTCACAAAACAAGTTCAATACAGCATTAAAAATTTTCCAAATAAATCATCATAGGCCATCTATAAAAGGGACGCATAACAAACCCTAGAAGAGGAATCACACAAAAAAATAAGACAAAAACACCAATTCATCACATCATAAATGAAACCCCAATATCATGTATTCATCCCACAAACAGCCAGAATCATCATCAACCTAATAACACAGAAGGCATCAGCAATCAAAGGGGCTCAGAACCTTTCAAATTCTTCATCACCACCCGTTAAAGTTTATCATACAATCAAAAAAGAAGCAGACAAATCAAACAACACAAATCGCAAAAGGTAAAAGAAGAGGAAGGAGATCTTCCCTGGACGAGACCCATGGAGTCGCCAACATCGTCGGCCTTCGTTCCCTTTTTGCTCTTGCTTTAATTTCAACATCATTGTAAATGTACTCGGAAATTAATAATGAGAATGGGGCTGGGAATCATCAGGGGTGGGGTTTTATTTGCTTTTGGTCATTGATCGAGAGAGAAGATGAGAGACGGGAGAGATTGAAAACGGCGGCGCACTAGGGTTCAGACCCTAATTCTTTTTTTTAGAGAGTAAAGGAAAGAGACGAGAGAGAATGAGAGAGCCTCGTTCGTTTGGTCTTTTGTTTGTTTTGCACACGCACCCATAAACACAACTATGATGCACCCCATGTGTTAGCGCTCTTATCGCAACACCTTCACATCTGACGGTTGAGGTTTGAGGGTCTATGGTAGACCCTCCCTCCTGTACACACACTGGATCCCTCAGTCTCCTTTTTTATTATAATTAATCCTATTTTTTATTTAATTTTAACCTTTTAAATATTCATAATTTCAATTTTGTCTTTTATAATCCATAACCTTTTTTTTTAAGAATAAATATAGTTAGTTTTATAACCTTTTAAAATACAATCCCTTTTTTAAAAAATATCGTAATAAATATAGCCTTTCTAAATGATGAATTACTTTGTGGTGAAACTTTTTTTTCTCAAATTAGTAAAACTTTTTTAAAAATAATGAAATTTTTTACTAAAATATTGATTAAGTCTTTTTTATAAGAAAAAACCTTTAACTTTTTTAAAATAACAATTAATCTCTAATATAATAAATGATAAAGCCTTTTTCTCTTTTCATAAAATTTTAAGATAATCTTTTAATTAATAAGAAACCAAAGATATTTTCTCTAAAACATCACTTTTTTTAATAAATAATTTCTAAATAGTAAATTTTCCTAAAATTCAACCATTTCAATAATCGTTCTTTAGAATCCCTTGCGCCTGAGTGAATCGTACGTTCGTGTGTTTTTCTCTTATCTTGTTTATGATTGGTATCATGCTTTCCTGCTTATGCCTTTGTATGTTTACCATTATTTGAATGATTGCTTGATTGTTTCAAACCTTTTCAATATTAAAAGTCTCTATCCAACGTCGAGTCCTTTTTCTACCCTTGTAAGTCGATCGCTTCCGAGCATCGCCATCAACCTTTTGGTTACTATACACAATGCTAGCCCACCTTTGCTAGTGCGCACAAACTAATCTTAAGTTCATCGTCCCTTTAATTCCTAAGGAAGGTTATTAATATTGACCCCGTGTCATAAGACTAACTTTAGAATCCTAGCCTTAGGATTTGGAGCATCCGTACTCCACGTCTCGTCGTAGACACCTAGAATCTTAGCCTTAGGATTGGAGTACCCGTACTCCAAGTAAATGCTTCTTCGTGAACATTTACAAGCCTACCCCTTTTCGACCAACCTACAACTTTAGAGTCGCCGCACTCTTTGTATTGTCTTGCCCGAGACATTACCTCCCCCTTGGAACCTTGACCCCGTCAAGAAGTTCCTCTTTTCAGAACTACAGTTACTCTGATTCTGCTCCCCTTAGGATACGTAGGCACAAGGTGCAATACCTTGTCGAGTATACTTAGATACTAACCCCTAGGGTTTCCTCCTTAGTGTAGCAGCCTTTAGCATAGCAACCTTAGAAAGCGAGCAATAAATAACATAGATGCTAACAAGTGGTTTCAGACGTTTAGGATGCTAATACCTTCCCTAGGCGTAATCAACCCCCGAACCTTAGATCTATAGGTTTTTCTCGTTCCTGAACCTTTCCTTTGGATAAATCAAAGTCAGTGGTGAACATTTAAGAACTGCGATGCAAGTTAATATAATAGCTTGTTATCCTATTCTCACCGCAACAGAATTGGCGACTTCACTGGGGACAGTCGAGGGTTTCCCCTATCTTGCTTTTCTTTTATGTTATCTTCTTTATTTGCTTGCTATATCTGCTTTTATTATCTGTTGTGTTGGTTTTTTTGGGTTACTATTTTTGTGTGGTGAGATAAGTCCTACACCCGGACTTGAGTGTAAATTATGATAGGACGATGATAATTCAAGGAGACTTTGAGGGAGTCGATTCTTGAAGAAGTTGAATTGAGACATCACCACTCAGTTTAGGCCCTCTCGAGATTAATATTATTCAACGGGTCCATTCATGAAGACGATATTATTTCGATCTAAAGGCCATCGAGACTGAGGACCGTAGTTACCTTTAACCCAACTTGACCTATTAGGATGTAGTGCGGGGACTATGAGGGAGTCTATTCCTGAATTAGTTGCTACGCGATACTACACTCAGACGAGATTCTCTTGAGAATATTATTGACTGCCAAGTGATTTGGAAAATCGATAATATCCGAAAGATGGATTATAGACTCTGGGAACTTTGTAGAACCCGTTTGGCAGGTATGTTTGAAATCGTAGTACACACCTATTAGGATGGTTAGACCTTGGCTCCATGATGTGACCTTTCAACCCTAGGGCCATTTGCCTGTTTGCTTTGCTTGTGTGTTCTTTGTTCTTTGTTCTTTGTGCTTTGTGTGTTTGCATCCATGCATTCATCATATCATAAAGATTCATGGAACTTAGCTCTATTTGTAAACATCGTAGGGATACCATAGACTCCGAAAAAAGAAAGAAAACGTTGAAGTACATTTACAAGAGTCATGACCTGGACGATCCAAGGAGATTGGAGACCTTGCTGACAAATAAAGAAAAGTTTAAAACCAGATATGGGAAGCTATCATCTCCGTTCTACTGCAACCTATCACTATTTCGCACTTCCTGGTCACTATTCTCATCTGATGGAGTTACTAATTCAAGACAAGTATCCATTTCCTATCTTCGGTTACTATTTAAACTATAAAAGGAGGATTTATTAGAAAGAAGTTATTTCTTGCAATAAATGGAAAACTCAAGAAGCCTTATCCCATTCTAGTCGTCGGTCAAAACTTTGGAAATTGATCATCGACAAGCTTATTCTAGAAGAAGCTCAGTTGGAAGAAAGTCAAGTGACTCAAAGAAGACCGTTGGAAGAGTCTCCTTAGATCCATCATTATTAGCTTTTATTTAGCCTTTTCGTTATGACTTTTGTAAGGCGTACATACACGTTTTAAATTTTGTAATAAATCAATCTTTAGTATTCCGGTACTAATGATTGTAACCACTTTTTTTATGATTATTAAAATGAGACTTTTGATATCTCAATGATTATAAATAGCTGAATTCCATGAATCCAAACATTGTACGATGGATTACGGAAAGAAGGGAGTTTTGTCGTACACCTTCAAGGTTTCAGATGTTGAACAACTAAGGGAACTAGGAGGACAGATCAAAGATCCTGAGGCGTTCACTGCGATGTATGAAAAGATCCTCCCGCTGTTGCAGACCCGAGTAGCTGCTGGTCTATTGGAGACGCTGGTTTAATTTTACGACCTGATCTACCATTGTTTCATCTTCCCAGATTTCCAGCTGATGCCTACTTTGGAAGAGTACTCCGCTCTGTTAGGTATCTCGGTCAAAGATTCACCTCCGTTCTCTGGTGGAGAGGGAAGGCCTAACCAAGAAGACATCGCAAGAGCGACCCGCATAAAGCTGTTAGAGATCCGAACTCACATGACGTTCAGAGGAAGAATCGATGGTTTGTCTGCCCAGTTCTGGTTCGAGAACGCTCGACATTTTGCTAGTGTAGGGAACAGTGGAGCGTTCGAGCACATATTTGCGTTGCTGGCTTATGGTTTGTTTTTATTTCCCAATGTTGAAGATTTTGTTGACGTCCATGCCATAAAGATTTTCATGCTAAAAAATCCAGGGCCTACATTGTTAGTTGATGCCTACCACTCTATCCATTCGAAGGCTCTGAAGGGAGAAGGTCGGATTACCTGTTGCGCCGCTGTAGCACCCCAAAATTTGCCCTCTTGATTTTAGCACTAACTGGCTTATGTTTCATCTCATTTTGCATTATCATGTGTGCATATCATTGTTCTTAGCATGGGATCAATGTGTCTGAGTTAGCTCAGGAGGAAGAGTTGTTCCCCAAGGGTCAAGCAAAAGTCCATGTATATTGTCCAAGAGATCAAGAGGAGAGATGGTTATTGATGCCACCATTATTAAAGTCACAAAAGGGGACTTGGGCCTCAGGGGATCCTATTTGTCCCATCACATCATCAGGAGATCATAATTGGCAAGAGATCTCAAGTGAATCACTCTCTCCTAACTAGTGCAAAAATTAGGGTTTTGAGATTCTTGAGTTTATTGCTCCAATGGGCAAGCTCTTTGAGTTTCTATCATCACCAAATGGAACACCTCATTATTGTTGGAGAAGATACACATCATACTCAGAGGAATTTGGATTTGGAGGATGTGCTAATTCCTTATAGACTGAGGGTACCAAAATTAGGGTTTGCTATAAAATCAGTTTATTTCTGATTTTTTGGGCAAGACTTGATTCTATGGTATTCCTTGGGTCCCCAAGTGTCTAAGAAGGGAAAATTGTCCATCAATTTGATTCATAAGAGGTTCAATTGATCAATTGAATGAAAATCAGGAGAATTGGGGAAAAGTCAACTGTGCAAAGGAAAAAGTCAACTCCTGACTTTTTGAGGTCAAATTCATGTTCCTTATCTCAAATATGTCCATTGATGAATATTTGATCAAGAAATATCAAGGGATTCACCAAAAATCAAGAGATGTGAAAAGTTTCCAAAAATAGAAGTTAGGGTTTCGATTTATGGCAAGGTTTCGCAAGTTGGGTACCCATCTTTGGAGCATTCTTTTTCTATGATCCAAGCTCCAAACTTAAGGGTTATGGAGGCCTTTCAAAAGTTCACATTCCAAGCTTCAAAACCATACCAAGAACATCTCCATTGGATCAAAATTGAGTGAGATATGGTGGTTTAAAGTTTGAGGTTTCTAAGGCAAAATGACCAGCCAGGCAAGTCATGGGCGAGCCAGCACGCCCTCAATTTCACAAACACTTGGTGTGCATGTTTTGTCCCACTTCAAGGACAAATATCTCATTTATAGAGGCTTCAAATGGAAAATTGTTGAACATCACTTTTGTTCCTCTCCATGTTCTCTACAACTTTTATGTTGGAAGTTTTTTCATCTGATCAACTCATGGAGAGATATGAGGAGTCAAAGTAGGAGTCCTCAAACTGAAAAAACCAAACGCACATGGCTAGGTCGTGACCAGGTCAAGGAACATGCAAATTCAGTTCCAACCAAGCAACTTTGGGGTCATTTTTAGGTCCCATAGAGGACTCCATTCCATTCACTTTTAACACCAAAGTTGTTGTTCACATTGCCCTCTATCCAAAGAGCACAAGAGTGCACCAAAAGGACACGTGATTCTCAAGCTATGAGCACCTAAAGTAGTGGGTCCAAATCTGAGTTTTCATGGCATGATGTGATCAAAGTGAATCAGAACTTTCCTTTCTTGTATCAGGGGTTACTTAGCACGCTTCAGGCCCAAAATATCAACCAGAATAACCCTAATTCATGCTATAAAAAGGAGAGGAGTTAAACCCTAAAGGAGGTTGCTCGTTTTGGAGAAAAAAGTAGGGTTTTGCTGCTGAAATTCTGAGCAAGCTACAAGCATTCTATTGCCTTTATTTGGTTAACCATAGTCACCAAAGATCAAGCTTTCTTTTCCTTGGATCATAAGCATCAACAAACCGCAGGTATATCTTCCAAATTCCACTGCATGTCATGGTTATTTTCTGCGTGTTTTACTTGTTTTGAAGTCCACTAGGGATGGTGTGCGTTCTGGCTAGTTGATAGACACGTTAGGTGTGTATTTTTTTTCAAGGGCAAGCTTTTTCCATTCGTGTTGATCTGTGTGTGTGTTTTTTTTTATGTTTGAAATTGGATTTGTGCTCTACTCAATGAGAGGAAGAGAATGGTATAAGTTTTATGAAATTCTAGGCACCTGTATTTTTCCCCACGGTGGAGACTCACCGGAGAAGACGACCGGAGTCTTCTCCGGCCACCTGAATCTGCACCCTTGCCTGAACACTAATCTATTTCCCAGAATATAACTCAACCGTCCGTTTGGTTTTGATCCTAGGGCCCCTATTGTGACAGCGCATTAATGAGAGGGTGGGGGTCACGTGTTCTTGTTTTTTTATTTTTCTAATTTGTTTAATGATTGCGTGTGGTTGTCCCATGTTATCTTGCCATGTGCTTGCATTCTGATCCGTATGATTCACTGGCTTGACCTGATCATCTTGTTTGACTTCATCCAATGGTCCTTATTAAGTCAAGAACTTTGACTGGCTCCTATAATATGAACCCCCAGGCCAACGCGCGTTGTGCCTTTCCCTTGTTATTATTTGCACCCTCATGCTTTTGGGCCCAACTATGTTTAACTGCGCTTTTACTTTTGTTGCACCCCCCTGACATTTTATTTTGTTATTTTATTTATTTCTTCATAAAATCATTTTTTAAAAATACATCCAAGCATCAGAAAATTATGGAAAAATTCAGGAAGCATCAACACTCATTTAAATAATTTTTGAATATTTTATTTTCTTATTTTTGCATATTTTAATGTTTCATTTGGAATTTTCTTTGAATTTCTTTTATGTGTGCATTTGGTCATGATATTGGCATCTTCCTATTTTTGTTTGACGTAGTTCTAGGTTGAATTTTCTCATGATTATTTATCCATGTTGACATGATACATTGAGGCATTCTATTCATTTTTTATAGATTTTTTAGGGCATTTCTTGTTGACTTTTGAGTGCCATCTTTGAGAAACTTGTTTGTGTGACTTGCATGGAATGTTGAGGCATCTTTGATCATGTTTGGTGATGACTTTTTTCACATCCTTTTGACAGATGTTTACACACTGGTTGCACTTCATATAACTTGCATCTTTCATTTTTATGAAACTTTTAGCATCACTTTTGCTTCATGTCTTGCATGTGTGTTTGTTAGTGAACTTGTGCTAGGGTTTTAATATGTTTTGAACTTGTTTCCTTGTGATGTTTGTTGAGATGTTTTGACATCATTTGCTAGGCATCTTATAGGTCATTCTCATCCATGTTGATTGATTTCTAATGTTATCTTGCATTCCTCCTAAGTTCATAACCATTTGACATTTGCTTGAAATTATTTGAACTTAGTTTGTTCTTCTTCTTCTATGTATTTCAACATGAGATTTGCATGAATTTTGTATGCTCATTCTTACATCTTAAATATCACATCACATGTCATTTGCTTCTGGGTTTAGTGTTTGCATATGCATTGTTACATGATCCATTTGTTTTCATTTGTCATAGTTAATCCATAACTTGCATTTGCATGATCTGTAGGTGCATGTTTTAATTTAGGTTGACCTTTGTCTAGTACCCTAGCTTTAGTATGGTACATTGACATGTGCCTATTACCCTAGGAGGTTCCTTAGCCCTTAGGACCTTTCTCTTTTGGTTTGAGTTTGGTGTGTTTCTTAGTTTGCCATCTCGATGCAAACTAGCTTGGTTGATTTATTTTTTAATGCTTATATTCAGTATTTGTGTTGTACTAATCTTTTGTGCAGGGGCAGAGGTAAGACACTTGAGTGTGTGGATAGTCATCCATGTTCACACTCACTCTTTCTTTCTTTCATCTCTCCTTTTCTTTAGACATAGGTTGTTCTTAAACCTCCCCTTAGGGCCATCTTTGCATGATAACATTAGGATAGAATTCCCGTAGTTTTTTCTTTTCTTTTGAGTCTCACTTCTTATCTCATAACACTTCTAAGATACTTAATAAGGTCAACTTGCCTTGTACACGAGCCTTAAGCATAGTAAATGAAGATTGAGGGGTCTCCCTTCATTCTTCTAGAGTGTTGAGCATACGTCTCATTGGGGCGACCATGCGACGCATTCGTTCCCGTGTCATAGACTTTGGTGCAATGTAAGTTATGAACTAACTCAACTCACTTCTGTCTTAAAAGATACAAAACAAACTCCAAACCATTTTTGTCCTTCGGGATTGTCAAACTTAAGGCTATTTTCAAAAAAAGGCACGTTACTTTCCGTCTTGTCGCAAACAGGCATCGACCCTAACTGCCAGACGCGAACTTAACGTCGCTCATAAAAAACACCAAGAACTTTGGTCCGAACTACGTTGACTCTGAATTTCCCATTGCACAAGGGGAGTACGTAGGCCTAGGACGACGATGTCCTACCGAGTCTGTCTTTGTTTTCCCCTCCCCCATTTTAGTACAGCCGTAGATTTTAGGATAACCCACCCTTAGATTAGATAACAAGCGTGGATCCCATCGAGTATGATGGACGCGTGGGGTGCTAACACCTTCCCCTCGCGTAACTGACTCCCGAACTCAGGCTATGGTTGCCATGACCATTCCTTTCCCTCTTCCTCAGGTTTATCGGTGTTCCCTTTCCCCCTCTTGGGATAAATATACATTGCTGGCGACTCTATTTTCTGCGCCACTCTCACATTTGTACCTGGATGAAAATCCAGGGAGCGACAACTGGCGACTCTGCTGGGGACTTCTGGTTCCCTAAGCGAGTCTATCCTAGTGCTTGTTTGTTTTTATTCTCTTTGGGTGTTTATTGTTTTGCTTTATTTGTTGTATTTTATTTTTACCGCCTTTATTGCATTGCATGTTATTATTATCTACTGCGCTGCACTGTCTTTCTGTTTGGCGGGTTGGGAGTTCTGAGAGACAAGCCCAATACCCAGGCTTGAGCATACACTTAGGATTAGCGTGGAAAGTAGTGTGACTTGTGTGGCATTTGGCCAGACGTAGTATACATGAAAACTCCACATCCGGACGAGGTTTTCTTTGGTAATGTTCTAACCTGCGCATTGGTGCAGACGATGGAATGTAACCTGGAAAACTGTCGACTCTGGCGACCATTCCCGAGGACTCAGTAACGACACTCCTCCCGAGATGTGATAATGACAGACCAGAAATGGCAGACCAGAACATCATAGTGTACAAGTTCCCACCACTTATTCTGGATCCTGTTCACAAGATTGTGGCTATGGCAGAACCTGGGGTATTGGCAGACTTCAGGGGAGAATATGGAAGAATTCTGAATTTTGCCCGCGACATCACTGAATACGAGTATAGGGCTTTGCACACTCTGGTGCAATTCTATGACCCTTACCTGCGATGTTTTCTATTCACTGATTATCTTTTGGCTCTGACATTGGAGGAATTTGCTCTCATTCTGGATGTTTCTATCAAAGAAGAGGCTACTTTCTCTCCTTCTAAAGAACTTCCTGATTTGGAAAAGGTCTCTGAGGCTTTGCATTTGGATTTATCTTTGTTGGAAAATAACGTTGCCAGTAAGGGAGGGTGTAAAGGCTTTCATGTGAAATTTTTGGTAGAACAGGCTGTTGTGTATGCTAAGGCTAGATGTTGGTCGGTTTTCAACGCCATCTTGGCTATGTGTGTCTATGGAACGATGTTGTTTCCAAATGTGAATGATTTTGTGGACATGCACGCTGTCCGGATATTTACCATGAAGAATCTGGTACCTACCTTGCTTGGAGATCTGTACCATTCAGTGCATTATAAGAACCAGAAGAGGAGGGGAGGACCCCTCAATTGTTGTGTGTCAGTCTTCTACAAATGGTTTGCTGATCGCTTTCCTAAATCTAGGGCATTTGTAGATACTCAAGGAACATTGGATTGGTCCAAAAGATTTATGGGCTTGAGGGCAGATAATCTAATTTGGGTTAACCGTGACTTGTTGGGCCAAGATATCATGATTAGTTGTGGAGGTCTCCCAAATGTGCCTCTAATAGGAAGGAAAAGGGGAATTAACTACAACCCTATTCTTGCTATTAGGCAATTCGGGTATGCCTTGAAAGAGCCACCAAAAGACGAGGATGTCCAAGAATCTCTATATCTTAGTGGGGAAATTAATCCAGAACTGTTAAAACAAGCTGCAAATACTTGGGAAGATCGTCATAAGAAGGGGAAGACTTCTTTTGGGAAGAGAAACAACAGAGCATTTCCTGCGTACGAAGATTGGATTCAGAAAAGGGTAGAGAAGGAACTTTTACCATTCTCCAAAGAACCACCATCTTACCCCTTGCTGATTGAGCCTCCTACCACAGTTGAGATAGAGAAGTTTAATAAGTTGTGGGCTGAAAAGGAAAAGCTGCGAGAAGATAACGGTGAGCTACAAAGGGAGATTTACCAGTTGAAACATGAGCGGGGTGAAGCTGTTCATGTCGCCAAGTTGAAGACAGAGCTTCTCGCTAAGAAAGAAAAGGAGCTAGCTGACGAGGTCACGGCCAGACAAAGGGTAAGGCAAGCTCTAGATGGTATCAGCAAGGTTCTCAAGTCTAAGAAGGAGGAATTGGACAAGGCTTTGTAAAAAATTCACAAGTTCAATGCTCACCGAGACACTGCAATGGCTGATAATAAGCGAAAGGAAGACGATTATCTAGCTCAGATTGATCAATTGAAGTTGAAGCTCAAGAAAAAAGATGTGGAAATTCTATCAGGGGTATTCTAGAGACAAGCAGTCGAAGATCGACTCAATGAAGCCATAGCCTCCATAGAGGAGCTGAAGATCCAAGCTGAAGTGAAGAGACCTAGAAATGAGGGTTCTAGCATGGATGGTATTTTTGGAGAAGACGTTTAGGAGTTGCATTGCCGATACTTGAAAGGGATTATGCATAGGAGAGATGTTCTCATTCAAGAGCTAATTCAGAGACCGAAGCATCCCGACACCAAAAAACTGTTCAAGGAGATTCAAGACTGGAGCAAAGAGCATAATGGATGGGGGGATTGGCACTTGTGGACTTTGATGACATGCCGTAGTTTTCTCTTTCTCTTTTATTGTATTTAGATCACCACCAGGCTTGTTGGTTGGGATCTATGTTATTGTGTTCAGACTTTTTATCTTAGGTGGTGATTGTTGACAATTGGTTATCCTCTGGTTTTCTTAATACATGAGCAGAAGTCCCGTTCTATTTTATTGTTAAACTGGAATCAAGGGGTGGATCGCCCTGCGAATATTCAAACATGTTCATTCGCATTTGCATATTCATAATCATTGTGCATAACAAGTGTTTATCTCTGGGGTTCTTATTTTATTCTCTTCCGCAGCGCAGGATTGCGGATCAACACATTCACCGGTATTCTACCAGACAAAATCAGAAGAAAATCATGGATCAACTACAAGCTGAGATGACTGAGATGCAAACTCGCATGACTTAATTCATGGATTTAATGCAAGGTGTAGCTCAAGGCCAAGAGCAGTTAAGGACTCTTGTTCAGCCACTGATTGTGAGAATTGATGAAGACGGTGTCCTTCATGGAGGAGTTCATACTGGTGTTACTGGTAATAATGTTCAGAATGGCCCTCCGGGCAGAGGTATTCCTGTTTCTGGTATTGTGATCCCTCCGGGTGGAGGAGAAAATGTCGTGGTTCCCTCTTTAGTGGGAGGAGGTAACGGTGTTTGTGCAATTTATGGCCGTCAGTATGATGATCTTCAGGATGATGCATTCTCTGTGCCAGGTGGGGATGCTGGTCCCCAGATTGACAACGATCAGAGATTCAAGATGATTGAGGAGCAATTGAAAGGGGTTGTGAATCAGAATTCCGGGGGCATGGATCTGGAGGATTTGGGGCTGGTTCCCAGTGTCTGGATTCCTCACAAGTTCCAGGTGCCTACCTTCGAGAAGCACAATGGTGTTACCTGTCCCAAGATTCGTGTTAGGGCTTATGCAAGAAAAATGGCTGCATACTCTAACGACGAAAAGTTATCGATGTATTTCTTCCAAGATAGCCTATTTGGGGCATCTCTATAGTGGTACATGCAGTTAGAGAGATGTCATGTTCGCAACTGGCAGGAACTGGTGGAGGCCTTTGTCAAGCACTACCAGTATAACACTGATATGGCTCCAAACAGAACGCAACTGCAGAGTATGTCACAGAAGAACAATGAGAGCTTCAAGGAATACGCCCAGAGGTGGCGGGAATTGGCAGCAAGGGTTCAGCCTCCCATGTTGGAGCGAGAAATGATAAGTATGTTTATGGCCACCTTGCAGGGTCATTACTATGAAAAGTTGGTACCGTGCATGACTGGAAAGTTTCCTGATTTGATCTTAGTAGGAGAGATGGTGGAAAGCGGAATTAAGGCGGGAAAAATATCAGGCAATGATGGGTCCTCATCTGGAGGAGGTAAAAAGCCATATGCCAGTGGTTACAGGAGGAAGGAGGGAGATACAAACTCTGTGTTGTCGTACCGTGGTAGAGAAGGACCTCGTCAGAACTTCAATCAGCAGGTGGCTTCTGTAACTATCCCAGCAGCACCTCAGCAGCCAGCAGCACCACAACAACAAAATCAGGCTCCTCGCAGACCGCAGCCTACGCCTAGGCGGGATAGGCATTTTGACACGCCACCTCTTCCCAACTCTCAATTATTTCAGCACTTGTTACAGTTACAATTAGTTCAGAAGAGGACATTGGCTCCACCCACTGGCAATCCACCTCCCGGGTACGACGCCAACGCCCACTGTGAATTTCATTCTGGGGCACCCGGACATCATATTGAGAACTGTAAAGCTTTTAAGCATCAGGTCCAAGATTTGGTGGACTCAAAAGCCATCAATTTCTCCAATAATGCTCCAAATGTGAATCAGAACCCGATGCCGAATCACGGTGGGCCAAGGGTTAATGCTATTCTTAAAGACCGTGAAGACTTGAATTTGATTTCCGATGTGAACGAGGTCCAAACTCCATTGGGTGTGGTGAAGGAAAGACTGTTGAAGGGAGGGGCATTTCCTGGTTGTGATGAAGGCTGTGCAGGGTGTGTGTCGCAACCAGACGATTGTGATTTATTGAAAGCAGGTGTCCAGAAGATGATCAATGAAGGGATGTTACAGTTTGACAGGGGCTGTAAGTAGAGGAAAATTACTGACAGAAGGACTGATGTTGCCACAATAACAATTCCATTCAAGAAAATAACCATATCAGCACCGGCGAGACCAGCGCCGGTCATTATCACTGTTTCTGGGCCAGTCCCGTATGAGAGTACCAAGGCCATCCCGTGGAACTATAGGGCTGAGGTGTTTGTTGATGGAAAGAAGCAGGAGTTGGTAAGGACATCAGCTGTGAGTTCAGGGGTTGAAAATCTTGTTGAAGCAGGGGCTATCACTAGAAGTGGTAGAGTCCTTATTCCGTCTGAGGATCAAGGTGGCAGTTCGAAGAAGGACAAAGGGAAACAGGTGATGGATGAGTCTGTACAGAGACAGGAAGAGAATAATCCTATGACAAAGCTAGTTGGGGATACTTTCTCAGAAGATGTAGAAGAATTTATAAGATTGATCAGGAAAAGGATTACAAAATTGTTGATCAACTTCACCAAACTCCATCGAAGATTTCCATCCTATCTTTACTGTTGTGCTCTGAGGCACACCGAAATGCATTGCTGAAGGTTTTGAATATGGCCTATGTACCGCAGGAAATATCTGTCAATCAGTTAGAAGGGGTTGTGGCTCATGTGAATGCTGGTAATGGTTTGGGTTTCACCAATTTAGATCTGACTCCAGCTGGGAGGAATCACAACAACGCTCTGCATATTTCAGTGGAATGTCGTGGTTCCTTAATGTCGCATGTGTTAGTTGACACTGGGTCATCTTTGAATGTGTTGCAGAAGAAGGCTTTGATGAAGTTAGATACTCATGGGTTGATTTGTACGCCGAGTGACTTGGTGGTACGTGCTTTTAATGGTTCCAAGAGGTCAGTTTTTGGAGAATTAGTTCTGCCGATCAAGGTGGGTCCTGAGATTTTTGACACCACCTTTTACATAATGGATATTCAGTCTGCTTATAGTTGTTTGTTGGGTCGCCCTTGGATCCATAGCGCTGGGGCAGTAACATCTACGCTGCATTAGAAGTTGAAATATATGGTGGATGGCCACGTTGTGATAGTTTGTGGTGAGGAAGAAATCATGGTAAGTCACCTATCGACCTTCAAGTATGTAGAGGTAGATGGTGAAGTACAGGAAACTTTGTGCCAAGCCTTCGAAGCTGTGAAAATTCCCGAAGAGCCCCCAAAGGTAGCCAGTCAGCCTGAGGTGGTTGTCCAACCCGAAGTTGTCAGACAACCAGAGGTTTCGATGTCCTCTTTCAAGGAGGCGCACGCTGTAGTTGAAGCTGGTAGTTCTCAGAGGTGGGGCCAGATCATTGATGTTCAAAGGAAGCAGGATACCCATGGACTGGGGTACAAGCCACCCCGACGAGCTCAAGAGCCTCCCAAGTATGCTGGCCCGATTCGGTTCACAAGTGCTGGGGTTTTCTTTAATCAGGTTAATGCTATTGAGGATGAAGGAGATAGTGACTGTGACATGGATGAGTGGATCCGTCCCTACACCCCTGGTCAGAGTTTAGGCAACTGCTCTTCCGAGAAAGTCATCCAAGTGACTCGCCAGGAGTAATTTGCTTTTGTTTTCTGTTATGTTAAATCCTACGTTCTGCCCAAGACGTAGTGATATTTATTTGTAGGGCTTTGATGTTTTATTTGCTACTTTTATCATCAATAAAGGACGTTTTTTCATTCAAATATTTTGATCCCTGTTTTTCTGTTTTTACTTTTTGCATTAACCCACTTCAAAATGGCAATGTGTTTTCTTGTTTGTTGCACTCATAATAAACATAAAACATCCATCATGCAAGTTTCTTTGTTCAGATTCCACCCATCATGACTTAGCTATGGCTCGATATAACTTCGACAATCCCATCTATCAGGCCGAAGAAGAGATTGGCGAAGACTGTGAGTTACCAGAAGAATTAGCTAGGCTGCTGAAACAGGAGGAAAGGGTTATTCTACCTTATCAGGAGGAAGTTGAGACTGTTAATCTGGGAACCGAGGATGTTAAATGAGAAGTAAGGGTTGGGGCTACTTTGGAAGACACTGTTAAGGGAAGATTGATTGAGTTGCTTCGAGAGTATGTGGACATATTCTCCTGGTCTTACCAAGACATGCCCGGGCATGACACTGACATTGTTGCACACCGGTCGCCGCTTAAAGAGGGTTGTAGTCCAGTCAAGCAGAAACTGAGAAGGACGAACCAGATATGGCTGTCAAGATCAAGGAAGAGGTTCAGAAACAGTTGGACGCCAGATTTCTCGCTGTGACAAATTATCCTCCATGGGTTGCTAATATTGTACCTGTACCTAAGAAGGATGGGAAGGTCAAGATGTGTGTTGATTACCGAGATTTGAATAAAGCGAGCCCGAAGGATGATTTCCCGCTCCCCCACATCGACGTGTTAGTAGACAACACTGCTCAATTTTCTGTATTTTCCTACATGGATGGTTTCTCTGGGTATAACCAAATCAAGATGGCCCCAGAGGACATGGAGAAGATGACGTTCATAACACCGTGGGGAACATTTTGCTACAAGGTAATGCCGTTTGGGCTGAAGAATGCTGGAGTAACCTATCAGCGGGCAATGGTGACTCTCTTTCATGATATGATTCACAAGGAGATTGAAGTCTATGTTGATGACATGATTGCGAAGTCACAGACAGAGGAAGAACACCTGGTGAACCTTCAGAAGCTGTTTGATAGGTTGAGGAAGTTTAGACTGAGATTGAATCCGAACAAGTGTACTTTCGGTGTGAGGTCTAGTAAATTGCTGGGGTTCATTGTTAGTGAAAGAGGTATCGAGGTTGATCCTGCAAAAATAAGAGCCATACAAGAGATGCCTGAGCCAAGAACAGAGAAAGAGGTTCGTGGTTTCTTGGGGACGTTGAATTACATTGCTAGGTTCATCTCTCATCTTACAGCCACGTGTGAACCAATTTTCAAGTTGTTAAGAAAAGATCAGGAGGTCAGGTGGAACGAAAATTGGCGAGAGGTGTTTGAAAAGATAAAGGAGTATTTGCAGGAACCTCCAGTCCTTATGCCATCCGTGCCTGGGAGACCATTAATTATGTATCTTACGGTTCTTGAGAACTCGATGGGTTGTGTGCTCGGTCAACATGATGAGACAGGTAGGAAAGAGCATGCCATCTACTACCTGAGTAAGAAGTTCACTAATTGTGAATCAAGATACTCTATGTTGGAAAAGACATGTTGTGCACTCGCTTGGGCAGCTAAGCGCCTGAGGCAGTATATGTTAAACCACACAACCTTGTTGATTTCGAAGATGGATCCGATTAAGTACGTGTTTGAGAAGCAAGCACTTTCGGGGAGGATAGCCCGTTGGCAGATGGTTTTGACAGAATACGATATTCAGTATGTTTCCCAGAAGGCCATTAAGGGAAGTGTTTTGTCAGAATATCTTGCTGAACAGCCGATCGAGGATTATCAGCCGATGAAGTTTGAATTTCCAGACGAGCATGTTATGTTTCTAAAGATGAAAGATTGTGAAGAGCCTCAGCCTAACGAAGGACCTGAGATTGGGTCTCAATGGAAGCTAATTTTTTATGGAGCTGTCAACTCATATGGTAACGGAATTGGGGCAATCATTACGACCCCAAAGGGTTCTCATATACCCTTCACTGCCCGGTTAGCGTTAGTGTGCACCAACAACGAGGCGGAGTATGAGGCATGCATCATGGGGTTAGAAGAAGCGATTGATTTGAGAATTAAGAACCTCGATGTTTATGGTGATTCCGCGTTGGTAGTTAATCAGGTTATAGGAGAATGGGAAACTCGTTAGGCGAATTTGGTGCCTTATAACAACTATGCCAGAAGGTTGTTTCCTTTCTTTGACAGGGTGGATTTTCATCATGTGCCCCGAGCTGAGAATCAGATGGCTGATGCGTTGGCGACATTGGCATCCATGTATAAGGTGAATCGATGGAATGAAACTCCTTCGATTAGAATCATGCGTCTGGATAGACCAGCTTTTGTGTTTGCAATCGAAGATGTGTCAGACGGCAAACCTTGGTATCATGATATTAAGGTTTTTCTGAAGAGGCAGGAGTATCCAGAGGGTGCATCCACCAAAGATAAGAAGACTTTGAGAAGGTTGGCAGGAAATTTCTTTCTGAACAAGGATGATGTGTTATATAAGAGGAACTTTGACATGGTCTTGCTACGTTGTGTTGATGAACACGAGGCAGGCTTGTCGATGGAGGAAGTTCACGAGGGTTCTTTCGGTACTCATTCTAGTGGACACGCCATGGCTAGAAAATTGTTGAGGGCAGGATATTACTGGATGACTATGGAGTCTGATTGTTTTAAGTACGCCCGAAAGTGCCATAAATGCCAGATTTATGCAGCGAAGATGCATGTACCGCCTACGCCTCTAAACGTGTTGTCATCTCCTTGGCCTTTTGTAATGTGGGGCATATATATGATTGGAAAGATTGAGCCCACTGCTTCCAATGGGCATCATTTTATTTTAGTTGCCATTGACTATTTCACAAAGTGGGTGGAAGCAGCCTCGTACGCCAATGTCACCAAGCAAGTGGTAGCCCGGTTTATAAAGAAGGACATCATCTGTCGTTATGGGGTCCCGGAGAGAATCATTACCGATAATGGCTCGAATTTGAACAATAAGATGATGAAGGAACTATGTCAGAATTTTAAGATCGAACATCATAATTCCTCTCCATATAGTCCGAAGATGAATGGTGTTGTTGAGGCAGCGAATAAGAATATCAAGAAGATTGTGCAGAAGATGGTGGTAACGTATAGAGACTAGCATGAGATGCTACCTTATGCCCTACATGGTTACCGTACTTCAGTGCGTACGTTAACTGGGGCAACCCTTTTCTCATTGGTGTATGGTATGGAAGCAGTTTTACCCTTAGAGGTCGAGATTCCGTCCTTAAGAGTTCTGGCAGATGTGAAGCTCGATGAAGCTGAATGGGTGCGTTCTAGGTTGGATCAGTTGAACCTTATTGAAGAAAAGAGATTGGCAGCCATCGCACATGGTCGTTTGTATCAGAGCAGGATGAAGCACGCCTTTGACCAGAAAGTGCGCCCTCGGAGTTTTCAGACAGGTGAATTGGTTTTGAAAAGGATCCTTCCTCCTCAGACAGATCACAGGGGCAAATGGACTCCAAATTACAAAGGGCCGTATGTGGTTAGAAAGGTTTTCTCTGGTGGAGCCTTACTACTTTCAACTATGGATGGCGAAGATTTTACATCCCCTGTGAATGCAGACGTAGTCAAAAAATACTTCGCATAAAAGAGACCCGCTGGACATAAAAAGAGGGTCCAGGCAAAAAAGGGGCATCCCGACGAGCCATGAAAAAGGAAAGGTTCGGGTAAAAATTAGGGATAAAATGTAAAAAAGGGAAACATGTAAACCCGCAAAGTTGAAAACCCGAGAAGGCAACTTTGGCAAGAATGGGTATCCCGATGGATTGAAAACCCGAAAAGGGCGATTCAGGAAAAATTTAGGGATTTGAAAGCTAGAGGCTATGGTCTGCGTTCGATCTGTGAACACTTTCGATACTTGGGAATTCTGAAAGGAAGGGATCAGTACAGTTAGTCTCTTCAAGGGTCAAGACATTTGTGGATAAGCAGGACATATGGGTCATAGCTGAGTCGAATCATGGTGGATATCTGTTCCCGCATTGCCGACATGTGTATTTTCTTTTTGCTTTTGCGCAATTACCTCTTTTCAGGAATTGTTTCCATTTGTAAATGCCTATTTACATGCCACTTCTCTCAATAAAATTTTCATTTCACTCAAAGAGCTTTCCATTTTTGTTTTTACCTTTACTGTTTTGTTTGCGAAAATGTCCGATATTTTGATAAACATTGCATATTAAACAAAAAGCTTTGCAGAGCATAGCGGAAAACTATCAAATTTGTTTAGGCATTATATATGGTGGATGGTAACTGAGATAGTCATGTTGTGGAGTATTCTGTTTGTTGTTATCTGATTTGCATGGCAACAGGATTGTACTCCCCCAGTAGAGTTGCTCTCCCCAGCATTGAAATTACACCTTCCTCAGTAGAGCAAGCTCTCCCCAACAAGGGCATGGAGGATTGTTTTCTCCGGCCAGAATTGTGGTTGTTTTATTACTCCTCAGCAACCAGTTAGTAGTGGGGCGCTCCAAGGAGGATGTCGTGGTGTCCCCAGCAGGAGGTTTGGGGAATATTTTCTCTGGATCAAGACGTTGTCTCCCCACAGAATCAGGGTGTCCACTTTACCCAGCCAGTCAGGAAGTGTACTTTCACCGATAACGTTATGCTCTAATCCCCAGCAAGGCGAGGGTAAAGTCATTCTCCACATCAGTAGGTTAAGTTCAGCAATATCCCCAAGCAGGATGATATTATGGACTGTTTTCCCCGAGCAGAGTCTGGTAGCAATCTGCGCCGCTGTTGGTGCAGTGGTGGTTAGCATCCCCAGCAGGTTCTAAGCCCAATTGTTTTTGGAAATTTTCAGTAACAGACTTCTGGTTCCGTTATTGGCACTCATTCTTAATTCCCCCAGTAGAGGAGAAACCTCAGGTTTTGGATGTTACCTTCAGTAAAGGACATGTGTAATCCCCTGTAGAATGGATGTTCTTTTGGATCTCATCCCCAGCAGAAGTGGTTGATCAAAAGGGTCGGTCAGTGTGATCCTTCTCAGCAGAGTTCTTGGATTCAGAGGACAATTTATTTTGTCATCCCCCAGCGGAATTGGTCTCTTCTCTTCAGCATTTATTTTGCTGGAGGGGTTTTTTTCATATCATAAGCATTTGCATTGCATCCTCAAGCGCGTAGCATTTCCATTTCGTATGGAGCATTAGCCAAAATTCAAACATATGCATTCGAAGCATAAGCCAGGTTTGATGTTTTCTTTGCCAGTTCTCTTTCTCAGCAGAGATGGCATAACTCAGGAGATTTTGGTTTATCCTTGGTGAGATCGTCGAGGGATGTGTTCCTCCTACCTGTGCTCCCCGGCATAGTCTTTTATTTAGACTTCTCCTTTCCCCAGCGGAGTCATCTTATCTGTGGGTTGTAAGTCCATTGATTTTACCTCTCACCCTTTCGGTTCACGACCGTATCTTGGCTAGGAGCTTGCCTTTGGTTGGCCATTCTCTTTTGTGAAATCCAGTTCTCGCCTGGTAGTCAGTTCTCGCCTGACATATTTTGTTTGCCAGTTTCTCTTTCTTAGCAGAGATTGCATAAATCAGAAGATTTTGTTTAACATTATCCCCAGCGAAGTCCACGTTCTGTCGGTCTTCCTTTGTGAGTACGGTTGAGGTCGTACTTGTGTTATTTTGGTGGGTAGAACGGTTGCGGTCGGTCTTCCTTTGTGAGTATGGTTGAGGTCGTACTCGTATTATTTTTGTGGGTAGAACGGTTGCGGTCGGTCTTCCTTTGTGAGTATGGTTGAGGTCGTACTTGTATTATTTCTGTGGGTAGAATGGTTGCGGTCAGTCTTCCTTTGTAAGTACGGTTGAGGTCGTACTCGTATTATTTTTGTGGGTAGAACGGTTGCGGTCGGTCTCCCTTTGTGAGTATGGTTGAGGTCGTACTCGTATTATTTTTGTGGGTAGAACGGTTGCGGTCGGTCTTCCTTTGTGAGTATGGTTGAGGTCGTACTTGTATTATTTCTGTGGTTAGAATGGTTGCGGTCAGTCTTCCTTTGTGAGTACGGTTGAGGTCGTACTTGTGTTTATTTTGGTGGGTAGAATGGTTGCGGTCAGTCTTCCTTTGTGAGTACGGTTGAGGTCGTACTTGTGTTTATTTTGGTGGTTAGAAGGGTTGCGGTCAGTCTTTCTTGGTGAGTAGGGTTTGCTATAAAATCAGTTTATTTTTGATTTTTTGGGCAAGACTTGATTCTATGGTATTCCTTGGGTCCCCAAGTGTCTAAGAAGGGAAAATTGTCCATCAATTTGATTCATAAGAGGTTCAATTGATCAATTGAATGAAAATCAGGAGAATTGGGGAAAAGTCAACTGTGCAGAGGAAAAAGTCAACTCCTGACTTTTTGAGGTCAAATTCATGTTCCTCATCTCAAATATGTCCATTGATGAAGATTTGATCAAGAAATATGAAGGGATTCACCAAAAATCAAGAGATGTGAAAAGTTTCCAAAAATAGAAGTTAGGGTTTCTATTTATGGCAAGGTTTGGCAAGTTGGGTACCCATCTTTGGAGCATTCTTTTTCTGTGATCCAAGCTCCAAACTTAAGGTTTATGGAGGCCTTTCAAAATTTCACATTCCAAGCTTCAAAAACATACCAATAACATCTCCATTGGATCAAAATTGAGTGAGATATGGTGGTTTAAAGTTTGAGGTTTCTAAGGCAAAATGACCAGCCAGGCAAGTCATGGGCGAGCCAGCACGCCCTCAATTTCACAAACACTTGGTGTGCATGTTTTGTCCCACTTCAAGGACAAATATCTCATTGATAGAGGCTTCAAATGGAAAATTGTTCAACATCACTTTTGTTCCTCTCCATATTCTCTACAACTTTTGTGTTGGAAGTTTTTTCATCTGATCAACTCATGGAGAGATATGAGGAGTCAAAGTAGGAGTCCTCAAACTGAAAAAACCACACGCACATGGCTAGGTCGTGACCAGGTCAAGGAACATGCAAATTTAGTTCCAACCAAGCAACTTTGGGGTCATTTTTAGGTCCCATAGAGGACTCCATTCCATTCACTTTCAACACCAAAGTTGTTGTTCACATTGCCCTCTATCCAAAGAGCACAAGAGTGAACCAAAAGGACATGTGATTCTCAAGCTATGAGCACCTAAAGTAGTGGGTCCAAATCTGAGTTTTCATGGCATGATGTGATCAAAGTGAATTAGAACTTTCCTTTCTTGTATCAGGGGTTACTTAGCACGCTTCAGGCCCAAAATATCAACCAGATTAACCCTAATTCATGCTATAAAAAGGAGAGGAGTTGAACCCTAAAGGAGGTTGGTCGTTTTGGAGAAAAAAGTAGGGTTTTGCTGCTGAAATTATGAGCAAGCTACAAGCATTCTATTGCCATTATTTGGTCAACCATAGTCACCAAAGATCAAGCTTTCTTTTCCTTGGATCATAAGCATCAACAAACCGCAGGTATATCTTCCAAATTTCACTGCATGTCATGGTTATTTTCAGTGTGTTTTACTTGTTTTGAAGTCCACTAGGGATGGTGTGCATTCTGGCTAGTTGATAGACACGTTAGGTGTGTAGTTTTTTTTCTAGGGCAAGCTTTTTCCATTCGTGCTGATCCGTGTGCGTGTTATTTTTTATGTTTGAAATTGGATTTGTGCTCTGCTCAATGAGAGGAAGAGAATGGTATAAGTTTTATGAAATTTTGGGCACCTGTATTTTTCCCCACTGTGGAGACTCACCGGAGAAGACGACCAGAGTCTTCTCCGGCCACCTGAATCTGTACCCTTGCCTGAACCCTAATCTATTTCCCAAAATATAACACAGCCGTCCTTTTGGTTTTGATCCTAGGGCCCCTATTGTGACAACGCATTAATGAGAGGGTGGGGGTCACGTGTTCTTGTTTTTTTATTTTTCTGATTTGTTTAATGATTGCGTGTGGTTGTCCCATGTAATCTTGCCATGTGCTTGCATTCTGATCCGTATGATTCACTGGCTTGACCTGATCATCTTGTTTGACTTCATCCAATGGTCCTGATTAAGTCAAGAACTTTGACTGGCTCCTATAATATGAACCCCCAGGCCAATGCGCGTTGGGCCTTTCCCTTGTTATTATTTGCACCCTCATGCTTTTGGGCTCAATGATGTTTAACTGCGCTTTTACTTTTGTTGCACCCCCTGATATTTTATTTTGTTTTTTTATTTATTTCTTCAAAAAATCATTTTTTAAAAATACATCCAAGCATCAAAAAATTATGGAAAAATTCAGGAAGCATCATCACTCATTCAAATAATTTTTTCATATTTTATTTTCTTATTTTTGCATATTTTAATGTTTCATTTGGAATTTTCTTTGAATTTCTTTTATGTGTGCATTTGGTCATGATATTGGCATCTTCCTATTTTTGTTTGACGTAGTTCTAGGTTGAATTTTCTCATGATTATTTATCCATGTTGACATGATACATTGAGGCATTCCATTCATTTTTTATAGATTTTTTAGGACATTTCTTGTTGACTTTTGAGTGCCATCTTTGAGCAACTTGTTTGTGTGACTTGCATGGAATGTTGGGGCATCTTTGATCATGTTTGGTGATGACTTTTTGCACATCCTTTTGACACATGTTTACACACTGGTTGTACTTCATATAACTTGCATCTTTCATTTTTATCAAACTTGTAGTATCACTTTTGCTTCAGGTCTTGCATGTGTGTTTGTTAGTGAACTTGTGCTAGGGTTTTAATATGTTTTGAACTTGTTTCCTTGTGATGTTTGATGAGATGTTTTGACATCATTTGCTAGGCATCTTATAGGTCATTCTCATCCACGTTGATTGATTTCTAATGTTATCTTGCATGCCTCCTAAGTTCATAACCCTTTGACATTTGCTTGCAATTATTTGAACTTAGTTTGTTCTTCTTCTTCTATGTATTTCAACATGAGATTTGCATGAATTTTGTATGCTCATTCTTACATCTTAAATATCACATCACATGTCATTTGCTTCTGGGTTTAGTGTTTGCATATGCATTGTTACATGATCCATTTGTTTTCATTTGTCATAGTTAATCCATAACTTGCATTTGCATGATCTGTAGGTGCATGTTTTAATTTAGGTTGACCTTTGTCTAGTACCCTAGCTTTAGTATGGTACATTGACATGTGCCTATTACCCTAGGAGTTTCCTTAGCCCTTAGGAACTTTCCCTTTTGGTTTGAGTTTGGTGTGTTTCTTAGTTTGCCATCTCGAGGCAAACTAGCTTGGTTGATTTATTTTTTAATGCTTATATTCAGTATTTGTGTTGTACTAATCTTTTGTGCAGGGGCAGAGGTAAGACACTTGAGTGTGTGGATAGTCATCCATGTTCACACTCACTCTTTCTTTCTCTCATCTCTCCATTTCTTTAGACATAAGTTGTTCTTAAACCTCCCCTTAGGGCCATCTTTGCATGATAACATTAGGATAGAATTCCCGTAGTTTTTTCTTTTCTTTTGAGTCTCACTTCTTATCTCATAACACTTCTAAGATACTTAATAAGGTCAACTTGCCTTGCACACGAGCCTTAAGCATATGAAATGAAGATTGAGGGGTCTCCCTTCATTCTTCTAGAGTGTTGAGCATACGTCCCATTGGGGGCGACCATGCGACGCATTCGTTCCCGTGTCATAGACTTTGGTGCAATGTAAGTTATGAACTAACTCAACTCACTTCTGTCTTAAAAGATACAAAACAAACTCCAAATCATTTTTGTCCTTCGGGATTGTCAAACTTAAGGCTATTTTCAAAAAAGGGCACGTTACTTTCCGTCTTGTCGCAAACAGGTATCGACCCTAACTGCCAGACGCGAACTTAACGTCGCTCATAAAAAACACCAAGAACTTTGGTCCGAACTACGTTGACTCTGAATTTCCTATTGCACAAGGGGAGTACGTAGGCCTAGGACGACGATGTCCTACCGAGTCTGTCTTTGTTTTCCCCTCCCCCATTTTAGTACAGCCATAGATTTTAGGATAACTCACCCTTAGATTAGATAACAAGCGTGGATCCCATCGAGTACGATGGACGCGTGGGGTGCTAACACCTTCCCCTCGCGTAACCGACTCCCGAACCCAGGCTATAGTTTCGATGACCATTCCTTTTCCTCTTCCTCAGGTTTATGCGGTGTTCCCTTTCCCTCTCTTGGGATAAATATACATTGCTGGCGACTCTGTTTTCCGCGCCACTCTCGCGTTTGTACCTGGATGAAAATCCAGGGAGCGACAACTGCTATCCTCTATAGGTGGTTTATTTCGCACCTACCAAGGTTTACTGATTTCTGGGATGTGAAAGATGGTTCATAATGGCCTGTAAAGATCATGGCCCTTACTCACTCGGATATTGTTTGGCATGATCCGATGTATGGAGGAATCCCCATGATTCATAGCTGTGGATATTTTTCCAATGTACCTCTTCTTGGTACAAAGGGATGTATCAGCTATAATCCTGTGCTCGCCCGTCGGCAACTGGGGCACCCAATGGAAGAAGTACCTGATCCAGAAAACCTGACAAGACTTTTTCTCTATCAAGGAGAGAACCTAAATTTAAAAACCGGAAATGTGTTTGCTTGGCGTCGCATCAACCGACAAGGAATGACGGCAACAACGAATCCAGATTGCTCAGTTACTGAAGAATGTCTGGAATGGGCACGTGAAAGGGCTCTTACCTTGAGAATGCCTTATCCTCGTCCCAAGCCTCTCATGGTAAAATCAGATGAAGTTTCAAAGTTGAAGGATGAGATAAAGAAGCTTACCCTAGACAAAGCAAGGATGTAACACCAAATCGACAGGCTGATGGAAGAACTCTGTGGAAGACAAGGGGCATCATCCAACAATTTATATTCCTAGTTCCTTTTGTTTCCTGTTACTTATGTAATAAACTTTGGAGGTGTACTGGCCTTGAAAAGTTTAATAAAATGTTTTATTTTGAATATCTACAATGACTGCAAACACGATTTTCAGTTCCTTGATTTTGCATTGTTTGTTGCTTTTGCATCTCATATCATTTGCATTTGTATTCTTCCCTCTTTTGCTTATTTTTCTATCGTCTCATCTTCAGTTTCGTCACTTTGAATCCTCTGCACCGATACAACACTAGAGCTCAAGCTCAAAGAAGAATGGCAGAATGTAACCAAGAGCTTGATCGCATTAGCAACGAGCTAGAGGACCTACGAGGAGATGTAGGACAGATCATGGAAGTGTTGAACGTCATACGCACAAAAATGGATACCCACACCACTGTTGTTTTTGAAATTTTCAATACTGTTGTGGATCCTCAACCTGTTATTACTACTGCGAGTTTGCCTCCATATGGTTTGCCACCTGGTTTCGTACCTACACCTACTGCAATTCCTATTGTCCAGCAAGTGCAACAAGCTGTTCCGGTAATCACCGAAGCTCCTCAAGTGATCCCTACATTCACTCCAGCTGCTATGCACACTCATGTGCAACCTTATTTCAACGAAAACTAACCAGTTTATGATGTCCCTGACATGTCAGAAGATGGAGACGGACGCCATGAGAAACTCAAGGAGAATGTGGACACCATTGATAAGAGATTTAGGGCAGTAGAAGGTGATCAAGTATTCGGCAATGTTGCTAGGGAAGCATGCCTGGTATCTGGTTTGGTCATTCCTCCGAAATTCAAGACTCTGAACTTTGAGCAGTATGATGGAACCACATGCCCTAAGAGCCATTTGATCATGTCCTATCGAAAGATGGCAGCCCATGTTGACAACGACAAGCTGATGATTCATTGTTTTCAAGACAGACTGAAGGGTGTGTCGTCAAAGTGGTATTTGAGTTTAGATCAGTCTCGTGTGAAGAGTTTCCAGGATGTGACTAATGCCTTCGTCAAGTACTACAAGTACAACATACATTTAGCTCCTGATCGTAGACAACTTCTCAGCATGTCACATAAAAGCACTGAGTCATTCAAGGAGTATGCCCAGAGGTGGAGAGAGATTGCTCCACAGGTGGAACCTCCCTTGTCTGAGAATGAATTAGTTGATTGGTTTGTTGATACAGTTCGTCCAGAATTCTATGAAAGGATGGTCGGAAGTGTAACTGCAAATTTTTCCGATATTGTTGCTGTGGGTGTTAAGGTAGAAGCTGGTCTGAAGAGTGGAAAGATGTCAAGTCCGACTAGCAGTCCAAGTGCCAATAAGGATCAGAGTAAGAAATATTTCAGTAGTCCTCACAAAAAGAAGGAAGGTGAGACTAATGCTGTAATGACCGACAGAAGGAGAAGTCAACTCTGGAATCGCCAGCCAAAATTTGATCAACAACAAAGTTATCCAGTTCAATTTTCTCAACAACCTTATGCGGTTGTGGTCACTCCTGCCTATCAGACTGTTCATCCGGTTCCTGTTTACCAACCGATTGTTAATCAACCACCTCCTACATATCAACCGGCTCCTGTCTGTCAGCCAACCCAAACTCCGCCAAATTATCAACGAGGGCCCAATGCTCCCAATCATCAATAACAAAGGGCTCTTGTACCTCGTCCAAATGCTCCTAACAGAAGACCATGTAGACCGCCAATTCCTCCTATTCCCATGAGTTATACTGAGTTATATCCCTACCTGGTGCAATAAGGTTTGATAACTACCTGAGCTTTGGGTCTACCTCCTAATCCACTTCCACCTAATCATAATCCCAATGTTCATTGCCTGTTTCATGAAGGGGCACCTGGCCATGATCTGGAAAGCTGTTATGCTCTTAAGAATGTTGTGAGAGAGTTAATAGAAAAGAATATTTTGTCCTTTGGTGATTCTCAACCAAATATTAAGAAGGCTTAAATGCAGTTTTGGTCCCCATAGTATCATTTTTCTAAACTTTTGATCCCCCTTTACAAAAACTCAGGTTTTAGGTCCCTTGTTTTGTTTTTTTTGGGGATTATTTTGGCCCCCTCTCCAAATTAGGGTATGTGGCATTTTTCTCGTTGATGTTGATTGCTGACTAGGATTATTTATTATTTTATATTTATTTACATAATTAATTGATAATTTTAATAGAGTTTCTCTAAAACTTAATTAATAAATATTTTGCTGACTAGGATTATTTATTATTTTATATTTATTGACATAATTAATTGATAATTTTAATAGAGCTTCTCTAAAACTTAAATAATAAATATTTTTCAGAAATTAGTTAATTAAATTTTTTTAAAACAGTTTGGGTCACAAACCCAACTCATTTTAACACTAGCCCAATACACAAGTTTACACTAGGTAGTCTTAATGAGCTATATAAACACTAACCACTTTTGTTAAAAAATCAATGTGGGACTTTAATGGGAAACAAAACCCACACTACACCTGTAACTTTTTTTTTTCTTTTTGAGACTACAATGGAGGATTGGATTGCAATGACTGAAATGAAATATTAGCAACAATGAAGTAGATGCAAATTACATATCCTTTTTAGCTACACATGATCCCGATGTTGAAAACAACAGTGCTGGTAATCATAGTTGTGGTTGTTGATGAAGATTATGAACAATTCCTTAATTCTGGGTGGGTTGTTGATGGCGATTTTGTGTATGGTTGTGATAAGAATACCATCAATGTATCCAATGTGGAGGATGAGAGTAATTCATCTGATTTAGATCTAATTGTTTTGGAATTTTATCCTAACTATGAAAACACCCCTTTTGTATCTTCAAAGGCATATGATCCATCTGTAAGTGTTTTCAACTTACTTCACGCAATGTATACGCAATGGTCATGTTTTACAAATGGTCCAAAAACATACACATTATTCCAAAACTTATTTTATTTTAAGAAATAATTCCAAACAGTTAATTTTAAACTATTTTCATAACACGTCTTTATGATATGTTTAGTAAGAAAACACACATACCATATTGAAATAGTTGCAGTGGGAAAAGAAGAAAGGGTTTATAATGATTTTCCCCAAAAGACATATCTGCATATTTTTGCTGCTAGCATTCTCATGTGCAAAAGAATTTATTCTCTCTACCTTTTGGATCCGTACTAGCATTCTCATGTTGGCATTGCAGGTGAATTTCTTAACCAAATTGGTGGCTTTAAAACCTGGGAAAGTTGTTCTTGATATGATAAGAAATGTGATGCAAGGAAAAGATGAAGGTGCAGACAACTCTGATGAAGGTGCAGAAAACACTGATGAAGATGATTGGGTTCCAACAGGAATAGCTGGAAGGGTGAGTTAAATTGGATGGATGTGTATTATTTAACATGTGATTTGATAATTTTTTCCTATGCTCGTTTCTTGATATACAATCTGATTATTACTTAGATTTGTTGGCCTCCTCCCCAAAGAATACGCATGGCTTTTTCTACTGATATTTAGAGACAATGGTGTAGTGTGGGTTTTGTTTCCCATTAAAGTCCTACATTGATTTTTTAACAAAAGTGGTTAGTGTTTATATAGCTCATTAAGACTACCAAGTGTAAACTTGTGTATTGGGCTAGTGTTAAAATGAGTTGGATTTATGACCCAAACTGTTTTAAAAAAATTTAATCCCAAAAAATATTAAATTTCTAAAAAATATAGCTCATTAATTATCTAATTTCTAAAAAATATTTATTAATTAAGTTTTAGAGAAACTCTATTAACATTATCAATTAATTATGTAAATAAATATAAAATAATAAATAATCCTAGTCAGCAATCCACATCAGCGAAAAAAATGCCACATACCCTAATTTGGAGAGGGGACCAAAATAATCCCAAAAAAAATCAAAACAAGGGACCTAAAACCTGGGTTTTTCTTAAAGGGGGATCAAAAGTTTAGAAAAATGATACTATGGGGACCAAAACTGTATTTAAGCCTATTAAGAATAATCCTCTGCATACTCATGGGAATGTTAGCGCTATTGATGAAGTGCTTGAAGAGAGTTTAATCCTTGATGTGTCCGAGATCAAAACCCTTCTCCGGGTCTTTCATTTGAAGTTATTTGAAGCCGGTCTTGTAAAGGTTTGCCATAAAGACTGTAAAGATTGTGATGTCAGCATCAGAGGATGTAGTTTGGTTCAAAAAGATGTTCAGAGGATGATTAATGACGCTACTCTACGCGTAAGTAATGGGTTGAAGAATGATGAGATTGATGTGATTGAACGTACACTCAGCTCACCAGAACCAATTGATATTACCCCCGATAAGAAAAAATCATCTCATGTACCTCAGGGACGTGATGCTACCATACTGGAAAGTAGCAAGAAAATTCATGATGATATTACTCCCGCCACTCAGGCAACTCTGACTTATCAACCACAATTTTGTCAGGTAACACATCAGAGCCATGTTGCGAAAGAGTTTGATCCAATCCCATTGACCTACAGTCAATTGTGGTTTTATTTTTGCTGATTGGACACGAAGACCAAGAAAGTATTTTCAAGCCGGTACAATAAAAAAGATATTTACTCCCCGGATTATCAAGTTGTTTATTTTTTGTTTGCATTTACTTCTTTGACTATAAAAGCATGTTTACATGTTAGAACTTGTCTTGAATAAATCCATTCGTTTAACTCATTTTAAAAATGCTTTTCCTATCTTATAATGCCAATACTACCCAATCTCTTGCTTTAGCAGAGAATTGAATGGAGGATGACGAAATAAAACACAACATCTCTTATTGTATGCTTTTGAACAAAACTCTGCTAAAGATATAAGACATTGTTTCAAATTCCCCAAACACTGGAGATAAACTTTCGTTAACCCCTTTTGAGCCTTGGAGTAGTAGTTTTCTTCTCTAAAAAATTCAAAGAACCTCCATCTATCATTACTAACACATATTAGTTGAGTTACTCCACTCACTTCTTTTTAATATCAACAATTAAATATATATACTTTAAAATAAATTATTTTTAAATAAATTACGTTCTTTGTTAATTTGATATTTCGTATTGTTTTGTTTATAAAAAAATCTATTTTTTAAATAAATTAAATAAGTAATATATTTAAACATTATAAAAATTAGCTAAATCGAAATAATAAACTTTTTTTTTCTCTAAATAAGTTAGATGAAGTAATGGGAAATACTAGTCTAGATCTAAATTCTAGTCTAGATCTTAATGGGAAACATTAGGGCAGCCAACCAACCACTTTGAATAAATCAAAATAGCACCAATCAACCACATGTCAAAGTAAATGTAACATACTCTCACCTACCACATATTAAAGTGAATGGGTGAGTGATTCAAGAAAACACAACTACACTGAACAAGAGAATCATTCTAAAGGATAAATCTAAGATGGAAGAGATTGTTTCTTCTTCATACAAATCAGTACGTGAATTTATAATTCCTATCTTATCAATAGGATGAAGAATATTATCACTAACAAATGATTATTTTTCTTTTTTTCTCTGAAGTGTTAAAGAACTAAAGGGGCTAGAAACTAGTAAGAGGATGGCATCTGATTATTTTGATCTGGATCTACCATGTCCTATTATATCAACTATGATTTCCTGGAGTATAAGGTATTTTTTTTCTCACAAAGATCACTGTTATATTCTAAAAATTAATGCAAATATTTCTTCTCACACATCGATCATTTGATGACTTCATATGTATGTGCACGCGCTATTGCTTGTCAAAATGTAAGAAATAAAAGAAATCGATTCAAAAAAAACTTTAAAATGACCAACCATAGTAATATCCTATAGGTATATATAGCTAGGATTAAACTATCAACATTGTACTACAACCTAAAACGACCAAATTGTGACATAGTTAAAATCCCATGAAAATTCCATTAGATTATAATATATTAAACATACTAACAAAAATCATAATTAAGATTGAAACAACTAATTCTTAAGCCCAAAACTTAAACTTTGAACAGTAGCAATCACTTCCTCCTCAAACTAACATAAAATTTTAAAGATCGGCGGATCCTTAATGCAAAAGCGTCCCCCTTACGAGGCTTCTTTGTTTTAAAATATTCAAACCAACCCCGTCCAATGAACTTTTCAGCAGTGTTCCTTTTAGTTGTATGAATGAAGAAGTTGTAATTTTTTTCATGAATACGATCGTGGTGAATTTGTTTATCTATATATAGGCGAATTAACACTCGTTTCAACAATCTTTTTATTCATTCAGTTTATACTTAGTTAAAATATTTTTCAAATTATTTTACTAGCATTTGTTGAAAATTAGATTTGATGCAACATGAAGTTTTTGTACTTAAAATTTTTTTCAAGATGTTTCAGCATGCAATCAATTGAAACATTTGTGCAGTCGATTGAATGACCTTTTAGATTTTTTTTTTAATTCATGCAACTGATTGAATGGTCCTTACAATCGATTGCAGCAGTGTAAAATTTCAGATTTTTATTCCATCAATCGATCGATGGACTTGGGTAATTGATTTACACTATACATTTTTTGAAAAATACTGAAACATGTGCACTCCTTCATTCACTTCTTTTTTATGATATCTCCTAATTTTAAACTCATTATTTTTCAGGAAAGTTATCCAACCATCGTCATGCTTTATCAAAAATTGTTCTTATTCTATAAGTAGAACTCAAATTTTCATTTTATTGTTACCTCTTTCAAACAAATTATACAAAACTCTCTGCATAAGTTACTGTTCTCGACCTTACCATTTGTAACGCGCTTAAGATTCCTAAAATTTCCCAAAATTTTTAACACGTGTTTAAGAGTTCCCAAATCATCTCTATAGTTATGATATATGCGTCAATTTGTTAAGACTAAGCATTTTTTTTCTATATATTTAAGTATACATTTTCAAAATAATTGCTTTACCAATTATCACAACAGCATGACAAAATTTTACAAAAAAAAAAAGAAAAAACATATTAAGCACTATATGTATAAACATTCTTCAAAATATGAAGTGACCTTTAAAATAGCAAAATCACATGTTTATGTTTAACTCACATAATTATAAGAGTAGTTTTAAAAATAATATTATAAATGTAAGTTACTCAATCATATTTATTAACAAAAATAATTTTATCATAATTATAATTTCAAAAAAAATAATTAATTTAAACCATTGCATCGCGCATGTCTTTTTGTAGTTTACCATATTGTAGTGTTAGTTAAAATAAATATAGACAACTTTATAAGTAACATTATTTAGGTTTGTTTTTTAAAATGGCCTAATTTTTTCTAGTTTTATAAAATGGCCTAATTTTATTCTAATTTGGTGTCTTGGTTATCATATAGCCGATGGATTATCGCTTAGTGTCCATCAACTTGATGTTAAATGCGAAACCAAGACAAACGTTATTGATTCTCTCTTTATTGTCAAGAGAGCAATGGATGAGATCAATGCAGGTAATATATTCTAGTTCTTGTTCCTCAACGAGAAAAAATTATACTTCATAATGAATTAATTATGTTTCAATATTTTTTTTGCAATATCTTCAACAGTTGTGAGAATGAGGTTGGCTGTAAACATGAAAGCCAAAGCAGAAAAGAAATTATAGATCCAAAAAGCTGAAGGAGAAGCTGAGTCCAAGTATCTATTAGGACTCGGTATTGCTAGCCAAAAGCTATCATGGTTGGACTAAGGGACAATATCATGGTTGTATTCTCTAAAAATGTACCCAAAACATTAGCTAAAGATGTCATGGACATGGTATTGGTCACTAAATACTTCGACACCATGAAGGAAATTTGAGTATCCTCAAAATCTTCATTTGTGTTCATACCCTATGGTCCTAGTGCTGTTAGAGACATCACTGCATAGATTAGGGTTAAGGGAAATGTTGCAAATTTAAAAGTGCTTTTGGAGATATTATAAATGCTTTTTATGCTCGAAAGCCTTTACGATGTAAATTGTCTAAGGCACCTTAGTAGATTCATTTTCTTTATATACACTAGCGTCCACGTGCCCGTTTGTCCGTTTTTTTTAGTTCGCTAACGCATCAAAATATAAATCGATATTTTTGTATGTAAATTTTACGATATATTTTTGTATGCTTCTTTGTTTGCTTTTTAGCGAGCACGCCTTAAATATTATAAATCAATCAATCAATCTATCTCTCTTTCTCCCTCGCTCCCTTTCTTTCTCGCTCTCTCTCTAATGCAAACTTGTGAAGGTATTAACATATTTTCTGTTTAATTTAATTTTAATTATTTATGTGGTGTCATACACATTTTATTGCACTATATTAAGTTAATCATAAGTAAATTTGTTTTGTCATCTTTAATTTGATTTAATAGGAAGACTAAAAATATGGAATGTGATTAAATAATATTTTTATATTGAGTGTAAATTTTTTGACATAAATAATATTACATATTTCTATAATCTCAGGTTTGTTTGAATGTGTGTTGGAAAGCTAAAGTTTGGTACTACCCTATGGTGAGGCCTCAGGAGGCTAATTGAATGTGTATGAGTAGTAATGCTAAATTAATTATCTATGATGAAGATTAATTTTTGTTGAGGTGTTGAATATTTAATCTATGTATTGTTGGTGTATGATATTGGTGTGAACATGACACACATTTATGAATGGTAATAATTTTGTGTTATTATGTGTTTAAATGTATGTTTATTGAAATGGTTGAATTGGCATTAATGGTCGTTTGCACTGTCAGATGAAGGGCCAATTCTGCATATGTCTGTTTGCATATCATTGTTGATTATATATATATATATATATATATATATATATATATATATATATATATATATATATATATATATATAATGGTCAAACAAATAAATAGCAATTCTAGGCCTTTTCTTCGTTAACTCTTTCATTAATATATAATTATTTAATGTGTTATATTAATGGCAAATTAATGGTAAGTGAAAAATAAAATTGCCATAATACTATAGTAACCGGATCTTAAAATTCAATGTATTTATTTTTTAATTTAATTTTACCATTTATATATGGCAAGTAAATTCTAAAATGGATTATAGTTTAAAATGTTATAACACAATTAAATGGATCCTCTGTGTGGTAACTTATAAATTATTTTTGAAAATGCATTTTAAGATATATGATATCTCTTATTTAATCTGATATTTCTTAAACCAAAAATATTTCTCACATAATTTTCTAATTTCTCATGTTAATTCAATTTCACGTGATAGGGTTTAAATGACAGAAATTAATTTATATTGCTTAACCAAAATGAAATGCTCAAAAATAATTGAAAGAGAAACCACTAAATAGAAAATGGGAAAGTGATACGATAGAAACTTTTATGATTAGAAATTGATTAAGTGGGAGAGATAAAATCAGTTTTTGAGGTATAAACGTAATAACTCCTTCTCATGTTGCATCTTTCAAAGTGATAACTAAAAAAAATTATTATTAGTATAGATTATAGATAGTTGTATAATAAATTACATTGATTTTTAATGCATGTTTGAAAAAAAAATGGTACCATTCTTAAATAAGAATGAAAATTAAAGAAAAATAGAGTCTGTCAAATTAATGCACCGAGAGGGGAGTTAATAATTGCACTTAAGAATAGGGAGTTAATAATAATTAATTTGTAACTTCTATTGGTAGTTACTCTATCCGTTCCTTTATAAGTGTCATTTTTGGAATAATTTTTTATTCCTTTTTAATTGTCACTTGTAAAGTTCAAGGTAATATTAAATGCATTTTTGTCAAAATTGCACCTACATAATTAATACAGAGAGAAAAAAGTAAAATGAATATAATAAATAATTAAGGGTATTGATCGTGAAGGCTGGATCAAATCCTGTTGAAGTGGACCACCAAGTACGTCTGAGATGCTGGGCGTAATGAGAGAAGTATGGGGTGTACCTGCAAGGCACTCTGACGCTCAAGTAAGAAAGGGTCAGAGAAAAGGGGCAAGTACAAAGTGTTAGTTTGTAGGGTCAATATTTGATACCTGACCCTCTCAAGTGAGAGGGTTTATATAGTACCTCCAGCGCGTGGCCAACAGTCCTATTTTCGGGGCGAAATAACCGTTTTCCCAAAGAATAGGTAACTGCCCAAACTACCCGTTATGTCGGACAGGGTGCCAAAAACTAGCCGTTATGTCGGGCATAGACATAGTTTCGGGTACATGCCCTTGGCTGTTCAGGGAGTGAAGACGTCGTGCGGAACAAACAACATTTACGGGGAGGAGCTGTGCAGTCCTTACCCGGATTGAGGGGTAGAAAGGTCACTTTTGCCCCCTTTGTGGATTGGGCTTAGGCAATTGGACCGTTCTGGAGCGGAGAAGTGGATTGGGCCATGTCTAGCCATTGGTCCAGTCCAGAACATGAGCCCCCTAAGTCGTTGCTCCCGAGCATGGGAGTGATGACTTAAGGGCAGCTCGCGGCTCCGGGGAGCTAGTGTAAAGCCGTCGTTTGGTGACAGGGGAAATTGCTTCGTGGTGCCCGTAGCCTCTGGTGCTCGTGATGTTCATGACTGTGACGGGGCTGCCCGTCGAACGGGGAGACTAACGGTTAGAAGGAATTAGAAGCTTTAAGGCGCCACGTGTGCCTAGAGCCCTGTGCAGCAGTTACTAGGAAATGATGGCTAGTTACTAGCCATTATGACCTACGAGGGCGTGCCACTGCACGTGCCCCTTAGTATAAAAAGGGGAGACTCAGTTCATTTGGAACTTTTCGCTTTTTCTTTTCTTCGTCTTCCTCAGAGCTTTTGCCTGTCACCGCCGTTCGCTGTTCCGGCCGCCGCATCAAGTTCCTAGCAACCGCTTTTCATCTTCTTAATCAAGCAAGTTTACTGATTTCATGCTCTTCTGTCCCTTATGATGGTTATTTGTAGTATGCATGCGGTTAAGTTTAGGTTTAGAAGATGAAATAGATTCGTTTCCAGCGGTTGTTGGTGGTGGAAGGTGATTATGCCATTTTCCGCCGCCGACGAGGCCGCTGGGTTTTTAGGACATTCTGGTGATTTTGGGAGCAGAAGTGGATTGGGCCATGTCTAGCCATTAGTCCAGTCTAGAACAGGAGCCACCTAAGACGTTGCTCCCGAGCATGAGAGTGATGACTTAAGGGCAGCTCGCGGCTCTGGGGAGCTAGTGTAAAGTCGTCGTTTGGTGACAGAGGAAATTGCTTCGTGGTGCCTGTAGCCTCTGGTGTTTGTGATGTTCATGATTGTGACGGGGTTGCCCGTCGAACGGGGAGACTAACGGTTAGAAGGAATTGGAAGCGTTAGGGCGCCACGTGTGCCTAGAGCCTTGTGCAGCAGTTACTAGGCAATGATGGCTAGTTACTAGCCATTATGACCTACGAGGGCGTGCCACTGCACGTGCCCCTTAGTATAAAAAGGGGAGACTAAGTTCATTTGGAACTTTTCGCTTTTTCTTCTCTTCGTCTTCCTCAGAGCTTCTGCCTGTTACCGCCGTTCGCTTTTCATCTTCTTAATCAAGTAAGTTTACTGATTTCGTGCTCTTCTGTCCCTTATGATGGTTATTTGTAGTTTGCATGCAGTTAGGTTTAGGTTTAGAAGATGAAATAGATTCGTTTCCGGCGGTTGTTGGTGGTGGACGGTGATTATGCCATTTTCAGCCGCCGACGAGGCTGCTGGGTTTTTAGGACATTCTGGTGCTTTTGGGAGCAGAAGTGGATTGGGCCATGTCTAGCTATTGGTCCAGTCCAGAACATGTATTATAGGTAAAATGATATTTATTGTATGAGAAGTAACAATATTAATTAACTTTCTTAGCATGTATACAAAATCAAAAAGTGACACTTAAAAAGGAAAGGAGGGAGTATTATTAATGTGGTAATTTAGTAAATATATAAGTGGTTAAAAGATAATTTTGGAAGAAAAATAGGCCAACCATTTTCCCCTATCCTCTTTATATATAGGTGTAGATCTCAATAGTTCTATCTCTTTAGCGCCTTCACTTTTAATATTCACTTGTCAATCTCTCTTTATTGCTTTTTATGTACACACGCGTGAAAATATTAAACAAATGTTTTAGTAAAACTTTCTTTAACGTTTCATGTATCTTGTTTGATTCTTCTTTCTTTTATGATACCATGTTACTATATTTATAGAGACGAAATGTTTATGAATTTTAAAATGAAAATGAGAGACAAAAATTATTATAGAGAATAATATTTAAAGAAGTTAAAATAAAAATTGAAGAAAGATGTTTAATTTTTTTTATAAAAAAAGAAAAAACTTATAGTTATAAATAAACATGTAGATAAATAAAAATGTTGATTTATATAAGAAGAGTGTGTATTTTATTGGTTCTCTAGAGAAAAATGTACCGCTATTTATGTATTCTAAATAAAATAAAATAATGAAGTCTTCAAAAAATTGCATTAATAATTCAATTGTCTCCATAAAAGAAAAATATTGGAGTATGGATTGTTCAATGTCATTTTTTATTGTAAATGTAAATAAAATAAGCCTTGAACCATCTTAAAATCTCAAGTGTCATGAAATTATTATAACATAAAATAAACAACATTAAAAATTCAAATTAAAACTCCCTACAAATTTAACTCTTTGTATATCCTTATTTTAGTTAAAATTATTTTAAAACTAAAAATTGGTTACAGAAAATAAAGGTAATACAAATGAAGTAAAGACGGAATTATATATTTTTGGATGTTTGGGTAGACATTTTCTCCCTACAAAACAACTCCTTAATTTCTTTTTTTATTTTATTTTTTGGGTACAAACCCCTTAACGACTTCTATATTTACTAAGAAATCACACTAGTAAAATATTGGAGCTTTTGCACGGTTGAAGTATTTTCTTATTGGAAACCATAAAACACTGTAACCATGAAGAATTATACCAACAAAGGGCAACAGCTTCTGATTTCCTTGTTAATAATTTTATCAATTTGAGCAGTTCATTTCATACCGGTAGAAAGCTTTACTCTCGTACTGGACCATTCAACAACGCAGCTCATAGAGAGAAACTCTTCCTTCTCTCTAACCTTTGTGTCCTTTGGCTCTTCATCTTTAACAAGCTACTCACACTAACACTAACTTATCTTACCAGAAACCATGTACCAGGTACATTAAAAACAGTTTCGTGTTTAGAATTTAAAGTTCGGACCTCTTTATTCATTGTTACTGGGTTCAACATTGCTAGATCTGAATGGGTTTGGTTTAAAGTCCTAATCTTCGGGTTAGAGACCTTCCTCCCTTTAGGTCGTATTCCTCAGTGTTGATCCTTTTAACCTGGATTCGTGGTCTTTAGCTTTTCTCTTTAAAGGTTTCTGGTCCGTTTCTGCCATCCTTTCAGTGTTCACTTCTGGGCAGTAATCCTAGAGTGACTCGTATAGATATGGTTGGATGGACTTTCGCGGATGATACCCAAGAGGTTTGGGAGGTGGCTGGAAAGAAGAAGGACCGTCGAGCTAACATGGGGCGAAGGTCAATCTGGAAGAACAGTAGAGGTAAAGGTACTGATCTCGACCTAAGAGAAGCTTCATCGTTTTTCTTTACAGAATTTCCAGACTCTTTCGATGCTAAACGTATGTTCGACATATTCAAAGAATTTGGTTTAGTTCTAGAGGTGTTTATTCCGGGTAGAACAGATAAGAGGGGTAAAAGATTTGGTTTTGTTAGATTAAAAAAGGTTGAAGACGAACATCTTATGGTCATTAAATTGGATAATATCATCATTAATGGCAATAAGATATTTGCCAACTTACCTAGATTCCAGAGAAAAGCAAAGGAAGTATGAGGTTTAAAGATAAGCAGAACAGAGATTTTGATAAGGCGGCAATTGGAGTTCATCAAAACAAACATAATGCTAGGGTTTGGAATGTAGAAGGTGCCTCTTATGCACAAATGGCTAAAGGTGACAATGGAAGGATGAGGCGTAATCTAAAGCAGGTCTTATTAGGGGACAAACCAAACTTTGCGCATCTGAGTTTCAGTGTTAATAATGAAGAAATAGAGAGATTCGAGCAATCTTTTGTAGGAGTTCTGGAAAACCCTGGGTCTGTGGTCGAAGTCAAAGAAGCTTTTCAAATAGAGGGATATTTTAAAATTAAGGTCACCCCTTTGGGGGCCAATTTATGTCTGCTAGAAGAGGATAATAAGGGATATATCAAAAGAATGGTGGAAGAGGATAAAGAGTGGTGTATTAAGTGGTTTTCGAATATCCATCCTTGGTCCACCAATGATGTTGATCAGGAGAGACTCACTTGGGTGAAGATTTTCGGGTTACCCTGTCATGCTTGGGGAGAAATTTTTTTCAAGTTCCATGTAGCACCAACTGGAGTTTTTGTCAAAATGGATGAAGATACTCCGAAAAAGTTGAGATTGGATGTAGCTCGAGTTCTAATTCGCCCAAAATATGCCATGAATCTAAACGAAGTTATTGCAGTTGAAGTTAATGATAGGACGTATCGGATCAAGATTGTTGAAGATTCTTTTGGGCCGTACATGAAAGATCATTGCCATTATAAAAAAGTTAGATTTGAAGAGGATAACTCAGAAGAAGTAGAATCCATTTCTGATGAGGAAGATGAAATTTGGGATGATACCCTCAAGAATTTCTGTAATCAGTCAAGAGGTTCTGGGCATAATCTAGAAGAAGGAGAAATTGGTGAGTCCATAATCAATGCCCCTCTGAGAGCGCGTGATGAAGTTGGCGAGTCCCAAGGAGCTGGTGGACCTGAAGATAGACTCAATAATAGGACAGGGTGGGGCAGTAATGAGAAGAAAAAAGGAACACGCCAGTCTAGACTTGATAATGACTCTTCCTTTTTAGGTTCTATTGCAAGCATTGATACAAGTGAAACACAGAGTCCCATGGTTGATCACGTGACATGTAGCCTCGAAAGACAAAAAAGAAAACTTGGGACTGTGAGCATTATTAAAGAAAGTGAAAAGGAAACATTGTGCATCAACAGCTCTAATGAGATTGCGAATTTAAATTCTATAAGAAGGTTGGCTGGTGGAAAATCAGAAACCGCGACTTTAGATACGAAGTTGAAGTCCATTCCTAATAAGAAAAAGATGTTGATTGATGAAATTTATCAGAAAATCAAAATTCCTTTCACTCCCTCTTACTATGCTACTTTATTACAAGCAAACTGTTCTCAAGTTAAAAGCATTATTCCTATCCTAAGTCCAAGCAGGAATGGAGATGTAGCAGCTGACCATTGTTCTCCTTTAATTCCTAAGGATTCTAGTCCAACAGATAACTCTATCGGAGATTCTAGTTTTCTAAGGAGCAATTCTAGGATTAAGAAGAGGTTAGAAAATCTCCCTGCAAGAGTTTGGGATTCCATTAAATCTCTGGGTATTGAGGCGGAGGAAGATGATGAAGCATTCCAATCAATTATCCGTAAATTGGAAATTGAAGACAGAAAATTTAAGAAAGGCAAGAAGGAGGCAACTACTAATCATCCATGAATATTGTTTCTTACAATATCAGAGGATGTGGAGGTGGTCTTAAGAGAAAGAAGATCAGTTCTAGTATAAACAAAGGAGGTGGGGAGATCTGCTTTATACAAGAAACAAAGTGCACACATATGACAGATGACATGGTGTATAGTATATAGGGTAACAGAAAATGTCAGTGGTCGGCAACATATTCAGTTGGTCTAGCAGGAGGGATATTAATCATCTGGAAAGAAGGAATCTTGATTCCTTTATGTAGTTTTAATGGCTTAGGATACCTTGGAAAGCAGGTATCTTGGAGAGGGAGAAATGTTTATCTGCTAAACATTTACTCGCCTTGCAACATTCAGGAGAAAAGAGAATTATGGTCCAAAAGTTTAGAATTGAAAGCTAAAAAGGAGCCTGGAGAATGGATTATTGGCGGAGATTTTAACGCAGCCAAGAATCCAGGAGAACAAGTTGGATGTACGACTCATAAGAGGAGATACATGACAGAATTCACAAAATTTATCAACATGAGCGGTTGCGTGGACATACCAATATCTGGCTATAAATATTCCTGGTTCAAATTAAAAGGCAAGACATGCTATCGCCTTGACAGATTCTTGGTCACTCCCGGGATTCTAAATGAGTGGAACACGGTTTGTCAAAGGATAAGAGAAAGAGACGTATCAGATCACAGACCGGTTTGGTTGTCAGCCAGAAACACAAACTGGGGACCTAAGCCGTTCAAAGTCCTGTCCTGCTGGTTTGAGCATCCAAGTTTTCTGTCGTTCGTGAAAAAGGAGTGGGAAGATTGTGTTGTGGAAGGGAAGGCCTCATATATACTGTCCAGGAAATTACAATACCTACGGGAGAAACTTAGGTGGTGGAATGTTAATATATTTGGATGGATTGATACCAAAATCAAGGAGGATGTAGGCACTATCAATGCAGTCGAAGATCTATTTGACTTAAAGCAAGACTGCATTACTTCACAGGAGTTGTCTAAAAGGAATGATGCAGAAAATGCTCTTTGGAAAAATTTAAGGATCCAAGAAAGTATGTTGAGACAAAAATCTCTGACCAAATGGATAGAAGATGGGGATTTTAATACGAAATACTTTCATGCAGCTCTGAAAAATTGTATCAGTTTGAACACAATCTCCTCAGTGTATGTCAATAACAGTGTAATAGAGGGTGTGACTGGGATCAAAGAAGCTGCTAGAGATCATTTCTTTAAGAGATTCAGTAAAGTTTCAAGGCCTTTCCCTTTTATTGGAGAATCCGGTTTTAAACGATTATCTGTTCAGGACAGTGCAGAACTTGAAATTGGGGTCGAATTGGCTGAAATTAAGAGTGCAGTTTTTGAGTGTGCAGGAGATCGAAGCTCGGGCCCTATTGGTTTCAGTTTTGAGTTCTTTAAAAAGTGTTGAAACATAGTAGGCATAACTTTACTAAATGCATTTTGGAGTTCTTCGAAGGAGAGAAACTTCCTAAGGTCCTCGCTTCTTCAATTTTGGTGCTAATTCCAAAAAACGATAGTTTGAAGAATTTAGACGACTACAGACCAATATCTTTAATTGGTTCAGTTTATAAAGTCGTGTCTAAGTTACTTGCAAACAGACTCAAACGAAAAATTGGAAGCATTATCTCAAAAACTCAAACGGCGTTCATAGAAGGGAGAAATTTACTCGATGGTGTTTTGGCTTTAAATGAAGTCATTGACTTAGCTAAAAGAACCAAGAAAGAACTGTTGCTTCTTAAGGTCGACTTCGCCAAAGCCTATGATTGTGTGGAGTGGAATTATTTGCTTTATGTTATGAAAATCATGAGATTTGGAAAAAAATGGATGAGGTGGATGGACAATGGTGTATTCAATAGTTTCACATGGGTTTTATTTAACGGGAGTCCTACAAAGGACTTTGCCATGACTAGAGTTCTCAAACAAGGCGATCCGTTAGCACCTTTTCTATTCATAATTATCGTGGAAGGCCTCGCGGTGCTAATGGATAGAGCAGTGAATAGAGGAAAATATTCTGGTTTCAGAGTGTCTCCAGCCGTGGACATTCACCTTCTTCAGTAAGCAGATGACTTAGTCTTGGTGGGAGATGGATCGTGGAAGAATTTAAATGCAACCAATGCTATATTGAAGGGTTTTCACTTGGTATCTGGTCTTGATATTAATTTCAGTAAATGTTCTCTCTACGGTATTGGTATTGAAGACTCGACGCTAAATGCTGCAGAAAATTTCTTATCTTGAAAAGTCTCTATTTGTCCGTTTAAATTTCTGGGTATTAACATTGGTGGCAACCATAGATTAGCTTCTTTCTGGAAACCAATGATTGATAAGGTTCTCCCTAGATTGAATTCTTGGAAAGGCCGATTTTTATCGATGAGTGGTAGAGTTACATTAATTAATTTAGCCTTAGCAAACCTTCCAATCCATTACATGTCTTTCTACAAGCTCCCTTGTCGGGTTATATGTATTCTTACCTCTATCCAAAAAAGATTCTTGTGGAATGGTTCAATGCTAAAAAAAGGAGTATCGTGGGTCCGGTGGAGTGTGGTATGTAAAACCAAAGAAGATGGAGGCCTAGGGGTTAAGGACATAAAGCTATTCAATATAGCTTTGATATTTAAATGGATTTGGAAAATCTTATCGTCGGATGAGTTTTTGTGGAGGGGAGTATTAAAATACAGATATCCTAATGCAGAACACGATTTTCATATTGGGACGCTGCCTAAGTATCATGTACCCCCATCTTTATGGTGGAAAGATCTGTTTAATGTTTCTATCTTCTGTGGCAATAACCGTTTTGCAGATTTGATGTATTATAAGATTGGAAATGGAGAAAAGGTACCGTTATGGTTGTCACGTTGGGCAGGTTCTGCTACTTTGCCATCTTCCTTTCGGGAGGTTTGGAACAGATCAGTGAATAAAGATAGTATGGTTATTGACAATGGAAATCGAGAAGATGGAAGTTGGCGATGGAAGGTTGATCTGTTTCATCATAACCTTCCTGAGGACATCAGTCTGCAGGCTCATTCTCTCCAGACTGCGTTGCAAGAAGTCGACGTGGATGAAAGAGATAAAGATATCGTCGTTTGGCAGCATGACAGTAATGGAATATTTTCCGTGTCCTCCTTATACAGGTTGTTGCAGAGTATTATAAGAGATAACGGTTGGAGTTATGGGGAAAATTTGAAGGTAGCCCTCAATTTAATTTGGTTAGCGCAAACTCCTCTTAAAGTCAATGTATTTGGGTGGAGGTTGTTGCATAACAAAATCCCTACACGCCAAAATCTTAAAAGAAGAGGAATCATTATCGATAGTCATGATATGGTCTATTCTTTTTGTTTTTTAGAAGAGGAAAAATATAAACATATTTTTTCACTGTTATAAATCAGTTAAGGTATGGAAGCATATGTTTAGGTGGTTAGGAATTGAGGAATTTTATTTTGGAGATATCATGAATCATTTCTCAAGCTGGACGAATGGCTGTGTGAAGAAGAATATTAATGTTAGGAATGCTGTTGGGTTGTGGCTTATTGTTTGTTGGGCAATTTGGTTGTCTAGAAACAATATAATTTTTAAAGACGAGTTTTGAGAACTTGATTCTATTACTAATCGAGTCACTTTGTTCTCTTGGTGGTGGATAGGAAAGAAACAGAAAAATGCATTTAATTGTAACTACTACGAATGGGTTAATGCCCCTTGTGAATTTTTGTAGGTCCTGATTTTAGGAGTGACCTTCTTTTGTATATGGTTTTGGATACACCTTAGTATCCTAGATATATAATACACATTTTGCTTATTAAAAAAAAACACCAACAAAGGCTTTCTTCTTTTTGGAAATCAAATATTCTTTCTCACTCATTGATATTGTTTGGTTTGAATCTTTGTGTTTTACTCCACTTGATAAGTTTTTTTTTTAAAAGCAAAATAGATTAAAAAGGCACAAGGTGTGCATAACCCATCTACAACCACCACAACGAGAAGAAAACAAATAAAACATGAACACCCACGACGAAACTCACCCAAAACCAAAGCAAGATTGACACACCACTCCGACCAAGATAACACACTACCCGAGATTTTCCGAACCAAAAGTCAATCCCACGACAACCATTAAATATCTACAACCCATCAAACTTTACTAATAAACCTCCAACAAAAATAATAGAATTTCTTCAAGCCCAAGTAGCCCAACAAATAGCTAAGTTGAAGATCCACCCGAGATCCAGCTTAAAATTCACTTTAACCGCCACCTCAAGTGCAAGCAAGCAGTCGATAGGAGACAACGAATCAAAAGAAAAAGCGATATGAAGCCAATCAATAGTTTGAGTCCACCAAACCTTCAAAACGAGGCATTATCCCAAATGATGTTCTGAATCCTCACTCTCCTCACCACATAAAGGACACCACAAAATAGGAATACCACCTAACATTCCTCAGCTCTCTAAATTTGATGTATTAGGGAGACATTTTAGCACTAACCTCCAGCCAAAAATCAAAATGTGCTAGGATCCTTCGTCCTTAAAGCCTCCAAAACAGTCTCGTCAAAAATTGAGCCAACATTACATCATTCAACAATCCTATCATAATAGTGCTTGAAAGAAAAACTAGCAGAATTTCGCCTCCACATGAACCGGTCGGACTGCTGCCTAGTGTAGCACCCCAAAATTTGCCCTCCTTACTTTATTACTAACTGGCTTATGTTTCATTTCATTTTTGCATTATCATGTGTGCATATCATTGGTTCTTAGCATGGGGTCAAGGTGCCTGAGGCATGTTCAAGAGGAGAAGATGTTCTTCAAAGGGTCAAGCAAGAGAGTTCAAGTGGATCACTTCCTCCTAACCAGTGCAGAAATTAGGGTTTTGAGATTCTTGGGTTTATTGCTCTAATGGGCAAGCTTCTTGGGTTTTTATCATCATCAAAGGGCATATCCTATCTTTGTTGGAGAGGATACACATCATATTCAGAGGAATTTGGATTTGGAGACTGTGCTATTTCCTTCTAGACTGAGGGTACCAAAATTAGGGTTTGCTATAAAGTCAGTTTATTTCCGATTTCTTGGGCAAGAATTGATTCCATGGTATTCCTTGGGTCCTTAAGGGTCTAGGAATGGAAGGTTGTCCATCATTTTGGTTCAGGAGAAGTTCAATTGGCCAATGGATTGGGAATCAGGAGAATTGGGAAAAGTCAACAGTGAGAGGGGAAGTCAACTGTGGAATTTTGAGGTTCTCTTCAAGGTTTTCAAGGTCTCACATCCTCATATGGTCTTCAAAAGTCAAGTTTCATACCATTCATCAAGAATCAAGGGTTGTTGCAAAAGTTACTAAATATGGAAATGACCTATAATTTGAAAGTTTCCTTTTTGCGCAAGTTCCTACACTACATTCACCTTGACTTTTAATCATCAAAGAAGCTTTAAATGAATTTTTATCCAACATGAAAGTTGAAGATCTTTTTATCCCCTTTCAAACAAGTACTAGTGGGTCTCCATATCATTTGTGAAACTCAAGTTATGATCAAAAGAAGGCAAAGTGGTTTTTAGGGTTTCTCATAATTCCATTTTCACAACTTTGGCATAGTGACCTATAATTAATTCCATTGCTTCATGTCACATGCTAACATCAAAGGACACTCCTCAAGGATCATTTTAGGCCTTTAAATCAAGTGAATCCATGGTGTATTTATCACTTATGCTCCATTATTCAAAATTGCCAAGACATTGAAAACTCATGAACCAAAATGATTCAAGGCCCAAATCAAATTCAGGTGTGGTTAGCAATTTAAACATAAGTGATCCATCATAGAATGTTTGGATATCCATGCATGGAAGGAGGTGTATCTCACATAATGTAATTTTTCTAAAATCATCCAAAACTCACTAAAAAAGGAATTACCAAGGCCCAAATCATTATCAGTAAAAAACCCTAATGTATTTAAACCAATTCATGCACTGGTTAGGGTTAGACACGTGATTTTCCAGGAGAACCAAAGCTTGAACCCTAATAGCTTCTCTCATTCATAACTCACAATCCACAAGGTTTCTTCACAAAATTCTTCCATAAACTTAATTCTTGGGATCTCTAGAGCACGAACCAACCACCCTTTGAAGCTAACAGTGGAGATACGCGTTGCACCATCTCAGGTTAGTGATGATTTTCATGATCATAAAACTCTCCTTTTTGATGCGCATATTGATGTGTGATTGTCACTGATGAATCTGATGTAGTTTTTGTTGTGTTTGGACGTGTATATTGATTGCTACGTGAGTTTAAAGTTTTGAACCCTAACATATTTCTCATCGTTTTTCATTGTACATTGGTTATTTGAAATTTTTGATTGCATATTTGGAATCCTCACATTTTTCTGATCAAAATAGTGTATTCGCATGAAATTTCTGGGCAAGTTTTGAGTTACAGGTGACGGAGAGGGCGGCCGGAGCTAGGGCTCCGGCGACTGGGTGGTGCTCCGGCCGGCCAAGGGTTTCCACGAGGAAGACGAAATCTGGGCCGTCCGTCTGCTTAATCCAACGTACCATATTGTGCCACGTTTTGTTTTTTTGTTTTGTTTTTATTTTAATGCTTACATGTTTATCACCCCAGGGTAGCTACCGTGTTCCACCAATCAGGTTCTCACTTTTTATTTACTTTTGGTTCGGTTGACTTAATTATGTTCGTTGGATGGATCGTGTGGCTTTTATCATGCCAACCAATTAAAAAAAACACGTGCCTGGCACATGGGAGAGCATGGTATGCTGGTTGTGTTGTTGTATGCGCGTGCATGGTTCCTATGGTATGCTTTCAATTATGGCCCTAGATCTTGATTAATAGTTGAGTTTGTTGACTTAATAGGACGCGTTGGATCAATCTAAGGGTGAGCATCAGGTCAACTGGTGGACTGAAGTCCACACGTACTCTTTTTTTATTTTATTTTTTTCTGATTGGATTTAAGTCTGGGCCTGCTTCCTACACCCTACCCTTCAGCCCATTTCCTCATTCCAACGTGAATAAATTTCTTTCCATACCCCCCTTGCATTTTCTTTCTATTTTCTTTTTATATAATTATTGCACTTTCATTTTTATTTTTAAAAAATAGTTAATTGCATCAAAAAATTACCAAAAAATTCATGCATCATATTTATCATTTTATAAAATTTTCCAAATTTTATTTTATCATTTTATCTTATTTTTATCATCTAAATTAATTATTTTATTCATTTTCTTTTTGAATTATCCATATCATGCATACCTAAATTTGTTTATTTTATTTCTCTGCTTCCATAAAACATTTTCAATCCATTCTTTTTGCATTTGTTAGATAACATTCTGAAATGCATTAAAATATTTTTCTACCATTTTTAAAATCATTTCATGTTGCATTTTAGTCCTTGCCTTTTGCATGTTGAGCCATATTTCTCATCTGGATTTGCATAATTGTTTGAGTGACTAACATTTTGACTTTTTGCAGGAGTTTTTTGGTATTTGGTTCGTTTCTGGTTGAGCAATGTCGATAATTTATTTGGTGATTTTACAACATGTTTTGCTAATTGTTTAACTGCCCTTTATGTGAAATCTTCTTGTATGCATATTTCTGATCACGTCTGGTTACCATGTTTGAAAAGGCACTTGTGCCATTGCTTGGGACTGCTTCCTTGACTTTTTAATTCATGTTTGGATTGTTATAGGTCATTTAATCACTATCTCATGTCATTGTTTGAATTTCATTTGCCTTAATGTTACTTGTGTCTGTTTTGTACTAACTTTTTATGCAGGGGCTGAGGTAAGTTCTTTAAGGGTGTGGATAGTTATCCATATCCACCTTACTCTTCCCTTCTCTCATCCTTTCCTTTCTTTAGGCTTAGGTTGTTGTCAAACCTCACTAACCGTAGGTCACCCATGCATGATAACATTAGGACTCTTAGTTTCCCTTTAGAGTTTCCTTTGTGTCTTTACTCTTCTCATCTCAAACTTCTTGAAAACACTTAATAAGAATAAAGTGTATTGCGCACGAGCCTTAAGCGTGAGGAATGAGAAATGAGGGGCTTCCTCTCATCTTTCTAGAGTGCTTAGCGAACGTCCTGTCTTGGGATGATGCGTTAAGTATTCGCCCCTGTGCCCTAGACTTTGGTGCAATGCAAGTTATGAACTAACTCAAATCACTTCTGTCTTAAAAAATACAAACAAACTTCAAACCTTTTTGTCCTTCAGGATTGTCAAACTAAAGGATATTTTCAAAAAGGGCACGTTACCTTCCGTCTGAGTCGCAAACAGGCATCGACCCTAACTGTCGGACGCGGACTTAACGTTGCTCATAAAAAACACAAAAAGAACTTGGTCCGAACTACGTTGACTCTGAATTCCCCATTGCACAAAGGGGGTACGTAGGCCTAGGACGTCGACGTCCTACCGAGTCTGTCTTTGTTTTCCTGTTCCCCGTCTTAGTACAACCGTAGATGATAGTATAACTCACCCTTAGATTAGACAACAAGCGTGGATCCTATCGAGTACGATGGACGCGTGGGGTGCTAGCACCTTCCCCTCGCGTAACCGAATCCCGAACCCAGGTTATGGTTGAGATGACCATTCCTTTCCCTCTTCCTCAGGTTTATGCGGTGTTCCCTTTCCCTCTCTTGGGATAAATTTACACGGCTGGCGACTCTATTTTTCCGCGCCACTCTCGCGTTTGTACCTGGACGAAAATCCTGGGAGCGACAGCTGGCGACTCTGCTGGGGACTCTGGTTGACCTATGCTGGTCCATCCCTAAGCGAGTCAATCCTAGCGCTTGCTTGTCTTTGTTCTCTTTGGGTGTTTTTGTTTTTTGCTTTGCTTTATCTGTTATATTTTATTTTTTTCTGCATTGTATTTCATTTTTATTACTGTCATACTGATGTGTTGTGCTGGCTGTTTTTGTTTTGCAGGTTGGGTTGTTCTGAGAGATAATCCTAATACCCAAGCTTGAGTACACCCTAGGACTATAGTGGAAAGTAGTGGGACCTACGTGCCCGCTTAGTACGTTTGTGTGTTCACGAAATTCATAACCAGACGTGTGTGTCTTGCGCATGTTAGGGTGTTGATCTAGAGAGCTGTCGACTCTGGTGACCGATCATCGAGGACCTTAGTGGAAACATCCCTCTTTAGTGGTGACAGTGGCAGACCACATCCTGTGGCAAACCCATTCGCACCCGAGGGCCCACTTTAGAACTCGCATAGGATGGCCCCTATCTTTTGAAGAGAATCAGTGGAGGCACTCCTCGATTGACGATAGTACTATACCCCGAGGGATGAATGTACTATTATTTCTCGACCTCAGTGCCAAAGCTGAGGACCTTCCGCTTTGGAGAATCAGTTGAGGCCTCCTCGATTGATGATGATGCCAAACCAGAAATGGTGAACGTATCATCATTTCTCGACCTGAGAGCCAGGGATACTGAACATCCTAGTACCCACATGTGAGAGGGGATGGGTGTTTGCAGGTTTGCAGGTAACCGAAACCTTCAACCTACCCTGTTTTTCTGGATTTCTCATCAATGTCTGATTATTTGGGTTCCTGGTTATCTCAGTGGTTCGGAATTCTGGTTTTCTGGGTTGTGGTTCTCGTTCAGTTAACAGCACAACACATCCAGCAGTGTTGCCTTGATCCCATGTTTGCATGAGCATATCATTTTTCTTGCATTCTGACATGTTTGACATTTTCCAGGGCTTGTATCTTACGCTTGATTCCGGTTTTCTGAGGTTACCTTGGCATGGATGTCCAGAGAAAGAAGACTCTTGCCTATTCGTTCCCAGATCCGACCTTGACATTGGTTCACAAATTGATTAATATGGCTGGTCCCGGAGTTCGTACAGAGTTCAGTGGAGGGTATGGGAGACTTCTGAAGTTTGTCTACAATATCTCCAAGTATGAGAAGGATGCCATCCATACACTTCTTCGGTTTTACGATCCGTCTTTGCATTGCTTCACTTTCCCAGACTACATCTTGGCCCCAACGTTGGAGGAGTTCTCATTTATTTTGGGAATCCCCATCAGGCATGACATAGTATTCTTTTCTGAAGAACACCCCGAGATAAAAGAAATGGCTAGTGCTATTCATATTGGCGAATCCGTGCTGAGCAGTAATATTGAGGAAAAACAAGGAGCTAAGGGTTTCTTATTGAAGTTCTTGTTTGATCAAGCTTGCATACATGTTAAAGAGAAGAATTGGACTGCTTTCCAAGCTATTCTGGCTATGTGCATCTATGGGATTGTCCTGTTTCCCAATGTTCCTGATCTGGTGGATATGCATGCTGTCAGAATCTTTATTTCAAAGAATCCTATACCTACCTTGCTAGGTGATGTGTATCATTCAGTTCACTACAAGAATGAAAATAGGCGGGGAAAAACAGTTGTTGTGCACCACTCTTATCTACTTGGTTTCTGAGCCATCTCCCTGAAACTGGCACCTTTATTGATACGAAAGATTCTCTGAAGTGGTCAAAGAGGTTAATGGGCTTGACTGCTGACAACATTGTTTGGTTCAATCATGACTTGCTAGGAATGGAGATTATTTGCAAGTGCGGAGAATTCCCTAATGTACCCTTGATAGGGAGAAGAGGTGGAATTAACTATAATCCTTCCCTTGTTATCAGGCAGTTTGGTTATCCTTTGAGAGGTCCACCTAAAGAGAGAGATATCAGAGAGTCCTTATTCTTCAATGGTATTAAGGATCAAGAGATGATGAGGAAGATTGTGAATGCTTGGAAACAGGTGACCAAGAAGGGTAAAACTTCGTTCGGGAAATGTAATAATCGGGCTTTTCGTTCCTATAAAGAGTGGATTAAGAAGAGAGCAGAAGAGGAGCTTCTTCCTTTCCCGGTGGAACCACCTTTGTATCCTTTACTGATTGAGCCTCCTACCACAGTTGAGATAGAGAAGTTTAACAAGTTGTGGGCTGAAAAGGAAAAGCTGCGAGAAGAAAACAGAGAGCTGCTAAGAGAGATTCATCAGTTGAAACATGAGCAGGGTGAAGCTGTTCATACCGCCAAGTTGAAGACAGAGCTTCCTGCTAAGGCAGAAAAAGAGCTAGCTGACATGGTCACATCCAGAAAAAGGATGAAAGAAGCTTTGGATGGTATCAGTAAGGTTCTCGAGTCTAAGAAGGAGGAATTAGACAAGGCTTTGTTGAAAATCCACAGGTTCGATGATCACCGAGAAACTGCAATGGCAGAGAATAAGAGAAAGGAAGACGATTATCTCGCTCAGATTGATCAGTTGAAGTTGATGCTCAAGAAAAAAGACGCTGAGATCCTGTCAGGGGTATTCAAGAGACAAGCAGTCGAGGGTCGACTCAATGAAGCCATAGCCTCCATAGAGGAACTGAAGGTCCAAGCTAAAGTGAAGAAACCTAGACATGAGGGTCCTAGCATGGATGGTGTTTCTGGAGAAGACGCTTGGGAGTTGCATTGCCGATACTTGGAAGGGATCATACATAGAAGAGACGTTCTCATTCAAGAGCTAATTCAGAGGCCAAAGCATCCCGACACCAAGAAGTTGTTCAAGGAAATTCAAGACTGGAGCAGAAAGCATAGTGGATGGGGGGATTGACACTTGTGGACTTTGATGATATGTCGTAGTTTTCTTTTTTTCTTCCGTTATTTGGACCACCGCCAGGCTTGTTGGTTGGGACCTATGATTATTGTGTTCAGACTTGGATTTGTGATTGTTGACATTTGGTTTTCCTCTGGTTTTCTTAATATATGAGCCGAAGTTTCGTTATATCTTGTTGTTAAACTGGAATCAAGGGGTGGATCTCCCTGCGAATATTCAAACATGTTCATTTGCATTTGCATATTCATAATCATTTTACATAATCATTTTGCATGACAGGTGTTTATCTCTGGTGTTCTTATCTTGTTCTCATCTCAGGATTGCAGATCAGCACATTCATCGGTATTCTACCAGACAAAATCAGAAGAGACTCATGGATCAGCTACAGAATGAGATCATTGAGATGCAGACTCACATGAACCAATTCATGGAATTAATGCAAGGTGTTGCTCAAGGCCAAGAGCAGTTGAGGACTCTCGTTCAACCACTGATTACAAGAAATGAGGAAGACGGTAATAATGTTACGAAGGGCCCTACGGGCGGAGGTATTCCTGTTTCTGGTGTTGTGATTCCTCCGGGCGGAGCTGAAAATGCTGGGGGAGGTAGTATTGGTGTTGGCGCAGTTCATGGCCGTCAGTATGATGATGTTCAAGATGATGCATTTTCTCTGCCAGGTGGGGATGCTGGTCCCCAGATTGACAATGATCAGAGACTCAGGTTGATTGAGGAACAACTGAGGGGTGTTGTGAATCAGGATTCTGTGGGAATGGATATAGAGGATTTGGGGCTGGTTCCAGGCGTTGTTATTCCGTACAAGTTTCAGACTCCCACTTTTGAGAAGTATAATGGTATGTCTTGTCCAAGGACCCGCGTGAGGGCATACGCAAGTAAGATGGTTGCGCATGCGAAGAATGAGAAGCTGATGATGCATTGCTTCCAGGATAGCCTATCTGGGGCATCCCTGGAGTGGTATATGCAACTAAAAAGGAAGGATGTGCGTAGTTGGAGAGATCTGGCAGGGGAATTTATTAGACACTACCAATATAACACTGACATGGCTCCTAACAGAACACAGCTACAGAATCTATCACAGAAGAACAATGAGAGTTTCAAGGAGTACGCTCAGAGGTGGCGTGAACTGGCAGCGAGGGTTCAGCCTCCCATGTTGGAACGTGAAATGATAATTATGTTCATGGCCACCTTGCAGGGTCATTACTATGAAAAGTTGGTACCGTGTATGACTGGAAAGTTTGCTGATATGATCTTAGTAGGAGAGATGGTGGAAAGCGGAATTAAGGCGGGAAAAATATCAGGCGGTGATGGGTCCTCATCTGGAGGAAGTAAGAAGCCTTATGCTAGTGGTTACAAGAAGAAGGAGGGAGATACAAACTCTGTGTCATCATATCGTGGTAGAGAAGGACCTCGTTAGAACTTCAATAAGCAGGTGGCTTCTGTAACCATCCCTGCAGCACCTCAGCAGCCAGCAGCGTCTCAACAACAAAAGCAGGCTCCTCGCAGACCACAGCCTAGGAGGGATAGGCATCTTGACACTCCACTTCTTCCCTACGCTCAATTATTTCAGTACTTGTTAAAGCTACAGTTAATTCAGAAGAGAACATTGGCTCCACCTACTGGTAACCCACCTCCCGGCTATGACGCCAACTCCCACTGTTAGTTTCATTCTGGGGCACCCGGACATTATATTGAGAACCGTAGGGCTTTTAAGCATCAGGTTCAAGATTTGGTGGATTCCAAGGCCATCAATTTCTCCAATGACGTTCCAAATGTGAATCAGAACCCGATGCCGAATCACGGTGGGCCGGGGGTTAATGCCATTATTAAAGACCGTGAAGACTTGAGTTTGATTTCAGATGTGAACGAAGTCCAAACTCCCTTGGGTGTGGTGAAGGAAAGACTGTTGAAGGGAGGGGTATTTCCCGGTTATGATGAAGGTTGTGTAAAATGTGTGTTGCAGCCAGGCGGTTGTGATTCATTGAATGCAGGTATTCAGAAAATGATCAGTGAAGGGATGTTACAGTTTGACAGAGGTTGTAGGGAGAATAAAATTACTGACAGAGAGATTGACGTTGCCACAATAACTATTCCATTCAAGACAATAACTATATCAGCGTCGGCAAGACCAGCACCGGTCACTATCACTGTTCCTGGACCAGTCCCGTATGAGAGTACCAAGGCCATCCCATGGAACTATGGGGTCGAGGTGTTTGTTAATGGTAAGAAGCAGGAATTAGAAAAGACATCAGCTGTGAATACAGGGGTTGGAAATCTTGTTGAAGCAGGGGCTATCACTAGGAGTGGTAGAGTCTTTATTCCGTCTGAGAGTCAAGCTGGCAGTTCAAGACAAGACAAAGGTAAACAGATGATGGATGAGTCTGCACAGAGGCAGGAAGCAAATAATTCCATGACAAAGCCAGGTGGGGATACTTTCTCAGAAGACGTAGAAGAGTTTATGAGGTTAATTAGAAAAAGTGATTACAAGATTGTTGACCAACTTCACCAAACTCCATCGAAGATTTCCATTCTATCCTTACTGTTGTGCTCTAAGGCACACCGAAATACATTGCTGAAGGTTCTGAATATGGCTTATGTACCACAGGAAATATCTGTCAACCAATTAGAAGGGGTTGTGGCTCATGTGAATGCTGGTAATGGTTTGGGTTTCACTGATTTAGATCTGACTCCGGCTGGGAGGAATCACAACAACGCTCTGCATATTTCAGTGGAATGTCGTGGTTCCTTAATGTCGCATGTGTTAGTTGATACTGGGTCATCTTTGAATGTGTTACCGAAGAAGGCTTTGATGAAACTGGATACTTGTGGGTTGATTTGTACACCAAGTGACTTGGTGGTACGTGCTTTTGATGGCTCCAAAAGGTCAGTTTTTGGAGAGTTAGTCCTGCCGATCAAGGCGGGTCCTGAGATTTTCAACACCACCTTTTACATAATGGATATTTAGTCTGCCTATAGTTGTTTGTTGGGCCGCCCATGGATCCATGGTGCTGGGGCAGTAACTTCTACACTGCACCAGAAGTTGAAGGATATGGTGGATGGCCACGTTGTGACTGTTTGTGGTGAAGAAGATATTATGGTGAGTCACCTATCGACCTTCAAGTATGTAGAGGTAGATGGTGACGTACAGGAAACTTTGTGCCAGGCCTTTGAAGCCGTGAAAATTCCCGAGGAACCCCCAAAGGCAGTTAGTCAGCCTGAGGTGGTTGCCCAACCTGAAGTCGTCAGACAACCAGAGGTTCCAATGTCCTCTTTCAAAGAGGCGCGTGCTATAGTTGAAGCTGGTGGTTCTCAGAAGTGGGGCAGTGTTATTGATGTTCAAAGAAAGCAAGATACTCATGGACTGGGTTACAAGCCACCTAGGCATTCTGAAGAGCCTCCCAAGTTCTATGGTCCAGTCCGTTTCACCAGTGCCGGTGTTTTCTTCGACAGAGTCAATGTTATTGAGGATGAAGGAGATAGTGATTGTGACATGGACGAGTGGATCCGTCCCTACATTCCTGGTCAGAGTTTAGGCAACTGGTCCTCCGAGAAAGTTATCCAAGTGACGCGCCCGGAGTAATTTACTTTTGTTTTCTGTTATGTTGAGTCCTACGTTCTGCCCAAGACGTAGTGATATTTATTTGTAGGGCTTGGATGTTTTATTTGCTATTTTTATCATCAATAAAGGACATTTTTTTCATTCAAATATTCTGATCCCTGTCTTTCTGTTTTTACTTTTTGCATTAACCCACATCAAAATGGCAATGTGTTTTCTTGTTTGTTGCACTCATAATAAACATAAAACATCCATCATGCAGGTTCCTTTGTTCAGATTCCACCCAGGACTTAGCTATGGCTCGATATGACTTCAACAATCCTATCTATCAGGCTGAAGAAGAGACTGACGAAGACTGTGACTTACCAGAAGAATTAGCCAGGTTACTAAAACAAGAGGAAAGGGTTATTCTACCTCATCAGAAGGAGGTTGAGACTGTTAATCTGGGAACCGAGGATGTTAAGCGAGAAGTAAAGGTTGGGGCTGCCCTGGAAGACACCGTTAAGGGAAGATTGATTGAGTTGCTTCGAGAGTATGTGGATATCTTCGCCTGGTCTTACCAAGACATGCCTGGGCTTGACACTGACATTGTTTCACACCGGCTGCCGCTTAAAGAGGGTTGTACTCCAGTCAAACAGAAATTGAGAAGGACGAAACCAGATATGCTGTCAAGATCAAGGAAGAGGTTCAGAAACAGTTGGACGCCGAATTTCTTGCTGTGACAAATTATCCTCCGTGGGTTGCTAATATCGTACATGTACCTAAGAAGGATGGGAAGGTCAGGATGTGTGTTGATTATCGAGATTTAAATAGGGCGAGCCCGAAGGATGATTTCCCGCTCCCCCACATTGACGTGTTAGTGGACAATACTGCTCAATATTCTGTGTTTTCCTTCATGGATGGCTTCTCTGGGTATAACTAAATCAAAATGGCCCCAGCGGACATGGAGAAGACTACTTTCATAACACCGTGGGGAACATTTTGCTACAAGGTAATGCCCTTTGGATTGAAGAATGCTGGGGCAACCTATCAGCGGGCAATGGTGACTCTCTTTCATGATATGATTCACAAGGAGATTGAAGTCTATTTTGATGACATGATTGCAAAGTCACAAACAAAGGAAGAACACTTGGTAAACCTCCAGAAGTTGTTTGAAAGGTTGAGGAAGTTCAGACTGAGATTGAATCCGAACAAGTGCACTTTCGGTGTGAGGTCTGGTAAATTGTTGGGGTTCATCGTTAATGAAAGAGGTATCGAGGTTGATCCTGCAAAAATAAGAGCCATACAAGAGATGCCTGAGCCAAGGACAGAGAAAGAGGTTCGTGGTTTCTTGGGAAGGTTGAATTAATCTCTCATCTGACAGCCACTTGTGAACCAATTTTCAAGTTGTTAAGAAAAGATCAAGAGGTCAGGTGGAATGAAAATTGTCGAGAGGCGTTCGAAAGGATAAAGACGTATTTGCAGGAACCTCCAGTCCTTATGCCACCGGTGTCTGGGAGACCATTGATTATGTACCTTACGGTTCTTGAGAATTCTATGGGTTGTGTGCTCGGTCAACACGACGAGACAGGTAGGAAACAACACGCCATTTACTACCTGAGTAAGAAGTTCACTGATTGCGAATCAAGATACTCTATGCTGGAAAAGACATGCTGCGCACTCGCTTGGGCGGCCAAGCGCCTAAGACAGTATATGTTAAACCACACAACCTTTTTGATTTCGAAGATGGATCCGATTAAGTATGTGTTTGAGAAGCAAGCACTTTCTGGAAGGATAGCCTGTTGGCAGATGGTTTTGACAGAGTACGATATTCAGTATATTTCTCAAAAGGCCATTAAGGGAAATGTTCTGTCAGAATATCTCGTTGAACAGCCGGTCGAGGATTATTAGCCAATGAAGTTTGAGTTTCCGGACGAGCATGTTATGTTTCTGAAAATGAAAGATTGTGAAGAGCCTCTGCCTGACGAAGGACCTGAGATTGGATCTCAGTGGAAGATGATTTTTGATGGGGCTGTCAACTTATATGGTAATGGAATTGGGGCAATCATTACAACCCCGAAGGGTTCTCATATGCCCTTCACTGCCCGGTTAGCATTCGTGTGTACCAATAACGAGGCGGAGTATGAAGCATGCATCATGGGGTTAGAAGAAGCAATTGATTTGAGAATTAAGAACCTCGATGTTTATGGTGATTCCGCGTTGGTAGTCAATCAGATTACAGGAGAATGGGAGGCTCGTCAGGCAAATTTGGTACCTTATAACAACTATGCCAGAAGGTTGTTATCGTTCTTTGACAGGGTGGATTTTCATCATGTGCCCCGAGCTGAGAATCAGATGGCTGATGCGTTAGCGACATTGGCATCCATGTATAAGGTGAACCGTTGGAATGAAACTCCTTCGATTAGAATCATGCGCTTGGATAGACCAGCTTTTGTGTTTGCAATTGAAGATGTGTCTGATGGCAAACCGTGGTATCATGATATTAAAGTTTTTCTGAAAAGACAGGAGTATCCAGAGGGTGCCTCCACCAAAGATAAGAAGACTCTGAGGAGGTTGGCAGGAAACTTCTTTCTGAACAAGGATGATGTGTTATATAAGCGGAACTTCGATATGGTTTTGCTATGTTGTGTTGATGAACACGAGGCAGGTTTGTTGATGGAGGAAGTTCACGAGGGTTCTTTCGGTACTCATTCCAGTGGACACACCATGGCTAGAAAGTTGTTGAGAGCCAGATAATATTGGATGACTATGGAGTCTGATTGCTTTAAGTACGCTCAAAAGTGCCATAAATGTCAGATTTATGCAGATAAGATGCAAGTACCCGCCTACGCCTCTAAATGTGTTGTCATCTCCTTGGCCTTTTGCAATGTGGGGCATAGATATGATCGAAAAGATTGAGCCCACCACTTCCAATGGGCATCGTTTCATTTTGGTTGCCATTGACTATTTCACCAAGTGGGTGGAGGCAGCCTCGTACGCCAACGTCATCAAGCAAGTGGTAGCCCGGTTTATAAAGAAGGACATCATCTGTCGTTATGGGGTCCCAGAGAGGATCATTACTGATAATGGCTCGAATTTGAACAACAAGATGATGAACAAATTATGTCAGAGTTTCAAGATCGAGCATCACAATTCTTCTCCATATCGTCTGAAGATGAATGGTGCTGTTGAGGCGGCGAATAAGAATATCAAGAAGATTGTGCAGAAGATGGTGGTAACGTATAGAGACTAGCATGAGATGCTACCTTATGCCCTACATGGTTACCGTACTTCAGTGCGTACGTTAACTGGGGCAACCCCTTTCTCATTGGTGTATGGTATGGAAGCAGTTTTACCCTTAGAGGTCGAGATTCCGTCCTTAAGAGTTCTGGCAGATGTGAAGCTCGATGAAGCTGAATGGGTGCGTTCTAGGTTGGATCAGTTGAACCTGATTGAAGAAAAGAGATTGGCAGCCATCGCACATGGTCGTTTGTATCAGAGCAGGATGAAGCACGCCTTTGACCAGAAAGTGCGCCCTCGGAGTTTTCAGACAGGTGAATTGGTTTTGAAAAGGATCCTTCCTCCTCAGACAGATCACAGGGGCAAATGGACTCCAAATTACAAAGGGCCGTATGTGGTTAGAAAGGTTTTCTCTGGTGGAGCCTTACTACTTTCAACTATGGATGGCAAAGATTTTACATCCCCTGTGAATGCAGACGTAGTCAAAAAATACTTCGCATAAAAGAGACCCGCTGGACATAAAAAGAAAATCCAGGCAAAAAAGGGGCATCCCGGTGAACCATAAAAAGGAAAAAGTTCGGGCAAAAGTTAGGGATAAAATGTAAAAAGAAACGTGTAAACCCGCAAAGTTGAAAACCTGAAAAGGCAACTTTGGCAAAAATGGGTATCCCGATGGATTGAAAACCCGAAAAGGGCGATCCAGGCAAAAGTTAGGGATTTATAAGCGAAAGGCTATGGTCTGTGTTCTATCTGTGAGCACCTTCAATACCCGGAAGTTCTGAAAGAAAGGGATCGGTACAGTTAGTCTCTTCAAAGGTCAAAACATTTGTGGATAAGCAAGACATATGGGTCATAGCTGAGTCGAATCATGGTGGATATCTGTTCCCACATTGCCGACATGTGTATTTTCTTTTTGCTTTTGTGCAATTACCTCTTTTTAGGAATTGCTTCCTATTGTAAATGCCTATTTACAGGCCACCTTTTTCAATAAAATATTCATTTCACTCAAAGAGCTTTCCGTTGTTCGTTTTACTTTTACTGTTTTGTTTGCAAAAAAATGTCCGATATTTCTGATAAACATTGCATATAAAATTTCGAGCTTTGCGGAGCATAACAAAAAGCAGTAGAAATTATTTAGGCGTTAACGGTGATAGCCAGGTTGTGGCATATTCTTTTGTTGTTGTTTGACTTGCAGGGCAACAGGATTGCATTTCCCCAGCAGATTGCTTTCCTCAGCATTGAGATTGCGCTTTCCTCAGCAGAGCAGACTTTCCCCAGCAGAAGACCTGGGAAGTATTTTCTCTGGATCAAGACGTTATTTCCCCATAGAATCAGGGTGTTCACTTCCCCCATCCAGTCAGGAAGCGTGCTTTCGCCGACAATGTCATATTCTAGTCCCCGGCAAGGAGGAGGTAAAGTCATTCTCCCCATCAGCAGGCTAAGTTCTGCAGTATCCCCTAGCAGGATGGTATCATGGACTGTTTTCCCCAAGCAGGATGGTATTATGGGCTGGCATCCCCCAGCAGGTCCTAAGCCCATCTGTTATTAGCAATCCTCGGTAACAGACTTCCGATTCCGTTATTGGCATTCATTCTCAACTCCCCCAGCAGAGGAGAAATCTCAGGTTTTGGATGTTACCTTCAGTAAAGGACCGGTGTAGCCCCGATAGTTCTTTCGGGATTTCATCCCCAGTAGAAGTTATTGATCCAAGGAGTCGATCAATATGATCCTTCTCAGCAAAGTTCCTGGATTCAGAGGATAATTTATCTTTGTCATCCCCGACTGAATTGTTTTTTCTCTCCGGCATTTATTTTGTTGGAGGGACCCCTTTTGCATATCATAAACATTTGCATTGCATCCTAAAACGCATAGCATTTCCACTTCGTGTGGAGCATTACGGCAAAATTCAAACATAGGCATCCGAAGCATAAGCCAGGTTTGAGTTTACTTCGTCGGGAAAAAAGCAGGTTTCGGAGAATATCATTCGACTTTAATCCACAGGTGTGGGGTTTAGTCATTCAGCAATACTTGACATTCCCTTGCAGAGCTGTTCTCCAGGATCGTTAATCCATGATTTCATTTTTTACCCCTTCGTCTAGGTGGTCCTTTGGTTTATCCCCTCAAGGTCTTTACCGTCAGACGCTCGTCCGTGTCCTTTCAGCACTCGTCCGTGTTTGAACCTTTTACTTCAATACCTGTCCGTATTGATCTTTGACGCCCGTCCGTGTCCTTTTAGCACCCGTCCGTGTTTGAACCTTTGATTTCAATACCCGTCTGTATTGACCTTTCAATGGCACTCGTCTGTGTTGCCTTCCATTCCCCAGCGAGATTAATCCCCGGAAAAAGTTGCTTTACACCCTTTTCGACACCCGTCCGTGTACCATTTTCGATACCCGTTCGTATTGAAACCTTTTTACACCCGTCCGTGTACCTTTTCGATACCCGTCTGTATTGAACCTCTTTACACCCGTCCGTGTACCACTTTCGATACCCGTCCGTATTGAAACCTTTTTACACCCGTCCGTGTATCTTTTCGATACCCGGCCGTATTGAAACCTTTTTACACCCGTCCGTGTACCTTTCGATACCCGTCCGTATTGAAACCTTTTTACACCTGTCCGTGTACTTTTTTGATACCCGTCCATATTGAAACCCGTTTACACCCGTCCGTGTATCTCTTCGATACCCGTCCGTATTGAAACCTTTTTACCCTCGTCCGTGTACCTTTTCGATACTCGTCCGTATTGAAACCTTTTTACACCCGTCCGTGTACCTTTTCGATACCCGTCCGTATTGAAACCTTTTTACACCCGTCCGTGTACCTTTTCGATACCCGTCCGTATTGAGCTCTTTACCCTCGTCCGTGTACCTTTTCGATACTCGTCCGTATTGATAACCTTTTTACACCCGTCCGTGTACCTTTCCGATACCCGTACGTATTTAACCTTTTTACGCCCATTTGTGTATCTTCTCAGTACCCGTCTGTATTTGATATCTTTGATTCCTTGACACCCGTCAGTGTTTATTCTCAGCATAACACCCGTTAGTGTTTATTTCAAGACATTTCAATACATTGTTTGTATTGATTTCCAACACTCGTACGTGTTGTGACAGTGCAACATTTATTGCTTGTTTCCCAGTGGAGTCGTCCCTCCTTTGTTGATTGCAAATTTTCGGGTTCTTTGGTATTCAATCTCCGTGTATCTCGATTGTCTGAAAGCCGGCGCTATCATACCCTCAGGACCAAGTTGATTGAATAGGGGCAGCTGTAGCACCCCAAAATTTGCCCTCCTTACTTTATTACTAACTGGCTTATGTTTCATTTCATTTTTGCATTATCATGTGTGCATATCATTGGTTCTTAGCATGGGGTCAAGGTGCCTGAGGCATGTTCAAGAGGATAAGATGTTCTTCAAAGGGTCAAGCAAGAGAGTTCAATTGGATCACTTCCTCCTAACCAGTGCAGAAATTAGGGTTTTGAGATTCTTGGGTTTATTGCTCCAATGGGCAAGCTTCTCAGGCTTTTATCATCATCAAAGGGCATATCCTATCTTTGTTGGAGAGGATACACATCATATTCAGAGGAATTTGGATTTGGAGACTGTGCTATTTCCTCCTAGACTGAGGGTACCAAAACTAGGGTTTGCTATAAAGTCAGTTTATTTCTGATTTCTTGGGCAAGACTTGATTCCATGGTATTCCTTGGGTCCTTAAGTGTCTAGGAATGGAAGGTTGTCCATCAGTTTGGTTCAGGAGAAGTTCAATTGGCTAATGGATTGGGAATCAGGAGAATTGGGAAAAGTCAACAGTGAGAGGGGAAGTCAACTGTGGAATTTTGAGGTTCTCTTCAAGGTTTTCAAGGTCTCACATCCTCATATGGTCTTCAAAAGTCAAGTTTCATACCATTCATCAAGAATCAAGGGTTGTTGCAAAAGTTACTAAATATGGAAATGACCTATAATTTGAAAGTTTCCTTTTTGGGCAAGTTCCTACACTACATTCACCTTGACTTTTCATCATCAAAGAAGCTTCAGATGAATTTTTATCCAACATGAAAGTTGAAGATCTTTTTATCCCCTTTCCAACAAGTACTAGTGGGTCTCCATATCATTTGTAAAACTCAAGTTATGATCAAAAGAAGGCAAAGTGGTTTTTAGGGTTTCTCATAATTCCATTTTCACAACTTTGGCATAGTGACCTATAATTAATTCCATTGCTTCATGTCACATGCTAACATCAAAGGACACTCCTCAAGGATCATTTTAGGACTTTAAATCAAGTGAATCCATGGTGTATTTATCACTTATGCTCCATTATTCAAAATTGCCAAGACATTGAAAACTCATGAACTAAAATGATTCAAGGCCCAAATCAAATTCAGGTGTAGTTAGCAATTTAAACATAAGTGATCCATCATAGAATGTTTGGATATCCATGCATGGAAGGAGGTGTATCTCACATAATGTAATTTTTCTAAAATCATCCAAAACTCACTAAACAAGGAATTACCAAGGCCCAAATCATTATCAGTAAAAAACCCTAATGTATTTAAACCAATTCTCGCACTGGTTAGGGTTAGACACGTGATTTTCAAGGAGAACCAAAGCTTGAACCCTAATAGCTTCTCTCATTCATAACTCACAATCCACAAGGTTTCTTCACAAAATTCTTCCATAAACTTCATTCTTGGGATCTCTAGAGCACGAACCAACCACCATTTGAAGCTAACAGTGGAGATACGCGTTGCACCATCTCAGGTTAGTGATGATTTTCATGATCATAAAACTCTCCTTTTTGATGCGCATATTGATGTGTGATTGTCACTGATGAATCTGATGTAGTTTTTGTTGTGTTCGGACGTGTATATTGATTGCTACGTGAGTTTAAAGTTTTGAACCCTAACATATTTCTCATCGTTTTTCATTGTACATTGGTTATTTGAAATTTTTGATTGCATATTTGAAATCCTCACATTTTTCTGATCAAAATAGTGTATTCGCATGAAATTTCTGGGCAAGTTTTGAGTTACAGGTAACGGAGGGGGCGGCCGGAGCTAGGGCTCCAGCGACTGGGTGGTGCTCCGGCCGGCCAAGGGTTTCCACGAGGAAGACGAAATCTGGGCCGTCCGTCTGCTTAATCCAACGTACCATATTGTGCCACGTTTTGTTTTTTTTTTATTTTTTATTTTAATGCTTACATGTTTATCACCCCAGGGTAGCTACCGTGTTCCACCAATCAGGTTCTCCCTTTTTATTTACTTTTGGTTCAGTTGACTTAATTAGGTTCGTTGGATGGATCGTGTGGCTTTTATCATGCCAACCAATTAAAAAAAAACACGTGCCTGGCACATTGGAGAGCATGGTATGCTGGTTGTGTTGTTGTATGCGCGTGCATGGTTCCTATGGTATGCTTTCAATCATGGCCCTAGATCTTGATTAATAGTTGAGTTTGTTGACTTAATAGGACGCGTTGGATCAATCTAAGGGTGAGCATCAGGTCAACTGGTGGACTGAAGTCCACACGTACTCTTTTTATTTTATTTTATTCTTTTCTGATTGGATTTAAGTCTGGGCCTGCTTCCTACACCCCACCCTTCAGCCCATTTCCTCATTCCAACGTGAATAAATTTCTTTCCACACCCCCTTGCATTTTCTTTCTATTTTCTTTTTATTTAACTATTTCACTTTCATTTTTATTTTTAAAAAATAGTTAATTGCATAAAAAAATTACCAAAAAATTCATGCATCATATTTATCATTTTATAAAATTTTCCAAATTTTATTTTATCATTTTATCTTATTTTTATCATCTAAATTAATTATTTTATTCATTTTCTTTTTGAATTATCCATATCATGCATACCTAAATTTGTTTATTTTATTTCTCTGCTTCCATAAAACATTTTCAATCCATTCTTTTTGCATTTGTTAGATAACATTCTGAAATGCATTAAAATATTTTTCTACCATTTTTAAAATCATTTCATGTTGCATTTTAGTCCTTGCCTTTTGCATGTTGAGCCATATTTCTCATCTGGATTTACATAATTGTTTGAGTGACTAACATCTTGACTTTTTGCAGGAGTTTTTGGTATTTGGTGTTTTTCTGGTTGAGCAATGTTGATAATTTATTTGGTGATTTTACAACATGTTTTGCTAATTGTTTAACTGCCCTTTATGTGAAATCTTCTTGTATACATATTTCTGATCACGTCTGGTTACCTTGTTTGAAAAGGCACTTGTGCCATTGCTTGGGACTGCTTCCTTGACTTTTTAATTCATGTTTGGATTATTATAGGTCATTTAATCACTATCTCATGTCGTCGTTTGAATTTCATTTGCCTTAATGTTACTTGTGTCTGTTTTGTACTAACTTTTTATGCAGGGGCTGAGGTAAGTTCTTTAAGGGTGTGGATAGTTATCCATATCCACCTTACTCTTCCCTTCTCTCATCCTTTCCTTTCTTTAGGCTTAGGTTGTTGTCAAACCTCACTAACTGTAGGTCACCCATGCATGATAACATTAGGACTCTTAGTTTCCCTTTAGAGTTTCCTTTGTGTCTTCTCTCTTCTCATCTCAAACTTCTTGAAAACACTTAATAAGAATAAAGTGTATTGCGCACGAGCCTTAAGCGTGGGGAATGAGAAATGAGGGGCTTCCTCTCATCTTTCTAGAGTGCTTAGCGAGCGTCCTGTCTTGGGACGATGCGTTAAGTATTCGCCCATGTGCCCTAGACTTTGGTGCAATGCAAGTTATGAACTAACTTAAATCACTTCTGTCTTAAAAAATACAAACAAACTTCAAACCTTTTTGTCCTTCGGGATTGTCAAACTAAAGGATATTTTCAAAAAGGGCACGTTACTTTCCGTCTGAGTCGCAAACAGGCATCGACCCTAACTGCCGGACGCGGACTTAACGTCGCTCATAAAAAACACAAAAAGAACTTGGTCTGAACTACGTTGACTCTGAATTCCCCATTGCACAAAAGGGGTACGTAGGCCTAGGACGTCGACGTCCTACCGAGTTTGTCTTTGTTTTCCCCTTCCCCATCTTAGTACAGCCGTAGATGATAGTATAACTCACCCTTAGATTAGACAACAAGCGTGGATCCCATCGATCTTATTCTTCTCCTCTCCACCACCCCAAAGAAAAGTTCTTTGAATCTTGATAATCTCTTTGACGATCGCCTTCGGAGCTTTAGAAAAAGAGAAATAAAAGATCAGAATGTTTGAGAGGATGACATTAAGAAGCACCACTCTACCTCCAATAGACAGATTAAAATTGATCGAGGTAGAAAGCCTCCTCTTCATCTTAGACAAGATCAGAAACCAAACCTCCTTCCTCCTAGAATTTATTCCAACACGAATACCAAGAAAAGTGAAAGTTGAATTTCAAACTTAAGAAACATTTTTGTCGCTTCCACAAAATCAGGATCCAAATTAATACGGACAAGTATAGTTTTGTAAAAGTTAATATGTAACCCAGAAACCAACTCAAATCCTCTAAGAATTACCTTGATGCTCTAAAGGTTCCTCCAAGAACCATCGCCAATCACCATAGTATCATCCTCAAATTCAAGGATCTCAGAATGAACATTATCATTAAACCTAAAACTGTCAAAATCACCCAATGAAGAGGCTTTCCTCGTCATAACCGAAGGCCCTTCCACCACCATCAAGTAGAGGAAAGAGGAAAGAGGATCCCCTTGCCGAATACCTCTAGAAACCGCAAAGTTCTGGGTCAGGCTCCTGTTCACTAAAATAGACACGAAAATATTGAAAACAAGAGCTTCCATCCAATGTCTCCACCGAGCCCCGAATCCCTTTCTTACCATCATATATCTCAAAAAAACCCCAAGAAACATAATCATACCCATTCTCGATGTCTACTTTCACTATCATACAACGCCTATTATTCTTCTTTGCAAACACCATCCATCATATTCCTATTAGGCACGAAAGGTGATTAAGTACGTGAAATGAGCTTTTCGACAACCAACCTCAAGCGATTTGAGAGAAACTTAACAGTTAATTTATAAAGACTACCAATAAGATAAATAGGTCTATAATCATCCAAAGAACATCGGTTTTGAAATTCAGGAATCAAAGTAAAAAACGAAGCCGTAACCGCATATACAGCTCTATAACACCGCCCCTGTGTTTTACCCCCAACAACTTCTTTTCAAATTTGTAGTCTTATTGATCCATCCACATTTACATAAGTTTGTGTGACTTGTGTCATACTAGCATTGTATTTTTCTTGTACAACACAACATCAGAGATTTATGAATCACATATTAATATATACATGGTGAACACATAGTATGATTTAACATACACATATACAGAATCATACAGAGCACACGATTGACACACATGGTGAACACAAATCATGTATGAATCACACAATAGTGCATTCTCAATTGTAGCACAATATTAATGTGACCATAACACACAATATTAATGTGACACCATAATAATAACATATACACAATATTGTTATGTTGATGTGATACTGTAATACCCCAAAATTTGCCCTCTTATTTTTCTCAATAATTAGCTTATGCTTCACATTCATCTGCATCTCCATTAGGTCATACTCATTCATACAGTCGCATTGGTTTTCTGAGCATGGGATCGAAGAGTTATTCATGCTATTGGTATTTTCGTATTCGAAGGTTCATCAAGATCCAGGGTTGTTGTATTCAGAGGTTCATCGGGTTTCAGGGTATGCATCAACAAAGGTCATGGTTTCTCCTGCTTGGTTGAGTTTGTAGACAGTCATCAATTGAAGATTAGGGGTTCGTGTCAAGGATATTAGTGATTATCAGGACAAGACCTCTGTAGATTGATTTAAAGAGCACTGGGTCATGGTTGATTGAGCTTACTGATTGAATTGTTGGAATTCATTAAAGATATGAGTTTGGTGTAGAATTGGGCGTGTCGAGATTAGTTGTGTGGGCTACTTGGAATTCAAGTTTCTACAATAAACCCATTAGTCATTTTCATTTTTTTTATCCACCTTAAAGACCATTAAACCATTCCATTATCCATTCCTAAATCCATTTCCATTTAAAATTCCTAATATCCATTTTTAGTCCAATTGTTCGTTTTAATAATCATGTCCATTTACTAAAACCATATCCACTTTAAAACCATTTTTGATATCCATTTTAGAATTCATATCCATTTCCATTCACTTTACAAATAATCATTTTTTCTATCCAATATCCATTCTCAACCATTTTCAAAACTAACTCATATCCATATCCATTCTCCACATCTCTTTTAATTCAATTTCCAAACCCATTTTCATCTCTAAACTAGTTTGTGATTCATCTTTTATTGCAAAATCACCTACTCTCCTCGAGAGACATCACGTGAGGAAAAAGTTAAACAAAAAGAGATGCTCATTCGATGTTTTGCTGTTGGCAATTGAAGATTGAAGGCAAATAAACATCAACAATAATTGATAAAACTCATGATAGATGAAAAAGAAAAAGGAACATATTCCAATTTCTGTTTACAATGCATAAAGGCACCCGATGGTGGAAAAGAATCATTTTGTACAAATCATTTATCAGCACCAATATCCACGTGCAAGTATTCATGGAAATGAGTTTAAAATAGAAAAGTTAACACAAAAGTCCACAAGTCCATAACATCAAGGGTGCACAAAAATATAACAAAGAGTCTCAATTACATACAGCAGCTTATTTTGTAGCAGAATAAATTACAAGCAGATCAAATCCACCATAAAATCATAGCAAAGAAAAACCAGCAACTGAATCAGGCTTCCTAACACAAACTTCCTAGCAGGGATCACCAACCGATTCTTTTCCTTTAAGACAGCCATAACAGAATTCGGAGAAAAAAAATGCTATCCTCAAAAGCAAAAACTCTAACAGACTAATAGTTTTCTCTCTCAATTTCCTCTTGATTCATCCCTCTGCAATAACCTTCAATTAACACCTTCAATCTCCTCTAACCCCTAACAGTTTCCTAACCGAATTCAATAACTGTCATAACCTCCTCTAACGGTATTCATCAACGACTCGGTAGCTTCATGTTCATCTTCATCAATCTCTAATTTTCTCGGCAACATTCATCACCACTCTAACCTTCAATTTTTCTTGAGGACCTTCTTCAACCTCTATCCATCTTTCTACCAAAAACTTCATCTTCAATCGTAACCTTCTCCGTTGTTGAACCTTCATCATCTTCAATTCGAAACTCATATCACCAGCAGAAACTCCTCTGCGCATCCAATCTGCAATTCGTAACCGATTCCACCATCAATCGAAAAAAGCTTCAACGGCTTCAAGTCTGCAAGAACAAAAATCAAGAACGCATCACCTTAAATTACAATATGCAATAACACAACAACGCGAGCGCAACTACTACAACAACAAGTGAAACAATCGAGAAGAAGAAGATTCAGAGAAACGGTGAAAGGGAAATATCGCGTACCAGATTAAGCTTCACGTTCGGTTTCTACCTTCATTCAATCTTGCAAATTCGATGCCAAACATCAACAATTAGAGTCCATGAGTGAATAACTCTAACCGGTTCCACGTTTCCTCATCTTCATTCTACGGTTGCGCTTCGATTCGAGATTGAAGAATGAGTCTTGAAGCGATTTTCATTGATGGTTTTGAGAGGAGAAGATGATGATTGAAGTGACTGCAGAGGAGAGGAAGAGAAAGAAGATGTTGAAGCGAAGGCGAGGGCGAAGGCGAGTTGAAACGAAGCCGGCAAATCACATAGGAAGGAGAGAGGGTCGATTGTGTTGTTGCGCATCGCCGGTAAGGTTTCGGTGCGAAGAGGTGTTCGTTTGAGCAGAGAATTTATTCCCAGAGGGAGTAACCGACGTTTGAACAAAGGAGAGAAGAAGGGCGTTTCCGCGGCGGCATAGCTGGCGAGGGAAGAACGAGGAGGACAAGTTGTGTGTAGCTGATGACTTCTAGGGTTTCTCTTTAAACCATTTTTCATGTTCTTGGACCGTGCTTAGAGGCCCGTGTAAATTTCGTTTCACAACACACCCTGATTCACTCGCACACCCCCTCTTGGCTGAAGGAATTCAAATGGACTCAAGAGCCCTGTGCCATGGAAATGCTTTCCCACACCCCCATGGTACTATTTGCACCCTCTCTCCTTCTTTTTTGTAATTTGTATGGCATTTAGGTTATATTTTTTTAGTGTGGTTAAGTTTCTTGTTAGAATTTAATTTTTAAACTGAGTTTTGGCTTAGATGTTTAGACACTTAGTTTTAGAAATTAGGTTGAGAAATTAGATATCAATTCTAGGAATTTTGGTTTCAAAGCTTAATTTTGGTTTTGGGTTGATTGTTTTAGTTTGGTCTTAATATTAGAATTAGATCAATTTTAGAACTTTGAATTAGAATTAATCTGGTCGAATTAGTTTTTCACTCAATTAACTTAGACTTGTAACACTAACTAGTTGTTGACTAATTTTAGATTAACTTCCGATTAACTTTTGTTTAGGAACCAATTAATGTTCGATGTAGATATTGACTTTAGACATTAATTCCGATAATTAGATTTAGAGTTTGCTAATGGTTGGAACAATTGTTTTTGCTTAATCACACTATTTGTTTTGCTTAATGGCTCATTAATTGTTTTTGCCTAATGGTTCACTAATAGTTTTTAGCTTAATTGCTTGGTAATCATTTTTGCTTAATTGCACTAATTGTTTTTGCTTAATTGCATTACTCATTTTTTTGCTTAATGGCATTAATTGTTTTTGCTTAATCGCACTACATGTTTTTAGTTTAATTGTTCACTAATTGATTTTCGCTTAATGACACTAATCGTTTTTTTTAGCTTAATTGCTTATTAATTGTTGTTGCCTAAGTGGTTACTAATTGTTTAGCTTAATTGCTTGATAATCATTTTTGCTTAATCGCACTACATGTTTTTGGCTTAATTGGTCACTAATTATCCGTTAATTGTTCATTAGAATTAACTTTGAACCAATTGTATTGATATAGTTTGGTTTGACTTAGTTCTAACATTGACTAAACATAGGTTTTAGTGTTAATATTTTCATAATAGTTTCATTTGGTAACTTTGTTAGTAGTCTTTAATATGTTTTGCATTGATTTTTGGCTAAGTGTTGTTTACATTTTAGCATTGATTTCAATTACTTCTTATTGACATTTCCTTTTGATCTTAGTTGCTCACTTTGGTTATTTCCATTTGAACTTTGACTAATCTTTGAGTTTATTTTGTAGTGTTTCACATTAAACATAGAAGTTGCTGTAGTATACACAGCTGCTGTGCACAAAGGGTGCTGTAGAATGTTGATATCCTGGTTGGCTGCATATACACCCATTCTGTTATGGAAATAGAAGCTGTTATAGACTGTTTTTACTTGTTGCTAGTTTTTACAGCTATGCAGGTGCCGGAGGGCTGTTGTTGCTGCTGTTTATGGCTTATGGCCTTGTTTTATTATTTTAAGAGCATTTGGTTCCATGCCTTTCACGGATCCATTCCACTTTCTAACACCTTTGTTCATTTATGCTAGATTACTAGAAGCTTGTCAGTTTGCTTATAGTCTTCTTGCGTTGCTACGGATTGATATCCGTTTGGTATTACTTCTCTTCTCTTTTACTAATTCCGCATTTTTCCTTTTTATGCCATGAGAAGTAGGATTGGGAGTCCGTGCCACTTGGCCGACAATGATGAAAGTCCTCAAAGGAGGCTCTGTTTGTGATTGTTTAATATTGTGCCTGAAGACCTCTATGAGGCATCCCATTCCCATTCGCCCTGGTAAGACCTCCAAGGAGGCAATTGACGTAAGGTAGGGTTCGCAATCAACCCCCGTTATTCTAGTTGAGTCGTTCTTAGCTCTCATTACATGATTGAAGCTTTGAACATCACCTGCTCCTGTTATCGAGTCGGTCAAGTGGAAGATAGGGTTCGTAACCAACCCCACGCTTTGTCTTTAGCTCGCATTGACCAATGCTGATGCTTATGTGATCTGATTCACATCTTCCCCTTTCTTATTCTGCTCTCCATGGTTCTCGATACCATTGGGTGAGTACCCCTATTTCCCACAGCTAGCTTGTTTGCCTCGGTTGATATGACCCCTTGGCTAAAGCTTCCCCTTTTTTACTTTGATTGTTTGACATGACTGCTTATTGACACTGTTTACTCTTTAGTTGCTTTTAGTTCATTTTGTGATTGATTCATCATGTGTTTACTTGTCTGATGACATGATCCCTTAGGATTCCTCGCTCCACTTAATTTTTGATTAAGTCGGAGGTAGGAGAGACATTAGGATAGCAATCCATGTATGCCAACATTAGGTAGACTTCCCTCCTAATCCTCAACTGTAGGATCAATCTGTGCATGCTAACATTAGGAGTCAGGTCTAGTCCCCCTTAGTTCTTTCTTTTACCCCTTTGAGTCTTTCTTCTTCTCTTCTCATAATAAAAGTAAAAGACACTTAATAAAGGCATAACAAATATCGTATTTAGGCCTTTCATGTGGAAACAAGGAGGTGAGGGGTCTTCTCTCATTTCTTTGGGAATGTTTAGTGTACGTCCCGTCTTGGGTCGATATGCGAGGCATTTGATCCTATATGAAGGACTTAAATACAATACGTGTTACAAAACACCAAATAAACAAAACACTTCTTTCTTAAAAGACAAAAACAAACAAACAAATTCTTTCCCCATCTTCTTCATTCTATTCCTTAAGGATGCGTCATTTCCGTTCTACCGCAAACAGGTAACGCCTAAGTCTCCATACAGCGAGCTGCAACACCTAACTGCTGGAACGCGAACGTTAACGTATTCCACTAAAAAACACAAACAATCCATCCCTAGTGAGTGGAACTACGTCGCTCTGATTCTTCATTGGTTAATGGAGATACGTAGGCAGGAGATCGTGCGAGATCTCTCCGAGCTCAACCTTTCTTTATCACCTCTTTGTCTCTTTTTGACCCGTAGGTCAAACTACGACTGCTCTGATTTCCTCCTTCTGGTTAGATTGAGGATACATAGACATGAGACGACGATGTCTTGGCGAGCAACCTTCCCCTTTGGTTCGCGTCCGAACTACGTTGACTCTGATTTTCCCGTTCCCGAGGGAATACGTAGGCCTAGGACTCCGAGGACGTCCTATCGAGTCTTTTCTTTTCGTTTTCTTTCCCGTTTCTTCATTCTTTTCCGTACCTGTTCCTTTTCCTTTCCAGTAGCAGTGGAGCTCCAGATGACGACACCCTTTGATTGAAACAGCAAGCGTGGATCCCATCGGGTACGATGGACGCGTGGGGGTGCTAATACCTTCCTCTCGCGTAACCGACTCCCGAACCCAGTTCTCTTGGTTGCAAGATCATGCTCTTTCCTTTCCTTCAGGTTTACGCAGTGTTTCCTTTCCCTCTCTTGGGATAATTACACATTGCTGGCGACTCTGTTTCGGTGCCACTTTCGCGTTTGTACTTGGATGAAAATCCCGTGAGCGACAGCTGGTGACTCTGCTGGGGACCGAACCCAGAATCTCTGGTTTCCTTAGCGAGTCAATCCTAGCGCTTGTCTGTTTTTTCTTTCATTGGGTGTTTTTATGGAGTTGTAGTGTTATTTTTGTTGTTTTACTGTATTGCTATTTATAGTATTACTGCTTTACTGTATCTTGCTGTATTACTGTTTTACGCATTTACTGCATTACATATCATTATTATGCTGGACTGTGTTGTTGTTTTCTGTTTGGCGGGCAGGGTGTTCTGAGAGATAAGCCCACTACCCAGGCTTGAGTATACACATAGGTATTAGAGTGGATAGTCATGACGCTTGCGTGGTGGTGACCACGTATTGTTGTTCATGAGACCCACAACCAGACGAGGTTCTATTCGGAGCTATCTGCTACTGTATGTTTGATACAGGCCAGTAGATATTCTCTGGAGGAATTGTCGACTCTAGTGACCATTCCCGAGGACTCAGTTGCGGCACTCCTCCCGAGTTGAGACAGTGGCAGACCACGTTCTGTGGCAAACCCATTGCATATTCTCGACCCGAGGACCCAATGCTAGGAACTTGCTATAGGTGTTCCTTTTGGGAAAGAGAATCAGTGGAGGCACTCCTCGATTGGCGATAATACTGTACCCCGAGGGATAAATGTACTATTGCTTCTCGACCTCAGTGCCAGAAGCTGAGGACCTTTCGTTTTGGAGAATCAGTTGAGGCCTCCTCGATTGATGATGATGCCAAACCAGAAATGGTGAACATATCATCATTTCTCGACCTGAGAGCCCGGGATACTGAACATCCTAGTACCCACATGTGAGAAGGGCGGGTTGTTTACAGGTTTGCAGGTAACCTTGACTTTCATCCTACCCGGTATTCTGGTTTTCCTGTCAGTGTGGGCTCATCAGCCTGGTATTATGGCATCATGATTGTTCGGATATCCTGGTATTCTAATTAGGTCGGTACTCTGATTATGTTGATATTCTGGCATTCTGGTATTCTGACTATGTTGATATGCTGGCCTTCTGGTGTTCTGATTATGCGGATATTCTGGTATTCCAGTATTTCTCTTCAGAGCAGACCTGTGAACTTATTCAGTCATCAGCAATGCAACCCACTTATTTAGAATATATGGAAGCTTTGATCCCATGTCTTATTGCATTCATATTATTGCATTGCATTTGCATCTTGCATCATTTTGCATATCTTTCTCCAGGCCGGAACAGTGAGCTCATCCATCATTTGCCTCGACCTGCAGTTGGTTTCCCGATTTTCGTATTGGACTTGAATCAGTATTTTGGGGGGAATCTTGAATTCAGGAGAGCAGAATCAATTTGTGACTAGGGTCGATGTTGAGTTGATGAAGAGTCAGTTGGATCAACTTGTGGAAGCTATGAAAGCCATGACAAGGGGAGATGCCAATATTCAAAGAAATGAGAATGATATTCCACCCCTGGTGAACAATGTTGCTCAAGCTCAACCTGTACGAATTCCTATTGAGAATCATGCTATACACAAGCGTACCATCGTCCGAGACGGACATTCTTCTTCTCTTGATGCTGCAGATTATCAGAGTTTTGTCTTCTCTGTGCCAGATATCCAAGGGGTAGTTCCAAGGATGAAGCCTAAGGACCCACGATCTGTTCAGTTTGATGAAAAATACCGTTGGTTGGAAGAAAAGATTATAGCCATGGAGAGGCGTGATACTCTTGATTTGAGTGCTTCGAGCATGTGTCTGGTACCTGGCCTGGTAATTCCTCCAAAGTTTAAAATGCCGAAGTTTGAGCAATACAAAGGAGATAGCTGCCCAAAACTACATTTGGTGATGTTTTGCTGAAGAATGACTTCACATGCCCACAATGACAAGCTCATGATTCACTCTTTCCAAGACAGTCTGAGTGGGGCATCACTGAGTTGGTATATGCAGTTAGAAAGTGGTAGCATCCGATTATGGACAGACCTAGCCAACGCCTTTGTGAAGCAATACAACTATAATCTTGACATAGCTCCCAGCCGAATGCATTTGCAAGACTTGTCTCAAGCAGATAATGAATCATTTCGAGAGTATGCTCAGAGATGGAGAGAGTTAGCCACTCATGTTCAACCGCCACTTTCGGATAGAGAATTGGTTGATTTGTTCATGGATACCTTGCAAGGCCCGTACTTGAAAAAGATGATTGTCAATGGGGCAGCCAAATTTTCTGACCTGGTAATGGTGGGAGAACGCATCGAGAGATTGCTCAATTGTGGAAAGCTCCAAGGCATCTCGAACTTCCAAGCTAATGAAAATGAATCAGTTGTCAGTTCTCTGGAAGAATTCGAGGAAGAAAATAGTTCCATTCAGGAATCTTCACCACCTCGTTCTCAACGTTCAGGCATATCAACTATTCAAAGTCAGCAATCTTCTGAGTCTTCGACAGTATCTTTCTCCGAGTCAGGGACATCCTCAGAATCAACGATCATATCATCGTCAGCCGTGTCAGCATGCCCGACAAAGACCAAGAAAGCCAGAGAGGCAGTTCACTCAGTTGCCAATGTCGTACATTTAGATGTTGCCGGATTTGATCAGAGGTGGATTAATAGTGTCGAAGAAATTGAAGCCAGTGCCTTTTCCATTACCCTCCAGGTTTTGATGTCAACGCCCGTTGTGACTACCATACTAGGGCACAAGGGCATTCAACTGAAGGTTGTAAGGGAGGTGGGTCCATCAGTCCAAGTTATGGAAGAAGGCACCGAGAGCAGTTGCGCAGGTGGTTATCAGAGTGACTTTAAAGAGCAATTATGAAGACGGCTAGCTCATTAGCGAATCATGCTTGGAAAGTCCCAGTTCCTCGAAGCTGGCAATCATTATATCATGTCATTTCTTTGCATTTGTAGTTTCTTTTCTGTTAAAGTGCAAACTCATTTGTAAAACTTGTATGTTTTTAATTGATAATGGTAATGAAATGAGTATGCATGTTATGATTAAATCAAGTCGTGTTCACTCATATTTTTTTATCGATATCATATGCTTGTTTAAGCAGGAGCCTAGGGAGGATGACGAAATCGAAGACGCAAAAACTTCTGATTGTATGCTTTTGAACAAAAACCCTGTTGATGATGTACAAGCATTGTTTCAAATCCCCAAACACTGGAGATATAAGGGAGATAGGCCCTCGTTAAGCTCTTTGAGCCTTGAAGTAGGAGTTTCTTTTCGTATGAAAAAACCCTCAATCTTAGGGCAAGGTAGGTGTCAGTTAATTTGACCAAGCGTTCAAATTTCAAAAGGAATGTGCATCTGAGGATCCATTACCTTCTATTCCACCGTCAAGAGGTCAAGAGATGAGAAACCACAATGGTTATCCATCAACAATCAAGGAGTGAGGCAGTCACAACCTTTTCAAACAAGTCAGTCAGCCAGTGTCGCACGATTTGTTAAAAAAAAAGGAGAAATAAAGCCCGCTAAGTCGAAACTTGAAAACAAGCGACTTAGGCAAAAGTTAGGGCATCCCGCTGGACTTCAAAATCTAAAGATTCAAAAGAATTAGTCCAGGCAAAAATTAGGGATCGAAAAGCAAAAGAATGCGAAAGCGAAAAACAAAAGGATTACAAAAGAAAATCCTCGAGCAAGAACAAAGTCGTGTGAATACGAACAAAAGACGAAAGGGGTGAATGTTACTCCAAAACCTCATTGGGTCTCAAATTATCAGTTTCTTGGGTTCCTTAAAGATCACAAGATCTTTTTGAGAGGCAAGCGCTTGTGCAAATTAGCTGAACGTAGGACTGGAGAACATCAAGAAGAATGGGTGGGTTAAAATAAAACTTTGAGCCTTATATCCCTTATTTCTCAAACCGTGAATCAGGCCACGTTACAACCTTTAAAAGGCCTAATTGAAGCAGGGTTGTTTCGAAAGCATACTTCGGTTAATATCACGTCAGTTCTGACTCCTAAGAGGATATTTCTTACCATTCATGGTGGTATCGATGTGACATTCAGATAAGTGATTCATTCACTATATGTCACCATATTTTTCCAGTGAACAGACTTAGATCTCAAAACTGTCATATGCATTGCATTAAAATTGTCATTTTCAAAACGATCAGTTTTACTTGCGAGTAAGTACAGGACATCAGGAAAGTTTCTACAATGGAAAGATTGATCAAGATGAGATGCAAACACCAAAAGATTTTGTTGAGCAGGGGCAAGCCATTAAACGATCACGCCAAATGGGCAAGCCATTCCAAGATTCATCTAATCTAGGGTAATCACGTCGATAAATCTCTTCAATGTGTAGCCAAGCTGGGGCAGTCATTTTGAGAAAGTCTTTTCAGAGAGCGGTCAATCATAGGTAGTCACGTCGAGAAATCTCTAAAAGTTCATCCAAACTGGGGGCAACCACGTTGAGATCCGTTGAATCTCTCCAAAAGCATTCAAACTGGGGCAATTATTTCGAGATCCGATAAATCTCTCCACAAACGGGTAATATGGGGCAATCAGCTCAATTTGACAAATCTCTCTAAGATCAGCCAGGGGCAAAATCACTACAAGGATTATATTGAGGCAGGCCACCTCAAGAGCATGAGAAGCTATCCTACTCCAAAACACGGTTAATCAAAAACACCTCTTCAAGATTCAGTATACTGGGGCAGAGTATTTCAAATCTTTACGAATTTTGTCGAGACAAATCCTTTCATACATTATGCAGTCTGGGGCAGTTACGTCGAGATCTATAAATCTCTCCGAGAGTTTGAATACCCTGGGGCATTTTGAATGCCAGGTTTTCTGTAAAATCCTCTTGAGACGATTTTTCCCAATAGACCATGTGGTACGAGGCAAGTCGGGAGTTCGCTTGTGATATCTGGCATGTAGTCGATCAGTAGAAGTGTGAAGCGCCAAAGTAGTTCCCAACATGGACTTTCTTTTCCTCGGCAAGGCACTAGAGGGTATCGTTCCCCAGTAAGGTATTAGCGTTGCTAGTTGCCCCCGACAGAGATAGCCAAGACGGCATTGTCCTCGGCACAGTATCCTCCCTAGAGAGAGACATAAGGTTTGGTTTCCCCAACCGGAGTTGGATTTTCCTTTCTCCAGCAAGAGTTCGAGTCCCTAGACAGGGTAGAGATGGTTTGATCTTCCCCTCCAAGCAGGTGGGCATCCTTTTACGAAGCTCCAATGATCGTTCCTCCCCAAGCAGAGACGGTTCCTTAGCAGGAAAGTACTTCCGGGAGGTGGTCATCCCCAGCGTATTTACAGAGCTTCGTGATCCCCAGCAATATCGTCAAATGGTAGTACTGTAGCCAGCATGTTCAGAAAAAGATTCTCATTTCACTCTTTTGTCACAATTTACTGATTGAATCCATCATCTGGCTGACGGTCGTGCACGACGATTCGATATTAACAAGTCAGTTTCAAATGGACAGGGTTGTATCTTATTAAGTCGATTCTCCTATTCAGTACTTCCAACAGCTACAAGCTTTTCTGTGTCGATAACGGTTGAAAATTCCCCAGCAGGAGGTGTTCCAAATATATTATCCCCAGTAGAGTTTGAAGAGGCGTGGTCTTCTGTAAAATCCTCTCAAGGGACATTTCCAGCACGAGACGCTCCGAAGTGGTTCTCCCCAGCAGAGTTTGTTGTAAGCTCATTAATCCTCAGCAGAGTTCTAGGGTTATAGTTATTCCCCAAGTGGACTGGTTCAGATGATGCCTCCCCAGTAAAGTTATCATTTTCTACAGCAACCTCAACAGGTTTGTCAGGTCAGTGCCCAGATCAGGAGGTCAGGGCAATTTGTCTTCCTTAGTACGGCTTGCGACCACGAAGTCAATCCAGCTCATTTCCCCAGCGGAGTTGCCTTACCTTGCCTCAGCATTTATTTTGCTGAGGATCTCTTTGCATTTTGCATATAGTATGCATAGCATCCTCAAAACGCGTAGCATTTCCATTGAGATAGAGCATTACGCCATGGAAAAATTCAAACATACGTATGTGAAGAATAAGCCAGTTTTGATAACTCGTGCGAGGGTCCAAAACTTTGCTCCTTATACCATTGACGAAGCCAGAAAGAATGCCTAGTTTATTCCCCGGCAGACATTTCAAAGCAGCGCAAAGGGTTTCATCAGTTTTGCTCCCCACAGAGTCATATCTCTCAGGTTTCTTGGAACCATTCCCGATAGGATTCCTTTAGCCGTTCCCGACAGGCAAACCGGAACCATTCCCGATAGGATTCCTTTAGCCGTTCCCAACAGGCAAACCGGAACCATTCCCGATTTAGCCGTTCCCGACATGCAAATCGGAACCATTCCCGATAGGATTCCTTTAGCCGTTCCCGACAGGCAAACCGGAACCATTCCCGATAGGATTCCTTTAGCCGTTCCCGACAGGCAAACCGGAACCATTCCCGATAGGATTCCTTTAGCCGTTCACGACAGGCAAACCGGAACCATTCCCGATAGGATTCCTTTAGCCGTTCCCGACAGGCAAACCAGAACCATTCCCGATAGGATTCCTTTAGCTGTTCCCGACAGGCGCCCTTTGAGTTTTAAACCTGACCGTTCCCGACGGGCCCATTTACCGTTCCCGACAGGTAAGCCATAGGTTTTTAACTTTAGCCATTCCTGACAGGCGACCTTTGAGTTTTAAACCTAGCCGTTCCCGACAGGCCCATTCACCGTTCCCGACAGGTAAGCCATAGGTTTTCAACTTTAGCCGTTCCCGACTGGCGAATTTTGAGTTTTAAACCTAGCCATTCCCGACAGGCCCATTTACCGTTCCCGACAGGTAAGCCATAGGTTTTTAACTTTAGCCGTTCCCGACAGGCGACCTTTGAGTTTTAAACCTGACCGTTCCCGACATGTAAGCCATAGGTTTTCAACTTTAGCCGTTCCCGACAGGCGATCTTTGAGTTTTAAACCTAGCCGTTCCCGACAGGCCCATTTACCGTTCCCGACAGGTAAGCCATAGGTTTTTAACTTTAGCCGTTCCCGACAGGCGACCTTTGAGTTTTAAACCTGACCGTTCCCGACATGCCCATTTACCGTTCCCGACAGGTAAGCCATAGGTTTTCAACTTTAGCCGTTCCCGACAGGCGAATTTTGAGTTTTAAACCTAGCCATTCCCGACAGGCCCATTTACCGTTCCCGACAGGTAAGCCATAGGTTTTTAACTTTAGCCGTTCCCGACAGGCGACCTTTGAGTTTTAAACCTGACCGTTCCCGACATGTAAGCCATAGGTTTTCAACTTTAGCCGTTCCCGACAGGCGACCTTTGAGTTTTAAACCTAGCCGTTCCCGACAGGCCCATTTACCGTTCCCGACAGGTAAGCCATAGGTTTTTAACTTTAGCCGTTCCCGACAGGCGAGCTTTGAGTTTTAAACCTGACCGTTCCCGACAGGCCCATTTACCGTTCCCGACAAGTAAGCCATAGGTTTTTAACTTTAGCCGTTCCCGACAGGAGACCTTTGAGTTTTAAACCTAGCCATTCCCGACAGGCCCATTTACCATTCCCGACAGGTAAGCCATAGGTTTTTAACTTTAGTCGTTCCCGACAGGCGACCTTTGAGTTTTAAACCTGACCGTTCCCGACAGGCCCATTTACCGTTCCCAGCAGGTAAGCCATAGGTTTTTAACTTTAGCCGTTCCCGACAGGAGACCTTTGAGTTTTAAACCTAGCCGTTCCCGACAGGCCCATTTACCGTTTCCGACAGGTAAGCCATAGGTTTTTAACTTTAGCCGTTCCCGACAGGCGACCTTTGAGTTTTAAACCTGACCGTTCCCGACAGGCCCATTTACTGTTCCCGACAGGTAAGCCATAGGTTTTCAACTTTAGCCGTTCCCGACAGGCGATCTTTGAGTTTTAAACCTAGCCGTTCCCGACAGGCCCATTTACCGTTCCCGACAGGTAAGCCATAGGTTTTTAACTATAGCCGTTCCCGACAGGCGACCTTTGAGTTTTAAACCTAGCCTTTCCCGATAGGCCCATTTACCATTCCCGATAGGTAAGCCTTAGGTTTTCAACTTTAGCCGTTCCCGACAGGCACATTGACCGTTTTCGATAGGCACATTGACCGTTCCCGACAGGCACATTGACCGTTCCCGACAGGCACATTGACCGTTCCCGACAGGCACATAGACCGTTCCCGACAGGCACATTGACCGTTCCCGACAGGTAGTTCACCGGTTCCAGACAGGTTTCCTATGGGGTCCAATGGTTCCAATTTTTCTCTCAAACTTTTCTTCCTTACCATTGCTTCATTTACAACATTTTTCTTTATCCACACAGTGCAAATTTTCTCGGTTATTTTTGTATTCAATCCCTATGTATCTCGAATTCCTGATAGCCGTTGCTTTCATCCATTCAAGTCCACAGTGATTGAATAGGGGCAGCTGTAATACCCCAAAATTTGCCCTCTTATTTTTCTCAATAATTGGCTTATGCTTCACATTCATCTGCATCTCCATTTGGTCATACTCATTCATACAGTCGCATTGGTTTTCTGACACATGGGATCGAAGAGTTTTTCATGCTATTGGTATTTTCCTATTCGAAGGTTCATCAAGATCCAGGGTTTTTGTATTCAGAGGTTCATCAGGTTTCAGGGTATGCATCAACAAAGGTCATGGTTTCTCCTGCTTGGTTGAGTTTGTAGACAGTCATCAATTAAAGATTGTGAGATTAGGGTTTCGTGTCAAGGATATCAGTGATTATCAGGACAAGGCCTCTGTGGATTGATTTAAAGAGCACTGGGTCATGGTTGATTGAGCTTACTGATTGAATTGTTGGAATTCATTGAAGATATGAGTTTGGTGTAGAATTGGGCGTGTCGAGATTAGTTGTGTGGGCTACTTGGAATTCAAGTTTCTACAATAAACCCATTAGTCATTTTCATTTTTTTTTATCCACCTTAAAGACCATTAAACCATTCCATTATCCACTCCTAAATCCATTTCCATTTAAAATTCCTAATATCCATTTTTAGTCCAATTGTTCGTTTTAATAATCATGTCCATTTGCTAAAACCATATCCACTTTAAAACCATTTTTTATATCCATTTTAGAATTCACATCCATTTCCATTCACTTTACAAATAATCATTTTTTATATCCAAAATCCATTCTCAACCATTTTCAAAACTAACTCATATCCATATCCATTCTCCACATCTCTTTTAATTCAATTTCCAAACCCATTTTCATCTCTAAACTAGTTTGTGATTCATCTTTTATTGCAAAATCACCTACTCTCCTCGAGAGACATCACGTGAGGAAAAAGTTAAACAAAAAGAGATGCTCATCCGATGTTTTGCTATTGGCAATTGAAGATTGAAGGCAAATAAACATCAACAATAATTTATAAAACTCATGATAGATGAAAAAGAAAAAGGCACATTTCCAATTTCTGTTTACAATGCATAAAGGCACCTGATGGTGGAAAAGAATCATTTTGTACAAATCATTTTTCAGCACCAATATCCACGTGCAAGTATTCATGGAAATGAGTTTAAAATAGAAAAGTCAACACAAAAGTCCACAAGTCCATAACATCAAGGGTGCGCAAAAATATAACAAAGAGTCTCAATTACATACAGCAGCTTATTTTGTAGCAGAATAAATTACAAGCAGATCAAATCCACCAGAAAATCATAACAAAAAAAAAACCAGCAACTGAATCAGGCTTCTGTAGCGAGCGATTTTGGACACGGTTCTTAAGCGCTGTCGCTCTCTGCGGTTTGAGCTTTGACTACAGGTCGATTCATTTTTATCCTATTGTGAGCTGAATAAGGAAGGGGAATATATTTCTCCAATTAACCCTGCTTGCATACTGAGTTTAAACAGCGGTCTGTTAGGTTACGGATGCTATCAATGTGGGGGGGGCTTTTGTACTGGTTATTCGTATTTCGCCAATACGGTTCTTTCTTTCTTTTTTCTAGGCAAAGGGTTTCTGGCGGGGAATAAGGATTAGGATGTTAGGACTGATGTTTTTGAAATACTGCTTTTGATTGATGAAGATATGGGATTTGGGTTTTTTTGTTGATTGCGCTCGCTAAGATCTTTTCTTTCGATCTTATGCCTACGTATTCCCGTTTACCGAAACAGGGAGATCAGAGCGTTCGTAGTTCCTCCTATTCTATGGGAGGAAGTGGGTGTTTTGGTGTTTTGTTCAAAGCCCAAGACGTGAAGCGAAAGGTGGTTTGTATCTTGTTCAAAGCCCAAGATGTGAAGATGAAAGGTCTATTTGTGTCTTGTTCAAAGCCCAAGACGTGAAACTAAAAGACCTCGACTTTAGAGAGAATTTGTCATCTCTAAAGAGGGGAGAAGGAGAATTACTTTAACTGGGATACGCGGATCCGAGCAATGCCATAATTTCTGAAGAAAGGGTTTTAACCTGAAGGAGAAGACTTTAACTCAGTGTAGAGCAATGCCATCTTTCCTTAGGAATTTCTCATGCTAAAAGAGGGACAGTGGCATGGATATAGATGATCCAGAGGCTTGCCGCTTACAGCGATTAGATGAAGGGAAAGGAGTTGTTGATGTTTGTATACTGTGAACAAGGCACAACTTTGATGCTAAAAGGTCGATTGGATCAACCAGTGGTTTTCTTATACAAAGCCTAAGAGGAGGCTAATTTCCGCTAGGAAAATCATTATACAAAGCCTAAGAGGAGGCTATTTTGTGTCTCGTACAAAGCCCGAGAGAGAGGCTAAAAGTTTTGACCCAGTGGGGCATATCGTTATACAAAGCCTAAGAGGAGGCTAGCAAAGAGTTGACTCAGTTGGAGAATCTTTTATACTCAGTAATAGAGTGTTTTTGTATCTCGTACAAAGCCCGAGAGAGAGGCGAAAATGTTATTTTGACTCCACTGGGGAGAATTTTGGTATCTCGTACGAAGCCCGAGATGGAGGCTATTGTAACTGTTTCAGTTGAGTGGCAGATCCAATATACTGATTTAAAAGAGAAAATCAGTTCTTATATGAGCAACACTGTACTCAAGGATTTGATTCAAGGATCCGGGATGTTTCCTTCTCTTTGAGGAAACGGGAAATCCAAAGGGTATTGAGACTATCTGAGTCTGCGGGTTTCCTTCCTATTTAACGAAGGGTGCTTGAAAATGTCTTTGAGACTCAAGGAAGTTAGACTGTCCGTGTCTAGAGTTTTATCTTTTGTACTATGCTTTGAGAAACAGTAGTAGACTCTATGAAAGGACTGTTCTATGAGGATGACTAGGTTCTGTTCCTATACCTCTAAGAGGTCGTCGGGACAATTTGTACGAAGCCCAAGAGGAGGCTGGAAACTTTTAAGAAGCCGACGGGTCCTTGTACGAAGCCCAAGAGGAGGCTATCATTCCCGAAGGAAGAGATCATTATACGAAGCCTAAGAGGAGGCTATGAATACTTCTAAGAAGCCGTAGGGTCCTTGAATAATGCCCAAGAGGAGGCCGATGCTTTTAAGAAGCCCGTGGGTCTATCATATCCTTTTCATTAGGAGAGATAACTCTTTTAAAGATAAAAACCACTGGTAAACGTGCGAGGTTTACTATCCAACGACTTTTAACTTTTAAAGAGGGTTCCTTAGTTAAGGTCCAAGATTATGACCGTAGTGGGTACCCAAACCCCGAGACATTCAAGGCAAGCTATCCACAAGGAATAGATCAAGTCAGGAAAGTTCGAGAATTTGGAAGAAACTCAAAGATGCCATTCACAGAGAATACATTCATCTTTGGGAATAGAGTTCCTTGACAATTCCTAAGGAGGACAGCCGAAGAGAAGACTGTATCTGGTGCTCCTATTGGGGATCTAGGCGTCTATTTCTACGAATAAGTGAAACGACGTCACCTAGTTCTAGACGTAGTTGCCGGGGAAACTCAAAATATCTATACTATTATTACACAGTAGATATGAGTTTATGAAAGGAGACTTACAGTGAGCAGCCCCACAATACCGTTTTAATATGAAAGCAGTAAATGAAAGCGATAACCACTTACTCGGTTGTAGTGCTTCCATGCTGTTTGGTTAGTTGTTCAACAAAGAAAGATTGAAAACAACAATATATTCAAAATCAAAGGAGAAAGTGCTTTGAAAAAGAAAGATTTTGGGCTTACAGCTCAAGGAGAGGCCCAAGGTTTTATCAGTGAGCGCACTGTTTGACTTTGTACAGCGGGACTTATACAAGTGACTGGGGCCCAAAAAGGTTTTCTGTACAAAGGGATGGGTCTTACACTCTCTCAAGAGGCCCAAAAAGGTTTAAAGAAATGAGTGGGGCTTATAACACGAGGGTAGGCCCAAATGATTTTTCGTTTAAAAATGGCGATCGCGCCGAGGTTTTCTTTTAACGCAGAGGGACTTATACAATAAGTGAGGCCCAAAATGTTTTGGTTAAAAGGGGGATTGGGTCTTACACTCTAATAGAGGCCCAAAAAGGTTTGAATGGGTCTTATAACTCAAGGAGAGGCCTAGATGATTTTTGAAAAGGCGACGATCGAGCCGTTTGTTTTTTTGACGGTATCGGGACTTATACAATAAGTGAGGTCCAAAAATGATTTGGTCAAAAAAAGGGTTGGGTCTTACACTCTAATAGAGGCCCAAAGTGTTTTGAAAATGATTTATGAGGGTTGAATTAATCCAAAACCCTAATTTGTTTTCAAAATGTATTTAATTGAATAAAAATTCAATTAAAATGATCAAAATTGTTTAACACATGGAAAACAAATTGTGATCTTGGATTAATGCTTCAAAAATTAAGTATTGACCTACAAAATAATTAGAAAGCATTAAAAGTTGCAAAATCAATGTAGAGAAAAAATATTTAAAATGCCAAAAATAATCAAAATATTAATTCTTTGCAAAAATATCAATTATATGAAATAAATAATATTTTTGGGATTTTTTGATAAAATAAAATATTTTAACATTTTTGTGAATTATTAAAAAAAGAATCAACTCAAAATCATTAAAACTCAGAGAGAAATTAATTTTTGAATCAATTAAACAAAATCACAAAATTCAAATATTCAAATATATGAAAATGGCGCAAGAACAACACCAAGAACACGCGCGTTTTTTCAGTTTGCCCAGATTTGCATTTTCCATCCAATCTCACTGAATACGTAATTATAACATGCAATCCACATATCATTATGCTCGCCTCAACCTCACGATCATGTCTATGTACTTTAATTTCATTTAAATTAAACATACAACAAGAAATCACGAAGAAACCTCAAGAACCCTAATTTCTGCATGAAGGCTAGGATTTTTGATACACGATTCAAACAATGCAATTAATTGAGGGAAAACATTCCATGCATGATTATGAACATATGGCCAAATTATTGTGCGAGGAAATATGCATAGATTGAGAGATGCCCAAGTTTAGGCTTACCTCCAAGTCGTGACAGCAAGTTCAGATGTGATTTTGGGTTGGAGGTGTTACAGACAAGTTGTGATGATCTGGACAGCTTCCCTACACCATATGGAGTGTGTTTGAACACTTGGATTGAATTGAAATGGACTGGATCAGTTTATGGCATCTCAGCTGCAACTTCACTTCAAACTTGTGTGGATGGCAAGTGATTTTGAGATTTTGATGTTTCAGAAGTTATGTGAGTGTTTGATCAGCTCATATGTGATGTATGTGAGGTGTGTGAGTGATTGGTTTGTGCAGAATTGCTCTCAAACTCAAAACCCGATAGCTACCTTGCTAAGAAAGGTATTTTTGCCAAGAGAAAGAGATTTTGAGGAAAGCATCTGTTAGATGGCTTTGGTGTACTCAAACTGACCACAATTGAGCTCTATTTAAAGTAGAGCAAGTTTGTTTTGCAAGGAATAGTGCATGGCAGCTGGTAAGTAGGTTTCCTCAATGTTGGCCAATGGAAATGAAAGTCTCCTCTAGCCATTGACTAGAGGTTAGGGCACAGAGCTTTGGTCCCCTTGGTCTTGGATAAGTCTTGACTGATTTCAGATGAGAATGGCTCAGTCCATGCCACCTTGATGGTTCCATTGAATGCCTCATTCCAAATTTGAAGTCTTGTCCCTATTTTGGCAACTCTAGGTTCAACATGCTATTCTTTGTTCCTTGGATCTTGGAGGCTTGGCTCAGTGATTGTCCCTTTGGATTCAATCCTCTGAGGTGTCCAAGTGGATTGGAGCAATTGCAATTGGATGATTTTGGCAAATCGAGCCAAAATGCAAATTCTGCCTTGCCTTGACAGATTTCAGCAAGGCAACTTGCCAATGTTGTATCTCATGATGTAGGTTGAATTTGGCAATGTTCTTGGCCATTTTGGAAAGTCCTAACATGATACAACAACTGTTTGAACAAGTTTGGTTTTGATCTCTTTTGATTCCAAGTGAAAAATCCCCCTACATTTGGCAAAAAGTGAAGGCAAATCTGACTTAGTGAAAATTTCACTAAGTGTTGGAAAAAGTGACTTTTTCACTTTTCAGCCACTTTGATCACTCCATAACTCAAAATCCTTAATGAATTGGAATGACTTGTAGTTGAAGTTTTTGTAGGTGATAATGAGGGCTACAAATCCATCTTTGGATGAGAAAAAATGGCCTTGTGGTTTAGGAGTTAAGGTCCTCCAAAGTTGGTACCCTTGCCACTTTATTTTTAACTTAGAAAAATTTCTAAGTTTTATGGTTACCCCTTTTACAAGTTATCTCACTTTTCTTGATTTTTCTTGATGAATGATGATTCAAATCATACATTAACATCATTTTAGGGTTAAAAATCCATTTTGGTGAAAAATCTCACAAAGTCAAAGTTGACTTTTTATCAAATGAATTCCAAACTGTGCAATTCTTCAGGAAATCATGTCCTTGACCTAAATCAAACTTGATGGACATGTTCCATGGGTGTCATAGGGTATATTCAATCATGTATTAGGGTTTGGGAGCATGTCCTGGTCAAAAGTCAAAGTTACAGTTGACTTTTCCCTTAAAACCCTAATTGTGGTGCAGATGAAAATGAGACTTGTTGCTCAAGCTTCTTGGATCAATCCATTATTCCAAATGGATCAATATGGTGTATTAGAGACCCTCAAATCATCTCTTGAGGTCTTGGCTCATGGTTTGTCCCAAAAGTCAACTTAGGGGTGAATTAGGTCAAGAAACCCTAATTCCTGATTTTTGATGAATGCATCCCCTGAGGCAAAATTGACTTGATGCATGGGTTCATGAGGTTCCATGAAGTATATTAGGTTATGTTTTGGATCATTGCCTTGTGCCCAGATGAAAATTTCCATCTGGAGGCCCTGGTCGACCAAAACCCTAAATTGGTGACACTATCGATCTTGAGAGTTGATCCACCTAGAAGGGAGCAATCTTGTGCTTAATCCTTGAAGTGGGAGTCCTTTTGATCCTTTGTGGATGTTTGAGAGATTAGACAAGTTGAAGATCATGTCATTTCTTGATTGATCCTTTGTCTAAGCACTCAGAGAGGGCTCGAAACCCTAATTTTGCTTGTATTGGATGCTCACCCATCTTTGGGGAGACTGATGAAGCATGATGGTTCATCCATATTGTGATGATGATTTTCACAATGATGGGAAATCTTAGTGGTCAAAATTTGGGGTATTACAGATGCCCCTATTTAATCTTCTTGAACCCGAAGGTATGAATGACGAAGGTGTTCGGGCATTCGGGGTGCAAGAGGATTAAATATCGGAATATCCGAAATTTTGATGGTGGTTATGAATGGTAGCTTATGCATTCATCTTCTTTAGCTAAGCAATGATGCTTAGAAAAGGTAAACTTCCCCTCGATCCTGGTCTTCAGCCAAGGAACTGGTCTCGGTTTCTTTTTTAAACTTCCCCTCGATCCTGGTTTCTTACCAAGGAACTGGTCTTAGTTTATGATTTAAACTTCCCCTCGATCCTGGTTTCCTACCAAGAACTGGTCTTAGTTTCTTTTGTCAATAAACTTTATTGATAATGGACACTATGTGTAGCGGTTTTCCTTCAAACTTCTCGCCAAATATTCCTGGGGAGATGCCATTTGAGTGGAAAAAGTTTTGATGTCAGACTTGCTGGGGAACCCAGTCGTCTGAGTTGTAGAGTTGTACAAACTTCTCTGTTGGAGACGCCATTTGTCGATTCTACTGGGGAAAGCGAGTCTCTTGAGAGACTGTTTTCGTTTGGGATCTTTCATCATACTTTTCTCGGGATCTTCCCGGAGAAACGCCATATGATGGGCTCCAATTTTGTGGGGCTGATGACCTTTTCATCAGCGGTCCTTTTTGGAGAAATACTGACATGCTGCCGAATCTCTGATCACGAGGCTTTCTCTGTGGATTTTCCTTAATCCGGGAAAGCAAGGATATCATCTTCAATGGCGAAGAGTGATGTTTATTAAGAGTTTTCTCTGGATTTTTAGAGGTTCAAGTTATCAAAGTGGCCAAGTGCCGACTCTGATATAAAGATACACTGGTGGTGAGATTGTGCAGACGCAACACTTCCTGACGAGGAAAGAACTGACAAACTCTATTGAGAAAACTGTTTATCACTAGGGGACAAGACCGGCTAGAGTGATAACGATGCAATATGAAATGTAAATGCAAATAAAAAATGCATGAAGTACGTATGTATATGCTGACAAAACTGACACGACATACAGACTAATGGATGAACACAATTAGATACTCGGCCATCACGGGGCGAAGAAGTACCGTTGATTCAAAATAGTAATTCCACCTTGCTTAGGAGAGATAGTCCCGTTGGGAGCTATGTTGATCGGGCTTAGGAGATGAGAACTCGGCCGAGGATGTCAGACGAAACAAGGTCTCTGACACAGTTGATCCCTTCATTCAGGCATACTGGCTTAGAAGGAGTACTTTGATTCTGCAATTTGAAGTTCGCTTACTTCGGGAGAAGCGATCGATGTTCTTCTGATGTTCAACAGTCAAAAGAAATTGCCATCTTTAATTTAAAAGCAGAAAAAGTTTTTAACAAGTAAATTCATTTTCGTTTTATTTCAAGAATCGCTGATTAAGTTTAAACAACGTCGTTCTATAAAGCTAAAACAAGTTAAGAATTACAAACAAAAGCACAAGGGCTCAAATTTTATTGATAAGATGGAGATCAGCCAAACGCGTGATTCCAAAGAGTATATACAAAGTTAGAAAATGGTAATTTACAGGGAAAAGGGCTACGTTGAAACATAACGACCACTATCTTTCTACCAACTTTGAATTCGGGACATCCTGGCTTCCGTCGAAGATGACCTTTGACTGGAGATTTCCTCCGATAGATGATGCTGTAACTGCTGCTGAGGGACTTGCCTCTGTTGAACAAAGTTACTTGCCATTATCCCTAATTTTTGCCTGGATTGTACTATGATGTTTCCAATCCATCGGGATGATTTTTTCCATGTCTCTAACTTTTGCCTGGACCGTCCTTTCGGGTTTTCAATCCACCGAGACTTTTTTTTTTTTTTTTTTTTTTTTTAGGCGAAGTATTTCTTGACTACATCAACATTCGTGGGGTAGGCAAATTCCTCTCCGTCCATGGTTGCAAGTCTCAAGGCGCCGCCTGAGAAATCTTTCGTGACCACATAGGGGCCATCATAATTTGGGGTCCATTTGCCCCGAGAGTCAGTGAGAAATGATTGTATCTTCTTGAGCACGAGGACTCCTTTTCTGAAGACACGAGGCCGAACCTTTTTGTCGAACGCCCTCTTCATTCTTTGCTGATACAACTGACCGTGGCATAGTGCCGTGATTCTCTTTTCTTCGATCAGGTTCAGTTCGTCGTGTCGACTTTGACACCATTCAGCTTCGGTGAGCTGAGCTTCCATCAATACCCTGATTGACGGGATCTCTACTTCTATGGGAAGCACTGCCTCCATGCCATATACTAGAGAGAAAGGGGTAGCCCCTGTTGAAGTGCGGATAGATGTTCGATAACCGTGAAGAGCAAAGGGTAGCATTTCGTGCCAATCTTTGTAGGTTACAACCATCTTTTGAACAATCTTCTTGATGTTCTTGTTAGCCGCTTCTACCGCTCCGTTCATCTTGGGTCGGTAGGGAGATAAGTTATGGTGTTCGATCTTGAACTCAGCACACAACTCTTTCATCATCTTATTGTTCAAGTTAGATCCATTATCAGTAACGATCTCGCTTGGAACACCATAACGGCAGATGATATTGTTTTTGATAAATCGGACCACCACTTGTCGGGTTACATTGGCGAATGACGCTGCTTCGACCCACTTGGTGAAATAGTCAATGGCTACAAGGATGAACCGATGTCCGTTTGAAGCCTTGGGCTCAATCATACCAATCATGTCGATTCCCCATATGGAAAAAGGCCACGGGGAAGAAAGAACTTTGAGATGTGATGGCGGTACATGAATTTTGTCGGAGTATATCTGACACTTGTGACACCTCCTCATGTACTTGTAGCAGTCGGATTCCATTGTCAACCAATAATACCCGGCCCTGAGAATTTTTCTCGCCATTGTGTGTCCGATGGCATGAGTTCCAAAGGATCCTTCATGAATTTCTTTCATGAGCATGTCTGCTTCTGGTCTGTCGACGCATCGGAGCAAGACCATGTCAAAATTTATCTTATAGAGAGTGTCATCGCTCAGGAAGAAGTTTCCAGCCAATCTTCTGAGGGTTTTCCTGTCTTTTCTGAGTGCCCCAGATGGGTACTCTTGTTTCTGAAGGAAGCATTTGATATCGTGATACCAAGGTCTGTCGTCTATGACTGCTTCAATCGTGAAGGTGTAAGCGGGCCGTTCAAGGCGCATTATGTCGATCTTAGGTATGTCATTCCATTGACCTACACTAATCATGGAAGAGAGAGTGGCTAATGCATCAGCCATGTGATTCTCATCACGAAGGATGTGATGAAAGTCGACTCTGTTGAAGAAGGGTAACAACCTTCTTGCATAGTCTTTGTAAGGAATCAATCTTGATTGGTATGTGTTCCAATCTCCTTTTATCTGGTTAATAACCAGGGCTGAGTCGCCGTATACGTCCAAGTTTTTGATCCTTAAATCAATCGCTTCTTCGAGACCCATAATACAAGCTTTGTATTCGGCCTCGTTGTTTGTACATTTGATCGTAAGTTGAGTGGTGAAAGGAATGTGGGAACCCTGAGGGGTAACAATGATTGCCCCAATTACGTTTCCATAATGATTGACTGCTCCGTCAAAGATAAGTCCCCACTGGGAACCTGGTTCTGGCCCTTCACTGGGTAACGGTTCATCGCAATCTTTCATTTTTAGATACATGACATCTTCGTCTGGGAAGTCAAACCCGATTGATTCTTGATCGTCAATCGGTTTATGAGCCAAATGATCAGCTAAAATACTTCCTTTAACGGCTTTCTGAGCGTGGTACTCTATGTCATATTCTGATAACAGCATCTGCCAACGGGAAATTCTTCCCGTAAGAGCAGGTTTTTCGAAAAAGTACTTGATTGGATCCATTTCGGAGACCAACCAAGTAGTATGACGAATCATGTACTGGCGAAGACGTTTGGCTGCCCAAGCCAAAGCGCAGCAAGTTTTCTCAAGCATTGTGTACCGAGTTTCGCAGTCGGTGAATTTCTTGCTTAGATAGTAAATGGCAGACTCTTTCCTTTTAGTTTCGTCTTGTTGGCCAAGTACACATCCCATTGAGTCCTCTAGGACTGTGAGGTAAATGATTAGTGGTCTTCCTTCCACCGGAGGTGATAGAATCGGAGGATTCAACAGATATTCCTTAATACTGTCGAAGGCAGTTTGGCAGTCTTCTGACCAAACGCAATCCTGGTTCTTTTTAAGTAATTTGAAAATCGGCGCACAAGTGGCGGTCATAAGGAATATGAATCTGGAGATGTAGTTCAAACGTCCCAAGAATCCTCTGACTTGTTTTTCAGTTTTCGGAGAAGGCATTTCTTGAATGGCCTTGACCTTGTCAGGATCAATTTCAATTCCTTTCTGGCTGACGATGAACCCTAGTAGTTTCCCTGAACGGACACCGAAGGTGCACTTGTTGGGATTCAAGCGGAGCTTGAATTTTCTTAGACGTTCGAACAATTTTGACAGATGTTCAACGTGCTCATCCTCTGTTCTTGATTTTGCAATCAAATAATCGACATATACCTCGATTTCCTTATGTATCATGTCATGAAACAGAGTAGTCATGGCCCTTTGATAGGTTGCCCCGACATTCTTCAAACCGAACGGCATTACCTTGTAACAAAAGGTACCCCATGGGGTAATGAACAAAGTTTTCTCCATGTCTTTCGACACCATTTTGTTCTGATTATAGCCCGAGAATCCATCCATGAAGGAAAAAACTTTGAACTTTGCTGTACTGTCTACCAGCATGTCAATGTGTGGTAAAGGAAAGTCGTCCTTTGGACTTGCCTTGTTCAAATCTCTGTAATCAACACACATTTTGACCTTTCCATCCTTTTTGGGAACGGGTACGATGTTGGCTAACCATTGAGGATATTCAGATGTAGCGAGGAAACCCGCGTCGATCTGTTTTTGTACCTCCTCTTTGATTTTGATGGCCATGTCCGGGTGAGTGCGTCTCAACCTTTGCTTTACTGGCGGACATTCCGATCTCAACGGTAAGTGATGTTCCACGATGCTGGTATCCAACCCTGGCATATCCTGATAGGACCAAGCGAACACATCGGGGAATTCTTTGAGAAGCTTTATCAAACCCTCTCTGGCAGTTGGACTGAGCAATGCTCCGATCCTGATTTCTTTTTTCTCTTTTTCTGAACCCAAGTTTACCGTTTCCAACGGTTATTTGTGAGGTTCAATGGACCTTTCCTCTTGTCTGAGTAGTCGGGAGATCTCTTCTGGAATTTCGTTGTCATTTTCTTCTTCAGCCTCGAATACCGGGAACTCAAAGTTGAAAGAAGGCATCGGATCGTATGTTTCAATGGGGTATAAAACAAGCAATCTGCATGACGTGATGATTCGTGTTTAGAAGAGATAGAGAAAATGCAAGTGTGTGCAGTGTATTTATTTTACTGCTTGTTTTTATTATTGAATGTTTTTTAGGATTACCATTTTCTGAAAAAGCAAAAAGAGAAAACAACAATTAATGCGGAAATTACAGAACGACGTTATTTTATTAATGAACAAGTCGAATCTTGAAACTACAGCCCTATAAAACAAAACTCTGTCGCTCTGGGCAAAGCGAAGAGGGAAATTTACAAAAAGCGGGCCCTATCAAAACATCTGTTTCACCTGGGCAGGGTGAAAGGTTAAAAGATGGCAATTACTTTGACCGACGAACGACCTTCGGAACCTCGACAGCAACCCATTGGCGGCAAACTCCTCGGTGAATCACAAAGTCAGGCACCTTCCTTGATTTGTCTCCAGAAATGACGCTGATTTCTGGTGGAGCAGGATCATTGGAATCTGTCTCCCAAGCAGAATTGTCGTAGGAGGATTCCTCTGTTGCATTTTGCATAGCATTTGTGCTCTCAGGTACATCTCCCCATCCAGTTGGCTGGATATCTTCGAACCTGATACGAGACCTTTCGAGAGCGGTGTACTTGACCATATAGTCGAATTTTCCACTTGGTTCTCCCAGAGTGTCCCAAACTTCTTTAGAACTGGAGGAGTCATCTCTCTCAATGACGTTGACCTCGGGAAAAGTATAGTTGATGAACTCAAGTCCTGCAAACGTTGCGAATTCATCTTCATGTTGAGTAGCTTCAGGATGACCTGAGTGTTGATCCCATGACAGGGCGGGGACATAGGTATTCTGTTCAATGATGCTCAGCTGATTTTCATTGCTCGGCTGACTCTCTTGCCCCAAGTTTCCTGGGTAAGGTTGCCACATTGGCAGACCATCCATTGGGCCATAGTAGGTGTAGTCAAAATTATTTTTCATCGGAGTGTCTTCCTCTAATGAATTTGGAGGAGCGCGACATCCTTCCGGATCACAATCTCCGTATATCATTTCGACATCTGATCTTGGTATAAATCTCGGACTTTCTGTATGAAAGCAAAAAGGCATAGGCACCTCTTCCTGAGACATATAGCCGTCCTTGTTAAGGTAGGACTTCCATTCTTCATCCGTGTCAAAGGGATCTTCCTCATTGATAGCATGAACTGCTTGAGACACTGGGTGAAGAAAACCTCCACTGTGGAAGAAGTTTTGAAGGGGATGAAGACTTTCATCGTTGGCGGCTGTCTGGGTACAGGTTGCAGAAAAACCAAGACCCTTCTTTGTTTTATTGTCAATAGGAATGACAAGCTGTCCCCATCCTGTCGTATCGGTACCCTCGACCGCTTTGATAGCATCTTTGTATGAGGAAATCGAGGTTCCTTCTTCAGGTTGATCGTCCTTGCTCACCGATAGTGCTTGGAACTGAGTTCCAATAACCTCCTCGGGTTCTACACAAGTAGATGATGATAAGTTGCTTACAAGCAAGGCTTGTTCCCCACAAACCGTGACAAGTTGATCGTTCTTGATGAACTTTAGCTTTTGGTGGAGGGTCGAAGTGACAGCTCCAACCTGATGTATCCAAGGTCTTCCTAATAAACAACTGTATGTTGTCCGGATGTCCACGACTTGGAAAGTGTGAGGACCAATAGTTATGGGAAGATCAACTTCGCCGATTACTGTTTTTCTGGATCCGTCGAATGCTTTGACGACGACCTCGCTGACTCTCATCGGAGGCCCCTTAAATGATAATTGCGTCAAAGTGGACTTCGGCATAACATTCAGGGCTGACCCTGTGTCTACCAGTACGTTGGCTAAAGCATCGCCCTGGCAGTTAACTGTAATGTTGAGCGCCATGTTATGACGACGACCCTCTTCAGGTAATTCCTCATCACTAAATCCCAAATTATTGCAGGAAGTGATGTTAGAGACAATGCTATCGAATTGTCTGATTGTTACATCCTGTTCCACAAAGGCTTGCTCCAAGACTTTCTGTAGAGCCTCTCTGTGCGCTTCTGAACTGAGTAAAAGTGATAATACTGAGATCTTTGAAGGAGTCTGTAACAGTTGATCAACAATGTTGTATTCACTCCTTTGGATGAGCTTTAGCATCTCATCTTTGTCTTTTGAAAAGTCGGGATTACCAGATTGACTGACTGATGGATCAGGAATTTCCGCCTGAAGTTCCTTTTCTTTGTTGGATTCTCCAACCCCTCGGTTGAAGATTCGACCGCTCCATGTTACACGACTGATGTCTGCAATATTTACGACGGAGGGTAATGGAATTTCCTTTCCATTTTCAATTGTTGTTGCACCGTATTTGTAAGGGATTGCCTTAGCTGATTCATACGGTAGTGGCCCCAGTAGATAGATGACTATGGGAACCTTCTGATTTTTCTGACCATCATAAGTAATCTCGATCCGTTCCCGGTTGGGAACTTTAGATTCGTCAAGTAGAGGGATGATGGCAAAAACATCCCTGATCTGGTGATGACCAGAGATCGTGACAACATCCTCAACTTGATCGGCAAGGTAGTTCGGCGACCAAATGATGGGTCCTGAACCTGGATATGGATGAATTTCTCCATGATCGATCTGACCCTGAAGAGCTGCTCTCACAAGGTAACACCCTTGGTTACTTTCCGAACAGACGCTACAACTGTCATAGTTGTGTGGTGGCACCTGGCCACACCCACTTTGAATACAATGTAACCTCACTAGGTTACCTTCCATTGATCGGACATCCTGACTTTGACGACGAGTAGGATTCCTGTTATTGATACTAATCTGCTGAGTATCTTCGTCCATATAGATTGGCATCCACCAGTGATTTAACAAGTGCTGAAGTGCCTCCTAGACAAGGGTACAACCTCGATCGTTTTCGCAACCTGCTTTACAGTTTTGATAATCGTGTGATATTAAGAATCCGAGTCGGACCTGCTCAGCATGTAACTCTACTAGATTGGTATTCATCACGCGAATGTCGAAGATCTGAACCATATTTATTCGATAGGAGTTCCTATCATCGTAGTCTTGGATCCATCCAAGATCCATCTGACGCTGGAGGGCCTCTTGTATGAAAGAGCATCCCTGTTTGTTTACCGAGCAAATCAGACAGGAACTGTAATCGTGCCGCGGCAGATTATGATACTGGCTTTGCCTTGAGTGCATCGCCACCAAGTTGACATTCATCACACGGATGTCTTGGTTTTGAATGACGTTGGATTTCGTGTAAACCATGTTAACTTCACGAACTCGGTGCTCTTGGATCCATCCAAGATCCATTTGTTCCTGTAGAGCTGATTGCACTACCGAACATCCTTGGTTATCTTTAGAGCAGATATCACACTGGTGATAGTTATGAGGTGGCACATGGCCATATCCACTCTGTCTACAATGCATCTTGACCAGATTGGTCCCCAATAAGAGTACATCATGAATTTGATAGACATTGTTAGTCTCTTTCTCAATCAGATTGACTGCAGCTTTCTCGTGTTGAGGCAGCGGGTTCGTAAGAACATTAGGATTTGTATCTTTAAAAGATAAGAGCCGGCTCCTAACAAGCTTTTGCACGTCGGATTTAAAATTGAGGCAAGTCTCAATGTTATGCCCTGAACCTCCTTGATGATAAGGACATGTTTGATCCGCTTTAAACCAAAAAGGCGGATTTTCCGGAACTGAAAGGGGAGACTTAGTCTGAATGTGCCCCTTAGCCAACAGTAACGGAAATAGCTCTGCGTACGTTACAGGTATAAGATCAAATCCTGGTGGCCGTGTTGTACGGTTGTTGTTATATGGAGGACGAGCCTGCTGAAGAGGCTGTTGTGTCCTTTGTTGGTCAGGTTGGCTCTGCGCAACCTGAGGTTAATACATAGGAACAGGCGCGGGGCCGATAGCAGGAGTCACAGCTGCTACTGGCTGATAACGTCGCCTTTGCTTTTCGAGAGAGATATTCCCAATATCTTGCTCTTTTTTCTTAGGGAGAGCACTACCGTATTTTTTAGTACCGCTCGTTGATCCAGTGTCTTTTACCAAACGTCCTTCTCGGACGGCTTCCTCAAGACGTACACCCATGCCGACCATTTTGGTGAAATCACTGGGCGCACTGGCAACCATTCGGTCATAGTAAAATGAGCTTAAGGTCTTTAAGAAGATTTTTGTCATCTCTTTTTCCTCAAGAGGTGGACAAATTTGAGCGGCAATTTCACGCCACCTTTGAGCATACTCCTTAAAGGTTTCCTTTTCCTTTTGCGACATTGATCTGAGTTGATCTCTGTCGGGTGCCATGTCCAAATTGTACTTGTATTGTTGGACGAAGGCAGTACCAAGATCTCTGAATGTACTGATCGTAGTACGGTTTAAACCCATGTACCATTTGAGTGCGGCACCGGTTAAACTATCCTGGAAGTAGTGAATCAGCAGGTCCTGATTCTCCGTGTGAGCTGACATCCGCCGAGCATACATCACCAGATGGCTTTGAGGGCAAGAGTTACCCTTGTATTTTTCAAAGTCGGGCACTTGGAACTTGTGCGGGACTTTCACATTTGGGACCAAGTAGAGGTCTGCGGCGTCCTTTCCAAATAGATCCTGACCGCGAATGGCTTGAAGCTCTTTCTGCATTTCCAAGAACTGCTCCTGGAATTCATCCATTCTATCGAACATAGTTTCCTTCTTACCAGAAGGTGTTGGTGGAATCTGTCCTTCCGGGACAGTGTGCACCACAGGGGGTGGTAACGTGACTACGACAGTAAGTCTTGGCGTTTCCCGAAGTTTGTAACCTTCAGGAGTCTTCAGTATGCCCCTGGCATCTTCGCTTTCCCGAAGTTTGTAACCTTCAGGCCCAGCGGCTTCTGTTGCGATTCCCTGATCTTCAGTGATCGGCGGAACATATCCTTCCGGGATATAGTTAACAGGCATGCCCCAAGGATGATCTTTCGGCATCTGATACCTAGGATCATACTTTTCTATGATGGGCGTTGAGGTGATCTCTGAGATCACAGTTCTTTGTAGCTGAGCTTCTGCCATGGCTTGCATGTCGTTACGAAGCTTTCTCATATCCTCTCTCAGAGCGTCGATCTCTTCTTTCAACTCTCTATTTTCTTCCTCAAGATCATCCATCTTTTTCTGATGATTGGCCCGAGTATTATATGAATGAGACAGTTTGACTCTAGAATCGAGACACAAACGTGAGATTCGTAGGGAAGAAGAATACGCGATGTGAGAATGATGAATGCAATGATTATATTAATTGTTTTTAGGTTTAATTAAAATAAACTTCGACAATTAGATTGCAAATATCAAATAGTGGGGAAACCCCTTTTTATTGAATTCCAAAGGATTACAGAAATGGAAATACAGTAGATTACAAAGTGCAGAAACAGAAACCTAAACTAATGGGTCCCGAGTCCTCTCTGAAGAGAAATCGGGTGCTGACTCTGGTATCTTCCTTTTCTTTGACCGGGACGCTTGGGCCGTTGTCGGGTTGTCATTCCTTTGCCAAGTGAAAGGAGTGAGCAAATTCCTTTGGTCATCTTGATTCTCTACAGCGTGCTGCTCCAAAATTTCAATCAGAGCATCTTTCTCTTTTAGTAATTGCTGTATTTGGATACACTCTACGTCGAGGGTGCGGTACTTGTTCTTCCAAGATCTTCTTTCGTTTTGAACTTTGTTGAGAGTAACCTGAAGCCTTTCAGTTTCCGTCATGAAGTACATGACAATTTCCCTCGGCGGAAGAATTCCGTAACGAGGATAAGGCATCTTTAGCTTGAGAGCTCTGGTTTGTACCCAATGGAGATAAGGCTCCACCGAGACACAGTCCGGTTTTCCCAGAGACTCTCGTCCTTTCTTATGAACATGTTTCCAAGCTTGCACTATTTCCATCTTTAGTGCTCTGTCGTTTTCTCCTTCTTTGAAGAAAAGACCTTCCAGATGAACACCCAGTGGGATGTGTCTCATCGGGTATCCAAATTGACGAAGAAATAATATCGGATGATAGTTGATTCCTCCTTTAGTTCCTATGAGGGGTACGCTGGGGAAGTTTCCACAACGGTCAATGATTCTGATTCCCTCATAAATCCTATTACACCAATATATATCGGAATTGGTGAGAGACATGATCTTCTGCGACCAACGTAAGACACTCTTGCAATCCCAAAAAGCAGCAGACTTGGGCAAGTGTGAGATAAACCATTTGTAGAGCAAAGGTACACAGCATGTGATCTCCCCTCCACTGTACAAATTTCCTAAGTGTACAGAATGATACGCATCTGCGAGCAAAGTCGGCACAGGGTTTCCAATGAGAAAAACCTTAATAGCGTTGATATCGACGAAGTTATTAATGTTGGGAAACAAAAATAATCCGTAGGTGAGCAAGACAAAGATGCTTTCAAAAGCAGTCCCGTTCCCTATACTAGCAAAGTACAGAGCCTTTTTCGTCAAGAACTGGGCTGGCAAACCTTGGATGCCACCCTTAGTGGTCATGTGAGTCTTGACCTCAGACTCGTCCAAATGAATTGCTATTGCAATAGTCTGATTCTTTGGAATTTCTTCCAGTCTAAAAAATGGAGCTCGATCAGTGATATGTAAATCAGTCAGATGAGAATACTCCTCCAGCGTTGGTGCCAGCTGGTAATCCGGGAATGTGAAACAATGATAAACCGGATCGTAGAACTGAATGAGCGCGTCCATGATCCCCTTAATCACATGGACTCTTAACAGTGGTAACAAACCACCGTGCTTGGCTCTGAAAGCCTCTGGGTTAACGACCATCCTCGCTAACTTTCTCAAATCCCCTAGTTTTGGAACCTTGAAGGTATACTGGTGAGTTCTCCTTCTACCGAAATCCATTAATGCAATCTTTTTCTCTGATATTTACAATCACAGTCTTAGTTTAATTTGAAAAACAGAGAGACTAGAAGAGAAAGTTTTTTGAATGTTTTAATGTTTTATTAAATGAATGCATGAATGCAGCACACAAAAACATAGAAAAAACATGGGGTCAAAGGGTCGTTGTCATGAAGTCAAGGCTCTACCCATCCCCAAAGGTTTATACTAGGGTGATTTTTGTACCTGTACTCATTATCATCAGCTCCTCCCAGGAAAGCAAAACAACAAGCGGATCGCCAGCGAGTTGTGTGCAATCTTAGAGTAAGTGCCATTCACCGAGAATAGATCACCAGCCTCAAATGAGGGTAGTATCGCGTAACAACTATTTCCGATAGCTTCCGCACTACGAAAAAGGTTGGCTTTTCTTAAGTGTATACTCAATCTCACCACATGCGGCATCACATGCATTCCCAGTAGCAGAAAAATAAACACGTATAGCAATTAGGAAAAGCAGTATATATATTTGTCCTAATCATCCTAGACTTATAAAGCTATGAATCTTAAGTTCCTGACAGAAATGGGTTCCCCGGCGGAAGCCCCAATCTGTGGTTCCCTGCCTAAGAGATGGACCAGCATAGGTCAATCTTTCTCTTCGGTAGAGTTCCCATTTTCCGTAGAAAACGGGGATGATGCCCTAAGGCAGAAAAGGAGACTCCCCAGCAGAGTCGCCATTTTACAAGGAAAACAGACAGAAATAAAAACTGGCCCCACGGTGGGCGCCACTTTTCTGTAGCGAGCGATTTTGGACGCGGTTCTTAAGCGCTGGTCGCTCTCTGCGGTTTGAGCTTTGACTACAGATCGATTCATTTTTTATCCTATTGTGAGCTGAATAAGGAAGGGAAATAGATTTCTCCAATTAACCCTGCTTGCATACCGAGTTTAAACAGCGGTCTGTTAGGTTACGGATGCTATCAATGTGGGGGGGCTTTTGTACTGGTTATTCGTATTTCGCCAATACGGTTCTTTCTTTCTTTTTTCTAGGCAAAGGGTTTCTGGCGGGGAATAAGGATTAGGATGTTAGCACTGATGTTTTTGAAATACTGCTTTTGATTGATGAAGATATGGGATTTGGGTTTTTTTGTTGATTGCGCTCGCTAAGATCTTTTCTTTCGATCTTATGCCTACGTATTCCCATTTACCGAAACAGGGAAATCAGAGCGTTCGTAGTTCCTCCTATTCTATGGGAGGAAGTGGGTGTTTTGGTGTCTTGTTCAAAGCCCAAAACGTGAAGCGAAAGGTGGTTTGTATCTTGTTCAAAGCCCAAGATGTGAAGATGAAAGGTCTATTTGTGTCATGTTCAAAGCCCAAGACGTGAAGCTAAAAGACCTCGACTTTAGAGAGAATTTGTCATCTCTAAAGAGGGGAGAAGGAGAATTACTTTAACTGGGATACGCGGATCCGAGCAATGCCATAATTTCCGAAGAAAGGGTTTTAACCTGAAGGAGAAGACTTTAACTCAGTGTAGAGCAATGCCATCTTTCCTTAGGAATTTCTCATGCTAAAAGAGGGACAGTGGCATGGATATAGATGATCCAGAGGCTTGCCGCTTACATCGATTAGATGAATGGAAAGGAGTTGTTGATGTTTGTATACTGTGAACAAGGCACAACTTTGATGCTAAAAGGTCGATTAGATCAACCAGTGGTTTTCTTATACAAAGCCTAAGAGGAGGCTAATTTCCGCTAGGAAAATCATTATACAAAGCCTAAGAGGAGGCTATTTTGTGTCTCGTACAAAGCCCGAGAGAGAGGCTAAAAGTTTTGACCCAGTGGGGCATATCGTTATACAAAGCCTAAGAGGAGGCTAGCAAAGAGTTGACTCAGTTGGAGAATCTTTTATACTCAGTAATAGAGTGTTTTTGTATCTCGTACAAAGCCCGAGAGAGAGGCGAAAATGTTATTTTGACTCCACTGGGGAGAATTTTGGTATCTCGTACGAAGCCCGAGATGGAGGCTATTGTAACTGTTTCAGTTGAGTGACAGATCCAATATACTGATTTAAAAGAGAAAATCAGTTCTTATATGAGCAACACTGTACTCAAGGATTTGATTCAAGGATCCGGGATGTTTCCTTCTCTTTGAGGAAACGGGAAATCCAAAGGGTATTGAGACTATCTGAGTCTGCGGGTTTCCTTCCTATTTAACGAAGGGTGCTTGAGAATGTCTTTGAGACTCAAGGAAGTTAGACTGTCTGTGTCTAGAGTTTTATCTTTTGTACTATGCTTTGAGAAATAGTAGTAGACTCTATGAAAGGACTGTTCTATGAGGATGACTAGGTTCTGTTCCTATACCTCTAAGAGGTCGTCGGGACAATTTGTACGAAGCCCAAGAGGAGGCTGGAAACTTTTAAGAAGCCGACGGGTCCTTGTACGAAGCCCAAGAGGAGGCTATCATTCCCGAAGGAAGAGATCATTATACGAAGCCTAAGAGGAGGCTGTGAATACTTCTAAGAAGCCGTAGGGTCCTTGAATAATGCCCAAGAGGAGGCCGATGCTTTTAAGAAGCCCGTGGGTCTATCATCTCCTTTTCATTAGGAGAGATAACTCTTTTAAAGATAAAAACCACTGGTAAACGTGCGAGGTTTACTATTCAACGACTTTTAACTTTTAAAGAGGGTTCCTTAGTTAAGGTCCAAGATTATGACCGTAGTGGGTACCCAAACCCCGAGACATTCAAGGCAAGCTATCCACAAGGAATAGATCAAGTCAGGAAAGTTCGAGAATTTGGAAGAAACTCAAAGATGCCATTCACAGAGAATACATTCATCTTTGGGAATAGAGTTCCTTGACAATTCCTAAGGAGGACAGCCGAAGAGAAGACTGTATCTGGTGCTCCTATTGGGGATCTAGGCGTCTATTTCTACGAATAAGTGAAACGACGTCACCTAGTTCTAGACGTAGTTGCCAGGGAAACTTGAAATATCTATACTATTATTACACAGTAGATATGAGTTTATGAAAGGAGACTTACAGTGAGCAGCCCCACAATACAGTTTTAATATGAAAGCAGTAAATGAAAGCGATAACCACTTACTCGGTTGTAGTGCTTCCATGCTGTTTGGTTAGTTGTTCAACAAAGAAAGATTGAAAACAACAATATATTCAAAATCAAAGGAGAAAGTGCTTTGAAAAAGAAAGATTTCGGGCTTACAGCTCAAGGAGAGGCCCAAGGTTTTATCAGTGAGCGCACTGTTTGACTTTGTACAGCGGGACTTATACAAGTGACTGGGGCCCAAAAAGGTTTTCTGTACAAAGGGATGGGTCTTACACTCTCTCAAGAGGCCCAAAAAGGTTTAAAGAAATGAGTGGGGCTTATAACACGAGGGTAGGCCCAAATGATTTTTCGTTTAAAAATGGCGATCGCGCCGAGGTTTTCTTTTAACGCAGAGGGACTTATACAATAAGTGAGGCCCAAAATGTTTTGGTTAAAAGGGGGATTGGGTCTTACACTCTAATAGAGGCCCAAAAAGGTTTGAATGGGTCTTATAGCTCAAGGAGAGGCCTAGATGATTTTTGAAAAGGCGACGATCGAGCCGTTTGTTTTTTTGACGGTATCGGGACTTATACAATAAGTGAGGCCCAAAAATGATTTGGTCAAAAAAAGGGTTGGGTCTTACACTCTAATAGAGGCCCAAAGTGTTTTGAAAATGATTTATGAGGGTTGAATTAATCCAAAACCCTAATTTGTTTTCAAAATGTATTTAATTGAATAAAAATTCAATTAAAATGATCAAAATTGTTTAATACATGGAAAACAAATTGTGATCTTGGATTAATGCTTCAAAAATTAAGTATTGACCTACAAAATAATTAGAAAGCATTAAAAGTTGCAAAATCAATGTAGAGAAAAAATATTTAAAATGCCAAAAACAATCAAAATATTAATTCTTTGCAAAAATATCAATTATATGAAATAAATAATATTTTTGGGATTTTTTTGATAAAATAAAATATTTTAACATTTTTGTGAATTATTAAAAAAAGAATCAACTCAAAATCATTAAAACTCAGAGAGAAATTAATTTTTGAATCAATTAAACAAAATCACAAAATTCAAATATTCAAATATATGAAAATGGCGCAAGAACAACACCAAGAACACGCGCGTTTTTTCAGTTTGCCCAGATTTGCATTTTCCATCCAATCTCACTGAATACATAATTATAACATGCAATCCACATATCATTATGCTCGCCTCAACCTCACGATCATGTCTATGTACTTTAATTTCATTTAAATTAAACACACAACAAGAAATCACGAAGAAACCTCAAGAACCCTAATTTCTGCATGAAGGCTAGGATTTTTGATACACGATTCAAACAATGCAATTAATTGAGGGAAAACATTCCATGCATGATTATGAACATATGGCCAAATTATTGTGCGAGGAAATATGCATAGATTGAGAGATGCCCAAGTTTAGGCTTACCTCCAAGTCGTGACAGCAAGTTCAGATGTGATTTTGGGTTGGAGGTGTTACAGACAAGTTGTGATGATCTGGACAGCTTCCCTACACCATATGGAGTGTGTTTGAACACTTGGATTGAATTGAAATGGACTGGATCAGTTTATGGCATCTTAGCTGCAACTTCACTTCAAACTTGTGTGGATGGCAAGTGATTTTGAGATTTTGATGTTTCAGAAGTTATGTGAGTGTTTGATCAGCTCATATGTGATGTATGTGAGGTGTGTGAGTGATTGGTTTGTGCAGAATTGCTCTCAAACTCAAAACCCGATAGCTACCTTGCTAAGAAAGGCATTTTTGCCAAGAGAAAGAGATTTTGAGGAAAGCATCTGTTAGATGGCTTTGGTGTACTCAAACTGACCACAATTGAGCTTTATTTAAAGTAGAGCAAGTTTGTTTTGCAAGGAATAGTGCATGGCAGCTGGTAAGTAGGTTTCCTCAATGTTGGCCAATGGAAATGAAAGTCTCCTCTAGCCATTGACTAGAGGTTAGGGCACAGAGCTTTGGTCCCCTTGGTCTTGGATAAGTCTTGACTGATTTCAGATGAGAATGGCTCAGTCCATGCCACCTTGATGGTTCCATTGAATGCCTCATTCCAAATTTGAAGTCTTGTCCCTATTTTGGCAACTCTAGGTTCAACATGCTATTCTTTGTTCCTTGGATCTTGAAGGCTTGGCTCAGTGATTGTCCCTTTGGATTCAATCCTCTGAGGTGTCCAAGTGGATTGGAGCAATTGCAATTGGTTGATTTTGGCAAATCGAGCCAAAATGCAAATTCTGCCTTGCCTTGACAGATTTCAGCAAGGCAACTTGCCAATGTTGTATCTCATGATGTAGGTTGAATTTGGCAATGTTCTTGGCCATTTTGGAAAGTCCTAACATGATACAACAACTATTTGAACAAGTTTGGTTTTGATCTCTTTTGATTCCAAGTGAAAAATCCCCCTACATTTGGCAAAAAGTGAAGGCAAATCTGACTTAGTGAAAATTTCACTAAGTGTTGGAAAAAGTGACTTTTTCACTTTCCAGCCACTTTGATCACTCCATAACTCAAAATCCTTAATGAATTGGAATGACTTGTAGTTGAAGTTTTTGTAGGTGATAATGAGGGCTACAAATCCATCTTTGGATGAGAAAAAATGGCCTTGTGGTTTAGGAGTTATGGTCCTCCAAAGTTGGTACCCTTGCCACTTTATTTTTAACTTAGAAAAATTTCTAAGTTTTATGGTTACCCCTTTTACAAGTTATCTCACTTTTCTTGATTTTTCTTGATGAATGATGATTCAAATCATACATTAACATCATTTTAGGGTTAAAAATCCATTTTGGTGAAAAATCTCACAAAGTCAAAGTTGACTTTTGTGCACAGTTGACTTTTTATGAGATGAATTCCAAACTGTGCAATTCTTCAGGAAATCATGTCTTTGACCTAAATCAAACTTGATGGACATGTTCCATGGGTGTCATAGGGTATATTCAATCATGTATTAGGGTTTGGGAGCATGTCCTGGTCAAAAGTCAAAGTTACAATTGACTTTTCCCTTAAAACCCTAATTGTGGTGCAGATGAAAATGAGACTTGTTGCTCAAGCTTCTTGGATCAATCCATTGTTCCAAATTGATCAATATGGTGTATTAGAGACCCTCAAATCATCTCTTGAGGTCTTGGCTCATGGTTTGTCCCAAAAGTCAACTTAGGGGTGAATTAGGTCAAGAAACCCTAATTCCTGATTTTTGATGAATGCAACCCCTGAGGCAAAATTGACTTGATGTATGGGTTCATGAGGTTCCATGAAGTATATTAGGTTATGTTTTGGATCATTGCCTTGTGCCCAGATGAAAATTTCCATCTGGAGGCCCTGGTCGACCAAAACCCTAATTTGGTGACACTGTCGATCTTGAGACTTGATCCACCTAGAAGGGAGCAATCTTGTGCTTAATCCTTGAAGTGGGAGTCCTTTTAATCCTTTGTGGATGTTTGAGAGATTAGACAAGTTGAAGATCATGTCATTTCTTGATTGATCCTTTGTCTAAGCACTCAGAGAGGGCTCGAAACCCTAATTTTGCTTGTATTGGATGCTCACCCATCTTTGGGGAGACTGATGAAGCATGATGGTTCATCCATATTGTGATGATGATTTTCACCATGATGGGAAATCTTAGTGGTCAAAATTTGGGGTATTACAGCTTCCTAACACAAACTTCCTAGCAGGGATCACCAACCGATTCTTTTCCTTTAAGACAGCCATAACAGAATTCGGAGAAAAAAAATGTTATCCTCAAAAGAAAAAACTCTAACAGACTAACAGTTTTCTCTCTCAATTTCCTCTTGATTCATCCCTCTGCATCAACCTTCAATTAACACCTTCAATCTGCTCTAACCCCTAACAGTTTCCTCACTGAATTCAATAACTGTCATAACCTCCTCTAACGGTATTCATCAACGACTCGGTAGCTTCATGTTCATCTTCATCAATCTCCAATTTTCTTGGCAACATTCATCACCACTCTAACCTTCAACTTTTCTTGAGGACCTTCTTCAACCTCTATCCATCTTTCTACCAAAAACTTCATCTTCAATCTTAACCTTCTCCGTTGTTGAACCTTCATCATCTTCAATTCGAAACTCATATCACCGGCAGAAACTCCTCTGCGCATCCAATCTGCAATTCGTAACCGATTCGGCCATCAATCAGCAAAAGCTTCAACGGCTTCAAGTCTGCAAGAACAAAAATCAAGAATGCATCACCTTCAATTACAATCTACAACAACACAACAACGCGAGCGCAACTACAACAACAAGTGAAGCAATCGAGAAGAAGAAGATTTAGAGAAACGGTGAAAGGGAAATATCGCGTACCAGATTAAGCTTCACGTTCGGTTTCTACCTTCATTCAATCTCACAAATTCGATGCCAAACATCAACAATTAGAGTCCATGAGTGAATAACTCTAACCAGTTCGGCGTTTCCTCATCTTCATTCTACGGTTGCGCTCCGATTGGAGATTGAAGAATGAGTCTTGGAGCAATTTTCATTGATGGTTTTGAGAGGAGAAGATGATGATTGAAGCGACTGCAGAGGAGAGGAAGAGAAAGAAGATGTTGAAGCGAAGGCGAGGGCGAAGGCGAGTTGAAACGAAGTCGGCGAATCAAGAAATAGGAAGGAGAGAGGGTCGATTGTGTTGTTGCGCGTCGTCGGTAAGGTTTCGGTGCGAAGAGGTGTTCGTTTGAGCAGAGAATTTATTCCCAGAGGGAGTAACCGGCGTTTGAATGAATGAGAGAAGGAGGGCGTTTCCGCGGCGGCATAGCTGGCGAGGGAAGAACGAGGAGGACAAGTTGTGTGTAGCTGATGACTTCTAGGGTTTCTCTTTAAACCATTTTTCATGTTCTTGGACCGTGCTTAGAGGCCCGTGTAAATTTCGTTTCACCACACACCCTGATTCACTCGCACACCCCCTCTTGGCTGAAGGAATTCAAATGGACTCAAGAGCCCTGTGCCATGAAAATGCTTTCCCACACCCCCATGGTACTATCTGCACCCTCTCTCCTTCTTTTTTGTAATTTGTATGGCATTTAGGTTATATTTTTTTAGTGTGGTTAAGTTTCTTGTTAGAATTTAATTTTTAAACTGAGTTTTGGCTTAGATGTTTAGACACTTAGTTTTAGAAATTAGGTTGAGAAATTAGATATCAATTCTAGGAATTTTGGTTTCAAAGCTTAATTTTGGTTTTGGGTTGATTGTTTTAGTTTGGTCTTAATATTAGAATTAGATCAATTTTAGAACTTTGAATTAGAATTAGTCTGGTCGAATTAGTTTTTCACTCAATTAACTTCGACTTGTAACACTAACTTGTTGTTGACTAATTGTAGATTAACTTCCGATTAACTTTTGTTTAGGAACCAATTAATGTTCGATGTAGATATTAACTTTAGACATTAATTCCGATAATTAGATTTAGAGTTTGCTAATGGTTGGAACAATTGTTTTTGCTTAATCACACTATTTGTTTTGCTTAATGGCTCATTAATTGTTTTTGCCTAATGGTTCACTAATAGATTTTAGCTTAATTGCTTGGTAATCATTTTTGCTTAATTGCACTAATTGTTTTTGCTTAATTGCATTACTCATTTTTTGCTTAATGGCATTAATTGTTTTTGCTTAATCGCACTACATGTTGTTAGTTTAATTGTTCACTAATTGATTTTCGCTTAATGACACTAATCGTTTTTTAGCTTAATTGCTTATTAATTGTTGTTGCCTAAGTGGTTACTAATTGTTGCCTAATCTTTGGGTTTATTTTGTAGTGTTTCACATTAAACATAGAAGTTGCTGTAGTATACACAGCTGCTGTGCACAAAGGGTGCTGTAGAATGTTGATATCCTGGCTGGCTGCATATACACCCATTCTGTTCTGGAAATAGTAGCTGTTATAGACTATTTTTACTTGTTGCTAGTTTTTACAACTATGCAGGTGCCAGAGCGCTGTTGTTGCAGCTGTTTATGGCTTATGGCCTTGTTTTATTGTTTTAAGAGCATTTGGTTCCATGCCTTTCACGGATCCATTCCACTTTCTAACACCTTTGTTCATTTATGCTAGATTACTAGAAGCTTGTCGGTTTTCTTATAGTCTGCTTGCGTTGCTACGGATTGATATCCGTTTGGTATTACTTCTCTTCTCTTTTACTAATTCCGTATTTTTCCTTTTTATGCCATGAGAAGTAGGATTGGGAGTCCGTGCCACTTGGCCGGCAATGATGAAAGTCCTGAAAGGAGGCTTTGTTTGTGATTGTTTAATATTGTGCCTGAAGACCTCTATGAGGCATCCCATTCCCATTCCCCCTGGTAAGACCTCCAAGGAGGCAATAGACGGAAGGTAGGGTTCGCAATCAAGCCCCGTTATTCTAGTTGAGTCGTTCTTAGCTCTCATTACATGATTGAAGCTTTGAACATCACCTGCTCCTGTTATCGAGTCGGTCAAGTGGAAGATAGGGTTCGTAACCAACCCCACGCTTTGTCTTTAGCTCGCATTGACCAATGCTGATGCTTATGTGATCTGATTCACATCTTCCCCTTTCTTATTCTGCTCTCCATGGTTCTCGATACCATTGGGTGAGTACCCCTATTTCCCACAGCTAGCTTGTTTTCCTCGGTTGATATGACCCCTTGGCTAAAGCTTCCCCTTTTTTACTTTGATTGTTTGACATGACTGCTTATTGACACTGTTTACTCTTTAGTTGCTTTTAGTTCATTTTGTGATTGATTCATCATGTGTTTACTTGTCTGATGACATGATCCCTTAGGATTCCTCGCTCCACTTAATTTTTGATTAAGTCGGAGGTAGGAGAGACATTAGGATAGCAATCCATGTATGCCAACATTAGGTAGACTTCCCTCCTAATCCTCAACTGTAGGATCAATCTGAGCATGCTAACATTAGGAGTCAGGTCTAGTCCCCCTTAGTTCTTTCTTTTACCCCTTTGAGTCTTTCTTCTTCTCTTCTCATAATAAAAGTAAAAGACACTTAATAAAGGCATAACAAATATCGTATTTAGGCCTTTCATGTGGAAACAAGGAGGTGAGGGGTCTTCTCTCATTTCTTTGGGAATGTTTAGTGTATGTCCCGTCTTGGGTTGATATGCGAGGCATTTGATCCTATATGAAGGACTTAAATACAATACGTGTTACAAAACACCAAATAAACAAAACACTTCTTTCTTAAAAGACAAAAACAAACAAACAAATTCTTTCCTCATCTTCTTCATTCTATTCCTTAAGGATGCGTCATTTCCATTCTACCGCAAACAGGTAACGCCTAAGTCTCCATACAGCGAGCTGCAACACCTAACTGCTGGAACGCGAACGTTAACGTATTCCACTAAAAAACACAAACAATCCATCCCTAGTGAGGGGAACTACGTCGCTCTGATTCTTCATTGGTTAATGGAGATACGTAGGCCGGAGATCGTGCGAGATCTCTCCGAGCACAACCTTTCTTTATCACCTCTTTGTCTCTTTTTGACCCGTAGGTCGAACTACGACTGCTCTGATTTCCTCCTTCTGGTTAGATTGAGGATACGTAGGCACGAGACGACGATGTCTTGGCGAGCAACCTTCCCCTTTGGTTCGTGTCCAAACTACGTTGACTCTGATTTTCCCGTTCCCGAGGGAATACGTAGGCCTAGGACTCCGAGGACATCCTATCGAGTCTTTTCTTTTCCTTTTCTTTCCCGTTTCTTCATTCTTTTCCGTACCTGTTCCTTTTCCTTTCCAGTAGCAGTGGAGCTCCAGATGACGACACCCTTTGATTGAAACAGCTAGCGTGGATCCCATCGGGTACGATGGACGCGTGGGGGTGCTAATACCTTCCTCTCGCGTAACCGACTCCCGAACCCAGTTCTCTTGGTCGCAAGAACATGCTCTTTCCTTTCCTTCAGGTTTACGCAATGTTTCCTTTCCCTCTCTTGGGATAAATACACATTGCTGGCGACTCTGTTTCGGTGCCACTTTCGCGTTTGTACTTGGATGAAAATCCCGGGAGCGACAGATACCATATATAACAAACAACAATGTAGTAATTTTTTTTTTCAATTTCATTTTTAGGTTTTAAATGGTTCTATGTTTGGGTACAATTTTAAGAGATGGAAAGATTTTATAGAAGTTAGTCACTAAGATGTCTCCTATCACAATATATTATTTGGAAATAAAAACGGCAGACATGATAGACCAAAACAAAAAGCAACAAAATATTATTATTTTTTTATTATGCAAGGATTCAACCAAGGGAGATCAGATTTCTTAGTTTGAAATTTTGGTTAGTTACAGAACAGAAATAATTCAACAAACTACAGAAATAACTTAACACTAGACTTTCATAGAGCTCCTCCATTGCCTTGTTTACCTATAGAAATTATACATTCATAAAGCCCCTCCACGTACACAATCATCAAAAGACATTCATAGGAGTCTGTCTCAAAAAGCTATAAGTGAATTAAATGGAATTTTGCAAATAATTTTTTTAGTTGTATCAGCTCTTCTAGTACAAGGGGAAATCATCTGATTTTTCAAAAAATGATATAGTATTTAACCTAATAAATCCTAGTCGCATATAAAATGTGTGTTAAAGTGAAACTATCTTAGTCATATCAGTTAATTTCAAGTCATTTTAGTAAATTATGTTTTTTCTTTGAACTATAGAAGTACCTACTAATTAGTATATAATTTCGGCTGTGTGGTTTAAATATTACATTAATTTGACAGGGTGTATGGGCCAGAATGGCACTGTATTGTGGGCACAGGGGTCCCCGAGGATGTTCCGGAGAAGCGGTGTGGTACAAGGCACCAACTTTTTTGAGGCACCAAATATTTTTTTTACTATATATACATATATATTAATATTTTTGTATAAGCTTAAAATCGAATAAAAATATTAACCTTATCTTGAGTCACATATGACATATAGTATATAATAAAAAAAAATAATTATTAATATATTGAAATCATTCTCATTTTGTACCAAAAAAAACATTCTCATATATTGTGTCAAAAAAAAAAATCTTCGCATAAATCTGATTCACTATAAAAATAGAAATCTTAAAATCAGTGAAAATGACATTCAGACTTTTAATATTCTGGCAGAAAAAAAAACTTTGCACTACATGCCTCTTCCGTTCCCTTTTTTTATCAACATTTGAGGAGATCGCTTATCGACTATGTGACTATATTTTTTTATATCGATTTTGTTAGTCGTTGTTTTATAAATTTGTTACATTATACTATTGTACATGTTTTTTAGTTTAGTTAGTTAGTTTCTTTATTAATCCATACTTCATATATTGAAACTTTATGTGAATCCTGATAACTTAGACTCTACTCAAAATTTTGAGGATGAAAGAGGGTGCTTTAGATGAAAAATTTTAGCAAGCATTCTACAACTTCTATTTAAAATGATGTGAATCCTGATAACTTAGACTCTACAGTCGAAAATTGTGAGGATGAACAATGAAACATAAATAATAAAGAACATATTGTTTTGAGTGTAAATAGTAATGAAATTGAGAATATCCTTGCTTTTGCTAATGAACAACCTAATGAGAATATTGGTTATTTTGTAACAAATAATTCTAGGAGAATGATATTCCAAGATTAATAGTCAGAGGTTGCAGCTAGTGTGGGAATTGAAATTCCACTAATACAAGTTCGGATTGTATGATACATTATACCTACTTTTATCATAACTTTCTTGTAGTTTTGATTTGGTGTGAACTTTTCAATATTAATGTAATTTTTAACTTTTTCTACAATTATATATTTATAATTATATGACTTATAAATCTGGTAAAAAAATTATGAATTAAGAAAAAGAGCACCAAATTCATAATTTCGACAGGGCACTAAAAATCTTGGGAACGACCCTGATTATGGGGACTTAGTTTTGGTGTATTTGTTACTCGTTCTGTTGGAGGATTTTTATATTTCTCAATTTATCAGAAATTGTACATCCTTTTTGTTGTTTCACAATTTTGAAAATCAGCCACAGGAGAAATTATCGGGTCGAGTCGTAGACTAGGTCACTCTCTCTAAGACGTTTCACGACACTGCCCAAAATTATGAAAAGCAGTCAAACTATCGCGCCGCCTCCTGGATAAAACAACTCAGTTCTATACTATATGATTACTAATACTTTAGGTAGTGGCTAACAACATACTTCTTTATTTCAGCTTCCTCGATGTCATACTTCATTTGCAGAGCTTCCCATACCTATTTAGCGGTATTGTAGTTGCTGTAATAACCATACAAATCATATGCAATACTGTTCAAAATGTGATCCTTGTAGTGATAGTAATTCTCATGCCATCGGGCGATTTCTTTCTTGAGTTGTATATTACTCGCTGCAAATTCCTCAATCTTAGCATTACCATCTGAATCCACAAAGTTTCTACCATTAGTTTGTTCGGTTGATTCAAAAGGAGCAACGATAATATCCTCACCCAGAACATTGACAACCTTCTTTAAGGTTAGAAAACATTTCATTTTAGTTTGCCCAAGTTTACAGTGAAGACCCTCAAAATTGAACAGTTTGTCAGAGAGAGCGACCGCAGTATTACCAGTAATATCTCCGGTAAAAATGGCAGTTTTTCGAATGTCTTATAATTGTTGTTTCACAATTTTGAATATCAGGCGTAGAAGAAATTGTCGAGTCGATTAACGGACTAGGTTGCTCTCTTTAAGACATTTTTGCGGCACTTCCCAACATTATGTGAAACATTCGAGTTACCGCGCTACCTCCTAGATAAAACAACTCAGTTCTATACTGTACAATTACTATTGCACAGTAGATGGCCAGTCTAGAAATACACCCTCTGATTGTACAAAAACCATTCGAATATGATATAAATATCACTCATTGAATTTGGTATAGCGACCAATCATAAAAATTTCTCAAACCAAGAGAAATTCCTATAATTCTTCAAAGAGAATTCAATGATGGTCATTTGACCATTCAAAATAATTTCTCATTAAACAAGATAAATTCAAAAATTCTCTAAAGAGAATCCAAAAATTAATACTAGTAATTTCTTAACTCAAACGAGGAGAAATGAACATAATTATCTAAATAGAATTCCAGAAAATACTTGGAAAATTCAATGAGCAAAAAGAAAGGGGGGAAAAGATGGCATTTCGACAATGCGAAAAATGCAGAGTTATCAGAGTGAAGAAGGAAAAACTTAACAAAAAGAATTTTTGGTGAGTTTTGGAATGAAACAGGAAATTTCCTGGGACTAAGGAGTTTTTCATTTAACACACAATGTGGAATTTTACTTAAGGAACTTTTTCAGATTCATCTCCCTATATTGGAATATTGACATAATGTTCTAACACTATATTTAAGACTGTTGTACAAAAATCGGATTGAAGGGATGGTGGTTAGTTTGGGAGTAATCATAACAAGAAATAATTTGGTATAGATTTGTAAAAAAATATTTATATTGGTAACATCCTTTGTATATTACTTATTCTTCTAAAATGAATAATGAAGATAACTGAGGAATTATAGAGGTTCTAAGAATGTTTCTAGCAAACATCAACGAATTTTCGGCTTCAGTTCCTAACTCTAGGGTTAGGGGCCTTGGTTTGTTGCTTGTTTCTAGATTTAGGTCTCTGGGGTTCAGCGTTAGGTGGAGGGGAGTGATAGTATTTTCTGTCTCATTTTCGGAAGGGAGCACGGTGAGTAATTTTGGGCTCTATGGGGGATAAACGGGGATGGTCGAAGGTGAAAAACAGGAGTTTTCAGAAAGGGGCGACTAGATGGGATTCTTTCTCGGTGGGTGGAGGAGATTTCAGATCAAAATCCAAAGGTACCTTCTCTGTTTACTTTTCTAAGTTCACGGAGAGAGTTGTTGCTAGAGATATTTTTGAGTTGTTTGGTTGTGTGGGGGAGGTTGTAGAGGTGGTAATACCACCAAAGGGGAACAAACGGGGTAAACGATTTGGCTTCGCAAGGTTCCGTGAAGGTGGTGATGCTAGACTTTTGGCGGTTAAATTAGACAACATTCAGATCAATGGGAAGAAGATCCACGCTAATCTTCATAGGTTTGAGAGAGCGGGTTTAAAACAGTACTCTAATGGTAGAGTGGATGCTGAGGCGACTTACGGAGAAAATACAATGAAGAATAGGGGTTTTGATGGTGCTAGGAAAAGAGATTCTGCTGCGGGCCTTAAATCTTATGCTGAGGTGGTCGCAGGAAAGGGACAAGACGATGAAATATTGGGAAAAACGGCATTGCTGAGTTTTAGTTCTAAAAATGAGGTTACCGATAGATTGAAAAAGGCGTTTGTGGGAAGGGTGTGGTCTCCTGGTTCTACTTATAATCTTCAAACATGCTTCGAAATTGAGGGGATCTTTACTATCAAAGTTACACCGATGGGAGGCAATTTATGCTTGTTGGAAGAATTAGAAGAAGGTTTCATTAAGGATTTGTTGCGTGAAGGGGAATCTTGGTGGAAACTTTGGTTTTCCGAAATCAATCCGTGGGAGGAGAGAGCGGTGGACGCAGAGAGGGTCATGTGGGTTCGGGTGTATGGTGTGCCCTGTCACGCTTGGACCTCGGAATTTTTCAATGATTTGGGTAATTGTCGTACCCCAAATTTTACCCCTTAGATGTCATAACATCTTGCATAGACATTTAAGATCAATCATGCATGCATTGTTAACTAACCACCACATCTTGCAGTTTGCACCTCTTATATTGGAATCTAGGGTGTGCACAGAGAGGTTCAAGGCCTCCTAAGGTATTCTTTGGCTCCATACCATCATCACAAAGAAGCCTTGGGCCTCAGGGCATCCTAATTTGTTCATTACCTCATCAAAAGATCAAGCTTAACAAGAAATTCCAAAGGAATCACACTCTCCTAGCATGATGGTTCAGTTTAGGGTTTTGAGATTCTTGAGTTTAACACCACAATGGGCATGTTCTTGGAGTTTTTTTCAACATCAAATGGCACATCTCGTCATTGTCTGACAGGATACACATCATACTCAGAGGAATTGGGATTTGGAGGATATGTTAATTCCTCCTAGACTGAAGGCACCAAAATTAGGGTTTTGCCATAAAATCAGTTTATTTCTAATTTTTTTTGGAAATACTTGATTCCATGATATTCCTCATGTCCTTAAATGTCCAGGATTGGAGAATTGTCCGTCAAATTGGTTCAGAAGGGTTTCAACTGATTAGAAGATTTAAAATTAGGAGAATTGGGAATAAAGTCATTTGTGCAGTGAAAAAGTCAACTCCCGACTTTTTAAGGTCAACATTTGGATTTTCAAGTCAAATATGGTTCATGTATGAGATTTGATCAAGATATGTTCAAGGAATCATCAAAAATCAAAGGGCAAATTTTCTCAATGTTACAAGCCTTTTCTCAAGCCATATTCAACACGAAATTTGTGCTATCATATGCCTATTTGCAAGGGATCAAAAACCTCACATTTTGGATCAATGGTTGTCATGTTATGGTGCACTAACGTGAGTGGGTTGGCATTGCTTTACACTCAAAAAGTAAGAATCTTCCATTAGCCCAGTAATCCACCACTTCAAAACATTCACAACCTGTCTTTTGTCAGAAACAACTTAGAACCAAGCCAGCTCACTCACGAGGGCTTCTTTTCAAAAGTGCAAGGTTGGCATAATGAGCCATTCTGGCCATATGCTTTGAGTCCACAACCTTTTCCTATAAAGGACAGCTTGATTTCCATTCAAAGGGGAAGAAAAAAGACACTGTAATCACTCTACACAACCTACGACTTCATCCCTTCCTTTTGCATAAACACTGCCTATACACAATCCACTCGTACAAACTTTAATCAAACCTCCATTATCTTAACCACCAAAGCTTGTGTTTCTTTCCGAGAGGCTGGTTCTGTAGCGATTGAGAGAGGAAAGCTTATTCACCACTTCCAGAAACACTCACCTGTGAAGAAGCAGTGGACTTACTCCACTTGGTAATCCACTCTCTGTTATTCATATACTGTTCTGTTTCATATTAATGCATGTTTTTTATACTGTTATTATTTTGTTCTTGTGAATATTGATAAATGTTGTTGTTTCTGTTAAAAATATTGTTATGAATATTGTTGTGATGCTGAAATAATAATGTGAATCTCTGATTGTTATGTTGATGAATACGTAAGTTGTTTTCGTAACTGGAATGAAGTTCTGAAAAAATAAAAACAAAACAACGAAATCTGGCGGTCGCTAGATTACACACAAAAAATAACACACACAGCGCCACCCCTCCCCACACTAACACTAGGTGGCGCAAGCCACCCACAAACATCACTAGGAGGTGGCGCAAGCCACTCTCCATCACACACACACATGGGTGGCGCAAGCCACCCCTTCCTTTATTTTTCTCTTTTTTTTTCTTATCTTTATTTTTTACATTTCTTTTTCTTGTTTCATATATAAAAAGAATCAACAAATAAAAATATAAATCTGTTTTATTTCATTCAGAAAATTCTTTTTTAAATCAACTATCATTTTTTCTAAAATACAAAAAATACACGATGTAACTCAACTAGTTTTTTTTCCTGTAATAAACAAACTTTTATCTTTCCAGTTAAGGGCATTGATTCAAACTATGAAAGAAATATTTCTGTCCTACTTGTTAACCCTGTAGTTTGTCACATTTTTTATTATACTTCACATGTTGTTTGTTTACTGTCTTGAGAATTGTTAAATTCATATGTTTCATTACACTAAACTATATTGTATTTTTTTCAAAACTTTGAACAAGTGCCATTTATATGTCCCTAGTCTCTGTTACTAAAATTACAAGACTTTAAAAGCTTTTGTTTTCAAGTTAAGAATGTTATTTTTTCCATACTTGTTATGTGCTTGTGTGGCTCATAGTTGGAGTTGACTTTCTATGTTGATTAATGCTTACTGTTTTGTTGGAATTCTTAAACTCACATATTTCAACTCTTTGTAACTCTTATTTATAAGATGTTATTTCCCCTTCCTTCCAAAGGAAAAGTTTTTCTATTGACTTCAAGGTCATAGAAAGCTTATTTTACCTTTGACCTCATAGTCTTAGGCAACCTTCCCCCCATTGACCTCATAGTCATACAAAGTGTCTCTATTGACCTCATAGTCATAAAAAGCTCATTATCAACCTTTGACCTCATAGTCATAGGTAGCTCTTGACCTCATAGTCATAGGTCAAGCTTTGACCCCTTAGCCATAGCCATCCTCCATCGACCTCATAGTCAAGGAAAAGTTTCTCTATTGACCTCATAGTCATAAATAGCAAATTACCACCCTTTGACCTCATAGTGATAGGATTCCCTTTGACCTCATAGTCATAGGGCCATCTTCCCCCATTGACCTCATAGTCAATAGGACCACCCTTTGACCTCATAGTCATAGGATTTCCTTTGACCTCATAGTCATAGGGCCATCTTACCTTTGACCTCATAGTCATAGGTAAAGCTTTGACCTCATAGTCATAGGTAAAACTTTGACCTCATAGTCATAGCCATCCTCTATTGACCTCATAGTCATACAAAGTCTCTCTTTTGACCTCATAGTCATAGAAAACTCATTACCATCCTTTGACCTCATAGTCATAGGGCCATCTTACCTTTGACCTCATAGTCATAGGATATCATCTTGACCTCATAGTCATCTTACCGTCTTGACCTCATAGTCATCTTACCATCTTGATCTCATAGTCATCTTACCACCTTGACCTCATATTCATAGTATCATTAACCTTTGACCTCATAGTCATAGGACACAACTTTGACCTCATAGTCATAACATCCTTAACCTAGACCTCATAGTCATAAGGACTTCATCCAACATAAAACTTTGACCTCATAGTCATAGTACCCCCAACCTTTGACCTGATAGTCATAGGAATCCACTCTCTATTGACCTCATAGTCATAGATAGCTCATTACCATCTTGACCTCATAGTCATCTTATCACCTTGGCCTCATAGCCATCTTCCAACATTGACCTCATAGTCATAGAAAAAGCCTCTCTATCAACCTCTTGGTTATAGACAGTTCATCATTAACTTTTGACCTCATAGTCATAGGTATTTCATTTAACCATCAACCTTTGACCTCATAGTCATAGACAACCTTTGACCTCATAGTCATAGGTATTTCATTCAATCATCAACCCTTGACCTCATAGTCATAGGGAACTCTCTTGACCTCATAGTCATAAAGCCACAATTTCATCCTAGACCTCATTGTCATAGGACACAACCTTGGCCTCATAGCCATACAACATCTACAACTTAGATCTAGAGAGTTTTCTTAAACTCTAAATGAGCTCATACTCATTTCCCCTTGGAACTTTGGCCATAGTCAATGGTTCCTAAAACCCACCTTTAGTTAGATGAACTACAGTTGCTCTGATTCTTTAAGAGGTCAGATACGTAGGCATAAGACGCGATGTCTTGCCGAGAAAACTTAGTATATATACCCTTAGGTCTTCACCTCAAACATTTTTATCCTTATCATAAATGTCCCTCACCATCCTCAAACAGATTATCTATAGCAAGCAAAACATAATTCAACACAATTAAAACAAGAGGCTCCTGTAGAGTACTACAGATATTAAGGGTGCTAATACCTTCCCTTAGTATAACCAACCCCCGATCCCCGATCTCTTAGCTGCGTCTTCACATAGCGCAAAAGGTGTTTCTCTCGATCTTTACCCTTTCCTCTTGGATAACTAAAAGCTCGGTGGTGAATTCAAAAGAAAAGTGATTCAAAGTTTATCAATAGCTTTTTCATCCGACATTTTTCACCGCGTACAGAAAATGGCGACTTCACTGGGGATTAATTTTTGAGGGTTTCCCCTAACTTGTTTTTTTTGTGTTGTTATATGCTTGTATATTTGTACATATCTGTGCATACCTGTATTTTTGCTTGGTTTCTTCTGTTTGGCAGGGTGCTCTTGAGTGGTGAGATGAATCCTAACCCGGATTTTGAGTGCACTTATTATAGGATGATGGTATATTCAAGAAGGCTTTGAGGGAGTCGATTCCTGAAAAAGTTGACTTGAGACACCATCACTCAGTTTAGGCCCTCTTGAGAGCATAGTCATGTTAAACGATCCTATTCGTGAAAACGTGCTACTCTCAACGTAGGTGCCATCGACACTGAGAAGCGTAGTTATTTCCAAACCCCACTAAGCCTTTTAGATATAGTGTGAAGACTATGATGGAGTCTATTCCTGAATTAGTTGCTACACGATACTACAGTCAGACGAGATTCTCTTGAGAATTTTATTGACTACCAAGTCATTTGGGAAATTGATAAAATCCGAAAGATGGGTTGTCGACTCTGGGAACTTTTTAGAACCTTGTTCTGCAGATGAAAACCCATAGTACACACCTTTTGGGATGGGTAGACCATGGCTCCATGCTCGTGATCTTCAAACCTAAACCCTCTCTTGTGTGCTTGTGTATATTTGTGAATACCTGGATATGTGTGTTTGTGCATACATTTATACATTCATGATAGCCCTTTGGTTTCAAGGAACTTAGACGTTTGTTTCCTTTGTAAAGATCAATAGAGATTATGATTTTAAAAATAAAACTCCTCAGTCTTTCAAAAAAATGTTGCAGCTTTCCTTTGAGCTCCTTGAAACAACTTGGCTTGCATTTGCATTTCATACGCATTCGCACCACATCCGCATTTCTCAGTCTTGAGTCTCTTCCTCTATGTCTAGAGGATACCTAGCACCTATTCAAGACAATGGCAGCAATGAATGAAATTCTGAAGAACCAGGAAGACCTGAAAAAGGAGGTCAAAATCCTCAAATGCCAGATGAATTGGGTTTTGAAAACTTTGCAAGCTCTAATGAGGAAGGAGGAGGCGCTCACCCAGTAGCTCCTAGAAAATTTGTCAGTCCATCACCCATTGTGGCTCCTCTCATCCAAGGACCTCCTCAGTATTAAAGGTCAGACCGCCGTCAACCGCGTCATCATGCACGACCAAGGCCAAGAAATCCAGAGAAACACTTCTCTCTGCTACCCATGCCATACAATGAGATTTTACCAGTCCTGATCGAAGGTGGATTGATAGTGCCAAAGGAATTAGAGCCAGTCCAGTTTCCGTATCCACCAGGCTTTGATGCCAATGCTCGAGGTGACTTTTATGCTGGGGCACAGGGGCATTTAACTAAAGACTGTAAGGTGCTCCCGAGCAAGGTTCAGAATCTGTTAGACTCTGAGAGGATCTCATTCACGCCTCAAGGCATTCAAATCAACAATCCTTCGTTGTCTCCAGTGGTTCTCCCATACCAAGGATCTTCCTTTAGGGAAACTTCACATCAGCCAACATTTGGTCTTAGTCTTGCACCAGAATATCATCATCAGCCTCTGAATGCTAAGTTGGCATATCAACATTCATTGGCAGTCCCTCTTCCAGGTCGCCAGACTCGGAACAAGAGGCGGAAACAGAACTAAAAGCAGAATCAGAACAAAATGAACAAAGTTCACGATGAACGGATTCCCGTGCCACTCAGCAAACTCTATCCGCTACTCGTCCAGAATTCTTTGATAACTCCTCTCACATCTGTTCTAGCTTCGTATACATTGTACAATCCTGATACCAATGCAACATGTGAGTTCCATAAGGGGGTTTGAGGAAATGATTTAAATACTTGTTCTGAATTAGAAGCCTTCGTACAAAAATTGATCAACAATAAAAGTTTAATCTTTGAAGAAGACCATTCAGATATCGAATGTGGATATTGTACTAAGACAATGGGGCACCTCGTAGTGGAGTGCAAGAATTTCAAGCTCAGGTTGCAAGACGTGATAGAGTCACTAGCACCCCAAGGAGGAAGACCAGATGTTGACATCCTGATTTCTGAGCCAGATTCTGAGCCAGGTGGCAATAAGGGAAAAGGACTCGAGAGGCCTCTCAAGATTCTGTATCACAAGGAACTAGAAATTAGTGGAGAAGGTGTTTCGGCGCTTGGGCCCGGAAACTGAAATCTTTTAAAATCAATTCGCCAAGGCTGGCTGCATTTTGTTTTTTAGTATTTTCAATTGTATTTCCTTTGCACTTTGAATTCACATTTGCTTATAAGCTTTGTCGTACTTTCAAATTGGCAAGGTTAATGAAATGTTTGTGCACCTTTTGATTAATTCCATTCGTTTCACTCATTTACTTTTATTCTCATATAAAAAAAAGAGAAAAAAAATAATAATAACAAAAAAATATCTGCATCTTGTTCCTTTCCACTTATCAACTGATTGTTTAAGCAAAGATTGGGGAGGATGATGAAAATCTCATATTCATAATTGCTGAGGTATGCTGCCAATTAAACCTTGTCGAGGATGTAAGGCATTGTTTCAATTCCCAAACACTGGAGAAATAAGGAAGATAATCCCTCGTTGACCCTTCGAGCCTAGAAGTAGGAGTTTTCTTTCCTTACACAAAAAACCCTTAATCTCAACCTTGGGGTGGGTAGTTCTCAGTTTAACTTAGTTATGCAATCAAGTGCAAGCGCTTCACGCAAGACACCAGTCAACTCTCTCCAACCAAGTGAATAAATGTTGTACAAGTTGTTCCCAAAACAATAAATAAGGAAGGATCATTGAGAAATCCTTAATCGAAGAATGATCCGAGTCCCTTTCAAGGCGAAAGTCAAGAAATATGGGAAGCCCAAAACGTCACCTTATACAAGAAGGTTTGTACAATAATCGAGACAAAGACAAGGTCTTTAAACCTCAACAAGTAAAGGATAACCAAATGATGCAAGAGAGTAATGACTACAAAGGTGTCTGAATCATCATCAACTATCATCAGTTCAATTTCAAGCCTATGGGAATCTGAATGAATAGCCTAAGTTAACTGAGCGTAGGATTGGAGTTCATCACGAAGATGGGGTGGGGACAAATAAACTTTGAGCCTTTATCCTTTGTTTCATAAAACCGTGAACCAGACCACGTTACAACCCTTAAAAGACCTAATTGAGATAAGGTTATTTTGAAGGCATACTACAGCAAGGTTGATTAACCTGACTCCTAATGATCTTTGCGAATTGTGTGTGTGTTGATCACTTCATCTGTCATTCTGTAAATAACTATATCCACTTTGTTTTTGATTTAATCATTCCACCGTGTGTGTTTCATCAATAAATTTTGTTTTCAAAAACTTGCATGAATTATGCATTAAAATTGCTAATTTTTAATGAACAATACTTGTTTGCAAGACAATTCAATATCAAAAGAATCCCAACAAATGTAGCCAGCTGGGGAATTTGACTGGATAAAGGGCTCAGTTTGGGGCATCTCCTCCATAGATCAAACACCCCAAGGGCTACTAAATCAAGGGCAGAAACGCTTCAAATTCAAGATATTGGGGCAAGCATTCTTGAGGCCATCTTATGATAAGTTCAGACTCCAGTGACCTACCAACAGGGGCAAGTGTGTTCCCAGTTGTTTCTACCGCAGTCTAAGGACTTTGTATCGCGAATATCGTTAATCATGGGCAATCAGGTCGAGATTCGGTAAATATCTAAAAGGTCAATTGGTCTGGGGAACCTCCTTCACGGATCAATCGGACTGAAGAACAAGTTCAAGGACCTTGTTGTATAAATGAAGTAAAACGGGGGCAGACATGTCAAGAGCCATGAAACTCTGCAAGAGTTTGAAGATATTGGAGCATCTGGTATATCAATTCTTCTGTAAAATCCTTTTGATGACTTATCCTCGCAGACCAATTAATCAGAAGCAGTCAGGTCAAGATTAGGCAAATCTCTCAAAGGTCAGTTAGTCTGGGGCATCTACTTAGTATGGGACAAGTTGGTTTCCCCGTTGTTACTCCCACGGTCTGAAGAGCAAGCTCAAAGACTTTGTCGTGCAAGTGCCGTCGATCTGGGGCAGTTACGTCGAGATTCATGAAATAAAGAGTTTGAAGATATTGAGGCGTTCCACATGACGATTCTTCTGTAAAATCCTCTTAAACCATATAATCTGGGGCAGAGAAGATTTGAATAGTACCTGTTGCAGGAGCCGTTGTTCATTATGGTGATCATCATGCAAGTCAGGACGCAGAATGAATTTATTTTTCCGCTATCCTTTTCCAGCTTCCCAGTAAATTATTACTTTGGTCAAGCTTGGCCAATCTCCACGGATCTTTCTCCTCCAGTAAGGAAATCAAGCTCATGATGGTAATCCTAGTGAAGTCATGATGCTATACCTCAGGTGGAATACTCTTTTTCCCAATGAAGTTGTTGATCCTACTTATTCATCCCCAGTAATGGTCTAATCTAATGAGGTTGGCTGGGTATCCTTGTTGAGATGTTTATTTCATCTCCAGTCTCGCTTCCTTTTGTCTGTTTTGTCAGCATAAGCATAAGCAGGGCATACATACATTCATGTTCATAGCATCTTAGCATATCTGCTTCCTTTTCTGGTGTTTACCTGTTATGTTCACTTTGGCGTTTATCTCCCCAAGTGACTGGGTTTGTCCATTCTCTCCGATAAAGTTGTCAGCCCTAGGCACAAAATGCCCATCCTTTCTGAATTCCCCACAGAGTTTGATCCTCGTGGATGATGGTTGGTTCAATTGTCTTTTCCATATTCGGATAAGATAAATCCCCATTTGAGCTCATTCCTCAATGGTTGCCTTCAAAACTCTGGTTGGGGCAAAAACACTGATAAATCATCCAAGCTTGTCATTGAAGAAAGATCGACAAATACTTCCCGGAATTAAAACATCTCAGTAACGACCAAATGTCATGACGTAAAGGGATTCTTCCTCGTATCTTCACTAATTCAGCTGAAAACGTGAAATTTCATCTCCCCAATGAAGTAAGGACATTCCTGGATTGGCTCCAAGCTTATTACTTCCAGATTTCAGTGTGACTTCTTGTAGTGGATGTGTCTTTCCTCCCACTCACTTTTCCCAGTCCGTCGTTTCATTAGAGTTTCCTCCTATGTATCATTCGACATTCGCATCATACCATAGCATTGTACATCTTTGCATTTGTGTATGTTTTGCTTGTTGGGTCCTTATCTCCCAAGGCTTCTTTTTCTGGTTTGTAGACTTTTTGTCTTGTTTGCATCCGGTCTTTATCTGCATGCGCTAGGTTTTGACTCTTTGATCACTATTCCCCAGGAAGTTTAACCTACAAACCACGGTATTGACCTATCTGATATTTAATCTCCTCATACAAACCCTTTAAGTCCAGTAATCAGTGGCATTGACTTCAGGTCAAATGTGAACCTAAAACTTCGAGTCAAATGTGAACCCGTCGTTTGAACTTCAGGTCAAATATAAACCTAAACTTCGATTCAAATGTGAACCCGTTGTTTAAACCCAGGTCAAATATGAACCCAAACTTCAGGTCAAATATGAACCCGTTGTTTGAACCCAGGTCAAATATGAACCCCAACTTCAGGTCAAATATGAACCCGTTGTTTGAACCCAGGTTAAATAGGAACCCAAACTTTAGGTCAAATATGAATCCGTTGTTTGAACCCAGGTCAAATATGAACCCAAACTTCAGGTCAAATATGAACCCGTTGTTTGAACCCAGGTCAAGTACGAACCTAAACTTCAGGTCAAATGTGAATCCTTCGTTTGAATTTCAGGTCGAACGTGAACCTAAAACTTCGAGTCAAATGTGAACCCGTCGTTTGAATTTTAGGTCAAACATGAACCTAAAACATCAGGTCAAATGTGATCCTAAAACTTCGAGTCAAATGTGATCCAAAAATCCAGCTCATACTGGTAACTCAAATCCAGCTCATACTGGTATTCAAAATCCAGCTCATACTTGTAACCAAAATCCAGCTCATACTGGTATCCAAAAACCCAACTCATAATGGTATCCAAAAATCCAGCTCATACTAGTATCCAAAAATTCAGCTCATACTGGTAACCAAAATCCAGCTCATACTGGTATTCAAAATCCAGCTCATACTGGTATTCAAAATGCAGCTCATACTAGTATTCAAAATCCAGCTCATACTGGCATCCAAAATCCAGCTCATACTGGTATTCAAAGGTCCAGCTCATACTGGTATCCAAAAACCCAGCTCATAATGGTATCCAAAAAGCCAGCTCATACTGGTATCCAAAATTCCAGCTCATACTGGTAAACAAAATCCAGCTCATACTGGTATTCAAAATCCAGCTCATACTAGTATTCAAAATGCAGCTCATACTATTATTCAAAATCCAGCTCATACTGGCATCCAAAATCCAGCTCATACTGGTATTCAAAGGTCCAGCTCATACTGGTAACTCAAATCCAGCTCATACTGGTATCCAAAAATCCAGCTCATACTGGTAACCAAAATCCAGCTCATACTGGTATTCAAAATCTAGCTCATACTGTTATTCAAAATCCAGCTCACACTGGCATCCAAAATCCAGCTCATACTGGTATTCAAAGGTCCAGCTCATACTGGTAATCAAAAGTTCAGCTCATACTGGCAACTCAAATCCAGCTCATACTGGTATCCAAAAATCCAGCTCATACTGGTAACCAAAATCCAGCTCATACTGGTATTCAAAATCCAGCTCATACTGGTATTCAAAATCCAGCTCATACTGGTATTCAAAATTCAGCTCATACTGGCATCCAAAATCCAGCTCATACTGGTATTCAAAGGTCCTGCTCATACTGGTACTCAAAAGTCTAGCTCATACTGGTAACTCAAATCCAGCTCATACTGGTATCCAAAAATCCAGCTCACACTGGTAACCAAAATCCAGCTCATACTGGTATTCAAAATCCAGCTCATACTGGTATTCAAAATCCAGCTCATACTGGTATTCAAAATCCAGCTCATACTGGCATCCAAAATCCAGCTCATACTGGTATTCAAAGGTCCTGCTCATACTTGTACTCAAAAGTCTAGCTCATACTGGTAACTCAAATCCAGCTCATACTGGTATCCAAAAATCCAGCTCACACTGGTAACCAAAATCCAGCTCATACTGGTATTCAAAATCCAGCTCATACTGGTATTCAAAATCCAGCTCATACTGGTATTCAAAATCCAGCTCATACTGGCATCCAAAATCCAGCTCATACTAGTATTCAAAGGTCCAGCTCATACTGGTACTCAAAAGTCCAACTCATACTGGTAACTCAAATCCAGCTCATACTGGTATCCAAAAATCCAGCTCATACTGGTAACCAAAATCCAGCTCATACTGGTATTCAAAATCCGACTCATACTGGTATTCAAAATCCAGCTCATATTGGTATTCAAAATCCAGCTCATACTGACATCCAAAATCCAGCTCATACTAGTATTCAAAGGTCCAGCTCATACTGGTACTCAAAAGTCCAGCTCATACTGGTAACTCAAATCCAGCTCATATTGGTATTCTTCCTAAACCAAATCATGTCGTTATCCCAACCAACTCATATTGGTACCCTAGTATGATCATTAACGGCTCATTAACCTTATTCACGGGCCAAGTCCAGTTATCTTTTCATCTGACTTGCAAAGTTTGTCTCTGTTCTTTTCTGGATTTTCTTGAAGATCCCGTTAGAACTCTTCGGCATAAGAAATCCCAGAAAGTTTCTTTATAGGATGTCTATCCTTTTATTTCAAACTAATCCCTAGTGGAGATCATGTCTTCTTTCTGGTTTCATGCCTAGTAAGAATGTGTTTTCCCAAGTGTCGTCCGGTCACCTTTAAACCAGTCGTTCGTCTCCCTGGATCTTTCCCCAATAGAGGACACCTCTCTGGCTTCTATCTCCAGTGAGGATCTGTAGGGTTTCCCCTTTTATTTCTCTATCCCCAGTGTTTCCGTAGAGTTTCCCCAGTGAGTCTCTTTCGTTGGTTAGTTTCTATCCCCAGTGAGTTTGCCTCATGAATACTAACCATCATCCTTCCCCAATAATGCTCACTTGTGTTTGATTGCTCTTCATCTCGGACGTCGGGTCTGTCTGCATTTTTTTTGCACTATCATGACATCATAGCGTCAGACTAGAATCTCACAGTATGTTAACATGTGCATGTCCACCGCTTGTCCTTAGCATCTGCATGCCATCTAAGGGAAAAATTTTCGGTTCACTATATTTAAAATACCTTTCACCTTGATGACCCAAGGATCTTCGATCCTTGCACCATCTGGTGAAGCTATTTTTAATAGGGGCAACTGTCGTACCCCAAATTTTACCCCTTAGATGTCATAACATCTTGCATAGACATTTAAGATCAATCATGCATGCATTGTTAACTATCCACCACATCTTGCAGTTTGCTCCTCTTATATTGGAATCTAGGGTGTGCACAGAGAGGTTCAAGGCCTCCTAAGGTATTCTCTGGCTCCATACCATCATCACAAAGAAGCCTTGGGCCTCAGGGCATCCTAATTTGTTCATTACCTCATCAAAAGATCAAGCTTAACAAGAAATTCCAAGGGAATCACACTCTACTAGCATGATGGTTCAGTTTAGGGTTTTGAGATTCTTGAGTTTAACACCACAATGGGCATTTTCTTTGAGTTTTTATCATCATCAAATGGCACATCTCGTCATTGTCTGACAGGATACACATCGTACTCAGAGGAATTGGGATTTGGAGGATGTGTTAATTCCTCCTAGACTGAAGGCACCAAAATTAGGGTTTTGCCATAAAATCAGTTTATTTCTGATTTTTTGGAAAGACTTGATTCCATGATATTCCTCATGTCCTTAAGTGTCCAGGATTGGATAATTGTTCGTCAAATTGGTTCAGAAGGGTTTCAACTGATCAGAAGATTTAAAATCAGGAGAATTGGGAATAAATTCAATTGTGCAGTGAAAAAGTCAACTCCCGACTTTTTAAGGTCAACATTTGGATTTTCAAGTCAAATATGGTTCATGTATGAGATTTGATCAAGATATGTTCAAGGTATCATCAAAAATCAAAGGGCAAATTTTCTCAATGTTACAAGCCTTTTCTCAAGCCATATTCAACACGAAATTTGTGCTATCAGATGCCTATTTTGCAAGGGATCAAAAACCTCACAATTTGGATCAATGGTTGTCATGTTATGGTGCACTAAATTGAGTGGGTTGGCATTGCTTTTCACTCAAAAAGTAAGAATCTTCCATTAGCCCACTAATCCATCACTTCAAAACATTTACAACCTGTCTTTTGTCAGAAACAACTTAGAACCAAGCCAGCTCACTCACGAGGGCTTCTTTTCAAAAGTGCAAGGTTGGCATAATGAGCCATTCTGGCCATGTGCTTTGATTCCACAACCTTTTCCTATAAAGGACAGCTTGATTTCCATTCAAAGGGGAAGAAAAAAGACACTGTAATCACTCTACACAACCTACCACTTCATCCCTTCCTTTTGCATAAACACTCCCTATACACCATCCACTCGTGCAAACTTTAATCAAACCTCCATTATCTTAACCACCAAAGCTCGTGTTTCTTTTTGAGAGGTTGGTTCTGTTGCGGTTGAGAGAGGAAAGCTTATTCACCACTTCCAAAAACACTCACCTGTGAAGAAGCAGTGGACTTACTCCACTAGGTAATCCACTCTCTGTTATTCATATACAGTTCTGTTTCATATTAATGCATGTTTTTTATACTGTTATTATTTTCTTGTTATGAATATTGATGAATACGTAAGTTGTTTTCGTAACTGGAATGAAGTTCTGAAAAAATAAATACAAAACAACAAAATCTGGCAGTCGCCAGATTACACAAAAAATATAACACACACAGGGTGGCGCAAGCCACCCCTCCCCACACTAACACTAGGTGGCGCAAGCCACCCACAAACATCACTAGGAGGTGGCGCAAGCCACTCTCCATCACAGACACACATGGGTGGCGCAAGCCACCCCTTCCTTTTTTTTCTCTTATCTTTATTTTTTACATTTCTTTTTCTTGTTTCATATATAAAAAGAATCAACAAATAAAAATATAAATCTGTTTAATTTCATTCAGAAAATTCTTTTTTAAATCAACTATCATTTTTTCTAAAATACAAAAAATACACGGTGTAACTCAACTCATTTTTTTTCCTGTAATAAACAAACTTTTATTTTTCTGGTTAAGGGCATTGATTCAAACTATGAAAGAAATATTTCTGTCCTACTTGTTAACCCTGTAGTTTGTCACATTTTTAATATACTTCACATGTTGTTTGTTTACTGTCTTGAGAATTGTTAAATCCATATGTTTCATTACACTAAACTATACTGTATTTTTTCAAAACTTTGAACAAGTGCCATTTATATGTCCCTAGTCTCTGTTGCTAAAATTACAAGACTTTAAAAGCTTTTGTTTTCAAGTTAAGAATGTTATTTTGCCATACTTGTTATGTGCTTGTGTGGCTCATAGTTGGAGTTCACTTTCTATGTTGATTAATGCTTACTGTTTTGTTGGAATTCTTAAACTCACATATTTCAACTCTTTGTAACTCTTATTTATAAGATGTTATTTCCCTCTTCCTTCCCAAGGAAAAGTTTTTCTATTGACTTCAAGGTCATAGAAAGCTCATTTTACCTTTGACCTCATAGTCTTAGGCAACCTTCCCCCCATTGACCTCATAGTCATACAAAGTCTCTCTATTGACCTCATAGTCATAGAAAGCTCATTACCAACCTTTGACCTCATAGTCATAGGTAGCTCTTGACCTCATAGTTATAGGTCAAGCTTTGAACCCTTAGTCATAGCCATCCTCCATTGACCTCATAGTCATGGAAAAGTTTCTCTATTAACCTCATAGTCATAGATAACTCATTACCACCCTTTGACCTCATAGTCATAGGATTCCCTTTGACCTCATAGTCATAGGGCCATCTTCCCCCATTGACCTCATAGTCAATAGGACTACCATTTGACCTCATAGTCATAGGATTCCCTTTGACCTCATAGTCATAGGGCCATCTTACCTTTGACCTCATAGTCATAGGAAAAGCTTTGACCTCATAGTCATAGACATCCTCCATTGATCTCATAGTCATACAAAGTCTCTCTATTGACCTCATAGTCATAGAAAACTCATTACCATCCTTTAACCTCATAGTCATAGGGCCATCTTACCTTTGACCTCATAGTCATAAGATATCATCTTGACCTCATAGTCATCTTACCATCTTGACCTCATAGTCATCTTACCATCTTGACCTCATAGTCATCTTACCACCTTGACCTCATAGTCATAGTATCATTAACCTTTGACCTCATAGTCATAGGACGCAGCTTTGACCTCATAGTCATAGTATCCTTAACCTAGACCTCATAGTCATAGGGACTTGATCCAACATAAAACTTTGACCTCATAGTCATAGTACCCCAAACCTTTGACCTGATAGTCATGGGAATCCACTCTCTATTGACCTCATAGTCATAGATAGCTCATTAACATCTTGACCTCATAGTCATCTTATCACCTTGGCCTCATAGCCATCTTCCAACATTGACCTCATAGTCATAGAAAAAGCCTCTTTATCAACCTCTTGGTTATAGACAGTTCATCATTAACCTTTGACCTCATAGTCATAGGTATTTCATTTAACCATCAACCTTTGACCTCATAGTCATAGTCAACCTTTGACCTCATAGTCATAGGTATTTCATTCAATCATCAACCCTTGACCTCATAGTCATAGGGCAATCTCTTGACCTCATAGTCATAAAGCCACAACTTCATCCTAGACCTCATAGTCATAGGACACAACCTTGGCCTCATAACCATACAACATCTCCAACTTAGATCTAGAGAGTTTTCTTAAACTCTAAATGAGCTCATACTCATTTCCCCTTGGAACTTTGGCCATAGTCAATGGTTCCTAAAACCCACCTTTAGTTAGATGAACTACGGTTGCTCTGATTCTTTAAGAGGTCAGATACGTAGGCACAAGACGCGATGTCTTGCCGTGAAAACTTAGTATATATACCCTTAGGTCTTCACCTCAAACATTTTTATCCTTATCATAAATGTCCCTCACCATCCTCAAACAGATTATCTATAGCAAGCAAAACATAATTCAACACAATTAAAACAAGAGGCTCCTGTAGAGTACTACAGATATTAAGGGTGCTAATACCTTCCCTTAGTATAACCAACCCCCGATCCCCGATCTCTTAGCTGCGTCTTCACATAGCGCAAAAGGTGTTTCTCTCGATCTTTACCCTTTCCTCTTGGATAACTAAAAGCTCGGTGGTGAATTCAAAAGAAAAGTGATTCAAAGTTTATCAATAGCTTTTTCATCCGACATTTTTCACCGCGTACAGAAAATGGCGACTTCACTGGGGATTAATTTTTGAGGGTTTCCCCTAACTTGTTTTTTTTGTGTTGTTATATGCTTGTATATTTGTACATATCTGTGCATACCTGTATTTTTGCTTGGTTTCTTCTGTTTGGCAGGGTGCTCTTGAGTGGTGAGATGAATCCTAACCCGAATTTTGAGTGCACTTATTATAGGATGATGGTATATTCAAGAAGGCTTTGAGGGAGTCGATTCCTGAAAAAGTTGACTTGAGACACCATCACTCAGTTTAGGCCCTCTTGAGAGCATAGTCATGTTAAACGATCCTATTCGTGAAAACGTGCTACTCTCAACGTAGGTGCCATCGACACTGAGAAGCGTAGTTATTTCCAAACCCCACTAAGCCTTTTAGATATAGTGTGAAGACTATGATGGAGTCTATTCCTGAATTAGTTGCTACACGATACTACAGTCAGACGAGATTCTCTTGAGAATTTTATTGACTACCAAGTCATTTGGGAAATTGATAAAATCCGAAAGATGGGTTGTCGACTCTGGGAACTTTTTAGAACCTTGTTCTGCAGATGAAAACCCATAGTACACACCTTTTGGGATGGGTAGACCATGGCTCCATTCTCGTGATCTTCAAACCTAAACCCTCTCTTGTGTGCAAAACATAATTCAACACAATTAAAACAAGAGGCTCCTGTAGAGTACTACAGATATTAAGGGTGCTAATACCTTCCCTTAGTAAAACCAACCCCCGATCCCCGATCTCTTAGTTGTGTCTTCACATAGTGCAAAAGGTGTTTCTCTCAATCTTTACCCTTTCCTCTTGGATAAATAAAAGCTCGGTGGTGAATTCAAAAGAAAAGTGATGCAAAGTTAATCAATAGCTTTTTCATCCGACATTTTTCACCGCGTACAGTAATGCTATCGGTTCTTTCGTGTGCATGGATGAGAGTGCATAAAAGGCCTTGAATTTGGACGTGGGGAGGATAATGATAAAGATGTCAATTGATGTGCGTTTCATCGAAGTGGTGCACGTGGAGATTAATGGATTAATATACCCGATTATTCTAAGGGAGGACACTTATGGTCCGGTTCGTATTCCTAAGGAAATGCCAAAGGTTGATAGTAGATGTTCAGAGAGCGAGAATTCTGAAGAGTCCAGGACTTTGGTGGAGGACAGTTCGGTTGGTGATGAACCCATTGAAGAGTTAGGAACTAACAGAGAGACCACTGCCAGCATTCAGGGGGCGGGATTTCATATCGGCAGTGAGGATGATATTGAGGACTTTTCCTCCAATGGGCCTGCTTTTGCCAGCGGTTCTGGTTCGGTGATCAAGGAGGTTGAAGGAAGTTTCGATGCAGCAGTGGAGGGCATGAAAGTTATTACCGGCGAGGCTGTTGTCGTGAGCAGTTTCGCCAGGCAGGGTGATATGTACGGTACCACAGGAAGGGAGAATCCTCTTGTTTTTTCGGGTAGTTGTTCTGCTGGAATGATGGTTGGGTGTAGTTTGGAGAATGAAGGAGGGGAGAAGGCGAACATCAAGAGGAGGAGGAGAGTCAAGTCGATAAAGTACAAATTGTGTGTTGAAGAGGGTGGTTTATGGAAACAGAGAAAGGGAAGAAATGTGCTTAGGAATCTAAAAACGGTATCGGAACGGGCTGTTCTTAGTTCGGAAATAGAAAGTAGTAGGGAAGGAATTAATTTGGCAGCCCCGAAGCATTACGGGGACTAATCGGAAGAATCTTTGATATAAAGGAATAACCAAAGGATGTGGGAGAATAAGAATAACCATGAGGGAGATAAGTTGTGGAAGGTGATGGAGCGACTCAGAGTGATTTCAAAGGGCGTGAGTGAAGGGCACAGAGAGGCAACTTTGGAATTGGAAAAGGAGGACAAAAAGAGAATGTTGATGAGGAGGGTGAACAAAAATGGTTTTAAATGATTATCGGATCATTTAATATTAGTGGAGGCGGGTCTCTTTTGAAGAGAAAAAGAATAAGTCATATTATCTAAAAAGGGAAGGCGGATTTGTTTTTGTTACAAGAAACTAAATTGTCTAATTTGGAAGAGGGAGTAGCCAAAAGTTTTTGGAGTAGGGAAACATTGGTTATTCTTTTATTGACTCTAACAGAGCTTCGGGTGGACTTGCTATTTTGTGGAAGGAAGGAGAGATAGAAGTTGTGTGTAGTTTTAGAGGGGAGGGGTTTTTGTGCATAAAAGTGGTTTGGAGGAGTTTGTTTTATTATATCACGAATGTGTATTCTCCTTGCGATTTATCCGGGAAGAGGGCTTTATGGAAGTCACTTCTTGACTTCAAGGCTAAATATTCGGACGGGGATTGGATTTTGAGTGGCGATTTCAACGCGGTGATGAACAAGGATGAGAGGAGAGGCAAGTATAATGGGTCTAGAAATTTGGAGATGAAGGAGTTTGGGTTGTTTATAGAGAAGAGTATGTTGGTGGATGTTCCGTGTAAAGGTAAGAGATTAAGTTGGTTTAGCGGAGATGGTAAGTGTATGAGTAGGATTGACCGTTTCCTTGTGTCGGATTCAATTGTGGATAGATGGGGGATAGTGGGTCAATTGATTGGTGAGAGGGATATTTCGGATCATTTCCCGATTTGGTTGGTAATGGAGAATAAGGATTGGGGTCCGAAACCGTTTAAATTCAATAATGAATGGTTTAAAAACAAAGATTTTACTCCTTTTATGGAAAAGGAGTGGAAGAAGTTGGAGGTTTTTGGGAGGAGCGATGATGACACTAAATTATACTGTATTTTCGACTCTGACTTCACATGCATATTAGTTATTTTTCTATTTTTATGCTTTGTTATTGTTATGTTTTCCTTTGTTTTTCAGGTTTTCAATAAAATCGAGGTCCCAGGCGGAAAAGGATGCAAAAGGAGCAAGAATTCTAGTTTGGCAGCATATTGCTCTTGTCACTTCTCCTGTCGCGGACGCCCCAGGGTAGGCGACGATGTGTCCCATGATATCCTCAACTCAACTGCCACGTTCCCACGATCAGCACTCTCCTTTGCCACTTTCTTCTTGTCGCGGGCGCGATGATCCTGTCGCGGGCGCGACAAGGCAAAAAGGTGTTCCCGCCCATTTTCAAACCAAGGACACTCTTGTCTTTACACCACACCAACGTTGCCTATAAATACTTGTAGAACTCGAACTTTAGGGGCATCCAATCTTAGTTTACTTCACCCTAGGCATAAATTTCACTCTTGTAAAGCGGTAATCTTCTCACATCGAGGAGTTATTGCACTGTGTGTGATCGAGTTTGTAATCAAGTCTTGGAGTGTCTGTAATCAAGTTGGAGCATTTTATTTTCCGTGCATTGTACCAGATTTAAAGACTCCGCTTTGGAGCAGGTTTTATTTTAATCGCATTTACTTTCATTTATTTCTCGCACTTGCTTTATTTTGTTTATTTATTGTCTTGCCTTACTTTTCAATACTTTACTTTTTCAAAAGACTTAATTCCATACATAATAAGAATTAACATGACTGTTGTTACTACCATGGTTGGCTAAGTTTTAGATAGGCAAGAATGTAAAGACCATAACCACCGTAATACGTCTATGTGTTAATAGAAATACTTAAGGGCTGTTTTAATCTTTAACACAAGTTTTCTGTTCCTAAAAGCAATGTTGGGTAAGATCGAAAGCCGTCCAACAATTTGTAAACCTGTTTAGTTCTCAACTGATCAAATACAGCGAAAGCGCTTTGCTCAGTTGAGTAGGGATTTTTAACACTTTAGAAAAGAGATTTTAAAACTATTTTCGGACGCGTTAGTGGGATTAGAATCTGGTTCATTTCGAACCTCTTTAGTTTAGAAATTTCAGGTCAAAATACTTTTCTGTTTAGTCTAGAATTTGCATTTCTTAAAAGTAAGTTTTCCATGACTCTAACGCAATGCGCGCCTTTTTATAAGTGACAATAAAGGGGTTAGTTTAGAGGGTAAACTTGGTTCTGACTACGCAAAAGCGACAGTTCCTGTTAAATCGAATTCTTTTCTTAAAATAGAAGATATTGCCCGTAAGTAGTTCTGTTGATGAATATAGAAATATTATCGGTTATGGGAATTACATTCAAGCCTATTGTTTTGTCTGAATTTTATTACCTCGTCATTTACTTTTATTTATTTTCCTCTGCATTAGTAAACCCTGAATTGAACTGCCTTAGATAAGCACTGTAACAAACGGAAATCGTTAGATCGGCATTTGGTCCCTGTGGATACGATAACTTTTTATATTACTCTGACGCGATTCGTGCACTTGCGAATACAACGCATCAAGTTTTTGGCGCCGTTGCCGGGGACCAATTTCGCCGAATTTCAAATTTCGTTTGTTATCACCGTTTAGACTAGGGCCGCACGAACTGGTCGATGCGAAGATCTCGCAGCTCCAGTAGTGTAATAGATCCTTTAGTGGAACCAGAACGTTACGCTCGCGCACGACTTTGGCTTTGTCGAATTAAGCAAGCTATGGCCGAAGATCGTAACCAAAGACCCCTTAAGGAATTCGCTCAGCCTGCTGACGAAGAACCGAGCTCTAGTATAGTTAACCCTACCATTCCTGCCCATAATTTTGAACTAAAACCGTCCCTATTACAACTAGTTCAACAAAACCAATTCGCAGGACTACCATCTGAAAACCCAAACCAACATCTAAAAACCTTTGTCCAATTGTCAAACACCTTTAAGATCAATGGTGCTAGTCCTGAGGCGATCCGTTTAAGACTATTTCCCTTTTCCCTTAGAGACAAAGCCCTAACTTGGTTAGATTCCCTTCCAGCCAATTCTATAACAACATGGGAAGACCTTAGGAGAACATTCCTTGCTAGATACTTTCCCCCAAGCAAAACAGCCGTTCTCCGAAACCAAATAACAAGATTTACCCAAAACCAAGGAGAATCGCTATTTGAAGCTTGGGAAAGGTATAAAGACCTTCTAAGGGCTTGTCCACACCACGGTTTGGAGCAATGGTTGATTATACATACCTTTTACCACGAACTTCATTATAACACAAAGATGTTCATCGACGTTGCTGCTGGCAGTGCCCTGATGAACAAACCCTATCCTGACGCTTGTAGTCTCATTGAAGATATGGCTCAAAACCATCATCAATGGGGAAACGAAAGAGCAACAGTGGAAAAGAAAGAAGCCCAAGGAGGTAAACATGAGGTAAGCTCTATAGACATGATGCAAGCCAAAATGGATGCTATGGCCCTCAAGATCGATCAAATATACGCACAACCAACCGCTGCAGCAGCAGTAGTGTCGGATTGCGAACTTTGTGGTACTAAAGGTCATCAATCAGCTGACTGCCATCTGTTAAACGAGACTAACCCAGACCCAGTCAACTATGCCCAAGGAAACCCGTTCTCGAATACTTACAACCCTGGATGGAGAAATCACCCTAACTTTTCCTACAAAAACAATAACCCTACCCAAAACCAAGCACCTCCGAGATCAACCAACAATCAAGCACCTAGACAAAACCAACCTATGCAAGCAGTGCCACCTAAGCCAAATATTGAGAAAGTGCTAAATGATTTTATGACAGCACAAGCCCAGCAAAACAAAGAGTTCCTAAATCAGAATATTCATGTGAATGAGTTGCTTACCCAACTAGGAACCAAAATGGATCAAATGGCCACCCACAGCAAAATGCTTGAAACCCAGATCTCTCAGGTAGCCTTAAAGCAAGCACCCCAAACTACTCCTGGAGGACAATTTCCCGGACAACCTAAACAGAACCCTCAAGGGCAAGCTAACGCTGTTACCTTACGAAGTGGAACCACTTATGAAGGGCCTAAAAACCCAACATTGAGTGACTCAGAAGTTTCCAAAAAGGATGCTACCCCCGAATGTGAGGAGCCCGTAGAGATTGAGAAACCAAAAGACAGAGATAAAGGAGAAGTTACGGACAAAGCTTCAGCACCCCCTCAGCCATACAAACCACCAATTCCCTATCCACAAAGACTCAAACAAACAAAGATCAATGACCAATTCCAAAAGTTTGTTAAAGTTATAGAAAAACTTCATGCAGAGATTCCTTTTACAGAAGCCATCACCCAAATACCATCTTATACTAAATTCCTGAAGGACATCCTCACCAATAAACGTAGACTTGACGATCCAAAACCAGTGGAGTGTAATTCCATTTTCGAGAACAAACTTGCCAAAAAAGACAAAGATCCGGGGAATTTCTCCATACCTTGTATTTTGGGGAATCATGTCATAGATAAAGCCTTTCTGGACTTAGGAGCCAGTGTAAGCCTAATGCCCCTTGCAGTTTGTGAACGATTGAAACTAGGAGATTTGCAACCTACTAAGATGTCTCTCCAATTAGCTGACAGATCTATAAAATACCCTGTAGGCGTATTAGAAGACATCCCAGTTAGAATAGGCAAGTTGTTCATTCCCACCGACTTCGTCGTAATGGACATCAAAGAAGATAAAGATATCACAATCCTCCTAGGTAGACCCATCCTATCAACTGCAGGAGCCATAATAGATGTCAAGAAAGGAAAATTGACTTTTGAGGTGGGTAACGAAAAAATAGAGTTTGTCCTAGCAAAGTTTCTCGCGGAACCAGTAATAGGAGATGCATGTTATGCAGTTGATGTTATTGATGAATGTGTCCATGAATTTAATCAGGGAGAGCCAATAGAAAGAATAAAACTACCTTCAACGCCCATTGAGAAAGATGATGACAGTATGGAACCCTACATAGATGACAACCTTTTTGAATGTCTATCCTTAACTCCAGATCCTATACAAAGCCCCAGCAAACAAACCTTAGAATTAAAAGAATTACCCAAGAATCTAAGATATGAGTTTTTAGACAAAGAAATGGACAGACCAGTTATAGTCAGTGCCGTTCTGAACCAAAATGAAACGAACCAACTCTTAGATGTCTTGCAAAGATATCCCTCAGCACTAGGGTACAATATCTCAAATCTTAAAGGAATAAGTCCATCCGTGTGCATGCACCGGATTTCACTTGAGGAAGATGCTAAACCTTCGAGAGAACACCAAAGGAGGATTAACCCTATAATGAGTGACGTAGTTAAGAAGGAAGTTCTTAAGTTGTTGGAAGCAGGGATAATATATCAGATCTCGGACAGTAAATGGGTAAGCCCTGTGCATGTAGTACCTAAAAAGGGAGGCATCACCGTGGTTCAAAACAAAAAAGGTGAGCACGTTACAAAACGGATAGAAGGAGGTTGGCGTATGTGCATAGATTATAGAAAATTAAACAAAGCCACTAGGAAAGACCATTTCCCATTACCTTTTATAGATCAGATGTTGGAACGTCTAGCTAGATATTCCTACTTCTGTTACCTCGACGGATATTCAGGTTTTTTCCAAATTCCTATACACCCTGATGACCAAGAGAAAACAACCTTCACATGCCCATATGGAACTTTTGCCTATAGATGTATGCCTTTCGGACTCTGTAATGCCCCAGCAACTTTTCAGCGTTGCATGATGTCAATCTTCGCTGATTATCTTGATGGAATTATGGAAGTATTCATGGAAGATTTCTCAGTCTGCGGATTTGATTTCAATAACTGTCTAGTCAACCTTGAAAAGATCTTGAAGAGATGTGTCGAAGTAAACCTGGTATTAAAATGGGAGAAATGTCACTTCATGGTCACTGAAGGTATAGTTCTAGGACATATCATTTCTGAAAAAGGCATTGAAGTTGATAAAGCTAAGATCGAGGTGATAGAGAATCTTAAACCACCCAAAACAATTAGAGAAGTTCGAAGTTTTCTCGGACATGCCGGATTTTATCGGCGTTTCATTAAAAACTTCTCTAAGATCACTAAACCTTTGACAGGTCTTCTGATGAAAGATGCCGAGTTCATTTTTGATGAAAAATGCAACGAAGCATTCAACCTTTTAAAACAAGCTTTAATCTCAACACCCATTATGCAACCATCGGATTGGACAAAACCTTTTGAAATCATGTGTGATGCTAGTGATTACGCTGTAGGAGCAGTGCTAGGGCAAAGATCTGATAAGAAGTTACATGTGATTTACTACGCCAGTAGAACTCTAGATGCCGCTCAGCTAAACTATGCAACCACAGAAAAAGAACTCCTAGCCGTAGTTTTCGCCATAGACAAATTTAGATCCTATTTGGTGGGAGCCAAAATAATTGTTTACACTGATCATGCCGCCATCCGATACCTTTTGAATAAAAAGGATGCTAAACCTAGGTTACTCCGGTGGATACTTTTATTGCAAGAATTTGACCTTGATATCAGAGATAAGAAAGGCACCGAGAATGTAGTTGCCGATCACCTTTCCAGGCTTGAGTTCTTGAAACCTGATATAGTACCCATAAATGATGACTTTGCTTACGACAGGTTAATCGCTAAGCTAGATGCCATTGGAGATATAAGTTTAGAAATCCTAGAAGACTCTGAAAAATCCTTAGCGGTAAATAATGTACCTTGGTATGCAGATTTTGTTAACTATCTTGCTGCAGATATAATACCTCCTGACCTCAGTTATCAGCAGAAAAAGAAGTTCTTCAATGACGTTAAACATTTCTATTGGGATGAACCACTCCTCTATAAGAGAGGCACTGACGGAATCTTTCGCCGGTGTGTTCCAGAGGAAGAAGTGCACCATATCATAGAACATTGTCACTCAGCACCCTAAGGAGGACACGCAAGCACATCTAAGACTCACGCTAAAATCTTACAAGCTGGTCTTTATTGGCCAACTATATGGCGTGATGTTCATACATATATAACCAAGTGTGACCCGTGTCAATGCTCCGGAAACATCTCGAGAAGAAATGAAATGCCATTAAGAAACATTCAAGAAGTATAACTTTTTGATGTTTGGGGAATCGACTTTATGGGACCTTTTCCGTCATCCTTAGGAAACAAATATATTTTAGTCGCTGTCGATTACGTGTCCAAGTGGATTGAAGCTATAGCTGCACCCACAAACGACACTCGAGTGGTGATTAAGATGTTCAAGCAGTATATATTCCCTAGATTCGGAGTTCCCAGACTAGTTATAAGTGATGGAGGATCACATTTTATATCTAGGATTTTTGACAAACTATTGAGGAAGTATGGAGTTAAACATAGAGTAGCCACACCTTACCACCCGCAAACCAGTGGGCAAGTAGAAGTATCCAATAGAGACATCAAACATATCTTAGAAAAAACTGTCTCGATATCCAAAAAAGATTGGTCACAGAAGCTTTCAGAAGCACTGTGGGCCTACAGGACAGCCTACAAGACTCCCATTGGAACAACCCCTTACCAACTAGTTTACGGAAAATCATGTCACTTACCCTTTGAATTGGAACACAAAGCATATTGGGCCATCAGAACTTTAAATTTTGATTACTTAGCAGCTGGTGAGAAACGCATCTTAGACATACATAAGCTAGAAGAGCTCCGACAATCAGCCTATGAGAATGCCATCATATATAAAGAGAGAACCAAGGCATGGCATGACAAGAAGATCATCAAGAAAGACTTCAACATAGGTGACCCTGTTCTTCTATACAATTCAAGACTGCGACTTTTTCCAGGTAAGCTTCGATCCAGATGGACGGGCTCGTTCGAAGTTTCCAAAGTCCTAAAATCCGGGGCAGTGGAAATTAAGAACAAATCTTGCAGTCCGTTCGTAGTAAATGGACAAAGGCTCAAGCATTAGGAAGGAGACGACATTCCAGCATACTACTCCAGGTTCACATTAACAGACCCATCTATCCTCGCACCAGATACATGACTTGAACTCGTCGAGCTAACGACGTTAAACAAGCGCTGCATGGGAGGCAACCCATGGCTCTTTCCTTTTCGTATTTATTTTTTTCTTGATTTACGTTTATTTGCTTGTTTGTACATATATGTCTAACTTGTTTTGTGTGTTTGATTTCAGGGCCCGTTTTTCCTAACCTTTTCTTTCAGGATGCCACCAGTGGACGACATGCACGTGACCTTTAGAGACGACACTCAGAGAGAGCGTTATGCGATGCTTTCACTCAGACCCATGGCACCCACTCGCTACCCAGACAGTGATTGCATGGAAGCTTTGGGCATAGAGCCCAGTGTCCGATACTTGGCCCACCAGCTCAAATGGGACCAGTACGCTGATGATTTGCATCCCACCTATAAGAACCTCACTCTGGAGTTCCTCAACTCTTTCTCCTATGATTCGTACTTGGGACCAGATGGCCACACTAGTTTCAGGTTATTTGGCACAGAGTATTCGTTCACCCATACTGAGTTCGGTGATCTTCTTGGATTTGAGACTGGAGTTGGCGCTATCCCTGAGCTGCCTATGGGTTACTTCATGAATAGAGACGTGGAGAAATTTTGGAGTGACATCTCTGGAGGTGGAGGCCCTGACCCTGACACTCACATTTCACAGGTTATCCATAACCCAGCTCTCCGATACTTTCAAATGATCATTGCCCATACATTCTTTGGGAGAGCAGATACTGATGACCACGTTACTGAGGAGGACATATTTTTCATGTTTTGTGCGAATCAGTCGCGTCGTTTAGCTTGTGGTAACTTTATGCTGTACTCCTTTAGTGGTGTTGCCACCTGGGCAGGAGGACCTATACATGTAGGAGGTAATGTGACTGAGATTGCTGCTGCTCTAGGCCTTGGCCGAAAGCTATTTCATTTGACTCCCTACTGCAGCCATACCACCATGGATATTGATTTTTGCTTAGATCGGGGACTGATGAGAAGGAACTCCTTTAATCCCTCTCAGTTCAGACTCCTGATCGACGGTGAGACCATACATCATTTCACTTTGCCAGATCCTGTTATGACCAGTGTCCATGACCCAGCAAACTGGACATATGCCTTAGAGGGACACGGTGAGACGGTAGACGCACCACGACCCTGCCCAGAGCCAGAATACATTCCAGCTCCACCAGCTGACAGGACTACGGTGTGGTCAAATAATCATGCATTAGGTACTCCAAATATGCAGACCCAGATGGCGATGATGCGCCAGGAGATAACAGATCTCCGACAGACTCTTGCTGACCTACACCTGAGGATGGAAGTGTTAGAGCTGACCCACGCTACTGAGTCCGATGTGCTGCATGAAGACATAGCGGAGCTCCGTCATGAGATAGCGAGACTCCGTGGAGATGACCAGACATCTTGATTTCCATTTTCGTATTATTTACTATATTTCTTATGCATTGATTTACTTCCAGTATCACCCAGACATATTTCCTACTATTTGCATTTGATATATTTCCTATTTATATTGAGATTTGAGTTTTTTTATGTTTATATGCTAATATTCTCTTTTATTTTATTTTATTTTTTTCTTGACAAAATATATAGAAAAAAAATTATTATTGTAAAAAAAAAATAATATATATATACTTTGTGGAAAATTTTATGCAAAAACTACATTTTTAGGAAATGTGGAATGCTAAAGAGGCCCCCCAAGGCCAAAGTAAGGACACAAAGGCCCATTCAAAATGACAAAGGCCCATCAGCGGATTTGCCTTGTCGCGCCCGCGACACACCCATCGCGCCCGCGACGGCGTCCCTGTAAATTCGGGGCAGAACTTCCATTTTCACCATTTTTGAACCTCTAACTTCTCCAAACCCATTTTTTCCCTCCGAAAATTCCCTATAAATCCCCATTGATTTCACATCTCTAACATTCAACCATCATCTTTTACCCCTCCATTTCAAATTCCATCAACAAAAACCCAAAAAAATTCAACCTTTATTATACCCATTTTTTCACCCTCTTCACCATCTTCATCAATGGAGTTCAACGGGATCACTCTTCGTGAAGGACAATCCGGGAATAGGCAGAGGAGACAACTTCAAAAGCTTCAGGATCGAGAAATTCTCTCGACGAGGTATGTCGACGATTCTTGCTTGTACACTTTAGGGGTCCATCATAGTGTTTTTCATTTGTTAGAATTTGTAGGTTTAAGCACTATTTTTACCGCAAGAGAACCCACCTATGAGAGGATGACGGTTGAGTTTTTAAGTTCATTGGTTTATACCGTCCGTCCCGACACTGCTAGCACAATCGGTACTGTGCATTTTAGACTGTTTGTTGTTGAGTATGAGTTCAGTACCGATGAACTAGCAGGTCTATTGAGATTCCCTCATGGGGAGGGTGCTGTTTGTGAGGCTCCTTCAAATGCTGAATGGTCAGTCGGGGTATTCGCCTTCTGGCGCAGGTTGTCAGATACTATTGCTGATTCCTTTAAGGGATTACTCGCCTCAACCATTCATAACCCGACCATAAGAATTTTCAGATATCTTTTGGCATGCTCTATTTTTGGCCGGGAGAACCAAAACAAGGTTAATAGCAAAGAAATTTTGTTCTTCCAAGGATGCCTCACAAATATTAGAATCAATCCGGTCCCATTTATGATCGCCCACATGTGCTTAACGGTAAATAAGGGTGGACCGATAGTTTTTGGCGGATTGATTACGTCTATTGCTCGGGCACTGAATTTAAATGATGAGATAGCTACCTTGGAACCACTGCCCCCTCGTACAATTAATTTGAAATTTCTGAAAGACATGAAATTGTGCCGATCAAGGAGGGCTGGTGGTTATGAGTTAATGATTCACGGGGTAGCCATCGAATCGATTGTTATACCATGCAGTAGACGTACAGATGTACGATTCGAGAGGAACTGGACCTATGACCTTACTGCACCACCTTTTCTAGGTCCAATTCCTCCTAATGACCATGACAACGAGGGGCCTGACACAGATGATGAGTATGACCATAGAGAGCATGTGTCCCCCCCTCGTCCTACACAATCACACACCGCACCATCTGCTTCTAACACTTTTGCAGGAGCTGCTCCCGGATTTTACATTACGGAGGAGATGTGGCGAGACCATATGGCTAGAGAAGCACGGCATGAAGACCTGCTCTCTTCCATTCAGCAACAAATGGCGGACCAAATTAGCTTTATGCAAGAGTCGCGGCGGAGAGCAGACCAGTCTTACGAGACCATCTCCCGTACTCTGCTTGCGATCACCAATGAGCAGCCCCGTCAACAGCAGTATAATCATCAGCACTTTCAGCTTATGGAGGCCACTCAGGGTTCCATCTTAGGTAACCTTCGTGAGGTGAAAGCTGCTCAGACAGACTTGATGGCTAGGATGGACCAGCGAGACCGTCACCGGAGCAGATCCCGTCGTTCCGAGCATCCAGCACAGGGCGGCGAGGGCACCAGCGGTCCTCACTAGTTTTGCCAGGTTCCTTTCTCCTTAGCTTACTTCGAAACATTGGGGACAATGTTCGATTTAAGTGTGGGAGGAGATTTTATCGTTTTTATTTCTGTCATTTTAGTAGTTTATTTTTTATTTCCCTTCAGTTATTTACTTTTGTTTCTGTTTTAGGAAATGCATGTGTTTGAAGAGTCACTAGTATAAGTATGTTTTTGGTTCACCTTCATTTTTTTCCACATTTTTAGCCCCAATAAATTTTTTTTTTTTAGAAAATAAGTGTTGTTCTGAATTTTTTTGGACTTTAAGACAGGTTCGGGTTAGGATGCGGTGACTTGGGAGAACCTTTGAAACATCAGTATCGTCCTTACACCATGAACTTCGTAAATATAAGAATCACACCTGAAACCCCATGTACCATGGCCCTAATTTCATTTCAAAATCATCCTTAGTAGTTTATTTCAGCAATCAGCTCCGGCCTAAACATGTTCTAAGTAGGAGACCGACGAATATAAGTGACTGATCTGAGTGCATATTCAAAAAAAAGGAAGAAAAAAGAAAAGAAGAAAAAGAAAAAAAGTAATAAGATGTTTAACTTGCTCATTTCAGTTGGTTCAGAGGTATCTGGCACTGAACTCGGTAGGGCAGATTACGATCCGATCCCCCACAACTGCACTTGAGAAGAATAAAAGGATTTTACACAGTTCCCTGTGCCAGAAATCCGGTATAAAAGGATCAGAATCACTAACAGGTCACTCTACCATGAAACATGTGCGGAAAACAGGCTTAATGTGATTGCGCTTGAATGAAAAGGACTCAAAAGAGATGGAAAAGGAAGGCCTAAGTATTGTGGGATATAATGGGTAGATTAGTATAGGGGCGAAGTTTATGTCTGTATTTTCGGGATTAGTGTCATCACGATGCCCTTGGTTCACTCAGTTAGTACCGACCGCTGCATCCAGACTCGGACTTAGAAGCCCTTTTTGTCCAAAATCCTCGATCGACACTGATTTTTCTTCTGAGCTTTAAATGTTTTGCTTGAGGACAAGCAAAGGTCTAAGTGTGGGAGAATTTGATGACACTAAATTATACTGTATTTTCGACTCTGATTTCACATGCATATTAGTTGTTTTTCTATTTTTATGCTTTGTTATTGTTATGTTTTCCTTTGTTTTTCAGGTTTTCAATAAAATCGAGGTCCCAGACGGAAAAGGATGCAAAAGGAGCAAGAATTCTAGTTTGGCAGCAAATTGCTCTTGTCGCTTCTCCTGTCGCGGACGCCCCAGGGTAGGCGACGATGTGTCCCATGATCTCCTCAACTCAACTGCCACGTTCCCACGATCAGCACTCTCCTTTGCCACTTTCTTCTTGTCGTGGGCGCGATGATCCTATCGCGGGCGCGACAAGGCAAAAAGGTGTTCCCGCCCATTTTCAAACCAAGGACACTCTTGTCTTTACACCACACCAACGTTGCCTATAAATACTTGTAGAACTCGAACTTTAGGGGCATCCAATCTTAGTTTACTTCACCCTAGGCATAAATTTCACTCTTGTAAAGCGGTAATCTTCTCACATCGAGGAGTTATTGCACTGTGTGTGATCGAGTTTGTAATCAAGTCTTGGAGTGTCTGTAATCAAGTTGGAGCATTTTATTTTCCGTGCATTGTACCAGATTTAAAGACTCCGCTTTGGAGCAGGTTTTATTTTAATCGCATTTACTTTCATTTATTTCTCGCACTTGCTTTATTTTGTTTATTTATTGTCTTGCCTTACTTTTCAATACTTTACTTTTTCAAAAGACTTAATTCCATACATGATAAGAATTAACATGACTGTTGTTACTACCATGGCTGGCTAAGTTTTAGATAGGCAAGAATGTAAAGACCATAACCACCGTAATACGTCTATGTGTTAATAGAAATACTTAAGGGCTGTTTTAATCTTTAACACAAGTTTTCTGTTCCTAAAAGCAATGTTGGGTAAGATCGAAAGTCGTCCAACAATTTGTAAACCTGTTTAGTTCTCAACTGATCAAATACAGCGAAAGCGCTTTGCTCAGTTGAGTAGGGATTTTTAACACTTTAGAAAAGAGATTTTAAAACTATTTTCGGACGCATTAGTGGGATTAGAATCTGGTTCATTTCGAACCTCTTTTGTTTAGAAATTTCAGGTCAAAATACTTTTCAGTTTAGTCTAGAATTTGCATTTCTTAAAAGTAAGTTTTCCATGACTCTAATGCAATGCGCGCCTTTTTATAAGTGACAATAAAGGGGTTAGTTTAGAGGGTAAACTTGGTTCTGACTACGCGAAAGCGACAGTTCCTGTTAAATCGAATTCTTTTCTTAAAATAGAAGATATTGCCCGTAAGTAGTTCTGTTGATGAATATAGAAATATTATCGGTTATGGGAATTACATTCAAGCCTATTGTTTTGTCTGAATTTTATTACCTCGTCATTTACTTTTATTTATTTTCCTCTGCATTAGTAAACCCTGAATTGAACTGCCTTAGATAAGCACTGTAACAAACGGAAATCGTTAGATCGACATTTGGTCCCTGTGGATACGATAACTTTTTATATTACTCTGACGCGATTCGTGCACTTGCGAATACAACGCATTAAGCGATTTTGTGTTGAAGGAGAAATTGAGATTGATCAAGGCTAGTTTAAAGTGGTGGAATACTAATGTTTTCGGGAGATTCGAGTCGGAAGTGGAGGAGGGGGCTAGGGAGAAGAATGAGGCGGACGATTTTTTATCCCACGTAGACGAGCATGAAGTAGTGGGGGTAATAAGGAAGAGGAAAGAAGCGTCTAGTAGGTTTTGGTTGAATCTTAAGATCAAGGAGAACATGTTAATTCAAAAGGCGCGGCTGAATTGGTTAAATGATGGTGATAACAATAGTAGGTTTTTTCACAATGTCATGAAGGAGAGGAGGAGAAGGAATCATATCGGGGTGATTAATACCGATAATGGAATTGCGGATTCGGTGGGCTTTGAGAAGAAGGAGGCGTTTGATCATTTTTCTAATAAATTTTAGGAAGATGATGTCAAGAGACCGTGGCTTGAAGGTATTCATTTCCGCTCTCTCTCTTTGTTAGAGAAGGGGTCTCTTGAAGCTTCTTTCTCCGAGGGGGAAATTAAGGAGGCCGTCTGGAGTTGTGACGGTTCGAAGAGCCCGGGTCCGGATGGGTTCACGATCTTGTTCATCCGGAAGTGTTGGTATTTCTTGAAAGATGACTTTGTCAAAATTTTCAATGGTTTTCATTTGGGGACGTTTTTGTCCAAATCCGTTACTTCGTCTTTTTTGACATTGATCCCGAAGGTTCCCAATCCTTTAGCACTTGATGATTATAGACCTATTTGTTTGGTGGGGTGTATGTATAAGGTGTTATCGAAACTCTTGGCGGGAAGATTGAAGTTGGTGTTGAGTTCTTTGATTTCTACGTCACAAAGCGCTTTTGTGCCCGGTAGGCAACTTCTTGATGGGGTGGTTATTGCTAATGAATTGGTTGATTTCTATTCCAAGGAAGGGAGGAGTAGTATGCTTTTTAAGGTCGATTTTGAAAAAGCTTATGACATGGTTAGTTGGAATTTTGCTAGATTCATGATGAGAAGGATGGGTTTTGGTGGGAGATGGATGAGATGGATGGAATTATTGATTTTCAATAGTAACATGTCGGTGCTTGTAAATGGGAGCCCTACGAAGGACTTTAGGGTGGAGAGGGGTTTAAGACAAGGAGACCCTCTCTCTCCTTTTATTTTTGTGATTGTGGCGGAGGGCCTAACAGGGTTGATTAAAAAGGCGGTAGAAATAGGGGTGTATAGAGGAGCGGTCGTTAATAGAAGGTGCGAGGTGGAGATTCTCCAATTTGCGGATGACACTTTATTGATTGGGGAACCATCTTGGAATCAAATTTGGGCTTTCAAGGCGGTTCTTAGAAGCTTCGAAGTTGTGTCGGGATTGGGCATAAATTACCATAAGAGCAAGTTGATTGGCATCAATACGAATCCTAGTTTTTTGGAGGCCGCAGCCTCTTTCCTTTCTTGTAAAGTGGAGGATTCTAAATTTACTTTTCTTGGAATTCCTATTGGTTTCAACCCGAGGAGGATTTCAACGTGGATGTCGTTGGTGGATAAGATCAAGAGGCGGTTAGACAATTGGAAGAATCAGTTTCTTAGCTTTGGCGGGAGAATTACACTTCTAAAGACGGTTTTGTGTTCTCTATCTATCTTTTGGCTTTCTTTCTATAGGATGCCGGTTAAGATAGCCAAAGAAATATCTAGTTTGCAAAGTAATTTTTTATGGGGGGGGGAACGGATGGAAGGCGGAGAATCCATTGGGTGGGATGGAATGATGTTTGTAAGCCTCTCGATAAAGGTGGATTGGGGATTCGAAGGAAGGATTGAGGATTTCAATTTGGCTCTTCTTCCCAAATGGAAATGGCGTATTCTAAACGGTTCAGATTCTCTTTGGTATAGGTTATTGAGAGCCCGCTATGGTGACATCAACCTTGATTTAGTTTGCAAGCTTCAATCTAATGTGAAGGACGAGTCTAGTTCGATTTGGTGGAATGACCTAGTTTTGATTGACAAGAAGTTAGAGGAAGATTGTTTTATGAAGAATTGCATTTGTGAGATCCATAATGGTATGACGACGTCCTTTTGGTATGCTTATTGGTTGGAGAAGTGCTTCCTAAAAGATAGATTTCCGAGCGTCTTTGAGATTTCGGAGCTCAAAAATGTGTCGGTGGGGGCTATGGGAGGATGGAGTGACGGGGGCTGGGTGTGGAGCGATTTGGGTGTAAAACAGGGGACAAATTCTGGGGTGCAGATTCGGTTGTCAGAATTAAGGTCGTTGGTGCAGGGCAGGGGTCCTTCCTCTTTTGCTCGGGATAAGGTGTTTTGGAGTCTGGATGTCAACGGTGGATATTCGGTGCGTTCTTTTGTCGAGTTATTGCAGGATATTAGAGAGAGGAGGGCTAGTTACAGAGGGTTGGATATGGGTGTTGTTGCTGATGGGGCGGTTCCAGTTCATAGTGCATTGTCTGTTGGTGTTTTTTGCAGGTCGTCTACTGTTTTGTCTGCTGATGATTTCTGCAGGTTTTCTGGCTCTGTTGCGAGAAGACCTTGCAATTTTACTGCGGTCACGGGTGTAGCAGGTGCTGTAAATCCTGCTTTGGTTCGACCCGTTTTCCTTGGTCAGCGTGGCGACGACAACCTGGGTAGGGACAGCAGCATGGCTGTCGAGGCGGATGACCTTCTTATCAGCAGCAATGATACGGGGTCACCTGCTGCTTTGGCTGTTCGGTCTTTGACTGCTATGACATTCCTCGATGATGGCAGTGCGGCTGCTCCATTGCCTGCAGGAACGGTTGGGGAGAGTTTATGGAAATTTCTTTGGAAAGAGGAGGTCCCAATGAAAGCTAAAGCGTCCGGGGTGGCGGTTGTTCAAGAACAGATTACCGTCTAAAGACAATTTAAAGGCGAGAGGTATTTCTTTTTCCGATTCTTCTTCATCTGCAAACTGTTTGTTGTGTTCTTCGGTAGATGAAAGTTTGGATCACGTTTTTTTGGGGTGTATAGTTGTGGATTTGATTTGGAGGGAGATTAGGGAGTGGATTGGTTTTGTGGATATTTCGGATTTAGATACAGGGAGCTTCCAAGATAGCTTTTCGAGTTGGATTATTTTTTGCAATACTCGGAAAGTCAAAGCGGGAAAAGCGGGTGTAATTTGGTTGGCGGTTTGTTGGAATGTTTGGTCTCTCAGAAATAGCATCATCTTTAAAGATCAAAGGCGTAATGTTCTTGATACGGTTTGGAGTATCAAGATTACATCTTGGAAGTGGGCCTTTATAGGTGATATTGCTAAAACCAATTGTAATTTTTACGATTTTTGTAAAAATCCTTTGTTTTACTTATCGTAGGTTCAATTTACTTTCAATATCTTTTTTGTCGAAAGTTTCTTCTCGTTCTTTTTGTAAACAGGTTTGAGAACCCTTAGTTCTCGTTTCAATGATATAACTTGCTTAAAAACAAATATTCTTCTAAAATGAATCACCCCTTTAGGATTCTTATTCTTGTTTTACATGGAATCTTAGTGCATGTTTATTATCAGTTGTTGAAGGGAATTGGAACATGCACGAAATGGGTGTGAAGATTTGAATGATTTGTAACTATTATCAGTTATTGTTGTATAATCTACATGATAATATTTGTCTTTATCTTTTAGTGGGGATTACATAAACCCAAGTAAAAGTCTAAAAGGGGAATGGAAAGTGAGCAAGTGCTGGGGTTGAGATTTAATTGTAAAAATTGTTCTATAATGATTAACTGAATCAAGAATTCAATTTTTAACCATATTAATTAGTGTTCTTTCTTTCTCTTTTATTTTGTGGTTTTCTTATTAATTAAAAAATTGATCATACTATGTTTTCTTGATATCGTTTCACAACAAGACATAAATTATGCTAACGAATGATACATGATAATATTGAATAGTGACTACAAGAAAAATCGTCTTTGACAGACACATTTGTCGTTTAGATAAATACATAGTTGCTGCCAAATGTGTTTTTTGCAATGAAAAATTGTCGTTGCATGTCGTGAATAAAAGTGCTGTTGCGAAAAGTTTTGCAGCAATATTCAAAGTCACTGTCATAACTATTCTTTCCCAACAACAATTATTGTTGCCTTATTTGGCATAACATGATGATTATAGTCGTTATGAAAAATGTTGTTTTCAACAACTAAAATCATTGTAATTAATTGTTTTTTTTTCAACTATGCAAAATTTTCAACAATTTATGTCATAATAAAACAAAATTATTTTAATTTATTTCACATACTAGTATCAATATCACATTTTTTCTTAATTTTTCATAGTTATTGAAGAAACTATTTTTCAATATAAGTTACTATTTTGTTAAGATATTTTTTAAATCAACAAATATAAACACAGAATTAAACATTGAAATATAAAATGTTACAAATTATTCTTAATTAAAATCTAAAATTAACTTTCAAAAATATATGATCTTGTTTTCATAAAAAGAAAATATGAAAATTTACATAATTAAGAGTTATAAACTGAATATGTCTTTTTTTAAAATATTTTATTTTTAATGAAAAAAAAGTTATTTAAACAAAGTGTAGAAATAAAATTACAATATAAATGCACAAAAGTACAACTTGTCGTACCCTAAATTTTGACCCGTTTTGTATGATTTCTAGTACCAATTTATTTTGAATAAATAAAATGGCACAATTTGTAGGAAGGGGGTATAAGGGATATAAGTGTGAGAGGTTGTGAGTTCAAATCCCACCTTCCCCACTTTTTAATGTTTTATTTATTTTTTCTTTACTACTAACTTTTTCTATTTTTATTTTTAATAAAAAAATCATAAAAAAATCATTTTTTATTATTTAATTTTTAATTTTCGTATTTATATTTAATGCATTTTTAAAAATATGATTTTTTCATTAAAATCATTATTTTATGGAAAAAATCTCAAAAAATACAAAAATAAAATAAAATAAAATATTTTTTTTATCATCATTATTAGGTTATTATTTTTATTTAAAATATATTCTTTATTTAAAATTCACCAAGATATGAATTCATCCAGATTCATTGGCTTGGGCTCTAAGGAATGAATAAAATCAGGTCAGATTAAATCATTCATAATTTAGATAATCACATTCAATTTCTGACCTAATTTTTTATCTATAAATAGAACCTCTTTTTCTCATATTTTCCTCACCCACTATTCACATATTCAATCCCCAAAGTTGTTGTTCTTCACACTGAAGAACAACAACAAATAAACCCTAGCCTCTAACAGCAAGCTGATCAAGAAAGATCAAAAGGGAGCAGCAAAGGATAGGCGAAGAACGCAAAATAAAGTGGGAGAAAGGATAACGAAAGGAGAGGAAGGGAAAGCAACAGCTTAAGTGGGTCACGACACTCTAGGTTGGTGTCTTCAAACTTTTAGTTATCATTGGTATATATTTATTATCGAATTCCTGTTTGTAAAAATATATATGTTATTGCTTGTTTGTTTCAATTGATTGTTCAAATTTTGAGTTTTTGGGTATTAATACTAGGGTACGGATTATTTTTAATAAAATGGTTAAAATAAAAAAAATAAAAAAATATAACCATTTATTAATCTTTTCTTTTAAAATGAATATTGAAAAATAGAAAATAAAATAAATATGGATTAGATTTTTTTTAACTTTTACTATTCATGATTAGGAAATTTAATTGGGTTTAATAAAAATTAATTAATTAACATAATCAAGAATAAGGGGTTTAACCGTGTAATAAAATAAAATAATTTATTAGCTTATTATTATATTTTCTATAATAAAAAATGTGGAATTATTTAAACTTGTAAATTTTGGGTTTAATTTAAAATTTGGAATTTATTTATAAAAATTGGGTTTAATTTATATTTTAGAGTTTATTTATTTTGTACAATATAATTTTGGGGTTGTTATAATTTGATTTTTATCATAATAAAGTTTGGATTGATTTATATTAATTTATACAAATTTGGAGTTTTATTTTGGGTATTATAATAAATAGGGGCTCATTTATATAAATTTATAATTTGGGGTTATTATAACTTATCTATCTTTATAGGTATTAATTTGGATTTATTTATTTTTTATAATTAATAAATTTTGAATTTAACATTTAAATTTGGGATTGTTATAATTCGGTGGATTTATTTATATTAATATAAATTTTGGGGTTTATTATATTTTATTTTGGGTTTATGAATTGGGGTTTATTTACATAAATATAAGGTTTTTATAATATAATTGTGGGATTTTATATGATTGGAATTAAAAAATAAGGGATTGTTCTATTTTTTTTTTTGGGTCTTTAAGATGATAATTACATTTATTTTAATTTTAGAAAAGGGATTAATGTTTTTTTATGAGTTTAATGCTAATTTAAAATTAGGGATTTCATTAATGGATATTAAAATGATTTCTGGGAGTGAATTTATTGTTATTTTCTAAAGGGGTTTCATTATGGGATATTAAAATTATTTTTATTACTAAATGGAGCTAACTTTTTTGGGATTGAATTTATTTTTTTAAAGGAGATTAGATTTATTTTATTAAAAGGAATAAATTTATGTTGGGATTGAATTTATTTATTTTATGGGATATTAGGGATAATTGGGATAAAAATTTGGGATAAGGATAAATATTTGGGATAGTACTCTTCGTCCGAGAGTATAAATAATGGATAGGAATTTTAGGATAACACTCTTGATATCCGAGAGTATAAATATAGGCCAAGGGATTAGGATTTTGGGATAAAACTCTTGATATCCGAGAGTATAAATAAAAGGATTAAGGGATAAAGCTCTTGGTCTGAGAGCCTAAATAAGGGATAGGGGATAAGAATTTAGGGATGACACTCTTGATATCCGAGAGTATAACTAAAAGGATTAAGGGATAAAACTCTCCGTCCGAGAGTCTAAATAATGGATAGGGATTTAAGGGATAGAACTCCTCATCTAGGAGTATAAACACTAGATTTAAGGGATAGAACTCTTTATCCAAGAGTATAAATAGTGGATGGGATTTAGGGATAGGATTTTGGATTTAGGAATAGGATTAGGGGGTAGGAATAGGGGAGGTGAACTACGGTTACTCTGATCCTTCATTTTGAGGGTACGTAGGCATAGGGTTGCAAACCAACCCTAGCGAGTATAATTAGGAAAAAACTTAGGTTTTCTTTTCATTTAGACAAACAAACATGCCCTAAACTCAAAGGTGGATCCCATTGAGTACAATGGAAGTAAGGGGTGCCTAACACCTTCCCTTTACTTAACCGACTCCCGAACCGTAGGAATCTCTACCTTAGGATAGGATATTTAGGTTTATCATTATTTTCCTTTAAAAAATATGGTGGCGACTCGAACATTTTTGCCGGCCGCGACACAACTAATTTGGAGTGGTTAAGAAATTGCCTGTTGACTCTGTTGTTAAACCTATTCCAAATCCGGTTTTCAAAGTCAGAGGAGAGGGAGGCAATTCCTATGCTCAAAAGGTTAGAGGGGAATGGAATAGGCGACATCAGAACCCTGTCCTTATGGGGGATAAACCCAAGTTCGCACATTTGAGTTTCACCGTCAGTGACGAAGAATTTGAGAGATTCACTCAAGCATATGTGGGAGTTCTGGAGAGCCCTGGGTCAGCCATAGATGTCTTAGATGCCTTCCAAATGGAGGGCTATTTTAACATTAAAGTCACACCTATGGGTACTCATCTTTGCTTACTAGAAGAAGAGAATCAGGGTGATATTGCAAAGTTGGTGGAAGAAGACAAAGAGTGGGTTGGTTGGTGGTTCTCTGATGTTCATTTGTGGTCTCTATCTGATGTTGATCAGGAAAGGCTCATTTGGGTGAAGATTTTCGGATTACCGTGTCACGCTTGGGGCGAAATTTTTTTTAAGTTTCTTGCTGGTACTATCGGTGTTTTTGTCCAAATGGATGAGGATACGCAAAAACAAACTAGATTGGACGTTGCATGCATTCTAATTCGAACGAAGTTCGCTCTGAATCTCAATGAAGTTATCTCAATTGATGTCAATGATATTACTTTTCGAATCAAAATAGTCGAGGATTCCTTTGGACCTTTTACGAGGGACCATCGTATGCTGCAAAAGAGCCGATTCGTAGACGATAGTTCCGAAGAAATTGCATCTACTTCTTCTGAGGAGGATCCCCTTCTGGATGTTTTCAATCCTGCTAGCTTCCAGTCAAAGGATTCTGAACCTATTCTCGAAGGTGATGCTCTGGGTGGGATTAATCTCAGAGATAAGTCATTAGGGTGTGTTGACGTGAACGATTCTCAAGGATTGGCGAGAACTGGATGTAGGGTTGGCTCTAGGATCAGAAGTGACAAAAGAGAAAATTCTAAAGTGGTTCACCATTCAACTCAGGACAGAGACTCTTCTTTCTTTGAGTCTGAAGTAAGTGTGGGGAGTAGTGATAATGCGAATTCCAAGGAAGTTCTTGTGCCTTGCTCTTTAGAGGTTTTAAATAGAAAAGCTGGGTCTGTTGGTTTTGCGAACGTTAGAGAGGAGGACAAAACATCTAGTCTGGTAAGCACATCTGATGTGGAAATCCAGAAATTACAATCTGAACCAGTGGGCGACAGTCGTGATAAGGTGGGTGATGTTTCGAATCTGAAGGTGTTTCCCAAGAAGAAGAAGAAGGTTTTGATTGGCGACATTTATCAGAAGTTAAAAATCCCCTTCAAACCATCCTATTATGCTACCTTGCTCCAAGCCGAGACTTCCTTCCCTATTGGTTCTCCCTCCTCTTGTCATTCTGGTACCAACGTAGGGGACGATGATAATCAAGTTTTGCCTCAGGGTCAATGTAATTCTCCTTCTATTGATAATTCAATTGGAGAGTCTGGTTTTCTTAATAGTAATTCTCGCATTAAGAAAAAGTTGGAAAATCTTCCTATGAGAATTTGGGATTCTATTAAAAAGTTGAGCATTGACGCGGAAGAAGACGACGAAGTATTTGAGTCCATTTTACGTAGGATGGAAGATCACGACAGAAAATCTAAGAAGTGTAAGAAGGTGGCAGCTAGTGAGTTTTTATGAATATAGTTTCGTATAATATCAGAGGGTGCGGGGGTGACTTCAAACGTAAAAGAATTAGCAACAGTATTAAGAATGGTGGCGGTGAAGTCTGTTTTATTCAGGAAACCAAATGTTCTTCAATGCCTGATGATTTGGCGTTTAGTATATGGGGGAATATGAACTGTCAATGGTCGGCTTGTGACTCTGTTGGTTTATCTGGTGGATTACTCACTATTTGGAAAGAAGGAATGTTCAAACCAATTTGCAGCTTCAATGGGAAAGGTTATCTGGGTATTCAGGTTGAGTGGCTTGATAGAAATGTTTATCTCCTGAATGTGTATTCACCTTGTTGCATTAAAGAAAAAAGGGAACTATGGTCCAAGATTCTTGAATTAAAATCTAAAGCAGATCCTGGAGAGTGGATAATAGGAGGTGATTTTAATGCAATTAGGAAACCGAGTGAACAATTCGGTTGCACGAGTCATAAGAGGAGATACATGGCGGAATTTTCAGAATTCATAAGTTTGAGTGGGTGTGTAGATCCTCCTGTTTCTGGGGGTAAGTTTTCGTGGTTCAAATCTAAAGGTAGGTCGTGTTGTCACCTCGATAGATTTCTTGTGTCACCTGGAATTTTGAATGATTGGAATTCGGTAGTACAGAAGTTTGGGGAGCATGACGTCTCTGACCATAGGCCAGTCTGGCTCACTGCCAGAATTGTCAACTGGGGTCCTAAACCCTTCAAATTCATGTCGTGTTGGTTTGATCATCCTAGTTTTATGTCTTTTGTGAAAGAGCAATGGGAAGCTTGCGTAGTGGACGGGAAGGCCTCTTTTGTTCTTTCCAGAAAATTCCAATTTCTGCGAGAGAAGTTGAGATGGTGGAATGCAAACATTTTTGGTTGGATAGATACTATAATCAAGTTGGATGTAGGGATTATTAATGATGTGGAGGATTTGATTGGGCTGAACAATGACCAGTTAGCTATACAAGAGATTCTTAAGAGGAATGAAGCCGAAGACGACTTATGGAAAAATTTGAGGATCAAGCATAGTATTTTAAGGCAAAAATCTCGTTCGAAGTGGATGCATGACGGGGACTTTAATACCAAATATTTTCACGCTGCCTTGAAATCTCGGCTGAATCTGAACTCAATTTCTTCCGTTTGTATTGATGATAGGCTGATCGAAGATGTGGATGGCGTAAAAACTGCTGTCAAAAATCATTTTCATAAGAGGCTTAGTAGTTGCAGCTGCTCTAGACCTCTTCCACGCATTGGTGGAAATAGATTTAAACGTTTATCAGTACATGACAGTGAGGTGCTTGATAGAGAGGTAGACTTTTTTGAGATCAGACGCGCTGTGTTCGACTGTGGCGGAGACCGGAGTCCTGGGCCTGATGGTTTTACCTTTGAGTTCATCAAAAGGTGTTGGGATTTAGTTGGGTATGATTTTTCTAAATGTATCCTTGAATTCTTTGAGGGTGAGAAGCTTCCTAAAGCCCTTGCCTCTTCTTTCTTGGTTCTTATCCCGAAAAATGACAGTTTGAAGAACTTGGATGATTATAGACCAATTTCTTTAGTTGGAGTTGTTTACAAAGTTGTGGCGAAAATTCTTGCTAATAGACTTAAAGGCATTATTGGTAGTATCATATCAAATTCTCAATCGACAATCATTGAAGGAAGAAATATCCTTGACGGCGTCTTATTGTTAAATGAAGTCATTGATTTAGCCAGAAGATCAAAGAGTGAGTTAATGCTTCTTAAGGTGGATTTTGCCTAAGCATATGATTGTGTCGAATGGAATTATTTGCGCGATGTTATGAAGATTATGGGCTTTGGAGACAAATGGATGATGTGGACGAACAATGGAGTTTTCAATTGCTACACTTCGGTCTTGGTTAACGGGAGCCCCACAAGGGACTTTATGGTTTCTCGTGGCCTCAGGCAAGGCGACCCGTTGGCTCCGTTTCTTTTTACTATTGCGACTGAGGGCCTTGCAGTATTACTGAACCGTGCTGTGGAGAGTGGTTTCTTTTCTGGTTTAAAGGCGAATCTTAATACTCCGATTCACCTTCTTCAGTACGCAGATGATTCTATGTTGGTGGGAGATGGATCATGGAAGAATATAATGGCAATCAAGGCAATTCTGAAGGGATTCCATTTGGTGTCTGGACTTGATATTAATTTCAGCAAGTGTTCTCTGTATGGAATTAATTTGGATGAATCATTTCTTTTGGAAGCAGAAAATTATCTATCATGTAAAATCTCAACTGGTCCTTTTAAATTTCTCGGGATCATCTTCGGTGGTAACCATAGACTTCTCTCGTTTTGGAAGCCATTGATTGACAAGGTGCGAGGCAGGTTAAATTCTTGGAATGGTCAGTTTGTTTCTATCGGTGGCAGAATCACTCTAATAAACTCAGTTCTTGCAAACCTCCCAATTCATTATAGGTCCTTCTATAAACTCCCTAGCTGCGTAATCCGTATCCTTACGACAATTCAAAAACGCTTTCTTTGGAATGGTTCAATGGCCAAAAAAGGTGTGTCTTGGGTCAGGTGGAGTGTTGTTTGTAAGAGCAAGGAAGACGGAGGGCTCGGGATTAAGGATTTAAAGCTTTTCAATGCTGCCTTGCTTTTCAAATGGGTGTGGAAAATTGTTTCCGCGGAAGAATTCATTTGGAGCGATTTTATTCGCAGTAGATACAAAAATTATGTTCTTGATTTTCATGTTGGATTGTTACCCAAATATGAGATTCCACCATCTTTGTGGTGGAAAGATTTATTTTTAGTTGCAGGTTTTTGTAGCAGCCAACAGCTCTCCAATTTGATGTCATTTGAAGTTGGCAATGGTGTTACAGTTCCGTTCTGGAGTGCTCGTTGGAATGGTTCGTTAACATTGGCCTCCTTATATCCTGATGTATGGAGCACGGTATCAAATAAAGAGAGTTGGGTCGCTGAAAATGGAGCTTTTTTTGACGGAGTTTGGAAGTGGCAGTTGTGTAGGTTCTAAGACAGCGCCCCTGCTGCTGTTCAAACTCAAGTTAATGACATCATGGCTGGGCTGAACGCTGTCACATTGATTGAAGGGGAAAACGATAACGCCTTATGATCGCACGACAATTCTGGGTAATTCTCGGTTTCCTCTTTATATTCCTTTCTGCAGAAACATGTCGGTATGAATCAATGGAGTTGTGGGGTCAATTTGAGAGTGGCGCTTAACTTGGTTTTGAAAGCTCAAGTTCCTCACAAAGTCAGAGTGTTTGGTTGGAGGATGTTTCTCAATAAGCTTCTGACTCGTGACAATCTCGCTCATAAAGGCATAATAACCAATCCTCACGCTATGGTATGTACGTTCTGTTTCTTACAGCTGGAAGTTTCTGAACACATATTCTTTTGCTGTCATAAATCTGGGCTGGTGTGGAGATTTGTTTTTAGATGGCTAGGAATTGAGTAATTCCTTTTAGGGGACACCATTAATCACTTTTCATCATGGATGGATGGTTGTGTGAAGAAAAAATTTAATATTGGAAATGCGGCAGTGCTTTGGATATTGGTATGTTGGGTTATTTGGTACTCTAGGAATAACATTTTGTTTAGAGATGAATTTTGGGATCTCGATTCTATTACTAATCGAGTCGTTTTGTTATCTTGGTGGTGGATAGGAAAGAAGGGTATAAATGCATCAAATTGTAACTATTACACGTGGGTAAAAGCACCTCTCGATTTTTTGTAGGCCCGATTTTAGTTAGTGGCCTTTTGTAATTGTGTAGGGCACTAATTGTGTCCTATTTATATAATATATTTTTGCTTATAAAAAAAATTAAAAAAAGTAACAGAAAAATCCCAACACAATAATTATAACCAATGCAAATTTAGAAAATTAAAACTATTTAAACAAAGTGACCTCAACATATTAACATTAGAGGTCTTTGATTTATTCATATTCAATCCTCAGTTTATTATTTCATCAAAGGTCCTGATGAAAGCTAACTTAAAAGCATAATACAAACAAAAAGAAACCAAATCAAATAATATAGTCAACACAATTATTAATTCATTCTGTGTTCGTGGAGTGAGAGAGTCCTTATATAGTTAGTCAACAATAGTATTAGCTACATACAAACAAAATATGAATAAGAAAACTTGGATGATAACACAATTTTTTAATCAAGAAACATAAACACGCAATTAAACATTTTTTTCTAAAAGCAATAGGATTAAATAACAAATGCACAACGGGTTCAGAAACTCTTACAAAAAATGACATTACTGTTGGTGTACAAGGTGAAATAATGGTGAAAAGGAGAAGAATATATTAATTGAGAGTGACGGCTACAATGATAAGGATACAATACAAAATACTCACTACCAATAGTCTATTTATAAGCTAAAACTAGGGCTACAAAAGCAACAATAAAATACTAAAATACCCTCTAACAAACTTGGTCACCAAGTTTGTGAATATTAATTAAAATATAAATTATTTCTATTTCTAATACCATCCCTTAATTTATATTTCATCAAAACTAACAACTCCAATTCCATCCCTTAAGCGAAGAAATTGCTCCGTCTTGATAGCCTTCGTCAGAACATCTGCCAACTGCTTCTGGGTGCTACAGTGCAGAACTTCTAACACTCCATTCTGAACTTGACTTCTCAGATAGTGATACTTGGTCTCAATATGCTTGCTTCTCCCATGCAACACTGGGTTTCTGGTAAGATTGATTGCAGACTTGTTATCAATCATCAGCTTTAGAGGTTTGTCAACTTTGATCTTCAGATCTTCCAGGAAGTTCAGAATCCACACAGCTTGACATGCAGTGACAGCACCTGCAATATGTTCAGCTTTACAGGTTGATAGCGCAACAACAGATTATTTCTTGGAACACCAAGAAATAGGGCCTCCTAGAAACTTAAACAAGTATCCAGAAGTACTTCTTCTATCAACTCTGTCTCCACACCAATCAGAATCTGAATAACTCAGAAGTTCTGATTCAGTCTTTCTTCCAGAAGGGAACAACACTCCATACTTCAGAGTTCCCTTGATATACCTCAGAATCCTGACAGCAGCTTGGTAATGGGACCACTTGGGTTTACTCATGAATCTACTAACCATTCCAACTGCATAGCAAATGTCAGGTCTGGTATTACACAAATACCTCAGAGAACAAACCAACTGTTTAAAGGTTGTATCGTCCACATCCTCACCATCAGAATCAGAATCTAGTTTCTGATTTGTATCTGCAGGTGTGATAGCAGCCTTACAATTCTGCAGCTTAAATCTCTTCAGAAGTTCTCGTTCATACTTCAGCTGATGCAAAATGATACCTTTCTCAGAATATCTGAACTCCATCCCTAGAAAGTATGTCATTTTCCCGAGATCAGTCATTTCAAACTCATTCATCAGCACCTTCTTGAACTTCGCTAATTCTTGTTCAGAACTTCCGGTCAGCAGTATGTCATCAACGTACAAACACACCAGAATCATATTTCCTTCAGAAATATGTTGAACATAAACACCGTATTCCATCTCACATTTCTGAAAACCCTGCTTCTTGAAAAATGAATCAATCTTCTGATTCCAAGCTCTGGGCGCTTGCTTCATTCCATACAAAGCTTTATGTAATCTGTACACCATCCCTTCCTTATTCTCTTTCACAAATCCAGGAGGTTGTGACACATAAACTTCTTCTTCTAATGGACCATTCAGAAATGCAGATTTCACATCTAAATGCATCAGAGGCCAATTCCTGTTAGCAGCTATTGCAATCACCAATTTGATTGTTTCATGTCTCGCTACAGGTGCAAACACTTCAGAATAATCCAGCCCAGGTTTCTGCAGAAATCCTCTTGCAACCAACCTCGCTTTGTATTTGCCAATTGATCCATCTGGCTTTAGCTTCTGCTTGAAAACCCATCTGACGCTGATGGCTTTCTTGTCCTTTGGAAGTTCTGTCAGCGTCCAAGTCTTGTTTCTCTCTATGGCCTCAAGTTCTTCTTTCATGGCCTTTAGCCAGAACTTCTGCTTGAGAGCCTCTTCTGTACTCACAGGTTCAGAGTCTACTAACATGGCACACTGAATAATTTCTCCTTCAGAATCTACTTCAGTGTCTTGCAACATGTCAAACTCTTCAAATCTTCTTGGAATGTTTCTGATTCTCTGTGGCCTCTGACCTCGTTCAGAACTTTCTCCGGATGCTTGAACCTCAGAAGTTCTATCCTCAGAAGTTTCTCCTTCAGAAGCTCTTGCTTCAGAAGTTTGACTTCCTCCAGAACTTTGACCACCTTCAGAGTCTGGCATATTCCCAGAGTCTGAATCACCACCAGAATCTTGATCATCATCAGAATCTGGATCATCAGAATCACCTTCATCTTCTGAGTCTCCTTCAGAGTTAGAATCACCATCAATTTCAGAAATTCTTATTTCTGACCTTTCTTCAGAAGTTCTCACATCAGAATCAGATTGAGACTTATCCCAATTCCAAACTTCTGATTCCTTCACAATAACGTCTCTGCTGAACTCAACTTTATTAGTTTCTGGACAATTAAGCTTGTATGCACCCGTACTGTGGTACCCCACCAGTAACATTACTTTGCTTCTATCATCCAGCTTCTGTCTTCTAGCTTCTGGAACATGTTTGTAACAAACAGAACCAAACACCTTCAGATGACTAACACTTTGCTTTTCTCCCGTCCACTTCTGAATAGGAACTATTTCCTTCAGCTTCTTCGTTGGACATCTGTTGAGCACATATGCTGCAGTGGCAACAGCTTCTCACCAGAAGTTCTGAGGAAGCTTCTTCTCCTTCAGCATGCTTCTCACCATATCAAGCAAAGTACGATTTCTTCTTTCAGCAAGACCATTGTGTTGAGGAGTGTAAGGAGCAGTAACCTCATGCTCAATTCCATTCTCCTCACAGAACTTCTGAAACTCTTTGGAGTTATACTCACCCCCACCATCGGTTCTGAGAATCTTCAGAGTCTGACCACTCTGATTCTGAACCTTCATTCGGAACTTCTTGAATTCAGCAAACACCTCGTGTTTGAACTTAATAAGGGATACCCATATCATTCTCGTGAATTCATCAACAAATGACACGAAGTATTTATTCCCTCCGAACGATTCTACTGGAAATGGACCACACACATCAGAATGTACTACTCCCAAGGCATGTTTTGCTCTTGGAGCAACTTCTGATGCAAATGGCAATCTTGGTTGCTTTCCTTCCATGCACACTTTGCATGACTTCTCAGGCTTCTTAATTGTAGGAATTCCATGTACCAGCTTCTTCGAATTCAGATGTTCTAAGCTTCTGAAATTCAGATGACCAAATCTTCTGTGCCACAACTCACTTTCTTTCACAACACTTGTTGCACTAAGACATTCAGAGTCAGAAGTTCTGACATTCACCTTGAATGTTCTATTCCTTCCTTGTTCTGACTCCATAATCAGCTTCTGATTACAGTCATACAGCTTCAGAAGATTGTCCTTCATGGTAACTGAAAAACCTTTCTCAATTAATTGTCCCACGCTCATCAGATTGCTTTTGATGCCAGGTACATACCACACACTCTGAATCAATGTTGTTTTCCCATTATTCAGAACAACTCTGACATTTCCCATACCTTCAGCGTTAAGATATTTGTCATCAGCACATCTGATCTTTGTCCTCTTCTCAGAATCAAAATCAACCAGCCATTTCTTATTTCCAGTAAGATGATTTGAGCAGCCAGTGTCCATATACCACCAGTCTGTCAAATTTGTATCATCAGATTCAGAAGCCATCAATAGCACAGATTCATCATCAGAACTTCTGGCTATATTTGCTTCTTCTGACTTTCTTTCCTTGTTTGACCAACAATCTCTAGCAAAGTGACCAAACTTCTTGCAACAATAACATTGGATCTTCTTCTTGTCATACTTCTCTTTTCCCTTCTGAGCATTCTTTTGCCTATCAGAAGTTGAGGTTTCTGACTTCTGACCACCATCAGATCTTCTCTGCTTCTGATGTTTCTTATCAGAAATTGCTTTCAGAGCCTGCTGTTCTACTTCCCTTTCAGAAGTTCTCTCAGTCAGACGCAACTCTTGCGCTTCTAGACTGCTTTGCAGCTCTTCAATTCTCATGGTGCTCAGATCTTTAGAATGTTCTATTGCTACCACAATGTAATCAAACTGAGGAGTAAGGGATCTCAATACCTTCTCAATGATTACTTGTTCAGAAAGAGTTTCTCCACACGCCTTCATCTCATTAGTGATCAGAATCACTCTGGAGATGTACTCAGAAACTTTCTCATTGTTCTTCATGTTCTGATTCTCGTACTGCTTACGTAGAGACTGAAGCTTCACCTTCTTCACTGATCTGTCACCACCGTAACATCTGACCAGTGTGTCCCACGCCGCCTTTGCCGTCGTTGAATCTGCAATCTTCTCAAACACATTCGCATCCACACACTGATGGATGTAGAACAATGCTTTCTGATCTTTCTTCCTTGTATCCTTCTGCGCGTTCTTCTGCTCCTCCGTCGCATCTGCTGCTACCGGAACATAACCGTCGGTAACAAGATCTAGAACATCTTGAGCACCGAACAGTACACGCATCTGAATCATCCAACGATTCCAGTTTTTGCCATCAAATACTGGAAGCTTGGTGTTCATGCCGCCGCCGCCGTTCATCATCTTCAACCTTATACAGTACACTCAGAATCTCACCGCACACAGTGTTTCCCAACCCACAGAATCACAAATTTATGATTCCGATAAGAACTTCGTTCAAGATTCAACACAAATCAAGAACAAAATTCAATCACACAAGAAAATCCTCACGTTTTCACTCGTGTTTCCCTTTGATCCCAACCGGAGCTCTAGATACCAATTGTTGGTGTACAAGGTGAAATAATGGTGAAAAGGAGAAGAATATATTAATTGAGAGTGACGGCTACAATGATAAGGATACAATACAAAATACTCACTACCACCAGTCTATTTATAAGCTAAAACTAGGGCTACAAAAGCAACAATAAAATACTAAAATACCCTCTAACAAACTTGGTCACCAAGTTTGTGAATATTAATTAAAATATAAATTATTTCTATTTCTAATAATTACCCTTTACAACACATTAGGGGAGCTGTAAATCAGTCGTAAAAGGAAACATTACGATTTCTAGCATTAATCAACCACTTCCAGCTGAAAAATTTAATAGAATTCAGAATATCTAATAAAAACCACAATGCTACTCCCCAAATATCTTTATCAACTCTGCAACCCGATTATTTATGCACAGCATCCTCAAAATCTTCCATATTAGCAGTACATTCACCAGACCTGATACTATATATCCCAAGTTAAAGCTCTAATCCTCTCTAAACTTCCTCAGCTGTCTTGCATCTTAGCAAAACTTGAACTATCGTCTCCTCTTCAAGCCCACAAACTGAACACATTATACTCCCACTATCTACTAATATGTTTCTCTTGGACAAAAGGTCCTTTGTAGCTATCCTTTCCCTTATTATACGCCACTAACGACATAAAACTTTTCCAGACACTTCTTAACGCCTTAAGCTTCACCTCTCCAAGACTTGTGTCTTTTCTGTCAATGTTAAATAATTCATAGCAGGACCTAACAGAAAACCCCTCAACATCTTTTTCATTAACGTTCTTTACTGGTCTCCATTCGAAAACGTCTTCGACATCCTTCTTAGGGGTAACATCCTGCAGTAAAACAAATAGATCCTCTTTCTCTATCTCCATAACTGTACCTGGTTGAAAGGCTTTGAAGGAACTGACCCAGCTCCAATCATTCTCACTCCACCTACCAGAACCTTCAACAAACACGCAATTAAACATTTGAAATATAATACATTATAAATTATTCTTAACATCTGAAATTATCTTAAAAAAAATATACGATCTTGTTTTCATAAAAAGAAAATCAGAAAACTTGGATGATAACTTAAATTACATTTTATATAAGAAAATTTCATAAACTATATTTGCATAAAAACCAATGTAGAGAATCAGTAACTTTTTCAAAAAATCTGGATTTTATTTTTATGAATAATGTCAATATCTATTTAGCAAAACAATAGATAAATTACTTTATTAAAGATGGTCCTCAATTAGAATATTATCAATTTTGAGCGATGATCAAAATATCAATTTAGAGGGAAGACTAGAATTAAAGGTACCAAAAACTTAAGTTTCCACGAACCATAGTAAATGGATTGTTGAACTTAAATTTAAAAATATATGTATTGTTCCCTGCAATGTAAAAAAATTCAGTGTTCTTCTTCCCTCTTTCCTTACTATATATATATATATATATATGGGAGGGGATTATTTGACACCGGTGTCAAAATATTAACTTTGACACCAAATCCTACCCCTTTATTATTATCCATTCAATGACTAAGATAAATTTCCTTAAAACACTCATGTGTTAGTTTTAAGTGAATATATCTTAGCCATTGAATGGATAATAATAAAGGGGTATGATTTGGTGTCAAAGTTAATATTTTAACACCCCTCCATATATATATATATATATATATATATATATATATATATATATATATATATATATATATATAGAATGTATCATATGAGAATGCTATTTTTACGTAAGAACATGAAAATGAATCTGAACTATTAGATTTTAAAATAAATGGTGGAGATTATGTGTCCGTTTTTTTTCTCTCTCCTCCATCATTTATTTTAATAATGGAGGAGAGAGAAAAACAAAAATCACACATAATCTCCACAATTTATTTTAAAATCTAATGATTCAAATTCATTCTCATGTTCTTACATAAAAATGGCATTCTCATAAGATATGAACCATATATATATATATATATATTGTCTTATTGTTTCCACCGACACCCATTTTTGTTTTCCATTGTCGTAGAAGCCTGGCAGTGGTGATTAGAAGGGCTTAAGGTGCAGGTAATCTACGACCTTATAGAATTGATGATAGGTTATCTTATTCTTTGTTCTAGTTTGCAGATGATAATGTTTTATTGTGCAATGAATCGTGGTCAAAGTTGTGGGCTCTAAAATCAATTTTGAGGGGGTTTGAATTGATCTCATGCTTGAAAATTTATTCAGGAAATAGCTTTTTGTTTGGCATATGTGTTGATGTCTCCTTCATGATGGCTGCTGAGCAATATCTTGCTTGTAAAATTGGCTCGTTACCATTCAAGTTCCTAGGCATTACCTTTGGAGGCAATCACAAAATGTCGTCCTTTTGGAAACCTGTCACCATGGAAAGGGAGGTTACTTTCCATTGGAGGCATGGTGACTTTAATCAATTCGGTACTCACGAATCTTCTTGTTCATCATTTATCCTTTTTAAGGCTCCACGGAAGGTCTTGCAAACATTAACCTCACTTCAAAGTATATTCATCTGGTTTGGCTCAGATGAAAAAAAAGAATAACTTGGGTCAGTTAGAACTCATTACGAAAGCCTAAGGAGGAAGGTGGCATATTCTTGAAAGATATTAGACTGTATAATGTAACTCTGGTTTGGAGGCTCATTACTGATAAGGAGGCTATTTGGGTTAGTTTATTGGAAGATAGGTATGGTGACTATGCTAAAAGAATTATGTTTAAGGGGGGTATAGGCCAAGGTCTCAACATTCTTTGTGGTGGAAACATTTGATGAAACATAGTGATGTTACTAGAACTGTTGATTTGTTGAGCTACTGTTTATTAGATTAGGGGAATGTTCCTTTGCTCCATTTTGGCACACAAGATGGCTGGGAAATGTGACGTTGCATGAGTTGTACTCGGGGATGTGTGAATTATCTAACCGCAAAGACGGTTTGGCCAAAGATATGGGTGCTTGGTTGGGCTTTAGTGGAGATGGTGTAACACCCTTTTCTATCCAACAAACATCACAGATAAAAACACCAATTTATCAAAGTAAAAATGCCACAAGGGCGTCACATTTCGTCAAAAGACATCATAGTTAAATCAAATGCTTCGCAGCGGAAAACTTCATATAAACTTCATTGTTATTTTTAACATCCAAGTTTTAAACAACTCAACACATCATAAGATCATCAAATACAAGAACACTAAGGTTCGACTCAACTCCCCAACCCGATGTTACATATCAGAGCAAGACCCTCTACTCGACCAAAAATAATCAAAAGCACTTCAAGTAAGCCCTTCATGCGCCAAAAGCTAATCCTACTCATCTGCACGTTACCCACGTGGAGGCAACATTCAAACAGCACTACGCCAAAATTGATATTTTGTATCGCCTAATTTAATAGCGCTTTTAAAGAAAGTGCTATTAAAAAGGAAACAAACACATCTATATTAGCACTTTATGGTCGGGCGCTATTATATGATACAAAGAATTTGATTTTGATAGAACTTTGTAAAAAAACACTATTAATTTTCTTTACTAAGATAGCGCTTTTTAAAAAATGCTATTAATTTTCTTCACTAAGAAAGCGCTTTTTTAAAAATGCTATTAATTTTCTTCACTAAGATAGCGCTTTTAAAAAAAACGCTATTATTTGCCTATCCTATGTTAGCGTTTGCAAGAAAGCATCGTTTAATTATAAAATATATAATAAATAATAAAATTAATTTTAAAATTAAACAAAACAAAGGTTTTGGCGGAGAATTTTTGTATTGGCGCACAAAGTTTTGGCTACTACCCATATTCACGTATTCACTAACATAACTTCCTTCGACCTAGCCTTCATCGATTCTTCGATTCAAAACCCATTCATCGATTCATCGAATCACTCGGTCCTCTTCTTCCTACGGTATTCACCCAGTCCTCTTCTTCCTCCGATTTATGCACTTCGTCGAACTCAGCCATTCTCTGTCGAAGAAAACCCATTCTCTGTGGAAGTCAGCCCTTTGCGCGCCCTTTGACCGATTGCATGCCGACCATCGCCTCTTTCTCACCGTCTCTGCTTCATTTCCTTTCTTTCACTTTCCAATATCCATTTCATATATTCAGATAGTAACCGTATGGTTGAATTTGTACACAGGCTTCTGCTCAATTGGCGAAGAGCCGTGTTGTGATTGGAGTTTGCGATGGTCATATGCTTGTAAAGAAACATGTTTTTTCCCCCAATTCTACACATATCAATCTTTTCATGTTTAGATTTGCAATTGCAATTTTGTGATATAATCCTTTTTACACTTATGCAGTTTGTTGAACTCATACAACCAATTGAGACGAGGATACATAATGTCAAAACTTTCATAAAGGTTCGAGTCCAAGCAATGCTGATTTTTTCGGTGTTCTAACTTCATGATACATGAAAAAGAAGAATCCTCTGCATTTATTTGTAGTTTAGTTTGAACATAACATTGATACATATAAGGGGTATATTTATACGCGTCTTTTAACATCTGACTGACAACAAATATTTCAATTGACATAGTTTTAAGCATGAGGTTGCAGAATTTTGTATTGTGAGTTTCTATTTGGTGCATAGGTGTGATGATAAACGACATACTAATCTGCATCCAACTGTGTTTCGCAAATTGTATATAGTGATTATTCTTGCAAGATTTATTATAGGGTTAATTATATGAAACCCCCTGCCATTAGGGTGAGATTTGATATTGCCCCCTTGAAGTTTTTTTTTGAACTGCCCCTTATAAAACCAAAAACGTACTTTTACCACACCCTTTTACTGGTGTTGGTGACTAGGCATTAATTAATTGGTTAGGTGGCAATAGGAAACATTTCACCACCCAAACAACAGGATGTGATAACAGAATGTTTCTATGTGAACCGAATCTTCAACTGAGATTTGAACAACAATAATTCAGCATATCAATCCAAATACAACAGTCATAACTTAAGGTGAAAGGGAAAAATCATAAATGCAACACAACTTAATGAAAAGCAAGCATTACAACCTAAGAGAAAACAAAATATTGGACACCAATTAACACAAAATAAATGCAAACATGAAAAGATCATTACGGAAATGTCGAACAACTGTAGGATCGAGGTTGTTGTTGCTGCGTGTAGTTGAAACAGAAGGTGGTGAAACTAAAACTGAACTATGGTGTGGTCGAGATTGTTGTTAATTCGAGTTGCAGTGAAGTTCGTAGTATTGTGGCTGGAGTTGCTTGGTGATGTTCGGAGGAATAAAATAGAGGAGTTTTTGTTTTTTTGTTTGATGGAGGCAGAAAGTTTTGAAGTGGTGAGTGGGTGACGTGTTTATGGATGGAGGAGGAAGTAAGGTGTTTTGATTATAATGATGGTAACGTTTGAAGGTTGTTTCGGCGGAGTAGAAGGTGGAAGGGATTTATGGTGGAGGTTGGCCGTGGAAGTGATAAGGCGAGGATGGAGTGTTTTGTGTGTTGGTGTAGCATGAAGATGACATGCTTGTGATGCTGAAAATGAAGACAACTACACCCCAATGCAAACCTTATATGATAAAGAGGCTTAAAGATTAGAGGGTATATTTTGAAAATGATGGTTGTTGGATTGTGGCTTGTGTGTTCATCAATGGAGAGAGATCCAAGGTGAATGGACTCATTAGAGGTTTGTGAAGGTTAGCACAGTGGTGTGCTTGTTTCTCGTCGGTGCAGATTATTTGTCATTCACATGATTTATGGCGGGTTGAAGTTTATGGTATGGGGCAGAAATTTGAGATCGATGTAGTGTGGTTACAAGAAAGAAGAAGAGTGGGGGAGAAAGAAGAAGAGTGGGACGTGGGTTAGTGAAGAATAATGGAAGAAGACATGTGGTATCTAGAAAAAGAAGAAGAAATGTGAGTTGATTGTTGTAGATGTGTAGCGTGAGTTTCAACGGAAGGAAGAAAATCTCCTTCTTGCAACTCTCTTTTCATGGTATACAGTCAGCAAGTCACAAGGAAAATCAAATTGCCACCTAATGACAGTGTGGTAAAAGTAGGTTTTTGGTTTTATAAGGGGGAGTTAAAAAAAAAACTTCAGGGGGGAAATATCAAATCTCGCCCTAATGGCAGGGGGTTTCATATAATTAACCCTTTATTATATTTTTTATCATTTAAGTTGTGAGTTGTGACTATGAGTTTAATCTAACATGCAGTCTATTAAGCCTGAGTTGAAAGTGCAAGCTGTACCAATTACAGATCCATATGGCCCTTCCATTGTAGATGAAAAGTTGGAAGCTGTGATTGTGAGGTTTGTTATATAGAATACTTATTTGTACTAGTATTGGATAGTGGTATGAATAGACATTATAAAATTTAACTTGTGACCGGACGTTTCATTCTTTACAGTTGTTGTGATATTGGTGTTTCATGATAATTAAAGTCTTCTTTGATAGAAAAATTAACCAGATGTTTGATCTTAGTTGTGGGAAAGGGAACACTAGTTTCTCTAATTGATTTATTACTCAAGAAAAATAAATAGTTTAAATTAAAGATGAAATGATATAATGGGTCATCTCAAAAGGAAAATCTATCGGCTAACCTGATATAGCATGCCATTTTGAAGAGAACTTTGGTGTGGTCCTTTAACAAGAAATCACCTTATAACTAGACCTGAGCAGGATATCTGATCTTCTTTTTCTGTCAATTGTTGTCATGATTTTGTGATATCTTTTAGATTATAGTGGCAGTATAAACAAATGATATGCAACTCTCTCTCTCTCTCTCTATATATATATATATATATATAGAGAGAGAGAGAGAGAGAGTTATTTGGTTACTAAATGTGGAGTTGGTTCTCTTATAGCAAAGAGACTTTACCTAGTGGGTTGGCTGTGAACAGAAAAAGAGCTGAGAGAAAATAATGTTGTTGTTTTTATTGGTGTATGAAATTGGGGTTTTTGTTAGGTGGAAAGTTGGTTTATCAGACGACTAAGAAGAGAGAGTGGACCAAAGTATCCTGTTACTGGAAAGAGGATCCAAGGGGTATGAATCTATATATTTTATTTCTTCGTTTTTTTTTCTTATTGTGATTTAGGTGAATAAGTCTGCATCTAAATTATATGTGATATATGATTGAAAATTTTAGGATTGTTTTGTATTGTGATTAATGTTAATTGGAAACTGAGCTTATCCTGAATTTTTATACAAATTCTCTAATGTTGTTCTATCATAACTTATTGAGCAACTAAAGTTGTATACGTACAATCTTATCAATGATTATATGCTAGCGTATTATAATTTTATTTCTGACAGACAATAACGGTGGAGTCGATATTGTCAAAATTCCAAAAGGCAAGAAAGTCATTAGAGAAAAGCTTAGTTCAGATTCAGGATTTAGTTCCTGTTATGTTGGCTGCAGAGGTTAGTCATAATTTGGTTATTAAAAATTATAAACAATCCACATAGTTCTTAAGAATTTGTTACCTAGTTCGGTAATGGGGATAGTTGCATATGTCTAGATAGAGTGTATGGTATATGAATTTTTATTTTATTGTCATTACTATTTATTTTATTTTGATGCTTTATCCTCCAATCATGTGAAGTCAGAGCCGTATTTGAACCATGATCACTATCGAACTCCTGCAAGCGAGTTAAGTAGAATTGCAGCCCCGGAGGAATACACATGTCCTATATCTTTAAGGTTGATGTATGACCCTATTGTCATTGCTTCAGGAGAAACATGCGAAAGGATGTGGATACAGAAATGGTTTGATGAGGGTAATGTTATATGCCCGAAAATGAAAAGGGAATTGTCGCATATGTTGTTGACTCCCAACGTTGCTTTAAAGGAGTTAATATCAAAATGGTGCAAAGCTAATGGAGTCTCCATTCCTAACCCAAGCAGACAAGTAGAAGACATTCGCTCGTGGGAAGCTTCCGTCACTTCCATTAGGAGTTTTGGAAGTTCCATGAATGGTTTGAATTTGCCAATGGATATTAGTAACATGTCACTTGGATCGTTAGATAACAATTACAATTTAGATTCCTCACTTGTGAAGGTTAGTCATGGCTTAAATTCGATGTTGGTCAAGACTAGAAGTGGATCTCGCGGCCAGAAATCTTATTCACAGATGCATGACACATATTTGATGCCCTTTTCTAAACTTCACGAGCGTCAATGGGATTTGCAATACAATTCGTCGAAGATATGAAAATAGATTTCAGATGCAATTACCAAGCATTTTGCTCTACGTCGTCAACTGAGAATTTTATTGACCCCCTTGTGAGATTTTGGAGAACTGCATATGATAAGCATGACACAAAAGCTTTGAGAAGTGGAAGTGAGTTACTGTTAGAATTTACAAAATACTACAAGTACAGTTTCTCTTTCCTTCGCTATTTCGGTACTTGTAGATCACTATTGGAATGACTTTGTGTTTTTCATGCATAAATGGTGTGGCAAACTTAAGTGAAGATACTTGCAGTGTGTTGGTAAGTCTCCTAGAGTCAGAAGTGATTGGCGAAGCTCTTGCCATACTGGAAGTTTTGTCAAACCATTGGTCTGATAAAGCTAAGATTGCAGCTTCCAGTGCACTGACCTCTGTTTCAAAGATTCTTGATTCTAGTAACAAAGAGTACCACCGGAAAGCTACTAGAATAATACGCAATTATTTGAGGGCGTAGGGGTGGTGTTTTGGTGGGATCTCGCTGTTGGTGTTTTGGTGGGATCTAGGTGGTCTAATTGCTTATTGTTGCAGCAAGTTTCATATAGTGTGGAGCCCTTTTATTAGCTGATTTTTGGTTTTTCTTCTGGGTGTGCTAGTTGAGGGCACTGAGGTGCATCTATTATTTATTGTCTTTGGATTTGGTTGGTTAGTTTCCTTCGCCGATTTCATCCCGTCAATTAATTGAGGGCTCAGGAGTGGAGTTAACTGGAATTGATTTCGATCATTCAATTGATCAATAAGTAGCCTTGAAGTGGGTGGAGTCTGGCTTGAGTATCTTGGCTATTTCTTACTGTCAGTAGGTGCATTGTCCTGTTGTAACTGAGGTGTTATAGTGTTTGGATGTTGTTTTGGTTTCGTTACTAGAACCGATAGTTATTAATTTGTAAATTAATGTAATTTAATTCTAATACAATTGTTGATGTTTTTAGTGCAGAATTGAGATTGAAGAGAGCACTGTAAGTGGATCCTTCAATATGAACTTTTTACGTCACCATATAGCATTGGGATACAAAAACTGTTCTGGACTGGGCCGGAGCCTGGCCTTTAGGCGGGCAGGCCCAACCCACACGACTAGGGACGACCCAACAAGGTCCGTATGCAATAGCTGCGTCGAGCACTTGTCAGCCTTCAGCAGTGTCGGGCACGTGCAACAGAGATCTTCGAAGAGAGACGTCAAGCTTTGCAGGGCACGTCTCTCCCCGACGCACAAGGGCTCCTCCCCGCGAGGGGATGTTCTCTTGTAACCTCCCACCTCTGAAGGATTCAGTCTGCCCACCTTCCAGAGATTTCTGGACTGTTACCCCAGGGCGAAGACCACGTGCTGGTCTTCACTACGCCACGTAAGCCTTGGCGGTTACTTGGATTGGGCCCTGCAATCCAACCCAGTGCAAGTAACTGTTGGCCCCGCGCTGGGGGCTCTCTATAAATACCCTCTCTCTTGAGAGGGCCAGGTTACTTCATATTCTAAATTCACACCTACTTTCTGCACTTGCTTTTCTCTGACCTTACCTGACTTGAGCGTCGGAGAAGCTTGCAGGTACACCCCCTCCCCCCCGCCGTCTCACCATCACAGGAGCTGAAGGTTTCATGACGCTGCTGGCCACTGTCTGACTGTCTGATCCAGGTACAATCAGTGGCGCCGTCTGTGGGAACTACTGCTTCCCCGTTTTTCCTTCATCGTTAAACCAAAGCAATATCTCTGTTCATAACTACCATGGCCAGCACCCAACATGGGAACAATGCTTCGAACTCCGCCTTCACACAACTCGACAATGAAAACCACCGTGAGGACAACGCTGCCGTCCACATCGAAGATGGCAACGTAAGGGATGGGCAGGTCGCCTCCCCTTCTATCGAAGACGTGGCTTACGACGCTGCCCAGCAGGACGAGCAGCAAGTCATCTACCCGCCAGTTGCTTCGCCGCCAAACGCTGATCTGGGCACCGTGGCCTTATTCGCTTTGGTCAACCAGACCAACCAGTTGATCGATCACCAGAATCTCTGAATTGGAGCGCTCGAGAGAGGGCAAACACGACGATCTTCCCCGCGAAGACATCTTTATCCGCCATCTGCCTGTCGATCTCCTTCCCCATGCAGGACCCCCCTGACGGACTCTCGGAGCCCCTCCCTGCTACACGAGAGTCGCCGACCTCGCTTGGAGCGAACCCAGCCGACGGTTTCTCAAAAACGCTATCGCTCCTCGCCTCAGAAGGAACCCAGGCGCTCCTCGACCACCAAGAGGAACAAGGCCGATGGCGAGAAGCCAAAGAACTGCTCGAGGAACTCTCCTCCCCGACATGGACCAGGTCGAGGCCATTGATCCCCGACAGAGTCCCTAGCTGGAAGCGATGACGACGACCAGAGGACCCCCATGTCCAAGGAGATCATGGATGCCCATACCCCCGTGGGCATGGAGAAGCCCCCTCCGTTGGGGACATATGATGGCATAGCCGACTCCGACGACCACGTCGAAAGCTTTGAAGCCATGCTCGACTTCAGGAACGTCGAAGGAGCCATTAGGTGCAGGCTCTTCCCCACCACTATGCGGAAGGGCGCCAGGACCTGGTATAAGAGTCTAGCGCCCGAGAGGAAGTTATTATCACCCCATCGCGTCCATAGCCATGGTTCGGGAGTCGGTTATTCGAGAGGAAGTTATTAGCGCCCCCTCGCGTCCATCGTACTCGATGGGATTCACGCTTGTTGTTATCGATCAAAGGGTGTAGGGTATCTGAAACTCAACTGCTAACTGGAACGGAATGAAATGGAAAATAGAGAAGCGGGGGGAACAAAAAAGGTGACTCGATAGGACATCGTCGTCCTAGGCCTACGTATTCCCTCGGGAGTGGGAAAGTCAGAGACAACGTAGTTTGGAGGACTACGGGATTGTGCTCGCTAGGCATCGCGCCCGTGCCTACGTATCTCATCGGGAATGAGAATTAGAGCGTCGTAGCTCGGCTCACTAAGGGGTGCTAAGGGAGACCAAAGAGTTGGTAAATAAAGTCGCGCTCGCAGAGATCTCGCATGATCTCCTCCCTACGTATCTCCATTAACCAATGAAGAATCAGAGCGTCGTAGTTCCCCTCACTAGGGATGGCCCTTGCTTTGTTTGTGTTTTTAGTGGAATACGTCAACGTTCACGTTTTAGCAGTTTAGGTGTTGCCGCTCGGCGTGGGAGTCTTATGCGTTTACCTATTTGCGGTAGAACGGAAATGACGCATCCCTCACAATGAGAAGAGAATCCTGAAGGAAGACGGTTGTTTGTTTTTGGCTTTTAACTGGAATACGTCAATGTTCACGTTCTAGCAGTTTAGGTGTTGCTGCTCGGAGTGGGAGTCTTAAGCGTTTACCTGTTTGCGGTTGAACAGAAATGATGCATCCTTTACGATGAGAGTGAGTGAGATAAGAAGAGAAGACTTAAAGTGTAAGAGAAAAATCTAAGGGGAGACTAATTGTAGTCCTGATGTTAGCATGCTTTTGTTGATCCTAGGGGTTGAGGATGAGAAAGGAAACTCTATCCTAACATTGTCATGCAAAGGTTAGTCATATGTTATGTTTTCTAACCTATCTAACTTGGACAAGTTAGAATAGGTATCCTAATGAAGAAGCAGAAGCTAAAACAAACAATACAATGATATCACATATCAAAGTAGATCAATAAAAGAGATGTGAATGAGATCACATAAGCGTCAACATCGGTCGATGCGAGCTAATGACAATGAGCGGGGGTCGGTTGCAAACCCTACCTTCCACTTGATCAACTCGATAACAGGAGCAGGTAATGTTTAAAGCTTCAACCATATAATGAGAGCTAAGCACGACTCAACTAGAATAACGAGGGTTGGTTGCGTACCCTATCTTCTGTTAATTGCCTTCTCGGAGGTCTTACAAGGGGATACGGGTTGGGATGCCTCTTTGGAGGTCTTAGGCACAATATTAAACAATCACAAACAGAGCCTCATTTGAGGACTTCCAGAATTGCCGGCCAAGTGGCACGGACTCCTAATCCTACTTCTCATGGCATCGAAAGGAAAAAAAGTTGAATTAGTAAAAGAGAAGAGAAGTAATACCGAACGGATATCAATCCGTAGCAACACAGGCAAAGTATAAGCAAACCGGTAAACTTCTAGTAATCTAGCATACATGAGCAAAAGTGTCAGAAAGCGGAACAGATCTGTGAAAGACATGGAGCCAAATGCTCTTCACCCTTTATGAATAAAATAATAAAACAAGGCAATAAGCCACAAACAACAGCAACAACAACGCTCCAGCACCTGCATAGCTATAAAAACCAGCAACAAGCAAAAACAGCCTATAACAGCTACCATTTCCAGAACATAATAGGTGTATATGCAATCAGACAGAATAGCAACATTTTACATCACACTTTGTTCACTACAGCAGTGTATACTACAACAACTTCTACATTTATTCAATTAAATAATGTACAAGAAGGGTCATACCTCAATGGGATCAAACAATCATTATTAAACAAGCATGCCTCCTTAAGGTCAAGAAAGCCTTATTACTCTCTAAAGTGACAAGCATAGAACTCAAAACTCATTAAGGTAATTCACTAATCAAAGGAAAATAACCAAAGTTAGTCAATAAGCTTCTAATGGAAATGAAACAAAAAAACATGTTAATCAATTCTAATAGGAAGTAGCATGATATTCAAACAATACCACAAAAAAATCCTAATCAAAGCAACATAGTATTCAACCAATATCATGTGAAAAATCTCAATCAAGAGGCAACATAATATTCAATCAATATCATGTAAAAAATCTTAATCAAGTGGTAACATAATATTCAATCAATATCGTGTAAAAAATCAATTAGAAACAATGTTAGTTTCTATTTCAAAAACAAATTCTAGAGTTACTCTAATTCTAAAATCTAATTCAAATTAATCCTAAAATTAAAATTAATTAATTCTGCACAGATCCAAAATTAGCATGCCATTAACTTCTAAAGCTAGAATTGAGAGTTAAACTTGATTACCTAGACGTTGGTGGGGGTGCATACAGTAATTGGGGGGTGAGGATAGAACTTCCATGGCTCAGTCTTTTTGCAATGGACAGGGAGGTGTGGATAACAGTTAAGGCCCAATGATATATCTATTTTCAGCCACGGGGGATGCGGAATGCTCGAGGAGGTGTGAAAGGAATGCCATGGCCTAAGGGCTTAAAGCCCATTCCATGCTGAAACGAGTTAAAGTTTTAAGAAAACCCTAATTCTATGAAAATACACACTTCTGCCTTCTCCTCCAACTCATTTCTTCTTCTCCTCAGAAATCCCTCGCCACTGTTTTCCCTCTTCAATCGTTACAAACAAAACCCCGACACCACACTCTCCATGGCTCACTCTCTAGTCTCCCTCAACGTGTCTTCGCCGGAATAAACATATCTCCGCTGCCATTATCATAAACCCACTTCCACCGCCTTCAACATTCCGTCGTCACCATATCTCAACACTCAAAAATCTCGTCTCCTCCTCGGCCGCCAATTTCTTTCTCTTTCTGTCTGCACCATATCAACCAACCACCGAAACAAAACCCTATTTCCTTTTCCTCCAATTAAATTTTCCCAGAAAATGAATGAACCTTACACATCCAAGGCGAACAATGCGGTAACCAGATCGGCGTCGAATTCTAGGAAGCAATTTGAGACGAGCATGAAATTGATCACACCGGAAAATATAACGGAGACTCCTAGCTCCAACTTGAGCGGATTAATGCTTATTACAACGAGGCCAGTGGTGGAAGATACGTTTCGCGCCTTGGATGAACCTCATAATCACTTATTGTAAACGCGCTTCCTCCATAATCACTTCTTGAAATAAAGCGTGAATCGTACCGTGTTCGATTTGTTTTCTCTTTGTTGCCAGTGATTCAATTGTGGTGGAAAACACTATAGCTATGTCTTGATTCCCTTGGATCGAGTTCGGGTTCGATTCGAGTTTGAGGTCTTTGTTTGTATCGGTTCACGCCGAGGCATGAAATTCAGAAGAGATAGGCAAGTAAATAGGCTTAAATCACTTCACCGAATCGGCGTCGAATTCACCGGTAATGCTTAGTACTTCTTCTTGCTCAACCTTCTTCGTGCTTCAATTGTTGAAATTGTGAATCTTTGTTGTTGCGAATCAATGCGATTTGGAGAAGAATTGCAGCGGTTGGAAGCTTTTTTCAGAGTGAACTTATGTTGGAAAAGATTGAAGATCGTTGAAGTTGCTTTGAATTTGTAGGGTGCTTGAATTGCGATACTTATTCTTCTTGTTGCTGAATCATCTTGCAAATTAAAGATTGATAGAGGATGAAGCTCATGGCTATGGGTGATTTTGAGGGATACTCAAGATGGTTAAGTGTGTATGGGTTCTGGCAGAGAACAACGCGGAATCTCAGAATTGAATCTGGTTTCTACAGAAAGTGGAGGTAAACAATCTCTCCTTTTGCCCTCCTCACTTTCTATTCAGTTAATTATGGATCATATTGGTGTCACCCTTGAAAAATCTGATAAAAGCTTGTTGGAGTTATGTTGATGTTGTCAGAAGAGTCCTGTTGAATCTGAGTTGTTTGTGGCTTCTTGCAGGTCCGCGAATTAAAGATGAAGGTTATGGTGTTTTTGGAGTTTGAAGATTGAAGATGATGGTTGATAATTGAATATGGTGACGATAATTGGAAATGATGATGATGAAGGTTTGTGAAGATTCAAATTGGAAGAAGATTATTGAAGACCTGAGGTTTGTGTAGAAGAATTGAAGATGATGAAGAGAAAACCAGAGTTGCAACGGTTTCTGTTAGCCGCTATTAGTTAGGGTCAGTTGAGAATCAGTTAGGAAAAATTAGAGGAAATTGGATTGGGAAAAAATTTCAGTTACTTCTGTTATCAGTTAGTTCTGTTAGAATGTTCTGGTATGAATTGGTTAGGAGAATAAGTTTTTGAACTTCTGGATTCTGTTAGAAGCTTTTGGTATTGAATTTTTGGTGCAGAATCGTTAGAGGAAATTTGGGTTTTCTGGTATCAAAGTGGTTTTGTTAGAGAAAATTGAAGGTTTTTGTTATGAAAATTTTCTGCTGTAATTTATTCTCTTTCTGCTTATTTTTGTTTTTAACTCGCTGCTATGTATATTTTTCCATTTTTTCTGTTATGGATAGTTGAACAAAAATGGCTTGCTGTGTATTGATTTTCTGCTGTTATTAACTACTGCTTGTAGCGCGATTTTTGTGGTCCTGAGTCACGATTACTTGGGTATTACAGTTCGATTCATTTTTTATCCTATTGAGCTGATTAAGGAAGGGAAATAGATGTCTCCAATTAACCCTGCTTGCATACTGAGTTTGAGCAGCGGTCTGTTAGGTTACAGATGGGATTAAGATGTGGGTCCCTCTTCGATTTATTTTGTTTAAATTATAATGTCTGGATCATTCGCGAGGTTTTTGGTAGGATGTTAGGATTTGGTGCTTTTGGGTTGACATACAGGGGTACTGGATTTTGGGTTTTTGATTAGTATGCTCGCTAAGATTTTTGTAATCTTATACCTACGTATTCCCATTTAACGAAACAGGGAAATAAGAGCGATCGTAGTTCCTCCTATTCTATGGGAGGAAAGAGATGTTTTGGTGTCTTGTTCAAAGCCCAAAACATGAAGCTAAAGGTGGTTTGTATCTTGTTCAAAGCCCAAGATATGAAGCTAAAAGGTTTTGACTGAGAGAGAATTTGTCATCTCTAAAAAGGAGTTGTTGATGTTTGTATGTTGTGAGCAAGGCACAACTTCGATGCTAAAAGGTTGATTGAATCAACCGGGGTTTTCTTTGTACAAATCCTAAGAGGAGGCTAGAAGTTTGACTTTTCTGGGGAAAATGTTCTTTCTGTCTTGTACAACGCCCAAGATTGAGGCTAAAAGGGTTCACTCAACAAGAGAGGGTTTTCATGTGTCTTGTACAAAGCCCAAGACGGAGGCTAAAGGGGTAACTGACTCAACAAGAGAGTCTTTTATACTCAACAAGAGAGTGGTTATGTGTCTCGTACGAAGCCCGATATTGAGGCTAAGAGGGGATTGACTCAACAAGAGAGCCTTTTATACTCAACAAGAGAGTGTTTATGTGTCTTGTACAAAGCCCAAGACGGAGGCTAAAAGGGGTTCGACTCAACAAGAGAGTCTTTTATACTCCAAAAGTGAGTGTTTTTCTATTTCGTACAAAGCCCGAGATTGAGGTCAAAAGGTTGACTCAACAAGAGAGTCTTTTATACTCAACAAGAGAGTGCGGAAAGGACATTAACTTAACAAGAGAGTCTGAAAAGTGATTGACTCAACAAGAGAGTCTGAAAAGTGATGACTCAACAAGAGAGCCTAAAAAGTGATTGACTCAACAAGAGAGTCTGAAAAGGTGATTGACTCAACAAGAGAGTCTTTTACTATCTCGTACGAAGCCTGAGATAGAGGCTAAAAGGGGGTGACTCAACAAGAGAGTCTTTTATACTCAATAAGAGAGTGATTTATATGACTTGTACAAAGCCCAAGACGGAGGCTAAAAGGTGTTTGACTCAACAAGAGAGTCTGAAAAGGTTAGCTTTGCTGGGAAGGATCATTTGTACAAAGCCCAAGAGAAGGTTGTCTTACTGCCGAAGGTCAGCGAGATTCCTAGGCAAGTCCAAGTGTGGGGAACTCTCATGAGTGAGATCGGGTTCCTGCTAGAGATTGATCCAGAGCGATCAGTGTTTTTACCTATGTTTGAAAGGAATTTGAGAATGTCTTTGAGACTCAAGAGGTTTAGACTGTCCAAGTCTAGAGTTTTATCCTTTGTACTATGCCCAAGAGGAGGCACGGGCATTAAGGGATGAGTATCAACCCTACACGGAGTTTTGACCCTGGAAAGACTTCTCTAGCAAAGGATGACTAAGTTCTGTCTTATACCTTTAAGAGGTCGTCGGGGTCCTTGTATGAAGCCCAAGAGAAGGCATGAGAACTTCTAAGAAGCCGAAGGGTCCTTGTACAACGCCCAAGAGGAGGCGCGGATGCTTTTAGGAAGCCTGTGGGTCCCCAAACCCCGAGAAGTTCAAGACATGCTATTCAACGAGAATAGATCAAGCTAGGAAAGTCCGAGAATTTGAAATAAACTTAAGGGATGCCATTCACGGAGAAAAGATCATCTCTGGGGAGTTAGAGTTTCTTTGACAATGTCTAAGGGTGAGAGTCTGAGAAAGGGTTTCCCGAGAATGCTGTCTTTCACATCTCTATATTGTTTAACCCCAAGAGGAGGGAAGACTGTATCTGGAAATCCTATGGGGATCTAGTTTTGTTTGTATTTAAGAGTGACAAACAGGGCTTTACCTAGTGCTAGACGTAGCTGACGGGGAAAACTCTAAATAGCTATACTAGTATTGCACGGTGGATATTTGACAAGTATATATGTGTTTGTGAAAGAAGACTTACAGTGAAACAGCCCCACAATACAGTTATATACGTATGAAAGTGGTAAATGAAAGCAGATAAACACTTATGCGTTGTAGAGCTTCCATGCTGTTTGGTTAGTTTTTCAACAAAGAAAGTTTTGATAACAACATATTCAAAATCAAAGGAGAAAGTGCTTTGAAAATATTATTGGGGCTTACAGCTCAAGGAGAGGCCCAAGGTTTTATCAGTGATTGCACTGTTGTTTTGAAAACTGTACAGAGGGACTTATACAATATGTGAGGCCCAAAAGGTTTTCTGTACAAAGGGATGTGTCTTACACTCTCTCAAGAGGCCTAAAGATGTTTAAAGAAAAGGAATGAGGCTTATAACACGAGGGTAGGCCCAGATGATTTGTTTTTGACCTGGCGATCGCGCCTAGGTTTTTCTTTTAACACAGGGGGACTTATACAATGTCCGAGGCCCAAAATGGTTTTGGTTAAAAGGGGATTGGTTCTTACACTCTATTAGAGGCCCAAAGATTTATTTTTGTACAAGTGATGGGGCTTACAGCTCAAGGAGAGGCCCATGGAGTTTTTTTGTTAAAAAGGCGACGATCGCGCCGAACTTTTTGACGGTATCGGGACTTATACAATACACTGAGGCCCAAAATATTTTGGCTTTCAAAAAGGGTTGGGTCTTACACTCTATTAGAGGCCCATGAGTGTTTGAAATTGATTGATGAGGGTGAAATCAAAGAAACCCTAATTTTATTTTTCTTTAAAAGTAAATATTTAAAGAAAATCAATAAAAATACCAAATAGATTTGAATAAACCACTTGTGATTTTTGTTTAAGGTTTGAAAGATGAGGCTTTAATCACAAGATGATTTAGAACTCATTTGGTTTTGATTTTCAAAATAAATATTCACTTTTAAATGTTTAAAAACAATAAAAAATGAATTTATTCACAAAAATACTAATTATATTAAATAAATAATATAAACTTGTTTTTTTTTGTGGAATAAAATATTTCAACATTTTTGTGATTTTTTGCAAAAGGAACCAATAAAAAATAATTAAAATTGAGGAAGTTATTAATTTTTCAAACTATTAAAAATAATATGAAAAATAGTAAAAAGTGGAAGAAAAAAAATAGCAAAAAGAGGGTCTAGGCGAGGGGGATTCGAACCCCAGACCTCTTGTGTACAGCATGCGCGCCTTACCACTTGGGTGGTGATACATCAGTGTATTGAAACACAACCACAAATATACAAGGCTTGCCTTGTATTTGGCCTGACCAAGGCAAGGCAAGACAAGGTTTTTAGTCAGAAACGTGAAGGCCATAACTTTCTCATTTCTCCATGGATGGAGGCAAAATTTATATGTATCTGGCCTAGAATTTCCTACGGAATCCAATGGTGGTGGTGGTTTCTTTAGAAAAAAAATTCTCCTCATTACCCGATAGTAGTTTTGAAATAGGCCATGGTTTGCATTTTCTGTGCTACCTCTCGGTACAGGTGTGAATTACATGATAAATTGGTGCAAACACAACACATATAACATGTATAAGAGATGCATGATCAGTGGACTTCAAAGCAAGGCATATTTCAAAGAGTTCAAGTTGAGATGCTTACCTCTTTAGGAGCTTTTTGGGCAATCTGTCAAGTGCCTTGTTCCAGAAATGTTTTGATGCTTTGGACAATCTTAAATGATCTCTTAGAAGCTTTTAGGATGATTGGAATCAGCTGGAAACCTCAGGAATTGAAATTGGCCATTTCTTGCAAAATGGGCAAAAGTGGCCAAAATAGCAACTCTCCCAAATTGTGTTCCAGATCTGTGGAACCATTTGGGATAGTTCAAGGATGATATTTGGAGTGTGTTTGAGGTTTTATCTGGTTTGGAAAGTGACTGAATCAAGACATGACTTGAAAAATGAACAAAAGTCCTATTTTGAGGTTTTGAGATGGGACTTTGTGATTTTAGTGTTACAGGTCACTTGTGAGAGTTTGGACAGCTTAGATATGACATATTGGATGTGTTTGGATCATGAGCTATGGTGAAATTGCTCTCTAACTCATAAACTCAGAGTTACCTTGCTAAAGAAGGTATTTTTGGCTAGAGAAAGAGATTTAGAGGAAAGCAAGCGTTGTAGTGCTTTGGTGTACTCAAACTAAGCACAAATGAGCTCTATTTATAGTAGAACAAGTTTTTTTTGTTGCAATAGTGAATGTCAACTGCTGCAGAGGTTTGGTCAATGTTGATCAAAGGGAATCCAAGTCTCCTCTAGCCATTGACTAGAGGTTAGGGCACAGGCTGGTGGTTCCCTAGTTCTTGGATAAGTCTTGACTGAATTCAGTTGGAAAGGGCTCAGTACATGCCACCTTGGTGCATCCATTGAATGCTCCAAAACAAAATTGGAGTCTTGTCCCTCTTTTAGGCATTTCTAGGTTTGGCATGCTACTTTTGGTTCCAAAGACTTGGGAGGCTGATGGATCAGTGTTTGTCCCTCCTTGGTCCCCCCTTGAGGTGTTCAGATGGATAGATTTGCTCGTCCTTTGCAAAATTTGGGCAGATTGAGCAAAATCCCTAAATCTGCCTTGCCATGACAGTTTGCAGCAAGGCATATTGGCATGGTGATATCTCATGACTTAAGTGGAGTTTCATGGAGTTCTTGGCCATTTTGGAAAGCCCTCATATGATACAACATATGTGTGATAATAGTTTGTCTTGATACCTTTTGGATCCAAGTGAAAAATCCCCCTACTTTTGGAAAAAAAAGCAAGACAAATTCTGACTTAGTGAAAATTTCACTAAGTGTTGGAAAAAGTGACATTTCACGTTTTCAGCCATTTTGATCATTCCATAACTCAAAATCCATGATGATTTGGAATAAGGTGTAGTTGAATTTTTTGTAGAGGGCCATTAGAGCTACAAATCCATCTTTGAATGGGAAAAATGGCCTTGTGTTTTAGGAGTTATGATCCTCTAAAGTGGTACCCAAGCCACTTCGTTCCATAACTTAGAAAATTTATAAGTTTTTTATGGTTAGGGAACCATAATTGACCAAAAAAATCAAAAAGTCAAACTTTGACTTTTGGGCACATTTGACTTTTTGTCAGATGAACTCCAAACAGTACGATCCTCTATGAAATCAAGTCCTTGACCTAAATCAAACTTGATGGACATGTTCCATGGGTGTTATAGGGTGTATTGAATCATGTCCCAAGGTTTGGGAGCATCCCTGGGTCAAAAGTCAAAGGCACAGTTGACATTTTCCGTGAAACCGTAACTGTGGTTCTGATGAACTTGAAACTTGTGAGTTAAGCTTCTTGGGTCAATCCATTGTTGCAAATGGATCAATTTAGTGTATTAGAGACCCTCAAATCATGTCTTGAAGTTTTGGCTCATGCTTTGTCCCAAAAGTCAACTTAGGGGTGAATTAGGTCAAGAAACCCTAATTCCAGATTTTTTTTATGAATGCATCCCCTGAGGCTAAATTGACTTGATGGTTGGGTTCATGATGTCCCTTGGAGAATCATAGTTTTTTCTTTGAAGCATTGGCTAATTCCCAGAGGAAAATTTCCATCTGAAGGCCCTAGTCGACCAAAACCCTAATTTGGTGACACTGGCGATCTTGAGGCTTAATCCACTTGGAATCCTGCAACATTGTGCTTGTTTCTTGATGTGGGAGTCCTCTTGATCCATTGGGGATGTTTGAGAGACTTAGACAAGTTGAGGATCATGCCATTTCTTGATTGATCCTTTGCCTAAAAGCTCTGAGAGGGCTTGAAACCCTAAGTTTGATTGTAGTGGATGCTCACCCATCTTTGGGGAGACTAATGAGGTATGATGGTACATCCATATTGTGATGATAATTTGCCCAATGATGGGGAATCTTAGTGGTCACAATTTGGGGTATGACAGTGTAGCAAGCGATTTTGGACGTGGTTCTTAAACACTGTCACTCTTTTGGGGTTACTACAGGTCGATTCATTTTTTATCCTATTGAAGCTGATGAAGGAAGGGAAATAGATGTCTCCAACTAACCCTGCTTGCATACCGAGTTTGAACAGTGGTCTGTTAGGTTACAGATGCTCTGTGGTAACGGGGCATCTCTTAGGTTATTTAGGAAGAATGACGGGTTTATTCTATCGACAGGATGTTAGGACTGGTGCTTTTCAATTGATGTAGGATTTAGGATTTTTGTTTTAGTGTGCTCGCTAATATTTTTCTTTCAATCTTATGCAGACGTATTCCCGTTTTCCAAAATAGGAAAATCAGAGCGATCGTAGTTCCTCCTATTCTATGGGAGGAAATGGTTGTTTTGGTGTCTTGTTCAAAACCCAAGACGTGAAGCTAAAGGTGGTTTGTATCTTATTTAAAGCCCAAGATGTGAAGCTGGAAGTCTCGACTTTAGAGAGAATTTGTCATCTCTAAAGAGGGGTTTGTCTGTTACGACTGTTTATAAAGGAGAATTACTTTAACCGGGATACGTGAATCCGGTAATGCCATAATTTCCATCTTAGGGGATTTCCAATCTGAAGGAGAAGACATTAACTCAGTGTAGAGCAATGCCATCTTTCCTTAGGAATTTCTCATGCTAAAAGAGGGACAGTGGCATGGATGTAGATGATCCAGAGGCTTGCCGCTTACAGCAATTAGATGGAGGGAAAGGAATTATTGATGCTTGTATACTGTGAACGAGGCACAACTTTGATGCTAAAAGGTTGATTGGCTCAACTGGGGTTTTCCTTATACAAAGCCTTAGAGGAGGCTATTGGCCCAACAAGAGGATTTTTATGTGTCTCGTACGAAGCCCAAGAGAGAGGCTAAAAGGATTTGACCCAACGAGGGAGTTTTTTGTATCTCGTACAAAGCCCGAGGTAGAGGCTAAAAGTGTTTGACTCAACAAGGGAGTGCTTTATACTCGGCAAGAGAGTGGTTTTGTATCTCGTACGAAGCCCGAGATGGAGGCTAAAAGTGTTTGACTCAACAAGGGAGTGCTTTATACTCAGCAAGAGAGTGGTTTTGTATCTCGTATGAAGCCCGAGATGGAGGTTAAAAGTGTTTGACTCCACAAAGGGAGTCTTTGTATCTCGTATAAAGCCCGAGATGGAGGCAAAAAGATGTTTGACTCCACAAAGGGAGTCTTTGTATCTCATATAAAGCCCGAGATGGAGGCTAACAGATGTGTGCTCTGCTGGGGAGAATCATTGTACAAGGCCCACGAGGAGGCTGTTGTAACTGTTTCAGTTGAGTGACAAATCCAATATGCTGATTTAAAGAGAAAATAAGTTCTTATATGAGTAATGTTTGCACTCAGGGATTTGATTCGAGGATCGGGGTTATTTCCTGTTCTCTAAGGAAATGAGAAGTCCAAAGAGTGTTGAGACTGTCCGAGTCTACGGGTTTTCTTCCTATTTTTGAAAGGGACTTGAGAATGTCTTTGAGACTCAAGGAAATTAGACTGTCCAAGTCTAGAGTTTCATCTTTTGTACTATGTTTTGAGAAACAGTAGTATGGTCTAGAATCTTTGAAAGACTGTTCTATGAAGATGATTAATTTCTATTCCTATACCTCTAGGAGGTCGTCGGGAAAATTTGTACGAAGCCCAAGAGGTGGCTAGAAACTTTTAAGAAGCCGAGGGACAATTTGTACGAAGCCCAAGAGGAGGCTATCATTCCCATAGGAAGAAATCATTTATACGAAGCCTAAGAGGAGGCTGTGAATACTTCTAAGAAGCTGACGGGTCCTTGTACTACGCCCAAGAGGAGGCGGGGATGCTCTTAAGAAGCCTGTGGGTCCTTGTACAACGCCCAAGAGAACGCGGGTGCTTTTAAGAAGCCTGTGGGTCCTTGTACAACGCCCAAGAGAAGGCGGGTGCTTTTAAAAAGCCTGTGGGTCCCAAACCAAAGAAAAGTACAAGAAAAGTTTCACCGAGAATAATTCATTTAGTGAACAGTTTTGAGGTTTGAAGAAATTCAAGAGAAGTTTCACCGAGAATAATTCATCTCTGGGGAATAGAATTTCTTTGAGAATTATTAAGGAGGACAGCCGAAGAGAAGACTGTATCTAGTGCTCCTATTGGGAATCTAGCTTGTCTATTTCTACGAGTAATCGAAACGGCTTTTCCTAGTACTAGAAGTAGTTGCCGGGGAAACTCTAAATATCTATACTATTATTACACAGTCGATATGAGTTTACGAAAGAAGACTTACAGCGAAACAACCCCACAATATAGTTATATGTATATGAAAGCGGTAAATGAAAGCAGGTAAACACTTACTCGGTTGTAGAGCTTCCATGCTGTTTGGTTAGTTGTTCAACAAAGAAAGATTGAAAACAATGGTATATTCAAAATCAAAGGAGAAAGTGCTTTGAAAAAGAAAGATTGGGGCTTACAGCTCAAGGAGAGGCCCAATGTTTTATCAGTGATTGCCCTGTTTAAATTTGTACAGAGGGACTTATACAAGTGACTGAGGCCCAAAATTGTTTTCTGTACAAAGGGATGGGTCTTACACTCTTTCAAGAGGCCCAAAGAGTTTTTGAAGAAAAAGAGTGGGTCTTACTACTCGAGGGTAGGCCCAGATGACTTTTGTTTAAAATGGCGATCGCGCCGAGGTTTTCTTTTAACGCTGAGAGACTTATACCATAAGTGGGGCCCAAAATTGTTTTGGTTAAAAGGGGATTGGATCTTACACTCTATTAGAGGCCCAAAAGTTTTAAATGGGTCTTATAGCTCGAGGAGAGGCCCAGATGTTTAAAACAGACGACAGTCGCGCCGTTTACTTGAAAAAGTACAGAGGGACTTATACAATAAGTGAGGCCCATAAAGTTTTATGTACAAGGGGGTTGGGTCTTACACTCTATTAGAGGCCCAAAGTGTTTGAAAAAGTTTGATAAGGGTTGAATTAATCAAAAACCCTAATTTGTTTCCAAAATGTATTTTAATTGAATAAAAATTCAATTAAAATGATCAAAATTGTTTAACATGTGGAAAACAAATTATGATCTTGGATTAATACTTCAAAAATCAAGTATTGACCTACAAAATAATTAGAAGTCATTAATCTTTGCCAAATCAAGAAGGAAAAAATATTTTAAATGTCAAAAACAATTAAAATATTAATTCTTTGCAAAAATATCAATTATATGAAATAAATAATATTTTTAGGATTTTTTGGCAAAATAAAATATTTTAACATTTTTTTGAATTATTAAAAAAATAATCAACTCAAAATCATTAAAACTCAGAGAGAAATTAATTTTTGAATCAATTAAATAAAATCACAAAATTTAAATATTTGAATTTTCAAAAAAGGCGCCAAGAACACCCAAAATTTAAATATTTGCATTTTCTCTCCAATCTCACTGAATACTTGATTATATCATGCAATCCACATATCAATCTGCTCGTCTCAACCTCATGATCATGTATATGGTCTTTAATTTCATTTATTTTAAACATGGAATGAGAAATCAAGACAAAACCTCAAGAACCCTAAAATTTGCATGAAGGCTGAGAATTTTGATACACGATTCAAACAAAGCAATTAATTGAGGGGAAACATTCCATGCATGATTATGAACATTTGGCAAAAGTATTGTGCGAGGAAATATGCATAGATTGAGAGATGACCAAGTTTAGGCTTACCTCTAGGTCGTGGCAGCAAGTTCAAAATGATTTTTGAGTTGGAGGTGTTACAGATGAGTTGCGATGATCTGAACAGCTTCCCTACACCCTATGGAGTGTGTTTGAATGCTTGGACTTGGTTAAAACCTTGAGAAATTGGCAGGTGATTCTGAGAAATCAGTGTTCCAGATGTTGTTTAAGTGTTTGGATCATTTCTATATAATGTATGTGAGGTGTGCGTGTGATTGGTTTGGTTGGAAAAGCTCTCAAACTCAAAATTCGATGGTGACTTGCCTTAGAAGGAAAAATTGGAGTGAAAGAAGAGATTTTGAGGAAAGCATCTGTTTGATGGCTTTGGTGTACTCAAACTGATCACAATTGAGCTCTATTTATAGTAGAGCAAGTTTGTTTTGCAAGGAATAATGAATGGCAACTGCTGAGTAGGGTTGGCCAATGTTAAGCAATGAGAATCCAAGTCTCCTCTAGCCATTGACTAGAGGTTAGGGAACAGGCAGCTGGTTCCCTTGGTCTTGGATAAGTCTTGACTGAATTTAGTTGCAAATAGCTCAGTCCATGCCACCTTGGCGCTTCCATTGAATGCTCCAATCCAAAATTGGAGTCTTGTCCCTATTTTAGGCAATTCTAGGTTTGGCATGCTATTTCTTGTTCCAAAGACTTTGGAGGCTTGGCTCAGTGATTGTCCCCTTTAGATTTGATCCTCAGATGTGTCCAAAGTGATGACAAGGCTTGAAATTGGCTGATTTTTGCAAATCGACCAAAAGTGCAAAAATCTTCCTTGCCTTGGCAGTTTTCAGCAAGGCATCTTGCCACTACCATATCTCATGGCCCAAGTTGAATTTGGTGATGTTCTTGGCCATTTTGGAAAGCCCTTATATGATACAACAACTGTTTGATCATATTTGGTTTTGATACTTTATGGATCCAAGTAAAAAATGTCCCTACATTTGGAAAAAATTGAAGGAAGATTCTGACTTAGTGAAAATTTCACTAAGTGTTGGAAAAAGTGACATTTTCACTTTTCAGCCACTTTGATCACTCCATAACTCAAAATCCCTAATGAAATGGACTGAGGTCGAGTTGAAGTTTTTGTAGAGGGCCATGAGGGCTACAAAACCAGCTTTGGATGGGGAAGAATGGCTTTGTGGTTTAGGAGTTATGATCCTCCAAAGTTGGTACCCTTGCCACTTTGTTCCATAACTTAGAAAATTTTCTAAGTTTTTATGGTTACCCCCTTTTACAAGTTATCCCACTTTCTTTGATTTTTCTTGATGAATGATGATTCAAATCATACATTAACATCATTTTAGGGTTAAAAATCCACTTTTGTGAAAAATCACAAAAAGTCAAAGTTGACTTTTGTGCATAGTTGACTTTTTAGCAGATGAATTCCAAACTGTGCAATCCTTTAGGAAATCATGTCCTTGACCTAAATCAAACATCATGGACATGTTCCATGGGTGTTATAGGGTGTATTGAATTATGTCCTAGGGTTAGGGAGCATGTCCTAGTCAAAAGTCAAAGTTACAGTTGACTTTTCTCGCGAAACCCTAACTATGGTCCAGATGAAATTGAGACTTGTTGCTCAAACTTCCTGGATCAATCCATTGTTACAAATGGATCAATATGGTATATTAGAGACCCTCAAATCCTCTCTTGAGGTCTTAGTTCATGATTTGTCCCAAAAGTCAATTTAGGGGTGAATTAGGTCAAGAAAACCCTAATTCCTGATTTTTGATGAATGCATCCCCTGAGGCAAGATTGACTTGGTGATTGGGTCCATGAGGTTCCATGGAGTAAATTAGGTTATGCCTTGAGTCTTTGGCTCATGCCCAGAGGAAAATCTCCATCTGGAAGCCCTGGTCGACGAAAACCCTAATTTGGTGACTCTGGCGATTTGGAGGCTTGATCCACCTAGAAGGGAGCAACTTTGTGCTTAATCCTTGAAGTGGGAGTCCTTTTGGTCCATTGTGGATGTTTGAGAGTGTAGACAAGTTGAAGATCATGTCATTCCTTGATTGATCCTTTGTCTAAGAGCTCTGAGAGGGCCTGAAACCCTAAGTCTGATTGCAGTGAATGCTCAACAATTCCTTGAGGAGATTGATGAGGCATAAAGGTACATCCATATTGTGATGATGATTTGCACAATGATGGGAAATCTTAGTGGTAAAAATTTGGGGATGACAGACAAATACCCCTATTTAATCTTCTTGGATCCGATGGTGTGAATAACGAAGGTATTCGGGCATTCGGGGTGCAAGAGGATTAAATATCGGAATACCCGAAATTTTGATGGTCTGCCGTGAATGGTAATTTGCTCGTCCATCTTGTTTAGCTAAGAAATGATGCTTAGAAAAGGTAGAAAACTTCCCCTCGACCCTGGTTTTCAGCCAAGGAACTGGTCTCAATTTTCTTTTGAAATAAACTTCCCCTCGATCTTGGTTTCCTACCAAGGAACTGGTCTTAGTTTCTGAAATAAAATTTCCCTCGATCCTTGTTTCCTACCAAGGAACTGGTCTTAGTTTCTGAAATAAACTTCCCCTCGATCCTAGTTTCCTACCAAGGAACTGGTCTTAGTTTCTGAAATAAACTTCCCCTCGATCCTCGTAGAGGTTTTCCTCAAACTTCTCGCCGAATTTTCCTAGGGAGATGCTATTTGACGGAAAGAGTTTTGACGTTAGACTTGCTAGGGAACCCAATCGTCTGAGTTGTAGAGTTGCACAAACTTCTCTATTGGAGACGCCATTTGTCGACTCTATTGGGAAAATGAGTCTCTTGAGAGACTACTTTCGCTTGGGGTCTTACATCTTACTTTTGTCAGGATTTTCCTGGAGAAATGCCATATGATCGGATCCAATTTTGAGGTGCCGATGACCTTTTCATCAGTGGCTTCTTCGGAGACAAACTGTTGTACTGCCGAATTGCTGATTAAGAGGCTTTCTCAGGGGATTTTCCTTAATCCGGGAAAGCCAGGATATCATCTTCGATGGCGAAGAGTGATATTTGTCGAAAGTTTCTCTGGATTTTCAGAGGTTCAAGTTATCAAAGTGGTCAAGGAGCCAACTTCAATCTGGAAATACACTGGAGGAGAGAGATTGTTCAGACGTAACACTTCATGGCGAGGCAAGAACTGACAACTCGATTTAGAGAACTGTTATCACTAGGGGACAAGACCGACTAGAGTGACAGTGATGCAATATGAATATGAATGCAAATCAATAATGCATGATATATGTATGTATATGCTGACAAAACTGACGCGACATACAGACTGATGGATGAACACGGCTGGATACTCGGCCATCGCGGGGGACGAAGAGGTTTCACTGGTTCAAAAGTAGCAGTTCTACCTTGCTTAGGAGATATAGTCCTTGCGAGGAATACTGTTGGTCGGGCTTAGGAGATAAGAACTCGGGCGAGGGTGTCAGATGAAACATGGTCTCTGACACAGCTGATCCTTCATTCTAGTGCACTGGTTTAGAAGGGATACTTTGATTCTGCACTTTGAAGTTCGCTTACTTCTGGAGAAGCGATTGATGTTCTTTCGATGTTCAACAGTCAAAAGAAATTTCCATCTTTATTTTTAAAGTAGAAAAAGTTTTAACAAGTAAATTCATTTTGTTTTATTTCAAGAATCGTTAATCATATTAAAATGTAATTTTGTAGGGCTAAAACAAATAAAAATTGCAAACAAAAGGACAAGGGCTCAAATTTTATTGATAGGATGGAAATCAGCCAAACGCGTGATTCCAAAGAGTATTTACAAAGTTAGAAAATGGTAATTTACAGGGAAAAGGGCTACGTTGAAACATAATGACCACTATCCTTCTACCAACTTTGAATTCGGGACATCCTGAGCTTCTGTCGAAGATGACCTTGATTGGAGTTTTCTGATGGACGACGTAACTATTGCTGAGGATTTGCCCCGGTTGAACATAGTTACTTGCCATTATCCCTAATTTTTGCCTGGATTGTACTTTGGAGTTTCCAATCCACCGGGATGATTTTTGGTTATGTCTCTAATTTTTGCCTGGACCGCCCTTTCGGGTTTTCAATCCACCGAGACGTTTATTTTAGGCGAAGTATTTCTTGACTACATCAACTTTCGTGGGGTAGGCAAATTCCTCTCCGTCCATGGTTGCAAGTCTCAAGGCGATGCCTGAGAAAGCTTTTTTGACCACGCAGGGACCAGCATAATTTGGAGTCCATTTGCCTCGCGAATCAGTGAGAAATGATTGTATCTTTTTGAGCACGAGGTCTCCTTTTCTAAAAACGCGAGGTCGGACCTTTTTGTCAGACGCCCTCTTCATTCTTTGCTGATACAACTGACCATGGCATAGTGCCGTTATTCGCTTCTCTTCGACCAGGTTGAGTTCGTCGTGTCGACTTTGACACCTTTCAGCTTCTGTAAGCTTAGCTTCTATCAATACCCGGATCGATGGGATCTCTACTTCTATGGGGAGTACTGCCTCCATGCCATATATTAGAGAGAAAATGGTTGCCCCTGTTGAAGTGCGGACAGATGTTTGATAACCGTGAAGAGCAAAGGGCAGCATCTCGTGCCAGTCTTTGTAGGTTACAACCATCTTCTGAACAATCCTTTTGATGTTCTTGTTAGCCGCTTCTACCGCCCCGTTCATCTTAGGTCGGTAGGGAGATGAGTTACGGTGTTCGGTCTTGAACTTTGTGCACAACTCTTTCATCATCTTATTGTTCAAGTTAGATCTATTATCAGTAATGATCTGGCTTGGAACACCATAACGGCAGATGATATTGTTTTTGATAAATCGGACCACCACTTGTCGGGTTACATTGGCGTATGACGCTGCTTCGACCAACTCGGTGAAATAGTCAATGGCTACCAGGATGAACCGATGTCCGTTTGAAGCCTTGGGCTCAATCATGCCAATCATGTCGATTCCCCATATGGGAAAAGGCCATGGGGAAGAAAGAACTTTGAGATGTGATGGCGATATATGGATTTTGTCGGAGTATATCTGACACTTGTGACACCTCCTCATGTACTTGTAGCAGTCGGATTCCATTGTCAACCAATAGTACCCTGCTCTTAGAATTTTTCTCACCATGGTGTGTTCATTGGCATGAGTGCCAAAGGATCCTTCATGAATTTCTTTCATCAGCATGTCTGCTTCTGGTCTGTCCACACATCGAAGCAAGACCATGTCGAAGTTCCTCTTATAGAGTATGTCACCGCTCAGGAATAAGCTGCCTGCCAGCCTTCTGAGGGTTTTTCTGTCCTACCTGGATGCCCCAGGTGGGTACTCTTATTTCTGAAGGAAGCATTTGATATCATGATACCAAGGTTTGTCGTCTATGACTGTTTCGATCGTGAAGATGTAGGCGGGCCTTTCAAGGCGCATTATGTCGATCTTAGGTAGGTCATTCCATCGACCTATGCTAGTCATGGAAGAGAGAGTGCTAAGGCATCAGCCATGTGATTCTCCTCACGAGGGATGTGATGAAACTCGATTCTGTTGAAGAAAGGCAACAACCTCCTTGCATAGTCTTTGTAAGGAATCAGTCCTGAGTGGTATGTGTTCCAATCTCCTTTAATCTGATTGATAACCAGGGCTGAGTAGCCATATACATCCAAGTTTTTGATCCTCAAATCAATCGCTTCCTCGAGACCCATAATACAAGCTTCGTATTTGGCTTCGTTATTTGTACACTTGAACGTAAGTCGGGCAGTGAAAGGAATGTGGGTACCCTGAAGGGTAACAATGATTGCCCCGATTCCGTTTCCGTAATGATTAACTGCTCCATCAAAGATAAGTCCCCATTGGGAACCTGGTTCTGGCCCTTCACTGGGTAGCGGTTCATCGCAGTGTTTCATTTTCAGATACCTGACATCTTCGTCTGGGAAGTCAAACCCGATTGATTCCTGATCGTCAATCGGTTGATGAGCCAAATGATTGGCTAAAATACTTCCCTTAACGGCTTTCTGAGCGTGGTACTCTATGTTATATTTTGATAGCAACATCTTCCAACGGGCAATCCTTCCCGTGAGAGCAGGCTTTTCAAATACATACTTGATTGGATCCATTTCGGAGACCAACCAAGTGGTGTGACGAATCATGTACTGGCGAAGACGTTTAGCTGCCCAAGCCAAAGCGCAACAAGTTTTCTCAAGCATAGTGTACCGAGTTTCACAGTCGGTAAATTTCTTGCTCAGATAGTAAATAGCAGACTCTTTCCTTTTGGTTTCGTCTTGTTGACCAAGTACACATCCCATTGAGTCCTCTAGGGCTGTAAGGTAAATGATCAATGGTCTTCCTTCCACTGGAGGTGATAGAATCGGTGGATTCAACAGGTATTCCTTAATACTGTCGAAAGCGGTTTGGCATTCTTCTTACCAAATGCAATCCTGGTTCTTTTTTAGTAACTTGAAAATCGGCACACACGTGGCGGTCATAAGGAATATGAATATGGAGATGTAGTTCAAATGTCCTAGGAATCCTCTGACTTTTTTTTCAGTTTTCGGAGAAGGCATTTCTTGAATGGCCTTGACCTTGTCAGGATCAACCTCAATTCCTTTCTGGCCGACAATGAACCCTAAGAGTTTCCCTGAACGGACACCGAAGGTGCACTTGTTGGGATTCAAGCGGAGTTTGTACTTTCTCAAACGCTCGATTAGTTTTGACAGGTGGGTCACATGCTTCTCCTTTTTTCTAGACTTTGCAATCATATCATCGACATATACCTCGATTTCCTTGTGTATCATGTCATAAAACAGAGTAGTCATGGCCCTTTGATAGGTTACCCTGACGTTCTTCAAACCGAACGGCATTACCTTGTAACAAAAGGTACCCCATGTGGTAATGAACGAAGTTTTCTCCATGTCTTTCGGCGCCATTTTGATCTGGTTATAGCCCGAGAATTCATCCATGAAAGAGAAAACTTTGAACTTTGTTGTACTGTCAACCAGCTTGTCAATGTGTGGTAAAGGAAATTCGTCCTTTGGACTAGCCTTGTTTAAATCTCGGTAATTGACACACATTCTGACCTTTCCGTCCTTTTTTGGAACGGGTACAATATTGGCTAACCATTGAGGGTATTCTGATGTAGCGAGGAAACCCGCGTCGATCTTTTTCTGTACCTCCTCTTTGATTTTGATAGCCATGTCTGGGTGAGTCCGTCTTAACCTCTGTTTTACTGGCGGACATATCCTGATAGGACCAAGCGAATACACCGGGAAACTTTCTGAGAAGCTTTGTCAAACTCTCTTTAGCAGTTGGACTGAGCAGTGCTCCAATCCTGATTTCTTTTCTCTCTCTTTCTGAACCTAAGTTTACCGTTTCCAACGGCTCTTTGTGAGGTTTAATGGACCTTTCCTCTTGTCTGAGTAGTTGGGAGATCTCCTCTGGAATTTTGTAGTCAACTTCTTCTTCAGCCCCAATTACCGGGAACTCAAAGTCGGGAGAAGGCATCAGATCGTATGTTTCAACGGGGTTTAAAACAAGCAATCTGCATGACGTGATGATTCGTGTTTTGAAGAGATAGAGAGAATGCAAGCATGTGCATTGTATATTCTTTTTACTGCTTATTTTTATTATTTGAGATGTTTTTTAGGATTACCATTTTCTGAAAAACAAAAAGAGAAAACAGCAAATAATGCGGAAATTATAGAACGACGTTATTTTATTCATAAACAAGTCAATTCTTGAAACTACAGCCCTATAAAACAAAACTTTGTTGCTTTGGGCGAAGCGAAGAGGGAAATTTACAGAAAGTGAGCCCTATCAAAACATTTGTTTCACCTGGGCAGGGTGAAAGGTTAAAGATGGCATTTACTTTGACTTATGAACGATCTTCTGAACATCGACAGCAACCCACTGGCGGTGAACTCCTCGGTGAATCACAAAGTCTGGCACCTTCCTTGATTTATCTTTAGAAATAACGCTGATTTCTGGTGGAGCAGGATCATTGGAATCTATCTCCCAGGCAGAGTTGTCGTAGGAGGATTCCTTTGTTGCATTCTGCAGAGTATTGGTGCTCTCAGCTGTATCTCCCCATCAAGTTGGCTGGATATCTTCGAGCCTGATACGAGAGCTTTCGGGTGCGGTGTACTTGACCATGTAGTCGTATTTTCCACTTGGTTGTCCCAAGGTGTCCCATACATCTTTGGAATTGGAGGAGTCATCTCTCTTGATGACGTTGACCTCAAGAAAAGCGTAGTTAATGAATTCCAGTCCTGCAAACGTTGCAAATTCATCGTTGTTCGGGATATTTTCTGAATGACCTGAGTGTTGATCCCATGACATGGTGGGGACACATGTATTATGCTCAATGAGACTCAGCTGAGTTTCATTGTTCGACTTACTCTCTTGCCCCAAGTTTCCTGAATAAGGTTACCACATTGGCAGACCATCCATCGGGCCATAGTAGGTGTAGTCGAAATTGTCCTTCATCGGAGTGTCTTCCTCTAATGAATTTGGTGGAGCACGGCATCCTTCTGGATCACAATCTCCATAGATCATTTCGACATCTGTCCTGGGTATAAATCTCAAACTTTGCGCGGGATAGCAAAATGGCGTAGGCACCTCTTCCTAAGACATATAACGGTCCTTGTTGAGATAGGACTTCCATTCTTACTCCGTATCAAAGGAATCTTCCTCATTGATAGCATGGACTGCCTGAGGCACTGGGTGAAGGAAACCTCCACTGTGGAAGAAGTTCTGAATGGGATGAAGACTTTCATCATTGGCAGCTGTTTGGGTATAGGTTGCAGAAAAACCAAGACCCTTCTTTGTTTTATTGTCGGTAGGAATGACAAGCTTTCCCCATCCTGTTGTATTGGTACTTTTGACTGCTTTAATAACATCTTTGTATGAGGAAATCGAAGTTCCTCCTTCAAATTGATCGTCAATGTGTAGCGAAAGCGTTTGGAACTGGGTTCCGATTATCCCTTCTGGTTCCACATAAGTGGATGATGATAAATGGCTTACGAGCAAAGCTTGTTCCCCACAGACTGTGATGAGTTGACCGTTCTAGACGAACTTTAGCTTTTGGTGGAGGGTTGAGGTGACCGCTCCATCCTGATGTATCCAAGGTCTTCCTAATAAACAACTGTACATTGGCCGGATGTCCATGAGCTGGAAAGTGACTTAGAAAGTGTGAGGACCGATAGTTATGGGAAGGTCGACTTTGCCAATAACCGTTTTTCTGGATCCGTCAAATGCTTTGATGACGACCTCGCTGGTTCTCATTGGAGGGCCTTTGAATGATAATTGCATCAAAGTGGACTTCGGCATAACATTCAGGGCTGACCCTGTGTCTACCAGTACGCTGGCTAAAGCATCGTCCTGGCAGTTGACTGTAATATTGAGCTCCATGTTATGACTGCAACCTTCTTCAGGTAATTCCTCATCATTAAATCCCAAATTGTTGCAGGAAGTGATGTTAGAGACAATGCTATCGAACTGTCTGATTGTTACATCCTGTTCCACAAAGGGTTGCTCCAAGACTTTCTGTAAAGCCTCCCTGTGCGCTTCTGAACTTAGTAACAGCGATAATACCGAGATCTTTGAAGGAGTCTGTAACAGTTGATCGACTATGTTGTATTCACTCCTTTGGATGAGTTTTAGCATCTCATCATCATTTTTTGAAAGATCGGGATTACTGGATCGACCAACTGGTGGATCGGGAATTTCTGGCTGAAGTTCCTTTTCTTTGTTGGACTCTCCAATTCCTCTGTTGAAGATTCTACCACTCCGTGTTACCCGACTGATGTCTGGAATATTTACAATGGAGGGTAATGGAATTTCCTTTCCATTTTTAATTATCGTTGCACCGTATTTGTAAGGGATAGCCTTAGTTGATTCATACGGTAGTGGTCCTGGTAGATAGATGACTATGGGAACCTTCTGATTTTTCTGACCATCGTAAGTAATCTCGATCCGTTCCTGGTTAGAAACTTTTGATTCGTCAAGTAGAGGAATGATGGCAAAAACATCCCTAGTCCTCTGATGACCAGAGATTACAACAACATCCTCAATTTGATCCGCAAGGTAATTCGGCGTCCAGTTGATGGGTCCGGAACCTGGATATGAACGAATCTCTCCACGATCCACCTGACCCTGAAGAGCTGCTCTCACAAGGTAGCACCCTTGGTTACTTTCCGAACAAACTCTACAACGTTCATAGTTGTGTGGTGGCACCTGGCCATGCCCGCTTTGAATACAATGTAACCTTACTAGGTTAGCTTCCACAGATTGGACATCCTGACTTTGACGCCGAGTGGGGTTCCTGTTATTGATACTAATTTGCTGAGTATCTTCATCCATATAGATTGGCATCCACCAGTGATTTAACAAGTGCTGAAGTGCCTCCTGGACAAGGGTACAACCTTGATCGTTTTCGCAACCCGCTTTATAGCTTTGGTAATCATGTGAGATCAGGAACCCGAGCCTGACTTGCTCAGCATGCAACTCTACTAGGTTGGTATTCATTACACGAATATCAAAAATCTGAACCATGTTAATCTGATAAGGATTCCTATCATGGTAGTCCTGGATCCATCCAAGATCCATCTGACGCTGGAGGGTCTCTTGTATGAAAGAGCATTCCTGTTTGTTTACTGACCAAGTCAGACAGGAATTGTAATCATGCCGCGGCAAATTATGATACTGGCTTTGCCTTGAATGCATCGCCACCAAGTTGACATTCATCGCACGAATATCGTGGTTTTGAATGATGTTGGAATTCGTATAGACCATGTTAACTCCACGAACTCGGTGCTCTTGGATCCATCTGAGATCCATTTGTTCCTGTAGAGCTGATTGCACTACAGAACACCCTCGATTGCTTTTAGAGCAGACATCACATTGATGGTAATTATGAGGAGGCACGTGGCCATATCCACTCTGTCTACAATGCTTCTTGACCAGATTGGTCTTTAACAAGAGTACATCATGAATTTGATAGACATTGTTAGACTCTCCCTCTATCAGGTTGACTGCAGCTTTCTCATGTTGAGGCAGCGGGTTCGTAAGAACATTTGGATTCGTATCTTTGAAAGATAAGAGACCGCTCCTAACAAGCTTTTGCATGTCGTATTTGAAATTAAGGTAACTCTCTATGTTATGCCCTGATCCTCCTTGATGATAAGAGAATGTCTGATCCACCTTAAACCAAAAAGGCAGATTTTCCGGTACTGTAAGAGGAGACTTAGTCTGGATGTGCCCCTTGGCCAGTATTAACGGAAATAGTTCTGCGTACGATACGGGTATAGGATCAAATCCTTGTGGCCGTGTTGTACGGTTGTTATCGTATTGAGGACGAGCCTGCTGAAGAGGTTGTTTTGTTCTTTGCTGCTGATTAGGTTGGCTCTGCACAAATTGTAGCTGATACGTAGGAATGGGCGCGGGGTTAATAGCAGGAGTCATAGCTTCTACTGGTTGATATCGTCGCCTTTGCTTTCTGAGAGAGATATTCCCAATATCTTGCTCTTTTTTTCTTAGGGAGAGCACTACCGTATCGTTTTGTACTACTTGATGATCCAGCGTATTTTACTAAACGTCCTTCTCATACGACTTCCTCAAGACGAACTGCCATGCCCACCATCTCGGTGAAATCACTGGGCACACTGGAAACCATTCTATCGTAGTAAAATGAGCTTAAGGTCTTTAAGAAGATTTTTGTCATCTCTTTTTCCTCAAGAGGTGGACAAATTTGGGCGGCAATTTCACACCATCTTTGAGCGTACTCCTTAAAGGTTTCCTTGTCCTTTTGTGACATTGATCTGAGTTGATCTCTGTATAGTGCCATATCCAAATTGTACTTGTATTGTTGGACGAAGGCAGTGCCAAGATCTCTGAAAGTGCTGATCATTGCATGGTTTAAACCCATGTACCATTTTAAGGCGGCACCGGTTAAACTATCTTGAAAGTAGTGAATCAGTAGGTCCTGATTCTCTGTCTGAACTGACATTCGCCGAGCGTACATCACCAGTTGGCTCTGAGGGCAAGAGTTACCCTTGTATTTTTCAAAGTCGGGCACTTGGAACTTGTGCGGGAATTTCACATTGGGGACCAAGCAGAGGTCTGCGGCGTCCTTTCTAAATAAATCCTGACCGCGAATGGCTTGCAGCTCCTTCTGCATTTCCAGGAACTGCACCTGGAATTCATCCATTCTGTCAAACATAGTTTCCTTTCTACCAGAAGGTATTTGTGGAATCTGTCCTTCCGGGACAGTGTGCACCACAGGGGGTGGTACCGTGACTACGGCAGTTAATCTTGGCGCTTCCCGAAGTTTGTAACCTTCAGGAGTCCTCAGTATGCCTCTAGCATCTTCGTTTTCCTGAAGTTTGTAACCTTCGGGCCTAGCGGCTTCTGCTGTGGTTCCCTGATCCTCAGTGATCGGCGGAACATATCCTTCCGGGATATAGTTAACAGGCATGCCCCAGGGGCGTTCTTTCGGCATCTGATACCTAGGATTGTACTTCTCCACTATGGGCGCTGAGGTGATCTCTGAGATCACAATTATTTGTAGTTGAGCTTCTGCCATGGCTTGCATGTCATTACGAAGCTTTCTCATATCCTCTCTCAGAGCGTCGATCTCTTCTTTCAACTCTCTGTTCTCTTCCTCAAGATCATCCATCTTTTTCTGACGATTGGCCCGAGTATTGTACGAATGAGACAGTTTGACTCTATAACCGAGACACAAACGTGAGATTCGTTGGTAAGAAGAATACGTTACGGGAGAATGATGAATGCAATGATTATATTAATTTTTTTTTGGTTTAATAAAAATAAACTTCGACAATTAGGTTGCAAATATCAAACAGTGGGGAAACCCCTTTTTATTGAATTCAAAGGATTGCGAAAACGGAAATACAGTAGATTACAATGTGCGGAAACAGAAACCTAAGTGAATGTGCCTGAAGTCCTCTCTGAGGAGAACTCGAGTGCTGATTCTAGTACTTTTATTTTCTTGGACCGTGGCTCTTGGGCCGTTGTCGGGTTGTCATTCCTTTGCCAGGTGAAAGGAGTGAGCAATTTCCTTTGGTCTTCCTGATTCTCTACAGCATGCTACTCCAAAATTTCAATTAGAGCATCCTTATCTTTCAATAATTGTTGTATTTTGATGCACTCCACATTGAGGATGCGGTACTTGTTCTTTCAAGACCTCCTCTCCCGTTGAACTTTGTTGAGAGTAACCTGGAGTTTCTCCGTCTCAGTCATGAAGTACATGACAGATTCCCTTGGCGGAAGAACTCCGTGACGAGGATAAGGCATCTTTAGCTTGAGAGCTCTAGTTTGTACCCAATGGAGATAAGGCTCCACCGAGACACAGTCCGGTTTCCCGAGAGACTCCCGTCCTTTCTTATGAACATGTTTCCAAGCGTGCACTATTTCTGTCTTTAGTGCTCTGTCATTTTCTCCTTCCTTGAAGAAAAGACCTTCCAGATGAGCGTTGCGCAGAACATGCCTTATAGGGTATCCAAATTGACGATGAACGAGAACTTGATGGTAGTTGATTCCTCCCTTAGTTCCTATAAGGGGTACGTTGGGGAAGTTTCCACAACGATCGATGATCCTGATCCCTTCATAAATCCTATTACACCAATCTATGTCAGATTTGGTGAGAGTCATGATTTTCTGTGACCAACGTAAGGCACTCTTGTGATCCCAAAAAGAAGCAGACTTAGGCAAGTGGGAGATAAAACATTGGTATAGCAGAGGTACACAACATGTGATCTCCCCTCCGCTGTACAAATTCCCTAAGTGTATAGAATAATATGCATCGACGAGCAAGGTCGGCACAGGGTTTCCAATGAGAAAAACCTTAATTGCGTTGATATCGACGAAGTTATTAATGTTGGGCAACAGAAATAATCCGTAGGTGAGTAGAACAAAGATGCTTTCAAAAGCAGTCCCGTTCCCTATACTAGCAAAGTACAGAGCCTTCTTTGTCTGAAACTGGGCTGGCATACCTTGTATGCCACCCTTGGTAGTCATGTGAGCTATGACTTCTGACTCATCCAAATGAATTGCTCTTGCAATGGTCTGATCCTTTGGAATTTCTTCCAGTCCAGAAAATGGAGCTCAATCAGTAATGTGTAAATCGGTCAGTTGAGAATACTCCTCCAGCGTTGGTGCGAGCTGGTAATCCAGGAATGTAAAGCAATGATAAACCAGATCGTATAACTGAATGAGCGTCTCCATGATTCCCTCAATCACATGGACCCTTAATAGAGATAGCAGACCTCCGTATTTGGCTCTGAAAGCCTCCTGGTTTGTGATCATTTTCGCCAAACCTCTCAAATCCTCTAGTTTTGGAACCTTGAAGGTATACTTATGAGTTCTCCTTCTACCGAAATCCATGAGCACAATCTTTTTGACTGACATTTGCAATCACAGTCTTAGTTTAATTTGAAAAAGAGAGACTAGAAGAGAAATTTTTTTGTGTTTTAATGATTTTAAATGAATGCATGAATGCAGCACACAAAAACATAGAAAAACATGGGGTCAAAGGGTCGTTGTCATGGAGTCAAGGCTCTACCCATCCCAAAGGTTTACTAGTGATTTTTGTACCTGTCTCTCATCATCATAAACTCTTGTCAAGAAAACACCAGCGGGCCGGGAACCGTGCTAGGTGGTGTTTTTTGAAGAGTCCTCAGAAGAGGGTGGCATCGCATGACAACTATTTTCGATAGCCTCTGCGCCACTAAAGGGGTTTTTCCTAGGTGTATACTCAATCTTTCCACATGCGGCATCACACGCATTCCCATTAGCAGAAAAATAAACACATATATCAATTAGGAAAAGCAGTATATATATTTGTTCTAATGTCCTAGACTTTTTAAAGCTATGAATCCTATGTTCCTGACAGAAAATGGCTCCCCGGCGGAGTTGCCATTCTGCGGTTTCTACATAAGAGATGAAAAGAAAAGAGCCCCACGGTGGGTGCCATTTTTCTGTAGCGAGCGATTTTGGACGTAGTTCTTAAGTAATGTTGCTCTTTTGTGGTTACTACAGGTCGATTCATTTTTTATCCTATTGAAGCTGATGAAGGAAGGGAAATAGATGTCTCCAACTAACCCTGCTTGCATACCGAGTTTGAACAGCGGTCTGTTAGGTTACGGATGCTATGTGGTAACGGGGCCTCTCTTAGGTTATTTTGGAAGAATGACAGGTTTATTCTATCAGCAGGATGTTAGGACTGATGCTTTTTAATTGATGTGGGATTTAGGATTTTTTTTATAGTGTGCTCACTAAGATTTTTCTTTCAATCTTATGCCTACGAATTCCCGTTTTCCAAAACAGGGAAATCAGAGCGATCGTAGTTCCTCCTATTCTATGGGAGGAAATGGTTGTTTTGGTGTCTTGTTCAAAGCCCAAGATGTGAAGCTAAAGGTGGTTTGTATCTTGTTTAAAGCCCAAGATGTGAAGCTGAAAGTCTCGACTTTAGAAATAATTTGTCATCTCTAAAGAGGGGTTTGTCTGTTACGACTGTTTATAAAGGAGAATTACTTTAACCAAGATATGTGAATCCGGTAATGCCATAATTTCCTTCATAGGGGATTTCCAATCTGAAGGAGATGACTTTAACTCAGTGTAGAGTAATGCCATCTTTCCTTAGGAATTTCTCATGCTAAAAGAGGGACAGTGGCATGGATGTAGATGATCTAGAGGCTTGCCGCTTACACCAATTAGATGGAGGGAAAAGAGTTATTGATGTTTGTATACTGTGAACGAGGCACATCTTTGATGCTAAAAGGTTGATTGGCTCAACCGGGGTTTTCCTTATACAAAGCCTAAGAGGAGGCTATTGGCCCAACAAGAGGGTTTTTATGTGTCTCGTATGAAGCCCGAGAGAGTGGCTAAAAGGATTTGACTCAATGAGGGAGTTTTTTGTATCTTGTACAAAGCTCTAGGTAGACGCTAAAAGTGTTTGACTCAACAAGTGAGTGCTTTATACTCAGCAAGAGAGTGGGTTTGTATCTCGTACGAAGCCTGAGATGGAGGCTAAAAGTGTTTGACTCAACAAGGGAGTGCTTTATACTCAGCAAGAGAGTGGTTTTGTATCTCGTACGAAGCCCGAGATGGAGGCTAAAAGTGTTTGAATCCACAAAGGGAGATTTGTATCTCGTATAAAGCCCGAGATGATGGCTAAAAGATGTTTGACTCCACAAAGGGAGTCTTTGTATCTCGTATAAAGCCCAAGATGGAGGCTAACAGATGGTTGCTCCGCTGGGGAGAATCATTGTACAAGGCCCAAGAGGAGGCTGTTGTAACTATTTCAGTTGAGTGACAGATCCAATATGCTGATTTAAAGAGAAAATCAGATCTTATATGAGTAATGTTTGCACTCAGGGATTTGATTCTAGGATCGGGGTTATTTCATGTTCTCTAAGGAAATATGAAGTCCAAAGGGTGTTGAGACTGTCCGAGTCTACGGGTTTTCTTCCTATTTTTAAAAGGGACTTGAGAATGTCTTTGAGACTCAAGGAAATTAGACTGTCCAAGTCTAGAGTTTCATCTTTTATACTATGTTTTGAGAAACAGTAGTATGGTCTAGACTCTTTAAAAGACTGTTTTATGAAGATGATTAATTTATGTTCCTATACCTCTAGGAGGTCGTAGGGACAATTTGTACGAAGCCCAAGAGGAGGCTAGAAACTTTTAAGAAGCCGAGGGACAATTTGTACGAAGCCCAAGAGGAGGCTATCATTCCCAGAGGAAGAAATCATTTATACGAAGCCTAAGAGGAGGCTGTGAATACTTCTAAAAAGCTGACGGGTCCTTGTACTACGCCCAAGAGGACGCGGGGATGCTCTTAAGAAGCCTGTGGGTCCTTGTACAACGCCTAAGAGAAGGCGAGTGCTTTTAAGAATCCTGTGGGTCCTTGTACAACGCCCAAGAGAAGACGACTGCTTTTAAGAAGCCTGTGGGTCCCAAACCAAAGAAAAGTTCAGGAAAAGTTTCACCGAGAATAATTCATTTAGTGAACAGTTCTGAGGTTTGAAGAAATTTAAGAGAAGTTTCACCGAGAATAATTCATCTGTGGGGAATAGAATTTCTTTGACAATTCCTAAGGAGGATAGCCGAAGAGAAGACTGTATCTGGTGCTCCTATTGGGGATCTAGCTTGTCTATTTCTACGAGTAATCGAAATGACTTTTCCTAGTATTAGACATAGTTGCCGGGGAAACTCTAAATATCTATACTATTATTACATAGTCGATATGAGTTTACGAAAGAAGACTTACAGCGAAACAGCCCCACAATACAGTTATATGTATATGAAAGCGTAAATGAAAGCAGGTAAACAGTTACTCGGTTGTAGAGCTTCCATGCTTTTTCGTTAGTTGTTCAACAAAGAAAGATTGAAAACAACGGTATATTCAAAATCAAAGGAGAAAGTGCTTTGAAAAAGAAAGATTGGGGCTTACAGCTCAAGGAGAGGCCCAATGTTTTATCAGTGATTGCACTGTTTAAATTTGTACAGAGGGACTTATACAAGTGACTGAGGCCCAAAATTGTTTTCTGTACAAAGGGATGGGTCTTACACTCTCTCAAGAGGCCCAAAGAGTTTTTGAAGAAAAAGAGTGGGTCTTACTACTCGAGGGTAGGCCCAGATGACTTTTGTTTAAAATGGCGATCGCGCCGAGGTTTTCTTTTAACGCAGAGGGACTTATACAATAAGTGAGTCCCAAAATTGTTTTGGTTAAAAGGGGATTGGGTCTTACACTCTATTAGAGGCCCAAAAGTTTTAAATGGTTCTTATAGCTCGAGGAGAGGCCCAGATGTTTAAAACAGACGATAGTCGTGCCGTTTACTTGAAAATGTACAGAGGGACTTATACAATAAGTGAGGCCCACAAAGTTTTATGTACAAGGGGGTTGGGTCTTACACTCTATTAGAGGCCCAAAGTGTTTGAAAAAGTTTGATGAGGGTTGAATTAATCAAAAACCCTAATTTGTTTCCAAAATGTGTTTTAATTGAATAAAAATTCAATTAAAATGATCAAAATTGTTTAACATGTGGAAAACAAATTATGATCTTGGATTAATGCTTCAAAAATCAAGTATTGACCTACAAAATAATTAGAAGTCATTAATCTTTGCCAAATCAAGAAGGAAAAAATATTTAAAATGTCAAAAACAATTAAAATATTAATTCTTTGCAAAAATATCAATTATATGAAATAAATAATATTTTTGGGATTTTTTTGTAAAATAAAATATTTTAACATTTTTGTGAATTATTAAAAAAAGAATCAACTCAAAATCATTAAAACTCAGAGAGAAATTAATTTTTGAATCAATTAAATAAAATCACAAAATTCAAATATTTGAATTTTCAAAAAAGGCGCCAAGAACACACGCGTGTTCTGGGTTTTGCCCAGATTTGCATTTTCTCTCCAATCTCACTGAATACTTGATTATATCATGCAATCCACATATCAATCTGCTCGTCTCAACCTCACGATCATGTCTATGGTCTTTAATTTCATTTATTTTAAACATGGAATGAGAAATCAAGACAAAACCTCAAGAACCCTAAAATTTGCATGAAGGCTGAGAATTTTGATACACTATTCAAACAAAGCAATTAATTGAGGGGAAACATTCCATGCATGATTATGAACATTTGGCAAAAGTATTGTGCGAGGAAATATGCATAGATTGAGAGATGACCAAGTTTAGGCTTACCTCTAGATCGTGGCAGCAAGTTCAAAATGATTTTTGAGTTGGAGGTGTTACAGATGAGTTGTGATGATCTGAACAGCTTCCCTACACCCTATGGAGTGTGTTTGAATGCTTGGACTTGATTGAAAATGGCTGGATCACTTCATGGCATCTCAACTACAACTTGGTTAAAACCTTGAGCAATTGGCTGGTGATAATGAGAAACCAGTGTTCCAGATGTTGTTTAAGTGTTTGGATCATTTCTATATAATGTATGTTAGGTGTGTGTGTGATTGGTTTGGTTGGAAAAGCTCTCAAACTCAAAATTCGATGGTGACTTGCCTTAGAAGGTAAAATTGGAGTGAAAGAAGAGATTTTGATGAAAGCATCTGTTTGATGGCTTTGGTGTACTCAAACTGATCACAATTGAGCTCTATTTATAATAGAGCAAGTTAGTTTTGCAAGGAATAGTGAATGGCAACTGCTGAGTAGGGTTGGCCAATGTTGAGCAATGAGAATCCAAGTCTCCTCTAGCCATTGACTAGAGGTTAGGGCACAGGCTGCTGGTTCCCTTGGTCTTGGATAAGTCTTGACTGAATTCAGTTGCAAATAGCTCAGTCCATGCCACCTTGGTGCTTCCATTGAATGCTCAAATCCAAAATTGGAGTATTGTCCCTATTTTAGGCAATTCTAGGTTTGGCATGCTATTTCTTGTTCCAAAGACTTTGGAGGCTTGGCTCAGTGATTGTCCCCTTTAGATTTGATCCTCAGATGTGTCCAAAATGATGACAAGGCTTGGAATTGGCTGATTTTGGCAAATCGACCAAAAGTGCAAAAATCTGCCTTGCCTTGGCAGTTTTCAGCAAGGCATCTTGCCACTACCATATCTCATGGCCCAAGTTGAATTTGGTGATGTTCTTGGCCATTTTAGAAAGCCCTTATATGATACAACAACTAGTTGATCATATTTGGTTTTGATACTTTTTGAATCCAAGTGAAAAATGTCCCTACATTTGGAAAAAGTGACATTTTCACTTTTCAGCCACGTTGATCACTCCATAACTCAAAATCCCTAATGAATTGGACTGAGGTCTAGTTGAAGTTTTTGTAGAGGGCCATGAGGGCTACAAAACCAGCTTTGGATGGGTAATAATGGCTTTGTGGTTTAGGAGTTATGATCCTCCAAAGTTGGTACCCTTGCCACTTTGTTCCATAACTTAGAAAATTTCCTAAGTTTTTATGGTTACCCCTTTTACAAGTTATCCCACTTTCTTTGATTTTTCTTGATGAATGATGATTCAAATCATACATTAACATCATTTTAGGGTTAAAAATCCATTTTTGTGAAAAATCTCAAAAAGTCAAAGTTGACTTTTGTGCACAGTTGACTTTTTAGCAGATGAATTCCAAACTGTGCAATCCTTTAGGAAATCATGTCCTTGACCTAAATCAAACTTGATGGACATGTTCCATGGGTGTTATAGGGTGTATTGAATTATGTCCTAGGGTTTGGGAGCATGTCCTGGTCAAAAGTCAAAGTTACAGTTGACTTTTCTCACGAAACCCTAACTGTGGTCCAGATAAAATTGAGACTTGTTGCTCAAACTTCCTGGATCAATCCATTGTTACAAATGGATCAATGTGGTATATTAGAGACCCTAAAATCCTCTCTTGAGGTCTTGGTTCATGATTTGTCCCAAAAGTCAATTTAGGGGTGAATTAGGTCAAGAAAACCCTAATTCCTGATTTTTGATGAGTGCATCCACTGAGGCAAGATTGACTTGGTGATTGGGTCCATGAGGTTCCATGGATTATATTAGGTTATGCCTTGAGTATTTTCCTCATGCCCAGAGGCAAATCTCCATCTGGAGGCCCTGGTCGACCAAAACCCTAATTTGGTGACACTGGCGATCTAGAGGCTTGATCCACCTAGAAGGGAGCAACTTTGTGCTTAATCCTTGAAGTGGGAGTCCTTTTGATCCATTGTGGATGTTTGAGAGTGTAGAAAAGTTGAAGATCATGTCATTCCTTGATTGATCCTTTGTCTAAGAGCTCTGAGAGGGCCTGAAACCCTAAGCCTGATTGCAGTGAATGCTCAACAATTCCTTGAGGAGATTGATGAGGCATAAAGGTACATCCATATTGTGATGATGATTTGAACAATGATGGGAAATTTTAGTGGTCAAAATTTGGGGTATGACAAACATATACCCCTATTTAATCTTCTTGGACCTGATGGTGTGAATGGCGAAGGTATTCGGGCATTCGGGGTGCAAGAGGATTAAATGTCGGAATACCCGAAATTTTGATGATCTGCTGTGAACGGTAATTTTCTCGTCCATCTTGTTTAGCTAAGAAATGATGCTTAGAAAAGGTAGAAAACTTCCCCTCGACCCTGGTTTTCAGCCAAGGAACTGGTCTCAATTTTCTTTTGAAATAAACTTCCCCTCGATCCTGGTTTCCTACCAAGGAACTGGTCTTAGTTTCTGAAATAAACTTCCCCTCGATCCTGGTTTCCTACCAAGGAACTGGTCTTAGTTTCTGAAATAAAGCTCCCCTCGATCCTGGTTTCCTACCAAGGAACTGGTCTTAGTTTCTGAAATAAACTTCCCCTCGATCATGGTTTCCTACCAAGGAACCGGTCTCATTTTCTGAAATAAACTTCCCCTCGATCCTGGTTTCCTACTAAGGAACTGGTATTAGTTTCTTTTTTCAATAAACTTTATTGACAAGGTGTGCTATTTGTAGTGGTTTTCCTTAAACTTCTCGCCAAATTTTCTTGGGGAGATGCCATTTGACGAAAAAAAGTTTTGATGTCAGACTTGCTGGAGACCCCATCTGTCTGAACTGTAGAGGTGTACAAACTTATCTATTTGGAGACGCCATTTGTCGACTCTACCGGGGAAAATGAGTCTCTTGAGAGACTGCTTTCGCTTGGGGACATTACACCATACTTTTCTCGAGGTCTTTCCAGAGAAATGCCATATGATGTACCCCAATTTTGAGGTGCCGATGACCTTTTCGTCAGCGAATTTTTTTGGAGAAAAACAGCCGTACTGCCGAATCTCTAATTAAGAGGCTTTCTCTGGGGATTTTCCTTAATCCGGGAAAGCGAGGATATCATCTCCGATGGCGAAGAGTGACGTTTGTCGAGAGCCCTCTGGCTTTTCAGAGGTTCAAGTTATCAAAGTGGTCGAAAGCCCGCTATAATCCCGAAATAAACTGGAAGAAGGACTGTTTGGACGCAATGCTTCCTGACAAGGACAAAACTGAAAACTCGATTGAGAGGACTTTTATTCCTTGGGGATAAGACCGACTAGAGTGATAGCGATGCAATATGATTATGAATGTAAATAAATAATGCATGATGTATGTATGTTTATGCTGACAAAACTGACGCGACATACAGACTTATAGATGAACAGGAAAGGATACTCGGCCACAGTGGGAGATAAAAAGTATCACTGGTTCATGATAGCAATTCCGCCTTGCTTAGGAGAGATAGTCCACGCGGGGAAAATCGTTGGTCGGGCTTAGGAGGTAAGAACCCTTCCGAAGATGTCAGATGAAACATGGTCTCTGACACAGTTGATCCTTCATTTAGGTGCACTGGTTTAGAAAGAGTACTTTGCTTCTACACTTTGGAGCTCGATTACTTCTGGAGAAGCGATCGATGTTCTTTCGATGTTCAACAGTCAAAAGAAATTGCCATCTTTATTTTGAAAAGCAGAAAAATTTTAACAAGTAAATTCATTTTTGCTTTATTTCAAGAATCATTAATCATATTAAAATGTCATTCTGTAAAGCTAAAATAAATGAGAATTTCAAACAAAAGCACGAGGGCTCAAATTTTATTGATAGGATGGAAATCAGCCAAGTGCGTGATTCCATAGAGTATGTACAAAGTTTAGAAAATGGTAATTTTAGGGAAAAGGGCCACATTGAAACATAACGACTGCTATCCTTCTACCAACTTTAAATTTTAGACATCCTGAGCTTCTGTCGAAGATGACCTTGATTGGAGTTTTTCCTGATGCATGACATGACTGTTGCTGAGGGATTCGCCTCTTTGTCAGACGTAGTTACTTGCCTAGATTGTACTCTGATGTTTCCAATCCACCGGGATGATTTTGATCATGTCTCTAATTTTTTCCTGGACCGCTCTTTCGGGTTTTCAATCCACCGAGACTCTTATTTATTTATTTAGGCGAAGTATTTCTTGACTACATCAACATTTGTGGGGTAGGCAAATTCCTCTCCATCCATGGTTGCGAGTCTCAAGGTGCCGCCTGAGAAGGCTTTCTAGACCACACAGGGGCCGTCATAATTCGGAGTCCATTTGCCCTGGGAATCAGTGAAATGATTGTATCTTTTTGAGCACAAGGTCTCCTTTCCTGAAGACACGAGGTCGGACCTTTTTGTCAAACGCCTTCTTCATTCTTTGCTGATACAACTGACCATGGCATATAGCCGTTATTCGCTTTTCTTCGATTATGCTTAGTTCATTGTGTCGACTTTGACACCATTCAGCTTCCGTTAACTTGGCTTCCATCAATACCCAGATTGATGGAATCTCCACCTCTATGGGGAGCACTGCTTCCTTGCCATATATTAGAGAGAAAGGGGTTCCCCCTGTTGAAGTGCGGACAAATGTGAAATAACCGTGAAGAGAAAATGGTAGCATCTCGTGCCAGTCTTTGTAAGATACAACCATCTTTTGAACAATCTTCTTGATGTTTTTGTTAGCCGCTTCTACCGCTCTGTTCATCTTGGGTCGGTAGGAAGATGAGTTATGGTGTTCGATCTTGAACTCAGGGCACAACTCTTTCATCATCTTATTGTTCAAGTTAGATCCATTATCAGTAATGATCTGGCCAGGAACACCATAACGACATATGATATTATTTTTTTATGAAACAGACTACCACTTGTCGTGTTACATTGGCATATGACACTGCTTCGACCCACTTGGTGAAGTAATCAATGGCTACCAGGATGAACCGATGTCCGTTTGAAGCCTTGGGCTCAATCATGCCAATCATGTCGATTCCCCATATGGAAAAAGGCCATGGGGAAGAAAGAACTTTGAGATGCGTTGGCGGTACATGGATTTTGTCTGAGTATATCTGACACTTGTGACACTTCCTCATGTACTTGTAGCAATCGAATTCCATGGTCAACCAGTAGTACCCTGCTCTTAGAATTTTTCTCGCCATTGTGTGTCCGTTGGCATGAGTGCCAAAGGATCCTTCATGAATTTCTTTCACTAACATGTTTGCTTCTTGTCTGTCTACGCATCGGAGCAAGTCCATGTCAAAATTCCGTTTATAGAGTGTATCACCGCTCAGAAAGAAACTGCCTTCTAGTCTTCCGAGGGTTTTTCTATATTTTCTGGATGCCCCAGGTGGGTATTCTTGTTTCTGAAGGTAGCATTTGATATCGTGATACCAAGGTTTGTCGTCTATGACTGCTTCAATCGTGAAGATGTAAGCAGGCCGTTCAAGGCGCATTATGTCAATCTTAGGTAAGTCGTTCCATTGACATATGCTAATCATGGAAGAGAGAGTGGCTAATGCATCAACCATGTGATTCTCCTCACAAGGGATATGATGAAACTCGATTCTGTTGAAGAAAGGTAACAACCTTCTTGCGTAGTCTTTGTAAGGAATCAATCCTTATTGGTATATGTTCCAATCTCCTTTGATCTGGTTGATAACCAGGGCTGAGTCTCCATATACATCCAAGTTCTTGATCCTTAAGTTGATCACTTCTTCGAGACCCATGATATAAGCTTCGTATTTGGCCTCGTTGTTGGTGCACTTGAACGTAAGTCTGGCGGTGAAAGGAATGTGGGTACCCTGAGGTGCTATGATGATTGCCCCAATTCCATTTCCATAATGATTGACAACTTTGTCAAAGATAAGTCCCCATTGGGAACCTGGTTCTGGCCCTTCACTGGGTAGCGGTTCGTCGCAGTCTTTCATTTTTAGATACATGACATCTTCATCTGGGAAGTCAAATCTGAGTGATTCCTGATCGTCAATCGGTTGATAAGCCAAATGATTGACTAAAACACTTCCCTTGACGGCTTTCTAAGTGTGGTACTCTATGTCATATTCTGATAACAACATCTGCCAACGGGCACTCCTTCCCGTGAGAGCAGGCTTTTTGAAGACGTACTTGATCGAATCCATTTCTGAGATGAACTAAGTAGTGTAACGAATCATATACTGGCAAAGACATTCGGCTGCCCAAGCCAGAGTACAGCAAGTTTTCTCAAGCATAGTGTACCGAGTCTTGCAGTCGGTGAATTTCTTACTCAAATAGTAAATGTCAGACTCCATCCTTTTGGTTTCGTCTTGTTGGCCAAGTACACAATTGATTGAGTCTTCCAAGACTGTTAGGTATATGATCAGTAGTCTTCCTTCCACTGGAGGTGATAGAATCAGTGGGTTCAACAGATATTATTTGATACTGTCGAAGGCAGTTTGACAGTCTTCTGTCCAAACGCATTCCTGATTCTTTTTTAGTAATTTGAATATTGGCGCTCATGTCGCAGTCATGAGGAATATGAATCTGGAAATATAGTTCAAACGTCCCAGGAATCCCATGACTTGTTTCTCAGTCTTTCGAGAAGGCATTTCTTGAGTGGCCTTAACCTTGTCAGGATCAACCTCAATTCCTTTTTGGCTGACGATGAACCCTAAGAGTTTCCCTAAACGGACACCGAATGTGAACTTATTGGGATTCAAGCGGAGTTTGTATTTTCGCAACCGCTCAAATAGTTTTGACAGGTGGGTCACATGCTCCTCTTCTGTCTTAGATTTTGCAGTCATATCATCGACATATACCTCGATTTCCTTGTGTATCATGTCATGAAAAAGATTAGTCATGGCCCTTTGATAGGTTTCCCCGGCGTTCTTCAAACCGAACGGAATTACCTTGTAACAAAAGGTGCCCCATGGGGTGATAAATGAAGTTTTCTCCATGTCTTTCAGCGCCATTTTTATCTGATTATAGCCCGAGAATCCATCCATGAAGGAGAAGACTTTGAACTTAGCTATACTGTCTACCAGCATGTCAATGTGTGGTAAAGGAAAGTCGTCCTTTGGACTAGATTTGTTTAGATCTTTGTAATCCACACACATTCTGACCTTTCCATCCTTTTTCGGAACTGGTACTATGTTGGCTAACCATTGAGGATATTCTGATGTGGCGAGGAAACCTGCGTCAATCTATTTCTGTATCTCCTCTTTGATTTTGATGGCCATGTCCAGACGAGTCCGTTATAATCTTTGTTTTACTAACGGACAATCTGATCTTAACGGTAGATGATGTTCCACGATGCTAGTATTCAACCATGGCATGTCCTGATAAGACCAAGCGAATACATCGGGAAACTCTTTGAGAAGTTTTATCAAACTTTCTTTGATGACCGGAATGAGTAGTGCCCCAATCTTGATCTCTTTTCTTTCTTCCTCTGAACCCAAGTTGACTGCTTCCAACGGCTCCTTGTGAGGTTTAATAGACCTTTCCTCTTGTCTGAGTAATCAGAAGATCTATTCTGGAATTTTGTTGTCATCTTCTTCTTCAGCCTCAAATACCGGGAATTCAAAGTTGGCAAAAGGCATCAGACTGTGTATTTCAATGGGGTTTAAAATAAGCAATCTGCATGACGTGATGATTTTTGTTTAGAAGAGATAGAGAAAATGCAAGAGTGTGTGCAGTGTATTTTTTTACTGTTGGTTTTTATTATTTGTATTGTTTTTTAAGGATTACCATTTTCTGAAAAAACGAAAAGAGAAAACAACAATTAATGCGGAAATTATAGAATGACTTTTATTTATTTATGATTTTGTTGATTCTTGAAACTACAGCCCTATAAAACAAAACTCTGTCGCTTTGGGCGAAGTGAAGTGGGATATTTACAGAAAACGAGCCCTATCAAAACACCCGTTTCACCTGGGCAGGGTGAAAGGTTAAGATAAAGACGACCATTACTTTGACTTATGAACAATCTTCGGAACATCGACTGCAACCCATTGGTGGCGAACTCCTCGGTGAATCACAATGTCTGGTACCTTCCTTGATTTGTCTTAAAAAATAACATTGATTTCTGGTGCAGCAGGATCATTGGAATCTGTTTCCCAGGCAGAGTTGTCGTAGGAGGATTCCTCAGTTGTATTTTGTATAGTATTTGTGCTATCAAGTATATCTCCCCACCTAGTTGGCTGAATGTCTTCGAGCCTGATGCGAGAGCTTTCAGGAGCGGTGTACTTGACCAAGAAGTCGTATTTACCACTTGGTTGTCCCAGGGTGTCCCAACTTCTTTGGGACTAGAGGAGTCATCCCTTTCGATGATGTTGACCTCGGGAAAAGCATAATTAATGAATTCTAGTCCTGTGAACTTTGTGAATTCATCGTGGTACATGGTGGGGATGCAGGTATTCTTTTCAATGATGCTCAGTTGATTTTCATTGTTCGACTGAATTTCTTGCCCCAAGTCTCCTGAGTACGGCTGCCAGATAGGCAGACCATCCATCGGGCCATAATACTCTTAGTCGAAGTTGTTTTTCATCGGAGTGTCTTCCTCTAATGAATTTGGCGGAGCACGGCATCCTTCCGGATCACAATCTCCGTATATCATTTCGACGTCTGACCTTGGTATAAATCTCGGACTCTGTGCGGGATAGTAAAATGGCATAGGCACCTCTTCCTAAGACATATAATCGTCCTTACTAAGATAGGATTCCCATTCTTCCTCCGTATCAGAGGAATCTCCCTCATTGATGGTATGTACTTCTTGGGATAATGGGTGAAGGAAACCTCCACTATGGAAGAAGTTCTGAATGGGATGAAGACTTTCACCATTAGCGGCAGTCTGGGTATAGGTTACAGAAAAACCAAGACCCTTCTTTGTCTTATTATCAGTAGGAATGATAAGTTGTCCCCATCCTTTTACGTTGTTACTCTCGATTACTTTAAGAGCGTCTTTGTATGAGGAAATCGATGTTCCCTTCTCTAATTGATTTTCATTGCTCACCAAAAGTGCCTAGAACTATGTTCCAACAACCTCCTCCGGCTCTACACAAGTAGATAATGAAAGGTTACTCACGATCAAGGCTTGTTCTCCACAGACAGTGACGAGTTAGTCATTCTTGACAAACTTCAGCTTCTGGTGAAGTGTCGAAGTGACTGCCCCAACCTGGTGTATCCAAGGTCTTCCCAACAAACAACTGTAGGTTGCTCGGATATCCATGACTTGGAAAGTGTGAGGACCGATAGTTATGGGAAGGTCGACTTCGCCGATAACTATTTTCCTAGATCCGTCAAATGCTTTGACGACGACATCACTGCCTCTCATCGGAGGTCCTTTGAATGATAGTTACATCAGAGTGGACTTCGGAATGACGTTGAGAGCCGATCCGGTATCTACCAGTACCCTGGCTAAAGAATCGTCCTGGCAGTTTACTGTGATATTGAGCACCATGTTGTGGCTTTTGCCTTATTCTGGCAATTCCTTATCACTAAAACCCAAGTTGTTGTAGGAAGTGGTGTTAGAGACGATGCTATCGAACTGTCGTATTGACACATCCTATTCCACAAAGGCCTGTTCTAAGACTTTCTGTAGAGCCTCACTGTGGGCTTCAGAACTGAGTAAAAGAGATAACACAGAGATCTTTGAAGGAGTTTGTAACAGCTGATAAACAATTTTGTATTCACTCCTTTGGATGAGCTTCACCATCTCATCCTCGTTCTTTGAAAGGTTGGGATCACCGGATTGATCGACTTGTGGATCGGGTACCTCTGGTTGAGGTTCATTTTCTCTGCTGGGTTCTCCAACTCCTCTGTTGAAGATTCTACCACTCCGTGTTACTCGACTGATGTCTGCAATATTCACGATGGAGGGTAATGGAATATCCTTCCCATTCTCAAATGTCATTGTACCGTATTTGTAAGGGATATCCTTAGCTGATTCATACGGTAACAGTCCTGGTAGATAGATAACTATAGGAGCCTTCTGACTTCTCTGACTGTCGTAAGTAACTTCGATCAATTCTTGGTTAAGAACCTTCGATTCGTCAAGTAGGGGGATGATGGTACAAACATCCTTGGTCCTTTCATGATCAGAAATCACAACAACATCCTTAATCTGATCAGCGAAATAGTCGGGCGTCTATTTGATAGACCCCGAAACTAAATATTGTTGGATTTCTTTGCGCTCCAACTGACTCTGAAGGGTTGTTCGCACGAGGTAACATCCTTGATTATTTTCCGAACAGACTATACAGTGCTCGTCACGTCCACTTTGAATGCAGTATAACCTCACTAGATCTGTTTTCGTAGATCGGACATCCTGATTTGGATGCCGAGCAGGGTTCCCGTCAACCACACTGATTTCCTGCGTGTCTTCATCCATATAGATCGGAAGCCACCAATGGTTTAACAAGTGTTTCAAATTTCTTTGAACAAGAGCGCACCTCTACTTACTCTCACAACATACTGTACAACTCAGATAATCATGTGAAGTGAGAAAACCGAGTTGGACTTGCTTGGCGTGTAACTTCACCAAGCTGGTATTCATCAAACGAATATCAAATATTTGAACCATGTTAATCTGATAAGGATTTCTATCATGATAGTCCTGGATCCATCTAAGATCCATCTGACGCTGGAGGGCCTCCTGTACAAAAGAGCATCCCTATTTGTTTACCGAGCAAGTCAGACAGGAATTGTAATCATGCCGTGGCAGATTATGATACTGGCTTTGCCTTGAGTGCATGCCACTAAGTTGGCATTCATTGCGCGTATGTCGTGGTTCTGACTGATGTTGGAACTCGTATAAGTCATGTTAACCCCACGGACTCGGTGTTCCTAGATCCATCCGAGATCTAACTGTTCCTGTAGAGCTACTTGCACCTCAGAACATCCCTGATTATTTTTAGAGCAGATATCACACTGGTGATAATTATGAGGTGGCACATGGCCATATCCGCTCTGTCTACAATGCATCTTGACCAAGTTGGCCCTTAATAAGAGTACATCATGAATTTGATAGCTGTTGTTAGACTCTCCTCCTATCAAATTGACCGCAACTTTCTCATGTTGAGGCAGCGGGTTTGTGAAAATATTTGGATTTGTATCCTTGAAGGATAAGACCCCACTCCTAACAAGGTTTTGCACATCGGATTTGAAACTGAGACAGTTCTCTATGTTATGTCCTGGTCCTCCTTGATGGTAAGGACAAGTCTGATCCGTTTTGAACTAAAAAGGCAGATTTTTCGGTATTACGAGAGGAGCCTTGGCCTGGACGTGCCCATTGACCAGTAGTAACGAAAACAATTCTGCGTACAACATGGGTATATGATCAAACCATCGTGGTCGCGTTGCGTGGTTGTGGTTCTACGGAGGACGAGCCTGCTGAAGAGGTTGTTGTGTCCTTTGCTGATATTGTGAATTAGGTTGGCTTTGAGCAACCTGAGGTTTTATACGTAGGAACAGGCACAGGGTTGATAGCAGGAGTTACAGCTGCTACCGGTTGATACCGTCGCCTTTGCTTTCCGAGAGAGATATTCCCAATATCTTGCTCTTTTTTCTTAGGGAGAGCACTACCGTATCGTTTTATATTACTTGATGATCTAACGTCCTTAACTAACCGTCCTTCTCGGACTGCTTCCTTAAGACTAACTGCCATGCCCACCATCTCGGTGAAGTCACTGGGTGCACTGGCGACCATTCTGTCGTAGTAAAATGAGCTTAAGGTTTTTAACAAGATCTTTGCCATCTCTTTTTCCTCAAGAGGTGGACAAATCTGGGCGGAAATTTCATGCCATCTCTGAGCGTACTCCTTAAAGGTTTCCTTGTCCTTTTGTGACATCGATCTGAGTTGATCTCTGTCCGGTGCCATGTCCAGATTATACTTATATTGTTGAACGAAGGCAGCGTCAAGATCTTTGAAAGTTCCAATCTTAGTGCGGTTTAAACCCATGTACCATTTTAAAGCGACACCGGTTAAACTATCCTGAAATTAGTGAATCAGTAGCTCCTAGTTCTTTGTCTGAGCTGACATTCGTCGAGCGTACATCACCAAATGGCTCTGAGGGAAAGAGTTACCCATGTACTTTTCGAAGTCGAGCACCTGGAACTTGTGTGGAACTTTCACATTGGGGACCAAACAAAGGTCTGCGGCGTCCTTTCCAAATAGATCCCGACCGCGAAGGGCTTGTAGTTCTTTCTGCATCTCCAGGAATTGTTCCTGGAACTCATTCATTCTGTCGATCATACTTTCACTTCCACCAGCGGGTATCTGTGGAATCTGTCCTTCTTGGACAATGTGTACCACGGGTGATGGTATAGTCATTATAGCCTAGACTCTCGGTGCCTCCCGAAGTTTGTAACCTTCAGGAGTTGCTGTCATGCCCCTGGCATCTTCGCTTTCCCGAAGTTTGTAACCTTCAGGCCCAGCGGCTCCTGCTGCGGTTCCTTGATCCTCAGTGATTCGCGGAACATATCTTTCTGGGATATAGTTAATAGGCATGCCCCAAGGACGATCTTTCTGCATTTTGTACCTAGGATCATACTTTTCCACTATGGGCGTTGATGCGATTTTTGAGATCACAGTCCTTTATTGTTGCATCTGAGCTTCTGCTAGAGCTTGCATGTTGTTATGAAGCTTTCTCAAATCCTCTTTCAGAGTGTCGATCTCTTCCCTCAACTCTCTATTCTCTTCCTCGAGATCATCCATCTTTTTTTTACGATTGGCCCGAGTATTGTACGAATGAGACAATTTGACTCTAGAATCGAGACGCAAACATGAGATTCATAGGTAGGAAGAATGCATTATGCGAGAATGATGAATGATATGCAATGATTATATTGATTGTATATTTCAATCAAAGTAAACTTCGACAATTATATTGCGAATATCAAACAGTGGGGAAACCCCGTTTTATTGAATTCAAAGATTGTGAATATGGAAATATAGTAATTTACATAGTGCTGCGAAAGGAAATCTAAGCTAATGGGTCCTGAGTCCTCTCTGAGGAGAGCTCAGGTGCTGGTTCTGGTACTTTCCTTTTCTTTGACTGGAGCTCTTCGGCCGTTGCCGGGTTGTCATTCCTTTGCCAAGCGAAAGGAGCGAGCAAATTCCTCTGGTCATCCTGATTCTCCACAGCATGTTGCTCTAAAATCTCATTCAGAGCATCCTTTTCTTTTAAAAATTGCTGTATTTTCTTGCACTCCACATTGAGAATACAATACTTGTTCCTCCAAGACCTCCTCTCCTGCTGAACTTTGCTGAGAGTAACCTGAAGTTTTTCTGTCTTAGACATAAAATAAAGGACAGGGTCCCTTAATGGAAGAACTTCCTGACGAGGATAAGGCATCCTCAGCTTGAGAGCTCTAGTTTTTACCCAGTGGAGATAAGGTTCCACCGAGACACAGTCTGGTTTTCCAAGAGACTCTCATCCTTTTCTATGAACGTATTTCCAGGCATGCACTATTTCCGTCTTTAGTGCTCTGTCATTTTCTCCTGCCTTGAAGAAAAAACCTTCCAGATGAGAATTACACGGGATATGCCTCATCGGGTATTCAAATTGACGACGAACTAAAACTGGATGATAGTTAATTCCTCCCTTAGTTCCTATAAGGGGTACATTTGGGAAATTTCCACAACGGTCAATGACTCTGATCTCGTCATATATTTGATTGTACCAATCGATGTCAAAGTTGGTGAGAGACATGATTCTCTGCGACCAACGTAAAGTATTCTTTTGATCCCAAAATGCAGCAGACTTTGGCAAATGGGAAGTGAACCATTTGTACAGCAGGGGTACACAGCATGTGATCATTCCTCCGCTGTACAAATTCCTTAAGTGTACTGAATGATACGCATCTGCGAGCAAAGTAGGTACAGGGTTTCCAATCAGAAAAATCTTAATGGCGTTGATATCTACAAAGTTATCAATGTTGGGAAACAAAAATAACCCATAGGTGAGCAAAACAAAGATGCTCTCGAAAGCGGCCACGTTTCCTATATTAGCAAAGTATAGAGCCTTCTTTGTCAAGAACTGGGCTAGTAAACCCTGGATTCCACCCTTAGTGGTCATGTAAGTCCTAACCTCTGACTCATCCAAATAGATTCCTCTTGCAATGGATGGATCCTTTGGAATCTCTTCCAGTCTAGAAAAAGGGAGCCTGATCAGTGATATGCAGATCAGTCAGGTTAGAGTACTCTTCTAGTGTTGGTGCTAGTTGATAATCCGGGAATGTGAAACAATGATAAACCGGATCATAGAACTGGATTAGTGTGGACAAGATTCCTTCAATAACATGGACCCTTAGCAGAGACAACAGTCCTTCATACTTGGCTCTGAATGCCTCGTGGTTGGTTATCATCCACGCCAGACCTCTTAAATCCTCTAGTTTTGGAACCTTGAAGGTGTACTTATGAGTTTTGCTTCTACCAAAATCCATTAGCGCAATCTCCTTTCTCTGACATTTGCAATCATAGTCTTAGTTTAATTTGAAAAAGAGAGACTAGAAGAGAAGATGTTTTTTTTGTTTTAATGTTTTTTAGATGAATGCATGAATGCAGTACATAAAAACATAGAAAAAACATGGGGTCAAAAGGGTCGGTGTCGTGAAGTCAAGGTTCTACCCTCCCCAAAAGGTTTATAATGGTATTTTTTATACCTGTCCGCAAAATCATTGACCCCTCTTGGGATAACAACAGCAAGCGGATCGCCAGCGAGCTGATGCATCTTAGAGTGATCTCAGATGAGGGTAGTATTGCGTGACATCTATTTTCGATAGCTTCTGCACTACAAAATGGTTTCAGCCTACTAAAAACCTCAGCTTCTCAGATAACCCAGTCGACCACACTACTTTTAACAACCGAAGTCGTATAGGTAATGTATCTGCAAAGGGAGTCTCCACTGAGTTTGATGGTCGATCGGGGACTCTTAACTGGGATTCACTCCCCGTAAGATTACCCGGATTGCCATCACCTATCTTAGGTGTATACTCAATCTTCCACATGCGACATCACACGCATTCCTATTAGCAGAAAAATAACCACATATATCAATTAGGAAAAGCAGTATATATATTTGTCTTAATCATCCTAGACCTCTAGTCTTATGATCCTATACATACAATGACTCGCCAGAAGAGTCGTCATTTCTGTTACATTTTGAATTTAAGGTTTCCACCGAGGATTGTAAGAAAGAGAAGAAGGCCCCACGGTGGGCGCCATTTTTCTGTAACGCGATTTTTGTGGTCCTGAGTCACGATCGCTTGGGTACTACGATTCGATTCATTTTTTATCCTATTGAGCATATTAAGGAAGGGAAATGGATGTCTCCAATTAACCATGCTTGCATACTGAGATTGAACACCGGTCTGTTAGGTTACAGATGCGATTAAGATGTGGATCCCTCTTCGGTTTATTTTGTTAAAATTACAATGTCTGGATCATTTGCGAGGTTTTTGGTAGGATGTTAGGATTTGGTGCTTTTGGGTTGATATACGGGGGTACTGGATTTTGGGTTTTTGATTAGTATGCTCGCTAAGATTTTTGTAATCTTATGCCTACGTATTCCTGTTTAACGAAACAGGGAAATCAGAGCGATCGTAGTTCCTCCTATTCTATGGGAGGAAAGAGATGTTTTGGTGTCTTGTTCAAAGCCCAATACATGAAGCTAAAGGTGGTTTGTATCTTGTTCAAAACCCAAGATGTGAAGCTAAAAGGTTTTGACCGAGAGAGCATTTGTCATCTCTTAAGAGGAATTGTTGATGTTTCTATGTTGTGAGCAAGGCACAACTTCGATGCTAAAAGGATGATTGACTCAACCGGGGTTTTCTTTACAAAGCCTAAGATGAGGCTAGAAGTTTGACTTTTCTGGGGAAAATGTTCTTTCTGTCTTGTACAACAGTCAAGATTGATGCTAAAAGGGTTCACTCAACAAGAGAGGGTTTTCATGTGTCTTGTACAAAGCCCGAGATGGAGGCTAAAGGAGTGACGGACTCAATAAGAGAGTCTTTTATACTCAACAAGAGAGTGGTTATGTGTCTCATACGAAGCCCGAGATTGAGGCTAAGAGGGGATTTACTCAACAAGAGAGCCTTTTATACTCTACAAGAGAGTGTTTATGTGTCTTGTAGAAAGCCCAAGACGGAGGCTAAAAGGGGTTCGACTCAACAAGAGAGACTTTTATACTCAACAAGAGAGTGTTTTTCTATTTCGTACAAAGCCTGAGATTGAGGCGAAAAGGTTGACTAAACAAGAGAGTCTTTTATACTCAACAAGAGAGTGCGGAAAGGACATTAACTCAACAAGAGAGTCTGAAAAGTGATTGACTCAACAAGAGAGTCTGAAGAGGTGATTGAATCAAAAAGAGAGTCTTTTACTATCTCGTACGAAGCCCGAGATAGAGGCAAAAAGGGGGTGACTCAACAAGAGAGTTGTTTATACTCAACAAGATAGTGATTTATATATCTTGTACAAAGCCAAAACGGAGGCTAAAAGGTGTTTGACTCAACAAGAGAGCTTGAAAATGTTAGCTTTGTTGGGGAGGATCATTTGTACAAAGCCCAAGAGGAGGTTGTCTTACTGCTGAAGGTCAGCGAGATTCCTAGGCAGGTCCAAGTGTGGGGAACTCTCATGTGAGAGACCGGGTTCCTGTTGGAGATTGATCCAGAGTGATCGGTGTTTTTACCTATGTTTGAAAGGAATTTGAGAATGTCTTTGAGACTCAAGAGGTTTAGACAGTCCAAGTCTAGAGTTTTATCCTTTGTACTATGCCCAAGAGGAGGCATGGGCATTAAGGGATGAGTATCAACCCTACAACGGCCGTAGTTTTGACCCTGGAAAGACTGCTCTAGCAAAGGATGACTAAGTTCTGTCTTATACCTTTAAGAGGTCGTCGGGGTCCTTGTATGAAGCCCATGAGAAGGCATGAGAACTTCTAAGAAGCCGAAGGGTCCTTGTACAATGCCCAAGAGGAGGCGGGGATGCTTTTAGGAAGCCTGTGGGTGCCGAAACCCCGAGAAGTTCAAGACATGCTATTCACCGAGAATAGATCAAGCCAGGAAAGTCCGAGAATTTGGAAGAAACTCAAGAGATGCCTTTCACGGAGAAAGATCATCTCTGGGGAGTTAGAGTTTCTTTGACAATGTCTAAGGGTGAGAGTCTGAGAAAGGGTTCACCGAGAATGCTGCCTTTCACGTCTCCATATTGTTTAACCCCAAGAGGAGGGAAGATTGTATTTGGAAATCCTATGGGGATCTAGTTTTTTTTGTATTTAAGAGTGACCAACAGGGCTTTATCTAGTGCTAGACGTAGTTGCTGAGGAAAACTCTAAATAGCTATATTAGTATTACACAGTGGATATTTTGTTGGTGTAAGCCCTAGAGGCAAATAATTTTGGTACTTGTATCGAATTATTTATTAATAAGAAAAGGCATTTCTTTATTATATTTGTTTTTCCAAAATGATAAAGTCCCTAGAATAGCTATTTCGTTTAATGAAACATTAAGTATGACTTAATCATGAGATTCCATTAAACATAAGGACATTATTCTTAAAGCATCCATAGTCGGGCTTTAATGTGAAATGTGATAGCCTTAAAGCATTAAGACTATTATTTAGATAGACTGATGATCACATCTCATGGATCATGGATAAGGAGTTATCAAGTCTTGACATAGGTATGAATATTAGGAGTAATATTTATACTGGATTGACCCACTATGAGAGTACTACATAGAATGTTATGCAAAGTGTCATAAGTTACTCTCATGGTGATAGTGGTGTATACCACCCTTCGACCTGAAACTACTATGTACCCTAGATGTAGAGTCAAGTACTTTATTACTGATCAAACATTGTCCGTAACTGGATGATCATAAAGACAGTTGATGGGTACTTCACAAAGCATGCTGAGGGACATGAGTAGCCTAGATGGAATTTGCCCATCCTGCATAACAGGATAAATGTCTAAGGGCCCAATATTGAACTGGACAAGGATGACACGGTATATGCCTGGTGTTTTGTATAGACATAGGGGCAAAATGGTAATTGTACACACAAGTACTATCACAAAAGGTTTTGTCAGATCACATGACAATTTTGTGACTTGGGTAGCAGTGATGTGTTGCTAGATACCGCTCAATGTTTATTATGTTAAATACATGATTTAATATAATTGCCAACATCGCGAAATCCTACAGGGTCACACACATAAGGACAGTTGGAGAAGAGATAGAGTAAATAAGGAACACCGTAAGGTACGGTGCACTTGAATGGAATACGAAATATGGTAAGGTACCATGTAATATAATAATAGTTATTATTATATTTATAATAGTTATAAAATATAATAATAATAAAATTATATTATAATAATAGTTATTATAATAATATAATAATAATAAAATTATATTTATAGTTATTATAATAATAATACAATTATATTTATTATAATAATAGTTATTATAATAATATAATAATATTGAGTTGGGCTTTTAGCTTGTAGCCCACACAAGTAAATGTATAAATAGAACCCTTGTGCAAAAGCTCAATGGAGTTGTTGTTGAAACCCTGGCCGTATTCTATTTTTCCTCTCCCTCACTCAAAACCTTCAATCGTAATCAGCTAGCACTGTGACTGAAGGAAGCTGTTCGTATGGACTGAGTAGAGGCGCTGTTCATCGTACAACGCTCGTGATCATCCATAAATTTGGAATCAAAGGTTTCATCTCCACAAAAGGTAACCTTTCTATCAAAGATCATTATCTTTCGTAAGGATCTCTAAAGGGAAATTTTTGTTTTCCGCTGCGTTTAGATCCTAAATTTCCCTTCAGTGGTATCAGAGCCACTTACGAAACCATGAGTCTTGTAATTGTTTATTTTCTGTCATTTTTGTTTTAATTGGATTAAAACACATAAAAATTAAATCAAATCCAGATATTGAATTTTTTGGCATCAAATTGTGTACGGTTTGGATGATTGATATTGACTATGCTTCGGAATCCGACAATAGTATGGTGAAGCAGCGATATGTCAATCGTCCATAAGTTACACATATATGATCGATCTAATTCATATGTGATATGATTAACTTTGATGCAAATATGGTATATTGGATATACTATTTTATTTCGTTAGTTCAAATCATGTAATGATTATCATTTGATTGAGCGATCTGTGGTTATCTGCTTCGGAATTCGACTTTAGTATGGTGAAGCGATAGCATACGGATCAATCATACTGAATTATTGATCATGGTGTTTTGATGGTATGAAATTGTTGCATCAAGGTTTATGACGGTACAAGGGTTGCTCCGTCAAAGAGGTTTACGATCAAAAGTCACGCGTTCTGTTAGCGTGACAGTTTCCATTTTCGTTAGCGTGACGGTCGTCATGGCAAGCGTGACGGTCGTCATGGAAACTATGACGGTCGTCACAGGCAGTATGATGGCGCAAATGTTGCATCAAGCTTTAGGTCATGCATTCTGAATGTGTGACGGTCGGCATGTGATGTGTGATGGTCGTCATAGGCACAAAACTTGTGACGATCGTCATTGGAGTTGTGACGGGCGTCATGGACCTTGGACGGCGCAAGGGTTGCGTCAATGATGTCTGCAGTAATAATAAAAGTGTTTATTATTATTTTGCCAAAAATTTAATTTGATTTATTTAATTAACAGGATTTAAATTAATAATAATAAAATTATATTTATTATAATAATAGTTATTATAATAAATATAATAATAATAAAATTTATTTATTATTTTTCTTGTGGTGATCAGTTATGGCCTTAGTTTTTTTTTCCTTGTTTTGGATTTTATAAATACGACCTGCGTGTCGTGCCTCTCTCATATTCCCATCATGTAACTTCTTTTCTCATCTCACTCCCTCGTATGTAAAACGAGTTTCCTTTATGTAATGTATTATTATGAAGAAAGAGAAGACTACAAAACAAAGAAGGACAACCTTGGAGATCTTGCTTGGAGAAGTGAAGATCGTTATTAGGTTTAGCTTAAGTTCTCTCATTGGCTTGGGAGAACAATTGCGCTAGGGGCCATAACTGTTTCATTTGTATGTATGTATGTTGATATATATTGTATGCATGTGTGAGGAACGATTTATATGATAAATAAGCCGGTGAGATCAAACTAATTAAAAATCCCTCAAAACAAAATATTAAGTTTTTGCTTTCCAAGTTTTAGAACTCATCAAGACTAGTATCGAATATTGTAGGTTTCTCCTAACGCGAGGTGCATGTTCTATATTAGTAAGGTGCGATGGGATAATTGTAATATCCAATTTCTAAAATAATGGGTCAAACTTAACTAAACAAAATATAATAAGATTATATGCGTTTAGAAGCAAGAGTTGGGAATAGTCCATATGATGGATTGGAATAAGGAGTTATTCACCCAACTGAAATATTCGAGAATTGTATTGGATACAATTGGAAGGGGTTCCTACCTAAATAGCTAAGTTTTGTGTAATCAGCCTAACGTTGACTTAAAACAAAGTGAAATATGGATCTCGATCCACTAGAAAATCTTCCAACGGGATTTTCCGAATCAAATGATGAGGGTCATTTGGTTTGAGTAAAATAGTGGGAGCATATTTAATTAAAGGCCTAATTGAATATGTTATGATACTTATATTTTTCCATTCCATTTTGTAGATTACCATGACAACAAACACATCTAATAAAATTTTGTGAACAATCCTGGATAAGGAAATATTGTCTGGGACAAATTTTCTGGATTGGCACCGAAATCTGAGGATTGTCCTCAAGCATGACAAAAAGCTGTATGTCTTAGAGACACTTGTTCCTGATGAGGAACCTCCTAGTTCTGCTCCTAAGGCTGAAAGAGATGCTTATAAGAAGCATGTCGATGATGCCAATGAAACTACTTGCCTCATGCTGGCTACCATGAATTATGAATTGCAAAAGTAACATAAAAACATGGCAGCGTTCAATATGATCGAACATCTGAAAATGCTCTATCAAGAGCAGGCAAGGCATGAAAGGTTTGAAGTTTCAAAAGCCCTTTTTCAAGCCAAGCTTTCTGAGGGAGCCCCAGTAGGTCCCTATGTACTCAAGATGATTGGGTATGTGGAGAATCTTGAAAGATTGGGATTTGCCCTCAAAAAGGAGCTTGCGACTGATTTGATCCTGCAATCGTTGCCGGAAAGCTTTGGTCAATTTGTCCTTAATTTCAACATGAATGACATGGACAAAACTCTTCCTGAATTGCTAAGCATGTTAAGAACTGCTGAGCAAAACCTGAAGACAAAAGGGAAATCCATTCTGATGGTCAGTAATGGAAAGAAACAGAACAAAAGGCCCACCAAGCAGGTTGGTAAATGGAAAGGCAAGGAAGTTACCAAACCTAAACATACCACCCTTGCTTTGAAGCCTAGTGGAGGTATAGCAAAGGAGGGCACTTTCTTCTATTGCGGTAAGACCGGACATTGGAAGAGAAACTGCCCAAAGTACCTGGAAGATAAGAAGAATGGAGTGGTGACTCCGACTTCAGGTATTTTTGTTATAGAAATAAATTTATCTACTTCTGCATCATGGGTATTAGATATTGGATGTGGTTCTCACATTTGTACCAATGTACATGGACTAAAAAGGAGTAGAGATTTGGCAAAAGGTGAAGTCGACCTACGAGTTGGAAATGGAGCAAAGGTTGCTGCTTTAGCCGTAGGAACTTATGTTTTGACTTTACCTAGTGGTTTAATAATTCAGTTAGAGAACTGTTATTATGTACCTGCAATTAGCAGGAATATTATTTTCGTTTCTTGTTTGGACAAGTTTGGTTTTTCATTTATAATAAAGAACAATTGTTGCTCTATTTATTTGAATGATATATTCTATGCTACTGCACAAATGAACAATGGATTATATGTCCTTGATCTTGAAATGCCAATTTATAACATTAATACTAAAAGGATAAAACCTAACGAGTTAAATCCAAGTTACCTTTGGCATTGTCGCTTAGGCCATATAAATGAGAAACGCATCTCCAAACTCCATAAAGATGGACTATTGGACTCTTTTGATTACGAATCATATGATACATGCAGATCTTGTTTAATTGGAAAGATGACAAAGTCCCCATTCACAGGAAAAGGTGAAAGGGCTAATGATCTTTTAGCCCTCATACACACTGACGTATGTGGACCACTGAACATACCAGCCAGAGGAGGTTTTCAATACTTCATCACATTTACCGATGATTTCAGTAGATATGGTTATGTCTATTTAATGAAACACAAATCTGAATCCTTTGAAAAGTTCAAGGAATTTAAGAATGAAGTACAAAACCAACTAGGTAAGAATATTAAAACTCTTCGATCAGATCGAGGCGGTGAATATTTAAGCCTGGAGTTTGATGACCATCTAAAAGAGTGTGGGATTCTATCCCAACTCACTCCTCCTGGAACACCACAATGGAATGATGTATCTGAGAGAAGAAATCAAACCTTGTTACACATGGTCTGATCCATGATGAGTCATGTCGATCTTCCAAACTCCTTTTGGGGACATGCACTACTGACAACAGCTTACACACTTAACCGTGTTCCATCCAAAAAGGTTGAAAAGACACCATATGAAATATGGAGTGGTAAGAAACCACATATGTCTTACATGAAGATTTGGGGTTGTGAAGTTTATGTAAAACGACAAATTTCAACTAAGCTGGAGCCCAAATCTGACAAATGCTTATTTGTGGGGTATCCTAAAGAAACAAGAGGGTATTACTTCTACAATCCTTCTGAGGGCAAAGTGTTTGTCGCTCAAACTGGAGTTTTTTTGGAAAGGGACTTTATTTCTAAAGGAATCAGTGGGAGGAAAGTAGAGCTTGAAGAAATTCAAGAATCACAAAGCATTGATGCACCTATGGAGGAATTAGAGCAGGAACCACAAGTAGTTGTGGAAGAGCAACCTGCTCAAGTAGAACAAGACCAGCGTAGGTCGAGCAGGATACGTCACCAACCAGAGAGATATGGATATCTCATAAATGATCAAGGTGAAGTATTACTCATGGATCAAGATGAGCCTGTAACCTATTAAGAGGCCATAACTGGTCCTGAGTCTGAGAAGTGGCTAGAAGCCATGAAATCTGAAATGGATTCCATGTACACAAACCAGGTTTGGACCTTGGTAGAGCCTCCTGTAGGAATTAATCCTATAGGATGCAAGTGGGTCTTCAAAAAGAAGGCTGACATGGATGGTAAGGTACATACCTATAAGGCAAGACTGGTTGCTAAAGGTTATAAACAAATTCATGGTGTAGACTATGATGAAACCTTTTCACCAGTTGCAATGCTTAAATCTGTTCGGATTTTACTTGCAATCGCTGCATATCATGATTATGAAATATGGCAGATGGATGTCAAGACTGCTTTCCTTAATAGGAATCTTCTTGGGGATGTGTACATGACACAACCTGAAGGATTTGACATACCCAAAGAAGCCCAAAAGATATGCGAGTTACAGCGATCAATCTACGGATTAAAGCAAGCTTCCAGAAGCTGGAATCTTTGTTTTGATGAAATTGTAAAACAATATGGATTCCTAAAGAATGAAGATGAGCCTTGTGTCTACAAGAAGGTTAGTGGGAGCATAATCGTTTTCCTGGTATTATATGTAGATGACATATTACTCATTGGAAACGATATCCCTACCTTGCAACAAGTAAAAACTTGGTTAGGGAAATGCTTTTCTACGAAGGACCTTGGTGAAGCAGCCTATATATTAGGAATCAGGATCTATAGAGATAGATCACAAAAATTGCTTGGTCTAAGTCAGAGTACATACATAGACAAAGTGTTGAGACGCTTTAATATGCATGATTCCAAGAAAGGATTCATACCTATGCAACATGGCCTATGTCTATCAAAAACACAATCCCCTTCAACAAAGGAAGAAAGGGATCGCATGAATAAGATTCCATATACATCTACAATAGGATCTATCATGTATGCCATGTTATGTACTCGACCAGATGTCTCGTATGCTTTAAGTGCAACGAGTAGGTACCAATCTGATCCTGGTGATGCTCACTGGGTAGCTGTCAAGAATATCCTTAAGTACTTGAGAAGGACTAAGGACTCATTCTTGATATATGGAGGTCAGGAAGAGCTCGCGGTAATTGGTTACACCGATGCTAGCTTCCAGACAGATAAGGATGACTTTAGATCGCAATCTGGTTACGTGTTCTGCCTAAATGGTGGCGCTGTGAGCTGGAAAAGTTCAAAGCAAGAAACTGTTGCTGATTCTACAACCGAGGCCGAGTATATTGCTGCCTCAAATACAGCGATGGAAGTTGTTTGGATCAAGAAGTTCATTAGTGAACTTGGCATAATCCCTAGCATTGTGGACCCCATTGATCTCTATTGTGATAACAATGGTGCTATCGCACAAGCTAAGGAGCCTAGATCTCACCAACGATCCAAACACATACTTAGGCGTTATCATCTCATTCGAGAGATAATAGATCATGGAGATGTGAAGATATGCAGAGTACCTACACTTGACAATATTGCTGACCCACTAACAAAACCTCTTGCGCAGCTGAAGCATGATGGTCATACTAGATCTATGGGTGTTAGGGGTATGCCTGATTGGCTCTAGTGCTAGTGGGAGATTGTTGGTGTAAGCCCTAGAGGCCAATACTTTTGGTACTTGTATCGAATTATTTATTAATAATAAAAGGCATTTCTTTATTATGTTTGTTTTTCCAAAATGATAAAGTCCCTAGAATAGCTAGTTCGTTTAATGAAACATTAAGTATGACTTAATCATGAGATTCCATTAAACACAAGGACATTATTCTTAAAGCATCCATAGTCGGGCTTTAATGTGAAATGGGATAGCCTTAAAGCATTAAGACTATTATGTAGATAGACTGATGATCACATCTCATGGATCATGGATAAGGAGTTATCAAGTCTTGACATAGGTATGAATATTAGGAGTAATATTTATACTGGATTGACCCACTATGAGAGTACTACATAGAATGTTATGCAAAGTGTCATAAGTTACTCTCATGGTGATAGTGGTGTATACCACCCTTCGACCTGAAACTTCTATGTACCCTAGATGTAGAGTCAAGTACTTTATTACTGATCAAACATTGTCTGTAACTGGATGATCATAAAGACAGTTGATGGGTACTTCACAAAGCATGCTGAGGGACATGAGTAGCCTAGATGGAATTTGCCCATCCTGCATAACAGGATAAATGTCTAAGGGCCCAATATTGAACTGGACAAGGATGACACGGTATATGCCTTGTGTTCAATATAGACATAGGGGCAAAAGGGTAATTGTACACACAAGTACTATTACAAAAGGTTTTGTCAGATCACATGACAATTTTGTGACTTGGGTAGCAGTGATGTGTTGCTAGATACCGCTCACTGTTTATTATGTTAAATACATGATTTAATATAATTGCCAACGTCGCGAAATCCTACAGGGTCACACACATAAGGACAGTTGGAGAAGAGATAGAGTAAATAAGGAACACCGTAAGGTACGGTGCACTTGAATGGAATACAGAATATGGTAAGGTACCATGTAATATAATGATAGTTATTATTATATTTATAATAGTTATAAAATATAATAATAATAAAATTATATTATAATAATAGTTATTATTATAATATAATAATAATAAAATTATAGTTATAGTTATTATAATAATAATACAATTATATTTATTATAATAATAGTTATTATAATAATATAATAATATTGAGTTGGGCTTTTAGCTTGTAGCCCACACAAGTAAATCTATAAATAGAACCCTTGTGCAAAAGCTCAATGGAGTTGTTGTTGAAACCCTGGCCGTATTCTATTTTTCCTCTCCCTCACTCAAAACCTTCAATCGTAATCAGCTAGCACTGTAACTGAAGGAAGCTGTTCGTGTGGACTGAGTAGAGGCGTTGTTCATCGTACAACGCTCGTGATCATCCATAGATTTGGAATCAAAGGTTTCATCGCCACAAAAGGTAACCTTTCTATCACAGATCATGATCTTTCGTAAGGATCTCTAAAGGGGAATTTTTGTTTTCCGCTGCGTTTAGATCGTAAATTTCCCTTCATATTTGACAAGTGTATAAAAGTTTGTGAAAGAAGACTTACAGTGAAACAGCCCCACAATACAGTTATATACGTATGAATGCGGTAAGTGAAACAGCCCCACAATACAGTTTTGATAACAACATATTCAAAATCAAAGGAGAAAGTGTTTTGAATAGATTATTGGGGCTTACACCTCGAGGAGAGGCCCAAGGCTTTATCAGTGATCGTACTGTTGTTTTGAAAACTGTACAGAGGGACTTATACAATATGTGAGGCCCAAAAGGTTTTCTGTACAAAGGGATGGGTCTTACACTCTCTCAAGAGGCCCAAAGGTGTTTAAAGAAAAGGAATGGGGCTTATAACATGAGGGTAGGCCCAGATGATTTGTTTTTGACCTGGCAATCGCGTCGAGGTTTTTCTTTTAACGCAGGGGGACTTATACAATGTCTTAGGCCCAAAATAGTTTTGGTAAAAAGGGGATTGGGTCTTACACTCTATTAGAGGCCCAAAGATTTATTTTTGTACAAGTGATGGGGCTTACAGCTCAAGGAGAGGCCCATGGATTTTTTTGTTAAAAAGGCGACGATCGCGCCGAACTTTTTGACGGTATCGGGACTTATACAATACACTGAGGCCCAAAATATTTTGGCTTTCAAAAAAGGTTGGGTCTTACACTCTATTAGAGGCCCATGAGTGTTTGAAAATGATTGATGAGGGTGAAATCAAAGAAACCCTAATTTTGTTTTTCTTTAAAAGTAAACATTTAAAGAAAATCAATAAAAATAACAAATAGATTTGAATAAACCACTTGTGATTTTAGTTTAAGGTTTGAAAAATGAGGCTTTAATCACAAGATGATTTAGAACTCATTTGGTTTTGATATTCAAAATAAATATTCACGTTTAAATGTTTAAAAATAATAAAAAATGAATTTATTCAGAAAAATACTAATTATATTAAATAAATAATATAAACTTGATTTTTTTGTTGAATAAAATATTTCAACATTTTTGTGATTTTTTTCAAAAAGAACCAATAAAAAATAATTAAAATTGAGGAAGTTATTAATTTTTCAAACTATTAAAAATAATATGAAAAATAGTAAAAAGTGGAAAAACAATATCAAAAAGAGGGTCTGGGGCGAGTGGGATTCGAACCCCAGACCTCTTGTGTACAGCATGTGCGCCTTACCACTGGGGTGGTGATACATCCGTGTATTGAAACTCAACCATAAATATACAATGCTTGCCTTGTATTTGGTCTGGCCAAGGCAAGGCAAGGCAAGGTTTTTGGTCAGAAACGTGAAGGCCGTAACTTTCTCATTTCTCCATGGATGGAGGCAAAATTTATATGTATCTGGCCTAGAATTTCCTAAGGAATCCAATGGTGGTGGTGGTTTCTTCAGAAAATGAATCCTCCTCAAAACCCGATAGTGGTTTTGAAATAGGCTATGGTTTGCATTTTCTGTGCTACCTCTTGGTACAGGTGTGAATACATGATAAATTGGAGCAAACACAACACATATAACATGTATAAGAGATGCATGATCAGTGGACTTCAAAGCAAGGCATATTTCAAAGAGTTCAAGTTGAGATACTTACCTCTCTCTGAGCTTTTTGGGCAATCTGTCAAGTGCCTTGTTCCAGAAATGTTTTGATGCTTTGGACAATCTCAAATGATCCCTTAGAAGCTTTTAGGATGATTGGAATCAGCTGGAAATCTAAGGAATTGAAATTGGCCCTTTCTTGCAAAAGGGGCAAAAGTGGCCAAAATAACAACTCACTCAAATGGTGTTCCAGATGTGTGGAACCATTTGGGACAGTTCAGGGATGATATTTGGAGTGTGTTTGAGGTTTTATCTAGTTTGGAAAGTGACTGAATCAAGACATGGCTTGAAAAATGCACAAAAGTCCTATTTTGAGGTTTTGAGAGGGGACTTTGTGATTTTGGTGTTACAGGTCACTTGTGAGAGTTTAGACAGCTTAGATATGACATATTGGATGTGTTTGGATCATGAGCTATGGTGAAATTGCTCTCTAACTCAAAAACTCAGAGTTACCTTGCTAAAGAAGGTATTTTTGCCTAGAGAAAGAGATTTAGAGGAAAGTAAGTGTTGTAGTGCTTTGGTGTACTCAAACTGAGCACAAATGAGCTCTATTTATAGTAGAGCAAGTTTTTTTTTGCTGCAAAAGTGAATGGAAACGACTGCAGAGGTTTGGCCAATCTTGATCAATGGGAATCCAAGTCTCCTCTAGCCACTGACTAGAGGTTAGGGCACAGGCTGTTGTTTCCCTAGTTCTTTGATAAGTCTTGACTGAATTCAGTTGGAAAGGGCTCAGTCCATGCCACCTTAGTGCATCCATTGAATGCTCCAAAACAAAATTGGAGTCTTGTCCCTCTTTTAGGCATTTCTAGGTTTGGCATGCTACTTTTGGTTCCAAAGACTTGGGAGGCTGGTGGATCAGTGTTTGACCCTCCTTGGTCCCCCTTGAGGTGTTCAGATGGATAGATTTGCTTGTCCTTTGAAAATTTTTGGCAGATCGAGCAAAATCCCTAAATCTGCCTTGCCATGACAGTTTGCAGCAAGGCATATTCGCATGGTCATATGTGACACCCCCAATCTATACCCCGAGTAATTAAAGCGGTAACAAATAATCAGAGTATAATTAAATCATTCATGGCATACACGGGAGCGTCATATCAACATGAAGAAATATAACAACCTACTCATATATATATGCAACAATCAGGTAGCAACATAAATAGAGGAACTCAGTTTCTAACACCCACAATTCAGATACATAATAAAAGCGGAAAAATCTGCAACTGAAATCTCATATATAAACATAGAAGTTTTTCTGTCGTATACAGAGTCGTACATGTAAAATCCAAAAAGATATATATACATATAATCACATAACGATCTTCCCGACTACCCGGTGCCACATATCAGAGTCGGCCGACAAAAGAATGAAGACATAAGCTTAACAAAAACCTCCAGCATCTAATCTGCAATGCCTCATAGAGCATTCAAAACAGCAGAAGGGTGAGAAACACAATTATAATATAATTCCATACAATTATGTAATAACATGAAATACGCATACAAAACATTCTCACCACAACGCATACCATAATTCAATTACGAAACAAAACAATTCATAATTCATGCATCCATCACTAAGGTATATCAATCAGGCTCAATACATTTATCACCAATATATATATATATATATATATATATATATATATATATATATATATATATATATATATATATAAACTCATCAATCCCCATTTACAATTCCCACACATAATCAATCCATTCATGACTTATGCAAATGCACAGAGACCGACACAATGACTCTATGCATGCGGTACCATTCCATCCATCATTCTCATCATTAATTCACTCAGGAATTATTGGAATCATCGCTAGTTACTTAGTGTAACTCCCCGTCAGGAAAATGATGTTCCCCGTCGCTTTAGGTTCTCTTTGTATAAGGCACACGACGTTTATGGATCATTTAGGTCTTCTTTGTATAAGGCACACGATCGTCTATAACGTCGCTTTAGGTCCTCTTTGTATAAGGCACATGATCGTTACACCAGATTCCCTCTAGAATCATTTCGTCGCTTACACCCCACAAGGGCACACGACATCACAAGATGCATATCATGATGCTTGGCATACAAATGACTCATGAGAATCAAATGCATATACATATATAACCATGCAAACCATCTCAACATCAATAATCATGCATTGCAATCAAACCCAAAACAATGCATTTATTTGCCATAAGGCCACAAACCATCATCACAACATCTCATCACATGCATTCACATCATATAACACCACACAAGCTATACGTTATATATCAAAAGCATATCTCATGATAACACATCAACAAACACAATTACGACGGTAAAAGTCGACAAAACGACACGTTTCCATATTCTCGACACAATTAAATTGACCACTAATCTCAAAACAATTTTTATAAGAAAGAACATCTCATTTGCTTTCCAACGGTACTAAGAACGTCTCGATCCGAGTTACGGATCAAAAGTTATGAATTTTCAAAGAAAACAGAACTATTGAAAATCCCCAGGAGCGCCCGGCGGTTAAGGTTTCGCCCGGCAGTGCCCCCTTCACCTGTGCTTCGCCCGGCAGAGCAGCGGCGTCAAACTCTTATCCCAAAACTCAAGAGTTACAAAAACGTGATATGCTGCACCCCTTGGCTTTCGCCCGGCGCAAGCCCGCATCGCCCGGCGCTCTGCACCCGAAGCAGAATTTTCTGCTGCGTTTTTGGGGTTCGATACACCCAAAAATTCATCTTTTCCAACCCAAACATTTCCAATCAATCAAAACAAGTATCAACAATGTTCATACATATAATACGATCATACTACGTGATTCATATCGATTTCCAACCGCGAAAACATCAATTTCTATTCATCTTTTTCATTTCAACCTAGAATTAAAAAACTATGAAAAACAAGTAAACATTCAAACACACACATACATATTCATACCCAAGCATATAATAACCGAGTTTCGCACCCTTACCCGATTAATCGTGCTTCGAAGTGTCAGTTGAATCGGTTTCTTAAACTTCAAGTTTTCCTCTTTTTCTTCTTCTCACTCTCTATTTCTCTTAACTTCTTTTTCTCTCTTTCTAACCTCTATTTTCTATCTTAAGAAAAACAATAATATCTAACCAAGCAAAATGACCAAAATACACCTACACTCAATTTTCTCGCAAACGCTCGCAAACGCGATAAAACATAATAACGATAAACATAACATATTTACCAAATAAAAACCAAGAATAAAATAATATAAAAACAAAAATAATTAAATCGACTCGATTAAATAAATCTAACAAAAAATGGGGCGTTACAACTCTCCCCCACTTAGAAATTTTCGTCCTCGAAAATATTACCTGAGACGAATAACTCCGGATACGATCCCTGCATCCGTCTCTCCAACTCCCAAGTCAAATTTCCCTCAGCAGCGCCTCCCTACGCTACTTTCACAAGCGCAATATCCTTGCCTCTTAACCGCTTCAACTCGCGATCCAAAACTCTCACCGGTAATGCCTCAACCATAAGGTTCTCCCTTACTTTAACCTCATCCATCGGAATCACATGCGACAGATCCGAAACATACTTCCAAAGCTGTGAAACATGGAACACATCATGCAAATTCAAAAGATTCGGTGGCAACGCCACCCGATAAGCCATATCACCTACTCTCGCAGATATCTGGTAAGGACCAATAAACCGAGAAGTAAGCTTCTTCGACTTCAATGCACGTCCAACACCCGTCACCGGTGTAACTCTTAAAAATACATGATCGCCTTCTCGAAACTCAAGATCTTTCCTCCTTCGGTCATGATAACTCTTCTGCCTACTCTGAGAAGCCTTCATCTTCTCACGAATAAGTTTCACCTTTTCCATAGTTTGTTGAACTAACTTCGGTCCAACCACCGAACTCTCACCAGATTCATGCCACCACAAAGGTGTTCGACATCTTCTTCCACACAACGCTTCAAAAGGTGCCATTCCAATACTCGAATAGAAACGGTTGTTATACATGAACTTCACCAACGAAAGTTAACTATTCCAGGCGCCACCTTGCTCCAGAACACAAGCCCTCAACAAATCTTCCAACGACTGAATATTTCTCTCGGTCTGACCATCCGTCTGAGGATGATAAGCAGAACTCAATCTCAACTTGGAACCTAACACCTTTTGCAAACTTTCCTAAAATCTGGAAGTAAACCTCAGATCTCGATCTGAAACAATACACAATGGAACACCATGTAATCTCACAATCACACGAATATAAATCTCAGCCAACCTCTCCAAAGAAAAACTGATGTCAATCGGAATGAAATGCGCCGATTTAGTCAGCCTATCCACAATCACCCAAATGGCATCATGTCCCCTCTGAGTATTCGGCAACCCTATCACAAAAGCGATAGAAATGATGTCCCATTTCCACTCGGGAATATCCAACGGTTGCAATAATCCACTAGGCTTCTGATGTTCTACCTTTGACTTCTGACACGTCAAACACGCATAAACAAACTGAGCCACATCCCTCTTTAATCCGGACCACCGAAAGGTCTTCTTCAAATATTGATACATTTTATTAGCTCCCGGATGTATACTCAAACTACTCTGGTGTCCTTTCTCTAAAATCATCTTTTTCAATTCCGAATCATCAAGAATACAAATTCTACCACGGAATCTCAAAACACCCTGATCATCCACTTTAAAGTCACCTTTCACACCTTTATCTCCAACCATCATCAAATCAACAAATTTCACATCCAGAAAATCATTAGTGACCTTTAACATACCCAGCCTCACGCTATCTGATGTCCACTCACACACCAAACTCATACCTCTAAATTCTTCCAAAAGTTCCCACTCTTTAACCATCAAAGCAGACATATGCAAAGATTTTCGGCTTAACGCATCGGCTACCACATTAGCTTTACCAGGATGGTAATTCAAGTTAAAATCGTAGTCCTTCAAAAATTCCAACCATCTTCGTTGCCTCATATTCAACTCTTTCTGATCAAACAAGTATTTTAGACTCTTGTGATCACTAAAGACTTCGAATCTTGCACCGTAGAGATAATGTCTCCGAATTTTCAATACAAAAACCACCGCGGCTAATTCCAAATCATGAGTAGGATAATTCTTCTCATGATCCCTCAATTGTCTCGAGGTATAAGCCACAACCTTACCTTCTTGCATCAACACTCCACCCAAACCACTCAAAGACGCATCGCAAAACACTAAAAACGGTTCACTAGGATTCGGTAAGATCAAAATCGGAGCTGTAGTCAATCTTCTCTTCAGCTCACTAAAACTCTCCTCACTCTGAATATCCCAAATAAACGCTTTACCTTTACAAGTCAGTTGGGTCAAAGGAAGTGCTAACTTGGAAAAGCCTTCAATGAATCTTCGATAATATCCAGCTAAACCCAAAAAGCTTCTAATTTCAGTAACAGATCTACGAGCCTCCCATTGTAGAAATGCATCTACTTTAGATGGATCCACAGCAATACCATTACCTGAAATCACATGCCCAAGAAAACTCACTTTTGACAACCAGAACTCACACTTGAACAACTTGGCATAAAGTTTCTTTTCCTTCAAAATTTGCAATACAATACGCAAATGCTCCGTATGTTCCTCCCGAGACTTAGAATAAATCAAGATGTCATCAATAAACACAACCACAAATTGATCTAAATGCTCATGGAAAATGTGATTCATATACTCCATAAACACTCCTGGCGCATTAGAAAACCCGAACGGCATCACAGAATATTCGTAATGTCCGTATCGTGTCTTAAAAGTCGTCTTCTGAATATCTTCCTCCTTTACTCTAATCTGATGATAACTTGAACTCAAATCAATTTTACTAAACACACACGCACCTACCAACTGGTCCATCAAATCATCAATTCTCGGAAGAAGATACTTATTCTTAATCATCACCTTATTCAGCTGGCGATAATCAATACACAATCGCATACTTCCATCTTTCTTCTTCACCAATAACACTGGAGCACCCCAAGGTGATACACTCGGCCTCACAAACCTCTTTTCTAACAATTCATTCAACTGCTTCTTCAACTCAACCAACTCAGATGCCGACATACGATATGGTGCCATAGACACAGGTCTAGTACTAGGAACAAGATCTATAGAAAACTCCACCTATCTTTTTGGCAGCACATCCGAAATATTCTCCGGAAACACCACCGGAAAATCACACACAACTGGAAACACATCAATTTCAACTTGACTATCCACAGTCAACGATGTAAACAACCCGAACAACTGAGCTTCATCCACCAAAAGTTCCTTCAACTCTTTAGTAGATACGAAACTCGATTCCTCGTCTTCTTCAAGAGAAGGAAATCTTACCAACTTATGATAACAATCAATATGGACTCGATTGAACTGCAACCAATTCATTCCCAAAACTACGTCTAAACCCTCCAATGGCAGACACACTAAATCCATAGCATAATCCTTACCATAAATGGTCAAAGGACAACTTAAACAAACCAGAGAAGTAGTTACCGACCCCAACACTGGAGTATCGATAACCATCTCCCCACCCATCGATGACAACAAAATATTCAAACGCCGCGTACTCTCAGACGAAACAAACGAATGAGTCACTCTGGTATCAATAATAGCAACTAAGGTGTACTATTAATAAAACAAGTACCTCAGATCAGCTGACCTGCACTAGTAGGCTGAGTTCCTGCCAATGCAAATACTTTTCCTCCAGCTTGAGCTTGCTTTGGTTTCAGACACCTCGTACTAACATGATCTGGTTCCCCACAGTTGAAGCACTTCACCACATTCCTCTTGCAATCGGCTGCTACATGCCCTATACCTCCACAACTAGGGCACTTCTTCATATCCTTTCTACATTCAAACTGACGATGTCCTAGGTGACCACACTTAAAACATCTCGGAGGATTATACATACCTCCCCCACTTGGCCTTTTATCAAAATTAGCCCTTTTCTTTCCCTTGTCAGCTGGTGACACATAAGGACCACCACGAAACAGTTGCTTTCCTTTCCTTTCGTTCACACTCTTATAATGAGTAGAATGAGCTTTGATATCCTCCTCATAAATTCAACAACTATCCACCAAATCTGAAAACCTCCTAATTCTTTGATAACCAATTGCCTGATTGATCTCAGGACGCAACCCGTTCTCAAACTTCACACATTTGGAAAACTCCGCAGTTGCTTCAGCTTAATGTGGATAAAACTAAACAAGCTCCACAAACTTAGCAGTGTAATCAGTAACAGACATGTTACCCTGTTTCAACTCCAAGAACTCTATTTCTTTCTTTCCTCTAACATCTTCAGGAAAGTACTTCCTCAAAAACTCACTGCTAAACAAAGCCCAAGTGATAACTTCACCTGTAGCTTCCCACACATGACGCGCACTAACCCTCCAATCATCAGCCTCCTCCTGTAACATGTGAGTACCCAGTCTCACCTTCTGTTCCTCACCACAGTCCATCACTCGAAAGATTCTTTCAATCTCCTTAAGCCAAATTTGAGCACCCTCAGTATTAGGTGCATTCCACACAGCCTGAGCCATAGCTTGCATAACAGCAACAAAAGCATCATCATTCCTACCAGCCATATTCTGTTCATATCCAATAACAGTAACTATGGTTAAACAATCAACTCGCCAGAACACAACTGTCGCACAACAACCAACTTGGTCAAAATGACTGACACAGACTGGCTCTGATACCACTTAATGTGACACCCCCAATCTATACCCCGAGTAATTAAAGTGGTAACAAATAATCAGAGTATAATTAAATCATTCATGGCATAGACAGGAGCGTCACATCAACGTGAAGAAATATAACAACTTGCTCATGTAGATATGCAACAATCAGATAACAACATAAACAGAGGAACTCAGTTCCTAACACCCACAATTTAGATACAGAATAAAATAATATAAAAACAAAAATAATAAAATTGACTCGATTAAATAAATCTAACAAAAACTGGGGCGTTACATCATATCTCATCTTAAGGGGAGTTTCATGGAGTTCTTGGCCATTTTAGAAAGCCCTCATATGATACAACATATGTGCGATCATAGTTTGTCTTGATAACTTTTTGATCCAAGTGAAAAATCCCCCTACTTTTGGCTAAAAAGCAAGACAGATTCTGACTTTTAGTGAAAATTTTACTAAGTGTTGGAAAAAGTGACATTTCATGTTTTCAGCCATTTTGATCATTCCATAACTCAAAATCCATGATGAATTGGAATGAGGTGTAATTGAAGTTTTTGTAGAGGGCCATGAGAGATACAAATCCATCTTTGAATGGGAAAAAATGGCCTTGTGGTTTAGGAGTTATGATCCTCTAAAGTTGGTACCCTAGCCACTTTGTTCCATAACTTAGAAAATGTCTAAGTTTTTTATGGTTACCCCTTTTACAAGCTATCCCACTTTTCTTGATTTTTATTGATGAATGATGATTCCAATCACACATTAACATCATTTTAGGGTTAGGGAGCCATAATTGACCAAAAAAATCAAAAAGTCAAACTTTGACTTTTGGGCACAGTTGACTTTTTGTCGGATGAACTCCAAACAGTACAATCCTCTATGAAATCAAGTCGTTGACCTAAATCAAACTTGATGGTCATGTTCCATGGGTGTTATAGGGTGTATTGAATCATGTCCCAAGGTTTGGGAGCATGTCTGGGTCAAAATTCAAAGGCACAGTCGAATTTTTCCGCAAAACCCTAACTGTGGTTCTAATGAACTTGAAATTTGTGAGTCAAGCTTCTTGGGTAAATCCATTGTTGCAAATGGATCAATGTAGTGTATTAGAGACCCTCAAATCATGTCTTGAGGTTTTGGCTCATGCTTTGTCCCAAAAGTCAACTTAGGGGTGAATTAGGTCAAGAAACCCTAATTCCTGATTTTTTTATGAATGCATCCCCTGAGGCTAAATTTGACTTGATGGTTGGGTTCATGATGTCCCTTGGAGCATCTTAGGTTGTTCTTTGAAGCATTGGCTCATGCCCAGAGGAAAATTTCCATCTGGAGGCCCTAGTCGACCAAAACCCTAATTTGGTGACACTGGCGATCTTGAGGCTTAATCCACTTGGAATGTGTAACACCCCAATTCCCATCGAAGATAAATAATACATAAATAAATCAGAGTGAATAAAAACTTATTCTTAGACAGAAACAAGGATGCCACATTTGAAGAAAGAAAACACAATCCCTGCTCATAAATTTGATACATAGCACAAAATGGAATAAACATAAAAGGGAAACTTTTTCCAACAAAAGGAAGTTCAATTATGGAATAAAGCGGAAAGATCCATAACTGACTTGTTTTACAAAATAAATTGTTTTATAAAATCAAAATATTCATACAAAGGTAATACAAAATAGATCCAACAAATGTATACATATATAACAAAAGCGTTCCCCGACTCCCGTGTTACGTATCAGAGCAGACAGACCGACAAAAGGGTGGAGAACTAATCTTCACAAAAGCCTCCAAGATACTAATCTGCAATTGCCTCATAGAGCAACAAACCACAGCAGAAGAGTGAGAAATAACAACTAAGTCAAGATTGCATAATAATATGCAAACACATATAAATTCACATGCATAATTATTCTCACCACAAGCATCACATATTAATACATATAGCATGCCACAGATACTTAACATATTTCTAATAATCCAACCACATAGCATATATCAATTATACCAACATAATCACATATTCATACATAAGGCATACTAAAGTCATGCCATATGGAAACACACCACCACATCACATATATTCACATATAGCATATCATAGATAATTAATACAATCATTGTAAGGTACAACATCCCCACAAAACATAGCATATGTCTATACATAAAACATATCATCCATAACCAATGCATTTATCACAAATGCATATCAAATCACCAATGCTATCACGAGCTCAACACATAATCAATCAATTCACAATTCCCCACACATAATGCATCCATTCACAATTTTCCACACATAATCAATCCATTCATGATTTCCCACACATAATCAATCCATTCATGATTTATGCAAATGCACAGAGACCGACACAACGAATCTATGCATGCGGTACCATTCCATCCATCAATCTCATCATTAATTCACTCAGGAATTATTGGAATCATCGCTTGTTACTTAGTGTAACTCCCCGTCGAGCAAACGATGTTCCCCGTCGCTTTAGGTCCTCTTTGTATAAGGCACACGACGTTTATGGATCGCTTTAGGTCCTCTTTGTATAAGGCACACAATCCAATCGCTTTAGGTCCTCTTTGTATAAGGTACACGATCGTTTATAACATTTCTTTAGGTCCTCTTTGTATAAGGTACAGCAGATTCCCTCTGGAATCGTTTCGTCGCTCACACCCCATAAAGGCACACGACATCACAAGATGCATATCATGATGCTTGGCATACAAATACTCATGACAATCAAATGCATCTTCACAAATCAACAATATGAATTATCTCATCGTCATTATTCATGCATTGGAAATCAATTCAAACAATGCATTTACTTGCCAAAAGGCCACCAAATAACACACATTGAATTTCACATAAGCAATGCATTTCATCATAATCCACAAGCCACAACAATTATCATTTTAGCATATACACTCATATCAATTCACATCAAGAATTACTCACCATCAACCACAACAATCCTGCAATCATACAATGATACTCACAACACTAGGATTCACGCCACAAAGGCTACCCACAACAACATACATTAATACCATACATTTGTATTCAAGACAACAAAGTATTTTGCCATAAGGCCACAACAATTACAACAACTTATCACATGCTTCAACATCATATACACCACATAAAAACTCCACGTCATAAAACAATAGCACAACACATTATAAAACACCGATCACACACATTTAACGCAATTAAAACTCGACAACCCAACACTTTTACACAACCACGACTTAAATAAATCATCTTCTGTCCTCTAAACCATTTTTAATAGAAAGAAAATTTCATTAGCTTTCCAACGCATCCGACCGCACCTCAATCCGAGTTACGGATCAAAAGTTATGAAGAAAACAAAATGGAAAATCTGTCACGTTCGCTTTCCTATTCGCAATGCGAACCCCCAGTGAACCGTGGCAGAGAAAAAATAGCATAAAGTTTGCAATGTGAACTTCTGGGCGAACCTTCGCTTTTCCCTTCACTGTGGTTCGCAAAGCGAACTTGCGAACCCAGAAATTCACAGCAGCATCAATATAGGTCATTTGGGACCAAAATCCCTCATTTCTTCCATCCAAACACTTCCAAATCACAATATATCAACCATAACAGGTTCCAAACATAGCAACAAGTATTCTACGCAGTTTATATCGAGTTTCACCCGTGAAAACATCGATTTCTATCAATTGTTCACAATTTCAACCAAATGGAAACATGTATTTTTCAACCAAACATTCAAACAAATACATACATATTCATATACAAGCATGATATAATCGAAACTTCACACCCTTACTCGATTAATCGTGCTTGAACGGATGATTTCTTCTATCACAAGTTTTCCTCTTCTTTTCCCTTCTCTTCCTTTCTCTCTTCTCTTTTTCTTTCTCTCTATTTTCTCTCTAAACTCTCTTTTCTTTCTTTCTTATAATAACAAATATCTAAACCCCTAAAAAGACTATTTTACCCCTCAGCTCAAATATCTCGCAAACGCTCTCAAAACGCGATAAAACATAATAACAATGAAAAATAATATATTGTCAAATAAAAGTCAAGAATAAAATAATATAAAAAAGAAAATAATTAAATCGACTCTATTAAATAAATCGGACAAAATGGGGAGTTACAGAATGCTGCAACATTGTGCTTAATTCTTGATGTGGGAGTCCTCTTGATCCATCGGGGATGTTTGAGAGGCTTAGACAAGTTGAGGATCATGTCATTTCTTGATTGATCCTTTGCCTAAAAGCTCTGAGAGGGCTTGAAACCCTAAGTTTGATTGTAGTGGATGTTCACCCATCTTTGGGGAGACTAATGAGGTATGATGGTCCATCCATATTGTGATGATGATTTGCACAATGATGGGGAATCTTAGTGGTCAAAATTTGGGGTTTGACACTGCTACATACTTGTTTTCTACGAACTTTCTTTTCTGCTTCTGCTATAGGATCAAATGGATTCTTTAAGGACATTATGTTCAGCCCTCTGCCTCCCATATGGACTCTTTTGCAAACATACTTTTTGTAGAAATTACAAGATATAAGAACATGTACACAAAAGCTTGCAGTTAAGAGCTGTTAAAAGATGAATCACAACATCATGAGAAGTTGAGCCCTTTCGGAGAATATAAAAGCACTGTAGTCACAATGATTTTTAACTTGGGGATATCTTATTGCTTTGTACATGCTCCTAATTGTCATTCCTTATTAACCATTCTCTAATCCAGAAGACAGTGGCCCCGTCCATGACACAAAAAACACCAATAACAAATATAAAACCAAGACCAAATATTTCAATGCCAATTCTAGTCATAAATTTCTTTGAGACTCAACTCAGAAGAACAAAATAGCAAGCCATGTGAGTAGAAAAATTGGGAAAGGTTGGATTTTTGGAATATGGATATTGAATAATATTTGGTTTATGATAGAAATTGGTGAAATGAATTTTATTTGGATATTGGATATAGAATTAGCAATTGCAAAGGATATTGGAATTGGATAATTTTGACATGGATCATGAAACTTGGATGGGACTCAAAATGAATAAATTGATATTGGTTTTAACAAATGGAGATGGTTATTAAAACAAACAATTGGACTAAAAATGGATATTTATGGTTGAAATGGATATCAAGAGTGGATTATGGTTTATGATATGAGGTGGATACGGATTTACGAACTTGTATCTTGAATTCTAAATATCTTAAAGTGCTTGCCCAATCCAAATTCAAATACTCCATGAACTCCACCTCGAATCAACTTCAATCTCCTCCCTCATTAACTTGTATTACAAGCAAAAAACAATAAGCAAGAGAGGGAATATCACCGCCCTGACCACAATATAAACCCACAACTAGATCTCATGTCAAGATGCCTTTGCCATGAATCCTAACCACCATCTTCAATTGATGAATATCAACCCATTCGCACAGCAGATAAGAAACCATGATCCCATGCCTCAGGAGCTCAATGAAATGCATGATCGTGAATGTTATGACCTGATGGAGATGCAGATGAATGTGAAGCATAAGCCACCGTGTAAGGTAATAAAATAAGAGGGAAAATTTTGAGGTGTTACACTATCAAACATGTGGCATATATTAGCGCTTTGTTTGAAAGTGTTATCAAACATGTGCCATATAATAGCGCTTATTTTGAAAGTTCTATCAAACATGTGCTCTATAATAGCGCTTATTTTGAAAGTGCTATCAAAAAACGTTCAAAATGCCCACTTCGGTAACGCTTTTCTCAAAACGCTATTAAAAACGGGTACTTTAATAGCGCTTTAAAAGTGCTATTAAACAAAAAAAAATTATAATAGCGGCGCGGTTAATAGCACTTTTAAGCTCTATCAAAAACCAAAAAAAGCTCTATTAAATAACTTATTTGGCGTAGTGCAGGCTGGGTGAGTAATCACGAATCAATATAAAGATATAAGCAAAAGATAAAGTAGTAACACAACACATCATCAAGTCATCAATACGTCAAATACATCAACAGAATTCAATGAAACTTCATTGACTCATGTATGTGGTACCAATTCGTCATAATTGATGGACACTGGGCCATCACCCTCCAAAGATCCCCACCAATAGGATCGATTCTACACAAGAACCGTATCACGTCATAAAACACTTTAATCCGCACAATGGGATTGAAGCCATTCTGGACCGAAGTCCTACCATGCTATGAATGTATGATGCAAACGTCATAATCATCATTGTCACAAAAATCGTCAATTGCATCATCATTCATAAACCATCATCATCATAATTCAAATCATCATCACAATTCAAATCATGCATCATAATTCATCATAAGTCATCATCGTCACATATTATTAACATACAACACAAATCATCGTAAATCACCATATTATCACATCATTCACGGATTATCATCACCTCGTCATAAAACAACATCACTTCACATTCATCATAATTCGCCATATTCTAATCATCACCAAACATCATTCTCACTCGTCACGATTCGTCACTAGACCTCACAATTCGTCATATTGGGTTCATCATATGAAATCCTCGATTTTTATCCCATTCATCATCATTACTAGATTACTAGTGTCATATGTCTTCATCATAGCCCTACGTCTCAAAGAAACCACGTCACAAGCGAAATCTGGACAGAAATCGCAAAAATGGGAAAATCTACTCACAGCTCTGTCCATACGCGTATAACCATGCCCCATACGCGTATGGCGCATCTCCACGCTTCCTGTTACGCGTAATGACCTCTTTGTTACGCGTATCACCAGAGAGGGTTCTCCTCTCAATTCTTCCTCAAATTTCCCTTACGCGTAATGGCTAGCCCATACGCGTAAGACACTACCCATATGCGTACTCACCTTCCCATACGCGTATGCCCCTTTTTCCTTCAGTTCCCATACGCGTATGACCACCCCATACGCGTATTGCCCACAAACTCATATGCGTATGCTACACGTACTGGTAGAGGGTCGTGCCAGCCCTTGGGGACAGGTGCGTACGCTACGCGTATCACTCTGGGAAGTCCCCCTCATTACGCGTAACGCTGCCCCCATTACACATATCACCAGAAACTACCCTAAAACTCAGATCTCGCATCTGAACGCAAACTTGCTCATTCCAGCACCTTCGATCTCGCAAATTCAGCCTCAAACTAGCTTCGATTCATCACAGATCTATGGTTTCATCCTACTTCAATGTTTTCATCAATTTTCTTCTAATTACTAATCCCTAGATTACTTGATTTACAGATCTGGTTTATTTCACATGTTCATCACAGTATTAATAATCGTTCACACGAATTCAACATCAATTACACAACACACATCAGATTCACAACAGAAATTAATCAACACAGATGCACGGAAATCACACAGATTCAACATACGAAAATTCATCATAACACAGAACACGCCATATACACTACCTCGCACCCATATTAAACATATTAACCCAATTACCCCTCATACCTCGAATTTCCTAGCAAGGATTCTTCGTTTTCGTGTTCTATGATTGATTCCTCATCCTAGCCTTCTTCCCTCAGCTCTCTCTCCACTTCTTAGGGTTGCACAAACTCATTCTCCTAATTCCCTATTCTCTTTTGTTAAACCTGTCTTTTGGGCCTTAATCATGATTTACCGCATTGTCCTCAATTAATCTATTCAATATTACCGTATTACCCTTAATGGTTCTCTCAGTTATTTTAAATAATAATAATAATAATAATAATAATAATAATAATAATAATCCAATTTATTAAAATTATCTTACTATCATTACTAATTAAATAATAAAATTTAACTATTACCTCTTAGACGCCTCAAAGTTCCTTTAATCCAAGGCTACCCCACGACACCACATGAAGTCACCAAACGTCACAAAATTTACCAAAATTCACCAAAACACCAAATAATCATAATAATTTAATTAAATAAATATTATAATTATTTTTGGGGTGTTACATATGGCAATTTCGTTTTCCTAATTTGGCACAATATCCTTCATTGGTGGATGAGATTAACAAATTGGCTGCGATTCTGCAGGATGTTTTCCCCAAAAAGGATACCGTAGATATTGTCATATGGCTTTATGGTCAGTTTAATTACTTTTCTATAAAATATTACTATGACAAGTTGCTTTTAGCTGTGGGAGGAGGTAATTTGAATGCATCATTGAGGTTGGCGTTGGGGTTTATGAGGAAAACGTGTCTCCCGTAAAAGGTGAAGATGTTTTCCTGGAGAATGCTTATTGATTGGCTACCAACACACCACAATCTGGTACTGCATGGAGTTTTGTACAATCCCTACAATATTGTATGCGTATTATGTTTTGGACCTATTGAAGATAGTTATCATGCATTTATCAACTATCCTACTATTAAGATATTATGGAAGAAAATGTCCGAGTGGATTGAGGTAGGATGGATCAATGAAGTGCAATGTTTTAGTCATTTAATTAGTTGGATAGAGAGGTTGAGAGGGAGGTGTTCCAAGAAGTCCTCTTGTGGGTTGAGATGGTGGTTAGCATCAAGGTCAAAACTTCGATTCCTTTATAACTATTAAGAATTGTGTAAATACCCTCTAGATTTCATTTAGTTGATCTATCATGTAAACTAGTTCTGGATCGTTTGTTCATTGGGTTGGGGTACCCCTAGTACCTTAGTGGAATGAAATTTGGCTTATAAAAGAAAACATATGGCCTCACATTTTTATTCCTTATAACAGATGATTTACAAAAAAATATTCATTCAGTTACCAAACAACTTGTATATGGGTGTGTTACTGAACTATGTCTAACACGCCAGTTTCGTTCGCTACACTTATAGTCAATGAGATCAAGCCTAATTTGATTAATTATTTATAGGAAAACAAAAATAAAATTTTTAGCTCAGTCCCCTATTCGAATTAAACCCAATATTTTGAGCAAATCCGAATAAATTTTGGTGAGCAAGATTCAATCACACCGATCGAATTCCTCTTGTTATTCACTCTTCACTCAAGTGAATCAACCAACCTTGGTTGCAACATTGTTTTTTCTATACAATCGCTAATGGAAGAAGAAACACTATGCCATATAATACATTTAGCAGTGCTTTTTTTACTTTTAGCAGCGCTGCCTAAAGTGGCACTGTTGTAGGTACAGGCAACACTTTTTTTAAATGCAAACGTGCTGCCTTAGGTCCCCTTTACGCAGCCGTTCATGGTGAAAAGCGCTCTCTAATATCACCTTTAGGCAGCACTTTTTAATGGAAAGCGCTTTCTTTTGTCCTCTTTAGGCAGAGCTTTTAAAAGTGTTGCCTAAAGCATCTTTTCTTTCTGTTTTAGGCAGCGTTTTTTCATAGAAAGCGCTTTCTATCCCCCCCTTTAGGCAACGCTTTTAAAAGTGTTGTCAGATGTTTCTTTTCGTTATACTTTATTTTGCACTTTTTTTAAAAGCGTTTTCTGTTATCCACTTTAGGCAGCGCTATTTTTACAAAGCGCTTTCTTTTCTCCACTTACACTTTTTAAAAGCACTTTTTTAAAAATCACTTTTTTAGGAGGCGTTTTTTTATAAGCGTTGTCTATTGTGCACTTTTTTAGGAAGTGTTTTTTGTTAAAAGTGTTGACATAAGTCCTATTTTTTAATTATAAAATGGCAGCACAAACCATTAGAATTCAAATTTTTATCAAAACTTATCACAAACCTTTTAAAATTCAACGCAAGCCTTTATTTCAACACATAGGCCTTATATACAATTATAATTCAACATAATAAACCTTATAATCATTATAATTCAACATAATAAACCTTATAACCATTATAATTCAACACATAAACCTTATAATAACCATTATAATTCAACACAAACCTCATACACCAAGAAAACATCCATAATTCTATCCACTTCCAAAACCTTTAACTTCTAAAGATTCACCAAACATAATTACAAATTCCATCATTCCTCAATTCACAACAACTTCCAGAACTATACAACAACTTCCAAAACTATACAATAACTTCCAGAACTATTCCTATCCAGTACAGAACAACACAACAACAAAAATCTCTAAGGACCATAAACATCACACAAAAGAAAGAATGACAATATACCTTATATAATTCTCATCTCAAGAATGTATTGACACCATTCCTCTTTAATTTCTTCCAATTTATCTTTCAAGTAAGTAGCACACTTGAATTCATCAAAGTACTACATAATATAACATAATATACATGATTTAGGTAAAACTAATTAATTAGATGAAATATTTGTTAAATATTAAAAATAATCCCAACTTATAAATCCATACCATGTTTGGAATCTCTATTTGATCCAAATGAATAGTTTATTTCATAAACCTCAATACGAAATAACCGCAATCTATACAATTACGCTGACGAGGACACTACACATAGAAAAAAATACGAATATATATATATATATATATATATATATATATATATATATATATATCAGGATGTATAGTTTAACTTGTTTTATCAAGGAACATCACTATTATAATCAACATTGTGAAAATATACCTGCACTTTGATTCATGTAATGTTGTTTGCTTTACTCTTTGGTACTCGAGCTTGTCATTGTGATCAGAATATTTGTATAGCTCTAACATAATATAAACGAATATTTAGAACAATCTCACATAAATAAGTAACATAATACACACGAAGATTTAGAACAATCCCATCACTTACGTATCAAGCATCTTTTTCATATATATATATATATATATATATATATATATATATATCAGGATATATAGTTTAACTTGTTTTATCAAGGAACATCACTATTATAATCAAAATTGTGAAAATATACCTGCACTTTGATTCATGTAATGTTGTTTGCTTTACTCTTTGGTACTCGAGCTTGTCATTGTGATCAGAATATTTGTATAGCTCTAACATAATATAAACGAATATTTAGAACAATCTCACATAAATAAGTAACATAATACACACGAAGATTTAGAACAATCCCATCACTTACGTATCAAGCATCTTTTTCATATCTGGGTATTTTGTTTGATCATCATCTAACGAATCCAGATAGTATATTATTTCTTTTATTAATCACAACCAACAACCAGTGTCCATTGTAAAATAAAACAAAAGTTTATATGGACATTTTCTACACAACGTCAAAAAATGAAAAATTATAATAAATGAAGTTAGAATGAAAATTTAACCCATGGCCAGTATTATATGGTAAAAGATACAACTTTTATGTATCTCTATTGGCCATAAATGCATCGACTAAGTCATCTTTGACTGCATTTGGACTTTGATTGATTAACCGTGCATTGATACAGCTGGGAGATAAAAAACAGAATCTTTCCATCAATTGATGCGGGCGCATCAATTTGTCTTACAAGAACCTTAAACAAAAACATAATCAACATTAATAGAATATTCATTGGAATGAGTAAATAAATTGTTCAATTAATTATATAAAATTGATCAGAGTACCTGATGTATGAATTCATAACACAGATGCCTAATTTAGATTGTTGAAAAATCTTATCCAAATTCTCTTTGGTAATTGTTTAGGTATAAGAAAAACCAAAAATACCTTCCTCCATAGGTATCTCACGAATACCACCTTCCATCTCATCTGTTGTTCCTACATATGTTTCAAGGCACAACCTAAATCGAAGAATAAATGCTTTTTTAGGCTCGATCTTTGCAAGATCCTTTTTTCGTTAGAGATATTCTTGCTAGCTTGTTGCAACTCTTGAGCATGAATCTAAATATCATATAAGAGTTAAGTAATGTATAAGATCATGAAGCTTTTGAATTCGGAAGAAAGAATTAATATTTTCTATGCATATATATCAATTTACCTCTTTTTTTGATGCAACTGACTCATTGTGGTGCATAATCCCCTTATCTTTTGATTGAATTTTGTAGGAGTATAACATTAACATGTAAATAAAATGTACTTAAATGTAAGAATAACTCACATGGCTCGTAAAATATTTGAATACTAAAAGGTTCATACCTCGTTATCTATGAAAATGAGGTTGACGACCATGCAATATACGATCCTATTGCGTCTCCCACCAATGTTGCATTTGAAACATCGTCTGGTATAGGTAATAACGCATCCCCCTCTAAAGCAATATCAATAGATACTTTCAAAAATCCAGCAAAGAGCGGTTTATAGTGAAGTACATCTCCCAAAGTGTTATGCACTTTTCCCTTGCAAACCATGTGATAAGTCGGTGACGATAAATACAGTTGATAAGGTGAAATGCCCTAAACCAATAATAAATATGAAATAATTAATGTGTATATTTGCCAATTAAAAAAATTGTTCTAATTTAATTTCATAATAATATATATAATTACCTCATGAATTTTCTGTTGAAAATTACAATTGATACTATCTTTGCCACTAGTATCTTTAAACTCTGAACTGCGTCGTTCTGACATATATCTTTCTTTATCCTTTTGCAATTCACAAATTTGAGCTTTTAATTCCTCCAACGATTCCATCACTTATTTATTGCTCAGATTTTTACTCTTTGGATGTTTATACAAGCTTGTTGGAGTGACCCCAAATCCCTTACCCCTCACACAACCAGAACACTCAGGAACATTTAATACTCGACTTAGTATGCTCCTGCAATCCTATTCTTCAGCTAGAGTTAAAGACTGAGATAGATTCTCCTGAAATTCGTATGCATATCGAAAAATATTAGTAGGGATTAAAAAGCATAAATATTATATGTTAATAAACTTTTGACTTACTTAAGAAAATAGTGTTATTACTCAAAAACTTGTTAAACATCTTCCTTAACAACTCCATCCTTACCCACATGAGCAGCCTTCCACAAAACATGTTCCGGAAGATATGATTCTTCACTTTTCTCCTCTTCTAACTACACATTAAGACAAATAATAAGATTAATTATAACACATGAGGAACAAGTATATCATAGCATTTATATATACTTACTATTTTTGCTCTAAGCGTGCATATCCCAAATGCCTTTTTTTTATGGATATGCGGGTTTTGAGGCTCGTTGGCGATTTATATGACTCGCATCCTGGATAAACAAGTTTAAGTCATATCAGAACACCTGTGGAACAGGTATATAATACAATGTTCATGATAAATTAACATTACATGGATTTCTTGTGTTCTTCATTTGGCTACAAAAGTTTCCCGTTCTTCAAGTGAAATCAAGTCTGCATAGTTTATTGGACGTTCTGTTTCAATAAATTTTCCTTGTGCATCCTTAAGAAACTTGTTTGTTAAAAATGCTCGAAACCCTCTGAGTCTTCTTCTTGCCAATTGAAGACAATATTTTTTCCGGTCGTCACCAATGTTAAAAGACATCAACGAAAAAACATACATAGAGTGTGTTAGTATAAGTAATTTAAAGACATAATCGTCAACAAAAACAAATAACATCACATATGGTACCTGTATCTCAATCCATATTTTTTCTTTAGCGGGTTTCAACGATGAAGTTCTCAAATTATCACTAGTGATTGGAATTTGCGAACGAACAAGTGCACCAATGTAACTTTTCAACATTGCCCCGTTAGGCTCAACTAGTTGGTCTGTTGCATTCCAATCTACATCATATTTTATACCTTTCTCTCTTGCACGAATGATTCCCTTCATAATAGTTATTCCTCATGTGATATCTCTTTCCACATCATGAAATGATTAATTTCCATCATTCTTAGAAGTATCATGCGAGTGTTCCTCGTTACTAATCATTTGATCTGTAATAAAGAAAAACATAAATTTGAAATGACAAATATAAAACTCCATAACCCATAATCTATTGAATATAAAAAATGACAAATATATAATTTTATTGAATAACTGAATATATAATTTTACTAGTACCTTTTTCACTAACATCTCTTTCTTTTCTTGGTTGGAATATGATTTACTTGTCTCTTAACAACATGGATAAATGGATTGATTTAAATTCCCTCATTATGATCATTCCTAATATATGATTAATTCGCTCTAATATTCTCATCTTGATCATTTAAAATATACGATTCATTCTCAACATCAATATCACCTTGATCTCCAATGTTATCATCAATTACTTTGTTAGATAAAAGCACTATGGACCATTTCGTACTTGTTGGATCAGTGACATAGAACACTTGTTTAGCTTGAGAGGCTAGAATAAAAGGCTCATCTTTGTACCCCACCTTAGTATGTTCCACTTGCAAAAATCCTGACTTATCCAATCGTATGCCACTATTATTTTCAACCCACCTGCAACCAAAGATAGAAATCTAAAGCTTCTCATAATCAAACACCCAAATGAACTCGATAACCCCAAAATATGACAAATTTGGATATTTGGGGTTTAAGTCCTTCACACTTGAAATGTGCATTACTTCAGCTACCACGGTGACACCACTATTTTGCATAGTAGTTTTATCATCTTGTTCTTTGGTATTAAATGTGTATCCATTAATTACGTATGCGCTTAAAGAAAACACATGCAAACTTGGACCATATGCTAAACATCTCAACCTTTATGTTATTGAAGCAGTATCTAAATAAAACTTTGAATAAATATGATCCTTAAACCAAGGTATAAAACTTTGATTTTGCTCTCGTACTTTCCAGTTTTCATTTCTATTCTTATTTAAACCTTGGAGTTCATCCTTGTACATTTCAACATATGGCTCAACCTCATTGTCATTGTGCAGAACATACAAATGCACTTGCTCCTGTTCAGCCCTTGATATAGTCATAATTTTTTTTCCAATTAACTGGTTTCCTTCTTTTTTTCCGACAATATGAGATTTGGGGAGTCAAATGGATTGAACATTGGGCAAATATTCAGTATAAAACTCAATTGCTTCTTTAACAATATATCGTTCAACAATACAACCCTCTGGTCGACTTTGGTTTTTCACATACCCTTTTAATATTTTCATATAACGTTCAACAGAGTACATTTATCTCATATAAGTTGGTCCACACATTTGTGTCTCTTTAACAAGATGAACAACTAGATATACCATTATGTCAAAAAATGAGGGAGGAAAATACATTTCAGGCTCACACAAAGTAATAACTATTTCTTTTTGCAATGTTGGTAAGATCACAGGATCGATCACCTTACTACAAATTGACCTGAAGAAAAAACACAATTTATATTGCGCTTCTTACTTTTTCTGGAAAAATAGAATGTATACCTATTGGTAGAAAATGTTCCATTATTACATGGCAATCATGTGTCTTTAAACTCTTTAACTTGAGGTCTTTCATAGACACAAGTCTTTAAATATCTGAAGAGTATCCTTTTGGAACTTTAACTTCACTTAGAAACTTAAACAATATCTTTTTCTCCTTTCTAGATAGAGTATAAGCAGCAGGTGGTAGATATGTCCATTTTCCTTTCTTCAAGGGTCCTAATTCATTTCTTAGTCCCATCACTATCAAGTCTTTTCTTAATTTAAGGCCATCCTTGGACTTTCTTGTATATTGAGTAACATACCAATAACATTTTCAAATACATTTTTTTCAATATGCATAACATCAAGAAAATGTCTTACATACAACGACTTCCAATATGGCAATTCAAAAAAAATTTACCATTTCTTCCACCCATGTTTGACAAGCGTATGTGCAAAAGGCTTGTCAAACTGAGTACTCACATCTTTCACCTTTTCAAAAATTTGGTCACCTGTCAATGTAGGTGGAGCTCTACATTGTTCTGGATTTCCATTGAATGCTTTTCTCCACCCACGGTAGTGATGATTAGAATTTAAGAATCTACGATGACCGAGAAAGACATTTCTCTGACAAAATTCCAATCATGTCCAATATGTGTTTTCTTCACAAATATGACACACACATTGACCTTTAATGCTATACCCAGATAGATTTCCATATGCTGGAAAATCATTAATTTTTCCAAACAACATCGCCCTCAAATTGAAACTTTCTTTCCTATATCCATCGTAAACCTCCATACCTTTCTCCCCCAAAATCATTAAGTCTTCGATTAAAAGTGTCAAGTATACACCTATTTCATTCCCTGGTTGTTTAGGCCAAGAAATTAACATAGATAACATCATGTACTTACGCTTCATACATAACCATGGAGGTAGGTTATAAATCATAATAATCACATGCCATGTGGTATGTGAGATACTTAGAAGACCATGTGGGTTCATTCTATTAGTAGATAATGCCAAGCGAAGGTTTCTTGCTTCTTCTCCAAAATCAGGATAATCGTTATCAATTTTCATCTATTGTGGTTAATCTGCCGGATGTCAAAACTTTCCATCTATAACTTTTTCATCTACATGTCAAGTCAAGTGTTTTACATCGGTTTCACTATAAAACATGAGTCTAAATATCGAAATTATAGGAAAATACCATAAGACTTTTGCTGGAGATAATTTTTTCTTATATCGAGAGACTCCACATTTAGGGCACTCATTTAACCATGCATATTCATTTCAAAACAAAATACAATAATTTGTTCAAGCATGTATCTTATCATAGCTCATGCCAATAGAGCACAACATTTTTTTGGCCTCATAGGTTTGTTTGGGAAGAACATTATCCTCTGGAAGCATATCTTTCATAAAGGCTAATAACTCTGTGAAACTTTTATCTGACCATCCATTGCCTGCCCTTAAGTTATACAACTTTAATACCGCAGACAATCTTGGGAATTTAGTGCAACCTTTATACAACGGTTTCTCTACATTGCTTACCAATCTCTCAAACATTTTGGGACAATCCTGAAGATCTTCTTCAAGTTCTTCTGCAATCTCTTCAACTCGATCACAATCGTATGTATCTATGCCATTGTTGTTTGAAGCATAGGTCGTATTATCCCCTGGTTCAACATTCTCGTTACTTATCTCACCATGTAATATCCAACATGTATAACTTCGATCAATTCCATTCCTTTTTAAATGCGATTCCAACTGAACTGCGACATTCCGATAGCTATAACAACAACCTAAGCAAGGACATGTGATTCAACTGGGGTATTTGGTGTGTTTAACAACAAACTTAACGAATTCTGATATCCCATTCCCCTACTCTTTTGACAATCGATTGGAAGACATCTATTTTTTATCCATGGTTTTACTAAGTAAACTAAACAAAAACACTAATTATTCACACAACTATAGCAAAAGAACAACTAATTACCTGTAGAGAAGTCAGTAACTTCTGGAACCACACAATGTAAGATTCTTGGAAACGATCAGAATTTCACTCTTCACAAGTAACCCCTACAGCAAATTAACTAAATTAGTATATAATAGGACAAACAAGATATATCGGTGAAACAAGTCAAAGTCTCAAGAATCAAATTTAGTAAACATCAACACTTCCTTCAATTAAGCAACATGGCATCGACGCGCAAATTCAATCACATTAATTCAAGTAGCATGGTATACAACAAAGAATAACTTAAGTTCAATTAACTTCAAAGTTCTATCCAACAAAGAATCATCAATTCGAGCATAAATCAATCACCAAAATTATCAATTCCACATTTAAACTCAATAGTAACTTCAACCTCAACAATTAACAATTAATTTCATTACTATTCATCATCTTCAACCTCAACAATTAACAATTAATTTCATTATCATTTTCAATCAACAATTATATCAAAATAAAGTAATCACTAACAATTATCCATCAACAATGTCATTATCACTATTTAATTAATTGCGAAGAGAGGGAGACACGGCGGAGGGAGTTGCAGTCACTAACAATTAATTTCACCACAAATCTCACTATTCATCATCTTCAACCTTACTACAACAACAATTTCAAAATCAAATTCTCATAACAACCACATCAACACTATCAATGTCTCATTTTAATTGTTTCAACAACAAACAAATTCATCAATTAATTCCAACAATTTATATAATTAGTTTCGCACCTTTAACACTAATTCACCAACAATGTCATTCAATCTTCAATTGAATTCAAATAACAATAACATCACAATCTATTCTATGGCTTGCGAATTCAAAAAAGCAAAAGAAGAAATAGCTTGCTAAAAACGAAGGTGTTCCGAAACGAAACAGTGGGATTTACGGCGGAGGGAGATGCGGCGGAGGGAGTTGCAATTGTGAAGAGAGGGAGATACAGCCGAGGGAGTGAGTTGCAACACAAAGAAAGTTACGGCGGAGAGAGGGAGATACGGCGGAGGGAATAGCCTTGCGAAGAGAGGGAGACACGGCAGAGGGAGTTGCAGTCGCTTAGAAGCACTTTTCAAAAGCACTTTCTAAAGTGTAGCCTACGCAAGCCTTTTAGCAGCGCTTTTCAGAAGCGCTTTCTAAAAAAAGTCTTTAGCAGCGCTTTTTTTCATAGGTTTTTTTAAAAAAAAAACTTATAGCAGCGCTTTGGGGAAAAAGCGCTGTCTATGTAGTGCTTCAAAAAATAAAATTTGGCATAATGAAAGAAAAGATAAAATTTGAGAAGAAAATAAAATTAGTGTTTAGAACAAAGGTAGAAGAAGACGAATTTCTGTAGAGTTTCTCTCTGCTTCCATACTGGAATTTCATTCTTTGCAATCGTAAGTTCTTAATTTTTAAATGATATGCGTTACTCCCTATTTAAAGATTTTAGGCTTGCTTACTCCTCATGTAATGCACAAAAAATACCTAATTCTGCTAACACTACAAAATTATATCTAAGTCAAAATTCCTGTCGAGGTACACAACTTCGACATTTCAGCACTCACACAATTTTGACCCTTCCTTGCTCCTGTCAAGCAACAAGCTTCAACACGAGGTATTACAATTCAACACACCATCTAATTAATTGTGTCTAAGCTATTTACATTCATCATAGACCTTAATTTCTTGAACACTTCTACCTGCACGCCTTTCATCATGATATCTACAATCTGATTCTCAGTTTTGCAGTATTCCAAGTTCAGCTTCCCATTAGCTACCTGCTCTCGAAGATAATAGAACCTCATTTCTATGTGCTTGCTTCATCCCTGTGCTATCAGATTCTTCACCAGATTGATATCAAACATATTGCAGATCTTCAACGCAATGGCTCCATGACTCTTCAATGTTATCTCTTTGACCAGATTCACCATACATGTTGCTTGACATGCACAAAGAGAAGCAACTATGTACTCTGCTTCACACAATGACATTGCCACTACTGGTTCTTTTTTTGAGCTCCAAGCAGCTGGTGCACCACCTAGCATAAATAAATAGTTGGTTGTGGATTTTCTATTTACTGCATCATTACACAAACTTGAATTATTGTAACCCACTAGCTTGCATTCTTTTCCTTCATTAGTTGTAGGAAACAGAATTCCTTATATGAGATATGACTGTAAAATGCATGGTCGTGCTCAACTGAGTCGATATGAGATATTGGACTTATTAATTGTTATAAAGTATACTCAGCGATCAAGGAATAAAATATTGGACTATACAAGGGTGACACATTCTATGCCTTGTGTTCAATATAGATATAAGGGCAAAAGGATAATTATACATATTATCATTATCACATAAAGGTTATGTCAGATCACATGACACTCTCGTGACTTGGGTAGAAATGATGTGTTGCTAGATACCGCTAACTGTTTATAATATTAAATAGGTAACTTAATATTATTGCCAACGTTAAGAGAAAGTATAAGGTCACACGCAAAGAGTACTGATAATGGAATTGACGATTAAATTAAATAAGATTTAATTTAATTATGTGTTAATAGTATTTAAATTGTTTAGTACATTAACACATATATATAATTTATTTGATTTAAATAAATAAATGAGAATTGATAGTTGATTAATTTAAATATGATTTAATTTAATTAATATTTTATTTTATTTTATTAAAAGAGTTTAACTAATTATAAATGATATCTATTCAAATAAAATAGTTTTAATTAAATAAGATTGGGCTTATTTTTGAAAAGCACAAAATAAGAACATTAGGATTTTAGAATCTATCTATAAATAGAGGAGCTCTTTCCCCTACTAATCCTAATTGTCAATTTTTTCAGAACTAAAAACGGCTAGCACAGCGTTCTACTTTGTACTCGCGTGGACTTCGTAGAGACGATGGTATTTTCCATGTTCGTGATCAAAGTTAAAGCACGCTTCAAGAGGTAATTCAGAATCCTTATTTTGTGTTTTATTTGTGATTGATGGTTTAATCAAGATCCGTTTATCGGGATTATTCCGTTAAGAGGATGCATTTTTTAAAAAACCCTCTTAAATCCCAACAGTGGTATCAGAGCTCCGGTTCTGATTAAATCATTAAATTCAAATATGATTTATATATATATATATATATATATATATATATATATATATATATATATATATATATATCGATAAAGTCATAATTATATGCATGTGGTTATGATTTTGTGCAAAATTTATGGTATATATATTGCTTGGTAATGGTTGCCACACAATATATTGTTGTAACAATCCAATTTATAATTTCATTACATATGCCGAATGGGTTTGGCGGAACCGTAACCTAATAGCTAAGTACGTTAGCTATTTCAATTAACTGGATGTTACTGACTAACCAAATTTTTATTTAGTTTCCAAGAATAATGTTATGCCTTTTGCACTGTCCGATTGGTTCTTTGTAATTGCAAGATTGCTTAATATTATTAATAATAATAATAATAATAATAATAATGAATAATAATAATAAAAATAATTATAATAGTAAAAGAGTTTATTGTTATAATTAATTAATAATAAAATAGTTTATTATTATTAATAATAAAGTGTTTATTATTTAATATTAAATATTGACATCAATTTTTGTACAATTGGGATGTTCGTTGTTAACTATGCTTTGGAATCCGACATTAGTATGGTGAAGCAGCGATACTTCGATCTTCCATAAGTGATACAAATATAATTGATAAATTTATATACAATATAAATAATTCTAATGCGAAGTTAGTGTATTTGATACACTATTTTGTTTCGTACATTAATTAGTGTAATGATTGTTATACATTTGAAAGATCAATGTGCATTCTGATTAGGAATCCAACACTTGTATGGTGAAGCAATAACATTTTGATCAATCATATTGAATAGTCGATCATTACGTTTTGATGGTATGAACGCTTATGCATTAGGGTTTGTGACGGTGCAAGAGTTATACTTTTAGGGTTCGCAAAAGCGTCAAGTGTTTATGCGTCAATATTTGTAATTTGATAATCTATTATTATTTATTATTTAATTATTTAATTATTAAATAAATTGGTATATGGTTATGACCTTAGATTTTGGCGTTTGTTTATTTTAAATACGACATGTGCGTCGTCATTTATTTTATTTAAATACGGCCTGGATGTCGTGGTTTATTGTAATTAAATACGACCTGCGTGTCGTGCCATTTAATTATTATTTTATTTATTTAAATATTATAAATTGTTCGAGTTCAAGAGTTGAAGAGAAGACAACCCCAAAAGATGACGCCGGTGGAGAGGCTTGAGAAGCTTGCTCGTGGGTCAAAGAATTGTAATAAATTAGTTTATTTAATTCTTGCATTTTAGGTGGTCATAATCGTATTACCAAGTTTTATTTTATGTATGTCATGCGTGAAATGTATGTTTATATGTGTGTGTATAAGATACACAATTATGTGTGTGTATGAGATACACAAACCAGTAAGATCAAATTTAATTAAAATCATTTCAATTAAATATTAAGTTAATTGCTTTCCAAAATTTAGCACTCATCAAGACTAGTATCGAATAATGTAGGTTTCGCCTAACGCGAGGTGCATGTTTTATATTAGTAAGGTGCAATGGGATAAATGTAATATCCAACTGCTAAATTTTTGGGTTTGACTTAACTAAACTAATTATAATAGGATTATATATGTTTATAAGCAAAAGTTGAGAACAATCCATAAGATGGATTAGAATAAAGAGTTATTCACTCAACTGATAAAATTTGAGAGTTGTATTAGATACAATTGGAAAGAGTTCCTACCTAAATAACGGAGTTTTGTGTAATCCTCCTACGCTGACTTAAAAAAAAGTGAAATATGGATCTTGACCCTCTAGAAAATCTTCCAACGGTATTTTCCGAATCAAATGTTGAGGGTCATTTGGTTTGAGTAAAAATAGTGGGAGCATTTTAATCAAAGTCCTTATTAAAATGATTTTGATATAATTTTTTTTACACGTTTTGTATTTAGAATTACTTTTGCATTTTATTTTTAATTTACTTTGAAATGTCCTTATGAAGGATGTAAGGATCAGAAAGGAGTTTCTGAATTGGTACATAAATTAAGAATTGTTCTCAAGCACGAGAAAAATTGTATGTTCTCAAACAACCAATTCCTAACAACCGGATATATCTAGATTTTAAGAACGATACTTATGAGAAATATCAATTCGAATGTCTAGATATAACATATCTCATAATTGTAGTCGTCACGGAGAATGATATAATCATTAACCTCAAACCTTTTCTTTTAAATAAGAAATACGATATATGAGAAATGTAAAAACTTTCCAAGGTCTTTTCTTTACAAGTTAAGAATCCAAATGGATCTAAAATAGTTTTGAGATTTAAAATTTGGATTTCCTTATAGACCAAATAGTTGGTCACAGGTGTTATTTGAGATTGTCTCGAATAGGTATATTAGATTCATTATAAATGAATTTTAAATATGTCCACCACATCTTATTGAAAAGAAAAGAAAGTAGTTTGTGATGCTAAATAGATGAACTATAAAAGGAATGAGATTCATTTTATATTCCTTTGAATTTTGGCACAAAAAAAACGATTCTAAAGGAAGACAGTGATTTCATGTGTTGAAAGAAGAAAACTGTTAATGGTTATAAAAGGAGTCAAAGTAGAAGAAAGAAGAAAGATTTTTTCTTCAAACGTTTTGTTATAGAAAATCAAATTGTCTAATTCTACATCTTAGATATGTGATATTAGATATTGATCTCACATTTATAAGAATGTGATGAGTCTTTTAAGAAGTAGGACATTGATTATAATTTGAGTCAGCTTATATCTAGAATGAAACAATGTGTTTCATTGGCTATAAGAGCTTATGATTAGACTTAAATTAGAGCTCAGAATGAATCCAAATAATTGTTATTAGGTTTCATTTAGTAAAAGAGACATTAATCTTAAGTCTTGCTTTGACAAGATAAGGAGTGCATATTTTGATAATGGACAAATGTTGTCATGATTATCCAAACAATATTTTCAATACTAAATCAAGGAGTAAATTTAAGTTCTACAATCTTGATAAGCTCATCTATAAAAAATATGGGATGGATCAAATAAGATTTGAAAGCTACCTATTTGACACGAGTTAGAATTCTTTTGATAAGAGTTCAAGTGTGAAGTAGAAGGAAACAACTCGAAAATGTATTAAGATCATACGAATTGTTCGCTATGGTAAATACCTATAAAAAGAATATAATGACCATTTAAATCGTATCATGTCTGACATTGATCGATTTAAGATAGTTCAATTATATCTTTGTTACTCTTTTATAAATTGTTTTATATACAATTATTCATATCCATAACCAACTCCATTTAAAATAGTCGTAGACACACCATATTTGATATGGAGGTAAGAGTACCTAGTTTGTCTTTATGATCATTTGGGTTGTAAGGTTTATTAAGTAAATTTGATCACAATCTAGATGAACATGTATTTATGGATGCATCCCAAATAGAAATAAAGGACACATATTTCATAACACATTATGGGACAAAATTGTTTTGTCATAGAACTTGAGTCTTCCTTTAGAGACATTATGTATCTAAAGGAACCAGTGGGAGTGATGTAGAACTTGAAGAAATTCAAGCACTAAAAAATACATATATTTATGAGAATGGAATATGAACCAATTCAACAAGGCAATTGTTGCAGGACCATTGGTTCATGTAGCACAATCTCTAGAGAAGATCATAATGATCTTAATTCTAAAGGAAGTATAAGTTGTTTAAATCCAATTATGGATTATAGCAAAGTTATTGGAGATGAATCCATTTATTAATGAAGTTTTGCAAAAACTTGGATTAATAAATGTCAAGTTTAAATCTTGTACACACTAGAAGGTTAGTAGGAGTATTTGAATTAATCTAGTATAGTATGTAGGAGACATACTTATCATGAAAACAAATTTCCTGCAACACCAATGTAGGACATGGTTAAGGAAATGGTTTTGATGAAATTTTTTGGTGAGGTTTCCAAAAGTTAGGAATCATAATCTATAGAGATATATGGTTAATGAATCTCAATCCTAGCACAAGTGCATATCCCGAAGAAGTGTTATGACACCCAATATGGATAATCTCACATTAAGATTATTTCATGCGTGGCATAATATTTTGTCTAATAGACAATGTCTTACCTCATTGGCTGAGAAAAAGGACACCATGATATGTACTGCACTAGATGCACCGTATGCTATGAGCATAAATAATAAGCACCAAAATGATTGAAGTGTTCATCACTAGATCACTATCAAGATGATATGTGGTTATCTTAAAAAGATCTGGTGTTCCTTTTCTTGAGAGTAAATGGGAATAATCATTGTAAAGGAGTTATAATGATGCTACTCCAAAATTTATGAACTATATATTCATATCACAGTATAAATTAAATGTTATGCTTTGATGACAACTATATAAGTTGAAAAAGGCTTTAGATAGTTGTCGTTTCTAGTACAAAGGTCAAATATCTGATTTGGACCGCTTTTCTAATTCTTGGGAAGAAAGTTGTGTTCCTTGTATTGTAGATCCTGTTGATCTCATTCATGATGATAATGGGTTAATCTTACAAATTCAGAAAACCAGATTTCACTAGTTATCCATGTATATATATTTTGACACTTCAATTTATTTCGATTGAAGATCGAAAGTTGAAATTGGAAGATGTGTATATTACCAACATAGGAAAGAGTTCCTTATAACCTAACTAAGTATCATGCTTAAATAATGCTTGACGCACACAATAGGCAAATAGATGTTAAGTTAGTATCTAATTGGCTCTAGTGCAAGTGGGAGATTGTTGGAGTAAGCCCTAATAACTAATCAGTATTGGTTGTATATGCTTTTGTACCATGACCTTGATATATATTGTTTGTTAATATATATACTTACTAGGCATTGTATTTATTGTGTTATTTGTATATGACATAATAAAGTCCTTAGAATAATTAGTCTATTAATGACCTGTTAAGTGTGGCTTAATCGTGAGACCTCATTAAACACAAAGACGTTATTCTTAAAGTATCTGTAGTCAAGCTTTAATGTCAAATAGGAAAACAGTAATGCATAGAGACTATTAAATGAGTAGACTGATGAATGTATCTCACAAGTCATGGATATGAGATATCAAGTCTTCAGGTAGGTATAAATATTAGGTGTAATATTTATATTGGATTGACCCACCATGAGAATACTACATAGTTTGTTATGTAAGTGTCATAAGTTATTCTCATAGTAATAGTGATGTATTCCACCCTTCGACCTAAAACCAATATGGACCCTAGATGTGGAGTCGAGTACTTTATTGCCAATCAAATGTTATCTCTAACAGGATGACCATAAAGATGGTTTATGGGTACTTTACAAATCATGCTGAGGAACATGAGTGACCTAGATGGGATTTGTCCCTCTTACATATACGGGAGTAATATCTGTTGGCTTCTTGATATAGTATGACTGTAAAATGCATGGTCGTGCTCAAATGAGTCGATATGAGATATTGGACTTATTTGTTGTTATCAAGTATACTCAGGGATCAAGGAATAAAATATTGGACTATACAAGGGTGACACATTCTATGCCTTGTGTTCAATATAGATATAAGGGAAAAAGGGTAATTATACATATGATCATTATCACATAAATGTTATGTCAGATCACACGACATTCTCGTGACTTGTGTAGCAGTGATGTGTTGTTAGATAACACTCACTGTTTATAATTTTAAATAGGTAATTTAATATTATTGCCAACGTTACGAGAACCTATAGGGTCACACACAAAGAGTACTGATAATGGAATTGACAATTAAATTAAATAAGATTTAATTTAGTTATGTGTTAATAGTATTTAAATTGTTTAGTACATTAACACACACACACACACACACACACACAGATATATATATATATATATATATATATATATATATATATATATATATATATATATATATAATTTATTTGATTTAAATTAATAAATGAGAATTGACAGTTGATTAAATTAAATATGATTTAATTTATTTAATGTTTTATTTTAATTTATTAAAAGAGTTTAATTAAATATAAATAATATCTATTTAATTAAAATTGTTTTAAGTAAATAAGATTGGGCTTATTTTTTAAAAGCCCAAAATAAGAGCATTTGGGTTTTAGAATCTCTCTATAAATAGAAGAGCTCTTTCCCCTACCAATCTTAATTGACAATTTTCTCAGAACTAGAAACGGCTAGCAACATGTTCCACTTTGTACTCGCGTGGACTTCGTAGAGACGATGGTATTTTCCACGTTCGTGATCAAAGTTAAAGCACGCTTCAAGGTGTAATTCAGAATCCTTATTTTGTGTTTGATTTGTGATTGATGGTTTAATCAAGATCCGTTCATCGGGATTATTCCGTTAAGAGGATAAAATTTTGAAAAAACCCTCTTAAATCCCAAAAGTGGTATCAGAGCTCCGGTTCTGATGAAAAACCCCTCTTAAATCCCAATGATTATATATATATATATATATATATATATATATATATATATATATATATATATCGATAAAGTCAAAATTTATGGTATATATATTTGTGTGTAATGGTTGCCGCAAAATATATTGTTGTAACAATCCAATTTATAATTTCATTACATATGCAGAATGGGTTTGGCGGAACCGTAACCTAATAGCTAAGTACGTTACCTATTTCAATTAAGTGGATGTTACTTACTAACCAAATTTCTATTTGATTTCCAAGACTGATGTTATGCCTTTTGCACTGTTCTATTGGTTCTTTGTAATTGCAAGATTGTTTAATAATAATAATAATAATAATAATAATAATTATAATAGTAAAAGAGTTTATTGTCATAATTAATTAATAATAAAATAGTTTATTATTATTAATAATAAAGTGTTTATTATTTAATATTAAATATTGATATCAATTTTGTTTAATTTGGATGTTCGTTGTTGACTATGCTTCAAAATCCGACATTAGTATGGTGAAGCAGCGATACTTCGATCATCCATAAGTGATAAAAATATAATTGATAAATTTATATATGATATAATATTTCTAATGCGAAGTTAGTGTATTTGATACACTATTTTGTTTCGTCAATTAATTAGTGTAGTGATTGTTATACATTTGGAAGATCAATGTGCATTCTGCTTCGGAATCTGACACTTGTATGGTGAAGCAATTGCATTTTGATCAATCATATTGAATAGTCGATCATTACGTTTTGATGGTATGAATGCTTATGCATCAAGGTTTGTGACGGTGCAAGAGTTGTGCTTTTAGGGTTCGCAAAAGCGTTAAGTGTTGATGCGTCTGTATTTGTAATTTGATAATCTATTATTATTTATTATTTATTATTTAATTATTAAATAAATTGGTATACAGTTATGACCTTATATTTTGGCGCCGGTTGTAATACCCCGTATTTTATAAACGCTCTGGATAATATTAGTTGAGACCAATTGAGATCCAATGTGCTCTTAGTAGTTTATCTAATAAGATAATTAGAGCAACTGATGAACTCAGAGCTGATCGGATTAATATTATCTAACTCCAAGGTTTTATCAATTGGTGCATTTGAGCTAATTTGGACATTTAGTAGTGTTACTAACAATTATATTTTTCCTATATCATTTCTTTTTCCCTCATTTCCAAACATAGAAACTTTTGAGATGGAAAAAGGAAAGAAAGGAAAGGAAGAAGAAAAAGTCCAAAAGCTCAAGATCATCAACCATCATCAACTCTTCATCCATTCATCTCTTCATCATCATCATTATCTTTGAATCCAGGTGGGTTCTAGATAGAGACTTTAGTGTTGAATTTTCTTGAGGTTTAGAGTTAGGATTGGATTTTGTGAGAAAATGAACAATTTTGCAAATCAATGAAATCTAACGGATAAAATGAGGTATAAATGGTATAGAATGATTGTTATATATGTATGATCATCTGTCTATACTTGGTTGTGTGTTTGATTATGTTTTGGTTGAAATTGGTTTGGAGAATTTCCATGAAAAACCAGAAAATTATGTTCTGCAGCTTGAGTAATCGATTACTCACTTAGAGTAACCGATTACTCGGTAGAGAAAAGGAGAATCTGTGTAAGTTTTTAATGGAGTAATCGATTAACAGAATAGGGTAATCGATTACGGAATATGCCTATAACTCTCAATTTGATTCTGCATGAATAGTAAAGTTTGAGTAATCGATTACTCACTTAGAGTAACCGATTACCACTGTAAGTTATTGAAAAATGTTTATTTTAAAAAATTCATAACTTTTTAACCGTAATTCCGATTTTGACGTTCTTTATATCGATGTGAAGCTCTAAAAATACTATATTTTATGGAATTGAAAAATACTAGTTTTGCTGTAGATTAAATAAATCGGAGGGAACCGGAATTGGTGTAACTTGTGAATTATAATTGAACTTGTTGGAATTTTAAAAGCTTCAAGAGGTGAGCTAGTGAGGAACCCTTAGTGCGATAGAATGACTTAGAGAATTGCGCGGAAATGCATACATCGGTACTAGAGGAGTATTCTTGCTAAGTGGTTGATAGAGGGGGGGGGGGGAACCGTATTTTCCTCCGGTTTGTTCGTACCACTTAATAAATATTAATGACCCATGTTTAATCTCCTTGAGCGGGATGGTCGGGGAAAGTATTTATTAGGTTTGTGTCACTTGATAAATACCGTGACACGTGTTTAATCCATTTGGTGTAGGATGGCCGGGGAGAAGTGTTTATTAAGTAGGTAACCGTGACCAGTGTTTAATCTCATTGTGCAGGATGGCCGGGGAAAGTTACATAGCGGTTGGTACCGTGACCCGTGTTTAATCCTTGTGTAGGATGGACGGGGAAAAGTACCAATTGTAGATAACCGTGACTCGTGTTTAATCTCCTTGTGTGGGATGGCCAGGGAGAAGTTATCTACGTTAGGAATCCGTGACCCGTGTTTAATCCGTTGTGTGGGATGGCCGGGGAGAAGATTTCCTAATTGTTTGGTGGATAACCGTGACCCGTATTTAATCCGTTTGTGGGATGGCCGGGGAGAAGTTATCTACATTGAGGATCCGTGACCCGTGTTTAATCCCCTTGTGCGGGATGGCCGGGGAGAAGATTCCTTAACTAGTGGTCGTTGTGTTTTGTGCGATGTGGTTCTCTAGTGCGAGATGTTGTGAACTCCGAGTCTTTCCCTTTCCCTTGGACTCGAGTTAGGATTTGGTTAGAACCCTATAAAGCCGAGAGAATCCATAAGATAGAGAACTCCATGAGATTTGATGTATCTCACCGCACTATTGTTGAATATTTCAAGTACTTCAGGTTCCGCGAAGGGTAAGGATAAAGCCGTGTGATTATCCTTACTTGGTTGTTGGCTTAACTTCCATTGTGGAGTTTTAAGATCGTTGACGATCTAGTTATTAGTTTTATCGTTGGAACATCTTGTATATATATGTATGCCATAGTTTTTTTATTAGGCTTTTTGGGCATGTATATGTATAATGTGTTTACTAGGGACTTATTGGTATTTCAATACCAGACGTGGTTTTCATGTATAATATATTCTTCGTTGTATGTATTTATATATGGGTGTTACAGTTGGTATCAGAGCAGGTCATATCCTCGACCTAGCCATGAAATAGAATAAGTGTTTCTTTCCGCTTCATATGCGTTGTGTCGCCATTGGTCTTAAGTGTTATATTTATGGTATTGAGCCTGATCAACTTAATCTTGTCTGTATAACCTTTAGGAACATGGCTGACGGGCACAGAGGCAACCGTGGTAGGCCCCGTACTACTCCAGCTGGGACGAATTCGCCAGGTGGCGATGGGAATGCTCCTTTGTATCAATTTATGCAACAAATGCAGCAGCAACGAAACCAGTTTATCAAGCAAATGGTACAACAAATAAATGGAGGTTTGCTTCCTCAGGTGGTTGTTCCGGAAGCTGTAGGTGGGACTTTCCGGGATTTCTTCTGCATGAATCCTCCAGAATTTCATGGCGGATTAGATCCTGTAAAGGCTCATGAATGGATAGCCGGTATGGAAATAATTTTCTTTATAGTGCAGTGTAGTGAAGAGAATAAGGTGGTATTTTCTTCGCATTCTTTGAAGGGTCCTGCCATGAGGTGGTATTTTCTTTGTATTCTTTGACGGGTCCTAGCTCCTTGAGGACTCAGAAAAATTTGAATTTCAAGAGGTAAGGCAGGGTAGTATGACTATGGCCAGTTATGCGGAAAAGTTTGAGGACATGGCTGCTTATTCTAGGCAGGCTATGTATGCTCTAGATGAACGATGGAAAGTAGATTAGTTTGTTTTTGGAATGAAAGCAGAAATCTCTCATAGTGTGTCTCAGAGAGCATTCACCACTTATGCAGAAGTTCTAAGGCAATGCTATGTAACCGAGCGTAGTTTGAAGAAAGACCAAGCTGAAAGTGTCGCAAGTAGGGGGAGTTCTAGTGATCGTGGGAGATCCAGTCAGCAGTTTGGGCCTAGATCACAAGCTTTCAAGGGAAAATAGGTTGCTAGACCTAATGTTGTTCCTTTGTGTAAAGTGTGCAACCAACGTCATTTTGGGAAGTGTGTCGGTGGGAGTTTTAGGTATTATAATTGTAATGGAATAGGACATGTGGCTAGAGAGTGTCCTCAGAATAGAAACCAAGTACAAGGAAGGAATACCGGACGGGTTTATACTTTGGATGCAAGGAAGAAGAAAAGTGACAACTCCTTAATTGCGGGTACGTGTTTCGTAAATGGGCATCCTTGTTTTGTTTTATTTGATTGTGGGGCAACACATCCTTTTGTGTCTATGCGATATGTGAAGCGACTTGGGTTGCAAGCTATTCCTTTATCTCCTCCTATGGTGGTCACTACCACCATGGATGAAATGGTTGAAACACCGTTGATGTGTGAAAACTGTGTTTTGTCTGTGAATGATAGAGTTTTCCAGAATGACCTTATCTGTTTACTGCTTAAGAAAGTTGATGTCGTTTTGGGGATAGATTGGCTTTCTGCTAATTCAGTGTTTATTGGGTGTGAGGAAAACCTAATCATCATTCCATCTATCGAGGCTACCCCGAAGGATGTGTTAACGACTATTTTAGAAGGTACGGTGGGAACATAAATTTCTTCTTTGAAAATGAGGAATCTATTTTACTAGTTCTTACTAAGGAGGGGAGTAGTGACCAGCAAGTGCTGAGTATTCCTATAGTCTGTGAGTTTCCCAAAGTTTTTCCTGAGGACGTTACTTCTCTTCCTCCAGAGAAAGAAGTTGAGTTCTCTATTGACCTGGTACCGGGAACGGCCCCTATATCCGTTTTCCTTATCGGATGGCACCGGTTGAATTAAGAGAATTAAAGGACCAATTGGAGGACTTAATGGCTAAGCATTTTATTAGACCTAGCGTTTCACCGTGGGGAGCTCCAGTGTTATTGGTAAAGAAGAAAGATGGTGGAATGTGGTTATGCATTGATTACCGTAAGTTGAACAAAGTCACCATTAAGAACAAATACCCTTTAACTAGGATAGACGACCTGTTGGATCAACTGAAAGGAGCCTGTGTCTTCTCGAAGATTGATTTACAATCGGGTTATCATCAGATCTGCGTGAAGAGTTCCGATGTGCCTAAGACTGCATTCAGAACCTGTTACGGCCATTACAAATTCTTGGTGATGCCTTTCGGTGTGACTAATGCTCCAGCTGTTTCTATGGATTACAAGAACCGAATATTTCAAGCTTACTTGGACCAATTTGTCGTAATCTTTATTGACGACATTCTTATTTATTATCGTAATCCACAAGAGCACGGGGAACATCTGAGAATTGTCTTATCGGTATTGCAAGAAAAGCAACTTTTTGCTAAGTTAAGCAAGTGTGAGTTTTGGATGTCGGAAGTTAATTTTCTTGGACATGTTATATATTAAGGTGGAGTGGCAGTGGATCCGTCAAAGGTAGAAGCATCGATTAATTGGGAGAGACCAAGGAATGCTTCTGATGTTAGAAGTTTCTTGGGATTGGCAGGTTACTATAGAAGATTCATCAAAGGTTTTTCTCAATTGGCACTACCAATGACGAAACTTACTCGAAAAGATTGTGATTATGAGTGGGATTCATGTTGTGAACAGAGCTTTATGAATTTGAAGTAGAGATTAACGACGACTTCTGTGTTAATCATTCATGATCCTAACAACTCGTACGAAGTATTTTGCGATGCTTCGAAGATGGGATTAGGGGGTGTTCTGATGCAAGACGGTCAAGTTGTAGCTTATGCTTCTCGACAATTGAAAGTTCATGAGAAGAATTATCCAACTCATGATTTGGAACTAGCAGCGGTTGTATTTGCACTGAAGATGTGGCGTCATTATTTATATGGTGTACGTTTTGAAATGTTCAGTGATCATAAAAGTTTGAAGTATTTATTTGATCAAAAGGAGCTGAATATGCGACAAAGAAGGTGGATGGAGTACTTAAAGGATTATGACTTAGAATTATAGTATCATCCAGAAAAGGAAAATAAAGTAGCAGATGCATTAAGTCGGAAAATAGTTCATAGTGCCGAATTGATGATTTTGGAGTATGGTTTGTTGGAAAAATTTAGGGAACTTAATCTTCCGTTTGTTTAGACTCCGAATGGTGTAATTATTGGAAATTTGAATGTCAATTCAACTCTAAGAGAGGAGATTCAATGAGAAAAAGTTTTAGAGGAGAAGTTTCAAGAGATGTTACTTCAACCGGGTTTTACCCAAGCGGAGGATGAGATTGTCCTGTTTAACCAAAGGATTTGTGTTCTGAATGACTCGGTATTAAAAAGAAAGATTTTAGATGATGCTCATAAAGGTACTTTTACGATACATCCTGGTTCTTCGAAGATGTATCAGGACTTAAAGAAAGATTATTGGTGGTCCGGAACGAAGAAGGATATTGCGGTGTATGTGTCAGAATGTGCGGTGTGTCAGTAGGTGAAGATTGAACACCAAAGACCAGGCAGTCTATTGCAACCTTTAGAGATTCCAGTTTGGAAGTGGGATAGTATTTCTATGGACTTTGAAGTAGGTTTACCCCGTACGCAAGGTGGTTATGATTCTATTTGGGTGATTGTAGATCGACTAACGAAATATGCGTATTTCTTAGCCGTGAAGACTACTTATAAGGTAAGTCATCTTGCAAGGTTATTTATTGCTGAAATTGTGAGATTGCATGGTGTTCCCTCTAGCATTGTGTCCGAGAGATCCAAAGTTTACTTCAAGGTTTTGGAACTTTTTAGCTATGGGTACGAGGTTGCGTTTGAGCACGTTGAATCATCCTCAGATGGATGGTCAGACTGAGCGAACAATACAAACGATGGAGGATTTGTTGAGAGCTTGTGTGCTAGAGAGTAGAGGAAATTGGAAAGAACTTTTACCGTTGATTGAGTTTTCTTATAACAATAGTTACCATGCGAGCATCGGTATGGCTCTTTATGAAGCCTTGTATGGGAGGAATTGTAGAACACTTTTGTGTTAGGCGGAAGTTGCTGAAGATAGAATTTTGGGACCTAAAATTATTCAAGAGACTACAGAAAAGATTCGAATGATCCGTGAGAAGGTTAAAGAAGCACAAGATCATCAAAAGAGTTACACGGACAACCCTAGGAGATCTTTATAATTTGAGGAAGGTGACCATGTGTTTCTGAAAGTTACCCCAGGATTGAGATTGAAAGGACCATTTAAGTCGCGCAAGTTAAGTTCGAGATACGTGGGACCGTATCAAATCTTAGAAAGGATTGGTGAAGTCGCTTACAGATTAGCCTTACCACCCTCTCTATCAGAGATGCATGACTTCTTTCATGTATCTCAGCTCCGAAAGTCTATTCCTGACCCTTTTTCGCCAGTTTTACCGGAATCAGTGAAAATAGAAGCAAACTTGACTTTTGAACCCCAACCGAGCCGTATTGTGGGAAAAGAAACAAAGGTATTAAGGAACAAAGACATTCCTCTTGTTAAGGTGCAATGGGATATGACGCATCTGGGAGATGCTACTTGGGAACTAGAATCAGAAATGCGGGATGCTTACTGTAGCTCAATTTTTGTGGTCCTGAGTCACTATCGCTTGGACACTACAGTTCGATTCATTTTTTATCCTATTGAGCTGTTTAAGGAAGGGAAATAGATGTCTCCAATTAACCCTGCTTGCATACTGAGTTTGAACATCGGTCTTTTAGGTTACAAATCCGATTAAGATGTGGGTCCTTCTTCGGTTTATTTTTTTAAGATTCAAATGTATGGATCATTTGTGAGGATTTTGGTAGGATGTTAGGATTTGGTTCTTTTGGGTTGATATATGAGGGTATTGGGTTTTTGATTAGTATGCTCGCTAAGATTTTGGTAATATTATGCCTACGTATTCCCGTTTAACGAAACAGGGAAATCAGAGAGATCGTAGTTCCCCCTATTCTATGGGAGGAAAAAACTGGTTTTGGTGTCTTGTTCAAAGCCCAAGACGTGAAGTTAAAGGTGGTTTGTATCTTGTTCAAAGCCCAAGATGTGAAGCTAAAGGGTTTAGGCTGAGAGAGAATTTGTCATCTCTTAAGGGGAGTTATTGATGTTTGTATGTTGTGAGCAAGGTACAACTTTGATGCTAAAAGGTTGATTGACTCAACCGGGGTTTTCATTATACAAAGCCTAAGAGGAGGCGGGAAGTTTGACTTTTCTGGGGAAAATGTTCTTTCTGTCTTGTACAACACCCAAGATTGAGGCTAAAAGGGTTCACTCAACAAGAGAGGGTTTTCATGTGTCTTGTATAAAGCCTAAGATTGAGCCTAAAGGGGGGACAGACTCAACAAGAGAGTGTTTTATACTCAACAAGAGAGTAGTTATGTGTCTCGCACAAAGCCCGAGATTGAGGCTAAGAGGGGATTGGCTCAACAAGAGAGCCTATTATACTCAACAAGAGAGTGTTTTTCTATCTCGTACAAAGCCCGCGATAGAGGCTAAAGGGTTGTGACTTAACAAGAGAGTCTTTTATACTCAACAAGAGAGTGTTTTTCTATGTCGTACAAAGCCCGAGATATAGGCTAAAGGGTGACTCAACAAGAGAGTCTTTTATACTCAACAAGAGAGCGATTTTGTATCTCGTACGAAGCCTGAGATGAACGCTGAAAGGGTGACTCAACAAGAGAGTATTTTATACTCAACAAGAGAGTGATTATGTATCTCGTACGAAGCCCGAAATGGAGGCTAAAGGGGTGACTCAATAAGAGAGTCTTTTATACTCAACAAAAGAGTGATTTTGTATCTCGTACGAAGCCTGAGATGGAGGCTGAAAGGGTGACTCAACAAGAGAGTCTTTTATACTCAACAAGAGAGTGTTTATATCCTTACGAAGCCCGAGATGGAGGATAAAGGGTGACTCAACAAGAGAGTCTTTTATACTCAACAAGAGATTGATTTTATATCTCCTACGAAGCCCGAGATGGAGGCTGAAAGGGTGATTGTTTCAGTCGAGTGATGGGTCCAGTGTGTTGGATAAAAGAGAAAATCAGTTCTTATAAAGAACCATATGTAAGGTTGTGCTTTGGTATTGATTAGAGGATCAGGGTTATTTCCTGTTCTTTAAGGAATTGGGAAATCCCACCGATATTGAGACTTTCCAAGTCTACTGGTGTTTTGAGAAATCGATTCTCAGATAGCGAAGGATCTTTGTATGATGCCCAAGAGAAGGCGAGTATGTTAAGGGATGAAGGTCAACCCATTAACTGGTCTGACACTCAGAAAGACAACTATAGCAAATTGATGACTAGGTTTTTTTCCTATACCTGTAGAGGTCTCTGGGTCCTTGTACTAAGCCCAAGAGAAGGCATGAGAGCTTGTAAGAAGCCGAAGGGTCCTTGTACAACGCCCAAGAGGAGGCGGGGATGCCTTTAGGAAGCCCGTGGGTCCCCAAACCCTGAGAAGTTCAAGACATGTTGTTCACTGAGAATAGATCAAGCCAGAAAAGTTCGAGAATTTGGAAGAAACACAAGAGATGTTATTCACGGAGAAAAGATCATCTCTGGGGAGTTAGAGTTTCTTTGATAAGTTCTAAGAGTGACACTCTGAGAAAGGGTTCACGAAGAATGCTGCCTTTCACGTCTCCATATTGTTTAACCCCAAGAGGAGTGAAGACTGTATCTGGTAATCCTATGGGGATCTAGTTTTGTTTGCATTTAAGAGTCACAAACAGGGCTTTACCTAGTGCTAGACGTAGCTGCCGGGGAAAACTCTAAATAACTATACTAGTATTACAAAGTGGATATTTGACAAGTATATAAAAGTTTGTGAAAGAAGACTTACAGTGAACAGCCCCACAATACAGTTATATATATGAAGGTGGATAAAGAAAGTGGGTAAACACTTACTCAGTTGTAGAGCTTCCATGCTGTTTTGTTAGTTGTTCAACAAAGAAAGCTTTGATAACATATATTCAAAATCAAAGGAGAAAGTGCTTTGAAAAGATTGTTGGGGCTTACAGCTCAAGGAGAAGCCCAAGGTTTTATTAGTGATTGTACTGTTGTTTTGAATTTGTACAGGGACTTATACAAGTGACTGAGGCCCCAAAAGGTTTTCTGTACAAAGGGGTGGGTCTTACACTCTCTCAAGAGGCCCAAAGGTGTTTAAAGAAAAGGAATGGGGCTTATAACACGAGGGTAGGCCCAGATGATTTGTTTTTGAACTGGCGATCGCGCCGAGATTTTTTGAGAGCACCGTGGGTCTTATACAATATCTGAGGCCCAAAATGGTTTTGGTTAAAAGGGGATTGGGTCTTACACTCTATTAGAGGCCCAAAAGATTTATTTTTTGTATAAGTGGTGGGGTTTACAGCTCGAGGAAAGGCCCAGTTGATTTTGTTAAAAAGGCGGCGATCGCGCCGTTGTTTTTGAAAATACAGTGGGACTTATACACTGACTGAGGCCCAAAATGTAACGCTCCAGTTTTTTCAGTTTTTATTTAATCGAGACGTTTTGATTATTTTATTATTATATTATTTTATTTTCGAATTTTATGTGAAAATATGTTATTTTTCAATGTTGTGATATTTTATCGGGTTTTGGGAACGTTTGCGAGATATTTGAGTGTGGGGGTATTTTGGTCATTTCATGATATTTTCCTTAAGTTAGAAAGAATAGAAATAGAAAGAGAGAAAAATAGAGAGAAAGAAAAAGAGAAGAAGGAAAAGGGAAAGAAAAGAGAAGAAGAGAAGAAAAAGTGAGAAAAACTTGGAAATCAAGAAATCGATCCCCCGACTTTTCTAAACGCGATTAAATCAGGTAAGGGTGCGAAACAAGATTATTATATGCTTGTGTATGATTATGTATGTATGTTTTTTATTGTTATTGGATTGAAATGATAAATATAGTAAAAATCATAATGTTTAGAAATTGGTAGAAATTGATTTCAAATGTGTTTAAACTTATGTTGTTGTGTTCCTTGTTGTTTATACATGTTGGGTATGTATTGATATACCTCAAATTGGTGTTTTTATAAGTATTGGATGATGATTTGGAGGATTTTGGGTTGAAACCCGTAACAACAAAAAGATGCAGAATTTTTCTGGTTTTCCCAGGTCATACGCGTATCGCGCATGTTCATACGCGTATGGGCCTTGGCAATACGCGTATCATGGGCGTGTTTTGGGCCAATATGCGTATGGATTCTCATTTTGCTCGGCCATCTGCCCATTTGCGTATGGTACGCGTAACAATTTAGTGCATTACGCGTATGGTGTAGGGCACTACACGTATTAGACTTTTGAACGTGAAATTTGGGAGAAATGGGTCTCTGTCTATACCCGTATGACCTTAGGCAATATGCGTATGGAATGGCGAGGAATCAGGGCCGTACGCGTATGGCTCAGGGCAATACACATACAGGCAGGGAAATGGTAAAATGGGACTTTTCAAAATATCGTTTTCGTTTTTCTTTCGTAACTTATGTTCCGTTTATCCGATTTTTACATTCTTGGTATCATTGGGAAGCTATTGAGCTGTACTTTCTTATTATGATGATTTGAAAATTGTTAGCCGATTTAATTATGTTGAGAATTTGGAATAGTGTCGGTTTGTCGACTTTTGTCGTTTTAATTGTGCGTAATTGATGTGTATCATGCAAGGTGCTGTTGTATGATGTAAATGCATGTGTTTAGATGGTGTTGAGATTATTTGTGGACGAATGGCAATTAAATGCATTGTTTTGGGCTTAAGTGCAAAGTGTGATTTTGTTGTTGGAGATGAATGCATTTATGTGTGTATTTGAATGTCACGAGTCCTTGTATGCCAAGCATCATGATATGCATTGTTGTGACATCCTGAGTGACGGATTGGTTCTAGAGGGAATCTGCTATAACATCGTGAGCCTTAAAAATAAGAGGTATAAATAGCCTTAGAAATAAGAGGACCGAAAGCGATGGTTATAGATGATCGTGTGCCCATGTGGGGTGTGAGCGATCGGGTCGTGTGCCCGTGTGGGGTGTGACCGATCCATAAACGTCGTGTGCCCGTGTGGGGTGTGAGCGACGGGGAACATCATATGCCCGACGGGGAGTTGTAGTGATGTAACGAGCGATGATTCCAGCAAAGTTCCTGAGTGAACTAGTGATGAGAAACATTGGAAGTCGGTACCGCATGTGCATATGCATAGAGTCATTGTGTCGGTCTCTTGCATTTGCATAAATCATTAATGTCTGTTTAGGTGCGGCATTGTGGATTAAACTGATAAATTGATACATGGATATGCTTTGGTGATATTTGTATTGTGCGTGGTTGGTATACCTTGGTGATGGAAATATGAATTATCCCTTGTGTTGTATTGTGTTTGAATTATGGTGTGAGTTGTGGTGAGAACCGTATATATGTGTATTTTTGTGTAATATATAATTGTATGCAATTATATGATGATTGTTTTTCTCACCCTTCTACTGTTTTATAATGCTCTATGAGGCATTGAAGATTAGAGTTGCTGGAGCTCTTTTTGCGAAGCTTAGGACTTCATTCTTTTGTCGGTCGGCTCTGATATATGACACCGGGTAGTTAGGGAGGCCGTTTGTGATTATCTGTATTATGTATATATATATATATATCCTTTGGCTTGTACCTGTATAACTTGATGTATGACAAACTTTTCATGTGATATATATATATATATATATGATATTCAGTTTTAGATTTTCCACTTTTATTCTAAAATATGAAATGTGGGTGTAAGGAGCTGAGTTCCTCTGTTGATTGCTACCCCACTGTTGCATATCTTTATGAGCAAGTGTTGTATAATTTGTTTCAATATAATGTGATTCCCCCCGTCTATGCCATGATAATTTAAATATACTCTGATGAAATTTTGAATTTTCTTTTACTTCTTTATTTAATTGGGGGTATAGATTGGGGGTGTTACATTAAGTGGTATCAGAGCCAGTCCGTGTCAGTTGTGTCAGTCCTTGTCGGTCTTGGTGTTTGGATGAGCTGTTTGTTTAACCATAGTTGCTGTTATTGGAAATGAACAGAATATGGCTGGTAGGAATGACGTTGCTTTAGCTGCTGCGATGCAAGCTATGGCTCGTACTGTGCAGGGTGCACCTAATGCTGCAGGTAATGATGAGTTCAGGAAGAACAAACCGCCTGTCTTCAAAGGAAGATATGATCCTGATGGTGCACATATTTGGCTGAAAGAGATTGAACGGATTTTCCGAGTGATGGATTGTGCTGAGGATCAGAAGGTGAGACTGGGTACTCACATGTTACTAGAAGAAGCTGATGATTGGTGGGTTAGTACTCGTCATGTGTTGGAAGCTGCAGAGGAGGTGATCACTTGGGCTGTGTTAAGTACTGAGTTTCTGAGGAGGTATTTTCCAGAAGATGTAAGAGGAAAGAAGGAAATTGATTTCTTGGAACTGAAACAAGGTAATATGTCTGTTGTTGATTATACTGCTAAGTTTGTGGAACTTGTGCAGTTTTATCCTCATTATGCTGAAGCGACTGCGGAATTTTCTAAGTGTGTTAAGTTTGAGAACGGATTGCGTCCTGAGATAAAGCAGGCAATTGGTTATCAAAGGATTCGGAGGTTTTCTGATTTGGTGGATTGTTGTAGGATTTATGAGGAGGATAGTAAGGCTCGTTCTACTCATTACAAGAGTGTGAGCGAGAGGAATGGGAAGCAACCGTTTCGTGGTGGTCCGTATGTGACACCAGCTGATAAGGGTAAACAAAGGGGAAATTTTGAGAAAAGGTCAGGTGGAGGGGGAATGTCTGGCCCTATGGGATGTTATAAATATGGTGAGTTGGGGCATCGTCAGTTTGAGTACAAGAAAGATATGAGGAAGTGTACTACTTGTGGAGGTGTAGGACATGTTGCAGCTGAGTGTGCCAGGAAAAATGTGGTGAAATGTTTCAACTGTGGGGAACCTGGTCATATTAGTACGAAGTGTCCAAAACCGAAGCAAGCTCCAGCAGGTGGGAAAGTATTTGCATTAGCGGGAACTCAGACTTCAAGTGCAGATCTTCTGATCAGAGGTACTTGTTTTATTAATAGTATTCCTTTAGTTGCTATTATTGATACTGGAGCGACTCATTCATTTATTTCGTCTGAGTGCGCGAAGCGTTTAAATCTTGTGTTGTCTTCGATGAGTGGTGAAATGGTTATTAATACTCCAGCAATGGGGTCCGTAACTACTTCTTTGGTTTTTCTAAGTTGTCCTTTGACCATTTATGGTAAAGACTTTGAGATGGATTTGGTGTGTTTGCCGTTGATGGGTTTAGATGTGGTTCTGGGAATGAATTGGTTGCAGTTCAATAGGGTTCATATTGATTGTTATCATAAGCTGGTAAGGTTTCCTTCTCTTGAGGAAGACGAAGACTCGAGTTTCTTATCTACCAAAGAGCTGAAGAAGCTTTTGACGGATGAAGCTCAGTTGTTTGGGTTGTTTGCATCTTTGACTGTGGATAGTCAAGTTTCACTAGATGTGTTTCCTGTTGTGTGTGAATTTCTGGAAGTGTTTCCTGAGGATATTTCGGACTTGCCGCCAGAGAGAGAGGTGGAGTTTTCTATAGATCTAGTTCCTGGTACTAGACCTGTTTCTATGGCACCTTATCGTATGTCGGCATCTGAGTTGGTTGAGTTAAAGAAACAGTTGAATGAGTTGTTGGAGAAGAGGTTTGTGAGACCAACCGTTTCTCCTTGGGGTGCTCCAGTTTTATTGGTGAAAAAGAAAGATGGAAGTATGCGCTTGTGTATTGATTATCGCCAGTTGAATAAGGTGACGATTAAGAATAAGTATCCTTTTCCAAGAATGGATGATCTGATGGATCAGTTGGTTGGTGCTTGTGTGTTCAGTAAGATTGACTTGAGGTCAGGATATCATCAGATTAGGGTGAAAGAGGAAGATATTCAGAAGACGGCTTTTAGGACACGTTACGGTCATTATGAATATTCTGTGATGCCGTTCGGGGTTTCTAATGCGCCAGGTGTGTTTATGGAGTACATGAATCGTATTTTTCACGAGCACTTGGATCGATTTATTGTTGTGTTTATTGATGACATATTGATTTATTCTAAGTCTCGGGAGGAGCACGCAGAGCATTTGCATATTGTTTTGCAGGTTTTGAAAGAAAGGAAGATTTTTGCCAAGTTGTCCAAGTGTGAATTCTGGTTGTCGGAGGTGAGTTTTCTTGGGCACGTAATTTCAGGTAATGGTATTTCTGTGGATCCATCTAAAGTAGAAGCAGTTCTACAATGGGAGGCTCCGAGATCTGTTACTGAAATTCAAAGCTTTTTGGGTTTGGCCGGTTATTATCGAAGGTTTATTGAAGGTTTTTCTAAGCTAGCACTTCCTTTGACCCAGTTGACTTGTAAAGGGCAAGGGTTCATTTGGGATATTCGGTGCGAGGAAAGTTTTAATGAGCTGAAGAGAAGATTGACGACAGCTCTGATTTTGATTTTGCCGAATCCTAATGAACCTTTTGTGGTTTATTGTGATGCTTCTTTGATTGGTCTAGGTGGTGTGCTAATGCAAGAAGGTAAGGTCGTGGCGTATGCTTCAAGGCAATTGAGAGTGCATGAGAAAAATTATCCTACCCATGATCTTGAGTTAGTGTCTGTGGTTTTTGTGTTGAAGATTTGGAGGCATTATCTCTACGGTGCAAGGTTTGAAGTCTTTAGTGATCATAAAAGTTTGAAATATTTGTTTGATCAGAAAGAGCTAAATATGAGGCAGCGTAGATGGTTGGAATTTTTGAAGGACTACGACTTTGGCTTGAATTACCATCCTGGTAAAGCTAATGTGGTAGCCGATGCATTGAGCCGGAAATCGTTACATATGTCCGCTTTAATGGTTAAGGAGTGGGAACTTTTGGAATCGTTTAGAGATTTGAGTTTAGTTTGTGAAGTGACGTCGAATAGCGTGAGGCTTGGAATGCTAACGATTACTAATGATTTTCTGATGATTGTTAGTGAGAAATAGAAGTTGGATGTGAAATTTGTGGATTTGATGTTGTTGGGAGAAAAAGATGCGAATAGTGATTTTCAGGTGGATATTAATGGTGTTTTGAGGTTCCGAGGTCGAATTTGTATTCCGGATGATGCGGAGTTGAAAAAGATGATTTTGGAGGAAGGACACCAGAGTAATTTGAGTATACATGCGGGAGCGAATAAGATGTACCAAGATTTGAAGAAGATTTTATGGTGGTCTAGATTGAAAAGAGATGTGGCTCAGTTTGTTTATGTAGGTTTGACTTGTCAGAAATCAAAGGTGGAACATCTGAGGCCTAGTGGCTTGTTGCAACCATTGGATATTCCTGAGTGGAAGTGGGATAGCATTTCCATGGATTTTTTAACGGGGTTACCGAATACACAACGAGGGCATAATGCTATTTGGGCGGTTGTTGATAGGCTGACTAAATCGGCTCATTTTATTCCGATTGACATCAGTTTTTCTTTGGAGAGGTTAGTTGAGATTTACATCAGTGTGATTGTGAAGTTGCATGGGGTTCCATTGAGCATTATTTCGGATCGAGATCCTAGGTTTACCTCGAGATTTTGGGAAAGTTTACAGAAGGCTTTGGGTTCTAAATTGAGATTGAGTTCGGCTTATCATCTGAAGACGGATGGTCAGACGGAGAGAACGATTCAGTCGTTGGAAGATTTATTGAGAGCTTGTGTTCTTTAACAAGGTGGTGCATGGGATAGTTATCTTGCGTTGATTGAATTCACGTATAATAACAGTTTTTATTCAAGTATTGGAATGGCACTGTTTGAAGCATTGTATGGACGAAGGTGTCGAACACCATTATGTTGGCACGAATCTGGTGAGAGTTCGGTAGTTGGACCAGAGTTGGTACAGCAGACTACAGACAAGGTGAAGCTTATTCAAGAGAAAATGAAGGCTTCTCAGAGTAGACAAAAGAGTTATCATGATCAGAGACGGAAGGATCTTGAGTTCCAAGATGGTGATCATGTATTTTTGAGAGTTACACCGGTAACGGGTGTGGGTCGTGCATTGAAATCGAAGAAACTTACTTCTCAGTTTATTGGTCCTTACCAGATATCCGCGAGAGTGGGTGCTGTGGCTTATAGGGTGGCATTGCCGCCGAATCTTTTGAATTTTCACGATGTGTTCCATGTTTAATAGCTTCGGAAGTATGTTCCGGATCCGTCGCATGTGATTCCGATGGATGAGTTTGAGGTAAGGGAGAACCTTACGGTTGAGGTATTACCAGTTAGGATTTTGGATCGCGAGGTGAAGCGGTTGAGAGGCAAGGATATTGCACTTGTGAAAGTGGCGTGGGGAGGCGCTGCTGAGGGCAATTTGACTTAGGAGTTGGAGAGTCGGATGCGGGAGTCGTATCCAGAGTTGTTCGTCTCAGGTATATTTTCGAGGACGATAATTTCTAAGTGGGGGAGAGTTGTAACGCCCCAGTTTTGTCAGTTTTTATTTAATCGAGTCGTTTTGATTATTTTATTATTATATTATTTTATTTTCGACGTTTATGTGAAAATATGTTATTTTTCAATGTTGTGATATTTTATCGGGTTTTGGGAACGTTTGCGAGATATTTGAGTGTGGGGGTATTTTGGTCATTTCATGATATTTTCCTTAAGTTAGAAAGAATAGAAATAGAAAGAGAGAAAAATAGAGAGAAAGAAAAAGAGAAGAAGGAAAAGGGAAAGAAAAAAGAAGAAGAGAAGAAAAAGTGAGAAAAACTTGGAAATCAAGAAATCGATCCCCCGACTTTTCTAAACGCGATTAAATCGGGTAAGGGTGCGAAACTCGATTATTATATGCTTGTGTATGATTATGTATGTATGTTTTTCATTATTATTGGATTGAAATGATAAATATAGTAAAAATCATAATGTTTAGAAATTGGTAGAAATTGATTTCAAATGTGTTTAAACTTATGTTGTTGTGTTCCTTGATGTTTATACATGTTGGGTATGTATTGATATACCTCAAATTGGTGTTTTTCTGAGTATTGGATGATGATTTGGAGGATTTTGGGTTGAAACCCGTAACAACAAAAAGATGCAGAATTTTTCTGGTTTTCTCAGGTCATACGCGTATGGGGCATGTTCATACGCGTATGGGCCTTGGCAATACGCATATCATGGGCGTGTTTTGGGCCAATACGCGTATGGATTCTCATTTTGCTCGGCCATCTGCCCATTTGTGTATGGTACGCATAACAATTTAGTGCATTACGCGTATGGTGTAGGGCACTACGCATATTAGACTTTTGAAAGTGAAATTTGGGAGAAATGGGTCTCTGTCCATACGCGTATTACCTTGGGCAATACGCGTATGGAATGGCGAGGAATCAGGGCCGTACGCGTATGGCTCAGGGAAATACGCGTACAGGCAGGGAAATGGTAAAATGAGACTTTTCAAAATATCGTTTTCATTTTTCTTTCGTAACTTGGGTTCCGTTTATCCGATTTTTACATTCTTGGTATCATTGGGAAGCTATTGAGCTGTACTTTCTTATAATGATGATTTGAAAATTGTTAGCCGATTTAATTATGTTGAGAATTTGGAATAGTGTCGGTTTGTCGAATTTTGTCGTTGTAATTGTGTGTAATTGATGTGTATCATGCAAGGTGCTGTTGTATGATGTAAATGTATGTGTTTAGATGGTGTTGAGATGATTTGTGGCCGTATGGCAATTAAATGCATTGTTTTGGGCTTAAGTGCAAAGTGTGATTTTGTTGATGGAGATGAATGCATTTATGTGTGTATTTGAATGTCATGAGTCCTTGTATGCCAAGCATCATGATATGCATTGTTGTGACGTCCTGAGTGACGGATTGGTTCCAGAGGGAATCTGCTATAACATCATGAGCCTTAAAAATAAGAGGTATGAATAGCCTTAAAAATAAGAGGACCGAAAGCGATGGTTATAGACGATCGTGTGCCCATGTGGGGTGTGAGCGATCGGGTCGTGTGCCCGTGTGGGTTGTGAGCAATCCATAAACGCCGTGTGCCCGTGTGGGGTGTGAGCGACGGGGAACATCGTATGCCCGACGGGGAGTTGCAGTGATGTAACGAGCGATGATTCCAGCAGAGTTCCTGAGTAAACTAGTGATGAGAAACATTGGAAGTCGGTGCCTTATGTGCAAATGCATAGAGTCGTTGTGTCGGTCTCTTGCATTTGCATAAATCATTAATGTCTGTTTAGGTGCGGCATTGTGGATTAAAATGATAAATTGATACATGGATATGCATTGGTGATATTTGTATTGTGCGTGGTTGGTATACCTTGGTGATGGAAATATGAATTATCCCTTGTGTTGTATTGTGTTTGAATTATGGTGTAAGTTGTGGTGAGAACCGTATATATGTGTATTTTTGTGTAATATATAATTGTATGCAATTATATGATGATTGTTTTTCTCACCCTTCTGCTGTTTTATAATGCTCTATGAGACATTGCAGATTAGAGTTGCTGGAGGTCTTTTTGCGAAGCTTAGGACTTCATTCTTTTGTCGGTCGGCTCTGATATGTGACACCGGGTAGTTAGGGAGGCCGTTTGTGATTATCTGTATTATGTATGTATATATATATATATATATATATATATCCTTTGGCTTGTACCTGTATAACTTGATGTATGACAAACTTTTCATGTGATATATATATATATATATATATATATATATATATATATATATATATATATATATATATATATATGATATTCAGTTTTAGATTTTCCGCTTTTATTCTAAAATACGAAATGTGGGTGTAAGGAACTGAGTTTCTCTGTTGATTGCTACCCCACTGTTGCATATCTTTATGAGCATGTGTTGTATGATTTGTTTCAATATAATGTGATTCCCCCCGTCTATGCCATGATAATTTAAATATACTCTGATGAAATTTTAAATTTTCTTTTATTGCTTTATTTAATTGGGGGTATAGATTGGGGGTGTTACACAAAAGGTGATTGTATTTACAAAGGTATTGGGTCTTACACTTTAATGGAGGCCCAAAAGTGTTTGAAGAAGAAAAATGGGACTTATAACACGAGGGTATGCCCAGATTATTTTATTTTAAATTCGCGATCGCGCCGAGATTTTTGAAAGCACCATGGGTCTTATACAATATCTGAGGCCCAGAATATTTTTAGTTTCAAAAATGGGTTGGGTCTTACACTCTATTAGAGGCTCATGAGTGATTTTAAGAATAAGAATGAGGCTTCCAACTGAAGGAGAGGCCCAAGTGGCTTTATTTTAAACTGGTGATCGCGCCGAGATTTTTGAAAGCACCGTGGGTCTTATACAATGACTGAGACCCAAAATATTTTGGTTTTAAAGAAGGATTGAGTCTTACACTCTATTAGAGACCCAAAGAGTTTTAAAAAGTTTGATGAGGGTTGAATTAATCAAAAAACCCTAATTTGTTTACAAAATGTATTTTAATTGAATAAAAATTCAATTAAAATGATCAAAATTGTTAAACATGAGAAAAACAAATTGTTATCTTGGATTAATGTTTCAAAAATCATGTTTCTAACCACAAAGTGATTGGAAATCCCTAAAATTTGAAAAATCAAGAGGAAAAAATATTTTAAATGTCAAAAAACAATTAAAATATTAATTATTTACAAAAATATCAAGTATATGAAATAAATAATATTTTTTGGGATTTTTTGGTAAAATAAAATATTTTAACATTTTTGTGAATTATTAAAAAAAGAATCAATTCAAAATCATTAAAATTCAGAGAGAAATTAATTTTGAATCAATTAAATAAAATCACAAAATTCAAATATTTGAATTTTCAAAAAGGGCGCCAAGAACATGGGAAGAACATGCGCCACCCTCTGTTTCTGCAGATTTGTGTTTTCTATCCAATCTCACTGAATACTTGACGATATCATGCAATCTACATATCAATCTACTAGTTTTCACCTCACGCTCATGTTTATGGTCTTTAATTTCATTTATTTTAAGCAGGGAATAAGAAATCAAAGAGAAACCTTAAGAACCCTAGAATTTGCATGAAGGCTCAGAAATTCCATACACGATTCAAACAAAGCAATTGATTGAGGGAAAACACTTTATGCATAATTATGAACATATGGCCAAATTATTGTGTAGAAAAAAATGCATGGATCATAGAGTTAGAAGAGCTCATGCTTACCTCTTGCAGCTGGTGATCGTGTTTTGTGTTAGAGGTGTTACAGCTAGGTTCCAATGATGTGGATAGCTTCACTAGGTGACATGGAGTGTGTCTGGATGCTTGGAATGAATTGAAATAATCTGGAACTTGAGATGGTACCCCAACTGCAAATCTGTCAAGAACTTGAGAAATTGGCTAGTGATTTTGTGATTTTGGTGGTCCAGAAGTTATGTGAGTGTTTGGATCACTTCTATATGATGTTTATGAGGTGTGTGTGATTGGTTTGATTGGAATAACTCTCAAACTCAAAACCTAATAGTGACTTGCCTTAGAAGGCAAAATTGGAAGTGAGAAGGAGATTTTGAGGAAAACATATGTTTGATGCTTTGGTGTACTCAAACTGATCACAAATGAGCTCTATTTATAGTGCAAGAAGTTTATTTTGCAAGCAATAGTGAATGGCAACTGCAGCAGAGGTTTGGCCAATATTGATCAATGGGAATCCAAGTCTCCTCTAGCCATTGACTAGAGGTTAGCATACAGGCTGCTGGTTCCCTTGGTCTTGTATAAGTCTTGACTGAATTTAGTTGGAAATGACTCAGTCCATGCCACCTTGGGGCATCCATTAAATGCTCCAAACCAAAATTGGAGTCTTGTCCCTTGTTTAGGCAATTCTAGGTTTAGCATGCTACTTTTGGTTCCAAGGACTTTGGAGGCTTGAGATCAGCGTTTGTCCCTCCTTGGTCTCCCCCGGAGGTGTTCAGATGGATAGACTTGTTTGTCATTTGCAAAAATTTGGCAAATCGAGCAAAATGCACAAATCTGCCTTACTTTGACAGGTTTCAGCAAGGAATATTGCCATTGTCATATCTCATGGCCAAAGTGGAATTTCATGGAGTTCTTGGCCATTTTGGAAAGCCCTCATATGATACAACAACTTTTTTTATCATAGTTGGTTTTGATACATTTTGTATCCAAGTAAAAAATGCCCCTACATTTGGAAAAAAGTGAAGGCAGATTCTGACTTAGTGAGAATTTCACTAAGTGTTGGAAAAAAGTGACATTTTCACTTTTTGTGATTTTGATTATTCCATAACTTAAATTCCATGAGGAATTGGAATGAGTTGTGTATGAATATTTTGTAGAGGGTCATGAGAGCTATAAATCTAGCTTTGGATGGGGAAAAATGGCCTTATGGTTTAGGAGTTATGATTCTCTAAACTTGGTACCATAGCCACTTTGTTCCATAACTTAGAAAATTTCTACGTTTTTTATGGTTACCCCTTTTACAAGTCATCCCACTTTTCTTGATTTTTCTGGATGAATGATGATTCCAATCACATATTAACATCATTTTAGGGTCAAAGAACCATAAATGTGAAAAATCTCAAAAAGTCAAAGTTGACTTTTGTGCACAGTTGGCATTTTGTCAGATGAATACCAAACTGTGCGATTCTCCATGAAATCAAGTCCTTAACCTAAATCAAACCTAATGGACATGTTCAATGGGTGATATAGGGTGTATTGAATCATTTCCCAAGGTTTGGGAGCATGCTTGGGTCAAAAGTCAAAGGTACAGTTGACTTTTTCCGTGAAACCCTGACTATGGTTCTGAGGAACTTGAAACTTGTGAATCAAGCTTCTTGGATTAATCCATTGTTCTAAATGGATCAATGTAGTGCATTAGAAACTCTCAAATCATCTCTTGAGGTCTTGGCTCATGTTTTGTCCCAAAAGTCAACTTAGGGGTGAATTAGGTTAAGAAACCCTAATTCCTGATTTTTGATGTATGCATCCCTGAGTCTAAATTGACTTGATGATTGGGTTTATGATGTTCCATGGAGCATCTTGAGTTATATTGTGAAGCATTGGCTCATGCCCAGAGGAAAATTTCCATCTGGAGGCCCTGGTCGACCAAAACCCTAATTTGGTGACACTAGCGATCTTGAGGCTTGATCAACTTGGAATGTTGCAGCTTTGTGCTTAATTCTTATTGTGGGAGTCCTATTGTTCCATTGTGGATGTTTGAGAGGTTTAAACAAGTTGAAGATCATGTCATTCCTTGATTGATCCTTTTTCTAAGAGCTCTGAGAGGGCTTGAAACCCTAAGTTTGATTGTAGTGGATGCTCACCCATCTTTGGGGAGACTAATGAGGTATGATGTTCCATCCATATTGTGATGAAGATTTACACAATGATGGGGAATCTTAGTGGTAAAAATTTGGGGTATGACAGATGCCCATATTTAATCTTCTTGGACCCGAAGGTGTGAATGACGAAGGTATTTGGGCATTCGGGGTGCAAGAGGATTAAATATTAGAATACCCAAAATTTTGATGGTGGTTATGAATGGTAGCTTACGCAATGATGCTTAGAAAAGGTAGAAAACTTCCCCTCGACCCTGGTTTTCAGCCAAGTGTAGCGAAAGATTTTGGACGCGGTTCTTAAGCGCTGGTCGCTCTCTGCGGTTTGAGCTTAAACTACAGGTCGATTCATTTTTTATCCTATTGTGAGCTGATGAAGGAAGGGAAATAAATGTCTCCAATTAACCCTGCTTTGCATACTGAGTTTAAACAGCGGTCTGTTAGGTTACGGATGCTATCAATGTGGGGGGCCTTTGTACTAGTTATTTGTATTTTCGCCAATACTGGTTTCTCTCTTTCTTGGATTTTCTTGTGTTATTTTCACAGATAGGTTTCTGGCGGGGAACAAGGATTAGGATGTTAGGAATGGTGCTTTTTGATGTGAGAGTATGGGATTTGGGTTTTTTGTTTAGTGTGCTCGCTAAGATTTTTCTTTCAATCTTATGCCTACGTATTCCCGTTTACCGAAATAGGGAAATCAGAGCGTTCGTAGTTCCTCCTATTCTATGGGAGGAAATGGGTGTTTTGGTGTCTTGTTCAAAGCCCAAGATGGGAAGCTGAAAGTCTGTTTGTATCTTGTTCAAAGCCCAAGATATGAAGCTGAAAGGGTTTGACTTTAGAGAGAATTTGTCATCTCTAAAGAGGGGGTTGTATGTCACAACTGTTTATAAAGGAGAATTACTTTAACCGGGATTTGTGAATCCGGCAACGCCATAATTTCCTTTATAGGGGACTTTTAACCTGAAGGAGAAGACTTTAACTCAGTGTAGAGCAATGTTATCTTTCCTTAGGAATTTCTCATGCTAAAAGAGGGACAGTGGCATGGATGTAGATGATCCAGAGGCTTGCCGCTTACAGCGATTAGATGAAGGGGAAAGAGTTGTTGATGTTTGTGTGCTATGAACGAGGCACAGCTTTGATGCTAAAAGGTTAATTGGATCAACCAGTGGTTTTCTTATACAAAGCCTAAGAGGAGGCTAGTATGTGTCTCGTATAAAGCCCGAGAGAGAGGCTAAAAGGTTTTGACTCAACGAGGGAATCTTTTGGTATCTCGTATAAAGCCCGAGATGGCGGCTGTTTGACTCAACAAGAGAGTTTTTTGTATCTCGTACAAAGCCCGAGATGGAGGCGAAAGGGGTGATCGACTCAACGAGGGAGTCTCTTATGTGTCCCGTACAAAGCCCAAGAGAGAGGCTAAATGTTTTTCCAGTTAGGTGACAGGTCCAGTATACTGATTTTGAAAGAGAAAATCAGTTTTTATATGAGCAACACTGTACTCAAGGATTTGTTTCAAGGATCCGGAATATTTCTTGTTCTTTAAGGAAGCGGGAAATCCGAATGGTATTGAGACTGTCCGAGTCTGTGGGTTTCCTTCCTATTTAACGAAGGGGTCACTTGAGAATGTCTTTGAGACTCAAGGATATTACACTGTCCAAGTCTAGAGTGTCATCTTTTATACTATGCTTTGGGAAACAGTAGTAGACTCTATGAAAGGTCTGTTCTATGAAGATGACTAAGTTCTGTTCCTATACCTTTAGGAGGTCGTCGGGACAATTTGTACGAAGCCCAAGAGGAGGCTGGAAACTTTTAAGAAGCCGACGGGTCCTTGTACTAAGCCCAAGAGGAGGCTATCATTCCCGGAGGAAGAGATCATTATACGAAGCCTAAGAGGAGGCTGTGAATACTTCTAAGAAGCCGGCAGGTCCTTGTACTAAGCCCAAAAGGAGGTGGGGTTGCTTTTAGGAAGCCTGTGGGTCCTTGTACGATGTCCAAGAGGAGGGCGATTGCTTTTAAGAAGCCGATGGGTCCCCAAACCCCGAGAAATTCAAGGCAATGCCATTCACCGAGAATAGATCAAAGTCAGGAAAGTTCGAGAATTTGGAAGAAACTCAAGAGATGCAATTCACGGAGAAGAGATCATCTTTGGGGAATAGAGTTTCTTGACAATTGCTTTTAAGAAGCTGTGGGTCCCCAAACCCCGAGAATTTCAAGGCAATGCTATTCACCGAGAATAGATCAAAGTCTGGAAAGTTCGAGAATTTGGAAGAAACTCAAGAGATGCAATTCACGGAGAAGAGATCATCTTTGGGGAATAGAGTTTCTTGACAACTTCTATGAGTGACAGTCTATGAAAGGGTTCACAGAGAATGCTGCCTTTCATGTCTCCATAATGTTTAACCCCAAGAGGAGGGAAGACTGTGACTGGTAATCCTATGGGGATCTAGTTTAGACTATTTCTAAGAGCGATCAACGGGCTTAATGCTAGACGTAGTTGCCGGGGAAACTCTAAATATCTATACTATGATTATACAGTTGATATGAGTTTATGAAATAAGACTTACAGTGAAACAGCCCCACAATACAGTTATATGTATATGAAAACGGTAAATGATAGCGATAACCACTTACTCGGTTGTAGAGCTTCCATGCTTTTTGGTTAGTTGTTCAACAAAGAAAGATTGAAAACAACAGTATATTCAAAATCAAAGGAGAAAGTGCTTTGAAAAAGAAAGATTTGGGGCTTACAACTCAAGGAGAGGCCCAAGGTTTTATCAGGGAGCGCACTGTTTGAATTTTGTACAGAGTGACTTATACAAGTGACTGAGGCCCAAAAATTGTTTTCTATACAAAGGGATGGGTCTTACACTCTCTCAAGAGGCCCAAAAAGGTTTAAAGAAAAAGAGTGGGGCTTATAACACGAGGGTATGCCCAATTGATTTTTTCGTTTAAAAATGGCGATCGCGCCGAGATTTTCTTTTAACGCGAAGGGACTTATATAATAAGTGAGGCCCAAAATGATTTTGGTTAAAAGGGGGTTGGGTCTTACACTCTATTAAGAGGCCCAAATGTTTTGAATGGGTCTTATAGCTCAAGGAGAGGCCCAAGGGTTATTTTGAAAAGGCGACGATCGCGCCGTTTGTTTTTGACGGTATCGGGACTTATACAATACACTGAGGCCCAAAAATGATTTGGTAAAAAAAAAGATTGGGTCTTACACTCTATTAGAGGCCCAAAGTGTTTTGAAAATGATTTATGAGGGTTGAATTAATCCAAAAACCCTAATTTGTTTTCAAAAATGTATTTAATTGAATAAAAATTCAATTAAAATGATCAAAATGGTTTAACATATGAAAAACAAATTGTGATCTTGGATTAATGCTTCAAAAATTAAGTATTGACCTACAAAATAATTAGAAAGCATTAAAAGTTGCAAAATCAATGTGGAAAAAATATTTAAAATGTTAAAAACAATTAAAACATTAATTCTTTGCAAAAATATCAATTATATGAAATAAATAATATTTTTGGGATTTTTTTGGAAAAATAAAATATTCTAACATTTTTGTGAATTATCAAAAAAAGAATCAACTCAAAATCATTAAAACTCAGAGAGAAATTAATTTTTGAATCAATTAAATAAAATCACAAAATTCAAATATTTGAATTATTCAAAAATGGCGCCAAGAACACGCGCGTGTTCTGGGTTTGACTGGTTTGCATTTTCTCCTCAATCTCACTGAATAGTTGATTATATCATGCAATCCACATATCATTATGCTCGTCTCAACCTCACGATCATGTCTATGTCCATTAATTTCATTTAAATTAAACATATAACAAGAAATCATGAAAAATCCTCAAGAACCCTAATTTCTGCATGAAGGCTAGGAATTTTGATACACGATTCAAACAATGCAATTAATTGAGGGAAAACATTCCATGCATGATTATGAACATATGGCCAAATTATTGTGCGAGGAAATATGCATAGATTGAGAGATGGCCAAGTATATGCTTACCTCTAGGCCGTGACAGCAAGTGCAATGTGATTTTTGATTTGGAGGTGTTACAGATGAGTGGTGATGATCTGAACAGCTTCCCTACACCCTATGGAATGTGTTTGAATGCTTGGACTTGATTGAAATTGGCTGGGTAGGGTTGGCCAATGTTGAGCAATGTGAATCCAAGTATCCTCTAGCCATTGACTAGAGGTTAGGGCACAGAGCTGTGGTTCCCTTGGTCTTGGATAAGTCTTGACTGATTTCATATGAGAATGGCTCAGTCCATGCCACCTTGATGCTTCCATTGAATGCTTCAATCCAAATTTGGAGTCTTGTCCCTATTTTGGCCATTCTAGGTTCAACATGCTATTTCTCGTTCCATGGACTTTGGAGGCTTGGCTCAGTGATTGTCCCCTTTAGATTCAATTCTCAGATGTGTCCAAGTGGATAGGAGCATTTGAATTTGGCTGATTTTGGTAAATCGAGCAAAATTGCAAATTCTGCCTTGCCTTGACAGATTTCAGCAAGGCAACTTGCCAATGTCATATCTCATGGTGTAAGTTGAATTTGGTAATGCTCTTGACCATTTTGTAAAGCCCTTACATGATACAACAACTGTTTGAACATGTTTGGTTTTGATCTCTTTTGAATCCAAGTGAAAAATCCCCCTACATTTGGCAAAAAGTGAAGGCAGATTCTGACTTAGTGAAAATTTCACTAAGTGTTGGAAAAAGAGACATTTTCACTTTTCAGCCATTTTGATCACTCCATAACTCAAAATCCTTAATGAATTGGACTTAGGTCTCGTTGAAGTTTTTGTAGAGGGTAATGAGGGCTACAAATCCATCTTTGGATGGGAAAAAATGGCCTTGTGGTTTAGAAGTTATGATCCTCCAAAGTTGGTACCCTTGTCACTTTATTTTTAACTTAGAAAATTTTCTAAGTTTTTATGGTTACCCCTTTTACAAGTTATTCAAATTTTCTTGATTTTTCTTGATTAATGATGATTCAAATCATATATTAACATCATTTTAGGGTTAAAAATCCATTTTGGTGTAAAATCTCAAAAAGTCAAAGTTGACTTTTGTGCACAGTTGACTTTTTATCAGATGAATTCCAAACTGTGCAATTCTTCAGGAAATCATGTCCTTGACCTAAATCAAACTTGATGGACATGTTACATGGGTGTCATAGGGTATATTGAGGCATGTCCTAGGGTTTGGGAGCATGTCCTGGTCAAAAGTCAAAGTTACAGTTGACTTTTCCCTTGAAACCCTAATTGTGGTGCAGATGAAATTGAGACTTGTTGCTCAAGCTTCTTGGATTAATCCCTTGTTCCAAATGGATCAATATGGTATATTAGAGACCCTCAAAACCTCTCTTGAGGTCTTGGTTCATGATTTGTCCCAAAAGTCAACTTAGGGGTGAATTAGGTCAAGAAACCCTAACTCCTGATTTTTGATGTATGCATCCCCTGAGGAAAAATTGACTTGATGATTGGGTCCATGAGGTTCCATGGAGTATATTAGGTTATGTTTTGGATCATTGGCTTGTGCCCAGATGAAAATTTCCATCTGGAGGCCCTAGTCGACCAAAACCCTAATTTGGTGATACTGGCGATCTTGAGGCTCGATCCACCTAGAAGGGAGCATCCTTGTGCTTAATCCTTGAAGTGGGAGTCCTTTTTGATCCTTTATGTATGTTTGAGAGTGTAGACAAGTTGAAGATCAAGTCATTCCTTGACTGATCCTTTGTCTAAGGCTCTGAGAGGGCTTAAAACAATAATTTTGATTGTAGTGAATGCTCAACAACCCATGAGGCATTTGATGAGGCATGATGGTTCATACATATTGTGATGATGATTGACACAATGATGGGAATCTTAGTGGTCAAAATTTGGGGTATGACACCAAGGATCTGGTCTCAATTTCCTTTTGAAATAAACTTCCCCTCGATTCTGGTTTCCTACCAAGGAACTGGTCTCAATTGCTGAAATAAACTTCCCCTCGATCTTGGTTTCCTACCAAAGAAGTGGTCTTAGTTTGTGCAATGAACTTCCACTCGCTCCCGGTTCCCTACCAAGGGTCTGGTCTCAGTTTCTGAAGTAAACTTCCCCTCGCTCTCGATTTCCTACCAAGGAACTGGTCTCAGTTTCGGATGTAAACTTCCCCTCGATCCTGGTTTCCTTCCAAGGAATTGGTCTCAATTTCAGATGTAAACTTCCCCTCGATCCTGGTTTCCTTCCAAGGAACTGGTCTCAGTTTCTTTTGTCAATAAACTTTCTTGACAAGGGACGCTATTCGTAGCGGTTTTCCTCAAACTTCTCGCCGAATTTTCTTAGGGAGATGCCATTTGACGGAAAAAGTTCTCTGTTGGAGATGCCATTTGTCGACTATACTAGGGAAAATGAGTCTCTTGAGAGACAATTTTCTGCTTGGGGATATTAGATCATACTTTTCTACGTGATCTTCTTGGAGAAATGCCATACAATGTATCCCAATTTTGAGGTGCCGATGACCTTTTCGTCAGCGAATTTTCCGAAGAAAAACTGTTGTGTTGCTGAATCTTTGCTAAAGAGGCTTTTTATGGGGATCTTCCTTAATCCAGGAAAGTGAAGACATCATCTTCAATGGCGAAGAGTGACGTTGGCTGAAGGTTCCCTGACCTTTCAGAGGTTCAAGTTATCAAAGTGGTCAAGGCCCGGCTTTAATCCAGAAATAAATTGGAGGTGAGGTTTCTCAGACGTGACATTTCTTGACTGGGAAAGAACTGACAACTCGACTGAGAGGACTTTTATCACTAGGGAACAAGACCGACTAGAGTGATAGTGATGCAATATGAATGTGAATATAAATCAATAATCCATGATATATGTATGTTTATGCTGACAAAACTGACGCGACATACAGACTGATAGATGAACTTGACTGGATACTCGGCCACAGTGGGAGATAAAAAGTGTCACTGGTTCGCGATAGCAATTCCGCCTTGCTTAGAAGAGATAGTCCACTTGGGGAAAATCGTTGGTCGGGCTTAGGAGATAAGAACTCTGCCGGGGAGTGTCAGATGAGACATGGTCTCTGACACAGTTGATCCTTCATTCAGGCGTACTAGTTTAGAAGGAACACTTTGGTTCTGCACTTTGAGGTTCGATTACTTCTGGAGAAGCAATCGATGTTCTTTTGATGTTCAACAGTCAAAAGAAATTTCCATCTTTATTTTAAAAGCAAAAAAGTTTTAACAAGTAAATTCATTTTTGTTTTATTTCAATAATCATTAATCATATTAAAATGTCATTTTGTAAAGCTAAAGCAAATAAGAATTGCAAACAAAAGCACTAGGGCTCAAATTTTATTGATAGGATGGAAATCAGCCAAGCGCGTGATTCCATGGAGTATTTACAAAGTTAGAAAATGGTATTTTAAGGGACAAGGGATACATTGAAACATAACTATCGCTAACTTGACTGGAGTTTTCCTGACGGATGGTGTAACTGCCGCTGAGGGATTTGCCCCTTTGTTGGACGTAGTTACTTGCCATTAATCCCTAACTTTTTCCTGGATTGTACTTTGAGATTTCCAATCCACTAGGATTATTTTTGATTGTGTCTCTAATTTTTGCCCGGACTGCCCTTTCGGGTTTTCAATCCACCGAGACGTTTTTTTTTCTTAGCTTAGGCGAAGTATTTCTTGAATACATCAACATTTGTGGGGTAGGCAAATTCCTCTCCGTCCATGGTTGTGAGTCTCAAGGCACCGCCTGAGAAAACTCTCTTGAACACATAGAGGCCGTCATAATTCGGAGTCCATTTGCCCCGAGAATCAGTGAGAAATGATTGTATCTTTTTTAGCACAAGGTATCCTTTCTTGAAGATGCGAGGTAGAGCCTTTTTGTCGAAGGCCTTCTTCATTCTTTTTTGATACAACTGACCATGGCATAGAGCCGTCATTTGCTTCTCTTCTATCAGATTAAGTTCGTCGTGTCGACTTTGACACCATTCAGCTTCTGTTAGCTTAGCTTCCATCAATACACGGATTGATGGGATCTCTACTTCTATGGGGAGCACCGCTTCCATGCCATATACTAGAGAGAAAGGGGTTGCCCCTGTTGAAGTGTGGACAGATGTTCGATAACCGTGAAGAGCAAATGGTAGCATTTCGTGCCAGTCTTTGTAGATTACAACCATCTTTTGAACAATCTTCTTGATGTTCTTGTTAGCCGCTTCTACCGCTACATTCATCTTGGGTCGGTAGGGAGATGAGTTATGGTGTTCGACTTTAAACTCAGCGCACAACTCTTTCATCATTTTGTTGTTCAAGTTAGATCCATTATCAGTAATGATCTGGCTAGGAACATCATAACGGCAGATGATATTGTTTTTGATTTTGGCGTACGACGCTGCTTCGACCCACTTGGTGAAGTAGTAAATGGCTATCAGGATGAACCGATGCCCGTTCGAAGCTTTGGGCTCAATCATGCCAATCATGTCGATTCCCCATATGGAAAAGGGCCACGGGGAAGAAATAACATTGAGATGCGTTGGTGGTACATGGATTTTGTTGGAGTAAATCTGACACTTGTGACACCTCCTCATGTACTTGTAGCAGTCGGATTCCATTGTCAACCAATTATACCCTGCTCTTAGAATTTTTCTTGCCATTATGTGTCCGTTGGCATGAGTGCCAAAGGATCCTTCATGAATTTCCTTTATCAGCATGTCTGCCTCTGGTCCGTCTATACATCGGAGCAAGACCATGTCAAAGTTTCTCTTATAGAGTGTATCACCGCTCAGGAATAAGCTTCCAACCAATCTTCTGAGGGTTTTTCTATCCTTCCTGGAAGCCCCAGGAGGGTATTCTAGTTTCTGAAGGAAGCATTTGATATCGTGATACCAAGGTTTGTCGTCTATGACTGCTTTGACCGTGAAGATGTAAGCGGGTCATTCTAGGCGCATTATGCCAATCTTAGGTAAGTCGTTCCATTAACCTACACTAATCACGGAAGAGAGAGTGTCTAAGGCATCAGCCATATGATTCTCTTCATGAGGGATATGATGAAACTCAATTCTGTTGAAGAAGGGTAACAACCTTCTCGCGTAATCTTTGTAAGGAATCAATCCTGATTGGTATGTGTTTCAATCTCCTTTGATCTAATTGATGACCAGGGCTGAGTCGCGATATACGTCCAAGTTCTTGATCCTTAAGTCAATCGCTTCCTCGACACCCATGATACAAGCTTCATATTCAGCCTCATTTTTGTACACTTGAATGTAAGTCTGGCGGTGAAAGGAATGTGGGTACCCTGAGGTGTTATGATGATTTCCCCAATTTCGTTTCCGTAATGATTGACAACTCCGTCAAAGATTAGTCCCCATTGGGAACCTGGTTCTGGCCCTTCACTGAGTAGCGGTTCATCGCAGTCTTTCATTTTTAAATACATAACATCTTCGTCTGGGAAGTCAAATCCGAATGATTCTTGATCTTCAATCGGTTGATGAGCCAAATGATCGACTAAAACACTTCCCTTAACGGGTTTTTGAGCGGGGTACTCTATGTCATATTCTGATAACAACATCTGCCAACGGGCTATCCTTCCCGTGAGAGCGGATTTTTCAAATACGTATTTGATTGGATCCATTTCTGAGATCAACCATGTAGTGTGACGAATCATGTACTGGCAAAGAAGTTTGACCGCCCAAGCCAGAGCGCAGCAAGTTTTCTCAAGCATAGGTACCGAGTCTCGCAGTCGGTGAATTTCTTGCTCAAATAGTAAATGACAGACTCTTTCCTTTTAGTTTCGTCTTGTTGGCCAAGTACACAACCCATCGAGTCTTCCAAGACTCTTAGGTAAATGATCAGTGGTCTTCCTTCCACTGAAGGTGATAGGATTAGTGGGTTCAACAGTTATTCCTTGATACTGTCGAAGGAAGTTTGATAGTCTTCTGTCCAAACACAGTACTGGTTCTTTTTGAGTAGTTTGAAGATTGACGCACATGTTGCGGTCATGAGGAATATAAATCTGGAAATGTAACTCAAACGTCCCAGGAATCCCCTAACTTGTTTTTCAGTCTTTGGAGAAGGCATTTCTTGAATGGCCTTGACCTTGTCAGGATCAACCTCAATTCCTTTCTGGTTGATGATGAACCCTAGCAGTTTCCCTGAACGCACACCGAAGGTGCACTTGTTGGGATTCAAGCGGAGTTTGTACTTTCTCAACCGCTCAAATAGCTTTGACAGATGGGTCACATGCTCCTCCTTTGTTCTAGATTTGGCAATCATGTCATCGACATATACCTCGATTTCCTTGTGTATCATGTCATGAAACAGAGTAGTCATGGCCCGTTGATAGGTTGCCCCGGCGTTCTTCAATCTGAACGACATTACCTTGTAACAAAAAGTACCCCATGGGGTGATAAATGAAGTTTTCTCCATGTCTTTCGGTGCCATTTTTATTTGATTATAGCCCGAGAATCTATCCATGAAGGAAAAGACTTTGAACTTTGCTGTACTGTCTACCAGCATGTCAATGTGTGGTAAAGGAAAGTCGTCCTTTGGACTAGCCTTATTTAGATCTCTGTAATCCACACACATTCTGACCTTTCTGTCCTTTTTCGGAACTGGTATGATCTTGGCTAACCATTGAGGATATTCTGATGTGGCGAGGAAACCTGCGTCAATCTATTTCTGTACTTCCTCTTTGATTTTGATGGCCATATCTGGATGAGTCCGTCTCAACCTCTGCTTTATTGGCGGACATTCTGATCTTAACGGTAGATGATGCTCCACGATGCTGGTATCTAATCCTGGCATGTCTTAATAGGACCAAGCGAATACATCGGGAAACTCTTTGAGATGGTTTATCATACTTTCTTTGACAGCTGAACTGAGCAGTGCCCCAATTCTGACTTCTTTTCTCTCATCCTCTGACCTAAGTTGACTGTTTCCATTGACTCTTTGTGAGGTTTAATGAACCTTTCCTCTTATCTGTGTAATCGGGAGATCTCTTCTGGAATTTAGTTGTCATCTTCTTCTTCAGCTCCAAATACCGGGAATTCAAAGTTGGGAGAAGGCATCGGATCGTATGTTTCAACGGGGTTTAAAACAAACAATCTGCATGACGTGATGATTTGTGTTTAGAAGAGATAGAGGAAATGCAAGAGTGTGTACAGTGTATTATTTTTATTTTTTTTACTGCTTGTTTTTATTATTTAAATTGTTTTTTAGGATTACCATTTTCTGAAAAAGCGAAAAGAGAAAACAACAATTAATGCAGAAATCAGAGAACGACGTTTACTTATTTATGATTTAGTCGATTCTTGAAATTACAGCCCTATAAAACAAAACTCTGTCACTTTGGGCGAAGCGAAGAGGGATATTTACAGAAAGCGAGCCTTATCAAAACATCTGTTTCACCTGGGGAGGGTGAAAGGTTAAGATAAAGACGACAATTACTTTGACTTATGAATAATCTTCAGAAAATCGACAGCAACCCATTGGCAGCGGACTCCTCGGTGAATCACAAAGTCTGGTACCTTCTTTCTTTTGTCTTCAGAAATAACTCTGATTTCTGGTGGAGCATGATCATTGGAATCTGTCTCCCAGGCAGAGTAGGAGGATTCCTCAGGTGTATCTTGCATAGTATCCGCACTCTCAGGTAGATCTCCCCATCCAGTTGGCTGGATGTCTTCGAACCTGATACGAGAGCTTTCAGGAGCGGTGTATTTGACCAAGAAGTCGTATTTTCCACTCGGTTGTCCCAAGGTGTCCCATACTTCTTTGGAATCGGAGGAGTCATCTCTCTCGATGACGATGACCTCGGGAAAAACATAGTTAATGAATTTTAGTCCTGTGAACTTTGCGAATTCGTCATCGTGCTGGCTATTTTCTGAATGCCCTGAGTTTTGATCCCATGATTCGGTGGGGACGCAGGTATTTGTTTCAATGATGCTCAGCTGATTTTCATTGTTCGGCTGATTTTCTTGCCCCGAGTCTCCTAGGTAAGGCTGCCAGATAGGCAGACCATCCACCGGGCCATAGTAGTCGTGGTCGAAGTTATATTTCATCGGAGTGTCCTCCTCTAATGAATTTGGCGGAGCACGACATCCTTCCGGATCACAATCTCCGTATATCATTTCGACGTGTACCCTTGGTATAAATCTCGGACTCTATGCGTGATAGTAAAATGGCGTAGGCACCTCTTCCTGAGACATATAAACCATCCTTATTAAGATTGGATTCCCATTCTTCCTCCGTATCGGAGGAATCTCCGTCGTTGATGGTATGTACTTCTTGAGACACTGGGTGAAGGAAACCTCCACTATGGAAGATGTTCTGAATGGGATGAAGACTTTCACCGTTAGCGGCAGTCTGGGTACAGGTTGCAGAAAAACCGAGACCCTTCTTTCTTTTATTGTCTGTAGGGATGACGAGCTAGCTCCACCCTTTCGCATTGTTACTCTCGATTACTTTGAGAGCATTTTTGTATGAGGAAATCGATGTTCCCTTCTCTGCTTGATTATCATTGCTCACCGAAAGCACTTGGAACTGAGTTCCAATAACCTCCTCTAGTTCCACATAGGTGGATGATGATATGTTACTTACGGTCAAGGCCTGTTCTCTGCAGACCGTGACGAGTTGGTCATTTTTGACAAACTTCAGCTTCTGGTGAAGCGTCCAAATGAATGTCCAACTGACTCTGAAGGGATGCTCGCACGAGGTAGCACCCTTGATTATTTTTCGTGCAGACCCTACAACGCTCGTAATTATGTGGTAGCACCTGGCCACGTAGCGGTTGGTGCCGTGACCCGTGTTTAATCCCTGTGTAGGATGGCCGGAGAGAAGTACCAATTGTAGACAACCGTGACCCGTGTTTAATCTCCTTGTGTGGGATGGCCGGGGAGAAGTTATCTTCGTTAGGAATCCGTGACCCATGTTTAATCCGTTGTGTGGGATAGCCGGGGAGAAGATTTCCTAATTGTTTGGTGGATAATTGTGACCCATGTTTAAACCGTTGTGTGGGATGGCCGTGGAGAAGTTATCTACGTTGAGGATCCGTGACCCGTGTTTAATCCTCTTGTGCGGGATGGTCGGGGAGAAGATTCCTTAACTAGTGGTTGCTGTGTTTTGTGCGATGTGGTTCTCTAGTGTGAGATGTTGTGAACTCGGAGTCTTTCCCTTTCCCTTGGACTCGAGTTAGGATTTGGTTAGAACCCTGTAAAGCCAAGAGAATCCATAAGATAGGGAACTCACTGAAATTTGATGTATCTCACCCTACTATTGTTGAATATTTCAGGTACTCCAGGTTTCGCGAAGGGTAAGGATAAAGCTGTGTGATTATCCTTACTTGGTTATTGGCTTAGCTTCCGTTGTGGATTTTTGAGATCGTTGACGATTTAGTTCTTAGTTTTATCGTTGGAACATCTTGTATATATATGTATGCTATAGTTTTTTTATTAGGCTTTTTGGGCATGTATATGTATAATGTGTTTACTAGGGACTTATTGGTATTTCAGTACCAGACGTGGTTTTCATGTATAATATATGCTTTGTTGTATGTATTTATATATGGCCGTTACACCGGTGGAGAAGCCTGCTCGTGATTCAAGACTTGAAGAGAAGACAACGCCAAACGATGACGCCGGTGGATAAGTTTGCTCGTGATTCTTTTGTTTTTCAGGAAAATCACTAGAGTAGTGACCATACTTCTGATAATTGAAACTCTGGATGTGACGTTTGTCAGGTTTTCAACCACCACCTATTACTCTACCTGCGGCACCTTCTCTTTTGTTGCTTTGGTATAAGGAATTTTTCTTATTTAACCAACCTTCTTCTTGCTGATTTCGACCAGTCGAGTTGTTGTATCCTCCTTTATCTTTTTTGTCGAACCACTTCCCTTTGCCTTTCTTTTCTATTGAGGAATACACTTACAAAGCCATATCACCTTTCGACTTGCTTGCAGCTCTTTCAGTGCCCTATGAAGCTCTTCCTTTGTCACTGTGGACAAGTCTTTCTACTCTTCAATGGCTACTACCATGTGGTTAAACTATGGAGTCAATGACCTCAAGATCTTTACTACAACTGATCTTGATGTCAACACTTCTCCACATACCTTGATTTGATTTACTAGTTTTGTAACCCTAGTGAAAAATATGTTCTACTTTCATTGTCTTCTCTCTGAAGCAATTCATAAGTTCTTTTTGAGTTTGTAACCTCACCTCTTTCACCTTCTCTCCACTTCCAAATGATTTCCCATGCTTCTTTCGATGATTCTACATCACTATCCTTTTTGAAATTATCTGGATCAACACATTTATTTGTGCAGCCTTTTCAAAATTATCTGGATCACTATCCTTTACAAACGGTTTTCTCCTTCCTTCATATGATCCCAAATATCTTAACAATAGAAAACAAACTTCATATATTTGCATCAATTTTCACAATTTTGACCCTTCCCATGAATCGCTCAACTAGTGCTCTAGATACTATATGTTGGAATTAAACCTAAGATTTTAAGTAATTCTGAATCAATCTTAATGAACAACATTAAATAACACTGATTAAATTCCTCTTGTTCTTCACACTTCACTCGAGTGAGTAAACTAACCTTGGTTGCAAGATTGTTCTTGTAACACCCTTTTTCTACCCAACAAACATAAAAAATAATTATAATTATTTACCAGAGTACAGTCCCAAAAAGGGCATCACATTATGTCATAGAGCATCAAATAACCACCTGCTCCGTAATACGGGTTTTACCATCATGAATTTATTTAAACATCACGCACCGAAAATCAAAATTTAAACCAATTTGTAATCCAAAAACGTCTTAAAATAAAACTCATAAAAACATCATGCCAACAAATAAAAGAACATATATCGTTCCACTCAAACGTCCCGACCCGATGTTACATATCAGAGCAAGACCATCTAATCGACGTAGAAATCAAAATACTTCAAAAGCTAAATCTTCATGCGCCATGAAAACTAAGCCTGATCACCTACATGTTACCCACGTGGAGGAAACATTCAAACAGGAAGGGTGAGTGATCACAAATCAAAATGTAAGATATAAGCAAGGATAAAGTACAACAAAAACATCATCAAATCTTTCACAAAACATCATTAACACATCAATTACATCAATATAGTGCAATGCCACACAATATCCAAATGCAACATCATAGACTCATGCATGTGGTACCAATTTGTCATAATTGATGGACACTGGGGCATCACACTCCAAAGATCCCCACCAATAGGATCGATTCTACACAAGAAACAGAGCACGTCACAAAACACTCCAATCCACACAATGGGATTGAAGCCAACAAATGGATCGGAGTCCTAACTATGCCATGAATGCATGATGCAAATCGTCATAATAATCATCGTGATAAAATCGTCATAGTTGCATCATCATCCATGAATCATTAACAAACATCATTATACAACACCAATTCGCACTCATCACCATTCGTCACTATACCTAACAAATTGTCCTAATGATTCGTCACATAAAAATTCTCGATTTTATCCCATTCATCTTCATTACTAGTTACTCAGGTTTTATTACTTCATATTATCCTTACGTTTCAAGGAAACTGCATCACAAGCGAAAATAGGACAGAAATCGCAAAAACGGACAAATCTGCCACCAGCCCTGTCCATACGCGTATGGCCATGCCCCATACGCGCATGGCTCAACTCCTCGCCCACTGGCCTGTGTATCATACGTGTAGGGCCACCTGCCCAGGCCTCCCTTATGCATAATACCCTCCTTGTTACGCATATCACCAGAGAGGTTTCCCTCTCAAAATTCCTTCCAATATCCCATTACGCGTAATGGCTAATCTATACGTGTAATGCACCTTTCCTAAGACCCCATACGCGTAATTGCTTCCCATACGCGTATGCCTTTTCCTTCTCAGCTTCCCATACGCGTAATGGCTTCCCATACACGTATTGCCACGATTCCCTTACACGTATCTTACGCGTACTAGCAAAGGGTCGTGCTGGCCCTGGGGATGGGTTTGTATGCTGTGCACACTACTATGAAAAACCCATTTAACAACGGTTGGGAAAGGCATACAATGACGCGGGCAAAGGCGCTGTTATGTAGATTGTCTTTGTAAGTTCATTGTTTCTACAACGGTCTGGAAATCGTTGTTGAAAGGAAGGACGCGCGCCATATATCATAACGGTTATGATAATAAACCTTTGTGATACATACACTTAGGTACTGGGTTCGGAACCCATCAGCAGCGAATTATGTAAAACATAAATTACCTATTATCTCGGTTACTATAGATAACCGTTATTGTAAGTACCCTGAGTTTATTATATTAAATGTAGATTGCTTGTTTTCCAAACACCTCACTAAAGAAATATACATGGAATCAATTTGAAAAAGAAGTCTATAATCTGCAAAATAAACTGTTATTGAAAACCAACTTAAACAAACCAATGTTTTCTGATTGCATTCGTCTCATCGTGCATTTCACGCTGTTTTACATATATATTATGGTCTATTGATCTGACTCCTTCGATGTATCACCATCTTCAATTATAGTTAAATTTCCATAAGATAAGACATTGGATAATCTGCCTCATCATCGTCACTTATCATCATAATTTTTATAATCGGAAGTTTTACGATTATAAGTGTTGATGGAGAGGTTGATTAACTAATAATTTGTTGTTAATGAAATTTATCTATAATGGAAGATGGCGATGCATCTAAGGAGCCAGATCATTATACCATAATAAATATATATCAACTAACGTGAGATGAACGATGAGAGATATGCAATTCGAAAACATTGATTCATATAAGTTGGTTTTCAAATACAACTTAATTTACAAATGTAGCTAGCAATTTGGGACGCGGTTCTTAGGCGTTGTCGCTCTTTTGGGGTTACTACATGTCGATTCATTTTTTATCCTATTGTGAGCTGACTAAGGAAGGGAAATAGATGTCTCCAATTAACCCTGCTTGCATATTGAGTTTAAACAACGGTCTGTTAAGTTACGAATGCTATATGGTAATGGGGCCTTTCTTTTTTTCTTCTTACTCATTTAAGGTGGACATGACAGGACGCTTCACGGGGAATTTGGTTAGGATACTACGCCAGATTGGGTAAAGATAGGGGACTTTAGGTTTTTGATTAGTGTGCTCGCTAAGATTTTTCTTTCGATCTTATGCCTACGTATTCCCGTTTTCTGAAACAGGGAAAATCAGAGCGATCGTAGTTCCTCCTATTCTATGGGAGGAAATGGTGTTTTGGTGTCTTGTTCAAAGCCCAAGACGTGAAGCTAAAGGTGGTTTGTATCTTGTTCAAAGCCAAAGATGTGAAGCTAAAGGGTCTATTTGTATCTTGTTTAAAGCCCAAGATATGAAGCTAAAAAGGTGTTAACTTTAGAGAGAATTTGTCATCTCTAAAGGGGGTATTTGTCACAACTGTTGGGGTGACTGATTATAAAGAAGGATTACTTTAACTGGGATATGTGAATCCGGCAATGCCATAATTTCCTTCCTAGGGCTTTCCAACCTAGAGGAGAAGATTTTAACTCAGTGTAGAGCAATGCCATCTTTCCTTAGGAATTTCTCATGCTAAAAGAGGGACAGTGGCATGGATGTAGATGATCCAAAGGCTTACCGCTTACAGCAATTAGATGAAGGGAAAGGAGTTGTTGATGTTTGTATACTGTGAATGAGGCACAACTTTGATGCTAAAAGGTTGATTGGCTCAACCGGGATTTCCTTATACAAAGCCTAAGAGGAGGCTATTAGCCCAACAAGAGGGTGTTTTTGTATGTCTCGCATGAAGCCCGAGAGAGAAGCTAAAAGGGATTGACTCAACAATAGAGTCTTTGTATCTCGTACGAAGCCCGAGATGGAGGCTAAAAGTGATCGACCCACCAAGATTCTTTTTGTATCTCGTACAAAGCCCGAGATGGAGGCTAAAGAGTTTGACTCAACAAGAGAGTCTAAAAAGGTTAACTCTGCTGGAGAGAATCATTTGTACAAAGCCCAAAAGGAGGCTATTGTAACTATTTCAGTTGAGTGACAGGTCCAGTATGTGGGTTCAAAGAGAAAATAAGTTCTTATATGAGTAATGTTGTACTCATGGATTTGATCAGAGGATCGGGATTATTTCCTGTTCTTTAAGGAAATGGGAAATCCAAAGGGGTATTGAGACTGTCCGAGTCTACTGGTTTTCTTCCTATTTTTGAAAGGAGTTTGAGAATGTCTTTGAGACTCAAGGAAATTAGACTGTCCAAGTCTAGAGTTTTATCTTTTGTACTATGCTTTAAGAAACAGTAGTAGGGTCTAGACTCTTTGAAAGACTGTTCTATTAAGATGACTAATTTCTGTTCCTATACCTCTAGGAGGTCGTCAAGACAATTTGTACGAAGCCCGAGAGGAGGCTGGAAACTTTTAAGAAGCCGAGGGACAATTGGTACTAAGCCCAAGAGGAGGCTATCATTCCTGGAGGAAGAAATCATTTATACGAAGCCTAAGAGGAGGCTGTGAATACTTCTAAGAAGCCGACGGGTCCTTGTACAACGCCCAAGAGGAGGCGGGGATGCTTTTAAGAAGCCTGTGGGTCCCCAAACCCCGAGAAATTCAAGACATACTATTCATAGAGAATAGATCAAGCCTGGAAAGTTCGAGAATTTGGAAGAAACTCAAGAGATGTCATTCACGGAGAGTAGAGTCTCTTGACAATTCCTAGGAGGGACAGCCGAAGAGAAGACTGTATCTGGTGCTCCTATGGGGGATCTAGTTTTGTCTATCTTTAAGAGTGATCAACATGGCTCCATCTAGTACTAGACGTAGTTGCCGGGGAAACTCTAAATATCTATACTATTATTACACAGTTTGATATGAGTTTATGAAAGAAGACTTACAACGAAACAGCCCCACAGTACAGTTATATACATATGAAAGCGGTAAATGAAAGCGGGTAAACACTTACTCGGTTGTAGAGCTTCCATGTTGTTTTGTTAGTTTGTTCAACAAAGAAAACTTTGATAAAAATATTATATTCAAAATCAAAGGAGAAATTGCTTTGAAAAGAAATATTGGGGCTAACAACTCAAGGAGAGGCCCAAGGTTTTATCAGTGATTGCACTGTCGTTTGTACAGAGGGACTTATACAATTGACGGAGGTCCAAGAAAGGTTTTCTGTACAAAGGGACGGGTCTTATATTCTCTCAAGAGGCCCAAGAGTTTTAAAGAAAAAAAAATTGGGCTTATAACACGAGGGTAGGCCCAGATGATTTTTGTTTTGAAATGGCGATCGCGCCAAGGTTTTGAAAACGCAGTGGGTCTTATACAATGACTGAGGCCCAAAATAGGTTTAGTTTTCAAAGGGGTTGGGTCTTACACTTGTCATACCCCAAATTTTGACCACTAAGATTCCCATCATTGTGTAAATCATAATCACAATATTGATGTACCTTCATGCCTTATCAATCTCCTCAAGGAATTGTTGAGCATCCACTGCAATCAGAATTAGGGTTTCAAACCCTCTCAGAGCACTTAAACAAAGGATCAATCAAGGAATGACTTGATCTTCAACTTGTCTAACCTCTCAAGCATCCACAATGGATCAAAAGGACTCCCACTTCAAAGATTAAGCACAAAGCTGCTCCCTTCTAGGTGGATCAAGCCTCAGGATCGCCAGTGTCACCAAATTAGGGTTTTGGTCGACCAGGGCCTTGTTGGCATTGGATTTAGACTGGCAGTTGGTGTCTAGATACTTCCAAGGCAAGCCGACGTGGGAAAGAGGTGCAAGGGGGTGTCGAGTCGACACCAGCAGAAAGACGTGTCGGAGGACCGTCGATAAGTCCTGACGTCGAAGACAAGCTAATGTCGATTTCAAGAAACAAGTGTTTAGGCGAGAAAAGTTTGAAATTTCCAAGACTATGGGAAGTTGAAAAGAGAGTGGGGTGCCACGTGTCAGCTTCCGAAAAGGTTTGGGCAGACAAACAGTTATTTTTTTAGGCCTATATAAGGCATTGCTTTTTTCATTTTAGAGGTCGCATATTTTCACATTGTAAGGGGAAAATACTCAAAATACCAAGCTTAGAGAGAAACGAGTTCACTCCCACAAGCAAATGTACACTTGCGTCCAAACCTTACTTAATGCAATTTATTTTCCGCATATGATTTAAAGTCTTTACTTCTTTTGTTCTTTTTCCGCTCTGCTTTCCCTTGCATTTCTTTGTTTCTTCTTGCCAACCAACTCGCAACCGTTAAGATACCGTTTGCGTCACCTAAGTCATTTAAGCGTGACACTTAAACAAATATAAACGCAATACAAACATACGCTTCCAATTCCATGTTCTGGGATTCGTCTGGCCGGTCCTGCAAGTGCACCTACGACGGAAGGCCAGCGTTTGTTCGCGTGGGCGAACAAAGTGGCACACCCGGTGGGACCCGTGTGAATTGAGTATATGTTTTTGCGTAGTGGTAAGATGGTAACACCACGACCAAACGAAGAACCATCGCCGACGGAAACGGCGGTAGGGACACACACAACTAATGTTGGCTCTGGTACCATATCAGTAGTGTCAACCTCTCCTAGCGGACCAATTACAACACCGCGTCGAAACGACCCTAGGCCGAAAATGGCTGGGACTACGGGGCAATATATGCCTAGTATCACCATGCCCATACCTAGATCGTATGGAATGCCACTAGAGTTCATGTCAAGTGTGCATTCTAGCGGACATTTGTTTGGAGAGAATTCGTCCCCAGTATTTTCGACTTATCAAGGGATAAGACCCTTGTCGAACCCGATGGTTCGACCTCCGGGATTCAACATGTCCTCTCAATCCATACCGACTTTTACCTCTAATTCCGTTGCGGTCATGAGGCAACAAATGGACGAGAGTAACCATGAGATGGTTCACATGTTGACACAGTATATGGGTACAATATTAAGGCCGTTGATACAAGAATCAACCCAGAGTTACCAGCAACTGGCGACTCAGATGACACAAATCGGTGATTTCCTAGGCGCACCTAGGGCTCAGGGTCGACAGACCCCACCACTGCGACCGGTGACGCCACCTCGTCAGGACGAAGTCTTCGACGAAACCATAGAACAACCCCGGGAGTTCGAAGAAACTCCTAGGAGGGTTCAAAGACCACCTGTAATCGTCCATAGGCACCAAGATCCGGATTTCATTGTCCAACAGGTTCGACAGGACGCCCTGGCCGGAGAACATAACTTGGAAGCTGTGGTCGAACGTATCATGGTCCGTAATGGGGCGAACCCTGGCCTACGACGGCCAACCTATACATCTCCTTTGCCAGATTTTTTCCTACAAACAGAATTACCTAGGGGATGGAAAGTGCCAAAGTTTACCAAGTTCGCTGGGGAAACAGAAGAGTCCACCGTCGAACACGTCGCTAGGTATCAAACCGAAGCGGGTGATATAGCGAACAATGAGGATTTGAAATTGAAATATTTCCCAAGCTCCTTCACAAAGAATGCGTTCACGTGGTTCACCACGTTGCCCCCACAATCCATTCATACATGGGCACAATTGGAGAGGCTTTTCCACGAACAATTCTATATGGGACAGTCGAAAATAAGTTTAAAAGAATTGGCAAGCATCACACGCAAGGCCGCGGAGTCGGTAGACCAGTACTTAAATAGGTTTAGACTTTTGAAAGCACGTTGCTTTACTCAAGTTCCTGAACATGAGTTAGTAGAAATGGCCGCTGGCGGCCTAGACTATTCGATCAGGAAAAAGTTGGACACGCAATATCTTAGAGATATGGCGCAATTAGCTGACCGGGTTTGCCAGGTCAAAAGATTGAAAGCTGAAAAAGCCCAGTCTAACAGATATCAAAAAAAGGAAAAAGTGGCTTATGTGGCTGCAGACGAATACTCGTCCGACGAAGAAGAATCCGTCGATGAAAGCGAGATCCACATGGCTGAACTTAAGCCAGGACCTCCCTATACATGCAAAAATCCCACAGAAACTAATAAGACGGATAAATACGTCGCTAAAACTTATACTTTTGACGTTTCGAAATGTGATGAAATATTTGATTTACTAGTTAAAGATGGTCAAATTATTATTCTGTCTAGTTTGAAAGACCCCCCTCTAGAACAAAAGAAAAAGAGGGGATTTTGTAAGTTTCATAATTTCCTTGGTCATAAAACAGCTCAATGTGTTCTTTTCAGGGATTTGGTGCAAAAGGATTTGAAGGAGGGTCGACTCCAATTTGGCGAGAAGCCGAAGATGCAGGTGGACACTGACCCCCTGAAGGTCGAAGAGGCTTTGTATTCAGAAGTGTATGAGTGTTTGATGGTCGAAGCTACTGAAGGCCTCGACAAACCACCAAGGGTTGGAGTGTTGGAATGCATGATGGTCGAAACTACTGAGGGTTCCGACAAGAAAGCAAAGGACAGACTCGAAGAAGTGTACCCCCAGGCTGGTCAAAGTTTGTAAGATTTTCAGGAAAAGTACAGGATAAGCAGCTCCAAAGCCGCACTATGCCCTAGGTGTAATGTTGTGTTCGATGAGAAAGCTGTTGAGAGGTACGAGGAAAGCAAGAAAGAAGTGCTGTCAGACAACAAGTCACCGGTCCCAAGGTTTGTGTTTGACAAGAGCGGGGTCCCTCGTCGAAACGAAGAGTACAGAAGGTTGTTCCAAGGGGCAAGGCCCAAAAATTTCGTGCCCCCGTCAGATTCCCCACAGGAAAGGTGGATGGCCCCGGTGAATCAGAAAGGAAGCAAGAGGCCAAAGTGGAAAGCTCTTGATTTGGAGAAGGAGGGGAATGTCGCTGATGAAAGAGTCGAGCAAGCAGGATATATGGTGTCCCCCAACTACAAAGGAAAGAACCCTATGACCAGGATCCAGTGGAGGCGCTATCAGCGCAACAAGAAGGCTGAAAGAGAGGCTACAACTTCAAAGGCAAAGGCTATCGGAGTATCTGTGCAGAAATGCCAGTACCCGAAAGGAAAGTGAGTTGAGAAGAGCAAGGTGGCGGCGAACCAGACCATGGCAGTAACTTTGAATGCTTCAGGAGGGAAGGAAGTGGTGTCGACTCAAAGCTCAAAGTGCACTTCGTTGGCAGAAAACAAGAAAGAACCAGAGTATACTCCTCAATCAGACGAAGAGGAGCCAAAATAATCTCCTCAGTCCGATGAAGAGTATGACCCATCGCCTGAAGGTGATTTTGATGAAGACATGTATGACGACACAAATGACGACACCTATGGCAAAGATTTCGTGGTAAACTGTGGTATCGTGTTAGTGCTACCAGCTGAATACGACGTAGTGTCGGAGATCTCCGAGACTGAAGACGACTTCATCACAGGGGAAAATGTGGATGACAAGCCATTATGTTATTGCGTGATGAACAGTGGCGTGGTCGAGGAGCAAACGGCTATGTTCGAATGACCTACCCCTGGGATGATGTATCATTTGAAGCCTTTGTTCATAAAGGCAAAGATTGATGGGGTGTCGGTCAACAAGGTATTTGTGGATGGTGGAGCGACTGTGAACCTAATGCCTCACAGTTTGTTTAAGAGAATTGGAAAGACGGAGGGTGACCTCCGACAGTATAACATGGTCTTGTCCAACTACGAAGGTAAGACCAGTAACATCCTGGGGGTTGTCCAAGTGGATTTGGCGGTAGGTACAACCAATAGGCTAACACTCTTCATGGTCATCAAGTCGAAGGCAAACTTCAATCTGTTGGTGGGGCGTGAGTGGATCCATGGAATTGGGGCACTACCATCAACTATGCATCAGAGGTTAATCATTTGGAGGAAGGACGGCGTCGTCGAAAATATTGAAGCAGACCAAAGCTATTACAAAGTCGATGAAGCCAAGGGTACTAAGAAATCTTTTGACCAACACTTAGCCAATGTGGCTCCTTGTGATGACGGATCAGGATCTTACACTTTCGTCGACACGGTTCGTGTCCTAAACCTAGACCCCGATTATGGGTTCATCTGGGACGCTGCCGACGCTGGTATGGAGCCAATGGAGATGCCACCAAGGGGTGGTCTACTACTGGTGAAGATGACTGCTGAGTCAGAAGGTATGACTCGGATTTCGGCCTATTTGGCTGAAAACAGGAAAATGTCGGCACTCGAAAAAGATGAAACTCTCCAAGCAACCAAGGGAGCCGACCATGACAAGGAAAATCAGAGGCTTGATGGCATTTACGACGATGAGCCTCTAGGGTTTGAAAAGGGGCTAGATCATGAACTACAAAGAATGCAAGCCCAAGACCCACTTGAGGAAGTCGACTTAGGGGATGGAACGACAAAAAGGCCCACCTACGTGAGTACCAATGTAGGACCAACCATGAAGGCTAAACTGGTTAAAGTGTTGAAGGAATACAAGGACTGTTTTGCTTGGGATTATGGCGAAATGCCTGGTTTGAGTCAGAGCGTAGTCGAGCATCGCCTCCCAATCCAGCCAGGCAAGAGGCCAGTAAAGCAACCACCTCGACGCTTCGCCCCTGAGGTGACGTTGAAGATCAACCAAGAAATCGAAAGGTTGCTCAAAAGTTGGTTCATCAGAACTGCGAGGTATGTAGAGTGAATAGCAAACATAGTTCCTGTTATTAAGAAAAATGGGACCCTTCGAGTATGCATTGACTTTAGGGATTTGAACAACGCTACTCCTAAAGACGAATACCCAATGCCCGTGGCAGAGATTCTAGTCGACTCAACCGTGGGATTTGAGTATTTGAGCATGCTCGACGGTTATTCCGGTTACAATCAAATTCTTATAGCCGAGGAAGATGTTCCCAAAACCGTATTTCGATGTCCTGGGGCTTTGGGGACATATGATAGGGTGGTGATGCCTTTCGGGTTAAAAAACGCGGGGGCAACCTACCAAAGGGCTATGAATGCTATATTTCATGATTTTATTGAGAATTTCATGCAGGTATACATTGATGACATAGTCATAAAATCGTCATCAGAGGCAGCATGTTAGCACAAGAGGATGATGGTGGTGTCGAAAGGCCCATCTATTACATTAGTAGGATATTGATAGATGCTGAGACTAGATACACTATGATTGAAAAGTTGTGTCTATGTTTGTACTTCTCATGTATGAAATTGAAGCAATATATCAAGCTAGTTAATGTTTATGTTTCGTCGCATTTTGATGTTATTAAGCATATGTTGCCCAAACCTATTTTGCATAGTCGAATTGGGAAATGGGCACTAGTGTTAACTGAATTCTCCCTAACATACGTCCCTTTAAGGGCGATGAAGGGTCAAATAGTGGCTGACTTCATTGTTGATCACGCTGTGATCGAAACGTCAATACATAGCATCGACGTCGCCCCGTGGAAATTGTACTTTGATGGGTCGAGCCATAAAAATGGGGCAGGCGTCGGAGTCCTAATAATATCCCCGCAGGGGGTTCCAACTACTTTTAAATGCAAAGTCGATGGCAAGTGTTCAAATAACGAGGAAGAATACGAAGCTTTAATTACTGGTCTCAAGATACTCAAAGACTTGGGAGCCAAAGAGTTGGAAATAAAAGGGGATTCCGAATTGGTGATTAAACAAATTACCAGAGAGTATAAATGCGTAAGTGAACATCTTTTAAGTTACTTTTCGCTGGCGAAGCGTTGGTTGGAACATTTCAAAGTTGTCAGCATCTCGCATGTGCCAAGGATGGAAAACCAGAAAGCTAACGAACTGACACAAATTGCGTCGGGGTATAAAGTGTCAGAAGATAAGTTGAGAGGTTTCGTCGAAACTAGAAAGGAGGTAGTGTGGAATGTACGCGCGCCACCAAGCTGGTCGATACCCAAAGACTCGATGAGTTTGGTCGAAGGTTTAGAAAGTTGTGAGGTTTTTGTTAATGATATGCCACCAACAGACTGGCGAAGTGCAATTATAGAGTATCTGGAGAACCCACAGGGCAGCACCAATCGAAGAACCAGGTATAGAGCCATGAACTATGTCCTAATGGGAAACGAGTTACTGAAGAAAACTCTAGAAGGGGTGTTGCTGAAGTGTCTGGGGGACACTGATGCATATTTGGAAATCTCGGGGGTACACAGTGGGGCTTGTGGGGCTCACCAGGTCAGCCAGAAAATGAAATGGCTTTTGTGTCGACAAGGATTCTATTGGCCCAGTATGCTTAAGGATTGTATATATTTCGCGAAAGGATGCCAAGACTGTCAAAAGCAAGCCAACATCCAGCATGTCCCAGCCAGCGAATTACATGTGGTTGTCAAACCATGGCCTTTTCGGGGATGGGCTTTAGGCGTAATAGGAGAGATTCGGCCAGCTTCGTCAAAGCAGCAAAAGTTTATCCTCGTAGGAATAGACTATTTCACAAAATGGATAGAGGTCGTGCCTTTGGTGAAGGTGGATCAAGAGGCTGTGATAAACTTCATCCAAAATCATATCTTGTATAGATTTGGGATACCCGAGACACTCACAACAGATCAGGGTTCTGTGTTTGTGGGGCAGAAGATGCAAGAGTTTGCGGCAGAAACGGGTTTCAAGTTGGTTACTTCAACGCCATACTATGCCCAGGCAAATGGTTAGGTTGAAGCAGCCAACAAAGTAATAATTGGCTTAATCAAAAAGCACGTTGCGAACAAGCCAAAGAACTGGCATAAAACGCTGAGTCAAGTGTTGTGGGTATGTCGGACATCACCCAAAGCATCGACAAACTCGACTCCATTCCGTCTAACCCATGGACACGACACTGTGTTACCTGCGGAAGTACACTTACAATCCGTCAGAGTGCAGTGACAATATGAGATTCCGTCGGAGCAATACTGGGAGATGATGTTAGACGAACTTGTAGACTTAGACGAGGAAAGGATGGTAGCTTTAAACGTGTTGCTGCGCCAGAAGGCTCGGGTCGCCAGGGCATACAATAAAAAGGTCCAGGAGAAAACCTTCGCCGCAAATGACTATGTTTGGAAAGTGGTGTTGCCCATGGATCGACGAGATCAAACGATGGGAAAATGGTCGCCTAACTGGGAGTGGCCATTTAAGGTGACGCGAGTATTCAGTAACAACGCATACGAAGTACAGGAGTTGGGGGCAGACCAACGTGTCTTAAGAGTAAATGGGAAATATCTAAAAAAATACAGACCCATGCTACAAGAGGTTCGCATCAAAACATAAATTTCATTAAATTTAAGGCCAAGAATGGCTTACAAAATGGTGCATTACATTGTATCAAGATAAAACCTAAGGGAATTAAGGGAATCTAGCCTTAAAATCATCAAAGAGGACCTTCTCATGAGTTATTTTGCTCTCAAGAATAGTCTTTCGTCATTGCATACGGATGATAGCATCCTTAATCTTCATCCCCGCTTCGACATGTACAAGGCCCTGAGCAACTTCGTGGTCGATAGTTTCTTGAGAGGGCAAAGGCTCGGCTGAGTCCAAAGAGGCTTTCTGATGTTCGACCTAGGCTATTCTTTTCGTCAGCTCCGTGATCTGGGCTTGATACTCAGATATCTGCTGATCGAAGGCTTGGCGTTTGTTGGAATGTTCTTGTTTCTTGGCTTCGTAGTCTCCAAGCTTCTATTCACAGACGGACCTAAGATGCCATGGGGCAGGAAGCTAGAACTCAGAGGGTTCACTCAGGAGGTTGAAGACGTCATTGGCTATGTCGGATTCCTCAGCAACGGCCGCCAGAAACTGTTCCTCAAAAAGGTAAGACCTCAGCTGCTGAAGTTTGAGATTGAAAGAAGCATCCACTTCTGGAGTGGGGATCGAGGTCGAACTGGTGGGTTGAATCTCTTCAGCTGTCTGTCGAAGCTTGTGTAGCGCTCTTAGAGTTGCAGCTGGATTTGTGGCTTTGTCTGCTAAGAGTGCCTCTGGAGTAGGAGATTCCTCAGCAGCAGGTGGGGCCTTCTCTGGTTGGTGTTCAGGAATTTGGGGTTTCTCTCCGGCGATGGTGCTCACGTTAGGCGGAGGAATGATAGTGACCTCAGGGAGTGTATCATCAGGCTCGACATTTTCAGTTGAAGCAGGAGGTGTCTTCGCCAAGTTTTCCTCATGCACAAGGGAATGAAATTCGTGAGTCTTTTAAGGACTTGGCGTAATGGCTACACTAGCGTTGGGAGCGTCTGCGGCCGATCCGGTATCACCCCCACCAACAGTGGTTGAAATAACCACATGCTCCAACCAAAAAATAAAATACCAGTGAGCTTCGTCACCCCCAAGGTCAACTGGGACGTAAATAAAGTCGAATTACCTGTACAGGAGTCGTTGTCTTGGGGAGGGCGACAGAAGGAATTGGTTCGAAAGTGTCCTCAAGGTTACGCGACACAACAGGGGCCGTTGTCGAGATGTTGGTTTTTGAGGGTGTCCGTCGTGTTATAGCCTTTTTCTTCCTCACCAAAGGGGTAGCGGGAGGAGACGCTGGAGCTGTTTCAGTAAAAACTCAGGAGTGAGTACTCTCGTTCGATTCAGTCCTTTCGGGGGACGTTGCCTTCTCAGAAACCTGCGCAGAAATAAAATGAGAACAAGGGGATAACAAAGCCACAGAACAAGGAAATAAACATACCTGTACAAGGTTGGCCCTAGGTTTCTTGGCAGGTCTAGTGGAAGTTGACCTAGTAGTTATTTCCCGTTTGCGCCCCTGAAAGCAACATTGCCGCTACTTAGTCCAGACTTACAAAATATATATATATAAATTCAAGAGTCTGGGATCTACCTTTGTTGAAATTTCATCTGCAGGATCGACATCCACGGTGGTCGACGACTTAGGGATACCAGCTGTAGAAGCGAAGTCGTCGACCACGTTTGCCAGAAAGAGGTTGGGGTGAAAACTTGAGTTTGGTACTCCAACCACCAAGCATCAAATTCCTGAGTGGTGAAAAAGGAAGGACGGAAGGAGAAAACCGGTAGCTCCAGATGTTGAGAGGCTCTGACAAACCTGATGCAAGCTTTATGACCAACGTGAGTTAGGCGTCGACCAGACCGGACTATGTCATCAGGATGCCTCACTAAAGGTTTTGGCAACATTTGGCTCAAGCCAAAATGTCGAGCAACCAAATTTGGGCAATAGTTCATAAAACCATACCCATTGTTCCCTGTTTCGATACGGAAACAAATCATGGTCGGAGTGAGAAACGCCCGCCATACAGCATTCGATAGTGCAGCAGCCTGAGGTGAGACTCCAGGGAATGGGTTTCTGAACCAGTCGGGCCCAAACTTACGCTCCACAAATGGCGCCATGTCAGGAACGAAAGAGGAAGTTTCCACAAACATACTCAGATACCTCATGAAGAGGGCCTGTCTTGGAGCTTCTTGAGTGGTCATCAAAGCTAGTCGCAGCCCCTCGACAGAACGCGTTTTGTTGAGAATCTCCATCTTTGCAGAGGCTGGATATCCCAGCTTGTGCTCGAAGGTGGCGTTGAGCCAATGCTGCAACAACCACATAGGCCCTGAAATATTTAAGGATTTAGTGGTCTGATGTAGGAGTTTTAGTCTCATGGCCGACAGGCCAAGAGAATGATAAAGGGAGGCCAACAGGAGTTTGGCCAGAGATATTTGTCGGCCTTCATGAATCTGAATGGCCAAATTAATGAAGCTTTTGGCTATTTGCAGGGAGCCAGGGAAAAACATGTAGTACGATAACCAGAGGGTTAAGAAGGCGATGTGTTCTTCGTCGGAGACTTCTTGGTAGTTTTTGTCATGATGATCCTCTATGTAGTTTTGGAAACTAGCACGCTCGAAGTCGAAAGAGTTCTCCGTCTCCCAAGTCGGGTCGAAAGTCTCACCCAGTGGCGAAAGGCCGGTAATGGCCGCCACATCAAAAAGTGTTGGCGCGAACATGCCACAAGGGAGGTGGAATGTGTTTGTCGACCATTCCCAAAAGTACATCGACGACAAAAGCAAACAAGGGTTAACCCTGTGGGCAGTTCGGGAGAGCTGGATGGCGTCGAAGATGCCATAATTCTTCCATTGTTGTTGACGTTTCCCTTCAACCTTGTCGAGCCAAGCGAGATAATCATTGCTGCCTGGAGTTGGCATAGACCTGAAAACTCTCGATTTTGGGGCCATGTATTTGAGATCCAAGGTCCCCCCTTTCTCGAAAGCGGGTGGAATCGTTTGATCAAAACAAGTGAAGAACTTTTGGAGTTCTTGAGGACTAGGTTTGTTGTCTGGGAAAGGACCATGGAAACCACACAGCGTGTTTTCCACTGCGAACGGAATGACCATTTGACAGCGCCAGTTGGATACCACCGTCTCGTCAGCTGAAGAGGGTTGAGGAAGAGACTGATGTGTTTCCGCTTCTGAAAGTACGTACGCAACCGGGTTGTTGCCAGTGGTTTGAGGAATGCGAGTGGCAGTTGCTCTTGATGAAGCCATTGGAGGAAAGAAGCGAAAAAGGGTGCAAAGCGTTAGGGAAGGAGAATATCATGAAGCTGTTTAGAGCAAATGAGGGTTTCGTGAAAAAGGAGTTGCGAAAGTGAGAAGAGTTTCTAAAGAGGATTATTTATAGGGCGGATGCAGAAAATGAGAAGTCAAGACTATCCAACTTCTGAAAGTAAGTGGTGTTTGGTGTCAAGGCCCATAACTTGGATGAGACTTGCCATCATGGCGTTTTTCTTGGAAATCGTGGGAAAAGATGTGCATCATCACGTCAGGCGGCGCTTGCCACGTGTTAAGAAAGAAGACAAAACGGTTTGCAAAGGAAAAGAGAGCCGTCGAAATCTTGTGAGAAACCAAAAAGCCAGATTTCTCCATCGACACGGTACTCAGTCGAAACTGGTATTTTTGAGGGGGCGATTTGTTGGCACTAGATTTCGACTGGTAGTTGGTGTTTAGAGACTTCCAAGGCAAGCCGACGCGGGAAAGAGGTGCAAGGGGCTGTCGAGTCGATACCAGCAGAAAGACGTGTCGGAGGACCGTCGATAAGTCCTGACGTCGGAGACAAGCTAATGTCGATTTCAAGAAACAAGTGTTTAGGCGAGAAAAGTTTGAAATTTCCAAGACTATGGGAAGTTGAAAAGAGAGTGGGGTGCCACGTGTCAGCTTCAGAAAACGTTTGGGCAGACAAACAATTATTTTTTTAGGCCTATATAAGGCATGGCTTTTTTCATTTTAGAGGTCGTATTTTTTCACATTGTAAGGGGAAAATACTCAAAGTACCAAGCTTAGAGAGAAACGAGTTCACTCCCACAAGCAAATGTACACTTGCGTCCAAACCTTACTTAATGCAATTTATTTTCCGCATATGATTTAAAGTCTTTACTTCTTTTGTTCTTTTTCCGCTCTGCTTTCCCTTGCATTTCTTTGTTTCTTCTTGCCAACCAACTCGCAACCGTTAAGATACCTTTTGTGTCACCTAAGTCATTTAAGCATGACACTTAAACAAATATAAATGCAATACAAACATATGCTTCCAATTCCAAGTTATGGGATTCGCCTGGCCGGTCCCGCAAGCGAACCTACGACGGAAGGCCAGCGTTTGTTCGCGCGGGCGAACAGGCCTCCAGATGGACTTTTTCCTCTGGGCATGAGCCAAAGACTCAAGGCATAACCTAATATACTCCATGGAATCTCATGGACCCAACCACCAAATCAATCTTGCCTCAGGGGATGCATTCATCAAAAATCAGGAATTAGGGTTTTCTTGACCTAATTCACCCCTAAATTGACTTTTGGGACAAATCATGAACCAATAACTCAAGAGAGGATTTGAGGGTCTCTAATATACCACATTGATCCATTTGTAACAATGGATTGATCCAGGAAGTTTGAGCAACAAGCCTCAATTTCATCTGGACCACAGTTAGGGTTTCGCGAGAAAAGTCAACTGTAACTTTGACTTTTAACCAGGACATGCTCCCAAGCCCTAAGACACGATTCAATACACCCTATAACACCCATGGAACATGTACATCAAGTTTTATTTAGGTCAAGGAAATGATTTCCTAAAGGATTGCATAGTTTGGAATTCATCTGCTAAAAAGTCAACTGTGCACAAAAGTCAACTTTGACTTTTTGAGATTTTTCACAAAAATGGATTTTTAACCCTAAAATGATGTTAATGTATGATTTGAATCATCATTCATCAAGAAAAATCAATGAAAGTGGGATGACTTATAAAAGGGGTAACTATAAAAACTTAGAAAATTTTCTATGTTATGAACAAAGTGGCAAGGGTACCAACTTTGGAGGATCATAACTCCTAAACCACAAAGCCATTTTTCCCCATCCAAAGCTTGATTTGTAGCCCTCATGGACCTCTACAAAAACTTCAACTAGACCTCAGTCCAATTCATTAGGGATTTTGAGTTATGGAGTGATCAAAGTGGCTGAAAAGTGAAAATGTCACTTTTTCCAAATGTAGGGAAATTTTTCACTTGGATCCAAAAAGTATCAAAACCAAATATGATCAAACAGTTGTTATATCATATACGGGCTTTCCAAAATGGCCAAGAACATCACCAAATTCAATTTTAGCTAAGAGATATGGTAGTGGCAAGATGCCTTGCTCAAAACTGCCAAGGCAAGGCAGATTTTTGCACTTTTGGTAGATTTGCCAAAATCAATCAATTCGAAGCCTTGTCATCACTTTGGACACATCTGAGGATCAAATCTAAAGGGGACAATCACTGAGCCAAGCCTCCAAAGTCCTTGGAACAGGAAATAGCATGCCAAACCTAGAATTGCCTAAAATAGGGACAAGACTCCAATTTTGGATTAGAGCATTCAATGGAAGCACCAAGGTGGCATAGACTGAGCTATTTGCAACTGAATTCAGTCAAGACTTATCCAAGACCAAGGGAACTAGCAGCCTGTGCCCTAACCTCTAGTCAATGGCTATAGGAGACTTGGATTCACATTGCTCAACATTGGCCAACCCTACTCAGCAGTTGCCATTCACTATTCCTTGCAAAACAAACTTGCTCTACTATAAATACAGCTCAATTGTGATTAGTTTGAGTGCACCAAAGCCATCAAACAGATGCTTTCCTCAAAATCCCTTTCTCTTGGCAAAAATACCTTCTTTAGCAAGGTAACTCTGAGTTTTTGAGTTAGAGATAAATTCCAACCAAACCAAACCAATCACACACACACCTCACATACATCATATAGAAGTGATCCAAACACTTAAACAACATCTGGAACATTGATTTCTCAGAATCACCAGTCAATTGCTCAAGGTTTTAACCAAGTTGCAGTTGAGATGCCATGAAGTGATCCAGCCATTTTCAATCAAGTCCAAGCATTCAAACACACTCCATAGGGTGTAGGGAAGCTGTTCAGATCATCACAACTCATTTGTAATGCCTCCAACTCAGAAATCACTTTGAACTTGCTGTCACGACCTAGAGGTAAGCCTAAGCTTTGTCATCTCTCAATCCATGCATATTTCCTCGCACAATACTTTTTCCAACTGTTCATAATCATGCATGGAATGTTTCCCCTCAATTAATTGCTTTGTTTGAATCGTGTATCAAAATTCTCAGCCTTCATGCAGAAATTAGGGTTCTTGAGGTTTTGTCTTGATTTCTCATTTCATGTTTAAAATAAATGAAATTAAATACCATAGACATGATCGTGAGGTTGAGACGAGCAGATTGATATGTGGTTTGCATGATCCCATCGAGTATTCAGTGAGATTGGAGAGGAAATGCAAATCTGGGCAAAACCCAGAACACGCACGTGTTCTAGGGTGTTCTTGGCGCCCTTTTTGAAAATTCAAATATTTGAATTTTGTGATTTTATTTAATTGATTCAAAAATTAATTTCTCTCTGAATTTTAATGATTTTGAGTTGATTCTTTTTTTAATAATTCACAAAAATGTTAAAATATTTTATTTTCCCAAAAAATCCCAAAAATATTATTTATTTTATATAATTACTATTTTTGCAAAGAATTAATATTTTAATTGTTTTTGACATTTTGAATATTTTTTCCTTCTTGATTTGGCAAAGATTAATGACTTATAATTATTTTGTAGGTCAATACTTGATTTTTGAAGCATTAATCCAAGATCATAATTTGTTTTCCACATGTAAAACAATTTTAAATCATTTTAATTGAATTTTTATTCAATTAAAATACATTTTTGAAACAAATTAGGGTTTTTGATTAATTCAACCCTCACAAAACTTTTTCAACCACTTTGGGCCTCTAATAGAGTGTAAGACCCAACCCCCTTGTACATAAAACAATTTTGGGCCTCATTCATTGTATAAGTCCCTCTATACATCTTCAAATAAAATGGCGCGATCGTCGCCTTTTGTAAGAAAACCATCTGGGCCTCTATTAGAGTGTAAGACCCAATCCCCTTTTAACCAAAACAATTTTGGGCCCACTTATTGTATAAGTCCCTCTGCGGTAAAAGAAAACCTCGACGCGATCGCCATTTCAAACAAAAAGTCATCTAGGTCTACCCTCGTGTTATAAGCCCCATTCTTTTTCTTTAAACTTTTTGGGCCTCTTGAGAGTGTGTAAGACCCACCCCTTTGTACAGAAAACCTTTTTTAGGCCTCAGTCACTTGTATAAGTCCCCCGGTACAAATTCAACAGTGCGATCACTGATAAAACATCTGGGCCTCTCCTTGAGCTGTAAGCCCCAATCTTTCTTTTTCAAAGCACTTTCTCCTTTGATTTTGAATATACTGTTGTTTTCAATCTTTCTTTGTTGAACAACTAACCAAATAGCATGGAAGCTCTACAACCGATTAAGTGTTTATATGCTTTCATTTACCTCTTTCAAATACATATAACTGTACTGTGGGGCTGTTTCGCTGTAAGTATTCTTTCATAAGCTCATATCGACTGTGTAATAATAGTATAGATATTTAGAGTTTCCCCGGCAACTACGTTTAGAACTAAGTAAAGTCGTATCGATCGCTCTTAGAAATAGACAAAGCTAGGTCCCCCATAGGAGCACCAGATACAGTCCTCTCTTCGACTGTCCTCCTTAGGAATTGTCAAGAAACTCTACTCCCCAGAGGTGATCTCTTCTCCGTGAATTACATCTCTTGAGTTTCTTCCAAATTCTCGAACTTTCTTGGCTTGATCTATTCTCTGTGAATAGCCTGTCTTGAATTTCTTGAGGTTTGGGGACCCCCAGGCTTCTTAAAAGCATTCGGCCTTCTCTTAGGCATTGTACAAGGACCCACAGGCTTCTTAAAAGTATCCCCGCCTCCTCTTGGGCTTAGTACAAGGACCCGTCGGCTTCTTAGAAGTATTCACAGCCTCCTCTTAGGCTTCGTATAAATGATTTCTTCCTCCGGGAATGATAGCCTCCTCATGGGCTTCGTACAAGGACCTCTCGGCTTCTTAAAAGTTTCCAGCCTCCTCTTGGGCTTCATACAAATTGTCCCGACTACCTCCTAGAGGTATAGGAACAGAAATTAGTCATCTTTATAGAACAGTCTTTCAAAGAGTCTAGACCATACTACTGTTTCTCAAAATATAGTACAAAAGATGAAACTCTAGACTTGGACAGTCTAATACCCTTTGGATTTCCCATTCTCAAGCCCCTTTCAAAAATAGGAAGAAAACCCGTAGACTCGGACAGTCTCGATACCCTTTGGATTTCCCATTTCCTTAAAGAACAGGAAATAATCCTGATCCTCGAATCAAATCCCTGAGTACTCATATAAGAAATGATTTTCTCTTTAAATCAGCCTATTGGATCTGTTACTCAACTGAAACAGTTATAATAGCCTCCTCTAGGGCTTTGTACAATGATTCTCCCCAGCGGAGCTAACTTTTTTATCCTCCATCTCGGGCTTCTTACGAGATACAAAAAGACTCTCTTGTTGAGTCGACCTCTTTTAGCCTCCATCTTGGGCTTTATACGAGATACAAAGACTCCCTTTGTGGAGTCAAACATCTTTTAGACTCCTTCTCGGGCTTCGTGCAAGATACAAAACCACTCTCTTGCTGAGTATAAAACATTCCCTTGTTAAGTCAAACACTTTTAGCCTCCATCTCGGGCTTTGTACGAGATACAAAAAAATCCCTCATTGAGTCAAATCCTTTTAGCCTTTCTCTCGGGCTTCGTACAAGACACATAAAAACCCTCTTGTTGGGCCAATAGCCTCCTCTTAGGCTTTGTATAAGGAAACCCCGGCTGAGCCAATCAACCTTTTAGCATCAAAGTTGTGTCTCGTTCATAGTATACAAACATCAACAACTTCTTTCCCTTCATCTAAATTGCTGTAAGCGGCAAGCCTCTGGATTATTTACATCCACGCCACTGTCCCTCTTTTAGCCTGAGAAATTCCTAAGGAAAGATAGCATTGCTCTACACTGAGTTAAAGTCTTCTCCTTCAGGTTGGAAATCCCCTATGAAGGAAATTATGGCATTGCCGGATTCACATATCCCGGTTAAAGTAATTCTCCATTGTAATCAGTCACCCAACAGTTGTGACAGACAAACCCCTCTTTAGAGATGACAAATTCTCTCTAAAGTCGAGACCTTTTAGCTTCACATCTTGGGCTTTGAACAAGATACAAATAGACCCTTCAGCTTCACATCTTGGGCTTAAAATAAGATACAAACTATCTTTCACTTCACGTCTTGGGCTTTGAACAAGACACCAAAATAACCATTTCCTCCCATAAAATAGGAGGAACTACGATCGCTCTGATTTCCCTGTTTTGGAAAACGGGAATACGTAGGCATAAGATTGAAAGAAAAATCTTAGCGAGCACACTAAAACAAAAATCCTAAATCCCATATCAATTGAAAAGCATCAGTCCTAACATCCTGTCGATAGAATAAACCCGTCATTCTTCCAAAATAACATAAGAGAGGCCCCATTACCACATAGCATTCGTAACCTAACAGACCGCTGTTCAAACTCGGTATCAAGCAGGGTTAGTTGGAGACATCTATTTCCCTTCCTTCATCAGCTTCAATAGGATAAAAAATGAATCGACCTGTAGTAACCCCAAAAGAGCGACAGTGCTTAAGAACCACGTCGAAAATCGCTCGCTACAGAAAAATGGCGCCCACCGTGGGGCCCCTTTGTTCCTTTTCATCTCTTATGTAGAAACCGCAGAATGGCAATTCCGCTGGGGAGCCATTTTCTGTCAGGAACATAGGATTCATAGCTTTTAAAAAAAAAGTCTATGACATTAGGATAAATATATATACTGTTTTCCTAATTGATATATGTGTTTATTTTTCTGCTAATGGGAATGCGTGTGATGTCGCATGTGGAAAGATTGAGTATACACCTAGGAAAAACCCCTTTAGTGGCGCAGAGGCTATCGGAAATAGTTGTCATGCGATGCCACCCTCTTCTGAGGACTCTTCAAAAAACACCACCTAGCACGGTTCTCGGCCCGCTAGTGTTTTCTTGATAAAAGTTGATGATGATGAGAGACAGGTACAAAAATCACTAGTAAACCCTTGGGATGGGTAGAGCCTTGACTCCGTGACAACGACCCTTTGACCCCATGTTTTTTCTATGTTTTTGTGTGCTGCATTCATGCATTCATTTAAAAAAACATTAAAACAAAGAAAAATTTTCTCTTCTAGTCTCTCTTTTTAAAATTAAACTAAGACTGTGATTGCGAATGTCAGAGAGAAAAGGATTGTGCTCATGGATTTTGGTAGAAGGAGAACTCATAAGTATACCTTCAGGATTTCAAAGCTAGAGGATTTGAGAGGTTTGGCAAGAATGATCACAAACCAAGAGGCTTTCAGAGCCAAATACGAAGGTCTGCTACCTCTATTAAGGATCCATGTGATTGAAGGAATCATGGAGACACTCATTCAGTTCTACGATCCGGTTCATCATTGCTTTACATTCCCGGATTATCAGCTCGCACCAACGCTGGAGGAATATTCTCATCTGATTGATTTACATATCACTAATCGAGCTCCTTTTTCTGGACTGGAAGAAATTCCAAAGGATCAGACCATTGCAAGAGCAATTCATTTAGATGAGTTAGAGGTCAGGACTCACATGACCACTAAAGGTGGCATACAAGGTTTGCCAGCCCAGTTTCTGACAAAGAAGGCTTGGTACTTTGCTAGTATAGGGAACGTGACTGCTTTTGAAAGGATCTTTGTTTTACTCACCTACGGATTATTTCTGTTGCTCAACATTAATAACTTCGTCGATATCAACGCCATTAAGGTTTTTCTCATTGGAAACCCTGTGCCAACTTTGCTCGCAGACGCGTATCATTTTGTACACTTAGGAAATTTGTACAACGGAGGGGAGATCACGTGTTGTGTGCCCCTAGTATACAAATGGTTTATCTCCTATTTGCCTAAGTCTGCTGCTTTTTGGGATCATAAGAGTGCCTTACGTTGGTCGCAAAAAATAATATCTCTCACCAACTCTGACATAGATTAGTGTAATAGGATTTATGACAGGATCCGGATCATTGACCGTTGTGGAAACTTCCCCAACGTACCCCTTATAGGAACTAAGGGAGGAATTAACTACCATCCAGTTCTTGTTCGTCGTCAATTTGGATACCCGATGAGGCACGTTCCGCGCAACGCTCATCTGGAAGGTCTTTTCTTCAAGGAAGGGGAAAATGACAGAGCACTAAAGACAGAAATAGTGCACGTTTGGAAGTATGTTCATAAAAAAGGACGAGAGTCTCTAGGAAAATCGGACTGTGTCTCGGTGGAGCCTTATCTCCACTGGGTACAGACTAGAGCTCTCAAGCTAAAAATGCCTTATCCTCGTCACGAAGTTCTTCCGCCAAGGGAATCTGTCATGTACTTCATGACTGAGACGGAAAAGCTCCAGGTTACTCTCAACAAAGTTCAACAGGAGAGGAGGTGTTGGAAGAACAAATACCGCATTCTCAATGTGGAATGTATCAAAATACAACAATTACTGAAAGAAAAAGATGCTCTGATTGAGATTTTAGAGCAACATGCTGTAGAAAATCAGGATGACCAAAGGAATTTGCTCACTCCTTTCACCTGGCAAAGGAATGACAACCCGACAACGGCCCAAGAGCCCCGGTCCAAGAAAAGGAAAGTACCAGAATCAGCACCTGAGTTCTCCTCAGAGAGGACTCGGGACCCATTAGCTTAGGTTTCTGTTTCCGTATCTTGTAATCTACTGTATTTCCATTTCTGTAATCCATTAAATTCAATAAAGCGGGGTTTCCCCACTGTTTGATATTTGCAATCTAATTGTCGAAGTTTATTTTGATTAAACCAAAAAAACAATTAATATAGTCATTGCATTCATCATTCTCACGTCACGTATTCTTCTTACCTACGAATCTCACGTTTGTGTCTCGGTTCTAGAGTCAAAATGTCTCATTCGTACAATACTCGGGCTAATCGTCAAAAAAAGATGGATGATCTTGAGGAATCGAACAAAGAGTTGAAAGAAGAGATCGACGCTCTGAGATAGGATATGAGAAAGCTTCGTAACGACATGCAAGCCATGGCAGAAGCTCAGCTACAAATAACTGTGATCTCAGAGATCACCTCAACGCCCATAGTGGAGAAGTATGATCCTAGGTATCAAATGCTGAAAGATCGTCCCTGGGGCATGCCTGTTAGGTATATCCCGGAAGGATATGTTCCGCCGATCACTGAAGATCAGGGAATCATAGCAGAAGCCGCTAGGCCTGAAGGTTACAAACTTCGGGAAAGTGAAGATGTCAGGGGCATACTGAGGACTCTTGAAGGTTACAAACTTTGGGAAACGCCAAGATTCACTGCCGTAGTTACGGTACCACCCCCTGTGGTGCACACTGTCCCGGAAGAACAGATTCCACATATACCTTCTGGTAAAAAGGAAACTATGTTTGATAGAATGGATGAATTCCAGGAACAGTTCCTGGAAATGCAGAAGGAATTGCAAGCCATTCGCGGTCAGGATTTGTTTGGAAAGGACGCCGCAGACCTTTGTCTGGTCCCCAATGTGAAAGTTCCGCACAAATTCCAAGTGCCCGACTTTGAAAAATACAAGGGTAACTCTTGCCCTCAGAGTCACTTGGTGATGTACGCTCGGCGAATGTCAGCTCAGGAAGAGAATCAGGACTTACTGATTCACTACTTTCAGGATAGTTTAACCGGTTCCGCATTAAAATGGTACATGGGCTTAAACTGCGCTACGATTAGCACATTCAGAGATCTTGGCACTGCCTTCGTCCAACAATACAAATACAATCTGGACATGGCACCGGACAGAGATCAACTCAGATCAATGTCACAAAAGGATAAGGAAACCTTTAAGGAGTACGCTCAGAGATGGCGTGAGATCGCCGCCCAAATTTGTCCACCTCTTGAGAAAAAAGAGATGACAAATATCTTCTTAAAGACCTTAAGCACATTTTACTACGACAGAATGGTCGCCAGTGCGCCCAGTAATTTCACCGAAATGGTCGGTATGGGAGTTCGTCTTGAGGAATCCGTTCGAGAGGGATGTTTGGTAAAAGACGCTAGATCATCAAGTAGTACAAAACGATACGGTTGTGCTCTCCCTAATAAAAAAGAGCAAGATATTGGGAATATCTCTCTCGGAAAGCAAAGGGGACGCTATCAACCAGTAGCAGCTGTGACTCCTGCTATTAACCCCACGCCTATTCCTACGTATCAACCTCAGGTTGCGCCGAGCCAACCTAATCAGCAAAGGACACAACAGCCTCTTCAACAGGCTCGTCCTCAATACAACAACAACCGTACAATGCGGCCACAAGGATTTGATCCTATACCCGTATCGTACGCAAAACTATTTCCGTTACTACTGGTTAAGGGGCACATCCAGACTAAGTCTCCTCTTACAGTACCGGAAAATCCGCCTTTTTGGTTTAAGGTGGACCAGACATGCCCTTATCATCAAGGAGGACCGGGGCATAACATAGAGAATTTTCTTAATTTCAAATCTGACGTGCAAAATCTTGTTAGTAGCGGGCTCTTATCTTTCAAAGATACGAATCCCGATGTTCTCACGAACCCACTGCCTCAACACGAGAAAGCTGCTGTCAACTTGATAGAGGGAGAGGTTAACAACGTCTATGAAATTCACGATGTACTCTTGTTGAGGACCAATCTGGTCAAGATACATTGTAGACATAGTGGATATGGCCATGTGCCTCGTCATAATTATCATCAATGTGATGTCTGCTCTAAAAGCAATCAGGGTGTTTTGTAGTGCAATCAGCTCTACAGGAACAAATGGATCTCGGATGGATCCAAGAGCACCGAGTTCATGGAGTTAACATGGTCTATACGAATTCCAATATCATTCAAAACCACGACATCCGTGCGATGAATGTCAATTTGGTGGCAATGCATTCAAGGCAAAGCCAGTATCATAATCTGCCGTGGCATGATTACAATTCCTGTCTGACTTGCTCGGTAAACAAACAGGGATGCTCTTTCATACAAGAGGCCCTCCAGCGTCAGATGGATCTTGGATGGATCCAAGACTACCATGATAGGAATCCCTATCCGGTCAACATGGTTCAGATCTTCGATATTCGCTTAATGAATACCAAACCTGGTAGAGTTACATGTTGAACAGGTCCGACTCGGGTTCTTGATATCACATAACTATCAAAGTTGTAAAGCGGGTTGTGAAAACGATCAAGGTTGTACCCTTGTCCAGGAGGCACTTCAGCACTTGTTAAATCACTGGTGGATGCCAATCTATATGGATGAAGATACTCAGCAAATTAGTATCAATAACAGGAACCCCACTCGGCGTCAGAGTCAGGATGTCCGATCAATGGAAGCTAACCTAGTGAGGTTACATTGCATTCAAAGTGGGCGGGGCCAAGTGTCACCACACAACAATGAACGTTGTAGAGTCTGTTCGGAGAGTAACCAAGGGTGCTACTTTGTGAGAGCAGCTCTTCAGGGTCAGGTAGATCGTAGAGAGATTCGCCCGTTTCCGGGTTCTGGACCCATCAACTGGTCGCCGAACTACCTTGCAGATCAAATTGAGGATATTGTCATAATCTCTGATCACCAGAGGACTAGGGATGTTTTTTCCATCATCCCTCTACTTGACAAATCGAGAGTCCCCAACCAGGAACGGATCGAGATTACTTACGACGGTCAGAAAAATCAGAAGGTTCCCATAGTCATCTATCTACCGGGACTGCTACCGTATGAATCAACTAAGGCCATCCCTAACAAATACGGTGCGACGATAATTGAAAATGGAAAGGAAATTCCATTACCCTCTGTCGTGAACATTGCAGACATTAGTCGTGTAACGTGGAGTGGTAGAATCTTCAACAGAGGAGTTGGAGAATCCAACAAAGAAAAGGAACTTCATACGGAACTTCCCGGTCCACCAGTCGGTCGATCCAATAATCCCGACCTTTCAAAACATGATGATGAGATGTTGAAGCTCATCCAGAGGAATGAATACAACATTATTGATCAGTTGTTATAGACTCCTTCAAAGATCTCGGTATTATCACTATTACTTAGCTCAGAAGTGCACAGGGAGGCTCTATAGAAAGTCTTAGAGCAGGCCTTTGTGGAACAGGATGTAACAGTTAGATAGTTCGATAGCATTGTCTCTAATATCACTTCCTGCAATAATTTGGGATTTAGTAATGGGGAATTACCTGAAGAGGGTCGCCGTCATAACATGGCGCTCAACATTACAGTCAACTGCCAGGACGATGCTTTAGCCAGCGTACTGGTAGACACAGGGTCAGCCCTGAATGTTATGCCGAAGTCCACTTAGATGCAATTATCATTCAAAGGCCCTCCGATGAGAATCAGCGAGGTTGTCGTCAAAGCTTTTGACGGATCCAAAAAATGGTTATCCGCGAAGTCGACCTTCCTATAACTATCGGTCCTCACACTTTCCAAGTCACTTTCCAGGTCATGGACATCCGGGCAATGTACAGTTGTTTATTAGGAAGACCTTGGATCCATCAGGCTGGAGCGGTCACCTCAACCCTCCACCAAAAGCTAAAGTTCGTCCAGAACGGTCAACTTGTCACTGTCTGTGGGGAACAGGCTTTGCTCGTAAGCAATTTATCGTCATCCACTTATGTGGAACCAGAAGGGATAATCGGAACCCAGTTCCAAACGCTTTCGTTACACAGTGGTGATCAATCTGAAGGAGGAACTTCAATTTCCTCATACAAAGACGCTATCAAAGCGGTCGAGAGTACTAACACAACAGGATGGGGACATCTTGTCATTCCTACTAACAATAAAACAAAGAAGGGTCTTGGTTTTTCTGCAACCTCTACCCAGACAGCTGCCAACGATTAAAGTCTTCATCCCATTCAGAACTTCTTCCACAGTGGAGGTTTCCTTCACCCAGTACCTCAGGCAGTAAATGCTATCAATGAGGAGGATTCCTCCGATGCGGAGGAAGAATGGAAGTCCTATCTCAACAAGGACGATTATATGTCTCAGGACGAAACGCAGACGCCATTTTGTTTTCCTACACAAAGTCCGAGATTTATACCCCGGTCAGATGTCGAAATGACCTACGGAGATTATGATCCGGAAGGATGCCGTGCTCCGCCAAATTCATTAGAGAAAGACACTCCGATGAAGGACAATTTTGACTACACCTACTATGGCACGATGGATGGTCTACCAATGTGGCAGCCTTACCCAAGAGATGTAGGGCAAGAAAGTCAGTCGAACAATGAAAATCAGCTGAGCATCATCGAACAGAACACCTATGTCTGCACCATGTCATGGGATCAACATTCAGGTCATTCAGAAACTATTCAACATGACGATGAATTTGCAATGTTTGCAGGACTAGAATTCATCAACTATGCTTTTCCCGAGGTAAACATCATCGAGAAGGATGACTCCTCCAGTTCCACAGAAGTATGGGACACCTTGGGACAACAAAGTGGAAAATACGACTACATAGTCAAATACACCGCTCCCGAAAGCTCTCGCATCAGGCTCGAAAATATCCAGCCAACTAGATGGGGAGATATGCCTGAGAGCACCAATACTCTGCAGAATGCAACAGAGGAATCCTCCTACGACAAATCTGCCTGGGAGACAGATTCCAATGATCCTGCTCCACCAGAAATCAGCATCATTTCTGAAGACAAATCAAGGAAGGTGCCAGACTTTGTGATTCACCGAGGGGTTCGCCGCCAATGGGTTGCAGTCGATGTTCCGAAGATCGTTCATAAGTCAAAGTAATTGTCGTCTTTAACCTTTCACCCTGCCCAGGTGAAACGGATGTTTTGATAGGGCTCGCATTCTGTAAATTTCCCTCTTCGCTTTGCCCAAAGCGACAGAGTTTTGTTTTATAGGGTTGTAGTTTCATGAATCGACTTGTTCATTAATAAAATAACGTCGTTCTGTAATTTCCGCATTAATTACTGTTTTCTCTTTTTGCTTTTCTCTGAAAATGGTAATCCTAAAAAACAATTCAAATAATAAAAACAAGCAGTAATAAAAAATACACTGCACACACTTGCATTCTCTCTATCTCTTCTAAATACGAATCATCATGTCATGCAGATTGCTTGTTTTAAACCGAGTTGAAACATACGATCCAATGTCTTCTCCCGACTTTGAATTCCCGGTATTTGGGGTTGAAGAAGAAGATAACGACAAAATTCCAGAAGAGATCTCCCGACTACTCAGACAAGAGGAAAGGTCCATTGAACCCCACAAAGAGCCGTTGGAAATCAACATGGGTTCAGAAAAAGAGAGAAAATAAATCAGGATCGGGGCACTGCTCAGTCCGACTGCCAAAAAGATTCTGACAAAGCTTCTCAAAGAATTTCCGGATGTATTTGCTTGGTCCTATCAGGACATGCCAGGGTTGGATACTAGCATCGTGGAACATCATCTACCGTTAAAATCGGAATGTCCACCAGTAAAACAGCGGTCGAGACGGACTCACCTGGACATGGGCATCAAAATCAAAGAGGAGGTACAGAAACAGATTGACGCAGGTTTCCTCGCCACGTCAGAATATCCTCAATGGTTAGCCAACATTGTACCTATTCCCAAAAAGGACGGAAGGGTCAGAATGTGTGTCGATTACAGGGATCTGAACAAGGCAAGTCCAAAGGATGACTTTCCTTTACCACACATTGACATGCTGGTAGACAGTACAGCAAAGTTCAAGGTTTTCTCCTTCATGGATGGATTCTCGGGCTATAACCAGATCAAAATGGCGCCGGAAGAAATGGAGAAAACTTCGTTCATTACCACATGGGGTACCTTTTGTTACAAGGTAATGCCGTTCAGTTTGAAGAATGCCGGGGCAACCTATAAAAGGGCCATGACTACTCTGTTTCATGACATGATACACAAAGAAATCGAGGTATATGTCGATGATATGATTACCAAATACAAGACAGAAGAGGAGCATGTGACCCACCTGTCAAAACTATTCGAGCGTTTGAGAAAGTACAAACTCCACTTGAATCCCAACAAGTGCACCTTCGGTGTCTGTTCAGGGAAACTCTTAGGGTTCACCGTCAGCCAGAGAGGAATTAAAGTTGATCCTGACAAGGTCAAGGCCATTCAAGAAATACCTTCTCCGAAAACTGAAAAATAAGTCAGAGGATTCTTGGGACGTTTGAACTACATGTCCAGATTCATATTCCTCATGATCGCGACATGTGCGCCGATTTTCAAGTTACTAAAAAAGAACCAGGACTGCCTTTAGACAGAGGACTGCCAAACCGCCTTCGACAGTATTAAGGAATACTTGTTGAATTCGCGGATTCTATCACCTCCAGTGGAAGGAAGACCACTGATCATCTACCTCACAGTCTTAGAAGACTCAATGGGATGTGTACTTGGCCAACAAGATGAAACCAAAAGGAAAGAGTCTGCCATCTACTATTTGAGCAAGAAATTCACCGACTGCGAGACTCGGTACATGATGCTTGAGAAAACTTGCTGCGCTTTGGCTTGGGCAGCTAAACGTCTTCGCCAGTACATGATTCGTCACACTACTTGGTTGGTCTCCGAGATGGATCCAATCAAGTACGTCTTTGAAAAGCCTGCTCTCACGGGAAGGATTTCCCGTTGGCAGATGTTGTTATCAGAGTATGACATAGAGTACCACGCTCAAAAAGCAGTTAAATGAAGTATTTTAGCCGATCATTTGGCTCATCAATCGATTGACGATCAAGAATCAATCGGGTTTGACTTCCCAGACGAAGATGTCATGTATCTAAAAATGAAAGATTGCGATGAACCGTTACCCAGTGAAGGGCCAGAACCAGGTTCCCAATGGGGGCTTATCTTTGACAGAGCAGTCAATCATTACAGAAACGGAATTGGGGCAATCATTGTTACCCCTTAGGGTACCCACATTCCTTTCACTGCCAGACTTACATACAAATGCACAAACAACGAGGCCGAATATGAAGCTTGTATTATGGGTCTCGAAGAAGCGATTGATTTAAGGGTCAAGAACTTGGACGTATATGGCGATTCAGTCCTAGTTATCAATCAGATCAAAGGAGATCGGAACACATACCAATCAGGATTGATTCCTTACAAAGACCATGCAAGAAGGTTGTTGCCTTTCTTCAACAGAATCGAGTTTCATCATATCCCTCGTGAGGAGAATCACATGGCTGATGCTTTAGCCACTCTCTCTTCCATGATTAGTGTAGGTCAGTGGAATGACATACCTAAGATCGACATAATGTGCCTTGAAAGGCCCGCCTATATCTTCATGATTAAAGCAGTCATAGACAACAAACCTTCGTATCATGATATCAAATGCTTCCTTCAGAAACATGAGTACCCACCTGAGGCACTAAGAAAAGATAAAAAGACCCTCAGAAGACTGGCTGGAAACTTCTTCCTGAGCGGTGACACTCTCTATAAGAGAAATTTTGATATGGTCTTGCTCCAATGTGTGGACAGACCAGAAGCAGACATGCTGATAAAAGAAATTCACGAAGGTTCCTTTCGCACTCATGCCAACGGACACACAATGGCGAGAAAAATTTTAAGAGCAGGGTACTACTGGTTGACCATGGAATCAGACTGCTACAAGTACATGAGGAGATGTCACAAGTGTCAGATATACTCCGACAAAATTCATGTACCGCCATCACATCTCAAAGTTCTTTCTTCCCCATGGCCTTTTTCCATATGGGGAATCGACATGATCGGCGTGATTGAGCCCAGGGCTTCAAACGGACATCGGTTCATTCTGGTAGCCATTGATTACTTCACCAAGTGGGTCGAAGCAGCGTCGTACGCTAATGTAACCCGACAAGTCGTAGTCCGTTTTATCAAAAACAATATCATCTGCTGTTATGGTATTCCGAGATAGATCATTACAGATAATGGATCTAACTTGAATAATAAGATGATGAAAGAGTTGTGCACTAAGTTCAAGATCGAACACCATAACTCATCTCCCTACCAACCCAAGATGAACGGAGCGGTAGAAGCGGCTAATAAGAACATCAAGAGGATTATTCAGAAGATGGTTGTAACCTACAAAGACTGGCACGAGATGCTACCCTTTGCTCTTCACGGTTATCGCACATCTGTCCGCACTTCAACAGGGGCAACCCCTTTCTCTCTAGTATATGGCATGGAGGCAGTACTCCCCATAGAAGTAGAGATCCCATCAATCAGGGTATTGATGGTATCTAAGCTTTCGGAAGCTAAATAGTGTCAAAGTCGACATGACGAACTGAATCTGATCGAAGAGAAATGAATCACGGCTCTATGCCATTGTCAGTTGTATCAGCAGAGAATGAAGAGGGCGTTTGAAAAAAAGGTTCGACCTCGCGTTTTCAGGAAAGGAGACCTTGTGCTCAAGAAGATACAATATTTTCTCACTGATTCTCGGGGCAAGTGGACTCCGAATTATGATGGCCTCTATGTGGTCACGAAAACTTTCTCAGGCGGCGCCTTGAGACTTGAAACCATGGACAGAGAGGAATTTTCCTACCCCACAAATGTTGATGTAGTCAAGAAATACTTCGCCTAAACTAAAAATAAAAAAATAAAAAAATAAAAAAACGTCTCGATGGATTGAAAACCCGAAAGGGCGGTCCAGGAAAAAGTTAGAGACATAATCAAAAATCATCCTGATGGATTGGAAATCTCAAGGTACAATCCAGGCAAAAATTAGGGATAATGGCAAGTACCTATGTTCAACAAGGGCAGATCTCTCAGCAGCAGTTACACCATCCATCGGAGAAAAACTCCAGTCAAGGTCATCTTCGACAAAAGCTCAGGATGCCCAGAATTCAAAGGTGGTAGAAGGATAGTGGTCGTTATGTTTCAACGTAGCCCTTTTCCCTGTAAATTACCATTTTGTAACTTTGTATATACTCTTTGGAATCACGCGCTTGGCTGATTTCCATCCTATCGATAAAATTTGACCCCTTGTGCTTTTGTTTGCAATTCTCATTTATTTTAGCTTTATAGAATGACATTGTTAACATGATTAACTATTCTTGAAATAAAACGAAAATGAATTTACTTGTTAAAACTTTTTCTGCTTTTAAATTAAAGATGGCATTTCTTTTGACTTTTGAGCATCGAAAGAACCTCAATCGCTTCTCCAGAAGTAAGCGAGCTTCAAAGTGCAGCATCAAAGTATTCCTTCTAAGGCGATACGCCTGAACGAAGGATCAACTGTGTCAGAGACCATGTTTCGTCTGACACCCTCAGCCAAGTTCTTATCTCCTAAGCCTGATAAACGGTATTCCCCGCAGGGACTATCTCTCCTAAGCAAGGTAGAATTGCTACTTTTGGACCAACGATACTTCTTCGCCGAGTATCCCGCCGTGTTCACCCGTTAGTCTGTATGTCGTGTCAGTTTTGTCAGCATATACATAAATACATCATGCATTATTGATTTACATTCATCTTACATCGCTATCACTCTAGTCGGTCTTATCCCCTGGTGATAATAGTATTGTCAATCGAGTTGTCAGTTCTTTCCTCGTCAGGAAGTGTTGCGTCTGAACAATATCTCTCCTCCAGTGTATTTCTGGATTGAAGTTGGGTCTTCGACCACTTTGATAACTTGAACCTCTGAAAAGCCAGAGAAACTTTCGACAAATATCACTCTTCACCATCAAAGATGATATCCTTGCTTTCCCGGATTAAGGAAAATCCCCTGAAAAAGCCTCTTAAGCAGAGATTTGGCGCTACGGCAGTTTTCTCCGAAAAAAACCGCTGATGAAAAGGTCATCGGCACCTCAAAATTGGATCCCATCATATGGCATTTCTTCGGGAAGATCTTGAGAAAAGTATGATGTAAGACCCCAAATGGCAACAGTCTCTCAAGAGACTCGTCCCCCCCAGTAGAAACAAATGGCATCTCAAATAGAGAAGTTTGTGCAACTCTACAACTCAGACGGATGGGTTTCCCCAGCAAGTCTGATATCAATTTTTTCTATCAAATGGCATCTCCCCAAGAAAATTCGGAGAGAAGTTTGAGGAAAAATCGCAGCGAATAACGTCCCTTGTCAAGAAGTTTATTGACAAAAGAAACTAAGACCAGTTCCATGGTAGGAAACCAGGATCGAGGGGAAGTTTATTTCAGAAACTAAGACCAGATCCTTGGTAGGAAACCAGGATCGAGGGGAAGTTTATTTCAGAAACTGAGACCAGTTCCTTGGTAGGAAACCAGGATCGAGGGGAAGTTTATATCAGAAACTGAGACCAGTTCCTTGGTAGGAAACCAGGATCGAGAGGAAGTTTATATCAGAAACTAAGACCAGTTCCTTGGCGGAAGTCCAGGATCGAGGGGAAGTTTACCTTTTCTAAGCATCATTGCTTAGCAAAAGAAGAAGGATGCGCAAGCTGCCATTCTTAACCACCATCAAAATTTTGGGTATTCCGATATTTAATCCTCTTGCACCCCGAATGCTCGAATACCTTCGTCATTCGCACCTTCGGGTCCAAGAATATTAAATAGGGGCATTTGTCATACCCCAAATTTTGACAACTAAGATTCCCATCATTATGTAAATCATCATCACAATATGGATGTACCTTCATGCCTCATCAATCTCCTCAAGGAATTGTTGAGCATCCAATGCAATCAGAATTAGGGTTTCAAGCCCTCTCAGAGCACTTAGACAAAGGATCAATCAAGGAATGACTTGATCTTCAAATTTTCTAACCTCTCAAGCATCCAAAATGGATCAAAAGGACTCCCACTTCAAGGATTAAGCATAAAGCTGCTCCCTTCTAGGTGGATCAAGCCTCAAGATCGCCAGTGTCACCAAATTAGGGTTTTGGTCGACTAGGGCCTCCAGATGGAAATTTTACTCTGGGAATGAGCCAAAGACTCAAGTAATAACCTAATATACTCCATGGAAGCTCATGGACCCAACCACCAAGTCAATCTTGCCTCAGGGAATGCATTCATCAAAAATTAGGAATTAGGGTTTTCTTGACCTAATTCACCCCTAAATTGACTTTTCGGACAAATCATAAACCAATACCTCAAGAGAGGATTTGAGGGTCTCTAATATACCACATTGATCTATTTGTAACAATGGATTGATCCAGGAAGTTTGAGCAACAAGCCTCAATTTCATCTGGACCACAATTAGGGTTTCGCGAGAAAAGTCAACTGTAACTTTGACTTTTGACCAAGACATGCTCCCAAGCCCTAAGACATGATTCAATACACCCTATAACACCCATGGAACATGTCCATCAAGTTTTATTTACGTCAAGGACATGATTTTCTAAAGGATTGCATAGTATGGAATTCATCTGCTAAAAAGTCAACTGTGCACAAAAGTCTACTTTGACTTTTTGAGATTTTTCACAAAAATGGATTTTTAACCCTAAAATGATGTTAATGTATGATTTGAATCATCATTCATTAAGAAAAATCAAAGAAAGTGGGATAACTTGTAAAAGGGGTAACCATAAAAACTTAGAAAATTTTCTAAGTTATGAACAAAGTGGCAAGGGTACCAACTTTGGAGGATCATAACTTCTAAACCACAAAGCCATTTTTCCCCATCCAAAGCTTGATTTGTAGCCCTCATGGCCCTATACAAAAACTTCAACTAGACCTCAGTCTAATTCATTAGGGATTTTGAGTTATGGAGTGATCAAAGTGGCTGAAAAGTGAGAATGTCACTTTTTCCAACACTTAGTGAAATTTTCACTAAGTCAGAATCTGCCTTCACTTTTTTCCAAATGTAGGGACATTTTTCACTTGGATCCAAAAAGTATCAAAACCAAATATGATCAAACAGTTGTTGTATCATATAAGGGCTTTCAAAAATGACCAAGAACATCACCAAGTTCAATTTGAGCTAAAAGATATGGTAGTGGCAAGATGCCTTGCTGAAAACTGCCAAGGCAAGGCAGATTTTTGCACTTTTGATTGATTTGCCAAAATCAGTCAATTCCAAGCCTTGTCATCACTTTGGACACATATGAGGATCAAATCTAAAGGGGGCAATCACTGAGACAAGCCTCCAAAGGCCCTTGGAACAAGAAATAGCATGCCAAACCTAGAATTGCCTAAAATAGGGACAAGACTCCAATTTTGGATTGTAGCATTCAATGGAAGCACCGAGGTGGCATGGACTGAGCTATTTACAAGTGAATTTAGTCAAGACTTATCCAAGACCAAGGGAACCAGCAGCCTGTGCCCTAACCTCTAGTCAATGGCTAGAGGAGACTTGGATTCTCATTGTTCAACATTGGCCAACCCTACTCAGCAGTTGCCATTCACTATTCCTTACAAAACAAACTTGCTCTACTATAAATAGAGCTCAATTGTGATCAGTTTGAGTACAACAAAGACATCAAACAAATGCTTTCCTCAAAAGCCCTTTCTCTTGGCAAAAATGCCTTCTTTAGCAAGGTAACTCTGAGTTTTTGAGTTAGAGAGCAATTCCAACCAAACCTATCACACACACCCCTTACATACATCATATAGAAGTGATCCAAACACTTAAACAACATCTAGAACACTGATTTCTCAGAATCACCAGTCAATTGCTCAAGCTTTTAACCAAGTTGCAGTTGAGATGCCATGAAGTGATCCAGCCATTTTCAATCAAGTCTAAGCATTCAAACACACTCCATAGGGTGTAGGGAAGCTGTTTAGATCATCTCAACTCATCTGTAACACCTCCAACTCAGAAATCACTTTGAACTTGCTGTCACAACCTAGAGGTAAGCCAAAACTTGGTCATCTCTCAATCCATACATATTTCCTCGCACAATACTTTTTCCAAATGTTCATAATCATGCATGGAATGTTTCCCCTCAATTAATTGCTTTGTTTGAATCGTGTATCAAAATTCTCAGCCTTCATGCAAAAATTAAGGTTCTTGAGGTTTTGTCTTGATTTCTCATTCCATGTTTAAAATAAATGAAATTAAATACCATAGACATGATCGTGAGGTTGAGACGAGTAGATTGATATGTGGTTTGCATGATCCCATCGAGTATTCAGTGAGATTGGAGAGAAAATGCAAATCTGGGCAAAACCCAGAACACGCGCGTGTTCTTGGGTGTTCTTGGCGCCCTTTTTGAAAATTCAAATATTTGAATTTTGTGATTTTATTTAATTGATTCAAAAATTAATTTCTCTCTGAGTTTTAATGATTTTGAGTTGATTCTTTTTTTAATAATTCACAAAAATTTTAAAATATTTTATTTTCCCAAAAAAGCCAAAAAATATTATTTATTTTATATAATTGCTATTTTTGCAAAGAATTAATATTTTAATTGTTTTTGACATTTTGAATATTTTTTCCTTCTTGATTTGGCAAAGATTAATGACTTATAATTATTTTGTAGGTCAATAATTGATTTTTGAAGCATTAATCCAAGATCATAATTTGTTTTCCACATGTAAAACAATTTTAAATCATTTTAATTGAATTTTTATTCAATTAAAACACATTTTGGAAACAAATTAGGGTTTTTGATTAATTCAACCCTCATCAAACTTTTTCAAACACTTTGGGACTCTAATAGAGTGTAAGACCCAACCCCCTTGTACAAAAAACAATCTTGAGCCTCATTCATTGTATAAGTCCCTCTGTACATCTTCAAATAAAACGGCGCGATCGTCGCCTTTTGTAAGAAAACCATCTGGGCCTCTATTAGAGTGTAAGACCCAATCCCCTTTTAACCAAAACAATTTTGGGCCTCACATATTGTATAAGTCCCTCTGCGTTAAAAGAAAACCTCGGTGCGATCGCCATTTCAAACAAAAAGTCATCTGGGCCTACCCTCGTGTTATAATCCCCATTCTTTTTCTTTAAACTTTTTGGGCCTCTTGAGAGGGTGTAAGACCCATCCCTTTGCACAGAAAACCTTTTTTAGGCCCCAGTCACTTGTATAAGGCCCCCTGTACAAATTCAACAGTGCGATCACTGATAAAACATCTGGGCCTCTCCTTGAGCTGTAAGCCACAATCTTTCTTTTTCAAAACACTTACTCCTTTGATTTTGAATATACTGTTGTTTTCAATCTTTCTTTGCTGAACAACTAACCAAACAGCATGGAAGCTCTACAACCGAGTAAGTGTGTATATGCTTTCATTTACCGCTTTCATATACATATAACTGTACTGTGGGGTTGTTTCGCTGTAAGTCTTCTTTCATAAACTCATAACGACTGTGTAATAATAGTATAGATATTTAGAGTTTCCCCGGCAACTACGTCTAGAACTAAGTAAAGCCGTATCGATCACTCTTAGAAATAGACAAAGCTAGATCCCCCATAGGAGCACCAGATACAGTCTTTTCTTCGGCTGTCCTCCTTAGGAATTATCAAAAAACTCTACTCCCCAGAGATGATCTCTTCTCCGTGAATTGCATCTCTTGAGTTTCTTCCAAATTCTCGAACTTTCCTGGCTTGATCTATACTCTGTGAATAGCCTGTCTTGAATTTCTCGGGGTTTGGGGACCCCCATGCTTCTTAAAAGCATTCCGCCTTCTCTTGGGCATTGTACAAGGACCCACAGGCTTCTTAAAAGCATCCTCGCCGCCTCTTTGGCTTAGTACAAGGACCCGTCGGCTTCTTAGAAGTATTCACAGCCTCCTTTTAGGCTTCGTATAAATGATTTCTTCCTCCGGGAATGATAGCCTCCTTGTGGGCTTCGTACAAGGACCTCTCGGCTTCTTAAAAGTTTCCAGCATCCTCTTGGGCTTCATACAAATTGCCCCCAACGACCTCCTAGAGGTATAGGAACAGAAATTAGTCATCTTCGTAGAATAGTCTTTCAAAGAGTCTAGACCATACTACTGTTTCTCAAAACATAGTACAAAAGATGAAACTCTAGACTTGGACAGTCTAATTTCCTTGAGTCTCAAAGACATTCTCAAGTCCCTTTCAAAAATAGGAAGAAAACCCGTAGACTCTGACAGTCTCGATACCCTTTGGATTTCCCATTTCCTTAAAGAACAGGAAATAATCCCGATCCTCGAATCAAATCCCTGAGTACTCATATAAGAAATGATTTTCTCTTTAAATCAGCCTATTGGATCTGTCACTCAACTGAAACAGTTACAATAGCCTCCTCTTGGGCTTTGTACAATGATTCTCCCCAGCGGAGCTAACATTTTTAGCCTCCATCTTGGGCTTCGTACGAGATAAAAAAAGACTCTCTTGTTGAGTTGACCTCATTTAGCCTCCATCTCGGGCTTTATACGAGATACAAAGACTCCCTTTGTGGACTCAAACATCTTTTAGCCTCCATGCGAGATACAAAACCACTCTCTTGCTGAGTATAAAACACTCCCTTGTTAAGTCAAACACTTTTGGCCTCCATCTCGGGCTTTGTACGAGATACAGAAAACTCCCTCGTTGAGTCAAATCCTTTTAGCCTCTCTCTCGGGCTTCGTATAAGACACATAAAAACCCTCTTGTTAGGCCAATAGCCTCCTCTTAGGCTTTGTATAAGGAAATCCCGGCTGAGCCAATCAATCTTTTAGCATCAAAGTTGTGCCTCGTTCACAGTATACAAACATCAACAACTCCTTTCCCTTCATCTAAATTGCTGTAACCGACAAGCCTCTGGATTATTTACATCCACACCACTGTCCCTCTTTTAGCATGACAAATTCCTAAGGAAAGATAACATTGCTCTACACTGAGTTAAAGTCTTCTCCTTCAGGTTGGAAATCCCCTATGAAGGAAATTATGGCATTGCCAGATTCACATATCCTAGTTAAAGTGATTCTCTTTTGTAATCAGTCACCCAACAGTTGTGACAGACAAACCCCTCTTTAGAGATGACAAATTCTCTCTAAAGTCGAGACCTTTTAGCTTCACATCTTGGGCTTTGAACAAGATACAAATATACCATTCAGCTTCACATCTCGGGCTTAAAACAAGATACACACTATCTTTCGCTTCACGTCTTGGGCTTTGAACAAGACACCAAAACAACCATTTCCTCCCATAAAATAGGAGGAACTACAATTTCTCTGATTTCCCTGTTTTGGAAAACGGGAATACGTAGGCATAAGATTGAAAGAAAAATCTTAGCGAGCACACTAAAACAAAAATCCTAAATCCCATATCAATTGAAAAGCATCAGTCCTAACATCCTACCGATAGAATAAACCCGTCATTCTTACAAAATAACATAAGAGAGGCCACATTACCACATAGCATCCGTAACCTAACAGGCCGCTGTTCAAACTCGGTATGCAAGCAGGGTTAGTTGGAGACATCTATTTCCCTTCCTTCTTCAGCTTCAATAGGATAAAAAATGAATTGACCTGTAGTAACCCCAAAAGAGCAGCAGTGCTTAAGAACCACGTCCAAAATCGCTCGTTACAACACTCTATTAGAGGCCCAAAAGTTTTGAATGGGTCTAATAGCTCGAGGAGAGACCCAAATGGTTTGTTTTTAAACGGGCGATGACGGCGCCGAACTTTTGAAATACAACGGGACTTATACAATAAGTGAGGGCCAAAATGATTTGTATTTACAAAGGATTGGGTCTTACACTCTATTAGAGGCCCATGAGTGTTTGAAAATGATTTGTGAGGGTGAAAATAAAAAAACCCTAATTTGTTTTCTTTTAAAAGTAAATATTAAAAGAAAATAAAATAAAAATGCCAAATAGGTTTGAATAAACCACTTGTGATTTTTGTTTAAGGTTTGAAAAATGAAATTTTAATCACAAGAGATATTAAAACTCATTTGGTTTTGATTTTTCAAGATGAATGTTCATTTTAAATGTTTAAAAACAATTAAAAATAAATTTAATTATAAAAATACTAATTATATTAAATAAATAATATAAACTTAATATTTTTGTGGAATAAAATATTTCAACATTTTTGTGATTTTTTGAAAATAGAACCAATCAAAAATAATTAAAATTGAGAGAGTTATTAATTTTCCAATTAATTAATAAAACATAAAAATATTGGAAAAATGGCAGAATGTGAAAAAAACACAAAATGGCATGGGTGGGGTTTGAACCCATGACCTCAAGGTTATAGGGCGCGTGCCTTACCACTAGGGTGGTGATACATCCATTGTTTGAAGTGAAAACACAAATATACAAGTCATGCCTTGGTTTTAGGCTTGGCCCAAGGCAAGGCAAGGAAAGTTTTGGCTCAGAAACGTGAAGGTCATAACTTTCTCATTTCTTAATGGGTTGAGACAAAGTTTATATGCACCTGGACCAGAATTTCACAAGGAATCCAATGGTGGTGGTATTTTTTTTCAGATCATTCTCCCTCCTCAAAACCCGATAGTGGTTTTGAAAAAGGCCTATAATTGCATTTTATATGCTACACTTTGACGCAGGCATGAATTATATTATCAATTGGTTCAAACACAACATATATAACATGTATGAGGTGTGCATGATCAGTGGACCTCAAAGCAATGCATATTTTGGAAAGTTCAAGTCATGAGGCTTACCTCTTTTTGAGCTTTTTGGAGTCTTTGTTTAATCTGTCAAGCCTCTTGTTCCAGAAATGATTTGATGCTTTGGACACACTCAAATGATCCCTTAGAAGCTTTTAGGATGAGTGGAATTAGCTGGTATCAGCAAAAACACAAACTGGCCCTTTCTTGCAAAAGGGTTAAAAGTGACCAAAATAGCAACTCCTTCAAATGGTGTTCCAGATGGGGAGGACCATTTGGGACAGTTCAAGGATGATATTTGGAGTGTGTTTGAGGTTTTATCTGGTTTGGAAAGTGACTGAATCAAGACATGGCTTGAAAATGCACAAAAAGCCTATTTTGAGGTTTTGAGAGGTGACTTTGTGATTTTAGTGTTACAGGTCACTTGTGAGAGTTTGGATCACCTACATATGATGTTTATGAAGTGTGTGTGTGATTAGTTTGATTGAAAATGCTCTCAAACTCAAAAACTTAGAGTTACCTTGCTAGAGAAGGTATTTTTGCCTAAAGAGAGGGATTTTGAGGAAAGCATCTGTTTGATGGCTTTGGTGTACTCAAACTGAGCACAAATGAGATCTATTTATAGTAGAGCAAGTTTTATTTGGGATCAATTGTGAATGGCAACTGCAGCAGAGGTTTGGCCAATGTTGGCAAATAGAAATCCAAGTCTCCTCTAGCCATTGACTAGAGGTTATAGCACAGAGCTTTGGTTCCCTAGTTGTTGGAGGAATCTTGACTGAATTCAGTTGCAAATGTCTCAGTCCACGCCACCTCTAAGCATCTATTAAATGCTTCAATCCAAAATTGGAGTCTTGTCCCTCTTTTAGGCAATTCTAGGTTCGGCATGCTACTTCTTGTTCCAAAGACTTTGGAGGCTTGGCTCAGTGATTGTCCCCTTTATATTTGATCCTCAGAGGTGTCCAAAGTGATGACAAGGCTTGGAATTATCTGATTTTGCCAAATCAAGCAAAAATGCAAAATTCTACCTTGCCTTAGCAGTTTTCAGCAAGGCATTTTGCCACTACCATAACTCTTAGCTCAAATTGAATTTGGTGATGTTCTTGGCCAGTTTGAAAAGCCCTCATATGATACAACAACTGTTTGATCATACTTGGTTTTGATACTTTTTGAATCCAAGTGAAAAATGTCCCTACATTTGGAAAAAAGTGAAGGCAGATTCTGACTTAGTGAAAATTTCACTAAGTGTTGGAAAAAATTGACATTTTCACTTTTTGTGATTTTGATCATCCCATAACTCAAAATCCATGAGGAATTTGGAGGGGGTCGGTTTTTAGCTTTTGTTGAGGTCCATGAGATCTACAAATCAAGCTTTGGATGAGGAAAATTGGCTTTGTGGTTTAGGAGTTATGATCCTCCAAAGTTGGTACCCTTGCCAGTTTGTTCATAACTTAGAAAATTTTCTAAGTTTTTTATGGTTACCCCTTTTACAAGTTATCCAACTTTCTTTGATTTTTCTTGATGAATGATGATTCAAATCATACATTAACATCATTTTAGGGTTAAAAGTCCATTTTTGTGAAAAATCTCAAAAAGTCAAAGTTGACTTTTGTGCACAGTTGACTTTTTATCCGATGAATTCCAAATTGTGCGATCCTCTATGAAATCAAGCCCTTGACCTAAATCAAACTTGATGGATTGATTTTATAGGTGTTTTAGGGTGTATTGAATCATGTCCTAGGGTTTGGGAGCATGTCCTGGTCAAAAGTCAAAGTTACAGTTGACTTTTTCCGCGAAACCCTAACTGTGGTTCAGATGAAATTTGAGACTTGTTGCTCAAGGTTCTTTGATCAATCCATTGTTGAAAATGGATCAATGTAGTATATTAGAGACCCTCAAATCCTCTCTTGAGGTCTTGGTTCATGATTTGTCCCAAAAGTCAACTTAGTGGTGAATTAGGTCAAGAAACCCTAATTCCTGATTTTTGATGAATGCATCCCCTAAGGAAAAATTGACTTGACCATGGAGTATATTAGGTTATGCTTTGAATCTTTGGCTCATGCCCAGAGGAAATTTTCCATCTTGAGGCCCTGGTCGACCAAAACCCTAATTTGGTGACACTGGCGATCTTGAGGCTTGATCCACCTAGAAGGAAGCAGCCTTGTGCTTAATCATTGTTGTAGGAGTCCTTTTGATCCATTGTGGATGTTTAAGAGGTTTAGACAAGTGGAAGATCATGTCAATCCTTGATTGATCCTTTGTCTAAGAGCTCTGAGAGGGCTTGAAACCCTAAGTTTAACTGTAGTGGATGCTTACCCATCTTTGGGGAGACTGATGGTTCACCCATATTGTGATGATGATTTGCACAATAATGGGGAATCTTAGTGGTCAAAATTTGGGGTATGACAGATGCCCCTATTTAATATTCTTGGACCCGAAGGTGTGCAAGAGGATTAAATATCGGAATACCCGAAATATTGATGGGTTATGAATGGTAGCTTACGCACTCATCTTCTTCTGCCAAGCAATAATGCTTGGAAAAGGCAAAACTTCCCCTCAATCCTAGTCTCCTACCAAGGAACTGGTCTCAGTTTCTGTTGTAAACTTCCTCTCGATCTTGGCTTCCTACCAAGGAACTAGTCTTAGTTTCTGATATAAACTTCCCCTCGATCCTGGTTTCCTACCAAGGAACTAGTCTTAGTTTCTTTGATATAAACTTCCCCTAGATATTGGTTTCCTACCAAGGAACTGGTCTTAGTTTCTTTGATATAAACTTCCCCTCGATCCTGGTTTCCTACCAAGGAACTGGTCTTAGTTTTCTGATATAAACTTCCCCTGGATCCTGGTTTCCTACCAAGGAACTGGTCTCAGTTTCTGAAATAAACTTCCCCTCGGTCCTGGTTTCCTACCAAGGAACTGGTCTCAGTTTCTGGTATAAACTTCCCCTCAATCCTGGTTTCCTACCAAGGAAGTGGTCTTAGTTTCTTTGATATAAACTTCCCCTCGATCCTGGTTTCCTACCAAGGAACTGGTCTTAGTTTCTGATTATAAACTTCCCCTCGATCCTGGTTTCCTACCAAGGAACTGGTCTTAGTTTCTTTTGTCAATAAACTTCTTGACAAGGGATGCTATGCGTAGCAGTTTTCCTCAAACTTCTCACCGAATTTTCCTGGGGAGATGCCATTTGACAAAAAAAGTTTTGATGTCAGATTTGCTGGGGAACCCAATCGTCTGTGTTGTAGGATTGCGCAAACTTCTCTATTGGAGACGCCATTTGTTTCTACTGGGGGAAAGCGAGTTTCTTGAGAGATTACTTCCGCTTGGGGTCTTACATCATTCTTTTCTCGGGATCTTCCCAGAGAAATACCATATGATGTGATCCAATTTTGAGGTGCTGATGACCTTTTCGTCAGCGGTTTTTCGGAGAAAAACTGTCGTATTGCCGAATCTCTGCTTAAGAGGCTTTCTCTAGGGATTTTCCTTAATCCGGGAAAGCAAGGATATCATTGTAATACCCCAAAATTTGCTCTCCCCTTTTGTCATCATAGCATGGCATTATCATTTATCATATCATATCCACCTCATTAACATTACATTGCATTTAACATAGAAAAATGAAGCATGGCATCCTTCTTACCATCAGGGCATGTGATCAGGTGGAAGGTGGATAATCAAGGAATCATTCAAAGCACAAAAAGGTCAATCAAGTTGGCTCTAGGCAAGCCAAGAGGTCTCTCATGTCTCATACTATCTCAATTGATCTTCCAAAATCTCAAGAAAGTGAAATCCAATGGGAGATTGAAGCAATACATCTTTCATCATGCAAGAGGTTCAAAAATTGAAGGAAAACCCTCAAAAGAGATAGCTCATTGATCCAAAATCATTCTCAAGTGGCATTTCTCATCATCCTTTAAGGGGACACACAGCATACTCTGAGGAATTTGAAATTGAAGACTGCACTTTTACCTCCTAACCAAAGGGGGCCAAAATTAGGGTTTCCATTTAAATCAGGGAATCTTTGATTTTTTGGGCAAGACTTGATGTCATGGTTTTCTATGTGTCCCTAGGTATATGGATGTGGAAGATTGCATCTCAATTAGTTTTGGAGGTGGTTCAATTGGAAGAAAGATAAAAAATCAAGGAATTTGGGGCCAAGTCAAATAATCAGAGGAAAAAGTCAACCCTTGACTTTTTAAGGCCAAATTCATGAAATTCATGTTACATATGTCCAATGTACAAAATTTGATCAAGAAACTCCAAAGGAATCATGAAAAAATCAAGATGTGGAAAATTGCCATTTTTGGATGAAGAAGGGTTACTAAAAATAGCAAGTTTTGGCCATTTTGCATCAGAGTTTGAACCAAGGCCATTCAAATTTGGAGCACCAAATGAAAAATCCACTCTGCCTCAATGAAAGATCTTGTTTTAAGCTTCAAATCCATGTGTAGAACATCTCCATTGGATAAAAATTGAGAGAGTTATAGATGATCAAAGTTAAGGGAAACTTGGGCAAAATGCAAGTCAGCTTGGGCAAGTTTCAGGTCACGCGCATGTCATTTCTACAAACACCTGGTGTGCCAAATGTCCACTCATTTTTCTCACGGTTAAAGGCCTCAAATGGAAAACTTTTCAACATGAAAGTTGTTCATTGCATTGTCATCTTCAATATTCATGTTGGACAATTTTTGGTTTGATCAAGTTATGAGATAGTTTTAAGGGTTCAAAATCATGTTGGTTATGCTGAAAACCCAGGCGCCATGTCACCTTGCCAGCCAACCTCATTTCCTCGCCCATGACCAGTTTCCAAACCTTATTGTTCTAAGTCATTTTCAACCTCTCCCAAGCATCATTTCCATTCAATTTTCATACCAAAGTAGTTCTACTACAATCCCTCTTGCCAATGACTCCAAGAGCTCATCAAATCATCCACAATGCAAAGAGAAAATCACCATTAAACACCCATGTCTGCAAACTGTTATAAAAAACCAGAAAAAAAAACCAATGTTGTTGATGTTGTTGGTACAAGCTTGCACGTGCTTTATTCATACCAGCTATCCATTGCCTTTTTAAACCAAACACATTGCATACACACCATAGCACGTGCTATGCATGAAATTAGAAATGACAAGCTTGCTGAACAAGTTTTGTGTTACACAGCCTTGCCATTCCATTTCTCTTGTCACCATCACCATAGCTTACCATGAACTATCATCACCTTATCATTGCTCTCCCTAACTAACTTGACTCAGTTAGTTAGGGATGACTCACCTAAACCACCATGACTCAGTTGATTCACCCAGTTAACCATGGTTAAGCTCAACATATAAAACAAATCTTCCCTTCACGGATTGGGGGAGCTTCATTTTTCTGATATTCAATTGAGAAACTCTTTCCATTCTCTCTCAATTCCTCCACATTTCAACTGATTTTCGAGCTCCACTTCATCTCCCTCATCTTCTTCTCAGAATCTCTCTGATTCTCTCTCCCATTTTCATCACATTGCAACTGTTTTGAATCTTGGATTTCAGCTCTCCATCACTGAAGTATCATCCACTCTTGTGTCTAAGCCTTTATTTGGCCACATTGGAGCTCAAGAACTCAAGGCAACAGCTCTGGTTTTCTTTTGAACAAAGAATCTTCAAGTTTCAGGTTTGGAATTTCTTAACTCTTCTGGTGTGATTCATTGATTTTTAAGCTTGTTTCATGTTGATTATGGCTTATTAGAAGCAATGAAACATTTCTGGCTAGTTGATAGACCTCTCAGGGGTGTAGATCTAAACTTAGGGCAAAATGTTTGTGATCATTTCTTGCTGTGTGTGCATTGTTTGGTGATTTCAGTGCTAAATTCTTGATGTACGTAAGTTTAGCTTTCATTTGGTATGTGGATTGTGAATTTCTGGAAGAATTAAAGTTGCAGACGGTGATGGTTGACCGGAGAAGGCGACCGGAGGTCCTTCTCCGGCCGGTGGTCTTCATGTTAGGGTTTTATGACCAGTTTGAATGTGATCCGTTGGATGAGTGTGATCTAATGGCTACCATGCTGCCAACACATAAAAAAAAAAGCGTGCAAGTCACATGCCAATTTTCTGAACTCATTTAAACGTTTTGTGGCGTGATACACGATAGGGACTGTGGTCACTCACGCACATGCATTGATTTCAATTACTTTGACTTTGGTTTGACTTGGACTTGATCTGATGGTTGGGAGTGAGTCAAGATTGTTGACTGAGGGTTCATGTTTGTTAGTGTGTTATGCGCGTAGCTGGACCTAAGCCAGATTGATATCCACACCCCCTTGGTTAAGGCCCAATGTAATTTGAACTGAATAGTTACTAGGCATGCACCCCCATTCACATTTACATTCCATTTTATTTTTTTTCCATTTTGCTACACGTTTCATAATTAATTTTTAAAAATACCAAAACATATTGGAAAATTCTACAAAAATTCATGTGTATTCTTAAAACATTTAGGAAATTTTTCATGATTTTATTTTCTGATTTTATGACCTTTTTACCCCTGTTCCATAATTTTCTTTGAATTTCCATTTAGATGCATCCTAAGCATGATACTTGAATTTGTTTAATTTTGTTCTTGCTCATTATAAACTGTTTTGGCATGGTTCTTTTTGCATTGATTCACTAATACATTGAAGCATGTTAGATGATTTTTGTTTGATTTTTTAGGTCACTTTATGACATGTCTTGAGGCCTATATTTGTACCACTTTGCATGACATTTCAACTTGACCTAATTGCTTTGTTTGAAGTCATTTTGCTTTGAATTTTGATATGCTATTTTGGTATGTGATTCATCTCTGATTAGTGAACTCCAATACCATGTTTTCATAATTTTCATGAGGCCATGTGATTTTTGTTTGATGCATTTCATTTAAAGCATTATAACATGTTATATCATTGTAATCTTTAGTGCATGTTTGCATGAGTTCTTTTGTGCATATTTGTATGAGCATTTGCATAGTTGTGTGAGCCATTCATATGATATTATAGGTCTTTGATACACATTATAGGTCATCTTTACAGGTTCATTTCAATTTGAACTTTGTGCATCATTAACATGTATTGTTTGCACCTTCTTTTTGAGTTTTCATCTCACTTCTTCTTCTATTACTTCTTGAAAGTCTTGATGGTTGATTCATAAATACTTTTGAGATGTTTATAAACCATTTTTCATTTATTTTCAATTCTGGTTGTTGATTTACATGTTCCATTTATGCATGTCCTCTTCATTTCTTTCCATCTTTCATCTACCCTTTCTTCTTGTAACATGTTTAAATGCTAATGGATGATGTTTGTTGCCTATTCACTTGCACTTGTATGATGATATTCATTTGTTGTCCATATGATGCCCATTCTGGTTGTGGTTCTAGGATTTGTTTTCTCATTTAATTCTTTTGAGTTTTATGATGCATTACATGTTCTTTTACTTCTTATACTTCTTATACATGTTTACTAACCATGTAGGGGCTTTGGTAAGTTTCAATTGAGTGTGGATAAGGAATCCACATTCAACTTCTATCCTTTCTCTTTTACAATTCCATTTTGTGTTTTGTTAAGCACTTATGTGTTTTCTTTTAATAACTCATCACTTTCCCTTTGTGAATTACAATTCATCTTCTACTTTAGAAGTGAATTGTTTAATTCATTCTTTCTTTAGACTTTAGGTTGAAACCTCACAAACTTTAGGATCACTCCCTTAACTAATCAATTAGGAGTGAGTCTTAGTCCATATAGATTTTACCTTTACCTTCTCTTGAGTCTTTCATCTTCTCATCTCAAAGAAAATTCAAAACATATAATAAAGGTAGGCATTTATTGCATTTAGGCCTTTCATATAAAGAAAAGATTATAAGGGGTCTTCTCTTGTAATCTTAGAATGTGTAGCATATAGCCCATCTTGGGTCAATGTGTTAAACATTTGATCTTGTATGAGGGACTTAAATGCAATACTTGTTGAAGGTGCAAATAATAAAAAACACTTCTTCACTTCATAATCAACAAAACACTTAATAAACACAAGTATGCTAGTGTGTTTGAACCTTGATAATTGGAACTAAGTGTGAGGGTCTTCTTCACCCTTAGTGTGCTTTCTTACCCATTCCATCTTGGAATGTGAGAAGGTACACATTCCAATGACTAAGATTCAGATACACTGTCATATGCAAACAAATGAAAAGACTCTTAAAAGACAAAAACAAACAATAACGTCTTTCCTTCGGGAATTCTTTTCTCACCTCATTCACTCTCAACGCACGAACGCGCTTCTACTCGTTCTCTTGCAAGATGGTAACGCACTCGGACCAGCGAGCCTGCAACACCTGAGCTAGAATGTCAGCCGTTCTCTAAAAAACACAAACAATCTTTCCCTAGTGAGGGGAACTACGTCGCTCTGATTCTCATGCTCCCGATGAGATACGTAGGCAGTGGGGTAGGGCCCATGCGAGCACTTCTTTTATTTTCCCTACATTTGTTTCTCTTTCTCCCTTCTTTCTTTCAGTTCCTTTTCCAGTATCCTTTTTTCTATCACCCTTTGATCGAGACAAGCAAGCGTGGATCCCATCGGGTACGATGGACGCGAGGGGGTGCTAATACCTTCCTCTCGCGTAACCGACTCCCGAACCCAGTTCTCTTGGTCGCGAGACCATGCTCTTTCCTTTTCTTCAGGTTTATGCAGTGTTTCCTTTCCCTCTCATGGGATAAATACACATTGCTGGCGACTCTGTTTCGGTGCCACTTTCGCGTTTGTACTAGGATGAAAATCCCGGGAGCGACAGCTGGCGACTCTGCTGGGGACGAACCCAGAATCTCTGGTTTCCTTAGCGAGTCAATCCTAGCGCTTGTTTGTTTTTCTTTCGTTGGGTGTTTACTGTTGTGCTGTATTTACTGTTTTATTGTATGGTTATTTACTGTTTTACTGTACATTACTGTATTTACCGCATTTTAGCATTACATATCATATATTATATTGTGTTGCACTGTTTTGTCTGTTTGGCGGGATGGGTGTTCTGAGAGATAAGCCCACTACCAGGCTTGAGTACACACATAGGTATTAGAGTGGATAGTCATGACGCTTGCGTGGTGGTGACCACGTATTGTTGTTCATGAGACCCACAACCAGACGAGGTTCTATCAGGAGCTTTCTGCTACTGCATGTTATGCAGGCCAGTGGTTATTCTCTTGAGGAACTGTCGACTCTGGTGACCATTCCCGAGGACTCAGTTGCGGCACTCCTCCCGAGTTGTGACAGTGGCAGACCACATTCCGTGGCAAACCCATTGCACATTCTCGATCCGAGGACCCAATGCTGGGAACTTGCTATAGGACATCCCTTTTTGAAAGAGAATCAGCGGAGGCACTCCTCGATTGGCGGTAGTACTGTACCCTGAGGGATGAATGTACTATTGCTTCTCGACCTCAGTGCCAGAAGCTGAAGACCTTTTTGTTTTGGAGAATCAGTTGAGGCCTCCTCGATTGATGATGATGCCAAACCAGAAATGGTGAACGTATCATCATTTCTCGACCTGAGAGCCCGGGATACTGAACATCCTAGTACCCACATGTGAGAAGGGCGGGTTGGTTACAGGTTTGCAGGTAACCATGACCTCCTACATACCCGGTTTTCTATCATCGTTGCACAAAAAGGAAGTTTCATCCTATTGTATTCAGATGGTTCTTATCTATGGTTCTATATTAGTCTCAGAGCTACACTGACACCGTTCACAGTTCAGCACAGACACCTGATTACCTGATCACATTGCCCTTTGCATTGCATTATCATATCCTAACATACATGTTTATTCATTTCCAGGTGCATATATTACCCTTGATTCCAGTCATCAGGTCCCTGCAAAGATGAACGCTAAAGAGAGGAAGAATATCATCAGCTATAAGTTCCTTACGCCTACTTTGGGCCCTATTGTTGTGCTGAAGGGAATGGCGAGCCCGGCAGCACGAGAAGCTTTTGAAGAGAAATATGGGTGGATTTTATCGGTGGTCCGTAATGTCAGTGATTATGAAGCCAGAGGTCTCCATACGTTGATGCAGTTCTATGATCCGCCTCTGAGATGTTTTGTATTTCCAGACTATGTGTTGGTTCCTACCCTGGAGGAGTATTCCAACATGTTGGGGATTGCTATCAAGGAGGAGCCCCCTTTCTTTGGATCGGTGGGGGATCTTGACTTTGGGAAGTTGGCTGGTGCTCTTTATTTGAGCAAATCAGAGTTAAGTGACAATGTCTCCAACAAAGGAAAGATTCGTGGTTACAAGCTGGAATATCTAATTAAGAAGGCCCAGGAAGCAGCTAAAGGCGAGAATTGGCTTGTTTTTAATGCTCTGTTAGCCCTTTGTATATACGGCATAGTGTTGTTTCCCAACGAGCCGGATTTTATTGATACGGACGCTATACGAATATTCATGATGAAGAACCCGGTGCCAACGCTACTGGGAGATCTTCACTACTCATTGTACAACCGAAACGAAAAGAAAAGAGGAGGGATAATTCGTTGTTGTGCACCCTTGTTCTATAAGTGGTTTGCGGGCCGTTTACCACAATCAGGGGCTTTTGTGGATTCCAAAGATTCTCTAGAGTGGAAACAGCGTTTAATGGGATTGGTGGCCAAGGACATCGTATGGGTAGATCATGGGCTGATTGGTAAGAATATTATCCACAGCTGTGGTAAGTTCCCTAACGTTCCACTGATAGGAAGACTGGGTGGGATTAACTACAATCCTTCTTTGGCCATTCGGCAATTTGGATATGCCCTGACAGGTCCGCCTATCAAGAGAGATGTGGAGGAGTCCCTCTATTTTCATACATCAGATGGTTGGGAAGCAGCACAGAAAGCTTCTGAAAGCTGGGGTAGCATACTGAAAAAGGGGAAAGTTACTCTAGGAAAGCCTAATAACCGGGTTTATCCAGCATATGAAGAGTGGGTGAAGAAAAGAGTTGAAGATTTTCTCTTGCCTTTTGGTAAGGCACCCCTTTTGTATCCGGAGAATGAGAAAGCAAGAAGCACTGCTACTGTGGAAGAAGTTGACAAGTTGCAAGCCTTGGTGAAAAAGCTCCAAGGAGAGAATTCCGAGTTGAATAGCTGTCTTCAGAATGCTCTACATGCCAACAAAGAGCTGGAGCGGAAAGCCCAAGATGCTGAACAAATCCTAACTGCAAAAGAAAAAGACTTTGCTGGAAGAGCCCAACATTTCCGGAAGATTAGTAAAGGTGCTGATGATGCTACTCAAGCCCACAAGCAAACCAAACAGGCGTTAGCACAGACCAAAGAAAAGTTAACAAAGTTTCAGCACGCTTGGGACGAAGTTAGGATAGAGAATGCCGAATTACAGGAACAGTTGCAGATTAAGGACGAAGAGCTTGAAAAGGCGCATGAGCAGAGGAGAAAGTATCGGGAAAGCCTCGGTAAGAGTCAGGAATAGCTAGAAGAAGCTAGAGGTGAGCTGAGGAATACCAAGAAAGAGCTTGAAGAAGTCATGATAGAAAGGGAGATACTCAAGACGCAAGCCGGCATAAAGAGACACAAAGGAGTGTGTGATGACGAGGCTCTGATGCTGCACATGGGTTCTTTAACTGAAGCTCTTGAGAAAAGGGATGTCTTGATCAAAGAAATGATTGAAAAGCCGAATCACCAGCGTACCCGTATACTTTTTGAGGAGATCAAATACTCAAGTGATAAGCTGAAGGGTGTGGAATTGTCAGACTGATGTTCTTTTCCTTATATTTTGTTATTAATGGTTACCATCAGGCTTGTTGATGGATCCATTTTTCCTTGTATTGCATTTGCGGATGAGCCTTTCTTAAATGTACTTGAATACTTTGTTGAATGAGTATGAGCAGTTTTATTCAGAATTATTCCTTATCAGATAGCTGCACACAAGCACATGACCACGACACGTCTCTTTATATCACAATTTCTGGTCTTCAGATTTCCGTGGTTGGATTGGAATCAGGGTATAAAGCACCTCGGAAATGACAAACATGGCATTGCATGGCATTGCATATCATTTTGCATTTTTTTGTACTTGCTTTTCAGGTACTCGTTGCGGGGTCTCTAACCTTTATTTAGTTTCAGGCAGTATAGCGGAGAGTCATATTCACCGATATTCGACGCGAAGGAATCAAGTAAGAATCATGGATCAAGTGCAAAGTGATTTGGCGGAAATGAGGGCGCGTATGGACCAGTTCATGACCCTCATGACTGGCATGGCGCAAAATCAGGAGAGACTGAGGCTTCTGGTAGAGCGTCCCGACAATGGGCCCGAAGGTGATCATCATGACAATTCACAGGGACACGGCATCCCTCCTCCCGGGTGGCAACCCTCCTCCTGGTGGTAACAATCGGGGTAATGGAAATGGTAGGCATGCTGGTGTTACTCTTGAAGATACTCTGGAAGACCAATTTACTCTACTAGACGCTGATGTGGGTAATCAAGGTGATCGAAGGTATGATGAGTTAGCAGAAAAGATCAGGGCTATAGAATGCAAGAACTCTATGGGTATTGATGTTACCAGCTTGGGGCTGGTCTCAGGAGTCAGAATTCCCCCTAAATTCAAACCTCCTACTTTTGATAAGTATCACGGCAATGCGTGTCCCCAAACGCATCTTCAAGCTTACTTTGGGAAGATTTCAGCCCATACGGATGACGAGAAGCTATGGATGCACTATTTTCAGGACAGTCTGGCTGGGGCATCCTTGACCTGGTACATGAAGTTGAATAGAGCTGCTGTGAAGAATTGGAAAGATCTGGCAGAAGCATTCCTGAAGCAATACCAGTATAATATTGACATGGCGCCCAACCGCACTCAATTGCAGGGGTTGTCACAAAATGCCAAGGAGAGTTTCAAAGAATATGCACAGAGGTGGAGGGAAATGGCTGCCCAGGTTCAACCTCCCTTGTCAGACAGAGAAATGGCAGATATGTTCATGGGCACATTGCAAGGGGCCTATCTGGATAGATTAGCTGCTTGTCCGTCAACTGGATTTGCTGATATTGTGATTGCGGGAGAAAGAATAGAAAGTCTGTTAAAGCTTGGAAAGATCCAGGATGTGAGTGGGGCTGGCTCTTCGGGGACGAAGAAACCGTTTGCTAGTAACCAGAAAAGAAGAGAAGGTGATACGAATGCTGTGTTTAGAGGACGAGGCAGAGGGCGTTCTCGAGCTTATTATCAGGTAGATGCTGTAACAATCCCCACACCGTCTGTTCAGAAACAACAACCCCAACAACAAGTTCCACAGCAACAACCTTTTTTCCAGCAAAGGTCTAGACAGAGGGATCGTAAGATGGATCCTCTCCCTATGACTTATGCCGCGCTGTTGCCCCGGCTACTCGAGTTAAAGTTGGTAGAGCTCCGTACTATGAAAGCTCCGGTTGCTGGAAACCTGCCACCTAACTTCGATGCTAATGCTCGTTGTGAGTTCCACTCAGGTGCTCAGGGGCACTCCATTGAAAAATGCTGGGCTTTCCATCATAAAGTACAAGATTTGATTGATGCTAAAGCCATCAATTTCTCTCCCGCTCCTAATATTACTCAGCATCCCATGCCTGATCATAGCGCAGCAAATGTGTACGCTATTGAAGATGGGAGGAGATTGAATCTGGTGACAGATATCCGTCAAGTGAAAACTTCTTTGTTGGTTGTAAAAGATCGTTTATTGAAGGGACAGGTGTTCCCGGGCTGTAATCAAGATTGCTTTGAGTGTATGAATCAGGAGAACGGCTGTGATAAGTTGAAGATGGGTTTACAGAATCTGATCGATGAAGGATGTCTACAGTTCGACAGAGTCGTGAAAGACACTGATGAGATATCAACCGTGACCATCTATTACACTCCCGCTGAGATTCAAATGCCGGTCAATGCAGTTCCCGTGGCGAGTGTTGCGCCAGAAAGGCCCAGTCCTGTCACTATCACGGTGCCAGGACCAATTCCGTTCACGTCTACGAAGGCTATCCCATGGCACTATGGGGCAGATGTATATTACGAAGGTAAAAAACAGGAAGTTGAGTCATCAGTCAGCCCAAATGTTGATAACGTAGGGGGTGTAGGGGGCTTTACAAGGAGTGGAAGGTTGTTTGCTCCCCCAACCTTGAGAAGTGATAAGGAGGTAGAAGCTGCAGCAAAGGATAAGGGTAAACAGGTGGTTGAAAGTGCGCCTACACCTGAAGCAGAGACAAAGATTACTTTTGATAAGGAAATGGAAGAATTTATGAAGATAATCAAGAAAAGCGATTATAAGATTGTGGACCAACTGAATCAGACCCCTTCAAAGATTTCAATCTTGTCACTATTGATGTGCTCTGATGCGCACCGGCAGGCGTTGTTGAAAGTGTTAAAGAGTGCATACGTGCCACAAGAAATTACTGTTAATCAGCTCGAGGGCGTAATCTCCAATGTTAATGTCAGCCATGGCTTGGGCTTTACAAGTAGAGATTTGACTGTTGAAGGAAGAAACCATAATAAGGCTTTGCATATCACGATGGAGTGTAAGGGCGCAGTGTTATCTCATGTACTGGTAGACACTGGTTCATCACTCAATGTCTTGCCCAAGAAGGCATTAATGAAACTGGAAGTTGATGGTTTGATCTTAAGGCCTAGTGAGTTGGTGGTCAGAGCATTCGATGGAACTAGACGATCTGTGTTTGGTGAGGTGGAATTGCCCGTACAAATTGGACCACAGGTATTCAAATCCACGTTCCATGTAATGGACATACAACCTGCATATAGTTGCCTATTGGGGCGCCCTTGGATTCACGGAGCCGGGGCTGTTACTTCTACTCTACATCAAAAGCTGAAGTATGAGTTTGAAGGGCAGGTTGTGACAGTGTGTGGGGAGGAAGACATCTTTGTGAGTCACTTGTCCACATTCAAGTACATTGAAATGGATGGGGAAATTCATGAGATGCTGTGCCAATCATTTGAAGCAGTCAATATTGACGATGCACCTGAGTCTTCTTCTGTACCAGTCGGGGCTGGTACCTCCATTTCATCTTACAAACAAGCTGTCGAAGTCGTCAGGGCAGGCAACGCCCAAGGTTGGGGCAGGTTGATAGAGACCCCAATGAAGGAAGACAAATTTGGTATTGGTTATCATCCCTCTACAACTTCAGATGCGGGGAGCAGGGGACCCATTACTTTCAATAGTGGAGGAATTATCTACATGGACCAGTCTTGTGCAGCCACGGAGGATAGTGTTGACAGTGATTGTGACCTGGACAACTGGGTACGCCCTCATGTTCCGGGACAACAAGTGCAAAACTGGTTCGTTGAAGAAGTCATCCGGGTTACTCTTCAGACAGAGTAATTTTTCTTTGTTTTTTCTAACCATAATGCATGACAAAATCTTGCGCTCTGCCCAAGGCGTATAGATTCATTTGTAGGGCCACCATGGTTGCATTTGCAATGTTTAATCATTAATAAAGGACGTTTTGCAATCAAATTGTGTTCTCTGTCTTTCAGTTTTTATTTTTGCACAAAAAATATAAAATGGCAATGTTTCATTTTCTTTTGTTTTGCTTAAAAATAAATTCTAAAATAAGGCATGAACCCGTTCATGCAGACTTGATCCTCCGGATACCACTGATAACGATTTTGATATGGCCATGTATGACTTTGACAATCCGATTTATCAAGCCGAAGAAGGGGATGGGAAAGATTGTGAACTTTCTGAAGAACTGGCCAGATTGTTGAAACAAGAGGAAAGGGTCATCCAGCCTCATCAGGAGACTGTAGAAATCATCAATATTGGTACCAAGGACGCCAAGAGAGAGATCAGGATTGGTGCCAGCTTGCAAGCAGATGTGAAGCAAACTTTGACGGAAATGTTGCGCGAGTATGTTGACATCTTCGCCTGGTCGTATCAAGACATGCCGGGGTTGGATACGGATATTGTCGTGCACAGGCTACCATTGAGAGAAGAATGTCCGCCAGTCAAGCAGAAACTTCGTCGGACTCACCCCGACATGGCCTTAAAGATTAAGGAGGAAGTCCAGAAGCAGTGGGACGCTGGTTTTCTTGCTGTGACAAAGTATCCTCCATGGGTAGCCAACATCGTGCCAGTACCGAAGAAAGATGGAAAAGTGAGAATGTGTGTGGATTATCGAGATCTTAATAAAGCTAGCCCGAAAGATGATTTTCCACTACCTCATATTGATGTGCTGGTCGATAATACAGCTCAATTTTCAGTGTTCTCATTTATGGACGGGTTCTCCGGGTACAACCAGATCAAGATGGCACCTGAAGATATGGAGAAGACCACGTTCATTACTCCGTGGGGTACATATTGTTATAAAGTAATGCCTTTTGGGTTGAAAAACGCAGGGGCAACGTACCAGCGGGCGATGGTGACATTGTTTCATGACTTGATTCATAAGGAGATCGAATGTTATGTAGATGATATGATTGCCAAGTCGAGGACAGAAGAGGAACATCTGGTTAATCTGAAAAAGCTGTTTGAAAGGTTGAGAAAGTTCCGTCTGAGATTAAATCCAAACAAGTGCACGTTTGGGGTGCGTTCTGGAAAGTTACTGGGCTTCATTGTGAGCGAAAGAGGAATCGAGGTTGATCCTGCCAAGGTGAAAGCAATACAAGAAATGCCTGAACCGAGAACAGAAAAAGAGGTTCGTGGTTTCTTGGGTAGATTGAACTACATTGCAAGGTTCATATCTCACCTAACAGCCACGTGTGAACCAATATTTAAATTGTTAAGGAAAGATCAAACGGTCAGGTGGAATGACGATTGCCAATTGGCATTCGATAAGATAAAAGAATACTTGCAGGAACCTCCGATTCTAATGCCTCCAGTTGAAGGGAGACCGCTGATAATGTATCTGACAGTGCTTGAAGGTTCCATGGGTTGTGTTCTCGGTCAACATGACGAGACAGGTAGGAAGGAGCATGCTATTTACTACCTGAGCAAAAAGTTCAATGATTGTGAGTCCCGATACTCAATGCTTGAAAAGACATGCTGTGCACTTGCATGGGCCGCTAAGCGATTGAGGCAATATATGGTTAGGCACACAACCTTGTTGATTTCAAAAATGGATCCTATCAAGTACATTTTCGAGAAACCGGCATTGACAGGCAGAGTTGCACGGTGGCAAATGGTCTTGACAGAGTATGACATTCATTACACTTCACAAAAGGCCATCAAAGGAAGTATCTTGTCCGACTATCTTGCGCAACAGCCGATTGATGATTACCAACCCATGAAGTTTGACTTCCCTGATGAAGACATCATGTTTCTCAAAGCTAAAGACTGCGAGGAACCACTTCCGGAGGAGGGGCCAGACCCTGAATCCAAATGGAGTCTGATGTTTGATGGGGCTGTCAATATGAATGGGTGCGGAGTTGGAGCAGTTCTTATCACGCCGGAAGGTGTTCATATGCCTTTCACTGCCCGAATAACTTTCGGATGCACCAACAATGAAGCAGAGTACGAAGCTTGTATAATGGGGATCGAGGAGGCGATTAATCTACGGATTAAGACCCTTGATATATTCGGTGATTCAGCTTTGGTAATCAATCAAGTGAAAGGGAGCTGGTACACGCACCAAGCAAATCTAATGCCGTATAGAGATTATACGAGGAGATTGCTGACATTTTTCACAACAGTGAAACTGTACCATATTCCTCGAGATGAGAATAGGTTCGCTGATGCCTTGGCCACTTTGTCTTCCATGATCAAAGTGCAAGGATGGAACCATGTACCTAAGATTGAGGTATCCCGCCTTGACAGACCAGCATTTGTGTTTGCGGTCGATGCAACGTCTGATGACAAGCCATGGTTTCATGACATTAAGTGTTTCTTGAAAAGTCAAGAGTACCCGTCAGGGGCATCGTCCAAAGACAGGAAGACGTTGAGAAGGTTAGCTGGTAGTTTCTTCTTGAACAAAGATGGCGTGCTGTATAAAAGAAATTTTGACACGGTCCTGCTTAGATGTGTGGATAGACATGAAGCAGACCTGTTGATGATTGAAGTGCACGAAGGCTCTTTCGGTACTCATGCCGGAGGGCAGGCAATGGCTAAAAAGTTGTTAAGGTCGGGATATTATTGGTTGACTATGGAGTCAGATTGTTGCAAATATGCCCGCAAATGCCATAAATGCCAGATCTATGCAGACAAGGTGCATGTGCCTCCAAATCCGTTGAGTATCATGTCGTCGCCTTGGCCGTTTGCCATGTGGGGCATTGATATGATCGGAAAGATTGAGCCTACAGCTTCCAATGGTCATCGTTTCATCTTGGTGGCAATTGATTACTTCACCAAATGGGTTGAAGCCGCATCCTATGCCAATGTTACAAAACAAGTGGTCGCTCGTTTCTTAAAACGGGATATCATTTGCCGATATGGAGTTCCCGAAAGAATCATTACTGATAATGGTTCTAATTTGAACAATAAGATGATGGCTGAGTTATGCCGGGACTTCAAAATCGAACACCACAATTCTTCTCCGTACCGCCCAAAGATGAATGGCGCGGTCGAAGCGGCCAACAAAAATATCAAGAAGATTGTGCAGAAGATGGTTGTCACGTACAAAGATTGGCATGAGATGTTACCATTTGCTTTGCATGGGTATCGAACGTCGGTACGCACGTCCACTGGGGCAACCCCATTCTCACTTGTATATGGTATGGAGGCAGTGCTACCGGTTGAAGTAGAGATTCCGTCCCTCAGAGTCATGATGGATGTTAAGCTAGATGAAGCTGAATGGGTACGAGCCAGATTTGATCAGTTGAGCCTTATTGAGGAAAAGCGATTGGCGGCTGTATGTCATGGGCAACTATACCAGCGCAGAATGAAGCAGGCATTTGACCAAAAGGTGCGTCCTCGGGTTTATAAAGTCGGAGATGTGGTACTCAAAAGGATCCTTCCTCCCAATACAGATCACAGGGGCAAATGGACTCCTAATTATGAAGGTCCATTCGTGGTTAAAAAGGTCTTTTCGGGCGGAGCTTTATTGCTTACAACCATGGATGGCGAAGACTTTTCATCCCCTGTTAACTCGGACGTAGTCAAAAAATACTTCGCATGAATAGACCCGCTGGATAATAAAAATAAAAAAAATCCAGGCAAAAAAGGGCATCCCGGCGAACCAAAAACAGAATAAGGTTCGGGCAAAAATTAGGGATATAATTGAAAAAAATTGTACACCCGGTAAGTTGAAAACCCGAAAGGGCAACTTAGGCAAAAAAGGGTATCCTGGTGGATCGAAAACCTGAAAGGGCGGTCCACACAAAAGAGGGATTTAAGCGAATGACTACAGTCTGAGTTATCTGTACCCATTACCGTTTGAACAACTGACGTTCTGAAGAATAGGAATCGGTCTGATCATTCCTCAGAAGGCAAGGTCGGGGAGTTTTGAAGACATACTGGTCATAACAGAATGGAAACTCAGTGGAATTCCGTTTTCACATTGCCATTAGGATAGTTTCTTTTCTCAATTTTTCAGCGATCACCTCTTTCCAGGGATTGCTTCCAGATGTAATTGCCTATTCTGGGCTCTCAGTCAATAAATTGAATTTCAATAAAAAGCTTTCTATTTTTGTTTTATTGCTTTGTTTGCAAAAACGTCCTAATTGTTGATAAAACATTGCATTTGAAAACATGGCAGCCTTGCAATAACATGCGCAGAAAAAATATTTGAAATTACTTCGAATGTTGAATACTCCCGGATGGTGGATTCTAGCCACGCAATATTCGGGGCATGTGGGCATATTCTTTTGTTGCAGGTAGCAGGTGCAGATGATTTTAAGCACAAGACCAGCAATAAATCACCCCACGCAAAAGACTGGGGCAATTATGGGTAAGGAGATCGGCGTTCATCGTTCGGTCGACGATTGTTCATAACAGGTCGATATCAGTGAATTAAGTTCAACTGGGTACCGTTGCATCTTATTAAGTCGATTCTCTCATACAGTATTTCCAACAGCTACAAGCTTTTCTATGTCGATAACGGTCACAGGTTCCCCAAAAGAGTGGTCTCGTCGACACCGAAACTGATGGTCATTATCCCCAGCGAAGTCACAAGAGTTTGAAGAGGCTAGATCTTCTGTAAAATCCTCTTATGACATCCTCTGCGGGGACGAATTGTTGTGTTGTCCAAGCATGGGGCATGATTGTTTCCCCAACATGAGACGCTTTAAAGCAGTTTTCTCCAGCAGAGTTTGTTATAAACTCGTCATCCCCAACGGAATTGTCCAAAGGGAAAGCTCGCCTAACATGGGGTATTGTGGTACTCATCCTAAGCTTGACAGTCATATTCTTCAGCAGACTACTGTGGATTTGCTTTGGGTTTCCCCAACAGATCTCTAAGGACTCTTTCTAGCAAGTTGCAGTAGAATGTTCTAACCAGGATTTGCATATCCCTGGCAGAGTAGCCCTGATACCCAGCAAGATCGTATCTCTGGTCATGGTATCCTCACAGAGGTCAGCATCGAATCTTGTCAGCAACTTCCAGCTGAGTTGTTGTTCTCTCCGCAGAGGTTTATCAGATCGACAGAATCTATTCCTCAACAAGGATGGTACAGCCTTTCCCCAGCCGGGTCAGAAGGTTGATAATCCCTATAAAGGATCTTGGGTTGAATAAATCCACAAGCAGAGTTTTAATGGCTCATTTCCCCAGCAGGACGTCATTTAAAAATTCTCATCCCCAGCGGAATCGCTGTGACCAGAATTCGTTCCCCCAAACAGATGGAATAATTCCTGGCAGAGTCGTCATTCCCTCATATCTTAAAGTCCAATTTATTTTTGGCAAGCTTGACAATTCGAAGCAGACGGATTGTTCATCCATTCGCCAGCAGAGATATTATCCTTTTAGGAGTCTCCGAGATTAAATCATTGATTGTGGTTCCTCAGCAGAGTCGGCAGAGATGTCTGGCGCAGAGGCAGAGAGTAATTCGATTTTAAAATTCTAAAAGTCCAACAGTGGATTGGCAAAAGTCCGTCTTCGGGTGGCAAAAGTCCAACAGTGGATTGGCAAAAGTCCGTCTTCGGGTGGCAAAAGTCCAACAGTGGATTGGCAAAAGTCCGTCTTCGGGTGGCAAAAGTCCAACAGTGGATTGGCAAAAGTCCGTCTTCGGGTGGCAAAAGTCCAACAGTGGATTGGCAAAAGTCCGTCTTCGGGTGGCAAAAGTCCAACAGTGGATTGGCAAAAGTCCGTCTTCGGGTGGCAAAAGTCCGTCTTCGGGTGGCAAAAGTCCAACAGTGGATTGGCAAAAGTCCATCTAAGGGTGGCATATTTCAAAGTCCACCAGTAGCGTGGCAGGCCAGTAGTCGTCTGGAGTTGCATAAAAGACATTATTAAAGTCCACCAGCAGTGTGGCAAGCCAGTAGTCGTCTGGCGTCGTTCAAAAGACGTTATCAAAGTCCACCAGCAGTGTGGCAGGCCAGTAGTCGTCTGGAGTTGCATAAAAGACATTATTAAAGTCCGCCAGTAGCGTGGCAAGCCAGTAGTCGTCTGGCATCGTTCAAAAGACAGATCTCTCCGACGTTTCATCGAAGATTCAATCCAGCAGTCTCATTGGGTTTATATCCCTTTTCTTTTTCATCATCCAGAGCAAATTTTTGGTTATTTTTGGTATTCAATCACTATATACCTTGAAAGTCCGAAAGCATTTGCTTTCAGGCATTCAGGTCTACAGCGCTTGAATAGGGGCAGCTGTAATACCCCAAAATTTGCTCTCCCCTTTTGTCATCATAGCATGGCATTATCATTTATCATATCATATCCACCTCATTAACATTACATTGCATTTAACATAGAAAAATGAAGCATGGCATCCTTCTTACCATCAGGGCATGTGATCAGGTGGAAGGTGGATAATCAAGGAATCATTCAAAGCACAAAAAGGTCAATCAAGTTGGCTCTAGGCAAGCCAAGAGGTCTCTCATGTCTCATACTATCTCAATTGATCTTCCAAAATCTCAAGAAAGTGAAATCCAATGGGAGATTGAAGCAATACATCTTTCATCATGCAAGAGGTTCAAAAATTGAAGGAAAACCCTCAAAAGAGATAGCTCATTGATCCAAAATCATTCTCAAGTGGCATTTCTCATCATCCTTTAAGGGGACACACAGCATACTCTGAGGAATTTGAAATTGAAGACTGCACTTTTACCTCCTAACCAAAGGGGGCCAAAATTAGGGTTTCCATTTAAATCAGGGAATCTTTGATTTTTTGGGCAAGACTTGATGTCATGGTTTTCTATGTGTCCCTAGGTATATGGATGTGGAAGATTGCATCTCAATTAGTTTTGGAGGTGGTTCAATTGGAAGAAAGATAAAAAATCAAGGAATTTGGGGCCAAGTCAAATAATCAGAGGAAAAAGTCAACCCTTGACTTTTTAAGGCCAAATTCATGAAATTCATGTTACATATGTCCAATGTACAAAATTTGATCAAGAAACTCCAAAGGAATCATGAAAAAATCAAGATGTGGAAAATTGCCATTTTTGGATGAAGAAGGGTTACTAAAAATAGCAAGTTTTGGCCATTTTGCATCAGAGTTTGAACCAAGGCCATTCAAATTTGGAGCACCAAATGAAAAATCCACTCTGCCTCAATGAAAGATCTTGTTTTAAGCTTCAAATCCATGTGTAGAACATCTCCATTGGATAAAAATTGAGAGAGTTATAGATGATCAAAGTTAAGGGAAACTTGGGCAAAATGCAAGTCAGCTTGGGCAAGTTTCAGGTCACGCGCATGTCATTTCTACAAACACCTGGTGTGCCAAATGTCCACTCATTTTTCTCACGGTTAAAGGCCTCAAATGGAAAACTTTTCAACATGAAAGTTGTTCATTGCATTGTCATCTTCAATATTCATGTTGGACAATTTTTGGTTTGATCAAGTTATGAGATAGTTTTAAGGGTTCAAAATCATGTTGGTTATGCTGAAAACCCAGGCGCCATGTCACCTTGCCAGCCAACCTCATTTCCTCGCCCATGACCAGTTTCCAAACCTTATTGTTCTAAGTCATTTTCAACCTCTCCCAAGCATCATTTCCATTCAATTTTCATACCAAAGTAGTTCTACTACAATCCCTCTTGCCAATGACTCCAAGAGCTCATCAAATCATCCACAATGCAAAGAGAAAATCACCATTAAACACCCATGTCTGCAAACTGTTATAAAAAACCAGAAAAAAAAACCAATGTTGTTGATGTTGTTGGTACAAGCTTGCACGTGCTTTATTCATACCAGCTATCCATTGCCTTTTTAAACCAAACACATTGCATACACACCATAGCACGTGCTATGCATGAAAGTAGAAATGACAAGCTTGCTGAACAAGTTTTGTGTTACACAGCCTTGCCATTCCATTTCTCTTGTCACCATCACCATAGCTTACCATGAACTATCATCACCTTATCATTGCTCTCCCTAACTAACTTGACTCAGTTAGTTAGGGATGACTCACCTAAACCACCATGACTCAGTTGATTCACCCAGTTAACCATGGTTAAGCTCAACATATAAAACAAATCTTCCCTTCACGGATTGGGGGAGCTTCATTTTTCTGATATTCAATTGAGAAACTCTTTCCATTCTCTCTCAATTCCTCCACATTTCAACTGATTTTCGAGCTCCACTTCATCTCCCTCATCTTCTTCTCAGAATCTCTCTGATTCTCTCTCCCATTTTCATCACATTGCAACTGTTTTGAATCTTGGATTTCAGCTCTCCATCACTGAAGTATCATCCACTCTTGTGTCTAAGCCTTTATTTGGCCACATTGGAGCTCAAGAACTCAAGGCAACAGCTCTGGTTTTCTTTTGAACAAAGAATCTTCAAGTTTCAGGTTTGGAATTTCTTAACTCTTCTGGTGTGATTCATTGATTTTTAAGCTTGTTTCATGTTGATTATGGCTTATTAGAAGCAATGAAACATTTCTGGCTAGTTGATAGACCTCTCAGGGGTGTAGATCTAAACTTAGGGCAAAATGTTTGTGATCATTTCTTGCTGTGTGTGCATTGTTTGGTGATTTCAGTGCTAAATTCTTGATGTACGTAAGTTTAGCTTTCATTTGGTATGTGGATTGTGAATTTCTGGAAGAATTAAAGTTGCAGACGGTGATGGTTGACCGGAGAAGGCGACCGGAGGTCCTTCTCCGGCCGGTGGTCTTCATGTTAGGGTTTTATGACCAGTTTGAATGTGATCCGTTGGATGAGTGTGATCTAATGGCTACCATGCTGCCAACACATAAAAAAAAAAGCGTGCAAGTCACATGCCAATTTTCTGAACTCATTTAAACGTTTTGTGGCGTGATACACGATAGGGACTGTGGTCACTCACGCACATGCATTGATTTCAATTACTTTGACTTTGGTTTGACTTGGACTTGATCTGATGGTTGGGAGTGAGTCAAGATTGTTGACTGAGGGTTCATGTTTGTTAGTGTGTTATGCGCGTAGCTGGACCTAAGCCAGATTGATATCCACACCCCCTTGGTTAAGGCCCAATGTAATTTGAACTGAATAGTTACTAGGCATGCACCCCCATTCACATTTACATTCCATTTTATTTTTTTTCCATTTTGCTACACGTTTCATAATTAATTTTTAAAAATACCAAAACATATTGGAAAATTCTACAAAAATTCATGTGTATTCTTAAAACATTTAGGAAATTTTTCATGATTTTATTTTCTGATTTTATGACCTTTTTACCCCTGTTCCATAATTTTCTTTGAATTTCCATTTAGATGCATCCTAAGCATGATACTTGAATTTGTTTAATTTTGTTCTTGCTCATTATAAACTGTTTTGGCATGGTTCTTTTTGCATTGATTCACTAATACATTGAAGCATGTTAGATGATTTTTGTTTGATTTTTTAGGTCACTTTATGACATGTCTTGAGGCCTATATTTGTACCACTTTGCATGACATTTCAACTTGACCTAATTGCTTTGTTTGAAGTCATTTTGCTTTGAATTTTGATATGCTATTTTGGTATGTGATTCATCTCTGATTAGTGAACTCCAATACCATGTTTTCATAATTTTCATGAGGCCATGTGATTTTTGTTTGATGCATTTCATTTAAAGCATTATAACATGTTATATCATTGTAATCTTTAGTGCATGTTTGCATGAGTTCTTTTGTGCATATTTGTATGAGCATTTGCATAGTTGTGTGAGCCATTCATATGATATTATAGGTCTTTGATACACATTATAGGTCATCTTTACAGGTTCATTTCAATTTGAACTTTGTGCATCATTAACATGTATTGTTTGCACCTTCTTTTTGAGTTTTCATCTCACTTCTTCTTCTATTACTTCTTGAAAGTCTTGATGGTTGATTCATAAATACTTTTGAGATGTTTATAAACCATTTTTCATTTATTTTCAATTCTGGTTGTTGATTTACATGTTCCATTTATGCATGTCCTCTTCATTTCTTTCCATCTTTCATCTACCCTTTCTTCTTGTAACATGTTTAAATGCTAATGGATGATGTTTGTTGCCTATTCACTTGCACTTGTATGATGATATTCATTTGTTGTCCATATGATGCCCATTCTGGTTGTGGTTCTAGGATTTGTTTTCTCATTTAATTCTTTTGAGTTTTATGATGCATTACATGTTCTTTTACTTCTTATACTTCTTATACATGTTTACTAACCATGTAGGGGCTTTGGTAAGTTTCAATTGAGTGTGGATAAGGAATCCACATTCAACTTCTATCCTTTCTCTTTTACAATTCCATTTTGTGTTTTGTTAAGCACTTATGTGTTTTCTTTTAATAACTCATCACTTTCCCTTTGTGAATTACAATTCATCTTCTACTTTAGAAGTGAATTGTTTAATTCATTCTTTCTTTAGACTTTAGGTTGAAACCTCACAAACTTTAGGATCACTCCCTTAACTAATCAATTAGGAGTGAGTCTTAGTCCATATAGATTTTACCTTTACCTTCTCTTGAGTCTTTCATCTTCTCATCTCAAAGAAAATTCAAAACATATAATAAAGGTAGGCATTTATTGCATTTAGGCCTTTCATATAAAGAAAAGATTATAAGGGGTCTTCTCTTGTAATCTTAGAATGTGTAGCATATAGCCCATCTTGGGTCAATGTGTTAAACATTTGATCTTGTATGAGGGACTTAAATGCAATACTTGTTGAAGGTGCAAATAATAAAAAACACTTCTTCACTTCATAATCAACAAAACACTTAATAAACACAAGTATGCTAGTGTGTTTGAACCTTGATAATTGGAACTAAGTGTGAGGGTCTTCTTCACCCTTAGTGTGCTTTCTTACCCATTCCATCTTGGAATGTGAGAAGGTACACATTCCAATGACTAAGATTCAGATACACTGTCATATGCAAACAAATGAAAAGACTCTTAAAAGACAAAAACAAACAATAACGTCTTTCCTTCGGGAATTCTTTTCTCACCTCATTCACTCTCAACGCACGAACGCGCTTCTACTCGTTCTCTTGCAAGATGGTAACGCACTCGGACCAGCGAGCCTGCAACACCTGAGCTAGAATGTCAGCCGTTCTCTAAAAAACACAAACAATCTTTCCCTAGTGAGGGGAACTACGTCGCTCTGATTCTCATGCTCCCGATGAGATACGTAGGCAGTGGGGTAGGGCCCATGCGAGCACTTCTTTTATTTTCCCTACATTTGTTTCTCTTTCTCCCTTCTTTCTTTCAGTTCCTTTTCCAGTATCCTTTTTTCTATCACCCTTTGATCGAGACAAGCAAGCGTGGATCCCATCGGGTACGATGGACGCGAGGGGGTGCTAATACCTTCCTCTCGCGTAACCGACTCCCGAACCCAGTTCTCTTGGTCGCGAGACCATGCTCTTTCCTTTTCTTCAGGTTTATGCAGTGTTTCCTTTCCCTCTCATGGGATAAATACACATTGCTGGCGACTCTGTTTCGGTGCCACTTTCGCGTTTGTACTAGGATGAAAATCCCGGGAGCGACAATCATCTTCAATGGCGAAGAGTGATGTTGAACATTTTCTGGTCTTTCAGAGGTTCAAGTTATCAAAGTGGTCGAGGACCCAACTTCAATCCAGAAATAAACTGGAGGAGAGATTGTTCAGGCGCGACACTTCCTGACGAGGAAAGAACCGACGACTTAATTGAAAGGACTGTTATCACTAGGGGATAAGACCGACTAGAGTGACAGTGATGCAAAATGAATGTAAATCAATAATGCATGATGTATGTATGTGCTGACAAAACTGAAACGACATACAGACTAACTGGTGAACACGACTGGATACTCGGCCATCACGGGGCGATGAAGTACCGTTGGTTCAAGAGTAGCAATTCTGCCTTGCTTAGGAGAGATAGTCCCTGCAGGGAATACCGTTGGTCGGGCTTAGGAGATAAGAACTCGACAAAGGATATCGGATGAAGTATTCGCATCGGATATACCTGATCCTTCATTCAGGCGTGCTGGTTTAAAAGGAGTACTTTGATTCTGCACCTTGAAGTTCGCTTACTTCAGGAGAAGCGATCGATGTTCTTTTGATGTTCAACAGTCAAAAGAATTGCCATCTTTATTTTAAAAGAAGAAAAAGTTTTAACAAGTAAATTCGTTTTTGTTTTATTTCAAGAATCGTTAATCATGTTAAAATGTCGTTATGTAAAGCTAAAACAAATGAGAATTGCAAACAAAAGCACAAGGGCTCAAATATTATTGATAGGATGGAAATCAGCCAAGCGCATGATTCCAAAGAATACATACAAAGTTAGAAAATGGTAATTTAAGGGAAAAGGGCTACGTTGAAACATAACGACCACTATCCTTCTACCAACTTCGAATTCGGGACATCCTGAGCTTCTGTCGAAGATGACCTTGACTGGAGTTTTCCTCCGATGGTGTAACTGCTACTGAGGATTTGCCCCGGCTGAACATAGTTACTTGCCATTATCCCTAATTTTTTCTTGGATTGTACTTTGAGATTTCCAATCCATCCGGATGATTTTTGATCATGTCTCTAATTTTTTCCTGGACAGGCCTTTCGGGTTTTCAATCCACCTAGAGGTTTTTTTTTTTAGTTTAGGCGAAGTATTTCTTGACTACATCAACATTTGCGGGGTAGGCAAATTCCTCTCCGTCCATGGTTGCGAGTCTCAAGGCGCCGCCTAAGAAAGCTTTTGTGACCAGATAGGGACCATCATAATTCAGAGTCCACTTGCCCCGAGAATTAGTGAGGAAAGATTGTATCTTCTTGAGCACGGGGTCTCCTTTTCTGAAGACGCGAGGTCGGACCTTTTTGTCGAACGCCCTCTTTATTCTTTGCTGATACAACTGACCATGGCATAGAGCCGTGATTCGCTTTTCTTCGATCAGATTCAGCTCATCGTGGCGACTCTGACACCATTTAGCTTCTGTAAGCTTAGCTTCCATCAATACCCGAATCGATGGGATCTCTACTTCTATGGGGAGTACTGCTTCCATGCCATATACTAGAGAGAAAGGGGTTGCCCCTGTTGAAGTACGGATAGATGTGCTATAACCGTGAAGAGCAAAGCGTAGCATCTTGTGCCAGTCTTTGTAGGTTACAACCATCTTCTGAACAATCCTCTTGATGTTCTTGTTAGCCGCTTCTACCACTCCGTTCATCATGGGTCGGTAGGGAGATGAGTTATGGTGTTCGATTTTGAACTCAGCGCACAACTCCTTCATCATCTTATTGTTCAAGTTAGATCTATTATCTGTAATGATCTGGCTCGAAACACCATAACGGCAGATGATACTGTTTTTGATAAATCGGACCACCACTTGTTGGGTTACATTGGCGAATGACGCTGCTTCGACCCACTTGGTGAAGTAGTCAATGGCTACCAGAATGAACTGATGTCCGTTTGAAGCCTTGGGCTCAATCATACCAATCATATTGAGTCCCCGTATGGAAAAAGGCCATGGGGAAGAAAGAACTTTGAGATGTGATAGCGGTACATGGATTTTGTCGGAGTATATCTGACACTTGTGACACCTCCTCATGTACTTGTAGCAGTCAGATTCCATTGTCAACCAATAGTACCCTGCTCTTAGAATTTTTCTCGCCATTATGTGTCGTTGGCATGAGTGCCAAAGGACCCTTCGTGAATTTCTTTTATGAGCATGTCAGTTTCTGGTCTGTCTACACATCGGAGCAAGACCATGTCGAAATTCCTCTTATAGAGGGTGTCACCGCTTAGGAAGAAGTTTCCAGCCAGTCTTCTGAGGGTTTTTCTATCCTTCTTGGATGCCCCAGGCGGGTACTCTTGTTTCTGAAGGAAGCATTTGATATCGTAATACCAAGGTTTGTCGTCTATGACTGCCTCGATCGTGAATACATAAGCGGGCCATTTAAGGCGCATTATGTCGATCTTAGGTAGGTCATTCCATCGACCTATGCTAATCATGGAAGAGAGAGTGGCTAAGGCATCAGCCATGTGATTCTCTTCACGAGGGATGTGATGAAACTTAATTCTGTTGAAGAAGGGTAACAACCTTCTTGCATAATCTTTGTAAGGAATCAGTCCTGATTGGTATGTGTTCCAATCTCCTTTTATCTGATTGATAACCAGGGCTGAATCGCCATATACGTCCAAGTTCTTGATCCTTAAATCAATCGCTTCTTCGAGACCCATAATACAAGCTTCGTATTTGGCCTCATTGTTTGTACATTTGAACGTAAGTCTGGAAGTGAAAGGAATGTGGGCCCCCTGAGGGGTAACAATGATTGCCCCAATTCCGTTTCCATAATGATTGACTACTCCGTCAAAGATAAGTCCCCATTGGGAACCTGGTTCTGGCCCTTCACTGGGTAGCGGTTCATCGCAGTCTTTCATTTTTAGATACATGACATCTTCGTCTGGGAAGTTAAACTCGATTGATTCTTGATCGTCAATCGATTGATGAGCCAAATGATCGGCTAAAATACTCCTTTTAACGGCTTTCTGAGCGTGGTACTCTATGTCATATTCTGATAACAACATCTGCCAACGGGCAATCCTTCCCGTGAGAGCAGGCTTTTCAAAGACATACTTGATTGGATCCATCTCGGAGACCAATCAAGTGGTGTGACGAATCATGTACTGGCGAAGACATTTGGCTGCCCAAGCCAAAGCACAACAAGTTTTCTCAAGCATAGTGTAACGAGTTTCACAGTCGGTGAACTTCTTGGTCAGATAGTAAATGGCAGACTCTTTCCATTTTGTTTCGTCTTGTTGGCCAAGTACACATCCCATTGAGTCCTCTAGGACCATGAGGTAAATGATCAGTGGTCTTCCTTCCACTGGAGGTGATAGAATCGGCGGATTCAACAGATATTCCTTAATACTATCGAAGGCGGTTTGATAGTCCTCTGTCCAAATGCAGTCCTGGTTCTTTTTAAGTAATTTGAAAATCGGCGCACACGTTGCGGTCATAAGGAATATGAATCTGGAGATGTAGTTCAAACGTCCCAGGAATCCCCTGACTTGTTTTTCAGTTTTCGGAGAAGGCATTTCTTGATTGGCCTTGACCTTGTCAGGATCAACTTCAATTCCTTTCTGGCTGACGATGAACCCTAATAGTTTCCCCGAACGGACACCGAAGGTGCATTTGTTGGGATTCAAGCAGAGTTTGTACTTTCTCAAACGCTCGAATAGTTTTGACAGGTGGGTCACATGCTCCTCTTCTGTCTTAGATTTTGCAATCATATCATCGACATATACCTCGATTTCCTTGTGTGTCATGTCATGAAAGAGAGTAGTCATGGCCCTTTGATAGGTTGCCCCGGCGTTCTTCAAACCGAACGACATTACCTTGTAACAAAAGGTACCCCATGGGGTAATGAACGAAGTTTTCTCCATGTCTTTCGGCGCCATTTTAATCTGGTTATAGCCCGAGAATCCATCCATGAAGGAGAAGACTTTGAACTTTGCTGTACTATCTACCAGCATGTCAATCTGTGGTAAAGGAAAGTCGTCCTTTGGACTAGCCTTGTTCAAATCTCTGTAGTCGACACACATTCTGACTTTTCCGTCCTTTTTTGGAACGGGTACGATATTGGCTAACCATTGAGGATATTCTGATGTAGTGAGGAAACCCGCGTCAATCTGCTTCTGTACTTCCTCTTTAATTTTGATGGCCAAGTCCGGGTGGGTCTGTCTCAACCTCTATTTCATTGGCGGACATTCCGATTTCAACGGTAAGTGATGTTCCACGATGCTGGTAACCAATCCTAGCATGTCCTAATTGGACCAAGCAAACACATCGGGAAACTCTCTGAGAAGCTTTGTTAAACTCTCTTTAGCAGTTGGACTGAGCAGTGCCCCAATCCTGATCTCTTTTCTCTCTTTTTCTGAACCCACGTTGATCGTTTCCAACAACTCTTTGTGAGGTTCAATGGACCTTTCCTCTTGTCTGAGTAGTCGGAAGATCTCTTCTGGAATTTCATTGTCAACTTCTTCTTCAGCCCTAAATATTGGGAATTCAAAGTCGGGAGAAGGAATCGGATCGTATGTTTCAACGGGGTCTAAAACAAGCAATCTGCATGACGGTATGATTCGTGTTTAGAAGAGATAGAGAAAATGAAAGTGTGTGCAATGTATTTTTTTTACTGCCTATTTTTTATTATTTGAATTGTTTTTTAGGATTACCATTTTCTGAAAAAAAACAAAAGAGAAAACAACAATTAATACGGAAATTAGAGAACGACGTTATTTTATTAATACACAAGTCGATTCTTGAAACTACAGCCCTATAAAACAAAACTCTGTCTCTTTGGGCGAAGCGAAGAGGGAAAATTTACAGAAAGCGAGCCCTATCAAAACATATGTTTCACCTGGGCAGGGTGAAAGGTTAAAGACAACAATTACTTTGACTTATGAATAATCTTCGGAACATCGACAACAACCCATTGGCGGCGAACTCCTCGATGAATCACAAAGTCTAGCACCTTCCTTGACTTGTCTTTAGAAATAACGCTGATTTCTGGTGGAGCAGGATCATTGGAATCTGTTTCCCAAGCAGAGTTGTCGTAGGAGGATTCCTCTGTTGCATTCTTCAGAGTATTGGTGCTCTCAGCTGTATCTCCCCATCCAGTTGGCTGGATATCTTCGAGGCTGATACGAGAGCTTTCAGGAGCGGTGTACTTGACCATATAGTCAAATTTTCCACTTGGTTGTCCCAAGGTATCCCACACTTCTTTGGAACTGGAGGAGTCATCTCTCTCGATGACGTTGACCTCAGGAAAAGCGTAGTTGATGAATTCTATTCCTGCAAACGTTGCGAATTCATCGTCATGTTGAGTAGGCACTGAACGACCTAAGTGTTGATCCCATGACATGGTGGGAACACATGTATTTGGCTTAATGACGCTCATCTAATTTTCATTGTTCGGCTGACTTTCTTGCCTCAAGTTTCCTGGGTAAGGTTGCCACATTGGCAGACCATCCATCAGGCCATAGTAGGTGTAGTCAAAATTGTCCTTTATCGGAGTGTCTTCCTCTAATGAATTTGGTGGAGCACGACATCCTTCCGGATCAAAATCTCCATATATCATTTCCACATCTGACCTGGGTATAAATCTCAGACTCTGTGTAGGAAAACAAAAAGGAGTCTGCATTTCGTCCAGAGACATATAACTGTCCTGGTTGAGGTAGGACTTCCATTCCTCATCTGCTTCAGAGGGATCCTCCTCATTGATAGTGTGTACTTCTTGAGTCACTGGTTGAAGGAAGCCTCCACTATGAAAGAAGTTCTGAATGGGACGAAGACTTTCATCGTTGGCAGCTGTCTGGGTACAGGTTGCAGAAAAACCAAGACCCTTCTTTCGTTTAATGTCATTGGGAATGACAAGTTGTCCCCATCCTATTGTATTGGCACCTTCGACCGCTTTGATAGCATCTTTGTATGAGGAAATCGAAGTTCCTCCTTTGGATTGATCGCCACTGTGTAGCGAAAGTGTTTGGAACTGAGTTCCAATTATCCCTTCCGGTTCCACATAAGTGGATGACGATAAGTTGCTTACGAGCAAAGCCTGTTCCCCACAGACTGTGATGAGTTGACCGTTCTGGATGAATTTTAGCTTTTGGTGGAGGGTTGAGGTGACCGCTCCAGCCTGATGTATCCAAGGTCTTCATAATAAACAACTGTACATTGCCCGGATGTCCATGACCTGGAAATGGACTTGGAAAGTGTGAGGATCGATAGTTATGGGAAGGTCGACTTCACTGATAACCGTTTTTCTGGATCTGTCAATGGCTTTGACGACGACCTCGCTGATTCTCATCGGAGGGCCTTTGAATGATAATTGCGTCAAAGTGGACTTCAGCATAACATTCAGGGTCGACTCTGTGTCTACCAGTACGCTGGCAAAAGCATCGTCCTGGCAGTTGACTGTAATATTGAGCGCCGTGTTATGACGGCGACCCTCTTCGGGTAATTCCTCATCACTAAATCCTAAGTTATTGTAGGAAGTGATGTTAGAGATGATACTATCGAATTGTCTGATTGTTACATCCTGTTCCATAAAGGCTAGCTCAAGACTTTCTGTAGAGCCTCCTTGTGGGCTTCAGAACTAAGTAAAAGTGATAATATCGAGATCTTTGAAGGAGTTTGTAACTTCTGATCCACAATGTTGTGTTCACTCCTCTAGATGAGCTTTAGCATCTCATCATTGTTTTTTGAAAGATAGGGAATACTGGATTGACCGACTGGTGGATAGGGAACTCCTATCGGAGGTTCCTTTTCTTTGTTGGACTCTCCAACTCCTCTGTTGAAGATTCTACCACTCCGTGTTACACGACTGATGTCTGCAACATTCACGACGGAGGGTAATGGAGTTTCCTTTCCATTTTCAATTATTGTTGCACCGTATTTGTAAGGGATAGCCTTAGTTTATTCATACGGTAGTGGTCCCGGTAGATAGATGACTATGGGAACCTTATGGTTTTTCTGACCATCTTAAATAAGATCGATTCGTTCCTGGTTAGGAACTCTTGATTCGTCAAGTAGAGGGATGATGGCAAAAACATCCCTTATCCTATGATGATCAGAGATTACGACAACATCCTCAATTTGATCAATAAGATAGTTTGGCGACCGGTTGATTGGTCCGGAACCCCGATATGGACGAATCTCTCCACGATCCACCTGCCCCTGAAGAGCTGCTCGCACAAGGTAGCACCCTTGGTTACTTTCTGAATAGACATTACAACATTCATAGTTGTGTGGTGGAACTTGTCCACGCCCGCTTTGAATGCAATGTAACCTCACTAGGTTAGTTTCCATAGATCGGACATCCTGACTTTGACGCCGAGTAGGGTTCCTGTTATTGATACTAATCTGCTGAGTGTCTTCATCCATATAGATGGGAAGCCACCAACGATTTAACAACTGCTGAAGTTCCTCCTGGACAAGAGCACAACCTTGATCATTTTCGCAACCCGCTTTACAGCTTTGGTAATCATGTGATATCAGGAACACGAGTCAGACCTGCTCAGCATGTAACCCTACCAGGTTGGTATTCATTAAGCGAATATCAAAGATCTAAACCATGTTGATCTGATAGTGATTCCTATCACGGTAATCCTAGATTCATCCAAGATCCATCTGACGCTAGAGGGCCTCTTGTATGAAAGAGCATCCCTGTTTGTTTACCGAGCAAGTCAGACAAGAATTGTAATCGTGCCGCGGCAGATTATGATACTGGCTTTGCCTTGAGTGCATCACCACCAAGTTGACATTCATCGTACGGATGTCGTGGTTCTGAATGATGTTAGAATTCGTATAGGTCATGTTGACTCCACGAACTCGGTGCTCTTGGATCCATCTGTTCCTGTAGAGCTGATTACACCACAGAACATCCTTGATTGCTTTTAGAGCAGACATCGCATTGATGATAATTATGAGGTGGCACATGGCCATATCCACTTTGTCTACAATGCATCTTGACAAAATTGGTCCTTAACAAGAGTACATCGTGAATTTGATAGACATTGTTAGACTCTCCCTCTATCTGGTTGACAACTGCTTTCTCATGTTGAGGCAGTGGGTTCGTAAGAACATTTGGATCGTATCTTTGAAAGATAAGAGCCCGCTCCTAACAAGCTTTTAAACGTCGTATTTGAAATTAAGATAACTCTCTATGTTATGCCCCGATCCTCCTTGATGTAAGGGCATGTCTGATCCACCTTAAACCAAAAAGGCGGATTTTACGGTACTGTAAGAGGAGACTTAGTCTAGATGTGCCCCTTAGCCAGTAGTAACAGAAATAGTTCTGTGTACGATATGGGTATAGGATCAAATCCTTGTGGCCGCGTTGTACGGTTGTTGTTGTATTGAGGACGAGCCTGCTGGGGAGGCTATTGTGTCCTTTGCTGCTGATTAGGTTGGCTTTACGCAACCTGAGGCTGATACATAGGAATAGGCGCGGGGTTGATAGCAGGATTCACAGCTGCTACTGGTTAATAACGTCGCCTTTGCTTTCCGAGAGAGATATTCCCAATATCTTGCTCTTTTTTCTTAGGGAGAGCACTGCCGTATCGTTTTGTACTACTTGATGATCCAGCGTCTTTTACCAAACGTACTTCTCGGATGGCTTCCTCAAGACGAACTCCCATACCGACCATTTCGATGAAATCACTGGGCGCACTGGCAACCATTCTGTCATAGTAAAATGAGCTCAAGGTCTTTAAGAAGATCTTTGTCATCTCTTTTTCCTCAAGAGGTGGACAAATTTGGGCGGCGATTTCACGCCATCTCTAAGCTTACTGCTTAAAGGTTTCCTTGTCCTTTTGTGACATTGATCTGAGTTTATTTCTGTCTGGTGCCATGTCCAAATTGTATTTGTATTGTTGGACGAAGGCAGTGCCAAGATCTCTGAATGTGCTAATCGTAGCACGGTTTAAACACATGTACCATTTTAATGCGGCACCGGTTAAACTATCCTAGAAGTAGTGAATCAGTAAGTCTTGATTCTCTATCTGAGCTGACATTCGCCGAGCGTACATCACCTGGTGGCTGGGAGGGCAAGAGTTACCCTTGTATTTTTCAAAGTCGGGCACTTGGAACTTGTGCGGAACTTTCACATTGGGGACCAGACAAAGGTTTACGGCGTCATTTCCAAATAAATCTTGACCGCGAATGGCTTGTAGTTCCTTCAGCGTTTCCAAGAACTGTTCCTGGAATTCATCCATTCTATCGAACATAGTTTCCTTTCTACCAGAAGATATGTATGGAATCTGTCCTTCCAGGACAGCGTGCACCACAGGGGGTGGTACCGTGACTACGGCAGTGAATCTTGGTGTTTCCCAAAGTTTGTAACCTTCAGGAGTCCTCAATATGCCTCTGGCATCTTCGCTTTCCCGAAGTTTGTAACCTTCAGGCCCAGCGGCTTCTGCTATGAATCCCTGATCTTCAGTGATCGGCGAAATATATCCTTTCGTGATATAGTTAACAGGCATGCCCCAGGGACGATCTTTCGGCATTTGATACCTAGGATCATACTTCTCCACTATGGGCGTTGAGATGATCTCGAAGATCACAGTTCTTTCTCATATCCTCTCTTAGAGCGTCGATCTCTTCTTTCAACTCTCTGTTCTCTTCCTCAAGATCATCCATCTTTTTCTGACGATTGGCCCGAGTATTATACGAATGAGACAGTTTGACTCTAGAACCGAGACACAAACGTAAGATTCGTAGGTAAGAAGAATACGTGACGGGAGAATGATGAATGAAATGATTATATTATTTGTTTTTTTGGTTTAATCAAAATAAACTTCGACAATTAGATTGTAAATATCAAACAGTGGGGGAAACCCTGTTTTACAAGGTGCGGAAACGGAAACCTAAGCTAATGGGTCCCGAGTCCTCTCTAGGGAGAACTCGGGTGCTGATTCTGACACTTTCCTTTTCTTGGACTGAGGCTCTTAAGTCGTTGTTTAGTTGTCATTCCTTTGCCAAGTGAAAGGAGTGAGCAAATTCGTTTGGTCATCCTGATTTTCTACAGTATGCTGCTCCAAAATCTCAATCAGAGCATCCTTATCTTTCAGTAATTGCTGTATTTTGATACACTCCACATTGAGAATACGGTATTTGTTTTTCCAAGACCTCCTTTCCCGTTGAACTTTGTTGAGAGTAACCTGGAGTTTTTCCATTTCAGTTATGAAGTACATGACAGATTCCCTCGGCAGAAGAACTCCGTGACGAGGATAAGGCATTTTTAGCTTGAGAGCTCTAGTTTGTACCCATTGGAGATAAGGCTCCACCGAGACACAATCCGGTTTTCCTAGAGACTCCCGTCCTTTCTTATGAACGTGTTTAGTGCTCTGTCATTTTCTCCTTCCTTGAAGAAAAGACTTCCAGATGAGCGTTGCGCGGGACATGCCTCATCGGGTATCCAAATTGACGACGAACAAGAACTGGATTATAATTGATTCCTCCTTTAGTTCCTATAAGGGGTACGTTGGGGAAGTTTCCACAACGGTTAATGATCCTGATTCCCTCATAAATCCTATTACACCAATCTATGTCAGAGTTGGTAAGAGACATGATTTTCTGCGACCAACGTAAGGTACTCTTGTGATCCCAAAAAGCTGCAGACTTAGGCAAATGGGAGATAAACCATTTGTATAGCAGGGGTACACAACATCTGACCTCCCCTCCGCTGTACAAATTCCCTAAGTGTACAGAATGATACGCGTCTGCGAGGAAGGTTGGTACAGGGTTTCCAATGAGAAAAACCTTAATGGAGTTGATATCGACGTAGTTATTAATGTTGGGCAACAAAAATAACCTGTAGGTGAGTAAGACAAAGATGCTTTGTAAAGCAGTCATGTTCCCTATACTAGCGAAGTACAGGGCCTTCTTTGTCAGAAATTGGGCTGGCAAACCTTGTATGCCACCCTTAGTGGTCATGTGAATCCTGACCTCAGACTCGTCCAAATAAATTGCTCTTGCAATGGTCTGATCCTTTGGAATTTCTTCCAGTCCAGAAAAAGGAGCTCGATCAGTAATGTGTAAATCAGTTAGATGAGAATACTCCTCCAGCGTTGGTGCTAGTTGATAATCCGGGAATGTGAAACAGTGATAAACTAGATCGTAAAATTGAAGGAGTGCCTCCAGGATTCCCTCAATCACATGGACCCTTAATAGAGATAGCAGCCCTCCGTACTTGGCTCTGAAAGCCTCATGGTTTGTGATCATTCTCGCCAAACCTCTCAAATCCTCTAGTTTTGGAACCTTGAAGGTGTACTTATGAGTTCTCCTTCTACCGAAATCCATGAGCGCAATCTTTTTCTCTGACATTTGCAATCATTGTCTTAGTTTAATTTGAAAAAGAGAGACTAGAAGAGAATTTTTCTTTGTTTTAATGTTTTTTAAATGAATGCATGAATGCAGCAAACAAAAACATAGAAAAAACATGGGGTCAAATGGTCGGTGTCATGGAGTCAAGGCTCTACCCATCCCAAAGGTTTGCTAGTGATTTTTGTACCTGTCTCTCATCATCATCAATTCTTGTCGAGAAAACACAAGCGGACCGGGAACCGTGCTAGGTGGTGTTTTTCGAAGAATCCTCAGAAGAGGGTGGTATCGCATGACAACTATTTCCGATAGCTTCTGCACCACTAAAAGGGGTTTTTCCCAGGTGTATACTCAATCTTTCCACATGCGGCATCACACCCATTCCCATTAGCATAAAAATAAACACATATATATCAATTAGGAAAAGCAGTATATATATTTGTTCTAATGTCCTAGACTTTTAAGAGCTATGAATCCTATGTTCCTGACAGAAAATGGCTCCCCGACGGAGTCGCCATTTCGTGGTTCCTTCCCAACTCAAAGGTTTTGACCTAAGATCCTAGTGAAGGTCGATCCTAACAATGATAACATCCCCCGATGGAACTGTCATGAAAGATGACTTGTCCAAGGTTTTTATCGTAAATAACCCAAGAAAGAAATAAGAAACGGCCCCACGGTGGGCACCACTTTTATATAGAGAGCGATTTGGGACGCGGTTCTTAGGCGCTGTCGCTCTTTTGGGGTTACTACAGGTCTATTCATTTTTTATCCTATTGTGAGCTGACTAAGGAAGGGAAATAAATGTCTCCAATTAACCCTGCTTGCATACTGAGTTTAAACATCGGTCTGTTAAGTTACGGATGCTATATGGTAATGGGGCCTTTCTTTTTTTCTTCTTACTCATTTAAGGTGGACATGACAGGACGGTTCATGGGGAATTTGGTTAGGATACTGCGCCAGATTGTGTAAAGATAGGGGACTTTAGGTTTTTGATTAGTGTGCTCGCTAAGATTTTTCTTTCAATCTTATGCCTACGTATTCCCGTTTTCCGAAACAGGGAAATCAGAGCGATCGTAGTTCCTCCTATTCTATGGGAGGAAATGGTGTTTTGGTGTCTTGTTCAAAGCCCAAGACGTGAAGCTAAAGGTGGTTTGTATCTTGTTCAAAGCCCAAGATGTGAAGCTAAAGGGTCTATTTGTATCTTGTTTAAAGCCCAAGATATGAAGCTAAAAAGGTGTTGACTTTAGAGAGAATTTGTCATCTCTAAAGGGGGTATTTGTCACAACTGTTGGGGTGAATGATTATAAAGGAGGATTACTTTAACCGGGATATGTGAATCCGACAATGCCATAATTTCCTTCATAGGGCTTTCCAACCTAGAGGAGAAGAATTTAACTCAGTATAGAGCAATGTCATCTTTCCTTAGGAATTTCTCATGCTAAAAGAGGGACAGTGCATTGGATGTAGATGATCTAGAGGCTTGTCGCTTACAACAATTAGATGAAGGGAAAGGAGATGTTGATGTTTGTATACTGTGAACGAGGCACAGCTTTGATGCTAAAAGGTTAATTGGTTCAACTGGGATTTCCTTATACAAAGCCTAAGAGGAGGCTATTGGCCCAACAAGAGGGTGTTTTTGTGTGTCTCGTACGAAGCCCGGGAGAGAAGCTAAAAGGGATTGACTCAACAAGAGAGTCTTTGTATCTCGTACGAAGCCCGAGATGGAGGCTAAAAGTGATCGACCCACCAAGAGTCTTTTTGTATCTCGTACAAAGCCCGAGATGGAGGCTGTCGTACCCCAAATTTTGACCACTGACTTTATAATTCTCTGTTATTTCTAGTACTTTAAAATGGAAATAAAATGAAAGTGTCAAGTTAGCCTAGGTGTAAGGTTGTGGGTTCGAATCTCGTATACAACGTTTTTTTAGCATCGTTTTTTTTTGCTTTTATTATTTCAAAGGTAAAAAATTGCATTTTTTTACCATTTTTTAATTAATTTTCGTATTTTTTAATAGGCATTTTAAAAAAAAAATAATTAATATTCATTTTTTTTACTTTTTCATTAAAAATGGTCAAAAAATCATAAAATAAAAAGATTTGGAAATATTGTGATTCAATGTCATTTAACATTTCTTTTAAATTGATTTTTAATATAAAAAAATATAACAAAAATATATTTAAAGATTTTGTTCTTTTAGGATTATTCAATTTTTCAGATGTTATTTTCACTTTTGGAAATAATTAATACGAGTAATTAAAAAAGTCAAAAAAATATATATAAATAAATAGATAGAGTAAATAGGGTTAAAAAAAATCTAAGGAGAGTTTATTTTTTTATTTTAAACATTAATTTTTGAATTTTTTAATTAGCTTATTTAAAAAAATTGAGTTTTATTTTTTATGCACTTTTTATCTTCAAAATAATTCAAATTTATAAAACACCAAAATATTTTGTTCCTATTTTCTAGTCATTGCATTTTGTGATAATAATCTTCTTTTAAAAAAAAAAAATTAATATGATTGATCACAAGATCAAAATCACATAAAATTGATTTAAGAACTTTTTATTATAATTGATTAAATTCCTTTTTTGTTTAACCTAATTTTATTCATATAAATAGAGAGTGAAATTTTTACGTGGGGGATTCACTAACTAACCCCTACTATCACGTTCACATATACTCCATCACACAAATTCACACGCCCCTAATTCCCCTAAAAATCCACTACACAACTATTAACCAATTCATCTGCTCATTGTTCATCCTTCATCAATAATTTTCAATAGCTCTCAAAGTCATTCAACCTCACTATTCCATTTGAATAGAAACAAAACCAAAACAACTCACCAAATCTGTAGAAAAATCCCAAAGCATCGCATTTCAGCCAGATTTGTGTTATTTATAACATCGACGAGGAGCATGGGGCTTATCGAAGTTTAGACTGAGTCGTAGTCAAGACTGCAGCGGAATCGAGCCACAATCAAACGTTACCTGAGTTGAAATCAAATCGGAAAGCCACAGTCAACGCGCCCTCCACCGGATCACGACGCCGCGGAACCACCACCGTCCGACTACAACCATCTGCACTGCTTGCGACCTCCTCCGGTTGAGCTCCGCGCCGAACCATCACCACGGACCCGCAACCCGATCCACCACGAATCTCCGTTTTTTTACGGCGCCCGTTTCTAGGTAATGTTCATTACTTTCTCTTTGATTAAAAATAGAAATGCGATTTGATGTGCAAATTTTGTTTGCAAAATTACGTCTGACGGTTGAGGAAGATGAAGGACACAGTTTATGTGTTTATAAACTACAATTGTGTCTGCTTTGTTTGACTTTGAATACCATACATTTATCATACTATATTTTTAGTATTTAATTATTCTATGGTAGTGTTATAATATTACTGTTTGTTTAAAATAGGTTCGAGTTTAAAAAAAAATACTGTTTGACCCCTTTTAGTAGAGAATACCAATAGTCCATTACTAGCATAGTTTGCAGGATAGGAGTTTAGTTCTCTTCTTTATTTTTTACTTGGTTTTTAATTTGAATTATTATTAGGGAATTAATAGTTATGATTAATTGAGACTAATAATTTAATAATTAATTAGTCTATTATAATCGACTATGAATTAGAAGAATATATAAAAATATTTATAATTATATTTTCATTTTTAAGGATTAAATTAAGGTTGGTTTTATTAGGATAATTAAACTTATTTAGGCTGCTTGAAATTTATAATCAATAATTAATTTCCCCTTTTAGACAATAAAAAATATATAAAAAATACATTTTATAATTAGGGTTTCCATTAGGGTAATGTTAGGATTAATAATCAATATTAGGGCTATGGTTAGGCTTTTATTTAAAATGGTTAAGGGTTATAATTTAAGTAAAAATAAAATAATAATAATAAGTAAATATTTAATTAACATAAACTAATTGGATAATTATAATCATGGGATTAAAATACTAAAATGGGATTAGAGTTTTAAATTAATTGATTTTGGAACCATTAAACAAGTTGAAATTATGGATTAATTTAGGGATAATTTAGGAATTGATTAGGGACCGACTATTTTTAAGATATTTGGGATTAATTAAATAATTAATGACTACTTAGTGACCACCAAAGATTAATTAAAATAATTTAGGACTAAATTAGGATAATTATGATTAATTATTTTTTATATGTTAATTATTAATAAGAATTATAAATTAGATTATTTGGGTTAATTAAGGTGGATATAATATTAGGTTTTGAGATAAAATTTGGGATAAAGAATTATTTAATTATTTAATATGATAAATTAAATTAAATATTAGGTTTTTTACAAGAAATTTGGGATGATTCTAACGTATAAACATTAGGGATAAATCATGGGATAGCTATGGGATAATTAGAGTTAGTTTACAAGATAACTATTAGGATTAATTTATGGGATAATTTTAAGGGATAAATATTAGGAATATTTTCTATAATAAAATTAAGGGATAACTTTGGGATAGCTTTAGGGGTAATTTTTTTGGGATAACTAAGGAATATAATTTGGGATAAGTAAATAGGGATTAAAGATAAAATATGGTTTTTATTTTATAAATTATTACAATTATTTTATTTTATAAATAAATTGAAAGAGGTATTTTATAATAATTTTTGGGGATAATAAACTTAGGATTTCTTTATATAATTTTAAATATAATTATATGAACTTAGGGATAATTTTACCAATAAAATGAGATAAAAACTTGAGGATATTTGTATAAATCAAAGGGATAAAAATCTAAGGTTTTGTGTGGGATAAATAAAATTGAAATAAGGGATAAGGGTTAGGGATTTAGATAATATAATATTATTTTCACAATAAAAGTACAAGGGATAAAGGTTTTAGGGATAGAACTCTCCATCCGAGAGTATAAACAATGGATAAGGGATTTTGGGATAAAACTCTTCATCCGAGAGTATAAATAATGGATTAGGATTTTGGAGATAAAACTCTTAGGTTCCAAGAGTATAAATATAGGCCAAGGGATAGGATTTAAGAGATAGAACTCTTGATATCCGAGAGTATAAATAAAAGGATTAAGGGATAAAGCTCTTGGTCCGAGAGCCTAAATAAGGGATAGGGGATAAGGATTTAGGGATAACACTCTTGATATCCGAGAGTATTAATATAAGGGTTAAGGGATAAAACTCTTCCTCCGAGAGTCTAAATAATGGATAGGTATTTAAGGGATTTAAGGGATAGAACTCCTCATCTAGGAGAATAAACACTAGATTTAAGGGATAAAACTCTTTATCTCAGAGTATAAATAGTGGATGGGATTTAGGGATAGGTTTTGGGATTTAGGAATAGGATTAGGGGGTAGGAATAGGGGAGGTGAACTACGGTTACTCTGATCATTCAAATTGAGGGTACATAGGCATAGGGTTGCAAACCAACCCTAGCGAGTATAATTAATAAAAAACTTAGATTTTACTATAACTTAGACAAACAAATATACCATAAATTCAAAAGTGGATCCCATTGAGTACAATGGAAGTGAGGGGTGCCTAACACCTTCCCTTCACTTAACCGACTCCCGAACCGTAGGAATCTCTACCTTAGGATAAGAATATTTAGGTTTATCATTATTTTCCTTTAAAAAATATGGTGGCGACTCGAATATTTTTGTCGGCCGCGACAGCTGGCGACTCTGCTGGGGACTCCTTCCTAGAGAGAGTCAATCCTAGCCTTAGGATTTAGGGTTTTGTTTGTCTTGGATGTTTTTTTTTTTTGGTTTTTTATTTTATTGTTATTTATTTATTTTTATTTCATATATTTATTTATTTAACTTTTGTTTTATTTTGTTATCATGCAAGGGATTGGGGCAATAAAAAAAAAGGAGTGAAGTTAAAACCCAAAGCTTGGAAGATAACCCTAGAACCTAAAGTGGAACGGAAATGTTTTTGCGGGGGACGCAACGTCCCCTAAAATGCATTGATGCCACACTCAGAGTAGATCCTTCCAAAGTCGTCCTCACGAAAGGGTTAGCCCCTCTCGTAGTGGAATGATTTGGATGTGGTCCGTGACTCTGAGAACCTTAACCTACCCCACGCCAATCTATGGAGACCCTATGTATTCAACCCTCACTACAACAGATAAGACCTTAGACAGCGCTTTTTTTGCCCTTAGACAGCGCTTTTAAGCGCTGTATAAACCTGCGCTGCTATAGGTTTAGACAGCGCTTTGGTTAATACCAAAAGCGCTGTCTAAAGGTGGGTATATTTAATGAAAAGCACTGTCTATGCTACCTTTATATAAAATTTTTCGTATACCTTAGACAGCGCTTTTGGTGAAAGCGCTGTCTAAGCCCTACCTTGTTTGACTTTTTTTGGTATACCTTAGACAGCGCTTTTGGTAAAAGCGCTGTCTAAGGTATACGAAAAATTTTATATAAATTTTTTAAAACCTCAATTTTTACCAGTTTTTTCAACCAGAATTTGACCTGTTTTTTCAACCTGTTTTTGACCTGTTCAGAAAAATACCACAATTTGGAGATTCAAATCAATCCAATTTATCCTATTTAAATGTACCAATTTACACCCAAATTATATATCCAAAATAATTGGCAATTCAAACCAATATATATATTTAAAATTACAAACCAAAATTATATACTAGTACAAATGCACATATCACTTATACTAGTACTTTTGCATCCAACCAAAGGTATGCTTCAAATCTACATTATAGGTCCTGAAAACACAAAGATTGTAATTCAATTAAAAGAATACATAAACAAAGTTACACATATTTAAATTCTCATCAATTAAAGTAAGAGTACAATATTATACCTTGTAAAATTCCGAGCTCCATAATGAATTGACACCAATCCTCTTTAATTTCATCCAATTGAGAAATTGAGTAATGAGCACACTTGCATTCTTCAAAGTACTACATAATAAGATAACATAGTTTGATTTAGTTTTAACTATTTCATTAGACATGAGAGATATGTGTTAATATTAAAATAACTCATAAGTTAGAAATACATACATCGGATGGAATCTCTATTCGATCCAACAAAAGAGTGTCTCTCATAAACCTCAACATGAAATAGCCGCAATCTATTTGATTGCGTTGCCGAGGACACTACAAATGAAAAGAAAATATGGATAAATCCTAAGTTTTATCAAGTAGCATCACAAATATAATAACACATGTGATAATTAATATACCTTCACTGTATTCCATGTAATAATGGGGTTGACTCTCCGCTGTGGTAGATGGCTAGCTCGTAGTGCTAGGAAAGCTTGTATAGCGCTAATAAAATATAAGTGAATATTTAGAAAAATTCACATAAATAAATAAACAAACAAATAAATATACACATTCATATTTAGAACAATCTCACTTACGTGTCAATACACTTCTTCAAATCCGGGTATGTTGTCCAGTCATTTCCTAACGAATCCAGATAATACACCATTGCTCTGCTAGGATTAATTGCGACCAACAACCAATGTCCACTGTAAGATTAAACAAGTGTTAGATGGAAACTTTCTACACGACGTCAAAATACAAAAAAACTATAATAGATGAATTTAGAATGAAAATCTAACCCAGTATTAAACGGTAAAAAGAACAACTTTTCCGTTTCTTGGTTGCCCATAAAGACGTCGCGTATATACGCCAGGACCTCATCTGGTTTATTGATTATTAAGGTTAAGTTGACAGACGTCGGGCATAGGAATGCAAATCTTTGCTGCAATCCGTGTGGGCGCATAACTCTGTCATACAGAAACCTTAAATAAAAACATCATTAACATTAGACTATTCATTTGAAACATAAAGTAAATAAGTTGTTCAATTAATATACCAAAGTAGATCGGATATATACCTCACGTATGTATTGACAACAGTGCCGCCCAATTCTTCATGATTGAAAACTTGCTCGAAGTCTTCATTACTAATAATTTGGTCATGTTCAAAGCCATAGATACCTTTCTCCATATGTATAAGACAAACACCTCCGGTGATAATATTTGTCACTTGTAGATACGTCTGGAGGCACGACCTAAACTTGGAGATAGGTTGTTTTCTACCCCTGCTCTTCTTAGCACCAACATTTTTTTGCATTGAAATGTTGCTAATCTGTTTACCAGGCAGCTATTTATCATATAATTTGTTAGATGAAGTATAAGATATCCAATTTAACATTTTCTATGCATAAATATCATATAATTGTGATGTACCTGTTTTTTTGAAACAACGGACTCGGTATGCTCCGGAATCCGCTTATCCTTTGTTTTGGATTTTGTTGGAGTCTAAATAACATTACCATGTAAAAAATGAAAATAAAATGCTCGTAAAATATTTGAATCTACACATTAAGGTTAACAAAGGTTTATAACGGTTTAAGCATACCTCATATCCTACGAGTATGAGGTTTGACGGCCATGCAACATACGACCCTATAGCATCTCGCACCAATGTTACATCCGAATCATCGTCAGGATAGGGTAATGGTGCTTCCTCCTCTATAGCAATATCAACTGATACTTTCAAACTTCCAGTAGGGAGGGATTTATTGTGAAGTAATTGTACCCCATTGTTATACACTTTTCCCTTTGCAACATTCCGATAAGTTGGTGAAGATAAGAAGAGCTGACATTGGGAAACGCCCTAAAACCAAAAATAAATATGCCATTGTTAATGTGTATATATGTCATTTAAATAATTTAAGCTACTAATTTAATTTCATAAATATATATATAAATACCTCTGGAATAATCGGATGAAAGCTGCAGTTGATACTATCTTTCTCCGATCCATCTCTAACACATGAAGCGTTATCCCTTTCTTTTTCCTTTCGTAATTCCCGAACCTCAGCTTCTAGTGCTTCCAATTTAGCTTGAAGTTCTGCATTACTAGCAACCTTTCCCTTTTTAATATTCAAGGAGGTCGGGGTGATCCCAAATGCCTTACCCCTCACCCGACCAGAATACTCAGGGACATCTAATGCCCGACTAAGTATGCTCCTGGTATCGTCTGGAGATACAGACTGAGATAACGCCTCCTGAAAATCAGATGAATATCGAATATTTGTCAAATATTTGTTAATAAAGTTTTGATTTAATTAAATAAATATTGTTATACTTACACATTTCTCAAATACTTGTAGAACCTCTACCGCAACAACTCCAGACTTGCCCACACGGGCTTCCTTCCACAAGACATGTGCAGGAAGAGATGTTTCAGAGCTATTCGCCTGTTGTAACTACATATAAAGCCAAATAATATGATCAACTATAACTCATGATGAACAATTATTATAGCATTGCAATATATTGATACTTACCAAAGATTGCTCCAAACGTCCATATCCAACACGTCCTTTCCTGTATTTATACTTGGGAGCTGATGCTCTTTCCCGATTAATTGCACTTAATCGCGTAAATTCTGGGGTTTTTCGTTTGGATTTAAATGTTACCCATTCTTGTGGTGAAATCAAACTTGCATATTTAGATGGATACTCTCCATCAACAAAGTTATCGTCAGCATCCCTAAGATAGGTGCGGTTTAAATATGTCCTAAACCCTCTTAGGAGCTTCCCTGCCAATCTCATCAAAAAAGCTTTTCTTTCTTCCTCGACGTTGAAGCACCTCTAAAAAAACCATACACATTGGTTAGTACAAATAATTTGAAGGACATAATTAGTTGGCATAATTAAAGACATAATTATGGTACCTTTATCTCATTCCAAATTTTTTCTTTGGTTTCCTTCAACTGTTTGGATCTCCAATCATCACAAGTAATAGGAACCGCATTCCTTACAAGTGCACCAATGAAACTTGTCAAAGTATGACCGTTAGGCTCAATAAGTGTATTCTGGGCGCTGTAATGCACATTATAAGTGATGCCTTGATCTCTAGCACGGATCACTCTCTTCATAATGGTTATTCCTCTTCTAATCTCTGCTTCCATAGATCTGTTACTTCCAACCTGAATATCGGGATCATCATCATGTAGGTGATCATCATCATGTGGGTGATCATTGTTAGTAGCCATCTAACCTGTAATAAATAAATCAAGGATATCAAATATAATATATAACAAATATAATAAAGAAATCAAGGATATCAAATATAACAAATATGACATAATATATAACAAATATAAGAAAGAAATCAAGTATATAACAAATTTTACCTCTTTAGCTATAATGGCTAAAGAGTTGGATATGTTTTAAAATAAAAGTTTTTTAGAATATTTAATAAAACTAAACTAAACTATTTAGAAGATGTTTTAAACAAAACTTCATTAAACAAAACTTCATTAAACTAAACTTCATTAAACTAAACTATTTAGAAGATGTTTTAAACAAAACTTCATTAAACTAAACTAAACTAAACTAAACTAAACGATTTAACAAATATAATAAAATATGTTTTAAACAAAAATACTTGGAGTTAGCTCACTAAAACTAACCTAACTAGCATGTTAACAATTCAAATTCCAACAACAGTCCAACTAATTTCGACCTAAACAATAACTTCATTAACAAAACTCATCAAGCATACTCATCAAACATACACATTCACTACAAAACTTCATTAACAAATCTTCATTAACAAAACTCATTAACAAACTCATCAAATATACTCATTCACTACAAAACTTCATTAACAAAACTTCAAACATACTCATTCACTGCAAAACTTCATTAATAAAACAGTCCAACATAACTTCATTAACAAAACTCATCAAAGAGCAGAAAGAACGAAAACTCATTTTCATTAACTTCATTAACAAAACTCATTTTCATTAACTTCATTAACAAAACTTAACAAAACACAACAACGACATACCTTTAACGACGGTAACAACGGCAATGCAAGAACGAAATGTATCAAAGAGCAGAAACGGACGGACGACGGCAATGAACAGAAACGAACGACGACGGAAATGAGCAGAAACGGACGGACGGCAAGGTTTTTCGGTGAAGGTTTACGGTTGACGGACGGTTGACGGTGAAGGTTTTTCGGTGAAGGGTTTTGAGCTCGGTTCGCATGCAGGGGAGAAGAAAGAGCGGAAATATGAAAATGAATACTGACTATTCATATATTTTAATTTTATTAGACCTTAGACAGCGCTTTTAATAAAAGCGCTTTCTAAGCTGGACCTTAGACAGCGCTTTCAAAGGTTGGCCTTAGACAGCGCTTTTGATTTTATTTTTTTTAATTTTTAAGACCTTAGAAAGCGCTTTTAACTAAAGCGCTGTCTAATATTTTCCATTAATTTTTTTTTTAAAATTTATAAGACCTTATAAAGCGCTTTTGACCAAAGCGCTGTCTAAGGTCTTATATTTTTTTGCGCTTTTACTTTTATAAATGGCTAGTTTCCTTGTTTTTAACTTATAGCAGCGCTTTTGTATTAAAGCGCTGTCTAAGGTGCGATGTTATAACTTACTTTTGTTGTAGTGCCTCAAGGGCTGTTACTAGGCTCCTACCCCAAATGAGACTTATCCCGAAGGATTACTGTAGGAAGGCTTGCTCCTTCTCATGGTAAAATAAGGGTATAGTCTGAACATGTTGGGGTCGTTATGCCGTCCGAACTTTATATCCTACATGTGAGGGGATTGGGTAGGTAAGCTTTAGATCTAAACCTATTACAGGGAGCCTACCTAGTTAGGGTCATGCTTGCATTTTCACCTTACCCTAACCAAGTAAAAAACAAAAAAACAAAGGGTCCATGTCATCATGCATTTAAAAACCTTTTTTGCATATATACATTTTTGTGGGGAATTTCAAGATGTGTTGTAGGAATATGGGAAAGATTGATTCAAATAAAAGGGCTACCCTACGCATCAGAATGCTAAGTGCTGATTTACAAAGTCTCAAAGACCTTCAAGACTTGATCTGCTCAAAGGATGTTTATACACAAGTATGGAAGGATCCTCCATCTCTTAGGGATCCCTATGAAGGTAGATGCCATCATTGCCTTTGCACAACTTTATGATCCTTCTCTATGTGACTTCCTCTTCAAGGATTTTCAACTAGCTCCTACGCTGGAACAGTTTGGACTATACTTACAAGGAGCGGGAAAAACCTTACAAGGGGTATGGGGGCAAAAAAATAAGGGAAAGGAAAAATAAGGAGAAAGAAAAAAGGAATAAAAAAAAGGAAAAAGGAAAGAAAAACAGAAAAGGGGAAAAGGGTCAAGCGTAAAGACTTAGTTGTGCCTGTTAAGGATCCATTAACTCACCACAAGGAGGATAGGGAAGTGCAAGGGCTCAAGAAAAGGTACTTGGAGGAGTTCAAAGCTCATTTGAAGGAGGCATTGGGGGCATCTATTTAGTTTACACCTTCTAGGGTTCGGGAGTTTCCATTTTGGGAATATTGTTTTGGGTTAGTCCTAAGGAATTATTTTTATTTTCCTAATTTTTTTATTATTCTCTAACTACAATGGATTTTGGAATTCCCCCAAATAAATTTTTAAAATTATTTTTGCATACCCCATGCATTTTCATGCATTTGCATACATACACATACATTTGCATATCCTTTCCGCCTTCGCCCTTAAGCTAAGAGGTTTCCCGATACTCATGAACGAACTTAAAGGATACCTCAAGAAGCCACAGAGGAATTCAAGAGGGACAAGTACCATTGAGGAAAGAAGATAATCCTTCATCATGTCTGCCAGAGGAGTGCTTAGAGCCTCAAATGCAATAACCTTGGATGATGCCCATACAACAAAGGAAGTTTGGAAGGGAACTAGATCCTACACCAATATCTCAAGACTGGTGGATTAACAAGGAAGCTCACTTCTAGAATCAGTAGGCCTTTATCATTTCTAGTTGTAATTTCTTTTTGCTAAGTGTTGTTTATATTAAAGGTTGTACCTTTTGGGATATAATTTTAATGAAATAAACATGCATGTTTTGGGAATTCATCCATTCGTTTTCACTCTTTCTTATGCCATCACTCGCAAAATAAAAAAACCAAACCTTTTCCATTTCACTTCTCACCTATTGACAAACTTAGGAGGAGAAGGATGTAAATAAACAAACGAAAATTGCTGATGTATGCTTTAATGGTATGACCTGGCTGAAGATGTTAGGCATTGTTTCACTCCCTAAACACTGGATGAATAAGGAGTTAAACCGTAGTCAACCCCCTCGAGCCAGAAGTTGGTGTTCTTTCTATTAAAAAAAAACCTCAATCTTAACCAGGGGAAGGGTAGGTTTCAATTAAATCAACATTGCGTCCTAATGCAAGGGAATCAGTACACCTAATCACAAGGATAAAGGTTCAAAGCACATCTTCTTCCTCACACCATTAAGGAAGAAAAAGGGATAATAGCTCATAATATCTAATATGGCAGTCACACCCTTTCTAAGTCAAAAACAAGATCACTCAAGAATTGTTCAAAAAAAAAGGAGGAAAAAACCCGCTAAGTCAAAAAGAAAATAAAACTCAAAAAACAGTGGACTTTGACTTAGGCAAAAATTAGGGTACCCCGATGGACCACTAAATTCAAAAGAATTGGTCCATGCAAAAACAAGGGATTAAAAGAAAAGAAAAAGGAAAAATGGAACAATCTTATAAACATGAGTGAGTGACTGCACCTCAAAAGGATCTCATCGAGTTCTTAAACCAGTATAACTTCTAATCACCGTGATTGAAAAGTTTCTCTTGCAGGATGAACGCATTTGTTGTGTTAATTGGATTTAGGAATGGAGAACAACAAGGAGAATGGGGTGGGTTAAATTTCAAACTTTGAGCCTTATATCCTTTATTTCTCAAACCGTGAACCAGGCCACGTTATAACATTTAAAAGTCCTAATTGAAGCTAGGGGCACTATGAAAGCATACTCGGCAAAGTCGTTGTTAAACTGACTCCAAATCCGAATGTTTGTTGGAACATCGCTAACCATATTCTCACATCTTCATTTGTGCCAACTTCATGGCCGAATATCATCTATCATACCCCTCATCTTAATTTTCGATTTCAAAACTTGCATGAACATGGCGTTATAATTACTTTTCAAAGGGAACATTTCTTTTTTTCACAAATCAATACTTAGCATTAAGGAAATTTCAACAAAGGACTGATCAGGGGCACAAGGATTCAAGACATTTAAGGGGGCAAATTACTAAGGAATCCTCCCAACCATGGGGAAAAACCTAATGATCATAAGGGTGCATCATCTGAAGATCCTACTAACTAGGAGCAGAGCATCCCAAGATTTGACACACTGATGCTGAATCACCTCCATGACTCTAATGATAAGCGGTAGACCTTTCAAGATGTTCACGCTAGGGCATACCAACTCAAGGGTGCATTGAGGCCAATCACTCTAGGAGTCATCTAATCAGGGGCAAAGACATGATAATGGGGCAGTTCATATTAAGGTCATATCATAACGTGGTAGGATCCAAGTTCCTTTTCAAGCCACTCCTCTATACCCAATTAATTAAGGGGCATACCTTTTGAAGATTCAAAATCTTGGGCATATTTTCAAGGTTGAAATACTGGGGCAGTTCATCTCAAGGTCGTATCAAGGCATGGTGGGATCTAAGGTCCTTTTCAGGCATAATCCTTCGAAACTCAATCAATTAAGGGCAAACCCTCTTCATACTTCCAAGAGGCACATACAAGCTCTATCATACAGCAGCAATCTTCGAGTTCAAAACGAGTATCGGGATATCAGGCTATCTCAATGCGCCCTACCATATCAGTTAACAAATATCATGAAAACATCCAACACTGGGGCACTTATGGAAATATTCAAACCATTATCACGCATTAATCATGTCGCTACGCTCTACCATCTAATCATGCATATATAACATAGCATCACATACATACATGAACATACATACATGCACTCATATACACAAGCATGCATACATAGGGTTTATAATTACTCTTTGGGGTTTAATCCCCAACTATATCATTGAAACGTCGCTTCGATAAAGGATTTTACAGTATTATCATCCATCAGTGAGCAGGTCTTCATCTCTCACATCCATAGCTCGGCAACGTGGCCTTCATAAGGGATGTGTTTCACCAAATATCTAAGGATTTTCATCAAGGGTTCCACTAAGGGTTTTTTTCAAGGGTTCTATTAGGGGGATTCCACCAAGGTTTTATTTAAATGATTCATCTAAGAGTTTCATTTGAGGGGTTTAATAAGGAGTTTTTATGGGATCAAGTGAGTTTTATCAATGGGGTTCAATCAAAAGGGATTTCATCAAGGGAATTTACTATAAAAAAGGGATTTTGTCAAAAGGGGTTTCACCAGAATTTTGTCAAAGGATTTTATCCAAAGGGTTTATCGGAAGTGTCATTAAATGATTTTCATCAAAGGATTTCACCAAGGTTTGTATCAAGGGTTTCATAAAGGGATTTATCAAAGGATTATCAAGGGTTTATCAAGGGATTTCATCAAAAGGGTTTTATCAAGGGGTTTCATCAAGGTTTGTATCATGGGTTTCATAAGGGGTTTTATCAAGGGTTTGTCAAGGGATTCTATCAAAGGAATTTTATTAAGGAATTTTATCAAAGGAGTTTTATCGAGAAAATTTTATCAATTGGGTTAATCAAGGGGTTCCATCAGGGGTTTTCCAGACAATTTTTGTCAGGGCTCTTATTATCAGGGGTTCCACCAAAAGATGTCACCGGGGTTTTATCAAGTTTTGACCAAAGATTTTTATCAGGGGTTCTAACAGGGTTTACCAAAACAAAGTCAGAGGATCGTCAAAATCCTACCCGACTTCTGTAAACAGGGATATTACACAGGGATATTGGGATATTAACAGAGCATTAGGGATTGGTCCACACGAATTCTAAACCTATCAACTCCGCGGTAAAAATTAGGGTTCCTCTTTATATTTAATCATCTCCCCCTCGAGAAGATAATGACTCACCACCATCATCATCTCAATTTGAAGCTGATTAAATAGGGGCAGCTGTCGTACCCCAAATTTTGACCACTGACTTTATAATTCTCTGTTATTTCTAGTACTTTAAAATGGAAATAAAATGAAAGTGTCAAGTTAGCCTAGGTGTAAGGTTGTGGGTTCGAATTTCGTATACAACTTTTTTTTAGCCTCGTTTTTTTTGCTTTTATTATTTCAAAGGTAAAAAATTGCATTTTTAACCATTTTTTAATTAATTTTCGTATTTTTTTAATAGGCATTTTAAAAAAAAAAATAATTAATATTCATTTTTTTACTTTTTCATTAAAAATGGTCAAAAAATCATAAAATAAAAAGATTTGGAAATATTGTGATTCAATGTCGTTTAACATTTCTTTTAAATTGATTTTTAATATAAAAAAATATTAGAAAAATATATTTAAAGATTTTGTTCTTTTAGGATTATTCAATTTTTCAGATGCTATTTTCACTTTTGGAAATAATTAATACGAGTAATTAAAAAAGTCAAAAATATATATATAAATAAATAGATAGAGTAAAAAGGGTTAAAAAAAATCTAAGGAGAGTTTATTTTTTTTATTTTAAACATTAATTTTTGGATTTTTTAATTAGCCTATTTAAAAAAATTAAGTTTTATTTTTTATGCACTTTTTATCTTCAAAATAATTCAAATTTATAAAACACCAAAATATTTTGTTCCTATTTTCTAGTCATTGCATTTTGTGATAATAATCTTCTTTTAAAAAAAAAAATTAATATGATTGATCACAAGATCAAAATCACATAAAATTGATTTAGAACTTTTTATTATAATTGATTAACTTCCTTTTTTGTTTAACCTAATTTTATTCATATAAATAGATAGTGAAATTTTTACATGGGGGATTCACTAACTAACTCCTACTATCACATTCACATATACTCCATCACACAAATTCACACGCCCCTAATTCCCCTAAAAATCCACTACACAACTATTAACCAATTCATCTGCTCATTGTTCATCCTTCATCAATAATTTTCAATAGCTCTCAAAGTCATTCAACCTCACTATTTCATTTGAATAGAAACAAAACCAAAACAACTCACCAAATCTGTAGAAAAATCCCAAAGCATCGCATTTCAGCCAGATTTGTGTTATTTATAACATCGACAAGGAGCATGGGGCTTATCGAAGTTTAGACTGAGTCGTAGTCAAGACTGAAGCGGAATCGAGCCACAATCAAACGTTACCTGAGTTGAAATCAAATTGGAAAGCCACAGTCAACGCGCCCTCCACCGGATCACGACGCCGCGGAACGACCACCGTCCGACTAAAACCATCTGCACTGCTTGCGACCTCCGCCGGTTGAGCTCCGCGCCCAACCATCACCACGGACCCGCACCCCGATCCACCACGAATCTCCGTTTTTTTATGGCGCCCGTTTCTAGGTAATGTTCATTACTTTCTCTTTGATTAAAAACAGAAATGCGATTTGATGTGAAAATTTTGTTTGCAAAATTACGTCTGACGGTTGAGGAAGATGAAGGACACAGTTTGTGTGTTTATAAACTACAATTGTGTCTGCTTTGTTTGACTTTGAATACCATACATTTATCATACTATATTTTTAGTATTTAATTATTCTATGGTAGTGTTATAATATTACTGTTAGTTTAAAATAGGTTCGAGTTTAAATAAAAATACTGTTTTACCCCTTTTAGTAGAGAATACCAATAGTCCATTACTAGCATAGTTTGCAGGATAGGAGTTTAGTTCTCTTCTTTATTTTTTACTTGGTTTTTAATTAGAATTATTATTAGGGAATTAATAGTTATGATTAATTGAGACTAATAATTTAATAATTAATTAGTCTATTATAATCGACTAGGAATTAGAAGAATATATAAAAATATTTATAATTATATTTTCATTTTTAAGGATTAAATTAAGGTTGGTTTTATTAGGATAGTTAAACTTATTTAGGCTGCTTGAAATTTATAATCAATAATTAATTTCCCCTTTTAGACAATAAAAAATATATAAAAAATACATTTTATAATTAGGGTTTCCATTAGGCTAATGTTAGGATTAATAATCAATATTAGGGCTATGGTTAGGCTTTTATTTAAAATGGTTAAGGGTTATAATTTAAGTAAAAATAAAATAATAATAATAAGTAAATATTTAATTAACATAAATTAATTGGATAATTATAATCATGGGATTAAAATACTAAAATGGGATTAGAGTTTTAAATTAATTGATTTTGGAACCATTAAACAAGTTGAAATTATGGATTAATTTAGGGATAATTTAGGAATTGATTAGGGACCGACTATTTTTAAGATATTTGGGATTAATCAAATAATTAATGACTACTTATTGACCACCAAAGATTAATTAAAATAATTTAGGACTAAATTAGGATAATTATGATTAATTATTTTTTATATGGTAATTATTAATAAGAATTATAAATTAGATTATTTGGGATAATTAATGTGGATATAATATTAGGTTTTGAGATAAAATTTGGGATAAAGAATTATTTAATTATTTAATATTATAAATTAAATTAAATATTAGGTTTTTTACAAGAAATTTGGGATGATTCTAACGTATAAACATTAGGGATAAATCATGGGATAGCTATGGGATAATTAGAGTTAGTTTACAAGATAGCTATTAGGATTAATTTATGGGATAATTTTAAGGGATAAATATTAGGAATATTTTCTATAATAAAATTAAGGGATAACTTTGGGATAGCTTTAGGGATAATTTTTTGGGATAACTAAGGAATATAATTTGGGATAAGTAAATAGGGATTAAAGATAAAATATGGTTTTTATTTTATAAATTATTACAATTATTTTATTTTATAAATAAATTGAAAGAGGTATTTTATAATAAATTTTGGGGATAATAAACATAGGATTTCTTTATATAATTTTAAATATAATTATATGAACTTAGAGATAATTTTACCAATAAAATGAGATAAAAACTTGAGGATATTTGTATAAATCAAAGGGATAAAAATCTAAGGTTTTGTGTGGGATAAATAAAATTGAAATAAGGGATAAGGGTTAGGGATTTAGATAATATAATATTATTTTCACAATAAAAGTACAAGGGATAAAGGTTTTAGGGATAGAACTCTCCATCCGAGAGTATAAACAATGGATAAGGGATTTTGGGATAAAACTCTTCATCCGAGAGTATAAATAATGGATTAGGATTTTGGGGATAAAACTCTTAGGTTCCAAGAGTATAAATATAGGCCAAGGGATAGGATTTAAGGGATAGAACTCTTAATATCCGAGAGTATAAATAAAAGGATTAAGGGATAAAGCTCTTGGTCTGAGAGCCTAAATAAGGGATAGGGGATAAGGATTTAGGGATAGCACTCTTGATATCCGAGAGTATAAATATAAGGGTTAAGGGATAAAACTCTTCCTCCGAGAGTCTAAATAATGGATAGGGATTTAAGGGATATAACTCCTTATCTAGGAGTATAAACACTAGATTTAAGGGATAGAACTCTTTATCTCAGAGTATAAATAGTGGATGGGATTTAGGGATAGGTTTTGGGATTTAAGAATAGGATTAGGGGGTAGGAATAGGGGGGTGAACTACGGTTACTCTGATCCTTCAAATTGAGGGTACGTAGGCATAGGGTTGCAAACCAACCCAAGCTAGTATAATTAATAAAAAACTTAGATTTTCCTATAACTTAGACAAACAAATATACCCTAAATTCAAAGGTGGATCCCATTGAGTACAATGGAAGTGAGGGGTGCCTAACACCTTCCCTTCACTTAACCGACTCCCGAACTGTAGGAATCTCTACCTTAGGATAAGGATATTTAGGTTTATCATTATTTTCCTTTAAAAAATATGGTGGCGACTCGAATATTTTTGCCGGCCGCGACAGAGGCTAAAGAGTTTGACTCAACAAGAGAGTCTAAAAAGGTTAACTCCGCTGGAGAGAATCATTTGTACATAGCCCAAGAGGAGGCTATTGTAACTGTTTTAGTTGAGTGACAAGTCCAGTATGTGGGTTCAAAGAGAAAATCAGTTCTTATCTGAGTAATGTTGTACTCATACATTTGATCAGAGGATCGGGATTATTTCCTGTTCTTTAAGGAAATGGGAAATCCAAAGGGGTATTGAGACTGTCCGAGTCTACTGGTTTTCTTCCTATTTTTGAAAGGAGCTTGAGAATGTCTTTGAGACTCAAGGAAATTAGACTGTCCAAGTCTAGAGTTTTATCTTTTGTACTATGCTTTAAGAAACAGTAGTAGGGTCTAGACTCTTTGAAAGACTGTTTTATTAAGATGACTAATTTCTGTTCCTATACCTCTAGGAGGTCGTCGGGACAATTTGTACGAAGACTAAGAGGAGGCTGGAAACTTTTAAGAAGCCGAGGGATAATTTGTACTAAGCCCAAGAGGAGGCTATCATTCCCGGAGGAAGAAATCATTTATACGAAGCCTAAGAGGAGGTTCTGAATACTTCTAAGAAGCCGACGGGTCCTTGTACAACGCCCAAGAGGAGGCGGGGATGCTTTTAAGAAGCCTGTGGGTCCCCAAACCCCGAGAAATTCAAGATATGCTATTGACAGAGAATAGATCAAGCCAGGAAAGTTCGAGAATTTGGAAGAAACTCAAGAGATGCCATTCACGGAGAAAAGATCATCTCTGGGGAGTAGAGTCTCTTGACAATTCCTAGGAGGGACAGCCGAAGAGAAGACTGTATCTGGTGCTCGTATGGGGGATCTAGTTTTGTCTATCTTTAAGAGTGATCAACAGGGCTCCATCGAGTACTAGACGTAGTTGTCGGGGAAACTCTAAATATCTATACTATTATTACACAGTTTGATATGAGTTTATGAAAGAAGACTTACAGCGTAACAACCCCACAGTACAGTTATATACATATGAAAGCAGTAAATGAAAGCGGGTAAACACTTACTCGGTTGTAGAGCTTCCATGATGTTTTGTTAGTTTGTTCAACAAAGAATACTTTGATAACAATATTATATTCAAAATCAAATGAGAAAGTGCTTTGAAAAGAAATATTGGGGCTTATAGCTCAAGGAGAAGCCCAAGGTTTTATCAGTGATCGCACTGTCGTTTGTACAGAGGGACTTTTACAAGCGACGGAGGTCCAAGAAAGGTTTTCTGCACAAAGGGATGGGTCTTACATTCTCTCAAGAGGCCCAAGAGTTTTAGAGAAAAAAGAATGGGGCTTATAACACGAGGGTAGGCCCAGATGATTTTTGTTTTGAAATGGCGATCGCACCGAGGTTTTGAAAACGCAGTGGGTCTTATACAATGACTGAGGCCCAAAATAGGTTTGGTTTTCAAAGGGATTGAGTCTTACACTCTATTAGAGGCCCAAAAGTTTTGAATGGGTCTTATAGCTCGAGGAGAGGCCCAAATGGTTTGTTTTTAAACGGGCGACGGTCGCGCCGAACTTTTGAAATACAACGGGACTTATAAAATAAGTGAGGCCCAAAATGATTTGTATTTACAAAGGATTGGGTCTTACACTCTATTAGAGGCCCATGAGTGTTTGAAAATGATTTGTGAGGGTGAAAATAAAAAAACCCTAATTTGTTTTCTTTTAAAAGTAAATATTAAAACAAAATCAAATAAAAATGCCAAATAAATTTGAATAAACCACTTGTGATTTTTTTTTAAGGTTTGAAGAATGAAGTTTTAATCACAAGAGATATTAAGACTCATTTGGTTTTGATTTTTCAAGATGAATATTCATTTTAAATGTTTAAAAACAATTAAAAATGAATTTATTCACAAAAATACTAATTATATTAAATAAATAATATAAACTTAATTTTTTTGTGGAATAAAATATTTCAACATTTTTGTGATTTTTTACAAAAGTAACCAATAAAAAATAATTAAAATTGAGAGAGTTATTAATTTTCCAATTAATTAATAAAACATAAAAATATTGGAAAAATGGAAAAATGTGAAAAAACACAAAATGGCATGGGTGGGGTTTGAACCCACGACCTCAAGGTTATAGGGCGCGTGCCTTACCACTATACATCCATTGTTTGAAGTGAAAACACAAATATACAAGTCATGCCTTGGTTTTAGGCCTGGCCCAAGGCAAGACAAGGCAAGTTTTGGCTCAGAAACGTGAAGGTCATAACTTTCTCATTTCTTAATGGTTTGAGACAAAGTTTATATGCATCTGGACCAGAATTTCACAAGGAATCCAATGGTGGTGGTATTTATTTTCAGATCATACTCCCTCCTCAAAACCCAATAGTGGTTTTGAAAAAGGGTTATAATTGCATTTTCTATGCTACACTTTGATACAGGCATGAATTACATGATCAATTGGATCAAACACAACATATATAACATGTATGAAGTGTACATGATCAGTGGACCTCAAAGAAATGCATATTTTGGAAAGTTCAAGTCATGAGGCTTACCTCTTTTTGAGCTTTTTGGAGTCTTTGTGCAATCTGTCAAACATCTTATTCCAGAAATGATTTGATGCTTTGGACACACTCAAATGATCCCTTAGAAGCTTTTAGGATGAGTGGAATCAGCTGGTACCTGCAAAAACACAAACTGGCCCTTTCTTGCAAAAGGGGTTAAAAGTGACCAAAATAGCAACTCCCTCAAATGTTGTTCCAGATGGGGGGAACCATTTGGGACAGTTCAAGGATGATATTTGGAGTGTGTTTGATGTTTTATCTGGTTTGGAAAGTGACTGAATCAAGACATGGCTTAAAAAATGCACAAAAAGCCTATTTTGAGGTTTTGAGATGTGACTTTGTGATTTTAGTGTTACAGGTCACTTGTGAGAGTTTGGATCACCTACATATGATGTTTATCAAGTGTGTGTGTGATTAGTTTGATTGAAAATGCTCTCAAACTCAAAAACTCAGAGTTACCTTGCTAGAGAAGGTATTTTTGCCTAAAGAGAGGGTTTTGAGGAAAACATCTGTTTGATGGCTTTGGTGTACTCAAACTGAGCACAAATGAGCTCTATTTATAGTAGAGCAAGTTTGTTTTGGGATCAATAGTGAATGGCAGCAGAAGAGGTTTGGCCAATGTTGGCAAATTGAAATCCAAGTCTCCTCTAGCCATTGACTAGAGGTTAGAGCACAGAGCTCTGGTTCCCTAGTTTTTAGAGGAATCTTGACTAAATTCAGTTGCAAATGTGTCAATCCATGCCACCTCTAAGCATTTATTAAATGCTTCAATCCAAAATTGGAGTCTTGTCCCTCTTTTAGGCAATTCTAGGTTTGGCATGCTACTTCTTGTTCCAAAGACTTTGGAGGCTTGGATCAATGATTGTCCCCTTTAGAATTGATCCTTAGAGGTGTCCAAAGTGATGACAAGGCTTGGAATTATCTGATTTTTCCAAATCGAGGAAAAATGCAAAATTCTGCCTTGCCTTGGTAGTTTTCAGCTAGGCATCTTGCCACTACTATAACTCTTAGCTCAAATTGAATTTGATGATGTTCTTGGCCATTTTGAAAAGCCCTCATATGATACAACAACTTTTTTATCATACTTGGTTTTAATACTTTTTGGATCCAAGTGAAAAATGTCCCAACATTTGGAAAAAAGTGAAGGCAGATTCTGACTTAGTGAAAATTTCACTAAGTGTTGGAAAAAATTGACATTTTCACTTTTTGTGATTTTGATCATCCCATAACTCAAAATCCAGGAGGAATTTGGAGGGGGGGGGGGTCAGTTTTTAGCTTTTATAGAGGGCCATGAGATCTACAAATTAAGCTTTGTGGTTTAGGAGTTATGATCCTCCAAAGTTGGTACCCTTGCCACTTTGTTCATAACTTAGAAAATTTTCTAAGTTTTTTATGGTTACCCCTTTTACAAGTTATTCCACTTTCTTTGATTTTTCTTGATGAATGATGATTCAAATCATACATTAACATCATTTTAGGGTTAAAAATCCATTTTTGTGATAAATCTCAAAAAGTCAAAGTTGACTTTTGTGCACAGTTGACTTTTTATCCGAGGAATTCCAAACTGTGTGATCCTCTATGAAATCAAGTCCTTCACCTAAATAAAACTTGATGGATTGATTTCATAGGTGTTTTAGGGTGTATTGAATCATGTCCTAGGGTTTGGGAGCATGTCCTGGTCAAAAGTCAAAGTTACAATTGACTTTTTCCACGAAACCCTAACTGTGGTTCAGATGAAATGTGAGACTTGTTACTCAAGCTTCTTGGATCAATCCATTGTTGCAAATGGATCAATGTAGTATATTAGAGACCCTCAAATCCTCTCTTGAGGTCTTGGTTCATGATTTGTCCCAAAAGTCAACTTAGGGGTGAATTAGGTCAAGAAACCCTAATTCCTGACTTTTTATGAATGCATCCCCTGAGGCAAATTTGACTTGATAGTTGGGTCCATGAGGTTCCATGGAGTATATTAGGTTATGCTTTGAATCTTTGGCTCATGCCCAGAGGAAATTTTCCATCTGGAAGCTCTGGTCGACCAAAACCCTAATTTGGTGACACTGGCGATCTTGAGGCTTGATCCACCTAGAAGGGAGCAGCCTTGTGCTTAATCCTTGTTGTGGGAGTCCTTTTGATCCATTATGGATGTTTGAGAGGTTTAGACAAGTTGAAGATCATGTCAACCCTTGATTGATCCTTTGTCTAAGAACTCTGAGAGGGCTTGAAACCTTAAGTTTAACTGTAGTGGATGCTCACGCATCTTTGGGGAGACTGATGGTTCACCCATATTGTGATGATGATTTGCACAATAATAGGGAATCTTAGTGGTCAAAATTTGGGGTAGGACAGCAGATTATAAGTATCTATGTCTAATTAAATGAATGTATTTGAAATTATGGTATCAGATGTGTAATGTTAAGTGTGATGTCACAACAACACAATCTGCTATATGAACAAGGTAAAAAACAACAGTAAATCAACACAATGAATTGTTCACCCAGTTCAGTCTAACAACCTACAGCTGGGGGCATACCAAGCCAGGAAGGAAGTCCACTATTAGTAATATCAATTCACTTAATCACTACCCAATGATGATCTACTCACTTAATCACTACCCAATGACCCTTCTACCTAAGTCCTCCCTAGGTAAGAGACTCCATCTCACTTCCAATCATCGCAATGATGTCTAGCAGTCAACACCTCAGCCACTGCATCAACAACTTGATTTCCAACAACTCTTCAATCACAGAAAAGTAGAAAACACACTTCAAAGAAACACAATCATCATTTCTTAAAGGCTCATAGATGATTGACAAATACAACTCAACTAAACAGTCCAACTCTAAGTACACAACAATACCAGAGTGGCTCACAATTTCACACAACCCCTAATTATCTACATCTTGGACCCGTGTCCTTTTCTAGGTTACAAGCATTCTATTTATAACATATTCCCAACTGGATTTGGGCTTCAAATCACAGCATATCAGCTGCTACAAATCTGCAAAAGATTCTCCTACAAAATAGGTCTTCAATCTAATACTTCCTAATTTATCTCCATAATTAGAAAGTCATTATTCTTCAATATTCTTCTTGATTCTGACTTGAATCTTCCAGACCTTTAAATCAGCTCCATAATATTTCCAGGATATTATGTATCTTTTAAATCTTCACTTTCTAATTCAGCTGCAAGATCTTCTCCATAAAAATAGGAACAAATCTCTAAATAGTTTCCTAAAAAGTCTCCAAGATCCTTTTTATAAAATCCAATTAAATATGCACTTTGTTCCTAATAAATCTCCTTGACCTGCGTATAATGATGAGGTATATCCAAACAGATCTCATCAAATCAAATCAAATCCGTCAAGAGATATACAACAGCAGTACTTGTTGTCCCAGACAACTGATGTCGTGACATCTCCTTTGACATCACATGACAGCAAAACAGCAACACCTGCTATACCAGACTATACTGTCCCAGACAACTGATGTCGTGACATCTCCTTTGACATCACATGACAGCAAAACAACAACACCTTCTATACCAGACTAAGATGTCATGACGTCTCCTGCAACATCTGTCACATAACAGCAGCAACTGTTGTGCCAGAACCAAGATGTTATGACATACTGTCATGACAGTAATACTACCATATCTATACTGGTGTCTGATTAACCATGTCAGGACATCTCACCCAACATCCTACAATACTAAAAACATAATAGATGGTTTTCTGATGTTCTATCAACTGATGTCAAGACATCATGTTTAACATCAGACCACAAAACTACAACCCTGAATAACTTAACATAAACTGATGTTAAGAACTCATGTTAAGACATCAGACAAATGACATCTTCAACAACAACATTGTTTTACCAAAATTGCAGCCAATACTAGAACTAACAATCTCCCCCTTTGCCAAATTTTGGCTAAAACAACTCCATATCAGAGATCCCTGCAGTAACCCACACAAACACAACTAACATTCTCAGAAAAACAGAAACTCCCCCTCAAGCCAAAAATCCCAAAAAACCAGCACCTGCACACTTGAAAACCATCTACAAAACCAGCAAAATAACTACTACACTACTCTCCCCCTTTTTAGGCACAATTGGACAAACAAGCACCCAAAGTTCCAAAGGCAAACTCTGAATCATCCAACCAACATACTCATAACAAAACAATCCTACTTCTCTCCCCCATTTTGGCCAAAAATTGACAAACATTGGGTTAAATGTACACTACTGGTCCAATTCATTGATTCACCAGGTCTAAACTGTCATGTCAACCATGAACGACATAAAACCTTCACTAGAGCCACAAACAATCTTGATAAACAAAAGTTCAACTCCCCCTATCTAAGATAACCAGTGCTCCATTGCAAGATGAACACCTGAAATGAATGGAAAACATAAGACTCATCTTCATGTCTTCAAGAGCGCACCCTCTATTCAACACACCTGCTGAACGCATTCACTTAATGCTTGATCCTCAAACAACACTAGTACATTTAACTGACAGAAGTTGCTCCTTCAACAAGAAACACCACAAAATCACCAATGATATCCCATGACACCTTTATGATCATATAGTAAGAATGTACCAGGATCACATCCAACCAACTCTTGGATTGAGACCAAAATCACCATTGATCCCTCCAGAAACCATCCATACCCTGTTCAAATCCACCTTGAATTTTATAGACATTCTTGTTCCACACAATCATCCACAACTTCTGAGGCACAAACACACTGCCTTCCACTACACTTTAAGTAAAGTCCTCTTACTTAATAACACACACCAAGACAAGTGTGACATCTCCCATCAACAAAAACCCTACAGAGTTCTTCCAGAAACTGCAGAGAAAAGTAAATTCTCCCAGACATGAACAAGGCTGTCCTTCAGACTCCTCCTCAGAAGCATGTGCGCACATGATTCAAACAATTATCTTCACACACCAAAACACCATCCAGCAGCCTAATGTCATAGCATGTTATCTGACTTTATATCCTCATAAGAGGCCACCAATCTCCACAAGCTTGATCAACATGCAAGCTTCACAATATATGCACCTTTGCAGCAAAATCCATAGACAAGTACTCCCCCTGTCATTAATAACCAATGCTCTAGATGGAGATGAACATATGAGCACCATATCTTTACACTCTTGCTAATCACATTCACATACTGTACTCTTATTCCTAGAGAACACATCCAATTAGCCTGACTAGTTTGACACTGCTCACAAACTCCACAAATTCTCAGCTTACTTAAAAGCTTTACTGAGATCCAATCTCTTCAAGAGAAAGAACAGCTCCAAAAAAAAACTTTCTGATTAAAACACCCCATCTGACACAATTCCTCTACCATTACATCCACTAGTAGTTGTTGATACTAGTGAGGTCCTCAAAAATAGTAGTCATGCTTTACCAGAACATACTACTAAAAACAAGATCAGAATTTCCACATTCTAATCCACATAGTCAGAAACACCTCTTCTGACACAAATGCTTGAGCATCCAACTCCAAGTGCTCAATCTCCATCATCATCCAAATATAACCATTAACAATCATGATGTTACCCATCACCATTCAAAGGACTCATTGCACATAGAAGACCTTCAAGAAGCTCCCAATAAAACACAACCAGAGCAGCTTATTCAGGTTAACATAAACACCTGAACACCATAGAGGAGAATAAACTAGCACAACCTCTCTGAAGCAAAGAGTTCAGACTTCAGAATTGCATACTCACATCAGACAAATACTTTGCTCCCGTCAAAGTATCTATCATTAGTCAGATGCACACCTTCTCACACAAGGTAGGACAATTGGTCTGACATTATTCTTTCGCACACATCAGGCATCTGCTGATCCTTCTTCATGACAAACCATCATGACAACCATTCACACCACAAAGTCATTCCAGATTGGGTCAGTGACTTGACCTTTCACTCCACCCTGAGTTAACCAAACTTCCTTGGCTGAGGAAGCAAATAACAGAAATGATGTTTCAACATCAGTTTCGACATCAGTCTAAATGTCATGGATTTGAAAATTTACTATGGCTTTGGAGACAGTAACCATAGTACTCCACACACAACTTTTGCAAGGGACATAAGAGGGCCAACCATCAGTAGCTGACCAACCAGATCATACACACATGCAGGAACTTGCATACTCTACATCTCAAGAATCTTCTTCTCAAACTTCTAATGTTCAGACCTCCTATCTGACTTTGAGATGTTGGATGCCATCCTTCTGTACCTAAAGAGGAGATTCCCTCTAACAGGTTTCTGAAACAAAACAATCCCTGGTCATCTCAAAAAAATATGCTTCTCCCAACACTTCATCCTACAAGGATGCCCTTCAATCCTTGCAACAAAAATGTTCCATTATGTGAGGACACCAAATAACTGAATCTCTAGCTTAAGAAGATACTTATCATGCAGATACCAGGGAACCATAATCCTTTGGTCCCAACAAAACACCAACTCCTCCTTGCTCCAAACACAAATCTGAACTGCTCATCCTAAATGGTTTGGATCACATACCAACAATGAGGACACCTGTTAGCCGGTTAGGTTAATATATCTCCTTTGTGCACAACCCTTTGAGTTTCTCTTCCACTAGAACAAGAGTTCCATGCTCTCATAGATTTGATAGTGATATCAAGTTTGAGTAAACAACCTCCATCCTGTTTTTGAGAAACACCACCAGACATTCTCAATACAAAGCTATCAAGACATTATGTCTGACATTTCTTTGAGTTCTTCCATCATCAGATTAAGGACTCTCCTGCTAAGAACTCTTAAGGGTATTATTCATTCTCCCATCCAATAGCTGCACATCCTGTGGTTGGTACACACATATAACTCATTTCAAATAGAATATGCTCCATGGCCATAAACAAGATTCCATACATCTGGCTCCTTTGAACAGAAGGAACTTCCATATTTCAGAGAGAATGTCCTTGACATTTGAGTTTGACCTCCACAAAAAAACAGCCTTTGTACTCCTACTCACTTGGATCCAAAATACACTAATCCAACATACTTATCTAAGACATGTTTCTTGAAAGAAACTTCTTAGACACACAACCCAGATGCCTCCTCTTCCAAGCCAGGAGTAGGTTCCAAAAAGATGTGATCAATACACATTTGTTTAGCCCCCCAAGCATCTGCTATGCCATACCTTTATACAACAAGATTCTGCACAATCTGCTGGTTTGATGTTCCAACGTCTGGTAGGACATTAGTTCCCTTCTCAAGAAACACACCAATAGATCTCTTATCAAAGCCCAGAGACTGGCCTTTTAGGGTTGGAAGTAAGAATAAATTGCTTCTAGACCTCTTTTCAACAAACGTATATAAAAGTTCCTTTATGAGTGGACTTGGGATGAACCTCAAGTATCTTTGGCAACTCTAACAAGCTAGTTGAAGCAATCCTCAAGTATCACCACACCATGTGATACACCTTCAAAGGAGAACAGAGTGTTGCAGCTTTAACACACAAAACAACAAGGAGTTTTCTGACAGATACATATGCAGCGGAACACAAATAAAGAAAACCCCTCTACAACCTTCAAACAAAACTTAATAACCTTTGCACTAACACCACACTCCAGGTGCAATAGGTCAGCATAGGTTGAAAATAAATCACCCTACAAAGCAGCTCACCACCAAAGCTACAAGCCTGATAACAAACAGGTCCAATACACACCCTGTCATGAATATTCCATCCTCCACTTCAAGGGACCATTCAAACAACATATGAACTGACCAAGTCCAAACAACTTCTCAGCAACACTATTTTCCTTGCACATGAACCAGAAAGTATCTTCCCTAGATCTCATCCAGAAACAGACAGGTTGCCTGCTCTGATACCAATTGAAATTCTGGTATCAGATGTGTGATGTCACAACAACAAAATCTGCAATATGAACAAGGTAAAAAAACAACAGTAAATCAACACAATGAATTGTTCACCTAGTTCAGTGTAACAACCTACATATGGGGGCATACGAAGCCAAGAAGGAAGTCCACTATTAGTAGTATTAATTCATAGACTCTACAATCAACACACCCATTGATGATCTACTCACTTAATCACTACCCAATGACCCTTCTACCTAAGTCCTCCTTAGGTAAGAGACTCCATCTCACTTCCAATCATCGCAATGATGTCTAGCTGTCAACACCTCAGCCACTGCATCAACAGCTTGATTTCCAATAACTCTTCAATCACAGAAAAGTAGAAAACACACTTCAAATAAACACAATCATCATTGCTTAAAATCACATAGATCATTGACAAATACAACTCAACTAAACAGTCCAACTCTAAGTACACAACAGTACCAGAGTGGCTCACAATTTTACACAACCCCTAATGATCTACATCTTGGACCCGTGTCCTTTTCTAGGTTACAAGCATTCTATTTATAACATATTCCCAACTGGATTTGGGCTTCAAATCACAGCATATCAGCTGCTACAAATCTGCAAAAGATTCTCCTACAAAATAGGTCTTCAATCAAATCCTTCCTAATTTATCTCCATAATTAGAGAGTCATTATTCTTCAATATTCTTCTTGATTCAGACTTAAATCTTCCAGACCTTTAAATCAGCTCCATAATATTTCCAGGATATTATGTATCTTTTAAATCTTTACTTTTTAATTCAGCTGCAAGATCTTCTCCATAAAAATAGGAACAAATCTCCAAATAGTTTCCTAAAAAGTCTCCAAGATCCTCTTTATGAAATCCAATTAAATCTGCACTTTGTTCATAATAAATCTCCTTGACCTGCGTATAATGATTAGGTATATCCAAACTGATCTCATCAAATCAAATCAAATCCATCAAGAGATATACAACAGCAGTACTTGCTGTCCCAGACAACTGATGTCGTGACATCTCCTTTGACATCACATGACAGCAAAATAGCAACACCTGCTATACCAGACTATGTTGTCCCAGATGACTGATGCCGTGACATCTCCTTTGACATCACATGACAGCAAAACAGCAACACCTGCTATACCAGACTAAGATGTCATGACATCTCCTGCAACATCTGTCACATAACAGCAGCAACTGCTGTGCCAGAACCAAGATGTTATGACATACTGCCATGACAGTAATACTGCCATATCTGTACTGATGTCTGATTAACCATGTCAGGACATCTCACCCAACATCCTGCAATACTAAAAACACAATAGATGGTTTTATGATGTTCTGTCAACTGATGTCAAGACATCATGTTTAACATCAGACCACAAAACTGAAACCCTGAATAACTTAACATAAACTAATGTTAAAAACTCATGTTAAGACATCAGACAAATGACATCTTCAACAACAACATTGTTTTACCAAAATTGCAGCCAATACTAGAACTAACAGTATTTTTAGTGAGGGTTAGTGAAACAAACAATCTACATAGAATATAATAAACTTAAACAACATTCTATACCAGATCCAGATATTATAAACTCATATAATACGCTTGCTACCACCAGCATCATCACCCTGTATCATCCCCTTAACCTATAAGGAAACACAATAAACTTCAAAAATGAGCATCCTCAGTTGAAAACAAACCCTAAAACCATAATCCAGTGAAGAGTAAAGAGAGGAACATGAATAACGCACCTTTTAATGAAACTAATTGCGGAACAGGAATCAATTATGATGTTCAACTAGTTTGGGAATCAATGAAGAAGAAATATAACGAGGAAGAAGCTTACACAAAAGCTACATACTTCTTATATTTCTTTTCATTGTTCCTAAAACTAGATGAAGTTTTCTTACACTGTTGTTTCTTCATTTTCTAACATCTTGTTCGTGATGCTATGAAAAAAAAGTACAAGGTGGATGAAGTTTCCATCATAGCTTCATACTTCTTATACATTTTTCCATAGCAACACAAACATTATGAAGTTTCCAAAGTATGGTATTTGTTAAGGTAGTGAAAACGAATCTGAAAAAATGAGAACAATAAACAAAAATAACATGCAACAAACGAGATAATGGGAAATATCTAACAATAGATGGAAGAAGAAGAATACCTTAATGTATGAAGCACATTATTCACGGCTAATGGTGAAAACGAAGAGAAAAAATGGGTTCTAGGGTTTCACTTTGAAGGCAATGGCGCTACTGTCAATAAGTGAAAGTTATTTCGCTTATATATGGGTAAACTATTTCACAACGGTTAACAATACCAACCGTATAGATAGGCATTTATTTATTATAAATATATCACTACGGTTAACCATAAGAACCGTAGTGATAACCCTTTTATTTGTGAATTTTAAAATAAATAAAAAAGAAAAGGTGCGTCTTAACGTTAAACGAATAAAATATTAGTTGCATTCCTGTCTTCATAATGTAATTCAAACATCAACAATGTAATTCACAATGCATCTGCAGTTTAAACATCAACAATGTAATTCAAACCCTAATTCAACTATTACATTTCATAACAAAGTAAACATTAAACATAAAGGAGACAAGAAAACATAACATCCTGAGATTTCCAGAAAATATCTCTGATTTCAGTTTGTTCTTCAAATTCTTGTTCTTTTTCTTTAAATCCTCATACATAACCTTCAAATAGCCCACAACTTCCAACTTTGACTTCATAATACTCTCATCTTCATTTCCATCTCTTTCTCCCACGTCTTCATCCCATACGAACAAATTACATGTTTCATCGCTCCTCCAAAATGGACATCTCCAAAAAAGCCTTCCTTTATTTTGTCATTTCTTGCATTTGTACGAAACCATACGACCATCACAACCACAAAAATTTCCAGATCGAGATTTTACAGCGGAAGAAGACACAGAAACACCTTTGGATAATTTTGTCTTCAAATGCGACATTGCAACACCTTAAAGTAAAATACTTTATTGTTTTTCTTGTCTTCTTCCCGACAATGGTGATGGTGTTGGTGTTAGGGTTATTTCGTCTTGTTTCTTTTTTCAGTGGATAAATTGATATATACTTGGTGTTTAAAATAAGCAAAAAGAAGCTTCAGTTTGTAACAACTGTTTTAAGAAGTAACCGTAGTGATATCCTTATTATTTTATAGTTAAATATAAATAAAACTTAAAAAGGGCGCATTTACGTCAAAGGAATACACTATTTGAGGGAGATGAGGTTCGAGCCCATGAAAGCTTGATTGTATCACCACGGTGTTCACAACAACCGTTATTATACCCTTGAAATTTCTAATTAAAATAATGTGCGCGCATCTAGTACGCACTATAACAACGGTGTATAGGATGCCGTTGTAAACCTGGCGTTGTTGTTTAGGCGTTTTTTAGTAGTGGCATATCACCTTGGGTGTGCCCACTCTTACGCATAACACTCCCCCTGTTACGCGTATTTCCAGAAAACACTCCAAAACTCAGATTTTTCATCTGAACAAAAATCTTCCCATTCCAGCATCGTCGATCTTCCAAAATCATACTCAAAACAGTTTTGATTCATCACAGATCTAAGTCATTATCCTACTTCATTATTTTCTTCAATTTGTTCTAATTATTAAGTCCTAATTCATTACTCCCACCTTCAATTTCAGATCTGGTTTATTCACACATTCATCACAACATCAAAAATCATTCACACAAATTTCGCAGAAATTTCAACAACACATACCAGGTTCATATCAGAAATCGACCAACACAAATGCACGAAAATTCACCACAGATTCATAATACGAAAATTCATCATAAAACACAGAACACACAAACTACTCTACCTTAAACCCCTATCAAACATATGAACTCGGATTGACCCCCCATACCTCAAATTTTTCCAGCAACAGATCCTTCTTTGGGTTTCTACGGTTGATTCTCTCGTTCTCTGTTCCCTAGTCCCCTTTCCCAGCTCTCTCTTCACTTCTTACGGTTGCACATAATAACTCTTCTAATTCCCTATTTTCATTTTGTTAAACCTACCTCTTGGACCCTAATCATGATTTACCCAAATTACCCTTATTAACCTTCTCAGTATTACCGTCCTACCCTTAATGATTCTCTTAATTATTTTAAATCATGATAATAATAATAATCTAAATAATAATCTAAATAATAATCTAAATAATATTCTAATTATTCAAATTATTCTATTATTATTACTAATAAAATAATCTTAATTAATTACTAATTCTAAAATACCTCAATATTCCCTTAACCCAAGGCTACCCCACAACACCACTCAAAGTTATCAAGCGTCACAATATCCATCGAAATTCACCAAAACACCGAATAATCATAATAATTCAATTATTAGATATTATAATTATTTTGGGGTGTTATAACTATCCTCCACTTAAATAATTTTCGCCCTCGAAAATTACCTGAAGGATACAGAGTCGGATACGACTCCCTCATTTGATGTTCACGCTCCCAAGTTCAACTTTCTCCAGCTGGTCCACCTCATAACACCTTCACCAAAGCTATGTCTTTACCCTGCAGTTGCTTCATTTCATGACCATTAATTCGTACAGGTAATGCTTCCACAGTCAGATTATCCCTCACTTATACATCATCCATCCGAATCACATGCGATGCATCCGGAATGTACTTCCTCAACTGCAACACATGGAACACCTCATGCAAATTCGCAAGCAACGATGATACAGCAACTTCATAGGCTACATCTCCTATCCTTTGCAATATTTGATACGGACCCACAAAACATGGGGTGAGCTTTATAGACTTTAAAGCTCGACCCACACCAGTCACTAGCGTCACCCTAAAAACCACATGATCTCTATCTTGGAATTCAAGATTTCCTTCTCTTATCATGATAACTCTTCTGACAACTCTAAGAAGCTCTTATCCTTTCTTGGATCATCTTAATCTTCTCAGTCGTCTCCTGCTCAATTTCAGGTCCGAGTACCGCACTCTCGCCTGACTCATACCAACACACGAGAGTTCTACATCTCCTTCCATACAAAGCTTCATACGACGCCATCACAATACTAGCATGAAAGTTGTTGTTGTACGTGAACTCAATCAATGGTAAATGGCTATCCTAAGATCCTCCGTGATCCAACACACAAGCCCTCATCAAATCCTCTAAGGATTAGATAGTCTTCTCCGTCTGACAGTCCGTTTGCAGATGATATGCAGAACTCATCCTCAACTTAGTACCCAAAGCATCTTGCAAACTCTTCCAGAACCTCGATTTAAATCTCGAGTCTCTATCCGACACAGTTCTCGAAGGTATCCCATGCAAATTCACAATTTCCTTAATGTACATCTCAACTAACTTCTGCATAGAATGATTAATCTTCATTGGCAAGAAATGAGCCAATTTAGTTAATCTATCCACAATCACCCAAATAGAACAATTCACTTTTGCAGTTCTCGGCAATCTCGACACAAAGTCCATGAAAATGCCATCCTATTTCCACTCTGGAATATTCAACGGTTGCATCATACCTAAAGGCTTCTGATGCTAAATCTTTGACTTCTGACAAGTCAAACACGCAAAAATAAACTCCTCAATATCCTTCTTCATACCTGGCCATTAAAACAACTTTTTCAAATCCTGGTACATCTTCGTAGCACCGGGATGAATACTAAACCTACTTCGATGTCCTTCCTCAAGAATACTCTTCTTAATTTCTGGAACATCTGGGACACACACCCTGTCTCCGAATCTCATCACACCACTCTCATGAATCCGGAATCACCTCCGTTACCTTGGTTGATTAATGTCAACTGGTTAACCAACTTCAACTCGGATTGTTGTCCCATTCTGATCTCTTCCACAATACCACTAGTCAACTTCAACATCCCTAACCTCACACTATCAGGAGTCTCTTCACATACCAAACTCAAATCTCAGAATTGCTCAATTAATTCCAACTCTTTCAACATAAGCATCGACATATGCAATGACTTCCTACTCAATGCATCAGCCACTACATTTGCTTTGCCAGGATGGTAATTCAAATCAAAGTCATAATCCTTCAATAATTCCAGCCACCTTCTCTGCCTCACATTCAACTCCTTCTGATCAAATAAGTACTTCAAGCTCTTATGATCGTTGAACACTTTGAATTTAGATCCAAACATATAATGTCTCCAAATTTTCAACACAAACACCACAACTGCCAACTCTAAGTCATGGGTTGGGTAAGTCACTTCATGAACCCTCAACTGCCTGGAAGCATAAGCAACAACTTGACCATTCTGCATCAACACTCCACCAAGACCCATCTTCGACGCATCACAATACACTACAAAAGAATCATTCAGATTAGGCAAAATCAACACTGGAGCGGTCGTAAACCTATTCTTCAATTCCACAAAAATCTCTTCACAAGTTACATCCCACACAAAAGCTTGACCCTTTTGAGTCAACTGAGTCAAAGGTAATGCCAACATAGAAAAGCCTTCGATAAACTTGCGGTAATAACCCGTCAATCCCAAAAAACTTCGTATCTCAGTAGCAGATTTTGGAGTCTACCACTGTAACATATCATCAATCTTAGAAGGATCAACAGCAATTCCACCACTTGAAATCACATGGCCAACGAAACTCACTTCCTTCAACCAAAACTCACACTTCGACAGCTTTGCATAGAACTTCTTCTCCTTCAATACTTGCAACACAGTTCTCAAATGCTCAACATTCTCTTCTTCAGATTTAGAGTATATCAGAATATCGTTAATGAAAACCACAACAAACTTATCCAAATACTCATGAAAAATTCGATTCATATACTCCATGAACACACCAGGTGCATTGGACACTCCAAACGGCATCACAGTGTATTCATAGTTACTATACCTCGTCCTGAAAGCTGACTTCGGAATATCATCAAGCTTAACTCGAATCTGATGGTAACCCGACCTTAAATCAATCTTCCTAAACACACAGGCGCTTACTAACTGATCCATCAAATTGTCAATTCTAGGAAGTCGAAATTTATTCTTGATAGTCACTTTATTCAACTGTCGATAATCAACACACAACCTCATATTACCATCCTTCTTCTTCACTAATAGCACAGGAGCACCCCACGGAGAAACACTTGGTCAGACAAACCTCTTCTCAAGCAATTCTTATAATTGTTTCTTCAATTCACTTAACTCAGAAGCAGACATCTGGTAAGGAGGCATTGACACTAGACTCGTACCTGGTATTAAGTCCACCACGAACTCCACTTCACATTCTGGAAGAAAATCACTTATGTCATCTGGAAACAAATCTGGAAATTCACAGACAATAGGTAATTTGACACTCGCAGCTTCACGATCAACCTGCAACGATGTAAACATTGCAAACACCAAGGCTTCATCTTCCAGAAGTTTCTCTACTTGCTTAGAAGACAAGAAGATCAACTCCCCACTGTCATACCCCAAAATTTGACCACAAGATTTCCCATCATTGTGCAAATCATCACCAAAATATGGATGTACCATCATACCTCATCAATCTCCTCAAGGATTTTTGTGCCTTCACTACAATCAATAATTAGGGTTCTCAACCCTCTCAGAACACTCAGACAAAAGATCAATTAAGAAATGACATGATCTTTAACTTGTCTAAACCTCTCAAACAATCATGAAGGATCAAGAGGTCCCCATATCAAGAATCAAGCACAAGAGTGCAACATCTCAAGCTGATCAAGCCTTAAGATCGATAGTGTCACCAAATTAGGGTTTTGGTCGACCAAGGCCTCTAGATGAAAGTTTTCATCTGGGCATGAGCCAATACCTCAAAACATGATCCAAGAAGCTCAAAGGGACCTCATGGATCCAATCATCAAGTCAAAACAACCTCAGGGGGAGCATTCATAAAAAATCAGGAATTAGGGTTTCTTGACCTAATTCACCCCTAAGTTAACTTTTGAGGCAAGACATGTAACCATGTATTGATCAAAGAAGCTTGATTAACAAGTTTCAATTTCATCTGGACCACAGCTAGGGTTTTGAAGAAAAAGTCAACTGTACCTTTGACTTTGGACTAAGACATGTTCCCAAACCTTGGGGTATGACTCAAGACACCCTAAAACACCTATGGAATCCATCCATTAGGTTTTAATTAGGTCAAGAACTTTATTTCATAAAGGATCACACAGTTTGGAATTCATCTGACAAAAAGTCAATTGTGCCCAAAATCAACTTTGACTTTTTGGAATTTTTCACAAATATGGCTCCCCTAAGTCAAAAACAATGTTAATGTATGGTTTTGATCATCAACCATCAAGAAAAATAAAGAAAAGTGAGGTTTCTTGCAAAAGGGGCAACCATAGAAAACTTAAAAATTTTCTAAGGTATGGAACAAAATGGATTTGGTACCAACTTTGCAGGGTCATAACTCCCAAACCCTAAGGCCTTTTTCTTCCATCCAAAGCTCAAAAGAAATTTCACATGACATACTTCAAAAGTTTCAACTACAAAAGATTCCAAATCCTCATGGATTTTGAGTTATGGATTGATCATTTTTCCAACACTTAGAAAATTTTAGACAGAATCTGTCTAGGTTTTTCACCAACTTTGAGGCCATTTTTCACTTTGATTCAAACTAAACCAAGACCAATGTTGGACATAAAAGTTAAAGTATGTCATGAGAGCTTTCCAAAATGTACAAGAACTCATCCAAATTCAACTTGAGTAGGGAGTTACAAGCATGGAAACATGGTACCTCAAAAACTGTTTTTCACAAGACAGCTTTGTACATGCCACGCGATTTTAGCATTTCCATGAATTGGCAAGCCTTTTCACCATACAAGACAAGTTTCTATAGTGCAATGAACACGATCTCTGCAGAGCTACAACAACATAGAGCCTTGCAAGTCAAAAACCTCATCATTTGGCAAGTAGCATTCAAAGTTCAAAATCCAAAACTTTCAAATTTGTCATGAAGCATTTAAAGGATGCATAGAGCTAGCATGTATCAATCCATGATCAACAAAATGAGTCAAGATAAACTCAAACAATAGAAGACCATACGCCTGCTTCCTAATCTAAGGTCAATGGCTAGAGGAGACTTGAGATTCCATTTGATCACCATTAGACAAAGGCCTGTACCAGCCACCATTAACTATTGCAGCCAAAACAAACTTTCTCCACTCTAAATAGACATCATTTGTGGTTAGTTTGAGTACACCAAATCACAACAACACTCGTTTTCCTCAAAATCTCTCTCATTGTGCAGAAATGCCTTCTTTTGCAAGTCACCACTGAAATTTGAGTTAGAGAACAATTCCACCATAGCTCATGATCCAAGCACATCCAATGTATTATATATAAGCTGTTCAAACACTCATCCTTTATCTGAAACACCAAAATCATAAAGTCAACCTCCAAAACCTCAAATTTTGACTTTTTTTCATTTTTCAAGCCATGCCTTGATCCAATCACTTTCAAAACTAAATAACACCTCAAACAATCTTCAAATATCATCCTTAAACTGTTCCAATAAGTTCCCCTCAAGTGTAACATCATTTAAGTGAGATACCATTTTGGTCACTTTTGCCACTTTTGCAAGAAAGAGTCAATTCTTGTTCCTGAGGATTCCAACTAGTTTTGATCATTCTAAAAGCTTCTAAGGGATCAATCAAAGGTGTCTAAAACATTGGATCACTTCTGGCACAAGCATCTTGAAAGATAGCATAAGAAGTTTCAAGAGGTAAGTACATGACAACTTGAACCCTTTAAATAATGCATTGCTTTGATGTCCATTGATCATAGACATCTCATACATATCATATGTTTTGTGTTTGAACCAATTCACCATGTTATTATTGCTTGTATGATGTGATAGCATAAAACATGCAAATCTTGGCCTATTTTTGAAACCACTATCGGGTTTTAAAATGTGGGAATCTTTTGAAAATTCTAAAAGCACCCATTGGATTCCTCATGAAATTCTAGGCAGGATCCATCTAAATTTCATCGAATTCCATGGAGAATTAAGGAAGTTATGGCCTTCATGCAAATCCACCAAAACATGATTTTTTGCCTTGGTCAGACCTAGAATTCAGGTCCCCCTTATGTATTCATGGGGTGATTTTGATACACTAATGTATCCCCACCCCAGTGGTAGTAGCGCGCATGTGTTTTGTTGGAGGTCGTGGGTTCAAGACCCACCCAGACCATTTTTTGTTATTTCTCTCATTTTTTATATTTTCATATTTTTTATGGGTTTTCTTAATTAATCTCAAAATTAATTTCTCTCTCATTTTTAATTATTTTTTATTGGTTCTTTTTTTAAAAATTCACAAAAATGTTGAAATATTTTATTCCACAAAAAAATTGAATTTATATTGTTTATTTAATATAGTTTGAATTTTTGTAATTAATTTCATTTTATTTGTTTTCAAACATTTTAAAATGAAATTCTCACCTTGATTTTTCAAAACTTATTGGATTTCAAGTCTTCATGTGGTTAAACATGATTTTTAAAAATATTTTTCAAAGCTTACCACTTGATTTTAAATACATTTGATATTTGATATTTAATTTCCTTTAAAAATTATATATTTTTAATTAAAATTAGGGTTTCTCTCAATTTTAATTTTTCAAACTTCACTTGAAACACTTTTAGGCCTCTTGATAGAGTGTAACTCCCACCCCTTTGTAAATAAACCATTTTGGGCCTCAGTCATTGTATAAGTCCCGATACTTTTTTTTAAATCTCGGCGCGATCGCTGTTTTAAAACAATTTTCATCTGGGCCTCCCTTGTGTTGTAAGTCCCATTTTTCTTCTTTTTCAAACACTTTTAGGCCTCTAATAGGGTGTAAGACCCAACCCCCTTTGTACATAAATAATTTGGGCCTTACTCATTGTATAAGTCCCAACACAATGTTCAAAATAACCGCGCGATCGCTGTTTTTCATTTGGGTATCTCCTTGAGTTGTAAGCTCCATCTCTTGTATAAAAATAAATTCTTGGGCCTCTAATAGAGTTTAAGACCCATCCTCTTTGTAAAATAAAAATAATTTGGGCCTCAGTCATTGTATAAGTCCCTTTGTAATTTTCCAAACTACGATGCGATCGTCGCTTTTTCAAAAGAAATCATATGGGCCTCTCCTTGAGTATAAGCCCCAAATTTCTTTTTAAAACAACTTTCCTTTTGATTTAGATTCAAATTCTATGTTTTATCAGAACTTTCTTCAATTTCTTGAATAACTAACTATACAGATGTAGTTGCTATGTTTGGGCTTGCTCAACTGTAAGTTCCATTATCTTTTCAACACTTACTTGTTTATATATGAAATTCTGGCCTATGCAGACAGATGATGTCCTAACACATGTCAAGACATTGAGCTACATAATCATTTAAACTCAGAGGCGCAACAGCAGACTGATACCTTGAATATCAGAACTGCAGGATCACAGATGTTACGACATCTGATCCAACATGTTTATCATGAACCCTAACAAAAACGTAAATCTGCAGAATGATAAAGAACACACAGAAATTGTTAACCCAGTTCAGTGCAACTCACCTACATCTGGGGGATACCAATCCAGGAAGAAGGCTCCACTATCTGTAGAACTGTTACAAAGTTAAACTCCCTTGTTTTCAACTTTATACCTAACATATACCCAATGAAGATCTTTACTAAAGCTAAACTCAAACATTTACAACTCTGATATGAGATACCCCACTCACTTCCCTTAATCACCAACTGTGATTTCTACATCATCCCTATCAATACAGAAATCTGTCAAGCTTTCTTGACCAATAAGCTAACTCAAATTTGCTTAAAAGCTTCATCCAAGAACAATACTCAATCCAATACCTCAAGGCTTATGGATCTGTGTGACACTGTAGCACGGTTTTTGTGGTTTCGAATCACTATCGCTTTGGTACTACAGTTCGATTCATTTTTTATCCTGTTAAGCTGATTAAGGAAGGGAAATAGAGGTCTCCAATTAACCCTGCTAGCAAACTTAGGTTAAACAGTCAAAACTATTGGTTTACATATGCTATCAAAATAGGGGGGTCCTTCTTAGGGTTATTTTCTCAAGAACACAAGTGTCTGGATCATTGGTGAGGCTGTCGGTTAGGATACTAGACTTCATTTTCTTTGGTTGATATATGAAGGTACTGGATTTAGAGTGTTTGATTAGTATGCTCGCTATGATTTCACAATCTTATGCCTACGTATTCCCAAAACGGGGAAATCAGAGTGATCATAGTTCCTCCTATTCTATGGGAGGAAAGAGGTGTTTTGGTGTCTTGTTCAAAGCCCAAGATTGAGGCTAAAGGGTTGTATTTGTATCTTGTTAAAAGCCAAGATGTGAAGCTACAGGGTTTCGACTGAGAGAATTTTTATCTCTAAAGTGGGATTGTTGATTTTTGTGTGCCTTGGTCAAAGCACAGAGTTGATGCTAACAGGTTGATTGAATCAACCGGGGATTTCTTTATACAAAGCCTAAGAGGAGGCTGGAAGTTTGACTTTACCGAGGAAAATGTTCTTTCTGTCTTGTACAAAGCCCAAGATTGAGGCTAAAAGGGTTTGACTCAAAAAGCGAGTATTTTTAGATGTCTTGTACAAAGCCCAAGACGGAGGCTAAAAGAGTGATTGACTCAATAAGAGAGTCTTTTATACTCAATAAGAGAGTGAATTGGTGTCTCGTATGAAGCCCGAGACGGAGGCCAAACGGAGATTGACTTAACAAGAGAGTCTTTATACTCAACAAGAGAGTCTAAAAAGGGGAATTATTCAATAAGAGAATCTTTTATACTCAACAAAAGAGTGATTAGGTGTCTCGTATGAAGCCCGGGATGGAGGCTAAAAGGAGATTGGCTCAACAAGAGAGTCTGAATAGGGACCGACTTAACAAGAGAGTCTCTTATACTCAACAAAAGAGTGTTTTATACTCAACAAGAGTGTGTTATATGTCATGTACAAAGCCCAAGACGGAGGCTAAAAGGGTGATTGACTCAACAAGAGAGTCTGAAAAGGTTAGCTCTGCTGGGGAGAATCATTTGTACAAAGCCCAAGAGGAGGTTGTCTTACTGTTGAGGATTAGATCCATAGGCAGGTCCAAGTGAGGAACTCTCATGAGAGAGATCCGGTTTCTGCTAGAGATTGATCCAGAGTGATCGGGTTTTTTTTCCTATGTTTGTAAGGAACTTGAGAATGTCTTTGAGACTCAAGAGGCTTAGACTGTCCAAGTCTAGAGTTTTATCTTTTGTAATATGCCCAAGAGGAGGCACGGGCATTAAGGGATGAGAATCAACCCTTAAATGGCCGGAGTTTTGACACTGGAAAGACTGCTCTATCAAAGGATGACTAAGTTCTGTCTTATTCCTTTAAGAGGCCGTTAAGGTCCTTGCATTAAGCCCTAGAGAAGGCATGAGAATTTCTAAGATGCCGAAGGGTCCTTGTACAATGCCCAAGAGGAGGCAGTGATGCTTTTAGGAAGCCTGTGGGTCTCCAAACCAATAGAAGTTCAAGAAATGCAATTCACCGAGAAGAGACCATTCCTAGAAAGTTCGAGGATTTGGAAGAAACTCAAGAGATGCCATTCACGGAGAAAAGATCATCTATGGGGAGTTAGAGTTTCTTTGACAATTTCTAAAGGTGACAGTTGGAGAAAAGGTTCACTGAGAATATTGCCTTTCTCTTTGTTCCATATTGTTTAACCCCAAGAGAAGGGAAGACTGTATCTGGAATCCTACGGGGGATCTAGTTTTGTTTGTATTTAAGAGCGACGAACGGGCTTTACCTAGTGCTAGACGTAGTTGTCGGGGAAAAACTCTAAATAGCTATACTAGTATATATACAGTTGATATATGACAAGTATATAAGAGGTTAAGAAAGAAGAATAACCATGCACAGCTTCCCACAATACAGTTATATATATGAAAGCAGTAAATGAAAGCAAATAAACACTTACCCGTTGTAGAGGTTCTATACTGTTTTGTTAGATGTTCAACAAAGAAATTACAGAAAGTTTTGATAACAACTATATATTTGGATTCAAAATCAAAGGAGAAAGTATTTGGAAAAGATGGTTGGGGCTTACAGCTCAAGGAGAGGCCCAAATTTTAACAGTGAACACACCGTTGTTTTGAATTTGTACATGGACTTATACAAGTAACTGAGGCCCAAAGAAAGGTTTTCTGTACAAAGGGACGGGACTTATACTCTCTCAAGAGGCCCAATGTTTTATTCAAAGAAAAGAATGGGGCTTACAACTCGAGGATTGACACAGATGATTTGATTTTAAGCTGGCGACCGCGCCCAACTTTTGAAAATATACAGAGCGACTTATACACTATGTGAGACCCAAAAAAGTATTATTTACAAAGGGGTTGGGTCTTACACTCTATTAGAGGCCCAAACTATTTTGGTTTTAAAGAGTGTTTTGGGTCTTACACTTTACTAGAGGCCCAAAGTTTATTTTTGTACAAGAGATGAGGCTTACAACTCGAGGAGAGGCCCAAGGTGAAAAAACAACGATCGCACCGTTATTTTGAAAATTGTGTCGGGACTTATACAATGTCTGAGGCCCCAAAATTATTTATGTACAAAAAGGCATTGGGTCTTACACTCTATTAGAGGCCTAAAGTGTTTGAAAAAGATTTATTTAGAGTGATTAAGATCAAAACCCTAAATTATTTTCAAAATGTATTTTAATTAAACAAAAATTTAGTTAAAATAAGCAAAATTATCAAACATGTGTAAAAAAACAAGTTGTGATCTTGGACTAATGTTTGAAAAATCATGTTTTTATCTACAAAATGATTGGAAACCAATTAATTTTGGAAAACCAAGAGAGAAAAAACATTTTAAATGTTATAAAACAAATAAAAATTATTTATTTGCAAAAATATCAAGTATATAAAATAAATAATATTTTTAGGAAATTTTGGTAAAATAAAATATTTTAACATTTTTGTGAATTATAAATAAAGAATCAACTCAAAATCATTAAAATTCAGAGAGAAATTAATTTTTGAATCAATTAAATAAAATAAAAAAATTCAAATATTAAAATATTGGTGCCAAGAACAAGGGAAGAACACGCGCGACCCCCCTGTTTCTGCAGATTTGCATTTTCTCAATAATATCACTGAATACTTTATGATATTACACAATCCACATATCAATCTACTCGTTTTCACCTCACGATCATGTCTATGGTCTTTAATTTCATTTATTTTAAGCATGGAATAAGAAATCAAGACAAAACCTCATGAACCCTAGAATTTGCATGAAGGCTGAGAAATTCCATACACTATCCAAACAAAGCAATTAATTGAGGGGAAACACTCTATACATGATTATGAACATTTGGCAAAAGTATTGTGCGAGGAAATATGCATAGATTAAGAGATGACCAAGTTTAGGCTTACTTGAAGGTCGTGACAGCAAGAGCAATGTGATTTTTGGTATAGAGGTGTTACAGATGAGTTGTGATGATCTGAAGAGCTTCCCTACACCATATGAAGCGTGTTTGAATGCCTGGACTTGATTGGAAATGGCTGGAATAAAGTATGGCTCCTCAGCTGCAACATTGTTAAAAACTTGAGCAATTGGCTGGTGATTTTGTGAAATTGATGTTCCAGATGTTGTTTAAGTGTTTGGATCACTTCTACATGATGTTTATGAGGTGTGTGGGTGATTGGTTTGGTTGGAATTGTTCCCAAACTCAAAACCCGATAGTGACTTGCTTTGGAAGGCAAATTTGGAAGTGAGAAGGTGATTTTGAGAAAGGAAAGTATTTTAGGCCTTTGGTGTACTTAAACTGATCACAAATGAGCTCTATTTATAGTAGAGCAAGTTTGTTTTGCAAGGAATAGGGAATGGCAACTGGTACAGGTCTGTGGCCAATTGGATCATTTTTGAATCTCAAGTCTCCTCTAGCCATTGACTAGAGGTTAGAGCACAGGCTTATGGTTCTTTGGTTCAGAGATAAGCCTTGACTCATTCAGTTGGAATAGGCTCAGTTCTTGCCACCTTGGTGCATCCATTGAATACTTGGAGACAAACTTGAATTCTTGGCACATTATAGCCTTTTTAGGTTTGGCATGCTACTTGTAGATTCATGGACTTGTGAGGCTTAGAGATCAAATCATTCCGGTTTTGGTTTATCCTCAGATGTGTCCAAAATGATGACAAGGCTTAGAGTTGCTCAATTTGATCAAATCGAGCCATAATGCACAAATCTGCCTTGCGTAAAAGTTTGCATCAAGGCACATTGCCACTGTCATATTTCATAGCTCAGATGGAATTAGGCGAAGTTCTTGGCCATTTTGGAAAGCCCTCATGTGATACAACACATGTGATAGTTCCTGGATTGGCTGGAATTTTGGTAAAACAAAGGTTATTAAATGTTGATGTCAAGGTGCTGATGTTGTAACATTGAAGTCTTAACACTGGGCTGTGTTAAGTTGTTAAGTGCTAAAGTTGGATGTCTGATGTCACACAGGTGATGTTGTAACATCAGACCTGCAGAATTAATAAGACCAGGATATGTTATTAGGGCACGCGTATTAGCTGGAATTGTGGGTAGTGGTTAACTCATTGGATGAAAATATCTTGGGATAGATATTTTCTGTTACATGGGAGATTTGATTGCAGGTCTGTTGGAGAATTAAAAGGTTGAAGATTTAAAAAGATTTTGGGGATAAAATCTATTTTGAAGATTCAGTTTTAATTAACAAATCTGATCAAATATTGTGACAAGTCCAAGCCCAATTCAGGTGCTATATAAAGTGCACAAGACCAAAGGAAAAGGTACAGAAAACATTCAGAAGATCAAGAGCAGAAGGCTTAGTGTCTAGAGTTTGTTTAAAGTACTTGTATTTACACTATTCTAGGGTTTGAATAGGTGTTGAGTTTCTGTCCTCTCTAAAGCTGTGAAGCAAAGAGAGTTGTGTAATTTGATCGAAGCTGTGAAGTAAGATCAAGGGTACTCAAAGTGGTTTCTTTGAGTGTTTGTAAGGGATTGAGTGGTGTTCTCATACCTAAGTGGTTTCTTAGGTAGGAAGTCATTAGTAGAGTATAAGTTTAGGAGATTGTCAACGGGTCGTTGAGTCTGTAAATTATATCTACAAGTAGTGAATTCCATCCCTGGCTTGGTAGCCCCCAGAGTAGGTTGGTTGTAACCGAACTGGGTCAATAATTCTTGGTGTTAGTTTACTGTTATTGCTGTCCATTATGCAAAGTGTGTTGTTGTGACATCACACCTTAACATCACACGTCTGATACCAGAATTTCAATTGGTATCAGAGCAGGCATCCTGTCTGTCTCTGGGTGAGATCTAGGGAAGTTACTTTCTGGTGTAAAGATGGACAAAGAAGTTGGAGGATTCGTCAACAGACCCCCTATTTTGGACGGATCCAATTATGACTATTGGAAGCCAAGGATGACCACCTTCTTAAAATCCTTGGACAGTAGGGCTTGGAAGGCTGTTATTAAAGAATGGAAAGCTCCTATCATGTGTGAGAAGGATGATGCTGGCAAAGATAAAGAAAGAACCTCTAAGCCAAAGCCTGAAGAAGAGTGGACCAAGGAGGAAGATGAGCTTGCCCTTGGAAATTCCAAAGCCTTGAATGCTATCTTCAATGGAGTGGATAAGAACATCTTCAGGTTAATCAATACCTGTGAAGTTGCTAAAGAAGCATGGGATATCTTGCAGGCTACTCATGAAGGAACATCTAGAGTCAAGATGTCAAGACTTCAGATTTTAACATCAAAATTTGAAAGCCTGAAGATGAAGGAAGATGAGACTATTCATGATTTCCACATGAGTATTCTTGAGCTGGCCAATGCATCTAGTGCTCTTGGAGAGAAGATGTCAGATGAAAAGCTTGTGAGGAAGATCCTTAGGTCCCTACCTAAGAAGTATAAGATGAAAGTTACTGCCATTGAAGAATCACAAGATATCAGCAAGATGAGAGTTGATGAGCTCATTGGATCTCTTCAAACCTTTGAGCTTGGGTTGAATGAGGAAGAACCAGAAAAGAAGCCAAAGAGTATAGCCCTGGTGACAAACGGTGAAGAAGAGAAAGGGAAGAAATCTGAATCCCAAGAGGATCTGTCTCAGGCCATAGTGATGTTGGGAAGACAGTTCACCAAAGTTTTCAAGAGAATGAATAATAACTCCAGGCCTAATGTCAAGAACATGACTTCTGACACCAGCAAGAAGGATGAAGAGAAAACTGCCCAAGATAAAGGAGTGCAGTGCTTTGAGTGTGAAGGGTATGGACATGTCAAGAAAGAATGTCCCACCTTCTTGAAAAAGCAGAAAAAGGGCTAGACTGTTTCCTGGTCTGACTCTGATAGTGAAAGTGAAAGCGAGTCAGCAAAGCATGTGAGAGCTTTAGCAGGAGCTGTGGTATCTGATGATGATTCTAGTGATGGAGAAGTAACTTATGAAGAGTTGGCTTCCACCTATCAAGAGTTGTGTTTAAAAAGTGCTGAGATTTGTCAAGAAAACAAGTGCCACAAGCAACAGATTGCTCAGCTAGAAAATGAAAAGACTGATCTTGAAAATGAAGTGGTGCTAGTTAGAGCTCATCTTGATCAAATGACCAAGTCTGTCAGGATGCTGAGCTGTGGCACAGACACACTTAACAAGATTCTTCAGTCAGATAAAGCTGCTGGAGACAAAGCCGGGATAGGTTATGTGGCTGAGGACAAGGGAACTTCAGAAGGAAGCACTTCAGGTTCAAAGAAGGAAGTGTCACAACTTTCATCTCAACATCAGCCAAAGAAGCAGGATCCTACCCCTAAGAAAGCTGATGATTCCCAACCTAAGAAGATTGAGAAGAAGACTGGTCCCTATCAGAAGAGAAAGCAGCCACAGGGAGCTAGTCAGTATATGCCCCCACAATACCATGAGAGCATGCAAGCTGCTAAGATCAAACAGCACATGTCTCATCAGATGTCTCAACATCAGGACAACTGGTATGGTTATGGGTATGGATACACCAATGCTGTTCCTTATATATATGAAAGAAGAAAGCCACACCATCATGGGAGACAATCCAGGAAACATCACTCTCAGCCGTCTTATGGGAGAAGATATCAACATAATAGATGGAAGGGTAGTTATGGTAGGAGGAGACCACATTATGGATGGCAGCATAAGCAATCTCATCATGGCAGAAGATTCAGAGATGAAAGGGTGAGATGCTATTACTGTGGAAGGTTTGGACATATGCAGTACTTCTGCTACAAGCTGCATGGATACCCTCAACCTCAAAATAGATGGAGAGAGCACAGGCCCAAAGTTGTTAAACAATGGGTACCTAAGGAGAAGGTGAAGTGCTTGTTGGCTCACTTGGATGACAAAGAGGCTAAAGAAGGAACATGGTATTTTGACAGTGGGTGTTCCAAGCACATGTCTGGATGTAGATCCATGTTTGATGATCTTCGACCTAGCCCCTCTCATGAAGTCATATTTGGCAATGGAGGAAAAGGTGTTGTTGCAGGAGTTGGGAAAGTGCAAGGTGATGGTAGACCTGAACTTGACAATGTTATGTTTGTCAATGGCTTAAGTGCAAATTTGATCAGCATAAGCCAGTTGTGTGATGAAGGTTACAGGGTAAACTACACTAAGGATGGGTGTGTGGTTTCTGATGAACATAATCAGGTTATTATGAAGGGTACCAGAACCAAAGATAACTGTTATCAGTGGACCTATTTTGAAGGAGATTCAACTAGTGATGTACAAGTTGATGTTATAACATCAGACTATGACATCAGGATGCTGAAAGGTCACTCAAGGTTAACAAGTTCAGATGTGAATGTTTTAAAAGGAAAGTCTTTATGGAGGGAGAAAATTAGTAATTGGTCTTTAAAGAGTATTCAAAATCAGGCGCCTTACTATATTGATACTACCTCAAGACTTACCAAAGCATTCTCATCGCAACGTTTCATCTCCCCAGATCTCAATAGAATAGAAGGTTCTTCTCCAAACCTAGTCTGTCACAAAGGAACGATGTCTGTCCCTTCCAAGAACTCTGAGCAGGTACGAACTGGGGCTTCTTCCGAAGAACTCATTTCCAGTGCTCTTCCCGAGTCAGGTAACCCTAAACCCTCGACAACGGTGAATAAACCTGAAGCTTGGTCATCATCCTCTCAAGCTGTTGAGGAGAAGTTTGATGTAGACGAGCATTTGGAGCAGCTTGCCACCAAAATCCTTCAAGATGGTTGGGGCTTACAGCTCAAGGAGAGGCCCAAATTTTAACAATGAACGCACCGTTGTTTTGAATTTGTACATGGACTTATACAAGTAACTGAGGCCCAAAGAAAGGTTTTCTGTACAAAGGGACGGGACTTATACTCTCTCAAGAGGCCCAATGTTTTATTCAAAGAAAAGAATGGGGCTTACAACTCGAGGATTGGCACAGATGATTTGATTTTAAGCTGGCGATCGCGCCCAACTTTTGAAAATATACAGAGCGACTTATACACTGTGTGAGACCCAAAAAAGTATTATTTACAAAGGGGTTGGGTCTTACACTCTATTAGAGGCCCAAACTATTTTGGTTTTAAAGAGTGTTTTGGGTCTTACACTTTACTAGAGGCCCAAAGTTTATTTTTGTACAAGAGATGAGGCTTACAACTCGAGGAGAGGCCCAAGGTGAAAAAACAACGATCGCACCGTTATTTTGAAAATTGTGTCGGGACTTATACAATGTCTGAGGCCCCAAAATTATTTATGTACAAAAAGGCATTGGGTCTTACACTCTATTAGAGGCCTAAAGTGTTTGAAAAAGATTTATTTAGAGTGATTAAGATCAAAACCTTAAATTATTTTCAAAATGTATTTTAATTAAACAAAAATTTAATTAAAATAAGCAAAATTATCAAACATGTGTAAAAAAACAAGTTGTGATCTTGGACTAATGTTTGAAAAATCATGTTTTTATCTACAAAATGATTGGAAACCAATTAATTTTGGAAAACCAAGAGAGAAAAAATATTTTAAATGTTATAAAACAAATAAAAATTATTTATTTGCAAAAATATCAAGTATATAAAATAAATAATATTTTTAGGAAATTTTGGTAAAATAAAATATTTTAACATTTTTGTGAATTATTAAATAAAGAATCAACTCAAAATCATTAAAATTCAAAGAGAAATTAATTTTTGAATCAATTAAATAAAATCAAAAAATTCAAATATTAAAATATTGGTGCCAAGAACAAGGGAAGAACACGCGCGACCCCCCTGTTTCTGCAGATTTGCATTTTCTCAATAATATCACTGAATACTTTATGATATTACACAATCCACATATCAATCTACTCGTTTTCACCTCACGATCATGTCTATGGTCTTTAATTTCATTTATTTTAAGCATGGAATAAGAAATCAAGACAAAACCTCATGAACCCTAGAATTTGCATGAAGGCTGAGAAATTCCATACACTATCCAAACAAAGCAATTAATTGAGGGGAAACACTCTATGCATGATTATGAACATTTGGCAAAAGTATTGTGCGAGGAAATATGCATAGATTAAGAGATGACCAAGTTTAGGCTTACTTGAAGGTCGTGACAGCAAGAGCAATGTGTTTTTAGGTATAGAGGTGTTACAGATGAGTTGTGATGATCTGAAGAGCTTCCCTACACCATATGGAGTGTGTTTGAATGCCTGGACTTGATTGGAAATGGCTGGAATAAAGTATGGCACCTCAGCTGCAACATTGTTAAAAACTTGAGCAATTGGCTGGTGATTTTGTGAAATTGATGTTCCAGATGTTGTTTAAGTGTTTGGATCACTTCTACATGATGTTTATGAGGTGTGTGGGTGATTGGTTTGGTTGGAATTGTTCCCAAACTCAAAACCCGATAGTGACTTGCTTTGGAAGTGAGAAGGTGATTTTGAGAAAGGAAAGTATTTTAGGCCTTTGGTGTACTTAAACTGATCACAAATGAGCTCTATTTATAGTAGAGCAAGTTTGTTTTGCAAGGAATATGGAATGGCAACTGGTACAGGTCTGTGGCCAATTGGATCATTTTTGAATCTCAAGTCTCCTCTAGCCATTGACTAGAGGTTAGAGCACAAGCTTATGGTTCTTTGGTTCAGAGATAAGCCTTGACTCATTCAGTTGGAATAGGCTCAGTTCATGCCACCTTGGTGCATCCATTGAATACTTGGAGACAAACTTGAATTCTTGGCACATTATAGCCTTTTTAGGTTTGGCATGCTACTTGTAGATTCATGGACTTGTGAGGCTTAGAGATCAGATCATTCCGGTTTTGGTTTATCCTCAGATGTGTCCAAAATGATGACAAGGCTTAGAGTTGCTCAATTTGATCAAATCGAGCCATAATGCACAAATCTGCCTTGCGTAAAAGTTTGCATCAAGGCACATTGCCACTGTCATATTTCATAGCTCAGATGGAATTAGGCGAAGTTCTTAGCCATTTTGGAAAGCCCTCATGTGATACAACACATGTGATAGTTCCTGGATTGGCTGGAATTTTGGTAAAACAAAGGTTATTAAATGTTGATGTCAAGGTGCTGATGTTGTAACATTGAAGTCTTAACACTGGGCTGTGTTAAGTTGTTAAGTGCTGAAGTTGGATGTCTGATGTCACACAGGTGATGTTGTAACATCAGACCTGCAGAATTAATAACAGTAAGATATGTTATTAGGGCACGCGTATTAGCTGGAATTGTGGAGAGTGGTTAACTCATTGTATGAGAATATCTTGGGATAGATATTTTCTGTTACATGGGAGATTTGATTGCAGGTCTGTTGGAGAATTAAAAGGTTGAAGATTTAAAAAGATTTTGGGGATAAAATCTGTTTTGAAGATTCGGTTTTAATTAACAAATCTGATCAAATATTGTGACAAGTCCAAGCCCAATTCAGGAGCTATATAAAGCGCACAAGACCAAAGGAAAAGGTACAGAAAACATTCAGAAGATCAAGAGCAGAAGGCTTAGTGTCTAGAGTTTGTTTAAAGTAATTGTATTTACACTATTCTAGGGTTTGAATAGGTGTTGAGTTTCTGTCCTCTCTAAAGCTGTGAAGCAAAGAGAGTTGTGTAATTTGATCGAAGCTGTGAAGTAAGATAAGGGTACTCAAAGTGGTTTCTTTGAGTGTTTGTAAGGGATTGATTGGTGTTCTCATACCTAAGTGGTTTCTTAGGTAGGAAGTCATTAGTAGAGTATAAGTTTAGGAGATTGTCAACGGGTTGTTGAGTCTGTAAATTATATCTACAAGTAGTGAATTCCATCCCTGGCTTGGTAGCCCCCAGAGTAGGTTGGTTGTAACCGAACTGGGTCAACAATTCTTGGTGTTAGTTTACTGTTATTGCTGTCCATTGTGCATAGTGTGTTGTTGTGACATCACACCTTAACATCACACGTCTGATACCAGAATTTCAACATGTGTGATCATAGTTTGTTTTGATACTTTTTGGATCCAAGTGAAAAATGCCCCTTCATGTTTTCAGCCATTTTGACCAACCATAAATCAAAATCCATGATGAATTGGAATGAGGTGTAGTTGACACTTTTAAAGTATGCCATGAAAGCTACAAATCCATCTTTGGATCAGCCCAAATAGTTGCTTGGATCTCAAGTTATGATCCTTGGAAGTTGGTACCCTAGCCACATTGTTCCATAACTTAGAAAAACTCTATGTTTTTTATGGTTACCCCTTTTACAAGTTATCCCACTTTCTTTGATTTTTATTGATGAATGATGATTCAAATCACACATTAACATCATTTTAGGGTCAAAGAACCATAATTGTGAAAAATCTCAAAAAGTCAACTTTGACTTTTTGTGCACAGTTGACTTTTTATCAGATGAATTCCAAACTGTTCAATCCTCCATGAAATCAAGTCCTTGACCTAAATAAAACTTGATAAACATGTTCCATGGGTGTTATAGGGTGTATTGGATCATGTCCCAAGGTTTGGGAGCATGCCTGGATCAAAAGTCGAAGGTACAGTTGACTTTTTCCTCAAAACCCTAATTGTGGTCCTTATGAAATTGAGGCTTGTTGATCAAGCTTCTTGGATCAATCCATTGTTGCAAATGGATCAATGTTGTGTATTGGATACCTTCAAATCATGTCTTGAGGTCTTGGCTCATGTTTTTTCCCAAAAGTCAACTTAGGGGTGAATTAGGTCAAGAAACCCTAATTCCTGATCTTTGATGAATGCTTCCCCTGAGGCTAAATTGACTTGATGATTGGGTCCATGAGGTCTCTTGGGGTATCCTAAGTTATGCTTTGAAGCATTGGCTCATTCCTAGATGAAAATTTCCATCTGGAGGCTCTGGTCGACCAAAACCCTAATTTGGTGACATTAGCGATCTTGAGGCTTGATCCACTTGGAATGTTGCAACCTTGTGCCTGATTCCTAATGTGGGAGTCCTCTTGATACTTTATAGCTATTTGAGAGGTTAGACAAGTTGAAGATCATGTCAGTTCTCGATTGATCCTTTGTCTAGATTCTCTGAGAGGGCTTGAAACCCTAATTCTGATTGTAGTGAATGCTCACCTATCTTTGGGGAGACTAATGAGGCATAAAAGTTCATCCATATTGTGATGATGATTTTCACAATGATGGGAAATCTTAGTGGTCAAAATTTGGGGTATGAAAGACACCTATATCTGCCACAATGCATAAACTAATACAAGGGAAGACTTACAACCTAGAGAGCCAACGACTTACAAAACCCTAAACCCTTGTTTCTTACACAAGAGAACTAGGTTACAAAGGCATATCAAAACCTAGGTCTAAGTCTTCTATTTATAGGCTTCTGCTTCTTTAGGCTTCAATCTTTTGTCTTCTGATCCATGCACATTATCTCTTGGTTGTTTTGTTACAGATTTAACACTTGCTAAACCAATGCAGCACTTCAGGATGTCATGATTTCTAGTTAAGACATCTTCTTCGACATCTTTGATTGGTCCAGATTTCTTCATCTTTATCATCAATGTATTTTACCAAATTTTAGTCAAATCACCAGAGCTTTTAATCTCCCCCTTTTGACAAATTTCAGCTAAAACACCTTTTTTACGTCTCTTCACCCTGAGTGGCGGATATGATTGGAATATTGTGCAAACCGGGTCAATGGTGGTGTGCATGAGGAAGAAGATAACCCAGCCTCCCCTCCAGAGATCGGTTGTAGTCTTCTTGAGTCTGAGCACATAAAGCATGTAACTCAGATAAGAAGACACAATACACAAGGGAAATTGACACACTAACAGGATGTTAGAACATCTTGTTTATCATCATTGCAAAGTAACTACAAGAACAACCCATTCCTCCCTTGACCTATTTACCCATACTCCCCTTTTTTAGCCAAAAAATGGCAAAAGAAACCAAGACATTCCCATACCCAACCAATACTTATTCAGACTCGAACAAAAGACATTTGGAACATACCACGCAGCCTGATCCAAGGACTTCTTTAAATACCCAAGAAATTTCCTTTGAATAATACTAAGGAAGCACAATTCAATGAGGTCATAAATTCAAGAATGTAACTTCACCAAAACCCAATGCGCACCGTCCAAGAATGCATTGACTATTTATTCTTCAAGATAACCGTCCAGCAATAATGCAAGTAATGATGAACATGTTTAGCACGCACATGTTCTCCACAATGCAAGACCCACCGGCCAAAAGACCAATTACTCTTGAAGCATGTCTTTAACAATGTTTTGACATCATGTCAGACATTGTCCACCAAGAAAACTTCTGTATTGACCAATATCTTCACAGTTTTGTGATCACAGTCTGCAGAGAAAAATAAATTCCCCCAGACACAATCAATGATTCTTAAGCATCCAATAAGAACCATTTAACTTGCACTGCCAAGTTTCCCCCAACTTGCAACAATACAAAATGTCAAGACATCCTTCTTGACATCTCATCCTCCCAGGATGGACACATAATCACAGCTTGCTTGACGCACAATGCAAACTGGAACTCCAACTACACCCTCGCAGTAAAACATCTTATATCAAGGAGAAACTCCCCGTATCTAAGGTAACCAGTGCTCCTCCACAGAACACCTAGCTAATGAATGGAAAACATAAGATGCATCTTCATGTCTTTAAGAGTGCACCCTCAATTCAAGCCACCTACTGAACACAATCATCAACTCTCTTATTGCTTCTTCTGACAAGAACCAATAATCACTCACACATGATCACCATCATGCTACCCGTCTGGAAATATATAAGGATCAAAATCCTACCATAAAAAACTCTTGGCTTAAGATCAAAGTCCCATTGATCCCCCTCATCCTGCAACCATCTACACACCACACGAACTCCTCTTAATTTCTCATGTATAGACCTCCAGCTGCTTGAGGCACAAACCAATTAAATCAGAATGCTTCATATTCCTCAAAGAGACGTACAAGGCCCCTTAGTTTGTTATAACGATGTCAGATATCATATGCATGCTCCAGAACTTCACAGCTACCAAACTGATCCACTACTAGCATGACTTGCAGCCAGGGGCAATATCCCCTTTGCAAGATTTTCCACTGACCTTACCAAGGCCAGCAATATAGATAAACACCCCACAATCCAAGACAGACATTCCTTATCATTCTCCCGTATGATAACTTGGAATACTTTTGATTTTTTGGTGAATATCCACTTCTGAACGCATCAGAAACCAGACCTTCATGCAATCAACACATGATTCACTCTAGTCTTCCAAACCTTTCCAAGATAGTTCTTCTACTCCATCAATCTCCCATATGACAAGGTAGATACTTCTTAGACAAGATGCAAGTAACCAGTTCCTCACAGAACTTGAAAATCCTCTACCAAGGATAACCAACCCAAAGATGTTCTAACATCAGTTAGGACATCTTCCACACATCATAGACACCACACACCATGGTTCTTGATATGCTTCACCACTGGACTTACTATCAGCATAATAATCCAAACTGAAGATCTTCACACAACACTTCACCACCAGCTTGAACAAAGAAAACTTCAGAAACCCAGAGAGAAATAAACTCTCATCCACCAAAAGAAGGTATACTTCCATCCTTAACCCAGAACTTCTTCCACAAGCTCCCAGAGAACCAGAACCTCCTTACATTTTCAACTAACTACTCTTCTGCACAAGAGCAATCAGTTTCAAGCATCCTGCTTAATTGCACACTATGAAACCAACCAAATGCCACCTTTTGATTGATCTCAATCTTCTTTAGATCTCCAACAAGATAAACTGATCCAACAACGAAATCAGATCTTTCAGTCACATGAACTACTTGCTCCATAGCAAGACTTCTTGGATTCACAAAGCCTCTTAGACATGTAACATCTTCCCATCCCCAGATCCTGCAAACTGGATGAGATAGACCTTTTTGAAGCATCCATAACTTCCATTCTCCTGAAGATCACCTTTCCTTAAGTTGATGTGCCACATCACCAGCTGAGACTTCTGATGTTAAGCTAGATGTCAGAACATTATGACATCCAACTGCTAAATTCAACTCCTCCTTCTGCCACTTAGAAGAGCCTCCTCCCTTTGCAGAACAAGAGTTCCATGCTCTCATAGACTTGATTCAAAAACCAAGTTTGAGTAGACAACCTCCATCCTGCTTTAAAACTCCAAAGACTTCACACCTGCCTCATCTGAGTCTTCAGAAAATAAGTAGTCCAAGACTACACCATAGCCATACCAAAGAATGCCACTTTCTTTAGTAGAGCAGACAAAAGAAAGTCAGAGATAACTGCCACTTAACTTTGACTTCCAAGAAGAGGAAGATCCATGCTCCAAAGTACCTAGATCAGAAATAAATTGATCCAAGCTATAACCATCAAGATTATGATGTCTTCATCTTCATCTTCAATGGCATCAAAGTCCAGACTAGTTTCTTACCAGGAAACTCTCAAGAAAACACATGCTTCTGTCACACCCGACTGAAGCCACTTCTTAGGTCACCACCTTAGACTAAAAGAGATGCTAAAATGTATGTAGTACCCCTCCCATGATTCTGCATAAACTCTGATGATGAGATGTTCCAACATCTTGTTGAACATCAGCAATCTTGACTTTCAAGGATAATCAATTAAATACTTGTGGACTCCAGAAATAACAATTGATCTTAAATCCTTGTTCAATAACCCTTCTTCACTGTTGTAGCTAACCTCCATCAGATCACTTCATGAACACTTATCAAGTATTCAATCTTTTTGCAAGTATCTTCTTTGACAAATAGTGTTGAGATACCAAGGCTGCCACCCTTGACTCAAGTAACTAAGATTCTCTCTGAACGAATCTTATTTACCTCAACAATTCTTCAATTAGATTGGATCCACTCTTAGGGTCAAGAGAGATGAGTCCTTCCTTGCTGTTTTTGGATGGTGAAAATAAATCACCTACACTTTCTTCAGATTATGTTTCAAAGAAACACCTTCTAGTTAGAAGAATAACTAGAAGACTCCAGATGCACGACTTAGATGTCTTTGTGAGTGGACTTGAGAGAATTCCTAAGTATCTTTGACAACCTAGTCGATCAATAATTTATCAAACTCCCAGAGCAAGAACTTGATAAACTTAAACTCAACTCCTCTCCTCTTCAACTAACTTCAACTGCACCAAGAAACCAAGCTTCCAAGTACCAAGTCACCATTCTGTAGCGAGCAATTTTTTCGGTGACGCGACCACCTTATCGCTGGGGTTTTTTCCTCCTCAATGGAGGAAGGGGGTGCGACTTTCTGATTTCTTATTTATCCCGTGAAGCTGGAAGGGAAATGGAAGGTATCTAAAACTAACCTTGCACGTGTAATGTTTAACTGAACAAACACTTAAAAGAGATTCGGGGAATCCGGGGTCAGGTTATACAATGGGTAGTTGTCAATTACCCATCCTATATGTGGTTATCCACAGGATATTAGCTTTAGGGTTTCACTTTGTAATTGATGGTGTTTATCTGTTAATGGGTTGGGAAAGTTTCTTGGGAAAGAGTGAGTGATTGAGTTTTTCTGTGAAAAATGATAATGATGGTTAAGGTATGAAACATAAAGTTTTGATTGATGAAGGTACTGGACCTAGGGTTTTGGATTGGTATGCTCGCTAAGATTTCACAATCTTATGCCTACGTATTCCCGTTTAATTGAAACAGGGAAATCAGAGCAAGCGTAGTTCCTCCTATTCTAAGGGAGGAAAAAGGATGTTTTGGTGTCTTGTTGAAAGCCCAAGATTGAAGCTAAAAAAGGATTTGTATCTTGTTTAAAGCCCAAGATTGAAGCTAAAAAAGTTATGGCTGAGAGAGAATTTGTCATCTCTCAAGAGGAACTGTTGATGTTTGTGTGCTCTAATCAAAGCATAAGTTTGATGCTAAAAGGTTGATTGACTCCGCTAAGGATTTATTTATACGAAGCCTAAGAGGAGGATAGATAAGATTGACTCAACAAGAGAGTGTATATGTCTTGTATAAGGCCCAAGATTGAGTCAAAAAAGAGACTGACTCTTTGGGGATATCATTATACAAAGCCTAAGAGGAGGCTAAAAGTGTTTTAACTCTGCTCAAAGGGAATTTAATTCTCAAAACTTTAAAGAAAGCTAAAAAGAATGGACTTCATTGGGGAAATGCTTATACAGAGCTTTTTGACTCCATTGGGGAGAATTTGCATGTGTCTTGTACAAAGCCCAAGACGGAGACTGAAATGAGAAATTTAACTGACTCTGGTGAGGATATTTTTATGTATCTTTTACAAAGCCCAAGATGGAGGCTGAAATGAGTTTGACTCTTTTTTGGGGAAATCATTCCTCAAAGCCTAAAGGAAGGCTGGGAAGAAATGACTCTGCTGGGGGAAGATATCTATCCCCAATCTCAAGAGAGGGAGATTTATGTCTTGTACAAAGCCCAAGATTGAGGCTAAAGGGTTTTGACTCAACAAGAGAGTGTTTTTATTTGTCTCGTACGAAGCCCGAGATAGAGGCTAAAAGGTGGTTAACTAAACAAGAGAGTGCACAAAGGTGATCGACTCAACAAGAGAGTCCGAAAAGTTATGGACTCAACAAGAGAGTCAGGAAACGATGATTGACTTAACAAGAGATTAAGAAAAGGTTAGCTCCGCTGGGGAGGATCATTTGTGTAAAGCCCAATAGGAGGCTAACTTTGCTGAGGAAAGATCATTATATAAAGCCTAAGAGGAGGCTAGCTTTTGCCGGGGATAATTGAGATCCCGAGGCAGGTCTAAGTGGGGAATCAACTCTTGCTGAGGGTTACAGAAGGGTTGAGATATCAGATACCTTGAGGTATGGATTTGAGATAGTGTTGACCCTGGTTGGGGAACTCTCATGAGAGAGATTGGGTTTCTCTTGGAGATCGATCCAGAATTCGGGGTTTCTCCTATGTTTTGTAGGGAACTTGAGAATGTCTTTGAGACTCAAAGGTATTTAGACTGTCCAAGTTTTTTGAAAGAGTTTTATCTTTTGTATGATGCCCAAGAGGAGGCCGACTCTTTTAAATGATGAGTATCAACCCTTAAATTGGTCTGAGAGTTTTGGCTCATTTTAGAAAGACAGCTCTAGTGAAAGATGACTAAGTTTTGTCCTATACCTCTAAGAGGTCTTCAGGGTCCTTGTATTAAGCCCAAGAGAAGGCATGAGAACTTCTAAGAAGCCGAAGGGTCCTTGTATAAAGCCCAAAGAGGAGGCGAGGATGCTTTTAGGAAGCCTGTGGGTCCCCAAACCAAGAGAAGTTCAAGAAATTCAATTCAAAGAGAAGAGATCATTCCAGGAAAGTTCGAGGGTTTGGAAGAAACTCAAGAGATGCTATTCACGGAGAATAGATCAACTCTGGGGAGTAGAATTTCATTGATAATTTCAAAGGGTGATAGTTTTAGAAAAGGTTCACCGAGAATACTGCCTTTCTCTTTGTTCCATATTGTTTAACCCCAAGAGAAGGGAAGACTATATCTGGTAATCCTATGAGGATCTAGTTTTGTTTTTATTTAAGAGTGACAACTGTAACACCCCCTTTCTATACCCCCAAATAATCACATTAACATTTAGGCACATATTAAAAATTTCGCCAGAGTATAATTATAAACATGGTATAAAAGAGGCGTGTCACATCAAACACGAATTTAAAACATACAACACCTGCTCAAACATTGATATGCAACAGTGGGGTAACTTTGCAACAGAGGAACTTGTCTTTACACCCACATCTCAATATTTAGAATGAAAGCGGAAAATCCAAACATTGAAATACATCAAATATATATATACATCATCGAGTATAATCCAACAACGTAATTCATGTTTATATAAACATTCAGCAACAAGATACATGTACAAATGTATCACAAAAGAATCATATACATCCTAGCTACCCGGTGCTACATATCAGAGCCAACCGACCAAAAGAATGAAGACACGCTTCACAAAAAGACCTCCAACATACCTACTCTGCAATGCCTCATAGAGCATCATAAAACAGCAGAAGGGTGAGAAATATTATCATAATAACAATGCATATAATTATATACCTTAGCATAAAAATGCACATATTCCACATTCTCAGCACAATCCATCACAATTCATTCATATACATCACATTGTATATATATACACAACTAAGCATATTCATCATGCATACTTTCACAATTCTCAATCATTCCACATAAACATACACATTTATGTTTATTCACTAATGCATCATTATAAAGATGATAAATGCAAATCATAGAGACCGACTCACGACTCTATGCAAATGCAATGCGGTACCGACTCAATCATCACTAGTTCACTCAGGAACTCTGCTGGAACCATCGCTCGTTACCAATGTAACTCCCCGTCGGGCCTACGATGTTCACCCATTGCTCACACCCCACATGGGCACACAATGTTTATGGATCGCTCACACCCCACATGGGCACACGACCCGATCGCTCACACCCCACACAGGCACACGATCGTCTATAATCATCGCTCACACCCCACATGGGTACACGACGTTATAGCGGATTCTCATTAGAACCACCCAACACAAGAATGCACATCATGATGCTTCACATGCAAAATGACTCAAGACATTCTTGAAATGCATACATATTCACAATATATTCATGCATTCTTCTCATACAATCACATACAATCTATATACATTCACATCAATGCACTATTGTATGATTCACATTCAAACACATAGTCAAAACGGTAAAAGTCGCTAAATATCACTATTCCCGACTTTCCGACATAATAAAATCGGCTAACAATTTCCAAATCATCATAATAAGAAAGTACAGCTCAATAGCTTTCCAACGACACCAAGAATGTAAAAATCGGATAATCGAAACAAAAGTTACGGACGAAAACGAAAATGACATTTTGAAAAATCTCATTTTAACACTTCTCCTGCTCATACGCGTATGGACCTATGTCATACGCGTATGGCCAAAACCCCTTACGCGTACACTACGCAAATCACCAGATGGTCGGGAAAAAAGGAAGGTTCATACGCATATTGGCCCTGAAATGCGCCATCCATACGCGTATTGCCCAAGTCAATACGCGTATGGCCCTCCCAATTACGCGTATGGCCAGGCAGAATGCAGAATTTTCCTGCAGAATTCTGTTCTGCGTTTTCCACCCAACCCACACCCAAATTCATCATCTAAACTCAGAAAAACACCAATTTGATATCTAACAACATGTATTATTCATGTAACAACCACAAGGGACACGAAAACATCATTTTCAACACGATTAAATCGATTTCTATCATTTTCTATACAAATGGGTTTCCACCAAATTCTTAAAAATCAACAACAACAATAACACAATCATACATAATCATACACATTGATAAGATAATGATATTTCACACCCTTACCCGGATTTAATTGATTCCTAGAAGTTGATTTCTTGATCTCCTAGCTTTTCTCCTATTTTCCTTCTCTTTTCTCCTCTTCCCCTTTCTTTCTCTCCTTTTTCTCTCTATTTCTCTTTTCTTTCTATTTCCTTCTATTTTCCTTTCTTATCTCTTTTTCTTTCTTTTCTATTTCTTTTCTCTCATTTTCTACACCAATTCAATTAATTCATTTTCACTCATAAATCTATTTCTACTAAATTTTCTAACTTAATATTAATTGAGAAAAGTCTAAAATACCCTTCATTCTAATTTCTCCGAAAACTCTCAAAATAGTAAAAATAACCTTTAACACACCAATTTCACAAATAAAATAATTTACCACTCAATTTAAATAAAAGACTCGACAAAATGGAAATAATCAAAATCGGGGCGTTACAACTCTCCCCCACTTTAGAAATTTTCGTCCTCGAAAATATTACCTGATACAAACAACTCCGGATACGACTCTCGCATCCCACTCTCTAGTTCCCAAGTCATATTGCCTTCCGCAACATCTCCCCACGCCACTTTCACAAGCGCAATATCCTTGCCCCTTAGCTTCTTAACTTCACAGTCCAAAATCCTAATCGGTAAAGCTTCCACCGTAAGGTTATCTCTCACTTCCACCTCGTCCATAGGAATAACATGTGACGGATCCGGAACATACTTCCGAAGTTGTGAAACATGGAATACGTCATGCAAATTTGAAAGGTTCGGAGGCAACGCCACACGGTAAGCCACAACACCAACTCGTGAAGTAATCTGATACGGACCAATAAAACGAGAAGTCAACTTCTTCGACTTCAAAGCACGACCCACACCCGTAACCGGTGTAACTCTAAAAAACACATGGTCGCCTTCTTGAAACTCTAGATCTTTCCTTCTCTTGTCATGATAGCTCTTTTGTCTAATTTGAGAAGCTTTCATCTTCTCCCGAATAAACTTCACTTTCTCCGTCGTTTGTTGTACCATCTCCGGTCCAACTATCGTCCTCTCACCCGTTTCATGCCAACACAAAGGTGTTTGACATCTCCGACCATACAAAGCCTCAAATGGTGCCATACTTATACTCGAATGAAAACTGTTATTGTAGGTGAACTCAATCAACGCCAAATAACTATCCCAAGCACCACCTTGCTCTAGCACACAAGCACGCAATAAGTCTTCCAACGATTGAATTGTCCTTTCGGTTTGACCATCCGTTTGCGGATGATAAGCCGAACTCAATCTTAGCTTAGAACCCAAATCCTTTTGTAAACTCTCCCAAAACCTCGATGTAAACCTAGGATCTCTATCCGATACAATACTCTTAGGAACTCCATGTAACTTCACCACCACAAGAACATAAATCTCGGCTAACCTCTCCAAAGGATAACTAATATCAATTGGAATGAAGTGAGCAGATTTAGTAAGCCTATCAACAATTACCCCAATAGCATTATGACCTCTTTGCGTATTCGGCAATCCCGTAACAAAATCCATCGATATACTATCCCATTTCCACTCCGGAATGTCCAACGGTTGCATCAATCCACTAGGTTTTTGATGTTCCACCTTAGACTTTTGGCAAGTTAAGCACGCATACACAAATTGAGCTACATCTCTCTTTAATCCGGACCACCAAAAGATTTTCTTCAAATCTTGATACATTTTGTTCGCTCCCGGATGAATACTTAAGTTACTTTGGTGTCCTTCTTCCAATATCATCTTTTTCAACTCCGCATCATCGGGAATACAAATACGACCACGAAATCTCAAAACTCCAAAATTATCAACCTTGAAATCCTCATTCTCATTCAACATTAAATCAACGAATTTCAAATCCAACTTTTGTTTTTCACATACGGTTGCAAGAAAATCATTCGTAACATGTAGCATACCAAGTCTCACACTTCTCGGCGTCATTTCACAAACTAAACTCAAGTCTCTAAAATTCTCCAAAAGTTCCCATTCTTTCATCATCAATGCGGACAGATGTAACAACTTCCGACATAAGGCATCGGCCACCACGTTTGCCTTACCCGGATGGTAATTCAAACCAAAATCATAATCCTTCAAAAGTTCTAACCACCTCCTCTGTCTCATGTTCAATTCTTTTTGATCAAATAAATATTTCAAGCTCTTGTGATCACTAAAAACTTCAAATCTCGCACCATAAAGATAATGCCTCCATATTTTCAAAACAAACACCACGGCCGCTAACTCCAAGTCACGTGTAGGATAATTCTTTTCATGCACTCTCAATTGTCTTGAAGCATAAGCCACAACTTTTCCATCTTGCATCAAAACACCACCTAAACCAATCAACGAAGCATCACAAAACACAACAAATGGTTCATTAGGATTCGGTAAAATCAAGATCGGAGTCGTTGTCAACCTTCTTTTTAGCTCATTAAAACTCTCTTCACAATGAATATCCCAAATGAAAGCCTTTCCTTTACAAGTCAATTGCATTAACGGGAGTGCAAACTTCGAAAATCCTTCAATAACCCGCCAAGCCTAAAAAGCTTTGAATCTCCGTAACCAACCTAGGAACCTCCCATTGCATCACCGCATCAATCTTGGATGGATCCACACTAATACCACTACCGGAAATAACATGTCCAAGGAAACTTACTTCCGACAACCAAAATTCACATTTCGAAAACTTTGCATACAATTGTTTCTCTTTCAAAATTTGTAACACAATCTTCAAATGCTCTTCATGCTCCTCTTGAGACTTAGAGTAAATGAAAATATCGTCGATGAAAACAACCACAAAACGATCCAACTGTTCATGAAAAATACGATTAAGGTATTCCATAAACACACCCGGCGCATTAGAAATCCCGAATGGCATCACGGAATATTCGTAATGACCATACCGTGTCCTAAAGGCCGTCTTTTGAATATCCTCTTCTTTCACACGAATCTGGTGGTATCCTGATCTCAAATCAATCTTGCTAAAAACACGCGCACCAACCAATTGGTCCATCAAATCATCGATCCGTGGAAGCGGATACTTGTTCTTAATTGTCACCTTGTTCAATTGTCGATAATCAATGCATAACCGCATCCTCCCATCCTTCTTCTTTACCAACAATACCAGAGCACCCCAAGGAGAAACACTTGGTCTTACAAATTTCTTGTCCAGCAAATCAGTCAATTGCTTTTTCAATTCTACCAACTCCGATGCCGACATACGATACGGTGCCATCGAAATCGGTCTAGTACCCGGAACTAGATCAATAGAAAACTCAACTTCTCTTTCCGGCGGTACATCCGTAATATCCTCCAGAAAAACTTCTGGAAAATCACACACCACTGGGAACACATCAAGCTCAACTTTACTCTCCACCGACAATGAGGCAAACAAACCAAACAATTGAGCTTCGTCCGCTAAAAGTTTCTTCAACTCTTTAGTGGATAGGAAACTTTCATCTTCATCATCTTCCAAAGAAGGAAACCTTACCAACTTGTGATAGCAATCTATATGAACTCGGTTAAATTGCAACCAGTTCATACCCAAGATTACGTCCAATCCCTCCAACGGAAAACATACTAAATCCATAATGAAGTCTTTACCATACATGGTCAAAGGACAACTTACACACACCAAAGACGTAGTTACCGACCCTGAAGCAGGAGTCTCAATAACCATCTCAATACCCATCAAAGACAAAGCAAGATCCAAACGCTTCGCGCACTTAGACGAAATAAATGAATGAGTCGCTCCCGTATCAATAACAGCAACTAAAGGTGTACTATTAATAAAGCATGTACCTTTAATCAAACGGTCTGCACTAGTGGTCTGAGTTCCCGCCAATGCAAACACCTTTCCGCCCGCTTGAGCTTGTTTCAGCTTAGTACACTTAGTACTAATGTGACCCACTTCTCCACAATTATAGCACTTCACTACATTCCTTCTACAATTAGTAGTAGCATGCCCTACTCCTCCATAGTTAGAACATTTCATCACAGTCTTCCCATACTCAAATGATTTATGACCCATTTTGCCACACTTGTAACACTTAATGGAACCGGAACCTCCTCCTCCTGATCTCCTATCAAAGCTTCCCCTATGCTTGCCCTTATCAACGGGTGTCACATAAGGTCCACTTCTAGCTTGTTGCTTTCCCTTCCTCTCATTCAAACTTTTGTAATGTGTAGAACGAGCCTTACTATCTTCCTCGAAGATTCTACAACATTCCGTCAAATCTGTAAACCTTCTTATCCTTTGATTTCCCACAGCTTGCTTAATCTCAGGACGTAAACCATTCTCATATTTAATACACTTTGAGAACTCAGCAGTAATTGCAGCATAGTGAGGATGGAATTGAACCAACTCCACAAACTTAGCAGTATAGTCCACCACCGACATACTACCTTGTTTTAGTTCAAGAAACTCCATCTCCCTCTTCCCCTTCACACTTTCAGGGTAATACTTTCTCAAGAATTCAGTACGAAATAAATTCCAAGTTATTTCTTCGTCATCCACTTCAAGAATTCCACGAATACCGACCCACCAATCGTCGGCTTCTTCCTTCAGCATGTGAGATCCAAGCCTCACCTTATTCCCCTCCGCACAGTCCATGACTCTAAATATCCTTTCAATCTCTTTCAACCACAGTTGAGCACCATCGGGATCAAATCTTCCTTTGAAGACCGGTGGTTGATTCTTCCTGAACTCGTCATTAGCATTCACGTTAGGTGCACCTTGCACCGCCCTAGCCATTGCTTCAAAAGCAGCAGCCATCGCATTGTCGTTTCTACCAGCCATATTCTGATCATTCCCAAAAATGACAACAAGGTTAAACAACAGTTCAACCAACACAACAACAAGACAAACACAACTGACTCAACTCTGGCTCTGATACCACTTAATGTAACACCCCTTTTCTATACCCCCAGATAATCACATTAACATTTAGGCACATATTAAAAATTTCGCCAGAGTATAATTATAAACATGGTATAAAAGAGGCGTGTCACATCAAACACGATTTTAAAACATACAACACCTGCTCAAACATTAATATGCAACAGTGGGGTAACTTTGCAATAGAGGAACTTGTCTTTACACCCACATCTCAATATTTAGAATGAAAGCGGAAAATCCAAACATTGAAATACATCAAATATATATATATATATATATATATATATATATATATATATATATATATATATATACATCATCGAGTATAATCCAACAACGTAATTCATGTTTATATAAACATTCAGCAACAAGATACATGTACAAATGTATCACAAAAGAATCATATACATCCTAGCTACCCGGTGCTACATATCAGAGCCAACCGACCAAAAGAATAAAGACACGTTTCACAAAAAGACCTCTAGCATACCTACTCTGCAATGCCTCATAGAGCATCATAAAACAGCAGAAGGGTGAGAAATATTATCATAATAACAATGCATATAATTATATACCTTAGCATAAAAATACACATATTCCACATTCTCACCACAATCCATCACAATTCATTCATATACATCACATTGTATATATATACACAACTAAGCATATTCATCATGCATACTTTCACAATTCTCAATCATTCCACATAAACATACACATTTATGTTTATTCACTAATGCATCATTATAAAGATGATAAATGCAAATCATAGAGACCGACTCACGACTCTATGCAAATGCAATGCGGTACCGACTCAATCATCACTAGTTCACTCAGGAACTCTGCTGGAACCATCGCTCGTTGCCAATGTAACTCCCCGTCGGGCCTACGATGTTCACCCATTGCTCACACCCCACATGGGCACACAATGTTTATGGATCTCTCACACCCCACATGGGCACACGACCCGATCGGTCACACCCCACACGGGCACATGATCATCTATAATCATCGCTCACACCCCACATGGGCACACGACGTTATAACGGATTCTCATTAGAATCACCCAACACAAGAATGCACATCATGATGCTTCACATGCAAAATGACTCAAGACATTCTTGAAATGCATACATATTCACAATATATTCATCCATTCTTCTCATACAATCACATACAATCTATATACATTCACATCAATGCACTATTGTATGATTCACATTCAAACACATAGTCAAAACGGTAAAAGTCGCTAAATATCACTATTCCCGACTTTCCGACATAATAAAATCGGCTAACAATTTCCAAATCATCATAATAAGAAAGTACAGCTCAATAGCTTTCCAACGACACCAAGAATGTAAAAATCGGATAATCGGAACAAAAGTTACGGACGAAAACGAAAACGACATTTTGAAAAATCTCATTTTAACACTTCTCCTGCTCATACGTGTATGGACCTATGCCATACGCGTATGGCCAAAACCCCTTACGCGTGCACTACGCAAATCACCAGATGGCCGGGAAAAAAGGAAGGTTCATACGCGTATTGGCCCTGAAATGCTCCATCCATACGCGTATTGCCCAAGTCAATACGCGTATGGCCCTCCCAATTACGTGTATGGCCAGGCAGAATGCAGAATTTTCCTGCAGAATTCTGTTCTGCGTTTTCCACCCAACCCACACCCAAATTCATCATCTAAACTCAGAAAAATACCAATTTGATATCTAACAACATGTATTATTCATGTAACAACCACAAGGGACACGAAAACATCATTTTCAACACGATTAAATCGATTTCTATCATTTTCTATACAAATGGGTTTCCACCAAATTCATAAAAATCAACAACAACAACAACACAATCATACATAATCATACACATTGATAAGATAATGATATTTCACGCCCTTACCCGGATTTAATTGATTCCTAGAAGTTGATTTCTTGATCTCCTAGCTTTTCTCCTATTTCCTTCTCTTTTCTCCTCTTCCTCTTTCTTTCTCTCCTTTTTCTCTCTATTTCTCTTTTCTTTCTATTTCCTTCTATTTTCCTTTCTTATCTCTTTTTCTTTCTTTTCTATTTCTTTTCTCTCATTTTCTACACCAATTCAATTAATTCATTTTCACTCACAAATCTATTTCTACTAAATTTTCTAACTTAATATTAATTGAGAAAAGTCTAAAATACCCTCCATTCTAATTTCTCCGAAAACTCTCAAAATAGTAAAAATAACCTTTAACACACCAATTTCACAAATAAAATAATTTACCACTCAATTTAAATAAAAGACTCGACAAAATGGAAATAATCAAAATCGGGGTGTTACAACAACCAGGGCTTTACCTAGTTCTAGACCGAGTTGCCGAGGAAAACTCTAAATAACTATACTAGTATATATATAGTTGATATATGACAAGTATTTAAAAGGATATGAAATAAGACTAACCATGCGCAGCTTCCCACAATACAGTTATATATATTGGACATGTATTTAAAGAATGAAAAAAGACTAACCATGCGCAGCATCCCACAATACAGTTATATATATTGGACATGTATTAAAAGAATGAAAGAAGACTAACCATGCACAGCTTCCCACAATACATTTATATACATGAAAGCAGTAAATGAAAGCGGATAAACACTTACCCGTTGTTGAGCTTCCATGCTGTATGGTTAGTTGTTCAGAGAAATTAAAGAAAGCTTTGATATCGATCATATATTTGAATTCAAAATCAAAGGAGAAAGTATTTTGAAAAGATTGTTGGGTCTTACAGCTCAAGGAGATGCCCAAGTTGATTTTGATAACAAGGCGATGATCGTGCCGGATTTTTCTTGAAAACACAGTGGGTCTTATTCAATGACTGAGGCCCAAATTATTTTGGTTTTCAAAAAGGGGGTTGGGTCTTACACTCTATTTGAGGCCCAAAGAGTTTGTCTTTGTACAAGTGATGGGGCTTACAACTCAGGGAGAGGCCCAAATTATTTTATTTTAAACTGGCGATCGCGCCGAGATTTTTGAAAACACCGTGGGTCTTACACAATGACTGAGGCCCAAAAAGGTATTATTTATAAAAGGATTCGGTCTTACACTCTATTAGAGGCCCAAAGTGCTTTTGAAAATATTTGTTTAGGGTGATTAAGATCAAAACCCTAAATTAATTTCAAAATATACTTTAATTAAATAAAAATTTGATTAAAATGATGAAAATTATCAAACATGTGTGAAAAACAAGTTGTGATCTTAGATTAATGTTTGAAACTATTTTTTTTTATCCACAAAATTATTGGAAACCATTTAAGTTTGGAAAATCAAGAAGGAAAAAATATTTTAAATGTTAAAAAACAAATAAAAATTAATTCTTTACAAAAATACCTAATATATGAAATAAATAATATTTTTTAGGAAATTTTTGTAAAGTAAAATATTTTAACATTTTTGTGAATTACTAAAAAAAGAGTCAACTCAAAATCCTTAAAAACCAGAGAGAAATTAATATTTGAATCACTTAAATAAAATCACAAAAATTCAAATATTTGAAATTTAAAAAAAGGGCGCCAAGAACACCATGTTCTTTCTCGCGCCCTCGGTTTCTTCAAATTTGCGTTCTCCCCTCAATCTCACTGAATACTTGATCAAATCACACAATCCACATATCAATTTGCTCGTTTTCAACTCACGATCATGTCTATGGTCTTTAATTTCATTTATTTTAAGCATGGAATAAGAAATCAAGACAAAACCTCAAGAACTCTAAATTCTGCATGAAGGCTGAGATTTTTGATACACGATTCATACAAGGCAATTAATAGAGGGGAAACATTCTATGCATGATTATGAACATTTGGCAAAAGTATTGTGCGAGGAAATATGCATAGATTAAGAGATTACCAAGTTTAGGCTTACTTGAAGGTCCTGACAGCAAGAGCAATTTGATTTTTGAGTTGGAGGTGTTACAGATGAGCTGTGATGATCTGAACAGCTTCCCTACACCATATGGAATGTGTTTGAATGCTTGGAGTGATCTAAAATAGACTGGAACAGATTATGGTACCTCAGCTGCACTTTGATTGAAAACTTGAGCAATTGGCTGGTGATTTTGTGAAATTGGTGTTCCATATGTTGTTTAAGTGTTTGGATCACTTCTATATAATGTTTATGAGGTGTGTGTGTGATTGGTTTGGTTAGAATTTCTCCCAAGCTCAAAACCCGATAGTGACTTGCTTTAGAAGGAAATTTTGGAAGTGAGAAGGTGATTTTGAGGAAAGCATCAGTTTGGGTGCTTTGGTGTACTCAAACTGATCACAATTGAGCTCTATTTATAGTGTACCAAGTTTGTTTTGGCTGCAATAGTGTATGGAAACTGGTACATGTCTGATGCCAATTGGATCATTTTGGGATCTCAAGTCTCCTCTAGCCATTGACTTAAGATTAGAGCACATGCCTATAGTTCTTTGATTCAAGGATAAGGCTTGACTGAATTGTTCATCTTTGCTCTGATACATGCCACCTCTAAGAATCCATTGAATGCCTCAAAACAAAATTGGAGTCTTGAGGCATCTTTAGCTTTTAGGGGTGCCAAACCTATATGTAGTTCCAAAGACTTGGGAGGCTTATGGATCAGTGTTTGTTCCTCATTGGTCTCCCCCTGAGGTGTTCAGATGGATAAGCATGCTTGTCATTTGCACAAATTGTTCAAATCGACCCTTTGTGCACAAATCTGCCTTGCACAACAGTTTGAATCAAGGCATGTTGCAGCTATCATAACTCCTAGCTTCAGATGGAATTTGATGGAGTTTTTGGACATTTTGGAAAGCCTTTATGTGACACAACATATGTGTGACCATAGTTTGTCTTGAAACTTTTTGGATCCAAGTGAAAAATCTCCCTACATTTTGAAAAAAAGCAAGACAAATTCTTACTTTGTGAAAATTTCACAAAGTATTGGAAAAAGTGGCATTTCATGTTTTCAACCATTTTGATCACTCCATAGCTAAAAATCCATGAGGATTTAGAATGAGGTGTAGTTGACACTTTTAAAGTATGCCATGAGAGCTACAAATCCATCTTTGGATCAGTCAAAATGGTTGCTTGGATCTCAAGTTATGATCCATGGAAGTTGGTACCCTAGCCACTTTGTTCCATAACTTAGAAAAATTCTAAGTTTTTATGGTTACCCCTTTTACAAGTTATCCCACTTTCTTTGATTTTTCTTGACTAATGATGATTCTAATCACACATTATCATTGTTTTAGGGTTAAAGAACCATAATTACGAAAAATCTCAAAGAGTCAAACTTTGACTTTTGTGCACAGTTGACTTTTTATCAGATGAATTCCAAATTGTGTGATCCTTTGTGAAATCAAGTCCTTGACCTAAATCAAACTTGATGGATGTGTTTCATGGGTGTTATAGGGTCTATTGAATCATGTGCCAAGGTTTGGGAGCATGTCTTGGTCAAAAGTCAAAGGTACAGTTGACTTTTTCCCCAAAACCCTAATTGTGTTCTTGATGAAATTGAAACTTGTGGATCAAGCTTCTTGGATCAATCCATTGTTGAAAATGGATAAATATAGTGTCTTAGAGACCCTCAAATCATGTCTTGAGGTCTTAGTTCATGTTTTGTCCCAAAAGTCAACTTAGGGGTGAATTAGGTCAAGAAACCCTAATTCCTGATTTTTGGTAAATGCATCTCCTGAGGCTAAATTGACTTGATGATTGGGTCCATGAGGTCCCTTGGAGTATCTTAAGTTGTGATTTGAAGCATTGGCTCATGCCTAGAGGAAAATTTCCATCTGGAGGCCGTGGTCGACCAAAACCCTAATTTGGTGACACTGGCGATCTTGAGGCTTAATCTACCTAGAATGTTGCAACCTTGTGCTTGATTCTTGACGTGGGAGTCCTATTGATCCTTTGTGGGTTTTTGAGAGGTTAGACAAGTTAAAGATCGTGTCATTTCTTGATTGATCCTTTGTCTAAAAGCTCTGGGAGGGCCTGAAACCCTAATCCTTGATAGTAGTGAATGCTCACCCATCTTTGGGGAGACTAATGAGGTATGATGGTTCCTCCATATTGTGATAATTATTTACACAATGATGGGAAAACGTAGTGGTCAAAATTTGGGGTATGACAGATGCCCCTATTTAATCTTCTTGGACCCGAAAGTGTGATTGGTGAAGGTATTTGGACATTCGGGTGTAAGATGATTAAATATCAAAATACCCGAAATTTTGATGGTGGTTATGAATGGCAGTTTGCGCATCCATCTTCTTTTACTAAGCAATGATGCTTAGAAAAGGGTGAAACTTCCCCTCGATCCTGGTTTCCTACCAAGGAACTGGTCTCAGTTTTTGATACAAACTTCCCCTCAATCCTGGTTTTCAGCCAAGGAGCTGGTCTCGGTTTCTGAAATAAACTTCCCCTCGATCCTGGTTTCCAACCAAGGAACTAGTCCCAGTTTCTGATATAAACTTCCCTTCGATCCTGGTTTCTTACCAAGGAACTGGTCTTAGTTTCTTTTGTCAATAAACTTTCTTGACAAGGAACACTATTGGTAGCGGTTTTCCCCAAACTTCTCACCGAATTTTCCTGAGGCGATGCCATTTGACGGAAAACTTTTGATGTCAGACTTGCTAGGGGGAACCCATTCGTTTGAGTTGTAGAGGTGCACAAACATCTCTATTGGAGATGCCATTTGTTGACTCGACTAGGGAAAACGAGTCTCTTGAGAGACTGCTTTTTGTTTGGGGATATTACATCATACTTTTCTCGAGATCTTCTCGGAGAAATGCCATGTGATGTAATCCAATTTCGAGGTGCTGATGACCTTTTCGTCAACTAATTTTTCGGAGGAAAACTGATATGGTGTCGAAGCTTTGATTAAGAGGCTTTCTCTGGGGATTTTCCTTAATCCAAGAAAGCAAAGATATCATCTTCAATGGAAAAGAGTGATATTTGTTGATGGTCCTCTTGCTTTTTAGAGGTTCAATTTATCAAAGTATTTGAGGGCCGTCTCTATTCCAGAAATAAAATGGAGAAAGATTACTTAGATGATTCCTTTCCTAACGAGGAAAGAACTGACAATTCAATTGACAAGAGGACTTTTATCACCAAGGGATAAGACCGATTAGAGTGATAGTGATGCAATAAGAATACAAATGTATCCATAATGCATGATGTATGTATGTATATGCTGGCAAAACTGACACGACATACAGACGAATAGATGAACATGACTGGATACTCGGCCATTGCAGGGGATGAAAAGTATCACTGGTCCAAAAGTAGCAATTCTGCCTTGCTTAGGAGAGATAACCCCTGTGGGGAACAACGTTGGCTGGGCTTAGGAGATAAGAACTCTGCCAGAGATGTCAGATGAAATGTGGTCTCTGACACAGTGGATCCTTCATTCAGGCGTACTGGTGTAGAAGGAGTACTTTGATTCTGCACTTTGAGGTTTGATTACTTCTGGAGAAGCGATCGGTGCTCTTTCGATGTTCAACAGTCAAAAGAAATGCCATCTTTATTTTGAAAGCAGAAAAAGTTTGACACTTAAATTCATTTTTGTTTTATTTCAAGAATCGTTGATCATATTAAAATGTCATTCTGTAAAGCTAAAACAAATAAGAATTGCAAGCAAAAGCATTAGGGCTCAAATTTTATTGATAGGATGGAAATCAGCCAAACGCTTGATTCCATGGAGTATTTACAAAGTTAAAAAATGGTAATTTTAAGGGAACAGGGCTACATTGAAATATAATGACCGCTATCCTTCTACCAACTTTGAATTCTGGGCATCTTGAGCTTCTGTCAAAGATGACCTTGACTGGAATATTTTACTAACCGATGGCATTACTGCTGAGGAGTTGAACTGATCAGACGTAGTTACTTACCATTAATCCCTAGCTTTTGTCTGGATTGTACTTTGAGATTTCCAATCCATTGGGATGATTTTTGATTATGTCTCTAACTTTTACCTGGACCGCCCTTTTGGGTTTTCAATCCACCGAGACGTTTTATTTTATTTTATTTAGGCGAAGTATTTCTTGACTACATCAACATTTGTGAGGTAGGCAAATTCCTCTCCATCCATGGTTGCGAGTCTCAAGGTGCCGCATAAGAAAGCTTTCGTGACCACATAGGGATCGTCATAATTCGGAGTCCATTTGCCCCGAGAATCAGTGAGAAATGATTGTAACTTTTTAAGCACGAGGTCTCCTTTCTTAAAGACGCGAGGTCGGACCTTTTTGTCAAACACCCTCTTCATTCTTTGTTGATACAACTGACCATGGCATAGTGCCGTTATTCGTTTTTCTTCGATCGAATTCAGTTCGTCGTATTGACTTGGACACCATTCAACTTCTGTTAGCTTGGCTTCCATCAATACTCGGATTGATGGAATCTCAACTTCTATGGGGAGCACTGCTTCCATGCCATATACTAGAGAGAAAGGGGTTGCCCCAGTTGAAGTGCGGACAGATGTGCGATAACCATGAAGAGAAAAAGGTAACATCTCGTGCCAATCTTTGTAGGTTACAACCATTTTCTGAACAATTTTCTTGATGTTCTTGTGAGAATCTTCTACCGCTCTATTCATCTTAGGTCAGTAGGGAGATGAGTTATGGTGTTCGATCTTGAACTCAGTGCATAACTCTTTCATCATCTTATTGTTCAAGTTGGATCCATTATCAATAATGACCTGGCTTGGAACACCATAATGACAGATGAGATTGTTTTTGATAAAGCTGACCACCACATGTCGGGTTACATTAGCGTATGATGCTGCTTCGACCCATATGGTGAAGTAGTCAATGGCTACCAAAATGAACCGATGTTCGTTTGAAGCCTTGGGTTCATTAATGCCAATCATGTCGATTCCCCATATAGAAAATGGCCATGGGGAAGAAAGAACTTTGAGATCCGTTGGCGGTACATGAATTTTGTCTAAGTATATCTGACACTTATGACACTTCCTCATGTACTTGTAGCAGTCGGATTCCATGGTTAACCAATAGTACCCGACTCTCAGAATTTGTCTTGCCATTGTGTGTCCGTGGGCATGAGTTCTAAAGGATCCTTCATGAATTTCTTTTATCAACATGTTTACTTCTGGTCTGTCTACACATCAGAGCAAAACCATGTCGAAGTTTCGCTTATAGAGTGTATCACCGATCAGGAAGATACTTCCAGAAAGTCTCCTGAGAGTTTTCCTGTCTTTTCTTGATGCCCCAGGAAGGTACTCTTATTTCTGAAGGAAGCTTTTGATATCGTGATACCAAGGTTTATCGTCTATGACCGCTTCGATCATGAAAATGTAAGCGGGCTGCTCAAGGCGCATTATGTCAATCTTAGGTACGTTATTCCATTGACCTACACTAATGATGGAAGAGAGAGTGGCTAAGGCATCAGCCATGTGATTCTCTTCACGAGGGATATGATGAAACTCGATTATGTTGAAGAATGGTAACAACCTTCTTGCGTAATCTTTGTAAGGAATCAATCCTGATTGGTATATGTTCCAATTTCCTTTGATCTAATTGATAACCAGGGCTGAGTCTCCATATACACCCGAGTTCTTAATCCTTAAGTCAATCGCTTCTTTGAGATCCATGATACAAGCTTCGTATTCGGCCTCCTTGTTTGTACACTTGAATGTCAGTCGGGCGGTGAAAGGAATGTGGATACCCTAAGGTGTTATGATGATTGCCCCAATTCTGTTTCCATAATGATTGACAGCTCCGTCAAAGATTAGTCCCCATTAGGAACCTGGTTCTGGCCCTTCACTGGGTAGCGGTTCATCACAATCTTTCATTTTCAAGTACATGACATCTTCGTCTGGGAAGTCAAATCTGACTGATTCTTGATTATCAATCGATTGATGAGCCAAATGATTGGCTAAAACACTTCCTTTAACTAATTTCTGAGCGTGGTACTAATGTCATATTCTGATATCAACATCTGCCAACGGGCAATCCTTCGCGTGAGAGCAGATTTTTCAAAGACATACTTGATCGGATCCATTTCAAAGATTAACTAAGTAGTATGACGAATCATATAGTGGCGAAGACGTTTGGCTTCCCAAGCCAGAGCACAACAAGTTTTCTCAAGCATAGTGTACCAAGTTTCACAGTCAGTGAACTTCTTACTCAAATAGTAAATGGCCGATTCTTTTCTTTTTCTTTCATCTTGTTGGCCAAGTACATAACCCATTGAGTCTTCCAAGACTGTTAGGTATATGATCAGTGGTCTTCCTTCCACTGGAGGTGATAAAATCGGTGGGTTCAACAGGTATTCCTTGATATTGTTGAAGGCGGTTTGACACTCTTCTGTCCAAATGCAGTCCTGATTCTTTTTAGGTAATTTGAAAATTGGCGTGCATGTCGCTGTCATGAGGAATATAAATCTGGGAATGTAATTCAAACCTCCCAGGAATCCCCTGACTTGTTTTTCTGTCTTTGGAGAAGGCATTTCTTGAATGGCCTTGACCTTGTCCGGATCAACCTCAATTCCTTTCTGGCCGACGATGAACCCTATCAATTTCCCTAAACGGACACTGAATGTGCACTTATTGGGATTCAAGCGGAGTTTGTATTTTCTCAGCCGCTCGAATAGTTTTAGCAGGTGGGTTACATGATACTCTTCTATTTTAGATTTTGCAATCATGTCATCGACATATACTTCTATTTCTTTATGTATCATATCATGAAACAGAGTAGTCAAGACCCTTTGATAGGTTGCCCCGACGTTTTTTAGACCGAACGACATTACCTTGTAACAAAAAGTTCCCCATGGGGTGATGAATGAAGTTTTCTCCATATCTTTCAGCGCCATTTTGATTTGATTATAGCCCGAGAATCCATCCATGAAGGAGAATACTTTGAACTTTGTTGTACTGTCTACCAGCATGTCAATGTGTGGTAGTGGAAAGTCATCCTTTGGATTGGCCTTGTTCAGATCCCTGTAGTCTACACACATTCTGACCTTTCCGTCCTTTTTCAGAACTGGTACTATATTGGCTATCCATTGAGGATATTCTGATGTGGCGAGGAAACCCGCGTCAATCTGTTTTTGTACTTCCTCTTTCATTTTGATGTCCATGTCCGGATGAGTCCGTCTCAACCTTTATTTTATCGGCGGACATTCTGATCTCAATGGTAGGTGATGTTCCACGATGCTGGTATCCAACCTTGGCATGTCCTGATAGGACCAAGCGAATACATCGGGAAACTCTTTGAGAAGCTTTTTCAAACTTTCTTTGACAGGTAGACTGAGCACTGCCTCAATCTTAACCTCTTTTCTCTCCTCTTCTGAACCCAAGTTGACTATTTCCAACGGCTCTTTGTGAGGTTTAACGGACCTTTCCTCTTGTCTGAGTAATTGACAGATCTCTTCTAGAATTTCTTCGTCATCTTCTTCTTCAGCCCCAAATACCGGGAATTCAAAGTTGGGAGAAGACATTGGATCGTATGTTTCAATGGGGTTTAAAATAAGAAATATGAATGAAGTGATGATTTGTTTTAGAAGATATAGAGAGAATGCAAGAGTGCGTGCAGTGTATTTTCTGAAAAATACTTGTTTTTATTATTTGAGTTTTTTAGGATTACCATTTTCTGAAAAAGCGAAAAGATAAAACAGATATAAATACGAAAATTATAGAACAACGTTATTTTATTTATGATCTGTCGATTCTTGAAACTACAACCCTATAATACAAAACTCTGTCGCTTTGGGCAAAGTGAAGAGAGACATTTACAGAAAGTGAGCCCTATCAAAACATCCGTTTCACCTGGGCAGGGTGAAAGGTTAAAACAAAGACGGCAATTACTTAGACTTATGAACAACTTTTAGAACGTTGACAGCAACCCATTGGCGGCAAACCCCTCGGTGAATCACAAAGTCTGGTACCTTCCTACTTGGCCCATCCTCAGAAATAACGCTGATTCCTGGTGGAGCAAGATCATTGGAACCTGTTTCCTAGGAAGAGTTGTCATAGGAGGATTCCTTTATTGTATTATGTCCAGTGTTTGTACTCTTAGGCAGATCTCCCCATCTAGTTGGCTGGATGTCCTCGAGCTTGATGCCAGAGCTTTCGGGAGCGGTGTACTTGACCAAGTAGTCGTACCTTCCACTCGGTTGTCCTAGTGTGTCCTACACCTCTTTGGAATTGGAGGAGTCATCTCTTTCGATGACGTTGACCTCGGGAAAAGCATAGTTGATGAACTATAGTCTGGCAAGCTTTGCCAATTCATCGTCGTGCTGGATGTTCTCTGAATGCCCTGAGTGTTGATCCCATGAACTGGTGGAGAAGCAGGTATTCTTTTCAATGATGCTCAGCTGATATGCATCGTTTGACTGACTCTCTTGTCTTGAGTCTCCTGGGTATGGCTGCAAAATAGGCAGGCCATCCATTGGGCCATAATAGTCATGGTCAAAGTTGTCCTTCATCAGAGTGTCCTCCTCTAATGAATTTGGTGGAGCACGACATCCTTCTGAATCACAATCTCCGTATATCATTCTGACATCTGACCTTGGAATATATCTCGGACTCTGTGTGGGATAGCAAAATGGTGTAGGTACCTCTTCCTGAGACATATAACCGTCCTCGTTAAGATAGGACTTCCACTCTTCATCTGTGTCGGAGGAATTACCCTCGTTGATGGTATGCACTTCTTGAGACACTGGGTAAAGGAGTCCTCCACTATGGAAGAAGTTCTGAATAGGATAAAGATTTTCATTGTTAGTAGATGTCTGGGTACAAGTTGAAGAAGAACCAAGACCTTTCTTTTTCTTATTGTCAGTAGGAATGAAAAGTTGTCCCCATCCTTTTGTGTAGTTAATTTTGATTACTTCGAGAGCATCTTTGTGCGAGGAAATCGACCTCTTTCTGATTGATTGTCATTGCCCACCGAAAGTGCTTGGAACTGAGTTCCAACAACCTCCTCTGGGTCTACACAAGTGGACGATGATAAGTTACTCACGATCAAGGCTTGCTCTCTGTAGACTGTGACGAGTTGGTCATTCTTGACGAACTACAGTTTCTGGTGAAGTGTCGAAGTGACTGACCCAGCCTCATGTATCCAAGCTCTTCCTAACAAGCAGTTGTATGCTGCCTGTAGCGAGCGATTCTGGACGCGGTTCTTAAGCGCTGGTCGCTCTCTGCGGTTTGAGCTTTGACTATAGGTCGATTCATTTTTTATCCTATTGTGAGCTGAATAAGGAAGGGAAATAGATGTCTCCAATTAACCCTGCTTTGCATACTGAGTTTAAACAGCGGTCTGTTAGGTTACGGATGCTATCAATGTGGGGGGGCCTTTGTACTGGTTATTTGTATTTTTTCCAATACGGTTCTCTTTCTTTTTTTACCTGGGAAGAAGGTTTCTGGCGGGGAACAAGGATTAGGATGTTAGGACTGATGCTTTTGAATTACTGCTTTTAATTGATGGAGATATGGTATTTGGATTTTTTGTTGATTGCGCTCGCTAAGATTTTTTCTTTCGATCTTATGCCTACGTATTCCCGTTTACCGAAACAGGGAAATCAGAGCGTTCGTAGTTCCTCCTATTCTATGGGAGGAAATGGGTGTTTTTGGTGTCTTGTTTAAAGCCCAAGACGTGAAGCGAAAGGTGGTTTGTATCTTGTTCAAAGCCCAAGATGTGAAGCTGAAAGGTCTATTTGTGTCTTGTTCAAAGCCCAAGACGTGAAGCTGAAAGACCTCGACTTTAGAGAGAATGTGTCATCTCTAAAGAGGGGGAAGGAGAATTACTTTAACTGGGATACGCGGATCTGAGCAATGCCATAATTTCTGAAGAAAGGGTTTTAACCTGAAGGAGAAGACTTTAACTCAGTGTAGAGCAATGCCATCTTTCCTTAGGAATTTCTCATGCTAAAAGAGGGACAGTGGCATGGATATAGGTGATCCAGAGGCTTGCCGCTTACAGCGATTAGATGAAAGGAAAGGAGTTGTTGATGTTTGTGTACTGTGAACGAGGCACAACTTTGATGCTAAAAGGTTGATTGGATCAACCAATGGTTTTCTTATACAAAGCCTAAGAGGAGGCTAATTTCCGCTAGGAAAATCATTATACAAAGCCTAAGAGGAGGCTATTTTGTGTCTCGTACAAAGCCCGAGAGAGAGGCTAAAAGTTTTTGACCCGACGATAGAGTCTTTGTGTCTCGTACGAAGCCCGAGATAGAGGCTATTGTTTGTTTGACTCTACGAGGGAGTCTTTGTGTCTCGTACGAAGCCCGAGATAGAGGCTAAAAGTTTGACTCAACAAGAGAGTCTTTGATACTCAACAAGAGAGTGTTTTTGTATCTCGTACGAAGCCCGAGATGGAGGCTAAAGGTTTGTTTCAGTTGAGTGACAGATCCAATATACTGAATTTAAAAGAGAAAATCAGTTCTTATATGAGCAACACTGTACTCAGGGATTTGATTTGAGGATCAGGGATATTTCCTTCTCTTTGAGGAAACGGGAAATCCAAATGGTATTGAGACTGTCCGAGTCTGCGGGTTTCATTCCTATTTAACGAAGGGGGTCACTTGAGAATGTCTTTGAGACTCAAGGAAGTTAGTCTGTCCAAGTCTAGAGTTTTTTTCTTTTGTACTATGCTTTGAGAAACAGTAGTAGACTCTATGAAAGGACTGTTCTATGAGGATGACTAGGTTCTGTTCCTATACCTCTAGGAGGTCGTCGGGACAATTTGTACGAAGCCCAAGAGGAGGCTGGAAACTTTTAAGAAGCCGACGGGTCCTTGTACGAAGCCCAAGAGGAGCTATCATTCCCGAAGGAAGAGATCATTATACGAAGCCTAAGAGGAGGATGTGAATACTTCTAAGAAGCCGTAGTGTCCTTGAATAATGCCCAAGAGGAGGCCGATGCTTTTAAGAAGCCCGTGGGTCTATCATCTCCTTTCCATTAGGAGAGATAACTCTTTTAAAGATAAAAACCACTGGTAAATGTGCGAGGTTTACTATCCAGCGACTTTTAGCTTTTGAAGAGGGTTCCTTAGTTAAGGTCCAAGATTATGACCGTAGTGGGTACCCAAACCCCGAGACATTCAAGGCAAGCTATCCACAAGGAATAGATCGAGTCAGGAAAGTTCGAGAATTTGGAAGAAACTCAAAGATGCCATTCACGGAGAATACATTCATCTTGGGGAGTAGAGCTTCTTGACGATTCCTAAGGAGGACAGCCGAAGAGAAGACTGTATCTGGTGCTCCTATTGGGGATCTAGGCGTCTATTTCTACGAATAAATGAAACGGCGTCACCTAGTTCTAGACGTAGTTGCCGGGGAAACTCGAAATATCTATACTATTATTACACAGTAGATATGAGTTTATGAAAGGAGACTTACAGTGAGCAGCCCCACAATACAGTTTATAATGTGAAAGCAGTTAATGAAAGCGATAACCACTTACTCGGTTGTAGTGCTTCCATGCTGTTTGGTTAGTTGTTCAACAAAGAAAGATTGAAAACAACAGTATATTCAAAATCAAAGGAGAAAGTGCTTTGAAAAAGAAAGATTTGGGGCTTAAGGAGAGGCCCAGGGTTTTATCAGTGAGCACACTGTTTGACTTTGTACAGCGGGACTTATACAAGTGACTGGGGCCCAAAAAGGTTTTCGGTACAAAGGGACGGGTCTTACACTCTCTCAAGAGGCCCAAAAAAGGTTTAAAGAAAAGAGAGGGGCTTATAACACGAGGGTAGGCCCAAATGATTTTTCGTTTAAAAATGGCGATCGCGCCGAGGTTTTCTTTTAACCGAGGTTTTCTTTTAACGCAGAGGGACTTATGCAATAAGTGAGGCCCAAAATGTTTTGGTTAAAAGGGGAATTGGGTCTTACACTCTAATAGAGGCCCAAAGTGTTTTGAATGGGTCTTATAGCTCAAGGAGAGGCCCAGATGATTTTTATTTTTAAACGGGCGACGATCGCACCGTTTACTTGTACAGAGGGACTTATACAATGAGTGAGGCCCAAAATGTTTTTGTACAAGGGGGGATGGGTCTTACACTCTCTCAAGAGGCCCAAAAAGTTTTGAAAGTGATTTATGAGGGTTGAATTAATCCAAAACCCTAATTTGTTTTCAAAATGTATTTAATTGAATAAAAATTCAATTAAAATGATCAAAAATTATTTAACACATGGAAAACAAATTGTGATCTTGGATTAATGCTTCAAAAATTAAGTATTGACCTACAAAATAATTAGAAAGCATTAAAAGTTGCAAAATCAATGTAGAAAAAATATTTAAAATGTCAAAAATAATTAAAATATTAATTCTTTGCAAAAATATCAATTATATGAAATAAATAATATTTTTGGGATTTTTTGTGAAAATAAAATATTTTAACATTTTTGTGAATTATTAAAAAAAGAATCAACTCAAAATCATTAAAACTCAGAGAGAAATTAATTTTTGAATCAATTAAACAAAATCACAAAATTCAAATATTTGAATTTCTAAAAATGGCGCCAAGAACAAGCTGAAGAACACGCGCGTGTTCTTGGTTTCTCAGATTTGCATTTTCTATCCAATCTCCATGAATACGTAATCATATCATGCAATCCACATATCATTATGCTCGCCTCAACCTCACGATCATGTCTATGTACTTTAATTTCATTTAAATTAAACATACAACAAGAAATCACGAAGAGACCTCAAGAACCCTAATTTTTGCATGAAGGCTAGGATTTTTGATACACGATTCAAACAATGCAATTAATTGAGGGAAAACATTCCATGCATGATTATGAACATATGGCCAAATTATTGTGCGAGGAAATATGCATAGATTGAGAGATGACCAAGTATGTGCTTACCTCCAAGCCGTGACAGCAAGTTCAAAGTGATTTTTGATTTGGAGGTGTTACAGATGAGTGGTGATGATCTGAACAGCTTCCCTACACCCTATGGATTGTGTTTGGATGGTTAGACTTGATTGAAATTGGCTGGATCATTTTGTGGTACCTCAGCTGCACTTTGGTTAAAACCTTGAGCAACCAGCTGGTGATTTTGTGAAATTGATGTTTCAGAAGCAATCTAAGTGTTTGATCAGCACATATGTGATGTATGTGAGGTGTGTGAGTGATTGGTTTGATTGGAATTGCTCTCAAACTCAAAACCCGATAGTGACTTGCCTTAGAAGGCAAAATTGGAGTGAAAGAAGAGATTTTGAGGAAAGCATCTGTTATATGGATTTGGTGTACTCAAACTGACCACAATTGAGCTCTATTTATAGTAGAGAAAGTTTTTTTTGCAAGGAATAGTGCATGGCAGTTGGTAAGTAGGTTTGGCCAATGTTGGCAAATGAAAATCCAAGTCTCCTCTAGCCATTGACTAGAGGTTAGGGCACAGAGCTTTGGTTCCCTTGGTCTTGGATAAGTCTTGACTGATTTCAGATGAGAATGGCTCAGTCCATGCCACCTTGATGGTTTCATTGAATGCCTCATTCCAAATTTGAAGTCTTGTCCCTATTTTGGCCATTCTAGGTTCAACATGCTATTTCGTGTTCCATTGACTTTGGAGGCTTGGCTCAGTGATTGTCCCCTTTAGATTCAATCCTCTGAGGTGTCCAAGTGGATAGGAGCAATTGAATTTGGCTGATTTTGGCAAATCGACCAAAGTTGCAAATTCTGCCTTGCCTTGACAGATTTCAGCAAGGCAACTTGGCAATGTTGTATCTCATGGTGTAGGTTGAATTTGGCAATGTTCTTGGCCATTTTGGAAAGCTCTTACATGATACAACAACTGTTTGAACAAGTTTGGTTTTGATCTCTTTTGATTCCAAGTGAAAAATCCCCCTACATTTGGCAAAAAGTGAGGCAGAATCTGACTTAGTGAAAATTTCACTAAGTGTTGGAAAAAGTGACATTTTCACTTTTCAGCCACTTTGATCACTCCATAACTCAAAATCCTAAATGAATTGGAATGACTTGTAGTTGAAGTTTTTGTAGGTGATAATGAGGGCTACAAATCCATCTTGGGATGAGAAAAAATGGCCTTGTGGTTTAGGAGTTATGGTCCTCCAAAGTTGGTACCTTTGCCACTTTATTTTTAACTTAGAAAAATTTCTAAGTTTTATGGTTACCCCTTTTACAAGTTATCTCACTTTTCTTGATTTTTCTTGATGAATGATGATTCAAATCATACATTAACATCATTTTAGGGTTAAAAATCCATTTTGGTGAAAAATCTCAAAAAGTCAAAGTTGACTTTTGTGCACAGTTGACTTTTTATCAGATGAATTCCAAACTGTGCAATTCTTCAGGAAATCATGTCCTTGACCTAAATCAAACTTGATGGACATGTTCCATGGGTGTCATAGGGTATATTCAATCATGTATTAGGGTTTGGGAGCATGTCTTGGTCAAAAGTCAAAGTTACAGTTGACTTTTCTCTTAAAACCCTAAAGGTGGTGCAGATGAAATTGAGACTTGTTGCTCAAGCTTCTTGGATCAATCCATGGTTCCAAATGGATCAATATGGTATATTAGAGACCCTCAAATCATGTCTTGAGGTCTTGGCTCATGGTTTGTCCCAAAAGTCAACTTAGGGGTGAATTAGGTCAAGAAACCCTAATTCCTGATTTTTGATGAATGCATCCCCTGAGGCAAAATTGACTTGATGTATGGGTTCATGAGGTTCCATGAAGTATATTAGGTCATGTTTTGGATCATTGCCTTGTGCCCAGATGAAAATTTCCATCTGGAGGCCCTGGTCGACCAAAACCCTAATTTGGTGACACTGTCGATCTTGAGACTTGATCCACCTAGAAGGGAGTAGCCTTGTGCTTAATCCTTGAAGTGGGAGTCCTTTTTGATCCATTGTGGATATTTAAGAGATTAGACAAGTTGAAGATCATGTCATTTCTTGATTGATCCTTTGTCTAAGCACTCAGAGAGGGCTTGAAACCCTAATTTTGATTGTATTGGATGCTCACCCATCTTTGGGGAGACTGATGAAGCATGATGGTTCATCCATATTGTGATGATGATTTTCACAATGATGGGAAATCTAAGTGGTCAAAATTTGGGGTATTACAGATGCCCCTATTTAATCTTCTTGGACCCGAAGGTGTGAATGACGAAGGGATTCGGGCATTCGGGGTGCAAGAGGATTAAATATCGGAATACCAGAAATTTTGATGGCGGTTATGAATGGTAGCTTACGCATTCATCTTCTTTAGCTAAGCAATGATGCTTAGAAAAGGTAAACTCCCCCTCGATCCTGGTCTCCTACCAAGGAACTGGTCTCAGTTTTCTTTTGAAATAAACTTCCCCTCGATCCTGGTTTCCTACCAAGGAACGGGTCTCAGTTGTGGAAACAAACTTCCCCTCGATCCTGGTTTCCTACCAAGGAACTGGTCTTAGTTTCTGATTTAAACTTCCCCTCGATCCTGGTTTCCTACCGAGGAACTGGTCTTAGTTTTTTTTTTTTTTTGTCAATAAACTTTACTGACAAGGGACGCTATTCGTAGCGGATTTCCTTCAAACTTCTCGCCGAATTTTCCTAGGGAGATGCCATTTGAGTGGAAAAAGTTTTGATGTCAGACTTGCTGGGGAACCCATTCGTCTGAGTTGTAGAGGTACACAAACTTCTCTGTTTTGGAGATGCCATTTGAGTGGTTCTACTGGGGGAAAACGAGTCTTTTGAGAGACTGTTTTCGTTTGGGGTTACATCATACTTTTCTCGGGATCTTCCCGGAGAAATGCCATATGATGGGATCCAATTTTGAGGTGCCAATGACCTTCTCATCAGTGGTTTTTCGGAGCAAAACTGGCGTGCTGCCGAATCTCTGATCACGAGGCTTTCTCTGTGGATTTTCCTTAATCCGGGAAAGCAAGGATATCATCTTCAATGGCGAAGAGTGATGTTTATTGAAAGTTTTCTCTGGCTTTTCAGAGGTTCAAGTTATCAAAGTGGTCAAGGACCAACTTCTTTCCAGAATTAAACTGGAAGCGAGGTAGTTCAGACACAGTATTTTCTGACGAGGCAAGAACTGACAATTCGATTGAGAGGACTTCTACCACTAGGGGACAGGACCGACTAGAGTGATAGTGATGCAATATGAAATGTGAATGCAAATAAAAAATGCATGATGTATGTATGTATGTACTGACAAAACAGACGCAACATACAGACTAAGAGATGAACACAATTGGATACTCGGCCATCGCGGGGCGAAGAAGTACCATTGATTCAAAATAGTAATTCTACCTTGCTTAGGAGAGATAGTCCCGTTGGGAGCTATGTTGATTGGGCTTAGGAGATGAGAACTCGGCCGAGGCGTGTCAGACGAAACAAGGTCTCTGACACAGTTGATCCCTTCATTCAGGCGAACTAGTTTAGAAGGAGTACTTTGATTCTGCATTTTGAAGTTCGCTTACTTCGGGAAAAGCGATCGATGTTCTTCTGATGTTCAACAGTCAAAAGAAATGCCATCTTTAATTTAAAAGCAGAAAAAGTTTAACAAGTAAATTTATTTTTGTTTTATTTCAAGAATCGCTGATTAAGTTTAAACAACGTCGTTCTGTAAAGCTAAAACAAGTAAAGAATTACAAACAAAAGCACAAGGGCTCAAATTTTATTGACAAGATGGAGATCAGCCAAACGCGTGATTCCAAAGAGTATATACAAAGTTAGAAAATGGTAATTTACAGGGAAAAGGGTTACGTTGAAACATAACGACCACTATCCTTCTACCAACTTTGAGTTCGGGACATCCTGAGCTTCCGTTGAAGATGACCTTTGACTGGAGATTTCCTCCGATAGATGATGTTGTAACTGCTGCTGAGGGACTTGCCTCTGTTGAACATAGTTACTTGCCATTATCCCTAATTTTTGCCTGGATTGTACTATGAGATTTCCAATCCATCGGGATGATTTTTTTTCATGTCTCTAACTTTTGCCTGGACCGCCCTTTCGGGTTTTCAATCCACCAAGACGTTTTTTTTCTTTTCTTTTTTTTAGGCAAAGTATTTCTTGACTACATCAACATTCGTGGGGTAGGCAAATTCCTCTCCGTCCATGGTTGCAAGTCTCAAGGCGCCGCCTGAGAAAGCTTTCGTGACCACATAGGGGCCATCATAATTTGGGGTCCATTTGCCCCGAGAGTCAGTGAGAAATGATTGTATCTTCTTGAGCACGAGGTCTCCTTTTCTGAAAATACGAGGTCGGACCTTTTTGTCGAACGCCCTTTTCATTCTCTGTTGATATAACTGACCGTGGCATAATGCCGTGATTCTCTTTTCTTCGATCAGGTTCAGTTCGTCGTGTCGACTTTGACACCATTCAGGTTCGGTGAGCTGAGCTTCCATCAATACCCGGATTGATGGGATCTCTACTTCTATGGCGAGCACTGCTTCCATGCCATATACTAGAGAGAAAGGGGTTGCCCCTGTTGAAGTGCGGATAGATGTTCGATAGCCGTGAAGAGAAAAGGGTAGCATTTCGTGCCAATCTTTATAGGTTACAACCATCTTTTGAACGATCTTCTTGATGTTCTTGTTAACCACCTCTACCGCTCCGTTCATCTTGGGTCGGTAGGGAGATGAGTTATGGTGTTCGATCTTAAACTCTGCGCACAACTCTTTCATCATCTTATTGTTCAAGTTAGATCCATTATCAGTAATGATCTCGCTTGGAACACCATAACGGCAGATGATATTGTTTTTGATAAATCGGACCACCACTTGTCGGGTTACATTGGCGAATGACGCTGCTTCGACCCACTTGGTGAAATAATCAATGGCTACCAGGATGAACCGATGTCCGTTTGAAGCCTTGGGCTCAATCATACCAATCATGTCGATTCCCCATATGGAAAAAGGCCACGGGGAAGAAAGAACTTTGAGATGTGATGGCGGTACATGAATTTTTTCGGAGTATATCTGACACTTGTGACACCTCCTCATGTACTTGTAGCAGTCGGATTCCATGGTCAACCAATAATACCCGGCCCTGAGAATTTTTCTCGCCATTGTGTGTCCGTTGGCATGAGTGCCAAAGGATCCTTCATGAATTTCTTTCATGAGCATGTCTGCTTCTGGTCTGTCGACACATCGGAGCAAGACCATGTCAAAATTTCTCTTATAAAGAGTGTCACCGCTCAGGAAGAAGTTTCCAGCCAATCTTCTGAGGGTTTTCCTGTCTTTTTTGAGTGCCCCAGATGGGTACTCTTGTTTCTGAAGGAAGCATTTGATATCGTGATACCAAGGTCTGTCGTCTATGACTGCTTCAATCGCGAAGATGTAAGCGGGCCGTTCAAGGCGCATGATGTCGATCTTAGGTATGTCATTCCATCGACCTACACTAATCATGGAAGAGAGAGTGGCTAATGCATCAGCCATGTGATTCTCATCACGAGGGATGTGATGAAAGTCGACTCTGTTGAAGAAGGGTAACAACCTTCTTGCATAGTCTTTGTAAGGAATCAATCCTGATTGGTATGTGTTCCAATCTCTTTTTATCTGGTTAATAACCAGGGCTGAATCGCTGTATACGTCCAAGTTTTTAATCCTTAAATCAATCGCTTCTTCGAGACCCATGATACATGCTTCGTATTCGGCCTCGTTGTTCGTACATTTGAACGTAAGTCTAGCAGTGAAAGGAATGTGGGTACCCTGAGGGGTAACAATGATTGCCCCAATTTCGTTTCCATAATGATTGACTGCTCCGTCAAAGATAAGTCCCCACTGGGAACCTGGTTCTGGCCCTTCACTGGGTAGCGGTTCATCGCAATCTTTCATCTTTAGATACATGACATCTTCGTCTGGGAAGTCAAACCCGATTGATTCTTGATCGTCAATCGATTGATGAGCTAAATGATCGGCTAAAATACTTCCTTTAACGGCTTTCTGAGCATGGTACTCTATGTCATATTCTGATAGTAACATCTGCCAACGGGCAATCCTTCCCGTGAGAGCAGGTTTTTCGAAAACGTACTTGATTGGATCCATTTAGGAGACCAACCAAGTAGTATGACGAATCATGTACTGGCGAAGACGTTTGGCTGCCCAAGCCAAAACACAGCAAGTTTTCTCAAGCACCGTGTACCGAGTTTCACAGTCGGTGAATTTCTTGCTCAGATAGTAAATGGCAGACTCTTTCCTTTTAGTTTCGTCTTGTTGGCCAAGTACACATCCCATTGAGTCCTCTAGGACTGTGAGGTAAATGATCAGTGGTCTTCCTTCCACTGGAGGTGATAGGATCGGAGGATTCAACAGGTATTCCTTAATACTGTCGAAGGCGGTTTGGCAATCTTCTGACCAAACGCAATCCTGGTTCTTTTTGAGTAATTTGAAAATCGGCGCACATGTCGCGGTCATAAGGAATATGAATCTGGAGATGTAGTTCAAACGTCCCAGGAATCCTCTGACTTGTTTTTCAGTTTTCGGAGAAGGCATTTCTTGAATGGCCTTAACCTTGTCAGGATCAACTTCAATTCCTTTCTGGCTGACGATGAACCCTAGTAATTTCCCCGAACGGACACCGAAGGTGCACTTGTTGGGATTCAAGCAGAGCTTGAATTTTCTTAGACGTTCGAACAATTTTGACAGATGTTCAACGTGCTCATCCTCTGTTCTTGATTTTACAATCAAATCATCGACATATACCTCGATTTCTTTGTGTATCATGTCATGAAACAGAGTAGTCATGGCCCTTTGATAGGTTGCCCCGACATTCTTCAAACCGAACGGCATTACCTTGTAACAAAAGGTACCCCATGGGGTAATGAACGAAGTTTTCTCCATGTCCTTCGGCGCCATTTTGATCTGGTTATAGCCCGAGAATCCATCCATGAAGGAGAATACTTTGAACTTTGTTGTGCTGTCAACCAGCATGTCAATGTGTGGTAAAGGAAAGTCGTCCTTTGGACTTGCCTTGTTTAGATCTCTATAATCAACACACATTCTGACCTTTCCATCCTTTTTGGGAACGGGTACGATGTTGGCTAACCATTGAGGATATTCAGATGTAGCGAGGAAACCCGCGTCGATCTGTTTCTGTACCTCCTCTTTGATTTTGATGGCCATGTCCGGGTGAGTCTGTCTCAACCTTTGCTTTACTGGCGGACATTCCGATCTTAGCGGTAAGTGATGTTCCACGATGCTGGTATCCAACCCTGGCATATCCTGATAGGACCAAGCGAATACATCAGGGAATTCTTTGAGAAGCTTTATCAAACTTTCTTTGACAGTTGGACTGAGCAGTGCTCCGATCCTGATTTCTTTTCTCTCTTTTTCTGAACCCAAGTTTACCGTTTCCAACGGCTCTTTGTGAGGTTCAATGGACCTTTCCTCTTGTCTGAGTAGTCGGGAGATCTCTTCTGGAATTTCGTCGTCATTTTCTTCTTCAGCCTCGAATACCGGGAACTCAAAGTTGGAAGAAGGCATCGGATCGTATGTTTCAACGGGGTATAAAACAAGCAATCTGCATGACGTGATGATTCGTGTTTAGAAGAGATAGAGAAAATGCAAGTGTGTGCAGTGTTTTGATTTTACTGCTTGTTTTTATTATTGAATGTTTTTTAGGATTACCATTTTCTGAAAAAGTAAAAAAAGAAAACAACAATTAATGCGGAAATTACAGAACGACATTATTTTATTAATGAACAAGTCGAATCTTGAAACTACAGCCCTATAAAACAAAACTCTGTCGCTTTGGGCAAAGCGAAGAGGGAAGTTTACAGAAAACGAGCCCTATCAAAATATCCGTTTCACCTGGGAAGGGTGAAAGGTTAAAGATGGCAATTACTTTGACCGACGAACGACCTTTGGAACCTCGACAGCAACCCATTGGCGGTGAACTCCTCGGTGAATCAGAAAGTCTGGCACCTTCCTTGATTTGTCTTCAGAAATGACGTTGATTTCTGGTGGAGTAGGATCATTGGAATCTGTCTCCCAAGCAGAGTTGTCGTAGGAGGATTCCTCTGTTGCACTTTGCATAGCATTTGTGCTCTCAGTTGTATCTCCCCATCCAGTTGACTGGATATCTTTGAGCCTGATACGAGAGCTTTCGGGAGCGGTGTACTTGACCATATAGTCGTATTTTCCACTCGGTTGTCCCAAGGTGTCCCAAACTTCTTTGGAACTGGAGAAGTCATCCCTCTCGATGACGTTGACCTCAGGAAAAGCATAGTTCATGAATTCTAGTCCTGCAAACGTTGCGAATTCATCTTCATGTTGAGTAGTTTCCGAATGACCTGAGTGTTGATCCCATGACAGGGTGGGGACACAGGTATTCTGTTCAATGACGCTCAGCTGAGTTTCATTACTCGGCTGACTTCCTTGCCCCAAGTTTCCTGGGTAAGGCTGCCACATTGGCAGACCATCCATCGGGCCATAGTAATTGTGATCAAAGTTTTCTTTCATCAGAGTGTCTTCCTCTAATGAATTTGGCGGAGCACGGCATCCTTCCGGATCACAATCTCCGTAGATCATTTCGACATCTGATCTTGGTATAAATCTCGGACTTTCTGTAGGAAACCAAAAAGGCATAGGCACCTCTTCCTGAGACATATAGCCGTCCTTGTTAAGATAGGACTTCCATTCTTCATCTGTGTCAGAGGGATCTTCCTCATTGATAGCATGAACTGTCTGAGACACTGGGTGAAGAAAACCTCCACTATGGAAGAAGTTTTGAAGGGGATGAAGACTTTCATCGTTGGCGGCTGTCTGAGTACAGGTTGCAGAAAAACCAAGACCCTTCTTTGTTTTATTGTCAATAGGAATGACAAGCCGTCCCCATCCTGTCATATCGGTACTCTCGACCGCTTTGATAGCATCTTTGTATGAAGAAATTGAAGTTCCTTCTTTGAACTGATTGTCCTTGCTCACCGATAGTGCTTGGAACTGAGTTCCAATAACCTCCTCGGGTTCTACACAAGCAGATGATGATAGGTTACTCACAAGCAAGGCTTGTTCCCCACAAACCGTGACAAGTTGATCGTTCTTAACGAACTTTAGCTTTTGGTGGAGGGTTGAAGTAACCGCTTCAGCCTGATGTATCCAAGGTCTTCCTAATAAACAACTGTATGTTGCCCGGATGTCCATGACCTGGAAAGTGATTTGGAAAGTGTGAGACCCAATAGATATGGGAAGATCAACTTCGCCGATAACTGTTTTTCTGGATCCGTCGAATGCTTTGACGACGACCTCGCTGACTCTCATCGGAGGGCCCTTAAATGATAATTGCGTCAAAGTGGACTTCGGCATAACATTCAGGGCTGACCCTGTGTCTACCAGTACATTGGATAAAGCATCGCCCTGGCAGTTAACTGTAATGTTGAGCGCCATGTTATGACGGCGACCCTCTTCAGGTAATTCCTCATCACTAAATCCCAAATTGTTGCAAAAAGTGATGTTAGAGACAATGCTATCGAATTGTCTGATTGTTACATCCTGTTCCACAAAGGCTTGCTCCAAGACTTTCTGTAGAGCCTCTCTGTGTGCTTCTGAACTGAGTAACAATGATAATACTGAGATCTTTGAAGGAGTCTGTAACAGTTGATCAACAATGTTATATTCACTCCTTTGGATGAGCTTTAGCATCTCATCCTTGTCTTTTGAAAAGTCGGGATTACCAGATTGACTGACTGGTGGATCAGGAATTTCCGCCTGAAGTTCCTTTTCTTTGTTGGATTCTCCAACCCCTCGGTTGAAGATTCGACCGCTTCGTGTTACACGACTGATGTCTACAATATTCATGACGGAGGGTAATGGAATTTCCTTTCCATTCTCGATTATTGTTGCACCGTATTTGTAAGGGATTGCCTTAGCTGATTCATACGGTAGTGGCCCCGGTAGATAGATGACTATGGGAACCTTCTGATTTTTCTGACCATCATAAGTAATCTCGATCCGTTCCTGGTTGGGAACTTTAGATTCGTCAAGTAGAGGAATGATGGCAAAAACATCCCTGGTCCTATGATGACTAGAGATTGTGACAACATTCTCAACTTGATTGGCAAGGTAGTTCGGCGTCCAGTTGATGGGTCCAGAACCTGGATATGGATGAATTTCTCCATGATCGACCTGACCCTAAAGAGCTGCTCTCACAAGGTAACACCCTTGGTTACTTTCCGAACAGACGCTACAACTGTCATAGTTGTGTGGTGGCACCTGGCCACGCCCACTTTGAATACAATGTAACCTTACTAGGTTACCTTCCATTGATCGGACATCCTGACTTTGACGACGAGTAGGATTCCTGTTATTGATACTAATCTGCTGAGTATCTTCGTCCATATAGATTGGCATTCACCAGTGATTTAACAAGTGCTGAAGTGCCTCCTGGACAAGGGTACAACCTCGATCGTTTTCGCAACCCGCTTTACAATTTTGATAGTCATGTGATATTAAGAATCCAAGTCGGACCTACTCAGCATGTAACTCTACCAGGTTGGTATCCATTACGCGGATGTCGAAGATCTGAACCATGTTGATTTGATAGGAGTTCCTATCATGGTAGTCTTGGATCCATCCAAGATCCATCTGACGCTGGAGGGCCTCTTGTATGAAAGAGCATCCCTGTTTGTTTACCGAGCAAATCAGACAGGAACTGTAATCGTACCGCGACAGATTATGATACTGGCTTTTCCTTGAGTGCATCGCCACCAAGTTGACATTCATCGCACGGATGTCGTAGTTTTGAATGACGTTGGAATTCATGTAAACCATGTTAACTCCACGAACTCGGTGCTCTTGGATCCATCCAAGATCCATTTGTTCCTGTAGAGGTGATTGCACTACCGAACATCCTTGGTTATCTTTAGAGCAGATATCACACTGGTGATAATTATGAGGTGGCACATGGCCATATCCACTCTGTCTACAATGCATCTTGACCAGATTGGTCTTTAACAAGAGTACATTGTGAATTTGATAGACATTGTTAGTCTCTTTCTCAATCAGATTGACTGCAGCTTTCTCGTGTTGAGGCAGTGGGTTCGTAAGAACATTAGGATTCGTATCTTTGAAAGATAAGAGCCCGCTCCTAACAAGCTTTTGCACGTCGGATTTGAAATTGAGACAAGTCTCAATGTTATGCCCCGAACCTCCTTGATGATAAGGGCATGTTTGATCCGCTTTAAACCAAAAAGGAGGATTTTCCGGAACTGAAAGGGGAGACTTAGTCTGAATGTGCCCCTTAGCCAGCAGTAACGGAAACAGCTTTGCGTACGTTACGGGTATAGGATCAAATCCTGGTGGCCGTGTTGTACGGTTGTTGTTATATGGAGGACGAGCCTGCTGAAGAGGCTGTTGTGTCCTTTGTTGGTCAGGTTGGCTCTGCACAACCTGAGGTTGATACATAGGAACAGGCGCGGGGCCGATAGCAGGAATAACAGCTGCTACTGGCTGATAACGACGCCTTTGCTTTCCGAGAGAGATATTCCCAATATCTTGCTCTTTTTTCTTAGGGAGAACACTACCGTATTTTTTAGTACCGCTCGTCGATCCAGTGTCTTTTACCAAACGTCCTTCTCGGAAGGCTTCCTCAAGACGTACACCCATGCCGACCATTTCGGTGAAATCACTGGGCGCACTGGCAACCATTCGGTCATAGTAAAATGAGCTTAAGGTCTTTAAGAAGATTTTTGTCATCTCTTTTTCCTCAAGAGGTGGACAAATTTGAGCGGCAATTTCACGCCACCTTTGAGCATACTCCTTAAAGGTTTCCTTTTCCTTTTGCGACATTGATCTGAGTTGATCTCTGTCGGGTGCCATGTCCAAATTGTATTTGTATTGTTGGACGAAGGCAGTACCAAGATCTCTGAATGTACTGATCGTAGTATGGTTTAAACCCATGTACCATTTGAGTGCGGCACCGGTTAAACTATCCTGGAAGTAGTGAATCAGCAGGTCCTGATTCTCCATCTGAGCTGACATCCGCCGAGCGTACATCACCAGATGGCTCTGAAGGCAAGAGTTACCCTTGTATTTTTCAAAGTCGGGCACTTGGAACTTGTGCGGGACTTTCACATTTAGGACCAAGCAGAGGTCTGCGACGTCCTTTGCAAATAGATCCTGACCGCGAATGGCTTGCAGCTCTTTCTGCATTTCCAAGAACAGCTCCTGGAATTCATCCATTCTGTCAAACATAGTTTCCTTCTTACCAGAAGGTGTCTGTGGAATCTGTCCTTCCGGGACAGTGTGCACCACAGGGGGTGGTACCGTGACTACGGCAGTAAGTCTTGGTGCCTCCCGAAGTTTGTAACCTTCAGGAGTCTTCAGTATGCCCCTAACATCTTCGCTTTCCCGAAGTTTGTAACCTTCAGGCCCAGCGGCTTCTGTTGCGATTCCCTGATCTTCAGTGATCGGCGGAACATATCCTTCCGGGATATAGTTAACAGGCATGCCCCAAGGACGATCTTTCGGCATCTGATACCTAGGATCATACTTTTCTATGATGGGCGTTGAGGTGATCTCTGAGATCACTGTTCTTTGTAGCCGAGCTTCTGCCATGGTTTGCATGTCGTTACGAAGCTTTCTCATATCCTCTCTCAGAGCGTCGATCTCTTTTTTCAACTCTCTGTTTTCTTCCTCAAGATCATCCATCTTTTTCTGACGATTGGCCCGAGTATTATACGAATGAGACAGTTTGACTCTAGAATCGAGACACAAACGTGAGATTCGTAGGGAAGAAGAATACGCGATGTGAGAATGATGAATGCAATGATTATATTAATTGTTGTTTTTTTGGTTTAATCAAAATAAACTTCGACAATTAGATTGCAAATATCAAACACTGGGGAAACCCCTTTTTATTGAATTCCAAAGGATTACAGAAATGGAAATACAGTAGATTACAAAGTGCAGAAACAGAAACCTAAACTAATGGGTCCCGAGTCCTCTCTGAGGAGAAACCGGGTGCTGATTCTGGTATCCTCCTTTTCTTTGACCGGGGCGCTTGGGCCGTTGTCGGGTTGTCATTCCTTTGCCAAGTGAAAGGAGTGAGCAAATTCCTTTGGTCATCTTGATTCTCTACAGCATGCTGCTCCAAAATTTCAATCAGAGCATCTTTCTCTTTTAGTAGTTGCTGTATTTGGATACACTCTACGTCGAGGGTGCGGTACTTGTTCTTCCAAGATCTTCTTTCCTTTTGAACTTTGTTGAGAGTAACCTGAAGCTTTTCAGTTTCCGTCATGAAGTACATGACAGTTTCCCTTGGTGGAAGAATTCTGTAACGAGGATAAGGCATTTTTAGCTTGAGAGCTCTGGTTTGTACCTAATGGAGATAAGGCTCCATCGAGACACAGTCCGGTTTTCCCAGAGACTCTCGTCCTTTCTTATGAACCTGTTTCCAAGCTTGCACTATTTCCATCTTTAGTGCTCTGTCACTTTCTCCTTCTTTGAAGAAAAGACCTTCCAGATGAACACCCAGTGAGATGTGTCTCATCGGGTATCCAAATTGACGAAGAACCAATATTGGATGATAGTTGATTCCTCCCTTAGTTCCTATGAGGGGCACGCTGGGGAAGTTTCCACAATGGTCAATGATTCTGATTCCCTCATAAATCCTATTACACCAATCTATATCGGAATTGGTGAGAGACATGATCTTCTGCGACCAACGTAAGACACTCTTGCAATCCCAAAAAGCAGCAGACTTGGGCAAGTGAGAGATAAACCATTTGTAAAGCAGAGGTACACAGCATGTGATCTCCCCTCCGCTGTACAAATTTCCCAAGTGTACAGAATGATACGTATCTGCGAGCAAAGTCGGTACAGGGTTTCCAATGACAAAAACCTTAATAGCGTTGATATCGACGAAGTTATTAATGTTGGGAAACAAAAATAACCCGTAGGTGAGCAAGACAAAGATGCTTTCAAAAGCAGTCCCGTTCCCTATACTAGCGAAGTATAGAGCCTTTTTTGTCAAGAACTGGGCTTGCAAACCTTGGATGCCACCCTTAGTGGTCATGTGAGTCCTGACCTCAGACTCGTCCAAATGAATTGCTCTTGCAATGATCTGATTCTTTGGAATTTCTTCCAGTCCAGAAAATGGAGCTCGATCTGTAATGTGTAGATCAATCAGATGAGAATACTCCTCCAGCATTGGTGATAGCTGGTAATCCGGGAATGTGAAACAGTGATAAACCGGATCGTAGAATTGAATGAGCGCGTCCATGATCCCCTTAATCACATGGACTCTTAACAGTGGTAGCAAACCACCGTGCTTGGCTCTGAAAGCCTCTGGGTTAACGATCATCCTTGCTAACCTTCTCAAATCCCTTAGTTTTGGAACCTTGAAGGTATACTGGCGAGTTCTCCTTCTACCGAAATCCATTAGCGTAATCCTCTTCTCTGATATTTGCAATCACAGTCTTAGTTTAATTTGAAAAACAGAGAGACTAGAAGAGAAGTTTTTTTTTTGTTTTAATGTTTTATTAAATGGATGCATGAATGCAGCACACAAAAACATAGAAAAAGCATGGGGTCAGAGGGTCGTTGTCATTAAGTCAAGGCTCTACCCATCCCCAAAGGTTTATACTAGGGTGATTTTTGTACCTGTACTCATTATCATCAGCTCCTCCCAGGAAGGCAGACAACAAGCGGATCGCCAGCGAGTTGTGTGCAATCTTAGAGTAAGTGCCATTCACCGAGAATAGATCACCAGCCTCAAATGAGGGTAGTATCGCGTAACAACTATTTCCGATAGTTTCCGCACTACGAAAGGGTTTGGCTCCTCAGCTTCTCAGACTTAACAACCGGCCCATTGGCTAGAAGAGTGAATGGGTTGCGTTGGTCAGCCTCCACTGAGGTTGATGGTCGACCCCGTCGCCATCGCTTATCTTAAGTGTATACTCCATCTTTCCACATACGGCATCACCCGCATTCCCATTAGCAGAAAAATAAACACGTATAGCAATTAGGAAAAGCAGTATATATATTTGTCCTAATCTTCCTAGACTTATAAAACTAAGAATCCTAAGTTCCTGACAGAAATGGCTCCCCGGCTGAGTTACCACTCTGTAGTTTTTCACACAAGTGAAGAGAAGAAAGAAAATAGAGACGAATTGGCCCCACGGTGGGCGCCACTTTTCTGTAGCGAGCGATTTTGGATGCGGTTCTTAAGCGCTGGTCGCTCTCTGTGGTTTGAGCTTTGACTACAGGTCGATTCATTTTTTATCCTATTGTGAGCTGAATAAGGAAGGGAAATAGATGTCTCCAATTAACCTTGCTTTGCATACTGAGTTTAAACAGCGGTTTGTTAGGTTACGGATGCTATCAATGTGGGGGGCCTTTGTACTGGTTATTTGTATTTTTGCCAATACGGTTCTCTTTCTTTTTTACCTGGGCAGAAGGTTTCTGGCGGGGAACAAGGATTAGGATGTTAGGACTGATGCTTTTAAATTACTGCTTTTAATTGATGGAGATATGGGATTTGGGTTTTTTGTTGATTGCGCTCGCTAAGATTTTTTCTTTTGATCTTATGCCTACGTATTCCCGTTTACCGAAATAGGGAAATCAGAGCGTTCGTAGTTCCTCCTATTCTATGGGAGGAAATGGGTGTTTTTGGTGTCTTGTTTAAAGCCCAAGACGTGAAGCGAAAGGTGGTTTGTATCTTGTTCAAAGCCCAAGATGTGAAGCTGAAAGGTCTATTTGTGTCTTGTTCAAAGCCCAAGACGTGAAGCTGAAAGACCTCGACTTTAGAGAGAATTTGTCATCTCTAAAGAGGGGGAAGGAGAATTACTTTAACTGGGATACGCGGATCCGAGCAATGCCATAATTTCTGAAGAAAGGGTTTTAACCTGAAGGAGAAGACTTTAACTCAGTGTAGAGCAATGCCATCTTTCCTTAGGAATTTCTCATGCTAAAAGAGGGACAGTGGCATGGATATAGGTGATCCAGAGGCTTGCCGCTTACAGCGATTAGATGAAAGGAAAGGAGTTGTTGATGTTTGTGTACTGTGAACGAGGCACAACTTTGATGCTAAAAGGTTGATTGGATCAACCAGTGGTTTTCTTATACAAAGCCTAAGAGGAGGCTAATTTCCGCTAGGAAAATCATTATACAAAGCTTAAGAGGAGGCTATTTTGTGTCTCGTACAAAGCCCGAGAGAGAGGCTAAAAGTTTTTGACCCGACGATAGAGTCTTTGTGTCTCGTACGAAGCCCGAGATAGAGGCTATTGTTTGTTTGACTCTACGAGGGAGTCTTTGTGTCTCGTACGAAGCCCGAGATAGAGGCTAAAAGTTTGACTCAACAAGAGAGTCTTTGGTACTCAACAAGAGAGTGTTTTTGTATCTCGTACGAAGCCCGAGATGGAGGCTAAAGGTTTGTTTCAGTTGAGTGACAGATCCAATATACTGATTTTAAAAGAGAAAATCAGTTCTTATATGAGCAACACTGTACTCAGGGATTTGATTCGAGGATCAGGGATATTTCCTTCTCTTTGAGGAAACGGGAAATCCAAAGGGTATTGAGACTATCCGAGTCTGCGGGTTTCCTTCCTATTTAACGAAGGGGGTCACTTGAGAATGTCTTTGAGACTCAAGGAAGTTAGACTGTCCAAGTCTAGAGTTTTTTTCTTTTGTACTATGCTTTGAGAAACAGTAGTAAACTCTATGAAAGGACTGTTCTATAAGGATGACTAGGTTCTGTTCCTATACCTCTAGGAGGTCGTCGGGACAATTTGTATGAAGCCCAAGAGGAGGCTGGAAACTTTTAAGAAGCCGACGGGTCCTTGTACGAAGCCCAAGAGGAGGCTATCATTCCCGAAGGAAGAGATCATTATACGAAGCCTAAGAGGAGGCGTGAATACTTCTAAGAAGCCGTAGTGTCCTTGAATAATGCCCAAGAGGAGGCCGATGCTTTTAAGAATCCCGTGGGTCTATCATCTCCTTTCCATTAGGAGAGATAACTCTTTTAAAGATAAAAACCACTGGTAAACGTGCGAGGTTTACTATCCAGCGACTTTTAGCTTTTGAAGAGGGTTCCTTAGTTAAGGTCCAAGATTATGACCGTAGTGGGTACCCAAACCCCGAGACATTCAAGGCAAGCTATCCACAAGGAATAGATCGAGTCAGGAAAGTTCGAGAATTTGGAAGAAACTCAAAGATGCCATTCACGGAGAATACATTCATCTTGGGGAGTAGAGCTTCTTGACGATTCCTAAGGAGGACAGCCGAAGAGAAGACTGTATCTGGTGCTCCTATTGGGGATCTAGGCATCTATTTCTACGAATAAATGAAACGGCGTCACCTAGTTCTAGACGTAGTTGCCAGGGAAACTCAAAATATCTATACTATTATTACACAGTAGATATGAGTTTATGAAAGGAGACTTACAGTGAGCAGCCCCACAATACAGTTTATAATATGAAAGCAGTAAATGAAAGCGATAACCACTTACTCGGTTGTAGTGCTTCCATGCTGTTTGGTTAGTTGTTCAACAAAGAAAGATTGAAAACAACAGTATATTCAAAATTAAAGGAGAAAGTGCTTTGAAAAAGAAAGATTTGGGGATTACAGCTCAAGGAGAGGCCCAGGGTTTTATCAGTGAGCACACTGTTTGACTTTGTACAGCGGGACTTATACAAGTGACTGGGGCCCAAAAAGGTTTTCTGTACAAAGGGACGGGTCTTACACTCTCTCAAGAGGCCCAAAAAAGGTTTAAAGAAAAGAGAGGGGATTATAACACGAGGGTAGGCCCAAATGATTTTTCGTTTAAAAATGGCGATCGCACCGAGGTTTTCTTTTAACGCAGAGGGACTTATGCAATAAGTGAGGCCCAAAATGTTTTGGTTAAAAGGGGGATTGGGTCTTACACTCTAATAGAGGCCCAAAGTGTTTTGAATGGGTCTTATAGCTCAAGGAGAGGCCTAGATGATTTTTATTTTTAAACGGGCGACGATCGCACCGTTTACTTGTACAGAGGGACTTATACAATGAGTGAGGCCCAAAATGTTTTTGTACAAGGGGGGATGGGTCTTACACTCTCTCAAGAGGCCCAAAAAGTTTTGAAAGTGATTTATGAGGGTTGAATTAATCCAAAACCCTAATTTGTTTTCAAAATGTATTTAATTGAATAAAAATTCAATTAAAATGATCAAAAATTATTTAACACATGGAAAACAAATTGTGATCTTGGATTAATGCTTCAAAAATTAAGTATTGACCTACAAAATAATTAGAAAGCATTAAAAGTTGCAAAATCAATGTAGAAAAAATATTTAAAATGTCTAAAACAAATAAAATATTAATTCTTTGCAAAAATATCAATTATATGAAATAAATAATATTTTTGGGATTTTTTGTGAAAATAAAATATTTTAACATTTTTGTGAATTATTAAAAAAAGAATCAACTCAAAATCATTAAAACTCAGAGGGAAATTAATTTTTGAATCAATTAAACAAAATCACAAAATTCAAATATTTGAATTTCTAAAAATGGCGCCAAGAACAAGCTGAAGAACACGCGCGTGTTCTTGGTTTCTCAGATTTGCATTTTCTATCCAATCTCCATGAATACGTAATCATATCATGCAATCCACATATCATTATGCTCGCCTCAACCTCACGATCATGTCTATGTACTTTAATTTCATTTAAATTAAACATACAACAAGAAATCACGAAGAGACCTCAAGAACCCTAATTCTGCATGAAGGCTAGGATTTTTGATACACGATTCAAACAATGCAATTAATTGAGGGAAAACATTCAATGCATGATTATGAACATATGGCCAAATTATTGTGCGAGGAAATATGCATAGATTGAGAGATGACCAAGTATGTGCTTACCTCCAAGCCGTGACAGCAAGTTCAAAGTGATTTTTGATTTTGAGGTGTTACAGATGGTGGTGATGATCTGAACAGCTTCCCTACACCCTATGGATTGTGTTTGGATGGTTAGACTTGATTGAAATTGGCTGGATCATTTTGTGGTACCTCAGCTGCACTTTGGTTAAAACCTTGAGCAACCAGCTGGTGATTTTGTGAAATTGATGTTACAGAAGTAATCTAAGTGTTTGATCAGCTCATATGTGATGTATGTGAGGTGTGTGAGTGATTGGTTTGATTGGAATTGCTCTCAAACTCAAAACCCGATAGTGACTTGCCTTAGAAGGCAAAATTGGAGTGAAAGAAGAGATTTTGAGGAAAGCACCTGTTAGATGGCTTTGGTGTACTCAAACTGACCACAATTGAGCTCAATTTATAGTAGAGCAAGTTTGTTTTGCAAGGAATAGTGCATGGCAGCTGGTAAGTAGGTTTTGCCAATGTTGGCAAATGAAAATCCAAGTCTCCTCTAGCCATTGACTAGAGGTTAGGGCACAGAGCTTTGGTTCCCTTGGTCTTGGATAAGTCTTGACTGATTTCAGATGAGAATGGCTCAGTCCATGCCACCTTGATGGTTTCATTGAATGCCTCATTCCAAATTTGAAGTCTTGTCCCTATTTTGGCCATTCTAGGTTCAACATGCTATTTCTTGTTCCATGGAATTTGGAGGCTTGGCTCAGTGATTGTCCCCTTTAGATTCAATCCTCTGAGGTGTCCAAGTGGATAGGAGCAATTGAATTTGGCTGATTTTGGCAAATCGACCAAAGTTGCAAATTCTGCCTTGCCTTGACAGATTTCAGAAAGGCAACTTGGCAATGTTGTATCTCATGGTGTAGGTTGAATTTGGCAATGTTCTTGGCCATTTTGGAAAGCTCTTACATGATATAACAACTGTTTGAACAAGTTTGGTTTTGATCTCTTTTGATTCCAAGTGAAAAATCCCCCTACATTTGGCAAAAAGTGAGGCAGAATCTGACTTAGTGAAAATTTCACTAAGTGTTGGAAAAAGTGACATTTTAACTTTTCAGCCACTTTGATCACTCCATAACTCAAAATCCTTAATGAATTGGAATGACTTGTAGTTGAAGTTTTTGTAGGTGATAATGAGGGCTACAAATTCATCTTTGGATGAGAAAAAATGGCCTTGTGGTTTAGGAGTTATGGTCCTCCAAAGTTGGTACCTTTGCCACTTTATTTTTAACTTAGAAAAATTTCTAAGTTTTATGGTTACCCCTTTTACAAGTTATCTCACTTTTCTTGATTTTTCTTGATGAATGATGATTCAAATCATACATTAACATCATTTTAGGGTTAAAAATCCATTTTGGTGAAAAATCTCAAAAAGTCAAAGTTGACTTTTGTGCACAGTTGACTTTTTATCAGATGAATTCCAAACTGTGCAATTCTTCAGGAAATCATGTCCTTGACCTAAATAAAACTAGATGGACATGTTCCATGGGTGTCATAGGGTATATTCAATCATGTATTAGGGTTTGGGAGCATGTCTTGGTCAAAAGTCAAAGTTACAGTTGACTTTTCTCTTAAAACCCTAAAGGTGGTGCAGATGAAATTGAGACTTGTTGCTCAAGCTTCTTGGATCAATCCATGGTTCCAAATGGATCAATATGGTATATTAGAGACCCTCAAATCATGTCTTGAGGTCTTGGCTCATGGTTTGTCCCAAAAGTCAACTTAGGGGTGAATTAGGTCAAGAAACCCTAATTCCTGATTTTTGATGAATGCATCCCCTGAGGCAAAATTGACTTGATGCATGGGTTCATGAGGTTCCATGAAGTATATTAGGTCATGTTTTGGATCATTGCCTTGTGCCCAGATGAAAATTTCCATCTGGAGGCCCTGGTCGACCAAAACCCTAATTTGGTGACACTATCGATCTTGAGATTTGATCCACCTAGAAGGGAGCAGCCTTGTGCTTAATCCTTGAAGTGGGAGTCCTTTTTGATCCATTGTGGATATTTAAGAGATTAGACAAGTTGAAGATCATGTCATTTCTTGATTGATCCTTTGTCTAAGCACTCAGAGAGGGCTTGAAACCCTAATTTTGATTGTATTGGATGCTCACCCATCTTTGGGGAGACTGATGAAGCATGATGGTTCATCCATATTGTGATGATGATTTTCACAATGATGGGAAATCTAAGTGGTCAAAATTTGGGGTATTACACTGCCCAGATGTCTATGACTTGGAAAGTGACTTGTAAAGTGTGAGGGCCGATAGTTATGGGAAGGTCGACTTCGCCGATAACTATTTTTCGGGATCCGTCTAATTCTTTGACGATGACCTCACTGCCTCTCATCGGAGATCCTTTGAATGATAGCTGCATTAGAGTAGATTTCGGCATAACATTCATAGCCGATCCGGATCTACCAGTACGCTGGCTAAAGCATCGTCCTGGCAGTTGATTGTAATATTGAGCGCCATGTTGTGACTTTTGCCTCATTCTGGCAATTCCTCATCACTAAACCCCAAGTTGTTGCAGGAAGTGATGTTAGAGACGATGCTGTCGAATTGTCTAATTGTTACATCTTATTCCATGAAGGCTTGCTCTAAAACTTTCTGTAGAGCTTCCATGTGAGCTTCGGAACTGAGTAAAAGAGATAACACGAAGATTTTTGAAGGAGTTTGCAACAGTTGATCAACAATGTTGTATTCACTCTTTTGGATGAGATTTAGCATCTCATCATCGTTATTTAAAAAGTAGGGATCACTGGATTGACCGACTGGTGAATTGGGAACTTCCGCTTGAGGTTCCTTTTCTCTGGTAGGTTCTCCAACTCATCGGTTGAAGATTCGACCACTCTATGTTACTCGACTAATGTCTACAATATTCACGACAGAGGGTAATGGAATTTCCCTTCCATTCTCAATTGTTGTTGCACCGTATTTGTAAGGGATTGCCTTAGTTGATTCATACGGTAGCGGTCTCGACAGATAGATAACTACAGGAGCCTTTTGATTCTTTTGACCATTGTAAGTAATTTCAATCAATTTCTGGTTAGGAACTTTCCTACTGTTCAAAGGAATTCTTGATTCTTCAAGCAGAGGGAGTATGGCGCAAACATCCTTGGTCCTTTTATGATCAGAGATTATGACGACGTCCTTGATTTGATCAGCGAAATAGTCTGGCACCAAATTGATTGACGCATAACTTGGACACGGTTGAATCTCCTTGTGGTTCAACTGACTTTTAAGGGCTGCTCGCACGAGGTAACATCCTTGATTATCCTCCGAACAAATTCTACAGCGCTCGTAGTTGTGTGGTGGCACCTGGCCACGTCCGCTTTGAATGCAGTGTAACCTCACTAGATCTGTTTCCATAGATCGAACATCCTGACTTTGATGCCTAGTAGGGTTCCCATCAATCATACTGACTTGTTGTGTGTCTTCATCCATATAGATCGGAAGCCACCAGTGGTTTAACAAGTATTAAAGTGTTCTTTGAACGAGAGCACATCCTTGGTCGCTCTCACGACATCCCTTATAATTCTGACAATTATGCGAAGTCAGAAAACCGAGCTGGACTTGTGTAGCGTGTAACTCCACCAAGCTGGTATTCTTCAAACAAATATCGAAGACTTGAATCATGTTGACTTGATAAGGATTCCTATCATGGTAGTCTTGGATCCATCCAAGATCCATCTGATACTGGAGGGCCTCTTGTATAAAAGAGCATCCCTGGTTGTTTACCGAGCAAGTCAAATAGGAACTGTAATCGTGCCGCGGCAGATTATGATACTGGCTTTGCCTTGAGTGCATTGCCACTAAGTCATGTTGACCCAACGAATTCAGTGCTCTTGGATCCATCCAAGATCCAATTGTTCTTGTAGAGCTGATTGCACCACAGAACATCCTTGATTGTCTTTAGAGCAGATATCACACTAGTGATAATTGTGAGCTGGTATGTGGCCATATCGGCTCTGTCTGTGATGCATCTTGACTAGGTTAGCCCTTAATAAGAGTACATCATGAATTTGGTAGCTGAGGTTAGATTCTCCCTCTATCAAAATGACTGCAGCTTTCTCGTGGTGAGGCAACGGGTTTGTCTAAACATTTGGATTTGTATCCTTGAAGGATATGACCCTGCTCCTAACAAGCTTCTGCACATCGGATTTGAAACTGAGACAGTTTTCTATCTTATGCCCTGATCCTCCTTGATGGTAAGGGCAAGTATGGTTCGCTTTGAACCAAAAGGCGGATTCTTCGGGATTGTTAGAGGAGACCTGGTTTGGACGTGCCCCTTGACCAGTAGTAATGGAAACAGTTCTGCGTACAACATAGGTATAGGGTCAAACCCTGGTGTTCGTGTTGTACGATTGTTGTTGTACTGAGGACGGGCCTGCTGAAGAGGCTGTTGTGTCCTTTGTTGTTATTGTTGTCAATTCGGTTTTGATTTGAGCAACCTGAGGTTGATACGTAGGAACAGGCGCAGGATTGATAGCAGGAGTTACAACTGCTACTGGTTGGTACCTTCGCCGTTGTTTTCCGAGAGATATTACCAATATCTTGCTCTTTTTTCTTAGGGAGAGCACTACCATATCTTTTGGTACTGCTTGATGATCTAGCGTCTTTAACTAAACGTCCTTCTCGGACTGCTTTCGCAAGACGAACTCCCATGCCGACCATTTCAGTAAAGTCGATGGGCGCACTGGCAACCATTCTGTCGTAGTAAAATAAGCTCAAGGTTTTCAAGAAGATCTTTTTAATCTCTTTTTCCTCAAGAGGTGGACAAATCTGGGCGGCAATTTCACGCCATCTCTGAGCATAGTCCCTGAAGGTTTCCTTACCCATCTGCGACATGGCTCTGAGTTGATCTCTGTCTGGTGCCATGTCCAGATTATACTTATATTGTTGAACGAAGGCAGCGCCAAGATCTCAGAAAGTGGCGATCTTAGTGTGGTTTAAGCCCATGTACCATTTGAGTGCGGCACTGGTTAAATTATCCTAGAAGTAGTGGATCAGTAACTGTTGGTTCTCTGTCTGAGTTAACATCCTCCGAGCGTACATCACCAAATGGCTTTGAGGGCAAGAGTTACCCTTGTATTTTTCAAATTCGGGCACTTTGAATTTGTGCGGAACTTTCACGTTGGGGACCAGACAAAGGTCTACGGCGTCCTTTCCAAATAGATCCTGACCGTGAATGGCTTGCATTTCTTTCTTCATTTCCAGGAACTGTTCCTGAAATTCCTTCATTCTCTCGTACATACTTTCGTTTCCAAACGAAGGTATCTGTGGAATCTGTCCTTCCGCGATAGCGTGTACCACGGGTGGTGGTATAGTCATTACGACAGTGACTCTTGGTGCCTCCTGAAGTTTGTAACTTTCTGGAGTTATTGTCATGCCCCTGGTTTCATACCCCAAATTTTAACCACTAAGATTCCCCATCATTGTGCAAATCATCATCACAATATGGGTGAACCATCAGTCTCCCCAAAGATGGGTGAGCATCCACTACAGGTAAACTTAGGGTTTCAAGCCTTCTCAGAGCTCTTAGACAAAGGGTCAATCACAGAATGACATGATCTTCAACTTGTCTACACTCTCAAACATCCAAAAAGGATCAAAAAACACTCCCACTTCAAGGATTAAGCACAAGGCTGCTCCCTTCTAGGTGGATCAAGCCTCATGATCGCCAGTGTCACCAAATTAGGGTTTTGGTCGACCAGGGCCTCCAGATGAAAAATTTCCTCTGGGCATGAGCCAATACTTTAAAGCATATCCTAATATACTCCATGGAACCTCATGGACCCCATCATCAAGTCAATTTAGACACAGGGGATGCATTCATAAAAAATCAGGAATTAGGGTTTCTTGATCTAATTCACCCCTAAGTTAACTTTTGGGACCAATCATGAACCAAGACCTCAAGATATGATTTTAGGGTCTCTAATAAACCACATTGATCCATTTACAACAATGGATTAATCCAAAAAGCTTGAGCAACAAGTTTCAATTTCATCTGAACCACAATTAGGGTTTCGCGAGAAAAGTCAACTGTAACTTTGACTTTTGACTAGGACATGCTCCCAAACCCTAGGACATGATTCAATACACCCTATAACACCCGTGGAACATGTCCACCAAGTTTGATTTAGGTCAAGGACATGATTTCCTAAAGGATTACACAGTTTGGAATTCATCGGATAAAAAGTCAACTGTGCACAAAAGTCAACTTTGACTTTTTGAGATTTTTCACAAAAATGGATTTTTAACCCTAAAATGATGTTAATGTATGATTTGAATCATTATTCATCAAGAAAAATCAAAGAAAGTGGGATAACTTGTAAAAGGGGTAACCATAAAAAACTTAGAAAATTTTCTAAGTTATGAACAAAGTGGCAAGGGTACCAACTTTGGAGGATCATAACTCCTAAACCACAAAGCCATTTTTCCTCATCCAAAGCTTGATTTGTAGATCTCATGGCCCTCTACAAAAGCTAAAAACTGACCTCCTCCAAATTCCTCATGGATTTTGAGTTATGGAGTGATCAAAATCACAAAAAGTGAAAATGTCACTTTTTTCCAACACTTAGTGAAATTTTCACTAAGTCAGAATCTGTCTTCACTTTTTTCCAAACGTAGGGACATTTTTCACTTGGATCCAAAAAGTATCAAAACCAAATATGATCAAAAAGTTGTTGTATCATATGAGTGCTTTCCAAAATGGCCAAGAACATCACCAAATTCAACTTGAGTCAAGAGATATGACATTGGCAATATGCCTTGCTGAAAATTGCCAAGGCTAGGCAGTATTTTGCATTTTTACTCGATTTGGCAAAATCAGATAATTCCAAGCCTTGTCATCACTTTGGACACCTCTGAGGATCAAATCTAAAGGGGACAATCACTGAGCCAAGCCTCCAAAGTCTTTGGAACAAGAAGTAGCATGCCAAACCTAGAATTGCCTAAAAGAGTGACAAGACTCCAATTTTGGATTGAAGCATTTAATATATGCTTAGAGGTGGCATGGACTGAAACATTTGCAACTGAACTCAGTCAATATTTCTCCAACAACTAGGGAACCAAAGCTCTGTGCTCTAACCTCTAGTCAATGGCTAGAGGAGACTTGGATTTCTATTGATCAACATTGGCCAAATACACTCCAAATATCATCCTTGAACTGTCCCAAATGGTTCCCCCCATCTGGAACACCATTTAAGAGAGTTGTTATTTTGGTCACTTTTAACCCCTTTTCCAAGAAAGGGCCAGTCTGTGTTTTTGCAGGTACCAGCTGATTCCACTCATCCCTAAAGCTTCTAAGGGATCATTTGAGTGTGTCCAAGGCATCAAATCATTTCTAGAACAAGAGGTTTGACAGATTGCACAAAAACTCCAAAAAGCTCAAAAAGAGGTAAGCCTCATGACTTGAACTTTCCAAAATATGCATTACTTTGAAGTCCACTGATCATGCACACCTCATACATGTTATATATGTTGTGTTTGAACCAATTGATCATGTAATTCATGCTTGTATCAAAGTGTAGCATAGAAAATGCAATTATAGGCCTTTTTCAAAACCACTATCAGGTTTTGAGGAGGGAGTATGATCTGAAAAAAAGATCACCACCATTAGATTCCTTGTGAAATTCTGGTCCAGATACATATAAACTTTGTCTCAAACCATGGAGAAATGAGAAAGTTATGACCTTCACGTTTCTGAGCCAAAACTTGCCTTGCCTTGCCTTGGGCCAGGCCTAAAACCAAGGCATGACTTGTATATTTGTGTTTTCACTTCAAACAATGGATGTATCACCACCCCAGTGGTAAGGCGCGTGCCCTATAACCTTGAGGTCGTGGGTTCAAACCCCACCCATGCCATTTTGTGTTTTTTCACTTTTTTGCTATTTTTCCAATGTTTTTATGTTTTATTAATTAATTGGAAAATTAACAACTCTCTCAATTTTAATTATTTTTTATTGGTTCTTTTTGTAAGAAATCACAAAAATATTGAAATATTTTATTCCACAAAAAAATTAGATTTATATTATTTATTTAATATAATTAGTAATTTTGTGAATAAATTCATTTTTAATTATTTTTAAACATTTTAAAAGTGAATATTTACTTTGAAAATCAAAATCAAATGAGTTTTAATATCCCTTGTGATTAATCCCTCATTTTCAAATCTTAAACAAAAATCACAAGTGGTTTATTCAAATTCATTTGGTATTTTTCATTGATTTTCTTTAAATATTTACTTTTAAAGGAAACAAATTAGGGTTTCTTTGATTTTCTCCCTCACAAATCATTTTCACACATCATGGGCCTCCAATAGAGTGAAAGACCCAATCCTTTGTAAATACAAACCTATTTTGGGCCTCACTTATTATATAAGTCCCGTTGTATTTCAAAAGTTCGGCGCGGTCGTCGCCCGTGTAAAATTAACTTTGGGCCTCTCCTCGAGCTATAAGACCCATTCAAACTTTTTGGGCCTCTATTAGAGTGTAAGAACCAACCCCTTTGAAAACCAAATTACTTTTGGGCTTCAGTCATTGTATAAGACCCACTGCGTTTTCAAAATCTCGACGTGATCGCCATTACAAACGAAAAATCATCTAGGCCTACCCTCGCGTTATAAGCCCCATTTATTTTTCTTTAAAAACTCTTTGGGCCTCTTGAGAGAGTGTAAGACCCATCCCTTTGTACAGAAAACCTTTCTTGGACCTCCGTCACTTGTATAAATCTCTGTACAAAAACAACAGTGCAAACACTGACGAAAACCTGGGCCTATCCTTGAGGTGTAAGCCCCAATCTTTCTTTTGAAAGCACTTTCTCTTTTGATTTTGAATATAATATTGTTATCAAAGTTTTCTTTGTTGAACAAACTAACAAAACAGCATGGAAGCTCTACAACCGAGTAAGTGTTTACCCGCTTTCATATAAATATAATTGTATTGTGGGGCTGTTTCACTGTAAGTCTTCTTTCATAAACTCATATCAACTTTGTAATAATAGTATAGATATTTAGAGTTTCCCCGGCAACTACGTCTAGCACTAGGTGAAGCCCTGATGATCACTCTTAAAAATAGAAAAAATTAGATCCCCCATAGGAGCACTAGATACAGTCTTCTCTTCGGCTGTCCCTCCTAGGAATTGTCAAGAGACTCTACTCCCCAGAGATGATCTTTTCTCCGTAACTGGCATCTCTTGAGTTTCTTCCAAATTCTTGAACTTTCCTGGATTGATCTATTCTCTGTGAATAGCCTGTCTTGAATTTCTCGGGGTTTGGGGACCCACAGGCTTCTTAAAAGCATCCCCGCCTCCTCTTGGGCATTGTACAAGGACCCGTCGACTTCTTAGAAGTTTTCAAAGCCTCCTCTTAGTCTTTGTATAAATGATTTCTTCCTCCTGGAATGATAGCCTCCTCATGGGCTTAGTACAAATTGTCCCTCGGCTTCTTAAAAGTTTCCAGCCTCCTCTTGGGCTTCGTACCAATTGTCCCGACGACCTCCTAGAGGTATAGGAACAGAAGTTAGTCATCTTAATAGAACCGTCTTTCAAAGAGTCTAGATCATGTTACTACTGTTTCTTAAGCATAGTACAAAAGATAAAACTCGTAGACTCGGATAGTCTCAACACCCTTTGGATTTCCCATTTCCTTAAAGAACAGGAAATAATCCCGATCCTCTGATCAAATCCATGAGTACAACATTACTCATATAAGAACTGATTTTCTCTTTGAACCCACATACTGGACCTGTCACTCAACTGAAATAGTTACAATAGCCTTCTCTTGGGCTTGATACAAATGATTCTCTCCAGCAGAGTTAACCTTTTTAGACTCTCTTGTTGAGTCAAACATCTTTAGCCTCCATCTCGGGCTTCGTACGAGATACAAAACACTCTCTTGCTGAGTATAAAAGACTCTCTTATTGAGTCAATCTCCTTTCAGCCTCCATCTCGGGCTTCGTACGAGATACAAAACACTCTCTTGTTGAGTATAAAAGACTCTCTTGTTGAGTCAAACAACTTTTAGCCTTCATCTCGGGCTTTGTACGAGATACAAAAAGGCTTTCTTGTTGAGCCAAACAACGTTTAGCCTCCATCTCGGGCTTTGTACGAGATACAAAAAGACTCTTGGTAGGCCGATCACTTTTAGCCTCTGTCTCGGGCTTCATACGAGACACCAAAAGACTCTCTTGTTGAGTCAAATAGCCTCTATCTCGGGCTTTATACGAGATACCAAAGCACTCTCTTGTTGAGTCAAACATCTTTAGCCTCCATCTCGGGCTTTATACGAGATACAAAAAGACTCTCTTGTTGAGTCAATCCTTTTAGCCTTTTTCTCGGGCTTCGTACGAGACACACAAAAACACCCTCTTGTTGGGCCAATAGCCTCCTCTTAGGCTTGGTATAAGGAAATCCCGGTTTAGCCAATCAACCTTTTAGAATCAAATTTGTGCCTCATTCACAATATACAAACATCAACAACTCCTTTCCCTTCATCTAACTGCTGTATGCGGCAAGCCTCTGGATTATTTACATCCATGCCACTATCCCTCTTTTAGCATGAGAAATTCCTAACGAAAGATGGCATTGCTCTACACTGAGTTAAACTCTTCTCCTTCAGGTTGGAAATCTCCTATGAAGGAAATTATGGCATTGCTGATTCACATATCCCGGTTAAAGTAATTCTCTTTTATAACCAGTCACCCAACAGTTATGGCAGGTAGACCCCTCTTTAGAGATGACAAATTCTCTCTGAAGTCAACACCCTTCAGCTTCACATCTTGGGCTTTAAACAAGATACAAAAAGACCCTTTAGCTTCACATCTTAGGCTTTGAAAAAGATACAAACCACCTTTAGCTTCACGTCTTGGGCTTTGAACAAGACACCAAAACACCATTTCCTCCCATAGAATAGGAGGAACTACGATCGCTCTGATTTCCCTGTTTCGGAAAACAGGAATACGTAGGCATAAGATTGAAAGAAAAATCTTAACGAGCACACTAATCAAAAAACTCAAAATACCCTACCTTTACCTAATCTGGCGCAGTATCCTAACATCCTACCCCTGAACCGTCCTGTCATTATAACCAAAGTAACAAGAAAGAGGCCCCATTACCATATAGCATCCGTAACTTAACAGACCGCTGTTTAAACTCAGTATGAAAGCAGGGTTAATTAGAGACATCTATTTCCCTTCCTTCATCAGCTTCAATAGTATAAAAAATGAATCGACGTATAGTAACCCCAAAAGAGTGACAATGCTTAAGAACCACGTCCAAAATCGCTCGCTACACCTGGCATCTTCGCTTTCCTGAAGTTTGTAACCTTCAGTCCCAGTGGTTCCAGTTGCAGTTTTCGGATCTTCTGAGATCGGCGGAATATATCCTTCCGGGATATAGTTAATAGGCATGCCCCAGGGACGATCTTTAGGCATGGTATACCGAGGATCATACTTTTCCACTATAGGCGTCGATGTGATCTCTGAGATCACAGTCCTTTGTTGTTGCATCTGGGCTGCTGCCAGAGCTTGCATGTCACTATAAAGCTTTCTTAGATCTTCTTTCAGAGCGTCGAGTTCTTCTCTCAACTCTCTATTCTCTTCCTCGAGATTATCCATTTTCTTTGAGTATTGTACGAATGAGACAGTTTGACTCTAGAATCGAGATACAAACGTGAGATTCGTAGGTAAGAAGAATGCGTTATGTGAGAATGATGAATGATATGCAATAATTTATATTATTAATAAAAAAAATTTGTTTACTCAAAAGAAACTTTCACAACTGGATTGCAAATATCATACAGTGGGGAAATCCCGTTTTATTGAATTCAAATATTGCGGAATGGAAATACAATATTTTACAAAGTGTTCTAAAAGGAAATATAAACTTATGGATCTTGAGTCCTCTCTGAGGAGAGCTCAGGTGCTGGTTCTGGTACCTTCCTTTTCTTTGACCGGGGCTCTTGAGCCGTTGTCGGGTTATCATTCCCTTGCCAAGTGAAAGGAGCGAGCAAATTCCTTTGGTCTTCTTGATTCTCCACAGCATGTTGCTCTAAAATATTAATCAGAGCATCCTTTTCTTTTAACAGTTGCTGTAGTTTCTTACACTCCACATTGAGAATACAATACTTGTTTTTCCAAGACTTCCTCTCCTATTGAACTCTGTTGAGAGTAACCTGAAGTTTTTCCGTATCAGACATAAAGTAAAGGGCAGATTCCCTTAACGGAAGAACTTCGTGACGAGGGTAAGGCATCCTCAGTTTGAGAGATCTTGTTTGTACCTAGTGGAGATAAGGTTCCACAGAGACACAGTCAGGTTTTTCCATAGACTCTCTTCCTTTCCTATGAACATGTTTCCAGGCATGCACTATTTCTGTCTTGAGTGCCGTGTCATTTTCTCCTGCCTTGAAGAAAAGACCTTCCAGATGAGCATTACGCGGGACATGTCTCATCAGGTATCCAAATTGACGACGAACTAAAACAAGATGATAATTTATTCCTCCCTTAGTTCCTATGAGGGGTACATTAGGGAAGTTTCCACAACGGTCAATGATTCTGATCCCGTCATAGATTTGATTGTACCAATCCATGTCAGAGTTGGTAAGAGACATGATTCTCTGCGGCCAACGTAAAGTATTCTTAGGATCCCAAAATGCAACAGACTTAGGAAAGTGAAAAATGAACCATTTGTATAGCAGGGGCACACAACATGTGATCATTCCTCTGCTATACAAATTCCTTAAGTGGACAGAATGATAAGCATCTGCGAGCAAGGTCAGTACAGGGTTTCCAATCAGAAAAATCTTAATGGCATTGATATCAATGAAGTCATCCATGTTGGGAAACATAAACAACCCGTAGGTGAGTAACACAAAGATGCTCTCGAAAGCAGTCGCGTTCCCTATACTAGCAAAGTACAGAGCCTTCTTTATCAAAAACTTGGCTAGCAAACCCTCGATTCCACCCTTAATGGTCATGTGAGTCCTGACTTCTGACTCGTCCAAATCAGTTGCTCTTGCAATGGTTTAATCCTTTGGAATTTCTTCCAGTCCAGAAAAGTGAGCTTGATCATTAATGGGTAAATCAGTCAGGTGAGAATACTCCTCCAGTGTTGGTACTAGTTGATAATCCGGGAATGGGAAACAATGATAGGCCAGATCATAAAACTGAATGAGCGTAGCCAGTATCCCCTTAATTACATGGATCCTTAATAAAGATAGCAGTCCTCCGTACTTAGCTCTGAAAGCATCAGGGTTGGTGATCATCCTTGCCAACCCTCTCAAATCCTCTAATTTTGGAACCTTGAAGGTGTACTTGTGAGTCCTCCTTCTACCGAAATCTATAGCGCAATCTCTTTTCTCTGATATTTGCAATCATTGTCTTAGTTTAATTTGAAAAAGAGAGACTAGAAGAGAAGATTTTATTTTTGATGTTTTTTAATGAAAAGAATGCATGAATGCAACACACAAAAACATAGAAAAAACGTGGGGTCAAAGGTTCGGTGTCATGAAGTCAAGGCTCTACCCATCCCTAAAGGTTTATACTGGTGATTTGTTGTACCTGTCCTCAAGATCACTGACCCCTCTTGGGATAACAACAGTAGGTTAGAATCACCCGAGCGAGCTGATGTATCTTAGAGTAATCTCAAATGAGGGTAGTATCGCGTGACAACTATTTCTGATAGCTTCCGCACTACCAAATAGTAACATGGTTTCAGTATACTAAAATCCTCAGCTTCTCAGATAACCCAATGGGACAATCTTCTTTCAAAAACCGAAGTCGTATAGGCATTTGAATACGTAAAAGGCATCTCCACTGATTTGATGGTCAACCGAGACCTCTTATCTGGGATTCACTCCCCGTAAGATTACCCGTATAGTGCCATCACCTATCTTAGGTGTATAATCAATCTTTCCAAATGCAGCATCACACGCATTCTCATTAGCAGAAAAGTAAACACGGATATCAATTAGGAAAAGCAGTATATATATTTGTCCTAACATCCTAGACCTCTATAATCCTATTCCTATACAGAGAACAATTTTCCCAAGCAGAGTCGCCATTTTTCTGTAGCGAGCGATTTTTGTCGGTGACGCGACGACCTTATCGTTGGGGTTTTTTCCTCCTCAATGAAGGAATGGGGTGCTACTTTTTGATTTCTTATTTATCCCGTGAAGCTGGAAGGGAAAGGGAAGGTATCTAAAACTAACCTTGCACGCGTAATGTTTAACTGTACAAACGCTTAATAGAGATTCGGGGAGTCCGGGGTTAGGTTATACAATGGGTAGTTGTCAATTACCCATTGTATATGTGGTTATCCACAAGATATTAGCTTTAGGGTTTCGCTTTGTAATTGATGGTGTTTATGTGTTAATAGGTTGGGAAAGTTTCTTGGGAAAGATGAGTGAGTGATTGAGTTTTTTGTGAAAAATGATGATGATGGTTAAGGTATGAAACCTAAAGTTTTGTTTGATGAAGGTACTGGACCTAGGGTTTTGGATTGGTATGCTCGCTAAAATTTCGCAATCTTATGCCTACGTATTCCCGTTTAAATGAAATAGGGAAATCAGAGCAATCGTAGTTCCTCCTATTCTAAGGGAGGAAAAAGGATGTTTTGGTGTCTTGTTCAAAGCCCAAGATTGAAGCTAAAAAAGGATTTATATCTTGTTTGAAGCCCAAGATTGAAGCTAAAAAAGTTATGGCTGAGAGAGAATTTGTCATCTCTCAATAAGAACTGTTGATGTTTGTGTGCTCTAATCAAAGCATAAGTTTGATGCTAAAAGGTTGATTGACTCCACTAGGGATTTCTTTATACGAAGCCTAAGAGGAGGCTAGATAAGACTGACTCAACAAGAGAGTGTATATGTCTTGTATAAGGCCCAAGATTGAGGCAAAAAAGAGACTGACTCTTTGGGGATATCATTATACAAAGCCTAAGAGGAGGCTAAAAGTGTTTTGACTCGGCTCAAAGGGAATTTAATTCTCAAAGCTTTAAAGAAAGCTAAAAAGAATGGACTTCGTTTGACCCCATACAAAGCCCAAGATGGAGGCTGAAATGAGTTTAACTCTTTTTTGGGGAAATCATTCCTCAATGCCTAAAGGAAGGCTGGGAAGAAATGACTCTGCTGGGGGAAGATATCTGTCCCCAAGCTCAAGAGAGGGAGATTTATGTCTTGTACAAAGCCCAAGATTGAGGCTAAAGGGTTTTGACTCAACATGAGATTGTTTTTATTTGCCTCGTACGAAGCCCGAGATAGAGGTTAAAAGGTGGTTGACTCAACAAGAGAGTGCTCAAAGGTGATCGACTCAACAAAATAGTCTGGAAAGTGATGGACTCGACAAGAGATTCTGGAAACGGTGATTGACTCGACCAGAGAGTTTGAAAAGGTTGGCTCCGCTAGGGAGGATCATTTGCATAAAGCCCAAGAGGAGGCTTACTTCGCTGAGGAAGGATCATTATACAAAACCTAAGAGGAGGCTAGCTTTCGCCGGGGATAATTGAGATCTCGAAGCATGTCTAAGTGGGGGAATCAACTCTTGTTATGGGTTACAGAAGGGTTGAGATACCATATACCCTGAGGTATTGATTTGAGATAGTGTTGACCCTGGTTGGGGAAATCTCATGAGAGAGACTGGGTTTCTGCTGTAGATCAATCCAGAATCCGGGGTTTCTCCTATATTTTGTACGAAACTTGAGAATGTCTTTGAGACTCAAAGGTATTTAGACTGTCCAAGCCTATTGGAAGAGTTTTATCTTTTGTATGATGCCCAAGAGGAGGTCGACTCTTTTAAGGGATGAGTATCAACCCTAAAATTGGTCTGAGAGTTTTGGCTCTTTTTAGAAAGACAGCTCTAGCGAAGGATGGCTAAGTTCTGTCCTATACCTCTAAGAGGTCCTCAGGGTCCTTTTATTAAGCCTAAGAGAAGGCATGAGAACTTCTAAGAAGTCGAAGGGTCCTTGTATAAAGCCCAAGAGGAGGATGGCATGCTTTTAGGAAGCCTGTGGGTCCCCAAACCAAGAGAAGTTCAAGAAATGCAATTCACATAGAAGAGATCATTCCAGGAAAGTTCGAGGGTTTGGAAGAAACTCAATAGATACTATTCACGGAGAATAGATTAACTCTGGGGAGTAGCATTTCTTTGACAATTTCTAAGGGTGACTGTCTGAGAAAAGGTTCACCGAGAATACTGCATTTCTCTTTGTTCCATATTGTTTAACCCCAAGAGAAGGGAAGATTGTATCTGGTAATCCAATGAGGATCTAGTTTTGATTGTATTTAAGAGTGACCAACAGGACTTTACCTAGTTCTAGACCTAGTTGTCGAGGAAAACTCTAAATAACTATACTAGTATATATATAGTTGATATATGACAAGTATTTAAAAGGATATGAAAGAAAACTAACCATGTGCAGCTTCCCACAATATAGTTATATGTATTGGACATGTATTAAATGAATGAAAGAAGACCAACCATGTGCAGCTTCCCACAATACAGTTATATATATTGGACATGTATTAAAAGAATGAAAGAAGACTAACCATGCACAGCTTCAAACAATTCAGTTATATACATGAAAGCAGTAAATGAAAGCGGATAAACACTTACCCATTGTAGAGCTTCCATGCTGTATGGTTAGTTGTTCAGAGAAATTAAAGAAAGTTTTGATAGCGATCATATATTTTTGAATTCAAAATCAAAGGAGAAAGTATTTTGAAAAGATTGCAGGGGCTTACAGCTCAAGGAGAGGCCCAAGTTGATTTTGATAACAAGGCGACGATCGCGCCGGGTTTTTCTTGAAAACACAATGGGTCTTATACAATGACTGAGGCCTAAATTATTTTGGTTTTCAAAAAGGGGGTTGGGTCTTTCACTCTATTAGAGGCCCAAAGAGTTTGTCTTTGTACAAGTGATGGAGCTTACATATTAGGGAGAGGCCCAAATTATTTTGTTTTAAACTGGCGATCGCGCCGAGATTTTTGAAAACACCGTGGGTCTTACCCAATGACTGAGGCCCAAAAAGGTATTATTTATAAAAGGATTGGGTCTTACACTCTATTAGAGGCCCAAAGTGTTTTTGAAAAGATTTGTTCAGGGTGATTAAGTTCAAAACCCTAAATTAATTTCAAAATGTATTTTAATTAGACAAAATTTTGATTAAAATGATTAAAATTATCAAACATGTGTGAAAAACAAGTTGTGATCTTGGATTAATGTTTGAAAACTCATTTTTTTGTCCACAAAATGATTGGAAACCATTTAAGTTTGGAAAATCAAGAAGGAAAAAATATTTTAAATGTTAAAAACAAATAAAAATCAGTTCTTTACAAAAATGCCATATATATGAAATAAATAATATTTTTGGGAAATTGTTGTAAAATAAAATATTTTAACATTTTTGTGAATTATTAAAAAAATAATCAACTCAAAATCATTAAAAACCAGAGAGAAATTACGTTTTGAATCACAAAAATTCAAATATTTAAAATTTCAAAAAAGGGCGCCAAGAACACCAAGTTTTTACCCGCGCCCTCTATTTCTTCAGATTTGCGTTTTCTCCTCAATCTCACAGAATACTTGATGAAATCACACAATCCACATATCAATTTGCTCGTTTTTAACTCACGATCATGTCTATGGTCTTTAATTTCATTTAATTTGATACACGATTCATACAAGGTAATTAATAGAGGGGAAACATTCTATGCATGATTATGAACATTTGGAAAAAGTATTGTGCAAGGAAATATGCATAGATTAAGAGATGACCAAGTTTAGGTTTGCTTGAAGGTCGTGACAGCAAGAGTAATTTGATTTTTGAGTTGGAGGGGTTACAGATGAGTTGTGATGATCTGAACAGCTTACCTACACCATATGGAACGTGTTTGTATGCTTGGAGTGATCTGAAATGGACTGGAACTGATTATGGCACCTCAGCTGCACTTTGATTGAAAACTTGAGCAATTGGATTGTGATTTTGTGAAATTGGTGTTCAAGATGTTGTTTAAGTGTTTGGATTACTTCTATATGATGTTTATAAGGTGTGTGTGTGATTGGTTTGGTTGGAATTGCTCCCAAAATCAAAACCCGATAGTGACTTGCTTTAGAAGAAAATTTTGGAAGTCAGAAGGTGATTTTGAGGAAAGCATCAGTTTGGGTGCTTTGGTGTACTCAAACTGGTCACAATTGAGCTCTATTTATAGTGTACAAAGTTTGTTTTGGCTGCAATAGTGTATGGCAACTGGTACAGGTCTGTGGCCAATTGGATCATTTTGGAATCTCAAGTCTCCTTTAGCCATTGACTTGAGATTAGAGCACAAGCATATGGTTCTTTGATTCAAGGATAAGGCTTGACTGAAGTGTTCATCTTTGCTCTGATACATGCCACCTCTAAGCATCCATTGAATGCCTCAAAACAAAATTGGAGTCTTGAGGCATCTTTAGCTTTTAGGGGTGCTAAACCTATATGAAGTTCCAAAGACTTGGGAGGCTTATGGATCAGTGTTTATTCCTCCTTGGTCTCCCTCTGAGGTGTACAGATGGATAAGCATGCGTTTCATGTGCACAAATTGTTCAAATCTAGCCTTTGTGGTTAAATCTGCCTTGCCCAACAGTTTGCATCAAGGCATGTTGCAGCTATCATAACTCCTAGCTCAGATGGAATTTGATGGAGTTCTTGCACATTTTGGAAAGCCCATGTTTGACACAAAATATGTGTGATCAGAGTTTGTCTTGAAACTTTTTGGATCCAAGTGAAAAATCCCCCTAAATTTTGAAAAAAAGCAAGACAGATTCTTACTTAGTGAAAATTTCACTAAGTGTTGGAAAAAGTGGCATTTCATGTTTTCAGCCATTTTGATCACTCCATAGCTAAAAATCCATGAGGATTTAGAATGAGGTGTAGTTGGAACTTTTAAAGTATGCCATGAGAGCTACAAATCCATCTTTGGATCAACCAAAGTGGTTGCTTGGATCTCAAGTTATGATCCTTGAAAGTTGGAAGCCTAGGCACTTTGTTCCATAACTTAGAAAAATTCTAAGTTTTTATGGTTACACCTTTTACAAGTTATCCCACTTTCTTTGATTTTTCTTGATGAATGATGATTCCAATCACACATTATCATTGTTTTAGGGTTAAAGAACCATAATTATGAAAAATCTAAAAAAGTCAAACTTTAACTTTTGTGCACAGTTGACTTTTTATCAGATGAATTCCAACTTGTGCGATCCTTTGTGAAATCAAGTCCTTGACCTAAATCAAACTTGATGGATATGTTTCATGGGGGTTATAGGGTGTATTGAATCATGTCCCAAGGTTTGGGAGCATGTCTTGGTCAAAAGTCAAAGGTACATTTGACTTTTTCCCCGAAACCCTAATTGTGGTCCTGATGAAATTGAAACTTGTGGATCAAGCTTCTTGGATCAATCCATTGTTGAAAATGAATCAATATAGTGTGTTTGAGACCCTCAAATCATTTCTTGAGGTCTTGGCTCATGTTTTGTCCCAAAAGTCAACTTAGGGGTGAATTAGGTCAAGAAACCCTAATTCCTGATTTTTGGTAAATGCATCCCCTAAGGCTAAATTGACTTGATGATTGGGTCCATGAGGTCCCTTGGAGTATATTAAGTTGTGCTTTGAAGCATTGGCTTATGCCCAGAGGAAAAATTCCATCTGGAGGCCCTGGTCGACCAAAAACCTAATTTGGTGACACTGGCGATCTTGAGGCTTAATTTACCTAGAATGTTGCAACCTTGTGCTTGATTCTTGATGTGGGATCCTCTTGATCCTTTGTGGGTTTTTGAGATGTTAGACAAGTTGAAGATCATGTCATTTCTTGATTAATCCTTTGTCTAAAAGCTCTGGGAGGGCTTGAAACCCTAATCCTTGATAGTAGGGAATGCTCACCCATCTTTGGGGTGACTAATGAGGTATGATGGTTCCTTCATATTGTGATAATGATTTGCACAATGATGGGAAATCTTAGTGGTCAAAATTTGGGGTGTGATACATTCCAGATATCTACCAAAAACTCCCTTTATTCCATCGATTTCGACTTTGGAATAAAAGAATGCATATATCTTCACACATAGAGGCAGACGATTGAGATCTTCCACCAACTGTCTTCAGTAACAACTCCAGAATCCCATAATTCTAGAGTTCTCCCATCAGAAACACATTCATCAAAACCACCAAGGAATAAATCCTGCTTGCCTTAATAAGATGTCAGAACATCTTATAAGACACACCCACAAGAGAACTAGCCACTTCTCCGGTAGTTGTTGAATAACCTCCTCAGCAACATGAACAACCTCTGGGTTGCTCCATTCGATCCAGAACATCCATCTCATCCATTAATACCCTTGAATATGTCTGAGTTGATTGATATGATCTTCAAAACTCCTCCTTGTTTAAACGCCATAGAGTATCTCCCAAAGATCTCATCCAGAACCAGACAGGATGCCTGCTCTGATACCAATTGAAATTCTTGCCTATACAGACAGCAGATGTCCTAACACATGTCAAGACATTGTGCTACATAATCATTTAAACTCAAAGGCGCAACAACAGACTGATACCTTAAACATCAGAACTGCAGGATCATAGATGTTACGACATCTGATCCAACATGTTTATCATGAACCCTAACAGAAACTTAAATCTGCAGAATGATAAAGAACACACAAAAATTATTAACCCAGTTCGGTGCAACTCACCTACATCTAGGGGATACCAATCCAGGAAGAAGACTCCACTATCTGTAGAACTGTTACAAAGTTAAACTCCCTCGTTTACAACTTTATACCTAACATCTATCCAATGAAGATCTTTACCAAAGCTAAACTCAAACATTTACAACTCTAATATGAGATACCCCACTCACTTCCCTTAATCACCAACTGTGATTTCTATATCATCCCTATCAATACAGAAATCTGTCAAGCTTTCTTGACCAACAAGCTAACTCGGATTTGATTAAAAGCTTCATCCAAGAACAATACACAATCCAATACCTCAAGGCTTATGGATCTGTGTGACACCTATATCTGCCACAATGCATCAACTGATACAAGGGGAGACTTACAACCTAGAGAGACAACGACTCTCAAAACCCTAAACCCCTGTTTCTTAGGCAAGATAACTACATTACAAAGGCATGTCAAAACCTAGGTCTAAGTCTTCTATTTATAGGCTTCTTCTTCCTTGGGCTTCAATCTTTTGTCTTCTGATCCACGCGCATTATCTCTTGGCTGTTTTGTTACAGATTTAACACTTGCTAAATAAGTGCAGTACTTCAGGATGTCATGACTTTTGGTTAAGACGTCTTCTTTGACATCTTTGTTCGGTCCATATTTCTTCATCTTTATCATCATTGTGTTTTACCAAAATTTAGTCAAATCACCGGAGCTTTCAATCTATTTCATATATATATATATATATATATATATATGCTTGTATATACTTGCTTAGAGATTTCCCTAGCAATTAGGTCTGGGGCTTGACCAAACTAGTGGTCACTCTTTTAACACAGTCAAAACTAATTCCCCATAGGAAATTCTAGATACAGTCTTGCCTCCTCTTGGGCTTATACAATATGGACAAGAGAAAGGAATTATTCCCGGTGAAAATTTTCTCAAGAATGTCACAACTTAGAAATATTTGTACAAGAAATTCATTTCCCTAAAGAGGACTAATTTCCGGTGAAACCTCTCTTGAATTTCTTCAAACCTTATAACTATTCTGCCGAGAAAGGACTTATTCCCGGTGAAACCTTTCTTGAACGTTTCTTAGGCTTGGACCCACAGGCTTCCCAAAAGCATCCCCACTGTCCTCTTGGGCTTTGTACAAGGACCCTCATTCTTCTTATAAGTTCTCAGCCTCCTCTTGGACTTAATACAAAGACCTGAAGACCTCCTACATGTATAGGATAGAACCTAGTCATCTCTACTAGTTCAATCCTCCAGAGAGTCAGAATTCCAAAACATCATATCAGTTTAGGGTTGATTCTAATCCCTTAAAACATCAGCCTCCTCTTGGGAATTATACAAAGATCATTCTCCAACTAAGAGTCAACCTCTTCATCCCAATAGACTTGGAAAGACTCATATCCTCTTGGATCTCAAAGAAACCCTCAAGTTTCCTAAAAACACAGGAAAAACCCTGATCACTTCATCAAACTCTAGCAGAGTTTGAAACCTCCATAGGTTTTTATACTTAAGGTTTAAACCTTTACCATCAATACAACCTTAATAGAATCAGAACCTCAGGGCATCTGATATCCTCAGTAAGAGTTTATTCCCCAATTTGGACCTATCTCTGGATCTCAATAATCATCAGCAGAAGCTAGCCTCCTCTTAGGCTTCATATAAGAAATTCCTCAACCAGCCTCCCTTTAGAGATGGCAAATTCTCTCTCAATCAAACTTTAGCTTCAATCTTGGGCTTTAAACAAGATATCAAATTTTCCTCCCATTGAATATGAGGAACTACGATTGCTCTGATTTCCCAATTATCATTATGGGAATACGTAGGCATAAGATTGTAAAATCTTAGTGAGCACACAAATAAAAAACTTTAGGTCCAGTACCTTACCAAAAACAAAAACAAAACCCGAAAAAAAAAAAAAAAACTCTCTCAACATTGTAAAAGGAGAAAATTTCCCATCCCATAACAGATAAACACCAGAAAGTATATAAAAACATGCCAACGAAGATCTATGGATAACCATATATACACTGGGTAATTGGCAACTCCCCTTTGTATAGCCTGACCCCGGACCCCCGAATCTCTTAGCATTTGTTAAAGAAAACATATGCATGCAAGGTTAGTTTTAGATAGCTTCCCTTTCCTTTTCAGCTTCATAGGATAAATAAGAAATCAGAAAGTAGCACCCAATTCTAACCAATGCGGTAAGGTGATCGTGTCACCGACAAAAATCGCACGTTACAGAAAAATGGCGACTCTGCTGGGGAGTCTTTAGGATTAGAGTTCCTAAGAGATCTAGGTTTTTTTTGGCATTTTCTACTTTCTACTATATATATTATTTACTGTTATACTACTTGATAACCGTGTTTAATTTTCTGTCAACTAGGAAAGCGATTAATACCCATGTGGAAAGTTTGAGAGAACATTAAGATAAGTGGCGGCATATCCAAGAAACGCTTATAGGGAGTGAATCCCGACCAAGCTAACTTGGCAGTCCACTGAATCAGTCGAGGTACCAGTGTGGAAGTATCAATGTTGAACGACCGATTGTCGTGAAAGCATTGTCATTCCTAGTGCGGTACCCATGACCCTTAGGATTTAGTAGACATTAACCATATGGCCATTTGGTAGTGTGGTGACTGTCGAGAATAGTTGATACGCGATACTACACTCAAATGAGATTCATCCTAGCATATTACAGCTCACTCGAGTGAATCACCTTGCTGTTGATATCCCTAGGAGGGGTCAATGACTTTGGGAACCTTAGAACCTGTTCTACAGGTACAAAAATAAACCAAAATAGTATAACCTTTGGGGATGGGTAAAGCCATGACTCCATGCTCGTGACGTTGAACCTTTAAACCCATGTTTTGAAACTTTTTGTATGTGCTGCATTCATGCATTCATTTAAAAAACTCTTTTCAAACAAGAAAAAAAATCTTTTTTCAAAAAAACTAAAACAATAATTGCAAATATCAGAAAGGTTGCGTTATGGATTTCGGTAGAAGAAAAATGCACAAGTACACCTTCAAGGCTCTGAAACTAGAATATTTAAGGAAATTGGGAAGTATGATCACCAATCCCGAGGATTTCAGAGCTAAGTACCTCTGTTAAGGGTCAACGTGGTTGAAGGAATCATGTCTACGCTGATTTAGTTCTACGATCCAGTTTACCACTGCTTCACTTTCCCGGATTACCAACTTGCACCAAAACTGGAAGAGTACTCCCATCTGATTGATTTACCAATCACTGATCAAGCTCCATTTTTTGGACTGGAAGAAATTCCAAAGAATCAGGCCATTGTAAGAGCAATTTCTTTGGATGAGTCAGAAGTTAGGACTCATATAACCACTAAAGAAGGAATCCAGGGTATACAAGTTAAATTCCTGATAGAGAAAGCTCTATACTTTGCTAGTATAGGAAACATAACTGCCTTCGAAGATGTCTTTGTCCTACTCATACATGGGTTATTCCTCTTCCCCAACATCGACAACTTCGTCGATACCAATGCTGTTAAGATATTCTTGATAGGAAACCCCGTACCAACTTTTCTCGCAGATGCTTATCATTCTGTACACTTAAGGAATTTGTACAACGGAGGAATGATCACATATTGTGTACCCTTACTTTACAAATGGTTCATTTCCCATCTACCCAAGTCTGCTGCTTTTTGGGATCACAAGAGTACTCTACGTTGGTCACAAAGGATTATGTCTCTTACCAACTATGACATAGATTGGTACAATCAGATTTACGAAGGGATAAAGATCATAGACAGATGTGGAAATTTATTGGAACTAAAGGAGGAATCAACTATCATCCAATTTTAGCTCGCCATCAACTAGGATACTCGATGAAGAATATCCCACATAATGTTCATCTGGAAGGTCTTTTCTTCAAGGAAGGGGAAAATGACAGGGCACTAAAGAAAGAAATAGTGCATGTCTAGCAACATATTCACAGGAAAGGCAGAGAGTCTCTGGAAAGACCAAATTGTATATCCATGGAACCTTAGCTCCACTAGGTGAAAACTAGAGCCCTAAAGCTAAGGATGCCTCACCCTCCTCAAGAAGTTTTTCCATTAAAGGAGTCTGTCCTTTATTTCATGTCTGATGCAGAAAAACTCCAGGTCGCTCTCAACAAAGTTCAACATGAGAAAAGCTCTTGGATGAACAAATACCAAATCCTTAATTTGAAATGTACCAAGATTCATGAAACAGTTAAAAGAGAAGGATGCTCTGATTGAGATATTAGAGCAACATGCTATAGAAAGTCAGGATGACCGAAGAAATTTGCTCGCTCCTTTCACTTGGCAAAGGATCGTCGACCCGACAACGGCTGAAGAGCCCCAACCAAAGAAAAGAAAAATACAGGAACTCGCCTTTGAGCTCTCTTCAGAGAGGACTCAGGATCCTTGAGCTTAGACATTTCCTTATAACACTTTGTAAAATATTGTACTTTTCTTTGTAAAATACTGCAATCTTTCGAATTCAATAAAAGGGGTCTCCCCCACTGTGTGATATTTGCAATCTATTTGTTGAAGTTTCTTTTTGAATATACCAAAAACTTAAAATATATCTTTGCATATCATTCATGATTCTCACATAACGCATTTTTCTTATCCTTGAGTCTCACGTATGTGTCACAATTCTAGAGTCAAACTGTCTCACTCATACAATAATCGGGCCAATCGACAAAATAAAATGGACGATCTCGAGGAAGAGAACAGAGAGCTGAGAGAAGAAATCGACGTTCTAAAGGAAAGTTTGGAAAAACTTTACAGCAGCCTGCAAACCCTGGCCGCAGCTCAAGAGCAGCAACATCAAATGACTGTGATCTAAGAGAGTACATCTACCCCATAATGGAGGTACATGAGAATCATCCTCATTACAACATTCCTAAATGGGGCCCCTGGGGCATGCCTTTAATCTATATACCTGAAGGATACATCCCACCGGTCACTGAAGACCCAGAAACCGTAGCAAGAACCGTTGGACCGGAAAGTTACAAACTTCGGGAAAGTGAAGATGGAAGGGTTACGACAGCAACTCCTGAAGGTTACAAACTTCAGGGCACTGAAGCGCCAAGAGTCACCGCTATAATGTCTATATCACAACCAGTGGTACACACTGTCCCGGAAGGACAGATTCCGCAAGCGATTTCTAATGGAAACGAAGACATGTACGAAAGGATGAATGATTTCCAGGAACAATTCTTGGAAATGCAGAAGGAAGTGCACTCCATTCGCGGTCAAGAAATATTTGATAAAGACGCCGCAGACTTCTGCTTGGTCCCTAATGTGAAAATCCCGCACAAATTCAAGGTGCCTGACTTTGAAAAATACAAGGGAAACTCTTGCCCTCAAAGTCATTTGGTGATGTACGCTCGAAAAATGTCTACCCAGACATAAAATCAATAGATACTAATCCATTGCTTTCAGGACAGTTTAACCGGTGCCACACTCAAATCGTACATGGGTTTAAACCGCACCAAGATCAGTACTTTCAGAGATCTCGGCGCTGCTTTTGTTTAGCAATATAAATTCAACTTAGACAAGGCACCGGATAGGGATCAGCTCAGAGCAATGTCACAAAAGGACAAAGAGACATTTAAGGAGTATGCTCAGATATGGCGTGAAATTGCCGCCCAGATCTGTCCCCCTCTTGAGGAAAAAGAGATGACAAAGATATTTCTGAAAACATTGAGCACATTCTACTACGACCAAATGGTCGCCGGTACGCCCAGTGACTTCACTGAAATGGTGAACATGGGAGTACGCATTGAGGAAGCGGTCCGAGAAGGACAGTTGGTCAAAGATGCAGAGCCATCTAGCAGTACCAATAGATACGGTAATGCTTTCCAAAAGAAAAAAGAGCAAGATATCAGTAACATCTCTCTGGGAAAGCAAAGGCAAAGATATCAACTAGTAGCGGCGATAACTCCCGCTATCAACCCAGCGTCAGCTCTGACGTATCAACCTTAGGTTGCTCAGAGCCAAACAAGTCAACAACAGTATCAGCAAAGGCTACAACAGCCTTTTCAACAGGCTCGTCCACAGTACAATCATAACAATCGTACTACACAACCATCGGGGTTTCACCCTATACCGATGTTGTACGCAAAACTATTTCCACTACTACTGGCCAAGGGGCACTTCCAAACTAGGACTCCTCTCGCAGTACCAAAAAATCCGCCTTTTTGTCTTAGTTTCAAGTCCGACGTACAGAAACTTGTTAGGAACGGGGTCTTATCTTTTAAAGATACTAATCCGAATGTTCAGACAAACCCGTTTCCACAACATGACAAGGCTGCAGTAAATTTGATAGAGGAAGAATTTAGCCGCAGTTATCAAATTCGCGATGTACTACCATTAGGAACCAATCTGGTCAGGATGCATTGCAGACAAAGCGGGTACAGTCATGTACCACCTCACAATTATCACCAGTGTGATATTTGCTCAAAGAATAATCAAGGGTGTTTTGTAGTACAATTAGCTCAATAGGAACAGATGAATCTTTGATGGATTCAAGATCACAGAATCCGCGAGGTCAACATGGCCCATGAAAATCCCAACATTGATCAGAACCACAACATTCTTGCTATGAACGTCAATTTTGTGGCAATGCACTCAAGTCAAAGTCAATATCATAATCTTCCACGACACGATTACAACACTTGTCCGATATGCTCAACAAGTAATTAGGTATGCGCTTTTATACAAGAGGCCCTCCAACGTCAGATGGATCTTGGATGGATCCAGGATTATCAAGAAAGAAATAACAATCAAGTCAGTATGGTTCAGATCTTTTATATACTCTTGAGGAATACCAGTTTGGTGGAACTACACGCTAAGCAAGTCAGGCTTGGCTTTCTGGATTCACATGATTATCAAGATTATGAAGAGTGCCATGAAGACGACCAAGGGTATGCACTTGTACAAAGAACACTTCAACACCTGTTGGACCACTGGTGGCTTCCAATTTACTTGGACGAAGCTACACAAAGGATCAGTATGACTGACGAAAATACTAGTAGGCATCAGAGTCAAGATGTCCGCTCGATGGAAACATATCTGGTAAAGATGTACTGCATACAAAGTGGGTGTGGCCGGGTGCTACCACATAATTATTAACACTGTAGAGTTTGCTCAAAGAACAACCAAGGATGCTACCTTGTACGAGCGGCTCTTCAAATACAGTTGGACCAGAAAGAAACTCAAAAATTCTCAAGTTCCAGGTCAATCAATGTGACACAAGATTATCTTCCTGATCCAAGCAAAGATATTGTCTTACTTTCCAAGCATGAAATGGTCGAAGACGTTTGTGCCATAATTCCTCTGCCTGATATCTCAAGATTTCCTCTTGATAGCATAAAGGCTCTCAACCTTGAACCAATTGAAGCTACATATGATGGTCAGAAAAATCAAAAGGCTCTTGTAGTTATCTACTTGCCAGGACCAATACCGTACAAATCAGATAAGGTTATCCCTTATAAGTATAGTGCAACAACAATCGAAAATGGAAAGAGAACTCCATTACCCTCCGTCGTAAACATTGCCGACATCATTCGAGTTACACGGAGTGGTCGGATCTTCAACCAAGGAGTTGGAGAATCAGTCAAAGAAAAAGAACCTCAAGCAGAAGTTCTGAATCAGTAAATGGGACAATCCAGTAGTCCCAAAATTTCAAGCTCATATAGAAGAGTGAGTACAACATTAGAGACCAACTATTGCAAACTCTATCTAGAATCTCTGTATTATCTCTCCTACTTAGTTTCGAAGCTCACAGGGAAGCTCTGCAGAAAGTTCTGGAGCAAGCTTATGTGGAACAAGATGTAACGGTAGGACAATTTGACAGCATCATTTCCAATATCACTTCCTGCAACAATTTAGGGTTCAGTGATGAGGAACTGCCAGAAGAAGGAAAAAATCATAACATGGCACTTAACATTACAATCAACTTCCAGGACAAGGCTTTAGCCAGTGTACTGGTTGACACGAGATCATCTCTTAATGTTATGCCAAAATCAACGCTGACACGACTATCATTTCAAGGAGCTCTGATGAGAGGCAGTGAGATCATTGTCAAAGCCTTTGACGGATCCAGAAAAACAGTTATCGGCGAAGTCGATCTTCCCATAACCATCTGTCCTCACACTTTTCAAGTCACTTTCCAGGTCATGGATATCCGGGCTACGTACAACTGTTTATTAGGAAGACCTTGGATACACGATGTTGGGGCAGTCACTTTGACACTTCACCAGAAGCTGAAGTTCGTCAAGAACGACATGCTAGTCACAGTCTATCGAGAACAGGCCTTAATAGTGAGCAACTTATCATCATTCTCCTGTGTAGAACCCGAGGAGGTTATTGGAACTCAGTTTCAAGCACTTTCGGTGAGCAATAAGAATCAACCAGAAAAAGGAACGTCGATTTCCTCATACAAGGATGCTCTCAAAGTGATCAAGAGTAACTACGTAAGAGGATGGGGAGAACTTGTAATTCCTACAGATAACAAGACAAAGAAATGTCTTAGTTTCTCTTCAACTTGTGCTCAGACTACAAAGAAGGACGAAAGTTTTCGTCCTATTCAGGATTTCTTCCTCAGTGGAGGCTTTCTCCACCCAGTGTCTCAAGAAATACACACTATCAATGAAAGTGACTCCTCTGATATGGATGAAGAGTGGAAATCTTATCTCAATGAGGAAGGTTATTTGTCTCAGGGAGAGGCATATACGCCATTTTGCTTTCCCGCACAAAGTCCGAGATATATACCAAGATCAGACGTCAAGATGATTTACGGAGATTATGTTCCGGAAGGATGCCATGCTCCACCTAACTCATTAGAAGATGATCCAATGAAAGACAATTCCGACTATGACTATTATGACCCACTAGATGACTTGCCTATTTGGCAGCCATACCCAGAAGACTTAGGGCAAAAGAGTCAGCCCAACGATGCATATCAGCTGAGCAACATTGAAAAGAATACCTGCGTCCACTATGCCACGGAAGGGAAAAGACAGCGCTTTTTTTGGCTTTTAACAGCGCTTAAAAGCGCTGTCTAAGGTGGCGCTGCTATAGGTAAGGACAGCGCTTTTATTTAATGCAAAAGCGCTGCCTTATGTAGGCCTTTAGCAGCGCTTTTTCTGGAAAAGCGCTTTCTAAAGTGGGCCTTTTGCAGCGCTTTTTCTAGAAAAGCGCTTTCTAAAGTGGGCCTTTAGCAGCGCTTTTTCTAGCCTTTTATGCTTTTTATTGTCATCTTTAGGCAGTGTTTTTTCAGGAAAAAGCGCTTTCTACTGTCCCCTTTTAGACAGCGCTTTTTGAAGCGCTGTCTAATGCATTTTTTATTTCACTTTAAGGCAGCGCTTTTAATGGAAAGTGCTTTCTATTGTGAACTATAGGCAGCGCTTTTTTTGAAAAGCGCTGCCTTTTCTTCACGTAAATTGTGCTTTTTAAAAGCACTTTTTTATAAATCAGAATTTTGGAAGCGTTCCGCTGCCTATTCTTTCTTTTTTAGAAAGCATATTTTTGGAAATAATACCATAAAGCTATATAATTCAAGCCTTTATTTCAAACTCACAGGCATTATATGACATTCAACAAGCCTTTATTTCAACACATAGGCCTTATATTTCAACCATTGAGCCTTTATTTAATGAACAAGCTTTTATTCAAACATAGGCAATTCAACCCACTCTTTATTTAACAAACATAGGAAATTCAAACATAGGTAATTCAACCATTGAGTCTTACATACAACAACTTCCAATATGGTAATTCAAAAAAAATTGACCTCTTCTTCCACCCACTCTTAACAAGCGTATGTGCAAAAGGCTTGCCAAACTGAATACTCACATCTTTCACCTTTTCAAAAATTTGATCACCTGTCAATATAGTTGGAGATCTACCTTGTTCTGGGGCTCCATTGAAGGCTTTTCTCCACCCACGGTAATGATGATTAGAATTTAAGAATCTACAATGACTGAGAAAGAGATTCTTCTGAACAAACTCTAATCGTGTCCAATCTATTTTATCTTCACAAATAGGACACACACATTGACCTTTTATGCTATACCCTGATAGATTTCCGTATGCTGGAAAATCATTAATTATGCCAAACAACATCGCCCTCAAGTTGAAACTTTCTTTCCTATATCCACCATAACCCTCAACACAGTTCTCCCACAAAGTCTTTAAATCTTCGATTAAGGGTGTCAAGTATACGTCTATGTCATTCCTTGGTTATTTAGGCCGAGAAATTAACATAGATAACATCATGTACTTACGCTTCATACATAGCTATGTAGGTAGGTTATAAATCATAATAATCACATGCCATGTGCTATGTGAGATACTTTGAAGACCGTGTGGGTTCATTCCATCAGTAGATAATGCCAAGCGAAGGTTTCTTGCTTCTTTTCCAAATTCAGGATAATCATTATCAATTTTCATCCACTGTGGTGAATTTGCTGGATGTCGAAGCTTTCCATCAATAATTATTTCATCTACATGCCAAGTCAAGTGTCTTGCATCGATTTCACTACGAAACATGCATCTAAATCTCGGAATTATAGGAAAATACCATAAGACTTTTGCTAGAGACAACTTTTTCTTATATCGAGATACACCGCATTTAGGACACTCATTTAACATTGCATACTCATTTCGAAACAAAACACAATCGTTTGGACATGCATGTATCTTATCATAGCTCATGCCAATAGAGCACAACATATTTTTGGCCTCATATGTTCGATTGGGAAGAACATTATCCTCTGGAAGCATATCTTTCATAAGGGCTAATAACTTTGTGAAACCTTTATCCGACCATCCATTGCCCGCCTTTACATTGTACAAATTTAATACTGTAGACAATCTTTTGAATTTAGTGCAACCATTATACAACGGTTTCTTTGCATCGCTTACCAACCTCTCAAACATTTTGGGACAATCCTTAAGATCTTCTTCAGGTGCTTCTGCAATCTCTTCGACTCGATCACAATCGTATGTATCTGTGCAATTGTCGTTTGAAGCATAGGTCATATTATCCCCCGATTCAACAATCCCGTTACTTTTCTCACCATGAAAATTCCAACATGTATAACTTAGATCAATTCCATGCCTCATTAAATGCGATGCCAACTGAACCGTGTCAACCCGACTCCCATAACAGCAATCCAAGCAAGGACATGTCATTCGACTGGGGTCTTTGGCATGCGCAACAACAAACTTAACGAATTCTGATACCCCATTCTCATACTCTTTCGACAATCGACTTGAAGACATCCATTTCTTATTCATGGTTTTACTAATTAAGCTAAACAACAACAAAATAAAAACTATTTACCTGTAGGGAAGTCAACAACTTTTGGACCAACACAGTGTAAGATTCTTGGAAACAATCAGACTTTCACTCTTCACAAGTAACCCTTATAGCAAATTCACTAAGTTAGAATTGATGGTGTATGCCAAATATAACAAGACAATTTGAAAAGGAAGCACGTTGTACACACTAGTGAAAGCATACTACACTCCACATACAACAATTTCACAAAACAGATTTTTCAATATTCATGCTAACCGTTTCAAACTAACTACACAACTAACTTAAAAGCTCATAACCGAACTACATTTTAAACTTGGTTCAAGCATTTCACCGAACACTTGGTGTGGGAGTTACGAAACGACAAATATTCTAACCAACATTGTATCAACAACAATATAACAAACATTGTATCAACAACAACAGAACCACATTCAGAAAATATAGAACCATATTTTATCAACATTGTATCAACAACAACTTCAGAACCAACATTGTATCAACAACAACAATAGAAGCAGCATTCAACAACAACAGTTGCGAGAGAGAACGAAAATGGGACATGCCTCTTTTTCTCCATCGTTTTCCGCTTCTTCTTCTTCTTGTTTCAACAAAAATGAAATAGTAGACGTGAGAGAGAAGGATGGTGGTCGGAGAAAGTACAGTGGTGGTCGGAGAATGATGTCGGTCGGAGAAAGTTCAGTGGCGTTCTGAGAAAGGAGGAAGGAGAAAGGAAGAACAGTCCCGAGAAAGAACTGAGTGAAAACGATTAGAAAAAATGATTAGGGCTCTTCTGAAACAAGCGTGTTTTTAGTTTTTTAATTATTAAATGACCTAAGGCAGCGCTTTTGGAAAGCTCTTTCTTAGGTCCTAGATTTAGCAGCGCCTTTTCCTTAGAAAGCACTTTCTTTTCATTGGCCTATAGCAGCGCTTTCAGAAAGCGCTTTCAAATGTGGGGCCAATTTAAGGACTTTAGCAGCGCTTTTCAAAAGCGCTTTCTAAGGTGACCCTTTAGCAGCGCTTTTTAAAAGCGCTTTCTAGGGTTATACCTTTAGCAGCGCTTTTGTAAAAGCGCTTTCTAAGGTGGGGTCTATGTACGACCTTTAGCAGCACTTTTAGAAAGCGCTTTCTAAAGGTAGCCTTTAGCAGCGCTTTTTTTAGCGAATTTTTTTCAAAACTTATAGCAGCGCTTTGTGATAAAAGCGTTGTCTTTGTAGTGCTTCTAAAAGCGAATTTTGGCATAGTGGTCCCCACCGAGTCATGGGATCATTAATCAGGCAATTTAGAAAACACTCATAACAATGATGAATCTGCAAAGATCGCAGAACAAGAGTTCATCAACTATACTTTTCCAGAGGTTAACATCATCGAGGAAGATGACTCCTCTTCTCTCACCGAAGTATGGGACACTTTAGGACAGCCGAGTGGCAAGTATGACTTCTTAGTCAAGTATACTGCTCCTGAAAGCTTTCATATCAATCTTGATGACATCCAGCCAACTGGATGGGAAGATACTCTTGAGAGTGAAAATACCATAGAAAATACAACAGAAGAGTTCGTTTACGACAACTCTGCTTGGGAGGAAGACTCCAATAATCGTTATCCGCCAGAAATCAGTGTCGTTTTTGAGGAAAAACCAAGAAAGAAGGTACCAGACTTTATGATTCACCGAGGAGTTCGTGGCCAATGGGTTGGTGTTAATGTCCTGAAAGTCGTCCATAAGTCTAAATAATTGCCATCTTTGTTTTAACCTTTCATCCTGCCCAGGTGAAACAGATGTTTTTATATGGCTTACTTTTTTGTAAATGTCCCAATTCGCTTCGCCCAAAGTGACAGAGTTTTGTTTTGTAGGGCTGTAATTTCAAGAATCGACAAATCATGAATAAATAATGTCATTCTATCACTCCCGCATTTATTGCTGTATTCACTTTTCGCTTTTCAAAAAATGGTAATCCTAAAAAAAACAACTCAAAATAAAACAAGCATTTTTCAGAAAATACACTGCACACACTTTTTCATTCTCTCTATCTCTTCTAAAAGAAAATCATCACGTCATGCAAATTGCTTGTTTTAAACCCCATTAAAACATACGATCCAATGCCTTCTCCCAACTTTGAATTCCCGGTATTTGAAGTTGAAGAAGAAGAGGACGCAAAAATTCCAGAAGAGATCTCTTGACTACTCAAACAAGAGGAAAGGTCTATTGAGGCACACAAAGAGCCGTTGGAAACAGTCAATTTAGGTTCAAAGGAAGAAAAGAAAGAAGACAAGATTGTGGCACTGCTCAATCTAAAGTCAGAGAGGACATGATAAGACTTCTAAAAGAGTTTCCAAATGCATTTGCTTGGTCCTATCAGGACATGCTAGGGTTGGATACCAGCATCGTGGAACATCATTTACCGTTGAAATCAAAATGTCCGCGGGTAAAAATAAGGCAGAGAAGAACTCACCCAGACACGGCAATCAAAATCAAAGAGGAAGTACAGAAACAGATTGACGCAGGCTTCCTTGCCTTTGCAGAGTATCCTCAATGGCTAGCCAACATAGTAACTATTCCGAAAAAGGACGGAAAAGTCAGAATGTGTGTAGACTACAGGGATTTGAACAAAGCAATTCCAAAGGATGACTTCCCCTTACCACACATTGACATGCTGGTAGACAGTACAACAAAGTTCAAAGTCTTCTCCTTCATGGATTGATTCTCGGGCTATAATCAAATCAAAATGGTGCCGAAAGATATGGAGAAAACTTCATTCATCACCCCTTGGGGCACCTTTTGTTACAAGGTAATTCCGTTTGGTCTGAAGAACGTCGGGGCAACCTATCAAAGGGCCATGACGACCTTGTTTCATGACATGATGCACAGAGAAATTGAGGTGTATGTCGATGATATGATTACCAAATCTAAAATAGAGGAAGAGCACGTTGAACTTTTGTCAAAGTTGTTCGAACATCTAAGAAAATACAAACTCTGCTTGAATCCTAACAAGTATACATTCGGTGTTCGGTCAGGAAAACTCTTAGGATTCATCATCAGCCAGAAATGAATTGAGGTTGATCCTGACAAGGTCAAGGCCATTCAAGAAATGCCTTCACCAAAGACAGAGAAACAAGTCACAGGACTTTTGGGTGTCTAAATTACATCTCAAGGTTCATATCCCTCATGACCACGACATGCGCGCCAATCTTTAAACTGCTTAGAAAGAATCAAAACTTTGTATGGACTAAAGATTGTCAAAAAGCTTTTGACAGTATCAAGGAATATCTGTTGAACCCGCTGATTTTTTCACCTCCAGTGGAAGGAAGGCCACTGATCATTTACTTAACAGTCTTGGAAGACTCATTGGGTTGTGTACTTGGCCAACAAGACGAAACAAAAAGGAAAGAGTCTTCCATTTACTACTTAAGCAAGAAATTCATTAACTGCGAAACTCGGTACACTATGCTCGAGAAAACTTGCTGCGCTTTAGCTTGGGCAGCTAAACATCTTCTCCAGTGAATCATTTGCCATACTATTTGGTTAATCTCTGAAACGGATCCACTCAAGTACGTCTTCGAAAAGCCAACTCTTACGGGAAGTATTGCTCGTTGGCAGATGTTGTTATCAGAAATCGACATCGAGTACCATGCTCAGAAAGCCGTCAAAGGGATTATTTTAGCCGATTATTTGGCTCATCAACCGATTGACAATCAGGAATCAATTGGATTTGACATCCCAAACAAATATGTCATGTACTTGAAAATGAATGATTGCGATGAACCGCTACCCAGTGGAGGGCCAGAACCAGGATCCCAGTGGGGACTAATATTTGACGGAGTTGTCAACACTTATGGAAACGGAATTGGGGCAATCATTATAATACCTCTGGGTACCCATATTCCTTTCACTACTAGATTAACATTCAAATGCACAAATAATGCAGTCGAATACGAAGCATGTATCATGGGTCTCAAAGAAGCAATTGATTTAAGGATTAAAAACTTGGATGTTCTTGGAGAATCAGCTTTGGTTATCAATCAAATCAAAGGAGAATGGAACACATATCAATCAGGAATGATTCCTTACAAAGACTATGATTGAAGGTTATTACCCTTCTTCAACAGAATCGAGTTTCATCACATTCCTCGTGAAGAAAATCACATGGCTTATGCATTGGCTACTCTATCCTCCATGATTAGTGTAGTTCAATGGAACGACGTACCTAAGATTGACATAATGATCCTTGAAAGGCCCGTTCACATCTTCGCGATTGAAGCAGTCATAGATGACAAACCCTGGTATCATGATATCAGATGCTTCCTTAAAAAACAAGAGTACCCACCCGGGGCTTTGAGAAAAGATAGGAGGACTCTCAGGAGACTGGCTGGCAACTTCTTTCTGAACGGTGATACACTCTATAAGCGAAACTTTGACATGGTCCTGCTCTGATGCGTGGACAGACCAGAAGCAAACTTGTTGATGAAAGAGATTCACAAAGGATCCTTTGGCACTCATGCCAACAGACACACAATGGCGAGAAAAATTCTAAGAGTAGGGTACTATTGGCTGACAATGGAATCCGATTGCTGCAAGTACATGAGTAGGTGTCTCAAGTGTCAGATATACGCTGATAAAATCCATGTACCTCCAACGCATCTCAAAGTTATTTCTTCCCCATGGCCTTTTTCTATATGGGGAATCAACATGTTTGGCATGATTGAACCCAAAGCTTCAAACGAACATAGGTTCATCCTGGTAGCCATTGATTACTTCACCAAGTGGGTCGAAGTAGTATCATACACCAATGTGACCAGACAAGTGGTGGTCCGCTTTATCAAAAACATCCTCATTTGTCGTTATGGTGTTCCGAGCCAGATCATTACGGATAATGGATCGAACTTGAATAATAAGATGAACACCATAACTTATCTCCCTACCGACCTAAGATGAACAGAGCGGTAGAAGCAGCTAACAAGAATATCAAAAAGATTATTCAAAAGATGGTTGTAACCTACAAAGACTGGCAGGAGATGTTACCCTTTGCTCTTCACGGTTACCACACATCTGTTCGCACTTCAATAGGGGAAACCATTTCTCTCTAGTATATGGCATGAAGGCAGTGCTCCCCGTGGAAAGAGAGATCCCATCAATTCGGGTATCGATGGAAGCTAAACTAACCGAAGCTGAATGGTGTCAAAGTCGATATAATGAACTGAACCTAATCGAAGAAAAATGAATGACGACCAAGTGCCATGGTCAGTTATATCAACAAAGGATGAAGAAAGCATTTGACAAAAAGGTCTGACCTCGTATCTTTAGAAAAGGAGACCTCGTGCTCAAGAAGATACCATTATTTCTCACTGATTCTCGGGGCAAATGGACTCTAAATTTTGACGGCCCCTATGTGGTCAAGAAAGCCTTCTCATGCGGCGCCTTGAGACTCGCAACGATGGACGGAGAGTAGTTTGCCTACCCCACGAATGTTGATGTAGTCAAGATATACTTCGCCTAAATAAAAAAAAACGTCTCGGTGGATTTAAAACCCGAAAGGGCGGTCCAGGTAAAAATTAGAGACATAATGTGAAAAAATATCCTAGTGGATTGGAAACCTCAAAAGACAATCTAGGAAAAATTTAGGGATTCATGGCAAGTAACTACATCTGTCAAGGTTAAATCCCCAGCGGTAATTCCATCCATCAGAAAAACTTCAGTGAAGGTCAGCTTCGACGGAAGCCCAGAATGTCCAGAATTCAAAGTTGGTAGAAGGATAATGGTCATTGTGTTTCAATATAGCCCCTTTTCCCATAAATGGCAATTTTCTAAACTTTTTAAATACTCTATGGTATCACTCGCTTGCCTGATTACCATCCTATCAATAAAATTCGAGCCTAATGCTTTTGTTTGCAATTCTCATTTGTTTTTGCTTTGCGGAATGACATTTTAACATGATCAATGATTCTTGAAATAAAACACAAATGAATTTTTACTTGTTAAAATTTTTTCTACTTTTAAAATAAAGATGTCATTTCCTTTTTTATTTTTGGACATCGAAAGGAACCTCGACCGCTTCTCCGGAGATGATTAAATCTCAAAATGCATAATCAAAGTACTCCTTCTAAAAAACAGTACACCTGAATGAAGGATTAATTGTTTCAAATATCAGGTCTCACCTGATATCCCCGGCAGAGTCCTTACTTCTAAAGGGCAATTGATAAGTTCCTTCTTCCCCATCAGGATTTACCTCTGCTAAGCAAGGTGATATTGCTATCTTAAAATAATGATACTTATCAGTCACCCGCAGTGGCCGAGTATCCAGTCGTGTTTATTCATCAGTCTGTATGTCACGTCATTTTTGTCAGCATAAACATACATACAGCATGCATTCTTAATTCATGTTCATATTCATATTGCATCACTATCACTTCGGTCATATTCAATCCCCAAGTGATAAAAGTCGTCTCATCTAAAGTTGTTAATTCTTTCCTCATCTGGAAATGTATCGTCTGAGCCATTTCTCCCCAGTTTATTTTTGGATTAAAGACCTTCCTCAACCACTTTGATAACTTGAACCTCTGGAAGGCAGGAAAAAAACTCGACAGACACCTTTGGAACATCACTCTTCACCATTGAAGATGATATCTTCGCTTTCCCGGATTAAGTAAAATCCCTAGAGAAAGCCTTTTAATAAAAGACTCTAGATAATACATCTGTTTTTCTTCAGAGAAATTCGATGTTAATGAAGTCATCAGCACCTCAAAATCGGATCACATCACATGGCATTTCTCCATGAGAATCCCGAAGAATAGTGTGATATCCCAAAGCGAAAAAAAAAACAGTCTCTCAAGAGACTCATTTTCCCTAGTAGAGTCAACAAATGGCATCTCCAACAGAGAAGTTTGCACACCTCTACAACTCAGACTAATAGGTTTCCCCAGCAAATCTGACATCAAATTTTCCATCAAATGGAATCTCCCCAGTAAAACTCAGCGAGAAGTTTGATGAAAACTGCTACAAGTAGCGTTCCTTGTCGATAAAAGGATGGAAAAGTCAGAATGTGTGTAGACTATAGGGATATGAACAAAGCAAGTCCAAAGGATGACTTCCCCCTGCCACACATTGACATGCTGGTAGATAGCACAACAAAATTCAAAGTCTTCTCCTTCATGGATGGATTCTCGGGCTATAATCAAATCAAAATTGAGCCGGAAGGTATGGAGAAAACTTCATTCATCGCCCCAGGAGGCACCTTTTGTTACAAGGTAATGTCGTTCGATCTAAAGAACACGGGGACAACCTTTTAAAGGCCCATGACAACTCTGTTTCACGACTTGATGCACAAAGAGATTGAAGTGTACATCGATGACATGATTTCCAAATCTAAAACAGAAGAAAAGCATGTGACACACTTGTCAAAGTTATTCGAGCATCTGAGAAAATACAAACTCCGCTTGATTCCTAAAAAGTGCACATTCGGTGTTCGCTCGGGAAAACTCTTAGGATTCATCATCAGCCAAAAAGGAATCGAGGTTGACCCTGACAAGGTCAAGGCCATTCATGAAATTCCTTCTCCGAAGACTGAAAAACATATCAGGGGATTTTTGGGACGTCTGAGTTACATCTCAAGATTCATATCCCTTATGACCGTGACATGCGCGCCAATCTTTAAACTACTCATAAAGAATCAAAGCTATGTATGGACAGAAGACTACCAAAAGACTTTCGACAGTATCAACGAATATCTGTTAAATCCACCTATTATATCTCCGCTAGTGGAGGGAATACCACTAATCATCTACTTAACAGTCTTGGAAGACTCCATGGGTTGTGTGCTTGGTCAACAATGTAACACCCCGAATTTCGTAAGAATATTTATTTAATTTATTTAAAAATTATTTTCGTGAATTTCTGTGAGTTTTGGTGATTTGTGTCGATGTCGATGATTTCGTGAAGTTTTGGTTATTTAATTAATTAATAATATATAATATGGAATATGTTAGTATTCTTATTAATTTAAATAATATTAGAGGAATTGAGGGTAAGATTGACATTTGAGGTGGATTAGTGAGGGTAGTATGGAGAAAGTCCAATTTTGAGGCCCAAGAGTTAGGTTGAATATAAAGGAGAATTTGAGAATAGGGTTCATTTTGGTTCGAACGTGAAAAGAAGGAAAGAAGGTGAGAGCTCTGAGGAAAAAAGGAAAAGGCGAGGAATTCGAGAAGGTATCCAAAGGCTCAGAGAGAAAGCTTCGAATCGACAATCTAAGGTATGGGGAGTACTACCTTTCATTATTTTCAATATAGGAATTTGATTTGCATTTGGGGATTTTCGAGGGTTTATGGGTTTTGAGGTAAACTGATGAATTGAGGGCATTTTGTGAATCGATTATTAAGGGTTGAATTGAATCGGTAAAATAGACCTTGGGTTTGATTTCCCTGTCGATGTGGTTTCGACCTTTGGTGAATGGAATTTATGGGGTTTATGAGAAGCTTGAGAGTTTTGAAGGTTTAGGTGATTTTAGGTTTCGAATAGGGTAACGAATCAACCTAATAGACGTAGGTTTTATGCCTTAGGAATGTTGTAGGGATGTTTTTGGGTTAATGGGGGGTGAAATCACAGGTGGTTTTGGGGTTGTGGTGCTACTGATACGTAGCAGCGATTTGTTGTAATCGCAGGTTCGCAAAGCGAACCAATCCTTCACATGGCGAACATTCACCCAGACTCGCAAAGTGAGTAACGCAACAAATGCGCGATGATTGTGTTTTGGAATACTGGATTGGGATTAGAAAGGAATTCTAGTTCGTAAAGTGAATCGCCCAGCGAATGGGTTCGCATAGCGAATGCAGTAGCGAGGATGACAAATAGAGTTCTGGTGTTTCTGTGCTGGAATTGGGGGACTCACTGGAGTTCACAAAGAAAACTTCCTAGCGAGTTGGTTCGCACAGCGAAGTATGCAGCGAACGTCTGCTATTCATGAAATTTTGTTTATGTGCTGTGCTGTTTTGATGTTTTGATGGTGTGATTTTTTTGATGATTTTCGATGATGTTACTGATGTTTATGAGATGATGTTTTGGTGATTATTTGACGAATATATAATGACATGAATTGTATGAGAATTGATGAATGATGATGCACATAATGATGTTTAATTGATGATGATAATTGACGTTGTGTATCATGTATTCATATGCATACTCTGTGACGATACTTCATTCCCATTGTGCAGATATAAGGTAATTATGACATGCTCCAGTTCCTATGCGGAATCGATCCTATTGACGGGGATCCTTGGAGGGGTGATGGCCTAGTGTCCATCGACTATGACGATTGGTACCACATGCATGAGTCTTGTTGTGCATTGCATTTATGTGGCATTGATGTGATTTTGATATAGTGATTCCTGATGTTTTCCTTTATGATGAACCTAATGATGATGACATCATTTCATGCATATCTTGTTTTTATATTGATTATAATGAATTATGATTACTCACCCTGCCTGTTTGAATGTCGCCTCCACGTGGGTAACGTGTAGGTGATCAGGTTTAGATGTGGATGCCTTCAAGGACGTTTGATGTTTAGTTTGCTTTTGGACGATGTAGATGGTCTTGCTCTGATAGTGTAACATCGGGTTGGGGTTGTCGAGTCGAACCATGTGGATTTCGTTATTCAGTTGTTATTTGATGATATGGTTTTATTTTAAAAACCTTTTTAGGTATTTGTGGTTATGGTGGATCTGCTGCCTATTCTGATGGCTTTTAGTGAAAACTTTTTTATTTTGAATTATTGAGTTCCGCTGCCATATGAAGGCTTTTTGAGTTATTTTGAGAAAAACCCGTGTTTACGGAGCAAATGTGTTATTTTGAATTTATTAAGAAATGTGCACCCTTCTGAGGTTATTTTACTCTGATATTTTGTGTGTTTTGCCGTATATAATTGTGGGGTAGAAAAGGGTGTTACATTAGTGGTATCAGAGCAGGTCAGTCCGTCCGGCCAGGTTTTACTTGATGTCAGTCCCCTGTCAATTGTAGCCAGCGGTTTTGGACGTGGTTCTTAAGCACTGTCGCTCTGGGGTACTACAGGTCGATTCATTTTTTATCCTATTGAGCTGACTAAGGAAGGGAAATAGATCTCTCAAATTAACCCTACTTGCATACTGAGTTTAAAGAGATGACTGTTGGTTTATAGATGCGGTTTAGATTGTAGGCCTCTCTTTGATTATTTTGGTATGAATGAAATGACGGGACTATTCATGGGGATTTTGGATAGGTACTGGATTTGATGTTTTTAATTAGTGTGCTCGTTAAGATTCTTTTGCAATCTTATGCCTATGTATTCCCGTTTAACGAAACAGGGAAATCAGAGCGATCGTAGTTCCTCCTATTCAATGGGAGGAAAAAGGCTGTTTTGGTGTCTTGTTCAAAGCCCAAGACGTGAAGCTAAAGGTGGTTTGTATCTTGTTTAAAGCCCAAGATGTGAAGCTGAAGGTAGTTTGTATCTTGTTTAAAGCCCAAGATGTGAAGTTGAAGGGTTTTGACTTTAGAGAGAATTTGTCATCTCTAAAGAGGAGTTGTTGATATTTGTATGTTGTGAGCAAAGCACAACTTTGATGCTAAAAGGTTGATTGACTCAACCGGGGTCTTTTAAACTCAATAAGAGAGTGATTATGTATCTTGTACGAAGCCCAAGACGGAGGCTAGAGGATTGATGACTCAACAAGAGAGTCTTTTATACTCAACAAGAGAGTGTTTTGTATCTCGTACGATGCTCAGGATGGAGGCAAAAAGGTTGGTGATTCAACAAGAGAGTCTTTTATACTCAACGAGAGAGTGTTTATGTGTCTTGTACGAAGCCAAAGACGGAGGCTAAAGGGGACTGACTCAACAAGAGAGTCTTTTATACTCAACAAGAGAGTGTCTTTATGTGTCTTGTATGAAGCCCAAGACGGAGGCTAAAAGATTGATTACTCGACAAGAGAGTCTTTTATACTCAACAAGAAAGTAATTATGTGTGCCTTGTACGAAGCCCAAGACGGAGGCTAAAAGATTGATGACTCAACAAGAGAGTCTTTTATACTCAACAAGAGAGTTATGTGTATCTCGTACAAAGCCCGAGATGGAAGCTAAAGGGTTGACTCAATAAGAGCGTCTTTTATACTCAACAAGAGAGTGATTTGTATCTCGTACGAAGCCCGAGATGGAGGCTAAAAGTTGGGTGACTCAACAAGAGGGTCTTTTATACTCAACAAGAGAGTGATTTGTATCTCGTACGAAGCCTGAGATGGAGGCTAAAAGTTGGGTGACTCAACAAGAGAGTCTGAAAATGTTAGCTCCGTTGGGGAGAATCATTTGTACAAATCCCAAGAGGAGGCTATTGTACTGGTGAGTATTTCAGTTGAGTGACAGGTCCAGTGTGTTGGATAAAATATAAAATCAGTTCTTATGAAAAGAAAGATTATAAGTAGGCTTGTGATCGGAGGATCAGGGTTATTTCCTGTTCTTTAAGAAAATGGGAAAATTCCAAGGGTATTGAGATTGCCCAAGTCTACTGGTGTTTTGAGAAATAAATTCTCAGACGATGGATGATCATTGTATGATGCCCAAGAGAAGGCTGGTATGTTAAGGGATGAAGGTCAACCCATTAACTGGTCTGACACTTGACTCAGAAAAACAGCTCTAGCAAATTGATGACTAGGTTCTACTCCTATACCTGTAGAGGTCTCTAGCTCCTTGTACTAAGCCCAAGAGAAGGCATGAGAACTTTTAAGAAGCCGAAGGGTCCTTGTACAACGCCCAAGAGGAGGCATGGATGCTTTTAGGAAGTCTGTGGGTCCCCAAACCTCGAGAAATTCAAGACAGGCTATTCACAGAGAATAGATCAAGCCAGGAAAGTTCGAGAATTTGGAAGAAAGTTAAGAAATGCCATTCACGGAGAAAAGATCATCTCTGGGGAGTTAGAGTTTCTTTGACAATTTCTAAGAGTGACAGTCTAGGAAAGGGTTCACGAAGAATGCTGCCTTTCACGTCTCCATATTGTTTAACCCCAAGAGGAGGGAATACTGTGTCTGGTAATCCTATGGGGATCTAGTTTTGTTCGTATTTAAGAGTGACCAACAGGGCTTTACCTAGTGCTAGACGTAGTTGCTGGGGAAAACTCTAAATATCTATACTTGTATTACACAGTTGATATTTGACGAGTATATAAAAGTTTGTGAAAGAAGACTTACAGTGAAACAACACCACAATACAGTTATATATATGAAAGCGGATAAAGAAAGCGGGTAAACACTTACTCGGTTGTAGAGCTTCCATGCTGTTTTGATAGTTGCTCAACAAAGAAAGCTTTTATAACAATATTATATTCAAAATCAAAGGAGAAAGTGCTTTGAAAAGATTGTCGGGGCTTACAGCTCAAGGAGAGGCCCGAGGTTTTATCAGTGATTGCACTGTGGTATGAATTTGTACAGTGGGATTTATACAAGTTACTGAGGCCCAAAAAGGTTTTCTGTGCCAAGGGTTGGGTGTTACACTCTCTTTAGAGGCCCAAAGTTATTTTTGCACAAGAGATGGGGCTTACAACTCAAGGACAGACCCATTGTTCTTTGTTAAAAAGGCGACAATCACGCCGTTGTTTTATAATGTACAGAGGGACTTATACAATAAGTGAGGCCTAAAATGGTTTATGTACACAAAGGGTTGAGACTTACACTCTGTTAGAGGCCCAAAAGTGTTTGAAAAAGTTTGATGAGGGTTGAATTAATAAAAACCCTATAATTTTTTCAAAAGGTATTTTAATTGAATAAAAATTCAATTAAAATGATCAAAATTGTTAAGCATGTGAAAAACAAATTGTGATCTTGGATTAATGTTTCAAAAATCAAGTTTTGATCCACAAAATGATTGGAAGTCACTAAAATTTGTAAAATCAAGAAGGAAAAAATATTTTAAATTCAAAAACAATTAAAATATTAATTATTTACAAAAATATCAATTATATGAAATAAATAATATTTTTGGAATTTTTTTGGTAAAATAAAATATTTTAACATTTTTGTGAATTATTAAAAAAAGAATCAACTCAAAATCATTAAAACTCAGAGAGAAATTAATTTTTGAATCAATTAAATAAAATCACAAAATTCAAATATTTGAATTTTTGAAAAAGGGCGCCAAGAACATGGCAAGAACACGCGCCCTTCCTCTGTTTCTGCAGATCTGCATTTTCTATCCAATGTCACTGAATACTTGATGATATCATGCAATCTACATATCAATCAACTAGTTTTCACCTCACGATCATGTCTATGGTCTTTAATTTCATTCATTTTAAGCATGGAATAAGAAATCAAAGAGAAACCTCAAGAACCCTAAATTCTGCATGAAGGTTCAAAAATTCCATACACGATTTATACAAAGCAATTGATTGAGGGTAAACACTCTATGCATGATTATGAACATATGGCCAAATTATTGTGCAACAAAAAATGCATGGATCATAGAGTTAGAAGAGCTCATGCTTACCTCTTGCAGCTGGTGATCATGTTTTGGGTTAGAGGTGTTACATCTAGGTTCCAATGATGTGGATAGCTTCCCTAGGTGCCAAGTGATGTGCCTGATGCTTGGAATGGTTTGAAACAAGTTGGAACTGAAGATGGTATCCCAACTGCAACTTGGTTAAAACCTTGAGCAGTTGGCTGGTGATTCTGTGAAATTAGTGTTCCAGATGTTGTTTAAGTGCTTGGATCACTTCTATATGATGTTTATGAGGTGTTCGTGTGATTATATTGATTGGAATAGCTTTCAAACTCAAAACCCGATAGTGACTTGCCTTAGAAGGCAAAATTGGAAGTGAGAAGGAGATTTTGAGTAAAGCATCTGATTGATGGCTTTGGTGTACTCAAACTGAACACAATTAAGCTCTATTTATAGTAGAGCAAGTTTGTTTTGCAAGGAATAGTGAATGGCAACTGTTGCATAGGTTTGGCCAATGTTGATCAATTAGAATCCATGTCTCTTCTAGCCATTGAATAGCGGTTAGGGAACAGGCTGCTGGTTCCCTTGGTCATGGATAAGTCTTGACTGAATTTAGTTGGGAATGTGTCAGTCCATGCCACCTTGGTGCATCCATTAAATGCTTCAATCCAAAATTGGAGTCGTGTCCCTCTTTTAGGGATTTCTAGGTTTGGCATGCTACTTCTTGTTCCAAGGACTTTGGAGGCTTGAGATCAAAGTTGGTTCCTCCTTGGTCTCCCCTTGAGGTGTTCAGATGGATAGAGTTACTTGTCATTTGCACAAATTTGGCAAATCGAGCAAAATGCACAAATCTGCCTTGCTTTGGCAGTTTTCAGCAAGGCATATTGTCATTGTCATATCTCATGGCTCAAGTAGAATTTGATCGAGTTCTTGGCCATTTTGGAAAGCCCTCATATGATACAACAACTATTTGATCATAGTTGGTTTTGATACTTTTTGGATCCAAGTGAAAAATTCCCCTACATTTGGAAAAAAGTGAAGGCAGATTCTGACTTAGTGAAAATTTCACTAAGTGTTGGAAAAAAGTGATATTTTCACTTTTTGTGATTTTGATCATTCCATAACTCAAAATCCATGATGAATTGGAATGAGTTATGTTTGAAGCTTTTGTAGAGGGCCATGAGAGCTACAAATCCAGCTTTGGATGCGGAAAATGGCTTTGTGGTTTAGGAGTTATGATCTTCCAAAGTTGGTACCCTAACCACTTTGTTTCATAACTTAGAAAATTTCTAAGTTTTTTTTTGTTACCCCTTTTTCAAGTTATCTCACTTTTCTGGATTTTTCTTGATGAATGATGATTCCAATCATACATTAACATCATTTTGGGGTCAAAGAACCATTTTTGTGAAAAATCTCAAAAAGTCAAAGTTTGACTTTTGTGCACAGTTAACTTTTTGTCAGATGAATTTCAAACTGTGCGATCCTATATGAAATCAAGTCCTTGACCTAAATAAAACTTGATGGACATGTTCCATAGGTGTTAAAGGGTGTATTGAATCATGTCCCAAGGTTTTAGAGCATGCATGGGCCAAAAGTCAAAGGTACAGTTGACTTTTTCCGCGAAACCCTAAATGTGGTTCTAATGAAATTGAAACTTGTTGATCAAGCTTCTTGGATCAATCCATTGTTGTTAATGGATCAATATAGTGTGTTAGAATCCTTCAAATCCTCTTTTGAGGTCTTCGCTCATGTTTTATCCCAAAAGTCAACTTAGGGGTGAATTAGGTCAAGAAACCCTAATTCCTGATTTTTGATGACTCCTTCCCCAGAAGCTAAATTGACTTGATGATTGGGTTTATGATGTCCCTTGGAGCATCTTAGGTTGTATTTTGAAGCATTGGCTCATGCCCAGAGAAAACTTTCCATCTGGACGCCCTAGTCGACCAAAACCCTAATTTGGTGACACTGGTGATCTTGAGGCTTAATACACTTGGACTGTTGCTACATTATTCTTGATTCTTGATGTGGGAGTCCTCTTAATCCATTGTGGATGTTTGAGAGGCTTAGACAAGTTGAATATCATGTCATTCCTTGATTGATCCTTTATCTAAGAGCTATGAGAGGGCTTGAAACCTTAAGTTTGATTGTAGTGAATGCTCACCCATCTTTGGGGAGACTAATGAGGTATGATGGTCAATCCATATTGGGATGATGATTTGTACAATGATGGGGAATCTTAGTGGTCAAAATTTGGGGTATGACAGATGCCCCTATTTAATATTCTTGGACCCGAAGGTGTGAATGGCGAAGGTATTCGGGCATTCGGGGTACAAGAGAATTAAATATCGGAATACCCGAAATTTTGATGGTGGTTATGAATGGTAGCTTGCGCATTCATATTCTTCTGCTAAGGGATGATGCTTAGAAAAGGTAAAAACTTCCCCTCGATCCTGGTTTCCTACCAAGGAACTGGTCTCAGTTTCTGAAATAAACTTCCCCTCGATCCTGGTTTCCTACCAAGGAACTGGTCTCAATTTCTGAAATAAACTTCCCCTCGATCCTAGTTTCCTACCAAGGAACTAGTCTCAGTTTCTGATGTAAACTTCCCCTCGATCCTGGTTTCCTACTCTGGAACTGGTCTCAGTTTCTGATGTAAACTTCTCCTCGATCCTGGTTTCCTACCAAGGAACTGGTCTCAGTTTCTTTTGGCAATAAACTTTCTTGACAAGGAACGTTGTTCGTAGCGGTTTTTTCCTCAAACTTCTCGCCAATTTTTCCTGGGGAGATGCCATTTGACATAAAAACTTTTGATGGCAGACTTGCGGGGGAACCCAGTCGTCTGAGCTGCAGAGGTGTTCAAACATCTCCGTTGGAGGTGTCATTTGTTGACTCTACTGGGGAAATCAAGTCTCTTGAAATACTGCTTCATGTTTAGGGATATTACATCATACGTTTCTCGAGGTCTTCTCAGAGAAATGCCATATGATGCACCTCAATTTTGTGGTGCCGATGACTTCGTTAACATTGACTTACTAGAGAGAAGAACCAATGTGTTGCTAAGAGTTTTTAGTTGAAATGCTTTCGCCAGGGATTTTCCTTAATTCGGGAAAGCGAAGATGTCATCTTCAATGGCGAAGAGTGACATTGGCTGAGGGTTTTCTTGCCCTTTGAGAGGTTCAAGTTATCAAAGTGGTCGAAGACCGTCTCTAATCTAGAAATAAACTGGGGAGAGATTGCTTAAATGATTCACTTCCTGACGAGTAAAGAACTGACAACTCAACTGACAAGAGGACTTTTATCACCAGGGGATAAGACCGACTAGAGTGATAGTGATGCAATATGAATATGAATGTAAATAGATAATGCATGATGTATGTGTGTATATGCTGACAAAACGGACGCGACACACAGACTAATGGATGAACATGACTGGATACTCGGCCACAGCGGGAAATTAAATGTATCGCTGGTTCAAGATAGCAGTTCCACCTTGCTTAGGAGAGATAGTCCCTATTAAGAGCTAACCATTGGTCGGGCTTAGGAGATAAGAACTCTGCCGGGAGGAATACTTTGATCCTGCACTTTGAGGTTTGATTACTTTTGGAGAAGTGATCGACGTTCTTTCGATGTTCAATAGTCAAAAGAAATTGCCATCTTTATTTTAAAAGCAGAAACAAGTTTAACAAGTAAACTCATTTTTGTTTTATTTCAAGAATCGTTAATCATATTAAAATGTCATTCTATAAAGCTAAAACAAATGAGAATTGCAAACAAAAGCACAAGGGCTCAAATTCTATTGATAAGATGGAAATCAGCCAAAGGCGTGATTCCATGGAGTATTTACAAAGTTTGAAAATGGTAATTTAAGGGAAGAGGGCTACATTGAAACATAATGACCACTATCCTTCTACCAACTTTGAATTCGGGGCATCCTGAGCTTTTGTTGAAGATGACCTTGCCTGGACTTTTCCTGATGGATGGCATGACTGTTGCTGAGTTGAACTGATCAGACCTAGTTACTTGCCATTAATCCCTAACTTTTGCTTGGATTGTACTTTGAGATTTCCAATCCACCGGGATGATTTTTGATTGTGTCTCTAATTTTTTCCTGGACCGCCCTTTCGGGTTTTCAATCCACCGAACCGTTTTTTTTTAGTTTAGGCAAAGTATTTCTTGACTACGTCAACATTTGTGGGGTAGGCAAATTCCTCTCTATCCATGGTTGCAAGTCTCAAGCCGCCGCCTGAGAAAGCTTTCTTGACAACATAGGGGTCGTTATAATTCGGGGTCCATTTGCCCCGGGAATCAGTGGGAAATGATTGTATCTTTTTTAGCACGAGGTCTCCTTTCCTGAAGACGCGAGGTCAGACCTTTTTGTCAAACGCCTTCTTCATTCTTTGCTGATACAACTGACTGTGGCATAGAGCCGTCATTCGCTTCTCTTCGATCAGATTGATTTTGTCGTGTCGACTTTGACACCATTCAGCCTATGTTAGCTTGGCTTCCATCAATACCCAGATTGATGGGATCTCTACCTCTATGGGGAGCACTGCTTCCATGCCATATACTAGAGAGAAAGGGGTTGCCCCTGTTGAAGTGCAGACAGATGTGCGATAACAGTGAAGAGAAAAGGGTAACACCTCGTGCCAATCTTTGTAAGTTACAACCATCTTTTGAACGATTTTCTTGATGTTCTTGTTAGCCGCTTCTACCGCTCCATTCATCTTAGGTCAGTAGGGAGATGAGTTATGGTGTTCGATCTTGAACTCAGTGCACAACTCTTTCATCATCTTATTGTTCAAGTTAGATCCATTATGAGTAATGATCTGGCTTGGAACACCATAACGGCAGATGATATTGTTTTTGATGAATCGGACCACCACTTGTCTAGTTACATTGGCGTATGACGCTGCTTCGACCCACTTGGTGAAGTAGTCAATGGCTACTAAAATGAACCGATGTTCGTTCGAAGTCTTGGGCTCAATCATGCCAATCATGTCGATTCCCCGAATGGGAAAAGGCCATGGGGAAGAGAGAACTTTGAGATGTGTTGGAGGTACATGGATTTTGTCTAAGTATATCTGACACTTGTGACACTTCCTCATGTAATTGTAGCAGTCAGATTCCATGGTTAACCAATAGTTCCCTGCTCTTAGAATTTTCCTCGCCATTGTGTGTCCATTGGCATGAGTGCCAAAGGAGCCTTCGTGAATTTCTTTTATCAACATGTATGCTTTTGGTCTGTCTACACATAGAAGCAGGACCATGTCAAAATTCCGCTTATAGAGTGTATCACCGCTCAGGAAGAAGCTGTCTTCTAGCCTTCTGAGGGTTTTTCTATCTTTCCTGGACGCCCCAGGTGGGTATTCTTGTTTCTGAAGGAAGCATTTGATATCGTGATACCAAGGTTTGTAGTCTATGACTGCTTCAATCGTGAAGATGTAAGTGGGCCGTTCAAGGCGCATTATGTCAATCTTAGGTATGTCGTTTCGTTGACCTATACTAATCATGGAAAAGAGGGTGGCTAATGCATCAGCCATGTGATTCTCTTCACGAGGGATATGGTGAAACTCGATTCTGTTGAAGAAGGGTAACAACCTTCTTGCGTAATCTTTATAAGGAATCAATCCTGATTGGTATGTGTTCCAATCTCCTTTGATCTTATTAATAACCAGGGCTGAGTCGCCATATACATCCAAGTTCTTGATCCTTAATGTAGCGCGAGTTTTATGTGTGGTTGCGAAGCACTATCGCTTTTGGGGTACTACAGCTCGATTCATTTTTTATCCTATTGATGTTGATTAAGGAAGGGAAATAGATGTCTCCAATTAACCCCGCTTGCATACTGAGTTTAAACAGATGACTGTTGGTTTACAGATGCTACAAAGATTTTGGGTCTCTCTTAGGTTATGTTGTTGAGAACACAATGTCTAGACTATTGGTAGGATGTTAGGACTGATGCTTTTTGATTGATGTATGAGGGTACGGGATTTTGGGTTTTTTGATTAGTGTGCTCGCTAAGAATTTTCCAAACTTATGCCTACGTATTCCCGTTTGACAAAACAGGGAAATCAGAGCAATCGTAGTTCCTCCTATTCTATGGGAGGTAAAAAGGTGTTTTGGTGTCTTGTTCAAAGCCCAAGATGTGAAGCTGAAGGGTTCTGACTTCAGAAAGAATTTGTCATCTCTAAAGAGGATCTGTTTGTCAGAACTGTTGGGTGACTGATTATAAAGGAGAATTACTTTAACTGGGATATGTGAATCTAGCAATGCCATAATTTCCTTTATAGGGGATTTTTAACCTGAAGGAGAAGACTTTAACTCAGTTTAGAGCAATGCCATCTTTCCTTAGGAATTTCTCATGCTAAAAGAGGGACAGTGGCGTGGATGTAAATAATCCAGAGGCTTGCCGCTTACAGCAATTATATGGGGGGAAAGGAGTGGTTGATGTTTGTATACTATGAGCAAGGCACAGATTTTGATGCTAAAAGGTTGATTGAGTCAACCAGGGTTTTCTTATATAAAGCCTAAGAGGAGGTTGTTGACCCGACAAAAGGGTGTATTTATGTGTCTCGTACGAAGCCCGAGAGAGGGGCTAAAAGGGTTGACTCAACAAGATAGTGCTTTAATATTCAATAAGAGAGTGTTTTAGTATCTCGTACGAAGCCCGAGATGGAGGCTAAAAGGTGATTGACTCAATAAGAGAGTCTTTTATACTCAACAAGAGAGTGATTTTGTATCTCGTACAAAGCCCGGGATGGAGGCTAAAAGAAGTTTGACTCAACAAGGGAGTCTTTTATACTCAACAAGAGAGTGTTTTTGTATCTCGTACAAAGCCTGAGATGGAGGCTAAAGGAAGTTTGACTCAACAAGAGAGTCTGAAAAGGTTAGCTCCACTGGGGAGAATCTTTGTACAAAGCCCTAGAGGAGGCTAGTGTAACTGTTTCAGTTGAGTGATAGGTCCAGTATGTTGGTTAAAAGAGAAAATTAGTTCTTATGAAGTGACTGATTAAAGGTAAGGTTGTACTTTGGTACGGATCGAAGATCGGGTTATTTCCTGTTCTTTAAGGAAATGGGAAATCCAAAGGGTATTGAGACTGTCCAAGTCTACGGGTGTTTTTTCCTATTTTTGAAAGGAACTTGAGAATGTCTTTGAGACTCAAGGGGTTTTAGACTGTCCAGGTCTAGAGTTTCATCTTTTGTACAATGCCCAAGAGGAGGCACGGGAGTTAAGGAATGAGTATCAACCCTCAAATGGCCAGAGTTTTGACGCGGGAATGACTGCTCTAGCAAAGGATGACTAAGTTCTGTCTTATACCATTTAAGAGGTCGTCAAGGTTCTTGTATTAAGCCAAAGAGAAGGAATGAGAGCTTTTAAGAAGCCGAAGGGCCCTTGTACAACGCCCAAGAGGAGGCGGGGATACTTTTAAGAAGCCTGTGGGTCCCCAAACCCCGAGAAGTTCAAGACATGCCATTCACAGAGAATAGATGAAGCCAGGAAAGTCCGAGAATTTGGAAGAAACTCAAGAGATGCCATTCACGACGAAAAGATCATCTCTGGGGAGTTAGAGTTTCTTTGACAATTTCTAAGGGTGCTTTTACGAAGCCTGTGGGTCTCCAAACCCCAAGAAGTTCAAGACATGCCATTCACAAAGAATAGATCAAGCCAGGAAAGTCCGAGAATTTGGAAGAAACCCAAGAGATGCCATTCACGGAGAAAAAATCATCTCTGGGGAGTAGAGTCTCTTTGACAACTTCTAAGGGTGACAGTTTGAGAAAGGGTTCAAAAAGAGTCTGCCTTTCACATCTCCATATTTTTTAACCCCAAGAGGAGGGAAGACTATGTCTGGTAATCCTATGGGGATCTAGTTTTGACTGTATTTAAGAGCGATCAATGGGGCTTTACCTAGTGCTAGACGTAGTTGCCAGGGAAAACTCCAAATAACTATACTAGTATTACATAATTGGTATATGACAAGTATATAAAAGTTTGTGAAAGAAGACTTACAGTGAGCAGCCCCACAATACAGTTATATATATATATATATATATATATATATATATATATATATGAAAGCGGATAAAGAAAGCGGGTAAACACTTACTCGGTTGTAGAGCTTCCATGCTGTTTGGTTAGTTGTTCAACAAAGAAAACTTTGATAACAATATTATATTCAAAATCAAAGGAGAAGTGCTTTGAAAAGATTGTTGGGGCTTACAGCTCAAGGAGTGGCCGAAGGTTTTATCAGTGATTGCACTGTTGTTTTGAATTTGTACAGAGGGACTTATACAAGTGACTGGGGCCCAAAAAGGTTTTCTGTACAAAGGGATGGGTCTTACATTCTCTCAAGAGGCCCAAAGGTGTATAAAGAAAAAGAATGGGGCTTATAACACGAGGGTAGGCCCAAGGGTTTGTTTTAAAAGGCGACGATCGCGTCGAACTTTTTGATGGTATCAGTACTTATACGATACACTGAGGCCCAAAAAGGTTTGGCTTTCAAAAAGGGTTGGGTCTTACACTCTAATAGAGGCCCAAAGGTTTTTAAAGAAGAAGAACAAGGCTTATAACACGAGGGTAGGCCTAATGGTTTGATTTTTTCAACTGGCGATCGCGCCGATATTTTCTTTTAACGCAGAGGGACTTATACAATACCTGAGGCCCAAAAATTGTTTTGGTTAAAAGGGGATTGGGTCTTACACTCTATAAGAGGCCCAAAGGTTTGACAATGTTTTGTGAGGGTGAAAATCAAAGAAACCCTAATTTTGCTTTTCTTTAAAAGTAAATATTTAAAGAAAATCAAATAAAAATGATAAAATGCCAAATAAGTTTGAATAAACCATTTGAGATTTTTGTTTAAGGTTTGAAAAATGAGGGATTAATCACAAGATAAATTATAACTCATTTGGTTTTGATTTTCAAAGTAAATATCCAGTTTTAAATGTTTAAAAACAATTAACAATGAATTTATTCACAAAAATACTAATTATATTAAATAACTAATATAAATTTGATTTTTTTGTGGAATAAAATATTTCATTATTTTTGTGATTTGTTTCAAAAAGAACCAATAAAAAATAATTAAAATTAAGGGAGTTATTAATTTTTCAAATCATTAAAAAAAAAAAAATAATAATAATAAATGTATGAAAAATATGAAAAAGTGGTAAAAAAGAGGATCTGGGGCGAGGGGGATTCGAACCCCAGACCTCTTGTGTATAGGGCGCGCGCCATACCACTGGGGTGGTGATACATCCGTTGATTAAAACAAACCAACAAATACACAAGGCTTGCCTTATTTTCTAGGCCTGGCCAAGGCAAGGCAAGGCAAGTTTTGGCTCAGAAACGTGAAGGTCATAACTTTCTCATTTCTCCATGGATTGAGACAAAATTTAGGTCTACCCTACCTAGAATTTCATAAGGAATCCAATGGTGGTGGTAGTTTTTCAAGATCAGGTCCCCATTTTCAAACCCGATAGTGGTTTTGAAATAGGCCTCCAATTTCATTTTCTGTGCTATCTCATGATACAGGCAAGAATTGCATGGAAATTTGGTGCAAACACAACACATATAACATGTACAAGATGTGCATGATCAGTGGACCTCAAAGCAATGCATATTTCAAAGAGTTCAAGTTATGATGCTTACCTCTTTTTGGAGTTTTTGTGCAATCTGCCAAGCCACTTGTTCCAAAAATGATTTGATGCTTTGGACACCCTCAAATGATCTCTTAGAAGCTTTTAGGATGGTAGGAATCAGCTGTAAACCTCAGGGATGAGTTTGAGCTCTTTCTTGCAAAGGGGGCAAAAGTGGCCAAAATAACAACTCCCTCAAATGGTGTTCCAGATGGGGGGAACCATTTGGGACAGTTTAAGGATGATATTTGGAGTGTGTTTGAGGTTTTATCTGGTTTGGAAAGTGACTGATTCAAGACATGGCTTGAAAAATGTACAAAAATGCCTATTTTGAGGTTTTGAGAGGTGACTTTGTGATTTTGGTGTTACATGTCACTTGTGAGAGTTTGGACAACTTATATATGACATATTGGATGTGTTTGGATCATAAGTTGTGGTGGAATTGCTTTCTAACTCAAACACTTAGAGTTACCTTGCTAAAGAAGGTATTTTTGCTTAGAGAAAGAGATTTTGAGGAAAGCATCTGTTTGATGGCTTTGGTGTACTCAAACTGATCACAATTGAGCTCTATTTATAGTAGAGCAAGTTTGTTTTGTAAGGAATAGTGAATGGCAACTGCTGCATAGGTTTGGCCAATGTTGAGCAATGAGAATCCAAGTCTCCTCTAGCCATTGACTAGAGGTTAGGGCACAGGCTGCTGGTTCCCTTGGTCATGGATATGTCTTGACTGAATTCAGTTGGAAATGGCTCAGTCTATGCCACCTTGGTGTATGCATTGAATGCTCCAATCCAAAATTGGAGTCTTGTCCCTCTTTTAGGCAATTATAGGTTTGGCATGCTACTTCTTGTTCCAAAGACTTTGGAGGATTGGATCAGTGTTTGTTCCATTTAGATTTGATCCTCAGATATGTCCAAAGTGATGACAAGGCTTGGAATTATTTGATTTTGCCAAATCGAGCAAAAGTGCAAAATTCTGCCTAGCCTTGGCAGTTTTCAGCAAGGCATATTGCCATTGTCATATCTCATGGCTCAAGTGGAATTTGATGGAGTTCTTGGCCATTTTGCAAAGCCCTCATATGATACAATAACTGTTTGATCATAATTGGTTTTCATACTTTTTGGATCCAAGTGAAAAATTCCCCTACATTTGGAAAAAATTAAGGCAGATTCTGACTTAGTGAAAATTTCACTAAGTGTTGGAAAAAGTGGCATTTCATGTTTTCAACCATTTTGATCATTCCATAACTCAAAATCCATAATGAATTGGAATGAGGTGTAGTTGAAGCTTTTGTAGAGGGCCATGAGTGCTACAAATTCAGCTTTGGATGGGGAAAAACGGCCTGGTGGTTTAGGAGTTATGATCCTCCAAAGTTGGTACCCTAGCCACTTTCTAAGTTTTTTATGGTTACCCCTTTTACAAGTTATCCCACTTTTATTGATTTTTCTTGATGAATAGTGATTCAAATCACACATTAACATCATTTTAGGGTTAAAAAACCATAATTGTGAAAAATCTCAAAAAGTCAAAGTTGACTTTTATGCACAGTTGACTTTTTATCTGATGAATTCCAAATTGTGCAATCCTTTATGAAATCAAGTCATTGTCCTAAATCCAACTTGATGGATTGATTTCATAGGTTTTATAGGATGTATTGAATCATGTCCCAGGGTTTGGGAGCATGTCCTGGTCAAAAGTCAAATGCATAGTTGACTTTTCCCAAGAAACCCTAACTGTGATTCAGATGAAATTGAAACTTGTTGCTCAAGCTTCTTGGATTAATCCATTGTTTCAAATGGATCAATGTGGTTTATTAGATACCCTCAAATCCTCTCTTGAGGCCTTGGCTCATGTTTTGTCCCAAAAGTCAACTTAGGGGTGAATTAGGTCAAGAAACCCGAATTCCTAATTTTTAGTGAATGCATCCCCTGAGGCTAAATTGACTTGATGATGGGGTCCATGAGGTTACATAGGGTATATTAGGTTATGCTTTGAAGCATTGGCTCATGCCCAGAGGAAAATTTCCATCTGGAGGCCCTGGTCGACCAAAACCTTAATTTGGTGACACTGGCGATCTTGAGGCTTGATCCACCTAGAAGGGAGCAGCCTTGTGCTTAATCCTTAAAGCGGGAGTCCTATTGATCCTTTTTGGATGTTTGAGAGGTTAGAAAAGTTGAAGATCATGTCAATTCTTGATTGGTCCTTTATCTAAAGGCTCTGAGAGGGCCTGAAACCCTAATTTTGGTTGTAGTGAATGCTCACCCATCTCTGGGGAGACTATTGAGGCATAACAGTACATCCATATTGTGATTATGATTTACACAATAATGGGCAATCTTAGTGGTCAAAATTTGGGGTATGACAGATAACCCTATTTAATCTTCTTGGACCCGAAGGTGTGAATGACGAAGGTATTCGGGTATTTGGGGTGCAAGAGGATTAAATATCGGAATACCCGAAATTTTGATGGTGGTTAATAATGGCAATTTGCGCATCCATCTTCTTTTGCTAAGCCATGATGCTTAGAAAAGGTAAAAACTTCCCCTCGATCCTGGTTTCCTACCAAGGAACTGGTCTTAGTTTCCTATTTAAACTTCCCCTCGATCATGGTTTCCTACCAAGGAACTGGTCTAAGTTTCTGATCTAAACCTTCCCTCGATCCTAGTTTCCTACCAAGGAACTGGTCTAGGTTTTTGAAATAAACTTCCCCTCGATCCTGGTTTCCTACCAAGGATCTAGTCTTAGTTTCCAATTTAAACTTCCCCTCGATCCTGGTTTCCTACCAAGGAACTGGTCTAAATTTCTTATGTAAACTTCCTCTCGATCCTGGTTTCCTACCAAGGAATTGGTCTAAGTTTCTAAAATGAACTTCCCCTCAATCCTAGTTTCCTACCAAGGATCTGGTCTTAGTTTCCGATTTAAACTTCCCCTCGATCCTGGATTCCTACCGAGGAACTGGTCTAAGTTTCTGATGTAAACTTCCCCTCGATCCTGGTTTCCTACCAATGAACTGGTCTAAGTTTCTGATGTAAACTTCCCCTCGATCCTGGTTTCCTACCAAGGAACTAGTGTAAGTTTCTTTTGTCAATAAACTTCTCGACAAGGGATGCTATGCGTAGTAGTTTTCCTCAAACTTCTCTCCGAATTTTCCTGGGGAGATGCCACTTGATGGGAAAAACTTTTAATGTCAGACTTGATGGGGAAACCCGTTCTTCTGAGTTGTAGAGGGGTACAAACTTCTCTGTTAGTGACGCCATTTATCGACTCTACTGGGGAAAACGAGTCTCTTGAAAGACTGCTTTTCTGTTTGGGGATATTACATCATACTTTCCCTCGAGATCTTCTCGAAGAAATGCCATATGATGCGTTCCAATTTTGAGGTGCCGATGACCTCTTCGTCCACGAATTTTTCAGAGAAAAACTGTTGTACTGCCGAATCTCTGATAAGAGGCTTTCTCTGGGGATTATCCTTAATCCGGGATAGCGAAAATATCATCTTCAATGGTGAAGAGTGACGTTTATAGAAGGTCCTCTGGTTTTCAGAGGTTCAAGTTATCAAAGAAGTCGAGGAACTAACTCTAATCCAGAAATAAACCGGAGGAGAGAGATCATTCAGACGTGACATTTCCTAACAAGGAAAGAACTGACAACTTGATTGAGAGGACGGTTATCACAACGGGATAAGACCGACTAGAGTGATAGTGATGCAATATGAATATGAATGTAAATCAATAATGCATGATGTATGTATGTATATGCTAACAAAATTGACGCGACATACAGACTAATGGATGAACAAAACGGGATACTCGACCACTACGGGGGATGAAGAGGTATCACAGGTCCAAGATAGCAATTATGCCTTGCTTAGGAGAAAGTAGTTCCTACGGGGAACAACCGTTGATCGGTCATAGGAGGTAAGAACTCTGCCGAGGGGTGTCAGATGAAACATGGTCTCTGACACAATTGATCCTTCGTTCAGGTGTACTGGTTTAGAAGGAGTACTTTGATTCTGCACTTTGAAGCTCAACCATCTTTGGAGACGCAATTGATGTTCTTTCGATGTTCCACAATCAAAAGAAATTGCCATCTTTATTTAAAAAGCAAAAAATTTGTAACAAGTAAATTCGTTTCGTTTCCTTTCGAGAATCTTTAATTATATTAAAATGTCATTCTATAAAACTAAAACAAATAATAATTGCAAACAAAAGCACAAGGGCTCAAATTTTATTGATAAGATGGAAATCAACCAAGCGTGTGATTCCATAGAGTATTTACAAAGTTAGAAAATGGTAATTAAAGGGAAAAGGACTACATCGAAACATAACGACCACTATCCTTCTACCAACTTTGAATTCGGGACATCCTGAGCTTCTGTCTCAGATGACCTTGACTGGAGTTTTTTTTTTCGATGGATGGTGTAACTGTTGCTGAGGGATTTGCCTCTGTTGGACGTAGTTACTTGCCATTATCCCTAAATTTTTCCTGGATTGTACTTTGAGATTTCCAATCCACCGGGATGATTTTTTGTTTGCTTATGTCTCTAATTTTTGCCTGGACCGCCCTTTCGAGTTTTCAATCCACCGAGATGTTTTTTTTTTCCAGTTTAGGCGGTGTATTTCTTGACTACATCAACATTTGTGGGGTAGGCAAATTCCTCTCCATCCATGGTTGCAAGTCTTAAGGCACCGCCTGAGAAAGCTTCCTTGACAACATAGGGGCCGTCATAATTTGGGGTCCACTTTCCCCGACAATCAGTGAGAAATGATTGTATCTTTTTGAGCACAAGGTCTCCTTTCCTGAAGACACGAGGTCAAACCTTTTTGTCGAACAACTTCTTCATTCTCTATTGATACAACTGACCGTGGCATAGGGCCGTGATTCGCTTCTCTTCCATCAGGTTCAGTTCGTCGTGTCGACTTTGACACCACTCAGCTTCGGTAAGCTTAGCTTCCATCAATACCTGGATTGATGGGATCTCTACTTTGATGGGGAGCACTGCCTCAATGCCATATACTAGAGAGAAAGGGGTTGCCCCTGTTGAAGTGCAGACAGATGTACGATAACCGTGAAGAGCAAAGGCTAGCGTCTCATGCTAATCTTTGTAGGTTACAACCATCTTTTGAACGATCTTCTTGATGTTTTTGTTAGCCGCTTCTACCGCTCTGTTCATCTTGGGTCGTGTCGTAACCCAAAATTTGACCTCCCTCTTTTTCCTTTTGCATAAGCATAAGCATTCGCATCGCTAGCATACGCATTCGCACTTTTCTTCGCGTGTTTCTTGTTGCAGGATATTCAGGTTTTCCAAGCCCGGTTAATCATATCCTCACATGGTCATCACATCATCAAAACAAGCACAAAATGAAGGTTTATATGCATATTCATAAGTATAAGAAGTGGAAAATCGAAGTTGGGACCACAACATCATTTTTCAAGCAAAATGGGTAAAAGTTGGTCTGGTTAACCAGTTAACACAATTTCTTTGTAATTATGTTAACCGGTTAACACAGGTAGATTTGCAATTTCTGCTGCATTTTGAGACAGCAACCGTGCACTCTCTTTGGTCATTGATTCTACAGTGTTCTAGCAGTGTGTGGAACATTCTAGACATCTCTAGACATTTCATTTCATTCCAAGTATATTTATTCCAATGCATCACCCAAATTTAAGTGCACCATGTTACTTAATTTACCAACATGTTGTGAGGGATATTCTTCTAGCTACCTTGTTTTAATGATGTTAACAAACATATTAGATTGTAATTTGAGCGGTATCACTTCACGTGTCGGGCATATAGCGTCTAACCATTATCGTTCATGTATCTAGATGCATAGGATCTTGTCCTTTCCAAAAATAAATGTCCACTATCATTTTAGTTGTGTCTAGTATGTGTTTCTGATCTTGGTCTGGTGAAAATGCTTCGAAAATTGAATTTCCTAAAAAAATGCACTTCATGCGCTGACCCTCCCAGTTCATGCGCTAACTGTGACGCCCCCAAACCATACCCCCAAAAACACGCAATTAAAGCGATAAAAGAAAATTCGAAAATTTGTCAGAGTATATTTGAATCACGGCATAGAAAGGGAGGAATCACATCAATTGTAACAAAACATAGCATAACATGCAACACCTGCCCATAATGATATGCAACTGTGGGGTAGCAATCATACAGAGGAAACTTTGCTCCTTACACCCACTTTTCAGAAATTAGAATTAAAGCGGAAAATCTAAAATCTGATTAACATATATACATATACACATATACACAGTTTGTCATACATCAGGTAGCATATGTACAACCAAAATATATCATCAGATATACAAAATAATAGCACGCGGCAACCCTAACTACCCGGAGTCACATATCAGAGCCGACCGGCCAAAATAATGAAGACGCAACGCTTCACATAAAGAAATACCTCCAGCAGCTCTAATCTGCAACGCCTCATAGAGCGTTATAAAACAGCAGAAGGGTGAGAAAAACAACCATAATATAATTGAATAAAATTATATATATAAACACAAAAATGTACAAGTAACACATTCTCACCACAACCACATATAACATAATACCGCACAATTCTCAAGCATCAAATACCATTACACACCACACATATACCATACAATCATCAATCACAGTCACAAATTCAGACACAGTTAATTCATGGTTTATGCAATGCACATAGACCGGCACAACGACTCTATGCACATGCCATGCGGTACCGACTTCCAATGTCTCATGTCTCATCATCAGTTCACTCAGGAACTATTGGAACCATCGCTCGTTACTGAGAATCTCAAGTAACTCCCCGTCGGGCCTACGATGTTCACCCGTCGCTTTAGGTCCTCAGGCATCGCCTCATATTTTCGAGGCACACGACGTTAAAGATTGCTTTAAGTCTCCAAAGGAGCCCACAATCGTCTAAAACCACCGCTTTAGGTCCTCAGGCAGCGCCTCATATTTTCGAGGCACACGATGTTATAGCAGATTCCATCAGGAACCAAACCGCCACTCAGGACGTTTCCACAATGCACATCATGATGCTTGGCATACAATGACTCATGACATTCACATTGCATCCATACACACATTCATAATCATGCACATTTATCAAATACCACACTTAGTATTTTCTTGCCTTTCGGCCACAAAGCATCATCACAACAGCACATAAGTCATCTCACGTACAAAACAACAACATACAGCATAATACACGTCAATTCCACACCATTAAAATGACAAAAATGGATAACCGACACTATTCACATTTCCCGACATAATTTAATCGGCTAACAATCCTCAAAACCCATTTTTATTAGATAGAACATTTCATAAGCTTTCCAACGGTATAAAGAACGTCCCGATCCGAGTTACGGATCAAAAGTTACGGAATTTTAGAAAACAGATAAAATTTTGAAGTCCCAGACCGCGCTGAGCGGGTCCGTGAGCGCGCTGAGTGGGCTCGCTCCTGCCTGGTGAGGTTACATTTTTTCAAGAGCGCGCTGAGCGGGCATCTGCGCGCTGAGCGGGCTCTGCGATTTTCAGAAAAAAAACCCTCTTCGAGAATCCACCCCAAAAATCCCATTTTTCACCCAAATTCAATTCCAACAGCAAAACAAACATCAACGATTATTCATACACACAGTGTGATCATACAATACAGTTTATATCGATTTCCGACCGTGAAAACCTCGATTTCTACTCGTTTATCTCATTTTGACCTATATTTGAAAAAAACAACAAAACTTCCACACAAACATACATAATCATACACAATCATAGTATAATCGAGTTTCGCACCCTTACCCGATTAATCGATTCCTAGAACTTGTTCTCTTGATTTCCCAAGCTTTTCTCCAATTTCTCTCTTTTCTCTCTTCTCCTCTTTTCTTCTCTTTTCTTCTTTCTACTTTTCTTTCTATTTTTTTTTCTTTTTCTTCTATTTCTACTTTTCTCTTCTTTACTAACTTAACAAAATACACCCAAATGCCCAAAATACCCCTACACTCAAATTTCTCGCAAACGATCCCAAAACGCGATAAAATATATTCCCGCCGAAAAATAACATATTTTCACATAAAAGTCGAAAATACAATAAAATAATAATAAAATAATCAAAAGACTCAATAAAATAAAATTGGCAAAACGGGGCGTTACAATTCTCCCCCACTTAGAAATTTTCGTCCTCGAAAATCTTACCTGATTCAAACAACTCTGGATACGACTCCCGCATCCTACTCTCCAATTCCCACGTCAAATTACCCTCAGCAGCGCCTCCCCACGCCACTTTCACAAGTGCAATCTCTTTACCCCTCAACCGCTTCACCTCGCGATCCAAAATACTAACTGGTAAAGTCTCGACCGTAAGGTTATCTCTTACCTCAACCTCGTCCATCGAAATCACATGTGAAGGGTCCGGAACATACTTCCGAAGCTGTGAAACATGAAACACATCATGCAAATTCGACAGATTCGGCGGCAACGCCACACGATACGCCACAGCACCAACTCTCGCAGATATCTGGTAAGGACCAATAAATCGAGAAGTAAGCTTCTTAGATTTCAAAGCACGACAAACACCTGTTACCGGCGTAACTCTCAGAAATACGTGATCACCCTCTTGAAACTCAAGATCCTTCCGTCTCCGATCATGATAACTCTTTTGTCTATCCTGAGAAGCCTTCATTTTCTCACGAATAAACTTTACCTTTTCCGTCGTTTGTTGCACTAAATCCGGTCCAACCACCGAACTTTCACCTGTTTCGTGCCAACACCACGGCATTCTACATCTTCGTCCATATAAAGCCTCAAAAGGTGCCTTTCCAATACTAGAATGGAAACTGTTATTATACGTGAACTCAACCAATGCAAGATAACCGTCCCACGTACCACCTTGTTCCAAAACACACGCTCTCAACAAATCCTCCAACGACTGAATAGTTCTTTCTTTCTGAACATCCGTCTGCGGATGATAAGCCGAACTCAACCTCAATCTAGAACCCAAAGCCTTCTGTAAACTTTCCCAAAATCTAGATGTAAACCTAGGATCTCGATCCGAAACAATACTCAATGGAATCCCATGCAATTTCACAACCACACTGATATAGATCTCAGCTAACCGTTCCAAAGAAAAACTGATGTCAATCGGAATAAAATGCGCCGATTTAGTCAGCCTGTCAACAATCACCCAAATAGCATTATGCCCACGCTGAGTATTCGGTAATCCCATCACAAAATCCATCGAAATGCTATCCCACTTCCACTCAGGAATATCCAACGGTTGCAACAAACCACTAGGTCTCAAATGTTCCACTTTCGATTTCTGACAAGTCAAACAAGCATACACAAACTGAGCCACATCTCTTTTCAAACCAGACCACCAGAAAATCTTCTTCAAATCTTGGTACATCTTATTCGCACCCGGATGTATACTTAAATTACTCCGGTGTCCTTCCTCCAAAATCATTCTTTTCAACTCTGCATCATCAGGAATACAAATACGACCACGGAATCTCAAAACACCAAAATTATCCACCTTGAAATCCACATTCTCGTTCCTCATCAAATCAACGAATTTCAAATCCAGCTTTTGTTTCTCACTAACCGACAACAAAAATTCATTAGCAACCTTCAACATTCCAAGCCTTACACTAACCGAAGTCACTTCACATACCAAACTCAAGTCTCTAAACGACTCCAAAAGTTCCCACTCTTTCACCATCAATGCGGACATATGCAACGATTTCCGGCTCAATGCATCAGCTACCACATTAGCTTTACCAAGATGGTAATTTAAGCCAAAGTCGTAGTCTTTCAAGAATTCCAACCATCTCCGCTGCCTCATGCTCAACTCTTTCTGATCAAATAAATATTTCAAGCTTTTATGATCACTAAAGACCTCGAACCTTGCACCATAGAGATAGTGCCTCCATATCTTCAACACAAAAACCACAGCCGCTAATTCAAGATCAGGAGTAGGATAGTTTTTCTCATGAACTCTTAATTGCCTTGAAGCATAAGCTACAACCTTACCTTCCTGCATCAGAACACCACCCAAACCAATTAAAGAAGCATCGCAGTACACAACAAACGGTTCATTATGATCAGGTAAAATCAGAATAAGAGATGTCGTCAATCTTCTCTTCAGCTTGCAAAAACTCTCTTCACATTGAATATCCCAAATGAATGCTTTGCCCTTACAAGTCAACTGCGTCAAAGGAAGAGCTAGCTTAGAAAAACCTTCAATGAACCTCCGGTAATAACCCGCCAAACCCAAAAAGCTTCGAATCTCGGTAACGGATCTAGGAGCCTCCCATTGTAGAACTGCTTCTACTTTAGATGGATCCACAGCAATACCATTACCTGAAATTACGTGCCCAAGAAAACTCACCTCAGACAACCAGAATTCACACTTGGACAATTTCGCAAAAAGCTTCCTTTCCTTCAAAACTGCAAAACAATACGCAAATGCTCTGCATGTTCCTCACGAGACTTAGAATAGATTAAAATATCATCAATAAACACCACCACAAAATGATCCAAATGCTCATGGAAAATCTGATTCATGTATTCCATAAACACACCAGGCGCATTAGAAACCCCGACCGGCATCACTGAATATTCATAATGACCGTAACGTGTTCTAAAGGCCGTCTTCTGAATATCCTCTTCTTTCACTCTTATCTGATGGTACCCCGATCTCAAATCGATCTTACTAAATACACAAGCACCAACCAACTGATCCATCAGATCATCAATCCTTGGAAGCGGATACTTATTCTTAATCGTCACTTTGTTCAACTGGCGATAATCAATACATAATTGCATACTCCCATCTTTCTTTTTCACTAACAAAACTGGAGCACCCCAAGGAGAAACACTTGGTCTCACGAACCTCTTTTCCAACAACTCATTTAACTGCTTTTTCAACTCCACCAATTCAGATGCCGACATTCTATAAGGTGCCATAGAAACAGGTATAGTACCAGGAACTAGATCTATCGAAAATTCAACTTCTCTCTCTGGCGGTACATCTGAAATATCATCAGGAAATACCTCAGGAAATTCGCACACAACAGGAAACACCTCCAATGAAACTTGACTATCCACAGTCAAAGATGCAAATAATCCAAACAACTGAGCTTCATCCGCCAAAAGTTTCTTCAACTCTTTGGTAGACAAGAAACTCGAGTCTTCATCTTCCTCAAGAGAAGGAAACCTTACAAGCTTATGATAACAATCAATGTGCACCCGATTGAATTGCAACCAGTTCATTCCCAACACCACATCTAAACCTTCCAATGGTAAACACACTAAATCCATCACAAAGTCTTTGCCATAAATGGCCAAAGGACAAATTAGACACACCAAAGAAGTAGTTACTGGCCCCATCGCTGGAGTATCAATAACCATCTCACCATCCATCGAAGACAACCCAAGATTCAAACGTTCCGCGCACTCAGACGAAATAAATGAATGAGTCGCTCCAGTATCAATAATAGCAATTAAAGACGTGTTATTAATAAAGCAAGTACCTCTTATCAGACGATCAGCACTTGAAGTCTGAGTTCCCGCCAATGAAAACACTTTCCCACTAGTCGGAGCTTTCTTCTGACTCGGACACTTCGAGCTAATGTGACCAGGTTCCCCACAGTTATAACACTTCACTACATTCTTCCTTTTACAATCAGCTAAAACATGTCCGATACCACCACAATTAGAACACTTATCCACTTTCTTCCTACATTCCATCTGGCGATGACCCAATTCACCACACTTAAAACACCTAGGAGCATTAGACATACCTCCTCCACTTGACCTTCGAACAAAATTACCCCTTTGTTTACCTTTATTAGCCGGTGACACATACGGACCACCACGGAACTGTTGCTTCCCTTTTCTGTCACTTACACTTTTATAGTGAGCAGAACGAGCCTTACTATCTTCATCATAAATCCTACAGCATTCCACCAAATCAGCAAACCTTCGAATCCTCTGATATCCAATAGCCTGCTTTATCTCAGGACGCAACCCACTTTCATACTTTACACACTTTGAAAATTCAGCAGTCGCTTCCACATAATGAGGATAAAACTGCACAAGTTCCACAAACTTAGCAGTATAGTCAATAACCGACATATTACCTTGTTTTAGCTCTAAAAACTCAATCTCCTTCTTTCCTCGGACATCCTCAGGAAAATACTTCCTTAGAAACTCTCGGCTAAACACCTCCCAAGTGATCTCTTCTTCCTCCTCCTCAGCTTCCAACACCTGACGAGTACTGACCCACCAGTCATCAGCCTCTTCGTGTAACATATGAGTGCCCAGCCTCACCTTAACATCATCGTCATCACAATCCATTACCCTAAAAATCCTCTCAATCTCTTTCAACCACAACTGCGCACCATCCGGATCATGTTTCCCTTTAAATACTGGCGGCTTATTCTTTCTAAACTCATCATTTCATGCAGCATTCGGTGCCCCCTGCACCGCTCGTGCCATTGCCTCCATCGTTGCAGCCAAAGCAGCATCATTACGACCAGCCATATTCTGTTCGTCCAAAACAGAAACTATTGTTAAACAACAACTCGTCCAACACAACTCGCCCAATATGCCAGACACGACAGACACAACAGACACAACAAACACAACTGACACGGACTGGCTCTGATACCACTTAAAGTGACGCCCCCAAACCATACCCCCAAAAACATGCAATTAAAGCGATAAAAGAAAATTCGAAAATTCGTCAGAGTATATTTGAATCACGGCATAGAAAGGGAGGAATCACATCAATTGTAACAAAACATAGCATAACATGCAACACCTGCCCATAATGATATGCAACTGTGGGGTAGCAATCATACAGAGGAAACTTTGTTCCTTACACCCACTTTTCAGAAATTAGAATTAAAGCGGAAAATCTAAAATCTGATTAACATATATACATATACACATATACACAGTTTGTCATACATCAGGTAGCATATGTACAACCAAAATATATTATCAGATATACAAAATAATAGCACGCGGCCACCCTAACTACCCGGAGTCACATATCAGAGCCGACCGACCAAAATAATGAAGACGCAACGCTTCACATAAAGAAATACCTCCAGCAGCTCTAATCTGCAACGCCTCATAGAGCGTTATAAAACAGCAGAAGGGTGAGAAAAACAACCATAATATAATTGAATAAAATTATATATATAAACACAAAAATGTACAAGTAACACATTCTCACCACAACCACATATAACATAATACCGCACAATTCTCAAGCATCAAATACCATTACACACCACACATATACCATACAATCATCAATCACAGTCACAAATTCACACATAATTAATTCATGGTTTATGCAATGTACATAGACCGACACAACGACTCTATGCACATGCCATGCGGTACCGACTTCCAATGTCTCATGTCTCATCATCAGTTCACTCAGGAACTATTGGAACCATCGCTCGTTACTGAGAATCTCAAGTAACTCCCCGTCGGGCCTACGATGTTCACCCGTCGCTTTAGGTCCTCAGGCATCGCCTCATATTTTCGAGGCACACGACGTTAAGGATTGCTTTAAGTCTCCAAAGGAGCCCACAATCGTCTATAACCACCGCTTTAGGTCCTCAGGCAGCGCCTCATATTTTTGAGGCACACGATGTTATAGCAGATTCCATCAGGAACCAAACCTCCACTCAGGACGTTTCCACAATGCACATCATGATGCTTGGCATACAATGACTCATGACATTCACATTGCATCCATACATACATTCATAATCATGCACATTTATCAAATACCACACTTAGCATTTTCTTGCCTTTCGGCCACAAAGCATCATCACAACAACACATAAGTCATCTCACGTACAAAACAACAACATACGGCATAATACACATCAATTCCACACCATTAAAATGACAAAAATCGATAACCGACACTGTTCACATTTCCCGACATAATTTAATCGTCTAACAATTCTCAGAACCCATTTTTATTGGATAGAACATTTCATAAGCTTTCCAACGGTATAAAGAACGTCCCGATCCGAGTTACGGATCAAAAGTTACGGAATTTTAGAAAACAGATAAAATTTTGAAGTCCCAGACCGCGTTGAGCGGGTCCGTGAGCGGGCTCGCTCCTGCCTGGTGAGGTTACATTTTTTCAAGAGCGCGCTGAGCGGGCATCTGCGCGCTGAGCAGGCTCTGCGATTTTCAGAAAAAAACCCTCTTCGAGAATCCACCCCAAAAATCCCATTTTTCACCTAAATTCAATTCCAACAGCAAAACAAACATCAACGATTATTCAAACACACAGTGTGATCATACAATACAGTTTATATCGATTTCCGACCGTGAAAACCTCGAATTCTACTCGTTTATCTCATTTCGACCTATATTTGAAAAAAATAACAAAACTTCCACACAAACATACATAATCATACACAATCATAGTATAATCGAGTTTCGCACCCTTACCCGATTAATCGATTCCTAGAACTTGTTCTCTTGATTTCCCAAGTTTTTCTCCAATTTCTCTCTTTTCTCTCTTCTCCTCTTTTCTTCTCTTTTCTTCTTTCTACTTTTCTTTCTATTTTTTTTTTTCTTTTTCTTCTATTTCTACTTTTCTTTTCTTTACTAACTTAACAAAATACACCCAAATGCCCAAAATACCCCTACACTCAAATTTCTCGCAAACGATCCCAAAATGCGATAAAATATATTCTCGCCGAAAAATAACATATTTTCACATAAAAGTCAAAAATACAATAAAATAATCAAAAGACTCAATAAAATAAAATTGGCAAAACGGGGCGTTACACTAACCTCCACATTCATGTGCTAACCTCCAAAACTTGCTGGAAAGCGCACAATTCAATGGACACTAAAATCTTCTTTTATGCGTCGACGCATGAAGGTTGGAAGTCGAAGCATGACATCAAAATTCTGCATTTTTCACTTAATATATTTTCTGTTATTTCTGTTATTATTTTTTGTGGGTCATATTATTCTCCTATAAATAGTTTTGGTCATTTTTTTTATTACAACAACAAGAAACGTGAAAGATATATGTCATTTCTCTCTTCATCTTCATCTTCTTCATTGAGTAAACAAACAATCACACATAATCATCTTTGTTTGTGTCGCCCATTGATCGAAGTGATAACGTTCAGAATTTAGGAAGTGTGATCTTCATCTTCTGGGTTGAGAGTTTGGCAGGTGTTTCTTGAATCAAACCAGTTGGTTTGTCCTCCAAAAATTTGATAGATTTTGGGGGTTTTTGAACAAATTGTTCTTTCTACAGGGATTCGGCTGGGCGAAGGTAACCGGAATTTGGCGCAACTGTTTGGTTTAGTAGCTGAAATCAGAGGATCGTAGAAGGAAGGTTTGGGTTCGAATTCTTGGAAGATTGCAATTGACCGAGTGAAAGTAACCGAAGAGCAGTGGATTCTTTTGGTTTAGTAGCATGGGACGGTAATTGAATCAACCATATTCGAAGCACTTGATTCATCTTGAATCAAGGGAAGAGAAAATTATGCATTAATGATCGAAGACATTCGAGGGTTTGGATGTTCATAGTTTTCTCTTGTAACAAAAAATTTGCAACAACTATATATATACATATCTCAATTCCATTTGTGGAGTTGGGGGCAGACGTACCCAAAGCGAGGACGATTGGGGAACTGCCTAATCAAATCGTGTTTGTTCTCTCTCTCCTTAACTCTTTTACAATTCAGTTGGTTCGAATTGGTGAAGTGGCAAGTTATTGAAATTTCTGTAGTAGAGTAATTGTACGCTTAGAAATAGTTTTAGTTAAACTGATACAATTCCTTGAATTGTGTCTTGGAGCAGCTGTACATTACCCTCCATAGAAATTTTGCACATAGTGTGTTTACGCACACTAGGTGTTTGATAATTTGTTTCAAAGCAAAATTCGAACACATTGCTTTAAATTTCTTATCACTTTACCTTATTGGATTAGAATATACATCAACCAAGTGATATTTTATTGATTGCGTGTCTTAAGTGTAGTATTCAAAACTGAATTTTTCTCTTCCATACTCATCCGTGATATATTCATGCATATCCGATCCTTTTGGTAGAAGGTTCGTTGTAGACGTTCTATCCAGTGGTAGCTTCCGTTTACACAATTTTTAAAAATAAATTTTGTAAACCATTTGCGTGTAAAACTCAAGGGATCTATTCAACCCCTCCTTCTAGATCCATAGCCATCGTCTAACAAGTGGTATCACGAGCTCCGGTTAATTCTGGTGCTTTGATAAAACTTCTTGGATCATGGCGAGCGAACCTAAGGGCCTTATAATAGAGCTCTAGTTTTTACAGGTGAAAACTACAGCTACTGGAAGGATTGTATGCGCACCCATATTAATTCCATAGATCGGAAGGTTTGTAAAGTTATTTTAAACGGTCCCATGGCAATTACTATGAATAACGTGGAAGGCGTTGTCGTTCCTAAACCCGAAGCTCAATGGACTTATAAGGACGAGAAAAAGTACAACTATGATTGGAAGGCTCATAATATGATTATCTCCTCCTTAGGAGTTGATGAGTATTATCAAGTCTCCCATTGTGAAACGGCCAAAGCCATGTGGGATGCTTTACAAGTAGCCCACGAAGGCACTAATGATGTTAAGATGGCTCGTATTAATACACTAACGCAAGAGTTTCATTTGTTTTACATGAAGCAAGGGGAAACCATTGCGGATATGCAAAAATGATTCACTCACATTAACAACAAACTGCATGTTCTTGGTAAACCAATTCCAAATGAGGTTTCTACTAACAAAATTCGGAGGTGTCGTAACAGGGAATGGCAACCAAAGGTCACCTCTATCAAGGAGGCCAATGATCTTGCTACACTAGACCTCACGACACTGTTTGGTAAATTTGATGAGCATGAGCAAGTGCTCATTAGCTTGGATAAACATGAAATGAGTATCAAGAAAGAGAAGGCAAAAGATACGGAGAAGTAGTCGATAGCTCTTAAGGTTTCTTGTTCAAAGTCCACACATCAAGAGCTAAGTGATGATGAAACCAATAATGACAAAGATGAAGAATCTGGTGATGATATGTTCGCAAGAACGATATTTCACACTCGGACAGAAATCTAGTCAAGTTTAGGAAGCAATCTAGAAGCGAAGGAAATAACAATGGCAAGGTAAAAGGTACGTACTACAACTGTGGAAAATCCGGGCACTACAAGTCGGATTGTCCATCTCTAAAGAAAGACAAAGATAAGGATAATGACAAGAGTCGCTCAAACAAAAAGTCCAACAAGTCTCGACGAGCATACATCGCTTGGGAAAGAGATAGTGAGTCGGAGAAAGATGATTCCTCGAGTGACGAAAGTGAATCCGTCAACTTTTGTCTTATGGCACGCCACAACAAAGCAAAAGAGGTAAAACACTCTAAATATGAAATTGTCAAAATATGTCTCATGCTGAATTAAAAAGAGCTTTTGATACATTGCACCACAAAGCTAAGGAAGCATTTCAACGCTTAGCTTCGAATAAAAAGATCTTTTCCTATTTGGAGAAAAAGGTTTCCGATTCCAAAAAGGAATTGGAAGCTCTTAAGAACTCCATGGTGGATGTATCAAAAACTAAGATTGATGAGAATAAATATCCATGGTTTAAGTTTGGGGGCTGTGATACTTGTCATATTTGGCAAAGAGAGGTGAGAACCCTCAAGGTCAAACTGGACAAGGCTCTTAAGCCAAAAGTTACGTTTGCTATTGATCGATCACATTTTCGTGAGAGCATGAATAATCCATACCAAAAGTATACCTATGTGATTCGAGATAGTGATAGCAAAAGTAAATTCCAAATGAATCGTAATTGTCTTTACTGTTGTAAGCCTGGCCATACTATTGCTAAATGCCGCTTTAGAAGGTTTCTTGTTCCAAAAGGCATCTACCAATGGTTGCCCAAGTGCGGTCTTGGTTTCACTCACCTTAAAGGACCTAATGAGAATTGGGTACCTACTCTCCCTTGATTGTTTTTGTAGGTACAAAGTTTTGATACCACCGAAGGAAGATGGGTTCTGGATAGTGGCTGCTCGAGACATATGACCGACGACATATCTCTTTTCATCGACTTTGTGGCGAAGAAAAAGGGGTTTGTTACCTACGGAGATAACAATAAGGGACATATTCTTGGCAAAGGTAATGTAGGTAACCCCTCATCTACTACTATCTCTGATGTACTGCTTGTGGAAGGCCTTAGACACAACCTTTTAAGCATTAGTAAACTATGTGACAAGAATTATAAAGTATCTTTTTCAAAGGATTGTTGCATAGTTGAAGATAGTGACAAAAAGAATGTGTTTAAGGGCTTGAGGGTGAACAATGTCTATATGCTAGATTTAAATGAGGTATCATTGAATGCAGACAAGTGTCTAGTCGCTATGAATGAAGATTCATGGTTGTGGCATAGACGGTTGGCTCACATTAATTTTGATTTGCTTAACAAAATTGTCTCTAAAGACCTAGTCATCGGTTTGCCTAAAACTAAATTCATAAAGGATCACCTTTGTGATGCGTGTCAAATGGGGAAGCAAACAAGGATCTCATTCAAATCTAAAAACATCGTTTCAACTATGAGACCCCTTGAGCTCCTCCATATAGACCTCTTTGGACCATCTAGGGTTAAAAGTCTAGGTGGTAACTATTATGGGTTTGTTATAGTCGATGATTTTTCTAGGTTTTGCTGGACAATTTTCTTAGCAAATAAGAGTGATACCTTTTCGGCCTTTGAACGATTTGCTAAGTTATCTCAGAACAAGTTAAACACAAACATTGGGTCAATTAGAAGTGGCCATGGGGTGAGTTTGAAAATCATTTATTTGAATCATTTTGTGATTCCAACGGAATTGATCAGAATTTTTCCGCAGCACGTACCCCTCAACAAAATGGGGTAGTGGAATGTAAAAATAGATTTTTGGAAGAACTTGGAAGGACTATGATCAATGATGGTGGATTACCAAAATACTTTTGGGCCGACGCCATAAGTACAGCTTGTTATGTTTTGAATAAGGTGCTCATCCAGCCTATTCTAAACAAGACACCGTATGAGCTTTTAAAAGGGCGTAAGCTAAACATCTCTCACCTTTATGTATTTGGTTGCAAATGCTTTGTGTTAAACAATGGGAAAGAGACTCTTGGTAAATTTGATGCCAAGGGCGACAAGGGTATTTTTCTTGGATACTGTCAGTCAAGTAAAGCATATAGAATTTATAATAAGAGGTTACGCATAGTTGAAGAGTCGGTTCATGTTACTTTTGACGAGTCTTATCCGAGAAATATCGGAGAAGGTAGTTATTTTCATGGTGCATGTGTACCTACTGAAGACATACTCAAGGACACTGATAAGGAAATTGATCAACCTGAAGCAGTGTGTATTGAGGAGGAAAAGGATCACCAACCAGTGAAAAGTGAGGATGATCATCATGCTGATAAAGATGAACTTCCTCCAGCTTGGAAGTCTTCAAAAGACCATCCAATTGACAACATTCTTGGTGATATCTCTAAGGGAGTAACTACTCGCTCTAAACTTAGTAACTTTTGTTATTACTTTGCTTTTGTTTCCCAAGTTGAACCTAAAAACGCTAAGGATGCGTTACTCGATAAGCATTGGTTTCTATAAATACAAGATGAACTAAATCAATTATGGAGAAATGAGGTTTGGGACCTTGTCCCCCCTGTCGCGGCCGGCAAAAATATTCGAGTCGCCACTATATTTTTTAAAGGAAAATAATGATAAACCTAAATATCTTATCCTAAGGTAGAGATTCCTACGGTTCGGGAGTCGGTTAAGTAAAGGGAAGGTGTTGGGCACCCTTTACTTCCATTGTACTCAATGGGATCCACCTTTGAGTTTAGGGCATGTTTGTTTGTCTAAATGAAAAGAAAACCTAAGTTTTTCCTAATTATACTCACTAGGGTTGGTTTGCAACCCTATGCCTACGTACCCTCAAAATGAAGGATCAGAGTAACCGTAGTTCACCTCCCCCTAATCCTATTCCTAAACCCCAAAACCTAACCCTAAACCCCAATCCACTATTTATACTCTTGGATAAAGAGTTATATCCCTTAAAACTAGTGTTTATACTCCTAGATGAGGAGTTTTATCCCTTAAATCCCTTAAATCCCTATCCATTATTTAGACTCTCGGAGGAAGAGTTTTATCCCTTAATCCTTTTATTTATACTCTCGGATATCAAGAGTGCTATCCCTAAATCCTTATCCCTTATCCCATCCTTTATTTAGGCTCTCGGACCAAGAGTTTTATCCCTTAATCATTTTATTTATACTCTCGGATATCAAGAGTTCTATCCCATTGCATTCTTTGATTTATCCCATTATATTTTATGTTATAAGCCAAATATTTATCCATAATTATTCAAAATTCCTTGATTAATTAATACTCCATGATTAATTGTATTATGTATATATTTATTTTTATATCAACCCAATTTTTAAGAGTTAGTCCCTAATCCTAATTTTCCTAATTATCCTAGAGTTAACACCTAACTAATTCAAATCCCAAATCCTATTTTTGAATTCTTTTTATTATTTATTAAATGATCAAACATAAATCCCAAATTAATATGAAACCATAAAATATCCCAAATATTTATAATATACAATATCCAATTATTTTAAAATATAAAATGAATTATAATATTTAAATATCCAAAAATAACAATCCTTAATCATTTATAATATCCCAAAATAATAAATCCTTAATTATTTAATTAGACAATTTATAATATCCCAAAATAATAAAAAAATCATCTTTATAGCATCCCAAAAAAATTAATCCTAATGATCACAGAATAACCCTAATAACTAATTAATCCCTAATTAATCCCTAACACTTAATTAACATCCCTAATATTGGTATTTTAATTCCATGTCAATTATCTAATTATTTTATGTTAATTAATTATCTAGATAATTATTTACTTATTTTTGGTTTTAATCCCATTGTTATGTTACACCCTAAATTAAGTTAATTATTTTTAAATTATAACCCAAATTAATAACTATTGCAAAATTACTAATTAACCCTCATTATCTTAATTTAATTTTAGTAACCCTAAATTTTTTATTAACATTCCGTAATCAACTTTTTTTGTTTAGATTAAATTATTTAACCCTGATTACTAAATATTCTAACTAGTCTAAATAAAACCTAACCACAATCCTAATATTAGCCCTGATACTATTCTAACATTGTTCAAAAATTATCCTAAAGATTAACATAATCAAAACCTTAATTAACTATGCATTAAGAAATTAGTTATATATATTTTTTGTATATTTTTTATAACTTGATCTTGATGGATTATAAATGTCTTTATATTTTAAGAATAAAAATAGATCTTTTTGTCTTTTTATGAGTTATGAATCCTAATTAGCTTAATTGAAGAAATAGTCCCTGATTATCCTAATAATTTTTACATTACCCTAACGTTATTAAAAAAGAAATATTTTTAGTATAGATTATTTAGTTATAAACCAACCTAATTAACTAATTAATCAATCTTAAATATCTTGAAAACAAATCAAATTATCCTAACTGTATTAATTAATTAATTATATTAACTTTTCTTTTTAATTTTTTTTTATTAATGTCCTTATATTGAAAACTACATGGGATAGCCTTACTTTTAAAAACCTTTTTCCAGTGACCTTAGTTACATAATAACTAAACAAGCAGTGGCATGAAAATAGCAGTAAAATAGCAGTAACATGAAAATATATAGAAAAAGTACCCTAATCCCTAATTGGAGTAGAATAATAAAGTGCATAAGTGATAACAGAGAGTGTACCGTACAACGGCGATGAAGCACTTAGAAATCGGATTCACAACAGCGGAGACAACGCGAGTGCTGAGTGGTCGGATGCGGTGCTCCGTATGGTGGCGTGTGGACTTTGTCGGCACGACGTCGATGATTCTTTGTTGTTCCGACAATCTACGAGGTTACTTCCGGCGAATGCTATTAGAAACACTGTGAGCGGAGTGTTATGACAACCAATAGAGACTTTCCGAGTGGTGATGTTTCTAGTTTCCTTTTCCGACAACGAACATGAATTGCCCTTGGTTTCTTCTTCTCTGATTCTGTTTATTTTTGACACAACTTAAATGATTTAGATTTTTGCAGGATGCTGTTTCGGAATTTCAGAAGTATCGCTTCTCGTGTTACTTCAAAATTAGTTCCGGCTTTGTTTTGTTTTGGATTTTCCAATGTCGGTTTCGAATGGTTTGGATTTTTTTTTCTTGGAACTGAGTGTTGTTGTAGGTAATTGTTCTTTTGGTTTGTTCTTTGTTTGACCAAAAAGATTTTTTGTGTGTTAGAAATTTGTGTAAGAATGTGTGGTAATGTACCAAGTGGGAATTTTTATATACGTGTGAATTTTGTATGATGGAGTATATGTGAATGTGATAGTAGGGGTTAGTTAGTGGATCCCCCATGTAAAAATTTCACTATGTATTTATATGAATAAAATTAGGTTAAACAAAAAAGGAATTTAATCAATTATAATAAAAAGTTCTTAAATCAATTTTATGTGATTTTGATCTTGTGATCAATCATATTAATTTTTTTTAAAAGAAGATTATTATCATAAAATGCAATGACTAGAAAATAGGAACAAAATATTTTGGTGTTTTATAAATTTGGATTATTTTGAAGATAAAAAGTGCATAAAAAAGAAAACTCAATTTTTTTTAAATAAGCTAATTAAAAAATCCGAAGATTAATGTTTAAAATAAAAAAATAAACTCTCCTTAGATTTTTTTTAACCCTTTATACTCTATCTATTTATTTATATATATATATATATTTTTTTTTTTTACTTTTTTAATTACTCGTATTAGTTATTTCCAAAAGTGAAAATAACATCTGAAAAATTGAATAATCCTAAAAGAACATAATCTTTAAATATATATTTTTTATATTTTTTTATATTAAAAATCAATTTAAAAGAAATGTTAAATGACATTGAATCACAATATTTCCAAATCTTTTTATTTTATGATTTTTTGACAATTTTTAATGAAAAAGTAAAAAAAAAATGAATATAAATTATTTTTTTTTAAATGCCTATTAAAAAAAATACGAAAATTAATTAAAAAATGGTTAAAAATGCAATTTTTTACCTTTGAAATAATAAAAGCAAAAAAACGTGGCTAAAAAAAAGTTGTATACGAGATTCGAACCCACAACCTTACACCTAGGCTAACTTGACACTTTCATTTTATTTCCATTTTAAAGTACTAGAAATAACAAAGAATTATAAAGTCAGTGGTCAAAATTTGGGGTACGACACCCCCTCCACGAGATCATCGAGTAATCGGAACCCGATGGGTGTTTAGGAATAAACTTGATGAAAATGGAGTAATAACGCATAACAAAGCTAGGCTTGTAGCGCAAAGATATAACCAAGAGGAAGGAATTGACAATGGGGAAACTTATGCGCCGGTTGCCCGACTCGAGGCCATACGTCTTCTACTTGCCTATGCTTGCACAAAGAACTTTAAATTATTCCAAATGGATGTTAAAAGTGCATACCTTAACGGATACATAAATAAAGAGGTTTATGTAGCCCAACCTCCAGGTTTTGAATCCCACGAATATCCTGATCATGTCTATAAACTTAAACGAGCTTTGTACAGACTTAAACAAGCCCTAGGGCTTGGTATGAACGTCTAAGCAAATTTCTACTTGATCAAGGATATTCAAGAGGAAAGGTTGACACAACCCTCTTTATTAAACGTCAAGGAAAACACTTAATTTTGGTACAAATTTATGTTGACGATATCATTTTTGGGTCTACTAACATGACCTTGGTTAAGGAGTTTTCTAGTTTGATGCAGGGGGAGTTTGAAATGAGCATGATGGGGGAGCTCAACTATTTCCTCGGATTGGAAATCAAACAACTTGAAGAGGGCACATTCGTGAGTCAAACGAAATATTGTCTTGAGTTACTAAAATGTTTTGATATGCTGAACTGCAAAGCAATAGACACTCATATGCCTACAAGTGTTAATCTTGATCGTAACGAAAAGGGTAAGGATGTTGAGGTAAAGAAGTATCGAGGTATGATATGGTCTCTTCTTTATCTTACCGCATCACGTCCCGATATAATGTTTTGTGTATGCATGTGTGCGAGGTATCAGGCACATCCCAAGGAATCCCACCTAAAGGCAGTTAAGCGCATACTTCGATATCTCTCTGGTACTCCAAAGTATGGGTTGTGGTATTCCAAAGGTAGTGTTTGTTCCTTAGTTTGCTACTCCGATTCCGACTTTGCTGGGTGCAAGTTGGATAGGAAAAGTACTAGTGGCACGTGTCACTTTTTCACAAATTCCTCGGTGAGTTGGCATAGCAAGAAACAGGTTTCCGTTGCTTTGTCAACAGCCGAGGCGGAATACGTTGCCGCCAGTAGTTGTTGTGCTCAAGTCTTATGGCTTAAACAACAATTACTTGATTTCAACCTAAAACTTGAACGTATTCGAATTTTGTGCGATAACACTAGTGCGATTAATCTAACTAAGAACCCCGTATTGCATTCACGCACCAAGCATATCGAAATACGCCATCATTTTCTTAGGGATCATGTAGAGAAAGGTGATGTAATTTTTGAGCATGTTGACACTAAGAATCAACTTGCTGACATTTTCACAAAATCGTTAGCTACAGAGCCTTTCTTTCACATCCGTAGGGAACTTGGCATTCTCGATATCTCGGATCGTGCTTAATAGTCATGATATTCACATATATACATGCTTGTTTATTCTTTTAACTAACAATGCGAAGAGATATTTAGCTATATGTGAGGGATCTTATCGTCATGATGATCAAGGTAATATCGTTCTAATTTATAGATGTTTATCAATATTTTGTGCCATATTATTTAATCTAATCTTGATGTTTATTGCATTTTGAGCACTTATCGTTCATGTGGATGTTTTGTTCTATGTGTGTATATGTCTATTTATCTGGTTGGAACTTAAAAATTGCAAAATTTCACTTTTGTATGTTCATGTGTCAATGCATGATTTGTGCGCTGACCTAGTGAAAACTTTCGGGATAGCGCATAACCAAATGTTCAGCTTTTTTTAAGAAAATTCAAGAATCATACGCCGACGCACAGATTCATAGGTCGACGCATAACTCAACCGTTCAGACTCCTTTACTGGGACGCGTGTGCCGACCTAGTGTTGCTTATTTTCCCTACATTTTCTCATTGCATGTCAATCTCTCCCTATTCTCCTCCATTAAACCTCATCAATAACCATTATTCTCCACTAAATCCTCATCAAAAACCCTAAAAATTAAAAACTCACCAAAAGAAAATTATATACATTACTACGACAAGGTTTTTCTAAGGGTTGCACATATCTCCTTCTCACTCTGCGAAAATCTAGTGTCATCATCTTCTTCCAACTATTCTTCAACCATGGCTTCAAGAAGAAATCCTAGTAGAAGGGGAACAAGAGGCCCATCTTCACAACCAGCACCAACTAGAACATCATCTTCACAACGGGTAACTTTTAAGTCTTTAATTTCTGAAAGGCTAACTATTCCTTTTGAGGAACTATTTTCTAACCGGGCTGTTATAAGACAACATGGGTTTTATCCTCTGATGGGTCTAGATTTTCACATTCCTGAGATTTCTGAACTTATAAATTTTCAAAATCTCGGTGAATTTGTAGAATGTGATGATAAGTATAGTGAAGATTTGTATCGGTTGTTCTATTCTGGGGTCAAGGACAAATTTCATGGGACTGAATTTAAATTCTCTATGAATAATACAGAATTTGAAGTGACCAATGATGTATGGTCTACACTTTTTGTATTGGATACTAATGACACTCTCCCAAAGGTTACTGATAAAACCTTTGTTCAGAACTATGAATTCAAAACTGCTCTGAATTCGATGTTGCGGGAACCGTATTCAGATGATTTTATGGCAAGTGGATTATTTCCTAAATGTGTCACTACCGGCCATCTAAAATTCAAAGACCGTATTCTTCAGTGGATTGTTGCTTGCATCTTGAGGCCTAAGAAAGGAGGATGCTCAAGAGTTGAGCAGGCAGAGGTTCACCTCATCAATATTCTCAAAAATAAGATCAAAATTAACTGGCCTTCTTATTTTGCTTATAGGATGTTCGTTACAAACATTTTGAATCACTTTAATGTTCCTATTCCGCAAATTTGTCACATTCGTATTACAGCTGAACAACAATTTCTTGCCAAAACCCTTTCCATGATGGGTTACTTTTGGCATTCACGTGAGAACAAGTTCTTTTATCGACCAAGATCCACCCATCCTGAACATGATGAATCGGTTCACCTTGAAGGAAGTGATGATGAGGGCATTCCAGAAAATGCAAACCAAGCTGTTAATGATGAAGATGTGGTCATGCAAGAAGATGTGGTTATGCAAGAAAATGTGGTTATGCAAGAAGAGGACAATGAGCCATGGATGGGCTATCAACCTGAAGAAACTTCTGAAAATCAGGGCTGGGTTCAGTGGCAACAAAATTGCTGGACTGTGGCTGGAAATGCCTATGTGCCTCCAACCTATGGTGAGGATTATGAATGGCATCAACCTGAAAATTCTGCTCCTCCAACTCCATCATCTCAGCATGATCAGCAGGGTTCTGAAGAAATTCTGGCTAGGTTGAACGAATTGACTCTTCAGTATCAAGAATTTCAAGCTCTGCAAGATACTCGCTACTCTGCTCAGGAAGAATGGTTCACCAATCTGTCTGATCAAGTCTCATCTCACATTACCAACTTCAACAATTTTGCTAATGCCGCTATGAATCGCTTTAATCAGATGGATGCCAACTTGACTCATCAAAACCTGAACCTAGCAAATAGTCTTGGCAACCTAAACAGTTCGTTGATTGAACTCAACCTACACCTAGAGGATCTCCCACCTCCAAGCCAACACTATAGGGGAAGAGGTCATCCGTTTAGGGGGAGAAGACCATAGAGCTTAGGGCATTATGTTTCATTTGTGTTTGCATTTATGTTTTGTGGTTTGGTTGTTTTTCTTTTTCTTTGTTACTTAACTTTGACGTGTGCTTCCGTTTGTTTAAACTCTTCCATTGTGAATGTTTTGCTTTTATGTTTTTGTTCCTTATTTAATCATTCCTAATTTTACATTAGCGGAATCATATATGGATGCATGTTAATGTTTGGTTGTTGCAAATATATGATGATCCACTACGTATTATAGTGCGTTATTTTGACCACCGTCTTTTCTTCTTTTTGATGTTGTCAAAGGGGGAGAAGAATAACAAGCATAAATTTTATTAACCAGATGTCAAAGATAGGGGGAGCTTTGTTCAATCTCAAATTACATATCTCGTGACAACTAAGAAAGTGTTGCCATCATAAAAAAGGGGGAGTATGTGAGGGATATTCTTCTAGCTACCTTGTTTTAATGATGTCAACAAACATATTAGATTGTAATTTGAGCGGTTCATGTATCTAGATGCATAGGATCTTGTCCTTTCCAAAAATAAATGTCCATTATCGTTTTAGTTGTGTCTAGTATGTGTTTCTTATCTTGGTCTGATGAAAATGCTCAGAAAATTGAATTTCCTAAAAAAATGCACTTCATGCGCTGACCCTTCCAGTTCATGCGCTAACCTCCAAATTTTCATGCACTAACCTCCAAAACTTGCGGGAAAGCACACAATTCAATAGACAATAAAATCATCTTTAATGCGTCGACGCATGACTTCAAAATTATGCATTTTTCACTTAATTTCTTTTCTGTTATTTCTGTTATTATTTTTTGCGGGTCATATTATTCTCCTATAAATAGTTTTGGTTATCTTTTTTATTACAATAACAAGAAACGTGAAAGATATATGTCATTTCTCTCTTCATCTTCATCTTCTTCATTGAGTAAACAAACAATCACACATAATCATCTTTGTTTGTGTCGCCCATTGATCGAAGTGATAACGTTCAGAATTTAGGAAGTGTGATCTTCATCTTCTGGGTTAAGAGTTTGGCAGGTGTTTCTTGAATCAAACCAGTTGGTTTGTCCTCCAAAAATTGGATAGATTTTGGGGGTTTTTGCACAAAATGTTCTTTCTACAGGGATTCGGCTGGGCGAAGGTAACCGGAATTTGGCGCAACTGTTCAGTTTAGTAGCGGTAATCAGAGGATCGTAGAAGGAAGGTTTAGGTTCGAATTCTTGGAAGATTGCAATTAACCGAGTGAAGGTAACCGAAGAGCAGTGGATTCTTTTGGTTTAGTAGCGTGGGAAGGTAATTGAATCAACCATATTCGAAGCACTTGATTCATCTTGAATCAAGGGAAGAGAAAATTCTGCATCAACGATCGAAGACGTTCGAGGGTTTGGATGTTCATAGTTTTCTCTTGTAACAAACAATTTGCAACAACTATATATATACATATCTCAATTCCATTTTTGGAGTTAGGGGCAGACGTACCCAAAGTGAGGACGATTGGGGAACTGCCAAATCAAATCGTGTTTGTTCTCTCTCTCCTAAACTCTTTTACAATTCAGTTGGTTCGAATTGGTGAAGTCGCAAGTTATTGAAATTTCTGTAGTAGAGTAATTGTACGCTGATAAATTATTTTTGTTAAACTGATACAATTCCTTGAATTGTGTCTTGGAGCAGCTGTACATTACCCTCCATAGAAATTCTGCACATAGTGTGTTTGCGCACACTAGGTGTTTGATAATTTGTTTCAAAGAAAAATTCGAACACATTGCTTTAAATTTCTTATCACTTTATCTCATTGGATTGGAATATACATCAACCAAGTGATATTTTGTTGATTGCGTGTCTTAAGTGTAGTATTCAAACCTGAATTTTTCTCTTCCATACTCATCTGTGATATATTCGTGCATATCTGATCCTTTTGGTAGAAGGTTCGTTGTAGACGTTCTATCCAGTGGTAGCTTCCGTTTAAACAATTTTTAAAAATAAATTTTGTAAACCATTTGTGTGTAAAACTCAAGGGATCTATTCAACCCCCCCTTCTAGATCCATAGCCATCGTCTAACACATGTCAACCTTTGGATTTTGAAACTCACCTTGGGATTGTTACCAAGTTGATCCTAACTAACCGAGTTAACCGCCTGTACTCGGTGAGTCAAGTCCAACTAACTCCTAGCCTAGGTCAAAACCCAAAGCTAAGTCCAAACCAAAGTCCAAAGCTCTCACACTCCAAACCTAAAATCTATATAAACTCACCTTCACTCACTTTTCACTCTCTCCATCATTTCCCACATTTCTTAACCATTCTCTCCACAATCACTCACACAAATTCACACTTTCTTCACTCTCAATTCTCTCATTCTCCTCTACATTTTTCTGCAACTTCAACACATTCTTCTTCATCTTCATCCCAAAACCTCACCAAAAGCTCTTATTCTTGAAGGATAATCACTTTTCACATTGAAAGTGATTAATTCTTGAGCTTAACCTCCATCATTTGGCATTCTTTGGTTGGATTTCTGGAATTACATCTTATTCTACTTCAATCCAAGAGTTCTATAATTTTCAATTTGGTGCAAATTCGATTTCGGTGCATTTTCGCGTTTTTGATCGGTTTCAAAGCGTTTCGTCTACAAATCAAGGATCCTATGGTTTTCTGTGATTTTCTTCATCAAGATCTCTTTGCAACATTTACCAAACCAAATCTCCCGCTTGTAGGCAGGTGGATCTAACTAATTTTATCGTTTCGCGCATTTTCGTATCGTTCGCAATGTAGTCGATAATTGTTGTGTGTGATTTGGTTTTGCATTTGTTAGATCCATGATCCTATTATGTTAAGTTGATTTTATCACTATTTATTTGTTGTTTTCAAGTTTAATTTTCGTGCACAATTTCAGTTCCTAGCATGTGGTAGTTTGCATAAGTGATTATGTGTTGAAAACCGCTTTTGAAAAGCTGTTTTTTCTGTTTTTTTGACAACTGTTCAGTGTTAACCGGTTAACACCTGGTGAGTAACCGGTTACTCAGTTCAATTTTCACCAAAAATGCTGATTTTCAAGCAAGTAACCGGTTAACACATGGTGAGTAATCGGTTAACACTGTATCAGAATACCATTTTCTTGCATTTTCAAGTGTGTTTGGCATGCTTTCTTCTCTTAACTTCCATGGTTGGATATGCTTGATATTTATGGATGTTTTTAATGCTATCACCCTCTGTTTGAAGCATATTTACATTAATTCAATGTTTGATTTATCAAATTTTGCAATTAGGTGTGTTCTTGATATTTGTTTAAACATGCTAGTTTTTGCATCATTCTTGATCACTTGACACTTGATGTATGACACATGCTAATATTTGTTTGACACTGTTTTGCACCTTCCATTTCAGTTTTCATTAAGTTTATTCTTCATGGATAAACTTAATCTTGTATAATCAATAATTCACTCCTTTTTGCTTTAACGACTTTTCATCCTCTTTGGAAAGTTGTTAGCATGTTTCTCCCTTGATTAATTCATTGAAACTTTGTTTTGATTAGTTGATCTTCCCCTTTCCTCTCTTTAGGCCTCCTTTAGAGCTTTTTCTCTCGATCCCCTTGTAGAGTTGGAGTTCGCGCTACGCCTCGCATGAACACTGTACGAATTGACGTTGTTATGCTGTCCATTTCTCTACGCAGGAGCACTGTACAACTTGGAGTTGTTGAGCCGTCCGGTTCAATTTCCGCATTACACCTTGTGTGTTAGAGAAGGAATGAGAACGGAGAATTCCTACTCTCATTGCGACTACTTCAGGTAGGGGACGAATGATCCTGTGCTTGGCTTAGTCATCTCTAACTCCAGGCGGTAGTGTATTCTCTTTTCCCCAGTCGATTCGATCCTTGATCACTCTTTGCTCTTTGCGATCTCTTTCGATCCTTGATCACTCCTATCTCTTTCAATCTCTCCTTTTGATCAATCACCATCCTTCTTAGTTAAGATCATTATTCTTGCGCTAGCAGTCTCCCTTTGTTTCATTACTCCTTTCTTCTTGTAATCAAGCATTGCCTTTTGATTCCCCTGAAGAATCTCAATCTCTTTTTGGCCGGTAATCACAGTATGTCTGTTAAAACTGTGAATCCCCTGAAGTTCGCAATCTATTCTTGGTTCTTCTGCCGTTACTGGTTTAACCATTGCTTGTCAGTTAAAACACCAATGCTTTCACTCCTTCTTAGTTAATCACAATCCGTCTATTAATCACTGAGCTTCTTTCGAGTTAATCACCTTCTCTTGGTTAATCACTCACTTTTCTCTTCGGTTGATCACAGTCTGTCTGTAAACACCGAACCCCAAGCAGTTAGCAACTTCCTCTTGGTTCGAATACTCGCATCCTTGGGTTAGTAACCTGTCTTTGGTTCAAATACCCTTTCTTCGGTTGAGTATTGTTAGCTCAGTCAGTTTATCGAACCCTTTTGGGTTATGACCTTCGCTCGGTCCTACACCCGTTCTTCTGGTTAATCACAGTTTTCTCTATTAAAACCAATGCTCCTCTATCCCCACAGAGTTGCAGTCTTTTCTTCTTCGGTTAACCATTGTTCATCAGTTAATATACTGATGCCCTTCAAAGTCAAACACCTTCTATCGGTTCAGCACTCTCTCTCTTCGTTTATCACAGTCCGTCTATTGACACCAGCTTCTCTTACCCGCGAGGATCCTACTTTCTTTCTTCGGTTAACCACTGTCAGCAAGTTAATATACCGATTCTTCCTTTTCTCTTGGTTAAGACACCGTTCCTTTATTTGGATCCCCAGCGGATTCCTTCCTATTCCCTTTACTCTTACTTTCTTGGTTTCGACACTGATCCTCTTTGTTATCCCCAGTAGAGTTTCTCATCTTTATTCTCTTGGTTTGGACACCATTTCTCTCTTTTTCTCTTTTTCTAATGGTTTAGACACCATTTCCCTTTTATTCCTGTATTCTCTTGGTTTCGACACCATTCTCACACTTTATTCTCAGTACAGTTACCATTCCCTTTCCATTTGTACTCCTTTCTTGGTTTTTATGCCATTTCTTTGGAATCCTCAGTGGAATTTCCTTCTTTCTTTTGCTCTTGGTTTTGACACCACTTTCCTTTATTTTTCCTTTTTCGTTCAGTTCGACGAACTACGGAAGCTCTGATTCTGCATTCTTTTGAATGTCAGATACGTATGCACGAGACGCAATGTCTTGTCGAGCATACTTCCACCCTTCCTTCCTTCTCCTTTCTTCCCTTTTCTTCGTCCCCTGGTTCCATGAACTACGATGCTCTGATTTCCTCATTGCACTATGAGGGTACGTAGGCCCGAGGGCCACAATCCTCCGCGAGCACCTTCTTTCTTTCTTATCTTTTTCCCCTTTTTCTCTCTCTCTCTCTCTCTCTCTCTCTCTCCTCTTCTTTTAGCTAGAAGCCTTTAGATAGATCACCCATCCAAGCCTAGAAGCAAGCGGAATGGTTCCCGTCGAGTACGACGGATGCGTTAGGTGCTAATACCTTCCTTTCCCATAACCGACCCCCCGTTCCCGTCTCTCTTCCCCTTGGGTTTTATCAATATTTTCCCTGTCCTTTGGGACTAAATAAAGTTCAGTGGCGACTCTATTGTATCTTTGAGTGTGAGATTCACTTAGGTAGATTTCCAGCCATCTTCAGCTGGCGACTTTGCTGGGGACAGATTGACCTCTTACTGGTCCATCCCTTGAGGGGTTTAACCTAGTTTTGTTTGCTTTCCTGCTTGTTTGGGTGTTTATCTTTAGCGCTTTACTAGCTTTATCTTTATGCTTTAGCTTTATGTTTATTTATCGCATTTCTTTACTACTTTGAATATTCATATGCTGCATATTCTGGATATCTGCTGTTTTCTGCTGTTGTTGGGATGGGTAGATATTATTGGAGAGAAAGGTCCTAACACTGGGCCTAGTATACACATAGGCTAGAACGTGGATAGTCGTAAGGCCTGCGTTTTCCGCGTTGAGATATCACGAGACCCACATCCCAGATCGTGATTCGTTTGAGAATACTTCCGTCCTGTGAGAATTCACTACGGCGGGGGATTTTCATCCTGAGTCCTATGGTTTGGGCGACCTTTCTAGGGACCACCTTGTTGTGTCTAGATCACACCTGTGAGGGGGATGGGTTTTTGCAGGAAAACAAGCCACTTCATACCCTTGTTCTCACACACGCCAGATTGCTTCACCGACACATCAGATTATGTTGCACTGACACAAATTATATGCAGATATCCGGATTGTTCAGACTTGATTATTCAGGCTGTGTTGGCTTCTTGTTATTGTGTTGCATATCATTTCATCATGTAAATTAATTTTTACATGTGCATTTCCAGGTTTTCGAAGGCTTATCTTTTGTTGACATTATCATAGAGATGAGTACTGGTTGTCGTGGCATCGTCAGTTACAAGTTTGTGGAGCCTAAGCTGGGTATTCTGAGAGGTTTGGCATCTCTGTTGGTTGGAGATCACAGAGGGGTTTTTATAGGTACTTATGGTAATCTGTTGACCATCCTCAACACTGAAGTCAACATCACTGTTATTCATACTCTGGTTCAGTTCTACGACCCGCCATATAGGTGTTTCACATTTCAGGATTATCAGCTAGCACCTACACTTGAGGAGTATGCTTATATTCTAGGGGTTGAGATCAAGAAGCAGGTTCCTTATGTTTACACTAGTGGTTGTCCGAAGTTTCATCTGATTGCTGATGCGCTTTGCATTAGTAAGAAAGATGTGGAGGATAATCTCAAGACCAAAGGGAAAGGTATTCGAGGGTTTGCTTCGAAGTTCTTGGTTGACAAGGCCATTACTTTTTCTAAGGATGGAAACTGGAAGGCTTTCAACGCCATTCTCGCTTTGCTGGTATATGGGATTGTCTTGTTTCCGAACATGGAGGATTTCATAGATTAGGCTGCCATCAGCATTTTCTTGTCCAAGAACCCTGTTCCGACGCTTCTTGATGATACCTACCATTCTATTCATTCTAGGAATGAAAAGAAGAAAGGAACCATTGTCTGTTGTGCTCCTTTGTTGTACCGATGGTTCATGTCTCACCTTCCACAGAAGGGTCCCTTTGTTGAGAATAAGGATAATCTCAAGTGGTCTCAACGAATCATGTCTCTTACCGCTGATGATATTTCTTGGTATTCTCGAGTCTACGATGACATTCTGATCATTCTTCATTGTGGGAAATTCTCCAATGTACCTTTCTTGGGCACAAAGGGAGGAATTAACTACAATCCGAGAATGGCTTTCAGACAGTTGGGATATCCTATGGTTGCCAGGCCTGATCCTGAGGTAGTGGAAGAGTTCATCTTTCATGAAGGGGTTGACGACATGGGTTTGCTGAAGAGGTTTAGTGCCGCTTGGACTTAGATTCATCTCGAAGGAAGAGCCAATTTGGGTAAGAAAAATTACGTAGCCATGGAAGCTTACACACTTTGGGTCAAAGAGCGCGTCAAAGAGATCTTGTTGCCATTCTCTCCTGAGCCTTCCATGAATGCCAAGCTTCCTGAACTTCCCATGGCTCTTCCATCTGAGGCCGATCAACTCAAGCTGATTGTTGAGAAGTTGAAAAAGGAGAATGATGATCTTCGTCTCAACCTTGATAGAGACACTTCTGAGAAGGATAGCCTACATATTGAGCTCCATCAGAAGCGCGAGCGCATGCTCAAAGAGATGGAGCTTGACCAAAACAAGCGTAGGAATGTGGGTGATGCTATGAAGAGCACTTATGAGGGACTTGCTTCAAAGAAGAGACAACTCGCTGATGCTCAATATCAAGCCTACAAAGAGGAGCCGAGCTACAACAAGCAACTTGAGGAACTTCGAGGGAAATTATCCGAGTTCAAGGAAAAGTGGCAAAGTGAGCGAGACCATGCTAATCACTTAGCCAAGGACTTTTCTCAATGTCAAGCCCAGTGAGACAAAGACTTCAGTGAGATTCAAAAGCTGCAGGATCAAGCGCATCAGAGCAAAGAGCAGATTAGTCAGCTTAACACCGAGAGCACTCATTGGAAGCATCAAAGCCGTCATCTATAGAACCTCATGGATTAGAAAGAGGCCTTTCTTCAGAACATGCATCAGGGACCTAATCATTCGTTGCTGAGCAACCTCATGAAGGATGCAAAGTACTGGAGTGAGAGACACGACCGTCTAGCCCGATTTGTTGAGCATGCATTAGAAGACCTACCTGGGTTGTTAAGGGATGCATATGCTGATGCATTGCCACACCAGCTTCCTTGGGCTGTTTTTCATTTCTTGTTTGTGTGTAGGGTGGTATTTGATAGAGTCCACGCAAATTTTGTTGTGGTCCAAAAGGCAGATATTTGACTTGTATTCGACTTGTACTTCTTTCCTTTATTGCTGAATGAATGAAGATGCTTGCTCGCTCTATCTTTTATGCCTTTACTTGTATGCTTTATGATTATTGTCAACAAAGATAAGTTTAAGAATTCCTGGAATTTAAAACTTTATTTTTGCATGCATATCATACATTCATCTGCACACATATGCACGTCCCTTCATCTAAAACCGTTGCTCATCCTTGTCCACCTTCCTTGTAGCAAGACGAAGACTCGTCATCGGTATTTTACTCGCTCAAGCAAATCTCGAATCATGGCTGACTCCGAAGCTGAGGACACTGCTTACAAAGAAACTCTGGCACAATTCCAAGGTCCGATGGATCAGTTCCAGACGAACATGGATGTCATTATGGAGCTCCTTCGTGCTCAGAGGGATGTTGCTTCTGTTGTCACTGTTATTGCAACCACTACTGATGCAACTGTTGTCACTCCTGTTGTGACTGCTCCTCCTGTTGTTACGGCTACTCCTACTGTGGTTGTTTCTTCTTCTGCTTTGGTTGAAGTGCCAGTAGAGCATGTGAATCAGCCGATTGTTCAGCCTAGTTTGAATCAGATGCCCGTTGGTTTCCCTTGGGGCATGCCTCTGAATTACACTCCTCAGATTGAAAATAATGGTAGTGCCTTCATGCCCTATCAGCCTTTTGTTGCACCCAGGCCTAATGGGAATGCTGTCGCTTATCTATGGGTCATGCCTACTCCAGTCCCGCCTCTAGTGGTGAATGATGATCCTGAGAATCTTCAGGCTCAAACTCATCAAACTTCCAGATTGGTCAACAATGAAACTCCTGATGATGAAGAGCATGTGTATAGGGGTCCTCCTATTCATGTACCGGTTTCATCTCAAGTCGCTCAAACTGTTGTTCCGAGTGCTCATCCTGGGATGTTCTATCCTGGGGCATCTTCCTCAGCTGCTGGGGTACCTCCTCTGAATTATCTGTATGGTGATCCGATGGGTCAGAACGCTGGTCAGATGGTTAATCCGGGTTTGATGTATCCTTCTCAGTTTGCTACTCCGCAAGTGAATGCTCCTGCCGCTTCTCAGCTACCAAATCCTCAGATTCTTGTTAGGCCCACCAATCAGAATAAATTTGTTGACTGCAAGTTGTTGGAAGACCATATCAGGGCTATCGAAGGGTTCTCTGCTTTTGGCATGGAGGCCAAAGATCTGTGTTTGGTTCCAAATGTTGTGCTGCTGCAGAAATTCAAGATGCCTGAAGATGGCATCCCATATTGATAATGATGAATTGCTTGTTCATTGTTTTCAAGATAGTTTGTCTGGTGCTTCATTGGATTGGTATATGGGCCTGAAGCGCAGCAAAATCCGTACTTGGAGGGATTTGTTTAAAGCATTCGTGAGACAATACAAGTATAATCTTGATCTGGCGCCAACTAAATTACAATTGCAGAATTAGTCTCAGCGCTCAACTGAAACATTCAAGGAGTATGCACAAAGATGGCGTGAGATGGCATCTCGTGTGCGACCTGCTCTTTCTGACAATGAGTAGGTTGACATCTTTATGGGTACATTGCAGGGATCTTACTATGAGAAAATGGTGGGTAGTTCTTCATCGAACTTCGCTCATCTTGTAACGATTGGTGAACGGATTGAGAACGGGTTGAAGACTAGAAAGATTCCTCGAGCTTCTTCTCAGCAGCCGGCCACTAGAAAATCTCAGAACAGTCATTCCAAGAAAAAGGAAGGTGAAGCTAATGTTGTGACCACTCAAGTTTCTCCTCAATATCAAGCTCCCATGGCTCCTATGTCGTACTATCCGTATTCGTATATTGCTACTGCACAGTATCAACAACCTCAGTATCAGTATCATCCATAGCAACCAGCTCAGAATGCTCAAAATCAACAGAACAACAAAGATCAGCATAATCAAAATCGTCATAACAGCAACAGTCAAGGAAACCGCGAGCGTCCGAATTTTGACAAGATTTCGGTGTCGTATACCGAGTTGTTTCCTTACTTGGTTTACCAAGGGGAAATGGTCCCCAAACAGATCGCACCTGCAATTCCTCCATTTGGGCCGAAGCACAACCCAAATGCGTCATGTGCCTATCATGGTGGATACATAGGACATGCAATAGAGGATTGTTTTGTTTTCAAAACCAAAGTTCAGGAACTCATTGATAAGAAGGTCCTGACTTTTGCTGAGGCAGGACCTAACATTCAGAATAATCCATTGCCGAATCACGGTGGGCCTGCAGTTAAAATGATTGAGGATAATTATAGGGCTAAATTGATTATGGATGTCGATGAGGTAAAGACTCCGATGGTTGTGGTTTTCAAGAGATTGACTGAACACGGGCTGTTAAAGGGGTTGCATGGTAAATGTCAGATTTGTGAGGATAATCCCAACCAGTGTCGCAGGCTGAAAGGCTGTGCTCAAATTCTGATGAACCGTGGTGAAGTGCAATTTGCTAGATCTAAACCTGTCGAGGAAGTTGCTGCTATTGAGCCGTTCACCATCGTCTATAGGAAGGTTCATGTGGAATCTCCAAAGCAAAAGAGGGTGCAACCCATCGTAGTTTATCCGCCAAAGCCATTTCCGTACCAGAATTCTAAGGAGATACCTCAGAAGTATGGGTCTACCGTATTTTCTGGGGGTCAAGAGATAAGGTTCGCCGAATCTGAGATCGTGAATGTGATAACCAGTGGAGGTATGACTCGTAGTGGACGTGTGTTTGCTCTGAAGGTCACTACAAAGCCTGTTCAAGTTCCAGTTATTGTTTCTCCTAAAGAAACGCCTGCATCTGCAACCCCTGCTGGTCAACAAGGGGCATCTTCTATCGCAGTTCCAGTACCGACTATCCCGTCTGAGGATGTTTCAAAGAGCAAGGAGACCCTTGATGATTAAGAGTTCCTTAAGTTGATCAAGAAAAGTGACTTTAAGATTGTTGATCAGCTGGGTCAGACTCCCTCGAGGATCTCAATTTTGTCCTTGCTTATGAGTTCGCCTGCACACAAATCAGCTTTGTTGAAAGTGTTGAACAGTGCCCACATTATGCAAAATATATCCGTCGTCGAGTTCGATGATGTAGTGGCCAACATAACTACAAGTCGGTATTTGGGTTTCAATGAATCAGAATGGCCTCCTGAAGGATCTGCCCACAATAAAGCATTGCACATATCTGTAACCTGCACAGACATCCTGTTATCTCGTGTTTTAGTGGATACCGATTCTTCTCTAAATTTGATGCCTAGTTGTTAGAGCCTTCGACGGTTCTAGAAGGCAAGTTATGGGGGAAGTGGATTTACCCATCAATATTGGGCCGCATTTGTTCACCATTACCTTCCAAGAGATGGATATCAATCCTGGGTACAGTTTCCTACTGGGTCATCCATGGATCCATGCCGCAGGGGCAGTTACCTCCACTTTACATCAGAAATTGAAATTCATGTTTGATGATCAGCTTGTCATCGTCTGTGGTGAAGAGGATTTGATTGTAAGCAAGTTAACTTCCTTTCGATATGTTGAGACCAATGAAGTCATAGCTGAGGTGCCATTGTAGTGTCTCGAATTCGAGGATGTCAGCTCTGCTTCAACTAGTCAAGTGAGATCACCACAATTGACTCTAGCATCTGCTAAGAGTGCTAAGGAGACTATCCAGAAAGGTGGTTTGTCAGGCTGGGGGCAGGTGATTGATGTGGTTGAGAAGCATAATCGTTTTGGATTGGGTTATCATCCTGGTCGTCAATCTAGTTCCTCAGGTCAGAAGCAATGCAACTTAATCAGGTTCCACAGCGCGGGTTTCCAGCAAGGTGACATCGTGGCAGCTATCAATGATGTCGGTCCCAGTAATCAGATTTCAAGCTTTATGTGCAAGTGTCCGCCGGGTTTCAAGCTCAACAATTGGACATCTACCGTGATTCCCGTGGTTTTCCCATATAACATGTAATGGATTTTGCTTTCTCATTCCCTCGTCCTCGCCCGAGACGAGTGGATAGCTTGTAATGGGCCTCACACTTTTGCAATATTATGTGATCAATAAATGAAAGTTTTTTGCATTCAAAATCATGCTCTATTTTATTTCTTTATTTTACTTTTCACAAATAAATGGCAAAAGTTTCTTTTCTTTTTCACTTTTTAAAATAGCCCATTCTGTCCATAAACATGCAGAACTAATAAAAGCATTGATAAAAACATGGCAAACATCCATCGTAATTCTGGAATTCCAATTAACCAAGCCGAAGGAGATGGTGAGGAAGATTGTGAGTTTCCGGCTGAACTGCCAAGGCTCCTTGAGCACAAGCGTAGAGAGATTTAGCCACACAAAGAGATAGTGGAAGTTGTCAATCTTGGTACTGATGAGGTCAGAAGAGAAGTCAAGGTTGGTGCATCCCTCGCAGAGCATGTACACTCTGAGTTGGTCAAGTTATTGAAAGAGTATGTTAATATCTTTGCCTGGTCCTATCAAGATATGCCTGGGTTGGATACCAACATCGTTGAACATCACTTACCACTCAAGCTTGGATGTCCTCCTGTTAAGCAAAAACTCAGAAGGACTAGACCCGACATAGCACTCAAAATCAGAGAAGAGGTAAAAAAGCAGCTTGATGCTGGGTTCCTAGCCACTTCCGAATATCCTGAATGGATTGCCAACATTTTCCCAGTTCCCAAGAAGGACGGTAAAGTCAGAATGTGTGTGGACTATCGAGATCTCAACAAGGTGAGCCCTAAAGAATATTTTCTTTTGCCTCATATTGATGTCTTGGTAGACAACACTGCGCAGTTCTCTGTCTTTTCATTCATGGACGGTTTTTCAGGATATAATCAGATCAAGATGTCCCCAACTAATATGGAGAACACTACTTTGATCATACCATGGGGTACATATTGCTACAAAGTCATGCCATTCGTTCTAAAGAATGCAGGGGCAACATACCAGCGTGCCATGACAACCCTCTTTCACGATATGATTCATAAAGAGATTGACGTTTACGTGGATGATATGATTGCCAAGTCCAAAACTGAGGATGATCACTTGGTTCATCTGAAGAAGCTGTTTGACAGACTCCAGAAGTTTAGACTGCGGTTGAATCCTGCAAAGTGCACCTTCGAAGTTCGATCCGGTAAACTATAGGGCTTTATTGTAAGTCAGAAGGGCATTGAAGTTGATCCTGATAAGGTTCGGGCAATTTAGAACATGCCACCTCCCAAAACAGAAAAAGAAGTCCATGGCTTTCTGGGCAGACTTAATTACATCTCAAGATTCATTTCCCATTTGACGGCTACCTGTGAACCAATGTTCAAATTACTAAGAAAAAATCAATCGGTTGAATGGAATAATGATTGTCAGGAAGCATTTGACAAAATAAAACAATACTTGCAAAAACCACCGATCTTAGTATCGCCGGTTCCTGGTAGGCCTTTAATCATGTATTTCACCATTCTAGATGAATCAATGGGATGTGTATTAGGTCAACATGATGATACTGGCAGAAAAGAACATGCAATATACTATCTGAGCAAGAAGTTCACTGATAAGGAGACCAGATACTCACTCTTAGAGAAAACTTATTGTGCTCTAGTTTGGGCTGCTCGACGCCTACGGCAATACATGATTTGCCATACTACTTTGTTGATATCCAAAATGGATCCAATAAAGTACATATTTGAAAAGCCTGTTATCTCTGGAAGGATTGCTCAGCGACAGACGCTGTTAACTGAGTATGATATCCAACATGTTACCCAGAAAACAATAAAAGGGAGTGTCTTGTCTGACTACCTTGCTCATCAACCTATAGAGGGTTATGAACAGATGAAGTTTGACTTTCCCGATGAGGATGTTCTGTTTATCAGAGATTATGAGACTCCAGACCCTGATATAGGACCCGAACCAGGGGCCCGATGGACGCTCGTGTTCGACGGTGCCTCCAATGCTAAAGGTCATGGAATTGGTGCTATCCTCATCTCTCCCACAGGTTTTCACCTTCCCTTCACTGCCAGATTATGCTTTCCATGCACTTACAATATGGCTGAATACGAAGCATGTATCTACGGTATTGAAGAGAAAATTGATATGAGAATCAAGATTTTTGAGGTCTATGGAGATTCTGCCTTGGTCATCGGTCAAGTCAGAGAGAACTTTGTGACTCGGGATTCCAAGCTGGTTCCGTACCAACAACACATTACGAAGTTGATTCCTTACTTTGATGAGATTACTTTTCATCATATTCCCAGAGAGGAAAATCAACTAGCTGATGCTCTTGCCACTCTAGCATCCATGTTCAAGCTCAAGTGGAAGAATGAAGCTCCTCATATCCGCATTGATCACTTGAACGAACCAGCACATTGTTTAGCAATTGAGGATGAGTCTGATGACAAGCCTTGGTTCTACGACATTAAAAGATATCTGGAAAAATAGGAATATCCCGAGGGTATCACTATCATTGACAAGAAATCTCTTAGGCAGCTTTATGCCAAATTCTTCTTAAGTGGTGGTGTACTGTACAAGAGGAATTATGGTTCCGTGTTGCTCAGATGCGTGGATAGACACGAAGCAAACACGATCATAAGGTCCATACATGAGGGCTGCAAGGGTGTACATGCTAAAGGTCCTGCTATGGCCAAGAAGATCCTTCGGGCCGGGTATTACTGAACAACAATGGAGGTAGATTGTTACAACTTTGCCAAAAGGTGTCACAAGTGCCAAATCTACGGGGACAAGATCCATGTGCCTCCAACTCCATTGAAAGTGTTGACTGCACCTTGGCCATTCTCCATGTGGGGTATAGATATGATTGGAATGGTCGAGCCAAAGGCTTCCAATGGTCATCGATTTATTCTAGTTGCTATCGACTACTTCACCAAGTGGGTTGAAGCTGCTTCTTATGCAAACGTTACACGACAAGTGGTTGCAAGATTTATCCAGAAAGAGATAATCTATCGTTATGGCATTTCTAGCAACATTATCATGGACAATTCAAGCAACCTGAACAACAATATGATGAAGGAGTTGTGTCAAGAATTTAAGATCGAGCACCACAACTCTTCACCATATTGACCCAAGATGAATGGCGCCATTGAAGCAGCAAACAAGAATTACAAGAGGATTGTCCAGAAAATGGCTAAGACTTACAAGGATTGGCATGAAATGCTTTCTTTTGCACTGCATGGCTACAGAACTTCAGTTCGCACTTCTACTGGGGCAACTCCGTATTTGCTTGTGTATGGTATGGAGGTTATTCTGCCCATTGAAGTTGAGATTCCTTCGCTCAGAGTCATCATGGAAGCAAGTATTGATGAAGTTGAATGGGTTCAATCCAGATACAACCAGCTAAACCTCGTTCGAAGAGAAGCGCCTTACAGCCGTTTGTCATGGTCAATTGTATCAGAGACGTCTCAAGCGAGCTTTTGACAAGATAGTTCTTCCTTGAACATTCTGTGAAGGCGAGCTCGTGCTCAAGAGATATTCACCTATTTACTCGGATCCACGAGGCAAGTGGACTCCCAATTACGAAGGACCCTTTGTTGTCAAGAAGGCCTTCTCAAGCGGAGCCCTGATCCTCACCACAATGGATGGGGAGGAGTTGCCATCGCCCGTGAACTCTGATAGAGTCAAAAAATATTATGCCTAAAAAAATGGATAAAAGTCCGCTAGATTGACATCCGCAAGGACAATCTAGGAAAAAATGGATGTCCCGATGGACCCAAAAAAAGAAATGTCTATGCAAAATTTAGGGACAATGAAAAAACAATAATAGCCTGCTAAGTTGAAAACCCGAAAGGGCGACTTAGGCAAAAATGGGCATCCCGGTGGACGAAAAAAAGTGAAAACATGTCTAGGCAAAAATTAGGGATAAGGCATTGACTGTGAACACTTGAGCCTCTCTACCTCATGGCTAGATCTCAGACGATGACAGAACATTCCAATCATCATCAACTGGTGCAAGGCGTTGGAACCTAGACTTACTATGGATGGTAGCCAATGTTGTAATCAATGCTATGCTCCTCTATCCCCACAGAGTTGCAGTCTTTTCTTCTTCGGTTAACCATTATTCATCAGTTAATATACCGATGCCCTTCAGAGTCAAACACCTTCTCTCGGTTCAACACTCTCTCTCTTGGTTTATCACAGTCTGTCTGTTGACACCTGCTTCTCTTCCCCGCCAGCATCCTACTTTCTTTCTTCGGTTAACCACTGCCAGCCGGTTAATATACCGATTCTTCCTTTTCTCTTGTTTATGACACTATTCCTTTATTTGGATCCCCAGCGGATTCCTTCCTATTCCCTTTACTCTTACTTTCTTGGTTTCGACACCGATCCTCTTTGTTATCCCCAGTAGAGTTTCTCATCATTATTCTATTGGTTTGGACACCATTTCTCTCTTCTTCTCTTTTTCTATTGGTTTGGACACCATTTCCCCTTTATTCTTGTATTCTCTTGGTTTCGACACCATTCTTGCACTTTATTCTCAGTACAGTTACCATTCCCTTTCCTCTGTACTCCTTTCTTGGTTTTGACGCCATTTCTTTGGAATCCTCGGTGGAATTTCCTTCTTTCTTTTGCTCTTGGTTTTGACACCACTTTACTTTCTTTTTCCTTTTCCGTTCAGTTCCACGAACTACGGAAGCTCTGATTCTGCATTCTTTTGAATGTCAGATACGTAGGCACGAGACGCAATGTCTTGTCGAGCACACTTCCACCCTTCCTTCCTTCTCCTTTCTTCCCTTTTCTTCGTCCCCTGGTTCCATGAACTACGACGCTCTGATTTCCTCATTGTACTATGAGGGTACGTAGGCACGAGGGCCACAATCCTCCGCGAGCACCTTCTTTCTTTCTTTTCTTTTCCCCTTTTTCTCTCTCTCTCTCCTCTTCTTTTAGCTAGAAGCCTTTAGATAGATAACCCATCTAAGTCTAGAAGCAAGTGAAATGGTTCCCGTCGAGTACGACGGATGCGTTAGGTGCTAAATCCTTCCTTTCGCATAACCGACCCCCCATTCCCGTCTCTCTTCCCCTTGGGTTTTATCGATATTTTCACTGTCCTTTGGGACTAAATAAAGTTCAGTGGAGACTCTGTTGTATCTTTGAGTGTGAGATTCACTCAGGTAGATTTCCAGCCATCTTCAGGTCGGTAGGGGGATGAGTTGTGGAGTTCGATCTTGAACTCAGCGCACAACTCTTTCATCATCTTGTTGCTCAAGTTAGATCTATTATTAGTAATGATCTGGCTCGGAACACCCTAACGGCAGATAATATTGTTTTTGATAAATCGGACCACCACTTGTCGGGTTATATAAGTGTATGATGCTGCTTCGACCCACTTGGTGAAGTAGTCAATGGCTACCAGGATGAATCGATGTTCGTTCGAAGCCTTAGGTTCAATCATGCCAATCATGTCGATTCCCCATATGGAAAAAGGCCATGGAGAAGAAAGAACTTTGAGATGTGTAGGCGGTACATGGATTTTTTTGGAGTATATCTGACACTTGTGACACCTCCTCATGTACTTGTAGCAGTCGGATTCCATGGTCAACCAGTAGTACCCTGCTCTCAGAATTTTTCTCGCCATTGTGTGTCCGTTGGCATGAGTGCCAAAGGATCCTTCGTGAGTTTCTTTTATCAGCATGTCTGCCTCTGGTCTGTCTACGCATCGGAGCAAGACCATGTTGAAATTCCTGTTATAGAGGGTATCACCGCTCAGGAAGAAGCTGCCAGCCAGTCGTCTGAGGGTTTTCCTGTCTTTCCTGGATGCCCCAGGTAGATACTCTTGTTTCTGAAGGAAGCATTTGATATCATGATACCAAGGTTTGTCGTCTATGACGGCTTCAATCGTGAAGATTTAAGCGGGCCGTTCAAGGCGCATTATGTCGATCTTAGGTAAGTCATTCAATTGACCTACACTAATCATGGAAGAGAGATTGGCTAATGCATCAGCCATGTGATTCTCTTCACGAGGGATGTGGTGAAACTCGATTCTGTTGAAGAAGGGTAGCAACCTTCTTGCATAATCTTTGTAAGGAACCAACCCTGATTGGTATGTGTTCCAATCTCCTTTGATCTGATTGATAACCAGGGTTGAGTCGCCATACACGTCCAAGTTCTTAATCCATAAGTCGATCGCTTCCTCGAGACCCATAATACAAGTTTTGTATTCGGCCTCGGTGTTTGTACACTTGAATTTAAGTCTGGCGGTGAAAGGAATGTGGGTACCCTGAGGTCTAACAATGATTGCCCCAATTTCGTTTCCATAATGGTTGACGGCTTCGTCAAAGATTAGTTCCCATTGGGAACCTGGTTCTGGCCCTTCACTGGGTAGCAGTTCATCGCAATCTTTCATTTTCAAATACATGACATCTTCGTCTGGGAAGTCAAACCCGATTGATTCCTGATCGTCAATCGGTTGATGAGCCAAATGATCGGCTAAAATACTCCCTTTAACGGCTTTCTGAGCGTGGTATTCGATGTCGTATTCTGATAACAACATCTGCCAACGGGCAATCCTTCCCGTGAGATCAGGCTTTTCTAATACATACTTGATTGGATCCATTTTGGAGATTAACCAAGTAGTGTGACGAATCATGTACTGGCGAAGACGTTTGGCTGCCCAAGCCAAAGCGTAGCAAGTTTTCTCAAGCATAGTGTACCAAGTCTTGAAGTCAGTTAATTTCTTGCTCAAATAGTAGATGGCAGAATCTTTCCGTTTGGTTTCGTCTTGTTGGCCAAGTACACATCCCATCGAGTCTTCCAAGACTGTTAGGTAGATAATCATTGGTTTTCCTTCCACTGGAGGTGATAGCATCGGCGGATTCAACATGAATTCCTTGATACCGTCAAAGGCGGTTTGGCAGTCTTCTGTCCAAACGCATTCCTGGTTCTTTTTGAGTAATTTTAAAATAGGCGCACATGCCGCGATCATGAGAAATATAAACCTATAAATGTAGTTCAAATGTCCCAGGAATCCCCTAACTTGTTTTTCAGTCCGCAGAGAAGGCATTTCTTGAATGGCCTTGACCTTGTCAGGATCAACCTTGATTCCTTTCTGGCTGACGATGAACCCTAGAAGTTTCCCTGAACAGACACCAAAGGTGCATTTGTTGGGTTTCAAATGGAGTTTGTACTTTCTCAACCGCTCGAATAGTTTTGACAGGTGGGTCACATGCTCCTCTTCTGTTTTAGATTTTGCAATCATGTCATCGACATATACCTCGATTTCTTTGAGTATCATGTCATGAAACAGAGTAGTCATGGCCCTTTGATAGGTTGCCCCGACGTTCTTCAAACCGAACGGCATTACCTTGTAACAAAAGGTACCCCATGGGGTGATAAATGAAGTTTTCTCCATGTCTTTCGGCGCCATTTTGATCTGATTATAGCCCGAGAATCCATCCATTAAGGAGAAAACTTTGAACTTTGTTGTTCTGTCTACCAGCATGTCAATGTGTGGTCAGGGAAAGTCGTCTTTTGGACTAACCTTATTCAGGTCTCTTTAGTCCACACACATTCTGACTTTTCCGTCCTTTTTTGGAACGGGTACGATGTTGGCTAACCATTGAGGATATTCTGATGTAGCGAGGAAACCCGCGTCAATCTGTTTCTGTACCTCCACTTGTAGCGAGCGATTTTGGACGTGGTTCTTAAGCACTGTCGCTCTTTTAGGGTTAATACAGGTCGATTCATTTTTTATCCTATTGAAGCTGATGAAGGAAGGGAAACAGATGTCTCCAACTAACCCTGCTTGCAATACTGAGTTTAAATAGATGACTGTTGGTTTACAGATGCTATGTGTGGGGCCTCTCTCTGCTTATTTTGTTAAGAATGAAATGACGGGACTATTTATGGGGATTTGAGGGTTTTTGTTTAGTATGCTCGCTAAGATTTTTCTTTCAATCTTATGCCTACGTATTCCCGTTTACCGAAATAGGGAAATCAGAGCGATCGTAGTTCCTCCTATTCTATGAGAGGAAATGGTGGTTTTGGTGTCTTGTGCAAAGCCCAAGACGTGAAGTGAAAGGTAGTTTGTATCTTGTTGAAAGCCTAAGATGTGAAGCTGAAGGGTCTATTTGTATCTTGTTCAATGCCCAAGATATGAAGCTGAAGGTCCCGACTTTAGAGAGAATTTGTCATCTCTAAAGAGGGGGTATTGGTCACAACAGTTGGGTGACTGGTTATAAAGGAGAATTACTTTAACCGGGATAAGTGAATCCGATAGTGCCATAATTTCCTTTATAAAGGCTTTCCAACCTTAAGGAGAAGACTTTAACTCAGTGTAGAGCAATGCCATCTTTCCTTAATGCTAAAAGAGGGACAGTGGCATGGATGTAAATAATCTAGAGGCTTGCCGCTTACAGCAATTAGATGAGGGGAAAGGAGTTGTTGATGTTTGTATACTGTGAACGAAGCACATCTTTGATGCAAAAAGGTTGATTGGATCAACCGGGGTTTCCTTATACAAAGCCTAAGAGGAGGATATTTGCCCAACAAGAGGGAGTTTTTGTGTGTCTCGTACGAAGCCCTAGAGAGAGGCTAAAAGGGTTTAACTCAACGAGGGAGTCTTTTTGTATCTCGTATAAAGCCCGAGATGGAGGCTACAAAAGTTTGATTCAACAAGAGAGTCTTTTGTATCTCGTACAAAGCCCGAGATGGAGGCTACAAAAGTTTGACTCAACAAGAGAGTTTTTTGTATCTCGTACAAAGCCCGAGATGGAGGTTGTGGTTACTGTTTCAGTTGAATGACAGATCCAATAAGCGGATTTGAAGAGAAAACCAGTTCTTATATGAGTACTGTGTGTCCTCAGGGATTTGATTCGAGGATTAGGGTTATTTCCTGTTCTTTAAGGAAATGGGAAATCCAAAGGGTATTGAGATTGTCCGAGACTACTGGTTCTCTTTCTATTTTTGAAAGGAGCTTGAGAATGTCTTTCGAGACTAAAGGGAATTAGACTGTCCAAGTCTAGAGTTTTATCTTTTGTACAATGTTTTGAGAAACAGTAGTATGGTCTAGACTCTTTGAAAGACTGTTCTACGAAGATGACTAATATCTGTTCCTATACCTCTAGGAGGTCGTCGGGATAATTAGTATGAAGCCCAAGAGGAGGCTGGAAACTTTTAAGAAGCCGAGGTTTCCTTGTACGAAGCCCAAGAGGAGGCTATAATTCCCGGAGGAAGAATCATTATATGAAGCCTAAGAGGAAGCTGTGAAAACTTCTAAGAAGCCGACGGGTCCTTGTACTAAGCCCAAGAGGAGGCGGGGTTGCTTTTAGGAAGCTTGTGGGTCCTTGTACAACGCCCAAGAGGAAGCCGATGCTTTTAAGAAGCATGTCGGTCCCCAAACCCCGAGAAATTCAAGACAGGCTATTCTCAAGGAATAGATCAAGCTAGGAAAGTTCAAGAATTTGGAAGAAACTCAAGAGATGCTATTCAGTTAGAATACATTCATCTCTGGGGAGGTAGAGTCTCTTGACAATTCCTAAGGAGGACAGCTGAAGAGAAGACTATATCTGGTGCTCCTATTGGGGATCTAGCTTTTCTATTTCTAAGAGCAATCGAAACGGCTTTACTTAGTTCTAGACGTAGTTGTCGGGGAAACTCAAAATATCTATACTATTATTACACAGTTGATATGAGTTTATGAAAGAAGACTTACAGCGAAATAGCCCCACAATACAGTTATATGTATATGAAAGCGGTAAATGAAAGCAATAAAACACTTACTCGGTTGTAGAGCTTCCATGTTGTGTTGTTAGTTGTTCAACAAAGAAAGATTGAAAACAACAGTATATTTCAAAATCAAAGGAGAAAGTGCTTTAAAAAAGAAAGATTGGGGCTTACAACTCAAGGAGAGGCCCAAGGTTTTATCAGTGATCGCACTCTTGAGTTTTGTACAGAGGGACTTATACAAGTGACAGAGGCCCGAGAAAGGTTTTCTGTACAAAGGGATGGGTCTTACACTCTATTAGAGGCACAAAAAGTTTTAAAGAAAAAAAGTGGGGCTTATAACACGAGGGTAGGCCCAGATGACTTTTCGTTTGAAATGGCGATCGCGCCGAGGTTTTCTTTTAACGCAGAGGGACTTATACAATATCTGAGGCCCAAAATTGTTTTGGTTAAAAGGGGATTGGGTCTTACACTCTAATAGAGGCCCAAAAGTTTTAAATGGGTCTTATAGCTCGAGGAGAGGCCCAAAAGTTTTAAACGGACGACGGTCGCGCCGTTTACTTGTACAGAGGGACTTATACAATAAGTGAGGCCCACAAAGTTTATGTACAAGGGGGTTTGGGTCTTACACTCTCTCAAGAGGCCCAAAGAGTTTGCAAATGATTTATGAGGGTTGAATTAATCAAAAACCCTAATTTGTTTTCAAAAATGTATTTTAATTGAATAAAATTCAATTAAAATGATCAAAAATTATTTAACATGTGGAAAACAAATTGTGATCTTGGATTAATGCTTCATAAATCAAGTTTTGCCCTACAAAATGATTAGAAAGCATTAAAATTTGCAAAATCAAGATGGAAAAAATATTCAAAATGTCAAAAACAATTAAAATATTAATTCTTTGCAAAAATATTAATAATATAAAATAAATAATATTTTTGGGATTTTTTGGGAAAATAAAATATTTTAACATTTTTGTGAATTATTAAAAAAAAAATCAACTCAAAATCATTAAAACTCAGAGAGAAATTAATTTTTGAATCAATTTAATAAAATCACAAAATTCAAATATTTGAATTTTCAAAAAGGGCGCCAAGAACACCTAAGAACACGCGCGTGTTCTGGGTTTTGCCCAGATTTGCATTTTCTCTCCAATCTCACTAAATACTTGGTTATATCATGAAATCCACATATCAATCTGCTCGTCTCAACCTCACGATCATGTTTATGGTATTTAATTTCATTTATATTAAACATGGAATAAAAAATCAAGGCAAAACCTCAAGAACCCTAATTTCTGCATGAAGGCTGAGAATTTTGATACACGAATCAAACAAAGCAATTAATTAAGGGGAAACATTCCATGCATGCTTATGAACATTTGGCAAAAGTATTGTGCGAGGAAATATGCATAGATTGAGAGATGACCAAGTTTAGGCTTACCTCTAGGTCGTGACAGCAAGTTCAAAGTGATTTCTGAGTTGGAGGTGTTACAGATGAGTTGTGATGATCTGAACAGCTTCCCTACACCCTATGGAGTGTGTTTGAATGCTTGGACTTTATTGAAATTGGTTGGATCACTTCATGGCATCTCAACTGTAACTTGGTTAAAACCTTGAGCAATTGACTGGTGATTCTGAGAAATCAGTGTTCCAGATGTTGTTTAAGTGTTTGATCAGCTCACATATGATGTATGTGAGGTGTGTGTGTGATTGGTTTGAGTGGAATTGCTCTCTAGCTCAAAAACTCAGAGTTACCTTGCTAAAGAAGGCATTTTTGCCAAGAGAAAAAGATTTTGAGGAAAGCATCTGTTTGATGGCTTTGGTGTACTCAAACTGATCACAATTGAGCTCTATTTATAGTAGAGCAAGTTTGTTTTGCAAGAAATAGTGAATGGCAACTGCTGAGTAGATTTGGCCAATGTTGGCAAATGAAAATCCAAGTCTCCTCTAGCCATTGACTAGAGGTTAGGGCATAGGCTGCTGGTTCCCTTGGTCTTGGATAAGTCTTGACTGAATTCAGTTGCTAATAGCTCAGTCCATGCCACCTTGGTGCTTCCATTGAATGCTCCAATCCAAAATTGGAGTCTTGTCCCTATTTTAGGCAATTCTAGGTTTGGCATGCTATTTCTTGTTCCAAGGACTTTGGAGGCCTGGCTTAGTGATTGTCCCCTTTAGATTTGATCATCAGATGTATCCAAGATGATGACAAGGCTTGGAATTGGCTGATTTTGGCAAATCGACCAAAAGTGCAAAAATCTGCCTTGCCTTGGCAGATTTCAGCAAGGCATCTTGCCACTACCATATCTCATAGCTCAAATTGAATTTGGTGATGTTCTTGGCCATTTTAGAAAGCCCTTATACAATACAACAACTATTTGATCATATTTGGTTTTGATACTTTTTGGATCCAAGTGAAAAATCCCCCTACATTTGGAAAAAAGTAAAGGCAGATTCTGACTTAGTGAAATTTTCACTAAGTGTTGGAACAAAGTGACTTTTCTTGATTTTGATCACTCCATAACTCAAAATCCATGAGGATTTTGGACATAGATCAGTAGGAAGCTTTTGTAGAGGGCAATGAGATCTACAAATCAAACTTTGGATGGGGAAAAATGGCTTTGTGGTTTAGGAGTTATGACCCTCCAAAGTTGGTACCCTTGCCACTTTATTTCATAACTTAGAAAAATTTCTATGTTTTTATGGTTACCCCTTTTACAAGTTATCCCACTTTCTTTGATTTTTCTTTATGAATGATGATTCAAATCATACATAAACATCATTTTAGGGGTAAAAATCCATTTTAGTGAAAAATCTCAAAAAGTCAAAGTTGACTTTTGTGCACAGTTGACTTTTGTCAGATGAATTCCAAACTATGCAATCCTCTATGAAATTAAGTCCTTGACCTAAATCAAACTTGATGGACATGTTCCATGGGTGTTATAGCGTATATTGAACCATGTCTTAGGGCTTGGGAGCATGTCCTGGTCAAAAGTAAAAGTTACAGTTGACTTTTCCCGCAAAACCCTAACTGTGGTCCAGATGAAATTGAAACTTGTTGCTCAAACTTCTTGGATCAATCCATTGGTGCAAATGGATCAATGTGGTTTATTAGAGACCCTCAAATCATGTCTTGAGGTCTTGGCTCGTGTTTTGTCCCAAAAGTCAACTTAGGGGTGAATTTGGTCAAGAAACCCTAATTCTTGATTTTTGATGAATGCATCCCCTGAGGCAAAATTGACTTGATGGTTGGGTCCATGAGGCTCCATGGAGTATATTAGGTTATGTTTTGAATCATTGGCTCATGCCCAGATGAAATTTTCCATTTGGAGGCCCTGGTCGACCAAAACCCTAATTCGGTGACACTAGCGATCTTGAGGCTTGATCCACCTAGAAGGGAGCAACTTTGTGCTTAATCATTGAAGTGGGAGTCCTTTGGATCATTTGTCTTTAAGAGGTTAGACAAGTTGAAGATCATGTCATTCCTTGATTGACCTTTTGGCCAAGAGCTCTAAGAGGGCTTGAAACCCTAATTCTAATTGCAGTGGTGCTCAACAATTCCTTGAGGAGATTGATGAGGCATAAAGGTACATCCATATTGTGATGATGATTGACACAATCATGGGAATCTTAGTGGTCAAAATTTGGGGTATGACAGATGCCCCTATTTAATTTTCTTGTACCCGAAGGTGTGAATGACGAAGGTATTTGGGCATTCGGGGTGCAAGAGGATTAAATATCGGAATAGCCGAAATTTTAATGTGTTGATGAATGGTAGCTTACGCATTCATCTTCTTTTTCTAAGCAATGATGCTTAGAAAAGGTAAACTTCCCCTCGATCCTGGTTTCCTACCAAGGAACTGGTCTTTGTTTCCTGAAATAAACTTCCCCTCGGTCCTGGTTTCCTACCAAGGAACTGGTCTAAGTTGCTGACATAAACTTCCCCTCGTTCTTGGTTTTCATCAGTGGTTTTTTGGAGAAAAACTGCCGTACTGTCGAATCTCTGATTACGAAGCTTTCTCTGGGGATTTTCCTTAATCCGAGAAAGCAAGGATATCATCTTCAATGGCGAAGAGTGATGTTTGTTGAACGTTTTCTGGTTTTTCAGAGGTTCAAGTTATCAAAGTGGTCAAGGAGCCAACTTCAATCCAGAAATAAACTGGAGGAGAGATCGTTCAAATGCGACACTTCCTAACGAGGAAAGAACCGACGACTCGATTGAGAGGACTGTTATCACTAGGGGACAAGACCGACTAGAGTGATAGTGATGCAATATGAATATGAATGTAAATCAACAATGCATGATGTATGTATGTATATGCTGACAAAACTGACATGACATACAGACTAACGGGTGAACACGGCTGGATACTCGGCCATCGCGGGGCGAAGAAGTACCGCTGGTCCAAAAGTAGCAATTCTACCTTGCTTAGGAGAGATAGTCCCTGCGGGGAATACCGTTGGTCGGGCTTAGGAGATAAGAACTCGGCCGAGGGTGTCAGTTGGAATAGTCACATCTGACACAGTTTATCCTTCATTCAGGCGTGCTGGTTTAGAAGGTGTACTTGGATTATGCACGTTGAAGCTCAATTACTTCTAGAGAAGCGAGCAATGTTCTTTCGATGTTCAACAGTCAAAAGAAATTTCCATCTTTATTTTAGAAGCAGAAAAAGTATAACAAGTAAATTCATTTTTGTTTTATTTCAAGAATCATTAATCATATTAAAATGTCATTTTGTAAAGCTAAAACAAATAAGAATTGCAAACAAAAGCACAAGGGCTCAAATTTTATTGACAGGATGGAAATCAGCCAAGCGCGTGATTCCAAAGAGTATATACAAAGTTAGAAAATGGTAATTTACAGGGAAAAGGGCTACGTTGAAACATAACGACCACTATCCTTCTACCAACTTTGAATTCGGAACATCCTGAGCCTCTGTCGAAGATGACCTTGACTGGCGTTTTTTGACGAATGATGTAACTGCTGCTGAGGGATTTGCCTCTGTTGAACATAATTACTTGCCATTATCCCTAATTTTGGCCTGGATTGTACTTTGAGGTTTCCAATCCACTGGGATGATTTTTTATTATGTCTCTAATTTTTGTCTGGACCGCCCTTTCGGGTTTTCAATCCACCGAGGCGCTTTTTTTTTAGGAGAAGTATTTCTTGACTACATTAACATTTGTGGGGTAGGCAAATTCCTCTTCGTCCATGGTTGTAAGTCTCACGGCGCCGCCTGAGAAAGCTTTTGTGACCACCTAGGGGCCGTCATAATTCGGAGTCCACTTGCCTCGCGAATCAGTGAGAAAAAATTGTATCTTCTTGAGCACGAGGTCTCCTTTTCTGAAGACGCGAGGTCTGACCTTTTTGTCAAACGCCCTCTTCATTCTTTGTTGATACAACTGACCGTGGCATAGAGTAGTGATTCACTTTTCTTCGATCAGATTTAGTTCGTCGTGTCGACTTTGACACCATTCAGCTTCTGTTAGCTTAACTTCCATCAATACCCTGATTGATGGGATCTTTACTTCTATGGGGAGTACTGCCTCCATGCCATATACTAGAGAGAAAGGGGTTGCCCTTGTTGAAGTGCAGACAGATGTACGATAACCGTGAAGAGAAAAGGGTAGCATTTCGTGCCAATCTTTGTAGGTTACAACCATTTTCTGAACAATCCTCTTGATGTTCTTATTAGCCGCTTCTACCGCTCCGTTCATCTTAGGTCGGTAGAGAGATGAGTTATGGTGTTCTATCTTGAACTCTACACACAAATCTTTCATCATCTTAATTTTCAAGTTGAATCCATTGCCAGTAATGATCTGGCTCAGAACATCATAACGGCAGATGATATTGTTTTTGATAAAGCGGACCACCACTTGTCGGGTTACATTGGCATATGACGCTGCTTCAACCCTCTTGGTGAAGTAATCAATGGCTAGCAGAATGAACCGATGTGCGTTTGAAGCCTTGGGCTCAATCATGCCAATCATGTCGATTCCCCATATGGAAAAAGGCCATGGGGAAGAGAGAACTTTGAGATGTGATGGCGGTACATGGATTTTGTCGGAGTATATCTGACACTTGTGACACCTCCTCATGTACTTGTAGCATTCGGATTCCATGGTCAACCAATAGTGTCCTACTCTAAGAATTTTTCTCGCCATTGTGTGTACATTGGCATGAGTGCCAAAGGATCCTTCATGAATTTCTTTTATCAGCATGTCTGCTTCGGGTATGTCGACGCATCGGAGCAAGACCATGTCAAAGTTTCTCTTATAGAGAGTGTCACCACTCAGAAAGAAGCTTCCAGCCAGTCTTCTGAGGGTTTTTCTGTCCTTCCTTAGTGCCCCAGGTGGGCACTCTTGTTTCTGAAGGAAGCATTTGATATCATGATACCAAGGTTTCTCGTCTATGACCGCTTCAATCGTGAAGATGTAGGCGGGCTTTTCAAGGCGCATTATGACTATCTTAGGTAGGTCATTCCATCGACCTACGCTAATCATGGAAGAGAGAGTGGCTAATGCATCAGCCATGTGATTCTCCTCACGAGAGATGTGATGAAACTCGACTCTGTTGAAGAAGGGTAGCAACCTTCTTGCGTAGTCTTTGTAAGGAATCAATACCGATTGGTATGTGTTCCAATCTCCTTTTATCTGATTGACAACCAAAGTTGAGTCTCCATATACGTCCAATTTTTTGATCCTTAAGTCAATCGCTTCCTCGAGACCCATGATACAAGCTTCGTATTCGGCCTCGTTGTTTGTACATTTGAACGTAAGTCGAGCGGTGAAAGGAATGTGGGTACCCTGAGGAGTAACAATGATTGCCCCAATTCTGTTTCCATAATGATTAACTGCTCCGTCAAAGATTAGTCCCCATTGGGAACCTGGTTCTGGCCCTTCACTGGGTAGCGGTTCATCGCAGTCTTTCATCTTTAAATACATGACATCTTCGTCTGGGAAGTCGAACCCGATTGATTCTTGATCGTCAATCAGTTGATGAGCCAAATGATCGGCTATAATACTTCCTTTAACGGCTTCCTGAGCGTCGTACTCTATGTCATATTCTGATAGCAACATATGCCAACGGGCGATTCTTCCCGTGAGAGCAGGCTTTTCAAAGACGTACTTGATTGGATCTATCTTGGAGACCAACCAAGTGGTGTGACGAATCATGTACTGGCGAAGACATTTGGCTGCCCAAGCCAAAGTGCAGCAAGTTTTCTCAAGCATCGTGTAACTAGTCTCGCAGTCGGTGAACTTCTTGCTCAGATAGTAAATGGCAGACTCTTTCCGTTTTGTTTCGTCTTGTTGGCCAAGTATATATCCCATTTATTCTTCCAAGACTGTGAGGTAGATGATCAGTGGTCTCCCTTCCACTGGAGGTGATAGAATTGACGGATTCAACAGGTATTCCTTAATACTGTTGAAGGAAGTTTGACAGTCTTCTGTCCAAACGCAGTCCTGGTTCTTTTTCAGTAACCTAAAAATCGGCGCACACGTGGCGGTCATAAGGAATATAAATCTGGAGATGTAGTTCAAGTGTTCCAGGAATCCTCTGACTTGTTTTTCAGTTTTTGGAGAAGGCATTTCTTGAATGGCCTTGACCTTTTCAGGATCAACTTCAATTCCTTTCTGGCTGACGATGAACCCTAAGAGTTTCCCTGAATGGACACCGAAGGTGCACTTTTTGGGATTTAAGCGGAGTTTGTACTTTCTCAACCGCTCGAATAGTTTCGACAGGTGGGTCACATGCTCATCCTCTATTTTAGATTTGGCAATCATGTCATCGATATATACCTCAATTTCTTAGTGTATCATGTCATGAAACAGAGTAGTCATGGCCCTTTGATAGGTTTCCCCGGCGTTCTTCAAACCGAACGACATTACCTTGTAACAAAAGGTACCCTACATGGTAATGAACGAAGTTTTTTCCATGTCTTTCGGTGCCATTTTGATCTGGTTATAGCCCGAGAATCCATCCATGAAGGAGAAAACTTTGAACTTTGCTGTACTGTCTACCAGCATGTCAATGTGAGGTAACGGAAAGTCATCCTTTGGACAAGCCTTGTTCAAATCTCTGTAATCGACACACATCCTGACCTTTCCGTCATTTTTGGGAACGTGGACGATGTTGGCTAACCATTGAGGATATTCTGATGTAGCGAGGAAGCCCGCGTTAATCTGTTTCTGTACCTCCTCTTTGATTTTGATGGCCATATCCGGGTGAGTCCTTCTCAACCTTTGTTTTACTGGCGGACATTCCGATCCTAACGGTAGATGGTGTTCCACGATGTTGGTATCCAACCCTTGCATGTCCTGATAGGACCAAGCAAACACATCGGGAAATTCTCTGAGAAGCTTTGTTAAATTCTCTTTAGCGGTTGGGTTGAGCAGTGCCCCAATCCTGATTTCTTTTCTCTCTTTTTCTGAACCCACGTTGACCGTTTCCAACGACTCTTTGTGAGGTTCAATGGACCTTTCCTCTTGTCTGAGTAGTCGGGAGATCTCTTCTGGAATTTCGTCGTCATCTTCTTCTTCAACCCCAGATATCGGGAATTCAAAGTCGGGAGAAGGCATCGGATCGTATGTTTCAACGGGGTTTAAAACAAGCAATCTGCATGATGTGATGATTTGTATTTAGAAGAGATAGAGAAAATACAAGAGTGTGTACAGTGTATATTTTATTACTGGGCAGGGTGAAAGGTTAAAAACAACAATTACTTTGACTTATGAACGATCTTCGGAACTTCGACCGCAACCCATTGGCGGTGAACTCCTCGGTGAATCATAAAGTATGGCACCTTCCTTGATTTGTCTTCAGAAATAACGCTGATTTCTGGCAGAGCAGGATCATTGGAATCTGTCTCCCAGGCAGAGTTGTCATAGAAGGATTCCTCTATTTCATTCTGCAGATTATTGGTACTCTGAGTTGTATCTCCCTATCCAGTCGGCTAGACGTCTTCGAGCCTGATACGAGAACTTTCAGGAAAAGTGTACTTGACCATGACGTCAAATTTTCCACTTGGTTGTCCCAAGGTGTCCCACACTTCTTTGGAACTGGAGGAGTCATCTCTCTCGATGACGTTGACCTCAGGAAAAGCGTAGTTGATGAACTCTAGTCCTGCAAACGTTGCGAATTCATCGTCATGTTGAGTAGTTTCTGAATGACCTGAGTGTTGATCCCATGACATGGTGGGGACAGAGGTATTTTGTTCGATGATGCTCAGCTGATCGTTCGGCTGACTTTCCTGCCCCGAGTCTCCTGGGTAAGGGTGCCACATCGGCAGACCATCCATCGGGCCATAGTTGGTGTAGTCAAAGTTGTCCTTCATCAGAGTGTCTTTCTCTAATGAATTAGGCGGAGTACGACATCCTTCCGGATCAGAATCTCCATACATCATTTCGACGTCTGACCTTGATATAAATCTCGGACTTTGTGCGGGATAGCAAAATGGCGTAGGCACCTCTTCCTGAGACATATAACCGTCCTTGTTAAGATAGGACTTCCATTCCTCATCCGTATCAGAGGGATCCTCCTCGTTGATAGCATGGGCTGTTTGAGATATTGGTGGAAGGAAACCTCCACTATGGAAAAAGTCCTGAATGGGATGAAGACTTTCATTGTTGACAGCTATCTGGGTACAGGTTGCAGAAAAACCAAGACCCTTCTTTGATTTATTGTCAGTAGGAATGACAAGATGTCCCCATCCTGTTGTATTGGTACTCTCGACCGCTTTAATAGCATCTTTGTATGAGGAAATTGAAGTTCCCTCTGTGGATTGATCGCCACTGTGTAACGAAAGCGTTTGGAACTGAGTTCCAATTATCCCTTCTGGTTCCACATAAGTGGATGACGATAAATTACTTACGAGCAAAGCCTGTTCCCCATAGACTGTGATAAGTTGACCGTTCTGGACAAACTTTAGCTTATGGTGGAGGGTCGAGGTGACTGCTTCAGCCTGATGGATCCAAGGTCTTCCTAATAAACAACTGTACGTTGTCCGGATGTCTATGACCTGGAAAGTGACTTGGAAAGTGTGAGGACCAATAGTTATGGGAAGGTCGACTTCGCCAATACCCGTTTTTCTGGATCCGTCAAATGCTTTGACGACAACCTCGCTGATTCTCATCGGAGGGCCTTTGAATGATAATTGCATTAAAGTGGACTTCGGCATAACATTCAGGGCTGACCCTGTGTCTACCAGTACGCTGGCTAAAGCATCGTCCTGGCAGTTAACTGTGATATTGAGGGCCATGTTTGACGGCGACCCTCTTCAGGTAATTCCTCATAACTAAATCCCAAATTATTGTAGGAAGTGATCTTAGAGACAATGCTATCGAACTATATGATTGTTACATCCTGTTCTATGAAGGCCTGCTCCAAGACTTTCTGTAGAGCCTCCCTGTGCGCTTCTGAACTGAGTAATAGTGATAATACAGAGATCTTTGAAGGAGTCTGTAACAGCTGATCAACAATGTTGTATTCACTCCTTTAGATGAGTTTCAGCATCTCATCATTGTTTTTCGAAAGGTCGGGATTATTGGATTGACCGACTGGTGGATCGGGAGCTTCTGTCAGAAGTTTCTTTTCTTTGTTGGACTCTCTAATTCCTCTGTTGAAGATTCTACCACTCCGCGTTACACGACTGATGTCTGCAATATTTACGACGGAGGGTAATAGAATTTCCTTTCCATTTTCAATTATCGTTGCACCGTATTTGTAAGGGATAGCCTTAGTTGATTCATGCGGTAGTGGTCCCGGCAGATAGATGACTATGGGAGCCTTCTGGTTTTTCTGACCATCATAAGTAATCTTGATCCGTTCCCGGTTGGGAACTCTGGATTCATCAAGTAGAGGAATGATGGCAAAAACATCCCTAGTTCTCTGATGATCAGAGATTACGACAACGTCCTTAATTTGATCTGCAAGGTAATTCGGCGTCCAGTTGATTGGTCCGGAACCCGGATATGGACGAATCTCTCCATGATCCACCTGCCCCTGAAGAGCTACTCTCACAAGGTAGCATCCTTGGTTATTTTCCGAACAGACTCTACAACATTCATAGTTGTGTGGTGGCACCTGGCCACGCCCGCTTTGAATACAATGTAACCTCACTAGGTTAGCTTCCACAGATCGGACATCCCGACTTTGACGCCAATTAGGGTTCCTGTTATTGATACTAATCTGCTGAGTATCTTCATCCATATAAATTGGCATCCACCAGTGATTTAACAAGTGCTGAAGTGCTTCCTGGACAAGGGCACAACCTTGATTGTTTTCACAACCTGCTTTACAGCTTTGGTAATCATGTGAGATCAGGAACCCGAGCCTGACTTGCTCAACATGCAACTCTACTAGGTTGGTATTCATTAAGCGAATATCGAAGATCTGAACCATGTTGTTCTGATAGGGATTCCTATCATGGTAGTCTTGGATCCATCTAAGATCCATCTGACGCTGGAGGGCCTCCTGTATGAAAGAGCATCCCTGTTTGTTTACCGAGCAAGTCAGACAAGAACTATAATCGTGCTGCAGCAGATTATGATATTGGCTTTGCCTTGAGTGCATAGCCACCAAGTTGACATTCATCGCACAGATGTCGTGGTTTTGAATGACGTTGGAAGTTGTATAGATCATGTTGACCCTATGAACTCGGTGCTCTTGGATCCATCCGAGATCCATTTGTTCCTGTACAGCTGATTGCACTACCGAACATCCTTGATTATTTTTAGAGAAGATATCACATCGATGATAATTGTGAGGTGGAACATGGTCGTTTCCACTCTGTCTATAATGCATCTTGACCAAATTGGTCCTTAACAAGAGTACATCATGAATTTGATAGACATGGCTAGACTCTCCCTCTATCAGGTTGACTGCAGCTTTCTCATGTTGAGGCAGCGGGTTCGTGAGAACATTGGGATTCGTATCTTTGAAAGATAAGAGCCCGCTCCTAACAAGATTTTGAACGTCAGATTTGAAATTAAGACAATTCTCTATGTTATGTCCTGATCCTCCTTGATGATAAGGGCATGTCTGATCCATCTTAAACCAAAAAAGCGGATTTTTCGGTACCGTAAGAGGGGACTTAGTCTGGATATGCCTCTTAGCTAGTAGTAACGGAAATAGTTCTGTGTACAATACGGGTATAGCATCAAATCCTTATGGCCGCGTTGTACGGTTGTTGTTGTATTGAGGACGAGCTTGCTGAAGAGGCTGTTGTGTCCTTTGCTGATTAGGTTGGCTCTGTGCAACCTGAGGCTGATACGTAGGAATATGCGCGGGGTTAATAGTAGGAGTCACAACTGCTACTGGTTGATAACGTCGCCTTTGCTTTCCGAGAGAGATATTCCCAATATCTTGCTCTTTTTTCTTAGGGAGAGCACTACCGTATCGTTTTGTACTACTTGATGATCCAGCGTCTTTTACTAAACGTCCTTCTCGGACAGCTTCCTCAAGACGAACTCCCATACCTACCATCTCGGTAAAGTATCGTAGTAAAATGAGCTCAAGGTCTTTAAGAAGATCTTTGTCATCTCTTTTTCCTCAAGAGGTGGACAAATTTGGGCGACAATTTCACACCATCTCTGAGCGTACTCCTTAAAGGTTTCCTTGTCCTTCTGTGACATTGATCTGAGTTGATCTCTGTCTGGTGCCATGTCCAAATTGTATTTGTATTGTTGGACGAAGGCAGTGCCAAGATCTCTGAATGTACTGATCGTTGTGCGGTTTAACCCCATGTACCATTTTAATGCGCCACCGGTTAAACTATCCTGAAAGTAGTGAATCACTAGGTCCTGATTCTCTGTCTGAGCCGACATTCGCCGAGCATACATCACCAAGTGACTCTGAGGGCAAGAGTTACCCTTGTATTTTTCAAAGTCGGGCACTTGGAACTTGTGCGGAACTTTCACATTGGGGACCACACAGAGGTCTGCGGCGTCCTTTCCAAATAAATCCTGACCGCGAATGGCCTACAACTCCTTCTGCATTTCCAGGAACTGCTCCTGGAATTCATCCATTCTGTCAAACACAGTTTCCTTTTTTCCAGAAGGTATCTGTGGAATCTGTCCTTTCGGGACAGTGTACACCACAGGAGGTGGGACCATGACTACGGTAGTGAATCTTGGCGCTTCCCGAAGTTTGTAACCTTCAGGAGTCCTCAGTATGTGTTGGTTCTTGGATTGGCTGGAATTTTGGTAAAACAAAGTTGTTCAATGTTGATGTCACATGGGTGATGTCTTAACATTGAGTCTTAACATTGGTTAATGTTATATTTTTAAGTTGTTGAAGTTTTGAAGTCTGATGTCACATGCGATGTCATGACATCAGATATACAGATCATTAAAACATCAGGTTTGAAATGATTTTAGGGTCAAGCGTATTAGCTGGAATTTGGGAGAGTTGTTAGACTTATTGGATGCGAATATCTTGGAGGAGATATTTTCTGTTTCAAACTAATTTGATGCAGATTTGTAGGAGTGTTTAAAGGCTGGAGATTTAAGAAGATTTTGAGAGAGAAAATCTGTTTTGAAGATTCAGTTTTAAATAACAAATCAGATCAGATATTGTAGCAGGTCCAAGACCAAATCAAATAGCTATATAAAGCGCATCAATCCTGAAGAAAAAGTAATGAAGAAAGAGAGCTAAAGACTGAGAGTCGTTTGTGTCTTCGTGTATGTGTTGTAAACCATTCTAGTGTGAATTGGTGTTGTTGTTTTGAGTTGTTCTTGATCAAAGCTGTGAAGCAGAATCAAGTTGTGTTTTTCAAAGTGTGTGATCTTTGAATTATATCACTGAAGTGATTTAGGGATTGAGTAGTGTTTTCATACCTAAGTGGTCTCTTAGGTAGAAGGTTCATTAAGTAGTGATTAAGTTTAGGAGATGTCAACTGGGTTGTTGAGTCTGTAAATTAATACTACTGATAGTGAAATTCATCCCTGGCTTGGTAGCCCCCAGAGTAAGTTGTTTAACTGAACTGGGTGAACAATTTTTTGTGCACTCTTCTGTTATTTTACATTGTCCATTGCAGAGTGTGTTGTTGTGATATCACACGTAACATCACATATCTGGTACCAGAATTTCAATTGGTATCAGAGCAAGCATCTTGCTCTGCATCTGGGTGAGATCTAGGGCTGATACTTTCTGGTAAAGATGGACAAGGAAGTTGGTGGATTTGTGAATAGACCCCCTATTTTGGATGGTTCTAATTATGATTATTGGAAACCAAGGATGATTACCTTTTTTAAATCCTTGGACAGCAGGGCTTGGAAGGCTATCATAAAAGAATGGAAAGCACCTGTTGTTGTTGAGAAAGATGATGATGGGAAAGAAAAAGAAGGCAACTCAAAACTGAAACCTGAAGAAGAATGGACCAAGGAAGAAGATGAGCTTGCCCTTGGTAATTCCAAAGCTTTAAATGCTATTTTCAATGGAGTTGATAAGAACATCTTCAGGTTGATCAACACCTGTGAAGTTGCTAAGGAAGCTTAGGACATCTTAAAGACTACTCATGAAGGAACCTCAAAGGTTAAGATGTCAAGACTTCAACTTCTGACATCAAAGTTTGAAAGTCTAAAGATGAAGGAAGATGAAACTATTCATGATTTTCACATGAGTATTCTTGAGTTGTCTAATGCCTCTAGTGCTCTTGGAGAAAAGATGACTGAAGAAAAGCTAGTGAGGACAATCCTTAGGTCCCTTCCCAAGAGATATAAGATGAAGGTGATTGTAATTGAAGAACCTCAAAACATCAGCAAAATGAGAGTTGATGAGCTAATTGGATCTCTTCAAACTTTTGAGTTAGGGTTGAATGAAGAGGAACCTGAAAAGAAGACCAAGAGTATAGCCTTGGTATCTAATACTCAAGAAGAGAAGAAAGGGAATGGTGCTGAATCTCAGGAGGAGCTATCTCAGGCTATTGCTATGCTGGGAAGATAGTTCAACAAGGTGTTCATGAGAATGAATAGAAACTACAAACCTAATGTTAAGAACATCTCCTCTGACATCAGCAAGTCAAAAGAAAAGGATGAAGAGAACACTGCTCAAGACAAAGGGATCCAATGCTTTGAGTGTGAAGGTTATGGGCATGTCAATAAAGAATGTCCCACATTCCTTAAGAAGCAGAAGAAGGGCATGATTATTTCTTGGTCTGATACTGACAGTGAAAGTGAACAAGAGTCAGCCAAGCATGTTAGAGCATTGACAGGGACATGTGTGTCTGATGGAGAATCAAGTGATGAGGAACTGACTTTTGAGGAGTTAGCAGTCTCCTATCAAGAGTTATGTCTGAGGAGTGCAGAGGTTTGTCAAGAAAGTGAGAAACAAAAGAAACAAATTGTTCAGCTTGAGACTGTTAAAGCTGATCTTGAAAATGAAGTCTTGTTGGTTAAATCTCAACTTGATCAAATGACAAAATCTGTTAGAATGTTGAACAATGGATCTGATACTCTTGATAAGATCCTTCAGGCAGAAAAGATAGCAGGAGACAGATCTGGCTTAGGATTTTTTGAGGAGATGGTTTCTGCTGAAGCTAGTACTTCAGGAACCAAAAAGGACATGTCTCAACCAATGTCTCAACATAACAAAAAGAGACATAATCCTAAACCCAAGTAGGTTGCTCACCAACAACCTCAAAATGTTGGGAAAAGGTATGCTCATGGTCCTCATCAAAAGAAGGTTCATAATTCTGGAGCTAGGTAATATATGCCTCCTTAATACCATAGGAGCATGCAGGCTTCTAGGTTTAACATGTTTCATCAGATGTCTCAACATCAGGGGAATATGTATGGCTTTGGATATAATAATGCTGTGCCTCATTTTTATGGTAGAGGGAAGCCACATCATCATAGAAGACAGCCTAAGAGACAGAATCCTCACTACAGAAGACAGGCAAACTATGGAAGAAGACAGTACCAGTACTATGGATGGCAGCCACAGCAGTTTCATCATCAAGGTAGCAGGAAGTTTAACAACTTCAGAGAAGAAAGAGTAAGGTGCTTCTGTTGTGGAAGATTTGGCCATATGCAATTTTCTTGCTTCAAGCTTCATGGTTATCCCAAGTCTATCCCTCAACCTAGACAGAAGGATAACAGGCCCAAGGTTGTTAAACAGTGGGTTCCTAAAGCTGAGGTTACATGTTTATTGGATCACATTTCAGATAGACACTCTACTAAGGATGGATGGTACTTTGACAGTGGCTGTTCAAAGCACATGACTGGATTCAAAAACTAATTGGTGGATGTCAATTCCTGCTCCTCAATTGATGTTACTTTCGTAAATGGAGAGAAAGGGGTGGTAAAAGGTGTTGTAAAAGTGAAGTGTCATGATGGACCTGATCTTGACAATGTGCTTCTTGTCAAAGGTTTGAGTGCTAATTTGATTAGCATAAGTCAGCTTTGTGATGAAGGATACAAAGTCAGCTACACTAATGATGAGTGTTTGGTGACTAATGAGAAGAACGAGGTTGTTATGAAGGGAGTCAGATCCAGAGATAACTGTTATCAATGGGTACCTCAAGAGGTCAGCTCATCTAATGATGTTAAGGTTGATGTTGTGACATCAGACTGTAACATTAAGTGTGAAAGTCTGAGCATGGTGAAAGGTCAATTAGGATTAATAACTTATGGTGTGAATTCTTTTAAAAATTTAAAAGGAACGTTATTTTGGAGGGAGAAACTCATTGATTGGCTTTTAAGTGATCCACAAAATCGGGCTCCATACGTTAGGCCATCATTTCCTATTATAGCCATCTCACGCTTCATCAAACTTCATATCCCTAAACTTTTCATCTCCTTCTCCTTCAACAGAAATTGCCATTCATCTCTGAATCTAAAGTGCTTCATAGGAACAATGTCAAAAGATATATCATCTCCATCTAAGAAATCTGCTTCACAAAGTTCATCGCGAGATAAAGCTAGGGTTTCTACAGAAGAGGGCTCTGTAGAAGAAGCTTTAAATGTAGCACCTATCTCCATGATGGTTCCTGAATCTGGTAAGTCAAGACCTTCCAAACTTCAACCTAAAAGGGCTGCAACTAAATTTAATGATAATGAAACTAAGAGGCTAGTCACTAGTGTACTTTTTAGCGATAAATCTGCATCTAGGTCATCTACCTCTCAAGCTGTTGAAGAGAGGGTTGATGTTGATCGCAGTCTTAATCAGATTGCCACCAAAATTTTGGATAAGGGTTTATCTGTAAAAGGCATTTCTATTCCGCTTAGACAAATGCCTGCTCAAAAAGGAGGACATGCAAAGTGCTGATACAAATCTTCACATATTGGCTATGTCTGTTATTGAAGATGCTGAAGTAGGTGTTGAAGAAGAAGGTGTTCATGAGGAAGCTGATGTTGAAACAAATGTCAGAACATCACCTGATAGGGATGTTAAAGCTAGCCCTAGTGAAAAGAAGAATACTGATAAGGTGGATGTAATTGATCTGTCTGATAATGAAGTGATTGGAAAAGCTGTCCCTGGGATTGCCAATAGATTGAAGACAAGGAAAGGAAAGACAGTGGCATCTTCACCTAGGATGACAGCTGAAGGCAAGAAGAAAAAGGCATCTGTTGTTGGTCCAACCAAGTCATGGAGCAAAGTTGCTGTGAAATCCAAAAAGAGAAAGGTGAGGGAGGATTCAGAGTCTGAATTTGATGTTGAGGATGATGTTCAAGACATCACACCTGTGAGAAGGTCTATATTAAAGAGAATTGCTGATAAGATTCCTGACATCCCTGTTGACAATATTCCATTCCACTATGCTAGCAGTGCATCCATGTGGAAATTTGTCTGTCAGAGAAGACTAGCACTGGAGAGAGAACTTGGTGGAGATGCCTTGGATCTTAAGGAAGTCATTGAATTGATTAGATTTGCTGGGTTAATGAAGACCGTGTCTGGACTGTCCAAGTGCTATGAAGGATTAGTCAAGGAATTTATTGTCAACATTCCTATGGCTATTAATGACAGCAGAAATATGGATTTTAGGAAGGTTTATGTGAGAGGTCAATGTGTAAACTTTTCTCCTGAGGTAATTAACACTTACCTAGGAAGGGATGAGCAGGAGTATAGAGAGTTAGAAGAAATAGACAATACTGTGTGCAAGGAAATCACAGCAGGGCAAGTGAAAGTCTGGCCTCAGAAAGGAGAATTGTCTGCCAGTTTGTTAAGTGTCAAATATGCTATTCTGCACAGAATAGGAGCAGCTAATTAGGTCCCTACCAATCACAAGACAACTATCTCTGTTGGATTGAGAAAATTGATCTGTGCTATTGGGACAAAGAGGTTATTTGATTATGGGGCTTATATATATGATCAGACTGTCAAGCACGCTGCTACAAATGCAGTGAAGATGCCTATTGCCTTTCCCTCTCTCATTTGTGGGATCATCTTGTCATAACATCCTGATATTCTTCATCAATTTGATGTGGTGTGTAAGAGAGAATTTGCCTTGTCAATCCACTACAAGTTGTTTGAAGGGAAGCATGACCCTGACATTGTCAAGACATCAGCTTCAACATCACAACAGCCACCTGCCAAAACTGGGTAGATTTCAGAATTGGAGGAGGCTTGCAAGGAGTTGGATGAAGTCATCAGAGTGAGTACTGAAAGAAAGCTAAAATTTGAAAAACTTCTCATGACTCTGAGATTGGCAGAAAAAGAAGTTGAATCAGTCAATGCTAGCCAAAATGATGATAATGCTGAAGGTGTCAATTCTGAGGAAGACGATGAGGATGATGAAGATGGGTCCAGCTCTGATGAAGATTAAGTTTCTTTTGTTGCTTATGCTAGACAGTAGTTTTTTTTGCTTTTGTTGTTTTGCACTTAGTGTGCTTGTTATGTATTCTGAATATTGTGGCTTTTTAAGCAGTTTTTATGTTTTTGTTCTATGATTTGTCTTGTCTTGGATGCTGACTTTAGACTGACAATGAGAGCTAGCTTAGGACTAACTGGTAGTTAGTAAGTGTTTGTCCAATTATGGCTAAAATGGGGGAGAGTTAGCCAAGCCAAGGTGTAGTTGTGAATCCTGTTTCTGATGTGGTGTAGAAGTTGAGGGGAATAGTGTTTGTGCAGCTGTATGCTGGTTTTGGTTTTGAGGGGGAGCTTGACCCTTTGCTAAGCTGATGGGGTATGTGCAGCATTTTGAAGTAGGAGTTGTTTTGAAGGAGTGCTGCCAGGAGTTTCTAACATTTTAAAAAAACTTTATCCGCTGCTGAAGTCTCTGATGTTGCAGGGATTGTTTTAGCCAAAATTAGCCAAAGGGGGAGATTGTTGGTTCTTGGATTGGCTGGAATTTTGGTAAAACAAAGTTGTTTAATGTTGATGTCACATGGGTGATGTCTTAACATTGAGTCTTAACATTGGTTAATGTTATATTTTTAAGTTGTTGAAGTTTTGAAGTCTGATGTCACATGCGATGTCATGACATCAGATATGCAGATCATTAAAACATCAGGTTTGAGATGTTTTTAGGGTTAAGCATATTAGCTGGAATTTGGGAGAGCTGTTAGAGTTATTGGATGCGAATATCTTGGAGGAGATATTTTCTGTTGTAAACAGATTTGATGCAGATTTGTAGGACTGTTTAAAGGCTGAAGATTTAAGAAGATTTTGAGAGAGAAAATCTGTTTTGAAGATTCAGTTTTAAATAACAAATCAGATCAGATATTGCAGCAGGTCCAAGACTAAATCAAATAGCTATATAAAGCGCATCAATCTTGAAGAAAAAGTAACGAAGAAAGAGAGCTAAAGACTGAGAGTCGTTTGTGTCTTCGTGTATGTGTTGTAAACCATTCTAGTGTGAATTGGGGTTACTGTTTTGAGTTGTTCTTGATCAAAACTATGAAGCAGAATCAAGTTGTGTTTTTCAAAATGTGTGATCTTTGAATTATATCACTGAAGTGATTTAGGGATTGAGTAGTGTTCTCATACCTAAGTGGTCTCTTAGGTAGAAGGTTCATTAAGTAGTGATTAAGTTTAGGAGATGTCAACTGGGTTGTTGAGTCTGTAAATTAATACTACTGATAGTGAAATTCATGCCTGGCTTGGTAGCCCCCAGAGTAAGTTGTTTAACTGAACTGGGTGAATAATTCTTTCTGTACTCTTCTGTTGTATTACATTGTCTATTGCAGAGTGTGTTGTTGTGACATCACACGTAACATCACATATCTGGTACCAGAATTTCAGTATGCCTCTGGCACGTTCGCTTTCCTGAAGTTTGTAACCTTCATGACCAGCGGCATCTGTTATGATTCCCTGATCCTCAAGGATTGTCGAAACATATCCTTCTGGGATATAGTTAACATGCATGCCCCATGGACGATCTTTCGGCATTTGATACCTAGGATCAAACTTCTCCACTATGGGCGCTGAGGTGATCTCTGAGATCATAGTTCTTTGTAGCTGAGCTTCTGCCATGGCTTGCATGTCGTTACGAAGCTTTCTCATATCCTCTCTCAGAGCGTCGATCTCTTCTTTCAACTCTCTGTTCTCTTCCTCAAGATCATCCATCTTTTTCTGACGATTGGCCTGAGTATTGTACGAATGAGACAGTTTGACTCTAGAATCGAGACACAAACGTGAGATTCGTAGGTAAGAGGAAAACGTTACGCGGGAATGATGAATGCAATGATTATATTAATTATATTTGTTTATTCAAAATAAACTTTGACAATTAGATTGCAAATATCAAACAATGGGGAAACCCCGTTTTATTGAATTCAAAGGATTGCGGAATGGAAAATACAGTAGATTACAAGGTGCGGAAACAGAAACCTAAGCTAATAGGCCCAGAGTCCTCTCTGAGGAGAACTCGGGTGCTGATTCTGGAACTTTCCTTTTCTTGGACCGGGGCTCTTGGGCTGTTGTTGGGTTGTCATTCCTTTGCCAGGTGAAAGGAGTGAGCAAATTCCTTTGGTCATCCTGATTCTCTACAGCATGCTGCTCCAAAATTTCAATCAGAGCATCCTTATCTTTCAGTAATTGCTGTATTTTGGTACACTCCACATTGAGAGTGCGGTATTTGTTCTTCCAAGCTCTCCTCTCCCGTTGAACTTTGTTAAGAGTAACCTGGAGTTTTTCTGTCTCAGTCATGAAGTACATGACGGATTCCCTTGGCGAAAGAACTCTGTGACAAGGATAAGGCATCTTTAGCTTGAGAGCTCTAGTTTGTACCCAGTGGAGATAAGGCTCCACCGAGACACAATCCGATTTTCCTAGAGACTCCCGTCCTTTCTTATGAACATGTTTCCAAGCATGCACTATTTCTGTCTTTAGTGCCCTGTCATTTTCCCCTTCCTTGAAGAAAAGACCTTCTAGATGAGCGTTCCGGGGGACGTGCCTCATCGGGTATCCAAATTGACGACGAACGAGAACTGGACGGTAGTTTATTCCCCCCTTAGTTTCTATAAGGGGTACGTTGGGGAAGTTTCCACAACGGTCAATAATCCTGATCCCGTCATAAATCCTATTACACCAATTAATGTCAGAGTTAGTGAGAGACATAACTTTCTGCGACCAACGCAAGGCACTCTTGTGATCCCAAAAAGCAGCAGACTTAGGCAAATGGGAGATAAACCATTTGTATAGTAGAGGTACGCAACATGTGATCTCCCCTCCGCTGTACAAATTCCCTAAGTGCGCAGAATGATACGCATCAGTGAGCAGAGTTGGCACAGGGTTTCCAATGAGAAAAACCTTATTGGCGTTGATATCGACGAAGTTATTGATGTTGGGAAACAAAAATAACCCGTAGGTGAGTAAGACAAAGATGCTTTCAAAAGCAGTCCCGTTCCCTATACTAGAAAAGTACAGAGGCTTCTTTGTTAAGAACTGGGCTGGTAAGCCCTGGATGCCACCCTTGGTAGTCTTGTGAGTCCTGACCTCTGACTCATCCAAATAAATTGCTCTTGCAATGGTCTGATCCTTTGGAATTTCTTCCAGTCCAGAAAATGGAGCTCGATCAGTGATGTGTAAATCGGTCAGATGAGAATATTCCTCCAGCGTTGGTGCGAGCTGGTAATCCGGGGATGTAAAGCAATGATAAACCGGATCGTAGAATTGAATGAGCATCTCCATGATTCCCTCAATCACATGGACCCTTAATAGAGGTAGCAGACCACCGTATTTGGCTCTGAAAGCCTCCTGGTTTGTGATCATTCTCGCCAAACCTCTCAAATCTTCTAGCTTTGGAATCCTGAAGGTATACTTATGAGTTCTCCTTCTATCGAAATCCATTAGCGCAATCTTTTTCTCTGATATTTGCAATCATTGTCTTAGTTTAATTTGAAAAAGAGAGACTAGAAGAAAATTTTTCTTTAATGTTTTTTAAATAAATGCATGAATGCAACACACAAAAACATAGAAAAAACATGGGGTCAAAGGGTCATTGTCATGAAGTCAAGGCTCTACCCATCCCCAAGGTTTACTAATGATTTTTGTACCTATCTCTCATCATCATCAACTCTTGTCAAGAAAACACCAGCGGGCCGGGAACCGTGCTAGGTGGTGTTTTTTGAAGAGTCCTCAGAAGAGGGTGGCATCGCATGACAACTATTTTCGATAGCCTCTGCGCCACTAAAGGGGTTTTCCTAGGTGTATACTCAATCTTTCCACATGCGGCATCACACGCATTTCCATTAGCATAAAAATAAACACATATATCAATTAGGAAAAGCAGCATATATATTTGTCTTAATCATCCTAGACCTCTAGTCTTACGGTCCTAAACCGACAATGACTCCCCAGCCGAGCTGTCATTTCTGTGAAATCAGGATTTTCTACCTAAGAGATGGGACATCTAAAAGGGGAAGACGTTGCGATATCCCCAGCAGAGTCGCCATTCTTCTGTGGCGGTTTTCAGACTTAAGGTTTTAATTAGAGAGATAAGAGGGACAAGATGTCCAAGTCAATAGAGCCCCACGGTGGGCGCCATTTTTCTGTAGCGAGCGATTTTGGACGTGGATCTTAAGTATTGGTGCTCTTTTGGGGTTACTACAGGTCGATTCATTTTTTATCCTATTGAAGCTGATGAAGGAAGGGAAATAGATGTCTCCAACTAACCCTGCTTGCAATACAGAGTTTAAACAGATGACTATTGGTTTACAGATGCTATGTGGTAGTGGGGCCTCTCTCTGCTTATTTTGTTAAGAATGAAATGACGGGACTATTTATGGGGATTTGAGGGTTTTTGTTTAGTATGCTCGCTAAGATTTTTCTTTCAATCTTATGCATATGTATTCCCGTTTACCGAAAAATGAAAATCAGAGCGATCGTAGTTCCTCCTATTCTATGGGAGGAAATGGTGGTTTTGGTGTCTTGTTCAAAGCCCAAGACGTGAAGCAAAAGGTAGTTTGTATCTTGTTCAAAGCCCAAGATATAAAGCTGAAGGGTCTATTTGTATCTTGTTCAATGCCCAAGATATGAAGCTGAAGGTCTCGACTTTAGAGAGAATTTGTCATCTCTAAAGAGGGGGTTTTTGTCACAACAGTTGGGTGACTGGTTATAAAGGAGAATTACTTTAACCGGGATATGTGAATCCGATAATGCCATAATTTCCTTTATAAAGGCTTTCCAACCTTAAGGAGAAGACTTTAACTCAGTGTAGAGCAATGCCATCTTTCCTTTGGAATTCCTTATGCAAAAAGAGGGACAGTGGCATGGATGTAAATAATCCAGAGGCTTGCCGCTTACAACAATTAGATGAAGGGAAATGAGTTGTTGATGTTTGTATACTATGAACGAAGCACGACTTTGATGCTAAAAGGTTGATTGGATCAACCGGGGTTTCCATATACAAAGCCTAAGAAGAGGCTATTGGCCCAACAAGAGGGAGTTTTTGTGTGTCTCGTACGAAGCCCGAGAGAGAGGCTAAAAGGGTTTGACTCAACGAGGGAGTCTTTTTGTATCTCGTATAAAGCCCGAGATGGAGGCTACAAAAGTTTGACTCAACAAGAGAGTATTTTGTATCTCGTACAAATCCCGAGATGGAGGCTACAAAAGTTTAACTCAACAAGAGAGTCTTTTGTATCTCGTACAAAGCCCAAGATGGAGGCTGTGGTTACTATTTCAGTTGAATGACAGATCCAATAAGCTGATTTAAAGAGAAAACCAGTTCTTATATGAGTACTGTGTGTCCTCAGGGATTTGATTCGAGGATTAGGGTTATTTCTTGTTCTTTAAGGAAATGGGAAATCCAAAGGGTATTGAGACTGTCCCAGTCTACTGGTTCTCTTTCTATTTTTGAAAGGAGCTTGAGAATGTCTTTCGAGACTAAAGGGAATTAGACTCTCCAAGTCTAGAGTTTTATCTTTTGTACTATGTTTTGAGAAACAGTAGTATGGTCTAGACTCTTCGAAAGACTGTTCTATGAAGATGACTAATATCTGTTCCTATACCTCTAGGAGGTCGTCGGGACAATTTGTACGAAGCCCAAGAGGAGGCTGGAAACTTTTAAGAAGCCGAGAGGTCCTTGTACGAAGCCCAAGAGGAGGCTATCATTCCCGGAGGAAGAATCATTATATGAAGCCTAAGAGGAATCTGTGAAAACTTCTAAGAAGCCAACGGGTCCTTGTACTAAGCCCAAGAGGAGGCGGGGTTGCTTTTTGGAAGCCTGTGGGTCCTTGTACAATGCCCAAGAGGAGGCCGATGCTTTTAAGAAGCCTGTGGGTCCCCAAACCCCGAGAAATTCAAGACAGGCTATTCTCAAGGAATAGATCAAGCCATGAAAGTTCGAGAAATTGGAAGAAACTCAAGAGATTCTATTCACTTAGAATACATTCATATCTGGGGAGGTAGAGTCTCTTGACAATTCCTAAGGAGGACAGCCGAAGAGAAGACTGTATCTGGTGCTCCTATTGGGGATCTAGCTTGTCTATTTCTAAGAGCAATCGAAACGGCTTTACTTAGTTCTAGACGTAGTTGCCGGGGAAACTCTAAATATCTATACTATTATTACACAGTTGATATGAGTTTATGAAAGAAGACTTACAGCGAAACAGCCCCACAATACAGTTATATGTATATGAAAGTGGTAAATGAAAGCATATAAACACTTACTCGGTTGTAGAGCTTCCATGCTGTGTTGTTAGTTGTTCAACAAAGAAAGATTGAAAACAATAGTATATTTCAAAATCAAAGGAGAAAGTGCTTTAAAAAAGAAAGATTGGGGCTTACAGCTCAAGGACAGGCCCAAGGTTTTATCAGTGATCGCACTGTTGAGTTTTGTACAGAGGGACTTATACAAGTGACTTAGGCCCGAGAAAGGTTTTCTGTACAAAGGGATGGGTCTTACAGTCTATTAGAGGCCCAAAAAGTTTTAAAGAAAAAGAGTGGGGCTTATAACACGAGGGTAGGCCCAGATGACTTTTCGTTTGAAATGGCGATCGCGCCGAGGTTTTCTTTTAACGCAGAGGGACTTATACAATATCTGAGGCCCAAAATTCTTTTGGTTAAAAGGGGATTGGGTCTTACACTCTAATAGGGGCCCAAAAGTTTTAAATGGGTCTTATAGCTCGAGGAGAGGCCCAAAAGTTTTAAACGGACGACGGTCGCGCCGTTTTCTTGTACAGAGGGACTTATACAATAAGTGAGGCCCACAAAGTTTATGTACAAGGGGGTTTGGGTCTTACACTCTCTCAAGTGGCCCAAAGAGTTTGAAAATGATTCATGAGGGTTGAATTAATCAAAAACCCTAATTTGTTTTCAAAAATGTATTTTAATTGAATAAAATTCAATTAAAATGATCAAAAATTGTTTAACATGTGGAAAACAAATTGTGATCTTGGATTAATGCTTCATAAATCAAGTTTTGCCCTACAAAATGATTACAAAGCATTAAAATTTGCAAAATCAAGATGGAAAAAATATTCAAAATGTCTAAAACAATTAAAATATTATTTATTTGGAAAAATATTAATTATATAAAATAAATAATATTTTTGGGATTTTTTGGGAAAATAAAATATTTTAACATTTTTGTGAATTATTAAAAAAAGAATCAACTCAAAATCATTAAAACTCAGAGAGAAATTAATTTTTGAATCAATTAAATAAAATCACAAAATTGAAATATTTGAATTTTCAAAAAGGGCGCTAAGAACACCCAAGAACACGCGCGTGTTCTGGGTTTTGCCCAGATTTGCATTTTCTCTCCAATCTCACTAAATACTTGGTTATATCATGCAATCCACATATCAATCTGCTCGTCTCAACCTCACGATCATGTCTATGGTATTTAATTTCATTTATATTAAACATGGAATAAAAAACCAAGACAAAACCTCAAGAACCCTAATTTCTGCATGAAGGCTGAGAATTTTGATACACGAATCAAACAAAGCAATTAATTGAGGGGAAACATTCCATGCATGCTTATGAACATTTGGCAAAAGTATTGTGCGAGGAAATATGCATAGATTGAGAGATGACCAAGTTTAGGCTTACCTATAGGTCGTGACAGCAAGTTCAAAGTGATTTCTGAGTTGGAGGTGTTACAGACGAGTTGTGATGATCTGAACAGCTTCCCTACACCCTATAGAGTGTGTTTGAATGCTTGGACTTGATTGAAATTGGTTGGATCACTTCATGGCATCTCAACTGCAACTTGGTTGAAACCTTGAGAAATTGACTGGTGATTCTGAGAAATCAGTGTTCCAGATGTTGTTTAAGTGTTTGATCAGCTCAAGTATGATGTATGTGAGGTGTGTGTGTGTGATTGGTTTAAGTGGAATTGCTCTCTAGCTCAAAAACTCAAAGTTACCTTGCTAAAGAAGGCATTTTTTCCAAGAGAAAGAGATTTTGAGGAAAGCATCTGTTTGATGGGTTTGGTGTACTCAAATTGATCACAATTGAGCTCTATTTATAGTAAAGCAAGTTTGTTTTGCAAGGAATAGTGAATGGCAACTGCTGAGTAGGTTTGGCCAATGTTGGCAAATGAAAATCCAAGTCTCCTCTAGCCATTGACTAGAGGTTATGGCGTAGGCTGCTGGTTCCCTTGGTCTTGGATAAGTCTTAACTGAATTCAGTTGCTAATAGCTCAGTCCATGCCACCTTGGTGCTTCCATTGAATGCTCCAATCCAAAATTGGAGTCTTGTCCCTATTTTAGGCAATTCTAGGTTTGGCATGTTATTTCTTGTTCCAAGGACATTGGAGGCTTGGCTCAGTGATTGTCCCCTTTAGATTTGATTCTCAGATGTGTCCAAGATGATGACAAGGCTTGGAATTGGCTGATTTTGGCAAATCGACCAAAAGTGCAAAAATCTGCCTTGCCTTGGCAGATTTCAGCAAGGCATCTTGCCACTACCATATCTCATAGCTCAAATTGAATTTGGTGATGTTTTTGGCCATTTTGGAAAGTCTTTATATGATACAACAACTGTTTGATCATATTTTGTTTTGATACTCTTTGGATCCAAGTGAAAAATCCCCCTACATTTGGAAAAAAGTAAAGGCAGATTCTGACTTAGTGAAATTTTCACTAAGTGTTGGAACAAAGTGACTTTTCTTGATTTTGATCACTCCATAACTCAAAATCCATGAGGAATTTGGACATAGATCAGTATGAAGCTTTTGTAGAGGGCAATGAGATCTACAAATCAAGCTTTGGATGGGGAAAAATGGCTTTGTGGTTTAGGAGTTATGACCCTCCAAAGTTGGTACCCTTGCCACTTTATTTCATAACTTAGAAAATTTTCTAAGTTTCTATGGTTACCCCTTTTACAAGTTATCCCACTTTCTTTGATTTTTATTGATGAATGATGATTCAAATCATACATAAACATCATTTTAGGGTTAAAAATCCATTTTAGTGAAAAATCTCAAAAAGTCAAAGTTGACTTTTGTGCACAGTTGACTTTTGTCAGATGAATTCCAAACTGTGCAATCCTCTATGAAATCAAGTCCTTAACCTAAATCAAACTTGATGGACATGTTCCATGGGTGTTATAGGGTGTATTGAATCATGTCTTAGGGCTTGGGAGCATGTCCTAGTCAAAAGTCAAAGTTACAGTTGACTTTTCCCACAAAACCCTAATTGTGGTCCAGATGAAATTGAAACTTGTTGCTCAAACTTCTTGGATCAATCCATTGGTACAAATGGATCAATGTGGTTTATTAGAGACCCTCAAATCATGTCTTGAGGTCTTGGCTCGTGTTTTGTCCCAAAAGACAACTTAGGGGTGAATTAGGTCAAGAAACCCTAATTCCTGATTTTTGATGAATGCATCCCCTGAGGCAAAATTGACTTGATGGTTGGGTCCATGAGGTTCCATGGAGCATATTAGGTTATGTTTTGAATCATTGGCTCATGGCCAGATGAATATTTCCATCTGGAGGCCTTGGTCGACCAAAACCCTAATTTGGTGACACTGGCGATCTTGAGGCTTGATCCACCTAGAAGGGAGCAGCTTTGTGATTAATCCTTGAAGTGGGAGTCCTTTGGATCATTTGTCTATTTTAAGAGGTTAGACAAGTTGAAGATCATGTCATTCCTTGATTGACCTTTTGGCTAAGAGCTCTGAGAGGGCTTGAAACCCTAATTCTAATTGCAGTGGATGCTCAACAATTCCTTGAGGAGATTGATGAGGCATAAAGGTACATCCATATTGTGATGATGATTGACACAATGACGGGAATCTTAGTGGTCAAAATTTGGGGTATGACACATCTTTGATCTTGATGGCCATGTCTGGATGAGTTCTTCTCAACCTTTGTTTTACAGGCAAACATTCTGATTTCAACGGTGAATGATGTTCCACGATGCTAGTATCCAACCCTGGCATGTCCTGATAGGACCAAGCGAACACATCGGGGAATTCTTTGAGAAGCTTTGTCAAACTCTCTTTGGCAGTTGGACTGAGCAATGCCCCAATCTTGATTTCTTTTCTTTCTTTTTCCAAACCCAAGTTTACCGTATCCAATGGGTTTTTTATGAGGTTCAATGGACCTTTCCTCCTGTCTGAGTAATCGGAAGATCTCTTCTGGAATTTCGTTGTTAACTTCTTCTTCAGCCCCAAATATCGGGAATTCAAAGTCGGGAGAAGGAATCGGATCGTATGTTTCAATGGGGTTTAAAACAGGCAATCTGCATGACGGTATGATTTGTGTTTAGAAGAGATAGAGAGAATGCAAGTGTGTGCAATGTGTTTTTTTGAAAAACTGTTTGTTTATTATTATTGATTTGTTTTTTAGGATTACCATTTTCTGAGAAAATCGAAAAGAGAAAACAGCAATTAATGCGGAAATTACAGAATGACGTTATTTTATTAATGAACAAGTCGATTCTTGAAACTACAGCCCTATAAAACAAAACTCTGTCGCTTTGGACGAAGCGAATAGGGATATCTACAGAAAGCGAGCCCTATCAAAACATTTGTTTCACCTGGGCAGGGTGAAAGGTTAAAGACGACAATTACTTTGACTTATGAACAATCTTCGGAACATCGACAGCAACCCATTGGTGGCAAACTCCTCGGTGAATCACAAAGTCTGGTACCTTCCTTGATTTGTCTTCAGAAATAACGCTGATTTCTGGTGGAGCAGGATCATTGGAATCTGTCTCCTAGGCAGAGTTGTCGTAGGAGGATTCCTCTGTTGCATTTTGTAGAGTATTTGTGCTCTCAGGCATATCTCCCCATCCAGTTGGCTGGATGTCTTCGAGCCTAATACAAGAGCTCTCAGGAGCGGTGTATTTGACCATGAAGTTGTATTTTCTACTTGGTTGTCCTAAGGTGTCCCGCACTTCTTTGGAGCTGGAGGAGTCATCCCTTTCGATGATGTTGACCTCAGGAAAAGCATAGTTGATGAATTCTAGTCCTGCAAACTTTGCAAATTCATCGTCGTACTGGATATTTTCTGAATACTGTGAGTGTTGATCCCATGACATGGTGGGGACACATGTATTCTGTTCAATAATGCTTATCTGATTTTCATTGCTCGGCTGATTCTCTTGCCCTAAGTTTCCTGGGTACAGCTGCCAAATAGGCAGGCTATCCATTGGGCCCTAATAGTCGTGGTCAAAGTTGTCTTTCATCGTAGTGTCTTTCTCTAATGAATTTGGCGGAGCACGGCATCCTTCCAGATCATAATCTCCACATATCATTTCGACGTCTGACTTGGGTATAAATCTCGGACTCTGTGCGGGATAGCAAAATGGCGTAGGCACCTCTTCATGAGACATATAACCGTACTCGTTGATATAGGACTTCCATTCCTCATCCGTATCGGAGGGATCTCCCTCGTTGATAGTATGGACTGTTTGAGGCACTGGGTGAAGGAAACCTCCACTGTGGAAGAAATCCTGAATGGGATGAAGACTTTCATTGTTAGCAGCTGTCTGGGTGTAGGTTGCAGAAAAACCAAGACCCTTCTTTGTTTTGTTATTAGTAGGAATGACTAGCTGTCCCCATCCTTTTGCATGGTTATTCTCGATCACTTCGAGAGCATCTCTGTATGAGGAAATCGAGGTTCCTTTCTCTGATTGATTCTCATTGCTCACCTAAAGTGTTTGGAACTGAGTTCCAACAACCTCCTCGGGTTCTACACAAGTAGATGATGACAAGTTACTCACGAGCAAGGCTTGCTCCCCACACACTGTGACGAGTTGATCGTTCTTGATGAACTTCAATTTCTGGTGAAGCGTCGAAGTGACCGCCCCAACCTGGTGTATCCAAGGTCTTCCTAATAAGCAACTGTATTTTGCCCGGATGTCCCTGACCTGGAAAGTGATTAGGAAAGTGTGAGGACTGATAGTTATGGGAAGGTCTGTTGCTCCCAGGATTTTCATCCAGGTACAAACGCGAGACTGGCGCAGAAAACAGAGTCGCCAGCCGTGTAAATTTATCCCAAGAGAGGGAAAGGGAACATCGCATAAACCTGAGAAAGAGGGAAAGGAATGGTCATCGCAACCATAGCCTGGGTTCGGGAGACGGTTATGTGAGGGGAAGGTGCTAGCACCCCACGCGTCCATCGTACTCGATGGGATCCACGCTTGTTGTCTATTCTAAGGGTGAGTTATCCTAACATCTAGGGCTACACTAAAACGGGGAAGGGGAAAACTAAGACAGACTCGGTAGCACGTCGACGTCCTAGGCCTACATACCCCCTTTGTGCAATGGGGAATTCAGAGTCAACGTAGTTCGGACCAAGTTCTTTTTGTGTATTTTATGAGCGACATTAAGTTCGCGTCCGGAAGTTAGGGTCGATGCCTGTTTGCGTCTCAGACGGAAAGTAACGTGCCCTTTTTGAAAATAGCCTTTAGTTTGACGATCCCGAAGGACAAAAAGGTTTGAAGTTTGTTTGAATTTTTTAGGAAAGAAGTGACTTGAGTTAGTTCATAACTCCACTTGAACCAAAGTCTATAACACGGGAGCGAATGCGTCACATGGTCGCCCCCAATGGGACGTATGCTCAACACTCTAGAAGAGAGAAGGGGGACCCCTCAATCTTCATTTCCTATGTTTAAGGCTCGTGTGCAAGGCAAGTTGACCTTATTAAGTATCTTAGAGATGTTATGAGATGAGAAGAGGGACTCAAAAGAAAAGAAAAAACACTACGGGGAAAATCTATCCTGATGTTATCATGCAAAGATGGCCCTAAGGGGAGGTTTGGAGGGAGACTATCCTATGGAATCTAGTCCTAATGTTATCATGCAAAGGTGGCCCTAAGGGGAGGTTTGACAACAACCTAAGCCTAAAGAAAATAAAAGATGAGAAAAAGAAAGAATGAGAGTGGACATGGATACTTATCCACACCCTTAAATAACATACCTTAGCCCCTGCATAAAAGGTTAGTACAAAACAGGCATAAGTAATAATAAGACTAATGAAACCCAAGCAATGACATATAATGGTGATCAAGTGACCTATAACAATTCAAACATGGCTCAAGAAGTCAAAAACACAATCCCAAAGCAATGGCACAAGTGCCTTTTCAAACAGGTAACCAGACACGATCAGAGATATGCATACAAGAAGACCTCAAATAAAAGCAATCAAACAATTAGCAAAACATCTTCTAAAATCACCAAATTAATTATCAAAATAGCTCAACCAGAAACAAACATTATGTTAAAAATTCATACCAAAATTCCCAAGATAGGTCACTCAAACAATTATGCAAATTCAGATGAGAAATATGGTTCAATGTGCTAAAGAAAAGGACTAAAATGCCATATGAAATGATTTTAAAAATGAGAGAAAAATATTTTAATGCAATTCAAGTGTTGGTGAAACAATACAAAAGGAATGAGTTCAAAATGTTTTATGGATGATGAGAAATAAAATAAACAATGCAATGTGTGCAGAATGAAACAAATTCAAAAAGAAATTATTAAAATAATTAATTCAGATGCTAAAGATAAAATAAAATGATAAAATAAAATTTGATAAAATTTGATAAAATGCTAAAAATACTTCATGAATTATTTGGGAATTTTTTAATGCAATTATCTATTTTTAAAAATTAAAAATGAAATGCAATAACTAATAAAAATAAAAATAAAGGAATAAACGTGGGGGGTGTGAGTAGCAGTCCAGATACGTTGAAAAGGATAATGGGCTAAAATGTGGGGTGCAAATAGAAGGCCCAATACTTAAAATCCAGCAAAAAATAAAATAAAAATAAAAAAGAGAACAATGCACCCCGTTAACTGATTGACTCCACCCTCACCTTCTGATCAATCTAACGCATCAGGTCAGTCAACCAAACCAAACGAGTAATCACATCCAACGCTTCTAATCCACACAAACACCATAGTCAACATGCACACACGCACAAATAATCACTCAGCATCCCCTACACTCCCACGTGCTAGGCACATGCACATTTTAATGTGCTGTCATAATCTCAGCCATGTGATTCATCAAACGCACACGATTAAGTCAATAAAATAAAAAGTAATTAAGATGAAAAGCAATGATATGGTGGCACACGGTAACAATCATGGGTGGGCAAACACACAAACACTAAATAAAAATCAGAAAAAAAAAATAAATGTGGCAAGCTTTGGACCACACGATCAACGCAACGGACGGTCAGGATTTCGTCCCTTACCTCTGAAACCCTAGCTCCGGCCGTCACCCACGGCCACCTGCAACTCAAAAAAACCCAGAAAACGCAAACGAATATACCATTTTGTCCAGATTTTCACCAGGATCACGAATATCCTATTATTTTTCACAAACGATCAACACAAAGAGCAAATCAAACAAAATAAAGTATGGTCCAAAACTTTAAAACTCACCATATGCACACAATACACGTCCAATCTCAAAAATAAATACATCAGAATCATCACCAATAATCACAGATCATTATGCAAGTCAAAAGTTTGAGTTCTATGATCATGAAAAAAACCACTAACCTGAGATTGTGCAACCAGTACCCTTGCTCTTAGCTTCAAGTGATGGTTGGTTTGTGTTCTATGGACACCAAGGATTCATATGGTGAAAGAAGTTTTGGAAAAGCTCTTCTTGCTTGAGAGATACGAATGATTCAAGTTTTAGGGTTCAAACTTTTTTCTCCACCAAATTACGTGTCTTTTTTTCCTAACCCTAGCGTGAGTTAGCTTAAATAGATTAGGTTAATCCACTGATGATCACTTGGGCCTTGGTAATTCCACACTTAATGAGTTTTGGATGATTTTGGAAAATTGCATTATGTGAAATACACCCTCTTCCATGCATGTACACCCAAATATTTCATGATGGATCACTTATTGATCAATTGCTAATCACATCTAAATTGAAATTGGGCCTTGAAACATTTTGGTTCATGAGTTTTTATGCCTCTTGCAATTTTGAATAATGGGAAATAAGTGATGAATCAACCATGGATCCACTTGGTTCAAAGGCCAAAAATGCTCCTTATGGAATGTACTTTGATGTTAGAATATGTCTTGAAACAAAGGAATCAATTATAGGTCCATATGTCCCAAAATGCAAAAGTTTGTGAAAATGGAACCCTAAAAACCACTTTGCCTTCTTTTGGCCATAACTTGAGTTTCACAAATGATATGGAGACCCACTAGTACTTGTTGGAAAGGGGGGAAAAAGATCTTCAACTTTCATGTTTGAGGGAAATTCATTTGAAGCTTTCTTGATGATGAGAAGTCAAGTTGAATGTAGTGTAAGGACTTGCCCAAAAAGGAAACTTTCAAATTATAGGTCATTTCCATATTTAGTAACTTTTGTACCAACCCTTGATTCTTAATGAATGGTATGAAACTTGACCCTTGAAGACCACATGAGGATGTGAGACCTTGAAAACCTTGAAGAGAACCTCAAAATTTCACTGTTGACTTTTCCCCAATTCTTCTGATTCCCAATCCATTGGCCAATTGAACCTCTCATGAACCAAACTGATGGACAATCTTCCATTCCTAGATACTTAGGGACCCATGGAATACCATGGAATCAAGTCTTGCCCAAAAAATAAGAAATAAACTGACTTTATAGCAAACCTTAATCTTCGTATCCTCAGTCTAGGAGGAAATAACACAGTCCCCAAATCCAAATTCCTCTAAATATGATGTGTATCTTTTCCAACAAAGATAAGATATGCCATTTGGTGATGATAAAAACCCAAGAAGCTTGCTCATTGGAGCATCGAACTGTCGTATTGACACATCCTGTTCCACAAAGGCCTGCTCTAAGACTTTCTGTAGAGCCTCCTTGTGGGCTTCGAATATGAGTAAAAGTGATAGCACTGGGATCTTTGAAGGAGTTTGTAACAGTTGATCAACAATGTTATATTCACTCATTTGGATGAGCTTTAGCATCTCATCATTGTTTTTTGAAAGGTCGGATTACTGGAAACACCAACTGGTGGATCAGGAGCTTCTATCTGAAGTTCCTTTTCTTTGTTAGGTTCTCTAACTCCTTGGTTGAGGATTCGACCGCTCCGTATTACTCGACTGATGTCTGTAATATTCACGATGGAGGGTAATAGAATTTCCTTTCCATTTTCAATTATCATTGCACCGTATTTGTAAGGGATCGCCTTAGCTGATTCATACGGTAATGGTCCTAGCAAATAGATAACTACAGGAGCCTTTTGATTTTTCTGACTGTCGTAAGTAACTTCAATCAGTTCCTGGCTAGGAACCTTTGATTCTTCCAGTAGAGGAATGATGGTACAAACATCATTGTTCCTTTCAGGGTCTGAAATTATAACCTCATCTTTGATTTGATCAGCAAAGTAGTCTGGCATCCAGTTGATTGGGCCAGAACCCGTACATGGGCGAATCTCTCTACGATCCACTTGACCCTGAAGGACTGCCCGCACAAGGTAGCATCCTTGGTTATTCTCCGAACAGACTTTACAACGTTCATAGTTGTGTGGTGGCACCTGGCCACGTCCGCTTTGAATACAATGTAACCTCACTAGGTCAGTTTCCACAGATCGGACATCCTGACTTTGACGCCGAGTAGGGTTTCCATCATGCATGCTGATTTGTTGCGTGTCTTCATCCATATAAATTGGAAGCCAGCAGTGATTTAACAAGCGTTGTAAAGTTCTTTGAACAAGAGCGTACCCTTGGTTACTCTCACAACATCCTTTACAGTTCTGATAATTATGCGAAATGAGAAAACCAAGTTGGACCTGCCTGGCATGTAATTCCACCAAACTGGTATTCATCAGATGAATATCAAATATTTGAATCATGTTGATCTGATAAGGATTTTTATCATGGTAGTTCTGGATCCATCCAAGATCCATCAGACGCTGGAGAGCCTCTTGTACAAATAAGCTTCCCTGTTTATTTACGGAGCAAGTCAGACAGGAATTATAATCGTTCCGCGGAAGATTATGATACTGGCTTTGCCTTGAGTGCATCGTCACCAAGATAACATTCATTGCACGGATGTCGTGGTTCCAAATGATGATGGAATTCGTATAAGTCATGTTGACTCCACGAACTCGATGCTCTTGGATCCACCCGAGCTCCAATTGTTCCTGTAGAGCTGATTGCACCATAGAACATCCTTGGTTGCTTTTAGAGCAGATATCACACTGGTGATAGTTATGAGATGGCACATGGCCATATCCACTTCGTCTACAATGCATCTTGACCAACTTGGCTCTTAACAAGAGTACATCATGAATTTGATAGGTGTTGTTAGACTTTCCCTCTATCAAATTGACTGCAACTTTCTCATGTTGAGGCAGCGGGTTCGTGAGAACATTAGGATTCGTATCTTTGAAAGATAAAACTCTGCTCCTAACAAGCTTTTGTACGTCGGATTTAAAACTGAGACAGTTTTCTATGTTATGCCCTGGTCCTCCTTGATGGTAAGGATAAGTCTGATCCGATTTGAACCAGAAAGGCAGATTTTTCGGTACTGTAAGAGGAGACTTAGTCTGGATAAGCCCCTTGACCACTAGTCACGGAAATAGCTCTGCGTACAACACAGGTATAGGGTCAAACCCTGGTGGTCGCGTTGTACGTTTGTTGTTATATGGAGGACGAGCCTGCTGAAGAGGCTGTTGAGTCTTTTGCTAAAATTGCTGTTGAATTGGTTGGCTCTGCGCAACCTGAGGTTGATACGTAGGAACAGGCGCAGGGTTGATAGCAGGAGTTACAGCTGCTACTGGTTGATATCGTCTCCTTTGCTTTCCGAGAGAGATATTCCCAATATCCTGCTCTTTTTTCTTAGGGAGAGCACTACCGTATCGTTTTGTACTACTTGATGATCCAGGGTCTTTAACTAGGCGTCCTTCTCAGACCTCTTCCTCAAGACGAACTCCCATGCCCACCATATCGGTGAAGTCACTGGGTGGACTGGCGACCATTCTGTCCTAGTAGAATGAGCTCAAGGTCTTTAAGAAGATCTTTGTCATCTCTTTTTCCTCAAGAGGTGGACAAATTTGGGCTGCAATTTCACGACATCTCTAAGCATACTCCTTAAAGGTTTCCTTGTCCTTTTGTGACATTGATCTGAGTTGATCTCTGTCCAGTGCAATGTCCAAATTATATTTTTACTGTTGAATGAGAGCAGTGCCAAGATCTCTGAATGTGTCGATCGTAACACGGTTTAAACCCATATACCACTTCAAGGCGACACCGGTTAAACTATCCTGAAAGTAGTGAATCAGTATCTCCTGGTTCTCTGTCTGAGATGACATTCGCCGAGCCAAATGACTCTGAGGGAAATAATTACCCTTGTACTTTTCAAAATGGGGCACTTGGAACTTATGTGGGGCTTTCACATTGGGGACAAAGCAGAGGTCTGCGACGTCCTTTCCAAATAAATCCTGACCGTCAAGGGCTTGCAGTTCTTTCTGAATCCTTAGGAACTGTTCCTGGAACTCATCCATTCTATCAAACATACATTCTCTCCTTCCAGAAGGTATTGGTGGAATATGTCCTTCCGGGACAGTGTGCACAACAGGTGGTGGTATAGTTATTATGGCCGAGACTCTCGGTGTCTCCCGAAGTTTGTAACCTTCAGGAGTTGCAATCATGCCCCTGGCATCTTTGTTTTCCCGAAGTTTGTAACCTTCAGGCCCAGCGGCTCCTGCTAAAGTTTTAGGATCTCCATTGATCGGCGGAATATATCCTTCTGGGATATAGTTAAGTGGCATTCCCCAGGGGCGATCTTTCGGCACTTTGTACCTAGGATCATACTTCTCAACTATGGGCGTTGATGTGATCTCTGAGATCACAGTCCTTTGTTGTTGCATCTGAGCTTCTACTAGAGCTTGCATGTCGTTGTGAAGCTTTCTCAAATCCTCTTTCAGAGTGTTGATCTCTTCTCTTAACTCTCTGTTCTCTTCCTCAAGATCATCCATCTTTTTCTGACAATTGGCCCGAGTATTGTACGAATGAGATAGTTTGACTCTAGAATCGAGACGCAAATGTGAGATTTGTAGTTAAGAAGAATGCGTTTATGAGAATGATGAATGCAATGATTATTAATTATTTTTATTTATTCAAAGTGAACTTCAACAATTAGATTGTAAATATCAAACAGTGGGGAAACCCCATTTTATTGAATTCAAAGGATTGCGGAAATGGAAATACAGTAGATTACAAAGTACAGAAAAAGGAAACCTAAACTAATGGATCCTGAGTCCTCTCTGAGGAGAGCTCAAGTGTTGATTCGGGTGCTTTCCTCTTCTTTGACCGGGGCTCTTTGGCCGTTGCCGGGTTGTCATTCCTTTGCAAAATGAAAGGAGCGAGCAAATTCCTTTGGTCATCCTGATTGTCTACAGCACGTTGCTCTAAAATCTCAAACAGGGCATCTTTTTCTCTTAACAGCAGCTGTATTTTCTTACACTCCACATTGAGAAAACGGTACTTGTTCCTCCAAGACCTCTTCTCTTGCTGAACTTTGCTGAGAGTAACCTGAAGCTTTTCCGTCTCAGACATAAAATAAAGGTCTGAATCCCTTAATGGAAGAACTTACTGGCGAAGGTAAGGCATCCTCATCTTGAGAGCTCTAGTTGTACCCAATGGAGATAAGGCTCCATCGAGACACAATGTGGTTTTCCTAGAGACTCTTGTCCTTTCCTATGAACGTGTTTCCAAGCGTGCACTATTTCCGTCTTTAGTGCCCTGTCATTTTCTCCTTCCTTGAAGAAAAGACCTTCCAGATGAGCATTCCGTGGGACGTGCCTCATCGGGTATCCAAATTGACGATGAACGGGTATTGGATGATAGTTGATTCCCCCCTTAGTTTCTATAAGGGGTACATTTAGAAAATTTCCACAACGGTCAATGATCTTGATCCCGTCGCAGATTCGATTGTACCAATCGATGTCAGAGTTGGTAAGAGCCATGACTCTCTACGACCAACGTAAAGTATTCTTTTGATCCCAAAATGCGGCAGACTTTGGCATATGGGAAATGAACCATTTGTAAAGCAGAGGCACACAACACATGATTATTCCTCCACTGTATAAATTCATTAAGTGCACTGAATGATACGCATCTGCGAGTAAGGTCGATACAGGGTTTCCAATTAGAAAAATCTTAATGGCATTGATATCTACAAAGTTATCGATGTTAGGAAACAAAAATAATGCGTAGGTGAGCAAAACAAAGATGCTCTCGAAAGCGGCCACGTTCCTTATACTAGCAAAGTATAAAGCTTTCTTTGTCAAGAACTGGGTTGGCAAACCTTGGATGCCATCCTTAGTGGTCATGTGAGTCCTGATTTCTGACTCGTCCAAATAACTTGCTCTTGCAATGGTTTGATCCTTTGGAATTTCTTCCAGTCCAGAAAAAGGATCCTGATCAGTGATATGTAAATCAGTCAGGTGAGAGTACTCCTCCAACGTTGGTGCAAGCTGATAATCCAGGAATGTGAAACAGTGATCCAGCCAATTTCAATCAAGTCCAAACATTCAAACACACTCCATAGGGTGTAGGGAAGCTGTTCAGATCATCACAACTCATCTGTAATACCTCCAACACAAATCACGATCACCAGCTGCAAGTGGTAAGCATGAGCTCTTCTAACTCTATGATCCATGCAATTTTTGCTGCACAATAATTTGGCCATATGTTCATAATCATGCATGGAATGTTTCCCCTCAATTAATTGCATTGTTTGAATCGTGTATCAAAAATCCCAGCCTTCATGCAGAATCTAGGGTTCTTGAGGATTGTTCATGATTTCTTATTTTATGTTTAATTTAAATGAAATTAATTGTCATAGACATGATCGTGAAGTTGAAACGAGTTGATTGGTGTGTGGATTGCATGATATGATTAAGTATTCAGTGAGATTGGATAGAAAATGCAAATCTGAGAAACGCATAACACGCGCGTGTTCTTGCCCTTGTTCTTGGCGCCATTTTCCAACATTTGAATATTTGAATTTTGTGATTTTTTTTAATTGATTCAAAAATTAATTTCTCTCTGAGTTTTAATGATTTTGAGTTGATTCTTTTTTTAATAATTCACAAAAATGTTGAAATATTTTATTTTCCCCAAAAATCCCAAAAATATTATTTATTTCATATAATTGATATTTTGCAAAGAATTAATATTTTAATTGTTTTTGACATTTAAAATATTTTTTCCTTCTTGATTTTGAAAAGATTAATGACTTCTAATTATTTTGTAGGTCAATACTTGATTTTTGAAGCATTAATCCAAGATCATAATTTGTTTACCACATGTTAAATAATTTTTGATCATTTTAATTGAATTTTTATTCAATTAAAATACATTTTGGAAATAAATTAGGGTTTTTGATTAATTCAACCCTCACAAATCATTTTCAAAACACTTTGGGCCTCTATTAGAGTGTAAGACCCAACCCACTTGTACAGAAATATTTTGGGCCTCACTTATTGTATAAGTCCCTATGTACATTTTTAAATTCAGCACGATCGTTGCCTGTTTAAAAATAAACCATCTGGGCCTCTCCTTGAGCTATAAGACCCATTCAAAACTTTTTGGGCCTCTAATAGAGTGTAAGACCCAACCCCCTTTTAACTAAAACCATTTTGGGCCTCAGATATTGTATAAGCCCCTCTGCGTTAAAAGAAAATCTCGGCGCGATCGCCTTTTTTAACGAAAAGTCATCTGGGCCTACCATCGTGTTATAATCCCCACTCTTTTTCTTTAAAAACTTTTTGGGCCTTTTGAGAGAGTGTAAGACCCAAATCCCTTTGTACAAAAAACCTTTTGTGGGCCTCAGTCACTTGTATAAGTCCCTCTGTACAAATTCAAACAGTGCGCTCACTGATAAAACCCTGGGCCTCTCCTTGAGCTGTAAGCCCCAAATCTTTCTTTTTCAAAGCACTTTCTCCTTTGATTTTGAATATACTGTTGTTTTCAATCTGTGTTTGTTGAACAACAAACCAAACAACATGGAAGCTCTACATCCGAGTAAGTGTTTATACGCTTTTATTTACCGCTTTCATATACATATAACTGTATTGTGGGGCTGTTTCACTGTAAGTCTTCTTTCATAAACTCATATCAACTATGTAATAATAGTATAGATATTTAGAATTTCCCCGGCAACTACGTCTAGAACTAGGTAAAGCTGTTTCGTTTATTCGTAGAAATAGACAGCTAGATCCCCAATTGGATCACCAGATACAGTCTTCTCTTCGGCTATCCTCATTAGGAATTGTCAAGAAACTCTACTCCCAGAGATGAATGTATTCTCCGTGAATGGCATCTTTGAGTTTCTTCCAAATTCTCGAACTTTTGTGGCTTGATCTATTCCTTGTGAATAGCCTGTCTTGAATTTCTCGGGGTTTGGGGGCCCACGGGCTTCTTAAAAGCATCGGCCTCCTCTTGGGCATCGTACAAGGACCCACTGGCTTCCTAAAAGCAACCCCGCCTCCTCTTGGGCTTAGTACAAGGACCCGTCGGCTTCTTAGAAGTGTTCACAGCCTCCTCTTAGGCTTCGTATAATGATCTCTTCCTCCGGGAATGATAGCCTTCTCTTGGGCTTCATACAAGGACCACTCGGCTTCTTAAAAGTTTCTAGCCTCCTCTTGGGCTTCGTACAAATTGTCCCGACGACCTCCTAGAGGTATAGGAACAGAACTTAGTCATCTTCATAGAACAATCCTTTCAAAGAGTCTACTACTGTTTCTCAAGGCATAGTACAAAGGATGAAACACTAGACTTGGACAGTCTAATTTCCTTGAGTCTCAAAGACATTCTCAAGTGACCCCTTCAAAAATAGGAAGGAAACCCGTATACTCGGACAATCTCAATACCCTTTGGATTTCTCATTTCCTTAAAGAATATGAAATATCCCTGATCCTCGAATCAAAAATCTCTGAGTGCCAACATTACTAATATAAGAACTGATTTTCTCTTTAAATCAGCATACTGGACCTGTCACCAACTGAAACAGCGCCATAGCCTCCTCTTGGGCTTTGTACAATGATTCTCCCCAGCGGAGTCAAACAACGTTTAGCCTCTCTCTCGGGCTTTGTACGAGACACATAAGAGACTCCCTCGTTGAGTCAATCACCCTTCCGCCTCCATCTCGGGCTTTATACGAGATACAAAAAGGTTCTTATTGAGCCAAACAAATTTCAGCCTCCATCTCGGGCTTTGTACGGGATACAAAAACACTCTCTTGTTGAATATAAAAGATCCTCTTGCAGGATCAACCCCTTTTAGCCTCTCTCTCGGGCTTTGTACGAGACACAAAACACCCTCTTGGTGGGCCAATAGCCTCCTCTTAGGCTTTGTATAAGAAAACCACTGGTTGATCCAATCAACCTTTTAGCATCAAACTTGTGCCTCGTTCACAGTACACAAACATCAATAACTCCTTCCCCTTCATCTAATCGCTGTAAGCGGCAAGCCTCTGGATCATCTACATCCATGCCACTGTCCCTCTTTTAGCATGAGAAATTCCTAAGGAAAGATAGCATTGCTCTACACTAAGTTAAAGTCTTCTCCTTCAGGTTAAAATCCCCTATAAAGGAAATTATGGCATTGCCGGATTCACACATCCCGGTTAAAGTAATTCTCCTTTATAAACAGTTGTGACATACAACCCCCTCTTTAGAGATGACAAATTCTCTCTAAAGTCAACACCCTTCAGCTTCATATCTTGGGCTTTGAACAAGATACAAATCACCTTCAGCTTCACATCTTGGGCTTTGAACAAGATACAAACCACCTTTCGCTTCACGTCTTAGGCTTTGAACAAGACACCAAAACAACCATTTGCTCCCATAGAATAGGAGGAACTACGATCGCTCTGATTTCCCTGTTTCAGAAAATGGGAATACGTATGCATAAGATTGAAATAAAAATCTTAGCGAGCACACTAAACAAAAACCCAAAATCCCATACTTTCATAAATCCGTCCTAACATCTAAACCTCCCACCAATCGACCAAACACCACTTTTAAAAAAACAACACCCAATAGAGACCCCGAATCTGTGTAGCATCTGTAACCTAACAGACCGCTGTTTAACCTCAGTTTGCAAGCAGGGTTAATTTGATACATCTATTTCCCTTCCTTCATCAGCTTTAATAGGATAAAAAATGAATTGAGTTGTAGATACCAAAGAGCAGTAATGCTTTGCAACCACATCCAAAAATCGCTCGCTACAGAAAAATGGCGACTCCACTGGGGAAAACATGTCATTAGGATCTATCTCACCTTTGTAGCAAGATCTTGTTCTCTTTCCATCTATTAGATGGAAACTTTAAAAGTGGCGCCCACCGTGGGGCTCTTCTAACCTTTTTTCTTTTCTCTTGTGTGAAAACCACAGATTGGGGCTTCCGCCGGGGAACCCATTTTCTGTCAGGAACATAGGATTCATAGCCTTAAAGGTCTAGGATGATTAGGACAAATATATATACTGCTTTTCCTAATTGATATATGTGTTTATTTTTCTGCTAATGGGAATGCGTGTGATGCCGCATGTGGAAAGATTGAGTATACACTTAAGATAGGTGATGGCGACGAGGTCGACCATCAACCTCAATGGAGGCTCCCCAATGTAACCCATTCCCTCTCACAGACAATGGGTCGATTGTGGTGTCTCAGAAGCTGAGGAGAAAATTAATGGCGCAGAGGCTCTCGGAAATAGTTGTCATGCGATGCCACCCTCTTTTGAGGACTCTTCAAAAAACATCACCTAGCACGGTTCCTAGCCCGCTGGTGTTTTCTTGACAAGAGTTGATGATGATGAGAGACAGGTACAAAAGCCACTGGTAAACCTTTGGGATGGGTAGAGCCTTGACTCCATGACAACAACCCTTTGACCCCATGTTTTTTCTATGTTTTTGTGTGCTGCATTCATGCATTCATTTAAAAAACATTAAAACATTCAAAAAATTTCTCTTCTAGTCTCTCTGTTTTTCAAATTAAACTAAGACTGTGATTGCAAATATTAGAGAAAAGGATTGTGCTAATGGATTTTGGTAGAAGGAGAACTCATAAGTACACCTTCAAGGTTCCAAAACTAGAGGATTTGAGAGGTTTGGCGAGAATGATCACCAACCAAGAGGCCTTCAGAGCCAAGTACGGAGGTCTGCTACCTCTGTTAAGGGTCCATGTGATTAAGGGAATCATGGACGCGCTCGTTCAATTCTACGATCCGATTTATCACTGCTTTACATTCCCGAATTACCAGCTAGCACCAACGCTGGAGAAATATTCTCACCAGATCGATTTACATATCACTGATCAAGCTCCATTTTCTGGACTGGAAGAAATTCCAAAGGATCAGACCATTGCAAGAGTAATTCATTTGGATGAGTCTGAGGTCAGGACTCACATGACTACCAAGGGTGGCATACAAGGTTTGCCAGCCCAGTTTCTGACAAAGAAAGCTCTGTACTTCGCTAGTATAGGAAACGAGACTGCTTTTGAAAGCATCTTTGTTTTACTCACCTACGGATTATTTTTGTTGCCCAACATTAATAATTTCGTCGATATCAACGCTATTAAGGTTTTTCTCATTGGAAACCCTGTACCGACTTTGCTCGCGGATGCGTATCATTCTGTACACTTAGGGAATTTGTACAGCAGAGGGGAGATCAAATGTTGTGTACCTTTGCTTTACAAATGGTTTATCTCTCATTTACCTAAGTCTACCGCTTTCTGGGATCATAAGAGTGTCTTGCGCTGGTCGCAGAAGATCCTGTCTCTCACCAACTCTGATATAGATTGGTGCAATATGATTTATGATGGAATCAGGATCATTGACCGTTGTGGAAACTTCCCCAACGTACCCTTATAGGAACTAAGGGAGGAATAAACTATCATCCGATATTGGTTCGCCGTCAGTTTGGATACCCGATGAGGCATGTTCCCCGGAATGCTCATCTGGAAGGTTTTTTCTTCAAGGAAGGAGAAAATGACAGAGCATTAATGACAGAAATAGTGCACGCTTGGAAGCATGTTCATAAGAAAGGACGGGAGTCTCTAGGAAAACCGGACTATGTCTCGGTGGAGCCTTATCTCCACTGGGTACAAACTAGAGCTCTCAAGCTAAAGATGCCTTATCCTCATTACGGAATTCTTCCGCCGAGGCAATCTGTCATGTACTTCATGACGGAGACTGAAAAGCTTCAGGTTACTCTCAACAAAGTTCAACGGGAGAGGAGGTCTTGGAAGAACAAATACCGCACCCTCAACGTAGAGTGCATCAAAATACAGCAACTGCTGAAAGATAAGGATGCTCTGATTGAAATTTTGAAGCAACATGCTGTAGAGAATCAGGATGACCAAAGGAATTTGCTCGCTCCTTTCACTTGGCAAAGGAATGACGACCCAACAATGGCTCCAGAGCCCCGGTCAAAGAAAAGGAAGATACCAGAATCGGCACCCGAGTTCTCTCGGGACCCCTTAGCTTAGGTTTCTGTTTCTGCACTTTGTAATCTACTGTATTTTCGTTTCCGCACTCCTTTGAATTTCAATAAAAAGGGGTTTCCCCACCGTTTGATATTTGCAATCTAATTGTCGAAGTTTATTTTGATTAAACTAAAAAACAGTTAATATAATCATTGCATTCATCATTCTCACATCGCGTATTCTTCTTACCTACGAATCTCACTTTTGTGTCTCGGTTCTAGTGTCAAACTGTCTCATTCGTATAATACTCGGGCCAATCGTCAGAAAAAGATGGATGATCTTGAGGAAGAAAACAGATAGTTGAAAGAAGAGATCGACGCTCTGAGAGAGGATATGAAAAAGCTTCGTAACGACATGCAAGCCATGGCAGAAGCTCAGCTACAAAGGACTGTGATCTCAGAGATCACCTCAGCGCCCATAGTGGAGAAGTATGATCCTAGGTATCAAATACCGAAAGATCGTCCTTGGGGCATGCCTGTTAACTATATCCCGGAAGGATATGTTCCGCCGATCGCTGAAGATCAGGGAATTATAACAGAAGCTGCTGGTCCTGAAGGTTACAAACTTCAGGAAAGCGAAGATGCCAGAGGCATATTGAAGACTCCTGAAGGTTACAAACTTCGGGAAACGCCAAGACTCACTGCCGTAGTCACGCTACCACCCCCTGTGGTGCACACTGTCCCGGAAGGACAGATTCCACAGATACCTTCTGGTAAGAAGGAAACTGTGTTCGATAGAATGGATGAATTCCAGGAACAGTTCTTGGAAATGCAGAAAGAACTGCAAGCCATCCGCGGTCAGGATTTATTTGGAAAGGACGCCGCAGACCTCTGCTTGGTCCCCAATGTGAAAGTTTCGCACAAATTTCAAGTGGCCGACTTTGAAAAATACAAGGGTAACTCTTGCCCTCAAAGTCATCTGGTGATGTACGCTCGGCGAATGTCAGCTCAGATTGAGAATCAGGACCTGTTGATTCACTACTTTTAGGATAGTTTAACCGGTGCCGCATTAAAATGGTACATGGGTTAAAACCGTGCTACGTGTAGCGAGCAATTTTGGACACGGTTCTTAAGCGCTGGTCGCTCACTGCGGTTGAGCTTACTACAGGTCGATTCATTTTTTATCCTATTGTGAGCTGATGAAGGAAGGGAAATAGATGTCTCCAATTAACCCTGCTTTGCATACTGAGTTTAAACATCGGTCTGTTAGGTTACGGATGCTATCAATGTGGGGGGGGGGGCTTTGTACTGGTTATTTGTATTTTGGCCAATACGGTTTTCTCTCTTTTTATTTTGACAGAAGGTTTCTGGCGGGGAACAGGGATTAGGATGTTAGGACTGATGCTTTGTGATGTATGGGATTTAGGTTTTTTGTTGATTGTGCTCGCTAAGATTTTTCTTTCAATCTTATGCCTACGTATTCCCGTTTACCGAAACAGGGAAATCAGAGCGTTCGTAGTTCCTCCTATTCTATGGGAGGAAATGGGTGTTTTTGGTGTCTTGTTCAAAGCCCAAGACGTGAAGCTAAAGGGTAGTTTGTATCTTGTTCAAAGCCCAAGATGTGAAGCTGAAGGGTCTATTTGTGTCTTGTTCAAAGCCCAAGACGTGAAGCTAAAAGGGCCTCGACTTTAGAGAGAATTTGTCATCTCTAAAGAAGGGTTTGTCTGTCATAACTGTTGGGTGACTGGTTATAAAGGAGAATTACTTTAACCGGGATGTGTGAATCTGGCAATGCCATAATTTCCTTTATAGGGGATTGTAACCTGAAGGAGAAAACTTTAACTCAGTGTAGAGCAATGCTATCTTTCCTTAGGAATTTCTCATGCTAAAAGAGGGACAGTGGCATGGATATAGATGATCCAGAGGCTTGCCGCTTACAGCGATTAGATGAAGGGGAAAAAGTTGTTGATGTTTGTGTATTGTGAACGAGGCACAACTTTGATGCTAAAAGGTTAATTAAATTAACTAGTGGTTTTCTTATACAAAGCCTAAGAGGAGGCTATGGCCCAACAAGAGGGTATTTTTGTGTCTCGTATAAAGCCCGAGAGAGAGGCTGAAAGGTTTTGACTCGACGATGGAGTCTTTTATGTGTCTCGTACGAAGCCCGAGAGAGAGGCTAAATGTTGTTTGACTCCGCTGGGGAGAATCATTGTACAAAGCCCAAGAGGAGGCTAACTTCACTGGAGAAGGATCATTATACAAAGCCTAAGAGGAGGCTATGGTTACTATTTCAGTTGAGTGACAGGTCCAGTATGCTGATTTTCAAAGAGAAAATCAGTTCTTATATGCGCAACACTGTACTCATGGATTTGATTTGAGGATCCGGGTTATGCCTGTTCTTTAAGGAAGCGGGAAATCCGAAGGGTATTGAGACTGTCCGAGTCTACTGGTTTTCTTCCTATTTTTGAAAGGGTCACTTGAGAATGTCTTTGAGACTCAAGGTGATTAGACTGTCCAAGTCCGGAGTTTTATCTTTTGTACTATGCTTTGAGAAATAGTAGTAGACTCTATGGAAGGACTGTTCTATGCAGATGATTAGGTTCTGTTCCTATACGTCTAGGAGGTCGTCGGGACAATTTGTACAAAGCCCAAGAGGAGGCTGGAAACTTTTAAGAAGCCGACGGGTCCTTGTACTAAGCCCAAGAGGAGGCTATCATTCCCGGAGGAAGAGATCATTATACGAAGCCTAAGAGGAGGCTGTGAATACTTCTAAGAAGCTGGCGGGTCCTTGTACTAAGCCCAAGAGGAGGCGGGGTTGCTTTTAGGAAGCCTGTGGGTCCTTGTACGATGCCCAAGAGGAGGCCGATGCTTTTAAGAAGCCGATGGGTCCCCAAACCCCGAGAAATTCAAGGCAAGCTATCCACAAGGAATAGATCAAGTCAGGAAAGTTCGAGAATTTGGAAGAAACTCAAGAGATACCATTCACGGAGAAAAGATCGTCTCTGGGGAGTAGAGTTTCTTGACAAATGCTTTTAAGAAGCCTGTGGGTCCCCAAACCCCGAGAAATTCAAGACAATGCTATTCACCGAGAATAGATCAAAGTCAGGAAAGTTTGAGAATTTTTAAGAAACTCAAGAGATGCAATTCACGGAGAAGAGATCATCTCTGGGGAATAGAGTTTCTTTGACAACTTCTATGAGTGACAGTCTATGAAAGGGTTCACAGAGAATGTTGCCTTTCATATCTCCATGTTGTTTAACCCCAAGAGGAGGGAAGACTGTGTCTGGTAATCCTACGGGGATCTAGTTTAGACTATTTCTAAGAGTGATCAACGGGCTTAATGCTAGACGTAGTTGCCGGGGAAACTATAAATATTTATACTATAATTACACAGTTGATATGAGTTTATGAAAGAAGACTTACAGTGAAACAGCCCCACAATACAGTTATATGTATGTGAAAGCGGTAAATGAAAGCAATAACCACTTACTCGGTTGTAGAGCTTCCATGCTGTTTGGTTAGTTGTTCAACAAAGAAAGATTGAAAACAACAGTATATTCAAAATCAAAGGAGAAAGTGCTTTGAAAAAGAAAGATTTGGGGCTTACAGCTCAAGGAGAGGCCCAGGGTTTTATCAGTGAGCGCACTGTTTGAATTTGTACAGAGGGACTTATACAAGTGACTGAGGCCCAAAAAGGTTTTCTGTACAAAGGGATGAGTCTTACACTCTCTCAAGAGGCCCAAAAAGTTAAATAAAAATAGTGGGGCTTATAACACGAGGGTAGGCCCAGTTTGTTTTCCATTTAAAATGGCGATCGCGCCGAGGTTTTCTTTTAACGCAGAGGGACTTATACAATAAGTGAGGCCCAAAATGTTTTGGTTAAAAGGGGATTGGGTCTTACACACTATTAGAGGCCCAAGAGTTTTGAATGGGTCTTATAGCTCAAGGAGAGGCCCAAATGGTTATTTTTCAAAAGGCGACAATCGCGCTGTTTGTTTTGGATGGTATCGGGACTTATATAATGCACTGAGGCCCACAAATGATTTGGTCAAAAAAAGGATTGGGACTTACACTCTATTAGAGGCCCAAAGTGTTTTGAAAATGATTTATGGGGGTTGAATTAATCCAAAACCCTAATTTGTTTTCAAAAATGTATTTAATTGAATAAAAATTCAATTAAAATTATCAAAATTGTTTTACATATGAAAAACAAATTGTGATCTTGGATTAATGCTTCAAAAATTTAGTATTGACCTACAAAATAATTAGAAAGCATTAAAAGTTGCAAAATCAAGGTGGAAAAAGTATTTTAAATGTTAAAAACAATTAAAACATTAATTCTTTGCAAAAATATCAATTATACAAAATAAATAATATTTTTGGGAATTTTTGGGAAAATAAAATATTTTAACATTTTTGTGAATTATTAAAAAAAGAATCAACTCAAAATCATTAAAACTCAGAGAGAAATTAATTTTTGAATCAATTAAATAAAATCACAAAATTCAAATATTTGAATTTGAAAGAAATTGCGCCAAGAACACACCAAGAACACGCGCGTGTTCTGGGTTTGGCCAGATTTGCATTTTCTATCCAATCTCTCTGAATACTTAATCATTCATGTAATCGACATATCATTATGCTCGTCTCAACCTCACGATCATGTCTATGTCAATTAATTTCATTTAAATTAAACATATAACAAGAAATCACGAAAAATCCTCAAGAACCCTAATTTCTGCATGAAGGCTAGGATTTTTGATACACGATTCAAACAATGCAATTAATTGAGGGGAAACATTCTATGCATGATTATGAACATATGGCCAAATTATTGTGCGAGGAAATATGCATAGATTGAGAGATGACCAAGTATGTGCTTACCTCTAGGCCGTGACAGCAAGTGCAATGTAATTTTTGATTTGGAGGTGTTACAGATGAGTGGTGATGATCTGAACATCTTCCCTACACCCTATGGAGTGTGTTTGAATGCTTGGACTTGATGGAAATTGGCTGGATCACTTCATGGCATCTCAACTGCATTTTGGTTAAAACCTTGAGCAATTGACTGGTGATTCTGAGAAATCAGTGTTCCAGTTGTTGTTTAAGTGTTTTATCAGCTCATATGTGATGTATATGAGGTGTGTGTGTGATTGGTTTGAGTGGAATTGCTCTCTAATTCAAAATCCGATAGCTACCTTGCTAAGAAAGGCATTTTTGCCAAGAGAAAGAGATTTTGAGAAAGGCAAGTGTTGTAGGCCTTTGGTGTACTTAAACTGATCACAATTGAGCTCTATTTATAGTATAGCAAGTTTGTTTTGCAAGGAATAGTGAATGGCAACTGCTGAGTAGGTTTGTTCAGTGTTGGCCAATGGAAGTTCAGGTCTCCTCTAGCCATTGACTAGAGGTTAGGGCACAGGCTGCTGGTTCCCGTGGTCTTGGATAAGTCTTGACTGAATTTAAATGAAAATGGCTCAGTCCATGCCACCTTGATGCTTCCATTGAATGCTCCAATCCAAATTTGAAGTCTTGTCCATATTTTGGCAATTTTAGGTTCAACATGTTTTTTCTTGTTCCAAGGACTTTGGAGGCTTGGCTCAGTGATTATCCCCTTTAGATTCAATCCTCAGATGTGTCCAAGTGGATAGGAGTGTTTGGATTTGCACAATTTTGGCATATCGAGCAAAAATGCAAATTCTGCCTTGCCTTGACAGATTTCAACAAGGCAACTTGACAATGTCATAACTCATAGCCCAAATGGAATTTGGCAATGTTCTTGGCCATTTTGGAAAGCCCTTACATGATACAACAACTTTTTGAACATGTTTGGTTTTGATCTCTTTTGAATCCAAGTGAAAAATCCCCCTACATTTGGAAAAAAATGAAGACAGATTTGGACTTAGTGAAAATTTCACTAAGTGTTGGAAAAAGTGACATTTTCATTTTTCAGCCATTTTGATCACTCCATAACTCAAAATCCTTAATGAATTAGACTTAGGTCTAGTTGAAGTTTTTGTAGAGGGTAATGAGGGATACAACTCCATCTTTGGATGGGAAAAATGGCCTTGTGGTTTAAGAGTTATGATCCTCCAAAGTTGGTACCTTAGCCACTTTATTTTTAAATTAGAAAATTTTCTAAGTTTTTATGGTTACCCCTTTTACAAGTTATCCAACTTTTCTTGATTTTTCTTGATGAATGATGATTCAAATCATACATTAACATCATTTTAGGGTTAAAAATCCATTTTGGTGAAAAATCTCAAAAAGTCAAAGTTGACTTTTGTGCACAGTTGACTTTTTATCAGATGAATTCCAAACTGTGCAATTCTTTAGGAAATCATGTCCTTGACCTAAATAAAACTTGATGGACATGTTCCATGGGTGTCATGGGGTATATTGAGGCATGTACTAGGGTTTGGGAGCATGTCCTGGTCAAAAGTCAAAGTTACAGTTGACTTTCCTCGCGAAACCCTAATTGTGGTGCAGATGAAATTGAGACTTGTTGCTCAAACTTCTTGGATTAATCCATTGTTCCAAATGGATCAATATAATTCATTAGAGACCCCCAAACCTTCTCTTGAGGTCTTGGTTCATGATTTGTCCCAAAAGTCAACGTAGGGGTGAATTAGGTCAAGAAACCCTAATTCTTGATTTTTGATGTATGCATCCCCTGAGGCAAAATTGACTTGATGGTTGGGTCCATGAGGCTCCATGGAGTATATTAGGTTGTGTTTTGGATCCTTGGCTTGTGTCCAGTTGAAATTTTTCATCTAGAGGCCCTGGTCGACCAAAACCCTAATCTGGAGATACTGGCGATCTTGAGACTTGATCCACCTAAAACGGAGCAGCCTTGTGCTTAATCCTTGAAGTGGGAGTCCTTTTGATCCATTGTGGAAATTTGAGAGTGTAGACAAGTTGAAGATCATGTAATTCCTTGATTGATCCTTTGTCTAAGGCTCTGAGAGGGCTCGAAACCCTAATTTTGATTGTAGTGGATGCTCACCCATCTTTGGGGAGACTGATGAAGTATGATGGTTCCTCCACACTATGATGATGATTCTCACACTGATGGGAAATCTTAGTGGTCAAAATTTGGGGTATGACAGATGCCCCTATTTAATCTTCTTGGACCCGAAGGTGTGAATGACGAAGGTATTCGGGCATTCGGGGGGCAAGAGGATTAAATATCGGAATACCCGAAATTTTGATGGTGGTTATGAATGGTAGCGCACACATTCATCTTCTTTTGCTAAGCAATGATGCTTAGAAAAGGTAAAACTTCCCCTCGATCCTGGTCTTCAGCCAAGGAACTGGTCTCAATTGCGGAAACAAACTTCCCCTCAATCCTGGTTTCCTACCCAGGAACTGTTCTTAGTTTCTCATGTAAACTTCCCCTCGATCCTGGTTTCCTACCAAGGAACTGGTCTCAGTTTCTGATTTAAACTTCCCCTCAATCCTGGTTTCCTACCAAGGAACTGGTCTTAGTTTCTTTTGTCAATAAGCTTTATTGACAAGGGACGCTATTCGTAGCGGTTTTCCTCAAACTTCTCGCCAAATTTTCCTGGGGAGATGCCATTTGATGGGAAAAATTTGATGTCAGACTCGCTGGGGAACCCAGTCGTCTGAGTTGTAGAGTTGCACAAATTTCCTTGTTGGAGACGCCATTTGTTTCAACTGGGGGGAAGCAGGTCTCTTGAGAGACTGCTGTCGCTTGGGATCTTACATCATACTTTTCTCGGGATCTTCCCGGAGAAACGCCATATGATGGGGTCCAATTTTGAGGTGCCGATGGCCTTTTCTTCAGCGATCTTTTCGGAGTGAAACTGGCATGCTTCCGAATCTCTCATTACGAGGCTTTCCCTGTGGATTTTCCTTAATCCGAAAAAGCAAGGATATCATTTTCAATGGCGAAGAGTGATGCTGACTGTAAGTTCCTCTAGTATTTCAGAGGTTCAAGTTATCAAAGTGGTCGAGGACCAACTTCCTTTTAGAAATAAACCGGAGGCGAGGTTGTTCAAACGCAGCGTTTCCTGACGAGGCAAGAACTGACAACTCGATTGAGAGGACTCCTATCGCTAAGACCGGCTAGAGTGATAGTGATGCAATATGAAATGTGATTGCAAATCAAATGCATGATGCATGTAACGCCCCGATTCCAATTATTCCCATTTTTGTTGAGTCTTTTATTTAAATTGAGTGATAAATTATTTTATTTGTGAAATTGGTATGTTAATATGCTATGTTGACGTGTTATGATATTTGACCGTTTTGAGAGTTTTCGGGAAAATTATAATGGAGGGTACTTTAGACATTTCTCAATTATTGGTAAGTTAGAGATTTAGTAAAAATTGTTAGAAAAATGATTAAGTGTAGAATTTTGTGAGAAAATGAATTAATTAAATTGGAGAAGAAATAGAAATAGAAATAGAAAGGAAAAAGAAAGATAGAAAGAAAGAGGGGAGAAAGAAAGAGGAAGAGGAGAAAAGAGAAGGAAAAGAGGAAAATCAAGAAAATCAACTTCTAGGAATCGATTTAATCGGGTAAGGGTGTGAAATCTCATTATCTTATCAATATATATTATGTATGATTGTGTATGTGTGTATTGGATTGGTTGTGGTGTTTTCATAGTTTTCCATTTTAGGTCGATAATGAGAAATCGATGTTTTCGCGGTTGGAAATCGACGAAAATGTGGTAGAATGCTTGTTGCCATGATTAGATTGAGTTCTGATGGATGTATGTTGTTTTGAAAATGTTTTGGGTTGAAAAATAGGGTTTTTTGGGTTTTCAACAGCGCTGAAGGATTATGAGTTTTCGCAGGTTCGCCTAGCGAACCAATCAGCGAAGGGTAGCGAAGGTTCGCTACGGGTATTCACCTAGTGAAGGCGTGAGCGAAGGTTCGCTAGAGTGTTCGCTTAGCGAAGTTTGGGTGTTTTGAATGTCGGTAGCTGCTGCCTTGGTTCGCCAAGGGGTTCGCCTAGCGAGCTTTGTCTCTGTTTTTATCTAACAGTTGGTTCGCTGAAACATTCGCCTAGCGAAGGAGCTAGCGAATGCTCGCGAGGGATGTTCGCCTAGAGAAGGAGCTAGTGAATGCTCGCGAGGGAGGTTCGCCCAGCGAGCAATGCTGTTCGTGTAATTTTGTTTTCTGCATAACTTTTTATCTGTGGTTCGGTTTGAGGCGTGGTTTGATGCATTAGAAAGCTTATGGAATGTTCTTTCTTATTATGATGAATTGGAAATTGTTAGCCAATTAAATAAGTCGGAAAAGTCAGGAATAGTGTCATTTAGCGACTTTGACCACTTTGAATTGTGTTTAGATGTGAATCATACAATAGTGCATTGATGTGAATGTATATAGATTGTATGTGATTGAATGAGATGAATGCATGATTATATTGTGAATATATATATGCATTTCAAGAATGTTTTGAGTCATTTGCATGTGAAGCATAATGATGTGCATTCTTGTGTTGAGGGATTCTAATGAGAATCCGCTATAACGTCGTGTGCCTTAAAAATAAGAGGTATGAGCGATCGAATGGATCGTGTGCCTTAAACATAAGAGGTGTGAGCGATGGTTATAGATGATCGTGTGCCTTATACAAAGAGGTGTGAGCGATCGGGTCGTGTGCCTTATACAAAGAGGTGTGAGCGATCCATAAACGTCATGTGCCTTAAAAATAAGTGGTGTGAGCGATCAGATTGGATCGTGTGCCTTAAAAATAAGAGGTGTGAGCGACGGGGAACATCGTATGCCCGACGGGGAGTTACAGTGATGTAACGAGCGATTGAGTCGGTACCGCATTGCATTTGCATAGAGTCGTGAGTCGGTCTCTATGATTTGCATTTATCATCTTTATAATGGTGCATTGATGAATAAACATAAATGTGTATGTTTATGTGGAATGATAAGAATTGTGAAAGTATGCATGATGTATATGCTTGGTTTTGACTATATATATATAAATACATTGCGATGTATATGAGTGAGTTGTGATGGATTGTGGTGAGAATGTGGAATATGTGTATTTTTATGTTAATATATATATATATATATATATATATATATATATATATATATATAATTATATCCATTGTTATTATGATAATATTTCTCACCCTTCTGTTGTTTTATAATGCTCTATGAGGCATTGCAGAGTAGGTATGCTGGTGGTCTTTTTGTGAAGCATGTTTTCATTCTTTTGGTCGGTCGGCTCTGATATGTAGCACCGGGTAGCTAGGAGGCTATGATTCTTTTGTGATACATTGTATATGTATCTTGTTGATGAATGTTTATGTAAACATGAATTATGTTGGGAGATAATACTTGACGATGTATATATGATATGTATATATGTTAGTTGTGATTCAATGTTTAGATTTTCCGCTTTTATTCTAAATATTGAGATGTGGGTGTAAGGACTAAGTTCCACTGTTGCAAAGTTACCCCACTGTTGCATATAAATTGTTGAGCAGGTGTTGAATGTTTTAATTTAATGTATAATGTGATATACCTCGTTGATACCATGTTTATAATTATACTCTGACGAAATTTTAATATGTGCCTAAATGATTATGTGATCAATTGGGGGTATAGAAAGGGGGTGTTACATTAAGTGGTATCAGAGCCAGAGTTGAGTCAGTTGTGTCTGTCTTGTTGTTGTGTTGGTTGAACTGTTGTTTAACCTTGCTGTCATTTTTGGGAATGATCAGAATATGGCTGGTAGAAACGACAATGCGATGGCTGCTGCTTTGGAAGCAATGGCTAGGGCGGTGCAAGGTGCGCCGAATGTGAATGCTAATGACGAGTTCAGGAAGAATCAACCACCGGTCTTCAAAGGAAGATTTGATCCCGATGGTGCTCAACTTTGGTTGAAAGAGATTGAAAGAATCTTCAGAGTCATGGACTGTGCGGAGGAGAACAAGGTGAGGCTTGGGTCTCACATCCTGAAGGAAGAAGCCGACGATTGGTGGGTCGGTATGCGTCATGTTCTTGAGGTGGATGACGAAGAGGTAACTTGGGATTTATTTCGTACTGAGTTCTTAAGGAAGTATTACCCTGAAAGTGTGAAAGGGAAGAAGGAGATGGAGTTCCTTGAATTGAAACAAGGTAGTATGTCCGTGGTGGACTATACTGCTAAATTTGTGGAGTTGGTTCAATTCCATCCTCATTATGCTGCGATTACTGGTGAGTTCTCAAAGTGTATTAAATGTGAGAATGGTTTGCGTCCTGAGATTAAACAAGTTGTGGGATATAAAAGAATAAGAAGGTTTTCGGATTTGACGGAATGTTGTAGAATCTTCGAGGAAGATAGCAAGGCTCGTTCTACACATTACAAAAGTTTGAAAGAGAGGAAGGGAAAGCAACAAGCTAGAAGTGGACCTTATGTGACACCCGCTGATAAGGGAAAGCATAGGGGAAACTTTGAGAAGAGATCTGGAGGAGGAGGTTCCGGTTCCATTAAGTGTTTCAAGTGTGGTGAAATGGGTCATAAATCATTTGAGTGTGGGAAAACTGTGGTGAAATGTTCTAACTGTGGAGGCCTTGGGCATGCTACTACTGATTGTAGAAGGAATGTGGTGAAATGTTTTAATTGTGGGAAACCTGGCCACATTAGCACGAAGTGTCCGAATCCGAAGAAAGCTCCAACGGGTGGGAAGGTATTTTCTTTGGCGGGAGCTCAGACTTCAAGTGCAGATCGTCTGATTAAAGGTACTTGCTTTATTAATAGTACACCTTTAGTTGCTATTATTGATATGGGAGCGACTCATTCGTTTATTTCGTCTGAGTGCGCAAAGCGTTTGAATCTTGTGTTGTCTCGGATGGATGGTAAGATGGTTATTGACATTCCAGCAATGGGGTCAGTAACTACTTCTTTGGTTTGTTTGAGTTGTCCTTTAACCATTTATGGTAAGGACTTTGAGATGGACTTAGTGTGTTTGCCGTTGGAAGGATTGGATGTGGTCTTGGGTATGAATTGGTTGCAATTTAATCGGGTTCATATTGATTGCTATCACAAGTTAGTGAGGTTTCCTTCTTTGGAAGAGGATGAAGATGAGATTTTCTTATCCGCTAAAGAGTTGAAGAAACTTTTAGCGGACGAAGCTCAATTGTTTGGTTTGTTTGCATCATTGTCTGTGGATAGTCAAGTGTCACTTGATGTGTTTCCTGTTGTGTGTGATTTTCCGGAAGTGTTTCCTGAGGATATTAAGGATGTACTGCCGGAAAGAGAAGTTGAGTTTTCTATTGATCTAGTTCCGAGTACTAGACCGGTTTCGATGGCACCGTATCGTATGTCGGTATCGGAGTTGGTAGAATTGATGAAGCAATTGAATGACTTGTTTGACAAGAGATTTGTAAGACCAAGTGTTTCTCCTTGGGGTGCTCCAGTATTGTTGGTAAAGAAGAAGGATGGGAGTATGCGGTTATGCATTGATTATCGACAATTGAACAAGGTGACAATTAAGAACAAGTATCCGTTTCCAAGGATCAATGATTTGTTGGACCAATTGGTTGGTGCACATGTTTTTAGCAAGATTGATTTGAGATCGGGATATCACCAGATTCGTGTGAAAGAAGAGGATATTCAAAAGACGGCCTTTAGGACACGGTATGGCCATTACGAATTTTCCGTGATGCCATTCGGGGTTTCTAATGCGCCGGGGGTGTTTATGGAATACATGAATCGTATTTTTCATGAGCAGTTAGATCGTTTTGTGGTTGTGTTCATCGACGATATTTTGATTTACTCTAAGTCTCAAGAGGAGCATGAAGAGCATTTGAGGATTGTGTTACAAATTTTGAAAGAGAAACAATTGTATGCTAAGTTGTCGAAATGTGAGTTTTGGTTATCGGAAGTAAGTTTTCTTGGTCATGTTATTTCCGGTAGTGGTATTAGTGTTGATCCAACCAAGATTGATGCGGTGATGCAATGGGAGGCTCCTAGGTCGGTTACGGAGATTCGAAGCTTTTTAGGCTTGGCGGGTTATTATCGGAGGTTTATTGAGGGGTTTTCGAAGTTGGCACTTCCGTTAACGCAATTGACTTGTAAAGGAAAGGCTTTCATTTGGGATATTCATTGTGAAGAGAGTTTCAATGAGCTAAAAAGAAGGTTGACAACGGCTCCGATCTTGATTTTGCCAAATCCTACGGAACCATTTGTTGTGTATTGTGATGCTTCATTGGTTGGTGTAGGTGGTGTTTTGATGCAAGATGGAAAAGTTGTGGCTTATGCTTCAAGACAATTGAGAGTGCATGAAAAGAATTATCCTACACATGACTTGGAGTTAGCGGCCGTGGTGTTTGTTTTGAAAATTTGGAGGCACTATCTTTATGGTGCAAGATTTGAAGTTTTTAGTGATCACAAGAGCTTGAAATATTTATTTGATAAAAAAGAATTGAACATGAGACAAAGAAGGTGGTTACTTTGGTTTGAATTACCATCCGGGTAAGGCAAACGTGGTGGCCGATGCTTTGAGTCGGAAGTCGTTACATATGTCCTTATTGATGATGAGAGAATGGGAACTTTTGGAGAATTTTAGAGACTTGAGTTTGGTTTGTGAAATGACGCCGAGAAGTGTGAGACTTGGTATGCTACATGTTACGAATGATTTTCTTGCAACCGTGTGTGAAAAGCAAAAGTTGGATTTGAAGTTCGTTGATTTGATGATGAATGGGAATGAGGATTTCAAGGTTGATAATTTTGGAGTTTTGAGATTCCGTGGTCGTATTTGTATTCCCGATGATGCGGAGTTGAAAAAGAAGATATTGGAAGAAGGACACCGAAGTAACTTAAGTATTCATCCGGGAGCGAATAAAATGTTTCAAGATTTGAAGAAAATCTTTTGGTGGTCCGGGTTAAAGAGAGATGTGGCTCAGTTTGTGTATGTGTGCTTAACTTGTCAAAAGTCTAAGGTGGAACATCAAAAGCCTAGTGGATTGATGCAACCGTTGGACATTCCGGAGTGGAAATGGGATAGTATATCGATGGATTTCGTTACGGGGTTGCCAAATACACAAAGGGGTCATAATGCTATTTGGGTAATCGTTGATAGGCTTACTAAATCTGCTCACTTCATTCCAATTGATATTAGTTATCCTTTGGAGAGGTTAGCCGAGATTTATATTCTTGCGGTTGTAAAGTTACATGGAGTTCCTAAGAGTATTGTATCGGATAGAGATCCTAGATTCACATCGAGGTTTTAGGAGAGTTTACAAAAGGCTTTGGGTTCTAAGTTAAGATTGAGCTCAGCTTATCATCCGCAAACGGATGGTCAAACCGAGAGGACAATTCAATCATTGGAGGATTTATTGCGTGCTTGTGTGCTCGAGCAAGGTGGTGCTTGGGATAGCTATTTGGCGTTGATTGAGTTTACCTATAATAACAGTTTTCATTCAAGTATAAGTATGGCACCATTTGAGGCTTTGTACGGTCGGAGATGTCGAACACCTTTGTGTTGGCATGAAACCGGTGAAAGGACGATAGTTGGACCGGAGATGGTACAACAAACGACGGAGAAAGTAAAGTTTATCCTGAGAAGATGAAAGCTTCTCAAAGTAGACAAAGGAGCTATCATGACAAGAGAAGGAAAGATCTTGAGTTTCAAGAAGGCGACCATGTGTTTTTGAGAGTTACGCCGGTTACGGGTGTGGGTCGTGCTTTGAAGTCGAAGAAGTTGACTTCTCGTTTTATTGGTCCGTATCAGATTTCTGCACGGGTTGGTGTTGTGGGTTACCGTGTGGCGTTGCATCCGAATCTTTCGAATTTGCATGATGTATTCCATGTTTCGCAACTTCGGAGGTATGTTCCAGATTCGTCACATGTTATTCCTATGGACGAGGTTGAAGTGAGAGATAACCTTACGGTCGAAACTTTACCGAATAGGATTTTGGACCGTGAAGTTAAGAAACTAAGAGGCAAGGATATTACACTTGTGAAAGTAGCGTGGGGAGGCACAGCGGAAGGCGATATGACTTGGGAACTAGAGAGTAGGATGCGAGAGTCGTATCCGGAGTTGTTTGAATCAGGTAATATTTTCGGGGACGAAAATTTCTAAAGTGGGGGAGAGTTGTAACGCCCCGATTCCAATTATTCCCATTTTTGTTGAGTCTTTTATTTAAATTGAGTGATAAATTATTTTATTTGTGAAATTGGTATGTTAATATGCTATGTTGACGTGTTACGATATTTGACCGTTTTGAGAGTTTTCGGGAAAATTATAATGGAGAGTATTTTAGACATTCCTCAATTATTGGTAAGTTAGAGATTTAGTAAAAATTGTTAGAAAAATGATTAAGTGTAGAATTTTGTGAGAAAATGAATTAATTAAATTGGAGAAGAAATAGAAATAGAAATAGAAAGGAAAAAGAAAGATAGAAAGAAAGAGGGGAGAAAGAAAGAGGAAGAGGAGAAAAGAGAAGGAAAAGAGGAAAATCAAGAAAATCAACTTTTAGGAATCGATTTAATCGGGTAAGGGTGTGAAATCTCATTATCTTATCAATGTATATTATTATGTATGATTGTGTATGTGTGTATTGGATTGGTTGTGGAGTTTTCATAGTTTTCCATTTTAGGTCGATAATGAGAAATCGATGTTTTCGCGGTTGGAAATCGACGAAAATGTGGTAGAATGCTTGTTGCCATGATTAGATTGAGTTCTGATGGATGTATGTTGTTTTGAAAATGTTTTGGGTTGAAAAATAAGGTTTTTTGGGTTTTCAACAACGCTGAAGGATTCTGAGTTTTCGCAGGTTCGCCTAGCGAACCAATCAGCGAAGGGTAGCGAAGGTTCGCTACGGGTATTCGCCTAGCGAAGGCGTGAGCGAAGGTTCGCTAGAGTGTTCGCTTAGCGAAGTTTGGGTGTTTTGAATGTTGGTAGTTGCTGCCTTGGTTCGCCAAGGGGTTCGCCTAGCGAGCTTTGTCTCTATTTTTATCTAACAGTTGGTTCGCTGGAACATTCGCCTAGCGAAGGAGCTAGCGAATGCTCGCGAGGGATGTTCGCCTAGCGAAGGAGCTAGCGAATGCTCGCGAGGGAGGTTCGCCCAGCGAGCAATGCTGTTCGTGTAATTTTGTTTTCTGCATAACTTTTTATCTGTGGTTCGGTTTGAGGCGTGGTTTAATGCATTAGAAAGCTTATGGAATGTTCTTTCTTATTGTGATGAATTGAAAATTGTTAGCCGATTAAATAAGTCAGAAAAGTCAGGAATAGTGTCATTTAGCGACTTTGACCACTTTGAATTGTGTTTAGATGTGAATCATACAATAGTGCATTGATGTGAATGTATATAAATTGTATGTGATTGAATGAGATGAATGCATGATTATATTGTGAATATATATATGCATTTCAAGAATGTCTTGAGTCATTTGCATGTGAAGCATAATGATGTGCATTCTTGTGTTGAGGGATTCTAATGAGAATCCGCTATAACGTCGTGTGCCTTAAAAATAAGAGGTGTGAGCGATCGAATGGATCGTGTGCCTTAAACATAAGAGGTGTGAGCGATGGTTATAGACGATCGTGTGCCTTATACAAAGAGGTGTGAGCGATCGGGTCGTGTGCCTTATACAAAGAGGTGTGAGCGATCCATAAATGTCGTGTGCCTTAAAAATAAGAAGTGTGAGCGATCAAATTGGATCGTGTGCCTTAAAAATAAGAGGTGTGAGCGACGGGGAACATCGTATGCCCGACGGGGAGTTACAGTGATGTAACGAGCGATGGTTCCAGCAGAGTTCCTGAGTGAAATTGAGATGATTGAGTCGGTACCGCATTGCATTTGCATAGAGTCGTGAGTCGGTTTCTATGATTTGCATTTATCATCTTTATAATGGTGCATTGATGAATAAACATAAATGTGTATGTTTATGTGGAATGATAAGAATTGTGAAAGTATGCATGATGTATATGCTTAGTTTTGACTATATATATATATAAATACATTGCGATGTATATGAGTGAGTTGTGATGGATTGTGGTGAGAATGTGGAATATATGTATTTTTATGTTAATATATATATATAATTATATGCATTGTTATTATGATAATATTTCTCACCCTTCTGTTGTTTTATAATGCTCTATGAGGCATTGCAGAGTAGGTATGCTGGTTGTCTTTTTGTGAAGCGTGTCTTCATTCTTTTGGTCGGTCGGCTCTGATATGTAGCACCGGGTAGCTAGGAGGCTATGATTCTTTTGTGATACATTGTATATGTATCTTGTTGATAAATGTTTATGTAAACATGAATTATGTTGGGAGATAATACTTGACGATGTATATATGATATGTATATATGTTAGTTGTGATTCAATGTTTAGATTTTCCGCTTTTATTCTAAATATTGAGATGTTGGTGTAAGGACTAAGTTTCACTGTTGCAAAGTTACCCCACTGTTGCATATAAATTGTTGAGCAGGTGTTGAATGTTTTAATTTAATGTATAATGTGATATACCTCTTTTATACCATGTTTATAATTATACTCTGACGAAATTTTAATATGTGCCTAAATGATTATGTGATCAATTGGGGGTATAGAAAGGGGGTGTTACAATGCACGTATGTATGTATATGCGGACAAAACTGACGCGACATACATACTGACGAGTGAACACGACTGGATACTCGGCCATCGCGGGGCGAAGAAGTACCGCTGGTTCAAGATAGCAATTCTTCCTTGCTTAGGAGAGATAGTCCCTGCGGGGAATACTATTGATCGGGCTTAGGAGATAAGAACTCGGCCAAGGGTATCAGATGGGAATGCCGCATCTCATACAGTTGATCCTCCGTTCAGGCGTACTGGCTTAGAAGGAGTACTTTGATTCTGCACTTTGAAGTTTGCTTACTTCTGGAGAAGCGGTCGATGTTCTTTTGATGTTCAACAGTCAAAAGCAATTGCCAACTTTATTTTAAAAGCAGAAAAAATTTTAACAAGTAAATTCATTTTTGTTTTATTTCAAGAATCGTTAATCATGTTAACAACGTCGTTCTGTAAAGCTAAAACAAATAAGAATTACACACAAAAGCACAAGGGCTCAAATTTTATTGATAAGATGGAGATCAGCCAAACGCGTGATTCCAAAGAGTATTTACAAAGTTAGAAAATGGTAATTTACAGGGAAAAGGGCTACGTTGAAACATAACGACCACTATCCTTCTACCAACTTTGAATTCTGGGCATCCTGAGCTTCTGTCGAAGATGACCTTGACTGGAGTTTTCCTGTGATGGATGATGTAACTGCTGCTGAGGGACTTGCCTCTGTTGAACATAGTTACTTGCCATTATCCCTAATTTTTTCCTGGATTGTACTTTGATGTTTCCAATCCACCGGGATGATTTTTTTTATTTTGTCTCTAACTTTTGCCTGGACCGCCCTTTTGGGTTTTCAATCCACCGAGAAGTTTTTTTTTTAGTTTAGGCGAAGTATTTCTTGACTACATCAACATTCGTGGGGTAGGAAAATTCCTCTTCGTCCAGGGTTGCAAGTCTCAAGGCGCCGCCTGAGAAAGCTTTTGTGATCACGTAGGGGCCATCATAATTTGGGGTCCATTTACCCCGAGAATCAGTGAGAAACGATTGAATCTTCTTGAGCACGAGGTCTCCTTTTCTGAAGACACGAGGTCAGACCTTTTTGTCGAACGCCCTCTTCATTCTCTGTTGATACAGCTGACCGTGGCATAGTGCCGTTATTCTCTTTTCTTCGATCAGATTTAGTTCATCGTGTCGGCTTTGACACCATTAAGCTTCTATAAGCTTAGCTTCCATCAGTACTCGGATTGATGGGATCTCTACATCTATGGGGAGAACTGCCTCCATGCCATATACTAGAGAGAAAGGGGTTGCCCCTGTTGAGGTGCGGATAGATGTGCTATAACTGTGAAGAGCAAAGGGTAGCATGTCGTGCCAGTCTTTGTTGGTTACAACCATCTTCTGAACAATCCTCTTGATGTTTTTGTTAGCGGCTTCTACCGCTCCGTTCATCTTGGGTCGGTAGGGAGATGAGTTATGGTGTTCAATCTTGAACTCTGCGCATAACTCTTTCATCATCTTATTGTTCAAGTTAGATCCATTATCAGTAATGATCTGGCTTGGAACACCATAACGGCAAATGATGTTGTTTTTGATAAATCGGACCACCACTTGTCGGGTTACATTAGCGAATGACGCTGCTTCGACCCTCTTGGTGAAATAGTCAATGGCTACCCGAATGAACCGATGTCCGTTTGAAGCCTCAGGTTCGATCAAGCCAATCATGTCGATTCCCCATATGGAAAATGGCCTTGGGGAAGAAAGAAATTTGAGATGTGATGGCGGTACATGAATTTTGTCGGAGTATATCTGACATTTGTGACACCTCCTCATGTACTTGTAGCAGTCGGATTCCATTGTCAACCAATAGTACCCTGCTCTAAGAATTTTTCTCGCCATTGTGTGCCCGTTGGCATGAGTGCCAAAGGACCCTTCGTGAATTTCTTTCATAAGCATGTCTGCTTCTGGTCTGTCGACGCATCGAAGCAAAACCATGTCAAAATTTCTCTTATAGAGAGTGTCACCGCTCAGGAAAAAGTTTCCAGCCAATCTTCTGAGGGTTTTCCTGTCCTTTCTGAGTGCCCCAGATGGGTATTCTTGTTTCTGAAGGAGGCACCTGATATCGTGATACCAAGGTCTGTCGTTTATGACTGCTTCAATCGTGAAGATGTAAGCGGGCCTTTCAAGGCGCATTATGTCAATCTTAGGTATGTCATTCCATTGACCTACACTAATCATGGAAGAGATTGTGGCTAATGCATCAGCCATGTGATTCTCATCACGAGGAATGTGATGAATCAGTCTTGATCGGTATGTGTTCCAATCTCCTTTTATCTGATTGATAACCAGGGCTGAGTCGCCGTATACGTCCAAGTTTTTGATCCTTAAATCAATTGCTTCTTCGAGACCCATAATACAAGCTTCGTATTCGGCCTCGTTGTTTGTACACTTGAACGTAAGTCTGGCAGTGAAAGGAATGTGGGTACCCTGAGGGGTAACAATGATTGCCCCAATTCCGTTTCCGTAATGATTAACTGCTCCGTCAAAGATAAGTCCCCATTGGGAACCTGGTTCTGGCCCTTCACTGGGTAACGGTTCATCACAATCTTTCATTTTTAGATACATGACATCTTCGTCTGGGAAGTCAAACCCGACTGATTCTTGATCGTCAATCGGTTGATGAGCCAAATGATCGGCTTAAATACTTCCCTTAATGGCTTTCTGAGTGTGATACTCTATGTCATATTCTGATAACAACATCTGCCAACGGCCAATTCTTCCCGTGAGAGCAGGTTTTTTGAAGACGTACTTGATTGGATCCATTTCGGAGATTAACCAAGTAGTATGACGAATCATGTATTGGCGAAGACGTTTGGCTGCCCAAGCCAAAGCGCAACAAGTTTTCTCAAGCATCGTGTACCGAGTCTCGCAGTCGGTTTCTTGCTCAGATAGTAAATGGCAGACTCTTTCCTTTTAGTTTCGTCTTGTTGGCCAAGTACACATCCCATTGAGTCCTCTAGGACTGTGAGGTAAATGATCAGTGGTCTTCCTTCCATTGGAGGTGATAGAATCGGCGGATTCAACAGATATTCCTTAATACTGTCAAAGGTAGCTTGGCAATCTTCTGACCAAACGCAATCCTGGTTCTTTTTGAGTAATTTGAAAATCGGCGCACATGTGGCGGTCATAAGGAATATGAATCTGGAAATGTAATTCAAACGTCCCAGGAATCCTCTGACTTGTTTTTCAGTTTTTGGAGAAGGCATTTCTTGAATGGCCTTGACCTTGTCAAGATCAACCTCAATTCCTTTCTGGCTGACGATGAACCCTAATAATTTCCCCGAACGGACACCGAAGGTGCACTTGTTGGGATTCAAGCGGAGCTTGAATTTTCTTAAACGTTCGAACAATTTTGACAAATGTTCAACGTGCTCAATCTCTGTTTTTGATTTTGCAATCATATCATCGACATATACCTTGATTTCTTTGTGTATCATGTCATGAAACAGAGTAGTCATGGCCCTTTGATAGGTTGCCCCAGCGTTCTTCAAACCGAACGGCATTACCTTGTAACAAAAGGTGCCCCGTGGGGTGATGAACGAAGTTTTCTCCATGTCTTTCGGCGCCCTTTTGATCTAGTTATATCCCGAGAATACATCCATGAAGGAAAAAACTTTGAACTTTGATGTACTGTCTACCAGCATGTCAATATGTGGTAAAGGAAAGTCGTCTTTTGGACTAGCCTTATTCAGATCTCTGTAATCTACACACATTCTGACCTTTTCGTCCTTTTTAGGAACAGGTACGATGTTGGCTAACCATTGAGGATATTCTAATGTGGCGAGGAAACCCGCGTCGATCTGTTTCTGTACCTCCTCTTTGATTTTGATGGCCATGTCCGGGTGAGTGCGTCTCAACCTTTTCTTTACGGGCGGACATTCCAATCTTAACGGTAAGTGATGTTCCACGATGCTGGTATCCAACCCTGGCATATCCTGATAGGACCAAGCGAATGCATCGGGGAATTCTCTGAGAAGCTTTATCAAACTCTCTCTGGCATTTGGATCGAGCAGTGCCCCAATCCTGATTTCTTTTCTCTCTTGCTCTGAACCCAAGTTTACTGTTTCCAACGGTTCTTTGTGAGGTTCAATGGACCTTTCCTCTTGTCTGAGTAGTTGAGAGATCTCTTCTGGAATTTTGTTGTCAACTTCTTCTTCAGCCCCAAATATCGGGAACTCAAAGTTGGGAGAAGGAATCAGATCGTATGTTTCAACGGGGTTTAAAACAAGCAATCTGCATGACGTGATGATTCGTGTTTAGAAGAGATAGAGAAAAATGCAAGTGTGTGCAGTGTTTTATTTTACTTCTTGTTTTTATTTTTAATTGTTTTTTAGGATTACCACTTTCTGAAAAAACGAAAAGAGAAAACAGCAATTAATGCGGAAATTACAGAACGACGTTATTTTATTAATGAACAAGTTGACTCTTGAAACTACAGCCCTATAAAACAAAACTCTGTCGCTTTGGGCGAAGCGAAGAGGGAAAATTTACAGAAAGCGAACCCTATCAAAACATCCGTTTGACCTGGGCAGGGTGAAAGGTTAAAGATGGCAATTACTTTGACTGGCGAACGACCTTCGGAACCTCGACGGTAATCCGTTAGCGGCGAACTCCTCGGTGAATCACAAAGTCTGGCACCTTCCTTGATTTGTCTTCAGAAATGACGCTGATTTCTGGTGGAGCAGGATCATTGGAATCTGTCTCCCAGGCAGAGTTGTCGTAGGAGAATTCATCAGTTGCATTTTGCATTGCATTTGTGCTCTCAGCTGTATCTCCCCATCCAGTTGGCTGGATATCTTCGAGCCTGATACGAGAGCTTTCGGGAGCGGTGTATTTAACCATATAGTCAAATTTTCCACTCGGTTGTCCCAAGGTGTCGCACACTTCTTTCGAACTGGAGGAGTCATCCCTCTCGATGACGTTGACCTCGGGAAAAGCATAGTTGATGAATTCAAGTCCTGTAAACATTGCAAATTCATCTTCATGTTGAGTAGTTTCCGAATGACCTGAGTGTTGATCCCATGACATGGTGGGGAGACAGGTATTCTGTTCAATGATGCTCAGCTGAGTTTCATTACTCGGCTGACTTTCTTGCCCCAAGTTTCCAGGGTAAGGCTTCCACGTTGGCAGGCCATCCATTGGGCCATAGTAGGTGTAGTCAAAATTGTCTTTCATCGGAGTGTCTTCCTCTAATGAATTCGGCGGAGCACGACATCCTTCCGGATCACAATCCCGTATATCATTTCGACGTCTGATCTTGGTATAAATCTCGGACTTTCTGTAGGAAAGCAAAAAGGCATAGGCACCTCTTCCTGAGACATATAACCGTCCTCGTTAAGATAGGACTTCCATTCTTCATCCGTGTCAGAGGGATCTTCCTCATTGATAGCATTAATTGTCTGAGACACCGGGTGAAGAAAACCTCCACTGTGGAAGAAGTTCTGAATGGGATGAGGACTTTCATCGCTGGCAGCTGTCTGGGTACAGGTTGTAGAAAAACCAAGACCCTTCTTTGTTGTATTGCTAGTAGGAATGACAAGCTGTCCCCATCCTGTTGTATCGGTAACCTCGATCGCTTTAATAACATCTTTGTATGAAGAAATCGAAGTTCCTTCTTTGAACTGACTGTCCTTGCTTACCGACAGTGCTTGGAACTGCGTTCCAATAACCTCCTCGGGTTCTACACAAGTAGATGATGACAAGTTGCTTACAAGCAAGGCTTGTTCCCCACAAACCGTGACAAGTAGATCGTTCTGAACGAACTTTAGCTTTTGGTGGAGGGTTGAAGTGACCGCTCCAGCCTGATGTATCCAAGGTCTTCCTAATAAACAACTGTATGTTGCCCGGATGTCCATGACCTGGAAAGTGACTTGGAAAGTGTGAGGACCGATAGTTATGGGAAGATCAACTTCGCCGATAACCGCTTTTCTGGATCCGTCGAATGCTTTGACGACGACCTCGCTAACTCTCATCAGAGGGCCTTTGAATGATAATTGCATCAAAGTGGACTTCGACATAACATTCAGGGCTGACCCTGTGTCTACCAGTACGCTGGCTAAAGCATCGTCCTGACAGTTAACTGTAATTTTGAGCGCCATGTTATGACGGCGACCCTCTTCGGGTAATTCCTCATCACTAAATCCCAAATTGTTGCAGGAAGTGATGTTAGAGACAATGCTATCGAACTGTCTGATTGTTACATTCTGTTCCACAAAGGCTTGCTCTAAGACTTTCTGTAGAGCCTCCCTGTGGGCTTCTGAACTGAGTAATAGAGCTAACACCGAGATCTTTGAAGGAGTCTGTAACAGCTGATCAACAATGTTATATTCACTCCTTTGGATGAGCTTCAGCATCTCATCATTATTTTTCGAAAGGTCGGGATTACTGGATTGACCGACTGGTGGATCAAGAGCTTCCGTCTGAAGTTCCTTTTCCTTGTTAGGTTCTCCAACTCCTTGGTTGAAGATTCTACCACTCCGTGTTACACGACTGATGTCTGCAATATTCACCACGGAGGGTAATGGAATTTCCTTTCCATTTTCAACTGTTGTTGCACCATATTTGTAAGGGATAGCCTTAGTTGATTCATACGGTAGTGGTCCCGGTAGATAGATGACTACGGGAGCCTTCTGATTTTTCCGTCCATCATAAGTAAATTCGATCTGTTCCCGGTTGGGAACTTTAGATTCGTCAAGTAGAGGGATGATGGCAAAAATATCCCTGGTCCTGTGATGACCAGAGATGGTGACAACATCCTCGACTTGATCGGCAAGGTAGTTCGGCGTCCAGTTGATGGGTCCAGAACCCGGATATGGACGAATTTCTCCACGATCCACCTGACCCTGAAGAGCGGCTCTCACAAGGTAACACCCTTGGTTACTTTCCGAACAGATGCTACAACGGTCGTAATTGTGTAGTGGCACCTGGCCACGCCCACTTTGAATACAATGTAACTTCACTAGGTTAGCCTCCACAGATCGGACATCCTGACTTTGACGCCGAGTGGGATTCCTGTTACTGATACTAATTTGCTGAGTATCTTCATCCATATAGATTGGCATCCACCAGTGATTTAACAAGTGCTGAAGTGCCTCCTGGACAAGGGTACAACCTCGATCGTTTTCACAACCTGCTGTACAGCCTTGATAGTCATGTGATATTAAGAATCCGAGTCGGACCTGCTCAGCATGTAACTCTACCAGGTTGGTATTCATCACGCGAATATCAAAGATCTGAACCATGTTGATCTAATAAGGGTTCCTATCATGGTAGTCTTGGATCCATCCAAGATCCATCTGACGTTGGAGGGCCTCTTGTATGAAAGAGCATCCCTGTTTGTTTACCGAGCAAGTCAGACAGGAACTGTAATCATGCCATGGTAGATTATAATACTGGCTTTGCCTTGAGTGCATTGCCACCAAGTTGACATTCATCGCACAGATATTGTGGTTTTGAATGACGTTGGAATTCGTGTAAACCATGTTAACTCCATGAACTCAGTGCTCTTGGATCCATCCGAGATCCATTTGTTCCTGTAGAGCTGCTTGCACCACAGAACATCCTTGATTGTTTTTAGAGCAGACATCACACCGATGATAGTTATGAGGTGGCACATGGCCATATCCACTCTGTCTACAATGCATCTTAACCAGATTGGTCTTTAACAAGAGTACATCGTGAATTTGATAGACATTGTTAGTCTCTCCTTCTATCAAATTGACTGCAGCCTTCTCATGTTGAGGCAGCGGGTTCGTGAGAACATTAGGATTTGTATCCTTGAAGGATAAGAGCCCGCTCCTACCAAGCTTTTGCACGTAAGATTTGAAATTGAGACAAGTCTCAATGTTATGCCCTGGTCCTCCTTCATGATAAGGGCATGTCTGATCCTCCTTAAACCAAAAAGGCAGATTTTTCGGTACTGTAAGAGGAGACTTAGTTTGGATGTGCCCCTTAGCCAGTAGTAACGGAAATAATTTTGCGTACAACATGGGTATAGGATCAAACCCTGATGGTCGTGTTGTACAGTTGTTGTTATATGGAGGATTTGCTGATCAGGTTGGCTCTGCGCAACCTGAGGTTGATACATAGGAATAAGCATAGGGTTGATAGCAGGAGTTACAGCTACTACTGGTTGATATCGACGCCTTTGCTTTCCGAGAGAGATATTCCCAATATCTCGCTCTTTTTTCTTAGGGAGAGAACTACCGTATTTTTTAGTACCACTTGTCGATCCAGTGTCTTTTACTAAACGTCCTTCTCGGACGGCTTCCTCAAGACGTACGCCCATACCGACCATCTCGGTGAAATCACTGGGCGCACTGGCAACCATTCGGTCATAGTAAAATGAGCTTAAGGTTTTTAAGAAGATCTTTGTCATCTCTTTTTCCTCAAGAGGTGGACAAATTTGAGCGGCGATTTTACACCACCTTTGAGCATACTCCTTAAAGGTTTCCTTGTCCTTTTTCGACATCGATCTGAGCTGATCTCTGTCGGGTGCCATGTCCAAATTGTATTTGTATTGTTGGACGAAGGCAGTGCCAAGATCTCTGAAAGTGCTGATCGTGGCATGGTTTAAACCCATGTACCATTTGAGTGCGGTACCGGTTAAACTATCCTGAAAGTAGTGAATCAGCAGGTCCTGATTCTCCGTCTGAGCTGACATCCGCCGAGCGTACATCACTAGATGGCTTTGAGGGCAAGAGTTACCCTTGTACTTTTCAAAGTCGGGCACTTGGAACTTGTGCGGGACTTTCACATTGGGGACCAGACAAAGGTCTGCGGCGTCATTTCCAAATAAATCCTGACCGCGACTGGCTTGCAGCTCCTTCTGCATTTCCAGAAACTGCTCCTGGAATTCATCCATTCTGTCAAACAAAGTTTCATTTTTATCAGCAGGTATTGGTGGAATCTGTCCTTCCGGGACAGTGTGCACCACAGGGGGTGGTACCGTGACTACGACAGTAAATCTTGGCGTTTCCCGAAGTTTGTAACCTTCAGAAGTCTTCAGTATGCCCCTGGCATCTTCGTTTTCCCGAAGTTTGTAACCTTCAGGCCCATCGGCTTCTGTTGAGATTCCCTGATCTTCAGTGATCGACGGAACATATCCTTCCGGGATATAGTTAACAGGCATGCCCCAAGGACGATCTTTCGGTATCTGATACCTAGGATCATACTTCTCCACGATGGGTGTTGAGGTGATCTCTGAGATCACAGTTATTTGTAGCTGAGCTTATGCCATGGCTTGCATGTCGTTACGAAGCTTTCTCATATCCTCTCTCAGAGCGTCGATCTCTTCCTTCAACTCTCTGTTTTCTTCCTCAAGATCATCCATCTTTTTCTGACGATTCGCCCGAGTATTGTACGAATGAGACAGTTTGACTCTAGAACCGAGACACAAACGTGAGATTAGTAGGTAAGAAGAATACGTGATGTGAGAATAATGAATGCAATGATTATATTAATTGTTCTTTTGGTTTAATCAAAATAAACTTCGACAATTAGATTGCAAATATCGAACAGTGGGGAAACCCCTTTTTATTGAATTCAAAGGATTACAGAAATGGAAATACAGTAGATTAGAGAGTGCAGAAACAGAAACCTAAGCTAATGGGTCCCGAGTCCTTTCTGAAGAGCAATCGGGCGCGGATTCTGGTACTTTCCTTTTCTTTGACCGGGGCTCTTGGGCCGTTGTCGGGTTGTCATTCTTTTTCCAAGTGAAAAGAGCGAGCAAATTCCTTTGGTCATCTTGATTCTCTACAGCATGTTGCTCCAAAATTTTAATCAGAGCATCTTTCTCTTTCAGTAGTTGCTGTATTTTGATGCACTCTACGTCGAGGGTGCGGTACTTGTTCTTCCAAGACCTTCTCTCCCGTTGAACTTTGTTGAGAGTAACCTGAAGCTTTTCAGTTTCTGTCATGAAGTACATGACAAATTCCCTCGGCGGAAGAATTCTGTAACGAGGATAAGGCATTTTTAGCTTGAGAGCCCTAGTTTGTGCCCAATGGAGATAAGGCTCCACCGAGACACAGTCCAGTTTTCCTAGAGACTCTCGTCCTTTCTTATGAACGTGCTTCTAAGCTTGCACTATTTCCGTTTTTAGTGCTCTGTCATTTTCTCCTTCCTTAAAGAAAAGACCTTCCAGATGAACACCCCGTGGGATGTGTCTCATCGGGTATCCAAATTGATGATAAACGAGAACTGGATGGTAATTGATTCCTCCCTTAGTTCCTATAAGGGGTACGTTGGGGAAGTTTCCACAACGACCAATGATTCTGATTCCATCATAGATCCTATTACACCAATCTATATCAGAGTTGGTAAGACACATGATCTTCTGCGACCAACGTAAGGCATTCTTGCAATCCCAAAATGTAGCAAACTTGGGCAAGTGGGAGATAAACCATTTATAAAGCAGAGGTACACAGCATGTGATCTCCCCTCCGCTGTACAAATTTCCCAAGTGTACAGAATGATACGCATCTGCGAGCAAAGTCGGTACAGGTTTTCCAATGAGAAAAACCTTAATGGAGTTAATATTGATGAAGTTATTGATGTTGGGAAACAAAAATAACCCGTAGGTCAGTAAAACAAAGATGCTTTCAAAAACATTGATGTTTCCTATACTGGAAAAATACAGGGCTTTCTTTGTCAAGAACTGGGCTGGCAAACCTTGGATGCCCCCTTAGTGGCCATGTGAGTCCTGACCTCAGACTCGTCCAAATGAATTGCTCTTGCAATGGTCTGATTCTTTGGAATTTCTTCCAGTCCAGAAAATGGAGCTCGATCAGTAATGTGTAGATCGATCAGATGAGAATACTCCTCCAGCGTCGGAGCAAGCTGTTAATCCGGGAATGTGAAACAGTGATAAACCGGATCGTAGAATTGAACGAGCGCATCCATGATTACCTCAATCACATGGACTCTTAGCAGTGGTAGCAGACCTCCGTGTTTGGCTCTGAAAGCCTCAGGGTTAGTGATCATCCTTGCTAACCTTCTTAAATCCTCTAGTTTTGGAACCTTGAAGGTGTACGTATGAGTTCTCCTTCTACCGAAATCCATTAGCGTAATCCTTTTCTCTGATATTTGCAATCACAGTCTTAGTTTTATTTGAAAAATGGAGAGACTAGAAGAGAAGTATTTTTTTTTGAATGTTTTAATGTCTTTTTTTTAAATGAATGCATGAATGCAGCACACAAAAACATAGAAAAAACATGGGGTCAGAGGGTCGTTGTCATGAAGTCAAAGGCTCTACCCATCCCCAAAGGTTTATACTAGGGTGATTTTTGTACCTGTACTCATTATCATCAGCTCCTCCCAGGAAAGCAAAACAACAAGCGGATCGCCAGCGAGTTGTAGAGCAATCTTAGAGTAAGTGCCATTCACCAAAAATAGATCACCAGCCTCAAATGAGGGTAGTATCGCGTAACAACTATTCCCGATAGTTTTCGCACTACGAAAGGGTTAGGCTCTTCAGCTTCTCAGACTTAACAATTGGCCCATTGTATAGGTGAGAGAATGGGTTACATTGGTCAGCCTCCACTGAGGTTGATGGTCGACCTCGTCGCCATCACTTATCTTAAGTGTATACTCAATCTTTCCACATGCGGCATCACACGCATTCCCATTAGCAGAAAAATAAACACGTATAGCAATTAGGAAAAGCGGTATATATATTTGTCCTAAACATCCTAGACCTTTAAAGCTATGAATCCTAAGTTCCTGATAGAAAATGGGTTCCCCGGCGGAAGCCCCAATCTGTGGTATCCACACAAGAGGTGAAAAGAAAGACCGTGCCTAGATCTAACTTTGAACGGCCCCACGGTGGGTGCCATTTTTCTGTAGCGAGCAATTTTGGATGCGGTTCTTAAGCGTTGGTCGCTCTCTGTGGTTGAGCTTACTACAGGTCGATTCATTTTTTATCCTATTGTGAGCTAATGAAGGAAGGGAAATAGATGTCTCCAATTAACCCTGCTTTGCATACTGAGTTTAAACAGCGGTCTGTTAGGTTACAGATGCTATCAATGTGTGGGGGGGGGGGCCTTTGTACTGGTTATTTGTATTTTCGCCAATACGGTTTTCTCTCTTTTTATTTTGACAGAAGGTTTCTGGCGGGGAACAGGGATTAGGATGTTAGGACTAATGCTTTGTGATGTATGGGATTTAGGTTTTTTGTTGATTGTGCTCGCTAAGATTTTTCTTTCAATCTTATGCCTACGTATTCCCGTTTACTGAAATAGGGAAATCAGAGCATTCGTAGTTCCTCCTATTCTATGGGAGGAAATGGGTGTTTTTGGTGTCTTGTTCAAAGCCCAAGACGTGAAGCTAAAGGGTAGTTTGTATCTTGTTCAAAGGCCAAGATGTGAAGCTGAAGGGTCTATTTGTGTCTTGTTCAAAGCCCAAGACGTGAAGCTAAAAGGGCCTCGACTTTAGAGAGAATTTGTCATCTCTAAAGAAGGGTTTGTCTGTCACAACTGTTGGGTGACTGGTTATAAAGGAGAATTACTTTAACCGGGATGTGTGAATCCGGCAATGCCATAATTTCCTTTATAGGGGATTGTAACCTGAAGGAGAAGACTTTAACTCAGTGTAGAGTAATGCTATCTTTCCTTAGGAATTTCTCATGCTAAAAGAGGGACAGTGGCATAGATATAGATGATCCAGAGGCTTGCCGCTTACAGCGACTAGATGAAGGGGAAGGAGTTGTTGATGTTTATGTACTGTGAACGAGGCACATCTTTGATGCTAAAAGGTTAATTAGATTAACCTGTGCTTTTCTTATACAAAGCCTAAGAGGAGGCTATGGGCCCAACAAGAGGGTATTTTTGTGTCTCGTATAAAGCCCGAGAGAGAGGCTGAAAGGTTTTGACTTGACGATGGAGTCTTTTATGTGTCTCGTACGAAGCCCGAGAGAGAGGCTAAACGTTGTTTGACTCCGCTGGGGAGAATCATTGTACAAAGCCCAAGAGGAGGCTAACTTCACTGGAGAAGGATCATTATACAAAGCCTAAGAGGAGGCTATGGTTACTGTTTCAGTTAAGTGACAGGTCCAGTATGCTGATTTTGAAAGAGAAAATCAGTTCTTATATGAGCAACATTGTACTCATGGATTTGATTCGAGGATCCGGGTTATGCCTGTTCTTTAAGGAAGCGGGAAATCCGAAGGGTATTGAGACTGTCCGAGTCTACGGGTTTTCTTCCTATTTTTGAAGGGGTCACTTGAGAATGTCTTTGAGACTCAAGGAGATTAGACTGTCCAAGTCCGGAGTTTTATCTTTTGTACTAAGCTTTGAGAAATAGTAGTAGACTCTATGGAAGGACTGTTCTATGCAGATGATTAGGTTTTGTTCCTATACCTCTAGGAGGTCGTCGGGACAATTTGTACAAAGCCCAAGAGGAGGCTGGAAACTTTTAAGAAGCCGACGGGTCCTTGTACTAAGCCCAAGAGGAGGCTATCATTCCTGGAGGAAGAGATAATTATACGAAGCCTAAGAGGAGGCTGTGAATACTTCTAAGAAGCCTGCGGGTCCTTGTATTAAGCCCAAGAGGAGGCGGGGTTGTTTTAGGAAGTCTGTGGGTCCTTGTACGATGCCCAAGAGGAGGCTAATGCTTTTAAGAAGTCGATGGGTCCCCAAACCCTGAGAAATTCAAGGCAAGCTATCCACAAGGAATATATCAAGTCAGGAAAGTTTGAGAATTTGGAAGAAACTCAAGAGATGCCATTCACGGAGAAAAGATTATCTCTGGGGAGTAGAGTTTCTTAACAAATGCTTTTAAGAAGCATGTGGGTCCCCAAACCCCGAGAAATTCAAGGCAATGCTATTCACCGAGAATAGATCAAAGTCAGGAAAGTTCGAGAATTTGGAAGAAACTCAAGAGATGCAATTCATGGAGAAGAGATCATCTCTGGGGAATAGAGTTTCTTTGACAACTTCTATGAGTGACAGTCTATGAAAGGGTTCACAGAGAATGCTGCCTTTCATATCTCCATATTGTTTAACCCTAAGAGGAGGGATGACTGTGTCTGGTAATCCTATGGGGATCTAGTTTAGACTATTTCTAAGAGTGATCAACGGGCTTAATGCTAGACGTAGTTGCCGGGGAAACTCTAAATATCTATACTATTATTACACAGTTGATATGAGTTTATGAAAGAAGACTTACAGTGAAACATCCCCACAATCCAGTTATATGTATATGAAAGCAGTAAATGAAAGCAATAACCACTTACTCGGTTGTAGAGCTTCCATGCTGTTTGGTCAGTTGTTCAACAAAGAAAGATTGAAAACAATAGTATATTCAAAATGAAAGGAGAAAGTGCTTTGAAAAAGAAAGATTTGGGGCTTACAGCTCAAGGAGAGGCCCAGGGTTTTATCAGTGAGCGCACTGTTTGAATTTGTACAGAGGGACTTATACAAGTGACTGAGGCCCAAAAAGGTTTTCTGTACAAAGGGATGGGTCTTACACTCTCTCAAGAGGCCCAAAAAGTTAAAGAAAAAGAGTGGGGCTTATAATACGAGGGTAGGCCCAGTTTGTTTTCTGTTTAAAATGGCGATCGCGCCGAGGTTTTCTTTTAACGCATAGGGACTTATACAATAAGTGAGGGCCAAAATGTTTGGTTAAAAGGGGATTGGGTCTTACACTCTATTAGAGGCCCAGGAGTTTTGAATGGGTCTTATAGCTCAAGGAGAGGCCCAAAAGGTTATTTTTCAAAAGGCGACAATTGCGCGGTTTGTTTTTTACGGTATCGGGACTTATACAATACACTGAGGCCCGCAAATGATTTGGTCAAAAAAAGGATTGGGTCTTACACTCTATTAGAGGCCCAAAGTGTTTTAAAAATGATTTATGGGGGTTGAATTAATCCAAAACCCTAATTTGTTTTCAAAAATGTATTTAATTGAATAAAAATTCAATTAAAATGATCAAAATTATTTTACATATGAAAAACAAATTGTGATCTTGGATTAATGCTTCAAAAATTTAGTATTGACCTACAAAATAATTAGAAAGCATTAAAAGTTGCAAAATCAAGGTGGAAAAAATATTTTAAATGTTAAAAATAATTAAAACATTAATTCTTTGCAAAATATCAATTATACAAAATAAATAATATTTTTGGGATTTTTTGGGAAAATAAAATATTTTAACATTTTTGTGAATTATTAAAAAAAGAATCAACTGAAAATCATTAAAACTCAGAGAGAAATTAATTTTTGAATCAATTAAATAAAATCACAAAATTCAAATATTTGAATTTGAAAGAAATGGTGCCAAGAACACACCAAGAACACGCGCATGTTCTGGGTTTGGCCAGATTTGCATTTTCTATCCAATCTCACTGAATACTTAATCATATCATGTAATCCACATATCATTATGCTCGTCTCAACCTCACGATCATGTCTATGTCAATTAATTTCATTTAAATTAAACATATAACAAGAAATAACGAAAAATCCTCAAGAACCCTAATTTCTGCATGAAGGCTAGGATTTTTGATACACGATTAAAACAATGCAATTAATTATGGGGAAACATTCTATGCATGATTATGAACATATGGCCAAATTATTGTGCGAGGAAATATGCATAGATTGAGAGATGACCAAGTATGTGCTTACCTCTAGGCCGTGACAGGAAGTGCAATGTGATTTTTGATTTGGAGGTGTTACAGATGAGTGGTCATGATCTGAACAGCTTCCCTACACCCTATGGAGTGTGTTTGAATGCTTGGACTTGATGGAAATTGGCTGGATCACTTCATGGCATCTCAACTGCATTTTGGTTAAAACCATGAACAATTGACTGGTGATTCTGAGAAATCAGTGTTCCAGTTGTTGTTTAAGTGTTTGATCAGCTCATATGTGATGTATATGAGGTGTGTGTGTGTGATTGGTTTGAGTGGAATTGCCCTCTAGCTCAAAATTCGATAGCTACCTTGCTAAGAAAGGCATTTTTGCCAAGAGAAAGAGATTTTGAGAAAGGCAAGTGTTATAGGCCTTTGGTGTACTTAAACTGATCACAATTGAGCTCTATTTATAGTAGAGCAAGTTTGTTTTGCAAGGAATAGTGAATGGCAACTGCTGAGTAGGTTTGTTCAATGTTGGCCAATGGAAGTTCAAGTCTCCTCTAGCCATTGACTAGAGGTTAGGGCACAAGCTGCTGGTTCCCTTGGTCTTGGATAAGTCTTGACCGAATTCAAATGAAAATGGCTCAGTCCATGCCACCTTGATGCTTCCATTGAATGCTCCAATCCAAATTTGAAGTCTTGTCCCTATTTTGGTAATTCTAGGTTCAACATGTTTTTTCTTGTTCCAAGGACTTTGGAGGCTTGGCTCAGTGATTGTCCCCTTTAGATTCAATCCTCAGATGTGTCCAAGTGGATAGGAGTGTTTGGATTTGCACAATTTTGGCAAATCGAGCAAAAATGCAAATTCTGCCTTGCCTTGACAGATTTCAACAAGGCAACTTGACAATGTCATAACTCATAGCCCAAATGGAATTTGGCAATGTTCTTGGCCATTTTGGAAAGCCCTTACATGATACAACAACTGTTTGAACATGTTTGGTTTTGATCTCTTTTGAATCCAAGTGAAAAATCCCCCTACATTTGGAAAAAAATGAAGACAGATTTGGACTTAGTGAAAATTTCACTAAGTGTTGGAAAAAGTGACATTTTCATTTTTCAACCATTTTGATCACTCCATAACTCAAAATCCTTAATGAATTGGACTTAGGTCTAGTTGAAGTTTTTGTAGAGGGTAATGAGGGATACAACTCCATCTTGGGATGGGAAAAAATGGCCTTGTGGTTTAGGAGTTATGATCCACCAAAGTTGGTACCTTAGCCACTTTATTTTTAACTTAGAAAATTTTCTAAGTTTTTATGGTTACCCCTTTTACAAGTTATCCAACTTTTCTTGATTTTTCTTGATGAATGATGATTCAAATCATACATTAACATCATTTTAGGGTTAAAAATCCATTTTGGTGAAAAATCTCAAAAAGTCAAAGTTGACTTTTGTGCACAGTTGACTTTTTATCAGATGAATTCCAAACTGTGCAATTCTTCAGGAAATCATGTCCTTGACCTAAATCAAACTTGATGGACATGTTCCATGGGTGTCATGGGGTATATTGAGGCATGTCCTAGGGTTTGGGAGCATGTCCTGGTCAAAAGTCAAAGTTACAGTCGACTTTCCTCGCGAAACCCTAATTGTGGTGCAGATGAAATTGAGACTTGTTGCTCAAACTTCTTGGATTAATCCATTGTTCCAAATGGATCAATATAGTTCATTAGAGACCCCCAAACCTTCTCTTGAGGTCTTGGTTCATGATTTGTCCCAAAAGTCAACTTAGGGATGAATTAGGTCAAGAAACCCTAATTCCTGATTTTTGATGTATGCATCGCCTGAGGCAAAATTGACTTGATGGTTGGGTCCATGAGGCTCCATGGAGTATATTAGGTTGTGTTTTGGATCCTTGGCTTGTGTCCAGATGAAATTTTTCATCTGGAGGCTCTGGTCGACCAAAACCCTAATCTGGTGATACTTGCGATCTTGAGACTTGATCCACCTAAAAGGGAGCAGCCTTGTGCTTAATCCTTGAAGTGGGAGTCCGTTTGATCCATTGTGGATATTTGAGAGTGTAGACAAATTGAAGATCATGTCATTCCTTGATTGATCCTTTGTCTAAGGCTCTGAGAGGGCTCGAAACCCTAATTTTGATTGTAGTGGATGCTCACCCATCTTTGGGGAGACTGATGGAGTATGATGGTTCCTCCACACTGTGATGATGATTCTCACACTGATGGGAAATCTTAGTGGTCAAAATTTGGGGTGTGACACTACGATTAGCACATTCAGAGACCTTGGTACTGCCTTCGTCCAACAATACAAATACAATTTGGACATGGCACCGGATAGAGATCAACTCAGATCAATGTCACAAAAGGACAAGGAAACCTTTAAGGAGTACGCTCAGAGATGGCGTGAAATTGCCGCTCAAATTTGTCCACCTCTTGAGGAAAAAGAGATGACAAAGATCTTCTTGAAGACCTTAAGCTCATTTTATTATGACAGAATGGTTGCCAGTGCGCCCAGTGACTTCACCGAGATGGTGGGCATGGGAGTTCATCTTGAGGAAGCCGTCCGAGAAGGACATTTGGCAAAAGATGCTGGATCATCGAGTAGTACAAAATGATAGGTAGTGCTCTCCCTAAGAAAAAAGAGCAAGATATTGGGAATATCTCTCTCGGAAAGCAAAGGTGACGTTATCAACCAGTAGCAGCTGTAACTCCTACTATCAGCCCTGCGCATATTCCTACGTATCAACCTCAGGTTGCGCATAGCCAACCTAATCAGCAAAGGACACAACAGCCTCTTCAGTAGGCTCGTCCTCCATACAATAACAACCGTACAACACGGCCGCCAGGGTTTGATCCTATACCCATGTTGTACACAGAACTATTTCCACTACTACTAGCTAAGGGGCACATCCAGACTAAGTCTCCTCTTACAGTACCGGAAAATCCGCCTTTTTGGTTTAAGGTGGATCAAACATGCCCTTATCATCAAGGAGGATCAGGGCATAACATAGAGAACTGTCTCAATTTCAAATCTGACGTACAAAAGCTTGTTAGGAGTGGGCTCTTATCTTTCAAAGATACGAATCCCAATGTTCTCACAAACCCGCTGCCTCAACATGAGAAAGCTGCAGTCAACCTGATTGAGAAAGAATTTAACAACGTCTATCAAATTCACGAAGTACTCTTATTGAGGACCAATTTGGTCAAGATGCATTGTAGACAGGGTGGATATGGCCATGTGCCACCTCATAATTATCATCAATGTGATGTCTGCTCTAAAAACAATCAAGGATGTTCTGTAGTGCAAGCAGCTCTACAGGAACAAATGGATCTCGGATGGATCCAAGAGCACCGAGTTCGTGGAGTTAACATGGTCTATACGAACTCCAACGTCATTCAGAACCATGATATTTGTGCAATGAATGTCAACTTGGTGGCAATGCACTCAAGACAAAGCCAGTATCATAATCTGCCACGACACGATTATAGTTCCCGTCTGACTTGCTCGGTAAACAAACAGGGATGTTCTTTCATACAAGAGGCTCTCCAGCGTCAGATGGATCTTGGATGGATCCAAGACTACCATGATAGGAACCCTTATCAGATCAACATGGTTCAGATCTTCGATATTCGCGTGATGAATACCAACCTAGTAGAGTTACATGCTGAGCAGGTCTGACTCGGGTTCTTAATCTCACACGACTATCAAAGCTGTAAAGCAGGTTGCGAAAACGATCGAGGTTGTACTCTTGTCCAGGAGGCACTTCAACACTTGCTAAATCACTGGTGGATGCCAATCTATATGGATGAAGATACTCAGCAGATTAGTATCAATAACAGGAATCGCACTCGGCGTCAAAGTCAGGATGTCCGATCTATGGAAGCTAACCTAGTGAGGTTACATTGTATTCAAAGTGGGCGTGGTCAGGTGCCACCACACAACTATGACCGTTGTAGTGTCTGTTCGAAAAGTAACCAAGGGTGTTACCTTGTGAGGGTAGCTCTTCAGGGTCAGGTGGATCATGGAGAGATTCACCCATATCCGGGTTCTGGACCCATCAACTGGACGCCGAACTACCTTGCCAATCAAGTCGAGGATGTTGTCACAATCTCTGGTCATCACCAGACCAGGGATGTTTTTGCCATCATCCCTTTACTTGATGAATCTAGAGCTCCCAAACGGGAACGGATCGAGATTACTTATGATGGTCAGAAAAGTCAGAAGGTTCCCATAGTCATCTATCTACCGGGACCACTACCGTATGAATTAACTAAGGTTATCCCTTACAAATACGGTGCAACGACAGTTGAAAATGGAAAGGAAATTCCATTACCCTCCGTCGTGAATATTGCAGACATCAGTCGTGTAACACGGAGCGGTCGAATCTTCAACCGAGGAGTTAGAGAACCTAACAAGGAAAAGGAACTTCAGACAGAAGCTCCCGATCCATCAGTCGGTCAATCCAGTAATCCCAAACTTTAGAAAAATAATGATGTGATGCTGAAGCTCATCCAAAGGAGTGAATATAACATTGTTGATCAGCTGTTACAGACTCCTTCAAAGATCTCGGTATTATCACTGTTACTCAGTTCTGAAGCCCACAGGGAGGCTCTACAGAAAGTCTTGGAGCAACCCTTTATGGAACAGGATGTAACAATCAGATAGTTTGATAGCATTGTCTCTAACATCACTTCCTGCAATAATTTGGGATTTAGTGATGAGGAATTACCCAAAGAAGGTCGCCGTCATAACATGGCGCTCAATATCACAGTTAACTGCCAGGACGATGCCTTAGCCAGCGTACTGGTAGACACAGGGTCAGCCCTGAATGTTATACCAAAGTCCACTTTGATGCAAATATCATTCAAAGGCCCTCCGATGAGAATCAGTGAGGTCGTCGTCAAAGCGTTCGACGGATCCAGAAAAACAGTTATCGGCGAAGTTGATCTTCCCATAACTATCGGTCCTCACACTTTCCAAGTCACTTTCCAGGTCATGGACATCCGGGCAACATACAGTTGTTTATTAGGAACACCTTGGATACATCAGGCTGGAGCGGTCACTTTGACCCTCCACCAAAAGCTAAAGTTCGTTCAGAACGATCAACTTGTCACAGTCTGTGGAGAACAGGCCTTGCTCGTGAGTAACTTATCGTCATCTACTTGTGTAGAACCCGAGGAGGTTATTGGGACGCAGTTCCAAGCGCTGTCGGTGGGCAAGGACAATTAATCCCAAGGAGGAACCTCGATCTCCTCATACAAAGATGTTATCAAAGCGGTCGAGAGTACCGATACAACCGGATGGGGATAGCTTTTCATTCCTATTGACAATGAAACAAAGAAGGGTCTTGGTTTTTCTGCAACCTGTACCCAGACAGCTGCCAGCGATGGAAGTCTTCATCCCATTTAGAACTTCTTCCATAGTGGAGGTTTTCTTCACCCAGTCCCTTAAGCAGTCCATGCTATCAATGAGAAAGATCCCTCTGACACAAAGGAAGAGTGGAAGTCCTATCTTAACAAGGATAGTTATATGTCTCAGGACGAAATGCAAACTCCTTTTTGCTTTCCTACAGAGAGTCCGAGATTTATACCCAGGTCAGACATCGAAATGATATACGGGGATTGTGATCCAGAAGGATGCCTTGCTCCACCAAATTCATTAGAGGAAGACACTCCGATGAAAGGCAATTTTGACTACACCTACTATGGCCCAATGGATGGTCTGCCAATGTGGCAGCCTTATCCAAGAGACTTGTGGCAAGAGAGTCAGCCGAACAATGAAAATCAGCTGACCGACATTGAACAGAATGCCTGTGTCCCCACCATGTCATGGGATCAACACTCAGGTTTTTAGAAACTACTCAACACGACGATGAATTTGCAACATTTGTAGGACTTGAATTCATCAACTATGCTTTTCCCGAGGTCAACGTCATCGAGAGGGATGACTTCTCAAGTTCGAAAGAAGTGTGGGACACCCTAGGACAACCGAGTGAAAAATACGACTATATGGTCAAGTACATCGCTCCCGAAAGCTCTCGTATCAGGCTCGAAGATATCCAGCCAACTGGATGGGGAGATACAGCTGAGAGCACAAATGCTACGCAAAATGCAACTGAGGAATCCTCCTACGATTATTCTACCTGGGAGACAGATTCCAATGATCCTGCTCCACCAGAAATCAGCGTTATTTCTGAAGACAAATCAAGGAAGGTACCAGACTTTGTGATTCACCGAGGAGTTCGCCGCCAATGGGTTGCTGTCGATGTTCTGAAGATCGTTCATAAGTCAAAGTAATTGTCATCTTTAACCTTTCAACCTGCCCAGGTGAAACAGATGTTTTGATAGGGCTCGCTTTCTGTAAATTTCCCTCTTCGCTTTTCCCAAAGCGACAGAGTTTTGTTTTATAGGGCTGTAGTTTCAAGAATCGACTTGTTCATTAATAAAATAACGTCGTTCTGTAATTTCCGCATTAATTGCTATTTTCTCTTTTCGTTTGTCAGAAAATGGTAATCCTAAAAAACAATTCAATAACAAAAACAAGCAGTAATAAAAAAAATACAATGCACACACTTTTGCATTCTCTCTATCTCTTCTAAACATGAATCCTCACGTCATGCAGATTGCTTGTTTTAAACCCAGTTGAAACATACATTCCGATGCCTTCTCCCGACTTTGGGTTCCGATATTTGGGGCTGAAGAAGAAGTTGACAACGAAATTCCAGAAGAGATCTTTCGACTACTCAGACGGGAGGAAAGGTCCATTGAACCTCACAAAGAGCCGTTGGAAACGATCAATGTGGGTTCGGAAAAAGAGAGAAAAGAAATCAGGATTGGGGCACTGATCAGTCCAATTTCCAGAGAGAGTTTGATAAAGCTTCTCAAAGAATTTCCCGATGTATTCGCTTGGTCCTATCAGGATATGCCAGGGTTGGATACCAGCATCGTGGAACATCACTTACCGTTAAGATCGGAATGTCCGCAGTAAAGCAAAGGTTGAGACGGACTCACCCAGACATGGCCATCAAAATCAAAGAGGAGGTACAGAAACAGATCGACGCAGGTTTCCTCGCTACATCTGAATATCCTCAATGGTTAGCCAACATCGTACCCGTTCCCAAAAAGGACGGAAAGGTCAGAATGTGTGTTGATTACAGGGATCTGAACAAGGAAAGTCCAAAGGAAGACTTTCCTTTACCACACATTGACATGCTTGTTGACAGTACATTAAAGTTCAAAATTTTCTCCATAATGGATGGATTCTCGGGCTATAACCAGATCAAAATGGCCCCGAAGGACATGGAGAAAACTTCGTTCATTACCCCATGGGGTACCTTTTGTTACAAGGTGATGTCGTTCGGCTTGAAGAACGCCGGGGCAACCTATCAAAGGGCCATGACTACTTTGTTTCATGACATGACACACAAAAAGATAGAGGTATATGTTGATGACATGATTGCAAAATCTAAGACAGAAGAGGAGCATGTGACCCACCTATCAAAACTATTCGAGCGTTTGAGAAAATACAAACTCTGCTTGAATCCTAACAAGTGCACTTTCGGTGTCCTTTCGGGGAAATTCTTAGGGTTCATCGTCAGCCAGAAAGGGATTGAGGTCGATCCTGACAAGGTCAAGGCCATTCGAGAAATGCCTTCTCCGAAAACTGAAAAACAAGTCAGAGGATTCATGGGACGTTTGAACTACATCTCCAGGTTCATATTCCTTATGACCGCCACATGTGCGCCGATTTTAAAATTACTCAAAAAGAACCGGGATTGCGTTTGGTCAGAAGATTGCCAAACCGCCTTCGACAGTATTAAGGAATACCTGTTGAATCCGCCGATTCTATCACCTCCAGTGGAAGGAAGACCACTGATCATTTACCTCACAGTCCTAGAGGACTCAATGGGATGTGTACTTGGCCAACAAGACGAAACCAAACGAAAAGAGTCTGCCATCTACTATCTAAGCAAGAAGTTCACCGACTGTGAAACTCGGTACACGATGCTCGAGAAAACTTGTTGTGCTTTGGCTTGGGCAGCCAAACATCTTCGTCAGTACATGATTCGTCACACTACTTGGTTGATCTCTGAAATGGATCCAATCAAGTATGTATTTGAAAAACCTTCTCTCACGGGAAGGATTGCCCGTTGGCAGATGTTGCTATCAGAATATGACATAGAGTACCACGCTCAAAAAGCCATTAAAGGAAGTATTTTAGCTGATCATTTGGCTCATCAACTGATTGACAATCAAGAATCAATCGAGTTAGACTTCCCAGACGAAGATATCATGTATCTAAAAATGAAAGACTGCGACGAACCGCTACCGAGTGAAGGGCCAGAACCAGGTTCCCAGTGGGGACTTATCTTTAACGGAGCAGTTAATCATTATGGAAAAGCTCATATGTGATGTATGTGAGGTGTGTGTGTGTGTGATTGGGTTGATTGGAAAAGCTCTCAAACTCAAAACCCGATAGCTACCTTGCTAAGAAAGGCATTTTTGCTAAGAGAAAGAGAATTTGCGGAAAGCATCTGTTAGATGGCTTTGGTGTACTCAAACTGATCACAATTGAGCTCTATTTATAGTAGAGCAAGTTTATTTTGCAAGGAATAGTGAATGGTAACTGATAAGTAGGTTTGGCCAATGTTGTCCAATGGAATCCAAGTCTCCTCTAGCCATTGACTAGAGGTTAGGGCACAGAGCTGTGGTTCCCTTGGTCTTGGATAAGTCTTGACTGATTTCAGATGAGAATGGCTTAGTCCATGCCACCTTGATGCTTCCATTGAATGCTTCAATCCAAATTTGGAGTCTTGTACCTATTTTGGCCATTCTAGGTTCAACATGCTATTTCTTGTTCCATGGACTTTGGAGGCTTGGCTCAGTGATTGTCCCCTTTAGATTCAATCCTCAGATGTGTCCAAGTGGATAGGAGCATTTGAATTTGGCTGATTTTGGCAAATCGAGCAAAATTGCAAATTCTGCCTTGCCTTGAAAGATTTCAGCAAGGCAACTTGCCAATGACATATCTCATGGTGTAAGTTGAATTTGGTAATGCTCTTGACCATTTTGGAAAGCCCTTACATGATACAACAACTGTTTGAACATGTTTGGTTTTGATCTATTTTGAATCCAAGTGAAAAATCCCCCTACATTTGGCAAAAAGTGAAGGCAGATTCTGACTTAGTGAAAATTTCACTAAGTGTTGGAAAAAGTGACATTTTCACTTTTCTGCCATTTTGATCACTCCATAACTCAAAATCCTTAATGAATTGGACTTAGGTCTAGTTGAAGTTTTGTAGAGGGTAATGAGGGCTACAAATCCATCTTTGGATGGGAAAAAATGGCCTTGTGGTTTAGGAGTTATGATCCTCCAAAGTTGGTACCCTTGTCACTTTATTTTTAACTTAGAAAATTTTCTAAGTTTTTATGGTTACCCCTTTTACAAGTTATCCAAATTTTCTTGATTTGTCTTGATGAATGATGATTCAAATCATATATTAACATCATTTTAGGGTTAAAAATCCATTTTGGTGAAAAATCTCAAAAAGTCAAAGTTCACTTTTGTGCACAGTTGACTTTTTATCAGATGTATTACAAACTGTGCAATTCTTCAGGAAATCATGTCCTTGACCTAAATCAAACTTGATGGACATGTTCCATGGGTGTCATAGGGTATATTGAGTCATATCCTAGGGTTTGGGAGCATGTCCTTGTCAAAAGTCAAAGTTACAGTTGACTTTTCCCTTGAAACCCTAATTGTGGTGCAGATGAAATTGAGACTTGTTGCTCAAGCTTCTTGGATTAATCCCTTGTTCCAAATGGAACAATATGGTATATTAGAGACCCTCAAACCCTCTCTTGAGGTCTTGGTTCATGATTTGTCCCAAAAGTCAACTTAGGGGTGAATTAGGTCAAGAAACCCTAATTCCTGATTTTTGATGTATGCATCCCCTGAGGCAAAATTGACTTGATGATTGGGTCCATGAGGTTCCATGGAGTATATTAGGTTATGTTTTGGATCATTGGCTTGTGCCCAGATGAAAATTTCCATCTGGAGGCCCTGGTCGACCAAAACCCTAATTTGGTGATACTGGCGATCTTGAGGCTCGATCCACCTAGAAGGAAGCATCCTTGTGCTTAATCCTTGAAGTGGGAGTCCTTTTTGATCCTTTGTGTATGTTTGAGAGTGTAGACAAGTTGAAGATCAAGTCATTCCTTGACTGATCCTTTGTCTAAGGCTCTGAGAGGGCTTAAAACCATAATTTTGATTGTAGTGAATGCTCAACAACCCTTGAGGCATTTGATGAGGCTTGATGGTTCATCCATATTGTGATGATGATTGACACAATGATGGGAATCTTAGTGGTCAAAATTTGGGGTGTGAAAGTTACCCCTCAGGGTACCCACATTCCTTTCACCGCCAGACTCACGTTCAAATGTAAGAAACAATGAGGCCGAATATGAAGCTTGTATCATGGGTCTCGAGGAAGCAATTGATTTAAGGATCAAAAACTTGGATGTATATGGCGTCTCAGCCTTGGTTATCAATCAGTTAAAAGGAGATTGGAACACATACCAATCAGGATTGATTCCTTACAAAGACTATGCAAAAAGGTTGTTACCTTTCTTCAACAGAATCGAATTTCATCACATCCCTCGTGATGAGAATCACATGGCTGACGCCTTAGCCACTCTCTCTTCCATGATTAGTTTAGGTCAATGGAATGACTTACCTAAGATCGACATAATGCGCCTAGAACGGCCCGCTTACATCTTCATGATTGAAGCAGTCATAGATGACAAACCTTGGTATCACGATATCAAATGCTTCCTTCAAAAACAAGAGTACACTGCTGGGGCATTCAGAAAGGATAGAAAGACCCTCAGAAGACTAGCAGGTAGCTTCTTCCTGAACGGTGACACCCTTTATAAGAGGAATTTTGACTTGGTCTTGCTCCGATGCGTAGACAGACCAGAAGCAGACATGCTTATGAAAGAAATTCATGAAAGATCCTTTGGCACTCATGCCAACGGACACACAATGGCGAGAAAAATTCTGAGAGCAGGGTATTACTGGTTGACCATGGAATCCGACTGCTACAAGTACATGAGGAGGTGTCACAAGTGTCAGATATACTCCGACAAAGTTCATGTACCGTCAACGCATCTCAAAATTCATGTACGTTTTTGACGAGTATATAAAAGTTTGTGAAAGAAGACCTACAGTGAAACATCCCCACAATACAGGTATATATATGAAAGCGGATAAAGAAAGCGGGTAAACACTTACTCGGTTGTAGAGCTTCCATGTTGTTTTGTTAGTTGTTCAACAAAGAAAGCTTTGATAACAATATTATACCCAAAATCAAAGGAGAAAGTGCTTTGAAAAGATTGTCGGGGCTTACAGCTCAAGGAGAGGCCCGAGGTTTTATCTGTGATTGCACTGTGGTATGAATTTGTACAGTGGGACTTATACAAGTGACTGAGGCCCAAAAAGGTTTTATGTACCAAGGGATGGGTCTTACACTCTCTTAAGAGGCCCAAAGTTATTTTTGCACAAGAGATGGGGCTTACAACTCAAGGAGAGGCCCATTGTTCTTTATTAAAAAGGCGACAATCGCGCCGAACTTTTTGGTGGTATCGGGACTTATACAATACTCTGAGGCCCAAAATTGTTTATTTACAAAGGGGATTGGGTCTTACACTTTATTAGAGGCCCAAAGATGGTTTTATACAAAGGGTGGTGGGGCTTACAGCTCAAGGAGAGGCCCAAAGTTTTGTTTGAAAACGACGATCGCGCCGTTGTTTTAGAATGTACAGAGGGACTTATACAACAAGTGAGGCCCAAAATGGTTTATGTACAAAAAGGGTTGGGACTTACACTCTATTAGAGGCCCAAAAGTGTTTGAAAAAGTTTGATGAGGGTTTAATAAATCAAAACCCTAATTTGTTTTCAAAATGTATTTTAATTTAATAAAAATTCAATTAAAATGATCAAAATTGTTAAGCATGTGAAAAACAAATTGTGATCTTGGATTAATGTTTCAAAAATCACGTTTTGATCCATAAAATGATTGGAAGTCACTAAAATTTGCAAAATCAAGAAGGAAAAAATATTTTAAATGTCAAAAACAATTAAAATATTAATTCTTTACAAAAGTATCAATTATATGAAATAAATAATATTTTTGGGATTTTTTTGGTGAAATAAAATATTTTAACATTTTTGTGAATTATTAAAGAAAGAATCAACTCAAAATCATTAAAACTCAGAGAGAAATTAATTTTTGAATCAATTAAATAAAATCACAAAATTTAAATATTTGAATTTTTGAAAAAGGGCGCCAAGAACATGGCAAGAACACGGGCCCTTCCTCTGTTTTTGCAGATTTGCATTTTCTATCCAATCTCACTGAATACTTGATGATATCATGCAATCTACATATCAATCTACTCATTTTCACCTCACGATCATGTCTATGGTTTTTAATTTTATTTATTTTAAGCATGGAATAAGAAATCAAAGAGAAACCTCAAGAACCTTAAATTCTGCATGAAGGTTCAGAAATTCCATACACGATTTATACAAAGCAATTTATTGAGGGTAAACACTTTATGCATGATTATGAACATATGGCCAAATTATTGTGCAGCAAAAAATGCATGGATCATAGAGTTAGAAGAGATCATGCTTACCTCTTGCAGTTGGTGATCGTGTTTTGGGTTAGAGAAGTTACAACTAGGTTCCAATGATATGGATAGCTTCCCTAGGTGCCAAGTGATGTGCCTGAGTGCTTGGAATGGTTTGAAACAAGCTGGAACTGAAGATGGTATCCCAACTACAACTTGGTTAAAACCTTGAGCAGTTGGCTGGTGATTCTAAGAAATCAGTGTTCCAAATGTTGTTTAAGTGTTTGGATCACTTCTATATGATGTTTATGAGGTGTGTATGTGATTGGTTTGATCGGAATAGCTCTCAAACTCAAAACCCGATATCGACTTGCCTTAGAAGGAAAAATTGGAAGTGAGAAGGAGATTTTGAGGAAAGCATCTTTTTGATGGCTTTGGTGTACTCAAATTGAACACAATTAAGTTCTATTTATAGTAGAGCATGTTTGTTTTGCAAAGAATAGTGAATGGCAACTGCTGCATAGTTTTGGCCAATGTTGATCAATGAGAGTCCAAGTCTCCTCTAGCCATTGACTAGAGGTTAGGGCACAGGCTGCTGGTTCCCTTGGTCTTGGATAAGTCTTGACTGAATTCAGTTGGGAATGTGTCAGTCCATGCCACCTTGGGGCATCCATTAAATGCTTCAATCCAAAATTGGAGTCGTGTCCCTATTTTAGTGATTTCTAGGTTTGGCATGCTACTTCTTGTTCCAAGGACTTTGGAGGCTTGAGACCAGAGTTGGTTCCTCCTTGGTCTCCCCATGAGGAATTCAGATGGATAGAGTTGCTTGTCATTTGCACAAATTTGGCAAATCGAGCAAAATGCACAAATCTGCCTTGCTTTGGCAGTTTTCAGCAAGGCATATTGCCATTGTCATATCTCATGGCTCAAGTGGAATTTGATGGAGTTCTTGGCCATTTTGGAAAGCCCTCATATGATACAACAATTTTTTGATCATAGTTGGTTTTGATACTTTCTGGATCGAAGTGAAAAATTCCCCTACATTTGGAAAAAAGTGAAGGCAGATTCTGACTTAGTGAAAATTTCACTAAGTGTTGGAAAAGTGACATTTTCACTTTTTGTGATTTTGATCATTCCATAACTCAAAATCCATGATGAATTGGAATTAGTTATGTTTGAAGCTTTTGTAGAGGGCCATGAGAGCTACAAATCCAGCTTTGGATGGGGAAAAATGGCTTTGTGGTTTAGGAGTTATGATCTTCCAAAGTTGGTACCCTAGCCACTTTAATTCATAACTTAGAAAATTTCTAAGTTTTTAATGGTTACCCCTTTTTCAAGTTATCTCACTTTTCTTATTTTTCTTGATGAATGATGATTCAAATTATACATTAACATCATTTTGGGGTCAAAGAACCATATTTGTGAAAAATCTTAAAGAGTCAAAGTTTGACTTTTGTGCACAGTTGACTTTTTGTCAGATGAATTCCAAACTGTGTGATCCTCTATGAAATCAAGTCCCAAACCTAAATCAAACTTAATGGACATGTTCCATAGGTGTTATAGGGTGCATTGAATCATGTCCCAAGGTTTGGGAGCATGCCTGGGCCAAAAGTCAAAGGTACAGTTGACTTTTCCCGTGAAACCCTACTTGTGGTTCTGATGAAATTGAAACTTGTTGATCAAGCTTCTTGGATTAATCCATTGTTGCAAATGAATCAATGTAGTGTGTTAGAGACCCTCAAATCCTCTCTTGAGGTCTTGGCTCGTGTTTTATCCCAAAAGTCAACTTAGGGGTGAATTAGGTCAAGAAACCCTAATTCCTGATTTTTGATGAATGCTTCCCCAGAGGCTAAATTGACTTGATGATTGGGTTTATGATGTCCCTTGGAGCATATTAGGTTCTATTGTGAAGCATTGGCTCATGCCCATAGGAAAATTTCCATCTGGAGGCCCTAGTCGACCAAAACCCTAATTTGGTGACACTGACGATTTTGAGGCGTAATCCACTTGGACTGTGGCTACATTATGCTTGATTCTTGATGTGGGAGTCCTCTTGATCCATTGTGGATGTTTGAGAGGCTTAGACAAGTTGAAGATAATGTCATTCCTTGATTGATCCTTTGTCTAAGAGCTCTGAGAGGGCTTGAAACCCTAATTTTGATTGTAGTGAATGGTCACCCATCTTTTGGGAGATTAATGAGGTATGATGGTCCATCCATATTGTGATGATGATTTGTACAATGATGGGGAATATTAGTGGTCAAAATTTGGGGTATAACATCAGTCGACTAGTGTGTGTACACTGTCGATGTTTTAGTTCTTCTAACCTTGTTGGTGGTGTGCAGGATGGCTGGAAGAAATGATCGTACAATTGTTGATGCATTGGAATCAGCTGCTAATGTGGTAGCGCAGCTTAATCCGAATGGTGGAGCTCCGGATGAGTTTCGTGCTTTGGGAAAGTTTCAGAGGAACAATCCACCGACTATTGTGGGTATGCATGATCCAGCAAGTGCACACAAGTGGCTGAAGGCGATCGAGAAGATCTTCCAGGCGATAGGGTGTACTGATGAGTAACATGTTCAGTTTAGAACGCATATGCTGGAAGAAGAGGCTTAGCATTGGTGGGATAACACCCGTCAGAGACTCGCAGATGTTGGAACTGTGATAACCTGGGCTGTGTTTAGACAAGATTTTCTAGGAAAGTATTTTCCGGAAGATGCTCGTGGCAAGAGAGAAGTGGAATTCCTTAAGCTGAAGCAAGGTGACATGACTTTGGCAGAGTATGCTGCGAAGTTCGAGGCTTTGGTGAAGTTCTGTCTGCACTACAATCGTGTTGATACTGAGATGTCAAAGTGTCACAAGTTCGAGAATGGGCTGAGACCAGAGATTAAGCAGGGTATTGGGTATCAACAGATCCACAGGTATGCAGAGTTGGTTAAAAAGAGCAGAATCTACAATGAGGATAATCGAGCTTGATCGGCTCACTACAAGTAGTTGAGTGAGAAGAAAAGGCAGTATAGGGGAAAACCTTATACAACTTCAGCTGAAAAACAGAATCAGAAGTCTTCAGATGGGAAAAGGACAAGTGGGGGAGCAACTCCCGCTTATGGAAAGTGTCATAAGTGTGGAGAACAAGGTCACTGTGCTGATGTGTGTACCAATAATGTGCTAAGGTGCTACAAATGTGGTAAGAAGGGACATAGAGCTACTGAATTCAAAGATGATGGTCCAACCTGTTTCAATTTTGGTGAGAAAGGTCATATCAGTACTCAATGTCAAAAGCCAAAGAATACTGCGACTGCTGCTCAGACCAATGGCAGAGTGTTTGCTTTGAGTGGTGCAGAAGTGCCAGAGAAGGACAACCTGATTCGAGGTACTTGTTTTATTAATAATATCGAGTTGCTTGCTATTATTGATACTGGTGCTACTCATTCTTTTATCTCGCTTGAATGTGCTAATAGATTGGGTTTGAAATTGGCTGATATGAATGGTAATATGCAAATAGAAACTCCAGCTAATGGTTTTGTTACTACTACCCTTGTGTGTTTGAGATGTCCTGTGACGATTTTTAAGAAGAACTTTGTGATGGGTTTGGTGTGCCTACCCTTGCACCAAATTGATGTAATCTTTGGAATGAACTGGTTGGAGTTCAATTGTGTTTATATCAATTGTTATAAAAAGACTGTAGAGTTTCCTGAGTTTGATGACAGTGGAGATTTGATGTTCTTGTCTGCTAAGCAAGTGGACGAGCTGATGGAAGACGAAGCCTTGGTGTTTGCAATGTTTGCATCATTGTAAATTAATCGTGAAGTTGCGAGTGTGGAGTGGCCTGTTGTTTGTGAATTTCCAGATGTGTTTCCAGACGACGTCAGTGATTTGCCTCCAGAGCGTGAAGTAGAGTTTGTAGTGGACTTAATACCAGGTACGAGTCCAGCGTCGATGGCTCTTTATCAGATGTCAGCTTCTGAGTTAAGCGAACTGAAGAAACAACTGGAAGAATTTCTTGAGAAGAGGTTTGTTCGACCAAGTGTTTCTCCGTGGAGTGCTCCTGTGTTGTAAGTGACGAAGAAATATGGTAGCATTAGGTTGTGTATTGATTATCGGCAGTTGAATAAAGTGACTATCAAGAATAAGTACCCACTACCGAGGATCGACGATTTGATGGATCAGCTAGTAGGTGCTTGTGTGTTTGGAAAGATTGATTTGAGGTCGGGTTATCATCAAATTCATGTTAAGCCTGACGATATTCCGAAGACGGCCTTCTGGACGAGGTATGGTCACTATGAATACAGTGAGATGCCGTTTGGTGTGTCCAATGCACCTGGTGTGTTCATGGAGTACATGAATCACATTTTTCATGAGTATTTGAATAAGTTTGTGGTGGTGTTTATCGGCGATATCTTGATATATTCTAGATCTGAAGAAGAGCATGTCGAGCATTTGAGAACTGTGTTGCAAGTACTGAAGGAGAAGAAGTTGTATGCAAAGTTGTTGAAGTGTGAGTTCTGGTTGAAGGAAGTGAGTTTTCTTGGCCATGTGATTTCAAGTGGTGGAATCGTTGTTGATCCTTCTAAGATTGATGTTGTATTACAGTGGGAGACTCCGAAGTGTGCTACCGAGATACAAAGTTTTCTGGGATTTGAGGGTTATTACCGCAAGTTTATCGAAGGCTTTTCTAAGTTGGCATTACCTTTGACTCAGTTGACTCGAAAGGGCCAAGCTTTTGTGTGGAATGTAGCTTGTGAAGAAAGTTTTATGGAATTAAAGAAGAAGATGACGACTGCTCCAGTGTTGATTTTGCATAATCTGAGCGAATATTTTGTGGTGTATTGTGATGCGTCGAAGATGGGTCTTGGTGGAGTATTGATGCAGAATGGACAAGTTGTTGCCTATGCAGAATGAGAGGAATTATCCTACACACAACTTGGAATTGGCCGCCAAGGTGTTTGTGTTGAAGATTTGGAGACATTATCAGTTTGGCTCTAAATTTGAAGTGTTCAGTGATCATAAAAGCCTGAAGTACTTATTTGATCAGAAAGAATTGAATATGAGGCAGAGGAGGTGGTTAGAGCTGCTGAAGGATTTCGATTTTGATTTGAGTTATCATCCGGGCAAAGGAAACGTAGTGGCCGATGCATTGAGCAGAAAGTCATTGCACTTGTCGATGCTTATGTTGAAAGAGTTAGAACTGATTGAGCAATTTCGAGATTTGAGTTTGGTATGTGTAAAGACCTCTTACAGTGTGAAGTTAGGAATGTTGAAGTTGACTAGTAGTATTGTGGAAGTGTTCAGAGTGGGACAACAAACCGACTTAAAGTTGGTTGACTAGTTGACATTGATTAACCAAGGTACCGGAGGTGATTTCCGAATTGACGAGAATGGTTTGATGATGTTTAGAGACAGGGTGTGTGACCCAGATGTTCCAGAAATCAAGAAGACTATTCTAGAAGAAGGACATCGAAGTAGGTTGAGTATTCATCCCGGTGCTATGAAGATGTATCAGGATTTGAAAAAGTTGTTTTGGTGGCTGGGTGTCGCTCCCGGGATTTTCATCCTAGTACAAACGCGAAAGTGGAACCGAAACAGAGTCACCAGCAATGTGTATTTATCCCAAGAGAGGGAAAGGAAACACCGCATAAACCTGAGAAGAAGGAAAGAACATGGTCTTACGACCAATAGAAAGGGTAAGGGAGTCGGTTACGCGAGAGGAAGGTATTAGCACCGCCTCGCGTCCATCGTACCTGATAGGATCCACGCTTGCTTGTCTCGATCAAAGGGTGATAGAAAAGGATACTGCAAAAGGAACTGAAAGAAAGAAAGGAAAAAGAATGGAAAAGGAACAAGAAACAAATGTAGGGAAAATAAAAGAAGTGCTCGAATGGGCCCTACCCCACTGCCTACGTATCCCATCGGGAACATGAGAATCAGAGCGACGTAGTTCCACTCACTAGGGATAGATTGTTTATGTTTTTTAGTGGAATACGTCAACGTTCGCGTCCTGGCAGTTTAGGTGTTGCAGCTCGTTGTAGGGAGACTTAGGCATTACCTGTTTGCGGTAGAACAGAAATGACGCATCCTTAAGGAATGAGTGAATGAGATGAGGAGAGAAATCCCGAAGGAAAGACGTTATTGTTTGTTTTTTGTCTTTTAAGAGTTTTTTTCATTTTTGTTTGCGCATGATAGTGTATCCAAATCTTAGCCATTGGAATGTGTACATTCTCACATTCCAAGATGGAATGAGTAAGAAAGCACACTAAGGGTGAAGAAGACCCTCACACTTAGTTCCAATTGTCAAGGTTCAAACACACTAGCATACTTGTATTTATTAAGTGTTTTTGTTGATTAAGAAATGAAGAAGTGTTTTTCTTTATTTGTACCTTCAACAAGTATTGCATTTAAGTCCCTCATACAAGATCAAATGTTTAACACATTGACCCAAGATGGGGCATATGCTACACATTCTAAGATTATAAGAGAAGACCCCTTGATAATCTTTTCTTTATATGAAAGGCCTAAATACAATAAATTCCTACCTTTATTATATATTTTGAATTTTCTTTGAGATGAGAAGATGAAAGACTCAAGAGAGGAGAAAGGTAAAACCTATGTGAACTAAGACTCAATCCTAATTGATTAGTTAAGGGAGTGATCCTAATGGTTTGTGAGGTTTCAAAACCTAAAGTTTAAAGAAAGAATGAGCTAAACAATTCACTTCTAAAGTAGAAGATGAATTGTAACTCAAAAGGGAAGGTAATGAGTCAATCAAAGTAAGCACATAAGTGCTTAACAAAACACGAGATTGAATTGTAAAAGATGAAAGGGAAGAAGTTTGAATGTGGATTCCTTATCCACACTCAATTTCAACTTACCAAAGCCCCTACATGAAAAGGTTAGTCCACAAAATACTTACAAGAGATCCTAAGTAGAAGAACTTGGTCAAACAAGCCAATGGAAGGAAATAGTGAAAACAGCAACTATTACAGCCCCTAAATGCAAGACAGCAGTAAATCTATCATCATGTACCAAACAGCAATTAAAAGCACATGTTCAGCCCACAAAATGGGTGTAAAAAGCATTTGGCAGCACATACAACAGCACATATGTGAATATTCAGCAATGAAAACTCAGAGGCAGCATGCATTAACACACAATTTCAATCATGAACAACCATTATTATGCATCAAGCCTTGCACATTCATTAAACAAACAAGATCACAACCATATTACAAATCATGATGAACAATCCTTGAAATCGAACATGTTATAATGTACATTACAAAAGAATACACATTGTCAAAAATATGAGCAAGTCAAAACAAGTATATATCTCTTGAAATGGAAAGCAAATAAACATACGCATAATGATTCCAGCAACATAACCTCAATTAGCAATTAATGAGCTCAAAATGTATGCATCATGTGTTTATGATATCAATTAATCAACAATGCAAACATAAACATTCATCGATTAACAATCAAAACCGCGTGTCGAAAAATTGTGTGCATATGATGGTGTGAGGTGCAACAGCATCAACACAGTCATTAGATGAGTATCATATTAATCCATGAAGATTAAAAGTGAAACGGGGTCGAAACGTGCTCAAAAACGCAAAAAAAACACATTCTGCAACAGTGTTAACTGGTTAACGCCTGGGATTAACCAGTTAACAGGTCAAAAAACACAAAAAAACACATTCTGCAGCAGTGTTAACCAGTTAACGCCTGGGGTTAACCCGTTAACCGGTCAAAATCGGGAAAAAAACACAAAATTAACACACGTTAACCCGTTAACGCTTGGGGTTAACCCGTTAACCAGAGACAATGATAAAAAAAACCAGTTGCAAAAGCACTTTTTAGCATCAAATGACTTATCCAAACATCCTAACGAACATGCAATCAATTAATCACGAAATTACATGGAATTACCATCGTCAAACATCAATTGAATCCAATAATCAACAACCTCAAGAATCGAATTCTAGCACATGAATCCAAATCGAAAATCCACAAAAATCTACATCGAATAAGTTGCGAATAAGCTAAAAACAGTGTAGATTTATGGAAAACCAACCTACAAAGCAGAGACTTGCTTTGGTAATTGTTACAAAGTAATCTTGGTGCAGAAAATGAAAGAAAACCATAGATTCTTCGATCGATAGCCGAAATGCGTTGAAACCGAACGAAATCGTGAAAATCCACCAAAATCCAATTTGCACCAAAATAAATGGTGAGAAACCTTTGGATTGAAGAAGAATATTCTAAACTTTCAGAAATCCAACCAAAGAATGCTAAATGATGAAGGTTAAGCTCAAGAATTAATCACTTTTCAATGTAAAAAGTGATTATTCTTCAAGAAACAAGAGCTTTTGTGTGTGGTTTTGGAAGCGAAAAGTAGAAGTTGATGAAAAATTAGTAGAGAGATTAGAGAAATGTGAGAGAATTGAGAGTGAAAATGGAGAAAAAAATGGTTGAAGTTTGAAATTGAGTGGAGCATCTCTTAAATAGATTTTAGGTTTGGAGTATAAGTGGTTTAGAATGAGGTTTGGGTTTGGAGCTAGGGTCGGAGTTAGTTAGACTCAACTCACCGAGTCAAGTTAGTTAACTCGGTTAGTTAGGATCAACTCAGTTGCTTGGAAAACAAGAAACCATAATTGGTGCATGGGTGTGTGACTTGGGCTGCAAGCAAGGCATTGTGACTTGTGAACTTTCAGCATGAAACCACCATGTTCGAGCCCTCGTATGACCTTCATAACTTGTTCAAATGGAAAAATGTCCAACATAAAAGTTGAAGAGGACATGGAGGTGAACAACTTTGATGTTCAACAATTTTTAATTTGAAGCTTCCTTGATGGAGAAAATTGGCTTGACATTTGGCACGCCAACTGTTCGATGAAATTATGGCCTATGGGCCTGCACTTGCCTTGCCATGACTTGATTTTTGCCTTGATTTCACCAAACTTTGATCGATCATAACTCCCTCAATTTTGATCCGATGGAAGAGTTATTTATATGGATTTGAAGCTTGAAACAAGATCTTTTGTTGTGGCCTGGTGGATTTTTGATTTGATGTCTCAATTTTGAATGGCCTTGGCTCAAAGTTTGGTGCAAAATGGCCACAACTTTCCTTATTTAGAAACCCCACTTCTTCCAAAAATGGCAACTTTTCAAATCTTATTTTTCATGATCCTTTTGGAGTTTCTTGATCAAATTTTGTACATTGGTCACATATAACATGAATTTCATGAATTTTGGCCGCAAAAGTCAAGAGTTGACTTTTTCCTCTGATTATTTGACTTAGCCCCAATTTCCTGATTTTTTATCTTTCTTCCAATTGAACCACTTCTAAAACCAATTGAGATGCAATTTTCCACACACATACACTTAAGGACATATGGAACACCATGACATCAAGTTTTGTCCAAAAAATCAAAGATACCCTGATTTTATTGGAAACCCTAGTTTTGGCCCCTTCTGGTTAGGAGGAAATTTCACATCTTCCAAATCCAAATTCCTCTTAATATGATGTGTATCCTCTCAAACAAAGATGAGATATGCCACTTGAGGGTGATTTTGAACCAATAAGCTATCTCTTTTGAAGGTTTTTCTTCAGTTTTTTGGACTTATTGCATAGTGTAGGATGTAGTGCTTCAATCTTCTATTGAATCTCACTTTCTTGAGGTTTTGGATGATCAATTGAGATAGTATGAGACATGAAAGACCTCTTAGCTTGCCTTGAGACCACTTGTTTGACCTTTTGTGCCTTGAATGATTCTTTGATTGTCCACCTTTCACCTGATCACATGCCTTGATGGTAAGAGGGATGCTATGCTTCATTTTTCTATGCAAAGATGCAATGCAATGCTATGCTAATGGGATGGATATGATATGTTATATGATAATGCTATGCTATGATGACAAAAGAGAGAGCAAATTTTGGAGTATTACAGCTGCCCCTATTCAAACACTGTAGACCTGAATGCCTGAAAGCGATTGCTTTCTGACTTTCAAGGTATATAGTGATTGAATACCAAATATAACCAAAAATTTTCTCTGGATGATGAAGAACAAAAGGGATATAAGCCCAACGACACTGCTGGATTGAAACTTCAATGAAACATTGTCGGAGAGATCTGTCTTTTGAACGACGCCAGACGAATACTGGCTTGCCATACTGTCGATGGACTTTCAACAATGTCTTTTTGAACGACGCCAGACGACTACTGGCTTGTAAACTGTCGATGGACTTTCAACAATGTCTTTTTTGAACGACGCCAAACGACTACTGGCTTGCCATACTGTCGATGGACTTTCAACAATGTCTTTTTGAACGACGCCAGGCGACTACTGGCTTGCCATACTGTCGATGGACTTTCAACAATGTCTTTTTGAACGACGCCAGGCGACTACTGGCTTGCCATACTGTCGATGGACTTTAGCTGCTCTGCCATTCTAGACAATGGACTTTTACCAATTCGTGTCGGATTTCTGCCAATCTGTCGTTGGACTTCTACCAATCTGTCGTTGGATTTCTGCCAATCTGTCGTTGGACTTTTACCAATCTGTCGTTGGATTTCTGCCAATCTGTCAATGGACTTTAATGATTACCAAACCAGCTTTGGAATCTCAAAATTGCCATCTTCAGATGGACTTTTTGCAGCTTTGCCAAACTAACGTTGGACTTCTACCAATCTGTCGTTGGATTTCTGCCAATCTTTCGTTTGACTTCTACCAATTTGTCGTTGGATTTTTGCCAATCTGTCGTTGGACTTTAATGATTACCAAACTAGCTTTGGAATCTCAAAATTGCCATCTTCAGATGGACTTTTTGCAGCTTTGCCAAACTAACGTTGGACTTCTACCAATCTGTCGTTGGATTTCTGCCAATCTGTCATTGGACTTTTACCAATCTGTCGTTGGATTTTTTCCAATCTGTCGTTGGACTTTTACCAATCTGTCGTTGGATTTCTTCCAATCTGTCGTTGGACTTTAGTGCTTACCAAACCGGCTTTGGAAGCTTTGCCAAATGATCATCCCACTTGCTGGAATAATATGAACAACTGTCTGTACGCCAAAAATAAATTGGACTTTGGGTTGTAAATGCGCCATGCTGGGAATTACACCACCGGCTAGGTAATATCATATGCTGACACTTTGCTGAAGAAGAGATTCCCTCGATCTATTGAGACCTTGCTGGGGAAATTACTGTCAACATGTTAAACTCTGTGTGGATACCAATACTAGAGATACGATCTTGCTGGGGAATCAGGGCTACTATGCCGGGGATGTGCAAATCCTGGTTAGAGGACGTTCTGCTGCAACATGCTGGGAGAGAGTTCTTAGAGATCTGCAGGGGAAACCTATAGCAATTCCATTGTAGTCTGCTGAGGAATACGACTGTCAAGCTTAGGATAAATGTCACAATGCCCCATGTTAGGGGAACCTTCCGTTTGATGACTCCGCTGGGGATGATGAGTTTACCACAAACCCTGCTGGGGAAAACCGCTTTAAAGCGTCTCGTGCTGGGGGAGGCCCTTTTAAGAGGATTTTACAGAAGACCAAACGTCTTCAAACTCTACTAGGGATAATAGACCTGGAGCATCTTCAACTGAGGAAATTCAATATGCCCCATGCTTGGGAAGGTCAACAACTTGCTTTTTGCCCCATGATACAAGACTTGTCTGAACACACGCCATAAGAGGATTTTACAGAAGATTAAGCATCTTCAAACTCTTGGTGACTTCACTGGTGATTGACTATCAACTTCGGTGTCTGCGAGGCAAATCTACTGGGAAATTTGCAACCGTTATCGACACAGAAAAGCTTGTAACTGTTGGAAGTACTGAATGAGAGAATCGACTTAATAAGATACAACAGTATCAAGTCATAGAAAATATCTGCTGGTGCTGAGAGATGACTTTCGCGCCGCTTGGATCGATCGTACTGAATACCTGCAACAGAAAAATATATACACCTGCCCCAGGATATTGCGTGGTTTTTTGAGTCCACCATCCAAGGTTGTCCAACAAGCAAAGTAATTTTAATTGTCTTCTTTGTGAATGTTTTTGTGAGGCCATGATATTTTCAAAGCAATGTTTTATTATCAAAAATCGGACATTTTTGCAAACAAAACAGTAAAATGAAAAGAAAAGCTTGTGACTGAATATTCAATTTATTGATAAAATGCCAAAATCGGCGAATTTACAATCGGAAGCAAACCCCCTGAAAGAGTTCATTGCCATAAAATTGAGAAAAGAAATTTATCCTAATGATAATGCGGAAATGGAATTCCAACTGATTTCTGATTCTATTATAACCAGTACGTATTCCAACTCTCTTGACTATCTTCGCCTTCGGAAGCTCGTGGTCCGAACAATTCCTCCTTCGGAAACTTTGCTATTCTGTTGAAGAGTAGATAACGTACAGATTAATTCAGACTGCAGTCATTCGCTTAAATCCCTCTTTTGCGTGGATCGCCTTTTCAGGTTTTCAACCCACCGGGATACCCATTTTTGCCTAAGTTGCCCTTTCGGGTTTTCAACTTACCGGGTGTACAATTTTTTTCAATTATATCCCTAACTTTTGCCCGAACCTTTATTCTGTTTTTAGTTCGCCAGGATGCCCTTTTTTGCCTGGATTTTTTTTTTATCCAGTGGGTCTATTTACACGAAGTATTTTTTAACTGCATCTGAATTAACAGGGGATGAAAAGTCTTCACTATCCATGGTTGTCAGCAATAAGGCTCCACCTGAGAAAACCTTTTTAACCACGAACGGACCTTCATAATTAGGAGTCCATTTGCCCCTGTGATCTGTACTCGGAGGAAGTATTCTCTTGATTACCACGTCTCCGACCTTGTAAACTTGAGGTCGAACCTTCTGGTCGAATGCCCTCTTCATTCTGCGCTGGTATAGCTGGCCATGACATATCGCTGCTAATCGCTTTTCCTCAATAAGACTCAACTGATCAAATCTAGCTTGTACCCATTCAGCTTCATCTAGCTTAACGTCCATCAATACTCGGAGAGAGGGAATCTCAACTTCGATCGGTAGAACTTCCTCCATACCGTATACAAGTGAGTATGGTGTTGCCCCAGTGGACGTGCGGACTGATGTTCGATACCCATGCAAAGCCAATGGTAACATCTCATGCCAATCTTTGTACGTGACAACCATCTTCTGCACAATCTTCTTGATATTTTTGTTGGCCGCTTCGACCGCGACATTCATCTTTGGGCGGTACGGAGAAGAATTGTGATGTTCGATTTTGAAGTCCCGACATAGCTCAGCCATCATCTTATTATTCAAATTAGAACCATTATCAGTAATGATTCTTTCAGGAACTCCATATCGACAAATGATATCGCATTTCAAGAAACGAGCTACCACTTGCTTAGTGACATTGGCATAAGACGCTGCTTCAACCCATTTAGTGAAGTAATCAATGGCGACCAAGATGAAACGATGGTCGTTTGAAGGAGTAGGCTCAATTTTCCCGATCATATCAATGTCCCACATTGGAAAGGGCCACAGAGAGGACATGATACTCAACAGATTTGGAGGAACGTGTAATTTGTCTGCATAGATCTGGCATTTGTGACACCTGCGAGCATATTTGCAGCAATCTGACTCCATTGTCAAAAAATAATAACCCGATCTCAACAATTTCTTAGCCATTGCATGTCCTCCGGCGTGGGTACCGAAAGAGCCTTCGTTCACTACAATCATCAACAGGTCTGCCTCGTGCCTATCCACGCATCTGAGCAGAACCATGTCAAAATTTCTTTTATACAGCACGTCATCTTTGTTCAAGAAGAAACTACCGGCTAGCCTTCTTAATGTCTTCTTGTCTTTGTACGATGCCCCAGGCGGATATGCTTGATTTTCCAAGAAGCATTTAATGTCATGGTACCAAGGCTTGTCATCAGACACTGCATCAATATCAAACACAAAGGCAGGTCTATCAAGACGAGATACATCAATTCTGGGTACAAAGTTCCAACCGTGCACTTTGATCATCGAAGATATAGTGGCCAAGGCGTCTGCAAACTTATTTTCATCTCTGGGAACATGGTACAACTTGACAGTGTAGCGAGCGATTTTGGACGCGGTTCTTAAGCGCTGGTCGCTCTCTGCGGTTTGAGCTTAAACTACAGGTCGATTCATTTTTTATCCTATTGTGAGATGAATAAGGAAGGGAAATAGATGTCTCCAATTAACCCTGCTTGCATACTGAGTTTAAACAGCGGTCTGTTAGGTTACGTATGCTATCAATGTGGGGGGCCTTTGTACTGGTTATTTGTATTTTCGCCAATACTGTTCTCTTTCTTTTTACCTGGGCAGGAGATTTCTGGCGGGGAATAAGGATTAGGATGCTAGGACTGATGTTTTTGAAATACTGCTTTTGATTAATGGAGATATGGGATTTGGGTTTTTTGTTGATTGCGCTCGCTAAGATCTTTTCTTTCGATCTTATGCCTACGTATTCCCGTTTACCGAAACAGGGAAATCAGAGCGTTCGTAGTTCCTCCTATTCTATGGGAGGAAATTGGTTTTTGGTGTCTTGTTCAAAGCCCAAGACGTGAAGCGAAAGGTGATTTGTATCTTGTTCAAAGCCCAAGATGCGAAGCTAAAAGGTCTATGTGTGTCTTGTTCAAAGCCCAAGACGTGAAGCTGAAAGACCTCGGTTTTAGAGAGAATTTGTTATCTCTAAAGAGGGGAGGAGGAGAATTACTTTAACTGGGATACGCGGATCCGAGCAATGCCATAATTTCCGAAGAAAGGGTTTTAACCTGAAGGAGAAGACTTTAACTCAGTGTAGAGCAATGCCATCTTTCCTTAGGAATTTCTCATGCTAAAAGAGGGACAGTGGCATGGATGTAGATGATCCAGAGGCTTGCCGCTTACAGCGATTAGATAAAGGGAAAGGAGTTGTTTGATGTTTGTGTACTGCGAACGAGGCACAGCTTTGATGCTAAAAGGTTAATTGGATTAAGCAGTGGTTTTCTTATACAAAGCCTAAGAGGAGGCTAATTTCCGCTAGGAAAATCGTTATACAAAGCCTAAGAGGAGGCTATTTTGTGTCTCGTACAAAGCCCGAGAGAGAGGCTAAAAGCTTTTGACCCAGTGGGGCATATCGTTATACAAAGCCTAAGAGGAGGCTAACAAAGAGTTTACTCAGTTGGAGAATCTTTTATACTCAGTAAGAGAGTGTTTTTGTATCTCGTACAAAGCCCGAGAGAGAGGCGAAAAGGTTGTTTTGACTCCACTGGGGAGAATTTTGGTATCTCGTACGAAGCCCGAGATGGAGGCTATTGTAACTGTTTCAGTTGAGTGACAGATCCAATATACTGATTTAAAAGAGAAAATCAGCTCTTATATGAGTAACACTGTACACAGGGATTTAATTTGAGGATCAGGGATATTTCCTTCTCTTTGAGGAAACGGGAAATCCAAAGGGTATCGAGACTATCCGAGTCTGCGGGTTTCCTTCCTATTTAACGAAGGGTGCTTGAGAATGTCTTTGAGACTCAAGGAAGTTAGACTGTCCGTGTCTAGAGTTTTATCGTTTGTACTATGCTTCGAGAAACAGTAGTAGACTCTATGAAAGGACTGCTCTATGAGGATGACTAGGTTCTGTTCCTATACCTCTAGGAGGTCGTCAGGATAATTTGTACAAAGCCCAAGAGGAGGCTGGAAACTTTTAAGAAGCCGACGGGTCCTTGTACGAAGCCCAAGAGGAGGCTATCATTCCCAAAGGAAGAGATCATTATACGAAGCCTAAGAGGAGGTTGTGAATACTTCTAAGAAGCCGTAGTGTCCTTGAATAATGCCCAAGAGGAGGCCGATGCTTTTAAGAAGCCCGTGGGTTTATCATCTCCTTTCCATTAGGAGAGATAACTCTTTAAAAGATGAAAACCATTGGTAAACGTGCGAGGTTTACTATCCAGCGACTTTTAACTTTTAAAGAGGGTTCCTTAGTTAAGGTCCAAGATTATGACCGTAGTGGGTACCCAAACCCCGAGACATTCAAGGCAAGCTATCCACAAGGAATAGATCAAGTCAGGAAAGTTCGAGAATTGGGAAGAAACTCAAAGATGCCATTCACGGAGAATACATTCATCTTGGGGAGTAGAGCTTCTTGACGATTCCTAAGGAGGACAGCCGAAGAGAAGACTGTATCTGGTGCTCCTATTGGGGATCTAGGCGTCTATTTCTACGAATAAATGAAACGGCGTCACCTAGTTCTAGACGTAGTAGCCGGGGAAACTCGAAATATCTATACTATTATTACACAGTAGATATGAGTTTATGAAAGGAGACTTACAGTGAGCAGCCCCACAATACAGTTTATAATATGAAAGCGGTAAGTGAAAGCGATAACCACTTACTCGGTTGTAGTGCTTCCATGCTGTTTGGTTAGTTGTTCAACAAAGAAAGATTAAAAACAACAGTATATTCAAAATCAAAGGAGAAAGTGCTTTGAAAAAGAAATATCTGGGGCTTACAGCTCAAGGAGAGGCCCAGGGTTTTATCAGTGAGCGCACTGTTTGAATTTGTACAGCGGGACTTATACAAGTGACTGGGGCCCAAAAAGGTTTTCTGTACAAAGGGATGGGTCTTACACTCTCTCAAGAGGCCCAAAAAAGGTTTAAAGAAAAGAGTGGGGCTTATAACACGAGGGTAGGCCCAAATGATTTTTCATTTAAAAATGGCGATCGCGCCGAGGTTTTCTTTTAACGCAGAGGGACTTATATAATAAGTGAGGCCCAAAATGTTTTTGGTTAAAAGGGGGATTGAGTCTTACACTCTATTAGAGGCCCAAAGTGTTTTGAATGGGTCTTATAGCTCAAGGAGAGGCCCAGATGAGTTTTATTTTTAAACGGGCGACGATCGCGCCGTTTACTTGTACAGAGGGACTTATACAATGAGTGAGGCCCAAAAAGTTTTTGTACAAGGGGGATGGGTCTTACACTCTCTCAAGAGGCCCATAAAGTTTTGAAGAAAAATAAATGGGTCTTACTACTCGAGGGTAGGCCCAGATGATTTTTGAAAAGGCGACGATCGCGCCATTTGTTTTTTGACGGTATCGGGACTTATACAATAAGTGAGGCCCAAAAATGATTTGGTCAAAAAAATGGATTGGGTCTTACACTCTAATAGAGGCCCAGAGTGTTTTGAAAATGATTTATGAGGGTTAAATTAATCCAAAACCCTAATTTGTTTTCAAAATGTATTTAATTGAATAAAAATTCAATTAAAATGATCAAAAATTGTTTAACACATGGAAAACAAATTGTGATCTTGGATTAATGCTTCAAAAATTAAGTATTGACCTACAAAATAATTAGAAAGCATTAAAAGTTGCAAAATCAATGTAGAAAAAATATTTAAAATGCCAAAAACAATCAAAATATTAATTCTTTACAAAAATATCAATTATATGAAATAAATAATATTTTTGGGATTTTTTGATAAAATAAAATATTTTAACATTTTTGTGAATTATTAAAAAAAGAATCAATTCAAAATCATTAAAACTCAGAGAGATATTAATTTTTGAATCAATTAAACAAAATCACAAAATTCAAATATTTGAATTTGAAAAAAAATGCGTCAAGAACAAGCTGAAGAACACGCGCGTGTTCTAGGTTTCTCAGATTTGCGTTTTCTATCCAATCTCCATGAATACGTAATCATATCATGCAATCCACATATCATTATGCTCGTCTCAACCTCACGATCATGTCTATGTACTTTAATTTCATTTAAATTAAACATACAACAAGAAATCACAAAGAAACCTCAAGAACCCTAATTTCTGCATGAAGGCTAGGATTTTTGATACACGATTCAAACAATGCAATTAATTGAGGGAAAACATTCCATGCATGATTATGAACATATGGCCAAATTATTGTGCGAGGAAATATGCATAGATTGAGAGATGACCAAGTATGTGCTTACCTCCAAGCCGTAACAGCAAGTTCAAAGTGATTTTTGATTTGGAGGTGTTACAGATGAGTGGTGATGATCTGAACAGCTTCCCTACACCCTATGGATTGTGTTTGGATGGTTGGACTTGATTGAAATTGGCTGGATCATTTTGTGGTACCTCAGCTGCACCTTGTTTGAAAATTTGAGCAACCAGCTGGTGATTTCATAAAATTGATGTTTAAGAAGTTATTTGAGTGTTTGATCAGCTCATATGTGATGTATGTGAGGTGTGTGAGTGATTGGTTTGTGCAGAATTGCTCTCAAACTCAAAACCCGATAGCTACCTTGCTAAGAAAGGCATTTTTTCGAAGAGAAAGAGATTTTGAGGAAAGCATCTGTTAGATGGCTTTGGTGTACTCAAACTGACCACAATTGAGCTCTATTTATAGTAGAGCAAGTTTGTTTTGCAAGGAATAGTGCATGGCAGCTGGTAAGTAGGTTTGGCCAATGTTGTCCAATGAAAATCCAAGCCTCCTCTAGCCATTGACTAGAGGTTAGGGCACATAGCTTTGGTCCCCTTGGTCTTGGATAAGTCTTGACTGATTTCAGATGAGAATGGCTCAGTCCATGCCACCTTGATGGTTCCATTGAATGCCTCATTCCAAATTTGAAGTCTTGTCCCTATTTTGGCCATTCTAGGTTCAACATGCTATTCCTTGTTCCTTGGACTTTGGAGGCTTGGCTCAGTGATTGTCCCCTTTGGATTCAATCCTCTGAGGTGTCCAAGTGGATTGGAGCAATTGAAATTGGCTGATTTTGGCAAATCGAGCCAAAGTGCAAATTCTGCCTTGCCTTAACAGATTTCAGCAAGGCAACTTGGCAATGTTGTATCTCATGATGTAGGTTGAATTTGGCAATGTTCTTGGCCATTTTGAAAAGCTCTTACATGATACAACAACTGTTTGAACAAGTTTGGTTTTGATCTCTTTTGATTCCAAGTGAAAAATCCCCCTACATTTGGCAAAAAGTGAGGCAGAATCTGACTTAGTGAAAATTTCACTAAGTGTTGGAAAAAGTGACATTTTCACTTTTCAGCCACTTTGATCACTCCATAACTCAAAATCCTTAATGAATTGGAATGAACTGTAGTTGAAGTTTTTGTAGGTGATAATGAGGGCTACAAATCCATCTTTGGATGAGAAAAAATGGCCTTGTGGTTTAGGAGTTATGGTCCTCCAAAGTTGGTACCTTTGCCACTTTATTTTTAACTTAGAAAAATTTCTAAGTTTTATGGTTACCCCTTTTACAAGTTATCTCACTTTTCTTGATTTTTCTTGATGAATGATGATTCAAATCATACATTAACATCATTTTAGGGTTAAAAATCCATTTTGGTGAAAAATCTCAAAAAGGCCAAGTTGACTTTTGTGCACAGTTGAGTTTTTATCAGATGAATTCCAAACTGTGCAATTCTTCAGGAAATCATGTCCTTGACCTAAATCAAACTTGATGGACATGTTCCATGGGTGTCATAGGGTATATTCAATCATTTATTAGGGTTTGGGAGCATGTCTTGGTCAAAAGTCAAAGTTACAGTTGACTTTTGCCTTAAAACCCTAATTGTGGTGCAGATGAAAATGAGACTTGTTGCTCAAGCTTCTTGGATCAATCCATTGTTCCAAATGGATCAATATGTTATATTAGAGACCCTCAAATCATCTTTTGAGGTCTTGGCTCATGGTTTGTCCCAAAAGACAACTTAGGGGTGAATTAGGTCAAGAAACCCTAATTCCTGATTTTTGATGAATGCATCCCCTGAGGCAAAATTGACTTGATGCATGGGTTCATGAGGTTCCATGAAGCATATTAGGTCATGTTTTGGATCATTGCCTTGTGCCCAGATGAAAATTTCCATCTGGAGGCCCTGGTCGACCAAAACCCTAATTTGGTGACACTGTCGATCTTGAGACTTGATCCACCTAGAAGGGAGCAGCCTTGTGCTTAATCCTTGAAGTGGGAGTCCTTTTGGATCCATTGTGGCTGTTTGAGAGATTAGACAAGTTGAAGATCATGTCATTTCTTGATTGATCCTTTGTCTAAGCACTCAGAGAGGGCTTGAAACCCTAAGTTTGATTGTATTGGATGCTCACCCATCTTTGGGGAGACTGATGAAGCATGATGGTTCATCCATATTGTGATGATGATTTTCACAATGATGGGAAATCTAAGTGGTCAAAATTTGAGGTATTACAGATGCCCTTATTTAATCTTCTTGGACCCGAAGGTATGAATGACGAAGGGATTCGGGCATTCGGGGTGCAAGAGGATTAAATATCGGAATATCAGAAATTTGGATGGTGGTTATGAATGGTAGCTTACGCATTCATCTTCTTTAGCTAAGCGATGATGCTTAGAAAAGGTAAACTTCCCCTCGATCCTGGTTTCCTACCAAGGAACTGGTCTCAGTCTCTTTTGAAATAAACCTCCCCTCGTTCTTGGTTTCCTACCAAGGAACTGGTCTTAGTTTCTGATTTAAACTTCCCCTCGATCCTGGTTTCCTACCAAGAACTGGTCTTAGTTTCTGATTTAAACTTCCCCTCGATCCTGGTTTCCTACCAAGAATTGGTCTAAGTTTCTTTTGAAATAAACTTCCCCTCGATCATGGTTTCCTACCAAGAACTGGTCTCAGTTTCTTTTGAAATAAACTTCCCCTCGATCCTGGTTTCCTACCAAGAACTGGTCTTAGTTTCTGATATAAACTTCCCCTCAATCCTGGTTTCCTACCAAGAACTGGTCTTAGTTTCTGATATAAACTTCCCCTCGATCCTGGTTTTCTACCAAGGAACTGGTCTAAGTTTCTTTTGTCAATAAACTTTACTGAAAAGGGACGCTATTCGTAGCGGCTTTCCTTCAAACTTCTCGTCGAATTTTCCTGGGGAGATGCCATTTGAGTGGAAAAAGTTTTGATGTCAAACTTGCTGGGGAACCCATTCGTCTGAATTGTAGAGGTACACAAACTTCTCTGTTTTGGAGACGCCATTTGTCGATTCTACTGGGGAAAGCGAGTCTCTTGAGAGACTGTTTTCGTTTGGGATCTTTCATCATACTTTTCTCGGGATCTTCCCGGAGAAACACCATATGATGGGGTCCAATTTTGAGGTGCCAATGACCTTTTCATCAGCGGTCCTTTCGGAGCAAAACTGGCATGCTGCCGAATCTCTGATCACGAGGCTTTCTCTGTGGATTTTCCTTAATCCGGGAAAGCAAGGATATCATCTTCAATGGCAAAGAGTGATGCTTATTGAAAGTTTTCTCTAGCTTTTCAGAGGTTCAAGTTATCAAAGTGGCCAAGTGCCAACTCTGATCTAAAGATACACTGGTGGCGAGATTGTGCAGACGCAACACTTCTTGACAAGGAAAAAACTGACAAACTCGATTGAGAAAACTGTTTATCACTAGGGGACAAGACCGACTCAAGTGATAGTGATGCAATACGAAATGCGAATGCAAATAAAATGCATGAAGTATGTATGTATATGCTGACAAAACACACGCGACATACAGACTAATGGATGAACACAATTGGATACTCGGCCATCGCGGGGCGAAGAAGTACCGTTGATTCAAAATAGCAATTCCACCTTGCTTAGGAGAGATAGTCCCATTGGGAGCTATGTTGATCGGGCTTAGGAGATGAGAACTCGGCCGAGGTGTGTCAGACGAAACAAGGTCTCTAACATTATTGATCCTTCATTCAGGCATACTGGCTTAGAAGGAGTACTTTGATTCTGCACTTTGAAGTTCGCCCACTTCTGAAGAAGCGGCCGATGTTCTTCTGATGTTCAACAGTCAAAAGAAATTGCCATCTTTAAAAGCAGAAGAAGTTTTAACAAGTAAATTCATTTTTGTTTTATTTCAAGAATCGCTGATTAAGTTTAAACAACGTCATTCTGTAAAGCTAAAACAAGTTAAGAATTACAAACAAAAGCACAAGGGCTCAAATTTTATTGATAAGATGGAGATCAGCCAAACGCGTGATTCCAAAGAGTATATACAAAGTTAGAAAACGGTAATTTATAGGGAAAAGGGCTACGTTGAAACATAACGACCACTATCCTTCTACCAACTTTGAGTTCGGGACATCCTGAGCTTCCGTCGAAGATGACCTTTGACTTGAGATTTCCTCCGATAGATGATGCTGTAACTGCTGAGGGACTTGCCTCTGTTGAACATAGTTACTTGCCATTATCCCTAACTTTTGCCTGGATTGTCCTATGAGATTTCCAATCCATCGGGATGATTCTTTTTTTTTCATGTGTCTAACTTTTGCCTGGACCGCCCTTTCGGGTTTTCAATCCACCGAGACGTTTTTTTTTTTTTTAGTTTAGGCTAAGTATTTCTTGACTACATCAACATTCGTGGGGTAGGCAAATTCCTCTCCGTCCATGGTTGCAAGTCTCAAGGCGCCGCCTGAGAAAGCTTTTGTGACCACATAGGGGCCATCATAATTCGGGGTCCATTTGCCCCGGGAATCAGTGAGAAATGATTGTATCTTCTTGAGCACAAGGTCTCCTTTCCTGAAGACACGAGGTCGGACCTTTTTGTCGAATGCCCTCTTCATTCTCTGTTGATACAACTGACCGTGGCATAGTGCCGTGATTCGCTTCTCTTCGATCAGGTTCAGTTCGTCGTGTCGATTTTGACACCATTCAGCCTCGGTGAGCTTAGCTTCCATCAATACCCGGATTGATGGGATCTCTACTTCTATGGGGAGAACTGCCTCCATGCCATATACTAGAGAGAAATGGGTTTCCCCATGGGGTGATAAATGAAGTTTTCTCCATGTCTTTCGGTTCCATTTTGATTTGATTATAGCCCGAGAATCCATCCGTGAAGGAGAAAACTTTGAACTTTGCTGTGCTGTCTACCAGCATGTCAATGTGTGGTAAAGGAAAGTCGTCCTTTGGATTTGCCTTGTTTAGATCTCTGTAATCAACACACATTCTGACCTTTCCGTCCTTTTTGGGAACAGGTACGATGTTGGCTAACCATTGAGGATATTCAGATGTAGCGAGGAAACCCGCGTCGATTTGTTTCTGTACCTCCTCCTTTATTTTGATGGCCATGTCCGGGTGAGTGCGTCTCAACCTTTGCTTTACTGGCAGACATTCTGATCTCAACGGTAAGTGATGTTCCACGATGCTGGTATCCAACACTGGCATATCCTGATAGGACCAAGCGAACACATCGGGGAATTCTTTGAGAAGCTTTATCAGATCTTCTCTGGCAGTTGGACTGAGCAGTGCTCCAATCCTGCTTTCTTTTCTCTCTTTTTCTGAACCCAAGTTCACCGTTTCCAACGGCTCTTTGTGAGGTTCAATGGACCTTTCCTCTTGTCTGAGTAGTCGGGAGATCTCTTCTGGAATTTCGTTGTCAACTTCTTTTTCAGCCTCGACTACCGAGAACTCAAAGTCGGAAGAAGGCATCGGATCGTATGTTTCAACGGGGTTTAAAACAAGCAATCTGCAAGACGTGATGATTCGTGTTTAGAAAAGATAGAGAGAAATGCAAGTGTGTGCAGTGTATTTATTTTACTGCTTGTTTTTATTATTGAATGTTTTTTAGGATTACCATTTTCTGAAAAAGCAAAAAGAGAAAACAACAATTAATGCGGAAATTATAGAACGACGTTACTTTATTAATGAACAAGTCGAATCTTGAAACTACAGCCCTATAAAACAAAATTCTATCGCTTTGGGCAAAGCGAAGAGGGAAATTTACAGAAAGCGAGCCCTATCAAAACATCCGTTTCACCTGGGCAGGGTGAAAGGTTTAAAGATGGCAATTACTTTGACTGATGAATGACCTTTGGAACCTCGACAGCAACCCATTGGCGGCGAACTCCTCGGTGAATCACAAAGTCTGGCACCTTCCTTGATTTGTCTTCAGAAATGACGCTGATTTTTGGTGTAGCAGGATCATTGGAATCTGTCTCCCAAGCAGAATTGTCGTAGAAGGATTCCTCTGTTGCATTTTGCATAGCATTGGTGCTCTCAACTGTATCTCCCCATCCAGTTGACTGGATATCTTCGAGCCTGATACGAGAGCTTTCGCGAGCGGTGTACTTGACCATAAAGTCGTATTTTCCACTTGGTTGTCCCAAAGTGTCCCAAACTTCATTGGAACTGGAGAAGTCATCCCTCTCGATGACGTTGACCTCAGGAAAAGCATAGTTGATGAATTCTAGTCCTGCAAGTGTTGTAAATTCATCTTCATGTTGAGTGGTTTCCGAATGACTTGAATGTTGATCCCATGACGTGGTGGGGACACAGGTATTCTGTTCAATGACACTCAGCTGATTTTCATTACTCGGCTGACTTTCTTGCCCCAAGTTTCCTGGATAATGTTGCCACATTGGCAGACCATCCATTGGGCCATAGTAATTGTGGTCAAAATTTTCTTTCATCAGAGTATCTTCCTCTAATAAATTTGGCGGAGCACGGCATCCTTCCGGATCACAATCTCCGTAGATCATTTCGACATCTGATCTTGGTATAAATCTCAGACTTTCTGTAGGAAAGCAAAAAGGCATAGGCACCTCTTCCTGAGACATATAGCCGTCCTTGTTAAGGTGGGACTTCCACTCTTCATCTGCGTCAGAGGGATCTTCCTCATTGATAGCATGAACTGTCTGAGACACTGGGTGAAGAAAACCTCCACTGTGGAAGAAGTTTTGAAGGGGATGAAGACTTTCATCGTTGGTGGCTGTCTGGGTACAGGTTGCAGAAAAACCAAGACCCTTCTTTGTTTTATTGTCAATAGGAATGACAAGCCGTCCCCATCCTGTCGTATCGGTACTCTCGACCGCTTTGATAGCATCTTTGTATGAAGAAATTGAAGTTCCTTCTTTGAACTAATCATTCTTGCTCACCGATAGTGCTTGGAACTGAGTTCCAATAACCTCCTCGGGTTCTACACAAGCAGATGATGATAAGTTGCTTACAAGCAAGGCTTGTTCCCTACAAACCGTGACAAGTTGATCGTTCTTGACGAACTTTAGCTTTTGGTGGAGGGTCGAAGTAACCGCTCCAGCCTGATGCATCCAAGGTCTTCCTAATAAACAACTGTATGTTGCCCGGATGTCCATGACCTGGAAAGTGATTTGGAAAGTGTGAGGACCAATAGTTATGGGAAGATCAACTTCGCCGATAACTGTTTTTCTGGATCCGTCGAATGCTTTGACGACGACCTCGCTGACTCTCATCGGAGGGCCCTTGAACGATAATTGCATCAAGGTGGACTTCGGCATAACATTCAGGGCTGACCCTGTGTCTACCAGTACGTTGGCTAAAGCATCACCCTGGCAGTTAACTGTGATATTGAGCGCCATGTTATGACGGCGACCCTCTTCGGGTAATTCTTCATCACTAAATCCCAAATTGTTGCAGGAAGTGATGTTAGAGACAATGCTATCGAACTGTCTGATTTTTACATCCTGTTCCACAAAGGCTTGCTCCAAGACTTTCTGTAGAGCCTCTCTGTGTGCTTCTGAACTGAGTAACAGTGATAATACTGAGATCTTTGAAGGAGTCTGTAACAGTTGATCAACAATGTTATATTTACTCCTTTGGATGAGCTTTAGTATCTCATCTTTGTCTTTTGAAAAGTCGGGATTACCAGATTGACTGACTGGTGGATCAGGAATTTCCGCCTGAAGTTCCTTTTCTTTGTTGGATTCTCCAACCCCTCGGTTGAAGATTCTACCACTCCGTGTTACAAGACTGACGTCTGCAATATTCACGACGGAGTGTAATGGAATTTACTTTCCATTCTCAATTGTTGTTGCACCGTATTTGTAAGGGATCGCCTTAGCTGATTCATACGGTAATGGTCCCGGTAGATAGATGACTATGGGAACCTTCTGATTTTTTTGACCGTCATAAGTAACCTCGATCCGTTCTCGGTTGGGAACTCTAGATTCGTCAAGTAGAGGAATGATGGCAAAAACATCCCTGATCTGGTGATGACCAGAGATCGTGACAACATCCTCAACTTGATCGGCAAGGTAGTTCGGCGACCAAATGATGGGTCCTGAACCTGGATATGGATGAATTTCTCCATGATAGATCTAACCCTGAAGAGCTGCTCTCACAAAGTAACACCCTTGGTTACTTTCCGAACAGACGCTACAACTGTCATAGTTGTGTGGTGGCACCTGGCCACGCCCGCTTTGAATACAATGTAACCTCACTAGGTTACCTTCCATTGATCGGACATCCTAACTTTGACGACGAGTAGGATTCCTGTTATTGATACTAATCTGCTGAGTATCTTCGTCCATATAGATTGGCATCCACCAGTGATTTAACAAGTGCTGAAGTGCCTCCTGGACAAGGGTACAACCTCGATCGTTTTCGCAACCTGCTTTACAGCTTTGGTAATCATGTGATATTAAGAATCTGAGTCGGACCTTCTCAGCATGTAACTCTACCAGGTTGGTATTCATTACGCGGATATCGAAGATCTGAACCATATTGATTTGATAGGAGTTCCTATCATGGTAGTCTTGGATCCATCCAAGATCCATCTGACGCTGGAGGGCCGCTTGTATGAAAGAGCATCCCTGTTTGTTTACCGAGCAAATCAGACAGGAACTGTAATCGTGCCGCGGCAGATTATGATACTGGCTTTGCCTTGAGTGCATCGCCACCAAGTTGACATTCATCACACGGATGTCGTGGTTTTGAATGACGTTAGAATTCGTAGAGACCATGTTAACTCCACGAACTCGGTGCTCCTGGATCCATCCAAGATCCATTTGTTCCTGTAGAGCTGATTGCACTACCGAACATCCTTGGTTATCTTTAGAGCAGATATCACACTGGTGATAGTTATGAGGTGGCACATGGCCATATCCACTCTGTCTACAATGCATCTTGACCAGATTGGTCCCCAATAAGAGTACATCGTGAATTTGATAGACATTGTTAGTCTCTTTCTCAATCAGATTAACTGCAGCTTTCTCGTGTTGAGGCAGCGGGTTCGTAAGAACATTAGGATTCGTATCTTTGAAAGATAAGAGCCCGCTCCTAACAAGCTTTTGCACGTCGGATTTGAAATTGAGACAAGTCTCAATGTTATGCCCTGAACCTCCTTGATGATAAGGGCATGTTTGATCCACCTTAAACCAGAAAGGCGGATTTTCCGGAACTGAAAGGCGAGACTTAGTCTGAATGTGCCCCTTGGCTAGCAGTAACGGAAACAGTTCTGCGTACGTTACAGGTATAGGATCAAATCCTGGTGGCCGTGTTGTACGGTTGTTGTTATATGGGGGACGAGCCTGCTGAAGAGGTTGTTGTGTCCTTTGTTGGTCAGGTTGGCTCTGTGCAATCTGAGGTTGATACATAGGAACAGGCGCGGGGCCGATAGCAGGAGTAACAGCTGCTACTGGCTGATAACGTCGCCTTTGCTTTCCGAGAGAGATATTCCCAATATCTTGCTCTTTTTTCTTAGGGAGAGCACTACCGTATTTTTTAGTACCGCTCGTTGATCCAGTGTCTTTTACCAAACGTCCTTCTCGGACGGCTTCCTCAAGACGTACACCCATGCCGACCATTTCGGTGAAATCACTGGGCGCACTGGCAATCATTCGGTCATAGTAAAATGAGCTTAAGGTCTTTAAGAATATTTTTGTCATCTCTTTTTCCTCAAGAGGTGGACAAATTTGAGCGGCAATTTCACGCCACCTTTGAGCATACTCCTTAAAGGTTTCCTTGTCCTTTTGCGACATTGATCTGAGTTGATCTCTGTCGGGTGCCATGTCCAAATTGTACTTGTATTGTTGGACGAAGGCAGTACCAAGATCTCTGAATGTACTGATCGTAGTACGGTTTAAACCCATGTACCATTTTAGTGCGGCACCGGTTAAACTATCCTGGAAGTAGTGAATCAGCAGGTCCTGATTCTCCGTTTGGGCTGACATCCGCCGAGCGTACATCACCAGATGGCTTTGAGGGTAAGAGTTACCCTTGTATTTTTCAAAGTCGGGCACTTGGAACTTGTGCGGGACTTTTACATTTGGGACCAAGCTGAGGTCTGCGGCGTCCTTTCCAAATAGATCCTGACCGCGAATGGCTTGCAGCTCTTTCTGCATTTCCAAGAACTGCTCCTGGAATTCATCCATTCTGTCAAACATAGTTTCCTTCTTACCAGAAGGTGTCTGTGGAATCTGTCCTTCCGGGACAGTGTGCACCACAGTGGGTGGTACCGTGACTATGGCAGTAAGTCTTGGCGCTTCCCGAAGTTTGTAACCTTCAGGAGTCTTGAGTATGCCCCTGGCATCTTCGCTTTCCCGAAGTTTGTAACCTTCAGGCCCAGCGGCTTCTATTGCGATTCCCTGATCTTCAGTGATCGGCGGAACATATCCTTCCGGGATATAGTTAACAGGCATGCCCCAAGGACGATCTTTCGGCATCTGATACCTAGGATCATACTTTTCTATGCTGGGCGTTGAGGTGATCTCTGAGATCACAGTTCTTTGTAGTTGAGCTTCTGCCATGGCTTGCATATCGTTACGAAGCTTTCTCATATCCTCTCTCAGAGCGTTGATCTCTTCTTTCAACTCTCTGTTTTCTTCCTCAAGATCATCCATCTTTTTCTGACGATTGGCCCGAGTATTATACGAATGAGACAGTTTGACTCTAGAATCGAGACACAAATGTGAGATTCATAGGTAAGGAAAATACGCGATGTGAGAATGATGAATGCAATGATTATATTAATTGTTTTTAAGTTTAATTAAAATAAACTTTGACAATTAGATTGCAAATATCAAACAGTGGGGAAACCCCTTTTTATTGAATTCCAAAGGATTACAGAAATGGAAATACAGTAGATTACAAAGTGCAAAAACAGAAACCTAAACTAATGGGTCCCGAGTCCTCTCTAAAGAGAAATCGGGTGCTGACTCTGGTATCTTCCTTTTCTTTGACCGGGGCGCTTGGGCCGTTGTCGGGTTGTCAGTCCTTTGCCAAGTGAAAGGAGCGAGCAAGTTCCTTTGGTCATCTTGATTCTCTATAGCATGCTGCTCCAAAATTTCAATCAGAGAATCTTTCTCTTTCAGTAATTGTTGTATTTGGATACACTCTACGTCGAGGGTGCGGTACTTGTTCTTCCAAGATCTTCTTTCCTTTTGAACTTTGTTGAGAGTAACCTGAAGCCTTTCAGTTTCCGTCATGAAGTACATGACAATTTCCTTCGGCGGAAGAATTCCGTAACGAGGATAAGGCATCTTTAGCTTGAGAGCTCTAGTTTGTACCCAATGGAGATAAGGCTCCACCGAGACACAGTCCGGTTTTCCCAGAGACTCTCGTCCTTTCTTATGAACCTGTTTCCAAGCTTGCACTATTTCCATCTTTAGTGCTCTGTCACTTTCTCCTTCTTTGAAGAAAAGACCTTCCAGATGAACACCCAGTGGGATGTGTCTCATCGGGTATCCAAATTGACGAAGAACTAATATCGGATGATAGTTGATTCCTCCTTTAGTTCCTATGAGGGGTACGCTGGGGAAGTTTCCACAACGGTCAATGATTCTGATTCCCTCATAAATCCTATTACACGAATCTATATCAGAGTTGGTGAGAGACATGATCTTCTGCGACCAACGTAAGACACTCTTGCAATCCCAAAAAGCGGCAGACTTGGGCAAGTGAGAGATAAACCATTTGTAAAGCAAAGGTACATAACATGTGATCTCCCCTCCGCTGTACAAATTTCCTAAGTGTACAGAATGATACGCATCTGCGAGCAAAGTCGGCACAGGGTTTCCAATGAGAAAAACCTTAATAGCGTTGATATCGACGAAGTTATTGATGTTGGGAAACAAAAATAATCCGTAGGTGAGCAAGACAAAGATGCTTTCAAAAGCAGTCATGTTCCCTATACTAGCCAAGTACAGAGCTTTCTTGGTCAGGAACTGGGCTGGCAAACCTTGGGTGCCACCCTTAGTGGTCATGTGAGTCCTGACCTCAGACTCTTCCAAATGAATTGCTATTACAATAGTCTGATTCTTTGGAATTTCTTCCAGTCCAGAAAATGGAGCTCGATCAGTGATATGTAAATCACTCAGATGAGAATACTCCTCCAGCGTTGGTGATAGCTGGTAATCCGGGAATGTGAAACAATGATAAACCGGATCGTAGAATTGAATGAGCGCGTCCATGATCCCCTCAATCACATGGACTCTTAACAGTGGTAGCAAACCACCGTGCTTGGCTCTAAAAGCCTCTGGGTTAACGATCATCCTCGCTAACTTTCTCAAATCCCCTAGTTTTGGACCCTTGAAGGTATACTGGTGAGTTCTCCTTCTACCGAAATCCATTAATGCAATCTTTCTCTCTGATATTTGCAATCACAGTCTTAGTTTAATTTGAAAAACAGAGAGACTAGAAGAGAAATTTTTTGAATGTTTTAATGTTTTATTAAATGGATGCATGAATGTAGCACACAAAAACATAGAAAAAACATGGGGTCAGAGGGTCGTTGTCATGAAGTCAAGGCTCTACCCATCCCCAAAGGTTTATACTAGGGTGATTTTTGTACCTGTACTCATTATCATCAGCTCCTCCCAGGAAAGCAAAACAACAAGCGGATCGCCAGCGAGTTGTGTGCAATCTTAGAGTAAGTGCCATTCACCGAGAATAGATCACCAGCCTCAAATGAGGGTAGTATCGCGTAACAGCTATTTCCGATAGCTTCCGCACTACGAAAAATGATGGCTTTTCTTAAGTGTATACTCATTCTCACCACATGCGGCATCACACGCATTCCCAGTAGCAGAAAAATAAACACGTATAGCATTTAGGAAAAGAAGTATATATATTTGTCCTAATCATCCTAGACTTATAAAGCTATGAATCTTAAGTTCCTGACAGAAATGGGTTCCCCGGCAGAAGCCCTAATCTGTGGTTCTCAACCCAAGAGATGGAACAACATAGGTCAATCTTTCTCCTCAGCCGAGTTCCCATTTTCCGTAGAAAACGGGGATGATGCCCTAAGGCAGAAAAGGAGACTCCCCAGCAGAGTCGCCATTTTACAAGGAAAACAGACAGAAAGAAAAACAAGGGCCCCACGGTGGGCGCCACTTTTCTGTTGGCAGCCACCGCCATGAAAATGACTTACCCAAGGTTTAAATTGTAAGAAAGAAAGAATTGGCCCTACGGTGGGCGCCACTTTTCTGTAGCGAGCGATTTTGGACGCGGTTCTTAAGCGCTGGCCGCTCTCTGTGGTTTGAGCTTAAACTACAGGTCGATTCATTTTTTATCCTAATTGTGAGCTGAATAAGGAAGCGAAATAAATGTCTCCAATTAACCCTGCTTGCATACTGAGTTTAAACAGTGGTCTGTTAGGTTACGGATGCTATCAATGTGGGGGGCCTTTGTACTGGTTATTTGTATTTTCGCCAATACTGTTCTCTTTCTTTTTACATGGGTAGGAGATTTCTGGCGGGGAATAAGGATTAGGATGTTAGGACTGATGTTTTTGAAATACTGCTTTTGATTGATGGAGATATGGGATTTGGGTTTTTTGTTGATTGCGCTCGCTAAGATCTTTTCTTTCGATCTTATGCCTACGTATTCCCGTTTACCGAAACAGGGAAATCAGAGCGTTCGTAGTTCCTCCTATTCTATGGGAGGAAATTGGTTTTTGGTGTCTTGTTCAAAGCCCAAGACGTGAAGCGAAAGGTGATTTGTATCTTGTTCAAAGCCCAAGATGTGAAGCTAAAAGGTCTATTTGTGTCTTGTTCAAAGCCCAAGACGTGAAGCTGAAAGACCTCGGTTTTAGAGAGAATTTGTCATCTCTAAAGAGGGGAGGAGGATAATTACTTTAACTGGGATACGCGGATCCGAGCAATGCCATAATTTCCGAATAAAGGGTTTTAACCTGAAGGAGAAGACTTTAACTCAGTGTAGAGCAATGCCATCTTTCCTTAGGAATTTCTCATGCTAAAAGAGGGACAGTGGCATGGATGTAGATGATCCAGAGGCTTGCCGCTTACAGCGATTAGATAAAGGGAAAGGAGTTATTTGATGTTTGTGTACTGCGAACGAGGCACAACTTTGATGCTAAAAGGTTAATTGGATTAACCAGTGGTTTTCTTATACAAAGCCTAAGAGGAGGCTAATTTCCGCTAGGAAAATCATTATACAAAGCCTAAGAGGAGGCTATTTTGTGTCTCGTACAAAGCCCGAGAGAGAGGCTAAAAGTTTTTGACCCAGTGGGGCATATCGTTATACAAAGCCTAAGAGGAGGCTAACAAAGAGTTGACTCAGTTGGAGAATCTTTTATACTCAGTAAGAGAGTGTTTTTGTATCTCGTACAAAGCCCGAGAGAGAGGCGAAAAGGTTGTTTTGACTCCACTGGGGAGAATTTTGGTATCTCGTACGAAGCCCGAGATGGAGGCTATGTTAACTGTTTCAGTTGAGTGACAGATCCAATATACTGATTTAAAAGAGAAAATCAGTTCTTATATGAGTAACACTGTACACAGGGATTTAATTTGAGGATCAGGGATATTTCCTTCTCTTTGAGGAAACGGGAAATCCAAAGGGTATCGAGACTATCCGAGTCTGCGGGTTTCCTTCCTATTTAACGAAGGGTGCTTGAGAATGTCTTTGAGACTCAAGGAAGTTAGACTGTTCGTGTCTAGAGTTTTATCGTTTGTACTATGCTTCGTGAAACAGTAGTAGACTCTATGAAAGGACTGCTCTATGAGGATGACTAGGTTCTGTTCCTATACTTCTAGGAGGTCGTCGGGACAATTTGTACAAAGCCGAAGAGGAGGCTGGAAACTTTTAAGAATCCGACGGGTCCTTGTACGAAGCCCAAGTGGAGGCTATCATTCCCGAAGGAAGAGATCATTATACGAAGCCTAAGAGGAGGTTGTGAATACTTCTAAGAAGCCGTAGTGTCCTTGAATAATGCCCAAGAGGAGGCCGATGCTTTTAAGAAGCCCGTGGGTCTATCATCTCCTTTCCATTAGAAGAGATAACTCTTTTAAAGATGAAAACCACTGGTAAACGTGCGAGGTTTACTATCCAGCGACTTTTAACTTTTAAAGAGGGTTCCTTAGTTAAGGTCCAAGATTATGACCGTAGTGGGTACCCAAACCCCGAGACATTCAAGGCAAGCTATCCACAAGGAATAGATCAAGTCAGGAAAGTTCGAGAATTGGGAAGAAACTCAAAGATGCCATTCATGGAGAATACATTCATCTTGGGGAGTAGAGCTTCTTGATAATTCCTTAGGAGGACAGCCGAAGAGAAGACTGAATCTGGTGCTCCTATTGGTGATCTAGGCGTCTATTTCTACGAATAAATTAAATGGCGTCACCTAGTTCTAGACGTAGTAGCCGGGGAAACTCGAAATATCTATACTATTATTACACAGTAGATATGAGTTTATGAAAGGAGACTTACAGTGAGCAGCCCCACAATACAGTTTATAATATGAAAGCGGTAAATGAAAGCGATAACCACTTACTCGGTTGTAGTGCTTCCATGCTGTTTGGTTAGTTGTTCAACAAAGAAAGATTAAAAACAACAGTATATTCAAAATCAAAGGAGAAAGTGCTTTGAAAAAGAAAGATCTGGGGCTTACAGCTCAAGGAGAGGCCCAGGGTTTTATCAGTGAGCGCACTGTTTGAATTTGTACAGCGGGACTTATACAAGTGACTGGGGCCCAAAAAGGTTTTCTGTACAAAGGGATGGGTCTTACACTCTCTCAAGAGGCCCAAAAATGTTTAAAGAAAAGAGTGGGGCTTATAACACGAGGGTAGGCCCAAATGATTTTTCGTTTAAAAATGGCGATCGCGCCGAGGTTTTCTTTTAACGTAGAGGGAATTATATAATAAGTGAGGCCCAAAATGTTTTTGGTTAAAAGGGGATTGGGTCTTACACTCTATTAGAGGCCCAAAGTGTTTTGAATGGGTCTTATAGCGCAAGGAGAGGCCCAGATGAGTTTTATTTTTAAACGGGCGACGATCGCGCCGTTTACTTGTACAGAGGGACTTATACAATGAGTGAGGCCCAAAAAGTTTTTGTACAAGGGGGGATGGGTCTTACACTCTCTCAAGAGGCCCATAAAGTTTTGAAGAAAAATAAATGGGTCTTACTACTCGAGGGTAGGCCCAGATGATTTTTGAAAAGGCGACGATCGCGCCATTTGTTTTTTGACGGTATCGGGACTTATATAATAAGTGAGGCCCAAAAATGATTTGGTCAAAAAAAAGGATTGGGTCTTACACTCTAATAGAGGCCCAGAGTGTTTTGAAAATGATTTATGAGGGTTGAATTAATCCAAAATCCTAATTTGTTTTCAAAATGTATTTAATTGAATAAAAATTCAATTAAAATGATCAAAAATTATTTAACACATGGAAAACAAATTGTGATCTTGGATTAATGCTTCAAAAATTAAGTATTGACCTACAAAATAATTAGAAAGCATTAAAAGTTGCAAAATCAATGTAGAAAAAATATTTAAAATGCCAAAAACAATCAAAATATTAATTCTTTACAAAAATATCAATTATATGAAATAAATAATATTTTTGGGATTTTTTGATAAAATAAAATATTTTAACATTTTTATGAATTATTAAAAAAAGAATCAATTCAAAATCATTAAAACTCAGAGAGAAATTAATTTTTGAATCAATTAAACAAAATCACAAAATTCAAATATTTGAATTTGAAAAAAAAGGTGCCAAGAACAAGCTGAAGAACACGCGCGTGTTCTTGGTTTCTCAGATTTGCGTTTTCTATCCAATCTCCATGAATACGTAATCATATCATGCAATCCACATATCATTATGCTCGTCTCAACCTCACGATCATGTCTATGTACTTTAATTTCATTTAAATTAAACATACAACAAGAAATCACGAAGAAACCTCAAGAACCCTAATTTCTGCATGAAGGCTAGGATTTTTGATACACGATTCAAACAATGCAATTAATTGAGGGAAAACATTCCATGCATGATTATGAACATATGGCCAAATTATTGTGCGAGGAAATATGCATAGATTGAGAGATGACCAAGTATGTGCTTACCTCCAAGCCGTGACAGCAAGTTCAGAGTGATTTTTGATTTGGAGGTGTTACAGATGAGTGGTGATGATCTGAACAGCTTCCCTACACCCTATGGATTGTGTTTGGATGGTTGGACTTGATTGAAATTGGCTGGATCATTTTGTGGTACCTCAGCTGCACCTTGTTTGAAAATTTGAGCAACCAGCTGGTGATTTCATGAAATTGATGTTTCAGAAGTTATGTGATTGTTTGATCAGCTCATATGTGATGTATGTGAGGTGTGTGAGTGATTGGTTTGTGCAGAATTGCTCTCAAACTCAAAACCCGATAGCTACCTTGCTAAGAAAGGCATTTTTGCCAAGAGAAAGAGATTTTGAGGAAAGCATCTGTTAGATGGCTTTGGTGTACTCAAACTGACCACAATTGAGCTCTATTTATAGTAGAGCAAGTTTGTTTTGCAAGGAATAGTGCATGGCAGCTGGTAAGTAGGTTTGGCCAATGTTGTCCAATGAAAATCCAAGTCTCCTCTTGCCATTGACTAGAGGTTAGGGCACAGAGCTTTGGTCCCCTTGGTCTTGGATAAGTCTTGACTGATTTCAGATGAGAATGGCTCAGTCCATGCCACCTGGATGGTTGCATTGAATGCCTCATTCCAAATTTGAAGTCTTGTCCCTATTTTGGCCATTCTAGGTTCAACATGCTATTCCTTGTTCCTTGGACTTTGGAGGCTTGGCTCAGTGATTGTCCCCTTTGGATTCAATCCTCTGAGGTGTCCAAGTGGATTGGAGCAATTGAAATTGGCTGATTTTGGAAAATCGAGCCAAAGTGCAAATTCTGCCTTGCCTTGACAGATTTCAGCAAGGCAACTTGGCAATGTTGTATCTCATGATGTAGGTTGAATTTGGCAATGTTCTTGGCCATTTTGGAAAGCTCTTACATGATAAAACAACTGTTTGAACAAGTTTGGTTTTGATCTCTTTTGATTCCAAGTGAAAAATCCCCCTACATTTGGCAAAAAGTGAGGCAGAATCTGACTTAGTGAAAATTTCACTAAGTGTTGGAAAAAGTGACATTTTCACTTTTCAGCCACTTTGATCACTCCATAACTCAAAATCCTTAATGAATTGGAATGACTTGTAGTTGAAGTTTTTGTAGGTGATAATGAGGGCTACAAATCCATCTTTGGATGAGAAAAAATGGCCTTGTGGTTTAGGAGTTATGGTCCTCCAAAGTTGGTACCTTTGCCACTTTATTTTTAACTTAGAAAAATTTCTAAGTTTTATGGTTACCCCTTTTACAAGTTAACTCACTTTTCTTGATTTTTCTTGATGAATGATGATTCAAATCATACATTAACATCATTTTAGGGTTAAAAATCCATTTTGGTGAAAAATCTCAAAAAGTCAAAGTTGACTTTTGTGCACAGTTGACTTTTTATCAGATGAATTCCAAACTGTGCAATTCTCCAGGAAATCATGTCCTTGACCTAAATCAAACTTGATGGACATGTTCCATGGGTGTCATAGGGTATATTCAATCATGTATTAGGGTTTGGGAGCATGTCTTGGTCAAAAGTCAAAGTTATAGTTGACTTTTGCCTTAAAACCCTAATTGTGGTGCAGATGAAAATGAGACTTGTTGCTCAAGCTTCTTGGATCAATCCATTGTTCCAAATGGATCAATATGGTATATTAGAGATCCTCAAATCATCTCTTGAGGTCTTGGATCATGGTTTGTCCCAAAAGTTAACTTAGGGGTGAATTAGGTCAAGAAACCCTAATTCCTGATTTTTGATGAATGCATCCCCTGAGGCAAAATTGACTTGATGCACGGGTTCATGAGGTTCCATGAAGCATATTAGGTCATGTTTTGGATCATTGCCTTGTGCCCAGATGAAAATTTCCATCTGGAGGCCCTGGTCGACCAAAACCCTAATTTGGTGACACTGTCGATCTTGAGACTTGATCCACCTTGAAGGGAGCAGCCTTGTGCTTAATCCTTGAAGTGGGAGTCCTTTTTGATCCATTGTGGCTGTTTGAGAGATTAGACAAGTTGAAGATCATGTCATTTCTTGATTGATCCTTTGTCTAAGCACTCAGAGAGGGCTTGAAACCCTAATTTTGATTGTATTGGATGCTCACCCATCTTTGGGGAGACTGATGAAGCATGATGGTTCATCCATATTGTGATGATGATTTTCACAATGATGGGAAATCTAAGTGGTCAAAATTTGAGGTATTACAGATGCCCCTATTTAATCTTCTTGGACCCGAAGGTATGAATGACGAAGGGATTCGGGCATTCGGGGTGCAAGAGGATTAAATATCGGAATATCCGAAATTTTGATGGTGGTTATGAATGGTAGCTTACGCATTCATCTTCTTTAGCTAAGCGATGATGCTTAGAAAAGGTAAACTTCCCCTCGATCCTGGTTTCCTACCAAGGAACTGGTCTCAGTCTCTTTTGAAATAAACCTCCCCTCGTTCTTGGTTTCCTACCAAGGAACTGGTCTTAGTTTCTGATTTAAACTTCCCCTCGATCCTGGTTTCCTACCAAGAACTGGTCTTAGTTTCTGATTTAAACTTCCCCTCGATCCTGGTTTCCTACCAAGAATTGGTCTAAGTTTCTTTTGAAATAAACTTCCCCTCGATCCTGGTTGCCTACCAAGAACTGGTCTCAGTTTCTTTTGAAATAAACTTCCCCTCGATCCTGGTTTCCTACCAAGAACTGGTCTTAGTTTCTGATATAAACTTCCCCTCGATCCTGGTTTCCTACCAAGAACTGGTCTTAGTTTCTGATATAAACTTCCCCTCGATCCTGGTTTTCTACCAAGGAACTGGTCTAAGTTTCTTTTGTCAATAAACTTTACTGACAAGGGACGCTATTCGTAGCGGCTTTCCTTCAAACTTCTCGTCGAATTTTCCTGGGGAGATGCCATTTGAGTGGAAAAAGTTTTGATGTCAGACTTGCTGGGGAATCCATTCGTCTGAATTGTAGAGGTACACAAACTTCTCTGTTTTGGAGACTCCATTTGTCGATTCTACTGGGGAAAGCGAGTCTCTTGAGAGACTGTTTTCGTTTGGGATCTTTCATCATACTTTTCTCGGGATCTTCCCGGAGAAACGCCATATGATGGGGTCCAATTTTGAGGTGCCAATGACCTTTTCATCAGCGGTCCTTTCGGAGCAAAACTGGCATGCTGCCGAATCTCTGATCACGAGGCTTTCTCTGTGGATTTTCCTTAATCCGGGAAAGTAAGGATATCATCTTCAATGGAGAAGAGTGATGCTTATTGAAAGTTTTCTCTGGCTTTTCAGAGGTTCAAGTTATCAAAGTGGCAAAGTGCCGACTCTGATCTAAAGATACACTGGTGGCGAGATTGTGCAGACGCAACACTTCCTGACGAGGAAAGAACTGACAAACTCGATTGAGAAAACTGTTTATCACTAGGGGACAAGACCGACTCAAGTGATAGTGATGCAATACGAAATGCGAACGCAAATAAAATGCATGAAGTATGTATGTATATGCTGACAAAACAGACGCGACATACAGACTAATGGATGAACACAATTGGATACTCGGCCATCGCGGGGCGAAGAAGTACCGTTGATTCAAAATAGCAATTCCACCTTGCTTAGGAGAGATAGTCCCGTTGGGAGCTATGTTGATCGGGCTTAGGAGATGAGAACTCGACCGAGGTGTGTCAGACGAAACAAGGTCTCTAACATTATTGATCCTTCATTCAGGCATACTGGCTTAGAAGGAGTACTTTGATTCTGCACTTTGAAGTTCGCCCACTTCTGAAGAAGCGGCCGATGTTCTTCTGATGTTCAACAGTCAAAAGAAATTGCCATCATTAAAAGCAGAAAAAGTTTTAACAAGTAAATTCATTTTCGTTTTATTTCAAGAATCGCTGATTAAGTTTAAACAACGTCGTTCTGTAAAGCTAAAACAAGTTAAGAATTACAAACAAAAGCACAAGGGCTCAAATTTTATTGATAAGATGGAGATCAGCCAAACGCGTGATTCTAAAGAGTATATACAAAGTTAGAAAACGGTAATTTACAGGTAAAAGGGCTACGTTGAAACATAACGACCACTATCCTTCTACACACTTTGAGTTCGGGACATCCTGAGCTTCCGTCGAAGATGACCTTTGACTGGAGATTTCCTCCGATAGATGATGTTGTAACTGCTGAGGGACTTGCCTCTGTTGAACATAGTTACTTGCCATTATCCCTAACTTTTGCCTGGATTGTACTATGAGATTTCCAATCCATCGGGATGATTCTTTTTTTTTCATGTCTCTAACTTTTGCCTGGACCGCCCTTTCGGGTTTTCAATCCACTGAGACGTTTTTTTTTTTAGTTTAGGCGAAGTATTTCTTGACTACATCAACATTCGTGGGGTAGGCAAATTCCTCTCCGTCCATGGTTGCAAGTCTCAAGGCGCCGCCTGAGAAAGCTTTTGTGACCACATAGGGGCCATCATAATTCGGGGTCCATTTGCCCCGGGAATCAGTGAGAAATGATTGTATCTTCTTGAGCACAAGGTCTCCTTTCCTGAAGACACGAGGTCGGACCTTTTTGTCGAACGCCCTCTTCATTCTCTGTTGATACAACTGACCGTGGCATAGTGCCGTGATTCGCTTTCTTCGATCAGGTTCAGTTCGTCGTGTCGATTTTGACACCATTCAGCCTCGGTGAGCTTAGCTTCCATCAATACCCGGATTGATGAGATCTCTACTTCTATGGGGAGAACTGCCTCCATACTAGAGAGAAATGGGTTTCCCCATGGGGTGATAAATGAAGTTTTCTCCATGTCTTTCGGCTCCATTTTGATTTGATTATAGCCCGAGAATCCATCCGTGAAGGAGAAAACTTTGAACTTTGCTGTGCTGTCTACCAGCATGTCAATGTGTGGTAAAGGAAAGTCGTCCTTTGGACTTGCCTTGTTTAGATCTCTGTAATCAACACACATTCTGACCTTTCCGTCCTTTTTGGGAACGGGTACGATGTTGGCTAACCATTGAGGATATTCAGATGTAGCGAGGAAACCCGCGTCGATCTGTTTCTGTACCTCCTCCTTGATTTTGATGGCCATGTCCGGGTGAGTGCGTCTCAACCTTTGCTTTACTGGCGGACATTCTGATCTCAATGGTAAGTGATGTTCCACGATGCTGGTATCCAACCCTGGCATATCCTGATAGGACCAAGCGAACACATCGGGGAATTCTTTGAGAAGCTTTATTAGATCTTCTCTGGCAGTTGGACTGAGCAGTGCTCCAATCCTGATTTCTTTTCTCTCTTTTTCTGAACCCAAGTTCACCGTTTCCAACGGCTCTTTGTGAGGTTCAATGGACCTTTCCTCTTGTCTGAGTAGTCGGGAGATCTCTTCTGGAATTTCGTTGTCAACTTCTTTTTCAGCCTCGACTACCGAGAACTCAAAGTCAGAAGAAGGCATCGGATCGTATGTTTCAACAGGGTTTAAAACAAGCAATCTGCATGATGTGATGATTCGTGTTTAGAAAAGATAGAGAGAAATGCAAGTGTGTGCAGTGTATTTATTTTACTGCTTGTTTTTATTATTGAATGTTTTTTAGGATTACCATTTTCTGAAAAAGCAAAAAGAGAAAACAACAATTATTGCGGAAATTACAGAACGACGTTACTTTATTAATGAACAAGTCGAATCTTGAAACTACAGCCCTATAAAACAAAACTCTATCGCTTTGGGCAAAGCGAAGAGGGAAATTTACAGAAAGCGAGCCATATCAAAACATCCGTTTCACCTGGGCAGGGTGAAAGGTTTAAAGATGGCAATTACTTTGACTGATGAATGACCTTTGGAACCTCGACAGCAACCCATTGGCGGCGAACTCCTCGGTGAATCACAAAGTCTGGCACCTTCCTTGATTTGTCTTCAGAAATGACGCTGATTTTTGGTGTAGCAGGATCATTGGAATCTGTCTCCCAAGCAGAATTGTCGTAGGAGGATTCCTCTGTTGCATTTTGCATAGCATTGGTGCTCTCAAGTTTGATTTAGGTCAAGGACATGATTTAGGTCAAACTTCAAGAGGCTTCCTTTGAGAAACATGATGTCCTCATCAGGGAAATCAAACTTCATGGGCTGGTAATCATCAAGAGGCTGTTGCGCAAGATAATCTGACAGTATACTTCCCTTGATTGCTTTTTGCGAAGTATATTGAATATCGTACTCTGTCAATACCATCTGCCACCTTGCAACTCTGCCTGAAAGCGCTGGTTTCTCAAAAATATACTTGACCGGATCCATTTTTGAGATCAACAGGGTTGTATGTGTGAGCATATATTGTCTCAATTGCTTTACGGCCCATGCGAGTGCACAACATGTCTTCTCAAGCATTGAATAACGCGATTCACAATCCGTAAACTTCTTGCTCAGGTAGTAGATAGCATGTTCTTTCCTACCTGTCTCGTCGTGTTGACCGAGAACACAACCCATGGATCCTTCGAGCACTGTCAAGTACATAATCAGTGGTCTCCCTTGAACTGGAGGTATCAAAATCGGAGGTTCCTGCAAATATCTTTTTATTTTATCGAATGCATTTTGACAATCATCATTCCACCTGACCGTTTGATATTTTCTTAGAATTTTGAATATCGGTTCGCAGGTGGCAGTTAGGTGAGATATGAACCTTGAAATGTAGTTCAATTTTCCTAGAAAGCCGCGAACTTCTTTCTCAGTTCTCGGTACAGGCATATCTTGTATAGCTTTCACTTTAGCAGGATCAACCTCTTTAGCAGGATCACTGACAATGAAACCAAGCAATTTTCCGGACCGCACGCCGAACGTACACTTGTTAGGATTCAGTCTCAACCTGAATTTCCTCAACCTCTCAAACAACTTCTTCAAGTTGATCAGATGTTCCTCTTCTGTCTTTGATTTAGCAATCATGTCATCCATATAGCACTCGATCTCTTTATGAATTAGATCGTGGAATAACGTCACCATTGCTCTTTGATAAGTTGCCCCTGCATTTTTCAACCCAAAAGGCATTACTTTGTAACAGAAGGTACCCCACGAGGTAATGAATGTCGTCTTCTCCATATCTTCAAGCGCCATCTTTATCTGATTGTACCCGGAGAATCCATCCATAAATAAGAACACTGAAAATTGAGCAGTATTGTCAACCAGCACAACAATATGAGGGAGTGGAAAGTCATCTTTAGGGCTCACCCTGTTGAGATCTCTGTAATCCACGCACATTTTGAGTTTGCCATCTTTCTTCGGCACCGGTACTATGTTGGCCACCCAGGGAGGATAGTTGGTTACTGCCAGAAAACCTGCATCCAACTGTTTCTATACCTCTTCCTTGATCTTCAAAGCCATTTTTGGTTTTGTTCTGCGCAGCTTTTGCTTAACCGGTGGACAGTCCTCTTTCAATGGTAGTCTATGCACAACTATGTCTGTATCTAAACCTGGCATATCTTGATATGACCAAGCAAAGATGTCAATGTATTCACGTAGCATGACTATCAGCTCTTGCTTTACATCAGCCCGCAGACTTGCACCGATCTTGATCTCTTTCTTGCCTTCCTCTGAACCAATATTAATAACCTCAAGATCTTCCTGATGAGGCTGAATGGTCTTTTCTTCCTGTTTCAACAACCTAGCCAACTCTTCCGGGAGTTCATAGTCTTCATCACTTTCCTCCTCGGCTTAATAGATCGGATTGTCGAAATCATATGTGGGCATATCAGAATCATTTTCAAAGGAATCCACAAAATCAAGTCTGCATGATTGGATTGATGCTTTATTTTAGATTATTTTTGCTTGAAAACAAAAGAAAAGAAAGTTCATTATCATTTTTAATTTTCTTTGTGCAAAAATAAAAATAAAGAAGAAATAAATGAACACAAATTTGTAAACAAAAACGTCCTTTTATTGATGTTTGAACATTATATGAGAAAATATGGTGGCCCTACAAATGGATCCTCACACCTTGGGCAGAGTGTGGGATTTCATGCATTATGAAAGACAAGAATTATTACTCTGAATGGTGTACAACATGAATGATTTCTTCACTAGACCAGTTTTGCAATGCCTCGCCTGGAACCCGTGAATACACTCATCTTTCCAGATAATCTGAGCTTTCAGCGTCATCTTCTATTGCTGAGCAGGACTGATTAGGGTTGATAATTCCTCCACTATTGAAATTGATTGGCCCACGGAATCAGGGAACTGGCGTCTGGCCCGGCTGGTATCCAATGCCGAACTTATCTTCCTTCACGAACACGTCAATAGCTTTACCCCAACCTTGGGCATTTCCGCTTTCAACCACTTCTTTGGCCTGCTTGTAGGACGCAATTGATGCACTCGGCCCAACTGGCACAGTTGACACCACTGCTGTTGAAGTAGATTCTGGGGATTTGTTGATGTTTAAGGCTTCAGCAGACTGGCACAGGGTTTCATGAATTTCTCCATCCATTTCCACATATTTGAAAGTGGAAAGATGACTCACAAATATATCTTCCTCACCGCAAACAGTAACCACTTGACCCTCGAACACGTATTTGAGCTTCTGATGTAGTGTGGAGGTAACTGCGCCTGCTGCGTGAATCCATGGTCGGCCCAACAAACAGCTGTAAGCAGGCTGAATGTCCATAACGTGAAAGATCGTCTTGAATATCTGTGGACCAACCTGTATTGGTAATTCTACCTCTCCAAACACCGATCTTTGGGATCCATCGAAAGCTCTCACAATCAGTTCACTGGGTCTAAGAATCAATCCATCTACTTCAATTTTCATCAGGGCCTTTTTGGGTAACACATTCAAGGAAGAGCCTGTGTCAACCAGCACATGCGACAAAATAGCTCCTTTGCATTCAAGTGTGATGTGCAACGCTTTGTTGTGATTACGTCCATCTGGAGTCAAATCCCTATTCTTAAACCCCAACCCGTGGCTCACATTGACATTAGAAATTGCTCCCTCCAACTGATTCACGGTAATCTCTTGGGGAACATATGCCATATTTAAAAACTTTAACAAAGCAGCCCGGTGCGCATCTGAACTCATTAACAGGGATAATATTGAGATTTTATAGGGTGTTTGATTAAGCTGATCAATGGTCTTGTAATCGCTCTTTTTGATAATCCTCATAAATTCCTCAACATCATTATCAAAATTGACTTTAGGGTCCTCTTCCTGAACAGGCACCTTATCATCAACAACCTGTTTTCCTTTTGTTCTTGCAGCGGCTTCAGCTTCTTTATCAGCCCTTAGAGTCTGGGGAGCGAACAGTCGACCACTCCTAGTGAAACCACTTGGTCCACTGACATTCTCAACACTGGTACCAACAACAGCCTCTGCTTTCTGTTAACTTCCTCCCTGGTGAGTATTAGTTCCATATTGCCATGGAACTGCCCTATTAGACACATAAGAAGCAGATTCAGGAACCATAATCGTAACTGGTCTCGGCCTCTCGGGCACGATGATAGCAACAGGTTCTTCAATGGGCACCTGTATTTCAATTAGATTATAATAAATGGTAACGACAGAAACATCCTTTTCCTTCTCTATCTTATCAAACTGAAGACTTCCTTTATCCATAAGATCCTGCAGTCCAACTTTCAACTTACTGTAGCCATTACTCTGTCTTGGACAATCCTCACAGTCAGAGCCACATCCAGGAAATACCTTTCCTTTTAACAAACGCTCTTTTACAATCAACAACGGAGTCTTTACCAAATTAACATCAGTAATCAGATTCAATCCATCACCATTAGAAATAGCATTTGTGCCTGCACCTCCATGATGGGGCATTTGATTATCACGAACATTCGGCGACTTAGAGAAATTAATAGCTTTTGTGTCATTCAGATCTTGAACCTTATGTTGAAAGGCCCAGCACTTTTCTATCGAGTGACCTGGCGCACCAAAATGAAATTCACATCGAGCATTAGCATCATAACCTTGAGGCAATTTTCCAGTATCTAGCGGCCTCATAGTCCGAAGTTCAACTAACTTCTCCTTGAGCAATTGTGGTAACAAAGCAGTATATGTCATAGGCAAGGGATCAAACTTACGGTCCCTTGGTCTATTAGTCTGGAATCGGGGTCTAGCTTGCTGATCTGGAGCTTGCTGTCCTGCTGGAACTGGAATGGTTACAACATCCACCTGATGATAGGACTGAGTCCTACCTTTGCCCCCTCCTCTATGCACAGCACTGGACTCCCCTTCTCTTTTCCTTGGCCCATTAGCAAAGGGTTTCCTCGAACTCGAAGCACCAGTCCCACTGACGTCTTGAATCTTACCCAACTTCAACAGACTCTCTATTCATTCCCCAACAACAACAATGTCGGCAAATCCTGTTGAGGGACATGCAACCAATCTATCCAAATACGGCCCTTGGAGTGTGCTCATGAACATATCAGCCATCTCACGATCACCCAAAGCTAATTCTCTCCATCTCTGTGCGTACTACTTAAAGCCCTCCTTGTGATCCTGAGTCATACTCTGCAGCTGAGTACGATTAGGTGCCATGTCCAAGTTATATTGATACTGTTTCAGAAACGCAGCGCACAAATCTTTCCAGCTCTTTATATGAACCTTGTCCAGCTTAATGTACCATTCCAGGGAAGCGCCTGACAGGCTATCCTGGAAAAAATACATCCAGAGCTTTTGGTCTTCAGTATAAGCGGAAATCTTGCGATTGAAAGCTTGCAAATGTGTTTTGGGACAAGTACTGCCATTGTACTTATCCAATGTAGAGAGCTTGAACTTGGGAGGGATTCTCACACCCTGCACGAGACCCATGTCTTCCACATCAATCCCCAGAGGATTTTGGCTCTCAATAGCCTTGAGTCTTTCATCTAACCCTTCGTACTTCCGGTCCTCATTGTAGAAACCCATGTCGTTGTTGAATGCAGTAAACTGGTCATCTTGACCATCCTCATTATTATCAAATCCCATATGTACTCCACCAGCAGGGATGGTGCCAACAGGAGGAGTGCGCACATTGCAATTTGGAATTTCAGTCTCCAGCCTGTGAATAGTGGCTCTCATGGCATCTTGACCAACCCTCATGTTTTCCTGACCTGCCCTCAGCTCCTGCTGACCTTTAGAAATCCCCTGCATAAGATTCATGAACTGTTCCATCCTTCCCCTCAAATCAGCTAACTCAGTCTGAACTTGTTCCATGACTCTAGCTTGATTGCGTCGGGTAGAATATCGGTGAACTTGGGTATCAGCTATTGTGCCTGAAAACCAAATAAAGGTTAGCAGGCGCCTACAAAAAAGAACACCTGCAATGAAAAAATGATATGCTATGCAAATGCAAATGCACAGTTATGTTTGTCATTTCAAGATACTTTTCATATCCTGATTCCAATCGTAACCACAAATTCCTGACGACCAGAAATCATGATTATTGAGTTTTGCCTTGAAGAGACATTCATATACACCAATCACAAATATCTGATGACCAGAAATAGTGATTTTGTAGTGTGCCAGTGTGCAGATATCTTATCACATCACATATATCTGAAGACCAGAAATTGTGAACAGAAATAGCCCATTTCATACAAATTCCCAAAAGTTTTAAGCACATTTGTCATAGTTTCAGCAACAAATTAAGAAACAAGCAGTCAAATGGATCCATCAACAATTCTGATGGTAACCATTGTAAAATACAAAGAAATGACAAAAATCATTAATCTAATAGCTCCACGTCCTTCAGCTTCTGGCTGGAATACTTAATCTCTTCGAACAGGATGCGGGTACGCTGATGATGTGGCTTCTCGATCAGCTCTTTGATTACGACGTCCCTTCTTTCCAGTGCATCAGATAATGAGCCCATGTGCATCAGCAAGGCTTCATCTTCACCGGCTCCTTTACGCCTCTTAATTCCAGCTTGAATTTTAACCAGCTTCAGATCCGCCGTGACATCTTCAAGCTCTTTGTTGGCAATTTTCAGCTTATCTTCAGCATTCCTTACCTGTTCTTGACTTTTTCCAAGATCCTCTCGATACTTTCTTCTTTCTACATGTGCTTTCTTCAGCTCTTCATCTTTATCTTTTAACTGGGTCAGCAATTTAGAGTTTTCAATTCTGACTTCACCCCAAGCTTGACGAAGTTTAGCTAATGAATCCTTGCTTCCGGCTAACGCCTGCTTTGTAGTCTTGTGAGCCTGACTAGTATCATCTGCTCCCAAAGTAAGTTTCCGGAAGTATCGAGTTCTATCATCAAAATCTTCTTATTTGTCTGCCAAGATTTTCTCTGCTTTCAATGCTCTCTTCTCCAACTCTTTGTTGTCAGCCAAAGCTTTCTGAAGACATCTGCTCATTCCAGAGTTCTCTATCTGCAACTCTCTAACCATTTTCTTCCATTTCTCGCACTCTTCAGCCGATACCATGGAGTGTTGATTTGGACATAAGAGAATCTCTCTTGAAAAGGGTAGCAACAACTCTTTGACCTTCATCTCAATCCAAGCATCGTAGTCAGGGTATGATCTACAGTCTCCTTTGCCAAAAATTAACTTTCCCGCTCTTTGCCTAAATTTCCAGGCATTTATTACTTATGGCACTCTTCCATTCTTGGTTCCCACGAAAAACAGAGAAGCACTAATCTCTTCATCAGTAGGAGGATTTCTTGAAGCATAACCAAATTGTCTAACATCCAACACCGGGTTGTAATTAATCCCACCTCTTCTTCCATGTAGAGGCACATTCGGAAAATTTCCACATTTAACAGTAAGTTCTATTGTCAGTAATTTGGGATCAAACCAAATGATGTTATTGGCAGTCAAACCTATCAATCTCTTGGACCATTTCATTGTCTCAGCAGTTTCTACGAAGGCACCAGTTCGAGGTAAATGTTTGAAGAGCCAATGACATAACAATTGGGTACAACAACTAACCAGACTTCCTCTTCCCTTCTCATTTTTGTAGTGTACTGAGTAATAAAAATCCCCTAGCAGGGTAGGAATCGGATTCTTCAAAACGAACACTTTCATCGCCTGCATATCAACAAAGTCAGGCTGACGGGGGAAAAGCACCAAACCATAGATACAAAGAGCTAACACAACATTGTAAGTAGTCCAGTTTTTAGCCCTGGCAGCTTCCTGAGCTCGTTGGAAAAGAAACTCCAAACGAAATCCTTCATCTTCTTTGAGTTTACTCAGGCCACTTTTTACAACAAACAGGTCCAGATGTAGAACAACATCAATTACTTCAGGGGTAAGAGCACCTCCTGAAAAATACGGTATAGAAGACGTGACTGGAATTCCCAAAATAAATGAGAATTCCTCCAAAATGGGCATCAAGAGGTAGTCAGGGAATAGGAAACATCTCATTGATGGTTCATAGAACTGTAGGAAATTGTGCAACCCATCCTTCTCATACTTTGTGAATGCATATACCATTTTAATCAGCTCTCCATATTCCTTCTGAAAAGTGCTGAGAACACCAGAACCAGCCATGCCTATCATCTTGTTCAATGAATCCAACTTGGGATCAGGGAATTTATATGACACATTATTCTTCCTCTTAACCTCAACTTCTTGGAAACTCATGATTGGAATCAGACAATATAGTAGGTACCTGAAAATGACAAACATAACCTGTTATGATATGAGTATGCAAATGCAAAAGGCATGTAATCAAGTATCCAGGTGTCTGTGTCTGTGTTGAACTGTGTGTACTGTGTCTCTGTACTGAATCTGGCAATATATCTGAGATGAATACTCAAACCACTGTCATAGGATACACTGTCTGTAACAATCATAGAATCACAAGTAAGGTATGTAGGAGGCTAGGTTACCTGAAAACCTGTAAACATCCCACCCATACTCACATGTGGTTCCTAGAAAACAAGGCTTGTCAGCTTCGGAGGTTTGAGAAGCGATAGCACATTCAGCCTGTAGGATACAATGCTATGCCAATCAAAGAGGTCGTCCACTGACTCACCTTAGAAAATAAAGGTCATCCTATGTAAGTTCCAAAGTGGGCCCTCGGGTGCGAGTGGGTTTGCCACAGAATGTGGTCTGCCACTGTCACCACTAAAGAGAGATGTTTCCACTAAGGTCCTCATGATCGGTCACTAGAGTCGACAGCTCTCTTGATCGACATCCTGGAATACGCAAGATGCGTACGCCATGATGGGTCCCAAGATAGCCTCGTCTAGCTGTGAATTTCGTGATTACCCAACGTACACAGATGGCACGTAGGTCCCACTACTCTCCACTCTAAATCTAAGTGTACACTCAAGCCTGTGTACTGGGCTCATCCCTCAGAAATCCCATCCCGCCAAACAGACAGAATAGTGCAACACAGTATAATATATGAAATGTAAATGCTAACATGCTGTAAATATGGTACAAGTAATAAAATACAGTAAACAGCAAATACAAGATGACAGTAAACACCCAATGAAAGAAAATCAAACAAGCGCTAAGATTGACTCGCTTAGGATGGACCAGCAATAGGTCAACCTTTCCCCAGCAGAGTCGCCAGCTGTCGCTCCCGGGATTTTCATCCTAGTACAAACGCGAAAGTGGCACCGAAACAGAGTCACCAGCAATGTGTATTTATCCCAAGAGAGGGAAAGGAAACACCGCATAAACCTGAGAAGAAGGAAAGAACATGGTCTTACGACCAAGAGAAAGGGTAAGGGAGTCGGTTACGCGAGAGGAAGGTATTAGCACCCCCCCCGCGTCCATCGTACCCGATGGGATCCACGCTTGCTTGTCTCGATCAAAGGGTGATAGAAAAGGATATTGGAAAAGGAACTGAAAGAAAGAAAGGAAAAAGAATGGAAAAGGAACGAGAAACAAATGTAGGGAAAATAAAAGAAGTGCTCGAATGGGCCCTACCCCACTGCCTACGTATCTCATCGGGAACATGAGAATCAGAGCGACGTAGTTCCCCTCACTAGGGATGGATTGTTTGTGTTTTTTAGTGGAATACGTCAACGTTCGCGTCCTAGCAGTTTAGGTGTTGCAGCTCGCTGTAGGGAGACTTAGGCATTACTTGTTTGCTGTAGAACGAAAATGACACATCCTTAAGGAATGAGTGAATGAGATGAGGAGAGAAATCCCGAAGGAAAGACGTTATTGTTTGTTTTTTGTCTTTTAAGAGTTTTTTTCATTTTTGTTTGCGTATGATAGTGTATCCAAATCTTAGCCATTGGAATGTGTACATTCTCACATTCCAAGATGGAATGAGTAAGAAAGCACACTAAGGGCACTTAGTTCCAATTGTCAAGGTTCAAACACACTAGCATACTGGTATTTATTAAGTGTTTTTGTTGATTAAGAAATGAAGAAGTGTTTTTCTTTATTTGTACCTTCAACAAGTATTGCATTTAAGTCCCTCATACAAGATCAAATGTTTAACACATTAACCCAAGATGGGGCATATGCTACATATTCTAAGATTATAAGAGAAGACCCATTGATAATCTTTTCTTTATATGAAAGGCCTAAATACAATAAATGCCTACCTTTATTATATATTTTGAATTTTCTTTGAGATGAGAAGATGAAAGACTCAAGAGAGGAGAAAGGTAAAACCTATGTGAACTAAGACTCAATCCTAATTGATTAGTTAAGGGAGTGATCCTAATGGTTTGTGAGGTTTCAAAACCTAAAGTCTAGAGAAAGAATGAGCTAAACAATTCACTTCTAAAGTAGAAGATGAATTATAACTCAAAAGGGAAGGTAATGAGTTAATCAAAGTAAGCACATAAGTGCTTAACAAAACACAAGATTGAATTGTAAAAGATGAAAGGGAAGAAGTTTGAATGTGGATTCCTTATCCACACTCAATTTCAACTTACCAAAGCCCCTACATAAAAAGGTTAGTCCACAAAATATTTACAAGAGATCCTAAGTAGAAGAACTTGGTCAAACAAGCCAATGGAAGGAAATAGTGAAAACAACAACTATTACAGCCCCTAAATGCAAGACAGCAGTAAATCTATCATCATGTACCAAACAGCAATTAACAACACATGTTCAGCCCACAAAATGGGTGTAAAAAGCATTTGGCAGCACATACAATAGCACATATGTGTATAATCAGCAGTGAAAACTCAGAGACAGCATGCATTAACACACAATTTCAATCATGAACAACCATTATTATGCATCAAGCCTTGCACATTCATTAAACAAACAAGATCACAGCCATATTACAAATCATGATGAACAATCCTTGAAATCAAACATGTTATAATGTACATTACAAAAGAATACACATTGTCAAGAATATGAGCAAGTCAAAACAAGTATACATCTCTTGAAATGGAAAGCAAATGAACATGCGCATAATGATTCCAGCAACATAACCTCAATTAGCAATTAATGAGCTCAAAATGTATGCATCATGTGTTTATGATATCAATTAATCAACAATGCAAACATAAACATTCATCGATTAACAATCAAAACCGCGTGTCGAAAAATTGTGTGCATATGATGGTGTGAGGTGCAACATCATCAAAACAGTCATTAGATGAGTATCATATTAATCCATGAAGATTAAAAGTGAAACGGGGTCGAAATGTGCTCAAAAACGCAAAAAAAACACATTCTGCAGCAGTGTTAACCGGTTAACGCCTGGGGTTAACCCGTTAACAGGTCAAAAAACGCAAAAAAAACACATTCTGCAGCAGTGTTAACCGGTTAACGCCTGGGGTTAACCCGTTAACAGGTCAAAATCAGGCAAAAAACACAAAATTAACACCCGTTAACCCGTTAACGCCTGGGGTTAACCCGTTAACCAGGGACAATGATAAAAAAACCAGTTGCAAAAGCACTTTTTAGCATCAAATGACTTATCCAAACATCCTAACTAACATGCAATCAATTAATCACGAAATTACATGGAATTACCATCGTCAAACATCAATTGAATCCAATAATCAACAACCTCAAGAATCGAATTCTAGCACATGAATCCAAATCGAAAATCCACAAAAATCTACATCGAATAAGTTACGAATAAGCTAAAAACAGTGTAGATTTAGGGAAAACCAACCTACAAAGCGGAGACTTGCTTTGGTAATTGTTGCAAAGTAATCTTGGTGCAGAAAATGAAAGAAAACCAGAGATTCTTCGATCGATAGCCGAAATGCGTCGAAACCGAACGAAATCGCGAAAATCCACCAAAATCCAACTTGCACCAAAATAAATGGTGAGAAACCTTTGGATTGAAGAAGAATATTCTAATCTTCCAGAAATCCAACCAAAGAATGCTAAATGATGAAGGTTAAGCTCAAGAATTAATCACTTTTCAATGTAAAAAGTGATTATTCTTCAAGAAACAAGAGCTTTTGTGTGTGGTTTTGGAAGCGAAAAGCGAGAGAATTGAGAGTGAAAATGGAGCAAAAAATGGTTGAAGTTTGAAAATGAGTGGAGCATCTCTTAAATAGATTTTAGGTTTGGAGTAAAAGTGGTTTGGAATGAGGTTTGGGTTTGGAGCTAGGGTCGGAGTTAGTTAGACTCAACTCACCGAGTCAAGTTAGTTAACTCGGTTAGTTAGGATCAACTCAGTTGCTTGGAAAACAAGAAACCATAATTGGTGCATGGGTGTGTGACTTGGGCTGCAAGCAAGGCATTGTGACTTGTGAACTTTCAACATGAAACCACCATGTTCGAGCCCTCGTATGACTGTCATAACTTGTTCAAATGGAAAAATGTCCAACATCAAAGTTGAAGAGGACATGGAGGTGAACAACTTTGATGTTCAATAATTTTTAATTTGAAGCCTACTTGAAGGAGAAAATCGGCTTGACATTTGGCACGCCAACTGTTCGATGAAATTATGGCCTATGGGCCTGCACTTGCCTTGCCATAACTTGATTTTTTCCTTGATTTCACCAAACTTTGATCGATCATAACTCCCTCAATTTTGATCCGATGGAAGAGTTCTTTATATGGATTTGAAGCTTGAAACAAGATCTTTTGTTGTGGCCTGGTGGACTTTTGATTTGATGTCTCAATTTTGAATGGCCTTGGTTCAAAGTTTGGTGCAAAATGGCCACAACTTTCCTTATTTAGAAACCCCACTTCTTCCAAAAATGGTAACTTTTCAAATCTTGATTTTTCATGATCCTTTTGGAGTTTCTTGATCAAATTTTGTACATTGGTCACATATAACATCAATTTCATGAATTTTGGCCCCAAAAGTTAAGAGTTGACTTTTTCCTCTGATTATTTGACTTAGCCCCAATTTCCTGATTTTTGATATTTCTTCCAATTGAACCACTTCTAAAACCAATTGAGATGCAATTTTCCACACACGTAGACAAAAGGACATATAGAACACCATGACATCAAGTTTTGTCCAAAAAATCAAAGATACCCTGATTTTATTGGAAACCCTAGTTTTGGCCCCTTCTGGTTAGGAGGAAATTGCACATCTTCCAAATCCAAATTCCTCTGAATATGATGTGTATCCTCTCAAACAAAGATGAGATATGCCACTTGAGGGTGATTTTGAACCAATAAGCTATCTCTTTTGAAGGTTTTTCTTCAGTTTTTTGGACTTCTTGCATAGTGTAGGATGTAGTGCTTCAATCTTCTATTGAATCTCACTTTCTTGAGGTTTTGGATGATCAATTAAGATAGTATGAGACATTGAAGACCTCTTAGCTTGCCTTGAGACCACTTGTTTGACCTTTTGTGCCTAGAATGATTCTTTGATTGTCCACCTTTCACCTGATCACATGCCTTGATGGTAAGAGGGATGCTATGCTTCATTTTTCTATGCAAAGATGCAATGCAATGCTAATGGGATGGATATGATATGTTATATGATAATGCTATGCTATGATGACAAAAGAGAGAGCAAATTTTGGGGTATTACACCGAGTATGAAGAAGGATATTGCAGAGTTCGTTTATGCGTGCTTGACTTGTTAGAAGTCGAAGATTGAGCATCAAAAGCCTTTAGGTATGATGCAGCCGTTGAACATTCCTGAGTGGAAATGGGATAGTATTTCCATGGATTTTGTGTCGGGATTGCCGAGGACTGCTATGGGAAATTATTCAATTTGGGTGATTGTGGATAGATTAACTAAGTCGGCTTATTTCTTACCGATGAAGATTAATCATTCTATGCAGAAGTTAGCAGAGATGTATATTGAGAAGATTGTGAAGTTGCATGGGATACCTTCGAGTATTGTGTCGGATAGAGATCCGAGATTTACATAGAGGTTCTGGAAAATTTTCCAAGATGCTTTGGGTACTAAGTTGAGGATGATTTCTGCCTACCATCTGAAGATGGATGGTCAGACAGAAATGACTATCCAACCCTCATGTTTACCATTGATTGAGTTCACGTATAATAATAGTTTTCATGCTAGTATTGCAATGGTGCCCTATAAAGCTTTGTTTGGGAGAAGGTGTAGAACTCCGTTGTGTTGGTATGAATCGGGCAAGAGTGTTGTACTCGGACTTGAGATCGTGCAAGAGATGATCGAGAAGATTAAGATGATCCAAGAAAGGATGAAAGCGTCGCAGAGTCGTCAGAAGAGTTACCATGATATGAGGAGGAAGACACTTGAATTACAAGAGGGAGATCACGTGTTTTTGAGGGTGACGCCAGTGACTGGTGTGGGTCGAGCTTTGAAGTCTAGGAAACTCACTCCACGTTTTGTAGGTCCATACCAAATCTTGTAAAGGATAGGAGAAGTAGCCTATCGAATTGCTTTACCGCCGTCACTTGTGAATTTGCATGACGTGTTCCATGTGTCTCAGTTAAGGAAGTACATTCCAGATCCGTCACATGAGATTCAGATGGATGATGTTCAAGTGCGGAATAACCTGACAGTGGAAGCATTACCGGTGCGTGTCGATGGTCGAGAGATGAAGTAATTGTGGGGTAAAGACATAGCTTTGGTGAAGGTGTTGTGGGGTGGATCAGCCGACGAATGTTGGACTTGGGAACGTGAAGATCAAATGAGGGAGTCGTATTCGACTCTATTTCCTTGAGGTAATTTTCGAGGGCGCAAATTCTTTAAGTGGGATAGAGTTGTAACACCCCGAATTTTGTAAGAATATTTATTTAATTCATTTAAATATTATATTAGTGAATTTTTGTGAATTTTGGTGATTTGTGTCAAGGTCGGTGATTTCGTGAAGTTTTGGTTATTTAATTAAATAATAATATATAATATGGAATATGTTAGTATTATTATTAATTTAAACAATATTAGAGGAATTTATGGTAAGATGGACTTTTGAGGTGGATTAGTGAGGGTAGTATAGAGAAAGCCCAATATTGAGGCGCAAGAGTTAGGTTGAATATAAAGGAGAATTTGAGAATAAAGTTCATTTTGGTTCGAACGTGAAAAGAAGGAAAAAAGGTGAGAGCTCTGATGAAAAAGGCGAGGAATTCGAGAAGGTTTCCAAAGGCTCAGAGAGAAAGCTTCGAATCGACAATCTAAGGTATGGGGAGTATTACCTTTCATTGTTTTCAATATAGGAATTTGATGTGGATTTGGGGATTTTCGAGGGTTTATGGGTTTTGAGGTAAACTGATGAATTGAGGGCATTTTGTGAATCGATTATTAAGTGTTGAAATGAATCTGTAAAATAGACCTTGGGGTTGATTTCCCTGTCGATGTGGTTTCGACCTTTGGTGAATGGAATTTATGGGGTTTATGAGAAGCTTGAGAGTTTTAAAGGTTTAGGTGATTTTAGGTTTTGAATAGGGTAACGAATCGACCTAATAGACGTAGTTTTTATGCCTTTGATTTTCGTGATGCATTAGGAATGTTGTAGGGATGTTTTTGGGTTAATGGGGGATGAAATCGCAGGTGTTTTTGGGGTTGTGGCGCTACTGATACGTAGCAGCGATTTTCTATAATCGCAGGTTCGCAAAGCGAACCAATCCTTTGCACGGCGAACATTCTCCCAAACTCGTAAAGCGAGTAGCGCAGCGAATACGTGATGATTGTGTTTTGGAATACTGGACTGGGATTAGAAAGGACTTCTAGTTCGCAAAGGGAATCTCCCAGCGAATGCAGTAGAGAGGGTGACAGATGGAGTTCTGTGTGGGAATTAGGGGACTCGCTGAAGTTCGCAAAGCGAACGTCCTAGCGAGTTGGTTCGCACAGTAAACTGTGCAGCGAACATCTGCCGTTCATGAAATTTTGTTTATGTGCTGTGCTATTTTGATGTTTTGATGCAGTGATTTTTATGATGATTTACCATGATGTTACTGATGACTATAAGATGATGTTTTGGTGATTATTAGACGAATATATGATGACATGAATTGTATGAGAATTGATGAATGATGATGCACATGATGATGTTTAATTGATGATGATGATTGACGTTGTGTATCACTTATTCATATGCATACTCTGTGATGATACTTCATTCCCATTGTGCGGATATGAGGTAATTATGACGTGCTCCGGTTCCTATGCATAATCGATCCTATTGTCGAGGATCCTTGGAGAGGTGATGGCCTAGTGTCCATCGACTATGACGATTGGTACCACATGCATGAGTCTTGTTGTGCATTGCATTTATGTGGCATTGATGTGATTTTGATATAGTGATTCCTGATGTTTTACTTTATGATGACCCTGATGATGTTGTATATGAAGATGATGTAATTTCATGCATATCTTGTGTTTATATTGATTATAATGAATTGTGATTACTCACCCTACCTGTTTGAATGTTGCCTCCACGTGGGTAACGTGCAGGTGATCAGGTTTAGCTGTGGATGCCTTCGAGGACGTTTGCAGTTTATTTTGATTTTGGTCGATGTAGAGGGTCTGGCTCTGATAGTGTAACATCGGATTGGGGTCGTCGAGTCAAACCCTGTTGATTTCGTTATTCTGTTGTTATTTAATGACATTGTTTTATTTTAAAAACCCTTTTGAGTATTTTTGGTTATAGTGGATCTGCTGCCTATTTTGATGGCTTTTAGTGAAAACCTTTTTATTTTGAATTATTGAGTTTTGTTGCCATATGAAGGCTTTTTGAGTTATTTTGAGGAAAACCCGTTGTTTATGGAGCAAATGAGTTATTTTGAATTTATTGAGAAATGTGCACCCTTCTGAGATGATTCTACTCTCATATTTTATGTATTTTGCCGTATATTATTATGGGGTAGAAAAGGGTGTTACAAACAAGATGAGACAAAAAGAAAAGAGTCTGCCATTTACTACTTAAGCAAGAAGTTCACGGACTGTGAAACTCGATACACTTTGATCGAGAAAACTTGTTGTGCACTGGCTTGGGCAGCCAAACGCCTCCGCCAGTACATGATTTGTCACACTACTTGGTTAAACTCCAAAATTGATTCGATCAAGTACGTCTTTTAAAAACCTGCTCTCACGGGAAGGATTGCCAGTTAACAGATGTTGTAATCAGAACATGACATCGAGTACCATGCCCAGAAAGTCATCAAAGGACATATTTTAGCCGATAATTTGGATCATCAACCGATTGACTATCAGGAATCAATCAAATTCGATTTCCCCGACGAAGTTGTAATGTACTTGAAAATGAAAGATTGCGATGAACCACTACCCAGTGAAGGGCTGGAACCCGGTTCCCAATGGGGACTAATATTCGACGGAGCTATCAACACTTATGAAAATGGAATTGGGGCAATTATCATAACACCTCAGGGTACCCTTATTCCTTTCACTGCTAGACTAACATTTAAATGCACAAACAACGAGGCCGAATACGAAGCTTGTATCTTGGGTCTCGAAGAAGCAATCGACTTAAGGATAAAGAACTTGGATTTGTATAGAGACTCAGCCCTAGTTATCAATCAGATCAAAGGAGAATGAAATACATACCAAACGGGATTGGTTCCTTACAAAGATTACGCGAGAAGGTTGTTACCATACTTCAACAGAATCGAGTTTCATCATATCCCTCATGAAGAAAATCACGTGGCTGATGCACTGGCCACTCTCTCTTCCATGATTTGTGTAGGTCATTGGAACGACTTACCTAAGATTGACATAATGCGCCTTGAAAGGCCCGCTTAAATTTTAACAATTGACGCGGTCATAGATGACAAACCTTGGTATCACGATATCAAGTGCTTCCTTCAAAGACAAGAACACCTGCTTGGGGAATCAGGGAAAGAAATGAAGACTCTCAGCAGACTGGCTGGCAACTTCTTCTCGAATGGTGATACACTCTACAATAGAAACTTCGACATGGTTTTGCTCAGATACGTAGACAGACAATAAGTAAACATGTTGACTACTTCATGGCCTTTTTCTATATGGGGAATCGACGTGATTGGCATGATTGAACCCAAAGCTTCAAACGGACATCGGTTTATCCTGGTAGCCATTGACTACTTCACCAAGTGGGTCGAAGCAGTGTCATACACCAATGTAACCCGACTAGTGGTGGTCCGGTTTATCAAGAACCATATCATCTGCCGTTATGGTGTTCCAAGCCAGATCATTACGGATAATGGATCAAACTTGAACAACAAGATGATGAAAGAGTTATGTGTTGAGTTCAAGATCGAACACCATAACTCATCTCCCTACCGGCCTAAAATGAATGGAACGATATAAGCGGCTAACAAGAACATCAAGAAGATCGTTCAAAAGATGGTTGTAACCTACAAAGACTAGCACGAGATGCTACCCTTTTCTCTTCACGGTTATCTCACATCTGTTCGCACCTCAATAGGGGAAACACCTTTCTCCCTTGTATATGGCATGGAAGCAGTGCTCCCCGTAGAAGTAGAGATCCCATCAATGCGAGTATTGATGGGAGCCAAGCTAACGAAAGTTGAATGGTGTCAAAGCCGACACGATAAACTGAACCTAATCGAAGAAAAGAGAATGACGAATTTATGACATAGTTAGTTATATCAACAAAGGATGAAGAAAGCGTTTGAAAAAAAGGTCTGACCCCGCGTCTTCAGAGAAGGAGATATCGTGCTCAAAAAGATACAATAATTCCTCATTGATTTCAGGGGCAAATGGACCCCGAATTATGACGGCCCTTATGTGGTTAAGAAATCCTTTTCAGGTGGTTCCTTGAGACTCATAACCATGGATGGAGAGGGGTTTACCTACCCCACAAATTTTGATGTAGTCAAGAAATACTTTGCCTAAATAAATAAAAAAACGTCTCGGTGGGTTGAAAACCCGAAAGGGCGATCCAGGCAAAAATTAGAGACATATGCAAAAGTCATCCCGATGGATTGAAAACCTTAAAAGGTAATCCAGGAAAAAGTTAGGGATTCATGGAAAGTAACTACGTCTAACAAGGTTAAATCCCCAGTGGTAACACCATCCGTCGAAAGAATTCAGTCAAGGTCACCTTCGACAGAAGCTCAGAATGTCTAGAATTCAATGTTGGTAGAAGGATAATGGTCGTTATGTTTCAATGTAGCCCTTTTACCCTTAAATTACCATTTTTCTAAACTTTGTAATGCTTTATGGGATCATGCGCTTGGCTGATTACCATTCTATCAATAAAATTTGAGCCCTAGTGCTTTTGTTTGCAATTCTCATTTATTTTTCTTTATAGAATGACATTTTTAATATGATCTACGATTCTTGAAAAGAAATGAATTTAATTTTCAAATTTTCTTCTGCTTTTAAAGTAAAGATGGTAATTCTTTTTTACTACTGAACACAAAAAAGAACATCGATGGCTTCTCCGGAAGTTGATTAGACCTCAAAATGCAAAATCAAAGTACTCCTTCTAAACCAGTACACCTCAATGAAGGATCAACCGTTTCAGATATAATATCCCATTTGATATCCGTAGAAAAGTACTTACCTCTGAAGACCAATTGATGGTTCGTTCTCCCCCACAAGTTCTATCGTTCCAAAGCAAGACGAGATTGCTATCTTGAACTGATGGTACTTTTCATCCCCCGCAGTGGCCGATAATCCAGTCGTGTTCATTTACTAGTTTGTATGTCGCATCGGTTTTGATTCATATACATATTCACATAGCATTACTATCACTTTGGTCATTCTCATCCCCAAGTGATAAAATTCCTCTCACCAAAAGTTGTCAGCTCTTTCCTCATCCAGAAATATAACGGCTGAGCAATCTCTCCCCAGTTTATTTCGGGATTGGAGCCTGTCCTCGACCACTTTGATAACTTGAACCTCGGAAAGGCAAGAAGACATTCGATAGACACCTTTGGAACATCACTATTCACCATTGAAGATGATATTTTTCGCTTTCCCGGATTAAGGAAAATCCCCAGAGAAAGCCTCTTAACCGAATACTCTTGGCAATGCATCGATTTTCTCCCAAGAAATTCGATGTTAATGAAGTTATCAGCACCTCAAAATTTGGATAACATCACAAGGCATTTCTCTGAAAAGATCTCGAAGAAAAGTATGATGTGATATCCCCAAGCAAAAAGCAGTATCTCAAGAGACTCGTTTTCCCCAGTAGAGTCAATAAATGGCATCTCCAATAGAGAAGTTTGTACACCTCTACAACACAAACAAATGGGTTTCCCCAGCAAGTCTGACATCAAAATTTTCCACCAAATGGCGTCTCCCTAGTATAGCTTGGCGAGAAGTTTGATGAAGACCGCTACACATAGCGTTCCTTGTTAGGAAAAGAGACTCGACAAGAAGAAATTGAGACCAGATCCACAGCTGAAGACCAGGATCGAAGGGAGGTTTATTTCAAAAGAAACTGAGACAAGTTCCATGGCTGAAGACCAAGATCGAGGGGAAGTTTAGTTCAAAAAAACTGAGACCAGTTCCATGGCTGAAGACCAGGATCGAGGGGAAGTTTATTTCAAGAGAAACTGAGTCCAATTCCATGGCTGAAAAGCAGGATCGAGGGGAAGTTTAGTTCAAAAGAAACTGAGACTAGCTTCATGGCTGAAGACCAGGATCGAGGGGAAGTTTAGTTCAAAAGAAACTGAGACCAGTTCCATGGCTGAAGACCAGGAACGAGGGGAAGTTTTACCCTTTTCTTAAGTAACATTGCTTAGCAAAAGATGATGGATGAGCAAACTGCCATTCATAACCACAGTCAAAATTTCAGGTATTCCGATATTTAATCCTCTTGCACCCTGAATGTCTGAATATCTTCGCCATTCACACCTTCGAGTCCAAGAAGATTAAATAGGGGCATCTGTCATACCCCAAATTTTGACCACAATATTTCCCGTCATTGTGCAAATCATCACCACAATATGGATGTACCATCATACCTCATCATTCTCCTCAAGAATTGTCGAGCCTTCACTACAATCAAGAATTAGGGTTCTCAACCCTCTCAGAACACTCAGACAAAAGATCAATCAAGAAATGACATGATCTTCAACTTTTCTAAACCTCTCAAACATCCATGAAGGATCAAGAGGTCTCCCATATCAAGAATCAAGCACAAGAGTGCAACATCTCAAGTTGATCGAGCCTTAAGATCGACAGTGTCACCAAATTAGGGTTTTGGTCGACCAAGGCCTCCAGATGAAAGTTTTCATCTGGGCATGAGCTATTACCTCAAAACATGATCCAAGAAGCTCAAGGGGACCTCATGGATCCAATAATCAGGTCAAAACAACCTCAGGGGGAGCAACATCAAAAATCAGGAAGTAGGGTTTCTTGACCTAATTCACCCCTAAGTTGACTTTTAAGGCAAGACATGAACCAAGACATGAAGACATGATTTGAGGGCCTCAAATACACCCCATTTATCCATTTATAACCATGGATTGATCCAATAAGCTTGATTCACAAGTTTCTATTTCATCTGGACCACAATTAGGGTTTTGAAGAAAAAGTCAAATGTACCTTTGACTTTGAAGCAATACATGTTCCATAACCTTGGGGCATGACTCAAGACACCCTAAAACACCTATGGAATCCGTTTGAATTAGGTCAAGAACTTGATTTCATAAAGGATCACACATTTTGGAGTTCATATGACAAAAAGTCAACTGTGCCAAAAACAAGTTTGACTTTTTAGAAATTTTCACAAATATTGCTCCCCTAAGTCAAAAACAATGTTACTGTATGGTTTTGATCATCATCCATCAATAAAAATCAAGAAAAGTGATGTTTCTTGCAAAATGGGCAACCATAGAAAACTTAAAATTTTTCTAAGCTATGGAACAAAATGGATTTGGTACCAACTTTGCAAGGTCATAACTCCCAAACCCTAAGACCTTTTTCTTCAATACAAAGCTTAAACAAAATTTCACAGGACATACATCAAAAGTGTCAACTACAAAAGATTCCAAATCCTCATGGATTTTGAGTTATGGATTGATCAAAATCATAAAAACATGGATTTGACTATTTTTCCAACGCTTAGAAAATTTTAAACAGAATTTGTCTAGGTTTTTCACCAACTTTGAGGCCATTTTTCACTTTGATTCAAACTAAACCAAGACCAATGTTGGACATCAATGTTAATGTATGTCATGAGAGCTTTCCAAAATGTACAAGAACTCATCCTTATTCAACTTGAGTATGGAGTTACAAGCATGGAAACATGGTACCTCCAAAACTGTTTTTCACAAGACAACTTTGTACATGCCACACGATATTGGCATTTCCATGACTTGGAAAGCCTTGTCACCATACAAGACAAGTTTCGAAAGTGCAATGAACATGATCTCTACAGAGCTACAACACCATAAAGCATTGCATGTCAAAAACCTCATCATTTGGGAAGTAGCATTCAAAGTTCAAAATCCAAAACTTTCAAATTTTTCATGAAGCATTTAAAGGATGCATAGAGCTAGCATGTATCAGTCCATGATCAACCAAATGACTCAAGATAAAATCAAGCAACTGAAGACCATAGGCCTGCTCCCTAATCTCAAGTCAATGGCTAGAGGAGACATGAGATTCCATTTGATCACCATTGGACAAAGGCCTGTACCTGCGACCATTTACTATTGCATCCAAAACAAACTTGCTCCACTATAAATAGACATCATTTGTGGTCAGTTTGAGTACACCAAAGCACAACAACACTTGCTTTCCTCAAAATCTCTCTGATTATGTAGAAATACCTTCTTTTGCAAGTCACCACTGAATTTTGAGTTAGAGATCAATTCCACCACAACTCATGATCCAAACACATACAATGTATCATATATAAGCTGTTCAAACACTCATCCTTGATCTGAAACACCAAAATCAGAAAGTCAACCTCCAAAACCTCAAACTTTGACGTTTTTGCATTTTTCAAGCCATGCCTTGATCCAATCACTTTCAAAACCAAATAACACCTCAAACACTCTTCAAATATCGTCCTTAAATTGTTCCAACAAGTTCCCCTCAACTGTAACATCATTTGAGTGAGATACCATTTTGGTCACTTTTGCTAGAAAAAGACAATTCTTGTTCCTGAGGATTCCAGCTGGTTTTGATCATTATAAAAGCTTCTAAGGGATCAATCAAAGGTGTCTAAAGAATTGGATCACTTCTGGCACAAGCATCTTGAAAGATAGCACAAGGAGCAAAGGAAATCCTTTTCAAACATACTCCCCTTTTAGAGATCAGTTGTAGTCTTCTTGAATCTGAGTACATAAAGCATGTAACTCAGGTAACAAGACACAACTTGATTATTAACTGAAGTCACAAGACTCAAAGGCAACTGACACACAGACAGGATGTTATAACATCTTGTTTATCATCCTTGCAAAGCAACTACAGAAACAACCCTTGCATCCCCTGACTCAGTGACCTATACTCCCCCTTTTTAACCAAAAATTGGCAAAAGAAACCAAGACATTCCCATACCCAACCAACACTTATCCATACTTGAACAAAAGACATTTTGACCATACCACCAAGAATAACACAATCTGAGACAACCTGCTCCAAGAGCACCCTTAAATAACCAAGAATTTTTTTTCGAATGTAACGAGCCTTTGAAAATATCAATGACCACATTAATCCAAGGATTTAACTTCTCCAATACCAATGTGCATAGGTTAAGAATGGTTTGACCGTTTTAAAGAAAACGTCCAACAGTAGTGTAAGTTACAATGAACACGCATGTTCTCCACCGATCACAAGACCAGTTACTTTTATCACATATCCTTAACAATGTTCTGACATCATGTCTGAAATTGTCTAAGCTTTAATTCTGATATGGCATGATCATGATATTCTCACAAGATAATGACCACAGTCTGCAGAGAAAAATAAATTCTCTTCAAACTCAACCAATGATTCTTAAGCATCCAATAAGAATCATGTAACTTGTACTGCCAAGTCTCCCCCAACTTGCAACAAGAAAAATGTCAAGACATTCTTCTTGACATCTCATCCTCCCAGGATGTACACATAATCATAGCTTGCTTGACGTACAAATGCAAACTGGAACTCCAACTACACCCTCATAGTAAAAAACTCTTAGATCAAGGAGCAACTCCCCCTATCTAAGGTAACCAGTGCTCCTCCACAGAACACATAAGCTAATTAATGGAAAACATAAGACGCGTCTTCTTGTCTTCAAGAGGGCACCCTCAGTTCAAACCACCTACTAAACACAATCATCAACTCTCTTATTGCTTCTTCTGACTAGAACCAATAATCACTCACACATGATCACCATCATGCTACCCATGAGGAAATATATATAAGGATAACAATCCTACCATAACAAACTCTTAGCTTAAGATCAAAGTCCCATTGATCCTCCCATCCTGCAACCATCTACACACCACATGAACTTCAACTGAATTCTCATGTATAGACCTCCAGCTGCTTGAGGCACAAACCAATTGAATCAGAATGCTTCACATTACTCAAAGAGACGCACAGGGCCCCTTAGTTTGTTACGATGTCAGATATCGTATGCATGCTCCAGAACTTCACAACTGCCAAACTGATCCACTACTAGCATGACTTGCAGCCAGGGGCAACATCCCATTCGTAAGATTTTCCATTGACCTTACCAAGCCAGCAATTGAGATAGACACCCCGCAGTCCAAAACAGTCATCCCTCATCATTCTCCCGTATGATAACCTAGAATACTTCTGATTTTCTGGTGAATATCCACTTCTGAATGCATCAGAAATTAGACCATCATGCAATCAATATATGATCCACTCCAGTCTTACAAACTTTCTAAGACAGTTCTTCTACTCCATCATTCTCCCATATGACAATGTAGATACTTCTTAGACAAGATGCAAGTAACCAGTTCCTTACAGAACTTGAAAATTCTCTACCAAGGATAACCAAACCATAAGTTGTTCTAACATCAGTTAGGACATCCTTCACACATCATAGACACCACACACCGTAGTTCTTGATATGTTCCACCACAGGACTTACTATCAGCATAGTAATCCAAACTGAAGATCTTCACACAACACTGCGCCACCAGCTTGAACAAAGAACACTTCAGAAACCCAGAGAGAAATAAACTCTCATCCACCAAAAGAAGGTATACTTTCATCCTCAACCCATAACTTCTACCACAAGCTCCAAGAGATCCAGAACCTCCTTACATTTTCAACTAACTACTCTTCCGCACAAGAGCAATTAGTTTCAAGCGTCCTGCTTGAATGCACATTGAAGATTAACTAAATGCCACTGTTTGACTGATCTCAATCTTCTTCAGAACTCCCACAAGATATACTGATCCACCAATGAAATCTGATCTTCAAGTCATATGAAATACTTGCCCCATAGCAAGATATCCTGGATTCACCAAGCCTCTTAGACATGTAACATCTTCTCAAACCACAGCTCCCGCAAATTGTATGAGATAGACCTTTTTAAAGCATCCATATCTTCCATTCCTGTAGATTACCATTATCTTAAGCTTATGTGCTACATCACCAGCTGAGACTTCTGATGTTAAGCTAGATGTCAGAACATTCTGATACGACATCTAACTGTTGAATTCAGCTCCTCCTTCTGCCACTTAGAAGAACCTCCTTCTTATTACAGAACAAGAGTTCCATGCTCTCATAGACTTGATTCAACAACCAAGTTTGAGTAGACAACCTCCATCCTGCTTTGAAACTCCAAAGACTTCACACCTGCCATGTCTGAATCTTCAGAAAATAAGTAGTCCAAGACTACACCATAGCCATACCAAAGAGTGCCACTTTTCTTCAGTAGAGCCGCCAGTAGAAAGCAAGAGATAACTGCCACTGATCCTTGACCTTTACAAATATCAAGATCCATGCTCCCAAATATCTAGATCAGAAATAAACTGATCCAAGTACTAACCATCAAGATTATGATGTCTTCATCTTGATCTTCAACAGCATCAAAGTCCAGACAGTTTCTTCCCAGGAAACTCTCTACAGAACACATGCTTCTGTCACACCCGACTGAAGCTCATTCTTAGGTCACCACCTAAGATCAAAACAGATGCTAAAGCCTATGCAGTACCCCTCCCATGATTCTGCACAAACTCTGATGATGAGATGTTCCAACATCTTTTTGAACATAGACAATCTTGACTTTCAAGGATTATCAAATAAATACTTATGAATTCCACAAATAGCAATTGATCTTAAATCCTTGTATAATAAGCTTTCTTCACTGCTGTAGCTAAGCTTCACCAGATCACGTCATGAACACTTATAAGGTATTCAATCTTTTTGCGAGTATCTTCTTTGACAAATAGTGTTAAGATTCCAAGGCTGCCACCCTTGATTCAAGTAACTAAGATTTTCTATGAACAAATCTTATTTACCTCAACAATTCTTTATTTAAATTGGATCCACTCTTAGGGTCAAAAGAGATGAATCCTTCCTTGATGTTTTGGATGGTGAAAATAAATCACCTCCACTTTCTTCAGATTGTGTTTCAAAGAAACACCTTCTAAACAAAAGAATAACTAGAAGACTCCAGATGCACGACCGAGACGTCTTTACGAGTGGAATTGAGAGAATTCTCAAGTATCTTTGACAACCTAGCCGATCAATAATTTATCAAACTCCCAGTGCAAGAACATGATAAATCTAAACTCAACTCCTCTCCTCTTCAACTGACTTCAACTACACCAAGAAACCAAGCTTCCCAGTACCAAGTAACCATACCAGATATCTACCAACAACTCCCTTTATTCCATCGTTCCCGACTTTGGAATAAAAGAATGCAGATATCTTCACATATAGAGGCCGACGATTGAGATCTTCCACTAATTGTCTTCAGTAACAACTCCAGAATCCCATAATTCTAGAGCTCTTCCATTAGAAACACATGCAGCGGAACCACCAAGGAATAGATCCTGTTTGCCCTAATAAGATGTCAGAACATCTTATAAGACACCCCAATAAGAGAACTAGCCACTTCTCTCGTAGTTGTTGTAGAATCTCCTCAGCAACACGAACAACCTCCGGGTTGCTCCCTTCGATCCAGAACATCCATCTCATCCATTAATACCCTTGAGTATGTCTGAGTTGATTGATCTGATCTTCAAAACTCCTCCTTGTTTAAAATCCAGAAAGTATCTCCCAAAGACCTCATCCAAAACCAGGCTCTGATACCAATTGAAATTCAGGCAATATGCAGACACAAGATGTCCTAACACATGTCAAGACATTTTTTTAAATAAACATTTAAACTCAGAGGCGCAACAGCAGACTGATACCTTGAATATAAGAACAGCACTAACACAAATGTTACGACATCTGTTCCAACATGTTTGTCATGAACCCTAATAGAAAACCTAATTTGCAGAATGATAAAGAACACAGTAATTGTTAACCCAGTTCGGTGCAACTCACCTACATCTGGGGGATACCAATCCAGGAAGAAATCTCCACTAACTGTAGAATTGTTACAAAGCTAAACTCCCTAGTTTACAACTTTATCCTAACATCTACCCAATGAAGATCTTTACCTAAGCTAAACTTAAACATTTACAACTCTGATATGAGATACGTCACTCACTTCCCTTAATCGCCAATTGTGATTTCTACATCATCCCTGCCAATACAGAAATCAGCCAAGCATACTTGACAAACAAGCTAACTCAGACTTTCTTAAAAGCTTCATCCAAGAACAATACATATTCTAATACCTCAAGGCTTATGGATCTGTGCGACACCTATATCTGCCATAATGCATCAAATGATACAAAGGGAGACTTACAACCTAGTGAGCCGACGACTCTCAAACCCTAAACCCTTGTTTCTTACACAAGAAAACTAGTTTACAAAAGGCGTACAAAAGGCATCATCTAACCCTAGGTCTAAGCCTTCTATTTATAAGGTCTTCTGTTGTCTTGGGCTTCAATCTTCAGTCCTTGATCCATGCACGTTAATTCTTGTCTGATTTGTTATAGATTGACTCTTGCTAATTAGTGCAGTACTTCAAGATGTCATGACTTCATGTTAAGACATCTTCTACGACATCTTTGTTTAGTCCAGATTTTTTCATCTTTATCATCAATGTGTTTTACCAAAATTTAGTCAAACCATAGGAGCTTTCAGGTTTGAACTAATTCACCATGCTATTATTGCTTGTATGATGTGATAGCATAGAACATGTAAATCTTGGCCTACTTTTGAAACCTCCATCGGGTTTTAAAATGTGAGAATCTTTTGAAAATTCTAAAAGCACCATTGGATTCCTCATGAAATTCTAGGCAGGATCAATCTAAATTTCATCCAATTCTATGATGAATTGAGGAAGTTATGGCCTTGATGCAAATCCACCAAAACTTGGTTTTTTGCCTTAGTCAGACCTAGAATTCAGGTCCCCCTTATGTATTCATGAGGTGGTTTTGATACACGGATGTATCACCGCCCCAGTGGTAGCAGCGCGTATGTGTTTGGTTGGAGGTCGTGGGTTCAAGACCCACCCAGACCATTTTTTTCTATTTCTCTCATTTTTTATATTTTGATATTTTTTATGTTTTTTCTTAATTAATATCAAAATTAATATCTCTCTCATTTTAAATTATTTTTTATTGGTTCTTTTTTTTAAAAATTCACAAAAATGTTGAAATATTTTATTCCACAAAAAAATTGAATTTATATTATTTATTTAATATAGTTTGAAATTTTGTAATTAATTTCATTTTATTTGTTTTCAAACATTTTTAAATGAAATTCTCACCTTGATTTTTCAAAAATAATTGGGTTGCAAGGCTTCATGTGATTAAACAAGATTTTTAAAAATAATTTTCAAATCTTACCACTTGATTTTAATTATATTTTATATTTTATATTTAATTTCCTTTGAAAATTATATATTTTTTAATTAAAATTAGGGTTTCTCTCAATTTTAATTTTTCAAACTTCACTTGAAACACTTTTGGGCCTCTTGATAGAGTGTAAGTCCCACCCCTTTGTAAATAAACCATTTGGGGCCTCAATTATTGTATAAGTCCCGATACGTTTTTCAAAACAATTTTCATTTGGGTCTCCCTTGTGTTGTAAGTCCCATTTTTCTTCTTTTTCAAACACTTTTGGTCCTCTAATAGAGTGTAGGACCTAACCCCCATTCTACATAAATAATTTGGGCCTCAGTCATTGTATAAGTCCTTACATAATGTTCAAAATAACTGCAGGATCGTTGTTTTTCATTTGGGAATATCGTTGAGTTGTAAACCCCATCTCTTGTATAAAAATAAACCATTGGGCCTCTAATAGAGTGTAAGACCCATCCTCTTTTTAAAATACAAATAATTTGGGCCTCAGTCATTGTATAAGTGCCTCTGTAATTTTTAAAACTACAACGCGATCGTCCCTTTTCCAAAAGAAATCATCTGGGGCTCTCCTTGAGTATAAGCCCCAAATTTCCTTTTAAAACAACTTTCCTTTGATTTAGATTCAAATTCTACGTTTTATCAAAACTTTCTTCAATTTCTTGAATAACTAACCATACAGCTGTAGTAGCTATGATTGGGCTTGCTCAACTGTAAGTTCCATTATCTTTTCAACACGTACTTGTTTATATATTTCACCTATATATATATACATATATATATACATATATATATATATATGCATGTATATACTTGCTTAGAGTTTTCCCCAGGAATTAGGTCTAGGTCTAGACCAAACCAGTGGTTACTCTTTTAACACACTCAAAACTAGTTCCCCATAGGAAATTCCAGATACAGTCTTGCCTCCTCTTGGGCTTATACAATATGGAACAAAGAAAGACATTATTCCAGGTGAAACTTTTCTCAAGACTGTCACAACTTAGAAATATTTGTACAAGACATTCATTTCCCTAAAGAGGACTAATTCCTGGTGAAACCTCTCTTGAATTTCATCAATCCTTAGAACTGTTCTGCAGAGAAAGGACTTATTCTTGGTGAAATATTTCTTGAACTTTTCTTAGACTTGGACCCAAAGGCTTCCTAAAAGCATCCTCAGCCTCCTCTTGGACTTTGTACAAGGACCCTCAGGAATCTTAGAAGTTCTCAGCCTCCTCTCGGGCTTAATACAAGGATCTGAAGACGTCCTACGGGGATAGGATAAAACTTAGTCATCTCTACTAGTTCAATCCTCCGGAGAGTCAGAATACCAAAACATCATACCAGTTTAGGGTTGATTCTCATCTCTTAAAACATCAGCCTCCTCTTTGGCACATACGAAGATCATTCTCCAACTAAGAGTCAACCTCTTCATCCCAGTAGACTTGGAAAGTATCATCTTCTCTTGGATCTGAAAGAAACCCTCAAGTTTACTAAAAGCACAGGAAAAACTCTGATCACTTCATCAAACTCCAGCAGAGTTTGAAACCTCCATAGGTTTTCATACCCAAGGTTTAAATCTTTACCATCAATACAACCTTAACAGAATCAGAATCTTAGGGCATTTGATATCCTCAGCAAGAGTTGATTCCCCAATTTGGACCTGTCTCTGGATCTCAATAATCCTCAGCAGAAGCTAGCCTCCTTTTACGCTTTATCTAATAAATTCCCCAACCAGACTCCTCTTAGGCTTTGTATAATGATTTTTCCTCAACAAAGTTAGTCTCAATCTTGGGCTTTGTACAAGGCAGATCATATTCTCCAGCTGAGTCAATCAACCTTTTAGCCTCAATCTTGGGCTTTGTACAAGACAGACAAAACTCTCCCCAGTGGAGTCAATTTTTTCAGCCTCAATCTTGGACTTTGTACAAGACAAACAAAACTTTCCTCGGAAGAGTCAATTCTTTTCAGCATCAATCTTGGGCTTTGTACAAGACAAATATAAAACTCCCTTAACAGAATCAACATTTTAACTTTAACCTTGGGCTTTGATCAAGGAACACAAAAATCCCCTCAGAGGAAATCAAGAGTTCTCTCTATAGGAAGGCATTTCTCTGTACACCACACATCAAAACAAACAATCACAACCAATTTCCTGATAACTGCTGTAAGTGGCACACTTGTTGATTAAAAAATCCAAGTTGTAGTCCCTCATTTATCCTGGTAAACTTTTTCTTTCATCTTATTGCTATATGTGGCAAGCCTCTGGATTATTTACATCGAAGCCAATGTCCTTCTCTTAGCATGGAAAATTCATAAGGAAAAATGGAATTGCTCTACATTGAGTTAAAGTTTCTTCCATCATGACCACTCCCTTGTAAAGGAAATTATGGCATTGCAGGATTCCATACATTCTAGTTAAAGCAATTCCCCTTTATAACCAATCCTTCAACATTTTGTGATGAATAGGTGGGATATCTCCCTTTAGAGATGGCAAACTCTCTCTCAATCAAACTTTAGCTTCAATCTTGGGCTTTGAACAAGACACCAAATTTTCCTCCCATTGAATAGGAGAAACTACGATTGCTCTGATTTCCCAGTTATCATTACGGGAATACGTAGGCATAAGATCGCGAAATCTTAGCGAGCACACAATTAAAAAACTTTAGGTCCAGTACCTTACCAAAAACAACAAAAAAAACCCGAAAACAACAAAAACCCTCTCTCAACATTCCCAAAGGAGAAACTTTTTTGAAAATTTGGTCAACCAAGGTTTCCTTAACCCTAAAATGATGTAAATGTGTGATTTGAATCATCATTCATCAAGAAAAATCAAAGAAAATGAGATAACTTGTAAAAGGGGTCATCTTAGAAACTTAGAATTTTTCTAAGTTAGGAACAAAGTGGCTAGGGTACCAACTTTGCAAGGCCATATCTCCTAAACCACAAGGACTTTTTCTCCCATTCAAAGCTCAGATTGTAGTACATCTTACATACTTCAATTGCTTCAACTGCAAGGAATTCCAAATCTTCATGGATTTTGAGTTATGGAATTATCAAAATCACAAAAACATGAAAATCACACTTTTTCCAACACAGTGAAATTTTCACTAAGTCAGAATCTGTCTTACTTTTTTCAAAATGTAGAGGCATTTTTCAATCAAATACAAGATGTTTCAAAATCAAAGTTGGACATCACATTAAAGTAGGATACATCATCATTCCAAATGGTCCAAGAACACCCTCAAACTCTCTCAGAGCTAGGAATTGTGAACCTCACAAGTTGCCTTACTGCAAACTGTTTTCATGGAAGCATTAGGCAGATTTTGCATATTTCTTGTGCCACACAAGATCTTTGTCCAATTTTGTCATCTTGCCAAGCCTTGTCATCTTCAAGGATCAGATCGAAGCAAAGATCTCTGAGCCACCAGCCTTGCAAGTCCAAAATATCATCATTGGCATGTGACATTCAAAGTCCAAAAATCCAAAACTTTCAAGTTTGTCATGAGGCATTTAAAGGATGCATAAAGTCGGTATACATCAGTCCACAACATTTCAAATGAGGCAAGCCTTATCCCTGCAACAGAAGACCATAGGCCTGTGCTTTAATCTCCAGTCAATGGCTAGAGGAGACTTGAGATTCCCTTTGATCCACATTGGTCACAACCCTGTACAAGTATCCTTTCACTATTGCAGCCAAAACAAACTTGCTCTACTAAAAATAGAGCTCATTTGTGTTCAGTTTAAGCACATCCAAGGCCCCAAATAGATGCCTTTCTCAAAATCACCTCTTTCACTCCAAATTTTCCTTCTAAACCAAGTCACTATCGGGTTTTGAAATTGAGAGTGATTCAAACAAAACTAACCATGCCAAACCTCATAAACATCATATATGAGTGATCCATAACTCAAAATCACAACTGGAACACCAATTTCACAAAATCACCATCCAACTGCTCAAGTTCTTGCTAGAGTTGCAGTTGAGGTACCATCTCAAGTTCCAGCTTGTTTCAAACCACTCCAAGCATTCAGATACAACTGTTGGCACCTAAGGAAGCTGTCTAGATCATTGGAACTAGCTTGCAACACATCCAACTCAAAACACGATCACCAGCTGCAAGAGGTAAGCCATAACTCTTCAAACTCCATGATGCATGCATATATTACTGCACAATAATTTTGCCATATGTACATAATCATGTATAGAGTGTTTCCCCTGATTCAAATGCTTTGTTTGAATCGTGTATGGAATTTCCTAGCCTTCTTGCAGAAACTAGGGTTCATGAGGTTTTACTTTGATTTCTCATTCCATACTTAAAATAAATTAAATTAAAGACCATAGACATGATCATGAGTTGAAAACGAGCAAGATGATATGTGGATTGTGTGATTTCGTCAAGTATTCAATGAGAAATCATAGGTTTTGCAAATCTTCAAAAAAATCAGAGCACGCGCGTGTTCTTGGTGTCTTCTTTGTGCCTTTTTTCAAATATTCAAATATTTGAATTTTGTGATTTTATTTAGTCGATTCAAAAATCAATTTGTCTCTGATTTTTTATGATTTTGAGTTGATTCTTTTTTTCAAAATTCAAAAAAATGTTAAAATATTTTATTTTACAAAAATTTCGCAAAAATATTATTTATTTCATATACTTGATATTTTAGCAAAGAATTAATCTTTATTTTTTTTTAACATTTAAAATATTTTTCCTTCTTGATTTTCCAAACTTTAATGATTTTTAATCATTTTATGGATAAAAACATGATTTTTGAAATATTGATCCAAGATCACAACTCATTTTTCACATGTTTTCAATAATTTTTATTAATTTTTAATCAAAATTAATTCCATTTTCAAACAAATTAGGGTTTTGATTAATTTCACCCTCATTAATCTTTTTCAAATCATTTTTGGGCCTCTAATAGAGTGTAAGTCCCATCCCTTTGTAAATAAACCAATTTGGGCCTCACACATTGTATAAGTCCCTCTATACATAAGACACATTCAAAAGTTCGGCGTGGTCGTCGCCCGTGTAAAATTAACCTTGGGCCTCTCCTCGAGCTATAAGACCCATTCAAACTTTTTGGGCCTCTATTAGAGTGTAAGACCCAACCCCTTTGAAAACCAAATTACTTTTGAGCCTCAGTCATTGGATAAGACCCACTGCGTTTTCAAAATCTCGGCGCGATCGCCATTTCAAACGAAAAATCATTTGGGCCTACCCTCGTGTTATAAGCCCCATTCCTTTTCTTTAAAAACTCTTTGGGCCTCTTGAGAGAATGTAAGACACATCCCTTTGTACATAAAACCTTTCTTGGACCTCCGTGACTTGTATAAATATCTGTACAAAAACAACAGTGCAAACACTGACGAAAACCTGGGCCTCTCCTTGAGCTGTAAGCCCCAATCTTTCTTTTCAAATCACTTTCTCCTTTGATTTTGAATATAATATTGCTATCAAAGTTTTATTAGTTGAACAAACTAACAAAGCAGCATGGAAGCTCTACAACCGAGTAAGTGTTTACACGCTTTCATTTACCGCTTTCATATAAATATAACTATATTGTGGGGCTGTTTCACTGTAAGACTTCTTTCATAAACTCATATCAACAGTGTAATAATAGTATAGATATTTGGAGTTTCCCCGGCAACTACGTCTAGCACTAGGTGAAGCCCTGATGATCACTCTTAAAAATAGACAAAATTAGATCCCCCATCAGAGCACCAGATACAGTCTTCTCTTCGGTTGTCCCTCCTAGGAATTGTCAAGAGACTCTACTCCCCAAAGATGATCTTTTCTCCATGAATGGCATCTCTTGAGTTTCTTCCAAATTCTCAAACTTTCCTGGCTTGATCTATTCTCTGTGAATAACGTGTCTTGAATTTCTCGGGGTTTGGGGACCCACAGGCTTCTTAAAAGCATCCTCGCCTCCTCTTGGGCGTTGTACAAGGACCCGTCGGCTTCTTAGAAGTTTCCACAAACTCCTCTTAGGTTTCGTATAATGATTTCTTCCTCCGTGAATATAGCCTCCTCTTGGGCTTAGTACAAATTGTCCCTCGACTTCTTAAAGGTTTCCAGCCTCCTCTTGGGCTTCGTACAAATTGTCCCGACGACCTCCTAGAGGTATAGGAACAAAAATTAGTCATCTTAATAGAACCGTCTTTCAAAGAGTCTAGATCATGTTACTACTGTTTCTTAAGCATAATACAAAAGATAAAACTCGTAGATTCGGACAGTCTTAATACCCTTTGGATTTCCCATTTCCTTAAAGAACAGGAAATAATCCCGATCCTCTGATCAAATCCATGAGTACAACATTACTCATATAAGAATTGATTTTCTCTTTGAACCCACATACTGGACCTGTCACTCAACTGAAACAGTTACAATAGCCTCCTCTTGGGCTTTGTACAAATGATTCTCGCTAGCGGAGTTAACCTTTTTAGACTCACTTGTTGAGTCAAACATCTTTAGCCTCCATCTCGGGCTTCGTACGAGATACAAAACACTCTCTTGTTGAGTATAAAAGACCCTTTTGTTGAGTCAATCTCCTTTCAGCCTCCATCTCAGGCTTCGTACGAGATACAAAACACTATCTTGTTGAGTATAAAAGACTCTCTTGTTGAGTCAAACAACTGTTAGCCTCCATCTCGAGCTTTGTACGAGATACAAAAAGGGTCTCTTGTTGAGCCAAACAACTTTTAGCCTCCATCTCGGGCCTTGTATGAGATACAAAAAGACTCTTGGTGGGTCGATCACATTTAGCCTCTGTCTCGGGCTTCATACGAGACACCAAAAGACTCTCTTGTTGAGTCAAACAGCCTCTATCTCAGGCTTTATACGAGATACCAAAGCACTCTCTTGTTGAGTCAAACATCTTTAGACTCCATCTCGGGCTTTATACGAGATACAAAAAGACTCTCTTGTTAAGTCAACCCTTTTAGCCTTTTTCTCGGGCTTCGTACGAGACACACAAAAACACCCTCTTGTTGGGCCAATAGCCTCCTCTTAGGCTTTGTATAAGGAAATCCCGGTTGAGCCAATCAACCTTTTAGCATCAAAGTTGTGCCTCATTCACAGTATACAAACATCAACAACTCCTTTCCATTCATCTTACTGTTGTAAGCGGCAAGCCTCTGGATTATTTACATCCATGCCACTGTCCCTCTTTTAGCATGAGAAACTCCTAAGGAAAGATGGCATTGCTCTACACTGAGTTAAAGTCTTCTCCTTCAGGTTGGAAATCCCCTATGAAGTAAATTATGGCATTGGTGGATTCGCATATCCCGGTTAAAGTAATTCTGCTTTATAATCAATCACCCAACAGTTGTGGCAGGCAGACCCCTCTTTAGAGATGACAAATTCTCTCTAAAGTCAACACCCTTCAGCTTCACATCTTGGGCTTTAAACAAGATACAAATAGACCCTTCAGCTTCACATCTTGGGCTTTGAACAAGATACAAACCACCTTTAGCTTCACGTCTTGGGCTTTGAACAAGACACCAAAACACCATTTCCTCCCATAGAATAAGAGAAACTACGATCGCTCTGATTTCCCTGTTTCGGAAAACGGGAATACGTAGGCATAAGATTGAAATAAAAATCTTAGTGAGCACACTAATCAAAACACTCAAAATCCCCTACCTTTACTTAATCTGGCGCAGTATACTAACATCCTACCCCTGAACCGTCCTGTCATTATAACCAAAGTAACAAGAAAAAGGCCCCATTACCATATAACATCCGTAACTTAACAGACCGCTGTTTAAACTCAGTATGCAAGCAGGGATAATTGGAGACATCTATTTCCCTTCCTTCATTAGCTTCAATAGGATAAAAAATGAATCGACCTGTAGTAACCCCAAAAGAGCGACAGTGCTTAACAACCACGTCCAAAATTGCTCGCTACAGAAAAGTGGCGCCCACCGTGGGGCCCTTCTTTATTTCTTTGGTTATTTATAATAAAACCTTGGACACGTTATCTTTCATGACGGTTCCATCGGGGGACGTCATCATTGCTTGAATCGACCTTCACTAGGATCTTTGGTCAAAACCTTTGAATTGGGAAGATACCACAGAATGGCGACTCCGCCGGGGAGCCATTTTCTGTCAGGAACATAGGATTCATAGCTCTTAAAAGTCTAGGACCTTAGGACAAATATATATACCGCTTTTCCTAATTGATATATGTGTTTATTTTTCTGCTAATGGGAATGCGTGTGATGCTGAATGTGGAAAGATTGAGTATACACCTAGGAAAAACCCCTTTTAGTGGTGCAGAAGCTATCGGAAATAGTTGTCACGCGATACCACCCTCTTCTGAGGATTCTTCGAAAAACACCACCTAGCACAGTTCCCGACCCGCTGGTGTTTTCTCGACAAGAATTGATGATGATGAGAGACAGGTACAAAAATCACTAGTAAACCTTTGGGATGGGTAGAGCCTTGACTCCATGACACCGACCCTTTGACCCCATGTTTTTTTCCATGTTTTTGTGTGCTGCATTCATGCATTCATTTAAAAAACATTAAAACAAAGAAAAATCACCTCTTCTAGTCTCTCTTTTTCAAATTAAACTAAAACAATGATTGCAAATATCAGAGAAAAAGATTGCGCTCATGGATTTCGGTAGAAGGAGAACTCATAAGTATACCTTCAAGGTTCCAAAACTAGAGGATTTGAGAGGTTTGGCGAGAATAATCACAAACCAAGAGGCTTTCAGAGCCAAGTACGGAGGGCTGCTATCTCTATTAAGGGTCCATGTGATTGAGGGAATCATGGAGGCACTTATTCAGTTTTACAATCCGGTTTATCACTGTTTTAAGTTCCTGGATTATCAACTAGCACCAACGCTAGAGGAGTATTCTCATCTGACCGATTTACACATTATTGATCGAGCTCCTTTTTCTGGACTGGAAGAAATTCCAAAGGACCAGACCATTGCAAGAGCAATTTATTTGGATGAGTCAGAAGTCAAGACTCACATGACCACTAAGAGTGGAATCCAGGGTTTGCCAGCCCAGTTTCTGACAAAGAAGGCCATGTACTTTGCTAGTATAGGGAACGTGACTGCTTTTGAAATAATCTTTGTTTTACTCACCTACGGGTTATTTCTGTTTCACAACATTAATAACTTCGTTGATATCAACTCCATTAAGGTTTTTATCATTGGAAACCCTGTACCAACCTTGCTCGCAAACGCGTATCATTCTGTACACTTAGGGAATTTGTACAGCGGAGGGGAGATCACATGTTGTGTAGCCCTGCTATACAAATGGTTTATCTCCCATTTGCCTAAGTCTGCCGCTTTTTGGGATCACAAGAGTGCCTTATGTTGGTCACAGAAAATCATGTCTCTTACCAACTCTGACATAGATTGGTGTAATAGGATATATAAGGGAATCAGGATCATTGACTGTTGTGGAAACTTCCCCAATGTACCCCTCATAGGAACTAAGGGAGGAATCAATTATAATCTAGTTCTTGTTCATCGTCAATTTGGATACCCGATGAGGCATGTTCCGCACAACGCTCATCTGGAAGGTCTTTTCTTCAAGGAAGGAGAAAATGACAGGGCACTAAAGACAGAAATAGTGCATGCTTGCAAACATGTCCATAAGAAAGGACAGGAGTCTCTAGGAAAACCGGATTGTGTCTCGGTGGAGCCTTTTCTCCACTAGGTACAAACTAGAGCTCTCAAGCTAAAGATGCCTTATCCTCGTCACGAAGTTCTTTCACCAAGGGAGTCTGTCATGTACTTCATGACTGAAACAGAAAAACTTCAGGTTACTCTTAACAAAGTTCAACGGGAGAGGAGGTCTTGGAAGAACAAGTACCGCATTCTCAATGTGGAGTGTATCAAAATACAACAACTACTGAAAGATAAGGATGCTCTGATTGAGATTTTAGAGCAGCATACCGTAGAAAATCAGGATGACCAAAGGAATTTGCTCACTCCTTTCACCTGGCAAAGGAATGACAACCCAACAACGGCTCAAGAGCCCCGGTCCAAGAAAAGGAAAGTGCCAGAATCAGCACCCGAGTTCTCCTCAGAGAGGACTCGGGACCCCTTAGCTTAGGTTTTTGTTTCCGCACCTTGTTTCCGCAATCCTTTGAATTCAATAAAATGGGGTTTTCCCCACTGTTTGATATTTTCAATCTAATTGTCGAAGTTTATTTTGATTAAACCAAAAGACAATTGATATGATCATTCCATTCATTATTCCCGCGTCACGTATTCTTCTTACCTACGAATCTCATGTTTGTGTCTCGATTCTAGAGTCAAACTGTCTCATTCGTACAATACTTGGGCCAATCGTTAGAAAAAGATGGATGATCTTGAGGAAGAGAACAGAGAGTTGAAAGAAGAGATCGACGCTCTGAGAGAGGATATGAGAAAGCTTCGTAACGACATGCAAGCCATGGCAGAAGCTCAGCTACAAAGAACTGTTATCTCAGAGATCACCTCAACGCCCATAGTGGAGAAGTATGATCCTAGTTGTCAAATGCCGAAAGATCATCCCTGGGGCATGCCTGTTAACTATATCCCGGAAGGATATGTTCCACCGATCACTAAGGATCAGGGAATCATAGTAGAAGCCGCTGGGCCTGAAGGTTACAAACTTCTGGAAAGCGAGGATGCCAGAGGCATATTAAGGACTCTTGAAGGTTACAAACTTCGGGAGACGCCAAGATTCACTGTCGTAGTCAGGGTACACCCCTTGTGGTGCACACTGTCTTGGAAGGACAGATTCCACAGATACCTTCTGGTAGAAAGGAAACTATGTTCAATAGAATGGATGAATTCCAGGAGCAGTTCTGGGAAATGCAGAAGGAACTACAACCCATTCGCGGCCAGGATTTATTTGGAAAGGACGCCGCAGACCTTTGTCTGGTCCCCAATGTGAAAGTTCCGCACAAGTTCCAAGTGCCTGACTTTGAAAAATACAAGGGTAACTCTTGCCCTCAGAGTCATTTGGTGATGTACGCTCGGAGAATGTCAGGTCAAACAGAGAATCAGGACCTACTGATTCACTACAATCAGGATAGTTAAACCGGTGCCGCCATAAAATGGTACATGGGTTTAAACCGTGCTACGATTAGCACATTTAGAGATCTTGGCACTGCCTTCGTCCAACAATACAAGTACAATTTGGACATGGCACCAGACAGAGATCAACTCAAATCAATGTCACAAAAGGACAAGGAAACCTTTAAGGAGTACGCTCAGAGATGGCGTGAAATCGTCGCCCAAATTTGTCCACCTCTTGAGGAAAAAGAGATGACAAAGATCTTCTTAAAGACCTTGAGCTCATTTTACTATGACAGAATGGTTGCCAGTGCGCCCAGTGATTTCACCAAAATGGTCGGTATGGGAGTTCGTCTTGAGGAAGCCGTCCGAGAAGGACGTTTAGTAAAAGACGTTGGATCATCAAGTGTACAAAACGATACAGTAGTGCTCTCCCTAAGAAAAAAGAGCAAGATATTGGGAATATGTCTCTCGGAAAGCAAAGGCGACGTTATCAACCAATAGTAGCTGTGACTCTTGCTATTAACCCCGCGTCTATTCCTACGTATCAGCCTCAGGTTTCACAAATCCAACCTAATCAGCAAAGGACACAACAGCCTCCCCAGCAGGCTCATCCTTAATACAACAACAACCGTACAATACGGCCACAAGGATTTGATCCTATACCCGTATCGTACGCAGAACTATTTTCGTTACTACTAGCCAAGGGTCACATCCAGACTAAGTCTCCTCTTATAGTACTGGAAAATCCGCCTTTTTGGTTTAAGGTGGATCAGACATGCCCTTATCATCAAGGATGATCAGGGCATAACATAGAGAATTATATTAATTTCAAATCCGACGTGCAAAATTTTGTTAGGAGCGGGCTCTTATCTTTCAAAGATACGAATCTGAATGTTCTCACGAACCCGCTGCCTCAACATGAGAAAGCTGCAGTCAATCTGATAGAGGGAGAGTCTAACAATGTATATCAAGTTCATGATGTACTCTTGTTGAGGACCAATTTGGTCAAGATGCATTATAGGCAGAGTGGATATGGCCATGTGCCACCTCATAATTATCATCAATGCGATGCCTGCTCTAAAAGAAATCAAGGATGTTCTGTGGTGTAATCAGCTCTACAGGAACAGATGGATCTCGGATGGATCCAAGAGCACCAAGTTCGTGGAATTAACATGGTCTATATAAATTCCAACATCGTTCAAAACCACGACGTCCGTGCAATGAATGTCAACTTGGTGGAGATGCACTCAAGGCAAAGCCAGTATCATAATCTGCCGCCGCACGATTACAGTTCTTGTCTGACTTTCTCGGTAAACAAACAGGGATGATCTTGTGTACAAGAGGCCCTCCAGCGTCAGATGGATCTTGGATGGATCCAGGACTACCATGATAGGAATCCCTATCAGATCAGCATGGTTCAAATCTTCGATATTCGCTTGATGAATACCAACATGGTAGAGTTACATGCCGAGCAGGTCCGGCTTGGGTTCCTGATATCACCTGATTATCAAAGCTGTAAAGAGGGTTGCGAAAACGATAAAGGATGTGCCCTTGTACAGGAAGCACTTCAGCACTTGTTAAATCATTGGTGGCTTCCCATCTATATGGATGAAGACACTCAGCAGATTAGTATCAATAACAGGAACCCTACTCGGCGACAAAGTCAGGATGTCCGATCTGTGGAAACTAACCTAGTGAGGTTACATTGCATTCAAAGCGGGCGTGGCCAGGTGCCACCACACAACTATGAATGTTGTAGAGTTTATTTGGAAAGTAACCAAGGGTGCAACCTTGTGCGAGCAACTCTTCAGGGTCAGGAAGATCATAGAGAGATTCGCCCATATCCGGGTTCCGGACCAATCAACTGGACGCCGAACTACCTTGCCGATCAAATCGAGGATGTTGTCGTAATCTCTGATCATCATAGGACTAGGGATGTTTTTGCCATCATCCCTCTACTTGACGAATCAAGAGTTCCTAGCCAGGAACGGATCGAGATTACTTACGATGGTCAGAAAAACTAGAAGGTTCCCATAGTCATCTATCTACCGGGACCACTACCGTATGAATCAACTAAGGCTATCCCTTACAAATACGGTGCAACAATAATTGAAAATGGAAAGGAAATTCCATTACCCTCCGCCGTGAATATTGCAAACATCAGTCGTGTAACACGGAGTGGTAGAATCTTCAACAGAGGAGTTGGAGAACCCAGCAGAGAAAAAGAACCTCAGACAGAAGTTCCCAATCCACCAAGCGAGCAATCCAGTAATTCCGACCTTTCAAAAAACAATGATGAGATGTTGAAACTCATCCAAAGGAGTGAATACAACATTGTGGATCAGCTGTTATAAACTCCTTCAAAGATCTCAGTATTATCACTGTTACTCAGTTCAGAAGCGCACAGGGAGGCTGTACAGAAAGTCTTGGACCAGGCCTTTGCGGAACAGGATGTAACAATCAAACAATTCGATAGTATCATCTCTAACATCACTTCCTGCAATAATTTAGGATTTAGTGATGAGGAATTACCTGAAGAAGGTCGCCGTCATAACATGGCGCTCAATATCATAGTTAACTGCCAGGACGATGCTTTGGCCAGCGTACTGATAGACACAGGGTTAGTCCTGAATGTTATGCCGAAGTGCACTTTGATACAATTATCATTCAAAGGCCCTCCGATGAGAATCAGCGAGGTTGTTGTCAAATCATTTGACGGATCCAGAAAAACGGTTATCGGCGAAGTCGACCTTCCCATAACTCTCAGTCCTCACACTTTCCAGGTCATGGACATCCGGGCAACGTACAGTTGTTTATTAGGAAGACCTTGCATACATCAGGCTGGGGCGGTCACCTCGACCCTCCACCAAAAGCTAAAGTTCATCCAGAACGGCCAACTCGTCACAGTCTGTGGGGAACAAGCTTTGCTCGTAAGCAATTTACCGTCATCCACTTATGTGGAACCGAAAGGGATAATCGGAACCCAGTTCCAAACGCTTTCGCTACACAGTGGAGATCAATCGGAAGGGGGAACTTCCATTTCCTCATACAAAGATGCTATCAAAGCAGTTGAGAATACCAATACAACAGGATGGGGACAGCTTGTCATTCCTACTGACAATAAAACAAAGAAGGGTTTTGGTTTTTGTACAACCTGTACCCAGACAGTTGCCAACGATGAAAGCCTTCATCCCATTCAGAATTTCTTCCATAGTGGTGGCATCCTTCAACCAGTGACTCAAGAAGTACACACTATTAATAAGGAGGATCCCTCTGACACAGATGAGGAATGGAAGTCCTACCTCAACGAGGACGGTTATATGTCTCAGGACGAAACTCATACTCCCTTTTGCTTTCCTACACAGAGCCCGAGATTTATACCCAGGTCGGACGTCGAAATGATATATGGAGATTGTGATCCGGAAGGATGTCGTGCTCCACCAAATTCATTAGAGGAAGACACTCCAATGAAGGACAATTTTGACTACACCTACTCTGGCACGATGGATGGTCTGCCGATGTGGCAACCGTATCCAGGAGACTTAGGGCAAGAAAGTCAACCGAACAATGAAAATCAACCGAACCTCATTGAACATAATACCTATGTTCCCACCATGTCATGGGATCAACACTCAGGTCATTCAAAGCCTACTCAGCATGACGATGAATTTGCAACGTTTGCAGGACTAGAATTCATCAACTACGCTTTTCCTGAGGTCAACGTCATCGAGAGAGATGACTCCTCCAGTTCCAAAGAAGTGTGGGACACCTTGGGGCAACCGAGTGTAAAATTTGACTATATGGTTAAGTACACCACTCCCGAAAGCTCTCGTATCAGGCTCGAAGATATCCAGGTAACTGGATAGGGAGATACAGCTGAGAGCACCAATACTCTGCAGAATGCAACAGAGGAATCCTCCTACGACAACTCTGTCTGGGAGACAGATTCTAATGATCCTGCTCCACCAGAAATCAGTTTTATTTCTGAAGACAAATCAAGGAAGGTACCAAACTTTGTGATTCACCAAGGAGTTCACCGCCAATGGGTTGTTGTCGATGTTCCCAAGATTGTTCATAAGTCAAAGTAATTGCTGTCTATAACCTTTCACCCTGCCCAGGTGAAACAGATGTTTTTATAGGGCTCACTTTCTGTAAATTTTCCCTCTTCACTTTGCCCAAAGCAACATAGCTTTGTTTTATAGGGCTGTAGTTTCAAGAATAGACTTGTTCATTAATAAAATAGCGTCGTTCTGTAATTTCCGCATTAATTGTTGTTTACTCTTTTCGTTTTTCAGAAAATGGTAATCCTAAAAAATAATTCAAATAATAAAAACAAGCAGTAAAAAAAATAAACTGCACACACTTGCATTCTCTCTATCTCTTCTAAACACAAATCATCACGTCATGCAGATTGCTTGTTTTAAACCCCGTTGAAACATACGATCCGATGCCTTCTCCCGACTTTGAATTCCCGATATTTGGGGCTTAAGAAGAAGTTGACAACGAAATTCCAGGGGAGATCTCCCGAATACTCAGACAAGAGGAAAGGTCCATTGAACCTCACAAAGAGCCGTTGGAAGCGATCAACGTGGGTTCAGAAAAAGAGAGAAAAGAGATCAGGATTGGGGCACTGCTCAGTCCAACTGCTAAAGAGAGTTTAACAAAGCTTCTCAGAGAGTTTCACGATGTGTTTTCTTGGTCCTATCAGGACATGCCAGGGTTGGATACCAGCATTGTGGAACATCACTTACCGTTAAAAAAGGTACAGAAACAGATCAACACGGGCTTCCTCACCACATCAGAGTATCCTCAATGGTTAGCCAACATAGTACCAGTTCCGAAAAAAGACGGAAAAGTCAGAATGTGTGTCGATTACAGAGATCTGAACAAGGCTAGTCCAAAGGACGACTTTCCTTTACCACACATTGACATGCTAATAGACAGTACAACAAAGTTCAAAGTTTTCTCCTTCATGGATGGATTCTCGGGATATAACTAGATTAAAATGGTGCCGAAACACATGGATAAAACTTCGTTCATTACCCTCATGGGGTACCTTTTGTTACAAGGTAATGTCATTCGGTTTGAAGAACGTCGGGGCAACCTATCAAAGGGCCATGACTACTCTGTTTCATGACATGATACACAAGGAAATCGGGGTATATGTCAATGACATGATTGCCAAATCTAAGACAGAAGAGGAGCATGTGACCCACCTGTCAAAACTATTCGAGCTTTTGAGAAAGTACAAACTCCACTTGAATCCCAATAAATTCACCTTCGGTGTCCGTTCAGGGAAACTATTAGGGTTCATCGTCAGCCAGAAAGGGATTGAAGTTGATCCTGACAAGGTCAAGGCCATTCGAGAGATGCCTTCTCCAAAAACTATAAAACAAGTCAGAGGATTTCTGGGACGTTTGAACTACATCTCCAGATTCATATTCCTTATGACCGCGACGTGTGCGCCGATTTTTAAGTTGCTCAAAAAGAACCAGGACTGTATTTGGACAGAAGACTGCCAAACTGCCTTCGACAGTATTAAGGAATACCTGTTGAATCCACCGATTCTATCACCTCCAGTGGAAGGAAGACCACTAATCATTTACCTCACAGTCCTAGAGGACTCGATGGGATGTGTACTTGGCCAACAAGACGAAACCAAACGGAAAGAGTCTTCCATTTACTGTCCGAGTAAGAAGTTTACCGATTGTGAAACTCGATACACTATGCTTAAGAAAACTTACTGTGCTTTGGCTTGGGAAGCCAAACGTCTTCGTCTGTACATGATTCGTCACACTACTTGGTTGGTCTCCAAGATGGATCAAATCAAGTATATCTTTGAAAAACCTGCTCTCACGGGAAGGATTGCTCGTTGGCAGATGTTGTTATCAGAATATGACATAGAGTACCATGCTCAAAAAGCCGTTAAAGGAAGTTTTTTAGCCGATCATTTGGCTCATCAACCGATTGACGATCAAGAATCAATCAGGTTTGACTTCCCAGATGAAGATGTCATGTATCTAAAAATGAAAGACTGTGATGAACCGCTACCCAGTGAAGGGCCAGAACCAGGTTCCCAATAGGGACTTATTATTGGCGAAGGAGTTAATCACTACGGAAACGGAATTGGGGTAATCATTGTTACACCTCAGGGTACCCATATTCCTTTCACTGCCAGACTTACGTTCAAGTGTACGAACAACGAGGCCGAATACGAAGCTTGTATCATGGGTCTCGAAGAAGCGATTGATTTAAGGATCAAGAACTTGGACGTATATGGCGACTCAGCCCTAGTTATCAATCAGATCAAAGGATATTGGAACACATACCAATAAGGACTGATTCCTTACAAGGATTACGCGAAAAGGTTGCTACCATTCTTCGACAGGATCGAGTTTCATCACATCCCTCGTGATGAGAATCACATGGATGATGCACTAGCCACTCTCTCTTCCATGATTAGCATAGGTCAATGGAATGACATACCTAAGATTGACATAATGCGCCTTGAACGGCCTGCTTACATCTTCATGATCGAAGCAGTCATAGACGACAAACCTTGGTATCACGATATCAAATGCTTCGTTCAAAAACAAGAATACCCACCTGGGGCATCCAGGAAAGACAGAAAGACCCTCAGAAGACTGGCTGGAAACTTCTTCCTGAGCGGTGATACTCTCTATAATAGAAATTTCGACATGGTCTTGCTCCGATGTGTAGACAGACCAGAAGGAAACATGCCGATAAAAGAGATTCACGAAGGTCATGCCAACGGACACACAATGGCGAGAAAGATTCGGAGAGCAAGGTACTATTGGTTGACAATGGAATCCGACTGCTACAGGTACATGAGGAAGTGTCACAAGTGTCAGATATACTCCGACAAAATCCATGTACCGCTATCACATCTCAAAGTTCTTTCTTCCCCATGGCCTTTTTCCATATGGGGAATCGACATGATTGGCATGATTGAGCCCAAGGCTTCGAACGGACATCAGTTCATCCTGGTAGCCATTGACTACTTCACCAAGTGGGTCGAAGCAGCGTCATTCGCTAATGTAACCCGACAAGTGGTGGTCCGATTTATCAAAAACAATATCATCTGCCGTTATGGTGTTCTGAGCCATGTCATTACGGATAATGGATCTAACTTGAACAATAAGATGATGAAAGAGTTATGCGCAGAGTTCAAGATCGAAGACCATAACTCATCTCCCTACCGACCCAAGATGAACGGAGCGGTAGAAGCGGCTAACAAGAACATCAAGAAGATCGTTCAAAAGATGGTTGTAACCTACAAAGACTGGCACGAGATGCTGCCCTTTGCTCTTCATGGTTATCGAACATTTGTCCGCACTTCAACAGGGGAAACTCCTTTCTATCTAGTATATGGCATGGAAGCAGTTCTCCCCATAGAAGTATAGATCCCATCGATCTGGGTATTGATGGAAGCTAAGCTAACAGAGGCTGAATGGTGTCAAAATCGACACGATGAACTGAATCTGATCGAAGAAAAGCAAATCACGGCTCTATGCCATGGTCAATTGTATCAGCAAAAAATGAAGAGGGGGTTTGACAAAAAGGCCCGACCTCGCGTCTTCAGGAAAGGAGACCTTGTACTCAAAAAGATACAATCTTTCCTCACTGATTCTCGGGGCAAGTGGACTCCGAATCATGATGGCCCTTATGTGGTCACGAAAGCTTTCTCAAGCGGCCCCTTGAGACTCGTATCCATGGACGGAGAGGAATTTGCATACCACACAAATGTTGATGTAGTCAAGAAATACTTCGCCTAAACTAAACTAAAAAAAAATGTCTCGGTGGATTGAAAACCCGAAGGGGCAGTCCAGGCAAAAATTAGAGACATGATCAAAAATCATCCCGGTGGATTGGAAATCTCAAAGTACAATCCAGGAAAAAATTAGGGATAATGGCAAGTAACTATGTTCAACAGAGGCGAGTCCCTCAAGAGCAGTTACATCATCCGTCAAGAAAACTCCAATCCAGGTCATCTTCGATAGAAGCTCAGGATGTCCCGAATTCAAAGTTGGTAGAAGGATAGTGATCGTTATGTTTTGACGTAGCCCTTTTCCCTTAAATTACCATTTTCTAACTTTGTATATACTCTTTGGAATCACGCACCTGGCTGATTTCCATCCTATCAATAAAATTTGAGCTCTTGTGCTTTTGTTTGCAATTCTCATTTGTTTTAGCTTTACAGAATGACGTTGTTAACATGATTAATGATTATTGAAATAAAACAAAAATGAATTTACTTGTTAAACTTTTTCTGCTTTTAAAACAAATAGGGCAGTTTCTTTTGACTATTGAACATTGAAAGAACATCGATTGCGTCTCCAAAGGTGTTCGAGCCTCAAAATGCAGAATCAAAGTACTCCTTCTAAACCAGTACGCCTGAATGAAGGATCAACTATGTTGGATGCGACTATTCCATCCGACATCCTCGCCCGAGTTCTTATCTCCTAAGCCTGATAAACGGTATTCCCGAAGGGACTATCTCCCCTAAGCAAGGCAGAATTGCTACTTTTGGACCAACGGTACTTCGTCGCCCCGCGATGGCCGAGTATCCAGTCGTGTTCATCCATCAGTCTGTATGTCGCGTCAGTTTTGTCAGCATATACATACATCATGCATTATTGATTTACATTCATATTGCATCACTGCCACTCTAGTCGGTCTTATCCCCTAGTGATAACAGTCCTCTCAATCGAGTCGTCGATTCTTTCCTCGTCAGGAAGTGTCGTGTCTGAACAATCTCTCCACCAGTTTATTTCTGGATTGAAGTTGGGTCCTCGACCACTTTGATAACTTGAACCTCTGAAAGACCAGAAAATGTTTAACAAAAGTCACTCTTCACCACGGAAGATGATATCTTTGTGTTGCACCCCAAAATTTGCCCTCCTTACTTTAGTACTAACTGACTTATGTTTCATTGCATTTTTGCATTATCATGTGTGCATATCATTGGTTCTTAGCATAGGGTCAAGGTGCCTGAGGCATGTTCAAGAGGATAAGATATTCTTCAAAGGGGTCAAGCAAGAGAGCTCAAGTGGATCACTCTCTCCTAACCAGTGCATGAATTAGGGTTTTGAGATTCTTGGGTTTACTGCTCCAATGGGCAAGCTCCTTGGGTTTTTATCATCACCAAATGGCCTATTTTATCTTGGTTGGAAAGGATACACATCATATTCAGAGGAATTTGGATTTGGAGACTGTGTTATTTCCTCCTAGACTGAGGGTACCAAAACTAGGGTTTGCTATAAAGTCAGTTTATTTCTGATTTTTTGGGCAAGACTTGATTCTATGGTATTCCTTGGGTCCCCAAGTACCTAGGGATGAGAGGTTGTCCATCAGTTTGGTTCAGGAGAGACTTAATTGATCAGAAGATTGAGAATCAGGTGAATGGGGTAAAAGTCAATAGTGAGAGGAGAAGTCAACTGTGGAATTTTGAGGTTCTATCCAAGGTTTTCAGGGTCTCACATCCTCATATGGTCCTCAAAAGTCAAGTTTCATGCCATTCATCAAAAATCAGGAGTTGGTGCAAAAGTTACTAAATTTGGAAATGACCTATAATTTGAAAGTTTCCTTTTTGGGCAAGTTTCTACACTGCATTCAACTTGACTTTTCATCATCAATAAAACTTCAAATGAACTTTTCTCCAACATGAAAGTTCAAGATCTTTTTCTCCTCTTTCCAACAAGTACTAGTGGGTCTCCATATCATTTGTGAAACTCCAGTTATGATCAAAAGAAGGCAAAGTGGTTTTTAGGGTTTTTCATGGTTCCATTTTCACAACTTTGGGCATAATGACCTATAATCAATTCCATTGCTTCATGCCACATTCTAATATCAAAGAACATTCCTTGAGGATTATTTTGGGCACAAGAATTAAGAAATTCCATGGTTTATTCTTCACTTATTTTCCATTATTCAAAAAAGCCAAGTCATTAAAAACTCATGAATCAATTGTTTTCAAGGCCCAAGTTCAATTGAGGTGTAATTAGCAAATCACATATGGGTGATCCATCATGGTTTTCTTAAGTGAACACGCATGGAGAGAGGTGTAATTCACATTATGCAATTTTCTAAAAATCACCCAAACTCACTAAACAAGTAATTACCCAAGCCCAATTCATTATCAGTGGAAAACCCTAGTCTATATAAGCTCATTCATGCACTGGTTAGGGTTCATTCACGTGCTTTTGGAGGAGAACAAGAACTTGGAACCAGTCCCAAATCCTCTAGATCCATTCCCACAGAATCCTGATTCACAACACCCCTTAGTTGTTCCTCAATCAACCTGAGTCTCTGATCGTTGTCAATCTGGGGACCAGCATCCCCACCTGGCAGAGAAAATGCATCATCTTGAACATCATCATACTGACGGCCATGACTTGCGCCCGCACCAGTACCACCTCCCCCAGCATTTTCAGCTCCTCCCGGAGGAATCACAACACCAGAAACAGGAATACCTCTGCTAGTAGGACCATTCTAACCATTATTACCAGTAACACCAGTCTGAAGTCCTCCATGAAGGACACCGTCATCATCAACCCTCGCAATCAGTGGATGAACGAGAGTCCTCAACTGCTCTTGTCCCTGAGCAATCCCTTGCATTAACTCTATGAATTGGTTCATGCGAGTCCGCATCTCAATGATCTCATTCTGTAGCTGATCCATAAGTCTCTTCTGATTCTGTCTAGTAGGATACCGGTGAATGTGCTGATCTGCAATTCTGAGATGGGAACAAGATAAGAATACCGGAGATAAACACCTGTCATGCAAAATGATTATGCACAATGATTATGAATATGCAAATGCAAATGAACATGTTTGAATATTAGCAGGGCGATCCACCCCTTGATTCCAGTTTAATAACAAGATAGAACGGAACTTCTGCTCATATATTAAGAAAACCAGAGGAAAACCAAATGTCAACAATCACGAATCCAAGATAACAAATCTGAACGCATAAATCAAAGAGGTCCCAACCAACAAGCCTGGCGGTGATCTAAATACAATAAAAGAGAAAAGAAAACTAAGGCATGTCATCAAAGTCTACTAGTGTCAACCCCCCCCATCCATTATGTTTTCTGCACCAATCTTGAATTTCCTTGAACAACTTTCTGGTATCGGGATGCTTCGGCCTCTAAATTAGCTCTTGAATGAGAAGGTCTCTCCTGTGTATGATCTCATCCAAGTATCGGCAATGTAACTCCCAAGCATCTTCTCCAGTAGCACCATCCATGCTAGGACCCTCATGTCTAGGTTTCTTCACTTCAGCTTGGACTTTCAGTTCTTCCATGGAGGCTATGGCTTCATTGAGTCGACCCTCGACTACTTGTCTCTTGAATATCCCTGATAAGATCTCATCACCTTTTTTCTTGAGCGTCAACGTCAGTTGGTCAATCTTAGCTAGATAATCGTCTTCCTTTCTCTTATTCTCGGCCATTGCAGTTTCTCGGTGTTCATCGAACCTGTGAATCTTCAACAAAGCCTTGTCTAATTCCTCCTTCTTCGACTCGAGAACCTTACTGATACCATCCAAAGCTTCTTTCGTCCTTTTTCTGGACGCGACCATGTCAGCTAGCTCTTTTTCCGCCATAACAAGAAGCTCTGTTTTCAATTTGGCGATATGAACAGCTTCACCCCGCTCATGCTTCAACTGATAGATCTCCCTTAGTAGCTCTCTGTTTTCTTCTCGCAGCCTTTCTTTTTCAGCCCATAACTTGTCAAACTTCTCTATCTCAACTGTGGTAGGAGGCTCGATCACCAAAGGATACAAAGGTGGTTCCACTGGGAAGGGAAGAAGCTCCTCTTCTGCTCTCTTCTTAATCCACTCTTTATAGGAAGAAAAAGCCCGGTTATTACATTTTCCGAACGAAGTTTTACCCTTCTTGGTCACCTGTTTCCAAGCATTCATAATCTTCCTCATCATCTCTTGATCCTCAATACCATTGAAGAATAAGGATTCTCTGATGTCTCTCTCATCAGATGGACCTCTCAAAGGATAACCAAATTGTCTGATAACAAGGGAAGGATTATAGTTAATTCCACCTTTTCTCCCTATCAAGGGTACATTAGGGAATTCTCCGCACTTGTAAATAATCTCCATTCCTAGCAAATCATGATTGATCCAGACAATGTTGTCAGCAGTCAAGCCCATAACCCTCTTTGACCATTTCAGAGAATCTTTCTTATCAACGAAAGCGCCAGATTCGGGGAGACGACTCAGAAACCAAGTAGATAATAGTGGTGTACAACAACTCACAGTTTTTCCGCGCCTATTCTCATTCTTGTAGTGAACTAAGTGATACACATCACCTAGCAAGGTAGGTATAGGATTCTTCGAAATAAATATTCTGACGGCATGCATATCCACCAGATCAGCAATATTCAGAAACAGGACAATCCCATAGATGCACATAGCTAGGATAGCTTGGAAAGCAGTCCAATTCTTCTCTTTGACATGTATGCAGGCTTGATCAAACAAGAACTTCAATAGGAAACCCTTAACCCCTTGTTTTTCTTCAATATTACTGTTCAGAACAGATTCACTAATATGAAGAGCAACAACCATTTCTTTTACCCCGGGGTGTTCTTCAGAAAAGAAAACTATATTATGCTTGATCGGGATTCCTAAAATAAATGAGAACTCCTCCAACGTTGGGGCCAAGATGTAGTCCGGGAAAGTGAAGCAACGCAAAGACGGATCGTAGAATTGAAGAAGTGTATGAATGGCATCCTTCTCATACTTGGAGATATTGTAGACAAATTTCAGAAGTCTCCCATACCTTCCACTGAACTCTGTACGAACTCCGGAACCAGCCATATTAATCAGCTTATGAATCAATGTCAAGGTCGGATCTGGGAACGAGTAAGCAACAATCTTCTTTCTCTGAGCATCCATGCCAAGGTAACCTCGGAAAACCGGAATCAAGAGTAAGATGCAAGCTGAAAAATGTCTAACATGTTAGAATGCAAGAAAATGATATGCTCATGCAAACATGGGGTCAAGGTAACACTGCTGGATGTGCTGTGCTGTTAACTGAACGAAAACCACAACCCAGAAAACCAGAATTCTGAACCACTGAGACAACCAAGAACCCAAATAATCGGACAATGATGAGAAATCCAGAAAAATAGGGTAGGTTGAAGGTTTCGGTTACCTGCAAACCTGCAAACACCCATCCCCTCTCACGTGTGGGTACTAGGATGTTCAGTGTCCCGGGCTCTCAGGTCGAGAAACGATGATACGTTCACCATTTCTGGTTTGGCATCATCATCAATCGAGGATGCCTCAACTGATTCTCCAAAGCAGAAGGTCCTCAGCTTCGGCACTGAGGTCGAGAAACAATAGTACATTCATCCCCCGGGGTACAGTACTATCGTCAATCGAGGAGTGCCTCCACTGATTCTCTTCAAAAGATAGGGGCCATCCTATGCGAGTTCCAAAGCGGGCCCTCGGGTGCGAATGCATTTGCCACAGGATGTGGTCTGCCACTGTCACCACTAAAGAGGGATGTTTCCACTAAGGTCCTCGATGATCGGTCACCAGAGTCGACAGCTCTCTAGATCAACACCCCAACATGCACAAGACACACATGTTAGAATGCGTCCCAAGATAGTCTCGTCTGGTTGTGAATTTCGTGAACACACAAACGTACCAAGCTGGCACGTAGGTCCCACTACTTTCCACTCTAGTCCTAGGGTATACTCAAGCCTGGGTATTGGGCTTATCTCTCAGACCCACCCAACCTGCAAAACAAGAACAGCCAGCACAACACAGCAGTATGACAGTAATAAAAATGGAATGCAATGCAGAAAAGCTGTAAAAATAAAATACAACAAATAAAACAAAATAAACACAAAAACACCCAAAGAGAACAAAGACAAGCAAGCGCTAGGACTGACTCTCTTAGGGATGGACCAGCATAGGTCAACCAGAGTCCCCAGCAGAGTCCCCAGCAGAGTCGCCAGCTGTCGCTCCTAGGATTTTCGTCCAGGTACAAACGCGAGAGTGGCGCGGAAAAACAGAGTCGCCAGCCGTGTAAATTTATCCCAAGAGAGGGAAAGGGAACACCGCATAAACCTGAGGAAGAGGGAAAGGAATGGTCATCGCAACCATAGCCTGGGTTCGGGAGTCGGTTACGCGAGGGGAAGGTGCTATCACCCCACGCGTCCATCGTACTCGATGGGATCCACGCTTGTTGTCTATTCTAAGGGTGAGTTATCATATCATTTATGGCTGTACTAAGACGGGAGAGGGGAAAACAAAGACAGACTCGGTAGGACGTCGACGTCCTAGGCCTACGTACCCCCCTTGTGCAATGGGGAATTCAGAGTCAACGTAGTTCGGACCAAGTTCTTTTTGTGTTTTTTATGAGCGGCGTTAAGTTCACGTCTGGCAGTTAGGGTCGATGCCTGTTTGCATCTCAGATGGAAAGTAACGTGCCCTTTTTGAAAATAGCCTTTAGTTTGCCAATCCCGAAGGACAAAAAGGTTTGAAGTTTGTTTGTGTTTTTTAGGACAGAAGTGACTTGAGTTAGTTCATAAGTTGTATTGCACCAAAGTCTAGGGCACAGGGACGAATACTTAACGCATCGTCCCAAGACAGGACGCTCGCTAAGCACTCTAGAAAGATGAGAGGAAGCCCCTCATTTCTCATTCCCCACGCTTAAGGCTCATGCGCAATACACTTTATACTTATTACGTGTTTTCAAGAAGTTTGAGATGAGAAGAGAAGATACAAGGGTAACTCTAAGGGAACTATGAGTCCTAATGTTATCATGCATGGGTGACCTACGGTTAGTGAGGTTTGACGACAACCTAAACCTAAAGGAAAAATATGAGAGAAGGAAAGAGTAAGGGTGACCATGGATACTCATCCATACCCTTAAAGAACTTACCTTAGTCCCTGCATAAAAGATTAGTATCAAACGGACATAAATAATATCAAGACAAATTAAACCAAACAATGGAATATAATAGTGATAACAATCCAAACACGCATTAAGAAGTCAAATAAACAACCCCAAGACAATGGCACAAGTGCCTCTTCAAACAGATAATCAGACAAGATCGAGGATACGCATACAAGAAAATCTCACACAAAGAGCCATTAAACAAATAGTAAAACAACTTATAAAAAACACCCAAGTAAATGTCAAAGTTTCTCAACCAGAGACAAACAAAATACCAAAAACTCCTGCAAAAATTCAAAGTGTTAGTCATTCAAACAATCATACAAAGTTCAGATGAGGAGTAGGGTTCAATATGCCAAAGGGAAGGACTAAAATGCAATATGCAATAGTTTTAAAAATGTTAGAAAAATATTTTAATGCATCTCAGAATGTTGGTGAATGAATGCAAAAGGAATGGATTGAAAATATTTTATGGATGCAGAGAAATAAAATAAACAAATTCAGATATGCATGATATGTGTAATGCAAAAAAGAAAATAACTAAATAATTAATTTAGATGATGAAAATAAAATAAAAATGAAAAAATAAAATTTGTGAAAATTTTATAAAATTATAAAAAGTGTGCATGAATTTTCTTTGAATTTTTTAATGCAAGAATGTATTTTTAAAAATTGAAAATGAAATGTAATGAATTAAATAAAATATAAATAAATTGAAAATAAGTGGGGGTGCGTTGAGTAACTAATCATGTTACAAAATGATAATTGGGCCAGAGGGGGGTGTTAATAGCGTGACCCAATCCAAATTACAAATCAGAAAAAATAAAAATAAAGAAAGGGTGTACGCGTGTGACCTAGTCAACTGGGTTGACTGCGTACTTACCTTTGGATTGATCCAACGTCCATGAAACAAGTCAACTAACGAAAAAGTAAACAAAAGGAAATAAAACAATTGGTGGAACATGGTAAGTTCAGTGGGGTAATATACACCTGATTACTAATTAAAATTCAGAAAAAAAATAAAAACAAGAACACAGGGCATCACGTGGACCGCTGGATCAATGCCATCGAAGGCTGAAACGTCGTCTTCCTCGCCAAGAACCCTAGCCGGCCAGAGCTCCAACCCAGACGCCGGAACTAGGGTTCCGGTCGTCTTCCCCGGCTACGTGCACCCAAAACCTGCCCAGAAAACTCATGCGAACACACTATTCTGACCAGAAAAATGTGAGGATCAATAATATCATCTCAAAAATCACAAACAATGCGTAAATAAAGAGAATCGAAAGCAACAAGGTTAGGGTTCGAAACTTTGAACTCACAGTACAAGCAATACACACGTCCAATCCTAAAACAAATTACATTAGGATGATCAGCAGACATAACACGTCAATATGCATGCTTAAAAGGAGAGTTTTACGATGATCAAAAAACCTACCAACCTGAGATGGTGCAACCCTAATCCTTGCTTTTAGCTGTGAATGATGGTTAGTTTTTACTCTATGGATTACCAGGAAGAGGTGTGTGGAAGAAGTTCTTGAGAAAACCTTGTGGATTGTGAGATTTGTTGAAGAAAAGCTTTAGGGTTCAAGTTCTTGTTCTCCTCCAAAAGCACGTGAATGAACCCTAACCAGTGCATGAATGAGCTTATATAGACTAGGGTTTTCCACTGATAATGAATTGGGCTTGGGTAATTACTTGTTTAGTGAGTTTGGGTGATTTTTAGAAAATTGCATAATGTGAATTACACCTCTCTCCATGCGTGTTCACTTAAGAAAACCATGATGGATCACCCATATGTGATTTGCTAATTACACCTCAATTGAACGTGGGCCTTGAAAACAATTGATTCATGAGTTTTTAATGACTTGGCTTTTTTGAATAATGGAAAATAAGTGAAGAATAAACCATGGAATTTCTTAATTCTTGCACCCAAAATAATCCTCAAGGAATGTTCTTTGATATTAGAATGTGGCATGAAGCAATGGAATTTATTATAGGTCATTATGCCCAAAGTTGTGAAAATGGAACCATGAAAAACCCAAAAAACCACTTTGCCTTATTTTGATCATAACTGGAGTTTCACAAATGATATGGAGACTCACTAGTACTTGTTGGAAAGAGGAGAAAAATATCTTCAACTTTCGTGTTGGAGAAAAATTCGTTTGAAGCTTTATTGATGATGAAAAGTCAAGTTGAATGCAGTGCAGGAACTTGCCCAAAAAGGAAACTTTCAAATTATAGGTCATTTCCAAATTTAGTAACTTTTGCACCAACTCCTGATTTTTGATGAATGGCATGAAACTTGACTTTTGAGGACCATATGAGGATGTGAGACCCTGAAAACCTTGGATAGAACCTCAAAATTCCACAGTTGACTTCTCCTCTCACTGTTGACTTTTACCCCATTCACCTGATTCTCCATCTTCTGATCAAATTATGTCTCTCCTGAACCAAACTGATGGACAACCTCTCATCCCTAGGTACTTGGGGACCCAAGGAATACTATAGAATCAAGTCTGGCCCAAAAAATCAGAAATAAACTGACTTTATAGCAAACCCTAGTTTTGGTACCCTCAGTCTAGGAGGAAATAACACAGTCTCCAAATCCAAATTCCTCTGAATATGATGTGTATCCTTTCTAACAAAGATAAAATAGGCCATTTGGTGATGATTAAAACCCAAGGAACTTTCCCATTGGAGCAGTAAACCCAAGAATCTCAACACCCTAATTCATGCACTGGTTAAGAGATAGTGATCCACTTGAGCTCTCTTGCTTGACCCCTTTGAAGAATATCTTCTCCTCTTGAACATGCCTCAGGCACCTTGACCCTATGCTAAGAACCAATGATATGCACACATGATAATGCAAAAATGCAATGAAACATAAGCCAGTTAGTACTAAAGTAAGGAGGGCAAATTTTGGGGTGCAACAGCTCGGATTAAGGAAAATCCCCAGAGAAAGCCTCTTAAGCAGAGATTCGACAGTATGACAGTTTTTCTCCTAAAAACCACTGATGAAAAGGTCATCAGTACCTCAAAATTGGATCACACCATATGGCATTTCTCCAGGAAGATCCCGAGAAAAGTATGATGTTAGACCCCAAGCAGTAGCAGTCTCTCAAGAGACTCGTTTCCCCCGGTAGAAACTTTTTCCGCCAAATGGCATCTCCCCAGGGAAATTCGGCAAGAAGTTTGAGGAAAAATCGCTACGAATAGCGTCCCTTGTCAGAAATTTTATTGACAAAAGAAACTAGACCAGTTCCTTGGTAGGAAACAAGGATCGAGGGGAAGTTTAAATCAGAAACTAAGACCAGTTCCTTTGTAGGAAACCAGGATCGAGGGGAAGTTTAAATCAGAAACTAAGACCAGTTCCTTGGTAGGAAACTAGGATCGAGGGGAAGTTTAAATCAGAAACTAAGACTAGTGCCTGGTATGAAACCCGGATCGAGGGGAAGTTTATTTCAGAAACTGAGACCAGTTCCTTGGTAGGAAGCCAGGATCGAGGGAAAGTTTTACATTTTCTAAGCATCATCGCTTAGCAAAAGAAGATGAATGTGTAAGCTATCATTCATAACCGCCATCAAAATTTCGGGTATTCCGATATTTAATCCTCTTGCACCCCGAATGCTCGAATACCTTCGCCATTCACACCTTCGGGTCCAAGAAGATTAAATAGGGGCATCTTTCATACCCCAAATTTTGACCACTAAGATTCCCCATCATTGTGCAAATCATCATCACAATATGGGTGAACCATAAGTCTCCCCAAAGATGGGTGAGCATCCACTACGGTTAAACTTAGGGTTTCAAGCCTTCTCAGAGCTCTTAGACAAAGGGTCAATCAAGAATTGACATGATCTTCAACTTTTCTAACCACTCAAACATCCACAAAGGATAAAAAAGGACTCCCACTTCAAGGATTAAGCACAAGGTTACTCCCTTCTAGGTGGATCAAGCCTCAAGATCGCCAGTGTCACCAAATTAGGGTTTTGGTCGACTAGGGCCTCCAGATGGAAAATTTACTCTGGGCATGAGCCAATGCCTCAAAGCATACCCTAATATGCTCCATGGAACCTCATGGACCCAATCATCAAGTCAATTTGACCTCAGGGGATGCATACATCAAAAATCAGGAATTAGGGTTTCTTGACCTAATTCACCCCTAAGTTGACTTTTGGGACCAATCATGAACCAAGACCTCAAGACATGATTTGAGGGTCTCTAATAAACCACATTGATCCATTTGCAACAATGGATTGATCCAAGAAGCTTGAACAACAAGTCTCAATTTCATCTAAACCACAATTAGGGTTATGCGAGAAAAGTCAACTGTAACTTTGACTTTTGACCAGGACATGCTCCCAAACCCTAAGACATGATTCAATACACTCCATAACACCCATGGAACATGTCCATCAAGTTTGATTTAGGTCAAGGACATGACTTCCTAAAGGATTGCACAATTTAGAATTCATCGGATAAAAAGTCAACTGTGCACAAAAGTCAACTTTGACTTTTTGAGATTTTTCACAAAAATGGATTTTTAACCCTAAAATGATGTTAATGTATGATTTGAATCATCATTCATCAAGAAAAATCAAAGAAAGTGGGATAACTTGTAAAAGGGGTAACCATAAAAACATAGAAAATTTTCTAAGTTATGAACAAAGTGGCAAGGGTACCAACTTTGGAGGATCATAACTCCTAAACCACAAAGCCATTTTTCCTCATCCAAAGCTTTATTTGTAGATCTCATGGCCCTCTACAAAAGCTAAAAACTGACGCCCCTCCAAATTGCTCATGGATTTTGAATTATGGAGTGATCAAAATCACAAAAAGTGAAAATGTCACTTTTTTCGAACACTTAGTGAAATTTCACTAAGTCGGAATCTGCCTTCACTTTTTTCCAAATGTAGGGAAATTTTTCACTTGGATCCAAAAAGTATCAAAACCAAATATGATCAAACAGTTGTTGTATCATATGAGGGCTTTCCAAAATGGCCAAGAACATCACCAAATTCAACTTGAGTCATGAGATATGACATTGGCAATATGCCTTGCTGAAAACTGCCAAGGCTAGGCAGAATTTTGCATTTTTGCTCGATTTGGAAAAATCAGATAATTCCAAGCCTTTTCATCACTTTGGACACCTCTGAGGATCAAATCTAAATGGGACAATCACTGAGCCAAGCCTCCAAAGTCATTGGAACAAGAAGTAGCATGCCAAACCTAGAATTGCCTAAAAGAGGGACAAAACTCCAATTTTGGATTGAAGCATTTAATAGATGGTTAGAGGTGGCATGGACTGACACATTTGCAACTAAATTCAGTCAATATTCCTCCAACAACTAGGGAACCAAAGCTCTGTGCTCTAACCTCTAGTCAATGGCTAGAGGAGACTTGGATTTCTATTGATCAACATTGGCCAAACCTCTGCTGCAGTTGCCATTTGTAGCGAACGATTTTGGACGCGGTTCTTAAGCGCGGTCGCTCTCTGCGGTTGAGTTTACTACAGGTCGATTCATTTTTTATCCTATTAAAGCTGATGATGGAAGGGAAATAGATGTCTCCAATTAACCCTGCTTGCATACTGAGTTTAAACAGCGGTCTGTTAGGTTACGGATGCGATCAATGTGGTGGGGCCTTTCTTGCGTTATTTTGACAGAATGGTTTCTGGCGGGGAACAAGGATTAGGATGTTAGGACTGATGCTTTTTTATTGATACATGAGAGTATGGGATTTTGGGTTTTTGTTTAGTGTGCTCGCTAAGATTTTTCTTTCAATCTTATGCCTACGTATTCCCGTTTACCGAAACAGGGAAATCAGAGCGTTCGTAGTTCCTCCTATTCTATGGGAGGAAATGGGTGTTTTTGGTGTCTTGTTCAAAGCCCAAGACGTGAAGCGAAAGGTGATCTATATCTTGTTCAAAGCCCAAGATGTGAAGCTGAAAGGTCTATTTGTATCTTGTTCAAAGCCCAAGATGTGAAGCTGAAGAGTATATTTGTATCTTGTTCAAAGCCCAAGATGCGAAGCTGAAGGTGTTAACCTTAGAGAGAATTTGTCATCTCTAAAGGGGGTCTATTTGTCACAATTGTTGGGTGACTGACTATAAAGGAGGATTACTTTAACCGGGATACGCGGATCCTAGCAATGCCATAATTTCCTTTATAGGGGATTATGAAGGAGAAGACTTTAATTCAGTTTAGAGCAATGCCATCTTTCCTTAGGAATTTCTCATGCTAAAACAGGGACAGTGGCCATGGATGTAGATGAAGGGGAAGGAGTTGTTGATGTTTGTGTACTATGAACGAGGCACATCTTTGATGCTAAAAGGTTGATTGGATCAACCAGTGGTTTTCTTATACAAAGCCTAAGAGGAGGCTAATATGTGTCTCGTACAAAGCCCGAGAGAGAGGTTAAAAGGTTTTGAATCGACGATGGAGTCTTTTGGTATCTCGTATAAAGCCCGAGATGGAGGCTAAAATTTGTTTGGCTCAATAAGAACCTTTTTGTATCTCGTATAAAAGCCCGAGATGGAGGCGAAAGGGTGATTGACTCAACGAGGAAGTCTCTTATGTGTCTCATATAAATCCCGAGAGAGAGGCTAAATGTTGTTTGACTCTGCTGGGGAGAATCATTGTACAAAGCCCAAGAGGAGGCTAACTTTACTGGAGAAGGATCATTATACAAAGCCTAAGAGGAGGCTATGGTTACTATTTCAGTTGAGTGACAGGTCCAGTATACTGATTTTGAAAGAGAAAATCAGTTCTTATATGAGCAATGCTGTACTCAAGGATTTGATTCAAGGATCCGGTTTATTCCTGTTCTTTAAGGAAATGGGAAATCCGAAGGGTATTGAGACTGTCCAAGTCTACGGGTTTCCTTCCTATTTAACGAAGGGGTCACTTGAGAATGTCTTTGAGACTCAAGGAGATTAGACTGTCCAAGTCTAGAGTTTCATCTTTTGTACTATGCTTTGAGAAACAGTAGTAGACTCTTTGAAAGGACTGTTCTATGCAGATGATTAAGTTCTGTTCCTATACCTCTAGGAGGTCGTCGGGACAATTTGTACAAAGCCCAAGAGGAGGCTCGAAGCTTTTAAGAAGCCGACGAGTCCTTGTACTAAGCCCAAGAGGAGGCTATCATTCCCGGAGGAAGAGATCATTATACGAAACCTAAGTGGAGGCTGTGAAGACTTCTAAGAAGTCGGCAGGTCCTTGTACAATGCCCAAGAGGAGGCGGGGTTGCTTTTAGGAAGCCTGTGGGTCCTTGTATGATGCCCAAGAGGAGGCCGATGCTTTTAGGAAGCCCGTGGGTCCCCAAACCCCAAAACATTCAAGGCAAGCTATTCACAAGGAATAAATCAAGTCAGGAAAGTTCGAGAATTTGGAAGAAACTCAAAGATGCCATTCACGGAGAATACATTCATCTCTGGGAGTAGAGTTTCTTGACAATTCCTAATGAGGACAGTCGAAGAGAAGACTGTATCTGGTGATCCTATTGGGGATCTAGTTGTCTATTTCTACGAATAAACGAAACGGCGTCACCTAGTTCTAGACGTAGTTGTCGGGGAAACTAGAAATATCTATACTATTATTACACAGTTGATATGAGTTTATGAAAGAAGACTTACAGTGAAACAACCCCACAATACAATTATATGTATATGAAAGCGGTAAATGAAAGCGTGTAAACACTTACTCGGTTGTAGAGCTTCCATGCTGTTTGGTTAGTTGTTCAACAAAGAAAGATTGAAAACAACAATATATTCAAAATCAAAGGAGAAAGTGCTTTGAAAAAGAAAGATTTGGGGCTTACAGCTCAAGGAGAGGCCCAGGGTTTTATCAGTGAGCGCACTGTTTGAATTTGTACAGAGGGACTTATACAAGTGACTGTGGCCCAAAATGGTTTTCTGTACAAAGGGATGGGTCTTACACTCTCTCAAGAGGCCCAAGAGGTTTTAAAGAAAAAGAGTGGGGCTTATAACACGAGGGTAGGCCCAGATTGTTTTTCCGTTTGAAATGGCGATCGCGCCGAGGTTTCCTTTTAACGCGGAGGGACTTATACAATAAGTGAGGCCCACAAGGTTTTGGTTAAAAGGGGATTGGGTCTTACACTCTAATAGAGGCCCAAAAGGTTTTGAATGGGTCTTATAGCTCGAGGAGAGGCCCAAAAGGTTATTTTTTCAACTGGCGACGATCGCGCCGTTTGTTTTTGACGGAATCGGGACTTATACAATGCAATGAGGCCCAAAAAGTGAGCTGGTCAAAAAAGGATTGGGTCTTACACTCTATTAGAGGCCCAAAAGTTTGACAATGATTTGTTTGAATGAAAATCAAAGAAACCCTAATTTTATTCTTTAAAGGTAAATATTTAAAGAAAATCAATGAAAAATACCAAATAGGTTTGAATAAACCACTTGTGATTTTTGTTTAAGGTTTGAAAAATGAGGTATAAATCACAAGAGATATTAAAACTCATTTGGTCTTGATTTTTCAAGATGAATATTCATTTTAAAATGTTTAAAAACAAATAAAAATGAATTTATTCACAAATATACTTATTATATTAAATAAATAATATAAACTCAATTTTTTTGTGGAATAAAATATTTCAACATTTTTGTGATTTTTTGCAAAAAGAACCAATAAAAAATAATTAAAATTGAAAGAGTTATTAATTTTCCAATTAATTAATAAACCATGAAAATATTGGAAAAAATGACAAAATGTGAAAAAACACAAAATGGCATAGGTGGGGTTTGAACCCAAGACCTCAAGGTTACAAGGCGCGCGCCTTACCACTGGGGTGATGATACATCCATTGTTTGAAACAAAACAACAAATATACAAGTCATGCCTTGGTTTTAGGCCTGGCCCAAGGCAAGTTTTGGCAAGTTTTGGCTCAGAAACGTGAAGGTCATAACTTTCTCAATTCTTAATGGTTTGAGACATAATTTATATGTATCTGGACCAGAATTTCATAAGGAATCCAATGGTGGTGGTAGTTTTTTTCAGATCACACTCCTTCCTCAAAACACGATAGTGGTTTTGAAAATGACCTATAATTGCATTTTCTATGCTACAACTTGGTACAAGCATGGATTACATGGTGAATTAGCTCAAACACAACATATACAACATGTATGAGATGTTTATGATCAGTGGACTTCAAAGCATTGCATGATTCAAAGATTCCAAGTTGTGAGGCTTACCTCTTTTTTTGAGATTTTGGAGCTTTTGTGCAATCTGTCAAACCTCTTGTTCCATAAATGATTTGATGCTTTAGACACACTCAAATGATCCCTTAGAAGCTTTTAGGATGATTGGAATTGACTGGTACCTGCAAAAACACAAACACTCCCTTTCTTGTAAAAGGGGTTAAAAGTGACCAAAATAACAACTCTCTCAAATGGTGTTCCAGATGGGGGGAACCATTTGGGACAGTTCAAGGATAATATTTGGAGTGTTTTTGAGGTTTTATCTGGTTTGGAAATTGACTGAATCAAGACATGGCTTGAAAAATGCAAAAAAAGCCAATTTTGAGGTTTTGAGAGGTGACTTTGTGATTTTGTGATTACAGGTCACTTGTGATAGTTTGCACAGCTTACATATGATATATATGAGGTGTGTGTGTGTGATTGATTGTGATGGAAAATCTCTCAAGCTCAAAAACTCAAAGTTGCCTTCCTAAAGAAGTCATTTTTGCCAAGAGAAAGAGGTTTTGAGGAAAGCATCTGTTTGATGGCTTTGGCGTACTCAAACTGATCACAATTGAGCTCTATTTATAGTAGAGCAAGTTTGTTTTAGGATCCACAGTGAATGGTAACTGCAGCAGAGGTTTGGCCAATGTTGTCCAATGGAAATCCAAGTCTCCTCTAGCCATTGACTAGAGGTTAGGGCACAGGGCTGTGGTTCCCTTGGTCTTGGATAAGTCTTGACTGAATTCAGTTGAGAATTGCTCAGTCCATGCCACCTTGATGCTTCCATTGAATGCTCCAATCCAAAATTGGAGTCTTGTCCCTATTTTGGCAACTCTAGGTTCAACATGCTGTTTCTTATTCCAAAGACTTTGGAGGCTTGGCTCAGTGATTGTCCCCTTTAGATTCAATCCTCTGAGGTGTCCAAGTGGATAGGAGCATTTGGATTTGGCTGATTTTGGCAAATCGAGCAAAAATGAAAAATCTGCCTTGCCTTGACAGATTTCAACAAGGCAACTTGCCAATGTCATATCTCATGACTCAAATTGAATTTGGTAATGTTCTTGGCCATTTTGGAAAGCCCTTACATGATACAACAACTGTTTGAACATGTTTGGTTTGGATCTCTTTTGAATCCAAGTGAAAAATCCCCCTACATTTGGCAAAAAGTAGGGTAAAATCTGACTTAGTGAAATTTTCACTAAGTGTTGGAACAAAGTGACTTTTCTTGATTTTGATCACTCCATAACTCAAAATCCATGAGGAATTTGGACATAGGTCAGTATGAAGCTTTTGTAGAGGGAAATGAGATCTACAAATCAAGCTTTGAATGGGGCACAATGGCCTTGTGGTTTAGGAGTTATGGTCCTCCAAAGTTGGCACATTAGTGTCACTTTTTCCATAACTTAGAAATTTTTCTAAGTTTTTATGGTTACCCCTTTTACAAGTTATCCCACTTTCTTTGATTTTTCTTGATGAATGATGATTCAAATCATACTTTAACATCATTTTATGGTTAAAAATCCATTTTGGTGAAAAATCTCAAAAAGTCAAAGTTGACTTTTGTGCACAGTTGACTTTTTATCAGATGAATTCCTAACTGTGCAATCCTTTATGAAATCATGTCCTTGACCTAAATCAAACTTGATGGACATGTTCCATGGGTGGTATAGAGGATATTGAATCATGTCTTAGGGCTTGGGAGCATGTCCAGGTCAAAAGTCAAAGTTACAGTTGACTTTCCTCGCGAAACCTTAATTGTGGTGCAGATGAAATTGAAACATGTTGCTCAAACTTCTTGGATCAATCCATTGTTCCAAATGGATCAATATAGTATACTAGAGACCCTCAAACCCTCTCTTGAGGTCTTGGCTCATGATTTCCCCTAAAAGTCAACTTAGGGGTGAATTAGGTCAAGAAACCCTAATTCCTGATTTTTGATGAATGCATCCCCTGAGGCAAAATTGACTTGATGATTGGGTTTATGATGTCCCTTGGAGCATCATAGGTAATGCCTTGAAGCATTGGCTCATGTCCAGAGGAGAATTTCCATCTGCAGGCCCTGGTCGACCAAAACCCTAATTTGGTGACACTAGCGATCTTGGGGCTTGATCCACCAAGAAGGAAGCAGCCTTGTGCTTAATCCTTGAAGTGGGAGTCCTCTTGATCCATTGTGGATGTTGGAGAGGTTTAGACAAGTTGAAGATCATGTCATTTCTTGATTGATCCTTTGTCTAAGAGCTCTAAGAGGGCTTGAAACCCTAATTTTAATTGTAGTGGATGCTCACCCATCTTTGGGAAATCTTAGTGGTCAAAATTTGGGGTATGACACCATTCACTATTGATCCCAAAACAAACTTGCTATACTATAAATAGAGCTCATTTGTGCTCAGTTTGAGTACACCAAAGCCATCAAACAGATGTTTTCCTCAAAATCCCTCTCTCTAGGCCAAAATGCCTTCTCTAGCAAGGTAACTCTGAGTTTTTGAGTTTGAGGGTATTTCCAATCAAACCAATCACACACACACTTCATAAACATCATATGTAGATGATCCAAACTCTCACAAGTGACCTGTCACACTAAAATCACAAAGTCACATCTCAAAACCTCAAAATAGGCTTTTTGTGCATTTTTCAAGCCATGTCTTGATTCAGTCACTTTCCAAACCATATAAAACCTTAAACACACTCCAAATATCATCCATGAACTGTCCCAAATGGTTCCCCCCATCTGGAACACCATTTGAGAGAGTTGCTATTTTGGTCACTTTTAACCCCTTTTGCAAGAAAGGGCCAGTTTGGGTTTTTGCAGGTACCAGCTAATTCCACTCATCCTAAAAGCTTCTAAGGGATCATTTGAGTGTGTCCAAAGCATCAAATCATTTCTGGAATAAGAGGTTTGACAGATTGCACAAAAGCTCCAAAAATCTCAAAAAGAGGTAAGCCTCATGACTTGAACTTTCCAAAATATGCATTGCTTTGAAGTCCACTGATCATGCACACCTCATACATGTTATATATGTTGTGTTTGAACCAACTGATCATGTAATTCATGCCTGTATCAAAGTGTAGCATAGAAAATGCAATTATAGGCCTTTTTCAAAACCACTATCAAGTTTTGAGGAGGGAGTATGATCTGAAAAAAATACCACCACCATTGGATTCCTTATGAAATTCTGGTCCAGATGCATATAAACTTTGTCTCAAAGCATGGAGAAATGAGAAAGTTATGACCTTCACGTTTCTGAGCCAAAACTTGCCTTGCCTTGCCTTAGGCCAAGCCTAAAACCAAGGCATGACTTGTATATTTGTGTTTTCACTTCAAACAATGGATGTATCACCACCCCAGTGGTAAGGCGCGCTCCCTATAACCTTGAGGTCGTGAGTTCAAACCCCACCCATGCCATTTTGTGTTTTTTCACATTTTTGCTATTTTTCCAATGTTTTTATGTTTTATTAATTAATTGGAAAATTAATAACTCTCTCAATTTTAATTATTTTTTATTGGTTCTTTTTGCAAAAAATCACAAAAATATTGAAATATTTTATTCCACGAAAAAATTAGATTTATATTATTTTTTTAATATAATTAGTATTTTTGTGAATAAATTTATTTTTAATTGTTTTTAAACATTTTAAAAGTGAATATTTACTTTGAAAATCAAAATCAAATGAGTTTTAATATCCCTTGTGATTAAACCCTCATTTTTAAATCTTAAACAAAAATCACAAGTGGTTTATTCAAATTCATTTGGTATTTTTCATTGATTTTCTTTAAATATTTACTTTTAAAGGAAACAAATTAGGGTTTCTTTGATTTTCACCCTCACAAATCATTTTCAAACACTCATGGGCCTCTAATATAGGGTAAGACCCAATCCTTTGTAAATACAAACCTATTTTGGGCCTCACTTATTGTATAAGTCCCGTTGTATTTCAAAAGTTCGGCGCGGTCGTCGCCCGTGTAAAATTAACCTTGGGCCTCTCCTCGAGCTATAAGACCCATTCAAACTTTTTGGGCCTCTATTAGAGTGTAAGACACAACCCCTTTAAAACCATATTACTTTTGGGCCTCAGTCATTGTATAAGACCCACTGCGTTTTCAAAATCTCGGCGTGATCGCCATTTCAAACGAAAAATCATCTGGGCCTACCCTCGTGTTATAAGCCCCATTCCTTTTCTTTAAAAACTCTTTGGGCCTCTTGGGAGAGTGTAAGACCCATCCCTTTGTACAGAAAACCTTTCTTAGACCTCCGTCACTTGTATAAATCTCTGTACAAAAACAACAGTGCAAACACTGACGAAAACCTAAGCCTCTCCTTGAGCTGTAAGCCCCAATCTTTCTTTTTAAAGCACTTTCTCCTTTGATTTTGAATATAATATTGTTATCAAAGTTTTCTTTGTTGAACAAACTAACAAAACAGCATGGAAGCTCTACAACCGAGTAAGTGTTTACCCGCTTTCATTACCGCTTTCATATAAATATAACTGTATTGTGGGGCTGTTTCACTGTAAGTCTTCTTTCATAAACTCATATCAACTGTGTAATAATAGTATACATATTTAGAGTTTCCCCGGCAACTACGTCTTGCACTAGGTGAATCCTTGATGATCACTCTTAAAAATAGACAAAATTAGATCCCCCATAGGAGCACCAGATACAGTCTTCTCTTCGGCTGTCCCTCCTAGGAATTGTCAAGAGACTCTACTCCCCAGAGATGATCTTTTCGCCGTGAATGGCATCTCTTGAGTTTCTTCAAAATTCTCGAACTTTCCTGGCTTGATCTATCCTCTATGAATAGCCTGTCTTGAATTTCTCGGGGTTTGGGGACCCACAGGCTTCTTAAAAGCATCCCGCCTCCTCTTGGGCATTGTACAAGGACCCGCTAGCTTCTTAGAAGTTTCCACAACCTCATCTTAGGCTTCGTATAATGATTTCTTCCTCCAGGAAGATAGCCTCCTCTTGGGCTTAGTACAAATTGTCCCTCGGCTTCTTAAAAGTTTCCAGCCTCCTCTTGGGCTTCGTACAAATTGTCCTGATGACCTCTTAGAGGTATACGAACAGAAATATGTCATCTTAATAGAACCGTCTTTCAAAGAGTCTAGATCATGTTACTACTGTTTCTTAAGCATAGTACAAAAGATAAAACTCGTAGACTCGGACAGTCTCAATACCCTTTGGATTCCCCATTTCCTTAAAGAATAGGAAATAATCCCGATTCTCTGATCAAATCCATGAGTACAACATTACTCATATAAGAACTGATTTTCTCTTTGAACCCACATACTGGACCTGTCACTCAACTGAAACAGTTACAATAGCCTCCTCTTGGGCTTTGTACAAATGATTCTCTCCAGTGGAGTTAACCTTTTTAGACTCTCTTGTTGAGTCAAACATCTTTAGCCTCCATCTCAGGCTTCGTACGAGATACAAAACACTCTCTTGCTGAGTATAAAAGACCCTCTTGTTGAGTCAATCTCCTTTCAGCCTCCATATCGGGCTTCGTACGAGATACAAAACACTCTCTTGTTGAGTATAAAAGACTCTCTTGTTGAGTCAAACAACTTTTAGCCTCCATCTCGGGCTTTGTATGAGATACAAAAAGGCTCTCTTGTTGAGCCAAACAACTTTTAGCCTCCATCTCGGGCTTTGTACGCAATACAAAAAGACTCTTGGTGGGTCGATCACTTTTAGCCTCTGTCTCGGGCTTTATACGAGACACCCAAAGACTCTCTTGTTGAGTCAAACAACCTCTATCTCGGGCTTTATACGAGATACCAAAGCACTCTCTTGTTGAGTTAAACATCATTAGCCTTTATCTCGGGCTTTATACGAGATACAAAAAGACTCTCTTGTTGAGTCAACCCTTTTAGCCTTTTTCTCATGCTTCGTACGAGACACACAAAAACACCCTCATGTTAGGCCTATAGCCTCCTCTTAGGCTTTGTATAAAGAAATCCCGGTTGAGCCAATCAACCTTTTAGCATCAAAGTTGTGCCTCGTTCACAGTATACAAACATCAATAACTCATTTCCCTTCATCTAACTGCTGTAAGCGGCAAGCCTCTGGATTATTTACATCCATGCCACTGTCCCTCTTTTAGAATGAGAAATTCCTAAGGAAAGATGGCATTGCTCTACACTGAGTTAAAGTCTTCTCCTTCAGGTTGGAAATCCCCTATGAAGGAAATTATGGCATTGCCGAATTCACATATCCCGGTTAAAGTAATTCTCCTTTATAACCAGTCACCCAACAATTGTGGCAAGCAGACCCCTCTTTAGAGATGACAAATTCTCTTTGAAGTCAACACCCTTCAGCTTCACATCTTGGGCTTTAAACAAGATACAAATAGACCCTTCAGCTTCACATCTTGGGCTTTGAACAAGAAACAAACCACCTTTAGCTTCATGTCTTGGGCTTTGAACAAGACACCAAAACACCATTTCCTCCCATAGAATAGAATAGGAGGAACTACGATCGCTTTTATTTCCCTGTTTCGGAAAACGGGAATACGTAGGCATAAGATTGAAAGAAAAATCTTAGCGAGCACACTAATCAAAAAACTCAAATTCCCCTACCATTACCCAATCTGGCGCAGTATCCTAACATCCTACCCCTGAACCGTCCTGTCATTATAACCAAAGTAACAAGAAAAAGGCCCCATTACCACTACTAAGAAAACCTCATTTAACGACACCAGCTTTAACACGGTTTCGTATCCCACCGTTGTAACAGGATTAAAAATTTATAACGCCATATTTAACGACGGTTGTATTACATAACCGTGGTAATACAAGCTGTGTAACAAGCTTCGATTGCCAGCTCTATATTTTTTTTCTCCATATTTTTACATTTTAACACGCTTGTATTAGAAGACCGTTGTACTACATGTATCACGCTTCGATTCACAGCAATGTATTCTTTAGTATTTTTAAGCGCAATAGAATATATATATAACTTTAAAAATAAAACTATAAGAGATGAACATATATACACATAATTTTATTTTAATATTCCATTGAGAGTGCATTGATAAACATATTACATATCAAGATCATTGTCAGAGACCATTGCATAAAATGCATCTTCATAATCTAGACATCTCTCCTCACTCCCCTCATCGGAATCATAATATACAGGCCTCCTTTTCTTCTTTATCTTCTTCTTTTTCGGCTTCTTCTTATTCTTCTTCTTATCCTTCCTTACCCTTAAGGCATCCCTGAAGTTGGCAGTTGCTGGTTGGACGACCTCCTGGATTGGCGCCTAACGTTCCTCATTGAGGTTTCTAGGATTCTCATTTGTTGAACTCATTGTTACGAAGAATATATTATTTAGATATGTAAATTTGTCTATTTATAGATGAGGTTGAAGATGAAAAGACTAATAGTTTAATGCTTGTAATGATGATAACTTGTAAACCGTTCATATTCTGGAACTATATTTTCTTGTAAACCGTTCATATGTTGGGAAGTGCAACGATTAATAATATCACGACGGTTATAAGTAATGATCGTAGTGATATCACTTATAATCCAGGCGTAGCAAGCGTAATGTACATATTGTTTATGGAAAATAAGGTACTCTTCCACTTCAATCTTTTTGTTAGATAGTACTCATTATCTCGTTTGCTTCATGATGTTTTTGTTGATTGTTCTCTTTTTGCGCAGATTCGACTTCAATGCTTCACAAGCAAGGTGAACTTCATTGTTATGGTACAGTCCCACTTCTTAGTGTTTTCTTTCAACTTTTGCTTGTTTTGTTTTGAATACTAACTAATTTTCTTCATTGCTTCCCACTTCTTAGGGTTTGTTTCTAATTTTGCTTGTTTTGTTTTGAATAATAACTAATTTTCTTCATTGCTTTCCCACTTCTTAGGTTTGTTTCACATGGTGATGATGATGGTGGTACATATATATATGAATTCATTCTAATAATGTACAATATATGAATTCATTCTGATATTGCACATATGAAATTTAGTTTATTATTCTGATATTGTACATATGAAATTTAGTTTATTATATACTATGTATATTGTTTGTTTTACTATCCTTTTAATGAAAATGCAATCTGTTAAATTGGTATCGAAACTTATAATCTGAAAATTAAGATGTATTTAAAAACCACCCATTATCATGTCAATGTTTTTTGAATCGCATCCATTTCATTCAGCACACTTAATGTTCCTTAATGCATAATATACGATTCAACGGTCTGATTCCTTCTACACATCGATATCTTTTATATTATATAGTTTACCTTTTCATCGCCAAAAATCATCGTGGTTTTTATGATCATGATTGTTATGATGATAAAATCGCGATGATTTTGGGCGATGGAGAGGTAAACTATATAATTAAAAATATCGATGAGTATAGTGAATCAGACCATTGAATCGTATATTATGTGTTAAGGAACATTCAATGTGCTTAATGAAATGGATGCAATTTGAAAAATAGTGGTGTGTTTAAGTTGGTTTTCAAGAATATTTTAATTTTCAGATTATATATTTCCTTACCAATTTAATGGTTGTAATTCTTTAACTAGGTGTATGGTAAAACAAGCAATATACATGTGTATATAATAAACTAAGGGTACATGTAACAACGGTTGAAACTAATATCCGTTGTGATTGATAATATATTTCACAACAATTGAAACTAATATCCGTTGTGATTAATAATATATTTCACAACGGTTTATACAACTAACCATTGTAATATATAGCGCGTTTTCAAGAATACAACAACGGTTTTCAGACCATTGTAGAAACATCGAAGATACAATAACAATATACATAGCAACTCCTTCGCCCGCGTCATTATATGTCATTCCCAACCGTTGTTAAATGGGTTTTTCCTAGTAGTGTACCGTATAGCATCCGTAACTTAACAGACCGTTGTTTAAACTCAATATGCAAGCAAGGTTAATTGGAGACATCTATTTCCCTTCCTTCATCAGCTTCAATAGGATAAAAAATGAATCGACCTGTAGTAACCCCAAAAGAGCGACAGTGCTTAAGAACCACGTCCAAAATTGCTCGCTACACCTGGGCTTCAACTTGAGTTATAAGACCCATTTCTTTTCTTTCAAAAAACACTTTTGGGCCTCTATTAGAGTGTAAGACCCAACCCCCCTTTGTACATAAATAATTTTGGGCCTCAGTCATTGTATAAGACCCGGTACTGTTTTCAAAATAACAGCGCGATCATTGTTTTCATCTGGACCACTCCTTGAGTTGTAAGTCCCATACCTTGTACAAAAATAATTTTTGGGCTCTCTCTTAGAGCATAAGATCCAACTCTCTTTGTAAATACTCTGTTAATCATACAGTCTGTATTCAAATAAGTCATCAGGGCATCTCTTGTTGAATAAGCCCTAATTTTCTGTTTTACAATAACAGTTATCAAAACTTGCTTCAATTTCTTTGAACAACTAACATTACAGCATGGAAGCTTACTCACCTATAAGTTTTTATCTGCTTTCATTTACAAGATTTATATATATATATATATATATATATATATATATATATATATATATATATATGTATATATATAACTTTATTGTGGGAAGCTGCTCACCTGTAAGTCCTTCTTTCATATCCTTTTAAATACTTTTCATATATCAACTGTATATATACTTGTATATCTGTTTAGAGTTTTCCCCGGCAATTAAGTCTAGAATTAGGTAAAGCTAGTTGTTTACTCTCTCAATATAGTCAAACATAGATCCCCCATAGGATTCCAAATACAGTCTTGCCTTCTTTTGGGCTTAAACAATATGGAACAAAGAGAAAGGCAGTATTCTTGGTGAACTTTTTCTCTGACTGTCTTTTTAGAAATTGTCAAAGAAATTCAACTCCCACAGAGAGGATTAATTCTCGGTTAAACTTCTCTTGAATTTCTTCAAACTCTAGAACTGTTCTTTACATATAAAGGATTAATTCCCGGTGAAATCTTTCTTGAACATTCTTAAGTTTGGACCCACTGGCTTCCTAAAAGCATCCCAGCCTCCTCTTGGGCTTTGTACAAGGACCCTCAGGCTTATTAGAAGTTCTCATGCCTCTTCTTGGGCTTAGTACAAGGACCTAGAGACCTCCTATAGGTATAGGAAAGAACCTAGTCATCATTTTCTAGAGCAGTCTTTCTGATTCTAAACAACAGACCAATTCAGGGTTGATCTTCATCCCTTAATTTACCAGCCTTCTCTTGGGCATAATACAAAGATCATTCACTAGCTGAGAGCCAGTTTCTCAATACCAGTAGACTTGGACAGTCTCATACCCTTTGGGTTTCCCATTTCCTTACAGAACGGGAAAATAACCCTGATCCTCTGATCAAATCTCCAAATAGAAATAAAACCAACAGTTTTCACAACTCAATCATTAAATCTTACCCCTTTAATTTTCCATCATTGGGTCAAAAACCCTCAACAGAGGAAAGAATTCTCAACTAAAACATTTTCAGTTAAATCCCCATCATGGGTCATTTCACTGTCATAATCCTCATCAGAACCTTAAGGTCTCTGATATCTTAACTCTTTTGTAAACCTCAGCAAGAGTTAATCACCAATATGGACCTGTCTCTGGATTTCAATAATCCTCAGCAAAAGTTAGTCTCCTCTTAGGCTTTGTATAAAGATTTCTTTCTTTGTTTTCCCCTAACAAAGATAGCCTCCTCTTAGGCTTTGTATAATGATCTTTCCCTGCAGAACTAGCCTCCTCTTAAGCTTTGTATAACGATCATCCCTCAGCAGTCAGCCTCCTTTAGGCTTTGTATAATGATAAACACCTCAGCTGAATCCCCACTTTTAGCCTCAATCTTGGGCTTTGTACAAGACACCCCCTAAAATACCCTCCAGTAGAGTCAGTCATCATTTTTAGCCTCAATCTTGGGCTTTGTACAAGATAGATAATAACACTACCTAAATAGACCCAGCCTCAATCTTGGGCTTTGTACAAGACACCATATACAATCCTACAGAAGAGTCAGTCAGGATATTTTTAGCCTCAATCTTGGGCTTTGTACAAGACACACATAAATATCTCCCCAGTGGAGTCATCAAATCTTTTTTTAGCCTCAATCTTGGGCTTTGTACAAGACAGATAAAATCTTTTCCCCAAAAGAGCCAAACCTCTTTAAGCCTCAATCTTGGGCTTTGTACAAGACACCAAATAAACATTCTCTTGTTGAGTCAGTCAATCTCCAGCCTCCTCTTAGGATTTGTATAATGATTTTTGTAACACCCCAATTTTGCCAATTTTAGTTTTATTGAGTCTTTTGATTATTTTATTATTATTTTATTTTATTTCCGACTTTTGTGTGAAAATATGTTATTTTTAGTCGTGAATATATTTTATCCGTTTTGGGAACATTTGCGAGATAATTGAGTGTAGGGGTATTTTGGTCTTTTCACATTTATTTTTGATAAGTTAGTAAGAAAAGAAAAATAGAAAATAGAAAAGGGAAAGAAAGAAAAATAGAGAGAAAGAAAGAAGAAAGAAGGGAAAAGAGAAGAAAAGAGGAGAAGAGAGAAAATTGAAGAAAGTGTGGAAAAATCATCAAGAGCAAGTTCTAGAATCGATTAAATCGGGTAAGGGTGCGAAACTCGATTATTGTATGATTGTATATGATTATGTATGTGTGTTTATTGTTATTTTGGATTGAATTGGAGAAAATTTAGTGTAAACCCTATTTGGAAAAAATTGATTAGAAATGGAAATAAATGTGTCTAAATTCTTGTGGACTATGTTAATGATTGTCTATACATGTTTGTGAGGTATTCTTACACTTCTATTTGGTGATTTTCTGAGTTTTAGGTGATGAATTGGTTGAATTTGGGTTGAAAACGCAGAAAATTGTTCTGCATAATTTTTCTGGATCTGTCCTGGCCATACGCGTAAGGGACTTGCCAATACGCGTATGAGCCTAGGCGTTACGCGTATCATTGGCCTGTTCCTGGGCCAATACGCGTATGAAATGCATGTTTTACCGGCCCTCTGGTGATACGCGTAAGGGCAATGGGCATACGCGTATGATTTTTGAAAACGTGATTTTGTGAAGAGAAATTAGTTCTGTCCATACGCGTACGGACAGGAGGATGGGGAAAATGTGATTTTTGGAAATGTCGATTTTGGTTTCGTCCGTAACTTTTGTTTCGATTATCAGATTTTTGCATTCTTGGTGTCGTTGGAAAGGTATTGAGCTGTACTTTATGATTATGGTGTTTTGGAAATTGTTAGCCGATTAAATTGTATCGAGAAATGTGAATAGTGTCGATTCTCGACTTTTGTAGTTTTAATGGTGTGTAATTGACGTGTATTATGCCGTATGTTGTTGCCTTGAATGTAGTATGACTTATGTGTTGTTGCGGTGATGATTTGTGGCCGAAAGGCAAGTAAATGAAAGGTGTAATGTTTTAATGATATATGCATGATTATGGATGTATATATGTATGCAATGTGAATGTCATAAGTCATTGTATGCCAAGCATCATGATATGCATTGTTGGAACGTCCTGAGTGACGGTTTGGTTCCAGAGGGAATCCGCTATAACATCGTGTGCCTCGAAAATATGAGGCGATGCCTGAGGACTTAAAGCAATGGTTATAGACGATCGTGTGCCCATGATGGGACCTAAAGCGATCGGATTGTGTGCCTTGGATAGGACTTAAAGCAATCCATAATGTCGTGTGCCTCGAAAATATGAGGCGATGCCTGAGGACTTAAAGTGACGGGTGAACATCGTAGGCCCGACGGGGAGTTACTTGAGATTCTTAGTAACGAGCGATGGTTCCAATAGTTCCTGAGTGAACTAGTGACGTGACAATGGAAGTCGGTACCGCATGGCATGTGCATAGAGTCGTGGTGTCGGTCTCTGTGCATTTGCATAAATCATGAATTAATTGTGCATGTAATTGTGAATGTGATTGATGGGATGGAATATGTGTGATTGTGTTGGTGATTACATGTATGTTTGTATGTTTGACGTGTAGTGGTATTAATGCTTGAGAATTGTGATGTATTGCGTTATGTTTGATCTATGAGAAATTGTGGTGCAACGATGGTGAGAAATGTGTTTACTGGTGTACGTTTGTGTTAATATATAATTTTATGCAATTATATTATGGTTGTTTTTCTCACCCTTCTGCTGTTTTATAACGCTCTATGAGGCGTTGCAGATTAGAGTTGCTGGAGGTATTCTTTTTGTGAAGCTTTGCGTCTTCATTCTTTTGTCGGTCGGCTCTGATATGTGACACGGGTAGCTAGGGTGACCGTTGTGATTATTTTGTATATCTGACGATATATTTTAGTTGTACATGTATAACTTGATGTATGGCAGACATGTTTATATGTATATATGTATATATGCTATTCAGATTTTAGATTTTCCGCTTTAATTCTAATTTCTGAGAAGTGGGTGTAAGGAACTGAGTTTCCTCTGTATGATTGCTACCCCACTGTTGCATATCTTCATGGGCAGGTGTTGTATGCTATGTTTTGTTTCAAATTGATGTGATTCTCCCGTCTATGCCGTGATTCAATTATACTCTGACGAAATTTTGAATTTTCTTTTATTGCTTTAAATGCATGTTAATTGGGGGTGTAGATTGGGGGCGTCACAATTTTCCCCAGCAGAATCCGATCAACCTCTTAGCTTCAACCTTGGGATTCAATCAAGGCACACAAAAATCAACATCCCCTCAGAGGAAATTAAAATCTCTGTATGTAACACCCATATATAAAATCCATACATCAAAGCATAAATCATATATTTGAATCCAAGTATTTGGTATTGAAATACAATAAGTTCCTAGATAACACATTATACACATAACTGCCTCTAATACAAAACACCTAAGTTTAAGGCATTACATATACAAGATGTTCCAAAATGATAAAATCTAAGAACTAGCTCATAATAATGATCTCAAAATAACAACATAGCGGAAGCTAGCCATCAACATGCAAGGAAAGATCAAACGACCTTGTCCTTACCCTTCTCTGTACCTGAAGCACCTGAAATATCAACAACGTGGGGTGAGATACATCAAATCTCAGTGGGTTCCTATCTTATAGATTCTCTCGGATTAAAAGGGGTTCTAATAATCCTAGCTCAAGTCCGGGGAAGGGAAAAGGACTTTGAGTTCACAATTTCATTCTTGCCCTATATGGAAACATACTTACGAGTTCTCTAACTCTCGCATCAACAATGGGTATCTCCCACGAAGGCATCCTTCCCCGGGCCAACCCTACAAGAGGATTCGACACGGGTCACGGATCCTTAAATTCGTAGACAAACATTCTCGGCCAACCCTTCCAAAGAGTTTTCGACATGAGTCATGGATGCTAAGGCAAATAACTTTCCCCGGCCATCCACAAGGGCTATTCCAACACGGGTCACAGTTATCTACACATAGTACTTTCCCCGGCCAGCCCACACCAGGGGCCCTTCAGCCCGGTCAATAATACCATCATCTAAGCAACATCCCCGATTATCCCTCATAAGAGGACCGGAACGCGGGTCACAGTTACTTAGGTATCGATCACTCGTCGCAATCCCTCATGTTCCATACTAGGGTCTTCTCCTTGTCTCGATCATTTATCGATCCTAGCCACAACTAGAAACGTAAACCTCCTAGTCATTCTAGGTCTTCCTATATTTAAGGTTGATGTTTTCCTCACTCTCTCTATTTCATTTTACATTAACATGCATACTCACTCACAACAAGTTAAACAATAATAGGATAGGCAAAACACATCATATTTGCATAATAGAATAACACACCACAATTTAAACATAATTATATCACTTTTGAACTTTCCCGATTATTTAATCGGTCGGTAAAATCAACATGTTTAATTCCATTGCGTAGAATATTTCCTCGGCTTTACATCGATATAAAGAACAATCGAAACCGATAAACGAAACTAAAGTTATGAATTTTTCTGTCAAAAAGTATAATTTTTCAACTCCCAGGTCGCGCTCAGCGCGCCCTGGTCCGCGCTCAGCGCGCAACTCCCTGCCACGAGAGGTTCCAAGAATTAAACACCGTGCTCAGCGGGCACCTGCGCGCTCAGCGCGCTCTGCGAAACTCAGAAAAATACCCTGCGATAACAGAACTTCATCCACCCTCCAAAACCACTTTAGGGCACATTTAAAAGTCAACAGAGGTTCAATATCACATTTATAGCAAGCTTTGATCACCATTATCATCAAAACATTTCAATTCATAAAAACCCAATTATTCTAAAACCCTAACATTTCAAAATCATCAAACATCATATAGAAACATGAAAACAATCATCCCCACGTGATTCTATGAACATACCCAACATTCATTTCAATTTCTAATCGATTCTATCCGTTAAAACATCGATTTCCACGATCTCGACCTAAAACTCATAACACTAAAACCCAAAGAAAATGGTTTCTAGCTAAACCCACCTATAGAGATGATCAAGATGATGAAACTCAAGAAGTTTGGTGAAGCTTGGATGAAGATTGGTGATGATCTTGAAGCTTCTCCTCCCAAAACCTTGTTTTTCTCTTCTTCTTCTTTTCTCTCCTCTTTCTTTCCTTCTTTCTTCTTTCTCTCTCTTTCTTACTATCTTTTTCTTCTTTATCCAAATGAGAGAAAATGTGTATATATATTAACAAGTATTATTAAAACAATACTACTAAAAGTCCAAATATGTCTCTTTAGCCCAAATTAAATAAAATGTCTCCCAAACAAATAATATTAATTGGATCAATTCTAAGTACCAAAGTTACTCTAATTATTTTATCATATAATTTCTCAGAGCAACCGGACTCAGTTAATCACAATATGATATTATCTGGTGCAATAAAATACGGGGTATTACATCCTCCCCCCCTTAAATAGAAATTCGCCCTCGAATTTAACGATTACTTGAACAGGTGAGGGTAAGCACCTCGCATTTCCGATTCAAGTTCCCAAGTTGCATCACCCGGATAAGTTTATATCCCACTGCACCTTAACGAGAGGAATATCCTTGTTCCTTAATACTTTCGTTTCTCTCCCCACAATGCGGCTCGGTTGAGGTTCAAACGTCAAATCCGCTTCTATTTCAATAGTATCCGATAAAATCGGCTGAAGAGGATCTGGAACAAATCTCCGAAGTTGGGATACATGGAAAACCTCATGCATTTCCGATAAGGAAGGCGGTAAGGCTAATCGGTAAGCTACTTCACCAATCCTTTCTAAAACTTGATACGGTCCCACGTATCTCGGACTTAACTTTCGTGACTTAAACGGTCCTTTCCATCTTAATCTCGGAGTGACTTTCAAAAACACACGGTCACCTTCTTCAAATTCTAAAGGTCTTCTTCGATTGTCCGCATAACTCTTTTGTCGATCTTGGGCTTGCTTAATTTTCTCGCGGATCATTCGAATATTGTCCGTAGTCTCTTGGATGATTTCGGGTCCTAATATCCTATCTTCCCCAACTTCCGTCCAACACAAAGGCGTCCTACACTTTCTTCCATACAAGGCTTCATAAGGAGCCATACTGATGCTCGCATGATAACTATCATTATAGGAAAACTCAATCAATGGTAGAAGTTATTTCCAATTCCCTTTACTTTCCAACACACAAGCTCTCAACATATCCTCCATCGTTCGTATCGTTCGTTCAGTCTGACCATCCGTCTGAGGATGATTAGACGTGCACAACCGCAACTCCGTCCCCATAGCTTGTTGAAAGACTTTCCAAAACCTTGAAGAAAACTTCGGATCTCTGTCCGACACAATATTAGAAGGAATACCGTGTAATCTTACAATCTCCGCAATAAACAACCTCGCAAGATGACCTGCCTTGAAAGTAGTCTTCACGACCAAGAATTGCGCAGATTTCGTTAGTCGATCCACAATCACCCAAATTGAATCATAACCACCCTGCGTACGGGGCAAACCTACTGTAAAGTCCATAGAAATGCTATCCCATTTCCAAACTGGAATTTCTAAAGGTTGCAACATACCGCCCGGTCTTTGGTGTTCAATTCTTAACTTGTTGGCATACCGCACATTCTGACACATACATCGCAACATCCTTTTTCATTCCGGACCACCAGTAGTCCTTCTTCAAATCCTGATACATCTTCGAAGAACCAGGATGTATCGTAAAAGTACCTTTATGAGTTTCATCCAGAATCTTTCTTCTTAACATTTCATCATTCGGAACACAAATTCTTTGGTCGAACATAATAATTCCGTCGATAGCTTGAATAAAACCCGGTAGAAGTAATACTTCTTGCAACTTCTCATCTGCCATTTGACCTTGGTGAATCTCAACTCTCAGAGTAGAATTGACATTCAAATTTCCCATAATCACACCATCTTGGGTCCATACAAACTGAAGATTAAGATCTCTAAAATTTTCCAACAATGCATACTCCAAATTCATAAATTTCGCGCCATGAACTAATTTCCGACTTAACGCATCTGCTACCTTATTCGCCTTTCCTGGATGATACTTTAATTCTAAATCATAATCTTTTAAGTACTCCCTCCACCTCCTTTGACGCATATTCAACTCTTTTTGGTCAAAGAGATATCTCAAACTCTTGTGGTCACTAAACAACTCAAAATGCACACTATACAAGTAGTGACGCCACACTTTCAAGGTAAACACTACCGCCGCTAATTCCAAATCATGGGTTGGATAATTCTTCTCGTGATTTTTTTTTTTCAATTGACGAGAAGCATAAGCCACTACGTGACTTTCTTGCATTAACACGCCTCCCTAACCCATCTTGGATGCGTCACAAAACACGTCATACGACTTGCTAGAATCGGGAAATAATCAAAATTGGAGCCGTTGTCAACCTTTCCTTCAAACTCATAAAACTTTGTTCACACGCTGAATCCCATTCAAAGGAGCCATCCTTTCGAGTAAGCTTCGTCATTGGCAACGCCAATTGTGAAAAGCCATTGATAAATATTCGGTAATAACCTGCCAATCCTAAGAAACTTCTAATTTCCGAAACATTCTTCGGTCTCTCCCAATTAATCACAGCTTCAACCTTCGCCGGATCCACCGCTACACCACCCTGTGATATAACGTGACCAAGAAAACTAACTTTCGACATCCGGAACTCGCACTTGCTTAACTTGGCAAAAGTTGCTTCTCTGGTAAGATCGATAAGACGATTCTCAAATGTCCTTCGTGCTCTTGTGGAGTACGGGAATAGATAAGAATACCATCAATGAAGATCACAACAATTGATCCAAGTAAGCTTAAAGTAACCGATTCATATAGTCCATAAAAACAGCTGGAGCATTAGTCACACCGAAAGGCATCACTAAGAATTCGTAATGACCATAACGGGTCCTAAATGCAGTCTTAGGTACATCGGGCCTCCTCACTCGGATTTGGTGATAACCCGACCGTAATTCAATCTTTGAGAACCCACAGGCTCCTTTCAATTGATCTAACAGGTCGTCTATCCTTGGCAAGGGATACTTGTTCTTAATGGTGACTTATTCAGCTGACGATAGTCAATACACAATCGCATTCCACCGTCCTTCTTCTTTACTAACAAAACTGGGGCTCCCCACGGTGAGACACTAGGTCTAACAAAATGCTTAGCCAAAAGCTCTTCCAATTGTTCCTTCAGTTCTCTCAATTCAGCCGGTGCCATCCGATACGGAGAAACGGATATAGGAGCCGTTCCCAGTACCAGGTCAATAGAAAATTCCACTTCTCTCACCGAAGGAAGAGAAGTGACATCTTCGGGGAAAACTTCTAAAATCTCACAGGCTACCGGAAATACACAATTTCACACATTGCATTGACACCAAGGAGTGTGATGCTCCACAATCATATAAAACAAAATAAAGTAAGAATTTCTATTAACAAAATACGCACCCGCAATCATAGAGTCATCACCCTTTGCTTTCTTCGCATCCATTGTGTAAACTCGCTCGGTATTCCTCCTTTGAGGACATTCTTTCGCCAAATGGCACATTCCATCACAATGGTAACACCTAAAGGTTCCATCGACACACTTCCCATAGTGATACTTGTTGCACAACCGGCACCAAGGGGGAGTGTTTGGTCTAACACTTTACACCTGCTTCCCTTGCGTCTGATTCCCATCTTGGGGACAATCCCTCGCCATATGTCCCACCTTCTGACATTGATAACACTTCACCCCTTTGAAGAGACATCCGCCAAAATGCATCTTACCGCACATACGACACACAGGAGGTGCATTCTTCCGAGAATCCTGGACTTGTTTCCTTTTGAAAGCTTGTTGCCTAGGCTTTGATTGTTGGCTTGACCTCCCACAATCATTCTCAACCCCGTAACCTTGCCTCAACTGTTGGAATCCAAACTCTCTTCGGATTTTCGAAGAACTAGGAAGGTATTTTTCCATAAAAATAGCCCTGAACTGTCCCCACACTCTAGGTACGCCTTGCATAGTCATAAAAGCTGAAGCAATATCCCACCATTCCCTAGCAAGACCCCTCAGTGAATGAGAAGCAAACACTACCTTATTCTCCTCACTACAGCAAATTATCAGAAAGATTCTCTCCATGCCGGCAATCCAGTCATGAGCTTTCACAGGATCCAATCCGCCATGAAATTCTAGAGGATTCATGCGGAGGAAATCCCAAAAACTTCCACCTACCACATCTGGAACAACCACCTGAGGATGAAGACCTCCATTCATCCATTGCACCATCTGTTGCATGAATTGATTCTGCTGTTGTTGCATCTGTTGCACAAACTGATACAAAGGAGCATTCTCATTGCCGCCTGGCGGATTCGTCCCAGCTGGAGGATTTGTGGGTCTACCACGATTGCTTCTGCGTCCATCAACCATGTTCCTAAACGTCATATAGATAGGATTAAGTTGATCAGGCTCAATACCATGCATATAACACTTAAGACCTATGGCGACACAACGCATATGAAACGGAAGAAATACTTATACTATTTCATGGCTAGGTCGAGGATACGACCAACTCTGATACCAACTGTAACACCCATATATAAAATCCATACATCAAAGCATAATTCATATATATGAATCCAAGTATTTGGTATTGAAATACAATAAGTTCCTAGATAACACATTATACACATAACTGCCTCTAATACAAAACACCTAAGTTTAAGGCATTACATATACAAGATGTTCCAAAATGATAAAATCTAAGAACTAGATCATAATAATGATCTCAAAATAACAACATAACGGAAGCTAGCCATCAACATGCAAGGAAAGATCAAACGACCTTGTCCTTACCCTTCTCTGTACCTGAAGCACCTGAAATATCAACAACGTGGGGTGAGATACATCAAATCTCAGTGGGTTCCTATCTTATAGATTCTCTCGGATTAAAAGGGGTTCTAATAATCCTAGCTCAAGTCCGGGGAAGGGAAAAGGACTTTGAGTTCACAATTTCATTCTTGCCCTATATGGAAACATACTTACGAGTTCTCTAACTCTCGCATCAACAATGGGTATCTCCCACGAAGGGATCCTTCCCCGGGCCAACCCTACAAGAGGATTCGACACGGGTCACGGATCCTTAAATTCGTAGACAAACATTCTCGGCCAACCCTTCCAAAGAGTTTTCGACACGAGTCATGGATGCTAAGGAAAATAACTTTCCCCGGCCATCCACAAGGGCTATTCCAACACGGGTCACGGTTATCTACACATAGTACTTTCCCCGGCCAGCCCACACCAGGGGCCCTTCAGCCCGGTCAATAATACCATCATCTAAGCAACCTCCCCGGTTATCCCTCATAAGAGGACCGGAACGCTGGTCACAGTTACTTAGGTATCGATCACTCGTCGCAATCCCTCATGTTCCATACTAGGGTCTTCTCCTTGTCTCGATCATTTATCGATCCTAGCCACAACTAGAAACGTAAACCTCCTAGTCATTCTAGGTCTTCCTATATTTAAGGTTGATGTTTTCCTCACTCTCTCTATTTCATTTTACATTAACATGCATACTCACTCACAACAAGTTAAACAATAATAGGATAGGCAAAACACATCATATTTGCATAATAGAATAACACACCACAATTTAAACATAATTATATCACTTTTGAACTTTCCCGATTATTTAATCGGTCGGTAAAATCAACATGTTTTACTTCCATTACGTAGAATATTTCCTCGGCTTTACATCGATATAAAGAACAATCGAAACCGATAAACGAAACTAAAGTTATGAATTTTTCCGTCAAAAAGTATAATTTTTCAACTCCCAAGTCGCGCTCAGCGCGCCCTGGTCCGCGCTCAGCGCGCAACTCCCTGCCACGAGAGGTTCCAAGAATTAAACACCGCGCTCAGCGGGCACCTGCGCGCTCAGCGCGCTCTGCGAAACTCAGAAAAATACCCTGTGATAACAGAACTTCATCCACCCTCCAAAACCACTTTATGGCACATTTAAAAGTCAACAGAGGTTCAATATCACATTTATAGCAAGCTTTGATCACCATTATCATCAAAACATTTCATTTCATAAAAACCCAATTATTCTAAAACCCTAACATTTCAAAATCATCAAACATCATATAGAAACATGAAAACAATCATCCCCACGTGATTCTATGAACATACCCAACATTCATTTCAATTTCTAACCGATTCTATCCGTTAAAACATCGATTTCCACGATCTCGACCTAAAACTCATAACACTAAAACCCAAAGAAAATGGTTTCTAGCTAAACCCACCTCTAGAGATGATCAAGATGATGAAACTCAAGAAGTTTGGTGAAGCTTGGATGAAGATTGGTGATGATCTTGAAGCTTCTCCTCCCAAAACCTTGTTTTTCTCTTCTTCTTCTTTTCTCTCCTCTTTCTTTCCTTCTTTCTTCTTTCTCTCTCTTTCTTACTATCTTTTTCTTCTTTATCCAAATGAGAGAAAATGTGTATATATATTAACAAGTATTATTAAAACAATACTACTAAAAGTCCAAAAATGTCTCTTTAGCCCAAATTAAATAAAATGTCTCCGAAACAAATAATATTAATTGGATCAATTATAAGTACCAAAGTTACTCTAATTATTTTATCATATAATTTCTCAGAGCAACCGGACTCAGTTAATCACAATATGATATTATTCGGTGCAATAAAATACGGGGTATTACACTGTAGGAGGATATCTTTCTCTATTTAATCACACATCAAAACAGTTAATCAAAACAAAACCCTCAATCTGAGATAACCGCTGTAAGTGGAACACTTGTTGATATTAACATCCGAGCTGTCTGTACCTCATTATCCTGGTTAAAACACTCATCTAATTGCGATAAGTGGTAAGCCTTTGGATACAAACATCCAAGCCAATGTCCTTCTTTTAGAATGAATTCCTAAGGAAAAATGGCATTGCTAACACATGAGTTAAAGTTTTCTCCTTTAGGAAAAATCACCCTGTAAAGGCAATTATGGAATTGCTGGTCTCCATGCATGCATTCCAGTTAAAGTAATTCTCCTTTACAATCAAACCAGCTACCCAAACAACTATGATTAACAGATGAGATATCTCTCTTTAGAGATGACAAATTCTCTCTCAGTCAAACCATTTAGCTTCAATCTTAGGCATTGAACAAGACACAAACAAACAACCCTCTTAGCTTCCCTATACTCCATAATAGGGAATACGTAGGCATAAGATTGTGATAATCTTAGCGAGCACACTAAACAAAAAGCCTTAGGTCCCTGACCTTACCAAAAACATTGGAAAACCCGAAAAACAACAACAATACTCTCTCTCTCAAACATCAGACAAACTTTTCCCATTTCACAGACAAACACAATCAAGTACCAAAGCTGATCCTAAAACTATCATCTCATGGATAACGATGTATAGGATGGGTAATTGACAACTCCCCATTGTATAACCTGACCCCGGACTCCCCAATATCTGTCAAGCTTTTTTTCAGTTAAACAGATGCGTGCAAGGTTCGTTTTAGATAACTTTCCCTTTCTCTTCCAGCTTCACGGGATAAATAAGTAATCAGAAAGTAGCACCCAACGTTCCTCCCACTGAGGTGAGAAATTCTCAAATTCAGCGATAAGGTGGTCGCGTCACCGACAAAAATCACTAGCCACAGTTTGATCAATCAAAGTTTCAGAAAGATCATTAACCAATCAATTTCTTGTATTCTCAAGAAATTGTTCTTCTTCAAGAAGTGAGTATAATTTGGTTTCATCGTAAGTCCTTTGAGGTTTAGGTCTTACAAGAATGAATCCAAGATCAGGCAAGGTCAAGGGTGTATGTGTTTGGTTTGAAATTCAGTGGATGCTTGACCTAATATTGGTCAAGCAAGCGGCTTGAGTTAATATCAAGTTATCAGATTAATTCCAAAGACAACTGTTCCAAGATGTCAGACGGGGCTTTTAGATCAGTTATGCATGTAGTATTGATTGAGGTTTATCTGGCTGTTACTTAGTATTGATCAGGCAAGTTTGGGTTTCTTGATCAAGGCTAGGGAACATTGGTTCGAAAGATTGTGGTTGAGGATTCAATTAGGGTTATGTGCCTATTCAGGTCAATTGTGTATGCATCAGATTATCATAATGTGGCAAATTATCAGTGCTTCATGATCAAGGATCGTCAAGATTCAATCACGGCCATTTATTCTGACTAATTTCAAGGCATGTTCAAGACGTGTCACGCTGATTTCCTTGGTTCATCAAGTTTCAAAAGACTATTCGTTTAGGGTCCATTCGTTTTGGTTTGAGATCAACATAAGAGATTCAAAGTTTCTACACATTTCTGGTGGTTCACTTCTTGAATTGATTCATGGTTTTGTCGAAATTCGAAGTTTCAAGTTCAAGATTCGAAATTCTAAATAAAGCTTTAATTTCCGCATCCAAGATTCTAAGTTTCAATCAAATTCAAGTCTCCTCTCATGTACATTCGTCATTTTCTATCCAATTTCAATTCATGTTCAATTTTTTAAGTTGAATGTTCATTTTAATCCATTCTAATTACATTTCAATTCTCTCCAACACAAGCTTCTTTCCAAAGTTCAGTCATTTACCTCAGTTTCACGATTTAATTTCCGTGTCAGTTTCCAGTTTCGGGTCCAAGTTTCAAATTCGATTTCAAATTTCGTTCAAAGTCATGACAAATTCCAAATTTTACTCTAATTTCAAATTCATTTCACATTTCCAATCTTGATTCAAAATTCTTTTATTTTTCAAGTCCAAGACTTTTTCAAACTTAAATTCTATAATAAAATCCCAGTTCATTTTTTTTAAAGTCCATTGCCCCAAATTTTTGTTTAGTATCACTTGAGAAAACACTTGTTTATCCAACTTGTTCAGCAAATATACTTTATTCAAGAAAGCGGCAAGGGTCACACGCATAAGAGGGTGTCCATGGTATGCTTATTGCACTTTTTTCATGTATAGTACACTGTACCAATATGCAAAACGTACGACACCACAAATCCATTCTGGTACTTTTCACTTTAACCTCTTCACAAAGCCGTACCAGCAATGCTACAAAGCAGCAGACCTACTGCGTTGGACATCTTGCAAAGTGACACCAAAATGAAACCTGTGCCATCTTGCTCAAATCGTACACCACTAACCTGTCTCAAACCATACTTGGCTTAATACTTGTGCAAGGAACAAATACAAAACATCAAACTGCAATTTCTAGCACCAAAACCTTCCTCTGCAACACAACCTACGATCTTTCATAGTCTGCGCCAAATGCCTTTCACAACACTCTAATACCTGCAATGAAAATGACAATTCAACAACGATCAAATTCAAAAAGAAATTGAAGAAACAAGTTCTGTTTTCTTTAGGAGTTAAATAGCAGAAAAATAGGAGAGCATAAGGGACTAACAAAAAGCTGGGTACAACAGCACCATAACCTTCATCTTCTCTCTATTCCACAACAACCTCATACCTCCTTTCAATTCATCAATCGTCAAACCAATATTCTGCCCCGACCCAAAACGAACAGCGTTTTTTTACTCAACACCACCACCATCACCTCGCAAAACCCTCTCCCATTTCCAACTTTGAAACCAAACTTATCCACCACCTTTCGCCCTTCGTCAACTGATTTCATCTCACAACCCAAAAAAAAACCTCAATCAATCACAAACCAAAGAACAAGAAAGAGATGAAGTGAAAATAATCGGAATTAAACCAATCCAAACCTGAATCGAAAGAGACAGAGAATGATTCGCACGCAAGACTGGAGATACCCTTCACAACTTTTTTCTTTTTTTCCAGTTTTGTTTTGGTATAATGTTGTTTACCTTGTTCCTTCATGAAGACTGTGACTTGATTTCATTCTGAAAAACTCTGATGTTGCTGTTTCTTATAACTATTTTGGCTTTTGTGGACTGTGGCTTCATTCTATGCTGTGACTGTCAAAAAACCTAGTTTCTTTCTTCTTGTATTGTTTTTTAAAGAAAATGTGGGTTGTTTGGTTCTATTGGGGCTTGGTAGAGCCCACGAGATTCTCACCCACAGACTTTGATTACATAAATTTTATTGTTGTTGGCCGAGTGATTTGTGGTGGGCCTCACGACCCATGGATTTCACCGGCTCCTCTTTTATTTTCACATGCCTTTGTGGATGTGTGTGATCAATGGGCTTGAAGCCCATTGTGATTCACACTCTCCAGATTTTGTACGCCCCACCTTTTTTTTTTATTATTATTATTATTAAATAATTTCATTATTAATTTGTTTTAAAGAAAAATCATGGATAAGTTTTGATAATTTTTTTTGATTAAGTTTTTATTAATATAGTTTTTGTAAATCCTTGCTAACTATTTATTGGTTACCATTCTATTTAGATTTTTACTTGGATTTTCATCTTCGGTTTTCATTATCATTTCAATGTCTATTTTAAGGGTCAATGATATTACAAAAATTATAACTTGGTTAATTTATTCAAAATCACTAAAAATCTTGATTAGTATGAGGCCCATTTTATTTTCTTATTTTTGTAGGTCAATGAAAGTCTAATTTAGATTATCGATTTCTCGATTAAATCTTGATTTAGATGAGACCAACTTTATTTTCATTTTGATTCCATTTTCTTTATTTTGGTCAATGATATTACAAACTTCATGGTTTGATTGATCTCATTAAAGCGACAAAACTTTGATCAATATGAGACCACTTTCTTTTTCAGTTTCATTCACTTTTGGTCGATGAAAGTCAAGAATCATGGTTGTCAATCTTATTGATAAATTATGATTAAGAATAGACCATTGTAAATTCCATTTCATTTCAATTTTAATTGGATTACTAACTTTTTATTTCTCTTTTGGTGAGACTTGTAAATATTTCATGATGAAGTCTTGTGGATGACCTTCTCGGTTCTGTTATGATTGTGGTTGCCTGTTTCATTTGACACTTCCTCAATACCCTTCCAAAGGAAAGTCTTTCTATTGACCTCAAAGTCATAGACAGCTCATTACCATCTTTGCCTCCTTAGAGCCATCTCTCTCCTTGACCTCATAGTCATAGAGCCATTTCTTCACCTTGACCTCATAGTCATATGTGTACCTTTGACCTCATAGTCATAGGCATCCATCTTCCCTTGACCTCATAGTCATAGGATACTTTCCCCTTGTCCTCATAGCCACTTCCATCTTGCAACTTAGACTTACAGAGTTTCTTGAACTCTACATGAGCTCATACTCATTCCCCTTGGAACTTTGGCCATAGTCAATGGTTCATCTTTCACCCTTATTTAGGCGAACTACGGTTGCTCTGATTCATTATCAGATACGTAGGCACTAGATGCGACGTCTTGGCGAGCAAACTTAGTGTATATACTCTTAGGTCTTTACCTTACCTTTAACAGATTCCCTTTGCAAGTGAACATAACATAACACAAACTAACAAGAGGTTCCTGTAGAGTACTACAGATACTTAGGGTGCTAATACCTTCCCTTAGTATAACCAACTCCCGATCCCCGATCTCTTAGCTTTGTCTTCACATAACGCAATTAGGGGTTTCTTCGATCTTTACCCTTTCCTTTGGACAAATCAAAGCTCAGTGGTGAATTTCAAAGATGTGTGATTCAAGTTAATTAATAGCTTGATATCTGATTCTCACCGCAACAGAAATGACGACTTCACTGGGGACAAGAATTTGAGGGTTAAGCCCACCTTGTTATGTTTGTGTTATTTTGCTTGCTTTCTTGTATATATATATACATACATATATATATATATATATGTATATTTGTCTGCTTGGGTTCTTCTGTGTGCAGGGTGCTACTTTTGAGTGGTGAGATAAGTCCTATCCCGGACTTGAGAGCACTTATGATATGACGATTGTATATTCAAGGAGGCTTTGAGGGAGTCAATTCCCGAAAAAGTTGACTTAAGACACTATCACTCAGTTGAGGCCATCAGTCTAGTCATGTTAAACGATTCTATTCGTGAAAACGTGCTTCTCTCTGCCTAGGTGCCTATGATATTGAGAACCGTAGTTATCTCCAAACCTCACTTGGCCTTTTAGGATATAATGTGAGGACTATGAGAGAGTCAATTCATGAATTGGTTGCTACGCGATACTACACTCAAACGAGATTCTCTTGAGAATATTATTGACTACTGAGTCATTCGGGAAATTGACAATATCTGAAAGATGGGTTGTTGACTCTAGGAACTTCTTAGAACCTTGTTCTGCAGATAAAAAACTGTTCTGGACTGGGCCAGTTCCTGCCCCCTGTCGGGCAGGCCCAACCCAAACGATCAGGAATGGCCCAATAAGGCTCGTTGGCAATGCCTGGGTCGGGCACGTGCCGCACTCCATCAGTGTCGGGCACGTGCAATAGAGTCCGCAGAATAGAGGTGTCTAGCCTCTATGAGCTCCGTTATCCTCGAAGTCTACGAACTCCTTCCCCCGAGGACACGTCCATCCCTACAGAACAGATATATCCCCAACACGCAAGACTCCTCCCCGCGAGGACTCGTTCTCTTGTAACCTCCCACCTCCGGAAGATTCGGTCTGCCCTACTTTCGGAGATCTCGGGACCGTTACCCCAGGGAGAAGACCATGTGTTGGTCTTCACTACACCACGTAAGCCCTGTCAGTTACTTGGATTGGGCCTTGCAATCCAGCCTAGTGCAAGTAACCACTGTCCCCGCGCTGTGGGCTCTCTATAAATACCCTCTCACTTGAGAGGGTCAGGTTACTTCATATTCTAAACTCAAACCTGCTTTTTTGTACTTGCCTTTCTCTAACCATTTCCTTACATGAGCGTCAGAGTACCTTGCACGTACACCACCCTCCCCCCCGCGCCATCTCACCATCACCGGAGCTGAAGGTTTCACGACGTTGTTGGCCACTATCTAACTGTCTAATCTTGGTACGATCACTGGGGCCATCTGTGGGAACAATGCTTCCCCGTTTTTCCTTCGACCATAAACCAAAGCAATCCCTCCGTTCATCACCAGCATGGGCAACAACCCCTCTACGAACAAAGCTCTGGACACCGTCCTCGTGCAACTCGAGAACAGAACCACCGTAAGGCCAATGCTGTCCTCAACGTCGAAGAAGGCGACGTAAGAGACGGGCAGACCGCCTCCCCAAACTTCGAAGACAAGGCTTACAACGCCGCCCAGCAGGATGACCAGCAAGCCGACTTTCAGCCAGTTGCTCCTCCGCCTAATGCAGATTCTAGCACTGTGGCCCTATTCGCCTTGGTCAACCAGACCAACCAGCTGATCATGCACCAGAATCTCAGAATTGTAGCACTCGAGCGAGGGTGAACACGACGATCTTCCCAGCGAAGACATCCTCGTCCACCTTCACCTCGTCGTTCTCCTTCCCCGCAAAGGACTCCTCCGGAAGAGTCTCGGACCCCCTCACTGGTGCACGAGGGCTGCCGGCCACGTCTGGAGCGCACCCATCCAGAACCTTCCCAGAATCGCCATCATTCCCTGCCTCGAAAGGAACCCAGACACTCCTCGACTACCAAGAGGAGCAAGACCGCCTAAGAGAGGCCGAGGAACCGTTCTAGGAACTCCCCTCCACGACAGGGACCTGGTCGACACCACCGATCCCCATCAGGATCCCCAGCCGGAAGCGACTACGACGACCAGAGGACCCCCTGTCATGGTAGATCATGGACGCCCTAATCCCTGCGGGCATGGAGAAACCTCTGTCACTGGGGACCTACGATGGCTTGGCCGACCCCGACGATCACGTCGAAAGTTTTGAAGCCAAGCTCAACTTCAGAAACATCAGGGGAGCCATTAAGTGCATACTTTTCCCCACCACCTTGCGGAAGGGTGCCATGACCTGGTACAAGAGTCTAGCACCCAGGTCGATCACATCCTGGAGCAACTAAGAGAACGCTTTACCAAACACTTAACGGCATCTCGCCGACACCCGAAGATGGAGGCCGCACTAGAGAGCATCTTCCAAGGGAAGAACCAGTCTCTCAGGAACTACATTGAGAGGTTCACCAGGGAGGCTGTTGAGGTCCACACGACTGACGACATGAAAAAGTTTTTAATCATCTGGGGACTATGTCTTAGATCCAATTTTCCCAAGTCCGTGGGCCTCTGCAGGTCTCATCATTTGGAGGACCTCCTCCAACGAGCTCAGTCATACATCGAGTTCGAGGAGTCGGAGGCAGCACAAATCACCCTTGACTCGAGGTGGAAGGAAGGCCCCCGCGGGACTTAGAGAAGAAGACTCTCCTCCGTGACGTAGAGGAGAAAGAAAGAAGGAAAGCCACCCCCGGGACTCTCATGAACCGCGAGGACCAGCTGGCCGGTTCACGGAATACACGCTGCTCAATGCTCCCCGCGCGCAAATTCTCTCCGAGTGCTCCAACTCGGAATTTTTGAAAGGATGTGTCCACTTTCCGAAGCCAACGACCCCCAAATCAAACACGGACAAGTCCAAGTACTGCAGGTTCCACCAGAGCCACGGACATGTCACCGAGGACTGCATCCATCTCAAAGATGCAATTGAGATCCTGATCATGTAAGGGCACCTAAAGAAGTATGCCCAAAAGAATGACGCCCCTCGTCCCAGTTCCTAGGAAGCCCAAAACGTCGAGGAGACGACACCTCCTCCTGACGAGAGTTGGCTGCAGGTCGCCCTCAGCGTCACTCGACCTGAAGACTTCTTTGTCCCCGAAGGCATCGAGGGCCAAGAAGCAGTTCGCAGCATGTGGGCAAACTTCCCCCATGAAGACCCCGTCGATGCCCGCAGCACATGGGAAGGTTTCCCCAAGACAATAGTCATATCTGGAGGTGGCTACGAGAAGGTTTCCGTTAGGTCGATCAAGCAGAAATTTGACGAACTGGAGTCCGCAACATTGGCGAAGACCACCACTCTCGAGAAGGTGCAAGGGAAATTGAACTGTATCACCTTCTACCTTGAAGAGTTCTCGGGCAGAGCGTCCAACGCCACTATCCCCCTCTTTATCAGGGCAAAGATAGAAAATTTTTACGTTCGTAGGGTCCTTGTCGTCCAGGGAAGTTTGGTCGACATCATGTATGCTCACCTGTTCAGGACTCTCCAGCTCGACGAGAGACATTTGACCCCGTACGTCGGTTAAGATCTTCAGTGGTTCAACGACACCACCACCAGACCATGGGGCTAGGTTGAACGGATGGTCACATTCGGGGCCGAAGACACTGCCCGTCAAGTGAAGACCCGCTTCCTGGTGGTCGAATGTCCATCCCTCTACAACTGCATCCTCGGGGAGGACCACCCTGGACGAACTTACAACAGTGCCATCAACGGTCCACCTCAAGATAAAGTACTACACAGCCAGGGGATGGGTAGTTATGATGCACGGGGACATAGACGCGGCCATCAGCTCACAGTAGATCCGACCGCTAGGGCCATAGTTTAACGTAGGCGTAGGCAGTCTCCCAGAAAAGCGGAGGCTGCTGAAAAAGCTGTAAAAGACCTCCTAGAGGCGAATTTTATTTCGGAGGCCAGGTACACGACCTGGCTGTCCAACGTTGTACTTGTAAAAAAAAATAATGGAAAATGGAGGATGTGTGTTGACTATACCGATCTTAACCAGGAATGCCCGAAAGATTGTTATCCTTTGCCTAACATCGACCAGCTGGTCGACAATTCTGCAGGTTACAAACTATTATCCTTCATGGATTCCTACTCGGGGTACAACCAAATCCCCATGGATAAGGTCGACAAACAGGACACGGCCTTCATGACCGAGTCGGGCAATTACTACTACAACGTAATGCCTTTCAGCCTGAAGAACGTCGGCGCGACCTACCAATGGATGATGAACAAAGTTTTCTGGGGAGAGATCGGCGACATGCTCGAGGTCTATATGGACGACATGATCTTCAAATACGCAGAAGAAGTCGACCACGCCACGCACCTCAAGAAGGTCTTCGAAACGGCCAGGAGATGCCGCATGAGGTTCAATCCCGACAAATGCACCTTTAGCGTTCGGGCAGGTAAGTTCCTCGGCTTCTACCTCATAGAGCAAGGAATCGAGGCCAACCCAGAAAAGTGTAGGGCTTTTTTCGAGACCTCAACTCTGAACTCGAAGAAGTCAATATAATCACCAAACGGGATGCTGACCGCCCTCTCCCGCTTCGTCGCCAAATCCGCACAATACGCACTCCCGTTTTTCAAGCTTCTTCGACAAAAAACCACGTTTGAATGGAGCGAGGAATGCGAACAGGCTTTACTCCATCTCAAACAAGTCTTGTCACAGCCCCCGATCCTCTCACGGCTAGAGAACGGGGAGACACTCTTCTTGTTTCTCGTCATCACGAGCGAAGCGGTCTGCGCCGTCCTCATAAGGGAAATCCCCGACGGGCAAAAATCGATTTACTTCACGAGAAAAGCCCTCCACGGTCCCGAGCTCAGGTATCAACAAATCGACAAAGTCACCCTGGCCCTCGTCACCGCGGCCAGGAGGCTGTGCCATTACTTCCTAGCCCACACTGTTGTCGTAAGAACTGAACAGCCTATAAGGCAGCTCCTTGGACGACCAGATATGGCGGGAAGGATGCTCAGGTGGTCGCTCGAACTCACCGAGTTTGACATACAATATGAGGGAAGGAAAGCTCTGAAGACTCAGGTACTGGCCAACTTTGTGGCGGAGATTACCGTCCCGGAGCCTTCGACCAACGGATCCCAAAAGTGGACGATCTATGTCGACAGAGCATCCAGCACGAAGGGGAGCAGGGCGGGCATTATCCTAGAAAACAAGGAAGGCATCCTGATCGAGGTCTCCCTTGAACTATCCTTCCCGATGTCGAACAATCAGGCAGAGTACGAGGCTTTCCTCGCCTAGCTTCGGTTGGCCGAGGACCTCGGTGCCAAGGAGGTCAAAATCTTCACTGACTCCCAGCTCGTAGCCTCTCAAGTCCGAGGAGAGTATCAGGCCAAGAACGACTGCCTCATCGAATACCTGACCTTGGTAAAGGAAAAGAAGAAGAATTTTGCCTCCGCAGAAGTGACCCACATCCCTCGCGAGCACAATATCCGAGCAGATGTGTTGTCCAAATTGGCGAGCACAAAGAAGAAAGGCAGAAACAAATCCGTCATAAAAGAAGTGTTTTCCCGCCCGAGCATCGACAATCCCATTTCGGAGGCGGACGTGAACGCCATTGGGGACAACAAATGATGGATGACCCCGGTATACGAGTACCTCACGACTGGAAAACTGCCCGTAGACCCCAAGGAAGCGGAGATGGTCAAGCGGGGGCGTGCTCGTACACTATAGTTGACGATAAGCTATACCGTCACTGGTTTTCTATCCCCCTCCTCAGGTGTGCGAGGAGACCAAGGTCCCCGGTATACTCTAGGAAATCCATGAGGGAATCAATGCACAGCACCTCAGCAGGCGATCTTTAGCCCGAAAGGCACTTCAGGCAAGGTATTACTGGCCCACCATGCAACAGGACGCCAAAGAACACGTCAGGAAGTGCGACAGGTGCCAGCGGCACGGGGACATGCACCTCGCTCCCCCTAACGGGCTCTAAACACTGTCATCCCCGTGGTCATTTGCGTGGTGGGGAATGGATATCCTCGGGCCCTTCGTCGTGTTGTCATACCAAAACAAATACCTCATCGTCGGCGTAGATTATTTCACGAAGTGGATCAAGGCGGAAGCCCTGGCCAAAATCACGGCCTTCAACATACTCCGCTTCTACAAAAGGAACATCCTCGCCCGGTTCGGCGTGCCCCAAGCGATCGTCACCGACAATAGGACACAGTTCACAAACAAGAACTTCCAAGACTTCGTCACCAAACTGGGCACAAAGCAGCAATTCACGTCGGTCGAGCATCCTCAAACGAAAGGGCAGGCCGAAGCAGCAAACAAGGTGATCCTTCGAGGATTGAAACGTCGACTAGGTGACGCCAAAAAAACAGTTGGTTGAGGAGCTACACAACGTCCTCTAGGCCTACCGAACAACCCCGCATTCCACGACCGGGGAGATCCCCTTCCGTCTGACCTATGGAATAGAAGCGGTGATCCCCGTGGAGATCAGGGAACCCTCAAGGAGGACAGAAGCCACCCTCAGCGAGGATGCGAACAGCGAGGCCCTAAGGAAAGAGCTCGACTTCTTTGAGGAGATTAGGATGAGAGCGTACCTTCAGGAAGCCTCACTTAGAAAATAACTTTATGTTATAACGACAAAGTTATCAAACGTGATTTTCAGGTAGGCACCCTCGTCCTATGAAGGAACCAGAAAGATTTGCGAGGGGACAAACTCGTCGCGAACTGGGAGGGCCCGTACCGCGTCCGCGCGAAAACGGGGACATGAGCCTACTTCATCGAAAATCTGCATGGGGAAGAACTTGCTCGACCATGGAACGCTGAGAAGCTTAAACAGTACTACAGTTAAGCACTGCCCGCGACACACTAGCATCGCGGTTACGGAGATGCACTAGGGTACAAGCGCGACACCCCTATACAAAGCACGATGATCAAGGGCTGCGTTGTGTGTGCGCGAGATCTTTTGATCCGACGAGGATACCTCGATTGAGCTCCGCCGTACCAATTAGGCAGAACACCTAGCTCACGATGGGAAGTTCATGCCACGAAGCTAAGACCTCAATCGAGCTCTTAGCCTCGTCGAAGGTCGGACTACACCTGCGACCACTCGGCTAGCTCTCCATGCGGTCGAGGATCGTCAAAGTCGATCAGATTCCCAAAATCTCAATTACTTAGACAAAAATAAGTAAAACATATCAGACAAAGCAAGCATCCCACACACTGATAAACACAATAAGAAAATATTAATCGGGCGCAAGCCCCTTGTACAAATGTTACAAACAAGTATCAAAAGGCCCCTGGCACGTAGGCCGGGCATAGGAACCCGAAAATAAAATGGCTCGCAGGCCAAACAGAAACGGAAAGTAAAAACTTATTCGGCGGGGGTCCCCTCTGGCTGCTCGTGTTTAGTTGCCCCTCCGTCGACCTCTTCCTCTTGCATCGGCTGCACGATCTGACCGTCGACCACCTCGTAGTCAGGGTCAGCCCCTTCGGTAATGAGGTCGTGGTTGAGAACCCGAAGCTGCTGCACGGCATTCTTGAAACCTATGACAGTCGCCACAAGATTATCCTGCTCGCTCTCCTCGAGTTTTGCTATCAGCGCCGCCCGCGAGGTTAATAGCTTGTCCTCCTCGGTTTCCTCTTCAGGAGGCCGAACCGCGTCCTCCAACTCGGCAATCCTCTCCAAGTATCCCTTCTTCTCCTCGTCAGCCTTCTTCAACCTCTCCTCCAGCTGCTCCTAAAGTTCGGCATGTGCCCTATTCTGCTCTTTACACTCACTCAACTCCTTGCTCGCTTTTTCCATCTCAGCGGCAACGAACTTGAATTTCTCTTGTAGCTTGGTCAGTTCAGCCGCTAGACAAGTGTTATCATTTAGGATCAAATCCGTCGAGAAGACTCGCATCACAGCAGACAAGTCCTCGAGCAGAGCCTTCTTCCTCGAAGCATGAGCAACACCCAGGACTGCCTCAACCTCGGTAGCAGCGATGCCCGGAGGATTGGCATCAGAAAAGAAACGGGGCCTCGAATGACAAGGGGGAAGTATGAACCTCTCAGAGGGAGGAATGTCGACCGCCTCCATCAAGTTGACATCCAATTGCCTGCCTGTACGTTTCCGCTTCGGGGACCCTTGGCTCTCGGGAGACTGATTCCCTTGAAGAGAGCTGGAGGAACCCACAAGTACTGAAGTAGTGACCGGGAGCTATGAACGGAGTTGTTCAACCCTACCCTTCTTCGCGTTTTGGGAGGCCTTCAGTTTCTTGATGTGCTCCTCAGCGCCCGACATCTTGCTTGCAAAGAAAATAAATGTGTCAGTAAATCGGAAACCCACACACAAAGAAGAAACAAGTCGAAGAAGATTTCACCACCTAACAGCTCGATGGCATCCTCATCGGAGAACGTCTCGAGCAACGCCCTCGTATTAATTAATCGGCGCCTCGTTAGGATCTGCCCATCGTCACCCCGGACAAACTCCCCATTTGGCGTCACATACTTGGCTTTGTTAAATCCGTTGACGAAGGCGGCTATTTTCTCATGCGCCAGCAGTCCCCCTCGCAAAGTCGGCTCGAGCTGACAATGTAGCTGTCCGTCCCCCTTTTGAAATGTTCTTCTGTCTAGAACAAGGGGAATTTCGGTTCAAGGACCTCCTCATTCTACCCGTCCACTTCGCAGAAAACCTGGCGATACACCGAATTCACAGCCTCAAGCGTGACCGGCCTCACAATGTAATACCGATATTTAAAGTCCCGAACAGAGTCCTAGTAGGTGTGGAAGAGGTTGCTCACTTGTTTAAAAGACACACAGCCGTGTCTGTCGTTGGAGGTGGAAGATACGAAAGAAAAGAGGCAGGGTTGCCCCGATCTAGAGATATTTACAAACAGTCGCGGTCGGCAAAATTATTGAGTCGCCATCATATTTTTTCAACGGGAAATAAATGATAAACCTAAACAATCCTAATCCTAAATGTAGAGATTCCTAAGGTTCGGGATTCGGTTAAGTGAGGGGAAGGTGTTAGGCACCCCTCACCTCCATTGTACTCAATGGGATCCTCCTTATATTTAGGGTATGCCTGTTTGTTTGTCTAATTTTCTATTTATTTACAAAAGAATCCTAAGTTTTTTATTATTATACTCGCTAGGGTTTATAACCCTATGCCTACGTACCTTCAATCCGAAGGATCAGAGTAACCGTAGTTCACCTCCCCTATTCCTACCCCCTAACCCTATTCCTAATCCTAATCCCAAACCCAATCCACTATTTATACTCTTGGATAAAGAGTTTTATCCCTTAATCTATTATTTATACTCCTTGATAAGGAGTTCTATCCCTTTATCTATATTTATACTCCTAGATAATGAGTTATATCCCCTATCCCTTGTTTATACTCTCGGATGGAGAGTTCTATCCCTTATCCATTATTTATACTCTCGGATGGAGAGTTATATCCCTTATCTATTATTTATACTCTCGAATGGAGAGTTTTATCCCTTAATACCTTATCCCTTGGCCTATATTTATACTCTTGGAACCTAAGAGTTTTATCCCTTATCCCATCCCTTATTTAGGCTCTCGGACCAAGAGCTTTTATCCCAAATTTAAATCCTTAAAAATCCCTTATATCCCTTATTTAAAAAAAACAGTAAAATCCCAAAATTCCAAAGTTATTTAATAAAACCCAAAATGCTATTTACTAAGCCACATAGCAAAATAAATCCCCAAAATATTCTGATTTAAAAGATTTTTGACATAATCCCAAAATAAAAGATTTTTAAATCCTTTTTTTTTAAAAGTATAAACCCAACATTTTTAAATATACCCATTAAAACCCAACCCAAAAATCATCCCTAAAACCCTAATAAAATTAAACCCCCCATTTCCCCAAATAAATTATTTTAGATATATAAAACTATTTATCATGAAAATAATCAAAAACTAAAAAACATCTAAATATTTACCTTAATTAGATAATTAAATTAAGTTATTAATTTAATTATCGAGAAAAATACTAAATTAAAAATTAACAAAATTATATAATTAAATTAATTCATTAATTTAATTAGTTAAAAAACCCTAAACCCCTAATTAAAAATTATCCTAATTAAATAATTAAATTCAGTCATTAATTTAATTAACCAAAACCCTATTCCTTAAAAATCCTAAATAAAATATAACCTAATTAAATGATTAAATTAAGTCATTAATTTAATCACTCAAAAACCTAAAACCCTCTTTCTTATAAATCCTAATTAAAATTTAAATCCTAATATTAAATAAATTAAGTAATTAACTTAATTAATAACTAAAAAACAAGGGGGTGCAAAACCAAACAGATTAGTAACTGGGCTTACGAGGGTGGGGTGTCAATAGCATTAGAGCTAGGCCCACCAAGTAATTGGAGGCCAGCGTGTGCAGGAGGGTTTGCCAAGAGGGTCAACGACTGACTTTCTCTTGACGGTCTGATGATGATCAGATGCCTCCAAGGATTGGAGATTCTTGCCGTAGATTATGATTCCCACCCTAAGTATGCTAAACGAGCGGTCCAGATTTGGAGTCAAAAGAGACCCATGGCACGCACGCGCGAGGACTCTTTCGCTGACTCAAACGGTCAACCAATATGGGTGTTTCAAGGGAGGACACTTGGCGCGCAACCAAGGTCATACGGAGGGAGTACATAAGCCCACATCTTCTTAGAACCCCCTCCATTTTCCTCTTTCTTTCTCTCTCTTACTCGCTTTCTCTCTCTATGTCTCTCGCTCTCGCTAAACGCTCTCCCCTCTCTCTTCTTTCAATCGCCGGTGTGCTTGTCCGGCCACCATGCAAAACCCTTCAAACCACCGCCCAACCCAGGTTTCCGGTTGAACTTTAACTGGAACCTTCATACCCCATGGTTCTTTAGGGTTCGTGAAGAACCCTATAAACCCTAACCCTACCCTTCATCCAAACCCCAGAAAATCCTATGAACCCTACGAACCCTAAGGGTTCAGTGATGAACCCTAACCCTAAATCGTATGAACCTGTCATACCCCAAATTTTGACCACTAAGATTCCCCATCATTGTGCAAATCATCATCATAATATGGATGTACTTATATGCCTCATCAATCTCCTCAAGGAATTATTGAGCATTCACTGCAATCAAAATTAGGGTTTCAAGCCCTCTCAGAGCTCTTAGACAAATGATCAATCAAGAAATGACATGATCCTCAACTTTTCTAACCTCTCAAACATAGACAAATGATCAAAAGGACTCCCACTTCAAGGATTAAGCATAAGGATGCTCTCTTCTAGGTGGATCAAGCCTCACGATCGCCATTGTCACCAAACTAGGGTTTTCGTCGACCAGGGCCTCCAGATGGAAAATTTCATCTGGGAATGAGCCAATGATTCAAAACATAACCTAATATGCTACATGGAACCTCATGGACCCAACCATCAAGTCAATTTTGCCTCAGGGGATACATTCATCAAAAATCAGGAATTAGGGTTTCTTGACCTAATTCACCCCTAAGTTGACTTTTGGGATAAGACATGAACCAAGAACTCAAGAGAGGATTTGAGGGTCTCCAATATACCACATTGATCCATTTGCAACAATGGATTGATCCAAGAAGCTTGAGCAACAAGTCTCAATTTCATCTGGACCACAGTTAGGGTTTCGCGAAAAACGTCAACTGTAGCTTTGAATTTTGACTAGGACATGCTCCCAAGCCCTAAGACATGATTCAATACAACCTATAACACCCATGGAACATTACGATCAAGGACATGATTTCCTAAAGGATTGCACAGTTTGGAATTCATCTGACAAAAAGTCAACTGTGCACAAAAGTCAACTTTGACTTTTTGAGATTTTTCACTAAAATGGATTTTTAACCCTAAAATGATGTTAATGTATGATTTGAATCATCATTCATCAAGAAAAATCAAAGAAAGTGGGATAACTTGTAAAAGGGGTGACCATAAAAACTTAAAAAAAAATTTTAAGTTATGAAATAAAGTGGCAAGGGTTCCGACTTTGGAGGATCATAACTCCTAAACCACAAAGCCATTTTTCCCCATCCAAAGCTTGATTTGTAGATCTCATTGCCCTCTACAAAAGCTTCATACTGATCTATGTCAAAATACCTCATGTATTTTGAGTTATGGAGTGATCAAAATCAAGAAAAGTCACTTTGTTACAACACTTAGTGAAAATTTCACTAAGTTAGAATCTGCCTTTACTTTTTTCCAAATGTAGGGGGATTTTTCACTGGGATCCAAAAATTATCAAAACCAAATATGATCAAACAGTTGTTGTATCATATAAGGGCTTTCCAAAATGACCAAGAACATCACCAATTCAATTTGAGCTAAGATATATGGTAGTGGCAAAATGCCTTGCTGAAAACTGCCAAGGCATGGCAGATTTTTGTACTTTTGGTCGATTTGCCAAAATCAGCCTATTCCAAGCCTTGTCATCATCTTGGACACATCTGAGGATCAAATCTAAAGGGGACAATCACTGAGCCAAGCCTCCAAAGTCCTTCGAATAAGAAATAACATGCCAAACCTAGAATTGCCTAAAATAGGGACAAGACTCCAATTTTGGATTAGGGCATTCAATGGAAACACCAAGGTGGCATGGACTGAGCTATTAGCAACTGAATTCAGTCAAGACTTATCCAAGACCAAGGGAACCATCAGCCTGTGCCCTAACCTCTAGTCAATGGCTAGAGGAGACTTGGATTTTCATTTGCCAACATTGGCCAAACCTACTCAGCAGTTGCCATTCACTATTCCTTGCAAAACAAACTTGCTCTACTATAAATAGAGCTCAATTGTGATCAGTTTGAGTACACCAAAGCCATCAAACAGATGCTTTCCTCAAAATCTCTTTCTCTTGGCAAAAATTCCTTCTTTAGCAAGGTAACTCTTAGTTTTTGAGCTAGAGAGCAATTCCACTCAAACCAATCACACACACACCTCACATACATCATATGTGAGCTGATCAAACACTTAAACAACATCTGGAACACTGATTTCTTAGAATCACCAGTCAATTGCTCAAGGTTTTAACCAAGTTGCAGTTGAGATACCATGAAGTAATCCAGCAATTTTCAATAAAGTCTAAGCATTCAAACACACTCCATAGGGTGTAGGGAAGTTGTTCAGATCATCACAACTCAGCTGTAACACCTCCAACTCAGAAATCACATTGCACTTGCTGTCACGACCTAGAGGTAAGCCTAAACTTGGTCATCTCTCAATCTATGCATATTTCCTCGCACAATACTTTTTCCAAATGTTCATAATCATGCATGGAATGTTTCCCCTCAATTAATTGTTTTGTTTGAATCGTGTATCAAAATTCTCAGCCTTCATGCAGAAATTAGGGTTCTTGAGGTTTTGTCTTGATTTCTTATTCCATGTTAAAAATAAATGAAATTAAATACCATAGATATGATCGTGAGGTTGAGACGAGCAGATTGATATGTGGATTGCATGATATAACCAAGTATCCCGTGAGATTGGAGAGAAAATGCAAATCTGGGCAAAACCCAGAACACGCGCGTGTTCTTGGCGCCCTTTCTTGAAAATTCAAATGTTTGAATTTTGTGATTTTATTTAATTGATTCAAAAATTAATTTCTCTCTGAGTTTTAATGATTTTGAGTTGATTCTTTTTTTAAAAATTCATAAAAATGTTAAAATATTTTATTGTCCAAAAAATATTATTTATTTCATATAATTGATATTTCTACAAAGAATTAATATTTTAATTGTTTTTGACATTTTGAATATTTTTTCCATCTTGATTTTGCAAATTTTAATGATTTCTAATCATTTTGTAGGGCAAAACTTGATTTATGAAGCATTAATCCAAGATCACAATTTGTTTTCCACATGTTAAACAATTTTGATCATTTTAATTGAAGTTTTATTCAATTAAAATACAATTTGAAAACAAAATAGGGTTTTTGATTAATTCAACCCTCATAAATCATTTTCAAACACTTTGGGCCTCTAATAGAGTGTAAGACCCAACCCCCTTGTACATAAAAACTTTGTGGGCCTCACTCATTGTATAAGTCTCTCTGTACAAGTAAACGGCGCGACCGTCGTCCGTTTAAAACATCTGGGCCTCTCAAAATCTTTGGGCCTCTATTAGAGTGTAAGACCCAATTCCCTTTTAACCAAAACAATTTTGGGTCTCAGATATTGTATAAGTCCCTCTGCGTTAAAAGAAAACCTCGGCGCGATCACCTTTTCAAATGAAAAATCATCTGGGCCTACCCTTAAGTAGTAAGACCCATCTCTTTTTCTTTAAAACTTTTTGGGCCTGTTGAGAGAGTGTAAGACCCATCCCTTTGTACAGAAAACCTTTCTTGGGCCTCAGTCACTTGTATAAGTCCCTTTGTCAAAATTCAACAGTACGGTCACTGATAAAACCCTGGGCCTCTCCTTGAGCTGTAAGCCCTAATCTTTCTTTTCAAAGCACTTTCTCCTTTGATTTTGAATATGCTGTTGTTTTCAATCTTTCTTTGTTGGACAACTAACCACACAGCATGGAAGCTCTACAACCGAGTAAGTGTTTATACGCTTTCATTTACCGCTTTCATATACATATAACTGTATTGTGAGGTTGTTTCGCTGTAAGTCTTCTCTCATAAACTCATATCAACTATGTAATAATAGTATAGATATTTAGAGTTTCCCTAGCAAATACGTCTAGAACTAAGTAAAGTCGTTTCGATTACTCGTAGAAATAGACAAGCTAGATCCCCAATAGGAGCACCAGATACAGTCTTCTCTTTGGTTGTCCTCCTTAGGAATTATCAAGAGACTCTACCTCTCCAGAGATGAATGTATTCTCCGTGAATAGCATCTCTTGAGTTTCTTCAAAATTCTCGAACTTTCCTGGCTTGATCTATTCCTTGTGAATAGCCTGACTTAAATTTCTCGGGGTTTGGGGACCCACAGGCTTCTTAAAAGCATCGGCCTCCTCTTGGGCATTGTACAAGAACCCACAGGCTTCTTAAAAGTACCCCGCCTCCTCTTGGGCTTAGTACAAGGACCCGTCGGTTTCTTAGAAGTATTCACAGCCTCCTCTTAGGCTTCATATAATGATTCTTCCTCCGAGAATGATAGCTTCCTCTTGGGCTTCGTACAAGGACCTCTCGGCTTCTTAAAAGTTTCCAGCCTCCTCTTGGGCTTCGTACAAATTGTCCCGACGACCTCCTAGAGGTATAGGAACAGATATTAGTCATCTTCATAGAACAGCCTTTCGAAGAGTCTAGACCATACTGTTGTTTCTCAAAACATAGTACAAAAGATAAAACTCTAGACTTGGACAGTCTAATCTCCTTGAGTCTTAAAGTCATTCTCAAGCTCCCTTCCAAAAAAATAGGAAGAAAACCCATAGACTGAGACAGTCTCAATATCCTTTGGATTTCCCATTTCATTAAAGAACAGGAAATAACCCTGATCCTTGAATCAAATCCCTGAGTGCAATCATTACTCATATAAGAACTGATTTTCTCTTTAAATCAGCATATTGGATCTGTCACTCAACTGAAACAGCTACAATAACCTTCTCTTGGGCATTGTACAATGATTCTCCCCAGTGGAGCAAACTTTTTAGCCTCCATCTCGGGCTTCGTACGAGATATAAAACACTCTCTTGTTGAGTCAAACACCTTTAGCCTCCATCTCGGGCTTCGTACGAGATACAAAACACTCTCTTGTTGAGTATAAAAGACTCTCTTGTTGAGTCACCCCTTTTAGCCTCTATCTCAGACTTTATACGAGATACTAAAGCACTCTCTTGTTGAGTCAAACTTCTTTAGCCTCCATCTCGGGCTTCGTACGAGATACAAAAAGACTATCTAGTTGAGTCAAGTACCCTTTTAGCCTCTCTCTCTCGGGCTTCGTACGAGATACAAAATCACCCTCTTGTTGGGCCAATAGCCTCCTCTTAGGCTTTGTATAAGGAAACCCTGGTTGGGACAATCAACCTTTTAGCATCAAATTTATGCCTCGTTCATAGTATACAAACATCAACAACTCCTTCATCTAACTGCTGTAAGCGGCAAGCCTTTGGATTATTTACATCCATGCCACTGTCCCTCTTTTAGCGTGAGAAATTCCTAAAGGAAAGATGGAATTGCTCTACACTAAGTTAAAGTCTTCTCCTTAAGGTTAAAAATCCCCTATAAAGGAAATTATGGCATTGCTGGATTCACATATCCCAGTTAAAGTAATTCTCCTTTATAATCATTCACCCAACAGTCATAACAGACAAACCCCTCTTTAGAGATGACAAATTCCCTCTAAAGTCGAGACCTTTCAACTTCACATCTTGGGCTTTGAACAAGATATAAACCACCTTTAGCTTCACGTCTTGGGCTTTGAACAAGACACCAAAACACCATTTCCTCCCATAGAATAGGAGGAACTACGATCGCTCTGATTTCCCTGTTTCGGAAAACGGGAATACGTAGGCATAAGATTGAAAGAAAAATCTTAGCAAGCACACTAAAACAAAAATCCTAAATCCCGCATCAATTAAAAAGCATCAGTCCTAACATCCCGCCTATAGAATAAACCCGTCATTCTGCCAAAATAACATAAGAGAAGCCCCATTACCACATAGCATCTGTAACCTAACAGACCGCTGTTCAAACTCGGTATGCAAGCAGGGTTAGTTGGAGACATATATTTCCCTTCCTTCATCAGCTTCAATAGGATAAAAAAATGAATCGACCTGTAGTAACCCCAAAAGATCGACAGTGCTTAAGAACCACGTCCAAAATCACTCACTACAGAAATATGGCTCCCACCGTGGGGCTCTTGACTTCTTTTCATCTCTTTTGTAGAAACCGCGGAAAAACGACTCCGCCTGGGAGCCATTTTCTGTCAGGAACATAGAATTCATAGCTTTCAGAGGTCAAGGATGATTAAGACAAATATATATACTGCTTTTCCTAATTTATATATGTGTTTATTTTTCTGCTAATGGGAATGCGTGTGATGCCGCATGTGGAAAGATTGAGTATACACCTAGGAAAACCCCTTTAGTGGCGCAGAGGCTATCGGAAATACTTGTCATGCGATGCCACCCTCTTCTGAGGACTCTTCAAAAAACACCACCTAGCACGGTTCCCGGCCCACTGGTGTTTTCTTGACAAGAGTTGATGATGATGAGAGACAGGTACAAAAATCACTAGTAAACCTTTGGGATGGGTAGAGCCTTGACTCCGTGACAACGACCCTTTGACCCCATGTTTTTTCTATGTTTTTATGTGTTGCATTCATGTATTCATTAAATAAAACATTAAAATAAAAAAAAATTCTCTTCTAGTCTCTCTTTTTCAAATTAAACTAAGACTGTGATTGCAAATGTCAGAAAAAAGATTGCGATAATGGATTTCGGTAGAAGGAGAACTCATAAGTATACCTTTAGGATTCCAAAGCTAGAGGATTTGAGAGGTGAGTGATCAAAAACCAAGAGGCTTTCAGAGGCAAATTCGGAGGTCTGCTACCTCTATTAAGGATCCATGTGATTGAAGGAATCATGGAGACACTCATTCAGTTCTACGATACGGTTTATCATTGCTTTACATTCCCGGATTATCAGCTCGCACCAACGTTGGAGGAATATTCTCATCTGATTGATTTACATATCACTGATCGAGCTCCTTTTTCTGGACTGGAAGAAATTCCAAAGGATCAGACCATTGCAAGAGCAATTTATTTGGATGAGTCAGAGGTCAGGACTCACATGACCACTAAGGGTGGCATACAAGGTTTGCCGGCCCAGTTTATGACAAAGAAGGCCTTGTACTTTGCTAGTATAGGGAACGGGACTGGTTTTGAAAGCATATTTGTTTTACTCACCTACGAGTTATTTCTGTTGCCCAACATTAATAACTTCGTCGATATCAACGCAATTAAGGTTTTTTTCATTGGAAACCCTGTGCCGACTTTACTCGCTGATGCGTATCATTCTGTACACTTAGGAAATTTGTACAACGGAGGGGAGATCACATGTTGTGTATGCCTGCTATACAAATGGTTTATCTCCCACCTACTTAAGTCTGCTGCTTTTTGGGATCATAAGAGTGCCTTACGTTGGTCGCAGAAAATCATGTCTCTCACCAACTCTGAAATAGATTGGTGTAATAGGATTTATGATGGGATCAGGATCATTGACCGTTGTGGAAACTTCCCCAACGTACCCCTCATAGGAACTAAAGGAGGAATCAATTACCATCCAGTTCTTGTTTGTCATCAATTTGGATACCCGATGAGGCACGTTCTATGAAACACTCATCTGGAAGGTCTTTTCTTCAAGGAAGGGGAAAATGACAGAGCACAAAAGACAGAAATGGTGCACGCTTGGAAGCACTTTCATAAGAAAGGACGGGAGTCTCTAGGAAAACCGGAATGTGTCTCGGTGGAGCCTTATCTCCACTGGGTACAAACTAGAGCTCTCAAGCTAAAGATGCCTTATCCTCGTCACGGAGTTCTTCCTCCAAGGGAATCCGTCATGTACTTCATGACTGAGATGTAAAAACTTCAGGTTACTCTCAACAAAGTTCAACGGGAGAGGAGGTCTTGGAAGAATAAGTACCGCATTCTCAATGTGGAACGTATCAAAATACAGCAATTACTGAAAGATAAGGATGCTCTGATTGAGATTTTGGAGCAGCATGCTGTAGAGAATCAAGAAGACCAAAGGAATTTGCTCAATCCTTTCACCTGGCAAATGAATGACAACCCGACAACGCCTCAAGAGCCCCGGTCCAAGAAAAGGAAAGTGCCAGAGTCAGCACCCGATTTCTCCTCAAAAAGGACTCAAGACGCATTAGTTTAGGTTTCTGTTTCCGCACCTTGTAATCTACTGCATTTTCGTTTCCGCAATCTTTTGAATTCAATAAAAAGGGGTTTCCCTACTGTTTGATATTTGTAATCTAATTGTCGAAGTTTATTTTGATTAAACCAAAAAAAAATTAATATAATCATTGCATTCATCATTCTCACATCACGTATTCCTCTTACCTACGAATCTTACGTTTGTGTCTCAGTTCTAGAGTTAAACTGTCTCATTCGTATAATAATCGGGCCAATCGTCAGAAAAATATGGATGATCTTGAGGAAGAGAACAACTTCGTAACGACATGCAAGCCATGGCAGAAGTTCAGCTACAAAGAACTGTGATCTTAGAGATCACATCAGCGCCCATAGTAGAGAAGTATGATCCTAGGTATCAGATGCCGAAAGATCGTCCATGGGGCATGCCTGTCAACTATATCCCAGAAGGATATGTTCTGCCGATCACTAAAGATCAGGGAATCACAGCAGAAGCCACTGGGCCTGAAGGTTACCAGCTTTGGGAAAGCGAAGATGCCAGAGGCATACTGAGGACTCCTGAAGGTTACAAACTTCAGGAAACACCAAGGTTCACCGCCGTAGTCACGGTACCACCCCCTATGGTGCAAGCCATTCGCGGTCAGGATTTATTTGGAAAGGACGCCGCAGACCTCTGCTTGGTCCCCAATGTGAAAGTCCCGCACAAGTTCCAAGTGCCCGACTTTGAAAAATACAAGGGTAACTCTTGCCCTCAGAGTCACTTGGTGATGTACGCTCGGCGAATGTCAGCTCAGACAGAGAATCAGGACCTAATGATTCATTACTTTCAGGATAGTTAAACCGGTGCTGCCTTAAAATGGTACATGGGTTTAAACTGTGCTACGATTAGCACCTTCAGAGATCTTGGCACTGCCTTCATCCAACAATACAAGTACAATTTGGACATGGCACCAGACAGAGATCAGCTCAAATCAATGTCACAAAAGAACAAGGAAACCTTTAAGGAGTACGCTCAGAGATGGTGTGAAATTGCCGCACAAATTTGTCCACCTCTTGAGGAAAGAGAGATGACAAAGATCTTCTTAAAGTCCTTGAGCTCATTTTACTACGACGGAATGGTTGCCAGTGCGCCCAGTGATTTCACCGAAATGGTCGGTATGGGAGTTCGTCTTGAGGAAGCTGTCCGAGAAGGATGTTTAGTAAAAGACTCTGTACCATCAAGCAGTACAAAAAGATACGGTAGTCCTCTCCCTAAGAAAAAGGAGCAAGATATTTGGAATATCTCTCTCGGAAAGCAAAGGCGACGTTATCAACCAGTCGCAATTGTGACTCCTGCTATCAACCCTGCGCCTATTCCTACGTATCAGCCTCAGGTTGCGCAGAACCAACCTAATCAGCAGCAAAGGACACCACAGCCTCTTCAGCAGGCTCGTCCTCAATACAACAACAACCGTACAACGCGGCCACAAGGATTGATCCTATACCCGTATCGTACGCATAACTATTTCTGTTACTACTGACCAAGGGGAACATCCAGACTAAGTCCCCTCTTACAGTACCAGAAAATCTGCCTTTTTGGTTTAAGGTGGATCAGACATGCCCTTATCATCAAGGAGGATCAGGGTATAACATTGAGAATTGTCTTAATTTCAAATCTGACATGCAAAAGCTTGTTAGGAGCGGGCTCTTATCTTTCAAAGATACGAATCCCAATGTTCTCACGAACCCGCTGCCTCAACACGAGAAAGCTGCAGTCAACCTGATAGAAGGAGAATCTAACAATGTCTATCAAATTCATGATGTACTCTTGTTAAGGACCAATCTGGTCAATATGCATTGTAGACAGAGTGGATATGGCCATGTGCCACCTCATAATTATCATCAATGTGATGTATGCTCTAAAAGTAATCGAGGATGTTCTGTGGTGCAGTAAGCTCTACAGGAACAGATGGATCTCGGATGGATCCAAGAGTACTGAGTTCGTGGAGTTAACATGGTCTATACGAATTCCAACGTCATTCAAAACCACGACATTCGTGCGATGAATGTCAATTTAGTGGCGATACATTCAAGGCAAAGCCGGTATCATAATCTGCCACGGCATGATTACAGTTCCTGTCTGACTTGCTCGGTAAACAAACAGGGATGCTCTTTCATACAGGAGACCCTCCAGCGTCAGATGGATCTTGGGTGGATCCAAGACTACCATGACAGGAATCCCTATAAGATCAACATGGTTACGATCTTCGATATTCGCTTAATGAATACCAACCTAGTAGATTTGCATGCTGACCAAGTCAGGCTCGGGTTCCTGATATCACACGATTACCAAAGCTGTAAAGCGGGTTGCGAAAACGATCGAGGTTGTACCCTTGTCCAGGAGGCACTTCAGCACTTGTTAAATCACTGGTGGATGCCAATCTATATGGATGAAGATACTCAGCAAATTAGTATCAATAACCAGAACCCCACTCGGCGTCAAAGTCAGGATGTCCGATCTGTGGAAGCTAACCTGGTGAGGTTACCTTGTATTCAAAGCGGGCGTGGCCAGGTGCCACCATACAACTATGAACGTTGTGGAGTCTGTTCGGAAAATAACCAAGGATGCTACCTTGTGAGAGCAGCTCTTCAGGGTCAGGTGGATAGTGGAGAGATTTGCCCATATCCGGGCTCCGGGCCCATCAACTGGGTGCCGAACTACCTTGCCGATCAAATTGAGGACGTTATCGTAATCTCTTATCATCAGAGAACTAGGAATGTTTTCGCCATCATTCCTCTACTTGACGAATCCAAAGTTCCCAACCGGGAACAGATCAAGATTACTTACGATGGTCAGAAAAATCAGAAGGTTCCCATAGTCATCTATCTGTCGGGACCACTACCGTATGAATCAACTAAGGCTATCCCTTACAAATACGGTGCAACGATAATTGAAAATGGAAAGGAAATTCCATTACCCTCCGTCGTAAATATTGTAAACATCAGTCGTGTAACACGGAGTGGTAGAATCTTCAACAGAGGAGTTGGAGAATCCAACAAAGAAAAGGAACTTCAGACAGAAATTCCCGATCCACCAGTCGGTCGATCCAGTAATCCCGACCTTTCGAAAAATGATGATGAGATGCTAAAACTCATCCAAAGGAGTGAATACTCTCTTGTTGAGTATAAAAGACTCTCTTGTTGAGTCAAACACCTTTAGCCTCCATCTCGGGCTTCGTACGAGATACAAAACACTCTCTTGTTGAGTATAAAAGACTCTCTTGTTGAGTATAAAAGACTCTCTTGTTGAGTCACCCCTATTAGCCTCTATCTCAGACTTTATACGAGATACCAAAGCACTCTCTTGTTGAGTCAAACTTCTTTAGCCTCCATCTCGGGCTTCGTACGAGATACAAAAAGACTCTCTTGTTGAGTCAAGTACCCTTTTAGCCTCTCTCTCTCGGGCTTCGTACGAGACACAAAATCACCCTCTTGTTGGGCCAATAGCCTCCTCTTAGGCTATGTATAAGGAAACCCCGGTTGGGACAATCAACCTTCTAGCATCAAAGATGTGCCTCGTTCACAGTATACAAACATCAACAACTCTTTCATCTAACTGCTGTAAGCGGCAAGCCTCTGGATTATTTACCTCCATGCCACTGTCCCTCTTTTAGCGTGAGAAATTCCTAAAGGAAAGATGGAATTTCTCTACACTGAGTTAAAGTCTTCTCCTTAAGGTTAAAAATCCCCTATAAAGGAAATTATGGCATTGCTGGATTCACATATCCCAGTTAATGTAATTCTCCTTTATAATCAGTCACCCAACAGTCGTAACAGACAAAACCCTCTTTAGAGATGACAAATTCTCTCTAAAGTCGAGACCTTTCAGCTTCACATCTTGGGCTTTGAACGAGATATAAACCACCTTTAGCTTCACGTATTGGGCTTTGAACAAGACACCAAAACACCATTTCCTCCCATAGAATAGGAGGAACTACGATCGCTCTGATTTCCCTGTTTCAAAAAACGGGATACGTAGGAATAAGATTGAAAGAAAAATCTTAGCGAGCACACTAAACCAAAAATCCTAAATCCCGCATCTATTGAAAAGCATCAGTCATAACATCCAGCCGATAGAATAAACCCATCATTCTGCCAAAATAACATAAGAGAGGCCCCATTACCACGTAGCATCCGTAACCTAACAGACCGCTGTTCAAAGTCGGTATGCAAGCAGGGTTAGTTGGAGACATCTATTTCCCTTCCTTCATCAGCTTCAATAGGATAAAAAATGAATCGACCTGTAGTAACCCCAAAAGAGCGACAGTGCTTAAGAACCACATCCAAAATTGCTTGCTACAGAACCCAAACACTAAACTAACCTAGAAAATTCAAAAACACGAATAAAATCCAGATTCAAAACACCCAAACACAAACAAGCAACAACCGATCACAATCAAGACCTAAAAGTTAAGTTTTTCGGCTTACCTCCCCTGCAGTGTCCAATTAAGTTGCTTCGAACCTTCCTACCTCTCTTTTAATTATCTGTTTGCTTTAGATCATCCCTCCCTTCGCTAATCCTCCTTCTTTGATTTTTTGCAGGTGCTGGAGGCTAAGCTCAGAGGGATTAGGGTTCTAATGTTGAAGCCTAATTCTCTTAGAGGCAGGAGCTTTAGTGATGGGTTTTGAAGTCGCTGCAAATTTTTTGATTTTCGGGCCTCCCCTCACTCTAAATTCTTAGGTTTTTATAGCATTAGAAATTAGGTTTAGAGTTAAGTTAGGTTAGATTTGTTTAGTAATTTTTGATGTAATCAGATTTGATTTGATTTTGTTTTTTTTTTATTGTAATCTTTTTATTTGATTTGATTAGATTAGGGTTTGATTCAATTTTGTAATTTGTTGTACAAAACGATTTGGAAAATTAATGAAAATGATTTGTCTTGATTGTTCTGATACGATCCATTTGGTTCCTAATCTGCGCAAGTTAGGGTTAGAAACTTGGGGAAGGAGAAGACGTGGGTCAACACTTTGACCCACAATAAAAATAAAAAATAAAAAAATAAATAGTAAAAATAATAATAAGGTAAATAATTACCTAAATAAATAGCCATAAAAAAATGAGAGGCGAGAATTCTATTATCAGTGACCCACTTAATTGATAATAATAATAATCTAAAAGTTGAATAAAATACTAAAAATTATTTAAACAATAACCGAATTAACAAACAAAATTAATAATAATAATAATAAACCTTAATATAAAACCTAATTATTAATTAAAACAACCCCTATTTAATAAATAAAATCAAAACCAAACTAATGGATATTTAATTAATCACATCTCTCAAAAAACACTAATAATAAAAATATTAAAAATAATTAACCCAAAAAATAAAACTTATTATCATCTTAAAAGCCCCGTCTTTTCTAAAAAATAAAAATCCTAATTAATTCTACCATAAAAATCTAAAATAAAAAATTAAAATGAAATCCCCAATAAATTTAAAAGAAGACTCTACTTCCTATTATTAAAAATAAATTGAGAAAAAAATAAAAATTTTAAATTTTAAATCCTCACTAAACATAGAAAAGCCCCTAATATAAAGCCAAACCCCAAAATAGGCCCCAAAAGTACTAACAAACCCCAAAACTCAATGACATTCATATGACACACCCTTGATAGCACCAAAATTCTAAAAAAAAAAAATCACCGGTCAAAATTTAGGGTACTACAGCTGCCCCTATTTAATCGTCTTCGAATCAGAAAGAGGAAGTCGACATGTCTTTCTCTTTTGAAGAGGAGATGATTAAATACAATAAGGACCCTAATTTTGACCGCTATGTCAGACAGGTACTACGCTGACTATCCTGAAATCCTTAGTAATACGCCTGTAGCAAAATATCCGATTCAACCCTTTTAACCCCGAAAGTACTTATAATCCTATGTCATGTATGCGTGTTTAAAAGTATGTATGCTTTTATGCATGATGCATTATTTGGGCTAACACCTCTTTTATGATATGCAGTGCATGTGTTTGCGGAAACCAAATCTTTTGCAATATTCTGACTTCCCGACCCTTGAACCCTTGACTCCTTTGATGAGTGCAACCAGTCATGTGCTCCTGCAATCCGGAGATGCGTATCATTCTTTTTAAAGAAACTTCCACAACGATTAAAATCGTGACTGTTAATATATAGACCCTGTGTTTAACTTGGAAGAAATATGATCCCTTTACTGTTTCCAAATCAAAGTAAAATACCTTTCCTTTTTCTCTTTTTTTTAAAGCTTTTGATTATACCTAATGTTTCAACGCATTATTCTATAATTAATCAACATTTTGTAATCAAACGGAGTAATTGGAAAGAAAAGACAGTCTTATTTATTGAAAAATGGGCCCATGAATAGGCAATAGTACATAAGGAACGCAATCCTCATAAGGAGGAATTACTGCAAATCAACAAGATAAAAGAATGGCAATATGGAAAAACAAATTTATCTATGTCCCTATTGAATTCAAACACCAGCTAATATCCCTAAGTCTCCGAGGCCGTGACACTTCGCTTCTGAAGATGACGACTGGATTAATCATTCCTTTCGGAATCCCTGTTCCGCAACCATAAGTGCTATCAGTCATATGCCTTTTGGATATCCTTAATTTTGTCTGGATCGTTCTTTTTTAGTCTTAGTCCATCAGGATAATATACCATTTTTTTCAACTAGCCCCCCTTTAGGGTTTTCGACTTTCTGGGTATCATTTTTTATTTAAGTCCCTAATTTTTTCCTGGATTGCTCTTTCGAGTTTTTAATCCACCGGGACGCCCTAATTTTTGCCTAAGTCGCCCTTTCGGGTTTTTGACTTAGCGGACTTTTATCCTCTTTTTCTAGGCATAGTTTTTTTTGACTGAATCGAAATTTACCGGTCGCAGTAAATCCGCTCCATCTATAGTAGTCAACATTAAAGCTCCACCTGAGAAGGCACTCTTTACAACATATGGTCCTTCATAGTTTGGGGCCCACTTTCCTTAACACCAGGTCTCCTTCCTCAAATAGGCGAGGACGAACTTTCTTGTCGAATGCCTTCTTGAGTCTCTGCTGATATAACTGACCATGACCTATAGCGGCCATGCGCTTTTCCTCTATGAGATTCAGTTGATCAAGTCTATTTTGTTCCCACTCCGCTTCATCCAGCTTGGTCTCCATTATGAATCTAAGTGAAGGAATTTCTACTTCAATAGGGAGTACCGCTTTTGTGCCATATACCAAGGAAAAAGGAGTAGCTCCTATCGAAGTACGAACTGAGGTTCTGTAGCCATGTAGTGCGAAAGGGAGCATTTCATGCCAATCCTTGTAAGTCTTCACCATTTTCTGGATAATCTTCTTGATACTTCTACCGTGCCATTCATCTTCGGACGATAAGGCGTCGAGTTGTGGTGATCAATTTTGAAACTCTCGCATAGCTCATCCATCACTTTGTTATTTAGATTGAGCCCATTATCCGTGATGATCTTGTTAGGAACCCCATAGTGACAAATTATCTCTTTCTTGATGAATCGTGCAATTACTTGCCTTGTCACATTAGTGTAGGAAGCAGACTTTAACCATTTGGTGAAGTAGTCGATAGCAAATAGAATGAACTGGTGTCCATTTGATTCCTTTGGCTCGATCATCCCTATTATGTCTATCCCCCACATAGAGAAAGGCCACAGAGCAGTTAAGACATTTAGAGGAGTTGGTGGCACATGAACCTTATCTACGTAAATTTTGCAATTGTGGTACTTCTTGACATATTTGAAGCAGTCTGATTCCATAGTCAACCAATAATACCCTGCTCGGAGGATCTTCGTGGCCATTGCGTGCCCATTTGAATGGGTTCCAAAGGATCCCTCGTGGATTTCTCTGATGAGCATGTCCTGTTCATGTCCATCTAAACACCGGAGCAACACAATGTCATGATTCCTTTTATACAGTACCTCTCCGTCAAGGAAAAACTAGGCAGCCAGTCTTCTAAGTGTTTTTTTTATCCCCACTTGAGGCATTGGAAGGATATTCTTGTTTTTGGAGGAATTGCTTGATATCATGAAACAACAGTTTATCCTCTACTTCGGCCTCCACTGCTACACAATACGATGGTTCATCTATGCGATTAATTCTTATAGTCGGTGCTTCGTTATACCATTTGACTTTGAACATGGACGCCAAAGTTGCCAAAGCGTCTGCCAGTTGATTCTCATCTCTAGGGATATGATGGAAGGTGATCTCATCTAAGTATGCTATCATTTTCCAGACACAATCTCGATATCTAGTTAGCTTGGCATTAAGTATTCTACATTCTCCTTTGACTTAATTGATGACGAAAGCCGAATCTCCATATACTTCTAAGATCTTGATTCCGAGGTTAATGGCTTCGTTAATCCCCAACATACACGCCTCATATTCCGCCATATTGTTAGTACACGTGAAGCATATTCTCGCAGTGAAGGGTATGTGGAATCCTGTGGGAGAAGTTATAACAACTCCTACCCCATGTCCTTCTGCATTTGAGGCTCCATCGAATATAAGCTTCCACTGAGATCCGGGCTCAGGCCCTTCGTAGGAATCTGGGATATCATCATCTCTTACAGCCATCACATCCTCGTTAGGGAAGTCAAATTGCATAGGCTGCCAGTCATCTACTGGCTCATGAGCGAGATGATCGACTAACATGCTCCCTTTTATGGCCTTTTGGGTAACTTACTGGATATCATATTCAGTCAGTAACATCTGCCACCGAGCTACTCTCTTAGTCACTGCAGGCTTCTCGAATATATACTTGATGGGGTCCATTCTTGATATTAAGAAAGTAGTATGGCACACCATGTATTGCCTTAATCGTCGGGCGGCCCATACAAGAGCACAACAGGTCTTCTCCAAGAGTGAGTATCTGGATTCACAATCGGTGAATTTCTTACTCAGGTAATAAATTGCGTGCTCCTTTCTCCCTGTTTCGTCTTGTTGTCCGAGTACATAACCCATCGACTTGTCAAGCACCGTTAGATACATTATGAATGGTCTTTAAGGTACCGGTGGCACCAATATGGGTGGTTCTTGCAAATATTCCTTGATTTGATTGAAGGCCTTTGGACAGTTTTCACCCCACTCGATGCTTTGACCTTTCCTTAACAGTTTGAAGATTGGCTCACAAGTAGCAGTAAGATGGGAGATAAACCTAGCAATATAGTTTAGTCTCCCCTGGAACCCATGCACTTCTTTTTCTGTTTTCGAAGCCGGCATTTCTTTGATGGCCTTTACTTTGTCAGGATCCACTTCTATACCTTTCTGACTGACTATGAACCCCAACAACTTCCCAGATCTGACCCCAAAAGTACACTTCACCGGATTTAGTCGTAGCTTGAACTTCCTCATCCATTCAAACAACTTCTGTAGATTGACTATGTGCTCTTCCTCAGTTTGTGATTTAGCAATTATATCATCGACGTAAACCTCTATTTCCTTGTGCATCATGTCGTGAAAGAGAGTTACCATTGCCCTTTGATAAGTTGCCCCAGCATTCTTTAACCCGAAGGGGATTACCTTGTAACAGAAGGTTCCCCATGGAGTAATAAAAGTGGTTTTTTCTATGTCAGAGGGATCCATCTTGATCTGATAATATCTGAAAAACTCATCCATGAACGAGAAGACTGAAAATTGAGCAGTGTTATCCACCAACACGTCAATGTAGGGTAGTGGAAAATCATCTTTAGGACTCGCTCTATTGAGATCTCGATAATCTACGCACATTCTGACTTTTCCATCCTTTTTTGGCATAGGAACAATGTTGGCTACCCATTCTGGATACTTCACCGCGGCTAAGAACCCTGCATCAAACTGCTTCTTAACCTCTTCCTTGATTTTGAGAGTCATATCTGGTCTAGTCCGCCTTAACTTTTGTTTGACCGGTGGACATTCGGGTTTAAGCGGTAGCTTATGTTCAACAATATCCGTGTCCAAACCCGGCATATCTTGGTAAGACCAAGCGAACACATCCACATACTCTTGTAGTAACTTAACCAACTTCCCCTTGATGTCCTTGTTTAAAGAAGCACCAACTTTAACCTCCTTTTTGTCCTCCTCAGTTCCCATATTGATCACATCCACTAGTTCCTGATGAGGTTGTATCACCTTATCCTCTTTCTATAACATTTTGGCTAGCTCTTCAGGGAGCTCACAATCGTCCTCATCACCCTCTCCCGCTTGGTTAATCGGGAACTCAAAGTTGTAAAGAATTATAGCAGTGTTATTTTCAATAGGTTCAATTTTAATTCTGCATGAGGGAGATTTTTGTGCTTATTATTTTTTGAATTGGTGCAAATGAAAGTACTGAAAAGAAAAGTGTATTGCCATTTGGGAAAAAGGAAATGAAGAAAAGAAAAAGATCTTGATTGAAAATAAAATGCGATTTCATTATTAAATAATTCAAAGAAACAAAAGGTGGCCCTACAAAGCTTCGTCCGCTTGCCTTAGGAATAGCAAGGGACTTATTAATATTTAAAAAAAAGTAAATTACTTCGAAACAGAAATCATCTCAGGAATCTCGATGACCCTCCAATTGTTGAGAACTACATCTGGAGAGCAATGGCACACCCAATCCAATATTCCCTTATTTTCCTCTTCAATCACAGTCACTTGATCTTCATCTCTGAATCTGGCATTATGGAATGTTTCTTCAAGAGGAGGAAATGTCATCCGACGGGACTTCTGAACCCCTTTATTAGCTGGTTTGTAACCCAGCCCGAATTGATCCTTCTTTTCATGCATCTCTATCACTTTGCCCCAACCATTAGTATCCTCATTCTAGATCAAGTCTGTGATCCTTTTTGGCCTTTCCTCTTGTCGAACGACTTGCTTACGACTGACCGTCGCAACCTCCAAAGCTTGGAACAGTATTTTAAATGTCTCCCAGTCCACTTCTATGTATCTGAATGACGAGAGATGGCTGACAAACATGTCTTCCTCCCCATCAACAATTATTAAATTGTCCCAAGATATGAACTTAAATTTCTGATGAAGTGTGGAAGTAATTGTGCCCGCAACATGAATCCATGGTCGTCCTAGAAGACATGTGTATGAGGGATTGATGTCCATAAGTTGGAACATGATCATGAAGGTATGTGATCCCACCACTGTAGGTATATCCACCTCCCCAATTACCATTCTTTTCGAAGCGTCGAAAGCCCAAACAATCAGGGAACTGGTCTTCATAAAGGTCGTTACAGATGTTAATTTCATTAGGGTATCCTTAGGCATGACATTTAGGGCAGACCCTATGTCCACTAGCACCCTTGAGAGAATAGTGTCTTGACATTTGACTGATATATGCAAGGCCTTATTATGTGCTTGCCCCTCGGGAGGTAATTCCTCACTACTAAAACCCAGACAAGTGCTGGCACCGATATTGGCGACCACCTCGTCAAACTGAATTACTGATATGTCTTTGGTGACATGGGCTTCATTTAGGACCTTCAGCATGGATTCCCTATGTGCCTCCGAGCATAACAACAAGGATATAATAGAGATCTTGGACGGTGTTTGATTTAGTTGGTCCACCACCCTATAATCACTTTTCTTAATGATTCTCAAAAATTCATCGACGTCTTCTTGAGATATACCCTTCTTGGAGGGTCCCTCACCTGTACTTGTGGTCTCCTTCCCCTTTGAGCTTTCGGGGATATCCTTCTTAGGTTGTTCTGAGGAGTATACTCTTCCACTACGGGTCATCCCTCCAATACCAGCTATGTTAGTAACAGCTGGTGATAATATTATAGTCTTTCCTCCCACAGACGCAGTGATGTCATACTTCCAAGGTACAGTCTTAGTGCTCTCATATGGAAACGGTGCTGGAACATGGAAAGTGATAGGGCCTACTGACTTTGCAGGCACTGGAGCTTTGACTGGTGCAGGAACGGGTATTTGAATTGGTGTTCGTGCAGGTACCAGAATTGATATCTGAATCGGAGCCTGTGCAGGCCTTGAAACTGGTATTTGAATGGGTGCTTGTGCAGGCCTGGGAACTGGTATTTGAATAGGCACTTGTGCAGACCTTGGAACTGGTATTTGAATAGGAGTGGCAGCTCCTCTTTTCTGGTATGGAATATCAGAAGGTACTTGCCCCTGGGATTCTAAGGCAGCCACCTCATTCATATTCCTTAAGTACCCAATTTGAACTATCCCATGGTCCATTAATTGTAGGAGGACCCTCTTCATCTTCTTATAGTTATTGGGATCAGCCGCGCAATCCTCGCAGTCACCGTGCAGCCTTTCAAACTCTTCGTACCCAATTAATACTTCCCTTACTTTCGTCATAGGAGTCTTTACTTGTTCTACCCCTATTATTAGGACATTCTCTCCTAGTCCCTCAATGGAGTTAACAGTTGGTCCAGCGTGCCCTGGGAAAGGGTTATCTCCCACATTTGGATTGTCATAACTGAAGTTAATGACCTTCTAATCCACCAAATCTTGTACCCTAAACTTGAAGGTTAAACACTTTGCAGTCGTATGCCCTGGCGATCCAGCATGGTACTCACATCTAGCATTAGCATCATACCCTCGAGGAGGAGGCGTAGGAGGGGGCCCTAACAGCTTGATTTCTACCAATCCCTTTTGGATTAACATTGGCAGGATCTGAGTATATGTAGTGGGTTTAGGGTCAAAGTCCTTCCATGGCCTCCTTTGTTCCCTTCGGGGATAGTTCTGTTGTTGCTGATTTTGCGGAGGTGGCGCCCTTGGTTATGGGATTTGGAGCGTAGGAGGCACTTGACTAGAGGCCGTAGCCGCCACGTAAGGGTTATAAGGTACTTGAGTATACCTATCAGCAGAAATGGTGTTGGCCTCCTTCTTCGAACTGTTTCTAGAGTACCTTTTGTTGCTATGTTGATTGGAAGACGACGTTCCAATCTTTCCACTTTTTAATCCATTCTCGATCCTTTCCCCAATGATAACTAAATCCGCAAATCCAGTTGAGATAGATCCAATCATCTTTTCATAGTGTAGCCCTTGCAGGGTTCCCATGAATGTATCTACTAGCTCGCTTTCCCGCAATGGAGGTTGCACATGAGAGGCTAGCTCCCTCCATCTCTGGGCATACTCCTTAAAAGATTCGTTCCCTTTTTGAGACATGTTTTGTAATTGTATGCAATTAGGGGCCATGTCTACATTATATTGGTATTTCCTTATAAAGGCACTTGCCAGATCCTCCTAGTTCTTGATGTAAGTCCTTTCTAATTGCATGTACCAGTCCAAGGATGCCCCACTAAGGTTTTCTTGGAAAACATGCATCATCAACTTTTCATTTTTAGCGTGCGCCCCCATCTTTCGAGAAAACATCCGGATGTGATTTTTGGGATAACTAACTCCTTTATACATCTCGAAGTTAGGTTCCTTAAACTTAAGAGGCACGACCACGTCGGGTACCAAACACATTTCGAAGGCATCAATCCCAAAGACCTTGGATCCTTCCACAGCCCTTAATCGTTCCTCAATTATCTTGTACTTTTCATCCTCCCTTCTTCCTTCCATGGCAGCCAGTTTAGTTTCACGACCTACTTGCCTTGAGTCTTCCTCTCCATATTGGAGGTGCCAGTTTTCAGATACCTCACGAGTGACAGGTATCTGTATAGGTCGTGATTCTCCATTGAGCTCGGGTGGAGGAATAGACCCTACAAGAGGTTGAGTGCTAGTCTTCCCCGTACTAGCCTCTAATGCTTCACGTTCCAAGTCTTCCACAAATCCCAAGAGAGGATTATTATCTTTATACTAGGGAGGAGGGGTAGGGACACTCCTACGGTTACTAGCCTCGGTGTCTCTTGCTATCATATTCTGAATAGCTCGAGTCAGTTGGTCGATTTTTTCCTTCATTACCTCCACATTTCCTTTGACAACATCCACATCTCCCTTTAGAGCAACGTGGTTCAGCTCCATTTGTTCCATAGCTTTCTTTTGGTGAGCACGGGTGTTGGGTCGAGACGTCAGATTGTTGCGATGATTCTGAGAGAAGATATCAAAAAATGATTTCCGTTTGATGTTTTTTTTAATTATGTTATGCATGCATGAATGTATGAGTATGCAGAAATTATTTTTATTTCAGGAATCCTAAACTTTTATTTATTAAGAGTAAAGCCAAGGATAATGGAAAACAAATACTTTTATTCATGAAAGGAAAGTACTAGTGTCAAAGCCCTATTTATTACATAAGGAAAACCACACTAGGAACACACCCTTAAATTATTCAAACTTAAAAACCAAACGTAAGAAGTCATTACATAGAAAAGCTAAATCCTCCTCCTAATCCTTGCCCTAAACTCCTCTACCATCTCACTACAAAGGGCAAGAAAATCGGTGATCTCTTTGACTGGCTTAAAGTTATCAGCCATGTACTCTGCCTCCTTTAAACTTCGAGGGATCTCGTGGATGAGATCATTGTATAGTAAGATCAACTTTTGATACCTTTCTCGATAATATGCCTCATTACTTTGTAACTTTGCCAGGATCTCCAAATCCTCCCTAGTAGTTTACTCTAGCTGTTGGTTATGTTCTTCAACATTAATGCCCCATGCCCTTAGATCTTCGTAAGAATCCTGAAGCTCCCCATATATCCTTCTAAGCTCCTGGTTCTCCTCTTGAGTTTCTAACCATCCTTCTGGCCGTAGGGCAAGAAGTTCTTCGGCTGATCTCAATCGCACAGTTGCATCTAGGGCTTGCCATTTGCTCTCGAGAAGAGCGTTAACCAAGCTTTGGACTTCAGCTTCAAGGTTGTGGATACGCCTATCATATCCCTCCTTGAACTCTCTTTGCGTTGATGTCATCCAAATGTCCCTCCACTCGTCCCTTTGACATCAGGCTCTATCTAGTTGCTCCTTATGGTCTTTGAGACGTGAACTCACAGCTTGAAGGTCGGTGTAAGCTTGTTCCTTCTTCTCTTCCTCCATCTGGGCTATCCCCTTATTGATCTTGGAATACTCCATAACTTCATTGAGGCTCCTTCTTAACTGACTACTTTCTCTAGTGGATTGGTAAAATTTACCTTCCCACTCTTCTTTTTCTTTTGTCAACTGTGAAATAGTCTCTTTTAGTCTTTCACTTTCCTCTATGGAGATTGCGGCAGGTGGGGGAACCCTTGGATTAACAGGATGAACCAAAGCAAAAGGAAGCTTCACTATACTCACCCTTTCTTTCATCCATTGTAGATATGGTACCCTAGATTCTTCCCTTAGTCTTTTAAGACTGCCCTTCCCTTTGATACTTAGCCTCTAAGCTTGAGCAATATTTAGAACATCAGGATGATTTCCAGCTACATTTCGTAGGACGAAGCCTTCTAACAACCTATCCTCTGGCTTTTAGGCCAATGGATGCCCCAATTTCCTCATTGCTAAGACAGGATTGTAACTTATGCACCCTCTCGATCCTATCAAGGGTATATTAGGAAAATCACCACAGCTTAGGATCATATCTTTTCGATGGAGTATTTGAAGGAACCATAAGATGTCTTTATCAACAAGAGATACCAAATATTGAGACCAAGCATAAGCTTTCATTTTTTCCATATCCTTTAAATCCCTCACTAGGTGAGAGCACAACCATTTGTACAATAACTGAGAGCAACATAACATAGCCTTTCCCCTTCTTTCAAATTTTTGGTGAAGGGTAAAGTATATATCCGCTAGGAGAGCCGGTGTAGGATCTTCTTCTCCAATGGTCACAACCAAGAATAAATTAATGGCAGCGATGTCTACGAAGTTCTTCGCGCTCGGGAATAGAACTAACCCAAAGATGAGGAGTACCATGATGGCGTCCATGGCTGCCCAATTTTTGCAAGCAGCAAAATGACTGGCCTTCTTCTCCAAGAACCCTTTAGAGAACCCATGAAAGTCTTCTTGAACCTTTAAGTTAGCTTGCAAGTCTTCCTCACGGATGTGAAAACCACTTGCCATTTATTTGAAGGTAGGGAGATACCCTAATGCCTTGAATGGACCTTTGTTGTTCTTGGGGAGACCCAGTATCCTACGAACTTCTTCTAGAGTAGGGGCTATTTGAAAGTCTTGAAACTGGAAGCACCTTAACTCTGTGTCGTAAAACTGAGCCAAGGCGGTTAGGCCCTCTTCTTGAATAGGAGTAGTGACCAGCTCTAATATATCCACATACTTACGAATTAGGGGCTTTCTCCTTTCCTGAGGCAACCCCATAACATAAGCTTTTAAGCCCCCTATGTCAGATGTTCTTACTTTGATTGTGATAGTTTTCCTTTTCCCGAATTCCACTGCCTTTGACTTTAACTCTTTTTGAAAATATTTAAGATTCCTGTGACATGATAATGCAAAAAAAAAAGAATTTATGAGGATGATGAATGCAAATTTCATATACTTTGATTAGGGTAAGATAATATGCAAGCATGTCCTAGTAAAGGTAGGCTCCCTAGAATATGTTAGGTCTATGTTTTGTCTACCCAATCCCCTCACATGTAGGATATAAAGTTTGGACAACATAACGACCCTACACTGTACGGACTATAGCCTTGTTTTACCATGAGAAGGAGCAAGCCTTTCTATGGTAATCCTTCAGGATAAGTCTCATCTGGGTAGGACCCTAGTAACAGCCCTTGAGGGTTGAATACGTAGGGTCTCCATGAGTTAGTAAGGGGTAGGCTAAAAGTTCTCAGAGTCTCGGACCACATCCAAATCATCATCTACGTTAGGGGCTAGCCCTTTCATGAGGACACCTTTGGAAAGATCTATTCTGAGTGTGGCATTAATGAATTGTTGGGGATGTCGCATCCCCCCCCAAAAACTTTTTCGTTCGACGTCCTAATCTAGGGTTATACTCCAAGCTTGGGCTTTAGCTTCACACATCATTTGCCCCAATCCAAAGCATGATGACAAAAATAAAAAAAAATATTATAGACAAATATAATAAATAAACAAATTAAAACATAAAATAGATCATAATAAAAAATAAAAATAAAAAAAATATACACCCAAAACAAACAAGGACCCTAAAACCTAAGGTTAGTAGGGACTCTTTTTAGGGAGACGTCGCCAGCTGTCGCGGCCGGCAACAATATCGAGTCGCCATCATATTTTTTCTAATGGAAATAAATGATAAACCTAAACAATCCTAATCTTAAAGGTAGAGATTCCTAAGGTTCGGGAGTCAGTTAAGTGAGGGGAAGGTGTTAGGCAGCCCTCACCTCCATTGTACTCAATGGGATCCTCCTTATATTTTAGGGTATGCCTGTTTGTTTGTCTAATTTTCTATTTATTTACAAAGGAATCCTAAGTTTTTTATTATTATACTAGCTAGGGTTTACAACCCTATGCCTACGTACCTTCAATCTGAAGGATCAGAGTAACCGTAGTTCACCTCCCCTATTCCTACCCCCTAACCCTATTCCTAATCTTAATCCCAAACCCAATCCACTATTTATACTCTTGGATAAAGAGTTTTATCCCTTAATCTATTGTTTATACTCCTAGATAAGGAGTTCTATCCCTTTATCTATATTTATACTCCTAGATAAGGAGTTCCATCCCCTATCCCTTGTTTATACTCTCGGATAGAGAGTTCTATCCCTTATCCATTATTTATACTTTCGGATGAAGAGTTCTATACCTTATCTATTATTTATACTCTCGGATGGAGAGTTTTATCCCTTAACCCCTTATCCCTTGACCTATATTTATACTCTTGGAACCTAAGAGTTTTATCCCTTATCCCATCTGTAGCGAGCGAATTTGGGACGTGGTTCTTAAGCACTATCGCTCTGGAGTACTACAGGTCGATTCATTTTTTATCCTATTGAAGTTGATGAAGGAAGGGAAATAAATGTCTCCAATTAACCCTGCTTGCATACTGAGTTTAAACAGCGGTCTGTTAGATTACGGATGCTATATGGTAATGGGGCTTCTTTCTTCTTACTTTGTTTAAGGCTGAAATAACAGGACTATGTTATTGGTAGGATGTTAGTATTGATGCTTTTCGATTGATGTATGCAGGTACGGGATTTGGGGTTTTGGATTCCCTTTTACCGAAACAGGGAAACCAGAGCAATCGTAGTTCCTCCTATTCTATGGGAGGAAAAAGGTTGTTTTGGTGTCTTGTTCAAAGCTCAAGACTTGAAGCTGAAGGTGGTTTTTATCTTGTTCAAAGCCCAAGATGTGAAGCTGAAGGGTCTATTTGTATCTTGTTTAAAGCCCAAGATGTGAAGCTAAAAGGGTGTTGGCTTTAGAGAGAATTTGCCGTCTCTATAGGGGGTCTGTTTTTGTCACAACTGTTGGGTGACTGATTATAAAGGAGAATTACTTTAACTGGGATATGAGAATCCAGCAATGCCATAATTTCCTTTATAGGGGATTTTCAACCTGAAGGAGAAGATTTTAGCTCAGTGTAGAGCAATGCCATCTTTCCTTAGGAATTTCTCATGCTAAAAGAGGGACAGTGGCGTGGATCTAAATAATCCCGAGGCTTGCCGCTTACAGCAATTAGATGAAGGGAAAGGAGTTGTTGATGTTTGTATACTGTGAACGAGGCACAACTTTGATGCTAAAAGGTTGATTGGCTCAACCGTGGTTTTCTTATACAAAGCCTAAGAGGAGGCTATTGACCCAACAAGAGGGTGCTTTCTGTCTCGTACAAAGCTCGAGAGAGGGGCTAAAAGGTTTGACTCAACAAGAGGACAGGAGTGTTTTTGTATCTCGTACAAAGCCCGAGATGGAGGCTAAAAGGGTTGACTCAACAGGAGAGTCTTTTATATGTGTCTTGTACGAAGCCCAAGACAGAGGCTAAAAGGGTTTGACTAAACAAGAGAGTCTTTTATACTCAACAAGAGAGTGATTTGGTGTCTCGTATGAAGCCTGAGACAGAGGCTAAAGGTGATCGACCCAACAAGAGAGTCTTTTGGTATCTCGTATAAAGCCCGAGATGGAGGCTAAAGATGTTTGACTCAATAAGATAGTCTTTATACTCAACAAGAGAGTGTTTTTTGTATCTCGTACAGAGCCCGAGATGGAGGCTAAAAATGTTTGACTCAACAAGAGAGTGTGAAAAGGTTAGCTCCGTTGGGGAGAATCATTGTACAAAGCCCAAGAGGAGGCTAAATGTGCTGGTGACTGTTTCAATTGAGTGACAGGTCCAGTAAGTTGGTTAAAAGAGAAAATCAGTTCTTATATGGGTAATGTCGTACTCATGGATTTGATCTGAGGACCAGGATTATTTCCTGTTCTCTAAGGAAACGGGGAATCCAAAGAAGTTTTAGACTGTCCGAGTCTACGGGTTTTATCTTTTGTACTATGCTTAAGAAATAGTAGTAGTAAGATCTAGACTCTTTGAAAGACTGTTATATTAAGATGACTAATTTCTGTTCCTATACCTCTAGGAGGTCATCGAGACAATTTGTACGAAGCCCAAGAGGAGGCTGGAAACTTTTAAGAAGCCGAGGGACAATTTGTACGAAGCCCAAGAGGAGGCTATCTCCCTGGAGAAAGAATCATTATACGAAGCCTAAGAGGAGGCTATGAAAACTTCTAAGAAGCCGACGGGTCCTTGTACAACGCCCAAGAAGAGGAGGGGATGCTTTTATGAAGCCTGTGGGTCCTTGCACTAAGCCCAAGAGGAGGCTGATGAACAGTTCCATAAGGGGTTTCACTAGGAACAATGGCCTTCTGTATATGAACTGTTCAAAGGGAGGATTTCTTAGATCTAGTTATCTAACAAGGTCTTTACTGTTTAGGTTATGTTGAAACATTCGAGGTTCTGTCTAGTTCTAGACGTAATTTTCGGGGAAACTCTAAATATCTATACTATTATTACACAGTCGATATGAGTTTATGAAAGAAGACTTATAGTGAAACAGCCCCACAATACAGTTATATACATATGAAATTGGTAAATGAAAGCGGGTAAACACTTACTCGATTGTAGAGCTTCCATGTTGTTTGGTTAGTTGTTCAACAAAGGAAACTTTGATAACAATATTATATGTAAAATCAAAGGAGAAAGTGCTTTGAAAAGTTTATTGGGGCTTACAACTCAAGGAGAGGCCTAAGGTTTTATCAGTGATCGCACTGTCGTTTTGAATTTGTACAGAGGGACTTATACAAGTGACTGAGGTCCAAAAGGTTTTATGTACAAAGGGATGGGTCTTACACTCTCTCAAGAGGCCCAAAGGTGTTTAAAGAAAAGGAATGGGGCTTATAACACGAAGGTATCACCAACTGATTTGACTTTTTTGAACTGGCGATCGCGCCGGGGTTTCTTTTAATGCAGAGGGACTTATACAATATCTGAGGCCCAAAATTTGTTTTGGTTAAAAGGGGGTTGGGTCTTAAACTCTAATAGAGGCCCAAAAATTATTTGAAGAAAAGAAATGGGGCTTATAACATGAGGTTAGGCCCAGATGATTTTTGTTTGAAATGGCGATCGCGTCGAGATTTTGAAAATGCAGTGGGTCTTATACAATGACTGAGGCCCAAAATAGGTTTGGTTTTCAAAGGGGTTGGGTTTTCAAAGGGGTTGGGTCGAAGCAGCGTCGTTCGCCAATGTAACCCAACAAGTGGTGGTCCGATTTATCAAAAACAATATCATCTGCCATTATGGTGTTCCAAGCGAGATCATTACTGATAATGGATCTAACTTGAACAATAAGATGATGAAAGAGTTATGCGCTGAGTTCAAGATTGAACACCATAACTCATCTCCCTACCGACCCAAGATGAATGGAGCGGTAGAAGCGGCTAACAAGAACATCAAGAAGATCGTTCAAAAAATGGTTGTAACCTATAAAGATTGGCACGAGATGCTACCCTTTGCTCTTCATGGTTATCGCACATCTGTCCGCACTTCAACAGGGGCTACCCCTTTCTCTCTAGTATATGGCATGTAGGCAGTTCTCCCCATAGAAGTAGAGATCCCGTCAATCAGGGTATTGATGGAAGCTAAGCTCACCGAAGCTGAATGGTGTCAAAGTCGACACGACGAACTGAACCTGATCGAAGAAAAGAGAATCACGGCACTATGCCACGGTCAGTTATATCAACAGAGAATGAAAAGGGCGTTCGACAAAAAGGTTCGGCCTCGTGTCTTCAGGAAAGGAGACCTCGTGCTCAAGAAGATACAATCATTTCTCACTGACTCTCGGGGCAAATGGACCCCAAATTATGATGGCCCCTATGTGGTCACGAAAACTTTCTCAGGCGGCGCCTTGAGACTTGCAACCATGGACGGAGAGGAATTTTCCTACCCCACGAATGTTGATGTAGTCAAGAAATACTTCGCCTAAAACTAAAAAAAAAACGTCTCGGGGGATTGAAAACCCGAAAGGGCGGTCCAGGCAAAAGTTAGAGACATGAAAAAAAAAGAATCATCCCGATGGATTGGAAATCTCATAGTACAATCCAGTAAAAAATTAGGGATAATGGCAAGTAACTATGTTCAACAGGGACGAGTCCCTCAGTAGCAGTTACAGCATCATCTATCGGAGGAAATCTCCAGTCAAAGGTCATCTTCGACGGAAGCTCAGGATGTCCCGAACTCAAAATTGGTAGAAGGATAGTGGTCGTTATGTTTCAACGTAGCCCTTTTCCCTGTAAATTACCATTTTCTAACTTTGTATATACTCTTTGGAATCACGAGTTTGGCTGATCTCCATCTTATCAATAAAATTTGAGCCCTTGTGCTTTTGTTTGTAATTCTTGCTTGTTTTAGCTTTACAGAACGACGTTGTTTAAACTTAATCAGCGATTCTTGAAATAAAACGAAAATGAATTTACTTGTTAAAAACTTTTTCTGCTATTAAATTAAAGATGGCATTTCTTTTGATTGTTGAACATCAGAAGAACATCGATCGCTTCTCCCGAAGTAAGCGAACTTCAAAGTGCAGAATCAAAGTACTCCTTCTAAGCCAGTATGCCTGAATGAAGGGATCAACTGTGTCAGAGACCTTGTTTCGTCTGACATCCTTGGCCGAGTTCTCATCTCCTAAGCCTGATCAACATAGCTCCCAACGGGACTATCTCTCCTAAGCAAGGTGGAATTGCTATTTTGAATCAACGGTACTTCTTCGCCCCGCGATGGCCGAGTATCCAATTGTGTTCATCCATTAGTCTGTATGTCGCGTCAGTTTTGTCAGCATATACATACGTACTTCATGCATTTTTGATTTGCATTTACATTTCATATTGCATCGTTATCACTCTAGCCGGTCTTGTCCCCTAGTGATAAACAGTTTTCTCAATCGAGTTTGTCAGTTCTTTCCTCGTCAGGAAGTGTTGCGTCTGCACAATCTCGCCACCAGTGTATCTTTAGATCAGAGTCGGCACTTGGCCACTTTGATAACTTGAACCTCTGAAAGATCAGAGAACCTTCAACAGATGTCACTCTTCGCCATTGAAGATGATATCCTCGCTTTCCCGAATTAAGGAAAATCCCCAGAGAAAGCCTCTTAAACAGAGATTCGGCAGTACATCAGTATTTCTCCAAAAAGTCGTTGACGAAAAGGTCATCGACACCTCAAAATTGGACCCCATCATATGGCGTTTCTCCGGAAGATCCCGAGAAAAGTATGATGAAAGATCCCAAACGAAAACAGTCTCTCAAGAGACTCGCTTTCCCCAGTAGAAACAAATGGCGCCTCCAATAGAGAAGTTTGTACAACTCTACAACGCAGACGAATGGGTTCCCCAGCAAGTCTGACATCAAAACTTTTTCCACTCAAATGGCATCTCCCCAGGAAAATTCGGCGAGAAGTTTGAAGGAAAACCGCTACACATAGTGTCCCTTGTCAATAAAGTTTATTGACAAAAGAAACTAAGACCAGTTCCTTGGTAGGAAACTAGGATCGAGGGGAAGTTTAAATCAGAAACTAAGACCAGTTCCTTGGTAGGAAACCAGGATCGAGGGGAAGTTTAAATCAGAAACTAAGACCAGTTCCTTGGTAGGAAACCAGGATCGAGGGGAAGTTTATTTCAAAAGAGACTGAGACTAGTTCCTTGGTAGGAAACCAGGATCGAGGGGAAGTTTACCTTTTCTAAGCATCATCGCTTAGCTAAAGAAGATGAATGCGCAAGCTACCATTCATAACCACCATCAAAATTTCGGATATTCCGATATTTAATCCTCTTGCACCCCGAATGTTCGAATACCTTCGTCATTCATACCTTTGGGTCCAAGAAGATTAAATAGGGGCATCTGTAATACCCCAAATTTTGACCACTTAGATTTCCCATCATTGTGAAAATCATCATCACAATATGGATGAACCATCATGCTTCATCAGTCTCCCCAAAGATGGGTGAGCATCCAATACAATCAAAATTAGGGTTTCAAGCCCTCTCTGAGTGCTTAGACAAAGGATCAATCAAGAAATGACATGATCTTCAACTTGTATAATCTCTTAAATATCCACAATGGATCCAAAAGGACTCCCACTTCAAGGATTAAGCACAAGGCTGCTCCCTTCTAGGTGGATCAAGTCTCAAGATCGACAGTGTCACCAAATTAGGGTTTTGGTCGATCAGGGCCTCCAGATGGAAATTTTCATCTGGGCACAAGGCAATGATCCAAAACATGACCTAATATGCTTCATGGAACCTCATGAACCCATGCATCAAGTGAATTTTGCCTCAGGGGATGCATTCATCAAAAATCAGGAATTAGGGTTTCTTGACCTAATTCACCCCTAAGTTGACTTTTGGGACAAACCATGAGCCAAGACCTCAAGAGATGATTTGAGGGTCTCTAATATACCATATTGATCCATTTGGAACAATGGATTGATCCAAGAAGCTTGAGCAACAAGTCTCATTTTCATCTGCACCACAATTAGGGTTTTAAGGGAAAAGTCAACTGTAACTTTGACTTTTGACCAAGACATGCTCCCAAACCCTAATACATGATTGAATATACCCTATGACACCCATGGAACATGTCCATCAAGTTTTATTTAGGTCAAGGACATGATTTCCTGAAGAATTGCACAGTTTGGAATTCATCTGATAAAAAGTCAACTCTGCACAAAAGTCAACTTTGACTTTTTGAGATTTTTCACCAAAATGGATTTTTAACCCTAAAATGATGTTAATGTATGATTTGAATCATCATTCATCAAGAAAAATCAAGAAAAGTGAGATAACTTGTAAAAGGGGTAACCATAAAACTTAGAAATTTTTCTAAGTTAAAAATAAAGTGGCAAAGGTACCAACTTTGGAGGACCATAACTCCTAAACCACAAGGCCATTTTTTCTCATCCAAATATGGATTTGTAGCCCTCATTATCACCTACAAAAACTTCAACTACAAGTCATTCCAATTCATTAAGTATTTTGAGTTATGGAGTGATCAAAGTGGCTGAAAAGTGAAAATGTCACTTTTTCCAACACTTAGTGAAATTTTCATTAAGTCAGATTTTGCCTCACTTTTTGCCAAATGTAGGGGGATTTTTCACTTGGAATCAAAAGATATCAAAACCAAACTTGTTCAAACAGTTGTTGTATCATGTAAGAGCTTTCCAAAATGGCCAAGAACATTGCCAAATTCAACCTACATCATGAGATACAACATTGGCAAGTTGCCTTGCTGAAATCTGTCAAGGCAAGGCAGAATTTACATTTTGGCTCGATTTGCCAAAATCAGCCAATTGCAATTGCTCCAATCCACTTGGACACCTTAGAGGATTGAATCCAAAGGGGACAATCACTGAGCCAAGCCTCCAAGGTCCAAGGAACAAAGAATAGCATGTTGAACCTAGAATGGCCAAAATAGGGACAAGACTTCAAATTTGGAATGAGGCATTCAATGGAACCATCAAGGTGGCATGGACTGAGCCATTCTCATCAGAAATCAGTCAAGACTTATCCAAGACCAAGGGGACCAAAGCTCTGTGCCCTAACCTCTAGTCAATGGCTAGAGGAGACTTTCATTTCCATTGGCCAACATTGAGGAAACCTACTTACCAGCTGCCATGCACTATTCCTTGCAAAAAAAACTTGCTCTACTATAAATAGAGCTCAATTGTGGTCAGTTTAAGTACACCAAAGCCATCTAACAGATGCTTTCCTCAAAATATCTTTCTCTTGGCAAAAATGCCTTTCTTAGCAAGGTAGCTATCGGGTTTTGAGTTTGAGAGCAATTCTGCACAAACCAATCACTCACACACCTCACACACCTCACATATGAGCTGATCAAACACTCACATAACTTCTGAAACATCAAAATCTCAAAATCACTTGCCATCCACACAAGTTTGGAGTGAAGTTGCAGCTGAGATGCCATAAACTGATCCAGTCCATTTCAATTCAATCCAAGTGTTCAAACACACTCCATATGGTGTAGGGAAGCTGTCCAGATCATCAAAACTTGTCTGTAACACCTCCAACTCAAAATCACATCTGCTCTTACTGTCACGACTTGGAGGTAAGCACATACTTGGTCATCTCTCAATCTATGCATATTTCCTCGCACAATAATTTGGCCATATGTTCATAATCATGCATGGAATGTTTTCCCTCAATTAATTGCATTGTTTGAATCGTGTATCAAAAATCCTAGCCTTCATGCAGAAATTAGGGTTCTTGAGGTCTCTTCGTGATTTCTTGTTGTATGTTTAATTTAAATGAAATTAAAGTACATAGACATGATCGTGAGGTTGAGACGAGCATAATGATATGTTGATTGCATGATATGATTACGTATTCATGGAGATTGGATAGAAAACGCAAATCTGAGAAACCAAGAACACGCGCGTGTTCTTCAGCTTGTTCTTGGTGCCATTTTTAGAAATTCAAATATTTGAATTTTGTGATTTTGTTTAATTGATTCAAAAATTAATTTCTCTCTGAGTTTTAATGATTTTGAGTTGATTCTTTTTTTAATAATTCACAAAAATGTTAAAATATTTTATTTTCCCAAAAAATCCCAAAAATATTATTTATTTCATATAATTGATATTTTTGTAAAGAATTAATATTTTGATTGTTTTTGGCATTTTAAATATTTTTTCTACATTGATTTTGCAACTTTTAATGCTTTCTAATTATTTTGTAGGTCAATACTTAATTTTTGAAGCATTAATCCAAGATCACAATTTGTTTTCCATGTGTTAAACAATTTTTGATCATTTTAATTGAATTTTTATTCAATTAAATACATTTTTGAAAACAAATTAGGGTTTTGGATTAATTCAACCCTCATAAATCATTTTCAAAACACTTTGGGCCTCTATTAGAGTGTAAGACCCAATCCTTTTTTTGACCAAATCATCTTTGGGCCTCACTTATTGTATAAGTCCCGATACCGTCAAAAAACAAACGGCGCGATCGTCGCCTTTTCAAAAAATCATCTGGGCCTACCCTCGAGTAGTAAGACCCATTTCTTTTTCTTTAAAACACTTTGGGCCTCTATTAGAGTGTAAGACCCAATCCCCCTTTTAACCAAAAACATTTTGGGCCTCACTTATTGTATAAGTCCCTCCGCGTTAAAAGAAAACCTCGGCGCGATCGCCATTTTTAAACGAAAAAATCATTTGGGCCTACCCTCGTGTTATAAGCCCCACTCTTTTTCTTTAAACCTTTTTGGGCCTCTTGAGAGAGTGTAAGACCCATCCCTTTGTACAGAAAACCTTTTTGGGCCCTAGTCACTTGTATAAGTCCCTCTGTACAAATTCAAACAGTGCGCTCACTGATAAAACCCTGGGCCTCTCCTTGAGCTGTAAGCCCCAGATCTTTCTTTTTCAAAGCACTTTCTCCTTTGATTTTGAATATACTGTTGTTTTCAATCTTTCTTTGTTGAACAACTAACCAAACAGCATGGAAGCACTACAACCGAGTAAGTGGTTATCGCTTTCATTTACTGCTTTCATATTATAAACTGTATTGTGGGGCTGCTCACTGTAAGTCTCCTTTCATAAACTCATATCTACTGTGTAATAATAGTATAGATATTTTGAGTTTCCCCGGCAACTACGTCTAGAACTAGGTGACGCCGTTTCATTTATTCGTAGAAATAGATGCCTAGATCCCCAATAGGAGCACCAGATACAGTCTTCTCTTCGGCTGTCCTCCTTAGGAATCATCAAGAAACTCTACTCCCCAAGATGAATGTATTCTCCGTGAATGGCATCTTTGAGTTTTTTCCCAATTCTCGAACTTTCCTGACTTGATCTATTCCTTGTGGATAGCTTGCCTTGAATGTCTCGGGGTTTGGGTACCCACTACGGTCATAATCTTGGACCTTAACTACGGAACCCTCTTTAAAAGCTAAAAGTCGCTGGATAGTAAACCTCGCATGTTTACCAGTGGTTTTTATCTTTAAAAGAGTTATCTCTCCTAATGGAAAGGAGATGATAGACCCACGGGCTTCTTAAAAGCATCGGCCTCCTCTTGGGCATTATTCAAGGACCCTACGGCTTCTTAGAAGTATTCACAGCCTCCTCTTAGGCTTCGTATAATGATCTCTTCCTCCGGGAATGATAGCCTCCTCTTAGGCTTCGTACAAGGACCCGTCGGCTTCTTAAAAGTTTCCAGCCTCCTCTTGGGCTTCGTACAAATTGTCCCGACGACCTCCTAGAGGTATAGGAACAGAACCTAGTCATCCTCATAGAACAGTCCTTTCATAGAGTCTACTACTGTTTCTCGAAGCATAGTACAAACGATAAAACTCTAGACACGGACAGTCTAACTTCTTTGAGTCTCAAAGACATTCTCAAGCACCCTTGGTTAAATAGGAAGGAAACCCGCAGACTCGGATAGTCTCAATACCCTTTGGATTTCCCGTTTCCTCAAAGAGAAGGAAATATCCCTGATCCTCAAATTAAATCCCTGTGTACAGTGTTACTCATATAAGAACTGATTTTCTCTTTTAAAATCAGTATATTGGATCTGTCACTCGACTGAAACAGTTACAATCGCCTCCATCTCGGGCTTCGTACGAGATACCAAAATTCTCCCCAGTGGAGTCAAAATAACCTTTTCGCCTCTCTCTCGGGCTTTGTACGAGATACAAAAACACTCTCTTACTGAGTATAAAAGATTCTCCAACTGAGTCAACTCTTTGCTAGCCTCCTCTTAGGCTTTGTATAACGATATGCCCCACTGGGTCAAAAACTTTTAGCCTCTCTCTCGGGCTTTGTACGAGACACAAAATAGCCTCCTCTTAGGCTTTGTATAATGATTTTCCTAGCGGAAATTAGCCTCCTCTTAGGCTTTGTATAAGAAAACCACTGGTTGATCCAATCAACCTTTTAGCATCAAAGCTGTGCCTCGTTCACAGTATACAAACATCAACAACTCCTTTCATCTAATCGCTGTAAGCGGCAAGCCTCTGGATCATCTACATCCATGCCACTGTCCCTCTTTTAGCATGAGAAATTCCTAAGGAAAGATGGCATTGCTCTACACTGAGTTAAAGCCTTCTCCTTCAGGTTAAAACCCTTTCTTCGGAAATTATGGCATTGCTCGGATCTGCGTATCCCAGTTAAAGTAATTCTCCTTCTCCCCCCCTTTAGAGATGACAAATTCTCTCTAAAGTCGAGGTCCTTTCGCTTCACGTCTTGGGCTTTGAACAAGACACAAATAGACCTTTCAGCTTCACATCTTAGGCTTTGAACAAGATACAAACCACCTTTCGCTTCACGTCTTGGGCTTTGAACAAGACACCAAAACAACCATTTCCTCCTATTCCCATAGAATAGGAGGAACTACGAACGCTCTGATTTCCCTGTTTCGGTAAACGGGAATACGTAGGCATAAGATCGAAAGAAAATATCTTAGCGAGCACAATCAACAAAAAACCCAAATCCCATATCTCCATCAATTAAAAGCAGTAATTCAAAAGCATCAGTCCTAACATCCTAATCCTTGTTCCCCGCCAGAAACCTTCTGCCCAGGTAAAAAGAAACTCAGTAACCTAATACAAATAACTAGTACAAAGGCCCTCCACATTGATAGCATCCGTAACCTAATAGACCGCTGTTTAAACTCAGTATGCAAGCAGGGTTAATTGGAGACATCTATTTCCCTTCCTTATTCAGCTCACAATAGGATAAAAAATGAATCGACCTATAGTCTAAAGCTCAAACCGCAGAGAGCGACCAGCGCTTAAGAACCGCATCCAAAATCGCTCGCTACACTTCTTATTCCAAAGACTTTGGAGGCTTGGATCAGTGTTTGTTCCCTTTAGATTTGATCCTCAGATGTGTCCAAAGCAATGACAAGGCTTGGAGTTATCTGATTTTGCCAAATCGAGCAAAAATGCAAAATTCTGCCTAGCCTTGGCAGTTTTCAGCAAGGCATATTGCCATTGTCATATCTCATGACTCAAGTTGAGTTTGGTGATGTTCTTGGCCATTTTGGAAAGCCCTCATATGATACAATAATTGTTTGATCATATTTGGTTTTGATACTTTTTGGATCCAAGTGAAAAATGCCCCTACATTTGGAAAAAAGTAAGGCAGATTCTGACTTAGTGAAAATTTCACTAAGTGTTGGAAAAAGTGGCATTTCATGTTTTCAGCCATTTTGATCATTCCATAACTCAAAATCCATAATGAATTGGAATGAGGTGTAGTTGAAGCTTTTGTAGAGGGCCATGAGGGCTACAAATCCAGATTTGGATGGGGAAGTTTGCTTTGTGGTTTAGGAGTTATGATTCTCCAAAGTTGGTACCCTTGCCACTTTGTTCATAACTTAGAAATTTTTCTAAGTTTTTTATGGTTACCCCCTTTTACAAGTTATCCCATTTTTCTTTATTTTTCTTGATGAATGATGATTTAAATCATACATTAACATAATTTTAGGGTTAAAAAACCATTTTTGTGAAAAATCTCAAAAAGTCAAAGTTGACTTTTGTGCATAGTTGACTTTTTGTCAGATGAATTCCAAACTGTGCAATCCTCTATGAAATCAAGTTCTTGACCTAAATAAAACTTGATGGATTGATTTCATAGGTGATATAGGGTGTATTGAATCATGTCCTAGGGTTTGGGAGCATGTCCTGGTCAAAAGTCAAAGATACAGTTGACTTTTTCGTTAAAACCCCAATTTTGGTTCTGATGAATTTGAAACTTGTTGATCAAGCTTCTTGGACCAATCCATTGTTACAAATGGATCAATGTGGTGTATTAGAGACCCTCAAATCATGTCTTGAGGTCTTGGTGTAACGCCCCGATTTGTTTAATTCTATTTATTTATTTCATTTATGTGAATTTTGTGAAATGTGTGAATTTATTGTATTTTACCTGCTACTTGAGTTAATTGGTTAATTTCTCTGATAGGTAAAATATTTGCAATAAATTATAATTTCTTTTCAACTTTTATTTCCCAAAATATATTTCATCGCTGTTTATGTTTTATCGCATTTTGAGAGCGTTTGGGAGATATTTGAGTGTAAGGGCAAAATGGTCATTTTGGGTAGTTAGATATTTTTTTATAAAAAGAGAAATAGAGAGAAAAGAGAGAGAAAGTAAAAGAAAAGAAAGAAAAGGGAAAGAAGAGAAAGAGAAGAGAAGGAAAAAGAGAGAAGAGGAAAAAGAGGAAAATGGAGGAAATCTTCGTTTCAAGCGCGTATAATCGGGTAAGGGTGAGAAGTTTCGATTATATCTTGCTTGTATATGAATATGTGTATGTTTTCTTGGATTGTTTTGGTGATTTTCTTCTAGTTTTCATTTTAGGTTGAAACAGTAGAAATGAATAGAAATCGATGTTTTCACGGTCGAAAGTCGGAATAAGTCGGGTGGTTTAGTCGAATGATGTTAGGTCGTGATTGGTTAGGTTCGTTGATTGAATTTAGGTTGATTTCATAACTTTTTCATATTTGATAACATGGCGATTTTGTGTGAATTAATGTTTGGAAGGTTGAAATGTGGAATAAATCGCGTAGTATAGTCGGGTGAGGATAAGAATTAATCGGGAATGGTTGTTTGGGTGTTCTCGAGTGGTTTTGATCGAGTTTGGAATTGGGTTAAATTGATAAAACTATGTTTCAAAATATTTCAAAACCGGAAAATGTGTTGGATGGCCTTTTAATGGTGGAAATATTGTAGTACGTTGAATTATGACATCGCAGCTTTTTACGGAATCGAAAACGGATGTCCGGAAGTCTTCCGGCGGTGTTTTTAAGGCCAAACGCGATTGAGTGTCCGCAGGTAGCGCATTTAGCGCCCAGTCTGCGCAGTCAGCGCGGTCTGGGCAAAAATGAAAAATTGCAAAACTTCAAAAATTCATAACTTTTGAACCGTAAGTCCGTTTTGGTCCCTGTTCGAAGCGTTGGAAAGATAATGAAATATTCTTTCTGTTAAAAATGGTTTGGAGGGTAAAAGATGATTTAATTAATTCGTGTTTTTGAAAAATAGTCAGGTTGTTGGGTTTTTATCGCGTTAAATGCGTGCGGTTGGTGTTTTATTGTGTGTTGTGCTATTGTTGTGTAACGTGGAGCTTTTATGTGGTTTATACGATGTTGATGGATGTGATAATTATGTTGTGGTGTGGTAAAATACATTGTTTGATTAAATATCAATGTATGTTGTTATGATGTTTTGTGGGATTGTTGTGGTTTGTATGATGTTGAAGCATGTGATAAGTTGTTGTGATTGTTGTGGTTGATGGTGAATAATTCTTGATGTGAATTGATATGAATGTATATGCTAAAATTCTAATTGTGTCGGTTGTGGATTATGATGAAATGCATTTTTATGTGAAATTCAATGTGTGTTATTTGGTGGCCTTATGGCAAATAAGTGCATTGTTTGAATTGATTTACAATGCAGGAATATTGATGATGAGATAATTCATATTGTTGAATTGTGGTGATGCATTTGATTATCATGAGTTCTTGTATGTCAAGCATCATGATATGCATCTTGTGATGTCGTGTGCCCTTGTGGGGTGTGAGTGACGAATCGGTTCCCGAGGGAATCCGCTATAACATCGTGTGCCTTATACAAAGAGGTGTGAGTGATGATTATAGACTATCGCGTGCCTTATACAAAGAGGTGTGAGTGATCAGGTCGTGTGCCTTATACAAAGAGGTGTGAGCGATCCATAAACGTCGTGTGCCTTAAAAAAATAAAAGGTGTGAGGGACGGGGAACATCGTTTGCCCGACGGGGAGTTACACTAAGTAAAAAGCAATGGTTCCAATAGTTCCTGAGTGAACTGGTGATGAGAATGATGGATGGATGGTACCGCGTGACATTTGCATAGAGTCGTTGTGTCGGTCTCTTTGCATTTGCATGAATCATGAATGGATTGATTATGTGTGGAAATTCATGAATGGATTGATTATGTGTGGAAAATCATGAATGGATTGATTATGTGTGAGAAATTGTGATATGCATTTGTGTTAAATGGATTGTGCATGATTGATATGCATTTGTGAATGGAGTGATTATGTGTTGAGTTTGTGATTGGATTGGTGAATTGATATGCATTCGTGTTAAATGCATTGGTTATGAATGATATGTTTTGTGTATAGACATATGCATTATGTGTGAACATGTGGTTATGTGGGGATAATTGATATATGCTATATTTTGTGGTGATGTGGTGGTGTGGTTCCATATGTCATAATTGTGGTTGGATTATGTGTGATATGTTTTGTATTTGTGGCATGCTTTATGTGTTAGTATGTGATGGCATGGGTGAGATGATTTATACATGTGTTTGAATGTGTGTTTGCATATTATTATGCAATCTTGATTTAGTTGTTATTTCTCACCCTTCTGCTGTGGTTTGTTGCTCTATAAGGCAATTGCAGATTTATGTCTTGGAGGCTTTTGTGAAGATTAGTTCTCCATTCTTTTGTCGGTCTTGATGTCTGCTCTGATACGTAGCACGGGAGTCAAGGAACGATTTAGTTATTTGTATACCCTTGTTAGATTTATTTTGTCTTATCTTTGTATGTATATTTTGATGTTATAAAACCATGTATTTTGTAAAACAAGTCAGTTATGGATCTTTCCTCTTTATTCCATAATTGAACTTTCCTTTTATATGGAAAAAGTTTCCCTTTTACGTTTATTCCCTTTTGTGTTATGTATCAAATTTATGAGCAGGGATTGTATTTTCTTTCCTTATTTGTGGCATCCTTGTTTCTGTCGAAAAAATAAATTTTTATTTACTCTGATTTAATTATGCATTATTTATTCGCAATGGGAATTGGGGTGTTACATTAGTGGTATCAGAGCAGGTCGGTCCGTTTGGCCATGTTGTTGAGTCAGTTGGTGTGACAGTTAAATACTGTCGATGTTGTTTGTCCCTTAGTATGTGATATGTGTGTGCAACACTGTCAGTGCTTTCTGGTTTTCTAATCTTTTGTCTTCAGGATTGAGAATGAGATAAGTGGGGGAGAAGCTTGTACTTCTCCAAGTTGCTTCAGTTGTGTGTCGTTGGTTGCAAGATTATAAGTGTTGTTTGGACATTGTTGTTCCCGAATTCCAGAGGGAATGCGGAGGTAGGTTTATGTCAACTAAGGATTTGTGCCTTAGGTAGTTTTGTGCACGAGATGCAAGAAATGCTATTATAGTTTGGTAAAGACGATTTATACCCCATCATGATTGTCGGCTGTCTATTGACAAATTAAGGAAATGATCACCCTTAATCTCTTGTTGATAGTAGACAGAATTATGTTGGATGGAATAGATGTGTCTTTCCGGCTTTGATAGTGTGTGCAATGGATATTTCGGAATTAAGGAAATTATTACGGATTGTTTTGTTGAGTCGATGAAGATTCTTTTATCTGAAGGTGAGGCGGATTAGAGGTTTTGGTATGTTGGTCCAGTTGGGAAGTCATTGAGAGAGAACGATTGGGTATCGTTAACGGTTGTTCTCAGAGAGTAAAGTGTGAACTTAAATTTGACGAAGGTGAGGATTTGAGGTTTGGATCTGCTAAGTAAGTGGGAGAACTTTTAGGAAGTGAAACTCAGATGTTGGTCATGTTTGTGAAGATATTGTTCTAGAAATTGGCAGAAAGGCCACAGTGATGGGCTGCCAGTTGTGCGTGATTTTCAGATGTATTTCTGGGTGGAATATTGGATGTTAGCATTAGAAGTACCCGGACTGATAGAGCAGTTGGAAGATTTACGGGAAAGGAGAATTGTGAGGCCAAGTGTGTCGTCTTGGAGAGCTCCAGTATTGTTAGTAACAAAAAGGAGGGATGGTTGAACGGAATAACAAGCATGATGTGTATAATGGTATTGAAGTTTTGGAAAGAGGAACTTAGAGTTCTGGTGCGGTTTGGAGTCTTTGGAGTTTTAGTGCATTAATGGAAATCTTGAGAAAACCCTTATGTGTGGATGTAATATTGATATTAAGAGTTCCTTTTGGTGAGTTTTGGGAAGGACTGTCGAAGGGTTATTTTTCTGAAAATCGCAGTGCCCGCTCAGCGCGTAAATGCCCGCTCAGCGCGGTCTGCAGAATTTTGAACCTCTCCAACCCGAGAGCAGTGCGCTCAGCGCGGGACGGAGCCCGCTTAGCGCGACTTGGAGCAAAAATAAAACTTGGGTTTTTTCTAAAATCCATAACTTTTGATTCGTAACCCGGATTGAGATGTTTTTTCTTGTAAAAATGGTGTTGATATTTAATGGCCGATTTGATTGGGTCATGAATTTGGATAAGGTCGTAGTGGTTTTAATTGAGGATATTCGGATCTGTTATAAACTCAGAGGAAGAACAGGAAGAGTGTTTGAGAATTGAATTACATGTGTTGAAAAGAGACAAAGTGTTATGCTAAGTTATTCAAGTGAGAATTTTGGTTGAAAAGGTTAGTTTTCCTGGATATGTTATTTTTGATGATGGTATTTTTATGGATCCATTGGAAGTAGATGCAGTTCTACAATGAGAGGCTCCGAAGTTGGTTAAGGAGATTAGGATCTTTTCGGACTCCAGTTGATTATTACCGGAGGTTATGGAAGGTTTTTCCAAGTTAGCATTTTCGTTACTTCGGTTGACTTGCAAAGGGTAAGTTGTTTGCTTTGGATGTTCATTGTGAGGAAAGTTTGGGAGGGTTAAAGTAAAAGTTGTCTACGGCTCCAGTTTTGATTCTGCATGATCCTAATAAACAGTTTGTGAGGTATTGTGATGAGTCTTTGATGAGGTTAGTCAGTGTGTTAATGCAAGAGGGTAAAGTCGTAGCTTATGCTTTACGACAATTGAGGATTCATAAGAGGATCTATACTATTCAGGATTTGGAATTGGTTGCAGTTGTATTGTGTTGGAAAATTTGGAGGTATTATTTTTATGGTTCTGGGTTCGAAGTGTTTAGTAATCACAAGAATATTGAGTACCTGTTTGGTCAGAAGGAATATAGTACGAGACAGCGAGGATGGTTGGAATTTGTGGTGAGTTATGACTTTAGCTGGAATTATCCTATTGGTAAAGTTAATGTCGTGCGTGATGAGTAAAGTCTAAAGTTTTTATACCTGTCTGTTTTGATGGCCAGAGAGTTGGAATTATTTGAGCAGTTTAGAGACTGGTGTCTGGTGTGTAAGCTAACACAGTAGAGTGCGAGGTTGGGTATATTAAAAGTGAATAGTGATTTTTGGCCAATATGAAAAAGAGTTAGACTTTAGACGTGAGATTGGTGGTTACGAGTAATCAGAGTGCGCAGCGGAAGCACGATATGGCACAATTCGTATATGCGTGTTTGACTTATAAGAGTTTATAGGTTGAACATTGGAAACTTGTAGGAATGATGAGATCTTTGGACGTTTCAGAATGGAAGTGTTAGGTGAAAGGTTTAAATGTTATCCATGGGATACTATGTAGATGGATGTTTTGGTATTCTAGTTTTGTTGATGTTGTTAAGACGACGTGGTGTCGTGGGACTTTAGGTTCTCGTCTTTGTTGTTGCCTCGTTTCCAGGGTGTTGGTTCGAGTGCGAGTAGCTAATTCCTGTGTGGGGAATTAGAGGAGTGTTACCTGGGTGTTGGTAACATGGTTATCTTTGAGTTGTGAGTTAGTCGTCAAGTGCATTGTATGGGTTTTGCATCTTGTCGTTGTAGTGGTCGTCGTTGTCGTGTCATTGTTGTAGTTGTTGTTAGCGAGGTGGTTTGTCAGTTTGTGTTATTAGTGGTGTGCCTAGTGTTGGCATGTTAGTTGGTTAGTCGGATGCGAGAGTCGTATCCGGAGTCGTTCGTCTCAGTTATATTTTCGAGGATAAAAATGTCTAAGTGGGGGAGAGTTGTAATGCCCCGATTTGTTTAATTCTATTTATTTATTTCATTTATGTGAATTTTGTGAAATGTGTGAATTTATTGTATTTTACCTGCTAATTGAGTTAATTGGTTAATTTCTCTGATAGGTAAAATATTTGCAATAAATTATAATTTCTTTTCAACTTTTATTTCCCGAAATATATTTCATCGCTGTTAATGTTTTATCGCATTTTGAGAGAGTTTGGGAGATATTTGAGCGTAAGGGCAAAATGGTCATTTTGGGTAGTTAGATATTTTGTTATAAAAAGAGAAATAGAGAGAAAAGAGAGAGAAAGGAAAAGAAAAAAAAAGAAATAAAAGGGAACGAAGAGAAAGAGAAGAGAAGGAAAAAGAGAGAAGAGGAATAAGAGGAAAATCGAGGGAATCTCCGTTTCAAGCGCGAATAATCGGGTAAGGGTGAGAAGTTTCGATTATATCTTGCTTGTATATGTATATGTGTATGTTTTCTTGGATTGTTTTGGTGATTTTCTTCTAGTTTTCATTTTAGGTCGAAATGGTAGAAATGAATAGAAATTGATGTTTTCACGAACAAAAGTCGGAATAAGTCGCGTGGTTTAGTCGAGTGATGTTAGGCCGTGCTTGGTTAGGTTCGTTGACTGAATTTGGGTTGATTTCATAACTTTTTCATATTTGATAAAATGGCGATTTTGTGTGAATTAATGTTTGGACGGTTAAAATGTGGAATAAATCGCGTAGTATAGTCGGGTGAGGATAGGAATTAATCGGGAATGGTTGTTTGGGTGTTCTCGAGTGGTTTTGATCGAGTTTGGAATTGGGTTAAATTTATAAAACTATGTTTCAAAATATTTCAAAACCAGAAAATGTGTTGGATGGCCTTTTAATGGTGGAAATATTGTAGTACGTTGAATTCTGAGATCGCAGCTTTTTACAGAATCGAAAATGGATGTCCGGAAGTCTTCCGGCGGTGTTTTTAAGGCCAAACGCGGCTGAGTGTCCGCAGGTAGCGCGCTCACCGCGGTCTGGGCAAAAATGAAAAATTCCAAAACTTCAAAAATTCATAACTTTTGAACCGTAAGTCCGTTTTGGTCCCCGTTCCAAGCGTTGGAAAGCTAATGAAAATTTCTTTCTGTTAAAAATGGTTTGGAGGGTAAAAGATGATTTAATTAATTTGTGTTTTTTAAAAATAGTCGGGTTGTCGGGTTTTTATCGCGTTAAATGCGCGCGGTTGGTGTTTTACTATGTGTTGTGCTATTGTTGTGCAACATGGAGCTTTCATGTGCTTTATATGATTTGATGGATTTGATAATTATGTTGTGGTGTGGTAAAATACATTGTTTGATTAAATATCAATGTATGTTGTTATGATGTTTTGTGGGATTGTTGTGGTTTGTATGATGTTGAAGCATGTGATAAGTTGTTGTGATTGTTGTGGTTGATGGTGAGTAATTCTTGATGTGAATTGATATGAATATATATGCTAAAATTCTAATTGTGTCGGTTGTGGATTATGATGAAATGCATTTTTATGTGAAATTCAATGTGTGTTATTTGGTGGCCTTATGGCAAGTAAGTGCATTGTTTGAATTGATTTCCAATGCACGAATATTGATGATGAGATAATTCATATTGTTGAATTTTGGTGATGCATTTGATTGTCATGAGCTCTTGTATGTCAAGCATCATGATATGCATCTTGTGATGTCGTGTGCCCTTGTGGGGTGTGACCGACGAATCGGTTCCAGAGGGAATCCGCTATAACATCGTGTGCCTTATATAAAGAGGTGTGAGCGATGATTATAGATGATCGTGTGCCTTATACAAAGAGGTGTGAACGATCAGGTCGTGTGCCTTATACAAAGAGGTGTGAGCGATCCATAAACGTCGTGTGCCTTAAAAAAATAAGAGGTGTGAGGGACGGGGAACATCGTTTGCCCGACGGGGAGTTACACTAAGTAAAAAGCAATGGTTCCAATAGTTCCTGAGTGAACTGGTGATGAGATTGATGGATGGATGGTACCGCATGGCATTTGCATAGAGTCGTTGTGTCGGTCTCTTTGCATTTGCATGAATCATGAATGGATTGATTATGTGTGGAAAATCAGGAATGGATTGATTATGTGTGGGAAATCATGAATGGATTGATTATGTGTGGAAAATTATGAATGGATTGATTATGTGTGAGAAATTATGATATGCATTTGTGTTAAATGGATTGTGCATGATTGATATGCATTTGTGAATGGAGTAATTATGTGTTGAGTTTGTGATTGGATTGGTGAATTTATATGCATTCATGTTAAATGCATTGGTTATGAATGATATGTTTTGTGTATAGACATATGCATTATGTGTGAACATGTCGGTCTCTTCAAGTAATTCTTCATCACTAAATCCCAAGTTATTGCAGGAAGTGATGTTAGAGACAATGCTATCTAACTGTCTAATTGTTACATCCTGTTCCACAAAGGCTTGCTCCAAGACTTTTAGTAGAGCCTCCTTATGCGCTTCTGAACTAAGTAACAGTGATAGTACCGAGTGTGAGGGATATCCTTCTAGCTATCTTGTTTTAATGATGTCAACAAACACATTAGATTGTAATTTGAGCGGTATCACTTCACATGTCGGGCATATAGCGTCTTATCGTTATTGGTCATGTGTCTAGATGCATAGGATCTTGTTCTCCCCAAAAATAAGGTCCACAAGTGATTTAGTAGTGTCTAGCATGGATGTTTGACTTTGGTCTGGTGAAAACAATTTAAAAAATGAAATTTTTTGAAAAATTTTCCTTCATGCGCTGACCTCAGAAATCATGCGCTGACCCCCAGAAGCCACGGGTAAGCGCATAAACCTGAGAACTCAAAATTACCATTCTATACGTCGACGTATAGACTCCAGAGGCCGACGCATGACTTTGTTTTTTGCACTTTTTCACTTAATTTCGTTTCTGTTATTTCCTGTTATTTCTTTTGGTCATATTTTTTGATATAAATAGTTTTGGGTCTTCATTTTTCACACATACAACAAGAAACGTGAAAAATATATGTCAGTTCTCTCTTCATCTTCATCTTCTTCATTGTGTAAACAAACAATCACACATAATCATTTTTGTTTGTGTCGCCCATTGATCGAAGTGATAACGTTCAGAATTTAGGAAGTGTGATCTTCATCTTCTGGGTTGAGAGTTTGGCAGGTGTTTCTTGAATCAAACCAGTTGGGTTTGTCCTCCAAGAATTGAGGAGATTTTGGGGGTTTTTGTACAAACTGTTCTTTCTACAGCGATTCGGCTGGGCGAAGGTAACCGGAAATTGGCGCAACTATTTCGGTTTAGTAGCTGTAATCAGAGGATCGTAGAAGAAGGTTTGGGTTCGAATTATTAGAAGCTTTCAATTGACCGAGTGAAGGTAACTGAAGAACGGAGTTTTCTTTCGGTTTAGTAGCGTGGGACGGTAATTGAATCATCCATATTCGGAGCACTTGATTCATCTTGAATCAAGGGAAGAGAAAATTCTGCATCAACGATCGAAGACGTTCGGGGTTTGAATGTTTATTATTTTCTCTTTTAATAAACAAATTGCAACAACTACATATATATATCTCAATTCCTTTTGTGGAATTGGGGGCAGACGTACCCAAAACGAGGATGATTGGGGAACTTCCTAATCAAATCTCGTGTGTTCTCTCTTTCCCTTAACTCTTTTACATTTCAGTATTGTTCGATTTTGTGACGTTGCAAACTATCGTAATTTCTGTCGTAGAATAATTATACGCTGATAAACTGTTTTGTTAAATCGATACAATTCATTGAATTGTGTTTTGGAGCAGCTGCACATTATTCTCCATAGAAATTCTGCACATAGTGTGTTTACACACACTACGTGTTTGATAATTTGTGTCCAAGCAAAATTCGAACACATTGCTTTAAATTGCTTATCAATTAACCTCATTAGATTGGTACAAATATCAAGCAAGTGATAATTTGTTGTCTGCGTTTATAAGTGTAATATTCATAACTGAATTTTTCTCTTTTGTACTCATCCATAATATATTCGTGCATATCCGATCCTTTCAGTAGAAGGTTCGTTGTAGACGTTCTATCCAGTGGTAGCTTCCGTTAAACAAATTTTTAAAACAGAATTTTGTAGTCCATTTGCATGTAAAACTCAAGGGATCTATTCAACCCCTCTTCTAGATCCATAGCCATCGTCTAACAAGTGGTATCAGAGCCTGGTTTATTCTGGTGCTTCGGTAAAACTTCTTGGATCATGGCGAACGAACCTAAGGGGGCTTATAATAGAGCTCCAATTTTTACAGGTGAAAACTACAGCTACTGGAAGGATTGTATGCGCGTTCATATTAACTCCTTAGATCGGAAGGTTTGGAACGTTATTTTAAACGGTCCCATGGCAATCCCTATGACTAACGCGGAAGGCGTTGTCGTTCCTAAACCCAAAGACCAATGGACTGAGGAGGACGAGAAAAAGTACAATTATGATTGGAAGGCTCGTAATATGATCATTTCCTCTTTGGGAGTTGATGAGTATTATCAAGTCTCCCATTGTGAAACAACCAAAGCTATGTGGGATGCCTTACAAGTAGCCCACGAAGTCACTAATGATGTTAAATTGGCTCGTATTAATACACTAACGCAAGAGTTTGATTTGTTTTAAATGAAGCAAGGGGAAACCATTGCGGATATGCAAAAACGATTCACTCACATTATCAACAAATTGCATGTTCTTGGTAAACCAATTCCAAATGAGGTTTCTACTAATAAAAATCTGAGGTGTCTTAGCAGGGAATGGCAACCGAAGGTTACAACTATCAAGGAGGCCAATGATCTCGCTACTCTAGACCTCACAACACTCTTTGGTAAACTCGATGAGCATGGGCAAGTGCTCATTAGCTTGGATAAACATGAGAAGAGTATAAAGAAAGAGAAGCCAAAAGATACCGAGAAGAAGTCGATAGCTCTTAAGGCTTCTTGTTCAAAGTCCACACATCAAGAGCTAAGTGATGATGAAGCCAAAAATGACAAAGATGAAGAATCCGGTGATGATATGAGCTTATTTGTGAAAAGATACAATAGATATATTCGTAAGAATGATATTCAGCACTCGGACAGAAATCTTGTCAAGTTCCGGAAGCAATCTAGAAGTGAAGGAAATAAAAATGGCAAGGTAAAAGGGACGTGCTACAACTGTGGAAAATCTAGACACTACAAGCCGGATTGTCCATCCCTAAAGAAAGACAAAGATAAGGATAATGACAAGAGTCGCTCAAACAAAAATTCCAACAAGTCTCGATGAGCATACATTGCTTGGGAAAGCGATAGCGAGTCGGAGAAAGATGACTCCTCAAGTGACGAAAGTGAATCCGTCAACCTTTGTCTCATGGCACGTCACAACAAAGGAAAAGAGGTACAAAGTCTTGATACCACCGAAGGAAGATGGGTTCTAGATAGTGGCTGCTCAAGACATATGACCGGAGACATATCTCTTTTCATCGACTTTGTGACGAACAAAAAGGGGTTTGTCACCTACGGAGATAATAACAAGGGACAGATTCTCGGCAAAGGTAGTATAGGTAACCCCTCATCTACTACTATCTCTGATGTACTTCTTGTGGAGGGCCTTAGACACAACCTTTTAAGCATTAGTCAACTATGTGACAAAAATTATAAAGTCTCTTTTTCAAAGGATTGTTGCGTAGTTGAAGATTGCGACAAAAAGAATGTGTTTAAGGGCTTGAGGGTGAATAACGTCTATATGCTAGACTTAAACGAGGTATCATTGGATGGTGACAAGTGTTTAGTCACTATGAATGAAGATTCATGGTTGTGGCATAGACGCTTGGCTCATATCAACTTTGATTTGCTTAACAAAATTGTCTCTAAAGACCTAGTCATCGATTTACCCAAAATTAAATTTACAAAGGATCATCTTTGCGATGCGTGCCAAATGGGGAAGCAAACAAGGATCTCTTTTAAATCTAAAAACATTGTTTCAACTATGAGACCCCTTGAGCTCCTCCATATGGATCTCTTTGTACCATCTAGGGTTAAAAGCCTAGGTGGTAACTATTATGGATTTGTTATAGTCGATGATTTTTCTAGGTTTTGCTGGACAATTTTCTTAGCAAATAAGAGTGATACCTTTTCAGCCTTTGAACGATTTGCTAAGTTATCTCAAAACAAGTTAAACACAAACATTAGGTCAATCAGAAGTGACCATGGGGGTGAGTTTGAAAATCATTTATTTGAAGCATTTTGTGATTCCATTGGAATTGATCATATTTTTTCCGCACCACGCACCCCTCAACAAAATGGGGTAGTGGAACGTAAAAATAGAGTTTTGGAAGAACTTGGAAGGACTATGATCAATGATAGTGGATTACCAAAATACCTTTGGGCCGACGCCATAAGTATGGCTTGTTATGTTTTGAATAGGGTGCACATCCGGCCTATTCTAAACAAGACACCGTACGAGCTTTTAAAAGGGCATAAGCCAAACATCTCTCACCTTCATGTATTTGGTTGCAAATGCTTTGTGTTAAATAATGGAAAAGAGACTCTCGGCAAATTTGATGCCAAGGCTTACGAGGATATTTTTCTTGGATACTCTCAGTCAAGTAAAGCTTATAGAATCTATAATAAAAGGTTACGTGTAGTTGAAGAGTCAGTTCATGTTACTTTTGACGAGTCTTATCTGAGAAATGTCGGAGAAGGTAGTTCTTTTCATGGTGCAGGTGTACCTACTGAAGACATACTCAAGGACACTGATAAGGGAATTGATCAGCCTGAAGCAGTGCGTATTGAGGAGGAAAAGGATCACCAACCAGTGAAAAGTGAGGATGATCATCATGCTAAAGAAGATGAACTTCCTCCAGCTTGGAAGTCTTCAAAAGACCATCCAATTGACAACATTCTCGGTGACATCTCTAAGGGAGTAACTACTCGCTCTAAACTTAGTAACTTTAGTTATTACTCTGCTTTTGTTTCCCAAGTTGAACATAAAAACTCTAAGGAAGCGTTACTCGATGAGCATTGGTATCTATCAATGCAAGATGAACTAAATCAATTCTGGAGAAATGAGGTTTGGGGCCTTGTCCCCCCTACGCGAGATCATCGAGTAATATGCACCCGATGGGTGTTTAGGAATAAACTTGATGAAAATAGAGTAATAACGCATAACAAAGCTAGGCTTGTAGCACAAGGGTATTACCAAGAGTAAGGAATCGACTATGAGGAAACTTATGCCCCGGTTGCCCGACTCGAGGCCATACGCCTTCTACTTGCCTGTGCGTGCACAAAGAACTTTAAGCTATTCCAAATGGATGTCAAAAGTGCATTCCTTAACGGATATATAAATGAAGAGGTTTATGTAGCCCAACCTCCCGGTTTTGAATCACACGAATATCCTGATCATGTTTATAAACTTAAGCGAGCTTTGTACGGACTTAAACAGGCCCCTAGGGCTTGGTATGAACGTCTAAGTAAATTTCTACTTGATCAAGGGTATTCAAGAGGAAAGGTTGACACAACCCTCTTTATTAAACGTCAAGGAAAACACTTAATTTTGGTACAAATTTATGTTGGCGATATTATATTTGGGTCTACTAACATGACCTTGGTCAAGGAGTTTTCTAGTTTGATGCAGGGGGAGTTTGAAATGAGCATGATGAAGGTGCTCAACTATTTCCTCGGATTGCAAATCAAACAACTTGAAGAGGGCACATTCGTGAGTCAAACGAAATATTGTCTTGAGTTACTAAAACGTTTTGATATGCTGAACTGCAAAGCAATAGATACTCATATGCCTACAAGTGTTAATCTCGATCGTGACGAAAAGGGTAAGGATGTTGAGGTAAAGAAGTACCGAGGTATGATAGGGTCTCTCCTTTATCTTACTGCATCACGTCCCGATATAATGTTTAGTGTATGCATGTGTGCGCGGTATCAGGCACATCCCAAGGAATCCCACCTGAAGGCAGTTAAGTGCATACTTCGATACCTCTCTGGTACTCCAAAGTATGGGCTGTGGTATTCCAAAGGTAGTGCTTGTTCCTTAGTTGGTTACTCCGACTCCGACTTTTCCGGGTGCAAGTTGGATAGGAAAAGCACCAGTGGCACTTGTCACTTTTTCGCAAATTCCTTGGTGAGTTGGCACAGCAAGAAACAGGTTTTCGTTGCTCTGTCAACAGCCGAGGCGGAATACGTTGCTGCCGGTAGTTGTTGTGCTCAAGTCTTATGGCTTAAACAACAATTACTTGATTTCAACTTAAAACTTGAACGTATTCCAATTTTGTGCGATAATTCTAGTGCGATTAATCTAACTAAGAACCATGTACTACATTCACGCACCGAGCATATCGAAATATGCCATAATTTTCTTAGGGATCATGTAGAGAAAGGTGATGTTATTTTTGAGCATGTTGACACTAAGAATCAACTTGCTGATATTTTCACAAAACCATTAGCTACAGAGCCTTTCTTTCACATCCGTAGGGAACTTGGCATTCTCGATATCTCGGATCGTGCATAACATCCTTTAGAATTATGATCTTCACACACACACACATATATATATATATATATATATATATATGCTTGTTCATATCTTTAACTAACAATGCAAAGAGAAATTCATCCATATGTGAGGGATCTCACCGTCATAATGTTCAAGGTAATATCGTTCCAACTTATAGAGGTTTATCAACATTTTGTGCCATGATACTTACTCTAATCTTGATGTTTATTTCATTTTGAGCACTTATCATTCATGTGAATGTTTGGTTCTGTGTGTATATGTGTATTTATCTGCTTGGAACAAGAATTTTGCAAAAATTTCATTTTTACATGTCCATGCGTCGACGGATGGTTTCATGTGCTGACCTATTAAACATCCGGGAAAGCGCCTAACAACATGTTTAGTTTCCTTTTAATTTTTCAGGAATCATGCGCCGACGCACAGATTCACAGGTCAACGCATGAAGGAATCGTTCAGACTTCTTTCTCTTTCTGGGTTGCATGCGTCGACCTATTAATGTTTACCTTCCCTATGTTTTCTCATTGCACATTAAACTATGATTATTGCATGTCATCTAATTAGTTTTTGTGGTCAATCTCTCCCTATTCTACTCCTTTAAACCTCATCAATCTCAATTAATCCCCACTAAACCCTCATCAAAACCCTAATAAATTAGAAAAAGGGAAAGGGAACACCAAGAGAAAATTCTCTATATATGTACTGCAAGGTATTCAAAGGATTTCACACATCTTCTCTTCTATCTCTGCAATAATCAAGTTTGATAATCTTCCTTCAACACTTCTTCAACAATGGCTTCCAAAAGAAATGCTGGTACAAGAGGAGTAAGAGGATCCACTTCACAACAAGCACAAACAAGAGGATCATCCTCACAACGGGTAACTTTTGAATCTTTAATTTCTGAAAGGTTAGCCACTCCGTTTGCGGAATTATTCTCTAACCAGGCTGTTATAAGACAACATGGATTTTATCCGTTGATGGGTCCAGATTTTCACATTCCTGAAATTTCTGAACTCTTAAACTTTCAAAATCTGAATGAATTTGTTGAGTGTGATGACAAGTACAGTGAAGACTTGACTAGATTGTTCTACTGTGGGATAAAGGGAAAATTTCGTGGCGCTGAATTTAAGTTCTCTATAAATAATGCAGAATTTCAGGTGACAAACGATGTATGGTCTACATTGTTTGTTTTGAATACTGATGACAGTCTCCCAAAGGTTATTGATAAAACCTTTGTTAAAGACTATGCAATCAAAATTGCTTTGAATTCTATGTTGAGGGAACGATATCCAGCTGAGTTTGTGGCAAGTGAAGTATTTCCTAAGAGTGTCACCACAGGTCATTTGAAATTTAAAGAATGTATTCTTCAGTGGATTGTTTCTCGCATTTTGAGGCCTAAGAAAGGAGGCTACTCAAGAGTTGAACAAGCGGAGGTGCATCTTACCTATATCCTGAGGGAAAAGATCAAAATTAACTGGCCTTACTACTTTGCTTATAGGATGTTCACAACTCGCAGCTCCAACAAGTTTCTAGCACTTGGTTATGCATCTGCTGTGGCAAATTTCTTGAATCACTTTGACATTCCTATTCCACAGATTTTTCATATTCATATTACTGCTGAACAACAGTTTCTGGCCAGAACCTTGTCCATGATGGGTTACCATTGGCAGTCACGTGAGCGAAGGTTCATCCATCGACAAAGAGCTACTAATCCTGAACCTGTTCATCTTGAAGCAAGTGAGGATGAAGGCAGTCAAGATAATGCAGGTCAAGTTGGTAATGATGAAAATGTGGTAATGCAGGAAGATGTTGTCATGCAAGACAATCAACCGAAAGAAGAAGACAATCAAGAAGACAATGAGGCATGGATGGGATATTAACCAGAAGAACCCTCTGACAATCAAGGATGGGGTCAGTGGCAACAAAACTGCTGGACCAACCTTGGTGTTGCGTATATTCCTCCATCCTATGATAGGGACTCTGAATGGCAGCTTCCAGAAAATTTTGCTCCTCCAACTCCACCGTCTCAGCATGATCAACAAACCAATGATTAAATTTTGGCAAGGATGACTGAGTTCTCTCTGGAATATCAAGAATTTCAAGCGCAGCAGGAAACTCGATACCTGACTCAGCAGGAACAGCTCACAAACCTTTCTAACCAAATATCGTCTCATGCCACCAACTTCAACAATTTCGCAAATGCAGCTATGACTAGGTTCAATCAAATGGATGCCAATCTGACTCAGCAAAATCAAAACTTGGCCAACATCCTTAGTAACCTCAATAGCACCTTGATTGACCTCAACCTTCAACTCGAGGAATTTCCACCACCAAGTCAATACCACAGGGGACGAGGTTATCCATTTAGGGGGAGGAGACCATAAACCTTAGGGCATCATGTTTAGTTGTGCATGAATTTGTGTTTGGTTGTTTGCTTTCTGTTATTTTGACATGTGCTAAACTTTTTTGTTATGTTTCAAATTTTATGAAGTGAATGTTTTGCTTTAATATCGTTGTTCCGTATTTAATCATTACTTGTTTACATTAGCGATATCATATGTGGATGCTGGTAACTGTTTTGTTGTTGCAAATATTTGATGATCCACTACATATTTTCGTATGCTATTTTGACCACTGTCTTCTCGTCCTTTTGATGTTGTCAAAGGGGGAGAAAAATACAAGCTACAAAAACGTTTAACCGGATGTTAAAGACAGGGGGAGCATTGATCATCTCAAATTACATCTCTCGTGAAAATCAAGGAAGTGTTGCCATCATCAAAAAGGGGGAGTATGTGAGGGATATCCTTCTAGCTATCTTGTTTTAATGATGTCAACAAACACATTAGATTGTAATTTGAGCGGTATCACTTCACGTGTCGGGCATATAGCATGTATGTTTGACTTTGGTCTGGTGAAAACAATTCAAAAAATGAAATTTCTTGAAAAATTTGCCTTCATACGCTGACCTCAGAAATCATGCGCTGACCTCAAAAATCATGCGCTGACCCCCAGAAACCACGGGTAAGCGCATAAACCTGAGAACTCAAAATTTCCATTCTATGCGTCGACGCATAGACTCCAGAGGTCGACGCATGGCTTTGTTTTTTGCACTTTTTCACCTAATTTCGTTTCTGTTATTTCCTGTTATTTCTTTTGGTCATATTTTTTGATATAAATAGTTTTGGGTCTTCATTTTTCACACATACAACAAGAAACGAGAAAAATATATGTCAGTTCTCTCTTCATCTTCATCTTCTTCATTGTGTAAACAAACAATCACACATAATCATTTTTGTTTGTGTCGCCCATTGATCGAAGTGATAACGTTTAGAATTTAGGAATGTGATCTTCATCTTCTGGGTTGAGAGTTTGGCAGGTGTTTCTTGAATCAAACCAGTTGGGTTTGTCCTCCAAGAATTGAGGAGATTTTGGGGGGTTTTTGTACAATCTGTTCTTTCTACAGGGATTCGGTTGGGCGAAGGTAACCGGAATTTGGCGCAACTGTTTCGGTTTAGTAGCTGTAATCAGAGAATCGTAGAAGAAGGTTTAGGTTTGAATTCTTGGAAGATTTCAATTGACCGAGTGAAGGTAACTGAAGAACGGAGTTTTCTTTCGGTTTAGTAGCGTGGGACGTTAATTGAATCATCCATATACGGAGCACTTGATTCATCTTGAATCAAGGGAAGAGAAAATTCTGCATCAACGATCAAAGACGTTCGAGGTTTGAATGTTCATTGTTTTCTCTTATAATAAACAAATTGCAACAACTACATATATATATATCTCAATTCCTTTTGCGGAATTGGGGGCAGACGTACCCAAAGCGAGGACGATTGGGGAACTGCCTAATCAAATCTCGTGTGTTCTCTCTTTCCCTTAACTCTTTTACATTTCAGTATTGTCCGATTTTGTGACGTAGCAAACTATCGTAATTTCTGTCGTAGAATATTGTACGCTGATAAACTGTTTTGTTGAATCGATACAATTCATTGAATTGTGTTTTGGAGCAGCTGCACATTATTCTCCATAGAAATTCTGCACATAGTGTGTTTACGCACACTACGTGTTTGATAATTTGTGCCCAAGCAAAATTCGAACACATTGCTTTAAATTGCTTATCAATTAACCTCATTGGATCGGTATAAATATCAAGCAAGTGATAATTTGTTGTCTGCGTTTATAAGTGTAATATTCAGAACTGGATTTTTCTCTTTCGTACTCATCCGTAATATATTCGTGCATATCCGATCCTTTCGGTAGAAAGTTCGTTGTAGACGTTCTATCCAGTGGTAGCTTCCATTAAACAAATTTTTAAAACAGAATTTTGTAGTCCATTTGCGTGTAAAACTCAAGGGATCTATTCAACCCCCTTCTAGATCCATAGCCATCGTCTAACACCGAGATCTTTAAAGGAGTCTGTAATAGTTTATCAACAATGTTATATTCACTCCTTTGGATGAGCTTCAGCATCTCATCATTGTTTTTCGAAAGGTCGGAATTACTGGATTTTCCGCTTGGTGGATTGGGAACTTCTTTCTGAGGTTCCTTTTCTCTGCTGGGTTCTCTAACTCCTCTGTTTATGATTCTACCACTCTGTGTTACCCGACTGATGTCTGCAATATTCACGATGGAGGGTAACGGAATTTCCTTCCCATTCTCAATTATTGTTTCACCGTATTTGTAAGGGATCGCCTTAGCTGATTAATATGGTAATGGTCCCGGTAGATAGATGACTATGGGAGCTTTCTGATTTTTCTGACCGTCATAAGTAATCTCGATCCGTTCCTGGTTGGGAATTCTCGATTCGTTAAGCAAAGGGATGATGTCACAAATATCCCTAGCCCTCTGATGATCAGAGATCATGACAACGTCCTTGATTTGATCAGCGAGGTAATTGATTGATCCAGGACTTGACCATGGTTGAATCTCTTCGCGGTCCAACTGACTTTGAAGGGCTGCTCGTACGAAGTAGCATCGTTGATTATTCCCTGAGTAAACTCTTCACCGCTCATAGTTGTGTAGTGGCACCTGGCCACGTCCGTTTTGAATGCAGTGTAACCTTACTAGGTCTGTTTCCATTGACCGAATATCTTGACTTTGGTATCTAGTCAGATTCCCGTTAGTGATACTAATTTGTTGGGTGTCTTCATTCATATAGATCGGAAGCCTCCAGTGGTTCAACAAGTGCTGAAGTGTTTCCTGGACAAGGGTACAACCTTGATCGTTTTCACACCCCGCTTTACAGTTCTGATAATCTTGTGATACCAGGAACCCAAGCCGGACCTGTTTACACTACTACAAAATGACAAAGCAACAACGCCAGGTTTACAACGGCATCCTATACACCGTTCTTATAGTGCGTACTGGATGCGCGCACATTATTTTAATTAGAAATCTCAAGGGTATAATAATGGAATTTATGAAAACCGTGGTGATACAATCTAGCTATCATGGGTTCGAACCTCATCGCCCTCAAATAGTTTATCCCTTTGATGTAAATGCTCCCTTTTTAAGTTTTATTAATATTTAACTAAAAACTAATAAGTATATCACGACGGATATTTATCAAAACCGTTCTTACAAATTGAATCTTCTTTTTATGTATTTTATACACCATGTATATATATCAATTTATCCATTGAAACAACCCTAACACCAACGTCGTCACCATTGTCGGGAAGAAGACAACAACAACAACAAAGTGTTCTACTTTAAGGTGTTGCAATGTCCTTTATGTTTAATATTTACTTTGTTATGAAATGTAATAGTTGAATTAGGGTTCGAATTACATTGTTGATGTTTAAACTACAGATGCATTGTGAATTACATTGTTGATGTTTAAACTGCAGATGCATTAAGTTAGAAGTTAAGGCGCACCTTTTCTTTTTTATTTATTTTAAAATTCATAAATAAAAGGGTTATCACTACGGTTCTTCTGGTTAACCGTAGTGATATATTTATAATAAATAAATACCTATGTATACGGTTTTTATTTATTTTAAAATTCACAGATAAAAGGGTTATCACTACGGTTAGTCTGGTAAACCGTAGTGATATATTTATAATAAATAAATACATATCTATACGATTGTTATTGTTAACCGTTGTGAAATAGTTTAGCCATATATAAGCGAAATAACTTTCACTTAATTGACAGTAACGCCATTGCCTTCAAAGTGAAACCCTAGAACCCATTTTTTCTCTTCGTTTTCACCATTAGCCGTGAATCTTGTGCTTCATACATTAAGGTATTCATCTTCTTCCATCTATTGTTAGATATTTCCCATTATCTCGTTTGTTGCATGTTGGTTTTGTTGATTGTTCTCATTTTTTCAGCTTCGTTTTCACTACCTTAACAAAGACCATACTTTGGAAACTTCATAATGTTTGTGTTGCTATGGAAAAATGTATAAGAAGCATGAAGCTATGATGGAAACTTCATCCACCTTGTACCTTTTCTTCATAGCATCACGAACAAGATGTTAGTAAATGAAGAAACAACAGTGTAAGCAAACTTTATCTAGTTTTAGAAGCAATGAAAAGAAGTATAAGAAGTATGAAGCTTTTGTGTAAGCTTCTTCCTCCTTATATTTCTTTTTCATAGCTTCCGAAACTAGTTCAACATCATAATTGATTCCTGTTCCGCGATTAGTTTCATTAAAAGGTGTGTTATTCCTGTTCCTCTCTTTACTCATCACTGGATTATGGTTTTAGGGTTTGTTTTCAACTGAGGATGCTCATTTTTGAAGTTTGCTTTGTTTCCTTTCAGGTTAAGGGGATGATACAGGGTGATGATGCTGGTGGAAGCAAGCGTATTATATCAGTTTATAATTTCTGGATCTGGTATAGAATGTTGTTTAAGTTTATCATATTCTATTTACATTGTTTGTTTATCTAACCCTCACTTAAAGTTTGCTGGTGGTAGCAAGCGTATTATATGAGTTTATAATATCTGGATCTGGTATAGAATTTTGTTTGAGTTTATTATACTCTATGTAGATTGTTTGTTTCACTAACCCTCACTTAAAATACATTCAGTTAATTTGACATAGATACTTATAATCTGCAAATTAAGTTGTATTTGAAAACCAACTTAAACAAACCAATGTTGTTTTCTGATTGCATGCCTCTCATCATTTATCTCACATTCTTTTATATATAGATTATGGTATAATGATCTCGCTCCTTAGATGCATCACCATCTTCCAATATAGTTAAATAAAAGATGAGGCAAATTATCCAATGTCTTGTTTATCTTATGGAAATTTAATTATAATCGAAGATAGCGATATATCGAAGGAGTTGAAACACCCCCAATCTATACCCCCAATTAAATAAAGCAGTAAAAGAAAATTCAAATTTTCATTAGAGTATATTTAAATTATCATGGCATAGACGGGGAGAATCACATTATATTGAAACAAATCATACAACACCTGCTCATAAAGATATGCAACAGTGGGGTAGCAATCAACAGAGGAACTCAGTTCCTTACACCCACATTTCAGATTTTAGAATAAAAGCGGAAAATCTAAAAACTGAATATCATATATATATATATATATATATATATATATATATATATATATATATATATATATATATCTTAAAAAGTTTGTCATACATCAAGTCATACATGCACAAGCCAAAAGATATATATATACATAATATAGATAATCACAAACGGCCTCCCTAACTACCCGGTGTCACATATCAGAGCCGACCGACAAAAGAATGAAGTCCTAAGCTTCACAAAAAGACCTCCAGCAATCTAATCTGCAATGCCTCATAGAGCATTGTAAAACAGCAGAAGGGTGAGAAAAACAATCAAAATATAATTGCATACAATTATATATAACAACAAAAATACACATATATATTGTTCTTACCACAACTCACACTAGAATTCAAACATAAAACAACACAATGGATATTTCATATTTCCATCACCAAGGTATACCAACCAAGCACAATACAAGTCTCACCAACACATATCCATATAATCATTTCACCCACAATTTCACACATAAACAAACCATTAATGATTTATGCAAATGCAAGAGACCGACACAACGATTCTATGCATATGCACATGCCTACCGACTTCCATCAATTCTCAACACCAGTTCACTCAGGAACTATTGGAACCATCGCTCGTTACTTAGTGTAACTCCCCGTCGGGCATACGATGTTTCCCATCGCTTTCGGTCCTCTTTGCATAAGTCTCACGACGTTTATGGATCGCTTTCGGTCCTCTTTGTATAAGGCTCACGATCCGACTGCTCACACCCCACACGGGCACACGATCTTCTATAACCATCGCTTTCGGTCCTCTTATTTTTAAGGCGATTCATACCTCTTATTTTTAAGGCTCACGATGTTATAGCAGATTCCCTCTGGGACCAAACCGTCACTCAGGACGTCACAACAATGCATATCATGATGCTTGGCATGCAGGGACTCATGACATTCGAATGCACACATATATACCACCATCTCACTTAACATAAATCATGCTTTGCAATTCAAGCTCAAAACAAGGCATTTACACCATACAACAACACGCAAATTATACCATATCCACACCAACAACATATTACACATACACATCAATTTCACACAATTAAACGGCAAAAGTCGACAACAAAACAACACATTTTCCAATTCTCGACATAATTTAATCGGCCAACAATCACTAAACCATCATAAAAAACAATAACATTTTATAAGCTTTCTAACGCATCAAACCACACCTCAAACGGAATCACAGATCAAAAGTTATGCAGAAAACAAAATGGGAAAAACTGTCATGTTCGCAGTGCGAAGCTCCTAGCGAGTCCTTCGCTTCTTCATCCGCAGTGCGACTGTCCCAGTGAACAGTGGCAGAAGCAAAATAGCCTAGAAAATTCCCAACGTTCGCAGTGCGAACCATCCAGCAAATGCTCGCCACCCCATTCGCAATGCGAATCCTCCAGCGAACAGTGGCAGAATGAAAAATAATACAATGTTCGCAGGGCAAACATCACGCGAACGCTCGCCACTCCTTCGCTGGCCATTCGCAGTGTGAACCTGTGATTTCAGCAAAACCCAGCAGGGCACCAGATCATCCAAAAACCATATTTCTCCATCCAAAACATTTCCAAACCAACATATAGCAATCAAAACGTGACTCAATCATGATAACAAGTATTCTACTACGTTTACACCGATTTTCAACCGTAAAACCATCGATTTCTCATTATCGACCTAGAATAGAAACTATGAAAACACAACAAACAATCCACTACACACATACATAATCATACACAAACATAGTATAATCGAGTTTCACACCCTTACCCGATTTAATCGTGTTCTAGAAAGTCGGTTGATCAATTTCTTCTCTTTTCTCTTTTTCTTCTCTTCTTCCCTTTTCTTTCTCTTCTCTTTCTTTCTCTCTATTTTTCTCTCCCCTTTTCCTTTCTATTTTCTAACTTAAAGAAAAATAATATGAAATGACCAAAATACCCCCACACTCAATTATCTCGCAAACGTTCCCAAAACGCGATAAAATAGATTCACGATGAAAAATAACATATTTTCACATAAAAGTCAGAAATAAAATAATATAATAATAAAATAATAAAAAACGACTCAATTAAATAAAAATACTAAAACTAGGGCGTTACAGGAGTCAAATCAATAAACCACAATATATGTAAAAGAGCGTGAAATGCACGATGAGACGAATGCAATCAGAAAACAACATTGGTTTGTTTAAGTTGGTTTTCAAGAACAGTTTAATTTGCAGATTATAGACATCTTCCTCAAATTTAATCCATGTATATTTATTTAGTGAGGTGTTTGGAAAATAAGCAATCTACATTTAATATAATAAACTTAGGGTACTTACAACAACGGTTATATATTGTAATCGATATCATAAGTAATTTATGTTTTATACAAATTCGCTACTGATGGGTTTCGAACCCAGAACTTAAGTGTATGTATCGCAACGGTTTAATATCATAACCGTTGTGATATATGGCGCGCGTCCTGCCTTTCAACAACGGTTTCCAGACCGTTGTGGAAACAGCAAACTTACAACGACAATCTACATAACAACGCCTTCGCCCACGTCATTATATGTCATTCCCAACCGTTGTTAAATGGGTTTTTCGTAGTAGTGTTAGCATGTAACTCCACCAGGCTGGTATTCATCAGACGAATATCGAAGATTTGAATCATGTTGATTTGATAGGGATTCCTATCATGGTAATCCCGGATCCACCCAAGATCCATCTGACGCTGGAGGGCCTCTTGTACAAAAGGGCGTCCCTTTTTATTTACCGAGCAAGTCAGACAGGAACTGTAATCGTGCCGTGGTAGATTATGATACTGGCTTTGCCTTGAGTGTATTGCCACCAGGTTGACATTCATTGCACGAATGTCGTGGTTCTGAATGACGTTGGAATTCGTATAGGTCATGTTGACTCCACGAACTCGGTGCTCTTGGATCCATCCTAGATCCATCTGTTCCTGTTGAACTGATTGCACCACAAAACATCCTCGATTACTTTTAGAGCAGATATCACATTGGTGATAGTTATGAGGTGGCACATGGCCATATCCACTCTGTTTACAATGCATCTTGACCATATTGGTCCTTAAAAAGAGTACATCTTGAATTTGATAGACGTTGTTAAACTCTCCCTCTATCAGTTTGACTGCAGCTTTCTCATGTTGAGGCAGCGGGTTCGTGAGAACATTCAGATTCGTATCTTTGACAGATAAAACCCCACTCCTAACAAGCTTTTGCACGTCGAATTTGAAACTGAGACAGTTTTCTATGTTATGCCCTGGACCTCCTTGATGGTAAGGCGGATTTTCTAGTACTGTAAGAGGAGACTTAGTCTGGACATGCCCCTTGGCCAGTAGTAACATAAATAGTTCTGCGTACGATACGAGTATAGGATCAAATCCTGGTGGCCGCGTTGTACGGTTGTTGTTGTATTGAAGACGAGCCTGCTGAGGATACTGTTGTGTCCTTTGCTGTTGATTAGGTTAGCTCTGCCCAACCTAAGGTTGATACGTAGAAACAGACGCAGGGTCAATAGCAGGAGTCACAGCTGCTACTGGTTGATAGCGTTGCCTTCGCATTCCGAGAGAGATATTCCCAATATCTTGCTCCTTTTTCTTAGGAAGAGCACTATTGTATCTTTTTGTACTACTTGATGATCCAGCGTCTTTTACTAAACGTCTTTCTCGGACGGCTTCCACGAGACGCACTCCCATGCCCACCATCTCGGTGAAGTCACTGGGCGCACTAGCAACCATTCTATCGTAGTAAAATGAGCTTAAGGTCTTTAAGAAGATCTTTGTCATATATTTTTCCTCAAGAGGTGGACAAATTTGAGCGGCAATTTCACGCCATCTCTGAGCGTACTCCTTAAAGGTTTCCCTTTCCTTTTGCGACATTGATCTGAGTTGATCTATGTTTGGTGCCATGTCCAAATTGTATTTATATTGTTGGAGGAAGGCAGTGCCAAGATCTCTGAATGTGCTGATCGTAGCGCGGTTTAAACCCATGTACCATTTTAATGCGGCACCGATTAAACTATCCTGAAAGTAGTGAATCAGTAGGTCCTGATTTTCTGTCTGAGCTGACATTCGCTGAACGTACATCACCAGATGGCTCTGAGGGCAAGAGTTACCCTTGTATTTTTCAAAGTCGGGCACTTGGAACTTGTGCGGAACTTTCACATTGGGGACCAAGCAGAGGTCCGCAGCGTCCTTTGCAAATAAATCCTGACCGCAAAGGGCTTGCAGTTCCTTCTGCATTTCCAGGAACTGCTCCTGGAATTCATCCATTCTATCGAACATAGTTTCCCTTCTACCAGAAGGTATCTGCGGAATATGTCCTTCTGGGACAGTGTGCACCACAGGGGGTGGTACAGTTACTACAGCAGTGAACCTTGGTGTTTCCCGAAGTTTGTAACCTTCAGGAGTCCTCAATATGCCTCTGGCATCCTTGCTTTCTCGAAGTTTGTAACCTTCTTGCCCAGCGGCTTCTGCTATGATTCCCTGATCCTCCGTGATCGGCAGAACACATCCTTCCTGGATATAGTTAACAGGCATGCCCCAGGGATGATCTTTCGACATTTGATACCTAGGATCATACTTCTCCAGTATGGGCGTTGAGGTGATCTCTGAGATCACAGTTCTTTATAGCTGATCTTCTGCCATGGCTTGCATGTCGTTACGAAGCATTCTCATATCCTCTCTCAGAGCGTCGATCTCTTCTTTCAACTCTCTGTTCTCCTCCTCGAGATCATCCATCTTTTTCTGACGATTGGCCCAAGTATTGTACGAATGAGACAGTTTGACTCTAGAACCGAGACACAAATGTGAGATTCGTAGGTAAGAAGAATGCGTTACGTTAGAATGATGAATGCAATGATTATATTAATTATTTTTGGTTTAATCAAAAATAAACTTCGACAATTAGATTGCAAATATCAAACAGTGGGGAAACCCGGTTTTATTGAATTCAAAGGATTGCGGAAATGGAAATACAGTAAATTACAAGATGCGGAAATAGAAACCTAAGCTAATGGGCCCTGAGTGCTCTCTGAGGAGAATTCGAGTGCTGATTCTGGCACTTTCCTTTTCTTTGATCGGGGCTCTTGGGTCGTTGTTGGGTTGTCATTCCTTTTCCAGGTGAAAGGAGTGAGCAAATTCCTTTGGTCATCCTGATTTTCCACAGCATGTTGCTCTAAAATCTCAATCTGAGCATCCTTATATTTTAGTAGTTGCTGTATTTTGGTACACTCCACGTTGAGGATGCGGTACTTGTTCTTCCAAGACCTCCTCTCCTGTTGAACTTTGTTGAGGGTAACCTGAATTTTTTCTGTTTCAGTCATGAAGTACATGACAGATTCCCTTGGCGGAAGAACTCCGTGACGAGGATAAGGCATCTTTAGCTTGAGAGCTCTAGTTTGTATCCAGTGGAGATAAGGCTCCACCAAGACACAGTCCAGTTTTCTTAGAGACTCCCGTCCTTTCTTATGAACATGTTTCCAAGCGTGCACTATTTCCATCTTTAGTGCCCTGTCATTTTCTCCTTCCTTGAAGAAAAGACCTTCCAGATAAGCATTGGATATCCAAATTGACGACGAACGAGCATTGGATGGTAATTGATTCCTCACTTAGTGCCTATAAGGGGTACGTTGGGGAAATTTCCACAACGGTCAATGATCCTGATCCCGTCATAAATCCTATTGCACTAATCTATGTCAGAGTTGGTAAGGGACATGATTTTCTGCGACCAATGTAAGGCATTCTTATGATCCCAAAAAGCAGTAGACATAGGCAAATGGGAAATAAACCATTTGTATAGCAGGGGTACACATCACGTGATCTCCCCTCCGTTGTATAAATTCCCTAAGTGTACAGAATGATATGTATCTGCGAGCAAGGTCGGTACAGGGTTTCCAATGAGAAAAACTTTAATGGCATTGATATCTACAAAGTTATCGATGTTGGGAAACAAAACTAACCCGTAGATGAGCAAAACAAAGATGCTTTCAAAATCGGTCACGTTCCCTATACTAGCAAAGTAGAGAGCCTTCTTTGTTAGAAACTAGGTTGGTAAACCCGGGATTCCACCCTTAGTGGTCATGTGAGTCCTGACTTCTGTCTCATCCAAATAAATTGCTCTTGCAATGGTCTGGTCCTTTGGAATTTCTTACAGTCCAAAAAAAGGAGCTTGATCAGTAATGTGTAAATCGGTTAGATGAGAATATTCCTCTAGCGTTGGTGCGAGCTGGTAATCCGAGAATGTGAAACAGTAATAGACCGGATAGTAAAACTGAACGAGTGCCTCTAGGATTGCTTCAATTACATGGACCCTTAACAGAGGTAGCAGACCTCCTTACTTGGCTTTGAAAGCATCAGAGTTAGGGATCATCCTCGCTAATCCTCTTAAATCCGCAAGTTTTGGAACCTTGAAGGTATACTTATGAGTTCTCCTTCTACCGAAATCCATGAGCGCAATATTTTTCTCCGACATTTGCAATCATTGTCTTAGTTTAATTTGAAAAAGAGAGACTAGAAGAGAAGATTTTTTTTTACTGTTTTTTGAATGAATACATGAATGCAGCACATAAAAACATAGAAAAAGCATGGGGTCACAGGGTCGGTCTCATGAAGTCAAGGCTCTATCCATCCCAAAGGTTTATACTAATGATTTTTGTAGCTGTCTCTCAAAATCATTAATTCTTGTCAAGAAAACACCAGCGGGCGGGGAACCGTGCTAGGTGATGTTTTTTCGAAGAATCTCAGAAGAGGGTAGTATCGCGTGACAACTATTTCCGATAGCTTCCGCACTACTAAAAGAGGTTTTTCCTAGGAGTATACTCAATCTTTCCAAATGTGGCATCACACGCATTCCCATTAGTAGGAAAATAAACACACATATTAATTAGGAAAAGTAGTATATATATTTGTCTTAATGTCCTAGACTTTTAAGAGCTATGAATCCTATGTTCCTGACAGAAAATGGGTCCCCGACGGAGTCGCCATTCTGTGGTACCTTCCCCACTTAAAGGTTTTGACCTAAGATCCTAGTGAAGTCAATTCTAGCAATAATGACATTGTCATGAAGATAACCTGTAAAAGGGTGTCACCTTAAATCGTAAGAAAAAGAAGGGCCCCATGGTGGGCGCCACTTTTCTGTGGTGGCCACCGCCATGAAAATGATTTGTCCAAGGTTTTCACCCTAAATTTTAAGAAAGAAAGTTATTTTGACCCCACGGTGGGTGGCACTTTTCTGTAGCGAGTGAATTTGGGATGTGGTTCTTAAGCACTTTCGCTCTGGGGTACTACAGGTCGATTCATTTTTTATCCTATTGAAGCTGATGAAGGAAGGGAAATAAATGACTCCAATTAACCCTACTTGCATACTGAGTTTAAACAGCGTTCTGTTAGGTTACGGATGCTATATGGTAATGGGGCCTCTTTCCTCTTACTTTGTTTAAGGCTGAAATAACAGGACTATGCTATTGGTAGGATGTTAGGACTGATGCTTTTCAATTGATGTATAAAGGTACGGGATTTGGGGTTTTGGATTAGTGTGCTCGCTAAGATTTTTTCTTTCAATCTTATGCCTACGTATTCCCGTTTACCGAAACAGGGAAATCAGAGCGATCGTAGTTCCTCCTATTCTATGGGAGGAAAAAGGTTGTTTTGGTGTCTTGTTCAAAGCCTAATACGTGAAGCTGAAGGTGGTTTGTATCTTGTTCAAAGCCCATGATATGAAGCTGAAGGGTCTATTTGTATCTTGTTCGAAGCCCAAGATGTGAAGCTAAAAGGGTGTTGGCTTTAGAGATAATTTGTCATCTCTATAGGGGGTCTGTTTTTGTCACAATTGTTGGGTGACTGATTATAAAGGAGAATTACTTTAACTGGGATATGTGAATCTAGCAATGCCATAATTTCCTTTATAGGGGATTTTCAACCTGAAGGATAAGACTTTAGCTCAGTGTAGAGCAATGCCATATTTCCTTAGGAATTTCTCATGCTAAAAGAGGGACAGTGGTGTGGATGTAAATAATCCAGAGGCTTGCCGCTTACAGCAATTAGATGAAGGGAAAAGAGTTGTTGATGTTTGTATACTGTGAACGAGGCACAACTTTGATGCTAAAAGGTTGATTGGCTCAATCGGGGTTTTCTTATACAAAGCCTAAGAGGAGGCTATTGTCCCAACAAGAGGGTGCTTTCTATCTCGTACAAAGCCCGAGAGAGAGGCTAAAAGTTTTGACTCAACAAGAGGAGAGGAGTGTTTTTGTATCTCGTACAAAGCCCGAGATGGACGCTAAAAGGGTTGACTCAAGAAGAGAGTATTTCATATGTGTCTTCTACGAAGCCCAAGACGGAGGCTAAAAGGGTTTGACTCAACAAGAGAGTCTTTTATACTCAACAAGAGAGTGATTTGGTGTCTCGTATAAAGCCCAAGACAGAGGCTAAAGGTGATCGACCCAACAAGAGAGTCTTTTCGTATCTCGTATAAAGCCCGAGATGGAGGCTAAAGATGTTTGACTCAATAAGAGAATCTTTTATACTCAACAAGAGAGTGTTTTTTGTATCTCATACGAAGCCCGAGTGGAGGCTAAAAATGTTTGACTCAACAAGAGAGTCTTTTATACTCAACAAGAGAGTGTGAAAAGGTTGGCTCTTTTAGGGAGAATCATTGTACAAAGCCCAAGAGGAGGCTAAATATGCTGGTGACTGTTTCAGTTGAGTGACAGGTCCAATATGTTGGTTAAAAGAGAAAATCTATTCATATGTGGGTAATGTCGTACTCATGGATTTGATCTGAGGACCAGGATTATTTCTTGTTCTCTAAGGAAATGGGGAATCCAAAGGAGTTTTAGACTGTCCGAGTCTACGGGTTTTATCTTTTGTACTATGCTTAAGAAACAGTAGTAGTAAGATCTAGACTCTTTGAAAGACTGTTCTATTAAGATGACTAATTTATGTTCCTATACCTCTAGGAGGTCGTCGAGACAATTTGTACGAAGCCCAAGAGGAGGCTGGAAACCTTTAAGAAGCCGAGGGACAATTTGTACGAAGCCCAAGAGGAGGCTATCTTCCCGGAGAAAGAATCATTATACGAAGCCTAAGAGGAAGCTGTGAAAACTTCTAAGAAGCCGACGGGTCCTTGTACAACGCCCAAGAGGAGGCGGGGATGCTTTTAAGAAGCCTGTAGGTCCTTGCACTAAGCCTAAGAGGAGGCTGATGAACAGTTCCAGAAGGGGTTTCACTAGGAACAATGGCCTTCTGTATATGAACTGTTCAAAGGGGGGATTTCTTAGATCTAGTAATCTAACAAGGTCTTTACTGTTTAGGTTATGTTGAAACATTCGAGGTTCTGTTTAGTTCTAGACGTAGTTGTCGGGGAAACTCTAAATATCTATACTATTATTACACAGTCGATATGAGTTTATGAAAGAAGACTTACAGTGAAACAACCCCACAGTACAGTTATATACATATGAAAGCGGTAAATGAAAGCGGGTAAACACTTACTCGGTTGTAGAGCTTCCAGGCTGTTTGGTTAGTTGTTCAACAAAGGAAACTTTGATAACAATATTATATGTAAAATCAAAAGAGAAAGTGCTTTGAAAAGTTTATTTGGGCTTACAACTCAAGGAGAGGCCCAAGGTTTTATCAGTGATCGCACTGTCGTTTTGAATTTGTACAGAGGGACTTATAAAAGTGACTGAGGCCCAAAAGGTTTTTTGTACAAAGGGATTGGTCTTACACTCTCTCAAGAGGCCCAGAAGTGTTTAAAGAAAAGGAATGGGGCTTATAACACGAAGGTATGCCCAATTGATTTGACTTTTTTGAACTGGCGATCGCGCCGAGGTTTCTTTTAACGCAGAGGGACTTATACAATATCTGAGGCCCAAAATTTGTTTTGGTTAAAAGGGGGTTGGGTCTTACACTCTAATAGAGGCCCTAAAAATTTTTTGAAGAAAAGAAATGGGGCTTATAACACGAGGGCCAGCGCCTGCCCCCTGTCAGGCAGGCCCAACCCAAACGATCAGGAATGGCCTAGTAAGGCTCGTTGGCAATGCCTGGGTCAGGCACGTGCCACACTCCATCAGTGTCAGGCACGCGCAACAGAGTCCGCCGAATAGAGGCATCAAGGCTCTATGAGCTCCGTTATCTTCGACGTCTATGAACTCCTTCCCCCGAGGACACGTCCAGCCCTACGGAACACATCTATCCCTGACACGCAAGACTCCTCCCCGCGAGGACACGTTTTCTTGTAACCTCCCACCTCCTGAAGATTCGGTCTGCCCTACTTTCGGAGATCTCGAGAGCGTTACCCCAGGGAGAAGACCACGTGCTGGTCTTCACTACGCCACGTAAGCCCTGGCAGTTACTTGGATTGGGCCTTGCAATCCAGTCCAGTGCAAGTAACCGTTGGCCCCGCGCTGGGGGCTCTCTATAAACACCCTCTTACTTGAGAGGGTCAGGTTACTTCATATTCTAAACTCACACCTGCTTTGTTGTACTTGCCTTTCTCTGACCATTACCTGACTTAAGCGTCGGAGTACCTTGCAGGTAAACCCCCCCCCCCCCCACCATCTCACCATCACCGGAGCTGAAGGTTTCACGATGTTGTTGGCCACTATCTAACTGTGTGATCCAGGTACGATTACACACTTTTTGGGATGGGTAGACCATGGCTCCATGCTCGTTGGCTCCATGCTCGTGATCTTTAAACCTAAGCCCTCTTTTGTTTGCCTGTACATATGTGCATATTTAAGAATACCTGTATACGTGTGTTTGTGCATACATCCATCTATTCATGGATAGCCACTTGGTTGTAAGGAACTCAAGCGTTCTTTCCTTTGCAAAGATCAATAGAGATCATGAATTTGAATACAAAACTCTTCAGTTTTTCTAAAATAGTTTTCAAGTTGCTGTTGAGTTCCTTGAAACCATTTGGCTTGAATAAGCATTACACGCGTATTTGCATTGCATTTGCATTTCTCAGCCTTGAGTCTCATCCATCCTCTGTCTGTAACCCGGCAGTTGACTTCCAGAAGCCAGCATTGGACTTGAAGTAGCTTTTGAAGGATCATGAACTCAGGAGAGTAGATCCAGTTTGTGACTAAAACAGATTTTGACTTGTTGAGAGATCAGTTAGATCATATTGTCGAAGCCATGTGTCATACCCCAAATTTTGACAACTAAGATTTCCCATCATTGTGCAAATCATCATCACAATATGGATGTGCCATCATGCCTCGTCAATCTTCTCAGGAATTGTTGAGCATTCACTACTATCAAATATTAAGTTTCAAGCCCTCTCATAGCTTTAGACAAAAGATCAACCAAGAAATAACATGATCTTCAACTTGTCTAAACTCTCCAATACACATAAAAGGAACAAGAGGACTCCCACATCAAGAATCAAGCACAAAGTTGCAGCATTCCAAGTGGATTAAAGCCTCAAGATCGCCAGTGTCACCAAATTAGGGTTTTGGTCGACCAGGGCCTCCAGATGAAAATCTTCAGCTGGGCATGAGTCAATGCTTCAAAGCACAACTTAAGATACTTCCAAGGGATGGACCCAATCATCAAGTCAATTTTTCCTCAGGGGATGCATTCACCAAAAATTAGGAATTAGGGTTTCTTGACCTAATTCACCCCTAAGTTGACTTTTGGGACAAAACATGAGCCACAACCTCAAGGCATGATTTAAGGGTCTCTAATACACTACATTGATCCATTTGCAATAATGGATTGATCCAAGAAGCTTGATCTACAAGTTTCAATTTCATCAGGACCACAATTATGGTTTTAAGGAAAAAAGTCAACTGTACCTTTGACTTTTGACCAAGACATTCTCCCAAACCTAGGGACATGATTTAATACACCCTATAACACCTATGGAACATATCCATCAAGTTTGATTTAGTTCAAGGACATGATTTCACAAAGGATTGCACAGTTTGGAATTCATCTAATAAAAAGTCAACTGTGCACAAAAGTCAAAGTTTGACTTTTTGAGATTTTTCACAATTATGGTTCTTTAACCCTAAAACAATGTTAATGTGTGATTTGAATCATCATTCATCAAGTAAAATCAAAGAAAGTGGGATAACATGTAAAAGGGGTAACCATAAAAACTTAGAATTTTTCTAAGTTATGGAACAAAGTGGCTAGGGTACCACTAAGTCAGAATTTGTCTTGCTTTTTTTCAAAATGTAGGGGCATTTTTCACTTGGATCCAAAAATTTTCAAGACAAACTATGATCACACATGTGTTGTGTCACATAAGGGCTTTCCAAAATGTCCATGACCTTCATCAAACTCTACCTGTGCTAGGAGTTATGACAGCTGCAACATGCCTTGCTGCAAACTGTCTTGGCAAGGTAGATTTGTGCATAAAGGCTCGATTTGCTCAAATTGTGAAATTCCAAGCATGCTTATCCATCTGTACACCTCAAGGGGGAATAACCAAGGGACAAGCACTGATTTATCAGCCTCCCAAAAAGCCTAAAAAGAGGCCAAGACTCCAATTTTGTTTCCAAGCATTCAATGGATGCACCAAGGTGGCATGAACTGAGCCATTTCCAACTGAATGAGTCAAGGATAAGCTCTGAACCAAAGAACCATAGGCCTGTGCTCTAACCTCTAGTTAATGGCAAGAAGAGACTTGAGATTCTAAAGTGATTCAATTGGCCAAAGGCCTACTGCAGCCACCATTCACTATTTCTTGCAAAACAAACTTTCTCTACTATAAATAGAGCTCATTTGTGCTCAGTTTAAGTACACCAAAGCAACCAAACTAATGCTTTCCTCAAAATCCCTTTCTTTAGGTTAAAATGCCTTCTTTTGCAAGGTAACTCCGAGTTTTTGAGTTAGAGAGCATTTCCACCACAACTCATGATCCAAACACATCCATATGTCATATCTAAGCTGTCCAAACTCTTATAAGTGACCTGTAACACCAAAATCACAAAGCCCCTCTCAAAACCTCAAAATTGGACTTTTTTGCATTTTTCAAGCCATGTCTTGATTCAGTCACTTCCAAAACCAGATAAGACCTCAAACACACTCCAAATATCATCCTTGAACTGTCCCAAGTGGATCCCCACATCTGGAACACCATTTGAGGGAGTTTCCATATTGGTCACGTTTGAACCTTTTGCAAGAAATAACTCAAACTTGTTCCTGAGGATTCCAGCTGGTTCCAACCATTTTAAAAGCTTTTAAGGGATCAATTGAGAGTGTTTGGAGCATCAAATTACTTATGGCACGAGAAACTTGGCAGATAGCCCAAAAAGCTCCTAAAGAGGTAAGCATCACAACTTGAACTCTTTGAAATATGCATTGCTTTGAGGTCCACTGATTATGCACACCTCATACATGTTATATGTGTTGTGTTTAAACCAATTCATCATGTAATTCTTGCCTATAACAAGAGGTAGCATAGAAAATGTAAGTCATGGCCTATTTCAAAACCACTATCGAGTTTTTAAATAGGAGCCTCATCTGAAAAAACCACCATCACCATTGGATTCTTTGTGAAATTCTAGGCAGGATAAACCTAAATTTTGTCTCAATCCATGGAGAAATGAGAAAGTTACAAGCTTCACATTTTTGGCCAAAACCTTGCCTTGCCTTACCTTGGCCAGCCCAAAAACAAGGCATGCCTCATATATTCATGGGGTTGTTTTGATACAGGCATGTATCACCACCCCAGTGGTAGAGGGCGCGCGGTGCACCCTAGAGGTCTGGGGTTCGTATCCCCCTTGCCCCAGATCCTTTTTTTTGACACTTTTTTCATTTTTTACTATTTTTTATATTATTTTCATAAAAGATGCCACTTTTTTCCATATTTATTCATTTTCAAACTCTTTGGGCCTCTAATAGAGTGTAAGACCCAATCCCTTTTAAACCAAAATCAATTTTGGGCCTCAGACATTGTATAAGTCCCTCTATGTTAAAAAAATCTCGGCGTGATCGCCATTTCAGAACAAAAAATCAATTGGGCCTACCCTCATATTATAAGCCCCATTTCTTTTCTTCAAAACTTTTTGGGCCTCTTAAAGAGAGTGTAAGACCTATCGCTTTGTACAGAAAACCTTTTTTGGGCCTCAGTCACTTGTATAAGTCCCTGTACAAATTCAAAACAACGGTGCGATCACTGTTAAAATGTGGGCCTCTCCTTGAGTTGCAAGCCCCATTCTTTTTATTAAAATCACTCATGGGCCTCTAATAGAGTGTAAGACCCAACCCCTTTTTAAAACCAAAATATTTTGGGTCTCAGTCATTGTATAAGACCCCCTATGCTTTCAAAAACTTCGGCGCGATCGTCGTTTTCAAACAAACCAACTGGGCCTCTCCTTGAGTTGTAAGACCCAACCCTTTTTGTAAAAAAACATTTTTAGGCCTCACACGTTGTATAAGTCCCTATGTATATTTTCAAGGCAACGGCGCGATCGTCGCCTTTTCAAAATCATTCGGGCCTCTCCTAGAGTATAAGCCCCAACAATTTTTGGCAAACAACTCCCTTTTGATTTAGATTCAAATATACAGTTGTTATCAAAACTTTCTTTAATTTCTTTAACAACTAACAAAACAACATGGAAGCTCTACAACAGGTAAGTGTTTATCCGCTTTCTTTTATCTGCTTTCATATACATAACTGTATTGTGGGAAGCTGCGCATAGTTAGTCTTCTTTCATTCTTTTAAATACATGTCAAATATATATAACTGTATTATGGGAAGCTGCGCATGGTTAGTCTTCTTTCATATCCTTTTAAATACTCATCATATATCAACTACATATATACTAGTATAGTTATTTAGAGTTTTCCTCGGCAACTAGGTCTAGAACTAGGTAAAGCCCAGTTGGTCACTCTTAATACAAACAAAACTAGATCCCCCAAAGGATTTCCAGATACAGTCTTCACTTCTCTTTGGGTTAAACAATATGGAACAAAGAGAAAAGCAGTATTCTCGGTGAACCTTTTCTCAGACTGTCACCCTTAGAAATTGTCAAAGAAATTCTACTCCCCGGAGTTGATCTATTCTCTGTGAATAGCATCTCTTGAGTTTCTTCCAAACCCTCGAACTTTCTTGGAATGATCTCTTCTCTGTGAATTGCATTTCTTGAACTTCTCTTGGTTTGGGGACGCACAGGCTTCCTAAAAGTATCCCCCCTCCTCTTGAGCATTGTACAAGGACCCTTCGGCTTCTTAAAACTTCTCATGCCTTCTCTTGGGCTTAATACAAGGACCCTGAAGACCTCTTAAAGGAGTAATACAGAACTTAGTCATGCTTTGCTAGAGCAGTCTTTCCAATTTTAATCCTCGGGTCACTTGAGGGTTGATTTTCATCCCTTAATGCCCGTGCCTCCTCTTAGAGGCATCATACAAAAGATAAAACTCATCCACACCAGTAGACTTGGACAGTCTAAATCCACTTGAATCTCAAAGACATTCTCAAATTCCTTCCAACCATAGGAAAAAACTCGATCATTCTAGAACTATCTCTAGCAGAAACCCATCCTCTCTCATGAGAGTTCCCCAACCAGGGTCGTCACTATCTTAAATTAGAACCTCAAGGTATTTGATCTCTCAACTCTTCTGTAATCCTCAGCAAGAGTTGATTCCCCACTTGGACTTGCCTCGGGATCTCAATAATCCCCGACAGAACGTTAGCCTCCTCTTAGGCTTTGTATAATGATCCTTCCTCAGTAAAGTCAGCCTCCTCTTGGGCTTTGTACAAATGATTCTCCCCAACGGAGCTAACCCTTTCAGACTCTCTTGTTGAGTCAATCAACTTTTCAGACTCTCTTGTTGAGTCAATCACCTTTCAGACTCTCTTGTTAAGTCAATTAACTTGTCAGACTCTCTTGTTGAGTCAATCAACTTTCCAGACTCTCTTGTTGAGTCAACCCCTTTTAGCCTCTATCTCGGGCTTCGTACGAGACAAAAAAACACTCTCTTGTTGAGTCAAAACCATTTAGCCTCAATCTTGGGCTTTGTACAAGACATAAATCTCCCTCTCTTAAGCTTGGGGACAAATATCTTCCCCAGCAGAGTCATTTATTCCCAGTCTTCCTTTAGGCTTTGAGGAATGATTCCCCTAAAAAGAGTCAAACTCATTTCAGCTTCCATCTTGGGCTTTGTACAAGACACATAAAAATGTCCTCACCAGAGTCAGTTAAATTTCTCATTTCAGTCTCAGTCTTGGGCTTTGTACAAGACACATACAAATTCTCTCCAGTGGCATCAAAAAACTCTGTATAAGCATTTTCCCAATGGAGTCCATTTAGCTTCTTTAAAGCTTTGAGAATTCAATTCCCATTAAGCAGTGTCAAAACACTTTTAGCTCCTCTTTGGCTTTGTATAATGATATCCCCAAAAAGTCAGTGTCTTTTTTGCCTCCGTCTTGGGCCTTGAACAAGACGCCAATATATACACTATCTTGGTGAGTCGGGTTTATCCAGCCTCCTCTTAGGCATTGTATAAGGAAATCCCCTTGCCGAGTCAATTAACCTTTTAGCATCAACCTTGTGCTTTGATCAAGGCACACAAAAATCAATAATCCCCTCAGAGGAAGCCCAATCCCTCTTTAGAGATGACAAGTTCTCTCTCAGTCAAACCTTTAACTTCAATCTTGGGCTTTGAACAAGACACCAAAACACCTTTTTCCTCCCTTAGAATAGGAGGAACTACGATTGCTCTGATTTTCCTGTTTCTTTTAAACGGGAATACGTAGGCATAAGATTGTGAAATCTTAACGAGCATACCAATCAAAAACCCTAGGTCCAGTACCTTCCTATCAATCAAAAACCTTAGGTTTCATACCTTAAGCCATCATCATCATCATTTTTAACAAAACTCACTCTCCCTGTCATACTTTACCAAGAAACTTTCCCAACCCATTAACAGATAAACACCATCAATTACAAAGCGAAACCCTAAAGCTAATATCCCGTGGATAACCAAATATAGGATGCGTAATTGACAACTACCCATTGTATAACCTGACCCCGGACACTCCAATCTCTTTTAAATGTTTGTTCAGTTAAACATTCGCGTGCAAGGTTAGTTTTAGATAGCTTCCCTTTCCCTTTCAGCTTCATGGGATAAATAAGAAATCAGAAAGTAGCACCCTTTCTCCTTGAGGAGGAAAACCCAAACTTCAGCGATAAGGTAGTCGCGTCACCGACAAAAATCGCTCACTACAGTAAAATGGCGACTCTGCTGGGGACTCATTAGAATAATCTTTTGGGCATCGTCCCCATTTTCCAACAGGAAAATGGCGACTCTGTTGGGGAGTCATTAATTGTTAAGACTAGGATTATTATAGCTCTTAAGAGGTCTTGGATGTTAGTTTTAGGACAAATATATATATACACACTACTTTTCCTAATTTATATCCGTGTTTATTTTTCTGCTAATGGGAATGCGTGTGATGCCGCATCTGGAAAGATTGAGTATACACCTAAGATAAGTGATGGCACTATACGTGTAATCTTACAGGGAGTGACTGCCAAATAAGAGGTCCCACTCGACCATCGAATCAGTGGAGATTCCCTTTACGGATTCAATGCCTATACGACTTTGGTTGTTGAAAGCAGATTATTCGATTGGATTATCTGAGAAGCTGAGGATTTCAGTAGACTGAAACCATGTTACTATTTTTTAGTGCGGAAGCTATCGGAAATAGTTGTCACGCGATACTACCCTCATTTGAGATTACTCTAAGATACATCAGCTCGCTCGAGTGATTCCAGCCTGCTGTTGTTATCCCAAGAGGGGTAAATGATTTTGAGGACAGGTACAAAAAGTCACCAGTATAAACCTTTGGGGATGGGTAGAGCCTTGACTTCATGACACCGAACCTTTGGCCCTATGTTTTTTCTATGTTTTTGTGTGCTGCATTCATGCATTCATTTCATTAAAAAACATTAATAAAAGATAAAATCTTCTTTTCTAGTCTCTCTTTTTCAAATTAAACTAAGACAATGATTGCAAATATCAAAGAAAAGATATGGTGTTATGGATTTCGGTAGAAAGAAAACTCACAAGTACACCTTCAAGGTTCCAAAATTAGAGGATTTGAGAGGGTTGGCAAGGATGATCACTAACTCTGATGCTTTCAGAGCTAAGTACGAAGGACTGCTCTTTATATTAAGGGTCCATGTAATTGAAGGAATCCTGGCTACTCTCATTCAGTGCTACGATATGGTTTATCACTGTTTCACATTCCCGGATTATCAACTAGCACCAACACTGGAAGAGTACTCTCACTTGACTGATTTACCCATCACTGATCAAGCTCCCTTTTCTGGACTGGAAGAAATTACAAAGGATCAAACCATTGCAAGAGCAATCTATTTGGACGAGTCAGAAGTTAGGACTCACATGACCACTAAGGGTGGAATCTAGGGTTTGCCAGCCAAGTTTTTGATAAAGAAGGCTCTGTACTTTGCTAGTATAGGGAACGCGACTGCTTTCGAGAGCGTCTTTGTCTTACTCACCTACGGGTTATTTCTGTTTCCCAACATTGACGACTTCATTGATATCAATGCCATTAAGATTTTTTTGATTGGAAACCCCGTACCAACCTTGCTCGTGGATGCTTATCATTCTGTACACTTAAGGAATTTGTATAGCGGAGGAATGATCACATGCTGTGTACCCCTGCTGTACAAATGGTTCATTTCCCACTTGCCCAAGTCTGCTGCGTTTTGGGATCCTAAGAATACTTTACGTTGGTCGCAGAGAATCATGTCTCTTACCAACTCTGACATAGACTTGTACAATCGAATCTACGACGGGATCAGAATCATTGACCGTTGTGGAAACTTCCCTAATGTACCCCTCATAGGAATTAAAGTAGGAATAAATTATCATCCCGTTTTAGTTCGTCGTCAATTTGGATACCCGATGAGACATGTCCCGCGTAATGTTCATCTGGAAGGTGTTTTCTTCAAGGAAGGAGAAAATGACAGGGTACTAAAGACAAAAATAGTGCACGCTTGGAAACGTGTTCACAGGAAAGGAAGAGAGTCTCCGGGAAAACCGGATTGTGTCTCTATGGAACCGTATCTCCACTGGGTACACACTAGAGCTCTCAAACTGAGGATGCCTTACCCTCGTCAGGAAGTTCTTCCGTTAAGGGAATCTGCCCTTTACTTTATGTCTGATATGGAAAAACTTCAGGTTACTCTCAACAGAGTTCAACAGGAGAAGAGGTCTTGGAAGAATAAGTACCGTATTCTCAATGTGGAGTGTAAGAAACTACAACAACTTTTAAAAGAAAAGAATGCTCTGATTAAGATTTTAGAGCAACATGCTGTAGAGAATCAAGAAAACCAAAGAAATTTGCTCGCTCCTTTTACTTGGCAAAGGAATGACAAACCGACAACGGCTCGAGAGCCTCGATCAAAGAAAAGGAAAGTACCAGAACCAGCACCTGAGCTCTCTTCAGAGAGGACTCAGGATCCATTAGCTTAGACATTTCCTTTTGCAGCACTATGTAAATTACTGTATTTCCGTTTTCGCAATCTTTGAATTCAATAAAACGGGGTTTCCCCACTGTATGATATTTGCAATCCAATTGTTGAAGTTTATTTTGATTAAACAAAAAATTTAAAAATTTAATTAATATAATCATTGCATATCATTCATCATTCTCACATAACACATTCTTCTTACCTACGAATCTCACGTTTGTGTCTCGATTCTAGAGTCAAACTGTCTCATTCGCACAATACTCGGGCGAGTCAACAAAAGAAAATGGATAGTCTCTAGGAAGAGAACAGAGATTTGAGACAAGAACTCGACGCTCTGAAAGAAGATCTGAGAAAGCTTCACAATGACATGCAAGCTCTAGCAGCAACCCAGATGCAACAACAAAGAACTGTGATCTCAGAGATCACATCTACGCCCATAGTGGAGAAGTATTATCCTCGGTATACCATTCCTAAAGATTGTCCTTGGGGCATGCCTATCAACTATATCCCGGAAGGATATATTTCGTCGATCTCGGAAGATCCGGAAACTGCAACAGGAACCGCTGGGCCTGAAGGTTACAAACTTCAGGAAAGCAAAGATGTCAGGGGCATGACAACAACTCCTGAAGGTTACAAACTTTGGGAGGCACCAAGAGTCACTGCCTTATGACTATACCACCACCCGTGGTACACACTATCTCGGAAGGACAAATTCCACAGATACCTTTTGTTGGAAATCAAAGTATGGACGACAGAATTAGGGAATTCTAGGAACAGTTCCTGGAAATGCAGAAGGAACTGCAAGCCATTCGCGGTCAGGATTTATTTGGAAAGGAGGCCACAGACCTTTGTTTGGTCCCCAATGTGAAAATTCCGCACAAATTCAAGGTGCCCGAATTTGAGAAGTACAAGGGTAACTCTTGCCCTCAGAGTCACTTGGTGATATACGCTAGAAGGATGTCAACTTAGACAGAGAACCAACAACTACTGATCCATTATTTTCAGGATAGTTTAACTAGTGTCGCACTCAAATGGTACATGGATTTAAACCACACTAAGATCGTCACTTTTAGAGATCTTGGCGCTGCCTTTGTTCAACAATATAAGTATAATCTGGACATGGAACCAGATATATATCAACTCAGAGCCATGTCGCAGAAGGATAAGGAAACCTTTAAGGAGTATGCTCAGAGATGGCGTGAAATTGCCACCCAGATTTGTCCACCTCTTGAGGAAAAAGAGATGACAAAGATCTTCTTGAAAACCTTGAGCTCATTTTACTACGATAGAATGATCGCCAGTGTGCCCAGTGACTTTACTGAAATAGTCGGCATGGGAGTTCGTCTCGAGGAAGCAGTCCGAGAAGGACGTTTAGTAAAGGATACTGGACCATCAAGCAGTACCAAAAGATACGGTAGTGCTCTCCCTTAGAAAAAAGAGCAAGATATTGGTAATATCTCTCTCAGAAAGCAGAGGCGACGGTACTAACCAGTAGCAGCTGTAACTCCTGCTATAAACCCTGCGCCTGTCCCTACGTATCAACCTCTAGTTGCTCAAAGCCAACCGAATCAGCAACAATATCAGCAAAGGCTCGTCCTCCGTACAACAACAATCGTACAACGCGACCACCAGGGTTCGACCCTATACCAATGTTGTATGTAAAACTGTTTCCATTACTACTGGTCAAAGGGCACGTCCAAACCAGGTCTCCTCTTATAGTACCAGAAAATCTGCCTTTCTGGTTCAAAGCGGATCAGACTTGCCCTTATCATCAAGGAGGACCAGGGCATAACATAGAAAACTATCTCAGTTTCAAATCCGATGTGCAGAAGCTTGTTAGGAGTGGGGTCCTATCCTTCAAGGATACAAATCCAAATGTTCAGACAAACCCGCTGCCTCAGCACGAGAAAGCTGCAGTAAATTAGATAGAGGGAGAATCTAACCACAACTATCAAATTCATGATGTACTTTTGTTAAGGGCCAACCTGGTCAAAATACATCGTAAACAGAGCGGATATGGGCACGTACCATCTCATAACTATCACCAGTGTGATATCTGCTCTAAGAACAATCAAGGATGTTCTGCGGTGCAATCAGCTCTATAGGACCAACTGGATCTCAGATGGATCCAGGATCACCGAATTCGTGAAGTCAACATGACTTGTACAAATTCTAACATCATTCAAAACCACTACATCTGTGCAATGAATGTCAACTTGGTGGCAATGCACTCAAGGCAAAGCCAGCATCATAATCTGCCACAACACGATTACAATTCCTGTCTGATATGCTCGTTAAACAGTCACAGATACTCTTTTGTACAAGAGGCCCTCCAGCATCAGATGGATCTTGGATGGATTCAAGATTACCACGATCGAAATCAGTATCAAGTGAATATGATCTTTGATATTCGCTTGATGAATACCAGCTTGGTGGAGTTACACGCTACATAAGTCCAGCTCGGTTTTCTGACTTCGCATAATTATCAGAACCGTAAGGGATATCGTGAGAGCAACCAAGGATGCGCTCTCGTTCAAAGAACTTTACAACACTTGTTAAACCACTGGTGGCTTCCGATCTATATGGATGAAGACACACAACAAGTCAGTATGATTGATGGGAACCCTACTAGGCATCAAAGTCAGGATGTTCGATTAATGGAAACGGATTTAGTAAGGTTACACTGCATATAGGGAAGACGTGACCAGGTGCCACCACATAAATATGAACGTTGTAGAGCTTGGTCTGAAGATAATCAAGGATGTTACCTCGTGCGAGCACCCCTTCAAGGTCAGTTGGATCACAAAGAGATTCGACCGTTTACAAGTTCTGGGTCAATTAATCTGATTCCAGACTATTTCGCTGATCAAATCAAGGATGTTGTCGTAATCTCTGATCATAAGAGGACCAAGGATGTTTGTATCATCATCCCTTTACTTGACGAATCGAAAGTTCCCAACCAGGAACTGATTGAAATTACTTACAATGGTCAGGAAAATCAGAAGGCTTTTGTAGTTATCTATCTACCCGGACCATTACTGTATGAATCAACTAAGGCTATCCCTTACAAATACGGTGCAACAACAATTGAGAATGGAAAGGAAATTCCATTACCCTCTGCTGTGAATATTGCAAACATCAGTCAGGTAACACGGAGTGGTCGAATCTTCAATCGAGGAGTTGGAGAACCTAACAAAGAAAAGGAACCTCAAGCAGAAGTTCCTGATCAACCAGTCGGTCAATCCAGTGATCCCGACCTTTCAAAGAACAACGATGAGATGTTGAAGCTCATCCAGAAGAGTGAATACAACATTGTTGATCAGTTCCGAAGCTCATAGAGAAGCTCTACAGAAAGTCTTAGAGCAAGCCTTTATGGAACAAGATGTAACAATCTGGCAGTTCGATAGCATCATCTCCAACATCACTTCCTGCAACAACTTGGGATTTAGTGATGAGGAAATGCCAGAAGAGGGCCCAAATCATAACATGGCACTCAATATTACAATCAACTTCCAGGACGATGCTTTAGCCGGCGTACTGGTAGACACCGGATCAACTCTAAACATGATGCCGAAGTCCACTTTAATGAGACTATCATTCAAAGGATCTCCGATGAGAGGCAGTGAGGTCATGGTCAAAGCATTTGACGGATCCCAAAAAATAGTTATCGTCGAAGTCGACCTTCCCATAACTATTGGTCATCACACTTTCCTAGTCACTTTCCAGGTCATGGACATCCGGGAAGAATACAGTTTCTTATTAGGAAGACCTTGGATACACGAGGCTGGGCAGTCACTTTGACACTTCACCAAAAGCTGAAGTTTGTCAAGAATGACCAACTCGTCAGAGTCTGCGAAGCGCAAGCTTTGACCGTGAGTAACTTTTCATCATCCACTTGTGTAGAATCTGAGGAGGTTGTTGGAACTCAATTCCAAGCACTTTCAGTGAGTAATGACAATCCATCAGAAAGAGGAACGTCGATTTCCTCGTACAAAGATGCTGTCGAAGTGATCAAAAGTAACAACGCGAAAGGATGGGGACAGCTTGTCATTCCTACTGACAACAAGAAAAAGAAAGGTCTTGGTTTTTCCTCAAACTGTACCCGAACAGCTACTAACGATGAAAATCTTCATCCTATTCAGAACTTCTTCCATAGTGGAGGTTTCCTTTACCCAGTGTCTCAAGAAGTACATACCATCAACAAGGGTGATTCCTCCGATACAGATGAAGAATGGAAGTCCTATCTTAACAAGGACGGTTATATGTCTTAGGAAGAGGTCCATACGCCATTTTTCTATCTCACACAGAGTTCGAGAATTATACTGAGGTCAGATGTCAAAATGATATACGGAGATTGTGATCCAGAAGGATGTCGTGCTCCACCTAACTCATTAGAGGAGGACACTCTGATGAAAGACAACTTTGACCACGACTATTATGGCCTAATGGATGGCCTGCCTATCTGGAAGCCGTACCCCGGAGACTCAGGTCAAGAGAGTTAGTCGAACAATGCAAATCAGCTGAGCATCATTGAAAAGAATACATGCGTCCCCACCATGTCGTGGGATCAACACTCAGGGCATTCAGAAAACATCTCGCATGACGATGAATTGGCAAAGCTTGCCGGACTAGAGTTCATCAACTACACTTTTCCCGTGGTCAACGTCATCGAGAGGGATAACTCCTCCAGGTCCACAAAAGTGTGGGACACATTAGGACAACCGAGTGGAAGGTACGACTACGTGGTCAAGTACACCTCTCCCGAAAGCTCTCGTATCAGGCTCGAGGACGTCCAACCAACTAGATCAGGAGATTTACCTGAGAGTGCAAACACTGTGCAAAATACAATTGAGGAATTCTCCTATGACAACTCTGCCAGGGAGACAGATTCCAATGATCCTACTCCACCAGAAATCAGTATTATTTCTGAAGAAAAGCCAAGAAAGAAGATACCAGACTTTGTGATTCACCGAGGGGTTCGCCACCAATGGGTTGCTGTCAACGTTCCGCAAGTTGTTCATAAGTCGAAGTAATTTCCGTCTTTATCTTAACCTTTCACCCTGCCCAGGTGAAACAGATGTTTTGATAGGGCTCACTTTCTGTAAATGTACCTCTTCGCTTCGCCCGAAGCGACAGAGTTTTGTTTTATAGGGCTGTAGTTTCAAGAATCAACAAAATCATGAATAAAATAACGTCATTTTGTAATTTCCGCATTTATTGTTGTTTTCTCTTTTCGTTTTTTCAGAAAATGTTAATCCTAAAAACAACTCAAATAATAAAAACAAGCGTTTTTCAGAAAATACCACTACTACGAAAAACCCATTTAACGACGCCAAGTTTACCACGAATTCGTATCCCAACATTGTAATATGTTAAAAAATTTATAACGCCATATTTAACGATGGTTATACTAAAGAACCGTTGTAATACAAGTTGTGTAACAAGCTTCGATTCCCAGCTACTACATTTTTTTTCCATATTTTTACATTTTAAACATGGTTGTATTAAAACATCGTTGTAATACATGTAACAAGCTTTGATTCCCAGCAACTATATTTTTTGTCATGCTTTTGTATTTTAAACATATATTTTATTTCTTTTGTTAGTGTTACGGGGATAAATTTAAAAATATATATTTTAATAACTCAAAATATATTTTAAAAACATATATTTTAAATATATATTGTATTTCAAAACTCAAAATTCATCATTGTTTTTCTTTTAAACACATATTTTATTTCTTTTATTAGTGTTTTTAAGTGCAAGAGAATAATATATATAACTTTAAAAATAAAACTGTAAGAGATTAGCATATATAAAATAACATTTTATTAAGATTCCATTAAAAAGAGTACATTGATAATCATATTACATATATTAATCAATGTCAGAGCCCATTGCTGCAAATGCATCTTCATAATACAGACATCTCTCCTCACTCCCCTCATCGGAATCATAATAAACTGTTCTTCTTTTCTTCTTTATCTTTTTCTTCTTTAGCTTCTTCTTCTTATTCTTCTTCTTATCATTCCTCACCCTTAAGGAATCCCTGGCCGCTGGTTGGACCTCCTCTATTGACGCCTAACGTTCCTCGTTGGTGATTCTAGGATTCTCATTTGTAGAACTCATTGTTACAAAGAATATATTATGAAGAAATGTAAAGTTGTCTATTGATAGATGAGGTTGAAGATGAAAAGTCTGATAGTTTAATGCTTGCAATGATGATAAATTGTAAATGGTTGATATTCTAGAACGATATTTTTTGAAAAACGGAGAAAATTTTAAATCATTATGGCCAGAATGTTCTCTACTCTGGGAAGAGCAAGGGTTATAATATTACAATGGTTAGTAATAATAGTCGTAGCGATACCCCTTATAATATTACAACATTTTTCTATTTTACGTAATTATAGAAAAATGTTGTTGCCTGGAGTCGAACCTTGTACCAATTAGAAGGGTTATTGCTACGGTTAATATAACTAACCGTTGTGATATTATTAAAATAATATGTATACTTATCATTACGGTTATTTTAGAAAACCCTTGTGAAATATTTACCTATATAAAGGAATTAAATTTCTATTTTTGACAGTAGTGCAGTTTCCTTCACAGCGAAACCCTAGCACCCATTTTTGGCAGCAAACTTCATCTTTTTACAGAATCCGGAAAAGAAATACAAGAAGTATGAAGCTTTTGATTTAAGCTTCTTCCTCCTTGTATTTCTTCTTGCAAAATCTAAAACTAGATGAACATGGTGATGATGCTGGTGGTTGCAAGCGTATTGTACATATTGTTTATGGAAAATAAGGTAGTCTTCTACTTCAATCCTTTTGTTAGATAGTTCCCATTATCATGTTTGCTTCATGTTGTTTTTGTTGATTGTTTTCATTTTGTGCAGATTCGACTTCAATGCTTCACAAGCAAGGTGAACTTCATTGTAATGGTACAGTCTCACTTCTTAGGGTTTTGTTTCAACTTTTTGTTGTTTTGTTTTGAATACTAACTAATTTTCTTCATTGCTAGGGTTTTCTTTCAACTTTTGGTTGTTTTGTTTTGAATACTAACTAATTTTCTTCATTGCTTCCCACTTCTTAGGGTTTGTTTCACATGGTGATGATGATGGTGGTACATATATATATGAATTCATTCTGATAAGGTACATATATATGAATTCATTCTGATATTGTATATGAAATTTAGTTTATTATATACTATGTATATTGTTTGTTTCACTATCCTTTTATTGAAAATGAAATCAGTTAAATTGATATAGAACATTAGTTTATTATATATATACTATCTATATTGTATATTGTTAAATTGAATACTAATTAATTTTCTTCATTGCTTCCCACTTCTTAGGGTTTGTTTCACATGGTGATGAAGATGGTGGTACATACATATGAATTCATTCTGATAAGGTACATATATATGAATTCATTTTGATATTGTATATGAAATTTAGTTTATTATATACTATGTATATTGTTTGTTTCACTATCCTTTTATTGAAAATGCAATTAGTTAAATTGATATAGACCCTTATAATCTGAAAATTAGGATGTATTTGAAAACCAACCTTTATCATGTCAATGTTTTCTGAATTGCATCCATTTCATTCAGCACATTTAATGTTCCTTAACATAAAATTTATGGTCCAATGGTCTGTTTGCTTCAATTCATCGATATCTTTTCTTATAGTTTACCTCATCATCGTCACTAATCATCGTGGTTGTTAAGATCATGATTGTTACGATGGTAAAATCGCGATGATTTTTGGCGATGATGAGGTAAACTATAATAAAAGATATCGATGGATTGAAGGAAACCTACCATTGAACCATAAATTTTATGTTAACGAACATAAAATATGCTGAATGAAATGGATGCAATTCGGAAAATAGTGGTGTGTTTAAGTTGGTTTTCAAGATCAATTTAATTTTCAGATTATATAGTTCTTTACCAATTTTAATGGTTGTATTTCTTTAATTAAGTGGATAGTAAAACAAGTAATATACATTTGTATTTAATAAACTAAGGGTACATTCCACAACGGTTGAGACACATAACCGTTGTTTTAGTTAATATATATGACAAAGGTTGATACTCATAACCGTTGTGATAGTTAATTAATATTACAATGGTTGAAATACCTAACCGTTACAATATATCGCGCGCTTCCAGAATACAACAACGGTTTCCATACCGTTGTAGAAACGACAAACTTACAACAACAATCTACATAACAACGCCTTCACCCGCGTCATTATATGTCATTCCCAACCGTTGCTAAATGGGTTTTTCATAGTAGTGTACACAACACACACTCTTGCATTCTCTCTATCTCTTCTAGAAAACAAATCATCACATCATGCAGATTGCTTGTTTTAAACCCCATTGAAACATATGATCTAATGCCTTCTCCCAACTTTGAATTCCCGGTATTTGAGGCTGAAGAAGAAGATGACAACGAAATTCCATAAGAGATCTCCCGATTACTCAAACTAGAGGAAAGGTCCATTGAACCTCATAAAGAGCTGTTGGAAACAGTCAACTTGGGTTCCGAGGAGGAGAGAAAAGAGGTCAAGATTGGGACACTGCTCAGTCCGACTATCAAAGAGAGTTTAACAAAGCTTCTCAAAGAGTTTCCAAATGTATTCACTTGGTCCTATCAGGATATGCCAGGGTTGGATACCAGCATCGTGGAACATCACCTACCGTTGAGATCAGAATGTCTGCCGGTAAAACAAAGGTTGAGACGGACTCATCTAGACATGGCAATCAAAATCAAAGAGGAAGTACAAAAACAGATTGACGCAGGTTTCCTCGCCACATCAGAATATCCTCAATGGCTAGCTAACATACTACCAGTTCCGAAGAAGGACGGAAAGGTCAGAATGTGTGTAGACTACAGGGATCTGAACAAAGCAAGTCCAAAGGATGACTTTCCCTTACCACACATTGACATGCTAGTAAACAGTACAGCAAAATTCAAAGTATTCTCCTTTATGGATGGATTCTTGGGCTATAATCAAATCAAAATGGCCCCGAAAGATATGGAGAAAACTTCATTCATCACCCCATGGGGCACTTTTTGTTACAAGGTAATGTCGTTCGGTTTGAAGAACGCAGGGGCAACCTATCAAAGGGCCATGACTACTCTGTTTCATGACATGATACACAAAGAAATCGAGGTATATGTCAATGACATGATTATAAAATCTAAAACAGAAGAGGAGCATGTGACCCACCTGCTAAAATTATTCGAGCGGCTGAGAAAGTACAAACTCTGCTTGAATCCCAACAAGTGCACATTCTGTATCCGATTAGGAAAACTTTTAGGGTTCATCGTCAGCCAGAAAGGAATTGAGGTTGATCCTGAAAAGGTCAAAGCCATTCAAGAAATGCCTTCTCCAAAGACTGAAAAACAAGTTAGGGGATTCTTGGGACGTTTGAATTACATTTCCAGATTTATATTCCTCATGACGGCGACATGTGCGCCGATCTTCAAATTACTCAGAAAGAATCAGGACTGCGTTTGGACAGAAGACTGCCAAACCGCCTTCGACAGTATCAAGGAATACCTATTGAATCCACCGATTCTATCACCTCTAGTGGAAGGAAGACCACTGATCATCTACCTAACAGTCTTGGAGGACTCAATGGGTTGTGTACTTGGCCAACAAGACGAAACAAAAAGAAAAGAGTCAGCCATTTACTATTTGAGCAAGAAATTCACCAACTACGAGACTCGATACACTATGCTTGAGAAAACTTGTTGCGCTCTAGCTTGGGCAGCCAAGCGTCTTCGCCAGTACATGATTCGTCATACTACTTGGTTAATCTCCGAAATGGATCTAATCAAGTACGTCTTTGAAAGTCTGCTCTCACGGGAAGGATTGCCCATTGGCATATGTTGTTGTCAGAATATGACATTGAGTACCATGCTCAGAAAGCCGTTAAAGGAAGTATTTTAGCCGATCATTTGGCTCATCAACCGATTGACGACCAGGAATCAGTCGGGTTTGACTTCCCAGACGAATATGTCATGTATCTAAAAATGAAAGATTGCCAAGAACCACTACCGAGTGAAGGGCCAGAACAAGGTTCCAATGGGGACTAATCTTTGACGGAGCTGTCAATCATTATGGAAACGGAATTGGGGCAATCATCATAACACCTCAGGGTACCCACAGTCCTTTCACTGCCCGACTGACATTCAAGTGTACAAACAATGAGGCTGAATACGAAGCTTGTATCATGGGTCTCGAAGAAGCGATCGACTTAAGGATCAAGAACTTGGATGTATATGGCGACTTAACCCTGGTTATCAATCAGATCAAAGGAGATAACAACACATATCAATCAGGACTGATTCCTTACAAAGATTACGAGAGAATGTTGTTACCCTTCTTCGACAGAATCGAGTTTCATTACATCCCTCGTGAAGAGAATCACATGGTTGATGCATTAGCCACTCTCTCTTCCATGATTAGTGTAGGTCAATGGAATGACATAACTAAGATTGACATAATGTGCCTTGAACGTCCAACTTAAATTTTCACGATTAAAGAAGTCATAGACGATAAACCTTGGTATCATGATATCAAATGTTTCCTTCAGAAACAAGAGTACCCACCCTGGACATTAAGAAAAGACAGAAAGACCCTCAGAAGGTTGGCAGGCAACTTTTTTCTGAGCGGTGATACACTCTATAAGAGTAAAAAATCAACATGGTGATTTTTAAGTCAAATATGATCAATGGTGATTTTCAAGTCAAATATGATCCTCAACTCCTGACTTTTTGAGGTCAACATGGTGATTTTCAAGTCAAATATGATCAATGGATGAGATTTGGCCAAGAAATGTTCAAGGATTCATGAAAAATCAAGAATGTGGAAAAGTTACTAACTATGGAAAGTTAGGTTTTAAGAAACTTACTATTTTTGGCAAGTTTTTAACCACTTTCAAAGCCAATGTTCACCTTGATCAAGGCTTCATTTGCAAATCTTTTCCACATGAAAGTTGTAGTATGAAACATTCCCTTCAAAATAAGCATAAGAACCATACCATTTGGATAATTTTTAAGAAAGTTATGGTACTCTAAATTTGGAGTTTTCAAGTTGTAACTTTACAAAAACATAGAATTTGTTCTAAGTTGTTTTAGGCGGTTTGAGGAACACACATTCATGGCTCTTTTTCAATACTTTCGAAGTTCCATTTCATTTATTTATGAATATGAAAGTTGTAGTATATGCTCCCACCTTTCCAAAGGACCCAAAAACACATCATTTGGTCAAGCATGAACCAAGTTATGGAAGTGCAAATATGGTGTCTTCAAGTTGGTCAGGTTGCGTTTCATGACTTATAAAGCAAGGCAAGTTAAATCAGTTTTGTGGACACATTCAATGCCAATTTTCAAATGATTTCAAACCTTATCTCAATTTGCTTTGAACATCAAAATGGTTCATTACACTTCCTAGTTTCATACCATCTCAAGATTCCACCCGTTGGAGTGATATTGATCAAGTAATGCTTGTGCAAAGTGAGGGTTTTCAAACAATGACATGACATTTTTCTTGGCACAATGGGTTAATACTTTGCAGCATGGCATTGATCCCATCATGTATGCACGTACTACATCATCACCTTTGCTTTATTTGCCCAAACACACACGCACATTCCATGCACCCTTTGCCATCATGTTTACAACATTTGGAAAAGAAGAAATAGAGGTATAATCTACTCACATGCTCATTCCCACGTGATATCTCTCCTCACACACTCCTCATGCGCATTTCCAAGCCAAAAAACTATCACTCCCAAACCTCTTGGCAAGGCAAAACTCGAACTATACATGTGCATCACTTTTCCAAACCAAAGCCACACTCCAAACCTTAGATCCGATCCCAAACCTAAATCACATCATATATAAGCCAAATAATTCCAAACTTGTGCTAGAAATTGATTTTTCAGATCTGAGACTCTCTCGTCTCTTAAGAATTTCTCACTCTCGAGTTAAGTTTCTCTCTGCATTTTTGCTACACATCTTGGCTCTCTTCATCATCAAGCAAGCTCAGAGTTGGTTTTCTCTTCCTTTAAGCTCACAAGAACAAGGTGCAGTGGACATATTCCACTAGGTAACACCTGAACTTTTTTACTCTCATGCTAGATCTGTAAATATTTAGGCTCATATCATTGCATCTGAAGACCTACTTGTGTGGGCAGTGGCTAATGTTTGCCTATATGCTTGTATCATGAAATTTCAGTTTTCTGCTTGGTCTTTCAATTCACATGTCCATGCGTTTCTGTGGCTATTTTCATGAGTTATTGTTGTGTTTGAGATATATGAGAAGTGTGCTTGAAGTATGCGCCATGCTTGTGTTGATTTGTAAACATTTCAGTTTGGATCTTGTTTTTATTTCTCTTTGATTGACTATGCTAGCATGTTTATTTTTAAAAATGGAGGACGGATTCGTGATCAGTGTGAAATTTAGAGTGGAATGGTGGTGGTTTGGTGGATTTCTGTGTTGCTGGTGATGGCTCCGGCAGTCAGCTCGCCGGAGAAGACGACCGGAGCTAGGGCTCCAGCGTCTGAAGGTTGAAGATGGCTGATGTGGCTTTCGCGCCACTTTTTGAATTTAAATTGTTTGCTCAAATTAAATCCTGGCCAATGAACTCACCACATCATTTTATGAGGCCACCGTGGCTTTTTTTGTTTGAATTCTAAGTTGAAAATTGTTTTCTTCTTTTATTTCTTTTTGTCATTTCAATTTTATTTCAATTGTTTAATTCATATTAAACATATAAAAAATACTTTTCTAGTCAAATAATGTGTTGATCTATTTTTCATAATTTCTATTTACTATTTTATTTTGACTTAATTTGATAATGTGTTTCTAATGATACCCTTCATCTAGGGTTAGGGAATTTTGTGACTTTGGTTTATCTTTTGAGGCTAATATTTTAGCCACATTAAGTCCTTGATATAAGGATTTTTTGATACTGGTTAGGGTTTTGTTTGAGTTACTTTTTACTGACTTGCCACTCAAGTTTTGTTAGCCCTCGATCCATGCTCGATTATTTACATACCTTGTCTTGTGGAGCACCTTTAGACATGTTCTTGAGCTATTTTTGTTCCAATACTTTTGTACATGTTAACTAGATGTTTAAACTTATCTTTGATTATTTTTTGAGAATTTATTGGATCACTTTACTATTTTTGGTTGATGCTCTCATTTGATGATGTTCTGAGCATGTTAGTGCACACTTCTTGACCTAATTTTATGCCTTTGAATGACATGAACTTCCTTGTTGCTTCATGATCTTTCTTTGATTGATGATACATGTTTGATATTCTGATTTGCCTTGGCACTTGGTGCATTGATAATCTTTTGTGTTGTCTTGCTTGTATGGAAGTATGTGAATCATTTTGGACCTTATGTTGTTGCATACTTGCATAGTTTTGGTACATGCTTTGAGTGTGATGCTTGATGATTCATCTTGATTGGTTTGAGCTTGGTTATGACTCATGGATGATGCATTTTCTACTACCCACTTGGACCTACATCATGTTTTCATTTCACTTGATCATTGTTGATTAATTTCTATGATGGATTTCATTAGCATTTGATTGTTGCTACTTTGGTTCATGATGCATGTTAATGTGAGGCCTTCTTACATGTTTGAATTGGATGATTATAACATGACTTGAGTTCTGACCTTGCTTCGTTCTCATCTTGCTTTGCTCACATTACCTTGGTGTGATGTTTAATGGTGTTCATTTGTGTTTCTAATGCAATTTTGTTTGCACCCTTTCTTGTTTGCTTCTACCTTCTTGCTTGAGCTTTCTTGTGTGATGTTTAGAAGCATGATTGATGATATGAATTGGATATGATTTTCATGATGTGTTTGCTTCCCTACTTTGTTTCTCATGTGATATTTCTTTCTCTTATTCATCTCCTTCACTTCTTTCTTTCCCTTGAATCTCAAGACATGTTTAAGTCTTGGATTTACATTTTTCCCTTAAGGTTCCCTAGTCCAACTTAATCTTTGATTACGTTTGGAGTAGGATAGACATTAGGATTCAAACCATGCATGCTAATATTAGGTAGAATTTTCCCCTCTTACCTCAACCTTAGGGCCATCTTTGCATGATAACATTAGGATATCATTCCCTTAGTGTTTTCTTTTCCTTTGAGTCTTCTCTTCTCACCTCCTAACAACTCTAAGACACTTAATAAGGACAACGTGCATTGCAAACGAGCCTTAAGCATAGGAAATGAAGAATGGGGGGCCTTCCGTCATTCTTCTAGGGTGTTTAGCATACGTCCTGTTGGGGACGATATGCGACGTCATAAACTTTGGTGCAATGCAAGTTACGAACTAACTCAATTTACTTCTGTCAAAAAAATAAAAAAAAACAAATTCAAATTATTTTCATCCTTCGGGATTGTTGGGTTTCAAATGATTTTCAGAAAAGATCTCGTCGCTCACGTAAAAAACACAAAGGCCCGTTGGTCGAACTACGACTGCTCGGATTTCCTCTCTCTCGTCTGATTGAGGATACGTAGGCACAAGATGGGGATGTCTTGGCGAGCACCCTACCCTATTTTTTGACTCGTACGTCGAACTACAACTGCTTTGACTTCCTCTCTCTGGTCCGATTAAGGATACGTATGCACGAGATGCGATATCTCGACGAGCAACCTCCCCCCTTTAGTACGTAGTCCGTCGAACTACGTTGACTCTGATTCTTCGTTCCTCCATGAAGACACGTAGGCATTGGGTTGCGATAATCCTTGCGAGTCCGTTTTTGTTTTCCCCTTTCACGTTTCTATTTAGCCGTAGACTTTAGGATAACTCACCCTTTGTTTAGACAACAAGCATGGATCCCATCGAGTACGATGGACGCGTGGGGGTGCTAATACCTTCCCCTCGCATAACCGACTCCCGAACCTGGCCTATGGTTGCGATGACCATGTCTTCCCCCTTTTGAGGTTTCTTCGATCGTTTCCTTTCCCTGCGTAGGGATAAATAACATTCGGTGGCAACTCTTCTGTTCTAGTTTCTCGCCGGTTGTTTTTTTCGCAGTTGCGACACCACTGAGATAAAATCTCAAGTTAACAGAACTCAATCGTCTATGTTATTTCAACCAAGACTCAGAATTCATTTTTAATCAAATTCCTGATGAATCACTAGATTTCCTTTTTCCTGAATATTCTTCAGCTTTCTGCAAAGCTTTTCAAGAAAACAATATTCAGTTCTTCGTTGAATCTTTTAACTTCTTGATCAGTTAAGATTCAGATGTTGAATCACTTCTAGGAGTTTGAATTCTTTAGTTTTCTGACTTCTTCTGCAGACTTCATTGTGAAGTTCAAAATCATAGAACACCGATCTTTCTTCTTTACATGAAGAAATTCTTAATGAGCTTTAAATGAGAAAGTCAAGGGTGGACCTAATCCATTTCTTGAAAACATATCAAAAACTCATAAAGAAATAAACTTCAGCAAACAGGATTTCTTGTTTTCTGATGATTCAATCTTGAGCAAAATACATTGTTTATCTAATTATATCTTCTAAGATAAGCATTCAGCAGATACTACTACTTATCTAATGAATCTATCTTGTCAGCTTATTCTTCAATCTTCTCCAAAGCTTCGGTGAGGAATATTCTTATCAAGGACTTCAAGAATCAGTAACTTGCTCAAGTAATCCGTTTGATTACAATTTAGTACACAATTATCTACTGGCTGATATTGAACTGTAAGTGCATTGAAATCTCACCGAGAGTAATTCTACACACCGCATCTGGATCTTTTTCTGACACTGTTAATTGTTTGATATTCATTAATAATAGAACGGAGCTCTGATACCAATTGAAGGTGTCAGAAAGACACAAGAAAGGGGGTTTGAATTGTGTTTTCATTCTTAAAAACTGTTCGCCTCTTATCTTTAAAGCGCTAATTAGGGAATATCAGAGTTACATTGAGAGACTCTGACTTGTGATGAGTCATTCAAGCTTTGCAATGCATGAAGTATAAACAATAAGAAGAGTTTGAATAAAATATGCATGATTCAGAACTTGCAGTGCGGAAGCTTATCAGAGTCAAGTTGCAAGGTTCTGACTTGCTTATGTAAGGTTCTGATAATTAATACAAAAACATAAATAATAAGTTAAAGCATAACAAGAGTAAAGAACACACGATATATCCTGGTTCACCTGAGCAACTCTCAAGCTAATGCAGTCCACCCTTCTGAGGTGATTTCACCTTGAACACAATGGCTTAATCCACTATAATTAATCTCGATTACAGATCCACGGGATAATGCCGGTGACTAACAACCTGCACAATCGCAGCTGTGACTAACCCACAATGAACCGTTCATGGATTCAACTTAATGAATATAATGAACATTGACCTAATAGGTTCCAATCTCACAAGATCTACTCTCAAGATTTCACAGTTAAACGTTCAGGGATTCGACTTAACGAATATAACGTTTACTGACCATTCAAGCTTTTCAATGAGTTCTATCATTGATCTCACAAGAGTCTGACCCAACATTCGTCCTCTTTGAGATATGACTATCATTGACCATATTTCAAGATGTCCACAATGACACCAAGCTATTGTCTTCTAAAGTCTCCGGTCACACTGACCACTCAAGGAATCCTAAATCACATAGAATTAGTTAAACAGGAGATTACAAAGATGCTTCTTAACAAGCAGATAACTCCTAAGTTTAAGTACAAAAGAACACACAAGTGTTCGAGCAATAAATGAGCAATAGCTCGTTGGTTTCTTCAGATTCTACAAAGATGTATGTTGATTTGACAGTTGATGACATCTTGTATGTCTTCTTTGTTGAGCAAGCTTTAAGCAACAACTCCTTGCTTCAAATCTTTAATGTAGCTCCGACAAAGATGGTTGATGACTTGACTGATTTGCAATGTTTTCTTCTTCATCAATAGCTTCTATTCCAATTAATTATTGTTGTGTTGAATAATGATCTTTGAGCTTCAACAACAATGGTTATGCTTTAACGGTGATAGCTTTGAATGTTTAAGTGTAATAACAAAAACAGATCGTTGCAACTATCATCATATCAACACCTTATTGACTTGGCGATTGACTTTCCAATCAACACCTTCAGAAGCGATTACTGCTTTCTTTAAATAGCCAAGTAAGATATAGCCGTTTGAATTACTGTTGGCTGTTTGAAAAAAGTCGTTGTGCAATGATGAAAGTTGTACTAACACATCTTCTTTTTACTGTAGAAGAAGTGACGGGATATATCTTTTTTGGGTACAGTGTACAGTCATTGACAACGGTAACATTTGTCTTCAAATCTTCAGAGGCTTCTGATGGTAATTAATTGAAGCATGAGTAGAGACTTTATAACATGGTCTTCTGAAACTTCAAGTCTTCAGTCTTTCGAAGTTGTCCATTAGGAATTTGTCTTCAGAACTTCAACACTTGTCTTGAAACCCGTTATCTTCACTTCTTCAAGTCTTCAGAATCTTCAGAACTTGTCCATTAGGAATCTGTCTTCAGAAGTTTAACACTTGTCTTTTAGAACCTTAATCTTAGAAACTCATAATTCTTCAGAGTCTTTCTGCACTTGGTCTTCAGAGCCTTCAGCCTTCAGAACTTCAAGTCATGAGAATCTTCAGCACTTTGGTTCTCTAGAAGATTATCTCTTCAGAAGCTTCGCTATCTTCAGAATCATAACCACTTTCAGAGAGAATCCACAAGAGCATTTCAACAAGAATATCGACATCCTTGGATCTGACTGATTATGATCAAATACAGAAGCATACTTGCTTCGTGCGACTTGTGTCACACATAGTAACTCACTTATGATCATTTACGCACATCTGGCTGGTGCTTGTTGGATCTGATATCTTCTATGATTATGATCTGTACATAACACACGTTAGAACATAAAATAGTTCTTTAACAAAAACACATTGTTATCATTAAAACATAGAGATGACTTGTAGAGACAACTTTTGCTCTCACATCTATGAATGGCAGTTTGCTCATCCATCTTCTTTTGCTAAGTGTTGATACTTATAAAAGGTAAAACTTCCCCTCGATCCTGGTTTTTAGCCACGAAACTGGTCTTAGTTTCTTTTATCAATAAACTTCCCCTCGATCCTGGTCTTCAGCCAAGGAACTAGTCTCAGTTTCTTTTGTCAATAAACTTCCCCTTGATCTTGGTCTTTGTCGCTCCCAAAAGATTCGCATCCAACGGTACAAACGCGAGAGTGGCGCAAAAGACACAGAGTCGCCAGCAAAGTGTATTTATCCCAAGAGAGGGAAAGGAAACACTGCATAAACCTGAAAGAAGGGAAAGAACACGGTCTCACGACCAAGAGAAATGGGTACGGGAGTCGGTTACGCGAAGGGAAGGTGTTAGCACCCAACACGTCCATCGTACTCGATGGGATCCACGCTTGTTGTTTGCATCAAAGGGTGTCATCATTTGGAACTCCACTGCTACTGGACCGGCGAAAAGAACTAGAACAGAAAGAAACGAAGAAACAGATGTAGGGAAAATAAAAGAAGTGACTCGATTAGGACATTAACGTTGTCCTAGGCCTACGTATTCCCTCGTGCAATGGGAAAGTCAGAGTCAACGTAGTTCGGACATGAACTGGGGGAAGGTTGCTCGTCGAGATATCGCATCTCGTGCCTACGTATCCCCAATCGGACGAGAAAGAGGAATCAGAGCAGTCGTAGTTCGACCTACGGGTCGGTGAAAAGATCTCGATCGCATTGAGGCGAGAGAAAAAGTTTGATCAAGAAGTCTCGATCACGCGGAGGCGAGAGACAACAGAGAGGGAAGTTAGTTGTTAGTGTGCTCGCCAAGGATATGAATCCTCGTGCCTACGTATCTCATCTGGAATGAGAATCAGAGCATCCGTAGTTCATAGCTACGGAAAAACGGGAGGGTGCTCACCAAGGATATGAATCCTCGTGCCTACGTATCTCATCTGGAATGAGAATCAGAGCATCCGTAGTTCACAGCTACGGAAAAACGGGAGGGTGCCCGCCAAGACATCGTCGTCTTGTGCCTACGTATCCTCAATCTATCCAGAGAGAGGAAGTCAGAGCGTTCGTAGTTCGTGGAACTAAGGAAAAAAGGGATCTCAATCACACTGAGGCGAGAGAAAAGGGGGAGACGCACGGAAGGTCTAAGGGAAACTGAATCCTATATGTTATCATGCAAAGTGGCCCTAAGGTCAGGATTAGAAGGGAAATCTACCTAATGTTGTCATGCTTGGATTGAGAGCCTAATGTCTATCCTACTCTGAGCTTAATCAGAAATTAAGTCAGACTAGGAGCCTTAAGGGAGCAAGAAAATACGGAGGTAATCAACAAGTAAACACCAGACAGCTCAATCACAAAGAGAGAATCAAATAAGGTGGCAAGCAATTATTTAATCAGAAATCAAGCATCAAAAATCAAGATTAACAATTAAACTCATGGTCAAGAATTAATAAATAATAACCAAGTTAAAAAATGAAGTGCTAATTAAAAACAAGATTAAATTCTAAGAAAGGTTAATCTAAAAATTAAAACTAATTAGAAAATTAAACCTAAAATCTAACACAATTTACTTCTAATTAAAATGCTAAAACAAGATTAATTCTAGAATTAAAACTTATATCAACAATTAAACAATGCTAAAAGAAAATCCACTAAAAGCAAGATTAATTTCTAAACCTAAGTTAATTCTAAGCTAATTTCTAATCTCTAGTTAAAATCTAATTAGTTCAATTTAATTCTAAACTAAAAGTATTATCTATATTTAATTAGCTAAATCCAAAAAAAACAAATATCAAAACCCAAATAATCAAAACAATTAAAAAAGAAACAATTAACAAAACAAAAAGACCAAGAGGGGTGCAATTTGATTTTGAAGGTGGGAAAAGCAGGGCCAGGCGGATGGGCTTTGTAGCTCTGAGGCCCAATGATCTGTCACATGTGAAGCCAAGGGAGGGTTCAAAGTAGAAACTAGGGGTGTGCGGAATGTAAAACAAGTGTGTGGGCTTTGAGGTCTTAGGCCCAAAGGTTTTTTCTGCTCCAGGGGGGGTCAACAAGCAAAAACGGGTGGAAAAGACGACAGAGAAACCCAAGTGGGCCTAGCCCGGATCCGGTTCAAACAAGGGTAAGGATTTAACCTAAAGATAAAAACACATCTCCTCCGTCACCATCTTCATTCAGCCGTGACCTCCATCATCTTCTTCCTAATCCTCCTCTGCCGATCACCGCAATACTCTCACCGTCTCGCTCTCTCTTCGTCATCCTTACCACAACATCACCACCTCTCTGTCCGTCTCAAGCTCACCTTCGTCATGAACCTTCGTCTTTCCCGCTCAACCCTTTCCTCCTTCTTTCATCAACATCACCATCGCACCTCTGTGAAACGCCACCACGGAGCACTTGTCTCCGCTCAACACAGTCCAAACCTCACTTCCCCTCGTTCGCCTCTCCTCTCTCAATGAAATACTATCACTCTCTCACGACGCGAAACACTCGGCTTTCACAATCGCAGAGCACAAAAATCAACCAAATCATCACAAATTACAAGATGTAAATATAAGAAGCGGAATAAACACAAATCGACAAACAACAACATTACGAAATCGAAGTTTTGATCGAGACAGACGTACCTATCGGAGTCGCTCCGATGGCGCTTCAAAGACGATAATGGAAGAAGAGACCTCGGCCGGATTCAATACTCCGATGAAGATAACGGTAACGAAGCTTCAGGTATGATTCCTCTTGTCCTTCTCTTTTCACTCTGATTTGGAATTCCTTCTCTTCTACTTCATCTTCTTCTTGATTCTACGGATTTGAAATGTTGTTAAATCGTATTGATTTCAGATCGCCGTCTTTGATTTTGTTGATGTTGAATCTGAGATGAGAACTTGATGATGATAATGATGCGATGTTGCAGGTTGTTGTGAGAGACTGATGATCATGAAGTTTGAAAAACTCGTGCGACTTCTCAATCTCCTTCTTCTTTATTCTCTCCCGGTCTTGTTGTTGCTATTGTGTGTATGATTTTCTGCCGGTTCTGTAGATTCTGAATTAAAGTGTTTTAGCAGAAAATTGGAGAGCTGGTGATGAAGGTTTTGAGGATGAATATGGAAAAAACTCTCTCCCTCTATTCACTTGTAGCTGTGATTTTATATATAATATTTGGGAGGGGTAGGATTGGATTTTAAATGAAATTCTGTTAGGAATTGAGCTGTGAACGGTTTGTTGTATTGGCTGTCTTTTTTCCGTACACTCTGCAGCTAGCATCAAGGTGTTGCATATTGTTGTTGCGCAGGTAGTGGGATTGTGTGAAAAAATTGGTCGTTTTGGAAGGTACAAGTCACAGGTTTGGCAGAGTGTAATTTGGTGGTGCGTAAAGGTATTGGTAGGCTGCAGGGTGCGCGTTGCAATGAATGTTTGTGACTGTGGAATTGTAACGTTGAAAGTTTGGTAGTAGTGTGTTGGTTATCTAAACAGATATTGAAATGAACAAAACAATTAAGTGGTAATAATAAAAAAAGAAAATGGATATAATATGGATTTGGATAAAAAGAATTAAAAATGGTTAAAATGAACTTTGAATTTAAAAAGGTTAGGAAACATGAACATTGGATTTTAAATTGGATATGGTTTGAAATTGGTTAAGGAAATGGATTGGATTTAAATGGTTTGGAATAATAAATGGGTAATTGAATTAAAATGTGGAAAGGAAAAAAATGGAGTCAAATGAAATTGGATATTTGAATAATGAAAAGTGAATATGGATATTAATAATTGGATAAAAATGGATAAAGAAAAATGGGTTTATGGTAGAAATTTGAATGGATAAAAATGGACAACTAATGGATAAAGAAAAAAGGTTCTAAAAGAGGATAACCACATTACACCAACTCTCGACTTTCCACAACATCCGATTAAAGGCACGCAACCACCACTGATACAAAATGCCTAAATCACACATCCTCTGAATCTTTGATCAAGTGAATCCTCACATGAATCTGTCTGAATAAATCTCTGGGAAAATAAATCCACAGATCCTGACTTTTAAATCAACCCCACATGAACCAATACTGGATAACTTGACCTCCAGCGCATAACAAACTGGCCCTTGATGCGCACTTCCTGAGACATAAACCAATAACACGGATAACTTGCACTCGAAGCAAAACTCCTGATGATTTGACCAAGTTGAAGTCAAACTTCCACCTGATCATAACTGAATGAGCACTTAACCTGGAACCAATTCTCTTGAGATATTAAGAAGGATCCAAACCCTGATTCACACCAATGAACCTCTGACCCAAAGCCTTGAATGAATCCTCTGAACAAGAAAACCTCAGAACCTGACACACCTCTGAATAGGAATATACTGATAATAAGAAAACTCCTCGATCCCATGTCTTAGAAAACCAATGCGATGTCTGATTATGAATTATTCCCTAATGATGTAAATGGAAAGGAAACATAAGTCAGTTAAGGTTAGAAAAAGAGAGGGCAAATTTTGAGGTGTTACAGCTGCCCCTATTCAAACTTCTTGGATCCGAGGGTACGGAAGCAACGGCTTTCGGACAATCGGGATACAGGGAGATTGAATACCAAAAGAACCTGGAAATTTGCAACCTGTGGGGATCAAAGGTAAGTGTTTGCCAACCGAAAGTGGACTTAGACACAGTAGATACCAACCAATAGTTGGGATAAAAGAAGGGTACCAACCAATAGTTGGGATAACCAAGAAAAGATACCAACCAATGTTGGAATAAAAGAAGGGTACCAACCAATAGTTGGGATAAAAGAAGGGTACCAACCAATAGTTGGGATAACCAAGAAAAGATACCAATCAATAGTTGGGATAAAAGAAGGGTACCAACCAATAGTTGGGATAACCAAGAAAAGATGGACTTTCAAACCCGAAATAAGTAGAATCAACAGATCTACAAAGATGAATCCGTTGGGGATACAGAAGGTAGACCATGATTTTGAGAGCGAATATAGAAACATTGACTTCAACTCCGAGGCTGGAAGAAAAAACATCGGTCAACACTGAGGTTGGAGACATGCCACAATATACGACAACTCTGAAGTTGGGAAAAAAATAGGTACGACAACTCTGAGGTTGGAGAAGCAGGGCGTCAACTCTGAGGTTGGGGAAAAATATGTGCGAAAACTCTGAGGTTGGAGAAGTAGGACGTCAACTCTGAGGTTGGGGAAAAAAGGAGACACGACAACTCTGAGGTTGGTAAAAGATATGCGACAACTCTGAGGTTGGTAAAAAGGGGCGTCAACTCTGAGGTTGGGGAAAAAAGGAGACACGACAACTCTGAGGTTGGTAAAAGATATGCGACAACTCTGAGGTTGGTAAAAAGGGGCGTCAACTCTGAGGTTGGAGGCCAAAGGAGGTATTCATCAACTCTGAGGTCGAGAAAAGAACCACGACAACTTTGAAGTTGGTAAAGGAGGACGTCAACTCAGAGGATGGGGAAGAAAAGGATATTCATCAACTCTGAGACCGAGAAAAGGTTAACAACAACTTTGAAGTTGGGGAAGAAAAGGATATTCATCAACTCTGAGGTCAAGGAAAGAGCCACGACAACTTTGAAGTTGGTAAAAGGAGGGCATCAACTCTGAGGATGGGGAAGAAAAGGATATTCATCAACTCTGAGGTCGAGAAAAGGTTAACAACAACTTTGAAGTTGGGGAAGAAAAGGATATTCATTAACTCTGAGGTCAAGGAAAGAGCCACGACAACTTTGAAGTTGGTAAAAGGAGGGCATCAACTCTAAGGTTGGGAAAGAAAGAGATGTACGACAACTCTGAGGTTGGAGAAAGGCGACAACTCTGAGGTTGGACAAAATAAGCGTCAACTCTGAGGTTGGGGTCCCTGTTTTGATTGAGGGTTGATTTGGGCTTTCACACAAGGTACCAAATCTGGCTTATGCTCCGCATGCATATGTTTGAATTTTCTTTCTATGGCCTAATGCTCCATACGAAATGGAAATGCTACGCGTTTGAGGATGCAATGCAATGATGATTACTACATACAAGAATGAGAGGACACTCCGCCATTGAATGCGCAGAATAGAACAAGCAGACTTCACTGAGGAAGGGATCACCAATATCTGATCTCCTGTGGGGAGATAACCAACTGTACCACCAATAACCACTGGTGATGCAAACTCTGTCGGGGAACTACAAGCTGAATTGCAATCTTTGTTGGGGAGATGCCAATAATGATTGGACTTTGAACCGCTGAAAACGCCAATAACCATTGGACTTTGACTTGCGGGGCAATACTGAATCTGACTGTTGAGGAAGAGAGTACTCTGACTTCTCACCGTCTTCAAACTGCTTGAAGATATTCCATCGTCTTACCCTGCCGAGAATGAGGAATACACCTACACTGCTGGGGATAAGAAATCCTCATGAAGAACCCTTTTTTATTTGAGGACGATTCTCTGCTTGGGGAAGAATATCAATTCCAGCACCTTGCTAGGACAAAGATACCTTCTGGATCCTTGCTGGGGGAGAGACTTCGAAAGCTTAGTGCTTCAAGTTTCTGCCGATCAACTGCATACTGATTATCAAGAGTGAACAACGGTTCCTTTAACTCTCCACTTGCCCCCAGCCCACAGGGTTTAATGGAAGAAATCATCTCAAGAGGATTTTATAGAAGACCGGGCGTTCACACTGCCCCAGGGTCTTCAAACTCTTGGAGAGATTTATTGGATCTCGACGTAACTGCCCCAGACTGTATGATCTTTGAAGGAATTTGCCTCGAGAGTACTTAAAATGACTTGAAATACTCTGCTTCAGTATTTTGAACCTTGAAGGAATTTGCCTCGAGAGGACTTATAATGACTTGAAATACTCTGCTTCAGTATTTTGAACCTTGAAGAGGTGCTTCTGATTAACCATCTTCTGGAGAGGATAACTTCTCATACTCCGGAGGTGGCCTGCCTCGATATGAGCTTTGAAGTGGCTTTGCCCCTGATCCTCGAATGAATGCCCCAGAATAACTGAACTTCAGAGAGATTTCTCGACGTGACTGCCCTAGATTGGCTACATCTCATCACGACTTACTGAGGAGAGCCCATGGTACTGAATCTCTTGGCCACATGCCCCTTGATATGACTGTCCTTCAGAATTTTCAAGCATCCCAGCTCGGCAGGATCAAACTTCTCGACTGGCATTTATTGTGTAAGCTTCATTGATGCTTAGGCACATGTATGCAAGCAGAACAAGTTTATTATGAGAATGATAATTCTAATGCAACAAACATGTTAACCTTGAAGTTTAATGAAAAGATGTCGTAAAAACCTGTGAACAAGTCACTAGTTACGACATTGATTTTTGAATGGAAAACAATATGCACATGCAATACCAATAAAAATATTTTATTAGCACGACTCACGGGAGTCAGGAATGCCATCTCGTTGAAGTACGCTTTCAGAATAAACCCTGTTTCAATTAGGACTTTTAAGGGTTGTAATGTGGCCTGGTTCACGGTTTTGAGAAAGAAGTATTTAAGGCTCAAAGTTTTGTTTGTACCCACCCATTCTCCTTGATGTTCTCCAGTCCTACGTTCAGTTAATTTGGCACAAGCACTCATCTCTCAAAAGGATTCTGTGACGAGTGACAGTTAATGGACCCACTAGGTTTTTGGAGTGGCAATCACCCCTTTTGTCTTCAGTGTTTCGGTCACACAACTTGTTCCTTATTTTTATTTTATTTTTTTTATTTCCCTGATTTTGCCTGGACTGATTCTTTTTGAATATTTCGATCTTGAAGTCCAGCGGGATGCCCTAACTTTTGCCTAAGTCACTGGTTTTCAAGCTTTGACTTAGCAGGCTATCTCTTTTTTTTTTTTTTTTTTTTAACAAATCGTGTGACACCGTTTGTCTTACTTGCCTGAAAGGGCTGTGACTGCCTCACTATTTGATTGTCGGTGGATAACCATTGTGGTTCCACGTCCCTCGATCTCCTGGTGTGTGAGGGAAGAGAGGGAATGGATCCTCAGATGCCCACTCCTTTCGAAATTTGAACGCTTGGTTAAATTACTGACAACTACCCTGCCCCTGGGTTAGATGTGAGGGTTTTTCTTATGAAAAGAAACTCCTACTTCGAGGCTCAAAGGGGTTGACGAGGGTCTATCTCCCTTATATCTTCGGTGTTTGGGAATTTGAAGCAATGCCTGTACATCCTCAACAGGGTTTTATCCAAAAGCATACAACCAAAGACTTTGCGCTTTCACTTCATCATCCTCCCTCAAGAGTTTAAAACAAGAAAGTTGGTATTGCTGTGCATATAAACATTATATGAGTGAATAAAAATGAATTACTTCAAGAAAAAAACAAATTCATTGCATTAAAACATCATTCAGAACACAAACAAGTTTTTTAGGCACACAATGCTTTAACAAGAAATGAAAAACTACAAATGAAAATGCAGTAAAGAAACTGAAGATCGCCATCGCTGAGGAGGCTTGATTCTATCTGGACGTCCTTGCAAACTGAGTGCTCACTTGAGACAGGAGGCTTCAATTGATGTACATATCATCCTCAGTGAATGCAATGATCTCTGAGTCCACCAGGTCTTGAACCTTGTGCTTAAACACGTTGCAATTTTCAATGGAATGACCCGGTGTGTCTGAGTGATACTCGCATCTAACATCCAGATCATAATCAGGAGGAATGGGGTCAGGGACAGGCTTGACATCCCTTAGTTCAACCAGAGAACTCTCAAGTAGACGGGAAAGAACATCACTGTGAGGAATAGGGAGTGGATCGAACCTTCTCGTAAGCCTTCGTGATCTTTGTTGTCTTTGTAGCTGAGGAGTATAAGGTCGCTGATACTGAACAGGCTGTTGAACAACAGGAGGAATATACACAACACTAGCTTCTCCTTCCTTTCCCTTGGAGGACCCAACATAAGGTTTCTTTGCATATTCAGTAGCAATTCGAATCTTTCCCATTTTGATGCCATTTTCGACTCTTTCTCCTGCCAATACAAGACCTGAAAATCCAGCTGACAAACATCCGATCAATTTCTCATGATAATGCCCTTGAAGCGTATCCATGAACATATCCATGAGCTCTCGCTCTAACATCGGAGGTTGAACTCGAGAAGCCAATTCACGCCACCTCTGAGCGTACTCTTTGAAGCTTTCATTGCTCTTTTGAGACATACTTTGTAGCTGTGTACGATTGGGAGCCATGTCAGTGTTGTATTGATAGTGTTTGATAAAAGCCCCTGCTAGCTCTCTCCAACTACGAACGTCTTTCCTCTCTAGCTGCATATACCATTCCAGGGATGCCCCAGATAGGCTATCCTGAAAGCAATGTGTCGCTCCCGGGATTTTCATCCTAGTACAAACGCGAAAGTGGCACCGAACAGAGTCGCCAGCAATGTGTATTTATCCCAAGAGAGGGAAAGGAAACACCGCATAAACCTGAAGGAAAGGATAGAGCATGGTCTTACGACCAAAAGAAATGGGTTCGGGAGTCGGTTACGCGAGAGGAAGGTATTAGCACCCCCTCGCGTCCATCGTACCCGATGGGATCCACGCTTGCTTGTCTCGATCAAAGGGTGTAAAGAAAGGAAAACTGAGAAAGAACTGAAAAAGGAAAGGAGAAAGAGAAACAAATGTAGGGAAAATAAAAGAAGTGCTCGCATGGGCCCTACCCCACTGCCTACGTATCTCATCGGGAACATGAGAATCAGAGCGACGTAGTTCCCCTCACTAGGGATGGATTGTTTGTGTTTTTTAGAGAACGGCTGACGTTCTAGCTCAGGTGTTGCAGGCTCGCTGGTCCGAGTGCGTTACCATCTTGCAAGAGAACGAGTAGAAGCGCGTTCGTGCGTTGAGAGTGAATGAGGTGAGAAAAGAATTCCCGAAGGAAAGACGTTATTGTTTGTTTTTGTCTTTTAAGAGTTTTTTCATTTGTTTGCATATGATAGTGTATCTGAATCTTAGTCATTGGAATGTGTACATCCTCACATTCCAAGATGGAATGGGTAAGAAAACACACTAAGAGTGAAGAAGACCCCCACACTTAGTTCCAATTGTCAAGGTTCAAACACACTAGCATACTTGTGTTTATTAAGTGTTTTGTTGATTAAGAAATGAAGAAGTGTTTTTTATTATTTGCACCTTCAACAAGTATTGCATTTAAGTCCCTCATACAAGATCAAATGTTTAACACATTGACCCAAGATGGGCTATATGCTATACATTCTAAAATTATAAGAGAAGACCCCTTATAACCTTTTCTTTATATGAAAGGCCTAAATGCAATAAATGCCTACCTTTATTAGATATTTTGAATTTTCTTTGAGATAAGAAAAGAGACTCAAGGGAGGAGAAAAGGTAAAACCTATATGGACTAAGACTCAATCCTAATTGAAGATTAAAGAGAGTGATCCTAAAGTTTGTGAGGTTTCAACCTAAAGTCTAAAGAAAGAAAGAATTAAACAATTCACTTCCAAAATGGAAGATGAATTGTAATTCAAAAGGGAAAGTAATGAGTTATTAAAAGAAAGCACATAAGTGCTTAACAAAACACAAAATGAAATTGTAAAAGAGAAAGGATAGAAGTTGAATGTGGATTCCTTATCCACACTCAATTGAAACTTACCAAAGCCCCTACATGGTTAGCACAATCACTTACAAGTAAAGTAAGAAGGTATAATGAACAAATCAAATTCAAACAAGTTGACAAACAAAGTGAAATGAGATTAAATGCTATACATGCTTCCAAGTCAGAATGTAACTCATATTTACACAACCTAATGTTATCCTAAATGAGCATACCAAATCATGCAAACAAAATCTCAATCCAACAAGAAGCAAAGAAGAAAAGGTGAAGTGATGTGAATGTGGTTCATACTTGTGAAACAAGTGACTTAAGGTGCAAGATAAACATCAAACATGCAAAGATGAAACCCAAATGTCACAATCAGAAGTCAATTAACATATTATACATCCTCAAACAAAACCACAACTCATGGCACAAGTGCCTTCATGATCAAGCAAACCAAACATGAGGCATGCATTCACAAAATGAACAAGTTAAACTTCATGCTTCAAACAAATAGCAAACATGCTCCAAAAATTATGACTTTCACCAATCAAACACCTTAAACCCATGCCATTAACATATCAAGTCCACAAGCAATGAATCAGAACCAAAGTCACTCAACAATTAGGTCAAAGTCTCATGGAAGTTTCATGCATTCATGCTCAAAGCAACACATCAAAAGTCATCCAAAAAAGACTTAAAAATCATCTCATAAATCTCAAACATACCTCAACATATTGTGACCACAATGCAAAAAGAAAGGCATCAAAATCATTTTTTATGATCAAGAACAAAAATGCACAAAATCATATGTCACATTAAGTATGCATGCAAATGGAAATTCAAAAGAAATAATGGAACAGGGGCAAAATGGTCATAAAATCAGAAAATAAAATCATAGAAAATTTCCTAAATGTTTTAAGAATACACATGAATTTTTGTAGAATTTTCCAATATCATTTGATATTTTTAAAAATCAATTATGAAACGTGTAGCAAAAATGAAAATAAAATATGAAATGCAATATGAATGGGGGTGCAACCATAGCAAATCCATAGTTCAATTTAATTGGGCTTTAGAAGCGTGGGGTGTAAATAACAATCTGTCATAGGTCCAATTACGCGCAAAACACCATAGTAACCATGCACTCCAGTCAACAAAATTGACTCATCAATAGCCATTAGATCAAGTCAAGGTCAAGCCAAAGTCAAGGTACGCAGATCCAACACACGTGGATGAGGACACACACTCACTACCATGTACCATGCCACACAATGTTTAAGTGGATTCAGAAAATACGCATGTGACCAGCACATGCCTTTTAATGTGCTGTCACCATACAAGCCACACGATCGCGCAAAATGAATGGACACGATTAAAACGTGAAAAAACCCTAGCTATTGAAGTCACCGGCCGGAGATGACCTCCGGTCACCTTCTCCGGTCACACCACCACCGTCTGCAACTCACATGTTCACCAAAACACACAATACGCATACCAAAATGAAGCTGAGATAATGGAGATCAATAATACGCAGTTATTTTTCACACAACAAGCATGCACACAAAGAACAGAGAGGATCAAACCAAGCCCTAACTTTTGGATCTAAGCCTCTACAAGGCCTATCAACTAGCCGGAGTAAGCAGAGCTTCTATCAAGCTTAAAACACAAAAAAACAAGTAAAAATAGACAGAGATCGTGCAAGGTAATTTCAAGAGTTCAAACCTGAATGATGATGAAACTTGGAATGCACAAGAATACCAGAAGGAGATGCTTCTTCCTTGAGCTTCACTTGGCCAAATAAAGGCTTGAGAGCTTGAATTCGTGCAAAGAATCAACCAGAATTTCAACTCTCTTGATCCTGAACTTCTTTAACTGAACCTATGCACTCTTGTTCTTAATCTCCAAAGTAGAATCAAGATGAAGATGGAGATGAAATGTAGGAGATGATGATGAAATTCGTGTACAGAGAGGGAGAAAAAATCAGAGAATGTGGAAAGAATTTGAAGTGTTTTTGAGAGAATGTGGCTGGGAATGAAATTTGAGTGTGAGTTTTCTATTTATAGTATGAACTAACCATGGTTTAATGAGTGGAGTTAACTGAGTTGGATGAGTTAAAGTGAGTGCACCCTAACTAACTGAGTCAAGTTAGTTAGGGGCGAGTTATTGAGGCTGAGTTATGGTGAGGTCAAGCTCATGACAGTTGTAGTAAGGATGAGAGCGAGGTTGTGTTATGCAGCAGTGGCTTGTGGTGGAAGCTTTACAAATTTCCCTTCTCATGTAAGAAGTAACATGGTGAAAGCACGTGCATGACTTGTTTGGTTTAATGAGGAAAAGAAACAGCTGGTAATGTGAAGTGTTTGTTGAATGACTGAACCAAAAACAATGCAGCATGTATCAATGTGTCAGTGCCAACATAGGGCTGTTTATGGAAGTTTTTCTCTCTAACCATTGAACCATTTGATGAGATTTTGGGGTCTTTGGAAAGAGGATGCATTGGAGCACAATATTGGTTTGAAAATTGAAGTGAAATGAGACTTGCAACATATTGAAAATGAGCTTCAAACATAGGAACTCAATACTGGCTTAAAAATGCTGCATAACGCGCGCATGTGTGGCATGACCTGGTTGTGACCTGGTCAAATTTCAGTTACATTGACCATACTTTGAGCCATCATAACTCCTTAATCCATTGATCAGATGAAAAATTGATAAACACCAACTTTGAAGATCTCACATAGAGGAACAACTTTGATGTTGAAATATTTTCCATTTGAGGCCTCTAACCATGAGTAATTGATCCATACATTTTCCCCACCAACTGTTTGTTGAAATGACTACGCGCGTGCCTTGAAAATCCTTGGTCATGACATGGTTTTGACCTACTTTCCTCCAACTTTGATCAATCATATCTCACTCAATTTTTATCCAATGGAGATGTTCCACACATGGATTTGAAGCTTAAAGCAAGGCCTTTCATTGAGGCAGAGTGGAATTTTCATTTGGTGCTCCAAATTTAAATGGCCTTGGTTCAAACTCTGATGCAAAATGGCCAAAACTTGCTATTTTTAGTAACCCTACTTCATCCAAAAATGGCAACTTTTTACATCTTGATTTTTTCATGATTCCTTTGGAATTTCTTGATCAAATTTTGTACATTGGACATATGTAACATGAATTTCATGAATTTGGCCTCAAAAAGTCAAGAGTTGACTTTTTCCTCTGATTATTTGACTTTGCCCCAATTTCTCTGATTCTTGATCTTTCTTCCAATTGAACCACCTCCAAAACTAATTGAGATGCAATCTTCCACATCCATATACCTAGGGACATATAGAAAACCATGACATCAAGTCTTGCCCAAAAAATCAAAGATTCCCTGATTTAAATGGAAACCCTAATTTTGGCCCCCTTTGGTTAGGAGGTAAAAGTGCAGTCTTCAATTTCAAATTCCTCAGAGTATGCTGTGTGTCCCCTTAAAGGATGATGAGAAATGCCACTTGAGAATGATTTTGGATCAATGAGCTATCTCTTTTGAGGGTTTTCCTTCAATTTTTGAACCTCTTGCATGATGAAAGATGTATTGCTTCAATCTCCCATTGGATTTCACTTTCTTGAGATTTTGGAAGATCAATTGAGATAGTATGAGACATGAGAGACCTCTTGGCTTGCCTAGAGCCAACTTGATTGACCTTTTTGTGCTTTGAATGATTCCTTGATTATCCACCTTCCACCTGATCACATGCCCTGATGGTAAGAAGGATGCCATGCTTCATTTTTCTATGTTAAATGCAATGCAATGCTAATGAGATGGATATGATATGATAAATGATAATGCCATGCTATGATGCCAAAAGGGGAGAGCAAATTTTGGGGTATTACAGCTGCCCCTATTCAAACGCTGTAGACCTGAATGCCTGAAAGCGATTGCTTTCAGACTTTCAAGGTATATAGTGATTGAATACCAAATATAACCAAAAATTTGCTCTGGATGATGATGAAGAAACCCCCCGACATTGCTGGATTGAATCTTCAATGAAACATTGTCGGAGAAATCTGTCTTTTGAACGATGCCAGACGACTACTGGCTTGCCACGCTACTGGTGGACTTTAATACTGTCTTTTTGAACGACGCCAGACGACTACTGGCTTGCCACACTACTGGTGGGCTTTAATAATGTCTTTTATGCAATTCCAGACGACTACTGGCCTGCCACACTACTGGTGGACTTTGATAACGTCTTTTGAACGACGCCAGACGACTACTGGCTTGCCACACTGCTGGTGGACTTTAATAATGTCTTTTATGCAACTCCAGACGACTACTGGCCTGCCACGCTACTGGTGGACTTTGAAAACGTCTTTTGAACGACGCCAGACGACTACTGGCTTGCCACGCTACTGGTGGACTTTAATACTGTCTTTTTGAACGACGCCAGACGACTACTGGCTTGCCACACTACTGGTGGGCTTTAATAATGTCTTTTACGCAACTCCAGACGACTACTGGCTTGCCACGCTACTGGTGGACTTTAATAATGTCTTTTTGAACGACGCCAGACGACTACTGGCTTGCCACACTACTGGTGGACTTTAATAATGTCTTTTATGCAACTCCAGACGACTACTGGCCTGCCACGCTACTGGTGGACTTTAATAATGTCTTTTGAACGACGCCAGACGACTACTGGCCTGCCACACTACTGGTGGACTTTGCAGCTTCGTGCCACCCGAAGATGGACTTTTGCCAATCCACTGTTGGACTTTTAGAATATGCCACCCTTAGATGGACTTTTGCCAATCCGCTGTTGGACATTTGAGAATATGCCACCCTTAGATGGACCTTTCGCCAATCCACTGTTGGACTTTTGCCACCCGAAGACGGACTTTTGCCAATCCACTGTTGGACTTTTGCCACCCGAAGACGGACTTTTGCCAATCCACTGTTGGACTTTGAGAATATGCCACCCTTAGATGGACCTTTCGCCAATCCACTGTTGGACTTTTGGCTGCCCGAAGACAGACTTTTGCCAATCCACTGTTGGACTTTTAGAATATGCCACCCTTAGATGGACCTTTCGCCAATCCACTGTTGGACTTTTGCCACCCGAAGACGGACTTTTGCCAATCCACTGTTGGACTTTTAGAATATGCCACCCTTAGATGGACCTTTCGCCAATCCACTGTTGGACTTTTGGCTGCCCGAAGACAGACTTTTGCCAATCCACTGTTGGACTTTTAGAATATGCCACCCTTAGATGGACCTTTCGCCAATCCACTGTTGGACTTTTGCCACCCGAAGACGGACTTTTGCCAATCCACTGTTGGACTTTTAGCTGCTTTGCCACCCGAAGATGGACTTTTGGAATATGCAACATTGCATTACTCTCTGCATCTGTGTCAGACATCTATGCTGACTCTGCTGAGGAGCAAAGACCAATGAAATGACTTGACTTTAGAGGTTCCTGAGAGGATAATATCTCTGCTGGCGAATGGATGAACAATCCGTCTGCTTCGAATTGTCAAGCTTGCCAACAATAAATTGGACTTTAAGATATGAGGGAATGACGACTCTGCCAGGAATTATTCCATCTGTTTGGGGCTGGATTCTGGTCACAGCAACTCCGCTGGGGATGAGAATTCTTAATGACGTCCTGCTGGGGAAATGAGCCATTAAAACTCTGCTTGGGGATTTATTCAACCCAAGATCCTTTATAGGGATTATCAACCTTCTGACCCGGCTGGGGAAAGGCTGTACCATCCTTGTTGAGGAATAGATTCTGTCGATCTGATAAACCTCTGCGGGGAGAACGACAACTCAGCTGGGGAGTATTGCTGACAAGATTCGATGCTGACCTTTGTGGGGATACCATGACCAGAGATACGATCTTGCTGGATATCAGGGCTACTCTGCCAGGGATATGCAAATCCTGGTTAGAAAATTCCCCTGCAACTTACTATAAAGAGTCCTTAGAGATCTGTTGGGGAAACCCAAAGCAACTCCACAGTAGTCTGCTGAAGAATGTGACTGTCGAGCTTAGGATGAGTACCACAATGCACCATGTTAGGCGAGCTTTCCTTTAGACAATTCCGTTGGGGATGACGAGTTTATAACAAACTCTGCTGGAGAAAACTGCTTTAAAGCGTCTCGTGTTGGGGAATGCCTTTTGAGAGAATTTTACAGAAGACCAACTGTCCTCAAACTCTACTGGGGGTGACCAACACTTCATGCTGGGGAAACAATCATGCCCCATGCTTGGACAACACAACAATTCGTCCCCGCAAAGGATGTCATAAGAGGATTTTACAGAAGATCTAGCCTCTTCAAACTCTTGTGACTTCGCTGGGGATAATGACCATCAGTTTCGGTGTCGACGAGACCACTCTTTTGGGGAACCTGTGACCGTTATCGATATAGAAAAGCTTGTAGCTGTTGGAAGTACTGAATGAGAGAATCGACTTAATAAGATACAACGGTACCCAGTTGAACTTAATTCACTGATATCGACCCGTTATGAACAATCGTCGACCGAACGATGAACGCCGATCTCCTTACCCATAATTGCCCCAGTCTTTTGCGTGGGGTGGTTTATTACTAGTCTTGTGCTTAAAATCATCTGCACCTGCTACCTGCAACAAAAGAATATGCCCACATGCCCCGCATATTGCGTGGCTAGAATCCACCATCCGGGAGTATTCAACATTCGAAGTAATTTCAAATGTTTTTTCTGCGCATGTTATTGCAAGGCTGCCATGTTTTCAAATGCAATGTTTTATCAAAAATTAGGACGTTTTTGCAAACAAAGCAATAAAACAAAAATAGAAAGCTTTTTACTGAAATTCAATTTATTGACTGAGAGCCCAGAATAGGCAATTACATCCGGAAGCAATCCCTGGAAAGAGGTGATCGCTAAAAATTGAGAAAAGAAACTATCCTAATGGCAATGTGAAAACGGAATTCCACTGAGTTTCCATTCTGTTATGACCAGTATGTCTTCAAAACTCCCCGACCTTGCCTTCTGAGGAATGATCAGACCGATTCCTATCCTTCAGAACGTCAGTTGTTCAAACGGTGATAGGGTACAGATAACTCAAACCGTAGTCATTCGCTTAAATCCCTCTTTTGTGTGGACCGCCCTTTCAGGTTTTCGATCCACCAGGATACCCTTTTTTGCCTAAGTTGCCCTTTCGGGTTTTCAACTTACCGGGTGTACAAAATTTTTTCAATTATATCCCTAATTTTTGCCCGAACCTTATTCTGTTTTTGGTTCGCCGGGATGCCCTTTTTTGCCTGGATTTTTTTATTTTTATTATCCAGCGGGTCTATTCATGCGAAGTATTTTTTGACTACGTCCGAGTTGACAGGGGATGAAAAGTCTTCGCCATCCATGGTTGTAAGCAATAAGGCTCCGCCCGAAAAGACCTTTTTAACCACGAATGGACCTTCATAATTAGGAGTCCATTTGCCCCTGTGATCTGTATTGGGAGGAAGGATCCTTTTGAGTACCACATCTCCGACTTTATAAACCCGAGGACGCACCTTTTGGTCAAATGCCTGTTTCATTCTGCGCTGATATAGTTGCCCATGACATACAGCCGCCAATCGCTTTTCCTCAATAAGGCTCAGCTGATCAAATCTGGCTCGTACCCATTCAGCCTCATCTAGCTTAACATCCATCATAACTCTGAGGGACGGAATCTCTACTTCAACCGGTAGCACTGCCTCCATACCATATACAAGTGAGAATGGGGTTGCCCCAGTGGACGTGCGTACCGACGTTCAATACCCATGCAAAGCAAACGGCAACATCTCATGCCAATCTTTGTACGTGACAACCATCTTCTGTACAATCTTCTTGATATTTTTGTTGGCCGCTTCGACCGCGCCATTCATCTTTGGGCGGTACGGAGAAGAATTGTGGTGTTCGATTTTGAAGTCCCGGCATAATTCAGCCATCATCTTATTGTTCAAATTAGAACCATTATCAGTAATGATTCTTTCGGGAACTCCATATCGGCAAATGATATCCCGTTTTAAGAAACGAGCGACCACTTGTTTTGTAACATTGGCATAGGATGCGGCTTCAACCCATTTGGTGAAGTAATCAATTGCCACCAAGATGAAACGATGACCATTGGAAGCTGTAGGCTCAATCTTTCCGATCATATCAATGCCCCACATGGCAAACGGCCAAGGCGACGACATGATACTCAACGGATTTGGAGGCACATGCACCTTGTCTGCATAGATCTGGCATTTATGGCATTTGCGGGCATATTTGCAACAATCTGACTCCATAGTCAACCAATAATATCCCGACCTTAACAACTTTTTAGCCATTGCCTGCCCTCCGGCATGGGTACCGAAAGAGCCTTCGTGCACTTCAATCATCAACAAGTCTGCTTCATATCTATCCACACATCTAAGCAGGACCGTGTCAAAATTTCTTTTATACAGCACGCCATCTTTGTTCAAGAAGAAACTACCAGCTAACCTTCTCAACGTCTTCCTGTCTTTGGACGATGCCCCTGACGGGTACTCTTGACTTTTCAAGAAACACTTAATGTCATGAAACCATGGCTTGTCATCAGACGTTGCATCGACCGCAAACACAAATGCTGGTCTGTCAAGGCGGAATACCTCAATCTTAGGTACATGGTTCCATCCTTGCACTTTGATCATGGAAGACAAAGTGGCCAAGGCATCAGCGAACCTATTCTCATCTCGAGGAATGTGGTACAGTTTCACTGTTGTGAAAAATGTCAGCAATCTCCTCGTATAATCTCTATACGGCACTAGATTTGCTTGGTGCGTGTACCAACTCCCTTTCACTTGATTGATTACCAAAGCTGAATCACCGAATATATCAAGGGTTTTAATCCGTAGATTAATCGCCTCCTCGATCCCCATTATACAAGCTTCGTACTCTGCTTCATTGTTGGTGCATCCGAAAGTTATTCGGGCAGTGAACGGCATATGAACACCTTCCGGCGTGATAAGAACTGCTCCAACTCCGCACCCATTCATATTGACAGCCCCATCAAACATCAGACTCCATTTGGATTCAGGGTCCGGCCCCTCCTCCGGAAGTGGTTCCTCGCAGTCTTTAGCTTTGAGAAACATGATGTCTTCATCAGGGAAGTCAAACTTCATGGGTTGGTAATCATCAATCGGCTGTTGCGCAAGATAGTCAGACAAGATACTTCCTTTGATGGCCTTTTGTGAAGTGTACTGAATGTCATACTCTGTCAAGACCATTTGCCACCGTGCAACTCTGCCTGTCAATGCTGGTTTCTCGAAAATGTACTTGATAGGATCCATTTTTGAAATCAACAAGGTCGTGTGCCTAACCATATATTGCCTCAATCGCTTAGCGGCCCATGCCAGTGCACAGCATGTCTTTTCAAGTATTGAGTATCGGGACTCACAATCATTGAACTTTTTGCTCAGGTAGTAAATAGCATGCTCCTTCCTACCTGTCTCGTCATGTTGACCGAGAACACAACCCATGGAACCTTCAAGCACTGTCAGATACATTATCAGTGGTCTCCCTTCAACTGGAGGCATTAGAATCGGAGGTTCCTGCAAGTATTCTTTTATCTTATCGAATGCCAATTGGCAATCGTCATTCCACCTGACCGTTTGATCTTTCCTTAACAATTTAAATATTGGTTCACACGTGGCTGTTAGGTGAGATATGAACCTTGCAATGTAGTTCAATCTACCCAAGAAACCACGAACCTCTTTTTCTGTTCTCGGTTCAGGCATTTCTTGTATTGCTTTCACCTTGGCAGGATCAACCTCGATTCCTCTTTCGCTCACAATGAAACCTAACAACTTTCCAGAACGCACCCCAAACGTACACTTGTTTGGATTTAATCTCAGACGGAACTTTCTCAACCTTTCAAACAGCTTTTCCAGATTAACCAGATGTTCCTCTTCTGTTCTCGACTTGGCAATCATATCATCTACATAACATTCGATCTCCTTATGAATCAAGTCATGAAACAATGTCACCATCGCCCGCTGGTACGTTGCCCCTGCGTTTTTCAACCCAAAAGGCATTACTTTATAACAATATGTACCCCACGGAGTAATGAACGTGGTCTTCTCCATGTCTTCAGGTGCCATCTTGATCTGGTTGTACCCGGAGAAACCGTCCATAAATGAGAACACTGAAAATTGAGCTGTATTATCGACCAGCACATCAATATGAGGTAGTGGAAAATCATCTTTCGGGCTAGCTTTATTAAGATCTCGATAATCCACACACATTCTCACTTTTCCATCTTTCTTCGGTACTGGCACGATGTTGGCTACCCATGGAGGATACTTTGTCACAGCAAGAAAACCAGCATCCCACTGCTTCTGGACTTCCTCCTTAATCTTTAAGGCCATGTCGGGGTGAGTCCGACGAAGTTTCTGCTTGACTGGCGGACATTCTTCTCTCAATGGTAGCCTGTGCACGACAATATCCGTATCCAACCCCGGCATGTCTTGATACGACCAGGCGAAGATGTCAACATACTCGCGCAACATTTCCGTCAAAGTTTGCTTCACATCTGCTTGCAAGCTGGCACCAATCCTGATCTCTTTCTTGGCGTCCTTGGTACCAATATTGATGATTTCTACAGTCTCCTGATGAGGCTGGATGACCCTTTCCTCCTGTTTCAACAATCTGGCCAGTTCTTCAGGGAGTTCACAATCTTTCTCATCCCCTTCTTCGGCTTGATAAATCGGATTGTCAAAGTCATACATGGCCATATCAAAATCGTTATCAGTGGTATCCGGAGGATCAAGTCTGCATGAACGGGTTCATGCCTTATTTTAGAATTTATTTTTAAGCAAAACAAAAGAAAATGAAACATTGCCATTTTATATTTTTGTGCAAAAATAAAAACTGAAAGACAGAGAACAAAATTTGATTGCAAAACGTCCTTTATTAATGATTAAACATTGCAAATGCAACCATGGTGGCCCTACAAATGAATCTATACGCCTTGGGCAGAGCGCAAGATTTTGTCATGCATTATGGTTAGAAAAAACAAAGAAAAATTACTCTGTCTGAAGAGTAACCCGGATGACTTCTTCAACGAACCAGTTCTGCACTTGTTGTCCCGAAGCATGAGGGCGTACCCAGTTGTCCAGGTCACAATTACTGTCAACACTATCCTCCGTGGCTGCACAAGACTGGTCCATGTAGATAATTCCCCCACTATTGAAAGTAATGGGTCCCCTGCTCCCCGCATCTGAAGTTGTAGAGGGATGATAACCAATACCAAATTTGTCTTCCTTCATTGGGGTCTCTATCAACCTGCCCCAACCTTGGGCGTTGCCTGCCCTGACGACTTCGACAGCTTGTTTGTAAGATGAAATGGAGGTACCAGCCCCGACTGGTACAGAAGAAGACTCAGGTGCATCGTCAATATTGACTGCTTCAAATGATTGGCACAGCATCTCATGAATTTCCCCATCCATTTCAATGTACTTGAATGTGGACAAGTGACTCACAAAGATGTCTTCCTCCCCACACACTGTCACAACCTGCCCTTCAAACTCATACTTCAGCTTTTGATGTAGAGTGGAAGTAACAGCTCCAGCTCCGTGAATCCAAGGGCGTCCCAATAGGCAGCTATATGCAGGTTGTATGTCCATTACATGGAACGTGGATTTGAATACCTGTGGTCCAATTTGTACGGGCAATTCCACCTCACCAAACACAGATCGTCGGGTCCCATCGAATGCTCTGACCACCAACTCACTAGGCCTTAAGATCAAACCATCAACTTCCAGTTTCATTAATGCCTTCTTGGGCAAGACATTGAGTGACGAACCAGTGTCTACCAGTACATGAGATAACACTGCGCCCTTACACTCCATCGTGATATGCAAAGCCTTATTATGGTTTCTTCCTTCAACAGTCAAATCTCTACTTGTAAAGCCCAAGCCATGGCTAACATTAACATTGGAGATTACGCCCTCGAGCTGATTAACAGTAATTTCTTGTGGCACGTACGCACTCTTCAACACTTTCAACAACGCCTGTCGGTGCGCATCAGAGCACATCAATAGTGACAAGATTGAAATCTTTGAAGGGGTCTGATTCAGTTGGTCCACAATCTTATAATCGCTTTTCTTGATTATCTTCATAAATTCTTCCATTTCCTTATCAAAAGTAATCTTTGTCTCTGCTTCAGGTGTAGGCGCACTTTCAACCACCTGTTTACCCTTAGCCTTTGCTGCAGCTTCTGCCTCTTTATCACTTCTCAAGGTTTGGGGAGCGAACAACCTTCCACTCCTTGTAAAGCCCCCTACGCCCCCTACGTTATCAACATTTGGGCTGACTGACGACTCAACTTCCTGTTTTTTACCTTCGTAATATACATCTGCCCCATAGTGCCATGGGATAGCCTTCGTAGACGTGAACGGAATTGGTCCTGGCACCGCGATGGTGACAGGACTGGGCCCTTCTGGCGCAACACTCGCCACGGGAACTGCATCGACCGGCATTTGAATCTCAGCGGGAGTGTAATAGATGGTCACGGTTGATATCTCATCAGTGTCTTTCACGACTCTGTCGAACTGTAGACATCCTTCATCGATCAGATTCTGTAAACCCATCTTCAACTTATCACAGCCGTTCTCCTGATTCATACACTCAAAGCAATCTTGATTACAGCCCGGGAACACCTGTCCCTTCAATAAACGATCTTTTACAACCAACAAAGAAGTTTTCACTTGATGAACGTCTAACACCAAATTCAATCTCCTCCCACCTTCAATAGCGTACACATTTGCTGCACTATGATCAGGCATGGGATGCTGAGTAATATTAGGAGCGGGAGAGAAATTGATGGCTTTAGCATCAATCAAATCTTGTACTTTATGATGGAAAGCCCAGCATTTTTCAATGGAGTGCCCCTGAGCACCTGAGTGGAACTCACAACGAGCATTAGCATCGAAGTTAGGTGGCAGGTTTCCAGCAACCGGAGCTTTCATAGTACGGAGTTCTACCAACTTTAACTCGAGTAGCCGGGGCAACAGCGCGGCATAAGTCATAGGGAGAGGATCCATCTTACGATCCCTCTGTCTAGACCTTTGCTGGAAAAAAGGTTGTTGCTGTTGAACTTGTTGTTGGGGTTGTTGTTTCTGAACAGACGGTGTGGGGATTGTCACAGCATCTACCTGATAATAAGCTCGAGAACGCCCTCTGCCTCGTCCTCTAAACACAGCATTCGTATCACCTTCTCTTCTTTTCTGGTTACTAGCAAACGGTTTCTTCGTCCCCGAAGAGCCAGCCCCACTCACATCCTGGATCTTTCCAAGCTTTAACAGACTTTCTATTCTTTCTCCCGCAATCACAATATCAGCAAATCCAGTTGACGGACAAGCAGCTAATCTATCCAGATAGGCCCCTTGCAAGGTGCCCATGAACATATCTGCCATTTCTCTGTCTGACAAGGGAGGTTGGACCTGGGCAGCCATTTCCCTCCACCTCTGTGCATATTCTTTGAAACTCTCCTTGGCATTTTGTGACAACCCCTGCAATTGAGTGCGGTTTGGCGCCATGTCAATATTATACTGGTATTGCTTCAGGAACGCTTCTGCCAGATCTTTCCAGTTCTTCACAGCAGCTCTATTCAACTTCATGTACCAGGTCAAAGACGCCCCAGCCAGACTGTCCTGAAAATAGTGCATCCATAGCTTCTCGTCATCCGTATGGGCTGAAATCTTCCCAAAGTAGGCTTGAAGATGCGTTTGGGGACACGCATTGCCGTGATACTTATCAAAAGTAGGAGGTTTGAATTTAGGGGGAATTCTGACTCCTGAGACCAGCCCCAAGCTAGTAACATCAATACCCATAGAGTTCTTGCATTCTATGGCCCTGATCTTTTCTGCTAACTCCTCATACCTTCGATCACCTTGATTACCCACATCAGCGTCTAGTAGAGTAAATTGGTCTTCCAGAGTATCCTCAAGAGTAACGCCAGCATGCCTACCATTTCCATTACCCCGATTGTTACCACCAGGAGGAGGGTTGCCACCGGGAGGAGGAATGCCATGTCCCTGTGAATTGTCACGATGATCACCTTCGGGCCCATTGTCGGGACGCTCTACCAGAAGCCTCAGTCTCTCCTGATTTTGCGCCATGCCAGTCATGAGGGTCATGAACTGGTCCATACGCGCCCTCATTTCCGCCAAATCACTTTGCACTTGATCCATGATTCTTACTTGATTCCTTCGCGTCGAATATCGGTGAATATGATTCTCCGCTATACTGCCTGAAACCAAATAAAGGTTAGAGACCCCGCAACGAGTACCTGAAAAGCAAGTAACAAAAATGCAAAATGATATGCAATGCCATGCAATGCTATGTTTGTCATTTCCTAGGTGCTTTACACCCTGATTCCAATCCAAACCACGGAAATCTGAAGACCAGAAATCGTGATATAAAGAGACGTGTAGTGGTCATGTGCTTGTGTGCAGCTATCTGATAAGGAATAATTCTGAATAAAACTGCTCATACTCATTCAACGAAGTATTCAAGTACATTTAAGAAAGGTTCAACCGCAAATGCAATACAAGGAAAAATGGATCCATCAACAAGCCTGATGGTAACCATTAACAACAAAATATAAGGAAAAGAACATCAGTCTGACAATTCCACACCCTTTAGCTTATCACTTGAGTACTTGATTTCCTCAAAAAGTATATGGGTACGCTGGTGATTCGGCTTTTCAATCATCTCTTTGATCAAGACATCCCTTTTCTCAAGAGCTTCAGTTAAAGAACCCATGTGCAGCATTAGAGCCTCGTCATCACACACTCCTTTGTGTCTCTTTATGCCGGCTTGCGTCTTGAGTATCTCCCTTTCTATCATGACTTCTTCAAGCTCTTTCTTGGTATTCTTCAGCTCACCTCTAGCTTCTTCTAGCTGTTCTTGACTCTTACCGAGGCTTTCCCGATACTTTCTCCTCTGCTCATGCGCCTTTTTAAGCTCCTCGTCTTTAGTCTTCGACTGATCCTTTAACTCGGCATTTTCAATTCTGACTTCATCCCAAGCTTGACGAAGTTGAGCTAATGAATCCTTGCTTCGGGCTAAAGCCTGTTTTGTAATCTTGTGAGCCTGACTAGTGTCATCTGCTCCCAAAGTAAGTTTCCGAAAGTACCGAGCTCGGTCATCAAAATCTTCCTCTTTGTCAGCCAAGGTTTTTTCCGCTTTCAAGGCTCTCTTTTCCAATTCTTTGTTGTCAGCTAGAGCTTTCTGAAGACATCTGCTCATTCCAGAATTTTCTATCTGCAGCTCTCTGACCATTTTCTTCCACTTCTCACATTCTTCAATAGCCACCATAGTGGGTTGTTCTGGCTGTGCGGAACATAAAAGAGGTCCCCTTGAAAAGGGTAAAAGCAATTCCTTTACTTTCGTCTCAATCCACCTGTCATATTCAGGATAAGATCTACAATCTCCTTTTCCAAAAACTGCTTTTCCAATTTTGTGCTTATCTTTCCAAGCATTCACTACTTCTACCACCTTCGCATCTTTAGTTCCTGTAAAGAATAAAGATTCTTCCACATCTTGCTCTGTAGGAGGATCCCTGGAAGCATACCCAAACTGTCGGATGGCCAAAACTGGATTATAATTGATCCCTCCTTTTCTGCCAATCAAAGGCACATTTGGAAAATTTCCGCATCTTGTGACAAGCTCTATTCTCAACAACCGGTGATCAAACCATACAATGTTATCAGCAGTTAAACTCATCAATCGTTTAGACCATTTCGCCACATCTTTGGTTTCCACAAAGGCACCTGTCTGAGGCAAATGCTTGAAAAACCAATGACTCAGCAGTGGAGTACAACAACTAACAGATCCTCCCCTCCTTTTCTCATTCTTATAGTGCACGGAATGATAAAAATCTCCTAACAAAGTAGGGACTGGATTTTTAAGAACGAAAACTCTCGTTGCTTGCATATCCACAAAGTCTTGCTGATTGGGAAAGAAAACTAGGCCATATATGCAGAGAGCCAGAATGGAATTGTAAACCGTCCAATTTTTAGCACTTGCAGCCTCTTGGGCTTGTCCAGCCAGAAATTCTAAATGAAATCCGCTAACTCCATTTTTACTGCTCACCACTCTTTATCACTGCCTGATCCATTTGTAAAGCAGCAGCAATTTCTTTTACGCTGGGAGAACTACCAGAGAAGAATGGTATTGCCGACGTGATCGGAATTCCCAAAATAAATGAGAATTCTTCCAGTGTTGGCATCAAAATGTAATCTGAAAAAAGAAAACACCTCAACGAAGGCTCGTAGAACTGCAGCAGAGTGTGTAAAGCATCATGCTCATACTTGGTGATTGTACGGACCATCCCAACCAAATTCCCGTAACTCTTCTGAAACCTATCAAGAATACCCGGACCAGCCATATCTATAACCTTGAGCAATGAATCCAAGACAGGATCTGGAAACTTGTAAGACACATTGTTCTTTCTCTCGGCGACGATCTCTGTTGAACCCATGGATTGGAATCAGAAATGTATTATGCACCTGAAAATGACAAACATAACTGTTATGATATGATAATGCAATGCAAAAGGGCATGTGATCAGGTAATCAAGTGTCGGTGTCTGTATTGAACTGTGTGCACTGTGTCTCTGTACTGAGTCTGGCGATATCTGAGATGAACACTTAAATCACTGTCATAGGATACTATGTCTGAAACCATCATAGAATCACAAGTAAGGTAGGTAGGAGGCTGGGTTTCCTGCAAACCTGTAAACATCCCGCCCATACTCACATGTGGTTCTTAGAAAATAAGGCTTGTCAGCTTCGGAGGTTTGAGAAGCAATAGCACATTCAGCCCGTAGGATACAATGCTATGCCAATCAAAGAGGTCGTCCACTGACTCCCCTTAGAAAATAAAAGTCATCCTATGCAAGTTCCAAAGTGGGCCCTCGGGTGCGAATGGGTTTGCCACAGAATGTGGTCTGCCATTGTCACCACTAAAGAGGGATATTTCCACTAAGGTCCTCATGATCGGTCACTAGAGTCGACAGCTCTCTAGATCTACATCCTGGAATACGCAAGATGCGCATGCCACGACGTGTCCCAAGATAGCCTCGTCTAGCTGTGAATTTCGTGAACACCCAACGCACTCCAAACGGCACGTAGGTCCCACTACTCTCCACTCTAATTCTAAGTGTATACTCAAGCCTGTGTAATGGGCTTATCTCTCAGAAATCCCATCCCGCCAAACAGACAAAACAGTGTAGCACAATATAATATATGATATGTAATGCTAAAATGCAGTAAATACTGTAAAGTAAATAAACAGCAAAATAAAGCACAACAGAAAACACCCAATGAAAGAAAAGCAAACAAGCGCTAGGATTGACTCGCTTAGGATGGACCAGCAATAGGTCAACCTGTCCCCAGCAGAGTCGCCAGCTGTCGCTCCCGGGATTTTCATCCTAGTACAAACGCGAAAGTGGCACCGAACAGAGTCGCCAGCAATGTGTATTTATCCCAAGAGAGGGAAAGGAAACACCGCATAAACCTGAAGGAAAGGATAGAGCATGGTCTTACGACCAAAAGAAATGGGTTCGGGAGTCGGTTACGCGAGAGGAAGGTATTAGCACCCCCTCGCGTCCATCGTACCCGATGGGATCCACGCTTGCTTGTCTCGATCAAAGGGTGTAAAGAAAGGAAAACTGAGAAAGAACTGAAAAAGGAAAGGCGAAAGAGAAACAAATGTAGGGAAAATAAAAGAAGTGCTCGCATGGGCCCTACCCCACTGCCTACGTATCTCATCGGGAACATGAGAATCAGAGCGACGTAGTTCCCCTCACTAGGGATGGATTGTTTGTGTTTTTTAGAGAACGGCTGACGTTCTAGCTCAGGTGTTGCAGGCTCGCTGGTCCGAGTGCGTTACCATCTTGCAAGAGAACGAGTAGAAGCGCGTTCGTGCGTTGAGAGTGAATGAGGTGAGAAAAGAATTCCCGAAGGAAAGACGTTATTGTTTGTTTTTGTCTTTTAAGAGTTTTTTCATTTGTTTGCATATGATAGTGTATCTGAATCTTAGTCATTGGAATGTGTACATCCTCACATTCCAAGATGGAATGGGTAAGAAAACACACTAAGAGTGAAGAAGACCCCCACACTTAGTTCCAATTGTCAAGGTTCAAACACACTAGCATACTTGTGTTTATTAAGTGTTTTGTTGATTAAGAAATGAAGAAGTGTTTTTTATTATTTGCACCTTCAACAAGTATTGCATTTAAGTCCCTCATACAAGATCAAATGTTTAACACATTGACCCAAGATGGGCTATATGCTATACATTCTAAAATTATAAGAGAAGACCCCTTATAACCTTTTCTTTATATGAAAGGCCTAAATGCAATAAATGCCTACCTTTATTAGATATTTTGAATTTTCTTTGAGATAAGAAAAGAGACTCAAGGGAGGAGAAAAGGTAAAACCTATATGGACTAAGACTCAATCCTAATTGAAGATTAAAGAGAGTGATCCTAAAGTTTGTGAGGTTTCAACCTAAAGTCTAAAGAAAGAAAGAATTAAACAATTCACTTCCAAAATGGAAGATGAATTGTAATTCAAAAGGGAAAGTAATGAGTTATTAAAAGAAAGCACATAAGTGCTTAACAAAACACAAAATGAAATTGTAAAAGAGAAAGGATAGAAGTTGAATGTGGATTCCTTATCCACACTCAATTGAAACTTACCAAAGCCCCTACATGGTTAGCACAATCACTTACAAGTAAAGTAAGAAGGTATAATGAACAAATCAAATTCAAACAAGTTGACAAACAAAGTGAAATGAGATTAAATGCTATACATGCTTCCAAGTCAGAATGTAACTCATATTTACACAACCTAATGTTATCCTAAATGAGCATACCAAATCATGCAAACAAAATCTCAATCCAACAAGAAGCAAAGAAGAAAAGGTGAAGTGATGTGAATGTGGTTCATACTTGTGAAACAAGTGACTTAAGGTGCAAGATAAACATCAAACATGCAAAGATGAAACCCAAATGTCACAATCAGAAGTCAATTAACATATTATACATCCTCAAACAAAACCACAACTCATGGCACAAGTGCCTTCATGATCAAGCAAACCAAACATGAGGCATGCATTCACAAAATGAACAAGTTAAACTTCATGCTTCAAACAAATAGCAAACATGCTCCAAAAATTATGACTTTCACCAATCAAACACCTTAAACCCATGCCATTAACATATCAAGTCCACAAGCAATGAATCAGAACCAAAGTCACTCAACAATTAGGTCAAAGTCTCATGGAAGTTTCATGCATTCATGCTCAAAGCAACACATCAAAAGTCATCCAAAAAAGACTTAAAAATCATCTCATAAATCTCAAACATACCTCAACATATTGTGACCACAATGCAAAAAGAAAGGCATCAAAATCATTTTTTATGATCAAGAACAAAAATGCACAAAATCATATGTCACATTAAGTATGCATGCAAATGGAAATTCAAAAGAAATAATGGAACAGGGGCAAAATGGTCATAAAATCAGAAAATAAAATCATAGAAAATTTCCTAAATGTTTTAAGAATACACATGAATTTTTGTAGAATTTTCCAATATCATTTGATATTTTTAAAAATCAATTATGAAACGTGTAGCAAAAATGAAAATAAAATATGAAATGCAATATGAATGGGGGTGCAACCATAGCAAATCCATAGTTCAATTTAATTGGGCTTTAGAAGCGTGGGGTGTAAATAACAATCTGTCATAGGTCCAATTACGCGCAAAACACCATAGTAACCATGCACTCCAGTCAACAAAATTGACTCATCAATAGCCATTAGATCAAGTCAAGGTCAAGCCAAAGTCAAGGTACGCAGATCCAACACACGTGGATGAGGACACACACTCACTACCATGTACCATGCCACACAATGTTTAAGTGGATTCAGAAAATACGCATGTGACCAGCACATGCCTTTTAATGTGCTGTCACCATACAAGCCACACGATCGCGCAAAATGAATGGACACGATTAAAACGTGAAAAAACCCTAGCTATTGAAGTCACCGGCCGGAGATGACCTCCGGTCACCTTCTCCGGTCACACCACCACCGTCTGCAACTCACATGTTCACCAAAACACACAATACGCATACCAAAATGAAGCTGAGATAATGGAGATCAATAATACGCAGTTATTTTTCACACAACAAGCATGCACACAAAGAACAGAGAGGATCAAACCAAGCCCTAACTTTTGGATCTAAGCCTCTACAAGGCCTATCAACTAGCCGGAGTAAGCAGAGCTTCTATCAAGCTTAAAACACAAAAAAACAAGTAAAAATAGACAGAGATCGTGCAAGGTAATTTCAAGAGTTCAAACCTGAATGATGATGAAACTTGGAATGCACAAGAATACCAGAAGGAGATGCTTCTTCCTTGAGCTTCACTTGGCCAAATAAAGGCTTGAGAGCTTGAATTCGTGCAAAGAATCAACCAGAATTTCAACTCTCTTGATCCTGAACTTCTTTAACTGAACCTATGCACTCTTGTTCTTAATCTCCAAAGTAGAATCAAGATGAAGATGGAGATGAAATGTAGGAGATGATGATGAAATTCGTGTACAGAGAGGGAGAAAAAATCAGAGAATGTGGAAAGAATTTGAAGTGTTTTTGAGAGAATGTGGCTGGGAATGAAATTTGAGTGTGAGTTTTCTATTTATAGTATGAACTAACCATGGTTTAATGAGTGGAGTTAACTGAGTTGGATGAGTTAAAGTGAGTGCACCCTAACTAACTGAGTCAAGTTAGTTAGGGGCGAGTTATTGAGGCTGAGTTATGGTGAGGTCAAGCTCATGACAGTTGTAGTAAGGATGAGAGCGAGGTTGTGTTATGCAGCAGTGGCTTGTGGTGGAAGCTTTACAAATTTCCCTTCTCATGTAAGAAGTAACATGGTGAAAGCACGTGCATGACTTGTTTGGTTTAATGAGGAAAAGAAACAGCTGGTAATGTGAAGTGTTTGTTGAATGACTGAACCAAAAACAATGCAGCATGTATCAATGTGTCAGTGCCAACATAGGGCTGTTTATGGAAGTTTTTCTCTCTAACCATTGAACCATTTGATGAGATTTTGGGGTCTTTGGAAAGAGGATGCATTGGAGCACAATATTGGTTTGAAAATTGAAGTGAAATGAGACTTGCAACATATTGAAAATGAGCTTCAAACATAGGAACTCAATACTGGCTTAAAAATGCTGCATAACGCGCGCATGTGTGGCATGACCTGGTTGTGACCTGGTCAAATTTCAGTTACATTGACCATACTTTGAGCCATCATAACTCCTTAATCCATTGATCAGATGAAAAATTGATAAACACCAACTTTGAAGATCTCACATAGAGGAACAACTTTGATGTTGAAATATTTTCCATTTGAGGCCTCTAACCATGAGTAATTGATCCATACATTTTCCCCACCAACTGTTTGTTGAAATGACTACGCGCGTGCCTTGAAAATCCTTGGTCATGACATGGTTTTGACCTACTTTCCTCCAACTTTGATCAATCATATCTCACTCAATTTTTATCCAATGGAGATGTTCCACACATGGATTTGAAGCTTAAAGCAAGGCCTTTCATTGAGGCAGAGTGGAATTTTCATTTGGTGCTCCAAATTTAAATGGCCTTGGTTCAAACTCTGATGCAAAATGGCCAAAACTTGCTATTTTTAGTAACCCTACTTCATCCAAAAATGGCAACTTTTTACATCTTGATTTTTTCATGATTCCTTTGGAATTTCTTGATCAAATTTTGTACATTGGACATATGTAACATGAATTTCATGAATTTGGCCTCAAAAAGTCAAGAGTTGACTTTTTCCTCTGATTATTTGACTTTGCCCCAATTTCTCTGATTCTTGATCTTTCTTCCAATTGAACCACCTCCAAAACTAATTGAGATGCAATCTTCCACATCCATATACCTAGGGACATATAGAAAACCATGACATCAAGTCTTGCCCAAAAAATCAAAGATTCCCTGATTTAAATGGAAACCCTAATTTTGGCCCCCTTTGGTTAGGAGGTAAAAGTGCAGTCTTCAATTTCAAATTCCTCAGAGTATGCTGTGTGTCCCCTTAAAGGATGATGAGAAATGCCACTTGAGAATGATTTTGGATCAATGAGCTATCTCTTTTGAGGGTTTTCCTTCAATTTTTGAACCTCTTGCATGATGAAAGATGTATTGCTTCAATCTCCCATTGGATTTCACTTTCTTGAGATTTTGGAAGATCAATTGAGATAGTATGAGACATGAGAGACCTCTTGGCTTGCCTAGAGCCAACTTGATTGACCTTTTTGTGCTTTGAATGATTCCTTGATTATCCACCTTCCACCTGATCACATGCCCTGATGGTAAGAAGGATGCCATGCTTCATTTTTCTATGTTAAATGCAATGCAATGCTAATGAGATGGATATGATATGATAAATGATAATGCCATGCTATGATGCCAAAAGGGGAGAGCAAATTTTGGGGTATTACACAATGCATCATCAACTTCTCATTCTTTGCATGAGCAGCCATTTTACTTGCGTATGCCCTCACGTGAATCCTTGGGCAAGTCATACCGTTGTACTTTTCAAAAGTAAGCATCTGAAACTTGTGTGGGATAATGACGCCTGGAACCAGCCCCAGATCATCCAAATCCAAACCCAGAGTATTTTGGTCCACAACCCCTTTCAACTGCTCTTCAATCAGTCGGATCCTTTCATCATTAACAACAGGGATACCAGTATCCATGCTTCGCACAGAGAAAACATTGTCTTGCTGGACATCATAGTGATGGTCATGACCTGCACGAATAGTGCTTCTTCCTCATACCAAAGAAGGAATTGGCACTCCACCTTGAGCTCCATTACGAACAACATTTCCATTACCACCTCCGCCGGGAGGAATAACATGACCGCCATGTGGTACACCGTTCTCGTCTACTCTTGCCACAAGAGGTTGCACCAGGGTTCTGAGCTCTTGTTGCCCTTGTGCGACTCCTTGCATCATCTCCATGAATTGGTCAATACGTGCCTGCATGGCAGCCATTTCCGTTTGCATTTGCTCCATGAGTCTTTTGAGTGGCTTGAGCAGTTAAGTCTGAAATTCTGAAGAAAACCAGATCAGGACAAGAATAACCAAGCCTCGAACACCTGTCATGCATATGAGTATGGAAATGCAATGCAAATGCCATGTTCGAATATTTCCACGGAATCATTCTGTTTTGAGTCAAGTTTTTCACAAAAAAAAAGCCACAAGAAATAGATGGAAATGCTCAACAGCGGGTCTCAAAGTTAATATTCCTTGGAAATACAAGAACATGTATGCAAAAATGATGATGCAGATGCAACAGACATGGGATCAAGGCTTCCACAAAGCTCTGTACTGCTGTGCTGCTGAATGGATAAGTTCAAAGGTCTGCTCTGAAGAGAATACCGGAATACCAGAATATCCGAATGATCAGCATACTAGAATAACCAGAATACCAGGCCGATAAGTTCACACTGATAAGAGAACCAGAATACCAGGTAGGTTGAAGGTCACGGTTACCTACAAACCTGTAAACAACCCGCCCTTCTCACGTGTGGGTACTAGGATGTTCAGTATCCCGGGCTCTCAGGTCGAGAAATGATGATACGTTTACCATTTCTGGTTTGGCATCATCATCAAAAGAGGAGGCCTCAACTGATTCTCCAAAAAAGAAAACATCCTATGGCAAGTCTTCAGTTTCGGCACTGAGGTCGAGAAGTAATAGTACATTCATCCCTCGGGGTACAGTACTATCGCCAATCGAGGAGTGCTTCCACTGATTCCTTTCCAAAAGGAAACCCTATAGCAAGTTCCCAGCATTGGGTCCTCGGATCGAGAATGCGCAATGGGTTTGCCACAAAACGTGGTCTGCCACTGTCACAACTCGGGAGGAGTGCCGCAACTGAGTCCTCGGGAAACGGTCGCCAGAGTCGACAGTTTTCCAGATTATATTCCATCATCTGCCCCAAATGGACAGGACAGAATATTACCAAGAAAACCTCGTCTGGATGTGGAGTTTTCGTGTATACTTCGTCTGGCCAAATGCCAAACAAGTCACACTACTTTCCATGTTAATCATAGGTGTATGCTCAAGCCTTGGTATTGGGTTTCTCTCTCATGAATCCAGCCCACCCTACAAACAGAAAAACTAGCAGCAGAACAGCACAACAATATCCAGTGTGACAGTAATGAAATGTAATGCAATAAAGCTGTAAATACAGTAAATAAAATAGCAAGTACAGTAATATACAACAAAGTAAAGCACCACAAAAATACCCAAAGAAAATAAATAGACAAGCGCTAGGATCGACTCGCTAAATGGGAAGGACCAGCAAGAGGTCAACCAGATCCCCAGCAGAGTCGCCAGCTGTCGCTCCCAAAAGATTCGCATCCAACGGTACAAACGCGAGAGTGGCGCAAAAGACACAGAGTCGCCATTAAAGTGTATTTATCCCAAGAAAGGGAAAGGAAACACTGCATAAACCTGAAAGAAGGGAAAGAACATGGTCTCACAACCAAGAGAAACGGGTACGGGAGTCGGTTACGCGAAGGGAAGGTGTTAGCACCCAACACGTCCATCGTACTCGATGGGATCCACGCTTGTTGTTTGCATCAAAGGGTGTCATCATCTGGAACTCCACTGCTACTGGACCGGCGGAAAGAACGAGAACAGAAAGAAACGAAGAAACAAATGTTGGGAAAATAAAAGAAGTGACTCGATTAGGACATTAACGTTGTCCTAGGCCTACGTATTCCCTCGTGCAATGGGAAAGTCAGAGTCAACGTAGTTCGGACACGAACTGGAGGAAGGTTGCTCGTCGAGATATCGCATCTCGTGCCTACGTATCCCCAATCGGACGAGAAAGAGGAATCAGAGCAGTCGTAGTTCGACCTACGGGTCGGTGAAAAGATCTCGATCGCATTGAGGCGAGAGAAAAAGTTTGATCAAGAAGTCTCGATCACGCGGAGGCGAGAGACAACAGAGAGGGAAGTTAGTTGTTAGTGTGCTCGCCAAGGATATGAATCCTCGTGCCTACGTATCTCATCTGGAATGGGAATCAGAGCATCGGTAGTTCACAGCTACGGAAAAACGGGAGGGTGCTCGCCAAGGATATGAATCCTCGTGCCTACGTATCTCATCTGGAATGAGAATCAGAGCATCCGTAGTTCACAGCTACGGAAAAACGGGAGGGTGCTCGCCAAGACATCGTCGTCTTGTGCCTACGTATCCTCAATCTATCCAGAGAGAGGAAGTCAGAGCGTCTGTAGTTCGTGGAACTAAGGAAAAAAGGGATCTCAATCACACTGAGGCGAGAGAAAAGGGGGAGACGCACAGAAGGTCTAAGGGAAACTGAATCCTATATGTTATCATGCAAAGTGGCCCTAAGGTCAGGATTAGAAGGGAAATATACCTAATGTTGTCATGCTTGGATTGAGAGCCTAATGTCTATCCTACTCCGAGTTTAATCAGAAATTAAGTCGGACTAGGAGCCTTAAGGGAGCAAGAAAATACGGAGGTAATCAACAAGTAAACACCAGACAGCTCAATCACAAAGAGAGAATCAAATAAGGTGGCAAGCAATTATTTAATCAGAAATCAAGCATCAAAAATCAAGATTAACAATTAAACTCATGGTCAAGAATTAATAAATAATAACCAAGTTAAAAAATGAAGTGCTAATTAAAAACAAGATTAAATTCTAAGAAAGGTTAATCTAAAAATAAAAACTAATTAGAAAATTAAACCTAAAATCTAACACAATTTACTTCTAATTAAAATGCTAAAACAAGATTAATTCTAGAATTAAAACTTATATCAACAATTAAACAATGCTAAAAGAAAATCCACTAAAAGCAAGATTAATTTCTAAACCTAAGTTAATTCTAAGCTAATTTCTAATCTCTAATTAAAATCTAATTAGTTCAAGATTAATTCTAAGCTAAAAGTATTATCTATATTTAATTAGCTAAATCCAAAAAAAACAAATATCAAAACCCAAATAATCAAAACAATTAAAAAAAAACAATTAACAAAACAAAAAGACCAAGAGGGGTGCAATTTGATTTTGAAGGTGGGAAAAGCAGGGCCAGGTGGATGGGCTTTATAGCTCTGAGGCCCAATGATCCGTCACATGTGAAGCCAAGGGAGGGTTCAAAGTAGAAACTACGGGTGTGCGGAATGTAAAACAAGTGCGTGGGCTTTGAGGTCTTAGGCCCAAAGGTTTTTTCTGCTCCAGGGGGGGTCAACAAGCAAAAACGGGTGGAAAAGACGACAGAGAAACCCAAGTGGGCCTAGCCCGGATCCGGTTCAAACAAGGGTAAGGATTTAACCTAAAGATAAAAACACATCTCCTCCGTCACCATCTTCATTCAGCCGTGACCTCCATCATCTTCTTCCTAATCCTCCTTTGCCGATCACTGCAATACTCTCACCGTCTCGCTCTCTCTTCGTCATCCTTACCACAAAATCACCACCTCTCTGTCCGTCTCAAGCTCACCTTCGTCGTGAACCTCCGTCTTCGCCTCCGTTCTGCTCATCTCCTCACCACGAATCCGCCTTCGTCTTTCCCGCTCAACCCTTTCCTCCTTCTTTCATCAACATCACCATCGCACCTCTATGAAACGCCACCACGGAGCACTTGTCTCCGCTCAACACAGTCCAAACCTCACTTCCTCTCGTTCACCTCTCCTCTCTCAATGAAATACTATCACTCTCTCACGACGCGAAACACTCGGCTTTCACAATCGCAGAGCACAAAAATCAACCAAATCATCACAAATTACAAGATGTAAATATAAGAAGCGGAATAAACACAAATCGACAAACAACAACATTACGAAATCGAAGTTTTAATCGAGACAGACGTACCTATCGGAGTCGCTCCGATGGCGCTTCAAAGACGATAATGGAAGAAGAGACCTCGGCCGGATTCAATACTCCGATGAAGATAACGGTAACGAAGCTTTAGGTATGATTCCTCTTGTCCTTCTCTTTTCACTCTGATTTGGAATTCCTTCTCTTCTACTTCATCTTCATCTTGATTCTACGGATTTGAAATGTTGTTAAATCGTATTGATTTCAGATCGCCGTCTTTGATTTTGTTGATGTTGAATCTGAGATAAGAACTTGATGATGATAATGATGCGATGTTGCAGGTTGTTGTGAGAGACTGGTGATCATGAAGTTTGAAAAACTCCTGCGACTTCTCAATCTCCTTCTTCTTTATTCTCTCCCGGTCTTGTTGTTGCTGCTGTGTGTATGATTTTCTGCCGGTTCTGTAGATTCTGAATTAAAGTGTCTTAGCAGAAAATTGGAGAGCTGGTGATGAAGGTTTTGAGGATGAATATGGAAAAAACTTTCTCCCTCTATTCACTTGTAGCTGTGATTTTATATATAATATTTGGGAGGGGTAGGATTGGATTTTAAATGAAATTCTGTTAGGAATTGAGCTGTGAACAGTTTGTTGTATTGGCTGTCTTTTTTCCGTACACTCTGCAGCTGGCATCAAGGTGTTGCATATTATTGTCGCGCAGGTAGTGGGATTGTGTGGAAAAATTGGTCGTTTTGGAAGGTACAAGTCACAGGTTTGGCAGAGTGTAATTTGGTGGTGCGTAAAGGTATTGGTAGGCTGCAGGGTGCGCGTTGCAATGAATGTTTGTGACTGTGGAATTGTAACGTTGAAAGTTTGGTAGCAGTGTGTTGGTTATCTAAACAAATATTGAAATGAACAAAACAATTAAGTGGTAATAATAAAAAAAGAAAATGGATATAATATGGATTTGGATAAAAAGAATTAAAAATGGTTAAAATGAACTTTGAATTTAAAAAGGTTAGGAAACATGAACATTGGATTTTAAATTGGATATGGTTTGAAATTGGTTAAGGAAATGGATTGGATTTAAATGGTTTGGAATAATAAATGGGTAATTGAATTAAAATGTGGAAAGGAAAAAAATGGAGTCAAATGAAATTGGATATTTGAATAATGAAAAGGGAATATGGATATTAATAATTGGATAAAAATGGATAAAGAAAAATGGGTTTATGGTAGAAATTTGAATGGATAAAAATGGACAACTAATGGATAAAGAAAAAAGGTTCTAAAAGAGGATAACCACATTACACCAACTCTCGACTTTCCACAACATCCGATTAAAGGCACGCAACCACCACTGAAACAAAATGCCTAAATCACACATCCTCTAAATCTTTGATCAAGTGAATCCTCACATGAATCTGTCTGAATAAATCTCTGGGAAAATAAATCCACAGATCCTGACTTTTAAATCAACCCCACATGAACCAATGCTGGATAACTTGACCTCCAGCGCATAACAAACTGGCCCTTGATGCGCACTTCCTGAGACATAAACCAATAACACGGATAACTTGCACTCGAAGCAAAACTCCTGATGATTTGACCAAGATGAAGTCAAACTTCCACCTGATCATAACTGAATGAGCACTTAACCTGGAACCAATTCTCTTGAGATATTAAGAAGGATCCAAACCCTGATTCACACCAATGAACCTCTGACCCAAAGCCTTGGATGAATCCTCTGAACAAGAAAACCTCAGAACCTGACACACCTCTGAATAGGAATATACTGATAATAAGAAAACTCCTCGATCCCATGTCTTAGAAAACCAATGCGATGTCTGATTATGAATTATACCCTAATGATGTAAATGGAAAGGAAACATAAGTCAGTTAAGGTTAGAAAAAGAGAGGGCAAATTTTGAGGTGTTACAGTCTTTAGCCAAGGAACTGGTCTCAGTTTCTTTTAACAATAAACTTACCCTCGATCATGGTCTTTAGCCAAGGAACTGGTCTCAGTTTCTTGAAATAAACTTCCCCTCGATCCTGGTTTTCATCCAAGGAAATGGTCTTAGTTTCTTCTTGTCAAGTTCCTTTTCTGGACAAGGGATGTTATTCGTATCGGTTTTCTTCAATCTTCTCGCCGAGTTTTACTGGGAGATTCCATTTATTGGAAAATTTGATGTCAGACCTGCTGAGGAACCCCATCGGTCTGAGCTGTAGAGGTGTGCAAACTTCTCTGTTGGAGATGCCATTTGTTGACTCTACTTGGGAACGCGAGTCTCTTGAGAGACTATTTTTTTTGCTGTAGGAGGTCACATTTTTCCGCGAGATTCCTTCGGAGAAATTCCATGTGAGGTGGTCCAATTTTGAGGTGCTGGTGACTTCATTAACATCGGGTTTCTCTGGAGAAAGACTGATATATTGTCGAGAGTCTTTGGTTAAGAGGTTTTCTCTGGGGATTTTCCTTAATCTGGGAAAGCGAAGACCAAGAGTGATGTTCAAAAAGGTATCTATCGAATGTCTTCTTATCTTTCAGAGGTTCGAGTTATCAAAGTGGTTAAGGACAGCCTCCAATCCAGAAATTAACTGGGGAGAGATTGCTTAGGCTGTACTTTTCTGAATGCGGAAAGAATTGACAACTTTAAACGAGAGGATTTTTATCACTAGGGGATGAATATTACCAGAGTGATAGCAATGCAATATGAATATGAATATGAATTAACAATGCATGATGTATGTATGTTTATGCTGACAAAACTGACATCACATACAGACTATTGTGTGAACACGACTGGACACTCGACCACTGTAGGGAATGAAAAGTATCATTGTGTTCAAGATAGCAATACTGCCTTGCTTAGGTGAAAGAAATTATTAATCGGTCTTAGGAGGTATAAACTCTGCTGGGGATATCAGGTAAGACCTGATATATGAAATAGTTGATCCTTCATTCAGGTACACTAGTTTAGAAGGAGTACTTTGATTCTGCATTTTGAATTTTATCACTTCCGGAGAAGCGATCGATGTTCTTTCAGACGTTTAAAGTCAAAAGGAAATGCCATCTTTATTTAAAAAAAAGCAGAAGAAATTTTTGGCATGTAAATTCATTTTTGCTTCAAGATTTGTTAATCATGTTAAAACGTCATTCCTTAAAAGTAAAAACAAATAAGAATTACAAACAAAAGCACTAAGCTCAAATTTTATTGATAGGATGGTAATCAGCCAAAAGCGTGATACCATAGAGTATTTACAAAGTTTAGAAAATGGTAATTTACGGGAAAAGGAATACATTAAAACATAACGACCGTTATCCTACTACCAACTTTGAATTCCGAACATTCTGAGCTTCTGTCGAAGATGACCGTGATGAAAGTTTTTCTGATGAAAAGTGTTACCGCTGGGGAATTTACCTGTTTTAGATGTAGTTACTTGCCATGAATACCTAACTTTTGCCTGGACTACCTTTTAAGGTTTCCAATCTACTGGGATTTTTTTCAGATTATATCTCAAATTTTTCCTGGATCGCCCTTTCAGGTTTTCAATCCACCGAGACGTTTTTTTATTTAGTTAGACGAAGTATTTCTTGACTACATCAACATTTTTGGGGTAGGCAAACTCCTCTCCGTCCATGGTTATGAGTCTCAAGGCACTGCCTGAGAATGCTTTCTTGACCACATAGGGGCCGTCATAATTCAGAGTCCATTTTCCCCGAGAATCACAGAGAAATGATTGTATCTTCTTGAGCACAAGGTCTCCTTCTCTGAAGACACGGGGTCAGACCTTTTTGTCAAACGCTTTCTTCATTCTTTATTGATACAACTGATCATGGCATAGAGCCGTTATTGCTTTTCTTCAATGAGGTTCAGTTCATCGTGTCGGCTTCGACACCATTCAACTTCCGTTAGCTTAGCCTCCATCAATACCCTAATTGATGGGATCTCTACTTCTATGGGGAGTATTGCCTCCATGCCATATACTAGAGAGAAAAGGGTTGCCCCTGTTGAAGTGCGGACGGATGTGCGATAACCGTGAAGAGTAAAGGGTAGCATCTTGTGCCAGTCTTTGTAGGTTACAACCATCTTTTGAACAATTTTTTTAATGTTCTTGTTAGCTGCTTCTACCGCTCCGTTCATCTTAGGCCGGTAGGGAGATGAGTGAGGGTGTTCGATTTTGAATCTCTTTCATCATTTTGTTATTCAAGTTCGATCCATTGTCAATAATGATCTGACTCGGAACACCATATCGGCAGATGAGATTGTTCTTGATAAATTGGACCACCACTTGTCGGGTCACATTGGCGTATGGCGCTGCTTCGACCCACTTGGTGAAGTAATCAATGGCTACTAAGATGAACCGATGTCCGTTCGAAGCCTTGGGTTCAATCATTCCAATCATGTCGATTCCCTATATAGAAAAAGGCCATGGAGAAGAAAGCACATTGAGATGTGTTGGCAGTACATGAATTTTGTCAGCGTATATCTGACACTTGTGACACATCCTCATGTACTTGTAGCAGTCGGATTCCATTATCAACCGATAGTACCCTGCTCTCAAAATTTTTCTTGCCATTGTGTGTCCGTTGGCATGAGTGACAAAGGATCCTTCGTGAATCTCTTTCATTAACATGTTTGCTTTTGGTCTGCCTACGCATCCGAGCAGAACCATGTCAAAGTTTCTCTTATAAAGTGTATCACCATTCAGAAAGAAATTTCCAGACAGTCTCCTGAGAGTCTTCCGGTCTTTTCTTGATGCCCCAGGTGGGTATTCCTGTCTTTGAGGGAGGCAATGTATATCATAATACCAGGGTTTGTCGTCTATGACTGCTTCGATTATGAAAATGTAAGCGGTCCTTTTAAGATGCATGATGTCAATTTTAGGTATGTCGTTCCATTGACCTACATTAATCATGGAAGAGAGGGTGGCTAATGCATCAGCCATGTGATTTTCCTCACGTGGAATGGGATGAAGCTCGACTCTATTGAAGAAGGGTAATAACCTTCTAGCATAATCATTATAAGGAATCAGTCCTGATTGATATGTGTTCCACTCTCCTTTGATCTGATTCACAACCAGGGTTGAGTCACCAAACACATCCAAGTTTTTAATCCTTAAGTCAATTGCTTCTTCGAGACCCATCATGCATGCTTCGTATTCGGCCTCATTATTATGCTTCGTATTCAGCCTCATTATTCGTGCATTTGAACGTCAATCTGGAAGTGAAAGGAATATGGGTACCCTGAGAGGTAACAATGATTGCCCCAATTCCGTTTCCATAATTGTTGACAGCTCCGTCAAAAAATAACCCCCATTGGGATCCTGGTTCCGGACCTTCACTGGGTAGCGGTTCATCGCAATATTTCATTTTAAAATACATGAAATCTTCGTCTGGGAAGTCAAATAAGACTGATTCATGTTTGTCAATCGGTTGATGAGCCAAATGATCGGCTAGGATACTTCCTTTGATGACTTTCTGAGCATGGTACTCAATGTCATATTCTGATAACAACATCTGCCAAAGGGAAATCCTTCCCGTGAGAGCAGGCTTTTCGAGGACATACTTGATCGGATCTATTTCAGAGATTAACCAAGTAGTGTGACAAATCATCTACTGACGATGATGTTTAGCTGCCCATGCTAAAGTGCAGCAAGTTTTCTTGAGCATAGTGTACCGAGTTTCACAGCCGGTAAATTTCTTGCTTATGTAGTAAATGGCAGACTATTTTCTTTTTGTTTCGTCTTGTTGGCCAAGTACACAACCCATCGAGTCTTCCAAGACTATTAGGTAAATGATCAATGGTCTTCCCTCTACTGGGGGAGAAAGAATTGGTGGATTCAACAGATATTCCGTAATACCATCGAAAGTTTTCTGGCAATCTTCTGTCCATACACAACTTTGATTCTTTCTGAACAGTTTGAAGATTGATTCACATGCCGCAGTCATGAAGGATATGAACCTTGAGATGTAATTCAAACGTCCCAAAAATCCTCTGACTTGTTTCTCTATTTTTGGAGAAGGAATTTCTTGAATGGCCTTGATCTTGTCAGGATCAACCTCGATCCCTTTCTGGCTGACGATGAACCCTAGTAGCTTTCCTGAGCAAATATCGAATGTACACTTGTTAGGATTCAAGCGGAGTTTGTATTTTCTTAGACGTTCGAACAATTTGGAAAAATGTTCAACATGCTCCTCCTCTGTTTTTGATTTGGCAATCATATCATCGACATACACCTCAATCTCTTTATGCATCATGTCATGAAACAGAGTCGTCATGGCCCTTTGATAGGTTACCCCGACATTCTTCAAATCGAACGGCATTACCTTGTAACAAAAGGTGCCCCATGGTGTGATAAAGGAAGTTATCTCCATGTCTTCCGGTGCCATTTTTATTTGATTATTGCCCGAGAATCCATCCATGAAGGAAAAGACTTTGAATTTTGCTGTACTGTCTACCAGCATGTCAATGTATGGTATAGGGAACACATCATTTGGACTTGCTTTGTTCAGATCCCTGTAGTCTACACACATTCTATATTTTCCGTCCTTTTTTCGGAACTGGTACTATGTTAGCTAGCCATTGAGGATACTCTAAAGTGGCAAGGAAACCTGCGTCAACCTATTTCTGTACTTCCTCTTTGATTTTGATAGCCATATCCGGGTGAGTCGTTCTCAGTCTCAGTTTCACCGGCGAACATTCTGTTTTTAACGGTAAATGATGTTCCGCGATGCTAGTATCCAATCCTGGCATGTCTTGATAGGACCAAGCAAACACATCTGGAAGCTCTTTGAGAAGTCTTATCAAGTCTTTTTTGAATGTCGGATTGAGCAGTACTCCGATCTTAATTTCTTTCTTTTTTTCTTCTAAAGCCAAATTGACTGTTTCCAACGGCTCCTTGTGAGGGTCGATAGACCTTTCCTCTTGTTTGAGTAATCGGAAAATCTCTTCTAGAATCTCTGCGTCCTCTTCTTCTTCAACTTCAAATATCGGGAATAAAAATTTGGGAGAAGGCATCAGATCGTATGTTTCAACGGGGTTTAAAACAAGTAATCTGCATGACGTGATGATTTATTTTTAGAAGAGATAGAGAGAAATGCAAACGTGTGTGCAGTGTATTTTCTAAAAAATGCTTGTTTTTATTTTGTTTGTTTTAGGATTGCCATTTTTTGAAAAAGCGAAAAGTGAAAACAGCAATAAATGCGGGAGTGACAAAATGACATTTATTTATTTACGATTTATCGATTCTTGAAACTACAACCCTATAAAACAAAACTCTGTCGCTTTGGGCGAAGCGAAGAGGGACATTTACAGAAAATGAGCCCTATAATAACATCCATTTCACCTGGGCAAGGTGAAATGTTAAAACAAAGATGGCATTTACTTAGACTTATGGACGACTTTCAGGACATCGACAGCAACCCATTGGCGATGAACTCCTCGGTGAATAACAAAGTATGGGACCTTCTTTCTTGGTTTGTCCTCAGAAATGACGCTGATTTCTGGCGGATCAGGATTATTAGAGTCTTCTTCCCATGCAGAGTTGTCATAAACGAACTCTTCTGTTGTACCTTCTGTCGTATTTTCATTCTCAAGGGAATCTTCCCATCTAGTTGGCTTGTTATCATCAATATTGATATGAAAACTTTCAGGAGCGGTATACTTGACTAGGAAGTCGTACTTGTCGCTTGGTTGTCCTAAAGTATCCCATGTTTCACTGGGAGAAGAGGAGTCATCTTCCTCGATGACGTTGACCTCTAGAAAAGCATAGTTGATGAACTCTTGTTCTGCAATCTTTGCAGATTCATCGTTGTGATGAGTGTTTTCAGAATAGCCTGAGTAATGATCCCATGATTTGGTGGGGACACAGGTATTCTTTTCAATGTTGCTTATTTAATAGGCCTCGTTGGGCTTACTCTTCTGCCCTAGGTCTTCTGGGTATGGCTTCCAAACAACTAAGTCATCCAGTGGGTCATAATAGTCGTAATCGAAGTTATCTTTCATCAGATCGTCTTCTAATGAGTTAGGCGGAGCACGACATCCCTCCGCATCATAATCTCCGTAAATCGTCTTGACATCCGATGTGGGTATATATCTCGGACTTTCCGCAGTAAAACAAAATGGTGTATGTGCCTCTCCCTAAGAGAATTAACCGTCATTGTTGAGATAAAATTTCTACTCCTCATCCATATCAGAGGACTCACTTTCATTGATTGTGTGTACTTCTTGAGACATTGGGTGAAGGAATCCTCCGCTGAGGAAGAAATCCTGAATGGGACGAAAACTTTCATCCTTCATAGCAGTCTGGGCACAGGTTGAAGAGAAACCAAGACCTTTCTTTGTCTTGTTATATGAAGGAATCACAAGTTGTCTCCATCCTTTCACGTTGTTACTCTTGATTACTTCGAGAGCGTCCTTGTATGAAGAAATCGACGTTCCTTTTTCTGGCCGATTCTCATTTCTCACTGAAAGTGATTGGAATTGAGTTCCAACAACCTTCTTCGGTTCTACATAAGAAAATGATGATAAGTTACTTACGATTAAGACCTGCTCTCCATAGATTGTGACTAGCTTGTCATTCTTGACGAACTTCAGCTTCTGGTTAAGTGGCGAAGTGACTGCCCCAACCTCGTGTATCCAAGGTCTTCCTAATAAACATTTGTATGCTGCCGGATGTCCATGACCTGGAAAGTGACTTGAAAAGTGTGAGGTCCGATGGTTATGGGAAGCTATAATTCGCCGATAACTGTTTTTCTGGATCCGTCAAAGGCTTTAACGATGATCTCACTCCCCCTAATCGGAGATCCTTGAAATAATAGTTGTGTCAGAGTTGATTTTGGCATAACATTCAGAGATGATCTCGTGTCAACCACTACGCTGGCTAAAGCATCGTCCTAACAGTTGACTATAATGTTAAGTGCCATGTTATGATTCTTGCCCTCTTCTGGCAATTCCTCATTACTGAACCCTAAATTGTTGCAGGAAGTGATGTTGGAAATGATGCTGTCGAATTGTCCTACAGTTACATCTTGTTCTATGTAAGCTTGCTCTAAGATTTTTAGTAGAGCTTCCCTGTGAGCCTCGGAACACAGTAGGAGAGATAACACAAAGATTCTGGATGAAGTTTGCAACAGTTGGTCTACAATGTTGAACTCGCTTTTCTGGATGAGCTTCAGTATCACATCGGTTTTCTTTGAAAGTTTGGGATTACTGGATTGCCCGATTTGCTGATTCGGAACTTCTGCCTGAGTTTCTTTCTATTTGGTAGGTTCTCAAACTCCTCGGTTGAAGATTCGACCACTCAGTGTGACTCAACTGATCTCAACAATGTTTACTACGGAGGGTAATGAAGTTTCCTTTCCATTTTTTATTGTTGTTGCACCGCACTTGTAAGGGATATCCGTATCTGGTTTGTACGGTATTGGTCATGGCAAGTAGATAACCACAGTAACCTTTTGATTTTTCTGACCATCATAGGTAGCCTCGATTGGTTCAAGATTGAGAACCTTTCTGCTGTGAAGAGGAGATCTTTAGTCATTGAGCAAGGGAATTATGGCGCAAACGTCTTCGGTCATTCCATGCTTGGAAAGTAAGATAACATCTTCACTTGGATCAGAAAGATAGTCTTGTATCATTTTGATCGACCTGGAATCTGAACATTGTTGAGTTCCTTTCTGGTCTAACTATTTTTAAAGTGCTGCTCGTACAAGGTAGCATCCTTGGTTATTCTCTGAGAAAACTCTACAACGTTCAAAATTGTGTAGTGGTACCTGACCACGCCCACTTTCTATGCAATGCATTTTGACCAGATCTGTTTCCATCAAGCGGACATCTTGACTCTGATGTTTATCAAGAAATCCATCAGTCATACTGATCTTTTGTGTAGCTTCGTCCAAGTAAATTGGAAGCCACCAGTTGTCCAAAAGATGTTTAAGTGTTCTTTGGACAAGTGCGCACCCTTGGTCATCCTCACGACACGTTCCACAGTCTTGATAATCAGGTGAAGCCAGAAAGCCGAGCCAGACTTGCTTAGCATGTAGTTCTACCATATTGGTATTCATCAATCGTGTATCAAAGATCTGAACCATATTGACTTGATGGTCATTTCTTTCACGATAGTCCTGGATCCATCCGAGATCCATCTGACGTTGGAGGTCCTCTAGTATAAAAAAGCATCCCTGATTGCTTGTTGAGCAGATCGGACAAGTGTTGTAATCCTGTCGTGGCAGATTATGATATTGACTATGCCTTGAGTACATGGCTACCAAATTGACATTCATCACAAGGATGTTGCGGTTCTGAATAATGTTGGGATTTGAATGAGCCATGTTGACTTCCCGGATTCTGTGGTCTTGAATCCATCAGAGATTCATCTGTTCTTGCAGAGCTAAGTGCACAATAAGAACACCCTTGATTGTTCTTTGAGCAAATATCACACTGGTGATAATTGTGAGGTAGTACGTGACCGTACCAGCTCTGTCTGCAATGTATCCTAACCAAATTGGTTCCCAACTAGAGTACATCGCGACTTTGATAACTGCGGCTAAATTCCTCCTCTATCAAATTTACTGCAGCCTTGTCATGTTGCGGCAACGGGTTCATCTGAACATTTGGATTAGTATCTTTGAAAGATAAGACCCCGTTCCTTACAAGTTTCTGTACATCAGATTTGAAACTGAGATAGTTTTCGATGTTGTGCCCCGATCCTCCTTGATGGTAAGGGCAAGTTTGATCCGCTTTGAACCAAAAAGGAAGATTTTCTGGTACTGTAAGAGGAGACCTGGTTTGGACATGCCCCTTGGCCAGTAAAAGTGGAAAAAGTTCTGCGTACAACATTGGTATAGGGTGAAACCCTGGTTGTCGTGTTGTATGATTGTTGTTGTTGTTGTACAGCGGTCTAGCCTACTGAAGAGGCTGTTGCGACCTTTGTTGATATTGTTGATGATTAGGTTGGCTTTGAGCAACCTGAGGTTGATAAGTCAAAATTGGTGCAGGATTGAAAGCGGGAGTTATGGCCGCTAATGGTTGATACCTTCGCCTTTGTTTTCCTAGAGAGATATTGTGGATCTCTTATTCCTTCTTTTTCTGGAAAGCATTACCGTATCTTTTGGTACTGCTGGATGGCGCTGCATCTTTGACTAAACGTCCTTCTTGGACTCCCTCTTCAAGGCGTACTCCCATGTTTACCATCTCGGTGAAGTCACTAGGCTCACTGGCGACCATTCGATCGTAGTAGAATGTGCTCAAGGTTTTTAAAAATATCTTTGTCATCTCCTTTTCCTCAAGAGGTGTACAAATCTGGGAGGCAATTTAACGCCATCTCTGAGCATACTCCTTAAATGTGTCTTTGTCCTTTTGTAACATTGCTCTGAGTTGATCTCTATCTGGTGCCATGTCCAGGTTATATTTATACTGCTGAACAAAAGCTACCCCAAGATCTCTGAATGTACTAATCTTGGTGCAGTTTAAACCCATGTACCATTTGAGTGCGGCACCGGTTAAACTGTCCTGAAAGTAATGGACCAGTAGCTATTGATTTTTTGTCTATGTAGAAATTTTGCGAGCGTACATCACCAAATGACTTTGAGGGCAAGAGTTTCCTTTGTATTTCTCAAAGTCAGGCACCTTGAATTTGTGCGGGATTTTGACAATAGGGACCAGACAGAGGTCTGCGGCGTCTTTTCAGAATAAATCTTGACTGCAAATGGCATGGAGTTCCTTCTGCATTTCCAAGAACTATTACTGGAACTCATTCATCTTTTCATACATATTTTTGTTTTCATCAGAGATTGCTTGTGGAATGTGTCCTACCAGAACAGTGTGTACCACTGGTTGTTGTATGGTCATGATAACTGTAACTCTTGGCGCTTCAATGCCCTGAAGTTTGTAACCTTTAGGAGTTGCAGTTGTAAGCCTTGCATCATCACTTTCCTGAATTTTGTAACCTTCAGGACCAGTGGATCCTGCTACAGTTTATGGGTCTTCAGTGACCGGCGGGATGTATCCTTTATGGACAAAGTTAAGAAGCATGCCTCAGGGCCGACCCTTAGGCATGTTGTACCGAGGATGATTCTCATGTGTCTCCATCATGGGTGTGGATGTAATCTCCAAGATTACAGTCCTTTGACGTTGCTCCTGAGCTGCTGCCAGGGATTGCATGTCGCTGTGAAGTTTTTACACACTTTCTTTTAGAGCGTCGATTTCTTCTCTCAGCTCTTTGTACGAATGAGACAATATGACTCTAGAATCGTGACACAGACGTGAGACTCGAGAGAAAGAAAAATGCGTTATGTGAGAATGATGAATGCAATGACATATTCCTTTTTAGTTTTTTGTTTTAATCAAAAGAAACATCAACAAAATAAAATTGTAAATATCATACAGAGTGGGGGAACCCCTTTTTATTGAAATCAAAAGATTGCAGTATGTTACAAGGAAAAGTATAGTATTTTGCAAAGTGCTGGCAAAGGAAATATCTAAGCTTAAGGATCCAGAGTCCTCTCTGAAAGTTTCCTTTTCTTTGAACTGGGTTCTTCAACTGTTGTCGAGTTATCAGTTCTTTGCCAAATGAAAGAAGCAAGTAAGTTCCTTTGATCTTCCCGAATTTCTATAGCATGCTGCTCTAATATTTCAATCAGAGCATCCTTTTCTATTAATAGTTCCTGAATTTTGGTACACTTTACACTGAGGATTCGGTACTTGTTCCTCAAATAACTCTTCTCTCGTTGAACATTGTTGAGAGCAACCTGGAGTTTTTCCGTATTAGACATAAAATAAAGTGCAGATTCCTTCAACGGAAAAACTTCTTGAAGATGGTAAGGCATCCTCAACTTGAGGGCTCTAGTTTGTACCCAATGGAGATAAGGCTCCAAGGAGGTACAATCTGGTTTTCCTAGAGACTCTCGTCCTTTTTTGTGAATGTGTTGCCAGGCATGCACTATTTCCTTCTTAAGTGCCCTGTCATTTTCTCCTTCTTTGAAGAAAAGACCTTCCAAATGAACATTATGTGGGATATGCCTCATTGGATATCCGAATTGACGGCGAGCTAAAACTGGATGATAGTTGATTCCACCTTTAATTAAAATGAGGGGTACATTAGGGAAATTTAAATCCTATTGGACCAGTCTATGTCCGAGTAGGTGAGAGACATGATTCTCTGCGACTAGCGTAAAGAGTTCTTAAGATCCCAAAAAGCAGCAGGCTTGGATAGATGGAAAATAAACCATTTATAGATCAGGGGTACACAACTTGCAATCATTCCTCCGCAGTACAAATTCCTTAAGTGTACAGAATGATAAGCATCTGCGAGCAAGGTTAGTACGGGGTTTCCAATTAGAAATATCTTAATGGCATTGGTATCGAAGAAGTTATCGATGTTGGGAAAGAGGAATAATCCATATGTGAGTAAAACAAAGATATCCTTGAAAGTCGTTACGTTTCCTACATTGGCAAAGTATAGGGCTTTCTCTGTGAGGAATTTAGTTGGTAAACCCTGGATTCCTCCCTTAGTGGTTATGTAAGTCCTAACTTCTGACTCGTCCAAATAGATTGCTCTTGAAATGGTTTGATCCTTTGTAATTTCTTCCAGTCCAGAAAATGGAGCTTGATCAGTAATGGGTAATTCAATCAGATGAGAGTACTCCTCTAGAGTTGGTGTCAGTTGGTAATCTGGGAAGGTGAAACAATGATAAATCGAATCGTAGAACTGCATCAGTGTAGACAAGATTCCTTCCACTACATGGACCCTTAATAGAGATAAATGTCCGTCGTGCCTTGCTCTAAAAGCCTCAGGGTTGGTAATCATCCTTGCCAACTTCCTTAAATCCTCTAGTTTTGGAGCCTTGAAGGTGTACTTGTGCATCTTTCTTCTACCGAAATCCATAACGTAATCCTTCTCTCTGATATTTGCAATTTATTGATTAGTTTAATTTGAAAAAAAGGAGGGATAAGAAGAGAAAAGATTTTTTTCTTGTTTAAAAGTATTTTAGATGAATGCATGAATGCAGCACACAAAAACATTGAAAAAACATGGGTTTAAAGGTTTAGCGTCACGAGCATGGAGTCATGGGTTTACCCATCCCCAAAGGTTGGACTATTTTGGATAATTTTTGTACTTGTAGAACGGGTTCTAAGGTTCTCAAAAATCCCTGACCTCTTCCGGAGATAACAACAACAAGCTGGTTCACCCTAGCGAGCTATAGTATCCCAGAAGAAATCTCAATTTGAGTGTAGTATCGCGTATCGACTATTCCCGATAGCCACCGCACTACCAAACAGTTTCTATGGTTAATGTCTACTAAATCCTCAGTTTCACAAGTCACCGCACTATGATATCGTCCACTTTCACAATAAACTGTTGTTCAGCGTAGGATCACACAGGTACCTCTACTAATTTGATGGTCTACAAGGTTCAACTTAATAGGAATTCACTTCTGATAAATGTTCCCCGTCTTTGCCATCACTTATCTTAGGTTTCTCTCAAACTTTCCAGATGTGACATCACTCGCATTCCCATTGACAGAAAAATAAACACGGATATTAAGTTGGAAAAGCAGTCTTAATTTGGCTCCCCAGCAGAGTCGCCATTTTTCTATTGGAGGAAAAATGGCGATTAGGACGTGTAAGACAATAACTCCCTAGCAGAGTCACCATTTTTCTGTAGCGTACGATTTTTATCGGTGACGCGACCACCTTATCGCTATGGGATTTCCTCACCTTAGTGGAAGGAACGTCGTTGCTACATTCTGGTTTCTTATTTATCCCGTGAAGTTAGAAGGGAAAGGGAAGCTATCTAAAACTAACCTTGCACGCGGTTGTTTAACTGAACAAACGCTTGATAGAGATTGGGGAGACCGGGGTCAGGTTATACAATGGGGAGTTGTCAGTTACCCATCCTATACATGGTTATCCATGAGATGGTAGTTTTAGGTTTTGCTTTGTACTTGATTGTGTTTGTCTGTAAATGGGAAAGTTTCTTTTTTATGGGGATGTCTGAGAAAGAGAGAGAGAGAGAGAGTTTTTGTTGTTTTTGGGTTTTTCGATGTTTTTGGTAAGGTACAGGACTTAAGGTTTTTGTTTAGTGTGCTTGCTAAGATTTCGCAATCTTATGCATACATATTCCCTGTTATGAAGTATAGGGAAATCAGAGCAATCATAGTTCCTCCTATTCTAAGGAAGAAAATATGTCTGGTGCCTTGTTCAAAGCACCAGATTGAAGCTAAAAGGTTGTATTTGTGTCTTGTTCAAAGCCCAAGATTGAAGCTAATAGGTTACGGATGCTATATGGTAAGGGGGCCTTTTTTCTTCTTACTTTGTTTAAGCCTGAAATAACGGGACTATGTTATGGGTGGGACATTTAGGGCTGATATTTTTCGATGTATGAAGGTACGGGATTTGGGTTTTGGATTAGTGTGCTCGCTAAGATTTATCTTTCAATCTTATGCCTACGTATTCCCGTTTACCGAAACAGGGAAATCAGAGCGATCGTAGTTCCTCCTATTCTATGGGAGGAAATGGTGTTTTGGTGTCTTGTTCAAAGCCCAAGACATGAAGCTAAAGGTGGGTTTTATCTTGTTCAAAGCCCGAGATGTGAAGCTGAAGGGTCTATTTGTATCTTGTTCGAAGCCCATGATGTGAAGCTAAAAGGGTGTTGGCTTTAGAGAGAATTTGTCATCTCTATAGGGGGTCTGTTTTTGTCACAACTGTTGGGTGGCTGATTATAAAGGAGAATTACTTTAACTGGGATATGTGAATCTAGCAATGACATAATTTCCTTTATAGGGGATTTTTAACCTGAAGGAGAAGACTTTAGCTCAGTGTAGAGCAATGCCATCTTTCCTTAGGAATTTCTCATGCTAAAAGAGGGACAGTGGCGTGGATGTAAATAATCCAGAGGCTTGCCGCTTACAGCAATTAGATGAAGGGAAAGGAGTTATTGATGTTTGTATACTATGAACGAGGCACAACTTTGACGCTTAAAGGTTGATTGGCTCAACCGGGGTTTTCTTATAAAAAGCCTAAGAGGAGGCTATTGACCCAACAAGAGGGTGCTTTCTGTCTCGTACAAAGCCCGAGAGAGAGGCTAAAAGGTTTGACTCAACAAGAGGAGAGGAGTGTTTTTGTATCTCGTACAAAGCCTGAGATGGAGGCTAAAAGGGTTGACTCAACAAGAGAGTGCTTTTATATGTGTCTTGTACAAAGCCCGAGACGGAGGCTAAAAGGGTTTGACTCAACAAGAGAGTTTTTTATACTCAACAAGAGAATGATTTGGTGTCTCGTATGAAGCCCGAGATAGAGGCTAAAGGGGTTTGACTCAACAAGAGAGTCTTTTAGTATCTCGTATAAAGCCCGAGATGGAGGCTAAAGATGTTTGACTCAATAACAGAGTCTTTTATACTCAACAAGAGAGTATTTTTTGTATCTCGTACGAAGCCCGAGATCGAGGCTAAAAATGTTTGACTCAACAAGAGAGTATTTTATACTCAACAAGAGAGTGTGAAAAGGTTAGCTCTGTTGGGGAGAATCATTGTACAAAGCCCAAGAGGAGGCTAAATGTGTTGGTGACTGTTTTAGTTGAGTGACAGGTCCAATGTGTTGGTTAATAGAGAAAACCAGTTCTTATATGGGTAATGTCGTACTCATGGATTTGATCTGAGGACCAGGATTATTTCCTGTTCTCTAAGGAAACGGGGTATCCAAAGGAGTTTTAGAATGTCCGAGTCTACGGGTTTTGTCTTTTGTACTATGCTTAAGAAACAGTAGTAGTAAGATCTAGACTCTTTGAAAGACTGTTCTATTAAGATGACTAATTTCTGTTCCTATACCTCTAGGAGGTCGTCGAGACAATTGTAATACCCCAAAATTTGCCCTCTCTTTTCTTCATATCTTTTAGCATGAGCTTTCATTTGCATTGCATTGCATTGCATTCAAGCATAGAAAAACAAAACATCAAGCATTTAGCATTGCATCTTGCATAAGGGCATGTGATCAGGTATCCTCTAAGGTGTTGATCATCCAAAGCTAAAGAAGAAGACCAAGTGTTTCTCACAAGCCTCAAGGATCTTTTACATCATGTATCATCTCCATTTGATCTCACAAGTCACTGAAAGAAGGGAATTCATCAAGAAGATTGGACAGTGCATAATTTCCTACACAAGGTAGTCCAAAGTTGGGATCTGACCCCCAAATTGGCAAGCTCTTTGAGTTTTTATCATCTCCAAAGGGCATATCTCATCATTGTTTGAGAGGATACACATCATATTCAGAGGAATTTGGATTTGGAGGATGTGTTATTTCCTCCTAACCAGAGGGTGCCAAAATTAGGGTTTGACCTAAAATCAGTTTATCTCTGATTTCTTGGGCAAGACTTGATCTCATGGTATTCCTTATGTTCTTAAGTGTTCATGGATGGAATCTTGGTCATTAATTCATGGTGAAGAATGTTCAATGGATCAGTTACTTGTGAAATAAGAAAAAGTCAACAGTTCAGAAGGAGAAAGTCAATTGTGGAATTTTGAGGTTCTTTTCAGGGTTTTCAAGGTCTCATATCCTCATATGGTCCTCAAATGTCAAGTTTCACATCATTTATCAAGAATCAAGAGTTTGTGCAAAAGTTACTAAATTTGGAAAATGACCTATAATGAGAACTTTCCATTTTTGGCAATTTTTCCACCACATTCAACTTGACTTTTCATCATCAAGGAAGCTCCAAATGAATTTTCCTCCAACATGAAAGTTGAAGATCCTTCTCTCCCATTTCCAAAAAGTACTAGAACATCTCCATATCATTTGTGGAACTCTAGTAATGGTCAAAAGATGGCAAGGTGCATTTTAAGGTTTTCATATGGTTCCATTTTTCCACCTTTTGCATTTTGGCACAAATAGACTTGTAATGTTCCCATTTGCTTCATTTCATATTACAACATCAAAATACAAGTCAAGAGGATCATTTTTGGCCTTTGAATCAAGTTACTTAATGCCATATTTCTCATTATTTTCACAAAGTTCAAAAATGCAAATTGATTCAAAACTCACAAACCAAGCAAGTGCAAGGCCCAAGTTCAATTCAAATGTGATCAATAAGTAAATTAGAGGTGAATCATGCTGATTTCATGGGATGTGCACGTGTGAACAAGGGTGTACAACACAAAATGCATTTTGGCAAAACTACTCCAAACTCATTAACCAAGGGTTTAATCACTTGTTAATCATAATCAGGGAACTAATGGAGAGTATATAAGCTAACTCATGCCTCCAAAATTAGGTCATGCATTCATTTTGGCTCAGAATCCATTTTTCACTCCTCACTTTCTCTCTTTCGATTCTCCATCTCCACAAGGTTTTCTTGATAAATTCTTTCATATTCTTGATCAGTGAAGATACTAGAACAGGAATCAACTGTCATTTTGAGCTGAGATCAAGGTTTTCACCAAGTTCAGTTCAAGAGGATCCAAGTTCAAAACTCAAAATCCAGACCATATTCAAGCTCTAATTGCATTTATTTTGCAATTAGAGGTTCCTAAGGCTAGATCTGCAGCTTATCTCTGGTTTTCTAGGAATATTTTAAGCTCTTCAAGATCTCAGGTTGGTGAACTTTTCATGATCTTAGAACTTGAATTTTAAGTGTGCATAATGATCTATGAGGTTCACTGAGCATGATGATGTGTTTTGTTTGAAATTTGGACGTGTAGATTGTGTGTATTTTGAGTTTGACGTTTTGGATCTAAACTTTCTTTCCTTCGATTTGCATTGTATGTTGATTGTTTGTTGAAATGAGCATGATATTCTTGATCCTCATGAAATTCTGGTTCGAATGGTATACTCATGTGACATTTCTGGAGAATTTGGAGTTGCAGCTCACCGGAGAGGGTGACCGGAGCCCTAGCTCCGGCGACTGGTGCGTTTTTCGGCCGATGAAGGTTTGGAGGAAGAAGATGAACTCCCAGCCATTGATCTGTTTGATCTGACGGTCCACATGTTGCTACTTCTTTTTAAAATCTATTTCATTTTATTAATTGCATATGTGTCATCACATGTTTGTTATTGTGAACCTTCAATCCTGATCACTCATCATGATTAATCTTTGATTTATTGACTTAGTGTGATACGTCTCATGAATCATGTGGTTAAGATTATGCCAGCGAATTAAAAAGTATACGTGCCTGTCACGTGGGTTTTATTGTGTCCAGTTTGATTTGGTGTGCGCGTGTGTTTGTTGTTTACCATGTGCGTGTGAATCATAGCCCTTGATATTGCATACTGTATTGGCTTGTTGACTGCGTATCTTGCGTTAGATTGATCATGTGGTTGAGGTGAGGTCAAGTGGTTGACTGAGGTTTTTGTTTTTTGTTTGGCTGCGCAATTTGTTTTATTTGGACTGGACCTACTTTCCACACCCCCTTGCTGAGCCCATTTCCATTTTCAACGTGTTTTGTTGCTGTATGCACCCCTCCTTGTTTATTTCTTTCATTTTATTTTCATTAATTATTGCATTTGCATTTTAATTTTTAAAATCATTTTAATGCATCCAAAAATCATTAAAAAAATCATGAAGTATGTTTAACATTTTATAATTTTTTCCAAATTTTATTTTCTTATTTTATTTTATTTTTGGTGTCTTAATTAATTATTTAATTGATTTTCTTTTTGAATTGTCTCACATGTGCATACTTTGTATTGTAGATTTTATTTCTCTTCATCTATAAAACATTTTCAATCCATTCTTTTTGCATTTGTTAGATGAAATATTGAAGTGCATAAAAACATTTTCGTTTGATTTTTAAAACTTTTTCATATTGCATTTTGGTCCCCCTCTTTGGCATATTGAATCATGGTGCTTACTTTATTTTTGCTTAATTGTTTGTGTTGCTTAACTTGTGAATTTTTGTGAGATCTTTTAGCATGTGATTGTCTTCTGACCTAGATCATTTGAGTTTAATTTTCACAATTGTTGAATGTCATATGATACGTGTTTGCTTATGTGTGCTTAAGTGACTTATGTATGATCATTTCTTGACATCTTTTTACACAAGTTGATTTGCCATGCTTAATTGATTGAGTTCCTTTGTGTTTTTTTTGAATGAGCTTTTGATATGATGTTTACCCCTGGTTGAGGTCCTTTGAGACTAATTTTTGCAATTTGTGGATCATGTTTGGATCATGTTTGAGTATGCCTAAGTGTTGGAACTTTGTCCTCTTTTTGTAGTTTGCTTTGGTGCATGTTTTGAAGTTGTTCATTGATGTTTGAACTTGTATGACTTGAGTTTGGTTTTGATATGATATTAATGTATATGCTACTGCCTCTTAAGTTCTATACTTGGTTTTCATGTTACTTGAGCATAGTTGAATGCATTTGGTTTGAATTGTATGATGAATATCATTACCTTTCCTTTTGTGAACTTCTTTGGATCTTAATGCTTCATGTTTTGAATCACTCTTGCACACATGATTTGTTGATGATAATATGATCTTGGTTCTGACTTGTCTTCATCTTCATCTTGCCTTTCTCATTTCATTTTGATATGAAGTCCATGTATGCTTAATTGTGCATTTCATACAAGTATGCTTGCATTCTTTCATGTTTATTTTTGCATGCTTATTGCATTGATCCTTGAAACATGATTGTTGATTTGAGTGGGACATTTATGATATGATGTGCTTGCTTCCACTTATTGTATCTCATATTCCTTCTTCTTCTTCTCTTTTCTTCTCTTTCACTCTTTCTCATCCCATGAATCTCAAGACTTGTTCAAGTCTTGGATTCTTTCCCTTTAGAGCTACCTAGTCCAACTTAATTTTTTATTAAGCTTGGAGTAGGATTAGCTTTAGGTTTTAGGTAGTATTTTCTCCTAAACCTCACTAACCATAGGACATCCATGCATGATAACATTAGGACTCTTAGTTTCCCTTTAGAGTTTCCTTCGGGTTTTCTCTCTTCTCATCTCAAAATAAAAGTAAAAAACACTTAATAAAGGTTAACGTGTATTGCGCTTGAGCCTTCTATGTGGGAAGTGGGGAACGAGGGGCTTCCTCTCATTCTTCTAGGATACCTAGTGTACGTCCTGTTGGGGACGATGCGCGAAGTATTCGTTCCTGTATTTAAGACTTTGGTTCAATGCAAGTTACAAATAACTGTAAGAGGCACTTCTTGTTTAAAAAAACTTCAAACCAACAATAACGTCTTTCCTTCGGGAATTCTTTTCTCATCTCACTCACTCTCAACGTACGAACGTCCTCCTACTCGTTCTCTTGCAAGATGGTAACGCACTCGGACCATCGAGCCTGCAACACCTGAGCTAGAACATTAGCCGTTCCCTAAAACAAACACAAACAAAGCGTCCATAGTGAGGGGAACTACGTCGCTCTGATTCTCATGTTCACGATGAGATACGTAGGCAGTGGGGTAGGGCCCATTCAAGCACTTCTTTTATTTTCCATACATTTGTTTCTTCGTTCTTTCCGTTCCTGTTCCTTTCCCTTTCCAGTAGCAGTGGAGCTCCAGACGACGACACCCTTTGATAGAGACTAGCAAGCGTGGATCCCATCGGGTACGATGGACGCGTGGGGGTGCTAATACCTTCCCTTCACGTAACCTACTCCCGAACCCAGTTCTCTTGGTCGCAAGACCATGCTCTTTCCTTCCCTTCAGGTTTATGCGGTGTTTCCTTTCCCTCTCTTGGGATAAATATACATTGCTGACGACTCTGTTTCGGTGCCACTTTCGCGTTTGTACTAGGATGAAAATCCCGGGAGCGACAGCTGGCGACTCTGCTGGGGATCGAACCCAGAATCTCGGGTTTCCTTAGCGAGTCAATCCTAGCACTTGTTTGTTTTCTTTCATTGGGTGTTTATTCTGGTGCTGTGTTTTGCTGTTTACTATTTTTACTGTATTGCTATTTACTATATTTTTGCTTTACCGCTTTACTATTTTTATCGCATTTTACTGCATTGCATTGTTATGCTGGACTGAGCTGCACTGTGCTGTTTTACTGTTTGGCAGGTTGGGAGGTTTTGAGAGAGGAGTCCAATACCTAGGCTCGAGCATACACCTAGGTTTTAGCGTGGGCAGGCGTGATGCTCCCGTGGTGTTGGCCACGTGTGGGTGATCACGATCCCTACAATCAGACGAGGTACTATCCAGAGTTATCTACTACTGTATGTTGATACAGGCCAGTAGTTATTCTCTGGAGGAATTGTCGACTCTAATGACCATTCCCGAGGACTCAGTAACGACACTCCTCTCGAGATGTGACAGTGGCAGACCACGTTCTGTGGCAAATCCATTGCACATTCTCGATCCGAGGACCCAATGCTGGGAACTTACTATAGGATTTCCTTTTTAAGTGAATCAGCGGACGACCTCTTTGATTGGCGATAGCATTGTATCCTTCAGGCTGAATGTGCTATTGCTTATCAAACCTCCGAAGCTGAGGATATTTCGTTTTTGTGAATCAGTTGATGCCTCCTCGATTGGTGATGATGCTAAACCAGAAGTGGTGAACGTACCATCATTTCTCGACCTGAGAGCCCGGGATACTGAGGATCCTAGTACCCACATGTGAGAGGGATGGGTGTTTGCAGGTTTGCAGGTAACCGTGACCTTCAACCTACCTGGTTTTCTGGTTTTATCACTATGGTGGTTATTGTTCTGAGTTTTGGTACAGAGCCTTGATTTGTTCAGTCAGCGCAGTGCAGCCAGTTTGTGTGGATACCTTGATCCCATGCCCTGCATTGCATCTTTTTCTCTAACATTCATATTTTTTCAGTTTCAGGTAGTATCTGATTTTGATTCCAGTTAAAGGGCATTCATAGGGATGGACACTAAGAGGGGGTAAGAAGCACATCATCGTCTACAAGTTCTCGAAGATCACTCTTGGCCCGTTGAACAGTTTGCAGAGTATAGCTGGTCCAAAAGTTTTAGGAGCGTTTGAAGAGAAGTATGGTTGGATATTATCCCTGGTTCGGAGTCTCAGTGAATATGAATACAATGGGCTACACACCTTGATGCAGTTTTATGATCCTTCCTTGAGGTGCTTTGTGATGCCAGATTATGTGTTGGTTCCTACCCTGGAGGAGTACTCCAACATTTTGAGGATTCCTGTCAAAGAAGGTGTTCCTTTCTGTGGTTCCCGAGGAGATTGTGATTTCCAAGCAGTGGCTGAGGCTCTTTATTGGAGCAGATCTACAGTGGAGGTTGACTTTTCTAAGAATGGAAAATCCCGAGGCTATCACTTGGATTACTTAGTGAAGAGGGCTCAAGAAGAAGCAAAGGAAAAGAGGTGGATGGCTTTCAATGCAATATTGGCTCTGTGTATATATGGCATTGTATTATTCCCTAATGAGCCTGATTTTGTCGATACAGATGCTATTCAGATATTTACAGCTCAGAATCCGGTACCGACTTTGTTAGGTGATCTCCACTACGCCCTATACAACAGGAATGAGAAAAGACGAGGTGGGGTGGTTTGTTGTTGCGCATCTCTCTTTTACAAGTGGTTTGCCAAACGTTTGCCCCAATCTGGTGCTTTTATTGATTCAAAGACTTCTTTAGAGTCAAGTAAGCGTCTGATGGGCTTAGCTGCTAAAGATATTCTTTGGGTGGACAAGGGATTAGTGGGGACTGATATTTTGCATAGCTGTGGCAAGTATCCTAATGTACCCTTGGTCGGAAGAAAAGGAGGTATTAACTACAACCCGTCTTTGGCTATCAGGCAGTTTGCATACGCTCTAAAAGATCCTCCAGCTAGGAAAGATTTGGAAGAATCTTTGTATTTTCATATGACTGATGGTGTGGCTATTGCACAAGAAGCTTCTCAAGCTTGGCTTAGCAGACAAAAGATAGGTAAAACTGTTTTGGGTAAGCCCAATAATGAAGCTTTTGCTCCATATGTTGAATGGGTGAAGAAGAGGGTAGAAGAGTTCTATTTGCCTTTTGATTGGGCGCCTCCCTTATATCCAGAGATTGTGGAAGAGAGACTCACTGTACCATTCGAAGAATTTGACAAGCAGCGTAAGTTGGTATCTGATCTGAGGGTGGAAAACTCTGACATGAGTAGTCAACTACAGAGTGCTCTACAGGACAACTTGGAGTTGAAATGGAAAGTTCAAGACATGGCTACGCATCTAGAGAAAAACGAGAAGGATTTTGCCGACAGGGCTCAACACTTCAAAAAGGTCAGTATGGTTGCTGAATCGTCAGTCAAAGCTAAGAGAAAAAACAAGAAGCTTTTGACAAAAGCAGAAGACAAGCTTGCCACGTATCAGGATATGTGGAAGGAGGCCAAGATTGAGAATGAAGAGCTGAAAGAAGAGCTTCAGGTAGTGAAAGCAAGGAAAGATCGTTACTTTTCCAAGTGGAAACAAGCACAGAAAGAAATTGAAGAGCTCAAACTGCAAGCGGGAATCAAGAAGTCAAAGCACGAAGGCAACGGTATTGAAGAGCAGATTGCTAGGCTGAGTCAGGATGTCGAGAAGAGAAACAAGCTGATCAAGGGTTTGCTCGAAAGACCTACTCATCCAGATACTGTGAACCTTCTTGAGGAGATTGAAACCGATTTATTTGGAATTGACTTGTAGTAATTCTATTGCTTGTTTTTGCTGTGATTACCATCAGGATTGTTGATGGAATCACTTTTGATTGTATTGAACCTATTTGTATGACTTCTTATGCTATGATATTACAACATTTGTCTCAATGGCTATCAGTTGTTTGAAAGGGGTTGTCTTTTGACTGATTTTGTAGTATTTCTGGATTCGGATTTATTTTCCGATTTTGTGTTTGATCCCTTGCCCGATTTCAAAGCTGGAATCAAAGCAGATTCGGCCTGGAAATGTTTAAATATGATTGTTTGCATTTTGCATTTGCATCCTCATAATCATAATAATTTTTGCATAACAGGTACTTGTTGTAGGGGATCTCTAACCTTTATTTGGTTTCAGGCACTATAGTTGAGAATCACATTCACCGATACTCAACTCGAAGAAATCAAGCAAGGATAATGGATCAAATGCATAGTGATTTGGCTGAAATGAGGGCACGAATGGATCAGTTCATGACTCTCATGACTGGTATGGCACAAACTCAAGAAAGATTGAGGCTTCTGGTCGAGCGTCTAGAGGCCACGCCTGGAGGTAATCAGAATGACAATTCACAGACTCATGGCACTCCTCCTCCTGTTGGCAATCCTCCTCCTGGTGGTAATCTAGGTAATGGAAATGGCAGAAATGCTGGTGTTGTTCAGGAAGATGCTCAAGAAGACCAATTTACTCTGCTGGATGCTGAGATGGGTACTCCTAATGATAAAAGGTACGATGAGTTGGCTGAAAAGATACGGGCTATGGAATGCAAGAATTCTATGGGTATTGATGTTACTAGTTTGGGACTGGTACCAGGGGTCAGGATTCCTCCAAAATTCAAGTCGCCCACTTTTGACAAATATCATGGCAATACGTGTCCCCAGACACATATCCAAGCTTATTTTGGGAGGATCTCAGCCCATACAGATGATGAAAAGTTATGGATGCATTACTTTCAAGACAGTCTGGCTGGAGCTTCTTTGACCTGGTATATGAAATTGAACAGAGCTGCTGTGAGAAGTTGGAAAGATCTGGCAGAAGCATTCCTAAAGCAATATCAGTACAATATTGACATGGCGCCCAACCGCACTCAATTGCAGGGGTTGTCACCGAATGCTAAGGAAAGTTTCAAGGAATATGCTCAAAGGTGGAGAGAGATGGCTGCACAGGTTCAACCTCCTCTGCTGGATAGAGAAATAGAAGATATGTTTATGGGCACCCTACAATGGGCATTTCTTGAAAGATTAGCTGCTTGTCCATCAACCGGATTTGCTGATATTGTGATTGTGGGTGAAAGGATCAAAAGTCTGTTGAAGCTTGGAAAGATCCAAGATGTAAGTGGGGTTGGCTCTTCTGGAACGAAGAAACCCTTTGCTAGTGGTCAGAAAAGAAGAGAAGATGATACAAATGCTGTGTATAGAGGACGAGGAAGAGGACGTTCTCAAGCTTATCATCAGGTAGGTGCAGTGACAATCCCAACACCGTCTGTTCAGCAACAACAACCCCAACAGCAAGTTCAGCAGCAACAACAGCAACCTCCTTTCCAACAATGGTCTAGGCAGAGGGATCTTAAGATTGACCCTCCCCCTTTTACTTATTCTGCGTTGTTACCACAGTTACTCAAGTTGAAGTTGGTTGAGCTTCGTACTATGAGACATCCTACCGCTGGCAACTTGCCACCTAATTTTGATGTTAACGCTCGCTGCGAGTTCCACTCAGGTGCTCAAGGGCACTCCATTGAACAATTTTGGGCGTTTCATCATAAAGTGCAAGACTTGATTGATGCCAAAGCAATCAATTTCTATCTACCTCCTAATGTTCTCCAGAACCCCATACCTAATCATGGTGTGGCAGACGTGCATGCTATTGAAGATGGAAGGAGATTGAACTTGGTAGCAGATATCAATCAGGTGAAGACTTCTTTGTTGGTTGTAAAAGATCGTCTGTTGAGGGGACAGGTGTTCCCGGGTTGCAACCAAGATTGTTCTGAGTGTTTGGGCCAAGAGAATGGCTGTGATAAGTTGAAAGTTGGTCTGCAGAATTTGATCAATGAAGGACGTCTACAGTTTGACAGGTTTGTTAAAGAAACTGATGAGGTATCAACTGTGACCATCTATTATACTCCCGCTGAGATCCAGGTACCTGCTAGTACAGCTCCTGTGGCAAGTGTCGTGCCAGAAAGACCCAGTCCTGTTACCATCACGGTGTCGGGACCAGTTTCGTTTACAACTACAAAGGCAACCCATGGCACTATGGGGAAGACGTGTATTATGAAGGTAAAAAGCAAGAAGTTGGGACATCATCCAGTTTAAATATTGATAATGTGGGTGGTGTACGTGGCTTTACACGGAGCAGAAGGTTGTTTGCCCCCCAAACTTTGCGCAGTGATCAAGAAGTTGAGACCGCAGCAAAAGTAAAGGAAAATAGGTGGTTGAGAGCGTGCATGTGCCTGAAACAGAGACCAAGATTACTTTTGACAATGAGGTGGAAGAGTTCATGAGGATAATAAAGAAAAGCAATTACAAGATTGACGATCAACTGAATCAGACCCCTTCGAAGATTTCAATTTTGTCATTATTGATGAGTCCAGACGCGCATCGGGAGGCTTTGTTGAAAGTGTTGAAGAGCGCATATGTGCCACAGGAAATCACTGTCAATCAGCTCGAGGGTGTAATCTCTAATGTTAATGTCAGCCATGGGTTGGGCTTCACAAGTAGGGATTTGACTTCTGAGGGAAGAAACCACAATAAAACTTTGCACATCACAATGGAGTGTAAGGGCGCAGTGTTGTCTCACGTGCTGGTAGACACTGGTTCCTCGCTCAATGTCTTGCCTAAGAAGGCGCTAATGAAGCTGGAAGTTGATGGTTTGATATTAAGGCCAAGTGAATTGGTTGTCAGAGCATTCGATGGGACGAAAAGATCTGTGTTTGGTGATGTGGAATTGCCTGTGCAAATTGGACCGCAGGTGTTCAAATCCACATTCCACGTGATGGACATACAGCCTGCGTATAGCTGCTTATTAGGCCGCCCTTGGATTCATGCAGTCGAGGCTGTTACATCCACCTTAGACCAAAAGCTGAAGTACGAGTTTGAAGGACAGGTCGTGACGGTGTGTGGTGAAGAAGATATCTTTGTTAGTCATTTGCCCACGTTTAAGTATGTTGAGATGGATGGGGAAATTCAAGAGATGATTTTCCAGTCGTTTGAAGCGGTAAATATTGACAATGTGCCTGAGTCTTCCTCTACACCAGATAGAGCCGATACCTCCATTTCATCATACAAACAAGCCGTCGAGGTTATCAGAGACTGCAAAGCCCAAGGCTGGGGCAGGCTGATAGAGACACCAATGAAAGATGACAAATTTGGTATTGGTTAGCATCCCTCTATGACTTCAGTTGCGGAAAACAGTGGACCCATCACTTTCAGCAGTGGGGGAATTATTTACACAGATCAGTCTTGTGCAGCTACAGAAGATGGTGTTGATAGAGACTGTGACTTGGACAACTGGGTACGCCCACGTGCTCTGGGACAACAGTTGCAGAACTGGTCTGTTGAAGAAGTCATCCGGGTTACTCTTCAAACAGAGTAATTTTTCTTTTTTTTTCTAACCATAATGCATGTCAAAATCTTGCGCTCTGCCCAAGGTGTATAGATTCATTTGTAGGGCCACCCTGTTTGCATTTGCAATTTTAATCATCAATAAAGGACGTTTTGCACTCAAATTTTGTTCTCTGTCTTTCAGTTTTTTTTATTTTTGCACAAAAATAATAAAATGGAAATGTTTTATTTCTTTTTGTTTTAAAATAAATTCTAAAATAAAGCATGAACCCGTTCGTGCAGATTTGATCCTCCGGATTTCATTGATAACGATTTTGCTATGGCCATGTATGACTTTGACAAACTGATTTATCAAGCCGAAGAAGGGGATGAGAAGGGTTGTGAACTCCCTGAGGAACTGGCTAGATTGTTAAAACAAGAGGAACGGACTATCCAGCCTCATCAAGAGACTGTAGAGATCATCAATATTGGTACCGAGGATGCTAAGAAAGAGATTAAGATTGGTGCCTGCCTGCAAGCAGATGTAAAGAAAGCTTTGACTGAGTTGTTGTGTGAATATGTTGATATCTTCGCTTGGTCGTATCAAGACATGCCAGGGTTGGATACGGATATTGTTGTACACAGGCTGCCATTGAGAGAAGAATGTCCGCTAGTCAAGCAGAAACTTCGTCGGACTCATCCCGACATGGCCATAAAGATCAAAGAAGAAGTTCATAAATAATGGGATGCAGGGTTTCTTGCAGTGACTCACTTTCCTCCCTGGGTTGCCAACATTGTGCCGGTACCAAAGAAAGACGGAAAGGTTAGAATGTGTGTGGATTATCGAGATCTTAGTAAACCTAGCCCGAAAGATGATTTTCCACTACCTCACATTAATGTACTGGTCGACAATACAGCTTAGTTTTCAGTGTTCTCGTTCATGGATGGTTTCTCCGAGTACAACCAGATTAGGATGGCACCTTAAGATATGGAGAAGACCACGTTCATTACTCCATAGGGTACATACTGTTATAAGGTGATGCCTTTTGGGTTGAAGAACGCAGGGGCAACATATTAGCGGGCAATGGTAACTTTGTTTCACGACTTGATTCACAAATAGATTGAATGTTATGTGGATGACATGATTGCCAAGTCGAGAACGAAAGAAGAACATCTGATTAATTTAAAAAAGTTGTTTGAAAGGTTGAGAAAGTTTCGCTTAAGGTTGAATCCAAATAAGTGCACTTTTGGGGTGCGTTCTGGAAAGCTGCTGGGTTTCATTGTGAGTGAAAAAGGAATTGAGGTTGATCCTGCCAAAGTGAAAGCAATACAAGAAATGCATGAACTGAGAACATAAAAGGAGGTTCGTGGTTTTCTGGGTAGATTTAACTACAATGCAATGTTCATATCTCACCTAACAGCCACATGTGAACCAATATTCAAACTGCTAAGAAAAGATCAAACGGTCAGGTGGAATGACGATTGCCAATTGGCATTCGATAAAATAAAAGAATACTTGCAGGAACCTCCAATTCTCATCCCTCCAGTTGCAGGAAGACCTTTGATAATGTATTTGACAGTGCTTGAAGGTTCTATGGGTTGTGTTCTCGGTCAACACGACGAGACGGGTAGGAAGGAGCATGTTATCTACTACCTGAGCAAAAAGTTCAATGATTGTGAGTCCCGATACTCAATGCTTGAAAAGACATGCTGTGCACTTGCATGGGCCGCAAAGCGATTGAGACAATATATGATTAGGCACACAACCTTGTTGATTTCCAAAATGGATCCTATCAAATACATTTTTGAGAAACCAGCGCTAACAGGCAGAGTTGCACGGTGGCAAATGGTTTTGACAGAGTATGATATTCAATACACTTTCCAAAAGGCCATCAGAGGGAGTATCTTGTCAGACTATCTTGCGCAACAGCCAATTGATGATTACCAACCCATGAAATTTGATTTCCCTGATGAGGACATCATGTTTCTCAAAGCTAAAGACTGTGAGGAACCACTCCCGGAGGAGGGGCCAGACCCTGAATCCAAATGGAGTTTGATGTTTGATGGGGCTGTCAACATGAATGGGTGCGGAGTTGGAGCAGTTCTTATTACGCCGGAACATACTCATATGCCATTCACTTCCCGAATAACTTTCGGATGCACCAACAATGAAGCAGAATATGAAGCTTGTATAATGGGGATTGAGGAGGCGATTAATTTACGAATTAAGACCCTTGATATCTTTGGTGATTCAGCTTTGGTAATTAATCAGGTGAAAGGAGTTGGTACACGCACCAAGAAAATTTGGTTCCGTATAGAGATTATACGAGGAGATTGCTGACGTTTTTTACAACAGTGAAGCTGTACCATATTCCTAGAGATGAGAATAAGTTTGCTGATGCCTTAGCCACATTGTCTTCCATGATCAAAGTGCAAGGATGGAATCATGTACCTAAGATTGAAGTGTCTCGTCTTGACAGACCTGCATTTGTGTTTGATGTTGATGCAACGTCTGATGACAAGCCATGGTTTCATGATATCAAGTGTTTCTTGAAAAGACAAGAGGACCCGCCAGGGGCATCTACTAAAGATAAGAAGATGTTGAGAAGGTTGTCTGGTAGTTTCTGCTTGAATCAAGATGACGTGTTGTACAAACGGAATTTTGACATGGTTCTGCTCAGATGCGTGGATAGACACGAAGCAGACCAGTTAATGCAGGAAGTACATGAAGGCTCTTTTGGTACCCATGTCGGAGGACATGCAATGGCTAAGAAATTACTGAGATCGGGATATTACTGGTTGACTATGGAGTCAGATTGTTGCAAGTACACCCATAAGTGTCACAAATGCCAGATCTATGCAGATAAAGTGCACGTTCCTCCAGATTCGTTGAGTGTCATATCCTCTCCTTGGCCCTTTGCCATGTGGGGCATTGACATGATCGGAAAGATTGAGCCTACTGCTTCAAACGACCATCGTTTCATCTTGGTCGCCATTGATTATTTCACAAAATGGGTTGAAGCAGCATCTTATGCCAATGTCACTAAGCAGGTGGTAGCTCGTTTCCTGAAACGAGATATCATTTGTCGCTATGGAGTGCCCGAGAGAATCATTATCGATAATGGTTCTAATCTGAATAACAAAATGATGGCTGACCTGTGCCGGGACTTCAAAATCGAGCATCACAATTCTTCTCAGTATCACCCGAAGATGAATGGCGCTGTGGAGGCGGCCAACAAGAATATTAAGAAGATTATGCAGAAAATGGTTGTCACATACAAAGATTGGCATGAGATGTTACCATTTGCTTTGCATGGGTACCGAACGTCAGTACGCACGTCCACTGGGGCAACACCATTCTCACTTGTATACGGTATGGAGGCAGTACTACAGGTTGAAGTTGAGATTCCATCCCTCAGAGTCATGATGGATGTCAAGTTAGACGAAGCTGAGTGGGTTCGCGCTAGATTTGATAAGTTGAGCCTTATTGAGGAGAAACGGTTAGCAGCTGTATGTCATGGGCAGTTATACCAATGGAGGATGAAGCAGGCATTGGACCAAAAGGTGCGTCCTCGGGTTTACAAAGTGGGAGATGTGGTACTCAAAAGGATCCTTCCTCCAAGTACAGATCACAGGGGAAAATGGACTCCCAACTATGAAGGTCTATTCGTGGTTAAGAAGGTCTTCTCGGGCGGAGCCTTATTACTTACAACCATGGAGGGCGAAGACTTTTCATCCCCTGTCAACTCAGACGTAGTCAAAAAATACTTCGCATAAATAGACCCGCTGGATAAAAAAAAAAAAAAAAAGTCCAAGCAAAAAAGGGCATCCCGACGAACCACGCAAACAGAATAAAAAGGTTCGGGCAAAAATTAGGGATAATAAATGAAAAATTGTACACCCGGTGAGTTGAAAATCCGCAAGGACAACTCAGGCAAAAAAGGGTATCCCGGTGGATTGAAAACCTGAAAGAGCGGTCGACGCAAAAGAGGGATTTAAGCGAATGACTACGATCTGAGTTATCTGTACTCCATCACTGTTTCAACAACTGACATTCCAAAGGGTAGGAATCGGTTTGATCGTTCCTCAGAAGGCAAGGTTGGGGAGTCTTGAAGACATATTAACCATAGCAGAATTGAAACTCAGTGGAACGGCGTTTTCACATTGCCATTAGGATAGTTTCTTTTCTCAATTTTCAGCGATCACCTCTTTCTAGGGATTTCTTCCGGATGTAATTGCCAATTCTGGGCTTTTTGATCAATAAATTGAATTTCAGTTAAGAGCTTCTTATTTTGTTTTACTGCTTTGTTTGCAAAAACGTCCGAATTTTTGATAAAACATTGCGTTTGAAAACATGGTGGCTTTACAATAACATGCGCAAAAAATAAAAAAATAAAAAAAAAATAAAAACATTTAAAATTACATTGAATGTTGAATAATCCTGGATGGTGAAATCAAACCACGCAATATTTTGGGGCATGTGTGTGTATTCTTTTGTTGCAGGTAACAGATTCAAATGATTTCAAGCACAAGACGGGTAATCACTTATTCCCACGCAGGAGACTGGGGCAATCATGTTCAGGGAAGGGTTCACTTGTCACCCTTTTGTCACAACGTTTACTGATTGAGTCCATCATTCGGTCGACGGTCGTTCACGACGTCTCGATATCAGTTAATTGAGTTCAATTAGGTATCGTTGTACCTTATTAAGTTGATTCTCTCGTTCAGTACTTCCAACAGTTACAAGCTTTTCTGTGTCGATAACGGTTGCGAATCCCCAGTAGAGTTGCTTCGCTGACACCGAAGTTGATGGTTAATCCCCAGTGAAGTCGTCAGGAGTTTGAAGATGCTTAATCTCCTGTAAAATCCTCTTATGACGTTACTTCAGGTAAGTCTTGTATCATGGAGCAAAAAGCAAGTTGTTGACCTTCCCAAGCATGGGGCATATTGAATTTCCCCGGCAGAAGATGTTCTAGATCCATTATCCCCAGTAGAGTTTGAGGACGTTTGGTCTTCTGTAAAATCCTCTTAAAAGGCATTCCCCAGCATGAGACGCTTTAAGGCGGTTTTCTCCAGCAAGTTTGTTATAAACTCATTATCCCCAACGGAGTCGTCAAACGGAAAGTTCGCCTAGCATGGGGCATTGTGGTACTTATCCTAAGCTTGACAGTCGTATTCCACAGCAGACTACAATGGAGTTGCTATGGGTTTCCCGGCAGATTTCTAGGGACTCTTTCCCACCAAGTTGCAGTGAAATGTTCTAACCAGGATTCGCTTATCCTCGACAGAGTAACCTTGATTCCCAGCAAGATCGTACCTCTGGTAATGGTATCCCCACAGAGTTCAGCATTGAATCTTGTCAACAATACTCCCCACCTGAGTTGTTTTTGTCCCCACAGAGGCTTATTGATCAACAAAATCTATTCCTCAGCAGAGTGATAGTACACTCTTGCCCCAGCCGGGTTAGAAGGTTGATTCTCCCCGCAAAGGATATCGGGTTTGATAGATCCTCAAGAAGAGTTTTAATGACTTTTCTTCCCTAGCAGGATGTCATTCAAGAAATTCTCATCCCCAACGGAGTTGCTGTGACCAGAATTCATCCCCAAATAGATGAAGTAATTCCTGGCAGAATCATCATTTCCCTATATTTCAAAGTCCAATTTCGTTTTGGCACGCCTGACAGTTCGAAGCAGACGGATTATTTATTCATTCTCCAGCAGAGGTATCATCCTTTCAGGAGTCTCTGAAGTCAAATCATTGATCATTGTTCCTCAGCAGAGTCAGCAGAGATGTCTGACACGGATGCAGAGAGTAGTCCAGTATTGGAATTCTTAAAGTCCAGCCGTAGATTGGCAAAAGGTCCATCCAAGGGTGGCAAATTCTTAAAGTCCAGCCGTAGATTCGCAAAAGGTCCATCCAAAGGTGGTAAATTCTTAAAGTCCAACTGTATATTGGCAAAAGGTTCATCCAAGGGTGGCCAATTCTTAAAGTCCAACCGTAGATTGGCAAAAGGTCCATCCAAGGGAAGCAAATTTTTAAAGTCCAACCGTAGATTGGCAAAAGGTCCATCCAAGGGTGGAAAATTTTTAAAGTCCAACCGTAGATTGGCAAAAGGTCCATCCAAGGGTGGCAAATTCTTAAAGTCCAACCGTGGCTTGGCAAAAGCCAACCTGTAGTGTGGCAAGTCAGTAGTCATCTGACTCCCTTTAAAAGACCGCAGCTAAGTCTAACTGTAGATTGGCGAAAGACCATCCAAGGGTGGCAAAGCAAGGCAAAGTCCAACCGTAGATCGGAAAAAGTCCACCTGTAGTGTGGCAATTCAGCTGCAAAGTCCAACCGTAGATTGGCAAAACTCCACCCATAGTGTGGCAAGCCAGTAGTCGTCTGGTGTTGTACAAAAGACGTTGCTAAAGTCCACCCGTAGTGTGGCAAGCTAGTAGTCGTCTGGCGTTGTACAAAAGACATTTCTAAAGTCCACCCGTAGTGTGGCAAGCCAGTTGTCGTCTGGCGTTGTACAAAAGACGTTGCTAAAGTCCACCCGTAGTGTGGCAAGCCAGTAGTCATCTGGCATTGTACAAAAGACATTGCTAAAGTCCACTCGTAGTGTGGCAAGCCAGTAGTCGTCTGGCGTTGTACAAAAGACGTTGCTAAAGTCCACCCGTAGTGTGGCAAGCCAGTAGTCGTCTGGTGTTGTACAAAAGATGTTGCTAAAGTCCACCCGTAGTGTGGCAAGCGAGTAGTCGTTTGGGTTTATACAAAAGACGTTGCTAAAGTCCACCCATAGTGTGGCAAGCCAGTAGTCGTCTGACGTTGTACAAAAGACATTGCTAAAGTCCACCCGTAGTGTGGCAAGCCAGTAGTCGTCTGGTGTTGTACGAAAGACGTTGCTAAAGTCCACCCGTAGTGTGGCAAGCCACTAGTCGTCTTGCATTGTACAAAAGACATTTCTAAAGTCCACCTGTAGTGTGGCAAGCCACTAGTCGTCTGGCATTGTACAAAAGACATTTCTAAAGTCCACCCGTAGTGTGGCAAGCCAGTAGTCGTGTGGCGTTGTACAAAAGACGTAGTTAAGGTCCACCGGTAGTGTGGCAGGCCAGTAGTCGTCTGGAGTTGTATAAAAGACATTTGTCCGGTTGTTATTCATCACCAGAGTTTTATTCGAGCAGAGTTCGTTTGGTTGGGTTTATATCCCTTTTCTTCTTCCCTGCAGAGTGCAAATTTTTAGGTTATTTTTGGTATTTAATCTCTCCATACCTTGAAAGTCTGACAGCAATCGCTATCATCTGTATAGGTCTACAGTGATTGAATAGGGGCAGCTGTAATACCCCAAAATTTGCCCTCTTTTTTCTTCATATCTTTTAGCATGAGCTTTCATTTGCATTGCATTGCATTCAAGCATAGAAAAACAAAACATCAAGCATTTAGCATTGCATCTTGCATAAGGGCATGTGATCAGGTGATCCTCTAAGGTGTTGATCATTCAAAGCTAAAGAAGAAGACCAAGTGTTTCTCACAAGCCTCAAGGATCTTTTATATCATGTATCATCTCCATTTGATCTCACAAGTCATTGAAAGAAGGGAATTCATCAAGAAGATTGGACAGTGCATAATTTCCTACACAAGGTAGTCCAAAGTTGGGATCTGACCCCCAAAGGGGCAAGCTCTTTGAGTTTTTATCATCTCCAAAGGGTATATCTCATCATTGTTTGACAGGATACACATCATATTCAGAGGAATTTGGATTTGGAGGATATGTTATTTCCTCCTAACCAGAGGGTGCCAAAATTAGGGTTTGACCTAAAATTAGTTTATCTCTGATTTCTTGGGCAAGACTTGATCTCATGGTATTCCTTATGTTCTTAAGTGTTCATGGATGGAATCTTGGTCATTAATTCATGGTGAAGAATGTTCAATGGATCAGTTACTTGTGAAATAAGAAAAAGTCAACAGTTCAGAAGGAGAAAGTCAACTGTGGAATTTTAAGGTTCTTTTCATGGTTTTCAAGGTCTTATATCCTCATATGGTCCTCAAATGTCAAGTTTCACATCATTTATCAAGAATCAAGAGTTTGTGCAAAAGTTTCTAAATTTGGAAAATGACCTATAATGAGAACTTTCCATTTTGGCAATTTTTCCACCACATTAAACTTGACTTTTCATCATCAAGGAAGCTCCAAATAAATTTTTCTCCAACATGAAAGTTGAAGATCTTTCTCTCCCATTTCCAAAAAGTACTAGAACATCTCCATATCATTTGTGGAACTCTAGTTATGGTCAAAAGATGGCAAGGTGCATTTTAAGGTTTTCATATGGTTCCATTTTTCCACCTTTTGCATTTTGGCACAAATAGACTTGTAATGTTCCCGTTTGCTTCATGTCATATTACAACATCAAAATACAAGTCAAGAGGATCATTTTTGGCCTTTGAATCAAGTTATTTCATGCCATATTTCTCATTATTTTCACAAAGTTCAAAAATGCAAATTGATTCAAAACTCACAAACCAAGCAAGTGCAAGGCCCAAGTTCAATTCAAATGTGATCAGTAAGTAAATTGGAGGTGAATCATGCTGATTTCATGGGATCTGCACGTGTGAACAAGGGTGTACAACACAAAATGCATTTTTGCAAAACCACTCCAATCTCATTAACCAAGGGTTTAATCACTTTCTAATCATAATCAGGGAACTAATGGAGAGTATATAAGCTAACTCATGCCTCCAAAATTAGGTCATGCATTCATTTTGGCTCAGAATCCATTTTTCACTCCTCACTTTCTCTCTTTAAATTCTCCCTCTCCACAAGGTTTTCTTGAGAAATTCTTTCATATTCTTGATCAGTGAAGAGAGTAGAACAAGAATCAACTGTCATTTTGAGGTGAGAGCAAGGTTTTCACCAAGTTCAGTTCAAGAGGATCCAAGTTCAAGACTCAAGATCCATACCATATTCAAGCTCTAATTGCATTTATTTTGCAATTAGAGGTTCCTAAGGCTAGATCTGCAGCTTATCTCTGGTTTTCTAGGAGTATTTTAAGCTCTTCAAGATCTCAGGTTGGTGAACTTTTCATGCTCTTAGAACTTGAATTTTAAGTGTGCATAATGATCTATGAGGTTCACTGAGCATGATGATGTGTTTTGTTTGAAATTTGGACGTGTAGATTGTGTGTATTTTGAGTTTGAAGTTTTGGATCTAAACTTTCTTTCCTTCGATTTGCATTGTATGTTGATTGTTTGTTGAAATGAGCATGATATTCTTGATCCTCATGAAATTATGGTTCGAATGGTATACTCATGTGACATTTCTGGAGAATTTGGAGTTGCAGCTCACCGGAGAGGGTGACCGGAGCCCTAGCTCCGGCGATTGGTGCGTTTTCCGGCCGATGAAGGTTTGGAGGAAGAAGATGAACTCCCAGCCATTAATCTGTTTAATCTGACGGTCCACATGTTGCTACATATTTTTAAAATCTATTTCATTTTATTAATTGCATATGTGTCATCACATGTTTGTTATTGTGAACCTTCAATCCTGATCACTCATCATGATTAATCTTTGATTTGTTGACTTAGTGTGATACGTCTGATGAATCATGTGGTTAAGATTATGCCAGCGAATTAAAAAGTATACATGCCTGTCACGTGGGTTTTATTGTGTCCAGTTTGATTTGGTGTGCGCGTGTGTTTGTTGTTTACCATGTGCGTGTGAATCATAGCCCTTGATATTGCATACTGTATTGGCTTGTTGACTGCGTATCTTACGTTAGATTGATCATGTGGTTGAGGTGAGTTCAAGTGGTTAACTGAGGTTTTTGTTTTTTGTTTGGCTGCGCAATTTGTTTTATTTGGACTGGACCTACTTTCCACACCCCCTTGCAGAGCCCATTTCCATTTTCAACGTGTTTTGTTGCTGTATGCACCCCTCCTTATTTATTTCTTTCAGTTTATTTTCATTAATTGTTGCATTTGCATTTTAATTTTTAAAATCATTTTAATGCATCCAAAAATCATTAAAAAAATCATGAAGCATGTTTAACATTTTATAATTTTTTCCAAATTTTATTTTCTTGTTTTATTTTATTTTTGGTGTCTTAATTAATTGTTTAATTGATTTTCTTTTTGAATTGTCTCACATGTGCATACTTTGCATTGTAGATTTTATTTCTCTTCATCTATAAAACATTTTCAATCCATTCTTTTTGAATTTGTTAGATGACATATTGAAGTGCATAAAAACATTTTTGTTTCATTTTTAAAACTTTTTCATATTGCATTTTAGTCCCCCTCTTTGGCATATTGAATCATGGTGCTTACTTTATTTTTGCTTAATTGTTTGTGTTGCTTAACTTGTGAATTTTTATGAGATCTTTTAGCATGTGATTGTCTTCTGACCTAGATCATTTGAGTTTAATTTTCACAATTGTTGAATGTCATATGATACATGTTTGCTTATGTGTGCTTAAGTGACTTATGTATGATCATTTCTTGACATCTTTTTACACAAGTTGATTTGCCATGCTTAATTGATTGAGTTCCTTTGTGTTTTTTTTGAATGAGCTTTTGATATGATGTTTACCCCTGGTTGAGGTCCTTTGAGACTAATTTCTGCAATTTGTGGATCATGTTTGGATCATGTTTGAGTATGCCTAAGTGTTGGAACTTTGTCCTCTTTTTGTAGTTTGCTTTGGTGCATGTTTTGAAGTTGTTGATTGATGTTTGAACTTGTATGACTTGAGTTTGGTTTTGATATGATATTGATGCATATGCTACTGCCTCTTGAGTTCTATACTTGGTTTTCATGTTACTTGAGCATAGTTGAATGCATTTGGTTTGAATTGTATGATGAATATCATTACCTTTCCTTTTGTGAACTTCTTTGGATCTTAATGCTTCATGTTTTGAATCACTCTTGCACACATGATTTGTTGATGATAATATGATCTTGGTTCTGACTTGTCTTCATCTTCATCTTGCCTTTCTCATTTCATTCTGATATGAAGTCCATGTATGCTTAATTGTTCATTTCATACAAGTATGCTTGCATTCTTTCATGTTTATCTTTGCATGCTTATTGCATTGATCCTTGAAACATGATTGTTGATTTGAGTGGGACATTTATGATATGATGTGCTTGCTGCCACTTATTGTATCTCATCTTGCTTCTTCTTCTTCTCTTTTCTTCTCTTTCACTCTTTCTCATCCCATGAATCTCAAGACTTGTTCAAGTCTTGGATTCTTTCCCTTTAGAGCTTCCTAGTCCAACTTAATTTTTGATTAAGCTTGGAGTAGGATTAGCATTAGGTTTTAGGTAGTCTTTTCTCCTAAACCTCACTAACCATAGGACATCCATGCATGATAACATTAGGACTCTTAGTTTCCCTTTAGAGTTTCCTTCGGGTTTTCTCTCTTCTCATCTCAAAATAAAAGTAAAAAACACTTAATAAAGGTTAACGTGTATTGTGCTTGAGCCTTCTATGTGGGAAGTGGGGAACGAGGGGCTTCATCTCATTCTTCTAGGATACCTAGTGTACATCCTGTTGGGGACGATGCGCGAAGTATTCGTTCCTGTATTTAAGACTTTGGTTCAATGCAAGTTACAAATAACTATAAGAGACACTTCTTGTTTAAAAAAACTTCAAACCAACAATAACGTCTTTCCTTCGGGAATTCTTTTCTCATCTCACTCACTCTCAACGTACAAACGTGCTCCTACTCGTTCTCTTGCAAGATGGTAACGCACTCGGACCAGCGGGCCTGCAACACCTGAGCTAGAACGTTTGTCGTTCCCTAAAAAAAACACAAACAAAGCGTCCCTAGTGAGGGGAACTACGTCGCTCTGATTCTCATGTTCCCGATGAGATACGTAGGCAGTGGGGTAGGGCCCATTCGAGCACTTCTTTTATTTTCCCTACATTTGTTTCTTCGTTCTTTCCGTTCCCGTTCCTTTCCCTTTCCAGTAGCAGTGGAGCTCTAGACGACGACACCCTTTGATCGAGACTAGCAAGCGTGGATCCCATCGGGGACGATGGACCCGTGGGGGTGCTAATACCTTCCCTTCGCGTAACCGACTCCCGAACCCAGTTCTCTTGGTCGCAAGACTGTCGCTCCCGGGATTTTCATCCAAGTAAAAACGCGAAAGTGGCACCGAAACAGAGTCGCCAGCAATGTGTATTTATCCCAAGAGAGGGAAAGGAAACACCGCATAAACCTGAGGGAAGGAAAGAGCATGGTCTTGCGACCAAGAGAAAGGGTAAGGGAGTCGGTTATGCAAGAGGAAGGTATTAGCACCCCCTCACGTCCATCGTACCCGATGGGATCCACGCTTGCTGCTTCAATCAAAGGGTGTAAGGAAAGGACACTGGAGAAAGAACTGAAAGAAAGAAAGGAGAAAAAAAGGAAAAGGAACGAGAAACAAATGTAGGGAAAATAAAAGAAGTGCTCGAATGGGCCCAACCCCACGGCCTACGTATCTCATCGGGAACATGAGAATCAGAGCGGCGTAGTTCCCCTCACATAAGGGAAATTTGTTTGTGTTTTTTAGTGGAGTACGTCAACGTTCGCGTCCTAGCAGTTGGGTGTTGCGGCTCGCTGTAGGGAGACTTAGGCGTTACCTGTTTGCGAATGACGCATCCTTAAGGAATGATTGAAGGAGATGAGGAAAGAATTCCCGAAGGAAAGACGTTATTGTTTGTTTTTGTCTTTTAAGAGTTTTTTATTTGTTTGCATATGATAGTGTATCCAAATCTTAGTCATTGGAATGTGTACATTCTCACATTCCAAGATGGAATGAATAAGAAAGCACACTAAGGGTGAACAAGACCCCCACACTTAGTTCCAATTGTCAAGGTTCAAACACACTAGCATACTTGTATTTATTAAGTGTTTTTGTTGATTATGAAATAAAGAAGTGTTTTTCTTTATTTGTACCTTCAACAAGTATTGCATTTAAGTCCCTCATACAAGATCAAATGTTTAACACATTGACCCAAGATGGGCCATATGCTACACATTCTAAGATTATAAGAGAAGACCCCTTATAATCTTTTCTTTATATGAAAGGCCTAAATGCAATAAGTGCCTACCTTTATTAGATATTTTGAATTTTCTTTGAGATGAGAAGATGAAAGACTCAAGAGAGGAGAGAAAGGTAAAATCTATGTGAACTAAGACTAAATCCTAATTGATTAGTTAAGGGAGTGATCCTAATGGTTTGTGAGGTTTCAAAACCTAAAATCTAAAGAAACAATGAGCTAAACAATTCACTTCTAAAGTAGAAGATGAATTGTGACTCAAAAGGGAAAGTAATGAGTTAATCAAAAGAAAGCACATAAGTGCTTAACAAAATACAAGATTTGAATTGTAAAAGAGATGAAAGGAGAAAAGTTTGAGTGTGGATCCCTTATCCACACCCAATTTCAACTTACCAATGCCCCTACATGGTTAGTGAACATGTATAAGAAGTATAAGAAGCAAAAGAACACTTAATGTACCCTAAAGCTCAAAAGAATGAGATGAAAGATCAAATCCTAATGTCACAACCAGAATGTACATCATATTGAAAACAAAAGAATATCATCCTATCAATTCAAATGAATAAGCAACAATCACCATCCAATAACATTCAACATGTTTCTATAAGAAAAGATAGATGAAAGATGAAAAGAAAGAGAAGAAACATGCATAAATGGAACATGTAATTCAAGGATCAGAATGGAACTAAATGGAAAATGGCTTATACACATCTCAAATTATTCATGGATCAAACATCAAGACATTTAAGAAGTAATACAAGGAAAAGAATTGAAATGGAAGTTCAAAAGAAAAGATGCAAACCAATACATGTTAAGGATGTACAAAGTTCAAAAGGGAAATGAACATGCAAAGATGACCTATAATGTGTACCAATGATCTATAATGTCACAAGAACGGCTCATATAATATGCAAATGATCATACAAATATGCACAAAAGAACTCATGTAAACATGCACAAAAATTAGAATGATATGACATGTTATTATACTTCAAATGTAATGCATCAAACAAAAATAAAATGGATTTATGAAAATTATGCAAGCATGGTATTGGAATGCCTAAATCAGAAGTGAATCATATATCAAAATAGCATGTCAAAATTCAAGGCAAAATGATGTCAAACAATGCAATTAGGTCAAATTGAAACATCATGCAAAGTAGTGCAAAAATGAGCATCAAAACATGCCATAAAATGATCTAAAAAATCTAACAAAAATCCTCTAACATGCTTCAAAGTGTTAATGAGTCAATTCAAGAAGAACCAAGTTAAAACCACTTATAATGAACAAGAACAAAATTATACCAATTCATATACCACATTTAGAAAGCACACACATGGAAATTCAAAGGAAATTATGCAACAGGGGCAAAAATGTCCTAAAATTATGAAATATAAATGTCAAAAATTTCCTAAATGTCTTAATCATGTTCATGATTTTTTATAGAATTTTATGATGCATTTTAGTATTTTTAGAAAATAAAAAGCAAACGTACATAAAATGTAGAAAATAAAAATGAAATGAAAACAAGAGTGGGGTGCAAATATAGTAAACCATCAGTTCAACATGTTTGGGCTTTAAAACGCAAGGGTGTGAATAGCAAACCATCTTGGGTCCAATAAGCGCGCAGTGCACATAACAATTGTGCACTCCCAGTCAACAAAATGGTCAAACAATGAAAGCCATCAGATCAAGTCAGGTCAACCCCAAAGTCAAAGTAGTTACATCCAACGCACGCACACGCATGAGCACCCTAACTACCATGCACTGCATCTCATCATGTTTAATTGAATTCAGAAAAATGGCACATGACTTGCACGTTTTCTTTTTATGTGTTGGCATGCTTTTATCCACACGATGCAAATAAATCAAAGGCCACGATTAAAACTGGAACAAAACCCTAGCATCAAAGCTACCGGCCGGAGAGGGACCTCCGATCACCTTCTCCGGCGAACCACCACCGTCTGCAACTTCAAATTTCCAAAAATTCATAATCAATATGCCAAAATGAAGAGGAAGTAACACACATCATGAATCTACCAATGATATTATCAAACCATTCACATACAGCAAGAAACAAGCATGAACATATTGCCCTAAGTTTTTGGATCTAAACTTCTAAGAAGTTCTATCAACTAGCCAGAGTCCAAATGCTTCTATTAAGCTCAAGTCATCAAGAAAACAAATGATAATGACTAGAAATCGTGCAATAAATGTTCAAGAGTTCAAACCTGAAACTGCTGAGACTTTGAGCAAACATGAATACCAGAGGAATGAGCTTCTTCCTTAAGCTTCACTTGGCCAAATAAAGGCTTTGGTGAAGTACTTGATGATGATTCAGTGGAGAAGAAATGAGATCCAAGCTTCAAAACCAGTTGCCACAGTGAGAAATTGAGAGAGAAGATGATTGATTCTGAGTTGAATATGGAAGATGAATGTTGAAATGGAAGAAGAATGAGAGAATCAGAGAGAGAGTGGCGAGAGTTTTTGAGATGTAAATGGAAAAATGAAGTTGGAAATGAAAATGGAGAGTGAGATTTCTATTTATAGTGTGAGATTGACCATGGTTTAATGAGTGAGTCAAGTGAGTCACAGTTGAGTTAAGTGAGTCATCCCTAACTAACTGAGTCAAGTTAGTTAGGGAGAGCAAAGCTATGGTGATGGCAACTCATGATAAACTATGGTGGAGGTAAAGAGAAGTGCAATGGCACGGCTTGTGTAGTAGAAACTTGTTCAGCAAGTTGTTCTTTCTATTTTCATGCAAGGCACGTGCCAATATGAATGCATGTGAAGTGTGTTTGGCTTAATGTAGCAATGGTTGTATAGTAAGAACAATGCATGTGTGACTGCTGAAACAATCAACAATATCAATGTTTCTTTTTCTGGTTTTAGCAGCTTGGAACATACTCATTACATCATCTTTGGAAATGAAATTCTCTCATTATAATGTATGAAATCATGAAACTCGTGAGTCATTGGAAAGAGAGTGGATCATAGAACAATGTTGGTATGGATCTTGGATTGAATTGAAACTTTGAACACACTTAAAAATGGATGTGAACACAAGGATGCACAATTGGTTGGATATGCTGCATAATGTGCGCGCGTGTGGCATGACTTGGTTGTGACCTAGCCAAATTTTCAATTACCTTGACCTTACTTTGAGCCATCACAACTTCTCATCCATTGGTCAAATGAAAAAACCATGAACATAAATTTTGAATATCTCACATAGAGGAACAACTTTCATGTTGAAAGATTTTTCATTTGAGGCCTCTAACCATGAGTAATTAGTCAAAACATCTGGGCCACCATGTGTTTGTGAAAATGACATGCGCGTGACCTGAAAATCCTTGGTCATGACCTAGTTTTGAACCTAGTTTGCTCAAACTTTGATCAATCATATCTCACTCAATTTTTATCCAATGGAGATGTTCTACACCTGGATTTGAAGCTTAAAGCAAGATATTTAGTTGTGGCCAAGTGGAATTTTCATTTGATGCTCTAATTTTGAATGGCCTTGGTTCAAACTCTGATGCAAAATGGCTCAAAATTACTTTTTTTGGAAACCCTACTTCTTCCAAAAATGGCAACTTTCCACATTCTTGATTTTTCATGATTCCTTTGGAATTTCTTGATCAAATTTTATACATTGGCCACATATAACATGAATTTCATAACTTTGGGCTCAAAAAGTCAAGGGTTGACTTTTTCCCCTGATTATTTGACTTTGCCCCAAATTTCCTGGTTTTTTATCTTTCTTCCAATTGAACCACTTCTAAAACCAATTGAGAGGCAATTTTCCACACTCATACACTTAAGAACATGTAGAATACTATGACATCAAGTTTTGTCCAAAAAATTAAAGATACCCTGATTTAATGGGAAACCCTAATTTTGGTACCCTCCTCCTAGGAGAAAAACGTGCATTCTTCAATTTCAAATTCCTTAGAGTATGTTGTGTATCCTCTTAAAGGATGATGAGATATGCCAATTGAGGATGATTTTGAACCAATGACCTATCTCTTTTGAGGTTTTTTCCTTTATTTTTGACCTTTTGCATAGTAAAAGATGTAGTGCTCCAATCTCTTATTGAATCTCACCTTCTTGAGGTTTTGGATGATCAATTGAGATAGTATGAGACATGAAAGACCTTTGGCTTGCCTTGAGTGGACTTGTTTGACCTTTTGTACTTTGAATGATCCCTTGATTGTCCACCTTCCACCTGATCACATGCCTTGATGGTAAGAAGGATGCTATGCTTAATTTTTCTATGTTGAGGATGTAATGCAAATGTTAATGAGATGGATATGATATGATATATGATAATGCTATGCTATGATGACAAAAGAGGGAGAAAATTTTGGGGTATTATAAAGACCATGCTCTTTCCTTCCCTTCAGGTTTATGCGATGTTTCCTTTCCCTCTCTTGGGATAAATATACATTGCTGGCGACTCTGTTTCGGTGCCACTTTCGCGTTTGTACTAGGATGAAAATCCCGGGAGCGACAACAATTTGTACGAAGCCCAAGAGGAGGCTGGAAACTTTTAAGAAGCCGAGGGACAATTTGTACGAAGCCCAAGAGAAGGCTATATTCCCGGAGAAAGAATCATTATACGAAGCCTAAGAGGAGGCTGTGAAAACTTCTAAGAAGCCGATGGGTCCTTGTACAATGCCCAAGAGGAGGCGGGGATGCTTTTAGGAAGCCTGTGGGTCCTTGTACTAAGCCCAAGAGGAGGCTGATGAACAGTTCCAGAAGGGGTTTCACATGGAACAATGGCCTTTTGTATATGAACTGTTCAACGGGGGTAGATTTCTTAGATCTAGTTATCTAACAAGGTCTTTACTGTTTAGGTTATGTAGAAACATTTGAGGTTCTGTCTAGTTCTAGACGTAGTTGCCGGGGAAACTCTAAATATCTATACTATTATTACACAGTTGATATGAGTTTATGAAAGAAGACTTATAGTGGAACAACCCAACAATACAGTTATATACATATGAAAGCGGTAAATTAAAGCGGGTAAACACTTACTCGATTGTAGAGCTTCCAGGCTGTTTGGTTAGTTGTTCAACAAAGGAAACTTTGATAACAATATTATATGTAAAATCAAAGGAGAAAGTATTTTGAAAAGGAAAATTGGGGCTTACAGCTCAAGGAGAGGCCCAGGGTTTTATCAGTGATCGCACTGTCGTTTTGTACAGGACTTATACAAGTGACTGAGGCCCAAGAAAGGTTTTCGGTACAAGGGGATGGGTCTTACACTCTCTCAAGAGGCCCAAAGGTGTTTAAAGAAAAGGAATGGGGCTTATAACACGAAGGTATGCCCAACTGATTTGACTTTTTTGAACTGGCGATCGCGCCGGGGTTTCTTTTAACACAGAGGGACTTATGCAATATCTGAGGCCCAAAATTTGTTTTGGTTAAAAGGGGGTAGGGTCTTACACTTTAATAGAGGCCCATGAGTGTTTGAAAATGATTTGTGAGGGTGAAAATCAAAGAAACCCTAGTTTGTTTTCCTTTAAAAGTAAATATTAAAAGAAAATCAAATAAAAAATACCAAATAGGCTTGAATAAACCACTTGTGATTTTTGTTTAATGTTTGAAAAATGAGGTTTTAATCACAAGAGATATTAAAACCTACTTGGTTTTGATTTTCCATAATTGATATTTATTTTTAAAAGGTTTAAAAACAAATAAAAGACATTTATTCACAAAAATATTAATTATATTAAATAAATAATATAAATCTAAATTTTTTGTGGAATAAAATATTTCAACATTTTTGTGATTTTTTACAAAAAGATCCAATCAAAAAAAATTAAAATTGAAGGAGTTATTAATTTTCCAATTAATTAATAAAACATAAAAATATTGGAAAATAGCAAAAAAGTGAAAAAACACAAAATGGCATGGGTGGGTTTTGAACCCACGACCTCAAGGTTATAGGGCACGCGCCTTACCACTGGGGTGGTGATACATCCGTTGATTGAAATAAACCAACAAATACACAAGCCTTGCCTTGTTTTCTAGGCTTAGCCAAGGTAAGGCAAGGCAAGTTTTGCCAAGAAACGGGAAGGTCCATAACTTTCTCATTTCTCCATGGTTGGGGACAAAATTTATATGCATCTGGCCTAGAATTTCACAAGGAATCCAATGGTGGTGGATTTTTTTAGATCATGATCCCACCTCAAAATCCGATAGAGGTTTTGAAATAGGCCTATAATTGCATTTTCTATGCTACACTTTGATACAAGAGTGAATTACATGATGAATTGGTTCAAACACAACATATATAACCTGTATGAGGTGTGTATGGTCAATGGACTTCAAAGCAATGCATATTTTGGAAAGTTCAAGTCATGATACTTACCTTTCTTTTGAGCTTTTGGAGTTTTTGTGCAATCTGCCAAGTTCTTTGTTCCAGAAATGGTTTGATGCTTTGGACACTCTCAAATGATCCCTTAGAAGCTTTTAGGAGGAGTGGAATCAGCTGGAACCTGCAAAAACACAAACTGGCCCTTTCTTGCAAAAGGGGTTAAAATGCCCAAAATAACAACTCCCTCAAATGGTGTTCCAGATGAGGGGGAACCATTTGGGACAGTTCAAGGATGTTATTTGGAGTGCGTTTGAGGTTTTATCTGGTTTGGAAAGTGACTGATTCAAGACATGGCTTGAAAAATGCACAAAAGTACTATTTTGAGGTTTTGAGAGGTGACTTTGTGATTTAAGGATTACAGGCCACTTGTGTGAGGTGTTAGGATAATGAGCTGTGATGGAAATGCTCTCTAACTCAAAAACTCAGAGCTACCTTGCTAAAGAAGGCATTTTGGCCTAAAGAGAGGGATTTTGAGGAAAGCATCTGTTTGATTGTTTTGGTGTACTCAAACTGAGCATAAATAAACTCTATTTATAGTAGAGCAAGTTTGTTTTGGGATCAATAGTGAATGGCAACCACAGCAGAGGTTTGGCCAATGTTGATCAATGAGAAGCCAAGTCTCCTCTAGCCATTGACTAGAGGTTAGAGCACAGGCCTTTGGTTCCCAAGTTGTTGGATCATTCTTGACTTAATTCAGTTGCAGATGTGTCAGTCCATGCCACCTCTAAGCAACCATTAAATGATCCAATCCAAAATTGGAGTCTTGTCCCTCTTTTAGGGATTTCTAGGTTTGGCATGCTACTTCTTGTTCCAAAGACTTTGGAGGCTTGGATCAGTGTTTGTTCCCTTTAGATTTGATCCTCAGATGTGTCCAAAGTGATGACAGGGCTTGGAATTATCTAATTTTTCCAAATCGAGCAAAAATGCAAAATTCTGCCTAGCCTTGGCAGTTTTCAGCAAGGCATATTGCCATTGACATATCTCATGACTCAAGTTGAGTTTGGTGATGTTCTTGGTCATTTTGGAAAACCCTCATATGATACAACAATTGTTTGATCATATTTGGTTTTGATACTTTTTGGATCCAAGTGAAAAATGCCCCTACATTTGGAAAATAGTAAGGCAGATTCTGACTTACTGAAAATTTCACTAAGTGTTGGAAAAAGTGGCATTTCATGTTTTCAGCCATTTTGATCATTCCATAACTCAAAATCCATAATGAATTGGAATGCGGTGTAGTTGAAGCTTTTGCAGAGGGCCATGAGGGCTACAAATCCAGCTTTGGATGGGGAAAATTGGCTTTGTGGTTTAGGAGTTATGATCCTCCAAAGTTGGTACCCTTGCCACTTTGTTCATAACATAGAAAATTTTCTAAGTTTTTTATGATTACCCCTTTCACAAGTTATCCCATTTTTCTTGATTTTTCTTGATGAATGATGATTCAAATCAAACATTAACATCATTTTAGGGTTAAAAAACCATTTTTGTAAAAAATATCAAAAAGTCAAAGTTGACTTTTGTGCACAGTTGACTTTTTGTCACATGAATTCCAAACTGTGCAATCCTCTATGAAATCAAGTCCTTGACCTAAATAAAACTTGATGGATTGATTTCATAGGTGATGTAGGGTGTATTCAATCATGTCCTAGGGTTTGGGAGCATGTCTTGGTCAAAAGTCAAAGCTACAGTGACTTTTTCCTCAAAACCCTAATTGTGGTTCAGATGAAATTGAAACTTGTTGCTCAAGCTTCTTGGATTAATCCATTGTTGAAAATGGATCAATTTAGTATGTCAGAGACCCTCAAATCATGTCTTGAGGTCTTGGCTCATGATTTGTCCTAAAAGTGAACTTAGGGGTGAATTAGGTCAAGAAACCCTAATTCCTGATTTTTGATGAATGCATCCCCTGAGGTTAAATTGACTTGTTGATTGGGTTCATGATGTCCCTTGGAGCATCACAGGTTATGCTTTGAAGCATTGGCTCATGCCCAGAGGAAAATTTCCATCTGGAGGCCCTGGTCGACCAAAACCTTAATTTGGTGACACTGGCGATCTTGAGGCTTGATCCACCTAGAAGGGAGCAACCTTGTGCTTAATCCTTGAAGTGGGAGTCCTCTTGATCCATTGTGGATTTTTTAGAGGTTAAAGAAGTTGAAGATCATGTCAATTCTTGATTGATCCTTTGTCTAAAGGATCTGAGAGGGCCTAAAACCCTAATTTTGATTGTAGTGAATGCTCAACAATTCCTTGAGGAGATTGATGAGGCACAAAGGTACATCCATATTGTGATGATGATTTGCACAATGATGGGAATCTTAGTGGTCAAAATTTGGGGTATGACAGTATGTATCAACAAGTGTGCCACTTACAGCAGTTATCTGGAATTAGGGTTTGTTTTGAATGACTGTTTTTGATGTGTGATATTCAGAGAAATGTCTTCTTGCAGAGAGATTTTGATTTCCACTGAGGGGAGGTTGATTTTTGAGTCCCTTGATCAAAGCCCAAGGTTGAAGCTAAGAGGTTGATTGGATTCCAATGGGGAAATCATTATACAAAGCCTAAGAGGAGGTTAGAGGATTGACTCTTTTGGGTAAAAGGTTTTATCTGTCTTGTATAAAGCCCAAGATTGAGGCTAAAAAGGTTTGACTCTGCTGGAGATTATCTGTCATGTTCAAAGCCCAAGATTGAGGCTAAAAAGATTATGGCTCTGTTTAGGGAATTTTTTATATCTGTCTTGTATGAAGCCCAAGATTGAGGCTAAAAGTTGTGACTCAGCTGAGGAGAGATTATATCTGTCTTGTATAATGCCAAAGATTGAGGCTAAAGATTATTGAGGAATTATCATTATACAAAGCCTAAGAGGAGGCTGGTTGGGGATGTTTCTTAAATAAAGCATAAGAGGAGGCTAACTTCTGCTGAGGATTATTGAGATCCAAAGACAGGTCCAAATTTGGGGAAAAACAACTCTTGCTAGGGATTACAGAAGAGTTGAGATATAAGAGGCCTTGAGGTTTTGATAAGGATTGTAACAGTAAATTGACCCTAGTTAGGGATTTTTGAACTGAAGATATCATAGATGTAGTTTTTTTCTTTGAAGGTTTTTTTTCTTTTATTAATGGTGAATTCAAAGTAATTGACCCTGACTGGGAAAATTAATGTGAGGATTTAAAGATGAAGTTTGTGGAGTTTTATCTCTGCTTGGAGATGTGAAAGTTTCTTTGAAATCCAAAAAGGGATAAGACTCTCCTAGTCTACTCGTATGGAAATTTTTTCCTTTGTATGATGCCCAAGAGGAGGCTAAGATGTTAATGGATGAATGTCAACCCAAAATTGATCTGATATTTTGACACAGTAAGACTGCTATATCAAAGGATGACTAGGTTCTGTCCTATACCTTTAAAAGGCCTTTTGGGTCTTTGTACTAAGCCCAAGAGGAAGCATGAGAACTTTTAAGAAGCCTAAGGGTCCTTGTACAAAGCCCAAGAGGAGGCTGGGGTTGCTTTTAGGAAGCCTGTGGGTCCAAACTTAAGAAAGTTCAAGAAAGGTTTCGCCGGGAATAATTCCTCTCTTTAATGAACAGATCTAGAGTTTGAAGAAATTCAAGAGAAGTTTCACCGGGAATTAATCCTCTATGGGGAAATGAATTTCTTTGCCATGTTCTAATAGTGACAGTCTGAGAAAAGTTTTTCCGGGAATAATACCTTTCTCTTTGTTCCATATTGTTTAAGGCTATGGGGAGTCCTATGGGGAAACTAGTTTTTACTGTGTTGAAAGAGTGACCAACTGGCTGTAATCTAAATTCTAGACCTAATTGTTAAGAAAAACTATAAGCAGCTATACAAATATATATACAGTTGATATATGACAAGTATTTAAAAGGATATGAAAGAAGGACTTACAAGTGAGCAAGCTTCCAGCAATATATATATATATATATATATATATATATATATATATAAAGCATGTAAATGAAAGCAGATAAAAACTTACAGGTAAGCAAGCTTCCATAGCTGTATTGTTAGTTGTTCAAGAAATTGAAGAAAGTTTTGATAACAACGATGCAATTGAATTTAAATCATAAAGAAAGTTGTTTTGAAAAGAGATTTGGGGCTTATACAACAAGAGAGACCCAGATGAATTCTTTTGAAAAGGCGACGATCGTGTTGTAGTTTGAAAAGTATAGAGGGACTTATACAATGACTGGGGCCCAAATTGTTTTGTAATTAACAAAGAGGATTGGATCTTACACTCTATTAGATGCCCAAAGTTTATTTTGTACAAGAGATGGGGCTTATAGCTCAAGGAGAGAAGCCCAGATAAAAACAATGATCGTACTGTGATTTTGAAAGATGTATCGGGACTTATACAACCGTTGAGGCCCAAGATTATTTATGCACAAAATGGGGTTGGGACTTACATTCTAATAGAGGCCCAAAGTGTGTTTAAAAGAAAAAAATGGGACTTATAGCTCAAGGAGAGGCCCAGTTGATTTTGAAATGAAATGGCAATCGCGCCCAGATTTTTGAAATTGTAGTGGGACTTATACAATGACTGAGGCCCAAAAGGTTTTGGTTTTCAAAATGAGTTGGGTCTTACACTCTATTAGAGGACCAAAAAGTGTTTGAAAAGATTTGTTAGGGTGATAGTGATCAAAACCCTAATTTTGGTTTAAAATGTATTTTAATTGAATGAAGATTCAATTTAAAATAATTAAACATGTAAAAGAAGATTATGATCATGGATTTATATTTGAAAATTTATGTTCCATTCATGGGATGATTAAAAAATCATTTGAATTTTGCAAAACCAAGAGAAATAAATATTTTTAAAGTTAAAAAATAAATAAAAATATAATTCTTTACAAAAATATCAAGTATATGGAAGAAATAATATTTTTGTGAAATTTTTATAGAATCAAATATTTTAATATTTTTGTGAATTTTCAAAAAAAGAACCAGTAAAAAATAATTAAATTTGAGAGAGGAATTAATTTTTGAATTAATTAACAAAAACCATAAAAATATTGAAAAATAACAAAAATAGCAAAAATTAACAGAAGGTTTAAGTGGGTGTTGAACCCATGATCTCCAAGACAAACACATGCGTGCTCTACCACTGGGGTGGTGATACATCCGTGTATCAAAACCACCCCATTAATACATAAGGGTGACTTGGTTTCTAGGCTTGGCCAATTCAAGAAACCAAGTCATGGTGGATTTGCATGAAGGTTGTAATTTGCTCACTTCTCCATGGATTGGGACAAAATTTAGGTGCATCTGACCTAGAATTTCATACGGAATCCAATGGTACCCTTGGATTTTTCAGATGAGGTCTCTATTCAAAAATCCGATAGTGGTTTTGAAAAATGCCAAGATTTGCATGTTCTATGCCAACACAACATATACACGCCAATAGCATGGTAAATTGGTTTAAACCCAACATATACAACATGTATGAGATGTCTATGATAAGTGGACTTCAAAGCAATGCATATTTCAAGAAGTTCAAGTTGTCATGCACTTACCTCTTGGAGCTTCTTGTGCTATCTGTCAAGATCCTTGTGCCAGAAGTAATCCAATTCTTTGAACACTCTTGATTGATCCCTTAGAAGCTTTTAGGATGATCAAAACCAGCTGGAATCCTCAGGGACAAGTTTTAGCTCTTTCTTGCAAAAGCGGCAAATGTGACCAATATGGAAACTCTCTCAAATGGTGTTCCAGATGAGGGGAACCATTTGGGACAGTTCAAGGATGATATTTGGAGTGTATTTGATCTTTTGTTTGGTTTTGAAAGTGGCTGAATCAAGACATGGCTTGAAAAATGCTGAAAAGTCAAGTTTTTGAGGTTTTGGAGGTTGACTTTCTGATTTTGGTGTTTCAGATCACAAGTGAGTGTTTGAACAACATATATATGACATATTAAATGTGTTTGGATCTTAAGTTATGATGAAATTTCTCTCTAACTCAAAAGTTCAGTTGTTACTTGCAAAAGAAGGCAAATGTGAGTGAAAGAGAGAATTTTGAGGAAAGAAAGTGTAGTAGTGCTTTGGTGTACTTGAATTGATCAGAAATGAGCTCTATTTATAGTAGAGCAAGTTTGTTTTGCAAGCAATAGTGAATGGTAACTGCAGCAGGCCTTTGTCCAATTATGGCATAAAGGTGTTCAAGTCTTCCATAACCATTGACTTGAGGTTAGGGCACAAGCCTGTGGTCTTTTGGTTCAGAGTTAAACCTTGACTCAATCAGTGAGAATTGCCTCAGTTCATGCCACCTTGATGCATCCATTCAATGCATGGAACAATATTGGAGTCTTGGTACATTTTAGCCTTTTTAGGTTTGTCAGGGCTACTTGTAGATTTTTGGACTTGGGGGGCATGTGGATCAGATCATTCCTCTTTGTTTTTATCCTCTGATGTGACCAAATAGATGACAAGGCTTGGATTTGTCCAATTTTTCCAAATCGAGCAAAAGTGCAAAATTATGCCTTGTGTAGACAGTTGGAAATGGTCATTTTGAGGAGATCATATCTCCTTGCTCAAATGGAGTTATGGGAGCCTCTTGTACTTTTTAATGAGCCCTCATATGATACTATCCATGTATGATAATATTTTGTTTTGAAACTATTTGGATCCCATTGAAAAATGCTCATGAACATTGGTGTCCAAAGCTACTAACTTTGGCAGATTTTCACTAAGTGTTAAAAAAGTGTCATTTTCATGTTTTTGTGATTTTGATCAGTCCATAACTCAAAATCCATAATGAATTGGAATGAGGTCTAGTTGACATATTTAAATTATGTAACATGAACTTCAATTTGAGCTTTTAATGGGAGAAAAAGACTTTAGCGTTTGGGAGATATGACCTTGCAAAGTTGGTACCAAATCCAGTTTATTCCATAACTTAGAAAAATTTTAAGTTTTCTATAGTTGCCCCTTTTGCAAGAAACCTCACCTTCCTTGATTTTTCTTGATGAATGATGATTCAAATCACATATTAATATCATTTTAGGGTTGAGGAAACCTTGTTTGACCAAAAATCTCAAAAGTCAAACTTGGTTTTAACACACTTGACTTTTTTCTTCAGATGAATTTTGAATTTTGTGATCCTTTTGTGAAATCAATCCTTGGGCCTAATAAAACTTTATAGATGGCTTCTAGTGGTATTTATGAATGTCTTGGAACCTTCCCCAAGATTTGAGATCATGGGTAGGTCAAAAGTCAATGGTAGGGTTGACTTTTTTCATCAGAAACCCTAATTTATGATCAGATGGTTCTGAGTTCTTGTGGCTTATGAATCAAGCTCTTTGAATCAATCCAATCTTGTAAATGGATCAATATGATGTATTAGAGGTATTTGGAGTTCACCTTGAAGCTTCAAATCATGCCTTGCTTCACAAGATAACTCAAGGGTTGAATTAGGTCAAAAACCCTAATTCTTGATTTTTTGATAGATGGTCTTTCAAGGTGATTTTGCCATTGTGGATGGGCTCTTGAGGTTTATTTGAGCTTATTGGACCATAAATTGAGGTATTGGCTTATGCCTAGATGGAAATATTCATCTGGAGGCCTTGGTCAACCAAAATCCTAATTTGGTGACACTAGCGATCCTGAGGTTTGATCCAATTGGAATGTTGCAACCTTGTGCTTATTTCTTGATATGGGAGACCTCATGAACCTTCATAGATGTTTGAGAGACTTGAAAAAGGTGAAGATCATGTCAATTCTTGATTGATCATTTGTCTAAGTGCTCTGAGAGGAATCGAAAACCCTAGCTCTTGATTATAGTGAATACTCAGCAATCCTTGAGGAGATTGATGAGGTATGATGATACATACATATTGTGGTGATGATTTTCACAATGATGCGAAATCTTAGTGGTCAATATTTAGGGTATGACACCCTGGCGATAAGGTGTTCGCGTCACTGACAAAAATCGTATGCTACAGAAAAATGGCGACTCTGCTGGGGAGCCAAAGTAAAACTAGAATTTATAAGAGGTCTAGGATGATTAGTTTTAGGTGTTATACTATATATATATATATATATATATATATATTGCTTTTCTTACTTGATATCTGTGTTTATTTTTCTGTTAATCGGAATGCGAGTGATGTCACATCTGGAAAGTTTGAGAGAAACCATAAGATAAGTGATGGCATAGACGGGGAACATTTATCGGGAGTGAATCCCGATAAAGTTGAACCTGGTAGACCATCAACTCAGTAGAGGTATCGTGTGATACTATGTTGTACAATTGTTAGTTGTGAAAGCAGACGCTATCATAGTGCGGTGACCCGTGAAACTGAGGATTTAGTAGACATTAACCATAGAGACTATTTGGTAGTGCGGTGGCTATCGGTAATAGTCGATACGCAATACTACACTCAAATTGAGATTTCTTCTGGGATAATACAGCTCGCTCGGGTGAACCAGCTTGTTGTTGTTATCTCCAGAAGGGGTCAGTGATTTTTGGGAGCCTTAGAACCCGTTCTACAGGTACAAAAATTATCCAAAATAGTACAACCTTTTGGGATGGGTAGAGCCATGACTCCAAGCTCGTGACGCTAAACCCTTGAACACATGTTTTTTCAATGTTTTTGTGTGCTGCATTCATGCATTCATCTAAAAAAATCTTTTTAAACAAGAAAAAAAAATCTTTTTCAAATTAAACTAAAGAAAAAATTGCAAATATCAAAGAGAAGGATTGCATTATGGATTTTGGTAGAAGAAAGACGTACAAGTACACCTTCAAGGCTCCAAAACTAGAGGATTTAAGGAAGTTAGGGAAGGATGATTACCAACCCTGAGGCTTTCAGAGCTAGGCACGGCGGACTGTTATCTCTATTAAGGGCCCATGTGGTTAAAGGAATCATGTTCACACTATTACAGTTCTACGATCCGTTTTACCAATGCTTCACCTTCCTAGATTACCAACTGACACCAACATTGGAGGAGTACTCTCATCTGATTGAGTTACCCATCACTGATCAAGCTCCTTTTTCTAGACTGGAAGAAATTCCAAAGAATGAAACCGTTGCAAGAGCAATCTATTTGATCGAGTCAGAGGTTAGGACTCACATAACTACTAAGGGGGGAATCCAGGGTTTACCAGCTAAATTCCTGACAGAGAAAGCCATATACTTTGCCAGTGTGGGAAACGTAACTGCTTTCGAATATATCTTTGTGTTACTCACATACAGACTATTCCTATTTCCCAACATCGACAACATTATCGATATCAATGCCATTAAGATCTTTCTGATTGGAAACCCCGTACCAACCTTGCTTGTAGATGCTTATCATTCTGTACACTTATGGAATTTTTATAGCGGAGGAACGATCACATGTTGTGTACCCCTGCTCTACAAATGGGTCATTTCCCATTTACCCAAGTCTGCTGCTTTTTGGGATCCTAAAAACACTTTACGTTGGTCGCAGAGAATCATGTCTCTCATTAACTCTGACATAGATTGGTATAATAGGATTTATGAAGGAATAGAAATCATTGATCAATGTGTAAATTTCCCTAACGTACCCCTCATTGGAATTAAATAAGGAATCAACTATCATCCAATTTTAGCTCCCCGTCAACTCGGATACCCAATGAGGCATATCCCGCATAATGTTCATTTAGAAGGTCTTTTCTTCAAAGAAGGAGAAAATGACAGGGCACTTAAGAACGAAAAAGTGCATGCTTGGCAACACATTCACAAAAAAGGACGAGAGTCTCTTGGAAAACCAAATTGTATCTCCTTGGAGCCTTATCTCCACTGGGTGTAAACTAGAGCCCTCAAGCTGATGATGCCTTACCCTCGTCAAGAAGTTTTTTCTTTAAAGGAATCTGTCCTTTATTTCATGTCTAATACAGAAAAACTCCAGGTCGCTCTTAACAAAGTTCAACGAGAAAAGAGTTCTTGTAAGAACAAGTACTGAATCCTCAGTGTAGAGTGTACCAAAATTCAGGAACTATTGAAAGAAAATGATGCTCTGATTGAAATATTAGAGCAGAATGTTGTAGAAAGTCAGGAAGATCAAAGGAATTTGCTTGCTCCTTTCATTTGGAAAAGGACTGATAACCCGACAATGGTTGAAGAACCTAGATCAAAGAAGAGGAAACTACCAGAACCAGCATCTGAGCTCTCTTCAGAGAGAACTCAGGATCCATGAACTTAGACATTTCTTTTACCGGAACTTAGTAAAATACTGTACTTTTCCTTGTAACATACTGCAATCTTTCGATTTCAATAAAAATGGGTCCCCCTCTCTGTATGATATTTGAAATTTTTATTTGTTGAAATTTATTTTGATTAAAACAAAAACCAAAAAAATATGTCATTGCATTCATCATACTCACATAAACGCATTCTCTCGAGTCTTACACACGTGTCTCGATTTTAGAGTCAAACTATCTCACTCCAACAATACTCGGGCCAATCGACAAAAGAAAATGGACGATCTCGAGGAAGAGACCAGAGAGCTGAGAGAAGAAATCAACGCTCTAAAAGAAAGTTTGGAAAAACTTCACAGTGACATTTAGTCCTGGCAGCAGCTCAGGAGCAACGTCAAAGGACTTTAATCTGAGTTCAATCTACGCCCATAGTGGAGACACATGATAATCATCCTCGGTATAACATGCCAAAGGGTCAGTCTTGGGGCATGCCTGTTAACCTTGTCCTTGAAGGATATATCATGCCGGTCACTGATGACCCAGAAACTATAGCAGGAGCCACTAGTCCTGAAGCTTACAAACTTCGGGAAAGTGAAGACATGAGGTTTACAACTGCAACACCTGAAGGTTACAAACTTCAGGGCATTGAAGCGCCAAGAGTTACAACTATCATGACTATACCACAACCAGTGGAAACAAAAACATGAATGAAGAGATGAATGAGTTCCAGGAATAGTTCTTGGAAATGCAGAAGGAACTGCTTGCCATTCGCGGTCAGGATTTATTCGGAAAGGACGCCGCCGACCTCTGTTTGGTCCCTAATGTCAAAATCCCGCACAAATTCAAGGTGCCTAACTTTGAGAAGTACAAAGGCAACTATTGCCCTCAAAGTCATCTGGTGATGTACGCTCGCAAAATTTCTACCCAGACAGAAAATCAATAGCTACTAATCCATTATTTCTAGGACAGCTTAACCGGTGCCGCACTCAAATGGTACATGGGTTTAAACCATACTAAGATAAGTACTTTCAGAGATCTCAGAGCCGCTTTAGTTCAGCAATATAAATACAACCTGGACATGGCACCAGATAGAGATCAGCTTAGAGCAACGTCGTAAAAGGACAAAGAGACATTTAAGGAGTATGCTCAGAGATGGTGTGAAATTGCCGCCCAGATTTGTCCACCTCTTGAGGAAAAATATATGACAAAGATCTTTCTGAAAACCTTGAGCACATTTTACTATGACCTAATGGTCGCCAGTGCGCCCAGTGACTTCACTGAAATGGTGAACATGGGAGTGCGCCTTGAAGAGGCAGTCCGAGAAGGACGATTGATTAAAGATGCAGAGCCATCCAGTAGTACCAAAAGATAAGGTAGTGCTTTCCAAAAAACGAAAGAACAAGAGATCAGTAACATCTCTCTCGGAAAGCAAAGGCGACGGTATCAACCAGTAGCAGCAATAACTCCCGCTATCAATCCTGCGCTAGTTCCGACTTATCAACCTCAGGTTGCTCAAAGCCAACGAAATCAACAACAGTATTAGCAAAGGCCGCAACAGCCTCTTCAGCAGGCTCGACCAAAGTATAACAACAACAACAATTGTACAACACGACCGCCATGGTTTGACCTTATACCGATGTTGTATGCGGAACTTTTTCCACTTTTACTGGCGAAGGGGCACGTCCAAACTAGGTCTCCTCTTACGGTATTGGAAAATCCGCCTTTTTGGTTTAAGGCAGATCAGACTTACCCTTACCATCAAGGAGGATCCGGGCACAATATTGAAAATTGTCTCAATTTCAAATCTGAGGTATAGAAACTTGTCAGGAACGGGTGTTTACCGTGAAAATTGGTAAACAACAGCTGATCTTCCAAATCTAACTTTGGTGACTCACAGGATCGATCAGATTGATCCTAGGACATGTGTTAACAATTGATTTAAAGTAACTTTTATAAAACAAAAAACTTCGACAGTGTTCATAAAGGAAAGTTTGTCTAAAATGTGATTCAAAAGATGTGTAAAAACTTTAAGTCGAAAAGGCTGAAAACGTAAAAGAAAAGCTGAGAGTATGAAGGTAAGACGAAATGCATTAACACAACTTGCATAAAGTAAAAGATAAGCTCTTAAGAAAAGACTGAAAGAAATTGCATTGAAAAGAAAAATGGTGTTTACATCACGTACATTTTCACAAGACTCGTTTCTCTACACGTGGATACTTTGAGTAAATTTGGAGTAACTTGTATAAATTGTACACAACACACCAAATGCTATTGTTAGAACTCCTATTTATAATAATAAAACTAACTATTTTTAACTGCCGAAGCAATTAATATTACGACAAGTGTCGTGCTGCATGCTTCTATCCCTTGAATGTGCGCCACTTATATTTTTCAGGAGCGGACAAGAATAACTACTCTCTCCTTTATTTGAATTTGAATCCCTTAGCTTTGAATACCCTCATCAGTATCGGTCGAATGTTATTTCCCAATTCTTGTAAATATTTCTAAGTCCCAAGCTATCTTTTCCTTACACAAGCTTACCTTCGACTTAGGCCCAACATGAATATCCAATCGAAAACTCCGTTAAACCTCTTCAAAGAGTTTAACACTTCAATTAATTCCTCTAACTTAATATAGGCATTGAATTTATGAGCTAACAAATTGCCCCCCAAAAATGTCCTTTTCAACAGTACTGAAGGAAAGTTCATTTTTTGAAAGTGTCCATTCGACGCCATCTTTCGACCCTACATAGGTGTCAACATAACTGACTAACCCACGTCCCAAGAAGCTGTTAAGTTTCTCTTGAATCACATTTATGACATTATAGCCAATTATTATTATATCTAAAACATCTCCTCGGAGATCACATCAAATCCCGAACCATCATCACCTTTCCTAGAGTCTAGGAGATCGTGGGTATAGGGAGTAACTGCTACCGCCCCTACTTTCGCTCCTGGGAGGACGCGTGTCCCACTAGCTTTAGCCCCTTAATGATGATTAGCGACCTCTAAGTATTTCCAAATACTTTATAAATAGTTTCTTCAGAAACTATTTTCACTTTTCCAACTCCAAAGTACTCACCAAGTACTTCTTTCTCTTTCAAAAACTTTTAACTCTTCAGCTTCAGTAAACCCATTTTCTTCAAGTTTTCAACAATGGCGTCCTCAAACACTATCACTCAGGATCCAAAGAAAAGCTAAAAGGTCAAAGGGTCAAAGAGCACGCCATTACTTCCTCCCTTCGCTACATTGAGTGGACCCAAGATGGTGAAGAACCAGCAGTTCATTCCTGAACCTCTCAAGGAAGAAAAAAGGCATATCGATGAATCTCAGGTATTGATTCTTGTTACTGTTTATGGCAAACCATTAGCTCTGTCTGGCCCTTTATCTACTATAGGTGTAGATTATGCAGCTATTAGTGATTTCTTCCATTTGTACCGCAAAACCAAACCCTTAGAGCAAAAAGATAAGGCTAAGGTAGCAACTGAGCCTCACAACAATGTAGCCTTGAAAAACATAGATTTAAAGTACCTGAATGATGGATCTAAGCTAATTAGGACAACTCCATATTTCAAGGATTCTGACCTCTACTTGAATTGGTTGGCCAAAGTAAACAAAGTTAAAGCAGAAACTTGGAAGGATTTGGAATTTATGACCTAATCATGATGTCGAAGACATGTCCTGCTTACTGTCCGACATTATTAGCATCATCCTTATACTTCTGGGACACTACCCACTACACTTTCCATCTCCCTTGTGGGATGATGACCTCCACCCTCTTCGACATAGTTGCTATTACAGGGCTAAAACCACATGGAATAGTCTATGACCCTGAGGTAGATGCCCAAGACACCATAGGGTTTTCAACCACCAAACACACCTACACCCACTTCATGAATCACTATCATGATAAACAAACTGACACAATAGAAGATTAAGAGAACATAGCATTTCTGGATATGTGGCTTTCTCGCTGTGTATTTTACACCAAGTCTCTACAAGTGGTCAGGAAATATCTGACTCTGGCCAACCAACTACACAAAGATCGAGGTATTTGCTTTAGTGAAATGATATTGGCCAGTTTATAAGAATCCTTAAGTGAAGGTGCTACTCGCCTGAAAGATCAAGAAAGCAACGGGAACCTCTTGCTATCAGGACCCTTTTGGCTGCTCCAACTTTGGCTCAATGCCACCTTCGAAGCCAGACTTCCTAACAAAGGAACTGTAGATGAAGAGGCTGCAGATATTAAGGAGAGGAAAGTCGAATGGACTCGACTGGTGAAGCTAACCCCTAATGAAGAAGGGCAGACACTTAGGGCATCCTTTTCTAGCTTCATCAAAATCTTTGCCAAACACTATGAATTCACACCAAGGATGGCCCCATTTGCTGAAAGAAAATTTGGTCCTGAATGGTTCACCGGGCCCTTTCCTCCTTCATTCAAGAAGCATAAAGAAGAGTTGAAGCTTATCTGGGAAGCTTTTTTAATTCGTCGACTCATTATTCATCGACTCAACTTGCTGAGGGGCCAAACAGCTTTGATGGCCTACCAACCAAATCTTGTCTCTCGACAATTTGGTTTGGTCCAAACTCTTCCCAAGTGCTTGTATGAGAAGAAGGTCCATTTGATACTCCACCATACTACCTATGATGCCATATAGAGTTCGACACACCTTGCTCGACATGCCCACATATCATTCCTTACTCCTTTCTACTTCGAACCCACTCATCTCTGAACTCAAGAGTTCCATGACTGGTGGTCGAAGCATTATACTGAAGAGTTCCATGATATTTCTAGCTTCTCTCAGTTAATCGATCAAGCTTTTGTTGATGTGCAGGAGAAGACAAAGAAAGGTAAATCCACTCATATTAAAGAGATTCAAGCCTTCCAAAAGTACTTTGAAACTGTTTATCGACTAGATGACATTAGTCGAACGGTCCGCGACGTTGCAGTTACGTTGAAGGAGTAATTTTTAAAGAAAATGGAGAGTTTGAAACTCCCTTCATACGTTCCTCCTGGGAAACGCAATGCAGTGGCTCTCAAACTATTTCCTCCGAAGACTCCTCGACTGCCCACCGCTGATTTTGGAGTGGCTCTTATCCCTCTATTTCCAGACCGGTTCTTCTGTGAGGATTCGATAAAAATCCTTCGACAACAATCAAAGCCCAAGGCTCAGCGGGTAGTTTCGACTAAGCATACGCTAGACAGTTTCAAAGGGCACCTTCATATTGGTATCATAGATGTTTGCATCGAATCTGAAATATATTCTTTTATTCGAACTTTATCATTACTAACTTGTGGTAACTTTGTTTGTTTTGCAGCTGTACCTAAGAAGAGCACACCTCAACAGCTGGTCGAAGCAAAGACTGAAGCAGCAAGGTACGTCACACAACTTTTCCCTTTGTTGATTAGCATTTCTTTCCTCTAATGCTCCTCATTATTTCAGGCTTCCAGCAAACCATCTCTGACACCTCAGAAGAAGTCAAAGAGGGGCACTGCCCAAATTGTTGTTGATTCGGAGGATGATAACCAATCTGCTCCAGAAGACTTAAAAATAAAAAAGACGAAGAAACCAAACCAAGACACATATGCTGCTGCTGGCCAATCTGAGCCTTAAGTGGCTAAGGTCTCCAAGAAGACAACCACTGCTAGTGGTGCTGCAGAAACTTCCTCTGGAGCTGCCTCTAAATCGGCTGCGCACCATGCTGAAAGTAACAATTCTAGCCCGGGTGCTGAAGGTGTCAAGGTAACTATTATTTCAAATTTATTTAATTGTTTGCCTTGTTACTCTTTGATCTTATTTGCTTCGATTTGATTTAGGCTGATGCAAGTGGCTCGAACCCACCAGTGGTGAAGTCTTCCTCTCCAGCCACTATCCTGAATAGCCAAGGTGAGCCTACATACCATCCCACTTCTGACTTGGGCTCTGGAATGAGTTCACTAGATGAAATTAACAAACCTGGGTTTGAAACAACTCCCCGTTTACCAACAAAGACTACTACTCTGCAGTCTCAAACAGATGGCTCCGACCATGATGAAGACAATGGTCCAAAGAATCTTGAAACAGAAAACCCAAGGACCATTGCCATAGATGAAGATACAACCTTGGTCGATGAGGATGGCTCACCAGTGGACGAGACCCTTGGTATTGAAAATGCTGACCCAGAGGGGAGTGAAGAGATGGAGGAAGATGATGATACAATGCACCAATCTGAGCTTGATGGCAACAGTGATGGAAATGATGATGACAAAATGGATGAAGATAAAGAGGAGGAAGACAAGGGTGAGGAACAGAAGGCTGATGAAGGACCTAGTAATGAGTCGACTCCTGTCAAGGCCACCACTACTCCAGCAACTACTATTGCTACTAAAGGCAAGGTAGCCTCAACTGTGTATGGAGCAGGCCTTTCTGAAAAGGAACTTGATGCCTTGATGGTCAGCGACCCTCGAAAGTACATATAGATCCTTCTTGCCAATCGAGGGAGTTCCTCTAACAAGACTCCTAGTGCTTCAACTGCTTCTGGAGATTAACCTTTGAGCAAGGCTGAGGACCACATCCTCCTGAAGATCAAAGAGAATATTTTTAAGGGTGACCTTTTCACACTCTTACAGATGGATCATGTCACTCACATCTCCCTGAAAAATCTCCTTCAACAAGTCGACATCCATGCTATTTCTCCAAAATCTGCTCACATAATTTTAGAACTTGGCACTATGACTGACCAAGTCTATGTTGACCTCAAGCAGCTGCCTCAAATTGAGAAGGCAATTTCAACCAAATATGGAAGCGAGGCTGCTGCTTAGGCTTCTGCCACTGACTCTAAAAATAAGGTAGCAGAACTGGAGGAAACCAAAGAAAAGAACAATCAGAAGATGAGTGTTAATGATCAAAACATTGCCTCTTGGGAGCGAAAGATTAAGAAGCTTCGAGCCAAGATCTCAAAGGCCAAAAAACGCAACGCTGAGCTGTCTGCCTTTGATGACTCTGGCTTGTCGAAGGAACTAGACAATGCCATAACTTTTGCTGAAGAGGCTCGACAACTGGAGAAGTCTACATCAAGGCCTTCAGCAACCCTGTCCATCTTAATAAAACTATCAATAGTTTCTTTAGTAACCAGCATCATGTTGGAATCTTCAGTGATCGCATCATCCAAGCCATCAGTAGCTTTGTCGAAGCCATCACTGGCTTTGCTCATGAGTTTCTCCATGTCATTGATGCCAAAGTCTTCAGTAACCTTGACTAGAATAGCATCATTGGCGAAGTCCTCAGTAACTTCCACCATATTGATCGGGCAGTCGAGGTTATCAGCAACTTCAACCATCTCCACCTCTGTGGGCTCAGCATAATGGGCTTCCAATGTTTGTAACAGATCAGTGTCAATTTTCATTTCACTTTTTCTCTTTTCTCCAAATTCCAGCCTGCCCTCCTGGATAGCGTTATGCACCAAATCCCTGAAAAGAAAACACTGAGGAGTTTTATGATCCAAAAAATTATGGTACTTACAAAACCCTCTCTTTTTCCTTTGCTCTAAAGGTGGCATTTTAGCGCTGGCAGACACTATCATTTGTCCATCCTTAACTAACAAATAAAAAATTTCATCAAACTTAGTGATGTCGAAAGTATATGTTTTCTTTGGGAACCTATCATTCTTTTCAGGTTCGACAGGATTTTACCCGTTCGAAGGGGCTAACATTTTCCAAGCATATGGAGGACCCTGCTTCAATTCAGCAACATCTACCTCACTCTCGTCGAAGTGCAATGGTTCATCATATAAACCTTCAACATCCTCATTATATTCAACATGGGCTACCTTTTTACTCTTATTTAACTTACTCTTTTTGTCTTTCAGACGTTCTAACTGTCGAACCCTATCATCCATTTGGGACATATCCCTCAGATATTGGGTGTCCAACTTCTTTCTAATAGAGTAATCAAGGCCACCAGCAGCCATTTCGACCAATTCATGTTCTGGAACTTGTGTAAAACAACTAGCCTTAAGCAATCGAAACCTATTCAGGTAATCGTCCATTGGCTTAGTAAACTTTCATTAATGCTAGCCAATTCTTTCAAACTGATCTTGGTTTGCCCCATGTAGAAATGATCATGGAACAAATGTTCTAACTGAGTCTAATTATGGATTGAGTGGAATATCCTACACCTACACTTTGACTATTTTGACCCATATTTATCCCAGATCCTGAACCTTGTAATGGCGAAGATATTACATTTTCTGAGATCACTTTGGCGGCATTTTGGAGGCTTTGCATTACTCACGTTGGCATTCCATAATGTGGATTCCTTGGTAATTGTCACACCCTCATTTTCACCCTAACCCTAGCCTTGCATATCATATCATCTATGCATTCCATTAACTCAGGATCATACATTACATTGACATGGGATCAGTGGCCCTTTGAATCAGGGTTGCTATTTACTTTGAGGTTCTTTCATGCAAGTTTGAAGCAAGGGTTTGATCTTACAGCATTGTGAGTATCTTTTTGTCAAAGTGCATCCAGCTTCAAGGCTTTCCTGTGCCAAAATTCATCAAGTATCAAGTTCAAGATTTCTCAAGAAGCATAAAGTGATTAAGGTTTCATCATGGTTCTAGTGGAGACCAAATAAATAGGGGTATGTTTGCTGTCAACATCTAAGGTTGTTTTCTTCATCGGTATGCACCTGAAGCATAGAGTTTAGGGTTGCTTACTTTTTGGTGTTCAAGATGGGCGTGTGTCGTTCAATTCAGATTTACCTGAGGTTGTCAGGTCAATGGTGTGTGCAGTGAGGTTTCAGTTTATCTGGTTGTAACCTAATCTTGGTCAGGCAAGTTTGGTTTCATGATCAAAGTCAAGGATTTTGTGCCATTTCAAATCATCTGTATATGGATCAGATTATCAGGTTGTGATAGGACAAGTGCTTCATCAATGACTGGTTCATTTGAAATCAAGGTTTTGTGCAATGTATTGAGATCCATGTGACAAGTCATTAATCGCTGACTAAGCATTTGATACATGGTGATGCGAGTGGCAAAATTCAAAGGATTGATTCAGAGGTGAATTCATGGTCGGTTCTATTTCTCAAGGTTAATTCAAATTGCATCTATCTCAAGCAAGAAGTTGAGAATTTGGAATTTAATTGGAATACCACGATTTAGTAGTCATGAGTTTAATCAAAGAATTCAAATTTTGGAGTGTGCAAAATTAATACAAGTCATAAAGGTCCAAGCTCGTTTCATTACAAATTCAAGACCAAAGTGGAAGGTGCATATGATTAAGTTTATTACAATAAAATCGAAACTTCAAGGAAGTGTAAATATCAATCGGGCCGAGTCATGATTCATGAAGATACAAAACTGTTTCAGTACAAAAATGTATATATCCATGTTACTTCAAAAACAAGGAGCCCATGATTCATGTTTTTAGATCCCATTATCATTTTATACAAAAATCCAAAAAAAGGCTTTTTACTTTCTTAGTACCATTTTTGAAGCCCATTCATCTCCAAGTTCAAGATTTATATTACAAATTACACAAGAAGAATAAATAATGAAACAAGTTTCACTACACCAGCCACGCATTCAATACAACCCCAAGGCCACCACTTCCCTCAAGCTGCCACTTCTGCCCCAATACACCTCCCTGCTATACCACATCATACCCGTACGACATTTTTCATGCACGCCACAAGCAACAACAACAACACGATGCTACACACAAGCCACGCGAGAACAGAACCGCCAACAGAGCCTGCAACACTTCTGCTATCAAGGACCGACAACAACAGCAGACAACCTGCATCAAGAAAGTGACATATCAACAACAACGCATAACCTACCATGAAGGAGACTTGTCACAAGCTACAAAACAAAATTGTATGTGCTTGAAGACTTAGGCAAGAAGTTTGGCTCTTGTTTATGAGAGGAGAGAACCTGCAAAAGGAGGGGAGAAATCCACAACAGAAGCGAAAAAAAGCTCTTTTGAAAACAAAATTTTTTCATTCACTGATACCTGAAAGAACAGAGTTAACAAAAGGAGATTGAAAGAAACACAAACTTGAAAAACTATCTTCCTGATTGAAACAACAACAACAATGCTATGCCCTGAAAAAACCCAAATACCTTCCGCAGAATTTCCGCAACAACGGACAACCACCAGCTTCAATCACCACAGCTTTTCACTTCCCCCCTCAACGACCAGATTCCGCCGCAACTCCCTGTAACAACCCCATTTGAATCACAACAATAATCTTCCTCATTCATCTTCTACCCCTTTACCTCCATAACAAAACTGCTTCACATTTACATCGGCCTCCTCTACAAACTCGACACTACCGCCACCTTACGTTATCAACACCGGCCACCGTGATTCATCTAGGACGCGTACCTATCTCGCGACATCACAACTTCGCACTCATTCCATCTACACCGCCACCATCATCACCACACACGAACGCAGAACCAGATCGAAGCGAAGAAGATGATTAAAGCCTAACCTGAGTCAAAATAGAGAACCTGAGACGGAAACTGACGAGAAGAAATCTGGAAATCGAAGCATACAAAATAAAAGCAGCGAATTGAAGTTGAGACGGGCGAAGGAGAAGGTTTTCTTTTCGATTTTCTCTTCCATGATCTTCTTGTTCCGTTTTTCCAAAAGAAAGTGATGATGATGATAAACGTTTTTGCTGACTCTATAGGAAAATTAGATGCATTTTTCCTTCTCATCCTTTTGACTTGTTAAAATATTTTGTTTTGTTTTTTAAAAAAAAAGGGAAAAATGATTCTATGTCTTTTGATAAACCTAATGGTGTTAACCGTCCCTTATGTTGTTGACGTTTGGGATATGGGCTTCTAGGCCCGTTGCAGATGTACATAACACACACCACCTTTTTTTTATGTGTGCACCGGGTTGTTTTTTTGGATGGATGATGGGCTGCTAAGCCCAAGTGATTCCAAACATACTTCATACCTCCTCTTTGGATTCTTAGCCTCCTCAATCACTCTAAACACCCCTCACATTTCATCTTCAATTATTCTCTTGTTAATTATTTTGTGAATAGTTTTTAGTGTTTATCTTGATACTTTGTTAATATCTTAGCATGTTGTTAATTTAACTTAGATTGAAAAAACATTTATTAAATTACTTGGTTAGTAATTTTACTAATTATTTTGTTAAACAATTCTATTAATTTTCTTATTAGGAAATTTCTTGTTGATTATCAGTTAATATTTTTGTCAATATTTTTGTTTATTAGTAATATTTTATTAATATTTTTGTTAAATATTTTTATTAGATATTTTTGTTAAATATTTTTATTGAAAATCTTGTTAATTATTTGTTAATAATTTTTAATAGTTTTTGTAATAATTTTGGTTATCACTTTGTTTAGATTCATTTCTCGATTTACTTTTCATCTTCGATTCTCTTTTCGATTTTATTTTTGGCCAATGATATAACAAAAATCATGATTAGTTGATTTCTTTCAATTGATTCAAAATCTTGATCAATATGAGGCCATTTTCTTTTTTATTGGTCAATGAAAGTCTAAAAATTAAAGATTATTGATTTATCGATTTAAAATCTTGATTAAGACGAGACCATTTCGATTTCATTTTGGTTTCTATTTCATTTCTCACCTTCTTTTCTTCTTAAGTCCAAAAACCTTGGTCTTGTACCAAGCGCATTTTTTAAACTTCTTTTTCTCAATAAACTTAGATGGTCGTGGAGTGGTTAGGCGAAGGCCTTCTTCTATCCCGAGTGTTTGACATTACCTTTAGGGTTCACTGTCGTAAAACACTTACCATCTAAAACCAAAAACACCTTTAATAAGAGAATAAAGTTCTCTTTGTATTGAACTAAAGAGAGGGGATTGGGTGAAGACCTCTTCCTCTTCGAGTATTAGGATGCTCACTTTAGAGTGTGTGGTCTCGATACTCGTCTTTCAATACGAAGGCGTAACTATATTCACCACCCATTCTATCAAAAACCTTTTTCTCTCTTTATTTCATCACCTTAGTCAAAACCTTGGTCTTGTACCAAGTGCATTTCAAACCTTTTCTCAATAAACTTAGATGGTCGTGGAGTGGTTAGGCGAAGGCCTTCTCCTATCCCGAGTGCTTGACATTACCTTTAAGGTTCACTGTCCTAAAGCACTTACCGTCTAAAACTAAAAACACTTTTAATAAGAGAATAAAGTTCTCTTTGTATTGAACTAAAGAGAGAGGATTGGGTGAAGACCTCTTCCTCTTCGAGTATTAGGATTCTCACTTTAGAGTGTGTGGTCTCGATACTCGTCTTTCAATACGAAGACGTGACTATATTCGCCACACATCTTTCAAAATAAATCTTTTGAGACAAAGAATTGGGTACTACCCGAAGGGGTTCCTATCCGAGGACTTATTTCGCCCTTAAAATCAACTTTCAACAAATCAAATGAGACATCTTGCCTTGATGGCGAAAATCAACCTTTTCAAAAAGGACATGTAGCGTCCGTTCTACCGCAAATAGGTAACGCATAAGACTCCACGAGCGAGCCGCAATACACCTAACTGTTAGAACTCGCGCGTTAGCATCATCCATAAAAAACACCAACAAATCGTAGTCGGTCGAACTACGATCGCTCTGATTCTTCATTCTCGTCCGAATGTAAGATACGTAGGCACAAGATTGCAATAATCTTGGTGAGCCCCCTTCCATTTTCTTCACCCGTAGTCCTCCGAACTACGCGGACTCTGACTTTCCCATTGCACGAGGGAATACGTAGGCATAGGACCGCGAAGTCCTATCGAGTCCCCTCTTCTTCTCCTCTCTTTCTTTTATTTTCTTTCACATTATTTGTTTCTAAACCCCTTTTCTCTTCTTCTTAGAACACTCTTAGAAAGCAATTTCCTTAGCAAATATCCTTATACATAGACAAGCGAATGGTTCCCATCGAGTACGATGGATGTGGAGGGTGCTAATACCTTCCCTCCGCATAATCGGCTTCCGAACCCGTAATTTGGTTGCGAGACCATCTTATCCTTTCCTTATTTTGGTTTAGTCGATGTTTTCCCTTCCCCTCATGGGATAAATAAAGTTCGATGGCGACTCTCCTGTTTCTTCCTCTTTTTGCCTCCGGTCGACTATTTTTCGAGTAGCGACAGCTGGCGACTCTGCTGGGGACTGGTTCTCCCTAAGCAAGCCAAGCCTAATTTTTTTGTCATGTGTGTACTTTTGTTTGCTTTATTATTGCTTTATTATCTTGTGTTTCTCATATCTGTTAGGTATATTGGGGATGGTTGGTGAGGAGAAAGGCTTTCTACCCGAGCTTTTCGAGTATACACTAAGCTAGGAGGTGGTTGCTTATTGATTTGCGAGACTTAGGACTCGTCGAGTCGGTTTGATTTCCAGCGCTCAGATGAGGCCCCTTTGGGAATGATTATGTCTTACGATTAGTCGTAATGGCGTCTTTGTTTCCGACCTGGGAGTCCGTGATTCTGAGGACCTTTTTAGAACCCTATTTTGAAGGTTACTAAGACATAACTCTATGCTCATCCTTTAAAGGGATTACCGTCTTACGAATCGTCGTTATGATGGAAAACTTTTGAGGGTTAGTGCATGGGACCTTGTTTGAAAACCCTTGGAATGCCCTGTTTTAAACCAATAGATAACCTACCCGAGGCGAGAGATATCTTGTTGTATTGTCCTGCAGAATCTGCGACCTTGATACCTGTGGCGTGAACCTCTGATCTTTGATCCCATGTCTTATTGCATTCATAACATTGCATTTGCATAAGCATCTTTGCATCATTTTGCATATCATTCTCCAACCAAAACCGAGAAGCTCATTCAGTCCTTTGTCCATAACCCGCAGTTAATTTCTCGACACTCACATTGAACCTGTGGTAGATGTGAAGCATTTGAAGCAAGTGGAACATAAACGACTTGAAAGGTCAGTTAGACAAAGCAAGTTGGAAGCTGAGGTAGCCATGTCAGAGAGCAACCATCAGAATGTTGATCCCCCACTAGGTTTCACTGTGACAACTAATCCACTGTATGGTCTTCTGCCTGATGATGATCCTCCACGATTAAATGTTCCTACTCGACCCCAGAGGAAGCCATTGACTGATCCTATGAAGGAAATACTTCGTGACATTGAGGAGAAACTCCAAGCTATGAAAGTGCATAATACGCCTGGGCTCGATGCTGCTGATATGTGCCTAGTGCCACATTTGGTAATTCCTCAGAAATTCATAGTACCCAACTTCGAGAAGTATGCAGGCCATAGTTGCCCGAAACGTCATTTGGTGATGTTCTGCCGAAAAATGACCACATATACCCATGATGATAAGATGATGATTCACTGTTTTCAAGATAGTTTGAGTAGGGCATCTTTAAGTTGGTACATGGATTTAGAAAGAAGCCATATCCAATCATGGAAGGACTTATCCAGCGCTTTTCTATAGCGATATCTGTACAATCTAGACGTGGCTACCGCTTGCACGCAATTGCAAAGCCTATCTCACAATGGCGATGAATCCTTCAAGGAATATGCACATCGGTGGAGAGAATTAGAAGGTAGAGTGCAATACAGCTAACTGCTAGAACTCGCACGTTAGCATCGTCCATAAAAAACACCAACAAACCGTAGTCGGTCGAACTACGATCGCTCTGATTATTCATTCTCGTCCGAATGTAAGATACATAGGCACAAGATTACAATAATCTTGGCGAGCCCCCTTCCATTTTCTTCACCCTTAGTCCTCCGAACTACGTGGACTCTGACTTTCCCATTGCACGAGGGAATACGTAGGCATAGGACCGCGAAGTCCTATCGAGTCCCCTCTTCTTCTCCTCTCTTTCTTTTATTTTCTTTCACATTATTTGTTTCTAAACCCCTTTTCTCTTCTTCTTAGAACACTCTTAGAAAGCAATTTCCTTAGCAAACATCCTTACACATAGACAAGCGAATGGTTCCCATCGAGTACGATGGATGTGGAGGGTGCTAATACCTTCCCTCCGCATAATCGGCTTCCGAACCCGTAATTTGGTTTCGAGACCATCTTATCCTTTCCTTCTTTTGGTTTTCTCGATGTTTTCCCTTCCCCTCATGGGATAAATAAAGTTCGATGGCGACTCTCCTGTTTCTTCCTCTTTTCGCCTCCGGTCGACTATTTCTCCAGTAGCGACAGTAATGGTTGTGAAAACCCCAGGGGAGGAAAATGCCTAAATGTCGAAGTTCCTCCTGGCGGAGTTTGGGGAATAGATCCCTGTGGCCTAATGTACTCTACAACGGGTTGAGTATATGACCTTGTATATGTCGACCCTAATCATGCCATTGATGGCATTGGTTTAGACATTACGGGTGGCACTATTTACCCTCCTGTCGAAGGGACTTGGGGTGGCACCACATCGTTCCTAGACACATTTTGTGGGCCAGTGGTACTATGCTGGGCATTCGAATTACTCGATTGATGGTTAGAACCACTCACTTTAGGGTTTGGATTGATTGGCTGACTAGTATGCGTCGCCGTTTTTCTAGTGTATCTTCTCCGTGGTCTCTCTTCGTTTGTAGTGGCTACTTTTCCACTTCTCAATAACATACAACGAAGTTTTCTCAAAGGAAAAGACTGATAAATGCAGATTTTCAAAACTTTAGAAAAATTTTATAACAGTTACCATTGTCCCACTAGGTGTGCCAATTTGTTTACCATGAAAATTGGTAAACAACCGCTGATCTTCCAAATCTAACTTTTGTGACTCACAGTATCGATCAGATTGATCCTAGGACATGTGCTAACAATTGATTTAAAGTAACTTCTATAAAATAAAACACTTCGACAGTGTTCATAAAGGAAAATTTGTCTAAAATGTGATTCAAAATATGTGTAAAAACTTTAAGTCGAAAAGGCTGAAAACGTAAAAGAAAGGCTGAAAGTATGAAGGTTAGACGAAATGCATAAACATAACTTGCATAAAGTAAAAGATAAACTCTTAAGAAAAGACTGAAAGAAATTGCATTGTAAAGAAAAATGGTGTCTACATCACGTACATTCTCACAAGACTCGTTTCTCTACACTCGGATACTTTGAGTAAATTTGGAGTAACTTGTACAAATTGAACACAGCACACCGAATCCTATTGCTAGAATTCCTATTTATAATAATAAAACTAACTGCTGTTAACTGCCAAAGCAATTATTATTACGACAAGTGTCGTGTTGCATGCTTCTATCCCTTGGATGTGCGCCACTTGTCTTTTTCAGGAGCGGACAAGAAGAAATACTCCCTCCGTTATTTAAATTTGAATCCCTTAGCGTCGAATACCCTCTTCAGTATCGGTCGAATGTTATTTCCCAATTCTTGGAAATATTTCTAAGTCCCAAGCTTATATTTTCCTTACACAAGCATACCTTCGACTAAGGCCCAACATGAATACCCAGTCGAAAACTCCTTTAAACCTCTTCAAAGAGTTTAACACTTTAATTAATTCCTCTAACTTAATATAGGCGTCGAATTTAAGAGCTAACAACGGGGTGTTATTTTTCAAAGATACTAATCCAAATGTTCAGACGAACCCGTTGCCACTACATGACAAGTCTGCAGTAAATTTGATAGAGGAAGAGTTTAGCCACAATTATCAAATTCGCGATGTACTCCAGTTAGGAACCAATTTGGTCAGGATGCATTGCAGACAAAGCGGGTACAATCACGTACCACCTCACAATTATCACTAGTGTGATATCTGCTCAAAGAATAATCATGGGTGTTTCGTAGTGCAGTCAACTCTACAAGAACAGATGAATCTCTGATGGATTCAAGATCACAGAATCCGAGAATTCAACATGGCTCATTCAAATCCCAATATTGTTATGAACTGCAACATCCTTGCGATGAATGTCAATTTGGTAGCCATGCACTAAAGGCAAAGTCAATATCATAATCTGCCACGGCACGATTATAACACCTGTCTGATCTGCTCAACAAGCAATCAGGGATGCTCTTTTATACAAGAGGCCCTCCAACGTCAAATGGATCTCAGATGGAGCTAAGATTATCAAGAGAGAAATAACCATCAAGTCAATATGTTTCAAATCTTTGATATACGATTGATAAATACCATTCAGGTAGACTTAAATGATAAGCAAGTCAGGCTAGGATTTCTGGCTTCACATGATTATCAGGACTGTGATGAATGTCGAGAGGACGACCAAGGTTGCGCACTGGTACAATTTAGACCATTGTTGGTTTCCAATTTACTTGGACGAAGCTACATAAAGGATCTGTATGACTGATGGAATTCCTAATAGACATCAGAGTCAGGATGTCCGCTCGATGGAAACATATCTGGCCAAAATACATTGCATACAAAGCGGGCATGGTCGGGTACCACTACACAATTATGAATGCTGCAGAGTTTGCTCAGAGAATAACTAAGGATGCTACCTTGTACGAGCGGCTCTTCAAAAACAGTTAGACCAGAAAAGAACTCTACAATGTTCAAGTTCTGGGTCGATCAATGTGATACAAGACTATCTTCCTGATCAAAGTGAAGATTTCATCTTAATTTCCAAACGTGAAATGGGCGAAGACGTTTGTGCCATAATTCCTCTGCTCAATGACTCAAGATCTCTTCTTGACAGCAGAAAGGTTCTCAACCTTGAACCAGTTGAGGCTACTTTTGATGGTCAGAAAAATTAAAAGGCTCTTGTGGTTATCTATTTCCCTGGACCAATACCTTATAAATACGGTGTAAAAATAATCTAAAATGGAAAGGAAACTATATTACCACCTGTCGTAAACATCACCGACATCAGTCGAGTCACACAGAGTGGTCGGATCTTCAAAAGAGGAGTTGGAGAACCCACCAAGGAAAAGGAACCTCAGGCAGAAGTTCCAAATCAGCAAATTGGGCAATCCGGTGGTCCTGAACTTTCAAAGAACAACAATGAGATGCTGAAGCTCATCCAAAAAAGTGAGTACAACATTGTAGACCAACTGTTGCAAACTCCGTCTAGAATCTTTGTATTATCTCTCCTACTAAGTTTCGAGGCTCACAGGGAAGCTCTGCAGAAAGTTCTAGTGCAAGCTTACGTGTAACAAGATATTACAGTAAGACAATTTGACAGTAACATTTGCAACATCACTTCCTGCAACAATTTAGGGTTCAGTGATGAGGAACTGCCTGAAGAAGGCAAGAATCATAACATGGCACTTAACATTATAGTCAACTGCCAGGACGATGCTTTAGCCAACATACTAGTTGACACAGGATCATCTCTGAATGTTATGCCAAAATCAACTCTGAAACGACTATCATTTCAAGGAGCTCTAATGGGGGGCAGTGAGATCATCGTCAAAGCCATTAACAGATCCAGAAATACAATTATCGGCGAAGTTGATCTTCCCATAACCATTGGTCCTCACACTTTTCAAGTCACTTTCCAGGTCATGGACATCCGGGCAGCATACAACTGTATATTAGGAAGACCTTGGATACACGAGGCTTGGGCAGTCACTTTGACACGTCACCAAAATCTGAAGTTCGTCAAGAATGACAAGCTAGTCACAGTCTATTGAGAGAAAGCCTTAATATTAAATAACTTATCATCATTTTCTTGTGTAGAACCAGAGAAAGTTGTTGGGACTCAGTTCCAAGCACTTTCGGTGAGCAATGAGAATCGACCAGAAAAAGGGACGTCAATTTCCTCATACAAAGACGCTCTAGAAGTATTCAAGAGTAACGACGTGAAAGGATGGGGATAGCTTGTAATTATTACAAATAACAAGACAAAGAAAGGTCTTGGTTTCTCTTGAGCCTATGCCCAGACTGCTAAGAAGGACGAAAGTTTTCTTCCCATTCAGGATTTCTTTCTCAGTGGAGGCTTTCTCCACCCAGGGTCTCAAGAAGTACACACTATCAACGAGAGTGATTCCTCCGATATGGATGAGGAGTGGAAATCTTATCTCAACTAGGACGATTATTTGTCTCAGGGAGAGGCACAGACGCCATTTTGCTTTCCTACACAAAGTCTGAGATATATACCAAGATCAGACATCAAGATGATGTACAGAGATTATGATCCAGAAGGATGTCGTGCTCCACCTAACTCATTAGAAGACGATCCAATGAAAGATAATTTCTACTATGACTATTATGTCCCATTGGATGATTTGCCTATCTGGCAGCCATACCCAGAGGACTTGGGGCAAAAGAATCAACCCAACGAGGTATATCAGCTGAGCAACATTGAAAAGCTCATCACAATGATGAATCTGTAAAGATTGTGTCATACCCCAAATTTTAACCACTAATATTACCATCATTGGGCAAATTATCATCACAATATGGAGGAACCATCATACCTCATTAGTCTCCCCAAGGATGGGTGAGCACTCACTACAAATCAAAATTAGGGTTTCAAACCCTCTTAGAGTTCATAGACAAAAGATCAATCAAGGAATGACATGATCTTAAACTTTTCTAAACCTCTCAAACATCCACAATGGATCAAAAGGACTCCCACCTCAGGAATCAAACACAATGCTGCAGCATTCCAGGTGGATAAAGCCTCATGATCGCCAGTGTCACCAAATTAGGGTTTTGGTCGACCAGGGCCTCCAGATGAGAATTTTCCTCTGGGTATGAGCCAATGCCTCAAAGCATAACCTATGATGCTCCAAGGGACATCATGAACCCAATCATCAAGTCAATTTTGCTTCAGGGGAAGCATTTATAAAATATCAGGAATTAGGGTTTCTTGATCTAATTCACCCCTAAGTTGACCTTTGGGACAAATCATGATCCAAGACCTCAAGACATGGTTTGGGGGTCTTTAACACACTAAATTGATCCATTTGCAACACTGGATTAATCCAAGAATCTTGAGCAACAAGTTTCAATTTCATCTGAACCACAGTTAGGGTTTCGTAGGAAAAGTAAACTGTATCTTTGACTTTTGACCAGGACATGCTCCCTAACCCTAGGACATGATTCAATAAACCCTATAACACCTATGAAATCAATCCATCATGTTTGATTTAGGTCAAGTACTTGATTTCATAGAGGATCGCACAGTTTGGAATTCATCTGATACAAAATCAACTGTGCACAAAAGTCAACTTTGACTTTTTGAGATTTTTCACAATTATGGTTTTTTAACCCTAAAATGATGTTAATGTGTGATTGGAATCATCATTCATCAAGAAAAATCAAGAAAAGTGGGATAACTTGAAAAAGGGGTAACCATAAAAAACTTGGAAATTTTCTAAGTTATGGAACAAAGTGGCTAGGGTACAAACTTTGGAGGATCAGAACTCCTAAACCACAAGGCCATTTCTTCCCATCCTAGGCTGGATTTGTAGCCCTCTTGGCCCTCTACAAAAGCTTCAACTACACCTCATTCCAATTCATCATGGATTTTGAGTTATGGAATGATCAAAATGGCTGAAAACATGAAATGTCACTTTTTCTAACACTTTGTGAAATTTTCACTAAGTCAGAATCTGCCTTACTTTTTTCCAAATGTAGGTGCATTTTTCACTTGGATCCAAAAAGTATCAAAACCAATTATGATCAAATAGTTGTTGTATCATATGAGGGCTTTCCAAAATGACCAAGAACATCACCAAACTCAACTTGAGTCATGAGATATGACAATGGCAATATGACCAAGAACATCACCAAAATCACCAAAATTAGATCATTCCAAGCCTTGTCATCACTTTGGACACATCTAAGGATCAAATCTAAAGGGAACAAACACTGATCCAAGCCTCCAAAGTCTTTGGAACAAGAAGTAGCATGCCAAACCTAGAAATCCCTAAAAGAGGGACAAGACTCCAATTTTGGATTGGAGCATTTAATGGATGCTTTGAGGTGGCATGGATTGACACATTTGCAACTGAATTCAGTCAAGAATGATCCAACAACTAAGGAACCAAAGGCCTGTGCTCTAACCTCTAGTCAATGGCTTGAGGAGACTTGGCTTCCCATTGATTAACACTGGCCAAACCTCTGTTGTGATTGCCATTCACTATTGATCCCAAAACAAACTTGCTTTACTATAAATAGAGCTCATTTGTGCTCAGTTTGAGTACACCAAAGCCATCAAACAAATGTTTTCCTCAAAATCCCTTTCTTTAGGCAAAAATACCTTCTTTAAAAAGGTAACTCTGAGTTTTTGAGTTAGAGAGCATTTCCATCACAGCTCATGATCCAAGCACATCCAATATATCATATCTAAGCTGTCCAAACTCTCATAAGTGACCTGTAATCCTTAAATCACAAAGTCACCTCTCAAAACCTCAAAATAGTACTTTTGTGCATTTTTCAAGCCATGCCTTAATTCAGTCACTTTCCAAACCAGATAAAACCTCAAACACACTCCAAATATCATCCTTGAACTGTCCCAAATGGTTCCCCCCATCTGGAACACCATTTGAGGGAGTTGTTATTTTGACCATTTTAACCCCTTTTGCAAGAAAGGGCCAGTTTGTGTTTTTGCAAGTTCCAGCTGATTCCACTCATCCTAAAAGCATCTAAAGGATCATTTGAGAGTATCGAAAGCATCAAACCATTTCTGGAACAAGAAACTTGGCAGATTGCACAAAAAACTCCAAAAGCTCAAAAGAGAGGTAAGCATCATGACTTGAACTTTCCAAAATATGCATTGCTTTGAACTCCACTGATCATGCATCTCTTGTACATGTTATATGTGTTGTGTTTGATCCAATTCATCATCTAATTCATGCCTGTAACAAGAGGTTGCATAGAAAATGCAATCATTGGCCTATTTCAAAACCACTATCGGATTTTGAGGAGGGAGCATGATCTGAAAAAAATACCACCACCATTGGATTCCTTGTGAAATTCTAGGCCAGATGCATATAAATTTTGTCCCCAACCATGGAGAAATGAGAAAGTTATGGACCTTCCTGTTTCTTGCCAAAACTTATCTTGCCTTGCCTTAGCCAGGCCTAGAAAACAAGGCAAACCTTGTGTATTTGTTGGTTTGTTTCAATCAACGGATGTTACACCACCCCAGTGGTAAGGCGTGCGCCCTATAACCTTGAGGTCGTGGGTTCAAACCCCACCCAGACCATTTTGTGTTTTCTCACATTTTTTGCTATTTTTTTCAATATTTTCATGTTTTATTAATTAATTGGAAAATTAATAACTCCTTCAATTTTAATTATTTTTTATTGGTTCTTTTTGCAAAAAATCACAAAAATGTCAAAATATTTTATTCCCCAAAAAAATTAGATTTATATTATTTATTTAATATAATTAGTATTTTTGTGAATAAATATCTTTTATTTGTTTTTAAACCTTTTAAAAATAAATAACCATTTTGGAAAGTCAAAACCAAATAGATTTTAATTCATCTTGTTATTAAAGCCTCATTTTTCAAACCTAAAACCAAAATCACAAGTTGTTTATTCAAACTTATTTGGAATTTTTATCATTTTGTATTGATTTTCTTTGAATAATAATATTAAAATGATGAAATTAGGGTGTTATTGGTTTTCACCCTAACAAGCTTTTTCAACACTCATGGGCCTCTAATAGAGTGTAAGACCCAATCCTTTGTAAATACAAACCTATTTTGGGCCTCACTTATTGTATAAATCTCGTTGTATTTTGAAAGTTCGGCGCGATCATCGCCCATTTAAAACAAACCATTTTGGGCCTCTAATAGAGTGTAAGACCCAACCCCCTTTTAACCAAAACTATTTTGGGCCTCAGATATTGTATAAGTCCCTCTGCGTTAAAAGAAACCCCGGCGCAATCGCCTGTTCAAAAGTCAAATCATTTGGGCCTACCCTCGTGTTATAAGCCCCATTCCTTTTCTTTAAACACCTTTGGGCTTCTTGAGAGGGTGTAAGGCCCATCCCCTTGTACAAAAAACCTTTCTTGGGCCTTAGTCACTTGTATAAGTCCCTGTACAAAACGACAGTGCGATCACTGATAAAACCTTGGGACTCTCCTTGAGCTGTAAGCCCCAACAATCTTTTCAAAGCACTTTCTCCTTTGATTTAGAATATAATATTGTTATCAAAGTTTCCTTTGTTGGACAACTAACGAAACAGCATGGAAGCTCTACAACCGAGTAAGTGTTTACCCGCTTTCATTTACCGCTTTCATATGTATATAACTGTACTGTGGGGCTGTTTCACTGTATGTCTTCTTTCATAAACTCATATCGACTGTGTAATACTAGTATAGATATTTAGAGTTTCCCTAGCAACTACGTCTAGAACTAAACAAAACCTCGTCTCCTTACATCCGACGTTCTCCCGAATATTTCAACCATGAGAATTTTCTTTTACAACAATTTTAGATAACTAGATCTAAGAAATCCTCCCCATCCTTTGAACAGTTAATATACAGAAGGCCAATGTTCCAAGTGAAACCCCTTCTGGAACTGTTCATCGGCCTCCTCTTGGGCTTAATGCAAGGACCCACAGGCTTACTAAAAGCATCCCCGCCTCCTCTTGGACGTTGTACAAGGACCCGTCGGCTTCGTATAATGATTTTTTCTCCGGGAAGATAGCCTCCTCTTGGGCTTAGTACAAATTGTCCCTCGGCTTCTTAAAAGTTTTTCTCGCCTCCTCTTGGGCTTCGTACAAATTGTCCCGACGACCTCCTAGAGGTATAGGAATAGAAATTAGTCATCTTAATATAACAGTCTTTCAAAGAGTCTATATCTTACTACTACTGTTTCTTAAGCATAATACAAAAGATAAAACCTGTAGACTCGGACAGTCTAAAGCTCCTTTAGATTCCCCGTTTCCTTAGAGAACAAGAAATAATCCGGGTCCTCAGATCAAATCCATGAGTACAACATTGCCCATATAAGAACTTATTGTCTCTTTGAACTAACATACTGGACCTGTCACTCAACTAAAACAGTAACCCTAGCCTCCTTTTGGGCTTTGTACAATGATTCTCCCCAGCAGAGCTAACATTTTCAGCCTTCATCTCGGGCTTCGTACGAGATACAAAAAACACTCTCTTGTTGAGTTTAAAAGACTCTCTTGTTGAGGCAAACATTTTCAGCCTTTATCTCGGGCTTCGTACGAGATACAAAACACTCTCTTGTTGAGTATAAAAGAATCTCTTGTTGAGTCAAACATTTTTTAGCCTTCATCTCAGGCTTTGTACGAGATACAAAACACTCTCTTGTTGAGTATAAAAGACTCTCTTGTTGAGTCAAACATTTTTTAGCCTTCATCTCGGGCTTTGTACGAGATACAAAACACTCTCTTGTTGAGTCAAACATTTTTTTAGCCTTCATCTCGGGCTTTGTACGAGATACAAAACACTCTCTTGTTGAGTATAAAAGGCTCTCTTGTGGAGCCAAACACCTTTCAGCCTCCATCTCGGGCTTCGTACGAGATACAAAAACACTATCTTGTTGAGTATAAAACACTCTCTTGTTGAGTCAATCACCTTTTAGCCTCCATCTCGAGCTTCGTACGAGATACCAAAAAACACTCTCTTATTGAGTATAAAGGACTCTCTTGTTGAGTCACACCTTTTAGCCTCCATCTCGGGCTTCGTACGAGATACAAAAACACTCTCTTGTTGAGTATAAAAGACTCTCTTGTTGAGTCAACTCCCTTTTGGCCTCCATCTCGGGCTTCGTACAAGATACCAAATCACTCTCTTGTTGAGTATAAAAGCACTCTCTTGTTGAGTCAACCCTTTTAGCCTCTCTCTCGGGCTTCGTACGAGACACATAAAAACTCCCTCTTGTTGGGTTAATAGTCAACACCCTTTAGCATCACATCCTGGGCTTCGAACAAGATACAAATAGACCCTTCAGCTTCACATCTTGGGCTTTAAACAAGATACAAACCATTTAGCTTCATGTCTAGGGCTTTGAACAAGACACCAAAACACCATTTCCTCCCATAGAATAGGAGGAACTACGATCGCTCTGATTTCCCTATTTCGGTAAACGGGAATACGTACGCATAAGATTGAAAGAAAAATCTTAGCGAGCACACTAATCAAAAACCCAAAATCCCATACCTTCATACATCAATCGAAAAGCATCAGTCCTAACATCCTACCAATAGCATAGTCCCGTTATTTCAGTCTTAACAAAATAAGCAGAAAGAGGCCCCACTTCCCTATACCATCTGTAACCTAACAGACCGCTGTTTAAACTCAGTATGCAAGCAGGGTTAGTTGGAGACATCTATTTCCCTTCCTTTATCAGCTTTAATAGGATAAAAAATGAATCGACCTGTAGTGCCCCAGAGCGACAGTGCTTAAGAACCACATCCAAAATCACTCGCTACAGAAAAGTGGCGCCCACCGTGGGGCCAAACAAAGGAATCTTGTCTCTCTTATCTCTCTGGTTGAAACCTTCTCTTAGGGCGAGTCCTTGGGTTCACAAGGTATCATCGAATGACGGTTTCATCGGGGAATGTCATTATTGCTAGGATCGGCCCTCACTAAGATCTTAGGTCAAAACCTTTAAATTGGGAAGGTACCACAGAATGGCGACTCCGCCAGAGAGCCATTTTGTGTTAGGATCAGAGGATTCATAGCTCTTAAAAAGTCTAGGACATTAAGACAAATATATATACTGCTTTTCCTAATTGATATCCGTGTTTATTTTTCTGCTAATGGGAATGCGTGTGATGCCGCATGTGGAAAGATTGAGTATACACCTAGGAAAAACCTCTTTCAGTAGTGCGGAAGCTATTGGAAATATTTGTCACGCGATACTACCCTTTTCTGAGATTCTTCGAAATACATCACCTAGCACGGTTCCCGGCCCACTGATGTTATTTCGACAAGAATCAAGGATTTTGAGAGACAGGTACAAAAATTACTAGTATAAACCTTTGGGATGGGTAGAGCCTTGACTTCATGACGCCGACCCTTTGACCCCATGTTTTTTCTATGTTTTTGTGTGTTGCATTCATGCATTCATTTAAAAAAACATTAAAACAAAGAAATTTTTTCTCTTCTAGTCTCGTTTTTTCCAATTAAACTATGACAATGATTGCAAATGCCAGAGAGAAAAGGATTGCGCTAATGGATTTCGGTAGACAGAAAACTCATAAGTATACCTTCAATGTTCCAAAACTAGAGGATTTAAGAGGATTAGCAAGGATGATCACTAACCCTGACGCTTTCAGAGCCAAGTACGGAGGTCGACAACCTCTATTAAGGGTCCATGTAATTGAAGGAATCATAGAGGCACTCGTTCAGTTTTACGATCCGGTTTATCACTGTTTCACATTATCGGATTACCAGCTCGCACCAACGCTGGAGGAGTATTCCCATCTGATTGATCCACCCATTACTGATCAAGCTCCCTTTTCTGGACTGGAAGAAATTCCAAAGGCTCAGACCATTGCAAGAGCAATTTATTTGGATGAGTTAGAAGTCAAGACTCACATGACCACCAAAGGAGGAATCCCGGGTTTTCCAGCCAAGTTTCTGGTAAAGAAGGCTCTATACTTTGCTAGTATAAGGAACGTGGCCGCTTTCGAGAGCATCTTTGTTTGGCTCACCTACGAGTTATTTTTGTTTCCCAACATCGATAACTTTGTAGATATCAACGTCATTAAGACTTTTCTCATTGGAAACCCTGTACCGACTTTGCTTGCAGATGTGTATCATTCTGTACACTTAAGGAATTTATACAGTGGAGGAATGATCATGTGCTGTGTACCCTTGCAATACAAATGGTTTATCTCCCATTTGCCTAAGTCTGTTGCTTTTTGGGATCATAAGAGTGCCTTACGTTGGTCGCAAAAAATCATGTCTTTTACCAACTCTGACATAGATTGGTATAATAGGATTTATGACGGGATCAGAATCATTAACCGTTGTGGAAACTTCCCCAACGTACCCCTTATAGGAACTAAGGGAGGAATCAATTACCATCCAGTTTTAGTTCGTCATCAATTCGGATACCCGATGAGGCATGTCCCGTGCAATGCTCATCTGGAAGGTCTTTTCTTCAAGGAGGGAGAAAATTACAGGGCACTAAAGACGGAAATAGTGCACACTTGGAAACATTTTCCTAAGAAAGGACGGGAGTCTCTAGGAAAATCGGACTGTGTCTCGGTGGAGCCTTATCTCCGTTGGGTACAAATTAGAGCTCTCAAGCTAAAGATGCCTTATCCTCGTTACGGAGTTCTTCCGCCAAGGGAATCTGTCATGTACTTCATGACTGAGACAGAAAAACTTCAGGTTACTCTCAATAAAGTTCAATAGGAGAGGAGGTCTTGGAAGAACAAGTACTGCATTCTCAATGTGGAGTGTACCAAAAAATAGCAATTGCTGAGAGATAAGGATGCTCTAATTGAGATTTTAGAGCAACATGCAGTGGAAAATCAGGATGACCAAAAGAATTTGCTCGGTCCTTTCACTTGGAAAAAGAATGACAACCCGACAACGGCCCAAGAGCCCCGGTCCCATAAAAGGAAAGTGCCAGAATCAGCACCCGAGTTCTCCTCAGAAAGGACTCGGGGCCCACTAGCTTAGGTTTCTGTTTCCGCACCTTGTAATTTACTGTATTTCCGTTTCTGCGATCCTTTGAATTCAATAAAATGGGGGTTTCCCCACTGTTTGATATTTGCAATCTAATTGTCGAAGTTTATTTTGATTAAACCAAAAAAACAATAAATATAATCATTGTCATTCATCATTCTCGCGTCACGTATTCTTCTTACCTACGAATCTCACGTTTGCGTCTCGGTTCTAGAGTCAAACTGTCTCATTCGTACAATACTCAGCTCAATCGTCAGAAAAAGATGGATGAACTCGAGGAAGAGAACAAAGAGTTGAAAGAAGAGATCGACGCTCTGAGAGAGGACATGAGAAAGCTTCGTAACGACATTCAAGCCATAGCAGAAGCTCAGCTACAAAGAACTGTGATCTCAGAGATCACCTCAACGCCTATAGTGGAAAAGTATGATCCTAGGTATCAAATGCCGAAAGATCTTCCCTGGGGCATGCCTGTTAACTATATCCCGAAAGGATATGTTTTGCCAATCACTGAAGTTCAAGGAATCATAGCAGAAGCCGTTGGGCCTGAAGGTTAAAAACTTCAGGAAATCGAGGATGCCAGAGGCATAATGAGGACTCCTGAAGGTTACAAACTTCGGGAAATGCCAAGATTCACTGCCGTAGTAACGGTACCACCCCCTGTGGTGCACACTGTCCCGGAAGGACAGATTCCACAGATACCTTCTGGTAGAAAGGTAAGTATGTTCCATATAATGGATGAATTCCAGGAACAGTTCCTGAAAATGCAGATGGAACTGCAAGCTATTAGCGGTCAGGATTTATTTGGAATGGACGCCGCAGATCTCTGCTTGGTACCCAACATGAAAGTTCCACACAAGTTTCAAGTGTCCGACTTTGAAAAACACAAGGGTAACTCTTGCCCTCAGAGTCACCTGGTGATGTACACTCGACGAATGTCAGCTCAGACAGAGAATCAGGATCTACTGATTCACTACTTTCAGGATAGTTTAACCGGTGCCGCATTAAAATGGTACATGGGTTTAAACCGCGCTACGATTAGCACTTTTAGAGATCTTGGCACTGCCTTCGTCCAACAATATAAATACAATTTGGATATGGCACCAGACAGAGATCAACTCAGATCAATGTCGCAAAAAGACAAGGAAACCTTTAAGAAATAAGCTCAGAGATGGCGTGAAATTGCCACTCAAATTTGTCCACCTCTTGAGGAAAAAGAGATGACAAAGATTTTCTTAAAGACCTTGAGCTCATTTTACTACGACCGAATGGTTGCCAGTGCGCCCAGCGACTTCACCGAATTGGTCGGTATGGGAGTGCGTCTCGAGGAAGCTGTCCGAGAAGGATACTTAGTTAAAGACGCTGGATCATCAAGTAGTACAAAACGATACGGTATTGCTCTCCCTAAGAAAAAGGAGAAAGATATTGAGAATATCTCTCTCAGAAAGCAAAGGTGACGTTACCAACCAGTAGCAGTTGTAACTCCTGCTATCATCCCTGCGCCTATTTCTACGTATCAACCTCAGGTTGCGCAGAGCCAACCTAATCAACAACAATTTCAGCAAAGGACACAACAGCCTCTTCAGCAGGCTCGTCCTCAATACAACAACAATCGTACAACTTGGCCACCAGGATTTGATCCTATACCCGTGTCGTACGTAGAACTATTTCCGTTACTACTGGCCAAGGGGCATGTCCAGACTAAGTCTCCTCTTAAAGTACCGGAAAATCCGCCTTTTTGGTTCAAGGAGGATCAGACTTGTCCTTACCATCAAGGAGGACCAGGGTATAACATAGTGAACTGTCTCAGTTTCAAATCCGACGTGCAAAAGCTTGTTAGGAGCGGGGTCTTATCTTTCAAGGATACGAATCCAAATGTTCTCACGAACCCGCTACCTCAACACGAGAAGGCTACTGTCAATTTGATAGAGGGAGAGTCTAACAACGTCTATCAAATTCACGATGTACTCTTGTTGAGGACCAATCTGGTCAAGATGCATTGTAAACATAGTGGATATGGCCATGTGCCACCTCACGATTATCACCAGTGTGATGTCTGCTCTAAAAGTAACCAAGGATGTTTTGTGGTGCAATCAGCTCTATAGGAACAGATGGATCTTGGATGGATTCAAAAGCACCGAGTTCGTGGATTAAACATGGTTTATACGAATTCCAACATCATTCAAAACCACAACATCCGGGCAATGAATGTCAACCAGGTGGCAATGCACTCAAGGCAAAGCCAGTATCATAATCTGCCACGACATGATTATAGTTCCTGTCTGACTTGCTCGGTAAACAAACAGGGATGCTCTTTCGTACAAGAGGCCCTCCAGCGTCAGATGGATCTTGGATGGATTCAGGACTACCATGATAGGAGTCACTATCAAATCAACATGATTTAAATCTTTAATATTCGATTAATGAATACCAGCCTGGTGGAGTTACATGCTAAACAGGTCCGGCTCGGGTTCCTGGTATCACATGATTATCAGGGATGTAAAGCGGGTTGCGAAAACTATCAAGGTTGTGCCCTTGTCCAGCTTGTTGAACCACTGGTGGCTTCCAATCTATATGGACGAAGACACCCAGCAAATTAGTGTCACTAACAGGAATCCTACTAAATATCAAAGTTAGGATGTTCGGTCGATGGAAACAGACCTAGTAAGGTTACACGGTATTCAAAGCGAATGTGGCCAGGTGCCACTACATAACTATGAGCGGTGTGGAGTTTGCTCAGTGGATAATCTAGGATGCAACCTCGTGCGAGCAGCCCTTCAAATTCAGTTGGACCGCAAAGAGATTCAACCATGGTCAAGTTCTGGATTAGTCAACTACTTCGCTGATCAAATTGAGGACATTGTCATAATCTCTGATCATCAGAGGGCTAGGGATGTTTGTGCCATCATCCCTATACTTGACGAATCGAGAGTTCCCAACCAGGAACGGATCGAAATTACTTACGATGGTCAGAAAAATCGGAAGGCTCCCATAGTCATCTATATACCGGGACCACTACCGTATGAATCAACTAAGGTTATTTCTTACAAATATGGTGCAACAACTATTGAGAATGGAAAGGAAATTTCGTTACCCTCCGTCGTGAATATTGCAGACATCAGTCGAGTAACACGGAGTGGTAGAATCTTCAACATAGGAGTTGGAGAACCCAGCAAAGAAAAGGAACCTTAGATAGAAGTTCCCAATTCACCAGTCGGTCAATCCAGTAATCCCGACCTTTCGGAAAACAATGATGAGATGCTGAAGCTCATCCAAAGGAGTGACTACAACATTGTTGATCAGCTATTACAAACTCCTTCAAAGATCTCGGTATTATCATTGTTACTTAGTTCAGAAGCGCACAGGGAGGATCTACAGAAAGTCTTGGAGCAAGCCTTTGTGGAACAGGATATAACAATTAGATAGTTCGATAGCATTGTCTCTAACATCACTTCTTGCGACAACTTAGGGTTCAGTGATGAGGATTTTCCAGAGGGGGGCAAAAGTCATAACATGGCACTCAACATTACAATCAACTGCCAGGACGATGCTTTAGCTAGCATACTGGTAGACATAGGGTCAGCCCTGAATGTTATGCCGAAGTCCACTTTGATGCAATTATCATTCAAAGGACCTTCGATGAGAACCAGCGAGGTCGTCGTCAAAGGATTTGACGGATCCAGAAAAACGGTTATCGGCGAAGTCGACCTTCCCATAACTATCGGTCCTTACACTTTCCAAGTCACTTTCTAGGTCATGGACATTCGGGCAGCATACAGTTGTTTATTAGGAAGACCTTGGATACATAAGGCTGGGACGGTCACCTCGACCCTCCACCAAAAGCTAAAGTTTGTCCAGAACGGCCAACTCGTCACAGTTTGTGGAGAACAGGACTTGCTCGTAAGCAACTTATCGTCATCCACTTATGTTGAACCGGAGGGGGCAATCGGAACCCAGTTCCAAACGCTTTTGCTACACAAGGGCGACCAATCCGAAGGGGGAACTTCCATTTCCTCATATAAAGATGCTATCAAAGCGGTCGAGAGTGCCAATACAACAGGATGGGGGCAGTTTATCATTCCTACTGACAATAAAACAAAGAAGGGTCTTGGTTTTTCTACAACCTGTACCCAGACAGCTGCTAACGATGAAAGTATTCATCCCATTTAGAATTTCTTCCACAGTGGAGGCTTCCTTCAACCAGTGACTCAAGAAGTGCATACCATCAATAAAGATGATTCATCCGATACGGAGGAAGAATGGAAGTCCTATCTCAATGAGGACGGTTATATGTCTCAGGACGAAACGCATACTCCCTTTTGCTATCCCGCACAGAGCCCGAGACTTATGCCCCGGTCAGATGTCAAAATGATATATGGAGATTGTGATCTGGAAGGATGCCGTGCTCCACCAAACTCATTAGAGGAGGACACTCTGATGAAAGACAACTTTGACCAAGACTATTATGGCCCGACGGATGGCCTGCCAATGTGGCAGCCTTACCCAGGAGACCTGGGGCAAGGAAGTCAGCCGAACAATGAAAATCAGTTGAGCATCATTGAACAGAATACCTGCATCCCCACCATGTCATGGGATCAACACTCAGGTCATTGAGAAAATATCCAGCACGACGATGAATTTGCAACGTTTGCAGGACTAAAATTCATTAACTATGCTTTTCCCAAGGTCAACGTCATCAAGAGGGATGACTCCTCCCGTTCCAAAGAAGTGTGGGACACCTTGGGACAGCCGAGTGGAAAATTCGACTTCATGGTCAAATACACCGCTCCTGAAAGCTCTTATATCAGGCTCGAAGACATCCAGCCAACTGGATGGGGAGATACAACTAAAAGTACAAATACTACGCAAAAAACAACTAAGGAATCCTCCTACGACAACTCTGCCTGGGAGACAGATTCCAATGATCCAGCTCCACCAGAAATCAGTGTCATTTCTGAAGACAAATCGAGGAAGGTACTAGACTTTGTGACTCACCGAGGAGTTCGCCGCCAATGGGATGCCGTCGATGTTCTGAAGATTGTTCATAAGTCAAAGTAATTGTCGTATTTTAACCTTTCACCCTGCCCAGGTGAAACAAATGTTTTGATAGGGCTCGCTTTCTGTAAATTTCCCTCTTCGCTTCGCCCAAAGTGATAGAGTTTTGTTTTATAGGGTTGTATTTTCAAGAATTGACTTGATCATTAATAAAATAACGTCGTTCTGTAATTTCCACAGTAATTGTTGTTTTCTCTTTTTGCTTTTTCAGAAAATGGTAATTCTAAAAAACATCTCAAATAATAAAAACAAGCAGTTTTTCAAAAAATACACTGTACACACTTGCATTTCCTCTATCTCTTCTAAAAACAAATCATCACGTCATGCAGATTGCTTGTTTTAAACCCAGTTGAAACATACGATCCAATGCCTTCTCCCAACTTTGAGTTCCTGGTATTTGAGGCTGAAGAAGAAAATGACGACGAAATTCCAGAGGAGATCTCCCGACTACTCAGCCAAGAGGAAAGGACCATTGAACCTCATAAAGAGCCGTTGGAAACGGTCAATTTGGGTTCATAAGAAGAGAGAAAAGAAGTCAAGATTGGGGCACTGCTCAGTCCAACTGTCAAAGAAAGTTTGACAAAACTTCTCAAAGAGTTTCCCGATGTATTCTCTTGGTCCTATCAGGATATGCCAAGGTTGGATACCAGCATCGTGGAACATCATCTACCGTTAAGATCGGAATGTCCGCTAGTAAAACAAAGGTTGAGACAGACTCATCCAGACATGGCTGTCAAAATCAAAGAGGAGGTACAAAAATAGATTGACGCGGGTTTTCTCGCTCCGTCAGAATATCCTCAATGGTTAGCCAACATAGTACCCGTTCCGAAAAAGAGCGGAAAGGTCAGAATGTGTGTCGATTATAGGGATCTGAATAAGGCTAGTCCAAAGGACGACTTTCCTTTACCACACATTAACATGCTGGTAGACAGTACATCAAAGTTCAAAGTCTTCTCCGTCATGGATGGATTCTCGGGCTATAATCAGGTCAAAATGGCGCCGGAAGACATGGAGAAGACCTCCTTCATTACCCCATGGGGTACTTTTTGTTACAAGGTAATGTCGTTCGGATTAAAAAAAATTGGGGCAACCTATCAAAGGGCCACGACTACTCTGTTTCACGACATGATACACAAGGAAATCGAGGTATATGTCGATGACATGATTACCAAATCTAAAACAGAGGAGGACCATGTGACCCACCTATCAAAACTATTCGAGCATTTGAGAAAGTACAAACTCCGCTTGAATCCCAATAAATGCACCTTCGGTGACCGTTCCGGGAAACGTTTAGGGTTCATCGTCAGCCAGAAAGGAATTGAGGTTGATCCTGACAAGGTCAAGGCCATTCAAGAAATGCCTTCTCCGAAAACTGAAAAACAAGTCATAGGATTCCTGGGACGTTTGAACTACATTTCCCGATTCATATTCCTCATGACCGTGACGTGTGCGCCGATATTCAAATTACTAAAAAAGAATCAGGATTGCGTTTGGACAAAAGACTGTTAAACTGCCTTCGACAGTATTAAGGAATATCTATTGAATTCGCCGATTCTATCACCTCCAGTGGAAGGAAGACCACTGATCATCTACCTCACAGTCCTAGAGGACTCAACGGGATGTGTACTTGGCCAACAAGACAAAACAAAAAGGAAAGAGTCTTCCATCTACTATTTAAGCAAGAAATTTACCGACTGCGAGACTCGGTACACGGTGCTTGAGAAAACTTGACGCGCTTTGGCTTGGGCAGCCAAACGTCTTCGCCAGTACATGATTCGTCACACAACTTGGTTAATCTATGAAATGGATCCAATCAAGTACGTCTTCGAAAAACCTGCTCTCACGGGAAGGATTGCCCGTTGGCAGATGTTGCTATCAGAATATGACATAGAGTACACACTCAGAAAGCCGTTAAGGGGATTATTTTAGCCGATCATTTGGCTCATCAATCGATTGAAGATCAGGAATCAGTCGGGTTTGACTTCCTAGACGAAGATGTCATGTACTTGAAAATGAAAGATTGCGATGAACCACTATCCAGTGAAGGGCCAGAACCAGATTCCCAATGGGGACTAATCTTTGACGGAGCAGTTAATCATTACGGAAATGGAATTTGGGCAATCATCATACCACCTCAGGGTACCCACATTTCTTTCACTTCCAGACTTACGTTCAAGTGTACGAACAACGAGGCCGAATACGAAGCTTGTATCATGGGTCTCAAAGAAGCGATCGACTTAAGGATCAAGAACATGGACGTATATGGCGACTTATATTTGGTCGTCAATCAGATCAAAGGAGATTGGAACACATACCAATCAGGATTGATTCCTTACAAAGACTATGCGAGAAGGTTGTTACCTTTCTTCGACAAAATCGAGTTTCATCACATCCCTCGTGAGGAGAATCACGTGGATGATGCCTTAGCCACTCTCTCTTCCATGATTAGTGTAGGTCAATGGACCGACCTACCTAAGATCGACATAATGCGCCTTGAACGGCCCGCTTACATCTTCACGATTGAAGCAGTCATAGATGATAAACCTTGGTATCACGATATCCAATGCTTCCTTCAGAGACAAGAGTACCCACCTAGGGCACTAAGAAAAGATAGGAAGACCCTCAGAAGGCTAGCAGGCAGTTTCTCCCTGAGCGGTGACACACTCTATAAGAGAAATTTTGACATGATCTTGCTCCGATGTGTCGACAGACTAGAAGCAGACATGCTGATAAAATAAATTCATGAAGGATCCTTTGGCACTCATGACAATCGACACACAATGGCGAGAAAAATTCTAAGAGCATGGTACTACTGGTTGACCATGGAATCCGACTACTACAAGTACATCAGGGGGTGTCACAAGTGTCAGATATACTCCGACAAGATCCATGTACCACCAACACATCTCAAAGTTATTTCTTCCCTGTGGCCTTTTTCCATATGGGGAATCGACATGATCGGCATGATTGAGCCCAAGGCTTCAAACGGACATCGGTTCATCCTGGTAGCCATTGACTATTTCACCAAGTGGGTCGAAGCAGCGTCGTACGCCAATATTACCCTACAAGTGGTGGTCCGATTTATCAAAAATAATCTCATCTGTCGTTATGGTGTTCCGAGCCAGATCATTACTGATAATGGATCTAACTTGAACAACAAGATGATAAAGGAGTTATGTACTGAGTTCAAGATCGAACACCATAACTCATCTCCCTACCGACCTAAGATGAACGGAGCGATAGAAGCGGCTAACATGAACATCAAGAAAATCGTTCAAAAGATGGTTGTAACCTAAAAAGATTGGCACGAGATGCTACCCTTTGCTCTTCACGGTTATCGAACATCTGTCTGCACTTCAACAGGGGCAACCCCTTTCTCTCTAGTGTATGGCATGGAGGCAGTGCTCCCCATAGAAGTAGAGATCCCATCAATCAGGGTATTGATGGAAGCTAAGCTAACAGAAGCTGAATGGTGTCAAAGTCGACACGATGAGCTGAATCTGATCAAAGAAAAGCGAATCACGGCTCTATGCCACGGTCAGTTGTATCAACAAAGAATGAAGAAGACATTTGAGAAAAAGGTCTGACCTCGCGTCTTCAAAAAAGGAGATCTCGTGCTCAAGAAAATACAATCATTTCTCACTGATTCTCGGGGCAAATGGACTCCGAATTATGATGGCCCCTATGTGGTCAAGAAAGCCTTCTCAGGCGGCGCCTTGCGACTCGCAACCATGGATGGAGAGGAATTTTCCTACCCCACAAACGTTGACGTAGTCAAGAAATACTTCGCCTAAATAAAAAAAAAAGAGAAAAAAAATGTCTCGGTGGATTGAAAACCCGAAAGGGCGGTCCAGGAAAAAATTAGAGACATGATCAAAAATCATCCTGGGGGATTGGAAACCTCAGAGTACAATCCAGGCAAAAATTAGGGATAATGGCAAGTAACTACGTCCAACAGAGGCAAGTCCATCAGTAGCAGTCGTGCCATCATCAGAAAACTCCGGTCAAGGTCATCTTTGACAGAAGCTCAGGATGCCCAGAATTCAAAGTTGGTAGAAGGATAGTGGTCGTTATGTTTCAATGTAGCCCTCTTCTCTTAAATTACCATTTTCTAACATTGTAAATACTCCACGGAATCACGCGTTTGGCTGATTTCCATCCTATCAATAACATTTGAGCCCTTGTGCTTTTGTTTGCAGTTCTTATTTGTTTTAGCTTTACAGAACGACATTTTAATATGATTAATGATTCTTGAAATAAAACAAAAATGAATTTACTGGTTAAAACTTTTTCTTCTTTTAAAATAAGGATGACAATTTCTTTTGACTATTGAACATCGAAAGGACATCGATCACTTCGCCAGAAGTAATCGAACTTCAAAGTGCAAAATCAATGTACTCCTTCTAAATCAGAGCACCTGAATGAAGGATCAACAGTGTCAGGGACCGTGTTTCACCTGACGCCCTCGGAAAAGTCCTTATCTCCTAAGCCCGACCAACGTAGCTCCCGAAAGGGACTATCTCTCCTAAGCAAGGCAGAATTGCTACTTTTGGACTAGTGATACCTCTTCGTCCCCCGCAGTGGCCGAGTATCCCGTCGTGTTCATCCATTAGTCTATATGTCGCGTCAGTTTTGTCGGCTTAAACATACATACATCATGTATTGTTGATTCATTCATAGTCATATTGCATCACTATCACTCTAGTCGGTCTCACCCCCTAGTGATAAACGTCCTCTTGTCAATCGAGTTGCCAGTTCTTTCCTTGTCAGGAATCGTCGTGTCTGAACAACTGCTTCTCCACTTTGCTGCTGAACTAAAGCCGGTCTTCGACCACATTGATAACTTGAACCTCTGAAAGATCAAAGAAACTTTCGACAAACATCACTCTTCGCCAGTGAAGATGATATCTCCGCTTTCCCAGATTAAGGAAAATCTCCGGAGAAAGCCTCTTAATCAGAGATTTAGCAATACAACAGTTTTTCTCCAAAAAATTCGCTGACGAAAAGGTCATTAGCACCTCAAAATTGGATCACATCATATGACATTTATTCAGGAAGATCCCGAGAAAAGTATGATGTAATGACCCAAGCGAAAGCGGCCTCTCAAGAGACTCATTTTCCCCAGTAGAATCGACAAATGGCGTCTCCAACAGAGAAGTTTGTGCACCTCTACAACTCAGACGAATGGGTTCCCCAACAAGTCTGACATCAAAACCTGTTCCGTCAAATGGTATCTCACCATGAAAATTCGGAGAGAAGTTTGAGAAGAACTGCTACAAGTAGCGTCCCTTGTCAAGAAAGTTTATTGAAAAAAGAAACTGAGACCAGTTCCTTGGCAGGAAACCAGGATCGAGGGGAAGTTTATTTCAGAAACTGAGACCAGTTCCTTGGTAGGAAACCAGGATCGAGGGGAAGTTTATTTCAGAAACTGAGACCAGTTCCTTGGTGGGAAACCAGGACCGAGGGGAAGTTTATTTCAGAAACTGAGACTAGTTCCATGGTAGGAAACCAGGATCGAGGGGAAGTTTTTACCTTTTCTGAGCATCATTGCTTAGCAAAAGAAGAAGGATGCATGAACTACCATTCTTGACCACCATCAAAATTTCGGGTATTCCGATATTTAATTCTCTTGCACCCTGAATGCCCGAATACCTTTGCCATTCACACCTTCGGGTCCAAGAAGATTAAATAGGGGCATCTGTCATACCCCAAATTACGACCACTAAGATTCTCATCATTGTGCAAATCATCATCACAATATGGAGGAACCATCATACCTAATTAGTCTCCCCAAGGATGGGTGAGCACTCACTACAAATCAAAATTAGGGTTTCAAACCCTCTCAGAGTTCTTAGACAAAAGATCAATCAAGTAATGACATGATCTTCCACTTGTCTAAACCTCTCAAACATCCACAATGGATCAAAAGGACTCCCACCTCAGGAATCAAACACAATGTTACAACATTCCAGGTGGATCAAGACTCTTGATCGCCAGTGTCACCAAATTAGGGTTTTGGTCGACCAGGGCCTCCAGATGGGAATTTTCCTCTGGGCATGAGCCAATGCCTCAAAGCATAACTTATGATGCTCCAAGGGACATCATGAACCCAATCAACAAGTCAATTTTGCTTCAGGGGAAGCATTTATCAAAAATAAGGAATTAGGGTTTCTTGACCTAATTCACCCCTAAGTAGACTTTTAGGACAAATCATGAGCCAAGACCTCAAGACATGATTTGGGGGTCTCTAACACACTAAATTGATCCATTTGCAACAATGGATTAATCCAAGAAGCTTGAGCAACAAGTTTCAATTTCATCTGAACCACAGTTAGGGTTTCGCGGGAAAAGTCAGCTGTATCTTAGACTTTTGACCAGGACATGCTCCCTAACCCTAGGACATGATTCAATACACCCTATAACACCTATGAAATCAATCCATCAAGTTTGATTTAGGTCAAGTACTTGATTTCATAGAGGATCGCACAGTTTGGAATTCATCTGATAAAAAGTCAACTGTGCACAAAAGTCAAATTTGGCTTTTTGAGATTTTTCACAATTATGGTTTTTTAACCCTAAAATGATGTTAATGTGTGATTGGAATCATCATTCATCAAGAAAAATCAAGAAAAGTGGGATAACTTGTAAAAGGGGTAACCATAAAAAACTTAGAAATTTTCTAAGGTTATGGAACAAAGTCGCTAGGGTACCAACTTTGGAGGATCATAACTCCTAAACTACAAGGCTATTTTTTCCATCCAAGGCTGGATATGTAGCCCTCATGGCCCTATACAAAAGCTTCAAATACACCTCATTCTAATTCATCATGGATTTTGAGTTATGGAATGATCAAAATGGCTGAAAACATGAAATGTCACTTTTTCTAACACTTAGTGAAATTTTCACTAAGTCAGAATCTGCCTTACTTTTTTCCAAATGTAGGGGCATTTTTCATTTGGATCCAAAAAGTATCAAAAGCAATTATGATCAAACAGTTGTAGTATCATATGAGGGCTTTCAAAAATGACCAAGAACATCACCAAACTCAACTTGAGTCATGAGATAAGACAATGGCAATATGCCTTTCTGAAAACTGCCATGGCTAGGCAGAATTTTGGACTTTTGCTCGATTTTGCAAAATCAGATAATTCCAAGCCTTGTCACTTTGGACACATCTGAGGATCAAATCTAAAGGGAACAAACACTGATCCAAGCCTCCAAAGTCTTTGGAACAAGAAGTATCATGCCAAACCTAGAAATCCCTAAAAGAGGGACAAGACTCTAATTTTGGATTGGAGCATTTAATGGATGCTTAGAGGTGGCATGGACTGACACATTTCCAGCTGAATTCAGTCAAGAATGATCCAACAACTAGGGAACCAAAGGCCTGTGCTCTAACCTCTAGTCAATGGCTAGAGGAGACTTGGCTTCCCATTGATCAACATTGGCCAAACCTCTGTTGTGGTTGCCATTCACTATTGATCCCAAAACAAACTTGCTCTACTATGAATAGAGCTCATTTGTGCTCAGTTTGAGTACACCAAAGCCATCAAACAGATGTTTTCCTCAAAATCCCTTTCTTTAGGCAAAAATACCTTCTTTAGCAAGGTAACTCTGAGTTTTTGAGTTAGAGAGCATTTCCATCACAGCTTATGATCCAAACACATCCAATATATCATATCTAAGCTGTCCAAACTCTCACAAGTGACCTGTAATCCTTAAATCACAAAGTTACCTCTCAAAAACTCGAAATAGTACTTTTGTGCATTTTTCAAACCATGCCTTGATTCAGTCACTTTCCAAACCAGAGAAAACCTCAAACACACTCCAAATATCATCCTTGAACTGTCCCAAATGGTTCCTCCATCTGGAACACCATTTGAGGGAGTTGCTATTTTGGCCATTTTAAACCCTTTTGTAAGAAAGGGCCAGTTTGTGTTTTTACAGGTTCCAGGTGATTCCACTCATCCTAAAAGCTTCTAAGGGATCATTTGAGAGTGTCCAAAGCATCAAACCATTTATGGAACAAGAAACTTGGCAGATTGCACAAAAAACTCCAAAAGCTCAAAAGAGAGGTAAGCATCATGACTTGAACTTTCCAAAATATGCATTGCTTTGAAGTCCACAGATCATGCATCTCTTATACATGTTATATGTGTTGTGTTTGAGCCAATTCATCATGTAATTCATGCCTGTAACAAGAAGTAGCATAGAAAATGCAATTATTGGCCTATTTCAAAACCACTATCGGATTTTCAGGAGGGAGCATAATCTTAAAAAATACCACCACCATTGGATTCCTTGCGAAATTCAAGGCCAGATGCATATAATTTTTGTCCCCAACCAGGGAGAAATGAGAAAATTATGGACCTTCCCGTTTCTTGCCAAAACTTGCCTTGCCTTGTGTAACACCCCAGTTTTAGTATTTTTATTTAAGTGAGTCGTTTTTTTATTATTTTATTATTATATTATTTTATTTTTGACTTTTATCTGAAATTATGTTATTTTTTGATATGATTATATTTTATCGTGTTTTGGGATCGTTTGCGAGAAATTTGAGTGTAGGGGTATTTTGAGCATTTGGGTGTATTTTGTTAAGTTAGTAAAAGAAAGAAAAATAGAAATAGAAGAAAAATAGAAAATTAGAAAGAGAAGAAGAAAAGAAGAAAAAGAGAAGAAAAGAAGAGGAAAGGAGAGAAAGAGAGAAATTGGAGAAAACTTGGGAAATCAAAGAGAACAAGTTCTAGGAATCGATTAATCGGGTAAGGGTGTGAAATTCAATTATCTTATATATGTGTATGATTATGTATGTTTGTGTGGAAGTTTTGTTGGTTTTTCAAATATAGGTCGAAATGAGATAAACGATTAAAAATCGATGTTTTCACGGATGAATTTCGAAATAAATTGCGTAGATTAGTCGTATGAGGTTAGGCCAAGATTATAGAAACTCGTTTGGTTGAAATCGGTTGATATTGTGAGTTTTGACATTTTTGAGTTTTGAGATTTTGAGATTTTGGTGAAAAATAAAAGTCGTGGAATCGGGTTTTTCTTAATCCTAATATGTTGGTGTGTATTTATGTGATATTACCATGTATTTATTCGGAAGAAAGTAATTGAATCGGTCGGGTTTCGGGCGATTACGCGGCTGTACCAGAATGTAGCAGAATTTCTGGTTTTGTGCGCAGTCGTACGGACACGTGCTGTAGGTGAAAAATTCTGTTTTGGAAAAACTTCGGAAATTCATATCTCTTGAACCGTAAGTCGGTTTTGACCCCCGTTCGAAGCGTGGGGAAGCTAACGAGATGTTCTTTCTAGGAAAAATGATTTTGAGGTCTGAACCTAGTCCAATCGGTACAGTTTTTTCGAACCGTTTCGTAGTGTCGGGCGTCCGGGTTTATGTTTTTGCGTTATTTTGAAATATTCATATCTTCTTCGTTGTTTATCCGATTTAAGTGTTCTTTATATGGATGTGAAGCTAAAAATATGTTCTATGATTTGGTGAAGAAAAATATTATTTTTAGCCGACTTTTAACCGACTTTTCCGGTAAACCGTAAATCGAATTGTTTGGTTATTTGTGAAAACGTTCGGTTGCCGTTTGGCACAATTGATGTGAATGTAGGTGGATTGTGTGTGATGTGTGCATAATTGATGTGTATTATGCTATGTGCTGTTGTGTGATGAAAATGCTTGTGATGATACGTGTGGTGATGAATTGTGGCCGAAAGGCAAATAAATGCAATGTGTTGTATTTTGTTATATGTGCATGTTTGTGACTGCATATATGTGGGAGATGCATTGGTTGTCATGAGTCATTGTATGCCAAACATCATGAAATACATTGTTGAAACGTCCTGAGTGACGATTTGGTTCCTGAGGGAATCCATAACATCGTGGTCCTCGAAAATATGAGGCGTTGCCTGAGGACTTGAAGCGATGAATTTGCTATACCATCGTGTGCCTCAAAAATACGAGGCGTTGCCTGAGGACTTAAAGCGATATGTATAGACGATTGTGGGCTCCTTTGGAGACTTAAAGCAATCCTTAACGTCGTGGGCCTCGAAAATATGAGGCGTTGCCTGAGGACTTAAAGCGACGGGTGAACATCGTAGGCCCGACGGGGAGTTACTTGAGATTCTCAGTAACGAGCGATGATTCCAATAGTTCCTGAGTGAACTAATGATGAGACATGAGAAATATTGGAAGTCGGTACCGCATGGCATGTGCATAGAGTCGTTGTGTCGGTCTCTGTGCATTTGCATGAATCATGAATTAATTGTGCATGGCAAAGTGATTGTGATTGACGAGATGAAATATGTGCAATTGTATTGAATGGTATATGTTTGATTGACATATGTGATTGTGAATTGTTGTGCATTTGTGTTATATGCATTGGGTTATGAATGCTATGTTTTGGTGTATAAACATATGCTTGATGCGTGAATATGTGATTATGTGAATATAATCTGTATATGCTTTATGTGTTGGCAGGTGATAATTGTGGTGAGATAATTGAACATGTGTATTTTTATGTTGATATATATAATTATATTCATTTATATTATGGTTGTCTTTCTCACCCTTCTGCTCGTTTTATAATGCTCTATGAGGCATTGCAGATTAGAGTTGCTGGAGGTATTTTGTGAAGCTTTGTATCTTCACCATTTTTGTCGGTCGGCTCTGATATGTGACACCGGGTAGTTAGGGAGGCCGTTTGCTATTATTATGTATTATGTATATATTATCTTTTGGCTGGTACATGTATAACTTGATGTATGACAACTTTTACATGATATATGTTAATCAGATTTTAGATTTTCCGCTTTAATTCTAATTTCTGGAATGTGGGTGTAAGGAACGGAGTTTCCTCTGTATGTATGCTACCCCACTGTTGCATATCTTTATGGGCAGGTGTTGTATGTATTGTTTGGTTTCAATTGATGTGATTTCCCTGTCTATGCCATGATAATTTAAATAGACTCTGATCGAATTTCGAACTTTCTTTTATTGCTTTAAATGCATGTTTATTTGGGGGTATAGATTGGGGGCGTCACATTAAGTGGTATCAGAGCCAGTCTGTGTCAGTTTGTGTCAGTTGTGTCTGTCGTTTTAGGCGAGTTGCTGTTGTGCAGCAGTTGTGTGCTGGTGGGTTGTTGGTTAACCATAAGTTTCTGTATTTGGATGAACAGAATATGGCCCGAGCTGTGCAGGATGTACCGGATGTTATGGGTAATGATGAGTTTGGAAAGAATAAGCTGCCTATCTTCAAGGGAAGATATGATCCGGATGGTGCACAATTTTGGTTTGAAGAGGTTGAAAGAATCTTCCGTGTGATGGATTGCGCTGAAGAGAATAAGGTGAGATTGGGTACTTGCATGCTGGAGGAAGAAGCAGCTGATTGGTGGGTTAGTTTGCGCCAAGGGTTGGAAGTGGATGAGGAAGAGGTTACTTGGAATTTATTTGGCCGAGAGTTTCGGAGGAAGTATTATCCTGAGGGAGTGAAGGAAAAGAAAGAGATTGAGTTTTTGGAATTAAAACAAGGTAATATGTCAGTTGTTGAGTATACGACTAAGTTTGTGGAACTGGTGCAGTTTTATCCTCATTATCCAGAGGCGACTGCTGAATTTTCTAAGTGTGTGAAATATGAGAACGGATTGCGTCCGGAGATTAAACGGGCAATTGGTTATCAGAGGATTAGAAGGTTTTCTGAATTGGTGGACAATTGTAGGATGTATGAAGAGGATTGTAAAGCGTGTGCTACTCCCTATAAGAGTGTGGATGACAGGAAAGGGAAACAACAGTTTCGTGATGGGCCTTATGTGACGAGGGGTAACTTTGAGAGAAAGGCAAGTGGGGGAGGAATGTCTGGTCCTCCGAAGTGTTACATTAAATGTTACAAGTGTGGAGAAGTAGGACATCTTCAGATGGATTGTAGGAGGAATAAACTGAAATGTTCCAATTGTGGAGTTTCGGAACATGTTGCAGCGGATTGTAGGAGAATTAAGGTGCGATGTTTCAACTGTGGTGAAACAGGTCATATTAGCACAGGCTGTACGAAACCGAAGAAAGCTCAGACTGGTAGGAAGGCTGTTGCATTGTCAGGAGAGGAGACTACTAGTGCGGATCGTTTGACTCAAGGTACTTGTTTATTAATAGTATACCTTTAATTGCTATTGTTGATATTGGAACGACTCATTCGTTTATTTCGTGTGAGTGCGTGAAGTGTTTGAATTTGTTGTTGTCTTCTTGGGGTAGTAAGATGGTTATTGATACTCCAGCAATGGGGTCAGTAATTACTTTTTGGTTTGTTTAAATTGTTCTTTGACCGTTATGGTAACGGCTTGTGATGGATTTAGTGTGTTTATAATTAGAGAGATTAGAATGAGATAAGTGGGGGAGAAGCTGGTACTTCTCCATGTGGCTTCAGGTGTAAAGCGCTGGCTCAGTGGGTTGTGAATTACAGGATTATAAGTGTGATTTCTGGTTCAAGAAGGGATGCAGAAGTAAGGTTTAGGTTAACTAAGGATTTGTGCCTTAGGTGGTTTTGTGTATAGGATGTAAGGAATGCTATTATGGTTTGGTGGAGACGGTTTATGCTTCATCATGGTTGTCGGCTGTCTATTGACAAATTGAGGAACTGATCACCCTTAATCTCTTGTTGATAGTAGACGGGAATTATGTTGGATGTATGGACGTGTCTTTCCGGCTTTGATAGTGGTGCGGATTGGATTACTTGAAATTTAAGGAAATGTTCGCGGATTGTTTTGTCAAGTTGAAGAAGATTTTATATCTGACGGTAATGCGGAATTAAGGTTCTAGTAGGTGGTTAACTTGAGAAGTTGTTGAGAGTCCTTTTTGGTTGGTTGTTGTAATAGGTTGGAATTTGGATTATCAATAGAAGGGATTGTGTATGGATTACGGACAGTGGTATAAGATGACGATTGAGATTAAGTATTCACTTTCGGGATTAGGTAACTGTAATGGTTTGGTTGAGTGGATTAGAATTACAATTGTTGGAACGATTGATAAGAGTAGTGATTTGCTTGAGTTGAGGCTTTAATCGACTTGTGTGATGGGTTATATTTGTTGTTATCAGAAGTAGATGTGGTGTTACTATGAGAGGCTCTGAAGTTGGTTAAGGTGATTAGAAACTTCTTGGACTTTTTGTTGGTTATTATTGGAGGGTATGGAAGACTTTTTCCAAGATTAGCGTTTGGTTACGTAAGTTGACTTGCAAAGGTGGAGTCAATGGTTTGGGGATGTATCTTGGATGAGTAGTCGGTGTGTTAAGATAAGAGAGTAAGTAGTGGCTTATGTTCTGTGATATTCGAGGATTCATGGAAAGATCAGTATTATTGTGGAAATTGGAATCATTTGCAGTTGTAATTGCGTTGGAATATTGGGAGTATTATCTTTATGATTCTAGATTTGAAGTGTTTGGTAATTACAAGAATATTGAGTACTGGTTTGGTCTGAAGGAATAGAGACAACGAGATTGGTTAGAAGTTGAGTAGAGTTATTGTTGTGTCTGAGGAGTTAAGTTGAAAGTTTCTATGTATGGCTGTTTTGGGTGGTCCGAGGATTAGAATTGTTTGAACAGTTCAGAGGCTTGTGTCTGGTGTGCGAGATAACACGAAAGAATGCGAGGTGGAATATTAAAAGTGAACAGTGGTTTTTGAAAGGTTTGTGAAAGAGTTAGACTTTGGGAGAGAGATTGGTAGTTTTGATGGTTACGAGTTATCAGAGTGCGCAGCGGGAGCGTGATGTGGCACATTTCGTATATGTGTGTGCGACTTGTGAGGGTTCGTAGGTTGAACATTGGAAATCTATAGGAATGATGAGACCATTGGATGTTTCAGAGGGGATGTGTTAAGAGAAAGGTTCTAATAGTATCCATGTGCTGCTAGTTGAGGGATGTTTTGGTTATATGTTCGATTGGAGAATCGTAGCAGGGTTGTGGTAAGGTTGTGTAACAATGATGTTGGTGTTCTGGTTTTGTTGATGCTGTGGTGTCGGGGAACTTTATGTTCTTGTTTGGGTTGTTGTCTCGTTTCCATTGTGTTGGTTCGAGTGTGAAGAGCTAATTCCTGTGTGGGAATTAGGGGAGTGTTACCTAGGGTAGGGTAACGATCTTGTTGTGTTTCGGTTCTAGAGTGAACCTGTGTGTTGGTATCGTGGTTTTCCTTGAGTTGTGAGTTGGTTGTCAAGTGCATTGTATGGGCTTTGCATCTTGTCGTTGTTGTTGTCGTCGTTGTCGTGTCGTTGTTGTATCTGCTGTTAGCAAGGTGGTTTGTCAGTTGTGTTATTCGGGGTGTGCCTTTTTGTTGGCATGTTGGTTTATTAGTCGGATGCGAGAGTCGTATCCAGAGTTGTTCGTCTCGGTTATATTTTCGAGGACGAAAATTTCTAAGTGGGGGAGAATTGTAACGCCCCAGTTTTAGTATTTTTATTTAAGTGAGTCGTTTTTTTATTATTTTATTATTATATTATTTTATTTTCGGCTTTTATCTGAAATTATGTTATTTTTCGATATGATTATATTTTATCGTGTTTTGGGATCGTTTGCGAGAAATTTGAGTGTAGGGGTATTTTGGGCATTTGGGTGTATTTTGTTAAGTTAGTAAAAGAAAGAAAAATAGAAATAGAAGAAAAATAGAAAATTAGAAAGAGAAGAAGAAAAGAAGAAAAAGAGAAGAAAAGAAGAGGAAAGGAGAGAAAGAGAGAAATTGGAGAAAACTTGGGAAATCAAAGAGAACAAGTTCTAGGAATCGATTAATCGGGTAAGGGTGTGAAATTCAATTATCTTATATATGTGTATGATTATGTATGTTTGTGTGGAAGTTTTGTTGGTTTTTCAAATATAGGTCGAAATGAGATAAACGATTAAAAATCGATGTTTTCACGGATGAATTTCGAAATAAATTGCGTAGATTAGTCGTATGAGGTTAGGCCGAGATTATAGAAACTCGTTTGGTCGAAATCGGTTGATATTGTGAGTTTTGACATTTTTGAGTTTTGAGATTTTGAGATTTTGGTGAAAAATAAAAGTCGTGGAATCGGGTTTTTCTTGATCCTAATATGTTGGTGTGTATTTATGTGATATTACCATGTATTTAATCAGAAGAAAGTAATTGAATCGGTCGGGTTTCGGGCGATTACGCGGCTGTACCAGAATGTAGCAGAATTTCTGGTTTTGTGCGCAGTCGTACGGACGCGTGCTGTAGGTGAAAAATTCTGTTTTGGAAAAACTTCGGAAATTCATATCTCTTGAACCGTAAGTCGGTTTTGACCCCCGTTCGAAGCGTGGGGAAGCTAACGAGATGTTCTTTCTAGGAAAAATGATTTTGAGGTCTGAACCTAGTCCAATCGGTACAGTTTTTTCGAACCGTTTCGTAGTGTCGGGCGTCCGGGTTTATGTTTTTGCGTTATTTTGAAATATTCATATCTTCTTCGTTGTTTATCCGATTTAAGTGTTCTTTATATGGATGTGAAGCTAAAAATATGTTCTATGATTTGGTGAAGAAAAATATTATTTTTAGCCGACTTTTAACCGACTTTTCCGGTAAACCGTAAATCGAATTGTTTGGTTATTTGTGAAAACGTTCGGTTGCCGTTTGGCACAATTGATGTGAATGTAGGTGGATTGTGTGTGATGTGTGCATAATTGATGTGTATTATGCTATGTGTTGTTGTGTGATGAAAATGCTTGTGATGATACGTGTGGTGATGAATTGTGGCCGAAAGGCAAATAAATGCAATGTGTTGTATTTTGTTATATGTGCATGTTTGTGACTGCATATATGTGGGAGATGCATTGGTTGTCATGAGTCATTGTATGCCAAACATCATGAAATGCATTGTTGAAACGTCCTGAGTGACGATTTGGTTCCTGAGGGAATCCATAACATCGTGGTCCTCGAAAATATGAGGCGTTGCCTGAGGACTTGAAGCGATGAATTTGCTATACCATCGTGTGCCTCAAAAATACGAGGCGTTGCCTGAGGAGTTAAAGCGATATGTATAGACGATTGTGGGCTCCTTTGGAGACTTAAAGCAATCCTTAACGTCGTGGGCCTCGAAAATATGAGGCGTTGCCTGAGGACTTAAAGCGACGGGTGAACATCGTAGGCCCGACGAGGAGTTACTTGAGATTCTCAGTAACGAGCGATGATTCCAATAGTTCCTGAGTGAACTAATGATGAGACATGAGAAATATTGGAAGTCGGTACCGCATGGCATGTGCATAGAGTCGTTGTGTCGGTCTCTGTGCATTTGCATGAATCATGAATTAATTGTGCATGGCAAAGTGATTGTGATTGACGAGATGAAATATGTGCAATTGTATTGAATGGTATATGTTTGATTGACATATGTGATTGTGAATTGTTGTGCATTTGTGTTATATGCATTGGGTTATGAATGCTATGTTTTGGTGTATAAACATATGCTTGATGCGTGAATATGTGATTATGTGAATATAATCTGTATATGCCTTATGTGTTGGCAGGTGATAATTGTGGTGAGATAATTGAACATGTGTATTTTTATGTTGATATATATAATTATATTCATTTATATTATGGTTGTCTTTCTCACCCTTCTGCTCGTTTTATAATGCTCTATGAGGCATTGCAGATTAGAGTTGCTGGAGGTATTTTGTGAAGCTTTGTATCTTCACCATTTTTGTCGTTCGGCTCTGATATGTGACACCGGGTAGTTAGGGAGGCCGTTTGCTATTATTATGTATTATGTATATATTATCTTTTGGCTGGTACATGTATAACTTGATGTATGACAACTTTTACATGATATATGTTAATCAGATTTTAGATTTTTCGCTTTAATTCTAATTTCTGGAATGTGGGTGTAAGGAACGGAGTTTCCTCTGTATGTATGCTACCCCACTATTGCATATCTTTATGGGCAGGTGTTGTATGTATTGTTTGGTTTCAATTGATGTGATTTCCCTGTCTATGCCATGATAATTTAAATAGACTCTGATCGAATTTCGAACTTTCTTTTATTGCTTTAAATGCATGTTTATTTGGGGGTATAGATTGGGGGCGTCACATTAAGTGGTATCAGAGCCAGTCTGTGTCAGTTTGTGTCAGTTGTGTCTGTTGTGTCTGTCGTTTTAGGCGAGTTGCTGTTGTGCAGCAGTTGTGTGCTGGTGGGTTGTTGGTTAACCATAAGTTTCTGTATTTGGATGAACAGAATATGGCCCGAGCTGTGCAGGATGTACCGGATGTTATGGGTAATGATGAGTTTGGAAAGAATAAGCTGCCTATCTTCAAGGGAAGATATGATCCGGATGGTGCACAATTTTGGTTTGAAGAGGTTGAAAGAATCTTCCGTGTGATGGATTGCGCTGAAGAGAATAAGGTGAGATTGGGTACTTGCATGCTGGAGGAAGAAGCAGCTGATTGGTGGGTTAGTTTGCGCCAAGGGTTGGAAGTGGATGAGGAAGAGGTTACTTGGAATTTATTTGGCCGAGAGTTTCGGAGGAAGTATTATCCTGAGGGAGTGAAGAAAAGAAAGAGATTGAGTTTTTGGAATTAAAACAAGGTAATATGTCAGTTGTTGAGTATACGACTAAGTTTGTGGAACTGGTGCAGTTTTATCCTCATTATCCGGAGGCGACTGCTGAATTTTCTAAGTGTGTGAAATATGAGAACGGATTGCGTCCGGAGATTAAACGGGCAATTGGTTATCAGAGGATTAGAAGGTTTTCTGAATTGGTGGACAATTGTAGGATGTATGAAGAGGATTGTAAAGCGCGTGCTACTCCCTATAAGAGTGTGGATGACAGGAAAGGGAAACAACAGTTTCGTGATGGGCCTTATGTGACGAGGGGTAACTTTGAGAGAAATGCAAGTGGGGGAGGAATGTCTGGTCCTCCGAAGTGTTACATTAAATGTTACAAGTGTGGAGAAGTAGGACATCTTCAGATGGATTGTAGGAGGAATAAACTGAAATGTTCCAATTGTGGAGTTTCGGAACATGTTGCAGCGGATTGTAGGAGAATTAAGGTGCGATGTTTCAACTGTGGTGAAACAGGTCATATTAGCACAGGCTGTACGAAACCGAAGAAAGCTCAGACTGATAGGAAGGCTGTTGCATTGTCAGGAGAGGATACTACTAGTGCGGATCGTTTGACTCAAGGTACTTGTTTATTAATAGTATACCTTTAATTGCTATTGTTGATATTGGAACGACTCATTCGTTTATTTCGTGTGAGTGCGTGAAGTGTTAGAATTTGTTGTTGTCTTCTTGGGGTAGTAAGATGGTTATTGATACTCCAGCAATGGGGTCAGTAATTACTTTTTGGTTTGTTTAAATTGTTCTTTGACCGTTATGGTAACGGCTTGTGATGGATTTAGTGTGTTTATAATTAGAGAGATTAGAATGAGATAAGTGGGGGAGAAGCTGGTACTTCTCCATGTGGCTTCAGGTGTAAAGCGCTGGCTCAATGGGTTGTGAATTACAGGATTATAAGTGTGATTTCTGGTTCAAGAAGGGATGCAGAAGTAAGGTTTAGGTTAACTAAGGATTTGTGCCTTAGGTGGTTTTGTGTATAGGATGTAAGGAATGCTATTATGGTTTGGTGGAGACGGTTTATGCTTCATCATGGTTGTCGGCTGTCTATTGACAAATTGAGGAACTGATCACCCTTAATCTCTTGTTGATAATAGACGGGAATTATGTTGGATGTATGGACGTGTCTTTCCGGCTTTGATAGTGGTGCGGACTGGATTACTTGAAATTTAAGGAAATGTTCGCGGATTGTTTTGTCAAGTTGAAGAAGATTTTATATCTGACGGTAATGCGGAATTAAGGTTCTAGTAGGTGGTTAACTTGAGAAGTCGTTGAGAGTCCTTTTTGGTTGGTTGTTGTAATAGGTTGGAATTTGGATTATCAATAGAAGGGATTGTGTATGGATTACGGACAGTGGTATAAGATGACGATTGAGATTAAGTATTCACTTTCGGGATTAGGTAACTGTAATGGTTTGGTTGAGTGGATTAGAATTACAATTGTTGGAACGATTGATAAGAGTAGTGATTTGCTTGAGTTGAGGCTTTAATCGACTTGTGTGACGGGTTATATTTGTTGTTATCAGAAGTAGATGTGGTGTTACTATGAGAGGCTCTGAAGTTGGTTAAGGTGATTAGAAACTTCTTGGACTTTTGTTGGTTATTATTGGAGGGTATGGAAGACTTTTTCCAAGATTAGCGTTTGGTTACGTAAGTTGACTTGCAAAGGTGGAGTCAATGGTTTGGGGATGTATTTTGGATGAGTAGTCAGTGTGTTAAGATAAGAGAGTAAGTAGTGGCTTATGTTCTGTGATATTCGAGGATTCATGGAAAGATCAGTATTATTGTGGAAATTGGAATCATTTGCAGTTGTAATTGCGTTGGAATATTGGGAGTATTATCTTTATGATTCTAGATTTGAAGTGTTTGGTAATTACAAGAATATTGAGTACTTGTTTGGTCTGAAGGAATAGAGACAACGAGATTGGTTAGAAGTTGAGTAGAGTTATTGTTGTGTCTGAGGGGTTAAGTTGAAAGTTTCTATGTATGGCTGTTTTGGGTGGTCCGAGGATTAGAATTGTTTGAACAGTTCAGAGGCTTGTGTCTGGTGTGCGAGATAACACGAAAGAATGCGAGGTGGAATATTAAAAGTGAACAGTGGTTTTTGAAAGGTTTGTGAAAGAGTTAGACTTTGGGAGAGAGATTGGTAGTTTTGATGGTTACGAGTTATCAGAGTGCGCAGCGGGAGCGTGATGTGGCACATTTCGTATATGTGTGTGCGACTTGTGAGGGTTCGTAGGTTGAACATTGGAAATCTATAGGAATGATGAGACCATTGGATGTTTCAGAGGGGATGTGTTAAGAGAAAGGTTCTAATAGTATCCATGTGCTGCTAGTTGAGGGATGTTTTGGTTATATGTTCGATTGGAGAATCGTAGCAGGGTTGTGGTAAGGTTGTGTAACAATGATGTTGGTGTTCTGGTTTTGTTGATGCTGTGGTGTCGGGGAACTTTATGTTCTTGTTTAGGTTGTTGTCTCGTTTCCATTGTGTTGGTTCGAGTGTGAAGAGCTAATTCCTGTGTGGGAATTAGGGGAGTGTTACCTAGGGTAGGGTAACGATCTTGTTGTGTTTCGGTTCTAGAGTGAACCTGTGTGTTGGTATCGTGGTTTTCCTTGAGTTGTGAGTTGGTTGTCAAGTGCATTGTATGGGCTTTGCATCTTGTCGTTGTTGTTGTCGTCGTTGTCGTGTCGTTGTTGTATCTGCTGTTAGCAAGGTGGTTTGTCAGTTGTGTTATTCGGGGTGTGCCTTTTTGTTGGCATGTTGGTTTGTTAGTCGGATGCGAGAGTCGTATCCAGAGTTGTTCGTCTCGGTTATATTTTCGAGGACGAAAATTTCTAAGTGGGGGAGAATTGTAACGCCCCAGTTTTAGTATTTTTATTTAAGTGAGTCGTTTTTTTATTATTTTATTATTATATTATTTTATTTTCGACTTTTATCTGAAATTATGTTATTTTTCGATATGATTATATTTTATCGTGTTTTGGGATCGTTTGCGAGAAATTTGAGTGTAGGGGTATTTTGGGCATTTGGGTGTATTTTGTTAAGTTAGTAAAAGAAAGAAAAATAGAAATAGAAGAAAAATAGAAAATTAGAAAGAGAAGAAGAAAAGAAGAAAAAGAGAAGAAAAGAAGAGGAAAGGAGAGAAAGAGAGAAATTGGAGAAAACTTGGGAAATCAAAGAGAACAAGTTCTAGGAATCGATTAATCGGGTAAGGGTGTGAAATTCAATTATCTTATATATGTGTATGATTATGTATGTTTGTGTGGAAGTTTTGTTGGTTTTTCAAATATAGGTCGAAATGAGATAAACGATTAAAAATCGATGTTTTCACGGATGAATTTCGAAATAAATTGCGTAGATTAGTCGTATGAGGTTACGCCGAGATTATAGAAACTCGTTTGGTTGAAATCGGTTGATATTGTGAGTTTTGACATTTTTGAGTTTTGAGATTTTGAGATTTTGGTGAAAAATAAAAGTCGTGGAATCGGGTTTTTCTTGATCCTAATATGTTGGTGTGTATTTATGTGATATTACCATGTATTTATTCGGAAGAAAGTAATTGAATCGGTCGGGTTTCGGGCGATTACGCGGCTGTACCAGAATGTAGCAGAATTTCTGGTTTTGTGCGCAGTCGTACGGACGCGTGCTGTAGGTGAAAAATTCTGTTTTGGAAAAACTTCGGAAATTCATATCTCTTGAACCGTAAGTCGGTTTTGACCCCCGTTCGAAGCGTGGGGAAGCTAACGAGATGTTCTTTCTAGGAAAAATGATTTTGAGGTCTGAACCTAGTCCAATCGGTACAGTTTTTTCGAACCGTTTCGTAGTGTCGGGCGTCCGGGTTTATGTTTTTGCGTTATTTTGAAATATTCATATCTTCTTCGTTGTTTATCCGATTTAAGTGTTCTTTATATGGATGTGAAGCTAAAAATATGTTCTATGATTTGGTGAAGAAAAATATTATTTTTAGCCGACTTTTAACCGACTTTTCTGGTAAACCGTAAATCGAATTGTTTGGTTATTTGTGAAAACGTTCGGTTGCCGTTTGGCACAATTGATGTGAATGTAGGTGGATTGTGTGTGATGTGTGCATAATTGATGTGTATTATGCTATGTGCTGTTGTGTGATGAAAATGCTTGTGATGATACGTGTGGTGATGAATTGTGGCCGAAAGGCAAATAAATGCAATGTGTTGTATTTTGTTATATGTGCATGTTTGTGACTGCATATATGTGGGAGATGCATTGGTTGTCATGAGTCATTGTATGCCAAACATCATGAAATGCATTGTTGAAACGTTCTGAGTGACGATTTGGTTCCTGAGGGAATCCATAACATCGTGGTCCTCGAAAATATGAGGCGTTGCCTGAGGACTTGAAGCGATGAATTTGCTATACCATCGTGTGCCTCAAAAATACGAGGCGTTGCCTGAGGACTTAAAGCGATATGTATAGACGATTGTGGGCTCCTTTGGAGACTTAAAGCAATCCTTAACGTCGTGGGCCTCGAAAATATGAGGCGTTGCCTGAGGACTTAAAGCGACGGGTGAACATCGTAGGCCCGACGGGGAGTTACTTGAGATTCTCAGTAACGAGCGATGATTCCAATAGTTCCTGAGTGAACTAATGATGAGACATGAGAAATATTGGAAGTCGGTACCGCATGGCATGTGCATAGAGTCGTTGTGTCGGTCTCCGTGCATTTGCATGAATCATGAATTAATTGTGCATGGCAAAGTGATTGTGATTGACGAGATGAAATATGTGCAATTGTATTGAATGGTATATGTTTGATTGACATATGTGATTGTGAATTGTTGTGCATTTGTGTTATATGCATTGGGTTATGAATGCTATGTTTTGGTGTATAAACATATGCTTGATGCGTGAATATGTGATTATGTGAATATAATTTGTATATGCCTTATGTGTTGGCAGGTGATAATTGTGGTGAGATAATTGAACATGTGTATTTTTATGTTGATATATATAATTATATTCATTTATATTATGGTTGTCTTTCTCACCCTTCTGCTCGTTTTATAATGCTCTATGAGGCATTGCAGATTAGAGTTGCTGGAGGTATTTTGTGAAGCTTTGTATCTTCACCATTTTTGTCGGTCGGCTCTGATATGTGACACCGGGTAGTTAGGGAGGCCGTTTGCTATTATTATGTATTATGTATATATTATCTTTTGGCTGGTACATGTATAACTTGATGTATGACAACTTTTACATGATATATGTTAATCAGATTTTAGATTTTCCGCTTTAATTCTAATTTCTGGAATGTGGGTGTAAGGAACGGAGTTTCCTCTGTATGTATGCTACCCCACTGTTGCATATCTTTATGGGCAGGTGTTGTATGTATTGTTTGGTTTCAATTGATGTGATTTCCCTGTCTATGCCATGATAATTTAAATAGACTCTGATCGAATTTCGAACTTTCTTTTATTGCTTTAAATGCATGTTTATTTTGGGGTATAGATTGGGGGCGTCACATTAAGTGGTATCAGAGCCAGTCTGTGTCAGTTTGTGTCAGTTGTGTCTATTGTGTCTGTCGTTTTAGGCGAGTTGCTGTTGTGCAGTAGTTGTGTGCTGGTGGGTTGTTGGTTAACCATAAGTTTCTGTATTTGGATGAACAGAATATGGCCCGAGCTGTGCAGGATGTACCGGATGTTATGGGTAATGATGAGTTTGGAAAGAATAAGTTGCCTATCTTCAAGGGAAGATATGATCCGGATGGTGCACAATTTTGGTTTGAAGAGGTTGAAAGAATCTTCCGTGTGATGGATTGCGCTGAAGAGAATAAGGTGAGATTGGGTACTTGCATGCTGGAGGAAGAAGCAGCTGATTGGTGGGTTAGTTTGCGCCAAGGGTTGGAAGTGGATGAGGAAGAGGTTACTTGGAATTTATTTGGCCGAGAGTTTCGGAGGAAGTATTATCCTGAGGGAGTGAAGGAAAAGAAAGAGATTGAGTTTTTGGAATTAAAACAAGGTAATATGTCAGTTGTTGAGTATACGACTAAGTTTGTGGAACTGGTGCAGTTTTATCCTCATTATCCGGAGGCGACTGCTGAATTTTCTAAGTGTGTGAAATATGAGAACGGATTGCGTCTGGAGATTAAACGGGCAATTGGTTATCAGAGGATTAGAAGGTTTTCTGAATTGGTGGACAATTGTAGGATGTATGAAGAGGATTGTAAAGCGCGTGCTACTCCCTATAAGAGTGTGGATGACAGGAAAGGGAAACAACAGTTTCGTGATGGGCCTTATGTGACGAGGGGTAACTTTGAGAGAAACGCAAGTGGGGGAGGAATGTCTGGTCCTCCGAAGTGTTACATTAAATGTTACAAGTGTGGAGAAGTAGGACATCTTCAGATGGATTGTAGGAGGAATAAACTGAAATGTTCCAATTGTGGAGTTTCGGAACATGTTGCAGCGGATTGTAGGAGAATTAAGGTGCGATGTTTCAACTGTGGTGAAACAGGTCATATTAGCACAGGCTGTACGAAACCGAAGAAAGCTCAGACTGGTAGGAAGGCTGTTGCATTGTCAGGAGAGGAGACTACTACTGCGGATCGTTTGACTCAAGGTACTTGTTTATTAATAGTATACCTTTAATTGCTATTGTTGATATTGGAACGACTCATTCGTTTATTTCGTGTGAGTGCGTGAAGTGTTTGAATTTGTTGTTGTCTTCTTGGGGTAGTAAGATGGTTATTGATACTCCAGCAATGGGGTCAGTAATTACTTTTTGGTTTGTTTAAATTGTTCTTTGACCGTTATGGTAACGGCTTGTGATGGATTTAGTGTGTTTATAATTAGAGAGATTAGAATGAGATAAGTGGGGGAGAAGCTGGTACTTCTCCATGTGGCTTCAGGTGTAAAGCGCTGGCTCAGTGGGTTGTGAATTACAGGATTATAAGTGTGATTTCTGGTTCAAGATGGGATGCAGAAGTAAGGTTTAGGTTAACTAAGGATTTGTGCCTTAGGTGGTTTTGTGTATAGGATGTAAGGAATGCTATTATGGTTTGGTGGAGACGGTTTATGCTTCATCATGGTTGTCGGCTGTCTATTGACAAATTGAGGAACTGATCACCCTTAATCTCTTGTTGATAGTAGACGGGAATTATGTTGGATGTATGGACGTGTCTTTCCGGCTTTGATAGTGGTGCGGATTGGATTACTTGAAATTTAAGGAAATGTTCGCGGATTGTTTTGTCAAGTTGAAGAAGATTTTATATCTAACGGTAATGCGGAATTAAGGTTCTAGTAGGTGGTTAACTTGAGAAGTCGTTGAGAGTCCTTTTTGGTTGGTTGTTGTAATAGGTTGGAATTTGGATTATCAATAGAAGCGATTGTGTATGGATTACGGACAGTGGTATAAGATGACGATTGAGATTAAGTATTCACTTTCGGGATTAGGTAACTGTAATGGTTTGGTTGAGTGGATTAGAATTACAATTGTTGGAACGATTGATAAGAGTAGTGATTTGCTTGAGTTAAGGCTTTAATCGACTTGTGTGACGGGTTATATTTGTTGTTATCAGAAGTAGATGTGGTGTTACTATGAGAGGCTCTGAAGTTGGTTAAGGTGATTAGAAACTTCTTGGACTTTTGTTGGTTATTATTGGAGGGTATGGAAGACTTTTTCCAAGATTAGCGTTTGGTTACGTAAGTTGACTTGCAAAGGTGGAGTCAATGGTTTGGGGATGTATCTTGGATGAGTAGTCGGTGTGTTAAGATAAGAGAGTAAGTAGTGGCTTATGTTCTGTGATATTCGAGGATTCATGGAAAGATCAGTATTATTGTGGAAATTGGAATCATTTGCAGTTGTAATTGCGTTGGAATATTGGGAGTATTATCTTTATGATTCTAGATTTGAAGTGTTTGGTAATTACAAGAATATTGAGTACTGGTTTGGTCTGAAGGAATAGAGACAACGAGATTGGTTAGAAGTTGAGTAGAGTTATTGTTGTGTCTGAGGAGTTAAGTTGAAAGTTTCTATGTATGGCTGTTTTGGGTGGTCCGAGGATTAGAATTGTTTGAACAGTTCAGAGGCTTGTGTCTGGTGTGCGAGATAACACGAAAGAATGCGAGGTGGAATATTAAAAGTGAACAGTGGTTTTTGAAAGGTTTGTGAAAGAGTTAGACTTTGGGAGAGAGATTGGTAGTTTTGATGGTTACGAGTTATCAGAGTGCGCAGCGGGAGCGTGATGTGGCACATTTTGTATATGTGTGTGCGACTTGTGAGGGTTCGTAGGTTGAACATTGGAAATCTATAGGAATGATGAGACCATTGGATGTTTCAGAGGGGATGTGTTAAGAGAAAGGTTCTAATAGTATCCATGTGCTGCTAGTTGAGGGATGTTTTGGTTATATGTTCGATTGGAGAATCGTAGCAGGGTTGTGGTAAGGTTGTGTAACAATGATGTTGGTGTTCTGGTTTTGTTGATGCTGTGGTGTCGGGGAACTTTATGTTCTTGTTTGGGTTGTTGTCTCGTTTCCATTGTGTTGGTTCGAGTGTGAAGAGCTAATTCCTGTGTGGGAATTAGGGGAGTGTTACCTAGGGTAGGGTAACGATCTTGTTGTGTTTCGGTTCTAGAGTGAACCTGTGTGTTGGTATCGTGGTTTTCCTTGAGTTGTGAGTTGGTTGTCAAGTGCATTGTATGGGCTTTGCATCTTGTCGTTGTTGTTGTCGTCGTTGTCGTGTCGTTGTTGTATCTGCTGTTAGCAAGGTGGTTTGTCAGTTGTGTTATTCGGGGTGTGCCTTTTTGTTGGCATGTTGGTTTGTTAGTCGGATGCGAGAGTCGTATCCAGAGTTGTTCGTCTTGGTTATATTTTCGAGGACGAAAATTTCTAAGTGGGGGAGAATTGTAACGCCCCAGTTTTAGTATTTTTATTTAAGTGAGTCGTTTTTTTATTATTTTATTATTATATTATTTTATTTTCGACTTTTATCTGAAATTATGTTATTTTTCGATATGATTATATTTTATCGTGTTTTGGGATCGTTTGCGAGAAATTTGAGTGTAGGGGTATTTTGGGCATTTGGGTGTATTTTGTTAAGTTAGTAAAAGAAAGAAAAATAGAAATAGAAGAAAAATAGAAAATTAGAAAGAGAAGAAGAAAAGAAGAAAAAGAGAAGAAAAGAAGAGGAAAGGAGAGAAAGAGAGAAATTGGAGAAAACTTGGGAAATCAAAGAGAACAAGTTCTAGGAATCGATTAATCGGGTAAGGGTGTGAAATTCAATTATCTTATATATGTGTATGATTATGTATGTTTGTGTGGAAGTTTTGTTGGTTTTTCAAATATAGGTCGAAATGAGATAAACGATTAAAAATCGATGTTTTCACGGATGAATTTCGAAATAAATTGCGTAGATTAGTCGTATGAGGTTAGGCCGAGATTATAGAATCTTGTTTGGTTGAAATCGGTTGATATTGTGAGTTTTGACATTTTTGAGTTTTGAGATTTTGAGATTTTGGTGAAAAATAAAAGTCGTGGAATCGGGTTTTTCTTGATCCTAATATGTTGGTGTGTATTTATGTGATATTACCATGTATTTATTCGGAAGAAAGTAATTGAATCGGTCGGGTTTCGGGCGATTACGCGGCTGTACCAGAATGTAGCAGAATTTCTGGTTTTGTGCGCAGTCGTACGGACGCGTGCTGTAGGTGAAAAATTCTGTTTTGGAAAAACTTCAGAAATTCATATCTCTTGAACCGTAAGTCGGTTTTGACCCCCGTTCGAAGCGTGGGGAAGCTAACGAGATGTTCTTTCTAGGAAAAATGATTTTGAGGTCTGAACCCAGTCCAATCGATACAGTTTTTTCGAACCGTTTCGTAGTGTCGGGCGTCCGGGTTTATGTTTTTGCGTTATTTTGAAATATTCATATCTTCTTCGTTGTTTATCCGATTTAAGTGTTCTTTATATGGATGTGAAGCTAAAAATATGTTCTATGATTTGGTGAAGAAAAATATTATTTTTAGCCGACTTTTAACCGACTTTTCCGGTAAACCGTAAATCGAATTGTTTGGTTATTTGTGAAAACGTTCGGTTGCCGTTTGGCACAATTGATGTGAATGTAGGTGGATTGTGTGTGATGTGTGCATAATTGATGTGTATTATGCTATGTGTTGTTGTGTGATGAAAATGCTTGTGATGATACGTGTGGTGATGAATTGTGGCCGAAAGGCAAATAAATGCAATGTGTTGTATTTTGTTATATGTGCATGTTTGTGACTGCATATATGTGGGAGATGCATTGGTTGTCATGAGTCATTGTATGCCAAACATCATGAAATGCATTGTTGAAACGTCCTGAGTGACGATTTGGTTCCTGAGGGAATCCATAACATCGTGGTCCTCGAAAATATGAGGCGTTGCCTGAGGACTTGAAGCGATGAATTTGCTATACCATCGTGTGCCTCAAAAATACGAGGCGTTGCCTGAGGAGTTAAAGCGATATGTATAGACGATTGTGGGCTCCTTTGGAGACTTAAAGCAATCCTTAACGTCGTGGGCCTCGAAAATATGAGGCGTTGCCTGAGGACTTAAAGCGACGGGTGAACATCGTAGGCCCGACGGGGAGTTACTTGAGATTCTCAGTAACGAGCGATGATTCCAATAGTTCCTGAGTGAACTAATGATGAGACATGAGAAATATTGGAAGTCGGTACCGCATGACATGTGCATAGAGTCGTTGTGTCGGTCTCTGTGCATTTGCATGAATCATGAATTAATTGTGCATGGCAAAGTGATTGTGATTGACGAGATGAAATATGTGCAATTGTATTGAATGGTATATGTTTGATTGACATATGTGATTGTGAATTGTTGTGCATTTGTGTTATATGCATTGGGTTATGTATGCTATGTTTTGGTGTATAAACATATGCTTGATGCGTGAATATGTGATTATGTGAATATAATCTGTATATGCCTTATGTGTTGGCAGGTGATAATTGTGGTGAGATAATTGAACATGTGTATTTTTATGTTGATATATATAATTATATTCATTTATATTATGGTTGTCTTTCTCACCCTTCTGCTCGTTTTATAATGCTCTATGAGGCATTGCAGATTAGAGTTGCTGGAGGTATTTTGTGAAGCTTTGTATCTTCACCATTTTTGTCGGTCGGCTCTGATATGTGACACCGGGTAGTTAGGGAGGCCGTTTGCTATTATTATGTATTATGTATATATTATCTTTTGGCTGATACATGTATAACTTGATGTATGACAACTTTTACATGATATATGTTAATCAGATTTTAGATTTTCCGCTTTAATTCTAATTTCTGGAATGTGGGTGTAAGGAACGGAGTTTCCTCTGTATGTATGCTACCCCACTGTTGCATATCTTTATGGGCAATTTCCCTGTCTATGCCATGATAATTTAAATAGACTCTGATCGAATTTTGAACTTTCTTTTATTGCTTTAAATGCATGTTTATTTGGGGGTATAGATTGGGGGCGTCACACCTTGCCTTGGTCAGGCCTAGAAAACAAGGCAAACCTTGCGTATTTGTTGGTTTGTTTCAATCAACGGATGTATCACCACCCCAGTGGTAAGGCGCGCACCCTATAACCTTGAGGTCGTGGGTTCAAACCCCACCCAGACCATTTTGTGTTTTCTCACATTTTTTGCTATTTTTTCCAATATTTTCATGTTTTATTAATTAATTGGAAAATTAATAACTCCTTCAATTTTAATTATTTTTGATTGGTTCTTTTTGCAAAAAATCACAAAAATGTTGAAATATTTTATTCCCCAAAAAAATTATAATTATATTATTTATTTAATATAATTAGTATTTTTGTGAATAAATATCTTTTATTTGCTTTTAAACCTTTTAAAAATAAATAATCATTTTGGAAAATCAAAACCAAATAGGTTTTAATTCATCTTGTGATTAAAGCCTCATTTTTCAAACCTAAAACCAAAATTACAAGTTGTTTATTCAAACTTATTTGGAATTTTTATCATTTTGTATTGATAATCTTTGAATAATTATATTAAAATGATGAAATTAGCGTTTTATTGGTTTTCACCCTAACAAGCTTTTTCAACACTCATGGGCCTCTAATAGAGTGTAAGACCCAATCCTTTGTAAATACAAACCTATTTTGGGCCTCACTTATTGTATAAGTCTCGTTGTATTTCGAAAGTTCGGCGCGATCATCGCCCGTTTAAAACAAAACATCTGGGCCTCTCCTCGAGCTATAAGACCCATTAAAAATCATTTTGGGCCTCTAATAGAGTCTAAGACCCCACCCCCTTTTAACCAAAACTATTTTGGGCCTCAGACATTGTATAAGTCCCTCTGCATTAAAAGAAACCCCGGTGCAATCACCTGTTCAGAAGTCAAATCATTTGGGCATACCCTCGTGTTATAAGCCTCATTCATTTTCTTTAAACACCTTTGGGCCTCTTGAGAGAGTGTAAGACCCATTCCCTTGTACAGAAAACCTTTCTTGGGCCTCAGTCACTTGTATAAGTCCCTGTATAAAACGACAGTGCGATCACTGATAAAACCTTGGGCCTCTCCTTGAGCTGTAAGCCCCAACAATCTTTTCAAAGATTTTTCTCCTTTGATTTTGAATATAATTTTGTTATCAAAGTTTCCTTTATTGGACAACTAACCAAACAGCATGGAAGCTCTACAACCGAGTAAGTGTTTACCCGCTTTCATTTACCGCATTCATATGTATATAACTGTACTGTGGGGCTGTTTCACTATAAGTCTTCTTACATAAACTCATATCGACTGTGTATTACTAGTATAGATATTTAGAGTTTCCCCAGCAACTACGTCTAGAACTAGACAAAACCTCGTCTCCTTACATCCGACGTTCTCCCGGATATTTCAACCATGAGAATTTTCTTTTACAACAATTTTAGATAACTAGATCTAAGAAATTTTCCCCTTTGAACAGTTCATATACAGAAGGTCAATGTTCCAAGTGAAACCCCTTCTGGAACTGTTCATCAGCCTTCTCTTGGGCTTAGTGCAAGGACCCACAGGCTTCCTAAAAGCATCCCTTCCTCCTCTTGGGTGTTGTACAAGGACCCGTCGACTTCTTAGAAGTTTTCACAGCCTCCTCTTAGGCTTCGTATAATGATTCTTTCTCCAGGAAGATAACCTCCTCTTGGGCCTAGTACAAATTGTCCCTCGGCTTCTTAAAAGTTTTTCTCGCCTCCTCTTGGGCTTCGTACAAATTGTCCCAACGACCTCCTAGAGGTATAGGAACAGAAATTAGTCATCTTAATAGAACAGTCTTTCAAAGAGTCTAAATCTTAATACTACTGTTTCTTAAGCATAGTACAAAAGATAAAACCCGTAGACTCGGACAGTCTAAAGCTCCTTTGGATTCCCCGTTTCCTTAGAGAACAGGAAATAATCCGGGTCCTCAGATCAAATCCATGGGTACAACATTACCCATATAAGAACTTATTTTCTCTTTGAACCAACATACTGGACCTGTCACTCAACTGAAACAGTAACCCTAGCCTCCTCTTGGGCTTTGTACAATGATTCTCCCAAGTAGAGCTAACATTTTCAGCCTTCATCTCGGGCTTCGTACGAGATACAAAAAACACTCTCTTGTTGAGTATAAAAGACTCTCTTATTGAATCAAACATTTTCAGCCTTCATCTCGAGCTTCGTACGAGATACAAAACACTCTCTTGTTGAGTATAAAAGACTCTGTCGTTGAGTCAAACATTTTTTAGCCTTCATCTTGGGCTTTGTACGAGATACAAAACATTCTCTTGTTGAGTATAAAAGACTCTCTTGTTGAGTCAAACATTTTTTAGCCTTCATCTCGGGCTTTGTACGAGATAAAAAACACTCTCTTATTGAGTATAAAAGACTCTCTTGTTGAGTCAATTCCCTTTTGGCCTCTATCTCGGGCTTCGTACGAGATACTAAATCAATCTCTTGTTGAGTATAAAAGCACTCTCTTGTTAAGTCAACCCTTTTAGCCTCTCTCTCGGGCTTCGTACGAGACACATAAAAACTCCCTCTTGTTGGGTTAATAGCCTCCTCTTAGTCTTTGTATAAGGAAAACCCCAGTTGAATCAATCAACCTTTTAGCATTAAAGTTGTGCCTCGTTCATAGCATATAAACATCAACAACTCCCCTTTAGAGATGACAAATTCTCTCTAAAGTCAACACCCTTTAGCTGTACATCTTGGGCTTCGAACAAGATACAAATAGACCATTCAGCTTCACATCATGGGCTTTAAACAAGATACAAACCATTTAGCTTCACGTCTTGGGCTTTGAACAAGACACCAAAACACCATTTCCTCCCATAGAATAGGAGGAACTACGATCGCTCTGATTTTCCTGTTTCGGTAAACGGGAATACGTAGGCATAAGATTGAAAGAAAAATCTTAGCGAACACACAAATCAAAAACCCAAAATCCCATACCTTCATACATGAATCGAAAAGCATCAATCCTAACATCCAACCAATAGCATAGTCCCGTTATTTCAGTCTTAACAAAATAAGCAGAAAGAGGACCCACTTCCATATAGCATACGTAACCTAATAGACCACTATTTAAACTCTGTATGCAAGCAGGGTTAGTTAGGGACATCTATTTCCCTTCCTTCATCAGCTTCAATAGGATAAAAAATGAGTCGACCTGTAGTGCCCCAGAGCGACAGTGCTTAAAAACCACGTCCAAAATTGCTCGCTACAGATTGCAGGACAAGAGTTTATTAGTTATGATTTTCCAGAGGTCAACGTCATCGAAGAAGATGACTCCTCTTCTCCCACTGAAACATGGGATACTTTAGGACAGCCAAGCGGCAAGTACGACTTCCTAGTCAAGTATACTGCTCCTGAAGGTTTTCATATCTATATTGATGATATCCAGCCAACTGGATGGGAAGATTCCCTTGAGAGTGAGAATACCGTAGAAGATACAACAGAAGAGTTCACTTATGACAACTCTGCGTGGGAGGAAGACTCCAATAATCCTGATCCGCCAAAAATCAGCATCATTTCTGAGGATAAACCAAGAAAGAAGGTCCCAGACTTTGTGATTAACCGAGGAGTTCGTCGCCAATGGGTTGCTGTCGATGTCCCGAAAGTTGTCCATAAGTCTTAGTAATTACCATTTTTGTTTTAACCTTTCACCATGGCCAGGTGAAACTGATGTTTTTATAGGGCTCACTTTCTGTATATGTCCATCTTCACTTCGTCCAAAGCAACAGTGTTTTATTTTATAGGCCTTTAATTTCAAGAATCTACAAATTATAAATAAATAAATGTCATTCTGTCACTCCCGCATTTATTGTTGTCTTCACTTTTCGCTTTTCAGAAAATGGTAATCCTAAAACAACCTAAAATAAAAACAAGCATTTTTCAGAAAATACACTGCACACACGTTTGCATTTCTCTCTATCTCTTCTAAAAAAAATCATCACGTCATGCGGATTGCTTGTTTTAAACCCCATTGAAACGAATGATACGATGTGTAGCAGGGAAATTTGTGAGTGTAGCTCACTACTACAAAACGGCCAAACAACAACACCAGGTTTACAACGGAATCCTATACACCGTTCTTATAGTACGTACTGGATGCGCGCGGATTATTTTAATTAGAAATCTCAAGGGTATAATAACGGCTTTTATGAAAACCGTGGTGATACAATCTAGCTATCATGGGTTCGAACCTCATCGCCCTCAAATAGTTTATCCCTTTGATGTAAATGCTCCCTTTTTAAGTTTTATTAATTTTTAACTAAAAAATAATAAGCATATCACGACGGATTTTTCACAAAACCGTTGTTACAAATTGAAGCTTCTTTTTATGTATTTTAAACACCAAGTATATATATCAATTTATCCATTGAAACAACCCTAACACCAACGCCGTCACCATTGTCGGGAAGAAGACAACAACAATAACAAAGTGTTTTACTTTAAGGTGTTGCAATGTCACATTTGAAGACAAAATCATCCAAAGGTGTTTCTACGTCTTGTTCCAGTGTAAAATCTCGATCTGGAAATTTTTGTGGTTGTGATGGTCGTATGGTTTCGTATTAATGCAAGAAGGGACAAAATAAAGGAAGGCTTTTTTGGAGATGTCCATTATGGAGGAGCGATGAAACATGTAGTTTGTTCATATGTGATGAAGACGTGGGAGAAAGAGATGGAAATGACGATGAGAGCATTATGAAGTCAGAGTTGGAAGATGTGGGCTATCTGAAGGTTATGTATGAGGATTTAAAGAAAAAGAATAAGAATTTGAAGAACAAACTGAAATCAGAGATATTTTCTAGAAATATCAAGATGTTATGTTTTTTTGTCTCCTTTATGTTTAATATTTACTTTGTTATGAAATGTAATAGTTGAATTAGGGTTCGAATAACATTGTTGATGTTTAAACTGCAGATGCATTCTGAATTACATTGTTGATGTTTAAAATGCAGATGCATTAAGTTAGAAGTTAAGGCAAACCTTTTCTTTTTTATTTATTTTAAAATTCATAAATAAAAGGGTTATCACTACGGTTCTTCTGGTTAACCGTAGTGATATATTTATAATAAATGAATACCTATGTATACGGTTTTTATTTATTTTAAAATTCACAGATAAAAGGGTTATCACTACGGTTATTCGGGTAAACCGTAGTGATATATTTATAATAAATAAATACATATCTATACAGTTGTTATTGTTAACCGTTGTGAAATAGTTTACCCATATATAAGCGAAATAACTTTCACTTAATTGACAGTAACGTCGTTGCCTTCAAAGTGAAACCCTAGTGTAGCGAGCGATTTTGTACGCGGTTCTTAAGCGCGGTCGCTCTCTGCGGTTGAGTTTACTACAGGTCGATTCATTTTTTATCCTATTGAAGCTGATGAAGGAAGGGAAATAGATGTCTCTAATTAACCCTGCTTGCATACCGAGTTTAAACAGCGGTCTGTTAGGTTACGGATGCGATCAATGTGGTGGGGTCTTTCTTGTGTTATTTTGACAGAATGGTTTCTGGCGGGGAACAAGGACTAGGATGTTAGGACTGATGCTTTTTAATAGATATATGAGAGTATGGGATTTTGGGTTTTTATTTACTGTGCTCGCTAAGATTTTTCTTTCAATCTTATGCCTACGTATTCCCGATTACCGAAACAAGGAAATCAGAGCGTTCGTAGTTCCTCCTATTCTATGGGGGGGAAATGGGTGTTTTTGGTGTCTTGTTCAAAGCCCAAGACGTGAAGCGAAAGGTGATCTATATATTGTTCAAAGCCTAAGATGTGAAGCTGAAAGGTCTATTTGTATCTTGTTCAAAGCCCAAGATGTGAAGCTGAAGAGTATATTTGTATCTTGTTCAAAGCCCAAGATGTGAAGCTGAAGGTGTTGACCTTAGAGAGAATTTGTCATCTCTAAAGGGGGTCTGTTTGTCACAACTGTTGGGTGACTGACTGTAAAGGAGGATTACTTTAACCGAGATACGCGGATCCTAGCAATGCCATAATTTCCTTTATAGGGGATTTTAACCTGAAGGAGAAGACTTTAACTCATTTTAGAGCAATGCCATCTTTCCTTAGGAATTTCTCATGCTAAAAGAGGGACAGTGGCATAGATGTAGATGATCCAGAGGCTTGCCGCTTACAGCGATTAGATGAAGGGGAAGGAGTTGTTGATGTTTATGTACTGTGAACGAAGCACATCTTTGATGCTAAAAGGTTGATTGGATCAACCAGTAGTTTTCTTATACAAAGCCTAAGAGGAGGCTAATATGTGTCTCGTACAAAGCCCGAGAGAGAGGCTAAAAGGTTTTGACTGACGATGGAGTCTTTTTGTATCTCGTATAAAGCCAGAGATGGAGGCTAAAATTTGTTTGGCTCAATAAGATCCTTTTTGTATCTCGTATAAAACCCCGAGATGGAGACGAAAGGGTGATTGACTCAACGAGGAAGTCTCTTATGTGACTCGTACAAAGCCCGAGAGAAAGGCTAAACGTTGTTTGACTCCGCTGGGGAGAATCATTGTGCAAAGCCTAAGAGGAGGCTAACTTTACTGGAGAAGGATCATTATACAAAGCCTAAGAGGAGGCTATGGTTACTGTTTCAGTTGAGTGACAGGTCCAGTATACTGATTTTGAAAGAGAAAATTAGTTCTTATATGAGTAATGTTGTACTCAAGGATTTGATTCAAGGATCCGGGTTATTCCTGTTCTTTAAGGAAACGGGAAATCCGAAGGGTATTGAGATTGTCCGAGTCTACGGGTTTCCTTCCTATTTAACGAAGGGGTCACTTGAGAATGTCTTTGAGACTCAAGGAGATTAGACTGTCCAAGTCTAGAGTTTCATCTTTTGTACTATGCTTTGAGAAATAGTAGTAGACTCTTTGAAAGGACTGTTCTATACAGATGATTAAGTTCTGTTCCTATACCTCTAGGAGGTTGTATGGACAATTTGTACGAAGCCCAAGAGGAGGCTGGAAACTATTAAGAAGCCGATCGGTCCTTGTACGAAGCCCAAGAGGAGGCTATCATTCCCGGAGGAAGAGATCATTATACGAAGCCTAAGAGGAGGTTGTGAAGACTTCTAAGAAGCCGACGGGTCCTTGTACAACGCCCAAGAGGAGGCGGGGTTGCTTTTAGGAAGCCTGTGGGTCCTTGTACGATGCCCAAGAGGAGGCCGATGCTTTTAGGAAGCCCGTGGGTCCCCAAACCCTAAAAAATTCAAGGCAAGCTATTCACAAGGAATAGATCAAGTCAGGAAAGTTCGCGAATTTGGAAGAAACTCAAAGATGCCATTCACGGAGAATACATTCATCTCTGGGAGTAGAGTTTCTTGACAATTCCTAATGAGGACAGCCGAAGAGAAGACTGTATCTGGTGATCCTATTGGGGATCTAGTTGTCTATTTCTACGAATAAACGAAACGGTGTCACCTAGTTCTAGACGTAGTTGCCGGGGAAACTCAAAATATCTATACTATTATTACACAGTTGATATGAGTTTATGAAAGAAGACTTACAGTGAAATAGCCCCACAATACAGTTATATGTATATGAAAGCGGTAAATAAAAGCAATAACCACTTACTCAGTTGTAGAGCTTCCATGCTGTTTGGTTAGTTTTTCAACAAAGAAAGATTGAAAACAACAGTATATTCAAAATCAAAGGAGAAAGTGCTTTGAAAAGAAAGATTTGGGGCTTACAGCTCAAGGAGAGGCCCAGGGTTTTATCAGTGAGCGCACTGTTTGAATTTGTACAGAGGGACTTATACAAGTGACTGTGGCCCAAAATGGTTTTCTGTACAAAGGGATGGGTCTTACACTCTCTCAAGAGGCCCAAAAAGGTTAAAGAAAAGAGTGAGAGTGGGGCTTATAACACGAGGGTAGGCCCAGTTTGTTTTTCCGTTTGAAATGACGATCGCGCCGAGGTTTCCTTTTAACACGGAGGGACTTATACAATAAGTGAGGCCCACAAGGTATTGGTTAAAAGGGGATTGGGTCTTACACTCTAATAGAGTCCCAAAAGGTTTTGAATGGGTCTTAGAGCTCGAGGAGAGGCCCAAAAGGTTATTTTTTCAACTAGCGACGATCGCGCCGTTTATTTTTGACAGTATCGGGACTTATACAATACACTGAGGCCCAAAAAATGAGTTGGTCAAAAAAGGATTGGGTCTTACAATCTATTAGAGGCCCAAAAGTTTGACAATGATTTGTTTGAATGAAAATCCAAGAAACCCTAATTTTATTCTTTAAAGGTAAATATTTAAAGAAAATCAATGAAAAATACCAAATAGGTTTGAATAAACCACTTGTGATTTTTGTTTAAGGTTTGAAAAATGAGGTATAAATCACAAGAGATATTAAAACTCATTTGGTCTTGATTTTTCAAGATGAATATTCATTTTAAAATGTTAAAAAAACAAATAAAAATGAATTTATTCACAAAAATACTAATTATATTAAATAAATAATATAAACTCAATTTTTTTGTGGAATAAAATATTTCAACATTTTTGTGATTTTTTTCAAAAAGAACCAATAAAAAATAATTAAAATTGAAAGAGTTATTAATTTTCCAATTAATTAATAAACCATGAAAATATTGGAAAAATGACAAAATGTGAAAAAACACAAAATGGCATAGGTGGGGTCTGAACCTAAGACCTCAAGGTTACAAGGCGCGCGCCTTACCACTTGGGTGGTGATACATCCATTGTTTGAAACAAAACAACAAATATACAAGTCATGCCTTGGTTTTAGGCCTGGCCCAAGGAAAGTTTTGGCACGTTTTGGCTCAGAAACGTGAAGGTCATAACTTTCTCAATTCTTAATGGTTTGAGACAAAATTTATACGTATCTAGACCAGAATTTCATAAGGAATCCAATGGTGGTGGTAGTTTTTTCAGATCACACTCCCTCCTCAAAACCCGATAGTGGTTTTGAAAATGACCTATAATTGCATTTTCTATGCTACAACTTGGTACAAGCATGGATTACATGGTGAATTAGCTCAAACACAACATATACAACATGTATGAGATGTTTATGATCAGTGGACTTCAAAGCATTGCATGATTCAAAGATTTCAAGTTGTGAGGCTTACCTTTTTTTTTGAGATTTTGGAGCTTTTGTGCAATCTGTCAAACCTCTTGTTCCAGAAATGATTTAATGCTTTAAACACACTCAAATGATCCCTTAGAAGCTTTTAGGATGATTGGAATTGACTGGTACCTGCAAAAACACAAACAGTCCCTTTCTTGCAAAAGGGGTTAACAGTGACCAAAATAACAACTCTCTCAAATGGTGTTCCAGATGGGGGGAACCATTTGGGACAGTTCAAGGGTGATATTTGGAGTGTGTTTGAGGTTTTATCTGGGTTGGAAAGTGACTGAATCAAGACATGGCTTGAAAAATGTAAAAAAGCCTATTTTGAGGTTTTGAGAGGTGACTTTGTGATTTTGTGATTACAAGTCACTTGTGATAGTTTGCACAACTTACATATGATATATATGAGGTGTGTGTGTGATTGATTGTGATGGAAAAGCTCTCAAGCTCAAAAACTCAAAGTTGCCTTGCTAAAGAAGGCATTTTTGCCAAGAGAAAGAGGTTTTGAGGAAAGCATCTGTTTGATGGCTTTGGTGTACTCAAACTGATCACAATTGAGCTCTATTTATAGTAGAGCAAGTTTGTTTTGGGATCCACAGTGAATGGCAACTGCAGCAGAGGTTTGGCCAATGTTGTCCAATGGAAATCCAAGTCTCCTCTAGCCATTGACTAGAGGTTAGGGCACAGGGCTGTGGTTCCCTTGGTCTTGGATAAGTCTTGACTGAATTCAGTTGAGAATGGCTCAGTCCATGCCACCTTGATGCTTCCATTGAATGCTCCAATCCAAAATTGGAGTCTTGTCCCTATTTTGGCAACTCTAGGTTCAACATGCTATTTCTTGTTCCAAAGAATTTGGAGGCTTGGATCAGTGATTGTCCCTTTTAGATTCAATCCTTTGAGGTGTCCAAGTGGATAGGAGCATTTGGATTTGGCTGATTTTGGCAAATCGAGCAAAAATGCAAAATCTGCCTTGCCTTGACAGATTTCAACAAGGCAACTTGCCAATGTCATATCTCATGACTCAAATTGAATTTGGTAATGTTCTTGGCCATTTTGGAAAGCCCTTACATGATAGAACAACTGTTTTAACATGTTGGTTTTGATCTCTTTTGAATCCATGTGAAAAATCCCCCTACATTTGGTAAAAAGTAGGGTAAAATCTGACTTAGTGAAATTTTCACTAAGTGTTGGAACAAAGTGACTTTTCTTGATTTTGATCACTCCATAACTCAAAATCCATGAGGAATTTGGACATAGGTCAGTATGAAGCTTTTGTAGAGGGCAATGAGATCTACAAATCAAGCTTTTAATGGGGCACAATGGCCTTGTGGTTTAGGAGTTATGGTCCTCCAAAGTTGGCACATTAGTGTCACTTTTTCCATAACTTAGAAATTTTTCTAAGTTTTTATGGTTACCCCTTTTACAAGTTATCCCACTTTTTTTTTATTTTTCTTGATGAATGATGATTCAAATCATACATTAACATCATTTTAGGGTTAAAAATCCATTTTGGTGAAAAATCTCAAAAAGTCAAAGTTGACTTTTGTGCACAGTTGACTTTTTATTAGATGAATTCCAAACTGTGCAATTTTTCAGGAAATCATGTCCTTGACCTAAATCAAACTTGATGGACATGTTCCGTGGGTGGTATAGAGGATATTGAATCATGTCTTAGGGCTTGGGAGCATGTCCAGGTCAAAAGTCAAAGTAACAGTTGACTTTCCTCGCGAAACCCTAATTGTGGTGCAGATGAAATTGAAACTTGTTGCTCAAACTTCTTCGATCAATCCATTGTTCCAAATGGATCAATATAGTATATTAGAGACCCTCAAACCCTCTCTTGAGGTCTTGGCTCATGATTTGCCCTAAAAGTCAACTTAGGGGTGAATTAGGTCAAGAAGCCCTAATTCTTGATTTTTGATGAATGCATCCCCTGAGGAAAAATTGACTTGATGATTGGGTTTATGATGTCCCTTGGAGCATCATAGGTTATGCCTTGAAGCATTGGCTCATTCCCAGAGGAGAATTTCCATCTAGAGGCCCTGGTCGACCAAAACCCTAATTTGGTGACACTGGCAATCTTGGGGCTTGATCCACTTAAAAGGCAGCAACCTTGTGCTTAATCCTTGAAGTGGGAGTCCTCTTGATCCATTGTGGATGTTGGAGAGGTTTAGACAAGTTGAAGATCATGTCATTTCTTGATTGATCCTTTGTCTAAGAGCTCTGAGAGGGCTTGAAACCCTAATTTTAATTGTAGTGGATGCTCACCCATCTTTGGGGAGACTGATGAAATATAATGGTTCATCCATATTGTGATGATGATTTGTACAATGATGGGAAATCTTAGTGGTCAAAATTTGGGGTATGACAGATGCCCCTATTTAATCTTCTTGGACCCGAAGGCATGAATGACGAAGGTATTCGGGCATTCGGGGTGCAAGAGGATTAAATATCGGAATATCCGAAATTTTGACGGCTATGAATGGCAGCTTGCGCATTCATCTTCTTTTGCTAAGCAATGATGCTAAGAAAAGGTAAACTTCCCCTCGATCCTGGTCTTCAGCCAAGGAATTGGTCTCAGTTTTCTTTTGAGATGAACTTCCCCTCGATCCTGGTTTCCTACCAAGGAACTGGTCTTAGTTTCTGAAATAAACTTCCCCTCGATCCTGGTTTCCTACCAAGGAACTGGTCTTAGTTTCTTTTGTAAACTTCCCCTCGATCCTGGTTTCCTACCAAGGAACTGGTCTTAGTTTCTGAAATATACTTCCCCTCGATCCTGGTTTCCTACCAAGGAACTGGTCTTAGTTTTTGAAATAAACTTCCCCTCGATCCTGGTTTCCTACCAAGGAACTGGTCTTAGTTTCTTTTGTCAATAAACTTTATTGACAAGGGACGCTATTTGTAGCGGCTTTCCTCAAACTTCTCACCGAATTTTCCTGGAGAGATGCCATTTGACGGAAAAACTTTTGATGTCAGACTTGCTGGGGAACCCAGTCGTCTGAGTTGTAGAGTTGCACAAACTTCTCTGTTGGAGACGCCATTTGTTTCTACTGGGGGGAAAGCAGGTCTCTTGGGAGACTGCTGTCGCTTGGGATTTTACATCATACTTTTCTCGGGATCTTCCCGGAGAAATGCCGTATGATGGGGTCTAATTTTGAGGTGCCGATGACCTTTTCATCAGCAATCTTTTCGGAGCGAAACTGGCGTGCTGCCGAATCTCTGATTACGAGGCTTTCTCTATGGATTTTCCTTAATCCGGGATAGCAAGGATATCATCTTCAATGGCGAAGAGTGATGTTGACTGAGGGCTCTCTGATGTTTCAGAGGTTCAAGTTATCAAAGTGGTCCAGAGCCTATCTCCAATTTAGAAATAACTGGAGGCGGGATTGTTCAGACACAGAATTTCCTGACGAGGAAATAACTGGGAACTCGATTGAGAGAACTCCTATCACTAAGGGACAGGACCGACTAGAGTGATAGTGATGCAATATGAAATGTGAATGCAAATCAATAATGCATGATGTATGTATGTATATGCTGACAAAACTGACGCGACATACAAACTAAAAGATGAACATGACTGGATACTCAGCCATCGCGGGGCGAAGAAGTACTGCTGGTTCAAGATAGCAATTCCACCTTGCTTAGGACAGATAGTCCCTGTTGGGAGCTATGGTTGGTCGCGCTTAGGAGGTAAGAACATTGCCGTGGCGTGTCAGACGGAATAAGGTCTCTGACACAGTTGATCCCTTCATTCAGGCGTAGAAGGAGTACTTTGATTCTGCACTTTGAGGTTTGATTACATCTGGAGAAGCGACCGATGTTCCTTTGATGTTCAATAGTCAAAATAAATTGCCGACTTTATTTTAAAAGCAGAAAAAGTTTTAACAAGTAAATTCATTTTTGTTTTATTTCAAGAATCGATAATCATGTTAACAACGTCGTTCTGTAAAGCTAAAACAAATAAGAATTACAAACAAAAGCACAAAGGCTCAAATTTTATTGATAAGATGGAGATCAGCCAAACGCGTGATTCCATTGAGTATTTACAAAGTTATAAAATGGTAATTTACAGGGAAAAGGGCTACGTTGAAACATAACGACCATTATCCTTCTACCAACTTTGAATTCGGGGCATCCTGAGCTTCTGTCGAAGATGACCTTGACTGGAGTTTTCTGGCAGATGATGTAACTGCTGCTGCTGAGGGATTTGCCTCTGTTGAACATAGTTACTTGCCATTATCCCTAATTTTTTCCTGGATTGTACTTTGATGTTACCAATCCAACGGGATGATTTTTTTTATGTCTCTAATTTTTGCCTGGACCGCCCTTTCGGGTTTTCAATCCACCGAGACATTTTTTTTTATTTTTAGTTTGGGAAAAGTATTTCTTGACTACCTCAACATTCGTGGGGTAGGCAAATTCCTCTCTGTCCATGGTTGCAAGTCTCAAGGCACCGCCTGAGAAAGCTTTTGTGACCACATAGGGTCCATCATAATTTGGAGTCCACTTGCCCTGGGAATCAGTGAGAAATGATTGTATCTTCTTGAGCATGAGGTCTCCTTTCCTGAAGACGCGAGGTCAGACCTTTTTGTCGAACACCTTCTTCATTCTCTGTTGATACAGCTGACCATGGCATAGTGCCGTGATTCGTTTCTCTTCGATCAGATTCAGTTCGTCGTGTCGACTTTGACACCACTCAGCTTCGGTGAGCTTAGCTTCCATCAATACTCAGATTGGCGGGATCTCTGCTTCTATGGGGAGCACTGCTTCCATGCCATACACTAGAGAGAAAGGGGTAGCCCCTGTTGAAGTGCGGACAGATGTGCGATAACCGTGAAGAGCAAAGGGTAGCATTTCGTGCCAATCTTTGTAGGTTATAACCATCTTTTGAACAATCTTCTTGATGTTCTTGTTAGCCGCTTCTACCGCTCCGTTCATCTTTGGTCGGTAGGGAGATGAGTTATGATGTTTGATCTTGAACTCTGCGCACAACTCTTCCATCATCTTGTTGTTCAGGTTAGATCCATTATCAGTAACGATCTGGCTCAGAACACCATAACGGCAGATGATATAGTTTTTGATAAATCGGACCACCACTTGTCGGGTTACATTAGTGAATGACGCTGCTTCGACCCACTTGGTGAAGTAGTCAATGGCTACTAGGATGAACCGATGTCCATTCGAAGCCTTAGGTTCGATCATGCCGATCATGTCGATTCCCCATATTGAAAAAGGCCATGGGGAAGAGAGAACTTTGAGATGCGTTGGCGGTACATGAATTTTGTCGGAGTATATCTGACACTTGTGACACCTCCTCATGTACTTGTAGCAGTTGGATTCCATGGTCAACCAATAGTACCCTGCTCTGAGAATTTTTCTCGCCATTGCGTGTCCATTGGCATGAGTGCCAAAGGATCCTTCATGAATTTCTTTCATCAGTATTTTCGCTTCTGGTCTATCTACGCATCGGAGCAAGACCATGTCAAAATTTCTCTTATAGAGAGTGTCACCACTCAGGAAGAAGTTTCCAGCCAATCTTCTGAGGGTCTTTCTACCTTTCCTGGATGCCCCAGGTGGGTACTCTTGTTTCTGAAGGAAGCATCTGATATCGTGATACCAAGGTTTGTCGTCTATGACTGCTTCAATCGTGAAGATGTAAGCGGGCCTTTCAAGGCGCGTTATGTCAATCTTAGGTATGTCATTCCATTGACCTACACTAATCATGGAAGAGATGGTGGCTAATGCATCAGCCATGTGATTCTCCTCACGAGGGATGTGATGAAACTCAACTCTGTCGAAGAAAGGTAACAACCTTCTTGCATAGTCTTTGTAAGGAATCAATCCTGATTGGTATGTGTTCCAATCTCCTTTTATCTGATTGATGACCAAGGCTGAGTCGCCATATACGTCCAAGTTTTTGATCCTTAAATCAATTGCTTCCTTGAGACCCATAATACAAGCTTCGTATTCAGCCTCGTTGTTCGTACACTTGAACGTAAGTCGGGAAGTGAAAGGAATATGGGTACCCTGAGGGGTAACAATGATTGCCCCAATTCTGTTTCCGTAATGATTAACTGCTCCGTCAAAGATAAGTCCCCATTGGGAACCTGGTTCTGGCCTTTCACTGGGTAGCGGTTCATCGCAGTCTTTCATCTTTAGATACATGACATCTTCGTATGGGAAGTCAAACCCGATTGATTCTTGATCGTCAATCAGTTGATGAGCCAAATGATCTGCTAAAATACTTCCTTTAACGGCTTTTTGAGCGTGGTACTCTATGTCATATTCTGATAACAGCATCTGCCAACGGGCAATCCTTCCCGTAAGAGCAGGTTTTTCGAAAACGTATTTGATTGGATCCATTTCGGAGACCAACCAAGTAGTATGACGAATCATGTATTGGCGAAGACGTTTGGCTGCCCAAGCCAAAGCGCAACAAGTTTTCTCAAGCATCGTGTATCGAGTCTCGCAGTCGGTGAACTTCTTGCTCAAATAATAAATGGCAGACTCTTTCCGTTTAGTTTCGTCTTGTTGGCCAAATACACATCCCATTGAGTCCTCTAGAACTGTGAGGTAAATGATTAGTGGTCTTCCTTCCACTGGAGGTGATAGAATCGGAGGATTCAACAGATATTCCTTGATACTGTCGAAGGCAGTTTGGCAATCTTCTGACCAAACGTAATCCTGGTTCTTTTTGAGTAACTTGAAAATCAGCGCACAGGTCGCGGTCATAAGGAATATGAATCTGGAGATGTAGTTCAAACGTCCCAGGAATCCTCTGACTTGTTTTTCAGTTTTCGGAGAAGGCATTTCTTGAATGGCCTTGACCTTGTCAGGATCAACCTCAATTCCTTTCTGGATGACGATGAACCCTAGTAGTTTCCCTGAACGGACACCGAAGGTGCACTTGTTAGGATTCAAGCGGAGCTTGAATTTTCTTAAACGTTCGAACAAATTTGACAGATGTTCAACGTGCTAACTCTCTGTTTTTGATTTTGCAGTCATATCATCGACATATACCTCGATTTCCTTGTGTATCATGTCATGAAACAGAGTAGTCATGGCCCTTTGATAGGTTTCCCCGGTGTTCTTCAAACCGAACGGCATTACCTTGTAACAAAAGGTGCCCCATGGGGTAATGAACGATGTTTTCTCCATGTCTTTTGGCGCCATTTTGATCTGATTATAGCCCGAGAACCCATCCATGAAGGAGAAAACTTTGAACTTTGTTGTACTGTCAACCAGCATGTCAATGTGTGGTAAAGGAATGTCGTCATTTGGACTAGCCTTGTTTAGGTCCCTGTAGTCGACACACATTCTGACCTTTCCGTCCTTTTTGGGAACGGGTACGATGTTGGCTAACCATTGAGGATATTTAGATGTAGCGAGGAAACCCGCGTCAATCTGTTTCTGTACCTCCTCTTTGATTTTGATGGCCATGTCCGGATGAGTGCGTATCAACCTTTGCTTTACTGGCGGACATTCTAATCTTAACGGTAAGTGATGTTCCACGATGCTGGTATCCAACCCTGGCATATCCTGATAGGACCAAGCGAATACATCGGGGAATTCTTTGAGAAGCTTTATCAAACTCTCTCTGGCATTTGGACTGAGCAGTGCCCCAATCCTGATTTCTTTTCTCTCTTTTTCTGAACCCAAGTTTACCGTTTCCAACGGTTCTTTGTGAGGTTCAATGGACCTTTCCTCTTGTCTGAGTAATCGGGAGATCTCTTCTGGAATTTTGTCGTCATTTTCTTCTTCAGCCTCGAATACCGGGAACTCAAAGTTGGGAGAAGGCATCGGATAAAACAAGCAATCTGCATGACGTGATGATTCGTGTTTAGAAGAGATAGAGAAAATGCAAGTGTGTGTGCAGTGTATTTGTTTATTACTGCTTGTTTTTATTATAGAATTGTTTTTTTAGGATTACCATTTTCTGAAAAAGCAAAAAGAGAAAACAGCAATTAATGCGGAAATTACAAAACAACTTTATTTTGTTAATGAACAAGTCGATTCTTGAAACTACAGCCCTATAAAACAAAACTCTGTCGCTTTGGACGAAACGAAGAGGGAAATTTTACAGAAAGCGAGCCCTATTAAAACATCTGTTTCACCTGGGCAGGGTGAAAGGTTAAAAGATGGCGATTACTTTGACTGATGAACGACCTTCGGAACCTCGACGGCAATCCATTGGCGGCGAACTCCTCGGTGAATCACAAAGTCTGGTACCTTCCTTTATTTGTCTTCAGAAATAACGCTGATTTCTGGTGGAGCAGGATCATTGGAATCTGTCTCCCAGGCAGAGTTGTCGTAGGAGAATTCCTCAGTTGTATTTTGCCTAGCATTTGTGCTCTCGGTTGTATCTCCCCATCCAGTAGGCTGGATGTCTTCGAACCTGATACGAGAGCTTTCGGGAGCGGTGTACTTGACCATATAGTCGTATTTTCCACTCGGTTCTCCCAGAGTGTCCCAAACTTCTTTGGAACTGGAGGAGTCATCCCTCTCAATGACGTTAACCTCAGGAAAAACATAGTTGATGAATTCGAGTCCTGCAAATGTTGCAAATTCATCTTCATGTTGAGTAGCTTCAGGATGACCTGAGTGTTGATCCCATGACATGGTGGGGACATAGGTATTCTGTTCAATGACGGTCAGCTAATTTTCATTGTTCGACTGACTCTCTTGCCCCAAGTTTCCTGGGTAAGGCTGCCACATTGGCAGACCATCCATTGGGCCATAGTAGTTGTGGTCAAAGTTGTCTTTCATCAGAGTCTTCTCCTCTAATGAATTTGCCGGAGCACGGCATCCTTCCGGATCACAATCTCCATATATCATATCGACATCTGACCTTGGTATAAATCTCGGACTCTGTGCGGGATAGCAAAATGGTATAGGCACCTCCTCCTGAGACATATAATCGTCCTCGTTAAGGTAGGACTTCCATTCTTCATCTGTGTCAGAGGGATCTTCCTCATTGATAGCATGTACTGCTTAAGACAATGGGTGGAGAAAACCTCCACTGTGGAAGAAGTTTTGAAGGGGATGAATACTTTCATCGTTGGCAGCTATCCGGGTACAGGTTGTAGAAAAACCAAGACCCTTCTTTGTTTTATTGTCAATAGGAATGACAAGCTGTCCCCATCCGGTTGTATCGGTACTCTCGACCGCTTTGATAACATTGTTGTATGAAAAAATCGAAGTTCCTTCTTTGAACTGATTGTCTTTGCTTACCGACAGTGCTTGGAACTGCGTTCCAATAACCTCCTCGGGTTCTATACTAGTAGACGATGAAAAGTTGCTTACAAGCAAGGCTTGTTCCCCACAAACCGTGACAAGTTGATCGTTCTTAACGAACTTTAGCTTTTGGTGGAGGGTTGAAGTGACCGCTCCAGCCTGGTGTATCCAAGGTCTTCCTAATAAACAACTGTACGTTGCCCGGATGTCCATGACCTGGAAAGTGACTTGGAAAGTGTGAGGACCGATAGTTATGGGAAGATCAACTTCGCCGATAACCGTTTTTCTGGATCCGTCGAATGCTTTGACGACAACCTCGCTGATTCTCATCGGAGGGCCTTTGAATGACAATTGCATCAAAGTGGACTTTGGCATAACATTCAGGGCTGACCCCGTGTCTACTAGTACGCTGGCTAAAGCATCATCCTGGCAGTTGACTGTGATATTGAGCGCCATGTTATGACGACGACCCTCTTAAGGTAATTCCTCATCACTAAATCCCAAATTGTTGTAGAAAGTGATGTTAGAGACAATGCTATCGAACTGTCTGATTGTTACATCCTGTTCTACAAAGGCTTGCTCCAAGACTTTCTGTAGAGCCTCCCTGTGCGCTTCTGAACTGAGTAAAAGTGATAACACAGAGATCTTTGAAGGAGTCTGTAATAGTTGATCAACAATGTTATATTCACTCCTTTGAATGAGCTTTAGCATCTCATCATCATTTTTCGAAAGGTCAGGATTACTGGATTGACCGACTGGTAGATCAGGAGCTTCCGTCTGAAGTTCCCTTTCTTTGTTAAGTTCCCCAACCCCTCGGTTAAAGATTCTACCACTCCATGTTACACGACTGATGTCTGCAATATTCACAACGGAGGGTAATGGAATTTCCTTTCTATTCTCAATTGTCGTTGCACCGTATTTTTAAGGGATAGCCTTAGTTGATTCATACGGTGTTGGTCCCGGCCGATAACTACAGGAGCCTTCTGATTTTTCTGACCATCATAAGTAATCTCAATCCGTTCCCGGTTGGGAATTTTAGATTCGTCAAGTAGAGGGATGATGGTAAAAACATCCCTGGTCCTGTGATGACCAAAGATTGTGACAACATCCTCAACTTGATTGGCAAGATAGTTCGGTGTCCAGTTGATGGGTCCAGAACCCGGATATGGACGAATTTCTCCACGGTCCACCTGCCCCTGGAGAGCTGCTCACACCAGGTAGCACCCTTGGTTACTTCCCGAACAGATGCCACAACGTTCATAATTGTGTGGTGGCACCTAGCCACGCCCACTTTGAATACAATGTAACCTCACTAGGTTAGCTTCCACTAATCAGACATCCTGACTCTGACGCCGAGTAGGATTCCTGTTACTGATACTAATTTGCTGAGTATCTTCATCCATATAAATTGGCATCCACCAGTGATTTAACAAGTGCTGAAGTGCCTCCTGGACAAGGGTACAACATTGATCGTTTTCACAACCCGCTTTACAGCTTTGATAGTCGTGTGATATTAGGAATCTGAGTCAGACCTGTTCAGCATGTAACTCTACTAGGTTGGTATTCATCACGCGAATGTCAAAGATTTGAACCATATTGATCTGATAGGAATTCCTATCATGGTAGTCTTGGATCCATCCAAGATCCATCTGACGCTGGAGGGCCTCATGTATGAAAGAGCATCCCTATTTGTTTACCGAGCAAGTCAGACAAGAACTGTAATCATGCCGCGACAGATTATGATACTGGCTTTTCCTTGAGTGCATTGCCACCAGGTTGACATTCATTGCACGAATATCGTGGTTCTGAATGACGTTAGAATTCGTGTAAACCATGTTAACTCCACGAACTCGGTGCTCTTGGATCCATCCGAGATCCATCTGTTCCTGCAGAGCTGCTTGCACCACAGAACATCCTTGATTGTTTTTAGAGCAGACATCACACTAATGATAGTTATGAGGTGGCACATGGCCATATCAACTCTCTCTACAATGCATCTTGACCAGATTGGTTTTCAACAAGAGTACATCGTGAATTTGATAGACGTCGTTAGTCTCTCCTTCTATCAAATTGACTGCAGCCTTCTCGTGTTGAGGCAGCGGGTTCGTAAGAACATTAGGATTTGTATCCTTAAAGGATAAGACCCCGCTCCTAACAAGTTTTTGCACGTCAGACTTGAAATTGAGACAAGTCTCTATGTTATGCCCTGGTCCTCCTTGATGATAAGGGCAAGTTTGATCCACCTTAAACCAGAAAGGCGGATTTTCCGGTACTGTAAGAGGGGACTTAGTCTGAATGTGCCCCTTGGCTAGCAGTAATGGAAACAGCTCTGCGTACGATACGGGTATAGGATCAAACCCTGGTGGCCGTGTTGTACAGTTGTTGTTGTATTGGGGACGAGCCTGCTGAAGAGACTGTTATGTCCTTTGTTGATCAGGTTGCCTCTGCTCAACCCGAGGTTGATACATAGGAATAGGCGTAGTGTTGATAGTAGGAGTTACAGCTGCTACCGGTTGATAATGTCGCCTTTGCTTTCCGAGAGAGATATTCCCAATATCTTGCTCTTTTTTCTTAGGGAGAGCACTACCGTATTTTTTAGTACCGCTCGTCGATCCAGCGTCTTTTACCAAACGTCCTTCTCGGACGGCTTCCTCAAGACGTACGTCCATGCCGACCATCTCGGTGAAATCACTGGGCGCACTGGCAACCATTCGGTCATAGTAAAATGAGCTTAAGGTTTTTTAAGAAGATCTTTGTCATCTATTTTTCCTCAAGAGGTGGACAAATTTGAGTGGCAATTTCACGCCACCTTTGAGCGTACTCCTTAAAGGTTTCCTTGTCCTTTCGCGACATCGATCTGAGTTGATCTCTATCGGGTGCCATGTCCAAATTGTATTTGTATTGTTGGACGAAGGCAGTGCCAAGATCTCTGAATGTACTGATCGTAGTACGGTTTAAACCCATGTACCATTTTAATGCGGCACCGGTTAAACTATCCTGGAAGTAGTGAATCAGTAGTTCCTGATTCTCCGTCTGACCTGACATCCGTCGAGCGTACATCGCCAGATGGCTTTGAGGGCAAGAGTTACCCTTGTATTTTTCAAAGTCGGGCACTTGGAATTTGTGCGGAACTTTCACATTAGGGACCTAGCAAAGGTCTGCGACGTCCTTTCCAAATAAATCTTGACCGCGAATGGCTTGCAGCTCCATCTGCATTTCCAGCAACTGTTCCTGGAATTTATCCATTCTATCGAACATAGTTTCCTTTTTACCAGAAGGTATCGGTGGAATCTGTCCTTCCGGGACAGTGTGTGTAACGCCCCAGTTTTGTGTGAGTTTTATTTAATCGAGTCGTTTGATTATTTTATTATTATATTATTTTATTTCTGACTTTTATGTGAAAATATATTATTTTTCAATGTTGTGATATTTTATCGCGTTTTGGGAACGTTTGCGAGAAAATTGAGTGTAGGGGTATTTTAGTCTTTTTGGGTGGTTAGATATTTTGATTTTTATAAAAATAGAAAAAAAAGTAGAAAGAATAGAAAGAAAAAGAGAAGAGAAAAAGAAAAAGAAAAAGAGAAGAGAAGAGGAAAAAGAAGAAAAAGAGCAAAAACTTGTGGATTTAGGAACCGATTCAACTGACTTTTCAAACGCGAATTAATCGGGTAAGGGTGCGAAACTCGATTATACTATATTTGTGTATGATTATGTATGTTTGTGTGGAAATCTTGTTGGTTGTCCAAATATAGGTCGAAATGAGATAAACGAGTAGAAATCGATGTTTTCGCGGACGAAAGTCGGATTAAGTCGCATAGTGGAGTCGAGTGATGTTAGGTCGTGATTTAGTATGATTGTTTGATTGAGTTGGTTGATGTTGTAACTTTTGCATTTTTGATATATATTGAGTAATTTGGTGTGAATTGAGGAGTGATTGATTGAATGGTGTTTGGATAGGTCTGGTATAATTGTCTTTGTCTGGTATTTAATCGGGTGGAATTGTTGGAATGAGTCTACGGGATTTAATCGGGGTTTGGTTGGTTTTTCTGTCATTAAAACAGAGTTTTTGGTGGTTCTGCAGCAGTGTTAATCGATTAACCAAATGCGTTAATCGATTAACACGTGAAAAATTTGAGTGTTTTGCGTGAGTTCCATTCTGTTAACCGGTTAACCAAATGGGTTAACCGATTAACAGAGGCAAAACTTTGAAAAATCCAAAACTTTGAAAATTCATAATTTTTGAACCGTAAGTCGGTTTTGGTCCCCATTCGAAGCGTTAGAAAGCTAACGAAATATTCTTTCTGTTAACAATGGTTTGGAGGGTAAAATATGATTTAATTAATTCGGTATTTTGGAAAAATAGTCGAGTTGTCGGGTTTTTACCGCGTTAATGGTGTGCGATTGGTGTGCTATCATGCTATAAGCTTTTGTTATGTAAAGTGTAGCTTGTGTGCTATTGTATGATGTGAATATGCATGATTATTGATGTGTATATGTGTTCATATTAAATGTCATAAGTCATTGTATGCCAAGAATCATGATATGCATTGTTGTGACGTCCTGAGTGACGGTTTGGTTCCAGAGGGAATCCGCAATAACATCGTGTGCCATAAAAATAAGAGGACCTAAAGCGATTTGATATATCATGCGCCTTAAAAATAAGAGAACCTAAAGCGATGGTTATAGACGATCGTGTGCCCATGTGGGGTGTGAGCGATCGGATTGTGCGCCTTATACCGAGAGGACCTAAAGCAATCCATAAACGTCGTGCGCCTTATACCAAGAGGAACTAAAGCGACGGGGGACATCGTTTTCCTGACGGGGTGTTACATGAGTGATCCTCAGTAACGAGCGATGATTCCAGCAGAGTTCCTGAGTGAACTAGTGATGAGGAATATTGTGAGTCGGTATTGTATGGCATGTGCATAGAGTCGTTGTGTCGGTCTCTGTGCATTTGCATAAAGCATGAATTAATTGTGCATGGAATTGTGATTGTGTGCGATGAAGTGGAATATGTATAATTGAATTGTACTGTGTTGTGTTGTATTTGGTTGTGGTGCATTTTTGGTGAGAATATTTTACTTGTGCATTTTTGTGTTAATATATAATTATATGCAACTGTATTATGATTGTGTTTCTCACCCTTCTGCTATTTTATAATGCTCTATGAGGCATTGCAGATTAGAGTTGCTGGAGGTATTTTTGTGAAGCTTTACGTCTTCATTCTTTTGTCGGTCGGCTCTGATATGTGACACCGGGTAGTTAGGGAGGCCGTTGTGATTATTTTGTATTATGTATATATTCACCTTTTGGCTTTTATATGTATAACTTGATGTATGACAAACTTTTTATGATATATATATATATATATATATATATATATATATATATATATATATATATATGATATTCAGTTTTAGATTTTCCACTTTTATTCTAAAATCTGAAATGTGGGTGTAAGGAACTGAGTTCCTCTGTTGATTGCTACCCCACTGTTGCATATCTTTATGAGCAGGTGTTGTATGTATTGTTGCAAAAATTGATGTGATTCTCCCTGTCTATGCCATGATAATTTCAATATACTCTGACGAAATTTTACTAAGTGTTTTATCATTTGTTTTTGTTTATTTAGTAGGGGGCATCACATTAAGTGGTATCAGAGCCAGTTCGTGTCAGTTGTGTTAGTCCTTGTTGGTCATTGTGTTTGGAGTGGGCTGTGTGTTTAACCATAAGTGTTGTTATTGGAAATGAACAGAATATGGCTGGAAGGAATGATGCTGCTTTGGCTGCTGCTTTGCAAGCTATGGCTCGGGCTGTACAGGGTGCGCCTAATGCGGGAGAGAATGATGAGTTTAGAAAGAATAGACCGCCTGTCTTCAAAGGGAGACATAACCCTGATGGTGCACAGATTTGGCTGAAAGAGATTGAGAGGATTTTCAGAGTTATGGACTGTGCTTAGGAAAGTAAGGTGAGACTGGGAACTCACATGTTACAGGAAGAAGCAGATAACTGGTGGGTTAGTACACGTCCTGTGTTAGAAGCTGGTGATGAAGAGGTAACTTGGGAATTGTTTAGCCAGGAGTTTCTGAGGAAGTATTTTCCGGAGGATGTGAGGGGAAAGTAGGAAATTGAATTCTTGGAACTGAAACAAGGTAATATGTCTGTCATTGATTATACTGCTAAGTTTATGGGACTTGTGCAGTTTTATGCTCATTATGCTGAAACGACCGCAGAATTTTCTAAGTGTGTGAAGTATGAAAGTGGATTGCGTCCTGATATTAAACAGGCTATTAGTTATCAGAGGATAAGGAGGTTTGCTGATTTGGTGGAATGTTGTAGGATTTATGATGAGGATAGTAAGGCTCGTGCTACTCATTACAAAGGTGTAAGTGACAGGAAAGGAAGCTTTTTGCCAAATTGTCCAAGTGTGAGTTCTGGTTATCAGAAGTTAGTTTTCTTGGACACGTGATTTCAGGTAACGGTATTTCAGTGGATCCATCTAAAGTAGAAGCAATTCTACAATGGGAAGCTCCGAGATCCGTTACTGAAATTCGAAGCTTTTTGGGTTTGGCTGGTTATTATCGAAGGGTTATTGAAGGTTTTTCTAAACTAGCACTTCCTTTGACCCAGTTGACTTGTAAAGGCAAAGCGTTCATTTGGGATATTCAGTGTGAGGAAAGTTTTAATGAGCTGAAGAGAAGATTGACGACAGCTCCGATTTTGATTTTACCAGATCCTAATGAACCTTTTGTGGTGTATTGTGATGCGTCTTTGATTGGTCTAGGTGGTGTTCTGATGCAAGAAGGTAAGGTCGTGGCTTATGCTTCGAGGCAGTTAAGAGTTCATGAGAAGAATTATGCTACTCATGATCTTGAGTTAGCGGCTGTGGTTTTTGTGTTGAAGATTTGGAGGCATTATCTTTTTGGTGCAAGGTTTGAAGTTTTTAGTGATCACAAAAGTTTGAAATATTTGTTTGATCAAAAAGAGCTAAATATGAGGCAACGTAGATGGTTAGAATTTTTGAAGGATTACGACTTTGGCTTGAATTACCATCCTGGTAAAGCTAATGTGGTAGCCGATGCATTGAGCTAGAAATCTTTACATATGTCCGCTTTAATGGTTAAAGAGTAGGAGCTTTTGGAATCGTTTAGAGATTTGAGTTTGGTTTGTGAGGTGACGTCGGATAGCGTGAGGCTTGGGATGCTAACGATTAATAATGATTTTCTGTTGACCGTTAGCGAGAAACAAAAGCTGGATGTGAAACTTCGGGATTTGATGTTGGTGGGAGAAAAAGATGCGAATAGTGATTTTAATGTGGATGTTAATGGTGTTTTGAGATTCCAAGGTAGAATTTGTATTCCTGACGATGCGGAGTTGAAAAGGATGATTTTGGAAGAAGGACACCGGAGTAATTTGAGTATACATCCAGGAGCGAATAAGATGTACCAAGATTTGAAAGAGATTTTCTGGTGGTCTGGTTTGAAAAGAGATCTGGCTCAGTTTGTGTATGCTTGTTTGACTTGTCAGAAGTCGAAATTGGAACATCAAAGGCCTAGTGGTTTGCTGCAACCGTTGGATATTCCTGAGTGGAAATGGGATAGCATTTCGATGGATTTTGTAACAGGGTTACCGAATACTTAGCGAGGGCATAATGCTATTTGGGTGGTTGTTGATAGACTGACTAAATCGGCTCATTTTATTCCGATTGACATCAGTTTTACTTTGGAGCGGTTAGCTGAGATTTACATTAGTGTGATTGTGAAATTGCATGGGGTTCCATTGAGTATTGTTTCGGATCGAGATCCTAGATTTACCTCGAGATTATGGGAAAGTTTACAGAAGGCATTGGGTTTTAAATTGATATTGAGTTCGGCTTATCATCCACAGACGGATGGTCAGACCGAGAGAACGATTCAGTCTTTGGAGGATTTGTTGAGGGCTTGTGTTCTTGAGCAAGGTGGTGCGTGGGACAATTATATTGCATTGATTGAGTTCACGTATAATAACAGTTTCCATTCTAGTATTGGAATGGCACCGTTCGAAGCATTGTATGGATGAAGGTGTCGAACACCTTTGTGTTGGCACGAATCTGGTGAGAGTTCGGTGGTAGGACCGGAATTGGTACAGCAGACTACGGAGAAAGTGAAGCTTATTCGAGAGCAAATGAAGGCTTCTCAGAGTGGGCAAAAGAGTTATCATGATCGGAGACGGAAGGATCTTGAGTTTCAAGAGGGCGATCATGTATTTTTGAGGGTTACGTCGGTAACGGGTGTGGGTCGTGCATTAAAATCGAAGAAACTTACTTCTCGGTTTATTGGTCCTTACCAGATATCCGCGAGAGTGGGTGTTGTGGCTTATAGGGTGGCGTTGCAGCCGAGTCTGTCGAATTTGCATGATGTATTCCATGTTTCACAGCTTCGGAAGTATGTTCCAGATCCGTCGCATGTGATTCCGATGGATGAAGTTGAGGTAAGGGAGAACCTTACAGTTGAGGCATTAGCAGTTAGGATTTTGGATCGCGACGTGAAGCGGTTGAGAGGCAAGGATATTGCACTTGTGAAAGTGGCGTGGGGAGGCGTTGCTGAGGGCAATTTGACTTGGGAGTTGGAGAGTCAGATGCGGGAGTCGTATCCAGAGTTGTTCGTCTCAGGTAAGATTTTCGAGGACGAAAATTTCTAAGTGGGGGAAAGTTGTAACGCCCCAGTTTTGTGTGAGTTTTATTTAATCGAGTCGTTTGATTATTTTATTATTTTATTATTTTATTTCTGACATTTATGTGAAAATATATTATTTTTCAATGTTGTGATATTTTTTCGCGTTTTGGGAACGTTTGCGAGAAAATTGAGTGTAGGGGTATTTTAGTCATTTTGGGTGGTTAGATATTTTGATTTTTATAAAAATAGAAAAAAAAAGTAGTAAGAATAGAAAGAAAAGGAGAAGATAAGAAGAAAAATAAAAAAGAGAAGAGAAGAGGAAAAAGAAGAAAAAGAGGAAAAACTTGTGGATTTAGGAACCCATTCAACCGACTTTTCAAACCCGAATTAATCGGGTAAGGGTGCGAAACTCGATTATACTATATTTGTGTATGATTATGTATGTTTGTGTGGAAATCTTGTTGGTTGTCCAAATATAGGTCGAAATGAGATAAACGAGTAGAAATCGATGTTTTCGCGGACGAAAGTCGGATTAAGTCGCGTAGTGGAGTCGAGTGATGTTAGGCCGTGATTTAGTATGATTGTTTGATTGAGTTGGTTGATGTTGTACCTTTTGCATTTTTGATATATATTGAGGAATTTGGTGTGAATTGAGGAATGATTGATTGAATGGTGTTTGGATAGGTCTGGTATAATTGTCTTTGGCTGGTATTTAATCGGGTGGAATTGTTGGAATGAGTCTACGGGATTTAATCGGGGTTTGGTTGGTTTTTCTGTCATTAAAACAGAGTTTTTGGTGGTTCTGCAGCAGTGTTAATCGATTAATCAATTGTGTAAATCGATTAACACGTGAAAAATTTGAGTGTTTTGCGTGAGTTCCATTCTGTTAACCGGTTAACCAAATGGGTTAACCGATTAACAGAGGCAAAACTTTGAAAAATCCAAAACTTTGAAAATTCATAATTTTTGAACCGTAAGTCGGTTTTGGTCCCCGTTCGAAGCGTTAGAAAGCTAACGAAATATTCTTTCTGTTAACAATGGTTTGGAGGGTAAAAGATGATTTAATTAATTCGTGTTTTTGGAAAAATAGTCGGGTTGTCGGGTTTTTACCGCGTTAATGGTGTGCGATTGGTGTGCTATCATGCTATAAGCTTTTGTTATGTAAAGTGTAGGTTGTGTGCTGTTGTATGATGTGAATATACATGATTATGGATGTGTATATGTGTGCATATTAAATGTCATGAGTCATTGTATGCCAAGCATCATGATATGCATTGTTGTGACATCCTGAGTGACGGTTTGGTTCCAGAGGGAATCCGCTATAACATCGTGCGCCTTAAACATAAGAGGACCTAAAGCGATTTGATATATCGTGCGCCTTAAAAATAAGAGGACCTAAAGCGATGGTTATAGACGATCGTGTGCCCATGTGGGGTGTGAGCGATCGGATTGTGCGCCTTATACCGAGAGGACCTAAAGCAATCCATAAACGTCGTGCGCCTTATACCAAGAGGACCTAAAGCGACGGGGGACATCGTTTTCCCGACGGGGTGTTACATGAGTGATCCTCAGTAACGAGCGATGATTCCAGCAGAGTTCCTGAGTGAACTATTGATGAGGAATATTGTGAGTCGGTACCGCATGGCATGTGCATAGAGTCGTTGTGTCGGTCTCTGTGCATTTGTATAAAGCATGAATTAATTGTGCATGGAATTGTGATTGTGTGCGATGAAGTGGAATATGTATAATTGAATTGTACTGTGTTGTGTTATATTTGGTTGTGGTGCATTTGTGGTGAGAATATTTTACTTGTGCATTTTTGTGTTAATATATAATTATATACAACTGTATTATGATTGTGTTTCTCACCCTTCTGCTGTTTTATAATGCTCTATGAGGCATTGCAGATTAGAGTTGCTGGAGGTATTTTTGTGAAGCTTTGCGTCTTCATTCTTTTGTCGGTCGGCTCTGATATGTGACACCAGGTAGTTAGGGAGGCCGTTGTGATTATTTTGTACTATGTATATATTCACCTTTTGGCTTGTATATGTATAACTTGATGTATGATAAACTTTTTATGATATATATATATATATATATATATATATATATATATATATGATATTCAGTTTTAGATTTTCCGCTTTTATTCTAAAATCTGAAATGTGGGTGTAAGGAACTGAGTTCCTCTGTTGATTGCTACCCCACTGTTGCATATCTTTATGAGCAGGTGTTGTATGTATTGTTGCAAAAATTGATGTGATTCTCCCTGTCTATGCCATGATAATTTCAATATACTCTGACGAAATTTTACTAAGTGTTTTATCGTTTGTTTTTATTTATTTAGTTGGGGGTATAGATTGGGGGCGTCACAGTGTACACCACAGGGGGTGGTACCGTGACTACGGTAGTGAATCTTGGCGTTTCCCGAAGTTTGTAACCTTTAGGAGTCTTCAGTATGCCCCTGGCATCTTCGCTTTCCCGAAGTTTGTAACCTTCAGGCCCAGCGGCTTCTGTTGTGATTCCCTGATCCTTAGTGATCGGCGGAACATATCCTTCCGGGATATAGTTAACAGGCATGCCCCAAGGACGATCTTTCAGCATTTGATACCTAGGATCATACTTCTCCACTATGGGCGTTGAGGTGATCTCTGAGATCACAGTCCTTTGTAGCTGAGCTTCTGCCATGGCTTCCATGTTGTTACAAAGCTTTCTCATATCCTCTCTCAGAGCGTCAATCTCTTCTTTCAACTCTCTGTTCTCTTCCTCAAGATCATCCATCTTTTTTTGACGATTGGCCCGAGTATTATACGAATGAGACAGTTTGACTCTAGAATCGAGACATAAACGTGAGATTCGTAGGGAAGAAGAATACGTGATGTGAGAATGATGAATGCAATGATTATATTAATTGTTTTTTTGTTTAATCAAAATAAACTTTGACAATTAGATTGCAAATATCAAACAGTGGGGAAACCCCTTTTTATTAAAATTCAAAGGATTACAGAAATGGAAATACAGTAGATTACGAGGTGCAGAAACAGAAACCTAAGCTAATGGGTCCCGAGTCCTCTCTGAAGAGAAATTGGGTGCTGATTCTGGTATCTTCCTTTTCTTTGACCAGGGCTCTTGGGCCGTTGTCGGGTTGTCATTCCTTTGCCAAGTGAAAGGAGTGAGCAAATTCCTTTGGTCATCTTGATTCTCTACAGCATGTTACTCCAAAATTTCAATTAGAGCATCTTTTTCTTTTAGTAATTGCTGTATTTTGATGCACTCTACGTCGAGGGTGCGGTACTTGTTCTTCCAAGACCTTCTCTCCTATTGAAATTTGTTGAGAGTAACCTGAAGCTTTTCAGTTTCCGTCATGAAGTACATGACAGATTCCCTCGGCGGAAGAATTCCGTAACGAGGATAAGGCATCTTCAGCTTGAGAGCTCTAGTTTGTACCCAATGGATATAAGGCTCCACCGAGACACAGTCCGGTTTTCCTAGAGACTCTCATCCTTTCTTATGAACGTGTTTCCAAGCGTGCACTATTTCCGTCTTTAGTGCCCTGTCGTTTTCTCCTTCCTTGAAGAAAAGACCTTCCAGATGAACACCCCACGGGACGTGTCTCATTGGGTATCCAAATTGACGAAGAACGAGAACTGGATGGTAATTGATTCCGCCCTTAGTTCCTATAAGGGGTACGTTGGGGAAGTTTCCACAACGGTCAATGATCCTGATCCCATCATAAATCCTATTACACCAATCAATGTCAGAGTTGGTGAGAGACATGATTTTCTGCGACCAACGTAAGGCACTCTTGTAATCCCAAAATGCAGTAGACTTGGGCAAGTGGGAGATAAACCACTTATAAAGCGAAGGTACACAGCATGTGATCTCCCCTCCGCTGTACAAATTTCCCAAGTGTACCGAATAATACGCATCTGCGAGTAAAGTCGGCACAGGATTTCCAATGAGAAAAACCTTAATGGAGTTAATATCGACGAAGTTATTAATGTTGGGCAACAAACATAATCCGTATATGAGTAAAACAAAGATGCTTTCAAAAGCAGTCCCGTTCCCTATACTAGCGAAGTACAGAGCATTCTTTGTCAAGAACTGGGCTGGTAAACCTTGTATGCCACCCTTGGTAGTCATGTGAGTCCTGACCTCAGACTCGTCCAAATGAATTGCTCTTGCAATGGTCTGATTATTTGGAATTTCTTCCAGTCCAGAAAATGGAGCCCGATCAGTAATATGTAGATCAGTCAGATGAGAATATTCCTCCAGCGTTGGTGCTAGCTAGTAATCCGGGAATGTGAAACAGTGATAAACTGGATCGTAGAATTGAATGAGTGCGTCCATGATTCCCCCAATCACATGGACTCTTAACAGTGGTAGCAGACCTCCGAGTTTGGCTCTGAAAGCCTCTTGGTTTGTGATCATCCCTGCTAACCTTCTCAAATCCTCTAGCTTTGGAACCTTGAAGGTATACTTATGGGTTCTCCTTTTACCAAAATCCTTTAGCGCAATCCTTTTCTCTGATATTTGCAATCACAGTCTTAGTTTAATTTGAAAAACAGAGAGACTAGAAGAGAAAATTTTTCTGTTTTAATGTTTTTTAAATGGATGCATGAATGTAGCACACAAAAACATAGGAAAAACATGGGGTCAAAGGGTCGTTGTCATGAAGTCAAGGCTCTACCCATCCCCAAAGGTTTATACTAGGGTGATTTTTGTACCTGTACTCATTATCATCAGCTCCTCCCAGGAAAGGAAAACAACAAGCGGATCGCCAGCGAGTTGTAGAGCAATCTTAGAGTAAGTGCCATTCACCGAGAATAGATCACCAGCCTCAAATGAGGGTAGTATCGCGTGACAACTATTTCCGATAGCTTCCGCACTATAAAAGGGTTTGGCTCCTCAGCTTCTCAGACATCACAATCGACCCATTGTCTAGGTGAGAGAATGGGTTGCATTGGTCAGCCTCCACTGAGGTTGATGGTCGACCTCACCGCCATCACTTATCTTAAGTGTATACTCAATCTTTCCACATGCGGCATCACACGCATTCCCATTAGCAGAAAAATAAACACGTATAGCAATTAGGAAAAGCAGTATATATATTTGTCCTAATCATCCTAGACCTTTAAAGCTATGAATCCTAAGTTCTTGACAGAAATGGGTTCCCCGACGGAAGCCCCAATCTGTGGTATTCACACAAGAGATGAAAAGGAAGAAGAAAAACAGAGACGGGCCCCACGGTGGGCGCCATTTTTCTGTAGCGAGAGATTTTGGACGCGGTTCTTAAGCGCGGTCGCTCTCTGCGGTTGAGTTTACTACAGGTCGATTCATTTTTTATCCTATTAAAGCTAATGAAGGAAGGGAAATAGATGTCTCCAATTAACCCTGCTTGCATACTGAGTTTAAACAGCGGTCTGTTAGGTTACGGATGCGATCAATGTGGTGGGGCCTTTCTTGTGTTATTTTGACAGAATGGTTTCTGGCGGGGAACAAGGATTAGGATGTTAGGACTGATGCTTTTTGATAGATATATGAGAGTATGGGATTTTGGGTTTTTGTTTAGTGTGCTCGCTAAGTATTTTCTTTCAATCTTATGCCTACGTATTCCCGTTTACCAAAATAGGGAAATCAGAGCGTTCGTAGTTCCTCCTATTCTATGGGAGGAAATGGGTGTTTTTGGTGTCTTGTTCAAAGCCCAAGACGTGAAGCGAAAGGTGATCTATATCTTGTTCAAAGCCCAAGATGTGAAGCTGAAAGGTCTATTTATATCTTGTTCAAAGCCCAAGATGTGAAGCTGAAGAGTATATTTGTATCTTGTTCAAAGCACAAGATGTGAAGCTGAAGGTGTTGACCTTAGAGAGAATTTGTCATCTCTAAAGGGGGTCTGTTTGTCACAATTGTTGGGTGACTGACTGTAAAGGAGGATTACTTTAACCGGGATACGCGGATCCTAGAAATGCCATAATTTCCTTTATAGGGGATTTTAACCTGAAGGAGAAGACTTTAACTCAGTTTAGAGCAATGCCACCTTTCCTTAGGAATTTCTCATGCTAAAAGAGGGACAGTGGCATGGATGTAGATGATCCAGAGGCTTGCCGCTTACAACAATTAGATGAAGGGGAAGGAGTTATTGATGTTTGTGTACTGTGAATGAGGCACATCTTTGATGCTAAAAGGTTGATTGGATCAACAAGTGGTTTTCTTATACAAAGCCTAAGAGGAGGCTAATATGTGTCTCGTACAAAGCCCGAGAGAGAGGCTAACTTTACTGGAGAAGGATCATTATACAAAGCCTAAGAGGAGGCTATGGTTACTGTTTCAGTTGAGTGGCAGGTCTAGTATACTGATTTTGAAAGAGAAAATCAGTTCTTATATGAGTAATGTTGTACTCAAGGATTTGATTCAAGGATCCGGGTTATTCCTGTTCTTTAAGGAAATGGGAAATCCGAAGGGTATTGAGACTGTCCGAGTCTACGGGTTTCCTTCCTATTTAACGAAGGGGTCACTTGAGAATGTCTTTGAGACTCAAGGAGATTAGACTGTCCAAGTCTAGAGTTTCATCTTTTGTACTATGCTTTGAGAAACAATAGTAGACTCTTTGAAAGGACTGTTCTATGCAGATGATTAAGTTCTGTTCCTATACCTCTAGGAGGTCGTCGGGACAATTTGTACGAAGCCCAAGAGGAGGCTGGAAACTTTTAAGAAGCCGATCGGTCCTTGTACGAAGCCCAAGAGGATGCTATCATTCCCGGAGGAAGAGATCATTATACGAAGCCTAAGAGGAGGTTGTGAAGACTTCTAAGAAGCCGGCGGGTCCTTGTACAATGCCCAAGAGGAGGCGGGGTTGCTTTTAGGAAGCCTGTGGGTCCTTGTACGATGCCCAAGAGGAGGCCGATGCTTTTAGGAAGCCCGTGGGTCCCCAAACCCCGAAAAATTCAAGGCAAGCTATTCACAAGGAATAGATCAAGTCAGGAAAGTTCGAGAATTTGGAAGAAACTCAAAGATGCCATTCATGGAGAATACATTCATCTCTGGGAGTAGAGTTTCTTGACAATTCCTAATGAGGATAGCCGAAGAGAAGACTGTATCTGGTGATCCTATTGGGGATCTAGTTATCTATTTCTACAAATAAACGAAACGGCGTCACCTAGTTCTAGACGTAGTTGCCGGGGAAACACGAAATATCTATACTATTATTACACAGTTGATATGAGTTTATGAAAGAAGACTTACAGTAAAACAACCCCACAATACAGTTATATGTATATGAAAGCGGTAAATGAAAGCAATAACCACTTACTCGGTTGTAGAGCTTCCATGCTGTTTGGTTAGTTGTTCAACAAAGAAAGATTGAAAACAACAGTATATTCAAAATCAAAGGAGAAAGTGCTTTGAAAAAGAAAGATTTGGGGCTTACAGCTCAAGGAGAGGCCCAGGGTTTTATCAGTGAGTGCACTGTTTGAATTTGTACAGAGGGACTTATACAAGTGACTGTGGCCCAAAATGGTTTTCTGTACAAAGGGATGGGTCTTACACTCTCTCAAGAGGCCCAAAAAGTTTAAAGAAAAATAGTGAGAGTGGGGCTTATAACACGAGGGTAGGCCCAGTTTGTTTTTCCGTTTGAAATGGCGATCGCGCCGAGGTTTCCTTTTAACGCGGAGGGACTTATACAATAAGTGAGGCCCACAAGGTTTTGGTTAAAAGGGGATTGGGTCTTACACTCTAATAGAGACCCAAAAGGTTTTAAATGGGTCTTATAGCTCGAGGAGAGGCCCAAAAGGTTATTTTTTCAACTGGCGACGATCGCGCCGTTTGTTTTTGATGGTATCGGGACTTATACAATACACTGAGGCCCAAAAAATGAGTTGGTCAAAAAAGGATTGGGTCTTACACTCTATTAGAGGCCCAAAAGTTTGACAATGATTTGTTTGAATGAAAATCAAAGAAACCCTAATTTTATTCTTTAAAGGTAAATATTTAAAGAAAATCAATGAAAAATACCAAATAGGTTTGAATAAACCACTTGTGATTTTTGTTTATGGTTTGAAAAATGAGGTATAAATCACAAGAGATATTAAAACTCAGTTGGTCTTGATTTTTCAAGTTGAATATTCATTTTAAAATGTTTAAAAACAAATAAAAATGTATTTATTCACAAAAATACTAATTATATTAAATAAATAATATAAACTCATTTTTTTTTTGGAATAAAATATTTCAACATTTTTGTGATTTTTTACAAAAAGAACCAATAAAAAATAATTAAAATTGGAAGAGTTATTAATTTTCCAATTAATTAATAAACCATGAAAATATTGGAAAAAATGACAAAATGTGAAAAAACACAAAATGTCATAGGTGGGGTTTGAACCAAAGACCTCAAGGTTACAAGGCGCGCGCCTTACCACTGGGGTGGTGATACATCCATTGTTTGAAACAAAACAACAACTATATAAGTCATGCCTTGGTTTTAGGCCTGGCCCAAGGCAAGTTTTGGCTCTGAAACGTGAAGGTCATAACTTTCTCAATTCTTAATGGTTTGAGATAAAATTTATATGTATCTGGACCAGAATTTCATAAGGAATCCAATGGTGGTGGTAGTTTTTTCAGATCACACTCCCTCCTCAAAACCCGATAGTGGTTTTGAAAATGACCTATAATTGCATTTTCTATGCTACAACTTGGTACAAGCATGGATTACATGGTGAATTAGCTCAAACACAACATATACAACATGTATGAGATGTTTATGATCAGTGGACTTCAAAGCATTGCATGATTCGAAGATTCCAAGTTGTGAGGCTTACCTCTTTTTTTGAGATTTTGGAGCTTTTGTGCAATCTGTCAAACCTCTTGTTCCAGAAATGATTTGATGCTTTAGACACACTCAAATGATCCCTTAGAAGTTTTTAGGATGATTGGAATTGACTGGTACCTGCAAAAACACAAACATTCCCTTTCTTGCAAAAGGGGTTAAAAGTGACCAAAATAGCAACTCTCTCAAATGGTGTTCCAGATGGGGGGAACCATTTGAGACAGTTCAAGGATGATATTTGGAGTGTGTTTGAGGTTTTATCTGGTTTGGAAAGTGACTGAATCAAGACATGGCTTGAAAAATGAAAAAAAAACCTATTTTGAGGTTTTGGGAGGTGACTTTGTGATTTTGTGATTACAGGTCACTTGTGATAGTTTGCACAGCTTACATATGATATATATGAGGTGTGTGTGTGTGTGATTGATTGTGATGGAAAAGCTCTCAAGCTCAAAACCTCAAAGTTGCCTTGCTAAAGAAGGCATTTTTGCCAAGAGAAAGAGGTTCTAAGGAAAGCATTTGTTTGATGGCTTTGGTGTACTCAACCTGATCACAATTGAGCCCTATTTATAGTAGAGCAAGTTTGTTTTGGGATCCACAGTGAATGGCAACTGCAGTAGATGTTTGGCCAATGTTGTCAAATGGAAATCCAAGTCTCCTCTAGCCATTGACTAGAGGTTAGGGCACAGGGTTGTGGTTCCCTTGGTCTTGGATAAGTCTTGACTGAATTCAGTTGAGAATGGCTCAGTCCATGCCACCTTGATGCTTCCATTGAATGCTCAAATCAAAAATTGGAGTCTTGTCCCTATTTTGGCAACTCTAGGTTCAACATGCTATTTCTTGTTCCAAAGACTTTGGAGGCTTGGCTCAGTGATTGTCCCCTTTAGATTCAATCCTCTGAGGTGTCCAAGTGGATAGGAGCATTTGGATTTGGCTGATTTTGGCAAATCGAGCAAAAATGCAAAATCTGCCTTGCCTTGACAGATTTCAACAAGGCAACTTGCCAATGTCATATCTCATGACTCAAATTGAATTTGGTAATGTTCTTGGCCATTTTGGAAAGCCCTTACATGATACAACAACTGTTTCAACATGTTTGGTTTTGATCTCTTTTGAATCCAAGTGAAAAATCCCCCTACATTTGGCAAAAAGTAGGGTAAAAACTGACTTAGTAAAATTTTCACTAAGTGTTGGAACAAAGTGACTTTTCTTGATTTTGATCACTCCATAACTCAAAATCCATGAGGAATTTGGACATAGGTTAGTATTAAGCTTTTGTAGAGGGCAATAAGATCTACAAATCAAGCTTGGAATGGGGCACAATGGCCTTGTGGTTTAGGAGTTATGGTCCTCCAAAGTTGGCACATTAGTGTCACTTTTTCCATAACTTGGAAAATTTTCTAAGTTTTTATGGTTACCCCTTTTACAAGTTATCCCACTTTCTTTGATTTTTCTTGATGAATGATGATTCAAATCATACATTAACATCATTTTAGGGTTAAAAATCAATTTTGGTGAAAAATCTCAAAAAGTCAAAGTTGACTTTTGTGCACAGTTGACTTTTTATCAAATGAATTCCAAACTGTGCAATTCTTCAGGAAATCATGTCCTTGACCTAAATCAAACTTGATGGACATGTTCCATGGGTGGTATAGAGGATATTGAATCATGTCTTAGGGCTTGGGAGCATGTCCAGGTCAAAAGTCAAAGTTATAGTTGACTTTCCTCGCGAAACTAATTGTGGTGCAGATGAAATTGAAACTTGTTGCTCAAACTTCTTGGATCAATACATTGTTCCAAATGGATCAATATAGTATATTAGAGACCCTCAAACCCTCTCTTGAGGTCTTGGCTCATGATTTTCCCTAAAAGTCAACTTAGGGGTGAATTAGGTCAAGAAGCCCTAATTCCTGATTTTTGATGAATGCATCCCCTGAGGCAAAATTGACTTGTTGATTGGGTTTATGATGTCCCTTGGAGCATCATAGGTTATGCCTTGAAGCATTGGCTCATGCCCAGAGGAGAATTTCCATCTGGAGGCCCTGGTCGACCAAAACCCTAATTTGGTGACACTGGCGATCTTGGGGCTTGATCCACTTAAAAGGGAGCAACCTTGTGCTTAATCCTTGAAGTGGGAGTCCTCTTGATCCATTGTGGATGTTGGAGAGGTTTAGACAAGTTGAAGATCATGTCATATCTTGATTGATCCTTTGTCTAAGAGCTCTGAGAGGGCTTGAAACCCTAATTTTAATTGTAGTAGATGCTCACCCATCTTTGGGGAGACTGATGAAATATAATGGTTCATCCATATTGTGATGATGATTTGCACAATGATGGGAAATCTTAGTGGTCAAAATTTGGGGTATGACACCTAGGACCCATTTTTTCTCTTCGTTTTCACCATTAGCCGTGAATCTTGTGCTTCATAAATTAAGGTATACTTCTTCTTCCATCTATTGTTAGATATTTCCCATTATCTCGTTTGTTGCATGTTGTTTTTGTTGATTGTTCTCATTTTTTCAGATTCGTTTTCACTACCTTAACAAAGACCATACTTTGTGTCGCTCCCGGGATTTTCATCCTAGTACAAACGCGAAAGTGGCACCGAACAGAGTCGCCAGCAATGTGTATTTATCCCAAGAGAGGGAAAGGAAACACCGCATAAACCTGAGAGAAGGAAAAGCATGGTCTTGCGACCAAAAGAACTGGATTCGGGAGTCGGTTACGCGAAGGGAAGGTATTAGCACCCCCTCGCGTCCATCGTACCCGATGGGATCCACGCTTGCTTGTTTCAATCAAAGGGTGTAAGGAAAGATGCTGGAAAAAGATCTGGAAAAGGAAAAGGAAAAAGAGAGAGAAAAAGAAACAAATGTAGGGAAAATAAAAGAAGTGCTCGAATGGGCCCTACCCCACTGCCTACGTATCTCATCGGGAACATGAGAATCAGAGCGACGTAGTTCCCCTCACTAGGGATGGATTATTTGTGTTTTTTAAGGAACGGCTAACGTTCTAGCTCAGGTGTTGCAGGCTCGCTGGTCCGAGTGCGTTACCATCTTGCAAGAGAACGAGTAGGAGCACGTTCATACGTTGAGAGTGAATGAGGTGATAAAAGAATTCCCGAAGGAAAGACGTTATTGTTTGTTTTTGTCTTTTAAGAGTTTTTCCATTTGTTTGCATATAATAGTGTATCTGAATCTTAGTTATTGGAATGTGTACATTCTCACATTCCAAGATGGAATGAGTAAGAAAGCACACTAAGGGTGAAGAAGATCCCCACACTTATTTCCGATTATCAAGGTTCAAACACACTAGCATACTTGTGTTTATTAAGTGTTTTTGTTGATTAAGAAATGAAGAAGTGTTTTTTATTTGTATCTTCAACAAATATTGCATTTAAGTCCCTCATACAAGATCAAATGTTTAACACATTGACCCAAGATGGGCTATATGCTACACATTCTAAGATTATAAGAGAAGACCCCTTATAACCTTTTCTTTATATGAAAGGCCTAAATGCAATAAATGCCTACCTTTATTATATTTTTTGAATTTTCTTTGAGATGAGAAAAGAGACTCAAGAGACGATAAAGGTAAAAATCTATATGGACTAAGACTCAATCCTAATTGATTAGTTAAGGGAGTGATCCTAAGGTTTGTAAGGTTTAAACCTAAAGTCTAAAGAAAAAATGAATTAAACAATTCACTTCTAAGTTAGAAGATGAATTGTAATTCAAAAAGGAAAGTGATGAGTTATTAAAAGAAAGCACATAAGTGCTTAACAAAACACAAAATGGAATTGTAAAAGAGATGAAAGGAAAGAGGTTTGAATGTGGATTCCTTATCCACACTCAATTGAAACTTACCGAAGCCCCTACATGGTTAGTAAACATGTATAAGAAGTATAAGGAGTAAAAGAACATTTAATGCACCATAAAACTCAAAAGAATTAGATGAGAAATCAAATCCTAATGTCACAACCAGAATGTACATCACATGGAAAACAAATGATCATTATCATGCAAGTCCAAGTGGATAGGCAACAAACATCACCCATGACATTAGAACATGCTACCATAAGAAAAAGGAGAATGAAAGATGAAAAGAAATGAAAAAAACATGCATGAATAGAACATGTAATCTAAGGATCAGAATTTAAATGAAATGAAAAGTGATTCACAAACATCTCACAAGTGTTCATGCATAACACATCAAGCCATTCAAGAAGCAATAGAAGAAGAAAGGAAATGGAAATTCAAAAGATAACACAAGTACTTCATATTAAGGACACACAAAGTTCAAATGAAAGTGAACATGCAATGATGACACATAACATGTACCAATGACCTATAATGTCAAATGGATGGTTCACAAAGTAGGCAAATGATCATGCAAGTATGCACAAAAGCAATCATGTAAACATGCACAAAGATTACAAGGATATGACATATTGTAATGCTTCAAATGAAATGTTTTAAACAAAAATCAAATGAGTTCATGAAAATTATGAAAACATGGTATTGAGGTTCACAAATCAGAGATGAATCACATATCAAAGTATCATGTAAAAAATTCAAGGCAAAAAGGCTTTATACAATGTACTTAAATCAAATTGGATGCACATACAAAGTAATGCAAAGATGAACATCAAAACATGCCATAACAGGACCTAAAAAATCAAATAAAAATCACTTAACATAATTCAAGATGTTAATGACTCACTACAAAAAGAAGAGCATCAAAATTATTTTTAATGATCAAGAACAAAAATGCACAAACTTATGTATCACATTAAGTGTGCACACAAATGCAATTCAAAGAAAATTATAGCACAAGGGAAAAAAGGTCATAAAATCAAGAAATAAAATCATAAAAAATTTCCTAAATGTTTTAAGAATGCTCATGAATTTTTGTGGAATTCTATGATGAAGTTTGGTATTTTTAAAATTCAATTATGAAACGTGTAGAAAAAATGGAAATAAAATAAAAATGCAATATGAATGGGGGTGTGAACTTAGCAAAATATCAGTTCAATATGATTGGGCCTTAAAATGAGGAGGTGCAGATAGCATAAAGGCTCATGTCCAATTCAGAAATTGTGCACATGATTTGCACGTGAATTTTAATGTGCTGTCAGCTCTTGGACCGCACAATCATGAAACTTGGACGGACAAGATTGAAACCTGGTAAACCCTAACAATTGAAACCAACCGGCCGGAGAGGGACCTCCGGTCACCTTCTCCGGCGAGAACCACCACCTGCAAACTTTGGATCTCACAGAAATGCACAAATATTACACCAAAATGATGCTGAACTTATATAGAACACGAATCCAAAGACAAAATGCACAAAACATTCATGAGATGAGAGAATCGAACAGAGGAAGATTTTCCCTAACATTTCAACTATGCCTCTAAAGGCCTATCAACTAGCCAGACAAGTTCTTGAGCTTATAGGAAGCATCAAGAACCTGATAACATCTTCACATTATGTCTATAATGGAAGAAATTCTTACCTGAAGATTTATGATCTTGATGTGTTCTTCAGAAAACCAGAGATGTTGCTTCCTCTTTGAGCTTCTTTTGGCCAAATAAAGGCTTAGATGCAAAAATGGATGATGCTTCAGTGGAGAAGAGCTGAAATCCAAGCTTCAAAACAGTTGCAATGTGATGAAAATGGAGAGAGAATCAGAGAGATTCTGAGATGAAGATGAGGAAGATGAATGAAATGGAGCTCCAAAATCAGTTGCAATGTGGAGAAATTGAGAGAGAATGGAGAGAGTTTCTGAGTTGAATGTGAGAAAATGAAGTTAGAACTGAAGTTAGAGTGTGTGATTTGTTTTATAGTAAACTTTAACCATGGTTTAGTGAGCCAGTTAAATGAGTCACAGCTTGGTTAATTGAGTGCACCCTAACTAACTGAGTCAAGTTAGTTAGGGGCGAGTCATTGAGGATTGTGATAGGGTGAGGTTGGTTCATGACAGTTATGGTGGGAGCAAGGAGAAAGTGAATTGGTACGGTTGTGTAGCAGGAGCTTGTGCATCAGAAACTTGCTAAGCAAGTTTGTTCTTTCTATTCCCATGTATGGCACGTGATAGTGCGTATTGTGTAGGTGATATGTTTGACCAAATGTGGAAATAAAGTGTGGAAGTGTTTGTAGTATGAGTGAACCAAATTCTGCAACATGCTGTCAATGTACCAGTGCCAACATAGGGTAGTTTGTTGAAGTTTTTCTCTCTACTCAATGAAGGACTTGGTGAGTTTATGAGTTCTTTGGAAAGAGGACACCTTGGGGAACAATGTTGGTTTGAAAATTGGAGTGAAATGATGCCTCAAATATGTCTAAAAATGACCACCAATAGATGGAAAACAAACTGGCTCATATGCGTGCAAAGCAAGCCATGGCATGGTAAGTGACATGCATGAAAGTTCAGCCTAATCAACCTATCTTGAGACCACTATAACCCACTCATAACTTGATCAATTCAAAATTTTCCCAACATCAATATTGAAGATGACACTACAAAGAACAACTTTGATGTTGAAAATTTTTCCATTTAAGGCTTTTATCTTGATGAAAAATGGGTGGACATTTGGCTCACCACATGCTTGTGAAAATGACTGCGCGCGTGCCTTGAAAATCCTTGGTCATGACATGGTTTTGGCCTACTTTCCTCCAACTTTGATCATCCATATCTATCTCAATATTTATCCAATGGGGATGTTCTACACATGGATTTGAAGCTTAAAGCAAGACCTTTTATTGTGGCCTGGTGGAATTTTCATTTGGTGCTTCAATTTTAAATGGCCTTGGTTCAAACTCTGTGCAAAATGGTCCAAAATTACTATTTTTTGAAACCCTACTTCTTCCAAAAATGGAAAATTTCCACCTCTTGATTTTTTCATGATTCCTTTGAAGTTTCTTGACCAAATTTTGTACATTGGACACATATAACATGAATTTTATGAATTTGGCCTCAAAAAGTCAAGAGTTGAATTTTTCCTCTGATTATTTGACTTGGCCCCAATTTCTCTGATTTTTTATTTTTCTTCCAATTGAACCACTTCTAAAACCAATTGAGAGGTGATTTTCCACATACATACACTTAAGAACATATAGAATACCATGACATCAAGTTTTGTCCAAAAAATCAAAGATATCCTGATTTTATTAGAAACCCTAATTTTGACCTCCTCTAGTTAGGAGGGAAAAGTGCAGTCTTCAATTTCAAATTCCTCAGAGTATGTTGTGCATCCTTTTAAAGGATGATGGGATATGCCATTTGAGGATGATTTTGGATCAATGAGCTATCTCTTTTGAGGGTTTTCCTTCAGTTTTTGAACCTCTTGCATGTTGAAGTATGTATTGTTTCAATCTCCCATTGGATCTCACTTCCTTGATATTGTGGATGATCAATTGAGATGGTATGAGACATGAGAGACTCTTGGCTTGCCTTGAGGCAACTTGATTGACCTTTTTGTGCTTTGAATGATCCCTTGATTGTCCACCTTCCACCTGATCACATGCCTTGATGGTAAGAGGAATGCTATGCTTCATTTTTCTATGTTAAATGCAATGCAATGCTAATGAGATGGATATGATATTGTAAATGATAATGCTATGCTATGATGCAAAAAAGGGAGAGCAAATTTTGGGGTATTACAGCTGCCCCTATTCAAACACTGTAGACCTGAATGCCTGAAAGCGAATGCTTTCAGACTTTCAAGGTATATAATGATTGAATACCAAATATAACCAAAAATTTGCTCTGGGTGATGAAGAAGAAAAGGGATATAAACCCAACGAGACTTCTAGATTGAATCGGCAAATGAACCTCATCGGAGAGATCTGTCTTTTGAACGACACCAGGCGACTACTGGCTTGCCATACTGTTGATGGACTTTAACAAATGTCTTTTTAAACGACGCCAGACGACTACTGGCTTGCCACACTGCTGGTGGACTTTAGAAATGTCTTTTTGAACGACGCCAGACGACTACTGGCTTGCCATACTGCTGGTGGACTTTAGCTGCTCTGCCATTCTAAACAATGGACTTTTACCAGTTCGTGCTGGATTTTTGCCAATCTGTCGTTGGACTTCAATGATTACCAAACAGGCTTTGGAATTTCAAAATTGCCATCCTCGGATGGAATTTTGCAGCTTTTCCAAATTAAACTTGGACTTTGATGCTTACCAAACCGGCTCTGGAAGCTTTGTCAGATGATCATCCCACCTGCTGGAACAACCACCTGCAATATTATCCCACATGCTGGGATAAGATAAACAAACTGTATATAATGATCATCCCACTGGTTGGAACAACCATCTGCCATACTATCCCACCGGCTGGAATAATATGAACAAACTGTATATAATGATCACCCCACCTGCTGGAGCAACCATCTGCCATACTATTCCATACGCTGGAATAATAAGAACAAACTGCATATAATGATCATCCCACTGGCTGGAACAACCATCTTCCATACTATTCCACATGCTGGGATAATATGAACAAACTGCATATAATGATCATCCCACTGGATGGAACAACCATCTGCCATACTATCCCACAGGCTGGAATAATATGAACAAACTGTATATAATGATCATCCCACTGGCTGGAACAACCATCTTCCATACTATTCCACAGGCTGGAATAATATGAACAAACTGTATATAATGATCATCCCACTGGCTGGAACAACCATCTTCCATACTATTCCACAGGCTGGGATAATATGAACAAACTGTATGCCAAAAATAAATTGGACTTTGGATTGTAACTGAGCAATGCTGAGAATTACACCACCTGCTGGGTAATATCATATGCTGACACTTTGCTGAAAAAGAGATTCCGTTGATCCATATAGACCAAGTTGGGGAAATTACCGCGACTCGGCTGGGGAGTATAGCGGACAAGATTCAATGCTGAACTCTGTGGGGATATCATTACCAAAGATATGATCTTGCCGGGGATCAGGGCTACTCTGCGGGGAATATCCAAATCTTGGCTGAAAGATAATCCGTTGCAACATACTGAGAAAGAGTCCCTATAGATTTGCTGGGGAAACCCAAAGCAATTCCTCGGTAATCTGCTGAGGAAAATGACTGTCGAGCTTAGGGTAAATGTCACAATGCCCCCTGTTGGGCGAACTTTCCCTTTGACGACTCCGCTGGGAATAATGAGTTTATAACACACTCTGCTGGAGAAAAACCGCTTTAAAGCGTCTCCTGTTGGGGCTGCCCTTCGAGAGGATTTTACAGAAGACCAAATGTCCTCAAACTCTACTGGGGATTATAGATCGGGGATATCCTTTGCTGGGGAGGTTACATGCCCCATGCATGGGATGGTCAATAACTCCGCTGGGGATTATTCTTTGACAAATTTCCCATGCTGAAACCTGCGGGAGACATGATACTACCACTTGCTGGTACATCCTGCTAAGAGTAAACTCCACAAGGGATGTTGGTACTAAAAGTTTCGTCTCTTAAGAGGATTTTATAGAAAACCAAGCATTTTCAAACTCTTAGACAAACACTCTGCCTTGAACTACCTTTCACATCGTCTGCAAGGTACTAGAGGATTGGCACTTGTTGTCAACCTGGAGTATTCACTGCATTAATAACCGTTATCAACACAGAAGAAATCCATCTTCGAACACCGTTGCCGTCACGAAACTTAGTGGGAACTCTTGAATGGAAGAATCGACTTAATAAGATACAATAGTATCAAGTCATAGCAAATATCTGCTCGTGGTTACGATCATGCTGTTTGGATCGATCGTGCTCATTACCTGCAACAGAAAAAGAATATGCACGTGCCCCAGGATATTGCGTGGTCTTTTGGGTCCACCATCCAAGGTTGTCCAACAAGCAAAGTAATTTCAATTGTCTTTGTGCATGTTTTTGCAAGGCCAAGATATTTTCAAAGTAACATTTTATTATCAAAAATCGGACGTTTTTGCAAACAAAACAGTAAAATGAAAATAAAAGCCCGTGACTGAATATTCAACTTTATTGATGAAATGCCAAAAATTGGCGAATTTACAATCAGAAGCAAACCCCTGAAAGAGGCGATTGCCATAAAATTGAGAAAATAAATCTATCCTAATGATAATGCGGAAATTGGATTCCAACTGATTTCTGATTCTGTTATAGCCAGTATGTATTCCAACTCTCCTAATTATCTTCGCCTCCGGAAGCTCGTGGTCGGGCCAATTCCTCCTTTGGAATTTTGCTAGTTCGCTGAAGAGTAGAAAACGTACAGATTAATTCAGACTGTAGTCATTCGCTTTAATCCCTCTTTTGTGTGGATCGCCTTTTCAAGTTTTCAATCCACCGGGATACCCTTTTTTGCCTAAGTTGCCCTTTCGGGTTTTCAACTTACCGGGTGTACCGTTCTTTTCAATTATATCCCTAATTTTTGCCCGAACCTTTATTCTGTTTTTGGTTCGCCGGGATGCCCTTTTTTGCCTGGATTCTTTTTTTTTATCCAGCGGGTCTCTTTATACGAAGTATTTTTTAACTGCATCTGAATTAACAGGGGATGAAAAATCTTCACCATCCATGGTTGTCAGCAACAAGGCTCCACCTGAGAAAACCTTTTTTACCACGAACGGACCTTCATAGTTAGGAGTCCATTTGCCCCTGTGATCTGTACTCGGAGGAAGTATTCTCTTGATTACCACATCCCCGACCTTGTAGACTTGAGGTCGAACCTTTTGATCGAATGCCCTATTCATTCTGCGCTGGTATAGCTGGCCATGGCATACCGCTGCTAATCGCTTCTCCTCAATAAGGCTCAGCTAATCATATCTGGCTCGTACCCATTCAGCTTCATCTAGCTTAACGTCCATCAATACTCGGAGAGAGGGAATCTCCACTTCTATCGGTAGAACTGCCTCCATACCATATACAAGCGAGTATGGTGTTGCCCCAGTGGACGTGCGGACTGATGTTCGATACCCATGCAAAGCCAGTGGTAACATCTCATGCCAATCTTTGTACGTGACAACCATCTTCTGCACAATCTTCTTGATGTTTTTGTTGGCCGCTTCAACCGCGCCATTCATTTTCGGGCGGTACGGAGAAGAATTGTGGTGCTCGATTTTGAAGTCCCGGCATAGCTCAGCCATCATCTTGTTGTTCAAATTAGAACCATTATCGGTAATGATTCTTTCGGGCACTCCATATCGACAAATGATGTCCCTTTTCAAGAAACGAGGCACTACTTGCTTAGTGACATTGGCATAAGATGCTGCTTCAACCCATTTAGTGAAGTAATCAATGGCGACCAAGATGAAACGATGGCCGTTTGAAGCAGTAGGCTCAATTTTCCCGATCATATCAATGCCCCACATTGCAAATGGCCACGGAGAGGACATGATACTCAACGGATTGGGAGGAACGTGCACTTTGTCTGCATAGATCTGGCATTTGTGACACTTGCGAGCATACTTGCAGCAATCTGACTCCATGGTCAGCCAATAATACCCTAATCTCAATAATTTCTTAGCCATCGCATGTCCTCCGGCATGGGTACCGAAAGAGCCTTCGTGCACTTCAATCATCAACAGGTCTGCCTCGTGTCTATCCACACATCTGAGCAGAACCGTGTCAAAATTCCTTTTATACAGCACACCATCTTTGTTCAAGAAGAAACTACCAGCTAGCCTTCTTAATGTCTTCTTGTCATTGGAAGATGCCCCAGGCGTGTATTCTTGATTTTTTAAGAAGCATTTGATGTCATGGTACCAAGGCTTATCGTCAGACACTACATCAACCTCAAACACAAAAGCAGGCCTATCAAGACGAGATACATCAATCCTGGGCACAAAGTTCCAACCATGCACTTTGATCATCGAAGAGATAGTGGCCAAGGCGTCTGCAAACTTATTCTCATCTCGGGGAACATGGTATAACTTGACAGTTGTAAAGAATGTCAGCAATCTCCTCGTATAATCTCTATACGGAATCAAATTCTGTTGATGTGTGTGCCAAGTTCCCTTTACTTGATTGATTACCAGTGCTGAATCACCAAAGATATCGAGGGTCTTGATTCGTAAATCAATAGCTTCCTCGATCCCTAGTATGCAAGCTTCGTATTCTGCTTCATTGTTGGTACACCCGAAAGTTACTCGGGCAGTGAAGGGCATGTGAACACCCTCTGGCGTAATAAGGACTGCACCAACTCCGCACCCATTCATATTAACTGCCCCATAAAACATCAAACTCCATTTGGATTCAGGGTCAGGCCTCTCCTCCAGAAGTGGTTCCTCGCAGTCTTTCGCTTTGAGAAACATGATGTCCTCATCAGGGAAATCAAATCTCATGGGCTGGTAATCATCAAGAGGCTGTTGTGCAAGATAATCTGACAGTATACTTCCTTTGATTGCCTTTTGCGAAGTAAATTGAATATCGTACTCTGTCAGTACCATCTGCCACCTTGCAACTCTGCCTGTAAGTGCTGGTTTCTCAAAAATATACTTGACCAGATCCAATTTAGAGATCAACAGGGTTGTATATGTGAGCATGTATTGTCTCAATCGCTTGGCGGCCCATGCGAGTGCATAGCATGTCTTCTCAAGCATTGAATAACGCGATTCACAATCTGTAAATTTCTTGCTCAGGTAGTAGATAGCATGTTCTTTCCTACCTGTCTCGTCGTGTTGACCGAGAACACAACCCATGGATCCTTCGAGCACTGTCAAGTACATAATCAGTGGTCTCCCTTGAACTGGAGGTATCAGAATTGGAGGTTCCTGCAAATATCTTTTTATTTTATCGAATGCATTTTGACAATCATCATTCCACCTGACCGTTTGATCTTTTCGTAGCATTTTGAATATCGGTTCGCAAGTGGCAGTTAGGTGCGATATGAACCTTGAAATGTAGTTCAATCTTCCTAGAAAGCCGTGAACTTCTTTCTCAGTTCTCGGTACAGGAATATCTTGTATAGCTTTCACTTTAGCAGGATCAACCTCTATCCCTTTTTCACTGACAATGAAACCAAGCAGTTTTCCGGACCGCACACCGAAAGTACACTTGTTAGGATTCAGTCTAAACCTGAATTTCCTCAGCCTCTCAAATAACTTCTTCAAGTTGATCAGATGTTCCTCTTCTGTCTTTGATTTAGCAATCATGTCATCCACATAGCACTCAATCTCTTTATGAATTAGATCGTGGAATAACGTCACCATTGCTCTTTGATAAGTTGCCCCTGCGTTCTTCAACCCAAAAGGCATTACTTTGTAACAGAAGGTACCCCACGGGGTAATGAATGTCGTCTTCTCCATGTCTTTAGGCGCCATCTTTATCTGATTGTACCCGGAGAATCCATCCATAAATGAGAACACTGAAAACTGAGCGGTATTATCAACCAGCACATCAATATGAGGGAGTGGAAAATCATCTTTAGGGCTCGCCCTGTTGAGATCTCTGTAATCCACACACATTCTGACTTTGCCATCTTTCTTCGGCACCGGTACTATATTGGCCACCCAGGGAGGATAGTTGGTTACTGCCAGAAAACCTGCATCCAACTGTTTCTGTACTTCTTCCTTGATCTTCAAAGCCATTTCTGGTTTTGTCCTGCGCAGCTTCTGCTTGACCGGTGGGCAGTCCTCTTTCAATGGTAGTCTATGCACGACTATGTCTGTATATAAACCTGGCATATCTTGGTATGACCAAGCAAAGATGTCAACGTATTCACGTAGCATGACTATCAGCTCTTGCTTTACATCAGCCCGCAGACTCGCACCAATCTTGATCTCTTTCTTGCTTTCCTCTGACCCAATATTGATGATCTCAAGAGCTTCCTGATGAGGCTGAATGGTCTTCTCTTCCTGTTTCAACAACCTAGCCAACTCTTCCGGGAGTTCATAGTCTTCATCACCTTCTTCCTCAGCTTGATAGATCGGATTGTCGAAATCATACGTGGGCATAACTGAATCATTTTCAGAGAAATCCACAGAATCAAGTCTGCATGATTGGGTTTATGCTTTATTTTAGATTATTTTTTGCTTGAAAACAAAAGAAAAGAAAGTGCATTATCATTTTTAATTTTCTTTGTGCAAAAATAAAATAAAGAAAGAGTAAAGGAACACAAATTTGTAAACAAAAACGTCCTTTTATTGATATTTGATCATTATATGAGAAAATATGGTGGCCCTACAAATGGATCCTCACACCTTGGGCAGAGTGTGGGATTTCATGCATTATGAAAGACAAGAATTATTACTCTGAATGGTGAACAACATGAACGATTTCTACACTAGACCAATTTTGCAACGCCTCGCCTGGAGCCAGTGCATATACCCATCTGTCCAGATAATCTGAACTTTCAGCGCCATCTTCTATTGCTGAGCAGGACTGGTTGGGATTGATAATTCCTCCACTGTTGAAGTTGATTGTCCCACGGAATCGAGGAACTGGCATCCGGCCCGGCTGGTATCCAATGCCAAACTTATCTTCTTTCACGAACACATCTATAGCTTTACCCCAACCTTGGGCATTTCCGCTTTCGACCACTTCTCTGGCCTGCTTGTACGACGCAATTGATGCACTCGGCCCACCTGGCACATTTGACACCACTGCTGCTGAAGTAGACTCTGGTAAGTTATTGATATTCAGGGCTTCAAAAGATTGGCACAAAGTTTCATGAATCTCTCCATCCATTTCCACATATTTGAAAGTGGATAGATGACTCACGAATATATCTTCCTCGCCGCAAACAGTAACCACTTGACCCTCGAACACATACTTGAGCTTCTGATGAAGTGTGGAGGTAACTGCGCCTGCTGCGTGAATCCACGGTCGGCCCAACAAACAGCTATAAGCAGGCTGAATGTCCATAACATGAAAGGTCGTCTTGAATATCTGTGGACCAACCTGTATTGGTAGTTCAACATCCCCAAACACCGATCTTTGGGATCCATCGAAAGCTCTCACAATCAGATCGCTGGGTCTCAGAACCAATCCATCTACTTCAATTTTCATCAGGGCTTTTTTGGGTAACACATTTAAGGAAGAACCTGTGTCAACCAGCACATGCGACAAAACTGCTCCTTTGCATTCAAGTGTGATGTGCAGTGCTTTGTTGTGGTTACGTCCGTCCGGTGTCAAATCCCTGTTCGTAAATCCCAACCCATGGCTCACATTCACATTAGAAATTACTCCCTCCAACTGATTCACTGTAATCTCTTGGGGAACGTATGCCATATTCAGAACTTTCAACAAAGCAGCCCGGTGTGCATCTGAACTCATTAACAGGGATAATATCGAAATTTTAGAGGGTGTCTGATTAAGTTGGTCAATGATCTTGTAATCACTCTTTTTGATAACCCTCATAAATTCCTCAACATCATTATCAAAATTGACTTTAGGGTCCTCTTCCTGAGCAGGCACCTTGTCATCAACAACCTGTTTTCCTTTCACTCTTGTAGCGGCTTCAGCCTCTTTATCATTCCTTAGAGTCTGGGGAGCAAACAGTCGACCGCTCCTAGTAAAACCACTTGGTCCACTGACATTCTCAATGCTAGTACCAACAGCCTCTGCCTTCTGCCGACTTCCTCCTTGACAAGTATCAGTTCCATACTGCCACGAAACTGCCCTATTAGACACATAAGCAGCCGATTCAGGAACTATAATCGTAACTGGTCTCGGCCTCTCGGGCACGATGATAGCGACAGGCTCCTCAACAGGCACCTGTATCTCGACTGGATTATAGTAAATGGTAACGGCAGAAACATCCTGTTCTTTCTCTACTTTATCAAACTGAAGACTTCCCTCATCCATAAGATCCTGCAGTCCAACTCTCAACTTACTGCAGCCGTTAACCTGCTTTGAACAATCCTCGCAATCAGAGGCGCATCCAGGAAATACCTTTCCTTTTAACAAACGTTCTTTTACAATCAACAGCGGAGTCTTCACCAAATTAACATCAGTAATCAAATTCAACTTCTCGCCATCAAAAATGGCATTTGTGCCTGCACCTCCATGATGAGGCATTGGATTGTCACGAACATTCGGCGGCCTAGAGAAGTTGATAGCTTTTGCGTCGATCAGACTTGAACCTTATGTTGAAAGGCCCAGAACTTTTCTATTGAATGACCTGGCGCACCAGAATGATATTCACATCGAACATTAGCATCGTAACCTTGAGGCAATTTTCCGGAATCCAGCGGCTTCATAGTCCGAAGTTCAACCAACTTCTCTTTGAGCAGTTGTGGTAACAAAGCAGCATATGTCATAGGCAAGGGATCAAACTTACGGTCCCTTTGTCTATTGTTCTGAAATCGGGGTCTACCTTGCTGATCTGGCGTTTGCTGTCCAGCTAGAACCAGAATGGTTACCGCATCCACCTGATGATAGGACTGATTCCTTCCTCTGCCCCCTCCTCTATACACAGCGCTGGACTCCCCTTCTCTTTTCCTTGGTCCATTGGCAAAGGGTTTCTTCGAACTTGAAGCAACATCTTGAATCTTACCCAATTTCAGCAGACTTTCTATTCGTTCCCCAGCAACGACGATGTCGGCAAACCCCGTGGAAGGACATGCAGCAAGTCTATCCAAATACGTCCCTTGAAGTGTGCTCATGAACATATCAGCCATCTCACGATCACCCAAGGGTGGTTGAACTCGAGCAGCCAATTCTCTCCATCTCTGTGCGTACTGCTTAAAGCCCTCCTTGTTATCCTGAGTCATACTCTGCAATTGAGTACGATTAGGTGCCATGTCCAGATTATATTGATAGTGCTTCAGAAACGCAGCGTACAAATCTTTCCAACTCCTTATATGAACCCTGTCCAGCTTAATGTACCATTCCAAGGAAGCGCCTGACAGGCTATCCTGGAAAAAATACATCCAGAGGTTTTGGTCCTCGGTATAAGCGGCAATCTTGTGATTGTAAGCTTGCAAATGTGTTTTGGGACAGGTACTGCCGTTGTACTTATCCAAAGCAGGAAGCTTGAACTTGGGAGGAATTCGCACACCCTGCACGAGACCCATGTCTTCTACATCAATTCCAAGAGGATTTTGGCTCTCAATGGCCTTGAGTATTTCATCCAGCCCTTCATACTTCCGGTCGTCATTGTAGAAACCCATGTCATTGTTGAATGCAGTGAACTGGTCCTCCTGACCATCCTCATTGTTATCAAATCCCAGATGTACCCCACCAGCAGGGATTGTGCCAACAGGAGGAATGCGCACGTTGCGATTTGGGATTTCAGTTTCCAGCCTCTGGATAGTGGTTCTCATAGCTTCTTATCCAATCCTCATGTTTTCTTGACCGGTCCTCAGCTCTTGCTGACCTTGAGCAATCCCCTGCATGAGGTTCGTGAACTGTTCCATCCTTCCCCTCAAATCGGCTAACTCTGTCTGAACTTGCTCCATTACTCTTGCTTGATTGCGTTGGGTAGAATATCGGTGAACTGGGGTATCAGCTATCGTGCCTGAAAACCAAATAAAGGTTAGCAGGCGCCTGCAAAAGGAAAACCTGCGATGTAAAAATGATATGCAAATGCAAATGCAAAGTTATGTTTGTCATTTCAAAATACTTTTCATATCCTGATTCCAATCGTAACCAAGAATTCCTGAAGACCAGGAGTCATGATTACTGAGTTTTGCCATGAAGAGATATTCATATACATCGATCACAGATGTCTGAAGACCAGAAATAGTGATTTTGTAGTGTGCTAGTATGTAGATATCACATCACATATATCTGAAGATCAGAAATTGTGAACAGAAGTAACCCATTTCATACAAATTCCCAAAACTTCTCAAGCACGTTTGTCATAGTTTCAGCAACAAAATAAGAAACAGGCAGTCAAATGGATCCATCAACAATTCTGATGGTAACCATTACAAATTACAAAGAAATGACAAAAATCACTAATCCGACAGCTCTACATCCTTCAGCTTCTGGCTGGAGTACTTAATCTCCTCAAACAGGATGCGGGTACGCTGATGATGCGGCTTCTCAATCAGCTCTTTAATCACTACGTCCCTTTTTTCCAATGCATCCTCTAATGACCCCACGTGCATCAGCAAGGCTTCATCTTCATTAGCTCCTTTGCGCCTCTTGATTCCAGCTTGAATTTCAACCAGTTTCAGCTCTGCTGTGACATCTTCAAGCTCCTTGTTGGTGATTTTCAGCTTACCTTCAGCATTTCTCACTTGTTCTTGACTTTTGCCAACATCTTCTCGATACTTTCTTCTTTCCACGTGTGCTTTCTTCATCTCTTCATCTTTACCTTTTAACTGGGCCTGCAATTCAGAGTTCTCAATTCTGACCTCATCCCAAGCTTGACGGAGTTTAGCTAACGAATCCTTGCTTCGGGCCAGCGCCTGCTTTGTAGCCTTATGAGCCTGACTAGTATCATCTGCTCCCAAGGTAAGCTTCCGGAAGTATCGAGCTCTCTCATCAAAATCTTCTTCTTTGTCCGCCAGGTTTTTTTTTTGCTTTCAACGCTCTCTTTTCCAACTCTTTGTTGTCAGCTAGAGCTTTCTGAAGACATCTGCTCATTCCAGAGTTCTCTATCTGCAGATCTCTAACCATTTTCTTCAATTTCTCGTACTCCTCGGCCGGTACCATGGAATGTTGATCTGGACATAAGAGAACTTCTCGGGAAAAGGGTAACAACAGCTTTTTGACCTTCATCTCAACCCAAGCATCGTAGTCAGGGTATGATCTACAGTCTCCTTTGCTGAAAGTCAATTTTCCCTCTCTTTGCCTAAATTTCCAAGCATTTATTACTTCCCGCACTCTTTCATTCTTGGTCCCTACGAAAAACAGAGAAGCGCTAATCTCTTCATCAGCAGGAGGATGTCTCGAGGCATAACCAAATTGTCTAACTGCCAACACTGGGTTGTAATTAATCCCACCTCTTCTTCCAAGTAGAGGCACATTAGGAAAACTTCCACATTTGATAGTAAGCTCTATCGTCAGTAATTTGGGATCAAACCAAATAATATTATTGGCAGTCAAACCTATCAGTCTCTTGGACCACTTCATTGTCTCAGCAGTTTCTACAAACGCACCAGTCCGGGGTAAATGTTTGAAGAGCCAATGGCATAACAATTGGGTGCAACAACTAACCAAACTCCCTCTTGCCTTCTCATTTTTGTAGTGTACGGAGTGATAAAAATCCCCTAGTAGGGTAGGAATCGGATTCTTCGAGACAAACACTTTCAATGCCTGCATATCAACAAAATCAGGCTGACCGGGGAAAAGCACCAAGCCATAGATACAAAGAGCTAACACAGCGTTGTAAGTAGTCCAATTGTTAGCCTTGGCAGCTTCCTGAGTTTGTCGAAAAAGAAACTCCAAGTGAAATACTTCATCTTCTTTGAGTCTGCTTAGGCCACTTTTCACAACAAACAGGTCCAGATGCAGGACAGCAGCGATTACTTCAGGGGCAAGAGCACCTTCAGAAAAGTACGGTATAGCAGACGTGATTGGAATTCCCAAAATAAATGAGAATTCCTCCAGAGTGGGCATCAGAATGTAGTCAGGGAATAGGAAACATCTCATTGATGGCTCATAGAACTGTAAGAAAGTATGCAACCCATCCTTCTCATACTTTGTGAATGCATAGACCATCTTAATCAGCTCTCCATACTCCTTCTGAAAAGTGTTGAGAACATCAGAACCAGCCATACCTATCATCTTGTTCAATACATCCAGCTTAGGATCAGGGAATTTGTATGACACATTATTCTTCCTTTTAACCTCAGCATCTTGGGAACTCATGATTGGAATCAGACAATATGGTAAGTACCTGAAAATGACAAACATAACCTGTTATGATATGATTATGCAAATGCAAAAGGCATGTGATCAGGTATCCAGGTGTCGGTGTCTGTGTTGAACTGTGTGCACTGTGTCTCTGTACTGAATCTGGCAATATATCTGAGATGAATACTCAAACCACTGTCATAGGATACGCTGTCTGTAATAATCATAGAATCACAAGTACGGTATGTAGGAGGCCGGGATACCTGCAAACCTGTAAACATCCCACCCATACTCACATGTGGTTCCTAGAAAATAAGGCTTGTCAGCTTCGGAGGTTTGAGAAACGATAGCACATTCAGCCCGTAGGATACAATGCTATGCCAATCAAAGAGGTCGTCCACTGACTCACCTTAAAAAAAAAAAGGTGCGAGTGGGTTTGCCACAGAATGTGGTCTGCCACTGTCACCGCTAAAGAGAGATGTTTCCACTAAGGTCCTCATGATCGGTCACTAGAGTCGACAGCTCTCTAGATCGACATCCTGGAATACGCAAGATGCGCACGCCATGATGGGTCCCAAGATAGCCTCGTCTAGCTGTGAATTTCGTGATTACCCACGTACACAGATGGCACGTAGGTCCCACTACTCTCCACTCTAAGTCTAAGTGTATACTCGAGCCTGTGTACTGAGCTCATCTCTCAGAAATCTCATCCCGCCAAACAGACAGAACAGTGCAACACGGTATAATATATGAAATGTAAATGCTAACATGCTGTAAATATGGTACAAGTAATAAAATATAGTAAACAGTAAATACAATACAAAAGTAAACACCCAATGAAGGAAAAGCAAACAAGCGCTAGGATTGACTCGCTTAGGATGGACCAGCAATAGGTCAACCTGTCCCCAGCAGAGTCGTCAGCTGTCGCTCCCGGGATTTTCATCCTAGTACAAATGCGAAAGTGGCACCGAACAGAGTCGCCAGCAATGTGTATTTATCCCAAGAGAGGGAAAGGAAACACCGCATAAACCTGAGAGAAGGAAAAGCATGGTCTTGCGACCAAAAGAACTGGAATCGGGAGTCGGTTACGCGAAGGGAAGGTATTAGCACCCCCTCGCGTCCATCGTACCCGATGGGATCCACGCTTGCTTGTTTCAATCAAAGGGTGTAAGGAAAGATGCTGGAAAAAGAACTGGAAAAGGAAAAGGAAAAAGAGAGAGAAAAAGAAACAAATGTAGGGAAAATAAAAGAAGTGCTCGAATGGGCCCTACCCCACTGCCTACGTATCTCATCGGGAACATGAGAATCAGAGCGACGTAGTTCCCCTCACTAGGGATGGATTGTTTGTGTTTTTTAAGGAACGACTAACGTTCTAGCTCAGGTGTTGCAGGCTCGCTGGTCTGAGTGCGTTACCATCTTGCAAGAGAACGAGTAGGAGCACGTTCATACATTGAGAGTGAATGAGGTGAGAAAAGAATTCCCGAAGGAAAGACATTATTGTTTGTTTTTGTCTTTTAAGAGTTTTTCCATTTGTTTGCATATGATAGTGTATCTGAATCTTAGTTATTGGAATGTGTACATTCTCACATTCCAAGATGGAATGAGTAAGAAAGCACACTAAGGGTGAAGAAGACCCCCACACTTATTTCCGATTATCAAGGTTCAAACACACTAGCATACTTGTGTTTATTAAGTGTTTTTGTTGATTAAGAAATGAAGAAGTGTTTTTTATTTGTATCTTCAACAAATATTGCATTTAAGTCCCTCATACAAGATCAAATGTTTAACACATTGACCCAAGATGGGCTATATGCTACACATTCTAAGATTATAAGAGAAGACCCCTTATAACCTTTTCTTTATATGAAAGGCCTAAATGCAATAAATGCCTACCTTTATTATATTTTTTGAATTTTCTTTGAGATGAGAAAAGAGACTCAAGAGAGGATAAAGGTAAAAATCTATATGGACTAAGACTCAATCCTAATTGATTAGTTAAGGGAGTTATCCTAAGGTTTGTGAGGTTTAAACCTAAAGTCTAAAGAAAAAATGAATTAAACAATTCACTTCTAAGTTAGAAGATGAATTGTAATTCAAAAAGGAAAGTGATGAGTTATTAAAAGAAAGCACATAAGTTCTTAACAAAACACAAAATGGAATTGTAAAAGAGATGAAAGGAAAGAGGTTTGAATGTGGATTCCTTATCCACACTCAATTGAAACTTACCGAAGCCCCTACATGGTTAGTAAACATGTATAAGAAGTATAAGGAGTAAAAGAACATTTAATGCACCATAAAACTCAAAAGAATTAGATGAGAAATCAAATCCTAATGTCACAACCAGAATGTACATCACATGGAAAACAAATGATCATTATCATGCAAGTCCAAGTGGATAGGCAACAAACATCACCCATGACATTATAACATCCTACCATAAGAAAAAGGAGAATGAAAGATGAAAAGAAATGAAAAAAACATGCATGAATGGAACATGTAATCTAAGGATCAGAATTGAAATGAAATGAAAAGTGATTCACAAACATCTCACAAGTGTTCATGCATAACACATCAAGCCATTCAAGAAGCAATAGAAGAAGAAAGGAAATGGAAATTCAAAAGATAACACAAGTACTTCATATTAAGGACACACAAAGTTCAAATGAAAGTGAACATGCAATGATGACACATAACATGTACCAATGACCTATAATGTCAAATGGATGGTTCACAAAGTAGGCAAATGATCATGCAAGTATGCACAAAAGCAATCATGTAAACATGCACAAAGATTACAAGGATATGACATATTGTAATGCTTCAAATGAAATGTTTTAAAAAAAAATCAAATGAGTTCATGAAAATTATGAAAACATGGTATTGAGGTTCACAAATCAGAGATGAATCACATATCAAAGTATCATGTAAAAAATTCAAGGCAAAAAGGCTTTATACAATGTACTTAAATCAAATTGGATGCACATGCAAAGTAATGCAAAGATGAACATCAAAACATGCCATAACAGGACCTAAAAAATCAAATAAAAATCACTTAACATAATTCAAGATGTTAATGACTCACTACAAAAAGAAGAGCATCAAAATTATTTTTAATGATCAAGAACAAAAATGCACAAACTTATGTATCACATTAAGTGTGCACACAAATGCAATTCAAAGAAAATTATAGCACAAGGGCAAAAATGTCATAAAATCAAGAAATAAAATCATGAAAAATTTCCTAAATGTTTTAAGAATGCTCATGAATTTTTGTGGAATTTTATGATGAAGTTTGGTATTTTTAAAATTCAATTATGAAACGTGTAGAAAAAATGGAAATAAAATAAAAATGCAATATGAATGGGGGTGTGAACTTAGCAAAACATCAGTTCAATATGATTGGGCCTTAAAATGAGGAGGTGCAGATAGCATAAAGGCTCATGTCCAATTCAGAAATTGTGCACATGATTTGCACGTGAATTTTAATGTGATGTCAGCTCTTGGACCGCACGATCATGAAACTTGGACGAACAAGATTGAAACCTGGTAAAGCCTAACAATTGAAACCAACCGGCCGGAGAGGGACCTCCGGTCACCTTCTCCGGCGAGAACCACCACCTGAAAACTTTGGATCTCACAGAAATGCACAAATATTACACCAAAATGATGCTGAACTTATGTAGAACACGAATCCAAAGACAAAATGCACAAAACATTCATGAGATGAGAGAATTGAATAGAGGAAGATTTGCCCTAACATTTCAACTATGCCTCTAAAAGCCTATCAAATAGCCAGACAAGTTCTTGAGCTTATAGGAAGCATCAAGAACCTGATAACATCTTCACATTATGTCTATAATGGAAGAAATTCGTACCTGAAGATTTATGATCTTGATGTGTTCTTCAGAAAACCAGAGATGTTGCTTCCTCTTTGAGCTTCTTTTGGCCAAATAAAGGCTTAGATGCAAAAATGGATGATGCTTCAGTGGAGAAGAGCTGAAATCCAAGCTTCAAAATAGTTTCAATGTGATGAAAATGGAGAGAGAATCAGAGAGATTCTGAGATGAAGATGAGGAAGATGAATGAAATGGAGCTAGAAAATCAGTTGCAATGTGGAGAAATTGAGAGAGAATGGAGAGAGTTTCTAAGTTGAATGTGAGAAAATGAAGTTAGAACTGAAGTTAGAGTGTGTGATTTGTTTTATAGTAAGCTTTAACCATGGTTTAGTGAGCCAGTTAAATGAGTCACAGCTTGGTTAATTGAGTGCACCCTAACTAACTGAGTCAAGTTAGTTAGGGGCGAGTCATTGAGGATTGTGATAGGGTGAGGTTGGTTCATGACAGTTATGGTGGGAGCAAGGAGAAAGTGAATTGGCACGGTTGTGTAGCAGGAGCTTGTGCATCAGAAACTTGCTAAGCAAGTTTGTTCTTTCTATTCCCATGTATGGCACGTGATAGTGCGTATTGTGTAGGTGATATGTTTGACCAAATGTGGAAATAAAGTGTGGAAGTGTTTGTAGTATGAGTGAACCAAATTGTGCAACATGCTGTCAATGTACCAGTGCCAACATAGGGTAGTTTGTTGAAGTTTTTCTCTCTACTCAATGAAGGACTTGGTGAGTTTATGAGTTCTTTGGAAAGAGGACACCTTGGGGAACAATGTTGGTTTGAAAATTGGAGTGAAATGATGCCTCAAATATGTCTAAAAATGACCACCAACAGATGGAAAACAAACTGGCTCATATGCGTGCAAAGCAAGCCATGGCATGGCAAGTGACATGCATGAAAGTTCAGCCTAATCAACCTATCTTGAGACCACTATAACCCACTCATAACTTGATCAATTCAAAATTTTCCCAACATCAATATTGAAGATGACACTACAAAGAACAACTTTGATGTTGAAAATTTTTCCATTTAAGGCTTTTATCTTGATGAAAAATGGGTGGACATTTGGCTCACCACATGCTTGTGAAAATGACTGCGCGCGTGCCTTGAAAATCCTTGGTCATGACATGGTTTTGGCCTACTTTCCTCCAACTTTGATCATCCATATCTATCTCAATATTTATCCAATGGGGATGTTCTACACATGGATTTGAAGCTTAAAGCAAGACCTTTTGTTGTGGCCTGGTGGAATTTTCATTTGGTGCTTCAATTTTAAATGGCCTTGGTTCAAACTCTGATGCAAAATGGTCCAAATTTACTATTTTTGGAAACCCTACTTCTTCCAAAAATGGCAACTTTCCACATCTTGATTTTTTCATGATTCCTTTGGAGTTTCTTGACCAAATTTTGTACATTGGACACATATAACATGAATTTTATGAATTTGGCCTCAAAAAGTCAAGAGTTGACTTTTTCCTCTGATTATTTGACTTGGCCCCAATTTCTCTGATTTTTGATTTTTCTTCCAATTGAACCACTTCTAAAACCAATTGAGAGGTGATTTTCCACATACATACACTTAAGAACATATAGAATACCATGACATCAAGTTTTGTCCAAAAAATCAAAGATATCCTGATTTTATTAGAAACCCTAATTTTGACCTCCTCTAGTTAGGAGGGAAAAGTGCAGTTTTCAATTTCAAATTCCTCAGAGTATGTTGTGCATCCTTTTAAAGGATGATGGGATATGCCATTTGAGGATGATTTTGGATCAATGAGCTATCTCTTTTGAGGGTTTTCCTTCAGTTTTTGAACCTCTTGCATGTTGAAGTATGTATTGTTTCAATCTCCCATTGGATCTCACTTCCTTGAGATTGTGGATGATCAATTGAGATGGTATGAGACATGAGAGACTCTTGGCTTGCCTTGAGGCAACTTGATTGACCTTTTTGTGCTTTGAATGATCCCTTGATTGTCCACCTTCCACCTGATCACATGCCTTGATGGTAAGAGGAATGCTATGCTTCATTTTTCTATGTTAAATGCAATGCAATGCTAATGAGATGGATATGATATTGTAAATGATAATGCTATGCTATGATGCAAAAAAGGGAGAGCAAATTTTGGGGTATTACACTTTGGAAACTTCATAATGTTTGTGTTGCTATGGAAATATGTATAAGAAGCATGAAGCTATGATGGAAACTTCATCCACCTTGTACTTTTTTTCATAGCATCACGAACAAGATGTTAGTAAATGAAGAAACAATAGTGTAAGCAAACTTTATCTAGATTTAGAAGCAATGAAAAGAAGTATAAGAAGTATGAAGCTTTTGTGTAAGCTTCTTCCTCCTTATATTTCTTTTTCATGGCTTCCCAAACTAGTTCAACATCGTAATTGATTCCTGTTCTGCGATTAGTTTCATTAAAAGGTGCGTTATTCCTGTTCCTCTCTCTTTACTCATCACTGGATTATGGTTTTAGGGTTTATTTTCAACCGAGGATGCTCATTTTTGAAGTTTGCTTTGTTTCCTTTCAGGTTAAGGGGATGATACAGGGTGATGATGCTGGTGGAAGCTAGCGTATTATATCAGTTTATAATTTCTGGATCTGGTATAGAATGTTGTTTGAGTTTATCATATTCTATTTACATTGGTTGTTTAACTTACCCTCACTTAAAGTTTGCTGGTGGTAGCAAGCGTATTATATGAGTTTATAATATCTGGATCTGGTATAAAATTTTGTTTGAGTTTATTATATTCTATGTAGATTGTTTGTTTCACTAACCCTCACTTAAAATACATTCAGTTAATTTGACGTAGATACTTATAATCTGCAAATTAAGTTGTATTTGAAAACCTACTTAAACAAACCAATGTTGTTTTCTGATTGCATGCCTCTCATCATTTATCTCACGTTCTTTTATATATAGATTATGGTATAATGATCTGGCTCCTTAGATGCATCTCCATCTTCCATTATAGTTAAATCAAAGATGAGGCAAATTATCCAATGTCTTGTTGATCTTATGGATATTTAACTATAATCGAAGATAGCGATATATCGAAGGAGTCATATCAATAAACCACAATATATGTAAAAGAGCGTGAAATGCACGATGAGACGAATGCAATCAGAAAACAACATTGGTTTGTTTAAGTTGGTTTTCAAGAACAGTTTAATTTGCAGATTATAGACATCTTCATCAAATTTAATTCATGTATATTTATTTAGTGAGGTGTTTGGAAAACAAGCAATCTACATTTAATATAATAAACTTAGGGTACTTACAACAACAGTTATAAATTGTAACCGATATCATAAGTAATTTATGTATTATATAAATTCGCTACTGTTTATTATCATAACCGTTTATTATCATAACCGTTGTGATATATGGCGCGCGTCCTGCCTTTCAACAACGGTTTCCAAACCGTTGTAGAAACATCGAACTTACAATGACAATCTACATAAAAACGCCTTCGCCCGTGTCATTTTATGTCATTCCCAACCGTTGTTAAATGGGTTTTTCGTAGAAGTGGCTATTGATTAACTTAACTCATAAAGCAAGAGCCGTCATCGCACTTTTATTTATTCCACAAAGGAAAAGGAAAAAAGAGCGAATAAATCCTAAGAAGTCTAAAAATCAAACCCTAAAAAGACAAAGAGAAATGGGTAAGGGGGGTTGGTTACGCAATGGGAAGGTATTAGCACCTAAAATGTCTATAGTACTCTATATGAACCCTTTGAAATATCTACAGCTTTTGGTCTGAAAATGGTTTGCTTGAAAAGAGATTGGGGAGATGAGAGGAGAATTATTTTTTAAGATTTTTGTGTTTGGAGAGACTTATCACCTCATGCCTACGTACCCACTATGTGCAATGTAGGATCAAAACCTCGTAGTTCGTAGTACAAAGAACAAAAATTTGTTTGTTTTGGTTGACTTTAAGTGTAAAGACAAGTCGTCATTTCCAAGCGAATAATTCCGCTTAAAGGAATGAATCATGTTTAAACTTATGAAAAAATTTTAAAGGGAAAAAATGCATAAAGCACAAAAAGAGATTGATGAGTTTAGTGTTTTTTAATGTTTTTCCGAAATGGTCAAAATATGATTAACATGAATTGACATTTATTAAAGAAAAAGAAAGTTTAAAAATAGCTTGACCGAAATCAAGGTTTTATTATGAAAGCCGTTTTAAGTTTGAAAACAAGAAAGTTTTGATAAAAGAGAGGAGATTTTGAAAATTGAAGAAGGGGTGGAGAAGACGTGACTATCCTAAAGCATAATGTAAAAGCTAAGGATAATAAAGATCTAACCACAAATGTAGCTATCTTCACCATAAACCAAACAAAAGCACAAGGCTTCAAAGTCTTCAAACCATAATTCCAAAGCAAAGGGAAAAGGTCCTAGTTCTAAGTCCAAGGATACAAGAATAGCATTAAAGTCCAAGGTCTAGGTACAAAATTCCATGTCCATTGCAAAGGATAGTAACCATAGTCCAAGATTAGAAGCACAAGTTTTTTAGAGGTTTTGGCCTTTATTAATATTTTTGGTCCAAGTGGACAAAGAGAAAAAGGCAGAAGCATAAACATGTGTCCAACGGATAAAGGAAAAATTATTGCATAAAAGTAAAAGAGACATAGGGAGCGAGAAGGTAACATAAAAAGAAGTTAGAAGTTAGTAATTAGTAGCATAAGGCTCTAGTGCCATAAGCCTTCACCGAGTATTCCGTTTCGCGTTTTGAACTATAGTGATTAAACTATGCACTTAGGCCAAAGTTAATGAACTTGACAGATGATTGGTAGTACCAAAGCCTCTACAATGCCAAGTTTCAAAGATTATGGACCTAATGCAAAAAATTAATCAACATTGGGTTAACGCGACCAATCAAGATCCGGACCACGAAGTTCAAATTCCGAATTGGATAAAGAGGGACAAATGTTGCGCTATGTTAAGCAATCGCCGAGTAATTTACGGAGTAATTACCCTACAATGAGTCCAGTCAATAGATCTTTGTGCTAATGCATGCTAGATGAACGATATGTAGATCGTCATCCGAAAGCAATACCGCACGAAAAGAAAATAGGTAACGATCTAGTCTTGATCAAGAATTCCACAAAGAAATTCTAAGATCCATAAGACTTTCAGCGATCAAAATAAAAAAAGGAAATAGATGAAGAGAAAGCTAAATTGAATTACACTTTCAAGATCCTCTCATCTTCAAGTTCAATCAGTTTTAATTTATAAGTTTAAGTCTGAAAACATATCACTAATTCAAAGCACCTCAAATGAATTCAACAATTCATTAAAAGATAGATTTGAACTAATGAATGTTTAATTACTTTAACCATATCCAAAGTCCATTGAAATTGAAGAGAAATTAATCTCAACAATGCATTTCAAGGCTAAAACAAGAAGAAAGGGGAAAAAGGAGGAAGAAAAACAAAAACAACCACAAAAACAAGGTAAAATATGCATTCTGTTTCGAAGTAACCGGTTACTCACCAGATGATAACCCGTTACTTAGTTCAAAATAAGCGCAGTTTTTCAAAATTAACAGAGAGTAACCGGTTACTCACCAGATTTTAACCGTTTACTCTGCACCAGAATGCAGAAAATTGTGCAAAATTCAGCATGATCCACTTTCAAAAACTTTTTACAAACACTCTGTGATCATGGAACTGAAATTGCACGAAATTTAAAGTAAAACAACAGTGAAAACCAGCAATTAAACACAATTACAAGATCCAAAGGATCAAGTAACAAAGATCTCCAAAGATCTACATTATGGAAGATGAAGATGAAGCTTCAACAATGGTGAAAGATGAATTACCACTTCAAAATCTGAAAATTCCTACAAATTGTTTCATGATCCAAAAACCAAAGCCTTGATCTATGAGAATTGATGAAGAAAACAAGTTTGGATGAAGGTGTAGCTCAAAGTTGAACAAGATTCAATGTGAATTCTTGTTATCTTTCAAAAGAAGAAAAGTGAGCTTTGAGTGAATTTTGTGGTTGAGGAGAGAATTTGCAAGAGGTTTATTGGCTATCAAAAGCTTGAAGAAATTTTAGCAAGGTGAATTTGGCTCTTAAAAGCTTGTGAAATGAATGAAATGAATGAAATGAGGTCTTTATTTTACAGTTTACGCTTGGAAATTTGGTGGTTTAGAATTTGGTTTGGAAATGAAAATTAGGATTGGAATTCAAATTTGGAGGGAAATTATCAAAAGAGTGGTGATTAGTGGTGGTACATGGTGGGGAATGATCAAAATGATGTAGGGGAATTAAAATGAGGTGGTATAGAATATTCCAAATGTGATCAAGATGATGAAAATTGGTGCCAATTGCTGAATTTGAATTTGATGCCATTTTTCAAATTTTCACGAGGGTAACCGGTTACTCACCACAAGGTAACCGGTTACTCAGTGTAAATTTTGAAAAAAAAACTTTTTTAAGTGCGCTGCTGTGGTTCGGCTCGATTCTTTTGCTTGTCAAAGAAGGCATGGAAATAAACACATGATCCTTGGAGTTTCTTGAATAATAATCAATTAAATCTTGGAAACTCTTGATAAGATAAATTTTGAATTAATCGCAGATTAACTTTGACTTTATTCATATGAAATTCATTCGAGTTGCGGGACTGATTTTTGGTTTTTTTAACCTGTTTTTCCCCTGAAAATGTTAGTGAAGGAAAACAAAATATTTTTGGATTTTAATTAATGGTTAGTAAACATAAACAAATTAAGCAATAAAACAACTAACAAACACACAAACACACAATCAAAGATCCCTGCAAGGCACAATCCTACAAAAGAGGGAACCAATGTGTGATCTTGTTTGTATGTATAAATGTACATGACAAGCAGAGAATCTTAGGGGCAAAAAATTAGGGTATTACAGCTGCCCCTATTTAAATTTCTTCTATCCGGAGATAAGAAGATGGGCATCTTTGTCTTGACGAGATAGAAGAGACTTAAATATAACAATAAACCCAATTTTTGGCCCTAAGAGACCACAAAATGATATGATTATGCAAATGGTATGCATACAAAAGACCTTTGTGGGGAGAATAGGCCACAGGAGATAAACAAAAGCCAGGGAGCAAAAGAAAAGAGAAAAGACTCCACAAGGGAACACAAAAGAGGGGAACACAACCCTACAGGGGAGGAAACAATCTCCGCTGGGGAAGAGAAAGGAGTAAGATTCCAACTGAGGGAAAATTACCAACACCAGAAATAAAAGAGGGATAACATCGTCCCAACATGGAGAGAAAAATCTCTGCTGGGGAAAAGATCGTCTAATACCAGACATCTGGTAATATCATGATCGAAAAAAAAAGATTGCCAACTACCAACAAAGTGGCAGCTACGACAAGGAAATCTACCAAAGGATACGAGAATAATTACCTACTACCAATAAAGGGCAAGACGACAAAGGTAACAATCTCAAAAGATACGAGAAATATCACCTACTACCAATTAAGGGGCAGGACGACAAAGGTGATGAACTCGAATAGGGAGAGATTACCAACTATCAACCAAGTGATAGCTATGACTAAGTAACCAATCCCGGCTACATTAACTACTACCAACTAAATGGGCCGGACGACAAAGGTAATAAGCCAGCTATATCACTTACTACCAACTAAATGGGCAGGACGACAAAGGTGATAAGCTCAAAAGGAGGGATTACCAACTATCAACCAAGTGATAGTTACAACGAGGTAATCAACCAAAATGGGGTACAAGAAATATTACCTACTACCAACAAAGGGCAGAACGACAAAGGTAATAAAACCGAAAAAAAGAGGAGAGATCACCAACTATCAAACAAATGATAGCTACAACGAGGTAATTAAACCCTGCTATATTTCCTACTACCAACCTAATGGCAGTACGACAAAGATAATAAGCCAGGTATATCACCTACTACCAACTAAATGGATAGAACTACAAAGGTGATAAGCTCAAAAAGAGGGATTACCAACTATCAACCAAGTGATAGATACGACTAGGTAATCAACGAAAAAGATAACAAGGCTCAGTTATCAGAGAAAATGACCAAAGTTCAATCCAGGAATAAACCAGATAGAATATCTCAACTGTGGATTAATTCCATCCAGACAAATGAACTAGGGAGGAGAGCTAAAACAAATATCTTCCACGAGGCATAAACTCAGTGGGGAATTAACAAAAATAGGCATTTTCTGCTTACGGGTCAACACTCTAAATGGAGAGAAGACACACACGCTTTGCAGGGACGACAGCACCAGAGAGCCAAGAAAACACCAACACAAATGCAAGATGCACAATGCAACCACAATATACTATGTACAACAAAAGAATGCGCATGCAGTGTGTATGAGTATGAATATGCTGACAAAACAGACATAAAGATAAACAGAGGGTGGAATGAACATTACAACACCACTGAATACTGAGCTAATCTCAACAAGATGGAGATATCATTAGCAACTCTGCTAGGGATTCAACTGAAGAAATCCCGCTAGAGACAAACAAAAGCCATCAAAGGAAAATAAATCCTACTATAAGGCTCAAATCTTGTTGGAGAAAAGAAGATACTCCTTGGGGAAAAACCCAAACATCAATCTTCTAAAGAGTATAACAACATAAGCTCTACTTCGAGAATGGCAGGAAAGCTGTTGGGGAATCATACAACCCAAATATTTCTGAATCTTTCTGGGGATCATAAAAATTCGTAGGAACTTCCATTTCAAAAGGATGAAGGGATCTTCTGCAGAGAAATAATGAATCCGCTGGGGATTGTAGACATATAAACATCTACGCAAAATCCACTGGGAATACAAGGCAGATCTACTAGAGGAAAGAAGAGAAAAGCTCTCTGAGGATTAACCAAATCAGAGCGAGGCATCCTGGACTTGCTGAGGACAACAACAAAAGGTCAAACTGTGGGGGATTTTAGATCAATACTCATCATAAATGAGAGAAAACCCAACAGGTGACTAATATATCAATATCTCTTGAATAGAGATATCATCAGCGAATTCACTGGGGGACATCCGAAATAATGATGCACAGTCTTCACTAGGAGGATAAATTTTTGGAAAAAACAATCCGGAGAGAAGTACGTCCCGGACTTGCTGTGGAAAAACCAAACAACATTGGCCCTTATGAATTCAACACATCATAACACAACTTTGAAGGAACCTATCATCCTGTCAACAACTGGTAATGCGAACAAAACTCTATCGAGGAAACATCAACCAACTCTACTGGGGAAATATCGACAAACTCTACTGGGGAACTGTCAACAAATTCTGCTAGAAGAGTGAGAACAAACCCTACTGAGGGAAACATCGATCCTACCATCCTTGGAATAACTGTTGACATTCCTTTAAGCGTTCATAAATCAAAGGAAAATATTTTAATAATTTCAAAAGTTTAAATCAATTATTTACATTTTGTTTCAAAAATCATCATAAAAAATAAATGAAATTTTGCAAACAGAAACAAAATAAGAATTGAAAATAAAGGGACAAAGGCCCAAATTTTATTAATAGAATGGTAGTTCGCAAATGGCGTAACTGCATAGATCATTATAAAGTTTGAAAAATGGTAAATCCATGAAAAGGGTTACATTGAAATACAATGAACACTATTCTCCCTAACAACTTTGAATTCTGCTATGCTCAGAGCTTCAGTTAAAGATGATTAAACAGAATCCTTGATAAACAATGTTACTTTTAGCGATCACGACTGGCTAGATGCAGTTACTGGCCATAATCCCTAACTTTTGCCTAGATTTCCCTCTCGGGTTTTCAATCTACCGAGATGATTATTTCTGTTTTTGTCTCTAATTTTTTCCTGGACCGCCCTTTCGAGTTTTCAGCCCACCAACACGCTCATTTTTGCCTAAGCAGACCTTTCGAAATTTCGACTTAGCGAGCTGTTCTTTTATTATTTTAGGAGAAGTATTTCTTGACTGCATCGGCATTCACAGGACGAGTGAACTCTTCACCATCTATAGTTGTAAGAAGTAATGCACCACCAGAGAAGGCTCTCTTGACAACATATGGGCCTTCATAATTAGGAGTCCACTTGCCCCTAGAATCATTGGTAAAATTCGAGATCTTTTTGAGCATGAGGTCGCCTTCTCTGAACACACGAGGTCGAACCTTCTTATCAAAAGCTTTCTTCATTCTTTGTTGATATAATTGGCCATGACACAAGGCTGCCATTCTCTTTTCTTCAATCAAATTCAACTGATCATATCTACTCTGACACCATTCAGCCTCAGACAATTCAGCTTCCATTAAAACTCTCATTGAAGGGATTTCAACTTCTACTGGGAGCACTATTTCCATACCGTAAATAAGAGAGAAATGGGTTTCCCTGATGAAGTGCAGACGGATGTACGATACCCATGCAAAGCAAAAGGGAGTATCTCATGCCAGTCCTTGTATGTAACAACCATCTTCTGAACAATCTTCTTGATATTCTTATTAGCAGCTTCGACAACCCCATTCATCTTATGTCTGTAAGGGGAAGAATATGATGCTTAATCTTAAACTCATTGCATAATTCCTTCATCATCTTGTTATTAAGATTTAACCCATATTATCAGTGATAATCTTACTCGGAATACCATACCGACAGATGATTTGTTTTTTGATAAACCGAACCACTACTTGTTTGGTCACATTGGCATATGATGCCGCTTCAACCCACTTGGTAAAATAGTCAATAGCCACCAATATGAAACGGTGTCCGTTCGACGCTTTAGGCTCAATCATTCCAATCATATCAATGCCCCACATGGAGAAAGGCCATGGAGAAGAGATAACATTGAGAGGAGTTGGTGGTACATGAATTTTGTTAGCATAAACCTGACACTTATGGAACTTCTTCACAAATTTGCAACAGTAAGATTCCATTGTCAGCCAATAGTAACCTGCCCTCAACATCTTTTTAGCCATTGCATGCCCATTGGCATGGGTACCAAAAGATCCTTGATGAATTTCATTCATCAACATGTCTGCTTCGTGTCTATCCACGCATCTGAGCAAGACCATGTCATAATTTCTTTTATACAGCACATCATCATTCAAGAAGAAACTACCAGCCAATCTTCTCAAAGTCTTCTTATCTTTCTTGGATTCCCCAAGCGGGTACTCTTGATTTTGAAGAAAGCATTTAATATCATAATACCACGAATTTGATTAATCACTAGGGTGAAGTGCCTTATTGAAGAAAGTTAACAACCTTCTTGCATAATCTCGATAAGGAATCAAATTGGGTTGAAGTGTCTCCCATTCTCCTTTAATTTGATTAATCACTAGGGTTGAATCTCCGTATACATCAAGAATCTTGATTCTTAAATCCATAGCTTCTTCGAAGCCCATAATACATGCTTCGTACTCAGTCGCGTTATTTGTGCAAGTGAAAATCAACCTGGAGTGAAAGGAATATGAGAACCACGAGGGGTAACAATTATTTCCCCAATACCATTCCCATACTCATTAACAGCTCCGTCAAAAATCAAACCCCAACGGGATCCAGGCTCAGGCCCTTCATCAGGTAATGGTTCTTCACAATCTTTAACCTTTAGATACATCACATCTTCATCAGGAAAATCAAACTTGATAGGTTGATAATCATCAATTGGCTGGTGTGCCAAATGGTCAGCCAAAACACTTCCTTTTATCGCTTTTTGAGTTCGGTACTCGATATCATATTCTGACAAAAACATTTGCCAACAAGCAATCCTTCCTGTTAAAGCAGGATTTTCAAAGATATACTTGATTGCATCCATTTTGGCTATCAACCAAGTTGTATGATTCAAAATATACTGGTGGAGGCGCTTGGTAGCCCAAGCTAAAGCATAACACGTCCTTTCAAGCATTAAGTATCGAGACTCACAATCGGTGAACTTCTTGCTAAAATAATAAATGGAAAATTCTTTTTGACCAGATTCATCTTGTTGACCCAAAACACAACCAATTGACTCTTCCAGCACAGTCAAATACATGATCAAAGGTCTTCCTTCCATGGGAGGAGACAAAATCAGAGGTTCAAGCAGATACTCTTTAATTTTTTCAAAAGATTTTTGACAATCCTCTGTCTAGACACAACCCTGATCTTTGCGAAGAAGCTTGAAGATCGGCGCACAGGTGGCAGTTATATTGGATATAAATCGGGAGATGTAATTCAAACACCCCAAGAATCCTCTTACTTGTTTTTCTGTTTTGGGTGCAGGCATTTCCTGAATAGCTTAAACTTTGACAGGATCAACTTCAATGCCTTTTTGGCTGACAATAAAGCCCAACAATTTACCAGAACGGACACCAAAAGTGCATTTATTTGGATTCAAATGGAGCTTAAACTTTCTCAGACATTGGAACAACTTCAATAAGTACTCAATATGATCTTCTTCATTCTTCGACTTACAAATCATATCCTCAATTTCTTTATGCATCATATCATGGAACAAAGTAGTCATAACTCTCTGGTAAGTTGCACCAGCATTTTTCAAACCGAAGGGCATCACTCTGTAACAGAATGTTCCCTAGGGTGTAATGAATGTTGTTTTTTCCATATCCTCGGGTGCCATCTTTATCTGATTATAACTGGAAAATCCATCCATAAAAGAAAAGATACTGAATTTAGCAGTATTATCTACCAACATGTCAATGTGTGGCAATGGAAAATCATCTTTTGGACTAGCTTTATTCAAATCTCTATAGTCAAGGCACATTTGGACTTTTCCGTCTTTCTTTGGAACAGGCACAATATTGGCCACCCATTGAGGATACTCAGAAGTCACAAGGAAACCAACATCAATCTGCTTTTGAACCTCCTCTTTGATCTTCACAGCCATGTCGGGATGAGTTCTTCTCAATTTTTACTTCACAGGTGGACATTCAGGCTTCAGCGTCAATCTATGCTCCACAATATCAGTATCAAGACCAGGCATGTCCTGATATGACCAAGCAAACACATCAACATATTCTCTAAGAAGCTCCACAATCCTCATCTTAACATCTGACTAAAGCAGTGCAACAATCTTGACTTCTTTCTTATCATCATCTGAACCCAAATTGACTAATTCTACCAGCTCCTCATGAGGCTGATTGCGCTTTTTCCTCGTGCTCCAGCAACTGAGAAATTTCATCTGGAATCTCCCCAATATCGTGTTCTTCAGCTCCAAACACATGGAAATCAAAGTTGGGAGAGGGATTAGGGTCATTGTTTTCAATGGGTTTAACAATCAATCTGTACAATGATTTATGTTTGATTTTAGAATATGAACAAGAAGTGCAAGTATTATGCAGATAAAAGTGATCATCACATTATTATTATTTTTTGGTTTTTTATGTTACCATTTTTCAGAAACAAAGTAAAAAGGGAAAAACATAATATGGACAAACAAAATAACATTTTATTGATGATGATAAAATTTGAAACAAAGCCCTCACAAATTCACTTTCACCTTGGGCAGAGTGAAAGGATTTTTGAAAGAAACAAAAACAAATTACTTTGAAATATGAATAAAAGTAGGAACATCAACGGCTATCAAATTCTAGCAGATTTGTCCATGTGTCACGAAGTTGGGAAGTTCTTCCTCTTCATCATCTTCAATGATGGCACTGACTTCATATTTAGGTTCCTAAAACCTCTTCTGAGGGGAATAAAAAGGCACATATGCATCCTCTAGGGACATATACCCGGGGTCTTCCAAACAAGGCTCCCAATATTCAGCAGGAATGACATCATCTTTAGGGCCAAAAGGGATGTAGCCTACAGGGTCATCTTCAAGAAACGCGGTCGTAGGATGATCTTTGTTAATGAATCCGGTGATGTGAAAGGCCTCATTAATATGGTTCAAATCTCTTCTGACTGTACCAACCGTAAATCCTAAACCGGTTTTGCCCAGGTTATCTACCACATCAATAACTGGGCCCCAACCATCAGACTGACCAGTCTCTGATACATGCAGAGCATCCTTCAAAGAAGACATGGGCAACTTATTCTTCTTAACAGCTTTATCATCAGCAGAAAGAGCTTGGAACAGAGTCCCAACAGTCTCATCAACATCAACATACGAAAAGGATGAAAGGTGTCTCACCAGCATCGCTTGCTCACCTCCAACAATTACCAGCTTAGGATTTACGCTTGGGCAAAACCGGTTTAGGATTTACGCCTGGTACAGTCAGAAGAGATTTGAACCATGTTAATGAGGCCTTTCACATCACCGGATTCATTAACAAAGATCATTCTACGGCCGCGTTTCTTGAAGATGACCTTGTAGGCTACATCCCTTTTGGCCCTAAAGATGATGTCATTCCTGCTGAATATTGGGAGCCTTATTTGGAAGACCCCGGGTATATGTCCCCAGAGGATGCATAAACCTTGACAAAAAGGTCTGACCCCGTGTTTTCAGAGATGGAGACCTTGTGCTCAAGAAAATACAATCATTTCTCACTGATTCTCGGGGCAAATGGACTCTGAATTATGACAGCCCATATCTGGTTAAGAAATCCTTCTCAGGCTGTGCCTTGAGACTCGTAACTATGGATGGAGAAGAGTTTTCCTACCCCACAAATTTTGATGTAGTCAAGAAATACTTCGCCTAAACTAAAAAAAACATCTCGGTGGATTGAAAACCCGAAAGGGCGGTCTAGGCAAAAATTAGAGACATAATCTAAAAATCATCCCGATGGATTGGAAACCTCCAAAGACAATCCAGGAAAAAGTTAGGGATTCATGGCAAGTAACTACATCCAACACGGGTAAATTCCCCAGTGGTAATACTTTCCATCAGAAAACCTTCGTTAAAGTGATCTTCAACAGAAGCTCAGAATGTCCGAAATTCAAGGTTGGTACAAGGATAATGGTCGTTATGTTTCAATGCAACCCTTTTCCCGTAAATTACCATTTTCTAAACTTTGTAAATACTCTATGGTATCACGTGTTTGGCTAATTACCATTCTATTAATAAAATTTGAGCCCTTGTGCTTTTGTTTGCAATTCTCACTTTGTTTTGCTTTTATAGAATGACATTTTAACATGATCAACGATTCTTGAAACAAAAATGAATTTACTTGTAAAAATTTTGTTCTGCTTTTAAAATAAAGATGGTTTTTTCTTTTTGACTTTGGACATCGAAAGGAACATCGACCACTTCCCCGAAAGTGATTAACTTCAAAATGCAGAATAAAAGTACTCCTTCTAAACCAGTGCACCTCAATGAAGGATCAATGGTTTTAAACGTCAGGTTTCACCTGATATCCTCGGCAGAGCACTTACCTCTGAAGGATGACTAATAAATTCCTTCCTCCCCACAGGGTTTACCTCTCCAAAGCAGGGCAGGATTGCTATTTTTGAACACAATGATACTTCTCATCCCCCGCAGTGGCCGAGTATCCAGTCATGTTCATTCACTAGTTTGTATGTTGCGTCAGTTTTGTCAGCATAAACATACATACAACATGCATTGTTAATTCATATTAACATTCATATTACATTACTATCACTCTGGTCATATTCAATCTCCAATTGATAAAAAGTCCTCTCATAGAAAGTTGTCAATTCTTTCCTGATCTAGAAAAGTGTCGCCTAATCCATCTCTCCCAAGTTTATTCTTGGATTCGGACTGTCCTCAACCAGCTTTTCTTTCCTGGATTTAAGAAAATCCCCAGAGGAAGCCTCTTAACCAAATACTCTCGATAATACTTCGGACTTTCTCTAGACAAACTCGATGTTAATGAAGTCATCAGCACCTCGAAATTGGACCGCGTCACATGGCCTTTCTCCGAAAGAATCTCGCAGAAAAGTGTGACCTCCCCAAGCAAAAAAAAAAAAGTCTCTCAAGAGACTCGTTTTCCCCAGTAAAGTTGACAAATGGCATCTCCAAACAGATAAGTTTGCGCACCTCTACAGCTCCGGCCAATGGGTTTCCTCAGCAAGTTTGACACCAAATTTACCATTCAAATGACATATCCCCAGTGAAACTCGGCAAGAAGTTTAATGAAGACCGCTACAAATAGCATCCCTTGTCAAGAAAAATAACTTGACAAGAAGAAACTAAGACTAGTTACTTGGCTGAAGACCAGGATCGAGGGGAGGTTTATTTCAGAAACTGAGACCAGTTCCTTGGCTGAAGACCAGGATCGAGGGGAAGTTGATTTCAGAAACTAAAACCAATTCCTTGGCTGATAACCAGGATCGAGGGGAATTTTTACCTTTTTGAAGTATCAACACTTTGTAAAAGAAGATGGATGAGAAAACTGCCATTCATAACCACTGTCAAAATTTCGGGTATTCCGATATTTAATCCACTTGCACCCTGAATGTCCGAATATCTTCGCCATTCACACCTTCGGGTCCAAGAAGATTAAATAGGGGCATCTGTTATACCCCAAATTTTGAACATCAAGATTTCACATCATTTGTGAGAATCATCTACACAATATAGATATACCATCCTGTCTCATCAATCTCTTCAAAGGTTTTTGAACATTCACTACAATCAAGAATTTGGGTCTTGAACCCTCTCAGAGCATTTTAGACACGGATCAATAAAGCAATGACATGATCTTTAATTTTTCTAACCTCTCAAACATCCATAAAGGATTAAGAGGTCTCCCATATCCAGAATCAAGCATAAGAGTACAACATCTTAAGCTGATCAAGCCTCTAGATCGCCAGTGTCACCAAATTAGGGTTTTGGTCGACCAAGGCCTCCAGATGAAAATTTTCATCCGGGAATGAGCTAATACTTCAAAGCATGACCCAATATGCTCTAAGGGTCCTCATGGACCGAATCACCAAGTCAAATTAACATCAAGAGGGGCATTCATCATAAATTAGGAATTAGGGTTTCTTGACCTAATTCACCCCTAAGTTGATTTTTGAGGGATGACATGAGCCAAGACCTCAAGACATGATTTAAAGACATCAAAAACACCATATTGATCAATTTACAATAATGGATTAATCCAAGAAGCTCGATTCCCAAGTTTCAATTTCATTAGGATCACAATTAGGGTTTTGGAGAAAAAGTCAACTGTATCTTTGACTTTTGACCAATTCATGTGTCTCAAACCTTGGGACATGGTTCAAGATCCCCTAAAACACCTATATAATCCATCCATTAGGTTTGAATTGGGTCAAGAACTTGATTGCACAAAGAATCACATAGTTTGGATTTCATCTGACAAAAAGTCAACTGTGCCCAAAATCAAGTTTGACTTTTTGGAAATTTTCACAAATATGGTTCCCCTAAGTCAAAAATAATGTTAATGTACGATATTGATCATCATTCATCAAGAAAAATCAAGAAAAGTGAGGTTTCTTGCAAAAGGGGCAACCTTGAGAAACCAAAATTTTTTTAAGTTATGGAACAAAAGTGATTTTGTACCAACTTTACAAGGTCATAACTCCTAAACCACAAGGCCTTTTTCTCCAATTCAAATCTCAATTAGAATTCCATATTACATACTTTAAATATGTAAACTACAAGAAATTCCAAATCTTCATGGATGATGAGTTATGGATTGAACAAAATTACAAAAACATGAAAATGTAGAGGCATTTTCCAAAATGTGGAGGCATTTTTTACTATGATCCAAGGGGATTCAGAACCAATGGTGTACATTAAAGTTAAAGTACATTATGCAAGCTTTCTAAATTGACCAAGAACTCCATCAAACTCCATTTGAGCTAGGAGTTATGGATCTTCCAAGTTGCCTTGCTGCAACTGTTTTCATGACAGGATTTGGTGCAAACTTGCACCCCACGATTCCTTAGACTGATTTTGAACACTTTGATCATTGAAATTCTGTTTAATTACAACATAAATGGGTGGATGATATGATCCATAACACAAAATGCCAAAGACCTAGCCTTCCATGTGCAAAATCATCATGAAAGGAATCTTGAAATTCAAATTTGTCATCAAGCATTAAAGTGATGTATTGAGGTGGCATGAATGAACCACCAACTAGTCTAAATGAGTCAAGACATATCCAAATACCAGAGGACCTAAACCTACAAAATTTGGGACAAGTCAGTGGCTAGAGGAGGCCATTGACCAAAGAATCAAGTCATTCAATACAATCTGATCTAAGCTGCCAAACACTATTGATGCAATAACAAACTTGCTCTACCATAAATAGAGCTCATTTGTGATCAGTTTGAGTACACCAAAGCCCCCAAACTGAGGCTTTACTCAAAGTCTCTCTTTCACTCCAATTTTGCCTTCTAACTCAAGTCACCATCAGATTTTGAGATTAAAAGTGATTCAAACCAAACCAGTTATGCCAACACCTCATAAACATCATATGTAGATGATCCAAACACTAAAACAACATCTGGAACATCAAATTCAAAAAATCACCAGTCAATTGCTCAAGTTCTTGACAGAGTTGTAGTTGAGGTAGCATAGCAAGTTCCAACTCATTTCAAACCACACCAAGCATTCAAACACATCCCTTGAGGCATAAGGAAGCAGTCCAAATCATTGGAACTCATCTGTAAAGCCTCCAAGCCAGGATTCGATTCTCATCTGCAGGGGTAATCCTCAAACTTTCAAACTCATTGAATCATACATCATAAACATATTTTGCAATTACCATTGTGTTTCTAAATGTTTGTAGATCATTTACCCTTAATAAATGGATGTTTATAGTTCGTGTATAGAATTTCATTAAGCTCTTGCAAATTTTAGTGTTCATCTGGTTTTACCATGTTATCTACTAATTCACTTAATTTAAACAAAATTTAATATTTCCATTGTATTCCTTATTTAAAAACGCACGATTTTCATATTTGGATCATGTGAAATGGTTGAGAAACGAGTGAGATATGAAGCTTCACGTATCTTTCCCAAGAAAGAAGATGGATATGGCGTCATTCTTCAGGTTTTCAAAACCAAGTTTTCTATATATTATTCAGTTGCCACAGTATAACTGAATTGGTATTGCGCCCTAGTGGAAACACTAGTATTTGTGTGTGTGTGTGAGCGAACGAGAGGTTTGGGGTTCGAATCCCCCTCGCCCCAAGCCTTTTGATTTTATTTTTTAATCTTTTTCAAAATACTTCTTTACATATTATACACCATTGCCATTCTTCATCAGCCCACGCACATGGCTCAGATGGTATAATTTTAAACTCTCCACCCCAAGGGCATGAGTTCAAACCATTGGGGGGGGGGGGGGGGGGTGGGCGGGGAGGCATTTCTAGTTTTTTATCACTTGTTTTCTTATCAATTTTCACCATCTTTTTAATAACTTTGAAAAATTAATTTCTTATTCATTTTTTATCATTTTTTATTGGTTCTTTTTGCAAAAATTCACAAAATTGTTAAAATATTTTATTCTAGAAAAATCTCACAGAAAAATATTATTTATTTATATATTAAATATTTTTATTAAAGGACTTATTAATATATTTAATATCCAAATATTTCTTTTCTTTTGATCTTTTCAAAACCAAATGAGTTCTAAATCATCTTGTGATTAAAACATCATTTTTCAAAACCTTAACCAAAAATCACAAGTGGTTTATTCAAACTTATTTAGTGTTTTTATCATTTTTATTAATTTTCTTTAAAGAACTACTTTTTAAAAAATGAAATTAGGGTTTCTTTGATTTTTATCTTTATCAAACATTTCAAAAAAACACTTTGGGCCTCTAATAGATTGTAAGTCCCATCCCTTTATAAATAAATTTGAGCATCAGTCATTGTATAAGTCCCACTGTGTTTTCAAAAAGCTCGGCGCGATCGCCATTTCATTTCAAAATAACATGGGCCTCCCTAATGTTGTAAGTCCCAATTATTTTCTTTTAAAACACACTTTGGGCCTCTAATAGAGTGTAAGACACAACCCCCATTTGTACATAAGTCATTTGGGCCTCAGTTATTGTATAAGTACCGATACAATTTTCAAAATAACAGCGGGATCATTGTTTTAATCTAGGCCTCTCCTTGTGTTGTTGATAACACGAAAATGTATCATATATTTGCCTTGATCTACGACTAATAATTACGTTATTTCAGCTTAAGTTCCGATTATTCCGCGAGTATTCTAGTATTTTCGCAGGTATTTCATTGTCCACGCTAAAAATGAGCAAAGTAGAAAAATATGAAGAAATGAGAAGAAAACAGGAATAAATGACAGAGAAAAAGCAGTAAAATAGAAAGTGGTGTGTGTGACGACCGTCACACAACCACCACGACCGTCATGGACTTCCTAACGCACCACGATCGTTACACAACCACCACGACCGTCACGCGCACATAACAACTTATTACGTCTAGAACACAGACATGGACACGGAAGACCAATGTAGTCACGCACGTTCAACACTTTCTCCTGAATTCTCTCAACTTCAGCTTCAACTACACATGAGCCCAGTCTCCCTTGGACTTCTCAACGGAAAGTAATGCTCCTAAATTCTCTCCAAGGGAAGTTACAAGCAAGTCTATAAAAGGAGGCAGTGGTGCAACACATTGGGGGCTCGTCCATTTTTTTTCAAGTTTCATGTTCAGAGCAGATTACTACTCTTAGTTTTTAAGCAGAAAAGTTTACCATGTAAAAGTGGTAGTTTCTCACATCGAGGAACTACCACACCATTAGTCTTAGGTGTTGTTTCATTTATTTCAAATTCAGTTCCATTTATTGTATGCGAAGTTTATTTTGTATTATTCTAGAAGTAATTCCAACTTTCCTTTTTTTTGCATTATTTACAGGTTCCTTTTTATCGCATTATTTATTATTATTGCTTTGTTCGTCAAATTTAATTGTCACGCCGTTCTTTATCGTAACCGTAATGATTTATGTATTTTTAATTAGTAACATGTCCGGCTAAGCAACTTGAGTCCGGTGTATGAGGATCGTCGTTACCGACGGGACTCGGTAGAAAATAATAGGTGCGAACTTATGATTAAAATTCTGTTTTGGTTTTAAGTTCCAAGTCTAATTTAAGTAGCTTTGTCACGAGAGTGAGAGGTTATTTAACATTGTTTTGTCACAAGAGTGAAAAGCAAATTAAGGTTTAAGCCGAGACGCGAGAGCGTGAGGAGTGAACCGGGGAACCACAAGAATCTCGAGGAACCGCACCAAAATTTCCTCTACGATCACCATTCCCAATATTCCGAGGAACCACAAGAATCTGCTAATTCCAACCTCAAAGCATTAATGGAGGATTTCATTGAAACAACAACTAATTCTAGGTTAGAATCTATGATGGAGCACTTTGTGGAGACACAAACTCTCCAGAATGAAGAGCTTAGAATACAACATCTCGATACTTATGAAACCCTCAGGCAGGTAAACACAATAGTCGAGTCCCTCGCGGCTCACACTGAGGCATTGGAGACTCAAATCTCCCTGCTTGCACAGACACCTATAGGACCCTCCCCTGAGAAGCATCTGGATGTTGTAACAACCATTAATGAAAAACAAATCGAGAATCCCAAGGAGAGTGATAATGAGGTTGAGGAGAGTGATATTGAGGTTGAGGAGAGTTCTGGTGAGGAAGAAGTAGAGATTGAGAAACATTTACTGGGACCACCTGAAAGGGAGGTCGTCGAAGAGGTAGAGAAAGTAGCACCTAAGGATGTTCCTCATGCCTATACCCCACCGATTCCTTTCCCGCATAGGTTTGTAGACTCCTAATCCAAAATGCATGTGAAGGTATTGGAAAATATCGACACCGATGCATCTTTGTTTGAGTTCACGCATAAAAAGAGAAAATTTTGAGGACCGTGAAACTAGGGATATCATTACTACTAAGAGGGTAAGGTTAAACTTTGAGGTGATGGATGAAATAACTAAGCCCAAACTCGAAAAGCTAATACTTAGGATAGATCCAGAACCACCACCACAAGTTAAAAAGAATGAACCGCCCCACAGAAGGAAGAAAAGAAAAGGTGAGGGATATGTGAGATGGCTTGATAAGTGGCCATGGAAACCGGAAATTATTAGTCGTCGAGCTATCGACGTTAAACAAAGCCATGCGTGGGTGGCAACCCAGGAGCTTTTAATTTAATGTTTTCCTTTTATTGTTTGTGTTTGCAGAAAATAAAGAATTGTATCGCTTGTCACGTCTCAGCTACATTTAGGCGAATGATCTCTAGATGACAATCCCTTAAGATGAGTTGGTGCCCACGCACATTCCTACGAATTTCGCTGCTGGTGGTGACACCGATGATAAGTATGATATGAGAGAGCATATCTCTGTAGTTCGTAAGTCACCTCTTCCTTGTCCTTTCGCATTGTCAGGTTCCACCTGCACACACCGCACCGTATTTTTCTAACATTTTTTGCAGGTACTTCCTTCGGAAATAGTCAGTATGATGAGCGGCTTCAGTAAAGTAAAGTTTCAGCAAATTCAGATAACTCGTAGTACAAGACACAGGAGTAGAAGTGGCTAGCGAAGACAGGGACAACAAGGGAAGAATCAGCGCGAATTTGACCGTGGTAGCACGCAATGGCATTCATACAGGTTCTATCTTTCCTTTTTCACCTTTTATCAAAACATTGAGGACAATGTTTGGTTTAAGTGTGGGGGAGGAACATTTACCACTTTCATTTTCCCGCTTTCTAGTTAGATTTACTGTTTTCCAGCATGATTTTAAATTTTTTTTCTGTTTTAAATGTTTCGTCCATCTGTGCATGTGATGTCGAGTCATTATGTTGATTTTATGTTGTTTATCGATTTTCCCATTCTCTTGAGCCATACCAAATATTTTGAAATTTTTTTAGTAAAAAATAGTGTTTCTTTTGAAAACCTTAGGTTACAGACGAAATTGAGGTTAGATTGTGAGACTTGGGAAAATTCCACAAGATCGGTATCGTTCTAACACCATGAGCCTCCCAATCATGGAAATCAATTTGAGTACTTGTTATGCCGTAGCCTTAAGTTCTCACCCCTTTAGTAGTCCCGAATTAGTTTATTTAGCAGTCAGCACCATCCTAAGCACGCACTAAGTAGGAAGCCGATGCAAATAAGTGTATGATATCAGGCTTAAAAGGTAAATTAAGAAAAGAAAAAAATGAATGCTCCTTCTAAGTTAGGTGATCCTCACCCGATCATTTAGCCCAACAGTGCAAACTTCTTTATTTTATTGATATTTAAGCCAATGTGCAAAAAGAAAAAAAAATGAAAGATGGTAATGAGATCATAGTCATTAACAGGCTATCCTACCATGAATGTGAAAGGATAAAAGGCTTAATGTGATTGCGCCAGAATGAAAAGGGATAAAAGAAGGATGAGTGAGTTAGGTTCAGGTATAATGACATGATTCAGATTGGTTTGTATAGGATGGAGGTTGATGGTCGGAAAAGCGGAATTGTGTTGTTACGATATCCTTAGTGTGTGAGCAAGTACCCATCGACACAAACTTAACCGAAGTAGAGTTGGTAGCCTAGGACGAGTATCCGTAAGAACTATTTTTCTTACGACTCATGGTTAACTTGAGGACAAGCAAAGGTTTAAGTGTGGGGGAGTTTGATAACACGAAAATGTATCATATATTTTCCTTGATTTACGACTAATAATTACGTTATTTCAGCTTAAGTTCCGATTATTCCGCGAGTATTCTAGTATTTTCGCAGGTATTTCATTGTCCAAGCTAAAAATGATCAAAGTAGAAAAATATGAAGAAATGAGAAGAAAACAGGAAGAAATGACAGGGAAAAAGCAGAAAAATAGAAAGTGGTGTGTGTGACGACCGTCACACAGCCACCATGACCGTCATGGACTTCCTAACGCACCATGATCGTCACACAACCACCACGACCATCACGCACACATAACAACTTCTTACGCCCAGAACACAGACTTGGACACGGAAGACCAATGCAGTCACGCACGTTCAACACTTTCTCCTGAATTCTCTCAACTTCAGCTTCAACTGCACATGAGCCCAGTCTCCCTTGGACTTCTCAACGGAAAGTAATGCTCCTAAATTCTCTCCAAGGGAAGTTACAAGAGAGTCTATAAGAGGAGGCAGTGGTGCAACACATTGGGGGCTCGTCCATTTTTTTTCAAGTTTCATGTTCAGAGCAAATTACTATTCTTAGTTTTTAGGCAGAAAAGTTTACCATGTAAAAGTGGTAGTTTCTCACATCGAGGAACTACCACACCATTAGTCTTAGGTGTTGTTTCATTTATTTCAAATTCAGTTCCAGTTATTATACGCGATGTTTATTTTGCATTATTCAAGAAGTAATTCTAACTTTCATTTTTTTGCATTATTTACAGGTTCCTTTTTATCGCATTATTTATTATTATTGCTTTATCGTAACCGTAATGATTTATGCATTTTTAATTAGTAACATGTCCGGCTAAGCAACTTGAGTCTGGTGTTTGAGGACCGTCGTTATCGACGGGATTCAGTAGAAAATAATAGGTGCGAACTTATGATTAAAATTCTTTTGTTGTTTTAATTTCCAAGTCTAATTTAAGTAGCTTTGTCACGAGAGTGAGAGGTTATTTAACATTGTTTTGTCACGAGAGTGAAAAGCAAATTAAGGTTTAAGCCGAGACGCGAGAGCGTGAGGAGTGAACCGGATAGTGGGAATTAGGCAACATATCTGAATACAGCGAAAGTGCTTTAGATACGTTTAGGATATTATTAGCTTTCAAAATATATTTCCTAGTTATCGGGCGAGCGAGAGCAAAATCTTGGGATTAGGGAACATGACTTTAGTTAATACCGTGAGAGCTTGAGGCGAGGTTTTTAAGTTGGTATATTCTACGGAACCAAATTATAGTTGTAATTAGTACCCAAATTCTACAAAGTCCTTTAGGAACGTGGAATCCATATTCCGGCCTCTCTTTATTATCGTATTTTCTAAGTTCATTTTTAGTTTAGTTCTAGTTTCCTCTTAATTAAATATTCCTCAGCCTTAGCTTTACAAAGTAACGATAGATTACAGTAGGTTGACATTGGTCTCTGTGGGTTCGACAATCTTTTATATTACTTTGATATTTCCGTGCACTTGCGGACGCATCAGTTGTAAGACCCATCCTTTGTACAAAAATAAACTTTGGGCCTTCCTTGAGTAGAAGCTCCAAACCTCTTTTCAAAACAATTTTCTTTGTGATTTAAATTCAAATATATAGTTGTTATCAAAACTTTCTTCAATTTCTTGAACAACTAACTATAGAGCTATGGAAGCTTGCTCACCTATAAGTTTTTATCTGCTTTCTTTTACATGCTTATACATATTTGTATGTATTGCTGCAAGCTTGCTCACTTGTAAGTCCTCTTCCACTTCTCTTTAGATACTTGTATATATATATATATATATATATATATATATATATATATATATATATATATCAACTGTATATATACCTGTATATCTGCTTAGAGTTTTCCCTGGCAATTAGGTCTAGAATTTAGATTAAAGCAAGTTGGTTACTCTTTCAACACAGTCAAAACTAGTTCCCTATAGGAATTTCTAGATACAGTATTGCCTCCACTTGGGCTTATATAATATGAAATAGAGAAAGGCATTATTCCCGGTGAAACTTTTCTCAGACTGTCACTTTTAGAAAATTGTCAAACGAAATTCATTTCCCCAGAGAGGATTAATTAACGGTGAAACTTCTCTTGAATTTCTTCAAACTATAGAAATGTTCATTAAAGAAAGTATTAATTCCCGGTGAAACCTTTCTTGAACTTTTTTAAATTGGACCCACAGGCTTCCTAAAAGCATCCCTAGCCTCCTCTTGGGCTTTGTACAAGTACCCTCAGCCTTCTTAGAAGTTCTCATGGCTTCTCTTGGGCTTAGTACAAGGACCCAAAAGACCTCTTAAAGGTATAGGACAGAACCTAGTAATCCTTTGTTAGAGCAGTCTTCCTGAGTCAAAATATCAAACCAATTTAGGGTTGACCTTCATCCTTTAACATCTCACCCTCCTCTTGGGAATCATACAAAGATAATTCTCCAACTAAGAGTCAACTTTTTTCATACCAGTAGACTTGGACAGTCTCATCTCCCTTTAGATTTCAAAGAAACCTTCAAACTTCCTAAGCATAGGAAAAATCCCGATCACCTGATCAATCTCCAAGAAGAGATAAAACCTCCACAGATTCATAACTCAATCTCTAAACCCTCACTCTAAACTTCCCTAGTCAGGGTCAATTACTGTTAATTCAGTGATAACAAAATCCCCAACAGAATCAAAACCTCAATGAATATGATATCTCAACTCTTCTGTAATCTCCAGCAAGAGTTGAATTCCCCAAATTTGGACATGTATCTGGATTTCATTAATCCTCAGTAGAAGTTAGCCTCCTCTTAGGCTTTATATAAGAAATTCCTCATCCAGCCTCCTCTTAGGCTTTGTATAATGATCATCCCTCAACAGTCTCTCAACCTAAATCTTGGGCTTTGTACAAGACACCCAGAATATTATCCAGCTGAGTTAGCCAAGTTAACTTTCAGCCTCAATCTTGGGCTTTGTACAAGACACTGATAAGTGTCCTCCCCAGTGGAGTCATAAATTTTTAGCCTCAATCTTGGGCTTTGTATAAGACAGATATAAAAATTCCCTAAACAGAGTCAAACCACTTTAGCCTCAATCTTGGGCTTTGTACAAGACAAATAAAATTTTTCCCCAAAAGAGTCAATTCCCTTTTAGCCTCAATCTTGGGCTTTGTACAAGACACAAATAAACACTCTCTTGTTCAGTCAATCCTTCAGCCTCTTCTTAGGCTTTGTATAATGATCTCCCTAGTAGAGTCAACCAACCAATCTTTTAGCTTCAACCTTGGGCTTTTATCAAGGCACTTGCGATAGACAAACGAGATATCTCCCTTTAGAGATGACAAATTCTCTCTACCAAACAAACTTTTAGCTTCAATCTTGGGCTTTGAACAAGACACAAATCAAAACTTTCAGCTTCAATATTGGGCTTTGAACAAGACATATACAACCTTTTAGCTTCAATATTGGGCTTTGAACAAGACACTAGATATCTTTTCCTCCCTTAGAATAGGAGGAACTACGATTGCTCTGATTTCCCTGTACCTCTTTACGGGAATACGTAGGCATAAGATTGTGAAATCTTAGCAAGCACCCTAAACAAAAACCTTAGGTCCTATACCTTTCCAAAATCATCGAAAAACCCGAAAACAACAAAAAATACTCTCTCTCTCGCTCTCTCAACATTTCCACAAAGGAGAAACTTTCCCATTTACAGACAAACACTATCAAGTACAAAAGCAGAACCTGATGCTAATCAACCCATGGATAACCATGTATAGGATGGGTAATTGAACACTCCCCATTGTATAACCTGACCCCGAACTCCCCTATCTCTCTTAGCGTTTGTTCAGTTAAACATTTGCGTGCAAGGTTAGTTTTAGATAGCTTCCTTTTCCCTTCAAGCTTCACGGGATAAATAAGAATTCAGAAAGTAGCACCTAACGTTCCTTCCATTGAGGTGAGGAAATCCCATGGCGATAAGGTGGTCGCGTCACCGACAAAAATCGTACGCTACACAAGGATGGTAACTTAGGCAGATTTTTACTTAGTGTTGAAAAAGTGTCATTTTCTTCATTTTTGCCATTTTGATCATTCCATAACTTAAAATCCATGAAGAATTGGAGTTTGAGGTAGTTGAAGCTTTTGTAGAGTGTAGTAAAACCTACAAATCAGGCTTTGAATCATTCCAAATGGATGCTTGTATCATAAGTTATGGTCCTTGGAAGTTGGTACCAAAACCATTTAATTTTAGTAACTTAGAAAATTTTCAAAATTTTCAAAGTTACCCCTTCCACAAGTTACCTTGATTTCTTGATCAATTCTTGTTCAAATGACATTATATGAGTCGTAAGGATCATTTTTGCCAAAAAAGTCATGTTTTGACTTTTGGCTCCAGATCGGTTCGGCGCGTAAAAACCCTAATTCCTGACTCTTGGGGAATGCACTCTCTGAGGGTGTTTTAACTTTCTAAATGGTTTCTTAGGGTTATTTTGACCATACTGAGGCATATGTTGAAGCCTTGGCTCATCATGTTGTGAAAATCTCACTCTAGAGGTCCCAGTCGTCCAAAACCCTAATTCCATGATATCGGGTTTTTTAAGGCACAAATGTCCTGAAATTTTGCACTGTTGTGCTTGATTTTTTATATGGGAGACCTCTTAAACCTTCAGGGATGTTTGAGGGTTTAAACAAGTTGAAGATCATGTCATTTCTTGATTGATCTTTTGTCTAAACATTCTGAGAGGACTCAAAACTCTAATCCTTGATCGCGGTGGATGCTCAACTATCTTTGAGGAGATTGATGAGGCATGAAGGTACATCCACATTGTGGTGATAATTCTCACAATGATGTGAAATCTTGGTGGTCAAAATTTGTGGTATGAAAGATGCCCCTATTTAGTCTTCTTAGACCCGAAGGTGTGAATGGCGAAGATATTCGGACATTCAGGGTGCAAGAGGATTAAATATCGGAATACCCAAAATTTTGACGGTGGTTATGAATGTCACTTTGTTCATCCATCTTCTTTTGATAAGTGTTGATACTTTAGAAAAGGTAAAACTTCCCCTCGATCCTAGTTTTTAGCCACATAACTAGTCCCAGTTTCTGAAATAAACTTCCCCTCAATCTTGGTCTTCATCCAAGAAACTGGTCTCAGTTTCTGAAATAAACTTCCCTTCAATCCTGGTTTTTAGCCACATAAGAGGTCTCAGTTTCTGAAATAAACTTCCCCTCGATCTTGGTCTTCAGCCAAGGAACTGGTCTCAGTTTCTGAAATAAACTTCCCCTTGATCCTGGTCTTCAGCCAAGGAACTGGCCTTAGCTTCTGAAATAAACTTCCCCTCGATCATGGTTTTTAGCCACAGAACTGGTCTTAGTTTTTGAAATAAACTTCCCCTCGATCATGATCTTCAGCTAAGGAAATGGTCTTAGTTTCTTCTTGTCGAGTTCTTTTCTTGACAAGGAATGCTACTGGTAGCTGTCTTCATCAAACTTCTCGTCGAGTTTATACTTGGGGAGACGTTATTTAATGGAAAATTTGATATTTGATTTGCCGGGGAAAACCCATTGGTCTTAACTGTAGAGGTGTGCAAACTTCTCTGTCTGGAAATGACATTTATTGACTCTACTGGGGAAAATGAGTCTCTTAAGAGACTATTTTTTTTTGCTTGGGGATATCACACTTTTTTTTCAGGATTTTCACGGAGAAATGCTATGTGACCTGATCCAACTTTGAGGTACTGATGACTTCATTAACATTGGGTTTCTTTGAAGAAAAATCCATGTATTGTCGAGAGTCTTTGTTTAAGAGGCTTCCTCTAGGGATTTTCGTTAATCCGAGAAAGCGAAGATATTACCTTCAATGGTGAAGAGTGATGTTTCAAAGGTGTCTGTTGAATTTTTCATGGCTTTCAGAGGTTTAAGTTATCAAAGTGGTCAAGGACAATCTCCAATCTAGAAATAAACTGGGGAGAGATGACTCAGTCGACACATTTCTGAAACAGGAAAGAATTGACAACCTTTGATGAGAGGACTTTTATAATATGGGTATTGAATATGACCAGAGTAATAGTGATGCAATATGAATATGAATTTGAATCAATAATTCATGATGTATGTTTGTTTATGTTGACAAAACTGACGCGACATACAGGCTGGTGGATGAACATGACTGGATACTCGACCATTGCGGTGGATGAAAAATATCGATTATTCATAAAAATTGCAATCCTGCCTTGCTTAGAAGAGGTAGACCCCATGGGGATGAAGGAATTTAATAATGGTTCTTTCGAGGTAAGGGTTCTGCCGAGGATATCAGGTGAGACCTGATATTTGAAACAATTGATCCTTCATTCAGGTGTACTAATTTTAGAAGGAGTACTTTGATTCTGCAATTTGAGGTTAAATCATTTCTGGAGAAACTGTCAATGTTCCTTTTGATGCCCAAAGTAAAATAGGAAATTTCATCTTTATTTTAAAAGCAGAAGAAAAGTTTCACAAGTAAATTCATTTTTGTTTCAAGAATCGTTGATCATGTTAAAACATTATTCTATAAAGCAAAAATAAATAGAGTTGCAAACAAAAGTACAAGGGCTCAAATTTTATTGATAGAACGGTAATCAGCCAAACGCATGATACCATAGAGTATTTACAAAGTTTATAAAATGGTAGTTTACGGGAAAAGGGCTACATAAAGACCATTATCCTTCTACCAATTTTGAATTTCGGATATTCTAAGCTTTTGTCGAAGATGACCTTGAATGAAGTTTTCTGATGGAAAGTATTACCGCTGGGGAATTTACCCATGTTGGATGTAGTTACTTGCCATGAATCCCTAACTTTTTCCTGGATTGCCTTTGGAGATTTCCAATCCACTGGGATGTTTTTTGCTTGTGTCTCTAATTTTTACCCAGACCGCCCTTTCGGGTTTTCAATCCACCGAGACATTTTTTTTTAGTTTAGGCGAAGTATTTCTTGACTACATCAACATTCGTGGGATAGGAAAACTCCTCTCCGTCCATGGTTGCGAGTCTCAAGGCACCGCCTGAGAAAGCTTTCTTGACCACATAGGGGCCGTCATAATTCGGAGTCCATTTGCCCCGAGATTTAGTGAGAAAAGATTGTATCTTCTTGAGCATAAGGTCTCCTTCTCTGAATACACGGGGTCGGAACTTTTTGTCAAACACTTTCTTCATCCTTTGTTGATACAACTGACCATGGCACAAAGCCGTTATTCTCTTTTCTTCGATTAGATTCAGTTCATCGTGTCGACTTTGACACCATTCAACTTCTGTCAGCTTAGCCTCCATCAATACCCGTATTGATGGGATCTCTACTTCTATGGGGAGTACTACCTCCATGCCATACACTAGAGAGAAACGGGTTGCCCCTGTTGAGGTGCGGACAGATGTACAATAACCGTGATGAGCAAAGGGCAGCATTTCATGCCAGTCTTTATAGGTTACAACCATCATTTGAATGATCTTTTTGATGTTCTTGTTAGCTGCTTCTACTGCTCCATTCATCTTAGGTCGGTAGGAAGATGAGTTATGGTTTTCGATCATGAACTCAGCAAATAACTTTTTCATCATCTTGATATTCAAATTAAACCCATTGTCAGTAATGATCTGACTCAGAACACCATAACGACAAATGAAGTTGTTTTTGATAAAGCGGACCACCACTTGTCGGGTCACATTGGCATATGATACTTCTTCGACCCATTTGGTGAAGTAGTCAATGGCTACCAGGATGAACTGATGTCTATTCGAAGCTTTGGGTTCAATCATGCCAATCATGTCGATCCCCATATAGAAAAAGGCCATGGAGAAGAAAGAACTTTGAGATGTGTTGGCGGTACATGGATTTTGTTTGTGTATATCTGACACTTGTAACACTTCTTCATGTACTTGTAACAATCAGATTCCATTGTCAGCCAATAGTACCCTGCTCTCAGAATTTTTCTCGCCATTGTGTGTCCGTCGGCATGAGTAGCAAAGGATCCTTCATAAATCTCTTTCATCAATATGTTTGCTTCTTGTATGTTTATGCATCGGAGGAGAACCATGTCGAAGTTTCGCTTATAGAGTGTATCACCATTCAGAAATAAGTTTCCATACAGTCTCCTGAGAGTCTTCCTATCCTTTCTTGATGCCCCAGGTGGTTACTCCTGTTTTTGAAGAAAGCATTTGATATCATGATACCAGGGCTTGTCGTCTATGATTGCTTCAATTGTGAAAATGTAGGCGGGCCTTTCAAGGCGCATTATGTTAATCTTAGGTACATCATTCCATTAACCTAAACTAATCATGGAAGAGAGAGTGGCTAGTGCATCAGCCATGTGACTCTGTCGAAGAAGGGTAACAACCTTCTTGCATAATCTTTGTAAGGAATCAATCCGGATTGATATGTGTTCCAATCTCCTTTGATCTGATTGATAACTAGGGTTGAGTCTGCATATACATCCAAGTTTTTAATCCTTAAGTCAATTGCTTCTTCGAGACCCATGATACAGGCTTCATATTCAACCTCGTTGTTTTTGCATTTAAATGTTAATCTGGCGGTGAAAGGAATATGGGTACCCTAAGGGGTAACAATGATTGCCGCAACTCCGCTTCCATAAGTGTTGACAGCTCCGTCAAAAATTAATCCCCATTGGGATCCTGGTTCTGGCCTTTCACTGAGTAGTGCTTCATCGCAATCTTTCATTTTCAAATACATGACATCTTCGTCTGGGAAGTCAAATCCGACTGATTCCTGATCGTTAATTGGTTGTCGTATTATGATAACAACATCTGCCAATGGGCAATCCTTCGCGTGAGAGCAGGTTTTTAAAAGACATACTTGATTGGATCCATTTCGGAGACTAGCCAAGTAGTGTGACAAATCATGTACAGGCGGAGACGTTTAAATGCCCAAGCTAAAGCGCAACAAGTTTTTTCGAGCATAGTGTACCGAGTTTCACAGTCTGTGAATTTCTTGCTTAAGTAGTAAATGGCAGATTCTTTTCTTTTCGTTTTGTCTTGTTGGCCAAGTACACAACCCATCGAGTCTTCCAAAACTGTCTGGTAAATAATCAGTGGTCTCCCTTGAGGTGAAAGAATCGGCAGATTCAATAGGTATTTCTTGATACTGTCGAAATTTTTTTGGCAATCCTCTGTCCATACACAGCTTTGATTCTTTCTGAGTAATTTGAAGATTGGCGCGCTTGTCACATTCATGAGGGATATGAACCTTGAGATGTAATTCAGACATCCCAAAAATCCTTTGACTTGTTTTTCAGTCTTTGGTGAAGGCATTTCTTGAATGGCCTTGACCTTGTCACGATCAACCTCTATCCCTTTCTGGCTGACGATGAACCCTAGGAGCTTTCCTGAGCGAAAACCGAATGTACACTTGTTAGGATTCAAGCGGAGTTTGTATTTTCTTAGATGTTCAAACAATTTTGACAAATGTTCAACGTGCTCTTCCTCTGTTTTTGATTTGTCAATCATGTCATCGAAATACACTTCGATTTCCTTATGCATTATGTCATGAAACTGAGTTGTCATGGCCCTTTGATAGGTTGCCCCGGCGTTCTTCAGACCGAACGGCATCACCTTGTAACAAAAGGTGCCCCATGGGGTGATAAAGAAAGTTTTCTCCATATCTTTCAGCGCCATTTTGATTTAATTATAGCCCGAGAATCCATCCATGAAGGAGAAGACTTTGGATTTTGTCGTACTGTCTACCAGCATGTCTATGTGTGGTAGAGGGAAGTCATCTTTTAGACTTGCTTTGTTCAGATCCCTGTAGTCTACACACATTCTGACTTTTCTGTCCTTTTTCAGAACTGGCACTATGTTGGCTAACCATTGATGATATTCTGAGGTAGCAAGGAAACCGGGGTCTATCTGTTTTTGCACTTCCTCTTTGATTTTGATAGCCATGTCCGGGTGAGTCTGTCTCAGTCTTTGTTTTACTGGAGGACATTCTGATTTTAACGGTAAATGATGTTCCACGATGCTGGTATCCAACCCTAGCATATCCTGATAGGACTAAGCAAATACATCTCGAAACTCTTTGAGAAGTTTAATCAAGTTTCTTCTGACAGTTGAACTGAGCAGTGCTCGGATCTTAATTTCTTTCCTTTCTTCTTCTGAACCCAAGTTGACAGTTTCCAACGGCTCTTTGTGTGGTTCAATAGACCTTTCCTCTTATCTGAGTAGTCGGGAGACCTCTTCTTCTTCAGCTCCAAATACCGGGAATTCAAAGTTATGAGAAGGCATTGTATTTTCCGAAAAAATGCTTGTTTTTATTTTAGGTTGTTTTAGGATTACCATTTTCTGAAAAAGCGAAAAGTGAAAACATCAATAAATGCGGGAGTGATAGAGTGGCATTATTAATTTATGATTTGTCGATTCTTAAAACTATAGCCCTATAAAACAAAACTCAGTCGCTTTGGGCAAAGTGAAGAGGGACATTTATAGAAAAGTAAGCCATATAAAAACATCTGTTTCACCTGGGTAGGGTGAAAGGTTAAAACAAAGATGGTAATTACTTAGACTTATGGACGATTCTCGAGACATCAATAGCAACCCATTGGCGATGAACTCCTCGGTGAATCACAAAGTTTGGTACCTTCTATCTTGGTTTGTCCTAAAAAATGACGCTGATTTCTAGCGGATCACGATTATTAGAATCTTTTTCCCATGCAGAGTTGTAATAAACGAACTCTTCTATTGTATCTTTCACAATTTTTTTATCTTCAAGGGAATCTTCCCATCCAGTTGGCTTGATATTATCAATGTTGACTTACAAGCTTTCAAGAGCAGTATATTTGACTAAGAAGTCGTATTTGCCGCTTGGCTATCCTAAAGTGTCCCATACTTAAGTGGGAGAAGAGGAGTCATCTTCCTCGATGACGTTGACCTCTTGAAAAGCATAGTTGATGAACTCTTGTCCTGTAATCTTTGCAGATTCATTTTTGCGATGAGTGTTTTTTGAATAACATGAGTAATGATCCCATGTCTCGGTGGGGACGCAAGTATTCTTTCCAATGTTGTTCAGTTGATATGCATCGTTGGGCTGACGTTTTTTCCCCAAGTCCTCTAGGTATGGCTGCCATAGAGGCAAGTCATCCAGTGGGTCATAACAGTCATAGTTGAGGTTATCTTTCATGGGATCGTCTTCTAATGAGTTAGGTGGAACATGACATCCCTCAGGATCACAATCTCCGTAAATCATCCTGACATCTGACCTTGGTATATATCTCTCACTAAGACTTATAACCGTCCTCGTTGAGATAAGATTTCCACTCCTCATCCGTATCGGACGAGTCACTCTTATTGATGGTGTGTACTTCTTGAGACACTGGGTGGAGAAAGCCTCCACTGAGGAAAAAGTACTGAATAGGACGAAAACTTTCGACCTTCTTAGTAGTATGGGCACAGGTTGAAGAGAAACCAAGACCTTTCCTTATTTTTTTATATGTAGGAATTACAAGTAGTCCCCATCCTTTCGCGTTGTTACTCTTGATTACTTCGAGAGCATCTTTGTATGAGGAAATCGACGTTCCTTTTTTTGGCCGATTCTCATTGCTCACCGAAAATGCTTGGAACAGAGTTCCAACAACCTCCTCTGGTTCCACATAAGAAAATGATGATAAATTGCTCACGATTAAGGCCTGCTCTCCATAGACTGTGACTAGCTTGTCATTCTTGACGAACTTCAGCTTTTGGTGAAGTGTCGAAGTGACTGCCCCAGCCTCGTGTATCCAAGGTCTTCCTAACAAACAGATGTATGCCGCCCGGATTTCCATGACCTGGAAAATGACTTGGAAAGTGTGAGGACTGATGGTTATGGAAAGATCGACTTCGCCGATAACTATTTTTTTGGATCTGTCAAAGGCTTTGACGATGATCTCATTGCCCCTCATCAGAGCTCCTTGAAATGATAGTCATGTTAGAGTTGATTTTGGCATAACATTCAGAGATGATCCCGTGTCAACTAGTGCGCTGGCTAAAGCATCATCCTGGCAGTTCACTTTAATGTTAAGGGCAATATGTGATTCTTGCCTTCTTCCGACAGTTCTTCATCACTGAATCCTAAGTTGTTGCATGAAGTGATGTTAGAAATGATGCTGTCAAATTGTCCTACAGTTACATCTTGTTCTATAAAAGCTTTCTCTAAGACCTTCTACAGAGCTTCCCTGTGAGCCTCAGAACTAAGTAGGAGAGATAGTACAGAGATTCTGATGGAGTTTGCAATAGTTGGTCTACAATGTTGTACTCACTATTTTGGATGAGTATTAGCATCTCATCATTGTTCTTTGAAAGTTCGGGACTATTGGATTGCTCAATTTGCTGATTTGGAACTTTTACTCGAGGTTCCTGTTCTTTGGCAAATTCTCCAACTCCTCGGTTGAATATCCGACCACTCCGTGTGATTCAACTGATGTCGAAAATGCTCACGATAGAGGGTAATGGAGTTTCCTTTCCATTTTCGATTGTTGTTGCACCGTACTTATAAGGGATAACCTTATCTGATTTGTACGGTATTGGTCCTGGCAAGTAGGTAACCACAGGAGCCTTTTGATTTCTCTGACCATCATATGCATCCTCAATTGGTTCGAGGTTGAGTGTCTTCTGCTGTCAATAGGAAATCTTGATTCATCGGGCAGAGGAATTATGGCGCAAACTTCTTCGGCCATTTCAAGCTTGGAAAGGAAGACAACATCTTTGCTTGGATCAGGAAGATAGTATTGTAGCACATTGATCTACCCAGAACTTGAACATTGTCGAGGTTCTTTCTGGTCCAACTGTTTTTGAAGAGCTGCTCGTAGAAGGTAGTATCCTTGGTTGTTCTCTTAGAAAACTCTATAGCGTTCATAATTGTGCGGTGGTACCCGACCACGCCCACTTTGTATGCAATGCATCTTGACCAGATCTGTTTCCATCGAGCGGACATCTTGACTCTGATACCTACTAGGACTTCCGTTAGTCTTACTGATTGGCTGTGTAGCTTCGTCCAAGTAAACTGGAAGCCACCAGTGGTCCAATAAATGTTGAAGTGTTCTTTGTACCAGTGCGTAACCTTGGTCATCCTCAAGAAATTCTTCACAATCTTGATAATCATGTGAAGCCAGAAAGCCAAGCCTAACTTGCTTAGCATGTAATTCTACTAGGATGGTATTCATTAATCGTATATCAAAGATCTGAACCATATTGACTTGATGGTTATTTCTTTCTTGGTAATCCTAGATCCATCCAAGATCCATCTGACGTTGGAGGGCCGCTTGTATAAAAGAGCATCCCTGATTGCTTGTTGAGCAGATCGGACAAGTGTTATAATCGTGTCGTGGCAGATTATGATATTGACTTTGCCTTGAGTGCATGGCTACCAAATTGACATTCATCGCAAGGATGTTGCGGTTCTAAACGATGTTAGGAAGTATATGAGCAATGTTGACTTCTCGGACTCTGTGATCTGAATCCAGTCGAGATTCATTTGTTCTTGTAGAGATAACTGTATTACAGAACACCCTTGATTATTCTTTGAGCAGATATCACACTGGTGATAATTGTGAGGTGGGACGTGGCCGTACCCGCCCTGTCTGCAATGCATATTGACCAGATTGCTTCCTAACTAGAGTACATCACGAATTTGATAATTGCGGCTAAATTCTTCCTCTACCAAATTTACTGCAGCCTTGTCATGTTGTGGCAACGGGTTCGTCTGAACATTCAGATTAGTATCTTTGAAAGATAAGACCCCGTTCCTGACAAGTTTTTGTACGTCAGACTTGAAGATGAGACAATTCTCAATGTTGTGACTCGATCCTTCTTGATGGTAAGGGCGAGTTTGACCCGCTTTAAACCAGAATTGCGGATTTCCTGGTACTGTAAGAGGAGACCTGGTTTGGACATGCCCCTTGGCCGGTAAAAGTGGGAATAGTTCTGCGTACAACATCGGTATAGGGTCAAACCCTGGTGGTCGTGTCATACGATTGTTATTGAATTGTGGACGAGCCTGCTGAAGAGGCTGTTGCATCCTTTGCTGATATTGTTGTTGACTCGGTTGGCTTTGAACAACCTGAAGTTGATGTCGCTACTGGTTGATATCGTCGCCTTTGCTTTCCTAGAGAGATATTACTGATCTCTTGTTCTTTCTTTTTTTGAAAAGCACTACCATATTTTTGGTACTGCTATATGGCTCTACATCTTTGACCAATCGTCCTTCTTGCATTGCCTCTTCAAGGCGTACCCCCATGTTTACCATTTCAGTGAAGTCACTGGGTGCACTGGCGACCATTCGGTCGTAGTAGAACGTGCTTAAGGTTTTAAGAAAGATCTTTGTCATCTCTTTTTCCTCAAGAGGGGGACAAATCTGGGCAGCAATTTCACGCCATCTCTAAGCATACTCTTTAAGTGTCTCTTTGTCCTTTTGCGACATTGCTCTGAGCTGATCTCTATCTGGTGCCATGTACAGGTTATATTTGTATTGCTAAACGAAACCAGCAGCAAGATCTCTGAAAGTACTGATCTTGGTGCGGTTTAAACCCATCTACCATTTGAGTGCGGCACCGGTTAAACTGTCCTGGAAATAATGGATTAATAGCTGTTAATTTTCTGTCTGGGTAGACATTTTGCGAGCATACATCACCAAGTGACTATGAGGGCCAGAGTTGCCCTTCTATTTTTCAAATTCAGGTACCTTGAATATGTGCAGGATTTTAAATTGGGGACCAGACAGAGATCCGTGACGTCCTTTCCGTATAAATCCTGACCGCGAATAGCATGCAGTTCTTTCTGCATTTCCAAAAATTGTTCCTGGAATTCATTCATCTTTTCATACATGTTTTCGTTTCCATCAGAGATTGCTTGTTTAATCTGTCCTTCCGGGACAATGTGTACCATTGGTTGTGGTATGATCATGATAGCTATAACTCTTGGTGCTTCGTTGCCCTAAAGTTTGTAACCTTCAGGAGTGGCCGTTGTAAACCTCGCGTCTTCACTTTCCTGAAGTTTGTAACCTTTAGGACGAGTAGCTCCTGCTACAGTTTCTGGGTCTTCGGTGACCGGTGGGATGTATCCTTCAGGGACAAAGTTGAGAGGCTAGCCCCCGGGCCGACCCTTAGGCATGTTATACCGAGGATGATTCTCATGTGTCCCCATCATGGGTGTAGATGTAATCTCTGAGATTACAGTCCTTTGACGTTGCTCCTAAGTTGCTGCCAAGGATTGCATGTCGCTGTGAAGTTTTTCCATACATTCCTTTAGAGCGTCAATTTCTTCTCTCAGTTATTTGTTCTCTTCCTCGAGTTCATCCATTTTCTTTTGTTGATTGGCTTGAGTATTGTATGAGTAAGGCTGTTTGACTCTAGAATTGTGACACGAATGTGAGACTCGAAAGAATGCGTTTATGTGAGAATGATGAATGAAATGACATATTTTTAGTTTTTGTTTTAATCAAAAAGAAACTTGAATAAATAAAATTTCAAATATCATACAGAGAGGGGTGTAGCTAGCAATTTTTTTCGGTGACGCGACCACCTTATCGCTGAATTTTGATTCCTCACCTCAATGGGAGGAAACGTTGGGTGCTACTTTTTGATTACTTATTTATCCCATGAAGCTGGAAGGGAAATGGAAAGTTATCTAAAACGAACCTTGCACGCATCTATTTAACTGAACAAACGCTTGACAGAGATTGGGGAGTCCGGGGTCAGGTTATACAATAGAGAGTTGCCAATTACCCATCCTATACATGGTTATCCATGAGATGATAGTTTTAGGATCAACTTTGATACTTGATTATGTTTGTCTATGAAATTGGAAAAGTTTGTCTTGGTGAGATTTCTGAGAGAGGGTTTTTGTTGTTTTTTTTGGTTTTTCGATGTTTTTGGTAAGGTCATGGACCTAAGGCTTTTTTTTGTTTAGTGTGCTCTCTAAGATTATCGCAATCTTATGCCTACGTATTCCCTGTTATGAAGTATAGGGAAATTAGAGCAATCGTAGTTCCTCCTATTCAAAGGGAGAAACAGATGTCTGGTGTCTTGTTCAAAGCCCAAGATTAAAGCTAAAAGGGTTGTTTGTTTGTGTCTTGTTCAAAGCCCAAGATTGAATCTAAAAGGTTTGACTGGGAGAGAATTTATCATCTCTAAAGAGAGATATCTGATCTGTTAATCACAGTTGCTTGAGTAACTGGTTTGAAAAGGTGAATTACTTTAACTAGAATGCATGGAGACCAGCAATGCCATAATTGCCTTTGCAGCGTGATTTTTTCTAAAGGAGAAAACTTTAACTCAGTATGAGCAATGCCATTTTTCCTTAGGGTTTCATGCTAAAAGAAGTACAGTGGCTTGGATGTTTTGATCCAGAGTGTCATACCCCAAATTTTGACCACTAAGATTTCCCATCAGTGTGAGAATCATCATCACAGTGTGGAGGAACCATCATACTTCACCAGTCTCCCTAAAGATGGGTGAGCATCCACTACAATCAAAATTAGGGTTTCGAGCCCTCTCAGAGCCTTAGACAAAGGATCAATCAAGGAATGACATGATCTTCAACTTGTCTACACTCTCAAATATCCACAATGGATCAAAAGTACTCCCACTTCAAGGATTAAGCACAAGGCTGCTCCCTTTTAGGTGGATCAAGTCTCAAGATCGCCAGTATCACCAGATTAGGGTTTTGGTCGACCAGGGCCTCCAGATGAAAAATTTCATCTGGAAACAAGCCAAGGATCCAAAACACAACCTAATATACTCCATGGAGCCTCATGGACCCAACCATCAAGTCAATTTTGCCTCAGGGGATGCATACATCAAAAATCAGGAATTAGGGTTTCTTGACCTAATTCACCCCTAAGTTGACTTTTGGGACAAATCATGAACCAAGACCACAAGAGAAGGTTTGGGGGTCTCTAATGAACTATATTGATCCATTTGGAACAATGGATTAATCCAAGAAGTTTGAGCAACAAGTCTCAATTTCATCTGCACCACAATTAGGGTTTCGCGAGGAAAGTCAACTGTAACTTTGACTTTTGACCAGGACATGCTCCCAAACCCTAGGACATGCCTCAATATACCCCATGACACCCATGGAACATGTCCATCAAGTTTGATTTAGGTCAAGGACATGATTTCCTGAAGAATTGCACAGTTTGGAATTCATCTGATAAAAAGACAACTGTGCACAAAAGTCAACTTTGACTTTTTGAGATTTTTCACCAAAATGGATTTTTAACCCTAAAATGATGTTAATGTATGATTTGAATCATCATTCATCAAGAAAAATCAATAAAAGTTGGATAACTTGTAAAAGGGGTAACCATAAAAACTTAGAAAATTTTCTAAGTTAAAAATAAAGTGGCTAAGGTACCAACTTTGGAGGATCATAACTCCTAAACCACAAGGCCATTTTTTCCCATCCAAAGGAGTTGTAGCCCTCATTACCCTCTACAAAAACTTCAACTAGACCTAAGTCCAATTCATTAAGGATTTTGAGTTATGGAGTGATCAAAATGGCTGAAAAATGAAAATGTCACTTTTTCCAACACTTAGTGAAATTTTCACTAAGTCCAAATCTGTCTTCATTTTTTTCCAAATGTAGGGGGATTTTCCACTTGGATTCAAAAGAGATCAAAACCAAACATGTTCAAACAATTGTTGTATCATGTAAGGGCTTTCCAAAATGGCCAAGAACATTGCCAAATTCCATTTAGGCTATGAGTTATGACATTGTCAAGTTGCCTTGTTGAAATCTGTCATGGCAAGGCAGAATTTGCATTTTTGCTCGATTTGCCAAAATTGTGCAAATTCAAACACTCCTATCCACTTGGACACATCTGAGGATTGAATCTAAAGGGGACAGTCACTGAGCCAAGCCTCCAAAGTCCTTGGAACAAGAAAAAGCATGTTGAACCTACAATTGCCAAAATAGGGACAAGACTTCAAATTTGGATTGGAGCATTCAATGGAAGCATCAAGGTGGCATGGACTGAGCCATTTTCATTTGAATTCAGTCAAGACTTATCCAAGACCAAGGGAACCAGAAGCCTGTGCCCTAACCTCTAGTCAATGGCTAGAGGAGACTTGAACTTCCATTGGCCAACATTGAACAAACCTACTCAGCAGTTTCCATTCACTATTCCTTGTAAAACAAACTTGCTCTACTATAAATAGAGCTCAATTGTGATCAGTTTAAGCACACCAAAGGCCTACAACACTTGCCTTTCTCAAAATCTCTTTCTCTTGGCAAAAATGCCTTTCTTAGCAAGGTAGCTATCGGATTTTGAGCTAGAGGGAAATTCCACTCAAACCAATCACACACACACCTCATATACATCACATATGAGCTGATCAAACACTTAAACAACAACTGGAACACTGATTTCTCAGAATCACCAGCCAATTTCTCAAGGCTTTAACCAAAATGCAGTTGAGATGCCATGAAGTGATCCAGCCAATTTCCATCAAGTCCAAGCATTCAAACACACTCCATAGGGTGTAGGGAAGCTGTTCAGATCATCACCACTCATCTGTAACACCTCCAAATCAAAAATCACATTGCACTTGTTGTCACGGCCTAGAGGTAAGCACATACTTGGTCATCTCTCAATCTATGCATATTTCCTCGCACAATAATTTGGCCATATGTTCATAATCATGCATAGAATGTTTCCCCTCAATTAATTGCACTGTTTGAATCGTGTATCAAAAATCCTAGCCTTCATGCAGAAATTAGGGTTCTTGAGGATTTTTCGTGATTTCTTGTTATATGTTTAATTTAAATGAAATTAATTGACATAGACATGATCGTGAGGTTGAGACGAGCATAATGATATGTGGATTACATGATATGATTAAGTATTCAGTGAGATTGGATAGAAAATGCAAATTTGGCCAAAACCAGAACACGCGCGTGTTCTTGGTGTGTTCTTGGCGCCATTTCTTTCAAATTCAAATATTTGAATTTTGTGATTTTATTTAATTTATTCAAAAATTAATTTCTCTCTGAGTTTTAATGATTTTGAGTTGATTCTTTTCTTAATAATTCACAAAAATGTTAAAATATTTTATTTTCCCAAAAAATCCCAAAAATATTATTTATTTTGTATAATTGATATTTTTGCAAAGAATTAATGTTTTAATTGTTTTTAACATTTAAAATATTTTTTCCACCTTGATTTCGCAACTTTTAATGCTTTCTAATTATTTTGTAGGTCAATACTAAATTTTTGAAGCATTAATCCAAGATCACAATTTGTTTTTCATACGTAAAACAATTTTGATCATTTTAATTGATTTTTATTCAATTAAATACATTTTTTAAAACAAATTAGGGTTTTGGATTAATTCAACTCCCATAAATCATTTTCAAAACACTTTGGGCCTCTAATAGAGTGTAAGACCCAATCCTTTTTTGACCAAATCATTTTTGGGCCTCAGTGTATTGTATAAGTCCTGATCCCGTAAAAAACAAACGGCGCGATTGTCGCCTTTTGAAAAATAACCTTTTGGGCCTCTCCTTGAGCTATAAGACCCATTCAAAACTTTTGGGCCTCTAAAAGAGTGTAAGACCCAATCCTCTTTTAACCAAAACATTTTGGGCCTCACTTATTGTATAAGTCCCTTCGCGTTAAAAGAAAACCTCGGCGTGATCGCCATTTTTAACGGAAAAATCATTTGGGCCTACCCTCGTGTTATAAGCCCCACTCTTTTTCTTTAACTTTTTGGGCCTCTTGAGAGAGTGTAAGACCCATCCCTTTGTACAAAAAACCTTTTTGGGCCTCAGTCTCTTGTATAAGTCCCTCTGTACAAATTCAAACAGTGCGCTTACTGATAAAACCCTGGGCCTCTCCTTGAGCTGTAAGCCCCAAATGTTTCTTTTTCAAAGCACTTTCTCCTTTGATTTTGAATATACTGTTGTTTTCAATCTTTCTTTGTTGAACAACTAACCAAACAGCATGGAAGCTCTACAACCGAGTAAGTGGTTATTGCTTTCATTTACCGCTTTCATATACATATAACTGTACTGTGGGGCTGTTTCACTGTAAGTCTTCTTTCATAAACTCATATCATCTGTGTAATAATAGTATAGATATTTAGAGTTTCCCCGGCAACTACGTCTAGCATTAAGCCCGTTGATCACTCTTAGAAATAGTCTAAACTAGATCCCCATAGGATTACCAGACACAGTCTTCCCTCCTCTTGGGGTTAAACAATACGGAGATATGAAAAGCAGCATTCTCTGTGAACCCTTTCATAGACTGTCACTCATAGAAGTTGTCAAAGAAACTCTATTCCCCAGAGATGATCTCTTCTCCGTGAATTGCATCTCTTGAGTTTCTTCCAAATTCTCGAACTTTCCTGACTTTGATCTATTCTCGGTGAATAGCATTCCCTTGAATTTCTCGGGGTTTAGGGACCCACAGGCTTCTTAAAAGCATTTGTCAAGAAACTCTACTCCCCAGAGATGATCTTTTCTCCGTGAATGGCATCTCTTGAGTTTCTTCCAAATTCTCGAACTTTCCGGACTTGATCTATTCCTTGTGGATAGCTTGCCTTAAATTTCTTGGGGTTTGGGGACCCATCGGCTTCTTAAAAGCAATCGACCTCCTCTTGGGCATCGTACAAGGACCCACAGGCTTCCTAAAAGCAATCCCGCCTCCTCTTGGGCTTAGTACAAGGACCCACCGGCTTCTTAGAAGTATTCACAGCGTCCTCTTAGGCTTCGTATAATGATCTCTTCCTCCGGGAATGATAGCCTCCACTTGGGCTTAGTACAAGGACCCGTCGGCTTCTTAAAAGTTTCCAATCTCCTCTTGGGCTTCGTACAAATTGTCCCGACGACCTCCTAGAGGTATAGGAACAGAACTTAATCATCTTAATAGAACAGTCCTTTCCAAGAGTCTACTACTGTTTCTCAAAGCATAGTACGAAAGATGAAACTCTAGACTTGGACAGTCTAATTTCCTTGAGTCTCAAAGACATTCTCAAGTGACCCTTTCGTTAGGTATGAAGAAAACCTGTAGACTCAGACAATCTCAATACCCTTCGGATTTCCCACTTCCTTAAAGAACAGGAACAACCCGGATCCTTGAATCAAATACTTGAGTCCAGTGTTGCTCATATAAGAACTGATTTTCTCTTTTAAAATCAGTATATTGGATCTATCACTCAACTGAAACAGTAACCATAGCCTCCTCTTAGGCTTTGTATAATGATCCTTCTCCAGTGAAGTTAGCCTCCTCTTGGGCTTTGTACAATGATTCTCCCCAGCGGAGTCAAACAACGTTTAACCTCTCTCTCGGGCTTCGTACGAGACACATAAAAGACTCCATCGTTGAGTCAAAACCTTTCAGCCTCTCTCTCGGGCTTTATACGAGACACAAAAATACCCTCTTGTTGGGCCCATATCCTCCTCTTAGGCTTTGTATAAGAAAACCACTGGTTAATCCAATTAACCTTTTATCAACAAAGCTGTGCCTCGTTCACAGTACACAAACATCAATAACTCCTTCCCCTTCATCTAATCGCTGTAAGGGGCAAGCCTCTGGATCATCTATATCCATGCCACTGTCCCTCTTTTAGCATGAGAAATTCCTAAAGAAAGATAGCATTGCTCTACACTGAGTTAAAGTCTTCTCCTTCAGGTTACAATCCCCTATAAAGGAAATTATGGCATTGCCGGATTCACACATCCCAGTTAAAGTAATTCTCCTTTATAACCAATCACCCAACAGTTGTGACAGACAAACCCTTCTTTAGAGATGACAAGTTCTCTCTAAAGTCGAGGCCCTTTTAGCTTCACATCTTGGGCTTTGAACAAGACACAAATAGACCCTTCAGCTTCACATCTTGGGCTTTGAACAAGATACAAACTACCCTTTAGCTTCACATCTTGGGCTTTGAACAAGACACCAAAAACACCCATTTCCTCCCATAGAATAAGAGGAACTACGAACGCTCTGATTTCCCTGTTTCGGTAAACGGGAATACGTAGGCTTAAGATTGAAAGAAAAAATCTTAGCGAGCACAATCAACAAAAAACCTAAATCCCATACATCACAAAGCATCAGTCCTAACATCCTAATCCCTGTTCCCCACCAGAAACCTTCTGTCAAAATAAAAAGAGAGAAAACTGTATTGGCGAAAATACAAATAACCAGTACAAAGACCCCCCCCCCCACATTGATAGCATCCGTAACCTAACAGACCGCTGTTTAAACTCAGTATGCAAAGCAGGGTTAATTGGAGAGATCTATTTCCCTTCCTTCATCAGCTTTAATAGGATAAAAAATGAATCGACTTGTAGTAAACTCAACCACAGAGAGCGACCAGCGCTTAAGAACCGCGTCCAAAATCGCTCGCTACAGAAAGATTGAGTATACACTTAAGATAAGTGATGGCGACGAGGTCGACCATCAACCTCAGTGGAGGCTGGCCAATGCAACCCATTCTGTCACCTAGACAATGGGCCGATTGTTAAGACTGAGAAGCTGAGGAGCCAAACCCTTTCGTAGTGCAGAAACTATCGGGAATAGTTGTTACGCGATACTACCCTCATTTGAGGCTGGTGATCTATTCTCGGTGAATGGCACTTACTCTAAGATTGCTCTACAACTCGCTGGCGATCCGCTTGTTGTTTTGCTTTCTTGGGAGAAGTTGGTGATAATGAGTACAGGTACAAAAAACACCCTAGTATAAACCTTTGGGGATGGGTAGAGCCTTGACTTCATGACAACGACCCTTTGACCCCATGTTTTTTCTATGTTTTTGTGTGCTACATTCATGCATTCATCTAATAAAAACATTAAAACATTCAAAAAATCTTCTCTTCTAGTCTCTCTGTTTTTCAAATTAAACTAAGACTGTGATTGCAAATATCAGAGAAGAGGATTACGCTAATGGATTTCGGTAGAAGGAGAACTCATACGTACACCTTCAAGGTTCCAAAACTAGAGGATTTGAGAAGGTTAGCAAGGATGATCACAAACCAAGAGGCCTTCAGGGCCGAGCACAGAGGTCTGCTACCACTGCTAAGAGTCCATGTGATTGAGGGAATCATGGATACACTCATTCAATTCTACGATCCGGTTTATCACTGTTTCACATTCCCGGATTACCAGCTCGCACCAACGCTGGAGGAGTATTCTCATCTGACTGATCTACATATCACTGATCGAGCTCCATTTTCTGGACTGGAAGAAATTCCAAAGAATCATACAATTGCAAGAGCAATTCATTTGGACGAGTCTGAGGTCAGGACTCACATGACCACTAAGGGTGGCATCCAAGGCTTGCCAGCCTAGTTCTTGACAAAGAAAGACCTGTATTTTGCCAGTATAGGGAACATCACTGCTTTTGAAAGCATCTTTGTCTTGCTCACCCACGGGTTATTTTTGTTCCCCAACATCAATAACTTCATCGATATTAACTCCATTAAGGTTTTTCTCATTGGAAACCCTGTACCGACTTTGCTCGCAGATGCGTATCATTCTGTACACTTGGGGAATTTGTACAGTGGAGGGGAGATCACGTGTTGTGTACCTCTGCTTTACAAATGGTTTATCTCCCACTTGCCCAAGTTTGCTGCTTTTTGGGATTGCAAGAATGCCTTACGTTGGTCGCAGAAGATCATGTCTCTTACCAACTCTGATATAGATTGGTGTAATAGGATCTTTGAGGGAATCAGAATCATTGACCGTTGTGGAAACTTCCCCAACGTACCCCTCATAGGAACCAAAGGAGGAATCAACTATCATCCAGTATTGGTTCGCCGTCAGTTTGGATACCCGATGAGGCATGTCCCACTTAATGCTCATCTAGAACGTCTTTTCTTCAAGGAAGGAGAAAACGACAGAGCACTAAAGACAGAAATAGTGCACGCTTGGAAACATGTTCTTAAGAAAGGACGAGAGTCTCTGGGAAAACCAAACTGTGTCTCGGTGGAGCCTTATCTCCATTGGGGCAACATGCTGTAGAGAATCAAGACGACCAAAGGAATTTGCTCACTCCTTTCACCTGACAAAGGAATGACAACCCAACAACGGCCCAAGAGCCCCGGTCAAAGAAAAGGAAAGTACCAGAATCCGCACCTGATTTCTCTTCAGAGAGGACTCGGGACCCATTAGCTTAGGTTTCTATTTCTGCACCTTGTAATCTACTGTATTTCCATTTCTGTAATCCTTTGAATTCAATAAAAAGGGGTTTCCCCACTGTTTGATATTTGCAATCTAATTGTCGAAGTTTATTTTGATTTAACCAAAAGAACAATTAATATAATCATTGCATTCATCATTCTCACATCACGTATTCTTCTTACCTACGAATCTCACGTTTGTGTCTCGGTTCTAGAGTCAAACTGTCTCATTCGTACAATACTCGGGCCAATCGTCAGAAAAAGATGTATGTGTAAGTTCTTGTAATTGGCTGAAATTTTGTTAAAACAATGTTGTTGTCATGGTTGATGTTACAACATGAGCTTCTAACAGTATTGGTATGTTTTGGCTAACATTCTAGTTTGTGAATATTGTTGAAGAGTTAAAGTACTGAAGAGTGATGTCACATGCGATGTCTTAACATCACTATAGCAGAACATTAAAACATCAGACTGTAATGTTTTTAGGGGTGCGCTGATCATGTTGATCTGTCAGTTAGATGGGATGCGAAATTCTTGGTGCAATCGGTTATGAAGAAGATTAGTTTGTTGCGAATTCAATGCATAAAGATATGGAGAATATTCAGAGTTAATCATTGAAGATTTAATTGAATATATGATTGAAGATCTATTTAGAAGCAGGATCTGTGGCAGATTTGGTAGAAGATTTGATATGATTTGAAGGCCCAAATCCAGTTGGGATTATATTATAAATAGAATGTTTGTAACATAGAAGAGGTACGGGTCCAAGATGTAGATCATTAGGGCTTTGTCTAAGTGAACCACTCGGGTTGTGAGATGGTCACTGTGTTAGTACTCAGAAACCTGTAGGTAATGAGTTAGATATTGTTCTTGGAGGAAGCTTTGAAGCAACTCCAATGTGTGTCATGGAAGGGTGTATTCTATGGTTGAACAGTTGTTGGTAATCAAGCAGTTGATGCAGTGACGGTGTAATTGACTGCTAGACATCATTGTGATGATTGGAAGTGAGATGGAGTCTCTTACCTAGGGAGGACTTAGGTAGAAGGGTCATTGGGTAGTGATTAAATTAGGTAGATTGTCAACTGGTCTGTTGAGTCTGTAATTTGATACTACTAATAGTGGACTTCCTTCCTGGCTTGGTATGCCCCCAGATGTAGGTTGTTGAACTGAACTGGGTGAACAATTCAGTGTGTTAATTTCTGTTATTGCCTTGTTCAGCAGATTGCGATGCGATGTTGTGACATTGCACAAAGACATCACACATCTGTACCAGAATTTCAATTGGTATCAGAGCGGGCATCCTGTCTGTTTCTGGATGAGATCTAGGGAAGATACTTTCTGGTTCATGAGCAAGGAAGATTGTTAGTTCATAGAGAATTTTGTATGATCCCTTGGAGTGAAAAATGAAGTTATTAGGCCTGGTTTGACTTATTTTCAAACCTATGATTACCTAGTGCACTTGGAGTGTCGTGCAAGGGGTATTATGTTTTGCCTGAAGGTAGTAGAGGAGTTTTCTGGTGTATGTTCCGCTACATATATATATCTGATGGAAAATTCCTGGTGGTTTTGTGTTAAGACTACAACATTCTGCTCTCCTCTGAAGAGGTGTCACATGGTGTGGTAATTTGTGAGGACATCTTCAACTAGCTTGTTAGAGTTGCCAAAGATACATGGGGTTCATCCCAAGTCCACTCATAAAGGAACTCTTATATAAGCTTGTTGAAAAGAGGTCTGAAGAAAGGTAGAAGTAATTTTTTCTTGCCTCCAACCTTACAAGGTAAATCTCTGGGTTGTGTTAAAGGATCTTTTGGTGTGAAGAGAACTTATGTCCTACCAGCAGATTGTAACATAACAGATGCTTGGGGGCTAAACAAATGTGTTGATCAAATCTGTTTGGAACCTACTCCTGACTTGGAAGAGGAGGCATCTGGGTTGTGTGAAGATTCATCAAGAAAGAAGATGAGCTTAATATGTCAATCAGCCTTTGGTCAATTGGAATTGGTGTCTACATTAGCCTTGTGGCTGGAAGGATCAGAAGAAGGTAGAGCCAAAGCTAAAGAGTATCACTGTCAAAGGTTTCATGCGGGAGTGAAGATCTTCATAAGTTATCTCTTAAACTTAGTTGTGGCAACTTAATGAGGATGACATCAAAAGTTTGAAGATTCTTGAAACATTAGAGTATGCTGGTTCATGTTTAGTGTGATTGGTAATGTTGAAACATTATTTCAGTCTTTGCCTTCTCAGCCAAAGGAAGTTTGTTTGCTCACGGTGAAGTTTCAGGTCAAGCCACTTACCTAATCTAAAGTGATCAGTGGTGTGGATTAGCAAAAGAAGGATCAACCAGTGCCTCAAGTCTGCAGGAAAAGGATGTCAGACCAGATAAAATGTTGTATCTTGCATGACAATAGTTGAATATTTGTCTGCTTTGGATAGTGTTGTGCATTCAACTAATGACAATATACATTGACGGGAGACTATGTAGTTGTCTGAGGTTGAAGTGCAGGACTGCAGAAGGCTTGAGAATTTACTTTATGTTACTGTGTTAAGCATCTTGGAGTTGAATAAACTGGTGGAGTTGATTGGTGACTATGGAGTATTATCCAAAATTCTCTTGGAGCTTGTGGCAGAAGTTCTAGGTTGAGGATGGACGTATACCTACTTTTGGTGGATGAGAGTTTATTTCTCTATGGGTTTCTGAAGCTTTCTCTGTTCAAGCTGATGACGTAGTGTTGTGTGAAGATCTTCAGTTTGAGGAGCATATCAAGAATCATGGTGATGATGTCTTGGTGGGTGGCAGATGTTCTAACGTATGTTGGGACATTATCTGGTTGGATATCCTAGGTGAAGGATGATTATGCTCTGGTTCAGAAGCGTGGTGCCTACATTATGCCTAAGGAGCGTCTACATAGTCATACGGGAGAATGATGAAGTAGAAGGTCTGCCTTGGATGGAAAATGTAGATCAGGAAGTCTGAAGATGAAGAGCATGATAAGGAATGAATGCCTTTGGAGAAAGGGACAATGGTCCCAAAATGCATGTGTGCTCAAACGTTCATCTTCATCTAGAGCATTAGTTAACCATGACAGGGGGAGTACTTGTCTATGGATTTTGCTGCAAAGGTACAGATTGTGAAGATTGGTTTAATTGAGCTCTTGAAGACATAAAGATACAAAGAAGCACATGTTGCCCTTGATAGGGGGAGATTGTTAAAATTTTGTGCAGCTGGACGTGTGACGTTAAGAGGGAGATGGATATGTCTGCAGTTTTTGGTGTTGGCACTTATTGGGAGGTTGCTTACATGAGGAGTTAGTGTCTTGTACATTTGTGTTCCTTATTGCTTTTGTTTAGTATAGATGGAACAGAATTAAAACAGAAGTTTATTGTATTTTTGGAAGCTTACAAGATCAGTAAAAACAACAAGCAAAGATTCTAAAGATTATCCCAACCCCCCCGAATCAAGAAATGTCTTCCAATCTTCATCCCATTCATCATAAGATGCTTGAAGTTGCACTTGGTTTTTCTTGATAGTCTTCATCCTTGTCTCTGATGTCTTGCGTGTTCTTGTTGCTCCTGAAGATGCTCCAACTGTGGACAGTGTTGTGTCCTTCAACTTCTGAGGATTTGGCTTCTTGTTCTCCTGCATGTGTCTCTTTGCTGCATTCTCGTTAGACTGACTCATGATTCCTTCCTTGGTGTGCTGATAGGAGCAAGGAGGTGTGTTATTTATAATGGATAAAATGTCATTGTTTGTATCGCCTGACCAATCAGAGTAGTCTTTGGTGTGGGAATCTATTTTTCTTGGGAACCTGTTTTTCTTGGCACATTGGTTACCAGAACTTCGTGTTTGGTACCTTGGTAGAAGTGGTCCTAGTAGGATGAGGCTAGGTCTTGTCTAGTTGTCTGATGTTATTCCTTTTAGTTTGCTTCTGGTATAACTGCTGGTGCTGGTTAAGTGGGGTGGCCTTGTGCCTCGTGCTGATGTCCTACATGTTGTTACAACATTATGGTTGGGTATGTACCATACTTATGAAGTTTGAAGAAGCAGCATTATCGTCTGAAGTGGCAGTTCTGACATAGTGTGGATTAGAATGGGCAGATTCTAATCTTGATGGTAAGTAGTTCAGGAAATACATGGCTACTTTCATGATGAAGACTTCATTAGGAGCCGGTGAATGTCAGGACAGAAGGGTGTTGTCATTAGTGTGATCAGAAGGTTCCTTCTAATACAAGTAAAAGGTGGTGACAGTCCTTATCTTGTGTGAGAAATTTCCAATCAAATGGACCTTTGTTTATTGGACTTGGCTGACCTTGTCTCTAAAACCCCCATGAGGAATGTGGCATTTTTGGTGTGATATCATAAAGGGCATTGAATGTAAGGCTGTTGACTATAGCCTATTGTAGCATGTGTGCTGGTCAGCTTGTGCAGTGTGATGATGGGACATATCATAGCTGTGTGAAGATAGTGCCTATGCAGGAGAGGTCTGAAAAGAAAAATTGGTGTACATGGGTGATTTTATTGTTCCCTGATGGTTTGAAGGAATCTAGAAGGGATTGTGAGAAGTCGTCTCAATATCCATTAGATAAGAAGATGTGTTTGTGGAGTCTTGGGTTGATGAGCTAGTAGGCAAGCTGTCATGGTGTGATGTCAGAACATGATACAGGACATGTTTCTCTAGAGCCAAACAAGGAATTATTTTGGTCGGTAGTGCAAGGATAAAGCGAAACACGTGTCTCTGCCTATGCATGGAGCGTTATTGGCCTAATTTATGGTAAGATTCAGTTGTGAAATATTTAAGGCAGTCAAGGGAGTTTTTGGAAGGTAGGCATTGAATTTGAATGCAGTTTTTGATACCTAAAATAGCGTTTGTTTGACCAAGAACATTGACATATTCAAGGCTCGTTAATTTCTAAGTTACTGGTCAGCTATTTATAGGGGTTTTCTGTTCTCCTTTAGCCAGTGAGTGTTCTTGTCTCATAAGTCTTATGGCGTTTATTCATGTTTGGGTGAGCATTTCCTGGGTCTGGTTCTGTGAGGGGTTCCTTTGCCAATTTGTGGCTAAAAAGGGGGAGAAAGGAAAGGATCTGGCTAAGTGGGTTGTGCAGATGTTATGCATGGAGTCTGGAGAAGAGGATGGTACATCCTTGAGGTGGTGTTGAGTCTTTGTGACTTGTGTCCTGAGTTATGAACACAGTTGTGACTTGTGTTCTGAGTTACCTGGGTTGGCAGAATGGCACTTCTTAAGTTTCCTCTTATGCCATGGACTAAACCTAGTGTCTGATCAATGAAGGTGTGCAGAATTATCTTATGCCACCATTGGTCTTTGATGAATAGACAAACATTTCTTTTCTGGAGGAGTCTTCTACAATTGGTCTGGGTCTGACCTGGAAGGAAAAAGAAATGTCTTGTATTTGAGGGGGAGTGTTGGATATCTTCTTCCTCATGTGCACCTCCTGATGTGCTGCCTGGGTTTGCTGTTATATGGTGATGTGATGTCCTAACATCATTCAAAATTAGCCAAGAAGATGATTCTCCATGGATGCAGTACACAGTAGATACTGGTGTTTATTGTTAAGATCAGATGACATCTAACAGTAGTGTAGGGTTGTAATTACTGTTGTAATCTGATTTGTAATGTTTATTTATATGTTTTAGACAAAATTAAACAAAGGGGGAGATTGTAAGTTCTTGTAATTGGCTGAAATTTTGTTAAAACAATGCTGTTGTCATGGTTGATGTTACAACATGAGCTTCTAACAGTATTGGTATGTTTTGGCTAACATTCTGGTTTGTGAATATTGTTGAAGAGTTAAAGTGCTGAAGAGTGATGTCACATGCGATGTCTTAACATCACTATACCAGGACATTAAAACACCAGACTGTAATGTTTTTAGGGGTGCGCTGATCATGTTGATCTATCAGTTAGATGGAATGCGAAATTCTTGGTGCAATCGGTTATGAAGAAGATTAGTTTGTTGCGAATTCAATGCATAAAGATATGGAGAATATTCAGAGTTAATTGAACCTAGTTGGGATTATATTATAAATAGAATGTTTGTAACCTAGAAGAGGTACGGGTCCAAGATGTAGATCATTAGGGCTTTGTCTAAGTGAACCACTCGGGTTGTGAGATGTTCACTGTGTTAGTACTCAAAAACCTGTAGGTAATGAGTTAGATATTGTTCTTGGAGGAAGCTTTGAAGCAGCTCCAATGTGTGTCATGGAAGGGTGTATTCTATGGTTGAACAGTTGTTGGTAATCAAGCTGTTAATGCAGTGACGGTGTAGTTGACTGCTAGACATCATTGTGATGATTGGAAGTGAGATGGAGTCTCTTACCTAGGGAGGACTTAGGTAGAATGGTCATTGGGTAGTGATTAAATTAGGTAGATTGTCAACTGGTCTGTTGAGTCTGTAATTTGATACTACTAATAATGGACTTCCTTCCTGGCTTGGTATGCCCCCAGATGTAGGTTGTTGAACCGAACTGGGTGAACAATTCAGTGTGTTAATTTTCTGTTATTGCCTTGTTCAGCAGATTGCGATGTGATGTTGTGACATTGCACAAAGACATTACACATCTGTACCAAAATTTCAGTATGATCTTGAGGAAGAAAACAGAGAGTTGAAGGAAGAGATCGACACTCTGAGAGAGGATATGAGAAAGCTTCGTAACGACATGCAAGCCATGGCAGAAGCTCAGCTACAAAGAACTGTGATCTCAGAGATCACCTCAACGCCCATCGTGGAGAAGTATGATCCTATGTATCAGATACCGAAAGATCGTCCTTGGGGCATGCCTGTTAACTATATCCCAGAAGGATATGTTCCGCCGATCGCTGAAGATCAGGGAATCACAACAGAAGCCGCTGGGCCTGAAGGTTACAAACTTTGGGAAAGCGAAGATGCCAGGGGCATACTGAAGACTCCTGAAGGTTACAAACTTCGGGAAATGCCAAGGTTCGCTACCATAGTCACGGTACCACCCCCTGTGGTGCACACTGTCCCGGAAGGACATATTCCACCAATACCTGCTGATAAAAAGGAAACTTTGTTTGACAGAATGGATGAATTCCAGGAGCAGTTTCTGGATATGCAGAAGGAGCTGCAAGCCATTCGCGGTCAGGATTTATTTGGAAAGGACGCCCCAGACCTTTGTCTGGTCCCCAATGTGATAGTCCCGCAAAAGTTCCAAGTGCCCGAGTTTGAAAAGTACAAGGGTAACTCTTGCCCTCAAAGCCATACGGTGATGTACGCTCGGCGGATGTCAGCTCAGACGGAGAATCAGGACCTGCTGATTCACTACTTTCAGGATAGTTTAACCGGTGTCGCACTCAAATGGTACATGGGTTTAAACCGTGCCACGATCAGCACTTTCAGAGATCTTGGCACTGCCTTCGTCCAATAATACAAATACAATTTGGACATGGCACCCGACAGAGATCAACTCAAATCAATGTCGCAAAAGGACAAGGAAACCTTTAAGGAGTGTGCTCAAAGGTGGCGTGAAATTGCCGCTCAAATTTGTCCACCTCTTGAGGAAAAAGAGATGAAAAAGATCTTCTTAAAGACCTTAAGCTCATTTTACTGTGACCGAATGGTTGCCAGTGCACCCAGTGATTTCACCGAGATGGTGGGCATGGGTGTACGTCTTGAGGAAGCCGTCCGAGAAGGACGTTTAGTAAAAGACACTGGATCGACAAGCGGCACTAAAAAATACGGTAGTGCTCTCCCTAAGAAAAAAGAGCAAGATATTGGGAATATCTCTCTAGGAAAGCAAAGGCGACGTTATCAACCAGTAGCAGCTGTAACTCCTGCTATCAGCCCTGCGCCTATTCCTACGTATCAACCTCAGGTTGCACAGAGCCAACCTGATCAGCAAAGGACACAACAGCCTCTTCAGTAGGCTCGTCCTCCATATAACAACAACCGTACAACACGACCATCAGAGTTTGATCCTATACCCATGTTGTACGCAGAACTATTTCCGTTACTACTAGCTAAGGGGCACATCCAGACTAAGTCTCCTCTTACAGTACCGGAAAATCCGCCTTTTTGGTTTAAGGTGGATCAGACATGCCCTTATCATCAAGGAGGACCAGGGCATAACATTGAGACTTGTCTCAATTTCAAATCTGACGTGCAAAATCTTGTTAGGAGTGGGCTCTTATCCTTCAAGGATACAAATCCTAATGTTCTCACGAACCCGCTGCCTCAACATGAGAATGCTGCAGTCAATTTAATAGAAGGAGAGACTAATAATGTCTATCAAATTCACGATGTACTCTTGTTAAAGACCAATCTGGTTAAGATGCATTGTAGATAGAGTGGATATGGCCATGTCCCACCTCATAACTATCATCGGTGTGATGTCTGCTCTAAAAACAACCAAGGATGTTCTGTAGTGCAAGCAGCTCTACAGGAACAAATGGATCTCGGATGGATCCAAGAGCACCGAGTTCGTGGAGTTAACATGGTCTACATGAATTCCAACGTCATTCAGACCATGATATCCGTGCAATGAATGTCAACTTGGTGGCGATGCACTCAAGGCAAAGCCAGTATCATAATCTGCCACGGCACAATTACAATTCCTGTCTGACTTGCTCGGTAAACAAACAGAGTTGCTCTTTTGTACAACAAGCCCTCCAGCGTCAGATGGATCTTGGATGGATCCAAGACTACCATGATAGGAACCCTTATCAGATCAACATGGTTCAGATCTTCGATATTCGCGTGATGAATACCAACCTGGTAGAGTTACATGTTGAGAAGGTCTGACTCAGATTCTTAATATCACATTACTATCAAGGTTGTACAGCAGGTTGCGAAAACGATCGAGGTTGTACCCTTGTCCAGGAGGCACTTTAGCACTTGTTAATTCATTGGTGGATGCCAATTTATATGGATGAAGATACTCAGCAGATTAGTATCAATAACAGGAATCCTACTCGGCGTCAAAGTCAGGATGTCCGATCAATGGAAGGTAACCTAGTGAGGTTACATTGTATTCAAAGTGGGAGTGGCCAGGTGCCACCACACAATTTTGACCGTTGTAGCGTCTGTTCGGAAAGTAACCAAGGGTGTTACCTTGTGAGAGCAGCTCTTCAGGGTCAGGTGGATCGTGGAGAAATTCGTCCATATCCGGGTTCTGGACCCCTCAACTGGACGCCGAACTACCTTGTCGATCAAATTGAGGATATTGTCACCATCCCTGGTCATCACAGGACCAGGGATGTTTTTGCCATCATCCCTCTACTTGACGAATCTAAGGTTCCCAACCGGGAGTGGATCGAGATTACTTACGATGGTCAGAAAAACCAAAAGGTTCCCATAGTCGTCTATCTACCGGGACCATTACTGTATGAATCAGCTAAGGCAATCCCTTACAAATACAGTGCAACGATAATTGAAAATGGAAAGGAAATTCCATTACCATCCGTTGTGAATATTCCAGACATCAGTCGTGTAACACGGAGTGGTAGAATCTTCAATCGAGGAGTTGGAGAACTCAGCAAAGAAAATGAACCTCAGACAGAAGTTCCTAATCCATCAGTCGGTTAATCCAGTGATCCCGACCTTTCAAAAAATGATGATGAGATGCTGAAGCTCATCCAAAGGAGTGAATACAACATTGTTGATCAGCTGTTACAGACTCCTTCAAAGATCTCGGTATTATCACTGTTACTCAGTTCAGAAGCGCACAGGGAGACTCTACAGAAAGTCTTGGAGCAAGCCTTTGTGGAACAAGATGTAACAATCAGAGAGTTCGATAGTATTGTCTCTAACATCACTTCCTGCAACAATTTGGGATTTAGTGATGAGGAATTACCCGAAGAGGGTGGCCGTCATAACATGGCGCTCAACATTACAATTAACTGCCAGGACGATGCTTTAGCCAGCGTACTGGTAGACACAGGGTCAACCCTGAATGTTATGCCGAAGTCCACTTTGATGCAATTATCATTCAAAGGCCCTCCGATGAGAGTCAGCGAGGTCGTTTTCAAAGCATTCGACGGATCCAGAAAAGCGGTTATCGGCGAAGTTGATCTTCCCATAACTATCGGTCCTCACACTTTCCAAGTCACTTTCCAGGTCATGGACATCCAGGCAACAGACAGTTGTTTATTAGGAAGACCTTGGATACATCAGGCTGGAGCGGTCACTTCGACCCTCCACCAAAAGCTAAAGTTCGTTCAGAACGATCAACTTGTCACGGTTTGTGGGGAACAAGCCTTGCTTTTAAGCAACTTATCATCATCTACTTGTGTAGAACCCGAGGAGGTTATTGGAACGCAGTTCCAAGCACTGTCGGTAAGCAAGGACAGTCAGTTCAAAGAAGAAACTTCAATTTCTTCATACAAAGATGCTATTAAAGTGGTCGAGAGTACCGATACAACAGGATGGGGACAGCTTGTCATTCCTACTAGCAATACAACAAAGAAGGGTCTTGGTTTTTCTGCAACCTGTACCCAAACAGCTGCCAGCGATGAAAGTCTTCATCCCATTCAAAACTTCTTCCACAGTGGAGGTTTTCTACACCCAGTGTCTCAAGCAGTACGTGTTATCAATAAGGAAGATCCCTCTGACACGGATAAAGAATGGAAGTCCTACCTTAACGAGGACGGTTATATGTCTCAGGAAGAGGTGCCTATGCCTTTTTTCTTTCCTACAGAGAGTCCGAGATTTATACCCAGGTCAGTTGTCGAAATGATATACGGGGATTATGATCCGGAAGAATGTCGTGCTCCGCCAAATTCATTAGAAGAGGACACTCCGATGAAAGACAATTTTGACTATACCTACTATGGCCCAATGGATGGCCTGCCAATGTGGCAGCCTTACCCAGGAAACTTGGGGCAAGAAAGTCAGCCGAGTAATGAAACTCAGCTGAGCATCATTGAACAAAATACCTGTGTCCCCACCATGTCATGGGATCAACACTCAGGTCATTCGGAAACTACTCAACATGAAGATGAATTTGCAACATTTGCAGGACTTGAATTCATCAACTATGCTTTTCCCGAGGTCAACGTCATCGAGAGGGATGACTCCTCCAGTTCAAAAGAAGTGTGGGACACCTTGGGACAACCGAATGGAAAATTTGACTATATGGTCAAGTACACCGCTCCCGAAAGCTCTCGTATCAGGCTCGAAGACATCCAGTCAACTAGAAGGGGAGATACAGCTGAGAGCACAACTACTCTGCTTAATGCAACAGAGGAATCCTCCTACGACAATTCTTCCTGGGAGACAAATTCCAATGATCCTGCTCCACCAGAAATCAGCGTTATTTCTGAAGACAAATCAAGGAAGGCACCAGACTTTGTGATTCACCGAGGAGTTCGCCGCCAATGGGTTGCCGTCGAGGTTCCGAAGGTCGTGCATCAGTCAAAGTAATTGCCATCTTTAAACTTTCACCCTGCCCAGGTGAAACAGATGTTTTGATAGGGCTCGCTTTCTGTAAATTTCCCTCTTCGCTTTGCCCAAAGCGACAGAGTTTTGTTTTATAGGGCTGTAGTTTCAATGATCGACTTGTTCATTAATAAAATAACGTCGTTCTGTAATTTTTGCGTTAATTACTGTTTTCTCTTTTCGCTTTTTTCAGAAAATGGTAATCCTAAAAAACATTTAAAAATAAAAACAAGCAGTAAAATAAAACACTGCACACACTTGCATTTTTCTCTATCTCTTATAAACACGAATCATACCGTCATGCAGATTGCTTGTTTTAAACCCGGTTGAAACATACGATCTGATGCCTTCTCCCAACTTTGAGTTCCCGGTATTTGGGGCTGAAGAAGAAGTTGACAACAAAATTCCAGAAGAAATCTCTCGACTACTCAGACAAGAGGAAAGATCCATTGAACCTCACAAAGAACCGTTGGAAACGGTAAACTTGGGTTCAGAGCAAGTGAGAAAAGAAATTAGGATTGGGGCACTGCTTGATCCAAATGCCAGAGAGAGTTTGATAAAGCTTCTCAGAGAATTCCCCGATGTATTCGCTTGGTCCTATCAGGATATGCCAGGGTTGGATACCAGCATCGTGGAACATCACTTACCGTTAAGATTGGAATGTCCGCCCGTAAAGCAAAGGTTGAGACGCACTCACCCGGACATGGCCATCAAAATCAAAGAGGAGGTACAGAAATAGATCAACGCTGGTTTCGTCGCCACATCAGAATATCCTCAATGGTTAGCCAATATCGTACCCGTTCCCAAAAAGGACGAAAAAGTCAGAATGTGTGTCGATTACAGGGATCTGAACAAGGCAAGTCCAAAGGACGTCTTTCCTTTACCACACATTGACATGCTGGTAGATAGCACAACGAAGTTCAAAATTTTCTCCTTCATGGATGGATTCTCGGGCTATAACCAGATCAAAATGGCGCCGAAAGACATGGAGAAAACATCATTCATTACCCCATGGGGTACCTTTTGTTACAAGGTAATGTCGTTCGGTTTGAAGAACGCCGGGGCAACCTATCAAAGGGCCATGACTACTCTGTTTCATGACATGATACATAAGGAAATCGAGGTATATGTCAATGATATGATTGCAAAATCAAAAACAGAGAGTGAGCACGTTGAACATCTATCAAAATTGTTCGAACGTCTAAGAAAATTCAAACTCCGCTTGAATCCCAACAAGTGCACCTTCGGTGTCCGTTCAGGGAAACTCTTAGGGTTCATCGTCAGCCTGAAAGGAATTGAGGTTGATCCTGACAAGGTCAAGGCCATTCAAGAAATGCCTTCTCCGAAAACTGAGAAACAAGTCAGAGGATTCCTGGGACGTTTGAACTACATCTCTAGATTCATATTCCTATGACTGCCACTTGTGCGCCGATTTTCAAATTACTAAAAAAGAACCAGGATTGCATTTGGTCAGAAGATTGCCAAGCTGCCTTCGACAGTATTAAGGAATATCTATTGAATCCGCCGATTCTATCACCTCCAGTGGAAGGAAGACCACTGATCATTTACCTCACAGTCCTAGAGGACTCAATGGGATATGTACTTGGCCAACAAGACGAAACTAAAAGGAAAGAGTCTGCCATTTACTATCTGAGCAAGAAATTCACCGACTGCGAGACTCGGTACACGATGCTTGAGAAAACTTGTTGCGCTTTGGCTTGGGCAGCCAAACGTCTTCGCCAATATATGATTCGTCATACTACTTGCTTAATCTCCGAAATGGATCCCATCAAGTACGTCTTCGAAAAACCTGTTCTCACGGGAAGAATTACCCGTTGGCAGATGCTGTTATCAGAATATGACATAGAGTATCACGCTCGGAAAGCCACTAAGGGAAGTATTTTAGCCGATCATTTGGCTCATCAACCGATTGACGATTAAGAATTAGTCGGCTTTGACTTCCCAGACAAAGATGTCATGTATCTAAAAATGAAAGATTGCGATGAACCGTTACCCAGTGAAGGGCCAGAACCAGGTTCCCAATGGGGACTTATCTTTGACGGAGCAGTTAATCATTACGGAAACGGAATTGGGGCAATCATTATTACCCCTCAGGGTACCCATATTCCTTTCACTGCCAGACTTACGTTCAAGTGTACAAACAACGAGGCCGAATACGAAGCTTGTATTATGGGTCTCGAAGAAGCAATTGATTTAAGGATCAAAAACTTGGACGTATACGGCGACTCAGCCCTGGTTATCAATCAGATAAAAGGAGATTGGAACACATACCAATCAGGACTGATTCCTTACAAAGACTACGCAAGAAGGTTGCTACCTTTCTTCAACAGAGTTGAGTTTCATCACATCCCTCATGAGGAGAATCACATGGCTGATGCATTAGCCACTATATCTTCCATGATTAGTGTAGGTCAATGGAATGACATACCTAAGATCGACATAATGTGCCTTGAACTGCCCGCTTACATCTTCACAATTGAAGCAGTCATAGACGACAAACCTTGGTATCACGATATCAAATGCTTCCTTCAGAAACAGGAGTACCCACCTGGGGCATCCAGAAAAGATAGAAAAACCCTCGGAAGATTGGTTGGAAACTTCTTCCTGAGCGGTGACACTCTTTATAAGAGGAATTTTGACATGGTCTTGCTCCGATGCGTAGACAGACCAGAAGCAGACATGCTTATGAAAGAAATTCATGAAGGATCCTTTGGCACTCATGCCAACGGACACACAATGGCGAGAAAAATCTTAAGAGCAGGGTACTATTGGCTGACCATGGAATCCGACTGCTACAAGTACATGAGGAGGTGTCACAAATGTCAGATATACTCCGACAAAATTCATGTACCGCTATCACATCTCAAAGTTCTTTCTTCCCCGTGGCCTTTTTCCATATGGGGAATCGACATGATTGGCATGATTGAGCCCAAGGCTTCAAACGGACATCGGTTCATCCTAGTAGCCATTGACTACTTCACCAAGTGGGTCGAAGCAGCGTCATTCGCTAATGTAACCCGATAAGTGGTGGTCCGATTTATCAAAAACAATATCATCTGCCGTTATGGTGTTCCAAACGAGATCATTACTGATAATGGATCTAACTTGAACAATAAGATGATGAAAGAGTTATGCGCAGAGTTCAAGATTGAACACCATAACTCATCTCCCTACCGACCCAAGATGAACGGAGCGGTAGAAGCGGCTAACAAGAAGATCGTTCAAAAGATGGTTGTAACCTACAAAGACTGGCACGACATGCTACCCTTTGCTCTTCACGGTTATCGTACATCTGTCCGTACTTCAACAGGGGCAACCCCTTTCTCTCTAGTGTATGGCATGGAGGTAGTGCTCCCCATCGAAGTAGAGATCCCATCAATCAGGGTATTGATGGAAGCTAAGCTCACCGAAGCCGAATGGTGTCAAAGTCGACACGACGAACTGAATCTGATCGAGTAGAAGCAAATCACGACACTATGCCACGGTCAGTTGTATCAACAAAGAATGAAGAGGGCGTTCGACAAAAAGGTCCGACCTCGTATCTTCAGAAAAGGAGACCTCGTGCTCAAGAAGATACAATCATTTCTGACTGATTCTCGGGGTAAATGGACCCCAAATTATGATGGCCCCTATGTGGTCACGAAAGCTTTCTCAGGCGGCGCCTTGAGACTTGCAACCATGGACGGAGAGGAATTTGCCTACCCCACGAATGTTGATGTAGTCAAGAAATACTTCCCCTAAACTAAAAAAAAAACGTCTCGGTGGATTGAAAACCTGAAAGGGCGATCCAGGCAAAAGTTAGAGACAAAATAAAAAAAATCATCCCGGTGGATTGGAAACATCAAAGTACAATCCAGGAAAAAATTAGGGATAATGGCAAGTAACTATGTTCAACAGAGGCAAGTCCCTCAGCAGCAGTTACATCATCCATCACAGGAAAACTCCAGTCAAGGTCATCTTCGAGAGAAGCTCAGGATGCCCAGAATTCAAAGTTGGGAGAAGGATAGTGGTCGTTATGTTTCAACGTAGCCCTTTTCCCTGTAAATTACCATTTTCTAACTTTGTAAATACTCTTTGGAATCACGCGTTTGGCTGATCTCCATCTTATCAATAAAATTTGAGCCCTTGTGCTTTTGTGTGTAATTCTTATTTGTTTTAGCTTTACAGAACGACGTTGTTAACATGATTAACGATTCTTGAAATAAAACAAAAATGAATTTACTTGTTAAAACTTTTTCTGCTTTTAAAATAAAGTTGGCAATTGCTTTTGACTGTTGAACTTTAAAGGAACATCGACCGCTTCTCCAGAAGTAAGCAAACTTCAAAGTGCAGAATCAAAGTACTCCTTCTAAGCCAGTACGCCTGAACGGAGGATCAACTGTATGAGATGTGGCTTTCCCATCTGATACCCTCGGCCGAGTTCTTATCTCCTAAGCCCGATCAACGGTATTCCCCGCAGGGACTATCTCTCCTAAGCAAGGAAGAATTGCTATCTTGAACCAGCGATACTTCTTCGCCCCGCGATGGCCGAGTATCCAGTCGTGTTCACTCGTTAGTCTGTATGTCGCGTCAGTTTTGTCCGCATATACATACATACGTGCATCATGCATTTGATTTGCATTCACATTTCATATTGCATCACTATCACTCTAGCCGGTCTTGTCCCTTAGCGATAAGAGTCCTCTCAATCGAGTTGTCAGTTCTTGCCTCGTCAGGAAACGCTGCATTTGAACAACCTCGCCTCCAGTTTATTTCTGGAAGAAAGTTGGTCCTCGACCACTTTGATAACTTGAACCTCTGAAAGACTAGAGGAACTTACAGTCAGCATCACTCTTCGCCATTGAAGATGATATCCTGGCTTTTCCGGATTAAGGAAAATCCACAGGGAAAGCCTCGTAATCAGAGATTCGACAGCATGCCAGTTTCGCTCCGAAAAGATCGCTGAAGAAAAGGTCATCGGCACCTCAAAATTGGACCCATCATATGGCGTTTCTCCGGGAAGATCCCGAGAAAAGTATGATGTAAGATCCCAAGCGACAGGAATCTCTCAAGAGACCTGCTTCCCCCTAGTAGAAACAAATGGCATCTCTAACAGAGAAGTTTTTACACTTCTACAACTCAGACGACTGGGTTCCCCAGCAAGTCTAACATCAGATCTTTTTCCTTCAAATGGCATCTCCCCAGGAAAATCCGGCGAGAAGTTTGAGGAAAACCGCTACAAATAGCGTCCCTTGTCAAGAAAGTTTATTGACAAAAGAAACTAAGACCAGTTCCTTGGTAGGAAGCCAGGATCGAGGGGAAGTTTACTTCAGAAACTGAGACCAGTTCCTTGGTAAGAAACCAGGATCGAGGGGAAGTTTAAATCAGAAATTGAGACCAGTTCCTTGGTAGGAAACCAGGATCGAGGGGAAGTTTAATTCAGAAACTGAGACCAGTTCCTTGGTAAGAAACCAGGATCGAGGGGAAGTTTATATGAGAAACTAAGACCAGTTCCTGGGTAGGAAACCAGGATCAAGGGGAAGTTTGTTTCCGCAACTGAGACCAGTTCCTTGGCTGAATACTAGGATCGAGGGGAAGTTTTACCTTTTCTAAGCATCATTGTTTAGCAAAAGAAGATAAATGCGTGCGCTACCATTCATAACCACCATCAAAATTTTGGGTATTCCGATATTTAATCGTCTTGCCCCCCGAATGCCCGAATACCTTCGTCATTCACACCTTCGGGTCCAAGAAGATTAAATAAGGGCATCTGTCATACCCCAAATTTTGACCACTAAGATTTACCATCAGTGTGAGAATCATTATCACAGTGTGGAGGAACCATCATACTTCATCAGTCTCCCCAAAGATGGGTGAGCATCCACTACAATCAAAATTAGGGTTTCGAGCCCTCTCAGAGCCTTAGACAAAGGATTAATCAAGGAATGACATGATCTTCAACTTGTCTACACTCTCAAATATCCACAATGGATCAAAAGGACTCCCACTTCAAGGATTAAGCACAAGGTTGCTCCCTTTTAGGTGGATCAAGTCTCAAGATCGCCAGTATCACCAGATTAGGGTTTTGGTCGACCAGGGCCTCCAGATGAAAAATTTCATCTGGACATAAGCCAAGGATCCAAAACACAACCTAATATACATCAAAAATCAGTAATTAGGGTTTCTTGAACTAATTCACCCCTAAGTTGACTTTTGGGACAAATCATGAACCAAGACCTCAAGAGAAGGTTTGGGGGTCTCTAATGAACTATATTGATGCATTTGGAACAATGGATTAATCCAATAAGTTTGAGCAACAAGTCTCAATTTCATCTGCACCACAATTAGGGTTTCGTGAGGAAAGTCAACTGTAAGTTTGACTTTTGACCAGGACATGCTCCCAAACCCTAGGACATGCCTCAATATACCCCATGACACCCATGGAACATGTCCATCAAGTTTGATTTAGGTCAAGGACATGATTTCCTGAAGAATTGCACAGTTTGGAATTCATCTGATAAAAAGTCAACTGTGCACAAAAGTCAACTTTGACTTTTTGAGATTTTTCACTAAAATGGATATTTAACCCTAAAATGATGTTAATGTAAGATTTGAATCATCATTCATCAAGAAAAATCAAGAAAAGTTGGATAACTTGTAAAAGGGGTAACCATAAAAACTTAGAAAATTTTCTAAGTTAAAAATAAATGGGCTAAGGTACCAACTTTGGAGGATCATAACTCCTAAACCACAAGGCCATTTTTTCCCATCCAAAGATGGAGTTGTAGCCCTCATTACCCTTTACAAAAATTTCAACTAGACCTAAGTCCAATTCATTAAGGATTTTGAGTTATGGAGTGATCAAAATGGCTGAAAAATGAAAATGTCACTTTTTCCAACACTTAGTGAAATTTTCACTAAGTCCAAATCTGTCTTCATTTTTTTCCAAATGTAGGGGGATTTTTCACTTGGATTCAAAAGAGATCAAAACCAAACATGTTTAAACAGTTGTTGTATCATGTAAGGGCTTTCCAAAATGGCCAAGAACATTGCCAAATTCCATTTGGGCTATGAGTTATGACATTGTCAAGTTGCCTTGTTGAAATCTGTCATGGCAAGGCAGAATTTTCATTTTTGCTCGATTTGCCAAAATTGTGCAAATCCAAACACTCCTATCCACTTGGACACATCTGAGGATTGAATCTAAAGGGGACAGTCACTGAGCCAAGCCTCCAAAGTCCTTGGAACAAGAAAAAGCATGTTGAACCTACAATTGCCAAAATAGGGACAAGACTTCAAATTTGGATTGGAGCATTCAATGGAAGCATCAAGGTGGCATGGACTGTGCCCTAACCTCTAGTCAATGGCTAAAGGAGACTTGAACTTCCATTGGCCAACATTGAACAAACCTACTCAGCAGTTGCCATTCACTATTCCTTGCAAAACAAACTTGCTCTACTATAAATAGAGCTCAATTGTGATCAGTTTAAGTACACCAAAGGCCTACGACACTTGCCTTTCTCAAAATCTCTTTCTCTTGGCAAAAATGCCTTTCTTAGCAAGGTAGCTATCATATTTTGTGCTAGAGGGCAATTCCACTCAAACCAATCACACACACACCTCATATACATCACATATGAGCTGATCAAACACTTAAACAACAACTAAAACACTGATTTCTCAGAATCACCAGTCAATTGCTCAAGGTTTTAACCAAAATGCAGTTGAGATGCCATGAAGTGATCCAGCCAATCCAAGTCCAAGCATTCAAACACACTCCATAGGGTGTAGGGAAGCTGTTCAGATCATCACCACTCATCTGTAACACCTCTAAATCCAAAATCACATTGCACTTGCTGTCACGGCTTAGAGGTAAGCACATACTTGGTCATCTCTCAATCTATGCATATTTCCTCACACAAAAATTTGGCCATATGTTCATAATCATGCATAGAATGTTTCCCCTCAATTAATTGCATTATTTGAATCGTGTATCAAAAACCCTAGCCTTCATGCAGAAATTAGGGTTCTTGAGGATTTTTCGTGATTTCTTGTTATATGTTTAATTTAAATGAAATTAATTGACATAGACATGATTGTGAGGTTGAGATGAGCATAATGATATGTGGATTACATGATATGATTAAGTATTCAGTGAGATTGGATAGAAAATGCAAATTTGGCCAAACCCAGAACACGCGCGTGTTCTTGGCGCCATTTCTTTCAAATTCAAATATTTGAATTTTGTGCTTTTATTTAATTGATTCAAAAATTTATTTCTCTCTGAGTTTTAATGATTTTGAGTTGATTCTTTTTTTAATAATTCACAAAAATGTTAAAATATTTTATTTTCCCAAAAAATCCCAAAAATATTATTTAGTATAGTTGATATTTTTGCAAAGAATTAATGTTTTAATTGTTTTTAACATTTAAAATATTTTTTCCACCTTGATTTTGCAACTTTTAATGCTTTCTAATTACTTTGTAGGTCAATACTAAATTTTTGAAGCATTAATCCAAGATCACAATTTGTTTTTCATATGTAAAACAATTTTGATCATTTTAATTGAATTTTTATTCAATTAAATACATTTTTGAAAACAAATTCGGGTTTTGGATTAATTCAACCCCCCATAAATCATTTTCAAAACACTTTGGGCCTCTAATAGAGTGTAAAACCCAATCCTTTTTTGACCAAATCATTTTTGGGCCTCAGTGTATTGTATAAGTCCCGATACCGTAAAAAACAAACGGCGCGATTGTCGCCTTTAGAAAAATAACCTTTTGGGCCTCTCCTTGAGCTATAAGACCCATTCAAAACTTTTGGGCCTCTAATAGAGTGTAAGACCCAATCCCCTTTTAACCAAAACATTTTGGGCCTCACTTATTGTATAAGTCCCTTCGCGTTAAAAGAAAACCTCGGCGCGATCGCCATTTTTAACGGAAAAATCATTTGGGCTACCCTCGTGTTATAAGCCCCACTCTTTTTCTTTAACTTTTTGGGCCTCTTGAGAGAGTGTAAGACCCATCCCTTTGTACAGAAAATCTTTTTGGGCCTCAGTCACTTGTATAAGTCCCTCTGTACAAATTCAAACAGTGCGCTCACTGATAAAACCCTGGGCCTCTCCATGAGCTGTAAGCCCCAAATCTTTCTTTTTCAAAGCACTTTCTCCTTTGATTTTGAATATACTGTTGTTTTCAATCTTGCTTTGTTGAACAACTAACCAAACAGCATGGAAACTCTACAACCGAGTAAGTGGTTATTGCTTTCATTTACCGCTTTCATATACATATAACTGCATTGTGGGGCTGTTTCACTGTAAGTCTTCTTTCATAAACTCATATCAACTATGTAATAATAGTATAGATATTTAGAGTTTCCCCGGCAACTACGTCTAGCATTAAGCCCGTTGATCACTCTTAGAAATAGTCTAACCTAGATCCCCATAGGATTACCAGACACAGTCTTCCCTCATCTTGGGGTTAAACAATATGGAGATATGAAAGGCAGCATTCTCTGTGAACCCTTTCATAGACTGTCACTCATAGAAGTTGTCAAAGAAACTATATTCCCCAGAGATGATCTCTTCTCCGTGAATTGCATCTCTTGAGTTTCTTCCAAATTCTTGAACTTTCCTGACTTTGATCTATTCTCGGTGAATAGCATTGCCTTGAATTTCTCGGGGTTTGGGGACCCACAGGCTTCTTAAAAGCATTTGTCAAGAAACTCTACTCCCCAGAGATGATTTTTTCTCCGTGAATGGCATCTCTTGAGTTTCTTCCAAATTCTCGAACTTTCCTGACTTGATCTATTCCTTGTGGATAGCTTGCCTTGAATTTCTCGGGGTTTGGGGACCCATCGACTTCTTAAAAGCAATCAGCCTCCTCTTGGGCATCGTACAAGGACCCACAGGCTTCCTGAAAGCAACCCCGCCTCCTCTTGGGCTTAGTACAAGGACCCGCCGGCTTCTTAGAAGTATTCACAGCCTCCTCTTAGGCTTCGTATAATGATCTCTTTCTCCGGGAATGATAGCCTCCTCTTGGGCTTAGTACAAGGACCCGTCGGCTTCTTAAAAGTTTCCAGCCTCCTCTTGGGCTTCGTACAAATTGTCTCGATGACCTCCTAGAGGTATAGGAACAGAACTTAATCATCTTAATAGAACAGTCCTTTCCAAGAGTCTACTACTATTTCTCAAAGCATAGTACGAAAGATGAAACTCTAGACTTGGACAGTCTAATTTCCTTGAGTCTCAAAGACATTCTCAAGTGACCCTTTCGTTAAGTAGGAAGAAAACCTGTAGACTCGGACAGTCTCAATACCCTTCGGATTTCCCACTTCCTTAAAGAACAGGAACAACCCGGATCCTTGAATCAAATCCTTGAGTACAGTGTTGCTCATATAAGAAACTGATTTTCTCTTTTAAAATCAGTATATTGGATCTGTCACTCAACTGAAATAGTAACCATAGCCTCCTCTTAGGCTTTGTATAATTATCCTTTTCCAGTGAAGTTAGCCTCCTCTTGGGCTTTATACAATGATTCTCCCCAGCGGAGTCAAACAACGTTTAGCCTCTCTCTCGGGCTTCATACGAGACACATAAAAGACTCCATCGTCGAGTCAAAACCTTTCAGCCTCTCTTTCGGGCTTTATACGAGACACAAAAATACCCTCTTGTTGGGCCCATAGCCTCCTCTTAGGCTTTGTATAAGAAAACCACTGGTTAATCCAATTAACCTTTTAGCATCAAAGTTGTGCCTCGTTCACAGTACACAAACATCAACAACTCTTTCCCCTTCATCTAATCGCTGTAAGCGGCAAGCCTCTGGATCATCTATATCCATGCCACTGTCCCTCTTTTAGCTTGAGAAATTCCTAAGGAAAGATAACATTGCTCTACACTGAGTTAAAGTCTTCTCCTTCAGGTTAAAATCCCCTATAAAGGAAATTATGGCATTGCCGGATTCACACATCCCGGTTAAAGTAATTCTCCTTTATAACTAGACACCCAACAGTTGTGACAGACAAACCCTTCTTTTGAGATGACAAATTCTCTCTAAAGTCGAGGCCCTTTTAGCTTCACGTCTTGCGCTTTGAACAAGACACAAATAGACCCTTCAGCTTCACATCTTGGGCTTTCAACAAGATACAAACTACCCTTTAGCTTCACGTCTTGGGCTTTGAACAAGACACCAAAAACACCCATTTCCTCCAATAGAATAGGAGGAACTACGAACGCTCTGATTTCCCTATTTCGGTAAACGGGAATACGTAGGCATAAGATTGAAAGAAAAAATCTTAGCGAGCACAATCAACAAAAAACTTAAATCCTATACATCACAAAGCATCAGTCCTAACATCCTAATCCCTATTCCCCGCTAGAAACCTTCTGTCAAAATAAAAAGAGAGAAAACCGTATTGGCAAAAATACAAATAACCAGTACAAAGCCCCCCCCCCCCACATTGGTAGCATCTGTAACCTAACAGACCGCTGTTTAAACTCAGTATGCAAAGCAGGGTTAATTGGAGACATCTATTTCCTTTCCTTCATCAGCTTTAATAGGATAAAAAATGAATCGACCTGTAGTAAACTCAACCGCAGAGAGCGACTAGCGCTTAAGAACCGCATCCAAAATCGCTCGCTACACAGACGCTTGCCACTTACAACAATTAGATGAGGCTTTAACCAGAATAACGAGGGACATACAACTTGGATATTTGAATCAACAGGTGTGCCACTTACAGCAGTTATCTAGAAATAGGGTTTTGTTTTGATTGACTGTTTTGATGTGATTAGAAAGAGAAAGATATTCTCCTGCAGAGCTTTTGATTTCCTCTGAGAGGATGTTGATTTTTGTGTGCTTTGATTGAAGCCCAAGGTTTAAGACAAGAGGTTCATTGGATTCCACTGGGGAAAATCATTATACAAAGCCTAAGAGGAGGCTAAAAAGACTGACTCAACAGGAGAGTGTTTATTTGGTGTCTAGTACAAAGCCCAAGATTGAGGCTGAAAGAGATTTGACTCTTTGGGGAAAAGGTTTTATCTGTCTTGTACAAAGCCCAAGATTGAGGCTAAAGAAGATTTGATGACTCCACTAGGGAGATATTTATATGTGTCTTGTACAAAGCCCAAGATCGAGGCTAAAATATCCTGACTGACTCTTCTGTAGGATTTTATATGGTGTCTTGTACAAATCCCAAGATTGAGGCTAAAAAGGGTGACTGACTCTACTGGAGAGGTATTTTAGGGGGTGTCTTGTACAAAGCCCAAGATTGAGGCTAAAAGTGGGGATTTAGCTGAAGTGTTTATCATTATACAAATCCTAAGAAGAGGCTGACTGCTGAGGGATGATCATTATACAAAGCCTAAGAGGATGCTAGTTCTGCAGGGAAAAGTCATTATACAAAGCCTAAGAGGAGGCTATCTTTGCTGGGAGAAGACAAAGAAAGAAATCTTTATACAATGCCTAAGAGGAGGCTATCTTCTGCTGAGGATTATTAAAATCCAGAGACAGGTCCATATTGATGATTAACTCTAGCTGGGGTTTTACAGAAGGGTTAAGATATCAGAGACCTTTAGTTTCTGATGGGGATTGTGACAGTGAAATGGCCCATGCTGGGGATTTAACTGAAAATGTGACAGTTGAGAATTCATTTCTCTGGTGCGGGTTTTTTAGTTTGCAATAATTGACCCAATGATGGGGAAAATTGAAGGTGTAAGGTTTAAGGATTGAGTTGTGAAAACGGTTGGTTTTATTTCTATTTGGAGATTTGATCAGATGATTAGGTTTATTTTCCTGTTCTTTAAAGAAATGGGAAATCCAATGGGTATGAGACTGTCCAAGTCTACTAGTATTGAGAAATTGGTTCTCAGAATGGTGAATGATCTTTGTATCATGCCTAAGAGATGGATGGTAAGCGAAGGGCTAAAGGTCAACTCTGAACTGGTATGTTGTTTTGACTCAGAAAGACTGCTCTAGAAAATGATGACTAGGTTATGTCTTATACCTGTTGAAGGTCTCTAGGTCCTTGTACTAAGCCCAAGACGAGGCATGACAACTTCTAGGAAGCCTGAGGGTCCTTGTACAAAGCCCAAGAGGAGGCTATGATGCTTTTAGGAAGCATGTGGGTCCAAACTTAAGAATGTTCAAGAAAGGTTTCACCTAGAATTAATCCTTTCTCTAATGAGCAGTTCTAGAGTCTGAAGAAATTCAAGAGAAGTTTCACCGGGAATTAATCCTCTCTGTGGGAATTGAATTTCTTTGACAATTTCTAAAGTGACAGTCTGAAAAAACGTTCATCGAGAATACTGCCTTTCTCTTTGTTCCATATTGTTTAAGCCCAAGAGAAGGCAAGATTGTATCTGGAATCCAATGTGGGATCTATGTTTGACTGTATTGAAAGAGTAAACAACTGACTTTGCCTAATTCTAGACTTAGTTGTCACGGAAAACTCTAAACAGATATACAAGTATATATACAGTTGATATATGACAAGTATTTAAAAGGATATGAAAGAAGGACTTACAGGTGAGAATCTTCCCGCAATACAATTATATATATGAAAAACATGTAAATGTAAGCAGATAAAAACTTATAGGTGAGCAAGCTTCCATGCTGTAATGTTAGTTGTTCAAAGAAATTGAAACAATTTTGATAATAGTTATTGCAAAGCAGAAAATTGGGGATTATTCAACAAGAGATGCCCTGATGATTTATTTGAATAAAGACTGTATGATTAACAGAGTAATTACAAAGAGAGATGGATCTTATACTCTAATAGAGAGCCCAAAGATTACTTTTGTACAAGGTATGGGGCTTACAACTCAAGGATTGGCCCAGATGAAAACAACGATCGCACTGTTATTTTGAAAACTGGATCGGGTCTTATACAATGACTGAGGCCCAAAATTATTTATGTACAAAAGGGGGGTTAGGTCTTACACTCTAATAGAGGCCCAAAATTGTTTTTAAAGAAAAGTAGTGGGACTTATAGCTCAAGGAAAGGCCCAAGTTATTCAATTTTGAACTGGCGATCGCGCCGAGGTTTTTGAAAATGCAGTGGGACTTATACAATGAAGGAGGCCCAAAAATGATTTTGGTTGAAAAGGGATTGGGTCTTATACTCTATTAGAGGCCCAAAGAGTTTGAAAATGAATTAAAGATGGGTCTTATAGCTCAAGGAGAAACCCAGTTGATTTTGTTAAAAAGGCAAAGATCGCCCAGTTGTTTTGAAAATGTACAGAGGGACTTATACAATGTGTGAGGCCCAAAATGGTTTATTTACAAAGGGATTGAGTCTTACACTCTATTAGAGGCCCAAAGATGTTTTGAAAAAGACTGGTGAGGGTGAAATTAATCAAAACCCTAATTTGTTTGAAAATGGAAATAATTTTGATTAAAAATTAATAAAAATTATTGAAAACATGTGAAAAATGAGTTGTGAGCTTGGATCAATATTTCAAAAATCATGTTTTTATCCCCAAAATGATTAAAAGTCATTTAAGTTTGGCAAATCAAGGAGGGAAAAATATTTTAAATGTTAAAAAACAAATAAAAATTAATTCTTTGCAAAAATATCAAATTTATGAAATAAATAATAATTTTGGGAAACTTTTGTAAAATAAAATATTTTAACATTTTTGTGAATTTTGAAAAAAAGAATCAACTCAATATCATTAAAAATCAGAGAGAAATTAGTTTTTGAATTAATTAAATAAAATCACAAAATTCAAATATTTGAATATTTGAAAAAAGGCGCCAAGAACACACCAAGAACACGCGCGTATTCTGATTTTTCACTAAATACTTGATGAGATCACACAATCCACATATCATCTTTCTCGTTTTCAACTCACGATAATGTCTATGGTCTTTAATTTCATTTACTTTAAGTATGGAATGAGAAATCAAAGAGAAACCTCAAGAACCCTAATTTCTGCAAGAGGGCTAGGATATTCCATACACGATTCATACAAAGCAATTGAGTGAGGGGAAACACTCTATGCATGATTATGGACATATGGCAAAATTATTGTGCAGTAAAATATGCATGGATCATGGAGTTTGAAGAGTTCAGGCTTACCTCTTGCAGCTGGTGATCCTGTTTTGTGTTGGAGGTGTTGTAAGCTGGTTCCAATGATCTGGACAACTTCCTTAGGTACCAAGAGTTGTGTCTAAATGCTTGGAGTGGTTTGAAACAAGCTGGAAATTGAGATGGTACCTCAACTGCAACTATGTCAAGAACATGAGCAGTTGGTGGGTGATTTTGTGAAAGAGGTGTTCCAGTTGTGATTTTGTGTTTTGGATCACTCATATATGATGTTTATGAGGTGTTAGCAGGTTTGGTTTGGTTTGAATCACTCTTAATTTCAAAACCCGATAGTGACTTGGTTTAGAAGGCAAATTTGGAGTGAAAGAGGTGATTTTGAGATAGGCATCTGTTTGGGGCCTTTGGTGTGCTTGAACTAATCACAAATGAGCTCTATTTATTGTAGAGCAAGTTTGTTTTGGCTGCAATAGTGAATGGCAACTGGGATCAGATTGTATTGAATGTTGGATTCCTTGGTCAATGGTCTCCTCTAGCCATTGACTTGCACCAGGCTTTGCAGGTTTAGGTCTTCTGATTCTTGCAACCACCTTGACTCAATTGGACTAGTTTGTGGTTCATCCATGCCACGTCAATGCATCACTTTAATGCATAATGCCAAAATTGAATTTCAAGGTTCCATTCATGATGATTTTGCACATGGCAAGCCAAGTCCTTTGGCATTTTGTGGTGTGGATCAGATCATTCATCCATTTGGATTGTAATTGATCAGAAATACAATGATCAAAGTGTGCAAAGTTTGTTTTGGAAATCATGGGGTGTAAGTTTGCACAAATTATGCCTAGAGCTGTCATAGAGACAATTTGCAACAAGGAAACTTTGGAGATCCATAACTCCTAGCTCAGATGGAGTTTGATGGTGTTTTGGACAATTTGGAAAGCTAATGTATCCTACTTTAAAGTGATGTCCAACTTTGGTTTTGAATTAATTTGGTTGAAAAAGTCCTCTACATTTTGAAAAAAGTAAGACAGATTCTGACTTAGCGAAAATTTCACTAAGTGTTGGAAAAAGTGAGATTTTCATTTTTTGCGAGTTTGATCAATCCATAACTCAAAATCCATGAAGATTTAGAATTACTTGTAGTTGAAGCATTTAAAGTATGTAAGATGGACTACAATCTGAGCATTGAATGGGAGAAAAATGCCTTGTGGTTTAGGAGATATGGCCTTGCAAAGTTGGTACCCTAGCCGCTTTGTTCCATAAATTAGAAAAATTCTAAGTTTCTAAGATGACCCCTTTTACAAGTTATCTCAGTTTATTTGATTTTTCTTGATGAATGATGATTCAAATCACACATTAACATCATTTTAGGGTTAAGGAAACCTTGGTTGAGAGTCATTGGTCGAGAGACTTTCTCTAGGGATTTTCTTTAATTTGTGGAAAGCCAAGGTATCATCTTTAATGATGAAGAGTGATGTTCCAAAGGATGTCTGTTAGACGTTTCCTTGTCCTTTAGAGGTTCAAATTACCAAAGTAGTCGAGAACGGTTTCAATCAAGAAGTAGACTTGAGAGAGAGTGTTCAGACAAAACGTTTTCTGACGAGGAAATTATTGACGACTCAACCGACGAGAGGACTTTATCACTTGGGGGTGAAACTGACCAGAGTGATGGTGATGCGATATGAACATGAATATGAATTAATAATGCATGATGTATGTATGTTTATGCTGACAAAACTGACGAGACATACAGACTAGTGTATGAACTGGATTGGATATTCGACCGCTGCGGGGAATGAAAAGGTACCAATGGTTCAAGATAGAAATACTGCCTTGCTTAGGAGAAGTAAACTCCGCGATGGAGAAAGCGATTGTTGATTGGTCTTAGGAGGTAAGAACTCTGTCGGGTGTATCAGGTGGGACCTGATGTTCAGAATAGTTGATCCTTCAGTCAGGTGAACTGGTTGAGAAGGAGTACTTTGATTCCGCACTTTGAGGTTAATCACTTCCGGGGAGGCTGTCGATGTTCTTCCAGACGTTTAAAGTCAAAAGGAAATGCCATCCTTATTTTAAAAGTAGAAAAAAATTTCAAGTAAATTCATTTTTGATTTATTTTAAGAATCGTTGAGCATGTTAAATGTCATTCTGTAAAGCAAAAACAAATAAGAGTTGCAAACAAAAGCACGAGGGCTCAAATTTTATTGATAGGATGGTAATCAGCCAAGCGCGTGATACCATAGAGTATTTACAAAGTTTGAAAATGGTAACTTATGGGAAAAGGGCTACATTAAAACATATTGATCATTATCTTTCTACCAACTTTGAATGTGGGACATTCTGGGCTTCTGTCGAAGATGACCCTGACAAAAGTCTTTTTCTGATGGAAAGTAATACTGTTGGGGAATTTACCCGTGTTGAATGTAGTTACTTGCCATGAATCCCTAATTTTTTCCTGAATTGTAATTTGATATTTCCAATCCACCGGGATGATTTTCGTTTATGTCTCTAACTTTTGCATGGACCGCCCTTTCGGGTTTTTAATCCACCTAGATGTTTTTTTTTAGTTTAGGCGAAGTATTTCTTGACTACATCAACATTTGTGGGGTAGGGAAATTCCTCTTCGTGAGAGTAGTTTTTTCAAACACATACTTGATGGGGTCCAAGCTAGCATAGTATACCGAGCTAAAGCACAACAAGTTTTCTCAAGCATAGTATACTGAGTTTCACAGTCGGTGAATTTCTTGCTTAAATAGTAAATGGCAGACTCTTTCATTTTGGTTTCATCGTGTTGGCCAAGTACACATCCCATCGAGTCTTCTAAGACTGTCAGGTAAATGATTAGTGGTCTTCCTTCCACTAGAGGTGATAAAATTGGCGGGTTCAACAGATATTCCTTAATACTGTTGAAAGCTTTTTGACAATCTTCTGTCCACTCACAACTCTGATTCTTTATGAGTAATTTGAAGATTGGCATGCATGTCGCGGTCATGAGGGATATGATCCTCGAGATGTAATTTAGACGTTCTAAAAATCCTCTTACTTGTTTCTCTATTTTAGGTGAAGGCATTTCTTGAATGGCCTTGACCTTGTCATGATCGACTTTAATCCCTTTCTGGCGACAATGAACCTAAGGAGTTTTCCTGAGCGAACACCAAATGTACACTTGTTCGGATTCAAGCGTAATTTGTATTTTCTTAGACGTTCGAACAATTTTGACAAATGTTCAACATGTTCCTTCTCGGTTTTTGATTTGGCAATCATATCATCGACATACACCTCGATTTCCTTGTGCATCATGTCATGAAACAGAGTCGTCATGGCCCTTTGATAGGTTTCCCTGTCGTACTTCAAACCGAATAGTATTACCTTGTAACAAAAGGTGCCCCATGGGGTGATAAAGGAAGTTTTCTCCATGTCTTTCGGTGCCATTTTTATCAAATTATAGCCCGAGAATCTGTCCATAAAGGAGAATACTTTGAATTTGGTTGTACTGTCTACCAGCATGTCAATGAGTGGCAAGGGGAAGTCGTCTTTTGGACTTGCCCTGTTCAGGTCTCTATAATCTACACACATCCTGATTTTTCCTTCCTTTTTCAAAACTAGCACTATGTTAGCTAACCATTGAGGATACTCTGAGGTGGCGAGGAAACCAGCGTCTATCTGTTTCTACACTTCCTCTTTGATTTTGATAGCCATGTCCAGGTGAGTCCTTCTCAACCTTTGCTTTACTGGCGGACATTCTAACTTTAACGATAAATAAAGTTCCACGATGCTGGTATCCAACCCTAGCATGTCCTGATAGGACCAAGCAAATACATCGGGAAATTCTTTGAGAAGTTTGATCAAGTCCTCTTTGACTGTTGGATCGAGCAGTGCCCCAATCTTGATTTCTTTTCTCTCTTCCTCTGAACCCAAACTTACCGTTTCCAATGGCTCCTTGTGAGGCTCAATATACTGTAGCGAGCGATTTTGGATGCAGTTCTTAAGCTCTGTCGCTCTCTGGGTTAGTTTACTACAGGTCGATTCATTTTTTTCCTATTAAAGCTAATGAAGGAAGGGAAATAGATGTCTATAATTAACCCTGCTTGCATACTGAGTTTAAACAGTGGTCTGTTAGGTTACTGATGCGATCAATATGGTGGGGCCTTTCTTATGTTATTTTGACAGAATGACAGGTTTCTGGCGGGGAACAAGGATTAGGATGTTAGGACTGATGCTTTTTGATAGATATATGAGAGTATGGGATTTAGGGTTTTTGTTTAGTGTGCTCGCTAAGATCTTTTCTTTCGATCTTATGGCTACGTATTCCCGTTTACCGAAACAGGGAAATCAGAGCATTCGTAGTTCCTCCTATTCTATGGGAGGAAATGGTATTTGGTGTCTTGTTCAAAGCCCAAGACGTTGAGCGAAAGGTAGTTTGTATCTTGTTCAAAGCCCAAGATGTGAAGCTGAAAGGTCTATTTGTACCTTGTTCAAAGCCCAAGATGTGAAGCTAAAAGTGTGTTGACTTTAGAGAGAATTTGTCATCTCTAAAGAGGGGGTTGTATGTCACAACTGTTTATAAAGGAGAATTACTTTAACCGGGATATGTGAATCCGACAATGCCATAATTTCCTTTATAGGGGATTTTAACCAGAAGGAGGAGACTTTAACTCAGTGTAGAGCAATGCTATCTTTCCTTAGGAATTTCTCATGCTAAAAGAGGGACAGTGGCATGGATATAGATGATCTAGAGGCTTGCCGCTTACAGCGATTAGATGAAGGGGAAGGAGTTGTTGATGTTTGTGTACTGTGAACGAGGCTCAACTTTGATGCTAAAAGGTTGATTGGATCAACCAGTGGTTTTCTTATACAAAGCCTAAGAGGAGGCTAAAAGGTGTCTCGTACAAAGCCCGAGAGAGAGGCTAAAAGGTTTTTGACTCGACGATAGAGTCTTTTGGTATCTCGTATAAAGCCCAAGATGAAGGCTATTTGACTCAACAAGAGAGTTTTTATATCTCGTACAAAGCCCGAGATGGAGGCTAAAATTTGTTTGGCTCAATAAGAACCTTTTTGTATCTCATATAAAGCCCGAGATGGAGGCGAAAGGGGTGATTGACTCGACGAGGGAGTCTCTTATGTGTCTCGTACAAAGCCCGAGAGAGAGGCTAAATGTTGTTTGACTCCGCTGGGGAGAATCATTATACAAAGCCCAAGAGGAGGCTACGGCGCTGTTTCAGTTGAGTGACAGGTCCAGTATACTGATTTTGAAAGAGAAAATCAGTTCTTATATGAGCAACACTGTACTCGAGTATTTGATTCGAGGATCCGGGTTATTCCTGTTCTTTAAGGAAGTGGGAAATTCGAAGGGTGTTGAGACTGTCCGAGTCTACGGGTTTTCTTCCTATTTAACGAAGGGGTCACTTGAGAATGTCTTTGAGACTCAAGGATATTAGACTGTCCGTGTCTAGAGTTTCATCTTTTGTACTATGCTTTGAGAAACAGTAGTAGACTCTTTGAAAGGACTGTTCTATGCAGATGACTAAGTTCTGTTCCTATACCTCTAGGAGGTCGTCGGGACAATTTGTACGAAGCCCAAGAGGAGGCTGGAAGCTTTTAAGAAGTCGATGGGTCCTTGTACGAAGTCCAAGAGGAGGCTATCATTCCCGGAGGAAGATATCATTATACTAAGCCTAAGAGGAGGCTGTGAATACTTCTAAGAAGCCGAGAGGTCCTTGTACTAAGCCCAAGAGGAGGTGGGGTTGCTTTTAGGAAGCCTGTGGGTCCTTGTACGATGCCCAAGAGGAGGCCGATGCTTTTAAGAAGCCCGTGGATCCCCAAACCCCGAGAAATTCAAGACAGGCTATTCACGAGGAATAGATCAAGCCAGGAAAGTTCGAGAATTTGGAAGAAACTCAAAGATGCCATTCACGGAGAATACATTCATCTCTGGGAGTAGAATTTCTTGACAATTCCTAATGAGGACAACCGAAGAGAAGACTGTATCTGGTGATCCTATTGGGGATCTAGTTGTCTATTTAAACGAAACGGCTTTTACCTAGTACTAGACGTAGTTGTCGGGGAAACTCTAAATATCTATACTATTATTACACAGTTGATATGAGTTTATGAAAGAAGACTTACAGCGAAACAGCTCCACAATACAGTTATATGTATATGAAAGCGGTAAATGAAAGCATATAAACACTTACTCGGTTGTAGAGCTTCCATGCTGTTTGGTTAGTTGTTCAAGAAAGAAAGATTGAAAACAACAGTATATTCAAAATCAAAGGAGAAAGTGCTTTGAAAAAGAAAGATTTGGGGCTTACAGCTCAAGGAGAGGCCTAGGGTTTTATCAGTGAGCGCACTGTTAAATTTGTATAGAGGGACTTATACAAGTGACTGAGGCCCAAAAAATTATTTTCTGTACAAAGGGATGGGTCTTACACTCTCTCAAGAGGCCCAAAAGGTTTAAAGAAAAAGAGCGGGGCTTATAACACGAGGGTAGGCCCAAATGATTTTTCCGTTTAAAATGGCGATCGCGCCGAGGTTTTCTTTTAACGCAGAGGGACTTATACAATAAGTGAGGCCCAAAATGTTTTGGTTAAAAGGGGATTGGGTTTTACACTCTAATAGAGGCCCAAAAGGTTATTTTTCAAAAGGCGACGATCGTGCCGTTTGTTTTTGACGGTATCGGGATTTATACAATACACTGAGGCCCAAAAATGATTTGGTCAAAAAAGGATTGGGTTTTACACTCTATTAGAGGCCCAAAGTGTTTTGAAAATGATTTATGAGGGTTGAATTAATCCAAAAACCCTAATTTGTTTTCAAAATGTGTTTTAATTGAATAAAAATTCAATTAAAATGATCAAAATTGTTTAACATATGAAAAACAAATTGTGATCTTGGATTAATGCTTCAAAAATTAAGTATTGACCTACAAAATAATTAGAAGGCATTAAAAGTTGCAAAATCAAGGTGGAAAAAATATTTTAAATGTCAAAAACAATTAAAACATTAATTCTTTGCAAAAATATCAATTACATGAAATAAATAATATTTTTGGGATTTTTTGGAAATATAAAATATTTTAACATTTTTGTGAATTATTAAAAAAAGAATCAACTCAAAATCATTAAAACTCAGAGAGAAATTAATTTTTGAATCAATTAAATAAAAATGACAAAATTAAAATATTCAAATGTTGGAAAATGGCGCCAAGAACAAGGGCAAGAACACGCGCGTGTTCTGAGTTTCCCAGATTTGCATTTTCTATCCAATCTCACTGAATACTTAATCATATCATGCAATCCACATACCAATCAACTCGTTTCAACCTCACGATCCTGTCTATGACAATTAATTTCATTTAAATTAAACATAAAACAAGAAATCATGAACAATCCTCAAGAACCCTAGATTCTGCATGAAGGCTGGGATTTTTGATACACGATTCAAATAATGCAATTAATTGAGGGGAAACATTCCATGCATGATTATGAACATATGGCCAAATTATTGTGCAGCAAAAATTTCATGGATCATAGAGTTAGAAGAGCTCATGCTTACCTCTTGCAGCTGGTGATCGTGTTTTGTGTTGGAGGTGTTACAGCTAGGTTCCAATGATCTGGATAGCTTCCCTAGGTGCCATGGAGTGTATCTGGATGCTTGGAATGGATTGAAATGGTTTGGAGCTGAAGATGGTACCTCAACTGCCAAACTGTCAAGAACTTGAGCAATTGGCTAGTGATTTGGTGAAATCAGTGTTCCAGATGTTATGTGAGTGTATGGATCACTTCTATATGATGTATGTGAGGTGTGTGAGTGATTGGTTTGATTGGAAAAGCTCTCAAACTCAAAACCCGATAGTGACTTGCCTTAGAAGGCAAAATTGGAGTGAAAGAAGAGATATTGAGGAAAGCATCTGTTTGATGGCTTTGGTGTACTCAAACTTATTACAATTGAGCTCTATTTATAGTAGAGAAATATTTTTTGCAAGGAATAGTGAATGCCAACTGCTGAGTAGGTTTGGCCAATGTTGGTAAATGAAAATCCAAGTCTCCTCTAGCCATTGACTAGAGGTTAGGGAACAGGCTGTTGGTCCCCTTGGTCTTGGATAAGTCTTGACTGAATTCAGTTGCTAAGAGCTCAGTTCATGTCACCTTGATGCTTCCATTGAATGCTCTAATCCAAAATTGGAGTCTTGTCCCTATTTTTGCAATTCTAGGTTCAACATGCTATTTCTTGTTCCAAAGACTTTGGAGGCTTGGCTCAGTGATTGTCCCCTTTAGATTCAATCCTCAGAGGTGTCCAAGTGGATAGGAGAATTTGGATTTGGCTGATCTTGGTAAATCGACCAAAAGTGTAAAAATCTGCCTTGCCTTGGCAGATTTCAGCAAGGCAACTTGCCAATGTCATATCTCATGGCTCAAGTTGAATTTGGTAATGTTCTTGGTCATTTTGGAAAGCCCTTACATGATACAACAACTGTTTGAACATGTTTGGTTTTGATCTCTTTTGAATCCAAGTGAAAAATCCCCCTACATTTGGAAAAAAGTAAAGGCAGATTCTGACTTAGTGAAATTTTCACTAAGTGTTGGAACAAAGTGACTTTTCTTGATTTTGATCACTCCATAACTCAAAATCCATGAGGAATTTGGGCATAGGTCAGTATGAAGCTTTTGTAGAGGGCAATGTGATCTAAAAATCAAGCTTTGAATGGGGAACAATGGCCTTGTGGTTTAGGAGTTATGGTCCTCCAAAGTTGGCACATTAGTGTCACTTTTTCCATAACTTAGAAATTTTTCTAAGTTTTTATGGTTACCCCTTTTACAAGTTATCCCACTTTCTTTGATTTTTCTTGATGAATAATGATTCAAATCATACATTAACATCATTTTAGGGTTAAAAATCCATTTTTGTGAAAAATCTCAAAAAGTCAAAGTTGACTTTTGTGCATAGTTGACTTTTTATCAGATGAATTCCAAACTGTGCAATTCTGTAGGAAATCATGTCCTTGACCTAAATAAAACTTGATGGACATGTTCCATGGGTGTCATAGGGTATATTGAATCATGTCTTAGGGTTTGGGAGCATGTCCTGGTCAAAAGTCAAAGTTACATTTGACTTTCCTCGCGAAACCCTAATTGTGGTGCAGATGAAATTGAAACTTGTTGCTCAAGCGTAATGGATCAAACCATTGTTGTAAATGGATCAATATGGCCTATTGGAGACCCTCAAATCATATCTTGAGGTCTTGGCTCATGATTTGTCCCAAAAGTCAACTTAGGGGTGAATTAGGTCTAGAAACCCTAATTCCTGATTTTTGATGAATGCATCCCCTGAGGCAAAATTGACTTGATGCTTGGGTCCATGAGGTTCCATGAAGTATATTAGGTTATGTTTTGGATCATTGGCTTGTGCCCAGATGAAAATTTTCCATCTGGAGGCCCTGGTCAACCAAAACCCTAATTTGGTGACACTGTCGATCTTGAGACTTGACCCACCTAGAAGGGAGCAGCCTTGTGGTTAATCCTTGAAGTGGGAGTCCTTTTGATCCATTGTGGATATTTTAGAGGTTAGACAATTAAAGATTAAGTCATTCCTTGATTGATCTTTTGTCTAAGGCTCTGAGAGGGCTTGAAACCCTAATTTTGATTGTGGTGAATGCTCAACAATTCCTTGAGGAGATTGATGAGGCATGATGGTTCATCCATATTGTGATGATGATTTGCACAATGATGGGAAATCTTAGTGGTCAAAATTTGGGGTATGACATATAACTCTCCTCTTGTCTGAGTAAACGGGAGATCTCTTCTAGAATTTCTGCGTCCTCTTCTTCTTCAGCTTCAAATATCGGGAATTCAAAGTTGGGAGAAGGCATGGGATCGTATGTTTCAACGGGGTTTAAAACAAGTAATCTACAAGGAGTGATGATTTGTTTTTAGAAGAGATAGAGAGAATGCAAGCGTGTGTGCAGTGTATTGAAAAATGCTAGTTTTTATTATTGAATTTGTTTTAGAATTACCATTTTCGGAAAAGCGAAAAGAGAAAATAGCAATTAATGCGGGAATTACAGAATGACATTTTTTTTATTAATTATTTATCGATACTTGAAATTACAGCCCTATAAAACAAAACTCTGTCGCTTTGGCAAAGCGAAGAGGGATATTTACAGAAAAGCGAGCCCTATAAAAACATCTGTTTCATCTGGGCAGGGCGAAAGGTCAAAATTAAGATGGCAATTACTTAAACTTATGGACGACTTTCGAAACATCGAGAACAACCCATTGGCGACGAACTCCTCGGTGAATCACAAAGTCAGGAACCTTCTTTCTTGGTTTGTCCTCAGAAATGACGCTGATTTCTGGCGGATCAGGATTATTGGATTCCTCTTCCTAGGCAGAGTTGTCGTAAACGAACTCTTCTGTTGTATTTTCCATAGCTTTGCCATTCTCAGGGGAGTCTCCCCATCCAGTTGGCTGGATATCTTCGAGTTTGATACAGGATCTTTCAGGAGCAGTATACTTAACTAAGAAGTCGTACTTGCCGCTTGGCTGTCCTAAAGTGTCCCACACTTCTATGGGGAATGAGGAGTCATCTTCCTCGATGACGTTAACCTCCGGGAAAGCGTAATTGATGAACTCTTATCCTGCAGTCAGTACAGGTTCGTCGTTGTGATGAGAGTTTTTTGAATAGCCTGAGTAATGATCCCATGACTGAGTGGGGACACATGTATTCTTTTCAAGGTTGCTTAATTGATATGCCTCGTTAGGCTGACTCTTCTGCCCAAGTCCTCTGGAGAAGGCTGCTAGATAGGCAAGTCATCCATTGGGTCGAAATAGTCATATTCAAAGTTATTTTTCATCGGATCGTCTTCCAATGAGTTAGGTGTAGCACGGCATCCCTCGGGATCACAATCTCCGTACATCATTTTGACGTCTATTCTCGGTATGAATCTCAGAATCTGTGTGGGAAAGCAAAATGGCGTAGGTGTATCTCCCTGAGACAAATAACCATCCTCGTTGAGATATGATTTCCAATCTTCATCCATATCGGAGGAGTTACTCTCGTTGATAGTGTGTACTTCTTGACACACTGGGTGAAGGAATCCTCCGCTGAGGAAGAAGTCCTTAATGAAACAAAAGCTTTCGTCTTTCTTAGCGGTCTGGGCACAGGTCAAGGAGAATCCTAAACCTTTCTTTTTCTTGTTATCTGTAGGAATCACAAGTCGTCCCCATCCTGTTGCGTTGTTACTCTTGATTACTTCAAGAGCATCTTTGTATGAGGAAATCGACGTTCCTTTCTCGGGTCAATTCTCATTGCTCACTAAAAGAGGTTGGAACTGGGTTCAGACTACCTCCTCTATTTCTACACCGGAGAAAGATGATAAATTCCGCACGATTAAGGCTTGCTCTCCATAGACTGTGACGAGTTTGTCATTCTTGACGAACTTCAGCTTCTGATGAAGTGTCGAAGTGACTGGCCTAGCGTCGTGTATCCTAGATCTTCCTAATAAACAGCTGTAAGCTGCCCGGATGTCCACGACCTGGAAAGTGACTTGAAAAGTATGGGGACCGATGGTTATGAGAAGATCTACTTCGCCGATAACTATTTTCCTAGATCTATCAAAAGATTTAACGATGATCTCACTGCCCCTCATCGGAGCTCCTTTAAATGATAGTCGTGTTAAAGTCGACTTTGGTATAACATTCGGAGATGATCCTGTGTTAACCACTACGCTGGCTAAAGCATCGTCCTGATAGTTGACTATAATGTTAAGCACCATGTTATGATATTTGCCTTCTTTCGGCAATTCCTCATCACTGAATCCTAAGTTGTTGCAGGAAGTGGTGTTTGAAATGATATTGTCAAACTGTCCTACAGTTACATCCTGTTCCACATAACCTTTCTCTAAAACTTTCTGCAGAGCTTCCCTGTGAGCTTCGGAACTAAGTAGGAGAGATAAAACAGAGATTCTTGACGGAGTCTGCAACAATTGGTATACAATATTGTACTCGCTCCTTTGAATGAGCTTCAGCATCTCATTGTTGTTCTTTGAAAATTTGGGACTACTAGATTGCCCAATTTGCTGATTCGGAACTTCTGCCTGAGTTTCTTTTTCTTTGGCAGGTTCTCCAACTCCTCGGTTGAAGATTCGGCCGCTCCTTGTGACCGGATTGATGTCGGCAATGTTTACGATGGAGGGTAATGGAGTTTCCTTTCCAATTTCAAATATTGTTGCATCGTACTTATAAGGGATCGCCTTAGATGACTCGTACGGTAATGGTCCTGGAATGTAAATTACCACTGGAGCCTTTTGATTTTTCTGACCATTATACTCAGCCTCAATTGGTTCGAAGTTGAGAATCTTCCTACTGTCAAGAGAAACTTTCGACTCGTTGACCAGAGGGATTATGGCATAAACATCTTCAGCCATTTCATGAATGGAAATGATGACAACATCTTCACTCGGATCAGGAAGATAGTCTTGTATCACGTTGATCAACCCAGTACTTGAACATGGTAGGATCTCTTTTCGGTCCAACTGATTTTGAAGAGCTGACCGAACAAGATAACAACCTTGGTTATTCTCAGAACAAACCCTACAACATTCATAATTATGTGGTGGCACCCGGCCACACCCACTTTATATGCTATGCATTTTGTTTAGATCTGTTTCCATCGAGCGGACATCCTGACTCTAATGTTTACTAGGATTTCCATCAGCCATACTGATTTTCTACATAGCTTCGTCCAAGTAAATCGGAAGCCACCTGTGGTCTAATAAGTGTTGAAGTGTTCTCTGGACAAGGGTACAACCTTGATCGTCCTCTTGACACTCTTTGTAGTCCTGATAATCATGTGAAGCCAGAAAACTGAGTCTGACTTGTTTAGCATGTAGTTCTACCAGACTAGTCTTCATCAAGCGTATGTCAAATATCTGAACCATATTTACTTGATGAGTATTTCTTTCCTGATAGTCCTAGATCCATCCGAGATCCATCTGATGTTGAAGGGCCTCTTGTACAAAAGAGCATCCCTGATTACTTGTTGAGCAGATCGGACATGCATCATAATCGTGTCATGGCAGATTATGATATTGACTTTGCCTATAGTGCATGGATACCAAATTGACATTCATCGCAAGGATATTGTGATTCTGAACAATGTTGGGATTAGCATGAGCCATTTTGATTTCTCGGATTCTGTGATCTTGAATCCATCCGAGATTCATCTGTTCCTATAGAGCTAACTGATATACCAAACATCCTTGGTTATTCTTAGAGCAGATATCACACCGGTGATAGTTGTGAGTTGGTACATGACCGTACCCTCTCTGCATGCAATGCATCCGGACCAGATTGGTACCCAACGGGAGTACATCGTGAATCTGATAACTGCGACTAAATTCCTCCTCTATCAGATTTACTGCAACCTTTTCATGTTGTGGCAATGGGTTCGTCTGAACATTCAGATTAGTATCTTTAAAAGATAAGACCTTGTTCCTGACAAGTCTCTGTAGGTCAGATTTGAATTTAAGACAGTTTTCGATATTGTGCCCCGATCCTCCTTGACGGTAAGGGCAAGTTTGGTCCGCTTTGAAACAAAAGGGCAGATTTTCCGGTGCTGCAAGAGGAGACCTAGTCTGGACATGCCCCTTGGCCTGTAACAGTGGAAAAAGTCCCGCGTACAACATGGGTATAGGGTCAAACCCTGGTGATCGCGTTGCGCGATTTTTATTTTTGTACTGAAGAGGCTGTTGAGTCTTTTGTTGATACTATTGTTGATTAGGTTGATTCTGAGCATCCTGAGGTTGATAAGTCGAAACTCACGCAGGGTTAATAGCAGGAGTTAATGTCGCCTTTATTTTCCTTGGGAGATATTGCTGATCTCTTGTTCCTTCTTTTTCTGAAAAGCAGTACCGTACCTTTTGGTACTACTAGAGGGTTCAGCCTCTTTGGCTAACCGTCCTTCGTGAAATGCCTCTTCAAGGCGTACTCCCATGTTTACCATCTCGGAGAAATCACTGGGCGCACTGGCGACCTTCTGGTCGTAGTAGAATGAGCTTAAGGTTTTCAAAAAGATCTTTGTCATCTCTTTTTCCTCAAGAGGTGGACTAATCTGGGCGGCAATTTCACGCCATCTTTGAGTGTATTCCTTAAATGTCTCCTTATCTTTCTGAGACATCGCTCTAAGTTGATTTCTATCAGGTTCCATGTCCAGGTTATACTTGTACTGTTGAACTAAGGCAGCGCCAAGATCTCTGAAAGTGTTGATCTTAGTGCGGTTTAAACCCATGTACCATCTGAGAGCGGCACCGGTTAAACTATCCTGAAAATAGTGGATCAGTAGCTGTTGATTTTCTGTCTGAGTTGACATTTTACGAGGATACATCACCAAGTGACTTTGAGGGCAAGAGTTGCCTTTGTACTTCTCAAAGTCCGGCACCATAAATTTGTGAGGAATTTTGACATTCGGGACCAAGCAAAGGTCTGCGGTATCCTTTTCAAATAAATCCTAACCGCGAATAGCATGTAATTCCTTTTGCATCTCTAAGAACTGTTCCTGGAACACGTTCATCTTTTCATATATCTCCTCGTTTCCAACAGAGACATTCTAGGGAATCTGTCCTCCCGGGACAGTGTGTACCATGCTTGTCGTATGGTCATTACGGTTGTGACTCTGGGTTCCAAAGAGCCATGAAGTTTGTAACCTTCAGGAATTCCTGTCGTAAATCTTGCGTCCTCACTTTTCCGAAGTTTGTAAGCTTCAGGCCCAATGGCTCCTGCTACAGTGTCCAGGTCGTCCGAGACCGATGAAATGTATTCTTCAGGAATAAAGTTATGCGGTATGCCCCAGTGCCGACCCGGAGGCATGTTGTACCGCTGATGTACCTCAAGTGGCTTCTCCACTGTCGGTGTAGAGATGATTTCCGAAATCACAGTCCTTTGACGTTGCTCCTGAGCTGGTGTCAGGGATTGCATATCACTATGCAGTTTCTTTAAATCGTCCTCTAGAGCGTCAATTTTTTCTCTCAGCTCTCTATTCTCTTCCACTAGATCATCCATTTTCTTTTTCCGATTCGCCCGAGTATTGTAAGTGTGAGACAGTTTGATTCTAGAATCGAGACGTAGACGTGAGACTCGAGAGAAAGGAGAATGCGTCACGTGAGAATGATGAATGCAATGATTATAATTGTTTTTGTTTTGTAATCTTTAATCAAAAAGAAACTTTGAAATAAATTAAAAATATCATACAGAGAGGGGAGAACCCCATTTTATTGAATTTGAAGGATTGCGATACGTTACAAAGAAAAGTACAGTATTTTACAAAGTACTGGTAAAAGGAAAGTTCTGAGTCCTCTCTAAAGAGAGCTCAGAAGCAGGTTCTGGTAGTTTCCTTTTCTTCGATCGAGGTTGTTCAACCATTGTCGCGTTATCAGTTCTTTACCAAATGAAATGAGTGAGTAGGTTCTTTTGATCTTCCCGACTCTCCTCAACATGTTGCTCTAATATTCCGATTAGAGCATTCTTTTCTTTTAACAGTTCCTGGAGTTTGACACACTCCACATTGAGAGTCCTGTACTTGTTCTTCCAATAATTCCTCTCTCGCTGAATTTTGTTAAGAGCGACCTGGAGTTTTTCCGTATTAGACATAAAATAAAGGGCAGATTCCTTTAACGGAAAAACTATTTGATGAGGGTAAGGCATCTTCAGCTTGAGAGCTCTAGTTTGCACCCAGTGGAGATAAGGCCCCAAAGAGATACAGTCCGGTTTTCCTAGAGACTCTGGTCCTTTTCGGTGAATGTATTACCAGGCATGCACAATCTTCTTTTTAAGTGCTCTGTCATTTTCTCCTTCTTTGAAGAAAAGACCTTCCAGATGAATATTCCGCGGGACATGTCTCATCTGGTATTTGAATTGACGACGGGCTAGAACTGGATGATAGTTAATTCCACCTTTAGTTCCTATGATGGGTACGTTAGGGAAGTTTCCATAGCGATCGATGATTTCTACACCCTCATGAATCCTATTTGACCAGTCTATGTCAGAGTTGGTTAGAGACATGATTCTCTGCGACCAATGCAAAGTGTTCTTATGATCCCAAAAAGCAACAGACTTGGGTAGATGGTAAATGAACCACTTGTAAAGAAAGGGTACACAGCATGTGATCATTCCTCTGGCGTACAAATTCCTTAAGTGTACGGAATGATAAGCATCTGGGAGCAGGGTTGGTACAGGGTTTCCAATCAGGAATATCTTAATGGCATTGATATCGACAAAGTTTTCGATATTGGGAAAGAGGAATAATCCGTAGGTGAGTAGGATAAAGATATCCTTGAAAGTGGTTAAGTTTCCTACACTGGCAAAGTATAGGGCTTTCTCCATCAGGAACTTAGCTGGTAATCCCTGGATTCCTCCTTTATTGGTTAAATGAGTCCTGACCTCTGACTCGTCCAAATAAATTGCTCTTTCAATGATTTGTTTCATTGGAATTTCTTCCAGTCCAGAAAAGCAAGTTTGGTCAGTAATCGGTAAATCGATCAGGTGAGAGTACTCCTCTAGGGTTGGTGTAAGTTGGTAATCCAAGAATGTGAAACAGTGATAGACCGGGTCGTAAACCTGAATCAGCGCGGACAGAATTCCTTCAATGACATGGATCCTTAATAAAGATAACAGTCCTCCGTGCTTGGCTCTGAAAGCCTCCGGGTTGGTAATCATCCTAGTCAACTTCCTTAAATCATCTAGTTTTGGAATCATGAAGGTGTACTTGTGCGTCTTTCTCCTACCGAAATCCATAACGCAATCCTTCTGATATTTGCAAATTATTGTTCAGTTTAATTTTGAGAAAAGAGAGGGATAAGAAGAGAAAGATTTTTTCTTGTTTGAAAGTTTTTTAGATGAATGCATGAATGCAGCACACAAAAACATAGAAAAAGCATGGGTTCAAGGGTTCAGCGTCACGAGCATGGAGTCATGGCTCTACCCATCCCAAAAGGGTTGATCTATTTTGGTGATTTTTGTACCTGTAGAACGGGTAAGGTCTCAAAAATCACTGATTTAATCCGGACAATACAACATCAAGCTGGTTCACCCGAGCGAGCTAAAGTATCCCAGAAGAAATATCAGATTAAGTGTGTTTATCGCGTATCGACTATTCCCGATAGCCACCGCACTGCCAAAAGGACACAGTTTAAAAGTCTACTAAATCCTCAGTTTCCCAGGTCACCGCACTGTGAAATCGTCTGCTTTCACAACCATAGGTTGTTGTCATACCTCAAATTTTGACCACTAGGATTTCCCATCATTATGCAAATCATCAGAACAATATCGATGTACCTTTGTGCCTCATCAATCTCCTCAAGGGTTGTTGAGCACTCACTGCAATCAGAATTAGGGTTTCAAGCCCTTTCAGAGCTTTTAGGCAAAGGATCAATCAAGATATGACATGAACCTCAACTTGTCTAAGCCTCTCAAACATCCCCAATGGATCAAGAGGACTCCCACATTAAGAATCAAGCACAATGTTGCAGCATTCCAAGTAGATTAAGCCTCAAGATCGCCAGTGTCACCAAATTAGGGTTTTTGGTCGACCAGGGCCGCCAGATGGAATTTTTCCTCTGGGCATGAGCCATTGCTTCAAAGCATAACCTAAAATACTCTAAGGGACCTCATAAACCCCATCATCAAGTCAATTTAGCCTCAGGGGATGCATTTAAAAAAAATCCAGAATTAGGGTTTCTTGACCTAATTCACCCCTAAGTTGACTTTTGGGACAAAACATGAGCCAAGACCTCAAGACATGTTTTAAGGGTCCCTAATACACCACATTGATCCATTTACAACAATGGGTTAATCCAAGAAGCTTGATTCACAAGTTTCAAGTTCATCAGAACCACAGTTAGGGTTTCGCGGAAAAAGTCAACTGTGTCTTTGACTTTTGACCAGGACATGCTCCTAAACCTTGAGACATGATTCAATACACCCTATAACACCTATGAAATCAATCCATAAAGTTTGATTTAGGTCAAGGGCTTGATTTCATAGAGGATCGCACAGTTTGGAATTCATCTGATAATAAGTCAATTGTGCCCAAAAGTCAAAGTTTGACTTTTTTATTTTTTGATTAATTATGGTTACCTAACCCTAAAATGATGTTAATCTATGATTGGAATCATCATTCATCAAGAAAAATAAGAAAATTGGGATAACTTGTAAAAGGGGTAACCATAAAAAACTTAGAAATTTTCTAAGTTATGGAACAAAGTGGCTAGGGTACCAACTTCCAAGGATCATAACTTGAGATCCAAGCAACCATTTGGGCTGATCCAAAGATGAATTTGTTGCTCCCATGGCATACTTTAAAAGTGTCAACTACACCATATTCCAATTCATCATGGATTTTGTGTTATGGTTGGATCAAAATGGCTGAAAACATGAACTGTCACTTTTTCCAACACTTAGTGAAATTTTCACTAAGTCAGAATCTGTTTCACTTTTTCCTAAATGTAAGGGCATTTTTCACTTGGATCCAAAAAGTGTCAAGACAAACTATGATCACACATATGTTTTATCATATGAGAGCTTTCCAAAATGGCCAAGAACCCCATGAAATTCCATTTTGGCTAAGAGTTATGACAGTGGCAATATGCCTTGCTGCAACTGTCATAACTAGGAAGATTTGTGAATTTTACTCGATTTGAGCAATTTGTGCAAATGACAAACAAGTTTATCCATTTGAGCACCTCAGGGAGAGACCAAGGAGGGACAAACACTGATCCATAAGCCTCCCAAGTCTTTGGAACTAAAAATAGCATGCTAAACCTAAAAAACCCTAAAGAGGGGACAAGACTCCAATTTTGTTTTGGAGCATTCAATGGATGCACCAAGGTGGCATGAACTGAGCCATTTCCAACTGAATGAGTCAAGGATGATCTCGGAACTAGGGAACCAAAGGCCTGTGCTCTAACCTCTAGTCAATGGCTAGAGAAGACTTGGATTCCTATTGATCAACATTTGCCAAACCTCTACAACAGTTGCCATTCACTATTGCAGCCAAAACAAACTTGCTCTACTATAAATAGAGCTCATTTATGCTCAGTTTAAGTACACCAAAGTGAAGGTGTGAGAAAGACACAAGAAAGGGGGGTTTGAATTGTGTATTGGCTCTTTTGACTACTTTTCTTTTCTTGTTGTTGAAGCACTAAGGATTATATCAGAGTTCGTTGAGAGACTCTGATTGGCAACTTTACATTCAGACATGCTAAGCATGAGGCTTCAGAACTAACAAGAGTCTGAATATAAGATCCACTTCTCAGAACTTTCAGAGTGGAAGCTTATCAGAGTTAAGCTGCAAGGTTCTGACTTGCGTGTGTAAGGTTCTGATACTCTATATAGAAAGATAAACTAAGACATTAAGCATAAGAGTAAAGAACACACGATATATCCTGGTTCACCACAAAGGCTAATCCAGTCCACCCTCCTCAGGTGATTTCGCCTTGAACACAAGGTCTTAATCCACTATAATCAATCTCGATTACAGATGCACGGGCAACAGCCGATGACTAACCACTTGCACAGCCGCACTGTGACTAACATACAATGAACCGTTCATGGATTCAACGTAATGAATATAATGAACATTGACCTGATGGTTCCAATCTCGCAAGATCTACTGCTAGGCTTTCACAGCTAGATGTTCAGGGAATCATCGCAATGAATATAATGCTACTGACCCTATTTCAGGCTTTTCCCACAATGACATCTCGCCATTGTCTTCTCGAGTCTCCGGTCACACTGACCACTCAAGGAACCCTAATTCACCAAGAATTAGTTATACAGGAGATTACATATATGCTTCTTAACAAGCAGATTACTCCTAAGTTTAAGTACAAAAGAACACACAAGTGTTCAAGCAAGATGTGAGCAACAACTCCTTGCTATTCTAAGAAACTACATAGATGTATAATGATTTGATAGTTGTTTACATCTTGTAGATCTTCTTCTTCTTCGCCTTCGGGGTTAGCAAGCTTTGAGCAACAACTCCTTGCTTCAGATCTTCAATGTAGCGCTGACGAGAAGGTGGGTGATGACTTGACTGATTTGCAATGTTGTATACTTCATCAACAGCTTCTATACCAATTCATTGTTGTTGTGTTGAATGATGATCTTTGAGCTTCAACAACAATGGCCATGTGTAAATGGTGATTGCTTTAGATATTCTAAGTGTTACAACGAGAACTCATCGTTGTTGCTATCTTCACACAATGACTTGATTAATTCACCTTTAATGAAATGAATCGATTTGTGGACTGTGTCGTCGTCGACGTCCTTCGTCGTTCCACAGTCATCTATTAGAAGTGAATACTCTTTCCTTTAAATAGCCTGGTAGAAATATAGTTATTTGAAATATTGTTGGCCGTTGGAAAAGAGACATTGTGTAATAACTCGATGTACTGACACGTCTCCTTTTTGCTGTGGGAGAAGTGATGTGATATATCTTTCTTGGGTGCTGTGTACAGTTACTCACAATGGTAACATGTGACTTCTGAACTTCAGAGGCTTCTGATGTTTAATTGATGAAGCATGAGTATAGTCTTCTTATTTAGGATATCTAATACGTCAAGTCTTCAGTCATTTGAAGAATTCCATTAGGAATCAGTCTTCAGAACTTCAGCACTTGTCTTTAAGCACGTTATCCTTTACTTCTTCAAGTCTTCTGAAACTTCAGAACTTGTCCATTAGGAATCAGTCATCAGAGTCTTCAATACATGATCTTCAGAACCTTAATCTTCATAACACATAAGTCTTCGGAGTCTTTCTGCACTTGGTCTTCAGAGCCTTCTGCCTTCAGAACTTTAAGTCATGAGAGTCTTCAGCACTTCGGATCTCTTCTTCAGAAGCTTCGCAATCTTCAGAATCTCGACCACTTTCAGAGAGCATCCACAAGAGCATTGCATCCACAATATCGGCATCCTTGGATCTGACTGATCACGATCAGATACAGAAGCGTTCTTGCTTCTTGCAACTTATGTCACACATTGTAACTTCGCATATTATCAATTTCGCTCATCTGGCTGGTGCTTGTTGGATCTGATATATTCTATAATTATGATCTGCACATAACACATGTTAGAACATAAAATGGTTCTTTCACAAATACGATTGTTATCATCAAAACATAGATTGACTTGTAGAGAAAATTCTTGCTCTCACAATCTCCCGCTTTTTGATGATGACAAAATCAAGTATTTTGATTGAACATTTTATATAGAGTAATCACCAAAACAAAATATTCAGAGTCTGGAACAACAGCTCCCCCTGAATTTGTTATCCTCGAAGTTTTATCTGTGATCATCTAGAATCTTATATGATCCAAAGACATACAGAATAACAACTTGAATTGCCAGACGAAGAATAGGAAAGGAATGCTTCACTATCTTGTCTTTAAGAGAACAGAGAGTCTTTAGCATCTGGACTAGTTCATCTGAACTTCCATCTTCAGATCTTCAGAGCTCAGTTCCTTTGTAGTAGTATCAGAGCTTGTAATCTTCAGAGACTTTTGAAGCATTTCTACCTTTCAGCAGATTCATTTGAGCACAAGCAAATCAGTTCTCATCTAAAAACATAGCCTTGCTATCCATCAGAGACAGACACTGTCTTTTAAGAAACTCCCCCTGAGGTTCAGACTTTGTGAAGATTATAGGATTTATCATTTGAATCTTCTGGGTAGTCTCCCCCTAATTTCTATAAGTCAGATATTGGAATCTTTCAGAACGTAGTTCAGGGATATTATGTTTTAATCACTAATAAAGATCATGACTTTTCAGAGTTTGACTTTTAAACACAGGTCTTCATCTCAGATCCTTGTTATTGTCATAACTCAGTGGTTCATCAAAGCTTGATTTTTGATCAGATACCAATTGAAGGTTAATATTTATGATCAATCAATGCTTAATTCTGAATCTGGTACTCATGATTTGATTCTGGTCTAATATCATGTGATATGTTGAGTCTTATACCAGCGTATGTTGAACTCAAACAAAGTACTCACATAAGAATGCGTTACTACTAACGTTTATTGTTTGATGTTATCCGAGGAACTCTAAACAAGTTCACTAGGCATTCTAAGAACAGGAACAATAAGAATGAAGAACTTCGATCATATAATAGAAGTTATATAAGAATCAGAAGAAGTAAGAAAACTCTGAAAGCAGTCAAGACAAAGTACACATTCTCAAGATGCTTACTCAGAGGAACTGTGCAAATCAGAAACAAAGAGCAGTCTGAAGATCCGGTTGAAGATCCAAGAACAAGTAGTTCTGATGTTTACCAGAAACCAATTGAAATGAAAACGATTGGGTATCACACTAAATCAATAATTGGTAATCAGACTCAGTACACAAAGACTAGTATCAGACTCATCAATCAGAGCAAAACTGTGAATTATTATCAAATACCTTCACTGGTATCAATTCAGCACATTAAGGAAATACCTCTCAAGTGGTATGAGAAAAAATTCTTCACTTGTGTCTGATACCAAGTGAAGAATTTCTTCTCATACCACTTGAGAGGTATTTCCTTAATGTGCTGAATTGATACCAGTGAAGGTATTTGATAATAATTCACAGCTTTGCTCTGATTGATGAGTCTGATACTAGTCTTTGTGTACTGAGTCTGATTACCAATTATTGATTTAGTCTAATACCCAATCGTTTTCATTTCAATTGGTTGCTGGTTAACATCAGAACTACTTGTTCTTGGATCTTCAATCCGGATCTTCAGACTGCCCTTTGTTTATGATTTGCACAGTTCCTCTGAGTAAGCATCTTGAGAATGCGTACTTTGTCTTAACTGCTTTCAGAGTTTTCTTACTTATTCTGATTCTTAGACAACTTCTATTATATGATCGGAGTTTTTCATTCTTACTGTTCATGTTCTTAGAATGCCTAGTGAACTTGTTTAGAATTCCTCGGATAACATCAAATAAAAAATGTTAGAAGTAACGCATTCTTATGTGAGTACTTTGTTTGGGTTATGCATTCTTTCAGATTTCCTTCTCTCAATCAAAATCATTATATTTCTCCCCCTTTTTGACATCATCAAAAAGTGCTTAAAGCATAAGGGCATTTAAGCATATAATTCCTCTTTCCAATGAACATCATATATTTCTTCTTCATTTAAGCATTTAAGCATATTAACATCATCATATATATACTGCATATGTTAAACAACATAGGACATGGAGCCAGCATTTGAGCAGTTAAGAGCAATCCAAGTCATTTGGTGATAACCATCTTTAACCATAATAAATTCATTTGAAGGATTTTTAGATGGAATCAACTAATTACTAATTAAAGGTTTTAAATCATCTGTAAAGATTAATTACAACATTTCATTTATGAACAATCAGATAGAAGCATCAACATTAAATAGTTTTAAGATGCATAGCATAGGTTACATTAAATAATTTTAATCTTGAGAAATTTGAGATAATAAAAACATAGATATTTCATTTTATAATCTTAATAAGGGTACATAGAGTAGGAAACAACATATCATGACAGAAATCTTATAACTTAATTCTATTTTTCCTTAGGAACTTCCAGATAAATTTGTAAGATCTATGGGTGAACATTCAGTGGTTTCTCCTAAGTGGTTTTGCCTGGTAACCACATCTTGAATTTCTAGGACTCGAGATATGACTCTTCGATACGGAATGTGGAGAGAGGGCTTGTTTTTAGACAACATAATTTGTTCTTTCAAATGATTGAACATAGTTAGGGGAAGGTTTATTTTCCTTCTGTAGATCAGGAAGAAGATGAATAGTCTATCTGAATGAGTTATCACTTGTTCTCTGCCTTCTCTAGGTCGAAGGTTTGTTTCCATTATTCTATGCCAGACCTTAGCTGAAGGTTTGAGTGTGGAGACGCAGTTGGAGGGACCATTTCCACAATGAATTTTGTAGATGAGATCATTGAAGAATTTCCTTTCCTTGTAGTTGTAGTGGTGTCACCGTTTTCATCGCACTAGATTACTTCCATAATGACAGAGGGTTTAATTACCACTGGAATTCTAGAGACAACTGACTGAATGATGTGCTGGTTGTATTCGTTAGAAAACACATCAGCATCTGCCCAGAATTATTTAACAAGATCTGTGTAAATGAGACCTGGAAGCATCTCAAGATAACCTTCCCAATTCTGACATCTTAATTCGGACGAAGTTCTAGTGAAGCCAAGCTCCTTGAAAGAACTGGTGTTCACAGAAAATTCATTCAGAACTCTTAACTTAGCAATTTAACAATTAGTAGATTTAGGACGAGAGGTGGACATCCTGGAGAAAATACTAAGGAAGGGTACTGACAGGGATGGTTTGGAATGATGGATAGAGGAAAGAACATTGTGCCTTAAGTAGGCAACGAATAGAGAGTCAATTAAATGCTTGTGACTCCAATCGTCAGGTTCGTCATTTTCTAGACATCTTAGGTTGGGAATTAGAACTAGCACAAAATTTGACAGATTACCATTCTTGAAAAACCAAGAGATTATGCATAGGATTCTCTAATTGATTCTTGACGGGAGTCAAGGATTTGCAATAAGTGCATATCTGAGGGTATTATCATTTTCTAGTGTTGAAAACATATTTTCTTCTTTCAAGAGTTTTGCCTTATATGTTTTATAAGTGCACTTATAGAGGAGTAGGCATAAAGAATTGGAAGTAACACATACTTCATTAATTTAATTTGCAATTACACGGAATGAGCATACGATCTTGATAAACCATTACACACTAATAACTTAGCCTAAATATGACAGATAGTCTTCTAATTTTATGAGAACCATCTACTATCGAAGGTTTCACAAAACTTCCTATTCAGAGCAGTGCCTGGTCCACACCGAATTCTGCAAATCACCTGCACAATACTAGCTCTGAAGAGTACTTCAGATAAGACTCTTCCGTAGGGAATGAATGACTTATCCATTGATCTTGACATAAGAATTGATTCCTTTAGATGATCAAAGATTATTTGAGATAGATCAATTATGATGAGGAGCTTATCATCATGATACAGAAAGTCTTTGTTTGAATTGCGAGGCTTGATATTAGTTAAGATGAATTTGAACCATCCTCTGGCAATAGGCGCAAGTTTTTCAGGATTTGTGGGTTTAAAGACCGATCCTTTATCAAACATATATTGCATTTCAGCATCAGAGGTGCATCAAATGGATGTATGGTTGGGAGTGACACCTCCTAGTCGACAGTTAGTGGATTCAGAGATTTTTGTGATGTTTATGGTGACTGGAAAACCATAAATGTCAAAGGAGATAGTCAGACCATTTCTGTTAACCAAGGCGTTAATCCAAAAGGATTTTAAGAGGGTCGAATAAATTGAGCCTCCAAGCATATGAATGTATCCATTCCATTTTTGGAAGTGAATACTAAGATGAAAATCACTATTAGTATCTATTGGATTTGGTCGTTTTTCATTTATGACTTCAAGAAGATCATCATTGCCATAAAAGGTTCTTGGAGTCATTTTAGATTGAGGATGAAAGGAAGGTTAGGACTAAGGGATAGTGATGAATTATTTCAGAATAGCTATGGTTTTAAATAGACAAGTGGAGGAGTTTGAACAGGATAAGTCAATAATTGAGAATGACTTAAGAAGATTGGAATACTTAGGAGAAGTCTAAAGAATGAGGACAACTAAGTAGTTTGTAATTCTAGGGAAGATCAAAGAGATATATATGCCCTTTATTCTTGGCAAAAGTTAGGTGGATGTAGTAACTGCTTTATGAGGTCATTAATTCTAGACGACGCGCTTTCGAATTTCAAAGTTTAAATGGCATATAGTCGAGAATGCAAGCAAAGAGGATTTTTCACTATTTCCAAAACTTAAAGGGAATCCTGACTTGTCAGAGCATAATTATTCCTGCTTAAAGTCAGTAGCTTAGGTGAAGAGCTATTTTGGTCAAGGTAGCACATTTCCCTATTCCGAGACTGAACAGATATCATTCAATGTGAGTATACCAAGGAGATTTGGATGGCTGCAAGAAATGTGCTGCCATTTAATTAAACATCCTGGTTTCATAGACTAACTACGTCAGATAAGGGGGCTCTAGGAGAGAGAGAGAAAGTTAGGTCTGGAATAGGAGTACTAGTTGGAGTGTACTTATGGGTTATAGGAAGAGATCACGTAGAGTGAATGACATGATGCGGAGAATCTTACATATGTGGCCGTTTATACTTTAACTATTTCAAAACGGCATAAGCAGACATATACGAAAAGGGACAAAAAAATTCTAATTACTTTTTTGAAACTTAACACATCATAATCAAGGATGTTTGATAAAGTGATTCTGGTTGTTATTATGAAAGTAAGTCATAAGTGAGGTAAGGATGGTTCTTGGAAATTTTTTACAGACTAATATGAATATATTTTCATCTTGACTCTGATCTTTCCTTTTTTGAGTGAACTACTGAGGGTTCTTGGATTCTTCAAGATTTTCTTACATCCATAGGGATCCAGAAATCATTTTGCAGAGAATCTTTGCAGCCTTATCTGAGTGCTTTCCATTCTGAGATATTATTATTTTTCAGATTCTGCTTGCTTCTGAGTGAGTTACTGTAAGTTCGTAGATTCTTCAAAATTCTCTTACATTCTAGTTTCTGAGAAATGTGGACATTTTCTAAATTCTGAACTAAGAATGTTCTGAAAAATTTATCAGATAGAGATCTGATCAATAACGTTTGATCCGACTGAGATAGTCTCAAGTCATCAGAATTTGGTTGCACTGATTTGATCAAGACTCTAAGTAATTAATCCTGATTAAGTACTTGATGAATCCATGAAAATCTTCTTCCTGAATATTATTTCAGTTCCTTGTATAGCTTACAAGAAAACAATGTTCAGTTCTTTATTGAATTCATTAACTTCTGATCATTCCAGGATTAAGATGTTGAATCAGTTCTACGAGTTTTGAATTCCTCAGCTTCCTGACTTCAACAGAATTTTCTTGAAATTCAATTTCATAGAACAACAAGTTTTCTTCTTTACATGAAGAGATTCTGAATGAGCTTTAACCGAGAAAGTCAAGGGTGGACCTAGTCCGTTTCTTGAAAACATCTCAGGAGCTCATAAAGAGTTATTCTTCAGCAGCCCAGACTTCTTGTCTTCTGATAATTTAACCTTGAGCAAATTCGTAGTTCCTCTACACGTATCTTCCAAGATGAGCATTCAGCAGATACTATTTCTTATCTGATGAGTTCATCTGATCCGCTGATTCTTCAATCTTCAATAAACCTTTAGGTGAGAAAAGATTTTGTTAATTAGCAAAACTTCCAGTATCAATGATTAGCAAAACTTTCGCTTACATCTTCGCGATTGAAGCAGTCATAGACGATAAACCTTGGTATCACGACATCAAATGCTTCCTTCAAAAACAAGAGTACCCACCTGGAGCATTCAGAAAGGATCGAAACAAGAGGAACTTTCACACGGTCTTGCTCCGATGTGTAGACGGACCAGAAACAAACATACTGATAAAAGAAATTCATGAAGGATCCTTTGGCACTCATGCCAACGGACACACAATGGCGAGGAAAATTCTCAAAGCAGGGTACTATTGGTTGATAATGGATTCCGATTGCTACAAGTACATGAGGAGGTGTCACAAGTGTCAGATATACTTGGAAAAAATCCATGTACCGCCAATGCATCTCAAAGTTATTTCTTCCCAATGGCCTTTTTCCATATGGGGAATCGACATGATTGGCATGATCGATCCCAAGGCTTCAAACAGACATCAGTTCATCCTGGTAGCCATTAAATATTTCACCAAGTGGGTTGAAGCAGTGTCATTCGCTATGGTGACCCGACAAGTGGTGGTCCGATTTATCAAAAACAATATCATCTGCCGCTATGGTGTTCCGAGCTAGATCATTACTGATAATTGATCCAACTTGAACAAAAAAATGATGAAAGAGTTGTGCACTGAGTTAAAGATCGAACACCATAACTCATCTCCCTACCGACCTAAGATGAATGCATCGGTAGAAGCGGCTAACAAGAACATCAAGAAGATGGTTCTAACCTACAAAGACTGGCATGAAATGTTACCCTTTGCTCTTCATGGTTATCGCACATCTATCCGCACTTCAACAGGGGCAACCCCTTTCTCTCTCGTATATGGCATAAAGGCAGTACTTCCCATAGAAGTAGAGATCCCATCAATTCGGGTATTGATGGAAGCTAAGCTAACAGAGGCTGAATGGTGTCAAAGTCGACACTATGAGCTGAATCTGATCGAAGTGAAATGAATAACGGCACTATGCCATGGTCAGTTGTATCAGCAAAGAATGAAGAGGGCGTTTGACAAAATGGTCCGACCTGGCATCTTCAGGAAAGGCGACCTTGTGCTTAAAAAGATACAATCATTTCTCACTGATTCCCGGGGCAAATGGACCCCAAATTATGATGGCCCCTATGTGGTCAAGAAAGCCTTCTCAGGTAGCACCTTAAGACTCGTAACCATGGATGGAGAAGAATTTCCTACCCCACGAATGTTGATGTAGTCAAGAAATACTTCGCCTAAATAAAAAAAAAAACTTCTCGATGGATTGAAAACCCGAAAGGGCTGTCAGGGCAAAAATTAGAAACATAGTAAAAAATCATCCCGGTGGATTGGAAATATCAAAGTACAATCCACGGAAAAGTTAGGGATAATGGAAAGTAACTACGTATGACAAGGTTGAATCCCAACAACAGTAATGCCATCCATAACTAAAACTCCAGTCAAGGTCATCTTCGACGGAAGCTCAGGATGTCCAGAATTCAAAGTTGGTAAAAGGATATCGGTCGTTACCTTTTAATGTAACCCCTTTCCCTTAAAGTACCATTTTCTAGACTTTGTAAATACTCCGTGGAATCACACGCTTGGCTGATCTCCGTCCTGTCTATAAAATTTGAGCCCTAATGCTTTTGTTTGCAATTCTCATTTGTTTTAGCTTTACAGAACGACATTTTAATATGATTAATGATTCTTGAAATAAAACAAAAATGAATTTACTTGTCAAAATATTTCTGCTTTTCAAGATAAAGATGGCAATTTTTTTTTACTGTCGAACATCGGAAGAATATCGATCACTTCTCCGGAAGTAATCGAACTTCAAAGTGTAGAATCAAAGTACTCCTTCTAAACCAGAGCACCGGAATGAAGGTTCAGTTGTGTCAGATGCGAATGTTTCATCTGACACCCCCCGACAGAGTTCTTATCTCCTAAGCCCGACCAATGTTGTTCCCGCAGGGACTATCTCTCCTAAGCAAGACAGGATTGCTATTTTGAACCCAGTGGTACCTCTTCATCCCCTGTTGTGGCCGAGTATCCAGTCGTGTTCATCTGTTCGTCTGTATGTCATGTCAGTTTCTTCAGCATATGCACACATACATCATGCATTATTTATTTGCATTCATATTGCATCATTATCATTATAATTGGTGTTGTTCCCAAGTGATAAAAGTCCTCTGTCAATCGAGTTGTCCGTTCTTTCCTCGTCAGGAAGTGAATCATCTAAGCAATCTCTCCCCAGTTTATTTCTGGATTAGAGACGGTTTTTAACTACTTTGATAACTTGAAACTCTAAAAAGCCAGAGAGCTTTCGACAAATGTCACTCTTCATCATTGAAGATGATATTTTCGCTTTCCCGAATTGAGGAAGATCCCCAGAGAAAGCCTCTTAATCAAAGATTCGGCAATACAGCAGTTCTCCTTTAGAAAATTCGCTGACAAAAAGGTCATCGGCACCTCAAAATTGGATCACATCATATGGCATTTCTCCGAGAAGATCCCGAGAAAAGTATGATGCAATACCCCCAAGCGAAAGCAGTCTCTCAAGAGACTCGTCTTCCCCTAGTAGATTCAACAAATGGCATCTCCAAACAGAGAAGTTTGTACACCTCTACAGCTCAGACGGATGGGTTACCCAGAAAGTCTAACATCAAAACTTTTTCCCATCAAATGGCATCTCCCTAGGAAAATCTGGCGAGAAGTTTGATGAAAACCGCTACAAATAGCGTCCCTTGTCAAGAAAGTTTATTGACAAAAGAAACTTAAACCAGTTCCTTGGTAGGAACCTAGGATCTAGGGGAAGTTTATATTAGAAACTGAGACCAGTTCCTTGGCTGAAGACACAGATCGAGGGGAAGTTTATTTCAGAAACTGAGACCAGTTCCTTGGTAAGAAACCAGGATCAAGGGGACGTTTATTTCAGAAACTGAGAGCAGTTCCTTGGTAGGAAACCAGGATCGGAGGGAAGTTTACCTTTTCTAAGCATCATTGCTTAGAAAAAGAAGATGGATGGGAAAGATGCCATTCATAACCCCATCAAAATTTCGGGTATTCCGATTTTTAATCCTCTTGCACCCCAAATGCCCGAATACCTTCGGCATTCACACCTTCGGATCCAAGAAGATTAAATAGGGGCATTTGTCATACCCCAAATTTTCACCACTAGTATTTCCCATCATTGTGTAAATTATCAGCACAATATGGATGTACCTTTGTGCCTCATCAATCTCCTTAAGGGTTGTTCAGCACTCACTGCAATCAGACTTAGGATTTCAAGCCCTCTCAGAGGTTTTAGGCAAAGGATCATCAAGAAATGACATGATCCTCAACTTGTCTAAGCCTCTCAAACATCCCCAATGGATCAAGAGGACTCCCACATCAAGAATCAAGAATAATGTTGCAGCATTCCAAGTGGATTAAGCCTCAAGATCGCCAGTGTCACCAAATTAGGGTTTTTAGTCGACCAGGGCCTCCAGATGGAATTTTTCCTCTGGGCATGAGCCAATGCTTCAAGTCATAACCCAAAATACTCTAAGGGACCTCATAAACCCCATCATCAAGTCAATTTAGCCTCAGGGGATGCATTAAAAAAAATCAGGAATTAGGGTTTCTTGACCTAATTCACCCCTAAGTTGACTTTTGGGACAATACATGAGCCAAGACCTCAAGACATGATTTAAGGGTCCCTAATACACCACATTGATCCATTTACAACAATGGGTTGATCCAAGAAGCTTGATTCACAAGTTTCAAGTTCATCAGAACCACAGTTAGGGTTTCCTGAAAAAGTCAACTGTGCCTTTGACTTCTGACCAGGACATGCTCCCAAACCTTGAGACATGATTGAATACACCCTATAAAACCTATAAAATTAATCCATCAAGTTTGATTTAGGTCAAGGAATTGATTTTATAGAGGATCACACAGTTTGGAATTCATTTGATAAAAAGTCAACTGTGCCCAAAAGTTAAAGTTTGACTTTATGATTTTTTGATCAATTATGTTTCCCTAACCCTAAAATGATGTTAATGTGTGATTGGAATCATCATTCATCAATAAAAATCAAGAAAATTGGGATAACTTGTAAAAGGGGTAACCATAAAAAACTTAGAAATTTTCTAAGTTATGGAACAAAGTGGCTAGGGTACCAACTTCCAATGTTCATAACTTGAGATCCAAGCAACCATTTAGGCTGATCCAAAGATGGATTTGTAGCTCTCATGGCATACTTTAAAAGTGTCAACTACACCTCATTCCAATTCATCATGGATTTTGAGTTATGGTTGGATCAAAATGGTTGAAAACATGAAATGTCACTTTTTCCAACACTTAGTGAAAATTTCACTAAATCAGAGTCTGTTTCACTTTTTCCGAAATGTAAGGGAATTTTTCACTTGGATCCAAAACGTGTCAAGACAAACTATGATCACACATATGTTTTATCATATGAGAGCTTTCCAAAATGGCCAAGAACCCCATGAAATTCCATTTGAGCTAAGAGTTATGACAGTGGCAATATGCCTTGCTGCAACTGTCATAACTAGGCAGATTTGTGCATTTTGCTCGATTTGAGCAATTTGTGCAAATGATAAACAAGTTTATCCATTAAAAACCTCAGGGAGAGACCAAGGAGGGACAAACACTGATCCATAAGCCTCCTAAGTCTTTGGAACTAAAAATAGCATGCCAAACCTAAAAAAACCTAAAGAGGGGACAAGACTCCAATATTGTTTTGGAGCATTCAATGGATGCACCAAGGTGGCATGAACTGAGCCATTTCCAACTGAATGAGTCAAGGATGATCTCTGAATTAGGGTAGCAAAGGCCTGTGCTCTAACCTCTAGTCAATGGCTAGAGGAGACTTGGATTCCTATTGATCAACATTTGCCAAACCTCTGCAGCAGTTGCCATAAAATTTTGCAGCCAAAACAAACTTGCTCTACTATAAATAGAGCTCATTTTTGCTCAGTTTAAGTACACCAAAGCACTACAACACTTGCTTTCCTCAAAATCTCTTTCTCTAGGCAAAAATGCCTTCTTTAGTAAGGTAACTCTGAGTTTTTGAGTTAGAGAGAAATTCCACCACAGCTCATGATCCAAACACATCCAATATTTCATATCTAAGTTGTCCAAACTCTCACAAGTGACCTGTAACACCAAAATCTCAACGTCCCTTCTCAAAACCACAAAATAGGACTTTTTTGCATTTTTCAAGCCATGTCTTGATTCAGTCACTTTCAAAATCAGATAAAACCTCAAACACACTCCAAATTTTATCCTTGAACTGTCCCAAATGGTTCCCCACATCTGGAACACCATTTGAGAGAGTTATTATTTTGGTCACTTTTGCCCCTTTTGCAAGAAAGGGCCAGTTTCCATTCCAGAGGTTTCCAGCTGATTCTAATCATCCTAAAAGCTCTTAAAGAGGTAAGCATCTCGACTTGAACTCTTTAAAATATGCATTGCTTTGAGGTCCATTGATCATGCACATCTTCTTCATGTTATATATGTTGTGTTTGAACCAATTCATCATGTAATCCATACCTGCAACAAGAGGTAGCACAGAAAATGCAAAGGGAGGCCTATTTCAAAACCACTATCGGGTTTTAAAATGGGGACCTCATCTGAGAAAACCACCACCACCGTTGGATTCCTTGTGAAATTCTAGGTAGGATAGACCTAAATTTTGCCCCAATCAATGGAGAAATGAGAAAGTTACAAGCTTCACGTTTTTGGCCAAAATCTTGCCTTGCCTTGCCTTGGCCAGGCCAAAAACAAGGCAAGCCTTGTATATTTGTGGCTGGGGTTTGATACACGGATGTATCACCACCCTAGTGGTAGGACGCGCGCACTGCACACAAGAGGTCTGGGGTTCAAATCCCCCTCGCCCCAGATCCTCTTTTTTACCACTTTTTCATATTTTATTATTTTTCTTATTATTTTTAATGATTTGAAAAATTAATAACTACCTCAATTTTAATTATTTTTTATTGGTTCTTTTTGCAAAAAATCACAAAACTGTTGAAATATTTTATTCCACAAAAAAACAAATTTATATTATTTATTTAATATAGTTGGTATTTTTATGAATAAATTCATTTTTAATTATTTTTAAACATTTTAAAAGTGAATATTCATCTTGAAAAATCAAAACCAAATGAGTTTTAATTCATCTTGTGATTAAAAACTCATTTTTCAAACCTTAACCAAAAATCACAAGTTGTTTATTCAAACTTATTTGGTGTTTTATCATTTTTTTATCGATTTTCTTTAAGAATTCACTTTTAAAAATGATGAAATTAGGGTTTTGATTGATTCCACCCTCATCAATCATTTTCAAACACTCATGGGCCTCTAATAGAGTGTAAGACCCAATCCCCTTTTAACCAAAACAATTTTGGGCCTCAGATATTGTATAAGTCCCTCTCCGTTAAAAGAAAAATCTCGCGCAATCGCCAGTTCAAAAATCAAATCATCTGGGCCTACCCTCGTGTTATAAGCCCCATTTCTTTTCTTTAAATTTCTTTGGGCCTCTAATAGAGTGTAAGACCCAACCCTTTTTTGAAACCAAAATGATTTGGGCCTCAGATATTGTATTAGACCCACTGTGTTTTCAAAAACCTCAGCGCGATCTCCATTGCCAAACAAATAACCCTGGGCTTCTCCTTGAGTTGTAAGTCCCATCTCTTGTACAAAAATAAATCTTTGGGCCTCTAATAGAGTGTAAGACCCAACACTTTTTTGAAACCAAAATGGTGTGGGCCTCACATATTGTATAAGTCCCTCTGTACAGTTCTCAAAACAACGGTGCTATCATCGTTAAAACTTGGGCCTCTCCTTGAGCTGTAAGCACCAACAAACTTTTCAAAGCACTTTCTCCTTTGATTTTGAATTCAAATATATGTTGTTATCAAAACTTTCTTTGTTGAACAACTAACAAAACAACATGGAAGCTCTATAACGGGTAAGTGTTTATCGGCTTTCATTTAACGCTTTCATATGTATATAATTGTATTGTGGGGCTGCTTCACTGTAAGTCTTCTTTCACATCCTTTTATATACTTGTCACATATCCACTGTGTAATACTAGTATAGTTATTTAGAGTTTTCCCCGGCAACTACGTCTAGCACTAGGTAAAGCCTTTAGGGTCACTCTTTAAATATAGTCAAAACTAGATCCCCATAGGATTTCGAGATACAGTCTTGCCTTCTCATAGGCTTAAATAATATGGAACAAAGAGAAAGGCAGTATTCTTCGTGAACCTTTTCTCAGGCTGTCACTTTAGAACTTGTCAAAGGAATTCTACTCCCTAGAGTTGACCTATTCTCGGATAACTTTCACTAAATGATCTATTCTCGGTGAATAGCATTTCTTGAACTTTTCTTGGTTTGGGACCCACAGGCTTCCTAAAAGCATCCCCGCCTCCTCTTGGGCGTTGTACAAGGAACCTTCGACTTCTTAGAAGTTCTCATGCCTTCTCTTGGGCTTAATACAAGGACCCTGACAACCTCTTAAAGGTATAAGATAGAACTTAGTCATCCTTTGCTAGAGCAGGCTTTCCAGCGTCAAAACTTTGGCCATTTTAGGGTTATACTCGTCCCTTAATGCCCGCGCCTCCTCTTGGGCATTGTACAAAAGATAAAACTCTAGACTTGGAGAGTCTAAACCTCTTGAGTCTCAAATACATTCTCAAGTTCCTTTCAAACATAGGAAAAAACACCGATCACTCTAGCTCAATCTCCAGCAGAAACCCGATCCCTCTCATGAGAGTTCCCCACACTTGGACACGCTTCAGGATCTCAATAATCCTCAGCAGTAAGTTAGCCTCCTCTTGGGCTTTGTACAAATGATTCCCCCTATTAGAGCTAATCTTTTTAAGACTCTCTTGTTGACTCAATCACTTTTAGCCTCCATCTTGGGCTTTGTACAAGACATATAAAACACTCTCTTGTTGAGTATAAAAGACTCTCTTGTTGAGTCAACCACTTTTAGCCTTCGTCTTGGGCTTTGTACTAGACATATAAAACACTCTCTTGTTGAGTATAAAAGACTCTCTTGTTGAGTCAACCACTTTTAGCCTCCGTCTTGGGCTTTATACAAGACATATAAAACACTCTCTTGTTGAGTATAAAAGACTCTCTTGTTGAGTCAACCACTTTTAGCCTCCGTCTTGGGCTTTGTACAAGACATATAAAACACTCTCTTGTTGAGTCAATCTCCATTTAGCCTATATCTCGGGCTTCGTACGAGATAGCAAAACACTCTCTTGTTGAGTATAAAAGACTCTCTTGTTGAGTCAATCTCCTTTTAGCCTCAATCTTGAGCTTCGTACGAGACATCAAATCACTTTCTTGTTGAGTATAAAAGACTCCCTTGTTGAGTCAAACATCCTTCAGACTCTCTTGTTGAGTCAATCACCTGTTTAAGACTCTCTTGTTGAGTCAACCTTTTTAGCCTCCGTCTTGGGTTTTATACATGACAGATAAAAGTACTCTCTTGTTGAGTCAAACCCATTTAACCTCCATCTTGGGCTTTATACAAGATACATTCTCCCCAACAGAGTCAAAATCCCTTCTAGCCTCAATCTTGGGCGTTGTAAAAGACAGAAAGAACATTTTCCCCGAAAAAGTCAAATTTCCCGCCTCCTCTTAGGCTTTGTATAAAGAAACCCTCGGTTAAGTCAATAAACCTTTTAGCATCAAATTTGTGCCTTGCTCACAGCATACAAACATTAACAACTCCTCTTTAGAGATGACAAATTCTCTCTCATCCAAAACCCTCAAGCTTCACATCTTGGGCTTTGAACAAGATACAAACCACCTTTAGCTTCATGTCTTGGGCTTTGAACAAGACACCAAAACATCTCTTTCCTCCCATAGAATAGGAGGAACTACGATCGCTCTGATTTCCCTGTTTCGGGAATACATAGGCATAGGATTGCAAAATCTTAGCGAGCATACTAAACAAAAAACCTAGGTCCAGTACCTTCATACCAATCAAAACTTAGGTCCAGTACCTTACCAAAAACATCGGGAAAACCCGAACATCAACAAAAACTCACTCACTCTCTCATACTTTCCCAAGAAACTTTCCCAACCCATTAACAGATAAGCACAATCAATTACAAAGTAAGATCTATTTAATAATATCCTGTGGATAACCACATATAGGATGGGTAATTGACAACTACCCATTGTATAACCTGACCCCGTCCCCCCAATCTCTTTTAAAGCGTTTGTTCGGTTAAACATTCACGTGCAAGGTTAGTTTTAGATACCTTCCCTTTCCCTTCCAGCTTCACGGGATAAATAAGAAATCAAAAAGTAGCACCCTTTTTCCACGAGGAGAAAACCCAAAATTCCGCGATAAGGTGGTCGCGTCACCGACAAAAATCGCGCGCTACAGTTGTTCAGCATAGTAACACACGGGTACCTCCACTGATTAGATGGTCTGCCAAGTTCGCTTATTCGGGGCTCACCCCCTATAGGACCCCCCATCTATGCCATCATTTATCTTAGGTTTCTCTCAAACTTACTAGATGCGACATCACTCGCAGACCCATTGACAGAAAAATAAACACGAATATCAAGTAGGAAAGCAATATATATATATATATATATATATATATATATATATATATTATTGATCCTAAAACTAACATCCTATACCTCTTAAGAGCTAGTTCTATACCTTAGACAGTCAATGGCTCCCCAGCAGAGTCGCCATTTTTCTTTAGCTAACGATTTTTGTCGGTGACGCGACTTCCTTATCGCTGAATTTTGATTCCTCACCTCAATGGGAGGAAACATTGGGTGCTACTTTCTGATTACTTATTTATCCCTTGAAGCTGGAAGGGAAAGGGAAAGTTATCTAAAACGAACCTTGCACGCATCTATTTAACTGAACAAATGCTTGACAGAGATTGGGGAGTCCGAGGTCAGGTTATACAATGGGGAGTTGTCAATTACCCGTCTTATACATAGTTATCCATGAGATGATAGTTTTAGGATCAACTTTGATACTTGATTGTGTTTGTCTATGAAATGGGAAAAGTTTGTTTTGGTGGGATGTCTGAGAGAGAGTTTTTGTTGTTTTTCTGGTTTTCCGATGTTTTTGGTAAGGTCAGGGACCTAAGGATTTTTTTTGTTTAGTGTGCTCGCTAAGATTATCGCAATCTTATGCCTACGTATTCCCTGTTATGGAGTATAGGGAAATCAGAGCAATCGTAGTTCCTCCTATTCTAAGGGAGAAACAGATATCTGGTGTCTTGTTCAAAGCCCAAGATTGAAGCTAAAAGGGTTGTTTGTTTGTGTATTGTTCAAATCCCAAGATTGAATCTAAAAGGTTTGACTGAGAGAGAATTTGTCATCTCTTAAGAGAGATATCTCATCTGTTAATCACAGTTGTTTGGGTAACTAGTTTGAAAAGGTGAATTACTTTAACTGGAATGCATGGAGACCAGCAATGCCATAATTTCCTTTATAGGGTGATTTTTTCTAAAGGAGAAAACTTTAACTCAGTGTGAGCTATGCCATTTTTCCTTAGGAGTTCATGCTAAAAGAAGGACAGTGGCTTGGATGTTTGTATCCAGAGGCTTGCCACTTACAGCAATTAGGTAGGTTTTAACCAGGATAATGAGGGACAGACAGCTTGGATATTTGAATCAACAAATGTGCCACTTACAGCAGTTATGTGGAATTATGGCTTTGTTTTGATTGACTATTTTGATGTGATTAGACAGAGAAAGATATCCTCCTACAGAGATCTTGATTTCCTCTGAGGGGATATTGATTTTTGTGTGCCTTGATTGAAGCTAAGAGGTTGATTGGATTCCACTGGGGAAAATCATTATACAAAGCCTAAGAAGAGGCTGGAAAAGACTAACTCAACAAGAGAGTGTTTATTTGGTGTCTTGTACAAAGCCCAAGATTGAGGCTGAAAGAGATTTGACTCTTTAGGGAAAAGGTTTTATCTGTCTTGTACAAATCCCAAGATTGAGGCTAAAGAAGATTTGAGGACTCCACTAGGGAGATATTTATATGTGTATTGTACAAAGCCCAAGATTGAGGCTAAAATATCCTGACTAACTCTTCTGTAGGATTTTATATGGTGTCTTGTACAAAGCCCAAGATTGTGGATGAATCTATTAAGGGAGTGTTATTATCTGTCTTGTACAAAGCCCAAGATTGAGGCTAAAAAGGATGACTGACTCTACTTGAGAGGTATTTTAGGGAGTCTCTTGTACAAAGTCCTAGATCGAGGCTAAAAGTGGGGATTAAGATGAAGTGTTTATCATTATACAAAGCCTAAGAGGAGGTTGGCTGCTGAGGGATGATCATTATACAAAGCCTAAGAGGAGGATAGTTCTGCAGGGAAAAATCATTATACAAAGCCTAAGAGGAGGCTATCTTTGCTGGGGGAAGACAAAGAAATCTTTATACAAAGTCTAAAAGGAGGTTATCTTCTGCTGAGGATTATTAAAATCCAGAGACAGGTCTATATTGGTGATTAACTCTTGCTGGGGTTTTACAGAAGGGTTAAGATATCAGAGACCTTAAGGTTCTGATGAGGATTGTGACTGTGAAAGGACCCATGCTGGGGATTTAACTGAAAATGTGACAGTTGAGAATTCATTTCTCTGGTGAGAGTTTTTGAGTTTATAGTAATTGACCCAATGATGGGGAAAATTGAAGGTGTAAGGTTTAAGGATTGAGTTGTGAAAACGTTTAGTTTTATTTCTGTTTGGAGATTTGATCAGATGAGCAGGGTTATTTTCCTGTTCTTTAAGGAAATGGGAAATCCAAAGGGTATGAGATTGTCCAAGTCTACTGGTATTGAGAAATTAGTTCTCAGAATGGTGAATGATCTTTGTATCATGCCCAAGAGAAGGCTGGTAAGCTAAGGGATGAAGGTCAACCCTGAACTGGTCTGTTGTTTTGACTCAAAAAGACTGATCTAGAAAATGATGACTAGGTTTTGTCCTATACCTGTAGAAGGTCTCTAGGTCCTTGTACTAATCCCAAGAGGAGGCATGAGAACTTCTAGGAAGCCTGAGGGTCCGTGTACAAAGCCCAAGAGGAGGCTGGGATGACAAGTATATAAAAGGATATGAAAGAAGGACTTAGAGGTGAGCAGCTTCCCACAATAAAGTTATATATATGAAAATCATGTAATGAAAGCAGATAAAAACTTACAGGTGAGCAAGCTTCCATGTTGTAATGTTAGTTGTTCAATGAAATTGAAACAAGTTTGATAACAGTTATTGCAAAGCGGAAAATTGGGGCTTATTCAATGAGACGCCCTGATGATTTAATTGAATACAGACTGTATGATTAACAGAGTATTTACAAAGAGATTTGGGTCTTATACTCTAATAGAGAGCCCAAAGATTATTTTTGTACAAGGTATGGGGCTTACAACTCAAGGAGTGGCCCAGATGGAAACAATGATCGCATTGTTATTTTGAAAACTGGATTGCGTCTTATACAATTACTAAGGCCCAAAATTATTTATGTACAAAAGGGGGGTTGGGTCTTACACTCTAATAGAGGCCCAAAAGTGTTTTTAAAGAAAAGAAGTGGGACTTATAGCTCAAGGAAAGACCCAAGTTATTTAATTTTGAACTGGCGATCGCACCGAGGTTTTTGAAAATGTAGTGGAACTCCAAAAATGATTTTGGTTGAAAAGGGATTGGGTCTTACACTCTATTAGAGGCCCAAAGAGTTTGAAAATGAATTAAAGATAGGTCTTATAGCTCAAGGAGAAGCCCAATTGATTTTTTTAAAAAGGCAATGATCACGCCATTATTTTGAAAATGTACAGAGGGACTTATAAAATGTGTGAGGCCCAAAATGGTTTATTTACAAAGGAATTGGGTCTTACAATCTATTAGAGGCCCAAAGATGTTTTGAAAAAGATTGGTGAGGGTGAAATTAATCAAAACTCTAATTTGTTTGAAAATGGAAATAATTTTGATTAAAAATTAATAAAAATTATTGAAAACATGTGAAAAATGAGTTGTGATTTTGGATCAATATTTCAAAAATCATGTTTTTATCCCCAAAATGATTAAAAGTCATTTAAGTTTGGAAAATCAAGAAGTGAAAAATATTTTAAATGTTAAAAAACAAATAAGAATTAATTCTTTGCAAAAATATCAAATATATGAAATAAATAATATTTTTGGGAAATTTTTGTAAAATAAAATATTTTAACATTTTTGTGAATTTTTAAAAAAAGAATCAACTCAAAATCATTAAAAATCAGAGAGAAATTAATTTTTGAATCAATTAAATAAAATCACAAAATTCTAATATTTGAATATTTGAAAAGAGGCGCCAAGAACACACCAAGAACACGCGTGTGTTCTGATTTTTTGCAGATTTGCAAAACATATGATTTCTCATTGAATACTTGATGATATCACACAATCCACATATCATCTTGCTCGTTTTCAACTCACGATCATGTCTATGGTGTTTAATTTCATTTATTTTAAGTATGGAATGAGATATCAAAGAGAAACCTCAAGAACCCAAATTTCTGCAAGAGGGCTAGGAAATTCCATACACGATTCATACAAAGAAATTGATTGAGGGGAAACACTCTATACATGATTATGAACATATGGCAAAATTATTGTGCAGTGAAATATGCATGCATCATGGAGTTTGAAGAGTTCAGGCTTACCTCTTGCAGCTGGTGATCGTGTTTTGTGTTGGAGGTGTTGCAAGTCGGTTCTAATGATCTGGACAGTTTCCTTAGGTGCCAAGAGTTGTGTCTGAATTCTTGGAGTGGTTTGAAACAAGCTGGAACTTGAGATGGTACCTCAATTGCAACTCTGTCAAGAACTTGAGCAGTTGGTGGGTGATTTTGTGAAATAGGTTTTCCAATTGTGATTTTGTGTTTTAGAACACTCATATATGATGTTTATGAGGTGTTAGCTTGATTTGTTTGGTTTTAATCACTCTTAATTTCAAAACCCGATTGTGACTTGGTTTAGAAGGAAAATTTGGAGTGAAAGAGGTCATTTTGAGAAAGGCATCTGTTTAGGGCCTTTGGTGTGCTTGAACTGATCACAAATGAGCTCTATTTATAGAAGAGCAAGTTTGTTTTGGCTGAATTAGTGAATGGCAAAGGGGATCAGATTGTATTTAATGTTGGATTCCTTGGTCAATGGTCTTCTCTAGCCATTGACTTGCACTAGGCTTTGCAGGTTTAGGTCTTCTGATTCTTGCAACCACCTTGACTCAATTGGACTGGTTTGTGGTTCATCCATGCCACCTCAATGTATCACTTTAATGCACAATGCCAAAATTGAATTTCAAGTTTGCACATGGCAAGCCAAGTCCTTTGGCATTTTGTGGTATGGATCAGATCATTCATCCATTTGGATTGTAATTGATCAGAAATGCAATGATCAAAGTGTGCAAAGTTGGTTTTGGAAATTATGGGGTGCAAGTTTGCACAAATTCTGCCTAGAACTGTCATGGAGACAGTTTACAACAAGGCAACCTTGGAGATCCATAACTCCTAGCTCAGATGGAGTTTGATGGTGTTTTTGGACAATATGGAAAGCTAATGTATCCTACTTAAATGTGATGTCCAACTTTGGTTTTGAATTAACTTGCATTTGGTTTACAGATGCCTCTACATTTTGAAAAAAGTAAGACAGATTCTGACTTAGTGAAAATTTCACTAAGTATTGGAAAAAGTGGGATTTTCATGTTTTTGTGATTTTGATCAATCCATAACTGAAAATCCATGAAGATTTAGAATTACTTGTAGTTGAAGCATTTGAAGTTTGTAAGATGGACTACAATCTGAGCTTTAAATGGGAGAAAAAGTCCTTGTGGTTTAGGAGATATGGCCTTGCAAAGTTGGTACCCTAGCCACTTTGTTCCATAACTTAGAAAAATTCTAAGTTTCTAAGATGACACCTTTTACAAGTTATCTCATTTTCTTTGATTTTTCTTGATGAATGATGATTCAAATCACACATTAACATGATTTTAGGGTTAAGGAAACCTTGGTTGACCGAAATTTTAAAAATTCAAACTTCGATTTTTGTAAAGTTGTCATACCCCACTTCAGGGATTAAGCACAAGGCTGCAACATTCTGAGTGGATCAAGCCTCAAGATCGCCAGTGTCACTAAATTAGGGTTTTGGTCGACCAGGGCCTCCAGATATAAATTTTCCTATGGCCATGAGCCAATGATTCAAAGCATAAACCTAATATCCTCCATGGAACATCATGAACCCAATCATCAAGTCAATTTTGCCATCAAGTCAATTTTTACCAAAGACATGCTCCCAAATCCTAGGACATGATTCAATACACCTTATAACACCTATGAAATCAATCCATCAAGTTTGATTTAGGTCAAGGACTTGATTTAATAGAGGATCGCACAGTTTAGAATTTATTTGACAAAAAGTCAACTGTGCACAAAAGTCAACTTTGACTTTTTGAAAATTTTCACAATTATGGTTCTTTGACCCTAAAATGATGTTAATGTATGTTTGGAATCATCATTAATCAAGAAAAATCAAGAAAAGTGGGACAACTTGTAAAAGGGGTAACCATAAAAAACTTAGAAATTTTCTAAGTTTTGGAATAAAGTGGCTAGGGTACCAACTTTGGAGGATCATAACTCCTAAACCACAAGGCCATTTTTCCCCATTCAAAGCTGGATTTGTAGCCCTCATGGGCCTCTACAAAAGTGTCAACTACACCTCTTTCCAATTCCTCATGCATTTCAAGTTATGGAATGACCAAAATCACAAAAAGTGAAAATGTCACCTTTTTCCAACACTTAGTGAAATTTTCACTAAGTCAAAATCTGTCTTACTTTTTTCCAAATGTATTGGCATTTTTCACTTGGATCCAAAAATTATCAAAACCAATTATGATCAAACAGTTGTTGTATCATATGAGGGCTTTCCAAAATGGCCAAGAACTCCATCAAATTCCACTTGAGCCATGAGATATGACAATGCCAATATGCCTTGCTGCAAACTATCATGGCAAGGCAGATTTTGGAGTTTTGCTCGATTTGCCCAAATTTTGCAAAGGGCAAGCAACTCTATCCATCTGAACACCTCAAGGGGGGACCAAGGAGGAACCAACTTAGATCCCAAGCCTCCCATGTCTTTGGAACCAAAAATAGCATGCCAAACCTAGAAATCCCTAAAAGAGGGACAAGACTCTAATTTTGGATTAGAGCATTCAATGCATACACCAAGGTGGCATGGATTGAGCCATTTCCAACTGAATTCAGTCAAGACTTATCCAAGACCAGAGGAACCAGTAGCTTGTGCCCTAACCTCTAGTCAATCGCTAGAGGAGACTTGGATTCTCATTTCTCAAGATTGGCAAAACCTATGCAACAGTTGCCATTCACTATTCCTTGTAAGACAAACTTGCTCTACTATAAATAGAGCTCATTCGTGATCAGTTTGAGTACACCAAGGCCATCAAACAGATGCTTTCCTCAAAATCTCTTTCTCTAGGCAAAAATATCTTCTTTAGCAAGGTAACTTTGAGTTTGAGTTTGAGAGCAATTCCACCACAGCTTATGATCCAAACACATTTAATATGTCATATCTAAGTTGTCCAAACTCTCACAATTGACCTGTAACACCAAAATCACAAAGTCACCTCTCAAAACCTCAAAATAGGCCTTTTTGTGCATTTTTCAAGCCATGTCTTGATTCGGTCACTTTCCAAACCAGATACAACCTCAAATACACTCCAAATATCATCCTTGAACTGTCCCAAAAGGTTCCACACATCTGGAACACCATTTGAGAGAGTTGCTATTTTGGCCACTTTTGCCCCTTTTGCAAGAAAGAGCTCAAACTTGCTCCTGAGGTTTCCAGGTGATTCCAACCATCCTTAAAGCTCCAAAAAGAGGTAAGCATCTCAACTTGAACTTTTGAAAATATGCTTTCTTTTGATGTCCACTGATCATGCATCTCTTATACATGTTATATGTGTTGTGTTTGCACCAATTTATCATGTAATTCATGCTTGTACCAAGAGATTGCATGGAAAATGCAAATGATGGCCTATTTCAAAACCAATATCGGGTTTTCCAATAGGAGCATGATCTGGAAATAAACACCACCGCCATTGGATTCCTTGTGAAATTCTAGGCAGGATAGACCTAAATTTTGTCCCAATCCATGGAGAAATGAGAAAGTTATGGCCTTCACGTTTCTAACCAAAATCTTGCCTTGCATGGCCATGGCCAGGCCTAGAAAACAAGGCAAGCCTTGTATATTTGTGGTTTCATTTCAATCAACTGATGTATCACCACCCTAGTGGTAAGGCGCGTGCCCTTCACACAAGAGGTCTGGGGTTCGAATCTCCCTCGCCCCAGATCCTCTTTTTGCTATTTTTTCCACTTTTTATTATTTTTCTTATTATTTTTAATGATTTGAAAAATTAATAACTCCCTCAATTTTAATTATTTTTTATTGGTTCCTTCTGCAAAAAATCACAAAAATATTGAAATATTTTATTCCACAAAAAAATCAAATTTATATTAGTTATTTAATATAGTTATTATTTTTGGGAATAAATTCCTTTTAAATTGTTTTTAAACATTTAAAAGTGAATATTTACTTTGAAAATCAAAACCAAATGAGTTTTAATTCATCTTGTGATTAAAATCTCATTTTTCAAACCTTAAACAAAAATCACAAGTAGTTTATTCAAGCTTATTTGGTATTTTAATCATTTTATTTGATTTTCTTTAAATATTTACTTTTAAAGGAAAACAAAATTAGGGTTTCTTTGATTTTCACCCTCACTAATCATTTTCAAACCTTTTGGGCCTCTAATAGATTGTAATACCCAACCCCTTTTGTAAATACACCACCTTTTGGGCCTCAGTCATTGTATAAGACCCACTATATTTTCAAAAACAAACGGCGCGATCGTCGCCTTTTTAACAAAAATAACTTGTACAAAAATAACTCTTCGGGCCTCTAATAGAGTGTAAGACCTAATCCCCTTTTAACCAAAACATGTTGGGCCTCAGATATTGTATAAGTCCCTCTGTGTTAAAAGAAAAAATCTCGGCACGATTGCCAATTCAAAAACAAATCATCTGGGCCTATCATCATTTTATAAGCCCCATTCTTTTCCTTTAAACACCTTTGGGCCTCTTGAGAGAGTGTAAGACCCATCCCTTTGTACAGAAAACCTTTTGGGTCTCAGTCACTTGTATAAGTCCCTGTACAAAACAACAGTGCAATCACTGATAAAACCTTTGGCCTCTCCTTGAGCTGTAAGCCCCAACAATTCATTCAAAGTACTATCTCCTTTGATTTTGAATAGAATATTGTTATCAAAGCTTTCTTTGTTGAACAACTAACCAAACAACATGGAAGCTCTACAACCGAGTAAGTGTTTACCCGCTTTCTTTATCCGCTTTCATATATATATATATATAACTGCATTGTTGGGCTGCTCACTGTAAGTATCCTTTCACAAACTTTTATATACTCATCATATACTAACTGTGTAATATTAGTATAGTTATTTAGAGTTTTCCCCGGCAACTACGTCTAGCACTAGGTAAAACCCTGTTGGTCACTCTTAAATACAAACAAAAATAGATCCCAATAGGATTACCAGACACAGTCTTCCCTCCTCTTGGGGTTAAACAATATGGAGACGTGAAAGGCAGATTCTCTGTGAACCTTTTCTCAGACTGTCACCCTTAGAAATTGTCAAAGAGACTCTACTCCCCAGAGATGATCTTTTCTCCGTGAATGGCATCTCTTGAGTTTCTTCCAAATTGTCGGACTTTCCTGGCTTGATTTATTCTCGGTGAATGGCATGTCTTGAACTTCTCGGGGTTTGGGGACCCACAGGCTTCTTAAAAGCATCCCCGCCTCCTCTTGGGCATTGTAAAAGGACCCTTCGGCTTCTTAAAAGGTCTCATGCCTTCTCTTGGGCTTAGTGCAAGGACCCAGAGACCTCTACAGGTATAGGAACAGAACCTAGTCATCAATTTGCTAGAGCTGTCTTTCTGAGTCAAGTATCAGACCAGTTAATGGGTTGATCTTCATCCCTTAACATACGAGCCTCCTCTTGGGCATCATACAAAGATCATTCACTTATCCGAGAATCGATTTCTCAAAACACCAGTAGACTTTGACAGTCTCAATACCCTTTGGATTTCCTATTTCCTTAAAGAACAGGAAATAACCCTGATCCTCTGATCAATCCCTAAGCACAATATTACCCATATAAGAACTGATTTTCTCTTTATCCAATATATTGGACCTGTCACTAAACTAAAACAGTTACAATAGCCTCCTCTTGGGCTTTGTACAATGATTCTTCCAAGCGGAGCAAACCTTAACACACTCTTTTGTTGAGTATAAAAGACTCTCTTGTTGAGTCAATCCCTTTTAGCCTTTATCTCAGGCTTCATACGAGATACTAAAAGACTCTCTTGTTGAGTCAAATCCTTTAGCCTCCATCTCGGGCTTCGTACGAGATACAAAAAACACAACCTTGTTGAGTATGACAGACTCTCTTGTTGAGTCAACCCCCTTTCAGCCTTCATCTCGGGCTTCGTACGAGATACCAAAACACTCTCTTGTTGAGTATAAAAGACTCTCTTGTTGAGTTAATCCCTTTCAGCCTCCATCTCGGGCTTCGTACGAGATACTAAAAGACTCTTTTGTTGAGTAAACTCCTTTAGCCTCTCTCTCGGGCATCGTACGAGACATATAATAGACTCTCTTATTGAGTCAACCCTTTTAGCCTCTCTCTCGGGCTTCGTACGAGACACATAAAAGCACCCGCTTGTTGGGTCAATAGCCTCCTCTTAGGCTTTATATAAAGAAAACCCTGGTTGAGTCAATCAACCTTTTAGCATCAATGTTGTGCCTTGTTCATAGCATACAAATATCAACAACTCCCCTTTAGAGATGACAAATTCTCTCTAAAGTCATAACCCTTCAGCTTCATATCTTGGGCTTTGAACAAGATACAAACCACCTTTAGCTTCACGTCTTGGGCTTTGAACAAGACACCAAAACAACCTTTTTCCTCCCATAAAATAGGAGGAACTACGATCGCTCTGATTTCCCTGTTTTGTCAAACGGGAATACGTAGGCATAAGATTGAAAAGTCTTAGCGAGCACACTAATAAAAAAAAACCCCAAAAACCCAGTATCTTCATAAATCGAAAAGCGGAAGTCCTAACATCCTACCAATAGCCTAGACCATGTGTTTTTACCAATATAACCTAAGAGAGACCCACAATCTTTGTAGCATCTGTAAACCAACAGTCATCTGTTCAAACTCAGTTTGCAAGTAGGGTTAATTGGAGACATCTATTTCCCTTCCTTCATCAGCTTCAATAGGATAAAAAATGAATCGAGCTGTAGTAACCCAAAGCGATAGTGTTTCACAACCACACAAAAACTCGGGCTACAGAAAAATGGTGACTCTGCTGGGGACGGTTCGAGATCTTATTCTCTTCCCATCTTTTAGGTAGAAACCCCTAAATTCATGTCACAGAAATGATAGCTCGGCTGGGGAGTCATTGTCTGTATAGGATCATAAGACTAGAGGTCTAAGATGATTAAGACAAATATATATACTATTTTTCCTAATTGATATCTGTGTTTATTTTTCTGCTGATGGGAATGCGTGTGATGCCGCATGTGGAAAGATTGAGTATACACCTAAAATAGGTGATGGTAATGCAGGTAGTCTTACTGGGAGTGAAGTCTAGTTAAGAGTCCCCGATCGACCATCAAACTCAGTGGAGACTCCCTTTGCAGATACATTGCCTATACGACTTCGGTTGTTGAAAGTAGTGTGGTCGACTGGGTTATTTGAAAACTTGAGGTTTTTAGCAGACTTAAGCCATTTGGTAGTGCGGAAGCTATCGAAAATAGTTGTCACACGATACTACCCTCATCTGAGATCACTCCAGGATACATCAGCTCGCTGGCGATCTGCTTGTTGTTGTTATCCAAGAGGAGTCAATGATTTTCCAGATAGGTACAAAAAATCACCAGTATAAACCTTTCGGGGGGGTGGTAGAGCCTTGACTTCATGACACCGACCCTTTAACCCCATGTTTTTTCTATGTTTTTGTGTACTGCATTCACACATTCATTTAAAAAACATTAAAACAAAGAAAATCTTCTCTTCTAGTCTCTCTCTTTTTCAAATTAAACTGAGACAATGATTGCAAATATCAGAGAAAGGAGATTGCGCTAATGGATTTCGGTAGAAGGAAAACTCATAAGTACACCTTCAAGTTCCCAAAGTTGGAGGATTTGAGAGGTTTGGCAAGAATGATCACCAACCACGAGGCTTTCAGAGCGAAGTATGGAGGACTACTGTCTTTATTAAGGGTCCATGTAATCGAAGGAATCCTATCCAAACTAATCCAGTTCTACGATCCGGTCTATCACTGTTTCACATTCCCAGATTATCAGCTTGCACCAACGCTGGAGGAGTATTCTCACTTGACTGACTTACATATTACTGATCAGGCTCCTTTTTCTGGACTGGAAGAAATTCCAAAGGATCAAACCATTGCAAGAGCAATTTATTTGGACGAGTCAGAAGTCAGGACTCACATAACCACTAAGGGTGGCATCCAGGGTTTGCCAGCCTAGTTCTTGACAAAGAAGGCTCTATACTTTGCTAGTATAGGGAACATGGCCGCTTTCGAGAGCATCTTTGTTTTGCTCACCTACGGGTTATTTTTGTTTCCCAACATTGATAACTTCGTAGATATCAACGCCATTAAGATTTTTTTGATTGGAAATGCCATACCGACCTTACTCGCAGATGCGTATCATTCGGTACACTTAAGGAATTTGTATAATGGAGGAATGAACACATGTTGTGTACCCCTGCTATACAAATGGTTCACTTCCCATTTGCCCAAGTCTGCTGCATTTTGGGATCAAAAGAATACTTTACGTTGGTCGCAGAGAGTCATGTCTCTTACCAACTCTGACATCGAATGGTACAATCGAATATATGACGGGATCAGGATCATTGACCATTGTGGAAATTTCCCAAATGTACCCCTTATAGGAACTAAGGGAGGAATCAACTATCATCCGGTGCTAGTTCGTCGTCAATTTGGATACCCGATGAGGCATGTTCTGCGCAATGCTCATCTGGAAGGTCTTTTCTTCAAGGAAGGAGAAAATGATAGGGCACTAAAGACACAAATAGTGCATGCCTGGAAACACGTTCACAAGAAAGGACAAGAGTCTCTTGGAAAACCATACTGTGTCTCAATGGAGCCTTATCTCCATTAGGTACAAACTAGAGCTCTCAAGCTAAGGATGCCTTACCCTCGTCCGGAAGTTCTTCCATTAAGGGACTCTGCCCTTTATTTTTATGTCTGAGACGGAAAAGCTTCAGGTTACTCTCAGCAAAATTCAGCAGGAGAAGAGGTCTTGGAGGAACAAGTACCGTATTCTCAATTTGGAATGTAAGAAAAACCAGCAGCTATTAAGAGAAAAAGATTCTCTGATTGAGATTTTAGAGCAACATGCTGTAGAGAATCAGGATGATCAAAGGAATTTGCTCGCTCCTTTCACTTGGCAAAGGAATGACAACCCGGCAACGGTCGAAGAGCCCCGATCAAAGAAAAGGAAAGCATCAGAACCAGCACTTGGGCTCTCTTCAAAGAGGACTCAGGATCCATTAGTTTAGGTTTCCTTTTTCAGCACTTTGTAATCTACTATATTTCCAATTCCGCAATCCTTGGAAATCAATAAAACGGGGTTTCCTCGCTGTTTGATATGTGCAATCTAAATTGTCGAAGTTTACTTTGAATAAACAAAAATAATTAATAATCATTGCATTCATCATTCTTACTTAACACATTCTTCTTACCTATGAATCTCACGTTTGTGTCTCGGTTCTAGAGTCAAACTGTCTCATTCGTACAATACTCGGGCCAATCGTCAGAAAAAGATGGATGATCTCGAGGAAGAGAACAGAGAGTTGAGAGAAGAGATTGACACTCTAAAAGAGGATCTGAAAAAGCTTCATAACGATATGCAAGCTCTAGCAGAAGCTCAGATGCAACAAAAAAGGACTGTGATCTCAAAGATCACATTGACGCCCATAGTGGAGAAGCTAGATCCTAGGTACAAAATGCCGAAAGATCGTCCCTGGGGCATGCCTATCAATTATATTCCGGAAGGATATGTTTCGCCGATCAATGAGGATCAAGGTACCATAGCAGGAGCCGTTGGGCCTGAAGGTTACAAACTTCGGGAAAGCGAAGATGCCAGGGGCATGACAACAACTCCTAAAGGTTACAAACTTCGGGAGGCACCGAGAGTCTCGCCTTAATGGCTATACCACCGCCCGTGGTGCACACAGTCCCGAAAGGGCAGATTCCACAGATACCGTCTGATGGTAACGACAACTTGTTCAACAAAATGAATGAGTTCCCGGAACAGTTCCTAGAAATGCAGAAAGAACTGCAAGCCGTGCGCGGTCAGGATTTATTTGGAAAGGACGCCGCAGACCTCTACTTGGTCCCTAATGTGAAAGTCCCGCACAAATTCCAGGTGCCCGACTTTGAAAAGTACAAGGGTAACTCTTGGCCTCAGAGCCATCTGGTGATGTACGCTCGGCGAATGTCAACTCAGACAAAGAACCAGGAGCTACTAATTCATTACTTTCAGGATAGTTTAACCGGTGCCGCATTAAAATAGTACATGGGGTTAAACCGCGCCACAATCGGCACATTCAAGGATCTTGGTACTGCCTTCGTTCAGTAGTACAAATACAATTTGGACATGGTACCGAACAGAGATCAACTCAGATCGATGTCACAAAAGGACAGGAAACCTTTAAGGAGTACGCTCAGTGATGGCATGAAATCGCCTCCCAGATTTTTCCACCTCTTGAGGAAAAAGAGATGACAAAGATCTTCTTAAAGACCTTGAGCTCATTTTACTACGACAAAATGGTCGCCAGTGCGCCCAGTGACTTCACTGAGATGGTGGGCATGGGAGTTCGTCTTGAGGAAGCCGTCCGGGAAGGACATTTAGTAAAAGATGCTAGATCATCAAGTAGTACAAAACGATACGGTAATGCTCTCCCTAAGAAAAAATGTAGGATATTGGGAATATCTCTCTCGGAAAGCAAAGGCGATGATATCATCTAGTAGTAGCTGTGACTCCTGCTATCAACCCCGCGCCTATTCCTACGTATCAACCTCAGGTTGCACATAGCCAACCTAATCAACAGCTATATCAGCAAAGGACGCAACAACCTCTTCAGCAGACTCGTTCTCCATATAACAACAATTGTACGATGCGACCTTCAGGGTTTGACCTTATACCTGTGTTGTACGCAGATCTATTTCTGTTACTACTGGTCAAGGGGCACGTCCAAACTAGGGCTCCTCTTACAGTACCAAAAAGTCTGCCTTTTTGGTTCAAAGTGGATCAGACTTGTCCTTACCATCAAGGAGGACCAGGGCATAACATATAATACTGTCTCAGTTTCAAATCCGACGTACAAAAGCTTATTAGGAGCGGAGTTTTATCTTTCAAAGATACGAATCTGAATGTTCTCAAGAACCCGCTGCCTCAACATGAGAAAGTTGTAGTCAATTTGATAGAGGGAGAGTCTAACAACATCTATCTAATTCATGATGTACTCTTGTTAAGGGCCAACTTGATCAAGATGCATTGTAGACAGAGCGGATATGGCCATGTGCCACCTCATAATTATCACCAGTGTGATATCTGCTCTAAAAACAATCAGGGATGTTCTGTAGTGCAATCAGCTCTACGGGAACAATTAGATCTCGGATGGAACCAAGAGCATCGAGTTCATGGAGTTAACATGACCTATATGAATTCCAACATTATTCAAAACCATGACATTCGTGCAATTAATGTCAACTTGGTGGCAATGCACTCAAGGTAAAGACAGTACCATAATCTGCCGCGGCACGATTATAATTCCTGTCTGACTTGCTCGGTAAACAAACAGGGATGCTCTTTTGTACAAGAGGCCCTCCAGAGTCAAATGGATCTTGGGTGGATCCAGGACTACCATGATAAAAATATTTATCAAATCAACATGATTCAAATCTTTGATATTCATTTGAAGAATACCAGCTTGGTGGAGTTACATGCCAAGCAAGTCCAACTTGGTTTTCTCACTTCTCACGATTATCTGAACTGTAAAGTATGCAGTGAGAGAAACCAAGGGTGCACTCTCGATCAAAGAACTTTACAAAATTTGTTAAACCACTGGTGGCTTCCGATCTATCTGGATGAAGACACGCAACAAATCAGTGTGCTTAATGGGAACCCTACTAGACGTCAAAGTCAGGATGTCCGATCTTCGCAAACTGACTTGGTAAGGTTGCACTGCATTCAAAGCGGGCGTGACCAAGTGCCATCACATAATTATAAACGCTGTAGAGTCTGCTCGGAGAATAACCAAGGATGCTACCTTGTGCGGGCAACTCTTCAAGGTCAGTTGGATCAAAAAGAGATTCACCCATGTCCGAGTTCCGAGCCCATCAACTGGACGGCGGACTACTTCGCTGATCAAATCAGAGACGTTGTCATAATCTTTGATCATCAACAAAACAAGGATGTTTTTACAATCATCCCTCTACTGGACGAATCAAAAGTTCCTAGCCAGGGACTAATTAAAGTTACTTACGACAGTCAGAAAAATCAGAAGGCTCCTGTAGTTATGTATCTACCAGGACCATTACCGTATGAATCAGCTAAGGAGATCCCTTACTAATACGGTGCAACGATAATTGAGAATGGAAAGGAAATTCCATTACCCTCCGTCGTGAATATTGCAGACATCAGTCAAGTAACACAGAGCGGTCGAATCTTCAACCGAGGAGTTGGAGAACCTAACTAAGAAAAGGAATTTCAGACAGAAGCTCCCAATCCACCAGTCGGTCAATCCAGTAATCCCAACCTTCCGAAATACAATGATGAGATGCTGAAGCTCATCCAAAGGAGTGAATACAACATTGTTGATTAGCTGTTACAAACTCCTTCAAAGATCTCTGTGTTATCACTTTTACTCAGTTCTGATGCATACAGAGAGGCTCTACAGAAAGTCTTAGAGCAGGCCTTTGTGGAACAGGATGTGTCAATACGACAGTTCGATAGCATCATCTCTAACATCACTTCCTGCAACAACTTAAGATTCAGTGATGAGGATTTGCCAGAGGGGGGCAGAAGTCACAACATGGTGCTCAATATCATAGTTAACTGCCAGGACGATGCTTTAGCCAGCGTACTGGTAGACACAGGATCGACCATCAACGTTATGCTGAAGTCCACTATTATGCGACTATCATTCAAAGGATCCTCAATGAGGGGCAGTGAAGTCATCGTTAAAACATTTGACGGGTCTCGGAAAGTAGTTATCGGCGAAGTCGACCTTCCTATAACTATCGGTCCTCACACTTTCTTAATCACTTTCCAGGTCATGGACGTCCGGGAAGCGTACAATTATTTATTTGGAAGACCTTGGATACACCAGGCTGGGGCCGTCACTTCGATGCTGCACCAAAAACGGAAGTTCATCAAGAATGATCAACTCGTCACGGTCTGTGGGGAGCAAGCCTTGCTTGTGAGCAACTTGTCATCATCTACTTGTGTAGAACCCGAGGAGGTTGTTGGAACCCAGTTCCAAGCACTTTCGGTGAGCAATAAGAATCAATCAGAGAAAGGAACCTCAATTTCCTCGTATGGAGATGCTCTCAAAGTGATCAAAAATAACAATACAAAAGGATGGGGACAGCTTGTCATTCCTATCGATAATAAAACTAAAAAGGGTCTTGGTTTTTCTTCAACCTGCACCCAGACTGCTGCTAGCAATGAAAGTCTTCTTCCCATTCAGGAATTCTTCCACAGTGGAGGTTTCCTTCACCCAGTGCCTCAAATAGTCCATATTATCAACAGGGAGGATTCCCCCGATATAGATGAGGAATGGAAGTCCTATCTTAACAAGGACGGTTATATGTCTCAAGAAGAGGTGTCTACGCCATTCTGCTATCCTGCACAGAGTCTGAGATTTATACCCAGGCCAGACGTCAAAATGATATACGGAGATTGTGATCCGGAAGGATGTCGTGCTCCACCAAATTCATTCGAGGAAGACACTCTGATGAGAGACAACTTTGACCACAACTATTATGGCCCAATGGATGGCCTGCCTATTTGGCAGCCGTACCCAGGCAACTTGGGGCAAGAAAGTAAGCCGAACAATGGAAATCAGCTGAGCATCATTGAACAGAATACCTTTGTCCCCACCATGTCATGGGATCAACACTCAGGTCGTTCAGAACCTATCTAGTACCACGATGAATTGGCAAAGCTTGTCAAACTAGAATTTATCAACTACGCTTTTCTTGAGGCCAACGTCATCAAGAGAGATGACTCCTCCAGTTCCAAAGAAGTGTGGGACACCATAGGACGACCAAGTGGAAAATACGACTATATGGTCAAGTACACTACTCCTGAAAGCTCTCACATCAGGCTCGAAGACATCCAGCTAACTGGATGGGGAGATTTTCCTGAGAGCACAAATACTCTGCAAAATACAACTGAGGAATCCTCCTACGACAACTCTGCCTGGGAGACAGATTCCAATGATCCTGCTCCACCAGAAATCAACGTTATTTCTGAAGACAAAGCAAGGAAAGTACCAGACTTTGTGATTCACCGAGGAGTTCGCCGCCAATGGGTTGTTGTCGATGTTCTGAAGATTGTTCATAAGTTAAAGTAATTGCCGTCTTAAACCTTTCACTCTGCCCAGGTGAAACGGATGTTATGATAGGGCTCACTTTCTGTAAATTTCCCTCTTCGCTTTGCCCAAAGCGATAGAGTTTTGCTTTATAGGGTTGTAGTTTCAAGAAATGACTTGTTCATTAATAAAATAACGCCGTTCTGTAATTTCCGCATTAATTGATGTGTTCTTTTCTTTTGCTTTTTCTGAAAATGGTAATCCTAAAAAACAAATCAATAATAAAAACAAGCAGTTTTCCAAAAATACACGGCACACACTTTTGCATTCTCGTTATCTCTTCTAAAACACAAATCATACTGTCATACAGATTGCTTATTTTAAACCCCGTTGAAACATACGATCCGATGCCTTCTCCCGACTTTGAGTTCCCGGTATTTGGGGCTGAAGAAGAAGTTGACGACGAAATTCCAGAAGAGATCTCCCGATTACTCCAACAGGAGGAAAGGTCCATTGAACCTCACAAAGAGCCGTTAGAAACAATAAACGTGGGTTTAGAAAAAAAAGAGAAAATAAATCAGGATTGGGGCACTGCTCAGTCCAACTGCTAAAGAGAGTTTAACGAAGCTTCTCAGAGAATTTCCCGATGTGTTTGCTTGGTCCTACCAGGACATGCCAGGGTTGGATACCAGCATCGTGGAACATCACTTACCATTGAAGCCAGAATGTGCACCAGTAAAACAAAGGTTGAGAAGAACTCATCCAGACATGGCCATCAAAATCAAAGAGGAGGTCCAGAAATAGATTGAGGCAGGGATTTGAACAAGGCTAGTCCAAAGGATGACTTTCCCTTACCACACATTGACATACTGGTAGATAGCACAATAAAGTTCAAAGTTTTCTCCTTCATGGATGGATTCTCGGGCTATAATCAGATTAAAATGGCACCGAAAGACATGGAGAAAACCTCGTTCATTACCCCATGGGGTACCTTTTGTTACAAGGTAATGCCGTTCGATTTGAAGAACGCCGGGGCAACCTATCAAAGGGCCATGACTACTCTGTTTCATGACATGATACACATGGAAATTGAGGTATATGTCGATGATATGATTGCAAAATCTAAGATAGAAGAGAAGCATGTGACCAACCTATCAAAATTATTCGAGCGGTTGAGAAATTACAAACTCTGCTTGAATCCCAACAAATGCACCTTCGGTGTCCGTTCAGGGAAACTCTTAGGGTTCATCGTCAGCCATAAAGGAATTGAGGTTGATCCTTACAAGGTCAAGGCCATTCAAGAAATGCCTTCTCCGAAAACTGAAAATCAAGTCAGAGGATTCTTGGGACGTTTGAACTACATCTCCAGATTCATATTCCTTATGACCACGACCTGTGCGCCGATTTTCAAATTACTCAAAAAGAACCAAAACTGCGTTTGGACAGAAGATTACGAAACCACCTTCGATAGTATCAAGGTATACCTGTTGAATCCGCCGATCCTGTAACCTCTAGTGGAAGGAAGACCACTGATCATATACTTAACAGTCTTGGAAGACTCCATGGGTTGTGTACTTGGCCAACAAGACGAAACCAAAAGGAAAGAGTCTGCCATCTACTATTTGAGCAAGAAATTCACCGACTGCGAGACTCGATACACTATGCTTGAGAAAAATTGCGGTGCTCTGGCTTGGGAAGCCAAATGTCTTCGACAGTATATGATTCGTCACACTACTTGGTTGATCTCCGAAATGGATCCAATCAAGTACGTCTTTGAACAACCTGCTCTCACGGGAAGGATTTCCCGTTGGCAGATGTTGTTATCAGAATATGACATAGAGTACTGTAGCGAGCGATTTTTGGACGTAGTTGCGAAGCACAATCGCTCTGATACTACAGCTCGATTCATTTTTTATCCTTTTGAAGCTGATGAAGGAAGGGAAATAGATGTCTCCAACTAACCCTACTTGCATACTGAGGTTAAAAAGTCAAAACTGTTGGTTTACAGATGCGATCCAGAGAGGGGGTTTCTACTAGCTTATTTTGTTTAGAAAAGATATTTAGGCTGTCAGGTTGAGGTGTTAGGATTGATGGTTTTAAATTACTGCTTTTGGGTTGATTTGATGGAGATATGGGATTTGAGTTTTTTGGTTTAGTGTGCTCGCTAAGATTTTTCTTTCAATCTTATGCCTACGTATTCCCATTTTCCGAAACAGGGAAATCAGAGCGATCGTAGTTCCTCCTATTCTATGGGAGGAAATTATGTTTTGGTGTCTTGATCAAAGCCCAAGACATGAAGCGAAAGGTGGTTTGTATCTTACTCAAAGCCCAAGATGTGAAGCTGAAGGGTCTATTTGTATCTTGTTCAAAGCCCAAGATGTGAAGCGAAAAGGTCTCAACTTTAGAGAGAATTTGTCATCTCTAAAGAGGGGTTTGTTTGTCACAACTGTTGGGTGACTGATTATAAAGGAGAATTACTTTAACCGGGATATGTGAATCCGGCAATGCCATAATTTCCTTTATAGGGGATTTCTGACCTGAAGGAGAAGACTTTAACTCAGTATAGAGCAATGTCATCTTTCCTTAGGAATATCTCATGCTAAAAGAGGGACAATGGCGTGGATGCAAATAATCCAGAGGCTTGCCGCTTACAGTGATTAGATGAAGAGAAAGGAGTTGTTGATGTTTGTATACTGTGAACGAGGCACAGTTTTGACGCTAAATGGTTGATTTACTCAACCGGGTTTTTCTAATACAAAGCCTAAGAGGAGGCTATTATGTGTCTCGTACAAAGCCCAAGAGAGAGGCTGAAAGGGAATTGACTCTTTTGGGGATATCATTATACAAAGCCTAAGAGGAGGCTATCGGCCCAACAAGAGGGTTTTTGTGTGTCTCGTACGAAGCCCAAGACAAAAGCTAAAAGTCGTTTGACTCAACAAGAGAGCCTTTTTGTATCTCGTACAAAGCCCGAGATGGAGGCTAAAAAGGGATTGACTCAACAAGAGAGTCTTTCGTATCTCGTACGAAGCCCGAGATGGAGGCTACTTGACTCAACAAGAGAGTGTTTTTGGTATCTCGTACGAAGCCTGAGATGGAGGCTGAAAGGGTTTGACTCAACGAGGGAGTCTTTTGTATCTCGTACAAAGCACGAGATGGAGGCTGAAGATGTTTGCTCCACTGGGGAGGATCATTTGTACAAAACCCAAGAGGAGGCTATTGTAGTTGTTTCAGCTGAGTGACAGATCCAATATGTTGATTTAAAGAGAAAATCAGTTCTTATATGAGTAATGTTTGCACTCAGGGATTTGATCAGAGGATCGGGATTATTTCCTGTTTCTTTAAGGAAATACAAAATCCAAAGGGGACTGGCCGAGTTTACGGGTTTTCTTCCTATTTTGGGAAGGGACTTGTGAATGTCTTTGAGACTCAAGGAAGTTAGACTGTCCGAGTCTAGATTTTTATCTTTTGTACTATGCTTTGAGAAACAGTAGTAGGGTCTACACTCTTCGAAAGACTGTTCTATGACGATGACTACTTTATTCCTATACCTCTAGGAGGTCATCGGAACAATTTGTACGAAGCCCAAGAGGAGGCTGGAATACTTTTAAGAAGCCGATAGGTCCTTGTACGAAGCCCAAGAGGAGGCTATCATTCCCGAAGGAAGAATCATTATACGAAGCCTAAGAGGTGGCTGTGAATACTTCTAAGAAGCCGACGGGTCCTTGTACTAAGCCCAAGAGGAGGCGGGGTTGCTTTTAGGAAGCCTGCGGGTCCTTGTACAATGCTCAAGAGGAGGCCGATGCTTTTAAGAAGCCCGTGGGTCCCTAAACCCCGAGAAATTCAAGACAGGCAATTCACAAGGAATAGATCAAGCTAGGAAAGTTTGAGAATTTGGAAGAAGCTCAAGAGATTCCATTCACGAAGAATACATTCATCTCTAGGGAGGTTGAGTCTCTTGACAATTCCTAATGATGACAGCCGAAGAGAAGGCTGTATCTGGTGCTCCTATTGGGGATCTAGCTTGTCTGTTTCTAAGTGTAATCGAAACAGCTTTACCTAGTGCTAGACGTAGTTGCCGGGGAAACTCTAAATATCTATACTATTATTACACAGTCGATATGAGTTTATGAAAGGAGACTTATAGTGAGCAGCCCCACAATACAGTTATATGTATATGAAATTGGTAAATGAAAGCGTATAAACACTTACTCGTTTGTAGAGCTTCCATGCTGTTTTGTTAGTTGTTCAACAAAGAAAGATTTGAAAATAAGAATATATTTAAAATCAAAGGAGAAAGTGCTTTGAAAAAGACAGATTTGGGGCTTTATCAGTGATTGCACTGTTGTTTGTACAGAGGGACTTATACAAGTGATTGTGGCCCAAGAAAGGTTTTCTGTACAAAGGTGTTTGGGTCTTACACTCTCTCAAGAGGGCCAAAAAGTTTTAAAGAAAAAGAGTGGGGCTTATAACACGAGGGTAGGCCCAGATGACTTTTTATTTGAAATGGCGATCGTGCCGAGGTTTTCTTTTAACACAGAGGGACTTATACGATAAGTGAGGCCCAAAATTGTTTTGGTTAAAAGGGGATTGGGTCTTACACTCTAATAGAGGCCCAAAAGTTTTGAATGGGTCTTATACCTCGAGGAGAGGCCCATATGTTTTAAACGGACGACGGTCGTTCCGTTTACTTGTACAGGGGGACTTATACAATAAGTGAGGCCCAAAAAGTTGTATGTACAAGGGGGTTTGGGTCTTACACTCTCTCAAGAGGCCCAAAAAAGTTTTGAAAATGATTTATGAGCGTTGAATTAATCAAAAACCCTAATTTATTTCCAAAATGTATTTTAATTGAATAAAAATTCAATTAAAATGATCAAAAATTGTTTAACATGTGGGAAACAAATTATGATCTTGGATTAACGCTTCAAAAATCAAGTATTAACCTACAAAATAATTAGAAGTCATTAATCTTTGTTAAATCAAGAAGGAAAAAATATTTTAAATGTCAAAAACAATTAAAATATTAATTCTTTGCAAAAATATCAATTATATAGAATAAATAATATTTTTGTGATTTTTTAGGAAAATAAAATATTTTAACATTTTTGTGAATATTAAAAAAAGAATCAACTCAAAATCATTAAAACTCAGAGATAAATTAATTTTGGAATCAATTAAATAAAATCACAAAATTCAAATATTTGAATTTGTGAAAATGGCGCCAAGAACAGCTGAAGAACACACGCATTTTTCAGTTTTGCCCATATTTGCATTTTCTATCCAATCTCACTGAATACTTGATCATATCATGCAACCCACATACCAATCAACTAATTTCAACCTCACGATCATGTATATGTCATTAATTTCATTTAAATTAAGCATAAAACAAGAAATCACGAAAAATCCTCAAGAACCCTAAATTTTGCATGAAGGCTGGGATTTTTGATACACGATTCAAACAAAGCAATTACTTGAGGGGAAACATTCCATGCATGATTATGAACAATTGGCAAAAGTACTGTGCGAGGAAATATGCATAGATTGAGAGATGACCAAGTTTATGCTTACCTCTAGGCCGTGAAAGCAAGTTCAAAGTGATTTCTGAGTTGGAGGTGTTACAGATGAGTTGTGATGATCTGAACAACTTCCCTACACCCTATGGAGTGTGTTTGAATGCTTGGACTTGACTGAGAATGGCTGGATCACTTCATGGCATCTCAACTGCACTTTGGTTAAAACCTTGAGCAATTGACTGGTGATTCTGAGAAATCAGTGTTCCAGTTGTTGATTAAGTCTTTGATCAACTCATATATGATATATGTGAGGTGTGTGTGTGATTGGTTTGAGTGGAATTACTCTCTACTGAAAAATTCGATAGTGACTTGCTAAGAAAGGTATTTTTGAGAGTGAGAAGTGGAATTTAAGGAAAGCATCTGTATGATGGCTTTGGTGTACTCAAATTGATCACAATTGAGCTCTATTTATAGTAGAGCAAGTTTGTTTTGCAAGGAATAGTGAATGGCAACTGCTGAGTAGGTTTGGCCAATGTTGGCAAATGAAAATCTAAGTCTCCTCTAGCCATTGACTAGAGGTTAGGGCACAGGCTGCTGGTTCCCTTGGTCTTGGATAAGTCTTGACTGAATTCAGTTGCTAAGAGCTCAGTCCATGCCACCTTGGTACATCCATTGAATGCTTCAATCCAAAATTGGAGTCTTGTCCCCATTTTAGGCAATTCTAGGTTTGGCATGCTATTTCTTGTTCTAAGGACTTTGAAGGCTTGGCTCAGTGATTTTCCCTTTTAGATTCAATCCTCAGATGTGTCCAAGATGATGACAAGGCTTGGAATTGGCTGATTTTGGCAAATCGACCCAAACTGCAAAATTCTACCTTGCCTTGGCAGTTTTCAGCAAGGCAACTTGCCAATGTCATATCTCATGGCTCAAGTTGAATTTGGTGATGTTCTTGGCCATTTTGGAAAGCCCTTATATGATACAACAACTGTTTGAACATATTTGATTTTGACACTATTTGGATCCAAGTGAAAAATGCCCCTACATTAGGAAAAAAGTGAAGGCAGATTCTGACTTAGTGAAAATTTCACTAAGTGTTGGAACAAAGTGACTTTTCTTGATTTTGATCACTCTATAACTCAAAATCCATGAGGAATTTGGACATAGGTCAGTATGAAGCTTAGGTAGAGGGCAATGAGATCTACAAATCAAGCTTTGGATGGGAAAAAATGGCCTTGTGGTTTAGGAGTTATGATCCTCCAAAGTTGGTACCCTTGCCACTTTATTTCATAAGTTAGAAAATTTTCTAAGTTTTTATGGTTACCCCTTTTACAAGTTATCCCACTTTCTTTGATTTTTCTTGATGAATGATGATTCAAATCATACATTAACATCATTTTAGGGTTAAAAATCCATTTTAGTGAAAAATCTCAAAAAGTCAAAGTTTGACTTTTGTGCACAGTTGACTTTTTAGCAGATGAATTTCGAACTGTGCAATTCTTCAGGAAATCATGTCCTTGACCTAAATCAAACTTGATGGACATGTTCCATGGGTGTTATAGGGTGTATTGATTCATGTCCTAGGCTTTGGGAGCATGTCCTGGTCAAAAGTCAAAGTTACAGTTGACTTTTCTCGCGAAACCCTAACAGTGGTTCAGATGAAATTGAAACTTGTTGATCAAGCATCTTAGATCAATCTATTGTCCTAAATGGATCAATGTGGTATGTAGGAGACCTTCAAATCCTCTCTTGAGGTCTTGGTTCATGATTTATCCCAAAAGTCAACTTAGTGGTGAACTAGGTCAAGAAACCCTAATTCCTGATTTTATGTGAATGCACCCCCTGAGGTCAAATTGACTTGATGATTGGGTCCATGAGGTTCCATGGAGCATTTTAGGATATGCTTTGAAGCATTGGCTCATGCCCAGAGGAAAATTTCCATCTGGAGGCCTTGGTCGACCAAACCCTAATTTGGTGACACTAGCGATCTTAAGGCATGATCCACCTAAAAGGGAGCAGCCTTGTGCTTAATCCTTGAGGTGGGAGTCCTCTTGATCCATTGTGGATGTTTGAGAGACTAGACAAGTTGAAGATCATGTCATTCCTTGATCGATCCTTTGTCTAAGACTCTGAGAGGGTTTGAAACCTTAAATTTGATTGTAGTGGATACTCACCCATCTGTGGGGAGACTAATGATCCACCCATATTGTGATGATGGTTTGCACAATGATGGGAATCTTAGTGGTCAAAATTTGGGGTATGACAGATGCCCCTATTTAATCTTCTTGGACCTGAAGGTGTGAATGACGAAGTTGTTCGGGCATTCAGGATGCAAAAGGATTAAATATCGGAATAACCGAAATTTTGACGGTGGTTAAGAATGGCAGCTTGCGCATCCTTCTTATTTTGCTAGGCAATGATGCTTAGAAAAGGTAAACTTCCCCTTGATCCTGGTTTACTACCAAGGAACTGGTCTTATTTTCTGATATAAACTTCCCCTCGATCCTGGTTTCCAACCAAGGAACTGGTCTTAGTTTCTGATGTAAACTTCCCCTCGATCCTGGTTTCCTACCAAGGAACTGGTCTCAGTTTCTGAAATAAACTTCCCCTCGATGCTGGTTTCCTACCAAGGAACTGGTCTCAGTTTCTGAAATAAACTTCCCCTCGATCATGGTTTCCTACCAAGGAACTGGTCTCAGTTTCTGATGTAAACTTCCCCTCGATCCTGGTTTCCTAGCAAGGAACTGGTCTCAGTTTCTGAAATAAACTTCCCCTCGTTCCTGGTTTCCTACCAAGGAAGTGGTCTCAGTTTCTGAAATAAACTTCCCCTCGATCCTGTTTTCCTACCAAGGAACTGGTCTCAGTTTCTTTTGTCAATAAACTTTATTGACAAGGGACGCTATTTGTAGCTGTTTTCCTCAAACTTCTCGCCGAATTTTCCTGGGGAGATGCCATTTGACGGAAAAAGTTTTGATGTCAGACTTGCTGGGGAGCCCAGTCGTCTGAGTTGTAGAGGTGTACAAACTTCTCTCTGGGAGACGTCATTTGTCGATTCTACTAGGGAAAGCGAGTTTCTTGAGAGACTGCTTCCGCTTGGGGTCTTATATCATACTTTTCTCGGGATCTTCCCAGATAAATGCCATATGATGGGATCCAATTTTGAGGTGCCGATGACCTTTTCATCAGTGGTTTTTTCAGAGAAAAACTGCCGTACTACCGAATCTCTGTTTAAGAAGCTTTCTCTGGTCCTTCAGAGGTCCAAGTTATCAGAGTGGTCCTGGAGCCAACTTCAATCCCGCAATAAACTGGAGGAGAGATTGTTCAGACTCAACACTTCCTGGTGAGGAAAGGACTGACAACTCAATTGAGAGGACTGTTATCACTAGGGGATAAAACTGACTAGAGTGATAGTGATGCAATATGAATATGAATGTAAATTAACAATGCATGATGTATGTATGTTTATACAGACAAAACTGACGCGACATACAGACTAAAATATGAACACGACGGGAAACTCGGACACTGCTGGAGATGAAAGGTATCGCTTGGTCCAAGATAGCAATTCTACCTTGCTTAGGAGAGATAGTCCCTGCAGGGGAATACCGTTGGTCGGGCTTAGGAGATGAGAACTCAGCCGAGGGTATCAGATGGGAAACGCGGTCTCTGACACAGTTGATCCTTTATTCAGATGCCCTGGTTGAGAACGAATACTTTGATTCTGCACTTTGAAGCTCGACCACTTCCGGAGGAGCGAGCGACGCTCTTTTGATGTTCAACTGTCAAAAGAAATAGCCGTCTTTATTTTTAAAAAGCAGAAAAGTTTGAATAAGTAAATTCATTTTTGTTTCGTTTCAAGAATCGTTAATCATGTGAAAATGTCGTTCTGTAAAGCTAAAATAAATAAGAATTGCAAACAAAAGCACAAGGGCTTAAATTTTATTGATAAGATGGAAATCAGCCAAGCGCGTGATTCCAAAGATTATATACAAAGTTAGAAAATGGTAATTTACAAGGAAAAGGGGCTACGCTGAAACATAACGACCACTATCCTTCTACCAATTTAAATTCGAGACTTCTTGAGCTTCTGTCGAAGATGACCTTGACTGGAATTTTCTGATGGATGGCATGACTGCTGCTGAGGGATTTGCCTCTGTTTAACATAGTTACTTGCCATTATCCCTAATTTTTGCCTGGATTGTATTGTGATGTTTCCAATCCACCAGGATTATTTTTAATCATGTCTCTAATTTTTCCCTGGACTGCCCTTTCGGGTTTTGAATTTTTTTTTTTTTTAGTTTAGGCGAAGTATTTCTTGACTACATCAACATTTGTGGGGTAGGCAAATTCCTCTCCGTCCATGGTTGGAAGTCTCAAGGCGCCGCCTGAGAAAGTATTCTTGACCACATAGGGGCCGTCATAATTTGGAGTCCATTTGCCCCGCGAATCAGTGAGAAATGATTGAATCTTCTTGAGCACAAGGTCTCCTTTTCTGAAGACGCGAGGTCGGACCTTTTTGTCAAACGCCCTCTTCATTCTTTGCTGATACAACTGACCATGACATAGTGGCATGATTCGCTTCTCTTCGATCAGGTTTAGTTCAACGTGTCGACTTTGACACCATTCAGCTTCCGTAAGCTTAACTTCCATCAATACCCGGATTGATGGGATCTCTACTTCGATGGGGAGCACTGCTTCCATGCCATATACTAGAGAGAAAGGGGTTGCCCCTGTTGAAGTGCGGACAGATGTGCGGTAACCGTGAAGAGCAAAGGGTAGCATCTCGTGCCAGTCTTTGTAGGTTACAACCATCTTTTGAACGATCTTCTTGATGTTCTTGTTAGCCGCTTCTACCGCTCCATTCATCTTGGGTCGGTAGGGAGATGAGTTATGGTGTTCGATCTTAAAATCTGCGCACAACTCCTTCATCATCTTATTGTTAAAATTAGATCCATTATCAGTAATGATCTGGCTTGGAATACCATAACAGCAGATGATATTATTTTTTTATAAATCGGACCACCACTTATTGGGTTACATTAGCGTACGACGCTGCTTCGACCCACTTGATGAAGTAGTCAATGGTTACCAGAATGAACCGATGTCCGTTTGAAGCTTTAGGTTCAATCATACCAATCATGTTGATTCCCCATATGGAAAAAGGCCAAGGGGAAGAGAGAACTTTGAGATGCATTGGTGGTACATGAATCTTGTCGGAGTATATCTGACACTTGTGACACTTCCTCATGTACTTGTAGAAGTCGTATTCCATGGTCAACCAGTAGTACCCTGCTCTTAGAATTTTTCTCGCCATTGTGTGTCTGTTGGCATGAGTGCCAAATGATCCTTCGTGAATTTCTTTTATCAGCATGCCTGATTCTGGTCTGTCTACGCATCGGAGCAAGACCATGTCGAAATTTCTCTTTTGGAGGGTATCACCGCTCAGGAAGAAACTGCCTGCCAGCCATCTGAGGGTTTTTCTATCCTTCCTTAGTGCCCCAGGTGGGTACTCGTGTATCTGAAGGAAGCACTTGATATCGTGATACCACGGTTTGTCATCTATGACTACTTCGATCGTGAAGGCATTAGCGGGCCGTTCAAGGCGCATTATGTCGATCTTAGATATGTCATTCCATTGACCTACACTAATCATCGAAGAGAGAGTAGCTAAAGCATCAGCCATGTAATTCTCCTCACGAGGGATATGATGAAACTCAATTCTGTTGAAGAAGGGTAACAACCTTCTTGCATAGTCTTTGTAAGGAATCAATCCGGATTGGTATGTGTTCCAATCTCCTTTTATCTGATTGATAACTAGGGCTGAGTCGCCATATACGTCCAAGCTCTTGATCTATAAATCAATCGCTTTCTCGAGACCCTTGATACAAGCTTCGTATTCGGCCTCGTTGTTTGTACATTTGAATGTAAGTCTGGCGGTGAAAGGAATGTGGGTAGCCTGAGGGGTAACAATGATTTCCCCAATTCCGTTTCCATACTGATTGACTGCTCCGTCAAATATTAGTCCCTATTGGGAACTTGGTTCTGGCCCTTCACTGTGTAGCGGCTCATCGCAATCTTTCATTTTTAGATACATGTCACCTTCGTCTGGGAAGTCAAACCCGATTGATTCCTGATCGTCAATCGGTTGATGAGCCAAATGATCGGCTAAAATACTCCCTTTAACGGCTTTTTGAGCATGGTACTCTATGTCATATTCTGATAACAACATCTGCCAACGGGCAATCCTTCCAGTAAGAGCAGGTTTTTCAAACACATACTTGATTGGATCCATCTCGGAGACCAACCAAGTGGTGTGACGAATCATATATTGGCGAAGACGTTTGGCTGTCCAAGACAAAGCACAACAAGTTTTCTCAAGCATAGTATACCGAGTTTCACAGTCGGTGAATTTCTTGCTCAGATAGTAAATGGAAGACCCTTTCCTTTTGGTTTCATCTTGTTGGCCAAGTATACACCCCATTGAGTCCTCCAAGACTGTTAAGTAAATGATCAGTGGTCTTCCATCCACTAAAGGTGATAGAATCGGTGGATTCAACATGTATTCCTTAATATTGTTGAAGGCAGTTTGACAGTCTTCTATCCAAACGCAGTCCTGACTCTTTTTGAGTAATTTGAAGATAGGCGCACAGGTCGCGGTCATGAGGAATATGAATCTGGAGATGTAGTCTAAACGTCCCAGGAATCCTCTGACTTGTTTTTCAGTTTTCGGAGAAGGAATTTCTTGAATGGCCTTGACCTTGTCAGGATCAACCTCGATTCCCTTCGGGCTGACGATGAACCCTAATAGTTTCCCTGAACGGACACTAAAGGTGCACTTGTTGGGATTCAAACGGAGTTTGTATTTTCTCAACCGCTCGAATAGCTTTGACAGATGGGTTACATGCTCCTCTTCTGTCTTAGATTTTGCAATCATATCATCGACATATACCTCGATTTCCTTGTGTATCATGTCATGAAACAGAGTAGTCATGGCCCTTTGATAGGTTGCCACGACGTTCTTCAAACCGAACGGCATTACCTTGTAACAAAAGGTACCCCATGGGGTAATGAACGAAGTTTTCTCCATGTCTTTCGGCGCCATTTTGATCTGGTTATAGCCCGAGAATCCATCCATGAAGGAGAAAACTTTGAACTTCGCTGTACTGTCTACCAGCATGTCAATGTGTGGTAAAGGAAAGTAGTCCTTTGGACTAGCCTTGTTTAGATCTCTGTAGTCGACACACATTCTGACCTTTCCGTCCTTTTTGGCAACATGTACGATGTTGGCTAACCATTGAGGATATTCTGATGTAGCGAGGAAACCCGCGTCAATCTGTTTCTGTACCTCCTCTTTGATTTTGATGGCCATGTCCGGGTGAGTGCGTCTCAACCTTTTCTTTACTGGAGAACATTCCAATTTCAACGGTAAGTGATGTTCCACGATGCCGGTATCCAACCCTGGCATATCCTGATAGCACCAAGCAAACACATCAGGAAATTCTTTAAGAAGCTTTTTCAGACTCTCATTGCCAGTTGGACTGAGCAGTGCCCCAATCCTGATTTCTTTTCTCTTTTTTTCTGAACCCAAGTTTACCATTTCCAACGGCTCTTTGTGAGGTTCAATGGACCTTTCCTCTTGTCTGAGTAGTCGGGAGATCTCTTCTGGAATTTCGTTGTCAACTTCTTTAGCCCCAAATACCGGGAACTCAAAGTCGGGAGAAGGCATCGGATCGTATGTTTCAACTGGGTTTAAAACAAGCAATCTGTATGACGTGATGATTCGTGTTTAGAAGAGATAGAGAAAATGCAAGTGTGTGCAGTGTATTTTCTGATAACTGCTTGTTTATATTATTTGAGTTGTTTTTTAGGATTACCATTTTCTGAAAAGAGAAAAGAGAAAACAGCAATTAATGCAGAAATTATAGAACGACGTTATTTTATTAATGAACAAGTCGATTCTTGAAACTACAGCCCTATAAAACAAAACTCTGTCGCTTTGGGCAAAGCAAAGAGGGATAATTTACAGAAAGCGAGCCCTATCAAAACATCCGTTCCACCTGGGCAGGGTGAAAGGTTAAAGGCGGCAATGACTTTGACTTATGAACGATCTCCGAAACATCGACAGCGACCCATTGGCGGCTAACTCCTCGGTGAATCACAAAGTCTGGTACCTTCCTTGATTTATCTTTATAAATGACGCTGATTTCTGGTGGATCAGGATCATTGGAATCTGTCTCCCAGGCAGAGTTGTCATAGAAGGATTCCTCTGTTGCATTCTGCAGAGTATTGGTGCTCTCAGCTGTATCTCCCCATCCAGTTGGTTGGATGTCTTCGAGCCTGATGCAAGAGCTTTCGGGAGCGGTGTACTTGACCATATAGTCGAATTTTCCACTTGGTTATCCCAAGGTGTCCCACACTTCTTTGGAACTGGAGAAGTATTCTATCTCAATGACGTTGACCTTAGGAAAGGCGTAGTTGATGAATTCTATTCCTGCAAACGTTGCGAATTCTTCGTTGTACGGGATATTTTCTGAATGACCTGAGTGTTGATCCCATGACATGGTGGGGACACAGGTATTCTTTTTAATGAGGCTCAACTGATTTTCATTGTTCGGCTGACTTTCTTGCCCCAAGTCTCCTGGGTAAGGTTGCCACATCGGCAAACCATCCATCGGGCCATAGTAGGTGTAGTCAAAATTGTCCTTCATCAGAGTGTCTTTCTCTAATGAATTTGGCGGAGCACGGCATCCTCCTGGATCATAATCGTCGTAGATCATTTCGACGTCTGACCTGGGTATAAATTTCGGACTCTGTGTAGGAAAGCAAAAGGGAATATGCATTTCATCCTGAGACATATAGCCGTCCTTGTTGAGGTAAGACTTCCATTCCACCTCTGTGTCAGATGGATTCTCCTCATTGATAGTGTGCACTTCTTGAGTCACTGGGTGAAGGAAACCTCCACTGTGGAAGAAGTTTTGAATGGGATGAAGACTTTCATCGCTGGCAGCTGTCTGTGTACAGGTTGCAGAAAAACTAAGACCCTTCCTTGTTTTATTGTCATTAGGAATGACAAGTTGTCCCCATCCTATTGTATTGGTACTTTCGACCGCTTTAATAGCATCTTTCTATGAGGAAATCGAAGTTCCTCCTTCTGATTGATCGCCACTATGTGTAATACCCCAAATTTTGACCACTTAGATTTCCCATCATTGTGAAAATCATCATCACAATATGGATGAACCATCATGCTTCATCAGTCTCCTCAAAGATGGGTGAGCATCCAATACAATCAAAATTAGGGTTTCAAGCCCTCTCTGAGTGCTTAGACAAAGGATCAATCAAGAAATGACATGATCTTCAACTTGTCTAATCTCTTAAACATCCACAATGGATAAAAAAGGACTCCCACTTCAAGGGTTAAGCACAAGACTGCTCCCTTCTAGGTGGATCAAGTCTCAAGATCGACAGTGTCACCAAATTAGGGTTTTGGTCGACCAGGGCCTCCAGATGGAAATTTTCATCTGGGCACAAGGCAATGATCCAAAACATGACCTAATATGCTTCATGGAACCTCATGAACCCATGCATCAAGTCAATTTTGCCTCAGGGGATGCATTCATCAAAAATCAGGAATTAGGGTTTCTTGACCTAATTCACCCCTAAGTTGACTTTTGGGACAAACCATGAGCCAAGACCTCAAGAGATGATTTGAGGGTCTCTAATACACCATATTGATCCATTTGTAACAATGGATTGATCCAAGAAGCTTGAGCAACAAGTCTCAATTTCATCTGCACCACAATTAGGGTTTTAAGAGAAAAGTCAACTGTAACTTTGACTTTTGACCGAGACATGCTCCCAAACCCTAATACATGATTGAATATACCCTATGACACCCATGGAACATGTCCATCAAGTTTGATTTAGGTCAAGGACATGATTTCCTGAAGAATTGCACAGTTTGGAATTCATCTGATAAAAAGTCAACTGTGCACAAAAGTCAACTTTGACTTTTTGAGATTTTTCACCAAAATGGATTTTTAACCCTAAAATGATGTTAATGTATGATTTGAATCATCATTCATCAAGAAAAATCAAGAAAAGTGAGATAACTTGTAAAAGGGGTAACCATAAAACTTAGAAATTTTTCTAAGTTAAAAATAAAGTGGCAAAGGTACCAACTTTGGAGGACCATAACTCCTAAACCACAAGGCCATTTTTTCTCATCCAAAGATGGATTTGTAGCCCTCATTATCACCTACAAAAACTTCAACTACAAGTCATTCCAATTCATTAAGGATTTTGAGTTATGGAGTGATCAAAGTGGCTGAAAAGTGAAAATGTCACTTTTTCCAACACTTAGTGAAATTTTCACTAAGTCAGATTCTGCTTCACTTTTTGCCAAATGTAGGGGGATTTTTCACTTGGAATCAAAAGAGATCAAAACCAAACTTGTTCAAACAGTTGTTGTATCATGTAAGAGCTTTCCAAAATGGCCAAGAACATTGCCAAATTCAACCTACATCATGAGATACAACATTGGCAAGTTGCCTTGCTGAAATCTGTCAAAGCAAGGCAGAATTTGCACTTTGGCTCGATTTGCCAAAATCAGCCAATTTCAATTGCTCTAATCCACTTGGACACCTCAGAGGATTGAATCCAAAGGGGACAATCACTGAGCCAAGCCTCCAAGGTCCAAGGAACAAAGAATAGCATGTTGAACCTAGAATGGCCAAAATAGGGACAAGACTTCAAATTTGAAATGAGGCATTCAATGGAACCATCAAGGTGGCATGGACTGAGCCATTCTCATCTGAAATCAGTCAAGACTTATCCAAGACCAAGGGGACCAAAGCTCTGTGCCCTAACCTCTAGTCAATGGCTAGAGGAGACTTTCATTTCCATTGGCCAACATTGAGGAAACCTACTTACCAGCTGTCATGCACTATTCCTTACAAAACAAACTTGCTCTACTATAAATAGAGCTCAATTGTGGTCAGTTTAAGTACACCAAAGCCATCTAACAGATGCTTTCCTCAAAATCTCTTTCTCTTGGCAAAAATGCCTTTCTTAGCAAGGTAGCTATCGGGTTTTGAGTTTGAGAGCAATTCTGCACAAACCAATCACTCACACACCTCACATACATCACATATGAGCTGATCAAACACTCACATAACTTCTGAAACATCAATTTCATGAAATCACCAGCTGGTTGCTAAAATTTTCAAACAAGGTGCAGCTGAGATGCCATAAACTGATCCAATCCATTTCAATTCAATCCAAGTGTTCAAACACACTCCATATGGTGTAGGGAAGCTGTTCAGATCATCACAACTTGTCTGTAACACCTCCAACTCAAAATCACATATGCTCTTGCTGTCACGACTTGGAGGTAAGCACATACTTGGTCATCTCTCAATCTATGCATATTTCCCCGCACAATAATTTGGCCATATGTTCATAATCATGCATGGAATGTTTTCCCTCAATTAATTGCATTGTTTGAATCGTGTATCAAAAATCCTAGCCTTCATGCAGAAATTAGGGTTCTTGAGGTCTCTTCGTGATTTCTTGTTGTATGTTTAATTTATATGAAATTAAAGTACATAGACATGATCGTGAGGTTGAGGCGAGCATAATGATATGTGGATTGCATGTTATAATTACGTATTCAGTGAGATTGGATGGAAAATGCAAATCTGGGCAAACTGAAAAACGCGCGTGTTCTTGGTGTTGTTCTTGGCGCCATTTTCATATATTTGAATATTTGAATTTTGTGATTTTGTTTAATTGATTCAAAAATTAATTTCTCTCTGAGTTTTAATGATTTTGAGTTGATTCTTTTTTTAATAATTCACAAAAATGTTAAAATATTTTATTTTCCCAAAAAATCCCAAAAATATTATTTATTTCATATAATTGATATTTTTGTAAAGAATTAATATTTTGATTGTTTTTGGCATTTTAAATATTTTTTCTACATTGATTTTGCAACTTTTAATGCTTTCTAATTATTTTGTAGGTCAATACTTAATTTTTGAAGCATTAATCCAAGATCACAATTTGTTTTCCATGTGTTAAACAATTTTTGATCATTTTAATTGAATTTTTATTCAATTAAATACATTTTGAAAACAAATTAGGGTTTTGGATTAATTCAACCCTCAAAAATCATTTTCAAAACACTTTGGGCCTCTATTAGAGTGTAAGACCCAATCCTTTTTTTTGACCAAATCATCTTTGGGCCTCACTTATTGTATAAGTCCCGACACCGTCAAAAAACAAACGGTGCGATCGTCACCTTTTCAAAAATCATCTGGGCCTCTCCTTGAGCTATAAGACCCATTCAAAACACTTTGGGCCTCTAATAGAGTGTAAGACCCAATCCCCCTTTTAACCAAAACATTTTGGGCCTCACTTATTGTATAAGTCCCTCTGCGTTAAAAGAAAACCTCGGCGCGATCACCATTTTTAAACGGAAAATCATTTGGGCCTACCCTCGTGTTATAAGCCCCACTCTTTTTCTTTAAACCTTTTTGGGCCTCTTGAGAGAGTGTAAGACCCATCCCTTTGTACAGAAAACCTTTTTGGGCCCCAATCACTTGTATAAGTCCCTCTGTACAAAGTCAAACAGTGCGCTCACTGATAAAACCCTGGGCCTCTCCTTGAGCTGTAAGCCCCAGATCTTTCTTTTTCAAAGCACTTTCTCCTTTGATTTTGAATATACTATTGTTTTTAATCTTTCTTTGTTGAACAACTAACCAAACAGCATGGAAGCACTACAACCGAGTAAGTGGTTATCGCTTTCATTTACTGCTTTCATATATATATAACTGTATTGTGGGGCTGCTCACTGTAAGTCTCCTTTCATAAACTCATATCTACTGTGTAATAATAGTATAGATATTTCGAGTTTCCCCGGCAACTACGTCTAGAACTAGGTGACGCCGTTTCACTTATTCGTAGAAATAGACGCCTAGATCCCCAATAGGAGCACCAGATACAGTCTTCTCTTCGGCTGTCCTCCTTAGGAATCGTCAAGAAGCTCTACTCCCCAAGATGAATGTATTCTCCGTGAATGGCATCTTTGAGTTTCTTCCCAATTCTCAAAATTTCCTGACTTGATCTATTCCTTGTGGATAGCTTGCCTTGAATGTCTCGGGGTTTGGGTACCCACTACGGTCATAATCTTGGACCTTAACTAAGGAACCCTCTTTAAAAGTTAAAAGTCGATGGATAGTAAACCTCGCACGTTTACCAGTGGTTTTTATCTTTAAAAGAGTTATCTCTCCTAATGGAAAGGAGATGATAGACCCACGGGCTTCTTAAAAGCATCGGGCTCCTCTTGGGCATTATTCAAGGACACTACGGCTTCTTAGAAGTATTCACAGCCTCCTCTTAGGCTTCGTATAATGATCTCTTCCTTCGGGAATGATAGCCTCCTCTTGGGCTTCGTACAAGGACCCGTCGTCTTCTTAAAAGTTTCCAGCCTCCTCTTGGGCTTCGTACAAATTGTCCCGACGACCTTCTAGAGGTATAGGAACAGAACCTAGTCATCCTCATAGAACAGTCCTTTCATAGAGTCTACTACTGTTTCTCAAAGCATAGTACGAAAGATAAAACTCTAGACACGGACAGTCTAACTTCCTTGAGTCTCAAAGACATCCTCAAGCACCCTTCGTTAAATAGGAAGGAAACCCGCAGACTCGGACAGTCTCGATACCCTTTGGATTTCCCGAAGGAAATATCCCTGATCCTCAAATTAAATCCCTGTATACAGTGTTGCTCATATAAGAACTGATTTTCTCTTTTTAAATCAGTATATTGGATCTGTCACTCAACTGAAACAGTTACAATAGCCTCCATCTCGGGCTTCGTCCGAGATACTAAAATTCTCCCCAGTGGAGTCAAAATAACCTTTTCGCCTCTCTCTCGGGCTTTGTACGAGATACAAAAACACTCTATTACTGAGTATAAAAGATTCTCTAACTGAGTCAACTCTTTTAGCCTCCTCTTAGGCTTTGTATAACGATATGCCCCACTGGGTCAAAAACTTTTAGCCTCTCTCTCGGGCTTTGTACGAGACACAAAATAGCCTCCTCTTAGGCTTTGTATAATGATTTTCCTATCGGAAATTAGCCTCCTCTTAGGCTTTGTATAAGAAAACCACTGGTTGATCCAATCGACCTTTTAGCATCAAAACTGTGCCTCGTTCGCAGTACACAAACATCAACAACTCCTTTCCCTCCATCTAATCTCTGTAAGCGGCAAGCCTCTGGATCATCTATATCCATGCCACTGTCCCTCTTTTAGCATGAGAAATTCCTAAGGAAAGATGGCATTGCTCTACACTGAGTTAAAGTCTTCTCCTTCAGGTTAAAACCCTTTCTTCAGAAATTATGGCATTGCTCGGATCCGCGTATCCCAGTTAAAGTAATTCTCCTTCCCCCTCTTTAGAGTTGACAAATTCTCTCTAAAGTCGAGGTCCTTTCGCTTCACGTCTTGGGCTTTCAACAAGACACAAATAGACCTTTCAGCTTCACATCTTGGGCTTTGAACAAGATACAAACTACCTTTCGCTTCACGTCTTGGGCTTTGAACAAGACACCAAAAACCAATTTCCTCCCATAGAATAGGAGGAACTACGAATGCTCTGATTTCCCTGTTTCGGTAAACGGGAATACGTAGGCATAAGATCGAAAGAAAAGATCTTAGCGAGCGCAATCAACAAAAAACCCAAATCCCATATCTCCATCAATCAAAAGCAGTATTTCAAAAGCACCAGTCCTAACATCCTAATCCTTGTTCCCCGCCAGAAACTTTTTGCCCAAGCCCTAGAAAGAAAGAACCTGTATTGGCGAAATACGAATAACCAGTACAAAAGCCCCCCCACATTGATAGCATCCGTAACCTAACAGACCGCTATTTAAACTCAGTATGCAAAGCAGGGTTAATTGGAGACATCTATTTCCCTTCCTTATTCAGCTCACAATAGGATAAAAATGAATCGACCTGTAGTTTTAAGCTCAAACCGCAGAGAGCGACCAGCGCTTAAGAACCGCGTCCAAAATCGCTCGCTACACTATGTAACGAAAGCATTTGGAACTGGGTTCCGAATATTCCTTCTGGTTCCACATAAGTGGATAACGATAAATTGCTTACGAGCAAAGCCTATTCCCCACAGATTGTGATAAGTTGACCATTCTGGACAAACTTTAGCTTTTGGTGGAGGGTTGAGGTGACCGCCCAAGCCTGATGTATCCAAGTTCTTCCTAATAAACAACTGTAAGTTGCCCGGATGTCCATGACCTGGAAAGTAACTTGAAAAGTGTGAGGACCAATTGTTATGGGAAGGTCGACTTCGACGATAACCGTTTTTCTGGATTCGTCGAACGCCTTGACGACAACCTTGTTGATTCTCATTGGAGGGCCTTTGAATGATAATCGCATCAAAATGGACTTTGGCATAACATTCAGGGCTGACCCTGTGTCTACCAGTACGCTGGCTAAAGCATCATCCTGGCAGTTGACTGTAATATTGAGCACCATGTTATGACGGCAACCCTCTTCAGGTAATTCCTCATCACTAAATCCCAAATTATTGCAGGAAGTGATGTTAGAGACAATACTATCGAACTGTCTGATTGTTACATCCTGTTCTACGAAGGCTTGCTCCAAGACTTTCTGCAGAGCCTCTCTGTGCGCTTTTGAACTTAGTAACAGTGATAAGTCTGAGATCTTTGAAGGAGTCTGTAACAGTTGATCGACAATGTTGTATTCACTCCTTTGGATGAGTTTCAGCATCTCATCGTCATTTTTTAAAAGGTCAGGATTATTGGATCGACCGACTGGTGGATCAGGAAGTTCTACCTGAAGTTCCTTTTCTTTGTTGGATTCTCCAACTCCTCTGTTGAAGATTCTACCACTCCTCGTTACACGACTGATGTCTGCAATATTCACAATGGAGGGTAACGGAATTTCCTTTTCGTTCTCGATTATCGTTGCACCGTATTTGTAAGGGATAGCCTTAGTTGATTCATACGGTAGTGGTCCCGGCAGATAGATGACTATGGGAACCTTCTGATTTTTTTGACCATCGTACGTAATCTCGATCCGTTCCTAGTTGGGAACTTTGGATTCGTCAAGTAGAGGAATGATGGTGAAAACATTCCTAGTTCTCTGATGATCAGAGATTATGACAATGTCCTCAATTTGGTTGGCAAGGTATTTCAGCGACTAATTGATGGGTCCGGAACCTGGATATGGGCGAATCTCCCCACGATCCACCTGCCCCTGGAGAGCTGCTCGCACAAGGTAGCACCCTTGGTTACTTTCCGAACAGACTCCACAACGATCATAGTTGTGTGGTGGCACCTGGCCACACCCTCTTTGAATACAATGTAACCTCACAAGGTTAGCTTCCGCAGATCGGACATCTTGACTTTGATGCCGAGTGGGGTTCCTATTATTGATACTAATCTGCTGAGTATCTTCATCCATATAGATCGGCATCCACCAGTGATTTAACAAGTGCTGGAGTGCTTCCTGGGCAAATGCACAAACCCTATCGTTTTCGCAACCCGCTTTACAACTGTGGTAATTATGTGATACTAAGAATCTGAGTCGGACCTACTCAGCATGTAACTCCACCAGGCTGGTGTTTATCAAGCGAATATCAAAGATCTGAACCATGTTGATCTGATAGGGATTCCTATCATGGTAGTCCTGGATCCATCCAAGATCCATCTGACACTCAAGGGCCTCTTGTATAAAAGAGCATCCCTATTTATTTACCGAGCAAGTCATACAAGAACTGTAATCGTGCCGTGGCAGATTATGATACTGGCTTTGCCTTGAGTGCATCGCCACTAAATTGACATTAATCGCACGAATGTCGTGGTTTTGAATGACGTTGGAATTCGTATAGACCATGTTAACTCCACAAACTCGGTACTCTTGGATCCATCCGAGATCCATTTGTTCCTGTAGAGCTGATTGCACCACAGAACATCCTCGATTGCTTTTGGAGCAGATATCACACTGGTGATAATTATGAGGTGGCACATGGCCATATCCACTTTGTTTACAATGCATCTTGACCAGATTGATCCTTAACAAAAGTACATCGTGAATTTCATAGACATTGTTAGGCTCTCCCTCTATCAGGTTGACTGCAGCTTTCCCGTGTTGAGGCAGCGGGTTCGTAAGAACATTTGGATTCGTATCTTTGAAAGATAAGAGCCCGCTCCTAACAAGCTTTTGCACGTCATATTTGAAATTGAGACAATTCTCTATGTTATGCCCTGATCCTCCTTGATGATAAGGGCATGTCTGATCCACCTTAAACCAGAAAGGAGGATTTTCCGGTACTATAAGAGGGGACTTAGTCTGGATGTACCCCTTGGCCAATAGTAACGAAAATAGTTCTACGTACGATATGGGCATAGGATCAAATCCTTGTGGCCGCGTTGTACGGTTGTTGTTGTACTGAGGACGAGCCTGCTATAGAGGCTGTTGTGTCCTTTGCTGATTAGGTTGGCTCGGCGCAACCTGAGGTTGATACGTAGAAACAGGCGCAGGATTGATAGCAGGAGTCACAACTTCTACCGGTTGATAACGTCGCCTTTGCTTTCCAAAAGAGATATTCCCAATATCTTGCTCTTTTTTCTTAGGGAGAGCACTACCGTATCGTTTTGTACTACTTGATGATCCTGCATCTTTTATCAAACGTCCTTCTCGGACGACTTCCTCAAGACGAACTCCCATACCGACCATCTCGGTGAAATCACTGGGCGCACTGGCAACCATTTGGTCATAGTAAAATGAGCTTAAGGTCTTTAAGAAGATCTTTGTCATCTCTTTTTCCTCAAGAGGTGGACAAATTTGAGCGGAAATCTCACGCCATCTCTGAGCGTACTCCTTAAAGGTTTCCTTGTCCTTTTGTGACATTGATTTGAGTTGATCTCTGTCGGGTACCATGTCCAAATTATATTTGTATTGTTGGACGAAGGCAGTGTCAAGATCTCTGAATGTGCTAATCGTCGCACGGTTTAAACCCATGTACCATTTTAAGGCGGCACCGGTTAAACTATCCTGAAAGTAGTGAATCAGTAGGTCCTGATTTTCTGTCTGAGCTGACATTCATCGAGCGTACATCACCAAGTGACTTTGAGGGCAAGCGTTACCCTTGTATTTTTCAAAGTCGGCCACTTGGAACTTGTGCGGAACTTTCACATTGGGGACCAAGCAGAGGTCTGCGACGTCCTTTCCAAATAAATCCTGACCACGGATGGCTTGCAGTTATTTCTGCATTTCCAGGAATTGTTCATGGAATTCATCCATTCTATCAAACATAGTTTCCTTTCTACCAGAAGGTATCTGCGGAATCTGTCCTTCCGGGACAGTGTGCACCACAGGGGGTGGTACCGTGACTACGGCATTGAATCTTGGCGTTTCCCGAAGTTTGTAACCTTCAGGAATCTTCAGTATGCCTCTGGCATCTTTGCTTTCCCGAAGTTTGTAACATTCAGGCCCAGCGGCTTCTGCTATGATTCCCTGATCTTCAGTGATCGGCAGAACATATCCTTCCGGGATATAGTTAACAGGCATTGAGGTGATCTCTAAGATCACCGTTCTTTGTAGTTGAGCTTTTGCCATGGCTTGCATGTCGTTACGAAGCTTTCTCATATCGTCTCTCAGAGCGTCGATCTCTTCTTTCAACTCTCTGTTCTCTTCCTCAAGATCATCCATCTTTTTCTGACGATTGGCCCGAGTATTGTACGAATGAGACAGTTTGACTCTAGAATGAGACACAAACGTGAGATTCGTAGGGAAGAAGAATACGTTACGTGAGAATGATGAATGCAATGATTATATTAATTGTTTGTTAGGTTTAATCAAAATAAACTTCGACAATTAGATTGCAAATATCAAACAGTGGGGAAACCACTTTTTTATTGAATTCAAAGGATTGCAGAAATGGAAATACAGTAGATTACAAGGTGCGGAAATAGAAACCTAAGCTAATGGGTCCCGAGTCCTTTCTGAGGAGAAAACGGGTGTTGATTCTGGCATTTTCCTTTTCTTGGACCGGGGCTCTTGAGCCGTTGTCGGGTTGTCATTCCTTTGCCAGGTGAAAGGAGTGAGCAAATTCCTTTGGTCATCCTGATTTTCTACAGCGTGCTGCTCCAAAATTTCAATCAGAGCATCCTTATCATTCAGTAATTGCTGTATTTTGATGCACTCCACATTGAGAATGCGGTACTTGTTCTTCCAAGACCTCCTCTCCCGTTGAACTTTGTTGAGAGTAACCTAAAGTTTTTCCGTTTCAGTCATGAAGTACATGACAGATTCCCTTGACAGGAGAACTCCGTGACGAGGATAAGGTATTTTTAGCTTGAGAGCTCTAGTTTGTACCCAGTGGAGATAAGGCTCCACCAAGACACAGTCCAGTTTTCCCAGAGACTCCCGTCCTTTCTTATGAACATGTTTCCAAGCATGCACTATTTCTGTCTTTAGTGCTCTGTCATTTTCTCCTTCCTTGAAGAAAAGACCTTCCAGATGAGCATTATGAGGAACATGCCTCATCGGGTATCCAAATTGACGACGAACGAGAATCAGATGGTAGTTGATTCCTCCCTTAGTTCCTATAAGGGGTATGTTGGGGAAGTTTCCACAACGGTCAATGATCCTGATCCCTTCATAAATCCTATTACACCAATCAATGTCAGAGTTGGTGAGGGACATGATTTTCTGCGACCAGCGTAAAGCACTCTTATGATCCCAAAAAGTAGCAGACTTAGGTAAATGGGAGATAAACCATTTGTAAAGAAAAGGTACACAGCATGTGATCTCCCCTCCGCTGTACAAATTCCCTAAGTGTACAGAATGATACGCGTCAGCGAGCAAAGTCGGCACAGGGTTTTGAATGAGAAAAACCTTAATGGCGTTAATATCAACGAAGTTATTAATGTTGGGAAACAGAAATAACCCGTAGGTGAGTCAAACAAAGATGCTTTCAAAAGCAATCACGTTCCCGATACTGGTGAAGTACAGGACTTCTTTGTCAAGAACTGGGCAGGAAAACCTTGTATGCCGCCCTTAGTGGTCATATGAGTCCTGACCTCAGACTCGTCCAAATGAATTGCTCTTGCAATGGTTTAATCTTTTGGAATGTCTTCCAGTCTAGAAAATGGAGCTCGATCAGTTATGTGTAAATCGATCAGATGAGAGTACTCCTCCAGCGTCGGTGCTAGTTGATAATCTGGGAATGTAAAGCAGTGATAAACCGGATCATAGAACTAAATGAGCGTTTCCATGATTCCCTCAATCACATGGACTCTTAACAGAGGTAGCAGACCTCCGTACTTGGCTCTGAAAGCCTCTTGGTTTGTGATCATCCTCGCCAAACCTCTTAAATCCCCTAGTTTTGGAATCCTGAAGGTATACTTATGAGCTCTCCTTCTACCGAAATCCATTAGCGCAATCTTTTTCTCTGATATTTGCAATCACAGTCTTAGTTTAATTTTAATAAAAGAGAGACTAGAAGAGAAAAATTTTGTCTTAATGTTTTTTTTTATGAATGCATGAATGCAACACACAAAAACATAGAAAAAACACGGGGTCAAAGGGTCGTTGTCATGAAGTCAAGGCTCTACCCATCCCCAAAGGTTTTCTACGGGTGATTTTTTGTACCTGTCACTTAACATCATTGATTCCTGAGAACACCAGTGGGCCGGGATCCGTGCTAGGTGGTGTCCATCAAAGAAACCTCAGAAGAGGGTAGTTTATCGCGTAACAGCTATCCCGATAGCTTCCGCACTACAAAAGAGGTGATTTTCCTATGTGTATATTCAAACTTTCCACATGCGGCATCACCCACATTCCCATTAGCAGAAAAATAAACACGTATAGCAAATAGGAAAAGCAGTATATATATTTGTCCTAATGTCCTAGACTTTAAAGAGCTATGAATCATATGTTCTTGACAAGAAGTGACTCCCCGACGGAGGCGCCATTCTGTGGTAACTTCCCTAAAGGTTTCGACCTAGTAGACAAAATCAAGAAAAACGATGTAATTCCCCAGCAGAGTCGCCACTTTTCTGTTTGTGGAAAAATGGGGACGATGCCCCAAGGATCAAAGCAAATGATTCTTCCCAAGGATCAATCTAATTATTCTCCCCAGCAGAGTCGCCACTTTTCTGTAGCGAGCGATTTTAGACGTGGTTGCGAAGCACAATCGCTCTGGTACTACAGCTCGATTCATTTTTTATCATTTTGAAGCTGATGAAGGAAGGGAAATAAATGTCTCCAACTAACCCTACTTGCATACTGAGGTTAAACAGTCAAAACTGTTGGTTTACAGATGCGATCCAAAGAAGGGGGTTTCTACTAGCTTATTTTGTTTAGAAAAGATATTTAGGCTGTCAGGTTGAGGTGTTAGGATTGATGGTTTTGAATTACTGCTTTTGGGTTGATTTGATGGAGATATGGGATTTGAGTTTTTTGGTTTAGTGGGCTCGCTAAGATTTTTCTTTCAATCTTATGCCTACGTATTCCCATTTTCCGAAACAGGGAAATCAGAGCGATCGTAGTTCCTCCTATTCTATGGGAGGAAATTGTGTTTTGGTGTCTTGTTCGAAGCCCAAGACATGAAGCGAAAGGTGGTTTGTATCTTGCTCAAAGCCCAAGATGTGAAGCTGAAGGGTCTATTTGTATCTTGTTCAAAGCCCAAGATGTGAAGCTAAAAGGTCTCAACTTTAGAGAGAATTTGTCATCTCTAAAGAGGGGTTTATTTGTCACAACTGTTGGGTGACTGATTATAAAGGAGAATTACTTTAACCGGGAAATGTGAATCCGGCAATGCCATAATTTCCTTTATAGGGGATTTTCGACCTGAAGAAGAAGACTTAAACTCAGGGTAGAGCAATGTCATCTTTCCTTAGGAATTTCTCATGCTAAAAGAGGGACAGTGGCATGGATGTAAATAATCCAGAGGCTTGTCGCTTACAGCGATTAGATGAAGAGAAAGGAGTTATTGATGTTTGTATACTGTGAATGAGGCACAGTTTTGACGCTGAATGGTTGATTTACTCAACCGGGTTTTTCGTATACAAAGCCTAAGAGGAGGCTATTATGTGTCTCGTACAAACCCGAGAGAGAGGCTGAAAGGGAATTGACTCTTTTGGGGATATCATTATACAAAGCCTAAGAGGAGGCTATCGGCCCAACAAGAGGGTTTTTGTGTGTCTCGTACGAAGCCCAAGACGGAAGCTAAAAGTCGTTTGACTCAACAAGAGGGCCTTTTTGTATCTCGTACAAAGCCCGAGATGGAGGCTAAAAATGGATTGACTCAACAAGAGAGTCTTTCGTATCTCGTACGAAGCCCGAGATGGAGGCTACTTGACTCAACAAGAGAGTGTTTTTGGTATCTCGTATGAAGCCCGAGATGGAGGCTAAAAGGGTTTGACTCAACGAGGGAGTCTTTTGTATCTCGTACGAAGCCCGGGATGGAGGCTGAAAGGGTTTGACTCAACACGGGAGTCTGTTGTATCTCGTACGAAGCCCGAGATGGAGGCTGAAGATGTTTGCTCCACTGGGGAGGATCATTTGTACAAAGCCTAAGAGGAGGCTATTGTAGCTGTTTCAGCTGAGTGACATATCCAATATGCTGATTTAAAGAGAAAATTAGTTCTTATATGAGTAATGTTTGCACTCAGGGATTTGATCAGAGGATCGGGATTATTTCCTATTTCTTTAAGGAAATGGGAAATCCAAAGGGAACTGGCCGAGTTTATGGGTTTTCTTCCTATTTTGGGAAGGGACTTGAGAATGTCTTTGAGACTCAAGGAAGTTAGACTGTCCGAGTCTAGAGTTTTATCTTTTGTACTATACTTTGAGAAACAATAGTAGGGTCTAGACTCTTCGAAAGACTGTTCTATGATGATGACTACTTTCTGTTCCTAAACCTCTAGGAAGCCGTCGGGACAATTTGTACGAAGCACAAGAGGAGGCTGGAATACTTTTAAGAAGCCGATAGGTCCTTGTACGAAGCCCAAGAGGAGGCTATCATTCCCGAAGGAAGAATCATTATACGAAGCCTAAAAGGAGGCTGTGAATACTTCTAAGAAGCCGACGGGTCCTTGTACTAAGCCCAAGAGGAGGCGGGGTTGCTTTTATGGAAGCCTGCGGGTCCTTGTACAATGCCCAAGAGGAGGCCGATGCTTTTGAGAAGCCCGTGGGTCCCCAAACCTCGAGAAATTCAAGACAGGCTATTCACAAGGAATAGATCAAGCCAGGAAAGTTCGAGAATTTGGAAGAAGCTCAAGAGATGCCATTCACGGAGAATACATTCGTCTCTAGGGAGGTAGAGTCTCTTGTCAATTCCTAATGAGGACAGCCGAAGAGAAGACTGTATCTGGTGCTCCTATTGGGGATCTAGCTTGTCTGTTTCTAAGAGTAATCGAAACAGCTTTACCTAGTGCTAGACGTAGTTGCCGGGGAAACTCTAAATATATATACTATTACTACACAGTCGATATGAGTTTATGAAAGGAGACTTACAGTGAGCAGCCCCACAATACAGTTATATGTATATGAAAGCAGTAAATGAAAGCGTATAAGCACTTACTCGGTTGTAGAGCTTCCATGTTGTTTTGTTAGTTGTTCAACAAAGAAAGATTTGAAAACAACAATATATTCAAAATCAAAGGAGAAAGTGCTTTGAAAAAGAAAGATTTGGGGCTTTATCAGTGATTGCACTGTTGTTTGTACAGAGGGACTTATACAAGTGATTATGGCCCAAGAAAGGTTTTCTGTACAAAGGGGTTTGGGTCTTACACTCTCTCAAGAGGCCCAAAAAGTTTTAAAGAAAAAGAGTGGGGCATATAACACGAGGGTAGGCCCAGATGACTTTTTGTTTGAAATGGCGATCGTGCTGAGGTTTTCTTTTAACACAGAGGGACTTATACAATAAGTGAGGCCCAAAATTGTTTTTGTTAAAAGGGGATTGGGTCTTACACTCTAATAAAGGCCCAAAAGTTTTGAATGGGTCTTATAGCTCGAGGAGAGGCCCAGATGTTTTAAACGGACGACGATCGTGCCGTTTACTTGTACAGGGGGACTTATACAATAAGTGAGGCCCAAAAAGTTTTATGTACAAGGGGGTTTGGGTCTTACACTCTCTCAAGAGGCCCAAAAAAGTTTTGAAAATGATTTATGAGGGTTAAATTAATCAAAAACCCTAATTTATTTCCAAAATGTATTTTAATTGAATAAAAATTCAATTAAAATGATCAAAAATTGTTTAACATGTGGGAAACTAATTATGATCTTGGATTAATGCTTCAAAAATCAAGTATTAACCTACAAAATAATTAGAAGTCATTAATCTTTGTTAAATCAAGAAGGAAAAAATATTTTAAATGTCAAAAACAATTAAAATACTAATTCTTTGCAAAAATATCAATTATATCGAATAAATAATATTTTTGGGATTTTTTAGGAAAATAAAATATTTTAACATTTTTGTGAATTATTAAAAAAAGAATCAACTCAAAATCATTAAAACTCTGAGAGAAATTAATTTTTGAATCAATTAAATAAAATCACAAAATTCAAATATTTGAATTTGTGAAAATGGCGCCAAGAACAGCTGAAGAACACGCGCGTTTTTCAGTTTTGCCCAGATTTGCATTTTCTATCCAATCTCACTGAATACTTGATCATATCATGTAAACCACATACCAATCAACTCGTTTCAACCTCACGATCATGTCTATGTCATTTAATTTCATTTAAATTAAGCCTAAAACAAGAAATCACGAAAAATCCTCAAGAACCCTAAATTCTGCATGAAGGCTGGGATTTTTGATACACGATTCAAACAAAGCAATTACTTGAGGGGAAACATTCCATGCACGATTATGAACAATTGGCAAAAGTATTGTGCGAGGAAATATCCATAGATTGAGAGATGACCAAGTTTGTGCTTACCTCTAGGCCGTGACAACAAGTTCAAAGTGATTTCTGAGTTGGAGGTGTTATAGATGAGTTGTGATGATCTGAACAGCTTCCCTACACCCAATGGAGTGTGTTTGAATGCTTGGACTTGACTGAGAATGGTTGGATCACTTCATGGCATCTCAACTGGACTTTGGTTAAAACCTTGAGCAATTGACTGGTGATTCTGAGAAATCAGTGTTCTAGTTGTTGTTTACGTGTTTGATCAGCTCATATATGATATGTGAGGTGTGTGTGTGATTGGTTTGAGTGGAATTACTCTCTACTCAAAAATTTGATAGTGACTTGCTAAGAAAGGCATTTTTGAGAGTGAGAAGTGGATTTTGAGGAAAGCATCTGTTTGATGGCTTTGGTGTACTCAAACTGATCACAATTGAGCTCTATTTATAGTAGAGCAAGTTTGTTTTGGAAGGAATAGTGAATGGCAACTGCTGAGTAGGTTTGGCCAATGTTGGCAAATGAAAATCCAAGTCTCCTCTAGCCATTGACTAGAGGTTAGGGCACAGGCTGCTGGTTCCCTTGGTCTTGGATAAGTCTTGACTGAATTCAGTTGCCAAGAGCTCAGTCCATGCCACCTTGGTGCATCCATTGAATGCTTCAATCCAAAATTGGAGTCTTGTCCCCATTTTATGCAATTATAGGTTTGGCATGCTATTTCTTGTTCCAAGGACTTTGGAGGCTTGGCTCATTGATTGTCCCCTTTAGATTCAATCCTCAGATGTGTCCAAGATGATGACAAGGCTTGGAATTGGCTGATTTTGGTAAATCGACCCAAAATTGAAAATTCTGCCTTGCCTTGGCAGTTTTCAGCAAGGCAACTTGCCAATGTCATATCTCATGGCTCAAGTTGAATTTGGTGATGTTCTTGGCCATTTTGGAAAGCCCTTATATGATACAACAACTGTTTGAACATATTTGATTTTGATACTTTTTGGATCCAAGTGAAAAATGCCCCTACATTTGGAAAAAAGTGAAGGCAGATTCTGACTTAGTGAAATTTTCACTAAGTGTTGGAACAAAGTGACTTTTCTTGATTTTGAACACTCCATAACTCAAAATCCATGAGGAATTTGGACATAGGTAAGTATGAAGCTTTGGTAGAGGGTAATGAGATCTACAAATCAAGCTTAGGATGGGAAATAATGGCCTTGTCGTTTAGGAGTTATGATCCTCCAAAGTTGGTACCCTTGCCAATTTATTTCATAACTTAGAAAATTTTCTTAGTTTTTATGGTTACCCCTTTTACAAGTTATCCCACTTTCTTTGATTTTTTTTGATGAATGATGATTCAAATCATACATTAACATCATTTTAGGGTTAAAAATCCATTTTAGTGAAAAATCTCAGAAAGTCAAAGTTTGACTTTTGTGCACAATTGACTTTTTAGCAGATGAATTCCAAACTGTGCAATTCTTCAGGAAATCATGTCCTTGACCTAAATCAAACTTGATGTACTTGTTCCATGGGTGTTATAGGGTGTATTGATTCATGTCCTAGGGTTTGGGAGCATGTCCTGGTCAAAAGTCAAAGTTATAGTTGACTTTTCTCGAGAAACCCTAACTGTGGTTCAGATGAAATTGAAACTTGTTGATCAAGCTTCTTGGATCAATCCGTTGTCCCAAATGGATCAATGTGGTATGTAGGAGACCCTCAAATCCTCTCTTGAGGTCTTGGTTCATGATTTATCCCAAAAGTCAACTTACGAATGAGACAGTTTGACTCTAGAATCGAGACGCAAACGTTAGATTCGTAGGTAAGAAGAATGCGTTTATGATGAATGCAATGATTATTAATTATTTTTGTTTAGTCAAAGTAAACTTCGACAATTAGATTGCAAATATCAAAAGTGGAGGAAACCCTGTTTTATTGAATTCAAAGGATTGCAAAAATGGAATTACAGTAGATTACAAAGTCCTGGAAAAGGAAATCTAAATTAAAGGATCCTGAGTCCTCTCTGAAGAGAGCTCAGGTGCTAGTTCTGGTGCTTTCCTCTTCTTTTACCGGGGCTCTAGGGCCGTTGTCGGGTTGTCATTCCTTTGCCAAGTGAAAGGAGCGAGCAAATTCCTTTGGTCATCCTGATTCTCTACAACATGTTGCTCTAAAATCTCAATCAGAGCATCCTTTTCTTTTAATAGCTGCTGTATTTTCTTACATTCCACATTAAGAATACAATACTTATTCCTCCAAGACCTCTTCTCCTGTTGAACTTTGCTAAGAGTAACTTGAAGTTTTTCTGTCTCAGACATAAAATAAAGGGAAGAGTCCCTTAATGGAAGAACTTCCTGAAGAGGGTAAGGCATCCTCAGCTTGAGAGCTCTAGTTTGTACCCAATGGAGATAAGGCTCCACCGAGACACAGTCTGGTTTTCCTAGAGACTCTCGTCCTTTCCTATGAACGCGTTTCCAAGCGTGCACTATTTCCTTCTTTAGTTCCTTGTCATTTTCTCCTTCCTTTAAGAAAAGACCTTCTAGATGAGCATTCTGTGGGACATGCCTCATCGGGTATCCGAATTGACGACGAACTAACACCGGATGATAGTTCATTCCCCCCTTAGTTCCTATAAGGGGTACATTTGGGAAATTTCCACAACGATCAATGATCCTGATCCCGTCGTAGATTCGATTGTACCAATCAATGTCAGAGTTGGTAAGATATATGATTCTCTGTGACCAACGTAAAGTATCTTTTGATCCTAAAATGCGGCAGACTTGGGCAAATGGGAAGTGAACCATTTGTACAGTAGGGGTATGCAACACGTGATCATTCCTCTGCTGTATAAATTCCTTAAATGTACCGAATGATACGCATCTGCGATTAAGGTCAGTACAGGGTTTCCAATCAGAAAAACCTTAATGGCATTGATATCTACAAAGTTATCGATGTTGGGAAACAAAAATAACCCGTAGTTAAGCAAAACAAAGATGCTCTCGAAAGCGGCCACGTTCTCTATACTAGCAAAGTATAGAGCTTTCTTTGTCAAGAACTGGGATGGCAAACACTGGATTCCCCCCTTAGTTGTCATGTGAGTCCTGACCTCTGACTCGTCCAAATAGATTGCTCTCGCAATGGTTTAATCCTTTGGAATTTCTTCCAGTCTAGAAAAGGGAGCTTGGTCCGTAATATGAAAATCAGTCAGGTGAGAATACTCCTCCAGTGTTGGTACTACCTGATAATCCGTGAATGTGAAACAGTGATATACCAGATCGTAGAACTGGATTAGCGTGGACAGGATTCTTTCAATTACGTGGACCCTTAACAAGGACAGCAGTCCTCCATACTTGGCTCTGAAAGCCTCATGGTTGGTGATCATTCTCGCCTAACCTCTCAAATCCTCTAAGTTTGGGACCTTTAAGGTGTACTTATGAGTTTTCCTTCTACCGAAATCCATTAGTGCAATCTCCTTTCTCGAAAATTTGCAATCATTGTGTTAGTTTAGTTTGAAAAAGAGAGACTAGAAGAGAAGATTTTTTTTGTTTTAATGTTTTCTAAATGAATGTATGAATGCAGCACACAAAAACATAGAAAAAACGTGGGGTCAAAGGTTCGGTATCATGAAGTCAAGGTTCTACCCCCCCCCCCCCAAAGGTTTATACTGGTGATTTTTTGTACCTGTCCGCAAAATCATTGACCCCTCCAGGATAACAACAGCAAGCGAATCGCCAGCGAGCTGATGTATCCTGGAGTGATCTCAGATGAGGGTAGTATAGCGTGACAACTATTTCCGATAGCTTCCGCACTACAAAATGTCTTAAGTCTGCTAAAAACCTCAGCTTCTCAGATAACCCAGTCGACCACACTACTTTCAACAACCGAAGTCGTATAGGTAATGTATCTGCAAAGGGAGTCTCCACTGAGTTTGATGGTTGATCGGGGGCTCTTAACTGGAATTTACTCCCAGTAAGATTACCTGCATTGCCATCACCTATCTTAGGTGTATACTCAATCTTTCCACATGCGGCATCACACGCATTCCCATTAGCAGAAAAATAAATATAGATATCAATTAGGAAAAGCAGTATATATATTTGTCTTAATCATCCTAGACCTCTAGCCTTATGATCCTATACAATCAATGACACCCCAGCAGAGCTATCATTTTGGTGACATGAATGTGAACTCAAGGTCTCTTCCTAAGAGATGGGAACATCCGATAAGGACAAGATGATCCCCAGCAAAGTCGCCATTTTTCTGTAGCGCGAGTTTTATGTGTGGTTGCGAAGCACTATCGCTTTTGGGTACTACAACTCGATTCATTTTTTATCCTATTGAAGCTGATGAAGGAAGGGAAATAGATATCTCCAATTAACCCTGCTTACAAACTGAGTTTAAACAGATAATTGTTGGTTTACAAATGCTACAAAGATTGTGGGTCTCTCTTAGGTTATGTTGTTGAGAACACAGGGTCTAGAGTATTGGTAGGATGTTAGGACTGATGCTTTTCGATTGATGTATGAAGGTATGGGATTTTGGGGTTTTTTTATTAGTGTGCTCGCTAATATTTTTCAATCTTATGCCTACCTATTCCCGTTCAACGAAATAGGGAAATCAGAACGATCGTAGTTCCCCCTATTCTATGGGAGGAAAAAGGTGTTTTGGTGTCTTGTTCAAAGCCTAAGACATGAAGCTAAAGATGGTTTATATCTTGTTCAAAGCCCATGATGTGAAGCTGAAGGGTCTATTTGTATCTTGTTCGAAGCCTAAGATGTGAAGCTAAAGGGTTTTGACTTTAGAGAGAATTGGTCATCTCTAAAGGGAAGTTTTTGATGTTTGTATGCTATGAACGAGGCACAGTTTTGATGCTAAAAGGTTGATTGACTCAACTGAGTTTTCCTTATATGAAGCCTAAGAGGAGGCTATTGACCCAACAAGAGGGTGTTTTTATGTGTCTAGTACGAAGCCCGAGAGAGAGGCTAAATGGGTTGACTCAACAAGAGAGTGCTGGCAAATAACTAACTCAAGAGTGTTCTTTTGTATCTCGTACAAAGCCCGAGACGGAGGCTAAAAGGGGATTGACTCAACAAGAAAGTCCTTTATACTCAACAAGAGAGTATTTTGATATCTCGTACGAAGCCCGAGATGGAGGCTAAAAAAAATGTTTAACTCAACAAGTGAGTCTTTTATACTCAATAAGAGAGTGTTTTTGTATCTCGTACGAAGCCCGAGATAGAGGCTAAAGGTGTTTGACTCAACAAGAGAGTATTTTATACTCAACAAGAGAGTGTTTTTGTATCTTGTACGATGCCCGAGATGGAGGCTAAAAGGAGATTTGATTCAACAAGAGAGTCTTTTATACTTAACAAGATAGTGTTTTATATCTCGTACGAAGCCCGAGATGGAGGCTAAAGGAGGTTGACTCAACAAGAGAGTCTTTTATACTCAACAAGAGAGTGTTTTTGTATCTCGTACGAAGCCCGAGATGGAGGCTAAAAGGAGATTTGACCCAACAAGAGAGTTTTTTATACTCAACAAGAGAGTGTGAAGAGGTTTGCTCCACTGGGGAGAATCATTGTACAAAGCCCAAGAGGAGGCTAAAGGTGTCGGTAACTGTTTCAGTTGAGTGACAGGTCCAGTATGTTGGTTAAACGAGAAAATTAGTTCTTATATGGGTAATGTTGTACTCATGGATTTGATCAGAGGATCAGGGTTATTTCCTGTTCTTTAAGGAAAGGGGAAATCCAGAAGGTATTCAGACTGTCCAAGTCTACGGGTGTTTTTCCTATTTTTGAAAGGAACTTGAGAATGTCTTTGTGACTCAAGGGGTTCTTAGACTATCCAAGTCTAGAGTTTCGTCTTTTGTACAATACCCAAGAGGAGGCACGGGCATTACGGGATGAGTGTCAACCCTTAAACGGCCGGAGTTTTAACGCTGGAAAGACTGCTCTAGTAAAGGATGATTAAGTTCTGCCTTATACCTTTCAGAGGTCGTCAGGGTCCTTGTATTAAGCCCAAGAGAAGGCGTGAGAACTTCTAAGAAGCCGAAGGGTCCTTGTACGACACCCAAGAGGAGGCGGGGATACTTTTAAGAAGCCTGTGGGTCCCTAAACCTCGAGAAGTTCAAGTCATGCCATTCACAGAGAATAGATCAAGCCAGGGAAGTCCGAGAATTTAGAAGTAGCTCAAGAGATGCCATTCACGGAGAAAAGATCATCTCTGGGGAGTAGAGGCTCTTTGACAATTTATAAGGGTGCTTTTAAGAAGCCTGTGGGTCCCTGAACCCCAAGAAGTTCAAGACGTTCCATTCACAGAGAATAGATCAAGCCAGGAAAGTCCGAGAATTTGGAAGAAACTCAAGAGATGCCATTCACGGAGAAAAGATCATCCCTGGGGAATAGAGCCTCTTTGACAATTTCTAAGGGTGACAGTCTGAGAAAGGGTTCAAAAAGAATCTTCCTTTCACATCTCCATATTGTTTAACCCCAAGAGGAGGGAAGACTATGTCTGGTAATCTTATGGGGATCTAGTTTTGATTGTATTTAAGAGCGATCAATGGGGCTTTACCTAGTGCTAGACGTAGTTGCCGGGTGTCATACCCCAAATTTTGACCACTAAGATTTCCCAACATTGTGCAAATCATCATCACAATATGGATGAATCATTAGTCTCTCCAAAGATGGGTGAGCATCCACTACAATCAAAACTAGGGTTTCAAGCCCTCTCAGAGTACTTAGACAAAGGATCAATCAAGGAATGCCATGATCTTCAACTTGTCTAACCTCTCAAACACCCACAATTGATCAAGAGAACTCCCACTTCAAGAATCAAGCACAAGGCTGCAACATTCTGAGTGGATTAAGCCTCAAAATCGCCAGTGTCACCAAACTAGATTAAGCCTCAGGGGATGCATTCATCAAAAATCAGGAATTAGGGTTTCATGAGCCAAGGCCTCAAAGGAGGATTTGAGGGTCTCTAACACACTACCTTGATCTATTTGCAACAATGGATTGATCCAAAAATCTTGAGCAACAAGTCTCAATTTCATCTGGACCACAGTTAGGGTTTCGTAGAAAAGTCAACTGTACCTTTGAATTTTGACCAGGCATGTTCCCAAACCCTAGGACATGATTCAATACACCCTATAACACCTATGAAATCAATCCATCAAGTTTGATTTAGGTCAAGGACTTGATTTCATAGAGGATCGCACAGTTTGGAGTTCATTTGACAAAAAGTCAATTGTGCCCAAAAGTCAAAGTTTGACTTTTTGATATTTTGATCAATTATGGTCCCCTAACCCTAAAATAATGTTAATGTGTGATTGGAATCATCATTCATCAAGAAAAAACATAGAAAGTGAAATAACTTGTAAAAGGGGTAATCATAAAAACTTATAAAATTTTCTAAGTTATGAAATAAAGTGGTTAGGGCACCAACTTTGGAGGATCATAACTCCTAAACCACAAGGCCATTTTTCCCCATACAAAGCTGGATTTGTAGCCCTCATGGCCCTCTACAAAAGCTTTAACTACACCTCATTCCAATTCATCATGGATTTTGAGTTATGGAATGATCAAAATGGTTAAAACATGAAATATCACTTTTTCCAACACTTAGTGAAATTTTCATGTCAGAATCTGCCTTAATTTTTTTCCAAATGTAGGGGCATTTTTAACTTGGATCCAAAAGGTATCAAAAACAATTATGTTTAAATAGTTATTGTATCATATGAGGGCTTTCCAAAATGGCCAAGAACTCCATCAAATTTCACTTGAGCCATGAGATATGACAATGGCAATATGCCTTGCTAAAAACTGCCATGGCTAGGCAGAATTTTGCACTTTTGCTCGATTTGGCAAAATCAGATAATTCCAAGCCTTGTCATCACTTTGGACACATCTGAGGATCAAATCTAAAGGGAACAAACACTGATCCAAGCCTCCAAAGTCTTTGGAACAAGAAGTAGCATGCCAAACCTAGAAATCCCTAAAAGAGGGACAAGACTCCAATTTTGGATTGGAGCATTTAATGGATGCACCAAGGTGGCATGGACTGACACATTTGCAACTGAATTCAGTCAAGAATGATCCAACAACTAGGGAACCACATCTCTGTTCCCTAACCTCTAGTCAATGGCTAGAGGAGACTTGGATTCTCATTGATCAACATTGGCCAAACCTCTGCAGCAATTGCCATTCACTATTGATCCTAAAACAAAATTGCTCTACTATAAATAGAGCTCATTTATGCTCAGTTTGAGTACACCAAAGACATTAAATAAATGCTTTCCTCAAAATCTCTTTCTCTTGGCCAAAATGCCTTCTTTAGCAAGGTAACTCTGAGTTTTTGAGTTAGAGAGCAATTCCACCACAACTCATGACTAAACACATCCAATATATCATATCTAAGTTGTCCAAACTCTCACAAGTGACCTGTAATCCTTAAATCACAAAGTCATCTCTCAAAACCTCTAAATAGGACTTTTGTACATTTTCCAAGCCATGTCTTGATTCAGTCACTTTCCAAACCAGATAAAACCTCAAACACACTCCAAATATCATCCTTGAACTGTCCCAAATGGTTCCTCCCATCTGGAACACCATTTGAGGGAGTTGCTATTTTAGACCATTTTAACCCCTTTTGCAAGAAAGGGCTAGTTTGTGTTTTTGCAGGTTCCAGCTGATTCCAGTCAACCTAAAAGCTTCTAAGGGATCATTTGAGAGTGTCCAAAGCATCAAACCATTTCTGGAACAAGAAACTTGGCAGATTGCACAAAAAACTCCAAAAGCTCAAAAGAGAGGTAAGCATCATGACTTGAACTTTCCAAAATATGCATTGCTTTGAAGTCCACTGATCATGCATCTCTTTTACATGTTATATGTGTTGTGTTTGCATCAATTTACCATGTAATTCACACCTGTATCAAGGTGTAGCATAGAAAATGCAATTATAGGCGTATTTTAAAACCACTATTGGATTTTAAGGAGGGATCATGATCTGGAAAAAATACCACCACCATTGGATTCCTTGTGAAATTCTAGGCTAGATGCATATAAATTTTGTCCCCAACCATGGAGAAATGAGAAAGTTATGGACCTTCCCGTTTCTTGGCAAGTAGGTTTTAATTCATCTTATGATTAAAACCTCATTTTTCAAACCTAAAACCAAAATCACAAGTTGTTTATTCAAACTTATTTGGAATTTTTATCATTTGTATTAATTTTCTTTGAATAATTATATTAAAAAATGATGATATTAGGGTTTTATTGATTTTCACCCTAACAAACTTTTTTGAGCACTCATGGGCCTCTAATAGAGTGTAAGACCCAATCCTTTGTAAATACAAACCTATTTTGGGCCTCAAACGTTGTATAAGTCCCGTTGTATTTCAAAAGTTTGGCACGATCATCGCCTGTTTAAAACAAACCATCTGGGCCTCTCCTCGAGCTATAAGACCCATTCAAAATCCTTTTTGGGCCTCTAATAGAGTGTAAGACCCAATCCCTTTTTGAAACCATAAACTTTTGGGCCTCAGTCATTGTATAAGACCCACGATGTTTTCAAACCCTCGGTGCGATCGTCGCCCTTTTCAAAATAAATAAACTCTGGGCCTCTCCTTGAGCTCTAAGCCCCGCCACTTGTACAAAAATAACCCTTTGGGCCTCTTGAGAGAGTGTAAGATCCATCCCCTTGTACATAAAACCTTTCTTGGGCCTCAGCCACTTGTATAAGTCCCTGTACAAAATGACAGTGCGATCACTGATAAAACCCTGGGCCTCTCCTTGAGCTGTAAGCCCCAATTTTCTTTTCAAAGCACTTTCTCCTTTGATTTTTAATATAATATTGTTATCAAAGCTCTCTTTGTTGAACAATCTAACAAAACAGCATGGAAGCTCTACAACCGAGTAAGTGTTTACCAGCTTTCATTTAACACTTTCATATGTATATAACTGTATTGTGGGGCTGTTTCACTGTAAGTCTTCTTTCATAAACTCATATCGACTGTGTAATACTAGAATAGATATTTAGAGTTTCCCCGGCAACTACGTCTAGAACTAGACAAAGACCTCGTCTCATTACATCCGACGTTCTCCCTGATACTTCAACATAACCTAAACCGTGAGAATTTTCTTTTACAACAATTTAGAATACTAGATCTAAGAAATCTCCCCCTTGAACAGTTCATATATAGAAGGCCAATGTTCCAAGTGAAACCCCTTCTGGAACTATTCATCAGCCTCCTAGATGCATCCCCGCCTCCTCTTGGGCGTTGTACAAGGACCCGTCGGCTTCTTAGAAGTTTTCACAGCCTCCTCTTAGGCTTCGTATAATGATTCTTCCTCCGGGAAGATAGCCTCCTCTTGGGCTTCGTACAAATTGTCTCTTTCGGCTTCTTAAAAGTTTTTTCTCGCCTCCTCTTGGGCTTCGTACAAATTGTCCCGACGACCTCTTAAAGGTATAGGAACAGAAAGTAATCATCTTAATAGAACAGTCTTTCAAAGAGTCTAGATCTTGTTACTACAAGCATATTGTTCCTTATCTTCTCTTAAGGATAGGACAAAAGATAAAACCCGTAGACTTGGATAGTCTCAATACCCTTTGGATTCCCCGTTTCCTTAAAGAACAGGAAATAATCCCGATCCTTAGACTAAATCCATGAGTACAACATTACTCATATAAGAACTGATTTTCTCTTTTAACCAACATACTGGACCTGTCACTCAACTGAAACAGTCACCAACACAATAGCCTCCTCTTGGGCTTTATACAATGATTCTCCCCACACTCTATTGTTGAGTATAAAAGACTCTCTTGTTGAGTCAAAACACTTTTAGCCTCCATCCCGGGCTTCGTACGAGATACAAAATCACTCTCTTGTTGAGTATAAAAGACTCTCTTGTTGAGTCAAGACCTTCTAGCCTCCATCTCAGGCTTCGTACGAGATACAAAAAGACTCTCTTGTTGAGTTAAACAACCTTTTAGCCTCCATCTCGGGCTTCGTACAAGACACCCAAAAGGACTCTCTTGTTGAGTCAACCCTTTTAGCCTCTTTCCCGGGCTTCGTACGGGACACACAAAAACACCCTCTTGTTGGGCCAATAGCCTCCTCTAAGGCTTTGTATAAGGAAACCCTGGTTGAGTCAATCAACCTATTAGCATCAAAATCTGTGCCTCGCTCATAGTATACAAACATCAACAACTCCTTTTCCCTTCATCTAAATTGCTGTAAGCGGCAAGCCTCTGGATTATTTACATCCACGGCACTGTCCCTCTTTTAGCATGAGAAATTCCTAAGGAAAGATGGCATTGCTCTAAACTGAGTTAAAGTCTTCTCCTTCAGGTTAAAATCCCCTATAAAGGAAATTATGGCATTGTTGGATTCACATATCCCAGTTAAAGTAATTCTCCTTTATAATCAGTCACCGCAATAGTTGTGACAAACAGACCCTCTTTAGAGATGACAAATTCTCTCTAAAGTCAAAACCCTGTAGCTTCACATCTTGGGCTTTGAAAAAGATACAAACCACATTTAGCTTCATGTCTTGGGCTTTGAACAAGACACCAAAACACCATTTCTTCCCATAGAATAGGAGGAACTACGATCGCTCTGATTTCCCTGTTTCGGTAAACGGGAATACGTAGGCATAAGATTGAAATAGAAATCTTAGAGAGCACACTAATCGAAAAACCGAAATTCCCCTACCTCCACCCAATCTAGCAAATTCCCCATGAACAGTTCCGGTATTTCATTCTGAACAAAGTAAGCAGAGAGAGGCCTCACTTCCACATAGCATTTGTAACCTAACAGACCGATGTTTAAACTCAGTATGCAAGCAGGGTTAGTTGGAAACATCTATTTCCCTTCCATCATCAGCTTCAATAGGATAAAAAATGAATCGACCTGTAGCACTGATGACCCTAAATTATACTGTATTTTCGACTCTGATTTCACATGCATATTAGTTGTTTTTCTATGTTTATGCTTTGTTATTGTTATGTTTTCCTTTATTTTTCAGGTTTTCAATAAAATCGAGGTCCCAGACGGAAAAGGATGCAAAAGGAGCAAGAATTCTAGTTTGGCAGCAAATTGCTCTTGTCGCTTCTCCTGTCGCGGACGCCCCAGGGTAGGCGACGATGTGTCCCATGATCTCCTCAACTCAACTGCCACGTTCCCACGATCAGCACTCTCCTTTGCCACATTCTTCTTGTCGCGGGCGCGATGATCCTGTCGCGGGCGCGACAAGGCAAAAAGGTGTTCCCGCCCATTTTCAAACCAAGGACACTCTTGTCTTTACACCACACCAACGTTGCCTATAAATACTTGTAGAACTCGAACTTTAGGAGCATCCAATCTTAGTTTACTTCACCCTAGGCATAAATTTCACTCTTGTAAAGCGGTAATCTTCTCACATCGAGGAGTTATTGCACTGTGTGTGATCGAGTTTGTAATCAAGTCTTGGAGTGTCTGTAATCAAGTTGGAGCATTTTATTTTCCGTGCATTGTACCAGATTTAAAGACTCCGCTTTGGAGCAGGTTTTATTTTAATTGCATTTACTTTCATTTATTTCTCGCACTTGCTTTATTTTGTTTATTTATTGTCTTGCCTTACTTTTCAATACTTTACTTTTTCAAAAGACTTAATTCCATACATGATAAGAATTAACATGACTGTTGTTACTACCATGGCTGGCTAAGTTTTAGATAGGCAAGAATGTAAAGACCATAACCACCGTAATACGTCTATGTGTTAATAGAAATACTTAAGGGCTGTTTTAATCTTTAACACAAGTTTTCTGTTCTTAAAAGCAATGTTGGGTAAGATCAAAAGCCGTCCAACAATTTGTAAACCTGTTTAGTTCTCAACTGATCAAATACAGCGAAAGCGCTTTGCTCAGTTGAGTAGGGATTTTTAACACTTTAGAAAAGAGATTTTAAAACTATTTTCAGACGCGTTAGTGGGATTAGAATCTGGTTCATTTCGAACCTCTTTAGTTTAGAAATTTCAGGTCAAAATACTTTTCTGTTTAGTCTAGAATTTGCATTTCTTAAAAGTAAGTTTTCCATGACTCTAACGCAATGCGCGCCTTTTTATAAGTGACAATAAAGGGGTTAGTTTAGAGGGTAAACTTGGTTCTGACTACGCGAAAGCGACAGTTCCTGTTAAATCGAATTCTTTTCTTAAAATAGAAGATATTGCCCGTAAGTAGTTCTGTTGATGAATATAGAAATATTATCGGTTATGGGCATTACATTCAAGCCTATTGTTTTGTCTGAATTTTATTACCTCGTCATTTACTTTTATTTATTTTCCTCTGCATTAGTAAACCCTGAATTGAACTGCCTTAGATAAGCACTGTAACAAACGGAAATCGTTAGATCGACATTTGGTCCCTGTGGATACGATAACTTTTTATATTACTCTGACGCGATTCGTGCACTTGCGAATACAACGCATCAAGTTTTTGGCGCCGTTGTCGGGGACCAATTTCGCCGAATTTCAAATTTCGTTTGTTATCACCGTTTAGACTAGGGTCGCACGAACTGGTCGATGCGAAGATCTCGCAGCTCCAGTAGTGTAATAGATCCTTTAGTGGAACCAGAACGTTACGCTCGCGCACGACTTTGGCTTCGTCGAATTAAGCAAGCTATGGCCGAAGATCGTAACCAAAGACCCCTTAAGGAATTCGCTCAGCCTGCTAACGAAGAACCGAGCTCTAGTATAGTTAACCCTACCATTCCTGCCAATAATTTTGAACTAAAATCGTCCCTATTACAACTAGTTCAACAAAACCAATTCGCAGGACTACCATCTGAAAACCCAAACCAACATCTAAAAACCTTTGTCCAGTTGTCAAACACCTTTAAGACCAATGGTGCTAGTCCTGAGGCGATTCGTTTAAGACTATTTCCCTTTTCCCTTAGAGACAAAGCCCTAACTTGGTTAGATTCCCTTCCAGCCAATTCTATAACAACATGGGAAGACCTTAGGAGAACATTCCTTGCTAGATACTTTCCCCCAAGCAAAACAGCCGTTCTCCGAAACCAAATAACAAGATTTACCCAAAACCAAGGAGAATCGCTATTTGAAGCTTGGGAAAGGTATAAAGACCTTCTAAGGGCTTGTCCACACCACGGTTTGGAGCAATGGTTGATTATACATACCTTTTACCACGGACTTCATTATAACACAAAGATGTCCATCGACGCTGCCGCTGGCGGTGCCCTGATGAACAAACCCTATCCTGACGCTTGTAGTCTCATTGAAGATATGGCTCAAAACCATCATCAATGGGGAAACGAAAGAGCAACAGTGGAAAAGAAAGAAGCCCAAGGAGGTAAACATGAGGTAAGCTCTATAGACATGATGCAAGCCAAAATGGATGATATGGCCCTCAAGATCGATCAAATGTACGCACAACCAACCGCTGCAGCAACAGTAGTGTCGGATTGCGAACTTTGTGGTACTAAAGGTCATCAATCAGCTGACTGCCATCTGTTAAACGAGACTAACCCAGACCCAGTCAACTATGCCCAAGGAAACCCCTTCTCGAATACTTACAACCCTGGATGGAGAAATCACCCTAACTTTTCCTACAAAAACAATAACCCTACCCAAAACCAAGCACCTCCGAGATCAACCAACAATCAAGCACCTAGACAAAACCAACCTATGCAAGCAGTGCCACCTAAGCCAAATATTGAGAAAGTGCTAAATGATTTTATGACAGCACAAGCCCAGCAAAACAAAGAGTTCCTAAATCAGAATATTCATGTGAATGAGTTGCTTACCCAACTAGGAACCAAAATGGATCAAATGGCCACCCACAGCAAAATGCTTGAAACCCAGATCTCTCAGGTAGCCTTAAAGCAAGCACCCCAAACTACTCCTGGAGGACAATTTCCCGGACAACCTCAACAGAACCCTCGAGGGCAAGCTAACGCTGCTACCTTACGAAGTGGAACCACTTATGAAGGGCCTAAAAACCCAACATTGAGTGACTCCGAAGTTTCCAAAAAGGATGCTACCCCCGAATGTGAGGAGCCCGTAGAAATTGAGAAACCAAAAGACAGAGATAAAGGAGAAGTTACGGACAAAGCTTCAGCACCCCCTCAGCCATACAAACCACCAATTCCCTATCCACAAAGACTCAAACAAACAAAGATCAATGACCAATTCCAAAAGTTTGTTAAAGTTATTGAAAAACTTCATGTAGAGATTCCTTTTACAGAAGCCATCACCCAAATACCATCTTATACTAAATTCCTGAAGGACATCCTCACCAATAAACGTAGACTTGACGATCTAAAACCAGTGGAGTGTAATTCCATTTCCGAGAACAAACTTGCCAAAAAAGACAAAGATCCGGGGAATTTCTCCATACCTTGTATTTTGGGGAATCATGTCATAGATAAAGCCTTTCTGGACTTAGGAGCCAGTGTAAGCCTAATACCCCTTGCAGTTTGTGAACGATTGAAACTAGGAGATTTGCAACCTACTAAGATGTCTCTCCAATTAGCTGACAGATCTATAAAATACCCTGTAGGCGTATTAGAAGACATCCAAGTTAGAATAGCCAAGTTGTTCATTCCCACCGACTTCGTCGTAATGGACGTCAAAGAAGATAAAGATATCCCAATCCTCCTAGGTAGACCCTTCCTATCAACTGCAGGAGCCATAATAGATGTCAAGAAAGGAAAATTGACTTTTGAGGTGGGTAACGAAAAAATAGAGTTTGTCCTAGCAAAGTTTCTCGCGGCACCAGTAATAGGAGATGCATGTTATGCGGTTGATGTTATTGATGAATGTGTCCATGAACTTAATTAGGGAGAGCCAATAGAAAGAATAAAACTACCTTCAACGCCCATTGAGAAAGATGATGACAGTATGGAACCCTACATAGATGACAGCCTTTTTGAATGTCTATCCTTAACTCCAGATCCTATACAAAGCCCCAGCAAACCAACCTTAGAATTAAAAGAATTACCCAAGAATCTAAGATATGAGTTTTTAGACAAAGAAATGGACAGACCAGTTATAGTCAGTGCCGTTCTGAACCAAAATGAAATGAACCAACTCTTAGATGTCTTGCGAAGATATCCCTCAGCACTAGGGTACAACATCTCAGATCTTAAAGGAATAAGTCCATCCGTGTGCATGCACCGGATTTCACTTGAGGAAGATGCTAAACCTTCGAGAGAACACCAAAGGAGGATTAACCCTATAATGAGTGACGTAGTTAAGAAGGAAGTTCTTAAGTTGTTGGAAGCAGGGATAATATATCAGATCTCGGACAGTAAATGGGTAAGCCCTGTGCATGTAGTACCTAAAAAGGGAGGCATCACCGTGGTTCAAAACGAAAAAGGTGACCACGTTACAAAACAGATAGAAGGAGGTTGGCGTATGTGCATAGATTACAGAAAATTAAACAAAGCCACTAGGAAAGACCATTTCCCATTACCTTTTATAGATCAGATGTTGGAACGTCTAGCTAGATATTCCTACTTCTGTTACCTCGACGGATATTCAGGTTTTTTCCAAATTCCTATACACCCTGATGACCAAGAGAAAACAACCTTCACATGCCCATATGGAACTTTTGCCTATAGACGTATGCCTTTCGGACTCTGTAATGCCCCAGCAACTTTTCAGCGTTGCATGATGTCAATCTTCGCTGATTATCTTGATGGAATTATGGAAGTATTCATGGACGATTTCTCAGTCTGCGGATTTGATTTCAATAACTGTCTAGTCAACCTTGAAAAGATCTTGAAGAGATGTGTCGAAGTAAACCTGGTATTAAATTGGGAGAAATGTCACTTCATGGTCACTGAAGGTATAGTTCTAGGACATATCGTTTCTGAAAAAGGCATTGAAGTTGATAAAGCTAAGATCGAGGTGATAGAGAATCTTAAACCACCCAAAACAATTAGAGAAGTTCGAAGTTTTCTCGGACATGCCGGATTTTACCGGCGTTTCATTAAAAACTTCTCTAAGATCACTAAACCTTTGACAGGTCTTCTGATGAAAGATGCCGAGTTCATTTTTGATGAAAAATGCAACGAAGCATTCAACCTTTTAAAACAAGCTTTAATCTCAGCACCCATTATGCAACCACCGGATTGGACAAAACCTTTTGAAATCATGTGTGATGCTAGTGATTACGCTGTAGGAGCAGTGCTAGGGCAAAGATCTGATAAGAAGTTACATGTGATTTACTACGCCAGTAGAACTCTAGATGCCGCTCAGCTAAACTATGCAACCACAGAAAAAGAACTCCTAGCCGTAGTTTTCGCCATAGACAAATTTAGATCCTATTTGGTGGGAGCCAAAATAATTGTTTACACTGATCATGCCGCCATCCGATACCTTTTGAATAAAAAGGATGCTAAACCTAGATTACTCCGGTGGATACTTTTATTGCAAGAATTTGACCTTGATATCAGAGATAAGAAAGGCACCGAGAATGTAGTTGTCGATCACCTTTCCAGGCTTGAGTTCTTGAAACCTGATATAGTACCCATAAATGATGACTTTGCTTACTATAGGTTAATCGCTAAGCTAGATGCCATTGGAGATATAAGTTTAGAAATCCTATAAGACTCTGAAAAATCCTTAGCGGTAAATAATGTACCTTGGTATGCAGATTTTGTTAACTATCTTGCTGCAGATATAATACCTCCTGACCTCAGTTATCAGCAGAAAAAGAAGTTCTTCAATGACGTTAAACATTTCTATTGGGATGAACCACTCCTCTATAAGAGAGGCACTGACGGAATCTTTCGCCGGTGTGTTCCAGAGGAAGAAGTGCACCATATCATAGAACATTGTCACTCAGCACCCTACGGAGGACACGCAAGCACATCTAAGACTCACGCTAAAATCTTACAAGCTGGTCTTTATTGGCCAACTATATGGCGTGATGTTCATACATATATAACCAAGTGTGACCCGTGTCAACGCTCCGGAAACATCTCGAGAAGAAATGAAATGCCATTAAGAAACATTCAAGAAGTAGAACTTTTTGATGTTTGGGGAATCGACTTTATGGGACCTTTTCCGTCATCCTTAGGAAACAAATATATTTTAGTCGCTGTCGATTACGTGTCCAAGTGGATTGAAGCTATAGCTGCACCCACAAACGACACTCGAGTGGTGATTAAGATGTTCAAGCAGTATATATTCCCTAGATTCGGAGTTCCCAGACTAGTCATAAGTGTGGAGGATCACATTTTATATCTAGGATTTTTGACAAACTATTGAGGAAGTATGGAGTTAAACATAGAGTAGCCACACCTTACCACCCGCAAACCAGTGGGCAAGTAGAAGTAGCCAATAGAGAGATCAAGCATATCTTAGAAAAAACTGTCTCGATATCCAGAAAAGATTGGTCACAGAAGCTTTCAGAAGCACTGTGGGCCTACAGGACAGCCTACAAGACTCCCATTGGAACAACCCCTTACCAACTAGTTTACGAAAAATCATGTCACTTACCCTTTGAATTGGAACACAAAGCATATTGGGCCATCAGAACTTTAAATTTTGATTACTTAGCAGCTGGTGAGAAACGCATCTTAGACATACATAAGCTAGAAGAGCTCCGACAATCAGCCTATGAGAATGCCATCATATATAAAGAGAGAACCAAGGCATGGCATTACAAGAAGATCATCAAGAAAGACTTCAACATAGGTGACCCTGTTCTTCTATACAATTCAAGACTGCGACTTTTTCCAGGTAAGCTTCGATCCAGATGGACGGGCCCGTTCGAAGTTTCCAAAGTCCTAAAATCCGGGGCAGTGGAAATTAAGAACAAATCTTGCAGTCCGTTCGTAGTAAATGGACAAAGGCTCAAGCATTATGAAGGAGGCGACATTCCAGCATACTACTCCAGGTTCACGTTAACAGACCCACCTATCCTCGCACCAGATACATGACTTGAACTCGTCGAGCTAACGACGTTAAACAAGCGCTGCATGGGAGGCAACCCATGGCTCTTTTCCTTTTCGTATTTATTTTTTTCTTGATTTACGTTTATTTGCTTGTTTGTACATATATGTCTAACTTGTTTTGTGTGTTTGATTTCAAGGCCCGTTTTTCCTAACCTTTTCTTTCAGGATGCCACCAGTGGACGACATGCACGTGACCTTTAGAGACGACACTCAGAGAGAGCGTTATACGATGCTTTCACTCAGACCCATGGCACCCACTCGCTACCCAGACAGTGATTGCATGGAAGCTTTGGGCATAGAGCCCAGTGTCCGATACTTGGCCCACCAGCTCAAATGGGACCAGTACGCTGATGATTTGCATCCCACCTATAGGAACCTCACTTTGGAGTTCCTCAGCTCTTTCTCCTATGATCCGTACTTGGGACCAGATGGCCACACTAGTTTCAGGTTATTTGGCACAGAGTATTCGTTCACCCATACTGAGTTCGGTGATCTTCTTGGATTTGAGACTGGAGTTGGCGCTATCCCTGAGCTGCCCATGGGTTACTTCATGAATAGAGACGTGGAGAAATTTTGGAGTGACATCTCTGGAGGTGGAGGCCCTGACCCTGACACTCGCATTTCACAGGTTATCCATAACCCAGCTCTCCGATACTTTCAGATGATCATTGCCCATACATTCTTTGGGAGAGCAGATACTGATGACCACGTTACTGAGGAGGACATATTTTTCATGTTTTGTACGAATCAGTCGCGTCGTTTAGCTTGTGGTAACTTTTTGCTGTACTCCTTTAATGGTGTTGCCACCTGGGCAGGAGGACCTATACATGTAGGAGGTAATGTGACTGAGATTGCTGCTGCTCTAGGCCTTGGCCGAAAGCTATTTCATTTGACTCCCTACTGCAGCCATACCACCATGAATATTGATTTTTGCTTAGATCGGGGACTAATGAGAAGGAACTCCTTTAATCCCTCTCAGTTCAGACTCCTGATCGACGGTGAGACCATACATCATTTCACTTTGCCAGATCCCGTTATGACCAGTGTCCATGACCCAGCAAACTGGACATATGCCTTAGAGGGACACGGTGAGACGGTAGACGCACCACGACCCTGCCCAGAGCCAGAATACATTCCAGCTCCACCAGTTGACAGGACTACGGTGTGGTCAAATAATCATGCATTAGGTACTCTAGATATGCAGACCCAGATGGCGATGATGCGCCAGGAGATAACAGATCTTCGACAGACTCTTGCTGACCTACACCTGAGGATGGAAGTGTCAGAGCTGACCCACGCTACTGAGTCCGATGTGCTGCATGAAGACATAGCGGAGCTCCGTCATGAGATAGCGAGACTCCGTGGAGATGACCAGACATCTTGATTTCCATTTTCGTATTATTTACTATATTTCTTATGCATTGATTTACTTCCAGTATCACCCAGACATATTTCCTACTATTTGCATTTGATATATTTCCTATTTATATTGAGATTTGAGTTTTTTTATGTTTATATGCTAATATTCTCTTTTATTTTATTTTATTTTTTCTTGACAAAGTATATAGAAAAAAATATTATTATTGTAAAAAAAAAAATAATATATATATACTTTGTGGAAAATTTTATGCAAAAACTACATTTTTAGGAAATGTGGAATGCTAAAGAGGCCCCCCAAGGCCAAAGGAAGGACACAAAGGCCCATTCAAAATGACAAAGGCCCATCAGCGGATTTGCCTTGTCGCGCCCGCGACACACCCATCGCGCCCGCGACGGCGTCCCTGTAAATTCGGGGCAGAACTTCCATTTTCACCATTTTTGAACCTCTAACTTCTCCAAACCCATTTTTTCCCTCCGAAAATTCCCTATAAATCCCCATTGATTTCACATCTCTAACATTCAACCATCATCTTTTACCCCTCCATTTCAAATTCCATCAACAAAAACCCAAAAAAATTCAACCTTTATTATACCCATTTTTTCACCCTCTTCACCATCTTCATCAATGGAGTTCAACGGGATCACTCTTCGTGAAGGACAATCCAGGAATAGGCAGAGGAGACAACTTCAAAAGCTTCAGGATCGAGAAATTCTCTCGACGAGGTATGTCGACGATTCTTGCTTGCACACTTTAGGGGTCCATCATAGTGTTTTTCATTTGTTAGAATTTGTAGGTTTAAGCACTATTTTTACCGCAAGAGAACCCACCTATGAGAGGATGACGGTTGAGTTTTTAAGTTCATTGGTTTATACCGTCCGTCCCGACACTGCTAGCACAATCGGTACTGTGCATTTTAGACTGTTTGCTGTTGAGTATGAGTTCAGTACCGATGAACTAGCAGGTCTATTGGGATTCCCTCATGGGGAGGGTGCTGCTTGTGAGGCTCCTTCAGATGCTGAATGGTCAGTCGGGGTATTCGCCTTCTGGCGCAGGTTGTCAGATACTATTGCTGATTCCTTTAAGGCATTACTCGCCTCGACCATTCATAACCCGGCCATAAGAATTTTCAGATATCTTTTGGCATGCTCTATTTTTGGTTGGGAGAACCAAAACAAGGTTAATAGAAATAAACTTTTGTTCTTGTAAGGATGCCTCACAAATATTAGAATCAATCCGGTCCCATTTATGATCGCCCACATGTGCTTAACGGTAAATAAGGGTGGACCGATAGTTTTTGGCGGATTGATTACGTCTATTGCTCGGGCACTGAATTTAAATGATGAGATAGCTACCTTGGAACCATTGCCCCCACGTACAATTAATTTGAAATTTCTGAAAGACATTAAATTGTGCCGATCAAGGAGGGCTGGTGGTTATGAGTTAATGATTCACGGGGTAGCCATCGAATCGATTGTTATACCATGCAGTAGACGTACAGATGTACGATTCGAGAGGAACTGGACCTATGACCTTACTGCACCACCTTTTCTAGGTCCAATTCCTCCTAATGACCATGACAACGAGGGGCCTGACACAGATGATGAGTATGACCATAGAGAGCATGTGTCCCCCCCTCTTCCTACACAATCATACACCGCACCATCTGCTTCTAACACTTTTCCAGGAACTGCTCCCGAATTTTACATTACGGAGGAGATGTGGCGAGACCATATGGCTAGAGAAGCACGGCATGAAGACCTGCTCTCTTCCATTCAGCAACAAATGGCGGACCAAATGAGCTTTATGCAAGAGTCGCGGCGGAGAGCAGACCAGTCTTACTAGACCATCTCCCGTACTCTGCTTGCGATCACCAATGAGCAGTCCCGTCAACAGCAGTATAATCATCAGCACTTTCAGCTTATGGAGGCCACTCAGGGTTCCATCTTAGGTAACCTTCGTGAGGTGAAAGCTGCTCAGACAGACTTGATGGCTAGGATGGACCAGCGAGACCGTCACCGTAGCAGATCCCGTCGTTCCGAGCATCCAGCACAGGGCGGCGAGGGCACCAGCGGTCCTCACTAGTTTTGCCAGGTTCCTTTCTCCTTAGCTTACTTCGAAACATTGGGGACAATGTTCGATTTAAGTGTGGGAGGATATTTTATCGTTTTTATTTTCGTCATTTTAGTAGTTTATTTTTTATTTCCCTTCAGTTATTTACTTTTGTTTCTGTTTTAGGAAATGCATGTGTTTGAAGAGTCACTAGTATAAGTATGTTTTTGGTTCACCTTCATTTTTTTCCACATTTTTAGCCCCAATAAATTTTTTTTTTTTTTTAGAAAATAAGTGTTGTTCTGAAATTTTTTTGGACTTTAAGACAGGTTCGGGTTAGGATGCGGTGACTTGGGAGAACCTTTGAAACATCAGTATCGTCCTTACACCATGAACTTCGTAAATATAAGAATCACACCAGAAACCCCATGTACCATGGCCCTAATTTCATTTCAAAATCATCCTTAGTAGTTTATTTCAGCTATCAGCTCCGGCCTAAACATGTTCTAAGTAGGAGACCGACGAATATAAGTGACTGATCTGAGTGCATATTCACAAAAAAAGGAAGAAAAAAGAAAAGAAGAAATAGAAAAAAAGTAATAAGATGTTTAACTTGCTCATTTCAGTTGGTTCAGAGGTATCTGGCACTGAACTCGGTAGGGCGGATTACGATCCGATCCCCCACAACTGCACTTGAGAAGAATAAAAGGATTTTACACAGTTCCCTGTGCCAGAAATCCGGTATAAAAGGATCAGAATCACTAACAGGTCACTCTACCATGAAACATGTGCGGAAAACGGGCTTAATGTGATTGCGCTTGAATGAAAAGGACTCAAAAGAGATGGAAAAGGAAGGCCTAAGTATTGTGGGATATAATGGGTAGATTAGTATAGGAGCGAAGTTTATGTCCGTATTTTCGGGATTAGTGTCATCACGATGCCCTTGGTTCACTCAGTTAGTACCGACCGCTGCATCCAGACTCGGACTTAGAAGCCCTTTTTGTCCAAAATCCTCGATCGACACTGATTTTTCTTCTGAGCTTTAAATGTTTTGCTTGAGGACAAGCAAAGGTCTAAGTGTGGGAGAATTTGATGACACTAAATTATACTGTATTTTCGAATCTGATTTCACTTGCATATTAGTTGTTTTTCAATTTTTATGCTTTGTTATTGTTATGTTTTCCTTTGTTTTTCAGGTTTTCAATAAAATCGAGGTCCCAGACGGAAAAGGATGCAAAAGGAGCAAGAATTCTAGTTTGGCAGCAAATTTCTCTTGTCGCTTCTCCTGTCGCGGGCGCCCCAGGGTAGGCGACGATGTGTCCCATGATCTCCTCAACTCAACTGCCATGTTCCCACGATCAGCACTCTCCTTTGCCACTTTCTTCTTGTCGCGGGCGCGATGATCCTTTCGCGGGCGCGACAAGGCAAAAAGGTATTCCCGCCCATTTTCAAACCAAGGACACTCTTGTCTTTACACCACACCAACGTTGCCTATAAATACTTGTAGAACTCGAACTTTAGGAGCATCCAATCTTAGTTTACTTCACCCTAGGCATAAATTTCACTCTTGTAAAGCGGTAATCTTCTCACATCGAGGAGTTATTGCACTGTGTGTGATCGAGTTTGTAATCAAGTCTTGGAGTGTCTGTAATCAAGTTGGAGCATTTTATTTTCCGTGCATTGTACCAGATTTAAAGACTCCGCTTTGGAGCAGGTTTTATTTTAATCGCATTTACTTTCATTTATTTCTCGCACTTGCTTTATTTTGTTTATTTATTGTCTTGCCTTACTTTTCAATACTTTACTTTTTCAAAAGACTTAATTCCATACATGATAAGAATTAACATGACTGTTGTTACTACCATGGCTGGCTAAGTTTTAGATAGGCAAGAATGTAAAGACCATAACCACCGTAATACGTCTATGTGTTAATAGAAATACTTAAGGGCTATTTTAATCTTTAACACAAGTTTTCTGTTCCTAAAAGCAATGTTGGGTAAGATCGAAAGCCGTCCAACAATTTGTAAACCTGTTTAGTTCTCAACTGATCAAATACAGCGAAAGCGCTTTGCTCAGTTGAGTAGGGAATTTTAACACTTTAGAAAAGAGATTTTAAAACTATTTTCGGACGCGTTAGTGGGATTAGAATCTGGTTCATTTCGAACCTCTTTAGTTTAGAAATTTCAGGTCAAAATACTTTTCTGTTTAGTCTAGAATTTGCATTTCTTAAAAGTAAGTTTTCCATGACTCTAACGCAATGCGCGCCTTTTTATAAGTGACAATAAAGGGGTTAGTTTAGAGGGTAAACTTGGTTCTGACTACGCGAAAGCGACAGTTCCTGTTAAATCGAATTCTTTTCTTAAAATAGAAGGTATTTCCCGTAAGTAGTTCTGTTGATGAATATAGAAATATTATCGGTTATGGGCATTACATTCAAGCCTATTGTTTTGTCTGAATTTTATTACCTCGTCATTTACTTTTATTTATTTTCCTCTGCATTAGTAAACCCTGAATTGAACTGCCTTAGATAAGCACTGTAACAAACGGAAATCGTTAGATCGACATTTGGTCCCTGTGGATACGATAACTTTTTATATTACTCTGACGCGATTCGTGCACTTGCGAATACAACGCATCAAGCACCCCAGAGCGACAGTGCTTAAGAACCACGTCCCAAAATCGCTCGCTACAACGGTTCCATCGAGGAATGTCATTGTTGCTAGGACCGGCCGTCACTAGGATCTTAGGTTAAAAAAACCTTTAAGTTGGGAAGGTACCGCAGAATGGCGACTCCGCCGGGGAGCCATTTTCTGTCAGGATCATAGGATTCATACCGTTTAAAAGTCTAGGACATTAGGACAAATACATATACTGCTTTTCCTAATTGATATATGTGTTTATTTTTCTGCTAATGGGAATGCGTGTGATGCCGCATGTGGAAAAATTGAGTATACACCTAGGAAAAACCTCTTTTAGTAGTGTGGAAGCTATCGGAAATAGTTGTCACGCAATACTACCCTCTTCTTTGATTCTTCGAAATACATCACCTAGCACGGTTCCCGGCCCACTGATGTTATCTTAACAAGAATCAATGATTTTGAGAGACAGGTACAAAAATCACTAGTAAAAACCTTTGGGGGGGAGCCTTGACTTCATGACACCGACCCTTTGACCCCATGTTTTTTCTATGCTTTTGTGTGCTGCATTCATGCATTCATTTAAAAAACATTAAAACAACAAAAAAAAAATTCTCTTCTAGTCTCTGTTTTTCAAATTAAACTAAGACAGTGATTGCAAATGTCAGAGAAAGAGGATTGCGCTGATGGATTTTGCTAGACGGAAAACTCACAAGTATACCTTCAAGGTTCTAAAACTAGAGGATTTGAGAGGATTAACAAGGATTATCACTAACCCTGACGCTTTCAGAGCCAAGTACGGAGGTCTTCTACCTGTGTTAAGGGTCTATGTAATTGAAGGAATCATGGAGGCACTCATTCATTTTTACGATCCGGTTTATCACTGTTTCACATTCCCGGATTACCAGCTCGCACGAACGCTGGAGGAGTATTCTCATCTGATTGATCAACCCATTACTGATCAAGTCCCCTTTGCTGGACTGGAAGAAATTCCAAAGGATCAAATCATTGCAAGAGCAACATATTTGGATGAGTCAGAAGTCAAGACTCACATGACCACCAAGGGAGGAATCCCAGGTTTACCAGCCAAGTTTCTGGTAAAGAAGGCTCTGTACTTTGCTAGTATATGGAACGTGACTGCTTTTGAAAGCATCTTTGTTTTACTCACCTACGGGTTATTTCTGTTTCCTAACACTGATAACTTCGTCGATATCAACGCCATTAAGGTTTTTCTCATTGGAAACCCTGTACCGACCTTACTCGTAGATGCGTATCATTCTGTACACTTAAGGAATTTATACAACGGAGGAATGATCACGTGTTGTGTACCCCTGCTATATAAATGGTTTATCTCCCATTTACCTAAGTCTGCTGCTTTTTGGGATCATAAGAGTGCCTTACGTTGGTCGTAGAAAATCATGTCTCTTACCAACTCTGACATAGATTGGTACAATAGGATTTATGACGGGATCAGAATCATTGACCGATGTGGAAACTTCCCCAACGTATCCCTCATAGGAACTAAGGGAGGAATCAATTACCATCCAGTGTTAGTTCGTCGTCAATTTGGATACCCGATGAGGCATGTCCCGCGTAATGCTCATCTAGAAGGTCTTTTCTTCAAGGAAGGAGAAAATGACTGGGCACTAAAGGTGGAAATAGTGCATGCTTTGAAACACATTCATAAGAAAGGAAGAGAGCCTCTAGGAAAACCAGACTGTGTCTCGGTGGAGGCTTATCTCCACTGGGTACAAACTAGAGCTCTCAAGCTAAAGATGCCTTATCCGTGTCACGTAGTTCTTCTGCCAAGGGAATCTGTCTTGTACTTTATGACTAAAATGGAAAAACTCCAGGTTACTTTATGACAAATTTCAGCAGGAGAGGATGTCTTGGAAGAACAAGTACCGCATTCTCAATGTGGGGTGTACCAAAGTACGTCAGCTATTAAAAGAAAAGGATGCTCTAATTGAGATTTTGGAGCAACATGCTGTAGAAAATCAGGATGACCAAAGGAATTTGCTCGCTCCTTTCACTGGCAAAGGAATGGCAACCCGACAACGACCCAAGAGCCCCGGTCCAAGAAAAGTAAAGTTCCAGAATTAGCACCCGAGTCCTCCTCAGAGAGGACTCGGGACCCATTAGCTTAGGTTTCTATTTCCGCACCTTGTAATTTACTGTATTTCCATTTCCACAATCTTTGAATTCAATAAAACGGGGGTTTCCCCACTGTTTGATATTTGTAATCTAATTCTCAAAGTTAATTTTGATTAAACCAAACAACAATTAATATAATCATTGCATTCATCATTCTCACATCACGTATTTTTCTTACCTACGAATCTCATGTTTCTGTCTCGGTTCTAAAGTCAAACTGTCTCATTCGTACAATACTCGGGCCAATCTTCAGAAATATATGGATGATCTCGAGGAAGACAACAGAGAGTTGAAAGAAGAGATCGACGCTCTGAGAGGGGATATGAGAAAGCTTTGTAACGACATGAAAGCCATGGCAGAAGCTCAACTACAAAGAACTATGATCTCAGAGATCACATCAGCGCCTATAGTGGAGAAGTATGATCCTAGGTACCAAATGCCGAAATATCGTCCCTGGGGCATGCATGTTAACTATATCCTGGAAGGATATGTTCCGCCGATCACTGAAGATCAGGAAATCATAGTAGAAGCTGTTGGGCCTGAAGGTTACAAACTTCAGGAAAGCGAGGATACAAGAGGCATAATGAGGACTCCTGAAGGTTACAAACTTCGATAAACGCCAAGATTCACTACCGTAGTAACGTTACCACCCCCTGTGGTGCACACTGTCCCGGAAGGACAAATTCCACAGATACCTTCTTGAAGAAAGGAAAGTATGTTCGATAGAATGAATGAATTCTAGGAGAAGTTCTTGGAAATGCAGAAGGAAATGCAAGCTATTCACGGTTAGGATTTATTTGGAAAAAATGCCGCAGACATTTGTTTGGTCCCCAATGTTAAAGTCCCGCACAAATTCCAAGTACCCGATTTTGAAAAGTACAAGGGTAACTCTTGCCCTCAAAGCCATTTGGTGATGTACACTCGGCGAATGTCAGCTCAGACAGAGAACCAGGATCTACTGATTCACTATTTTTAGGATAGTTTAACCGGTGCCGCATTAAAATGGTACATGGGTCTAAACCGCGCTACGATTAGCACTTTCAGAGATCTTTGCACTGCCTTCGTCCAACAATATAAATACAAATTGGACATGGCACCAGACAGAGATCAACACAGATCAATGTTGCAAAAGGACAAGGAAACCTTTAAGGAATACGCTCAAAGATGGCGTGAAATTGCCGCTCAAATTTGTCCACCTCTTGAGGAAAAAGAGATGACAAAGATTTTCTTAAAGAGCTTGAGCTCATTTTACTACGACAGAATGGTTGCCAGTGCGCCCAGCGACTTCACCGAAATGGTCGGTATGGGAGTGTGTCTCGAGGAAGTCATTCGAGAAGGACCTCTAGTCAAAGAGACTAGGTCGACAAGCGGTACTAAAAAATACGGTAGTTCTCTCCCTAAGAAAAAAGAGCAAGATATTGGGAATATCTCTCTCACGAAGCAAAGGTGATGGTACCAATCAGTAGCAACTGTAACTCCTGCTATCAACCCCGCGCCTATCCCTACATATCAGCCTTAGATTGCTCAAAGCCAACCGCATTCACAGCAATTTCAGCAAAGGACACAACAGCCTCTTTAGCAGGCTCATCCTCAATACAACAACAACCGTACAATGCGGCCACCAGGATTTGATCCTATATCCGTATCGTACGCATAATTATTTCCGTTGCTACTGGCCAAGGGGCATGTCCAGACAAAGTCTCCCCCTACAGTACCGGAAAATCCGCCTTTTTGGTTTAAGGTGGATCAGACTTGCCCTTACCATCAAGGAGGACCAAGGCATAACATCGAAAATTGTCTCAGTTTCAAATCCGACGTGCAAAAGCTTGTTAGGAGCGGGGTCCTATCTTTCAAAGATACGAATCCGAATGTTCTCACGAACCCGCTGTCTCAACACGAGAAGGCTACAGTCAATTCAATAGAGGAAGAGTCTAACAACATCTATCAAATTCATGATGTACTCTTGTTAAGGGCCAACTTGGTCAAGATGAATTGTAGACAGAGTGGATATGGCCATGTGCTACCTCATAGTTATCACTAGTGTGATATCTGCTCTAAAAGCAATCGAGGATGTTCTGTGGTGCAATCAGCTCTACAGGAACAGATGGATCTCGGATGGATCCAAGAACACCGAGTTCGTGGAGTTAACATGGTTTATACGAATTCCAACATCATTGAAAACCACGACATCCGTGCGATGAATGTCAACTTGGTGGCAATGTACTCAAGGCAAAGCCAGTATAATAATCTGCCGCGGCATGAAAACAATTGTTGTCTGACTTGCTCGGTAAACAAACAGGGATGCTCTTTTGTACAAAAGGCCCTCCAGCGTCAGATGGATTTTGGATGGATTCAAGACTACCATGATAGGAATCATTATCAAATCAACATGATTCAAATATTCAATATTCGCTTGATGAATACTAGCCTGGTAGAGTTACATGCTAAACAGGTCCGGCTCGGGTTCCTGGTATCACAAGATTATCAGGGCTGTAAAGCGGGTTGCAAAAATGATCAAGGTTGTGCCCTTGTCCAGGAAAAACTTCAGCACTTGTTGAACCACTGGTGGCTTCCAAACTATATGGATGAAGAAACCCAGCAAATTAGTATCACTAACAGGAATCCTACTAGATATCAAAGTCAGGATGTTCGGTCAATGGAAACATACCTAGTAAGGTTACACTGTATTGAAAGCAGATGGGGAGGTGCCACTACACAATTATGAGCGGTGTGGAGTTTTCTCAGCGGATAATCAAGGATACTACCTTGTGCGAGCAGCCCTTCAAAGTCAGTTGGACCGCAAAGAGATTCAACCATGGTCAAGTTCTGGATCAGTCAACTACTTTGCTGATTAAATTGAGGATGTTGTCGTAATCTCTGATCATAAAAGGACTAGGGATGTTTGTGTCATCATCCCTCTACTTGACGAATTGAGAATTCCCAACCAGGAAGGGATCGAAATTACTTACGATGGTCAGAAAAATTAGAAGATTCCCATAGTCATCTATCTTACGGGACCATTACTGTGTGAATCAACTAAGGTGATCCCTTACAAATACGGTGCAACAACAATTGAGAATGGAAAGGAAATTCCATTACCCTCCATCGTGAATATTGCAGACATCAGTCGAGTAACACAGAGTGGTAGAATCTTCAACCGAGGAGTTGGAGAACCCAGCAAAGAAAAGGAACTTTAAACGGAAGTTCCCAATCCACCAGTCGGTCAATCCAGTAATCCCGGCCTTTCAAAAAACGATGATGAGATGCTAAAGCTCATCGAAAGCAGTGAATACATCACTATTGATCAGTTGTTACAAACTCCTTCAAAGATCTCGGTATTATCACTGTTACTTAGTTCAGAAGTACACAGTGAGGCTCTACAGAAAGTCTTAAAGTCGGCCTTTGTGGAATAGGATGTGCCAATACAACAATTCGATAGCATCATCTCTAACATCACTTCCTGCAACAACTTAGGATTCAGTGATGAGGATTTTCCAGACGGGGACAAAAGCCACAACATGGCGTTCAATATCACAGTTAACAGCCAGGACGATGCTTTAGCCAGCGTACTGGTAGACACAGGGTCAGCCCTGAATGTTAAGCCAAAGTCCACTTTGATGCAATTATCATTCAAAGGCCCTCCGATGAGAACCAGCGAGGTCGTGGTCAAAGCATTTGACGGATCCAGAAAAACGGTTGTCGGCGAAGTCGATCTTCCCATAACTATCGGTCCTCACACTTTCCAGGTCATGGACATTCGGGTAACATACAGTTGTTTATTACGAAGACCTTGGATACATCACGCTGGGGCAGTCACTTCGACACTTCTCCAAAAGCTAAAGTTCGTCCAGAACGATCAACTCGTCACAGTCTGTGGAGAACAGGCCTTGCTCGTAAGCAACTTATCATCATCCACTTATGTAGAACCGGAAGGGGTAATTGGAACCCAGTTCCAAACACTTTCGCTGCACAAGGACAACCAATCCGAAGGGGGAACTTCGACTTCCTCGTACAAAGATGCTATCAAAGCGGTCGAGAGTACCAATACAACAGGGTGGGGCAGGTTGTCATTCCTACTGACAATAAGAAAAAGAAAGGTCTCGGCTTTTCCTCAACCTGTACTCAGACGGTTACGGACAATAAAAGTTTTCATCCCATTCATAACTTCTTCCACAGTGGAGGCTTCCTTCAACCAGTGACTCAAGAAGTGCATACCATCAATAAATATGATTCCTCCCATACGGAGGAAGAATGGAAGTCCTATCTCAATGAGGACAGTTATACTTCTCAGGGCGAAACGCATACTCCCTTTTGCTTTCCTGCATAGAGCCCGAGATTTATACCAAGGTAAGACGTCAAAATGATATACGGAGATTGTGATCCGGAAGGATGTCGTGCTCCCCCAAACTCATTAGAGGAGGGCACTTTGATGAGAGACAACTTTGACCACAACTATTATGGCCCGATGGATGGCCTACCAATATGGCAGCCTTACCCAGGAGATTTGGGGTAAGAAAATCAGCTGAGCATCATTGAACAGAATACCTGCGTCCCCACCATGTCATGGGATCAACACCCAGGTTATCCTGAAAATACCCAGTACGACGATGAATTGGCAAAGCTTGCCAGACTAGAATTCATCAACTATGCTTTTCCAGAGGTCAACGTCGTCGAGAGGGATGACTCCTCCAGTTCCAAAGAAGTGTGGGACACCTTGGGATAACCAAGTGGAAAATACGACTTCAGGGTCAAATACACCACTCCTGAAAGCTCTCGTATCAGGATCGAAGACATCCAGCCAACTGGATGGGGAGATACAGCTGAGAGTACAAATACTATGCAAAATACAACTGAGGAATCCTCCTACGACAACTCTGCCTGGGAGACAGATTCCAATGATCCTGCTCCGCCAAAAATCAGCGTTATTTCTGAAGACAAATCAAGGAAGGTGCCAAACTTTGTGATTCACCAAGGAGTTCGCCGCCAATGGGTTGCTGTCGATGTTCCGAAGATTGTTCATAAGTCTAAGTAATTGCCATCTTTACTTTAACCTTTCACCCTGCCCGGTGAAACGGATGTTTTGACAAGGCTCACTTTCTGTAATTATCCCTCTTCGCTTCGTCCAAAGCGACAGAGTTTTGTTTTATAGGGCTGTAGTTTCAAGAATCGACTTGTTCATTAATAAAATAACGTCGTTATGTAATTTCCGCATTAATTGTTGTTTTCTCTTTTCGTTTTTCAGAAAATGGTAATCCTAAAAAACAACTCAATAATTAAAACAAGCAGTTTTCAAAAAAATATACACTGCACACACTTGCATTTTCTCTATCTCTTCTAAACACAAATCATCACGTCATGCAGATTGCTTGTTTTAAACCCCATTGAAACATATGATCTAATGCCTTCTCCCGACATTGAGTTCCCGGTATTTGCGGCTGAAGAAGAAGTTGACGACGAAATTCCAGAAGAGATCTCCCGACTACTCAAACAGGAGGAAAGGTCCATTGAACCTCACAAAGAGCCGTTGGAAATGGCCAACTTGGGTTCAGGAGAAGAGAGAAAAGAAATCAGGATTGGGGCACTGCTCAGTCCAACTTCCAAAGAGAGTTTGACAAAGCTTCTCAGAGAATTTCCCGATGTATTCGCTTGGTCCTATTAGGACATGCCAGGGTTGGATACCAGCATCGTGGATCATCATCTACCGCTGAGATCAGAATGTCTGCCAGTAAAACAAAGGTTCAGACGAACTCATCCAGACATGGCTGTCAAAATCAAAGAGGAGGTACAGAAACAGATTGATGCGGGTTTCCTCGCCACGTCAGAATATCATCAATGGTTAGCCAATATCATACCCATTCCAAAAAAGGACGGAAAGGTCAGAATGTGTGTGGATTACAGAGATCTAAACAAGGCTAGTCCAAAGGACGACTTTCCTTTACCGCACATTGACATGCTGGTAGACAGCACAGCTAAGTTCAAAGTTTTCTCCTTCATGGATGGATTCTCGAGCTATAACCAAATCAAAATGGCGCCGAAAGACATGGATAAAACTTCGTTTATCACCCCATGGGGGACCTTTTGTTACAATGTAATGCCATTCGGTTTGAAGAACGCCGGGGCAACCTATCAAAGGGCCATGACTACTCTGTTTCATGACATGATACACAAAGAAATTGAGGTATATGTCGATGATATGATTGCTAAATCTAAAATAGAGGAGGAGCATGTGACCCACCTATCAAAGCTATTCGAGCGGTTGAGAAAGTACAAACTCCGCTTGAATCCAAACAAGTGCACCTTCGGTGTCAGTTCAGGGAAACTCTTAGGGTTCATTGTCAGCCAGAAAGGAATTGAGGTTGATCCTGACAAGGTCAAGGCCTTTCAAGAAATGCCTTCTCCAAAGACTGAAAAACAAGTCAGAGGATTCTTGGGACGTTTGAGCTACATATCCAGATTCATATTCCTCATGACCGCGACATGTGCGCTGATCTTCAAATTACTCAAAAAGAATCAGGACTGCGTTTAGACAGAAGATTGCCAAACCACCTTCGATAGTATTAAGAAATATCTGTTAAACCCGCCGATTCTATCACCTCCAGTGGAAGGAAGACCATTGATCATATACTTAACAGTCTTGGAAGACTCCATGGGTTGCGTACTTGGCCAACGAGACGAAACAAAAAGGAAACAATCTGCCATTTACTATCTGAGCAAGAAATTCACCAACTACGAGACTTGGTACACTATGCTTGAGAAAACTTGTTGCGCTTTGGCTTGGGCAGCCAAACGTCTTCGCCAATACATGATTCGTTACACTACTTGGTTAAACTCAAAAATGGTTCAAATCAAGTACGTCTTCGAAAAACCTGCTCTCACGGGAAAAATTGCCCGTTGGCAGATGTTGTTATCAGAATACGACATCGAGTACGACGCTCAAAATGCCGTTAAGGGGAGTATTTTAGCCGTTCATTTGGCTCATCAACCGATTGACGATCAGGAATCAATCGGGTTTGACTTCCTAGACGAAGGTGTCTTGTATTTGAAAATGAAAGATTGCGATGAACCGCTACCCAGTGAAGGGCCGGAACCAGGTTCCCAATGGGGACTAATCTTTGATAGATTTGTCAATCATTATGGAAACAAAATTGGGGCAATCATCATAACACCTCAGGGTACCCACATTCCTTTCACTGCCAGACTTACATACAAGTGCACAAACAACGAGGCCGAATACGAAGCTTGTATTATGGGTCTCGAGGAAGCGATTAATTTGAGGATGAAAACCTTGGATGTATACGGCGACTCCGCTTTGGTCGTCAATCAGATCAAAGGAGATTGGAACACATACCAATCAGGATTGATTCCTTACAAAGATTATGCAAGAAGGTTGTTGCCATTCTTCAATAGAATCGAGTTTCATCATATCCCTCGTGAGGAGAATCACATGGCTGATACCTTAGCCACCCTCTCTTCCATGATTAGTGTAGGTCAATGGAGCGACTTACCTAAGATCGACATAATACACCTTGAACGGCCCGCTTATATCTTCACAATTGAAGCAGTCATAGATGATAAACCTTGGTATCACGATATCAAGTGCTTCGTTCAGAAACAAGAGTACCCACCTGGGGCATCCAGGAAAGACAGAAAAACCCTTAGAAGGCTAGCAAGCAGTTTCTTCCTGAGCGGTGATACACTCTATAAGAGGAACTTTGACATGGTCTTGCTCCGATGTGTAGACAGACCAGAAGTAGACATGTTGATAAAAGAAATTCATGAAGGATCCTTTGGCACTCATGCCAACGGACACACAATGGCGAGAAAAATTCTGAGAGTAGGGTACTATTGGTTGATAATGGAATCTGATTGCTATAAGTACATGAGGAATTGTCACAAGGGTCAGATATACTCCGACAACATCCATGTACCGCCATCGCATCTCAAAGTTCTATCTTCCCCGTGGCCTTTTTCCATATGGGGAATTGACATGATTGGCATGATTGAACCCAAAGCCTTGAACGGACATCAGTTCATCCTGGTAGCCATTGATTACTTCACTAAGTGGGTCGAAGCAGTGTCATACGCCAATGTAACCCGACAAGTGGTGGTCCAATTTATCAAAAACAATATCATCTGCCGTTATGGTGTTCCAAGCCAGATCATTACTGATAATGGATCTAACTTGAACAACAAGATGATGAAGGAGTTATGTGCTGAGTTCAAGATCGAACACCATAACTCATCACCCTATCGACCTAAGATGAACGGAGTGGTAGAAGCGGCTAACAAGAACATCAAGAAGATTGTTCAGAAGATGGTTGTAACCTAGAAAGATTGGCACAAGATGCTACCCTTTGCTCTTCACGGTTATCGCACATCTGTCTGCACTTCAACAAGGGCTACCCCTTTCTCTCAAGTATATGGCATGGAAGCGGTGCTCCCCATAGAAGTAGAGGTCCCATCAATCTGGGTATTGATAGAAGCTAAGTTTATAGAATCGGAATGGTGCCAAAGTCGACAGGACGAACTGAATCTGATCGAGGAAAAACGAATAACTGCACTATACCATGGTCAGTTGTATCAACAAAGAATGAAGAGGGCGTTCGACAAAAAGGTCCGACCTCGCGTCTTCAGGAAAGGAGACCTTGTGCTCAAGAAGATACAATCATTTCTCACTGACTCTCGGGGCAAATGGACTCCGAATTACGACGGCCCCTATGTGGTCAAGAAAGCTTTCTCAGGCGGCGCCTTGAGACTTGCAACCATGGACGGAGAGGAATTTGCCTACCCCACAAATGTTGAGGTAGTCAAGAAATACTTCGCCTAAAAAAAACGTCTCGGTGGATTGAAAACCCAAAAGGGCGGTCCAGGCAAAAATTAGAGACATGATCAAAAGTCATCCCGGTGGATTGGAAACCTTAAAGTACAATCCAGGAAAAAATTAGGGATAATGGCAAGTAACTACGTCTAATCAGTTCAACTCCTCAGCAGTCCTGCCGTCCATCCATCAGGAAGACTCCGGTCAAGGTCATCTTTGACAGAAGCTCAGGATGCCCAGAATTCAAAGTTGGTAGAAGGATATTGGTCGTTATGTTTCGATGTAGCCCTTTTCCCTGTAAATTACCATTTTCTAACTTTGTAAATACTCTATGGAATCACGCGTTTGGCTGATTTCCATCCTATCAATAAAATTTGAGCCCTTGTGCTTTTGTTTGTAATTCTTATTTGTTTTAGCTTTACAGAACGACATTTAAACATGATTAATGATTCTTGAAATGAAACAAAAATGAATTTACTTGTCGAACTTTTTTATTCTTTTAAAATAAAGATGGCATTTTCTTTTGACTGTTGAACATCAAAAGAAAATTGATCGCTTCTCCAGAAGTAATCGAACCTCAAAGTGCAGAATCAAAGTATTCCTTCTAAACCAATGCGCCTGAACGAAGGATCAATTGTGTCGAAGACCTTGTTTCATTCGACATTCCCGGCAGAGTTCTTATCTCCTAAGCCCTTCCAACGGTTGTTCCCCGTAGGGACTATTTCTCCTAAGCAAGGCAGAATTGCTATTTTGAACCAGTGGTAGTTCTTCGTCCCTCGCAGTGGCCGAGTATCCAGTCGTGTTCATCTATTAGTCTGTATGTCGCGTCAGTTTTGTCAGCATAAACATACATGCATCATGAATTATTGATTTACATTCATATTCGTATTGCATCACTATCACTCTAGTCAGTCTTATCCCCTAGTGAAAAAGGTCCTCTCCATCGAGTTGTCAGTTCTTTCCTCGTCAGGAAATGTTGCGTCTGAATTATCTCTCTCCTCCAGTTTATTTCTGGATTGGAGTTGGCCCTTGACCACTTTGATAACTTGAACCTCTGAAAAACCAGAGAACCCTCAACAAATGTTACTCTTCGCCATTGAAGGTGATATCTTCGCTTTCCTGGATTACGAAAAATTCCCTAGAGAAAGCCTCTTAATCAAAGATTCGGTAGTGCAGCAGTTTTTCTCTGATAAATCGCTGACGCAAAGTTCATCAACACCTCAAAATTGGATCACATCATATGGCGTTTCTCCGAGAAGATCTCGAGAGAAGTATGATGTAGTACCCCCAAGCAGAAAGTAGTCTCTCAAGAGACTCATTTTCTCCAGTAGAGTAAAAAAATGGCGTCTCCAACAGAGAAGTTTGTACACCTCTGCAGCTCGGACGAATGGGTTCCCCAACAAGTCTGAAATCAAAACTTTTTCCATCAAATGGCATCTCCCTAGGGAAATTCGGCGAGAAATTTGAGGGAAATTGCTACGAATAGCGTCCCTTGTTAAGAAAGTTTATTGACAAAAGAAACTAAGACCAGATCCTTGGTTGGAAACCAGGATCGAGGGGAAGTTTATTTCAGAAAATGAGACCAGTTCCTTGGTAGGAAACCAGGATCGAGGGGAAGTTTACAAAAGAATTTGAGACTAGTTCCATGGTAGGAAACCAGGATCGAGGGGAAGTTTATTTCAAAAACTGAGACCAGTTCCTTGGTACGAAACCAGGATCGAGGGGAAGTTGACAAAAGAAACCGAGACCAGTTCCTTGATAGGAAACCAGGATCGAGGGGAAGTTTATTTCAGAAACTAAGACCAGTTCCTTGGCTGAAGACCAGGATCGAGGGGGAGTTTTTACCTTTTCTGAGCATCATTTCTTAGCAAAAGAAGAAGTATGCGTGAACTACCATTCTTAACCACCATCAAAATTTCGGGTATTCCGATATTTAATCCTCTTGCACCCCGAATGCCCGAATACCTTCGCCATTCACACCTTCGGGTCCAAGAAGATTAAATAGGGGCATATGTTATTCCCCAAATTTTGACCACTAAGATTTCCCATCATTGTGCAAATCATCATCACAATATGGATGAATCATTAGTCTCCCCAAAGATGGGTGAGCATCCACTACAATAAAAACTAGGGTTTCAAGCCCTCTCAGAGTTCTTAGACAAAGGATCAATCAAGGAATGACATGATCTTCAACTTTTCTAACCTCTCAAACACCCACAATGGATCAAGAGGACTCCCACTTCAAGAATCAAGCACAAGGCTGCAACATTCTGAGTGGATTAAGCCTCAAAATCGCCAGTGTCACCAAACTAGGGTTTGGTCGACCAGGGCCTCCAGATGGAAATTTTCCTCTGGGCATGAGCCAATGCTTCAAAGAACAACCTAAGATTCTCCAAGGGACATCATGAACCCAATCATCAAGTCAATTTAGCCTCAGGGGATGCATTCATCAAAAATCAGGAATTAGGGTTTCTTGACCTAATTCACCCCTAAGTTGACTTTTGGGACAAAACATGAGCCAAGGCCTCAAAGGAGGATTTGAGGGTCTCTAACACTAAACCTTGATCTTTGTGCAACAATGAATTGATCCAAAAAGCTTGAGCAACAAGTCTCAATTTCATCTGGTCCACAAAAGTTAACTGTACCTTTGACTTTTGACCAGGACATGCTCCCAAACCCTAGGACATGATTCAATACACCCTATAACACCTATGAAATTAATCCATCAAGTTTGATTTAGGTCAAGGACTTGATTTCATAGAGGATCGCACAGTTTGGAGTTCATTTGACAAAAAGTCAACTGTACCCAAAAGTCAAAGTTTGACTTTTTGATTTTTTGATCAATTATGGTCCCCTAACCCTAAAGTGATGTTAATGTGTGATTGGAATCATTATTCATCAAGAAAAATCATAGAAAGTGGGATAACTTGTAAAAGGGGTAACCATAAAAACATAGAAAATTTTCTAAGTTATGAAATAAAGTGGTTAAGGCACCAACTTTGGAGGATCATAACTCATAAACCACAAGACCATTTTTCCCCATCTATAGCTAGATTTGTAGCCCTCATGGCCCTCTACAAAAGTTTCAACTACACCTCATTCCAATTCATCCTGGATTTTGAGTTATGGAATGATCAAAATCGTTGAAAACATGAAATGTCACTTTTTCCAACACTTAGTGAAATTTTCACTAAGTCAGAATCTGCCTTCACTTTTTTCCAAATGTAGGGGCATTTTTCAATTGGATCCAAAAGGTATCAAAACCAATTATGATCAAACAGTTATTGTATCATATGAGGGCTTTCCAAAATGGCCAAGAACTCCATCAAATTCCACTTGAGCCATGAGATATGACAATGGCAATATGCCTGGCTGAAAACTGCCAAGGCTAGGCAGAATTTTGTACTTTTGCTCGATTTGGCAAAATCAGCTAATTCCAAGCCTTGTCATCACTTTGGACACATCTGAGGATCAAATCTAAATGGAAGAAACACTGATCCAAGCCTCCAAAGCCTTTGGAACAAGAAGTAGCATGCCAAACCTTGAAATCCCTAAAAGAGGGACAAAACTCCAATTTTGGATTGGAGCATTTAATGGATGCACCAAGGTGGCATAAACTGCAACATTTTCAACTGAATTCAGTCAAGAATGATCCAACAACTAGGGAACCACATCTCTGTGCCCTAACCTCTTGTATGGCTAGAGGAGACTTGGATTCTCATTGATCAACATTGGCCAAATCTCTACAGCAGTTGCCATTCACTATTGATCCCAAAACAAACTTGCTCTACTATAAATAGAGCTCATTTGTGCTCAGTTTGAGTACACCAAAGCCATCAAACAATGCTTTCCACAAAATCTCTTTCTCTTGGCCAAAATGCCTTCTTTAGCAAGGTAACTCTGAGTTTTTGAGTTAGGGAGCAATTCATCCATAGCTCATGATCTAAACACATCCAATATATCATATCTAAGCCGTCCAAACTCTCACAAGTGACCTGTAATCCTTAAATCACAAAGTCACCTCTCAAAACCTCAAAATAGGACTTTTGTGCATTTTTCAAGCCATGTCTTGATTCAGTCACTTTCCAAACCAGATAAAACCTCAAACACACTCCAAATATCATCCTTGAACTGTCCCAAATGGTTCCCCCCATCTAGACAAGCATTTGAGGGAGTTAGTATTTTAGGCCATTTTAACCCCTTTTGCAAGAAAGGGCCAGTTTGTGTTTTTGCAAGTTCCAGCTGATTCCAATCATCCTAAAAGCTTCTAAGGGATCATTTGAGAGTGTCCAAAGCATCAAACCATTTCTGGAACAAGAAAACTGGCAGATTGCACAAAAAACTCCAAAAGCTCAAAAGAGAGGTAAGCATCATGACTTGAACATTCCAAAATATGCATTGCTTTGAAGTCCACTGATCATGCATCTCTTCTACATGTTATATGTGTTGTGTTTGCATCAATTTACCATGTAATTCACACATGTATCAAGATGTAGCATAGAAAATGCAGTTATAGGCCTATTTCAAAACCACTATCGGATTTTGAGGAGGGATCATGATCTGGAAAACATAAAACCACCATTGGATTCCATGTGAAATTCTAGGCCAGATGCATATAAATTTTGTCCCCAACCATGGAGAAATGATAAAGTTATGGACCTTCCCGTTTCTTGGCAAAACTTGCCTTGCCTTTCATTGGGCCAACCTAAAATCAAGGCAAGCCTTGTGTATTTGTTGGTTTGTTTCAATCAACGGATGTATCACCACCCCAGTGGTAAGGTGCGCGCCCTATAACCTTAAGGTCGTGGGTTCAAACCCCACCCAGACCATTTGTGTTTTCTCACTTTTTTTGTTATTTTTCCAATATTTTCATGTTTTATTAATTAATTGGAAAATTAATAACTTCCTCAATTTTAATTATTTTTTATTGGTTATTTTTGTAAAAAATCACAAAAATGTTGAATATTTTATTCCACAAAAAAATTAGATTTATAGTTTTTATTTAATATAATTAGTATTTTTGTGAATAAATGTCTTTTATTTGTTTTTAAACCTTTTAAAAATAAATATCCATTTTGGAAAATCAAAACCAAGTAGGTTACCTCATTTTTCAAACCTAAAACCAAAATCACAAGTTGTTTATTCAAACTTATTTGGAATTTTTATCATTTGTATTAATTTTCTTTGAATAATTATATTAAAAAATGATGAAATTGGGGTTTTATTGATTTTCACCCTAACAAACTTTTCCGAGCACTCATGGGCCTCTAATAGAGTGTAATACCCAATCCTTTGTAAATACAAACCTATTTTGGGCCTCAAACGTTGTATAAGTCCCATTGTATTTCAAAAGTTCAGCGCGATCATCGCCTGTTTAAAACAAACCATCTGGGCCTCTCCTCGAGTTATAAGACCCATTCAAAATCATTTTTGGGCCTCTAATAGAGTGTAAGACCCAATCTCTTTTTGAAACCAAAAACTTTTGGGCCTCAGTAATTGTATAAGACCCTCGGTGTTTTCAAACCCTCAGCGCGATCGTTGCCCTTTTCAAAATAAATAAACTCTGGGCCTCTCCTTGAGCTGTAAGCCCCACCACTTGTACAAAAATAACCCTTTGGCCCTCTTGAGAGAGTGTAAGACCCCTCCCCTTGTACAGAAAACCTTTCTTGGGCCTCGGTCACTTGTATAAGTCCCTGTACAAAACGACAGTGTGATCACTAATAAAACCCTGGGCCTCTCCATGAGCTGTAAGCCCCAATTTTCTTTTCAAAGCACTTTCTCCTTGGATTTTGAATATAATATTGTTATCAAAGCTCTCTTTGTTGAACAAACTAACAAAACAGCATGGAAGCTCTATAGTCGAGTAAGTGTTTACCCGCTTTCATTTACCGCTTTCATATGTATATAACTGTACTGTGGGGCTGTTTCACTGTAAGTCTTCTTTCATAAACTCATATCGACTGTGTAATACTAGTATAGATATTTATAGTTTCCCCGGTAACTACGTCTAGAACTAGACAAAGACCTTGTCTCCTTACATCCGATGTTCTCCCGAATACTTCAACATAACCTAAACCGTGAGAATTTTCTTTTACAACAATTTTAGATAACTTGATCTAAGAAATCTCCCCCTTGAACATTTCATATACAGAAGGCCAATGTTCCAAGTGAAACCCCTTCTGGAACTGTTTATCAGCCTCTTCTTGGGCTTAGTGCAAGGACCCATAGGCTTCCTAGAAGCATCCCCGCCTCCTCTTGGGCGTTGTACAAGGACCCGTCAGCTTCTTAGAAGTGTTCACAACCTCCTTTTAGGCTTCGTATAATAATTCTTCCTCCGGGAAGATAGCCTCCTCTTGGGCTTCATACAAATTGTCCCTTTCGGCTTCTTAAAAGTTTTTTCTCGCCTCCTCTTGGGCTTCGTACAAATTGTCCCGACGACCTCTTAAAGGTATAGGAACAAAAATTAGTCATCTTAATAGAACAGTCTTTCAAAGAGTCTAGATCTTGCTACTACAAGCATACTGTTCCTTATCTTCTCTTAAGGATAGGACAAAATATAAATCCCGTAGTCTTGGACAGTCTCAATACCCTTTGGATTCCCCATTTCCTTAAAGAACAGGAAATAATCCCGATCCTTAGACTAAATCCCTGATTACAACATTACTCATATAAGAACTAATTTTCTCTTTTAAACAGCATACTGGACCTGTCACTCAACTGAAACAGTCACAAGCACAATAGCCTCCTCTTGGGCTTTGTACAATGATTCTCCCCACACTCTCTTGTTCAGTATAAAAGACTCTCCTGTTGAGTAAAAACACTTTTAGCCTCCATCTCGGGCTTCGTACGAGATACAAAATCACTCTCTTGTTGAGTATAAAAGACTCTCTTGTTGAGTCAAAACCTTTTAGCCTCCATCTCGGGCTTCATACAAGATACAAAAAGACTCTCTTGTTGAGTCAAACAACCTTTTAGCTTCCATCTCGGGCTTCGTGTATGACACCCGAAAGCACTCTCTTGTTGAGTCAACCCTTTTAGCCTCTCTCTCGAGCTTCGTACGGGACACACAAAAACACCCTCTTGTTCAGCCAATAGCCTCCTCTTAGGCTTTGTATAAGGAAACCCTGGTTGAGTCAATTAACCTGTTAGTATCAAAATCTGTGCCTCGCTCATAGTATACAAACACCAATAACTCCTTTTCCCTTCATCTAAATTGCTGTTTATTTACATCCACGCCACTGTCACTCTTTTAGCATGAGAAATTCCTAAGGAAAGATGGCATTTCTCTAAACTGAGTTAAAGTCATCTCCTTCAGGTTAAAATCCCCTATAAAGGAAATTATGGCATTTCTGGATTCACATATCCCAGTTAAAGTAATTCTCCTTTATAATCGGTCACCCCAACAGTTGTGACAAATAGACCCTCTTTAGAGATGACAAATTCTCTCTAAAGTCAAAACCCTTTAGCTTCACCTCTTGGGCTTTGAACAAGATACAAACCACATTTAGCTTCATGTCTTGGGCTTTGAACAAGACACCAAAACACCATTTCCTTCCATAGAGTAGGAGGAACTACGATCGCTCTGATTTTCCTGTTTCGGTAAACGGGAATACCTAGGCATAAGATTGAAAGAGAAATCTTAGCGAGCACACTAATCAAAAAACCTAAAGTCCCCTACCTCCACCAAATCTGACAAATTCCCCATGAATAGTCACGGTATTTTGTTCTGAACAAAGTAAGCAGAGAGATACCTCACTTCCACATAGCATCGTTAACTTAACAGACTGCTATTTAAACTCAGTATGCAAGCAGGGTTAGTTGGAGACATCTATTTCCCTTCCTTCATCAGCTTCAATAGGATAAAAAATGAATCGACCTGTAGTACCCCAGAGCGACAGTGCTTAATAACCACGTCCCAAAATCGCTGGCTACACCGGGGAGAACCCTAAATAACTATACAAGTATTACACAGTTGATATTTGACAAGTATATAAAAATTTGTGAAAGAAGACTTACAGTGAGCAGCCCCACAATACAGTTATATATATATATAAATATATGAAAACGGATAAAGAAAGCGGGTAAACACTTACACGGTTGTAGAGCTTCCATGTTGTTTGGTTAGTTGTTCAACAAAGAAAGCTTTGATAAAAATATTATATTCAAAATCAAAGGAGAAAGTGCTTTGAAAAGATTGTTGGGGCTTACAGCTCAAGGAGAGGCCCAAGGTTTTATCAGTGATTGCACTGTTGTTTTGAAATTGTACAGGGACTTATACAAGTGACTGAGGCCCAAAAAGGTTTTATGTACAAAGGGATGGGTCTTATTCTCTTTCAAGAGGCCCAAAGGTTTATTTTTGTACAAGTGGTGGGGCTTACAGCTCAAGGAGAGGCCCAAAAGTTTTGTTTTAAAAGGCGACGATCGCGCCGAACTTTTTGATGGTATTAGGACTTATACAATAAGTGAGGCCCAAATTATTTTGGTTTTCAAAAAGGGTTGGGTCTTACACTCTACTAGAGGCCCAATGATTTTTAAAGAATGGGGCTTATAACACGAAGGTAGGCCCAAGGGTTTGACTTTTCAACTGGCGATCGCGCTGAGGTTTTCTTTTAACGCAGAGGGACTTATACATTATCTGAGGCCCAAAATTGTTTTGGTTAAAATGGGATTGGTCTTACACTCTATTAGAGGCCCAAAATTGATTTGGAATGATGTGTGGGGCTTATAACACAAGGGTATGCCCAAAATTGATTTGGAAAGATGTGTGGGGCTAAAAATGGTTTATGTATAAAAAGGGTTGGGACTTACACTCTATTAGAGCCCCAAAGAGTTTTGAAAAAGTTTGATGAGGGTTGAATTAATCAAAAACCCAAATTTGTTTCCAAAATGTATTTTAATTGAATAAAAATTCAATTAAAATGATCAAAATTGTTAAACATGTGGAAAACAAATTGTGATCTTGGATTAATGTTTCAAAAATCAAGTTTTGACCTACAAAATGATTAGAAGTCATTAAAATTTGCAAAATCAAGAAGGAAAAAATATTTTAAATGTCAAAAACAATTAAAATATTAATTCTTTGCAAAAATATCAATTATATGAAATAAATAATATATTTGGGATTTTTTGGTAAAATAAAATATTTTAACATTTTTGTGAATTATTAAAAAAAGTATCAACTCAAAATCATTAAAAATCAGAGAGAAATTAATTTTTGAATCAATTAAATAAAAATCACAAAATTCAAATATTCAAATATTTGAAAAAGGGCGCCAGGAACATGGCAAGAACACGCGCCCTTCCTCTGTTTCTGCAGATTTGCGTTTTCTATCCAATATCATTGAATACTTGATTATATCATGCAATCTACATATCACTCTACTCGTCTCAACCTCACGATCATGTCTATGGTCTTTAATTTCATTTATTTTAAACATGGAATAAGAAATCAAAGAGAAACCTCAAGAACCCTAAAATTTGCATGAAGGTTCAGAAATTCTATACATGATTTAAACAATGCAATTGATTGGGGGAAAACACTCCATGCATGATTATGAACATATGGCCAAATTATTGTGCAGCATAAAATGCATGGATCATAGAGTTAGAAGAGCTCATGCTTACCACTTGCAGCTGGTGATCGTGTTTTGTGTTAGAGGTGTTTCAGCTTGATTCCCAGGTTATGGACAGCATCACTAGGTGCTATGGAGTGTGTCTGGATGCTTGGAGTGGATTGATTTGAGCTCGAACTTGATTTGGCACCTCAAGTGCAAATCTGTCAAAGGCTTGAGCAGTTGGCTGGTGATTTTGTGATTTTGGTGTTCCAGATGTTATGTGAGTGCTTGGATAACTTCTATATGATGTTTATGAGGTGTGTGTGTGTATTTGGTTTGATTGGAATTGTTCTCAAACTCAAAACGCGATAGTGACTTGCTTTGGAAGGCAAATTTGGAGTGAAAGAAGAGATTTTGAGGAAAGCATCTGTTTGATGGCTTTGGTGTACTCAAACTGATCACAAATGAGCTCTATTTATAGTAGAGCAAGTTTGTTTTGCAAGGAATAGTGAATGGCAACTGCTGCATAGGTTTGGCCAATGTTGAGCAATGAGAATCCAAGTCTCCTCTTGCAATTGATTAGAGGTTAGGGCACAGGCTGCTGGTTCCCCTGGTCTTGGATAAGTCTTGACTGAATTCAGTTGGAAATGGCTCAGTCCATGTCACCTTGGTGTATGCATTGAATGCTCTAATCCAAAAATTGGAGTCTTGTCCCTCTTTTAGGCATTTATAGGTTTGGCATGCTATTTTTGGTTCCAAAGACTTGGGAGGCTTGGGATCAGAGTTGGTTCCTCCTTGGTCCCCCCTTAAGGTGTTCAGATGGATAACTGTGTTTGTCATTAACACAAATTTGGCAAATCGAGCAAAATGCACAAATCTTCCTTGCTTTGACAGTTTTGAGCAAGGCATATTGTCATTGTCATATCTCATGGCTCAAGTGGAATTTGGTGAAGTTCTAGGTCATTTTGGAAAGCCCCCATATGATACAACAACTGTTTGATCATAATTGGTTTTGATACTTTTTGGATCCAAGTGAAAAATGCCCCTACATTTGGAAAAAAGTGAAGGCAGATTCTGACTTAGTGAAAATTTCACTAAGTGTTGGAAAAAAGTGACATTTTCACTTTTTGTGATTTTGGTAATTCCATAACTCAAAATCCATGATGAATTGGAATGAGGTGTAGTTGAAGCTTTTGTAGAGGGTAATGAGAGCTACAAATCCATCTTTGGATGGGGAAAAATGGCCTTGTAGTTTAGGAGTTATGATCCTCCAAAGTTGGTACCCTAGCCACTTTGTTCCATAACTTAGAAAAATTTCTATGTTTTTTATGGTTACCCCTTTTACAAGTTATCCCACTTTTCATAATTTTTCGTGATGAATGATGATTCCAATCACACATTAACATCATTTTAGGGTTAAAAAACCATAATTGAGAAAAATCTCAAAAAGTCAAAGTTTGACTTTTATGCACAGTTGACTTTTTGTCAGATGAATTCCAAACTGTGTGATCCTCTATGAAATCAAGTCCTTGACCTAAATCAAACTTGATGGATTGATTTAATAGGTGTTATAGGGTGTATTGGATCATGTCCTAGGGTTTGGGAGTATGTCCTAGTCAAAAGTCAATGATACAGTTGACTTTTCTCGCGAAACCCTAATTGTGGTTCTGATGAATTTGAAACTTGTTGATCAAGCTTCTTGGATCAATCCATTGATGCAAAGGGATCAATGTAGTTTATGAGAGATCCGTAAATCATGTCTTGAAGTCTTGGCTCATGCTTTACCCCAAAAGTCAACTTAGGGGTGAATTAGGTCAAGAAACCCTAATTCCTGATTTTTTTTTGTGAATGCATCCCCTGAGGTTAAATTGACTTGATGATTGGGCCCATGATGTCCCTTGGAGCATCATAGGTTATGCTTTGAAGCATTGGCTCATGCCTAGAGGAAGACTTCCAACTGGAGGCCCTGGTCGACCAAACCCTAATTTGGTGACACTGGCGAACTTAAGGCTTAATCCACCTGGAAGGAAGCAGCCTTGTGCTTGATCCTTGATGTGGGAGCCCTCTTGATCCTTTGTGGGTGTTTGAGAGGCTAGACAAGTTGAAGATTATGTCAATTCTTGATTGATCCTTTGTCTAAGAGCTCTAAGAGGGCTTGAAACCCTAAATCTGATTGTAGTGGATGCTCACCCATCTTTGGGGAGACTAATGGTTCATCCATATTGTGATGATGATTTGCACATTGATGGGGGGTCTTAGTGGTCAAAATTTGGAGTATGACAGGCACAAAAAGCTTCTGAGGCCTGGGCCAATGTACTAAAGAATGGAAAGGTCGCTCTAGGCAAACCCAACAATCGGGCTTATCCAACATATGAAGATTGGGCGAAGAAGAGGGTTAAAGATTTTCACTTGCCTTTTTATAAAGCACCCCCTTTGTATCCTGAGAATGAGAAGGAAGGAAATACTGCCTCCATGGAAGAATTCAACAAATTGCAAGCCTTGGTGAAAGAACTTCGAGGGGAGAATTTTGATATGAGCAGCCGTCTTCAAGACGCTCTCCAAACCAACACGGAATTGGAATGAAAAGCCCAAGACGTAGAAAAGATCTTAGCAGCCAGAGAAAAATATTTTTTCGATAGAGCCCGAAATTACCAGAAAGTTAATATGGATGTTGAAACTTCTGCTCAAACTTACAGGCAGACTAAACAAACTTTAACCGAAACAAAAGCCAAGCTCACTCAACTTCAGCAGGCATGAGACGAAGTTAGAATTGAGAATGCAGAGTTGCAAGAGCAGTTAAAATCCAGAGAAGATGAACTTCAAAGAGCACATGCACAACGAAGAAAGCATCATGAAGATGTCAATAAAAGCCAAGAACAGTTGAAGAAGGTTACAGATGAGTTGAAAGCTTCCAAGAAAGAACTTGAAGATGCTATGGCAAAAGCAGAAGAATTCAAAATATTAGCTGGTGTGAAAAAGCCTAGAGAAGTTAGTAATGACGAGGCTATCTTAATGCACGTGGACTCATTAGTTGAAGCTCTGAAGAAGAGGGATGTTTTGATCAGGGAAATGATTGATAAACAAAGCCATCAGCGCACCCGAATACTCTTTGAAGAAATCAGGCATTCTAGTGAGCAATTGAAAGATTTAGAGCTAAATGATTGATAGTTCTCTTTTCATTTTCCTAATATAGTTTTTGTTGATGTACTGTGGTTACCATCAGGCCTGTTGATGGAGCCATTCTCTTGATGTATTTCCAATTTATGATTTCGTTGTAGAATGCTTCGACATGTACTGGCTTTCTGTTAATTTGAAAATGACCGGTTTATTCAGAGATGATTCTTTTTCAGTGTTGATATTCACAAGCACATTATCACAACACATTTCTTCCCCACGAAATTCTCTCAACAAAATATGTCTGTTATTCATCTTTTTGTCCATTAAGACTGGAATCAGGGTGTGAAATGCCCTAGAAGTGGTTAAACATGACATTTGCATGCATTTCATAACATATCATTTTGCATAACAGGTACTCGTCCCGGGGTTTTCTAACCTTTATTTGGTTGTAGGCAGAATAGCTAATCTCAACATTCATCGCTACACGACTTGAAAAATCAAGCCAGAATCATGGAACAGATGCAGGCCAAACTCACTGAACTGAGAACCCGGATGGAGCAATTCATGAACCTCATGCAGGGTGTCGCCCAGGGGCAACAAGATCTGAGAGATGCAGTTTAAAGGTTAGAAGTGGAAACCCCTGTTGGTGTTAATAACAATCCTCTTGGCGGAGCAGCAGTCAAACCTCCTGGTGGAGTGGCAGTTGATCCTCCCGACGGAGCTCCTAGTGGCTTTGGCCATTTTAATCATCAACATGTGGAGGACCATCAAGATGATCAGTTCTCTATACTAAACGCTGACATAGGAGTTCATAATGATGACAAAAGGTATGAAGAGTTGGCTGAAAAGGTAAGAGCAATGGTATGTCAAAACTCCATGGGAATTGACGTTGCTGACATGGGGCTGGTGCAAGGGGTGAGAATCCCTCCAAAGTTTAATCCTCTGACCTTTGACAAGTATAATGGCAGTACCTGTCCCAAAACTCGCATTCAGGCATATTTCAGGAAGATTTTTGCATATTCTGACAATTAAAAGCTGTGGATGTACTTCTTTTAGGATAGCCTGTCAGGAGCTTCATTGGAATGGTACATGAAGCTGGAAAGAGCTTATATCTGGAACTGGAAGGACTTGGGCGATTCTTTCTTGAAATAGTATCAGTTTAATATTGATATGGCCCCCAATCGTACCCATTTGCAGAATATGACACAGGATCCGAAAAAAAGTTTCAAACAATACGCCCAAAGGTGGAGTGAACTAGCCGCTCGAGTGCAACCCCCGCTGATGGAAAGGGAGATGGTTGATATGTTTATGAACACATTACAGGGCCCATATCTGGATCGTTTGGCTGGATGTCCGTCCACTGGTTTTCCTGATATTGTGATAGTCGGTGAAAGGATAGAAAATCTTTTGAAATTAGGAAAAATTCAAGATGGAAGTAGGGCAGGCCCTTCCAATGCAAAGAAGCCTTTTGGGAACGGCTCGAGGAAGCGTGAAGGTGAGACAAGCACTGCGTATGAACAAGGGGGCAAGGGAAAAAGGCGTCAGGGCTCATACCATCAAGTAGCAGTTGTGACTATTCTGGTTCCAGCTGCCGAATCTCAGCCACAGTCTAAGAGACAACACCAACCAAGGAAAAGAATGAGTGATCGCCACTCTGCTACTTTGCCTATGACCTATAGTCAGATGTTGCAGAATTTGCTTCGTCTACAGTTGGTGCAGTTAAGAACTCTGGCCCCGCCTACTGGCAAGTTGCTTTATGGATATGACGCTAATGCAAAATATGAGTTCCATTCTGGTGCGCCTGGCCACCATATAGAAAACTGCAAAGCTTCTAAGCACGTAGTTTAGGATCTAGTTGATTCGAATGCTATCAACTTCGCTCCTAATCCCAATGTGATTCAAACCCCCATGCCCCTGCATGGCGGATCAAAGGTCAATGCGATAGAAGAGGACAGAGGCTTGAATCTGGTGTCAGATGTCAACAAAGTCAGAACATCTCTGAGGATCGTGAAAGGGCGTTTGTTGAAAGGGGGCGTGTTCCTTGGTTGTCACGATAATTGTTCAGAATGTTTGACTGCGATGAATGGTTGTGATAAATTGAGGAAGGGCCTTCAGAAGTTGATAAACGAGGGTTGTTTATAGTTTGATCAAATGAGAAAGAAGGATGATACGGTCTCAACAATTACCATTTACTTTACTCCAGCAGAGATTCCCGTGCATACACCAGTACACATCCCCGTGCCTGAGCAGTTAGCCCCTGTGACTATAACTGTTCTAGTCTGATGCCATATGATAGTACAAAAGCGATCCCGTGGCATTACGGAGCTGATGTTTATTATCAAGGGAAGAAGCAAGAAGTAGAGACTCCCAAGGAAACTGGTTCGAGTGTGGGAAACGTAGGTGGAATGGGTGGTTTTACCCGTAGTGGAAGGCTCTTTGCTCCACAAACACTCTGAAATGATGATGTTGAAGCTTCAGCAAAATCCAAGGGAAAGCAAGTAGTAACCGGTGAGCCCGTACAAAGGACGGAGCCCGGTAATTCCTTTGAAAAAGATGTTGAAGAGTTTATGAGGATTATTCGAAATAGTGACTATAAGATAGTAGATCACGTGCACCAAACTCCTTCTAAAATTTCTATCTTGTCACTGCTGTTATGTTCCGAGGCACATCGCAACGTCCTGCTGAAGATCCTAAATATGGCCTACGTCCCATAGGAAATATCGGTGAACCAGCTTAAGGGTGTTATCGCCAACATCAACGCCAGCAATAGATTGGGGTTTACTGATTTTGATCTAATGCCCGAAGGAAGAAATCATAACAAAGCTCTCCATATATCCATGGAATGTAAAGGAGAAGTCTTGTCCCATGTGTTGGTAGATACTGGATCGTCCCTAAACGTGCTGCCGAAGAAGGCTTTGGCAAAACTGGATGTTGAAAGTGTGGTACTCCGACCATGCGATTTAGTTGTGCGCGCGTTTGACGGCTCCAAGAGATCAGTTTTCGGGGAGGTAGAGTTTCTTGTGAAGATTGGACGCCAAGTGTTTAACACGGTTTTCTATGTGATGGAAATCCAGTCGCCTTATAGCTGCTTGCTAGGGTGCCCGTGGATACATGCTGCAGGGGCCATTTCGTCAACACTCCACCAAAAGATAAAGTTTGTCATGGACGGTCAGGTTGTCACAGTATGTGGAGAAGAGGATATATTTGTCAGTCATTTGTCATCATTCAAATATGTGGAGATGGACGGAGAGATCCATGAAACTCTTTGTCAAGCATTCGAAGCAGTGAGTATTGAAAATGACTCCCCGTCTAGTGAAGCAAAAGCGGGGACTTCTATAGTTTCTTACAAACAGGCTCTTGAAGTAGTACAGTCAGGCCATGCAGAAGGTTGGGGTCAGTTGATTGAGTTAACTTTCAAAGAAGACAAGCAGGGAATTGGTTACCAGCCTACTCGAGCTTCGCAGTTAGAAGGCCAGGAGCGTCAAGGACCTATCTCTTTCTCCAATGGGGGGATCATCAACTATGGTCAAGTCTTTGCTGCAAATGAAGATGATGGGGACAACGATTATGATATGGACAATTGGGGGCGCCCATGTGTCTCGGGGCAGGAGCTGAATAATTGGTTCTCTGAAGACCTCATCCAAGTCACCCTGTAGAAAGAGTAATTTTCTTTGTTTTTTTCATGTTGCATGTAAAATCCTATGCCCTTGCCCAAGGCTTAGTGATTTCATTGTAGGGCCACCTTCGTTTCATCTGCAAGTTTATCATTAATAAAAGGACGTTTATGTATTCAAAAATTGTGTTCCCTGTCTTTCATTTTACACTTTTCATTTTATTTCAAATAAAAATTACAATGTTTTCTTTCTCCATAGTTTGTTTTCTTTCTTTTCAAAAAGCTCTTTCTAAAATAAAGCATGAACCATCATTCATGCAGAAACAATCCTACGGATTCTGTTGATAACGATTCTGCTATGGCTCGATATAACTTTGATAATCCAATTTACCAAGCTGATGAGGAGGGTGAGGAAGACTGCGAACTTCCCAAAGAATTGGCCAGATTATTGAAACAGGAGGAAAGACTTATTCAGCCTCATCAAGAGTCATTAGAAGTTATCAACATTGGCACCGAGGATGCGAGAAAAGAAGTCAAGATACGAGCAAGCCTAGAAGAGAATGTGAAGAAAGATCTGATTGATATGTTACGTGAATATGTTGATATCTTTGCCTGGTCTTATCAAGATATGCCAGGATTAGATACCAATATTGTTGTGCACAGGTTGCCTCTCAAAGAAGGTTACTCCCCTGTCAAACAGAAGCTCAGAATAACTAAACCAGAAATGGCCATTAACATCAAAGAGGAGGTGCAAAAACAGTTGGATGCAGGTTTCTTGGCCGTCACCAGCTATCCACCATGGGTTGCGAATATTGTACCGGAACCTAAGAAAGATGGTAAGGTCCAGATGTGTGTTGACTACCATGATTTAAATCGAGCAAGTCTGAAAGATGATTTTCCATTACCTCACATTGATGTGTTGGTAGATAATACAGCTCAATTCTCGGTATTTTCCTTCATGGATGGCTTTTCCGGTTATAATCAGATTAAAATGGAGCGGGAAGACATGGAGAAAACAATGTTTATTACCCCATGGGGCATGTTCTGCTATAAAGTGATGCCTTTTGGCTTGAAAAACGCAGGGGCGACTTATCAGCGTGCTATGGTGACACTCTTTCCTGATATGATCCATAAAGAGATTGAGGTTTATGTTGATGATATGATTGCTAAGTCTCAAACTGAGGAAGAGCACTTGGTGAATCTGAAAAAGCTTTTTGAACGGTTGAGACAGTTCAGACTGACGCTGAACCCGAATAAGCGTACTTTCGGGGTGAGATCTGGTAAGCTGTTGGGCTTTATTGTTAGTGAAAGAGGAATCGAGGTTTGAAATTCTAGTATCAGATGTGTGATGTTAAGTGTGATGTCACAACAACACAATCTGCTATATGAACAAGGCAATAACGACAGTAAATCAACACAATGAATTGTTCACCCAGTTCAGTCTAACAACCTATGTCTGGGGGCTACCAAGCCAGGGAGGAAATTCACTATTAGTAGTATTAAATTACAGACTCAACAATCCCAGTTGACATCTACTAATCTTAATCGCTACCCAATGACACTTCTACCTAAGAGACCACTTAGATATGAGAAACCACTCACTCCCTCAATCACCTCAGTGATACAATTCAAAGATTACACTTTAAACCACACCTTTATCTTGCTTAACAGCTTCGATCAAGAACAACACACTCTTGCTTAAAAGCTCTAGAGTGAATACACTTACAACCCAAAATAGTTACACCTATTCAAACATGAAAGGTTTACAAAACACACACGAAAACACAAATTTGACTCCCAGTCTTTGCTCTTTTGTATTCGTTCTCTCCCAACAAGGGTTGAGGCTGCTTTAAATAGAATTCTGACTTGGGCTTGGACGTCTTCCAAATACCTGATTTGATTTGTTATTAAAAACAAAATTTAAAACAGATTTGATCTTCAAATCTCTTTAAATTAATCAGCCCTTAAACATACAGAAAATATCTTCTCCAAGATATTCGCACATAATCTCTCTAACAGATCTTCTCAAAACAAACTTACACGTGCAGCTCTAAAACGTCACAGCCTGATGTTCTGATGTTCTGATAACTGATGTCAAGACATCAAGTTTAACATCAGCATATAAAACTTCAACCCTGCAACAACTAATGTTAGGAACCAATGTTAAGACATCAGACATATGACATCAACATTGTTCAACTTTATTTTACCAAAATTCCAGCCAATACAAGAACTAACAATCTCCCCCTTTGGCTAATTTTGGCTAAAACAATCTCTGCCTACATCAGATATACCTGCAGCGGAAAAACTTCATACTCCTACCATTCCAAAAAACAAACAGCATACCACCTGTTCAAACATGCACACTCCCCCTCAAACCGAGAACCAGCATACCAGCTGTTCAAACTGCACACTTCCCCTCAAGCCTAGAACCACAACTGACAACTAGGCAACACATAACCTAACTCTCCCCCTTTTTAGCCATAATTGGACAACTTCTACACCAAACACAAAGACCTGACAGCTATTAAGACATGTTCAAATAACAAGCTTCCCAAGGAACACAACTTCCAAAAACTTTGACTGGTCAGGCGATACAAACAAAGGATTCTTATAGAACTATAAAATCCAAGCCTTCTTCCTTTTAACAGCACCAGACACCAACCAAGAATGAGCCAGTCCAACAAAAATACAGGGAAGAAACACATGCAGGAGGTCAAGAACCCAGATCCTCTGAAGAATAAGACCAAAACAATGACAGCAGCTGGGACTTCTTCGGGAGCAACAAGAACGGGCAGGACCTCAGAGACAATGATGAAAACCAGCAGGAAACCACCAGTGAAACTCTATGCTTCTGATGATGAATGGGATGAGGATTGGAAAACTTTTATTGAATCAGGGGGTTGGGATAATCTTTAGCTCCTTTGTATGTTGAAAAAACTACTCTTGTAAGCTTTCAGCAGTTGAATAAAATTATGTTTCCTTGCAATAAAATCCACAACTGCACAAGACACCTCTATGCACACTTAATCCTCATATATGCAAATTCCTAATTTGCTTCTTAATTTTTCAAATTGATTTGCATCTAAGGCCTTTGTAAAAATATCAGCTACTTGTTGTCCAGTAACAACATGTTCCAAAGCAATCACTTTATCTTCAACCAAATCTCTTATAAAATGATGACGTATATCAATATGCTTAGTTCTTCTATGTTGAATAGGGTTCTTAGAGATATTGATAGCACTCAGATTATCACAGTACAATGTCATGACATCTTGCTTGACATTGTATTCTGTTAACATCTGCTTCATCCAAACAAGTTGAGAACAACTACTCCCTGCTGCTATGTACTCAGCTTCAGTAGTAGAAAGTGACACACGGTTCTGCTTTTTACTAAACCAAGATATCAGATTATTCCCTAAGAAGAAACAACCTCCTGAAGTACTTTTTCTATCATCTGCACTCCCTACCCAATCAACATCACAATAACCACTTAACACAGTACCTGATCCATGACTGTAAAGCATGCCATTGTCACTAGTCCCATTCACATACTTCAGAATCCTCTTCACTTGATCTAAGTGACTAACTTTACGCTCAGATTGATATCTAGCACACACTCCAACAGCAAAAGAAATATCAAGTCTACTAGCTGTGAGATACAACAGACTACCAATCATGCTTCTGTACAGACTTTGATCTACACTCACACCATGTTCATCCTTGTACAACTTTAAGTGAGTAGGAGCAAGTGTCCTCTTGTGATTAGCATTTTCTAGACCAAACTTCTTAACAATGTTCTTTGCATACTTGCTATGGGATATGAATATTGAGTCTTCCATTTGTCTAACTTGTAGACCTAGAAAATAGCTGAGCTCTCTAACAAGACTCATTTCAAACTCAGACTGCATCTGTTCCACAAAATGTTTCACCATTGCATCTGACATCCCACCAAATACTATGTCATCAACATATATTTGAGCTATCATCGGGTTTCCTCCTTCCTCTTTAACAAACAAAGTCTTGTCAATCCCTCTTTTTCTGTATCCATTCACAGCCAGGAATTCAGTAAGCCTTTCATACCAAGCTCTTGGTGCTTGCTTCAAACCATAAAGAGCTTTCCTTAGTTTGTACACATGGTCAGGAAATGTTGGATCTATAAATCCTTTTGGTTGATCAACATACACCTCTTCATTTAAGTAACCATTCAAGAAGGCACTCTTAACATCCATCTGAAACAACTTGAATTTGAAATTACAAGCCACCCCTAAGAGTAATCTGATAGATTCCAGTCTTGTCACAGGAGCAAAGGTTTCATCATAATCAATTCTTTCAACCTGAGTGTATCCCTGAGCAACTAATCTGGCTTTGTTTCTAGTGACCACTCCTTGTTCATCAGATTTATTCTTGTAAATCCACTTGGTGCCTATCACATTAACTCCATCAGGCCTTGGAACAAGATCCCACACTTCATTCCTCTTGAATTGTTCCAACTCTTCATGCATGGAATTAATCCAGAATTCATCAGTCAGAGCTTCTTTGACATTCTTGGGCTCAATTTTAGAAACAAAACAAGAATTTGACACAACCTCTCTTGATCTAGTACTAACCCATGATTTTGGATCACCTATGATTAGCTCCTTTGGATGGTCCTTTTGCACTCTAATAGATGGTTCTTTATTAGATTGTTCAGGTTCAGGCTCAGCATCAACAGGACTGGGAGATCCACTTATGTCTTCAGTTTCTGCTGTGACTTCTTCAACTGATGTTTCAACATCATCCAGGACATCATCATCTTCCTTCATATCACTGTCATCAATTACCACATTTATAGACTCCATCATAACCTTGGTTATGGAGTTGAAAACCCTATAAGCTCTGCTATTTGTAGAGTATCCCAGAAAGATTCCCTCATCACTTTTAGGATCCAATTTTCTACTTTGTTCACGATCTGACAAAATATAACATTTACTACCAAAAACATGGAAGTACTTCACGGTTGGTTTTCTCCCTTTCCACAGTTCATACAATGTAGCTGAAGTGCCTCTTCTCAAAGTAACTCTGTTGTGAATATAGCACGCAGTATTCATGGCTTCAGCCCAGAAATGGTAACGAAGCTTTTTGGAATGAAGCATTGCCCTAGCAGACTCTTGGAGAGTTCTGCTCTTCCTTTCAACAACTCCATTTTGCTGAGGGGTAATAGGAGAGGAAAACTCATGACTGATGCCTTCAGCAGAGCAGTAATCAGCAAACTTGCTATTTTCAAATTCCCTCCCATGATCACTCCTTATTCTGATGACATTGCTCTCTTTCTCTCTTTGGAGTCTTTGACATAAATCTTTAAACACATCAAACACCACTATTTTGTCTTTGATGAAGCTTACCCAAGTGTACCTAGAATAGTCATCTACAACAACATAAGCATACTTCTTCCCACCTAGACTTTCTACCTGCATAGGTCCCATCAAGTCCTTATGAAGAAGTTCCAAAACTTTGGAGGTGGTGTTATGTTGCAGCTTCTGATGTGACATCTTGGTCTGCTTCCCTATTTGACACTCTCCACAAACTCTTCCTTCTTCAACATTGAGTTTAGGAATTCCTCTAACAGCTTCTGAAGATATGATTCTCTTCATTTCCTTCAGATGAAGATGTACCAACTTTTGATGCCAGATTTTGACTTCATCTTCTTTAGCAAAAACACATGTTGAGAGACTTGAGTCTTGTGGCACCCATAAATAACAGTTATCCTTTGACCTAGCACCCTTCATGATGACTTCACCTTTCTCATTTGTGACAATGCACTCAGTTTTTGTAAAGTCTACTTTTAGCCCTTGATCACATAGTTGGCTAATACTGATCAAATTTGCTGTCAACCCTTTGACCAGTAGTACATCATCCAGCCTAGGAGGACCAGCACAATTTAGATTTCTCATACCCTTGATTTCTCCTTTGACACCATCACCAAAAGTTACATGTCTAGAAGAATGTAGCTCAACATCCACCAACAAATTCTTCACTCCTGTCAAAGTGCCAGTCTTCTTTAGTAGAAACCCTAAGGGAAGTGTGAGCTATCAAACTTGCAACTCTTCTTTTTGGAACCCATTGCTTCTCTGGTTTGATGACCTAATTACCTTTGTGACTGTTCTGTCTGGGAGCCAACTTATGTGCCTTCTGAGGATGCCCATATAGCCTATAACAATAAGCCTTTATGTGTCCAAAACACCCACAATGATGACATCTCCAATGCCTGAATTTCTTCCTAGATGGAGTCCTGTCAGGATGTTTAAACATCTGTTTTAACATCATTGGCTTGGAACTAGGAATAACATCATTTGAAGCTGAACCATTGGTGAATCCCAAACCACTTTTGTCTCCAGCAGTTTTCCCAATACTAAGAATGTTGTCTAGAGCATCAGTACCATTGTTAAACATTCTGACAGTTTTGGTCATAGAATCCAGTTTAGAGTTAAGCATACTGACTTCATTTTCTAGTTCAGTTTTTTCAGCTTCTAACTGCACTATGATTTTCTTTAGCTTTTCTCCTTCAAGACATACTTGTTCACTTCTCATGCACAGTTCTTTATAAGAGGCAGCAAGCTCTTCATAAGAAACCTCATCATCACATGAATCATCATCTGACTCACAAACCCCAATCATAGCTCTAACAAGCTTAGCTGATTCTTCTTCAGATTCACTCTCACTATCAGTATCAGACCAGGAAGCAGATAACCCCTTTTTCTGCTTTTTGAGATATGTAGGACATTCTTTCTTGACATGACCATACCCTTCACACTCAAAGAATTGAACTCCTTTGTCATTATTGGTCATTTCTTCATCTCTAGTTTTCTTCCCCTAATCTCCTAACTTGTTGGTGTCAGGTGTTATGTTCTTGACATTAGGTTTGTAGCTCCTGTCTATCCTTTTTAGAACCTTGTTAAACTGTCTTCCCAGCAGAACAATAGCATTTGAAAGCTCCTCTTGAGTCTTGGGATCACACTCTTTCTCATTAGACACCAATGCTATGCTTTTGGTCTTCTTTTCAGGCTCCTCATTCAGTCCCAACTCAAACGTTTGAAGAGAACCAATCAACTCATCAACCCTCATCTTGCTAATGTCTTGAGCTTCTTCAATAGCAGTCACCTTCATTTTATATCTCTTGGGAAGGGATCTGAGAATCTTCCTTACCAGCTTCTCTTCAGTCATTCTTTCTCCTAAGACACTAGAAGTATTAGATAGCTCAAGAATATTCATGTGAAAATCATGAATGGTTTCATCCTCCTTCATCTTAAGATTTTTAAACTTTGTACTCAACAGTTGAAGTCTTGACATCTTGACCTTGGAAGTTCCTTCATGAGTAGTTTTCAAGACATCCCAAGCTTCCTTAGCTACTTCACAAGTGTTGACCAACCTAAAGATGTTCTTGTCAATACCATTAAAGATGGCATTCAAGGCTTTTGAATTTCCAAGTGCAAGCTCATCTTCTTCCTTGGTCCAATCTTCCTCAGGTTTTAGCTTTGTTGTACAATCCTTTTTCATAATAAAAGGTGCTTCCATTCTTTTAAGACAACCTTCCAAGCTCTGCTGTCTAATGACTTCAAGAAGGTAACCATCCTTGGTTTCCAATAGTCATAATTATAGCCATCTAGAATAGGGGGTTTATTCACAAATCCACCACTCTCCTTGTCCATTGCACCAGAAAGTAACAGCTCTAGATCTCACCCAGATGCAGAGCAGGATGACCTGCTCTGATACCAATTGAAATTCTGGTATCAGATGTGTGATGTTAAGTGTGATGTCACAACAACACAATCTGCTATATGAACAAGGCAATATCGACAGTAAATCAACCCAATGAAATGTTCACCCAGTTCGGTCTAACAACCTACGTCTTGGGGATACCAAGCCAGGGAGGAAATTCACTATTAGTAGTATTAAATTACAGACTCAACAATCCCAGTTGACATCTACTAATCTTAATCACTACACAATGATACTTCTACCTAAGAGACCACTTAGATATGAGAAACCATTCACTCCCTCAATCACCTCAGTGATACAATTCAAAGATTACACTTTAAACCACACCTTGATCTTGCTTAACAGCTTTGATCAAGAACAACACACTCTTGCTGAAAAGCTCTAGAGTGAATACACTTACAACCCAAAATAGTAACACCTATTCAAACATGAAAGGTTTACAAAACACACACGAAAACATAAATTTGACTCTCAGTCTTTGCTCTCTTGTCTTCATTATCTCCCAACAAGGGTTGAGGCTGCTTTAAATAGAATTTTGACTTGGGCTTGGACCTCTTCCAAATACCTGGTTTGATTTGTTATTAAAAACTGAATTTAAAACAGATTTGATCTTCAAATCCTTTTAAATTAATCAGCCCTTAAACATAGCAACAGGATCTGCTCCAAATCTGATTGCAACAAAAAATATCTTCTCCAAGATATTCGCACACAATCTCTCTAACAGATCTTCTCAAAACAAACTTACACGTGCAGCCCTAAAACATCACAGCCTGATGTTCTGATGTTCTGATAACTGATGTCAAGACATCAAGTTTAACATCAGCATATAAAACTTCAACCCTGTAACAGCTAACGTTAGGAACCAATGTTAAGACATCAGACATATGACATCAACATTGTTCAACTTTGTTTTACCAAAATTCCAGCCAATACAAGAACAAACAAGGTTGATCCAGCAAAAGTAAAAGCAATACAAGATATGCCCGAGCCAAGAACAGGAAAGCAAGTTCGTGGTTTCTTAGGGAGGTTGAACTACATTGCTAGATTCATCTCTCATCTTACAGCCACTTGCGAGCCAATATTCAAATTATTGAGAAAAGATCAATCAATTCATTGGAATAATGATTGGCAAAGGGCATTTGATAAAATAAAAGAGTATTTGCAGAAGCCTCCGATTTTTATGCCTCTAGTTCCAGGGAGACCACTGATAATGTATTTGTCGGTACGTGAAAATTCAATGGGTTGTGTTCTCGGTCAACAAGACGATACAGGTAGGAAAGAACATGCCATATACTACCTGAGTAAGAAATTCACAGATTGCGAGTCTATATACTCAATGCTTGAGAAGACATGTTGTGCACTTGCATGGGCTGCTAAGCGTTTGAGACAATATATGCTGACTCACACAACTCTATTAATATCAAAGATGGATCCAATCAAGTACATTTTTGAAAAGCCAGCTCTCACCGGAAGGGTTGTCTATTGGCAGATGGTGTTGACAGAGTGTGACATACAATATACTTACCAAAAAGCCATAAAATGTAGTATTATGTCTGATTATCTAGCTGAGCAACCAATTGATGATTATCAGCCAATGAAGTTTGAGTTCCCTGATGAAGACATCATGTATTTGAAAATGAAAGATTGTGACGAGCCACCAGTTGATGAGGGACCAGATCCTGATGACAACTGGAAATTGATGTTTGATGGGGCCGTTAATGTGAATGGTAGTGGTGTAGGGGCAGTTCTCATAACTTCGAAAGGTTTCCATATACTTTTCACTGCCAGACTGACTTTTGATGTCACCAACAATGAAGCGGAATACGAAGCCTGCATTATGAGTATTGAAGAAGCCATTGATTTAAGGGTCAAGACTCTTGATGCATTTGGGGACTCTGCTCTAGTGATTAATCAGGTCAACGGAGATTGGCACACCCATCAACCCAACTTGATCCCTTACAAAGATTATACGAGAAGACTATTGACTTTCTTCAAAACAGTAAAGTTGTATCATGTGCCTCGTGATGAGAATCAAATGGCAGACGTATTGGCAACGTTATCTTCTATGATTCAAGTGAATTGGTGGAATCATATACCCAAAATTGATGTGATGCGGCTTGATAGACCTGCTCATGTGTTTGCAGCCGATACAATGACCGGTGATAAACCTTGGTATCATGATATCAAGCGTTTCTTGGAGATTCAAGAGGATCCGGCTGGGGCATCCAATAATGACAAGAAGACCCTGAGAAGGTTAGCGGGCAGTTTCTTCTTGAATGAAGATGGCGTATTATACAAAAGAAATTTTGACATGGTCTTGCTCAGATGCGTGGATAGACACGAAGCAGACATGTTAATGCAAGAAGTGCACGAAGGTTCTTTCGGTACCCATGCTGATGGACATACCATGGCAAAGAAATTGTTGCGAGTTGGTTATTACTGGATGACCATGGAGGCTGATTGTTTCAAATATGCTCGAAAATGCCACAAGTGCCAGATTTATGCTGATAAAGTGCATGTGCCACCAAATCCTTTAAACGTGATGAGTTCCCCTTGGCCCTTTGCGATGTGGGGCATTGATATGATGACGATGATTAAGCCCACTGCCTCTAATGGACATCGTTTTATTATGGTGTCCATTGATTACTTCACCAAGTGGGTGGAAGCTGCTTCATTTGCAAATGTCACCAAGCAGGTGGTTGCCCGGTTTATCAAGAAAGAGATTATTTGTCGATACGGGGTGCCCGAGATAATCATCACTGATAATGGTTCTAATCTTAATAATAAAATGATGCAAGAGTTGTGCCAGAACTTCAAGATTGAACATCACAATTCTTCTCCGTACCGTCCAAGGATGAATGGTGGCGTCGAGGCAGCCAATAAAAATATCAAGAAGATTATGCAAAAGATGGTCGTGACGTACAAGGATTGGCATGAGATGTTGCCTTTCGCTTTGCATGGGTACCGTACATCAGTACGTGCGTCTACTGGGGCAACCCTATTTTCTCTTGTGTATGGTATGGAAGCGGTCTTACCGGTTGAAGTTTAGATTCCTTATCTGAGGGTCATGATGGATGTCAAGCTTGACGAGGATGAATGGGTTCGAACGAGGTTTAACGAGTTGAGTCTCATAGAAGAGAGGAGATTGGCAGCAGTATGCCATGGGCAACTGTATCAGAGAAGGATGAAATGGGCATTCGATCAGAAAGTATGTCCTCGGAATTATCAGACAGGTGACTTGGTGTTGAAAAGGATTCTTCCTCCTAATACAGATCATAGGGGCAAATGGACTCCGAATTATGAAGGTACATATGTTGTCAAGATGGTTTTCTCGGGCGGAGCCTTGATGCTTACAACTATGGATGGTGAGGATTTTTCGTCGCCTGTGAACTTAGATGCAGTCAAAAAATACTTCGCATAAATGGACCCGTTGGACAGTAAAAAGAGAGTCCAGGAAAAAAACGGGCATCCCAGCGAACCCAAAGAAAAAAAAGAAAAAGGTTTGAGAAAAAATTAGGGATAAAATAAAAAAAAAAAAAAGAGTACACCCAGTAAGCTGAAAACCCGAAAGGGCAACTTAGGCAAAAATGGGTATCCCGGTGGATTGAAAACCCGCAAAGGGCGATCCAGGAAAAAAAGAGATTTAAAAGCGAAAGGCTGCGATCTGAGCAACCTGTATCCCGTCTCGTTTCAATAAGAGGCATTCCGAAGGATAAAAATCGGTCCAATCATCCCCTCGAAAAGCGAAGCACTTGGAGAGTCTTGAAGACATATGAACCATATCAGGATTGAAACTCAACGGATTTCCATTTTCCACATTGCCATTAGGATAGTTTCTTTTCTCTTTTAAGCAATTACCTCTTTCTAGGAATTGCCTCCTGATGTAAACACCTATTTTCGGGCTTTTCAACAAATATAATTTTCTTTATTTAGAATAGCCATTTCTTGTGTTTTATTGTACAGTTTGTTTTGATTGCAAAAAATCGTCCGAGTTTTTGATAAACATTGCATTTGAAAACATCGAGGTTATACAATGACATGCGTGCAAAAGGAAACAATTAAAATTGCTTTAAATGCCAGGTGTTCTTGGGTGATGAATTCAAAACTCAGTGATACCCTGGGGTATATGTGGACACCCCTTTGCTTGCAGGTGTTAATGTTTGCTGGTTAGCCCATCAAGGGCACATGATTTCTTTAGTGTATTTTCCAGCATGACTCAAATAATAGTTCTCCCCAAGCAGAAGCGGTTACCTCAACAGGAATTTTCTTCCTTAAGGTTGTCATCCCCAACAGGAACATGGTTGATCTCATGTCCCTCAGCAGGTATTTGCTTCCACCGCAAGAGTACGTTTGATCTCAACTCCCCAATAGCCAGGTCCGAAAGTTGTCATTTCCCCAACAGAGTTCTATGGTTATAGTTCTTCACCAAACAGATTCTTTCAGATGATACCTCCCCAGCAAGGTCGTCATTCTGTATAATAATTCTCGCCAAGTTTGGCAGTTTAGAGCCCAGATTGTGTCAGCATTATCCCCAGCAGAGAAGATACTTTCTCACAGGTTTTCGTGAGATCAAGTTAATTTGTCTTCCTCGACACGGTTTGTGAATGCGAGGATAATCCAGTTTGTTATCCCCAGCGGAGTTGCCTTCTTTTCCTCAGCATTTATTTTATTGAGGAGCCTCCTTGCATTTTGCATATAGTAATCATTGCATCCTAAAAAACGCGTAGCATTTCCATTTGAGATAGAGCATTACGCCATGGAAAAATTCAAACATATGCATGTGAAGCATAAGCCACTTTTGATACCTCGTGCGAGAGCCCAAAATTGTTTCTCTTCTATCAGATTGACAAAACCAAAAAGAATGCCTCGCTCATTGCCCAACAGACATTTCAAAGCAGTACCAGGGTTTCACCACTTTTCTCCCCATAGAGTCCTATTCCTCGGTTTGTAAATCTTTTGATCTTTCGTCTTAACCGTGTTTTTCCAGAACCATTCCCGATAGGATCCCTTTAGTCGTTCCCGATAGGCGACCTTTGAGTTTTAAACCTTAGCCGTTCCCGACAGGCCCATTTACCATTCCCGATAGGTAAGCTATAGGTTTTCAACTTTAGCCATTCCCGATAGGCACCTTTAAGTTTTAAACCTTAGCCGTTCCCGACAGGCCCATTCACCATTCCTGATAGGTAAGCTATAGTTTTTCAACTTTAGCCATTCCCGATAGGCACCTTTGAGTTTTAAACCTTAGTCATTCCTGACAGGCCCATTTACCATTCCCGATAGGTAAGCGATAGGTTTTCAACTTTAGCCATTCCTGATAGGCGCCTTTAAGTTTTAAACCTTAGTCGTTCCCGACAGGCCCATTTACCATTCTCGATAGGTAAGCGATACATTTTCAACTTTAGCCATTCCCGATAGGCACCTTTGAGTTTTAGACCTAGTCATTCCCGACAGACCCATTTACCATTCCCGATAGGAAGCCATAGGTTTATAACTTTAGCCATTCCCGACAGGCGCCCTTTAAACCTTAGTCGTTCTCGACAGATCCATTTACCATTCTCGATAGGTATACCATAGGTTTACAACTTTAGCCGTTCCCGACAGGCGCCCTTTAAACCTTAGCCATTCCCGACAGACCCATTTACCATTCCCGATAGGTAAGCCATAGGTTTTCAACTTTAGCCGTTCCCGACAGGCAACCTTTAAGTTTAAGCTTAACCTTCCCGACAGGAACACCTTAACCGTTCCTGACAGGCATACTATAAGCAAAACCTTAGCCGTTCACGACAGGCGTCCTTTGGGTTTCATTTGTTCCAGGTTCTTTTTCACAAATATCTTTTATCACAACTGCTTTGTTTGTCACACATATTTCTTCCTTTTATCCACAGAGTGCAAATTTTCCAGTTATATTTATATTCAATCCCTATGTACCTTGAATTGCTGGCAGCCGTTGCTCTCATCCATTCAGGCTCACAGTTGATTGAATAGGGGCAGCTGTAATACCTCAAAATTTGCCCTCTTATTTTTCTCCAATTATTGGCTTATGTTTCATTCATTTGCATTTCATAATAGTTCATACAACATCATTCATATATCATTGGTTGCACAAGGCATGTGATCAGTTGTCTCAAGGCATAGGACAGTTTAAAGCCAAAGAACAAGAGTCAAACTTTTCCAGACAAGTCACAAGGGTTTCTCATATCTCAATTTATTTCATTTAGCCTTCAAGACATCAAGAGAAGGGAATTCAACAAAGGATTGAAGTAGTTCATCATTTCCTAGCATGGTTGTTCAAATTAGGGTTTGGAATTCTTGAGTTTATCACCTCATTGGGCAAGATTTTTGAGCTTTTATCATCTCCAAATGACATATCTCACCTTTGTTTGAGAAGATACACAGCATACTCAGAGGAATTTGGATTTGGAGGATGTGCTGATTTCTCTTAGACTAAGGGTACAAAATTAGGGTTTGCCATAAAATCAGTTTATTTCTTATTTTTTGGGTAAGACTTGATGCTATGGTATTCTACATGTCCTCAAGGGTCTAAGGATGAAGAATTGTCCATCAATTTGAGTTGAAAGGTTTTCAATTGATCAATTGATTGAGAATCAAGAGAATTGGGGAAAAGTCAACTGTGTAGGGGAAAAGTCAACTCTTGACTTTTTAAGGTCAAATTCATGCTCCTCATGTCAAATATGATCATTGGTGAAGATTTGATCAAGAAATAACAAGAGATTCATCAAAAATCAAGAAATGTGCAATGTTGCCAAAAATAGAAATTAGGGTTTCCATTTATGGCAAGTTTGGCAAGGTGAGAGGTCAACTTTAGAGCATTCTTTCTCCATGTTCCAAGCATCAAATTGAAAAGTTATGGAGGCGTATCAAAAGTTCATTTCAAGATCTTCAAAACCATACCAAGAACATCTCCATTGGATTAAAATCAAGAGAGATATGGTGTTTCAAAGTTGAGACAAATCAAGGCAAAGTGACAAGTCATGACCAGCTATTGCGCCGTAATTTTAACAAACACTTGGTGTGCATGTTGTGCCCAAGTTCATAGCCATTTATCTCTTTGATAGAGGTGTCATTTGGAAATTTGTTCAACACCAATCTTGTTCACTTCCATCTCCTCTTTAACTTTGGTGTTTAACTTTTTCTAATTTGATCAATTATTTTGAAGTTATATTGGTCCAAAGTAGAGATCCTTAACGGATTCATCCCATGCGCACCTGAGCCAGGCACGACCAAGGCAAGTTGGTCAGCCAACCCAACCATGACCAAGAGACTTCATGACCATTTTTAAACATCTAAGGTGCTTCCATTGCATTTATTTTCAACATCAATCTTGTTGTCCCTCATCTCTTCTTTCCAAAAGATCCAAAATTAACCATTTTCATTCATTAGTTCATGAGATATTCCTTGCCAAAGTTCCCCTCATATAATTTGATTTCTTCCATGACAAGTAAATAAAACCAAGACAAAATTTTGCTTTTCTTGTACATCATGCACATGCTTCACATAATTCATGCATAACATTGCCACTTTGAGCTAAACCAACCTCTTACACACATACTTGATCACATACTCTTTACCATATATGTTTAAACCAAATGAGAAAAAAAACATGCAAAGAAAGCTTGTGTGAGAAGCTGCTCAGTACAACATGACCACCATTCATTCTTGCCACACCATAAGCTTCATATTCTCTCCATACATGAACAAAACATGTGCCCTCACTACACTCCATCTCCATTCAACTTCAAACTCACTCACTCAGTTAACTCATTCATCCTAATCAGAGTTCTAACTGTTAACTACAGTGGTTAACATTTAACTCACGATATATAAACCATTCTCTAACTGTTTTTCAAGGGACTTTTCATTCTTCACATTTCACCAAAACCTCTCACTCTCTCACTCTAAGTTTTCTCTCTCTTTTCACTCGAGCTTGTTCTTCAAATCTCCTCCAGGGTTCATCATCATTATCAGAAAATCTTGGATCTAACAGCATTGGATCTTCACATTCATCTTCCTCTCCAAGCTTTTTCCCTCAAAGTTCAGTGGTTCAAAGCATTTCATAGCCTTTATTTGGCTAGAGTGAAGTTCAAGAAGCTAGGAATCTCACCTCTGGTTTTCTTTGGAGTTCAAGTGCATCAAAAGTACAGGTTCAGTTCATAATATCTTGCTCTAATCTTGCTTTAATTCTACTTGTTTTTTACTGTTTTGAGCTCAATAGGAGCAATGTGATTACCGGCTAGTTGATAGGCACCTTAGGTGCTTAGTTGAAATTTCTAGGGAAAACTTCTCTGCTTTAATTCTCTCTGTGTGAGATGTGTTTGTGAATTTTGATGTTGGATCCATGATCTACTTGAGGAGAGGATAATTTTGATGTGTGGCTTGTGCATTTTGGTGATGTTTGAAGACTGAGCATGGTGAAGGCTCGCCGGAGAAGACGACCGGAGTCTTCTCCGACCACCTGAAATTCATCTGAGTTCATAAACCCTAGCATTTTGCCAGAACATATCCCAGTCGTTGATGTCTTTTGATCCAACGCACCAGATCTTGCCAGCGAATTAATGAATCCACGCACCACTCACGTGTTTCAATTTCTGAATGGTTTTGATTTGTGTGATCTCATGTGTGCATTCCATCTTAGTTATCATGTGCTCTCATTGTGATGCGTGTGATTGTGTTACTTCCTTGATCATCTTGCGCTGACTTAATCCAATGGTCATCATTGAGTCAATAATTGACTGAATCCCATAGCATACACCTCCTCTGAATACGTGGTAATGGACCGGGCTTAATTTTCTATTCACACCCCCTTTCCCTGAGCCCAAAGCGCATTATAACAGGATTTTTACTTGTGCTGCACCCCCTGGCCCATTTCCTTTGTTCTTTTATTTTTATTTTGCATGATTGTTTGGTTTTTAATTTTTAAAATTACTTCCAAGCATCTAAAAATTCTATAAAAATTCATGAAGCATCAACAGATATTTAAATAATTTTAATATATTTTATTTTCTGATTTTATCATGTTTTGGCATATTTTCATGAATGTTCTTGTAATTTCTTTTGTGTGTGCACTAAACCATGACCTATGCTACATTGTGGAATTTTTTGACATAGTTGTGCACTGAATTTTTTCCTAATAATTGGTACATACATTTGTGATATGGTGAGGTTTGTCCTGCATTTTGTGTAGATTTTTTAGGTCATTTCTTGTTGGCTTTTGGATGCAATTTTTGAGCTACTTGTTTGTGTGATTTGTATGATTTTGTGAGGCATGTTTGAGCATGTTTGGTAATGGTTTTTGAGTCATCCTGTAGGGCGAGTTTTATTTATGGTTGCGAAGCACTATCGCTTTTGGGTACTACAGCTCGATTCATTTTTTATCCTATTGAAGCTGATGAAGGAAGTGAAATAGAGGTCTCCAATTAATCCTTCTTGCATACTGAGTTTAAATAGATAACTGTTGGTTTACAGATGCTTCAAAGATTGTGGGTCTCTCTTAGGTTATGTTGTTGAGAACACAAGGTCTAGACTATTGGTAGGATGTTAGGACTGATGCTTTTCGATTGATATGTGAAGGTATGGGATCTTGGGTGTTTGATTAGTGTGCTCACTAAGATTTTTCAATCTTATGCCTACGTATTCCCGTTTAACGAAACAGGGAAATCAGAGTGATCGTAGTTCCTCCTATTCTTTGGGAGGAAAAGAGGTTGTTTTGGTGTCTTGTTCAAAGCCCAAGACGTGAAGCTAAAGGTGGTTTGTATCTTGTTCAAAGCCCAAGATGTGAAGTTGAAGGGTCTATTTGTATCTTGTTCAAAGCCCAAGATTTGAAGCTAAAGGGTTTTGACTTTAGAGAGAATTTTTCATCTCTAAAGGGGGTCTGTTTGTCACAACTGTTGGGTGACTGATTATAAAGGAGAATTACTATAACTAGGATATGTGAATCCAGCAATGCCATAATTTCGTTTATAAGGGATTTTTAACCTAAAGGAGAAGACTTTAACTCAGTTTAGAGCAATGCCATCTTTCCATAGGAATTTCCCATGCTAAAAGAGGGATAGTGGCGTGGATGTAAATAATCCAAAGGCTTGCCGCCTATAGCAATTAGATGGGGGAAAAAGGAGTTGGAGGTGTTTGTATACTGTGAACAAGGCACATATTTTGATGTTAAAAGGTTGGTTAGCTCAACCGGGGTTTTCTTATACAAAGCCTAAGAGGAGGCTATTGACCCAACAAGAGGGTGTTTTTATGTGTCTCGTACGAAGCCCGAGATAGAGGCTAAAAGGGTAGACTCACCAAGAGAGTGCTTTTGTATGTGTCTTGTACGAAGCCCAAGACGGAGGCTGAGGGTGTTTGACTCAACAAGATAGTCTTTGTACCTCGTACGAAGCCCGAGATGGAGGCTAAAAATGTTTGACTCAACAAAAGAGTCTTTTATACTCAACAAGAGAGTGATTTTGTATCTCGTACGAAGCCCGAGATGGAGGCTAAAGGTTCTAGTCAACAAGAGAAACTTTTATACTCAATAAGAGAGTGTTTTTATATCTCGTAGGAAGCCCGAGATGGAGGCTAAAAGGTGTGGTTGACTCAACAAGAGAGTCTTTTATACTCAACAATAGGGTGTTTTTTGTATCTCGTATGAAGCCCGAGATGGAGGCTAAAAGTTGTTGACCCAATAAGAGAGTCTTTTATACTTAACAAGAGACTGTTGGGGGAATCATTGTACAAAGCCCAAGAGGAGGCTAAAAGGGACGTGACTCAACAAGAGAGTCTTTTATACTCAACAAGAGAGTGTTTTTTGTATCTCGTACGAAGCCCGAGATGGAGGCTAAAAGTTGTTGACTCAACAAGAGAGTCTTTTATACTCAACAAGAGAGTGTTAAAAGGTTAGATCCGCTGGGGAGAATCATTGTACAAAGCCCAAGAGGAGGCAAGGGTGCTGGTAACTATTTCAGTTGAGTGACAGGTCTAATATGTTGGATAAAGAGAAAATCAGTTCTTATATGGGTAATGTCGTGCTTAGGGATTGATCGGAGGATCATGGTCATTTCTTGTTCTTCAAGGAAATGGGAAATCCAAAGGGTATTGAGACTGACCAAGTCTACGGGATTTTTGAGAAATCGATTATCAAGTAGTGAACGATCTTTGTATGATGCCCAAGAGAAGGCTGGTATGTTAAGGGATGAAGGCCAACCCATTAACAGGTCTGACACTTGACTCAGAAAGACAGCTCTAGGAAATTGATGACTAGGATCTGTTCCTATACCTGTAGAGGTCTCTGGGTCCTTAGACTAAGCCCAAAAGAATGCATGAGAGCTTTTAAGAAGCCGAAGGGTCCTTGTACAACGCCCAAGAGGAGGCGGGGATGCTTTTAGGAAGCCTGTGGGTCCCCAAACCCTGAGAAGTTCAAGACATGCCATTCATAGAGAATAGATCAAGCTAGGAAAGTTTGAGAATTTGCAAGAAACTCAAGAGATGCCATTCACGGAGAAAATATCATCTCTGGGGAGTAGAGTCGCTTTGACAATTTCTAAGGGTGCTTTTAAGAAGCCTGTGGGTCCCCAAACCCTGAGAAGTTCAAGACAAGCCATTCACCAAGAATAGATCAAGCCAGGAAAGTTCGAGAATTTGGAAGAAAATCAAGAGATGTCATTCACGGAGAAAAGATCATCTCTGGGGAGTAGAGTATCTTTGACAACTTCTAAGGGTGAGAGTCTGAGAAAGGGTTCACCGAGAATGCTGCCTTTCACATTTCCATATTGTTTAACCCCAAGAGGAGGGAAGACTGTGTCTGGTAATCCTATGGGGATCTAGTGTTGACTGTATCTAAGAGCGACCAACAGGGCTTTACCTAGTGCTAGACGTAGTTGCTGGGAAAAACTCTAAATAACTATACTAGAATCACACAGTGGATATATAGCAAGTATATAAAAGTTTGTGAAAGAACACTTATAGTGAGCAGCCCCACAAGATAGTTATATATATATATATATGAAAGCGGATAAAGAAAGCGGGTAAACACTTACTCGGTTGTAGAGCTTCCATGATGTTTGGTTAGTTTGTTCAACAAAGAAAGCTTTGATAACAATATTATATTCAAAATCAAAGGAGAAAGTGCTTTGAAAAGATTGTTGGGGCTTACAGCTCAAGGAGAGGCCCAAGGTTTTATCAGTGATTGCACTGTTGTTTTGTACATTGTACAGGGAATTATACAAGTGACTGAGGCCCAAAAAGGTTTTCTGTACAAAGGGATGGGTCTTACACTCTCTCAAGAGGCCCAGATGATTATTTTTCTAAAGGGATGGGGCTCATAACACGAGGGTAGGCCCAGATGATTTGATTTATTAAAAAGGCGACGATCGCGCCGAAGTTTTTTGACGGTATCGGGACTTATACAATACACTGAGGCCTAAATTATTTTGGTTTTCAAAAAGGGTTGGCTCTTACACTCTACTAGAGGCCCATTATTTTTAAAGAGTGGGGCTTATAACACGAGGGTAGGCCCAAGGGTTTCATTTTTCAACTAGCGATCGCGTCGAGGTTTTCTTTTAACGCAGATGGACTTATACAATATCTGAGGCCCAAAATTGTTTTGGTTAAAAGGGGATTGGGTCTTACACTCTACTAGAGGCCCAAAAAGTTTTGAATGGGTCTTATAGCTCGAGGAGAGGCCCAAGGGTTTGTTTTAAACAGGCGATGATCGCGCCAAACTTTTGAAATACAACGGGACTTAAACAACATTTGAGGCCCAAAATGTTTATATTTACAAAGGATTGGGTCTTACACTCTTTCAAGAGGCCCAAAAAGTTTTGAAAAAGTTTGATGAGGGTTGAATTAATCAAAAACCCTAATTTGTTTCCAAAATGTATTTTAATTGAATAAAAATTCAATTAAAATGATCAAAATCGTTAAACATGTGGAAAACAAATTGTGATCTTGGATTTATGTTTCAGAAATCAAGTTTTGACCTACAAAATGATTAGAAGTCATTAAAATTTGCAAAATCAAGAAGGAAAAAATATTTTAATTGTCAAAAACAATTAAAATATTAATTCTTTGCAAAAATATCAATTATATGAAATAAATAATATTTTTGGGATTTTTTTTATTAAATAATATATTTTAAGATTTTTTTGAATTATTAAAAAAAGAATCAACTCAAAATCATTAAAACTCAGAGAGAAATCAATTTTTTAATCAATTAAATAAAATCACAAAATTCAAATATTCAAATATTTGAAAAAGGGCGCCAAGAACATGGCAAGAACACGCGCCACCCTCTGTTTCTGCAGATTTGCGTTTTCTATCCAATCTCACTGAATACTTGATTATATCATGCAATCTACATATCAATCTACTCGTTTCAACCTCACGATCATGTCTAAGGTCTTTAATTTCATTTAGTTTAAACATGGAATAAGAAATCAAAGAGAAATCTCAAGAACCCTAAAATTTACATGAAGGTTCAGAAATTCCATACACGATTCAAACAATACAATTGATTGAGGGAAAACACTCCATGCATGATTATGAGCATATGGCCAAATTATTGTGCTGTAAAAATTGCATGGATCATAGAGTTAGAAGAGCTCATGCTTACCACTTGTAGCTGGTGATCGTGTTTTGTGTTAGAGGTGTTACAGCTTGGTTCCAAGGTTATGGACAGCTTCCCTAGGTGCTATGGAGTGTGTCTGGATGCTTGGAGTGGATTGAAATGATCTGGAACTTGAGATGGTACCTCAACTGCAAATCTATCAAAGGCTTGAACAATTGGCTGGTGATTTTGTGATTTTGGTGTTCCAGATGTTATGTGAGTGTTTGGATCACTTCTATATGATGTTTATGAAGTGTGTGTGTGTGTGATTGGTTTGATTGGAATTGCTCTCAAACTCAAAACCCGATAGTGACTTGCTTTGGATGGGAAATTTGGAGTGAAAGAAGTGATTTTGAGGAAAGCATCTGTTTGATGGCTTTGGTGTACTCAAACTGAACACAATTGAGCTCTATTTATAGTAGAGCAAGTTTGTTTTGCAAGGAATAGTGAATGGAAACTGCTGCAGAGGTTTGGCCAATGTTGAGCAATGAGAATCCAAGTCTCCTCTAGCCATTGACTAGAGGTTCGGACACAGGCTGCTGGTCCCCTTGGTCTTAGATAAGTCTTGACTGAATTCAGTTGGCAATGGCTTAGTCCATTCCACCTTGGTGTATGCATTGAATGCTCCAATCCAAAATTGGAGTCTTGTCCCTCTTTCAGGAAGTTCTAGGTTTTGCATGCTATTTTTGGTTCCAAAGACTTGGGAGGCTTGGGATCAGAGTTAGATCCTCCTTGGTCCCCCCTTGAGGTGTTCAGATAGATAGAGTTGCTTGCCCTTTGCAAAATTTGGGTAAATCGAGCAAAACTCCAAAATCTGCGTTGCTTTGGCAGTTTTCAGCAAGGCATATTGCCATTGTCATATGTCATGGCTCAAGTGGAATTTGATGGAGTTCTTGGCCATTTTGGAAAGCCCTCATATGATACAACAACTGTTTGATCATAACTGGTTTTGATACTTTTTGGATCCAAGTGAAAAATGCCCCTACATTTTGGAAAAAGTGAAACAGATTCTGGCGACACTGGCGATCTTGAGGCATGATCCACTCAGAATGTTGTAGCCTTTTGCTTAATCCTTGAGGTGGGAGTCCTCTTGATCCATTGTGCATGTCTGAGAGGTTAGACAAGTTGAAGATCATGTCATTTCTTGATTGATCCTTTGTCTAAGAGCTCTGAGAGGGCTTTAAACCCTAAGCTTGATAGTAGTGAATGCTCACCCATCTTTGGGGAGACTAATGAGGCATGATGGTTCATCCATATTGTGGTGATGATTTACAAAATGATGGGAAATCTTAGTGGTCAAAATTTGGGGTATGACAGATGCCCCTATTTAATCTTCTTGGACCCGAAGGTGTGAATGGCGAAGGTATTCGGGCATTCGGGGTGCAAGAGGATTAAATATCAGAATACCCAAAATTTTGATAGCGGTTAAGAATGGCAGTTTGCGCATCCTTCTTCTTTTCCTAAGCAATTATGCTCAGAAAAGGTAAAAAATTCCCCTCGATCCTAGTCTTCAGCCAAGGAACTGGTCTTAGTTTCTGAAATGAACTTCCCCTCGATCCTGGTTTCCTTCCAAGGAACTGGTCTAAGTTTTTGATTTAAACTTCCCCTCGATCCTGGTTTCCTACCAAGAAACTTGTCTAAGTTTTTGATTTAAACTTCCCCTCGATCCTGGTTTCCTACCAAGGAACTGGTCTTAGTTTCTGATATAAACTTCCCCTCGATCCTGGTTTCCTACAAAGGAACTGGTCTTAGTTTCTTTTGTCAATAAACTTTCTTGACAAGGGACGCTGCGTGTAGCGGTTTTCCTCAAACTTCTCGCCGAATTTTCCTGGGGAGATGTCATTTGATGGAAAAAAGATGGATGTCAGACTTGCTGGGGAACCCAGTCGTCTGAGTTATAGAGGTGCACAAACTTCTCTGTTGGAGATACCATTTGTCGACCCTACTGGGGAAAACGAGTCTCTTGAGAGACAGCTTTCGCTTAGGGTATTACATCATATTTTTCTCGGAGATCTTCTCGGAGAAACGCCATATGACGTGATCCAATTTTGAGGTGCTGATGACTTCATTAATATTGACTTTCTGGAGAGAAGAACCAATGTGCTGCTGAGAGTCTTCAGTTGAGGGGCTTTCCCTGGGATTTTCCTTAATCCGGGAAAGTGAAGACATCATCTTCAATGGCAAAGAGTGATGTTAGGTGAGGGTTCTCTGGTTTTTCAGAGGTTCAAGTTATCAAAGTGGTCCAGTACCGTCTCTAATCTAGAGATAAACTGGAGAGAGATTGCTCAGATGTAACATTTCCTGACGAGGAAAGAACTGACAACTCGATTGAGAGGACTGTTATCACTAGGGGATAAGACCGACCAGAGTGATAGCAATGCAATATGAATATGAATTTAAATCAATAATGCATGATGCATGTATGTATATGCTGACAAAACTGACACGACATACAAACTGACGGATGAACGCGACTGGATACTCGGCCACTGTAGGGGACGAAGAAGCATCACTGATCCAAGATAGCAATTCTTCCTTGCTTAGGAGAAGTAGTCCTTGTGGGGGAACAACTGTTGGTCGGGCCTAGGATTTGAGAACTCGGTCGAGGATGCCATTTGGAGTATTCGCATCTGACATAACTGATCGTTCGTTCAGGCGCACTGGTTTAGAAGAAGTACTTTGATTATGCACTTTGAAGCTTAATCGCCTTTGGGAGAAGCAATCGATATTCTTTCGATGTTCAACAGTCAAAAGAATTTTCCATCTTTATTAAAAGCAGAAAAATTTTACAAGTAAATTCCTTTTTGTTCTATTTCAAGAATCATTGATCATGTTAAAAGTGTCGTTCTGTAAAGCTAAAACAAATAAGAATTGCAAACAAAAGCACAAGGGCTCAAATTTTATTGATAGGATGGAAATCAGCCCAGTGCATGATTCCATAGAGTATTTACAAAGTTTGAAAATGGTAATTAAAGGGAAAAGGGCTACATTGAATCATAACGACCACTATCCTTCCACCAACTTTGAATTCGGGGCATCCTGAGTTTCTATCGAAGATGACCATGACTAGAGTTTTCTTTCTGATGGATGGCATTACTGTTGAGGAGTTGAACTGATTAGATGTAGTTAGTTGCCATTATCCCTAACTTTTGCCTGGATTGTATTTTGAGATTTCCAATCCACCGGGATGATTTTTGATTATGTCTCTAAATTTTACCTGGACTGCCCTTTCGGGTTTTCAGTCCACCGAGACATTTTTTTTCTTTTCTTTTTTTTTTATTTTTGGTGTCTTGACTACATCAACATTTGTGTGGTAGACAAATTCTTCTCCATCCATGGTTGCAAGTCTCAGGAACCGCCTGAGAAAGCTTTCTTAACCACGTAGGGGCCGTCATAACTTAGAGTCCATTTGCCCTAGGGTTCAGTGAGAAATGATTGTATCTTCTTGAGCACAAGGTCTCCTTTCCTGAAGACGTGAGGTCGGACCTTTTTGTCAAACGCCTTCTTCATTATTTGCTGATACAACTGACCGTGGCATAGTGCCGTTATTCGCTTCTCCTCTATCAGATTTAGTTCGTCGTGTCGACTTTGACACCATTTAGCTTCTGTAAGCTTAGCTTCCATCAATACCCAGATTTATGGGATCTCTACTTCTATGGGGAGAACTGCTTCCATGCCATATACTAGAGAGAAAGGGGTTGCCCTTGTTGAAGTGCGGACAGATGTTCGATAACCGTGAAGAGCATAGGGCAGCATCTCGTGCCAGTCTTTGTAGGTTACGACCATCTTCTGAATAATCCTTTTGATGTTCTTGTTAGCCGCTTCTACTGCTCCATTCATCTTAGGCCGGTAGGGAGATGAGTTATGGTGTTTGATCTTGAACTCAGCACACAACTCCTTCATCATCTTATTGTTCAATTTAGATCCATTATCGGTAATGATCTGGCTTGGAACACCATAACGGCAGATGATATTGTTTTTGATAAAGCGGACCACCACTTGTCGGGTTACATTGGCGAATGACGCTGCTTCGACCCACTTCGTGAAGTAGTCAATGGCTACCAGGATGAACCGATGTTCGTTCGAAGCCTTGGGCTCGATCATGCCAATCATGTCGATTCCCCATATGGAAAAAGGCCATGGGGAAGATAGAACTTTGAGATGCGAGGGCGGTACATGGATTTTGTCAGAGTATATCTAACACTCGTGACACCTCCTCGTGTACTTGTAGCAGTCGGATTCCATTGTCAACCAGTAGTACCCTGCCCTGAGAATTTTTCTCGCCATTGTGTGTCCGTTGGCATGAGTGCCAAAGGATCCTTCGTGAATTTCTTTTATCAGTATGTTTGCTTCTGGTCTGTCTACGCATCGGAGCAAGACCATGTCAAAGTTTCTCTTATAGAGTGTATCACCGCTCAGGAAGAAGCTGCCAGCCAGTCTTCTGAGGGTTTTTCTGTCTTTTCTTAGTGCCCCAGGTGGGTACTCTTGTTTTTGAAGGAAGCATTTGATATTGTGATACCAAGGTTTTTCATATATGACTGCTTCAATCGCGAAGATGTAAGGGGCCGTTCAAAGCGCATTATGTCGATCTTAGGTAAGTCATTCCATTGACCTACACTAATCATGGAAGAGAGAGTGGCTAATGCATCAGCCATGTGATTCTCTTCACGAGGGATATGATGAAACTCGACTCTGTTGAAGAAGGGTAACAACCTTCTCGCATAGTCTTTGTAAGGAATCAATCCGGATTGGTATGTGTTCCAATCTCCTTTGATCTGATTGACAACCAAAGCTGAGTCGCCATATATGTCCAAGTTCTTGATCCTCAAATCAATCACTTCCTCGAGACCCATAATACAAGCTTCGTATTCGGCCTCATTGTTTGTGCACTTGAATGTAAGTCTGGCAGTGAAAGGAATGTGGGTACCCTGAGGTGTTATGATGATTGCCCCAATTCTGTTTCCATAATGATTGATAGCTCCATCAAAGATTAGTCCCCATTGGGAACCTGGTTCCGGCCCTTCACTGGGTAGCGGTTCATCGCAATCTTTCATTTTTAAATACATGACATCTTCGTCTGGGAAGTCAAACCCAATTGATTCTTGATCGTCAATTAGTTGATGAGCCAAATGATCGGCTAACACACTTCCTTTAAAGGCTTTTTGAGCGTGGTATTCGATGTCGTATTCTGATAACAACATCTGCCAACGGGCAATTCTTCCCGTGAGAACAGGTTTTTCGAAGACATACTTGATTGGATCCATTTCCGAGATTAACCAAGTAGTGTGACGAATCATGTACTGGCGAAGACGTTTGGCTGCCCAAGCCAAAGCACAGCAAGTTTTCTCAAGCATAGTGTACTGAGTCTGGCAGTCGGTGAATTTCTTGCTCAAATAATAGATGGCAGACTCTTTCCTTTTGGTTTCATCTTGTTGGCCAAGTACATAACCCATGGAGTCTTCCAAGACTGTTAAGTAGATGATCAGTGGTTTTCCTTCCACTGGAGGTGATAGAATCGGTGGGTTCAACAAGTATTCCTTAATACTGTAGAAGGCGGTTTGGCATTCATCCGTCCAAACGCAGTCCTGATTCTTTTTGAGTAATTTTAAAATCGGTGCACATGTCGCGGTCATGAGGAATATGAATCTAGAGATGTAGTTCAAACGTCCCAAGGATCCTCTGACTTGTTTTTCAGTTTTCGGAGAAGGCATTTCTCGAATGGCCTTGACCTTGTCAGGATCAACCTCAATTCCTTTCTGGCTGACGATGAACCCTAAAAGTTTCCCTGAACAGACACCGAAGGTGCATTTGTTGGGATTCAACGGAGTTTGTACTTTCTCAGCCGCTCAAATAGTTTTGACAGGTGGGTCACATGCTCCTCTTCCGTTTTAGATTTGGCAATCATGTCATCGACATATACCTCAATTTCCTTGTGTATCATGTCATGAAATAGAGTAGTCATGGCCCTTTGATAAGTTGCCCCGGCATTCTTCAAACCGAACGACATTACCTTGTAACAAAAGGTACCCCATGGGGTAATGAACAAAGTTTTCTCCATGTCTTTCGGCGCCATTTTGAACTGGTTATAGCCCAAGAATCCATCCATGAAGGAGAAATTTTTGAACTTTGTTGTACTGTCTACCAGCATGTCAATGTGTGGTAAAGGAAAGTCGTCCTTTGGACTAGCCTTATTTAGATCTCTGTAGTCTACACACATTCTGACTTTTTCGTCCTTTTTTGGAACGGGTACAATATTGGCTAACCATTGAGGATATTCTGATGTGGCGAGGAAACCTGCGTTAATCTGTTTCTGTACCTCCTCTTTGATTTTGATGGCCATGTCCGGATGAGTTCGTCTCAACCTTTGCTTTACTGGCAGACATTCTAATCTCAATGGTAGATGATGTTCCACGATGCTGGTATCCAACCCTGGCATGTCCTGATTGGACCAAGCGAACACATCGGGAAATTCTCCGAGAAGCTTTGTCAAACTCTCTTTGGCAGTTGGACTGAGTAATGCCCCAATCTTGACTTCTTTTCTCTCTTTTTCTGAACCCAAGTTGACCATTTCCAACGGCTCTTTGTGAGGTTCAATGGACCTTTCCTCTTGTCTGAGTAGTCGGGAGATCTCTTATGGAATTTTGTCGTAAACTTCTTCTTCAGCCCCACATACCGGGAACTCAAAGTTGGGAGAAGGCATCGGATCGTATGTTTCAACAGGGTTTAAAACAAGCAATCTACATGACGGTATGATTTGTGTTTTGAAGAGATAGAGGGAATGCAAGAGTGTGTGGAGTGTATTTCTTTTTTACTGCTTGTTTTTATTATTGAGTTGTTTTTTAGGATTACAATTTTTCGAAAAATGAAAAGAGAAAATAGAAATTAATGCGGAAATTACAGAACGACGTTATTTTATTAATGAACAAGTCGATTCTTGAAACTACAGCCCTCTAAAACAAAACTTTGTCGTTTTGGGAGAAGCGAAGAGGGATAATTACAGAAAGTGAGCCCTGTCAAAACAAGATCCATTTGATGCTGGAGGGCCTCTTGTACAAAAGAGCATCCCTGTTTGTTTACCGAGCAAGTCAGACAGGAACTGTAATCGTGCCGCGGCATATTATGATACTGGCTTTGCCTTGAGTGCATTGCCACCAAGTTGACATTTATTGTACGGACGTCGTGGTTTTGAATGATGTTGGAATTCATATAGGTCATGTTGACTTCACGAACTCGATGCTCTTGGATCCATCTGAGATCCAATTGTTCCTGTAGAGTTGATTGCACTACAGAACACCCCTGATTATTTTTAGAGCAGATATCACACTGGTGATAATTATGAGGTGGCACATGGCCATATCCACTCTGTCTACAATGCATCTTGACCAAGTTAGCCCTTAACAAGAGTACATCATGAATTTTATAGGTGTTGTTAGACTCTCTCTCTATCAAATTGATTGCAGGTTTCTCATGTTGAGGCAGCGGGTTTGTGAGAACATTCGGATTCGTATCTTTGAAAGATAAGACCCCGCTCCTAACAAGCTTTTGCACATCGGATTTGAAATTGAGGTAGTTCTTTATGTTATGCCCTGGTCCCCCTTGATGGTAAGGACAAGTCTGATCCGCTTTAAACCAAAAATACGGATTTTCTGGTACTGTAAGAGGAGCCCGTGTTTAGACATGCCCCTTGACCAGTAGTAACGGAAATAGTTCTACGTACAACACAGGTATAGGGTTGAACCCTGGTGTCGCATTGTACGGTTGTTGTTGTACGCAAGACGAACCTGCTGAAGAGGTTGTTGTGTCCTTTACTGATGTTGCTCTTGAATCGGTTGGCTCTGCGCAACCTAAGGTTGATACGTAGGAACAGGCGCAGGGTTGATAGCAGGAGTTACAGCTTCTACTGGTTGATTTCATCGCCTTTTCTTTCCGAGAGAGATATTCCCAATATCCTGCTCTTTTTTTTTAGGGAGAGCACTACCGTATCATTTTGTACTACTCGATGATCCAGCGTCTTTAACTAAATGTCCTTCTTAGACGGCTTCCTCAAGACGAACTCCCATGCTCACCATCTCGGTGAAGTCGTTGGGCATACTGGCAACCATTTTGTCGTAGTAAAATGAGCTCAAGGCCTTTAAGAAGATTTTTGTCATCTCTTTTTCCTCAAGAGGTGGACAAATCTGGGCGGCAATTTCACGCCATCTCTGAGCATACTCCTTAAAAGTTTCCTTGTCCTTTTGTGACATCGATCTGAGTTTATCTCTATCCGGTGCCATGTCCAAATTGTATTTATATTATTGAACGAAAGCAGCGCCAAGATCTCTGAATGTGCCGATCATAGCGTGGTTTAAACCCATGTACCATTTCAAGGCGGCACCGATTAAACTATCCTAAAAGTAATGAATTAGTAGCTCCTGGTTCTCTGTCTGAGCTGGCATTCGCCCAGCGTACATCACCAGATGGCTCTGAGGGCAAGAGTTACCCTTATACTTTCCCGAAGTTTGTAACCTTCAGGCCCAGTGGCTCCGGCTGCGGTTTCTTGATCTTCATTGATCGGCGGAACATATCCTTCTGGGATATAGTTGAGTGGCATGCCCCAAGGGCGATCTTTCGGCATCTTGTACCTAGGATCATACTTCTCCACTATGGGCGTAGATGTGATCTCTGAGATCACAGTCCTTTGTTGTTGCATCTGAGCTTCTACTAGAGCTTGCATGTCGTTATGAAGCTTTCTCAGACCCTCTTTCAGAGTGTCAATCTCTTCCCTTAACTCTTTGTTCTCTTCCTCGAGATCATCCATCTTTTTCTGACGATTGGCCTGAGTATTGTACGAATGAGACAGTTTGACACTAGAATAGAGACGCAAACATGAGATTCGTAGGTAAGAAGAATGCGTTTATGAGAATGATGAATGCAATGATTATTAATTATTTTTGTTTATTCAAAGTAAACTTCGACAATCAGATTGCAAATATCAAACAGTGGGGAAAACCCCCATTTTATTGAATGCAAAGGATTGCAGAAATGGAAATACAGTAGATTACAAAGTGCTGGAAAAGGAAATCTAAACTAATGGATCCTGAGACCTCTCTGAAGAGAGCTCAGGTGCTGGTTCTGGTGCTTTCCTCTTCTTTGACCGGGGCGCTTGGGCCGTTGTCGGGTTGTCATTCCTATGCCAAGTGAAAGGTGCGAGCAACTTCCTTTGGTCATCTTGATTCTCTACAGCATGTTGCTCTAAAATCTCAATCAGAGCCTCTTTTTCTTTTAATAGCTGCTGTATTTTCTTGCATTCCACATTGAGAATGCGGTACTTGTTCCTCCAAGACCTCTTCTCCTGCTGAACTTTGGTGACAGTAACCTGAAGTTTTTCCGTCTTAGACATAAAATAAAGGGCAGAGTCCCTTAATGGAAGAACTTCCTGACGAGGGTAAGGTATCCTCAGCTTGAGAGCTCTAGTGTGTACCCAGTGGAGATAAGGCTCCACTGAGACACAGTCTGGTTTTCCTAGAGACTCTCGTCCTTTCCTATGAACGTGTTTCCAAGCATGCACTTTTTCCGTCTTTAGTGCCCTGTCATTTTCTCCTTTCTTGAAGAAAAGACCTTCCTGATGAGCATTCCGTGGGATGTGCCTCATCGGGTATCCGAATAGACGACGAACGAGAATTGGATGATAGTTGATTCCCCCCTTAGTTCCTATAAGGGTTATGTAATACCCCAAAATTTTCCCTCTCATTTTTCATATCATTTAGCATATGCTTTCATTTCATTGCATTGCATTCAAGTCATAAAAAAATAAACATTCAGCATTGGTTTATCACAGGGCATGTGATCAGTTGGTTTTCAGGGTATTGATCATCCAAAGCAAGAGAACAAGAGCCAAGGGTCTTCAAACAAGCCTCAAAGGTCTCTTACATCATATGTCATCTCATTTTATCCCTCAAGATCATTGGAATATGGGAATTCATCAAAAGATTGGGCAGTTCATCATCTCCTAACAAAGGCAGTCAAAATTAGGGTTTTGGTTTCAAGTAGTCTCCTAATGAAATTTTTGTTCAAAATTGATCTCAATGTTTTCTACATGATGTCAAGTATCTAAGGATGGAAGATTGCCCATTGGTTCATTTCAGAAGAGGTTCAATTGGTCAGTTGTTTGAGAATCAAGAAATTTGGGGAAAAGTCAATTGTACAGAGGAAAAAGTCAACTCCTGACTCTTTAAGGTCAAAATCATGAAATTCAAGTTACATATGTTCATTGGACAAGATTTGATCAAGAAATGATGGAGGAATCATCAAAAATCAAGAAATGTATAAAGTTTCCATTTTTAGAAATTTAGGGTTTCTAAAAATGGCAAGTTTAGTCCATTTTGCACTCTACTTCAAGGCATTCTTTCTCCAAGATAAAAGCTCCAAACCTCAGGCCCAAGTTGAGCCATTCAAAGATCACATCTTAAGCTTCAAATCCATGTAAAGAACTCTTTCATTGGATCAAAATTGAGGGAGTTATGATCAATCAAAGTGGAGCAAAATCAAGGCAAATTCCAAGTCATGGCAAGGCAAGTTCAGGCCTCCAGGCCATAATTTCATCAAACACTTGGTGTACCAAATGTCAAGCCATTTTTATCCATCAAGAAAGCTTCAAATGATAAAATGTTGAACATCAAAGTTGTTCATCTCCATGTCCTCTTCAACTTTGATGTTGGAAATTTTCTCATTTGAAGAAGTTATAAAGGTCATATAGTGGTCCAAACATAGAAGTTTCACACTGAATTCCCATAGGCCATGTGACCAGGTATGCCAACCCCTTGCCTCGCCCATGATGCAGTCTCACATACATGACTTCTAAGTCACTTTTCATCACTTTAGAGGCTTCCATTCAATTTGATTTCTATACCAAACATGTTCTATGATGTCTCCTCTTTCTAATGACACCAAAAACTCCTCACTCCATCCACCATACATAAAGAAATATTCACTCAAACTTCCCCATTTCCATTGAATGTGTTGTTGCCAAAAATAGGATGATGCTTGGCATTGTTTGTTATTGTTCCAATCAGTTCACACACATACAAACACTTTCCCATTACTTCATTTGGACAAACCACATATCTTGCTCATGCGCATACATACATCTCCATACACCAAAGAGGAAAAGTGGAATACTTGATCTTTAAGTCTTACTGCAGCAACACATCATCACCACCTCTCATTTCACTAAACCTCACCATGAACTAACATGATCACTCCACACCCTAACCAAACCTCAACTCGTGGCAATAACTAACCTCACTCATTCTGTTAACTTAACTCAGCTAAACCAACTCATTTAAACAACTTCCAACTGTTAACTCTTGTGGTTAACAAGTTAACTAGAGATATAAATAAAGCTTCAATAGATTTTGAAAGGGGGCTTCAATCATTTTCTCACATTTTCACAAGCTTTCACTCTCAAACTCTCTCTTAATTCTCTCTCTCTCTGCACGATTTCATCATCATCTTCATCCATATTTCATCATTATCATCATCACTTGTTCATCATTGATCAAGAACAAGTTGAATCAGAATCAAGTGTAGCACCTCTCTCAAGTTGAACTTCTCTGTTTCCATCAAGATTCAAAGCTCCATACGTATTTATTTTGCTCAAACACAGGAAGCTTAGGATCCCCCTCTCTGGCCTTCTTTTAATCTCAAGTTTCTGCAATTTCAGGTTCAAATTTCTTCAAACTTTATTGCATCGTATCTCAATGATTTTAGCTGGTTTTATGTTGATTTGAAGCTTACTAGAAGCTATGAATGATCTGGCTAGTTGATAGACCTTTTAGAGGTGTAGATACAAAACCTAGGGAAAACTTGATGTGTTCGATTTTCTGCATGTGTGTGTGATTTGTGAAAACTAACTGTGGATCCTTGTTCTCCTTAACTTCCTCTTTCGATTGGTATAATTTTTGTGAATTCCTGGAATCTTTGAGGATTTACAGGTGGTGGTGCTTTGCCGAAGAAGATGACCGGAGGTCCTTCTCCGGCCGGTGGAAGTTTTCAGTTAGGGTTTAGAAACTTTAAAACATAGCTGTTGATTTTATTTGATCCAACGCATAATAATATGCCAGCACATTCATGATCATGTGCATCGCGGGTGCTTTTTTTTTCTCTCTCTGAATGATTGCATGTGTGTGTGCTTGTTAACTACCATATGCGTGTTTTACAATTCATTGTATCTGTGTACTTTCCTTATCATCTCATCTTGACTTGATCTAATGGCTGTGAGTGAGTCACATGTTTGACTGAGGTGTACCATAATTCACACACACACGCGTCTTAGTGGACTAGACCTCAGATTGCTTTTCACACACCATATTTGTGAGCCCAATTGTAGCGAACGATTTTGGACGCGGTTGCGAAGCGCTATCGCTCTTTGGTGTCTACAGCTCGATTCATTTTTTATCCTATTAAAGCTGATGAAGGAAGGGAAATAGATGTCTCAAATTAACCCTGCTTGCAAACTGAGTTTAAACAGTCAGAACTGTTGGTTTACAGATGCTACAAAGATTTGGGGTCTCTATTAGGTTTATTTTTATAAAAGTGGTGTTCGGTTAATTGGTGGGAGGTTAAGATGTTAGGACAGATATATGAAAGTATGGGATTTTGGGTTTTTGTTTAGTGTGCTCGCTAAGATCTTTTCTTTCAATCTTATGCCTACGTATTCCCGTTTACCGAAACAGGGAAATCAGAGCGTTCGTAGTTCCTCCTATTCTATGGGAGGAAATGGTTGTTTTGGTGTCTTGTTCAAAGCCCAAGACGTGAAGCTAAAGGTGATCTATATCTTGTTCAAAGCCCAAGATGTAAAGCTGAAGGGTCTATTTGTATCTTGTTCAAAGCCCAAGATGTGAAGCTAAACAGGTTTGACTTTAGAGAGAATTTGTCATCTCTAAAGAGGGAGTTGTATGTCACAACTGTTTATAAAGGAGAATTACTTTAACTGGGATTTATGAATCTGGAAATGTCATAATTTCCTTTATAGGAGATTTTTAACCTGAAGGAGAAGACTTTAACTCAGTGTAGAGCAATGCTATCTTTCCTTAGGAATTTCTCATGCTAAAAGAGGGACAGTGGCATGGATGTAGATGATCCAGAGGCTTGCCGCTTGCAGCAATTAGATGAAGGGGAAGGAGTTGTTGATGTTTTTGTACTGTGAACGAGGCACAACTTTGATGCTAAAAGGTTAATTGGAACAACCAGTGATTTTCTTATACAAAGCCTAAGAGGAGGCTAATATGTGTCTCTTACAAAGCCCGAGAGAGAGGCTAAAAGGTTTTGACTCGACGATGGAGTCGTTTGGTATCTCGTATAAAGCCCGAGATGAAGGCTATTTGACTCAACAAGAGATTTTTTTTTTGTATCTTCTATGAAGCCCGAGATGGAGGATGTTGTTTGTTTGGGTCAATAAGAACCTTTTTGTATCTCGTATAAAGCCCGAGATGGAGGCGAAAGGGTGATTGACTCAACGAGGGAGTCTCTTATGTGTCTCGTACAAAGCCCGAGAGAGAGGCTAAACTTTGTTTGACTCTGCTGGGGAGGATCATTGTACAAAGCCCAAGAGGAGGCTATGGTGACTGTTTCAGTTGAGTGACAGGTCCAGTATACTGATTTTGAAAGAGAAAATCAATTCTTATATAAGCAACACTGTACTCAATGATTTGATTCGAGGATCCGGGTTATTCCTATTCTTTAAGGAATTGGGAAATCCGAAGGGTATTGAGACTGTCCGAGTCTACGGGTTTTCTTCCTATTTAACGAAGGGGTCACTTGAGAATGTCTTTGAGACTCAAGGATATTAGACTGTCCGTGTCTAGAGTTTTATCTTCTGTATAGTAGTAGACTCTTCAAAAGGACTGTTCTATGTAGATGACTAAGTTCTGTTCCTATACCTCTAGGAGGTCGTCGGGACAATTTGTACGAAGCCTAAGAGGAGGCTGGAAGCTTTTAGGAAGCCGACGGGTCCTTGTACGATACCCAAGAGGAGGCTATCATTCCCAGAGGAAGAGATCATTATACGAAGCCTAAGAGGACGCTGTGAATACTTCTAAGAAGCCGAGAGGTCCTTGTACTAAGCCAAAGAGGAGGCGGGTTTGCTTTTAGGAAGCCTGTGGGTCCTTGTACAATTCCTAAGAGGAGGCTGATGCTTTTAAGAAGCCAATGGGTCCCCAAACCCCGAGAAATTCAAGACATGCCATTCACCGAGAATAGATCAAGCCAGGAAAGTTTGAGAATCTGGAAGAAACTCTAGAGATGCCATTCACGGAGAAAAGATCATCTCTAGGGAGTAGAGTTTCTTGACAAGTGCTTTTAAGAAGCCGATGGGTCCCCAAACCCTGAGAAGTTCAAGACATGCCATTCACCGAGAATAGATCAAGCCAGGAAAGTTCGAGAATTTGGAAGAAACTCAAGAGATGCAATTCACGGAGAAGAGATCATCTCTGGGGAATAGAGTTTCTTTGACAACTTCTAAAGGTGACAGTCTATGAAAGGGTTCACAGAGAATGTTGCCTTTCATATCTCCATATTGTTTAACCCCAAGAGGAGGGAAGACTGTGTCTAGTAATCCTATGGGGATCTAGTTTTGAATATTTAAGAGTGATCAACGGGCTTAATGTTAGACGTAGTTGCCGGGGAAACTCTAAATATATATACTATTATTACACAGTTGATATGAGTTTATGAAAGAAGACTTACAGCGAAACATCCCCACAATACAGTTATATGTATATGAAAGCGGTAAATGAAAGCGTGTAAACACTTACTCGGTTGTAGAGCTTCCTTGCTGTTTGGTTAGTTATTCAACAAAGAAAGATTGAAAAACAACAGTATATTCAAAATCAAAGGAGAAAGTGCTTTGAAAAAGAAAGATTTGGGGCTTATAGCTCAAGGAGAGGCCCAGGGTTTTACCAGTGATTGCACTGTTGAATTTGTACAGAGGGACTTATACAAGTGACTATGGCCCAAAAAGGTTTTCTGTACAAAGGGATGGGTCTTACACTCTCTCAAGAGGCCCAAAAGGTTTAAAGAAAAAGAGTGGGGCTTATAACACGAGGGTAGGCCTAGATGATTTTTCGTTTGAAATGACGATCGTGCCGAGATTTTCTTTTAACGCGAAGGGACTTATACAATATCTGAGGCCCAAAATGTTTTGGTTAAAAGGGGATTGGGTCTTACACTCCATTAGAGGCCCAAATGAGTTTTAAGAAAAGAAATGGGTCTTACTACTCGAGGGTAGGCCCAAGGTTATTTTTCAAAAGGCGGCGATCGCGCCATTTATTTTTGACGGTATCGGGACTTATACAATATACTGAGGCCCAAAAATGATTTGGTCAATAAAAGATTGGGTCTTACACTCTATTAGAGGCCCAAAAAGTTTTGAAAATGATTTATGAGGGTTGAATTAATCCAAAACCCTAATTTGTTTTCAAAAATGTATTTAATTGAGTAAAAATTCAATTAAAATGATCAAAATTGTTTAACATATGGAAAACAAATTGTGATCTTGGATTAATGCTTCAAAAATTAAGTATTGACCTAAAAAATAATTAGAAAGCATTAAGAGTTGCAAAATTAAGGTGGAAAAAATATTTTAAATGTTAAAAACAATTAAAACATTAATTCTTTGCAAAAATATCAATTATACAAAATAAATAATATTTTTGGGATTTTTTGGGAAAATAAAATATTTTAACATTTTTGTGAATTTTTAAAAAAAGAATGAACTCAAAATCATTAAAACTCAAAGAGAAATTAATTTTTGAATCAATTAAATAAAATCACAAAATTCAAATATTTGAATTTTCAAAAAATGGCGCCAAGTACACACCAAGAACAGGCGCGTGTTCTGGTTTTTCCCAGATTTGCATTTTCTCTTCAATCTCACTGAATACTTGATTATATCATGCAATCCACATACCAATCAACTCGTTTCAACCTCACGATTATGTCTATGACAATTAATTTCATTTAAATTAAGCATAAAACAAGAAATCATGAAAAATCCTCAAGAACCCTAATTTCTGCAAGAAGGCTAGGATTTTTGATACACAATTCAAACGATGCAATTAATTGAGGGGAAACATTCCATGCATGATTATGAACATATGGCCAAATTATTGTGCAGCAAAAATTGCATGGATCATAGAGTTAGAAGAGCTCATGCTTACCACTTGCAGCTGGTGATCGTGATTTGTGTTGGAGGTGTTACAGCTAGGTTCCAATGATCTGGATAGCTTCCCTAGGTGCCATGGAGTGTGTATGAATGCTTGGAATGGATTGAAATAATCTGGAACTTGAGATGGTACCCCAACTATAAATCTGTCAAGAACTTGAGCAATTGGCTGGTGATTTTGGGAAATCTGTGTTCCAGATGTTATGTGAGTGTTTGGATCACTTATATATGATGTATATGAGGTGTGTGTGTGTGATTTGTTTGATTGGAAAAGCTCTCAAACTCAAAACCCGATAGTGACTTGCCATAGAAGGCAAAATTGGAGTGAAAGAAGAGATTTTGAGGAAAGCATCTGTTTGATGGCTTTGGTGTACTCAAACTGATCACAATTGAGCTCTATTTATAGTAGAGCAAGTTTGTTTTGCAAGGAATAGTGAATGGCAACTGCTGAGTAGGTTTGGCCAATTTTGGCAAATGAAAATCCAAGTCTCCTCTAGCCATTGACTAGAGGTTAGGACACAGGCTGCTGGTTCCCTTGGTCTTGGATAAGTCTTGACTGAATTCAGTTGAGAATGGCTCAGTCCATGCCACCTTGATGCTTCCATTGAATGCTCCAATCCAAAATTGGAGTCTTGTCCCTATTTTGGCAATCTTAGGTTCAACATGCTATTTCTTGTTCCAAAGACTTTGGAGGCTTGGCTCAGTGATTGTCCCCTTTAGATTCAATCCTCAGATGTGTCCAAGTGCATAGGAGCATTTGGATTTGGCTGATTTTGGCAAATCGACAAAAAGTGTAAAAATCTGCCTTGCCTTGGCAGATTTCAGCAAGGCAACTTGCCAATGTCATATCTCATGACTCAAATATAATTTGGTAATGTTCTTGGCCATTTTGGAAAAACCTTACATGATACAACAACTGTTTGAACATGTTTGGTTTTTATCTCTTTTGAATCCAAGTGAAAAATCCCCCTACATTTGGCAAAAAGTAAGGCAAATTCTGACTTAGTGAAATTTTCACTAAGTGTTGGAACAAAGTGACTTTTCTTGATTTTGATCACTCCATTACTCAAAATCCATGAGGAATTTGGACATAGGTCAGTATAAAGCTTTTGTAGAGGGAAATGAGATCTACAAATCAAGCTTTGAATGGGGAACAATGGCCTTGTGGTTTAGGAGTTATGGTCCTCCAAAATTGGCACATTAATGTCACTTTTTCATAACTTAGAAATTTTTCTAAGTTTTAATGGTTACCCCTTTTACAAGTTATCCCACTTTCTTTGATTTTTCTTGATGAATGATGATTTAAATCATACATTAACATCATTTTAGGGTTAAAAATTCATTTTGGTGAAAAATCTCAAAAAGTCAAAGTTGACTTTTGTGCACAGTTGACTTTTTATCAGATGAATTCCAAACTGTGCAATTCTTCATGAAATCATGTACTTGATCTAAATCAAACTTGATGGACATGTTCCATGGGTGTCGTAGGGTATATTGAATCGTGTCTTAGGGCTTGGGAGCATGCCCTGGTCAAAAGTCAAAGTTACAGTTGACTTTTCTCGCAAAACCCTAACTGTGGTGTAGATGAAATTGAGACTTGTTGCTCAAGCTTCATGGATTAATCCATTGTTGCAAATGGATCAATATAGTATATTAGAGACGCTCAAATCATGTCTTGAGGTCTTGGCTCATGATTTGCCCTAAAAGTCAACTTAGGGGTGAATTAGGTCAAAAAACCCTAATTCCTGATTTTTGATGAATGCAACCCCTGAGGCAAAATTGACTTGATGATTGGGTCCATGAGGTCCCATGAAGTATATTAGGTTATGTTTTGGATCATTGGCTTGTGCCCAGATGAAAAATTTCCATCTGGAGGCCCTGGTCGACCAAAACCCTAATTTGGTGACATTGTCGATCTTGAGACTTGATCCACCTAGAAGGGAGCAGCCTTGTGCTTGATCCTTGAAGTGGGAGTCCTTTTGATCCATTGTGGATGTTTGATAGGTTATACAAGTTGAAGATCATGTCATTCCTTGATTGATCCTTTGTCTAAGGCTCTGAGAGGGCTTGTAACCCTAATTTTGATTGTAGTGGATGCTCACCCATCTTTGGGGAGACTGATGAAGTATGATGGTTTCTCTATATTGTGATGATGATTTTCACAATGATGGGAAACCTTAGTGGTCAAAATTTGGGGTATGACACCAATCACATTGTAACATGATAATTACTTTTCATACACCCCCTGCATTATTTCTTTTGCATTTTTATTTTCATTTTCATACATGTTTGATTTTCTTTTATTAAAAATACGAAAATGCATCCAAAAATTCCATGAAAATTGCTAAAGCATGCTTGGACATTAAAATAATTTTGTATTATTTTTAATTCTGAGTTTCTTGATTTTTGATCATATTTTCATAATTTCTTTTTATTTTCTTTTCAAATTATGCTCTTCATTGATACTTGATCTTTCCCATTTTGTTTCTCTTAACTCCCACAATCTTTTGCATCCATTATTTTTGTCCTACTTAGATAATATCTTGAGGCATTGAAAACCATTTTTCTCACATTTTTAAAATCATTTTGGTATAGCATTTAAACCATATCTTTGTGCATCTTTCTTTAGGAGCTTAGTGTGATTTTGATGACTTGCTTGAGCTAGCTTCCTTTTGAATCGTTGCATGAGATTTTGAAATGTGTTTAGTTTCTGACTTAAGTACTTTGTGACTTAATTTCATAATTTTTCCAAGTTTTGTTCTATTTTTACTTTGTTTAATTGTTATAGGTCATAATTGTGTGCTTTTCTTGAACTTCTAAATCTTGTTTGATTAGGAGGCACTTGTGCCATTGCATTAGGACTTGTATGATCATTGTATTGTTCATTTCTTGAATATTATAGGTCATTAATGTCAAATTATAGGTCTTCCATATTTCATTTTGACATGTTTTGCAATTGATGTTCATCTTGCATTCATACTTGATTGTGCATCTATCACTTGTTCTTCTTCAACTTAGTTTGTGTGTATCTCATATTGGTATGCTATTCACATTCATTCTTATATGTACCTTTACTATGTATAAACCATTTCATTTATTTTTATTGACTCATAATTTCATATCATATGCATTACAATTACATGAACATTTGAAGCATGTTTCATTTTGTATGAACTTCAACTTGTGCTCTCTTCTTCTTAATCCCTAATGTGACTTGTGTATGAATCAAACTTGTTCATTTGTGCATTTTCATGTCATCTTATAACAAGTATGCTACTGATCCATGTTCATTTGCATTCATAATTGCATTTCCCTCTCCTTTGTGACTCGTTCTGTAAGTAAACAACATTGTGCATTATTGTGTGATATTGTTCTACTTCTTCCAACTTCTTCTTCTTAAGTTTTATTCTTATATTATGGATGATCATTCATGGATACTTAATGACATTTATGAAGTGGTTCCCTATTAGTTGTGGTGTTTCATGTTGCATCATTGCATGTTTACATCTCTTAAATGTTCATGATGCATCTTTAGTGCATATCCTTGGATTCCTTTGATGTTTGGTAGTTTGTTTTAGCATAGATTGAATTTATAAGCTTTGGTAACCATTGGTAGATGTGAATAGGATTTCCTACTGCCCTAGACCAGTACCACCCTTTAGTGATGTCTTTTTTTTTAGCTTTAGCCCTTGAGAAGCTTCCTAGAGTCTCCTTTAGAACACTAGTATCTATTTACTTACATTCTTCATTTGTACTTCAATATTTGAATTGTTTTGGTACTAACCTTTGCTTGTAGGGGCTAATGGTAAGTTGAGTGTGTGGATATACTTTCACACACACCTTCTTCCCTCATCTCTTTAAAGCTTTCTCTTTTATGTTTGTACAAAGCATTCCAATGTTTTCCTTGTCTAACTTCTTTCTTCTCCCTCTTGGTTCATAACTCATCTTCTATCTTAGAAGTGAGTTATGTTACCTCTTGCTCTCTTCTTCTCTCTTCTTTTAGACTTAGGATTCTAAACCAAACTAAACCATTAGGAACATCCAAGCATGCTAATATTATGGTGAGTCTTAGTCCCCTTTAGTCTTTGCCTTTGTTTCTTTTGAGTCTCTCTTTTCTCATCTCAAACAACTTCAAAACACCTAATAAAGATTGAAACATATTCATGTGCCATAAGCCTTATTCCATGGGGGGGCTTGCATACATTCCATCTTGGAATGTGTTGTAGGTTTTCTAGCATGATCTACAAGTCTTTAACATGAAGAGATTTCACAAACAAACTCAAAACACTTCTTCATCTTAAAACAACAAAAACACTTAATAAAGGAAATAGGCTAGTGTGCTTGAGCCTTGATCATTGGAAGTAAGTTTTAGGGTCTTCCTCATACTTAGTGTGCTTCATTATCATTCCATTTTGGAGTGATGTATGTTGTACACACTCCATTGAAAGAGACTTAAGAACACTTACCTATGCAAAACACTTCAAATAAAAAACTTCTAAAACACTTCAAACAAACAATAACGCCTTTTCTTCGGGAATTCTCTTCTCATCTCACTCACTCTCAACGTACGAACGTGCTTCTCCTTGTTCTCTTGCAATACGGTAACGCACTCGATTCAGCGAGCCTACAACACCTGAGCTAGAACATTAGTCGTTCCCTAAAAACACAAACAGTTTTCCCTTAGTCAGGGGAACTACGTCGCTGTGATTCTCATGTTCCCGATGGGATACGTAGGCAGTGGGGTAGGTCCTATTCGAGCACTTCTTTTATTTTCCCTACATTTGTTTCTCGTTCTCTCTCAGTTCCTTTTTGTTTATCACCCTTTTAGCAGTACTTCAAGCGTGGATCCCGTCTAGTACGACGGACGTGCAGGGGTGATAATGCCTTCCCTTCACGTAACCGACTCCCTTACCCTTTCTCTTTTGTTCGCGAGACCTTGTTCTTTCCTTTCTCCCGGGTTCGTGCAGCATTACCTTTCCCCTTTCTTTGGGATAAAAATGTCTGGCTGGCGACTCTTCTTTCTTTCTTCCGCGCCACTTTCGCGTTTGTACCTGGCTGAAAATCCTGGGAGTGACAGGGTACATTTGGGAAATTTCCACAACGATCAATGATCCTGATCCCGTCATAGATTCGATTGTACCAATTGATGTCATAGTTGGTAAGAGACATGAGTCTCTGCGACCAATGTAAAGTATTCTTTTGATCCCAAAATGCGGCAGACTTGGGCAAATGGAAAGTGAACCATTTGTATAGCAGGGGTACACAGCATGTGATCATTCCTCCGCTATATAAATTCCTTAAGTGTACCGAAAGATACGCATCTGCGATTAAGGTCGGTACAGGGTTTCTAATCAGGAAAATCTTAATGGCGTTGATATCTATGAAGTTATGGATGTTGGGAAACAAAAATAACCCGTAGGTGAGTAAAACAAAGAGGCTCTCGAAAGCGGCCACATTCCCTATACTGGCAAAGTACAGGTATTTCTTTGTCAAGAACTGGGTTGGCAAACCCTGGATGCCACCCTTAGTGGTTATGTGAGTCCTGAATTCTGACTCGTCCAAATAAATTGCTCTTGCAATGGTTTGATCCTTTGGAATTTCTTCCAGTCCAAAAAAAGGAGCTTGATCAGTGATATGTAAATCAATCAGGTGAGAGTACTCCTCCAGCGTTGGTGCAAGCTGATAATCCGGGAATGTGAAATAGTGATAGACCGGATCGTAGAACTGGATTAATGTGGACAGGATTCCTTCGATTACATGGACCCTTAATAGAGACAGCAGTCCTCCATACTTGCCTCTGAAAGCCTCGTGGTTGGTGATCCTTCTCGCCAAACTTCTCAAATCCTCTAACTTTGGAACCTTGAAGGCGTACTTATGAGTTTTCCTTCTACCAAATTCCATTAGCGCAATCTCCTTTCTCTCTGGCATTTGCAATCATTGTCTCAGTTTAATTTGAAAAAGAGAGACTAGAAGGGAAGTTTTTTTTTGTTTTAATGTTTTTTTAAATGAATGTATGAATGCAGCACACAAAAACATTGAAAAAACATCGGTTCAAATGGTGGGTGTCATGAAGTCAAGGCTATACCCCCCTCCCCCAAAGGTTTATACTGGTGATTTTTTGTACCTGTCCGCAAAATCATTGACTCCTCTAGGATAGCAACAGCAAACGAATCGCCAGCGAGCTTATGCATCCTGGAGTGATCTCAGATGAGGGTAGTATCGTGTGACAACTATTTCCGATAGCTTCCGCACTACAAAATGGCTTAAGTCTGCTAAAAACCTCAGCTTCTTAGATAACCCAGTCGACCACACTACTTTCAACAACCGAAGTCGTATAGGCAATGTATCTGCAAAGGGAGTCTCCACTGAGTTTGATGGTCGATCGGGGGCTCTTAACTGGAATTTACTCCCAGTAAGATTACCCGCATTACCATCACCTATCTTAGGTGTGTACTCAATCTTTCCACATGCGGCATCACACGCATACCCATTAGCAGAAAAATGAACACAGATATCAATTAGGAAAAGCAATATATATATTTGTCTTAATCATCCTAGACCTCTAGTCTTATGATCCTATACAGACAATGATTCCCCAGCAGAGCTGTCATTTCTGTGACATGCATATGAACTCAAGGTCTTTTCCTTAGAGATGGGAACATCTGATAAGTACCATGACATGTCCCTAGTAGAGTCGCCATTTTTCTGTAGCGCGAGTTTTATGTGTGGTTGCGAAGTACTATCGCTTTTGGGTACTACAACTCGATTCATTTTTTATCCAATTGAAGCTGATGAAGGAAGGGAAATAGATGTCTCCAATTAACCCTGCTTTCATACTGAGTTTAAACAGATAACTTTTGGTTTACAGATGCTACAAAGATTGTGGGTCTCTCTTAGGCTATGTTGTCGAGAACACAAGGTCCTGACTATTAGTAGGATGTTAGGACTGATGCTTTTCAATTGATGTGTGAAGGTATGGGATCTTGCGTTTTCGATTAGTGTGCTCGCTAAGGTTTTTCAATCTTATGCCTACGTATTCCCGTTTAACGAAACAGGGAAATCAGAGCGATCGTAGTTCCTCCTATTCTATGGGAGGAAAAGAGGTTGTTTTGGTGTCTTGTTCAAAGCCCAAGACGTGAAGCTAAAGGTGGTTTGTGAAGCAGAAGGGTCTATTTGTTTCTTGTTCGAAGCCCAAGATGTGAAGCTAAAGAGTTTTGACTTTAGAGAGAATTTGTCATCTCTAAAGGGGATCTGTTTGTCACAATTGTTGGTTGAGTGATTATAAGGGAGAATTACTTTAACTGGGATATGTGAATCCAGCAGTGCCATAATTTTCTTTATAGGGGGTTTTTAACCTGAAGGAGAAGACTTTAACTCAGTTTAGAGCAATGCCATCTTTCCTTAGGAATTTCTCATGCTAAAAGAGGGACAGTGGCGTGGATGTAAATAATCCAGAGGATTGCCGCCTATAGCAATTAGATGGGGGGAAAAGGAGTTAGAGGTGTTTGTATACTGTGAACGAGTCATAAATTTTGATGCTAAAAGGTTGGTTGACTCAACCGGGGTTTTCTTATACAAAGCCTAAGAGGAGGCTATTGACCCAACAAGAGGGTGTTTTTATGTGTCTCGTACGAAGCCCGAGAGAGAGGCTAAAAGAGCTGACTCACCAAGAGAGTGCTTTTGTATGTTTCTTGTACGAAGCCCAAGATGGAGGCTAAGGGTGTTTGACTCAACAAGAGAGTCTTTGTACCTCGTACGAAGCCCGAGATGGAGGCTAAAAATGTTTGACTCAACAAGAGAGTCTTTTATACTCAACAAGAGAGTGATTTTGTATCTTGTACAAAGCCCGAGATGGAGGCTAAAAGTTCGACTCAACAAGAGAATCTTTTATACTCAACAAGAGAGTATTTTTATATCTCTTATGAAGCCCGAGATGGAGGCTAAAAGGTGTGGTTGACTCAACAAGAGAGTCTTTTATACTCAACAAGAGAGTGTTTTTTGTATCTCGTACGAAACCCGAGATGGAGGTAAAAGTTGTTGACTCAACAAGAGAGTCTTTTATACTTAACAAGAGAGTGTGGGGGGAATCATTGTACAAATCCCAAGATGAGGCTAAAAGGGACGTGACTCAACAAGAGAGTCTTTTATACTCAATAAGAGAGTGTTTTTTGTATCTCGTAGGAAGCCCGAGATGGAGGCTAAAAGTTTTTGACTAAACAAGAGAGTCTTTTATACTCAACAAGAGAGTGTTAAAAGGTTAGATCCGCTGGGGAGAATCATTGTACAAAGCCCAAGAGGAGGCTAGGGTGCTGGTAACTGTTTCAGTTGAGTGACAGGTCCAGTATGCTGGATAAAGAGAAAATTAGTTCTTATATGTGTAATGTCATGCTTAGGGATTGATCGAAGGATCATGGTTATTTCCTTTTCTTTAATGAAATGGGAAATCCAAAGGGTATTGAGATTGTCCAAGTCTATAGGAGTTTTGAGAAATTGATTCGCAGGTAGTGAACGATCTTTATGTGATGCCCACGAGAAGGCTGGTATGTTAAGGGATGAAGGTCAACCCATTAACAGGTCTGACACTTGACTCCGAAAGACAGCTCTAGCAAATTGATGACTAGGTTCTATTCCTATACTTGTAGAGGTCTATGGGTCCTTGTACTAAGCCCAAAAGAAGGCATGAGAGCTTTTAAGAAGTCGAAGGGTCCTTGTACAACGCCCAAGAAGAGGCAGGGATGCTTTTAGGAAGCCTGTGGGTCCCCAAACCTCGAGAAGTTCAAGACATGCCATTCACAGAGAATAGATCAAGCCAGGAAAGTTCGAGAATTTAGAAGAAACTCAAGAGATGCCATTCACGGAGAAAAGATTATCTCTGGGGAGTAGAGTCTCTTTGATAATTTCTAAGGGTGCTTTTAAGAAGCCTGTGGGTCCCCGAACCCCGAGAAGTTCAAGACAAGCCATTCACCAAGAATAGATCAAGCCAGGAAAGTTCGACAATTTGGAAGAAACTCAAGAGATGCCATTCACGGAGAAAAGATCATCTCTGTGGAGTAGAGTCTCTTTGACAACTTCTAAGAGTGAGAGTCTGAGAAAGGGTTCACCGAGAATGCTGCCTTTCACATTTCCATATTGTTTAACCCCAAGAGGAGGGAAGACTGTGTCTGGTAATCCTATGGGGATCTAGTTTTGACTGTATCTAAGAGCGACCAACGGGGCCTTACCTAGTGCTAGACGTAGTTGCCGGGGAAAACTCCAAATAACTATACTAGTTTTACACAGAGGATATATAGCAAGTATATAAAAGTTTGTGAAAGAAGACTTACAGTGAGCAGCCCCACAAGACAGTTATATATATATATATATATGAAAGCGGATAACGAAAGCGGGTAAACACTTATTCGGTTGTAGAGATTCTATGCTGTTTGGTTAGTTTGTTCAACAAAGAAAGCTTTGATAATAATATTATATTCAAAATCAAAAGAGAAAGTGCTTTGAAAAGATTGTTGGGGCTTACAGCTCAAGGAGAGGCCCAAGGTTTTATCAGTGATTGCAATGTTGTTTTGAACATTGTATAGGGACTTATACAAGTGACTGAGGCCCAAAAAGGTTTTCTGTACAAAGGGATGGGTCTTACACTCTCTCAAGAGGCCCAGATGATTATTTTTGTAAAGGGATGAGGCTTATAACACGTGGGTAGGCCCAGATGATTTGATTTGTTAAAAAGGCGATGATCGCGCCGAAGTTTTTTGACGGTATCGGGACTTATACAATACACTAAGGCCTAAATTATTTTGGTTTTCAAAAATGGTTGGGTCTTACACTCTACTAGAGGCCCAATGATTTTTAAAGAGTGGGCTTATAACACGAGGGTAGGCCCAAGGGTTTGATTTTTCAACTGGCGATCGCACCGAGGTTTTTTTTAACGCAGAGGGACTTATACAATATCTGAGGCCCAAAATTGTTTTGGTTAAAAGGGGATTGGGTATTACATTCTATTAGAGGCCCAAAAAGTTATAAATGGGTCTTATAGCTCGAGGACAAGCTCAAGGGTTTGTTTTAAACGGGCGATGATCGCGCCGAACTTTTGAAATACAACGGGACTTATACGACATTTGATGCCCAAAATGTTTATATTTACAAAGGATTGGGTCTTACACTCTTTCAAGAGGCCCAAAAAGTTTTGAAAAAGTTTGATGAGGGTTGAATTAATCAAAAACCCTAATTTGTTTCCAAAATGTATTTTAATTGAATAAAAATTCAATTAAAATGATCAAAATTGTTAAACATGTGGAAAACAAATTGTGATCTTGGATTAATGTTTCAAAAATCAAGTTTTGACCTACAAAATGATTAGAAGTCATTAAAATTTGCAAAATCAAGAAGGAAAAATTATTTTAATTGTCAAAAACAATTAAAATATTAATTCTTTGCAAAAATATCAATTATATGAAATATATAATTTTTTTGGGATTTTTTGGTAAAATAAAATATTTTAACATTTTTGTGAATTATTAAAAAAAGAATCAACTTAAAATCATTAAAACTCAGAGAGAAATTAATATTTGAATCAATTAAATAAAATCACAAAATTCAAATATTCAAATATTTGAAAAAGGGAGCCAAGAACATGGCAAGAACACGCGCCACCCTCTGTTTCTGCAGATTTGTGTTTTATATCCAATCTCACTTAATACTTGATTATATCATGCAATCTACATATCAATCTACTCATTTCAACCTCACGATCATGTCTATGGTCTTTAATTTCATTTATTTTAAACATGGAATAAGAAATCAAAGAGAAACCTCAAGAACCCTAAAATTTGCATGAAGGTTCAGAAATTCCATACACGATTCAAACAATGCAATTGATTGAGGGAAAACACTCCATGCATGATTATGAACATATGGCCAAATTATTGTGCAGCAAAAATTGCATGGATCATAGAGTTAGAAGAGCTCATGCTTACCACTTGTAGCTGGTGATCGTGTTTTATGTTAGAGGTGTTACAACTTGGTTCCAAGGTTATGGACAGCTTCCCTAGGTGCTATGGAGTGTGTCGGATGCTTGGAGTGGATTGAAATGATCAGGAACTTGAGATGGTACCTCAACTGCAAATTTGTCAAAGGCTTGAGCAATTGGCTGGTGATTTTATGATTTTGGTGTTCCAGATGTTATGTGAGTGTTTGGATCACTTCTATATGATGTATATGAGGTGTGTGTGTGATTGGTTTGATTAGAAAAGCTCTCAAACTCAAAACCCGATAGTGACTTGCCATAGAAGGCAAAATTGGAGTGAAAGAAGAGATTTTGAGGAAAGCATCTGTTTGATGGCTTTGGTGTACTCAAACTGATCACAATTGAGCTCTATTTATAGTAGAGCAAGTTTGTTTTGCAAGGAATAGTGATTGGCAACTGCTGCAGAGGTTTGGCCAATGTTGAGCAATGAGAATCCAAGTCTCCTCTAGCCATTGACTAGAGGTTAGGGCACAGGCTGCTGGTCCCCTTGGTCTTGGATAAGTCTTGAATGAATTCAGTTGGCAATGGATCAGTCCATGCCACCTTGGTGTATGCATTGAATGCTCCAATCCAAAATTGGAGTCTTGTCCCTCTTTTAGGCACTTCTAGGTTTGGCATGCTATTTTTGGTTCCAAAGACTTGGGAGGCTTAGGATCAGAGTTGGTTCCTCCTTGGTCCCTCCTTGAGGTGTTCAGATAGATAGAGTTGCTTGCCCTTTGCAAAATTTGGGCAAATCGAGTAAAACTCCAAAATCTGCCTTGCTTTGGCAGTTTTCAGCAAGGCATATTGCCATTGTCAGATCTCATGGCTCAAGTGGAATTTGATAGAGTTCTTGTCCATTTTGGAAAGCCCTCATATGATACAACAACTGTTTGATCATAATTGGTTTTGATACTTTTTGGATCCAAGTGAAAAATGCCCCTACATTTTGGAAAAAGTGAAACAGATTCTGACTTAGTGAAAATTTCACTAAGTGTTGGAAAAAGTGACATTTCATGTTTTCAGCCATTTTGATTATTCCATAACTCAAAATCCATGATGAATTGGAATGAGGTGTAGTTGAAGTTTTTGTAGAGGGTAATGAGAGCTACAAATCCAGCTTTGGATGGGGAAAAATGGCTTTATGGTTTAGGAGTTATGATCTCCAAAGTTGGTACCCTAGCCACTTTGTTCCATAACTTAGAAAATTTCTAAGTTTTTTATGGTTACCCCTTTTACAAGTTATCCCACTTTTCTTGATTTTTCTTGATGAATGATGATTCCAATCACACATTAACATCATTTTAGGGTCAAAGAACCATAATTGTGAAAATCTCAAAAAGTCAAAGTTGACTTTTGTGCACCTCCTCTATGAAATCAAGTCCTTGACCTAAATCAAACTTGATGGATTGATTTCATAGGTGTTATAGGGTGTATTGAATCATTTCCTAGGGTTTGGGGTATGTCCTGGTCAAAAGTCAAAGGCTCAGTTGACTTTTCCAGCGAAACCCTAATTTTGGTTCTGATGAAATTGAAACTTGTTGCTCAAGTTTCTTGGACCAATCCATTGTTGCAAATGGATCAATTTGGTGTGTTAGGGACCCTCAAATCATCTCTTGAGGTCTTGGCTCATGATTTGTCCCAAAAGTCAACTTAGGTGTGAATTCGGTCAAGAAACCCTAATTCCTGGTTTTTGGTGAATACATCCCCTGAGGCTAAATTGACTTGATGATTGGGTCCATGAGGTTCCATGGGGTATATTAGGTTATGCTTTAAACCATTGGCTCATGCCCATAGGAAAATTTCCATCTGGAGGCCCTGGTCGACCAAAACCCTAATTTGGTGACACTGGCGATCTTGAGGCTTGATCCACTCAGAATGTTGCAGCCTCGTGCTTAATCCTTGAGGTAGGAGTCCTCTTGATCCATTGTGGATGTTTGAGAGGTTAGACAAGTTGAAGATCATGTCATTTATTGATTGATCCTTTGTCTAAGAGCTCTGACAGGGCTTTAAACCCTAAGCTTGATAGTAGTGAATGCTCACCCATCTTTGGGGAGACTAATGAGGCATGATGGTTCATCCATATTGTGGTGATGATTTACAAAATGATGGGAAATCTTAGTGGTCAAAATTTGGGGTATGAAACATCCTTTTGATGTATGCTTGCACACTAATTGTACCTTAATTCACTTGTCTTATCTCAATTTTCTCATTATCTTAACATGACTTCATGGATTGTATGAAAGCATGTTGGTTTGTTTGAATGTTAGAAGACTTATGCTAGGATTTTAATGATCATTGTGTGCTATCCTATTTGGTACTTGTTTAGACCTTTTGACATATGGTTGTATGAACATTACAGGTCATTTACATCAAATTATAGGTTATCCAAAGTTCATCCTTACATGAATTGTATGCACTTGTTTTAACTTGAGGTATCTTGTGTTATTGTGCATTCTTACTTGATCTTCTTTGATAACTTGTTTGTACCAACACTTGCATGATCCTCAATCATAATTTAGACATGATTCACTTCTGTTTGCAATCATCCTCAACCATATCCCATGACCTATAATTGCACATCACATGTTTCTTAAGTTCATAAACTTTTGTATACTTGTTTGACCTAACTTGAACATGTTGGCTCCTAATCTTCAATGTGTTTCAACATGACACTTATATGGACTTTGTGCTTCTATTTTGACCTCTAAATGTCATCCTAAATGTCATGAAATTCTGACTTGTATTCATTATACATGTATGATACATTTCATCTTTATCTTTGACTTACATTACAAATATGCATCATTGTTGAACTCCAATTGTTGTGTGCTCACTTCTTCTTGTTTTATTTCTTTAAATGCTTGCATCCATGACTTATATGATCCTTCAATGACATTCATATGCATCCTTAAATGACATTTAATTCTAACCTGGACTTATATTTATGCATTTGTACATGTTTGCATTCCATATGCATCTATCTTGCATTAGTAGCATATTACTTACATTTGTACGATTGTTGGGTGCATAGTTTGCTTTTGTTTGATTTCATATGACTTGTTTACATTAGTAGGATCCTTTAACATGTACATACTGACTTTGCATATCCCTTAACAATTAGGACCTTTCCCTTTTGGTTTGAACTTTACTTTATTCTTAATTTGCCTTCTTAAAGCAAATAGTTTTGTTTTGTTTAGTTTCTTGTACTTGTTTTCATTATTTGTGATGATTATGTACTAACCTTTTGTGTAGGGGCAGAGGTAAGACATTTGAGTATGTGGATGTTAATACATACTCATCTCTTCTTTCATCTCATATCTTACTGGTCTATTTCTCTTTTGTGAATAGCATGATATAGTGCTTTGTGTGCAACTCTTTCATACCCTTTGGGATTCTAGCTCATCCTTAATTTTTGATTAAGGTGAGGTAGGATAAGCGTTAGATAGTGTTATCCCTCTCTTCTCTTTAGACTTAGTTGGTTCTTATGCTCCACATGACCATAGGACATCCATGCATGACAACTAGGATTATTAGTCTTTCCCCCACTTAGATTTTTTCCTTACTTCCCTTTGAGTCCCTCTTTCTCATCTCAAAACAAAAATCAAAACATGTAATAAAAACAACAAGTGTTGTGTGCCATGAGCCTTAAGTACATGGGAAATGGAAGGAGGAGGGTTTCCCTCCTTCTTTCTAGAGTGTTAACATACGTCCTGTTAGGACGACCATGCGACGCATTTGATCCTATGTCATAGACTTTAGTGCAATATTTGTTATAAACACAAAATAATCAAAACACTCCTTCTTATAAGACAATAAACAAACAACAATTCTCTTCTCATCTTCCTCACTCCACTCATAAAGGACGTGTCACTTCCGTTCTACCGCAAACAGGTAAATACCTAAGACTCCGTACAAAGAGCTGCGACACCTAACTGCTAGAACGTGAACCTTGGCGTACTCCACTTAAAAAACATAAACAAAAAAAATCCATCCCTAGTAAGTGGAACTGCGACGCTATGATTCTTATTCCCGATGAGATACGTAGGCACGAGACGCGATGTCTTGGCGAACAAACTTCCCCAAATTCCGTAGTCCGAACTACGTTGACTCTGACTTTCCCATTGCACGAGGGAATACGTAGGCCTAGGACTCCGAGGACGTCCTACCGAGTCACTTCTTTTTCTCTTCTTCGTCATTTTTTCATTCTTTTCCTTCCCTATTCTGTCGCCCTTTGACGACGCCCTTTGATCGAGACAACAAGCGTGGATCCCATCGAGTACAATTGACGCGTGGGGGTCCTAATACCTTCCTCTCGCGTAACCGACTCCCTTACTCATTTCTATTGGTCGCAAGACCATGCTTTTCCTTTCCTTCAGGTTTACGCAGTGTTTCCTTTCCCTCTCTTGGGATAAATACACATTGCTGGCGACTCTGTTTCCGCGCCACTTTTGCGTTTCTACCTGGATGAAAATCCCAGGAACGACACAGAAAAACACAAGCTAAACATTGTCTCCCCCTTAACTAATATCTTCTTCTGCAAGCAGCACCAACACTAATCCTTCTCAATAGTTAGTAGCAGTCAACAAAGGTTAGTGAAGTTAGTATTACTCCCCCTTTTTAGCCATAATATGACAAAGGCAGAAACACTAACTCAAAAACCAAATAACTAGTATATAGTAATTAAAGTACACACCCAAACAAACTTAAATTATCCTGGGAATTAGGCCCTTACAAAACCAAAAGCAAAAAAAAACAAAAAATAAAATAGAGAAAATACAACTTTCAGAAGTCATCTTATGTTTCCTCATCATCCTCTTCTTCTGCATTCTCACCAGAACCATCATCAGCAGCAACATCAACTTCCTCAATGTTTTCTTCAACAGGCTTTTCAACATTTCCAGTGTTTGCTCCAATGTCCTTGTTCTGCCCAGTAGACAAGGCTTGTATCAGTTGTTCCAAATTTTTCTTCCTGGTTATACTGGTTTTTATGATATCATCAATCTCCCTACAAGTGTTCTTGAGCTGGGCTATAGTTTCCTCTTTTGTAGTTGTTGCAGCCGATGTTAGTGCAGATGTTGAAGCAATATATGGGACATGGCTTCCTGAAAAAAATTTATAGTGCAGAGTCAAGGGAGATTCCCTTTTCATTAAATGATCTACAGATACTAGGATGTTAGGGTATTGATTCAAAATTATCCCACAAATAAGTGAAGGAAAGCATATAGGAAGTTACATAGCAGTTGATGTAGATTGCTTCAAAATTTGATTGAAGATCTGAGTTCCAAAGTCGAACTTTCTTCCTTCGAACTTTCTTCCTTCGCCTACCATGACCGTACCAATTCTATGTAGAATTGCATACTTCACCCTAAGTTTCCCAGCTGAAAGTTTCCCATTGCTAGGCCAATGTTTCGCAGTGTTGTAGGCGATCTCTTGAGATATTTGATCATCAGTGTCTCCAACTGCAGGTTGAGATTCATCAGATCTTTCTAAAAACCTATTAATCATAGTGGGAGAAAATGTCATAGCAATTCCTCTGACATACACATTCCTGTCGCTTGCATCTTTATAGTTGTCAGGAATGTTTACAACAAATTCCTTCACCATCCTTTCATAGCGATTTCCAAGATTAGTAATTGTTCTTATTAGCCCTGTGTCATTAATCAGTTTCACCACTTCATGGCATTCTAATGCAGCCTTCCCTAGATCCCTTTCCAATGCTACTCTTCTTTGGTACACATATGGCCATCTGTTTACATTCTCAGGAACATGGAAAGAGATATTATCCAGGGGAGCTTTAGGATTACTGACAATCCTTTTCTTCGCAACTAGATCCTTTAGACATATGATGTCCTGGACATCATCTGTGACATCATAGTCTGACTTATTGTCAGACTCAACCTTTCCACCAAGGTTTCTGAGTTTCAACCACAGATTTAATGTTTCTTCTGATAGTAGTGTTTTCAGTATCGACACTTTTTCTTTTTCTTATATTCAATCTCTTGACCACACTATCAATGATCACATCATCAGAAGGTGAATCATCAATGTTGATTACCTTGTTAGTCACCTCTTCAGCAGTATCCTCTAGAGCCTGTTCATGTGATTCCTCTAGAGATAAGGATGTTCAATTATCTGGTCCACCATTTTCTCAATAGATTTAGCACAGATGTGAGGGTTTTCTTCTAACATTATATTACCATCTCCTTCATCACCTTCTTGTTCAATCACCTCCTACGGTTCCGCAACAGGAGCATAGGTGGTTGGCATAGCCTCGTCAGTCTTCAATCTACTTCCTATATTTAATTAGTCAGCCACTATTTTCCTTATTATTTTATCCATTTCAACAATTTTTTTCTTACTTCTAGGATCAATAGAGGTATTAATAGGTTCAGAAGTATTACCTGCAAGGAGATTTCTAGCCCTTTGTGCATGGAATTTCTCAGGCTTGCATGGCACCATAGAAAGGGGAACAACATTGATCGCATCTCCAGTAGACACCTTCCCAGTTTTTGCCCTAACAGTTGAATATGTAGAGTTCTCTTTCACGTCTCTTCCTATTGAGGATTGTTGTTGAGACATCTTAGAAGGAACAAAATTTGATTTTTCTTCACACCGGGAGAACGAGGTTATTATGGAGAAGAAAACAGATTGAGAGGAATTTATGTTAATTTGAAATGAACGCTTTTGAAACCCTTCTTTCGTTTGTGGAAAAATAACACCTTCCTGACCAGTATCCTTACAAATTAATCTCTTTAGGAACCTAGTTATGTGAAGCCCTAATTTACCCTTCAGTTGCCCAAACTTATTTTTAAGGACATCAAGAGTGCTCAAGTTATCATGGGAGAATGTCACAACATCTTGTGTGACATTTTCCCTTGTTGACATCTGGCTTATTCCTAAGTACTGAAGACTACTGATCATGGTGGCATGGCACTCACTCTCAGTAGTTAGGTCCAGAGTGGCCACAAAGGCACATCTTCTACCTTCAAGACCATCTATCATAGAAGCCATATGAAGAAGGTCCTGAATCCTTGAGATGGTCTTTCTGTGTGTCATCTTAGTTAATCTTCCAATTTCCCATTTATCAATGCTCAATTCTGAAAGGGACTTCACATTTTTCCTAAGTGACATTGAAGAGCACTCTATCTATAACGAGGTCAATACATAGCAATTATTTTTTTATCTGACACCCCTCATGATAACTTTATTTTTATCATTGAAAACCAAACATTCAGATTTTGTAAAGTTAACCTTCAGGCCTTGGTCACAAAATTGGCTGATACTGATTAGATTAGCAGTTAGTCCTTTGACATACAACATATTGTCAAGTCTAGGTTTCCCAGCATGATCTACTTTTCCAATCCCTTTAATCTTTCCTTTGGATCCATATCCAAAGGTAACACAGTTGGAGGCATGGGGTTCTATATTTTCCAAGTATTCCTTGACTCCAGTCATGTGTCTAGAACAACCACTATCAAAGTACCACTTATCTTCAGTAACTTCTTTTAGAGATGAATTGACTATCAGAGACATAGACTCACTCTTCGGACTCCACTTCTTTCCATTCATACCAGTTTGCATCCTTTTGGCTTGAGAGGCAAACTTGGGATAACCATGTAGCTGGTAGCATTAGGATTTAATGTGCCCATATCTACCACAATGATAGCATTTCTAGTCTTGATTCTTTTTGCTTCTAGGTTGTCTTTGATGTCTACGCCGACATTGGGACATCCCTTGTGACATCCCTTGTGACATTTTTTTATTCTGCCTCTTCCTGTTTCGCTGAGGTGAACAAAATTCTTGATCATCATATCCCAGTCCTCTGACATCTCCAGCATTCTTTCCAGACTATAGTATCTCATCAAACACATCAGAACTGCTGTTGGGCATCCTAACAGTCATGGCTACATTATTGAGTTTGGAGTTGAGTAAAGTAACTTCCTCTTGAAGATCGGTTATGATACCAAGATGCTTCAATATTTTAACCTCAAGAAGCATGATAATATTATGTTGATCTTCTCCTGGGTGACAGATTTCAGCGCTTCTTGCGTGCAGTTCCCTGTAAGAGTTTACAAGAGCATCATGTGAGATATCCCCAATGTCTGATTAAACATTAGAGTCAAATACTCTTGTGACAACAGAAACCATATTAGGTGATCCTCCATCAATTACAAAATCATCTTCCGACCAGGATGCACAGAAACCTTTCTTCTCTTTCTTGATAAATGTGGGACACACAAATTTAATGTGTCCAAATCCCTCACATTCAAGGCATTTGATCCCCTTTTCTTTGCCAATTTTATCTTGGTAATTTGAATTTCTTCCAAAGTTATTCCTTTTAAAGTTGTTGAGAGGAGGAGTCTTGAAACTAGCTCTTGACTCTCCCTCTATCTTCTTAAGCAGTTGACTGTATTGTTTTCCTAAAAACACAAAACACTTGGACATATCCTCCTTTGAGTTTGCCCTCTCTCCATTACCCTTAGACACCAAGGCTAAGATTTTCTTTTTCTCAGTTTTTTCATTCAGTGCCATTTCAAAATTTTGTAGAGAACCCATGAATTCATCTACTTTCAAGGAGTTTATAACTTGAGCCTCTTCGATGGCTGTCACCTTCATGTCAAACTTGTTAGGAAGAGACCTCAAAATTTTCTAGACAAGCCTTGCTTCTGGAATCTTTTCTCCAAGATCACTTGAAATATTTGCAATGTCCACAATATTCATATGAAATTCCTGAATACTCTCATCCTCCTTCATTCTCAAGTTATAAAACTTGGAGGTGAGAAGTTGAACTCTTGAGGATTTAACACGAGAGCTTCCTACATGAGCAGCCTTCAGGGTTTCCCATGCATCCTTTGCAACAGTGCAGTTCTTGATGAGCCTGAAGATGTTCTTGTCCACGCCATTGAACAAGGCATTCAAGGCTTTGGAATTACCTTAAGCAAGCTTATCATCTTTATCATCCCAGACATCTTCAGGTTTTAGCTCATCAGTAGCGTTACCATCTTTGTCTTTGGCCTTTGGTGGATCCCACCTTTTAACCACTGACTTCCAAGCTTTACCATCCATGGACTTGATAAACGCCACCATGTGCACTTTCCAATATTCATAGTTGGAACCATCAAGTATGGGTGGTCTATTTAAAATTCCTCCTTCTTTATACATCATACCAGAAAGTATCGTCCTTGAATCTCACCCAAATACAGAGCATGATGCCTTCTTTGATACCAATTAAAATTCTGGTTAAACAGATCACTAAGATGTCGAACAGGATGTCGTGACACTTGATCTCTGATTCTCACACAAGGATAATGAAGAATAGAATGCAAACAGTAGAAATAAAATAACACACAAGAGTTATTAACCCAGTTCGGTGAACAATAACACCTACGTCTGGGGACTTTCAAGCCAGGAATGAAATCCACTAAGTAGAATTGGTTCTCTGATAAACTCCAACGTTTACAACTTGACACCTAGAAACTACATGTACTAGATTTCTACCTAAGACTCTCCTAGGTATGAGACCCTTCTTAATTCCCTTTCAATCACAACAGTGATTGAAAAATTACAACTCAATATATTGTCCAACTCAGGTATTCACGCAATACAAGAGAGGCTCACAAAAGTACAAACCCTAATACTCAATAACAATTGTATATCTTCAGTGACTATTCTAGGTTAAATCCATTCTATTTATACTACTAAATAGAATTGGATTTGGGCTTAAGAATCGCAGCAATTCAGCTCCACAGAATATGCGACCTATTCTTCTCTAGAATAGTTTCTTCAATCCTAAGTTTCAAAAAATTTCTCCATACTCGGAGACAACATATTCCTTATAGAATCATAATCTCTGATTCCTCAATCTCAAATGCTACCTAGGACCAAATCATATTCCCATCAAAACTGGAAAACATAAACAGTTATTCCAAACTGTAACAGACAAAGATGTCAAATCAACATGATATGACATCTTGTCTAGCACCTTAACATGCAGTTAGTTCATCATGTCAGTACATCTTGTCCAACGTCTTTTTGCTAAGTTAGTTTTACCAAAATTGATACCAACTTTAAAGGCTTGGACTCATCACCTCTGTTTTCAAAATCATATGTCTGTTTTAAACTGCTTGAAAACATCTTGGGCCTCGGATAGAGTGTAAGACCCAACAGTCTTCTGTAAATAGAAAGTCTTTTAGCCTCATTCATTATGGGCTTTGTACAAGATACAAATAATCACTTGGGTCTCTATCTAGAGTGTAAGACCCAACACATTTGCTTCTCTCCTACTTAAGATCAAGTCATCTTCAAATTCAAAACTTTCTTCATTTTCTTCAAACCCTTATTCAATATTGAAGAAAAAATCTAATCAATCACAATACACTTTGGCCTCTTTCTAGAGTGTAAGACCCAACACCTTTTATAATTCAATACTTGTTTATACACTTGTTCATATGTCTATATATACTTGTACGTATCTTGTTAAATCTCTCTTAGCATTTAAATAAACCTCAGTTTAGACTAGTTCAAACAATAGGATCCTTTCAGTCTGTACAACTTAGTTCATATAACTAGTTCCCCCTGTACAAAGGAATAAAGTTAGCCTCCTCTTAGGCATCACACAGTGAATCTCCCCAGAAGATAGCCTCCTCTGGGCTTTGTTCGATTTGATCAACCTTGAAACTGTTCAATATAAAGAGAGGATTATTTCTCGGTGAAACCTCTTCTTTAACCCCTGTTAACCCTGGAACAGTTCAACAAAGAAATGATTATTTCACGGTGAAACCTTTCTTGAACTCTTCCTAGACTTGGAAAGTCTCAATCCCTAGCCTCCTCTTGGGATTCATACAAGGACCCACAGGATTTCTAGAAGCATCCCCAACCTCCTCTTGGGCTTTTTACAAGGACCCTTAGGCTTTCTAAAAGTATAGGAAAGATCCTAGTCATCCTTATCAATACACCAGGCCCCAGGAGAGTCAAAACCTCTAAGGAGTTCAAGCCTATCATTCTCTAAGGCTCTCCTGATCCTCAACAAAGCTTGGTTTTCATTTTTAAAATCCCCATCCAGGGTCAGGTTACCACCAACATGTCCCCAAAAGTATCAGAACCTCAAGGCATCTGATAAATCAACTCTTTTCTAATCCCCAACAAGAGCTAGTTTCCCTTTGGATTCCTCAAGGCTTCATATAATGATTTTCCCAGTCAGACTCAATCTTCGGCTTTGTACAAGACAGATATAATACTCCCTAATTAAGTCAGTTTTCAACCATTTTAGCTTCAACCTTAGGCATTGATCAAGGCACAAAATTAACATCCCCACAAATGAGACTATGAGTCCTCTCCGTAGGAGGATATCTCCTCTATACATCACATTTCAAAACAAACAACCAAAAACCTTCTTTCCAGATAATTATTGTAACTGGCACACTTGTTGATTCAAAATCCAAGATGGAGTCCCTCCTTTATCATGGCTAAAATTTCTCTTTCATCAAAGTGATGTAAGTGGCAACCCTCTGGATTCTACACATCCATGCGAATGTCCCTCTCTTAGCATGCAAAGACTCACAAAAGGAAGATGTGACACAAGAACTCTTTTAGCTTCAATCTTGGGCTTTGAACAAGAAACCAAACAAATTTCCCCCCATAGAATAGGAGGAACTACGAACGCTCTGATTTCCCCGGATCTCTTTACGGGAATACGTAGGCATAAGATTTTGAAATCTTAGCGAGCACACTAATTAAAACTTTAGGTCCAGTACTTTCCCAAAAACAATAGAAATCCCAAAAAAAATATTTCCTCAGCCTTCACAAAGGAAGAACTTTCCATATTCAACAGTAAATGGATTTAAGCAACCAAGCAATTCAACAGTAAACCATATGCAAGTAAAGGTTCTTATAGATTACTATAGACACTCTTGGTGTTAACAACTTCTCTTTGTATAACCAACCCCCGATCCCCGATGTCTTCGCATATGTTAAAGAAAACATTTGCGTGCAGGGTGAGTTTAAGATATCTCTCCCTTCCTTTTAAGCATCATAGGATAAATACAGAAATTAGAAAGTAGCACCAAAAGCGGTTGTTGTCGCGTCAAAAAAACCGACGCTACAGGGTTGAAGGAATTTGGCAATTTTCATCTTCCAAACACGTTTTTTAGAGTTCTGGTTTATCTGGTCTCGTTGTGCAAGCTCGGGGCGAGCTAGCTCTCTTTGTGTTCGCCGTGCTAGCATGACAGCAGATTGATTCACTGAGATTATCATCTCACCCCATTAATGTTTTTGTTTTTCAGGAATTGATTGCAGGTTTAGTTTACAAGTGGAACTATGCATGGATGTTTCAAGGGAAGTTAAGATTATGTTTTCCGCTATGTATTGTGTATTGGGTATCTTGTACAATGACAAATATTGTACTCAGATATTAGATTTTATTGTTTTATGACTTTCCATATCTTGTACTATAGGCTATTTTTTATGTTTTGTATATGGTCAATTATGTAAATTATGCCAATAAGCACTTATGATGGTGTCAGTACCAAATAATAACAATTATATGATATGATTCTAGATATATATTATACAGGGCATTACAAATAATAAAGCATTACTAAAAGTGTGTGTTATGATGTGTCTTTTTTTCTTGTAGTGGAATTTGAAAATAGAGATAGAAAATATCATTACTGTTACTATGGTTAAAGCCTTTAGTGTTTCTCTTAGAAAAGGACTAAACTTTTTCACCATACGTTTACAATTATGAAGAAAAAAAACAAGACCAAAAAGGTGACATTGAAGAATAATCCATGGTTTTTGTTTATAAAGATAAAGAGTCGGTTTCTATTGGAATGAAATCAGATGAATGTTTTAATTTTTTAGTGTACTAGTAATGTGTTATTTAGGCTTCTATAACTTTTAAGTTGATACTCAACTCAACTCACAAAGAAGAAACCCCTATTTTAAAATAAGAGAAGCTCGTCACTTCTACAATGCTACAAGTATTGTCAAAAAAGATGACAGTGGGAGATTGTTTAATTTCCTTTGTGTTAGATTGTGTCATATGGGTACATTTGGTATTTTTTCAAGCAACTTAAAATTTTATATATGTGTTATCCTAGTTAACATAAAGGGTCCAACTTAGGATGTAAGGTTTTCTATCAATAGGTGGAAGAAACAGTCCATAAATAATTTTAGAAAAACTTATTTGCAATTATTAATAAATGGTAAGATAGATCTGTTTACCAATTTAACTTCTTTTTTCTATAAAACTTTTTACTATAAATAGTCATCTTTTTTGTTAGTTCTTGGATTGGCTGGAATTTTGGTAAAACAAAGTATATTCAATGTTGATGTCAAGGTGCTGATGTTGCAACATTGAAGTCTTAACACTGGGCTGTGTTAAGTAATTAATTGCTGAAGTTGGATGTCTGATGTCACACAGGTGATGTTGTAACATCAGATCTGCAGAATTAACAACAACAGGTTATGATGTTGTTAGGGTTGCGTATTAGCTGGAATTGTGGAGAGCAAGCTGTCTCATTGGATGCGAATATCTTGGGATAGATATTTGCTGCTGCATAGGAGATCTGTTGCAGATTTGTAGGAGATTTAAAAGGTTGAAGATTTAAAAAGATTTTAGGAAAAAATCTGTTTTAGATATTCAGTTTTAAATAACAAATCTGGGAGATATTGTAGCAAGTCCAAGACCAATTCAAGGAGCTATATAAAGCGCACAAGACCAAAGGAAAAAGGTACAGAAATACAGAGAGAAGATCAAGAGCATAGGCTGAGTGTCTTGAGTATTTTGTACGAATTGTGTAACCAGAATTCTAGGGTGAATTGCAGTGTCGTATTCTGTCCTCTCTAGAAGCTGTGAAGCAATAGAGAGTGGTTGCTTGATCGAAGTTGTGAAGTAAGATCAAGGGTACTCAAAGAGGTTTCTTTGAGAGTTTGTAAGGGATTGAGTGGTGTTCTCATACCTAAGTGGTGTCTTAGGTAGGAAGTCATTAGTAGAGTATAAGTTTAGGAGATTGTCAACGGGTTGTTGAGTCTGTAAATTATATCTACAAGTAGTGAATTCCATCCCTGGCTTGGTAGCCCCCAGAGTAGGTTGGTTGTAACCGAACTGGGCCAACAATTCTTGATGTTATTTTACTGTTTTTGCTGTCCATTATGCAGAGCGTGTTGTTGTGACATCACACCTTAACATCACACGTCTGATACCAGAATTTTAATTGGTATCAGAGCAGGCATCCTGTCTGTCTCTGGGTGAGATCTAGGGAAGGTACTTTCTGGTGAAAAGATGGACAAAGAAGTTGGAGGATTCATCAACAGACCCCCTATTTTGGATGGATCCAATTATGACTATTGGAAGCCAAGGATGACCACCTTCTTAAAATCCTTGGACAGTAGGGCTTGGAAGGCTGTTATTAAAGAGTGGAAAGCACCTGTTATATGTGAGAAGGATGATGCTGGTAAAGATAAAGAAGGCACCTCTAAGCCAAAGCCTGAAGAAGAGTGGACCAAGGAGGAAGACGAGCTTGCCCTTGGAAATTCCAAAGCTCTAAATGCCATATTCAATGGAGTGGATAAGAATATCTTCAAGTTAATCAATACCTGTGAAGTTGCTAAGCAAGCATGGGATATCTTGCAGGCTACTCATGAAGGAACGTCTAGAGTCAAGATGTCAAGACTGCAGATTTTAACATCAAAATTTGAAAGCCTGAAGATGAAGGAAGATGAGACTATTCATGATTTCCACATGAGTGTTCTTGAGCTGGCCAATGCATCTAGTGCTGTTGGAGAGAAGATGTCTGATGAAAAGCTTGTGAGGAAGATCCTTAGGTCCCTGCCTAAGAAGTATAAGATGAAGGTTACTGCCATTGAAGAATCACAAGACATCAGCAAGATGAGAGTAGATGAGCTTATTGGATCTCTTTAAACTTTTGAGCTTGGGTTGAATGAGGAAGAACCAGAAAAGAAGCCAAAAAGTATAGCCTTGGTGTCAAATGATGCAGAAGAAAAAGGAAAGAGTTCTCAATCGCAGGAGGATCTATCTCAGGCCATAGTGATGTTGGGAAGACAGTTCACCAAAGTATTCAAGAGAATGAATAATAACTCCAGGCCTAATGTTAAGAACATGACTTCTGACACCAACAAGAAGGATGAAGAGAAAACTACCCAAGATAAAGGAGTTCAGTGCTTTGAGTGTGAAGGGTATGGACATGTCAAGAAAGAATGTCCCACCTTCTTGAAAAAGCAGAAGAAGGGCATGACAGTTTCCTGGTCTGACTCTGATAGTGAAAGTGAAAGTGAGTCAGCAAAGCATGTGAGAGCTTTAACAGGAGCCGTGGTTTCTAATGATGATTCTAGTGATGGAGAAGTAACTTATGAGGAGTTAGCATCTACCTATCAAGAAGTGTGTTTAAAGAGTGCTGAAATTTGTCAAGAAAATAAGTGCCACAATCAACAGATTGCTCAGCTAGAGAATGAAAAGACAGATCTGGAAAATGAAGTGGTGCTAGTTAGAGCTCACCTTGATCAAATGACCAAGTCTGTTAGGATGCTGAGCTGTGGTACAGACACACTTGACAAGATCCTTCAGTCAGAAAAAGCTGCTGGAGACAAAGCTGGGATAGGGTATGTGGCTGAGGACAAGGGAACTTCAGAAGAAAGCACTTCAGGTTCTAAGAAGGAAGTGTCACAACTTTCATCTCAACATCAGCCAAAGAAGCAGGATTCTACCCCTAAGAAAGCTGATGTTTCATAACCTAAGAAGATTGAGAAGAAGACTGGTCCCTATCAGAAGAGAAAGCAGCCACAAGGAGCTAGTCAGTATATGCCCCCACAATACCACGAGAGCATGCAAGCTGCTCAGTTCAAACAGCACATGTCTCATCAGGTGTCTCATAATCAGGACAACTGGTATGGTTATGGATATGGATACACCAATGTTGTTCCTCATATCTATGGAAGAAGAAAGCCACACCATCATGGGAGACAATCAAGGAAACAGCATTCTCAGCCGTCCTATGGGAGAAGATACCAGCATAATAGATGACAGGGCAGTTATGGTAGGAGAAGACCACATTATGGATGGCAGCATAAGCAATCTCATCATGGCAGACGATTCAGAGATGAAAGGGTGAGATGCTATTATTGTGGAAGGTTTGGACATATGCAGTACTCTTGCTACAAGCTGCATGGATACCCTCAACCTCAAAACAGATGGAGAGAGCACAGGCCCAAAGTTGTTAAACAATGGGTACCTAAGGAGAAGGTGAAGTGCTTGTTGGCTCACTTGGCTGACAAAGAGTTTGAAGAAGAAACATGGTATTTTGACAGTGGGTGTTCCAAACACATGTCTTGAAGTAGATCCATGTTTGCTGAACTTAAACCTTGCCCCTCCCATGAGGTTATATTTGGCAATGGAGGAAAACGTGTTGTTGCAGGAGTTGGGAAAGTACAAGGTGATGGTAGACCTGAACTTGACAATGTTCTGTTTGTCAGTGGCTTAAGTGCAAATTTGATCAGCATAAGCCAGTTGTGTGATGAAGGTTACAAGGTAAACTACACTAAGCATGAGTGTGTGGTCTTTGATGAGCATAATCAGATTGTTATGAAGGGTGCCAGAACCAAAGACAACTGCTATCAGTGGATTTCTCTTGAAGGAAAATCATCTAATGATGTTCAAGCTGATGTTATAACATCAGACAATGACATCATTAAAGATGAAAACCACTGGTAAACGTGCGAGGTTTACTATCCAGCGACTTTTAGCTTTTAAAGAGGGTTCCTTAGTTAAGGTCCAAGATTATGACTGTAGTGGGTACCCAAACCTCGAGACATTCAAGGCAAGCTATCCACAAGGAATAGATCAAGTCAGGAAAGTTCGAGAATTAGGAATAAACTCAAAGATGCCATTCACGGAGAATACATTCATCTTGGGGAGTAGAGCTTCTTGACGATTCCTAAGGAGGACAGCCGAAGAGAAGACTGTATCTGGTGCTCCTATTGGGGATCTAGGAATCTATTTCTACGAATAAGTGAAACGGCGTCACCTAGTTCTAGACGTAGTTGCCGGGGAAACTCGAAATATCTATACTATTATTACACAGTAGATATGAGTTTATGAAAGGAGACTTACAGTGAGCAGCCCCACAATACAGTTTATAATATGAAAGCAGTAAATGAAAGCGATAACCACTTACTCGGTTGTAGTGCTTCCATGCTGTTTGGTTAGTTGTTCAACAAAGAAAGATTAAAAACAACAGTATATTCAAAATCAAAGGAGAAAGTGCTTTGAAAAAGAAAGATTTAGGGCTTACAGCTCAAGGAGAGGCCCAGGGTTTTATCAGTTAGCGCACTGTTTGAATTTGTACAGAGGGACTTATACAAGTGACTGGGGCCCAAAATGGTTTTCTGTACAAAGGGATGGATCTTACACTCTCTCAAGAGGCCCAAAAAAGGTTTAAAGAAAAGAGTGGGGCTTATAACACGAGGGTAGGCCCAAATGATTTTTCGTTTAAAAATGGCGATCGCGCCGAGGTTTTCTTTTAACGCAGAGGGACTTATATAATAAGTGAGGCCCAAAATATTTTTGGTTAAAAGGGGGATTGGGTCTTACACTCTATTAGAGGCCCAAAGTGTTTTGAAGAAAAAGAAATGGGTCTTACTACTCGAGGGTAGGCCCAGATGATTTTTATTTTTAAACGGGCGACGATCGCGCCGTTTACTTGTACAGAGGGACTTATACAATGAGTGAGGCACAAAAAGTTTTTGTACAAGGGGGGATGGGTCTTACACTCTCTCAAGAGGCCCAAGAGTTTTGAAAATGATTTATGAGGGTTGAATTAATCCAAAACCCTAGTTTGTTTTCAAAATGTATTTAATTGAATAAAAATTCAATTAAATGATCAAAAATTGTTTAACACATGGAAAACAAATTGTGATCTTGGATTAATGCTTCAAAAATTAAGTATTGACCTACAAAATAATTAGAAAGCATTAAAAGTTGCAAAATCAATGTAGAAAAAATATTTAAAATGCCAAAAACAATCAAAATATTAATTCTTTACAAAAATATCAATTATATGAAATAAATAATATTTTTGGGATTTTTTGATAAAATAAAATATTTTAACATTTTTGTGAATTATTAAAAAAAGAATCAATTCAAAATCATTAAAACTCAGAGAGAAATTAATTTTTGAATCAATTAAACAAAATCAAAAAATTCAAATATTTGAATTTGAAAAAAAAGGTGCCAAGAACAAGCTGAAGAACACGCGCGTGTTCTTGGTTTCTCAGATTTGCGTTTTTTATCCAATCTCCATGAATACGTAATCATATCATGCAATCCACATATCATTATGCTCGTCTCAACCTCACGATCATGTCTATGTACTTTAATTTCATTTAAATTAAACATACAACAAGAAATCACGAAGAAACCTCAAGAACCCTAATTTCTGCATGAAGGCTAGGATTTTTGATACACGATTCAAACAATGCAATTAATTGAGGGAAAACATTCCATGCATGATTATGAACATATGGCCAAATTATTGTGCGAGGAAATATGCATAGATTGAGAGATGACCAAGTATGTGCTTACCTCCAAGCCGTGACAGCAAGTTCAAAGTGATTTTTGATTTGGAGGTGTTACAGATGAGTGGTGATGATCTGAACAGCTTCCCTACACCCTATGGATTGTGTTTGGATGGTTGGACTTGATTGAAATTGGCTGGATCATTTTGTGGTACCTCAGCTGCACCTTGTTTGAAAATTTGAGCAACCAGCTGGTGATTTCATGAAATTGATGTTTCAGAAGTTATGTGAGTGTTTGATCAGCTCATATGTGATGTATGTGAGGTGTGTGAGTGATTGGTTTGTGCAGAATTGCTCTCAAACTCAAAACCCGATAGCTACCTTGCTAAGAAAGGCATTTTTGCCAAGAGAAAGAGATTTTGAGGAAAGCATCTGTTAGATGGCTTTGGTGTACTTAAACTGACCACAATTGAGCTCTATTTATAGTAGAGCAAGTTTGTTTTGCAAGGAATAGTGCATGGCAGCTGGTAAGTAGGTTTGGCCAATGTTGTCCAATGAAAATCCAAGTCTCCTCTAGCCATTGACTAGAGGTTAGGGCACAGAGCTTTGGTCCCCTTGGTCTTGGATAAGTCTTGACTGATTTCAGATGAGAATGGCTCAGTCCATGCCACCTTGATGGTTCCATTGAATGCCTCATTCCAAATTTGAAGTCTTGTCCCTATTTTGGCAACTCTAGGTTCAACATGCTATTTCTTGTTCCATGGACTTTGGAGGCTTGGCTCAGTGATTGTCCCCTTTAGATTCAATCCTCTGAGGTGTCCAAGTGGATTGGAGCAATTGAATTTGGCTGATTTTGGCAAATCGACCAAAGTTGCAAATTCTGCCTTGCCTTGACAGATTTCAGCAAGGCAACTTGGCAATGTTGTATCTCATGGTGTAGGTTGAATTTGGCAATGTTCTTGGCCATTTTGGAAAGCTCTTACATGATACAACAACTGTTTGAACAAGTTTGGTTTTGATCTCTTTTGATTCCAAGTGAAAAATCCCCCTACATTTGGCAAAAAGTGAAGGCAAATTCTGACTTAGTGAAAATTTCACTAAGTGTTGGAAAAAGTGACATTTTCACTTTTCAGCCACTTTGATCACTCCATAACTCAAAATCCTTAATGAATTGGAATGACTTGTAGTTGAAGTTTTTGTAGGTGATAATGAGGGCTACAAATCCATCTTTGGATGAGAAAAAATGGCCTTGTGGTTTAGGAGTTATGGTCCTCCAAAGTTGGTACCTTTGCCACTTTATTTTTAACTTAGAAAAATTTCTAACTTTTATGGTTACCCCTTTTACAAGTTATCTCACTTTTCTTGATTTTTATTGATGAATGATGATTCAAATCATACATTAACATCATTTTAGGGTTAAAAATCCATTTTGGTGAAAAATCTCAAAAAGTCAAAGTTGACTTTTGTGCACAGTTGACTTTTTATCAGATGAATTCCAAACTGTGCAATTCTTCAGGAAATCATGTCCTTGACCTAAATCAAACTTGATGGACATGTTCCATGGGTGTCATAGGGTATATTCAATCATGTATTAGGGTTTGGGAGCATGTCTTGGTAAAAAGTCAAAGTTACAGTTGACTTTTCCCTTAAAACCCTAATTGTGGTGCAGATGAAAATGAGACTTGTTGCTCAAGCTTCTTGGATCAATCCATTGTTCCAAATGGATCAATATGGTATATTAGAGACCCTCAAATCATCTCTTGAGGTCTTGGCTCATGGTTTGTCCCAAAAGTCAACTTAGGGGTGAATTAGGTCAAGAAACCCTAATTCCTGATTTTTTATGAATGCATCCCCTGAGGCAAAATTGACTTGATGCATGGGTTCATGAGGTTTCATGAAGCATATTAGGTTATGTTTTGGATCATTGCCTTGTGCCCAGATGAAAATTTCCATCTGGAGACCCTGGTCGACCAAAACCCTAATTTGGTGACACTGTCGATCTTGAGACTTGATCCACCTAGAAGGGAGCAGCCTTGTGCTTAATCCTTGAAGTGGGAGTCCTTTTTGATCCATTGTGGATGTTTAAGAGATTAGACAAGTTGAAGATCATGTCATTTCTTAATTGATCCTTTGTCTAAGCACTCAGAGAGGGCTTGAAACCCTAATTTTGATTATAGTGGATGCTCACCCATCTTTGGGGAGACTGATGAAGCATGATGGTTCATCCATATTGTGATGATGATTTTCACAATGATGGGAAATCTAAGTGGTCAAAATTTAGGGTATTACACACCGTAGTTCAGAGGAACCAGGGGAAAGAGGGGGGGAAGAAAGTGGAACGAGGGTGGAAGTGTGGAAGGGTGCTCGTCAAGATCATCACGATCTCGTGCCTACGTATCATACATTTGAAAGAATGCAGAATCAGAGCTTCCGTAGTTCATGGAACTAAGACGGAAAAGGAGAAAAAGAAAGGAAAGTGGTGTCAAAACCAAGAGCAAAAGAGGTAGAGAAAGATCCGCTGGGGACGCAAAAGAATTGACGTCAAAATCAAGAAATGAGTGCAAAGTAAAAGATAGTAACTGAGCTAAGAATGAAATGCAAGAATGGTGTTGAAACCAAGAAAATAAGGGAGTAAAAGGTATAGAAGAAACCCCACTGGGGAGGTAAGAGAACAAAGGATTATGCTGGGGACTAGAATGTAGCGACCCTACTGGGGAACAAACAAAGGTGATGGTGTTGAAACCAAAATAAAAGGGGTTCGATGTATTAACCGACTGGAAGTGGTTAACCGAAGAGAAAGAGTAGGACTCTGTGGGGAAAAAGTTTTAACAGATAGATTGTGATCAACCAAAATAACAGGTGTAGAACCGAATGAAGGTTGTAACCCAAAGGACGGGTGTGGAACCAAGCAAAGGTTGTGACCCACTGAGGATGTTGGTAATGACCGAACAAACGGTACTTGACCAACGAAAAGGGTTTTGGAACCAAAAGAAGGTTACTAACCCAAGGGTGCAAGTATTCGAACCAAGAAAAGGTTGCTAACTGCTGGGGATTCGGTTTTAACAGAAGGACTATGATTAACTGAGAGAAATGAGTGATTAACCAAGAGAAGGTGATTAACTCAAAAGGCTCCGTATTTTAACAAACATGTTGTGGTTAACTGAAAAAATGGGTGATTTACCAAGAGAAGGTGATTAACCCAAAAGGCTCAGTATTTTAACAGACAGACTGTAGTAAACTGAGAAGACGCGTAAATTGGTGTTTTAACTGATAGGCAGTGGTTAACCAAACAAAGGGAGAAGAACCAAGAGAAGGTTGTGAACTCCGCAGGGGTTTCAGTGTTTAACAGGAAGACTGCGTTCAACTGAAGAAAAAGGAACCGAGACTCTTCAAGGGAATCAAAAGACGATGATCGTCCATAGGAAGAGAACAGGGTATTGAAACAAAGAGAGGTTGCTACCCAAAGGGGGAATGATCTTAACCAAGAAGGTGATTGACCAAAAGAGAGAGATTGAAAGAGATATGAGTGATCAAGGATCGACTCGACTGGGGAAGAAGGGTACACTACCGCCTGGAGATAGATGTGACTAAGCCAAGCACAGGGTCATTCGACCCCTACCTGAAAAAGTCAGAATAAGAGTAGGAATTCTCCCTTCGCATTCCTTCTCTAACACACAGGGTGTAGTGCAGAAGTTGAAACGGACAGCATAACAGCTCCAAGTTGTACAGTGCTCCCGCGTTGCGCGAAACTCCAACTCAGGTAGGTACCAAGAGAAAGCAAGTTCTAAAGGAAGCCTAAAGAGAAGCGCTAAGGGAGAGATCAATAATCGAAATGGAGTTTCGATTAATTAATTAAAGGGAATGAAAATGCTAACAATTTTCCACATGAGTGAAAAATTATTAAAGCACAAGGGTGTATTATTGATTGTACAAGATTAAGCTTATTCTCTTGAGAACAAACCTAATGCAAAGCAACGAGCGAAAGTGCAAAACAGTGCCAAAAGATACACCAAAACATGTAGCATGTGCTCAAAGAAAATGCAAGAAAGCATGTATTCACATAATGCCAAGAATATGAACAAATTGGAATTATCGAAATATGCATCGAAAGTTCATGAATATGCTTCAAACAGAAGTTAAATGACACTTAAAACATCCATAAAATCAAGCATGACAATCAATGGAAGTTAAAAGGATGAAAGCATGGTAAACACACTTGAAAAAGAAAGAAAATGGCCTTTTGGTTCAGTGTTAATAGATTAACACTTTTGCACTGCAAAGTGTTAATCGATTAACACTTGCAAAATAGCAAAAAAAATTGAAAAAACAAAGTGTTAATCGATTAACACTTTTGCACTGCAAAGTGTTAATCGATTAACACTGGCACAGGTGCTAAAAAATAGGTTTCAAAAGTGCTTTTGGCCAACTTAATGATTGTGCAATCACTCCAATGCTAGGGCAAACAATTATGCATGAAAAATCAAGTTTAAAACCAGCAAATGATCAACAATAGAATCAATTAAATCATCAAGATCATGGATCAAGCAATGGCATAATCAATTCACATGCAAAAACAATGAAACTACATCGCGAATGATACGAGAACATTCGAAACAGAAAAATGAGTGAGATCTACCAACCTACAAGCCGGAGGTTTGGCTTGGTACTTGTTGCAAAGTGATCTTGATGAAGATAAACAAAGAAAACCATAGGAATCTTTAACTATAGCCCAAACGTATCGAAACCGAGCAAAATACGACGAAAACTCCGAAATGAGAATTATCACCGAAGAAGCTTGAAATAATCACTTGAGATGAATCGAAAATCTTATAAAACTCCAGAAATCCAAGTATAATATGAAGATGATAAAGGTTGAGCTCAAGAAATAATCACTTTCGATGTAAAAGTGATTATCCTTTAATGTAGAAATCTAGCTTTGGTGAGGTTTTGGAAGAGAATTGAGATGAAAATGAAGATGTAGCAGAGAAAAATCAGAGAGAATGTGAGAGAATTGAGATTGAAGTGTGAGGAATTTGTGTGAAAATGGTTGGTCCTTTGAAAAGTGAGTGAAGGTGCGTTTATATAGACTTTTGGTTTGGAGTGTGAGAAGTTTGGATTTTGGTTTGGACTTAGCTTTGGGTGGTTTGGAACTAGGCCAGGAGTTAGTTAGACTTGACTCACCGAGTCAAGCGGTTAACTTGGTTAGTTAGAACCAACTCGGTAACAATCCCAATGTGAGCTCCAACATCCAAAGGTCCACATACTTGGAAATCAAGGAACATGGTGCACTTATTTTGGAATGATGCATTGGAATAAATTTGAGTGAATTCTTGAATACTCCAGAATGTTCCACATGTTACTAGACCCATGTAGAAGTTCAAAATGTGGAGGGAAAGTTGATGTCTTGAAAAAGCAGCAAATTCTGCAAAATTTGCATGTGTTAATCAATTAACACATTTGCACTGCAAATGGTTAATCGATTAACTAAGCCAAAAAATGCCCAAATTTTCCTGAAAAATGGTGTTGTGGCCACGGTCCCGATTTTCAACCTCTTGCTTTGATGAATAGGAATAGAAACTCTTATTTTGTGCTTGTTTTGATGATGTGATGACCTTGTGAGGATATTATTAATCGGGCTTGGAAAACTAGAATATTCCTGCAACAAAATCAAACGAGAAAAAGATGTGAATGCGTATGCCAGCGATGCAAATGCACATGCTTATGCAAAAGGCAAAAAGGGAGGTCAAAATGTGGGTTACGACACTTACTTCTGACTCGTCCAAAGAGATTGCTCTTGCAATGTTTTGTTCCTTTGGAATTTCTTCCAGTCCAGAAAATGGAGCTCGATCAGTGATAGGTAAATCAATCAGATGGGAGTACTCTTCCAAAGTTCATGCCAGTTGGTAATCCAGGAAGGTGAAGTAGTGATAAATCGGATCGTTGAACTGTATCAGCGTAAACAGGATTCCTTCAACCACGTTAACTCTTAACAGAGATAACAACCCTCTGTGCTTAGCTCTAAAAGCCTCAGGTTGGTAATCATCCTTGCCAACTTCCTTAAATCCTCTAATTTTGGAGCCTTGAAGGTGTACTTGTGCATCTTTCTTCTACCGAAATCTATAACGCAATCTCTGATATTTGTAATTACTGTTTTTGTTTATTTTGAAAAAAGGATTTTTCTTTTTTTTTTTGAAAAAGATTTTTTATTGTTTGAAAAGAGTTTCTTAGATGAATGCATAAATGCAACACACAAAAACATTTGAAAACATGGGTTCAAGGGTTCAACATCACTAACATGGAGTCATGGCTCTACCAATCCCCAATGGTTGTACTATTTTGGTCAATTTTTGTACCTGTAGAACGGGTTCTAAGGTTCCCAAAGCCATTGACCCCTCCTAGAGATATCAACAGCAAGTTGATTCACTCGAGCGAGTTGTAACATCCTAGGATGAATCTCATTTGAGTGTAGTATCGCATATCAACTATTCTTGATAGTCACCGCACTACCAAATTGTCATATGGTTAATGTTTACTAAATCCTCGACCGATTCGGTGGGCTACCAAGTTAGCTTGGTCGGGTTTCACTCTCTATAAGCGTTTCCTGTCTATGCCACCCTTATCTTAATGTTCTCTCAAACTTTCCACATTCGTATTAATCGCATTCCCATTTGACAGAAAAATAAACACGGGTATCAAGTAGGAATAATAGTATATATATATATATATATATATATATATATATATATATATATATATATATATATATATATATATATATATATATATATATATATATATATATATATATATATATATATATATATATATAGTATAGAAAATGCTAAACAACCTAGACATCTTAGGAACTCTAATCCTAAAGACTCCCCAGCAGAGTCGCCATTTTTCTATAGCGTGCGATTTTTTTCGGTGACGCGACCACCTTACTACATTGGTTGGAATTGGGTGCTACTTTCTGATTTCTTATTTATCCTATGAAGTTGGAAAGGAAATGTAAGCTATCTAAAACTAACCTTGCATGCAAATGTTTTCTTTAACAAATGCTAAGAGATTGGGGGGTCCGGGGCCAGATTATACAATGGGGAGTTGTCAATTACCCAGCTTATATATGGTTATCCATAAATTGTTTGGAATTTTCTTCTGTTATCTACTTAGTGGTGTTTATCTGTTACAAATTTGGGAAAGTTTCTTCTTTGGGAATGTTGAGAGAGTATTTGTGTTTTTTTGGGTTTTTCGATGTTTTTGGTAAGGTACTTGACCTAAGGTTTTTTATTTGTGTGCTCGCTAAGATTTCACATTCTTATGCCTACGTATTCATGTTAAAGAAAACAGGTAAATCAGAGCAATCGTAGTTCCTCCTATTCTATGGGAGGAAAAATATGTTTGGTGTCTTGTTTAAAGCCCAAGATTGAAGCTAGATGAGTATTTGTGTCTTGTTCAAAGCCCAAGATTAAAGTTAAAAAGGGTTGACTGAGAGTGAATTTGTCATCTCTAATGGGAGATATCTCGTCTGTTTATCCAAAATTGTTGGGTAACTGATTATAAAGGAGAATTACTTTAACATGAATATATGGAGTCCAGCGATGCCATAATTTCCTTTATAAGGGTGATGTCCTGAAGGAGAAAACTTTAACTCAGTGTAGAGCAATGCCATTTTTCCTTAGGAGTCTTTCATGCTAAGAGAGGGACATTGGCTTGGATGTAAATAATCCAGAGGCTTGCCACTTACAGCAATTAGATGAACGAAGGGATTTACCAGGATTAAAAGGGACTACAACTTGGATTTTTGAATCAATAAGTGTGCCACTTACAGCAGATATTTGAGATTAAGGTTTGTTTGATTTGTCTATTTTGATGTGTGATGTACAGAGAAATGTCTTCCTACAGAGAGATTTTGATTTCCTCTGAGGGGATGTTGATTTTTGTATGCCTTGATCAAAGCCCAAGGTTGAAGATAAAAGGTTGGCTCTACTAGGGAGTTTTATTACTGTCTTGTACAAACCCCAAGATTGAGGCTAAAAAGAGAAAAGATTGACTCTTTTGGGAAAGATTTTGTCTGTCTTGTACAAAGCCCAAGGTTGAGGCTAAAGAGAATTGACTCCACTGGGGAGAGGTTTTATCTGTCTTGTACAAAGCCCAAGATTGAGGCTAAAAGTTATTGACTGACTCAGCTGGAGGATATTTATATGTGTCTTGTACAAAGCCAAAGATTGAGGCTAAAACTGCTGAGGGTTGATCACTATACAAAGCCCAAGAGGAGGCTGGTTAGGGAATTTCTTATGTGAAGCCTAAGAGGAGGCTAGCTTCTGCTGAGGATTATTGAGATCTAGAGACAGGTTCAAATTGGGGAATCAACTCTTACTGAGGATTGCAAAAGAGTTGAAATATCAGAGACCGTGAGGTTCTGAGTTTTTTTAGGGTTTATTGGTGGTAATTTGACCCTAGCTAGGGAATTTAGAATGAAAGCTTAAAGATTGAGTTTTGAAACCTATGGAGGTTTTAACTCTATTGGAGATTGATAAAGTGATCAGAGTTTTTTCCTGTGCGTTTAGGAAACTTGAATGTTTCTTTGGGATCCAAGAGGAGGTGAGATTTTCCAAGTCTACTGGTATGAAGAAGTTTATCTTTGTATGATGCCCAAGAGGAGGCTGATGTTTTAAGGGATGAGAATCGACCCTAAACTGGTCTGATATTCTGACTCTTTGGAAGATTGAACTAGCAAAAGATGACTAGGTTTTGTCCTATACCTGTAGGAGGTCTTTGGGTCCTTGTACTAAGCCCAAGAGGAGGCTGAGAACTTCTAAGAAGCCTGAGTGTCCTTGTACAAAGCCCAAGAGGAAGTTGGGGATGCTTTTAGGAAGCCTGTGGGTCCAAACCTAAGAAACTTTCAAGAAAGGTTTCACCAGGAATAATCCTTTCTTTAGTGAACAATTCTAGGGTTTGAAGAAATTCAAAAGAGGTTTCACCGGGAATTAATCCTCTTTGGGAAAGTGAATTTCTTGTACAAATTTATAAGTAGTGACGGTCTTGAGAAAAGTTTCATCGGGAATAATACCTTTCTCTATTCCATATTGTATAAGCCCAAGAGGAGGCAAGATTGTATCTAGAATTTCCTACGGGGAACTAGTTTTTGACTGTGTTGAAAGAGTGACCACTGGTTTGATCTAATCCTATACCTAATTGCCGTGGAAAACTCTAAGCAGATATATATACAAGTATATACAGATGAAATATATAAACAAGTATGTTGAAGAGTATAGTAGTACTTACAGGTGAGCAAGCTTCCAGTGTTATAAACACAGCTGCATGGTTAGTTATTCAAGAAATTGAAGATAATTTTGATAATAACTTTGAATTTGAATTTGAATCAAAAGGAAAGTTGTTTTAAAAAGGAGGTTTGGGGCTTATACTCAAGGAGAGGCCTAGATGAATTCTTTTGAAAAGGCGACGATCGCGTCGTAGTTTTGAAAACCATAGAGGGACTTATACAATGACTGAGGCCCAAATTTATTTATATATTTACAAAGTGGTGGGTCTTACACTTTATTAGATGCCCAAGAGTTTATTTTTATACAAGAGATGGGGCTTACAGCTCAGAGAGATGCCCAGATGAAAACAGTGATCGCACCATTATTTTGAAAATTATATCGGGACTTATACAATGACTGAGCCCCAAATTATTTATGTACAAAGGTGGGGTTGAGTCTTACACTCTATTAGAGCCCCAAAAGTGTTTAAAAAGAAGAAAAGTAGGGCTTACAACACAAGAGAAGGCCCAGATGATTTTTGTTTTGAAAAAGGCGATCGCGCCAAGATTTTTAAAATTGTATCGGGACTTATACAATGAATGAGGCCCAAGATGGTTTATTTACAATGGGATGGGACTTACACTCTATCAAGATGCCCAAAATGTTTTTAAAAAATATTTGTAAGGGTGAAAAATACTCAAAACCCTAATTTGTTTGCGAAATGCACTTTTATTTGAATAAAAATCATTTTAAATAATCAAAATTATCAAACATGTGTGAAAAATAAGTTGTGATCTTTGATAAGTGTTTGAAAAATCATGTTTTATCCATAGGATGATTTGAAAATTATTTGAATTTGAAAAATCAAGAGAAGGAAATATTTTTAAATGTTTAAAAAACAAATAAAAATAATTATTTTAAAAAATTTAAATAAATAACATTTTGTTACTTTTTTTTTTTTGGAATAAAATATTTTAACATTTTTATGACTTTTTTAAAAAAAGAACCAATAAAAAATGAAAAAAATTGATGGAGAAATTAATTTTTGAAGTTATAAAAAGATGGTAAAAAAATGTGAAAGAAATAATTGGTAAAAAAATAGGATGGTCCTCCCAAGGTTTGAACGAACGCCCTTGAGGTGGAGGGATTAAAACTTTACCAACTGAGTCAAGTTCGTTGGCTAATAGAGGATGGCAAGAGTGAATAATATGTGAAATTCCCTTTGGAAAATAGTTCAAAAAAAATACCAAAAGGTCTGGGACGAGGGGAATTCGAACCCCAGACCTCTCGCTCGCTACACACACACACACAAATACTAGTGTTTCCACTATGGCGCAATGCTAATTCAAAGATATATTGGCAAGTGTATAATATATACTATGTTTGGTTCTAAAAACCTGAAAATGGCGCCATGGACATCTTCTTCCTTGAGCAACCATCAGACTTCCGTGAAGCAAGCTATCTCTCTTATTTCTCAACCATTTTACAAGATATAAAAATGAAACTTATTCGTTTTTTAACAAGGAACATGATGATTCTTTTCAATTTCATTTAAATTAAGTGTAACAAGAGATATCACGTTGTAACCAGATAAACCCCAAAAAATGCAAGAACTAAATGAAATCTTATACACACAAGATAAAAAGCAGTTGATTGAGGGAAAATGATCTATGAACATCCAGAAATGCAATGGTAACTTGAAAACATGTTTATGATGAATGATTCAATGAGTTTGAAAGTTTAAGGCTTACCTCTACAAGAAGGAATCCATTTCTATGGTAGAGGTGTTACAGGAGTGAAATAATTATCTATATAGCTTCCTTAGGCCTCAAGGATTGTGTTGCAACCTTCAGGATGTTTTGAAACTCTTTGGATAGGCTGGCTCAACTCTGACTGCAGTTGATCCAAGTGAGAAATGAAGATGATGATACTGATGTTTCAGAAGTGTGAGGAGTGTTTGATCAGCTCAAGTATGATGTATGGAATGTGTTAGAACAATTGGTGGTGATAGAATGGCTCACTAATGAAAAATTCGATAGTGACTGCAAATGAAGGTGTTTTTTTAGGGAAAGATATATTTTGGGTAAAGCCAGTGTTCTGAGGCCTTGGTGTACTCAAACTGATCACAATTGATGTCTATTTTTAGTACAACAAGTTTATTTTGGCATCAAAAGTGAATGGAGGCTTGGACAGTCCTTTGGCCAATGCTTATCAAAAGGAATCTTTGGTCTTCTCTAACCATTTACTTGGGCCAGTGTAGCAGGTTATGAGTCATTTGGTTTAGAGATAAAGCTTGACTCAATTCAGTCGGCAATATCTTGATGTTTGCCACCTTGTGAACCTATTGAATGCATTGTGTAGCGAGCGATTTTGGACGCGGTTCTTAAGCGCTGGTCGCTCTCTGCGGTTTGAGCTTTGACTACAGGTCGATTCATTTTTTATCCTATTGTGAGCTGAATAAGGAAGGGAAATAGATGTCTCCAATTAACCCTGCTTGCATACTGAGTTTAAACAGCGGTCTGTTAGGTTACGGATGCTATCAATGTGGGGGGGCCTTTGTACTGGTTATTTGTATTTTCGCCAATACTGTTCTCTTTCTTTTTACCTGGGCAGAAGGTTTCTGGCGGGGACTAAGGATTAGGATGTTAGGACTGGTGCTTTTGAATTACTGCTTTTGATTGACTAAGATATGGGATTTGGGTTTTTTATTGATTGCGCTCGCTAAGATCTTTTCTTTCGATCTTATGCCTACGTATTCCCATTTACCGAAATAGGGAAATCAGAGCGTTCGTAGTTCCTCCTATTCTATGGGAGGAAAGGGGTGTTTTGGTGTCTTGTTCAAAGCCCAAGACATGAAGCTAAAGGTGATTTGTATCTTGTTCAAAGCCCAAGATGTGAAGCTAAAAGGTCTATTTGTGTCTTGTTCAAAGCCCAAGACGTGAAGCTGAAAGACCTCGGTTTTAGAGAGAATTTGTCATCTCTAAAGAGGGGAGAAGGAGAATTACTTTAACTGGGATACACGGATCCGAGCAATGCCATAATTTCCGAAGAAAGGGTTTTAACCTGAAGGAGAAGACTTTAACTTAGTGTAGAGCAATGCCATCTTTCCTTAGGAATTTCTCATGCTAAAAGAGGGACAGTGGCATGGATATAGATGATCCAGAGGCTTGCCGCTTACAGCGATTAGATGAAGGGAATTGTTGATGTTTGTGTACTGCAAACGAGGCACAGCTTTGATGCTAAAAGGTCGATTGGATCAACCAGTGGTTTTCTTATACAAAGCCTAAGAGGAGGCTATTTTGTGTCTCGTACAAAGCCCGAGAGAGAGGCTAAAAGTTTTTGACCCAGTGGGGCATATCGTTATACAAAGCCTAAGAGGAGGCTAGCAAAGAGTTGACTCAGTTGGAGAATCTTTTATACTCAGTAAGAGAGTGTTTTTGTATCTCGTACAAAGCCCGAGAGAGAGGCAAAAAGGTTATTTTGACTCCACTTAGGAGAATTTTGGTATCTCGTACGAAGCGCGAGATTGAGGCTATTGTAACTGTTTCAGTTGAGTGACAGATCCAATATACTGATTTAAAAGAGAAAATTAGTTCTTATATGAGTAACACTGTACACAGGGATTTAATTTGAGGATCAGGGATATTTCCTTCTCTTTGAGGAAACGGGAAATCCAAAGGGTATCGAGACTATCCGAGTCTGCGGGTTTCCTTCCTATTTATCGAAGGGTGCTTGAGAATGTCTTTGAGACTCAAGGAAGTTAGACCGTCCATGTCTAGAGTTTTATCTTTTGTACTATGCTTCGAGAAACAGTAGTAGACTCTATGAAGGGACTGTTCTATGAGGATGACTAGGTTCTGTTCCTATACCTCTAGGAGGTCGTCGGGACAATTTGTACGAAGCCCAAGAGGAGGCTGGGAACTTTTATGAAGCCGACGGGTCCTTGTACGAAGCCCAAGAGGAGGCTATCATTCCCGTAGGAAGAGATCATTATACGAAGCCTAAGAGGAGGCTGTGAATACTTCTAAGAAGCCGTAGGGTCCTTGAATAATGCCCAAGGGGAGGCCGATGCTTTTAAGAAGCCCGTGGGTCTATCATCTCCTTTCCATTAGGAGAGATAACTCTTTTAAAGATAAAAACCACTGGTAAACGTGCGAGGTTTACTATTCAGCGACTTTTAGCTTTTAAAGAGGGTTCCTTAGTTAAGGTCCAAGATTATGACCGTAGTGGGTACCCAAACCCCGAGACATTCAAGGCAAGCTATCCACAAGGAATAGATCAAGTCAGGAAAGTTCGAGAATTGCGAAGAAACTCAAAGATGCCATTCACGGAGAATACATTCATCTTGGGGAGTAGAGCTTCTTGATGATTCCTAAGGAGGACAGCCGGAGAGAAGACTGTATCTGGTGCTCCTATTGGGGATCTAGACGTCTATTTCTACGAATAAGTGAAACGGTGTCACCTAGTTCTAGACGTAGTTGCCGGGGAAACTCGAAACATCTATACTATTATTACACAGTAGATATGAGTTTATGAAAGGAGACTTACAGTGAGCAGCCCCACAATACAGTTTATAATATGAAAGCAGTAAATGAAAGCGATAACCACTTACTCGGTTGTAGTGCTTCCATGCTGTTTGGTTAGTTGTTCAACAAAGAAAGATTAAAAACAACAGTATATTCAAAATCAAAGGAGAAAGTGCTTTGAAAAAGAAAGATCTGGGGCTTACAGCTCAAGGAGAGGCCCAGGGTTTTATTAGTGAGCGCACTGTTTGACTTTGTACAGAGGGACTTATACAAGTGACTGAGGCCCAAAAAGGTTATCTGTACAAAGGGATGGGTCTTACACTCTCTCGAGAGGCCCAAAGTGTTTTAAAGAAAAATAAATGGGTCTTACTACTCGAGGGTAGGCCCAGATGGTTTTTATTTTTAAACGGGCGACGATCGCGCCGTTTACTTGTACAGAGGGACTTATACAATGAGTGAGGCCCAAAAAAGTTTTGTACAAGGGGGGATGGGTCTTACACTCTCTCAAGAGGCCCAAAAAGTTTTGAGATGAATAAATGGGTCTTACTACTCGAGGGTAGGCCCAGATGATTTTTGAAAAGGCGACGATCGCGCCGTTTGTTTTTTTGACGGTATCGGGACTTATACAATAAGTGAGGCCCAAAGATGATTTGGTCAAAAAGAGGATTGGGTCTTACACTCTAATAGAGGCCCAAAAAGGTTTTGAAAATGATTTATGAGGGTTGAATTAATCCAAAACCCTAATTTGTTTTCAAAATGTATTTAATTGAATAAAAATTGAATTCAATTGATCAAAAATTGTTTAACACATGGAAAAAAAATTGTGATCTTGGATTAATGCTTCAAAAATTAAGTATTGACCTACAAAATAATTAGAAAGCATTAAAAGTTGCAAAATCAATGTAGAAAAAATATTTAAAATGCCAAAAACAATCAAAATATTAATCTTTTACAAAAATATCAATTATATGAAATAAATAATATTTTTGGGATTTTTTGATAAAATAAAATATTTTAACATTTTTGTGAATTATTAAAAAAAGAATCAACTCAAAATCATTAAAACTCAAAGAGAAATTAATTTTTGAATCAATTAAACAAAATCACAAAATTCAAATATTTGAATATATGAAAAATGGCGCCAAGAACAGGCTGAAGAACACGCGCGTGTTCTTGGTTTCTCAGATTTGCGTTTTCTATCCAATCTCCATGAATACGTAATCATATCATGCAATCCACATATCATTATGCTCGTCTCAACCTCACGATCATGTCTATGTACTTTAATTTCATTTAAATTAAACATACAACAAGAAATCACGAAGAAACCTCAAGAACCCTAATTTCTGCATGAAGGCTAGGATTTTTGATACACGATTCAAACAATGCAATTAATTGAGGGAAAACATTCCATGCATGATTATGAACATATGGCCAAATTATTGTGCGAGGAAATATGCATAGATTGAGAGATGACCAAGTATGTGCTTACCTCCAAGCCGTGACAGCAAGTTCAAAGTGATTTTTGATTTGGAGGTGTTACAGATGAGTGGTGATGATCTGAACAGCTTCCCTACACCCTATGGATTGTGTTTGGATGGTTGGACTTGATTGAAATTGGCTGGATCATTTTGTGGTACCTCAGCTGCACCTTGTTTGAAAATTTGAGCAACCAGCTGGTGATTTCATGAAATTGATGTTTCAGAAGTTATGTGAGTGTTTGATCAGCTCATATGTGATGTATGTGAGGTGTGTGAGTGATTGGTTTGTGCAGAATTGCTCTCAAACTCAAAACCCGATAGCTACCTTGCTAAGAAAGGCATTTTTGCCAAGAGAAAGAGATTTTGAGGAAAGCATCTGTTAGATGGATTTGGTGTACTTAAACTGACCACAATTGAGCTCTATTTATAGTAGAGCAAGTTTGTTTTGCAAGGAATAGTGCATGGTAGCTGGTAAGTAGGTTTGGCCAATGTTGTCCAATGAGAATCCAAGTCTCCTCTAGCCATTGACTAGAGGTTAGGGCACAGAGCTTTGGTCCCCTTGGTCTTGGATAAGTCTTGACTGATTTCAGATGAGAATGGCTCAGTCCATGCCACCTTGATGGTTCCATTGAATGCCTCATTCCAAATTTGAAGTCTTGTCCCTATTTTGGCCATTCTAAGTTCAACATGCTATTCTTTGTTCCTTGGACCTTGGAGGCTTGGCTCAGTGATTGTCCCCTTTGGATTCAATCCTTTGAGGTGTCCAAGTGGATTGGAGCAATTGAAATTGGCGGATTTTGGCAAATCGACCAAAGTTGCAAATTCTGCCTTGCCTTGACAGATTTCAGCAAGGCAACTTGGCAATGTTGTATCTCATGGTGTAGGTTGAATTTGGCAATGTTCTTGGCCATTTTGGAAAGCTCTTACATGATACAACAACTGTTTGAACAAGTTTAGTTTTGATCTCTTTTGATTCCAAGTGAAAAATCCCCCTACATTTGGCAAAAAGTGAAGGCAAATTCTGACTTAGTGAAAATTTCACTAAGTGTTGGAAAAAGTGACATTTTCACTTTTCAGCCACTTTGATCACTCCATAACTCAAAATCCTTAATGAATTGGAATGACTTGTAGTTGAAGTTTTTGTAGGTGATAATGAGGGCTACAAATCCATCTTTGGATGAGAAAAAATAGCCTTGTGGTTTAGGAGTTATGGTCCTCCAAAGTTGGTACCTTTGCCACTTTATTTTTAACTTAGAAAAATTTCTAAGTTTTATCGTTACCCCTTTTACAAGTTATCTCACTTTTCTTGATTTTTCTTGATGAATGATGATTCAAATCATACATTAACATCATTTTAGGGTTAAAAATCCATTTTGGTGAAAAATCTCAAAAAGTCAAAGTTGACTTTTGTGCACAGTTGACTTTTTATCAGATGAATTCCAAATTGTGCAATTCTTCAGGAAATCATGTCCTTGACCTAAATCAAACTTGATGGACATGTTCCATGGGTGTCATAGGGTATATTCAATCATGTATTAGGGTTTGGGAGCATGTCTTGGTCAAAAGTCAAAGTTACAGTTGACTTTTCCCTTAAAACCCTAATTGTGGTGCAGATGAAAATGAGACTTGTTGCTCAAGCTTCTTGGATCAATCCATTGTTCCAAATTGATCAATATAGTATATTAGAGACCCTCAAATCATATCTTGAGGTCTTGGCTCATGGTTTGTCCCAAAAGTCAACTTAGGGGTGAATTAGGTCAAGAAACCCTAATTCCTGATTTTTGATGAATGCATCCCCTGAGGCAAAATTGACTTGATGCATGGGTTCATGAGGTTCCATGAAGCATATTAGGTTATGTTTTGGATCATTGCCTTGTGCCCAGATGAAAATTTCCATCTGGAGACCCTGGTCGACCAAAACCCTAATTTGGTGACACTGTCGATCTTGAGACTTGATCCACCTAGAAGGGAGCAGCCTTGTGCTTAATCCTTGAAGTGGGAGTCCTTTTTGATCCATTGTGGATGTTTAAGAGATTAGGCAAGTTGAAGATCATGTCATTTCTTGATTGATCCTTTGTCTAAGCACTCAGAGAGGGCTTGAAACCCTAATTTTGATTGTAGTGGATGCTCACCCATCTTTGGGGAGGCTAATGAAGCATAATGGTTCATCCATATTGTGATGATGATTTTCACAATGATGGGAAATCTAAGTGGTCAAAATTTGGGGTATTACAGATGCCCCTATTTAATCTTCTTGGACCCGAAGGTGTGAATGACGAAGGTATTCGAGCATTCAGGGTGCAAGAGGATTAAATATCGGAATATCCGAAATTTTGATGGTGGTTATGAATGGTAGCTTACGCATTCATCTTCTTTAGCTAAGCAATGATGCTTAGAAAAGGTAAACTTCCCCTCGATCCTGGTTTCCTACCAAGGAACTGGTTTCAGTCTCTTTTGAAATAAACTTCCCCTCGATCCTGGTTTCCTACCAAGGAACTGGTCTTAGTTTCTAATTTGAACTTCCCCTCGATCCTGGTTTCTTACCAAGGAACTGGTCTCGGTTTCTGTTTTAAACTTCCCCTCGATCCTGGTTTCTTACCAAGGAACTGGTCTCGGTTTCTGATTTAAACTTCCCCTCGATCCTGGTTTCCTACCAAGAACTGGTCTTAGTTTCTGATTTAAACTTCCCCTCGACCCTGGTTTCCTACCAAGAACTGGTCTTAGTTTCTTTTGTCAATAAACTTTCTTGACAAGGGACGCTATTCATAGCGGCTTTCCTCAAACTTCTCGCCGAATTTTCCTGGGGAGATGCCATTTGAGTGGAAAAAGTTTTGATGTCAGACTTGCTGGGGAACCGATTTGTCTGAATTGTAGAGGTACACAAACTTCTCTGTTTTGGAGACGCCATTTGTCTATTCTACTGGGGAAAGCGAGTCTCTTGAGAGACTGTTTTCGTTTGGGATCTTTCATCATACTTTTCTCGGGATCTTCCCGGAGAAACGCCATATGATGGGGTCCAATTTTGAGGTGTCGATGACCTTTTCATCAACGACTTTTCGGAGAAAAAAAACTGGCGTGCTGCCGAATCTCTGATCACGAGGCTTTCTCTGTGGATTTTCCTTAATCCGGGAAAGCAAGGATATCATCTTCAATGGCGAAGAGTGACATCTGTTGAAGGTTCTCTAATCTTTCAGAGGTTCAAGTTATCAAAGTGGCCAAGTGCCGACTCTGATCTAAAGATACACTGGTGGCGAGATTGTGCAGACGCAACACTTCCTGACGAGGAAAGAACTGACAAAGTCGATTGAGAAAACTGTTTATCACTAGGGGACAAGACCGGCTAGAGTGATAACGATGCAATATGAAATGTAAATGCAAATCAAAAATGCATGAAGTACGTATATATATGCTGACAAAACTGACGCGACATACAGACTAATGGATGAACACAATTGGATACTCGGCCATCGCGGGGCGAAGAAGTACCGTTGATTCAAAATAGCAATTCCACCTTGCTTAGGAGAGATAGTCCCATTGGGAGCTATGTTGATCGGGCTTAGGAGATGAGAACTCGGCCGAGCATGTCAGACGAAACAAAGTTTCTGACACAGTTAATCCCTTCATTCAGGCATACTGGCTTAGAAGGAGTACTTTGATTCTGCACTTTGAAGTTCGCTTACTTCGGGAGAAGCGATCGATGTTCTTATGATGTTCAACAGTCAAAAGAAATTGCCATCTTTATTTTAAGAGCAGAAAAAGTTTTAACAAGTAAATTCATTTTCGTTTTATTTCAAGAATCGCTGATTAAGTTTAAACAACATCGTTCTGTAAAGCTAAAACTAGTTAAGAATTACAAACAAAAGGACAAGGGCTCAAATTTTATTGATAAGATGGAGATCAGCCAAACGCGTGATTCCAAAGAGTATATACAAAGTTAGAAAATGGTAATTTACAGGGAAAAGGGCTACGTTGAAACATAACGACCACTATCCTTCTACCAACTTTGAGTTCGGGACATCCTGAGCTTCTGTCGAAGATGACCTTTGACTGCAGATTTCCTCCAATAAATGATGTAACTACTGCTGAGGGACTTGCCTCTGTTGAACATAGTTACTTGCCATTACCCCTAACTTTTGCCTGGATTGTACTATGAGATTTCCAATCCATCGGGATGATTCTTTTTTTTTTTCATGTCTCTAACTTTTGCCTGGACCGCCCTTTCGAGTTTTCAATCCACCGAGACGTTTTTTTTTTTGTTTAGGCGAAGTATTTCTTGACTACATCAACATTCGTGGGGTAGGCAAATTCCTCTCCGTCCATGGTTGCAAGTCTCAAGGCGCTGCCTGAGAAAGCTTTCGTGACCACATAGGAGCCATCATAATTTGGGGTCCATTTGCCCCGAGAGTCAGTGAGAAATGATTGTATCTTCTTGAGCACGAGGTCTCCTTTTCTGAAAATACGAGGTCGGACCTTTTTGTCAAACGCCCTCTTCATTCTCTGTTGATACAACTGACCGTGGCATAGTGTCGTGATTGGCTTCTCTTAGATCAGGTTCAGGTCGTCGTGTCGACTTTGACACCATTCAGCTTCGGTGAGCTGAGCTTCCATCAATACTCGGATTGACGGGATCTCTACTTCTATGGGGAGAACTGCCTCCATGCCATATACTAGAGAGAAAGGGGTTGCCCCTGTTGAAGTGCGGACAGATGTACGATAACCGTGAAGAGCAAAGGGTAGCATTTCGTGCCAATCTTTATAGGTTACAACCATCTTTTGAACGATCTTCTTGATGTTCTTGTTAGCCGCTTCTACCGCTCCGTTCATCTTGGGTCGGTAGGGAGATGAGTTATGGTGTTCGATCTTGAACTCTGCGCATAACTCTTTCATCATCTTATTGTTCAAGTTAGATCCATTATCAGTAATGATCTCGCTTGGAACACCATAACGGCAGATGATATTGTTTTTGATAAATCGGACCACCACTTGTCGGGTTACATTGGTGAATGACGCTGCTTCGACCCACTTGGTGAAATAGTCAATGGCTACCAGGATGAACCGATGTCCGTTTGAAGCCTTGGGCTCAATCATACCAATCATATCGATTCCCCATATGGAAAAAGGCCACGGGGAAGAAAGAACTTTGAGATGTGATGGCGGTACATGAATTTTGTCGGAGTATATCTGACACTTGTGACACCTCCTCATGTACTTGTAGCAGTCGAATTCCATGGTCAACCAATAATACCCGGCCCTGAGAATTTTTCTCGCCATTGTGTGTCCATTGGCATGAGTGCCAAAGGATCCTTCATGAATTTCTTTCATGAGCATGTCTGCTTCTGGTCTGTCGATGCATCGGAGCAAGACCATATCAAAGTTTCTCTTATAGAGAGTGTCACCGCCCAGGAAGAAGTTTCCAGCCAATCTTCTGAGGGTTTTCCTGTCTTTTCTGAGTGCCCCAGATGGGTACTCTTGTTTCTGAAGGAAGCATTTGATATCGTGATACCAAGGTCTTTCTTCTATGACTGCTTCAATCGCGAAGATGTAAGCGGGCCGCTCAAGGCGCATTATGTCGATCTTAGGTATGTCATTCCATCGACCTACACTAATCATGGAAGAGAGAGTGGCTAATGCGTCAGCCATGTGATTCTCATCATGAGGGATGTGATGAAAGTCGACTCTGTTGAAGAAAGGTAACAACCTCCTTGCATAGTCTTTGTAAGGAATCAATCCTGATTGGTATGTGTTCCAATCTCCTTTTATCTGGTTAATAACCAGGGCTGAGTCGCCGTATACGTCCAAGTTTTTTAATCCTTAAATCAATCGCTTCTTCGAGACCCATGATACATGCTTCGTATTCGGCCTCGTTGTTCGTACATTTGAACGTAAGTCTGGCAGTGAAAGGAATGTGGGAACCCTGAGGGGTAACAATGATTGCCCCAATTCTGTTTCCATAATGATTGACTGCTCCGTCAAAGATAAGTCCCCACTGGGAACCTGGTTCTGGCCCTTCACTGGGTAGCGGTTCATCGCAATCTTTCTTTTTTAGATACATGACATCTTCGTCTGGGAAGTCAAACCCGATTGATTCTTGATCGTCAATCGGTTGATGAGCCAAATGATCGGCTAAAATACTTCCTTTAACGGCTTTCTGAGCATGGTACTCTATGTCATATTCTGATAGTAACATCTGCCAACGGGCAATCCTTCCTGTGAGAGCAGGTTTTTCGAAAACGTACTTGATTGGATCCATTTCGGAGACCAACCAAGTAGTGTGACGAATCATGTACTGGCGAAGACGTTTGGCTGCCCAAGCCAAAGCGCAACAAGTTTTCTCAAGCATTGTGTACCGAATTTCGCAGTCGGTGAATTTCTTGCTTAGATAGTAAATGGCAGACTCTTTCCTTTTAGTTTCGTCTTGTTGGCCAAGTACACATCCCATTGAGTCCTCTAGGACTGTGAGGTAAATGATTAGTGGTCTTCCTTCCACTGGAGGTGATAGAATCGGAGGATTCAACAGATATTCCTTAATACTGTCGAAGGCAGTTTGGCAGTCTTCTGACCAAACGCAATCCTGGTTCTTTTTCAGTAATTTGAAAATCGGCGCACAAGTGGCGGTCATAAGGAATATGAATCTGGAGATGTAGTTCAAACATCCCAGGAATCCTCTGACTTGTTTTTCAGTTTTCGGAGAAGGCATTTCTTGAATGGCCTTGACCTTGTCAGGATCAACCTCAATCCCTTTCTGGCTGACGATGAACCCTAGTAGTTTCCCTGAACGGACACCGAAGGTGCACTTGTTGGGATTCAAGCGGAGCTTGAATTTTCTTAGATGTTCGAACAATTTTGACAGATGTTCAACGTGCTCATCCTCTGTTCTTGATTTTGCAATCAAATCATCGACATATACCTCGATTTCCTTATGTATCATGTCATGAAACAGAGTAGTCATGGCCCTTTGATAGGTTGCCCCGGCATTCTTTAAACCGAACGGCATTACTTTGTAACAAAAGGTACCCCATGGGGTAATGAACGAAGTTTTCTCTATGTCTTTCGGCGCCATTTTGATCTGGTTATAGCCCGAGAATCCATCCATGAAGGAAAAAACTTTGAACCTTGCTGTGCTGTCAACCAGCATGTCAATGTGTGGTAAAGGAAAGTCGTCCTTTGGACTTGCCTTGTTCAGATCTCTGTAATCAACACACATTCTGACCCTTCCGTCCTTTTTGGGAACGGGTACGATGTTGGCTAGCCATTGAGGATATTCAGATGTAGCGAGGAAACCCGCGTCGATCTGTTTCTGTACCTCCTCCTTGATTTTGATGGCCATGTCCGGGTGAGTGCATCTCAACCTTTGCTTTACTGGCGGACATTCCGATCTCAACGGTAAGTGATGTTCCACGATGCTGGTATCCAACCCTGGCATATCCTAATAGGACCAAGCGAACACATCGGGGAATTCTTTGAGAAGCTTTATCAAACCCTCTCTGGCAGTTGGACTGAGCAATGCTCCGATCCTGATTTCTTTTCTCTCTTTTTCTGAACCCAAGTTTACCGTTTCCAACGGCTCTTTATGAGGTTCAATGGACCTTTCCTCTTGTCTGAGTAGTCGGGAGATCTCTTCTGGAATTTCGTTGTCATTTTCTTCTTCAGCCTCGAATACCGGGAACTCAAAGTTGGAAGAAGGCATCGGATCGTATGTTTCAACGGGGTATAAAACAAGCAATCTGCATGACGTGATGATTCATGTTTAGAAGAGATAGAGAAAATTCAAGTGTGTGCAGTGTTTTATTTTACTGCTTATTTTTATTATTGAATGTTTTTTAGGATTACCATTTTCTGAAAAAGCAAAAAGAGAAAACAACAATTAATGCGGAAATTATAGAACGACGTTATTTTATTAATGAACAAGTCGAATCTTGAAACTACAGCCCTATAAAACAAAACTCTGTCGCTTTGGGCAAAGCGAATAGGGAAATTTACAGAAAGCGAGCCCTATCAAAACATCTGTTTCACCTTGGCAGGGTGAAAGGTTAAAGATGGCAATTACTTTGACTGATGAACGACCTTCGGAACCTCGACAGCAACCCATTGGCGGCGAAATCCTCGGTGAATCACAAAGTCTGGCACCTTCCTTGATTTGTCTTCAGAAATGACGCTGATTTCTGGTGGAGCAGGATCGTTGGAATCTGTCTCCCAAGCAGAATTGTCGTAGGAGAATTCCTCTGTTACATTTTGCATAACATTTGTGCTCTCAGCTGTATTTCCCCATCCAGTTGGCTGGATGTCTTCGAGCCTGATACGAGAGCTTTCGGGAGCGGTGTACTTGACCATATAGTCATATTTTCCACTTGGTTGTCCCAAAGTGTCCCCAGACTTCTTTGGAACTGGAGAAGTCATCCCTCTCGATGACGTTGACCTCAGGAAAAGCATAGTTGATGAATTCTAGTCCTGCAAACGTTGCGAATTCATCTTCATGTTGAGTAATTTCTGAATGACCTGAGTGTTGATCCCATGACATGGTGGGGACACAAGTATTCTATTCAATGATGCTCAGCTGAGTTTCGTTGTTCGGCTGACTTTCCGGCCCCAAGTTTCCTGGGTAAGGCTGCCACATTGGCAGACCATCCATCGGGCCATAGTAATTGCGGTCAAAGTTGTCTTTCATCAGAGTGTCCTCCTCTAATGAATTTGGCGGAGCACGGCATCCTTCCGGATCACAATCTCCGTAGATCATTTCGACATCTGATCTTAGTATAAATCTCAGACTTTCTGTAGGAAAGCAAAAAGGCATATGCACCTCTTCCTGAGACATATAGTCGTCCTTGTTAAAGTAGGACTTCCATTCTTCATCTGTGTCAGAGGGATCTTCCTCATTGATAGCATGAACTGTCTGAGACACTGGGTGAAGAAAACCTCCACTGTGGAAGAAGTTTTGAAGGGGATGAAGACTTTCATCGTTGGCAGCTGTCCGGGTACAGGTTGCAGAAAAACCAAGACCCTTCTTTGTTTTATTGTCAATAGGAATGACAAGCTGTCCCCATCCGGTTGTATCGGTACTCTCGACCGCTTTGATAGCATCTTTGTATGAAGAAATTGAAGTTTCTTCTTCAGATTGATCGCTCTTGCTCACCGATAGTGCTTGGAACTGAGTTCCAATAACCTCCTCGGGTTCCACACAAGTAGATGATGATAGGTTACTCACAAGCAAGGCTTGTTCCCCACAAACTGTGACAAGTTGATCGTTCTTGACGAACTTTAGCTTTTGGTGGAGGGTCGAAGTGACCGCTCCAGCCTGATGTATCCAAGGTCTTCCTAATAAACAACTGTATGTTGCCCGGATGTCCATGACCTAGAAAGTGATTTGGAAAGTGTGAGGACCAACAGTTATGGGAAGATCAACTTCGCCGATAACTGTTTTTCTGGATCCGTCGAATGCTTTGACGACGACCTCGTTGACTCTCATCGGAGGGCCCTTGAATGATAATTGCATCAAGGTGGACTTCGGCATAACATTCAGGGCTGACCCTGTGTCTACCAGTACGTTGGCTAAAGCATCGCCCTGGCAGTTAACTGTGATATTGAGCGCCATGTTATGACGGCGACCCTCTTCAGGTAATTCCTCATCACTAAATCCCAAATTATTGCAGGAAGTGATGTTAGAGACAATGCTATCGAATTGTCTGATTGTTACATCCTGTTCCACAAAGGCTTGCTCCAACACTTTCTGTAGAGCCTCTCTGTGTGCTTCTGAACTGAGTAACAGTGATAATACTGAGATCTTTGAAGGAGTCTGTAACAGTTGATCAACGATATTATATTCACTCCTTTGGATGAGCTTTAGCATCTCATCTTTGTCTTTTGAAAAGTCGGGATTACTAGATTGACCGACTGGCGGATCAGGAATTTCTGGCTGAAGTTCCTTTTCTTTGTTAGCTTCCCCAACCCCTCGGTTGAAGATTCTACCACTCCGTGTTACACGACTGACGTCTGCAATATTCACGACGGAGGGTAATGGAATTTCCTTTCCATTCTCAATTGTTGTTGCACCGTATTTGAAAGGGGTCGCCTTAGCTTATTCATACGGTAATGGTCCCGGTAGATAGATGACTATGGGAACCTTCTGATTTTTTAGACCGTTATAAGTAACCTCGATCCGTTCCCGGTTGGGAACTCTAGATTCGTCAAGTAGAGGGACGATGGCAAAAACACCCCTGATCTGGTGATGACCAGAGATCGTGACAACATTCTCAACTTGATCGGCAAGGTAGTTCGGCGACCAAATGATGGGTCCTGAACCTAGATATGGATGAATTTCTCCATGATCGATCTGACCCTAAAGAGCTGCTCTCACAAGGTAACACCCTTGGATACTTTCCGAACAGACGCTACAACTGTCATAGTTGTGTGGTGGCACCTGGCCACGCCCACTTTGAATACAATGTAACCTCACTAGGTTACCTTCCATTGATCGGACATCCTGACTTTGACGACGAGTAGGATTCCTGTTATTGATACTAATCTGCTGAGTATCTTCGTCCATATAGATTGGCATCCACCAGTGATTTAACAAGTGTTGAAGTGCCTCCTGGACAAGGGTACAACCTCGATCGTTTTCGCAACCTGCTTTACAGCTTTGGTAATCATGTGATATTAAGAATCCGAGTCGGACCTGCTCAGCATGTAACTCTACCAGGTTGGTATTCATTACGCGGATATCGAAGATCTGAACCATATTGATTTGATAGGAGTTCCTATCATGGTAGTCTTGGATCCATCCAAGATCCATCTGACGCTGGAGGGCCTCTTGTATGAAAGAGCGTCCCTGTTTGTTTACCGAGCAAATCAGACAGGAACTATAATCATGCCGCGGCAGATTATGATATTGGCTTTGCCTTGAGTGCATCGCCACCAAGTTGACATTCATCACACGGATGTCGTGGTTTTGAATGACGTTAGAATTCGTAGAGACCATGTTAACTCCACGAACTCGGTGCTCCTGGATCCATCTGAGGTCCATTTGTTCCTGTAGAGCTGCTTGCACTACAGAACATCCTTGGTTGTCTTTAGAGCAGATATCACACTGGTGATAATTATGAGGTGGCACATGGCCATATCCACTCTGTCTACAATGCATCCTGACCAGATTGGTCCCCAATAAGAGTACATCGTGAATTTGATAGACATTGTTAGTCTCTTTCTCAATCAGATTAACTGCAGCTTTCTCGTGTTGAGGCAGCGGGTTCGTAAGAACATTAGGATTCGTACCTTTGAAAGATAAGAGCCCGCTCCTAACAAGCTTTTGCACGTCGGACTTGAAATTGAGACAAGCTCAATGTTATGCCCTGAACCTCCTTGATGATAAGGGCATATTTGATCCACCTTAAACCAGAAAGGCGGATTTTCTGGAACTGAAAGGGGAAACTTAGTCTGAATGTGCCCCTTGGCTAGCAGTAATGGAAACAGTTCTGCGTACGTTACAGGTATAGGATCAAATCCTGGTGGCCGTGTTGTACGGTTATTATTATATGGGGGGCGAGCCTGCTGAAGAGGCTGTTGTGTCCTTTGTTGGTCAGGTTGGCTCTGCGCAACCTGAGGTTGATACATAGGAACAGGCGCGGCCGATAGCAGGAGTAATAGCTGCTACAGGCTGATAACGTTGCCTTTGCTTTCCGAGAGAGATATTCCCAATATCTTACTCTTTTTTCTTAGGGAGAGCACTACCGTATTTTTTAGTGCCGCTCGTTGATCCAGTTTCTTTTACCAAACGTCCTTCTCGGACAGCTTCCTCAAGACGTACACCCATGCCGACCATTTCGGTGAAATCACTGGGCGCACTGGCAATCATTCGGTCATAGTAAAATGAGCTTAAGGTCTTTAAGAAGATCTTTGTCATCTCTTTTTCCTCAAGAAGTGGACAAATTTGAGCGGCAATTTCACGCCACCTTTGAGCATACTCCTTAAAGGTTTCCTTTTCCTTTTGCGACATTGATCTGAGTTGATCTCTGTCGGGTGCCATGTCCAAATTGTATTTGTATTGTTGGACGAAGGCAGTACCAAGATCTCTGAATGTACTGATCGTAGTACGGTTTAAACCCATGTACCATTTGAGTGCAGCACCGGTTAAACTATCCTGGAAGTAGTGAATCAGCAGGTCCTGATTCTCCGTCTGGGCTGACATCCGCCGAGCGTACATCACCAGATGGCTCTGAGGGCAAGAGTTACCCTTGTATTTTTCAAAGTCGGGCACTTGGAACTTGTGCAGGACTTTTACATTTAGGACCAAGCAGAGGTCTGCGGCGTCCTTTCCAAATAGATCCTGACCGCGAATGGCTTGCAGCTCTTTCTGCATTTCCAAGAACTGCTCCTAGAATTCATCCATTCTGTCAAACATAGTTTCCTTCTTACCAGAAGGTGTTCGTAGAATCTGTCCTTCCGGGACAGTGTGCACCACAGGGGGTGGTACCGTGACTACGGCAGTAAGTCTTGGCGCTTCCCGAAGTTTGTAACCTTCAGGAGTCTTGAGTATGCCCCTGGCATCTTCGCTTTCCCGAAGTTTGTAACCTTCAGGCCCAGCGGCTTCTGTTGTGATTCCCTGATCTTCAGTGATCGGCGGAACATATCCTTCCGGGATATAGTTAACAGGCATGCCCCAAGGACGATCTTTCGGCATCTGATACCTAGGATCATACTTTTCTATGCTGGGCGTTGAGGTGACCTCTGAGATCACGGTTCTTTGTAGCTGAGCTTCTGCCATGGCTTGCATATCGTTACGAAGCTTTCTCATATCCTCTCTCAGAGCGTCGATCTCTTCTTTTAACTCTCTGTTTTCTTCCTCAAGATCATCCATCTTTTTCTGACGATTGGCCCGAGTATTGTACGAATGAGACAGTTTGACTTCAGAATCGAGATACAAACGTGAGATTCGTAGGTAAGAAGAATACGCGATGTGAGAATGATGAATGCAATTATTATATTAATTGTTCTTTTTTTTTGTTTAATCAAAATAAACTTCGACAATTAGATTGCAAATATCAAACAGTGGGGAAACCCCTTTTTATTGAAATTCAAAGGATTACAGAAATGGAAATACAGTAGATTACTAAGTGCAGAAACAGAAACCTAAACTAATGGGTCCCGAGTCCTCTTCTTTGACCGGGGTGTTGATTCTGGTATCTTCCTTTTCTTTGACCGGGGCGCTTGGGCCGTTGTCGGGTTGTCAGTCCTTTGCCAAGTGAAAGGAGTGAGCAAATTCCTTTGGTCATCTTGATTCTCTACAGCATGCTGCTCCAAAATTTCAATCAGAGCATCTTTCTCTTTCAGTAATTGCTGTATTTGGATACACTCTACGTCGAGGGTGCGGTACTTGTTCTTCCAAGATCTTCTTTCCTTTTGAACTTTGTTGAGAGTAACCTGAAGCCTTTCAGTTTCCGTCATGAAGTACATGACAATTTCCCTCGGCGGAAGAATTCCGTAACGAGGATAAGGCATCTTTAGCTTGAGAGCTCTAGTTTGTACCCAGTGGAGATAAGGCTCCACCGAGACACAGTCCGGTTTTCCCAGAGACTCTAGTCCTTTCTTATGAACATGTTTCCAAGCTTGCACTATTTCCATCTTTAGTGCTCTGTCACTTTCTCCTTCCTTGAAGAAAAGACCTTCCAGATGAACACCCAGTGGGATGTGTCTCATCGGGTATCCAAATTGACGAAGAACCAATATCGGATGATAGTTGATTCCTCCCTTAGTTCCTATGAGGGGTACGCTGGGGAAGTTTCCACAACAGTCAATGATTCTGATTCCCTCATAAATCCTATTACACCAATCTATATCAGAGTTGGTAAGAGACATGATCTTCTGCGACCAACGTAAGACACTCTTGCAATCCCAAAAAGCAGCAGACTTGGGCAAGTGAGAGATAAACCATTTGTAAAGCAAAGCTACACAGCATGTGATCTCCCCTCCGCTGTACAAATTTTCCAAGTGTACAGAATGATACGCATCTGCGAGCAAAGTCGGCACAGGGTTTCCAATGAGAAAAACCTTAATAGCGTTGATATCGACGAAGTTATTGATGTTGGGAAACAAAAATAACCCGTAGGTGAGCAAGACAAAGATGCTTTCAAAAGCAGTCCCGTTCCCTATACTAGCAAAGTACAGAGCTTTCTTGGTCAGGAACTGGGCTGGCAAACCTTGGATGCCACCCTTAGTGGTCATGTGAGTCCGGACCTAAGACTCGTCCAAATGAATTGCTATTGCAATAGTCTGATTCTTTGGAATTTCTTCCAGTCCAGAAAATGGAGCTCGATCAGTGATATGTAAATCAGTCAGATGAGAATACTCCTCCAGCGTTGGTGATAGCTGGTAATCTGGGAACGTGAAACAGTGATAAACCGGATCGTAGAACTGAATGAGCGCGTCCATGATCCCCTTAATCACATGGACTCTTAACAGTGGTAGCAAACAACCGTGCTTGGCTCTGAAAGCCTCTGGGTTAACGATCATCCTCGCTAACTTTCTCAAATCCCCTAGTTTTGGAACCTTGAAGGTATACTGGTGAGTTCTCCTTCTACCGAAATCCATTAATGCAATCTTTTTCTCTGATATTTGCAATCACAGTCTTAGTTTAATTTGAAAAACAGAGAGACTAGAAGAGAAATTTTTTTTGTTTTAATGTTTTATTAAATGGATGCATGAATGCAGCACACAAAAATATAGAAAAAACATGGGGTCAGAGGGTCGTTGTCATGAAGTCAAGGCTCTACCCATCCCCAAAGGTTTATACTAGGGTGATTTTTGTACCTGTACTCATTATCATCAGCTCCTCCCAGGAAAGCAAAACAACAAGCGGATCGCCAGCGAGTTGTGTGCAATCTTAGAGTAAGTGTCATTCACCGAGAATAGATCACCAGCCTCAAATGAGGGTAGTATCGCGTAACAGCTATTTCCGATAGCTTCCGCACTACGAAAAAGGTTGACTTTTCTTAAGTGTATACTCAATCTCACCACATGCGGCATCACACGCATTCCCAGTAGCAGAAAAATAAACACGTATAGCATTTAGGAAAAGCAGTATATATATTTGTCCTAATCATCCTAGACTTATAAAGCTATGAATCTTAAGTTCCTGACAGAAATGGGTTCCCCGGCGGAAGCCCCAATCTGTGGTTCTCAACCCAAGAGATGGACCAGCATAGGTCAATCTTTCTCCTCAGCCGAGTTCCCATTTTTCGTAGAAAACGGGGATGATGCCCTAAGGCAGAAAAGGAGACTCCCCAGCAGAGTCGCCATTTTACAAGGAAAACAGACAGAAAGAAAAACAAGGGCCCCACGGTGGGCGCCACTTTTCTGTAGCGAGCGATTTTGGAAGCGGTTCTTAAGCGCTGGTCGCTCTCTGCGGTTTGAGCTTTGACTACAGGTCGATTCATTTTTTATCCTATTGTGAGCTGAATAAGGAAGGGAAATAGATGTCTCCAATTAACCCTGCTTCCATACTGAGTTTAAACAGCGGTCTGTTAGGTTACGGATGCTATCAATGTGGGGGGGCCTTTGTACTGGTTATTTGTATTTTCCCCAATACTGTTCTCTTTCTTTTTACCTGGGCAGAAGGTTTCTGGCGGGGAATAAGGATTAGGATGTTAGGACTGGTGCTTTTGAATTACTGCTTTTGATTGACGAAGATAAGGGATTTGGGTTTTTTATTGATTACGCTCGCTAAGATCTTTTCTTTCGATCTTATGCCTACGTATTCCCGTTTACCGAAACAGGGAAATCAGAGCATTCGTAGTTCCTCCTATTCTATGGGAGGAAAGGGGTGTTTTGGTGTCTTGTTCAAAGCCTAAGACATGAAGCGAAAGGTGATTTGTATCTTGTTCAAAGCCCAAGATGTGAAGCTAAAAGGTCTATTTATTTCTTGTTCAAAGCCCAAGACGTGAAGCTGAAAGACCTCGGTTTTAGAGAGAATTTGTCATCTCTAAAGAGGGGAGAAGGAGAATTACTTTAACTGGGATACGCGGATCCGGGCAATGCCATAATTTCCGAAGAAAGGGTTTTAACCTGAAGGAGAAGACTTTAACTCAGTGTAGAGCAATGCCATCTTTCCTTCGGAATTTCTCATGCTAAAAGAGGGACAGTGGCATGGATATAGATGATCCAGAGGCTTGCCGCTTACAGCGATTAGATGAAGGGAATTATTGATGTTTGTGTACTGCGAACGAGGCACAGCTTTGATGCTAAAAGGTCGATTGGATCAACCAGTGGTTTTCTTATACAAAGCCTAAGAGGAGGCTATTTTGTGTCTCGTACAAAGCCCGAGAGAGAGGCTAAAAGTTTTTGACCCAGTGGGGCATATCGTTATACAAAGCCTAAGAGGAGGCTAGCAAAGAGTTGACTCAATTGGAGAATCTTTTATACTCAGTAAGAGAGTGTTTTTGTATCTCGTACAAAGCCCGAGAGAGAGGCGAAAAGGTTATTTTGACTCCACTGGGGAGAATTTTGGTATCTCGTACGAAGCCCGAGATGGAGGCTATTGTAACTGTTTCAGTTGAGTGACAGATCCAATATACTGATTTAAAAGAGAAAATCAGTTCTTATATGAGTAACACTGTACACAGGGATTTAATTTGAGGATCAGGGATATTTCCTTCTCTTTGAGGAAACGGGAAATCCAAAGGGTATCGAGACTATCCGAGTCTGCGGGTTTCCTTCCTATTTAACGAAGGGTGCTTGAGAATGTCTTTGAGACTCAAGGAAGTTAGACCGTCCGTGTCTAGAGTTTTATCTTTTGTACTATGCTTCGAGAAACAGTAGTAGACTCTATGAAGGGACTGTTCTATGAGGATGACTAGGTTCTGTTCCTATACCTCTAGGAGGTCGTCGGGACAATTTGTACGAAGCCCAAGAGGAGGCTGGGAACTTTTAAGAAGCCGACGGGTCCTTGTACGAAGCCCAAGAGGAGGCTATCATTCCCGGAGGAAGAGATCATTATATGAAGCCTAAGAGGAGGCTGTGAATACTTCTAAGAAGCCGTAGGGTCCTTGAATAATGCCCAAGAGGAGGCCGATGCTTTTAAGAAGCCCGTGGGTCTATCATCTCCTTTCCATTAGGAGAGATAACTCTTTTAAAGATAAAAACCACTGGTAAACGTGCGAGGTTTACTATCCAGCGACTTTTAGCTTTTAAAGAGGGTTCCTTAGTTATGGTCCAAGATTATGACCGTAGTGGGTACCCAAACCCCGAGACATTCAAGGCAAGCTATCCACAAGGAATAGATCAAGTCAGGAAAGTTCAAGAATTGGGAAGAAACTCAAAGATGCCATTCACGGAGAATACATTCATCTTGGGGAGTAGAGCTTCTTGACGATTCCTAAGGAGGACAGCCGAAGAGAAGACTGTATCTGGTGCTCCTATTGGGGATCTAGGCGTCTATTTCTACGAATAAGTGAAACGGCGTCACCTAGTTCTAGACGTAGTTGCCGGGGAAACTCGAAATATCTATACTATTATTACACAGTAGATATGAGTTTATGAAAGGAGACTTACAGTGAGCAACCCCACAATACAGTTTATAATATGAAAGCAGTAAATGAAAGCGATAACCACTTACTCGGTTGTAGTGCTTCCATGCTGTTTGGTTAGTTGTTCAACAAAGAAAGATTAAAAACAACAGTATATTCAAAATCAAAGGAGAAAGTGCTTTGAAAAAGAAAGATCTGGGGCTTACAGCTCAAGGAGAGCCCCAGGGTTTTATCAGTGAGCGCACTGTTTGACTTTGAACAGAGGGACTTATACAAGTGACTGAGGCCCAAAAAGGTTATCTGTACAAAGGGATGGGTCTTACACTCTCTCAAGAGGTCCAAAGTGTTTTAAAGAAAAAGATAGGGGTCTTACTACTCGAGGGTAGGCCCAGATGGTTTTTATTTTTAAACGGGCGACGATCGCGCCGTTTACTTGTACAGAGGGACTTATACAATGAGTGAGGCCCAAAAAAGTTTTGTACAAGGGGGGATGGGTCTTACACTCTCTCAAGAGGCCCAAAAAGTTTTGAGATGAATAAATGGGTCTTACTACTCGAGGGTAGGCCCAGATGATTTTTGAAAAGGCGACGATCGCGCCGTTTGTTTTTTTGACGGTATCGGGACTTATACAATAAGTGAGGCCCAAAGATGATTTGGTCAAAAAAAGGATTGGGTCTTACACTCTAATAAAGGCCCAAAAATGTTTTGAAAATGACTTATGAGGGTTGAATTAATACAAAACCCTAATTTGTTTTCAAAATGTATTTAATTGAATAAAAATTCAATTAAAATGATCAAAAATTGTTTAACACATGGAAAACAAATTGTGATCTTGGATTAATGCTTCAAAAATTAAGTATTGACCTACAAAATAATTAGAAAGCATTAAAAGTTGCAAAATCAATGTAGAAAAAATATTTAAAATGCCAAAAACAATCAAAATATTAATCTTTTACAAAAATATCAATTATATGAAATAAATAATATTTTTGGGATTTTTTGATAAAATAAAATATTTTAACATTTTTGTGAATTATTAAAAAAGATATCAACTCAAAATCATTAAAACTCAGAGAGAAATTAATTTTTGAATCAATTAAACAAAATCACAAAATTCAAATATTTGAATATATGAAAAATGGCGCCAAGAACAGGCTGAAGAACACGCACGTGTTCTTGGTTTCTCAGATTTGCGTTTTCTATCTTATCTCCATGAATACGTAATCATATCATGCAATCCACATATCATTATGCTCGTCTCAACCTCACGATCATGTCTATGTACTTTAATTTCATTTAAATTAAACATACAACAAGAAATCACGAAGAAACCTCAAGAACCCTAATTTCTGCATGAAGGCTAGGATTTTTGATACACGATTCAAACAATGCAATTAATTGAGGGAAAACATTCCATGCATGATTATGAACATATGGCCAAATTATTGTGCGAAGAAATATGCATCGATTGAGAGATGACCAAGTATGTGCTTACCTCCAAGCCGTGACAGCAAGTTCAAAGTGATTTTTGATTTGGAGGTGTTACAGATGAGTGGTGATGATCTGAACAGCTTCCCTACACCCTATGGATTGTGTTTGGATGGTTGGACTTGATTGAAATTGGCTGGATCATTTTGTGGTACCTCAGCTGCACCTTGTTTGAAAATTTGAGCAACCAGCTGGTGATTTCATGAAATTGATGTTTCAGAAGTTATGTGAGTGTTTGATCAGCTCATATGTGATGTATGTGAGGTGTGTGAGTGATTGGTTTGTGCAGAATTGCTCTCAAACTCAAAACCCGATAGCTACCTTGCTAAGAAAGGCATTTTTGCCAAGAGAAAGAGATTTTGAGGAAAGCATCTGTTAGATGGATTTGGTGTACTTAAACTGACCACAATTGAGCTCTATTTATAGTAGAGCAAGTTTGTTTTACAAGGAATAGTGCATGGCAGCTGGTAAGTAGGTTTGGCCAATGTTGTCCAATGAGAATCCAAGTCTCCTCTAGCCATTGACTAGAGGTTAGGGCACAGAGCTTTGGTCCCCTTGGTCTTGGATAAGTCTTGACTGATTTCAGATGAGAATGGCTCAGTCCATGCCACCTTGATGGTTCCATTGAATGCCTCATTCCAAATTTGAAGTCTTGTCCCTATTTTGGCCATTCTAGGTTCAACATGCTATTCTTTGTTCCTTGGACCTTGGAGGCTTGGCTCAGTGATTGTCCCCTTTGGATTCAATCCTCTGAGGTGTCCAAGTGGATTGGAGTAATTGAAATTGGCTGATTTTGGAAAATCGACCAAAGTTGCAAATTCTGCCTTGCCTTGACAGATTTCAGCAAGGCAACTTGGCAATGTTGTATCTCATGGTGTAGGTTGAATTTGGCAATGTTCTTGGCCATTTTGGAAAGCTCTTACATGATACAACAACTGTTTGAACAAGTTTGGTTTTGATCTCTTTTGATTCCAAGTGAAAAATCCCCCTACATTTGGCAAAAAGTGAAGGCAAATTCTGACTTAGTGAAAATTTCACTAAGTGTTGGAAAAAGTGACATTTTCACTTTTCAGCCACTTTGATCACTCCATAACTCAAAATCCTTAATGAATTGGAATGACTTGTAGTTGAAGTTTTTGTAGGTGATAATGAGGGCTACAAATCCTTCTTTGGATGAGAAAAAATGGCCTTGTGGTTTAGGAGTTATGGTCCTCCAAAGTTGGTACCTTTGCCACTTTATTTTTAACTTAGAAAAATTTCTAAGTTTTATGGTTACCCCTTTTACAAGTTATCTCACTTTTCTTGATTTTTCTTGATGAATGATGATTCAAATCATACATTAATATCATTTTAGGGTTAAAAATCCATTTTGGTGAAAAATCTCAAAAAGTCAAAGTTGACTTTTGTGCACAGTTGACTTTTTATCAGATGAATTCCAAACTGTGCAATTCTTCAGGAAATCATGTCCTTGACATAAATCAAACTTGATGGACATGTTCCATGGGTGTCATAGGGTATATTCAATCATGTATTAGGGTTGGGAGCATGTCTTGGTCAAAAGTCAAAGTTACAGTTGACTTTTCCCTTAAAACCCTAATTGTGGTGCAGATGAAAATGAGACTTGTTGCTCAAGCTTCTTGGATCAATCCATTGTTACAAATGGATCAATATAGTATATTAGAGACCCTAAAATCATCTCTTGAGGTCTTGGCTCATGGTTTGTCCCAAAAGTCAACTTAGGGGTGAATTAGGTCAAGAAACCCTAATTCCTGATTTTTGATGAATGCATCCCCTGAAGCAAAATTGACTTGATGCATGGGTTCATGAGGTTCCATGAAGCATATTAGGTTATGTTTTGGATCATTGCCTTGTGTCCAGATGAAAATTTCCATCTGGAGACCCTGGTCGACCAAAACCCTAATTTGGTGACACTGTCGATCTTGAGACTTGATCCACCTAGAAGGGAGCAGCCTTGTGCTTAATCCTTGAAGTGAGAGTCCTTTTTGATCCATTGTGGATGTTTAAGAGATTAGACAAGTTGAAGATCATGTCATTTCTTGATTGATCCTTTGTCTAAGCACTCAGAGAGGGCTTGAAACCCTAATTTTGATTGTAGTGGATGCTCACCCATCTTTGGGGAGGCTAATGAAGCATGATGGTTCATCCATATTGTGATGATGATTTTCACAATGATGGGAAATCTAAGTGGTCAAAATTTGGGGTATTACACATTGAAACAAAATTGGAGTCTTTGAGATTCTTAGCCTTTTTAGGTGACACATAGCTACATGTAGATCCTTGGACTTGGGAAGATTGTGGATCTGATATTTTCCCTTTGATGTTATCCCCTGAGGTGTCCAAATAGATGACAAGGCTTGTAATTGCCTAACTTAGCCAATTCGAGCAAGAATGCACAAATCTGTCTTGTACAAGACAGTTTGAAAGTGTCATTTTGGGAGGATCATATCTGTAACACCCCAAATTTGTAAGAATATTTATTTAATTTATTTAAATATAATACTCATGTATTTTAGTGAATTTTGGTGGTTTGTATTGACGTTGGTATTTTGTGGAGTTTGGTTATTTATTTAAATAATAGTATATAATATGGAATATATTGTATTATTATTTATTTTAAATAATATTAAAAGAGTAAGGCTAAATGGGACTTTTGAAGAGGAGTTAGTGAGGGTTATATTGAGAAAGCCCATTTTAGAAGCCCGAAGGTTAGGTTTAACAAAAAGAGAATTTGAGAGAAATAGGATTCATTTTTGTTAGACCGTGAAAAGAAGGAAAAAGGCCAGAGCTCTGCGGAAAGAGGGAAAAGCTTAGGATTTGAGAAGGATTCCGAGAACTCAAGAAAGAAAGCTTGGAACCGACAATCTAAGGTATGAGGAGTATTGCATTTCATTATTTTCAATATAGGAATTCGATGTGTTTAAAGCGGATTTTGAGGTTTATATGGGTTTATGGGTTTTATGAGTAAACTTATGATTTAGGGCATTTTTGAGGATTGATTATTAAGGGTTGAATTGAATAGGATAAAAGTAAGCCTACGAGGCTAATTTCTGTTGATGTTGTTCTGACCTTGTGGAAAAGAGGATTGTGAGGGTTATGAGGGTAATTAAGGTTTTGTGAAGGTTTATGTGATTTTGAGGTTTAGGATAGTGTAATAAATCGGCCTAATAGTTGTAAGTTGTGTGCCTCTTGTTGCCGTAATGCCTTAGGAATGTTTTGGGGATGTTTTTGGGGTAAAGGTGGCTGGAATCGGAAAGGTTTTTGGGTCTGTTATGCTACTGATGTGTAGCAGTGATTTCCTGAAATCCCGACCTCGCAAAGTAATGGAATCCTTCGCAAAGAGACCATTCGCCCCAGACTCGGTGGGCGACCAGCGCAGCGAATGCACGATGACGCTATCTGATGATACTTGGATGAAATTTTAGTGATGGTTTTTGGTTCACACAGCGAACCTCTCAGTGAATGACTTCGCTAGGCGAGTAGAGGTAGCGAGGGGGACAGAGTGAGGTTTCTCTGGGTTTTGTATGGGATTCTGGGGTTCGCTAGCAGCTCACAAAGCGAACACCCCAGCAAACCGGTTCGCACGACGAACTCCCTAGCGAATGCTTGTTGTTTCGTGAATTGTTTTATGATTCTTGTATTGTCTTGATGTTTTGAGCTGTGATTTTTCTGATGAATTACCATGTGTATATTGATGACTATGAGATGATGATTTATGATGTTTTGATGAATAAATGACGATGTGATTAACATGAGATTTTGATGAATGGTGATGCACGTAATGACTTTTATTGATGATGGTGATAATGATGTTGTGTATCATGCATTCATAGCATTTCAGACTACGGTCTATGGTGGCTTCAAACCCATTGTGTGGATGTGAGGTAATTTTGACGTGCTCCGGTTCTTGTGTAGAATCGATCCTAATGACGGGGCTCTTTGGAGGGTGATGGCCACATGCATGAGTCTTGTTGTGCATTGCATCTATTTGGCATTGATGTCATTTATGATATTGTGATTTTTGATATTTTTCTTTGTGATGACTCTGAAGATGTTTTATATGATGATGACGCCATTTTATGCATATCTTGTTTTTTCATTGATTATAATGAATTGTGATTACTCACCGTGCCTGTTTAAATGTACCTCCACGTGGGTAACTTGCAAGTGATCAGGCTTAGCTGTGGATGCCTTCGAGGACTTTTGGAGTTTATTTTGCTTTTGTTTGATGTAGAGGGTCTTGCTCTGATAATGTAACATCGGATTGGGTCGTTGAGTCGAACCATGTTGAGTTGTTATTTGATTATTATGATTCTATTTTAAAACCTTTTTTATTTGGGATTATTGTGGTTATGGTGGTTCCGCTGCTATTTGATGGATTTTTGATTATTTTGAGGAAAACTCGTTGTTTACGGAGCAAATGTGTTATTTTGAGTTTATTGAGAAATATACAGCCTTCTGAGGTGATTTTTACTCTGATAATTTGTGTATTTTTGCCGTGTATTTTTGTGGGGTAGAAAAGGGTGTTACATTAGTGGTATCAGAGCAGGTCGGTCCGTCGGGTCAGGTTTTACTTGATGTCAGTTCCTTGTCAGTCGACGAGTGTGTGTACACTGTCAATATTTTGTTTCTTTTAACCTTGTTGGTGGTGTGCAGGATGGCTGGAAGAAATGATCGTGTTATTACTGATGCGTTGGAATCGGTTGCTCAAGTGGTGGCTCAGCTCAATCCGAATGGTGGAGTTCCAGACGAGTTTCATGCTTTGGGGAAGTTTAAAATGAACAATCCACCGACTTTTGAGGGTACTCATGATCCAGCTAGTGCACATAAGTGGCTAAAGGCGATCGATAAGATCTTCCGGGTGATGGGGTGTACTGAAGAGCAACAAGTTCAGTTTGGAACGCATATGCTGACAGAAGAGGCTGAGGATTAGTGGGATAACCCTCGTCAGAGACTCGCAGATGTTGGCACTGTGATAAACTGGGATGTGTTTAAGCAGGAGTTACTGGGAAAGTATTTTCTTGAGGATGCTCGTGGCAAGAGAGAATTGGAATTCCTTTAGCTGAAGCAAGGAGACATGACTGTGACGGAGTATGTCGCGAAGTTCGAGGCACTGGTGAAGTTTTGTCCGCACTACAACCATGTTGATGCTGAGATGTTCAAGTGTCTCAACTTCGAGAATGGGTTGAGACCAGAAATTAAGCAGGGTATTGGGTCTCAACAGATCCGCAGGTATGCTGAGTTGGTTGACAAGAACAAAATCTATGATGAGGATAGCCGAGCTCGATCTGCTCACTACAAGCAGTTGAGTGAGAAGAAAGGGCAGTATAGGGGGAAGCCTTATACGACTTCAGCTGACAAAGGGAAGCAGAAGGCTTCAGATGGGAAAAAGACAAGGGGGAGCAGCTCCCGCTTGTGGGAAATGTTGTAAGTGTCGCGAGCAAGGCCATCGTGCTGATGTGTGCACCAATAGTGTGTTGAGGTGCTATAGATGTGGCAAGAAGGGTCATAGAGCTACTGACTGCAAAGATGATGGTCCAACCTATTTCAATTGTGGTGAGAAGGGTCACATCAGTACCCAGTGTGAGAAACCGAAGAAGACTGCTACTGCTGCTCAGACCAGTGGCAGAGTGTTTGCTTTGAGTGGTGCAGAGTAGCTAGAGAAGGACAACCTGATTCGAGGTACTTGTTTTATTAATAATATTGAGTTGGTTGCTATTATTGATACTGGTGCTACTCATTTTTTTATCTCGCTTGAATGTTCTAATAGATTGGGTTTGAAGTAGTCTGATATGAATAGGAATATGGTAATAGAAACACCAGCTAATGGTTCTATTACTACTACCCTTGTGTGTTTGAGATATCCTCTGACAATTTTTGGGAAGAGTTTTGTGATGGATTTGGTGTGCTTACCCTTGTACCAAATCGATGTAATCTTTGGAATAAACTGGTTGGAGTTCAACCATGTTCACATCAACTGTTATAATAAGACTGTGGAATTTCCTGAGTTTGGTGATAGTGGAGAGTTGATGTTCTTGTCTACTAGGCAAGTAGACAAACTTATGGAAGACGAAGCTCTGGTGTTTGCATCGTTGCAGATTGATCGTGAAGCTGTGAGTGTTGACTTACCTGTTGTATGTGAATTTCCAGATGTGTTTCCAGATGACATCAGTGATTTGCCTCTAGAGCGTGAAGTAGAGTTTGCAGTGGACATAATACCAGGTACGAGTCCGGTGTCAATGGCTCCTTATCGGACGCCAGCTTCTGAGTTAAGTGAATTAAAGAAACAACTGGAAGAATTGCTTGAGAAGAAGTTTGTTCGACCGAGTGTTTCTCTGTGGGGTGCCCCTGTGTTGCTAGTAAAGAAGAAAGATGGTAGCATGAGGTTGCGTGTTGATTATCGGCAGTTGAATAAGGTGACTATTAAGAATAAGTATCCACTTTCGAGAATTGACGACTTGATGGATCAGTTGGTAGGCACTTGTGTGTTCAGTCAGATTGATTTGAGGTTGGATTATCATCATATTCGAGTTAAGCCTGATTATATTCCGAAGACAGCTTTCAGGACGAGGTATGGTCACTATGAATACACTCTGATGTCGTTTGGTGTATGTAATGCACCTGGTGTGTTCATGGAGTATATGAATCGGATTTTTCATGAGTATTTGGATAAGTTTGTGGTGGTGTTTATCGATGATATCCTAATATATTCTAGATCTGAAGAAGAACATGTCGAATATTTGATAACTGTGTTGCAAGAACTGAAGAGAGTAAGTTGTATGCAAAGCTGTCGAAGTGTGAGTTTTGGTTAAAGGAAGCGAGTTTCCTTGGCCATGTGATTTCAAGTGGTGGAATTATTGTTGATCCTTCTAAGATTGATGTTGTGTTACAGTGGGAGACTCCAAAGTCTGCTATCGAAATACGAAGTTTTCTGGGATTGGCAGGTTATTACCGCAAGTTTATCGAAGGCTTTTCTAAGTTGGCCTTACCTTTGACTCAGTTGACTCGAAAGGGTCAAGCTTTTGTGTGGGATGCAGCTTGTGAAGTGAGTTTTATGGAATTGAAGAAGATGTTGACGACCGCTCTAGTGTTGATTTTGCCTAATCCGAGCGAATCTTTTGTGGTGTATTGTGATGCGTCGAAGATGGGTCTTGGTGGAGTATTGATGCAGAATGGAGAAGTTGTTGCCTGTGCTTCGAGATAATTATGAGTTCATGAGAGGAATTATCCTACACATGACTTAGAATTGGCCGATGTGGTGTTTGTGTTGAAGATTTGGCGACATTATCTGTTTGGCACTAAGTTTGAAGTATTCAGTGATCATAAAAGTTGGAAGTAATTATTTGATCAAAAGGAATTGAATATGAGGCAGAGGAGGTGGCTAGAGTTGTGGAAGGATTTTGATTTTGATTTTAGTTATCATCCGGGCAAAGCAAATGTAGTGGCTGACGCATTAAGCAAGAAGTCATTGCATATGTTGATGCTTATGGTGAAAGAATTGGAATTAATTGAGCAATTCCTAGATTTGAATTTGGTATGTGAAGAGACCTATGACAGTGTGAAGTTGGGATGTTGAAGTTGACTAGTGGTATTCTGGAAGGAATCAAAGTGGGACAGCAATCTGATTTAAAGTTGGTTGACCAGTCGACTTTAATCAACCAAGATAATGGAGGGGAATTCCGGATTGATGAGAATGGTGTGATGAGGTTTCGGGATAGGGTATGTGTTCCAAATGTTCCAGAAATCAAGAAGAGTATTGTAAAAGAAGGACACCGAAGTAGGTTGAGTATTCATCCCGGTGCTACGAAGATGTACCAGGATTTGAAAAAGTTGTTTTGGTGGCCGGGTATGAAGAAGGATATTGCAGAGTTCTTTTATGCGTGCTTGACGTGTTAGAAATCGAAAATTGAGCATCAGAAGCCTTTAGGCATGATGCAACCGTTGAATATTCCAGAATGGAAATGGGATAGCATTTCCATGGATTTTGTGTCAAGATTACCGAGAACTGTTAAGGGAAATGATTCAATTTGGGTGATCATGGATAGATTAACTAAATCGGCTCATTTCTTGCCTATGAAGATTAATCATTCTATGCAAAAGTTAGTCGAGATGTACATTGAGGAGATTGTGAAGTTGCATGGGATACCTTCGAGTATTGTGTCGGGTAGAGATCTGAGATATACATCGAGGTTCTGGAAGAGTTTGCAAGATGCTTTGGGTACTAAGTTGAGGATGAGTTCTGCCTACCATCCGCAGACGGACGGTCAGACAGAAAGGACTACCCAACCTTTAGATGATTTACTGAGGGCTTGTGTGTTGGATCACGGAGGATCTTGGGATAACCATTTACCGCTGATTGAGTTCACATACAATAATAGTTTTCATGCTAGTATTGGAATCACGCCCTATGAAGCTTTGTATGGGAGAAGCTGTAAGACTCCTTTGTGTTGGTATGGGTCGAGTGAGAGTGTTGTACTCGTACCTGAGATTGTGCAAGAGACGATCGAGAAGATTAAGATGATCCAAGAAAGGATGAGAGCGTCGCAGATTCGTCTGAAGAGCTACCATGATAAGAGAAGGAAGACACTTGAATTCCAAGAGGGAGATCACGTCTTTTTGAGGGTGACGCCAGTGACTAGTGTGGGTCGAGCTTTGAAGTCTAGGAAGCTCACTCCACATTTTGTTGGTCCATATCAAATCTTGCAGAGGATAGGAGAGGTAGCCTATCGAATTGCTTTACCACCGTCACTTGCGAATTTGCACGACGTGTTCCATGTGTCTCAGTTGAGGAAGTACATTCCGGATCAGTCGCATGTGATTCAGATGGATGATGTACAAGTGAGGTATAACCTGACAGTGAAAGCATTACATGTGCGGGGTTATGGTCGAGAGCTGAAGCAACAGCGGGGTAAGGACATAGCTTTGGTGAAGGTGTTGTGGGGTGGACCAGCTGGCGAAAGTTGGACTTGGGAACATGAATATCTGATGAGGGAGTCGTATCCGACTCTATTTCCTTGAGGTAATTTTCGAGGGCGAAAATTCTTAAAGTGGGGGAGAGTTGTAACACCCCAAATTTGTAAGAATATTTATTTAATTTATTTAAATATAATATTCGTGTATTTTAGTGAATTTTGGTGGTTTGTGTTTACGTTTGTATTTTGTGGAGTTTGGTTATTTATTTAAATAATAATATATAATATGGAATATATTGTATTATTAGTTATTTTAAATAATATTAGAAGAGTAAGGGTAAACGGGACTTTTAAGGAGGAGTTTGTGAGGGTGATATTGAGAAAGCCCATTTTAGAAGCCCAAAGGTTAAGCTTAACAAAAACAAGAATTTGAGAGAAATAGGATTCATTTTTGTTAGACCGTGAAAAGAAGAAAAAAGGCCAGAGCTGTGAGGAAAGAGGGAAAAACTTATGATTCGAGAAGGTTTCCGAGAACTCAAGAAAGAAAGCTTGGAATTGACAATCTAAGGTATGGGGACTATTTCCTTTCATTGTTTTCAATATAGGAATTCGATGTGTTTAAAGCGGATTTTGAGGTTTATGTGGGTTTATGGGTTTTATGAGTAAACTGATGATTTAGGGCATTTTTGAGGATTGATTATTAAGGGTTGAATTGAATCGGATAAAAGTAAGCCTACGATGCTAATTTCTGTTGATGTTGTTTTGACCTTGTGGAAAAGAGGATTGTGAGGGTTATGAGGGTAATTGAGGTTTTGTGAAGGTTTATGTGATTTTGAGGTTTAGGATAGTGTAATAAATTGGCCTAATAGTTGTAGGTTTTGTGCCTCTTGTTGCCGTAATGCCTTAGGAATGTTTTGGGGATGTTTTTGGGGTAAAGGTGGCTGGAATCGCAAAGGTTTTTGGGTCTGTTATACTACTGATGCGTAGCAGCGATTTCCTGAAATCACGACCTCATAAAGCGAAGGAATCCTTCACAAAGCGAACATTCGCCCCAGACTCGTTGGGCGGACAACGCAACGAATGCGTGATGACGCTATCTGATGATACTGGGATGAAATTTTAGTGATGATTTTTGGTTTGCTCAGTGAACCTCCCAGCGAATGACTTCGTTAGGCAAGTAGAGGTAGCGAGGGGGACAGAGTGAGGATTCTCTGGAATTTGTATGAGATTCTGGGGTTCGTTGGCAGCTCGCAAATCGAACACCCCAGCGAACCGGTATGCACGGCAAACTCCCTAGCGAACACCTGCTGTTTCGCGAATTGTTTTATGATTCTTGTGTTATCTTGATGTTTTGATCTGTGATTTTTCTAATGAATTACCATGTGTAAATTGATGACTATGAGATGATGATTTATGATGTTTTGATGAATAAATGACAATGTGATTAACATGAGATTTTGATGAATGATGATGCACGTAGTGACTTTTATTGATGATGGTGATAATGATGTTGTGTATCATTCATTCATAGCATTTCAGACTTCGGTCTATGGTGGCTTCAATCCCATTATGTGGATGTGAGGTAATTTTGACGTGCTCTAGTTCTTGTGTAGAATTGATCCTAATGATGGGGATCTTTGGAGGGTGATGGCCTAGTGTCCATCGACTTTGACGAATTGGTACCACATGCATGAGTCTTGTTGTGCATTGCATCTATTTGGCATTGATGTTATTTATGATATAGTGATTTTTTATGTTTTCCTTTGTGATGACCCAGAAGATGTTGTATATGATGATGATGCCATTTTATGCATATCTTTTTTTTATATTGATTATAATGAATTGTGATTACTCACCCTGCCTGTTTGAATGTTGCCTCCACGTGGGTAACGTGTAGGTGTTCAGGCTTAGCTGTGGATGCCTTCGACGACTTTGGGAGTTTATTTTGCTTTTGGTCGATGTAGAGGGTCTTGCTCTGATAATGTAACATCAGGTTGGGTCGTTGATTCGAACCATGTTGAGTTGTTATTTGATTATTATGATTTCATTTTAAAACCTTTTTTATATTGGATTATTGTGGTTATGGTGGTTCCGCTGCAATTTGATGGCTTTTGGATTATTTTGAGGAAAACCCGTTGTTTATGGAGCAAATGTATTATTTTGAGTTTATTGAGAAATGTGCACCCTTCTGAGGTGATTTTTACTCTGATAATTTGTGTATTTTTGCCGTGTATTTTTGTGGGGTAGAAAAGGGTGTTACAATATCTCCTTGCTCAAATGGAGTTATGGAAAGCTCGTGTACTTTTTAGAAAGCCCTTATATGGAACATTTCATGTGTGGTCATAGTTTGTGTTGAAACTATTTGGACTTAGTTGAAAAATTCCCATGAACATTGATGTTCAAGGCTGAAACTTAGACAGTTTTGTACTAAGTGTTAATTCTTTGGTTTTTCACCACTTTGATCTATCCATAACCAAAAATCCATGAATAATTAGAGTTTCATGTAGTTGAAGCTTTTGTAGAATTTAGGAAGACCTACAAATCAGGCTTTGGATCACTCAAAATGGTTGTTTGGATCAAAAGTTATGGTCCTTGGAAGTTGGCACCAAAACCATCCAAATTTAGTAACTTAGAAAAATTTTCAAATTTCCAAGGTTACCCCTTTTACAAGTTATCATGATTTCTTGATCAATTATTGTTCAAATGACATCATAAATCATACTTTATTAAAATATGAGTCACAAGGATCATTTTTGCCAAAAAAACTCATGTTTTGACTTTAGGCTCCGGAGTGGTTCGGTGCGGAGAAACCCTTATTCCCGACTTTTGAGGAATGCATTCTCTGAGGGTGTTTTAACTTTGCAAAGGGACTCCTATGGTTATTTTGAGCACATTGTGTCACATTTTGAAGCCTTGGCTCATTCCCCTATGAAAATTTCACTCTGGAGGTCTCAGACGACAAAAAACCAAATTTGGTAACACTTGGTGTTTCGAGGCCCATTCCACTGGGAATGTTGCAACCTTGTGCTTGATTCTTGATGTGGGAGTCCTCTTGATCCTTTATGGGTGTTTGATAGGTTAGACAAGTTGAAGATCATGTCATTTCTTGATTGAACTTTTGTCCAAATGCTCAAAGAGGGATGGAAACCCTAATTCTTATATATAGTGAATGTTCAACCATCTTTGAGGAGATTGATGAGGCATGATGGTACATCCATATTGTGGTGATGACTGTCACAATGATGGGGAATATTATGGTCAAAATTTGGGGTATGACAGCTATGTGTTTATGCTAGGTGGTGCACAAGTTTAGGGTTTAGGAAGGGGAAGATATCTTAAACTAACCCTGCACGCAAGTGTTTTCTTTAACAGATGCTAAGAGATCGGGGATCGGGGTCTGGTTATACAAAGGGAAGTTATTAACACCCAGAGTATCTATAGTAATATATAGGAACCTTCTTTTGCATGTATTTCTACTATTTGAAATGCTATCTTGTGTTTATCTGCTGTGAATTGGGAAAGTTTCTCCTTTGGGAGTGTTGAGAGAATGTTTTTGTTGCTTTCGGGTTTTCTATTGTTTTCTGGGAAGGTACTGGACCTAAGATTTTTTATTTGTGTGCTCGCGAAGATTTCGTAATCTTATGCCTACGTATTCCCGTAAAGAGATTTGGTAAATCGGAGTAATCGTAATTCCTCCTATTCTATGGGAGGAAAGTTTTGTGTCTTGTTCAAAGCCCAAGATTGAAGCTATTTGAGTATTTGTGTCTTGTTTGAAGCCCAAGATTGAAGCTAAAGTTGACTGAGAGAGAATTTGTCATCTCTAAAGGGAGATATCTCACCTATTCATCCCAAATGTTGAAAAATTGATTATAAAGGAAAATTACTTTAACTGGTATGTGTAGGATCCAACAATGTCGTAATTTCCTTTATAAGAGAGATGTCATGAAGGTAGAAGCTTTTTAACTCAGTGTAGAGCAATGCCACTTTTTCCTTGTGAGTCTTTCATGATAAGAGAGGGACATTGGCTTGGATGTTAGGGATCCAGATGCTTGCCACTTATAGCAGTTAGATGAAAGATAAATTTTAGCCAGGATAAGGGAAGGACTCCATCTTGGATTTTGAATCAACATATGGGCCACTTACAATAATTATCTGGAAAAAGGTTTTTGATTTATTGTTTTTTATATGTGATGTATTGAAAGGGTATCTTCCTACAGAGAGGACTCATGGTCTCATCTTAGGGGATGTTGTTTTTTGTGTGCCTTGATCAAAGCCCGAGGTTGAAGCTAAAGGAAACTGACTCCAGTGGGAAGGTTTTATTTGAGTATCTTGTTTGAAACCTAAGATGTTGAAGTTGAATAAGTTAGAGTATAGAGAACTGACTCAATTGAGGAGTATGATGTTTGTCTTGTACAAAGCCTAAAATTGAGGATGACTGGGGAAATTCTTATATAAAGCCTAAGAGGAGGCTGACTCTTGCTGAGGATCAATGAAATCCAAAGAGAAGATCTAAATTGTATTGAAGAATCCATAGGGAAATAACTCTGGCTGAGGATCAGGGAAGAGTTGAAGTACCAGATGCCATGAGGCTCTGATTCTATTAAGGTTTTGTTAAGGTCAATCTGACCTTGGCTGGGATTTTCAAGGTGAAAGTTTAAGCCTTGTTGGAGATCAGAGAAGTTTAAAGGTGAGTTTGAAAACCTTAGAGGTTTTAACTCTTCTGGAGACTTGTGTACTGGTGAAAGTCTAAAAAGAGACTAATGATAATGAGAAATTCCAAGTCTACTTGAATGAAGCCCAAGAAGAGGCTGAGACTATCCAAGCCTCTTTAAGAAGTGGTAGACTCTGGTGTAGAGAGATCTTTGTATGATGCCTAAGAGGAGGCTGTTGGATTTAAGGGATGAAGATCAACCCTTTTGTGATTAGGTATTTTGGAGTTTTTACTTTCCTGAGGATTAAACTAGCAGTGATGACTGAATTCTATCATATGATTTTAGGAAGCCTTTGGGTCCTTGTACTAAGCCCAAGAGGAGGCTGAGGAACTTCTACGAAGCCTGTTGGTCCTTGTACTAAGCCCAAGAGGAGGCTGGGGATACTTCTAGGAAGCCTGTTGGTACAAGCCTAAGAAAAGTTCAAGAAAGGGTTCACTGGGAATTAATCCTTTCTTTGTTGAACAATTCTAAGGTTTGAAAAAATTCAAAAGAGGTTTCACCGGGAATTAATCCTCTCTGGGGAAATGAATTTCATATGTATATGTTTCTAAGTTTTGACATTCTTGAGAAAAGTTTCACCGGGAATAATGTCTTTCTTTGTTCCATATTGAATAAAGCCCAAGAGGATGCAGACTGTATTGATGGGAGTTTCTTATGAGGGAACTAGTTATTGACTATGTTAGAAGTAACCTCTGGTTTTACCTAAGTGTAGACCTAACTGCTGGGGAAACTCTAGACAGATATGCACAAGTATATACAGATAAAAAATTTAACAGGTATATAAACAAATATGCATTGAATTGAAAAGATGTTGGGTCTTACACTCTGAAAAGAGGCCCAAGTGTATTGTGATTAATTGTATGATTAGGGTTTTAAGAAATTGAAGAAAGTTTTGAGAAAACTTTGAATTTGAATTTGAATTAAAAGAAAGTTGTTAAAAAGAAAAGTATGTTTAGGGCTTATAACTTAAAGAGAGGCCCAACTGGTCTAAGAGCAGTTTTACCGGGAATAATGCTCCTTTCAGTACTAGTTAAAACAGATAGATGATTTTGAAAACAGATGTATCGGGCTTACAACTCAAGGAGAGGCCCATGGAGGTTGTTTATTGTTTAAAACAAAGTTTTTATACAAAAGACTAGGGCTTATAATCAAGGAGAGACCCAGATGACTTGTTTTGAAAACAGGGATCACACTGTGATACCAAAAGACATTGTGGGACTTATACTACAATATAGGCCCAAAAATTCATTTATGTACAAATAGGGTTGGGTCTTACACTCTATTAGAGGCCCAAAGGTGTTTTTAAAGAAGAAAAATGGGGCTTATACTCAAGGAGAGGTCCGGGATTATTTATTTACAAAAGGGGTTGGGTCTTACATTCTATTAGAGGCCCAAAAGTGTTTCAAATGAAGATTGAAAATTTAAAATCAAGGAAAAAACCCTAATTTTAATAAATACAATTTTTTCAAAGAAAATTAAATTAAAAAATGATATAAAATATCAAATATATTTAAAAACATGTTGTGAACTTTGAAAAATGGTTTGAAAAATCAAGTTTTATTCATATGAAATCTTCAAATTCAATTGAGTTTGAAAAATCAAGAGAATGATTTCATTAAAAATGTTTTAAAATAATTAAAAAGAAATTCTTTACAAAAATTCAAAATATATTAAATAAATAATATTCGTTTGATTTTTCTGTGGAATAAAATATATTAACATTTTTGTGAATTTTGAAAAAAAAAAATCAATAAAAATGATTAAAATTGAGAGAGAAATTAATTTTTGAAATCAATTAAGAAAATTAATAAAAATTCAAAAATTCAAAAAGGGCGCCAAGAACACTTGTTCTTATTCGCGCGTTCTCTGTTTCCCAAAATTTGCAAAACCGTCTCAATCTCACTCAATACATGATGAAATGGAATGATTCAAATATCAATCTTGCTCGCGTTTGATCAAGGAATACGATGGTGGTATTTAATTTTGTTTATTTTAAGTGTGGACTGAGATAATTCGTATGAACACAGAAACCCTAGTTTTTGCAAAAACCATAGTGAAATTCTATACACGAATGAAAACATGCAATTGATTAAGGGTTATTACTCTATGAACTACCAGAAACATGTTGGTAACTTGAAAACAAATTTATGATGCATGTAGTATAGAGTTTGAGAACTTCGGGCTTACTTGTACAAGAGGAATTCGAATTTTGATATAGATGTGTTACAGATGTTGTGTGATGATCTGGATAGCTTCAATGGACCTTATGTAAGGTATGTAGAAGCTTGGAATTTATTGAAGACCCCTGGAACTCTTTGTGGTATCCCAACTGCAACTTGGCTCAAGTGTGATTTGGAGGTTTGTGATTCTGATGTTATAGATGATGGAGAAGTGTTTGGATAGCTTCTATATGATGTATATAAGGTGTCTACAACATTAGTTTTGATAGAATTACTTTCTATTGAAAAATTCGCAAGTTACTTGAAAAAGAAGTAAATTCTGGTTTTGGAGAGTAAAGTGAAGGAAAACATGGATTGTTATGTTTTGGTGTGTGTTAATCAGTCACAAATGACCTCTATTTATAGTAGAGGAAGTTTGGTTTTCAAGGAATAATGAATGGAGACTGATCACTATGAGTAGCTATGTAGCCTTTGACTTGGATAATTCAAAGGTGCCAAGTCTCCTCTAGCTTGACTCAATTCAATTTCTGCAAGTTTGAACACTCAGAGCTTGGACTGAATCTTGACTGGTTTGGATTGGCATTCTAACACCCTAATTTTAGTAATTATTTATTTATGTTAATTAATTGAGTGATTTTATGATTTAATTGATTTATGTGATTTATTTAATTTATTTGAATTATTTGATTTAAATTAATTATCTGATTTATTGAATTTATATGAATCTGTTTAAATATTGATTATTTATTAAAATGTTGATTATTTATTAAATAATGATAGTTGTTAAAATATTGATTATTTATTGAATACTGAATAATTATTGAATATTGAATTGAATAGTGAATATTTATTGTATATCGAATTTTTAATTTTGAGTGATTGATTAATTATTCTATGTTTAATTAATTACTAAATAATTATTAATATTGAGTAGTACTAAATAATTATGTAAAATATTGAATCTTTGTTTTATTTATTGAATATTTATTAAATAGAGAATATTTATTTTAAAAAATTTGAATACTTATTAATTATTGAAATAATAATTAAAATATTGAAGATTTATTGAATATTAATTATTTATTCAAATATTGGCTAATTATAGAAATATTAGTAGTTCATTAAAATAGTAGTTATTTATTGAATATTAAATTGATTATTTATTTAGATATTGACTATTTATTTAAATATTGATCATTTAATTAAATATTTATTGTTTATTTAATAAATTGATTATTTATGGAATAGTGAATATTTATCGAATATTGGATTCAATTATTGGTGATGGATTAATTATTCTATGTGTAATCGGTATTGTGAGATTTGTGAAATGATATTAGATTGTGTTGATTTTTGTAAATCACTTGCTATGTGTATTGGTAATATTTGAAGGATGAATGTCTTGATTTTCAAAATGTGATTGTGTGTGCAATTGTGTGATAATTCAAGTGAAACGAATTATTAAGGATATGCATGATATTAAGATTAGGGAATGATCTCAATTGCATATGGTTGTTGATTGCATACGCATAATTTGTGTCAAGAGGCAATGCTTGCTAGTTCCGTGGGAGCTAGTGACTTGTCTCAAACCTAGAGTGGGGTTTGAAAGCTTAGGGGACGTGCTTTTATTTGTTAGTGATCTAGGGGACGGACCCGATTTAAGTGTAAAAACCGAAAAATAATAAGTGTTGGTACCACATGGCATGAGTTTCATTGAGTCTTGCATCGAATCACATTGCATATATGTTTGTTATATGGAAGTATGTGTATGTATGACTTGTTGAATTGGTGAAATGGTGAATTGTATGGTTACTTGAGTAATACTTTGTTGATGAAACTTTGAAGTGTGAGAATGATTATAATTAGGTTTGTATGCCTTTAAATTAATTATTATCTTATGATTTCAATAATGATGTGAATTCTCACCTTCTGTTGGAATGATGTTTTATACGACATCACTCGGGTACCGAGGATTAGAGTTGCTTCTAGCGCGAGGTAGCCGTTGGAGTAGCTGATTTAGTTTCTGTTTTTATTATGGGTCGGGTCATGCTCTGATCATGTAACGATGGGATCGTTTCGGTTTATGTTTTGAGAGATACACTATGTACTCTACTTGTGTTTTTAAATTTATTTGAATTGTGTGACGTATTGGCTTTTATGCCTAAGTATTGATTATAAATGAGATGAGCATGAGACTTTCTTTATGTCTATTATTATTAAAGTAGATTCACTGCTACATGCTAAGTGAATGTTTATGAAAAGCATGAATTTAATTTAAGTGTATTTGAGTATGACAGGTGTTTGTGTAATATTTTAAAATTATATATGAAACCCTTTGTGAGATGCATGATATTTACTCTGATTTATTTATATATTTTCCGCGGGGTTTAGAAGGGTGTTACATTAGTGGTATCAGAGCAGGTCGGTCCATCCGGCCAGGTTGTCTAATGTTGTTTGTTCCCTAGTATGCGACATGTGTGCAAAAACACTATAGGTACACGTTTGTTTTCCTATCCTTTGCTTTCAGGGGTGAGATTGAATCGAGTGGGGGAGAAGCTTTTGCTTATTTTAGTTGTTTCAGTTGTGGAATATTGGTTTGGTGTGCTGCTGATTGCAAGGAACGCTATTAAAGTTTGGTAAAGATGGTTTATGCCCCATCATGATTGTCGATAGTCTATTGACAAATTGAGGAACTGATCACCCTTAATCTCTTGTTGATAGTGGACGGGATCATGTTGGATGGCATAGACGTGTCTTGCAAGCTTATATGGTGTGTTCAGTGAATTATTTGGAGTTAACCCAAGTGCTTATAGATTGTTGTGTTAAGACGGTTATTTTTCTTAAACCTGAGAATGAAGGAGACTTGTTTAAGTCTGCTAAGCAAGTGAATGAGTCGGTGCAAGATGGTGCCAAGATGTTTTTGTTGATGGCAACTTTAAGGATTGGTGAAAGTGGAGCAGTTGGTGCTTTGCCAATTGTTCATGATTTTCCGGAAGTTTTTCCTGATGAGATAAGTGATTTACCTCCAGAACGTGAGGTGGAGTTTTCGATCGACTTAGTTCTTGGAACTAGTCCAGTATCGATGGCTCCATATCCTATGTCCGCATCGGAATTGAAAGAGTTGAAGAGTCAACTTCAAGATTTTCTTGAGAAGAGATTTATTCGTCTGAGTGTGTCACCGTGGGGTACACCAGTTTTGTTGGTTAAGAAGAAGGGAGGTTCTATGAGGCTTTGTGTGGATTATAGACAATTGAACAAGGTGACTATCATGAACAAGTATCCACTTCCGAGGATTGATGATTTGATGGATCGGTTGGTTGGTGCAAGTGTGTTCAGTAAGATAGATTTGAGATCTAGGTATCATCAGATTCGTGTGAAGGCTGAAGATATACAGAAGATTGCTTTTAGAACGAGGTATGGACATTATGAGTATTCTGTGATGCCATTTGGTTTGACTAATGCACCAGGTGTATTTATGGAGTACATGAATAGGATTTTCCATCCTTATTTAGACAAGGTTGTGGTTGTGTTCATTGATGATATTTTGATCTATTCGAAAAGTGGAAAAGATCATTATGAGCATTTGAAGATTGTGTTATCTGTGTTGGAAGAGAAACAGTTGTATGCTAAACTTTCTAAGTGTGAGTTTTGGTTGAAGGAAGTGAGTTTCCTTGGCCATGTGATTTTGAGTAGAGGCATTGCAGTTGATCCATCGAAGGTTGAAGCTGTATAGCAATGGGAAGCTCCGAAATCAATTTTTGAGATTAGAAGTTTTTCTTGGTTTGGCAGGTTATTATCGGAAATTCATTGAAGGATTTGCTAAGTTATCTTTGTCGTTGATGCAGTTGACTAGGAAAGGTCAAGCTTATGTTTGGGATACAAAGTGTGAAGAAAGTTTTCAAGAGCTTAAGAGAAGGTTGACGATAGCTCTTATTTTGATTTTTTCGAATTCGGCAGAACTGTTTGTTGTGTATTGTGATGCTTCATTAATGGGTTTGGGAGGTGTGTTGATGCAACATCAGCAAGTTGTAGCTTATGCTTCAAGGCAACTTAAAATACATAAGAGGAATTATCCGACACATGACTTAGAGTTGGCCGCCGTTGTGTTTGTTTTGAAGCTTTGGAGACATTATTTGTTTGGTTCCAGATTTGAGGTATTTAGTGATCATAAGAGTTGAAGTATCTCTTTGATCAGAAATAATTGAATGCGAGGCATAGGAGATGGTTGGAACTTCTGAAAGATTATGATTTTGGTTTGAATTACCATCCGGGTAAAGCAAACGTGTTAGCTGATGCATTAATAGGGAAATCTTTGCATATGTCGATGATGATGGTAAGAGAGTTGGAAATGATTGAGCAATTTCGTGATATGAGTTTGATTTGTGAAGAGACTTCTTATGAAGTTAAGCTTGGTATGTTGAAGCTTACTAGTGGTATTCATGATGAGATTGGAGAAGGTCATAAATCTTATTTGAGTTTGGTAGATCGGTTGACTTTGATCAATCAAGGTCGAGGTGGTGATTTTCGGATTGATGAAAATGGTATTATGAGATATCATGATAGAGTTTGTGTTCCGGATATTGTTGACCTAAAAAAGAGTATTATTGAGGAAAGGCATCGTAGTGGATTGAGTATTCATCGCGGTGCTACTAAGATGTATCAAGATTTGAGGAATGTATTTTGGTGGCCTTGTATGAAGAAAGATATTGTAGAGTTTGTGTATTCTTGTTTGATTTGTCAGAAGTCGAAGATCGAACATCAGAAATCGTCAGGTTTGATGCAACCGTTATCTATTCGTGAGTGGAAAGGTGACTTGGGAACTTGAGAGTCAGACGAGGGAGTCTTATTCTGAGTTATTCGTTTGAGGTAATTTTCGAGGGCGAAAATCTTTTAAGTGGGGGAGGGTTGTAACACCCTAATTTTAGTAATTATTTATTTATGTTAATTAATTGAGTGATTTATGAATTAATTGATTTATGTGATTTATTTAATTTATATGAATTATTTGATTTAAATGAATTATCTGATTTATTGAATTTATATGAATTTGTTTTAAATATTGATAATTTATTAAAATGTTGATTATTTATTAAATAATGATAGTTGTTAAAATATTGATTATTTATTGAATATTGAATAATTATTGAATATTGAATTGAATAGTGAATATTTATTGTATATCGAATTTTTAATTATTAGTGATTGATTAAAAATTCTATGTTTAATTAATTACAAAATAATTATTATTATTGAGTAGTACTAAATAATTATGTAAAATATTGAATCTTTGTTTTATTTCTTGAATATTTATTAAATAGTGAATATTTATTTTAAAAAATTTGAATACTTATTAAATATTGAAATATTCATTAAAATATTGAAGATTTGTTGAATATTAATTATTTATTCAAATATTGGCTAATTATTAAAATATTAGTAGTTTATTAAAATAGTAATTATTTATTGAATATTAAATTGATTATTTGTTTAGATATTGACTATTTAGTTAAATTTTGATCATTTAATTAAATATTGATTGTTTATTTAATATATTGATTATTTATGGAATAGTGAATATTTATCGAATATTGGATTCAATTATTGGTGATGGATTAATTATTCTATGTGTAATCGGTATTGTGAGATTTGTGAAATGATATTAGATTGTGTTAATTTTTTTAAATCACTTGCTATGTGTATTGTAATATTTGAAGGATGAATGTCTTGATTTTCAAAATGTGATTGTGTGTGCAATTGTGTGATAATTCAAGTGTGACGAATTATTGAGGATATGCATGATATTAAGATTAGGGAATGATCTTAATTGCATATGGTTGTTGATTGCATACGCATCATTTGTGTCAAGAGTCAATGATTACTAGTTCCGTGGGAGCTAGTGACTTGTCCCAAACCTAGAGTGGAGTTTGAAAGCTTAGGGGACGGGTTTGGTTTGTTATTGGATTAGGGGACGGACCCGGTTTAAGTGTAAAAACCGAAAAATAATAAAAAGTGTTGGTACCACATGGCATGAGTTGCATTGAGTCTTGCATCGAGTCACATTGCATATATGTTTGTTATATGGAAGTATGTGTATGTATGTGACTCGTTGAATTGGTGAAATGGTGAATTGTATGGTTACTTGAGTAATACTTTGTTGATGAAACTTTGAAGTGTGAGAATGATTATAATTATGTTTGTATGCCTTTAAATTAATTATTATCTTATGATTTCAATAATGATGTGAATTCTCACCCTTCTGTTGGAATGATGTTTTATACGACATTGCACAGGTACCGAGGTTTAGAGTTGCTTCTTGCGCGAGGTAGCCGTTGGAGTAGCTGATTTAGTTTATGTTTTTATGTTGGGTCGAGTCATGCTCTGATCATGTAACACTGGGATCGTTTCTCTTTATGTTTTGAGAGATACACTATGTACTCTACTTGTGTTTTTATGTTTATTTGAATTGTGTGAAGTATTGGCTTTTATGCCTATGTATTGATTATAAATGAGATGAGCATGAGACTTTCTGTATGTCTATTATGATTGAAGTAATTCTGCTGCTACATGCTAAGTGAAAGTTTATGAAAAGTATGAATTTATTTTAAGTGTATTTGAGTATGATAGATGTTTGTGTAATGTTTTGAAATTATATGTGACACCCTTTGTGAGATGCATGATATTTACTCTTATTCATTTATATATTTTCCACGGGGTTTATAAGGGTGTTACAGACATGGCTTTGTTCATGACACCTCAATGCATTGCTTTAATGTTACCTTGCCAAAATTGAATTTCAAAGTTCATGTCATGATGGTTTTGCAGATGCTAAGTGGAATTCTTGACTCCTTGATCAAGTAACAAGTGAGTCATCCGAAATTTTGTGTTTTTGGAAGATGACAAAGTTGGTAAAGTGACAAAACTTGAATGTGAAAATTGTGTGGGATAAGTCATGCATTCATGCTCCCTTGAAAACCAGATTTTTAGGTCATGTTACTAGGCTTGTAACTTCTTGCTCGAGTTGAATTAGAATGGGTTCTTGTACTTTTTGGAAAGCCCATATATCATACTTTAACTTTGATGTTTAACTTTGGTCTTGATTCATTTTGGATCATGGTGAAAAATGCCTCCAAAGTTGGACAAAACATGAGACAGAAAATGTCCATTTCTTATTTTTTGTGATTTTGATCAATCCATAACTCAAAATCCATGAAGATTTGGAATATGGTGTAGTTGACAAACTTGTAGTATGTAATGGGAGCCTTCATTTTAGCTTTGGATGGAAGAAAAAGGTTACTTGGATGACATGTTATGGTCTTGCAAAGTTGGGTTAAAATCACTTTTTTTCATAACTTAGTGAAATTTTAAGTTTCTTAAGGTGGCCCCTTTTGCAAGTAACGTCACTTTTCTTGATTTTTTTTTATGGATGATGACCCTAACCATAAGTTAATATTTTTTTTACTTGAAGAAGCCATGTTTGTCAAGAAATCTCAAAAGTCAAACTTGGTTTTGGGGTACAGTTGACTTTTTATCAAATGAACTTCAAACTTTGTGATCCTTCATGAAATTAAGATATTGACCTAAATCAAACCTAATTGATGGATTCCATAGATGTTTTAGAGTGCCTTGAATCATTCCCCAAGGTTTGGGATCATATCTTGGTCAAAAGTCAAAGGTAGGGTTGACTTTTTCTCAAAAACCCTAGTTTGTGGTCCAGATGAATTTGAATCTTTATATTGCTCATGGACAAAGTTATTTGTGTCCATTTTAACTTGTAAGAGGATCAATATAAGATATTTGAGGTCTTCAAAACATTCCTTGAGGTTTTGGCTCATGCCTTGCTCCAAAAGTCAAGTTAAGGGTGAATTAGGTCAAGAAACCCTAATTCCTGATTTTTTATTAATGCATTCCCTGAGGCTCTTTTGAACTTATGATTGGATCCATGAGGTCTCTTTGAGCATCTTGGATCATTTTTTGAAGTATTAGCTCATGCCCAGATGAAAATTACTCTCTGGAAGCCTTGGTCGACCAAAACCCTAATTTGGTGACACTGATGATCATAAGGATTGATCAACTTGAAATGTTGCACTCTTGTGCTTGATTCTTGATATGGGAGACCTCTTGATCCTTCATGGATGTTTAAGAGGTTTGAAAAGTTAAAGATCATGTCAATTCTTGATTGATCCTTTGTCTGAGTACTCTGAGAGGGTCCAAAACCCTAGCTCTTGATTGAGGTGAATGCTTAACAATCTTTGACAGGATTGATGAGGCATGAAGGTACATCCATATTGTGGTGATGATTTGCACAATAATGGGAAATCTTGTAGTCAAAATTTAGGGTATGACAGATGCCCTTATTTAATCTTCTTGGACTTGAAGGTGTGAATGGCGAAGACGTTCAGACATTCAAGGTAAAAAAGGATTAAATATCGGAATACCCAAAATTTTGATTGTGGTTGTGAATAGAAGTTATTTGCTCATCCATCTTCTTTTTCTAAGTAATGCTACTTAGAAAAGGATAAAACTTCCCCTCGATACTAGTCTTCAGCCATGGAACTGGTCTCAGTTTCTTTTGAAATAAACCTCCCCTCGATCCTGGTCTTCAGCCATGGAACTAGTCTCAGTTTCTTTTGAAATAAACCTCCCCTCAATACTGGTCTTCAGCCATGGAACTGGTCTCAGTTTCTTCTTGTCGAGTTCTTTTCTTGACAAGGAATTTTATCTGTGATGGTTTTCACCAAACTTACCGCTGGGGAGATGCCATTTGATGGAAAAAGATTTGATGTTAGATTTGCTGGTGAGGATCAGTCGTCTAAACTGCAAAGGTGTGCAAACTTCTCTGTTTAGAGATGTCATTTGCTTGGAGATGTTACATCATACTTCCCTTCGAGACCTTTTTTAGAGAGACGTCCTGTGATGTAATCCAATTTTAAGGTGCTGATGACTCCATTGAAAGCAAAAAATTCCGAAGAGAAACTGCCGTATTGCCAAGAGTCTTCTGTCGAGAGGCTTTCTTTGGGGATATTTTCTTAATCTGGGAAAGCAAAATATCATCTTTATTGGTGAAGAGTGAAGTTCCAAAGGTGTATGACCAAATGGATTCTTGTCTTTTAGAGGTTCAAGTTATCAAAGTGGTCGAGTATCGATTTCAATCCAGGAATAAATTAGAGAGCGATCGTTCAGACGATACACTTCCTAACAACGAAAGAACTTAAACAGGGATTTTGTCCTATCGGACGTGGTAAGGAAGAATGAAAACTCTATCAGAAAAAGGAGTTTATCACTTGGGGATGGATATGACCAGAGTGATATTAATGCAACATGAGTATGAATATAAATCAATTATACACGATGTGTGAGATGTTGTTGCTGACAAAACAGACATGACATAGGGATTCTCAATCATACCGGTGATGAACGCAACTGGATACTCAGCCACTCTAGGAGATGGGGGTACCACTGGAGATTCTGAAAGTTATACTTTCGTTTTGGAATAGGGATTCCTGTGTTTGTTCTAGTTTCTGGAGGTACAAACCTGCTAGGGATAGAAACATGTTCTTGCTTTTCAATGGTAGACCCCATTAGGGAGAAAAACCAATCATTGGTTCTCATATGTAAGAACTCTATCGGGGATGATAGACGGGACATTCCGTCTGAAGTAGTTGATCCTTTATTTAGGGCGTACTAATTAAAAGGAGTACTTTGATTCTGCATCTTGAAGTTTAATCACTCCCAGAGAAGCCATCGATGTCCCTTTTTGTGTTCAGTAATCAAAAGGAAATTGCCATCTTTAGTTTAAAAGCATAAGTAAATTTGAAAACAAAAGTAAATTCATTTTTGTTTCAAGAATCCTTGATCATATTAAAGTGTCATTTTGCAAAGCAGAATAAATAAAAATTGCAAATAAAAGGCACACAGGATCCAATTTTATTGATAGAATGGTAATTAGCTAACGCATGATCCCATGGAGCATTACAAAATTTAGAAAATTGTAATTTATAGGGAAAGAGGCTACATTGAAACCCAACGACGGCTATCCTTCACCAACTTTGAGTTCTGGATATTCTTAGCTTCTATCAAAGGTGACCTTGACTAAAGTTTTCCTGACATATGACGTTACCACTATGGAGTCAATTTTGTCGGATAGAGTTACTTTCCATGAATCCCTAACTTTTGGCTAGATCGCCCTCTCGGGTTTTCAATCCATCGGGATAGTCATTGTATATATCTCTAATTTTTTCCTGGACTGCCCTTTCGGGTTTTCAATCCAACGAGACGTTTTTTTTATTTAGGCTAAGTATTTCTTGCCTAATTCAACATTTGCGGGGTAGGTAAACTCTTCTCCATCCATGGTTACGAGTCTCAAGGCACCTCCTGAGAAGGCTTTCTTAACAATGTAGGGGACATCATAACTCAGAGTCCATTTTCCCCTAGAATCAGTGAGAAATGATTAGATCTTCTTGAGCACGAGGTCTCCTTCTCTGAAGACACGGGGTCGGGCATTTTTGTCAAATGCCTTCTTCATTCTTTGCTGATATAACTGACCATGGCATAAAGTCGTCATTCTCGTTTCTTCAATTAGGTTCAGTTCATCGTATCTACTTTGACACCATTCAGCTTCTGTTAACTTTGCTTCCAACAATACTCTCATTGATGGGATTTCTACTTCTACAAGGAGCACTGCCTCCATGCCATATACTAGACAAAAAGGGGTTACCCATGTTGAATTTGAGACGGATGTGCAATAACCGTGAAGAGCAAAGGGCATCACCTCGTGCCAGTCCTTGTAGGTTATAACCATCTTCTGAATGATCTTCTTGGTTTTTTTTAGATACTTCTACCGCTCCGTTCATTTTAGGACGGTGGGGAGATGAGTTATGGTGTTTGATTTAAAACTCAGCATATAACTCTTTCATCATCTTGTTGTTCAGGTTCGATCCATTATCCGTAATGATCTGGCTTGGAACACCATAACAGTAGATGAGATTGTTCTTGATGAATTGGATCACCACTTGTCAGGTTACATTGGTGTATGATACTGCTTCGACCCATTTGGTGAAGTAATCAATGGCTACCAGAATGAACCGATGTCCGTTCGAGGCTTTGGGTTCAATCAGGCCAATCATGTCGATTCCCCATATGGAAAAAGGCCATGGAGAAGAAATAACTTTGAGATGTGTTAGAGGTATGTGGATTTTGTCGGCGTATATTTGACACTTATGACATTTCCTCATGGACTTGTAACAATCGGATTCCATTGTCAGCCAATAATATCTTGCTCTCAGAATTTTTCTTGTCATTGTATGTCCATTGGCATGAGTGCCAAAGGATCCTTCATGAATCTCTTTCATTAACATGTTCGTTTCTTGTCTGTCTACACATTTGAGCAAAACCATGTCGAAGTTTCTCTTGTAGAGTATCTCATTGTTTAGGAAGAAGTTGCCAGCCAGTCTTCTGAGAGTCTTCCTATCTTTTCTTGATGCCCCAGGCGGGTATTTTTGTCTTTGAAGGAAACATTTGATATCATGATACCATGGTTTGTCATCTATGATTGCTTCAATTGCAAAGATGTAAGTGGGCCTTTCAAGGATGATAGAGTAGCCAATGCGTCAGCCATGTGGTTTTCTTCACGAGGAATGTGATGAAACTCAATCTTGTTGAAGAAGGGTAACAACCTTCTTGCGTAATCTTTGTAAGGAATCAGTCCCGATTGATATGTGTTCCACTCTCCTTTGATCTGATTTATAACCAGGGATGAGTCTCCAAACGTATCTAAGTTCTTTATCCTCAGGTCAATAGCTTCTTCGAGACCCATGATACAAGCTTCATATTCGGCCTCATTATTTGTACATTTGATTGTCAATCAGGCAATGAAAGGAATATAGGTACCTTGAGGTGTTACGATGATTGCCCAATTCCATTTCCATAATCGTTGACAGCTCCGTCGAATATTAGTCCCCATTGGGAGCCTGGCTCTGGCCCTTCGCTCGGTAGCAGTTCATCGCAATCTTTCATTTTTTTGGTACATTACATCCTCGCCTGGGAAGTCAAATTTGACTGATTCCTGATCCTCAATCGGTTGATGAGCCAAATGATCGGCTAAAATACCTCCTTTGACAGCTTTTTGAGCATGATACTCGATGTCATTTTCCGATAACAACATCTGCCAACGGGAAATCCTTCATGTTAAGGCAGGCTTTTCAAAGACATACTTGATCGGGTCAATTTCGGAGATTAACCAAGTAGTATGAAAAATCATGTACTGGTGAAGACGTTTGGCTGCCCAAGCCAGAGCCAAGCAAGTTTTCTCGAGCATAGTGTATCGAGTTTCACAGTTTGTGAACATCTTGCTTAAGTAATAAATGGCATACCCCTTTCTTTTTGTTTCATCTTGTTGGCCAAGCACACAGCCCATGGAGTCTTCCAAGACTCTTAAGTAGATGATCATTGGTCTTCCTTCCACTGGAGAAAACAGAATGGGCGGATTCAGCAGATATTGTTTGATGTTGTCGAAGGCCTTTTGGCAGTCTTCTGTCCATATACAGCTTTGATTCTTTCTGAGCATTTTGAAAATTGGTGCACATGTCGCAGTCATGAGGGAGATGAATCTTGAGATGTAATTGAGACGTCCCAAAAATCCTCTTACTTGCTCTTCAGTTTTTGGAGAAGGCATTTCTTGAATGCCCTTAACTTTGTCGGGATCAACCTCAATTCCTTTCTGGATGACGATGAATCCCAAGAGCTTTCCTGAACGAACACCGAATGTACATTTGTTGGGATTCAAGCGGAGTTTGTATTTTCTAATACGCTCGAATAACTTTGATAGGTGTTCCACATGTTCTTCTTCTGTTTTACATTTGGGAATCATATCGTCGACGTATACTTCAATCTCTTTGGGCATCATGTCGTGAAACAGAGTTGCATGGCCCTTTGATAAGTTGCCCCAGCGTTTTTTAGGCCGAACGACATTACTTTATAACAAAAGGTGCCCCATGGGGTGATGAAGGAAGTTTTCTCCATGTCTTCCAGTGCCATTTTGATTTGATTATAGCCCGAGAATCCATCCATGAAGGAGAATACCTTGAATTCTGATGTGCTGTCGACTAGCATGTCTATGTGTGGTGGGGGAAATCATCTTTTGGACTTACTTTGTTTAAATCCCGGTAGTCTACACACATTCTGACTTTTCCGTCCTTTTTGGGAACCGCACTATGTTGGCCAGCCATTGAGGATATCCTGAGGTGGCAAGGAAACCTGCGTCGATCTGCTTTTGCATTTCCTCCTTAATTTTGATGGCTATATCAGGATTAGTCCTTCTCAGTATTTGTTTTACCGGAGGACATTCTGTTTTCAGTGGTAAGTGATGTTCCACGATGTTGGTATCCAACCCTAGCATGTCCTGGTAGGACCAAGCAAACACATCTGGAAATTCTTTGAGAAGTTTTAACAAGTCTTCTCTGACAGTTGGACTGAGCAGTGCCAATCTTAACTTCTTTCCTTTCTTCTTATGAACCTAAATTTACCATTTCCAACGGCTCTTTGTAAGGCTCAATGGATCTTTCCTCTTGTCTGAGTAGTCGGGAGATCTCTTCCGAAATTTCTTCGTTCTCTTCTTCTTCATCTTTAAATACCGGGAATTCAAAGTTGGGAGAAGGCATTGGATCGTACGTTTCAATGGAGTTTAAAACAAGTAATATGCACGACGTGATGATTCTTTTTTAGAAAAGACAGAGAAAATGCAAAAGTGTGTGCAGTGTTTTTTTTTTTGAAAACGTTTGTTTATATTTCGGGTTGTTTTTTAGGATTACCATTTTCTGGAAAAGCAAAAAGTGAAAATAGCAGTTAATGCGGGAATTCAGAATGAAATTATTTATTTATGATTTGTCGATAATTGAAACATAATCGTATAAAACAAAACTCTGTCGCTTTGGGAAAACCGAAGAGGGACATTTAAAGAAAAGTAAGCCCTATAAAACATCCATTTCACCCGGGCAAGGTGAAAGGTCAAAACAAAGATGCGGCAATTACTTCGATTTATGAACGATATTCGGGACATCGACCACAACCCAATGGCGACGAACTCCACTGTGGATCACAAAGTCCAGTACTTTCCTTCTCGGTTTTTCTTCAGTAATGACACTGATTTCTAGCAGAGGGGGGTCATTGGAGTCTTCTTCCCATGCAAAGTTATCATAAGAGGACTCTTCTGTCGCATCTTCCATAGTATTTTCACTCTCAAGAGGATCTCCCCATCCAATTAACTGGATGTCCTCATATCTGATGTGAGAGCTTTCAGGAGCAGTGTATTTCACTAGAAAGTTGTACTTGTCACTTGGCTGCCCCAAGGTATCCCAATTTTCTGTAGGAATAGATGATTCATCTTCTTCAATGACGTTGACCTCAGGAAATGCATAGTTAATAAATTCTTGTCCTGCGATCTTTGCAAATTCATCAACGTGTTGTTGGACATTTTCTAAATATTCTGGGCAAGGATCCCATGACTCTGGGAGAACATGCCTATTCTTTTCAAGATCATTCAATAGATATGCATTATCCAACTGACTTTTTTGCCCTGAGTTTTCCATGTAAGGCTTCCAGATAGGCAAATCATCCAGGGGATCATAAGAATTGTAGTCAAAGTTATGTTTCATCAGAGTGTCTTCCTCTAATGAGTTGGGTGGAGCACGATATCCTTCGGGATCACAATCTTCGTAGATCATTCTGACTTCTGATCTCGGTACATATCTGGGATTTTGTTTTGGAGAGCAGAATGGCATATATGTTTCTCCCTGAGATATATAACCTTCATCATTGAGATAAGATTTCTACTCTTCATCTGTATCAGAAGAGTTGTTCCCATCGATGGTGTGGACTTCTTGAGATACTGGGTGGAGGAAACCTCCACTGTGGAAGAAATCCTAAATTGGACGAAAACTTTCATCTTTCTTTGTAGCATGGGTACATGATGGAGAAAACCCAAGACCTTTTCTTGTCTTGTTATCAGCAGGAATTATAATATGTCCCCATCCTTTTATGTCATAACTCCCTATTACTTTGAGAGCATTTTTGTACGAGGAAATCGATGTTCCTCTTTCTTGGTGATTCTCATTGCTCACCGAGAGTGCTTAAAATTGAGTTCCAACGACCTCCTCTGGTTCTACACAGGAGAATGATGATAAGTTGCTCACGATTAAAGCTTGTTCCCCACATACTGTGACTAATTTGTCGTTCTTGACAAACTTCAGCTTCTGGTGAAGTGAAGAAGTGACTGCCCCGGCTTCGTTTATCCAAGGTCTTCCTAATAAATAGTTGTATGCTACATGGATGTCCATGACCTAGAAAGTGACTTGGAAAGTGTGAGGACCAATGGTTATGGGAAGATCAACTTTGCTGATATCCGTTATTCTGGATTCGTCAAACGCTTTGACGATGATCTCCCTGCCTCTCAACGGAGTACCTTGAAAAGATAGTCGTAGCAAGGTTGACCTTGGCATGAAGTTTAAGGATGAACCTGTGTCTACCAGTATGCTGGCTATGGCATCGTCCTGGCAATTGACCGTGATATTGAGTACCATGTTATGGTTCTTACCTTCCTATAGAAGTTCTTCATCACTGAAAACCAAATTGTTGCAGGAAGTGATGTTGGAGCTAATGTTGTCAAACTGACCCATTGTCACATCTTGATCTACAAAGTCCTATTCTAAGACTTTTTGTAGAGCTTCTCTGTGAGCTTCGGAACTAAGCAGGAGAGATAACACAGAGATTCGCGATGGAGTTTGCAACAATTGAGCTACATTGTTGTACTCGTTTTTCTGGATGAGCTTTAGCATTTCATCATTGTTCTTTATAGGTTCCGTATTGCTGGATTGACCAATTTGTTGATTAGTAACTTCAGCTTGAGGTTCCTTTTCTTTTGCAGGTTCTCCAACTCCTATGTTGAAGATTCGACTGCTCCATGTAACTCGACTGATGTCAGCAATGTTTATAATGGATAGTAGTGGAATTTCTTTTCCATCTTCTATTGTAGTCGCATTGTACTTGTACGGAATAACTTTCTCGGATTTGTACGGTATTGGTCCTGGCAGGTAGATAACCACAGGGGCTTTTTGGGCCTTTTGACCATCGTAGGCAACCTCAATCAGCTCTAGATTGGGAACTTTTCTACTGTCAAGAGGGATCTTTGACTCATTGAGCAGAGGAATTATGGTGCAAACATCCTCGGTATTTCCATGATTGGAGACTATGACAATGCTTTTGTCTAGTAGTCTTTGGTCCTTGTTCTGAACAGGGAGGCAACCTTGTACCATGTTGATTGAATGGGAATTCGAGCATGGTTGAGTTTCTTTTTAGTCTAACTGATGCTGGAGAGATGCTCGCACGAGGTATCATCCTTGGTTATTTTCCGAACATATTCCACAGCGCTCATAATTATGAGGTGGTATCCGACCGTACCAACTTTGTATGCAGTGCATCCTTACAAGATCTGTTTCCAATAGGTGGATATCATGGCTTTGGTGTCTATCAGGATTTCTGTTAGTTATGATAACTTGTTGTGTATCTTTATCCTAGTAGATTTGAAGCCACCAATGGTCCAATTGATGTTGAAAATTTCTTTGTACAAGTACGCAACCTTGATCATTTACGAAGCATTCTTTGCAATCTTGATAACCATGTGGGGACAGGAAACCAAGTCGGACCTACTTGGCATGCAATTCCACTAGAGTGGTATTCATTAAGTGAATGTCGAAGATTTGAACCATGTTAACCTGATGATCATTCCTTTCATGGTAGTCTTGGATCCATCAGAGATCCATTTGACGCTGGAGGGCCTCTTGTACAAAAGAGCATCCCTGATTGTCTTTTGAGCATATCAGGCAAGCGTTGAAATCGGGTTGTGTAACACCCTTCTAATTCCCGCGGAAAACATATAATAAATCAAAGTAAATAATCATGTCACTCACTTAAGGGTGTCACACATAATCATAAAACATCATACAACACCTGTCATGCTCATTAACACTTGAATATTTTCATGCTTTTCAAAAACTTTCACTTAGCATGTAGCAGCGGATTCAAGCTATTCATAATTGACATAAAGAAAGTTTCATGCTCATCACATTCATAAATAAAACTTAGGCATGAAAGCCAAACTTCATACAATTTAAATAAGCATAAAAGCATAAAGTAGAGTACTTAATGTATCTCTAAAGTATAAACCAAACGATCCCAGTGTTACACGATCAAAGCCTGACTCGACCCACCATAAATAAAGACGCTAAACAGCTACTCCAACGGCTAACCCGCGCTACGTGCAACTCTACTCCTCGTTACCTGAGCGATGTCGTACAAAACATCATTCCAACAAAAGGGTGAGAATTCACATCAATATTGAAATCATAAGATAATAATTAATTAAAAGGCATATAAACATAATTATAGTCATTCTCACACTTCCAAGTTACATCAACAAGTATCACTCAAGTAACCACACAATTCACAATTTTCCAATTCAACAAGTCACATACATACACATACTTCCATATAACGAACATATATGCAATGTGACTCAGTGCAAACTCAATGCAACTCATGCCATGTGGTACCAACACTTGTTATTATTTTTCTGTTTTTAAACTTTAACCGGGTCTGTCCCCTATACCAATAACAAACAAAAGCCCGTCCCCTAGGTTTTCAAACCCCACTCTATGTTTGGGACAAGTCACTAGCTCCCACGGAACTAGCAAGCAGTGCCTCTTGACACAAATGATGCGTATGCAATCCACAACCATATGCAATTAAGACCATTTCCTAATCTTAATATCATGCACATTTCAAATAATTCATCACACTTGAATTATCACACAATTGCACACACAAAAATATTTCATAATTAAAGCATTCATACTTTAAACATCATCACCACAATTAGCAAATAATACACAAGGATCGATTCGATCCAATCACAACTCACAAACACAAATTACCGATTAAATATAGACTACTTAATCAATCACTAATAATTGAATCCAATATCCAATAAAATTCTACTATTCAATAAATATTAATCGATATTTAAATCGACAATCAATGTTTAAATAAATAATTAATATTTAAATAAATATTTTATATTTAATAAACATTCAGTATTTAATAAATAATAATCAGTATTTAAATAATTAATATTTAAATAAATATTCAATTTTTAATAAATACAACCTCCGGTCCTTTTTATAAGGAACATTTCACTTTTTAGATTCATTAAATAATTAATGTATCTGGTCTAAAATGCAGACCAAATACATTAATTATTTAATGAATCTAAAAAGGTGAAGTGTTCCTTATAAAAAAGACTAGAGGGAGTAATAAATAAATAAATAAATGATATGTAAATTTAATTATCAATAAATAGATAACAGAGAATACAAATGCTTCAATCCATTACTTTGTATACCACACCAATCTGTCACAGGCACGCGGTAATAATTTATAGGCATTGTTCAAGATTATGTTTCAAACACACGTGCACACAACAACCACGAAAACACGTGCTTACCAAAGTTATAATCCAATACACCACCCACCTATCAAAAGACACTCAGCAAAATGGGAAACATTGTTAAGAGTATTAGTAATAAGGCCATTAACATTATAATAACTAGCGTTCAGACGGGCACTCACTCACATGCCCGTCTGTCCGCTTTTTATAATGCGCAAACAGGTAAAAATATAAACTGTATTTTTTTGTATGTTTATTTTTTATTTTAGTTTAAATTATTTTTAGAATAAAAAAATATGCAAACTGCCATATGACAGTTACTAAAATAGAAGTTGAAATTTAAAATAAAAATTGAAAAGGGTATAATTGGAAGATAAAAAAGGCTACACCAAAACTAAGTTTTGCATTTATATATGTTATAGATACACAGGAGAATGATGATAAGTTGCTCACGATTAAAGCTTTTTCCCCACATACTGTGACTAATTTGTCGTTCTTGACAAACTTCAGCTTTTGGTGAAGTGAAGAAGTGACTGCCTCGGCTTCGTGTATCCAAGGTCTTCCTAATAAATAGCTGTATACTACTTGGATGTCCATGACCTGGAAAGTGACATGGAAATTGTGAGGACCAATGGTTATGGGAAGATCGACTTTGCCGATAACCGTTTTTCTGGATCCGTCAAACGCTTTGACGATGATCTCACTGCCTCTCATCGGAGTTCCTTGAAAAGATAGTCGTAGCAAGGTTGACCTTGGCATGAAGTTTAAGGATGAACTTGTGTCTACCAGTATGCTGGCTATGGCATCGTCCTGGCAATTGACCGTGATATTGAGTACCATGTTATGGTTCTTACCTTCCTATAGAAGTTCTTCATCAGTGAAAACCAAATTGTTGCAGGAAGTGATGTTGGAGATAATGTTGTCAAACTGACCCACTGTCACATCTTGATCTACAAAGTCCTATTCTAAGACTTTTTGTAGAGCTTCTCTATGAGCTTCTGAACTAAGCAGGAGAGATAACACAGAGATTCGAGACGGAGTTTGCAACAAATGAGCCACAATGTTGTACTCGCTTTTCTGGATGAGCTTTAGCATTTCATCATTGTTCTTTATAGGTTTCGTATTGCTGGATTGACCAATTTGTTGATTAGGAACTTTAGCTTGAGGTTCCTTTTCTTTTGCAGGTTCTCCAACTCCTCTGTTGAAGATTCGACTGCTCTGTGTAACTCGACTGATGTCAGCAATGTTTATAATGGATGGTAGGGGAATTTCTTTTCCATCTTCTATTGTAGTCGCACCGTACTTGTACGGAATAACTTTCTCAGATTTATACGGTATTGGTCCTGGCAGGTAGATAACCACAGGGGCTTTTTGGGCATTTTGACCGTCGTAGGAAACCTCATTCAGCTCTAGATTGGGAACTTTTCTACTGTCAAGAGGGATCTTTGACTCATTGAGCAGAGGAATTATGGTGCAAACATCCTCGGTATTTCCATGATTGGAGACTATGACAATGGTTTTGTCTAGTAGACTTTGGTCCTTGTTCTGAACAGGGAGGCAACCTTGTACCATGTTGATTGAATGAGAATTCGAGCATGGTTAAGTTTCTTTTCATTATAACTGATGCTGGAGAGATGCTCGCATGAGGTATCATCCATGGTTATTTTCTGAACATATTCCACATCGCTCATAATTGTGAGGTGGTATCCGACCGTACCAGCTTTGTATGCAGTGCATCCTTACAAGATCTATTTCCAGTAGGTGGATATCATGGCTTTGGTGTCTATCAGGATTTCCATTAGTTATGATAACTTATTGTGTGTCTTTATCCTAGTAGATTCGAAGCCACCAATGGTCCAATAGATGTTGAAAAGTTCTTGGTACAAGTGCGCAACCTTGATCATTTCTGAAGCATTCTTTGCAATCTTGATAACCATGCGGGGACAGGAAACCAAGTCGGACCTGCTTGGCATGCAATTCCACTAGAGTGGTACTCATTAGGTGAATGTCGAAGATTTCAACCATGTTAACCTGATGATCATTCCTTTCATGGTAGTCTTGGATCCATCCGAGATCCATTTTACGCTGGAGGGCCTCTTGTACAAAAGAGCATCCCTGATTGTCTTTTGAGCATATCAGGCAAGCGTTGTAATCGTGTTGTGTAACACCCTTCTAATCCCCGCGGAAAACATATAATAAATCAGAGTAAATAATCATGTCACTCAATTAAGGGTGCACACATAATCATAAAACATCATACAACACCTGTCATGCTCATTAACACTTGAATAATTTCATGCTTTTCAAAAACATTCACTTAGCATGTAGCAGCGGATTCAAGCTATTCATAATTTACATAAAGAAAGTTTCATGCTCATCACATTCATAAATAAAACTTAGGCATGAAAGCCAAACTTCATACAATTCAAATAAACATAAAAGCATAAAGTAGAGTACTTAATGTATCTCTAAAGTATAAACCAAATGATCCCAGTGTTACACGATCAAAGCCTGACTCGACCCAACATAAATAAAGACGCTAAACAGCTACTCCACCGGCTACCTCGCGCTACGTGCAACTCTACTCCTCGTTACTTGAGCGATGTCGTACGAAACATCATTCCAACAGAAGGGTGAGAATTCATATCAATATTGAAATCATAAGATAATAATTAATTAAAAGGCATACAAACATAATTATAGTCATTCTCACACTTCCAAGTTACATCAACAAGTATCACTCAAGTAACCACACAATTCACAATTTTCCAATTCAACAAGTCACATACATACACATACTTCCATATAACGAACATATATGCAATGTGACTCGGTGCAAACTCAATGCAACTCATGCCATGTGGTACCAACACTTGTTATTATTTTTCTGTTGTTAAACTTTAACCGGGTTCGTCCCCTAGACCAATAACAAACAAAAGCCTGTCCCTTAGGTTTTCAAACCCCACTCTATGTTTGGGACAAGACACTAGCTCCCACGGAACTAGAAAGCATTGCCTCTTGACACAAATGATGCGTATTCAATCCACAACCATATGCAATTAAGACCATTCCTTAATCTTAATATCATGCACATCTCAAATAATTCATCACACTTGAATTATCACACAATTGCACACACAAAAATATTTCATAATTAAAGCATTCATACTTTAAACATCATCACCACAATTAGAAAATAATACACAAGGATCGTTTTGATCCAATTACAACTCACAAACACAAATTACCGATTAAATATAGACTACTTAATCAATCACTAATAATTGAATCCAATATCCAATAAAATTCTACTATTCAATAAATATTAATCGATATTTAAATAGACAATCAATGTTTAAATAAATAATTAATATTTAAATAAATAATTTATATTTAATAAACATTCAGTATTTAATAAATAATAATCAGTATTTAAATAATTACTATTTAAATAAATATTCAATTTTTAATAAATACTACCTCCAGTCCCTTTTATAAGGAACATTTCACTTTTTAGATTCATTAAATAATTAATGTATCTGGTCTAAAATGCAGACTAGATACATTAATTATTTAATGAATATAAAAAGCTGAAGTGTTCCTTATAAAAAGGACTGGAGGGAGTAATAAATAAATAAATAAATAATATGTAAATTAAATAATCAATAAATAGATAACAGAGAATACAAATGCATCAATCCATTACTTTGTATACCGCACCAATCTGTCACAGGCACGCGGTAATAATTTATAGGCATTGTTCAAGATTATGTTTCAAACACACGTGCAAACAACAACCACAAAAACACGTGCTTACAAAAGTTATAATCCAATACACCACCCACCTATCAAAAGACACTCAGCAAAATGGGAAACATTGTTAAGAATATTAGTTATAAGGCCATTAACATTATAATAACTTCCGTTCAGACGGGCACGTATAATGCGCAACAGGTAAAAATATAAACTGTATTTTTTTGTATGTTTACTTTTTATTTTAGTTTAAATTATTTTTAGAATAAAAAAATATGCAAACTGCCATATGACAGTTACTAAAATAGAAGTTGAAATTTAAAATAAAAATTAAAAAGGGTATAATTGGAAGATAAAGAAGGCTACACCAAAACTAAGTTTTGCCTTTATATATGTTATAGATACACAGGAGAATGATGATAAGTTACTCACGATTAAAGCTTGTTCCCCACATACTGTGACTAATTTGTCGTTCTTGACAAACTTCAGCTTCTGGTGAAGTGAAGACGTGACTGCCCCGACTTCGTGTATCCAAGGTCTTCCTAATAAATAGTTATATGCTACTTGGATGTCCATGACCTGGAAAGTGACTTGGAAAGTGTGAGGACCAATGGTTATGGGAAGATCGACTTTGCCGATAACCGTTTTTCTGGATCTGTCAAACGCTTTGACGATGATCTCACAGCCTCTCATCGGAGTACCTGGAAAAGATAGTCGCAGCAAGGTTGACCTTGGCATGAAGTTTAAGGATGAACCTGTGTCTACCAGTATGCTGGCTATGGCATCGTCCTGGCAATTGACCATGATATTGAGTACCATGTTATGGTTCTTACCTTCCTATAGAAGTTCTTCATCACTGAAAACCAAATTTTTGCAGGAAGTGATGTTGGAGATAATGTTGTCAAACTGACCCATTGTGACATCTTGATCTACAAAGTCATATTCTAAGACTTTTTGGAGAGCTTCTCTGTGAGCTTCTGAATTAAGCAAGAGAGATAACACAGAGATTCGAGACGGAGTTTGCAACAATTGAGCCACAATGTTGTACTCGCTTTTCTGGATGAGCTTTAGCATTTCATCATTGTTCTTTATAGGTTTCGTATTGCTGGATTGACCAATTTGTTGATTAGGAACTTCAGCTTGAGGTTCCTTTTCTTTTGCAGGTTCTCCAACTCCTCTGTTGAAGATTCGACTGCTACGTGTAACTCGACTATTGTCAGCAATGTTTATTATTGATGGTAGTGTAATTTCTTTTCCATCTTCTATTGTAGTCGCACCGTACTTGTACGGAATAACTTTCTCAGATTTGTACAGTATTGGTCCTGGCAGGTAGATAACCACGTGGGCTTTTTGGGCTTTTTGACCATCGTAGGCAACCTCAATCAGCTTTATATTGGGAACTTTTCTACTGTCAAGAGGGATCTTTGACTCATTGAGCAGAGGAATTATGGTGCAAACATCCTCGGTATTTCCATGATTGGAGACTATGACAATGCTTTTGTCTAGTAGTTTTTGGTCCTTGTTCTGGACAGGGAGGCAACCTTGTACCATGTTGATTGAATGAGAATTCGAGCATGGTGTCGCTCCAGGGATTTTCATCCATGTACAAACGCGAATGTGGAACGGAAACAAAGTCGCCAGCAATGTGTATTTATCCCCAGAGAGGGAAAGGAAACACTGCGTAAACCTGAGGGAAGGAAAGAACTAGGTCTCGTGACCAAAATAAATTGGTAAGGAAGTCGGTTACACGAGGGGAAGGTATTAGTACCCCCACGTGTCCATCGTACTCGATGGGATCCACGCTTGTTGTCTCGATCAAAGGGTGTAGGAAACTGGATATCCACTGCTAACTGGAGAACTGGAAATGAAAGGCAGAAAGGAGAAGGGAGAGGAGAAAGAAGTGACTCGATAGGACATTATCGTTGTCCTCGGCCTACGTATTCCCTCAGTGCAATGGGAAAGTCAGAGTCAACGTAGTTTGACGGACTACGGGGAAAGGTTGCTCGTCGAGATATCGCATCTCGTGCCTACGTATCTTCAATCAGACGAGAAAGAAGAATCAGAGCAAACGTAGTTCGGCTCAACAAGGGTTGCTTTGTTTGTGTTTTTTAATGGAAACGTCAGAGTGGGCGTCCCAACAGTTAGGTGTTGCAGCTCATTGTAGGGAGACTTAGGCGTTACCTGTTTGCGGTAGAACGGACATGACGAGTCCTTAAGGAATAGAATGAAAGAGATGAGAAGAGAATTTGTTTGTTTTTGTATTTTATAAAGAAGTATTTTGATTATTGGTGTGTATAACGCATATTGTATTTAAGTCTTTCATGTAGGATCGAATGCCTCGCACATCGACCCAAGACGGGATGTATGCTAAACATTCTAAGAAAGTGAGAGAAGACCCCTCACTATCTTATTCTCACATGAAAGGCTCAAATGCAATATATGTTATGCCTTTATTAAGTGTTTTTTGCTTTTTTGTTTTGAGGTGAATAGAAGAGAGACTCAAAGGTTAAGAAAGGTAAAAGTATAAAGGGAGACTAATAATCCTAAGAGTTATCATGCTTGGATGTTCCTAATGTTTAAGTGTGGTTTAGAAATCTAAGTCTAAAATAAAAGAAGAAGAGTGAGTTCTAACTTACTTCAAATATTGAAGTTAAGTTAATAACTCAAAGGGATGAAAGAAGTTGAACAAAGAAAGCATTGAAATGCTTTGCACAAACACAAAAGAGAAAGCATTAAAAAGATGAGGGAAGAAAGTATGTGTGGAAGCATATCCACACACTCAACTTACCATTAGCCCCTACACGCAAAGGTTAGCTAAACAATTTAATATGAAAGCATAAGTAAAAGAAGGAAGACAATTAAGCATCAAACAACTTATGAAATGAACTTATGAATCAAACAAAGCCTAAACCTAAAGGGAAAGGACTCTAAGTGTTCAAAGGCTTCTAAAGTCAGTAGCTATGTCTAATGATGTTCAACTAAGGCTAGGTTACCTAACAATGTCAAACTATGTCAAGAAAGATGCCAAAGACTCACACAAGTTCAAGTTATGAAACATGGATGAGGTATGAATGTATACGGCATACAAACATGAATGAATGCTTGGATAAATGTAAAAATCAGAATTGAATGTCATATTATTATGCTCATGAATGTAGATGAATGATCATACAAAGCATGAGTGAAATGACTTAAGAAGATAAAGCAAATAGAAGAAAATAATGTTCAAGCTCAAGTAAGGAAGGAAGAAACTTGTAACACAAGTCAAAGTTAAAAAAGAACATGGAATCAAATGCAAATGGATGCAAGTCAGAATTAAACATCATATTTGAATATCCTATAATGTCTATGAACAAGCATACAAATCATGAAAAATAATATTCAAGTAGAAGAAATTAGATGACGAAGAAGTAAGAAGAAAAGGAACAAGTTTCACATAAGGTAAGAAGTAACTTGGAACACAAGTCAAAGTTGAAAATCAAAGATGAATGATCATGTATCATAGGTCAGTTCCAAATGACATTTAAGATGCAATTAAAATGTAAGAATTAATCATACAATATGCATATGCAAATCACATTGAAACTAGTTAAGAAAGAAAGATGAATTGTGTCAAACATGAACAAGTATACAAATTTGAGATGAATGATCTTTTGAATGCATCAGATGATTATTGGTTAGTAGCATACCAAAGATGAGATGCAATTAGAATGCATGAATAGGCATTGATGATTCAAGTACAAGTCATGTTAATGGTTAGAAGAGAAGAGAAGCAAGTTTAGGTCAAACATTTCAAGTAAGGATGCATTTTAGAACACAAACACAAACCAAACAAAGATGCAAAGCAAATGACCTATAATCCTTGGCAAAGGACCTATAATATTCTAATAAGGACCTATTATGATGCACACAATGGTTCTAATATGATGGCACAAGTGCCTCCTAACAAAACAAAGTTTAGAAGTTAAGAAAGAGCACACAAAATGTTACCTATAATCATCAACAAGGAAAAAATAGAAATGAATTTGTACAAATTATGAAATTAAATCACAAAGTACCTAAGTCAGAACCTAAACATGTATCAAAAGCTCACACAAATATTCAAAAAGAAAATAGTTCAAATGAGGGTTCAAAGTCATATTGAAGCAAGGCAAAGGAATGCACTTAGATGATCATCAAAATGCATGATAAAATGATTTTAAAAATATGAGAAAAATGTTTTCAGACACTTCAAAGTATTGTTTAATCATAGCAAAAGGAATGAGTGCAAAATATTGTGTGAGTTAAGAGAAATAAAATGGGGATGTTCAAGTATCAATGAAGAAGATCATTTGAAAAGAAAATAAAAATAAATTATGAAAATATAAGCAAAAATCAATAAAATCAGAATTAGAAAATGTGAAAACTTATTTAAATGTGTCTTGATGTCATGTGAATTTATTTGGAATTTTTTAGAATGCATTTAGTATTTTTAATAAAAGCAAATGAAACATGTATGAAAATAAAAATAAAAATGTGAATGAATGAAGGAGGGGGTATACAGTTAGCAAAAAACACGTTGAAAATGGTTTGGCCTCACAAAAGAGGTGTGTGAATAGCAGTCTGAGACCTAGTCCAAATACACATGTGGCACATGGAATTATGGTGGATACTCAGTCAACAGTTGACTTATTCACAGCCACATGATGCAGTCAATCAAAATCAATCATCAAAGTAATCAGATCCAATGAATCAGAAGACATGCACATAGTAATTAACAAGCACGCGCACGCATAAGATGAGTCAAAGTCAGCTTTAAGAGAGAGAATCACGTGAGAGGCACGAGCCTCATTTATGCGCTGGCAACCTATTAACCTTTGGATCAAACAAAGATCAATTGACACGTTTTAAAGTCACAAAACTCTAACCTGAAAATCTCACCGGCCGGAGAAGGACCTCCGGTCATCTTCTCCGGCCATCTCCGGCGACCTACAACACTCACATGTTTCCAGAAACTTACAAAATGCACATCAAAATGAAGTTGAGCTCACGTAGAACACAAATCCACAATTGATTTTCACAAATTACAAATGTACAGAGAGAAACGAAGGGGAGAAAGTTTGCCCTAAAAAATTAGTCTAAGCTTCTAATAAGCTCTACCAACTAGCCAGAGTTCCACAGCTTCTATTAAGCTCCAATCAGCATAAAAACAGCTTAAACAGTAGAAAACCATGCAAGATAAATTAAAGTTCAAACCTGAAATGTGAAGTTACTTAGATCACAAGAAAACCAGAGAGGAGGATCCTTTGTTCTTGATCTTCCAAAGAGCAAAATAAATGCTCTAATGCTTGAGATCTTGAAGAAAACAGATGGAAATTCAAACTGGAAAAGTTGCTACACTTGAGGGATTAATCTTGTCTTGATTGTTCTTGAGCAATGATGAACAATTGATGATGATGATGATGAAATATGGATGAACTCGTGCAAAGAGAGAGAGAATTCAGAGAGAACTCTTGAGAGCTTTGGTTTGTGAAATGTGAAGAATGAGCAAAAAAGTGAAAAAGTTTTGTTGGGATGAAGCTTATATACTTATGGTTAAATTCTAACCAGTGTAGTTGATATTTAGAACTCAAGTTAGAATGAGTCAGTTAATTGAGTTGTGAGATAACTGACTGAGTTAGGTTGTTATTGGCACGGGTGGAACTTTTGTTCATGTGTGGAGGAGCTCATGAGATGGTATGATGAGGATGATGAAGGATGGTGATGATGTACATATGTTGCAGCCTTGCCTTGCAATATAAGTTTCTTATTTTCCTCTTTGGTGTATGGAGCAGGTTATGTACATGTATGGCATATGGAATGTTGGTCCAAATGAAGCAAAAGGTGACTGGTGTGAAGTGTTTGTTGTATGCGTGTAAACAAAATGAACCACAACAACAATGTCATAACATTCTTATCTTGGCCAGCATGACATCAATGAAAATGTGAAAGTTTGTAGATGAAATTCTCTATGTATGATGGATGAAATTATGAGCTTTTGGATGTAATGGAAAGAGGATACAAGATAGAACATGTTTGGTGTTGAAATTAGATTGAATTTAAACCTCTAAGACACTTGAAAATGGCATGGAACAAGAGAAAACATGACTGGTTTAGGGGCGAGGCAACCTACATGTCATGCCTGGCAATATGACTTGTGTATTTCAGTGTGAAACCTATCTCTTGGAACCTCCATAACTCTCCATACATTGCTCATCTCAAAAAATGTCCAACATCAAAGTTGATGAGGAGATGACAATGAACAACTTTGATGTTTAACAATTTTTCATTTGAGGCATTCATCATTGATAAAATTAGCTTGACATTTGGCACACCACATGTTTGATGAAATGACTGCGTGCCAGCCCAGTCTTGATTGGTCATGACTTGGAATTTGCCTTGATTTTGCTCTACTTTGATTGATCATATCTCCCTCAATTTTAATCCAATGGAAGAGTTCTTGGTATGGATTTGAAGCTTGGAATGTGATCTTTAATTGGCTCAACTTAGGCCTAAAGTTTGAAGCTTTTATCTTGAAGAAAGAATGCCTTGAAGTAGAGTGCAAAATGGTCCAAACTTGCCATTTTTGGAAACCCTAAATTTCTAAAAATGGAAACTTTGTACATTTCTTGATTTTTGATGATTCCTCCATCATTTATTGATCAAATCTTGTCCATTGAAAATATGTGACTTGAATTTCATGAATTTGACCTAAAAAAGTTAGGAGTTGACTTTTTCACTGCACAGTTGACTTTTCCCCAAATTTCTTGATTCTCAAGCAACTGACCAATTGAACCTCTTCTGAAATGAACCAATGGGCAATCTTCCATCCTTAGATACTTGATATCATGTAGAAAACATTGAGATCAAGTTTGTACGAAAATTTCATCAGGATACTGCCTGAATCACAAACCCTAATTTGGACTATTTTTGCTAGGAGATGATGAACTACCCAATCTTCTTGATGAATTCCCATCTTCCAATTATTTTGAGGGGCCAAATGAGATCATATGAGACATAAGAGACTCTTGAGGCTTGCTTGAAGACCTTAGGCTTTAACTCTCCTGCTTTGAATAGTCAATGCTCTGAAATCCACTAATCCCATGCCCTTTGCAACTTGTATGAGATATGAGATGAAATGAAATACAAATGCAATGCAATGAAACATAAGTTATGCAATGACAATAGGGCAAATTTTGGGGTGTTACACATGGTTGAGTTTCTTTTCAGTCTAACTGATGCTGGAGAGATGCTCGCACGAGGTATCATTCTTGGTTATTTTCCGAACATATTCCACAGCGCTCATAATTATGAGGTGGTATACGACCGTACCAACTTTGTATGCGGTGCATCCTTACAAGATCTATTTCCAGTAGGTGGATATCACGGCTTTGGTGTCTATCAGGATTTCCATTAGTTATGCTAACTTTTTGCGTGTCTTTATCCTAGTAGATTGGAAGCCATCAATGGTCCAATAGATGTTGAAAAGTTCTTTGTACAAGTGTACAACCTTGATCATTTCTGAAGCATTCTTTGCAATCTTGATAACCATGCAGGGACAGGAAACCAAGTCGGAACTGCTTGGCATGCAATTCCACTAGAGTGGTATTCATTAAGTGAATGTCGAATATTTGAACTAAGTTAACCTGATGACCATTCCTTTCATGGTATCTTGGATCCATCCGAGATCCATTTTACGCTGGAGGGCCTCTTGTATAAAAGAGCATCCCTGATTGTCTTTTGAGCATATCAGGCAAGCGTTGTAATCTTGTTGTGTAACACCCTTCTAATCCCCGCAGAAAACATATAATAAATCAGAGTAAATAATCATGTCACTCACTTAAGGGTGTCACACATAATCATAAAACATCATACAACACCTGTCATGCTCATTAACACTTGAATAATTTCACACTTTTCAAAAACTTTCACTTAGCATGTAGCAGCGGATTCAAGTTATTCATAATTGACATAAAGAAAGTTTCATGCTCATCACATTCATAAATAAAACTTAGGCATGAAAGCCAAACTTCATACAATTCAAATAAACATAAAAGCATAAAGTAGAGTACTTAATGTATCTCTAAAGTATAAACCAAACGATCCCAGTGTTACACGATCAAAGCCTGACTCGACCCAACATAAATAAACACACTAAACAGCTACTCCAGCGGCTACCTCGCGCTACGTGAAAATATACTCCTCGTTACCTGAGCGATGTCGTACAAAACATCATTCCAACAGAAGGGTGAGAATTCACATCAATATTGAAATCATAAGATAATAATTAATTAAAAGGAATACAAATATAATTATAGTCATTCTCACACTTCCAAGTTACATCAACAACTATCACTTAAGTAACCACACAATTCACAATTTTCCAATTCAACAAGTCACATACATACACATACTTCCATATAACGAACATATATGCAATGTGACTCGGTGCAAACTCAATGCAACTCATGTCATGTGGTACCAACACTTGTTATTATTTTTCTGTTTTTAAACTTTAACCGGGTCCGTCCCCTAGACCAATAACAAACAAAAGTCTGTCCCCTAGGTTTTCAAACCCCGCTCTATGCTTGGGACAAGTCACTAGCTCCCACGGAACTAGCAAGCATTGCCTCTTGACACAAATGATGCATATGCAATCCACAACCATATGCAATTAAGACTATTCCCTAATCTTAATATCATGTGCATCTCAAATAATTCATCACACTTGAATTATCACATAATTGCAGACACACAAATATTTCATAATTAAAGCATTCATACTTTAAACATCATCACCAAAATTAGCAAATAATACACAAGGATCGATTCGATCCAATCACAACTCACAAACACAAATTACCGATTAAATATAGATTACTTAATCAATCACTAATAATTGAATCCAATATCCAATAAAATTCTACTATTCAATAAATATTAATGGATATTTAAATAGACAATCAATGTTTAACTAAATAATTAATATTTAAATAAATAGTTTATATTTAATAAACATTCAGTATTTAATAAATAATAATCAGTATTTAAATAATTAATATTTAAATAAATATTCAATTTTTAATAAATACTACCTCCGGTCCTTTTTATAAGGAACATTTCACTTTTTAGATTCATTAAATAATTAATGTATCTGGTCTAAAATGCAGACCAGATACATTAATTATTTAATGAATCTAAAAAGGTGAAGTGTTCCCTATAAAAAGGACTAGATGGAGTAATAAATAAATAAATAAATAATATGTTAATTAAATAATCAATAAATAGATAACAAAGAATACAAATGCATCAATCCATTACTTTATATAGCGCACCAATCTGTCACAGGCACGCGGTAATAATTTATAGGCATTGTTCAAGATTATGTTTCAAACACACTTGCACACAACAACCACAAAAACACGTGCTTACAAAAGTTATAATCCAATACACCACCCACCTATCAAAAGACACTCAGCAAAATGGGAAACATTGTTAAGAGTATTAGTTATAAGGCCATTAACATTATAATAACTAGCGTTCAGACGGGCACTCACGTGCCCGTCTGTCCGCTTTTTATAATGCACAAACAGGTAAAAATATAAACTATATTTTTTTGTATGTTTATTTTTTATTTTAGTTTAAATTATTTTTAGAATATAAAAATATGCAAACTGCCATATGACAGTTACTAAAATAGAAGTTGAAATTTAAAATAAAAATTGAAAAGGGTTTAATTGGAAGATAAAAAATGCTACACCAAAACTAAGTTTTGCCTTTATATATGTTATAGATACACAAGAGAATGATGATAAGTTGCTCACGATTAAAGCTTGTTCCCCACATACTGTGACTAATTTGTCATTCTTGACAAACTTCAGCTTCTAGTGAAGTGAAGAAGTGACTACTCCGGCTTCGTGTATCCAAGGTCTTCCTAATAAATAGTTGTATGCTACTTGGATGTCCATGACCTGGAAAGTGACTTGGAAAGTGTGAGGACCAATGGTTATGGGAAGATCGACTTTGCCGATAACCGTTTTTGTGGATCCGTCAAACGCTTTGACGATGATCTCACTGCCTCTCATCGGAGTACCTTGAAAAGACAGTCGTAGCAAGGTTGACCTTGGCATGAAGTTTAAGGATGAACCTGTGTCTACCAGTATGCATGCTATGGCATCGTCCTGGTAATTGACCGTGATATTGAGTACCATGTTATGGTTCTTACCTTCCTATAGAAGTTCTTCATCACTGAAAACCAAATTGTTGCAGGAAGTGATGTTGGAGATAATGTTGTCAAACTGACCCATTGTCACATCTTGATCTACAAAGTCCTATTCTAAGACTTTTTGTAGAGCTTCTCTGTGAGCTTCTGAACTAAGCAGGAGAGATAACACAGAGATTCGAGACGGAGTTTGCAACAATTGAGCCACAATGTTGTACTCGCTTTTCTGGATGAGCTTTAGCATTTCATCATTGTTCTTTATAGGTTCCGTATTACTGGATTGACCAATTTGTTGATTAGGAACTTCAGCTTGAGGTTCCTTTTCTTTTGCAGGTTCTCCAACTCCTCTGTTGAAGATTTGACTGCTCCGTGTAACTCGACTGTTGTCAGCAATGTTTATAATGGATGGTCGTGGAATTTCTTTTCCATCTTCTATTGTAGTCACACCGTACTTGTACGGAATAACTTTCTCGGATTTGTACGGTATTGGTCCTGGCAGTTAGATAACCACAGGGGCTTTTTGGGCCTTTTGACCGTCGTAGGCAAACTCAATTAGCTCTAGATTGGGAAATTTTCTACTGTCAAGAGGGATCTTTGACTCATTGAATAGAGGCATTATGGTGCAAACATCCTCGGTATTTCCATGATTGGAGACTATGACAATGCTTTTGTCTAGTAGTCTTTGGTCCTTGTTCTAAACAGTGAGGCAACCTTGTACCATGTTGATTGAACGAGAATTCGAGCATGGTTGAGTTTCTTTTCAGTCTAACTGATGTTGGAGAGATGCTCGCACGAGGTATCATCCTTGGTTATTTTCCGAACATATTCCACAGCGCTCATAATTGTGAGGTGGTATCCGACCGTACCAACTCTGTATGCAATGTATCCTTACAAGATCTGTTTCCAGTAGGTGGATATCACGGCTTTGGTGTCTATCAGGATTTCCATTAGTTATGTTGACTTGTTGCGTGTCTTTATCCTAGTAGATTGGAAGCCACCAATGGTCCAATAGATGTTGAAAAGTTCTTTGTACAAGTGCGCAACCTTGATCATTTCCGAAGCATTCTTTGCAATCTTGATAACCATGCGGGGACAGGAAACCAAGTCGGACCTGCTTGGCATGCAATTCCACTAGATTGGTATTCACTAAGTGAATGTCGAAGATTTGAACCATGTTAACCTGATGATCATTCCTTTCATGGTAGTTTTGGATCCATCCGAGATCCATTTGACGCTGGAGGGCCTCTTGTACAAAAGAGCATCCCTGATTGTCTTTTGAGCATATCAGCAAAGCGTTGTAATCGTGTTTTGTAACACCCTTCTAATCCCCGCGGGAAACATATAATAAATCAGAGTAAATAATCATGTCACTCACTTAAGGGTGTCACACATAATCAAAAAACATCATACAACACCTGTCATGCTCATTAACACTTGAATAATTTCATGCTTTTCAAAAACTTTCACTTAGCATGTAGCAGCGGATTCAAGCTATTCATAATTAACATAAAAAAAGTTTCATGCTCAGCACATTCATAAATAAAACTTAGGCATGAAAGCCAAACTTCATACAATTCAAATAAACATAAAAGCATAAAGTAGAGTACTTAATGTATCTCTAAAGTATAAACCAAACGATCCTAGTGTTACACGATCAAAGCCTGACTCGACCCAACATAAATAAAGACGCTAAACAGCTACTCCACCGGCTACCTCGCGCTACGTGCAACTCTACTCCTCGTTACCTGAGCGATGTCGTACAAAACATCATTCCAACAGAAGGGTGAGAATTCACATCAATACTGAAATCATAAGATAATAATTAATTAGAAGGCATACAAACATAATTATAGTCATTCTCACACTTCCAAGTTACATCAACAAGTATCACTCAAGTAACCACACAATTCACAATTTTCCAATTCAACAAGTCACATACATACACATACTTCCATATAACGAACATATATGCAATGTGACTCGGTGCAAACTCAATGCAACTCATGGCATGTGGTACCAACACTTGTTATTATTTTTCTGTTTTTAAACTTTAACCGGGTCCGTCCCCTAGACCAATAACAAACAAAAGCCCGTCCCCTAGGTTTTCAAACCCCACTCTATGTTTGGGACAAGTCACTAGCTCCCACGGAACTAGCAAGCATTGTCTCTTGACACAAATGATGCGTATGCAATCCACAACCATATGCACTTAAGACCATTCCCTAATCTTAATATCATGCACATCTCAAATAATTCATCACACTTGAATTATCACACAATTGCACACACAAAAATATTTCATAATTAAAGCATTCATACTTTAAACATCATCATCACAATTAGCAAATAATACACAAGAATCGATTCGATCCAATCACAACTCACAAACACAAATTACCGATTAAATATAAACTACTTAATCTATCACTAATAATTGAATCCAATATCCAATAAAATTTTACTATTCAATAAATATTAATCGATATTTAAAATAGACAATCAATGTTTAAATAAATAATTAATATTTAAATAAATAGTTTATATTTAATAAACAATCAGTATTTAATAAATAATAATCAGTATTTAAATAATTAATATTTAAATAAATATTCAATTTTTAATATATACTACCTCCGGTCCTTTTTATAAGGAACATTTCAATTTTTAGATTCATTAAATAATTAATGTATCTGGTCTAAAATGCAGACCAGATACATTAATTTTTTAATGAATCTAAAAAAGTGAAGTGTTTCTTATAAAAAAGACTGGAGGGAGTATTAAATAAATAAATAAATAATATGTAAATTAAATAATCAATAAATAGATAACAGAGAATACAAATGCATCAATCCATTACTTTGTATACCGCACCAATCTGTCACAGGCACGCAGTAATAATTTATAGGCATTGTTCAAGATTACGTTTCAAACACACGTGCACACAACAACCACAAAAACAAGTGCTTACAAAAGTTATAATCCAATACACCACCCACCTATCAAAAGACACTCAGCAAAATGGGAAACATTGTTAAGAGTATTAGTTATAAGGCCATTACCATTATAATAACTAGCGTTCAGACGGGCGCGTACTAGCGTTCAGACGGCCGTTTGTCCGCTTTTTATAATGCGCAAACAGGTAAAAATATAAACTGTATTTTTTTGTATGTTTATTTTTTATTTTAGTTTAAATTATTTTTAGAATAAAAAAATATGCAAACTGCCATATGACAGTTACTAAAATATAAGTTGAAATTTAAAATAAAAATTGAAAAGGGTATAATTGGAAGATAAAAAAGGCTACATCAAAACTAAGTTTTACCTTTATATATAGGCTTAATTAGTGTTGAAGTCCTTTAACTTAATTTCAGTTTTCACTTTAATCCCTTATCTAATAAATGTTACATTTTAGTCCCTTAAAAATTATTCTGTTAGTCAAATTGGTCCTTTCTGTTAAATTTTATGAAAAACCGTTAAGTTGTGCATATGTGGCATGACAGCATGGCAAGTGAGTCAGCAATTTAATAAAGGGACTAAATTGAAACTTTATATATAATTAGAGTATCAAATTGAAACTTTTTTATATTAACATAATCTTGAATATAATGACAATAAATCAAAATCTTGATACATTATTTATTCTAAACAAGGCATTAAACCAAAATGGATTAAGGTGTACATAGATACAACTACAAGAGTTTATTCTTTTTAGAACTTGAATTATCAATGGTGAAAACAACTTTTTCAGGTTTAACATTCTTGTCCAGGTTCCATCTGAACATAGTATAAACTCTGCACCATAGCTTCCAATTACTCTTTTCTCCTAAGTGATTAAACAATTCTGCAAATTTTCAATAAGATATTTCAATGTATTAGTATAAATCATAACATGTTCAACTCTATTCCATGAGTTGCACTTTTTCCACTTCTAATTCATAGATCATAAACACATAGCATGTTTAACCTTAGGGGTGATCTAGAGTCACTTGGATATTCATCTATTTAGCAAGCAAAACCAAATATTAATGAAACATTATACTAATAACATATATCTAAATTCGTAAAATGATTTATTTGGATTTAGTTTAGTTACCTTTAATGCTTCTTCATCTAAAAAACTCTAGTAAGAATTAAGAAACATTATATTGATCACATTACTTTAGTAATCTGCATTCTCACATTTAATGCAGTGGAAAACTTAATAAAAATATAGCAAAGTAACTAACAACATCTTTAATCATTCTTTTAAAAAATTACATAAAGATGTAGTTCTAATCCTAATACAAATCACCACTTGTATAATGCAGAGGAAATAGAAAGCTAATAGAAGCAGTTTCAGCAATTCTTCTAGAAGTGGTTCAAAGAATTTTTGGCAGAACAGTACCAACAAAATCAATTCTTCTCCACATCATATGTAAGTAACTTGGAGTCATGAAAAAAGCTTCATTCATTGAATAATTTTCACCTTTTATCATGCTTTAGCCGTAGGAGTTTTCCACTTTCTGTAGCATCATCAAGATACGAAACCGAGCAAATCTAAAAAACAAACCAATTGTCGACTTGCATACAAACCAAATCATTGTAAAACAAATTTTCACAAAATAACAAAATAACAAAAACCCATGATTCCAAATCTAAAAAATATTAATTTTTGTTCAACAGAGAAAATCCTAAAATCCAAAAAAAAAAAAAAATCCACCATCTAATCACCAAGTAGCATTGTAAACGAAAACGAAATCAGGCATAACTCTAAGATCTGAAATAGCTTTGAGATATGAAAACAAGAACGTTAGATGTAAGTATCACAAAATCAATACACAAAACAATTCATACCTCATAACTCTGAGATCTGCACATTACGAAAAATGAAATTGGGATGGCTCTTGAAAAAGTCAACAAAATCAAGTGAGAGGAAGAAGTGAGAGAGGTGGCGGCTACGGTTTAAGAAAGAGAAGAGAAGATTGTTTCAGCTTTTTTGTTTTTAAAATTTAAATTAATATAAAATAAATCGATTCCATGTCATCTAATTTAGTACAGCTGGAGTGTCACGTATACAAAACTTAACGGAATTTGACAAAAATTAACGGACAGGACCAATATAATTAACGGAATGACATTTAAGGGACTTAAAAGGAACGATTATTAAATAAAGGACTAAAGTGAAACCTTAAATTAAGTTAAAGGACCAAAGGATGCATTAAACCTTATATATATTATAAATAATACCAGTCACATAAGAATTCCCCCCACTCTATTTTGGATAAGGATTGTGTGCCTTTAAGGCGGGAAAGGCACGGTGCCTTTCCATCCATCGGGTTCGTCCAATCAATCTGATGCACCAAATAACCCCACATGTCAAATTCTTTTTTAAATAAAAAACATATTTATCTCAACAATTTTATCAGTCTAAACACATTACAAAACCCATCGCAACACCCCTATGCTCCTGCCGCCGACTGACCACTCTCTATACCGCAGTTGCTCCTCCGCGCTGCAAACTCCCTACCTGCTACCAACCTAAGTTAAATTCGTTTTCCTCTGTTTGACTGCAATGTTTTCTTTTAACCAAACAATGTATTGTTAGTTATTACCAATGAGGTAGAAACAACATCAAGCTTTCTCAGTTCTCCTAAAAAAAACAACTTAACAGGTTATTAAATAAAAATAATTTCAGTTGCAACCAAAGAAAGGGATTTGGAGGTTGAAAATAATTACAAATCCAACAGTGTAGATACAACGTTATCATATTCGAACGGCAGTGAGAAAAGCTCTAACATTGGCTACGATAAGGGGTGTTCATGCCAGTACAGTAAGAAAGAGTGAATAATGTCTTTAAGTTTGAGACAGTGTCACGTTGCAAAACAAGAAGTACGACGGCGGTGGCGACAATGATTATGAAAGTGAAAAACTGAATAAGAAATATTGGCGGATGCTGGCTACTCTCGCAGCGGCGGAAGTGCCGAGGGCTGGCGACTCTCACAGCGGCGGAAGGGCCAAGGGCGTACGGTAGTGGGTTGAGAAAACCAGTGAAAGTGAAATGTTTTTTTTTCTTCTGATTTCAAAGTATTTTTAAAGAAATAAATAGGTAAACACGTGGCAAGATTAACATCGTAAGATAAATCCAAGTAGTAGCATTAGGCCAAAGGTATGGTACCTTTCCCGCGTTAAAGGTAGTAAATCCCGTTCCCTCTATTTCTTTCCTGCGCAACTTTTAGGTGAGAGGGAAATATATTATGGCCACTACATCTCAATATATAATGTAAGCCCCGTACCATACAATATCTACCTATTATTATACTAGACTATTATGTCTCATATTATAAATAAAATTTACTTTTTAGATACATTAAATAATTAATATATTTAATATACATTAATTATATAATGTATAATGTATCTAAAATGTAATTGTTATTTATAATATGAGAATGAGGGTGTAAGTGCTATTAATTGAAAGTCCTGCGCCTAGCATCATTATGGAGGGCCACATGAAAAGTAGTATATTTAATATACTTCCTACTTGCAGCGCAATGTTTAAGGGAGTATGGAATGAATCATCATTAATAGTTTATTCATTTAGTACATGGCCAATGAATATTATATTACTAGTTACATTCACCTAATACTAGTGTGCCACTTATATTTTCCACACAATACAATTCCTGCGCTGATTCTTTTTATGCAAGGTGAGAATGTATTAATTGTCACCAAAAGGGAGGCCACTTAGTTCATACATTACATCCATTATTCACTACCTAATGATTATTCCACAATGCAGCATTAAATTGGGGATGAGGTATTACTCTACAGTAACTAGAAAGGAGATAATACATTACATTTTGTTATTTCTTCTCATGTCGTCGCGCTACAGGAACTATATCTATAAAAGTCTTCCAAATTTCTCAATTCTAATGGGTATTTTAAATATTAAGTGGGTCTCTAAATTATTACAAAAAATTAATTCTAAATATATTAAGAATTAATAATTTTAAAAAATTAACATTAACCTAATTAATTTCAATTTCATAAAAAAAATTTGGGGATTTAAATTTAACCTTATTTCTATCCAATAATCATCACCTGATAACCCCAATAATGAATAAAAACTCACTTTTACCTTGAATTTTCTTAATAAATTTGTTCTTTGTTCTTGAGTTCCTCTTTCTTCTCCTTTTTCTCTTCTTCTCTTATACTCTTTCTTTTTTCCAACTTTCCTTACTAACTTTCTTTCTCTAAAACCCTAACTTGTCTTAACCAAGTGGACTTAACTCAATCCATTACACTTAATATTAACACCTCACCTTAAGCCAAATCAATTTCTAGCAACTATATTCTACCAATACAATTAAATAAATTACTTAATTCTAATAATTTAATTATATCAAGTAATTAAATAAATCCAACAAATCAATTATTTTCAAATAATTAAATAAATCACACATTTCAACTTTAATCAATTAAATCAATTAATTCACATAAATTAAATAAATCAATTAATTTATATAAACTCAATAAATTATATAAATCAAACAGTTCGTATAAATTCACTAAATCAAGTAATTCATTTAAATCAAATAATTCAAATAAATTAAATAAATCACATAAATCAATTAATTCATAAAATCACTCAATTAATTAATATAAATAATTAATTGCTAAAAATCGGGGTGTTACAACCCTCCCCCACTTAAAATATTTTCGCCCTCGAAAATTACCTCAAACGAATAACTCGGGATAAGATTCCCTCATCTGGCTCTCAAGCTCCCAAGTCATGTTTCCACCGGCCGGTCCTCCCCAAGCGACCTTCACCAAAGCGATCTCTTAACCTCGAAGTTGCTTCATCTCCCGATCCTCAATCCACATAGGTGATGTCTCCACAGTCAGGTTATCTCTCACCTGCACATCATCTACTTGGAATACATGAGACGAATCCACAATGTATTTCCTCAACTGAGATACATGGAACACTTCATGGAGATTAGCAAGCGACGGCGACAAAGCAATCTGATTGGCTACATCTCATATCCTCTGTAAAATCTGATAAGGACCAATGAAACGCGGTGTCAACTTACGCGACTTCAATGCCTTACCAATACCAGTCACAGAAGTAACTCAAAGAAACACATAATCTCCTTCTTGAAACTCAAGTGTTTTCCTCCTCTTGTCATGATAACTCTTCTGACGACTCTGTGAAATCTTCATCTTCTCCTGAATCATCTTAATCTTATCAGTAGTCTGTTGAACTATCTCAGGTCCAACCACGACACTCTCTCCTGACTTATACCAACACAACGCCGTCCTACACCGCATACCATACAATGCCTCAAACGGTTCCATACCAATACTCGAATGAAAGCTGTTGTTGTAGGTAAACTTAATCAAAGGCAAGTAGCTATCCCAAGCTCCTCCTTTCTCTAACACACAAGCTCTCAAAAGATCCTCAAGCGATTGAATTGAAAGCTCTGCTGATTTGAGCAAATTTTTTGGAAAAACAAAATATCAAAATATATGTTTAAACAGGAAGAAGTCTGATCAAAGATGATGTCCTAGCGGATGTCTCGACATCTTTATCTGATATTGCAGAATGTTTCTAAATCTGTTGCAAGATTTAAGGAGCAATCAAGACATGGATCAAGGAAGAAATAAACAGAAGATTCGAAGCCCAAGGAGACAGAAGACTATAAAATGAAGGCTTAGACCTATGTTTTGATATGCCTTTGTATGCCTTTTGTAACCTAGTTCTCTTGCGTAAGAAACAAGGGTTTAGGGTTTTGAGAGTCGTTGGCTCTCTAGGTTGTAAGTCTCTCTTTGTATCAATTGATGCATTGTGGCAGATATAGGTGTCGTACAGATCCATAAGCCTTGAGGTATTGGATTGTGTATTGTTCTTGGATGAAGCTTTTAAGCAAATCCGAGTTAGCTTGTTTGTCAAGAAAGCTTGCCAGATTTTTGTATTGACAAGGATGATGTAGAAATCACAGTTGGTGATTAAGGGAAGTCAGTGGGGTATCTCATATCAGAGTTGTAAACATTAGAGTTTAGCTTTGGTAAAGATGTTCATTGGATAAATGTTAGGAGAAAGTTGTAAACGGAGGAGTTTAGTTTTGTAACAGATCTACAGATAGTGGAGTCTTCTTCCTGGATTGGTATCCCCCAGATGTAGGTGAGTTGCATCGAACTGGGTTAACAATTGTTGTGTTCTTTATCATTCTGCAGAATTACGTTTTCTGTTGGGGTTCATGATAAACATGTTAGATCAGATGTCGTGACATCTGTGATCCTGCAGTTTTGATATTCAAGGTATCAGTCTGCTGTTGCGCCTATGAGTTTAAATGACTATGTAGCACAATGTCTTGCCATGTGTTAAGACATCTGTTGTCTGCATATGCCAGAATTTCATGAATCGTCCTCTCAGTCTGACCATCGGTCTGCAGATGATAAGCAGAACTCAAACGTAACTTCGTACCCAAGGCACCTTGCAAGCTCTCCCAAAATCTCAAAGTGAATCTCGGGTCTCTATCCGACACAATGCTAGATAGAATACCATGCAAACTGACAATCCCCTCAATGTACAGCTTTGCCAATCTCTCCAATGGGTTATCCATACGCATAGGAATAAAGTGTGCAGATTTCGTCAATCTATCCACAATAACCCAAATAGCTTCAACGTTACTCGGTGTTCTAGGTAAACCAGACACAAAATCCATATATATACTATCCCATTTCCACTCAGGAATAGATAACGGTTGCATCAAACCTGACGGTTTCTGATGCTCAATCTTCGAATTCTGACAAGTCAAACAAGAATACACAAATTCGGCAATATCCTTTTTCAAACGAGGCCACCAAAATACTTTCCTCAAATCTTGATACATCTTAGTAGCACCGGGGTGAATACTCAATCTACTACGATGGCCTTCCTCAAGAATACTCTTCTTCAATTCAACAACATCCGGAACACAAACTCTATCACGACATCTCATGATACCGTTCTCATCAATCTGAACATCACCACCTTGACCTTGATTGATCAAAGTCAACCGATCAACCAAACCCAAATCAGATTTCTGTCCATCTCGGATCTCATCAAGAATGCCACTAGTCAGCTTCAACATACCAAGCTTAACTCCATAAGAAGTCTTTTCACAAACCAAACTCATATCACGAAATTGCTCAATAATTTCCAACTCCTTTACCATCATCATCGACATATGCAAAGATTTCCTACTCAATGCATCAATTACCACGTTTGCTTTACCCGGATGGTAATTCAAACCAAAATCATAATCTTTCAAAAGATCCAACCATCTCGTTTGCCTCGCACTCAATTCTTTCTGGTCAAAGAGATACTTCAAACTCTTATGATCACTATATACTTCAAATCTCGTACCAAAAAAATAATGCCTCCAAAGCTTCAACACAAAGACAACAGCGGCCAACTCTAAGTTATGCGTCAGATAATTCCTCTCATGCACTTTAAGTTGCCTTGAAGCATAAGCTACAACTTGCCGATTTTGCATTAACAGACCTCTCAAACCCATCAAAAAAGCATCACAATACACAACAAATGGTTCTGACGGATTTAGTAAAATCAAAACGGGAGTTGTAGTCAATATTCTTTTAAGCTCTTGAAAACTAGGGGTGTTCATTGGTTCGGACGAATCCGAACCAAATCGGAATCCAAACCAAACCAATGTGTTTGGGTCGGGAATTTTCCAATTCGGGCAAAATCCGAACCGAACCAATTAAAATCGGTGTTAATTGGTCCGGGCAATAGATTTCTAATTTGCTACCCGTAAACCCGAACCAAACTAATAATAATAAACATAATTAATTCATATAATAAATTATTAATTTTAATTGAGTTATTACTTATTTATTTAAATGAAGAGAATACTTGTTATAGCAATTAGCAAGTACAAACCATAATGAAAGAAATAAATAGGTATAGTCTCTCGACATTTCCAATGAAAAATGGAACGACATCTTTCAAATTATCACAAGCCTATCAATCAATGATGAAATATAGAGAAACCAAACATCACAACCATTATAAATCAAACTCATAAATTGCAAACTATAAGTATCCGCAAACCACAAGCTTCTTCCCAAATTGCAAATCCTCAAATCACAAGTATTTGTAAACTCCAAACCTTCAATTTTATGTTATGGAATGAAGTATGAGTATGCAGTAAAATTGTTTTAAGTTATTGAATATTTAAGTGATATACAACAACTATATGACTATGGTGGTCATAACTTGCTTAAAAATATGTGTGTCATGTGTTCAATATTTATTTTTCATATTTTAGTGTGCAAACAAATAATTTTAAAAAAATATTTTTTGTATATTTTTTTTAATATATCCGATCAATCCAATCCAAACCAATCCATTGTTTTTCAGATCAGTTTGGTTTGGGCTTTATTGCAAAAATATAAAAATCCAATCCAAACCAATCCATTTATTTTTCATTGGTTCGGGTATCGGATTCTCTCAAAACCGAACCAAACCGGCCCGCGAACACCCCTATTGAAAACTTTATTCACACTTTGCATCCCAAACAAAAGCTTGACCCTTTCTAGTCAACTGTGTCAACAGGAAAGATAACTTAGCAAATCCTTCAATGAATTTTCGATAATAACCTGCCAAACCAAGAAAACTTCTAATCTCAAAAACTGATTTCAGAGTCTCCCATTGCGATACGCTTCAACCTTCGACGAATCAACTACAATACCTCTACTCGAAATCACATGTCCAAGAAAACTCACTTCCTCCAACCAAAACTCGCACTTAGAAAGTTTAGCATACAACTGTTTCTCTTTCAACACAGATAACATAATCCTCAGATGCTCAGGATGATCTTCTTCACTCTTTGAATAGATCAATATATCATCAATGAACACAACCACAAACTTGTCTAAATAAGGATGGAAAATCCTGTTCATGTACTCCATAAATACACCTGGTGCATTAGTCACACCAAATGGCATCACAGAATACTCATAGTGTCCATACCTTGTTCTAAAAGCAGTCTTCTGAATATCATCAGCCTTCACACGAATTTGATGATACCCAGATCTCAAATCTATCTTACTGAACACACTTGCACCAACAAACTGATCCATCAAATCATCAATCCTTAGAAGTAGATACTTGTTCTTGATAGTCACCTTGTTCAATTGTCTATAATCCACACAAAGTCTCAAAGAACTTTCTTTCTTCTTAACCAACAAAACTGGTGCACCCCACGGTGACTCACTTGGACGAATAAACCTCTTCTCATGCAAATCCTCAAGTTGACTCTTCAACTCTTTCAACTCCGATGCAGACATACGATATATAGCCATCGATACTAGACTAGTTCCAGGAACTAAGTCGATCAAAAACTCCACTTCACATTCTGGCAGTAAATCACTGATCTCATAAGGAAAAACTTCCGGAAAGTCACAAACAATTGGTAAAGTATCAATTGCTCCACTTTCATCAATGCTCAAATTTGCCATCAACATAAACACCTTGGCACCATCTTGCACCGACTCGTTCACTTGCTTAACAGATATAAACAAGTCTCCTTCATTCTCAGGTTCAAGAAAAATAACTGTTTTATCAAAACATTTAATATAAACACTATTGAATTCCAACCAATTCATCCCAAGAATAACATCAAGTTGATCTAAGTGAAGACACACTAAATCAACTCCAAAGTCTTTACCAAAAATACTCAACGGAAAATTCAAACACACATATGGGGTAGTTACTGAACCCATGGCATGAGTATTAATAACCATACCACCCCTCATAACAGACAACTCAAGATTCAATCTTTTAACACAATCCAAAGAAATAAAAGAATGTGTAGCTCTAGTATCAATTATAGCAACCAATGGTATACCATTAATGAAGCACGTACCTCGGATCAATCGATCTTCACTAGTAGTCTCCGATCCTGATGGAGAAAACACTTTCCCTTTCACTTGAGCCTTCTTTGGTTTGTCACACTTTGTACTAATGTGCCCTTGCTCACCACAGTTGTCGCAAATCACATTCGCACCGCTTCTGCACTCATAAGCTTTGTGGCCTGGCTTGCCACACTTGAAACATTTCTGCTCAACACTTTCGCACTCAGGAGCACGATGTCCTTCAACACCACATCTATAACACCTAACCGGAGTGGAGGCTCCTCCCCCACTCGGCTTCTTGCCACCACCAGCTTTCTGTTTCCCCTTATCAGCAGGAGTCACATACGACTTTCCTCGAAATTGACCTTTTCCTTTCTTATCATTCAAACTCTTATTGTGTGCAGATCGAGCCCTACTATCTTCATCATAGATCCTGCTTTTGTTCACCAACTCAGAAAATCGCCTAATCTCCTGATAACCAATGGCTTGCTTGATTTCAGGCCAGTCATTCACAAACTTAAGATACTTGGATCTTTCAGCACTAGAAGTATTGTAGTGATGAAAAAACTTAATCAATTCTTCAAATCTTGCTGCATACTCAGCCACAGTTAAATTACCTTGCTTCAACTCAAGAAACCCAATTTCCTTCCTCCCACGAACATCTTCTGGAAAATACTTCTCCAAAAATGCATCCTTGGAAAGATCCTAAGTAACCTCAATCTCATCTTCTTCGAACCTCTGACGAGTTTTCTTCCACCAGTACTCAGCCTCTTTCACAAGCATGTGGGTGCCAAACTGCACCTTCTGCACATCTAAACAGTTCATGACTCAAAACATCTTCTCAATCGCTTCTAGTCATTCTTGTGCTTGGTCAGGATCATGCGTTCCCTTGAACGATGACAAATTGTTCTTCTGAAACTTTCCTAAAGCATATAACTCATCATCAGCATTGTTTCCAACATTCACATGGCCTTGCTGATTCTGCCCAATTGCACCAGCCAACATCTCCAATGCTGCAGCAATCACGCCATCATTCCTACCTGCAACCATAGCTCTAAATTCCAACAACAAATCCTCATAAGAACAAACAATATCGATAGTTCTACACACATATCAAGTACAAAAGGAAATAAACACACTAACAACTTGGTCACCTAACCGACCTTGCTCTGATACCACTAATGTAACATATTCTAATCCTCGCGGAAAACATATAATAAATCAGAGTAAATAATCATGCCATTCACTTAAGGGTGTCACACATAATCATAAAACATCATAATACACCTGTAATGCTCATTAACACTTGAATAATTTCATGCTTTTCAAAAAAATTCACTTAGCATGTAGCAGCGGATTCAAGTTATTCATAATTGACATAAAGAAAGTTTCATGCTCATCACATTCATAAATAATACTTAGGCATGAAAGTCAAACTTCATACAATTCAAATAAACATAAAGCATAAAGTAGAGTACATAATGTGTCTCCAAAGTATAAACCAAACGATCCCAGTGTTACACGATCAGAACATGACTCGACCCAACATAAATAAAGACGCTAAACAGCTACTCCAGCGGCTACCTTACTCTACGAGCAACTCTACTCCTCGGTACCTGAGCGATGTCATATAAAACATCATTCCAACAAAAGGGTGAGTATTCACATCAATATTGAAATCATAAGATAATAATTAATTAAAAGGCATACAAACATAATTATAGTCATTCTCACACTTCCAAGTTACATAAACTAGTATCACTCAAGTAACCACACAATTCACAATTTTCCAATTCAACAAGTCACATACAAAAACATACTTCCATATAACAAACATATATGCAATGTGACTCGATGCAAACTCAATGCAACTCATGCCATGTGGTACCAACACTTATTATTTTTCGGTTTTTACACTTAAACTGGTTTCGTCCCCTAGACCAATAACAAACAAAATCCTGTCTCCTAGGCTTTCAAACCCCACTCTAAGTTTGGGACAAGTCACTATCTCCCACGGAACTAGCAAACATTGCCTCTTGACACAAATGATGCGTATGCAATCAACAACCATATGCAATTAAGACCAGCCCTAAATCCTAATATCATGCATATCTCAATATATAAAGTAAGCCCCTTACCATATTATAGCTACCTATTATTATACTATAAGTGCTATTAATTGAAAGTCTTGCGCCTAGCATCATTATGGAGGGCCACATGAAAAGTAATCTATTTAATATACTTCCTACTTTCAGCGCAATGTTTAAGGGAGTATGAAATGAAACATCACTAATAGTTTATTCATTTTGTAGCACCATAAATTTTGACCAGTGTTTTTTCTCATCCTTTGGGATTTTTCTTGTGCTACTAGGGGATGCGCCATCCAGTGTCATTTGGGCTTTTGGGGGGTCTGCTAATAGTTTTAGACTTATTTTGGGGTTTGGGTTTCATGTATAGGTTTTATTTATTTATAATTTTTAATTAGGGATTAAAAGTCTTAGATTAGTTTATTAGATAAAATTTAGAATTTTTGGGTTAATTCTTTTTTTTAATATTAGGAAATATAGGGTTTTTATTTATGATTTCATTTTTAGAGTTTATTATTTTAACAGAAAATTAAGTGGGTATTATTTTAGAATTTTGTTTTTTGTTTAGTTAGGAAATAGTTAGGTCTTGTTTTAATATTAATTAGTTTAAGTATTTTATTAATATCCTTTTATTTTTTTATTAATTAGGAATTTCGTTTTAATTAAGACTTAGATTTTTAATATGTATTATTAGTTATTAATCCGGAAAATTGTTAGTGGCATTTAAATTAAGATTATTTTTACTTTAAGGTTTATTATCAATAATAAGGGAGAGGGTCGGTTTTTAATTATATCTCGAGTGTTTTAATTTAAGTTTAATAATAATATTTTGGGGGTTTTAAAAATAGTCATTAGTATTGTATTATTTTAATTTTAGATTTTTATTGGATTATTATTATTTGTTTTATTTGATCAAATCGTTGACCAAGGTGGGAGTCGTCTTCCTCGTTCGCAAACCCTAAATCAGCGCACTAACAGAGGTCAATTGGATCAAAATAATTGGTAAAATGAAATCTTTCATTAATGAGCAATTTGACACAAATGGATTAGAAAGTGTTACAATTACATACAAGACCTGAATCTAAAAATACAACAAAATCAAATAATAAAAAATTACAGAGATCTAATCGTATCAGATCTGAATAATCCTAAAATAACAATCTAACATTTAATTTATAACCTAATGTTTAGACTATATAAGCTAAAAAAAACTAATTCAGAAGGGAGGACCCCGAAAGCTAAAAAACAACCATCGCAGCTGCGCAATCCCCTAACTTCACTAAAGCTCGTACAAAATTGGGACTTAGGGTTCATCACAAGAACCCTAAGACTTCTTGAGCTAAACACCTGCAAACAAACGGAAAAGGGTTAGTGAATCGAAAACGGAGAAGAAGAGGAATTGGTTGCAGCTTAATCGGTCACGGCAAGGGGAGGTAAGCGCGAGAATCACTTAGCTTTTGCGTATTTGTTTGTTGATTGTTGCGTATTTAAGGATTTTAGAGTTTCTGGGTTTTCTAGGGTTAGGGTTAGGGTTCTAAGGTTAGGGTTAGGGTTTTTTGCGTTGGGGTTAGGGTTCTTGGGGTTTATTTGGTTTCTGGGTTTTGGGGATGAAGGTGGGTTAGGGTTCCTAGGGTTCTTCACGAACCCTAGAGAACTAGGTTATTTTATGGGTTTAAAAGGGGTTAGGGTTCTTGGTAGTTGAAGATCTCGGTTGAATCATCAACCGGATTCTGGGTTTGGGGTGGCGATAGATGTAACACCCCAATTTAAATTATTAATCGTCGTGTTATTATTTTTGTTTGTTGGGCCTGGTTAAGGGTGAGTGAAGGGTAGTGCCTTAGTGAATTAATGAGAATTAAGACTTTAGTTAATAATAAGGATAGTGAGGCGAAAATAATAATATTAATATGGTTAATATTAGTGTTATTATTATTATTCTTGTTATTATCATTATTATTATTAGGATTATTATTATCAATATTATTTTATTATTAATTAAATAAATAAAACCTGATTAAAGAGAATTAAGGGGAGTTTTAGTGGACTAAGGTGGTTTTCACGTAAAACAAGAATAAGAGAGAAAGAAGAACAAGGAAGAGGAATGGGTGCTAGGGCAAGAACTTCTTCCCAATTTTTCCAGATTTCTGAACAATTCGAGGTAAGGGGGGAGAACGGGTTCATATTTGGTGATTAAATCGTATAAGGGTAGTGGGGAGTCCTTAACCCCGTAGGATTTTGTCTGATTTTGTGTGATTGTATGATTGTGAAATGTATATGTGAATATGTGATGAACATTACGTGTTGATCTACTGATTTTGTCTGCATTTTGATGTGTTATTCTTGTAAGAACGCATATTGTTGCTGGACTAGTTTTGTGCAGGTGAATATAACAGATAATTAGATCTAAGACTCGAAATTATGATACTAGTGATAGGTAAAAGAAAGTAGATGGAGTAGAGGACCTAAAACTAGTGTAGAAACGAATTTAGGACTGTATTGGAGTAAAAAGGGGAGGATCCCGTAGCAGAAAACGAATTGGTATGGAGAATTGGATTTTTCGTAATAGATCTGGCCATACGCGTACCAGGCAAGGTAATACGCGTATGGGAGGGCCAATACGCAGCAATACGCGTAAGAAAGGAGAGGCGTTACGCGTAATAGGAGGGCCTTACGCGTAATGGGTTGGAATTTGGGAAATTCAGTGGGAAAACGTCTTTGTCCGTACGCGTACGGTACAAGGCATACGCGTAAGGATTTGGGCATGGTGAGGCAATGTGCGTACGAAAGGGGGCATTACGCATAATGGTTGGGCGGGCGAGCTGGCAATATGCGTATGGCATGAGGCAATACGCATATGGCCAGTGAGTGTGCAGAATTTTACCGTTTCGCGATTTCTTTCCCGTTTTCGCGGCTGATTCGGTTTCTCTTGGTTTGAGAGGTTGGGATTGGGAGTCAGATGCTGAGTAGTACACAGTTGGTGATGAAACTAATTAATTTGATAATTTTTAGGAATTAATTAGTATTTGATGAATTATGGGACTTATGAGGATTCATTGATTATGGTGCAAGTGGGAACGATTAGGTGTCTCATGTGGGATCAGGAGGGTCGTAACTATGTATGTCTATTATTATATATGTGTGTTATGTGTATGTTTGTTGTGATCAGGAGGATCGTGAATTGTTTATTATTGGATATACATGCGTGTTATATGTATGTTTGTTGTGATCAGGAGGATCGTGAATTTGTTTATCATTTGTTATATATGTGTGTTATGTGCACGTTTGTTGTGATCAAGAGGATCATGAATTTGTTTATCATTTGTTGTACATGTGTGTTATGTGTATCTCTTGTGTGATCAGTAGGATCGTGGAGATGTATGAATGTGTCATACATGTGTTGTTATGTGCATTGAGTCATGCTTACATGTTATTGGTGGGATGAATCATTGCTCGGGAGGAGTGTATGTGATTCATCCGAACTCCCTTGAGGAGTGTGGTGGGATAAATCATTGCCAAGTAGGGGTGTATGTGATTTATCCGGGTTCGATTGAATGAACCATGGTGATGTTGGTACCACATGCATTGCATTGTTAGTATGTTGATTGTTGGTGATTGAATATGACAGTAGGTCGTGATTATATGTTGTTGTTGTCGGTGTGAGATACTACCTCCTTATATGTATTATTCACCTTTTTATATTGAATGTAGTTCTCACCCCTCTGTTGTTGTTGTGTCTGTGCTTCTTCGGAAGTACAGATATTCAGGTGCCAGGTTAGTGCTTGGAGCTTGTGTGGCTTGTTCGAGTTTAGAGAGTCGCTCTGATACGTAACACGGGATTTTGGGGTTTTTACCATTGGTTTTATGTTGTATACTTGTTACGTATCTTTTAATTGATGAATATTATGGTGGACCACGACTATGTGGAGTTTTTGGTGTTATAGGCAGATGGTCGTAAATCGAATAATTGAATTAATTTTCCGCTGTTTGATTTTATTAAAATAAAGGAGATTTGTTTTGTTGATTTTAAAATGTGGCATCCTATTTTAGGTGTGGAAACTCTGATTTATTTCATATATTTTGTTTATTTTGAAATATGGGAAAGTGGGGTGTTACAATTGGTATCAGAGCAGGTCGGTCCGTCCGGCCAGGTTGTCTAGTATGAGTTGTGTCGTGGTATGCGACATGTGTGTAGAACACTGTCGATACGTGCTTGTTTTCTAACCGGTTGGTTGCAGGAGTTGAGGTTGAGATAAGTGGGGAAGAAGCTGATGCTTCTCCAGGATGCTTCCACTCTGGAAGGACGGATTGGTAAGTAATGGAGTGTTATCATAGTTGGTGAGGGAGGGTCTATACTTCATCAGGATGATCGGTTGTCTATGAACAAATTGGGGAACTGATCACCCTCAATCTCTTGTTGATAGTAGTCGGAAATTAAGATGAAGGGATAGATGCACCTTGACGGTTAAGATAGCAGGGGATGTGAAAGATGGTTGTGTTGAGTCGGTAGAGATCTTTATTATCTAAAAGAGGATGTAGAAAAGAAGTACTTGTCGGTCAAGTTGAAGAATATCTCCGAGGAGGGACAATCAGGTATGGTTAGTGATTGCTTGTCAGGGAGTAGAGAGCAAGGTGATGGCTAGAGAGATGCCGGTGTTGGGTAATCCTTGATGTCTTTCTGAGGTGTGGATCCGAATTGGATAATGGTAGGGAACTGGTATTGTGGTGTGCTGAGCAAACGGGTGAATATTTATCAGGAGAAGCCTTAGTGTATTAACGTTCGCATTGTAACGAGTTAGTAGTGAAGTTGCACGTGTCGAGTTTCTGGTTGTTTGTGAATTTCTTTTTGGATATATTTTCAAGCGAGATAAGTGGATCGTAGGCACTTTAAGAAGATAGAGGTGATTATTGATCCAACACTTGGTACGAGGCTGAGGTCAGTGACTCCGTACGGAAAGGAGATGCAGGGTGTATTTGTGGAGTATATGAATTAGACTGTCAAGATTTGTTGATGATATTTAAGTATCCCAACTCGGAGGAAGATCACGCAGAGCATATGAGAATTGTTTTGTAGGTGCGGAAGGTTAATGAATTGTTCGCTAGTTTTGAATTGGGAGTTTTAATTGTAAACGGTGAGTTTATTGGAATAAGTTATTTTTGGTGAAGGTATTGTGGTAGATCCATCGGGAAATTAGCACAGTGCTTCGGTGGAAAACCTTTTGAGGACAGTGACGGAGACTAAGAGTGTCTTGGACTTAGTAGGTTATCATTGAAGATTATTATATCGGAAAATGAGGCAGATTAGAGGTTTTGGTATGTTGGTCGGGTCAGGATGTCTCTGAGGGAAAAACTCTTAGGCGATGAAACCAAGATGTTTGCTATGTTTGTGATAGTATCGTTCTAGAATTGGCAGGAAAGCCACAGTAAAGGGCTGTCCGTTGTGCATGATTCCCAGATGTGGTTCCGGATGGAATAACAAGCGTGATGTGTATAAGGGTATTGAGGCCATGGGAAGCAAACTTAGAGTTTGGATGAGTTTTGGAATTCTTAGAGTTTTAGGGCGTTAATGAAAATTTTGAGAAAACCCGTGGGTGTGGATGTAATATTGAGATTGCGAGTTCTTTTTGGTTGATTGTTGATACATGTTAGAAATTGTGGAATGTGGATTGTTTAGAGAATGAAATTGAGTATGGATTACTGACAGTTGAATGAGGTAACGATTGAGAATAAGTGTCCATTTTCAAGAATGGAGGATTGGAATGGTTTGGTTGAGTTTGATTGGAATTACAATTGTTTGGAATGTTTGATAAGAGTGGTGGATTTGTGTGGGTCGAGGCTTTGATTGATTTCTTGTAACTGGTTATGTTTGTTATCATCGGAATGGGTTGTTATTTACTCGGTTAAGCTTGTATATGAGTCTGGACAAGATGGGATGAGTTCGGAGTGGTGTTCATTAGGGAGATTCAAATCTAAAATAAAGTCAGAAGGAGACTATGTAGGGTGTTTGAGAATTGAGTTGCAAGTATTGAAAAGAAAGGAATTTTTATGCTAAATTATTCAAGTGAGAATTTTGGTTAAAAAGGTTAGTTTTCTTGGATATGTTATAGTATTGTTATGGATCCATCGGAAGTAGATGCAGTTCTAGAATGAGAGGCTCCGAAGTCGGTTAAGGTGATTAGATGCTTTTGGACTTTAGTTGGTTATTACCGGAGGTCATGGAAGGCTCTTCCAAGTTAGAATTTTTGTCACTTCAGTTGACTTGCAAGGGGTAAGTCGTTTGCTTTGGATATTCATTGTGAAGAAGTTTGAGAGGGCTAAAGTAGAATTTGTTTGCGGCCCCATTTTTGCTTCTTCGTGATCCTAATAAACCATTGTGAGGTATTGGGATGTGTCCATGATGAATTTAGTCAGTGTGTTGATGCAGGATGGAAAAGTCGTCGCGTATACTTTACGACAATTGAGAATTCATGATTTCAAGATGACTGCGGTTATTTTTGTGTTGAGGATCTAGCAATATTATTTTTATGGTTTTGAATTCAAATTATTTAGTAATCACAAGAATATTAAGTACCTGTTTGGTCGAAAATAATAGAGTATGAGACGACGAGGACGGTTGAGATTCCGGATGAGTTATGACCTTAGCTGGAATCATCCTATTGGAGGGGTTAATGTCGTGCCAGATGAGTTAAGTCGGAAGTTTTTATACATGTTTGTTTTGATGACCAGATGGATTAGAACTATTTGAGCAGTTCAGAGACTTGCGTCTGGTGTGTGAGATAACACAGCAAAGTGTGAGGTTGGGTATATTAGTAATGAACTATGATTTTTTCTGGTGAAGATTAGAGAGAGTCAAAACTTGGATATGACTTTGGTAAAATTGATTGTTGCGAGTAATCAGAGTGCGCATCGAAAGCGTGATATGGTACTTTTCGTATGTGTGTGCGTAACTGGTACGAGTTCATGGGTTGAACAGTGGAAATATGTATGAGCGATGAGACCATTGGACGTTTCAGAATGGAGGTGGAAAAGATTAAATATTATTCTTGGACTATTAAGTAGATGAATGTTTTAGTCTTATGTTGATGGGTGAATCGTAGCATTGTTGTAATAATATTGTGTGACAAGGATGTTGATATCATGGTTATGTAGAGGTTGTTGAAATGATGTTGTGTCGTGGAACTTTATGTTCTTGTTTTTGTTGTTGCCTCGTCGCCTATGGTGATGGTTCGAGTGCGAGTGGTTAATTCTTATGGTGGGGAATTAGGAGAGGGTTACCTATGGTGTGGGTAATGATCTTTGTGTGTTCGTAACTTGAGTATTCTTTGGGTCGTGAATTAGTCGTCAAGGGAATTGTATGGGCATTGCATCTTGTCGTTGTTGTAGTTGCTGTTAGCAAGGTCGTCTGTTAGTTGTGTCATTCATGGTGTACATTTTGTTGGTATGATTATTGGTTGTCGATTGTGAGAGTTGTACCCGGAGTGATTCATTTCCGTTATATTTTCGAGGACGGAAATAATTTAAGTGGGGGATAGTTGTAACACCCCAATTTAAATTATTAATCGTCGTGTTATTATTTATGTTTGTTGGGCCTGGTTAAGGGTGAGTGAAGGGTAGTGCCTTAGTGAATTAATGAGAATTAAGACTTTAGTTAATAATAAGGATAGTGAGGCGAAAATAATAATATTAATATGGTTAATATTAGTGTTATTATTATTATTCTTGTTATTATCATTATTATTATTATTAGGATTATTATTATCAATATTATTTTATTATTAATTAAATAAATAAAACCTGATTAAAGAGAATTAAGGGGAGTTTTAGTGGACTAAGGTGGTTTTCACGTAAAACAAGAATAAGAGAGAAAGAAGAACAAGGAAGAGGAAGGGGTGTTAGGGCAAGGACTTCTTCCCAATTTTTCCAGATTTCTGAACAATTCGAGGTAAGGGGGGAGAACGGGTTCATATTTGGTGATTAAATCGTATAAGGGTAGTGGGGAGTCCTTAACCCCGTAGGATTTTGTCTGATTTTGTGTGATTGTATGATTGTGAAATGTATATGTGAATCTGTGATGAACATTACGTGTTGATCTACTGATTTTGTCTGCATTTTGATGTGTTATTCTTGTAAGAACGCATATTGTTGCTGGACTGGTTTTGTGCAGGTGAATATAACAGATAATTAGATCTAAGACCCGAAATTATGATACTAGTGATAGGTAAAAGAAAGTAGATGGAGTAGAGGACCTAAAACTAGTGTAGAAACGAATTTAGGACTGTATTAGAGTGAAAAGGGGTGGATCCCGTAGCAGAAAATGAACTGGTATGGAGAATTGGATTTTTCGTAATAGATCTGGCCATACGCGTACCAGGCAAGGCAATACCCATATGGGAGGGCCAATACATAGTAATACGCGTATGAAAGGAGAGACATTACGCGTAATAGGAGGGCCTTACGCGTAATGGGTTGGAATTTGGGAAATTCAGTGGGAAAACGTCTCTGTCCGTACGCGTACGGTACAAGGCATACGCGTAAGGATTTGGGCATGGTGAGGCAATGTGCATACGAAAGGGGGCATTACGCGTAGTGGTTGGGCGGGCGAGCTGGCAATACGCGTATGGCATAGGGCAATACGCGTATGGCCAGTGAGTGTGCAGAATTTTACCGTTTCGCAATTTCTTTCCCGTTTTTGCGGCTGATTCGGTTTCTCTTGGTTTGAGAGGTTGGGATTGGGAGTCAGATGCTGATTAATTTGATAATTTTTAGGAATTAATTAGTATTTGATGAATTATGGGACTTGTGAGGATTCATTGATTATGGTGCAAGTGGGAACGATTAGGTGTCTCATGTGGGATCAGGAGGGTCGTAACTATGTATGTCTATTATTATATATGTGTGTTATGTGTATGTTTATTATGATCAGGAGGATCGTGAATTGTTTATTATTGGATATACATGCGTGTTATATGTATGTTTGTTGTGATCAGGAGGATCGTGAATTTGTTTATCATTTGTTATATATGTGTGTTATGTGCACGTTTGTTGTTATTAAGAGGATCGTGAATTTGTTTATCGTTTGTTGTACATGTGTGTTATGTGTATCTCTTGTGTGATCAGTAGGATCGTGGAGATGTATGAATGTGTCATACATGTGTTGTTATGTGCATTGACTCATGCATACATGTTATTGGTGGGATGAATCATTGCTCGGGAGGAGTGTATGTGATTCATCCGAACTCCCTTGAGGAGTGTGGTGGGATAAATCATTGCCAAGTAGGGGTGTATGTGATTTATCCGGGTTCGATTGAATGAACCATGGTGATGTTGGTACCACATGCATTGCATTGTTAGTATGTTGATTGTTGGTGATTGAATGTGACAGTAGGTCGTGATTATATGTTGTTGTTGTCGGTGTGAGTTACTACCTCCTTATATGTATTATTCACCTTTTTATATTGAATGTAGTTCTCACCCCTCTGTTGTTGTTGTGTCTGTGCTTCTTCGGAAGTACAGATATTCAGGTGCCAGGTTAGTGCTTGGAGCTTGTGTGGCTTGTTCGAGTTTAGAGAGTCGCTCTGATACGTAACACGGGATTTGATGGTTTTTACCATTGGTTTTATGTTGTATACTTGTTACGTATCTTTTAATTGATGAATATTATGGTGGGCCACGACTATGTGGAGTTTTTGGTGTTATATGCAGATGGCCGTAAATCGAATAATTGAATAAATTTTCCGCTGTTTGATTTTATTAAAATAAAGGAGATTTGTTTTGTTGATTTTAAAATGTGGCATCTTACTTTAGGTGTGGAAACTCTGATTTATTTCATATATTTTGTTTATTTTGAAATATGGGAAAGTGGGGTGTTACAGTAGAAGGTGGCGCACGATGGTGAGGGACCTCACCGGCGACGGAAAAGAAGAAAGAAGGGGAGAGGTTCTAGAGAGAGGAGAGAGCGTGAGGAGAGAAGAGGATTTAGAAAGAGAATGGAAAATGAGTTGTGGGGAATCTCTGAAGCGAAATGGATTTTTATAATTCTCCATGAATGGCTTGGATTAACGCCATGTTGCGTTCACTTTCCCTTTAGATTGATTGACTATCCAGTCAGCCAAGGGATACTGTGTGTAAGGGTTTGTGGTGAGTCTGCACTAACTCTCCATTTTGTTCGCACAAACAAGCATACCCTAAAATCTAAGGAGGATCCCATTGAGTACAATGGAGGTGAGGGGTGCCTAACACCTTCCCCTCACTTAACTGACTTCCGAACCTTATGAATCTCTGTCCTTGGGATTAAGGATTTTTAGGTTTATCATTATTTCCCTTAAAAAATATGATGGCGACTCGAATATTTTTGCCGGCCGCGACAGCTGGCGTCTCTGCTGGGGATTCCTCCCTAAAGAGAGTCCCTTCTAACTTTAGGCTTTAGGGTTTTGTTTGTTTGTCTTGGGTGTTTATGGTTTTTTATTTCTTTTCTTTTTATTATTCTTAGGTTTTATTTTATATATTTGTTTATTTATTATATTTGACCCTTTTGTTTTATTTTGCCATCATGCATTGGATTAGGGCATATGATGTGTGAAGCTAAAACCCAAGCTTGGAGTATAACCCTAGATTAGGACGTGGAACGAAAATGTTTTTGGGGGGATGTGACATCCCCAACAATTCATTGATGCCACACTCAGAATAGATCCTTCCAAAGGTGTCCTCATGAAAGGGCTAGCCCCTAACGTAGAGGATGATTTGGATGTGGTCTGAGACTTTTAGAACTTTTAGCCTACCCCTTACCAACTCATGGAGACCCTACGTATTCAACCCTCAAGGGCTGTTACTAGGGTCCTACCCAGATGAGACTTATCCCAAAGGATTACCATAGGAAGGCTTGCTCCTTCTCATGGTAAAACAAGGGTATAGTCTGTACATTCTAGGGTTGTTATGATGTCCAAACTTTATGTCCTACATGTGAGGGGTTGGGTAGATAAGCTTTAGATCTAAACCTATTATAGGGAGCCTACCTAGTTAGGGTCATGCTTGCATTTTCACCTTACCCTAACCAAGTAAAAAAACAAAAAAAAAAAGTGTCCATGTTATCATGCATTTAAAAAATTGTTTTTGCATATATGCATTTTTGTGGGGAATTTCAAGATGCGTTGTAGGAATATGGGAAAGATTGATTCAAATAAAAGGGCTACCCTACGCATCAGAATGCTAAGTGCTGATTTACAAAGTCTCAAAGGCCTTTAAGAATTAATGCCAAATCTGCTCAAGGGGTGGTTATACACAAGCATGGAAGGATCCTCGATCTCTTAGGGACTCCTAGAAAGGTAGAGGCCATGACTACTCTTGCACAATCCTCCTCTATGTGACTTCCCCTTCAAGGATTTTCAACTAGCTCTTACGCTATACTTGGATTTACAAGGAGAAAAAAACTTACAAGGGTCATGAAAAAAAAAAGAAAAAGGAAAAAGCAACAAAAAAACATAAAAGGAAAAAGGGTCAAGCCTAAAAGACTTAGTTGTGCCCGTTGAGGATCTATTATCTCACCACAAGGAGGATAGGGAAATGCAAGGGTACTTGGAGGAGTTTTAGGAAGGCATTGGGGGCATCTATTTAGTTTACACCTCCTTAAGTTCAGGAGCTTCCATTTTGGGATTATTGTTTTGGGTTATTCCCGAGGAATTATTGTTATAAGTTCGGAAGGCATTTTGGATTTGGGGATTGGCTAATGGATTTGGAGTTGATATGCTATCACTACGCCAAACAAGCCTTTAGACAGCGCTTTTTTAGGCCTTAGACAGCACTTAAAAGCGCTGCCTAAGCTTGCGTTGTCATAGGTAAAGACAGCGCTTTTGATTTATGAAAAAGGGCTCTCTAAAGTATACATTAGACAGCGCTTTTTCCGTAAAAAACGCTCTCTAAAGTAGGGCTTTAGACATCGCTTTTTAAAAAGCGTTGTCTAATGTATACGTATAAAATTTTAACCAATTTTTTTATATACCTTTAGAGAGCGCTTTTTCAAGAAAAAGCGCTGTCTAAAGGCCCACTTTAGACAGCACTTTTTAAAGCGCTGTCTAATGTGTGCCTATAATTTTAGTTATCAATTTTGCTATACCTTTAGAGGGCGCTTTCTTTTGTGAACTATAGACATCGCTTTTTCTAGAAAGCGCTGTCTTTTCTATACGTATAATTTTAATGATTTTTTTTTAAATTCAATTTTAACCATTTTTTTATGCAGAAACCTGTATAATTCAAGCCATTTCAATAAACATGTATATTTCACATTTCCATTAACAATTTCTAGTATGGTTCATTAACCATTTCCACTAATCCCATAAATCACATAAACCACATAAACCATTTCCATTATAATTCAAGTTATTTACATTAACTATCCACAAAACTATACAATTACAATCCAAAAACACATAAAGGGCATAAACTATTCACAAAACTATACAATCCCATAAAATAAACCATTCACAAAACTATACATTCACATAATCCCATAATCCTATACCTTATATAGGATTCTTTTTTCAATAATGTATTCGCACAATTCCTCATTAATTTCTTGCAATTTATCCTTCGTGTAATGAGAACACGCGTATTCATCAAAGTACTACATAACAAAACAAAATATGCATGATTTAGTTAAAAATAATAAATTATATGACATATCCCATAAATATTAAAATAAATCCTAAGTTATAAATCCATGCATACCGTAATAGGAATCTCTAATCGATTCATTTGAAGGATTTCTCTCCTAAGTTACTAGCCATTTGACCTGTAAGAAAGAAAAAAACAAAAATTAAATGACAAATATAAAAATCCATAATCTATAATCCATTGAATGATATAAGCTATATATAACATGACAACTAATTAATATTATTGAATGATATAAGCTATATTTTTATAACTAGTACCTTTTTCACTAACGTCTCTTTCTTTTCTTGGTTGGAATATGTTCTACCCGTCTCTTAACAACACGGACGGTTAGATTGATCCAAATACCCTCATTATGATCATTTCTTGTATATGATTCATTCGCTATAATATTTTCATCTTGTTCATTTCTAGTAAATGATTCAATATCAACATCAATATCACCTTAATCTCCAATGTTTTCATCAATGACTTTGTTAGATAAAAGCACTATAGACCATTTTGTACTTGTCGGATCAGTGACATAGAACACTTGTTTAGCTTGAGAGGCTAGAATAAAAGGCTCATCTTTGTACCCCACCCTATTAAGATCCACTTGCAAAAATCCTGACTTATCCATTCGTACGCCATTATTATTTTCAACCCACTTGCAACGAAATATAGGAATCTGAAACTTCTCATAATCAAACACCCAAATGCGCTCGATAACCCCAAAATATGACAGATTTGCAAATTTGGGGTTTAAATCTTTCATACTTGAAATGTGCATTGCTTCAGCTACCACGGTGACACCACTATTTTGCATAGTACTTTTATCATCTTGTTCTTTGGTATAAAATGTGTATCCTTTAATTGCGTATGCGCTATAAGAAAACACAACCAAACTTGGACCATATGCTAAACATCTCAACCTTTCTGTTATTGAAGCGGGATCTGAATAATACTTTGAAAAAATATGATCCTTAAACCAAGGTATGAAACTTCGATTGTGCTCTCGTACTATCCAATTCTCATTTCTATTCGGATTTAAACCTCAGAGAACATCCTTGTGCATTTCAACATACGGCTCAACCTCATTCTCATTGTGCAGAACATACAAATGCACTTGATCCCGTTCGACCCTTGATACTGTCACAACTTCATTTCCAATTAACTTTTTTCCTTCTTTTTTTTCGACAATATGAGATTTGGAGAGTCCAATTGATTGCACATTGGACAGATATTCAGTACAAAACTCAATCGCTTCTTCAACAATGTATCGTCCGGCAATACAACCCTCTGGTCGACTTCGGTTTTTCACACACCCTTTTAATATTTTCATATAACGTTCAGCAGGGTACATCCATCTCATATAAGTCGGTCCACACAATTGTGTCTCTTTCACCAGATGAACAACTAGATGAACCATTATGTCAAAAAACGAGGGAGGAAAAATCATTTCAAGATCACACAAAGTAATAACTATTTCTTTTTGCAATGTTGGTAAGATCGCAGGATCGATCACCTTACTGCAAATTGACTTGAAGAAAAAACACAATTTAGTTATTGCGCTTCTTACTTTTTCTGGCAGAATAGAACGTATACCTATTGGTAGAAAATGTTCCATTATAACATGGCAGTCATGCGTCTTTAAACTCTTTAACTTGAGGTCTTTCATAGACACAAGTGTTATAATATCGGAAGAGTATCCTTCTGGAACTTTAACTTCACTTAGAAACTTACACAATACCTTTTTCTCTTTTCTAGAGAGAGTATAAGCAGCAGGTGGTAGATATGTTCGTGTTCCTTTCTTCATGGGTCCTAATTCATTTCTTATTCCCATCGCTACCAGGTCTTTTCTTACTTTAAGGCCATCCTTAGACTTTCCTTGTATATTGAGTAACGTACCAATAACACTGTCAAATACATTTTTTTCAATATGCATAACATCGAGAAAATGTCTTACATACAACGACTTCCAATATGGCAGTTCAAAAAAAAAATGACCTCTTCTTCCACCCACTCTTGACAAGTGTATGCGCAAAAGGCTTTCCAAACAGAGTACTCACATCTTTCACCTTTTCAAAAATTTGATCACCTGTCAACATAGTTAGAGCTCTACCTTGTTCTGGCTCTCCATTGAATGCTTTTCTCCACCCACGATAGTGATGATTAGAATTTAAGAATCTACGATGACCGAGAAAGACATTCTTCTGACCAAACTCCAATCGCGTCCAATCTGTTTTATCTTCACAAATAGGACACGCACATTGACCTTTTATGCTGTACCCTGATAGATTTCCGTATGCTGGAAAATCATTAATTGTGCCAAACAACATCGCCCTTAAGTTGAAACTTTCTTTCCTATACCCATCATAAACCTCCACACCGTTCTCCCACAAAAACTTTAAATCTTTGATTAAGGGTGCCAAGTATACGTCTATCTCATTCCCTGGTTGTATAGGCCCAGAAATTAACATAGATAACATCATGTACCTACACTTCATACATAGCCATGGAGGTAGGTTATAAAACATTATGATCACATGCCAAGTGCTATGTGAGATACTTTGAAGACCGTGTGGGTTCATTCCATCAGTAGATAATGCCAAGCGAAGGTTTCTTGCTTCTTTTCCAAATTCAAGATAATCATCATCAATTTTCATCCATTGTGGTGAATCTGACGGATGTCGAAACTTTCCATCAATAATTCTTTCATCTGCATGCGTCTAAATCTCGAAATTATAGGAAAATACCATAAGACTTTTGCTGGAGACAACTTTTTCTTATATCGAGAGACACCGCATTTATGACACTCATTTAACGATGCATACTCATTTCGAAACAAAACGCAATCGTTTGGACAGGCATGTATCTTATCATAGCTCATGCCAATAGAGCACAACATCTTTTTGGCCTCATATGTTCGACTGGGAAGAACATTATCCTCTGGAAGCATATCTTTCATAAGGGCCAATAACTCTGTGGAACTTTTATCCGACCATCCATTGCTCGCCTTTAAGTTGTACAACTTTAACACCGCAGACAATCTTGTGAATTTGGTGCAACCATTATATAACGGTTTCTCTGCATCGTTTACCAACCTCTCAAACATTTTGGGACAATCCTTAAGATCTTCTTCAAGTGCTTCTGCAATCTCTTCTACTCGATCAAAATCTTATGTATCTGTGCCATTGTCGTTTGAAGCATAGGTCGTATTATCCCCCGGTTCAACATTCCCATTAATTTTCTCACCATGCAAATTCCAACATGTATAACTTCTATCAATTCCACTCCTCATTAAATGCGATGCCAACTGAACCGCGTCAACCCGACTCCCAAAACAACAACCCAAACAAGGACATCTCATTCAAATGGGGTCTTTGGCGTGCGCAACAGCAAACTTAACGAATTCCGATACCCCATTCTCGTACTCTTTCGATAATCGACTTGAAGACATCCATTTCTTATCCATAGTTATACTAATTAAACTAAACAAAAACAAAAACAAATTTAGTATATAATAGATAAACTCTTCTGTCACTCTTCTATCAATCAATCAATCAGAAAGACATCTGATAAAAAAATGGTGAACAGTAATAATTTGAAAAGGAAGCATGTTGTACACACTAGTGAAATTATACTACACTCCACATAAATTTAAAATAATATATAAAATGTTATAAGTTATTTTGATAAAATCTTTTAAGTATAAAAATATCAATTAACTATTTTTAAAATGGTGCCTGGTTTTTGTGTTAGAATAGAATGAGTATGAAACACCAACAACAACATCAACAAATACTACACCAGAAATATCATCAACATCTAACAGCCAACAACAACTACATCATTCCAATATACACCTTAAAAGTTCCATAGCAAACACCAACAAGGAGAACTAACCAAGTATCAGAACCATACATCATCACCAACAATAACACCAACACTACGCGTGATATCACACCCTCTCATTACATTTTTCACACGAATACCATACCATCAACAATACAAGCAGAACGACGACAACAAACTAAACAAGAACAAGAACAAAGCATATTTATTAGAACAACAACAACAATGAATCTTAATGCAGCAAGAACACCGTACCTCTTCTTCTTCTTCTTCACGAACGCAATGACAGTGAACGACGGCAATAAACGACGGTAATGGCGAATGAACAATGGCAATGGCGATTGAACGACGACAATGGCGAATGGGTTTCAGCAGAGAAGAAAGCTAGCAAGGGTTTCAGCAGAAAGAAACGCGCGGTCGAGAGAAGAAAATGAATAGAAGTTTCAGAAAATGAAATGAAGTGTGTATTATATTTTAATTCATAAATGACCTTAGAGGGTGCTTTCCTTATAAAGCGCTTTCTAAAGTGGGGAGAATTTAAGACCTACAACAGCGCTTTCTGAAAGCGCTTTCTAAGGTTAACCTTTAGACAACGCTTTTCTAAAGTGCTTTCTAAAGTAATACCTATAGCAGCGCTTTCCAGAAAGCGCTTTCTAATGTGGCTTCCATTTAGGGCATTTAACAGCGCTTTTGAAAAGGTCTTTCTAAAGGTTGTCTATTACAGCGCTTTTTTTTAGCGAAATTTTTTAAAGACCTATAGCAGCGCTTTGTCCAAAAAGCATTGTCTTTGTTGCGCTATCTTTGTCCAGTTTTGGTGTAGTGTATGTGTATGGGTTTCATCCTTTGGATATATTCATCTATAACTACAGTGGATTTTGGAATTCCCCCCAAATAAAATTTTAAAATTGTTTAGCATACATCATGCATATTCATACATTCATCACCAACATGCATTCAACATAAGGAAGAAGGAACAAAATTCATGTTTTTTAAAACTTTGTCTCAGGGTCATTGAGTATAACAATCTGACTTCCCGACCTCGCACTCGAGCGTACCAAAGGAAAGATATGGATCAGATGGAGAAGGAGTTGTTTACTATAAGAGGAGAAATGGATATTGTCAAGGAGAACGTGGAAGAAATGAAAAGCCAGATTGATCAACTGACACTTGCCGTCCAGAATTTGATAGCCAGAAGAACCAAGTCAAGCCATCAAAGGAAGGTTCCTACTCCTACCTCCCATATTGAAGACAATAACCCCCTACTAGGGTTTGTCCATGATCTGGAACGTGAGGAGACTGAAACTGCTAAGCACAAAACTGTTGACCAACCTCTCGAGGGAACTGACTCTCCACCTATTTCCAATGGGGCACCTCGTACTACTTACAGACCTACTCCATGTGAGAACTACGCATACGAGGGTGAAAATCCGAGACAAGTGGCCCTGAAAAATAAAGGAACAACTGTTAGGGAAAGGAGAAGGATTGATGATAAGTACAAAGCACTTGAGGAAAAGCTAAAGGTCGTAGAGGGACTCAATGTTCTTGGAGTGGATGCTTTGGAAATGTGTCTGGTGCCCGATGTGGTCATACCTCCTAAGTTTAAGGCACCTAACTTCGAGATGTATAAAGGAGTTAGTTGTCCCAAAAATCACATCCGGATGTTTTCCCGAAAGATGGGGGCTCATGCTAAAAATGAAAAGCTAATGATGCATGTTTTCCAAGACAGCCTTAGTGGGGCATCCTTGGATTGGTACATGCAATTGGAAAGGACTCACATCAAGAACTGGGAGGATCTGGCAAGTGCCTTTATAGGGCAATACCAATATAATGTAGACATGGCCCCTGATCGCATACAATTACAAAACATGTCTCAAAAAGGGAACGAGTCTTTTAAGGAGTATGCCCAGAGATGGAGGGAGCTAGCCTCTCGTGTTCAACCTCTATTGCGGGAAAGCGAGCTAGTAGATACATTCATGGGAACTCTGCAAGGACTATACTATGAAACGATGATTGGGGCACTCTCAACGGGATTCACTGACTTGGTTATCATTGGAGAAAGGATTGAGAATGGTTTAAAGACAAGAAAGATTGGGCAGTCATCCTCCAACCAACATAACAATAAGGGGGATCCCGAGAACAACTCAAAGAAAAATGATGTCAGTGTTGTAGACTCTGAAAGTCCAAATTTGGGAGATAGTGCATTACTGGGGCACACTAGGGCAACAGTCAATGCTATGGAAGAGATGGAGGATGAATTCCTTATTAATAAGGGAGACATAGCAAACTGGGGCAAATAAGGGGAGTCACCTGAGGAGAAGGATTTGTTTGGGCTGGGTTACAAACCGGCTAATGAAGGATTAGAAGACGATTTCCATGGTGCGGGATTTGGAATTTGGGATCATGTGGCCTTAGTGGAAGAGGAAGAAAAGAATGCTTAGTTTCGACAATTGGAGAACCATCGGGATTTCTGAGATGATTTTTGTGTCGAAGTAATTTACTTTTTCCTTAAAATAATAATAAGTCCCTTGCTATGCCCAAGGCAATTGGACAAATCTTTGTAGGTCCACCTTTTATTTCATTGGATTATGTCTATCAATAAAATTGCATTTTGTTTTCAATCAAGATCTTTTTTCTTTCATTTTCTGTTTATTCAAAATGGCAATATACCTTATTTCAATATGTTCATTTCTAGCGCTTCGTTCCAAAAGGGATACAAAAAAAATCTTCTTCCCCGTGCAAATTTAAAAATGAACCTATTAAAAATGACACCGCTATAATCTCAAATGACTTCGAATTATCGATTAACCAAGCGGAAGAAGGTGATGAGGACGAGTGTGAGCCTCCCGAAGAGTTAGCCAGACTGTTGAGGCAAGAGGATAAGGAAATACAACCTCATCAGGAACCAGCGGATGTGATCAATCTGGGAACTGAGGAAGATAGGAAAGAGGTCAAAGTCGTGCTTCTCCGGATAAGGATATAAAGGAAAGACTGATCGAGCTATTACAAGGATACTCCGACGTGGTTGCGGGGTCATACCAAGATACGCCAGGACTTGATACCAGCATCGGCAAGCCCAAACCACTACAAGAACTAGAATGCACGCCAATCAAAAGCTGAGGAGGACTTGATCAGATATGATCCTCCAGATCAGGTAAGAAGTCGAGAAGCAATTCAACTTTTTGTCACAAGGTAACACCTGTTGGGTTAAAGAACGTAGGAGTAACTTATCAAAGGCCTATGGTAATATGGGGCATAAGGAGATAGAGGTTCATATGGATGATACGATTACCAAGTCACAAAAGGAAGAAAATCACATAACTAACTTGCAAAAGTAGTTGGATCAGTTAAGGAAATTCAAGTTACGACTAAATCCCACAAGGTGTACCTATGGAATCAGATCTGGAAAATATCAGGGTCCGTGGTCAGTCAAAAGGGAATAAAAGACAAAATGAAAGCCACCTATATTGGCGCTACCAGTCCCAATGAGACCACTCATAATGTACTTAACAATATTTGAGAGTCCAATGGATTGTGAAACTTCGGACTCCTATGAAGGACCTAGACCTGGATCTCGAGGGAAACTTATATGGGCATAAGGACATGGGCTATCAATCAGAATTTAGGATCGTAAAGGAAGCTAATCTGGATAAGGCAGAATGGGTTCAAACTAGACTCGATCAGCTAACCTCATATAAGGGAAACGTGTGGCGGTGGGCAGTTACATCCACAGGGAATTAAGAGAGCGTTTGACAAAGAAATTCGTCCTCGCCTATGCGAAGAGGGAGACCTGGGGTTAAGGAAAATATTACCCATCCATAAAGAACACTACGTCAAATGGACCCCACCCTATGAAGGGCCATATGTGGTGAAGAGTGCCTCCTCTGGCGAAGCACTAATATTAACAACCGTGGATGGAGCGGATTTACCGCGACCGGTGAACTCCGATTTGGTCAAAAATACTATGCCTAGAAAAAGAGGATAAAAGCCCGCTAAGTCGAAAACCCTAAAGGGCAACTTAGGCAAAAATTAGGGCGTCCCGGTGGATTGGAAACTCGAAAGAGCAATCCAGGCAAAAATTAGGGACTTGGATAAAAATGATACCCGACAAGTCGAAAACCCTAAAGGGCGGCTTAGTCGAAAAAATGGTATATCATCCCGGTGGAGTAAGACTCTAAAAAGAGCAGTCTAGGCAAAACTTAGGGATATCCAAAAGGCATATGACTGAAAACACTCAAGTCACCCCGTAACAGGAATTCAGAAGGGAGCGATCATTCTAGCCGTCATCTTCAGAAGCGAAGTGTCGTGATCTTGGAGTCTTAGGGATATTAGTTGGTATTAAGTTTACTAGGGACATAAATAAATTTGTTTTCTTATTGCCATTTTACATCTTTTCCTGATCTACGGTAATATCTCCTTATGAGAATTACCCTCCTTACTTATCATTACCCATTTTCGGGCCAATTCTCAATAAATTTGTTTTTCAAATACATTTCTTTGCCTCCTAAATTATTCCGCTTGATTACAAGGTGTCAATTAATTGTGAAATAATGCATGGAAATATTAGGTAAAAATAAAAGCTTTGAAAAGGGAAAATGGATTTTACTTCGATTTTTAGAATCATCAAAGGGATCATATTCATCCCAAGCAGGATATAGGGTCTATACACCGACAATAATATACATTACAATCTAACCGACATGGGAGATTCTTTAATGGCATGTTACGTATTCAACAGGAATCAAGGGTATCATGGCTTACTACAAATTATCAAGGTTGCAAGGGTCAGGGAGTCAGGACGTTATGAGAAGTATTATTTCAGACAAAGACATACATGGCATATCATAGAAGAGGCGTTAGCCCAAATGATGCATCATACATAAGAGCACGCATACATGCAATCATATACACAAACATGCACACATGCATAGGGTTCATAATCGCCAAAGGAGTTATCAAGGGGTTTTTCGAAAAAGTATTTATCAAGGGGTTCAATCGCGTATTTCGCCAAGGGTTTGTAATTAGGGATTTTTGGGATGTCTACTTGGTGCCGATCAGGTTCAGCGGTCAAAATTAGGGTCCTTCTTGTATTTAATCGTCTCGTTCTCAAAAGGAGGAAGGCTCGTCGACATCATCCTTCTGATTCGAAGACGATTAAATAGGGGCAGCTGTAGCACCCTAAATTTTGACCAGTGTTTTTTCTCATCCTTTGGGATTTTTCTTGTGCTACTAGGGGATGCGCCATCTAGTGTTATTTGGGCATTTGGGGGGTCTGCTAATAGTTTTAGACTTATTTTGGGGTTTGAGTTTCATGTATAGGTTTTATTTATTTATTATTTTTAATTAGGGATTAAAAGTCTTAGATTAGTTTATTAGATAAAATTTAGAATTTTTGGGTTAATTGTTTTTTTTAATATTAGGAAATATAGGGTTTTTATTTATGATTTCATTTTTAGAGTTTATTATTTTAACAGAAAATTAAGTGGGTATTATTTTAGAATTTTGTTTTTTGTTTAGTTAGGAAATAGTTAGGTCTTGTTTTAATATTAATTAGTTTAATTATTTTATTAATATCTTTTTATTTTATTATTAATTAGGAATTTTGTTTTAATTAAGACTTAGATTTTTAATATGTATTATTAGTTATTAATCCGGAAAATTGTTAGTGGCATTTAAATTAAGATTATTTTTACTTTAAGGTTTATTATCAATAATTAGGGAGAGGGTCGGTTTTCAATTATATCTCGAGTGTTTTAATTTAAGTTTAATAATAATATTTTGGGGGTTTTAAAAATAGTCATTAGTATTGTATTATTTTAATTTTAGATTTTTATTGGATTATTATTATTTGTTTTATTTGGTCAAATCGTTGACCAAGGTGGGAGTCGTCTTCCTCGTTCGCAAACCCTAAACCAACGCACTAACAGAGGTCAATTGGATCAAAATAATTGGTAAAATGAAATCTTTCATTAATGAGCAATTTGACACAAATGGATTAGAAAGTGTTACAATTACAAACAAGACCTGAATCTAAAAATACAACAAAACCAAATAATCAAAAATTACAGAGATCTAATCGTATCAGATCTGAATAATCCTAAAATAACAATCTAACATTTAATTTCTAACCTAATGTTTAGACTATATAAACTAAAAAAAAACTAATTCACAAGGGAGGACCCCGAAAGCTAAAAAACAACCATCGCAGCTGCGCAATCCCCTAACTTCACTAAAGCTCGTACAAAATTGGGACTTAGGGTTCATCACAAGAACCCTAAGACTTCCTGAGCTAAACACCTGCAAACAAAAGGAAAAGGGTTAGTGAATCGAAAACGGAGAAGGAGAGGAATTGGACACAGCTTAATCGGTCACGGCAATGGGAGGTAAGCGCGAGAATCACTTAGCTTTTGCGTATTTGTTTGTTGATTGTTGCGTATTTAAGGATTTTAGAGTTTCTGGGTTTTCTAGGGTTGGGGTTCTAAGGTTAGGGTTAGGGTTTTTTGGGTTGAGGTTAGGGTTCTTGGGGTTTATTTGGTTTCTGGGTTTTGGGGATGAAGGTGGGTTAGGGTTCCTAGGGTTCTTCACGAACCCTAGAGAACTAGGTTATTTTCTGGGTTTAAAACGTTGAAGATCTCGGTTGAATCCTCAACCGGATTCTGGGTTTGGGGTAGCGGTAGAAGGTGGCGCACAGTGGCGAGGGAGCTCATCGGCGACGGAAAAGAAGAAAGAAGGGGAGAGGTTCTAGAGAGAGGAGAGAGCGTGAGGAGAGAAGAGGATTTAGAGAGAGAATGAAAAATGAGTTGTGGGGAATTTCGGAAGCGAAATGGATTTTTATAATTCTCCATGAATGGCTTGGATTAACGCCATGTGGCGATCACTTTCCCTTCAGATTGATTGACTATCCAGTCAACCAAGGGATATTGTGTGTAAGGGTTTGTGGTGAGTCTGCACTGACTCTCCATTTCGTTCGCACAAACAAGCATACCCTAAAATCTAAGGAGGATCCCATTGAGTACAATGGAGGTGAGGGGTGCCTAACATCTTCCCCTCACTTAACTGACTCCTGAACCTTAGGAATCTCTGTCCTTGGGATTACGGATTTTTAGGTTTATCATTATTTTCCTTAAAAAATATGATGGCGACTCGAATATTTTTGCCGGACGCGACACATTTAGTACATGGCCAATGAATATTATATTACTAGCTACATTCACCTAATACTAGTGTGCCACTTATATTTTCCACACAATATAATTCCTGCGCTGATTCTTTTTATGCAAGGTGAGAATGTATTAATTGTCAACAAAAGTGAGTTTCTCATGCGCATAAAATTAATAGAACAAGGGCCACATTAATTATACTACTCCCCTTACTACTTTCCAGCGCCTTATTATTATTATGTATATTAATAAATTCTACTTATGTTTTGCACTTGGGAGAAAGGAAAGGATATAATATTACAGGGACAATTCCTGCGCAATGAATTAATGAAAAAGGGAGGCCACTTAGTTCATACATTGCATCCATTATTCACTACCTGATGATTGTTCCACAACGCAACATTAAATGGGGGATGAGGTATTACTCTACAGTAACTGGAAAGGAGATAATACATTACACACGAATTACCTGCGGATTTTCCTGGGGAAAGGTTTCCGCAGCTATACCTGCGACTATATATTGTGAAATAATATTTTCTGCGAAAAATAGAGTTGCAGCAAATTTTGCAGGAGTTTCTGCGACTTTACCTGCGATTTATTGTTTTAAAATAATTTATCAATTTCCTGCGGTTTTGGCTGCGATTTAATTCGCAGGAAACGGTCATCAAAAAACATTTTTTAAAAGTCAATTGTTTGCTGAGAACATTACTGCGATATTTGCTGCGGCTTTTAGTTCTATTTGTTAGGTTACTCTTTCTACTTCGATTTTTTTTAAAATATAATATATTTGCATGAAGTAAATCAACAATTTTAATTATAACAGTTATAATATTTTTTTTTTAAAATACAAAAATATAATAAATCAATTTTAAAATATAATTTATGTAAAATCATTAGTAATATTTTTTTGATAATTTCAAGTAATAATTTATTTGATTGTTTTAGTCATATTTTTTGAAATAAATTTTAGTAAAAAAAAATTTTAAAATTAAAGATCAAACTATTAAAGTTAAAATTAAAAAACAAACATTAAAAGAAAAAACAAAACAAAAAGGCATAACTGATTATAGAGTAACTCTTAAACCCTAATTGTAATTTGTACACAGCCAAACCATAACCCGCCTCTCAATAATGGCGTACGACGAACTTCAATCCCTAGATTTAGGTTACAATCCCAACTTCGTTCTTGATTCCCACCTCTCAACAATGGCGGAATGACGACGGAGGATTTCTTAGCTATTGTGGATGGATATCCGAAACCGAACGATAAGATTCGAACAACCACCTCCAAGGTGCAAGGAGGTGGAAATGCCGGTAATGCTTTAACATGTGCGTTTTACTTTGATGCACTCTAAATGTTTGATGAAATGTCTCATTATGTTTTTAATATGTTTTCTGGAATTCCTTTATCGCACTCTAAATGTTTGATAAAATGTCTGTGTGTTTTCTGAAATTCCTTTATCTAGCTCGACTATTTGGATTGACCTATGGTTTACACAATAAACTTTTAGGGATTTGTATGTACAGCAAGGCGTGCTGCTAGTTTCGTGCGAGGAGACAATGTCATTCACAAACTGTTTTCAGAACTGGCTTGTCGGTACAAGTGAGTATTAGACTCAATGTAATTTCAATCACCAATTTATGACACTTAATTGTGACACTGAACAGACACTGTGTTATGCAGGGATATAGCTGGTGGGTACACCAGGTTGCTTCGGACTCGTATTCGAGTTGGCGATGCTGCACCAATGGCCTATATCAAGTAAATCTCTGTTTATTTTCTGATAGTCACCTTTATTTTGAAATTCCTTTATTTTGAAAGGTCTCTGTTTATTTTTCCATTTGTAAACTATTGGTGGCCTTCTTTTCCTGTTAATCTATCAAGAGAGGCATTTCAAATGCTCCCTCAATCAGACCAATACTGAACCATCATTATTCTTATTCTAATACAATTTCTAGTATTTTGGCTAAAAATAACAGACTTAATAATTTAATATGCAGACAATTAATAACAATGTCATTTAGTTGAATACGACTGCTGTAGAATATGAAAGCACAGTGAACAAATCTTACTTGCAGGGTGGATCTGGGTACGGCTGATTATTTTGCCATTGATGTACTTCTCAACTGCCTAACTGGTTTAAGTTCAGAGTAAGTTTGAATTACCAAACTACATGTAATAAAATATAAAGAATATATATTACGTTACGCCCAAGATTGTTTTTATTTTGTTTGTTATGCCAAAATAATTATTGATCCTTCCCTGAATGGCAGATATCTTGGCATCCAACAAATCGTGTTTGGTGGTCGGAGCATGGGTGATTGGGAAGAGGGGATGACGGACCCTGAGTATGGTTACAAGTCCTTCAAGATATAAACAGGGATTGAATGCAGTTTATCTCTTGCACTCGAATTCTGATTCGAAAAATGACAGCGCAGGGGACAGTAACTATATGCATCGATAAGAACACGTCCTTAGGCGTGATGGTTAATTTTAACTCGCAAAGTTGTACTTGGTTGTCACTTGTCCGGTAGGATTTCTTGCACTGTATGGAGCCAAAAGGCTTGAGATTCAACTAAGTTGTGTTGTGATTGACATCGGAAAACACCCAGGTTTTTTTTTCTCTTGATATGTCCAATAACAAATTGAATGGAAGAGTGCTCCAATTGGTTACTTGAAACAATGAATTCACTTGGATTTTTGAACCTCTCTCAATACATGTTCACATCAATAGATGAAATCCCATTAAGTAGTTACCAGCTCAGTTCCGTTGATCTTAGTTATAACTTACTACAAGGTGAACTTTCTTCCTCAATTTGCAACATGAGTTCACTAAAAACTCTCAATCTTGCACACAATAAATTGACAGGTACCATTCCCAATTGTCTTGTTAGTTTATCGTCTCTTGAAGTTTTGGATCTACAAATGAATAAGTTTTATGGCACTTTTTCAAATAAATTTTGGTTAATATCAAACTAACTATATGTTATATATAGTTAACTTAAAGCTATTAGTAGATACTAGACTTTTTCTTTTCATTATTTTAATGATCTTTGGTAGGTTGAGAAAAGATGTGACAGAAGAAAATATAGTTATTTTTTGGATGTTGATACATGAATTGATGTGTTATAGGTACAATAAGTTTAAGCGTGTACACAATCTTTTGCTGAAAATTACAATATTTGATATATTTTAATAAATTTAAGTAGAAGTTTTGGATGTTGATGTGTTTTGAGTATCTATCTAAGCTAGTGATTAGCATCTATTACTATTTTTTGTTCTAATCTACTATGTTTAAGTCAATTTTACACTACTACACTATAATTAAGATATTTGACTTCCTTGTTGATGCATTATGGTGTGTACCCACAAGCTTAAGTTCTTGGACCCAAGTCTAGAAAGCATGTTCAGATTACTTTTCTAGAGGAAAAACATTTTTTTCAACTTTTATAACTTCATATTGATTAGCATCCACTCAATATGTCGACTAAGATATTATTTTATATTTTTGAATGTCAACCAAGAAATGTCGTGAAAGAAATATTATATGTACAATGATTGATTCTTTTCTATTTTTAACAAATCGTTTGGTTTTCGAACTACTCCATTTAAAGGACTGCATTCTAGATATGCAGTGACTCACACTTTATGAACAGACAAAGTGGTTGTCCAAACAGTTGCAATTCACAAGCAGTGACATTATAACTTGAATCTAGTAATCTGCATCAACATTGCTAATACTTCATCATGTCTATGTCTTTCTATCTTCCATTGGATAATGAGGATCCTGATAATAATGATACCAATCGAAAAATGGACAAGGATTCTTGATCAACCAATTGAGAACATAATTCTTATGAGAAATCTGCTGAAAATAATTAAACTGATGAAGGTTAGTCACCTTGAATTCTTTGACCTGCAGTTAGCCATGAGGTAAAAGAATTGAACATAATTCTTTTTCTTTACAATTCTACTAGTACTTTGCTTACTTTTTAACTGGGAGTCTGAAACATACGTAATATATTGTTTTCATCCATAATCTTAATTCTTATACCATGTTACAAATTCTACACATTGCAGTCCCTTGTATTCGCCAGGAAACTGCTACGAACTCAAAATTGGAACTTCCCAACAACACGAGGGAGATTCACATCATTCAAAGCTTGTGTGAGGTTCGTTCAAACATCGTGTCGAATATCTGCACCTGGAACCTTCCCAATTGTAAACGATGAAAAACACCACTATAATAATCTCCTTAAGTGATATGAAGGTAGTTCCTGATGCAGATCCTGCTAGTGCCAAAGATGTTGAGCTTTTGTATCAATTTTTTGAAAAAAGGCTCATTTTCAATTCCAGTTACAAATATAATTTTTGAAGTATGAGAGTGGTTTTGTAGTTTGCATTTTCAGAATGAATCAAATAACTAACTGAATTTCAGTTTTTATGTATAGTACCAAGCTTATGGTATTGACTGGAGCTGGAATTAGTACAGAGTTTAAGGATTTGAGTCGGTTGAATCATACAGGGGAGCGGTTTGGTTACAGAAAGCTTCAGTTGGCATTGGTTAGTTCACCTAATTTTGAACAGAATGCATATGTTGGTGTTTGTTTAGAATTTTTTTTTTGGTTAATTGTTGGTGTTTGTCTACAACTCTAGAATTGTTTTTGGCTCTTCCAAAAGATAAACCAAACATACACAGCTTATTTTTCTAAGCTTTTTAGGATTGCCTATGAGAACAACTTATAACTTATATGAAGATAGTTTGACTTTATTTTACCTTTTGGTATAGAAATAGCTTATTATACAAAGCACTTATATGATAAATGCTTATGATAGACTCTTAATTTAGTTGTTTATCCAAACAAGACCATGTATATCTAGGGAGCTTATCAAATAGTAGCACAATCTCATTAAAGGAAGATGAATTAACCATACATACTACATCTATGGAGGCAGAAACAGTTTAGTTAATTGCCTAGAGCTTCATTATAAGAGCTAGATAAGTTGTTTCTACAGTTGAACATGGAATGAGGGTAGACTTTGGACAAGCATTTTATATAAGATTTTCATAAGCTACCAAGAAGAACTGGAGCTTATGAAAATAATTTCAAAATGCTTGCATAGCCTAGTTTTGTAAGCTCTTCAAAATAGGTACATACACTCATCGGTCATACTAAATAAATTCAAAATCCTAAATAAATTCTCCCTAATGCCCTTCATAAGCTCCTTCAAAAAATTGTGTAAGTGCATATGCTATATAAATTTTATTACGTGCTAGCATTATCTCATGAGAGTAAGAAGGATAGAGCATACACCATAAATAATTGGACAAGGTTCGATTTAAATTCTTGGATATTCATCTATAGTAAATGTTTTGAATTTCAGTTCTATATTTTAAAGTTGTATAATTTCAATTTTTTGTGAAGGTATTTTGGAATAGTTTGTTTATTTGTGTAATATTCTGTTTCATCAGACCATGGCACGGCACTTGAAATATCCAAGTGGTACCATAAATAATTTAGCTGGAGATTTCAATGCAGATTCTATTCTTGGCACAACAGATTTTGTGATATACGGATCCTTGCTTGAAGAGAAGTCCTTTCCAGGAGTTTTGATTAAAGCCATGTGCTTTGAGAAACCGATTATTGCTCCTGACATTTCTATTATCAGAAAAATATGTACGTTTTTGCTCTATATTTTACCATAGTCGTCATGCTATTGCGTTTCTTTTTCTCACGTGGGATTTTTGATGGAAAGTAAGGAGAAGAGACATTAGCAACTGCAAAATTCTTCACAGCATTTGTTACTCTTGTGAGTGCAACCGATATGTGTCTTAGAAGAACCGCTTTTTTCTTAAGACAGCGAAAGAGGAAGGTCAGTTGATATGAGTGCAATATGTTAAAATTCTCTTGCAGTTAATTTATTTATGTTTGAGATTCTGCTACTAGTTGGAATTGATCGTTCATTTCAGGACTCCGGAACTGTAGTAATGTATCTTGTGATTAGCTTCTTGTATTCTTAGGAACTGAATTTGTTTTATGTTTTTCAGTCACCTCTTTGAACCTTATCCAGACTATCAGTGTTACTAAGTGATACAGGACCAATGCACCAAACTTTATCATCTTTTTATAATCCTTTACAAATGCTGACTCTAACTCTTCAAAAGTGTTCACAATTACCCCATAAGAACCCACTTCTGCTTCAAACATATCACTACAAAACTGCTCCCAAACTTCACCCTTTAAGCCTAGTCCTGTGAGTGTATTGAGTATTGACACTTTTGAAATCATAGCAATAATGACAGTGTTTACATTAGTTTTTAATTTGATTGACGTGTCTACAATATCCACTTTAGAATTGTTAATGCATTATAATTTAAGCCTAGTTCTGTGAATTTTAGAAATTATAGTCTTTCTACATTTGCAATAAGTCCAGGTCATGCATATCACTAACTGTGCCTCCAAGTGAAATTTATTATAGCTTATTGAATTTGGACGAAAGCTCGCTAGCAAGCTCTTCTTTCAGCATGTTCTTGAGTAAGTCCAAGTATTCTCCAATTGGTATTTCCAATTTCCGGTGTTTTAATTGTGTTGTTACAAAACTGACAACCTGCCCTGCTTTCAATGGCTTTTGTTTTGCTTCAGTGATAATCTATTTGAGGATGGTAATTACTTGTATTGGTTTTTGGATGACGATCCAATTGTGGCATCTCAATGTCATAATATTCCAAGAGGGATAACTACCACAAAACCTAAGCCTGTCACAGAAATTGCATCAAGGCTGAGATTACTGTCCTGTGCAATGTTTTAAGGTTATGTAAGCGCATACGTATACATAACTTGGATTATTTTAAATATATTTTCCTATATTTTCCCTGTACCAGCTAGTATTTTTTATGTGTATTAAGTGAGTAAATCATTTTTTTATTGTTGCAGATAATGAGGTACTCATAATCAAAAGTCTGACACAGAGAGAAATCAATGCAGTTATAAAGGTGAGAATCTTGTTAGTTCTTGGATTGGCTGAAATTTTGGTAAAACAAAGTATGTTCAATGTTGATGTCAAGGTGCTGATGTTGCAACATTGAAGTCTTAACACTGGGCTGTGTTAAGTAATTAATGGCTGAAGTTGGATGTCTGATGTCACATAGGCGATGTTGTGACATTAGATCTGCTGAATTAATAACATCAGGTTGTGATGTTGTTAGGGTTGCGTATTAGATGGAATTGTGGAGAGCAAGCTGTCTCATTGGATGCGAATATCTTGGGATAGATATTTGCTGCTGCATAGGAGATATGGTGCAAATTTGTTGAAGATTTAAAAAGATTTTAGGAGAAAATCTGTTTTAAATATTCAGTTTTAAATAACAAATCTGGGAGATATTGTAGCAAGTCCAAGATCAATTCAAGGAGCTATATAAAGCGCACAAGACCAAAGGAAAAAGGTACAGAAATACAGAGAGAAGATCAAGAGCATAGGCTGAGTGTCTTGAGTATTTTGTACGAGTCGTGTATCCAGAATTCTAGGGTGAATTGCTGTGTCGTATTCTGTCTTTTCTAGAAGCTGTGAAGCAATAGAGAGTGGTTGCTTGATCGAAGCTGTGAAGCAATAGAGAGTGGTTGCTTGATCGAAGCTGTGAAGCAATAGAGAGTGGTTGCTTGATCGAAGCTGTGAAGTAAGATCAAGGTTACTCAAAGTGGTTTTTTTGAGTGTTTGTAAGGGATTGAGTGGTGTTCTCATACCTAGGTGGTTTCTTAGGTAGGAAGTCATTAGTAGAGTATAAGTTTAGGAGATTGTCAACTGGTTGTTGAGTCTGTAAATTATATCTACAAGTAGTGAATTCCATCCCTGGCTTGGTAGCCCCCAGAGTAGGTTGGTTGTAACCGAACTGGGTCAACAATTCTTGGTGTTATTTTGCTGTTTATTCTGTCCATTGTGCAGAGTGTGTTGTTGTGACATCACACCTTAACATCACACGTCTGATACCAGAATTTCAATTGGTATCAGAGCAGGCATCCTGTCTGTCTCTGGGTGAGATCTAGGGAAGTTACTTTCTGGTGTAAAGATGGACAAAGAAGTTGGAGGATTCGTCAACAGACCCCCTATTTTGGATGGATCCAATTATGACTATTGGAAGCCAAGGATGACCACTTTCTTAAAATCCTTGGACAGTAGGGCTTGGAAGACTGTTATTAAAGAATGGAAAGCTCCTGTCATGTGTGAGAAGGATGATGCTGGCAAAGATAAAGAAGGCACCTCTAAGCCAAAGCCTGAAGAAGAGTGGACCAAGGAGGAAGATGAGCTTGCCCTTGGAAATTCCAAAGCTCTGAATGCAATCTTCAATGGAGTGGATAAGAATATCTTCAGGTTAATCAATACCTGTGAAGTTGCTAAGGAAGCGTGGGATATCTTGCAGGCTACACATGAAGGAACATCTAGAGTTAAGATGTCGAGACTTCAGATTTTAACATCAAAATTTGAAAGCCTGAAGATGAAGGATGATGAGACTATTCATGACTTCCACATGAATGTTCTGGAGCTGGCTAATGCATCCAGTGCTCTTGGTGAGAAGATGTCAGATGAAAAACTTGTTAGGAAGATCCTTAGGTCCCTACCTAAGAAGTATAAGATGAAGGTAACTGCCATTGAAGAATCACAAGACATCAGCAAGATAAGAGTTGATGAGCTCATTGGATCTCTTTAAACTTTTGAACTTGGGTTGAATGAGGAAGAACCAGAAAAGAATCCAAAGAGTATAGCCTTGGTGTCAAATGATGCAGAAGAAAAAGGAAAGAGTTCTGAATCGCAAGAGGATCTATCTCAGGCCATAGTGATGTTGGGAAGACAGTTCACCAAAGTATTCAAGAGAATGAATAATAACTCCAGGCCTAATGTCAAGAACATATCTTCTGACATCAGCAAGTCAAAAGAGAAGGATGAAGAGAAAACTGCCCAAGATAAAGGAGTTCAGTGCTTTGAGTGTGAAGGATGTGGACATGTCAAGAAAGAATGTCCCACCTTCTTGAAAAAGCAGAAGAAGGGCATGACAGTTTCCTGGTCTGACTCTGATAGTGAAAGTGAAGGTGAGTCAGCAAAGCATGTTAGAGCTTTAACAGGAGCTGTTATTTCTGATGATGATTCTAGTGATGGAGAAATAACCTATGAGGAGTTAGCATCTACCTATCAAGAGCTTTGTTTAAAAAGTGCTGAGATTTGTCAAGAAAACAAGTGCCACAAGCAACAAATTGCTCAGCTTGAGAATGAAAAAGCTGATCTGGAAAATGAAGTTGTACTGGTTAAAGCTCACCTTGATCATATGACCAAGTCTGTTAGGATGCTGAGCTGTGGTACAGATACTCTTGATAAGATCCTTCAGTCAGAAAAAGCTGCTGGAGACAAAGCTGGGATCGGTTATGTGGCTGAGGATAAGGGAACTTCAGAAGAAAGCACTTCAGGTTCAAAGAAGGAAGTGTCACATCTTTTATCTCAACATCAGCCAAAGAAGCAGGATCCTACCCCTAAGAAAGCTGATGTTTCACAACCTACAAAGATTGAGAAGAAGACTGATCCTAATCAGGGGAGAAAGCAGCCACAAGGAGCTAGTCAGTATATGCCCCCACAATACCACAAGAGCATGCAAGCTGCTCAGTTCAAACAGCACATGTCTCATCAGGTGTCTCAACATCAGGACAACTGGTATGGTTATGGATATGGATACACCAATGTTGTTCCTCATTTCTATGGAAGAAGAAAGCCACACCATCATGGGAGACAATCCAGGAAACAACATTCTCAGCCTTCTTATGGGAGAAGATATCAACATAATAGAAGGCAGGCCAGTTATGGTAGGAGGAGACCACATTATGGATGGCAGCCTAAGCAATCTCATCATGGCAGAAGATTCAGAGATGAAAGGGTGAGATGCTATTATTGGGGAAGGATTGGACATATGCAGTACTCGTGCTACAAGCTGCATGGATACCCTCAACCTTGAAACATATGGAGAGAGTACAGGCCCAAAGTTGTTAAACAATGGGTACCTAAGGAGAAGGTGAAGTGCTTACTGGCTCACATGGCTGACAAAGAGTTTGAAGAAGGAACATGGTATTTTGACAGTGGGTGTTCCAAACACATGTCTGGATGTAGATCCATGTTTGCTGAAGTCAGTCATTGTCCCTCTCATGAGGTTATATTTGGCAATGGAGAAATAAGTGTTGTTGCAGGAGTTGGGAAAGTGAAAGGTGATGGTATACCTGAACTTGACAATGTTCTGTTTGTCAGTGGATTAAATGCAAATTTGATCAGCATAAGCCAGTTGTGTGATGAAGGTTACAAGGTAAACTACACTAAGGATGATTGTGTGGTTTCTGATAAGCATAATCTGGTTGTTATGAAGGGTGCCAGAACCAGAGATAACTGCTATCAGTGGATTTCTCTTTAAGATAGTTCAACTAATGATGTTCAGGTCGATGTTATAACATCAGACTATGATGTTAGGATGCTGAAAGGTCACTCAGAGTTAATGAGTCCTGATGTGAATTTTTTTAAAGGAAAGTCTTTATGGAGGGAAAACATTAGTGATTGGGCTTCAAAAGGTACTCAAAATCAGGCGCCTTACCATATTGATACTACATCAAGACTTACCAAAGCATTCTCATCGCAACGTTTCATCTCCCTAAATCTCAACAGAATAGAAAGTTCTTCTCTAAACCTAGTCTGTTACAAAGGAACGATGTCTTTCCCTTCCAAGAACTCTGAGCAGGTACGAACTAGGGTTTCTTCCGAAAAAGAACTAGTTAACGAGGAACACATTTCTATTGCTCTTCCCGAGTCAGGTAACCCTAAACCCTCAACCACGGTGAATAAAACTGAAGCTAGGTCATCATCCTCTCAAGCTATTGAGGAGAAGTTTGATGTAGACATGCATTTGGAACAACTTGCCACCAAAATCCTTGAGAAAAGGATACGTGTGAAAGGGATTTCTGTCCCTTTAAGGCAAATGCCTGCTGAACAGGTCGACTCTCAAGGTGAGGACAAAAATCTTCAAAGACAGGCCCTGAGTCAAGAAGCTGAAGGTGAAGATCCTGATGACACTGATGTCAGCTTTGATGTCAGAACATCGTCCCCTAGGAATGAAAGTCACAGGGGTAAAGGGAATGAACAGGTTGAGGTTATAGAGATTGTGGACTCATCTGATGATGATAGAATTAGGAAGGATAAGAAAAGGACTTCAGTTACAGACTCTCCCAAATCGTGGACCAAAGTTGCCAGGTCTGGCAAGAAGAGGAGAATCAGGGAAGAGTCAGATTCTTAGAGTGATGCTCAAGACATCAACCCAGCTACTAATCAAGTGCCTGATCACATCTCATCTCACTGTGCATCCATGTGGAATTGTGTGAGCCAAAGAAGGATAGCACTGGAAAGAGAGGTAGTAGCAGAAGACTTATAGTCTACTGAAATTGTAGACCTAATTAAGTGTGCTGGTCTCATAAGGACTATGTCAGGGTTGACTAATTGCTATGATAGACGGGTCAGAGAATTCATAGTTAATATCCCTGAATCTATAAATGACAGCAAGAGCCTAACCTTCCGAAGAGTTACCATCAGGGGTAAGTGTGTCTGGTTCTCTCCTAAAGTGATCAATGCCTACTTAGGAAGAAGTGAGGAAGATTATGGAGAATTAGAAGTCTCCAATAATGTTATATGCAAAGAAATCACTGGTGGTCAGGTAGATGTTTGGCCTGAAAAAGGAAAGTTAGCCAGTTTGTTGAGTGTCAAATATGCCATTCTGCACAGAATAGGTGTTGTCAACTGGGTTCCTACTAGTCACAAGACCACAATTTCTGTTGGATTGGGGAAGATAATTTATGCAGTTGGGACAAAGCAAAGAATTGACTATGGCTCTTACATCTATGATCATAATATTAAGCATGCTGCTACAAATGCTGTGAAGATGCCCATTGCTTTTCCCTCTCTCATTTGTGGGATTATCTTGTCTCAACATCCTGGAATTCTACAGCATTCAGATGTTGCTTGCAAAAGGAAGCCTACCTTGTCAGTCCATTCCAAGTTGTTTGAAGTGAAACATGTTCCTGACAATGTCAAGACATCTGCTTCAACATCACAATAGTCACCAGCCAAGACTGGGTTGATTACAGAACTAGAGGAGGCTTGCAATGAGTTAGATGAAGTCATAAGAGTTAGTACTGAAAGGAAACAAAAATTTGAAAGACTTGTCATGACACTGAGATTGGCAGCAAAGGAAGGTGAAGCAGCCAACACAAGGAAGGATGTTGATGATGGACCTGGTGCAAGTACCAATGATGATGAAGAAGATGATGATGGTCTCAGCTCAGATGACTCAAGCTTCTAATGTTTGCCTTCTTAATTAGTAGTTTTAGTTTGTTTTGCAATGTTGTTTTTTTGTCAGCACTTTGTGTGCTTGGTTATGTAATTTGAATATTGTGTTGTTATATGCACTAGGTTTGTTTTCTATGATTTGTTTTGCCTGGTTGCTAACTGTGAGACTAACAATGAGAGCTAGACTGTACTAACTATAGTTAATAGGGCTTCTAATTGGAGCTTGTCTAATTGTGGCTAAAAAGGGGGAGAAATAGCCAAGAGAGTCAAGAGTATCAAAGAATGCTAAATGTTGCTAGATGCTGCTGCTAAAAATAATAAAAGGTGCTGATGCAGTTATTGAGGGGGAGTGTAGACTGAGCTAGTGAAGATATCATAGCATTTGAAGAGTCCAGCCAAGCAGACATCAAGGGGGAGAGAAGTGCTGCACATTGTGAGCTACTGAACAGCTGTGATGCTGGTTCATATTTTTGAGGGGGAGCGCCTATTACCTGGTGTCAATAATGAAGATGGTGCTGCAGCAGATCAAGTGATGAAGACTATAAAAATTGTTGCTGTTGAAAAAGGTGCTGCAGCAGAGTATTGAAGATGCAGCTGTAGTTGAAGATAAAGTGTGCAGATTGTAGCTGCTTGCAGCTGTTTTGAAGCTTAATGATATATGCCGATGTGGTTATGCTGAAGTGTTTATGTGAGCAGCAGAGTTTTGAAGTAAAGATGTTACTGCTGATGCTATGTTACTGATACTGCTGATTGGAGATTCAAGATTTTTTGATTAAAGTTTTTCCGCTGCTGAAGTCTCTGAAGGTGCAGAGTGCAGAGATTGTTTTAGCCAAAATTAGCCAAAGGGGGATATTGTTAGTTCTTGGATTGACTGAAATTTTGGTAAAACAAAGTATGTTCAATGTTGATGTCAAGGTGCTGATGTTGCAACATTGAAGTCTTAACACTGTGCTGTGTTAAGTAATTAATGGCTGAAGTTGGATGTCTGATGTCACATAGGCGATGTTGTGACATTAGATCTGCAGAATTAATAACATCAGGTTGTGATGTTGTTAGGGTTGTGTATTAGCTGGAATTGTGGAGAACAAGCTGTCTCATTGGATGCGAATATCTTGGGATAGATATTTGCTGCTGCATAGGAGATCTGGTGCATATTTGTAGGAGATTTAAAAGGTTGAAGATTTAAAAAGATTTTAGGAGAAAATCTGTTTTAAATATTCATTTTTAAATAACAAATCTGGGAGATATTGTAGCAAGTCCAAGACCAATTCAAGGAGCTATATAAAGCGCACAAGACCAAAGGAAAAAGGTACAGAAATACAGAGAGAAGATCAAGAGCATAGGCTGAGTGTCTTGAGTATTTTGTACGAGTCGTGTATATAGAATTCTAGGGTGAATTGATGTGTTGTATTCTGTCCTCTCTAGAAGCTGTGAAGCAATAGAGAGTGGTTGCTTGATCGAAGCTGTGAAGTAAGATCAAGGTTACTCAAAGTGGTTTCTTTGAGTGTTTGTAAGGGATTGAGTGGTGTTCTCATACCTAGGTGGTTTCTTAGGTAGGAAGTCATTAGTAGAGTATAAGTTTAGGAGATTGTCAACGGGTTGTTGAGTCTGTAAATTATATCTACAAGTAGTGAATTCCATCACTGGCTTGGTAGCCCCCAGAGTAGGTTGGTTGTAACCGAATTGGGTCAACAATTCTTGGTGTTATTTTGCTGTTTATTCTGTCCATTGTGCAGAGTGTGTTGTTGTGACATCACACCTTAACATCACACGTCTGATACCAAAATTTCAAATATGTTCTTTGATAGCTATTTACCTGTTACTTTTTGGTATTTAAACTTGATACAGATGGTAGCTATTGTATGCTTACAAGATTTAGTTTTTCTACATCTGTTTGTACTACCTTTTTATGCAGACTATACCAAATCCAGTCTATCTCTTTCAAGGTATTGTACTACCTCAAGCCAATAATGAAACTGATAATTCAAGTGAAGATGATGTTGATGAATTAGATGAAGACATTAGTGAACACATTAGTAGTGAATTTTGATTTGGATTGTATTTTCTTGTTAACTAGTTTGAAATTTGGATTGTTTTTTCTTATTAATTTGGTTGGACAAGTGATTATTAATAACTTGATTCTGTCATTTTTAGTAATGTAACTCTAGAAGTACTTGTTATTGACTTTATAGTAAAGTTTAGTTGCTTTAAAAATTTGAATGTGATTAGTGTTGCATTGGCTTATTCAAACTAGATTTTTATTTTTATATTATTGTTACTTTGATTTTTAACATTAATTATAATATTTTAAATATGAATTAAACACAATTAATAATAAAATTAAAACTTGAGAGAGAAATTACCTGCGCATTTACCTGTGGATTTTTAATTTGCTGCGACTTTTCCTGCGAAAACTTCAATTACCTGCGATATTATATGCGAATTTAGTTGTTTTACCTGCGACTTTTTTCTGCGCCTTTTTCCCGCGACTTTACCTGCTAAATTAATTATCCACAAAGGTTTTAGCTGGGAACGGAAATTAGCAGGAAAAATCGCAGGTAACATGTTTCCTGCGAAAATTTTGTCAATATCCTCAGGTAAATCCGCAGGAAGGCAAAGTATTTCTAGTAGTGCTTCGCGCTACAGGAACTATATCTATAAAAGTCTTCCAAATTTCTTTATTCTAATAGATACTCTAAATATTAAGTGGGTCTCTAAACTATTACCAAAAAGTAATTCTAAATACACCAAAAATTAATAATTTTCAGAAATTAACATTAACCTAATTAATTTCAATTTCATAGAAAATTTTTGGGGATTTAAATCTAACCCTATTTCTACCCAATAATCATCACCCAATAACCCCAATAGTGAGTAAAAACTCACCCATACCTAGGATTTTCTTGATGAATTTGTTCTTTGTTCTTGAGTTCCTCTTTCTTCTCCCTTTACTCTTCTTCTCTTCTACTCTTTCTCTTTTCCAACTTTCCTTACTAACTTTCTTTCTCTAAAACCCTAACTTGTCTTAACCAAGAAGGCTTAACTCAACCCATTACACTTAATATTAACACCCCACCTTAAGCCCAACCAATTTCTAGCAACTATATTCTACCAATACAATTAAATAAATTACTTAATTCTAATAATTTAATTATATCAAATAATTAAATAAATCCAACAAATCAATTATTTTCAAATAATTAAATAAATCACACATTTCAACTTTAATCAATTAAATCAATTAATTCACACAAATTAAATAAATAAATTAATTTATATAAACTCAATAAATTATATAAATCAAACAATTCATATAAATTCACTAAATCAAGCCATTCATTTAAATCAAATAATTTAAATAAATTAAATAAATCACATAAATCAATTAATTCATAAAATCACTCAATTAATTAATATAAATAATTAATTGCTAAAAATCGGGTGTTACAATCCTCCCCCACTTAAAATATTTTCGCCCTAAAAAATGATCTCAAGCTCCCAAGTCACGTTTCAACCAGCCAGTCCTCCCCAAGCGACCTTCACCAAAGCGATCTCTTTACCTTGAAGTTGCTTCATCTCCCGATCCTCAATCCGCATAGGTGATGTCTCCACAGTCATGTTATCTCTCACCTGCACATCATCTACTTTGACTGCATGAGACGGATCTGCAATGTATTTCCTCAACTGAGATACATGGAACACGTCATGGAGATTAGCAAGCGACGACGGAAAAGCAATCCGATAGGATACCTCTCATATCCTTTGTAAGATCTGATAAGGACCAATGAAACACGGTGTCAACTTACGCGACTTCAATGCCCTACCAACACCAGTCACAGGAGTAACATGAAGAAACACATGATCTCCTTCTTGAAACTCAAGTGCTTTCCTCCTCTTGTCATGATAACTCTTCTAACGACTCTGAGAAATCATCATCTTCTCCTAAATCATCTTAATCTTATCAGTAAACTGTTGAACTATCTCGGGTCCAACCACGACACTCTCTCCTGACTCATACCAACACAAAGGCGTCCTACACCGCCTACCATACAATGCCTCAAACGGTGACATACTAATACTCGAATGAAAGCTGTTGTTGTAGGTAAACTCAATCAAAGGAAAGTAGTTATCCCAAGCTCCTCCTTTCTCCAACACACAATCTCTCAAAAGATCCTCAAGGGACTGAATCGTCCACTCAGTCTGACCATCGGTCTGCGGATGATAAGCAGAACTCAAACGTAACTTCGTACCCAAGGCACCTTGCAAGCTCTTCCAAAATCTTGAAGTGAATCTCGGATCTCTATCCGACACAATACTAGATGGAATACCATGTAAACTGACAATCCTCTCAATGTACAACTTTGCCAATCTCTCCAACGGGTAATCCATACGCATAGCAATAAAGTGTGCAGATTTCGTCAAACTATCCACAATAACCCAAATAGCTTCACAGTTACTCGGTGTTCTAGGTAAACCAGACACAAAATCCATAGATATACTATCCCATTTCCACTCAGGAATAGATAACAGTTGCATCAAACCCGACAGTTTCTGATGCTCAATCTTCGACTTCTAATAAGTTAATCAAGAATACACAAATTCGGCAATATCCTTCTTCATACGAGGCCACCAAAATACTTTCCTCAAATCATGATACATTTTAGTAGCACCTGGGTGAATACTCATTCCACTACGATGCCCTTCCTCAAGAATACTCTTCTTCAGCTCAACAACATCCAGAACACAAACTCTATCACGACATCTCATGATACCGTTCTCATTAATCTGAACATCGCCACCTTGACCTTGATGATCAAATTCAACCAATCAACCAAATCCAAATCATATTTCTGTCTATCTCGGATCTCATCAAGAATGCCACTAGTAAGCTTCAACATACCAAGCTTAACTCCATAAGATGTCTTTTCACAAACCAAATTCATATCACGGAATTGCTCAATTATTTCCAACTCCTTTACCATCATCATTGACATATGTAAAGATTTCCTACTCAATGCATCAGCTACCACGTTTGCTTTACCCGGATGGTAATTCAAACCAAAATCATAATCTTTCAAAAGTTCCAACCATCTCCTTTGCCTCGCACACAATTCTTTCTGGTCAAAGAGATACTTCAAACTCTTATGATCACTATACACTTCAAATCTCGTACCAAACAAATAATGCCTCCAAAGCTTCAACACAAACACAACAGCGACCAACTCTAAGTCATGCGTCGGATAATTCCTCTCATGCACTTTAAGTTGCCTTCAAGCATAAGCTACAACTTGCCGATTTTGCATCAACACACCTCCCAAACCCATCAAATAAGCATCACAATACACAAAAAATGGTTCTGACGGATTCGGTAAAATCAAAACGGGAGCTATAGTCAATCTTCTCTTAAGCTCTTGAAAACTTTCTTCACACTTTTGTAACACCTCAAAATTTGCCCTCTTACTTTTAGCTCTAACTGGCTTATGTTTCATTTCATTCTTGCATTATCATCTTTGCAAATCATTGGTTCTTATCATGGGATCAAGACATCTAAACCAATTCAGAGGAAGAAGTTGTTTTCCAGAGGTTCAAGCAAAATTCATGTGTATTGTCCAAGGGGCTAAGAGGAGAGGAAGCTTATTGATGCTATCAATAGTTAAGCCACAAAGGAGCCTTGGGCCTCAAGGTATCATGATTGGTCCATCACCTCATCATATGATCAAGCTTGACAAGAAGTTTCAAGTGAATCACACTCTCCTAGCATGATTGTCCAAATTAGGGTTTTGGGATTTTTGAGTTTAACACCCCAATGGGCATGTTATTTGAGTTTTTATCATCACCAAATAGCACATCTCATCATTGTTTGAGAGGATGTACATTATACTCAGAGGAATTTGGATTTGGAGACTTCAAGTGAAAAAATGTTCAACATGAGTTTTGTTCCTATCATGCCCCTACAACTTTGATGTTGGGGAATTTTTCATACGACCAACCATTTGAGAGATATGGAGGGTCAAAGTAAGGAATTTATAACTTGAAACAAAGCAAAAACTTAGAATTTTTCTAAGTGTTTTTAAGCAGATTTGTGGACAACTCTTCATGGCAAGTTTTCACATGATTCAAGGCTCTTTTTCAACCTTTTTTCAACATGAATTTTGTTCCATCATCTCCCTATTTTCAATTGATCTCAAGGTTGTTTCAAATGGTGTCATACTCCTCAAGATATATCCATGCAAAGTAAGAGGTTTGGGTTGGGTTTTGATGCAATTGTTGTTGGCATGTTGTAGGAATTTTCTGGTAACATGGTGATGTATCCATGCCATGCGTATGATAGTACACTATATATGTCATTTTCATTACCAAATGTGACTAAACAAGGACATACACATACCATGCACACACATGCCATTTTTGCCAAAACTTGGAAAAGAAGAAAACCACTAAAAAACTCTAATTTCTTTCTCCTTCTCACATGCTCTCATACACCCTACACAACCACTATGCTCACACTCATTTCCACTCCAAAAATCACTCCATACACCCCTCTCATTGCTTAACCCGTGGGTACCACATTTTTTAGTTTTTGGACAATTTTTTTTAACCACTTCATTCTTCCATCACGGGCCTTCAAAAACTCTTCCAACCCAGTGTATTTAAACTCAGCAAACCCTAAAACGTGAGGGCAAGGGCTGCATTTGGTAAGTTCAGATCAAAAATTACACACACTCTCTCATTCTTCCTCTTCTTCGAATCTGGATTTTGCTGCAAGTTCCCTTCATTCTATTACTTGATCCATACTCCCTGAAGCTTAAAGAAGGATTCCAGCTAGTTTTCTGAAGCTTCCATTGCCGTTTGAAGGACCAACAGAGTTGCTCCGTTTGGTAACTTTTCTTGGTTCGAATCTGCCATAATACACGTTCATTTTGCTTGTTGTGAGCTCCTCTGAAGTCCTACCAAGTTGTAGGCAATGTTTGTGATGTGTATGAACTTGTTTGTTAAGGTTTCAGTTTGAGTATGTTTACTTGTGAGCTTCGATTTGCCATGTTTTAATTGTTTAAAATGAGTTTGGATGGTGGATTTGGCATCAGCATGAAAAACCCTACAAGATGGTGTCCCTTTTTATGCGTTTTGGTGTTGTTTTATTTCTGAACTCCGGTGAGCCTCCTGGAGAAGACGACCAGAGCCCTAGCTCCGGCGTCTGATGTGTGTTGCTGATGTGTGTAGGATGACTTGTTGACCGGTGTTTCTGATTGGTGGTCATCTGCTGAGGTGTCTTGGTATTTTAATGAAATGATGCGTTTCATGTATTGGCTCTTGTTTTTTTTTTTAATTTTTCTTATAATTAGGGATTGGGCTTAGTAGCTTTGCTACTCAAACCCCCTTGTTTGAGGCCCAGCGTGTTCTAATAGGATTTCAGTTCATGTCATATTGCTTATGCACCTCCTGCCTTGCCATTTGTTTTTATTTTCTTTTCTTTCATTTTATTTCCATTTCATTTTTGTTTTAATTGTTAAAATCATATTAAAAATCCACAAAAATACTTTTCTGATCATTTGATGTTTTGAGATATTTTTCATTTTTTTAATTTTATTTTTCACTTTATTTTCATATTTTATTTGAATTTAGTTTGTGATGTGCTTTTACATGTTTACCCTTGAATTAGGGCTTTGTCTTTTGATACTTTTGATTGCTTTCATGATCCAATTTTCTTACCATGCCTTGACACATCTTTGGTGAATGTTTGAGGATTGATTTGGTACTCAGATATTGAATTCTTGATTAATTCTTGATTGATTTTAATTAGTCCTCGATGCATGCTCGATTAGCCTCCTATGTGTGATGTTTTGATCCAATTGATGTTGAAATATTGTGATTATGGATGAAACCTTTTGCGCATTGGTTCTTGATTGTTTTAACATACGTTTTTAAATTTATTTGGATTTTTATGAAGCATGTTTCTATTTTTGGTCGAGGCCTACTTGTGGTTTGAGTTTGATTGAAGCATGCTTGGATGTTTGACCTAGTTTGGATGCTTTTGGTTACTTGTGATTGCATGATGCTTGAGATGATTACTTGGTATGATCATGTACTATCCTAGCTTGTTTGTGGCTTTGGATTCATCCCCATTTGTCCATTTTCCTATTTGTTCTTGATTTTCTAAGTTGACAATGTTTTGACTTGGATCTTTTGGTATGCTTGACCTAATCTTGTAAGATGCTTCCTCGTTTGATCTAATCAATACTTGAGGACTTTTGTTTGATTTGAATGACATGTTTAAGATTCTGATCCTCTTGACCTTGGGTCCATTGTGTGATCATATCTTGCTTCTTGTTTCACTTTATCATGTGTTGCTTGCATAAATGTTTGAAGTGGATGTTTGCATAATTGTGGAGCATGTTTTGAATATGATTCTTGTTGCTTCTTCTTGCTATTCATGGGTTGATGTTTGAATTGAGATACATGTTCACCTTGCTGCCCATTTGCTTTTATGCCTTGATTTCACTTTGTTTGATCACTTGAAGTTATGTTGCGCATGAGTTAATTGTTGCTAATTGTTTGAGTGTTGTTAAGATGCATACTTGGTACTCTTGAGATCTTTTTCCAATACTTGAATTGGTTAAATTTGGCATGACTTAAGTTCTCACTTGGATCTATTTTCATCTTACCTTATTCATGTCACTTTGTGTGAGGTTCAATGATGTTTAATTGTGCTTCTTATGCAAGTTTGCTTGCATCCTCTCTTGTTTGATCTTACTTGCTTACTTGAGCTTTCTTGTGTGAACTTTTGGAGCATGATTAGTGATATGATTTGGATATAATTTGCATGATGTTCTTTCTGCCCCGTCTTATTTCTCATCTTATACCTCTCTTTCTTCTTCTTCTCTTTCACTCTTTCTCTTCCCTTGAGTCTCAAGACTTGTTTAAGTCTTGGATTCGCTCCCTTAGAGCTACCTAGTCCAACTTAATTTCCAATTAAGCTTGGAGTAGGATTAGCATTAGGCTTCTCTTTGTATGCTAACTTAGGTAGATGTTTCCCCTTTCAAACTCAACTATAGGACCACCTTTGCATGATAACATTAGGAACAATTAGTTTCCCCTTAGTGTTTTCTTTTCCTTTGAGTCTTCTTTTCTCATCTCATAACAATCTTAAAACATTAAATAAAGGATTAACATGTATTACCCATAAGCCTTACATATAGGAAGTGAAGTATGGGGGATCTCCCTTCATTCTTCTAGGGTACTTAGTGTACATCCTGTTGGGGACGATGCACGAAGTATTCGTTCCTATGTTACAGACTTGGGTGCAATGCAAGTTATGAACAAACTTCCAACCATTTCTGTCTTAAAAAAAACAAAACAAATTCAAACCTTTTCATCCTTTGGGATTCTTCAGTTTCAAACCTATTTTCAGAAAATAGCACGTTATTTTCCGTTTGTCGCAAACAGGCATCGACCCTAACTGCCGGACGCGAATCTAGCGTCGCTCAGAAAAAAACACTAAACGACCTTGTTAGGTCGAACTATGACTGCTCTGATTTCCTCTTTCTTGTCTGATGGAGGATACGTAGGCACAAGACGACGATGTCTTGGCGAGCAACCTCCCCCCTTAGTTCGTGTCCGAACTACGTTGACTCTGACTTTCCCATTGCACGAGGGAATACGTAGGCATAGGACGAGCGATGTCCTATCGAGTCACTTCTTTTTCTTTTCTTCTTCGTTTCTTCGTTCCTTTCAATTCCTGTTTCTTCTGCTTTCTAGTAGCAGTGGAGCTCCAGATGACGACACCCTTTGATCGACACAACAAGCGTGGATCCCATCGAGTACGATGGACGTGTAGGGTGCTAACACCTTCCCTTCACGTAACCGACTCCCTTACCCATTTCTCTTGGTCGCGAGACCATGTTCTTTCCCTTCCCTCAGGTTTACGCAGTGTTTCCTTTCCCTCTCTTGGGATAAATACTCATTGCTGGCGACTCTATTTCCGCGCCACTTTCGGGTTTGTACCATTGGATGCAAATCTTTGGGAGCGACAGCTGGCGAATCTGCTGGGGACAGGTTGACCTCTTGCTGGTCCATCCCCTTTTGCAAGTCAATCCTAGCGCAAGTTTATTTGTTTTCATTGGGTGTTTATCTGTTGTGCTTTATTTTTCTGTATATTACTATATTGTTGTTTTACTGTTTTTACCGCATTTTATTGCATTGCATTTCATTATTATGCTGGACTGTGTTGTGCTGTGCTGGTTTTCTGTTTGGCAGGTTTGGAGGTTCTGAGAGATAAGCCCACTACCCAGGCTTGAGCATACACATAGGTATTAGCGTGGGCAGACGTGACGCTCTCGTGGTGTTGACCATGTGCGGGTGATTACGATCCCCACAATCAGACGAGGTTCTATCAGGAGATATCTGCTACTGTATATTGATACAGGCCAGTAGTTATTCTCTTGAGGAACTGTCGACTCTGGTGACCATTCCCGAGGACTCAGTAATGGCACTCCTCCCGAGAACGATAATGGCAGACCAGAAATGGCAAACCCATTACGATTCTCGACCCGAGGACCCAATGCTGGGAACTTGCTATAGGATATCCTTTTTGAAAGTGAATCAGTGGATGTGCTCCTCGATTGGCGATAGTACTGTACCCCGAGGGATGAATGTACTATTGCTTCTCGACCTCAGTGCCAGAAGCTGAGGATCTTTCGTTTTCTAGTACCCACATGTGAGAGGGGCGGGGTGTTTACAGGTTTGCAGGTAACCTTGGCCTTCTACCTACCCGGTACTTTGGATTTCTTATCAGTACAAATTTATTACTGTGGTCAATTTTGTTCTGGTTTTTGGTACAGAGCCTTGATTGTTCAATCAGTACAGTACAGCCAGCTCGTGTGGAACCTTGATCCCATGCTTCGCATTGCATTCCATTTTTCTGACATTCATGTTTTTGTATTTCCAGGTAGTATCTAGTCTTTTGATTCCAGTCAGAGGGCGTTCATAGGGATGGACACTAAGAGGGGTAAGAAGTATATCATCGTCTACAAGTTCCCGAAGCTCACGCTTGGTCCGTTGGACAATTTACAGAACATAGCTGGTCCAGAAATATTGGGAGTCTTAAAGAGAAGTATGGTTGGATATTGTCCCTGGTTCGGAGCCTCGATGAGTATGCGTACAATGGATTACATACCTTGATGCAGTTCTATGATCCTTCCTTGAGGTGCTTTGTGATGCCAAATTATGTATTGGTTCCCACTCTAGAAGAGTACTCCAACATTTTGAGGATTCCTGTCAAAGAAGGTGTTCCTTTCTGTGGTTCCCAAGGAGACTGTGATTTCCAAGCGCTGGCTGAGGCTCTTTATTTGAGCAAATCGGCATTAGAGGCTGATTTTTCCCGCAAAGGAAAATTCCGAGGCTATCACTTGGAGTAATTGGTAAAGAGGGCTCGAGAGGAAGCTAAGGAGAAGAGGTGGATAACTTTCAATGCAATATTGGCTCTCTGTATATATGGCATTGTGTTATTCCCTAATGAGTCTGAGTTTGTCGATACAGATGCTATTCAGATATTTACAGCTCAGAATCTGGTACCGACTTTGTTAGGTGATCTTCACTACACCCTGTACAACAGGAATGAGAAAAGACGAGGTGGTGTGGTTTGTTGTTGTGCATCTCTTTTTTACAAGTGGTTTGCCAACCGTTTACCCCGGTCAGGTGCTTTTGTGGATTCAAAGACTTCTCTAGATTGGAGTAAGCGTCTGATGGGCCTAGCTGCTAAAGATATTCTTTGGGTGGATAAGGGATTATTGGGGACTGACATTTTGCATAGCTGTGGTAAGTATCCTAATGTACCCTTAATCGGAAGAAAAAGAGGTATTAACTACAACCCGTCTTTGGCTATCAGGCAGTTTGCGTACGCCCTGAAAGATCCTCCAGCTGAAAAAGATTTGGAAGAATCTTTGTATTTTCATATGACTGATGATGTGGCTATTGCACAAAAAGCTTTTGAAGTTTGGTTCAGTAGACAGAAGAGAGGTAAAACCGTTTTGGGTAAACCCAATAATCAAGCTTTCGCTCCATATGTTGAATGGGTAAAGAAGAGGGTAGAAGAGTTCTATTTGCCTTTTGATCGGGCGCCTCCCTTGTATCCAGAGATTGTGGAAGAGAGACTCACTGTACCACTCGAAGAATTCGACAAGCAGCGAAAGTTGGTATTTGATCTGAGGGTGGAAAACTCTGATATGAGTAGTCGGCTAAAGAATGCTCTACATGACAACTTGGAGTTGAAATGGAAAGTTCAAGACATGACATAGTATCTAGAAAAAAGAGAGAAGGATTTTGCCGACAGAGCTCAGCACTTCAAAATGGTCAGTATGGCTGCTGAATCATCAGGCAAAGCTAGCAGGAAAAACAAGAAGCTTTTGACTGAAGCAGAAGACAAGCTTGCCACGTATCAGGAGATGTGGGAGGAGGCCAAGATTGAGAATGGAGAACTGAAAGAAGAACTTCAGAAAGTGAAAGCAATGAAAGATCATTACTCTGGCAAGTGGAAAGAGGCACAGAAGGAAATTGAAGAGCTCAAGTTGCAAGCCGAGGTCAAGAAGTCGAGGCGCGAAGGCAGCAACGCTGAAGAGCAGATTGCTAAATTAAACCAAGAGATTGCAAAAAGAAACAAGTTGATCAAAGGGATGATAAAACCTGCACATCCTGACACTGTGGACTTTCTTGAAGAATTTGAAGCTAGTTTGTTTGGAATTGAGTTGTAGTTGATATTGTTGTTTATCTTTTTGTTGGGATTACCATCAGGTTTGTTGATGGAGTCACCTTTGATTATGCTTGAACTTGTCTGTAGGAACTACTTTATTTTCGATAATGGAATATTTGGTTTAACTATCTGTGCTCTGGCAGTTCTGGTTTTCAGAGAGGGTTTGTCCCTATGGTTTGATTCGGTAGTATTTCTGGGTTCGGATTTATTTTCCGATAGTGTGTCTGATCCCTTGCCCGGTTTCATGGATTGGAATCAAAGCGGATATGTCCCGAAAATGTTCAAATATGATTGTTTGCATTTACATTTTCATAATCATAATCATTTTTGCATAGCAGGTGTTCGTCTCGGGCTTTTTCTAACCTTTATTTGGTTGCAGGCAGGATTGATAATCAACCAATTCACCGGTATTCTACTAGATCAAATCAGAGGAGAATTATGGAGCAAATGCAAGCAGAGATAGCCGCCATGCAAGCTCGCATGACCCAGTTCATGGAATTGATGCAAGGTGTTGCCCAAGGGCAAGAGCAATTGAGGACTCTGGTCCAACCCTTAGTGGCAAGAATTGATGAAAACGGGGTTCTTCATGGCGGAGTCCATAATGACGTTGTTGGTAACGGTGCTCAGGGAGGTCCTGTGGGCGTAGAGATCCCCATTCCTGGTGTTGTGATACCTCCGGGCGGAGGAGAACAGGTGGTGATTCCCTCTGTTGTCGGGGGAGGAAATATTGTTTGCGCTGTTCATGGCCGTCGTTATGATGACCAACAGGACGACATTTTTTCTATGCAAGGTGTTGATGCTACTCCTCAAGTCGACAATGATCAAATGTTCAGATTGATTGAAGAACAACTAAGGGGTGTTGTGAATCAAAATTCTGTGGGTATGGATCTGGAGGATTTGGGGCTGGTTCCCAGTGTTGTAATTCCGCATAAATTTTAGGTGGCCACTTTTGAGAAATACAATGGTACCACTTGTCCCAAGACGCAGTTCAGGGCATATGCACGAAAGATGGCTGCGTATTCTAAAGATGAGAAATTGCTGATGTATTTCTTCCAGGACAGCCTGTCTGGGGCATCTTTGGAATGACATATGTAATTAGAGAGATGCCATGTCCGTAATTGGAGAGAGTTGGTCGAGGCCTTTATCAAGCACTAACAATATAACACTGATATGGCTCCCAACATGACCCAGCTACAGAATATGTCTCAGAAGAATAACGAAAGCTTTAAGGAATACGCGCAGAGATGGCGTGAACTAGCGGCAAGGGTGCAGCCACCCTTGTTGGAGAAGGAGATGTTGAACTTGTTTATGGATACTTTGCTGGGACGTTATTATAAGAAACCGTTACCTTGCATATCAGGCAAGTTTGCTGACTTAATCATGGTCGAGGAAATGCTAGAGAGCGGAATCAAAGTGGGGAAGGTAGCAGGTAGTGATGGGTCATCTTCTGGTCAAGGGAAGAAACCCTATGTGAATTATAAGAAGAAGGAGGAAACAAATTCGGTGTCGTCTTACCGAGGTAAAGGAAAACAGCATCAGAGTTATAACCAGCAGGTAGCTTCAGTGACAATTCCTGCAGCGCTTCCACCTCAGCAGCAGCAAAATCAGGCTCCGCGCCTATATCAGCCAAGGCCTAAACAGAGCCTACATTTTGATACTCCACCTCTACCGTATTCACAGTTGTTTCAGCATTTGCTACAGTTGCAGTTAATCCAGAAAAGGACTCTAGCTCCCCCCACCGGTAATCCACCTTCGGGTTATAATCCTATCGCTCACTGTGACTTTCATTCTAGGGCACCCGGACACTATATTGAGGACTGCAAAGCTTTTAAGTATATTGTCCAAGACTTGGTGGATTCAAAGGCCATAAACTTTTCAAATGATGTGCCAAATGTCGTCCAAAACCCAATGCCGAACCATGGTGGGCCGAGGGTTAATGTTGTGTTAGAGGAGAATGAATCTTTGAATTTGGTTATGGATGTTAATGAATTAAGGACTCCTTTGATGGTGGTAAAAGAGAGGTTATTAAGGGGTGGGGTGCCCCCGGATGTGATGAGAATTGTTCAGATTGTATGTCGCAAATGAATGGGTGTGGTTTGTTGAAATCAGGAATTCAAAAGCTGATAGATGAAGGTCGATTGCAGTTTGACCGGTGTGACCAACAGAAAGAAGTTGTTAGCAGGAAAAATGAGGTTGCTACCATTACTATCCCTTTAAAAACAATCACTATTTCAGGGCCGGTAAGACCAGCACCGGTATTATTACAGGTCTCGGACCTGTTCCATATGAGAGTACCAAGGCCATTCCTTAGAACTCTCGTGTTGAGAATGATGATGAAGTAGGGCCTATCACGAGAAGTGGTAGAGTCTTTATCCCTTCAGATGATCAAGCTGGTAGTTCCAGACAAGCCAAAGGGAAGCAGGTTGTAGATAATTCTGTGCAGGCGCCAGTAGTGAATGATTCCACGGAAAAACCGAATCATAATTCTTTCTCCGAGAATGTAGAAGAGTTTATGAGACTGATTCGGAAAAGTGATTATAAAATTGTTGATCAGTTGCATCAAACTCCGTCTAAGATTTCTATTTTGTCCCTGTTATTGTATTTTGAGGCACACCGCAACGCATTGCTGAGAGTACTGAATGCTGCTTACGTACCCCAGGAGATCTCAGTTAATCAGTTGGAGGGGGTAGTGGCCCATGTTAATGCAGGCAATGGTTTGGGTTTTACTGATGTTGACTTGACTCCAGCTGGGAGAAACCATAATAATGCCTTGCATATTTCTGTTGAGTGTCGTGGATCGTTGATGTCTCATATGCTTGTGGATAATGGATCCTCTTTGAATGTTCTGCCTAAGAAAGCCTTGATGAAACTGGACACTCGTGGGTTGATATGCACACCAAGTGATTTGGTGATGCGCGCTTTCGACAGCTCGAAGAGATCTGTTTTTGGAGAGATTGTACTACCAATTAAGGTTGGGCCAGAGGTTTTCGATGCTACCTTCTATATCATGGACATCCAACCTGCTTACAGCTTCCTGTTGGGCCGTCCATGGATTCACAGTGCTGGGGCTGTGACGTCTACATTGCATCAGAAGTTAAAGTATATGGTAGGTGAACATGTGGTGACGGTTTGTGCAGAAGAGGATATCATGATAAGCCAGCTATCTACTTTCAAATATGTGGAGGTAGATGGTGAAATACATGAAACTCTATGTCAAGCTTTTGAAGCAGTAAAGATCCCTGAGGAATCTCCCAAGGAAGTTAGCCAGCCTAAAATGGTAGAGCAGCCTGCAGTGGTGGATCAGTCGGAAATTTCTATGTCTTCCTTCAAGGATGCACGGGCCGTGGTTGAAGCTGGCAGTTCACAAAAATGGGGTCAGGTCATCGAGTTTCAGAAAAAGGAGAATACTTATGGGCTGGGATATAAACCACCCAGGCGTCCAGAAGAGCCTCCCAAATTCTATGGTCCAGTTCGTTTCACTAGTGCTGGTGTATTCCTTGACAGAATCAATGCTATTGATGAAGATGGGGATAGTGATTGTGATATGGATAGTTGGATCCGCCCCTGTGTTCCAGGTCAAAGTCTTCGCAACTGGTCATCGGAGAAAGCCATTCAAGTGACCGGACCAGAGTAATTGCTCCTGTTTGTCATCTATGTTAATCCTACGTTCTGCCCAAGACGTAGTGATTCTTGTTTGTAGGGCTTGATTGTTTTTGTATGCTTTTCTTTATCATTAATAAAAGATGTTTTCACATTCAAATGTTTTGATCCCTGTTTTTTCTGTATTTTTTTTTGCATTAAAACCACATCAAAATGGCAATGTGTTTTTGTTTGATGCATCCATAATAAACATAAATCATCAATCAGGCAGGTTTCCTTGTTCAGATTCCACCCCTCATGATTCAGGTATGGCCCGATACGACTTCGACAATCCTATTTATCAGGCTGAAGAAGAGACTGATGAAGATTGTGCCTTACCAGAGGAATTAGGCAGGTTGTTAAAACAGGAGGAAAAGGTCATTCTGCCTCATCAGGAGGAAATCGAGGTTGTTAACTTGGGAATCGAAGACGCAAAGAAAGAGGTACGGATTGGGTCTGCTTTGGAAGACACTGTCAAGGGAAGATTGATTGAAATGCTCCGAGAGTATGTGGATATCTTCGCCTGGTCTTACCAAGACATGCCTGGGCTCGACACTGACATCGTGGTACACCGGTTGCCGCTAAAAGAGGGATGCGCTCCGGTTAAGCAGAAGCTGAGAAGGACGAAACCGGACATGGCTGTCAAAATTAAAGAAGAGGTTCAGAAATAGTTAGATGTTGGGTTTCTTGCTGTAACAAATTATCCTCCGTGGGTTACTAATATTATGCTTGTACCTAAAAAAGATGGAAAGGCCAGGATGTGCGTTGATTACAGGGATCTGAATAGAGCAAGCCCAAAAGACGACTTCCCGCTTCCTCACATTGGCGTGTTAGTGGACAACACCGCTCAGTATTTTGTGTTTTCCTTCATGGATGGCTTCTCTGGGTATAACCAAATCAAGATGGCCCAGAGGACATGGAGAAAATGACGCTCATAACACCGTGGGGAACATTATGTTACAAAGTGACGCCCTTTGGATTGAAAAATGCTGGGGCAACCTATCAGCGGGCGATGGTGACTCTCTTTCATGATATGATTCACAAAGAGATCGAGGTCTATGTTGATGACATGATTGCGAAGTCGCATACGGAGGAAGAGCATCTGGTGAATCTTTAGAAACTGCTTGAAAGGTTGAGAAAATTCAGACTGAGGTTGAATCCGAACTAGTGCACCTTCGGGGTAAGATCTGGAAAGTTACAGGGTTTTATTGTCAGCGAAAAAGGTATCGAGGTTGACCCTGCTAAACTAAAAGCCATTCAAGAAATACCTGAGCCAAGAACAGAAAGAGAGGTTCGTGGTTTCCTAGGGAGGTTGAACTACATTGCTAGATTCATTTCTCATCTTATAGCCACGTATGAACCAATATTCAAGTTGTTAAGAAAAGATCAGGTGGTCAGGTGGAAAGAAGACTGTCAAAAGGCGTTCGAAAAAATAAAAGAATATTTGAAGGAACCTCCAGTCCTTATGCCGCCAGTGCCAGGAAGGCCTTTGATTATGTATCTTACGGTCTTGAGAATTCAATGGGGTGTGTGCTCGGTCAACACGATGAGTCAGGTAGAAAAGAGCATGCCATCTACTACCTGAGTAAAAAGTTTACTGATTGTGAGTCGAGGTACTCAATGCTGTAGAAAACATGTTGTGCACTCGCTTGGGCAGCTAAGCGTTTGAGGTAGTATATGTTAAACCACACAACCCTCTTGATTTTGAAGATGGATCCGATCAAGTATGTGTTTGAAAAGCAGGCGCTTTCTGGAAGAATAGCCCGTTGGCAGATGGTTCTGACAGAATACGATATTCAATATGTTTCCCAAGAGGCCATTAAGGGAAGTGTCCTGTCAGAATATCTTGCTGAACAACCAATTGAGGATTATCAACCGATGAAGTTTGAATTTCCAGATGAACATATCATGTTTCTGAAGATGAAAGACTGTGAAGAGCCTTTGCATGATGAAGGACCTGAAATTGGATCCCAATGGAAGCTGGTCTTTGATGGGGCTGTTAATTCATATGGTAACAGAATCGGGGCAATTATTACGACTCCACAGGGTTCTCATATACCCTTCACTGCCCGATTAGCGTTCATATGCACCAACAATGAGGCGGAGTATGAAGCATGCATTATGGGGTTAGAATAAGCAATTGATTTGAGAATCAAGAACCTCGATGTTTATGGTGATTCCACATTGGTAGTTAATCAGATTACAGGTGAATGGGAAACCCGTCAAGCGAACTTGGCGCCTTATAACAACTATGCCAGAAGGTTGTTACCGTTCTTTGACATAGTCAATTTCCATCATATACCCCGGTTAGAAAATCATATGGCCGATGCGTTGGCAACGTTGTCTTCGATGTATCAGGTGAACCATTGGAATGAAACTCCTTCGATCAGAATCATGCGTTTGGATAGACCAGCTTTTGTGTTTGCAATTAAAGATGTGTCAGATGGCAAATCTTGGTATCATGATATTAAGGTTTTTCTGAAGAGTCAGGAGTATCCAGAGGGTGCATCCACCAAAGATAAGAAGACTTTGAGGAGGTTGGCAGGAAATTTCTTTCTGAACAAAAATGATGTGTTATACAAGAGAAAATTTGACATGGTCTTGCTACGTTGTGTTGATGAACATGAGGCAGGCTTGTTAATGGAAGAGGTTCATGAAGGTTCCTTCGGTACCCATGCCAATGGGCAAGCTATGGCCAGAAATATGTTGAGAGCGGGGTATTACTGGATGACTATGGAGTCTGATTAATTCAAATACGCCCGGAAATGTCACAAATGCCAGATTTATGCAGATAAGGTGCATGTGCCGCCTACTCCTCTGAATGTGTTGTCATCACCTTGGCCCTTTTCCATGTGGGGCATTGATATGATCGGAAAGATTGAACCTACTGCTTCCAATGAGCATCGTTTCATTTTGGTTGCCATCGATTACTTCACGAAGTGGGTGGAAGCAGCCTCATTTGCCAACGTCACCAGACAAGTGGTAGCCAGATTTATCAAGAAGGACATCATCTGCCGGTATAGAGTCCCGGAGAGAATCATTACTGATAATGGTTCAAATTTGAATAATAAGATGATGAAGGAGCTATGTCAGAGCTTTAATATTGAACATTATAATTCTTCTCCCTATCGTCTGAAGATGAATGGGGCTGTTAAAGCAGCAAATAAGAACATCAAGAAGGTTGTGCAGAAAATGGTAGTGACGTATAAGGACTGGCATGAGATGTTGCCTTATGCTTTACACGGTTATCGTACTTCGCTACACACATCGACTGGGGCAACTCCTTTCTCACTGGTATATGGTATGGAAGCAGTTCTACCATTAGAGGTTGAGATTCCTTCTTTGAGGATTCTGGCATACGTGAAGCTTGATGAAGCTGAATGGGTACATTCCAGATTGAATCGGTTGAACCTTATTGAGGAGAAGAGATTGGCAGCCGTTGCACATGGTCGGTTATATCAGAGCAGAATGAAGAAAACCTTTGATCAGAAAGTGCGTCCTCGGTGTTTTCAGGCTGGTGAATTGGTTTTGAAAAGGATCCTTCCTCCTCAAACAGATCACAGGGGCAAATGGACTCCAAACTACGAAGGGCCATATGTAGTAAGACATGTTTTCTCTGGTGGAGCCTTATTACTCTCAACTATGGATGGCGAAGATTTTACGTCCCCTGTGAACGCAGACGTAGTCAAAAAATACTTTGCATAAAAGAGACCCGCTGGACATAAAAAGAAAGTCCAGGAAAAAATGGGCATCCCGACGAACCATAAAAAGAAAAGGTTCGGGCAAAAATTAGGGTTAAGAAAAAAGAAAAAAAGAATAAACCCGCAAGGCTGAAAACCTGAAAAGGCAACTTTGGCAAAAAGGGGTATCCCGGTGGATTGAAAACTCAAAAAGGGCGATCCAGGCAAAAGTTAGGGATTTAAAAGCAAAAGGCTATGATCTGCGTTCGATCTGTGAGCATTCTTTGATACATGAAAATTTCGAAGGAAAATAATTAGTCCAGTCATGCTTTTCGAAGGCCAAAGCATCTGCGGATAAGCGAGGCATATTGGGTCATAGTTGAATTGAATCATGGTGGATATTTGTTCCCCACATTGCCGACATGTGTATTTTCTTTTTCTTTTGTGCAATTACCTCTTTTCAGGAATTGCTTCCGAATGTAAATGCCTATTTACAGGCCAATTCATTCAATAAAATCTTCATTTTAATAAAAAAAAAAGCTTTCCATTTGTGTGTTTTTAATTTTACTGTTTTGTTTGTGAAAACGTCCGATATTTTGATAAAACATTGCATGCGAAAATGTTAGGCTTTGCGAAGTATACCGGAAAATAGTAGAAACTGCTTAGGCAGCGGTCGTTGTGATGGTAATTAAAGTAGCTATTTTGCACATAGAACTTTTTGTTGATTTTTTCAGGATAACAGGTTTGTTCTTCCCCAGTAGAGCTACTCTCCTCGACATTGAAAAGTTCATCCTCCTCGGCAGGTTGTTACTTTCCCCAACCAGAGTGTCGAGGATTATTTTCCTCAGTAGAGTACAGAGGATTATTTCCCTAGCTAGAGTTGTGGTTGTTTTATTACTCTCTCAGCAAGTAGCCAGAAGTTGATGTTGTTGCATCCCCAGCAGGAGACTTATGGAATATCTTCTTTGGACAAAGATGTTATTTTCCCCACAGGGTCTGAGCACTCATTCTCCTCAGCTAGTCAAGAAATGCTTTTCTCACCAGCAACGGTATGGGTCAATCCCCTCAGATGAGTAAGCTTGTTGTTATCTTATAGCAGAGTTGATGTCATCATCTACTGTTCCCCAAGCAGATTTGCTGGTATTAGCTGATATTCCCCAGCATGATAAAGGTAAGAGCACCTCTCAACAGCAGGTTAAGTTCAGCAATATCCCCAAGCAGGTTCGGAAGTATTGACTTGTTTCCCCAAGCAGAGTTTGGTGGTGATCTTCACGGTGGTATGTTCAACAGCAGTTGATATCCCCAGCAGGTCCTAAGTCCAATTGTTATTGGTATTCTTTCAGATCCAGGTAAAAGTCATTGGTAATCCCCAGCGGAGAGAATTTCTCTTTGGGTTCCATCTTCAATATTCGTTTCTATCCATCCCCAAAAGAGTGGAATTTCTCTCAGAGTTTTCATCTCCAGCAGAGTTTGTGATCAGGAAGTCGTTCAGTGAAGTCTTCCTCGGTAGGGTCTTTTATTTCAAAGGACAATTTAGTTTGTCATCCCCAGTGGAGATGCCTTGATCTTCAGCATTTATTTTGCTGAGACACCTCTTTTGCATTGCATAAGCATTTTTGCATGGCATCCTCCAAACGCGTAGCATTTCTATTTCGTATGGAGCATTACGCCATAGGAAAATTCAAACATATGCATTCGAAGCATAAGCCAGGTTTGATATCCCTTACCAGATTCTTTCCCCAACAGAAAGTAACAAAATTCAGGAGACGTTGTTTCACACTACACCGTAACCAGTGGATCCGTCCTTCTTGTTGGTCCTTCCTATACTCTCCTGCAGAGTTATCTATTTAGATCTCTCTTTTCCCCGGCGGAGTCATCTTTGTCGAACTGTCGATTCTACATATTTTTGTTTGAAAGTCTACCTTCGGCTTAGTCTTTCTTTAAAAGTCCACCTTCGGCTTGGTCTTTCTCTTTTCTCGAGTTCGCCTTCGGCCGTCCTCGTACCCGCTGTTATCTTGTTATCCCCAGTAGAGTTATCCTATTTGGCATAGTCTTTCTTTGAAAGCCCACCTTAGGATTGGTCTTTCTTTTTTCGAGTCCACCTTCGGCATGGTCTCGTATCCTTCGTTTGAAAGTCTACCTTCGGCATAGTCTTTCTTTGAAAGCCCACATTCGGCTTGGTCTTTCTTTTTTGGGTCCACCTTCGGCATGGTCTCGTAGCCTTCATTTGAAAGTATATCTTCGACATAATCTTTCTTTGAAATCCCACCTTCGGCTTGGTCTCTCTTTTTCGAGTCCACCTTCGGCATGGTCTCGTATCTTTCTTTGAAAGCCCACCTTCGGCTTGGTCTTTCTTTTCGAGTCCACCTTCGGCTTGGCCTCATATTACCCTTTGTTTGAAAGCCCACCTTCAGCTTGGTCTTTCTTTTTCGAGTCCACCTTCGGTATGGTCTCGTATCCTTCGTTTGAAAATCTACCTTCGGCATAGTCTTTCTTTGAAAGCCCACCTTCGGCTTGGTCTTTCTTTTTCGAGTCCACCTTCGGCATGGTCTCGTATCCTTTGTTTAAAAGTCTACCTTCGGCATAGTCTTTCTTTGAAAGCCCACCTTCGGCTTGGTCTTTCTTTTTCGAGTCCACCTTCGGCATGGTCTCGTATCCTTTGTTTGAAATTCTAACTTTGGCATAGTCTTTCTTTGAAAGCCCACCTTCGGCTTGGTCTTTCTTTTTCGAGTCCACCTTCGACATGGTCTCGTATCCTTTGTTTGAAAGTCTACCTTCGGCATAGTCTTTCTTTGAAAGCCCACCTTCGGCTAAGTCTTTCTTTTTTGAGTCCACCTTCGGCATGGTTTGAAAGTCTACCTTCGGCATAGTCTTTCTTTGAAAGCCCACCTTCGGCTTGGTTTTTCTCTACCTTAGGCATAGTCTTTCTTTGAAAGCCCACCATCAGCTCGGGTTCATCTTCGGCATGGTCTCGTATCCTTTGTTTGAAAGTCTACCTTCGACATAGTCTTTCTTTGAAAGCCCACCTTCGGCTTGGTCTTTCTTTTTCGAGTCCACTTTCGGCATGGTCTCGTATCCTTTATTTTAAAGTCTACCTTCGGCATAGTCTTTCTTTGAAAGCCCACCTTCGGCTTGGTCTTTCTTTTTCGAGTCCACCTTCGGCATGGTCTCGTATCCTTTGTTTGAAAGTCTACCTTCGGTATAGTCTTTCTTTGAAAGCCCACCTTCGGCTTGGTCTTTCTTTTTCGAGTCCACCTTCAGCATGGTCTCGTATCCTTTGTTTGAAAGTCTACCTTCGGCATAGTCTTTCTTTGAAAGCCCACCTTCGGCTTAGTCTTTCTCTACCTTCGGCATAGCCTTTCTTTGAAAGCCCACCATTGGCTTGGTCTTTCTTATCGAGTCCGCCTTCGGTCGTTCTCGTAGTACCTTTATATCTCCCCAGCGTGGTCTGCCTTTGGCAGGTCTACCTTTTCGAGTTCGCCTTCGACCGTTCTCGTTTATCCTTATATCCCCAGTTTAGTCCGCCTTCAGCCATTCTGCCTTTCTGAGTTCGCCTTCGGCCATTCTCGTATTGCCTTATTTAATTACCCCCTCAGGTTGCAAATTTCCAGGTTATTTTGGTATTCAATCTCCGTGTATCCCGATTGTCTGGAAGCCGTTGCTTCCATACCCTCGGATCCAAGAATTGAATAGGGGCAGCTGTAACACCTCAAAATTTGCCCTCTTACTTTTTACACTAATTGGCTTATGTTTCATTTCATTCTTGCATTATCATCTTTGCATATCATTGGTTCTTAGCATGGGATCAAGGCATCTAAACCAATTCAGAGGAAGAAGTTATTTTCCAGAGGTTCAAGCAAAATTCATGTGTATTGTCCAAGGGGCTAAGAGGAGAGGAAGCTTCTTGATGCTATCAATAGTTGAGCCACAAAGGAGCCATGGGCCTCAAGGTATCATGATTGGTCCATCACCTCATCATATGATCAAGCTTGACAAGAAGTTTCAAGTGAATCACACTCTCCTAGCATGATTGTCCAAATTAGGGTTTTGGGATTTTTGAGTTTAACACCCCAATGGGCATGTTCTTTGAGTTTTTATCATCACCAAATAGCACATCTCATCATTGTTTGAGAGGATGCACATCATACTCAGAGGAATTTGGATTTGGAGGATATGCTGATTCCTCCTAGACTGAGGGCACCAAAACTAGGGTTTGCGATAGAATCAGTTTATTTCTGATTTTTTGGGCAAGACTTGATTCCATGGTGCTCCTCATGTCCCTAAGTGTCTAAGGTTGGAGAATTGTCCATCAATTTGTTTTAGAAGGGTTTCAATTGATCAGAAGATTCAAAATTAGGAGAATTGGGGATAAAGTCAATTGTGCAGTGAAAAAGCCAACTTCTGACTTTTTGAGGGTAAATTCATGTTCCTCATCTCAAATATGTCCATTGATGGAGGTTTGATCAAGAAATGTCAGGTGATTCATCAAAAATCAAGGGATATGAAAAGTTTCTAAAAATAGAAACTAGGGTTTCTAAATTTAGTAAGTTTTGGCAAGGTGAAAGACCATCTTTGGAGCTTTCTTTCTTCATGATGTAAGCTTCAAATGGGAAATTTAAAGGGGCCTAATTGAAGTTCATATTCTAAGCTTCAAAACCATAGCAAGAACTTCTCCATTGGATTAAAATTGAAGGAGTTATGATTGTTCAAAGTTAGAGGCTTGTAAGGCATTTTGGGCAAGGCAAGCAAGTCATGGGCAAGCTGGCTCGGATTAAAATCATCAAACACCTTGTGTGCATGTAGTGTTTAATTTTATGGCCAAGTATCTCTATGATGGAGACTTCAAGTGAAAAAATGTTCAACATGAGTTTTGTTCCTCTCATTCCCCCCTACAACTTTGATGTTGGGGAATTTTTCATATGACCAACCATTTGAGAGATATAGAGGGTCAAAGTAAGGAATTTATAACTTAAAACAATGCAAAAACTTAGAATTTTTTCTAAGTGTTTTTAAGTAGATTTGTGGAAAACTCTTCATGGAAAGTTTTCACATGATTCAAGGCTCTTTTTCAACCTATTTTCAACATGAATTTTGTTCCATCATCTCCCTATTTTCAATTGATCTCAAGGTTATTTCAAATGGTGTCATATTCCTCAAGATATATCCATGCAAAGTAAGAGGTTTGGGTTGGGTTTTGATGCAATTGTTGTTGGCATGTTGTAGGAATTTTCTGGTAACATGGTGATGTATCCATGCCATGCGTATGATAGTACACTATATATGTCATTTTCATTACCAAATGTGACTAAACAAGGACATACACATACCATGCACACACATGCCATTCTTGCCAAAACTTGGAAAATAAGAAAACCACTAAAAAACTCTAATTTCTTTCCCCTTCTCACGTGCTCTCATACACCCTACACAACCACTATGCTCACAATCATTTCCACTCCAAAAATCACTCCATACACCCCTCTAATTTCTTTCCCCTTCTCACGTGCTCTCATACACCCTACACAACCACTATGCTCACACTCATTTCCACTCCAAAAATCACTCCATACACCCAGAGAAGACGACCGGAGCCCTAGCTCTGGCGTCTGATCTGTGTTGCTGATGTGTGTAGGATGACTTGTTGATCGGCATTTCTGATTGGTGGTCATTTGCTGAGGTGTCTTGGTATTTTAATGAAACGATGCGTTTCATGTATTGACTCTTGTTTTTTTTTTAAATTTTTCTGATAATTAGGGATTGGGCTTAGTAGCTTCGCTACTCACACCCCCTTGTTTGAGGCCCAGCGTGTTCTAATAGGATTTCAGTTCATGTCATATTGCTTATGCACCCCCTGCCTTGCAATTTGTTTTTATTTTCTTTTCTTTCATTTTATTTCCATTTCATTTTTGTTTTAATTGTTAAAATCATATTAAAAATCCACAAAAATACTTTTCTGATAATTTGATGTATTGAGATATTTTTCATTTTTTATTTATTTTATTTTTCATTTTATTTTCATATTTTATTTGAATTTAATTTGTGACGTGCTTTTACATGTTTACCCTTGAATTAAGGCTTTGTCTTTTGATGCTTTTGATTGCTTTCATGATCCAATTTTCTTACCATGACTTGACACATCTTTGGTGAATGTTTGAGGATTGATTTGGTGCTGAGATATTGAATTCTTAATTAATTCTTGATTGATTTTAATTAGTCCTCGATGCATGCTCGATTAGCCTCCTATGTGTGATGTTTTGATCCAATTGATGTTGAAATCTTGTGATTATGGCTGAAACCTTTTGCACACTGATACTTGATTGTTTTAACACGAGTTTGTTAATTTATTTGGATTTTTATGAAGCATCTTTCTATTTTTGGTTGAGGCCTACTTTTGGTTTGAGTTTGATTGAAGCATGCTTGGATGTTTGACCTATTTTGGATGGTTTTGGTTACTTGTCATTGCATGATGCTTGAGATGATTACTTGGTATGATCATGTACTATCCTAGATTGTTTGTGGCTTTGGATTCATCCTCATTTGTCTATTTTCCTATTTGTTCTTGATTTTCTAAGTTGACAATGTTTTGACTTGGATCTTTTGGTATGCTTGACCTAATCTTGTAAGATGCTTCCTTGTTTGATCTAATCAATACTTGAGGACTTTTGTTTGATTTGAATGACATGTTTAAGGTTCTGATCCTCTTGACCTTGGGTCCATTGTGTGATCATATCTTGCTTCTTGTTTCACTTTATCATGTGTTGCTTGCATAGATGTTTGAAGTGGATGCTTGCATAATTGTGGAGCATGTTTTGAATGTGATTCTTGTTGCTTCTTCTTGCTATTCATGGGTTGATGTTTGAATTAAGATACATGTTCACCTTGCTACCCATTTGCTTTCATGCCTTGATTTCACTTTGTTTGATCACTTGAAGTTATGTTGCGCATGAGTTAATTGTTGCTAATTGTTTGAGTGTTGTTGAGATGCATACTTGGTACTCTTGAGATCTTTTTCCAATACTTGAATTGGTTAAATTTGGCATGACTTAAGTTCTGACTTGGATCTATTTTCATCTTACCTTATTCATGTCATCTTTGTGTGAGGTTCAATGATGTTTAATTGTACTTCTTATGCAAGTTTGCTTGCATCCTTTCTTGTTTGATCTTACTTGCTTACTTGAGCTTTCTTGTGTGAACTTTTGGAGCATGATTAGTGATATGATTTGGATATAATATGCATGATGTGCTTGCTACCCCGTCTTATTTCTCATCTTATACCTCTCTTTCTTCTTCTTCTCTTTCACTCTTTCTCTTCCCTTGAGTCTCAAGACTTGTTTAAGTCTTGGATTCGCTCCCTTAGAGCTACCTAGTCCAACTTAATTTCCGATAAAGCTTGGAGTAGGATTAGCATTAGGCTTCTCTTTGTATGCTAACTTAGGTAGATGTTTCCCCTTTCAAACTCAACTATAGGGCCACCTTTGCATGATAACATTAGGAACAATTAGTTTCCCCTTAGTGTTTTCTTTTCCTTTGAGTCTTCTCTTCTCATCTCATAACAATCTTAAAACATTTAATAAAGGATTAACATGTATTGTGCATGAGCCTTACATATGGGAAGTGAAGTATGGGGGGTATCCCTTCATTCTTTTAGGGTAGTTAGTGTACGTTATTTTCCATTTCTCGCAAACAGACATCGATCCTAACTGCCGGATGTGAATCTAACGTCGCTCATAAAAAACACTAACCGACCTCGTTAGGTCGAACTAAGACTACTATGATTTCCTCTTTCTCGTCCGATTGAGGATACGTAGGCACAAGACGGCGATGTCTTGGCGAGCAACCTCCCCCCTTAGTTCGTGTCCGAACTACGTTGACTCTGACTTTCCCATTGCACGAGGGAATACGTAGGCATAGGACAAGCGATGTCCTATCGAGTCACTTCTTTTTCTTTTCTTCTTCGTTTCTTCGTTCCTTTCCGTTCCTGTTTCTTCTCCTTTCCAGTAGCAGTGGAGCTCCAGATGACAACACCCTTTGATCGAGACAACAAGCGTGGATCCCATCGAGTACGATGAACGTGTGGGGTGCTAACACCTTCCCTTCGCGTAACCGACTCCCTTACTCGTTTCTCTTGGTCGCGAGACCATGTTCTTTCCCTTCCCTCAGGTTTACGCAGTGTTTCCTTTCCCTCTCTTGGGATAAATACACATTGCTGGCGACTCTGTTTTCGCGCCACTTTCGCGTTTGTACCATTGGATGCAAATCTTTGGGAGCGACAACTTTGCATACCAAACAAAATCTTGACCCTTTCTAGTCAACTGTGCCAACGGAAAAGTTAACTTAGCAAATCCTTCGATGAATTTCCGATAATAACTTGCCAAACCAAGAAAACTTCTAATCTCAAAAACTGATTTCAGAGTTTCCCATTGCGATGCCGCTTTAACCTTCGACGGATCAACTGCAATACCTCTACTCAAAATCGCATGTCCAAGAAAACTCACTTCCTCCAACCAAAACTCGCACTTAGAAAGTTTAGCAAACAACTGTTTCTCTTTCAACACAGATAACATAATCCTCAGATGCTCAGGATGATCTTCTTCACTCTTTGAATAGATCAATATATCATCAATGAACACAACCACAAACTTGTCCAAATAAGGATGGAAAATCCTGTTCATATACTCCATAAATACACCTAGTGCATTAGTCACACCAAATGGCATCACAAAATACTCATAATGTCCATACCTTGTTCTAAAAGCAGTCTTCTGAATATCTTCAGCCTTCACACGAATATGATGATACCCAGATCTCAAATCTATCTTACTGAACACACTTGCACCAACCAACTGATCCATCAAATCATCAATCCTCAGAAGTGGATACTTGTTCTTGATAGTCACCTTGTTCAATTGTCTATAATCCACACAAAGTCTCATAGAACCTTCTTTCTTCTTAACCAAAAAAACTGGTGCACCCCACGGTGACACACTTAGATGAATAAACCTCTTCTCAAGCAAATCCTTAAGTTGACTCTTCAACTCTTTCAACTGTGATGCGGACATACGATATGGAGCCATCGATACCGGATTAGTTCCAGGAACTAAGTCGATCGAAAACTCCACTTCACGTTCCGGCGGTAAATCATTTATCTCATCAGGAAAAACTTACGGAAAGTCACGAACAATTGGTAAAGTATCAATTGCTCCACTTTCATCAATGCTCAAAGTTGCCATCAACATAAACACCTTGGCACCATCTTGCACCGACTCATTCACTTGCTTAGCAGATATAAACAAGTCTCCTTCATTCTCAGGTTCAAGAAAAATAACTGTTTTATCAAAAAAGTTAATATAAACACGATTGAATTCCAACAAATTCATCCCAAGAATAACATCAAGTTGATCTAAGTGAAGACACACTAAATCAACTCCAAAGTCTTTACCAAACATACTCAACGGATAATTCAAACACACATGTAGGGTAGTTACTGAACCCATGGCAGGAGTATCAATAACCATACCACCACTTATAACAGACAACTCAAGATTCAATTTTTTAACACAATCCAAATAAATAAAAAAATGTGTAGCTCCAGTATCAATTATAGCAACCAAAGGTATACCATTAATGAAGCACGTACCACAGATCAATCGATCATCACTAGTAGTCTCCGATCCTGATAGAGCAAACACTTTCCCTTTCGCTTAAGCCTTCTTTGGTTTGTCACACTTGGTACTAATGTGTCGTTGCTCACCACAGTTGTAGCAAGTCACATTCGCACCACTTCTGCACTCTAAAGCTTTGTGGCCTTGCTTGCCACACTTGAAACATTTCTGCTCAACACTTTTGCACTCAGAAGCACGATGTCCTTCAACACCACATCTAGAACACCTAACCGGAGTGGAAGCTCCTCCCCCACTCGGCTTCTTGCCACCACCAGCTTTCTGTTTCCCCTTATCAGCAGGAGTCACATACGACTTTCCTCTGAATTGAACTTTTCCTTTCTTATCATTCAAACTCTTATAGTGTGCAGATCGAGCCCTACTATCTTCATCATAGATCCTGCTTTTGTTCACCAACTCAGAAAATCACCTAATCTCCTGATAACCAATGGCTTGCTTGATTTCAGGCCTTAAACCATTCACAAACTTAAGACACTTGGATCTTTCAGCACTAGAAGTGTTGCAGTAAGGACAAAACTTAATCAATTCTTCAAATATTAGTGCATACTCAGCCACAGTTAAGTTACCTTGCTTCAACTTAAGAAACTCAATTTCCTTCCTCCCACGAACATCTTCTGGAAAATACTTCTCCAAAAATGCATCCTTGAAAAGATCCCAAGTAACCTCAATCTCATCTTCTTCAAACCTCTGACGAGTGTTATTCCACTAGTACTCAGCTTCCTTCACAAGCATGTGGGTGCCAAACTGCACCTTCTACACATGTGAACAGTTCATGACTCGAAAGTTCTTCTTAATCTCTTCTAGCCATTCTTGTGCTTGTTTAGGATCATGCGTTCCCTTGAACGATGGCGGATTGTTCTTATCAAATTTTCCCAAAGCACGAAACTCATCATCAGCATTGTTTCCAACATTCACATGGCCTTGCTGATTCTGCCCAATTGCTCCAGCCAACATCTCCAATGCTGCAGCAATCGCGTCATCATTCTTACCTGCAACCATAGCTCTAAAATCCAATAACAAATCCTCAATAGAACAAACAGTACCTATTGCTACACACACATATCAAGTACAAAAGGAAATAAACACACTAACAACTTGGCCAACTGACCGACCTTGCTCTGATACCACTAATGTAACACCCTTCTAATCCCCGCAGAAAACATATAATAAATCAGAGTAAATTATCATGCCATTCACTTAAGGGTGTCACACATAATCATAAAACACCATACAACATCTGTCATGCTCATTAACACTTGAATAATTTCATGCTTTTCAAAAACTTTCAATTAGCATGTAGCAGCGGATTCAAGTTATTCATAATTGACACAAAGAAAGTTTCATGCTCATCACATTCATAAATAATACTTAGGCATGAAAGCCAAACTTCATACAATGCAAATAAACATAAAAGCATAAAGTAGAGTACATAATGTATCTCTAAAGTATAAACCAAACGATCCCTGTGTGACACGATCAGAGCATAACTCGACCTGACATAAATAAACACGCTAAACATCTACTCCAGCGGCTACCTCGCGCTACGAGCAACTCTACTCCTCGGTACCTGAGCGATGTCGTACAAAACATTATTCCAACAGAACGATGAGAATTCACATCAATATTGAAATTATAAGATAATAATTAAATTAAAAGGCATACAAACATAATTATAGTCATTCTCACACTTCCAAGTTACATCAACAAGTATCACTCAAGTAACCACACAATTCACAATTTTCCAATTCAACAAGTCACATACATACACATACTTCCATATAACAAACATATATGCAATGTGACTCGATGCAAACTCAATGCAACTCATGCCATGTGGTACCAACACTTATTATTATTTTTTGGTTTTTACACTTAAAACGGGTCTGTCCCCTAGACCAATAACAAACAAAAACCCATCCCCTAGGCTTTCAAACCCCACTCTAGGTTTGAGACAAGTCACCAGCTCCCACGGAACTAGCAAGCATTGCCTCTTGACACAAATGATGCGTATGCAATCAACAACCATATGCAATTAAGACCACCCCCTAATCATAATATCATGCATATCTCAAATAATTCATCATACTTGAATTATCACACAATTGCACACACAAACACATTTCATAATTAAATCATTCATACTTTAAACATCATCACCACAATTAGCAAATAATACACAAGGATCGATTCGATCCAATCACAACTCACAAACACAAATTACCGATTAAATATAGACTACTTAATCAATCACTAATAATTGAATCCAATATCCAATAAAATTCCACTATTCAATAAATATTAATCGATATTTAAATAGACAATCAATGTTTAAATAAATAATTAATATTTAAATAAATAGTTTATATTTAATAAACATTCAGTATTTAATAAATAATAATCAGTATTTAAATAATTAATATTTAAATAAATATTCAATATTTAATAAATAATAAATAAATAAATAAATAAATAAAATGTAAATTAAATAATTAATAAATACTACTTTGTCCCATATTATAAGCAAATGTTACTTTTTAGATACATTAAATAATTAATGTATCTAGTTTATATATAAGTCAGATACATTAATTATTTAATGTATCTAAAAAGTAACTTTTGCTTATAATATAGGACAGAGGATGTAGATAATAGAGAATGCAAATGCATCAATCCATTACTTTGTATACTGCACTAATCTGTCAGAGGCATGCGGTAATAATTTATAGGTATTGTTCAAGATTATGTTTCAAACACACGTGCACACAACAACCACAAAAACACGTGCTTACAAAAGTTATAATCCAATACACCACCCACCTATTACACTACAACAAAAGTAAGTTATAACATCGCACCTTAGACAGCGCTTTAATACAAAAGCGCTGCTATAAGTTAAAAACAAGGAAACTAGTCATTTAAAAAAATAAAAGCGCAAAAAAATATAAGACCTTAGACAGCGTTTTGGTCAAAAGCGCTTTATAAGGTCTTATAAATTTAAAAAAAAAAATTTAATGGAAAATATTAGACAGCGCATTAGTTAAAAGTGCTTTCTAAGCTCTTATAAATTTAAAAAATATATAAGACCTTGGACAGCGCTTCGGTAAAAAGCGCTTTCTAAAGTTTTATTAATTTAGAAAAAAAAATTAAAGGAAAATATTAGACAGCGCTTTCCTTAAAAGCGCTTTCTAAGGTCTTAAAAATAAAAATAAAATCAAATCAAAAGCACTGTCTAAGGCCAACCTTAGAAAGCGCTTTTAAAAGCGCTGTCTAAGGTCCACCTTAGAAAGCGCTTTTATGAAAAGCGCTGTCTAAGGTTTAATTAAATTAAAATATATGAATAGTCAGTATTCATTTTCATATTTCCGCTCTTTCTTCTCCCCTTGCGAACTGAGCTCAAAACCCTTGCGAACTGAGCTCAAAACCCATGCGAAACCAAACCTTCACCGTCAACCGTCCTCCACCGTGCCGTCGTTCGTTGTTGCCGTCGTTGCATTGCCGTCCGTCCGTTGCCGTCGTTGTATTGCCGTCCGTTGCGAACTCATTGCCGTCGTTCGTTTCTGCTCTTTGTAACTGATACATTTCGTTCTTGCATTGCCGTTGTTACCGTCGTTAAAGGTACGTCGTTGTTGTGAAGAATAGGGTTTTGTTGCTTTACATTGTTGTTGTAGGGTTTTGTTGCTTTACAATGTTGTAGTGAATGAGTATGTTTGATGAGTTTTGTTAATGAAGTTATGTTGGACTGTTTTATTAATGAATTTTTGTAGTGAATGAGTATGTTTGAAGTTTTGTTAATGAAGTTTTGTAGTGAATGAGTATGTTTGATGAGTTTGTTAATGAGTTTTGTTAATGAAGTTTTGTTAATGAAGTTTTGTAGTGAATGTGTATGTTTGATGAGTATGTTTGATGAGTTTGTTAATGAGTTCTATTTTAAAACATATTTTATATTAAGACTTATAAATAGTTTAGTTTAGTTTTATTTTTTCCACCTCTTAAATCTTCTAAAAAACTCTTAAAATTGATGGAAATGTGCTCTGAATTTTAGAATTCAAAGCTTGTTTTTGAAGCCTCAAAATTCTAGAATTTGAGATGGTTGAGTTAATAAACAAATATAATGAACATAAACAATTCACTAAAACATAAGAAATTCAACCAGTTACATATCAAACACTATCAAACTTGTTCATTTCTTGATTAATATGGTTGAATTAATGTTATTTTGTTGACCTTAATAAGTAGGAAAACCATGGATAAAAAATGGATGGATGCCGATCGATTGTCCAAAGAGTACGAGAATGGGGTATTGGATTTCGTTAAGTTTGCTGTTCAACACGCTGACGCTGAAGAGCTCAATCGAATAAAATGTCCTTGCTTGGGTTGTTGTTATGTGGGTAGGGTTGACGCAGATGGATTGAAATCGCATTTACTGATGAATGGAATTGATCGAAGTTATAAGTGTTGGATACATCATGGTGAGAAAATTAACGAGAATGTTGAACCGACGGGGAAAAGTAATACGACCTATGCTTCAGATGACAAAGACACAGAAACATACGATTGTGATCGAGTCGAAGAGATTGCAGAAGCAGTTGTAGAAGATCTTCATGATTGTCCCGAAATGTTTGAGAGGTTGGTAAGCGATGCAGAGAAACCGCTCTATCAAGGTTGCACTAGATTCACAAGACTGTCTGCGGTATTGAAGTTGTACAACTTAAAGGCGGGCAATGGATGGTCGGATAAAAGTTTCACAGAGTTGTTGGCCCTTTTGAGAGAAATGCTACCGGAGGATAATGTTCTTCCCAATCGAACCTATGAGGCCAAAAAATGTTGTGCTCTATTGGCATGAGCTATGATAAGATACATGCTTGTCCAAACGATTGTGTTTTGTTTCGAAACGAATATGCATCGTTAACTGAGTGCCCTAAATGTGGTTTGTCTCGATATAAGAAAAAATTGTCTCCAGCCAAGGTCTTATGGTATTTTCCTATAATACCGAGATTTAGGCGCATGTTTCGTAGTGAAACCGATGCAAGACACCTGACTTGGCATGCAGATGAAAGAATTATTGATGGAAAGTTGCGACATCCGGCTGATTCACCACAGTGGTCGAAAATTGATAATGATTATCCTGACTTTGGAGAAGAAGCAAGAACCTTCGCTTGGCATTATCTACTGATGGAATGAACCCACATGGTCTTCAAAGTATCTCACATACCACATGGCCTGTGATTCTTATGATTTATAACCTACCTCCGTCGCTATGCATGAAGCGTAAGTACATGATGTTATCTATGTTAATCTCTGGGCCTAAACAACCAGGGAATGACATAGACGTATACTTGACACCTTTGATCGAAGATTTAAAGATATTGTGGGAGAACGGTGTGGAGGTTTATGATGGATATAGGAAATAAAGTTTCAATTTGAGGGCGATGTTGTTTGGCACAATTAATGATTTTCCAGCTTACGGGAATCTATCAAGGTACAACATAAAAGGTGAAAAAGCGTGTCCTATTTGTGAAGATAAAACAGTTTCGAAGCGATTGAAGTTTGGTCATAAGAATGTCTTTCTCGGTCATCGTAGATTCTTAAATGCCAAACATCACTACCGTGGGTGGAGACAAGAATTCAATGGAGACACCGAACAAGGTAGAGCTCCACCTATGTTGTCAGGTGACCAAGTTTTTAAAAAGGTGAAAGATATGCGTACTGAGTTTGGCAAACCTTTTGCACATAAGGTTGTCAAAGGTGGGTGGAAAAAGAGGTCGATATTTTTTGAATTGCCATATTGGAAGTCTTTGTATGTGAGACATTTTCTCGATGTTATGCATATTGAGAAAAATGTATTTGAAAGTGTTATTGGTACGTTACTCAATATAAAAGGAAAGACTAAGGATGGCCTTAAAGCAAGAAAAGACTTGGTAGCGATGGGGATTAGAACTGAATTAGCACCCGTGAAGAAAGGAAGACGAACATATCTACCACCTGCTGCTTTTACTCTGTCTAGAAAGGAGAAGAAAATATTGTGTAAGTTTCTGAGTGGAGTTAAAGTTCCAGAAGGATACTCTTCAGATGTCAGAAGACTTGTGTCTATGAAAGACCTCACGTTGAAGAGTTTAAAGACACACGACTGCCATGTTATAATGGAACACTTTCTACCAATAGGTATACGTTCTATTTTGCCAGTGAAAATAAGAAGCGCCATAACTAGTTTGTGTTTTTTCTTTAGGTCAATTTGTAGTAAGGTAATCGATCCCGATATCTTACCAACACTACAAAAAGAGATAGTTATTACCTTGTGTGAGCTTGAAATGTATTTTCCTCCCTCTTTTTTTGACATAATGGAACATCTAGTTGTTCATCTTGTGAAAGAGACACAGTTGTGTTGACCAGCTTATATGAGATGGATGTACCCTGCTGAACGTTATATGAAAATATTAAAAGGGTACGTGAAAAGCCGAAGTCGACCAGAGGGGTGTATTGTTGAACGATACATTGTTGAAGAAGCGGTTGAGTTTTGTACTGAATATTTGTCCAATGTTCAGTCGATTGGACTCCCCAAAGCTCATATTTTTGAAAAAAAGGATGGTAAAAAATTAATTGGAAATAAAATTGTGACAGTATCAAGGGATGAACGAGATCAAGTGCATTTGTATGTTCTGCACAATGATAATGAGGTTGAGCCATATGTTGAGATGCACAAGGATGTACTCCGAAGGTTAAATCAGAACAGAAATGAAAATTGGATAGTACGAGAGCACAATCAAAGTTTCATACAATGGTTAAAGGATCATATTTATTCGAAGCGCTCTTCAGATCCTGCTTCAGTAACAGAAAGGTTGAGATGTTTGGCATATGGTCCAAGTTTGCATGTGTATTCTCATAGCACATACGTAATTAATGGATACACATTTTATACCAAAGAACAAGACGATAAAAGTACTATGCAAAATAGTGGTGTCACCGTCCTAGCTGAAGCAATACACATATCAAGTATGAAGGACTTAAACCCCAAATATGAAAATCTGTCATATTTTGGAGTTATTGAGCACATTTGGGTGCTTGATTACGAGAAGTTTCAGATTCCAATCTTTGGTTGCAAGTGGGTAAATAGTAGTGGCATACGAATGGATAAGTCTGGATTTTTGCAAATGGATCTTAATAGGGTGGGGTACAAAGATGAGCCTTTTATTCTAGCATCTCAAGCTAGACAAGTGTTCTATGTCACTGACCCGACGAGTACGATATGGTCTATAGTGCTTCTATCTAACAAAGTGGTTGATGATAGCGGTGTAGATCAATGTGATATTGATGTTGAGAATGAGTCATGCATTAGACGGAATGAGTTGAATAGAAATGATCAAGATGAGGACCTTATAGCGGATGAGTCATATATCAGAAATGACCATAACGAGGGAATTTGGATCCATTCATCCGTCCGCATTGCTAAGAAACAAGTAATTCATATTCCAACCAAGAAAAGAAAGAGATGTTAGTGAAAGAGGTAAAATTTGTTATATACTTGATTTCTTTATTATATTTCTATTCAACTTATGAGTTATTTTAATATTAACACATATCTCTCATGTCTAATCAAATAGTTAAAACTAAATCAAACTATGTTATATTATTATGTAGTACTTTGAAGAATGCAAGTGTGCTCATTACTCAATTTCTCAATTGGATGAAATTAAAGAGGATTGGTGTCAATACATTATGGAGCTCGGAATTTTACAAGGTATAATATTGTACTCTTACTTTAATTGATGAGAATTTAAATATGTGTAACTTTGTTTATGTATTCTTTTAATTGAATTACAATCTTTGTGTTTTCAGGACCTATAATGTAGATTTGAAGCAATGCTTTGGTTGGATGCAAAAGTACTAGTATAAGTAATATGTGCATTTGTAGAAAAAATGTAATGATTTGTAATTATAAATAGGTGTATATATGATTTTGGTTTGTAATTTTAAATATATATATTGGTTTGAATTGCCAATTGTTTTGGATATATAATTTTGGTGTAAATTGATACATTTAAATAGGATAAATTGGATTGATTTGAATCTCCAAATTGTGGTATTTTTCTGAAAAAAATTGCTGGTTGAAAAACAGGTCAAATTCTGGTTGAAAAAACCTGGTAAAAATTGTGGTTTAAAAAAATTTGTATAAAATTTTTCGTATACCTTAGACAGCGCTTTTGGTGAAAGCGCTGTCTAAGGTGGGGATTAGAAAGCGCTTTTGACAAAAGCGCTGTCTAAGGTGAACCTTAGAAAGCGCTTTTACAGAAGCGCTGTCTAAGGTATACCTAAAAAAGTCCAAAAAAGGTAGGGCTTAGACAGCGCTTTTTCTGAAAGCGCTGTCTAAGGTATACCAAAAAAATGTCAAAAAAGGTAAGGCTTAGAAAGCGCTTTTCCCAAAAGCGCTGTCTAAGGTATACCTTATAATGTCAAAAAGCGCTGTCTAAAGGTACCATAGACAACGCTTTTCATTAAATATACCCCCCTTTAGACAGTGCTTTTGGTATTACCCAAAGCGCTGTCTAAACCTATAGCAGCGCAGGTTTAGACAGCGCTTAAAAGCACTGTCTAAGGGCAAAAAAAGCGTTGTCTAAGGTCTTTTCTGTTGTAGTGTTAAAAGACACTCAGCAAAGTGGAAAACATTGGACTTTTTTTTTACTGTTGTACCCCCTTTCAAAAATCTAAATACTATTTGGTTCCACGAGCAGATGAAAAAAATTTTACTTAGTAGGTGCTCTGTCACTTGAGATGGCGAGCATATGAAGTATATTATTTAAAAAATAACCATGCATGGGTTCTTAATTTCAAATGGCGAGCACACACATGAAAGAAAAGTGCTCTTGGAATAAAATGGCGAGCACACAAGATGCTCTTAATTTCAAATGGCGAGCATATGAAGCACATTTCAAATAAATATATTAAAAAAATAAAAAACAAAAAAAAATTTCCTTCACATGCTCGTCATCTCAAGTGGCGAGCAGCTATTGAATAAAATTTTCTTCATCTGCTCATAGAACCAAATGGCGAACACCCTAAAAATATAAAGTATCCTAAAAAATTTTTTTAAGAGTGAAGTATTATAGAATTTATATTTTCCAAAGGGGGTAAAACAGTAAAAAAAAAAAAGTCAAAACATTGTTAAGAGTATTAGTTATAAGGCCATTAACGTTATAATAATAATACTAGTCACATAAGAATTTCCCCTACTCTATTTCTTTCCTGCGCAGCTTTTAGGTGAGAGAGAAATATATTATTTCCACTACGAGTCTGGTTGGTAACATCAGAAAAAGAGCTTTTAGCTTATAGATTTTAGCTTTTCAGCTCATTTTTATTAAAAAGCTCTGTTTGATAACTGCATGTAGCTTTTAACTTTTAGCTTTTTAACTAGCTTTTAGTTTTTTTTTCAAAAGCTATTTAAAGTAACTTTTAGCTTATGACTTTTTATTCCAATTATACCCTTATTATTTTAAATATATACTCCCTCCGTTCCATATTATAAGCAAATTTCACCTTTTTAGATTCATGGAATAATAAATGTATCTGGTTTATATATAGACCAGATACATTAATTATTCAATGAATTTAAAAAGATGAAATTTGCTTATAATATGGAACAGATGGAGTATATATATATATATATATATATATATATATATATATATATATATATATATATATATATATATATATATATATATATATATACTATTAAAAAATTAATTATAAAAGATTGAATTTAGAAAGATTTTGAAAAATGTTATAGAAAATTTTTACTAATTTTTTTATTTTATTAAACATTATTTTTATTTATTAAATATAAATTATATAATAAATTTAGAAATACTGTTGATAATTCTCAAATTAGTGAAACATTGGAGGAAAATCAATGAAATTTAAAATATTAGACAATAAACTTGTTTTTGTTATTATTTTAGATTAATTTAAATAAATTCAAAATTACAATGTTTTTATTTCACATATTTTATTAAATTTCATTATAAAATTAGAAAGAAAAAAAACTATATTTTACGAAAGAATAAGTTAACCAGATTGAGAATCGTAGTTATTAGGATTAATTTTACTTTTATGTCTTCATAAATGGCTTTATAAAATACATGTACTTCATGTATGATTTGCTGGTTCTTTTATTCATTGAATTTCGTTGTCAATAATATATTCATACAAAATAGCAAAACTCATAAAATTTATATATTTTGATGATATATTCAATTTTTCATATATATATTAACATTGTTTTGTATTTTGTTAGTAATACATTTATTTTTATAATAAAAATTAATTTAATAATATGATATAACAAGATAATAAAATCACAAATTTCTTAATTAAAATGTCCGTTTATGTCATTTTGTAATTATCAGCTAGTGTAACAACTAATTTACCAAACACTCAAATTAACTTATCAGCTACCAACCATCAGCTATCAACTATCAACTACCAACTACCAACTATCAGCTAACAGCTACCAGCTACCAGCTAGTTTTACCAAACAGAAACTATATCTCAATAGTATAAGTAAGCCCCTTACCATGCAATAGCTACCTATTATTATACTATAAGTGCTATTAATTGAAAGTCCTGCGCCTAGCATCATTATGGAGGGCTACAAGAAAAGTAGGTTATTTAATATACTTCCTACTTTCAGCGCAATGTTTAAGGGAGTATGGAATGAATCATCACTAATAGTTTATTCATTTAGTACATGGCCAATGAATATTATATTACTAGCTACATTCATCTAATAATAGTGTGCCACTTATATTTTCCACACAATACAATTCCTGCGCTGATTCAGTCGTTATGCTGTATTTTTTGAGCAATTTCCCAGGCAGAGTTCTGTTGCTGTTTTAAAGTGTTGGTCTGCTATTTTAATTGGTTGTTTTGACAGGAGCAGCAGGGTGGCTGGTTTGTGCTCGTTTCAGTTCAATCTTAGTGGGGGTGTTAGGGTCTGTTTGTGCTTTTGTCAGTAGTAGAGGTGCTCTTTTGTAACCTTTATTTTCTGAGAGGTCTGGGCGGAGCTTGTGGAGGGGTGGTTTTGGGGCAATTTCTGTTTTCTGAAATTGTTGTACATTTTTGGTGGTACTGCATTTTTTCTTTTGCAGAGTGTAGTCCTAATGTAATATTGGCATTACTTATGCCTATCAAATCTAATGAAATGCAGCTTTTGGTCGTTCCAAAAAAAAATAAAAATTGTCACCAAAAGTGAGTATCTACAGCGCATAAAATTAATAGAACAAGGTACACGTTAATTATACTACTCCCCATACTACTTTCCAGCGCCTTATTATTATTATTATTATTATGTATATTAATAAATTCTACTTATGTTTTGCACTTGGGGGAAAGGAAAGGATATTATATTACAGGGACAATTCCTGCGCAATGAATTAAGGAAAAAGGGAGGCCACTTAGTTCATACATTGCATCCATTATTCACTACCTGATGATTATTCCACAACGCAACATTAAATGGGGGATGAGGTATTACTCCACAGTAACTGCAAAGGAGATAATACATTACATTTTGTTATTTCTTCTCATGTCGTCGCGCTACAGGACCTATATCTATAAAAGTCTTTCAAAATTTTCAATCATAATACTATAAATATTAAGTGGGTCTCTAAACTATTATAAAAAATTAATTCTAAACACACCAAGAATTAATAATTTTCAGAAATTAAAATTAACCTAATTAATTTAAATTTCCTAAAAAAATTTTGGGGATTTAAATCTAACCCTATTTCTACCCAATAATCATCACCCAATAACTTCAATAATGAGTAAAAATCCACCTTTACCTTAGATTTTCTTGATGAATTTATACTTTGTTTTTGAGTTCCTCTTTCTTCTCCCTTTTCTCTTCTTCTTTTCTACTCTTTCTCTTTTCCAACTTTCCTTACTAACTTTCTTTTTCTAAAACTATAACTTGTCTTAACCAAATGGGCTTAACTCAACCCATTACACTTAATATTAACACACCACCTTAAGCACAACCAATTTCTAGCAACTATATTCTACCAATACAATTAAATAAATTAGTTAATTCTAATAATTTAATTATATCAAATAATTAAATAAATCCAACAAATCAATTATTTTCAAATAAATAAATAAATCACATATTTCAACTTTAATTAATTAAATCAATTAATTCACATAAATTAAATAAATTAATTAATTTATATAAACTCAATAAATTATATAAATCAAACAATTCACTAAATCAAGTAATTCATTTAAATCAAATAATTCAAATAAATTAAATAAATCACATAAATCAATAAATTCATAAAATCACTCAATTAATTAATATAAATAATTAATTGCTAAAAATCAGGGTGTTACATGCTGCGGCAAATTGCAATACTGAATTTGTCTTGAATGCATTGCCACCAGATTGACGTTCATTGCACGGATGTTGTGACGCCCCCAATCTATACCCCAAAACAGTTAAAGCAATAAAAGAAAAATTCAAAATTTCGTCAGAGTATATCTAAAAACACGGTATAGACCGAAGGGGTCACATCAATAGAAAACAAAATACATATAACATACAACACCTGCTCATTAAGATATGCAACGGTGGGGTAGCAATCAAACAGAGGAAACTCAGTTCCTTACACCCACTTTTCAGAAATTAGAATAAAAGCGGAAAATCTAAAATCTGAATAACATATATACATATATCATATAAAAAGTTTGTCATACATCAAGTTATACACGTACAATTCCAAAAGATATCATCACATATACAAAATAATCACAAACGGCCACCCTAGCTACCCGGTGTCACATATCAGAGCCGACCGACAAAAGAATGAAGACGCAACGCTTCACAAAAAGAATACCTCCAGCGACTCTAATCTGCAATGCCTCATAGAGCATTATAAAACAGCAGAAGGGTGAGAAAAACAACCGTAATATAATTGCGTAAAATTATATATTAACACAAAAATACTCAAGTAGGCATATTCTCACCACCATTGCACAACAATCAAACATAACACAATACGGTACAATTTTCACGTATCAAATACCACTGCACTTCAATCATTCACAATTCAATTACACATATTCCATCTCATCAATCACAATCACAAATCCATGCACAATTAATTCATGATTTATGCAAATGCACAGAGACCGACACAACGACTCTATGCACATGCTATGCGGTACCGACTTCCAATGTCTCATCATCAGTTCACTCAGGAATTTCTGGAACCATCGCTCGTTACTGAGGATCGCTCAATAACTCCCCGTCGGGCCTACGATGTTCACCCGTCACTTTAGGTCTCCACACGAGCACACGACGTTATGGGTTGCTTTAGGTCTCCACATGAGCACACAATCCGATCGCTTTAGGTCCCCACATGGGCACACGGTCGTCTATAACCATCGCTTTAGGTCCTCACATAGGCACACGATGTTATAGCGGATTTCCTCTGGAACCAAACCGTCACTCAGGACGTCACAACAATGCATATCATGATGCTTGGCATGCAAATGACTCATGACAATCCAATGCATACATATATACAACCATGTGAACCATTTCAACATCAATAATCATGCATTGAAAATCAATTCAAACAATGCATTCATCATTAACCACAAATCACAACAACAAGCATATTATCATATGCATTCACACCAATTCACATCAATTACACCAAACGGCAACGAGCATCGCTTTACCACCCAAACGGCAACGAACTCTTTCACAATTAACATGCATATACATTTAATTTAAACAATGCATTTATTTGCCAAAAGGCCACAATTCACAATAATTTCCACAATCTAGGATTCACGCCATAAGGCTACCCACAACACATCGTATAACAGTACACACATGCTATACGTTATATAACCAAAGCATATTGCACGATAACACCTCAATCGCACGCATTCACGACGGTAAACACTAACACAACAATACGGTTTCAATTTTCTGCTATAATTGAACCATATACAGACCTCAAAACTATTTTTCCTAGAGAGAACATCTCGTTAGCTTTCCAACGCTTCGAACGGGGGTCAAAACCGACTTACGGTTCAAGAGTTATGAATTTTTGAAGTTTTGCAAAAACCAGAATTTTTCTGCTAACAGCCCAACGGGTTCATGCAATTTCGTCCGAAAATCCGACCGATTCAATTATTTTCTTCGAAACAAACACATACTCATTCATACCAAACATATAGTAGTGATTTGGAACCATTAAACGTGAATTCTACGACTTTCGATTTCACTCCGAATCTTAAACTCTCAATTCTCCAAAAATGCAAAAACTTACAAACTCAACCAAATTCGATAAAACAAGCATACTCGATCACGGCCTAACATTACTCGACACATCTACACAATTTATTCCAACTTTCGTCCGTAAAAGCATCGGTTTCTATCGATTTCTACCGTTTCGACCTAAAAGTGAAAACTATGGAAAACAAGCAAACATTCCAAGAAAACATACATAATCTTACACAAGCATAAGATAATCGAGTTTCACACCCTTACCCGATTAATTCGCGTTTGAAAAGTCGGTTGAATCGGTTCCTAAATCCACAAGTTTTTCCTCTTTTTCTTCTTTTTCCTCTTCTCTTTCTCTTCTCATTTTCTTTTTCTTCTTCTTCTTTCTTTCTCTCTTTTCTTACTACTTTTCTATTTTTATAACAACGCAAAATATCTAACCCCAAAAAGACCAAAATACCCCTCAGCTCAAATATCTCCCAAACGCTCTCAAAATGCGATAAAACATAAACATACCGATGAAATATGTTTCGGGAAATAAAAGTTGAAAAGAAATTATAATTTATTGCAAATATTTTACCTATCAGAGAAATTATCCAATTAACAGGTAAAACTCATTTAATTTACACAATTCAAAAAAAATGCCAAAAACTCACTAACTTCCACCAGTGGAAGTTACCTTTAAAATCTGTCTGAAAATGCTTTTGGTCAGTTTTTGCACTAATCTTCCACCAGTGGAAGTTACATTTAAAATCTGCCTGAAAATGCTTTTGGTCAGTTTTTGCACTAATCTTCCACCAGTGGAAGTTACCTTTAAAATCTGTCTGAAAATGCTTTTGGTCAGTTTTTGCACTAATCTTCCACCAGTGGAAGTTACCTTCAAAATCTGTCTGAAAATGCTTTTGGTCAGTTTTTGCACTAATCTTCCACCAGTGGAACTCAAGTGCAAAACGTGACATAACCAAAAATAACACTAACTTCCACCAGTGGCTGTTAGTTCAAAATGTGACACATTTATGCCACAAAACTCTCAATGCCCAAAAATGATGCATTAACATGAAACACAATAAATCACACAATTCACAAAATTTCACATAAATGGAATAATTAAATACGGTTAAATAAATCGGGGCGTTACAATTCTCCCTCACTTAGAAATTTTCGTCATCGAAAATATACTGATACGAACAACCCGGGATACGACTCTCGCATCCGACCAACAAACCAACATGCCAACCAAAGGCACACTACGAATACCACAAACTGACAAACCACCTTGCTAACAGCAACTACAACAACGACACGACAATGACCACAACAACGACAAGATGCAAAGCCCATACAATGCACTTGACGACCAACTCACGACTCAAAGGAATACCCAAGTTACGAACACACACAGGTTCACTCTTGAACCAGAACACAACAAGAACACAAGTTCCACGACACAACATCGATCAAACAACCTCTAAAAAACCAGAATACCAAACATCCTTGTCATACAACAACATTACAACAATGCTACGATTCACCAATCGAACATACGACCAAAACACCCAACTACATATTAGTACTTGTTTAATCTTTAAACCTTTCGCCTAACACTTCCATACTGAAATGTCCAATAGTCTTACTATTCCTACATGTTCCCAATGTTCAACTTATGAATTCTTATAAGTCACACACGCAAATACAAAACGTGCCACAACACACTTCCGCTGCGCACTCTGATTACTCGTAACCATCAAAACTATCAATCTCACATCCAAAGTCTAACTCTTTCTCATATTCACCAAAAATCACTATTCACTTTTAATATATCCAACTTCACACTCTACTGTGTTATCTCTCACACCAGACACAAGTCTCTGAACTGCTCAAATCATTCTAGTTCTCTGACCATCAAAACAGACTTACATAAAAACTTTCGGCTTAACTCGTCAGACACAACCTTAGCTTTACCAACAGGCTAATTCCAACTACAATCATAACTCATCATAAATTCTAACCATCCTCGTTGTCTCATACTCTATTCTTTCAGATCCACCAAGTACTCTAAACTCTTGCGATTACCAAACACTTCGCACCTTAGAACCATAAAGACAATACCTCCAAATTTCCAACACCAAACCACCGCAACCAATTCCAAATCCTGAATAGTATAAATCCTTTTAGGAATCCTCAATGGTAGTAAAGCATAAGCCACGACTTTACCCTCTTGCATTAACACACTGACTAAACTCATCAAAGACACATCACAATACCTCACAACGATTCATTAGGATCACGCAGAATCAAAACTGGAGTCGTAGACAAATTCCACTTTAACCCTCTTAACTTTCCTCACAATGAACATCCAAAGCAAACGATTCACCCTTTGCAAGTCCACCTAAGTAACAGAAACGCTAAATTGGAAAAACCCTCCATAACCTCCGGTAATAACCAACTAATGTCCAAAAAGCTTCTAATCACCTTAACCAACTTCGGAGCTTCTCATTGTAGGACTGCATCTATTCCCGATGAATCCTTAACCATACTCTCATCTGAAATAACATATCCAAGAAAAATAACCTTTTTCAACCCAAATTCTCTCTTGAATAACTTAGCATAACACTTCATCTCTTTTCAACACTTGTAGTTCAAATCTCAAACACTCTACCTGTTCTTCCTCTGAGTTTCATACCAAATCCTAATATCCTCAATCGAAACCACTACAAACTTATCCAATTAAATATGGAAGATACGATTCATCCCCTCCACAAACACTCCAGACGCATGGCTCGAAGCATTTAACGTTTTAACAGTTCCATTTTACGTAAGTCACGTAATTCCGATTAATCCCAATACTCGACCAAAAATCTATTCCATAAATAATATTTCCACTCTCCAAAACATAAAACTCTTTCATAGCTCCACAACGATACAAAGAACGTTTAAATCGGATAAACGAAGCCAAAGTTATGAACGAAACAATTTGGAAAGATCTGTCATGTTCGCAATGCGAACAACCCAGTGAATCCTTCGCTACTTCATTCATAGTACGAGTGTACCAGCGAACCAAGTCAGAAGCAAAATAGCCTAGAAAATTCCCATCGTTCGCAGTGCGAACCATCCAGCGAATCTTCGCGTCCCCCTTCGCAGTGCGAAGCTCTCGCGAGCCTTCGCTGTGACCTTCGCCGTGCGAACACCTGGCGAATCCAACCAGAACTGAAACAGGGCAAGGTTTGCCCATTCTCAATCGTTACCTTAATCAACTGTCAGTAATCCATACACAATTTTTTCTCCTGGTCGTCCAATTCTACAAATTCCAACATGTAGCAACAACCAACCAAAAAGAACTCCCCAATATTACATCCACACCTAAGGGTTTTCTCAAGATTTCCATTAATGCCCTATAACTTTAAAAACTCCAAAACTCACCAAACCTCTAAGTTTACTTTCCATAGTCTCAATACCATTATACACATCCTGCTTGTTATTCCATTCAAACATCATTCCTTTTTGTTACTAACAATACTGGAGCTCTCTAAGACAACACCTTAACGTTCCATCCAAAAACACATTTGAAAACCATGCCCAACTGACGACCCATCACTGTGACTTCCTGACAATTTCCAGAACACTATTATCACAAACATGACCAACATCTGCGTCTCATTTCCTAGAAGTTCTTCTACTTACTTAGCAGATCCAAACCTCAAATCCTCGCCTTCGCCCAATTTGAGTTCACACTCTACTTTCTGAGAACAACCATTAATAACACTCAATCATTCTCTCTCAATGACTTCCCAACTTAACCAACATCCCAAAACCTCTAATCCGCCTCACCTTCAGATATAAAAATCTTCGTCGACTCAACAAAACAATCCGTAAGCACTTCCTTAATTCCAAACAATTCATTGTACACACTATCAAAGCCGAAAAGACACGTCTATTCCATCCAACATAATTCCCGTCCACTATCAACAAGAGATTAAGGGTGATCAGTTCCTCAATTTGTCAATAGATAGCCGACAATCATGATGGGGCATAGACCGCCTTTACCAAACTATAATAGCATCCCTTGCATCCTGCACAAAACTACCTAAGGCACAAATTCTCAGTTGACATAAACCTTACCTCCGCATTCCCTCCGGAACCGGGAACCACAATGTCCAAAGAGCACTTACAATCTTGCAATTCACAACACACTGAACCAACGCTCCACACCTGAAGCAACTTGGAGAAGTACCAACTTCTCCCCCACTTATCTCATTCTCAATCCCGAAGACAAAGGATTAGAAAAACTAGACAGTACTGACAGTGCTCCACACACATATCACGTACTAAGGGACAACCAACATCGACAGTATTCAACTGTCACACAAACTGACTCAACAACTTGGCTGGACGGACCGACCTGCTCTGATACCACTAATGTGACGCCCCCAATCTATACCCCAAAACAGTTAAAGCAATAAAAGAAAAATTCAAAATTTCGTCAGAGTATATCTAAAAACACGGCATAGACCGAAGGGGTCACATCAATAGAAAACAAAATACAGATAACATACAACACCTGATCATAAAGATATGCAACGGTGGGGTAGCAATCAAACAGAGGAAACTCAGTTCCTTACACCCACTTTTCTGAAATTAGAATAAAAGCGGAAAATCTAAAATCTGAAGAACATATATACATATATCATATAAAAATTTTGTCATACATCAAGTTATACACGTACAATTCCAAAAGATATCATCACATATACAAAATAATCACAAACGGCCACCCTAGCTACCCGGTGTCACATATCAGAGCCGACCGACAAAAGAATGAAGACGCAACGCTTCACAAAAAGAATACTCCAGCGACTCTAATCTGCAATGCCTCATAGAGCATTATAAAACAGCAGAAGGGTGAGAAAAACAACCGTAATATAATTGCGTAAAATTATATATTAACACAAAAATACTCAAGTAGGCATATTCTCACCACCATTGCACAACAATCAAACATAACACAATACGGTTCAATTTTCACGTATCAAATACCACTGCACTTCAATCATTCACAATTCAATTACACATATTCCATCTCATCAATCACAATCACAAATCCATGCACAATTAATTCATGATTTATGCAAATGCACAGAGACCGACACAACGACTCTATGCACATGCTATGCGGTACCGACTTCCAATGTCTCATCATCAGTTCACTCAGGAACTTCTGGAACCATCGCTCGTTACTGAGGATCGCTCAATAACTCCCCGTCGGACCTACGATGTTCACCCGTCGCTTTAGGTCTCCACATGAGCACACGACGTTATGGATTGCTTTAGGTCTCCACATGAGCACACAATCCGATCGCTTTAGGTCCCCACATGGGCACACGATCGTCTATAACCATCGCTTTAGGTCCTCACATAAGCACACGATGTTATAGCGGATTCCCTCTGGAACCAAACCGTCACTCAGGACGTCACAACAATGCATATCATGATGCTTGGCATGCAAATGACTCATGACAATCCAATGCATACATATATACAACCATGTGAACCATTTCAACATCAATAATCATGCATTGAAAATCAATTCAAACAATGCATTCATCATTAACCACAAATCACAACAACAAGCATATTATCATATGCATTCACACCAATTCACATCAATTACACCAAACGGCAACGAGCATCGCTTTACCACCCAAACGGCAACGAACTCTTTCACAATTAACATGCATATACATTTAATTTAAACAATGCATTTATTTGCCAAAAGGCCACAATTCACAATAATTTCCACAATCTAGGATTCACGCCATAAGGCTACCCACAACACATCGTATAACAGTACACACAAGCTATACGTTATATAACCAAAGCATATTGCACGATAACACCTCAATCGCACGCATTCACGACGGTAAAAATTAACACAACAATACGGTTTCAATTTTATGCTATAATTGAACCATATACAGACCTCAAAACTATTTTTCCTAGAGAGAATATCTCGTTAGCTTTCCAACGCTTCGAACGGGGGTCAAAACCGACTTACGGTTCAAGAGTTATGAATTTTTGAAGTTTTGCAAAAACCAGAATTTTTCTGCTAACAGCCCTACGGGTTCGTGCAATTTCGTCCGAAAATCCGACCGATTCAATTATTTTCTTCAAAACAAACACATACTCATTCATACCAAACATATAGTAGTGATTTGGAACCATTAAACGTGAATTCTACGACTTTCGATTTCACTCCGAATCTTAAACTCTCAATTCTCCAAAAATGCAAAAACTTACAAACTCAACCAAATTCGATAAAACAAGCATACTCGATCACGGCCTAACATTACTCGACACATCTACACAATTTATTCCGACTTTCGTCCGTAAAAACATCGGTTTCTATCGATTTCTACCGTTTCAACCTAAAAGTGAAAACTATGAAAAACAAGCAAACATTCCAAGAAAACATACATAATCTTACACAAGCATAAGATAATTGAGTTTCACACCCTTACCCGATTAATTCGCGTTTGAAAAGTCGGTTGAATCGGTTCCTAAATCCACAAGTTTTTCCCCTTTTTCTTCTTTTTCCTCTTCTCTTTCTCTTCTCCTTTTCTTTTTCTTCTTCTTCTCTCTTTCTCTCTTTTCTTTCTACTTTTCTATTTTTATAACAAATCATAATATCTAACCCCAAAAAGACCAAAATACCCCTCAGCTCAAATATCTCCCAAACGCTCTCAAAATGCGATAAAACATAAACATACCGATGAAATATATTTCGGGAAATAAAAGTTGAAAAGAAATTATAATTTATTGCAAATATTTTACCTATCAGAGAAATTATCCAATTAACAAGTAAAACTCATTTAATTTACACAATTCAAAAAAAGGCCAAAAACTCACTAACTTCCACCAGTGGAAGTTACCTTTAAAATCTGCCTGAAAATGCTTTTGGTCAGTTTTTGCACTAATCTTCCACCAGTGGAAGTTACCTTTAAAATCTGCCTGAAACTGCTTTTGGTCAGTTTTTGCACTAATCTTCCACCAGTGGAAGTTACCTTTAAAATCTGTCTGAAAATGCTTTTGGTCAGTTTTTGCACTAATCTTCCACCAGTGGAAGTTACCTTTAAAATCTGTCTGAAAATGCTTTTGGTCAGTTTTTGCACTAATCTTCTACCAGTGAAACTCAAGTGCAAAACGTGACATAACCAAAAATAACACTAACTTCCACCAGTGGCTATTAGTTCAAAATGTGACACATTTATGCCACAAAACTCTCAATGCCCAAACATGATGCATTAACATGAAACATAATAAATCACACAATTCACAAAATTTCACATAAATGGAATAATTAAATACGGTTAAATAAATCGGGGCGTTACAATTCTCCCTCACTTAGAAATTTTCGTCATCGAAAATATACTGATACGAACAACCCGGGATACGACTCTCGCATCCGACCAACAAACCAACATGCCAACCAAAGGCACACTACGAATACCACAAACTGACAAACCACCTTGCTAACAGCAACTACAACAACGACACGACAACGACCACAACAACGACAAGATGCAAAGCCCATACAATGCACTTGACGACTAACTCACGACTCAAAGGAATACCCAAGTTACGAACACACACAGGTTCACTCTTGAACCAGAACACAACAAGAACACAAGTTCCACGACACAACATCGATCAAACAACCTCTAAAAAACCAGAATACCAAACATCCTTGTCATACAACAACATTACAACAATGCTACAATTCACCAATCGAACATACGACCAAAACACCCAACTACATATTAGTACCTGTTTAATCTTTAAACCTTTCGCCTAACACTTCCATACTGAAATGTCCAATAGTCTTACCATTCCTACATGTTCCCAATGTTTAACTTATGAATTCTTATAAGTCACACACGCAAATACAAAACGTGCCACAACACACTTCCGCTGCGCACTCTGATTACTCGTAACCATCAAAACTATCAATCTCACGTCCAAAGTCTAACTCTTTCTCATATTCACCAAAAATCACTATTCACTTTTAATATATCCAACTTCACACTCTACTGTGTTATCTCTCACACCAGACACAAGTCTCTGAACTGCTCAAATCATTCTAGTTCTCTGACCATCAAAACAGACTTACATAAAAACTTTCGGCTTAACTCGTCAGACACAACCTTAGCTTTACCAACAGGCTAATTCCAACTACAATCATAACTAATCATAAATTCTAACCATCCTCGTTGTCTCATACTCTATTCTTTCAGATCCACCAAGTACTCTAAACTCTTGCGATTACCAAACACTTCGCACCTTAGAACCATAAAGACAATACCTCCAAATTTCCAACACCAAACCACCGCAACCAATTCCAAATCCTGAATAGTATAAATCCTTTTAGGAATCCTCAATGGTAGTAAAGCATAAGCCACGACTTTACCCTCTTGCATTAACACACTGACTAAACTCATCAAAGACACATCACAATACCTCACAACGATTCATTAGGATCACGCAGAATCAAAACTGGAGTCGTAGACAAATTCCACTTTAACCCTCTTAACTTTCCTCACAATGAACATCCAAAGCAAACGATTCACCCTTTGCAAGTCCACCTAAGTAACAGAAACGCTAAATTGGAAAAACCCTCCATAACCTCCGGTAATAACCAACTAATGTCCAAAAAGCTTCTAATCACCTTAACCAACTTCGGAGCTTCTCATTGTAGGACTGCATCTATTCCCGATGAATCCTTAACCATACTCTCATCTGAAATAACATATCCAAGAAAAATAACCTTTTTCAACCCAAATTCTCTCTTGAATAACTTAGCATAACACTTCATCTCTTTTCAACACTTGTAGTTCAAATCTCAAACACTCTACCTGTTCTTCCTCTGAGTTTCATACCAAATCCTAATATCCTCAATCGAAACCACTACAAACTTATCCAATTAAATATGGAAGATACGATTCATCCCCTCCACAAACACTCCAGACGCATGGCTCGAAGCATTTAACGTTTTAACAGTTCCATTTTACGTAAGTCACGTAATTTCGATTAATCCCAATACTCGACCAAAAATCTATTCCATAAATAATATTTCCACTCTCCAAAACATAAAACTCTTTCATAGCTCCACAACGATACAAAGAACGTTTAAATCGGATAAACGAAGCCAAAGTTATGAACGAAACAATTTGGAAAGATCTGTCATGTTCGCAATGCGAACAACCCAGTGAATCCTTCGCTACTTCATTCGTAGTACGAGTGTACCAGCGAACCAAGTCAGAAGCAAAATAGCCTAGAAAATTCCCATCGTTCGCAGTGCGAACCATCCAGCGAATCTTCGCGTCCCCCTTCGCAGTGCGAAGCTCTCGCGAGCCTTCGCTGTGACCTTCGCCGTGCGAACACCTGGCGAATCCAATCAGAACTGAAACAGGGCAAGGTTTGCCCATTCTCAATCGTTAGCTTAATCAACTGTCAGTAATCCATACACAATTTTTTCTCCTGGTCGTCCAATTGCACAAATTCCAACATGTAGCAACAACCAACCAAAAAGAACTCCCCAATATTACATCCACACCTAAGGGTTTTCTCAAGATTTCCATTAATGCCCTATAACTTTAAAAACTCCAAAACTCACCAAACCTCTAAGTTTACTTTCCATAGTCTCAATACCATTATACACATCCTGCTTGTTATTCCATTCAAACATCATTCCTTTTTGTTACTAACAATACTGGAGCTCTCTAAGACAACACCTTAACGTTCCATCCAAAAACACATTTGAAAACCATGCCCAACTGACGACCCATCACTGTGACTTCCTGACAATTTCCAGAACACTATTATCATAAACATGACCAACATCTGCGTCTCATTTCGTAGAAGTTCTTCTACTTACTTAGCAGATCCAAACCTCAAATCCTCGCCTTCGCCCAATTTGAGTTCACACTCTACTTTCTGAGAACAACCATTAATAACACTCAATCATTCTCTCTCAATGACTTCCCAACTTAACCAACATCCCAAAACCTCTAATCCGCCTCACCTTCAGATATAAAAATCTTCGTCGACTTAACAAAACAATCCGTAAGCACTTCCTTAATTCCAAACAATTCATTGTACACACTATCAAAGCCGAAAAGACACGTCTATTCCATCCAACATAATTCCCGTCCACTATCAACAAGAGATTAAGGGTGATCAGTTCCTCAATTTGTCAATAGACAGCCGACAATCATGATGGGGCATAGACCGCCTTTACCAAACTATAATAGCATCCCTTGCATCCTGCACAAAACTACCTAAGGCACAAATCCTCAGTTGACATAAACCTTACCTCCGCATTCCCTCCGGAACCGGGAACCACAATGTCCAAAGAGCACTTACAATCTTGCAATTCACAACACACTGAACCAACGCTCCACACCTGAAGCAACTTGGAGAAGTACCAACTTCTCCCCCACTTATCTCATTCTCAATCCCGAAGATAAAGGATTAGAAAAACCAGAAAGTACTGACAGTGCTCCACACACATATCACGTACTAAGGGACAACCAACATCGACAGTATTCAACTGTCACACAAACTGACTCAACAACTTGGCCGGACGGACCGACCTGCTCTGATACCACTAATGTGACGCCCCCAATCTATACCCCAAAACAGTTAAAGCAATAAAAGAAAAATTCAAAATTTCGTCAGAGTATATCTAAAAACACGGCATAGACCGAAGGGGTCACATCAATAGAAAACAAAATACAGATAACATACAACACCTGATCATAAAGATATGCAACGGTGGGGTAGCAATCAAACAGAGGAAACTCAGTTCCTTACACCCACTTTTCTGAAATTAGAATAAAAGCGGAAAATCTAAAATCTGAATAACATATATACATATATCATATAAAAATTTTGTCATACATCAAGTTATACACGTACAATTCCAAAAGATATCATCACATATACAAAATAATCACAAACGGCCACCCTAGCTACCCGGTGTCACATATCAGAGCCGACCGACAAAAGAATGAAGACGCAATGCTTCACAAAAAGAATACCTCCAGCGACTCTAATCTGCAATGCCTCATAGAGCATTATAAAACAGCAGAAGGGTGAGAAAAATAACCGTAATATAATTGCGTAAAATTATATATTAACACAAAAATACTCAAGTAGGCATATTCTCACCACCATTGCACAACAATCAAACATAACACAATACGGTACAATTTTCAAGTATCAAATACCACTGCACTTCAATCATTCACAATTCAATTACACATATTCCATCTCATCAATCACAATCACAAATCCATGCACAATTAATTCATGATTTATGCAAATGCACAGAGACCGACACAACGACTCTATGCACATGCTATGCGGTACCGACTTCCAATGTCTCATCATCAGTTCACTCAGGAACTTCTGGAACCATCGCTCGTTACTGAGGATCGCTCAATAACTCCCCGCCGGGCCTACGATGTTCACCCGTCGCTTTAGGTCTCCACATGAGCACACGACGTTATGGATTGCTTTAGGTCTCCACATGAGCACACAATCCGATCGCTTTAGGTCCCCACATGGGCACACGATCGTCTATAACCATCGCTTTAGGTCCTCACATAGGCACACGATGTTATAGCGGATTTCCTCTGGAACCAAACCGTCACTCAGGACGTCACAACAATGCATATCATGATGCTTGGCATGCAAATGACTCATGACAATCCAATGCATACATATATACAACCATGTGAACCATTTCAACATCAATAATCATGCATTGAAAATCAATTCAAACAATGCATTCATCATTAACCACAAATCACAACAACAAGCATATTATCATATGCATTCACACCAATTCACATCAATTACACCAAACGGCAACGAGCATCGCTTTACCACCCAAACGGCAACGAACTCTTTCACAATTAACATGCATATACATTTAATTTAAACAATGTATGTATTTGCCAAAAGGCCACAATTCACAATAATTTCCACAATCTAGGATTCACGCCATAAGGCTACCCACAACACATCGTATAACAGTACACACAAGCTATACGTTATATAACCAAAGCATATTGCACGATAACACCTCAATCGCACGCATTCACGACGGTAAAAATTAACACAACAATACGGTTTCAATTTTCTACTATAATTGAACCATATACAGACCTCAAAACTATTTTTTCTAGAGAGAACATCTCGTTAGCTTTCCAACTCTTCGAACGGAGGTCAAAACCGACTTACGGTTCAAGAGTTATGAATTTTTGAAGTTTTGCAAAAACCAGAATTTTTCTGCTAACAACCCTACGGGTTCGTGCAATTTCGTCCGAAAATCCGACCGATTCAATTATTTTCTTCGAAACAAACACATACTCATTCATACCAAACATATAGTAGTGATTTGGAACCATTAAACGTGAATTCTACGACTTTCGATTTCACTCCGAATCTTAAACTCTCAATTCTCAAAAAATGCAAAAACTTACAAACTCAACCAAATTCGATAAAACAAGCATACTCGATCACGGCCTAACATTACTCGACACATCTACACAATTTATTCCGACTTTCGTCCGTAAAAACATCGGTTTCTATCGATTTCTACCGTTTCAACCTAAAAGTGAAAACTATGGAAAACAAGCAAACATTCCAAGAAAACATACATAATCTTACACAAGCATAAGATAATCGAGTTTCACACCCTTACCCGATTAATTCGCGTTTGAAAAGTCGGTTGAATCGGTTCCTAAATCCACAAGTTTTTCCTCTATTTCTTCTTTTTCCTCTTCTCTTTCTCTTCTCCTTTTCTTTTTCTTCTTCTTCTTTCTTTCTCTCTTTTCTTTCTACTTTTCTATTTTTATAACAAATCAAAATATCTAACCCCAAAAAGACCAAAATACCCCTCAGCTCAAATATCTCCCAAACACTCTCAAAATGCGATAAAACATAAACATACCGATGAAATATATTTCGAAAAATAAAAGTTGAAAAGAAATTATAATTTATTGCAAATATTTTACCTATCAGAGAAATTATCCAATTAACAAGTAAAACTCATTTAATTTACACAATTCAAAAAAAGGCCAAAAACTCACTAACTTCGACCAGTGGAAGTTACCTTTAAAATCTGCCTGAAAATGTTTTTGGTCAGTTTTTGCACTAATCTTCCACCAATGGAAGTTACCTTTAAAATCTGCCTGAAACTGCTTTTGGTCAGTTTTTGCACTAATCTTCCACCAGTGGAAGTTACCTTTAAAATCTGTCTGAAAATGCTTTTGGTCAGTTTTTGCACTAATCTTCCACCAGTGGAAGTTACCTTTAAAATCTGTCTGAAAATGCTTTTGGTCAGTTTTTGCACTAATCTTCCACCAGTGGAACTCAAGTGCAAAACGTGACATAACCAAAAATAACACTAACTTCCACCAGTGGCTATTAGTTCAAAATGTGACACATTTATGCCACAAAACTCTCAATGCCCAAACATGATGCATTAACATGAAACACAATAAATCACACAATTCACAAAATTTCACATAAATGGAATAATTAAATACGGTTATATAAATCGGGGCGTTACAGATGTCATGGTTTTGAACAATGTTCGGATGTGCATGGGCCATGTTTACTTCACGAATCCTGTGATCCTAAATCCATCCTAGATCCATTTACACTTGAAGAGCTGCTTGTACTTTGGCACATCCTTGATTGTTCTTGGAACAGATATCACACTGATGATAGTTGTGAGATAGCACATGGTCGTACCTGCTCTATCTGCAATGCATTTTCACCAAATTGGTTCCCATTAAGCGTACATTGTGAATTTGATAATTGCTGCCAGGTTCTCCTTCAATCAAATTCATCGTAGTTTTTTCATGCTACGGTAATGGGTTCGTCTGAACATTCGGATTAGTATCTTTGAAATATAAAACCCCATTTCTGACGAGCTTCTGTACATCCGATTTAAAGTTGAGGCAATTCTCAATGTTATGTCCTAATCCTCCTTGATGGTAAGGGTAAGTTTGATCTGCATTGAACCAAAAAGGTGGATTTTATGGTACTGTAAGAGGAGTCATGGTTTGAACGTGCCCCTTGGCCAGCATAAGTGGAAATAATTTTGTATATAACATTGGTGTAGGGTCGAACCCTGATGGTCGTGTAGTATGATTGTTGTTATTGTACTGCGGGCGAGCCTACTGAAGAGGCTGTTGCGGCCTTTGCTGATACTGTTGTTGATTTGGCTGGCTTTTAGCAACCTGAGGCTGATATATCGGAGCTGGCGCTGGGTTGATAGTCGGAGTTACTGCAACTGCTGGTTGATACCTTCGCCTTTGCTTTCCCAGAGAGATATTACTGATATCCTGCTCTTTCTTCTTTTGGAAAGCACTACCATATCTTTAGTACTTCTGGATGGCTCTATATCTTTGACCAATTATCCTTCTCGGACTGCTTCCTCAAGGCGTACCCCTATGTTTACCATTTCAATGAAGTCACTAGGTGCACTGGCAACCATTCAGTCATAATAAAACGAGCTCAACGTTTTCAGGAAGATCTTTGTCATTTCTTTTTCCTCTAAAGGAGGACAGATCTGGGCGGCGATTTCACGCCATCTCTGAGCATATTCCTTGAAGGTTTCTCTATTCTTTTGTGACATGGCTCTGAGCTGGTCCCTATCTGGTGCATGTCCAAGTTGTATTTATACTGCTGAACTAAGGCTGCCCCAAGATCTTTGAAAGTGCTGATCTTGGTGCAGTTTAAACCCATGTACCATTTGAGTGTGACACCGGTTAAACTGTCTTGGAAGTAATGGATTAGTAGCTGCTCGTTTTCTGTCTAGGTAGACATTTTCCGAGCATACATTACCAAATGACTTTGACGGAAAGAATTGCCTTTGTATTTTTCAAAGTCAAACACATTCAATTTGTGCGGTATTTTTACATTAGGGACCAAACAGAGGTCAGCGGCGTCTTTACCAAACAAGTCCTGTCCGCAAATGGAATGTAGTTCCTTATGCATTTCCAAGAACTGTTCATGGAGTTCATTCATCCTTTCATATACTTCTTCGTTTCTGCTAGAAGTGGCCTGCAGAAACTGCTCCTCTGGAATAGTGTGTACGACTGGTTGTGGTATAGAAATTATGGAGGTAACTCTTGGTGCTTCAGTGACCTGAAGTTTGTAACCTTCAGGAGTTTTTGTCGTAACCCCTGTATCTTCATTTACCTGAAGTTTGTAACCTTCAGGTCTGGAGGTTCCTACTACGGCTTCTGGGTCTTTAGTGACTGGAGGTATATATCTTTCAGGTATAAAGTTGAGAGGCATGCCCCCAGGGAAAACCTTTAGGTATGTTGCACTTAGGATGACTGCCAGGTGTCTTAAATGCTGGTGTAGACGTAATCTCCGAGATCATAGTCCTTTGATGTTGTTGTTCCTGTGTTGCATCCAGGGATTCTATGGTGTGGTGGAGTTTCTCCAAACTCTCCTTTAGAGCGTTGATTTCTTCTCTCAGCTCTCTGTTCTCTTCCTCGAGATCTTTCTTTTGTAGGTTGACCCGAATTTTGTACGAATGAGACTGTTTGACTCTAGAGTGCGACACATGTGTGAGACTCAATGACAAAGATGTGTTATGTGAGAATGATGAATGATATGCAAAGAATGAGAGTGATATATATATTTTTTAGTTTTTGTTTTCAAAAGAAATTTTAACAATTATATTGCAAATATCATACAGCGGGGGAGACCCTTTTATTGAACTCGAAAGATTGTAGTATTTTACAGGGAAAAGTACAGTATACAAAGTGTGAGAAGGGAAATTAGGCATATGGATCCTGAGTTCTCTCTGAGGAAAGATTGAAGTATTCTTCGTTCCTCTTGACTTTCTATAGCATGCTGCTCTAATATCTCAATCAGAGCATCATTTTCCTTCAACAGTTCTTAAATCTTGGTACATTCTAAATTAAGAATCTGGTACTTATTCTTCCAATAGTTCTTCTCACGTTGGACATTGTTGAGAGCGATCTCGAGTTTTTCTACATCGGTCATGAAATAAAGGATAGACTCCTTCAAGGGAAAAACTTCTTTACGAGGGTAAGGCATCCTCAGTTTGATGGCCCTATTTTGTACCTAGTGGAGATAAGGCTCTGCAGAGATGCAGTTTGGCCTCCCCGGGGACTCTCTCCTCTTCTTGTGAACATGTTTCCAGGCATGCACTATTTCTTTCTTTAGTGCGCTGTCATTTTCCCCTTCCTTGAAGAAAAGACCTTTCAGATGAACATTATGCAGGACATTCTTCATCGGGTATCGAAGTTGACAGCGAGCTAAAATTGGATGATAGTTGATTCCTCCCGTAGTGCCAATGAAGGGCACATTAGGGAAATTCCACATTTGTCGATGATTTTAATTCTGTCATAGATCCGATTATACCAATCTATGTCAGAATTGGTAAGAGACATAATCTTCTGCGACCATTCCAGACTACTCTTGTGATCCTAAAAAGCAGCAGACTTGGGTAAGTAGCAAATAAACCATTTATAGAGTAAGGGTACACAATATGTGATCATCCCTCCACTGTACAACTTCCTTAAGTGTACAGAATGATAAGCATCTGCGAGCAAGGTTGGGACTGGGTTCCCAATTAAGAATATCTTAAAAGCGTTGGTGTCAATGAAGATGTCAGTGTTGGGAAAGAGGAATAACCCATATATGAGCAGAACAAAGACATCCTCGAAAGCGGTTACATTTCCTATACTAGCAAAGTATAGAACTTTATCCATCATGAATTTAGCCGGTAAACCCTGGATTCCCCCCTTGGTGGTCATGTGAGTTATGATATATGACTCTTCCAAAGAGATTGCTCTTGCAATGGCTTGATCTTTTGGAATTTCTTCCAGTCTAGAAAATGGATCTTGATCAGTGATAGGTAAATCAATCAGGTGAGAGTACTCTTCCAGTGTTGGTGTAAGTTGATAATCCGGGAAAGTGAAGCAGTGGTATACTAGATCGTAGAACTGAACCAGTGTAGACAGTACTCCTTCAACCATGTTGACCTTCAAAAGGGACAACAGTCCTCCGTGCTTAGCTCTGAAAGCTTCAGGATTAGTAATCATCCTTCCCAATTTCCTTAGGTCTTCCAGTTTTAGAACCTTGAAGGTGTACTTGTGCGTTTTTCTTCTACCAAAATCCATAACACAACTTCTGATATTTGAATTATTGTTTTAGTCCTTTTATAAAAAGATTTTTTCTTATTTAAAAAGGGGTTTTAATGAATGCATGGATGCATGAATGTAGCAAACAAAAACATTTGAAAACATGGGTTTAAGGGTTAATCGTCACGAGCATGGAGCCATGGATCTGCCCATCCCTAAGGTGTGTACTAGAGGTTAAATTTTGTACCTGTAGAACGGGCTCTAACAAAGGTTTCCAAAATCATTGACCCCTCTTAAGGATATTAACAGAAAATCGACTGACTCGTGAGATCTGTAATATCCCAAGATGAATCTCTTTTGAGTGTAGTATCGCGTATCAACTATTCTCGATAGTTACCGCACTACCTAATGGTCAAATGGTTAAATGCTTACTAATCCTCAATTTCAAGGGTAACCAAATGGGAAAAACAATACTTTCATGACTTGCTCGTTCAACATTGGTAATTCCACCCGGGCACCACCACTGATTCGTTGGACTCTTAAGTTAGCTTGGTCGGGATTCACTCCCTATAAGCCTCCCTGAATACGCCACCACTTATCTTAATGTTCTCTCGGACTCATCACATGCGTATTAATCGCATTCCCAGATAACAGTAATTTAAACAAGTATATCAAGTAATATGAAAGTAGATGATATATAAGAAATGAGAAAGCAAGGCCTAGACCTCTTAGGAAATCTAATTCTAAATCCTACATCCCCAGCAGAGTCTCCATTTTTCTGTAGTGTCGGTTTTTTTGGTGATGCGACCACCTACCGCATTTGGTGCTACTTTCTGATTTCTGTATTTATCCTATGAAGCTTGAAAGGAAGGGGAAGATATCTTAAACTAACCCTGCACGCAAGTGTTTTCTTTAACATATGCTAAGAATCGGGGATCTAGGTCTGGTTATACAAAGGGAAGCTATTAACACCCAGAGTATCTATAGTAATCTATAGGAACCTTCTTTTGCATGTATTTCTACTATTTGAAATGCTTTCTTGTGTTTATCTGTTGTGAATTGGAAAAGTTTCTCCTTTGGGAGTGTTGAGAGAATGTTTTTGTTATTTTCGGGTCTTCTATTATTTTTTGGGAAGGTACTGGACCTAAGATTTTTGATTTGTGTACTCGCTAAGATTTCGCAATCTTATGCCTACATATTCCCTTAAAGAGATTTGGGAAATTAGAGCAATCGTAATGGGAGGAAAGTTTTATGTCTTGTTTAAATCCCAAGATTGAATCTATTTGAGTATCTGTGTCTTGTTCAAAGCCCAAGATTGAAGCTAAAGTTGACTGAGAGAGAATTTGTCATCTCTAAAGGGAGATATCTCACCTATTCATCACAAATGTTGAGAAATTGATTATAAGGGAAAATTACTTTAACTGGGATGTGTGGGATCCAGCAATGCCATAATTTCCTTTATAAGAGAGATGTCATGAAGGAAGAAGCTTTTAACTCAGTGTAGAGAAATGCCACTTTTTCCTTGTGAGTCTTTCATGCTAAGAGAGGGACATTGGCTTGGATGTTAGGGATCCAGAGGCTTGCCACTTATAGAAGTTAGATGAAATATAAGTTTTAGCCAGGATAAGGGAAGGACTCCAGCATGGATTTTGAATCAACAAGTGTGCCACTTACAACAATTATATGGAAAAAGGTTTTTTATTATTTGTTTTTGATATGTGATGTATAGAAATGGTATCTTCCTACAGAGAGGATTCATGGTCTCATCTGAGGGGATGTTGTTTTTTGTGTGCCTTGATCAAAGCCCAAGGTTAAAGCTAAAGGAAACTGGCTCCACTGAGGAGGGTTTTATTTGAGTATCTTGGTTAAAGCCTAAGATATTGAAGATGAAAAAGTTTGAGTATAGAGAACTGACTCAATTAAGGAGTATGATGTTTGTCTTGTACAAAGCCCAAGATTTAGGCTGATTGGGGAAATTCTTATATGAAGCCTAAGAGGAGGTTGACTCTTGCTGAGGATGAATGAAATCCAAAGAGAAGGTCTAAATTGTATTGAGGAATCCAAAGGGAACTCATTATGGCTGAGGATCAGAGAAGAGTTGAAGTACCAGATGCCATGAGGCTCTGATTCTATTAGGGTTTTATTAAGGTCAATTTGACCTTGGCTGGGATTTTCAAGGTGAAAGTTTAGGCCTTGTTGGAGATCAGAGAAGTTTAAAGTTGAGTTTTAAAACCTTAGAGATTTTAACTCTTCTGGAGACTGGTGTAATGGTAAAATAATCAAGGTTTATCTTATGCCTTTAGGAAGTCTGGGGATCTTGGTGTGAAAGTCTAAAAGGAGACTAATGATAATGAGACTTTCCAAGTCTACTTGAATGAATCCCAAGAGGAGGCTGAGACTATCCAAGTCTCTTTAAGAAGTGGTAGACTCTGGTGTAGAAAGATATTTGTATGATGCTCAAGAGGAGGCTGTTGCATTTAATGGATGAAGATCAACCCTTTTGTGATTGGGCATTTTGGAGTTTTTACTTTCCTGAGGATTAAACTAGCAGTGATGACTGAATTCTATCCTATGCTTTTAGGAAGCCTTTGGGTCCTTGTACAAAGCCCTAGAGGAGGCTGGGGAATTTCTAAGAAGCTTTTTGGTCCTTGTACTAAGCCCAAGAGGAGTTCAAGAAAGGTTTCACTGGGAATTAATCCTTTCTTTGTTGAATAGTTTTAAGGTTTTAAGAAATTCAAAAAAGGTTTCACCGGGAATTAATCCTCTCTGTGGAAATGAATTTCTTATGTATATGTTTCTAAGTTTTGACTTCCTCAAAAAAGTTTCACCGGGAATAATGTATTTCTCTATTCCATATTGAATAAAGCCCAAGAGGAGGCAGACTGTATTGATGGGAGTTTCCTATGAAGGAACTAGTTATTGACTATGTTAGAAGTAACCTCTGATTTAACCTAGGTGTAGACCTAACTGCTGGAGAAACTCTAGACAGATATGCACAAGTATATATAGATAAATAATTTAACAGGTATATAAACAAATATGCATTGAATTGAAAAGATGTTGGGTCTTACACACTGAAAAGAGGCCCAAGTGTCTTATGATTGATTGTATGATTTTAACTGTATGATTAGGGTTTTAAGAAATTGAAGAAAGCTTTGAGAAAACTTTGAATTTAAATTTGAATTAAAAGAAAGTTGTTTAAAAGAAAAGTATGTTTGGGGCTTATAACTCAAAGAGAGGCCCAAGTAGTCTAAGAGCAGTTTCACCGAGAATAATACTCCTCTCGATACTAGTTAAAACAGATAGATAATTTTGAAAATAGAGGTATGGGGCTTACAACTTAAGGAGAGGCCCGTGGAGGTTGTTTATTGTTTAAAACAAAGTTTTTATACAAAAGATTAAGGCTTATACTCAAGGAGGGGCCCAGATGACTTGTTTTGAAAATAGGGATCGCACTGCGATACCAAAAGACGTTGCAGGACTATACTACAGCAGAGGCCCAAAAATTAATTTATGTATAAAGAGGGTTGAGTCTTACTCTTTATTAGAGGTCCAAAAGTGTTTGTAATGAAGAAAATTGGGGCTTATACTAAAGGAGAGGCCCAGGATTATTTACTTACAAAAGGGGGTTAGGTCTTACACTCTATTAGAGGCCCAAAAGTGTTTCAAATGAAGATTGAAAATTTAAAATCAACGAAAAAAAACCCTAATTTTAATAAATACAATTTTTTTAAAGAAAATTAAATAAAAAATGATATAAAATATAAAATATATTTAAAAACATGTTGTGAACTTTGAAAAATGTTTTGAAAAATCAACTTTTATTCATATGAAAGCTTGGAATTCATATGAGTTTGAAAATTCAAGAGAAAGATTTCATTAAAAATGTTTAAAAACAATTAAAAAGAAATTATTTACAAAAATTCAAAATATTTTAAATAAATAATTTTTTTTTGTGGAATAAAATATTTTAACATTTTTGTGAATTTTGAAAAAAAGAATCAATAAAAAATGATTACAATTGAGAGAGAAATTAATTTTTGAAATCAATTAAGAAAATTAATAAAAAATTCAAAAATTCAAAAATTCAAAAATTCAAAAATTCAAAAATTCAAATAGGGCGCCAAGAACACTTGTTCTTGCTCACGTGTTCTCTGTTTCCCCAGATTTGCAAAACCCTCTCAATCTCACTCAATACATGATGAAATCGAATGATTCAAATATCAATCTTGTTCGCTTTTGATCAAGGAACACGATGGTGGTATTTAATTTCATTTATTTTAAGTGTGGAGTGAGATAATTCGTATAAACACAAAATCCCTAGTTTTTGCAAAAACATAGTGAAATTCATTACACGAATGAAAACATGCAATTGATTGAGGGTTATTACTCTATGAACTACCAGAAACATGTTGGTAACTTGAAAACAAATTTATGATACATGTAGTATAGAGTTTAAGAGCTTCAGGCTTACTTGTGCAAGAGGAATTCGAATTTTGATATAGAGGTGTTACAGATGTTGTGTGATGATCTGGACAGCTTCAATGGACTTTATGTAAGGTGTGTAGAAGCTTGGAATTGATTGAAGACCCCTGGAACTCTTTGTGGTATCCCAACTGCAACTTGGCTCAAGTGTGATTTAGAGGTTTGTGATTCTGATGTTACAGGTGATGGAGAAGTTTGGATAGCTTCTATATGATGTATATGAGGTGTCTACACCATTAGTTTTGATATAATTGCTTTCGATTGAAAAATTCGCATGTTACTTGAAAAAGAAGCAAATTCTGGTTTTGGAGAGTGAGTGAAGGAAAACATGGATTGCTATGTTTTGGTGTGTGTTAATCAGTAAAAAATAACCTCTATTTATAGTAGAGGAAGTTTGTTTTGCAAGGAATAATGAATGGAGGCTATTCACTATGAGTAGCTATGTAGCAATGACTTGGCTAATTCAAAAGTGCCAAGTCTCCTCTAGCTTGACTCAATTGAATTTCTGCAGGTTTAAACACTCAGGGCTTGGATTGAAACTTGACTGGTTTGGATTGGCATGGTTTGGTTCATGACACATCAATGCATTGCATTAATGTTACCTTGCCAAAAATGAATTTCAAAGATCATGTCATGATGGTTTTGCACATGCTAAGTGGAATTCTAGACTCCTTGATCAAGTAACAAGTGAGTCATCAGAAGTTTTATGTTATTGGAAGATGACAAAGTTGGCAAAGTGACAAAACTTGAATGAGAAAATCATGTGGCACAAGTCATGCATTCATGCTGCCTTGAAAAACCAGATTTTTAGGTCATGTTGCAAGGCTTGTAACTTCTTGCTCAAGTTGAATTAGAGTGAGTTCTTGTACTTTTAGGAAAGCCCATATATCATACTTTAACTTTGATGTTTAACTTTGGTCTTGATTCATCTTGGATCATGGTGAAAAATGCCTCCAAAGTTGGACAAAACTTGAGACAGATTATGTCTCAAATTTTTCTGCGTTTGAAAAATGTCGATTTCTTATTTTTTGTGATTTTGATCAATCCATAACTCAAAATCCATGAAGATTTGGAATATGGTGTAGTTGAAAATCTTGTAGTATGTAATGAGGGCTTTCATTTGAGCTTTAGATGGAAGAAAAAGGTTACTTGGATCACAAGTTAAGGTCTTGCAAAGTTGGGTAAAAATCACTTTTTTTCATAACTTAGTCAAATTTTAGGTTTCTTAAGGTTGCCCCTTTTGTAAGTAACCTCACTTTTCTTGATTTTTCTTGATGGATGATGATCCAAACCATAAGTTAACATTGTTTTTACTTGAAGAAGCCATGTTTGTCAAGAAATCTCAAAAGTCAAACTTGGTTTTGGGGTACAGTTGACTTTTTATCATACGAACTTCAAACTTTATGATCCTTTATGAAATCAAGTTCTTGGCCTAAATCAAACCTAATGGATGGATTCCATATGTGTTTTAGAGTGTCTTGAATCATTCCCTGAGGTTTGGGATCATGTCTTGGTCAAAAGTTAAAGGTATGGTTGACTTTTTCTCAAAAACCCTAGTTTGTGGTCCAGATGAATTTGAATCTTTATATTGTTCATGGACCAAGTTATTTGTGTCAATTTGAACTTGTAAGAGTATCAATATAAGATATTAGGGGTCTTTAAAACTTTCCTTGAGGTTTTGGCTCATGCCTTGCTCCAAAAGTAAACTTAGGGGTGAATTAGGTCAAGAAACCCTAATTCCTGATTTTTGATGAATGCATTCCCTGAGGCTCTTTTGAACTTATGATTGGATCTATAAGGTCTCTTTGATCTTATTGGATCATGTTTTGAAGTATTGGCTCATGCCCAGATGAAAATTTCTCTCTGGAGGCCTTGTTCGATCAAAACCCTAATTTGGTGACACTGATGATCTTAAGGATTGATCAACTTGAAATGTTGCACTCTTGTGCTTGATTATTGATATGTGAGACATCTTGATCCTTCATGGATGTTTGAGAGGTTTGAGAAGTTGAAGATCATGTCAATTCTTGATTAATCCCTTGTTAGAGTACTCTGAGAGGGTCCAAAACCCTTGCCCTTGATTGAGGTGAATGCTTAACAATCTTTGAGAGGATTGATGAGGCATGAAGGTACATCCATATTGTACGATAATTCCAGCATGTAATCCCGATATGGAATTAGGTTTCGATGTCTTGTTTCCCAATCTCCTAGTACTTGGTGTATCACCAGAGCAGAGTCTCTATATACTTCAAGACCTTGATCCTCAAGTCAATGGCAGCTTCCAATCCCAATATGCAAGCTTCGCATTCGGCAATATTGTTCGTACAATCAAAACATAGTTTTGCAGTGAAAATAAAATGATATTTCTTGGGAGACAACAACACTGCCCCAATACCAAGTCCCATTACGTTATAGGCAACATCAAACATAAGAGTCCATCTCTCCTCTAGTTCGGGTCATTTGTCATCACCAATGATCTTTTCATCTTTCATGGCCACGATGTCCTCATCTGGGAAATCTAATTTCAAAGGTTGGTAATCCTCCACTGGTTGGTGGGCAAGATGATCTAACAACACACTGACCTTGATGGATTTTTGTGTGATATATTGAATGTCATATTCTGACAATAACATTTACCAAAATTCAATTCTGCTGGTGAGAGCTGGTTTCTCAAATATATATATTGATTAGATCCATCTTCGAGATCAACCATGTTGTGTGGGTCAGCATGTATTGATGAAGGCGTCATGCCACCCATACAAGTGCACAACAAGTTTCCTCGAGCAATGAGTATCTGGTCTCACAATCGTTAAACTTCTTGCTCAAGTAGTATATAGTGTGCACTTTCCTACCTGTTTCTTCTTGCTACCCCATAACACAACTTGTGGATTCATCAAGTACCGTCATGTACATGATAAGAGGTCTTCCCTGAATGGGTAGTATCAAGATCGATGGCTCTTACAGATATTCTTTTACTTTTTTGAAGGCTTCTTGGCAATTGTCATTCCACTCGATAGCTTGATCTTTTTTCAATAATTCGAATATCAGCTTGCACGTGGCTATGAGATGCAAAATAAATCTGGCAATATAATTCAATCTTCCTTAGAAGCCATGAACCTCTTTCTCAGTCTTGGGCGTAGGTATATTCTGGATGGCTCTGAATTTGTCAGGGTCCACCTTGATCCCTCGTTGGCTCATGATGAATCCCAACAATTTTTTCAAATCAAACCCCAAATGTGCATTTGTTAGGGTTAAGCCTCAACCTGAAATTTCTAAATCAAGTCAACAATATTTGCATATTGTTAATGTGATCGTCTTCTATTTGGGATTTCGCAATCATATCGTCGACGTACACCTTAATCTCTTTATGAATCATATCATGAAAAAGAGTCACCATTGTAACACCCGAACTCATAATTAGAGTATTTTATTTATTTATTCCTCTGATTTATTCATTATATTGAATTTTGTTGTTTTCAGAGTGTAGGGATAATTTGGTAATTTAATAATTCCCAGGGATCTGAGATTTGAGAGTGTTGCAGTGAAAATCGAAGACCAGAGCTATTAAGTTAACTAGGTTCACAAATCTTAAGATATCCCCACCGATCTTTAATTTATCCAAGGGAAGGGGAAAAGAAAGAATAAACTATAAATATGCAATCCAAAGACAAAGCAATAAAGAGACATAAGGTTCGGGAGTTAGTTATACTAAGGGAAGGTATTAACACCCTAGGTATCTATAGTATCCTATAGGAACCTCTTGTTGTATTTGTGTTATGGTTAAAGTTGTTTTCTACTTGGGATTGATTGGTGAGATGAGAAAAGAAGTGTTTTTTTTTTATTGTTTTTGTGTTTGGCAAGACAGAAAGTCTTGTGCCTACATACCAATTAATAAAATCAAAAGGGTAAAATTAATAAAATCAAAAGAAAAAGTACATGAACATGGAAACTAATAGATAAATAGAGGGTGAAATTTAGGCATTTAAAGTGGGAGGATAAAAATAGGAAAAATAAATAAAAACATTCTTGTGATTTTCTTTAAAAAAGTTTAAATGAAAATAAAAAAAAAACAATTAATGTTAATTAAAAAAAAATAATGCAAACAAAAATAAATAAGTGCAATAAAAATATTTAAAATATTATTGAGTATTAAATCGTATTTAAAAAAATATAAAAGGTTTAAATAAATTAAAAAAAAAGAAATAAAAGAATTAATTAATTAAGGAAATAAATGGAAAGGGAAGAAAATAGGAAGAAAATAACAAGTGATAAAAAGGAAGTGGGGGGTGCTGGGGTTTGATCCCACGTCCCCAAGGTTACCAACCAAAACACATGATCATATGGCCAGGCCCCATGGCCTTGTTCAGAATTCGCTCCAAATAAATAATATATTATGAAAACATTTGAAAATGGAAAACGAGCGAATGCTGCATCATCTTCAACCTCAAGACCTCCAATTTTCAAAATTTGAACTTTCTTATTCTGGAACCAATCAAGACAAGTGGATACTCTATATTACTCATAATTTAACAAGGAATCTAAATATGCATTCATATTTCAATTATTTTGCCTACAACTCAATAATTTTAGACATTACCAGAGGAACCCTTTTTCTTCTAACAAAAATTAAATGGCATATAAGTACAATTAATCAACAATAGCTTCCGAGTTTTTGGTCCTTAGATCATGACAAACAGAATGGTAAGTCAAATGAATGTAAATGGTGCTTGTATCATGAAGTTTGAAAAGTAAAAAAGCCTACCTATTGGAGAGTGTCCAATGCGCCTTTAAAGCTGCTCCAGATGATGGATGATGATATCTTTAGCTTCAATGAACTCCCATAAAGGTGTTAGGATGCTCAACTTTCCTTGGAATGCCCTCAGTTATTCCGTCCAAACAAACTTGCAATGGAAGAAATGTGAAAAATTATTTTGATGTTGGAGGTGTTACATGTCAGGTTTAATGATTTGAACAGGTTCTATGATGCATTTGGAAAGTGTTTGAGGTGTTTGAATGGAAGGGAAATACAAGAGCAAATAGATTCAAAGTTTTGGTCTCTTGGTCAACAATGGTAGCTCATGAAGGTTGACTTCTGGTTTGGGATAGAATGGAGGATTTTTGTGAGTTTTAGCAAGTTATGTGAGGCCTTTGTGATGTATTTGAGTGAAAAGACTGAGGGTTTAGTGACTGTAAAATATTTTGGCAGTTTGGGTTTCTTGGAGAATGAAGAAAGTTAAGAACACTCAAAATGTGTGTCAAGAGATCTTGCTCAATGTTGAGGTTTTGGATGCTTTTATTTTATGTTTGAATTGATGAAATGAGGATCTATTTATAATGGAGTGAATATGATGGAAATATCCAAGCTTGGATAAATTAGAATCATGATCCAATGGACATTGTTGTTTTTAGCATAAAGTTGATGTAAGTACATTTGAGCCATGCTTTTGGTGCAGCCCCTAAATTGACATTCTGAGCAATCACTCTTGATAGGGTAAGCTATCTTAGATGCTCAGATGAACTACATAATTTATCGAAAATATTTTGGATCAAAATTTGACTTTATGTGATGCATAACATACAATTCACTATGGTCCATTGGAGTGAACTTTTGCCCTTTGAATTGAGATCATTCTCCCACAAATTTGGTACCAATCTAAAGAAATCATGGGATACTATAGGTTTTGTGTTGATTACATGTCTTGGAAATGCTTGGAAAGTTGGAAAAAGGTGTCCCAAACTCCTGTGACCAAACTGTCTAGGGACTTGGCAAAATTCTAGTTCCACTTGAACTAAATTGATCATGAAGAAATCTCAACTTTGGTCAATCATAACTTTCAATTGGTAAATCCTTTTGGATCCATTCTTCCACCAAAATGAAGTATGAAATATGGTCTTTAATTGCATCCATCAAGCATCAAAATAAGTGGCTTTAATTATTCACAAGGAATCCTCAAAGTCATGCATTTGACCATACTGAAAACTTAGAAAAATTTCTAAGTGTTTTAGATTTTCAAACAACTTACTTCCAATCTAAGAATAATTTTAGCTTGTAATTTTCACAAATTTTTAGTATCAAATATCATATTTCAAAGTATATTTCAAGTGTTTCCATTGATGCTTGAGCAAGAAGTTACACTCTTGGAAAGTAGGCCATTTGACCATGAGAATTTGTACTTAGAAAAATTTCCAAAACCCTAATTTTCTCAAATCTTGATCTTTGAATGATTTCTTTGATTAATCATGATCAAATTCAATGAGTCCATGTTTGACCAAAAATGTCAAAAGTCAAACTTTGACTTTGATCAACAGTTGACATTTCCCAGTAGAACTAGAATTCTTCAATCATCAATTAATCAAGCTTATTGAACCAATCCAATAATATGAATGGAATAAGATGATGTACTTGAGGTATTTAAAACATGTCTTGAAATGTGGGATCATTCCTTAATCAAAAGTCAACCCTGAAGTGATTTAGGTCAAAACCCTAATTTGGTGTATCAGATGAATTGGAGCTTGACGAAATGTCATTGATTCAATCTTGTAGGTGATTGTTGATAAAAGGGAACTCTTGATCATGTTGAGATGAATTAGTACCTTGGTATGTTAAGGGATCACAAATCTTTGATTGGTCAACTTCTTGGGCTCTTAGGTGCCAAAACCCTAACTTGTAATCAAAGCAAAGCAAGGCACATATTTTTGTATTTTAAATGGGGTTAAGGATGCATAAAGAAACACACACATGAGAAGATTGATGTCATTAAAAAATGATGCAAATGAAGTGGAATCTTAGGGTTAAAAATTAGGGTGTGATAGATGCTGGTGACTTGAAAATATATCATTTATTTGACTTGATTAATGCATGTTTTCTAGTTATTTTGATTTGAATTTGCACTATTATGTTGGTATTTTGTTTGTTTTCAGGTATTTAGCCATTTAAGAGTCACGTGCGAAGAAACGAAGCAATTCGGATGAAAAATGGAAGAAAAGGAGCAATTTGCACACAAGGAGTTCGCTATAGAGAAAGCCAAAAATGAGAAAAGGGAAGGAAAAGTACAAAAAATACAAGGGAAAGCCCACATGACAATCGATTGCAGTCTTAGTGAAACCAAAAATGTGGGTTTTCCCTTGTAGCACTGTCCTACGATTCTGCCATAACTTTTGATCCGTAAGTCCGAATAACACCCCGTTCGAAGCATTGGAAAGCTAACACTGAGATCTACATCATGGGAAGTGGACCCACGACGCTAACTACTTGTACATATGGCGGGCGCCATCTTCCCAAAACGTGGATCAGTCAAGGACGGTTAGAGAAAGTGCTCCATGTCACCATTTTTCTCTCACATGAATATTGAAGGAGTTAAGTGCATTCCAAGGCTTATACCACTATAAATAGGACTTAGTTCATTAGTTTTAATCATCCTTTCTTAGTTACAACATAGACATAAATTCAATTTGTTTAAAGAGATAATCCGTCACATCGAGGAGTTATTGCACCATTGTTGTAATCGAGATTGGAGCACTTTAGAAGTAGATTAATCTTGCCGCCATTTTACTTTCCAAGTCAGATTTAATTTCCAGCATTGTACCAGATTAAATTCTCCAGTTTGGAGCAGGTTTATTATTCAATTTGCATTTTATTTACTCACATTGTCTTTAATTTATTTACTTTCCCGCACCGCTTTACTTTATTTACTCTCCGCCTTGCTTTAAATTCATTTATTTTCCTACACTGCTTTACATTCTTTACTTTATCGCACTACCCGTTTTAAATACCTTTATCTTAAAAGATTTGTTTTCAAACCGAACTTAAGCGTGACACTTTCATTCTCGTCTTTGAAAATCAATCACACCCTTTACACGTTTTTAAATGAATTATCCCGCATATCTATTTCATGCCATGTTTACCATAGTCATGTCTAGAAAAATCCTTAGTGCTGGGATGTGAGGACCGTTGTTTTGACTGTACTCCGTATGTTGTGTTTGTAGAAATACTTTAGGGGCCGTTTTGGTTTTAATACAACTTTTCTGAACTTAACTTGATCGACCATTACGCAAATGGGACCGTGTTTCTATTTGAGTAATAACCGTGACTATGTCGGGTAAGATCGAAAGCCGTCTGATACTTAAGATAAAAGTTTGTTAGCTTTTAATTAATAAAAATAGCGAATGCGCTTTGTTAAATAATTAGGGAAATTTAATATTATTAGAAAGTCATTTTTAAAATACTTTCGGACGCGTTCATAGAATTACGATCCAGTTGGCCGAGCATATTCCAGAAACCCTTTGATATTAAATGTTTCCAATCAAAAGCACTTTTTAACCGAGTCTTAGAGGTGGTTATATAAAAAGGACTTCATCACTTTAACACAATACGCGACAGGTGCAGCGTGAGCGGCTGGTATAGATTAGAGGGTGGGTCCGGTTCCGATCACGCTTACGCGGCGGTTCCTTTTTAATTAACTCTTTTTCAAAGAAGAAAATATTGCCCTGTAAGTGTCTCTATTTAGACAATAGGAGTACTGTTTGATCGATGTGAATTACATACTAGTGCCATTTATCTCAATTCGTTTTTACTCTTTATTCTCTTTTGCCCGCACACTTTATACTGTTTCTACTAGCCTTAGATAAACAAAGTAACAATATTAATCGATAGATTGACATTTGTCTCTGTGGTATCGATAATCTTTTATATAACTCTAACATATTCCGTATACTTGCAGAAAGCACGCATCAAGTTTTTGGCGCTGTTTCCAGGGACCAATTTCGTCAAATATCGTAACCCTGTTATTACACCGTCTAGACTAAGGCACTATTTTCTCTATTACTATGTATCACCCAAAATTTCCCTATAATTACCACTCTCAGTACTTTGAGGAACCGCAATATTCCCATAAATCTGACCTCGAAATAATAATGGAGAATTTCATTGAGATGCAGACTCTCTGTAGGCTAGAATTTACGCGGAGTAGGTTTGTGGAGACACAAACTCTCCAGAATACGGAGTTTAGAAAACAAAGTCTTCAGATTAATGAAAACCTTAGGCAGCTAAACACTATGGTCGAGTCCCTCCCGACTCATAGCATGGCATTGGAGACTCAAATTTCCTTGCACGCACAAACATCCCTAGCACCCTTCCCTGAGAGACATGTGGATGTTGTAATAACCAGTAGTGAAAAACAAATCGAATATCCTAAGGAGAGTGATACTGAGGTTGAGGAGATTTTTGGTGAGAAAAGAGTAGAGATTGAGAAAAATCCACCGACACCACCCGAAAGGGAGGTTGTCGAAGAGGTAGAGAAGGAAGCACCAATTGTTGTTCCTCCTCCCTATATCCCACCAATTATTTTCCCCGAAATACTTATGTAAGCTAAGGTAGACTCCCAATCCAAAATGTATGTTGAGGTATTGGAAGATATCCACACCAATGCACCTTTGTCTAAGGTCATGCATAAAAAGAGACAATTAAAGGATCACAGAACTAGGGGAATCTTTAGTATCAAGAGGGAATTGTTATATTTTTAGGTATTGGATGAAAGAACTAAACTCAAACATAAGAAGCTAATACTTAGGATAGATCCAGAACCACCACAAGTTCAAAAGAATGAACAACCCCAAAGAAGGAAGAAAAGAAAAGGTGAGGGATATGTGAGATGGCTTGATAAGTGGCCATGGAAACCAAAGATTATTAAATGTTTGATAGAGGAATCATTCTCGAAAGAACCCCCATGAGTACTTACACTCCTGGGCCGTCGAGTTAAGGACGTAAAAAGAAGCTCTGCGTGGGAGGAAACCCACGAAATTTTAATTTAATGATTTCCTTTTTTGTTTGAATTTGCAGAAAATAAAGAGATGGATTGCTTGTCATGTCTCAGCTACTTCTAGGCGAAAAACCTCTAGATAATAATCCTAGAGATGAGTTGGTGCCCACGGACATTCCTACGAATGTCGCTGCTGGTAGTGACACCGATGAGGAATATGATAGGAGAGAGCACGTCTTTCCTATTCGTAACTCACCTCCTCCTCATTCTTCTCATGGTCAGCTTCCACCTACACACACCGTACTGTATTTTTCTAACACTTTTGTGCAGGTACTTCCTTTGGAAACGGGCAACATGATGAGCTACTTTAAGAAACAACAGTTTCAACAAATGAAGGTATCTCAAAATTCTAGTAGCCGAAGTAGAAGTGGCCAACAAAGACATGAACAACAAGAGCAGGATCAGAGAGGACTTGGCCGTGGTGGCACGTAGTAGCATTCATACAGGTTCTTCCATTCCTTTTCCACCTTATTTCAAAATATTGAGGACAATGTTTGGTTTAAGTGTGGGAGGGATTTTACTCACTTTCTAGTTAGATTTATCGCTTTCTTTATTTTTCTTTGTCTGTTATCGAGTCATTCATGTGTGTTTGCTATCGTTTATCCCGCTTTCCCTCCTTCTTGAGCCATACCAAAAAAATTGAATAAATTTTGGAAAAAGAGAATAAATTTTGAAATTTTTGAAATTTTTGGAACAAACAGAGGATAAGTTACAAAGACTTGTAAAAGTTCCTAAAAGATTGGTATCGTCTTAACACCATAGGTCTCTTGAATATAAGAATCAATTTGCATAATTATTATTCGAAAGCTTCGAATTCTCATCTCTGAAGTAGTCTTTAGTAGTTTATTTTAGCAGTCAACATCATCTTGGTTACTACTAAGCGAATGAACCAATACAAATAAGTGAATGATCCCATAAAAAGAAAGAAAAAAAGAACAAAAATAAGTAATGAAAAGCAAACGATTTGAAAAGAGAATCCGACTTCTAAGTTAGGTAACCCTCACCAGGTTATTTAGCCCAAACGGCGGGGGAACCTTTGAAATTATGCTTGTGCGTATGTATTGAAAAAGATAGAAAAAAAGTGTTGAAATTAGGCATAAAAATCGGGATCATAATCATCAACAGGGTTGTTCACCATACGAGTACAAGATAACAGACTTATTGTGATTGCATCTGAATGAAAAAGATGAAAGGTGAGATGAGTAAGTTTGGCTTGAGCATAACAATATGATGCGGATCAGTAAGTATAGGAAAGAGACCTATGATCGCAAAAATGCAAAGTGTGTTGGTACGACCTCCTTAGTTTTTGAGTTAATACCTATTAGTGTGACCTTTTCCAAAGTAAAGCCCATAAGCTTAGTCACTATAAGAATCACTGTTCATTCTGTTTACACGAGTCTTGCTCGAGGACAAGAAAAGGTTCAAGTGTGGGAGAGTTTGATGACATGAAAATACATCGTTTATTTAACTTGATTAATGCATGTTTTCTAGTGGTTTTGATTTGCATTTGCACTATTATGTTGGTATTTTGTTTGTTTTCATGTATTTAGCCATTTAAGAGTCACATGCGAAGAAACGAAGCAATTCAGATGAAAAACAGAAGAAATTGAGCACTTTGCACACAAGGCATTTGCTATAGAGAAAGCCAAAAATGAGCAAAGGGAAGGAAAAGTACAAAAAAGACAAGGTAAAGCCCACATGACAATCGATTGTTGTCTTAGTGAAACCAAAGATGTTGTTTTTCCCTTGCAGCATTGTCCCACAATTCAGGCCATAACTTTTGATCTGTAAGTCCGAATAACGCCCCGTTTAAAGCGTTGGAAAGCTAACACTGAGATCTACATCATGGGAAATGGACCCATGGCGCTCATTACTTGTACATATGGAGGACGCATGTCGAGATGGCGGGGGTTATCTTCCCAAAACGTGGATCAGTCAAGGACGGTTAGAGAAAGTGCCCCATGGTCACCATTTTTCTCTCACACAAATATTAAAGGAGTTACGTGCATCCCCAGGCTTGTACCACTATAAATAGGACTTAGTTAATTAGTTTTAGTCATCCTTTCTTAGTTACAGTATAGGCATAAATTCAGTTTATTTAAAGCAATAATCCGTCACATCGAGGGGTTATTGCACCATTGTTGTAATTGAGATTGGAGCACTTTAGAAGTAGATTAATCTTGCCGCCATTTTACTTTCCAAGTCAGATTTACTTTCCAGTATTGTACCAGATTAAAGTCTCCAGTTTTGAGCAGGTTTATTATTCAATTCGCATTTGATTTACTCGCATCGTCTTTACTTAATTTACTTTCCCGCACCGCCTTACTTAATTTAATTTTTGCCTTTCTTTAAATTCATTTATTTTCCCGCACTGCTTTACATTATTTACTTTATCGCACTTCCCGTTTTAAATACCTTTATCTTAAAAGATTTTTTTTCAAGCCAAACTTAAGCGTGACACTTTCGTTCTCATCTTTGAAAATCAATCGCACCCATTACACGTTTTTAAATGAATTATCCCGCATATCTATTTCATGCCATATTTACCATAGTCATGTCTAGCTAAATCCTTAGTGTTGGAATGTGAGGCCCGTAGTTTCGACGGTACTCCGTATGTTGTGTTTGTAGAAATACTTTAGGGGCTGTTTTTGTTTTAATACAACTTTTCTGAACTTAACTTGATCGGCCATTACACAAATGGGAATGTGTTTCTATTTGAGTAATAACCGTGACTATGTCGGGTAAGATCGAAATTCGTCTAATATGTAAGATAAAAGTTAGTTAGTTTTTAATTAATAAAAACAGCGAAAGCGCTTTGTTAATTAATTAGGGAAATTTAATATTATTAGAAAGTGATTTTAAAACTATTTTCGGACGCGTTCATAGAGTTAGGATCCGGTTGGCCGAGCATATGCTGGAAACCCTTTGATATTAAATGTTTCCAATCAAAAGCACTTTTTAACCGAGTCTTAGAGGTGGTTATATAAAGAAGGACTTCATCACTTTAATGCAATACGCGACCGGTGAAGCCTGAGCGATGTTATAGATTAGAGGGCAGGCCCGATTCCGATCACGCTAACGCGACAGTTCCTTTTTAATTAACTCTTATTCAAAGAAGACAATATTTCCCCCTAAATGTCTCTATTTAGACAATAGGAGTACTATTTGATTGATGTGAATTACATACTAGTGCCATTTATCTCAATTCGTTTTTACTCTTTATTCTCTTTTGCCTGCGAACTTTATATTGTTTCTATTAGCCTTAGATAAACAACGTAACAATTGTAATCGATAGATTGACCTTAGTCTCTGTGGGATCGATAATCTTTTATAATACTCTGACGTATTCCGTATACTTGCGGAAATCACGCATCAGATGCCCCTATTTAAGTTAATTCTATCTGGAGATATGGAGGTTTAAAATGTTGTCTCGACGTGTTAGGAGAGACTTAAATACAAACATGCATAATTTTTGGCCTTAAGATACCACCAAGATTCTCATGAAATGATATAATATGAGTGCAATATTGAAAAGGATAATCAATAAACCTCCCCATGCTTCGCGTCACAAACCATGAACGGATCTCAGTTTCTTCTCATCATCTCTTCCACTTGAAAAGGATAGCAATAAACCTCCCCATGCTTCGGTTCACAAACTACGAACAGGTCTCAGTTTCTTCTTATCAAGTCTTTCACTTAAAAAGGATAACATAAACTTCCCCACGCTTCAGGTCACAAGCCACGAACGGGTCTCATGTTCTTCTCATCAAGTCTTCCACTTGAAAAAGGATAGCAATAAACCTCCCCACGCTTCGAGTCACAAACCATGAACGAGTCTCAGTTTCTTCTAATCAAGTCTTCAACTTGAAAAGGATAGCAATAAACCTCCCCACGCTTCGGGTCACAAACCACGAACGAGTCTTAGTTTCGTCTAATAAAGTCTTCCACTTGAAAAGGTTAAAATATACAAGCTCCTAAGTGTCATACCCTAAATTTTGACCACAAGATTCCACATCCTTGTGTATATAATCACCACAATATGGATATACCTTCATGCCTCATGAACCTTCTCAAAGATTGTTGAGCATTCACCGCATTCACCGCAATCAAGAACTATGGTTTTTAGCCCTTTCAGAGCACTTAGACAAAGGATTAATCAAGAATTAACATGATCTTCAACTTTTAAAGCCTCTCAAACATCCATGAAGGATCAAGAGATCTCCCAGATTAAGAATCAAGCCCACGAATGCAACATTCTAAGCTGATCAAGCCTCAAGATCATCAATGTTACCAAATCAGGGTTTTGGTCAACCAAGGCCTCCAGAGAGAAATTTTCCTCTGGGCATGAGCCAATACTTCAAAACATGATTGAAGAAGATCAAAGGGACCTCATGGAACCAATCATAAGTTCAAAATAGCCTCAGGGGTATATTCATAAAAAATCAGGAATTAGGGTTTCTTGACCTAATTCACCCATACGTTGACTTTTGGAGCAAGGCATGAGCCAAGACCTCAAGAAATGTTTCTAAGACCTCAAATATCTTATATTTATCCTCTCACAAGTTTAAATTGACACAAAGGACTTGATTCATGAGCAATGCAAAGATTCAAATTCATCTGGACCAACTAGGGTTTCGGAGAAAAAGTCAACCATACCTTTGACTTTTGACGAAGACATGGTCTCAAACCTTGGGAATTGATTCAAGACACTCTAAAACACCTATGGAATCCATCCATTAGGTTTGAGTTAGCCCAAGAACTTGATTTCATAAAGGATCACAAAGTTTGAAATTCATCTGATAAAAAGTCAATTGTGCCCAAAACCAAGTTTGACTTTTGAGATTTTTTTGGCAAACATGGCTTCTTTAAGTAAAAAACAATGTTAACTTATGGTTTGTATCATCATCCATCAAGAAAAATCTAGAAAAAAAAGGATACTTGCAAAAGGGGCAACCTTAAGAAACTTAAAATTTCACTAAGTTATGAAAAAAAGTGACTTTTACCCAACTTTGCAAGACCATAACTTGTGATCCAAGAAACCTTTTTCTTCCATCCAAAGCTCAAATGAAAGCTCTCATTACATACTACAAGATTTTCAACTACCCTACATTCCAAATCTTCATGGATTTTGAGTTATGGATTGATCAAAATCACAAAAATTAAGAAATGGGCATTTTGTTGGCAATTAGAAAAATTTGAGGAAAAATCTGTCTCATGTTTTGTCCAACTTTGGAGGCATTTTCCATCATGATCCAGGATAAATCAAGACCAAAGTTAAACATTAAAGGTGAAGTATGATATGTGGTCTTTCCAAAAAGTACAAGAACTCATCCTTATTAAACTTGAGCAAGAAGTTACAAGCCTTGCAACATGACATAAAATTCTGATTTTTCAAGACAACATTGGTGCATGACTTGTGCCACACGATTTTCTCCTTCAAATATTGTCTCTTTGCCAACTTTTTCGTCTTCCAAAAACACAAAACTCTTGATGACTCACTTGTTACTTGATCAAGGAGGCAAGAATTCCACTTAGCATGTGCAAAACCATCATGACATGAACCTTGAATTTCAATTTTGGCAATGTTACATTAATGCAATGCATTGAGGTGTCATGAACCAAGCCATACCAATCCAAACCAGTCAACATTAAGTCCAAAGCTCTGAGTGTTCAAACCTGCAGAAATTGAATTGAGTCAAGCTAGAAGAGACTTGGCACTTTGAAACATCCAAGTCAATGGCTACCTAGCTACACACTATGATCGGCCTCCATTCACTATTCCTTGCAAAACAAAATTCCTCTACTATAAATAGAGGTCATTTGTGACTGATCAACACACACCAAAACATCAGAATACATGTTTTCCACCATTTCCCTCTTGAACCTCAAAAATCCATTTTCAAAGAAGTGAGAATCGTGTTTTAAAATAGAGAGCAATTCAGCTCAAACCAATGGTTCTAACACCTCACATACATCATATATGAATGATCTAAACACTTGAATAACATCTGTAACACTAGATTCATCAAGTTTATACCCCACCCCAAAGCCATCTACAGTTGGAGTCGTGCCCACCAATCCAGAGGTTTTCAATCCATTCCCAGCTTCTCAACACAATCACTAAGGTCCATTGAAGCTGTCCAGATTATTCAAACACATCTATAACACCTACAACTGAGGATTCGAATTCATCTTGCAGAGGTAAGCCTGAACCTCTCAAACTCTATGATTCATGCATCATAAATGTGTTTTCTAGTTACAAACATGTTTCTGCACTTGTGTAGAGTGTTTCCCCTCAATTAATTTCTTTGTAGTTATCTTGTATAGAATTTCATAGTGTTCTTCCAAAAATTAGGGTTCATCTGTTCTTCATATGATTTCTCACTCCACACTTAGAAGAAATGCAATTAATTGGTATAATTGAAATCCTTGTTCAAAAAAGGAGCAACTTTTATGTTTACAAAAGTCATTTTTATTGCGTATTGAGTGAGATATGCGAGCTTTTGCAAATCATCCATGGCGGGCACACACGAGTAAGAAGAAGGAGCCATTGGCGCCCTTTTTCAAATTTTCAAATTTTCAAAATTTTTAACATTTTTTAATAATTTCAAAAATTCATATTTCTCTCATTTTTAATCTTATTCAAATGATTTTTTAAACATAAATCATTTATACATTTTAATATTTAATCCCACAAAAAAAATCAAAAAAATATTTTTTATTTGATATATTTTGGAATTTTTCAAAGAATTTTTTAAGTGTTTTTAACATTTTAAATAAATTATTTTTCTTGATTTTTCAAAATCAATTGAGTAAAAATCATCTTGTGAATTAAAACATCTATTTTTAAACATTTTTCAAAGTTCACAACATGTTTTTTTGAATATATTTGACATTTTATATAATTTTTTATTTAATTTTCTTTGAAAAAAATTGTATTTTAATTAAAATTAGGGTTTATCCTTGATTTTTAATTTTTCAAACTTCATTTGAAACATTTTGGGCCTCTAATAGAGTGTAAGACCCAACCTCTTTTGTAATTAAATAATTCCTGGGCCTCTGTCATAGTATAAATCTCGGTGCGATTTTCAAAATAACGGTGCGTCTACTGTTTTTTTTTCATCTGGGCCTCTCCTTGAGTATAAGCCCCATTTTTCTTCTTTTCAAATACACTTATGCATCTAATAGAGTGTAAGACCCAACCTCTTTGTACATAAATAAATTTTGGGCCTCTGCTGTAGTATAAGTCCCACAACGTCTTTCGGTATCGCAGTGCGATCACTGTTATCAAAACAAGTCATCTGGGCCTCTACTGGAGAATGAGCCACAACCTTTTGTTCATAAACTTTCTTTTAAACAATAAATAACTTCCATGGGCCTCTCCTTGAGTTGTAAGCCCCATACCTCTATTTTCAAAATCATCAGTCTGTTTTAAAGTTGTATTAAGAGGAGCATTGTTCCAGGTGAAACTGCTCTAAGACCACTTGGCCTCCCTTTGAGTTATAAGCCCCAAACTTTCTTTTCTTTTAAACAACTTTTTTTAATTCAAATTCAAACTCAAAGTTTTTTTTCAAAACTTTTCTTTAATTTCTTACAACCCTAATCATACAGTTAAAATCATACAATCAATCATAATACACTTGGGCCTCTTTTCAGTGTGTAAGACCCAACATCTTTTCAATTCAATGCATACTTGTTTATATACCTATTAATTCACCTATCTGTATACACTTATGCATATATGTCTAGAGTTTCCCCAGCAGTTAGGTCTACACTTAGGTCGAACCAAAGGTTACTTCTAACATAGTCAATAACTAGATCCCTCATAGGAAACTTCCCTCAATACAGTCTGCCTCCTCTTGGCCTTTATTCAATATGGAACAGAGAAAGACATTATTCCCGGTGAAACTTTTCTCAAGACTGTCAAAACTAAACATATATATATATATATATATATATATACATATATATATATATATATATATATATATATATAAAAGAAATTCATTTCCCCAGAGAGGATTAATTCCCGGTGAAACCTCTTTTGAATTTCTTCAAACCTTAGAACTGTTCAACAAAGAAAGGATTATTCCCGGTGAAACCTTTCTTGAACTTTTCTTAGGCTTGGACCAACAGGCTTCTTAAAAGTTCCACAACCTCCTCTTTGGCTTAGTACAAGGAACAACAGGCATCTTAGAAGTTCCCCCAACCTCCTCTTGGGCTTAGTACAAGGACCGAAAGGCTTCCTAAGAGCATTGGATAGAAATTAGTCATGTCTACTAGTTCACTCCTCAGGGGAGTCAAAACACTGGAATACCCAATCATTCCAGAGTTAATCTTCATCTCTAGAATCCACAACCTCCTCTTGGGCATCATACAAGGACCTCTGTTTTCAACCAGAGTCTACCTCTCCTTAAGAGACTTGGACATTCTCAGCCTCCTCTTGGGCTTCATACAAGTAGACTTGGAAAGTCTCATTATCATAGTCTTCTTTTGACTTAACACAAAGACCCACATGTTTCCTAAAAGAATAGGATAAATCCTGATCATTTTACCAATGCACCAACCACTAGAAGAGTTAACACCTCTAAGGCTTTCAAACTCACCTTTTAACTTCTCTGACCCCCAACCAAGCTTAACTTTCACCTTGAAAATCCCAGCCAGGGTCAATTTACCATCAATAAACCCCTAACAAAATCAGAGCCTCATGGCATCTGGCAATTCAACTCTTCCCTGATTCCCCAGCAAGATTTAGTTTCCCTTTGGATTCACCAATACAATTTAGACCTTCTCCTGGATTTCAATAAATCCTCAACAAGAGTCATCCTCCTCTTAGGCTTTACATAATGATTTTCCCAGACAGCCTCAAATCTTGGGCTTTGGACAAGAAGGGTATAACACTCCTAGAGGAGTCATTTTCTTTCAGCTTTAACCTTGGGCTTTGATCAAGGCACAAAATCCATCATCCCCACAGATGATACCATGAGTCCCCTCTGTAGGAGGATATTTTCTCTATACATCACATATCAAAACAAACAATAAAAACCTTTTTTCCAGATAATTATTGTAAGCGGCACACTTGTTGATTCAAAATCCAAGCTGGAGTTCTTCTCTTATCCTGGCTAAAACTTCTCTTTCATCTAACATATATAAGTGGCACACCTCTGGATTCTATACAACCAAGCCAATGTCCCTCTCTTAGCATGAAAGATTCATAAAGGAAAAGTGGCATTGCTCTACGCTGAGTTAAAGCTTCTTCCTTCATGACATCTCTCTTATGAAGGAAATTATGGCATTGCTGGATTCCCATATCCCAGTTAAAGTAATTTCCCTTATAACAAATTACTCAACATTTTGTGATGAATAGATGAGATATCTCCCTTTAGAGATGACAAACTCTCTCTCCTAGTCAACTTTTAGCTTCAATCTTGGGCTTTGAACAAGACACAAATACTCTATTAGCTTCAATCTTGAGCGTTGAACAAGACACCAAATTTTCCTCCTATAGAATAGGAGGAACTACGATTGCTCTGATTTCCCAAGTCTCTTTACGGGAATACGTAGACATAAAATTGAGAAATCTTAGCGAGCGCACAAATAAAAAATCCTAGGTCCAGTGCCTTCCCAAAAACAACAGAAAACCCGAAAATAACAAAAACATTCTCTCAACTCTCCCAACGGAGAAACTTTCCCAATCCATAGCAGATAAACACAAGAAAGCATTTCAAACAGTAGAAAATACCCGTAAGTAAAGGTTCCTATAGGAAAATAGAGATAGTCTAGGTGTTAATAGCTTTCCTTTATGCAACCAAAGTCGCGTTCCCTGATCTCTTAGCATTTGTTAAAGAAAACACTTGCGTGCAAGGTTAGTTTAAGATATCTTCCCCTTCCTTTCAAGTTTCATAGGATAAATACAGAAATTAGAAAGTAGCACCAATTATGAAATTCTGGCATAGCAGACAGCAGATGTCCTAACACATGTCAAGACATTGTTCTGCATAATTATTAAACAAGGTCAAAATAGTTGATACTTCTGAATATCAACACAAAGTCTCAACAGATGTTACAACATCTGTTGTGACATGTTTATCAAGAACACAACAGAACTTTAAAGTGAAGAATGATAAATAACACAAAATATGGTAACCTAGTTCGGTGCAAATCACCTACATTTGGGGGATATCAATCCAGGAAGAAGACTCCACTATCTGTAGTATTATTATAAAGCTAAACTCCCCCATTTGCAACATTATCTCATAATTACTACCCAATGAAGACTTTATCAAAGAACACCATCTTCGATATGAGAATCACGACTCACTTCCTCTAATCACAACCTGTGATCTCTTACAGTTACTGTCACTAGTAATTGATTCAACTCTATCAATACAACGTTCCATCAAGCATACTTAACCAACAAGCTAACTCGAATTTGCTTCAAAGCTTCATCCAAAAACAATACACAATTCATTGTCTAAAGACTCCTGAATCTTTGTGATACCCTATGTCTACCACAATGCATCTGTAGCGCGATTTTTGTGGTCCTAAGTCACTATCGCTTGGGTACTACAGTTCGATTCATTTTTATCCTATTGAGCTGATTAAGGAAGGGAAATAGATGTCTCCAATTAACCCTACTTGCATACTGAGTTTGAACAACGGTCTGTTAGGTTATAGATGCTATGTGGATGTGGGTCCAATCTTTGGTTATTTTGCCTGAGAACACGGTGTCTGGATCATTTGTGAGGTTTTTGGTATTGTGTTTAGATTTGCTGATTTTGGGTTGATTTGGTGAAGATACTAGATTTTGGGTTTTTGATTAGTATGCTCGCTAAGATTTTTTTTAATCTTATGCCTACGCATTCCCGTTTAACGAAACAGGAAAATCAGAGCGATCATATTCAAAGACCAAGACGCGAAGCTGAAGGCGATTTGTATCTTGTTCAAAGCCCAAGATGTGAAGCTAAAGGGTTTATGGATGAGAGAGAATTTGTATCCTCTAAAGGGGGATATTTTCATCACAACTGTTGGGTGACTGATTATAAAGGAGAATTACTTTAACTGGGATATGTGAATCCAGCAATGCCATAATTTCCTTTATAGGGGATTTTTAACCTGAAGGAGAAGACATTAACTTAGTGCAGAGCAATGCTATATTTCCTTAGGAATTTCTCTTGCTAAAAAAGGGATAGTGGCGTGGATGTAAATAATCCAGAGGCTTGCCGCTTACAGCAATTAGATGAAGGAGTTGTTGATGTTTGTATACTGTGAGCAAGGCACAGATTTTGATGCTAAAAGGTTGATAGACTCAACCGGGGTTTTCTTATACAAAGCCTAAGAGGAGGCTATTGACCCAACAAGAGGACGTTTTTTATCTGTCTCGTACAAAGCCCGAGATAGAGGCTAAAAGGGTTGACTCAACAAGAGAGTGCTAACGAGTAACTGACTCAACAAGAGAATGTTTTTATATGTGTCTTGTACGAAGCCCAAGACGGAGGCTAAAAGGGAAGTGACTCAACAAGATAGTCTGTTTCAGGTGATTGACCCAACAAGAGAGTCTTTTATACTCAACAAGAGAGTGTTTTGCTGTCTCGTACGAAGCACGAGATAGAGGCTGAAAGGAGATTGACTCAACAAGAGAATTTTTTATACTCAACAAGAGAGTGATATCTATCTCGTACGAAGCCCGAGATGGAGGCTAAAAGTGGTTGACTCAACAAGAGAGTCTTTTATACTCAACAAGAGAGTGATTTCTATCTCGTACGAAGCCCGAGATGGAGGCTAAAAGTGGTTGACTCAACAAGAGAGTCTTTTATACTCAACAAGAGAGTGATTTATATCTCGTACGAAGCCCGAGATGGAGGTTAAAAAAGGGTTTGACTCAACAAGAGAGTCTTTTATACTCAACAAGAGAGTGTGGGGAGAATCATTGTACAAAGCCCAAGAGAAGGCTATCTGTTGGCGATTATTTCAATTTAGTGACAGGTCCAGCATGTTGGATAAAAGAGAAAATCAGTTCTTATAAAGGGAACGATTAAAGGTAAGGTTGGGCTTTGGTACTGATCAGAGGATCAGGGTTATTTCATGTTCTTTAAGGAAATGGGAAATCCAATGGGTATTGAAACTGTCCAAGTCGCAGGTGTTTTGAGTAACTTGATCCTCAGATAGGTGAATGATCTTTGTATGATGCCCTAGAGAAGGCTGGTATGATAAGGGATGAAGGTCAACCCATTAACTGGTCTGACACTTGACTCAGAAAGATAGCTCTAGCAAATTTATGACTAGGTTCTGTTCCTATACCTCTAGAGGTCTCTGGGTCCTTGTATTAAGCCCAAGAGAAGGCATGAGAATTTCTAAGAAGCCGAAGGGTCCTTGTACAACGCCCAAGAGGAGGCGGGGATGCTTTTAAGAAGCCTGTGGGTCCCCAAACCCCGAGAAGTTCAAGACATGCCATTCACCGAGAATAGATCAAACCAGGAAAGTCCGAGAATTTGGAAGAAACTCAAGAGATGCCATTCACGAAGAAAAGATCATCTCTGGGGAGTAGAGTCTCTTTGACGATTTCTAAGGGTGACAGTCTGAGAAAGGGTTCACTGAGAATGCTGCCTTTCACGTCTCCATATTGTTTAACCCCAAGAGGAGGGAAAATTGTATCTGGTAATCCTATGGGGGATCTAGTTTTGACTGTATTTAAGAGTGATCAACAGGCTTTACCTAGTGCTAGACGTAGTTGCCGGGGAAAACTCTAAATAACTATACTAGTATTACACAGTTGATATTTAACGAGTATATAAGAGGTTGTGAAAGAAGACTTACAGTGAAACAGCCCCACAATACAGTTATATACATATGAAAGCGATAAATGAAAGCGGGTAAACATTTAGTCGGTTGTAGAGCTTCCATGCTATTTTGTTAGTTGTTCAACAAAGAAAGCTTTGATAACAATATTATATCTAAAATCAAAGGAGAAAGTGCTTTGAAAAGATTGTTGGGGCTCACAGCTCAAGGAGAGTCCCAAGGTTAGATCAGTGATTGCACTATTTTTTTGAAATTGTACAAGGACTTATACAAGTGACTGAGGCCAAGAAGGTTTTATGTACAAAGGGATGGGTCTTACACTCTCTCAAGAGGCCCAAAGAGTTTAAGGAAGAGAAATGGGGCTTATAACACGAGGGTAGGCCCAGATAATTTGTATTTTGAACTGGCGATTGCACCGAGATTTTTCTTTTAACACAAAGGGACTTATACAATGTCTGAGGCCCCAAAATGGTTTTGGTTAAAAGGAGGTTGGGTCTTACACTCTATTAGAGGCCCAAAGGCAATTTTAAGAAAAAGAATGGGGCTTACAACTCAGGGAGAGACCTAAGTGGTTTTATTTTAAACTGGCGATCGCGCCGAGATTTTGGAAAACACCATGGGTCTTATACAATGACTGAGGCCCAACAATTTTCGTTTCAAAGAGGGATTGGGTCTTACACTCTATTAGAGGCCCAAGGTTTTGTTTTAAAAGGTGACAATCGCACCGTGATTTTAAAAATACAACAGGACTTATACAATATCTGAGGCCCAAAAAGGTTTGTATTTACAAAGGGTTGGGTTTTACACTCTACCAGAGGCCCAAAGGTTTTGAAAATGATTAATGAGGTTTGAAATCAAAGAAACCCTAATTTTAATTTCCTTTAAAAGTAAATATTTAAAGAAAATAAATAAAATGATAAAAATACCAAATGAGTTTGAATAAACCACTTGTATTTTTGTTTAAGGTTTGAAAAATGAGGTTTTAATCACAAGATGAATTAAAACTCATTTGGTTTTGATTTTCAAGGTAAATATTCACTTTTAAAATGTTTAAAAACAATTAAAAATGAATTTATTCACAAAAATACTAATTATATTAACTAAATAATATAAACTTGATTTTTTGTGGAATAAAATATTTCAACATTTTTGTGATTTTTTGCAAAAAGAACCAATCCAAAATAATTAAAATTGAGGGAGTTATTAATTTTCCAAACTATTAAAAATAATAAGAAAAATGATAAAAATATGAAAAAAGTGGTAAAAAGAGGATCTGGGGCGAGGGGGATTCGAACCCCAGACCCCTTGTGTATAGGGCGCGCGCCTTACCACTGGGGTGGTGATACATCTGTTAATTGAAACACAACCACAAATATACAAGGCTTGCCTTATTTTTGGCCTTGCCCAAGGCAAGGCAAGGCAAGATTTTGGTTAGAAACGTGAAGGCCATAACTTTCTCATTTCTCCATGGATTGGGACAAAATTTAGGTCTATCCTGCCTAGATTTCACAAGGAATCCAATGGTGGTGGTGTTTTTTCAGATCATGCTCCTATTGAAAAACCCGATAGTGGTTTTGAAATAGGCCATGATTTGCATTTTCTGTGCTACCTCTTGGTACATACATGAATTACATGATGAATTAGTTCAAACACAACACATATAACATATACAAGATGTGCATGATCAGTGGACCTCAAAGCAATGCATATTTCAAAGAGTTCAAGTTGAGATGCTTACCTCTTTTTGGAGCGTTTGTGCAATCTGCCAAGCACCTTGTTCCAGAAATGATTTGATGCTTTGGACACCCTCAAGTGATCTCTTAGAAGCTTTTAGGATGGTTGGAATCAACTGGAAACCTCAGGTGCAAGTTTGAGCCCTTTCTTGCAAAAGGGGAAAAAGTGGCCAAAATAGCAACACTCTCAAATGGTGTTCCAGATGGGGGGAACCATTTGGGACAGTTCAAGGATGATATTTGGAGTGTGTTTGAGGTTTTATCTAGTTTGGAAAGTGACTGAATCAAGACATGGCTTGAAAAATGCACAAAAGTTCTATTTTGAGGTTTTGAGAGGTGACTTTGTGATTTTGGTGTTACAGGTCACTTGTGAGTGTTTGGATCACCTCTATATGATGTTTCTAAGGTGTGTGTGTGATTGGTTTGGTTGGAATTGCTCTCAAACTCAAAACACGATAGTGACTTGCTTTGGAAGGCAAATTTGGAAGTGAGAAGGTGATTTTGAGGACAGCATCTGTTTGATGGCTTTGGTGTACTCAAATTGATCACAAATGAGCTCTATTTGTAGTAGAGCAAGTTTGTTTTGGGAGAAATAGTGATTGGCAACTGCTGCAGAGGCTTGGCCAATGTTGATCAATGATAATCCAAATCTCCTCTAGCCATTGACTAAAGGTTAGGGCACAGGTTGCTGGTTCCCTTGGTCTTGGATAAGTCTTGACTGAATTTAGTTAGAAATGGCTCAGTCCATGCCACCTTGGTGCATCCATTAAATGCTCCAAACCAAAATTGGAGTCTTGTCCCTCTTTTAGGCATTTCTAGGTTTGGCATGCTACTTTTGGTTCCAAAGACTTGGGAGGCTTATGGATTAGTGTTTGTCCCTCCTTGGTCTCCCCCTGAGGTATTCATATGGATATACTTGCTTGCCCTTTGAAAAATTTGAGCAAATTGAGGAAAACTCCCAAATCTTCCTTGCCATGACAGTTTGCAGCAAGGCATATTGGCATGGTCATATCTCATGGCCCAAGTGGAGTTTGACGGGGTTCTTGGCCATTTTGGAAAGCCATCATATGATACAACAACTGTTTGATCATAGTTGGTTTTGATATCTTTTGAATACAAGTGAAAAATTCCCCTACATTTGGAAAAAAGTGAAGGCAGATTCTAACTTAGTGAAATTTTCACTAAGTGTTGGAACAAAGTGATATTTTCACTTTTTGTGATTTTGATCATTCCATAACTTAAAATCCATGAGGAATCAGAATGAGTTGTGTTTGAAGCTTTTGTAGAGGGCCATGAGAGCTACAAATCCAGCTTTGAATGGGGAAAAATGGCCTTGTGGTTTAGGAGATATGATCCTCCAAAGTTGGTACCCTGGCCACTTTGTTCCAAAACTTAGAAAATTTTCTAAGTTTTTTATGGTTACCCCTTTTACAAGTTATCCCACTTTTCTTGATTTTTCTTGATTAATTATGATTCCAATCACACATTAACATCATTTTAGGGTCAAAGAACCATAATTGTGAAAAATCTCAAAAAGTCAAAGTTTGACTTTTGTGCACAGTTGACTTTTTGTCAAATGAACTCCAAATTGTGCGATCCTCTATGAAATCAAGTCCTTGACCTAAATCAAACTTGATGGATTGATTTCATAGGTGATACAGGGTGTATTGAATCATGTCCTAGGGTTTGGGAGCATGTCCTGGTCAAAAGTCAAAGATACAATTGACTTTTTCCCCGAAACCCTAATTGTGGTTCTGATGAAATTGAAACTTATTGCTCAAGCTTCTTTGATCAATCCATTGTTGCAAATGGATCAATGTGGTGTATTAGAGACCCTCAAATCCTCTCTTGATGTCTTGGCTCATGTTTTGTCCCAAAACTCAACTTAGGGGTGAATTAGGTCAAGAAACCCTAATTCCTGATTATTTGTGAATGCATCCCCTGAGGTTAAATTGACTTGATGATTGGGTTCATGATGTCCCTTGGAGCATCTTAGGTTATGCTTTGAAGCATTAGCTCATGCCCAGAGGAAAATTTCCATCTGGGGGCCCTGGTAGACCAAAACCCTAATTTGGTGACACTAGCGTTCTTGAGGCTTAATCCACTTGGAATGTTGCCGCCTTGTGCTTGATCCTTGATGTGGGAGTCCTCTTGATCCATTGGGGATGTTTGAGAGGTTAGACAAGTTGAAGATCATGTCATTCCTTGATTGATCCTTTGTCTAAGGCTCTGAGAGGGCTTGAAACCCTAATTCTTAGTTGTAAGGAATGCTCAACAATTCTTGAGGAAATTGATGAGGCATAAAGGTACATCCATATTGTGATGATGATTTTCACAATGATGGGAAATATTAGTGGTCAAAATTTGGGGTATGACAGATGCCCCTATTTAATCTTCTTGGACCCGAAGGTGTGAATGGCGAAGGTATTCGAGCATTCGGGGTGCAAGAGGATTAAATATCAGAATACCCGAAATTTTGATGATGGTTAAGAATGGCAGTTCACGCATCCTTCTTCTTTTGCTAAGCAATAATGCTTAGAAAAGGTAAACTTCCCCTCGATCCCGGTCTTTGTACCAAGGAACTGGTCTTAGTTTCTGAACTAAACTTCCCCTCGATCCTGGTTTCCTACCAAGGAACTGGTCTTAGTTTCTTTTGTAAACTTCCCCTCGATCCTGGTTTCCTACCAAGGAACGGGTCTCAGTTTCTTATATAAACTTCCCCTCGATCCTGGTTTCCTACCAAGGAACTGTTCTTAGTTTCTTTTGTCAATAAACTCATGACAAAGGACGCTATTCGTAGCGGTTTTCCTCATACTTCTCGCCGAATTTTCCTGGGGAGATGCCGTTTGATGGGAAAAACTTTTGATGTCAGACTTGCTGGGGAACCCATCTGTCTGAATTGTAGAGGGGCACAAACTTCTCTGTTTGGATACGCCATTTGTCGACCCTACTGGGGAAAATGAGTCTCTTGAGAGACTGCTTTCGCTTGGGGATATTACATCATACTTTTCTTCGAGACCTTCTCGGAGAAATACCATACAATGTATCCCAATTTTGAGGTGCTGATGACTTCATTAACATTGATTCTCTTGGAGAGAAAAATCAATGTGTTGCTGAGAGTCTTTGGTTGTAAGTATTTCTCTGGGGATTTTCCTTAATCCGGGAAAGCGAAGATATCATCTTCCATGATGAAGAGTGACGTTTGTCGAAAGTTCTCTGGTTTTTCAAAGGTTCTAGTTATCAAAGTGTTCAAAGACCGTCTCCATCCCAGAAATAAACTAGAGAGAGATTGCTTAGATGATTCACTTCCTGACGAGGAAAGAACTGACAACTCGATTGAGAGAACTTCTATCACTAGGGGACAAGACCGACTAGAGTGATAGTTGTGTAATGTGAATATGCATGTAAATTAATGATGCATGATGTATGTATGTGTATGCTCACAAAACTAACGCGACATACAGGCGAATAGACGACCACGATTAGATACTCGGCCACAGCGGGAGATGTAAAGTATCACTTGTTCACGATAGCAATTCTGCCTTGCTAAGGAGAGATAGTCCCTGCAGGGAACAATCGTTGGTCGGGCTTAGGAGGTAAGAACTCTGTCGGGGTGTGTCAGATGAAACATGGTCTCTGACACAGTTGATCCTTCATTCAGGCGTACTGGTTTAGAAGGATTACTTTGATTCTGCACTTTGAAGTTCAACCTTCTTTGGAGAAGCGATTGATTTTCTTTCAATGTTCAGCAGTCAAAAGAATTGCCATCTTTGTTTAAAAACAGAAAAAGTTTGACAAGTAAATTCATTTTTGTTTTACTTCAATAATCGTTGATCATATTAAAGTGTCATTCTGTAAAGGTAAAATAAATAAGAATTGCAAACAAAAGCACAAGGGCTCAAATTTTATTGATAGGATGGAAATCAGCCAAACGCGTGATTCCATAGAGTATTTACAAAGTTAGAAAATGGTAATTTAAGGGAAAAGGGCTACATTGAAACATAAAGGCCACTATCCTTCTACCAACTTTGAATTCGGGACATCCTGAGCTTCTGTCGAAGATGACCTTGACTGGATTTTTCTGATGGATGACATGACTGCTGCTGGGGGATTTGCCCCTGTTGAACATAGTTACTTGCCATTATCCCTAATTTTTTCCTGGATTGTACTTTTAAGATTTCCAATTCATCGGGATGATATTTGATCATGTCTCTAATTTTTTCCTGGACCGCCCTTTCAGGTTTTCAATACACCGAGACAATTTTTTTTAGGCGAAGTATTTCTTGACTACGTCAACATTTATGGGGTAGGAAAATTCTTCTCCATCCATGGTTGCGAGTCTCAAGGCGCCGCCTGAGAAAGCTTTCTTAACCATATAGGGGCCGTCATAATTCGGAGTCCACTTGCCCCGAGAATAAGTGAGAAATGATTATATCTTCTTGAGCACAAGGTCTCCTTTCCTGAAGACGCGAGTTCAGATTTTTTATCGAACGCCTTCTTCAGTCTCTGTTGATACAACTGTCCATGGCATAGAGCCGTTATTCGTTTTTCTTTGATCAGATTCAGTTCATCGTGTCAACTTTGACACCATTCAGCTTCTGTAAGCTTAGCTTCCATCAATACCCAGATTGATGGGATCTCTACTTCTATGGGAAGCACTGCTTCCATGCCATATACTAGAGAGAATGGGGATGCCCCTGTTGAAGTGCGGACAAATGTGTGATAACCGTGAAGAGCAAAGGGTAGCATCTCGTGCCAGTCTTTGTAGGTTACAACCATCTTTTGAACAATCTTCTTGATGTTCTTGTTAGCCGCTTCTACTGCCCCGTTCATCTTGGGTCGGTAGGGAGATGAGTTATGGTGTTCGATTTTGAACTCAGCGCACAACTCTTTCATCATCTTATTGTTCAAGTTAGATCCATTATCCGTAATGATCTGGCTAGGAACACCATAACGGCAAATGATATTGTTTTTGATAAATGGGACCACCACTTGTCGGGTTACATTGTCGTATGACGCTGCTTCGACCCACTTGGTGAAGTAATCAATGGCTACCAGGATGAACTGATGTCCATTCGAAGCCTTAGGTTTAATCATGCCAATTATGTCGATTCCCTATATGGAAAAAGGCCATGGGTAAGAAAGAACTTCGAGATGTGTTGACGGTACATGGATTTCGTCTGAGTATATCTGACACTTGTGACACTTCCTCATGTACTTGTAGCAATCGGATTCCATCGTCAACTAGTAGTACCCTGCTCTCAGAATTTTTCTTGCCATTGTGTGTCCGTTGGCATGAGTGCCAAAGGATCCTTCGTGAATTTCTTTTATCAGCATGTCTGCTTCTGGACTGTCTACACATCGGAGCAAGACCATGTCGCAATTTCTCTTATAGAGTGTGTCACCGCTTAAAAAGAAGCTGCCAGCCAGCCTTCTGAGGGTTTTTCGGTCTTTTCTTAGTTCCCCAGGTGGGTACTCTTGTTTCTGAAGGAAGCATTTGATATCATGATACCAGGGTTTGTCGTTTATGATTGCTTCAATCGTGAAGATGTAAGCGAGCCGTTCAAGGCGCATTATGTCGATCTTAGGTAGGTCATTCCATTGACCTACACTAATCATGGAAGAGAGAGTGGCTAAGGCATCAACCATGTGATTCTCTTCACGGGGGATATGATGAAACTCAATTCAGTTGAAGAAGGGTAACAACCTTCTCGCATAATCTTTGTAAGGAATCAATCCTGATTGGTATGTGTTCCAATCTCCTTTAATCTGATTGATAACCAGGGCTGGGTCACCATATACATCCAAGTTTTTGATCCTCAAATCAATTGCTTCCTCGAGACCCATGATACAAGCTTCGTATTCGGCCTCGTTGTTTGTACACTTGAATGTAAGCCTGGTGGTAAAAGGAATGTGGGGACCCTGAGGTGTTATGATGATTGCCCCAATTCTATTTCCGTAATGATTGACAGCTCCGTCAAAGATAAGTCCCCATTGGGAACCTGGTTTTGGGCCTTCATTGGGTAGCGGTTCATCACAATCTTTCACTTTCAAGTACATGACATCTTTTTCTGGGAAGTCAAACCCGATTGATTCTTGATCGTCAATCGGCTGATGAGCCAAATGATCGGCTAAAACACTTCCCTTAACAGCTTTCTGAGCATGGTACTCTATGTCATATTCTGATAACAACATCTGCCAACGGGAAATCCTTCCCGTGAGAGCAGGTTTTTCAAAGACATACTTGACTGGATCCATTTCGGAGATTAACCAAGTAGTGTGACGAATCATGTACTGGCGAAGACGTTTAGCTACCCAAGCCAGAGCAACACAAGTTTTCTCAAGCATAGTGTACAGAGTCTCACAGTCGGTGAATTTCTTGCTCAAATAGTAGATGGCAGACTCTTTCCTTCTTGTTTTGTCTTGTTGGCTAAGTACACAACCCATTGAGTCCTCCAAGACTGTTAGGTAGATGATCAGTGGTATTCCTTCCACCGGAGGTGATAGAATCGGCGGGTTCAACATGTATTGCTTAATACAGTCGAAGGAAGTTTGACAGTCCTCTGTCCAAACGCAGTCCTGATTCTTTTTGAGTAATTTGAAGATTGGCACACACGTCGCGGTCATAAGGAATATGAATCTGGAGATGTAGTTTAAACGTCCCAGGAATCCTCTGACTTGTTTTTCAGTTTTCGGAGAAGGCATTTCTTGAATGACCTTGACCTTGTCAGGATCAAACTCAATTCCTTTCTGGCTGACGATGAACCCTAAGAGTTTCCCTGAACGGACACCGAATGTGCACTTGTTGGGATTCAAGCGGAGTTTATACTTTCTCAACCGCTCGAATAGTTTTGACAGGTGGGTCACATGCTCCTTTTCTGTCTTAGATTTGGCAATCATATCATTGACATATACCTCGATTTCCTTGTGTATCATGTCATGAAACAGAATAGTCATGGCCCTTTGATAGGTTGCCCCGGCGTTCTTCAAACCGAATGGCATTACCTTGTAACAAAAGGTACCCCATGGGGTAATAAATAATGTTTTCTTCATGTCTTTCGGCGCCATTTTAATCTGATTATAGCCCGAGAATCCATCCATGAAGGAGAAAACTTTGAACTTTGCTGTACTATCTACCAGCATGTCAATGTGTGGTAAAGGAAAGTTGTCCATTGGACTAGCCTTGTATAGATCTCTGTAATCCATACAAATTCTGACCTTTCCGTCCTTTTTCGGAACGGGTACGATGTTGGCTAACCATTGAGGATATTCTGACGTGGCAAGGAAACCCGCGTCAATCTGTTTCTGTACTTCCTCCTTGATTTTGATGGACATGTCCGGATGAGTTCGTCTCGACCTCTACTTTACTGGCGGACACTCTGACCTCAATGGTAAATGATGCTCCACGATGCTGGTATCCAACCCTGGCATGTCCTGATAGTACCAACCGAATACATCTGGAAACTCTTTGAGAAGCTTTGTCAAACTCTCTTTGGCAGTTGGAGTGAGCAGTTCCCCAATCTTGACTTCTTTTCTCTCTTTTTCTGGACCTAAGTTGACCGTTTCCAATGGCTCTTTGTGAGGTTCGATGGACCTTTCCTCTTGTTGGACTAATCGGGAGATCTCTTTTGGAATTTCATCGTCAACTTCTTCTTCAACCCCAAATACCGGGAACTCCAAGTTGGGAGAAGGCATTGGATCGTATGTTTCAACGGGGTTTAAAATAAGCAATCTGCATGACGTGATGATTTGTGTTTAGAAGAGATAGAGATAATGCAAGAGTGTGTGCAGTGTATTTTTTTGATACTTCTTATTTTTATTATTTGAATTGTGTTTTAAGATTACCATTTTCTGAAAAAGAAAAAAGAGAAAACAGCAATTAATGCGGAAATTACAAAACAGCATTATTTTATTTATGAACAAGTTGAATCTTGAAACTACAGCCCTATAAAACAAAACTCAGTCGCTTTGGGCAAGGCGAAGAGGGATATTTACAGAAAGCGAGCCCTATTAAAACATCTGTTTCACCTGGGTCGGGTGAAAGGTTAAAGACGGCAATTACGTTGACTTATGAACAATCTTCGGAACATCGACAGCAACCAATTGGCGGCGAACTCCTCGGTGAATCACAAAGTCTGGTACCTTCCTTCTTGACTTGTCTTCAGAAATGATGCTGCTTTCTGGTGGAGCAGGATCGTTGGAATCTGTCTCCCAAGCAGAGTTGTTGTAGGAGGATTCCTCGTTTGTATTTTGTATAGTATTTATGCTCTCAGTTAAATCTCCCCATCCAGTTGGCTGGATGTCTTCGAACCTGATACGAGAGCCCTCAGGAGCAGTGTACTTGACCATATAGTCGTATTTTCCACTTGGTTGTCCTAAGGTGTCCCACACTTCTGTGGAACTGGAGGAGTAATCTCTTTTAATGACGTTGACCTCGGGAAAAGCATAGTTGATGAATTATAGTCTAGCAAGCTTTTCCAATTCATCGTCGTACTGGATATTTTCGGAATGCCCTGAGTAATGATCCCATGACATTGTGGGGACGCATGTATTCCTTTCAATGATGCTCAGCGAATTTTCATTGTTTGGCTGATTTTCTTACCCCAAGTCTCCTGGGTACGACTGCCAGATAGGAAGACCATCCATTGGGCCATAATATTCATGGTCAAAGTTGTCTTTCATCAGAGTGTCCTCCTCTAATGAGTTTGGTGGAGCACGACATCCTTCTGGATCACAATCTCTGTATATCATTCTGACATCTGACCTGGGTATAAATCTCGGACTCTGTGCGGGATAGAAAAATGGCGTAGGCACCTCTTCCTGAGACATATAACCACCCTCATTAAGATAGGACTTCCATTCTTTATTCGATTCAGAGGGATCTCCCTCGTTGATGGTATGGATTGCTTGAGACACTGGGTGAAGGAAACCTCCACTGTGGAAGAAGTCCTGAATGGGATGAAGACTTTCATCGCTAGCAGCAGTCTGGGTACAGGTTGAAGAAAAACCAAGACCCTTCTTTGTTTTATTATTAGTAGGAATGACAAGCTGTCCCCATCCGTTTGCATTGTTACTCTAGATTACTTTGAGAGCATCTTTGTATGAGAAAATCGATGTTCCTTTTTCTGACTGATTCTCATTGCTCACCGAAAGCGCTTGGAACTGAGTTCCAATAACCTCCTCGGGTTCTACACAAGTAGATAATGACAAGTTGCTCACGAGCAAGGCTTGTTCCCCACAGACCGTGATGAGTTGATCGTTCTTGACGAACTTCAATTTCTGGTGCAGCGTCGAAGTGACTGCCGCAGCCTGGTGTATCCAAGGTCTTCCTAATAAACAGCTATACGCTTCCCGGACGTCCATGACCTAGAAAGTGATTAGGAAAGTGTGAGGACCGATATTTATGGGAAGGTCGACTTCGCCGATAACTGCTTTCCGAGACCTGTCAAATGTTTTGACGATAACCTCACTGCCCCTCATCGGGGATCCTTTGAATGATAGTCGCATTAAAGTGGACTTCGGCATAACGTTGATGGCCGATCCTGTATCTACCAGTACGCTAGCTAAAGCATCATCCTGGCAGTTGACTGTGATATTGAGCGCCATGTTGTGACTTTAGCCCTCCTCTGGCAAATCATCATCACTGAACCCTAAGTTATTGCAGGAAGTGATGTTAGAGACGATGTTGTCGAACTGTTTTATTGTTACATCCTGTTCCACAAAGGTATGCTCTAAGACTTTCTGTAGAGCCTCTCTGTGGGCTTCGGAACTGAGTAAAAGTGATAGCACATAGATCTTCGAAGGAGTTTGTAACAGCTGATCAACAATGTTGTATTTGTTCCTTTGGATGAGCTTTAGCATCTCATCATTGTTCTTTGAAAGGTCAGGATTAATGGATTGACCGACTGGTGGATCAGAAGCCTCCGTTTGAGGTTCCTTTTCTTTGTTAGGTTCTCCAAATCCTCGATTGAAGATTCGATCGCTCCATGTTACTCGACTGATGTCTGTAATATTCACGATAGAGGGTAATGGAACTTCCTTTCCATTCTCAATTATTGTTACACCGTATTTATAAGGGATCGCCTTAGCTGATTCATATGGTAATGGTCTTGGCAAATAAATAACTACAGGAGCCTTCTGATTTTTCTGACTGTCGTAAGTAACTTCAATCAGTTCCTGGCTAGGAACTTTTGATTCTTCCAGTAGAGGGATGATGGTACAAACATCCTTGTTCTGTTGATGATCAGAGATTATGACAACGTCTCTGATTTGATCACCGAAGTAGTCTGGCGTCCAGTTGATTGGCTCAGAACTTAGACACGGGTGAATCTCTTTACGATCCAATTGACCTTGAAGGGCTGCCCGCACAAGGTAGCATGCCTGGTTACTCTCTGAGCAGACTCTACAACGTTCATAGTTGTGTGGTGGCACCTGGACACGCGCGCTTTGAATGTTGTGCAACCTTACCAGGTCTGTTTCCATAGATCGGACATCCTGACTTTGACGCCGAGTAGGTTTCCATTAAGCACACTGATTTATTGCGTGTCTTCATCCAGATAGATTGGAAGCCACCAGTGGTTTAACAATTGTTGTAAAGTTTTATGCGAAGTGAGAAAACCGAGTTGGACCTGCCTAGCATGTAACTCCACCAAGCTGGTATTCATCAGATGAATATCAAAGATTTGAATCATGTTGATCTGATAAGGATTTCTATCATGGTAGTCCTGAATCCACCCAAGATCCATCTGACGCTGGAGGGCCTCTTGTATAAAAGAGCATCCCTGTTTATTTACCGAACAAGTCAGAGAGGTATTATAATCATGCCCCAACAGATTATGGTACTGGCTTTTCCTTGAGTGCATCGCCACCAGGTTGACATTCATTGCACGGATGTCGTGGTTCTGAATGATGTTGGAATTTGTGTAGGTTATTTTAACCCCACGAACTCGATGCTCTTGGATCCATCCGAGATCCAATTGTTTCTGTAGAGCTGATTACACCATCGAACATCCTTGATTGTCTTTAGAGCAGATATCACACTGATGATAATTATGAGGTGGCACATGGCTATATCCACTCTGTCTACAATGCATCTTGACCAAGTTGGCCCTTAACAAGAGTACATCATGAATTTGATAGGTGTTGTTAGACTCTCCCTCTATCAAATTTACTGCGACTTTCTCGTGTTGAGGCAGCGGGTTTGTGAGAACATTAGGATTCGTATCTTTGAAAGATAAGACCCCACTCCTAACAAGCTTTTGTACGTCGGATTTGAAACTGAGACGGTCTTCTATGTTATGCCCTGGTCCTCCTTGATGGTAAGGACAAGTCTGATCCGTTTTGAACCAAAAAGGCGGATTTTCCGGTACTGTAAGAGGAGACTTAGTTTGGACGTGCCCCTTGACCAGTAGTAATGGAAGCAGTTCTGCGTATAACATGGGTATAGGGTCGAACCCTGGTGGCCGCGTTGCACGGTCGTTGTTGCACTGAGGACGAGCCTGCTGAAGAGGTTGTGGTGTCCTTTGCTGATATTGCTGTTGATTAGGTTGGCTCTGCGCAACCTGAGGTTGATACGTAGGAACAGGCGCAGGGTCGATAACAGGAGTTACGGCTGCTACTGGTTGATATTGTCGCCTTTGCTTTTCGAGAGAGATATTCTCGATATCTTGCTCTTTTTTCTTAGGGAGAGCACTACCATATCGTTTTGTACTACTTGATGATCCAATGTCTTTAACTAGACGTCCTTCTCAAACGGCTTCCTTAAGACGAACACCCATGCCCACCATCTCGATGAAGTCACTGGGCGCACTGGTGACCATTCTGTCGTAGTAAAATGAGCTTAAGGTCTTTTAAGAAGATCTTTGTCATCTCTTTTTCCTCCAGAGGCGGAGAAATCTGAGCAGCAATTTCACGCCATCTCCGAGCGTATTCTTTAAAGGTTTCCTTGTCCTTTTATGACATCGATCTGAGTTGATCTCTGTCCTGTGACATGTCCAAATTGTATTTATATTGTTTAAACCCATGTATCATTTGAGTGCGGCACCGGTTAAACTATCCTGAAAGTAGTGAATCAGTAGCTCCTGGTTCTTTGTCTGAGCTGACATTCGCCGAGCGTACATCGCTAAATGGCTTTGAGGGAAGAGTTACCCTTGTACTTTTCAAAGTCGGGTACCTGGAACTTGTGTGGAACTTTCACATTGGGGACCAAGCAAAGGTTTGCGGCGTCCTTTCCAAATAAATCTTGACCGCGAAGGGCTTGTAACTCTTTCTGCATTTCCAGGAACTGTTCCTGGAACTCATTCATTCTGTCGAACATGCTGTCATTTCCACTAGAAGGTATCTGTGGAATCTGTCCTTCCGAAACAGTGTGTACCACAGGTGGTGGTATAGTCATTATAGCCGAGACTCTTGGTGCCTCCCGAAGTTTGTAACCTTCAGGAGTTGTTGTCATGCCCCTGGCATCTTCTCTTTCCCGAAGTTTGTAACCTTTAGGCCCAGTGGCTCCTGCTGCGGTTCCTTGATCCTCATTGATCGGCGGAACATATCCTTACGGGATATAGTAGATGTGATCTCCGAGATCACAGTCCTTTGTTGCTGCATTTGAGCTTCTGCTAGAGCTTGCATGTCATTATGAAGCTTTCTCAGATCCTCCTTCAGAGTGTCGATCTCTTCTCTCAACTCTCTGTTCTCTTCCTCGAGATCATCCATCTTTTTCTGACGATTGACCTGAGTATTGTATGAATGAGACAGTTTGATTCTAGAATCGAGACGCAAATGTGAGATTCGTAGGTAAGAAGAATACGTTAAGTGAGAATGATGAATGCAATGATTATTAATTCATTTTGTTTAATCAAAGTAAACTTCCACAATTGGATTGCAAATATCAAATAGTGGAGAAACCCCGTTTTATTGAATTCAAAGGATTGCAGAAATGGAAATACAGTAATTTACATAGTGCTGAAAAAGGAAATCTAAACTAATGGACCCTGAGTCCTCTCTGAGGAGAGCTCAGGTGCTGGTTCTGGTACTTTCCTTTTCTTTGACCGGGGCTCTTGGGCCATTGTCAGGTCGTCATTCCTTTGCCAAGTGAAAGGAGCTGGCAAATTCCTTTGGTCATCCTGATTTTCCACAGCATGTTGCTCTAAAATCTCAATCAGAGCAACTTTTTCTCTTAATAGCTGCTGTATTTTCTTACACTCCACATTGAGAATACAGTACTTGTTCCTCCAAGACCTCTTCTCCTGCTGAACTTTCCTGAGAGTAACTTGAAGTTTTTCCGTCTCAGACATAAAATAAAGGGCAGAGTCCGTTAATGGAAGAACTTCCTGACGAGAGTAAGGCATCCTCAGCTTGAGAACTCTAGTTTGTACCCAGTGGAGGTAAGGCTCCACCGAGACACAGACTGGTTTTCCCAGAGACTCTCTTCCTTTCCTATGAACGTGTTTCCAAGCGTGCACTATTTATGTCTTTAGTGCCCTGTCATATTCTCCTTCCTTGAAGAAAAGACCTTCCAGATGAGCATTACGCGGGACATGCCTCATTGGGTATCCAAATTGACGACGAACTAACACTGATGATAGTTGATTCCCCCCTTAGTTCCTATAAGGGGTACATTTGGGAAGTTTCCACAACAGTCAATGATCCTGATCCCGTCGTAGATTCGATTGTACCAATCGATGTCAGAGTTGGTAAGAGACATGATTTTCTGTGACCAACATAAAGTATTCTTTTGATCCCAAAATGCAGCAGACTTGGGCAAATGGGAGGTGAACCATTTGTAAAGCAAGGGTACACATCACGTGATCATTCTCCCGCGGTATAAATTCCTTAAATGTACCGAATGATACGCATCTGCGAGTAAGGTTGGTACAGGGTTTCCGATCAGAAAAATCTTAATGGCGTTGATATCTACAAAGTTATCGATGTTGGGAAACAAAAATAACCCGTAGGTGAGAAAAACAAAGATGCTCTTGAAAGTGGCCACGTTCCCTATACTGGCAAAGTACATGGCTTTCTTTGTCAAGATCTGGGCGGGCAAACCTTGGATACCACCCTTAGTGGTCATGTGAGTCCTGATTTCTGACTCGCCCAAATAAATTGCTCTTGCAAAGGTCTGATCCATTGGAATTTCTTCCAGTCCGGAAAAGGGAGCTTGATCAGTGATATGCAAATCAGTCAGGTGAGAATACTCCTCCAGCGTTGGTGCAAGCTGATAATCCAGGAATATGAAATAGTGATAAACTGGATCGTAGAATTAGATTAACGTGGACAGGATTCCCTCGATTACATGGACCCTTAATAGAGACAGGAGTCCCCCATACTTGGCTCTGAAAGCCTCGTGGTTGGTGATCATTCTCGCCAAACCTCTCAAATCCTCTAGCTTCGGAACCTTGAAGGTGTACTTATGAGTTTTCCTTCTACCGAAATCCATTAACGCAATCTCTGTATCTGACATTTGCAATGATTGTCTTAGTTTAATTTGAAAAAGAGAGACTAGAAGAGAAGATTTTTCTTGTTTTGTTTTTTAAATGAATGTATGAATGCAGCACACAAAAATATAGAAAAAACATGGGGTCAAAGGGTCGGTGTCATGAAGTCAAGGCTCTACCCCCTTCCCCCCAAAGGTTTATACTGGTATTTTTTGTACCTGTCCGCAAAATCATTGACCCCTCTTGGGATAACAACAACAAGATTACCCGCATTGCCATCACCTATCTTAGGTGTATACTCAATCTTTCCATATGCAGCATCACACACATTCCCATTAGCAGAAAAATAAACACATATATCAATTAGGAAAAGCAGTATATATATTTGTCTTAATCATCCTAGACCTCTAGTCTTATGATCCTATACAGACAATGACTCCCCCGCAGAGTCGCCATTTCTATAACATTTTGCGAATTCAGGGTTTTCTACCTTAGATTGTAAGAAAGAGAAGACGAGCCCCAAGGTGGGCGCCATTTTTTCTGTAGCGCGATTTTTGTGGTCCTGAGTCCCTATCACTTGGGTACTACAGTTCAATTCATTTTTTATCCTATTGAGATGATTAAGGAAGGGAAATAGATGTCTCTAATTAACCCTGCTTGCATACTGAGTTTGAACAGCGATTTGTTAGGTTACAGATGCTATGTGGATGCGGGGCCCAATCTTTGGTTATTTTGCCTGAGAACACGGTGTCTGGATCATTTGTGAGGTTTTTGGTAATGTGTTTAGATTTGTTGCTTTTGGGTTGATTTGGTGGAGATACTGGATTTTGGGTTTTTGATTAGTATGCTCGCTAAGATTTTTTTCAATCTTATGCCTACATATTCCCCTTTAATGAAACAGGGAAATCAGAGCGATCGTAGTTCCTCCTATTCTACAGGAGGAAAAGAGGTGTTTTGGTGTCTTGTTCAAAGCCCAAGACGCGAAGCTGAAGGCGATTTGTATCTTGTTCAAAGCCCAAGATGTAAAGCTAAAAGGTTTATGGATGAGAGAGAATTTGTCATCTCTAAAGGGGGATATTTTCATCACAACTGTTGGGTGACTGATTATAAAGGAGAATTACTTTAACTGGGATATGTGAATCCAGTAATGCCATAATTTCCTTTATAGGGGATTTTTAACCTGAAGGAGAAGACTTTAACTCAGTGCAGAGCAATGCTATCTTTCCTTAGGAATTTCTCATGCTAAAAGAGGGACAGTGGCGTGGATGAAAATAATCCAAAGGCTTGCCGCTTATAGCAATTAGATGAAGGAGTTGTTAATGTTTATATACAATGAGCAAGGCACATATTTTGATGCTAAAAGGTTGATTGACTCAATCGGGATTTTCTTATACAAAGCCTAAAAGGAGGCTATTGACCCAACAAGAGGGTGTTTTTTATCTGTCTCGTACGAAGCCCGAGATAGAGGCTAAAAGGGTTGAATCAATAAGAGAGTGCTAACGAGTAACTGACTCAACAAGAGAGTGCATTTATATGTGTCTTGTACGAAGCCTAAGACGGAGGCTAAAAGGGAAGTGACTCAACAAGAGAGTCTGTTTGACAGGTGATTGACCCATCAAGAGAGTCTTTTATACTCAACAAGAGAGTGTTTTTCTGTCTCATACGAAGCCCGAGATAGAGGCTGAAAGGAGATTGACTCAACAAGAGAATCTTTTATACTCAACAAGAGAGTGATTTTTATCTTGTACGAAGCCTGTAACGCCCCGGTTTTGTCTTATTTAATTAATCGAGTCGTTTTGATTATTTTATTATTATATTATTTTATTTTCGACTTTTATTTAGAAAAATGTTATTTTTCATCGTGATTATATTTTGTCGCGTTTTGAGAGCGTTTGAGAGATATTTGAGTGTAGGGGTATTTTGGTCTTTTTGTTGGGTTAGATATTTGTTTTATTAAATAGAAAGTTAGAGGTGAGAAAGAGAAAAAAACAGAATTTTGAGAGAAAAAGAGAAGAAGAAGGAAAAGAGAGGAGAAAAGAGAAGAGCAAAGAGAAAAGTGTGGAAAATCACCAAGATCAATCTTTCGGAGTCGATTTAATCGGGTAAGGGTGTGAAACATTGTTATCCTAACTTTGGGTATGATTATGTATGTGTTTTGTGTGGATGTTTTGGTTGGTTTTCCATATGTTTCCGTTTATGCCGTATTGGACGAAATTGATAGAAACCGATGTTTTTACGGTCGAAAAGTCGTATAAATACATGTGTTGGTTGGTTATATGTATGTGAGCTACTGTTTAAAGTTTCATGAAGTTTGGTTATGTTTTGGTTAGTTTTCGTTATGTTTCCGTTGTTTTTTTCCGTTTAGGTCGAATTGTAGGAAATCGATAGAAATCGATGTTTTCACTGATGAATTTCGAAATAAATTACGTAGTTGTATCGAGTAAGGTTAGGTCGTCATATAGCGGGCTTTTTATTCGATTTGGTGATGTTTGAAAAATCTGGTTTTTGAAAGGTTGAAATTTAATCGAAAAATCGAACGTCGTAGAAATTTCGTTTATGTGTTCTAAACTGTTCTTATGTATTTGGTGGTTGCGCGTATATGTTTGTTTCGGTGAAAATGTTCGATTTAGTCGAGTTTTCGGGCATTCGGAAAAAATGACAGCAAGGGTGTAATTTGAAAAATCTGGTTTTTGAGAAAAACAGGGCTATGCATCGATACATAACAGCCATGTATCAATACGAAATGGTTTATGTATCGATACATAACCCTTATGCATCGATACATACTGTAGAAATTTAAGAAAACAGCATTTTCACTACAGCATGCGTCGACACATGCGTGCTATGTATCGATACATGTGACCTTTATGTATCGATACATAAGCCTATGTATTGATACATACTGAGCTGAACTAGAAAATTCTGGTTTGTCGGGGAAACTTCGGAAATTCATAACTCTTGAACCGTAAGTCGGTTTTGACCCCCGTTTGAAGCGTTGGGAAGCTAACGAGATGTTCTTTCTAGGAAAAATGGTTTTGAGGTCTAAACCTGGTCCAATTGGAATAGTATTTTCGAACCGTTTCGTAGTGTCGGGCCTCCGGTTTATGTTTTTGCGTTATTTTGAAATATACATATCTTCTTCGTTGTTTATCGGATTTAAGTGTTCTTTATATTGATCTGAAGCTAAAAATATGTTCTATCATTTGGTGAAAAGAAATATTATTTTTAGCCGACTTTACCGATTAATCGTGAATAGTTGTTTTTGATGAAATGAATGTGTGGTTATGAATGTGTTGTGGATATGCTTGTGGAGTGAACCCTTGATTGGGGAATTCTTTGTGAATTGTGGCTCTTTGGTGAATATATGCATGGTTTGAGTTAAATGATAATGCATGTTGATTGTGAATATATGATGAGATGTTGTGATGATGGATTGTTGTGGTTGATGGTGAGTAATTCTTGATGTGAATTGATATGGGTGTAAATGATGAAATGCTATTTGTTGTGGGTTGTAGTTAGTGATAAATACATTGTTTAAGTAAGTATCAATGTATGTGGTTTCGAGTGTATGATTAATGTATGATATGGCTGCCTCTGTGGCGTAGATCCACAGCAAGATGAATGGTAAGGTATTGATTATCATGGGATTGCTATAATAGTAATATTTGGTGTGTGGAATGGATTCCAATTGTGTTAGAATACTCATTGGGGTAGAATGGCTTATATGTCATTCCTAGTGAGGTATTAATGTTTTGGTCGAACACATTAGGGTAGAATGACTGTATGTTGTTTCTAGTGTTGTTGTTGTACTCATTAGGGTATAATGACTTTATGTCATTCCTAGTGAAGTGCGAGTGTGTCGTTGGGTCCATTGGGGTAGAACGATTATATGTCGTTCCTGGTGGAGTACTCATTAGGGTAGAATGACTATATGTCATTCCTAGTGATGTACAATTGAGTTGTCGTGTCCACTGGGGTAGAATGACTATGTTGTCGTTCCTAGTGGGATACTCATTGGGGTAGAATGACTATGTTGTCATTCCTAATGAGGTGTGCACTGGGGTAGAATGACGTTGATGTCGTTCCTAGTGTGGTGTCCACTAGGGTAGAATGACTATGTTGTCATTCTTAGTGGGATATTCATTGGGGTAGAATGACGATGTTGTCATTCCTAATGAGAGGTGCACTAGGGTAGAATGACTATGTTGTCGTTCCTAGTGAGGTATGTACTGGGCTAGAATGACTATGCTGTCATTCCCAGTTATGTGATGCGTGGTATTGACGGGTCTTGATTGGATTGGTGAATTATGCATGATGTATATGTTGTTGTGGAATGAGTAGAATTGTGCAGGTGTGCATGGATGGATAAACATGAATATGTGTGTTTGTGTTGAATGATAAGCATTATGAGGAATATGCTTGGTTTTATATATATATATGCCTTGCGATGTATATTGAGTGAGATGTGATGATTGTGACATAGTAAACATAATATGTATGTTTATGTGGTATGATGGAATGGTGAGAATATGTGGTATATATGTATTTTTATGTTGAGATATATAATTATATGCATTGTTATTATGATAATATTTCTCACCCTTATGCTGTGTTATGATGCTCTATGAGGCATTGCAGATTAGGTATATGGTGGTCTTTTGTGAAGCGTGGCTTCATTTCCTTTTTGGTCGTCTGGCTCTGATATGTAGCACCGGGTAGCTAGGATGTGTTTATGAGCTTTTGTGATACTTTTGTACATGTATCTAGCTGATGAATGTTTATATAAACATGAATGATGTTGTTGTATCATACTTGTTGATGTATATATATATATATATAATGTATATATGTTTGTTGTTATCAATGTTTAGATTTTTCCGCTTTTATTCTAAATATTGAGATGTGGGTGTAAGGACTGAGTTCCTACGTTGAAAGTTACCCCACTGTTGCATATCATTTGTTGAGCAGGTGTTGTATATTTTAATTTCAAGCATAATGTGACATACCTTTTTATGCCGTGTTTACAATTATACTCTGATGAAATTTCCAATACGTGTCTAAATGATTTATTTGATTATTTGGGGGTATAGAAAGGGGGTGTTACAAAGCCCGAGATGGAGGCTAAAAGTGGTTGACTCAACAAGAGAGTCTTTTATACTCAACAAGAGAGTGATTTCTATCTCGTACGAAGCCCGAGATGGAGGCTAAAAGTGGTTGACTCAACAAGAGAGTGATTTCTATCTCGTACGAAGCCCGAGATGGAGGCTAAAAAAGGGTTTGACTCAACAAGAGAGTCTTTTATACTCAACAAGAGAGTGTGGGGAGAATCATTGTACAAAGCCCAAGTGGAGGCTATCTGTTGGCGACTGTTTCAGTTTAGTGACAGGTCCAGCATGTTGGATAAAAGATAAAATCAGTTCTTATAAAGGGAACGATTAAAGGTAAGGTTGGGCTTTGGTACTGATCAAAGGATCAGGGTTATTTCCTGTTCTTTTATGAAATGGGAAATCCAAAGGGTATTGAGACTGTCCAAGTCTGCTGGTGTTTTGAGAAACTTGATCCTCAGATAGGTGAATGATCTTTGTATGATGCCCAAGAGAAGGCTGGTATGTTAAGGGATGAAGGTCAACCCATTAACAGGTCTGACACTTGACTCCGAAAGACAGCTCTAGCAAATTGATGACTAGGTTCTGTTCCTATACCTCTAGAGGTCTCTGAGTCCTTGTACTAATCCCAAGAGAAGGCATGAGAACTTCTAAGAAGCCGAAGGGTCCTTGTACAACGCCCAAGAAGAGGCGGGGATGCTTTTAAGAAGCCTGTGGGTCCCCAAACCCCGAGAAGTTTAAGACATGCCATTCACCGAGAATAGATCAAGCTAGGAAAGTCCGAGAATTTGGAAGAAACTCAAGAGATGCCATTCATGGAGAAAAGATCATCTCTGGGACGTAGATTCTCTTTGACGATTTCTAAGGGTGATAGTCTGAGAAAGGGTTCACTGAGAATGTTGCCTTTCACGTCTCCATATTGTTTAACCCCAAGAGGAGGGAAAACTGTATCTGGTAATCCTATGGGGGATCTAGTTTTAACTGTATTTAAGAGTGATCAACAGGCTTTACATAGTGCTAGACGTAGTTGCCGGGGAAAACTCTAAATAACTACACTAGTATTACACAGTTGATATTTGACGAGTATATAAGAGGTTGTGAAAGAAGGCTTACAGTGAAACAACCCCACAATACAGTTATATACATATGAAAGCGATAAATGAAAGCGGGTAAACACTTACTCGGTTGTAGAGCTTCCATGCTGTTTTGTTAGTTGTTCAACAAAGAAAGCTTTGATAACAATATTATATCCAAAATCAAGGGAGAAAGTGCTTTGAAAATATTGTTGGGGCTCACAGCTCAAGGAGAGTCCCAAGGTTTGATCAGTGATTGCACTATTGTTTTGAAATTGTACAGGGACTTATACAAGTGACTGAGGCCAAGAAGGTTTTCTGTACAAAGGGATGGGTCTTACACTCTCTCTCAAGAGGTCCAAAGAGTTTAAGGAAAAGAAATGGGGCTTATAACACGAGGGTAGGTCCAGATGATTTGTTTTTTGAACTGGCGATTGCGCCGAGATTTTTCTCTTAACACAAAGGGACTTATACAATGTTTGAGGCCTCAAAATGGTTTTAGTCAAAAGGAGGTTGGGTCTTACACTCTATTAGAGGCCCAAAGGTAATTTTAAGAAAAAGAATGGGGCTTACAACTCAGGGAGAGGCCCAAGTGGTTTTATTTTAAACTGGCGATCGCGCCGAGATTTTTGAAAACACTGTGGGTCTTATACAATGACTGAGGCCCAACAATTTTCGTTTCAAAGAGGGATTGGGTCTTACACTCTATTAGAGGACCAAGGTTTTGTTTTAAAATGCGACGATCGCGCCGTGATTTTGAAAATACAACGGGACTTATACAATATTTGAGGCCCAAAAAGGTTTGTATTTACAATGGGTTGGGTCTTACACTCTACCAAGAGGCCCAAAGGTTTTGAAAATGATTGATGAGGTTTGAAATCAAAGAAAATCTAATTTTATTTTCCTTTAAAATTAAATATTTAAAGAAAATCAATAAAATGATAAAAATACCAAATGAGTTTGAATAAACCACTTGTGATTTTTGTTTAAGGTTTGAAAAATGAGGTTTTAATCACAAGATGAATTAAAACTCATTTGGTTTTGATTTTCAAGGTAAATATTCACTTTTAAAATGTTTAAAAATAATTAAAAAGGAATTTATTCACAAAAATACTAATTATATTAACTAAATAATATAAACTTGATTTTTTTGTGGAATAAAATATTTCAACATTTTTGTGATTTTTTGCAAAAAGAAACAATCCAAAATAATTAAAATTGAGGGGGTTATTAATTTTCCAAACTATTAAAAATAATAAGAAAAATGATAAAAATATGAAAAAAGTGGTAAAAAGAGGATCTGGGGCGAGGGGGATTCGAACCGCAGACCTCTTGTGTATAGGGCGCGCGCCTTACCACTAGAGTGGTAATGCATCCGTTGATTGAAACACTACCAGAAATATACAAGGCTTGCCTTGTTTTTGGCCTGGCCCAAGGCAAGGCAAGGCAAGATTTTGGTTAGAAACATGAAGGCCATAACTTTCTTATTTCTCCGTGGATTGGGACAAAATTTAGGTTTATCCTGCCTAGAATTTCACAAGGAATCCAATGGTGGTGGTGTTTTTTCAGATCATGCTCTTATTGAAAAACCCGATAGTGGTTTTGAAATAGGCCATGATTTGCATTTTCTGTGCTATCTCTTCGTACATACATGAATTACATGATGAATTAGTTCAAACACAACACATATAACATATACAAGATGTGCATGATCAGTGGACCTCAAAGTAATGCATATTTCAAAGAGTTCAAGTTGAGATGCTTACCTCTTTTTGGAGCTTTTGTGCAATCTGCCAAGCACCTTGTTCCAAAAATGATTTGATGCTTTGGACACCCTCAAATGATCTCTTAGAAGCTTTTGGGATGGTTGGAATCAGCTGGAAACCTCAGGTGCAAGTTTGACCCCTTTCTTGCAAAAGGGCCAAAAGTGGCCAAAATAACAACTCTCTCAAATGGTGTTCCAGATGGGGTCAACCATTTGGGACAGTTCAAGGATGATATTTGGAGTGTGTTTGAGGTTTTATCTGGTTTGGAAAGTGACTGAATCAAGACATGGCTTGAAAAATGCACAAAAGTCCTATTTTGAGGTTTTGAGAGGTGACTTTGTGATTTTGGTGTTACAGGTCACTTGTGAGTGTTTGGATCACCTCTATATGATGTTTATGAGGTGTGTCTGTGATTGGTTTGGTTGGAATTGCTCTCAAACTCAAAACCCGATAATGACTTGCTTTGGAAGGCAAATTTGGAAGTGAGAAGGTGATTTTGAGGAAAGCATCTGTTTGATGGCTTTGGTGTACTCAAATTGATCACAAATGAGCTCTATTTATAGTAGAGCAAGTTTGTTTTGGGAGCAATAGTGATTGGCAACTGCTGCAGAGGTTTGGCCAATGTTGATCAATGAGAATCCAAGTCTCCTCTAGCCATTGACTAGAGGTTAGGGCACAGGCTGCTGGTTCCCTTGGTCTTGGATAAGTCTTGACTGAATTCAGTTAGAAAAGGCTCACTCCATGCCACCTTGGTGCATCCATTAAATGCTCCAAACCAAAATTGGAGTCTTGTCCCTCTTTTATGCATTTCTAGGTTTGATATGCTACTTTTGGTTCCAAAGACTTGGGAGGCTTATGGATCAGTGTTTGTCCCTCCTTGGTCTCCCCCTGAGGTGTTCAGATGGATAGACTTGCTTTCCCTTTTCAAAATTTGAGCAAATCGAGCAAAACTCCCAAATCTGTTTTGCCATGACAGTTTGCAGCAAGGCATATTGGCATGGTCATATCTCATGGCCCAAGTGGAGTTTGATGGGATTCTTGGTCATTTTGGAAAGCCCTTATATGATACAACAACTGTTTGATCATAGTTGGTTTTGATACCTTTTGGATCCAAGTGAAAAATGCCCCTACATTTGGAAAAAAGTGAAGGCAGATTCTGACTTAGTGAAAATTTCACTAAGTGTTGGAACAAAGTGACATTTTCACTTTTTGTGATTTTGATCATTCCATAACTTAAAATCCATGAGGAATTGGAACGAGTTGTGTTTGAAGCTTTTGTAGAGCCACGAGAGCTACAAATCCATCTTTGAATGGGGAAAAATGGCCTTGTGGTTTAGGAGATAGGATCCTCCAAAGTTGGTACCCTAGCCACTTTGTTCCATAACTTAGAAAAATTTCTAAGTTTTTTATGGTTACCCCTTTTACAAGTTATCCCACTTTTCTTGATTTTTCTTGATGAATGATGATTCCAATCACACATTAACATCATTTTAGGGTCAAAGAACCATAATTGTGAAAAATCTCAAAAAGTCAAAGTTTGACTATTGTGCACAATTGACTTTTTGTCAGATGAACTCCTAACTGTGCGATCCTCTATGAAATCAAGTCCTTGACCTAAATCAAACTTAATGGATTGATTTCATAGGTGATACATGGTGTATTGAATCATGTCCTAGGGTTTGGGAGCATGTCCTAGTCAAAAGTCAAAGATACAGTTAACTTTTTCCTCGAAACCCTAATTGTGGTTCTGATGAAATTGAAACTTGTTGCTTAGGCTCATTGGAGCAATCCATTGTTGCAAATGGATCAATGAGGTGTATTAGAGACCCTCAAATCCTCTCTTGAGGTCTTGGCTCATGTTTTGTCCCAAAAGTCAACTTAGGGGTGAATTAGGTCAAGAAACCCTAATTCCTGATTTTTTGTGAATGCATCCCTTGAGGTTAAATTGACCTGATGATTGGGTTCATGATGTCCCTTGGAGCATCTTAGGTTATGCTTTGAAGAATTGGCCCATGCCCAGATGAAAATTTCCATCTGGGGGCCCTGGTCGACCAAAATCCTAATTTAGTGACACTGGCGATCTTGAGGCTTAATCCACTTGGAATATTGAAGCCTTGTGCTTGATCCTTGATATGGGAGTCCTCTTAATCCATTGGGGATGTTTGAGAGGTTAGACAAGTTGAAGATCATGTCATTCCTTGATTGATCCTTTGTCTATGGCTCTGAGAGGGCTTGAAACCCTAATTCTTAGTTGTAGGGAATGCTCAACAATTCTTGAGGAAATTGATGAGGCATAAAGGTATATTCATATTTTGATGATGATTTGCACAATGATGGGAAATCTTAGTGGTCAAAATTTGGGGTATGATATCATCAAACCGATTCAAAGGGAGACTTATAATACAAAGAGCCAAAGACTCTCAAAAACCTAAACCCTTATTTTTTACAAATAAGAACTAGGTTACAAAGAGGTATATCTAAAACCCTAGGTCTAAGTCTTCTTATATAGGCTTCAGCTGTCTTGGGCTTCATATCTTTGGTCCTTGATCCACTCCTAACAAGCACATCAATTCTTGGGCAGATTTATTACAGATTTAAAACCTGCTAAATCAGTATATTAATCTTGGATGTCGTGTCTTCAGTTTGGAACATCTTCTTCAACATCTTTGTTCATGGCCATATTTCTTCATCTTTATCAAAAATATGTTTTACCAAAATTTTTTCAAACCACAGGAGCTTTCAATCTCCCCATTTTGACAAGTTTTGGCTAAAACTCCTTTTGGACAATAAACCCAGGAAGCTCGTAAATATATTTTAGTTTGAGTGGCGGTTATGATTGGAATATTGTGCATGCCGAATTCATGTTGGTGTACACAAGGAGGAAGATAACACAAACTCCCTCTTATCCATGAATCCGTTAAACCTCACCAGAGAGGAAGAATAATCCAAGGGTGAGTGAAGTTTAAAAAGGTCCAGAAGTTAAGACTCCTAAAGAAATAAGAAGGAAGTCTGAAACATAAGAACACTAGACACTCCTATCAAACACAATCCCCCTTCAAAGAACAGTTGTAGACTTTGTAGTTCTGAGTGCATAGAGCATGTAACTCAGGTCACAAGACACAACCTATTCAATAACTCAAATCACAAGACACAAAGGAAACATAGACAAGATGATAAAACAAACATTTTGTTCAATATCCTTGCAAAGCAACTGCACCAGTGACTCACGCTCCCCGTTTTTAGTAAATAATTGGCAAAGGTAGCCAAGACATTCCCATACCTAACCAATACTTATCCAGACTCGAACGAAAGACATTTGGAACACACCAAAAAGAAACACACATCCTGAGACAAACTAATCCAATGACTCCCTTAAATACCCAAGAAATATCCTTCGAAAGTAACAAACCATTGAAAATGATGATGGTCAATTCTATGAAATCATTAATCGAAGGATGTAACTTCACCAAAACAAATGCGCATCGGCCAAGAATGCTTTGTCTATTTCTTTTTTAAAGAAAACCGTCCAACAATAATGCAAGTAACGATGAACTTGTTTTGCATGCGCATGTTCTCCACTGTCCAAGGCACACCGTCCAAAGGTCCTATTACTTAACAATGTCCTTAACAATGTCCTGACATCATGTCAGACATTGTCTACCAAAAACTTCTGTATTGATCAATACCCCCACAACCTGCAACAGCAGAGCAATGTTAAGCCATCCTTCTCGACATATCATCCTCAACTGAGGCAATCTATCACAAACTTCTTGAAAACCATAATCAGTCTTGATATCTAGTCTGCACTGCTGCAGCAATGTATCCATAACAGAAGTCTAACTCCCTCTGTCGCAGATAACCAGTGCTCCTTTGCAAGAAGAACACGCTGAATAAATGTAAAATGGAAAACATAAGACGCATCTCCATGTCTTCAAGAGCGCATCCTCTGTTCAACACACCTACTGAACGCGTTCACCTAATGCTTGATCCTCAAGCAATCCATGTACCACACTAATACATTTAACATACAGAAGTTCTCCCCCTATCTTCCTCAAAAGATACTTCTTTAGCAAGAAACACCCAAAATCACCACATGATATCCCATGACAACTTTATGATCATATAGTTAGAGTACCAGGAACACATACTTGTACCACAACCAACAAACTCCTGGATTGAGACCAAAACACCATTGATCCCTCTCGTCTAGAAAGCATCCATACACCACATGAATTCCTCCTGAAGTCTCATGTATAGATCTCATTGTTCCCTGAGATACAACTCAATTGAATCTGAATGCTTCACATTCCTCAAAGAGACATACAGAGCCCCTTAGTTTTCTAGCTCCCCCATATGTTCTTCACACTTGAAGGACATCACACACATGATCCATAAATCCTCATTTTATTTGCTCCACAAGCACCAAATTGATCAACTTCTCTCTAGCATGACTTGTAGCAGAAGAAACCACCTCTACACAAGCATTCTGACTTCAGCAAGAGTCATTCTTCTAGATAAACACCCCATGATCCAAGACAGTCTTCAATCTATCATTCTCCCATATGATAAGATAGAATAATTTTGATTCAACTTGTGAATATCAGCTTCCATATTCTGAACACATCAGAATTGAGACCTTCATGCAATCAACCCATGATCCACTTCAGTCTGATACCACATTCAAATCAGACTTCCAAGACAGTTCTTTACCCATCATTCTCCCGTATGACAAGATAAATACCTCTTAAACAAGATGTGACTATCAAGTTCCACACACAGAACTTAGAATCCTATTCCAAGGATAACCAACCCAGAAGATGTTCTAACATCAGTTAGCACATCCTTCACATATCACAGATACCAACCAACATGGTTCTTGATATGCTCCACCACTGGACTTACTATCTGCATAGTAATCCACATGAAGCTCTTCAAACATTATTGAGCCACCATCTTGATCAACAAGAACTCCAGATAACCGAAGAGAGAAATAAACTCTTATCCACCAAAAGAAGGCAATCTTCCATAATCACCTTAGAACTTCTACCACAAGCTCCAAGATATAACTGAACTGAACCTCCTTAAGTCTTCAACCGACTACCCTTCTACCCAAGATTAATTAATTCCAAGCCCCCTGCTTGAATGCATGATAAAGATCAACCAAATGCCAATGTTTGGTTAATCTTAACTTTTCTTCAGAGTTTTAGACGATCTTCTGATCCGCCAATGAAACCTAATCTTCAATTTACATGATTTACTTACTCCATAGCAAGCCATCTTGGATACACCAAGCCTTAGACATGTAACATCTTCTTCATCCACAACTCCCGCAAACTACATGAGATAAACCTTTTTGAAGCGTTAATTCCATTTATTTCTGAGAAGATCAACTTTTATTACGATGATGCGCCACAACATCAACTAAGACCCTGAAGTTTCTGCTTAATGTCATGACATCTGATCAAACATCCAACTGAAGAATTCGGCCTTTCTTTCTGCCAATTAGAAGAACCTCCTCCCTATATCAGAACAAGAGTTCCATGTTCTCATAGACTTGATTCAACAACCTAGTTTGAGTAGACAACCTCCATCCTGCTTAATCATATCACAGATATTCAATTCGAGCTCACACCTTGATGAATATCTGCTTCAAAACTCCAAAGAACTCAAATGTGCCAAGTCTAATTCTTCAGAAAAGAAGTAGTCATAGACTACACCACAGATGTACCAAAGGATGCCACTTTCCTTAAGTAGAGCAGTCTGTAGAAGGTTAGAGATAACGGCCAATTATCCTTGACTTACAAGATGAGCAAGAACATGCTTCTATGTACCTAGATCAGAAATGAACTGATCCAAGTTATGCCATCATCAGCACCATATTCTGGACAAGTCTCTTTCCAAGACACTTTCTAGATATACATCAGATGCTTCTAGTAACAACTGGAACACACCTGCTGCACTCCAATACTCCTAGATCAGAAATAAACTGAACCAAGAACTATTCATAAAGATTATGAGGTCTTCTTCTTCATCTTCAACATCGCCATTGTCTGGACCAGTTTCTTGCCAGGAAACTCCCTAGAGATCATATGCTTCTGTCACACCAAACTGAAGCAGATTCTTAGGTCAACATCTAAGAGAAATAGATCCAAAAGCGTATGCATTACCCCTCCCATGATTCTGCACAAACTTTTATGAAGAGATGTTTTAACATCTAGTTGAACATCAACAATCTTGAACTTCAAATACAAGGATAATCAATTAAATACTTGTGACTTTCACAAATAGCAATTGATCTTAAATCACTGTTCAATAACCCTGTTTCACTGTTAAAGCAACACTCCAATAGATCACTCCATGAACACTTATCAAGTATTCAATCTTTGCAAGTATATTCCTTGACAAACACAGTGTTGAGATACCAAGGCTGCCACCCTTGACTCAAGTAACTAAGATTCTCTCTGAACGAACCCTATTTACCTCAACCATTTTGAAATCTCCATTCAGATTGGATTCATCCTTAGAATTAAGAAAGATGAATCCTTCCTTGCACTTTTGGATGGTGAAAATAAATCAGCTCCACTTTCTTCAGTTTTATGTTTCACAAAAACACCCTCTAGTCAGAAGAATAACTAGAAGACTCTAGATGTACGACTGAGAAGCCTTTATGAGTGGACTTGAGAGAATTCTCAAGTAGCTTTGACAACTTAGCCGATCAATAATTTATCAAATTCCTAGAGCAAGAACTTGATAAACCTAATCTCAACTCCCCTTCTCTTCAACTGACTTCAAGATACACAATGGAACCAAGCTTCCAAGTACCAAGTCACCATAACAGACATCTACCAAAAACTCTACCCATTCCATCACACCCGACTTTGGAATAATGAGATGCAGATACCTTCAAATATAGAAGCCGAAGATTGAGATCTTCCACCATTTGTCTTCAATAACAACTCTAGAATCCCACAAATACCAGAGTTCTTCCATCAGAAACATATGCAGTGGAACCACCAAGGAACATCTTCAACATGCCCTAATAAGATGTCAGAACATCTAGTAAGACACCCCAACAAGAGAACTAGCAACTTCTCCTGCAGTTGTTGTAGAATCTCAGAAAACATGAACAACCACCACGTTGTTACCTTCGATCCAGAACATCTATCCTATCCATTAATACCCTTAAGTATGTCTGAGTTAATGATATGATCTCCAAAACTCCTCCTTGTTTAAAATTCCAGAAAGTATCTCCCAAATATCTCGTCCTGAAATAGACAGGATGCCTGCTCTGATACCAATTGAAATTCTGGCATAGCAGACAGCAGATGTCCTAACACATGTCAAGACATTGTTATGCATAATTATTAAACAAGGAAAAAACAATTGATACTTCTGAATATCAACACAAAGTCTCAACAAGTGTTACAACATCTGTTGTGACATGTTTATCAAGAACACAACAGAACTTTAAATTGCAGAATGATAAATAACACAATATATGATAACCCAGTTCGGTGCAAATCACCTACATCTGGGGGATACCATTCTAGGAAGAAGACTCCACTATCTGTAGTATTATTATAGATCTAAACTACCTTATTTACAAATTTATCTCCTAATTACTACCCAGTGAAGACTTTATCAAAGAACACAATCTTCGTTATGAGAATCACAACTCACTTCCTCTAATCACAACTTGTGATCTCTTATAGTTACTGTCACTAGTAACTGATTTAACTCTATCAATACAGCGTTCCATCAAGCATACTTGACCAACAAGATAACTCGGATTTTCTTCAAAGCTTCATCCAAGAACAATACACAATTCATTGCCTAAAGGATGCTGATTCTGTGTGATACCATATGTCTACCATAATGCATCAAACCGATACAAAGGGAGACTTACAATACAAAGATCCAATGACTCTCAAAACCCTAAACCCTCATTTTTAACAAACAAGAACTATGTTACAAAGAGGTATATCTAAAACCCTAGGTCTAATTCTTCTTATATAGGCTTCAATTGTCTTCGGCTTCATATCTTTGGTCCTTGATCCACTCCTAAAAAGTGCATCAATTCTTGGGCAGATTTGTTACATATTTAAAACCTACTAAATCAGTATGTTAATCCAGGATGTCGTGTCTTCAGGTTGGGACATCTTCTACGACATCTTTGTTCATGGCTAGATTTCTTCATCTTAATCAATAATATGTTTTACCAAAATTTTGCCAAACCACAAGAGCTTTCAAATTATGTGGTAGGTGGTTGCGTCACCAAAAAAAAGACGCTACACTAAGAAGGTAATCACTTGTGGAAAGATATCTTCGCATGGGATTAGGAATTTCATTGGTGATTTATAACTTCACCGAGGATCTTCAAAAGAGATGCGGGCCAATTGACTTGCAAAAAACAGATCTCTCAAATAAGGAGAAGGGTCAATCATAAGAGTCTTCACCAAACTTCTTGGAGAGATGCCATTTTATGGAAGAAAATTTTGATAATGAGGTCCTGGGGAGCATGGTTAACTGTAGTTTGAAATTGTATTGGAGCAAATAAAATCTTTGTAACAAGATATCTCAAATAAAGAGAAAAACCATTTGTAAAAATCTTCAACAAACTTCTCTGACGGGACTTCCGGAGAGATACCATTTGATGAAATAAAAGTTGATAATCTTGATAATTTCACTAGGGATGGACAAACTGTCTTGAAAAGAGACTGCCATTTGATGCCCAATATAAAGTTCAAGAACATAACAAGCTTGCTCAAATAAACAGACCGCCATCTGTTACTTGGAAAGTGATTTGAAAAGCGTGATGTCCAATGATCATAGGTAGATCCACTTCGCCAATAACAACTTTTCTTGAACCATCGAAAGCTTTAACAATTACTCTACTTGGCCTCATAGGAACACCTTGATACGACAACTAGGATAGAGTGGTCTTGGGAATAACATTCAATGAGGATCTAGTGTTAACCAGCACACTAGACAGTGCATCATTCATGCAATTCATTAAGATGTGTAGTGCCAGATTATGATTTCTCCCTTCCTCTGGGAGTTCTTCTTCACAAAAGCCTAAATTGTTCCACACAGTTATGTTGCCCACGATTCCGCCAAATTGGTCAATAGTTACATCATAGTCAACATAAGCTTGTTCAAGGACCTTTTGTAGAGCTTCTTTGTGTGCTTCAGAACACATCAATAATGACACCACAGAGATTTTTGATGGGGTCTGCAAAAGCTTGTCAAATATCTTATAATCACTTTTCTTAATCAATTTCAGAACTTCATTAGAATCAGAATTGAGACTAGTCCCACTGGACTGTCCCACGGCAGAATTTTATCCATCATTCACGACAGGAACTTCAACCCTCTTAGGAGGCTGTGTAGCAAACACACACTCACTTCTAGTAACTCTATTGACATCTGCAATGTTAACATCTGAAGGCAAAACAGGAAATGGTACTTCTTTCCCATCTTCTAACATGGTAGCATTATACTTGTAAAGAACTGCCCTATCAGAAACATAGGGAGTTGGGCCTGACATTCATATTACCATAGGAGTCACTGAAGATCTTCTGTTATCGTAGGTGATCTCCACACGTTCAAGCTCATTGAATTTTGGCACTATAACAAATACTTCATCATCATCATTAGCTTCATGGTTCCTGTCATAGGTAATTGTGATAGTTATTCGATCCAACAATCCTTGAAAATCACGTCGCACAAGAGGACATCCACGTGGATTCACAGAACAGATTTGGCGAACAACATAATTGTGGCGTTCATGGTCGAAGAAGGTAAGCCTATTCAAGCTAGCATGCATACTCACTAGCGATTTCTGACAAATCTGATATCATAGACGACATATTTTCCTGGACATCCATGTACCATATTTATCTAAGGGAAATTCTGCGGAAAATCTTTTTTTCTGTAACATTTGATGAGTCCTCTATCCATTAGATCTTGAAGTTTGTTTATCATAACTCGACAACCTCGAGGACTTCTGGAACAAATCCTGCAGGAAGTATAATCATATGGCAGAAAAACATTGTGTCTCACTAATCTCTCGTGCATTCGCACCAGACTATCATTCAATAACAGAACATCATGGATTTTGAATTCTCCGGGGCAGTCGTACACCATATTTTTAGAGGCTCATCCATGTTGCGGTAAAAGGGTTAACTTGAACATTTGGATTAGTGTCTTTGAAGGACAAAATCCCACACTTGATTAGTCTTTGTACATCTGCCTTCAAACCATAGTAGTTCTCAATATCATGGCCTGAAAATGCTCGACAACTTAGAAAACACCGAAGATGCATGAAAAGACAAAAAAATAAAAAATCGCCCAAAAAGTAAAAATCAGCAGTCGCCGAGATGTGACACGGCCCATCCACGATCGTAGATACCCACATCACCCCGAAATTGTGTAGCCGTCAAGGGCTCGGTGCGTTTTGGCCGCCGTAGTACAATGAGAACCTCCTCGTGACTCGACGCCGCCCATGCTCTTTCGTAGCCGCATGAGCGCGGCGCGACTCCCTGTCCTTCGCCTCGCGAAGCAAAATGCCATTGCGGAAACTGCAACGCGACTGTGATCGCAGCGATCGTCTGTCGCCTTCTTTCTAGCGCAGCTCAGCCATCGCTGCCACCCGCCTGCGCTGGCGTGGCACTATTCTCCTCCGATCAATTTTTTTATGATATTTCCCAAAATTCTGATTTAGAAAAAAGTTTTTCCAAATTGAAATTTCTTCCAAAAAGTGATTTTTCATAAAATAGTTTTAAAATTAAGCTTATCTTGATTTTGGGGAAAATTCCTAAAAAACAGTCGACCTAGAAAAAAATTAGGGGAAACAGGTCAGATTCCTCAATATCACGATTTGGGGAATCAAACGACTCAAACAGAGTCGTTCGAATCCTCGGGGGCAAAATCCTAACTCAACAAAAACCAAAACAACAAAGAAGCATATAATTATACAATTAAATCATATTACAAGGTTATCACATCCAAAAATAACTTATAGAGACTTGTGGGAATTTATCCCAAATCCCTATTAGAGTCTCAGAGCAAATACGTAAAAATAACAATCCCACAAAATTCAGCATAGTCAAGAAAACACATAGCTCATTCATCACAAAAAGGGAAATAAGGTAAACTCACAACAATCCTTAAGTTGCTGATAGGAAGTTAAGGAACCCTCGCTATCCTACAAGTTTGAAATCACCCAAGTGTAGACAGACAATTCCCCTTACCTCGGATTCGCAGAAAGGGTGGCTCTCCTAGAAGTTTCTTGAATCCCTGCTCCTAAACCTTTACTTTCTCCAAGAATTCCCTCTACCTCCTTTCACGTAATGTCAGATTATATTTCTAACCTAATTTCTCACCAATTTTTAGTATTTATATGGTCTTATTTTTCAAAATCATACTTTTTGCCCAGTTAATTCCAAATCTCTATCCTTCTACTTTCTACTCTTCATTATTCAAAAAAATATTTAAATTAAATAAATACTTAATTAATTAACTATTTAATTAAGATTCTCCAATTCTTATTATTTTATTTTATTACCAATAATTAATTAATAATTCAGATAATACTATTTCATCATCTCTCAATCTTAGACCCCCCAGTAATTTAGTAAATGACCAAATGACCCAAATGTTCCGAAAACAACAAAAATCAATACAATCCATAATAACACGAATAAAAAATTAAAACATGCTAAATATAAGTTGGGGCGTTACAAGTACTAACCATACGTCATGGCTTCCTCTTCTCATAATTTATAACCTATCTTCGTGGTTGTGCATGAAGCGCAAATATATGATGTTATCGATGATGATTTCAGGTCCAAAACAATCAGGAAACAACATAGTTGTTTATTTAATACCATTGATTAAATATTTAAGACTTTTGTGGGAGGAAGACGTTAATGTTAATGATATGTATAAATTCAAGATCGACGTTGATCAACTATGTCGATTCAAGATCAACATTCCCGAATCGAGGAGCACTGTGATCGCAACCTTTGATTAATAGTGTCACGCTGCAAAATCGCCGACAAAACTTTGCTCAATCATGGATTCCACGATTTCATCCATTTATGGTTCCGAAACGAAATAGTGTGGTAGTGTGTGGGAAACAACTCCATATTCCAAATTTACACGATTCCACATTCGATTCTCAGATTCCTTGGCTGGGTATAGTCCTATGTGACGCGGAGCACGATTTAAAAAAACATGGTTGCATCTAGCCAGTTTCATGTCCATCGTATGATAGTACAATTCTAAACATAGCCACACTCAATCGGACTCATGCCTTATCCATGCAAAACATAATTAAGGCATAGTTGCGTCAAGTTGTTTCTACACGAAATACTTACAAGTACAATTGAAAGCATAAATGACCAGAGCCAAGCTCATATTTCATTGGTTATAATCTGATATACGTACACATCAAGGTGCACCAATGCTTCCCACACGCAAGCACTCTTGAATTACAGTCGCATCTGACTAGCTGAGAATTTCGTCAAAACACCACGTACATCTTAACGTGATACACTCTCAAATGAAGCAGACAGACACTGCTTCAGAAAATATTTAAGGTCATTTACAATTTAAGCAAATAATATTTACTACTCTCTATAGCGAACATATTATGCAAACTGCAGAGCTCAAAAGTAATCCCTAGTTCTCTTTAGATCTCAGCCAAACAATAACAACAGTTGAAAGTAGCACAATGCAAAATCAAAAAGCACAAAACACGAAAGGTTAAAACATAAATAACATTAAATGTTATTTACAAACTGAAAATGTAGTCACGTTATCGCATGGGATCGTTTACTTGTTTTGATTTTTTTACTAATTTGAGTGTAGTTGTTATAATTTGTTTGCGTATTTGTAATTTTCTTATCATTTAATATTCATGTTTTTGTATTTTATTCACATTTGAATTTTGTTATAATTGCTTAATCTATTTATAAATTCTTCCATTAAGATCCCTCAGTTTTCAATATATTAAGAGAGTTTGATTCCTTGATAATATCTCTTTTTGAGCCTAGCAAGTTGTCCTTTTGTCATTTCCTTAAACGTGGCTTGAATAACAAGTTAGAACTCTTAAAATCAAGATGTTGATTGTTTTATTTGAATCATGTATTAAATGTGAGTCCAAATATAAACTTGTGAAAAATTAGGATTTGCTACTGGACTGTTTGTTTCAAATCATGAAACAAATCTAATTTGAATCATAGACTCTTGTGACTCGAATAAAGTTTTATCCATGAGTCAAATCATGTGTCTTAATGAATTCATATTTTGGTTGTACTCCAATTATTTTGAATAAGGAACTTAACTTGATTTGAATCATGCTATCTTGTGATTTGAATCATGATTTCCTCTTGACTTGAATCATGGCTTAACAAAATCCAAATTTTCCATCTTAGATTTAAATAGTTGTTTCTTTAATGAAAACATCATTCTTTCTTCTCTTCTTTAGTATGTATATACCCAGCACCATCATTCTTTCTTTTCTTCTCAGAAAAATTTCATGAGTGTTAATCCATGCCAGATTCACTTCTTTTTGTTGTACTTTGCTCTTGGGCAATTTTTTATTGTTTGTGAGTGAACTAAAGAGAGTGAGCTTAATAATCTTGTGTGTTCATCATGATTAATCAAGCTCATGATATCAATCAAAAACCACAGCCCATTTACCTAGACATTAGAGATAACCCTATGTGTGTGTTCTTATTTCACCTACATCTAATTAATTGTCTAACACCTTGTGAATTTGAGTGTTTGTGAGATATTATGGAATTATTCATCATCTTCATCCTTAGTCATTTTCCATTGTTGAGGACCATCATCTATAAAGATTGAGTATTGAGGGAGACTAGCGGTACATTAGGGTATATAATGTTTTTGTGTGAAGTTTTTTGTTTGTAACAGTTGCAGATATCATTTCTTGAACGCAATTTGGTCTTTATTGTTATCTATCAGGGAAAGAGTTTCAATATAATCCAAGCAAGACTTTCGCGATATCAAAGATTGCTCACAGACAAAGTTGGGAGTTGTCCAATAAAAGCTTAGTTAATGATAATCGCTCAGACAAGAAATCGGTGGGATCAGGTGGATTTCCACACACGAATACTAGGAGTCGGTTATTATGGATAACAATGTTATTGGATCAAGATCTTTGGAGATCTTGTTTTTGTTAACAGTTTGAGTGTCTGCATCAATAAAGGGAATTATCGTGTAATAGTTTATTATAACCAAAAAGCTTTTATAAAACTTATCAAAATAGTGGAAGATCATGATTTTTTTTCAACTAGTTAATTAACACCATTGAATATTGGACTAGGCAAAGCGAGGAGGAACGTCGAACCACTATATATCTTTGTGCATATTTTCCTCTTCTCTTATCTCCTTTTAATTTTCGAATATCCATTAATAATGCTATTGCATTAGTGCATTATTTCATCGATTATATGACATATATGATAGACCATGCTTATACAGATTTAACATATAAGCTTAGGTCTATGATGCATCAATCTTATTGGATTATCATAGACACAATTATGTCTTAAATGGACATCTATGTAAAGTGTTTTTAAATAGCTTTGTTTAAAGTGCCTTCGGTTGTCTTGTGATTGACTTGAATTATAAGAAATCAAATCCTTGGTTACATCATGTATTATTTCATTTTGTTTAATTCATTGATATGTTTTCGAGCTCTCCATTTTGTGTTTTGCTTCCGTGTTTCTTAAAATTTCTAATTTCATTGAAAGGACCTAAAATGTTTTTGAAAATTGTCTTAAAGGGAGAAGGTTTATTCACCCTCTATACTTCTTTGTGTCCATATTTTCACCTAACAAATGGTATCAGAGCAGGGATTTTAATCTAATTCTCGCGACTCCAAAAGTTGAGGATATGATTCCTTCGATCCTAGGCGAATTTTTTTAATTGTTTGGACGCTTATGCAATTCAATAAATTCCAATGATATTACAATGGTTTACTATTGCCCAAATATTCATCGCATGCCTGATTACAAATGTGATTTTAATATATCAACCAATTTCGGGAATTTTGATAAAACATTAACTACAAGTATTAACTTACTTAATATTATTTTTTAACATAAGCTTATATTAACTAGAAACTACTTTTAATACAAACAAATTTTCTATTGTTTTTTATTTATTCTTAATATATATAAATTTCATACTATTTTGTTTTTAATAAACTTAGATAATAAATTCTTTAAAATAAACATAAATATTTTGTTTTTCCTTTATCTAAACATTTAATAAACATATAACATAACATATAATACATATAATTAGTAAACATATAATATAATATAATATAACATAACATATAACGCAACATATAATACATAAAATATAATATAACACAACATATAATATAACATATAACATAATTAATATGACATATTTTGTTTTTATAAACTTATATAATAAATTATTTAAGATAAACATAAATATTTTATTTTTGTTTTAACTAAACATTTAATAAACATATAACATAACATAACATATATAATACATATAATAAATATTTAAACATTTAATATATATATATATATATATATATATATATATATATATATATATATATATATATATAATATTAACATTTTGAGAAAAATATATACATAACATAACATAATATATATATAACATTTGAAAAAGTTGTTATGTTTTAAAATAAAAAAACTATTTCACACCATATTATTTTAATATACATAATATAACTATATTTTATTTTATTTTGTTTAAGAAAATATTGTTTTGTTATATATATATATATATATATAATATATTCTAGTTTTAATATTTTATTTATTCATTAATATGCCAGTCAACCCCTCCCATCAAGTCAGCGTCAGACTCTATTATCTCCATAACGTCTTTTTTTTTTAAATTTCATGTTGCAACGTGATTTTCACGTCACAACTTAAATTTTGAAAATTTTTAAATCTCCTCCCATCTGCTAACCTCTGCACGCCTGATTCCTTTTATTTTTTATAGTACTTTTAAAATTGCGACATGATTACCACGTTACAACATTTTGATTAATTTTTTTTTCTGTTTTCCACATGTACTTGCAGCAATTTCAACCTTTTAATAATAAAAGAATGTAGCGACATGATAATCACGTCGCAACTCTTTTTTTTCCACATGATTTTCACGTCACACGGGAAAGGGAGGGATTTCAAAACCACTTTACATTTTTATCCTTAAAGTATTATAACACTCGTTCTAAATGAAATAAAAAATAATATGATATTCACAAAAAAAAAAACTGTCAATTCATAAACAATATAGATAATCAAACACAAAATATTTAATATTTCAAATACTCAGAAATATATTAAAGTGTATAAAAAATATTCATATATGTCTTAAAATCATTATATGATCAATTTTCAAATGAACAATTTTTTCATCTTGATGATCCATCTAATCCTTTAAATAATTTATGAAATTAAATTCTACATAATATATAACTCATATACTACAATTATATATCGATATGTAATACAACACAAAAATTTATAAAATAATTAAGTTATTACAAACAAACAAAATAATAAATAAAAATGAATAAAATAAATCTCATGCAAAAAAAAAGAAAGTTGAGTCAGAGTAATAAAATTAATTGAGTTGTGTTTAAAAATATGGAGAAATTCTAATAAGGTGACAAATTAACATATAATATTTATTAATTAAAATTTATGATTATAATAAAAATAAAGGGAATTTTGTCAATATAACAAAAATATATTTTATTATAACTCCTCTCTGATCCCTCCTCTCCAAAAACCTCCAACTCCGAAAACCACCCAATTTGAAGCGAACGAAAAACTGCCATTGAAGGGATTAGATTACCTTCTCTCACCTCCCCTCCCCTAATAAAAAACTGAGCCAAACATATTTAATTTAAAATATTCCCTTCCTTCCCTCCCCTAAGGGTGGCAAACGACAATGCCCCATACGGTTAGGCCCACCCCGCAAAAGCCCGCAAAAAACGGGGTGGGGCGGTCATAGTTAAAGATGCAGGCCTAAAACATATACCCACCTTGCATAAAAGTGAGTTCAGGGCGGAGAAAGCTCGCAGACATTGGACTTTTTAAGCCTAAAAATGCAAAAATTTATATAAATGCTCGTGCTCGCAAAAGCCCGCGAAGAAAATGGGGCAGGGCGGGGCGGACACGTTAGAGGGTGAGGGTCTAACCCCTTGGTTGTCCTCGCATTAAAGTGCGGGGAAAACGGGCATGCCTAACAGACCAAACCTGTTTTGCCACCTCTACCCTGCCCTACTTTCCCTACCAAAATCCCCAACCAAACGGACCCTTAGACTTGATTCTCTGCACTTCTAAAGAAAGTAGTGTGGTGAGAATTAAAGAAAGAATTGATTTTTGAAAACAAATTAAGCATCTCACAAGCGAGATAACCACAAAGGATCCTCCACGTGACCTCATAAGAAGCGAAATTAATGTTATATTAATTGTTGCCCATGAGTTTTGAGATCAACGAAAACAAAAGGTTGAGACTCCAGTTTGAGAGTGATCATAGAACTATAAGATGTTTTTGGGGATGGAGATGTGGAGTGGACCAATTTTGATTTAGGTTATTTATTTATGATTCGGAAAGAATAGAGGTGAAGATAAAATAAATATATGGGTTTAGCTTTTTTTCCATATATTTTTTAGAGAATTTCTTAATCCACCCCTTGATACTCTTAGGCGCCTCATGAAATTCCTTTTATGGCCTCAGCTACCGGAGATACACATCCGGACACACTATTTTTTTCTTTACGCTGGATGCTTCTGGAGCTGCATTTACGGAAAAAGTTTGATAGATGCATCTCAGAAATCTTATCAGAACAGGTTTTTTTTAAAAAAAAAAATCAAGTTTCGTTGGTCGTAGATGGAAATTAACTGTTACAGATGAATATAAAATAACATACACCCATAAATAAAATAATATGATATATATATATATATATATATATATATATATATATGAGAAGTAATATGTCATAATCATAAAAAATTAGTACATAAATGTCATCAAAATATATGCATAAAAAAACACATCACAGTCACTACTGTGTGTGTGCTTGATAACATCTGTATCCCCTCCTCTGCTTATGCCTCTGTCGCCTCGTCTGTCTCTGTCGCCTTCTCGACTGCCCAATCTGTGTCCTTGGCCATCGATCCCACCCGTCCTGGTGCGATGCATGCGATACATAAGTGCCCCATATGCCACCTCAATGATCTCATCCAATACACGCCTGTGGTCAGACCCCTCAGGGAAGAAATCTGTGGCAATGCATGCCCTCCCCCTCTCCATTATCTGATGACAGCGAGGTAGGACATCCTAAGTGTGGTCCAACTAAGACTACTTCTCCTCTAAGATCTCCTAATGAGCTGGTCTGGGCGGTGATCCTACTGCAGTGGGCACCATGTATGGGTGTGAGATGGTGAAGAACCATATGATGTAGCCATCAACGCAGCTCCAGTCTCCCAGACCTCTGGTTGCCCGAGCCTCATCTAGTACCATGTGCGTCTGGTAGTCAGCAAAGATCTCGTCTATCTGCCTACGGGTCAAGCTGAGAGGAGCGGAGACAACTGGGTGTCTGGGTATCGTCTTTGTGAAACCGAACTCTCGCATGACGCCCTCGAGAAAATATGGAACAATAATGGTCGAACTACATGCCAACCATCCTGAAAATAGTGATATGTCTTGAAACGGGCACATCTCACGGTGATCGGCAAAGACGTCGTAGTGGATGTCCTCAACAACCAAGCGATCGAGATATACTATGTAAGGGTCGACCCCCTGGTTCCCCATGAGCGGGATAAAGGCACGGGCACACGACATCTGCTCCGTGTAATCAGACACACTCCCCCACCCAGCGATCATGGGAAAGTGCTGGAATATCCAAGCCTAAAATGAAAATAAAAAACATCAGGATCAACCATTATTACGAATATAGAATGAAAAGAAATGAAAAAAAATTATCAGGATATAATATTGTTATCATAAGTAGTGACACGCTGCCTGCCACAGTCCTGGTCTTCCACATGCATCCCTCTCCCAGCCTCGAGTATGTGTAACCCAGGGTAGCCGCCTCCCTATTGTACTCATGGATCCCTGTGAAATCCAAAAAGTACCTCAGGTAAGCGACGTCAGTATATGTGGAGGAAGTGTCCATAAATAGCTGTGTGCCGACTAAAAATAGAAAATAACACCTCAGCACACGATGTCTGTGTATCTCAACCTCAGCTAGATCACCATCTGCCAGGCGTGCAGCAACGAGCGCCTCACGAAATCTATGTTACAAAAAGGAGAACCTCACATGAGCCTCTCTGGTCTTATCCACCCCCTTAAGCGCATCCACTAAATCAACGCCAAGCTCCTCGATCAACATCTCTCTCGCATCCTCCTTCATCATCCTACTGTGACGGAGGAGGGTACCCCTAATCGGTATATGCAACAGGTAGGAGATGTCATCCAGTGCAATAGTCAACTCGCCGTGCTTCAAACCAGAGGCGGCAAGAACATCCTGGAACCAAGCCTCCTGTGGCTGCTCCAAAGATAATATATTCCGCCCATGGTTGTAGAACTTCTACGGCTCACGAGTCTGAAAAATTTCCATAAATAAGAAACAATGTTAGTAAGAAATAATGCTACAAATTATAAATTTCCAATTAAAAAAAAAGAAACAATCTGAGTAATGTTACCTTTCCATCCCAAACATGTCTGGCAGTATGGTCAGCGTACCCTATCAGTACAAATATATCTGAGGGACCCCTAGGAAACCCTCAGGCTCATCATCGTCGTCGTGACCAGCATCCTCCGCTGGTGGGTCATCACACTATGGAGGTGGCACCAGAGCAACATCATCGGCAGGATGAGGAACAGGAGTATCCCGACGAGGCCTGCGGGATGACGGGGCCTGTGATGAACCCTCAGCTGAATCCCGCCGCCTTCGGGATAAAGAAGTTGATGATTGCGTGGGATATGAGGTCGACGGATTTTCCTGGACATGTGATGAAGAAGGATGTCCAGTAGGATATGCCTCAACTGTATTGGCCTCGATAACGGTGGCCTGACTCCGCTCGCGTCTCACGGATACATGCTGCGAAACCCGTCCAAGTCGAAATCTATTGCTATGTCTGCCATAATGTCTGCAACGGAATAACCAAGAAAAAACAATTAGATACAAATAAATCAAAAAACAAAAAAGAAAAAAAATTAACATTTAATACTTCCGAATATACACACACGGAACAAGTATCGTAGATGTATCTACGGAAGAACCTAAAATTTACAATGTTAAGGTTATTTCGGAGCTGCATCTACAGAAGTGCCTTAACGTTAAATTGTTCCGTAGATGTAGATCTTGTTCTTGTTCTTGTTATTGTTGTTATTCTTCTTCTTATTGTTGTTGTAGTTGTAGTTGTTATTCTTATTGGTGTTCTTGATGTTCTTGTTGTTCTTGTTGTTGTTCTTGTTCCGTAGATGTAGATCTTGTTCTTTTTCTTGTTCTCGTTCTTCTTGTTATTGTTATTGTTATTGTTGTTGTTGTTGTTGTTGTTGTTACTGTTGATGTTGTTGTTGTTATTGTTCTTGATGTTCTTGTTGTTCTTGTTGTTGCTCTTGTTCTAATGCTGCAATTTTTTATTTTATTTTATTAAAAGATATACAACAACGGGTATTTAAAATAACCGTCATTATAGGTAGTATACATGTAGATGGCTAATTTAGACGCCAGGGAAATGGTTCAGAAGAAAAGAGAAAATTCGACCGGTAAGATTCGACCGGGCATTGCAGTAAGGAAATTCTTAGCTCCTGAGTAGGAGGCAAGTCGAAAGAGCGTGGTACTTGCAAGAAGCATTGCTGGATTTTTGCCAAGTGAGGAAGTAGGTTTCGACGAAGGAGGATTCGGCCCATTCGACGGGTGTTTTGAATTTTAAATTTCTGGAGGGAAGTGTCATTTTGAAATAGGACGCGTGGAATGCATCTAGGAGGCGAATACATGCAGAATGACATTTGTCGCCATTAGGAGAGATGACTGTTATAGGTAATTATTTCGTTTGTATATAAATAGGAGATCTTGATGTTAGATTCGAGGTGTTCCAAACTGTGTACAAATTACCGTAAATACTCAAAGTAACCGCGCGAGAGAAACGAGTGTTCTGGAAAATGTATGTGTGGGAAACACCAGTTTACCTTTATGCAATTTCAATGAAATTTTAAGTTTTCCTTCATTTCTTTATGTTCAAGTTATCTTTTATTTCAGAAATTTACTTTTAGTTTAAGTTGGTTTCCATTACTTCTTCGCCATTTTTATGATTTGTTCTACTAGTCAAAATAGTTGTTAAGAGGAATCTTAGACACATAAGAACGAATACGTTAATTTTCAAAATCAAACATACTCTCAAAAGCACTTTGTCCTAGGATTTGTTTGGTTGGTCCTGTTAGTGAACTAATTTTCATAAATTAGGAAACCAGAGATTGTTCGCCAAATTCACCAGCGAACAAATTGGCACACCTGGTGGGACCTAGTGCATTCATTTGTTTAAGTTTATCCTCCTCTGTTCTTATAGCAAATTCTTAGAAGAAAAAGTTTTATTTCGTTGTATGATTCTAAGGAGTGGAAAGTTAGCCGTGAACAACGAAGAAAGACCAAAAAGAACAAGAGCAAGAAAAATGGCGAATCAAAGCACGCCTAATAATCAAAATGTTAACCCAACGCCTATTCCTTTGACAGGAGACAATACGATGTCAGTTTCTGTATCAAAAGCTATACCATCATCAACGGGGTCAATTCCAGCGTTTTCGGCAGCCCAAAACGCGCCCAATATTTCTACAGTGGGACCCCAATTGCCTCAGATGACTCCCCCTCCTTTAGGGGGTATTCATAGGACCTTCGTGACGAATTTTTCAATGCCTCCACATAATAGGGAACAGCCTTACGGAATGCCAACAACGGTGATGGCAAGTTTGCACAATTCGTCGTCATTATATTCTGACCCTTTGATGAATGTTACTTCGCCCCTGCAAGGATCAGGGTCTGGTGCGAACCACATAGGCAGAATAGGTCAACCTGTATCAACGGGGTACCAAACTTACATGCCTGCAATCACTAATAATTCTGCACAAGTCATTAGGCAACAAATGGACGAAAGTAACCATGACATGATGCAGATGTTAACGCAACAAATGGGGGCCGTGTTTAATCCGTTAATCCAAAACACCACCCAAATGAACCAATTATTAGCAGCGCAAATGACGCGCATTGCTGACTTTTTTGGTGTTCCTCAAACCCAACCAAGGGAACAAATAGTTCAGAATCCCAGGGTAGTTGTCGAAGAGGAGCCCACAATAAATCAGAGACCGGCGAATATGCCTCAAGGAAATCCTAGAAACCAAGAGGCAGTGGTCGAACAGCCTCATATTGAAATTCCTGTCCAACAAGAGCCTAGAAGGGTGTTAGTCCATAGAGACCAAGACGATGATAACGTTGTGCAACAATTACGCCATAATAACATGCCAGCAGAAAACAATTTAGCAGCCATGGTCGAAAGGATTATGGCCAGAAATGGTGTGAATGTGGGGCTGCAAAGGCCCAGTTATACATCACCGTTGTCTGAATATATTTTGCAGGAAGAATTACCCCCAAGGTGGAAGGTCCCCAAGTTTACCAAATTTTCAGGGGACACTAGCGAATCCACTATCGAACACGTAGCCCGTTACTTGATCGAAGCAGGAGAAATCGCACGTAATGAAAATTTAAAAATGAAATATTTTCCAAGTTCTTTGACGAAAAATGCCTTTACATGGTTCACATCTTTACCTGCGAATTCGATCCACACCTGGGTCCAGTTAGAAAGGCTGTTCCATGAACAATTTTACATGGGGCAAACAAAAATAAGTTTGAAGGAATTGGCTAGTGTTAAAAGAAAATTCTTCGAGCCAATCGATGATTATTTAAATAGGTTTAGGCTACTTAAGGCGATATGTTTCACGCAAGTGCCTGAGCACGAGTTAGTCGAAATGGCAGCAGGTGGTCTAGACTATTCAATTAGGAAGAAGTTAGACACCCAATATCTGAGGGATATGGCACAATTGGCGGATAGGGTGAGGCAGGTCTAACGTTGAAAAGCCGAAAAGGCCAGAGCAACTAAAAATAAGAAAGAAAGAGTGGCATATGTAGGTGTATGTCAAGAAGATGATGATGACGAAAGCGAATCATTTAGCTTCGACGAACAAGAAGTTGACTTAGCAGAATTGAAACAGGGTCCGCCATACTCCTGTAAAGTATTGGCTCCGTCGAACGGAAAAAACCCTGTCGAACCTGAGAAGAATGATAAATTTCCTAAGAGGACCTATACATTCGACGTCACTAAGTGTGACGAAATATTGAATTACTGGTTAAAGATGGCCAAATGATAGTGCCACCTGGCACCAGAGTGCCTCCCATAGAACAACAGAAAAAGAGAGGTTTTTGTAAGTACCATAACTTTTTAGGTCATAAAACATCTCAATGTTTCCTTTTCAGGGATCTGGTGTAGAATCCATTCGTGATGGAAGATTGAAGTTTGGCGACAAGTCGAAGCCACCAATGAAGGTTGACTCAAATCCGATGCAGATGGTCGAAGCCCACTACGCTGAACCATCTACTGTGAACATGGTGGAGGTCGAAGAAGGTTCTGACTGCAGCTTTGAGATGATAGAAGCCACTGAAGGTTTCGACGCAAATGTGAACATGGTAGAAATCGCTGAGATCCCTGCAGTCGAAAGTGATGTGGAAGAAATATCTGAAGATTTCATCAACGAACCAGTGATGATCAAGGTTACTCAATACCTTGACGAAGGAAGCTTAAAGAACTGCGTCAGCAAAGACGCCACTGAAGACCTCAACATTGTGAACGAAGAGAAGACTACTGAGAGTCTCAACTTTGTGAAGAATGACGAAGATACTGAAAGCTTTGTCGAAGACAAGAATAAGGCTACTGAGAGCCTTAACGAAGATAGCATAAAGTTCAGTATTGCTATTGACCAAGCCAACAAAGGCAGTACTGAGATTGGCGAAGATTTTGCTAAGGTGAATGCAAAAATCACTGATGGCCCTACAAAACAAACCGTTTATGGGATTTTATGAAAAACAGCAGAGGATCCTAGAGAGAAATGTGTGGGTTTTTGCTGCCAACATAACATTAATAAGCCAGAAGGGGATTTCGACCTGGCTAAGAAGAAACATGAGATTGAGGAGGGACTCACTTTGAAAATGAATAAGTTAAGTATTGAAGATGGTCAATCGGCCAACGTTAATATGGTCGAAATATCCCAGAAAGCTCCAATGCAGACTGACGAAGAACGCCGCAGAGAAGAATATGAAAAGGTAGCGTACCCTAAGGAAGAAGAGAATCTGATTGAGTTCCTCCAAAGATGTCAGAAGAAAAGGTCCGAGGTCATGTTGTGCCCCCGCTGTAGCACTGTGTTCGACAAGAAGGCAGCAGACAACCTGGAGGGAATCGAAAAAGCCAAAAGGAAAGGAAACTGGGGGGCAGTTCCACTTGCGAGAACGGAAAGGTTCGATCCAAGGCAAAGTGATCAGAATCAGCAAAGGTTTGGTCGAAGGTACCCAAATCCTTCAAGCCCACCAACAAAGCTCCTAATGACAAATGGGTTCAACCAATAAGGGAAGCCCAGGGACAGAAAAAGTGGAGAAATTTCGAAGTTCAGAGGGGTTCGTCTATGGCTGGCAACAAGGAAGTTGAAAGACCAAAACCAAGGCCTTATCCCTCAAAAAATTATAAAGGCAAGAACCCCATGTCGAGGTCCCAATGGAGGCGTTTCCAAAGACAAAAAAAGGGCGGAAAAGGAAGCTGCTGAAAAAGGAGCTGTTGAGGAAGTGGTCGTCGAAAGAAGCAAACCAGAGTCAAGTAGCAATACTGAAGTAGCCAATCAACAAGGAGCATCTTACAGCATCAATTCATGCAATGCAATTGAGCCGGTACAACCCAAGGAAATTGGTGAACCTGACGTGAAATTTCAAGTTTAGCGTGATTCAACAATTTATATGCATAAAAAATGGTTTTTGAGAAATAGAAATCGTACATGAAATGGTTTTTAAGCCATATTATTAAAAAATATATATGTCGAAACCATTAAAAGAGAACACCAATTGAATTGGAGAATCTTATCAAAATTATTTTGAAAAGTTTTATCCTTTGAGAGGCCTTTAATGATTAATCATTGTGATTTAATTTGCATGTCAATGCAAGGTGTGTTTCGAGAGACAAATGATACATCTGCAGTTTTAGGCTTTTGAATTGTTGTCAACAACACTTAAAATGTGTTAAATTGACAATTAGTTTTTTGGTAGAAACTTGGTTTAAAGGACAAATGGTTGTTTTCGACTAAGGTTTTTAAGGATTAAATTCCAATAATGGTCGAAGATGGAAATATGACAGCATGTCATCTTGAAATGTTTCAATGATAATGAAGTTATTGGATTGATCATGGGAGTCGAAATTATCTTTAAAAATTTTCTAAGTTTTCAAAAGAGGTTGTTATATGTTCTCTATGAATTGGTGACATGATTTAAAATGGTATTCCTCCCCACTTCCTTCGAGAACCAACTTTTAGGGAGGGGCTTATGATAATATCACAAATATATAATTGATGGTATTAACAAAGACTTGGTGTTAGAGGTCGAATGGCTATCTTGTGTTTCTCACTTTAATACGTATATATTGGGTCAAGTTGGAAAACATGGAAGTGAGGCAAAGGAACATCATTTGTCGAAATTAGCCATATTAAGTGGAATTCGACAAAACTCTTTTGTGACATTCGACTAACATGTGAAGCAGTTATAAAGTTTGAGTGCACTATATAAATACTTAGTATTTATCATTTTCCTTTCAGTCAAAAGACAAATACTGGGGGGCCTCTGTTAATATATAAAATTAAAGTCTTTGTATTCCGACTGTCAACCGAATTATATGCAGCAGATTGATGGATGTCAAAGGAATTCGAGTTTGTGCTATAGATAGTAGGGTGTTTTCAAAGATTTTACTTTCAACCAAGAAGTGGCATGTTATAAGACATTCAAAAAAGAATTCGAAAAAGACAGTCGAAGAAGTCATTCAAAGAGTCGAATATTGTCGATCAAGCAAACAACTCCTACAAGGAAGTTATTAGAAGTTATTAAAAGTAGTTATCCAAAAGGACATGTGTCAATCTTAGATTAAGGAAGTTATTAAATAAGACACTTGTTAAAATATTAGATGTAGGAAGTTATTTTCTTTTCTCTATAAATAGTTGTAATTACTATATTTTAGAGGTTGGATCCTATTTTTTGAAAGTCTTGTAACACCCACGCCGCAAGGGCAAACGGGTTCAGGGACGGATAAAGATGGATTCCATCCACCCTTTACATTCTCTTCAATTTAATATTGTTTTGTTTATGCTTTATTTTCCTTTTCATTTCGCAATTCTACATTTCTTTTCATTTCCTTTATTTTTCTATCTTTTGAATGCTCACTTGAGTTTTATTTCTTTTAAGTTGCCATGAGACAACTTGTTTTATAAAAGTTGTTGGAATTATTTCTGACACTAAGATGAACAATGATTTTGTTCTTAGAGAATGCATATGAATTGATATCATAAATTGCGAGACTTGAACGAATATTGTAAAAGGAATTTTATCCAGTTCTAAAGTGTTGATGGATAATGATTGTTTACATTACCAAATATCGATGTAAACAAATTGGTGAACCTGAATCAGATGCATCTCTCGACATTGTGTGCAACGTGGTATCTGTCCTCCCAAAGGAATATGACCAAATCATGGAGGTCGAAGAAGAGGAGGATGTTGTCGAAAGTGAAGTTATAGGACACAGGCCAGTGTGTTACTATATCATGAATAACGGCTGTGTCGAAGAACAAAATGCCTTTTTCGAAAGGCCAGATGACTCCATGCGTGGCCACCTCAAGCCCCTATTCATAAAGGGGAAGGTGGAGAATGTAGGAGTAAACAAAATCCTGGTGGATGGAGGGGCTGCAGTTAATTTAATGCCCCATTACTTGTTGAAAAAGATTGGGAAAGATGACTCCGACACAAAGCCCCACAACATGGTACTATCAAATTATGAAGGCAAAGTAGGAACAACTATGGGCGTTATCCAAGTGGACTTAACTGTTGGAACAATAACTAGACCAACAATGTTCATGGTCATAGCCCCGAAGGCTAATTACAACTTACTTCTGGGTAGAGAATGGATCCATGGAGTAGGTGCGGTGCCCTCGTCGATGCACCAGCGCATAGCTATTTGGCGATCTGATGGTATCGTCGAAAACATAGAGGCGGATCAAAGCTACTTCATGGCTGAAGTAAACCATGTGGATCGGTGCAGTTTCGACAAACACTTGGCTCACATAGCTCCATGCAGCCCAGCAAATTTCGACCTGAACGCTACAGATAATGCGTTTTGTTCGTTGTATCTCCACCCCACGTATGGTTTCCAGTGGGATATAGAAGTTGTCGACGAAGCAAACTACATCTTTGGTGCTGCACGTATAGAGCCAACTGGCTGGGGAAGCGAGTTTGGTGATGATGAGTGAATCAGCAGCGCTCGAAAGGATTACGGCTTATGTAGCCGAAAATAAACTCAAGGCGGCTCTAGAAGCCGAAGTAAAGTATATGGCTGTCGAAGCCAATAAAAAAGATTTCGACAAACAATGTCCTAGAGGAGACGTTGAAGAAGATCTGTTCCACACAGAGATTGGTGAATGGCAACATCAAAAGCTAGACGCCATTTATAATGACGAACCCTTGGGGTTTGAAAAGAATCCAGCTTCGACTGATATGAAGATGGTGGCGCAGGATCCATTAGAAGAAGTCGATTTGGGACTGGGGGCAGAAAAAAGGCCAACCTACATAAGTGCCAAGATGGACCCCCAGTTAAAAGTCGAAATAGTCCAACGGCTGAAAGAGTTTAAAGATTGTTTCGCGTGGGACTACGACGAAATGCCTGGTCTCGACAGGAGTTTGGTCGAATTGAAGTTGCCTATAATCGCAGGAAAGAAGCCTGTCAAGCAAACTCCCAGACGCTTCGCACCAGAAATTTTGTCGAAGATTAAAGAGGAGGTCGAAAGACTTCTGAAATGCAAGTTCATCCGCACAACGAGGTACGTCGAATGGATTGCAAATATTGTTCCTGTAATAAAGAAAAATGGCAAATTAAGGGTATGCATTGACTTTCGAGATTTGAATTCAGCTACCCCTAAGGACGAATATCCTATGCCAATAGCAGAAATGCTTATAGATTCTGCTGCAGGCCATGAGTATCTAAGCATGTTAGATGGATACTCTGGCTATAATCAAATTTTTATTGCTGAAGAAGATGTCCCTAAACGGCATTTCGTTGTCCCGGAGCCATAGGCACCTACGAATGGGTGGTAATGCCTTTTGGTTTAAAAAATGCTGGGGCAACTTATCAGCGAGCCATGAATTCGATTTTTCATGATTTTATCGAAACTTTTATGCAGATCTATATAGATGACATTGTAATTAAGTCTGTTTCAGGCAAAAATCATATTGACCATCTTCGACAATCGTTCGAAAGAATGAGGAAGTTTGGTTTAAAAATGAACCCTCTCAAATGTGCTTTTGGTGTGCAGGCGGGAGATTTCCTTGGCTTTATGGTCCACAAGAAGGGGATCGAAATCAATGAAAACAAAGCCAAAGCAATAATGGAGGCAAAAGCGCCATCAACAAAGAAGGAGCTGCAGTCTCTGCTTGGGAAGATCAACTTTCTTAGAAGGTTCATCTCCAACCTTAGTGGAAAAACGCAGGCCTTCTCTCCTCTACTTCGATTGAAGAAGGAAGACTTTATATGGGGGCAAGATCAACAAGATGCGTTCGAAAAAATCAAGGAGTACTTGACCCACCCCCCAATCTTGATGTCTCCTTGTAGAAGTAAAAGTATGAGGTTGTATATAGCGGCATCAGATAGGACATTAGGAAGTATGTTATGTCAAGAGGATGAGAATGGCGTCGAAAGAGCCATCTACTACCTCAGTAGAGTCTTAAATGATGCCGAAACTAGGTATAGTATAATAGAAAAGTTGTGTCTATGTGTTTACTTTTCGTGTATAAAGTTAAAGCACTACATAAAGCCAGTCGATGTATATATTTCCTCTCATTTTGACGTAATAAAGAATATGTTATCAAAATCAATTTTGCATAGTCGAATTGGGAAATGGGCTTTGGCATTGACTGAATATTCTTTAATGTATTTGCCTTTGAAGGCTGTTAAAGGACAAGTGGTGGCTGACTTTATAGCTGACCACGCCATAAATGAAGATGATGTTGAATATGTCGAAATAGAACCATGGAAGCTATACTTCGACGGTTCCAGCCATAAGAACGGAACTGGAATTGGACTTTTAATTATTTCTCCTAACAGAATTCTAACAAAATTCAAGTACAAAGTCGAAGGCTTATGTTCGAACAATGAAGCAGAATATGAAGCTTTGATAACTGGACTTGAAATTTTATTGGAATTGGGGGCAACTAGAGTCGAAATAATGGGAGACTCTGAGTTGGTAATAAAGCAAGTAACCAAGGAGTACAAGTGTGTTAAAGAAAATTTAATCATGTACTTCGTAATAGCTAACAGTCTCTTGAAGAAATTCGACAGTGTAACTATCAGGCATATTCCTCGAATGGAAAATCAAGTGGCGAATGACTTGGCACAACTTGCATCTGGTTATAAAGTGTCGAAAGAAAAGTTGGAAAAAGCCATTGAAGTAAGAGGAAGAGTTGTATCAACTAAGTTGTCTCCATCAGATTTGGAGACAATAAAATTAGGGTATGGTAACGAAGAAAGTTTTGAGATATTTAATATAAACGATTCGAGAATCGAATATTCGAGAAAGCCCATCAAGGATTATCTACAAGACCCAAATCAGAAAGTCGAAAGGAAAGTTAAGTACAGGGCATTAAGTTATGAGCTTTTTGGAAATGAGTTGTTTAAAAAGACTTCAGAGGGAGTTCTGTTAAAATGCTTGGGCGAAAATGAAGCTTTTATAGCATTGTCGAGTGTGCACAGTGGTGCATGTGGTGCTCATCAAGCAGGTCATAAAATGAAATGGATATTATTTCGACAAGAGGTGTATTGGCCAACAATGTTGAAGGATTGTGTCGAATTTGCAAAAGGTTTCCAGGAGTGTCAAGTACATGCAGGAATACCACATGTTCCAGCAAGTGAGTTACATTCTATTGTGAAGCCTTGGCCATTCAGGGGTTGGGCTTTAGATTTAATTGGAGAAATTCGACCATCATCTTCGAAAGGCCAAAGATACATTTTGGTCGGAATAGATTATTTCACAAAGTGGATAGAGGCCATACCTTTAGTAAACGTTGATCAAGAAGCGGTCATATAATTCATTCGAAAACATATCATCTATAGGTATGGGATACCCGAGACAATAACAACAAATCAAGGGTCTGTGTTCACGGGGAAGAATATGCAAACATTCGCAAAAGAGATGGGGTTCAAGCTTCTCACTTCGACGCCTTATTACGCTCAAGCAAATGGACAAGTCGAAGCAGCAAATAAGGTGGTGATAAGTTTAATTAAAAAGCACGTAGGGACAAAGCCTAAGAATTGGCATAAGACGTTGGATCAAATTTTATGGGCTTGTCGAACATCTCCTAAAGAAGCAACAAATGCTACCCCATTTAGATTAACATATGGACACGATGCAGTTTTACCAGTTGAGATTTATTTACAGTCGATTCGAATTCAAAGGCATCATGAAATTCCATCAGACATATATTGGAATATGATGATGGACGAGTTAGTCGATTTGGACAAAGAAAGATTAAATGCGTTGGATTTATTGAGAAGGCAAAAAGAAAGAGTCGAAAAGTTTTACAATAAGAAAGTAAAATGTAAGACGTTCTTAATTGGTGAGTTAGTCTGGAAAGTAATTCTCCCCATGGATCGAAAAGATAGACTAATGGGAAAATGGTCCCCTAAGTGGGAAGGACCTTTTCAAGTTATACAAGTGTTTTCCAATGGCGCATATGAAATCGAGGAGTTGGATAAAGATAAGCGTGTATTGAAAATAAACGGGAAATATTTGAAAAAATATAGGCCCACATTGCAAGAAATTAAAATAGCAGTTTAATAATTCTAAAAAGAAAAGCAATATGGAGGATTAATAATCTTCTCGCCAAATAATATAGATCCATTGTCATTACAAAAGGGCTTTAAAAGCCAAACAAACATTACAAGTGTTCAAACGGGAAAAGATGCTTTCAGCTTCTCAAATTCCGACTTCTGGATTTGAAGGCGTCGCTCACAAAGCGTCTTGTTTTTAGAAATCTCCTCAATCTCCTCACCAAGCTTACGGGCCCTGTCGACATGATGCACACCAACTTCTAGCTCTTTGCGGATTTCCTCCTGGTTATTCTTCTGCAGTTCTGCTTGACGTTTTTCTGCCTGTGAAATTTTGCCTTGGAGGACAGCAATTTGTTTTTTCCATTTTAGGATGTTTTCGCCACACAAAGCTGCTTCCCGCTTATTTTGCTCAGACACTTGCTCCATTTCAGTTACCTTGTTGGACGAATTCGACGCAGCTTCCCACTCAGCAAGTTGGGTCTCTGTTTTGTTTTCAAGCTTCTTAGAGTACTCTCGAAGTCGATTGAAGTCAGTTACCACAAGATCTATCAAGGTAGTAAGGTCCAGCACCACATCAGTGACTTCATGAGGAGCCTCCAGGACGTTGACTTGCTTTAGGATTTTCTTCAAGTCGAATTGAGCAGAGGAGTCATTCTCCAGAAGTTGAAATAAGTCAATATCAAGGACCTTCTGTCGAATGTTTGCCAGCAATTTGTCCATTGATTTGGCATCAGAAGTAGTTCCTAAGGTGGTCGAACTACTGATGGTAGTATCAGCAAAGTTGTAGCGGGAACTGAGCATGGTCTTTAAGTACTCAAAAGGCCTTTGCACCTTCATACTTTCTAGCTCCTCATGAGAGAGTTGGGTCGATGTCGTCCCGGTCGAAGCAGCTTTAGTTGTTTTACCAAGATTTTCTTCGATGTTTTCTGTCTCTTAGTCAGTATCAGCAGCGGGAGTTGGTGGCCTTTCATGTTCTTTTTCTTCTTCTTCGGCATCACTTGCAGCCTCCTCATCTTTCTCTTCGTCAGCAAATTCTGAATGGGGGGAGATTGATCTTCAGCTTCATTTCTTGTGGCAGCCGCTGCAGTAGGTATCACAGTATCCCCATCAGTTTTGACGAAGTCTTCAGTATCAGGACCAGTCTCTTCTTCCACTACTTTTGGAATTCGTATAGAAATGGCAACGGGTTGATCTACTTCGGTGGCTGATTCCTTCGCTGAATTCTTAGGAGAGGATTTGGAGGCGCTGGCTGGGTTATAAGTAGGATCACTGCTGGTCTTGGGAAGAACTTGGATCATAGGGTGTCCATGAATGTCGACAGGTACCTGAAGGATAAATAGGTCAAAGAAAGGAATACAAGTAAAACAACTTGTTAGCATCGAAAGGAAAAGAAAAATCATACCTTTGGAATTTTGGTCTTCAGGCTAGAACTTTCACTTTTCGCTGGAGCAGGAGTGATTTCCTCACCTGGTTTCTTTGATAGAATTTTCTAAAAAACATATATTCGAATAAATAAAAAGCAAGATTGAACTGCTTCCCATTTTCCACACCTTCATATATAGGAGTTTCCACGCGAACGTGTTCTAGGCCAATATGAAGGTGACCTTTGAAATTGTCCAGGGTGTACTTAGTCGGAACCACTCGCTTGACACGTTTTTGATTGTCCTGGCGAAGAACTTTTAGATTCTCCCCACAAATGAACCAATCTGGGAATGGAGGGCTAAAAGCCACGCCAAATTCAGCAGATGGTAAAGGGGGAAATTTTGGGCGATAAAGTTTAAAAGCTACCTCATAGCGTTGTTCTGGTCGAACATACGAAGGTAGTTTTAACTCATCAAGTTTTTCTGTAAACTTTTGTTTCAAAGTAACTGCTGCTTCGCGTATGGTTCGACTAAGATCATCAGGCCTGTAGGCAGTTTCAAAGTATTTCTGGAAAGCTTGGATTTCTTTGATGTGTCGAGTAGTACCTTTCTTGGTCCTGTCCTGCACAAGAGCGAAGGCTTTAGTCAGTTGAGTGGTAAAAGAATCCACGTTGAACATTTGAGACTCATAGTAAGCCCTCCACCATTCATCAAACTCTTGAGTGCAGAGGAAGCTAGGTCGAAAGACCACTGGTTGGATTTCGACCAGGTTAGAATACTTCGCTAACAACTCAGAGCATTCGTCTTCAGTGTGGGTCATGTTGTAATGAATCAGAGAACCTTTCCTGGAGAAAAGAGGTTTTGGTACTATCTGTATCAACCCAAACTGTCGAGAAACCAGGTTGGGTTGATAGTTAACAAGGGAAACTTTGAGTTTTGAAGGGCCAAGTTTGGATACTAAAAGTCTTGGAGTAAGGAAGGATTCCCAGACGTTGAGGAATTCGTCTTCCAGCGATTTCGATTATAGGGGAAGTTTTCTGGTGAACCATGAGGGTCCAACTTTCCTTTCAGCAAAAGGAGCCATGTTGGGTGTAAAACTATAACGTTTCGCAAACATCATGACATAGCTAGTAAAGGTTTGTTGAAGACTCAGGCCTTCGTCATGAGGTGTCAGCTGCGCCAAACGAAGACCTTCGACGCGTCTGTCCCCTAGAACGGCTGGGTCCACAGTGGATTTGTTGGGAAGAGAGGCTTCGAAAGTGGCAATGAGCCACAATTGTAAAAGCCAAAAAGGCCCTGATAGCAGCAAAGTCTTCTTCTCCTTGATGTTCTTTAAAATGGTGACTCCTTCGCCAAGGGATTCATATAGATTCCCCAGAATCATCTCGCTAAGACATAACTTGTGCCTAGCATGAAGCTGATTCGCTATGGTGATATAGCGCTTCGCCACCTGGAGAGATCTGGAGCAGAAAACGCACCTCGACAGCCAAAGGGCCAGGAAAGCTACATGTTCTTGGTCAGAAACTTCCTTGGTTTCCTTGTCATGGTAATTGGCAATATAGGCTGTGAAGATGGCCTTGTTGGTGTCGAAACCTATTGAATCGTCAGCAAGCAAGTTGGGATCATAGTCAACTCCTAAGGGGCTTAATCCAGTGATATCAGCTATGTCAAAAAGCGTAGGAGTGATCATCCCACAGGGAATATGGAAATTGTTGTATGTACTATCCCAGAAATAGAGAGAGGCCAAAAGCAAGGAAGGGCAATATCCTGGCCCTACTTTCGACAATTGAATAAGATCGTAAATGCCCATGGTTTTCCAATCGTTGCTCTTAACCTTTTCTATCTTTTCCAACCATGCCAAATAGTCAGAGGGATCCTTCGACAGAGGACAGGACCTAAAAATTCTAAAATTGTTCATATATTCTAGGTTTATTACTTCGTCAGAAGGAGTCCCTTGGCCATCTATTTTGGATTTCTCATCTATGATCTTCTCCTTATCCGTCCTAGGCCTAACACCATTCGCTATGGGTTTGTAGCGATGGTAGGTCGGGAAAAATTCTCGCACCTTAACTGGGTCTAGTGTTAAGTCTGGTAGCGGTCCTAAAATTGCATGAGATTTTCCAGAAATTAAAATGGGGATAAGTACCTGAGATTGGTAAATGGAGCGCTTTTCCTCTTCATTAGGAGGTTCTGGAATGTACTCGTGATTCCCCACCACTCTGGGACCAAGAATCCTCTCCACCGGTGCTAGACTGTTGGACTTCCGAGGGTCTTTGTCGGTGATCTTCTGAGAAGTGGAGGAAGCCATTGCTAGTTACAGAGAAAGTGGAAAGAAAATGAGGAAGATGAAGTTTTGAAAGAGCTCTTGGAAAGAAAATGAGGGGGATGAAGTGTGAAAAATAACGTAAAAGGGGAAAAAATGAAGTTCTCAGCTTATATATATAAGTTATGAAAGAGAAGCGGTTGGTATTCTGAAAGTGGAAATGGAAAGGTAATGGGAAGGTTATGGGACACGTGATGAGTGTGAAGTGGATAATGCTGACGGCGGCAGTTAGGGTTTGACCCACGATGTGATAGGAGTAGAGTAGGAATGATGAGATCTCAAAAACGTGGGCTGAAATGACGTTTTGGGAAAAGCGCAATGATGATTATGACATTTCTAATGTCTAAATCATATGAACAGTCGCTAGTCGAAAAGTCCATGGCCTCGAAAGGCACTGGCAAAAAATGTTTTTCTCCCTTAGTCGAAAACGTATTTTTTGGGGGGCAATTTGTAGATGGCTAATTTCGACGCCAGGGAAATGGTTCAGAAGAAAAGAGAAAATTCGACCGGTAAGATTCGACCGGGCATTGCAGTAAGGAAATTCTTAGCTCCTGAGTAGGAGGCAAGTCGAAAGAGCGTGGTACTTGCAAGAAGCATTGCTGGATTTTTGCCAAGTGAGGAAGTAGGTTTCGACGAAGGAGGATTCGGCCCATTCGACGGGTGTTTTGAATTTTAAATTTCTGGAGGGAAGTGTCATTTTGAAATAGGACGCGTGGAATGCATCTAGGAGGCGAATACATGCAGAATGACATTTGTCGCCATTAGGAGAGATGACTGTTATAGGTAATTATTTCGTTTGTATATAAATAGGAGATCTTGATGTTAGATTCGAGGTGTTCCAAACTGTGTACAAATTACCGTAAATACTCAAAGTAACCGCGCGAGAGAAACGAGTGTTCTGGAAAATGTATGTGTGGGAAACACCAGTTTACCTTTATGCAATTTCAATGAAATTTTAAGTTTTCCTTCATTTCTTTATGTTCAAGTTATCTTTTATTTCAGAAATTTACTTTTAGTTTAAGTTGGTTTCCATTACTTCTTCGCCATTTTTATGATTTGTTCTACTAGTCAAAATAGTTGTTAAGAGGAATCTTAGACACATAAGAACGAATACGTTAATTTTCAAAATCAAACATACTCTCAAAAGCACTTTGTCCTAGGATTTGTTTGGTTGGTCCTGTTAGTGAACTAATTTTCATAAATTAGGAAACCAGAGATTGTTCGCCAAATTCACCAGCGAACAATACAACAACGGTTTTTTAAAATAACCGTCATTATAAGTAGTTCTAATGTTGCATTTTATTTTTTTTTATTAAAAGACATACAACAACGGGTATTTAAAATAATTGTAATTATAGGTAGCGCGCTTTTCAGTTTATTACAACACTTACTGGGTCGTGATTGTAAGTATTATATATATAACGACACTCTACATAACAACGCATGTGCCCGCGTCATTAAATATCTTTCCAAACCGTTGTTAAATGGGTTTTCCGTAGTAGTGAAAGGTTACGGCAATGGCGTCCCCTACCCATGAAAATGTGATTTTTGAAGCCCTGGTCGTCCGTTTCAGCCAACAAATAATACCTACATTGTCTCTAAACTATGTTTCTAAAACTATCTAAGGATTTCTACCCCTAAAATAATATTCTAACTAGTTTACGAAAAATACTCGAAAATACCTCAGAAACTCGAAAACCTACCGATTATATCGAGCTTTGAATGTGTCGGTGTTTCTTGATCGTTGAAATGAACGCTCCTTGTCGAACTTGATTGAAAATAATGAAGTTTGGTGGAAAAAGATTTGTTGAGTTGAGAGAGTTTGGAGAATGAGAGAGGAGAAGAGACTCAGACGCGTAAGTATTCTAATTTGTTCCGGAATTATATAAACGGGAACATTCCGTAAATGTAACTCCGGAAAAAACCAACGTTGAGTAAAAAAGTTGCGTCCGGAGATATATCTCTAGACGCAAAGAGTATTTTTGGAAACGCACATGGTGCATAAGAACTCCAAGGGGTGGGGTAAGAAACTCTCATTTTTTAATTTGTAACTTCATTTTAATTTTAATAGAAAAATTAAATTTATTTATTTAAGGATAAAGACTACTTATGGTAACTAAAATATATTTGAAGATTTGAATTATTTGAATGCACCGTAAGTTAAAGGATGTGGTCCATAATTTTTGACAAAATAAAATGTGTTAGTTTTTTAATTATTTTATGTTAAGTTAATAAATATAAAAAATAAATAAAATAACATGTAAAATGAAATGAATTAGTTGGCGATCCACATCACTCACCATATGTAGATTATTAAAAAAAAAAGTACATTTCATTGTTCTAATAAAAAATAAAGAACAGTATTAAAATTGGTTAATACATCCTCCATTCTTTTCCAGTGTCACTTTTTAAAAAAAATTATTTCTTTTTAAATGTCATTTTAAAATTTAAAGTAATATTAGTTATTGTTTTTTAAAAATTATTTCTAATAATTTATTAATTTATGAGAAAATTGATGATCCATTGATAGTGTAAAAAAAATTTTACACTGTCAACCAATCAAAACCATAAATTTCACCAAATTAGACTGTAATTTTAAAATAAAAATTATATACAATAACAAAACGATATGTTTTTATAGAAGGACAATGTAAAACTTTTTTACACTGTTAATGCATTTCCTTTAACCTCTCAATTTATTATGTAAAGAGAAGAAAGTCAAATAAATTTTTAAAAATTAAGGAGTAAAATTAAAAAACAAAACATTATTTAAAAAAGTACAAAAATCATCTTTTTTTATATATTTAAAAAATTTAAAAATGACATTTAAGAAAATAGATGGTGTAATAAAACAGAGAGACTACTAAATGTTCTCTCTTCTCACTCCCCACTCAACAGTATCAAGAATAGCGGGCTCAGTGCCCCATATAAACCGTCTTTTCGATTTTCTCATCGTTCTTTTTGTTTTTATTTTTTTCATAAATAAATTTTCTATCGATGTTTTGTTTTTTATTTCTTTCTTTCTAAAGTGAATTTTTAGATTCTTGTTTCTATTTTTCTATCTTTTTTTGAAATAGGTATTTTTTTGTCTTGGTACTGTTAAAAATGACAATATCATAATCATAATATGTAAATGAAGATGCTTGCTTTGAATTTTGAAATGTTAGACTTTTAGGTTTTGACTTGTTGTGATCGTAGTGACGAACTTCTAATATTCTAGTTTGCTGTTGTTGTTTTTGAACGTTTCCATATATATATATATATATATATATATATATATATATATATCCTATGTTGTCATTAGTAGGCGCTATCAAGCATTTAATTAGCATCCGTGGTCGTGTAATAGTTTTTGCGATTTCGGTTGGTATATGTGTCGCGATACAGTTTGTGGTTATTGTCGTGTAAATTAACCAAAAAATTTTCTTTATTCCAAAAACGGTGAATAATTGGATCAGTATCGGCACCCCTCTACAGTTTTGTCGCGGCTATTTTTGCGGTAACGGACCGTGTTTTAAAACCTTGGCACGTGCTATAGTGAAATAATAGCAATGACAGGCTTTTGACCGACAAGATGCTGCCAATAATAGCTGTTGTTGTGACTGCTAGTTGCTGCCCTAACGGCTATTGCGAGTTCTATTAGGGTTTTGGGGCGAAAAATTTCAAATCCTTTTTTCTAACAGCTGTGTTTTGTGAGGGTATAAATGTCAATTTAAACCCTTTTAAGGGTAATGTCTATTCTTGATTCTTGGTATTTTCTTGCTTATAAACAACTATTTGTTCTTCCTACATTTAGTTTAGTTCTGTTAGATTTTTATTTGTTTAAGTTTTATTCCCATGTATTTTAGAGTAAGTGTAGTAGAGCTGAGGACGTGACATTAGATGTGTGGTAAAGCTAGACGGCAAACGATTAGAAATGACAATATTAAAAAGAGTGTTAGGGTATCACCTGTGTTAGAGAAGATATTGAAAAATAGATTTGGTGATTTGGCCATGTATAAAGAAGTCAAGTCCTGTAGATTATGTGATAAAGAGAGTAGAACAAATGGAAAGAAGTCAAACAACTAGAGGCAGAGCAAGGTCTAGAAAAACTGTAAGAGAAATTATTAAGAAAGATCTCAAAATTAACGATTTGAATAGAAGCATGACTCTAGATTATTGCGAAAGTTAGATCCATGTATAGCTTTACATGATCCGTGTAAAGTTGATCTATGTGGTCGATCCCAATTAATGAAATAAGGCTTGGTTGTTGATGTTATTGTACTCTTTAATTATGAAGTATGATGTTCTCTTTAATTTTGTGTAATATTCTATTTTTGAATATTCATGTTTATTTTTCTACCGTGTTTTTTAGTCTTTGCAATAACGGTTATCTCTAAATTGCTATAGCATTTTTGGGTGTCGTTGATATGCGACATATGGTGCTATACCGGATTAACAATGCAGTATCAATTAATTGTTTTAAAAACTTAAATAAGGTGAAAGACTTGACTTATTTTATGTCTCACACACTGCTTTATATTTGAATGCTTATTTACAGAGTGAAGAATTTCAGAACAGTTAGAGATGGTAGGAATTCTAAGTGATTCAAAGATCTTGTGCACTATGATAGGGTTCACCATGATGCTGATAATAGGTACTTAAAGAATTAATCGCCGACGTATTATGCCGATGATAATAGGTATTTACGACATCGTTAACTGACACGATATTCCAGCAAAAGGAACTTAACTAATCAAAGGCCAAAACACTATGCTGAGAAGAGGCACGTACGACATAAAACGCCGGAAGACTATGTCGATAAAAAGTGTTTGCCACATCAAACACCAGAGGATTTTGCTGATAAAAGCCACTCACCGTATCAAATGCCGGAAGACTATGATGCCAACAAGGGCTTACCTTATAAAAAACCAAATCGGTATGCTGATAAGCAGCACTTACTACATCGAATGCCGTCACATGCTGAAAAGAGGCACTTGCCACATCAAACACAAGACTTTGTTGATAAAAGATGCTTCCAACATCAAACGATAGAAGACTTTGCTGATAACTGTTAGAAGTAATTCATGTTAGTCTGTCGAAGTCGAAGGGTTTTATAGGTTTTGGTCGAAATGTTGTAGAGTCAGTCGAATAGTTATAATGATGTATATTCAGCTGTATTCGACAGAATCGAATACAGCTGGTAGGAATTCAGTCGAATTGACTAGGTTGTGTCGAAATGTTAGTTTTGGGCCTGGGCTTTGACAGCCTATATAAAGGGCATTGTATTTTATATTTTATATACAACAGCTTCATAATAAAATTTTACAAGTTTCGCAAAACCCTAATCTCTTTTCTCTCCTTCTTCTTCTTCTTCTCTCAAATATCCATCTTTCTTGGAACACAGTTCCAACAATTGGTATCAAGGAGCCCGGTTGCGATTCAGAGAGAATCTAATGGCAAACGGAGCAACAACGTCCACACAATTCCCAGCGAATTTACCGGTTTTCAAAGGAGAAAACTACCAACGGTGGGTGGCGCAGATGAGAGTTATCTTCAGATTTCAAGATGTGGTTGAAATCGTGAATGATGGTGTAACAGAATTGGGGGCAAATGCTACTGATGAACAGAAAGCTGCGTACAAGGATCAAAGGAAGAAAGATGGCAAAGCGTTATTCTTGATTCATCAGTGTGTGGATCCGAATGTGTTTGAGAAAATTATTGAAGAAGAATCTGCAAAAGAAGCGTGGGACAAGTTAAAGAACTTGTATGGAGGTGACGAGAAACTGAATAGCGCGATAAATGTCGAGGTAAACAATCATGTTTATTCTATTAAGATCTTGGAGGATTCGTTTGGCCCCCTATTCAAGTGATAAGAGATGTGGTAAGAGTTTTGGGGCTGAGGAGGATAGCTCTGACATAGTAGATTCTGAATCTGGATCTGAAGTGAATTCAAAGGTCTGGGAGATTTATTCTAAAAATCTATGCAGCTCTTCCAAATCCTCTGAGACTAGATCAGAGTCTAGGGAGAAGGAAGTATCTCCTAAATCTTTCTGCAGCCCTGATGTGTCGAGGGTAGACGTTGAAGCCAGTTCTGATTCCATTTCCGGTTCTCCTTCATGTTGTGAGAGTCCCCTGCTTTCAACTGGAAATAAGGACAACTTCTCGTTCCCTCCTGAGGTTGTCCCATGTACTCTTGATCCTGATATACAGAATAATATTAGGAAGCCTCTGACGGGTACAGACAATTTGATTACAGAAGAGTATTCGGTTGAGACGCAGACGTTGGCAAAAAAGAGTAAGAATTTGATGGGAGAAGCTTCTACTTCAAAGAAAAAGAAACTTATGGAAAATTTATACCAGAAGATTAAAATTTCGTTTAACCCTTCTTATTATGCTACTCTGCTGCAAATAGAAGGTGCTCAGTTCCATCATCAATCGAACAGTGGTGATCAAGTGGTGGCCAAACATGCTGGATCTGATTCTATTGATAATTCCATTGGAGACTCGTGTTTCATACATAGTAACTCTAGGATTAAAAAGAGACTCGATAGCCTGCCATCTAGAGTTTGGAGTGTGATTAAGTCACTTGGGATTGAAGCAGAGGAGGATGACGAGGTTTTTGAAGCTATATTAAGAAAACTGGAAGTCAAAGATAGGAAATCCAATAAAGGATGTTTGGTGGAGGACAAGGGGTTGCCATGAATATTATGTCATATAATGTTAGGGGGTGTGGTGGTAGCTTGAAAAGAAAAAGTATCAAGGCTACAATTCACAAGAGGGGTGTAGACATATGTTTTATTCAAGAAACAAAGTGCACAAAAATGAGTGATGAAATAATCAAAAGCTTATGGGGTAATAATCAGTGTCAATGGTCTGCTAGTGATTCAGAGGGGCAATCTGGTGGCATTGTGACTATATGGAGAGTCAATTCCTTAGTTCCGTTATGCAGTTATAGAGGCAATGGTTTCCTTAGTTTGCAGGTTATTTGGAGGGGTAAGGTCTGCTATCTATTCAATATATATTCACCATGCAGTATTGCTGAGAAAAGAGAGTTGTGGGCGAAGCTTATTTCTTTGAAAAGGAATCTAGAACCGGGTGAATGGATACTTGGTGGTGATTTCAACTCAATCAAAAATTCAACTGAACAAATTGGTTGTAGCAGCCACAACAAAAGACACATGGAAGAATTTGAAGAATTCATCAATTCAATTGGTTGTGTAGATTTACCTCTGTTTGATAAAAGGTTTACGTGGTTTCGGGCTAAGGGCAAGTCGTGCTACAGACTTGATAGGTTCCTGGTTTCTAATGGTGTATTACAAGGTTGGAATATGATTGATCAGAGGATTGGTGAAAGAGATGTGTCTGACCACAGACCAATATGGATTTCGGCTAAAAATAATAACTGGGGTCCCAAACCCTTTAAGACTCTATCCTGCTGGTTTGATCATCAGAAGTTTATTCCTTTCATTAAAGATGAGTGGAATGCTCTAGAGGTCTCAGGAAATGCTACCTTCATTCTTTCAAGGAAGGTTCAGGCTTTGAAACCGAGAATCAGATGGTGGAACTCCAATATATTTGGATGGGTTGACACAAACATTCGCTATAATTCTAAGGAATTGAATGATATGGAAGATACATTTGATTATGAAAGGAGGATAACTAATGCTGAGCAAGTTTCTAACAGGAATGAAGCTGAAGATTCTATGTGGAAGTATTTAAGAATTAAAGAAAGCTTGATCAAACAGAAATCTCGATTGAAATGGAGGGATGAAGGAGACTTGAACACTAAGTTTTTCCACGATGCGCTGAAAAATAGGACATTACAGAACACAATTTCTTCTGTTTTCGTTGATGGTACGATTATTGAAGAGGTCAATGAAGTTAAGTCTGCTATTAAGAGTCACTTTGAGAAGAGGTTTAGCAAGGTGAACAGAGTGTTTCCTCCAATTGGTGGTAGTGGTTTCAAATGCCTTTCAGAATATGATAGCTTGGAGTTAGAGCAACCAGTCACTTCTGATGAAGTTAGGAGAGCAGTGTTTGACTGTGCAGGCAATCGTAGTCCTGGCCCTGACGGATATAGTTTCGAATTCTTCAAAAATTGTTGGTCCATTGTTGGTAAAGACTTCACGAACTGTATTCTAGAATTTTTTGATGGTGCTCCATTACACAAAACTTTTGCTTCTTCCTTCCTTGTTCTAATCCCCAAGAACATTTGCCCCTCAAATCTAGATGAATACAGACCCATATCCCTTATAAGTTATGTCTATAAAGTAATTTTGAAAATCTTAGCCCATAGACTTAAAAACAAGATTGGCAGCCTTATTTCTCAGTCCCAGTCAGCCTTCATAGAAGGAAGGAATATCATGGATGGTGTGTTGATCCTTAATGAGCTGTTAGATTTTTCAAAACGATCCAAGAGGGAGATGCTGTTATTGAAAGTAGATTTTAGTAAAGCATATGATTGTGTTGAGTGGGAGTATCTCAGAGAAGTTATGTCTCATATGGGCTTTGGACCTAAAAGGCTACAATGGATGGACAATGGAGTCTTTAATAGCTTCACTTCTGTTATGGTGAACGGTAGCCCGACCAAGGATTTTAGAGTCACTAGAGGAATTAAACAAGGAGATCCTCTTGCTCCCCTGTTATTCACAATTGCTGCAGAGGGTTTTGCTATCTTGATGCGAAGGGCGATGGATTGTGGCTTGTTTTCTCCTTTCACGATGGAAAACAATATATCTCTTCATCTTCTTCAGTACGCCGATGATTCTATAATCATTGGAGATGGGTCAATGTCTAATATCATAGCCATCAAAGCTGTCCTTAAAGGTTTCCATCTGGTATCGGGCCTGGAGATTAATTTTAGCAAGAGTTCCTTGTATGGTATTGGAGTTGAAGAATCGGTCATCTTAGCTGCTTCAACTTTCCTATCCTACAAAATTGCTTCTTTTCCTCTCAAGTTTTTAGGAATCCCTATAGGCGGTAACCATCGATTAGTGTCCTACTGGAAGCCGTTGATTGATCTATTTAGGGCTAGATTAAATTCTTGGAAAGGAAGGTTCCTCTCCATGGCCGGTAGAATCACTATGATTAATTATGCGCTAACTAACACTCCTATTCACTTAATGTCTTTTTACAGGATTCCGGATACAGTCATTAAAAAACTGAATAGTATTCAAAAGAGGTTTCTGTGGAACGGGTCGGTGACGAAAAAAGGTGTAGCGTGGGTGAGGTGGAATAGAGTTTGCAGACCAATAGAAGAAGGTGGCCTAGGTGTTAAAGACTTGAAAATGTTCAACATTGCTTTGGTAATCAAGTGGGTATAGAAGATCCTAAAAGGTGAGGATAAACCATGGAAAGGCCTGCTGCAATGTAGATACCCCCTAATCATACACGATATTTACAATTGCTGCATTTCTAAGTATGGGGTTCCTCCTTCTACCTGGTGGCGAGACACGATTAAAGTTGCAGCACTTTGTGGGATTAATCAGGGGGTGGGTCTTTTTCGGCATTCAATTGGAAATGGGGAAAAAAACTCCCTTTTGGACTGCTCGGTGGTCTGGCAGAAGTACCTTGGCTATAGAATTCCCTGAATTGTGGGAGGCCTCACATAACAAGTACTGTATGATAAACGATAATGGGTGTTGGGAGGATAATAAATGGATTTGGAAACTCAATTATTCCAATCAGAATCTGCAGCATCAGGTGCAGGAAATGCTAGAATTTCTGCAGCAACATCAGTTAGAGGAGAATTCTAATGATGTGATATCCTGGCTTGGTAGTGATAATATGGATTTTTCTGTTTCGTCTATGTACTCTATTTTGCAGGAAACGGTGGACCATGATATGGTTCCTGAAGACATCAAGTCAATGCTCAGCCTAAATTGGTTAGCAAGTGCACCGTTTAAAGTAAAGGTATTTGGCTGGAGAATGATTATGAACCGGCTCCCTTCTAGGGATAATCTCTTCAAAAGAGGTATAATTCTGAATGATCATGACAGAGTGTGCCCTCTTTGTTTCCAGTCGGAGGAAAGTGCAGAACACTTACTTTTCCAATGTCCAAAATCTGTAAGTCTATGGGAATTCCTTTTTAAATGGATGGATGTTAGGGTCTTTCATGTCGGAGATATAACTAATCATTTGAAGCTGTGGATTAATGGATGCATCCAAAACAATGTTGATGTTGGTGTCGCTGTGGGCTTTTGGATCATAATGTGTTGGGTTATTTGGGTGGTTAGGAACAATATAATGTTTAGGGGGGAATTTTGGGACCTTGACACGATTTCGAATCGTTTTGTTCATTACTCTTGGTGGTGGATAGGAAACAAATATAAACATTGTAACTATTATTCTTGGTTTAGGAACCCATTAGTTTTTTGTAGGCCCTGATTGTGGGCCAATCACAATTTTTGTGATAATTCCTAATTTATACAACTAACTTGCTTATTAAAAAAAAAAGTTCTGTATATTGTGAAATTTGTGATGTTAAGCTTGGTCGCACGGATTTTGTAGAACATAATAAAGGAAGGAAACATCAAATGTTATTAGCACTATGTAAATCTGATAGTTCAACGTAAGGAACTTTCAAAATCTAAGAAAAATAAGCACACAGAAGTTCAAGCTGAAGGTTCTAAAAGGAAATTCGGGGATAATTTCGTGCAAAAGATTGTAGTTTCAAGCATTACTACAAAACACACATACAACAACGTCAGGTTTACAATAGCTTGCCTATACACCGTTGTAATAGATGCACGCATTTTTTTTAATCTCATTAAAAGGCTTTTAATGACGGTTAATATTCCAACCGAGGTGAAATGTGAGGCCTTTCACCACAGGGATTTAAAAAACCGTCATTTTAGGTAGCGTCTTGTCATGGGTTCAATTCTCAGCACCAATATTTATGGTTTTTTACATATTTTTTCAAAATGTCCACAACCTTTCACCACGGTTATGTTTTCAACCGTCATTATAGCCTATAGTTTAGTTTTAGGTCTTGCTCTTAAAAAAATCGGTTTTAGGAAAAATCGTCTCCTTTTTTAGATATGTTTCGTGCATCTGAAGCAGAAAAATCGTGCGATAAAAACCCCAAATTCATCTTTTTTTCTATTTTTAATGAATTTTTTTATTGTTTTCATAGCCTCAAAACATTCCAAAAAAAGTTTCAAAATTCTTATTTTACCTAATTAGATTAAAATTCGTGTTTTTAGATTTTTCTGAATTTATTTTAATCATGTTACTTCTTTCCTATTTTTTCAAAATGTTGACAGACCTTTCACCACGGGTATTTAAACCAACTGTCATTATAAGTAGCGTTTTTTACTTATTTTTTCAAAATGTTTACAGACCTTTCACCACGGGTATTTTAAACCAACCGTCATTATAGGTAGCGTCTTGTCATGGGTTCAAGTCCCAGCACCAGCATTTTTTGTTTTTTATTTTATTTTTTCAAGTCTCATTACCAATATTATAGGTGGCACGCATAATGAGTTTATTCACTATCCTTAAACAAATCTTGTCCGTCCATTTAGTGATTATCAACGGCCAAGACACTACTATCAGTGATCCGCGTGAAACCTAAAACTTAGACATCTTTTACCTCCAAACATCATCTTTCTTTTACGATACACTATTTCTCCACTAAAACAAATTTCAGAACAAATTTCAGAACTCGAGTTAACAATGTTAGTTGTTGGTGTTCTTTTTTAGTTATTGTTGTTCCTGTTGTTCTTGTTGTTCTTTTTTATTATTGTTGTTCTTGTTGTTCTTTTTTAGTAATGTTGTTCTTGTTGTTTTTTTTTATTATTATTGTTGTTGTTGTTATCCTTCTTGTTGTTGTTGTTGTTGTTGTTGTTGTTGTTGTTGTTGTTGTTGTTGTTGTTGTTGTTGTTGTTGTTGTTGTTGTTATTATTTTTGTTGTTGTTGTTGTTATTGTTGTTCTTGATGTTCTTGTTGTTCTTGTTGTTCTTGCTGTTGTTCTTGTTCTTGCTGTTGTTCTTGTTCTAATGCTGCAATTTTTTATTTTATTAAAAGAAATACATCAACGGTTATTTAAAATAACCTTCATTATAGGTAGTATACAACAACGGTTCTTTAAAATAATCGTCATTATAGGTAGTTTTAATGCTGCATTTTATTTTATTTTATTAAAAGACATACAACAACGGGTATTTAAAATAACCGTCATTATAGGTAGCGCGCTTTCTGTAACGCCCCAGTTTTGTCAGTTTTATTTAATCGAGTCGTTTTGATTATTTTTATTATTATATTATTTTAATTCTGACTTTTATTTGGTAATATATTATTTTTCATTGTTGTTGTATTTTATCGCGTTTTGGGAACGTTTGCGAGATATTTGAGTGTAGGGGTATTTTGGTCATTTTGCTTTATTTTCCTTAAGTTAGAGAAAATAGAAAGAAAAGAGAGAAAATAGTAAGGAAAGAAAAAGAGAAGAAGAAAAAGAGAAAGAAGGAAAAGAAGAGAAGAAAAAGAGAGAAAACTTGTGGGTTAAGAAATCGATCAACCGACTTTCAAAAACACGATTAAATCGGGTAAGGGTGCAAAACTTAATTATATTATACTTGTGTATGATTATGCATGTATGTATTTGTTGATTGTTGGGTTGAAATTGGATATAGAGTAAAAACCATAATATGTTGGAATTGTTAGAAATTGATATAAATTGTGTCTGAAATCATGTTTTAATGTTCCTTATTATTGATACATGTGAGATACATGTTGTTAGGCATTCAATTAGTAATTTTCTGGTGTTTAGGTAAGATTGGGAGTGGTTGTTGGTTGAATTTCGCAGAAAAATTATGCAGGATATTTCTGGTTTTTCCACTGTCCATACGCGTATCACTCAAGGCAATACGCGAATTGGTTAAGGCAATACGCGTATGGCAATGAAGGAGTGAGGGAAATACGCGTATGGAGTTTCATTTTCTCAGCCATCTGCCCATTTGCATAATGGTACGCGTAAGGTTGAGGGCAATACGCGTATGAAGTGAGACAATACGCGTATTTGAGTTTTAGTGGGAATTTTGGGGAAAATTGGTCTCTGCCCATACGCGTATCACTTTGGACAATACGCGTATGGAATGGGCGAGGGAGCTGGGAAATACGCGTATGGCTCATGGCAATACGCGTAGGACCAGAGAGTGTGCAGAATTGTGTCTTTTCGCGATTACTTTTCTTGCTCAGTCTGTAACTTGAGTTCTGATTATCCGTTTTTAACATTCTTGGTATCGTTGGATAGGTATTGAACTGTTCTTTCTTATGATGATGGTTTTGAGATTGTTGACCGATTTAATTATGTCGGGAATTTGGAAAGGTGTCGTTTTGTCGACTTTTACCGTTTTAACTATGTGTAATTGATGTGTTATCTTGCAATGTGCTTGTGATATATGTTATCTTGCAATGTGCATATGTATATGTTTCTTTTGAATTGTACATGTATGTATCTGTTTTTGGCAGACAAACCTTTCATGATATATATATATATATATGAGATTCAGTCACAGATTTTCCGCTTTTATTATGTACTTGAATTGTGGGTAATAGGAACTGAGTTTCTCTGTTATGTGGTACCTGTTTGTTGCATATCTTTATGGGCAGGTTTTTATGTGTAACTTTCCAAATTGATGTGACGCCTCCATCTGTGCCGGGCATGTTTTAATTATACTCTGATTAATTGTTATCGTTTTATTTATTTGGGGGTATAGATCGGGGGTGTTACACTTTCCAATTTATTACAACGCTTTCTGGGCCGTGATTGTAGGTATCATATATACAACGAAACTCTACATAACAACGCCTGCGCCCACGTCATTATATCTCTTTCGCAACCGTTGTTAAATGAGTTTTCCGTAGTAGTGAAGGGAGAAAATGTGAGTCGCGAAGCTCCTAGTTTCAAGCAAAAGCAAATTCCAGCTGAAAGTTCTAAACGAATACTCAAGAATAACACTAATGCAAAGGATCATGGTTTCAAGCACGTGATTGGAGAAGCAACAGGAGTTAAGTACAGGAAGACAAAGAATGGGATAAGAAGGCCCATGAAATCATCAAAACCTGAGGTCAATGATCTGCCAAATATAATCAAATCTCAAGTATTTGAATTAACAAAACTATCGGGGTGTTTGGCTTCGCTTAAAATAGCACTGATCCCTGTAAAAAGATTTAGTTTTAAGGTAAAGCCTCAACATGTGTCAGGCTCACAACCACAAAATCCAAAGGCAGAGACCATCTCAAGGTTCAAAATACTACAGTGGAAAAGAATGATCTCTTTGCTTTTTGCTTGGTACAAATCTTATGGAATCTTATGGAGAACTAACTTCTTCGGGTTGATCTGCTATACCCATATCTCCGCTAACTTTGAGGTTAATACAATTTTCAAGTAATTTTGATTTCCTTTTTAGTTCTATATATAATTTTGAATGCTTTATTCAGTTACCGTTGTTTTCTTAATTCAATTGCATATTTTATAGAATAGGATTGGATTAATTCGATTGATGTATGTTTTGTTAACGGTAACCACGTTTGCTTAGTTTTGTTTGCGTTATCTGTTTGCTTAATTGCATATTTAGGAATTGAATCCTCTTAGGGCTTAGGAATTGTATGGTCGATGATAAGTGGGAGAACGAACAACAAGTTAATTTATCTTATAATCACTTATATTTTTAATCACTTATATTTTTAATCACTTTTTCTAAATCAAAACCAAAACCCACCATAAGTCGTTAGTGTAATTAGTTAATTCACTACAAGAATCCTTGATAACGATACTCGAGTTGTCATTACCGTTACTATACTTTTTAAAAAATACTCGTTTTTGATCCGTGGTCGACAGCGGATCAAATTATTCAACCCCAGTAGAGTCGAATGCCTCAGCAATCTCTAATAGGATAGAACCTATGAGATGTGATTTTTTCCAAAATAACACTATCACAAGTCTCTGCGTCTTCTCTGGTATTCACACCATTTCCAGCAGTGGGATCAAGTTTTGAACCTCCAATTCAAATCAATTCCCAATTGCAAATAGAAGGCAAAGAACTTCACGAGGTTCATAATTGTGGTATGGAAACAAATGAACACCCGCACTCGATCTCAATAGAGTCTCACGCTCATGCAGGTTCTGATATTAATACTTTGATCAAAGATTCATGTTCTGATTCTGGTGCAATAGTAATAACACCGCCGCAATCTCCTATTGATACACAATTATCTGCACCAGTAGCTGTTAAACAGACAAAATGATCAGCAACCTTCAAACTCAATGGAGATCCATGATGCTTCAGAGATCAGTGCTAAAATTAAATATGCTGATGAAAGTTCTCAAGCGGAAGCGAAAATGGGAATAATTCAGTTTCCTCAGGTGTTTTTTATTTTCTTAAAATATCTCTTTTTGTTGGAGTTATACATCTTTTATTAACCATTGCTTGATAACTTTTCCTACATATTGCAGGTATCTGTTTGTCTTAAGTGCAACAATAAAGGCTTTGAAGAGACATTGGTATATTGCAACAAATGTGAATATTATGCACTGCATAGGTGTACTTGTTAGTCACTCACAATTATGTTATAGCGGCATTTTTGAGACATAGCGTGTGAATACCGTCACTCTCTTCTTTTGATTAGGTGAACAACTAAATTGTATTAATAATACAATGAACTTCTATTTCTATATCAGAAGCAACGGTGTTTTGCCATCATATTTTATCTTAACATGGCTTTCGCGTTTTCTGAAATTGTTGTTTCACAATATTAAAAGCCTTTTGGCCATATTTACTACAACTTCCCTTTTCAGGTATTGTTTAGATGGTCCCGTGGTTTTTACAGATGAGGTTATTTGGTTTTGTGAGGATTGTGAAGCAGAGGTAGTAAACATAGATTATCCCAATTGTAAGAACGAAATTGATTCCATCGAGGACATTGATCAAGGTACTACAAATTCAGAGAAAGACGAAGTAGATTCCAACAAGGACTATTATCAAAACACTACAGATTTCGAAAAAGATGAAGCTGATTCCCAATATGGATGTTCTACTGTAGTTGATCCACTTCATATTGCTGATCTAGTATGGAGGTAAAATATTTGTTTTTTTAGTGACTTACTTCTGGAACCATCTTTTGAAACTAATTAATTTTCGGTAGTCGTTAAGCCGAAAACATTGTCTAAAGTTGGATTCATTCTCTGTAAAATAGGGGAAGTTTGCAGCTTATCAATAGAATCTTTGAATTAATGAGCCATTTTTCGACTTTAGCATGTCCTAAAGTTCTCGAGGAGACAAGACATCTCCCTAATGTATTTCAGGCATATCTGCTTCAAAGACCAGATGTGTTGCCATGAAGTTTTAGAAAATATGGAACAAATAATCAGAGCATTGGCCTTTATTTCTTACCCGAGAATGAAAAGTGATGTTTTTTTACAAACTTAGAAACATGGTTTTAAATTGTGGTATGCAACTGCAAAGTTGCTGATGCAGTCGCCTCTGCAACGACATCAAGCCACAATGGCAGTCTGTAACACACCAAAATAATTATAATATTTATTTAATTGAATTATTATGATTTTTTTTTGTAAGCAAGTTATATATTAAACGGAGTACAAAGGGTACTCCAACCTGATTACAAAAGAACCGAGACACGTCTCGACAAAAAAGGAAAAATTACCAACTAATTAAACCTATGAAAGATAAAACAAAGGCGCTTTGTTGAATTCATAAAAGTTGCAATTGGGGTGAGTAATTTCTCCGATAAACGCCCATCTCCAAACCGTGTATTTCACCATCCAAACCGTATCATTTACATTCCAAACGGCATTCTCAAAAATGATACCGTTCCTGATTATCCATAAATTCCAACACACAGAAAGCCAAAAAACACCTTCCCTCCCGGATCGCACCTTCATAGATTTACCGAAATTAAGCCAATCTAAAAAGGACTCTTTAAAATCAACACCTCCGAGCCTTGAAAAACCGATCCACTCCGCTACATCTTTCCAAACCAATTTAGCAACGACACACTCCAAGAGAGAGTGGTTCAAAGATTCCAAATGGCGGTCACAAAAAAAACACACTTGTTCTCGCAATCCGGAGGCAAAATTCCTCTAACAATAAGAATGTCCTTCGTCGGGAGTTTATTGAGAAAACTTCTCCACCCGAAGGCCTTGATTTTCAATGGCGCTAACACCTTCCACACTAACTCAAAAACGCTATCTACCCGATTATTCGGCCCAAAGGGACACTTAAAAGCCAGAATTTTTTTAAAAAAGGAACTAACTGAAAATTTACGGTTACCTTCCAGCAGCCACTCAACACTATCCTTCACCTTATAATCCACCGTCACACCTTGAAGCAATGAACGCAAATCCTCCAGCTCCCGTTGCGCCGCAGAAACAGAAGTTGCAGCTGTAGCCCGAGACGAAACGCAGCACTGCTGCTGCACCTCAAACGCACCAGCCGGAACAGCAACAGAGCCGGCCAGCTGCACATCCGCTGCCAGACCCTCCCTCACAGAAACATTTCCCGTCTGCACTGTAACAGGAGTCCCAACCTGTGCAGGATTTTGCCTAATTTCCGCAGTAACGTCACTAGGAAACACACCGAAATCGGCCCACCTGCACTCGTTGTTCGACCACCCACCCATAGCACCTACCGAAACATCACGCAAATGGGAAAGAGAGAACAAGGTGGGAAATTAAAATTTCAAAACACCACTGTCGGACCAATTCACATGCCAAAAAGGGGTGGCAAAACCGTCCCCGGTTCAAAACAAAATATTCTCCATCAAAATATCCGAAGGGAAGAATTTATCAATGGAGAGTAAATCCAACCACCAATTAGAATAAGTCCTCCCTTTAGAACGATAACCAACACAAACCGTCATTTGAAGCCTTATGTCACCATACCGCGCCTTCAACACCTTAAACCAAAGCTCCTCCGATTCCTAAAATTCTCCACCTCCACTTATGTAGAAGAGAGATGTTGAAATCCTCGATCCTTCTAAAATTAAAACCCCCTTTCTCGATAGGTAAACATAAAGACTCCCAACTAATCCAATGCGTCCTCCTCTTATCCTCCGTACTACCCCAAAGGAACCTACTTTGGAGTTTGGTAATTTCGTTGCGAACTTTCACCGGAACCTTGTAAAAGGAAAGTTGAAAGATGGATAAGCTACTAAGAACGGATTTGAGAAGAGTAATTCTCCCACCAAAGCTAAGAAACCGATTATTCCAACTAAAGAGCCTCCTTTCCATCTTAGACACCAAAGAAGTCCAAGTAGATATCCTCCTAGGATTGGAACCTATTGGCATTCCAAGGAAAGTAAAATCTTTCTTCTCCGTTCTACAAGCTAGAAAAGAAGCCGCTGCTTCAAGATTAAAGGAAGGAACATTGATTCCAATTAACTTACTCTTATGAAAATTGATACCAAGCCCCAAAATTAATTCGAAACCTCTCAAAATAGTCTTAATAGCCCACATGTGCCTCCAACTCCCATCTCCCACCAAAAGAGTATCATCCGCAAATTGAAGGACATCAATGAAACAACTACCATTCAAATTACACCCCACAAACTCGCCCGCTAGAACCGATTTCTTAACCAATTCCGTTAACCCTTCCGCTACCATAACGAAAAGGAAAGGAGAGAGCGGATCACCTTGCCTCAATCCTCTCTCCACCACAAACTCCTTCGTTGGACTACCGTTAACCAACACGGACATCTTGCTAGAAAAAATTGTGGCCTCCATCCACCGAATCCAACGATCGCCAAAACCCATTTTTCTCATCATAAATCTAAGAAAACCCCAACTAACTTTATCGTAAGCTTTCTCAAAGTCCACCTTAAAGAGCGAGACAACCTTATTCTCTTTGACCGCAAAATCGACCAACTCATTAGCCACCAACACTCCATCAAGTAATTGTCTTCCCGGAACGAACGCCGTTTGACAATTAGAAATGATAGAGTTCAACACCAACTTCAATCTACCCGCCAAGAGCTTGGTTAACGCTTTATACAAACTACTTACAAGGAAAATCGGTCTATACTCATCTAGGCCTAAAGGATTCTCAACTTTGGGAATAAGAGTGAGAAAAGAAGAGACAATGGCCTTAGACAAAACAACCCCACTATAAAAATCGTTAAAAAACCGGTAAAAGTCGTTCTTAAGAAAGTACCAACATTTCTTAAAAAACAAAAAGGAAAATCCATCCGGACCCGGACTTTTAGACCCATCACAACTCCAAATCGCCTCTTTGATTTCCTCTTCGGAGAAAGGTTTCTCAAGAGCGAACCTATCCTTCTCCCTAAGCTTCTTAAATTGGACATTCTCCAAAATAGGGCGGTTAAAATCCGGTTCCAAAAATTTACTAGCGAAATGATTTCTCACCTCTTGCTTAACCTCCTTAACCGATTCCTTAACTCCCCTATCCGTATTAATCGAACCAATAAAGTTGCGCCTTCTCCTCTCCTTCATGATACTATGGAAGTAACGGGAATTGTTATCACCGTCATTAAGCCACTTCAACTTGGCCTTTTGAATAAGCATGTTTTCCTTTATCTTCAAGTTCAACCAAAACCGGCCCGTAGCTTTCTTACAATCTCGAATGAAATCGTTCGAGACTAAACCATTGTTCATATCGGCCTCAAAATCTCCTTCATTGATCTCCCTAACACACTCATCAATGTGTAAATCGAGCTTCCCAAAGACTTCAACATTCCATCTTTTAAGGCTATCTTTAAGAATCCTAAGTTTCTCTTTCAACACAAAATCCCCTCTTCCTTCGATGTGAATATTTAACCACTCATTTTCCACAAAAGGGATGAAACTCTTATCACTAAACCATTCGTTGTTGAATTTGAACGGTTTAGGACCCCAATCCGACGAATCCACCATCAACCAAACCGGGCAATGATCCGACAAATCTCTCTCGCCAATAAATTGACCCACCACTCCCCGCCTCTCAATAGTGTCCTCGGTGAGTAAAAATCTATCAATTCTACTCATCGACGAACCGTCACCACTATACCACGTAAAATTCTTCCCCTTACAAGGAACATCACGCAAAGCATTGCTAACTATAAAATCCTCGAACTCTTTCATCTCCGTTTTCCGATGAACCGTAACGCTTCCCTTTCTCTCCCTAGTACTAATAACTGCATTTAAGTCCCCTCCGAAGCACCATTCCCCATCCGAAAACCGATTCTTTAACTTCCCCAAATTCCTCCAAAGCTTCCTTTTCAAATCCAACTCACAAGGAGAATAGACATTTACAATGTAGTAGAAATTGTTCTTCCAACAAATTTTAACTCCAACATAACCGTCACCTTTAAAACAACTCAAAACCTCCGTCCTACCTTCTTTTCAAAGAATGAGAAGCCCCCCGGAGGCACCCGAGGCGCAAGAGTAAGTCCACCCTAAATCCTCCTTAGATCAAAAACTACTAGCCATATTACCATCAATGAATTTCAACTTCGTCTCTTGAATTAAAAACACATCTGCATTACCTTTACTAATTAAGCTGCTTATTCTTTTCCTTTTAATCCTACTACCTCCCCCTCTGATATTGAAAGTTCCTAAAATCATTTGCAAATTATAGGATTCTCCTTCCTTCCCTCCTTTCTCTCCTTATCCTTCCTTTCCATATCGTTCAAACAAATATTGTAATCCCTCTTTAAATCGGTTGCCACCACTCTAAGGAGTTACATAGCCTCCCATAATTTGTCTCCAACGTTTGAATTCAAATTCTCCCACATTCTGGCGTTACTTCTAAATATATCCGACTCCGCAGAATTATCCCCGTGATAAGACGAAGCAAAAGACCTCTCATTTCCACCTTCACTATTCTTATTATTGCCACCATCCGAAAAAACACGGTTCTGTTTTTTACCCCTCCTGCTGTTTCTAAGAGGGTGCTTCACCCCACTAATACCATTTGGCCCACATAGATTTTTAAATTTAATTTTCTTAAAAAATCTCCTTTTATTAACATGGCCCCCACTCTGAGAATTTCCAATGGTCACCAAAGAATCTGGGACCCACGATTAAGCCAAAACCGTCGGACCAAAGGACTTGAGCTGGGAATCCACGCCATCTGATCCAAGGCCAGTAGGACAAAAAGAGGCTTTTGTACCTATAATCGCTTTGTCAAAAGCTCCTACGGATGCCTGCTCCTCTGAATCTACAATCAGAACTTCAGCGTCTACACCCTGGGGTCCACCTTTTTCCTTAACATTGCTTTTCGCTGTACTTTTTACAAGACCAGTCTCAATCACCGTCCTGTCACTCTCACACATATTTTCCCGCACCCCAACCTCTCCCTCTCCCATTTTGCCTGAAACATCACCGGAACGGAATGGAACTTCTTCCGGGATTCCAACTAAATCCTCAGACCACGCCTCAAACGAGTCCGACGAGGAAGAACTACAAATATCAACCAAAGGTCCATTTGCAGTTAACCTCAACGGACCAAAGGAGTCTTCACGTAACAAAACTTCAAAGTTCTTGTCATCAATGCTAACGGTAACACTTTCCGGAAGGCGAAAAGAAGTTTGCACTCTAACCAGAACCCGTACAATGTCCAAATTGGCGCGCTTCACCGTCGAATCGTCAGAACAAATGTAAGTGCCAAAGCAATTTGCCAGCTTCTCAAAGAAATTAAGATTCCAACCGTGGCAAGGAACACCAATGACTCTGACCCACATCAATCTCTCATCATCAATATCCTCCTCCTTCCACCTCCGAATTTCGCTGAACCATTGAGACCACCAATTTGAACCATCCGAAATTAGATCCTCCAAAGCTCCTTCCTCCAACTCCTCCAACAAACAAAGTTTAGAACCCATTAGAGTTACCTTTATATAGAAGATCCCCTCCATTTCGAAGCATCTCTGAACGTTGAAAGCCATGCCAGAACTGTGAGTGAATCCGACATACGCCTTGCTCAACCTGCCTAAATCCTCAGAGCACGAGGAGTACTTTAAACAAACCGGAACAGGGACGGGGGTCTTACAATCTTGATTGCGAAGAACCTCCGCGAAAGACCTGTTACTGTCAACAAACCTATCACCTTTCGACCTCCAATCCTCCCTCCCCTGAACCCTGTGTAGAAATTTTAGGTCACCTTGATAGACTTTCCTCTCTGTCTTGCCAATATTGTTTACCCCTCACCTCTCTCAAATCTAGGTGGGTTTGCATGAATCTTTTTCCCTTCAATCAGGACGTTATCCAATTTGATTCCTAATAACTTAACATCGACGACATTCCTAAACCGCGCAAAATCGAAACATTTTCCCAACTTGTTTAACCTTGGCGAAATAGTAACTTCCACCACCTCACCAATACAACCAAACAATCCAAGAATGTCTCTAGCCTTTGTGTGGTTCGGAAACTCAGAAAAATAAAAGGAAGTTAACCCGGCCTTCCCCCTACCAGCTATATCTTCACCGTTAGTAAAAACATCCCATCTGCCATTAGAAGCGTTCAGCGTTCTTTTCCGGCCACCAACCAAGTTCCACGCCATGGAAGCTAGAGAAAAAAAGAGCAAAAAAAGACAACCCAGAACACAACCCACCTCAACCAAGGCCCCTAATCCTAAGGTTAGGAATTTAAGCCAAAAATTTCAGTGAGTTTGTCTAAGCCATCCCTTTCGTTTTGCTACTCCAAGAAAAACAGAGGCGAACGGTGAGGAAAGAACGAAGCTGGGAAAAGCTTCAAAAACCTATGATTATTCGGTGTTTTGGTGAATTTTGATGGATATTGTGACACATGGGGAATTGGGTGGTGTTATGGGGTAGTCTGAGTTAAGGGAACATTGAGGTATCTTAGAATTAGTAATTAATTTAGATTATTTTATTAGTAATAATAATAGAATAATTTGAATATTTAGATTATTATTTAGATTATCATTATTATTATTATTTAAAATAATTAGAAGAACCATTAAGGGTAATGTTATTTCTTTGTTTTTGTGGTTGGCATTTATTTTGCTAAAACTATTCTAGCAGCAAGATGTTGGATAAAGATGTTCTAATTTTCTGCATTCAACATGTCGAATAAAGATGTCCAATACTGGCTCATAGGACATCGGGTCTGATTTTGGTTTAAAAGGAAGATTCTGTTGCTGTTAATTGTTCCTGAATATTCTGCGAATATTTGGTTATCCCATGTGGCATCCAAAGTATTTTTTGGTTGGGTTTTTATGTGTTGGTCTTCGGATTTTCAGCATTTTCTAATTATGGAGACATATTAGGAAACTTTAGATTGAAGACCTATTTTGTTGGAGGTTTTATTGCATATTTGTGAGCAGTCTCCTTGCTGCGTTTGTGAAGCCCAATCCAGTCCAGATTTAATGCTATATATTGACTGGTGTAAACCTAGTTTAGGTGTGGAACTTACGTGTGTTTTGTTAGGGTTTTCGAGTGTTATTTGTGAGCCTAACTGGTATCATTCTGATAACAGTATAAGGACTGGTTTTTGTGTTATAAGTTCTGTCATTTACTCATAAGCTTTTAAGCGTTGAGTTTCTTGTGTGTCAATTCTCATAAGCCTTGAAGTATCGAGAATTGTGTGTTTTGAAAGTGTGGCTTTTGTGTTGTTACTTGTGTTGAAAGGAACCAGTCACGGGTTGTGATTGTAGAGGGATTTGAGGAGGGCCTCATACCTAGGTGAGTCTTAGGTAGAAGTCATAGGAAGGGTAGTGATTAAGTGAGCAGATTATAACCGGGTGTGGTTGCTGTATGATCTGTGAATTGATACTATCGTATATTGATTTCGTCCCTGGCTTGGTAGCCCCCAGAGTAGGATTGTTGATCCGAAATGGGTAAACATATCACTGTGTTCTTTACTTTTTGCACTGGTATTATTATTGTTATCTTGTTCATTGTGTTGGATATCCGTGTCTCAACATCTGTGTAGGACATCTGATATCTGTGCCAGAATTTCAATTGGCATCAAGAGCTTGCACCCTTGTTTGGTTCTGGGTGAGATTCAGGGAAGGTACTTTCTGGTACAATGGACAAGGATGGAGGATTTTTGAACAAACCACCTCTGCTTGATGGTTCCAACTATGACTATTGGAAACCAAGGATGATAGCATTCATCAAATCCATGGATGATCAAGCATGGAAAGCTGTTATCAAAGGATGTGAACCCCCAAAGGTTAAAGATGGGAAAGGTAACCCTACTGATGTGGTGAAGGAATAGGAGACTGGGATGATGCAGACTACAAAGGGTCCTTGGGAAATTCCAAAGCCATGAATGCACTATTTAATGGTGTTAATAAGAATATCTTTAGGTTAATTGAACATTGCACCATTGCAAAAGAGGCGTGGGAGGTCTTGAAGGTTGCTCATGAAGGGACTTCAAAGGTGAAGATGTCAAAACTTCAGCTTCTCACTACCAAGTTTGAGAGTTTGAAGATGAAGGAAGATGAGAGCATTCATGATTTTCACATGAACATTATTGAGATAGCTAATGCTTCAAGTGCCCTAGGTGAAAAGATGTCTGATAGCAAACTGGTCAGAAAAATCCTCAGATCTCTACCTAAGAGATTTGACATGAAAGTGACTGCTATAGAGGAAGCTCAGGACATAGATAAGATAAAAGTGGATGAACTTGTGGGATCACTTCAAACATTTGAATTGGGGATCAGTGAAAAGTCTGAAAAGAAAAAGAGTATAGCGTTTTGTCGCTCCCGAAAGATTCGCATCCAACGGTACAAACGCGAGAGTGGCGCAAAAGAACACAGAGTCGCCAGCAAAGTGTATTTATCCCAAGAGAGGGAAAGGAAACACTGCATAAACCTGAAAGAAAGGAAAGAGCATGGTCTCACGACCAAGAGAACGGGTACGGGAGTCGGTTACGCGAAGGGAAGGTATTAGCACCCAACACGTCCATCGTACTCGATGGGATCCACGCTTGTTGTCTGCATCAAAGGGTGTCGTCATCTGGAGCTCCACTGCTACTGGACCGGCGAAGAAACGAGAACGGAAAGAACGGAGAAACGAAGAAGAAAAGAAGAAAAGCAGTGACTCGATAGGACGTCCTCGGAGTCCTATGCCTACGTATTCCCTCATGCAATGGGAAAGTCAGAGTCAACGTAGTTCGGACACGAACTAAGGGGGGAGGTTGCTCGCCAAGACATCGCCGTCTTGTGCCTACGTATCCTCAGTCGGACGAGAAAGAGGAAATCAGAGCAGTCGTAGTTCGTGGGAACGACCACGAAACAAGGGGAGGAAATTGGTGAAAAATGGAGAAGGTAGCCCGCCAAGATCTACGCAATCTTGTGCCTACGTATCTTTACTCAGACGAGAATAAAGAATCAGGGCAGCCGTAGTTCGTGGGAACGACCACGAAACAAGGGGAGGACGGGATCAGTCTCGATCGCACGGGTGCGAGAGAAAAGAGTCGGGACTCACGGAAAGTCTAAGGGGAAACTCGGTCCTACAAGTTATCATGCAAAATGGTCCTAAGGTCAAGGATTAGGAGGGAACTAACCTAATGTTGTCATGCTTGGATTGAGAGTCTAATGTCTATCCTACTCCGAGCTTAATCAGAAATTAAGTCGGACTAGGAGCCTTAAGGGAGCACGTGAACAAACACAAGTAAACACCAGACAACTCGATCACAAAGAGAAAATCAAATAAGAGACAGTCAAGTATAGATAGAAAATCATGAATTAATCAACAATTAATCAAGAATAGGCAATTAAAATCAAAATCAAGAATACCCAATATAAAATCAAGATTAAAAGTTAGTCACCAATATTAATTCTAATTAAATTCTAAAATTAATCTAATTAAAAGAAAATTTAATTCTAAATTAAATCTAAAGAAAAATAATTCTAAAACTAATTCTAGAATAAAAAAATACTAATATTAAAAACTAACTTCTATTTAAAATCTAAAAGACAAGATTAATTCTAATTAAAAGTTAAAATCAAATTTCAAAATTATTTACTAATCTAATTATCAATTAAATGAAACAATTAAAAACAATTAAACAAAAATAAGGGTGCAACAGCAAATTAGGAGGTGGGAATGAGCAGGCGCATGGGCCTTTGTGATTCAGCAGACAGGGGGGGTGCGCGTGTAATGATTGGGCGTGTGGAAAGGAAAATAAGTGGGCTTGTGGGCTTTCAACCCGGTCCAAGTTGTGAGGGATAATAGCAAACGAAACCCTAGACACCTTCAGCATCAACTTTATCCCTTTCAAACGTGTCGTCAACCTCTTCTCCCTCTATCGTCCTTTCCCTCTCTTCTTTCCACTGTTCGCCGTTTCACCTGTCAAATTGCCGGCAAAAGAATCTCAATTCTCCGACCTTTTTCTCCTTTCCAATCTCCGGCGGGAAATGAAACGCCATCCCTCTCATCTTCGTAACTCCACCATCACCTTCGTCACTCTCAACGTTCTCGCCGAAACTCCCAAAGTCCACATGTTCTCCGCCGCGATTCGACTTTTCTCCACTCACGGAACCACCGACAAATATCTCAATGCTCTCCTCCTCACACCCTTCCGTCATCTCCTCTGTGTCGCACCGCCGGTGTACAAACTCTCTTCTCCGTCTCAAAACTCGAAATGAACAAATACAGAGTAAGCAAGGTTCGCAGCGCAACAACAACTTATGTAAACCACAAAGGAGATTCAAAACAAACACAAATTATTCGCAGCTAATGTAAATCACAGCACATATCAAACCAAGCACAAATCAACAGTTTACGTAAATCGTAGAAGAGATTCCAACTTAGCACAAACTCAAAGTTCAGAGAGTTACCGACCGGAGAGAGTCCGGTGCTTCTTCGACCGCAATCAAGCTGTTAAGAGCAGAGAAGATCTCCACGAGGTATGCGTAATTTCTTCGTTCTTTGCTCAATTCTGCTTCTATTTTGCTTTGCTTCTCGATCTTCTGAAATGTTGTTGAATGGCGATGTGAAGCGTTATTGCTATTGCTTGCTCTTCAATTTGATTGTTACGCTTTTGAAATCGCGGAAGGTTTGAGCGATTGCTGTTAACCGAAGGTTGTTGTTGTTGCTCTTGACATCTGCAGGAGGCTTTGCGGGATTGAAAATGATGCTGGTTTTTATGGTGAATTCACGGTGCTTTCAAGAAACTTCAAGGGAGATTGAAGAAGAAAATGAAACCATTAAAATAGGAGAATGAAGGTTGTTACAGAATTGATTGAGGAAGATCTTGAAGGTCTGCAAAATGGGAGAATTGGTAATTCTGCATCAGTTTTTTCTTGGCTGGTTTTTTTTGAAAATGGAAGGGTGAGGTGAGGTTGACGGAGGCGTCGTTTGAAGATTCTTGATGGAGGCTGGTAGCGTTGTTGATGTGTTTTTTATTTCTGCAGTAGACTAGTGATGTATTGAAGATGATGGAAGCTTGGAAGGAGCAGAATTTGAGGGAGCTCGAGTGATCCTCTCCCCCGATTGATGAATGAGAGCAGCAACTTTATACGTGAAGTTTGAAGGGGCAGGATGGTCTTTCAAGTTGAAAATCTGTTATGGTTTTGCTGCGTAAAAACTGTGAATCCGATCATGTGAGTGTGGTGGAATCATTCAGTCACGCATTTGTACCCCTTCCCTCTTGTAATTTCTTTTTCTTTTATGCTGAGTCACATGTATTCACACTGCTATGTATTTTGCTAAGTAATGCTGACGTGGGCTTTTTCCAGTTTTCCTCTGCTAAGCTTTTTTTGCATTTCACTTTCCTCTGTGTTGGACAGTGGTCATAAGACCCTTGACAATTCTTAATTTTTTCGTTTACACCAATAACAACCTTCTTGGCATCACATGAGTTACTTCCACTAAAAGGAATATGGGTCTCGTCATTGTCTAAAGCTCAAGTGTAATTTTTCAAAGCTAAAAGACTCTTGTTTATTTGGTGCTCTTATTAATGAAAAGGAATTGAATTCTAACAAGAATGGACATTGGTTTTAAGAAAAATGAGAAAATGGATGTTTAAATGGGTATTTGGTTTGAATTGGATTAAAAATATATGAATGGGTTGGATATTAAAGAAATGGAATATGGATAACATATAAAAAGGTGGATTTTTGGGTAAAGAGAATAAAAATGGATTTGAAATGGATTATAAGTGGATTGTAAATATGGGCATTTATGATAAAATTGGATAATGGAAAAGATAAAAATGGATATGGATGAAGAATGGTTTAGGAAAATGGATATGATAAAATGGATTTAGAAATTAGAAATGGTTTATGAATAAATGAAAAGGTAAGTGGATAAAAAAAGAAAATGGTTGATGGATTAAAAACAACGAGTTTGGATATGGATTATGGATAGAAAAATGGCTAACCAACTGAATTCAAAATCAATCACCAACTTTCCACAAGCCTCTGACAAAATAGTCACAGCTACCACTGAACAATCTGGCCACTCACATGATCCACTGAAGAATCTCAACCGATAACTAATCCACAAGCTCAACTTTGAACAAGAACTCTAATTCTCTTTGGTATGCTGATAAATCTCGAAGAAGATGATCTGAACTGAGAAGAAATTAAAACCTGATTCACACTAATGAACCTCTGACCCAATGCTTCTGATGAATTCTCTGAATAAGAACCTTAAAACCTAATGATCCTCTGAATAAGGAAAATGCCAATAGCAAGAACACTCTTCGATCCCATGTCTTAGAAGACCAATGCAATGATGTGATTATGAAAAATGCAGATGATTGCGACACAAGCCAGAAAAAGGTAGGGCAAATTTTGGGGTGCTACAGCTGCCCCTATTCAATCGACTTGGACCTGAAGGGATGATAGCAACGGCTTTCAGACATTCAAGGTAGAAGGTGATTGAATACAAAAAGAACCCAGAAATTTGCAAACTGTGCCAAGGAGAGACGACTCCACTAGGGGACAAGTAATAAATATTGCACTATCACAACACGGACGAGTGTTGGAAACCAATACAGACGATGTATTGAAATGTCTTGAAATAAACACGGACGAGTGTTAGCTATGCCGGGGATAAAGTGAAAGAAACTCTCCCAGGTTATGTCATCTCTGCTGATAAAGAGAACTGACACAGGAATCTCGAAATATGCCATCCCTGCTGATAAAGGGAGCTGGCGAAGAAATTCTTCAACATAATGCTATCTCTGCTGATAAAGAGAACTAGCAAAATAAATGCCATCCCTGCTGATAAAGAGAACTGGCGAAGAAATTTCTCCAAGATGATAACTTCATTGGGAATGAGAGAAATTCAAACAGACAAATCTGTGGGGAAGACCACTCAACATCGTCAAGGAATTGACGAAGATAACACATTGTCATAGGGATGACAGAAAGAAGATGAAACCCAAGAAACACCTCGTCAAAGGGTTGACGGGAAGAAAACCTAACCGAAGAGAACGCATTGTCATAGGGATGACAGAAATAAGATGAAACCCAGAGAAAGAAAAGTGAACCCCAGAACCGCACCGATTATTTATCCGAAGAACCACATTGTCATAGAGATGACAGAAAGAGAACGACAACCCGACCGAAGGGACACATTGTCATGGAGATAACACATTGTCATAGGGATGACAGAAAGAAGATGAAACCCATATCCGAAGAAACACCTTGTCATAGGGATGACAGAAAGAAGATGAAACCCAAGAATCACCTTGTCATAGGGATGACAGAAAGAAAATTCCACCGTAGGAATACATCGTCATGGGGATGACGGAAAGAAGTTGAAACCCATATCCGAAAAAACACCTTGTCATAGGGATGACAGAAAGAAACTGAAAACATCTGAAGGTACGCAACCTGAGCTCGGAACACATCGTCAAAGGGTTGACGGGAAGAAACTGAACATATCCGAAGGTACGAAACCTGAGCTCGGAACACATCGTCAAAGGGTTGACGGGAAGAAACTGTCTGCTGGGGAATGGCTCGGCATTCTCTCTGGAGATATGTCACTGTCCTGACTGAAATATGATTCGGGTTTCTGTACAAGGTACCAAATCTGGCTTATGCTTCGCATGCATATGTTTGAATTTTGCCGTAATGCTCCATACGAAATGGAAATGCTACGCATTTGGGAGGATGAAATGCAAACATGCTTACTATATGCAAAAGGACCCCTCCAGCAAAATAAATGCTGAAGAGAAGAGGCCAACTCCGCTGGGGATGACGAGCTGAACTGTCTCCGAGGTTACGAACCCTGCCGAGGAAGTCACACTGAACAGCCTTCCTGATATAACCTCTGCTGAAGATGAAATCCGAAGAGAACTCCCACTCCGTTGGGGATTAAGAATAAACCTTGAAGATGGACCCCAAAGATCTATTACGGAAGAGGTGCCAATAACCATTGGACTTTGAAATCTGTCGGGAATGTCAACCACTGTTGATCAAGCCATTGAGATGACTACCACCTGCTTGGGAAACGAAGTCAATAACAGCGAACCTGCTGGAGAATATCATTGAACTTAGCATGTGGTCGAGGAAACGCCCTTAACCTGCTGGGGAATACCAGCCATCACCAACAACTCTGCTCGGGGAATGACGGTTGATGATATCCACTCTGGTAGGGGACAACATTAAGCTTACTCCTCTGTTGGAGACTTACCTCTTACCCTTACCCTGTTGGGAAGAGAAACTCTACTGGGGACGTCACGTGTCGACCACCAACATGAACCCTGCAGATGTGATATGACCAAAAGAATGTGCCCTGATGCGGCATAGCCCATAAAGGAACCTGTCTTCGGGAGGTCTCATGAAGATCTTATATATCTTGCCCCATGATTTTGATTAACCGTTCTCCTGAGAAAATAACCTTTTTGCTTTTGGGGTGACCTGCCCCAGCCTTGAAGTGATTTTGCCCTTGACTGGCTGATCTGTGAAGGAGTACCTCTGACTGACTGACCTTCGAGAGATTTGTCGAATCTCGACCTGATTGCCCCAGATTAGCTGAATCTTAGAATGAATTGCCCCTGTGAAATGACTTGCCCCTGCTCAACGGAGTACTCGGGCACTTTGCATCTTATCTTGATCAATCCTTCCATTGCAGAAACTTTCTTGAGTCAAGTACTTACTCGCAAGTAAAACACTTCGTTTTGAAAATGACAATTTTAATGCAATGCATATGACAGTTTTGAAATCCAAGTCTGTTCACTGGAAAAAAGTTGTGACATATAGTGAATGAATCACTAATCAAAATGTCACTGATACCAACATGAATGGTAAGAAGATCCTTTTAGGAGTCAGGTTCGACGCGATCTTTACCGGAGTATGCTTTCGAAACAACCTTGCTTCAATTAGGTCTTTTGAAGGTTGTAACGTGGCCTGGTTCACGGTTCGAGAAAGAAAGGATATAAGGCTCAAAGTTTGTTTTAACCCACCCAATCTTCTTGTTGTTCTCCAGTCCTACGTTCAGCTAACTTGACACAAGCGCTCACCTATCAAAAAGGTTAATGAATGGTAGGAGGATAGAAAGACCCACACGGTTTTCGGAGTGACAGCCACCCCTTTTGCCTTTGATGTCTGTAGTCACACGACTTGTTCTTTATTGAGGATTTTTCTTTTTCCATTTTTTCGCTTTTTATTCTTTTGCTTTTCCCTGATTTTGCCTGGACTAACTCTTTTGAATTTTTTGATTTTGAAGTCCAGCGGGATGCCCTAACTTTTGCCTAAGTCACTTGCCTTCAAGTTTCGACTTAGCGGGCTTTCTTTTTTTCTGATTCTTTTTCTCTTTTTTTTTTTTTGAACAAATCGTGTGACACTGGCTTGTCTGACTTGTTTGCAAGGGTTGTGACTGCCTCACTCTTCGGTTGGTGAGGGATAACCATAGATTTGATCCTCGAATGGGACACTCCTTATGAAATTTGAACGCTCGGTCAAATTAACTGACACCTACCCTGCCCCAGGTTAAGATTGAGGGTTTTTTTCATTTTCAGAAAGAAACTCCTACTTCTAGGCTCAAAGGGGTTGACAAGGGATTATCTTCCTTATATCTCCGGTGTTTGAGGAACTGAAACAATGCCTGTACATCATCAGCAAGGTTTTGTCCCAAAAGCATACCATCAGAAGTTCCGCGTCTTTGAATTTCATCATCCTCCCTCAAATCCTGCTTAAACAAGTGTTAGATACCCATAAAGAAAATATAAGTGAACACAAATGGATTTAACCAAAACATGCATATTCATTTCATTATCATTATCAGCTGAAAACAGACGAGTTTTACAAACGAGTTTGCACTTTAACAGAAAAGAAACTACAAATGCAAAGAAATGACATGATCTAAAAGATTGCCGGCTTCGGGGAACTGGGCTTTCCAAGCTTGACTATCTATCTTCAGAATTGCTCATCGAAGTCAGTCTGATAACAACTCGCACCACTACTCTCGGTGTCTTCTTCCATAACCTGAACTGATGAACCCGCCTGACTGGATGAAGGAGAATTGTTGATCTGAATACCCTGAGGCGTGAATGAGAACATGTTGGAGTCAAGCAGTGTCTGAATCTTGCTCCTAAGCACCTTACAGTCTTCAGTTGAATGCCCCTGTGCCCCAGCATGGTAATCACAACGGGCGTTGACATCAAAACCTGGTGGATACGGAAAAGGCACTGGCTTTACCCCTTTTGGCACTATAAGTCCACCTATGATTAAATCTGGCAACATCTGACGATATGACATTGGTAACTGAGTGAAATGCCTCTCTGTCTTCCTTGGTCTTTGTCGGGCGTGCTGACGCGGCTGACGGCGGTATGACCGTTGATTCTGAGATCCAGAAGATTGCTGACTCTGAACAGTTGATGCATCTGAATATTGATGATGAGATGGTGGATGTTCCCAGATGGAATTACTTTCTTCCTCCCATTCCTCTTGAGAACTGACAACTGATTCACTTTCACTAGCCGGGAAGTTCGAGGTGCCTTGGATTTTTCCACTCTTGATACCGAACTCGACGCGTTCTCCAAGTATTACCAAGTCAGAGAATTTTGATACAGTAATCAACCTTTCGAAGTATGGTCTTTGCAAAGTATCCTTGAACATATCAACCAATTCGCTTTCTGAAAGTGGTGGTTGTACGCGAGCAGCTAACTCTCTCCATCTCTGGGCATACTCTCTGAATGATTCGTTATCCGCTTTAGATAAACCTTGCAACTGCAGGCGGCTAGGAGCCAGGTCAAGATTATAACTGTACTGCTTTACAAAGGCATTGGCTAGATCTGACCATGATCGGATGCTACCACTTTCCAACTGCATATACCAACTCAAAGATGCCCCACTCAGACTGTCCTGGAAACAGTGAATCATAAGCTTGTCATTATAGACATGTGAGGTCATTCTTCGGCTAAACATCACCAAATGTAGCTTCGGACAGCTATCCCCTTTGTATTTCTCAAAATTCGGCATCTCAAACTTTGGAGGTAACACAAGGCCGGGCACCAAACACATGCTCACAGCATTCAGATCAAGAGTATCACGCTTCATTAAGACATCAAGCTTCTCTTCCAACACTCGACATCTTTCATCAAACTGAACAACCCGTGGGTCCTTAGGTTTAATCTTTGGAACTACCCCTTGGAAATTTGGCACAGAGAAGGCAAAGCTTTGATAGTCTGTGGCATTAAGAGAAGAAGAATGTCCATCTCGGACGATGGTACGCTCGTGTATAGCTTGATTCCCAGCAGGGATGCGAGCATGCTGAGCTTGAGCAACATTGTTCACTGCTGGTGGAATGACATTCCCAGTAACTGAAGTCCTCTGAACATCGGCTTCTCCCCTATTCATGGTTGCCATAGCTTCCACAAGTTGATCCAACTGACTCTTCATCAATTCAACATTGGCCCTAGTCACAAACTGATTCTGGTCCCCTGAATTCATGATGACCTCCCCAAAAGCTGATTCAAGTCCGATGAGAAATTCTAGAAATCAACTGCGGTTCAGACAAAGGATGGATAAGCTCTCTGATCAGGCCGGAGACAGACATGCAGAAAGATGCAAGATGCAAATGCAATGCAATATGAAAATGCAGCAGACATGGGATCAAAGCTTCCGTATATTCTGAATAACCGCTGTGCTGCTGACGGAATAAGCTCGAGGGTCTGCTCTGAAGAGAATACCAGAATACCAGAATATCGGATGATCAGAATACCAGAATACCAGCATATCGGCATAATCAGAATACCCGGCTGACAAGTTTGCACTGATAAGAGAACCAGAATACCAGGTAGGATGAAAGTCAAGGTTACCTGCAAACCTGTAAACAACCCGCCCCTCTCACATGTGGTGCTAAGATCCTCAGTATCCCGGGCTCTCAGGTCGAGAAATGATGATACGTTCACCATTTCTGGTTTGGCATCATCATCAATCGAGGAGGCCTCAACTAATTCTCCAAGAACAAAAGATCCTCAGCTTCAGAGGTTTGAGAAGCAATAGCACATTCAGCCCGAAGGATACAATGCTACCGCCAATCAAAGAGGTCGTCCGCTGATTCACCTCAAAAGGAAATCCTATAGCAAGTTCCCAGCATTGGGTCCTCGGATCGATAAGCGTAATGGATTTGCCACAGAGCGTGGTCTGCCATTATCACGTCTCGGGAGGAGTGCCGTTACTGAGTTCTCGGGAAACGGTCGCCAGAGTCGATAGCTTTCCAGGTTATATTCCATCGTCTGCCCCAAATGGACAGGACAGAATATTACCAAGAAAACCTCGTCTGGATGTGGAGTTTTCATGTATACTTCGTCTGGCCAAATGCCAAACAAGTCACACTACTTTCCACGCTAATCATAGGTGTATGCTCAAGCCTTGGTATTGGGCTTCTCTCTCATGAATCCAACCCACCCTGCAAACAGAAAATCCAGCAGCAGAACAGCACAGTAATATCCAGTATGACAGTAATGAAATGCAATGCAATAAAAGCTGTAAAAACAGTAAAGCAGATAACATAGCAAATACAGTAATATACAACAAAGAAAAGCACCACAGCAAAACACCCTATGAAAGAAAACAAACAAGCGCTAGGATTGACTCGCTAAAGGGGAAGGACCAGCAGTAGGTCAACCAGAGTCCCCAGCAGAGTCGCCAGCTGTCGCTCCCGAAAGATTCGCATCCAACGGTACAAATGCGAGAGTGGCGCAAAAGAACACAGAGTCGCCAGCAAAGTGTATTTATCCCAAGAGAGGGAAAGGAAACACTGCATAAACCTGAAAGAAAGGAAAGAGCATGGTCTCACGACCAAGAGAACGGGTACGGGAGTCGGTTACGCGAAGGGAAGGTATTAGCACCCAACACGTCCATCGTACTCGATGGGATCCACGCTTGTTGTCTGCATCAAAGGGTGTCGTCATCTGGAGCTCCACTGCTACTGGACCGGCGAAGAAACGAGAACGGAAAGAACGGAGAAACGAAGAAGAAAAGAAGAAAAGCAGTGACTCGATAGGACGTCCTCGGAGTCCTATGCCTACGTATTCCCTCATGCAATGGGAAAGTCAGAGTCAACGTAGTTCGGACACGAACTAAGGGGGGAGGTTGCTCGCCAAGACATCGCCGTCTTGTGCCTACGTATCCTCAGTCGGACGAGAAAGAGGAAATCAGAGCAGTCGTAGTTCGTGGGAACGACCACGAAACAAGGGGAGGAAATTGGTGAAAAATGGAGAAGGTAGCCCGCCAAGATCTACGCAATCTTGTGCCTACGTATCTTTACTCAGACGAGAATAAAGAATCAGGGCAGCCGTAGTTCGTGGGAACGACCACGAAACAAGGGGAGGACGGGATCAGTCTCGATCGCACGGGTGCGAGAGAAAAGAGTCGGGACTCACGGAAAGTCTAAGGGGAAACTCGGTCCTACAAGTTATCATGCAAAATGGTCCTAAGGTCAAGGATTAGGAGGGAACTAACCTAATGTTGTCATGCTTGGATTGAGAGTCTAATGTCTATCCTACTCCGAGCTTAATCAGAAATTAAGTCGGACTAGGAGCCTTAAGGGAGCACGTGAACAAACACAAGTAAACACCAGACAACTCGATCACAAAGAGAAAATCAAATAAGAGACAGTCAAGTATAGATAGAAAATCATGAATTAATCAACAATTAATCAAGAATAGGCAATTAAAATCAAAATCAAGAATACCCAATATAAAATCAAGATTAAAAGTTAGTCACCAATATTAATTCTAATTAAATTCTAAAATTAATCTAATTAAAAGAAAATTTAATTCTAAATTAAATCTAAAGAAAAATAATTCTAAAACTAATTCTAGAATAAAAAAAAACTAATATTAAAAACTAACTTCTATTTAAAATCTAAAAGACAAGATTAATTCTAATTAAAAGTTAAAATCAAATTTCAAAATTATTTACTAATCTAATTATCAATTAAATGAAACAATTAAAAACAATTAAACAAAAATAAGGGTGCAACAGCAAATTAGGAGGTGGGAATGAGCAGGCGCATGGGCCTTTGTGATTCAGCAGACAGGGGGGGTGCGCGTGTAATGATTGGGCGTGTGGAAAGGAAAATAAGTGGGCTTGTGGGCTTTCAACCCGGTCCAAGTTGTGAGGGATAATAGCAAACGAAACCCTAGACACCTTCAGCATCAACTTTATCCCTTTCAAACGTGTCGTCAACCTCTTCTCCCTCTATCGTCCTTTCCCTCTCTTCTTTCCACTGTTCGCCGTTTCACCTGTCAAATTGCCGGCAAAAGAATCTCAATTCTCCGACCTTTTTCTCCTTTCCAATCTCCGGCGGGAAATGAAACGCCATCCCTCTCATCTTCGTAACTCCACCATCACCTTCGTCACTCTCAACGTTCTCGCCGGAACTCCCAAAGTCCACATGTTCTCCGCCGCGATTCGACTTTTCTCCACTCACGGAACCACCGACAAATATCTCAATGCTCTCCTCCTCACACCCTTCCGTCATCTCCTCTGTGTCGCACCGCCGGTGTACAAACTCTCTTCTCCGTCTCAAAACTCGAAATGAACAAATACAGAGTAAGCAAGGTTCGCAGCGCAACAACAACTTATGTAAACCACAAAGGAGATTCAAAACAAACACAAATTATTCGCAGCTAATGTAAATCACAGCACATATCAAACCAAGCACAAATCAACAGTTTACGTAAATCGTAGAAGAGATTCCAACTTAGCACAAACTCAAAGTTCAGAGAGTTACCGACCGGAGAGAGTCCGGTGCTTCTTCGACCGCAATCAAGCTGTTAAGAGCAGAGAAGATCTCCACGAGGTATGCGTAATTTCTTCGTTCTTTGCTCAATTCTGCTTCTATTTTGCTTTGCTTCTCGATCTTCTGAAATGTTGTTGAATGGCGATGTGAAGCGTTATTGCTATTGCTTGCTCTTCAATTTGATTGTTACGCTTTTGAAATCGCGGAAGGTTTGAGCGATTGCTGTTAACCGAAGGTTGTTGTTGTTGCTCTTGACATCTGCAGGAGGCTTTGCGGGATTGAAAATGATGCTGGTTTTTACGGTGAATTCACGGTGCTTTCAAGGAACTTCAAGGGAGATTGAAGAAGAAAATGAAACCATTAAAATAGGAGAATGAAGGTTGTTACAGAATTGATTGAGGAAGATCTTGAAGGTCTGCAAAATGGGAGAATTGGTAATTCTGCATCAGTTTTTTCTTGGCTGGTTTTTTTTGAAAATGGAAGGGTGAGGTGAGGTTGACGGAGGCGTCGTTTGAAGATTCTTGATGGAGGCTGGTAGCGTTGTTGATGTGTTTTTTATTTCTGCAGTAGACTAGTGATGTATTGAAGATGATGGAAGCTTGGAAGGAGCAGAATTTGAGGGAGCTCGAGTGATCCTCTCCCCCGATTGATGAATGAGAGCAGCAACTTTATACGTGAAGTTTGAAGGGGCAGGATGGTCTTTCAAGTTGAAAATCTGTTATGGTTTTGCTGCGTAAAAACTGTGAATCCGATCATGTGAGTGTGGTGGAATCATTCAGTCACGCATTTGTACCCCTTCCCTCTTGTAATTTCTTTTTCTTTTATGCTGAGTCACATGTATTCACACTGCTATGTATTTTGCTAAGTAATGCTGACGTGGGCTTTTTCCAGTTTTCCTCTGCTAAGCTTTTTTTGCATTTCACTTTCCTCTGTGTTGGACAGTGGTCATAAGACCCTTGACAATTCTTAATTTTTTCGTTTACACCAATAACAACCTTCTTGGCATCACATGAGTTACTTCCACTAAAAGGAATATGGGTCTCGTCATTGTCTAAAGCTCAAGTGTAATTTTTCAAAGCTAAAAGACTCTTGTTTATTTGGTGCTCTTATTAATGAAAAGGAATTGAATTCTAACAAGAATGGACATTGGTTTTAAGAAAAATGAGAAAATGGATGTTTAAATGGGTATTTGGTTTGAATTGGATTAAAAATATATGAATGGGTTGGATATTAAAGAAATGGAATATGGATAACATATAAAAAGGTGGATTTTTGGGTAAAGAGAATAAAAATGGATTTGAAATGGATTATAAGTGGATTGTAAATATGGGCATTTATGATAAAATTGGATAATGGAAAAGATAAAAATGGATATGGATGAAGAATGGTTTAGGAAAATGGATATGATAAAATGGATTTAGAAATTAGAAATGGTTTATGAATAAATGAAAAGGTAAGTGGATAAAAAAAGAAAATGGTTGATGGATTAAAAACAACGAGTTTGGATATGGATTATGGATAGAAAAATGGCTAACCAACTGAATTCAAAATCAATCACCAACTTTCCACAAGCCTCTGACAAAATAGTCACAGCTACCACTGAACAATCTGGCCACTCACATGATCCACTGAAGAATCTCAACCGATAACTAATCCACAAGCTCAACTTTGAACAAGAACTCTAATTCTCTTTGGTATGCTGATAAATCTCGAAGAAGATGATCTGAACTGAGAAGAAATTAAAACCTGATTCACACTAATGAACCTTTGACCCAATGCTTCTGATGAATTCTCTGAATAAGAACCTTAAAACCTAATGATCCTCTGAATAAGGAAAATGCCAATAGCAAGAACACTCTTCGATCCCATGTCTTAGAAGACCAATGCAATGATGTGATTATGAAAAATGCAGATGATTGCGACACAAGCCAGAAAAAGGTAGGGCAAATTTTGGGGTGCTACACGTTTGTGTCAAATGCTAGTGATTCAGACGATGAAGGTAACCTGGTCAGAGACGAAGGGGTATCTAAAGATCTGGTATTGCTTGGAAAACAATTTAACAAAGTGTTGAAATGGATGGACTGGAAGTCAAGAGCAAATGTTCAGAACAAGTCACTCGACATCAGTAAAAATCAGGATGGAGGCAGAAGGTCCAGAACTGAAGAAGACTCCAACCAAGGGAAGAGAGTTCAGTGTTTTGAATGTAAGGGATTTGGGCACATAAAAACTGAGTGTCCCACGTATCTCAAAAGGCAGAAGAAGGGCTTATCTGTGTCTTGGTCAGAAGGAGAGTCTGAGAGTGATCTTGAAAAAGAATCAGCAAAATTGGTGACAGCCTTGACCGGAATATGTAAGTCTGATGGATAAACAACTTGTGAGTCTGATTCTGACAAAGAATCTTATATTGGAGAACTCACTAAGAAGGAAGTCTTCACCGAGTTCTCAGAGTTGTGTATCAAGAATGAAGAGAGATGCCAGATAATATTAGAACAGAAGGTTCTGATAGCTAAACTAGAAGCTGAGAAGGAAGAACATATATCAATCATTGCTGATCTTAAAGAGGAGGTTGTATGGCAAAAGTCAAAACTTGACAATATGACCAAATCTATAAGGATGCTGAATAATGGTTCCACGCAGCTGGATGAAATTCTTCAGACTGGGAAAAATGCTAGAAATGTACAAGGTCTTGGTTTTAACAATCAAGCAGAGAACTACAAGAAGTCTGTGTTAAAGTTTGTTCCTCAGAAAATAAGGCAAGAGGAGGAGATGTCAAATCGCATGGTTCAACATCAGATGAAACAACAGAAAATAGTATGTAGTGCAAAGTATAAACCATGGAGATGTCATTACTGCGGAAAGATTGGTCACTTAAAGTCCTTTTGCTACAATTTGCATGGTTATCCCAAAACTGCTCATCAACAAAATAAAGGACGGAATTGGGATGAAGTATAGAAAAGATGGACTCCTAGAAATATGATGGCTGGTTTCATAGCACATACCTCTCTCAGAGCATCTGCAACGGAAGATTGGTACTTTGACAGTGGTTGTTCAAGACACATGACTGGTGTGAAGAAATTCTTGTCAGATATCAAGCCTCACTCCACCAATTATGTCACTTTTGGGGATGGATCAAAAGGTGAAATAAAAGGTGTTGGAAAGTTGGACTACACAGGACAACCAAATCTGGATCGTGTTTTATTTGTCAAAGGGCTGACTGCAAATTTGATCAGTATAAGTCAACTGTATGATCTAGGACTCAAAGTAAATTTCACAAACTCTGAATGTCTAGTAACCAATGAGAAAGATGAAGTTGTAATGAAGGGAACCAGGTCTAAGGATAACTGCTATCTGTAGAATCCTCAAGAATCGGAAAGTTTGTCTACCTGTTTGATGTCAAAGGAAGATGAAACCAAACTGTGGCATCAGAAATTGGGTCACTTACATTTGAAAGGGATGAATAAAGTTATGTCAAGTGAGGCTGTTAGGGTATTCCCAAGCTGAAGATTAATGAGGATAGAATATGTGGTGAATGTCAAGTTGGGAAGCAAACAAGGGTGTCACACAAAAGGCTTCAACATCTTACCAAAACTTCTAGAGTTCTGGAACTGCTTCGCATGGACTTAATGGGACCTATGCAGGTTGAAATTCTTGGTGGGAAGAAGTATGCATATGTTGTCGTTGATACTCCAGATTCACCTGGATAAGCTTTATCAGAGGAAATTCTGAAGTATTTGCAGCCTTCAAAGAGTTGTGTCAAAGGATTCAACGGGAAAAGGATTGTGGTGTTGTTCGAATCAGAAGTGACCATGGGAAAGAATTCGAAAATAGCAGGTTTGAAGAGTTTTGTTTATCTGAAGGAGTCACTCATGAATTCTCATCACCAATCACTCCTCAGTAGAATGGTGTGGTGGAACGCAAGAATATGACTATACAAGAGTGTGCAAGGGTCATGATTCATGCCAAAAAGCTTCAATATCATTTTTGGACTGAAGCCATGAATATCGCTTGCTATATACACAATAGGGTGACTATCAGATCAGGTACTTCTGTTACTCTTTATGAGCTATGGAAAGGTAGAAAGCCAAATGTGAAGTATTTCCATGTTTTTGGGAGTAAGTGATATATCTTGGCGGATCGTGAGCAGAGGCGAAAGATGGATCCTAAGAGTGAGGAAGGGATATTTTTGGGATACTCTACAAATAGTAAAGCATATAGGGTATTTAATTCCAGAACTAAGGTGATGATGGAATCCATAAATGTGGTGGTTGATGACTCTGGCAAAGACGAAGATGTCCCAGATGATGTTGGAGCATGCTTTCCCATGAACAATTAAATCTCACAAGACACTGAGTCCGTAGAAGATAATACTCAAGAGACCGACACTAGACCTGAGAATGAAGAGGTAGAGGATGCTAACAGGGGACCCTCTATAAGGATTCAGAAGGATCACCCTAAGGAGTTGATTATTGGAAATCTGAATGAAGGTGTAAGAACCAGAACGAGGGAGGCTGTGTCAAATGCATGTTATGTTTCAAAGCTTGAACCAAAGAATGTTAAAGAGGCATTGAAAGATGAGTTCTGGATAAGTGCTATGCAGGATGAGCTTTGTCAATTCAAGAGGAATGAAGTCTGGGAACTGGTACCACGACCAGCAGGAACAAATGTGATTGGAACAAATTGGGTTTATAAGAATAAGTCTGATGAACAAGGAGTTGTTACCAGAAACAAAGCCAGATTAGTTGCTCAAGGATACACACAGATTGAAGGAGTAGATTTCGATGAAACATTTGCTCCTGTGGCTCGATTGGAATCCATCAGATTGTTGCTAGGAGTGGCATGTTTTTTGAAATTCAAATTGTTTCAAATGGATGTCAAGAGTGCCTTTCTGAATGGCTATCTTAATGAGGAAGTTTATGTTGAGAAGCCTAAAGGGTTTGTGGATCCAAATTTTCTTGATTATGTCTTCAAGCTAAAGAAGGTTTTGTATGGTTTGAAACAAGCTCCACGAGCTTGGTATGAAAGGCTGACTGAGTTCTTAGTCAAACATGGATACAGGAAGGGTGGTATTGATAAAACACTTTTTGTCAAGGAGAAGGATGGGAAACTAATGATTGCTCAGATTTATGTAGATGATATTGTGTTTGGTGGGATGTCGGATGAAATGGTCCAACATTTTGTCAACCAAATGCAGTCTGAATTTGAAATGAGCTTGGTAGGTGAATTGACTTACTTCCTTGGATTGCAAGTCAAGCAGATGAAAGATTCCATTTTTATTTGTTAGAGCAAATATGCGAGGAATATTGTGAAGAAGTTTGGATTGGATAATGCCAAGCATAAGAGAACTCTTGCTCCTACTCACTTGAAGTTATCCAAAGATGAAAAGGGAGTGAATGTTGAACAAAATTTATACAGAAGCATGATTGGCAGTCCGCTGTATCTCACAGCAAGTAGGCCAGACATAACCTTTGCTGTTGGTGTATGTGCAAGATACCAAGCAGAACCCAAGGTCAGTCACATCAATCAAGTTAAGAGAATTCTTAAGTATGTGAGTGGTACATATGATTATGGGTTGTTGTACTCCCATGACTCAAGTTCCATTTTAGTAGGATAATGTGATGCTGATTGGGCTAGAAGTGCTGATGATAGGAAGAGTACCTCTGGAGGTTGTTTCTTTTTGGGAAATAATCTTATTTCAGGTTTAGTAAGAAGCAAAACTCTGTATCTCTTTCTACTGCTGAAGTTGAGTACATAGCAGCTGGAAGTAGTTGTGCTCAACTGGTGTGGATGAAGCAAATGTTATCAGAGTATAATGTCACACAAGATGTCATGACATTATTTTTTGACAACCTGAGTGCTATTAATATTTCAAAAAATCCTATTCAACATAGCAGGACTACGCACATTGATATCAGGCATCACTTCATCAAAGAACTTGTGGAGGACAAAGTCATAACTCTTGAGCATGTGAGCACAGAAAATCAGCTTGCTGATATATTTACCAAGGCTCTGGATGTAGTTCAGTTTGAAAACCTGAGGAGTAGACTTGGGGTTTGCATTCATGAAGAACTATAGCAATTAAGGTTCCTTCTGGCTGCCAGATTGAAAAGATTAAAGGTGGTTCTGGTAGTGCAGTGTGTGCAGGTGGTTATGGAGGTGAAGATGCTGAAGTTTGTGCATGACACTTGGTCATGTTATGTGGTGTGCATCTACTCTCTGATGCTGTTTATTCTGGTTTATGACTTGACCATTTCTTAAAAATTAATAACTGTTCTACTTGCCTTTGTCATATTTCTGGCTAAAAAGGGGGAGTAGTGTGCTTGTGCGTGCTTGTGCGTGTGCTGGTACTGCAGCTGAGGGGGAGAATATTGAATGTTGTGGTGTTACTGCAATTGAGGGGGAGTTTTCTGTTTGTGATTTTTTTGCTGCTATGCTTTTGTTGGTGTTTTGGTGTGCTTTTCGCTGCTGTCTCTGATATTGTTGTTTTGGTGTATAGTTTTAGCCAAAATAAGCCAAAGGGGGAGATTGTTATTTCTTTGTTTTTGTGGTTGGCATTTATTTTGCTAAAACTATTCTAGCAGCAAGATGTTGGATAAAGAGGTTCTAATTTTCTACATTCAACATGTCGAATAAAGATGTCCCACACTGGCTCATAGGACATCGCGTATGATTTTGGTTTAAAAGGAAGATTCTGTTGCTGTTAATTGTTACTGAATATTCTGTGAATATTTGGTTATCCCATGTGGCATCCAAAGTATTTTTTGGTTCAGTTTTTATGTGTTGGTTTTTGGATTTTCAGCATTTTCTAATTATGGAGACATATTAGGAAACTTTAGATTGAAGACCTATTTTGTTGGAGCTTTTATTGCAGATTTGTGAGCAGTCTCCTTGCTGTGTTTGTGAAGCCCAATCTAGTCCAGATTTAATGCTAAATATTGACTGGTGTAAACCTAGTTTAGGTGTGGAACTTACGTGTGTTTTGTTAGGGTTTTCGAGTGTTATTTGTGAGCCTAACTAGTATCATTCTGATAACAGTATAAGGACTGGTTTTTGTGTTATAAGTTCTGTCAGTTACTCATAAGCTTTTAAGCATTGAGTTTCTTGTGTGTCAATTATCATAAGCCTTGAAGTATTGAGAATTGTGTGTTTTTAAAGTGTGGCTTTCGTGTTGTTACTTCTGTTGAAAGGAACCAGTCACGGGTTGTGATTGTAGAGGGATTTGAGGAGGGCCTCATACCTAGGTGAGTCATAGGTAGAAGTCATAGGAATGGTAGTGATTAAGTGAGCAGATTATAACCGGGTGTGGTTGCTATATGATCTGTGAATTAATACTATCGTATATTGATTTCGTCCCTGGCTTGGTAGCCCCCAGAGTAGTATTGTTGATCCGAACTGGGTAAACATATCACTGTGTTCTTTACTTTCTGCACTGGTATTATTATTGTTATCCTGTTCATTGTGTTGGATATTCGTGTCTCAACATCTGTGTAGGATATCTGATATCTGTGCCAGAATTTCAGGTAAGACGGTAATATTGAGAATGCTTAATGAGGATAATATGGGTAAATCATGATTAGGGTCCAAGAGGTAGGTTTAACAAAAAAAAAAGAGGGAATTCGGAGAGTTATTCTGTGCAACCGTAAGAAATGAATATAGAAAAAGAAATTATAGATAGTGTGGTGTATAGACGTTAGAACAATAGGAAGTTGAGGAAACACATAGCTAGTTTGTTGATGTAATTCCCTTAGTGGGATTTGTCTAGTTTGTCTTGTATGGTGGTTGGATCTTTTGAGATCACCTTGCTTTGTTTTGTTTTTTTGAATTAATAAATTTATATGGATTAATAAAAACGTAAGAAATGAAGAGAGAGCTGAGGAAAGGAGGCTAGGGCACAGAGAACGAGAGATTAAATCGTAGAACCCCAAAGAAGGATCTGTTACTGGAAAAAGTCGAGGTATTGGGGGTTAATCCGGGTTAATACGTCTGATATGGGTTTAAGGTAGATGTATTTTGTGTGTTTGCATTTTTGACGAATTTGTGTTGAATCTGTGACGAATCTGTGGTGAATTTTCATAACTCTGTATGTGTATGATTTCTGTCATAAATTCTGTATGAGTTGTTGTAATTGCTATGAAATTCGTGTGAATATTTGCTGCTGCTCTGATGAATGTAAAACGAAACCACATCTGAGATTAAGGGTGGAGATTAATGAATTAGGACTTAATAATTAGAAAGAAATTGATGTAACCAATGAATTAGGATAAAAATATAGATCTGTGACGAATCGAAACTGTTTTGAGTCTGATTTTGGAAGATCGAATGTGCTAGAATGGGAAATTTTTCGTTCAGATGCGAAATCTGAGTTTTGGAGTGTTTTTTGGCAATACGCGTAACAGGGAGAGTATTACGTGTAAGAGGGGACACACCCAGGGTGATACGCATATCATAGGCACCCATCCCCAGGGCCAACACGACCCTCTGCCAGTACGCGTAGGGTACGCGCAAGGGAATGGTGGCAATACGCGTATGGAAAGATATTGTGCGTTTGTGAAGCTGGGAATGAAGGGGCATACACATATGGGAAGCGATTATGCATATAGGGTTATTGGGAAGGGGCCATACGCGTATGGGTTAGCCATTACTAGTAGGGGAAGAATGCAAGGAGTCTTGAGAGGAAAACCCTCTCTGCCCGTACGTGTAACAAGGATGGTGATACGCGTATGAGAGGCCTGTGCAGGTGGCCCTAAGCGTATGATACGCAGTCCAGTGGGCGAGGAGTTGAGCCATACACGTATGGGGTATGGCCATACACATATGGACAGGGTTGTTGGTAGATTTGTTATTTTTCGCGATTTCTGTCCCGATTTTGCTTGTGATGCGGTTTCCTTGAAACGTAAGGCATGAATGAGGTAATAAAACATGAGTAAACTAGTAATGAAGATGAATGGGATAAAATCGGGAATTTTTATGTGACGAATATATATGACGAATTATGAGGTATAGTGACGAATTGTGACGAGTGTGAATTGGTTTTGTATAATGATGTTTTTTGATGATTCAAGGATGATGATGCAACTATGACGATTTTATGACGATGATTATTATGACGATTTGAATTATGTATTCATGGCATAGTTAGGACTCCGGTCCATTTGGTGGCTTCAATCCCATTGTGTGGATTGAGGTGTTTTGTGACGTGCTCCGGTTCTTGTGTAGAATCGATCCTATTGGTGGGGATCTTTGGAGGGTGATGGCCCAATGTCCATCCATTATTACAAATTGGTACCACATGCATGAGTCTATGATGTTGCATTTGCATATTGTGTGTGGCATTATATTCTATTGATGTAATTGATGTATTAATGACGTTTGTGAATTATTTGATGATGTCTGTGCTTATGCTTTATCTTTTGCTCATATGGTATATATTGATTCGTGATTACTCACCCTGCCTGTTTGAATGTTGCCTCCACATGGGTAACGTGCAGGTGATCAGGCTTAGCTTTCTTGGCGCATGAAGATTTAGCATTTTGAAGTATTTTGATTTCTCCGTCAATTAGAGAGTCTTGCTCTGATATGTAACATCGGGTCGGGACGTTTGAGTCGAATAATTTACGTTCTTTTATTTGTTGGCATGAGTATGTTTTATGATGTTTTGTTTTAAGAAGTTTGTATTATAAAATTATTCTTTTAAATTTTGATTTCCGTTGCGTGATGTTTGAATAAATTCATGATGGTAAAACCTGTGTTACGAAGCAGGTGGTTATTTGATGTTTTATGACGAAATGTGATGCCCTTTTGGGACTGTACTCTGATAAAATAATTATATTTATTCGTGATGTTTGTTGGGCAGAAAAAGGGTGTTACATTAGTTGTATCAGAGCAGGTTGGTCTGTCCGGCCAGGTTTTACATGATGTCAGTCCCTTGTCAAGTGAGGAGTGTGTGTACATTGTTGAAGTTTTGTTTATTATAATCTTGTTGATGGTATGTAGGATGGCTGGGAGAAATGATTGTGCTAATGCTGATGCATTGGAGTCACTTCCTCAGGCAATGGGTCAGAACAATCAGAATGGTGGAGCTTCGGACGAGTTTCGTGCTTTGGGGAAGTTTTAGAGGAACAATCCGCCGAATTCTGTGGGTACTCGTGATCCAGAGACTGCACAGAAGTGGCTGAAGCTGATTGAGAAGATCTTCCGGGTGATGGGGTGTACTGATGCACAACAAGTTCAGTTTGGAATTCATATACTGTCAGAAGAGGCTGAGGATTGGTGGGATAACACCCGCCAAAGACTGGAAGACATTGGTACTGTGATAACCTGGGCTATGTTCAAGCAATAATTTTTGGGAAAGTATTTTTTAGAAGATGCTTGTGGCAAGAGAGAGGTGGAATTCCTTGAGCTGAAGCAAGGAAACATGACTGTGGCAGAGTATGATGCGGAGTTCGAGGCACTAGTGAAGTTCTGTCCTCACTACAACCGTGCTGATGCTGAGGTGTCCAAGTGTCTCAAGTTTGAGAATGGGCTGAGGCCGGAAATCAAATAGGGTATTGTGTACCAAAAAATTTGCTGGTATACTGAGCTGGTGGATAAAAGTAGGATCTATGATGAGGATAGGCAAGCCTGATCTGCTCACTACAAGCATCTTAGTGAGAAGAAAGAGAAGGGGTAGTATGGAGGGAAGCCTTATATGACTTCGGCTGACAAAGGGAAGCAGAAGGATTTTGATGGGAAGAAGACAAATGGGGGAGTAACTCCTGCTTCTAGGAAGTGTTACAGGTGTGGCGAGCAAGGCCACCATGCTGAGGGTTGCACCAATAATGTGTTGAGATGTTACAGATGTGGCAAGAAGGGTCATAGAGCTACTGATTGTAAGGATGATGGTCCAACCTATTTTAATTGTGGTGAGAAGGGTCACATCAGTACCCAGTGTCAGAAACCGAAGAAGACTGCTAGTGGTGCTTAGACCAATGGCAGAGTGTTTTCTTTGAGTGGTGCAGAAGTTCCAGAGAAGGACAACCTGATTCGAGGTACTTGTTTTTATTAATAGTGTTAAATTGGTCGCTATTATTGATATTGGTGCTACCCATTCGTTTATTTTGTTTGATTGTGCTACTAGATTGGGTTTAAAATTGTCTGATATGAATGGTAATATGGTAATAGAAACTCCAGCTAATGGTTCTATTACTACTACTTTTGTGTGTTTGAGATGTCCTTTGACGATTTTTGGGAAGAGTTTTGTGATGGATTTGGTGTGTTTACCCTTGCACCAAATCGATGTAATCCTTAGAATGAACTGGTCGGAATTTAACCATGTTCATATCAATTATTATACTAAGACCGTAGAGTTTCCTGAGTTCGGGGATAATGGAGAGTTGATGTTCCTATCTGCTAAGCAAGTAGACGATCTTTTGGAAGGCGAAGCCTTGGTGTTTGCAATGTTTGCATCATTGCAAGTTGATCGTGAAGCTGCGAGTGTCGAATTACCTGTTGTTTGTGAATTTCTAGACGTGTTTTCAGACGACATGAGTGATTTGCCTCTAGAACGTAAAGTAGAGTTTGCATTGGACTTAATACCAGGAACAAGTCCGGTGTCAATGGCTCCTTATCGGATGTACGCTTCTGAGTTAAGTGAATTGAAGAAACAATTAGAAGAATTGCTTAAGAAGAGGTTTGATCGACCGAGTGTTTCTCCGTGGGGTGCTCCTGTGGTGTTAGTGAAGAAGAAGGATGGTAATATGAGATTGTGCGTTGATTATCGACAGTTGAATAAAGTGACTATCAAGAATAAATTTCCACTTTCGAGGATCGACGATTTGATGGATCAGTTAGTAGGTGCATATGTGTTTAGCAATATTGACTTGAGGTCGGGTTACCAACAGATTCGTGTTAAGCTTGATGATATTCCGAAGATAGCTTTTAGGACGAGGTATGGTCACTATGAATACACTGTGATGCTGTTTGGAGTGTCCAATGCACCTGGTGTGTTCATGGAGTATATGAATTAGATTTTTCATGAGTATTTAGATCAGTTTGTTATGGTTTCCATTGACGGTATTCTGATATACTCTAAATCTGAGAAAGAGCATGCTGAGCATTTGAGAACTGTGCTGCAAGTATTGAAGGAGAAGAAGTTGTATGCAAAACTGTCAAAGTGTGAGTTTTGTTTGAAGGAAGTGTGTTTTCTTGGCCATGTAATTTTAAGTGGTGGAGTTGCTGTTGATCCTTCTAAGATTGATGATGTGTTACAGTGGGAGACTCCGAAGTCTGCAACTGAGATACAGAGTTTTCTTGGATTGGCAGGTTATTACAACAAGTTTATCAAGGGCTTTTCTAAGTTGGTGTTACCTTTGACTCAACTGACTCAGAAGGGTCAAGCTTTTGTGTGGGATGTAGCTTGTGAAGAGAGTTTTGTGGAATTGAAGAAGAGGTTGACGACCGCTCTAGTGTTGATTTTGCCAAATCTGAATGAATCCTTTGTGGTGTATTGTGATGCGTTGAAGATGAGTCTTGATGGGGTATTGATGCAGAATGGTCAAGTTGTTGCTTATACTTCGAGGCAATTGAGGGTTCATGAAGTGAATTACCCTACCCATGACTTAGAGTTGGTAGCTGTGGTGTTTGTGCTAAAAATTTAGAGACATTACCCGTTTGGCTCTAAATTCGAAGTGTTTAGCGACCATAAAAGCTTGAAGTACTTATTTGATCAGAAAGAGCTGAATATGAGGCAAAGAAGGTGGTTGGAATTGTTGAAAGATTATGACTTTGATTTGAATTACCATCATGGTAAAGCAAATGTAGTGGCCGATGCATTGAGCAGGAAGTCATTGCATATGTCGATGCTTATGATGAAAAAGTTGGAATTAATTGAGCAATTTCGAGATTTGAGTTTAGTATGTGAAGAAACTCCTGACAGTGTGAAGTTGGGAATGTTGAAGTTGACTAGTGGTATTCTGGAAGAGATCAGAGTGGGACAACAATCTGACTTGAAATAAGTGGACCAGTTAACGTTGATCAACCAAGGTAACAGAGTTGAATTCCAGATTGATGAGAATGGTTTGATGAGGTTCAGAGACAGGGTGTGTGTCCCAGATGTTCCAGAAATTAAGAAGAGCATTCTTGAAGAAGAACATCGAAGTAGATTGAGTATCCATCCCGGTGCTACGAAGATGTACCAGGATTTGCAAAAGTTGTTTTGGTGGTTAGGTATGAAGAAGGATATTGTGGAGTTTGTTTATGTGTGCTTGAATTGTCAGAAGTCGAAGATTGAGCATCATAAGCCTTTAGGTATGATGTAACCATTGAATATTCCAGAGTGGAAATGGGATAGCATTTCCATGGACTTTATGTCAGGGCTGCCGAGAACTGCAAAGGGAAATGACTCTATTTGGGTGATTGTGGATAGATTAACTAAATTGGCTCATTTCTTGCCGATGAAGATTAATCATTCTATGCAGAAGTTAGCTGAGATGTACATCGAGGAGATTAAGAACCTGCATGGGATACATTCGAGCATTATGTCAGATAGAGACCCGAGATTTACATCGAGGATCTAGAAGGGTTTGCAAGATGCTTTGGGTACTAAGTTGAGGATGAGTTATGCATATCATCCACAAACGGAGGGTCAAACGGGGAGGACTATCCAATCCTTAGAGGATTTGATGAGGGCTTGTGTGTTGGATCATGGAGGATCTTGGGATAGCCATTTATTGTTGATTGAGTTCAACTACAACAATAGCTTTCATGCTAGTATTGGGATGGCACCGTATGAAGCTTTGTATAGGAGGAGATGTAGGACTCTGTTGTGTTGGTATGAATCAGGCGAGAGTGTTGTACTCGGACCTGAGATTATGCAGGAGACGACTGAGAAGATTAAGATTATCCAAGAAAGGATGAGAGCTTCGCAGAGTCGTCAGAAGAGTTATCATGATAAGAGAAGGAAGGCATTTGAATTCCAAGAGGGAGATCACATGTTTTTTAGGGTGATGCCAGTGACTGGTGTGGGTCGAGCTTTGAAGTCTAGGAAGCTCACTCCATGTTTTTTTGTCCATATCAAATCTTGTAAAGGATAGGAGAGGTAGCCTATCAGATCACTTTACCACCGTTGCTTGCGAATTTGCATGATGTGTTCCATGTGTCTCAGTTGAGAAAGTACATTCCAGATCCATCGCATGTGATTCAAATGGATGAAGTACAAGTGAGGGATAATCTGACTGTGGAAACATTACTTGTGCGGATTGATGGTCGTGAAATAAAGCAATTGCGGGGTAAAGACATAACTTTGGTGAAGGTGTTATGGGGTGGACTAGCTTGCGAAAGTTGTACTTGGGAGCGTGAAGATCAGATGAAGGAGTCGTATCCGACTCTGTTTCCTTCAGGTAATTTTCGAGGCCGAAAATTATTTAAGTGGGGGAGAGTTGTAACACACCAAAATAATTATAATATTTATTTAATTGAATTATTATGATTATTCGGTGTTTTGGTGAATTTTGATGGACATTGTGACGCACGGTGAATTGGGTGGTGTTGTGGGGTAGTCTGAGTTAAGGGAACATTGAGGTGTCTTAGAATTAATAATTAATTTAGATTATTTTATTAGTAATAATAATAGAATAATTTGAATAATTAGATTATTATTATTTAAAATAATTAGGAGAACCATTAAGGGTAAGACAGTAATATTGAGAAGGGTTAATGAGGATAATATGGATAAATCATGATTAGGGTCCAAGAGGTAGGTTTAACAAAAAGAAAAGAGGGAATTAGGAGAGTTAATCTGTGCAACCGTAAGAAGTGAAGAGAGAGCTGAGGAAAAGAGGCTAGGGCACAGAGAACGAGAGATTAAACCGTAGAACCCCAAAGAAGGATCTGTTGCTGGAAAAATTCGAGGTATGAGTGGTTAATCCAGGTTAATACGTCTGATATGGGTTTAAGGTAGATGTATTTATTGTGTTTTCATTTTTGACGAATTTGTGTTTAATCTGTGACGAATTTGTGGTGAATTTTCAAAACTCTGTATGTGTATGATTTGTGTCATGAATTCTGTATAAATTGCTGTAATTATTGTGAAATTCGTGTGAATATTTACTGCTGCTGTGATGAATGTAAAATGAAACCAGATCTGAGATTAAGGGAGGGGGATTAATGAATTAGGACTTAATAATTAGAAATAAATTGATGTAAACAAGGAAGTAGAATAAAAACGTAGATCTGTGATGAATCGAAACTATTTTAAGTCTGATTTTGGAAGATTGAAGGTGCTGGAATGGGAATTTTTTCTTTCACATGCGATATCTGAGTTTTGGAGTGTTTTTTGGCAATACACGTAACATGGGGAGTATTACGCGTAAGAGAGGATACACCCAGGGTGATAAGCGTAGCATGCGCACCCGTCCCTAGGGTCAGCACGACCCTCTGCCAGTACGCGTAAGGGAATGGTGGCAATACGCGTATGGGAAGCCATTACGCGTATGGGAAGCTGAGAATGAAGGGGCATACGCGTATGGGAAGCCATTACGCGTATGGGGTACTTGGGAAGGGGTCCTACGTGTATGGACTAGCCATTACGCGTAGGGGAAGAATGCAAGGAGTCTTGAGAGGAAAACCCTCCCTGCCCGTACGCGTAATAGGGATGGTGATACGCGTATGAGAGGCCTGGGCAGGTGGCCCTACGCATATGATATGCAGGCCAGTGGGCGAGTAGTTGAGCCATACGCGTATGGGGTATGTCCATACGCGTATGGACATGGTTGTTGGCAGATTTGTCCGTTTTTGCGATTTCTATCCCGATTTCGCTTGTGATACGGTTTCCTTGAGACGTAAGGCTTGGACGAGTTAATAAAACATGAGTAAACTAGTAATGAAGATGAATGGGATAAAATCGGGAATTTTTATGTGATAAATATATATGACGAATTGTGAGGTATAGTGACGAATTGTGACGAGTGCAAATTGGTGTTGTATAATGATGTTTGTTGATGATTTATGGATGATGATGCAACTATGATGATGCAACTATGACGATTTGCATCATGCATTCATGGCATAGTTAGGACTTCGGTCCATTTGGTGGCTTCAATTCCATTGTGTGGATTGAGGTTTTTTGTGGCGTACTCTGGTTCTTGTGTAGAATCGATCCTATTGGTGGGGATCTTTGGAGGGTGATGACCCAGTGTCCATCAATTATGACGAATTGACACTACATGCATGAGTCTATGATGTTGCATTTACATATGGTGTGTGGCATTACATTCTATTGATGTAATTGATGTATTAATGACGTTTGTGAATGATTTGATGATGTTTGTGCTTATGCTTTATCTTTTGCTCATATCGTATATATTGATTCGTGATTACTCACCCTGCCTGTTTGAATGTTGCCTCCACGTGGGTAATGTGCAGGTGATCAGACTTAGCATTCTTGGCACATGAAGATTTAGCATTTTGAAGTATTTTGATTTCTCCGTCGATTAGAGGGTCTTGCTCTGATATGTAACATCGGGTCGGGACGTTTGAGTCGAACGATTTACGTTCTTTTATTTGTTGGCATGAGGATGTTTTATGATGTTTTATTTTAAGAAGTTTGGATTATAAAAGTATTCTTTTAAATTTTGATTTCCGCTGCGTGATGTTTGAATAAATTCATGATGGTAAAACCCGTGTTATGGAGCAGGTGGTTATTTGATTTTTTTTGATGAAATGTGATGCCAATTTTGGACTGTACTCTGATAAAATAATTGTATTTATTCATGATGTTTGTTGGGTAGAAAAAGGGTGTTACACAGTCAAGATCGAGTGTGGTCCACAGCCAGAATTATAGCCGCAATATTGCTGATGCGGTTGTCTCCCCAACGATATCATGCCAAAATTGCGGTGTATATTAAAAACCGCGTATGCGACCACATCTTACAATTTCATCTATGTTCATTCAATTATTCCCACCAAAATTAAAATTTAGATCTTACTAATCTCAATCTTTAAATATAATGAAAAGTCTTAATGTTAAGCATTTTCCAACGTTGTATTCAAATATCTATCATTATGCATTCACTATCTGCAATACGCATCGTAACAAATGCAAATGTTACCTCATTTTAAAACCATGCTTAGAAACAACCTATATAAATTTAACTATTTGGCCACATCAATCTACTTTGGTAACTTATTATATATCTAGTATTGAATTAAATGTTAATGTTATTTTTTTACAGAGTTGAGAGATATTTTGACGAGTTAGTTTATGAAATGATATCCAATGACCTTGCCATAAGAGCTAGGGTTGAAGAAGCTGAGCTTTTGATCTTTTCCTCCATAGTGCTCCCAAGCCAAAATAGGAGTGAGTTACATTACATTACACATATGCTACTTCTTCATTTAAGCTTAGGCAATATTTGGATGTTGTAAAACAAATTTAGTGGGGAGTGGAGTGAAATAGAGCGTTAGGGAGCATATTGGAATAAAGATGTTCTTCTATTGCTCGAGTATTTCATAATAGAATAGAGCAAATTTGTGATTCTGTCCAAATTGGAGGGTACAAAAAATGATAGAACATTGGAATGCATTCCATCAACCTCCATTCCATTACATCCTTTTTTAATTAATCTAAACAACACTCCATTACATCCTTCTTTAATTAATCTAAACAATAGAACATAAGTTTATACAGTTTTATCTCATTCCGTTCCATGAATCCAAACATAGCTTAAGGGTATGTTTGTATTGATGGAATATTATAAAATGGAATGAAATGAAATGGTATATAATTAGATTTCATTGTTTGAATTTGTAAATATCATAAAGAGTGGAATGAAACGTGATTGAATCCATAACATCCTATTACATCCAATCCTTCAATTTTCATTCCCTTAAATCTGGAGTGTATGCAATGGAATGCACCAATTTGCTTTGTTCCGTTCTGTTAAACTATAAATAACACAATAACAATGGAATGAAATTTATTCTATTATGCTCCGCTCCACTCCATTTTATTATGTTCCATTTTGATTATGCTCCATTATAGGCTTCCAATTCAAACATAACCTTAAACTTTGTTGTTTGTTAACTATGTCTAAATTTTTTAGCTATTCCTTTTGCAGGATTTCAATCGAAGTATAATCTAGGTGTTTTAATCAGACAATAGTTTCTACTAGTTTGAGGATTAGTGTTAATTTTTTGTTTCAATGCATAGTCCTTGACGTGCATCTAACTATAGTTTTTGTTTCAATAGTTTAAGGTTATTTGGATGTCTAGGAATAATATTATGTTTAAAGACGAATTTTGGGATCTCGATTCTATTACTAGTCGAGTCGTTTTGTTTTCTTAGTGGTGGATAGGAAAAAAGGGTAAAAATGTTCCTAATTGTAACTATTATATATGGGTTAATGCCCCTTCTGATTTTTTATAGGCCCCGATTTTAGTTAGCGGCCTTTTTGTATATGGTTGGGACACCCTTTTGTGTCCTTTAGTATAATATATTTTTGCTTATTAAAAAAAATAAAGGTTTTGTTAGAAGTAGGTGTTTTTTTTTTGACAAGCACTCATATTTTAAGAATTTTATATATGATAATTAAATTTAGTTTTTTGAAGCAACTAAAATATTTAATTCAATTGCTTAATATTCAAAAATCATTTTCAAAAGGATTTAATAGTTCAAGGTCTATTAGTTAAAATTATTGTTTGTTTTGGTACTAATTTTTTGTTGTTCCATTTTCACCTTGTCTTCGATTATAATTTTTTTTTTCTAAAATACTTGTTTTAATTTATTTGGTTAAAATTCGGAATTAACTCTATTAAATTACTAAAAGTTTCTCAATTATTTCTATTAAAATTAAAAACTAACTCTATTAGGAATGACACCCTTTCCAACTTATATGATGTTTTGGTCATTTATTCCATTTAAAAAGTAGTTAATATTATATGAAAAAGGTAAATTATGACATCATTTATAATTTTTGTATATTAATTACATTAGATAAATTTATAAAATTTTAAAAAGAGAAAACAATACATAATAAATAACAGAAAATAAGTATTACCAATGTTTATTAGAATTGTAAAATAAATTATAATTGAAGACAAATTATTTCATATAATAGTTTGTAATTCTGTTTTTATTTTCAGTATCTTCGTTGGACAGACTAATTTGATTTTAGAGTTAGTTCTGAAATAAAGTGATTCCAATCCGCTCACAATAGCAATTGCGAAGGATCGAGATGTAATTCTTCCTACTAAATTGAATGTTAATGGACACGTAATTTTGATATATATGAAACACAAAAAATTTCCTAGGCATTTATTTAAAAGAATTATATTCCACAATTAAAAAAAAAAGTGATTCCCGAAACATAAAAAAAATAATTTCATAAATGATTTCTCTAATTTCTAACAGAAGCACTATAATTGACATTTCGTTTTCTCAAATAGAATCTCAACAAATATATATAGAATTTCTACCATATATATATATATATATATATATATATATATATATATATATATATATATATATATATATATTGATTTTCTACCATACATACATATCTCTCGATGGAGATTGATTATGCTTCCGAGTTCATTGCTCAATCTGAAACGGTATATGAGCTTTTTCTAAACTTATTACCATTATACTTCTTTTTTGAATCATGTGTTATAACTTGTTTCTATTTCAAGTTTCTGTTTGTTACAAATGTGGCAAGCAAGGCTTTGAAGAATTTTTGGTATATTGCTCCAAATGTCAACATTATGCACTACATAGGTACTTGTTACTTTCTCTATTGCATTGCATGTTTTTGCAGCGAATGCGAATGCAATTATGATAAATGTGGCCGAACCAACCGATATTGTTCACAACGGTTTGCGAGCCAATGGCGTTGCGCCGAAGCCTACCAACTATATGATATTATATTACGGTGACACATATATTCTTTCTCTTTTTCAGGAATTGTTTTGACGAGCCTGTGGATTTTACAGAATATGTTATTTGGTTTTGCGAGGATTGTGAAGGAGAGGTAATCGACATAGATTTTTCTGATAACGCGATTGTAAATTCAGAAAACGCTGATGTTAGTTTCAGCGAGGATTATGATCAAGATAATGCAGATTCGGAGAATGTTTATACTGAGGATTGTGACGTAGAGGTAATAGACGTAGATAATTCTGATAATAAGATTGCAGATTCAAAAAAGACTGAAGATAATTCCAGTGAAGTTGATTCTGAATGTGAATGCGCGACTGAGGCTGATCCTTATCCACAATCTATTGATGATCCAATATGGAGGTAAGAAGTTTGTTTTTCGCGGAAAGTTACTGCGTTTTGAAAGTAATGAATTTATTGTAGCTGCTATGGTAATTGGCAAATATTGTCGAAAAAATTTTGTCTGAATTTGAATTCTTTCTCTGAAATAGGGGAAGTTTGATGCTTATCAACGGAAACTTTGAATTATGGAGCCATTTGTCGACTTTAGCATGTCCTAAAGTTCTCGAGGAGACAAGACATCTCCCTAAATTTTTGCATGCAGATTTGCTTCAAAGATCAGATGTGTGGCCAGAAAGTTTCAGGAAATATGGCACAAATAATCAGAGCATTGGCCTTTATTTTTTTCCTGCGAATGAAAGGTGATCTTCTTTACAAACTTAGAAATATGTTTTTAAATTACGGTCCGCACCTGCAAAATTGTTGATGCAGTTGCCTTTGCAAAGGCATCAGGCCACAATTGCAGTCAAGATCGAATGCGATCCGCAGCTATAATTGCAGCAGCAATATTGCTAATGCGGTTGTCTCCCCAACAATATCAGACCCCAATTGTGGTGTATAATAAAATTTTAAAATCACGTTTGCAACCACATCACACAATTTCATCTAATGTTCGTTCATTTCATCTCACCAAAATTGAAAATTTTAGAGTGTACAAATCTCAATATTTAAATTAATGAAAATTCTTAACTTTAAACATTTTTCAATTGTGTATTTGAAATATCTATTAATAGGCATTCACACCGCAATATCTGCAATATGCATCAAAACATCGGCAAATGTAACCGCAGTTTAGAACCATGCTTAGAAAAATCCTATATAAATTTAACTATTTCGCCACATCAATCTTCTTTTGCCATATGTGTATTGAATTAAATGTTAATATATTTTTTTTACAGAGTTGAGGGATATTATGACGTGTTAGTTTATCAAATGATGTTTAATGATCTTGCCATAAGAGCTAGGGTTGAAGAAGCCGAACTTTTGATATTTTCCTCCAGAATGCTCCCATGCCAATATTGGAGTGAGTTACATTACATTAAACATATGCTACTTTTTCATTTATGCTTGGGATATTGTAAAACAAAGTAGTGGGGAGTAGAGTGAAATAGAGCTCGATAGCGGATTGAAATAAAGATGTTATTCTATTGCTCGAGTATTTCACAATAGAATAAAGCAGTTTTGTAATTTTGTCCAAATTAGAGAGTACAAAAAATGATGCAAAGTGATGAAATTGGTTGAAATGCATTTCATCAAATTCCACTGTATTATATCCTTTTTACGTTAATCCAAACAATAGAACTTAAATTTATACAATTTCATCTCATTCTATTCCATAAATCCAAACATAACTTAAGTGTATAGTTGGAGTATGTTTGTATTGGTGGAATATGATGAAATGGAATGAAATGAAATGGTACATGATCATATTTCTTTATTTGAATTTTTAAATAATAGACGGAGTGGAATGAAACATGATGAAATCTATAACATCCTATTACATTCAATTCTTTAATTTTCATTCCCTCAAATTTAGAGTGTATGTAATGAAATCAACAAATTTGCTTTGTTCTGCTGCATTACACTCCACTCCACTCCGTTATAGTCTTTCAATCCAAACATAACCTTAAACTTGTTAACTATGTCTAAATTTTTGGCGATTCATTTTGCAGGATTTCAAAGAAAGTATTACATGTGGGGAATTTTTAAAAGAAAACAAAGATCATCCTAAATACTAGGATGGTGTTTTAATCAAACAGTAGTTTCTACTAGTTTGAGGATTAGTGTTATTTTTTTGTTTCAATGCATAGTCTTGATGTAGATCTAACTTTAGTTTATGTATGGTTCCAAACTATTGTACTCCTTATAACACATTTTTGTTTAAGGTTTTGTTAGAAGTTGGTGTTTTTTTTTGGACAAGCACTCAATTTTATTTATGATAATTAAATTTATTTTTGTATGCAACTAAAATATTTAATTCAATTGCTTAATATTAAAAAATCATTTTTAAAAGTATTTTGAGTAGTGCAAGGTCTGTTTGTAAAAGTTACTTGTTAGATATTTCAATGTATTTAAACCGTGATTTTTTTAATAATAAAGATAGGAAGGAATCCTTACTATATTAGAATAAAATGCTAAGCACTAGAATTAACGTTTAATTTTGAACTCATGACCATGCGCTCCTTTTTATTACGGGTATTAAATCAATCATTGTTATAGGTGGTTAAATAAAATTTAAAAAAATTCATGCGCCTAAATATCACATATGAAAATGCAAAGAGACTCAACTCATGATTCCATGCATGCGGTACCAATTGTGAGCTCTCAGGTTCACACGCTCCCGGATCCCACCATAAGATTAGAGCCCACCAAAAATACTTACCATCACCATATGTAATCCTTCACTGATTCCTAAACCTGTAACCGGTTACACCCTTTAAAAAATCAATTCTTTGAAAATCTATCTCAGGTGTAACCGGTTACACTAAAAATGGTAATCGGTTACCACTGCGACATAAACACTTCTCTGCTTCTTATTGAACTGAAAATCAGTTTTGGAATCCTCCCAAACTCCCAAATTTTCATACAAATCATATATTATAGGCTCACACTCCAATTCCAAACAAACCACAACAACACAAACATTCATCATTACACAAGTCATGCAAACACACAATCCCAATAGCATCAACACACAAGTTACATGGTTCATATCATACAAAATAATTTCAATCAAGTGAAGCTTAAACACCCACCCACGTGTTATCATGCAATGCCCTTATACAAAAGGAAATCCCACCCTTAACTTAGAATTCCTAGCAATAATCTCTTCAACTTCTAGCAATGGTGCTCTTCCAAATGCTTCTCCTTCCTTGCCATAGCCTCTTTCTTTGCTATCTTCTCACAACTTTACGTAGAATCCAAAACTAATCCACCTTCTCCCAATTTTTACCCTTTTTTAATAAAATTATTCTCACAATATGATTTCCCTTATTTACCCTAACTTACCCTCATGTAATTACCTCCTTGTAAAGACCATATAATAATACATGCATCAAATCATATATTATACATGAGTTCCACTTTTGGTACTGAAACATAATAAGTTCCTAGTTAACACATTATATATATAAATGCCTCTAATACAAACGATCTAAAAGTCTAAGGCATTACATATACAAGATGTTCCAAAATGATAAAAACTAAGAACTAGATCAATACAATGATCTCAAAACATAACGCCATAGCGGAAGCCATGCCATCACAAAACCACGATCCGTAAGGAAAGTCAAATAACCTTGTCCTTACCCTTCGCCGAACCTGCAGAACCTGTGATGTAAACAACAACAGTGGGGTGAGATACATCAAATCTCAGTGAGTTCCCTATCTTAAAGTCCTCTCGGCTTTACAAGGTTCTAACAAAGTCCTAACTCATGTCCAAGGGGGAAGGGGAAAGACCATGAGTACACACACACAAGTAACCGCCACGGTGAGCCTGTAAACTCACACTAGTACCGAAGTACCTCTTGAGCCTGTAACTCAAGGATTCACAAGTACCGAAGTACGTTCTGAGTCCGTACACTCAAGAACTCACATATCAATAACCAATACCAAGGTATCCCCTTTTCCCGTACCCTTCTACGTCTAGAAGGCGATCCGAGTCATGGATCCTTGTAGCTACTTGGCATACGATTGGATTCGGGATCACCGGTCCGTACACCGTGATCCGTCACTTCTCACGGCCCGTACACCGTCACAAGTCTCTTTACCCATAGGCTCCAACCGTACTTAACACGGGACTCAAACCTGCCAAGTAGTTGTGTATAACGTTCAGAGGAGGTGCTCGAGTCTCATGAACTACACCGCACAACTGTGGTTATTGATAAACAGAAATGCATACGCCTCGGCCTTTCATGCACGAGCGTTGCCACACATGGAACAATTCACACTTCCGACACAGTTTTGGTAATAATCCTCACCCTGCCTAGTCCATATTTTAACGTGCATACATTGCCAATAATAGTTACACACAATTAACAGATAAAAGTCGATAAAACGACACAATTTCAGAAATCCCGACTTAATTAAATCGGCCGACGATCTTAAAACCATTGTAATAAGAAAGTACATTTTATTATCTTTCCAACGATATCAAAATTGTTCCAATCCGAGTTACGTACAAAAAGTTACGGCATTGTAAACAATCGATCGGAAAAAATAAATCACAACAGCAGGATTCTGTAACTCTCCTGGCCGTACGCGTATTGGCATTCCCCGTACGCGTATGCCCAAAAGCTCGCCCAGCTATACGCGTATTGCCCCAAGCGATACGCGTATTGCTCAAAATGCCCGGCCATCCATACGCGTATTGCCCTTGCCGTACGCGTATTGACAAGCCCCATACGCGTATCACCTCGACCAATACGCGTATGAGCAGAGGAAAATTCTGCAGAATTTTCTGCAGAATTTTTCTGCGACGGGATCAACCCATTTCAATCCAAAAAATCCATTTTGATCAAACACCAAGCAATAAAACATGTTATAATACAACAACCAGTATAGCATATAATCACACATTGAGTTTTAACAGTTAGATTCAAGATTTTTATACCAAAAAGATTCAATTTCCATAATTTCAACCTAACTCTAAACTCAACAAAACTCTACTCTAAAGAGTCTAACTAGAACCCACCTGGATTACTAGACGAGGAGGTTGATACTGAGACGATTGAACGAAAAACAGATGAATTGATGATGATTCTTGAGCTTCTTGAGAATTTCTCTTCTTCCTCTTTCTTTTCCTTTCCTTTCTTCCCTTTTTCCTTTTCTTTCTTTCTCTTTTAGCTTTTGTTTGATTTTCCAAGGGAAATGAAAAGAAAATAGATAGTATAGAAACTATCATTTTTAGTAACACTACTAAATGTCCAAAATTAACTCAAATACATCAAATTATAAAAAACTCAACGTTAAATACTATTAATTTAATCGACTCTGAGTTCGTCAGTTTACTCTAATAATTCTATCAAATAATTACTCAGAGTACTCCGGAACCCAGTTGATCATAATAATATTAACCAGAGCGTTTATAAATTTACGGGTATTACATCCTCCCCCCCTTAAATAGAAATTCGTCCTCGAATTTAGAATATTACCTGAACAGATATGGATAAGAATCTCGCATTTCCGATTCTAGTTCCCAAGTAGCATCGCCCGGATGCGTCATATCCCATTGCACCTTAACAAGTGGAATATCTTTGTTCCTTAACACTTTTGTTTCCCTTCCAATAATACAACTCGGTTGTGGTTCAAAAGTCAAATCCGATTCAATTTCCACTGATTCGGGTAGAATTGGCTGAAGAGGATCAGGAATAAACTTACGGAGCTGAGATACGTGAAAAACGTCATGCATCTCGGATAGAGAGGGTGGTAAGGCTAATCTATAAGCAACTTCACCAATCCTTTCTAAAATCTGATACGGTCCCACGTATCTCGGACTTAACTTACGCGACTTAAACGGTCCTTTCAATCTCAATCTCGGAGTAACTTTCAAAAATACATGGTCACCTTCCTTAAATTCCAAAGGTCTCCTACGATTGTCCGCATAACTCTTTTGACGATCTTGTGCTTTTTTAACCTTCTCGCGGATCATTCGAATCTTTTCCGTAGTCTCTTGAATAATCTCGGGTCCCAAAATTCTATCTTCGCCAATTTCAGCCCAACATAAAGGTGTTCTACACTTCCTCCCATACAATGCTTCATACGGAGCCATACCGATACTCGCATGGTAACTATTGTTATAGGAAAACTCAATTAACGGCAAAAGTTCCTTCCAATTCCCTCTACTCTCTAGCACACAAGCTCTTAACATATCCTCCATCGTTTGTATTGTTCGTTCAGTCTGACCATCCGTTTAAGGATGATTCGACGTGCTCAAACACAAATTCGTACCCATCGCTTGTTGGAACACTTTCCAAAATCTCGAAGTAAACTTCGGATCTCTATCGGACACAATACTAGAAGGAATACCATGCAATCTCACAATCTCAGCAATAAACAACTTTGCAAGATGACTTGCCTTATGAGTAGTCTTTACGGCTAAGAAGTGTGCAGATTTCGTTAGTCGATCTACAATCACCCAAATAGAATCATACCCACCTTGGGTACGGGGTAAACCCACTGCAAAATCCATAGAAATACTATCCCACTTCCAAACTGGAATATCCAAAGGTTGTAACAAACCGCCTGGTCTTTGGTGTTCAATCTTCACCTGTTGGCACACCGCACATTCTGACACATAACCCGCTATATCCTTTTTCATCCCAGGCCACCAATAATCCTTCTTTAAATCCTGATACATCTTTGAAGAACCAGGATGTATCGTAAAAGTACCTTTATGAGCTTCGTCTAAGATCTTCCTTTTCAATGCCTCATCCCTCGGAACACAAATCCTTTGATTAAACAGAACAATCCCATCTGTCGCTCGTATAAAACCCGGCTGAAGTAACAACTCTTGTAACTCTTCCTCTAACAATTGTGCCTGTTGAATCTCAACTCTCAAAGTAGAATTGACATTCAAATTTCCCATAATCACACCATTCGGAGTCCACACAAACTGGAGATTAAGATCTCTAAACCTTTCCAACAATGAATACTCCAAAATCATCAATTCCGCACTATGAACCATTTTCCGACTTAAAGCATCCGCTACTTTATTCGCCTTTCCTGGATGATACTTCAATTCTAAGTCATAATCCTTTAAGTACTCCATCCACCTTCTTTGTCGCATATTCAACTCCTTTTGATCAAACAAATACTTCAAACTTTTGTGGTCACTGAACATTTCAAAACGTACACCATATAAATAATGACGCCACACCTTCAGTGCAAAAACCACTGCAGCTAGTTCCAAATCATGAGTTGGATAATTCTTCTCATGAACTTTTAACTGTCGAGAAGCATAAGCTACCACTTGACCACCTTGCATCAGAACACCCCCTAATCCCCTCTTAGAAGCATCACAGAATACTTCATAAGAGTTGTTAGGATCAGGAATAATTAATACTGGAGCACTCGTCAAACTCTCCTTCAAATGCATAAAACTTTGTTCGCAACCTGAATCCCACTCAAAAATAACATCCTTCCGAGTAAGTTTCGTCATTGGTAAGGCCAATTGAGAAAAGCCCTTAATAAACCTTCTATAGTAACCGGCCAATCCCAAGAAACTTCTAACTTCTGAAACATTTCTCGGTCTCTCCCAATTAATCACTGCTTCTACCTTCGAAGGATCCACTGCCACACCACCTCGAGATATCACATATCCAAGAAAATTAACTTCCGACATCCAAAACTCACACTTGCTCAACTTAGCAAACAATTGCTTCTCTTGCAAGACCGATAAGACAATCCTCAGATGTTCTCCGTGCTCTTGTGGAGTACGAGAATAAATAAGAATGTCGTCAATAAAGATTACCACAAATTGGTCCAAGTAAGCCTGAAATATACGGTTCATGTAATCCATAAAAACAGCTGGAGCATTAGTCACACCGAAAGGCATCACTAAGAATTCGTAATGACCATAACGGGTTCTAAATGCAGTCTTTGGCACATCGGAACTCTTCACTCGAATCTGGTGATAACCCGACCGTAAATCAATCTTCGAGAACACACAGGCTCCTTTCAATTGATCTAACAAGTCGTCTATCCTTGGTAAGGGATACTTGTTCTTAATGGTAACTTTATTCAACTTACGATAATCAATGCACAAACGCATACCCCCATCTTTCTTCTTTACCAATAACACTGGAGCTCCCCACGGTGAAACACTAGGTCTAACAAAATGCTTAGACATCAAGTCCTCCAATTGGTCCTTTAATTCTCTTAATTCAAGCGGTGCCATCCGATACAGAGAAACGGATATAGGAGCCGTTCCCGGTATCAGGTCAATAGAGAACTCAACTTCTCTCTCCGGAGGAAGAGAAGAAACATCCTCAGGAAACACTTCAGGAAATTCACACACTATTGGAATACTCAGAACTTGCTGTTCACTACTTCCCTCCTTAGTAAGAACCATTAAAACAAATTTCTCTTTCTTAAACAAGAAATTTACCATTCCCACCGTACCTTCTAAAATCGTTGATAATACATCTTTCGGAGTAGCCTCAGCAGATAGAATAATAATTAGCTTCTCCTCACAACCGATAAAAACCGAATTAGCTGAAAGCCAGTCCATTCCCAGAACAACATCCACTTTCTTGAGCGGCAGACAAATAAGATCAATCTGGAAGACTCTTTCGTTCACCGACAACACACAATTTTCACACATCAGTGGTGTTTCAACCATTTCATCCATGGCAGTAGTAACCACCATAGGAGGAAACAAAGGAATAGTTTGCAACCCAAGTCGCTTCACGCATCTTAAAGACACAAAAGAATGTGTAGCCCCACAGTCAAATAAAACAAAACAAGGTTGACCATTAACAAAACACGTACCCGCAATCAAGGAATTATCACCCTTGGCTTTCCTTGCATCCAGAGTATATACTCGACCCGTAGTCTTCCCTTGTGCCTGATTCCTACTCTGAGGACAATCTCTCGCTACATGACCCATCTTGTTACACTGATAACACCGTATCCCATCCGAATAGCACCTACCAAAATGACTCCTCCCACAAGTGCGACATACCGGAGGCACACTAGTTCTAGAGCCCTGTACTTGCTTCCCTTTGGAAGACTGTTGCCTTTGCCTAAACTGTTGATTCGACCTTCCACGGTCACTTTGAGTTACCCTGTTCGAATCCACCTCCATTTGTATCTTTTTCAAGCTATTTTCTGCCACATAACATTGTCTTAACATTTCAGCATAAGTAGCAAATTCCCGTTGAGACACGCTGTGTGAAATCTCAGCCCTTAACCCAAACAGAAACTGGTCTATCTTCCACCTCTCGTCAGGAGCATACATGGCCTGTCTAGAATAGTCAGCCATGATCTCAAATTGTTCCGCATAAGAAGCCACTGATAAATTTCCCTGTCTCAACTGTTGGAACTCAAACTCCTTTTGAGACCTTAAAGAACTCGGAAAATATTTCTCCATAAAGATTACCTTAAACTGTTCCCACACTTTCGGCACTTCCTGAGTTGTCATCAAGGCTGAAGCGCTCTCCCACCACCTCATGGCAGGACCCTTCAACCAGTGAGAAGCAAAGACCACCTTATTCTCCTCACTGCAATGAACTATCAGAAAAATCCGTTCCATTCCTGTTATCCATTCGTGTGCCTTCACCGGATCTAGCCCTCCTTGAAACTCCGGAGGATTCATACGAACAAATTCCCTGTAGGTTCCTCCCGTAACTTCTGGAACAACCACTGGAGGATGCAGACCATCAGCCATTTGTTGCATCATCCCTTGCATGAACTGATTCTGCTGTTGCTGCATCTGTTGCATAAAATGGTACAAAGGGGCATTCCCTTCATCACCTTGTGGAACTGTCCCAGCTGGAGTAGTCCTTGGTCTTCCACGGTTGTTTCTGCGTCTATCAGCCATGTTCCTGAATTCCATATCAATAGGATTAAGTTGATCAGACTCAATACCATAAATATAACAGACAAGACCCATGGCGACACGCCGCATATGAAACGGAAAGAAACACTTATTCTATTTCATGGCTAGGTCGAGGATACGACCTGCTCTTATACCAACTGTAAAGACCATATAATAATACATGCATCAAATCATATATTATACATGAGTTTCACTTTTGGTACTGAAACATAATAAGTTCCTAGTTAACACATTATATATATAAATGCCTCTAATACAAACGATCTAAAAGTCTAAGGCATTACATATACAAGATGTTCCAAAATGATAAAAACTAAGAACTAGATCAATACAATGATCTCAAAACATAACGCCATAGCGGAAGCCATGCCATCACAAAACCACGATCCGTAAGGAAAGTCAAATAACCTTGTCCTTACCCTTCGCCGAACCTGCAGAACCTGTGATGTAAACAACAACAGTGGGGTGAGATACATCAAATCTCAGTGAGTTCCCTATCTTAAAGTCCTCTCGGCTTTACAAGGTTCTAACAAAGTCCTAACTCATGTCCAAGGGGGAAGGGGAAAGACCATGAGTACACACACACAAGTAACCGCCACGGTGAGCCTGTAAACTCACACTAGTACCGAAGTACCTCTTGAGCCTGTAACTCAAGGATTCACAAGTACCGAAGTACGTTCTGAGTCCGTACACTCAAGAACTCACATATCAATAACCAATACCAAGGTATCCCCTTTTCCCGTACCCTTCTACGTCTAGAAGGCGATCCGAGTCATGGATCCTTGTAGCTACTTGGCATACGATTGGATTCGGGATCACCGGTCCGTACACCGTGATCCGTCACTTCTCACGGCCCGTACACCGTCACAAGTCTCTTTACCCGTAGGCTCCAACCGTACTTAACACGGGACTCAAACCTGCCAAGTAGTTGTGTATAACGTTCAGAGGAGGTGCTCGAGTCTCATGAACTACACCGCACAACTGTGGTTATTGATAAACAGAAATGCATACGCCTCGGCCTTTCATGCACGAGCGTTGCCACACATGGAACAATTCACACTTCCGACACAGTTTTGGTAATAATCCTCACCCTGCCTAGTCCATATTTTAACATGCATACATTGCCAATAATAGTTACACACAATTAACAGATAAAAGTCGATAAAACGACACAATTTCAGAAATCCCGACTTAATTAAATCGGCCGACGATCTTAAAACCATTGTAATAAGAAAGTACATTTTATTATCTTTCCAACGATATCAAAATTGTTCCAATCCGAGTTACGTACAAAAAGTTACGGCATTGTAAACAATCGATCGGAAAAAATAAATCACAACAGCAGGATTCTGTAACTCTCCTGGCCGTACGCGTATTGGCATTCCCCGTACGCGTATGCCCAAAAGCTCGCCCAACCATACGCGTATTGCCCCAAGCGATACGCGTATTGCTCAAAATGCCCGGCCATCCATACGCGTATTGCCCTTTCCGTACGCGTATTGACAAGCCCCATACGCGTATCACCTCGACCAATACGCGTATGAGCAGAGGAAAATTCTGCAGAATTTTCTGCAGAATTTTTCTGCTACGGGATCAACCCATTTCAATCCAAAAAATCCATTTTGATCAAACACCAAGCAATAAAACATGTTATAATACAACAACCAGTATAGCATATAATCACACATTGAGTTTTAACAGTTAGATTCAAGATTTTTATACCAAAAAGATTCAATTTCCATAATTTCAACCTAACTCTAAACTCAACAAAACTCTACTCTAAAGAGTCTAACTAGAACCCACCTGGATTACTAGACGAGGAGGTTGATACTGAGACGATTGAACGAAAAACAGATGAATTGATGATGATTCTTGAGCTTCTTGAGAATTTCTCTTCTTCCTCTTTCTTTTCCTTTCCTTTCTTCCCTTTTTCCTTTTCTTTCTTTCTCTTTTAGCTTTTGTTTGATTTTCCAAGGGAAATGAAAAGAAAATAGATAGTATAGAAACTATCATTTTTAGTAACACTACTAAATGTCCAAAATTAACTCAAATACATCAAATTATAAAAAACTCAACGTTAAATACTATTAATTTAATCGACTCTGAGTTCGTCAGTTTACTCTAATAATTCTATCAAATAATTACTCAGAGTACTCCGGAACCCAGTTGATCATAATAATATTAACCAGAGCGTTTATAAATTTACGGGGTATTACACTCCCTGTCCTTAAAATCTCTACACATACTATTTATTTTATTTTCACTAATTAATACAATAAAATAAATAAAACATTATTTTTAATTACCAAAACAACTCTAAATTATTCTACTCACTTCTATCATCTCTCCATACCCCTAACTCAAGGACACATATCTCGCCAACACATTAAATTCTACTCTCTAAGACTACTACCCTACATCAAATGGTCTCCCTAACACCTCAAATCATCAAATAACAGATACAATCACACAACTTAATTATGAAAAATAAATTAAATAAATTTGGGCATGACAGTTTCCACAATGAGTGAGTGATCGTGCTTATAGGTTAGGTAGCGCCCAACTTATAACAACAGTAAAAAAAACAACCATTGTGAAATAACTTAATGGTCTTGGGTTTGAATCCCAGCAACGTCATGCTAGCCTTTTATTATTCTGGATAGCGCTCTACTTATAACAATGGTTGAATTAAAAACTGTTGTGAGATTATTTGTTATATATATATATGTTAGATGTAGGCAATTGATCTAGAAGTGGGGGTGAATAGATCACTTCTTTTTAATTGCGAGTCGGCGCTAAAATTTGTTTTTAAAAATATTTTGCGGAAGAGGCCGAGGATAATTCGTCTACACGAACCGAGTTACTGTGAGGATTGGATATACGTAAGCCAAATGGAACGAAAGGCTCGAAGAGAAAAAATAGAATCGCAACTTAACAATTAATCAATTTTCCAAAAGCACTTAATAAGGTGCAATCACCAATGAGCAGTCAAAAATTAAACCAAACTTGACTATATATCAAACACCTTGTATGCGTTCAATCTATCGATCACTTGGAGTGCGTAACACTCCAAGCTAAACCTTCTATGATAGTTGATGCAGATTTTTCACTAAGCACAATCCAAAAATGATTGTGCAATGATTTTCAAATTAATTTTCTGCACAGAACTATACCAGAATTTTTATCGATCAATTGAACGATTACAAGCGTAAAAAGTTTGAAATATAAATGAGATAAGGAAAAGGAAACGACATCAGGTTTGTTTAGGTAGTTCCCCTTTCGTCCTCGCTTCGGGTACGTCTGCACCCAATTCTAAAAACAAGAATTGAGATATCTATAACTTGTTTGCAAGTGTTTTTACAAGAGAAAACTTAGCTATCCCACACTCAAGAAAACTTCATTGATGCAGATACTTTGTCTTCTCTTCCCTTGATTCGAGTCGAATCAAGTGCCTCGAACTTGTTGGAAGAACCTCCGTTTACCGTTACTAGATTGCAAGAACACACAGGTCTTTAATCACCTTCACTCAGGTGATTCTGATCCACACACAGTTCGATCCTCAAACCTTGTTGCACAATTCTTCGGTTAACGCTACTAGATTGACAAAACTTTCCATTCTTCGATCACCTTCGCTCGGTTGAATTCAATGCACACAAGATTTGATCCAAAAACCCCCAAATCCAATTGATCTTGGAGGACCAAACCCTAGAGGTTTTATTCAAGAACAAACCCACTGAAACACTCACCTCAAACCAAGATACAACTCAATACTTTGGACGTTATCACTTCATGATGCAGAAAATCAACAAAAATGATTATGTGTATTTACTGAAAATGGTGCAAGATGAAGATGAAAGTAATGAGAGAAAAAGTTTCAATGTATTTCTTTCACTTGTTCTTGTTGATATAAAAAATGAGGAACCATGTATATATATGATGCAAGGACCAACAGAAAAAAAAACAGCATTTTGAACAAAGAGAAAAATAGAAAAATTGACTACTTACAGCGAGCGGTCGACCGCTCCTTGAAGAGGGTCAACCTGCGCTGACCCGTGGAGGAACCCGCGCAAATTGGACGACCATGCGTCGACCGCTATAGGGACCATGCGTCGAAGCATGGCTGGGAAAATTGCATAATCAGAAATCCAGAAGCGTGCGCCGACCGCAGGGTAGGCATGCGCTTACCCGAGTGAGACACACACATTTTCCACTGATTGTGAGTCGACCGGACCCAATCTTAGGTCGACACAAACTTCAAAAATAATCAAAAATTAGTTTTTCGACACAGTTTTCACTATGTAGGCACATTTTATGCATTCCTAATACTAATATCATGATCACTCATATTTAATGGATATGCAAGACTCCACCATGCATTTAGACTCATGATTATTCAATGCAAAATTGGAATGCCGACACCAATGAAATGACACCGTCCAAATTACAAACTACTAGCCCTCACATACATTTTGACATCATTAAAACAAAACTGAAATGAGAGGCACCTTGCCCTCACATACTCCCTCTTTTTGATGATGGCAAAATCTTCAGCAGTTTTGTAATTTGAATCTCATCCTCCCCCTAACTTTGTGAATTCATCTTAAATTCAATCTTTGCTGCTTGTAGATGTCCTTCTCCCCATTTGACAACCTCAAAAAGAGAAAAAGACTACAGTCAAAGAAACATATCATACATTTAACATCTTGCAAACAAGATACATTAACAAACATTCACATAGAATGATGATAATGCGAAAAATTTGATGGATAAATAAAGCACAAGATATGCATACCATATAGATTCAACATACATTCCATAATAATGTAAATGTCAACATAATCCAAAAGCAAACCAAGTACATAATCAAAATGCAAGCACATAACAAGTCATACAAGCCAAAACTAGATATAACATGCATCAAACTATGATCCTATCTCTCAGGGTCTCCTCCCCCTAAAGTGATGGCCACGTCCTCGGAAACAGGGGTCTTGAGGTGGGGAAGAGGCTGTTCTTCCACCCGCTCATTCAGTTCCAATACAGCCCTGTTGAGTGTGTTGATCCCATTCGTCACACCGCGTGTCTGACCTTCGGCAGCAGTATCCAAATGGTCAAAACGAGTCATGACAGTAGTAGCAAACTTGTTGAAGGTTTGATTTTGCTCCTTCAGCTGGTTTAAGAGAGCTGTATACCTCTTTTCTTGTGTGGTCATGAATGTTTCTTGCTGCAATTGCATTGATCTTAACATGTCGAGGATTTCCCCGTTGCTCTGTTGCGGTGGCTGTGTAGGAATCGAATATTCGGGTTGGTGCCATTCATATTCGTCATGTTTTTGCCAGCCATGATTTGGAGGAACATAGGATGACTTAAGTGAGGTCCATCCCGTGTGCTGCCATTCACCCCAACCTTGATTTTCATATGGATCTCGAGGTGGAGAGTATCCCATCCATTCAACATTGTCATCATCCACCATATTTTCCTCAGTTTGCATGTTGTTACCGGCGTTTACTTCTTGTGCATTCTCTTATGCATCCTCTTATTCATTTGGAACATCATACTTAAGATCTTGGTATGTTGCCCGGTGCTTGAATTTAAATTCCTCGTCTTTAGAGTCCCAAAAGTGTCCCATCATAGTCAGAGTCTTCTAAGTAAATTCTTGATCAGTGATAAAGGTCACGTAAGGAATACCTGGGACCGTTACTCTAGCCTTTTTCAAGAGTCACTGAACAAAGGAGGCATAACACAAAGTCGTGCCTCTAGTAGAATCACGAAGTGCAAACATCCGATATGTGAAGTAATGCGGCCAGTTAATATGAATTTTCTTCTTCAGCAGATAGATCAAATGAACTTCTGCTTGATCGACCCGAGAGTACCCTCCTTTCTTAGGCCGTAAGATGTGAGCGACAATCCATTGAAGAATACGATCAACTGGTTTCAACATTCCCGTTGTGACCGTTTTAGGAAATAGGTTGCTACCCACAATGCTCTCCGAGAAAGGGTCGCATAGCATTGAGTTCAAAGCAGGCTTAAACTCATAGTCGTCAACAAATACAAGGTCCGTTACCTTAGGAAGACATGCAGTTTCTAGTTTAACCAAACTATTCCAAACAGATGCATTTACCGAGTAATTCTTACCACCAATCGTATATTGAAAGTCAAAACCTTCAAATTTGCCCAAAATCACAGAATAAAACAGCTTCACCAAGTCTTCATTATATTGAGTATCACATTCTAGAAATTCGTCAAACTTTTGAACATTTAGGATTTCAATGATTTCAGATAGGTGATAATCTCCAGCCCTTAATGGGTAGCACACAAACTGCTTAATCACAGAGCGGTTTCGAAAATATTTGTTGAATGTTTTAGATAAATCATCAGACAATAATGAAAGAGCGTTTACCGACATTGTCGATGAACCAGCCCTTGATGTTGAAGCTCTGGAGGACCTTTTTCCTGTAACTCTTTGTGAAGCCATTGATTAGCAATCTGTGAACTCAAATGAACAATACTCACTTTGTAGAAGAAGATAAACAATGCGAAATATTGATGATCAAGATGACTAGACTGAAAAACCTTGGTTATTATGTAGATAAAACCTTTGAACACCTCTTGGATTGTAGGATTTGTTGGATTTGGAGATAGTTGTGGCAATGGGTTTTTAGGGTTTGAGATTTTAAGGAGAGGAGAAGAGAGAGATGAGGAGACAATAGAATCACAATGTTATGACATGCACTTGGAATATGAAACAAAAGATATTAATGTAGTCAATTTTCCTAACAAATGAAACGGTGCACGTCTTCCCAAGAAAAGGAGAATCAGAATTCGTCAGCGATGCGTCGACCTAAACAGGTCATGCGTCAGCGCACACTGAACGACTATTGACAATTTAAAAATTTTAATGGGATGCGTCGACCATAGGTTGGTGTGCGCTGACCCTCACCCTCATTTGAGAAAAATGAACTTTCTTGAGTCGACCCATGCCATGTTTTGGTCGACTCAAACCAGCATAAAATGGAAAAATGCATATTTTGAGCTACTTATGCAACAAGTAATGATAAATAACACACTATATACATGCCAATACTCACAAATGGATCAAAAATACATTTAAGAATGAATAAAACAGCAATTTAAACCACATTTCGGCCATAATAATTCACAAACATAATTGATCAAGAATAGAATTTCTAAGAGGGAACAATATTACCTCCAACGATTGATGATGGATGCCCTCACATATAGCTTAATCTTATCACTTATTGTTAGTTAAATTTTTTTTTAAGATAAGCAAAGGAATAGAGAATGCAATCATATAATCAAACTCGATCCGAGATATCGAGAACACCAAGTTCCCTACAGATATTAAAGAAAGGCTCTGTCGCAAGAGGTTTAGTGAAAATGTCTGCATGTAGATTCTTAGAATCAACATGCTCAAATACCACATCACCTTTCTCTACATGATCCCTAATAAAATGATGTCTTATTTCTATATGTTTTGTGCGATAATGCAATACCAGGTTTTGGGTTAGGTTAATGGAACTTGTATTATCACATAAAACAAGAATACATTCAAGTTGAATATTGTAGTCGAGTAATTGTTGCTTAAGCCATAAGACTTGAGCGCAACAACTACTGGCCGCAACGTATTCCGCCTCAGGAGTTGACAAAGCAACAGAAACTTGCTTTTTTCTATGCCAACTCACTAAGGAATTCGAGAAAACGTGACAAGTACCACTAGTACTTTTCCTATCTGATTTGCAACCGGCAAAGTCGGAATCAGAATAGCCAACCAAAGAGCAATCGCTTCCTTTGGAGTACTAAAGCCCATACTTTGGAGTACCGCATAGGTACCTAAGTATGCGCTTCAGAGCTTTTAAATGCGACTCCTTAGGACACAATTGGTACCTAGCACACATGCAGACACTAAACATGATCTCTGGTCGTGATGTGGTAAGGTAAAGTAGAGAGCCAATCATACCTCTATATCTCTTGACATCTACATCCTTACCCGTTTCATCTCGAGTCAAGTTGACACACATAGGCATTAGAGTGTCAATCGCCTTTGAGCTAGCCATGTTGAAGCGCTTGAGTAACTCAAGACAATACTTCGTCTGGCTCACGAACGTTCCTTTATCGAGTTGCTTGATTTGTAATCCGAGGAAATAGTTGAGCTCCCCCATCATGCTCATCTCGAATTCTCCCTGCATTAACTTAGAAAACTCCTTGGCCATATTTACGTTAGTAGACCCAAAAATGATATCGTCTACATATAGTTGTACCAAAATTTGGTGTTTTCCTTGACGTTTAATGAAAAGGGTTGTGTCAACCTTTCCTCTAGAGTACCCTTGATCAAGTGGAAATTTGCTAAGACGTTCATACCAAGCCCTAGGGGCTTGTTTGAGACCATACAAAGCACGTTTTAATTTGTAAACGTGATCGGGATACTCATGGGAGTCAAATCCAGGAGGTTGGGAAACATAAACCTCTTCATTAATATAATCATTAAGGATTGCACTTTTTACATCCATTTGAAATAATTTGAAGTTTTTAGCACATGCATAGGCAAGCAATAGGCGTATAGCCTCGAATCAGGTAATAGGCGCATAAGTTTCCTCATAGTCTATGCCTTCCTCTTGGTTATACCCTTGCACAACCAAGCACACTTTATTTCTAGTTATAACTCCATTTTCGTCGAGCTTGTTCCTAAACACCCATCGGGTGCCGATTACTCGATGGCCTCGCGGAGGAGGGACAAGGTCCCTAACCTCATTTCTTTTAAATTGATTTAACTCCCCTTGCATTGACAAAAGCCAATGTTCATAGAGTAAGGCCTCTTTTGAGTTTTTAGGTTCAACTTGCAAAATGAAAGCGAAGTAATAACAGAAGTTACTTAGCTTAGAACGAGTTGTTACTCCCTTTGAGATATCACTGAGAATGTTGTCAATGGGATGGTCTTTGGAAGACTTCCAAGATGGAGGAAGGTCATCTTTATTAGACGGATGATCCTTCTCACTCTTCACTGGTTGGTGATCTTTTTCCTCCTCAACATGCACTACTTCAGGTTGGCCAGTTCCTTTATCAGTTTCCTTGAGTATGTATTCAGAAGATACACCTGCACCATGAAAAAAACTACCTTTTCTGAGATTTTTCGGATAAGACTCATCAAAAGTAACATGAACCGACTCCTCAACAGTTAGTAACCTCTTATTGTAAATCCTATATGCCTTACTAGACTAAGAATATCCAAGAAAAATACCCTCGTCGACCTTAGCATTAAACTTACCAAGTGTCTCTTTACCATTATTCAACACGAAACACTTACAACCAAAAACGTGAAGGTGAGATACATTGTTCTTTCTCCCTTTTAAAAGCTCATACGGTGTCTTTTTTAGAATAGGACGGATGAGCCCCCTATCCAAAACGTAACAAGCCGTACTTATGGCGTCGGCCCAAAAGTATTTTGGAAGTCCACTCTCATTGATCATAGTCCTTCCTAATTCTTCCAAAATTCGGTTTTTACGTTCCATAACCCCGTTTTGTTGAGGGGTACTTGGTGCGGAAAAATTATGATCAATCCCATGACTTTCACAAAATGCTTCAAAAAGTTGATTTTCGAACTCACCCCCATGATGACTTCTAATTGATATAATGTTCGTGTTTAATTTATTTTGGGATAACTTGGAAAATCTTTCAAAGGAAAAAAAAGTATCGCTCTTGCTTGATAAGAAAATAGTCCAGCACAACCGAGAAAAGTCATCGACTATCACAAAACTATAATAGTTACCACCTAGGCTTTTAATCCTAGATGGTCCAAAGAGGTCCATATGGAGGAGTTCAAGGGGTATCATAGTTGAAACAATGTTTTTAGATTTAAACATGATCCTCGTTTGCTTCCCCATTTGACACGCATCACATAAGTGGTCCTTTGTGAATTTGATTTTGGGCAAGCCGATCACTAGGTCTTTAGAGACTATTTTATTAAGCAAATAAAAAATGACATGCGCCAACCGTCTATGACATAACCATGAATCTTCACTCATGGTGACTAGACACTTGTCGCTACTCAACGATACCTCATTCAAGTCTAGCATATAGACGTTATTCACCCTCAAGCCCTTAAACACATCCTTTTTATCACTATTCTCAATTATGCAACAATCCTTGGAAAAAGATGCTTTATAGTCCTTGTCACATAATTGACTACTGCTTAAAAGGTTATGTTTAAAGCCCTTAACAAGAAGCACATCAGAGATAGTAGTAGATAAGGGGTTACCTAAACTACCTTTGCCAAGTATTTGTCCCTTGTTGTTGTCTCCGTAGGTAACAAACCCCTTTTTCTTCACCACAATGTCGATGAAAAGAGATATGTCTCCTGTCATATGTCTTGAGCAGCCACTATCCAGAACCCATCTTATTTCCGTGGTCTCAAGACGTTGTACCTACATAGTCAATCAAGGGATAGAGGTACCCAATTCTTATTGGGTCCTTGGTTGTGAGTGAAAACATGATTGCATTTGGGCAACCATTGATAAACGCCTGTAGGAACTAAAAACCTCCTAAAGCGACACTTAGCAATGGTATGACCCCTTTTGCAACAATATAAGCAAGTGAGATTAACATGAGAATCACTTTTGCTAGGTTGATTTCTAATCACATAAGTATATTTTTGATATGGATTAATCATTATTTTTTTAAAGTGTGATTTATCAATAGCAAAAGTCATTTTTGGTTCTAACCTCTTTTTGCCAAATGTGATAAGTATCACAACCAAAATTTAACCACTTACTTTTGTCTTCCACAACATCTACCTTTGTTACTTCCACCATGGACTTTTTGAGAGCCTCTAATTCCTTTTCGGAATCGGGGATCTTTTACTCCAAATGAGCAAATATTTGGTTATTTGAAGCTAACCGTTTTAAGGCTTCCTTGGCCTCTTGGTGTATGTAGCGAGCGATTTTGGACACGGTTCTTAAGCGCAGTCGCTCTCTGCGGTTGAGTTTACCACAGGTCGATTCATTTTTTATCCTATTAAAGCTGATGAAGGAAGGGAAATAGATGTCTCCAATTAACCCTGCTTTGCATACTGAGTTTAAACAGCGGTCTGTTAGGTTACGAATGCTATCAATGTGGGGGGCCTTTGTACTGGTTATTTGTATTTTCGCCAATACGGTTTTTTCTCTGTTTGTTAGGATACTGCTTCAGATTAGGATGTATGGGATTTTGGGTTTTTGTTTAGTGTGCTCGCTAAGATTTTTCTTTCAATCTTATGCCTACGTATTCCCGTTTACCGAAACAGGGAAATCAGAGCGTTCGTAGTTCCTCCTATTCTATGGGAGGAAATGGGTGTTTTGGTGTCTTGTTCAAAGCCCAAGACGTGAAGCAAAAGGTGGTTTGTATCTTGTTCAAAGCCCAAGATATGAAGCTGAAGGGTCTATTTGTATCTTGTTCAAAGCCCAAGATATGAAGCTAAAGGTTTTGTCTTTAGAGAGAATTTGTCATCTCTAAAGAAGGGTTTGCCTGTCACAACTGTTGGGTGACTGGTTATAAAGGAGGATTACTTTAACCGGGATACGCGGATCCTAGCAATGCCATAATTTCCTTTATAGGGGGTTTTAACCTGAAGGAGAAGACTTTAACTCAGCGTTGAGCAATGCTATCTTTCCTTAGGAATTTCCCATGCTAAAAGAGGGACAGTGGCATGGATGTAGATAATCCAGAGGCTTGCCGCTTACAGCGATTAGATGGAAGGAGTTGTTGATGTTTGTGTACTGTGAACGAGGCACAACTTTGATGCTAAAAGGTTGATTGGATCAACCAATGGTTTTCTTATATAAAGCCTAAGAGGAGGCTAATATGTGTCTCGTACAAAGCCCGAGAGAGAGGCTAAAAGGTTTTGACTCGACGATGGAGTCTTTTGGTATCTCGTATAAAGCCCGAGATGAAGGCGACTTGACTCAACAAGAGAGTTTTTTGTATCTCGTACGAAGCCCAAGATGGAGGCTGTTGTTTGTTTGGCTCAATAAGAACCTTTTTTGTATCTCGTATAAAGCCCGAGATGGAGGCGAAATGGGTGATTGACTCAACGAGGGAGTCTCTTATGTGTCTCGTACATAGCCCGAGAGAGAGGCTAAACGTTGTTTGACTCAACGAGGGAGTCTTTTGTATCTCGTACGAAGCCCGAGAGAGAGGCTAAACGTTTGCTTCGCTGTGAAGAATCATTGTACAAAGCCCAAGAGAGAGGCTAGGGTTACTGTCTCAGTTAAGTGACAGGTCCAGTATGCTGATTTAAAGAGAAAATCAGTTCTTATATGAGCAACACTGTACTCAGGGTTTTGATTCGAGGATCCGGGTTATTCCCAATCTTTAAGGAAGTGGGAAATCCGGAGGGTATTGAGACTGTTCGAGTCTACGGGTTTCATCTCCTAGTTTTGAAGGGTGCTTGAGAATGTCTTTGAGACTCAAGGAGATTAGACTGTCCAAGTCTAGAGTTTCATCTTTTGTACTATGCTTTGAGAAATAGTAGTAGACTCTTTGAAAGGACTGTTCTATGGAGATGATTAAGTTCTGTTCCTATACCTCTAAGAGGTCGTTGGGACAATTTGTACAAAGGCCAAGAGGAGGCTGGAAACTTTTAAGAAGCCGACGGGTGTAACACCCCTTTTCTATACCCCCAAATAATCACATAATCATTTAGGCACATATTAAAAGTTCCGTCAGAGTATAATTATAAACATAGTATAAAAGAGGTATGTCACATTATACATGAAATTAAAACATTCAACACCTGCTCAACAATTGATATGCAACAGTGGGGTAACTTTGCAACAGAGGAACTTAGTCCTTACACCCACATCTCAATGTTTAGAATAAAAGCGGAAAATCTAAACATTGAATAACATCAAACATATATACATATATATATATATATATACCATCAAGTATTATCCACCAACATAATTCATGTTTACATAAACATTCATCAACAAGATACATGTACAAATGTATCACAAAAGAATCATATACATCCTAGCTACCCGGTGCTACATATCAGAGCCGACCGACCAAAAGAATGAAGACACGCTTCACAAAAAGACCACCAACATACCTACTCTACAATGCCTCATAGAGCATCATAAAACGACAGAAGGGTGAGAAATATTATCATAATAACAATGCATACAATTATATATCTTAGCATGAAAATACACATATTCTACATTCTCACCACAATTCATCACAGCACACTCACATACATCACAATGTACATATATGTAAAACCAAGCATATTCATCATGCATACTTTCACAATTCTCATCATTCCACATAAACATATATATTCATGTTTATTCATCAATACTCAATTATGAAGATGATAAATGCAAATCATAGAGACCGACTCACGACTCTATGCAAATGCAATGCGGTACCGACTCAATCATTTCAAGTTCACTCAGGAACTTATTGGAACCATTGCTCGTTACCAATGTAACTCCCCGTCGGGCCTACGATGTTCACCCATTGCTCACACCTCACATAGGCATACAATGTTTATGGATTTCTCACACCTCACATAGACACACAATCCATTTGCTCACACCTCACCTAGGCACACAATCGTTCATAATCATCGCTCACACCTCACATAGGCACACGACGTTACAACGGATTCTCACTAGAATCACACAACACAAGAATGTACATCATTATGCTTCACATACAAAATGACTCACGACAATCTTGAAATGCATACATATTCACAATATATTCATGCATTCATCTCATACAATCACATACAATCTATATACCTTCACATCAATGCACTATTATATGATTCACATCCAAAACACACATTCAAAAATGGTAAAAGTCGCTAAATAACACTATTCCCGACTTTTCGACATGATTAAATCGGCTAACAATTTCCAAAACATCATCATAATAAAGTACATTTCATAAGCTCTTTAACGCATCAAACCACACCTTAAGCCGAAACACATATCAAAAGTTACAGAGAAAACAAATTGGGAAAAATTGCTACATTCGTAGTGCGAAGCTCCTAGTGAGTCCTTTGCTACTTCATTCGCAGTGCGAGTATACCAGCGAACCAAGGCAGAAGCAAAATAGCCTAGAAAATTCTCATCGTTCGCAGTGTGAACACCCCTGGGAATACTCGCTACCCCATTCGCAATGCGAAACACCCAGCGAATAAAGTCAGAAGTTAGCGCATCCTTCGCTACTCCATTCGCAGTGCGAACACTCAGCGAACGCTCGCTACCCACTCGCTAGACATTCGCAGTGCGAACCTGCGTTTTCAGAAAAACCCAGCAGCGCACCAGCTCATCCGAAAATCATGTTTTCTCCACCCAAAACATTTCCAAACAGTCATATAACCATCAAAACATAATTCAATCATGATGACAAGTATTCTATTACGTTTACACCGATTTTCAACCGTAAAACCCTCGATTCCTCACAAAAATCTCAATTCCAACCTAGAACTCAAGCTATGGAAAACAAGAAAACATCCAAGCAAACACATACATAATGATATACATTGATCAGATAATAAGATTTCACACCCTTACCCGATTAAATCGATTCCTAGAAGTTGTTTTGAAGATTTCCAAGCTTTTCCTCTTTTTCTCTCTTTTCTCCTTTTCTCTTCTTCCTCTTTCTTTCTCTCCTTTTTCTCTCCTATTTCTCTTTTTCTTTCTATTTCTCTCCTATTTCTTCTTATCTCTTTTTCTTTTCTTATTTTCTACTCAAATTCAATTAATTCATTTTCTCACATAATTCTATTTCCACTAAAATTCTAACTTATTATTAATTGAAAAATGTCCAAAATACCCTCCATTCTAATTTCCCCGAAAACTCTCAAAAACGGTAAAATATCATAACATGACAACATAACATATTAACACACCAATTTCACAAATAAAATAATTTATCACTCAATTTAAATAAAAGACTCAACAAAATGGGAATAATCGGAATCGGGGCGTTACAACTCTCCCCCATTTTAGAAATTTTCGTCCTCGAAAATATTACCTGATTCAAACAACTCCGGATACGACTCTCACATCCTACTCTCTAGTTCCCAAGTCATATTGCCTTCCGCAGCGCCTCCCCATGCTACTTTCACAAGCGCAATATCCTTGCCTCTTAGCTTCTTAACTTCACGGTCCAAAATCCTAATCGGTAAAGCTTCAACCGTAAGGTTATCTCTCACTTCAACCTTGTCCATAGGAATAACATGTGACGGATCCGGAACATACTTCCGAAGTTGCGAAACATGGAATACATCATGCAAATTCGAAAGATTCGGAGGCAACGCCACACGGTAAGCCACAACACCAACTCGTACAGTAATCTGATACGGACCAATAAAACGAGAAGTCAACTTCTTCGACTTCAAAGCACGACCCACACCCGTAACTGGCGTAACTCTCAAAAACACATGGTTGCCTTCTTGAAACTCAAGATATTTCCTTCTCTTGTCATGATAGCTCTTTTGTCTACTTTGAGAAGCTTTCATCTTCTCACGAATAAACTTCACTTTCTCCGTCGTTTGTTGTACCATCTCCGGTCCAACCAACGTCCTCTCACCGGTTTCATGCCAACACAAAGGTGTTCGACATCTCTGACCATACAAAGCCTCAAATGGTGCCATAATTATACTTGAATGAAAACTATTATTATAGGTGAACTCAATCAACGCCAAATAACTATCCCAAGCATCACCTTGCTCGAGCACACAAGCACGTAACAAATCCTCCAACGATTGAATTGTCCTCTCGGTTTGACCATCCGTTTGCGGATGATAAGCCAAACTCAATCTTAGCTTAGAACCCAAAGCCTTTTGTAAACTCTCCCAAAACCTCGATGTGAATCTAGGATCTCTATCCGATACAATACTCTTAGGAACTCCATGTAACTTCACAACCGCAAGAACATAAATCTCGGCTAACTTCTCCAAAGGATAACTAATATCAATTGGAATGAAGTGAGCAGATTTAGTAAGCCTATCAACGATTACCCATATAGCATTATGACCTCTTTGCGTATTCGGCAATCCCGTAACAAAGTCCATCGATATACTATCCCATTTCCACTCCGGAATGTCCAACGGTTGCATCAATCCACTAGGCTTTTGATGTTCCACCTTAGACTTTTGACAAGTTAAGCACGCATACACAAATTGAGCCACATCCCTCTTTAATCCGGACCACCAAAAGATTTTCTTCAAATCTTGATACATTTTATTTGCTCCCGGATGAATACTTAAGTTACTTCGGTGTCCTTCTTCCAATATCATCTTTTTCAACTCCGCATCATCGGGAATACAAATACGACCACGGAATCTCAAAACTCCAAAATTATCAACCTTGAAATCCTCATTCTCACTCATCATCAAATAAACGAACTTCAAATCCAACTTTTGCTTTTCACATACGGTTGCAAGAAAATCATTCGTAACATGTAGCATACCATGTCTCACACTTCTCGGCGTCATTTCACAAACTAAACTCAAGTCTCTAAAATTCTCCAAAAGTTCCCATTCTCTCATCATCAATGCGGACATAAGTAACGACTTCTGACTCAAAGCATCGGCCACCACGTTTGCCTTACCCGGATGGTAATTCAAATGAAAATCATAATCCTTCAAAAGCTCTAACCACCTTCTTTGTCTCATGTTCAATTCTTTTTGATCAAATAAATATTTCAAGCTCTTGTGATCACTAAAAACTTCAAATCTTGCACCATAAAGATAGTGCCTCCAAATTTTTAAAACAAACACCACGGCCGCTAACTCCAAGTCATGTGTAGGATAATTCTTTTCATGCACTCTCAATTGCCTTGAAGCATAAGCCACAACTTTTCCATCTTGCATCAAAACACCACCTAAACCAACCAATGAAGCATCACAATACACAACAAATGGTTCTGTCGGATTAGGCAAAACCAAGATCGGAGTCGTTGTCAACCTTCTTTTTAGCTCATTGAAACTCTCTTCACAACGAATATCCCAAATGAAAGCCTTTCCTTTACAAGTCAATTGCGTTAACGGAAGTGCCAACTTCGAAAATCCCTCAATAAACCTCCAATAATAACCGGCCAAGCCTAAAAAGCTTCGAATCTCCGTAACCGATCTAGGAGCCTCCCATTGCATCACCGCATCAATCTTGGATGGATCAACACAAATACCACTACCGGAAATAACATGTCCAAGAAAACTTACTTCCGACAACCAAAATTCACATTTCGACAACTTAGCATACAATTGTTTATCTTTCAAAATTTGTAACACAATCCTCAAATGCTCTTCATGCTCCTCTTGAGACTTAGAGTAAATCAAAATATCGTCGATGAACACAACCACAAAATGATCTAACTGTTCATGAAAAATACGATTCATGTATTCCATAAACACACCCGGTGCATTAGAAACCCTGAATGGCATAACAGAATATTCGTAATGGCCATACCGTGTCTTAAAGGCCGTCTTTTGAATATCCTTTTCTTTCACACGAATCTGGTGATATCCCGATCTCAAATCAATCTTGCTAAAAACACGCGCACCAACCAATTGGTCCATCAAATCATCGATCCTTGGAAACGAATACTTGTTCTTAATTGTCACCTTGTTCAATTGTCGATAATCAATGCATAACCGCATACTCCCATCCTTCTTCTTTACCAACAATACCGAAGCACCCCAAGGAGAAACACTTGGCCTTACAAATCTCTTGTCCAACAAGTCATTCAATTGCTTCTTCAATTCTACTAACTCCGATGCCGACATACGATACGATGCCATCGAAACCGGTCTAGTACCCGGAACTAGATCAATAGAAAACTCAACTTCTCTTTCTGGCGGTACATCCGTAATATCCTCCGGAAACACTTCTGGAAAATCACACACCACTGGGAACACATCGAGCTCAACTTTACTCTCCACCGACAATGATGCAAACAAACCGAACAATTGAGCTTCGTCCGCTAAAAGTTTCTTCAACTCTTTAGTGGATAGGAAACTCTTATCTTCATCATCTTCCAAAGAAGGAAACCTCACTAACTTGTGATATCAATCTATATGAACTCGATTAAATTGCAACCAATTCATACCTAAGATTACGTCCAATCCCTCCAACGGCAAACACACTAAATCCATAATGAAGTCTTTACCATACATGGTCAAAGGACAACTTACACACACCAAAGATGTAGTTACCGACCCTGAAGCAGGAGTCTCAATAACCATCTCAGCACCCCAAGAAGTCATAAACAAATTCAAACGCTTAGCGCACTCATGAGAAATGAATGAATGAGTCGCTCCCGTATCAATAATAGCAACTAAAGGCGTACTATTAATAAAGCATGTACCTTTAATCAAACGGTCTGCACTAGTAGTGTCCATCCCCGCTAATGCAAACACCTTTCCGCCCGCTTGAGCTTGTTTCGGCTTAGTACACTTAGTACTAATGTGACCCACTTCTCCACAATTATAACACTTCACCACATTCCTTCTACAATCGGTAGTAGCATGCCCAAGGCCTCCACAGTTAGAACATTTCACCACGCTCTTCCCACACTCAAATGATTTATGACCCATTTCACCACACTTGTAACACTTAACGGAACCGGAACCTCCTCCTCCAGATCTCTTATCAAAGTTTCCCCTATGCTTGCCCTTATAAATGGGTGTCACATAAGGTCCACTTCTAGCTTGTTGCTTTCCCTTCCTCTCATTCAAACTTTTGTAATGTGTAGAACGAGCCTTACTATCTTCCTCGAAGATTCTACAACATTCCGTCAAATTCGTAAACCTTCTTATCTGTTGATATCCCACAGCTTGCTTAATCTCGAGACGCAAACCATTCTCATATTTAATACACTTCGAGAACTCAGCAGTAATTGCAGCATAGTGAGGATGGAATTGAACCAACTCCACAAACTTAGCAGTATAGTCCACCACGGACATACTACCTTGTTTCAGTTCAAGGAACTCCATCTCCTTCTTCCCTTTCACACTTTTAGGGTAATACTCCCTCAAGAACTCGGTACGAAATAAATTCCAAGTTATCTCTTCATCATCTACCTCAAGAACTTGACGCATACCGACCCACCAATCGTCGGCTTCCTCCTTCAGCATGTGAGACCCAAGCCTCACCTTATTCTCCTCCGCACAACCCATGACTCTGAAGATCCTTTTAATATCTTTCAACCAAATTTGAGCACCATCGGGATCAAATCTTCCTTTGAACACCGGTGGTTGATTCTTCCTGAACTCGTCATTAGCATTCACGTTCGGCGCACCTTGCACCGCCCTAGCCATTGCTTCCAAAGCAGCAGCCATCGCATTGTCGTTTCTACCAGCCATATTCTGATCATTCCCAAAAATGACAACAAGGTTAAACAACAGTTTAACCATCACAACCACAAGACAGACACAACTGACTCAACCAGGCTCTGATACCACTTAGTGTAACACCCCCTTTCTATACCCCCAAATAATCACATAATCATTTAGGCACATATTAAAAGTTTCGTCAGAGTATAATTATAAACATAGTATAAAAGAGGTATGTCACATTATACATGAAATTAAAACATTCAACACCTGCTCAACAATTGATATGCAACAGTGGGGTAACTTTGCAACAGAGGAACTTAGTCCTTACAGCCACATCTCAATGTTTAGAATAAAAGCGGAAAATCTAAACATTGAATAACATCAAACATATATACATATATATATATATACATATATATATACATATATATATATATATATATATATATATATACCATCAAGTATTATCCACCAACATAATTCATGTTTACATAAACATTCATCAACAAGATACATGTACAAATGTATCACAAAAGAATCATATACATCCTAGCTACCCGGTGCTACATATCAGAGCCGACCGACCAAAATAATGAAGACACGCTTCACAAAAAGACCACCAGCATACCTACTCTGCAATGCCTCATAGAGCATTATAAAACAGCAGAAGGGTGAGAAATATTATCATAATAACAATGCATATAATCATATATCTTATCATGAAAATACACATATTCTACATTCTCACCACAATTCATCACAGCACACTCACATACATCACAATGTATATATATGCAAAACCAAGCATATTCATCATGCATACTTTCACAATTCTCATCATTCCACATAAACATACATATTCATGTTTATTCATCAATACTCAATTATGAAGATGATAAATGAAAATCATAGAGACCGACTCACGACTCTATGCAAATGCAATGCGGTACCGACTCAATCATCTCAAGTTCACTCATGAACTTATTGGAACCATCGCTCGTTACCAATGTAACTCCCCGTCAAGCCTACGATGTTCACCCATTGCTCACACCTCACATAGGCACACAATGTTTATGGATTCCTAACACCTCACATAGGCACACAATTCGATTCCTCACACCTCACCTAGGCACACAATCGTTCATAATCATCGCTCACACCTCACATAGGCACACGACGTTACAATGGATTCTCATTAGAATCACACAACACAAGAATGTACATCATTATGCTTCACATACAAAATGACTCACGACATTCTTGAAATGCATACATGTTCACAATATATTCATGCATTCATCTCATACAATCACATACAATCTATATACATTCACATCAATGCATTATTGCATGATTCACATCCAAAACACACATTCAAAAATGGTAAAAGTCGCTAAATAACACTATTCCTGACTTTCCGACATGATTAAATCGGCTAACAATTTCCAAAACATCATCATAATAAAGTAAATTTCATAAGCTCTCTAACGCATCAAACCACACCTCAAGCCGAAACACAGATCAAAAGTTACAGAGAAAACAAATTGGGAAAAATTGAGCGAGTCCTTTGCTACTTCATTCGCAGTGCGAGTGTACCAGCGAACCAAGGCAGAAGCAAAATAGCCTAGAAAATTCTCATCGTTCGCAGTGCGAACACCCTAGCGAATACTCGCTTCCCCATTCACAATGCGAAACACCCAGCGAATCAAGTCAGAAGCTAGCGCATCCTTCGCTACTCCATTCGCAGTGCGAACACTCAGCGAACGCTCGCTACCCACTCGCTAGCCATTCGCAGTGCGAACCTGCGTTTTCAGAAAAACCCTGCAGTGCACCAGCTCATCCGAAAATCATGTTTTCTCCACCCAAAACATTTCCAAACTGTCATATAACCATCAAAACATAATTCAATCATGATGACAAGTATTCTATTATGTTTACACCGATTTTCAACCGTAAAACCATCGATTCCTCACAAAAATCTCAATTCCAACCTAGAACTCAAGCTAAGGAAAACAAGAAAACATCCAAGCAAACACATACATAATGATATACATTGATGAGATAATAAGATTTCACACCCTTAACCGATTAAATCGATTCCTAGAAGTTGTTTTGAAGATTTCCAAGCTTTTCCTCTTTTTCTCTCTTTTCCCCTTTTCTCTTCTTCCTCTTTCTTTCTCTCCTTTTTCTCTCCTATTTCTCATTTTCTTTCTATTTCTCTCCTATTTCTTCTTATCTCTTTTTCTTTTCTTATTTTCTACTCAAATCAATTAATTCATTTTCTCACATAATTCTATTTCCACTAAAATTCTAACTTATTATTAATTGAAAAATGTCCAAAATACCCTCCATTCTAATTTCCCCGAAAACTCTCAAAAACGGTAAAATATCATAACATGACAACATAACATATTAACACACCAATTTCACAAATAAAATAATTTATCACTCAATTTAAATAAAAGACTCAACAAAATGGGAATAATCGGAATCGGGGCGTTACAACGGGTCCTTGTACGAAGCGCAAGAGGAGGCTATCATTCCCGGAGGAAGAGATCATTATACGAAGCCTAAGAGGAGGTTGTGAATACTTCTAAGAAGCCGACAGGTCCTTGTACTAAGCCCAAGAGGAGGCAAGGGTTGCTTTTAGGAAGCCTGTGGGTCCTTGTACGATGCCCAAGAGGAGGCCGATGCTTTTAAGAAGCCCGTGGGTCCCCAAACCCCGAGAAATTCAAGACAGGCTATTCACAAGGAATAGACCAAGTCAGGAAAGTTCGAGAATTTGGAAGAAACTCAAAGATTCCATTCACGGAGAATACATTCATCACTGGGAGTAGAGTTTCTTGACAATTCCTAATGAGGACAGCCGAAGAGAAGATTGTATCTGGTGATCCTATTGGGGATCTAGTTGTCTATTTCTATGAATAAACGAAACGGCGTCACCTAGTTCTAGACGTAGTTACCGGGGAAACTCTAGATATCTATACTATTATTACACAGTTGATATGAGTTTATGAAAGAAAACTTACAGTGAAATAGCCCCACAATACAGTTATATGTATATGAAAGCGGTAAATGAAAGCAATAACCACTTACTCGGTTGTAGAGCTTCCATGCTGTTTGGTTAATTGTTCAACAAAGAGAAATTGAAAACAACCGTATATTCAAAATCAAAGGAGAAAGTGCTTTGAAAAAGAAAGATTTGGGGCTTACAGCTCAAGGAGAGACCCAAAAGGTTTTAAAAAAAAGAGTGGGGCTTATAACATGAGGGTAGGCCCAATTGATTTTTCGTTTTAAAAATGGCGATCGCGTCGAGGTTTTCTTTTAACGCGAAGGGACTTATACAATAAGTGAGGCCCAAAGTTTTTTCTGTACAAGTGGGTTGGGTCTTACACTCTAATAGAGGCCCAAAAAGTTTTGAATGGGTCTTATAGCTCAAGGAGAGGCCCAAGTTATTTTTCAAAAGGCGACGATCGCGCCGTTTGTTTTTGACGGTGTCGGGACTTATACAATACACTGAGGCCCAAAAATGATTTTGGTCAAAAAGGATTGGGTCTTACACTCTATTAGAGGCCCAAAAAGAGTTTTGAAAATGATTTATGAGGGTTGAATTAATCCAAAACCCTAATTTGTTTTCAAAAATGTATTTAATTGAATAAAAATTCAATTAAAATGATCAAAATTGTTTAACATATGAAAAACAAATTGTGATCTTGGATTAATGTTTCAAAAATTAAGTATTGACCTACAAAATAATTAGAAAGCATTAAAAGTTGCAAAATCAAGGTGGAAAAAATATTTTAAATGTTAAAAACAATTAAAACATTAATTCTTTGCAAAAATATCAATTATACAAAATAAATAATATTTTTGGGATTTTTTGATAAAATAAAATATGTTAACATTTTTGTGAATTATTAAAAAAAGAATCAACTCAAAATCATTAAAACTCAGAGAGAAATTAATTTTTGAATCAATTAAATAAAATCACAAAATTCAAATATTTGAATTTGAAAGAAATGGCGCCAAGAACAAACCAAGAACACGCGCGTGTTCTGGGTTTGACCAGATTTGCATTTTCTATCCAATCTCACTGAATACTTGATTATATCATGCAATCCACATACCAATCAACTTGTTTCAACCTCACGATCATGTCTATGGCATTTAATTTCATTTAAATTAGACATATAACAAGAAATCACGAAAAATCCTCAAGAACCCTAATTTCTGCATGAAGGCTAGGATTTTTGATACACGATTCAAACAATGCAATTAATTGAGGGGAAACATTCTATGCATGATTATGAACATATGGCCAAATTATTGTGCGAGGAAATATGCAAAGATTGAGAGATGACCAAGTACATGCTTACCTCTAGGCCGTGACAGCAAGTGCAATGTGATTTTTGATTTGGAGGTGTTACAGATGAGTGGTGATGATCTGAACAGCTTCCCTACACCCTATGGAGTGTGTTTGAATGCTTGGACTTGATTGAAATTGGCTGGATCACTTCATGGCATCTCAACTGCATTTTGGTTAAAACCTTGAGCAATTGACTGGTGATTATGAGAAATCAGTGTTCCAGTTGTTGTTTAAGTGTTTGATCAACTCATATGTGATGTATATGAGGTGTGTGTGTGTGATTGGTTTGAGTGGAATTGCCCTCTAGCTCAAAACCCGATAGCTACCTTGCTAAGAAAGGCATTTTTGCCAAGAGAAAGAGATTTTGAGAAAGGCAAGTGTTGTAGGCCTTTGGTGTACTTAAACTGATCACAATTGAGCTCTATTTATAGTAGAACAAGTTTATTTTGCAAGGAATAGTGAATGGCAACTGTTGAGTAGGTTTGGCCAATGTTGGCAAATGAAAATCCAAGTCTCCTCTAGCCATTGACTAGAGGTTAGGGTACAGGCTGCTGGTTCCCTTGGTCTTGGATAAGTCTTGACTGAATTCAGTTGAGAATGGCTCAGTCCATGCCACCTTGATGCTTCCATTGAATGCTTCAATCCAAAATTGGAGTCTTGTCCCTATTTTGGAAATTCTAGGTTCGACATGCTTTTTCTTGTTCCAAGGACTTTGGAGGCTTGGCTCAGTGATTTTCCCCTTTAGATTCAATCCTCAGAGGTGTCCAAGTGGATAGGAGCATTTGAATTTGGCTGATTTTGGCAAATCGAGCAAAATTGCAAAATCTGCCTTGCCTTGGCAGATTTCAGCAAGGCAACTTGCCAATGTCATATCTCATGACTCAAATTGAATTTGGTAATGTTCTTGGCCATTTTGGAAAGCCCTCACATGATACAACAACTGTTTGAACATATTTGGTTTTGATCTCTTTTGATCACTCCATAACTCAAAATCCATGAGGAATTTGGACATAGGTCAGTATGAAGCTTTTGTAGAGGGCAATGAGATCTACAAATCAAGCTTTGAATGGGGCACAATGGCCTTGTGGTTTAGGAGTTATGGTCCTCCAAAGTTGGCACATTTAGAAAATTTTCTAAGTTTTTATGGTTACCCCTTTTACAAGTTATCCCACTTTCTTTGATTTTTCTTGATGAATGATGATTCAAATCATACATTAACATCATTTTAGGGTTAAAAATCCATTTTGGTGAAAAATCTCAAAAAGTCAAAGTTGACTTTTGTGCACAGTTGACTTTTTATCCGATGAATTCCAAACTGTGCAATTCTTCAGGAAATCATGTCCTTGACCTAAATCAAACTTGATGGACATGTTCCATGGGTATCATAGGGTATATTGAATCATGTCTTAGGGTTTGGGAGCATGTCCTGGTCAAAAGTCAAAGTTACAGTTGACTTTTCCCGCAAAACCCTAATTGTGGTGCAGATGAAATTGAGACTTGTTGCTCAAGCTTCTTGGATTAATCCATTGTTCCAAATGGATCAATATAGTATATTGGAGACCCTCAAATCATGTCTTGAGGTCTTGGTTCATGATTTTCCCCAAAAGTCAACTTAGGGGTGAATTAGGTCAAGAAACCCTAATTCCTGATTTTTAATGAATGCATCCTCTGAGGCAAAATTGAATTGATGAATGGGTCCATGAGGTTCCATGAAGTATATTAGGTTATGTTTTGGATCATTGGCTTGTGCCCAGATGAAAAATTTCCATCTGGAGGCCCTGGTCGACCAAAACCCTAATTTGGTGATACTGGCGATCTTAAGGCTTGATCCATCTTGAAGGGAGCAGCCTTGTGCTTAATTCTTAAAGTGGGAGTCTTCTTGATCCACTATGGATGTTTGAGAGGTTAGACAAGTTGAAGATCATGTCATTCCTTGATTGATCCTTTGTCTAAGGCTCTGAGAGGGCTTGAAACCCTAATTTTGATTGTAGTGGATGCTCACCCATCTTTGGGGAGACTAATGAGGCAAGATCGTTCCCCCATATTGTGATGATGATTTTCACAATGATGGGAAATCTTAGTGGTCAAAATTTGGGGTATGACAGTGTAGAGTATCAAATGCACGTTGTAGTTCAGAATAAGACATTGAATTAGAGTTATCGTACTTAGATTGTCTTACCTTTTTGTTCTTTTTCTTTTGGTGAGCGGAAAGGCAAATATTGATGGATTCTCCTTCATCACTTGAATTTTCAGCACTAGATGATTCACTATCGCTTTCCCAAGCGATATAGGCTCTCTTAGGTTTTGATTATTTCTTCTCGTGATGACTTATGTCCTTACCTTTGTCCTTCTCCAACAATGGACAATTCGGCTTGTAGTGGCCGACTTTCCCACAGTTATAACAAGAACCCTTAGTTTTTCCACTCTTTTTGTCTTCATTCTTGGAAGACTTTAATTGTTTACAAAAGTTGACGAGGTTTTTCTCCGAATGTTGGATACCATTTTTATTGATATAGGGATTGTATCGCTTCACAAATAATCCCATGTATTCATTCGAATCATCTTCCTCGTCATCACTGGATTCACTCTCGCTCAGCTCGTATGCGGAGGACTTTGAACTAGACGTCTTTAGAGCTATCGACTTCTTTTTTGCTTCCTTGGTCTTTCTCTTTTCCTTCTTCTCTCTTTTCTCAAATTGGTCTGAGCTTATTTGCTCATGTTCCTCAAGCTTCCCAAACAACGTTGTGATGTATAACATCATTAGGTCATTGGCTTCTTTGATGGCGGCCAATTTCGGTTGCCAATCCCTAGTTAAACACCTCAAGATTTTGTTAGTAGCAACCTCATTGGAAGTTGGCCTACCAAGTGAATGAAGTCTATTGATTAAATGAGTGAACCTCTTTTGCATGTCGGCAATGGTTTTCCCTTGCTTCATGTGAAAGAGGTCGAACTCTTGAGTCAATGTATTGATTCTAGCTTGCTTGACGTCGTTAGTACCCTCATCGGTAACTTGTAACGCCCCCACATAGCTTTAGCACTCGTACAATGTGAAACTCGCTAATATTCGTCAACTCCCAATGAGGAGATCAGAATGTTTCATGCCTTCCAATCGTAGTTGTAGTTTTTCTCTTCTTCTTCATTCCATTGTGCTTTAGGCTTAGGAACTACTACCTTATTCGCATCGGTCATGGTTATTTCCATTGGACCGTTTTGGATAACGTTCCATACCTTCCTATCAATAGAATTGATCTGAACACGAATACAATCCTTCCAGTAACTACAATTATTACCTTTAAAAACAGGTGCTCTATTATAAGCCCTTTTCGGTTTGTTATCCATATTTTAAAAAGTTATACTTGAAGCACTAGAATTAACCGGTGTTCCTGATACCACTTGTTAGACAAAGGAAATTGATCTAGAAGGGGGGGGGGGTTAAATAGACCACTTCTTTTTAATTGCGAGTCGACGCTAAAATTTGTTTTAAAAAAATTTTTGCGGAAGCGGCCGAGGATAATTCGTCTACACGATCCGAGTTACTGAGAGAATCGGATATACGTAAGCCAAATGGAACGGAAGGCTCGAAGAGAAAAAATAGAATTGCAACTTAACAATTAATCAATTTTCCAAAAGCACTTAATAAGGTGCAATCAGCAATGAGTAGTCAAAAATTAAACCAAACTTGAAAATATATCAAACACCTTGTATGCATTCAATCTATCGATCACTTGGAGTGCGTAACACTCCAAGCTAAACCTTCTATGATAGTTGATGCAGAATTTTCACTAAGTACAATCCAAAAATGATTGGGCAATGATTTTCAAATTAATTTTCTGCACAAAACTATACCATAATTTTTATCGATCAATTGAATGATTACAAGCGTAAACAGTTCGAAATAAAAATGAGATAAGGAAAAGGAAATGAAGCTAGGTTTGTTTAGGCAGTTTTCCTTTCGTCCTCGCTTCGGGTACGTCTGCCCCCAATTCTAAAAACTAGAATTTAGATATCTATAACTTGTTTGCATATGTTTTTACAAGAGAAAACTTAGCTATCCCACACTCAAGAAAACTTCGTTGATGCAAATACTTTGTCTTCTCTTCCCTTGATTCGAGTCGAATCAATTGCCTCGAACTTGTTGGAAGAACCTCCGTTTACCGTTACTAGATTGCAAGAACACACAAGTCTTCAATCACCTTCACTCGAGTGATTCTTATCCACACACATTTCGATCCTCAAACCATGTTGCACAATCCTCCGGTTAACGCTACTAGATAAACAAAACCTTCCGTTCTTCGATCACCTTCGCTCGGCTGAATTCAATGCACACAAGATCTGATCCAAAAACTCCCAAATCCAATTGATCTTGGAGAACAAAACCCTAGAGGCCTAGAGGTTTTATTCAAGAATAAACCAACAGAAACACTCACCCCAAACCAAGATACAACTCTATGCTTTAGACATTATCACTTCATGATGCAGAAAATCAACAAAAATGATTAAGTATATTTATTGAAAAAGGTGCAAGATGAAGATGAAAGACATGAGAGAAAAAGTTTCAATGTATTTCTTTCACTTGTTCAGTTGATATAAAAAATGAGGAACCATGTATATATATGATGCAAGGACCAATAGAAAAAAAAATAACAGCATTTTGAACAAGGAGAAAAACAGAAAAATTGACTACTTACAGTGAGCGGTCGACCACTCCTTGAAGAGGGTCAGCCTGCGCTGACCAGTGGAGGAACCTGCACAAATTAGACGACCATGCGTCGACCGCTGCAGGGACCATGCGTCGATGCATGGCTGGGAAAATTTGATAATCAGAAATTCAAAAGCATGAGTCGACCGCAGGGTAGGCGTACGCTTACCCGAGCGAGGCACACACATTTTCCACTGATTGTGAGTCGACTGGACCCAATCTTAGGTCGACTCGAACTTCAAAAATACTCAAAAATTAGTTTTTCTGCACAATTTTAACTATGTAGGTACGATTTATGCATTCCTAATACTAATATCATGATCACCCATATTTAATGGCTATGCAAGACTCCACCATAAATTTAGACTCATGATTATGCAATGGAAAACTGGAATGCCGACATCAATGAGATGACACCGTCCAAATTACAAACTACTAGCCCTCACATACATTTTGACATCATTAAAACAAAGCTCAAATGAGAGGCACCTTGCCCTCACAATATATATATATATATATATATATATATATATATATATATATATATTTATTCCAATTTTACAGTATTTTAAAATAAATTATGAATAATATAAAGGACTTGTTAATTTTTCCATATGCCTTCTTGATGATCGTTATGAATAGCATGTACATCATCTCTATCAACATCTTCATATGAAGTAGACACTTGTGTTGCATAAGAGGGAGTGAAAGGTATAACAAAACTTTTATCATCAATAGGAGGAATGTGTTTTTCTTTGAGAAAAATTGATCATCTCCTTGATAAATTTGTTTTTCTTGAGTAGCTCTGATGAATGGCCTGGAGTTATAAGTTTCCTTGCTAATGTCAACCCATTTGAAACCTAAATCATCTGTTTGTTCGCCATTTTTATTGGTAACCCACTTGCATTTAAATAAAGGTGCTTTAGAAATAACACAATCAATCTCCAAAATCTCCTCAATGACACCATAGAACGCTGTGGTTTCCAAAACATGATTATTATCTTTAGAACTAGAGAAATACATGGATTTGCCCTAAACCATAACCCCACAATTTTTTCATGTTCAAAAAACATTTAAATTTCTTGGAAGCACAATCATTATTAGAAATCCTCTTATTAAACCAACTTATCAATTCCTTGTTATGCCCTGTCAACAACCACTTGTCATTCATTCAGGGATATGTTTTTTATAACTGTTTTGTGAGTAGCTATGTAAGGTTCAACTACACTAAGTTTATTCAATATATAGAAATATGCTTCAAGTACTACATCCTGACCCATTGACTTAACATTTAAACCTTGAGTACCTCTACCTTTAACTCTGTCGGCAAGACAAGACTTTGGAATTCCAATAGATTTTGTTTCCACTAAAAATTTGAACAAAAATCAAAAGCGTCTTCTGTGTTGTGCCATTAAACGATTGAAGCTTTTTATTGGTGATGATTCTTCATATATCCTTTAAAAATCTTCATGTATCGCTTTATAGGATACATCCACCTTAAATAAACTAGACCACAAAAACTGATTTCTCTAACTAGATGTACAAGTAAGTGAACCATAATGTCAAAATATGATGGAGGAAAATACATCTCCAATTGACACAATATTATTGCAGCCTTGTCTTCTTATTTGTCGCAACTGTGAAAAACAACCGGCGAGAAACAGGAATAAAAGAGTCGCCACCGAACGTTATTTATCCTGACGCTGGGAAAGGAAACAATTGAAGAAACCTAGAATGGGAGAAGACATGGTCATCACAACCATAGTCTGGGTTCGAGAGTCGGTTACGCAAGGGGAAGGTATTAGCACCCCACGCGTCTATCGTACTCGATGGGATCCACACTTATTGTCTAATCAAAGGGTGAGCTATCTGAAGCATACTACTAAACGAAAATGTGAAGGGGAAAAAATAAGACGGACTCGCAAGGATTATCACAATCCTATGCCTACGTATCTTCGTGGACGAACGAAGAATCAGAGTCGACGTAGTTCGACGAACTATGAATTAATGGGGGAGGAAAATTTCTCGTCGAGATATCGCATCTCGTGCCTACGTATCCTCAATCGGACGAGAAAGAGGAATCAGAGCAAACGTAGTTCGACGGACGAGTCGATAAGTGTTTTTTTTATGTGAGCGACAAGCTCTTTTCTGAAAATGATTTGAAACCCAACAATCCTGAAGGATGAAAAAGATTTGAATTTGTTTTTGTGTTTTTTAGACAGAAGTGAATTGAGTTAGTTTGTAACTCACATTGCACTAAAGTCTATGACACGGGAACGAATGCGTCGCATGATCGTCCTAAATGAGACGTATGCTAAACCCTCTAAAAGAGTGAATGGAGACCCCCTCATTCTTCATTTCCTATGTACTTAAGGCTCATGGTGCACAATGCTTGTTGCCTTTGTTAAGTGTTTTAGATTTTTTAAGAGATGAGAAGAGAAGACTCAAAGTTGAAAAGAAAACACTAAGGGAATTCTATCCTAATGTTATCATGCAAAAGTTTCCCTAAGGTTGAGGTAAGAGGGGAAGATTCTACCTAATGTTAGCATACATGGTTTGAATCCTAAAGTCTACCCTACTCCAAGCTTAATCAAAGATTAAGTTGGACTAGGGAACCCTAAGGGAACATGCAAAAGTGAATCCAAGACTTAAGCAAGTCTTGAGATCCAAAGGGGAGGAAAAGAAGTGAGAGATGAAGAAGAAAATGAAACATGAGATAAGAAACAAGGTAGGGAAGCAAGAACATCATGTATATCACATCCAATTCATACCACCAAACATGCTTCAAAAGATCACATTGAAATTCAAGCAAGAAGTTAGAAGCAAACAAGGAAAGGTGCATGCAATTTGCATTAAGATAACAATTGAACATCATTAATCAACACACAAAGGGTATGTGAACAAAAGTGAGATGAGAATGAAGCAAGGTCAGAACTCAAGTCATGTCATGATAATCCAATTCAAACATGTAAGAAAGCCTCACATTAACATGCATCATGAACCAAAGTAGCAACAATCAAATGCTAATGAAATGCATCATAGAAATCAATCAACAATGATCAAGCAAAGTGAAAACATGATGTGAATCCAAGTGGGCAATAGAAAATAAAAAATCCATGAACCATAATCAAACTCAAACCAACCAAGAAGAATCATCAAGTATAATACTCAAAGCATGTGTCAAAACTAGGCATGTATTCAACAAGATTAAGCCCAAAGTGATTCACATGTTTCCATACAAGTAAGACAACACAAAAGATGATCAATGCACCAAGTTTTATGGCAAATAAGAACCTTAAACATGTCTTATCAATCCAAGAAATATCACAAAGCATCAAGGAAGTTCATGTCATTCAAAGGAACAAAATTAGGTCAAGAAGTGTGCATTAACATGCTCAAAACATCATCAAATGAAAGCATTAACCAAAAATAGCAAAGTGATCCAATAAAATCCCAAAAAATATCCAAAGACAATTTTAAACATCCAATTAAACATGTACAAAAGAATGGATCAAAACAAGTTCATGAACATGTCCAAAAGTGATCCACAAGACAAGGTATGCAAGTAATCGAGCATGAATCGAGGGCCAATAAAACTTGAATGGAAAGTCACTAAAAAGTAACTCAAACCAAGCCCTAACCATCATCAAATCAAACTTATATCAAGGCCTTAATGTGGCTAAAACATTATCCTCAAAAGATGAGCAATGATCAACAAACTTCCTAACCCTAGATGAAGGGTATCCTTGGAAATACACTTTCAAATAAAATAGAAAAAGGAAATTAAAAATAAAATAAAAATGGAAAATAAGCCAAGAAAATAATCAATCAGAAAAATATTTTTTGGTATTTTTAAAATGATTTGAACAACTAAAACTAAAGTGAAATTAAAAGTGAAACAAAATAAAAGAAAAGAAATCAAAGACTAACTAGGGGGTGTATCAGTAATTCTGATACAACTTGAAACCACCCAATGGCGCGTTGGGCCTCACCAAGGAGGGTGCGAACAACAAAGCAATGCACGGGCCCAAACAACAAAACAATCACAAAAACAAAAATGGGAAATGAAAGATGAAATGCAGCGTTTCATTAAAACATGAACACACATCAGCGCTCGGTCACCAATCACGTGCAAGTCAACAATTCAACGTTCCATGTCATCAACACACCTCAGATGTCGGAGCCCTAGCTCCGGTCATCTTCTCCGGGAGGTTCGCCGGAGTTTCAGAATCAAACATCACCAAAACAAAAATACTTGGACATTATCTTAAAGATTTTTCATGCTTGTTTCAAATCCATCGTCCAAAATTGTTTTAAACCAAGTTATCACCATGAATCGAAGCAAGTAAGAATTTATGTCAAAACTGAAACTCCATTAAAATGAATCAACAAGCATGCACACAATGCCTCTACCATGAGAGGACTTCATAACCACCAGAAACAAGCTCAAAACACGTCTATTATGAGAGATTCAACGTGGAGAAAATTACCTAACGGAGCAGCTAAGTTGGCTCTTTATCTGACTCGTAAATGAAGAAGAGAATACTCAGGATTGTTCCTTAAACTTCAAGGATGATGAATCAAGCACCATAATGGAGTGAAGCCTTTGAGATGATGAGATTCAAAAATGTGAATTTCTTGAGAAAATGGAGCTCTGCAGATCTGATTTTCAGCCAAAAATGAGAGTGTGTCCGTGTTTAGGGTTTGTGTGACTTTAAATAGCATGGATTGTGAGATGATTTCTAAGGCCCAAACCAAGATGAAAGTTGTTTTAGAATTTTGTTCAAAAACTCACATACATGGTGCATATGGGTCAGAGTGTGTTGTTGCTCATTTGTGGTGGTTTGTTGAGTAAAATAATGAGTGAAAAGTGTATAAAAAAAAGATGGCACGTGAGAGTACAAGCATGAGTGGTAATTCCATTATTCCAATTCCCATTTTTTGCCAAAAATATGCATGATAGTACAAACATGTGCATGGTAAAATATGACATTGTTTGGCTCGTTTAGGCAAGGTTGTGATGAAGTATGCATGGAAAATGAACATACATGACCATGCAAGAAAAGAATTATGTCATGTGCAAAAATAGCAACTTGATGATATGTCCAAAATTCAACCATGTGTGCCACTTTGAACCATCACTAATCATTGAATTCTTTGCCAAACAATGAGATTTTGGGCTCGCTATAAAGCTAGCATGGTGAGGAATAAGATTGATGTTGAAATCAGGTTGAGATACAGCTTGGAAATGTGTGAAAAAATGCCTTGAAGTCATGTTCTTGGAGCTGCCAAAAGTAACTTAGAAAAAAAATTCTAAGTTTTAGAGAAATTATAAGTTGAAAATGTCACACTTTGCCCACTCATAACTCAATGAAGAAAGATCCAAATGGCATAGTTCTTGTGCCCATTTTGAAGAAAATGTTTCAAACTACAACTTTCATGTGGAAAGGATTTGCAAACATAGCCTTGATCAAGGTGAAAATTGGCTTTGAAAATGGTTAAAAACATTCCCAAAATAGTATGTCTTTAAAAACCTAATTTCCAAATTTAGTAACTTTTCAAAATTCTTCATTCTTGACAATTCCTTGAACATTCCTTGACCTAATCTCACCCATTGATCATATTTGACTTGAAAATCATCATTTTGACCTCAAGAAGTCAAGAGTTGACTTTTTCCCAGCATAGTTGACACTATCCCCAATTCTCCTGATTTTCAATCCTTTGAATAATCGGCAACCCTCTGGATCAAATTGGTGGACAATATTCCATTCCTAGACACTTGGGCACATAAGGAACACCATGGAATCATGTCTTGCCCAAAGAATAAGAAATAAACTGATTTTATGCTAAACCCTAATTTTGGCACCCATGGTTTAAGAGAAATCAACCCATGCTCAAAACTCAAATTCTTCTGAATATGAGGTGCATCCTCTCAAACAAAGATGAAATATGCCACTTGATGGTGATAAATCTCTAAAAATCTTGACCATTGGAGTGTTAGACTCAAGAATCCCAAAAACCCTAGTTTGAGAATTCAAGCTAGGAGGATGTGATTAACTTGGAATCTCTTGCCAACTACAATCATCTGATGAGGTGATGGGCACATTAGGATGCCCTGAGGTCTAAGAATCCACTGTGGCTTGAGTAATGGTGATATTAAGATCATCTCTCCCTCTGGTATCTTGGACAATAACACATGATCCTTGGTTAAACGTCTGAAAAACATCTCCTCCTGTTGAGCTAACCTAGATACCTTGATCCCATGCTAAAAACCAAAGATATGCACAAATGATAATGCAAAATGAAATGAAACATAAGCCAGTTAGAGTTAGAAACATGAGGGAAAATTTTGAGGTGTTACAGCTGCCCCTATTCAAACTTATTAGATCCGAGGGTATGGAACCAAAGGCTTCTAAATAGTCGGGATAAATGGAGATTGAATACCAAAATAACCACTTAAATTTGCATCCTTCCAAAAGGAGAGACGACTCTGCTGGGGAACAAATAATACAAGGTGTAAGATCATAACACGGACGGGTGTCAGAGATCAATACGGACAAAGTATTGAAATAAATTGAAATAAACACGGTCGAGTGTTGACTACGCTGGGGACAAGTACGGACGAGTGCTGAAAGAACACGGACGAGTGTCTAAAAGGTTCAAACACGAACGCGTGCTGAAAGAACACAGACGGGTGCTGAAAGAACACGAACGGGTGTCTAAAAGGTTCAAACACGGACGGGTGCTGAAAGAACACGAACGGGTGTCTAAATGGTCAATAAGGACGGGTACTGAAAGAACACGGACATGTGTCTAAAAGGTTCAAATACAGACGAGTACTGAAAGAAAACAGACCGGTGTCTAAAAGGTCAATACGGATGGGTACTGAAAGAACACGGACGAGTGTCTAAAAGGTCAAATGGCAACTTTACTGGGGATTGAAAGGCTAAACCGAACACGGATGGGTGTCGAGAGAACATGGACGAGTGTTTAAAATCAATACGGATGAAGTATTGAGGAAATGAAAGAGAACACAGACGAGTGTCTAACGCAAAATACTTTAAGGGGATAACCCACAAGACCACCTGGACGAAGGGGTGAAAATAAAAGAAACCACAGATTAACGATCCTGACAAACTTTGCAGGAGTATACCAAATAGTCTCTCCAAATGAATAAATCCACCGCTTGGGGGATAAAGTTGGACGATATCTCCTGAGTTACTGTTCTTCCTATTTGGGAAACGTCTGGCAAACGAGAACTCAAACCTGGCTTATGCTTCGAATGCATATGTTTGAATTTTTCTTTGGCGTAATGCTCCATACGAAATGGAAATGCTGTACGTTTGGGAGGATGCCATGCAAAAATGCTTATGCAATGCAAAAGAAGCACTCCAGCAAAATAAATGCTGAAGACGAAGACAACTCCACCGGGGATGACAAACTAAATTGTCTTCCGAATCAAAGACCCTGCTAAGGAAGTCACACTGAACGACTTTCCTGATCACAACCTCTGCTGAAAGATGAAACCCAAACCTGATAATGAAAATTCCTAATACCAATTGGACTTAAAACCTGCTAGGGATGTCAATCACCATTGGACAAACTCTTGCGAGGATTACCTTCAAACTTTGTTTGGGGATATCACTAAACCTAACCTGCTGCTGGAGGAAATGACTTTACCCTCACCCTGTTAGGGATTTGATCATATTGTTGCTGGTGAAAAACACACTAACTGACCGGCTGAGGAGAGTAGACACCAAGACTATGTGGGGAAGATATTCCACAAGTCTTCTGCTGAGGATACAACAACATCAACTTCTGAATGCTTGCTGGGGAGTGATAATCAAAACATGACTTCGGCTGGAGAAACAATCCTCTATACTCTGGCTAGGGAGAGTAACAATCTGCTGAGGATGATGAAATCTCAATGCTGGGGAGAGTCACTCTACTGGGGAGAAACAATCTTGCTACCCTGCAAACATACAACAACAACAAAAGATTTCGTATGCAAAAAATGGATACCTTGATTACCATCCATAATATCCATTGCCTAAGCAATTTCCATGCTTTTCCGATATGCTCCGCAAAGTTTAACGTTTTCACATGCAATGTTTATCAAAATATCGGACGTTTTCACAAACAAAACAGTAAAAGTAAAAACAAAATGGAAAGCTCTTTGAGTGAAATGAAAATTTTATTGAATGAATTGGCCTGTAAATAGGCATTTACAACTAGAAGCAATTCCTGAAAGAGGTAATTGCACAAAAGTAAAAAGAAAATACACATGTCGGCAATGTGGGAACAGATATCCACCATGATTAGGGTTTTTCATGGTATAGTTCTGTTAGAAAACTGAACCGAACCATTATATAAGGTAATCCGAACCGAATCATACCGTTTCAATTTTTTCAGAACCGAACGGAACCAAATATTTTGGTTTGGCATAATGATTCGGAACTCTGAACTTTACCAAACCATTAGAAGACAATTTTTTCCAAACCTAACCGTTTGTTAAAGAACCGAACTGTTATACTTGGCTTTGATTTTTTTAAATAAAAGATCATTTTAAAACATATCAATTTAAATTAAAATTGCAAACTCATTCAAAATAATCACAAATTAGTCAACTACTATCTATATTATATATAGTATTTAATTACAACTAGATTGTTTTAGATTTAACACAAACTACAAAAGCAGAAACTTTAGAATAAAAGCAGAAGTGGAATTTGTAACAGTTGATGAAGCTAAGGAACAAGTAGCAGTAAATGGATTTAATGTTATTTTCTTATGTCTATGTCTTGTCACCTATAGAAATTTTATGTAAAAAAACCTATATCAGATTTGCAGCAACTTTTATGTTCAAAGTAGATACAACATTTGGTGCAAACTGTAAAAAGTCAGGGGTGCAAGACTTAAAATAACATGATTCTTAGTGAAAATTTTCAAAACTCAGGTGACAAGACATAGACATAAGAAATTAATGTGTTTTACTGTGCTAAATCAAGAGAAGAAACTTTAGAATAAAAGCAGAAGTGGATTTTGTAACAGCTGAGGAAGCTAAGGAATTTGTAGCTGTAAATAGATTTAATGTTTTTAATGTTCTTGAGAGAGCTCACATTAAAATATATAATCATGTCCCTCTTTTTGTTGAAAATACAGACAATGATCCATAAAGTTCAATGGTTTGGTAATGGCTTAATGGTTTAGTTTTGGTTAATGTTTGGTTAATTTAATTTGGTTCGGTTCTATAACCATTTGTAAAATAACAGTTTGTTTCACAAACCAAACATAACGATTCGGTTATTTTAACTTCAGTTCGGTTTGGTTTGGTGGTTTGGTTCGGTTCATGGTTTTTTTGAACAGCCCTAACCATGATTCAATTCAGCTATGACCCATATGTCTCGCTCATCCACAGATGCTTTGGCCTTCAAAGAGACTGACTGGACTAATTCCTTATCTTCGAAATTCCCAAGTGTTAAAAGTGCTCACAGATCGAACGCAGATCGCAACCTCTCGCTTTCAAATCCCTAACTTTTGCCTGGATCGCCCTTTCCGGGTTTTCAATCCACCCGGATACCCATTTTTTCCAAAGTTGCCTTTTTGAGTTTTCAACTTTGCGGGTTTATTCTTTTCTTTTCTTTTTATCCCTAACTTTTGCTCGAACCTTTTCTTTTTATGGTTCGCCGGGATGCCCTTTTTTGCCTGGACTTTCTTTTTTATGTCCAACGGGTCTCTTTTTATGCGAAGTATTTTTTGACTGCGTCTGCATTCACAAGGGATGTAAAATCTTCGCCATCCATAGTTGAAAGTAATTAGGCTCTACCAGAGAAGACCTTTCTTACCATATACGGCCCTTCGTAATTTAGAGTCCACTTGCCCCTGTAATCTATCTGAGGAGGAAGGATCCTTTTCAAAACCAACTCGCCTGTCTGAAAACACCGAGGACACAATTTCAGATCAAAGGCTTTCTTCATCCTGCTCTGATACAACCGGCCATGTGCAATGGCTGCCAATCTTTTCCCCTCAATAAGGTTCAGCTGATTCAACCTAGAACGTACCCACTCAGCTTCATCAAGCTTTACATCTGCCAGGATTCTCAATGAAGGAATCTCAACCTCTAATGGTAGGACTGCCTCCATACCATATACCAGTGAGAAAGGAGTTGCCCTGGTTGATGTACGCACCGAAGTACGATAACCGTGTAAGGCAAAAGGCAACATCTCATGCCAGTCTTTATACGTTACCACCATTTTCTGCACAATCTTCTTGATATTCCTATTTGTTGCCTCAACAACACCATTCATCTTCGGACGATATCGAGAAGAATTGATATGTTCCATTTTAAAGCTCTGACATAGCTCCTTCATCATCTTATTATTCAAATTCGAACCATTATAAGTATTGATTCTCTCCGGGACCCCATAACGACAAATGATGTCCTTCTTTATAATACGGGCCACCACTTTTTTGGTGACGTTGGCGTACGAGGCTGCTTCCACCCACTTCGTGAAATATTCAATGGCACCCAAAACGAAACGATGCCCATTGGAAGCAGTCGGCTCAATCTTTCCAATCATATCAATGCCCCGCATGGCAAAGGGCCAACGAGATGACAATACATTCAGAGGCGTAGGCGGTACGTGCAAATTATCAGCATAAACCTGGCATTTGTGGCATTTCCTAGCGTATTTAAGACAATCGAACTCCATAGTCATCCAGTAATACCCTGCCCTCAACAACTTTCTAGCCATAGCATGGCCATTGGCATGAGTACCAAAAGAACCTTCTTGAATTTCTTCCATTAACATGCCTGCCTCGTGTTCATCAACACAGCGTAGCATGACCATGTTAAAGTTCATCTTATATAGCACATCGTCTACATTCAGAAAGAAATTTCCCGCTAACCTCCTCAGAGTTTTCTTATCTTTGGTAGATGCCCCAGATGGGTACTCTTGACTCTTGAGAAAACACTTAATGTCATGATACCAAGGCTTCCCATCTGATACCTCTTCAACTGCAAACACCAAAGTTAGTCTATCTAGACGCATTATTCTGATTGATGGAGTATCATTCCATCGATTCACCTGATACATTAAAGACAAAGTTGCCAACGCGTCTGCCAACTGATTTTCCAACCGGGGTATATGATGAAACTCAACCCTATCGAAGAACTGTAACAACCTTCTGGCATAATTATTGTAAGGCACCAGATTTGCCTGACGTGTCTCCCATTCTCCTTTAATCTGATTAACTACCAACGCAGAATCACCATAAACATCGAGGTTCTTGATTCTTAAATCAATAGCTTCTTCTAAACCCATGTTGCATGCTTCATACTCTGCCTCGTTGTTGGTGCATATGAATGCTAATCGGACAGTGAAGGGTATATGAGAACCCCTTGGAGTTATAATGATTGCCCCGATTTCGTTACCATATGAATTGACAACCCCATCAAAAACTAATTTCCTTTGAGATACAATTTTAGGCCCTTCGTCAAACAAAGGCTCATCACAGTCTTTCATCTTCAGAAACATAATATGCTCATCTGGAAATTCAAACTTCATCGGTTGATAATCCTCGATCGGTTTTTGAGCAAGATATTCTGATAAAACACTTTCCATAATGGCTTTTTAGGAAACATATTGAATATCGTATTCTGTCAAAACCATCTGCCAACAGGCTATTCTTCCAGAAAGTGCTGGCTTCTCAAACTCATACTTAATCGGATCCATCTTTGAAATCAACAGGGTTGTGTGGTTTAACATATACTGCCTGAAAGGCTTAGCTTCCCAAGTGAGTGTACAACATGTTTTTTCCAGCATAGAGTACCTCGACTCACAATCAGTGAACTTTTTACTCAGGTAGTAGATGACATGCTCTTTCCTACCTGTCTCGTCGTGTTGACCGAGCACACACCCCATTGAATTCTCAAGAACCATAAGATACATAATCAACGGCCTTCCTAGCACTGGCCGCAAGAGGACCGGAGGTTCCTGCAAATATTCTTTTATTTTTTCAAATGCCTTTTGACAATTTTCATTCCACCTGACCTCTTGATCTTTTCTTAACAATTTGAATATTGGTTCACATGTGGCTGTAAGATGAGAGATGAATCTAGAAATGTAGTTCAACCTCCTTAAGAAACCACGAACCTCTTTTTCTGTTCTCGACTCAGGCATCTCTTGTATGGCTTTTACTTTAGCAAGGTCAACCTCGATACCTTTTTCGCTAACAATAAATCCTAGCAATTTTCCAGATCTGACACCTACGGTGCACTTGTTCGGATTTAACTTTAGTTTGAACTTACTCAACCTTTCAAATAGCTTCTGTAAGTTCATCAGATGTTCTTCCTCCGTTTATGACATCGCAATCATGTCATCAAAATAGACTTCGATCTCTTTGTGAATCATATCATGAAATAGAGTCACCATTGCCTGCTGATAGGTTACCCCAGCATTCTTCAATCCAAAGGGAATTACCTTGTAACAAAATGTTCCCCACGGTGTTATGAACGTTGTCTTCTCCATGTCTTCTGGGGCCAACTTGATTTGGTTATACCCAGAGAAGCCATCTATGAAGGAAAATACAAAATATTGAGCAGTGTTGTCCACAAACACGTCAATGTGGGGAAGCGGGAAATCATCTTTCAGGCTTGCTCTATTCAAACTCTGTAATCGGCTCACATCCTGACCTTTCCATCTTTTTTAGGTACAGGTACAATATTAGCAACCCACGGAGGATAATTCGTCACAGCAAGAAAACCAGCGTCCATTTGTTTCAGAACCTCTTCCTTGATTTTGACAGCCATGTCCGGTTTTGTCCTTCTCAGTTTTCGCTTAACCGGAGTACAACCCTCTTTAAGCGGCAACCGGTGTACAACAATATTAGTGTCAAGCCCGGGCATGTCTTGGTAAGACCAGGCGAAAATATCCACATACTCTCGAAGCATCTCAATCAATCTTCCCTTGACACTGTCTTCCGAAGCAGCCCCAATTCTTACTTCCTTTTTTGCGTCCTCGATACCCAGATTAACAGTCTCAATTTCCTCCTGATGAGGTAGAATAATTTGTTCCTCCTTTTCAATAGTCTGGAAATTTTTTCGGTAAGTCACAATCTTCGTCAGTCTCTTCTCCAGCCTAATAGATGGGATTGTCGAAGTTATACCGAGCCATAGCTGAATCATTATTGATGGAATTTGAACAAAGAAACCCGCATGATCGATGTTTGATGTTTATTATGAATCCAACAAACAAAAACACATTGCCATTTTGATTTGAATAAATGCAAAAGGTAAAAATAGAAAAATAGGGATCAAAATATATGAATGCGAAAAACGTCTTTTATTAATGATAAAATTGCAAACAAAACATCAAAACCCTACAAAAAAGCATCACTACGTCTTGGGCAGAACGTATGACTTAACATAAGCAGAAAACAAAACTAATTACTCTTGGCGGGTCACTTGGATGACTTTCTCGAAAGACCAGTTGCATAAACTCTGACCAGGGATGTAGGGACGGATCCATTCATCCTTATCACAATCACTAGCTCCCTCATCCTCAATAGCATTAATCCGGTTGGAGAAAATACCAGCACTTGTCAACTGAATTGGACCAACATACTTGGGCGGCTCTTGAAACCGTCTGGGTGGCTTTTATCCCATATCATAGGTATTCTGCTTCATCTGTACATCAATCACCTGGCCCCACTTCTGGGAATTTCCAGCTTCAACCACTGCACGTGCATCTTTAAAAGAAGACATTGACACTTCAGGCTGAGCGACCCCCCTTGGAGGCTCCTCCAGAATCTTTACTGGTTCGAAAGCCTGGCACAAAGTTTCGTGTATCTCACCGTCTACCTCCACATACTTGAAGGTCGATAAGTGACTCACCATAATATCCACTTCACCACAAACTGTTACAACGTGCCCATCCACCATATATTTCAACTTTTGGTGCAATGTGGATGTTACTACCCCAGCACTATGGATCCATGGATGACCCAATAAACAACTGTAGAAGGGCTGAATGTCCATGATGTAAAATGTAGCATAAAAAATTTCTGGGCCAACCTTAATCGGCAACACAATATCTCCAAATACATATCTCTTCGATCCATCAAAAGCAGGCACCACCAAATCACTTAGCGTGCAAATCAAATCACGGGTATCCAATTTCATCAAATATTTCTTTGGCAACACATTCAGCGACAACCCTGTATCAACTAACACATGCGACATCAGAGAACCTCTGCATTCCAACAAAATGTGTAAAGCATTATTGTGGTTCCTCCCTGCCGGAGTCAGGTCTAGATCTGTGAAACCCAAGCCATTCCCAGCGTTCACATGAGCCACAACCCCCTCTAATTGATTGACAAATATCTCTTGAGGTACATATGCCGTATTCAAAACTTTTAACAGAGCATTTCGGTGCGCCTTAGAGGACAACAACAAAGATAGAATGGATATTTTTGATGGTGTTTGATGGAGCTGATAAACAATCTTATAGTCATTTTTTCTGATCAACCTCATAAACTCCTCCACATTTTCCAAGAAAGAATTATCAACTTGTTTCGCCGCTGAATCATTTACGAATTGTCTTTGCACGGAATCATCCATTACCTACTTCCCTTTATCTTGTCTTGAACTCCCAACTTGATTATCAGATGGAACAACAACTCTACCACTCCTGGTGATAGTCCATGCTTTAACAGTACCTTCAACTTCTTAATTCACAACTGATGACCCTGTCAATTCCTGCTTCTTTCCATTAAAAAATACCTCAGCCCCATAATTCCATGGAACGACTTTGGTGCTTTCATAGGGAACTGGCCCTGGAACAGTGATAACGACCGGCGTTGGTCTCACCGGTGCTGATATGGTGATTGTTTTGTAAGGAATTGATATCGTGGCAATATCATCCCCTTTGTCAATAACTTTCCTCTACTTATCACTTCGGTCAAACTGTAATTGCCCTTCATCGATCAATTTATGAATACCTGCCTTCAACAAAACACAACCGCTTGATTGTAGTAAACATTATGAACAGCCCTCAGCACAACCAGTAAATACCCCTCCTTTCAATAATCTCTTATTGACCACTGACAGGGGAGTCTTCAATTCATTTACATCCAAAACCAGATCTAAATATTCACCGTCTTCAACAATAGCATTAACCCTCGGCACGCCGTGATTCGGCATCGGGTTCTGATTGACATTCGAAGCATCATTAGAGAAATTTAGAGCCTTTGAGTCTACCAGATCTTGTACTTTATGGTGAAAAGTCCTACACCTTTCAATTGTGTGCCCCGGGGCACCAGAGTGAAAATCACAATGCACATTAGCATCATAGCCCGGAGGTAGCTTCCCTGTGGGTGGAGCTAATGTTCGGAGCTCAATAAATCGCAACTGTAGAATGTGTTGTAGCAATTGGGCATACGGAATAGGCGGGGGATCAAAATGCCTTTCAGCATTTCTTTGTCTATTTTGATATTGATTGGGATGCCTGTTTTGATACTGGTTGGGAGTATTCCTCTGCTACTGAAGTACAGGCGGAATGGTACAGAAGAAATATGCTGATTAAAATTCTGCCGAGCTTTCCCTTTACCATTATAGGACGAAATAGAACTAATATCTCCTTCCTTCCTCTTGTAATTGTTTACATAGAGCTTTTTCCCTCCTCCAGATGAGGATCCATCATTGCCCAATATCTTCCCAATCTTAATCCCACTTTCTACTCTTTCTCCGACTAAGACCAAATCGGCAAATCTACCAGACATACAAGGCACCAACCTTTCATAATAAGGCCCCTAAAGAGTGGCCATGAACATATTAATCATCTCCCGCTCTACCATGGGAGGCTGGAATTTGGCTGCTAGATCGCGCCACCTTTGGGCGTATTCTTTGAAACTCTCATTACTCTTTTTTGACAGACTTTGCAATTGCATTCTGTTGGGAGCCATGTCTTTGTTATATTGGTATTGTCTTACAAAGGCCTCAACTAGCTCTCTCCAATTATGGACATGACTTTTTTCCAACTGCATATACCACTCCAAGGATGCCCCAGATAGGCTGTCCTGGAAAAAATGCATCAACAACTTCTCATCATCAGAATAAGTGGACATCTTCCTGGCATAATCCCTAACATGGGTCTTTGGGCAAGTGACACCGATGTACTTTTCAAAAATGGGCACCTGGAACTTATGAGGAATCTTAACACAAGGAACTAGCCCTAAATCCTCCATATCCAAGCCCAGTGAATTCTGATTCTCAAAAGCTTTCATCTTTTCTTCAATCACTTCGAACCTTCTATCAGTATTAGGTTGCTGGCCAACATCCTTGAAAGCACATGTTGTTTGACTAAATTTTGTTAAAACATTCTGATGATAAACTTGAAGAATCTGCAGAAGAAAAAGATGTTGAAGGAAATGTCTTGACATCCTGACTGAATTGGTAAGTTAGCAGGTTTCAATTAGTTGCAAGAATTAAGGAACGGATCAAGGATACATAGGATCAAAGATTGAAGGCCCAAGACAACAGAAGACTATATAAGGAGACACAGACCTAGGGTTTACGGGTGACTGTAACATTTGTATCGCTTATAACTTTGTAACCTAGTTATCTTGTGTTGAATAAGGGTTTAAGGTTTGAGAGTCGTTGGCTCTCTTAGGAGTTGTAAGTCTCCACTCTGTATTATGGGATGTAGGGTGGAAGGCATAGGTATAGGGACACAACCAGAAGCCTGTAGGTAATGGTTGTTGTATTGTTCTTGGACGAAGCTTTGAAGCAAGTCCAAGATAACTTGTAGGTCAAGAAACCGCGACAGTTCTGAATTGGCAGAAGAAAGAGATGGCACAGGTTGTGATTAGGGTGTGAGTGGGGTATCTCATATCAAGGTTGTAAATCATGGAGTTTAGCCTTGGTAAAGATGTTCATGGGGTAGATGTTAGGAATAAAGTTGTAAACGTGGAAGTTTAACCTTGTAACAGTCTACAGTTAGAGAAATCTTCATCCTGTATTGGTATCCCCCAGATGTAGGTGAATTGCACCGAACTGGGTTAACAATTACTGTGTTATTTACATTCTGCACTTTACTGTCTTGTTGTATGTGTTCTTGACTGACATGTTGGATTAGATGTTGTGACATCTGAGAGTGTGCAGTTCTGATATTCAAGGTATCAGTCTGCAGCTGCACCTCCAAGTTTAAGAGATTATGCAGCACAATGTTTTGACATCTGCTAGGACATCTGCTGTTTGCATCGGCCAGAATTTCAATCCCTACCTAGCATAGAGAACACATCATCATGTTGAACATCCAAGCGATGGCCTCTAGCGCCATGCACCGCGTAAATACTATTTCCTCCTCCCACCACAGAAGGAATCACAACAACTTCTCCTCCGCCTAGAGGTTGTTCATGCTGCTGAGGAGATTCTACAACAACTACAGGAGAAGTGGCTAGTTTTCTTGTTTGTGTGTCTTATAAGATGTTGTGACATCTGATTAGGGCAAGCAAGATGTGTTCCTTGGTGGTTCCGCTGCATGTGTTTCTGATGGAAGAGCTCTAGAATTATGGGATTCTGGAGTTGTTACTGAAGACAATTGGTGGAAGGTCTCAATCATTGGCCTCTATATTTGAAGATATATGTGTTCTTTTATTCCAGAGTCGGGAGCGATGTAGTGAAAGGTGTTGTGGATAGATATCTGGTATGGTGACTTGGTACTTGGAAGCTTGGTTTCTTAGTACAGCTTGGAGTCAATTGAAGAGGAGATGTGTTGAGGTGTAAACTTTATCAGGTTCTTGCTCTAGGAGTTTGATAGATGTTCGAATGGCTATATTGTCAAAGATACTTGAGAATTCTCTCAAGTCCACTCATAAAGACATCTATGTCGTGTATCTGGAGTCTTCTAGTTACTCTTCTGACTAGAAGGTGTTTCATTGAGATTCAAAGTGAAGACCGTGGAGGTGATTTATTTTCACCATTCATAAAATCGTGCAAGGAAGAACTCATACTTTCAACCCTAAGAATGAGTTCACAGAGTTGAGGCAATTAGGATTCGTTCAGAGAGAATCTTAAGAGCTTGAGTCAAGGGGGCAGCCTTGATATCTTAACAACTTGCACAAACTGAAGAAGACACTATGATGAGGAATATCTTGGGATATTCAGAATATGCTGGATTTGGTTTAGGGTTATTGCACAAGGATTTAAGATCAATTGCTACTTGTGGGATCCACAAGTATTTAATTGATTATCCTTGAAAGTCAAGATTGAGGATGTTCTGTCAGATGTTCTAACATCTCTTCATCAGAGGCTTGGAGAATCATGGGATGGGTTCTGCATTTGCTCAAAAGTCTCCTAGGTGTTGACCTCAGATTATTGGCTTAGCATCTGTTTCCTGGAAAGTATTGTGAATGACTTGTCCAGATGGTGATGCTATTGAAGATGGAGATGGAAGACTATGAAGACATCATAATCTTGATAGTTACAGCTTGGGTCAGTTTATTTCTGATCTAGGTGCTTTGGAGCATAGTGTTTGCTCTGGTTGTGAAGGTCGAGGATAAGTGGCATTTATCTCTGACTTTCTTTTGATGGCTCTACTAAGTGAAGTGGCATTCTTTGGTATTGCTATGGGGTAGTCTCTGACTTTCTTTTGAAGTCTTTGGAGTTTCAAAGTAGAATGGAGGTTGTCTACTCAAAACTTGGTTGTTGAATCAAGTCTGTGAGAGCATGGAAATCTGTTTCTGCAAAGGGAGGAGGTTATTCTAAGTGGTAGAAGGAAGAGCTGAATTCAATAGTTGGATGTCATAATGTTTTGACATCTAGCTTAACATCAGAAGTCTCAGCTGGTGATGTGGCACATCAGCTTAAGATAAGGTGATCTACAGGAGAATGGGAGTGATGGGTTCTTCAAAAAGGTCTATCTCATGCAGTTTGGGGGAGCTATGGATGAGAAGATGTTACAAGACTAAGAGGCTTGGTGGATCCAAGATGTTTTGCTATAGGGCAAGTAGTTCGTGTGACTTGAAGATCTGGTTTCATTAGTAGATCAGTGTATCTTGTGGGAGTTCTGAGGATGAGTGAGGTAAATCAAAAAGTGGCATTTGATTGGTTTCACAATGTGCGTTCAAGCATGATGCTTGAAACTGATTGCTCTTTTGTAAAAGAGTAGTTAGTTGAAATTATTGAAGGTTTTGGTTCTCTGGGAGCTTGTGGCAAAGGTTCTGGGTTGAGAATGGAAGCATACCTTCTTCGTGGTTCAGAGTTTATTTCTCTCTAGGTTTCTGAAGTCTTCTTTGTTCAAGCTGGTGGTGTAGTGTTGTGTAAAGATCTTTAGTGTGGATTACTATGCTGATAGTAAGTTCAGTAGTGGAGCATATTAAGAACCATGGTGTATGGTGTCTGTGATGTGTGAATGATGTCCTAACTGATGTTAGAACATCTTTGGGTTAGTTATCCTTGGTGAAGTATTTTAGGTTATGTGATGAACTGGTTACTTGCATCGTGTCTAAGAAGTATCTACATGATAATCCGGGAGAATGATGGAGTAGAAGGGTCCCTTGGAAGGAGGATGTAAGTATTTGTGAAGACTGAAGTGGATCATGTGTTGATTGCATGGAAGTTTGTTTCCTGAATGCGTTCAGAAGTGGAGATTAACCATAAATCAGAAGTATTCCAGGTTATCATACGGGAGAATGATAGGAATGACTGTCTTGGATTGCGGGGTTTATCTCTATTACTGGCTGGGTGAGGTCAGTGGAAAATCTTGCATATGGCATTGGAGCCCTTGGAGAAAGTCATGCTAGTAGTGGATCAGTTTAGCAGCTGTGAAGTTCTGGAGCATGCATATGATAGCTCACACCGTGGTAACAAACTAAGGGGCCCTGTGCGTCTCTTTGAGGAATGTGAAGCATTCTAATTTAATTGGTTTGTGCCTCAAGCAACGGGATATCTATACATGAGAATTCAAGAGGAGTTCGTGTGCCGTATAAGATGGTTGTGGAATGAGGGGGATTAATGGGACTTTGATCACAAGCCAAGAGTTTGTTGTGGTTGGTATACACGTACTCATGGGATGCATGACTTTGATCATGTGTGAGTAATTATTGTTTCTTGTCAGAGGGAACAATGATGAGTTAATGGTTGCGTTCAGTAGGTGTGTTGAACAGAGGGTACGCTCTTGAAGACATGAAGATGCGTCTTATGTTTTCCAGTCATTAGCTTGGGTGTTCAGTGGAGGAGCACCAGTTACCTTAGTCAGAGGGAGAGGCCTCTTGATCTAAGATGAAGTTCCAGTTTGCATTTATGCGTCAAGTAAACTGAGATGTCAGGATGGCCTGGTATTATTGTGGGTATTCCAGTTTGCATTTGTACGTCAAGTAAATTGAGATGTCAAGGAGGATGTCTTGACATTAGAGTATTGTTGCAAGTTGTGGGAAACTTGGCAATGCATACTTGAATGGTTCTTATTGGATGCTTAAGAATCATTGGATGAGTCTGGGAGAATTTATTTTTCTTTTGCAGACTGGGGTCATATATTTGTGAAGATTTTTCTGTATGGTCAAATCAGAAGAAGAATCCTGGAAGAATAGACAATGTCTGACATGATGTCAGGACATTGTTATAAAACATGTTTGCATGTAATGGGTTCTTTGGTCAGTGTTCTTAAATGGAGAAACAATCAACAGTCTTGGCCGGTGCGTATTTAGCAGAGTTGTTGGCGCTTTGAATTGACCAGCGTTTTGTTCGATGGTTCATTACTTTCAAAGGAAATTATCTGCTATAAATAGGATTGTTGGGACACTTCTTGGTCTCATAATTCCTTCTTTCCAAGTGAGTGTTCTATGGCATTTTTCAAGATCTAGATGAGTTGCGTTTGGATATGGAGCTGTCTTGGACACCTTTGCCAAGTTTTGGCTAAAAAGGGGAGAAGTCTTGTGATCTGGGTTTTGGGTTCATTTGAGCAGTGGCGGTGCAAGAATGGTGGAGGAAGATGTTCTATCATCTTAACTTACAATCCTTATTTTCCTTGTGTCTTGTGATCTGAGATGTGAAGCAGGTTATGTCTTGTGACCTGAGTTATGCAATCTATGCTCTCAGTGTTACGAAGTTTACAACTGTTGTTTCTTTGCTAGAGTCTTCTGGCTCTCAAAAAGTAATTCTTGAGGGGGAGACGTTTTTAGACCTTAGCTCTAATCAATTTTGAAGATAAAGAAATCTTGATGAAGGAGCCTTGCTGTTTGCAGAATGCAGAAGAAAATGTTTGTTTTAGCCAAAATTTGTCAAAAGGGGGAGATTGAAAGCACCTGTTGTTTGACTAAATTTTACTAAAACATTTTGATGATAAACTTAAAGAATCTGCAGAAGAAAAAGATGTCGAAGGAAATGTCTCGACATCATGACTGACTTGGTAAGTTAGCAGGTTTCAATCAGTTGTAAGAATTAAGGAACAGATCAAGGAAACACAGGATCAAAGATTAAAGGCCCAAGACAACAGAAGACTATATAAGGAGACTTAGACCTAGGGTTTACGGGTGACTGTAAATTTTGTATCTCTTATAACTTTGTAACCTAGTTCTCTTGTGTTGAATAAGGGTTTAGGGTTTAAGAGTCGTTGGCTCTCTTAGGAGTTATAAGTCTCCACTCTGTATTATGGGATGCAGGGTGGAAGGCATAGGTACAGGGACACAGCCAGAAGCATGTAGGTAATGGTTGTTGTATTGTTCTTGGACGAAGATTTGAAGCAAGTCCAAGATAACTTGTAGGTCAAGAAACCGCGAGAGTTCTGAATTGGCAGAAGACAGAGATGGCACAGGTTGTGATTAGGGTGTGAGTGGGGTATCTCATATCAAGGTTGTAAATCATGTAGTTTAGCCTTGGTAAATAGGTTCATGGGGTAGATGTTAGAAATAAAGTTGTAAACCTGGGAGTTTAACTTTGTAACAATCTACAGTTAGTGAAATCTTCATCCTGGATTAGTATCCCCTAGATGTAGGTGAATTGCACTGAACTGAGTTAACAATTACTGTGTTATTTACATTCTACACTTTACTGTCTTGTTGTATGTGTACTTGACTGACATGTTGGATCAGATGTTGTGACATCTGAGACTGTACAGTTTTGATATTCAAGGTATCAGTCTGCAGCTGCACCTCCTAGTTTAAGAGATTATGCAGCACAATGTCTTGACATCTGCTAGGACATTTGTTGTCTGCATAGGCCAGAATATCAATCCCCACCTGGCATAGAGAACACACCATCCTGTTGATCATCCCAGCGGTGGCCTCCAGCGCCATGCACCGCGTAAACACTATTATCTCCTCCCACCACTGAAGGAATCACAACAACTTCTCCTCCACCTAGAGGAATAACAACAGAGGTGATTGGAATACCTTCGCCCGGAGGAACAACAATGATACCATTACCATTACCACCTCTGCACGGAGGAATAACATGAGTATGAACACCACCATGAAGAACCCCGTCGTGAATTGAGTCATGCGAGTCATGCGAGTCTGCATTTCAACCATTTCAGCTTGTAGTTGGTCCATAGCTTTCTTTTGATTCTGTCGAGTAGAATAACGGTGGATGTGATGATCAAGAATCATGTCTGATGAAAAGAACAAGATAAGAAACCCAGATATAAACACCTGATATGCACTTGATTATGAAAATGCAAATGCAAAAATGACATGTATGAGTATTCGTAGGGCGATTCACCCTTGATTCCAGTTTAATAACAAGATAGGACGGTATGTCAACAACATCTGCTCATATATAAAAAAAAATCATCTGTCAATATTTAGAGCCTAAGATAAAGGGAGATATCCAAATACAAAGATCAAGGATCCCAACCAACAAGCATGGTGGTGATCGAATACAACAGAAAGAAAAGCTAAGGCATATCATCAAAGTCCACAAGGGCCAATCCTCCCCAGCCATTGTGCTCTCTGCTCCAATCTTGCACCTCTTTGAATAACTTTTTAGTGTCGGGGTGCTTTGGCCTCTGAATTAGCTCTTGAATAAGACCATCTTGTCTATGCATGATCCCCTTCAAGTAGCGACAATGCAATTCCTAAGCATCCTCTCCAAAAACATCATCCATTCTAGGACACTCACTCCTTAGCTTCTTCACTTCTGCTTGAACTTTCAGCTCTTCCATAGCAGCTAAGGCTTCATTGATCCGGTCTTCAACCGCTCGTCTCTAAAATGTCTCTATTAGGATCTCTTCTTCTTTCTTTTAGAGTTTCATCTTTATATTCTCGATCTTCTCCAAAAACTCCTCCTTCTTGGATTTAAGCACTATGCTATTACCTTCTAAATCTTGACCTAATCGTTGCCTGGTTGCAACCTCTTCAGCTAGCTCTTTATCTGTCTTGGCCATAAGCTCTGTCTTCACCTTGGTAATGTAGATAGCTTCACCTCAATTATGCTTCAGCTGGATGATCTCTCTACAATTCTCGGTTCTCTTCTCATAGCTTCTCTTTCTCAGCCCACCACTTGTTATACTTTTCTATCTAAATTGTGGTAGGTTGTTCAATCATCAAGGGGTAAGAGGGTGGCTCTTTGGAGAACGACAAAATCTCCTTCTCTAATCTTTTCTGAATCCAATCTTCGTATGGAGGAAATTCTCTGTTGTTACTCTTCCCAAAATAAGTTTTCCCTTTCTTATGGCGGTCTTCCCAAGTATTTGCAGCTTCTTTCAACAGTTCTGGGTTAACCTCCCCACTTAAATATAGAGACTCTCGGACATCCTCCTCTTTTGGCGGCTCTCTCAAGGCATACCTGAATTGCCTAATAGCAAGAATAGGGTTGTAACTAATCCCCCCTCTTCTTCCTATTAGAGGCACATTTGGGAATCCTCCACAACTGATCATGATCTCTAGGCCCAACAAATCACAGTTGACCCATATCAAATTATCCACTCTTAGTCCCATCAGTCTTTTGGACCAATCCAATGTCCCTCGAGTGTCTACAAATGCCCCAGACTTGGGAAGGCGATCAGCAAACCATTTGTAGAAGATTGATGCACAACAATGTAGGGGTCCTCCTCTCCTCCTTTCATTCTTGTAGTTCAGTGAATGGTACAGATCTCCTAGCAAGGTAGGCACCGAATTCTTCATGGTAAATATCCAGACAACATGCATATCTACAAAATCCTTCACGCTCGGAAATAACACCGTCCCATAGACACACAAAGCCAAGATTGCATTAAAAACTGACCAACTTCTAGCCCTAGCATATACAACATCCTGATCAAGCAATAACTTCATATCAAAGCCTTTACTCCCTCCCTTACTGGCAACATTGCTTTCCAATAAAGACTGATCCAAATGTAGAGCAGAGGAGACCTTTTCCAAATCAGGAAATAACACCATCCCATTGACACACAAAGCCAAGATTGCATTAAAAACTGACAAACTTCTAGCCTTAGCATATACAACAACCTGATCAAGCAAGAACTTCATATGAAAGCCTTTACTCCCTCCCTTACTGGAAATGTTGCTTTCCAACAAAGAATGATCCAAATGTAGAGTAGCAGAGACCTTTTCCAAATCAGGAACCTCTTTAGAATGATAGAAAGGTGCCCCCTCCTTGATAGAGACATCCAGAATGAGAGCAAACTCTTCCAATGTCGAGGCCAGAAGATAATCAGTGAATAACAAACACCGCAGATGAGGGTCATAGAACTGCACTAGAGTGTGCAGAGCCCTATACTCGTATTCAGTAATGTTGTGGACAAAATTCAGAATCCTTCCATACTCTTCTCTAAAGTTTGCCAATACTCTGGGCTCTGCCATGGCCAAAATCTTCTGAACGGAATCCAAAATAAGTTGTGGGAACTTGTACACTATGATGTTATTTTTCTTCTCAATACTCATCTTTAATAGTCTTCAGGAACCAGAATCAAGGATAGGATGCAACCCTACAAATAAACAAACATGTTAGCATGCAAAATGATGATGCAAATACACACATGGGATCAAGGCATCCACAACTCAGTACTGCTGTTATTCCACTGACTGAATAAGACCCACAATACCAGAAACCCAAAAATTCATAACGACAGACCATTCGAAATACCAGAATATCGGGATGATAAATTCACATTGATAAGAAATCCAGAATACAGGGTATGTTGAAGGTCAAGGTTACCTGTAAACCTGCAAGCACCCAGCCCCTCTCACATGTGGGTTCTAGAAAACCGAGGATCCTCAGCATCAGACTCCCATGTCGAGAAATGATGATACGTTCACCATTTCTGGTTTGGCATCATCATCAATCGAGGAGGCCTCTACTGATTCCCCTCAAAACGGCCATCCTATGATAAGTTCCCAGTTTTGGGACCTCTTAGGAGGAGTGCCTCGACTGAGTCCTCAGGGAATGGTCGCCAGAGTCTACAATTCTCCAGGTTACATTCCATCATCTACACCAATGCGCAGGATAGAACATTACTAAAGAAAACCTCGTATGGATGTGGAGTTTTCATGTATACTACGTCTGGCCAAATGCCACACAAGTCACACTACTTTCCACGCTAATCCTAGGTGTATGCCTAAGCCTGGGTATTGGGCTTATCTCTCATGGATCTAACCCACCCAACAGAACAACAGCAGCATAGCAGTATGATAAAAATAATCACAAATGTAATAAATGCAGTAAAATACAGTAATATACAACAGAAATGCACAGAAAATAAACACCCAAAGAAATAAAACAGACAAGCGCTAGGATTGACTCGCATAGGGAACCAGAGTCCCCAACAGAGTCTCCAGCTGTCGCAACTGCAAAAAACAACCGGCGAGAAACAGGAATAGAAGAGTCGCCAATGAACGTTATTTATCCCGACGCGGGGAAAGGAAACGATTGAAGAAACCTAGAAAGGGAGAAGACATGGTCATCGCAACCATAGTCCGGGTTCGGGAGTCGGTTACGCGAGGGGAAGGTATTAGCACCCCATGCGTCCATTGTACTCGATGGGATCCACGCTTGTTGTCTAATCAAAGGGGGAGTTATCTGAAGCCTACTGCTAAATGGAAACGGGAAGGGGAAAAACAAAGACGGACTCACAAGGATTATCACAATCCTATGCCTACGTATCTTCGTGGACTAACGAAGAATCAAAGTCGACGTAGTTCGACGGACTACGAATTAATGGGGGAGGAAAGTTGCTTGTCGAGATATCGCATCTCGTGCCTACGTATCCTCAATCGGATGGGAAAGAGGAATCAGAGAAAACATAGTTCGATGGACGAGTCAATAAGTGTTTTTTTTATGTGAACGACAATCTCTTTTTTGAATGCGTCGCATGGTCGTCCCCAATGGGACGTATGCTAAACACTCTAGAAGAGTGAAGGGAGACTCCTCATTCTTCATTTCCTATGTACTTAAGGCTTATGGAGCACAATGCTTGTTTCCTTTGTTAAGTGTTTTAGATTTGTTAGGAGATGAGAAGAGAAGACTCAAAGTTGAAAAGAAAACACTACGGGAATTCTATCCTAATGTTATCATGCAAAAGTGGCCCTAAGGTTGAGGTAAGAGGGAAAGATTCTACCTAATGTTAGCATACATGGTTTGAATCCTAACGTCTACCCTAATCCAAGCTTAATCAAAGATTAAGTTGGACTAGGGAACCCTAAGGGAACATGCAAAAGTGAATCCAAGACTTAAGCAAGTCTTGAGATCCAAAGGGAGGAAAAGAAGTGAGAGATGAAAAAGAAAATGAAACATGAGATAAGAAACAAGGTAGGGCAGCAAGCAAATCATGTATATCACATCCTATTCATACCACCAAACATGCTTCAAAAGATCACATTGAAGTTCAAGCAAGAAGTTAGAAGCAAACAAGGAAGGGTGCATGCAATTTGCATTAAGATCACAATTGAACATCATTAATCAACACACAAAAGGCATGTGAACAAAAGTGAGATGAGAATGAAGCAAGGTTAGAACTCAATTCATGTCATGATCATCCAATTCAAACATGTAAGAAAGCTTCACATTAACATGCATCATGAACCAAAGTAGCAACAATCAAATGCTAATGAAATGCATCATAGAAATCAATCAACAATGATCAAGTGAAGGGAAAACATGATGTGAATCCAAGTGGGCAGTAGCAAATACACAATCCATGAACCATAATCTAACTCAAACCAACCAAGAAGAATCATCAAGTATCATACTCAAAGCATGTGTCTAAACTAGGCATGTATTCAACAAGATTAAGCCCAAAGTGATTCACGTGTTTCCATAAAAGTAAGACAACACAAAAGATGATCAATGCACCAAGTGCCAAGGAAAATCAGAACCTTAAACATTTCTTATCAATCCAAGAACGATCACAAAGCATCAAGGAAGTTCATGTCATTCAAAGGCACAAAGTTAGGTCAAGAAGTGTGCATTAAGATGCTCAAAACATCATCAAATGAAAGCATCAACCAAAAATAGAAAAGTGAACCAATAAAATCCCAAAAAATATCCAAAGACAAGTTTAACATCCAATTAAACATGTACAAAAGATTGGATCAAACAGCAAAGCAAGGCACAGGCCCAGACCGCAAAATAATAAGAAAAACAAAAATGGGAAATGAAAGATGAAACACAGCGTTTCATTAAAACATGAACACACACCAGCGCCCGGTCACCAATCACGGGCAAGTCAACAATTCAACGTGCCATGTCATTAACACATCTCAGATGCCGGATCCCTAGCTCCAGTCATATTCTTTGGGAGGTTCGACGGAGTTTCAGAATCAAACATCACCAAAACAAAAAAACCTGGACATCATCTTAAAGATTTTTTCATGCTGGTTTTAAATCCATCGTCCAAAATCGTTTTAAACCAAGTTATCACCATGAATCGAAGCAAGTAAGAATTTATGTCAAAACTGAAACTTCATTAAAACGAAACAACAAGCATGCACACAATGCCTCTACCATGAGAGGACTTCAGAACCACCAGCAACAAGCTCAAAACACGTCTATTATGAGAGATTCAAAGTGGAGAAAATTACCTAACGGAGCAGCTCCGTTGGCTCTTGATCTAACTCGTAAATGAAGAAGAGAATACTTTGTATTGTTCCTTAAACTTCAAGGATGATGAATCAAGCACCAGAATGGAGTGAAGCCTTTGAGATGATGAGATTCGAAAATGTGAATTTCTTGAGAAAATGGAGCTCCGCATATCTGATTTTCAGCAAAAAATGAGAGAGTGTTTGTGTTTAGGGTTTGTGTGACTTTCAATATCATGGATTGTGAGATGATTTCTAAGGCCCAAACCAAGATGAAAGTTGTTTTAGAATTTTGTCCAACAACTTACATACATGGTGCATACGGGTCAGAGTGTGTTGTTGCTCATTTCTGGTGGTTTGTTGAGTAAAATAATGAGTGAAAGGTGTATCAAAAAAGATGGAACGTGAGAGTACAAGCATGAGTGGTAATTCCATTCTTCCAATTCCCATTTTTTTGCCAAAAATATGCATGATGGTACAAACATGTGCATGGTAAAATATGACATTGTTTGGCTCATTTAGGCAAGGTTGTGATGAAGTATGCGTGGAAAATGAACATACATGGCCATGCAAGAAAAGAATCATGTCATGTGCAAAAATAGCAACTTGATGATATGTCCAAAATTCAAACATGTGTGCCACATTGAACCATCACTATTCATTTAATTCTTTGTCAAACAATGAGATTTTGGGCTCACTATAAAGCTAGCATGGTGAGGAATAAGATTGATGTAGAAGTCAGGTTGAGATACAACTTGTAAATGTGTGAAAAATGCCTTGAAGTCATGTTCTTGGAGCTGGCAAAAGTAAGTTAGAAAAAAATTCTAGGTTTTAGAGAAATTATAAGTTGAAAATGTCACACTTTGCCCACTCATAACTCAATGATGAAACATCCAAATGGCATAGTTCTTGTGCCCATTTTGAAGGGAATGTTTCAAACTACAGCTTTTATGTGGAAAGGATTTGCAAACATAGCCTTGATCATGGTGAAAATTGGCTTTGAAAATGGTTAAAAACTTTCCCAAAATAGTAAGTCTTTAAAAACCTAATTTCCAAATTTAGTAACTTTTCAAAATTCTTGATTCTTGACAATTCCATGAACATTCCTTGACCAAATCTCACCCATTGATCATATTTGACTTGAAAATCATCATGTTGACCTCAAGAAGTCAGGAGTTGACTTTTTCCCTACACAGTTGACTTTATCCTCAATTCTCTTGATTTTTAATCCTTTGAACAATCGACAACCCTCTGCATCAAATTGGTGGACAATCTTCCATTCCTAGATACTTGGGGATATAAGGAACACCATGGAATCAAGTCTTGCTCAAAGAATCAGAAATAAACTGATTTTATGCCAAACCCTAATTTTGGCACCAATGGTTTAGGAGAAATCGACCCATGCTCAAAACTCAAATTCTTCTGAATATGAGGTGCATCCTCTCAAACAAAAATGAAATATGCCACTTGATGATGATAAATCTCCAAAAATCTTGACCATTGGAGTGTTAGACTTAAGAATCCCAAAAACCCTAGTTTGAGAATTCAAGCTAGGAGGATGTGATTCACTTGAAATCTCTTGCCAACTGCACTCTTCTGATGAAGTGATGGGCATATTAGGATGTCCTGAGGTCTAAGAATCCATTGTGGCTTGAGTAATGGTGATATTAAGATCATCTCTCCCTTTGGTATGTTGGACAATAACACATGATCTCTTGGTTAAAAGTCTGAAAAACATCTCCTCCTCTTGAGCTAACCTAGATACCTTGATCCCATGCTAAAAACCAAAGATATGCACAAATGATAATGAAAAATGAAATGAAACATAAGCCAGTTAGAGTTAGAAACATGAGGGCAAATTTTGAGGTGTTACATTATTCATCTAATATTTTTAAATCAATAACTTTATTACATATAGCATTGAAGAATAAGCACAATCTAGTTATAGTTACTCTTACATTTTTTGGAAGGATGCCACGGATAGCCACTGGTAGAAGTTGTTGCATCAATCCCTGACAATCATGAGATTTTAAGCCAATGAACTTGAGATCTTTCATTAATACAAATTTCATGATGTTTTAGGAGTAACCTTGGGGAACTTTAATACCATGAAAACACTCGCCAAAACTTTTCTTTTCATTTTTAGATAGAGTGTGACATGTTGGAGACAAATAAGATCTTTTTCCTCTATCTTCTGGAACCAAATATTCTCGTATACCCATCTCCACCATATCTAAACGGGAATTTTTATTATCTTTAGTTTTCTTGGAATGTTTAGAAGTGTTCCTATCGAACTATGACACACATTTTTTCCACACGCATCACATCAAGACAATGTCTTACATCGAGTCTAGACCAATATGGAAGATCAAAGAACAACGATCTCTTTTTTTCAAATATTTTTCTCAACGGGACTGTCTTTAGTTTTTCCAAAGACAACACTAAGATGTTTTTGTCGTTGATAAACTTCATCTCCAGTTAAGTTTAGGATCTCTTTCAAGCTCATACTCTCTGTTAAAAGCTTTCCACAATCTACGATAATGATGATTGGGTTTAGAAATTGTCAATTCCCAAGCTGGTGAAAACATGTATTAGATTCACATATAGGACACACTTTATGTCCTTTGACACTATATCCATCCAAATTACCATATGCACGAAATTCGTTGATTATGCAAAATAATATTGCACGCATCTTAAACTTTTCACCACAATAGGCATAAAAAATGTCAACACCTTTATCACACAAAAGTTTTAAATCCTTAATTAATGAACTTAGATAAACATCTATATCAATTAGTTGCACTATGAGATGAAGGCGAGGCGAAGGCGAGCATTCGCCCAGAGCTCGCACACTGACCACTTGTCATACCCCAAATTTTGACCACCAAGATTTCCCATCATTGTGCTAATCATCACCACACTATGGATGTATCATCATGTCTCATCAATTTCCTCAAGGATTGTTGAGCATGCACCATAATCAGGAATTAGGGTTTTGAGCCCTCTCAGGACACTTAAACAAAAGATCAATCAAGGAATGACATGATCTTCAACTTGTATAACCTCTTTAAACCTCAATAAGGAATCAAGAGGATTCCCATATCAAGAATCAAGCACAAAGTTGTGGCATTCCAAGAGGAAGGAGCCTCAAAACACTCATTATCGCCGAATTAGGGTTTTGGACGACTGAGACCTCCAGAGTTAGATTCTCACAAGAGGATGAGCCAATGCTCACACACATGACTCAATATGCACAACATAACCCTAGGGATCAATTGGAAAAGTCAAAACACCCTCATAGGATGCATTCCCTAAAAATCGGGAATTAGGGTGTTACGCGCCGAACCGATCTGGAGCTAAAAGTCAAAACATGACTTTTTTGGTAAAAATGGTCCTTATGATTCATATTTTCATAAAATATGGCTTGCAATGTCTTTTGAACAAGAATGGATCAAGAAATCAAGTTAACTTGTAAAAGGGGCAATCTTGAAAAACTTAGAAATTTTTCTAAGTTACTAAATGTAATGGTTTAGGTACCAACTTCCAAGGGTCATAACTTGTGATCCAAGGATCCATTTTGAGTGATCCAAAGCTTGATTTGTAGACTTTCCTACACTCTACAAAAGCTTAAACTACAAGAAACTCGAATTCTTCATGGATTTTTAGTTATGGAATGATCAAAATGACAAAAATGAAGAAATGACACTTTTTCAACACTTAGTGAAAATCTGCCTAAGTTAGCTGCCTTGAACACCAATGTTCATGGGCATTTTTCAATTGGATCCAAATAGTTTCAAAACAAACTATGATCACACATGTGTTGTACTATATGAGGGCTCTTTATAAAGCACAAGAGCCTCCCTTAACTCCATTTAAGCAAGGAGATCTAGGTCTCTCAAAATGGCCATTTCCAACTACCTTGCACAAGGTAGAATTTGTGCATTTTGCTTGAGCCAGCCAATTTGTGCAAACCTAAGCCTTGTCACACTTCTGAAAACATGCAAGGATCTCATCAAAGACAAAAGATCTGATCCACACGCCTTGGAAGTCAAGGTGCCTCCACTTTTGGCATGTAGCATTCAAGTTTCCAATTAAAAAACATCAAACTTGTCAAGAGGCATTGAATGGATGCGTAGAGTTGGCATGTATCAACCCATAATAAAAAAAATGAGTCAAGCATTAGCCCTGCTGCAAAAGACCATAGGCCTGCTACACTGACCCAAGTCAATGGCCAAAGAAGAATTGGAAACCTTTATGTTACAATTGGACAAAGACCTGCTGCAGTTGCCATTCACTATTGCTTGCAAAACAAACTTGCTCTACTATAAATAGAGCTCATTTGTGCTCAGTTTAAGTACACCAAAGGTCCTAAATAGATACCTTTCTCAAAATCCTCTCTTTCACTCACTTGTGCCTTCTTTTACAAGTAACAATTGAACTTTTAAGTTAGAGAGCAATTTCATCACAGCTCATGATCCAAACACATCCAATATATCATATCTAAGCTGTTCAAACACTCACTTGTGATCTGAAACACCAAAATAAGAAAGTCAACCTCCAAAACTCAAAACTTGACTTTTCTGCACTTTTCAAGCCATGTCTTGATTCAGTCACCTTCAAAACCAAACAAAGGTTCAAATACACTCCAAATATCATCCTTGAACTGTCCCAAATGGTTCCCCTCATCTGGAACACCATTTGAGAGAGTTGCCATATTGGTCACTTTTGCCCCTTCTGCAAGAAAGAGCTCAAACTTGTTCCAGAGCATTCCAGTTGGTTCTAATCATCCTAAAAGTTTCTAAAGGATCAATTAAGAGTGTTTAAAGCATCAAATTACTTCTGGCACAAGGGATTTGGAAGATAGCACTAAAAGCTCCAAGAGGTAAGTGCATGACAACTTGAACTTTTTAAAGTATGCATTCCTTTGATGTACATTGATCGTAAACATCTCATACATGTTGTATATATTGTGTTTGAACCAATTTGTCATCCAATTCTTGCTGGTATCATGAGATAGCATAGTAAAGGCAAATCTTGGCCTTTTTCAAAGCCATTATCGAGTTTTAAAATAGGGACCTCATTGGAAAAAACCAAGACCACCACTGGATTCCTTGTGAAATTTTACGTCAGATGCACCTAAATTTTGTCCCAATCCATGGAGAAATGAAGAAGTTAGAGACTTCACTCCCTTTGCCAAAACTTGCCTTGCCTTTCCTTGGCCAAGTCTGAAATTTGGCACCCCTTATGTATTTATGGGGTGGTTTTGATACACGGATGTATCACCACCCCAGTGGTAGAGCGCGGGTGTGTTTGTCTTGGAGGTCATGGGTTCAAACCCCACCCAGACCTTTTTTACCACTTTCTCATTTTTGCTATTTTTTCACTATTTTCATGTTTTTTTAATTAGTTCAAAAATTAATTTCTTTTTCAAATTTAATTATTTTTTAATGATTCTTTTTTTGAAAATTCACTAAAATATTAAAATATTTTATTCCATGATAATTTCACAAAATATTATTTATTTCATATATTTGATATTTTTGTCAAGAATTGTATTTTTATTTTTTTTTAACATTAAAAATATTTCTTTCTCTTGGTTTTGCAAAGTGAAAATGATTTTTAAATCATCCCACGAATGAAACATGATTTTTCAAAATATAAATACAAAGATCATAACCTTTTTCACATGTTTGATTATTTTAATTGAATTTTTTATTCACTTAAAATACATTTTAAATCAAAATTAGGGTTTTAATCATTATCACCCTAACCAATCTTTTTCAAACACTTTGGGCCTCTAATAGAGTGTAAGACCCAATCCCTTTCTTAACCAAAACCATTTTAGGCCTCAGTCATTGTATAAGACCCACTGCATTTTCAAAACTCTCGGCGCGATTGCCAGTTGAAAATCAAATCACCTGGGCCTCTCCTTGAGCTATAAGTCCCATTTCTTTTTCTTAAAACACTTTTCGGCCTCTAATAGAGTGTAAGACCCAACCCCCCTTTGTACATAAATAAATTTGGGCCTCAGTCATTGTATAAGACCCAATACAGTTTTCAAAATAACAGTGCGATCATTGTTTTTATCTAGGCCTCTCCTTGAGTTGTAAGCCCCATACCTTGTACAAAAATAATATTTGGGCCTCTATTAGAGTGTAAGACCCAACCCACTTTGTAAAAAACAATAACCTTGGGCCCCTGCTATGGTATAAGTCCCACAACATTTGTTAATAATAAAGTGTGTTTCAATGTTATCAAATAAGTCATCTGGGCATCTCTTGTTGAATAAGCCCCAATTTTCTATTTTAAAATAATTGTTATCAAAACTTTCTTCAATTTATTTGAACAACAAACATTACAACATGGAAGCTTGCTCACCTGTAAGTTTTATCTGCTTTCATTTATATGGTTTATACATAACTGTATTGCTAGAAACTTACACACCTGTAAGTCCTTCTTTCATATCCTTTTAAATACTTGTCATATATTAGCTGTATATATACTTGCATATCTGTTTAGAGTTTTCCCCGACAACTAAGTCTAGAATTAGGTAAAGCCAGTATACACTCTTTCAATACAGTCAAACTAGATCCCCATAGGATTACCAGATACAGTCTTGCCTTTTCTTGGGCTTAAACAATATGGAACAAAGAGAAAGACAGTATTCCCGATGAACCTTTTCTCAGACTGTCACAATTAGAACTTGTCAAAGAAATTCAGTTTCCCCAGAGAGGATTAATTCCCGGTGAAATTTCTCTTGAATTTCTTCAAAATTTAAAACTGTTCATTACAGAAAGGATTAATTCCCGGTGAAACCTTTCTTGAACATTCTTAAGTTTGGACCCACAGGCTTCCTAAAAGCATCCCATCCTCCTCTCGGGCTTTGTACAAGGACCCTCAAGCTTCTTAGAAGTTCTCATGCCTCCTTTTGGGCTTAGTACAAGGACCCAGAGACCTCCTAAAGGTATAGGACAAAACCTAGTCATCATTTGCTAGAGCAGTCTTTCTGAGTCAAAACATCATACCAGTTAAGGGGTGACCTTCTTCCCTTAACATACCAGCCTTCTCTTGGGCATCATACAAAGATCTTTCACCATCTAAGAACCAATCTCTCCCTACCAGTAGACTTGGACAGTCTCATTTTTCCCTTTGGATTTCAATGAAAACTTTTTCCTTAAAGAACACGAAATAACCCTGATCACCAGATCAATCTCCAAACAGAGTTCATAACTCATTCCTCAAACCTCACTTTAATTTTCCCCAACATGGGTCAATTACTGTAAATTCCCCATTAACAAAAACCTTCACCAGAGGAAAGAACCCCAACTGTTATATCATCAATTAAATCCCCAGTTAGGGTCAATTTACTATCACAATCCTCATCAGAACCTCAGGGTCTTTGATATCTCAAATTTTCTGAAATCCCCAGCAAAAGTTGAATTACCAAGTTTTGGACTTGTTTTTAGATTTCAATAATCCTCAGCAGAAGCTAGCCTCTTCTTAGGCTTTGGATAATGATTCTTTCTCAGCAGTTAGCCTTCTCTTAGGCTTTGTATCATGATAACCCCTCGGCTGAATCACAACTTTTATCCTCAATCTTGGGCTTTGTACAAGACACCCCCTAAATACTCTCCAGTAGAGTCAACCTTTTCAGCCTCAATCTTTGCCTTTATACAAGACAGATATTAAACACTCCCTAAACAGAGTCATACCCTTTTAGCCTCAATCCTGGGCTTTGTACAAGACAAATATAAATGTCCTCCCCAGTGGAGTCAAGTCTTTTTTAGCCTCAATCTTGGGCCTTGTAAAAGACAGATAAAATCTTTCCCCAAAGAGTCAAACCTCTTTCAGCCTCAATCTTGGGCTTTGTACAAGACAAAAACAAACACTCTCTTGTTAAGTCAATCTCCAGCCTCCTCTTAGGCTTTGTATAATGATTTCCCCCAGTGGAATCCAATCAACCTCTCAGCTTCAACCTTGGGCTTCAATCAAGGCACACAAAAATCAACATCCCCTTAGAGGAAATCAAAATCTCTCTGCAGGAAGACATTTCTCTGTGCATCACACACCAAGACATACAGTCTAAACAAAACCCTAATCCCAGATAACTGCTGTAAGTGGCACACTTATTGATACAAACATCCAAGATGTCTGTCCCTTATTATCCTGATTAAAACCTTATCTAATTGTTGTAAGTGGCAAGCATCTGGATACAAACATCCAAGCTAATGTCCCTCTTTTAGCATGAATTTCTAAGGAAAAATGGCATTGCTCACACATGAGTTAAAGTTTTCTCCTTTAGGAAAAATCACCCTGTGAAGGAAATTATGGCATTTCTGGTCTCCATGCATTCCAGTTAAAGTAATTCCCCTTTTAACCCGTTCCCCAAACAACTGTGGTTAACAAATGAGATATCTCCCTTTAGAGATGACAAATTCTCTCTCAGTCAAAACCTTTTATCTTCAATCTTGGGCTTTAAACAAGACACAAACAAACAACCTTTCAGCTTCAATCTTGGGCTTTACTCAAGACACCAGACATCTGTTTCTTCCTTAGAATAGGAGGAACTACGATCACTCTGATTTCCCTATACTCCATAACAGGGAATACATAGGCATAAGATTGCGAAATATTAGCGAGCGCACTAAACAAAAAACCTTAGGGCCCTGACCTTACCCAAAACATCGGAAAACTCGAAAACAAGAAAAATACCCTCTCTCTCTCACTCTCTCTCTCAGATTTCCACCAAGAACAAATTTTACCAGTTTCACAGATAAACACCTTCAAGTATCAAGTAGAACCTAAAACTATCATCTCATGGATAACCATGTACAGGATGGGTAATTGACAACTCCCTATTGTATAACCTGTCCCCGAACTCCCCAATCTCTGTCAAGCGTTTGATCAGTTAAACAGATGTGTGCAAGGTTCGTTTTAGATAACTTTCCCTTTCCTTTCCAGCATCCCAGGAAAAATAAGAAATCAGAAAGTAGCAACCAACGTTCCTCCCACTGAGGTGAGGAAATCCCATTGCGATAAGGTGGTCGCGTCACCGACAAAAATCGTACCCTTCACCACTAAGCCCTTTTGCCACTGCCTCTGATTTTCCTATCTCGCCTAAAGTTTACAAAAACAACTCAAGGCGAAGAAACCTCTCCTGGCCTTCACACAGCAAGCCTGGAAGGTTCTTCGCATTTTGTTTTATTGCTCCCTTGTGCATGTGTGTTGTTACCATGGACTGTTTTACATGATTATTATGAGTGTTATGCATGCTTACCATGGATGTTTATTTGGTTATGAATGATGATAACATATTGTAAATTGTAAAGGAAATGTGATGAAAAACCCTTAATGAAATTAAATGGAATGAACTAGCGATGTAACTAGGATATGATAGATGGCTTAGGTGACAATGCTTGTGCATTTGATGCCTAGGTGTGCATCCTTAAAAAGTAGTTGTCTAGTGGGGAGGTGAGACATTATATGGAACACGTGTTGATATAGTTTCCGATTAGTGATAGTTTGAATTGTTGGACTCAAGCAACATGTTTCCATATAGTGAGTGGTTTGTGAGCTCAAGTCTCATCCCTTCCCTTTTTGACTTGAGTTAGGATTGAGTAGAACCTTGTGAAGCTGAAATAATCCATAAGATAGCGATCCCACTAGGATTATTATCTCACCCCATGTTGTTGATTATATCTCAGGTGGTTCTGGTTTCGTGAAGGATAAGGATAAAGCAGTTTTATACCCTTACTTGTCCTGGATACTTTTGGATGGCATTGTTTCCACTGTGAAGACTCTATTTTGAGATCATTTTATATGATCTAGTTCTTAGTCTATGGAACATCTTGTGTATATTATGCCATTGTTTTTAGATCTTTATGTTTGGCATATAATATATACAATGTGTTACTAGGAACTTATTTGTATTTTAGTACTAAACTTGCAAACATGTATATTATGTACCTTCTAGACATATGTATTTATATATGGGCGTTATAGTTGGTATCCGTGTGTCGATAATATCTGAAAGATGGACCTATGACTCTGGGAACCATATTAGAACATGTTCTACAGGTACAATGAACCCATAGTTCATATTCTCTTGGTTTGGTTAGACCCGTGAAGCCGAACCCTTGAACCCATGCTTGTTATATGTGTGTGCATCCATACATTCATTCAGACATCATTTTTTCACCAAATATTTTCAAGTAACTTAAAACCTTTATGTCAAATATCGTAGGATTTTAACATTGATTTTGGGAAGAGAAATACCAAGAAGTACAACTTTAAAGATCCTGATACAACAAAATTGACAAAGTTAGGTCGTATGATTTCTTGTCCAGAGAATTTCTGAAGAAGTTATGGAGGACTTTTAGGTATCCTAAGACTAATGTTGAAGAAGGAATTCTTGACACCCTTGTATAATTCTATGATCCTCTATACAACAGTTTCACCTTTCTAGATTATCAACTTACACCCACTTTGGAGGAGTATTCATATTGGATTCGTTTGCAAGTATTAAACAATATTCCTTTCAATGGCTCAGAGGAAATTCATAAGTACTCAATTATTGCAAAGGTCCTTCATTTGGAAACTTAGATATGAAAGACAACTTCACTTCCAAAGCAGGAATCAAAGGTTTAACTTCCAAATTCCTGATAGAAAAAGCTACAGAGCTTGCTAAAGCTAATAGTATGAATGCCTTTGAAGCTATCTTTGCACTACTCATCTATGGTCTTGTACTATTTCTAAATATCAACCACTATGTTGATCTTAATGCCATCCAGATATTTTTGAGTGGTAACCCAGTACATACTTTACTCGGGGACATTTATCATTCAATTCATCATAGGACTATGATGGGTAGTAGAACAATCATGTGTTATGCACCTTTGTTGTACAAATGGTTCAAGTCACACTTTCCAAGGACCAGCCTCTTTGTTGAAAATCTAGGCAAACTCAAATGGTCTCAAAGACTTTTGTGTTTCACTCATATTAATATGAATTGGTATGACTCAACTTGTGACAAAGGAGTTATCATTGACGGTTGTGGAGAATTCCCCAATGTACCCCTTCTTGGTATACTTGGAGGAATTAACTGCAACCCCACTCTTGCAAGACGTTAGTTTTGATACCCCATGAAAGACAGACCTAGTAGTCTCTTGGTGTCAGGTTTCTTCTACCTTAATGAGGGTGGAAATCTAGATTTGAGAAAAGTAATTATAAAGGCTTGGCGCACTATTCATAAAAAGAGCAAAGGTCAGTTGGAAAATAAAGATTGTGTTTGCTTTCAAACCCTACACTTAGTGGATCAATGCCAGGGCTTGTGAACTCAAGATGCCTTATCCTCTCGAGAAACATTCATAGCCTTTCATTGATTTATCCACTACTATTCCCATTGAGAAAAGGGAAGAATTTCAAGATCTCTTAACCCGGATGAAACTCGAAAGACTACTTGGGAAGATAAATTCCACACTGCAAGGACTGAGATAAGCGAGTTAAGAGGCAACTGAAAGGAAAAAAATGACTTGATAGAAATCTTGGAGCAACATGCTGTGGAGAGACATGAAGAACAAGATAATTTATTTTTCTCTGGCCATATTCCTCCTACCTCAGGTGTTTGGAAGAAGATCGTCGATCAGCTTACAATAGAAAATACACAGTTGAAGAGGCAGAAGAAGAAGCAACAACATGGGGCTGGAACTGTTAGACTATGGCCATGGATCTAAAGGGGGGGGGGTTGAATAGATCCTTCGAGTTTTACACGCAAAATTGAATTTAGAAAAATTTGTTTGAACGGAAGCTACCACTGGATCAAGAGTCTACAACGAACCTTCTACCAAAAGGATCAGATATGCACGTATATATTGTGAATGAGTATGGAAGAGAAAAATCCAGTTTTATTAATGTAATCAAACGCAGTCAACAAATTATAGCGTGTTTATGTATAATCAAAACCAATGAGGCGAATGATAAACAATGAAACACAAACAATGTTTGAATTTGCTTTGAGACAAGTTATCAAACACTTGGTGTGTACAAACACACTAAGTGCAGAATTTCTATGGTTGGTAAATTCAAGCTGCTCCTAGATACAATTCAAGGAATTGGATCACTTTAACAAAACGATTTTCCAGCTCTAGATTACAACACCTCAGAAATTTAGACAAATTGAAAACTTGGCAAATTCAAACAATGCAGAAAATCTAAAGAGTTAAAGGAGAAAGAGAACAAACGCGATTTGATTAGGCAGTTCCCCAATCGTCCTCGCTATGGGTACCTCTGTCCCCAATTCCGAACATGGAATTGAGATATATATATATACTATCGTTGCAAGTGTATGTTTATACAAGAGAAAACTGATGAACAATCAAATCTTCGAACGTCTTCGAATTGTTGATGTAAAGCCTCCTCTTCCCTTGATTCAAGTCGAATCAAGTGCTTCGAATATGGTTTATCCAATTATCGTCCCACGCTACTAAACCAAAAGAAAACACCGTTCTTCGGTTACCTTCACTCGATCAATTGCAATCTACCAAAGATTCGAACCCAAACCTCTCTTCTACGATCCTCCGATTGCAGCTACTAAAACGATCTCTTCGGTTACCTTCGCCCGGCTGAATCCTTGTAGAACAAAACGGCTTGTGCAAAACCCCCAAAATCCCTTTGATTCTTGGAGGAGAAAACCCTAAGGTTTTTTTCAAGAAACACCTACCACAAATCTCAACTCAGAAATGAAGATAACACTTCCTGAAATCTGAACCTTATCACTTCAAATTAATGAACACAAAAATAAAAATGGTTATGTGTAGTTGTTTGTATACTCAAAGAAAAAGATGAAGTTGATGAGAGAAAATGGCATAAATCTTTCACGTTTCTTGTTGTACATGAAAAAATGAGCTAAAATGATATATATAATATCCTAGAAAAATATAAGAGAGAAACATAATTTTAGAGTGAATAACACAGCAAAAAATTTGTGCAAAATAGCGACCGGTCGACCTAAACAGGTTTATGCGTCGACTCATAACACCCAGTTTTTGACATACACAAATGCAGGATGTATGCGTCGACCTAAAGAGTCGACCTGAGCATACCTGTAGCACACAGTTTTAACAGACACAAATCCAGCATGTATGAGTCGACCTGAACAAGGTTATGAGTCGACTCACACCATTCAAACATGTAAAAATCACACTTTTGACTTTCCTAAAGGTGTTTAACCATATCTAATGCACCTAGAACATGGCCAACATGATCAAACATCCTTAGAATACCTAATGTGCATTCATGTGAAATCTATATGTGCAAAGCATAATAGTTTTGACATCATTAAAATCAAGTACATAGAGAGAAACTTCCCTCACATACTCCCCCTTTTTGATGATGGCAAAATGGTCAAACTGAAGTAGTATCCTCCCCCTGACTTTATGCATCCACTATTGTTTGATCATCTTAATACCTGTTAATACCTGTTATTTCCCAAGAATACCTGTTATTTCCCATTTCTTCTCCCCCTTTGACAACATCAAAAAGAGAGAAAGAGAAAGTATCAAGAATAGCTGCATTTTTAAACGAATTGTAACGAATAATCATTAACATACATTCACATATAATGCAAGTTAACGAACATAATAATGATAAATACAAACAAACTATTTAAACCAAACCATAATGCTTATGGAACACAAAGATGGTCACTACATAGAGAATCCAAAATAGTAGCAATACAAAGTCACTAAAATAAAGTGCATATAGCAAACGGAAACATATCAGAATCATAAACATAAACAAAGCAAGAAAAAGCATGAAGAGACATCATGCAAGATGCAATATTGATCCTCGTGGTCTCCTCCCCCTAAATGAATAGCCTCTTCCGCGAAACGGTTTAGTATGATGAGGTGGTGGAGGTTGCACATCCAACTGCTCGGTCATCTCCAACACGGTACGATTCAGAATGTTGAAGTTGTTTGTAAGAGCAAGGTGCTGATTTGCAGAGGCTTCGGCCATTGTGTTGAATCTTCCCATCACATTAGTGGCAAAAGAATCAAAGTTGTTGGCGTGAGTTTGAATTTCTTCTTGCAAAGACTTGAACCATTCCTCTTGAGCTGTGGCAAACCGCTGTTGATCAAGTTGCATCGTCCTCATAAGTTCAAGAATATCTTCATTGTTTTGTTGAGGACGCGGAGGTGAATGAGGAGTGTAATATGACTCTTGGTAGTTCAGCCCGTGAGTTGATGGCCTATAGTTGGAACCAAGATTGGTCCAACTATTATATTGCCATTGACCCCATCCTTGGTCAACTTCAGTTTCCATTGGAGATTGCCATGAATTCCAACCTTGATTTTCTTCAGATCCTTGATACATCCATGCAGCATTATCATCAGCCCCCGTATCCATTTAGTGCCATTGAGCATTGTCATTTTGGTTCTCGTTAGCATCATTCTGTTCATTCTCGCCTTCTTCATTTTCCCTTTCTTCTTCTTCTTCTTCTTCGTCATCTTCTTCACTAGAATCTTCCAGAACAGCCGTGTTGGCTTTCACAATATACTTATATTTTTTCTCTACAACATCCCACATATGGCCCATCATAGTCATAGTTTTCTGGCAGAACTCTTGATTTATAGTAATGGACTTATAAGGAATACCAGGAACAACTATTGTAGCATTATTGAAAAACTTTTGAATAACGGATGCATACCCAAGTGCAGTCCCTCTACCGGATTCACGAAGAGCATACATTCTACTTGCAAAGTAATAAGGTCAACTGATTGGTATCTTGTTCATCAAAATGTACATTAATTGAACCTCAGGCTGATCCACCCTAGAATAACCTCCAAGCTTGGGTCTAAGAATATGGGCAAAGATCCACTGCAAAATCCTAGGAATAGGAGACATTTTTCCCGCTGTTACTACCCTAGGGAAAAGATTACTCGCCACAACTGCATCAGGATATGGTCTTTTGAGCATAGAATTCAAGGATGTCTTATACTCATAATCATTAACATGCTTGGTATCAGTTATGTGCTGGATAGGACTCTCATTGGTCACAGACAAACGAAATAGATCTCGCCAAGTGGTGTTTTGGATAGTAAGGGTCTTATTCCCTAGTTTGCAATTGAACATAAAATCATCAAACTTTCCAACTAGACCAGTATAGAACAGTCTTACCAGATCCTCATTGTATTTGACATCACATTCTAAAAACCCATTTAAATTTTGAAAGTCCAATAAATCCATGACTTCTTCCAAGTGCATGCGTTCTACCGTACGACGATAATACACAAATTGCTTGACCACTGACCTTTTCTTCATTGTATTCTCAAATAAATCAGCATTCTCAGGAGAAAGTAGAGAAGAAAGAGTTACCGGTTGATCTAGAGGTGGTTGAGAAGGATCCATTTGAACACATGATTCTCTTGAGACTCTTTTACGGGTGATTCTTAGTGAAGCCATTGATGACTGGTGTTGAAGGAGGATGAATAGTGACGAATTTCCCAACTAGTTATAGACCCCAAGAATTTTGGGTGAGATTGATAAAGTTAGGGTTTTGGTGGAGATGAAATTAGGGAAGAGGAGGAAATGAGAGAATGACTTGATATGTTATGTTAATGCCACATAGAAAATCAGAAAAAATCATAAAAGGAGATTAAATGAGTCAAAACCGCACAAGACTCAAGGAATATTTTGCAAATTTTCAGCGAGCGGTCGACCGTTAGGTCTGTGAGCGTCGACGCACACTGTAACTTTTTCTATAATCTTGAAAAAAGCAGCTATAAGTCGACCTAATAGTCGACCTGAGCGTTCCCGGCTAAACACGTAAACAAAGCAACCAAAGTGAGTCGACCTGAAGCATTTATGAGTCGACTCAAACAGTGAAATCTTTGAAAAAATTTATTTTTGTGTTATTTAAGCCATGATATTAAATAAATAGAAAGCCAACACAAACATCAAACATCTAAATGGATAAAGTGGGCTTAATATGTGCAATAAACATCAGTGTAATCACTTAATATGATACATTTTATTAGAGACAATTTTTTGAAATGAAACGATATTACCTTGATCACTATTGACGATGAGAGCCCTCACATATAGCTAAATATTTCTTTGCATTGTTAGTAAAAAAAAATAAACAAGCATGTATATATATATGTGAAGATCACTATCTTAAGGGATTATTAAACACGATCCGAGATATCGAGAATACCAAGTTCCCTACGGATGTGAAAGAAAGGCTCTGTAGCTAATGGTTTTGTAAAAATATCAGCAAGTTGATTTTTAGTGTCAACGTGCTCAAAAATCACATCACCTTTCTCTACATGATCCCTAAGAAAATGATGACGTATTTCAATATGCTTGGTGCGTGAATGTAATACGGGGTTCTTAGTTAGGTTGATTGCACTAGTGTTATCACATAAAATCGGAATGCGTTCAAGTTTTAAACTGAAATCAAGCAATTATTGTTTAAGCCATAGGACTTGAGCACAACAACTACCGGCGGCAACATATTCCGCCTCAGCTGTTGACAAAGCAACGAAAACCTGTTTCTTGCTATGCCAACTCACCAAGGAATTTGCGAAAAAGTGACACGTACCACTAGTACTTTTCCTATCCAATTTGCACCCGGCAAAATCAGAATCAGAATAACCAACTAAGGAACAAACACTACCTTTGGAATACCACATACCATACTTTGGAGTACCAGAGAGATACCTAAGTATGCGTTTAACAGCTTTTAGGTGGGATTCCTTGGGATGTGCCTGATACCTCGCACACATGCATAGACTAAACATTATATCGGGACGTGATGCGGTAAGATAAAGAAGAGACCCTATCATACCTCGATACTTCTTTACCTCAACATCCTTACCCTTTTCGTCGCGATCCAGATTTGCACTTGTAGGCATAGGAGTATCTATTGCTTTGCAGTTCAGTATATCAAAACGTTTTAGTAACTCAAGACAATATTTCGTTTGACTCACGAATGTACCCTCTTCAAGTTGTTTGATTTGCAATCCGAGGAAATAGTTGAGCTCCCCCATCATGCTCATTTCAAACTCCCCCTGCATCAAACTAGAAAACTCCTTGACTAAAGTCATGTTAGTAGACCCAAATATGATATCGTCAACATAAATTTGTACCAAAATTAAGTGTTTTCCTTGACATTTAATAAAGAGGGTTGTGTCAACCTTACCTCTTGAATATCCTTGATCAAGTAAAAATTTGCTTAGACGTTCATACCAAGCCCTAGGGGCTTGCTTGAGTCCGTACAAAGCGCATTTAAGTTTATAAACATGATCAGGATATTCATGGGATTCAAAACCCGGAGGTTGGGCTACATAGACCTCTTCGTTTATGTATCCGTTAAGGAACACACTTTTAACATTCATTTGGAATAGTTTAAAGTTCTTTATGCAAGCATAGGCAAGTAGAAGGCATATAGCCTCGAGTCGGGCAACCAGAGCATAAGTTTCCTCATAGTCGATTTCTTCCTCTTGGTTATAGCCTTGCGCTACCAGTCGCGCTTTGTTACGCGTTATTACTCCATTTTCATCAAGTTTATTCCTAAACACCCATCGGGTGCCGATTACTCGATGATCTCGCGGAGGGGGGACAAGGTCCCAAATCTCATTTCTCCTGAATTGGTTTAGTTCATCTTGCATTGATAGAAACCAATGTTCATCGAGTAACGCATCCTTAGAGTTTTTAGGTTCAACTTGTGACACAAAAGCAGAGTAATAGCAAAAATTACTAAGCTTAGAGCGAGTAGTTACTCCCTTAGAGATATCACGGAGAATGTTGTCAATTGGATGGTCTTTTGAAGACTTCCAAGCTAGAGGAAGTTCATCTTTATCATCATGATTATCATCCTCATTTTTCATTGGTTGGTGATCCTTTTCCTCCTCAATACGCACTGCTTCAGGCTGATCAATTCCCTTATCAGTGTCCTTGAGTATGTCTTCAGTAGGTACACCTGCACCATGAAAATAACTACCTTCTCTGACATTTCTCGGATAAGAGTCGTCAAAGGTAACATGAACTGACTCTTCAACTACACGTAACCTCTTATTATAAATTCTATACGCTTTACTTGACTGAGAGTATCCAAGAAAAATACCCTCGTCGGCCTTGGCATCAAATTTACCAAGAGTTTCTTTCCCATTGTTTAACATAAAGCATTTGCAACCAAATACATGAAGGTGAGAGATGTTTGGCTTACTCCCTTTTAAAAGCTCATACGGTGTCCTGTTTAGAATAGGCCGGATGAGCACCCTATTCAAAACATAACAAGCCGTACTTATGGCGTCGACCCAAAAGTATTTTGGTAATCCACTATCATTGATCATAGTCCTTCCAAGTTCTTCCAAAACTCTATTTTTACATTCCACTACCCCATTTTGTTGAGGGGTACGTGGTGCGGAAAAATTATGATCAATTCCGTTGGAATCACAAAATGCTTCAAATAAATGATTTTCAAACTCACCCCCATGATCACTTCTGATTGACCCAATGTTTGTGTTTAACTTGTTCTGAGATAACTTAGCAAATCGTTCAAAGGCCGAAAAGGTATCACTCTTATTTGCTAAGAAAATTCTCCAGCAAAACCTAGAAAAATCATCGACTATAACAAACCCATAAGAGTTACCACCTAGGCTTTTAACCCTAGATGGTCCAAAGAGGTCCATATGGAGGAGCTCAAGGGGTCTCATAGTTGAAACAACGTTTTTAGATTTAAAAGAGATCCTTGTTTCCTTCCCCATTTGGCACGCATCACAAAGATGATCCTTTGTGAATTTAATTTTGGGCAAACCGATGACTAGGTCTTTAGAGACAATTTTGTTAAGCAAATCAAAGTTAATATAACCCAAGCGTCTATGCCACAACCATGAATCTTCATTCATAGTGACTAAACACTTGTCTCCATCCAATGATACCTCGTTTAAGTCTAGCATATAGACGTTGTTCACCCTCAAGCCCTTAAACACATTCTTTTTTTCGCTATCTTCAACTACGCTACAATCCTTTGAAAAAGAGACTTTATAATTCTTGTCACATAGTTGACTAATGCTTAAAAGGTTGTCTCTAAGGCCTTCCACAAGAAGTACATCAGAGATAGTAGTAGATGAGGGGTTACCTATACTACCTTTACCGAGAATCTTTCCCTTGTTGTTATCTCCGTAGGTGACAAACCCCTTTTTCTTCGCCACAAAGTCGATGAAAAGAGATATGTCTCCGGTCATATGTCTTGAGCAGCCACTATCCAGAACTCATCTTCCTTTGGTGGTCTCAAGACTTTGTACCTACAAAAATAATCAAGGGAGAGTAGGTACCCAATTCTCATTGGGTCCTTTAAGGTAAGTGAAACCAAGATTGCCCTTGGGCAACCATTGATAAATGCCGTTTGGAACAAGAAATCTTCGAAAGCGGCACTTAGCTGTAGTATGACCGGGCTTACAACAGTATAAGTAATCACGATTCATTTGGAGTTTACCTTTGCTATCACTATCTCGAATCACATACGTGTATTGTTGATACGGATTATTCACTGTTTCACGATAATGTGATCGATCAATAGCAAACGTAATCTTAGGCTTGAGAGCCTTGTCTAACTTGGCTTTGAGGATTCTCACCTCTCTTTGCCAAATATGACAAGTATCACAGCCCCCAAACTTAAACCATGGATATTTATTCTCATCAATCTTAGTTTTTGATACATTCACCATGGAGTTTTTAAGCGCTTCCAATTCCTTTTCGGAATCGGAAACCTTTTTCTCCAAATAGGAAAAAATATTTTTATTTGAAGCTAAGCGTTGAAATGCTTCCTTAGCTTCATGGTGCAATGTATTAAAAGCTCTTTTTAATTCAGCATGAGACATACTTTGAGAATTTTCATATTTAGAGTGTTTTACCTCTTTTGCTTTGTTGTGGCGTGCCATAAGACAAAAATTAATGGATTCGCTTTCGTCACTTGAGGAATCATCTTTTCCCGACTCACTATCGCTTTCCCAAGCAATGTATGCTCGTCGAGACTTGTTGGACTTTTTGTTTGAGCGACTCTTGTCATTATCCTTGTCTTTGTCTTTCTTTAAGGATGGAAAATCCGGCTTGTAGTGACCGGATTTTCCACAGTTGTAGTACGTCCCTTTTACCTTGCCATTTCTATTTCCTTCGCTTCTAGATTGCTTCCTGAACTTGACTAGATTTCTATCCGAGTGTTGAATATCGTTCTTACGAACATATCTATTGTACCTCTTCACAAATAAGCTCATATCATCACCGGATTCTTCATCTTTGTCATTTTTGGCTTCATTATCACTTAGCTCTTGATGTTTTGACTTTGAACAAGAAGCCTTAAGAGCTATCGACTTCTTCTCCGTATCATTTGCCTTCTCTTTCTTGATACTCTTTTCATGTTTATCCAAGCTAATGAGCACTTGCTCATACTCATCGAGTTTACCGAAGAGTGTTGTGAGGTCTAGTGTAGCAAGATCATTGGCCTCCTTGATAGCGGTGACCTTCGGTTGCCATTCCCTGTTAAGACACCTCAATATTTTGTTAGTAGAAACCTCATTTGGAATTGGATTACCAAGAACGTGCAATTTGTTGATAATGTGAGTAAATCGTTTTTGCATATCCGTAATGGTTTCCCCTTGCTTCATGTAAAACAAATCAAACTCTTGCGTTAGTGTATTAATACGAGCCATCTTAACATCATTAGTACCTTCGTGGGCTACTTGTAAAGCATCCCACATGACTTTGGCCGTTTCACAATGGGAGACTCGATAATACTCATCAACTCCCAAGGAGGAGATGATCATATTACGAGCCTTCCAATCATAGTTGTACTTTTTCTCGTCCTCCTCAGTCCATTGAGCTTCGGGTTTAGGAACGACAACGCCTTGCGCGTTAGTCATAGTAATTTCCATTGGACCGTTTAAAATAACGTTCCAAACCTTCCGATCTATGGAATTAATATGGACACGCATACAATCCTTCCAGTAGCTGTAGTTTTCACCTGTAAAAACTGGAGCTCTATTATAAGCCCCCTTAGGTTCGTTCGCCATGATCCAAGAAGTTTTACCAAAGCACCAGAATTAACCGGAGCTCGTGATACCACTTGTTAGACTATGGCTATGGATCTAGAAGGGGGGGTTGAATAGATCCTTCGAGTTTTACACGTAAAATTGAATTTAAAAAAATTTGTTTGAACGGAAGCTACCACTGGATCAAGAGTCTACAACGAACCTTCTACCAAAAGGATCGGATATGCACGTATATATTGTGAATGAGTATGGAAGAGAAAAATTCAGTTTTATTAATGTAATCAAACACAATCAACAAATTATAGTGTGTTTATGTATAATCCAAACCAATGAGGCAAATGATAAATAATGAAACACAAACAATGTTTGAATTTTCTTTGAGACAAGTTATCAAACACTTGGTGTGTACAAACACACTAAGTGCAGAATTTCTATGGTTTGTAAGTTCAAGCTGCTCCTAGATACAATTCAAGGAATTGTATCACTTTAACAAAATGATTTTCCAGCTCTAGATTAAAACACCTCAGAAATTTAGACAAATTGAAAACTTGGCAAATTCAAACAATGCAGAAAATCTAAAGAGTTAAAGGAGAAAGAGAACAAACGCGATTTGATTAGGCAGTTCCCCAATCGTCCTCGCTATGGGTACCTCTGCCCCCAATTCCGAACATGGAATTGAGATATATATATTATCGTTGCAAGTGTATGTTTATACAAGAGAAAACTGATGAACAATCAAATCTTCGAACGTCTTCGAATTGTTGATGTAGAGCCTTCTCTTCCCTTGATTCAAGACGAATCAAGTGCTTCAAATATGGTTGATCCAATTATCGTCCCACGCTACTAAACCAAAAGAAAGCACCGTTCTTCGGTTACCTTCACTCGATCAATTGCAATCTACCAAAGATTCGAACCCAAACCTCTCTTCTACGATCCTCCGATTGCAGCTACTAAACCGATCTCTTCGGTTACCTTTGCCCGGCTGAATCCTTGTAGAACGAAACAGCTTGTGCAAAACCCCCAAAATCCCTTCGATTCTTGGAGGAGAAAACCCTAAGGTTTTATTCAAGGAACACCTACCACAAATCTCAACTTAGAAATGAAGATAACACTTCCTGAAATTTGAACCTTATCACTTCAAATCAATGAACACAACAAACAAAAATGGTTATGTGTAGTTGTTTGTATACTCAAAGAAGAAGATGAAGTTGATGAGAGAAAATGGCATAAATATTTCACGTTTCTTGTTGTACATGAAAGAATGAGCTAAAATGATATATATAATATCCTAGAAAAATATAAGAGTGAAACAGAATTTTAGAGTGAATAACACAGCAAAAAATTTGTGCAAAACAGCGACGGGTCGACCTAAACAGGTCTATGCGTCGACTCATAACACCCAGTTTTTGACATACACAAATGCAGGATGTATGCGTCGACCTGAAGAGTCGACCGGAGCATACCTGCAGCACACAGTTTTAACAGACACAAATCCAGCATGTATGAGTCGACCTGAACAAGGTTATGAGTCGACTCACACCATTCAAACATGTAAAAATCACACTTTTGACTTTCCTAAAGGTGTTTAACCATATCTAATCCACCTAGAACATTGCCAACATGATCAAACATCCTCAGAACACCTAATGTGCATTCATGTGAAATCTATATGTGCAAAGCATGATAGTTTTGACATCATTAAAATCAAGTACATAGAGAGAAACTTCCCTCACAGGATCTTCATCAACCATATTTCCCTAGGACCCATCTGCTTAGATCTTGTTGTCTTTGTTCTAGATCCTTTTGAAGTTGTACTTTAATTGTTGTAATCCTTGGAGTACATTAAAATAAAATAAGATCTTTTCATTTATCCAAAGTGTTAACAGTTTTATGATATTTACGACATAATTCTTAAAGTTCCTTGTAAAATAAAGTCATTTGGATTTTTCACATCATACATCATGCACATGTTCTCATTTTGAAGCCAAACTGTCTCATTTATATAATACTCGGGACAGTCGTTAGAAAAAGATGGACGCACTTGAGCATGAAAACAATGAACGTAGAGATGAAGTTGCTGCTCTAAAGGAAAAGATAGTTAGGCTTAGTAATATGGTAGAATCATTGACGACTACTCAAAATCAACCATCAACTCCAATTCAAAGGACTGTCATCTCCGAAATCATCTCTGTATCCGTCATATCTGTTGCCATGCCACAATATTCCATGCCTCCCGGATTTCCTTGTGGCATGCCTTCCAACTTTGTACCGGAGGGTTACAAACCTACGGCCCATGAAGCTTCAAAGGTCTCAACAATCATCACAGTACCACCTCTCGTAATGCATACTACTCCATACATTGAAAAACAAATATTCCATGCTTCTCCAAGTGAAACTATGGGAGTAGATGAAAGATGGGGTGAATTCCAAGATAGGTTTTGAAAGCTCCTGGGGTTTGACTAAATTTTGGTTAAAACTTAATGAAGAATGCTGCAGAAAAAGATGTCGAAGATTATGTCCCGACATTCTGACTTGACAAATATAGTAGATTCTATGTCTGTTGGAAGAATCAAGGAATGATTTCTGCAGTGGATTAAGGGGTTAATAAACAGAAGATTGAAGCCCAAGGCAGTAGAAGAATATAAAAGAAGACCAAGACCTAAGACTGAATAACTGAACCTATCGTAACACTTTTGTAAAGTAGAAAATAAGGTTTAGGGTTTTGAGAGTCGTAGGCTTTCTTGTAAGTCTCCCTCTATATAGATTTAATGTAGTGTGGTAGACATAGGTACTTGTATAGATTCAGAAACCCGTACGTAATGAATATGGTATTGTTCTTGGATGAAGCTTTGAAGCAAATATAAGTTAACTTGTTAGTCAAGGATGCTTGAATGTAAATTGTACTTGAAGGGGTGTCTTTCAATAGGAATGATACAGTTATGAGGTATTAACTGTTAGATAATCACAGGTTGTGATTTAGGGAGTGAGATGGGTTTCTCTTATCAATTAGATGTGACTTCTAATGATAAAGTCTTCATTGGGTAGTGATAGGTGTAATACCCCAAATTTTGACCACCGGGATTTCCCATCATTATGAGAATCATTACCATAATATGGATGTACCTTCATGCCTCATCAATCTCCTCAGGAAATGTCGAGCCTTCACTACAATCAAAGATTAAGGTTTTAACCCCTCTCAGAGCACTTAGGCAAAGGATCAATCAAGAAACGACTTGATCTTCAACTTTTCTTGTCTCTCAAACATCCATGAAAGATCAAGGAGTCTCCCATATCAATAATCATGCATAAGTATGCAACATTCCAAGAGGAGCAAACCCCAGGAGCGCTAGTGTCACCAAATTAGGGTTTTGGTCGACCAGGGCCTCCAAATGGAAATTTTCATCTGGGCATCAACCAATGCTTCAATATTTGGTCCAATATGCTCAAAATAATCTTAAGAGCCCATCCACAATGGTAAAGTCACCTTAAAGGACCATCTATCAAAAAGTCAGGAATTAGGGTTTTGACCTAATTTCACCTTTGAGTTAACTTGCGAAGCAAGACATGACTTAAAGCTTCAAGATGAACTTTAAGGACCTCAAATACATAATATTGACATGTCTACAAGATTTAATTAACTCAAATAGCTTGATTCATAAGCCACAAGAACTCAAAACCATCTGGTCACAAACTAGGGTTTTTGATGAAAAAGTCAACCCTACCATGGACTATTGACCTACCCTTAATCTAAAACCTTGGGGAGGGGTCCAAGATATTCCTAAATACCCTTAGAGGCCATCCATGAAGTTTAATTAGGCTCAGGGATTGATTTTACAAAAGGATCACAAAGTCAAAGTTTCATCTAATGGAAAAAGTTAACTGTGCCAAAACCAAGTTTGACTTTTTAAAATTTTGGTCAACCAAGGTTTCCTTAACCCTAAAATGCTGTTAATATGTGATTTGAATCATCATTCATCAATAAAAATCAAGAAAAGTGATATAACTTGTGAAAGGGGTAATCTTAGAAAACTTTGAATTTTTCTAAGTTAAGGAACAAAGTGGCTAGGGTACCAACTTTGCAAGGTCATAACTCCTAAACCACAAGGCTTTTTTCTCCCATTCAATGCTCAGATTGTAGTCCATCTTACATACTTCAAATATGTCAACTACAAGATATTTCAATTCATTATGGATTTGGAGTTATGGATTGATAAAAATCACAAAAACATGAAAATCACATTTTTTCCAACACTTAGTAAAATTTTCACTAAGTTAGAATTTGTTTCACTTTTTCCAAAATGTAGAGGCATATTTCAATCTGATGTAAGTTGATTCAAAACTAAATTTGGACATCATATTAAAGTAGGAAACATCAGCTTTCCAAATTGTCCAAAAACTCCATCAAAATCCATTTGAGCTAGGAGTTATGGATCTCCAAAGTTGCCTTGTTGCAAACTGCCTCCATGACAGTTTTAGGCAGATTTTGTGCAAACTTGCACCCCACGATTCCCTAAACAAATTTTGAACACTTTGATCATTGCAATTCTGTTCAGTTACAATCCAAATGGGTGGATGATCTGATCCCTAACACAAAATGCCAAAAGACCTAACTTGCCATGTGCAAAACCATCATGAATGGAGCCTTGAATTTCGATTTTGGCATCAAGCATTAAAGTGATGCATTTAGGTGGCATAAATGAACCACAAACCAGTCTAATTGACTCAATATATGTCCAAAGATCAGAGCACCTGAACCTGCAAAGCCTGGTGCAAGTCAATGGCTAGAGGAGACCATTGACCAAAGAATCAAACATTCAATACAATCTGATCCAAGTTGCCATTCACTATTACTTGCGAAACAAACTTGCTCTACTATAAATAGAGCTCATTTGTGATCAGTTCAAGCACACCAAAGGCCCTAAATAGATGCCTTTCTCAAAATCACCTCCTTCACTCCCAAAACACCTTCTCTTGCAAGTCACTATCGGGTTTTGCATTTGAGAGTGATTCCAACCAAACCAATGGTTCACACCAAATTCACAAAATCACCAATTTATATTATTTACTTAATATAGTTAGAATTTTTGTAATTAATTTCATTTTTATGGTTTTTAAACATTTTAAAAATGAAATTCCCACTTTGATTTTTCATTCTAAATGAATTTCAAACTTTCATGTGATTAAACATGGTTTTTAAAACATTTTTCAAAGTGTATAATTTGTGTTTTTTAATATATTTGATATTTTGATCATTTATTATTTAAATTTCCTTTGAAAAATGATATTTTTATTTAAAATTAGGGTTTCCTCTTGATTTAAAATTTTCAAACATCTTTGGGCCTCTAATAGAGTGTAAGACCCAATCCCTTATTAAATAAACCATTTTAGGCCTTAGTCATTGTATAAGTCCCTCTATACTTTTAAAAAATCCTGGCGCGATCGTCGCCTTTTTTACAAAATCAACTAAGCCTCCCTTATGTTTTAAGACCCATCTTTATTCATTTTTCAAACTCTCTGGGCCTCTAATAGAGTGTAAGATCCAATCCCTTTCTTAACCAAAATCTTTTTGGGGCTCAGATATTGTATAAGCCCCAACACATTTTCTAAATCCTCGGTGCGGCCAGTTCAAAATCAAATAACCTGGGCCTCTCCTTGAGCTATAAGTCCCACTTCTTTTCTTAAAAACACTTTTGGGCCTCTAATAAAGTGTAAGACCCAAACCCCTCTGTACATAAATAATTTTGGGCCTCAGTCATTGTATAAGACCCAACACAGTTTTCAAAATAACAGTGCGATCATTGTTTTCACATGGGCCTCTCCTTGAGTTGTAAGCCCCATACCTTGTACAAAAATAATCTTTGGGCTCTCTATTAGAGTATAAGACCCAACTCTCTATGTAAATACTCTGTTAATAATACAGTCTGTTATTCAATAAATCATCAAGGCATCTCTTATTGAATAAGCCCCAATTTTCTGCTTTAAGATAATTGTTATCAAAACTTTCTTCAATTTCTTTGAATAACTAACATTACAGCATGGAAGCTTGCTCACCTGTAAGTTTTTATCTGCTTTCATTTACATGCTTTATATATATAACTGAATTGCTGGAAGCTTGCACACCTGTAAGTCCTTCTTTCATAACCTTTTAAATACTTGTCATATATCCACTGTATATATACTTGTATATCTGTTTAGAGTTTTCCACGGCAACTAAGTCTAGAATTTGGTAAAGCCAGTTGGTCACTCTTTCAATACATTAAAAATAAATCCCCCATAGGATTTCCAGATACAGTCTTGCCTTCTCTTGGGCTTAAACAATATGGAACAAATAGAAAGGCAGTATTCTCGGTGAACCTTTTCTTGGACTGTCACTATTAGAAATTGTCAAAGAAATTCAGTTTCCCTAGGGAGGATTAATTCCCGGTGAAACTTCTCTTGAATTTCTTCAAACTCTAGAACTGTTCACAAAAGAAAGGATTAATTCCCGGTGAAACCTTTCTTGAAAATTCTTAAGTTTGGACCCCTAGGCTTCCTAAAGGCATCCCCAGCCTCCTCTTGGGCTTTGTAAAAGGACCTTAAGGCTTCTTAGAAGTTCTCATGCCTCCTCTTGGGCTTAGTACAAGGACCCAGAGACCTCTTACAAGTATAGGATAAAACCTAGTCATCATTTACTAGAGCAATCTTTCAGAGTCAAAACATCAAACCAGTTAAGGGTTGACCTTCATCCCTTAACATACCAGCCTCTCTTGGGCATCATACAATGATATTTCACCATCTGAGAACCAATTTCTCAATACCAGTAGACTTGGACAGTCTCATTTCCCTTTGGATTTCCCAGAAACCCATTTTCCTTAGAGAATAGGAAATAACCAAAATTACCTGATCAAATCTCCAAACAGAGTTAAAACCAGCAGGTTTCCTAACTAAAATCCTTAAACCTTACCTTTAATTTTCCCCAGCATTGGGTCAATTATTGTCAATTCACCAAAAACCCTCACCAGAGGAAAGAATCCTAACTGTTGTATCCTTCGGTCAATTTACTGTCACAATCCCCATCAGAACCTCATGGTCTCTAATATTCTAACTCTTCTGTAATCCCTAGCAAGAGTTTATTTCCACAACTTGGACCTGTCTCTGGATCTCAATAATCTTCAGCTGAAGTTAGCCTCCTCTTAGGCTTTGTATAATGATCCTTCCTCAAGAAGTTAGCCTCATCTTAGGCTTTGTATAATGATAACTCCTCATCTGAGTCACAAATATTTCAGCCTCAATCTTGGGCTTTGTACAAGACACCCCCTAAATATCTCTCCAGTAGATTCAGTCAGGGTCTTCAGCCTCAATCTTGTGCTTTGTACAAGACACCCCCTAAATATCTCTCAAGTAGAGTCAGTCAGGGTCTTCAGCCTCAATCTTGGGCTTTGTACAAGACAGATATAAGATTGCCTAAGCAGAGTCATAACCCTTTCAGCCTCAATCTTGAGCTTTGTACAAGACACTAAAACACTCTCTTGTTGAGTCAAAAAATCTTCAGCCTTAATCTTGGGCTTTGTACAAGACAAATATTCTCCAGCTGAGTCAATCCTTTTAGCCTCAATCTTGAGGTTTGTACAAGACACACATAAATGTCCTCCCCAGTGGAGTCAAATCTTTCTTTAGCCTCAATCTTGGGCTTGATACAAGACAAATAAAGCCTTTTCCCCAAAGAGTCAAATCTCTTTCAGCCTCAATCTTGGGCTTTGTACAAGACACCAAATAAACACTCTCGTGTTGAGTCAGTCAAATCTCCAGCCTCCTCTTAGGCTTTGTATAATGATTTTCCCTAGTGGAATCTAATCAACCTCTTAGCTTCAACCTTGGCCTTTAATCAAGGCACACGAACATCAACATCCCCTCAGAGGAAATCAAAATCTCTGTAGGAAGATACCTCTCTGTATAATCACTGAAAAACGGTCAATCAAAACAAAACCTTAATTCAAGATAACTTCTCTAAGTGGCATACTTGTTGATGTAAGCATCCAAGTTGTCTGTCCCTTATTATCCTGGTTAAAACCTCATCTAATTGCTGTAAGTGGCAAGCCTCTGGATACAAATATCCACACCAATGTCCTTCAAGACAAACCACCTGTAAAGGCAATTATGGCATTGCTGGTCTCCATGCATTCCAGTTAAAGTAATTCCCCTTTTCCAAACCAGTTACCCAAACAACTGTGATTAACAGATGAGATATCTCTCTTTAGAGATGACAAATTCTCTCTCAGTCAAAAACTTTTAGCTTCAATCTTGCGATTTGAACAAGACACCAGACATCTGTTTCTTCCTTAGAATAGGGGGAACTACGATTTCTCTGATTTCCCTATACTCCATAACAGGGAATACGTAGGCATAAGATTACGAAATCTTAGCGAGCATACTTATAAAAAAACCTTAGGTCCTTGACCTTACCAAAAACTTTGGAAAACCCAAAAAACAACAAAAATACTCTCTCTCAGACATCCCACCAAGAAAAACTTTCCCGATTTCACAGACAAACATAATCAAGTATTAAAGCAGATCCTAAAAGTATATTCTCATGGATAACCATGTATATGATGGGTAATTGACAACTCCCCATTGTATAACCTGACCCCAGACTCCCCCAAGCTCTGTCAAGCGTTTGTTCCCTTTCCCTTCCAGCTTCACGGGATAAATAAGAAATCAGAAAGGAGCACCCAAGGTTCCTCCCACTGAGGTGAGCAATCCCCATTGCGATAAGGTGGTCACGTCACCGACAAAAATCGTACGCTACAATAGGTTAGTCTGGGTGCTTTCTGTAAACTTGAGGTTATTTACATAAAACTATACTACTGATAGTGAATTCTTCTTCCTGGATTGGTATCCCCCAGATGTAGGTGAGTTGCACCGCACTGGGTCATCATATTCTGTGTTATTTATCATTATGAAATTTACAGTTCAATCTTGATTAACATGTTGGATCGGATGTCGTAACATCTGTGTTTCTGCAATTCTAATATTCAAGGTATCACTCTGCTGTTCTGTTCTTGTTTAAATGTTTATGCAGAACAATGTCTTGACATGTGTTAGTACATCTGTTGTCTGCAATGCCAGAACTTCAATTGGTATCAGAGAAGGCATCTTGTCTGTTTCTGGATGAGATCTTTGGGAGATACTTTCTAGTATTTAAACAAGGAGCAGTTTTGAAGATCAGGTCAATCAACTCATACATACTCAAGGGTATTAATGGATGGGATGGATGTTCTGGATCGAAGGTAACAACCCGGTGATTGTTCATGTTACTGGGGAGGTTCTACAATAACTTTAGGAGAAGTGGCTAGTTCTTTTGTTGGGGTGTCTTATAAGATGTTCTAACATCTTATTAGGGCAAGCAGAATTTGTTCCTTGGTTGTTCCGCTGCATATGTTTCTGATGGAAGAGCTCTAGAATTATGGGATTCTGGAGTTGTTACTGAAGACAGATGGTGGAAGATCTCAATCGTCAGCCTCTATATTTGAAGATATATGTATCTTTTATTCCAAAGTCGGGAGCGATGGAATTGAAAGAGTTGTTGGAAGATGTCTGTTATGGTGACTTGGTACTTGGAAGCATGGTTCCAGGGTGCAACTTGAAGTCAGTTGAAGAGGAGAGGAGTTGTGTTTAGGTTTATCAAGTTCTTTCTCTGGGAGTTTGATAAATTATTGATCGGCTAGGTTGTCAAAGATACTTGAGAATTTTCTCAAGTCCACTCATAAAGGCGTCTCAGTCGTGCATCTGGAGTCTTCTAGTTACTCTTCTGACTAGAAGGTGTTTCCATGAAACACAACCTAAAGAAAGTGGAAGTGATTTATTTTCACTATCCAAAACAGCAAGGAATGATTCATTCCTCTTAATCCTAAGGGAGGATCCATTCTTATAGTAGTTTTCAGAATTGTTGAGGTAAATAGGGTTCGTTCAGAGTGAATCTTAGTTACTTGAGTCAAGGGTGGAAGCCTTGGTATCTCAACATTTTGGTTGTCAAAGAATATACTTGAAAAAGATTGAATACTTGATAAGTGTTCATGAAGTGATCTGGTTCAGTAAAGCTATAACAATTAAGAAAGATTATTGGACAAGGATTTAAGATCAATTGGTATTTGTGGAGTTCACAGGTATTTAATTTATCCTTGAAAGTTAAGATTGCTGATGTTCAATAAGATGTTGGAACATCTCATCATCAGATTTTGTGCAGAATCATGGGAGGGGTAATGAATGAGCCTTAGCATCTGTTTTGGTCTTGGGTGTTGACCTAAGAATCGGCTTCAGTCAGGTGTGATAGAAGCATATGATCTCTGGAGAGTTTCCTAGCAAGAAACCGGTCTGGATAATGGTGCTGTTGAAGATGAAGATGAAGATGAAGACATCATAATCTTGATGGATTGTTCTTGGATCAGTTTATTTCTGATATAAGAGTATTGGAGTGCAACAGGTGTGTTCATGTTGTTACTAGAAGCAACTGATGTTTATTTGGAAGATGTCCTGGCAAGAGACTTGTCCAGAATGGAGTGCTGGTGTTGGCACAACTTGGATCAGTTTATTTCTGATCTAAGTGTAGTGAGTGATTTTTTGATGTGGTTGCGAAGCACGATCGCTCTTGTACTACAGTTCGATTAATTTTTTATCCTATTGAAGCTGATGAAGGAAGGGAAATAGATGTCTCCAATTAATCTTGCTTGCATACTGAGGTTAAACAGTCAAAACTGTTGGTTTATAGATGCTATCCAAAGTCGGAGTTTCTCCTAGATTTATTTTGTTAAAAAGGGGTGTTTAGGCTATCGGTTAAGATATTAGGACAGATGTTTTTCAATTGGTGTATGAAAGTATGGGATTTTAGGTTTTTGAGTAGTGTGCTCGCTAAGAATTTTCTTTCAATCTCATGCCTATGTATTCCCGTTTACCGAAATAGGGAAATAAGAGCGATCGTAGTTCCTCATATTCTATGGGAGGAAATGGTTATTTTGGTGTCTTGTTCAAAGCCTAAGACCTGAAGCGAAAAGGTGATTTGTATCTTATTCAAAGCCCAAGATATGAAGCTGAAGGGTCTATTTGTATCTTGTTCGAAGCCCAAGATGTAAATCTAAAGTTGGTTGGTATCTTGTTCAAAGCCCAAGATATGAAGCTGAAAGGTCTCGACTTTAGAGAGAATTTGTCATCTCTAAAGAGGGGGTTGTATGTCACAACTGTTGGGTGACTGTGTATAAAGGAGAATTACTTTAACCGGGATATGTGAATCCGACAATGCCATAATTTCCTTCATAAGGGATTTTCAACTTGAAGGAGAAGACTTTAACTCAGTGTAGAGCAATGCCATTTTTCCTTAGGAATTTCTCATGCTAAAAGAGGGATATTGGCATGGATGTAGATGATCCAGAGGCTTGCCGCTTACAGCAATTAGATGAAGGAGTTGTTGATGTTTGTATACTGTGAACGAGGAATAACTTTGATGCTAAAAGGTTGATTAGTTCAACCGGGGTTTCCTTATACAAAGCCTAAGAGGAGGCTATTGGCCCAACAAGAGGGGTTTTTTATGTGTCTCGTACAAAGCCCGAGAGAGAGGCCAAAAGGGTTTGACTCAGCGAGGGAGTCTTTTGTATCTCGTACGAAGCCCGAGATGGAGGGTAAAGAAGTTTCACTCGACAAGAGAGTCTTTTGTAACTCGTACAAAGCCCGAGATGAAGGCTAAAGTTTGTTTGCTCCGCTGGGGAGAATCATTGTACAAAGCCCAAGAGGAGGCTATTATAACTATAACAGTTGAGTGACGGATCCAATATGCTGATTTAAAGAGAAAACCAATTCTTATATGAGTAATGTTTGCCCTCAGGGATTTTGTTTCGAGGATCAGGGATATTTTCTATTATTTAAGGAAACGGGGAGTCCAAAGGGAATTGGGACTGTCTGAGTCTATGAGTTTTCTTCCTATTTTTGGAAGGGAGCTTAAGAATGTCTTTGAGACTCAAGGATAATAGACTGTCCAAGCCTGGAGTTTAATCTTTTGTACTATGCTTTAAGAAACAGTAGTATGGTCTAGACTCTTTGAAAGACTATTCTATGAAGATGACTACTTTCTGTTCCTATACCTCTAGGAGGTCGTCGGGACAATTTATACGAATCCCAAGAGGAGGCTGGAAACTTTTAAGAAGCCGAGAGGTCCTTGTATGAAGCCCAAGAGGAGGCTATCATTCCCGGGGGAAGAATCATTATACGAAGCCTAAGAGGAGGCTGTGAATACTTCTAAGAAGCCGACAGGTCCTTGTACTATGCCCAAGAGGAGACGGGGATTCTTTTAGGAAGCCTGTGGGTCCTTGTATAATGCCTAAGAGGAGGCCGATGCTTTTTAGAAACCCGTGGGTCCCAAACCAAAGAAAAGTTCAAGAAAAGTTTCACCGAGAATAATTCATTTAGTGAACAGTTCTGAGATTTGAAGAAATTCAAGAGAAGTTTCACCGAGAATAATTCATCTCTGGGGAGTAGAATTTCTTTGACAATACCTAAAGAGTGAGAGCCGAAGAGAAGACTGTATCTGGTGCTCCTATTGGGGGTCTAGCTTGTCTATTTCTACGAGTAATCGAAATGGCTTTACCTAGTACTAGACGTAGTTGCCGGGGAAACTCTAAATATCTATACTATTATTACACAGTCGATATGAGTTTATGAAAGAATACTTACAGCGAAACAGCCCCACAATACAGTTATATGTATATGAAAGCGGTAAATGAAAGCATATAAATAATTACTCGGTTGTAGAGCTTCCATGCTGTTTGGTTAGTTGTTCAACAAGGAAAGATTGAAAACAACAAAATATTCAAAATCAAAGGAGAAAGTGCTTTAAAAAAGAAAGATTGGGGCTTACAGCTAAAGGAGAGGCCCAGGGTTTTGTCAGTGATCGCACTATTGTTTCACATTTGTACAGAGGGGCTTATACAATACCTGAGCCCCAAAATTGTTTTGGTTAAAAGGGGATTGGGTCTTACACTTTAATAGAGGCCCAAAAAGTTTGAATGGGTCTTATAGCTCGAGGAGAGGCCCATATGGTTTATTTTAAACGGGCAACGATCGCGCCGAACTTTTTGAAATACAACAGGACTTATACAATAAGTGAGGCCCAAGATAGGGTTGTATTTACAAAGGGTGGGCTCTTACACTCTAATAGAGGCCCATGAGTGTTTTAAGATGTTTGATGAGGGTTGAATTAATCAAAACCCTAATTTGTTTCCAAAATGCATTTTAATTGAATAAAAATTCAATTAAAATGATCAAAAATTGTTTAACACATGGAAAACAAATTGTGGTCTTGGATTAATGTTTCACAAATCAAGTTTTGACCTACAAACTAATTAGAAACCATTAATCTTTGCCAAATCAAGAAGCAAAATAAAATATTTTAAATGTAAAAAACAATTAAAATATTAATTCTTTGTAAAAATATAAATTATATGAAATAAATAATATTTTTGTGATTTTTTAGGAAAATAAAATATTTTAACATTTTTGTGAATTATTAAAAAAAGAATAAACTCAAAATCATTAAAACTCAGAGAGAAATTAATTTTTGAATCAATTAAATAAAATCACAAAATTCAAATATTTGAAGTTTCAAAAAAATAGCGCCAAGAACACCCAAGAACACGCGCGTGTTCTGGGTTTTGCCCAGATTTGCATTTTCTCTCCAATCTCACTGAATACTTGATGGGATCATGCAAACCACATATCAATCTGCTCGTCTTAACCTCACGATCATGTCTGTGGTATTTAATTTCATTTATTTTTAACATGGAATGAGAAATCAAGACAATACCTCAAGAACCCTAAAATTTGCATGAAGGCTGAGAATTTTGATACACGATTCAAACAAAGCAATTAATTGAGGGGAAACATTCCATACATGATTATGAACATTTGGCAAAAGTATTGTGCGAGGAAATATGCATAGATTGAGAGATGACCAAGTTTAGGCTTACCTCTAGGCCGTGACAGCAAGTGCAAGGTGATTTTTGAGTTGGAGGTGTTACAGATGAGTGGTGATGATCTGAACAGCTTCCCTACACCCTATGGAGTGTGTTTGAATGCTTGGACTTGTTTGAAAATGGCTGGATCACTTCATGGCATCTCAGCTGCAACATGGTTAAAACCTTGAGCAACTAGCAGGTGATTCTGAGAAATCAGTGTTCCATATGTTGTTTAAGTGTTTGGATCACTTCTATATGATGTATGTGAGGTGTGTGTGTGTGTGTGTGATTAGTTTGATTGGAAAAGCCCTCAAACTCAAAACCCAATAGTGACTTGCTTTGGAAGGAAAATTGGGAGTGAAAGAAGAGATTTTGAGGAAAGCATCTGTTTGATGGCTTTGTTGTACTCAAACTGATCACAATTGAGCTCTATTTATAGTAGAGCAAGTTTGTTTTACAAGGAATAGTGAATGGCAACTGCTGAGTAGGGTTGGCCAATGTTGAGCAATGAGAATCCAAGTCTCCTCTAGCCATTGACTAGAGGTTAGGGCATAGGCTGTTGGTACCCTTGGTCTTGGATAAGTCTTGACTGAATTCAGTTGCAAATAGCTCAGTCCATGCCACCTTGGTGCTTCCATTGAATGCTCCAATCCAAAATTGGAGTCTTGTCCCTATTTTTGGAAATTCTAGGTTTGTCATGCTATTTCTTGTTCCAAGGACTTTGGAGGCTTGGCTCAGTGATTGTCCCCTTTAGATTTGATCCTCAGATGTGTCCAAGATGATGACAAGGCTTGGAATTGGCTGATTTAGGAAAATTGACCAAAAATGCAAAATTCTGCCTTGCCTTGGCAGTTTTCAGCAAGGCATTTTGCCACTACCATATCTCTTAGCTCAAATTGAATTTGGTGATGTTCTTGGCCATTTTGGAAAGCCCTTATATGATACAACAACTGTTTGATCATATTTGGTTTTGATACTTTTTGGATCCAAGTGAAAAATCCCTCTACATTTGGAAAAATCCCTTGCCACTTTATTTCATAACTTAGAAAATTTTCTAAGTTTTTATGGTTACCCCTTTTACAAGTTATCCCACTTTCTTTGATTTTTCTTTATGAATGATGATTCAAATCATACATTAACATCATTTTAGGGTTAAAACACCATTTTTGTGAAAAATCTCAAAAAGTCAAAGTTGAGTTTTGTGCACAGTTGACTTTTTGTCAGATGAATTCCAAACTGTGCGATCCTCTATGAAGTCATGTCCTTGACCTAAATCAAACTTCATGGACATGTCCCATGGGTGTTATAGGGTGTATTGAATCATGTTTTAGGGCTTGGGAGCATGTTCTGGTCAAAAGTGAAAGTTATAGTTGACTTTTTTCGCAAAACCCTAATTGTGGTTTAGATGAAATTGAGCCTTGTTGCTCAAACTTCTTGGATTAATACATTGTTGTAAATGGATCAATGTGGTACATTAGAGACCCTCGAATCATGTCTTGAGGTCTTGGCTCATGTTTTGTCCCAAAACTCAACTTAGGGGTGAATTAGGTCAAGAAACCCTAATTCCTGATTTTTGATGAATGCATCCCCTAGGGCAAAATTGACTTGATGATTGGGGCCATGAGGTTCCATGGAGCATATTGGGTTATGTTTTGGATCTTTGGCTCTTGCCCAGAGGAAAATCTCCATCTGGAGGCCCTGGTAGACCAAAACCCTAATTTGGTGACACCGGCGATCTTGAGGCTTGATCCACCTAGCAGGGAGCATCCTTGTGCTTATTCCTTGAAGTGGGAGTCCTTTTTATCCATTGTGGATGTTTGAGAGTGTAGACAAGTTAAAGATCATGTCATTCCTTGATAGATCCTTTGTCTAAGAGCTCTGAGAGGGCTTGAAACCCTAATTCTGCTTGTAGTGACTGCTCAACAATCCTTGAGGAAATTGATGAGGCATGATGACATATCCATATTGTGATGATGAATAGCACAATGATGGGAAATCTTAGTGGTCAAAATTTGGGGTATGACAGATGCCCCTATTTAATCTTCTTGGACCTGAAGGTGTGAAGGGCGAAGGTATTCGGGCATTCGGGGTGCAAGAGGATTAAATATCGGAATATCCGAAATTTTGATGGTTTATGAATGGCAGCTTACGCATTCATCTTTTTTTGCTAAGCAATGGTGCTTAGAAAAGGGTAAAACTTCCCCTCAATCCTGGTCTTTGTACCAAGGAATTGGTCTAAGTTTCTGAAATAAACTTCCCCTCGATCATGGTTTCCTACCAAGGATCTGGTCTCAGTTTCTGAAATAAACTTCCCCTCGATCCTGGTTTCCTACCAAGGAACTGGTCTAAGTTTCCGATGTAAACTTCCCCTCAATCCTGGTTTTCTACCAAGGAACTGGTCTCAGTTTCTTTTGTCAATAAATTTTATCGACAAGGGACGCTATGTGTAGCGGTTTTTCCTTAAACTTCTCGCCGAATTTTCCTGGGGAGATGCCATTTTGACGGAAAAAGTTTTGACGTCATACTTGCTGGGGAAGCCAATCGTCAGAGTTGTAGAGTTGTACAAACTTCTCTATTGGAGACGCCATTTGTTTCTATTGGAGAAAACGAGTTTCTTGAGAGACTGCTTCCTCTTGGGGTCTTACAACATAATTTTCTCGGGATCTTCCTAGAGAAATGCCATATGATGGGATCCAATTTTGAGGTGCCGATGACCTTTTCATCAGTGGTTTTTTTGGAGAAAAACTGCCGTACCGCCGAATCTTTTGATTAAGAGGCTTTCTCTAGGGATCTTCCTTAATTTGGGAAATCAAGGATATCATCTTCAATGGCGAAGAGTGACATTTGTCAAAAGTTTCTCTGATCTTTCAGAGGTTCAAGTTATCAAAGTGGTCAAGGAGCCAACTTCAATCCAGAAATAAACTGGAGGAGAGATTGTTCAGACGCTACGCTTCCTGACGAGGAAAGAGCTGACAACTCGATTGAGAGGACTTTTATCACTAGGGATAAGACCGACTAGAGTGATAGTGATGCAGTATGAATATGAAATGTAAATCAATAATGCATGATGTATGTATGTATATGCTGACATAACTGACACGACATACAAACTAGTGGATGAACACGACTGGATACTCGACCACTACAGGGGATGAAAAGTATCACTGGGTTCAAAATAGCAATTCTACCTTGCTTAGGATAGATAATCCCTGCGGGGAGATATATTGGTCGGGCTTAGGAGATAAGAACTCGGCCGAGGGTATCAGATGGGAAAGCCGCATCTGATACAGCTGATCCTTCGTTCAGGCGTATTGACTTAGAAGGAGTACTTTGATTCTGCACTTTGAAGTTTGCTTAATTCGGGAGAAACGAAGGATGTTCTTTTGATGTTCGACAGTCAAAAGAAATTGCCATCTTTATTTTAAAAGCAGAAAAAGTTTTAACAAGTAAATTCGTTTTGTGTTATTTCAAGAATCGTTGATCAAGTTAAAAAACGTCGTTTTGTAAAGCTAAAACAAATGAGAATTACAAACAAAAGCACAAGGGCTCCAATTTTATTGATAGGATGGAAATCAGCCAAGCGCGTGATTCCACAGAGCATATACAAAGTTAGAAAATGGTAATTTACGGGGAAAAGGGCTACGTTGAAACATAACGAACACTATCCTTCTACCAATTTTGAATTCGGGGCATCCTGAGCTTCTGTCGAAGATGACCTTGACTGGAGATTTCCTGATGGACGATGTAACTGCTGCTGAGGGACTTGCCCCTGTTGAACATAGTTACTTGCCAATATCCGTAATTTTTCCTGGATTGTACTTTGGGATTTCCAATCCACCGGGATGATTTTTTCGTTTTGTCTCTAATTTTTTCCTGGACCGCCTTTTCGGGTTTTCAATCCATCGAGACGTTTTTTTTTAGTTTAGGTGAAGTATTTCTTGACTACATCAACATTTGTGGGTAGGCAAATTCCTCTCCGTCCATGGTTGCAAGTCTCAAGGCGCCGCCTGAGAAAGCTTTCTTGACCACATAAGGGCCATCATAATTTGGAGTCCATTTGCCTCGCGAATCAGTGAGAAATGATTGTATCTTTTTGAGCACGAGGTCTCCTTTTCTGAAAACGTGAGGTCGGGCCTTTTTGTCAAACGCCCTTTTCATTCTTTGCTGATACAACTGACCACGGCATAGTGCCGTTATTCATTTCTCTTCGATCAGGTTGAGTTCATAGTGTCGACTTTGACACTACTCAGCTTCTGTAAGCTTAGCTTCCATCAATACCCGAATTGATGGAATCTCTACTTCTATGGGGAGCACTACTTCCATGCCATACACTAGAGAGAAAGGGGTTGCCCCTGTTGAAGTGCGGACATATGTGCGATAACCATAAAGAGCAAAGGGTAGCATCTCGTGCCAATCTTTGTAGGATACAACCATCTTTTGAACGATCTTCTTGATGTTCTTATTAGCCGCTTCTACCGGTCCATTCATCTTGTGTCGGTAGGGAGATGAGTTATGGTGTTCAATTTTGAACTCAGCGCACAACTCCTTCATCATCTTGTTATTCAAGTTAGACCCATTATTAGTAATGATCTGACTCGGAACACCATAACGGCAGATGATATTGTTTTTGACGAATTGGACCACCACTTGTCGGGTTACATTAGCGTACGACGCTGCTTCAACCCACTTGGTGAAGTAATCAATGGCTACCAGAATGAACCGGTGTCCGTTCGAAGCCTTGGGCTCAATCAGGCCAATCATGTCGATTCCCCATATGGAAAAAGGCCACGGGGAAGAGAGAACTTTGAGATGTGATGGCAGTACATGAATTTTGTCGGAGTATATCTAACACTTGTGACACCTCTTCATGTACTCGTAGCAGTCGGATTTCATTGTGAACCAATAGTACCCTGCTCTCAAAATGTTTCTCGCCATTGTGTGTCCGTTGGCATGAGTGCCAAAGGATCCTTCGTGAATTTCTTTTATCAGTATGTCTGCTTCTGGTCTATCGACGTATCAGAGGAAAACCATGTCAAAATTCCTCTTATAGAGAGTATCACCGCTCAAGAAGAAGTTTCCAGCCAGTCTTCTGAGGGTTTTTCTGTCTTTCCTGGATGCCCCAGGTGGGTACTCTTGTTTCTGAAGGAAGCATTTGATATCATGATACCAAGGTTTGTCGTCTATGACTGCTTCGATCGCGGAGATGTAAGCGGGTCGTTCAAGGCGCATTATGTCAATCTTAGGTATGTCATTCCACTGACCTACACTAATCATGAAAGAGAGAGTGGCTAAGGCATCAGCCATGTGATTCTCCTCACGAGGGATATGATGAAACTCGATTCTGTTAAAGAAGGGTAACAACCTTCTTGCATAGTCTTTGTAAGGAATCAGCCCTGATTCGTATGTGTTCCAATCTCCTTTTATTTGATTGACAACCAAAGCTGAGTCGCCATATACGTCCAAGTTCTTCATCCTCAAATCAATTGCGTCTTCGAGACCCATAATACAAAGTTCGTATTTGGCCTCGTTGTTTGTGCACTTGAACGTTAGTCTAGCGGTGAAAGGAATGTGGGTACCCTGAGGGGTAACAATGATTTCCCCAATTCCATTTCCATATTAATTAACTGCTCCATCAAAGATAAGTCTCCATTAGGAACCTGGTTCTGGCCCTTCATTGGGTAGCGGTTCATCACAGTCTTTCATTTTTAGATATATGACATCTTCGTCTGGGAAGTCAAACCCGATTGATTCTTGATCGTCAATCGGTTGATGAGCCAAATTATCGGCTAAAATACTTCCTTTAACGGCTTTCTGAGCGTGGTACTCTATGTCATATTCTGATAACAACATCTGCGAACGGGCAATCCTTCCCGTGAGAGCAGGCTTTTCAAATACATACTTGATTGGATCCATTTCAGAGACCAACCAAGTAGTGTGACGAATCTTGTACTGGCGAAGACTTTTGGCTGCCCAAGCCAAAGCGCAACAAGTTTTCTCAAGCATCGTGTACCGAGTCTCGCAGTCGGTGAATTTCTAGCTCAGATAGTAAATGGCAGACTCTTTCTGCTTGGTTTCGTCTTGTTGGGCAAGTACACATCCCATTGAGTTTTCCAAGACTGTGAGGTAGATGATCAGTGGTCTTCCTTCCACTGGAGGTGATAGAATCGGTAGATTTAACAGATATTCCTTAATATTATTGAAGGCAGTTTGACAGTCTTCTGTCCAAACGCAGTCCTAGTTCTTTTTCAGTAACCTAAAAATCGGCGCACACGTGGCGGTCATGAGGAATATAAATCTGGAGATGTAGTTTAAACGTCCCAGGTATTCCATTCGATGAGGCTCAGCTGATTTTCATTGTTCAACTGACTTTCTTACCCCAAGTCTCCTGGGTAAGGTTGCCACATTGGCAGACCATCCATTGGGCCATAATAGGTGTAGTCAAAATTGTCCTTCATCGGAGTGTCTTCCTCTAATGAATTTGGTGGAGCACGGCATCCTTCTGGATCACAATCTCCATACATCATTTCGACGTCTGACCTTGGTATAAATCTCAGACTTTGTGTAGGAAAGCAAAAGGGAGTCCGCGTTTCGTCCTGAGACATATAACTGTCCTTGTTGAGGTAGGACTTCCATTCTTCACGGAGGAATCATCTTTATTGATGGTATGCACTTCCGGAGTCACCGGGTGAAGGAAACCTCCACTGTGAAAGAAGTTCCGAATGGGATGAAGACTTTCATTGTTGGCAGCCGTCTGGGTACAAGTTGCAGAAAAACCAAGACCCTTCTTTGTTTTATTGTCAGTAGGAATGACAAGCTGTCCCCATCCTGTCGTATTGGTACTTTTGACTGCTTTAATAGCATCTTTTTATGAGGAAATCGAAGTTCCTCCTTCTGGTTGATCTCCACTGTGTAACGAAAGTGTTTGGAACGGGGTTCCGATTATCCCTTCTGGTTCCACATAAGTGGATGACGATAAATTACTTACGAGCAAAGCCTGTTCCCCATAGACTGTGACAAGTTGGCCGTTCTGGACGAACTTTAGCTTTTGGTGGAGGGTCGAAGTGACCGCTCCAGCCTGATGTATCCAAGGTCTTCCTTATAAACAACTGTAAGTTGCCCGAATTTCCATGACCTGGAAAGTGACTTGGAAAGTGTGAGGACCAATAGTTATGGGAAGGTCGACTTCACCGATAACCGTTTTTCTGGATCCGTCGAACGCTTTGACGACAACCTCGTTGATTCTCATCGGAGGGCCTTTGAATGATAATTGCATCAAAGTGAACTTTGGCATAACATTCAGGGCTGGCCCTATGTCTACCAGTACGCTGGCCAAAGCATCATCCTGGCAGTTAACTGTGATATTGAGCGCCATGTTATGATGGCGACCCTCTTCAGGTAATTCCTCATCACTAAATCCCAAATTGTTGTAGGAATTGATGTTAGAGACAATGATATCGAACTGTCTGATTGTTACATCCTGTTCCACAAAGGCTTGCTCCAAGACTTTCTGTAAAGCCTCCCTGTGCGCTTTTGAACTTAGTAACAGTGATAATACCGAGATCTTTGAAGGATTCTGCAACAGTTGATTGACAATGTTGTATTCACTCCTTTGGATGAGTTTCAGCATCTCATCATTGTTTTTTGAAAGGTCGGGATTATTGGATTTACCGACAGGTGGATCGGGAAATTCCGTCTGAAGTTCCTTTTCTTTGTTGGACTCTCCAACTCCTCTGTTGAAGATTCTACCACTCCTCGTTACACGACTGATGTCTGCAATATTTACGACGGAGGGTAATTGAATTTCCTTTCCATTTTCAATTATCGTTGCACCGTATTTGTAAGGGATTGCCTTAGTTGATTCATACGGTAGTGGTCCCGACAGATAAATGACTATGGGAGCCTTCTGGTTTTTCTGACCATCGTACGTAATCTCTTCCCGGTTGGGAACTTTGGATTCGTCAAGTAGAGGAATGATGGCAAAAACATCCCTAGTTCTATGATGATCAGAGATTACGACAACGTCCTCAATTTGATCTGCAAGGTAGTTCGGCAACTAGTTGATTGGTCTGGAACCTGGGTATGGGCGAATCTCTCCATGATCCACCTGCCCCTGAAGAGCAGCTCTCACAAGGTAGCACCCTTGGTTACTTTCTGAACAGACTCTACAATGTTCATAGTTGTGTGGTGGCACCTGGACACACCCGCTTTGAATACAATGTAACCTCACTAGGTTAGCTTCCACAGATCGGACATCCTGACTTTAACACTGAGCCGGGTTTCTGTTATTGATACTAATTTGCTAAGTATCTTCATCCATATAGATTGGCATCCACCAGTGATTTAACAAGTGCTGAAGTGCCTCCTGGACAAGGGTACAACCTTGATCGTTTTCGCAGCCCGCTTTACAGCTGTGATAATTATGTGATATCAGGAATCTGAGTCGGACCTGCTCAACATGTAACTCTACCAGGTTGGTATTCATTAAACGAATATCGAAGATCTGAACCATGTTGATCTGATAAGGATTCCTATCATGGTAGTCCTGGATTCATCCGAGATCCATCTGACGCTGGAGGGCCTCTTGTATGAAAGAGCATCCCTGTTTGTTTACCGAGCAAGTCAGACAGGAACTGTAATCATGCCGCGGCAGATTATGTTACTGGCTTTGCCTCGAGTGCATCTCCACCAAGTTGACATTCATTGCATGGATACCGTGGTTTTGAATGACATTGGAATTCGTACAGACCATGTTAACTCCACGAACTTGGTGCTCTTGGATCCATCTGAGATCCATGTGTTTCTGTAGAGCTGATTGCACTACAGAACACCCTCGATTGCTTTTAGAGCAGACATCGCATTGATGATAATTATGAGGTGGCACATGGCCATATCCGCTCTGTCTACAATGCATCTTGACCAGATTGGTCCTTAACAAAAGTACATCGTGAATTCGATAGACATTGTTAGACTCTCCTTCTATCAGCTTGACTGCAGCTTTCTCATGTCGAGGTAGCGGGTTCGTAAGAACATTGGGATTCGTATCTTTGAAAGATAAGACCCCGCTCCTAACAAGCTTTTGCACGTCGGACTTGAAATTAAGGCAGCTCTCTATGTTATCCCCTGATCCTCCTTGATGATAAAGGCATGTCTGATCCACCTTAAACCAAAAAGGCGGATTTTATGGTAATTTAAGAGGAGACTTAGTCTGGATGTGCCCCTTGGCTAGTAGTAATGGAAATAGTTCTGCGTACGATAGGGTATAGGATCAAATCCTTGTGGCCGCGTTGTACGGTTGTTGTTGTATTGAGGACGAGCCTGCTGAAGAGGCTGTTGTGTCCTTTGCTGATTAGGTTGGCTCTGCGCAACCTGAGGCTGATACGTAGGAACGGGCGCGAGGTTAATAGCAGGAGTCACAGCTGCTACTGGTTGATACCGTATCAGTTTGTACTACTTGATGATCCAACGTCTTTTACCAAACGTCCTTCTCGGACGGCTTCCTCAAGACGAACTCCCATACCGACCATTTCGGTGAAGTCACTGGGCGCACTGGCAACCATTCTGTCGTAGTAAAATGTGCTCAAGGTCTTTAAGAAGATCTTTGTCATCTCTTTTTCCCAAGAGGTGGACAAATTTGGGAGACGATCTCACGCCATCTCTGAGCGTACTCCTTAAAGGTTTCCTTGTCCTTTTGTGACATTGATCTGAGTTGATCTCTGTCTGGTGCCATGTCCAAATTGTATTTGTATTGTTGGACAAAGTCAGTGCCTAGATCTCGGAATGTGCTGATCGTATCATGGTTCAAACCCATGTACCATTTTAATGCGGCACTGGTTAAACTATCCTGAAAGTAGTGAATTAGTAGGTCCTGATTCTCTGTCTAAGCTGACATTCGCCGAGTGTACATCACCAGGTGGCTCTGAGGGCAAGAGTTACCCTTGTATTTTTCAAAGTCGGGCACTTGGAACTTGTGTGGGACTTTCACATTAGGGACCAAGCAGAGGTCTGTCGCGTCCTTTCCAAATAAATCCTGACCGCAAATGGCTTGCAGCTCCTTCTGCATCTCCGGGAACTGGTCCTGGAATTCATCCATTCTGTCAAACATGGTTTCCTTTTTACCCGAAGGTATCTGTCCTTCCGGGACAGTGTGCACAACAAGAGGTGGTACTGTTACTACGGCAGTGAATCTTGGCGTTTCCTGAAGTTTGTAACCTTCAGGAGTCCTCAATATGCCTCTGGCATCTTCGCTTTCCCGAAGTTTGTAACCTTCAGGCCCAGCGACTTCTGCTATGATTCCCTGATCTTCAGTGATCGGCGGAACATATCCTTCCGGGATATAGTTATCAGGCATGCCCCAAGGACGATCTTTCGACATTTGATACCTAGGATCGTACTTCTCCACTATGGGCGCTGATGTGATCTCTGAGATCATTGTTCTTTGTAGCTGAGCTTCTTCCATGGCTTGCATGTCGTTACGAAGCTTTCTCATATCCTCTCTCAGAGTGTCGATCTCTTCCTTCAACTCTCTGTTCTCTTCCTCAAGATCATCCATCCTTTTCTGACGATTAGCCCGAGTATTGTATGAACGAGACAGCTTGACTCTAGAACCGAGACACAAACGTGAGATTCGTAGGTAAGAAGAATACGTGACGTGGGAATGATGAATGCAATGATTATATTAATTGTTTTTTGGTTTAATCAAAATAAACTTCGACAATTAGATTGCAAATATCAAACAGTGGGGAAACCCCGTTTTATTAAATTTCAAAAGATTGCGAAAATGGAAATACAGTAAATTACAAGGTGCGGAAATAGAAACCTAAGCTAATGGGTCCTGAGTCCTCTCTGAGGAGAACTCGGGTACTGATTCTGGTACTTTCCTTTTCTTTGACCGGGGCTCTTGGGCCGTTGTCGGGTTGTCATTCCTTTGCCAGGTGAAAGGAGTGAGCAAATTCCTTTGGTCATCCTGATTCTCTATAGCATGCTGCTCCAAAATTTCAATCAGAGCATCCTTATCCTTTAGTAATTGATGTATTTTGATACATTCCACATTGAGAATGCGATATTTGTTCTTCCAAGACCTCCTCTCCCGCTGAACTTTGTTGAGAGTAACCTGAAGTTTTTCCGTCTCAGTCATGAAGTACATGACAGATTTCCTTGGTAGAAGAACTCTGTGACGAGGATAAGGCATCTTCAACTTGAGAGCTCTAGTTTGTACCCAGTGGAGATAAGGCTCCACAGAGACACAGTCCAGTTTTCCTAGAGACTCCCATCCTTTTTTATGAACGTGTTTCCAAGCGTGCACTATTTCCATCTTTAGTGCTCTGTCATTTTCTCCTTCCTTGAAGAAAAGACCTTCCAAATGAGCATTACGCGGGACATGCCTCATCGGGTATCCAAACTGACGACAAACGAGAACTGGATGGTAGTTGATTCCTTCCTTAGTTCCTATAAGGGGTACGTTGGGGAAGTTTCCACAACGGTCAATGATCCTGATCCTGTCATAAATCCTATTACACCAATCTATGTCAGAGTTGGTGAGAGACATGATTTTCTTCGACCAACGTAAGGCACCCTTGTGATCCCAAAAAGCATCAGACTTAGGCAAGTGAGAGATAAACCATTTGTATAGCAGAGGTACACAACATGTGATCTCCCCTCCACTATACAAATTTACTAAGTGTACAGAATGATACGCGTCTACAAGCAAAGTCGGCTTAGGGTTTCCAATGAGAAAAACCTTAATGGCGTTGATATCGACGAAGTTATTAATGTTGGGAAATAAAAATAATCCGTAGGTGAGTAAGACAAAGATGCTTTCAAAAGCAGTCCCGTTCCCTATACTAGCAAAGTACAAAGCCTTCTTTGTCAAGAACTGGGCTGGCAAACCTTGTATGCCACCCTTAGTGGTCATGTGAGTCCTGACCTCTGACTCATCCAAATGAATTGCTCTTGCAATGGTCTGATCCTTTGGAATTTCTTCCAGTCCAAAAAATGGAGCTCGATCAATGATGTGTAAATCGATCAGATGAGAATATTCCTCCAGCGTTGGTGAGAGCTGGTAATCCCGGAATGTAAAGCAATGATAAACCGGATCGTAGAACTGAATGAGCGTCTCCATGATTCCCTCAATCACATGGATCCTTAATAGATATAACATACCATCATATTTGGCTTTGAAAGCCTCTTGGTTTGTGACCATTCTCACCAAACCTCTCAAATCCTCTAGTTTTGGAATCTTGAAGGTATACTTATGAGCTCTCCTTCTACCGAAATCCATGAGCACAATCTTTTTCTCTGACATTTGCAATCACAGTCTTAGTTTAGTTTGAAAACAAGAGACTAGTAGAGAAATTTTTCTTTTTGTTTTAATGTTTTTTAAATGAATGCATGAATGCAGCACATAAAAACATAGAAAAAACATGGGGTCAAAGGGTCGTTGTCACGGAGTCAAGGCTCTACCCATCCCAAAGGTTTACTAGTGACTTTTGTACCTGTCTCTCATCAACATCAACTCTTGTCAAAAAAACACCAGCGTGCCGGGAATCGTGCTAGGTGGTGTTTTTTGAAGAGTCCTCAGAAGAGGGTGGCATCGCATGACAACTATTTCCAATAGCCTCTGCGCCACTAAAGGGGTTTTCCTAGGTGTATACTCAATCTTTCCACATGCGACATCACACACATTCCCATTAGCAGAAAAATAAACACATATATCAATTAGGAAAAGCAGTATATATATTTATCCAAATGTCCTAGACTTTTAAAAGCTAAGAATCTTATGTTCCGAATAGAAAATGCGTCCCTGGCGGAGGCGCCACTCTGTGGTTCCTTTCCAATTTAGGGGTTTTGACCTAAAGTCCTAGTGAAAGTCAACAAAAAAGTCCTATCTCAGTGAAATTCCCAAAGAAGAAAGACGGCCCCTTTTTATGGTTTCCAACTATGGCAGATACGAATACTTCGTCTAACGTCCCCAGTGAAGTCGTCATTTTTTTGTAGCGAGTGATTTTTTGATGTGGTTACGAAGCACGATCGCTCTGGTACTACAGTTCTATTCATTTTTTATCTTATTGAAGCTGATGAAGGAAGGGAAATAGATGTCTCCAATTAACCCTGCTTGCATACTGAGGTTAAATAGTCAAAACTTTTGGTTTACAGATGCTATCCAAAGTGGGGGTTTCTCCTAGATTTATTTTGTTAAAAAGGGGTGTTTAGGCTATCGGTTAAGATATTAGGACAGATGTTTTTCAATTGGTGTATGAAAGTATGGGATTTTAGATTTTTGAGTAGTGTGCTCGCTATGATTTTTCTTTCAATCTTATGCCTACGTATTCCCGTTTACCGAAACAGGAATATCATATCGATCGTAGTTCCTCCTATTCTATGGGAGGAAATGGTTGTTTTGGTGTCTTGTTCAAAGCCCAAGACGTGAAGCGAAAAGGTGATTTGTATCTTGTTCAAAGCCCAAGATATGAAGCTGAATGGTCTATTTGTATCTTGTTCGAAGCCTAAGATGTAAAGCTAAAGTTGGTTGGTATCTTGTTCAAGCCCAAGATATGAAGCTGAAAGGTCTCGACTTTAGAGACAATTTGTCATCTCTAGAGAGGGGGTTGTATGTCACAACTGTTGGGTGACTGTGTATAAGGGAGAATTACTTTAACCGGGATATGTGAATCCGGCAATGCCATAATTTCCTTCATAGGGGATTTTCAACATGAAGGAGAAGACTTTAACTCAGTGTAGAGCAATGCCATATTTCCTTAGGAATTTCTCATGCTAAAAGAGGGACATTGGCATGGATGTAGATGATCCAGAGGTTTGCCGCATACAACAATTAGATGAAGGAGTTGCTGATGTTTGTATACTGTGAACGAGGCACAGCTTTGATGCTAAAAGGTTGATTGGTTTAACTGGGGTTTCCTTATACAAAGCCTAAGAGGAGGCTATTGGCCCAACAAGAGGGGGGTTTTATGTGTCTCGTACAAAGCCCGAGAGAGAGGCCAAAAGGGTTTGACTCAGCGAGGGAGTCTTTTGTATCTCGTACGAAGCCCGAGATGGAGGCTAAAGAAGTTTGACTCGACAAGAGAGACTTTTGTATCTCGTACAAAGCCTGAGATGGAGGCTAAAGTTTGTTTGCTTCGCTGGGGAGAATCATTGTACAAAGCCCAAGAGGAGGCTATTGTAGTTGTTTTAGTTGAGTGACAGATCCAATATGCTGATTTAAAGAGAAAATCAGTTCTTATATAAGTAATGTTTGCCCTCAGGGATTTTGTTTCGAGGATCAGGGATATTTCCTGTTCTTTAAGGAAACGGGGAGTCCAAAGGGTATTGAGACTGTCCGAGTCTACGAGTTTTCTTCCTATTTTTGGAAGGGAGCTTGAGAATTTCTTTGAGACTCAAGGATAATATACTGTCCAAGCCTGGAGTTTCATCTTTTGTACTATGCTTTGAGAAACAGTAGTATGGTCTAGACTCTTTGAAAGACTGTTCTATGAAGATGACTAATTTTTGTTCCTATACCTCTAGGAGGTCGTCGGGACAATTTGTACGAAGCCCAAGAGGAGGCTGGAAACTTTTAAGAAGCCGAGAGGTCCTTGTATGGAGCCCAAGAGAAGGCTATCATTCCTGGGGAAAGAATCATTATACGAAACCTAAAAGGAGGCTGTGAATACTTCTAAGAAGCCGACCGGTCCTTGTACTACGCCCAAGAGGAGGCGGGGATGCTTTTAGGAAGCCTGTGGGTCCTTGTATAATGCCCAAGAGGAGGCCGATCCTTTTTAGAAGCCTGTGGGTCCCAAACCAAAGAAAAGTTCAAGAAAAGTTTCACCGAGAATAATTCATTTAGTGAACAGTTCTGAGGTTTGAAGAAATTCAAGAGATGTTTCACTGAGAATAATTCATCTCTGGGGAGTAGAATTTCTTTGACAATACCTAAAGAGTGACAGCCGAAGAGAAGACTGTATCTGGTGCTCCTATTGGGGGTCTAGCTTGTCTATTTCTACGAGTAATCGAAACGGCTTTAACTAGTACTAGACGTAGTTACCGGGGAAACGGCTTTACAGGTCAAGGAGATACCCAGGGTTTTGTCAGTGATCGCACTGTTGTTTCACATTTATACAGAGGGGCTTATACAAGTGACTGAGGCCCAAAAAAGGTTTTCTGTACAAAGGGGTGGGTCTTACACTCTCTCAAGAGGCCGAAAAAGTTTTAAATGAAAAAGAGTTGGGTCTTTCTACTCGAGGTAGGCCCAGATGATTTTTCGTTTGAAATGGCGGTCGCGCCGAAGTTTTCTTTTAACGCACAGGGACTTATACAATATCTGAGGCCCAAAATTGTTTTGGTTAAAAGAGGATTGGGTCTTACACTCTAATAGAGGCCCAAAAAGTTTGAATGGGTCTTATAGCTCGAGGAGAGGCCCAGATGGTTTATTTTAAACGGGCGACGATCGCGCCAAACTTTTTGAAATACAACGGGACTTATACAATAAGTGAGGCCCAAGATAGGGTTGTATTTACAAAGGGTTGAGTCTTACACTCTAATAGAGGCCCATGAGTGTTTTAAGATGTTTGATGAGGGTTGAATTAATCAAAACCCTAATTTGTTTCCAAAATGCATTTTAATTGAATAAAAATTCAATTAAAATGATCAAAAATTATTTAACACATGGAAAACAAATTGTGGTCTTGGATTAATGTTTCACAAATCAAGTTTTGTCCTACAAAATAATTAGAAACCATTAATCTTTGCCAAATCAAGAAGGAAAATAAAATATTTTAAATGTCAAAAACAATTACAATATTATTTCTTTGTAAAAATATCAATTATATGAAATAAATAATATTTTTGTGATTTTTTCGGAAAATAAAATATTTTAACATTTTTGTAAATTATTAAAAAAGGAATCAACTTAAAATCATTAAAACTCAGAGAGAAATTAATTTTTGAATCAATTACATAAAATCACAAAATTCAAATATTTGAATTTTCAAAAAAATGGCGCCAAGAACACCCAAGAACACGCGCGTGTTCTGGGTTTTGCCCAGATTTGCATTTTCTCTCCAATCTCACTGAATACTTGAAGGGATCATGCAAACCACATATCAATCTGCTCGTCTCAACCTCACGATCATGTTTGTGGTCTTTAATTTCATTTATTTTTAACATGGAATGAGAAATCAAGACAATACCTCAAGAACCCTAAAATTTGCAGGAACGCTGAGAATTTTGATACACGATTCAAACAAAGCAATTAATTGAGGGGAAACATTCCATGCATGATTATGAACATTTGGCAAAAGTATTGTGCGAGGAAATATGCATAGATTGAGAGATGACCAAGTTTATGCTTACCTCTAGGCCGTGACAGCAAGTGCAAGGTGATTTTTGAGTTGGAGGTGTTACAGATGAGTGGTGATGATCTGAACAGCTTCCCTACACCCTATGGAGTGTGTTTGAATGCTTGGACTTGTTTGAAAATGGCTGGATCACTTCATGGCATCTCAACTGCAACATGGTTAAAACCTTGAACAACTAGCTGTTGATTCTGAGAAATCAGTGTTCCAGATGTTGTTTAAGCGTTTGGATCACTTCTATATGATGCATGTGAGGTGTGTGTATGATTGGTTTGATTGGAAAAGCTCTCAAACTCAAAACCCGATAGTGACTTGCTTTGGAAGGAAAATTTGGAGTGAAAGAAGAGATTTTGAGGAAAGCATCTGTTTGATGGCTTTGGTGTACTCAAAATGATCACAATTTGAGCTCTATTTATAGTAGAGCAAGTTTGTTTTGCAAGGATTAGTGAATGGCAACTGCTGAGTAGGGTTGGCCAATGTTGAGCAATGAGAATCCAAGTCTCCTATAGCCATTGACTAGAGGTTAGGGCACAGGCTGTTGGTTCCCTTGGTCTTGGATAAGTCTTGACTAAATTCAGTTGGAAATAACTCAGTCCATGCCACCTTGGTGCTTCCATTGAATGCTCCAATCTAAAATTTTAGTCTTGTCCCTATTTTAGGCAATTCTAGGTTTGGCATGCTATTTCTTATTCCAAGGACTTTGGAGGCTTGGCTCAGTGATTGTCCCCTTTAGATTTGATCCTCAGATGTGTCCAAGATAATCACAAGGCTTGGAATTGGCTAATTTTGGCAAATCGACCAAAAATGCAAAAATTCTGCCTTGCCTTGGCAGTTTTCAGCAAGGCATTTTGCCACTACCATATCTCTTAGCTCAAATTGAATTTAATGATGTTCTTGGCCATTTTGGAAAGCCCTTATATGATACAACAACTGTTTAATCATATTTGGTTTTGATACTTTTTGGATCCAAGTGAAAAATCCCTCTACATTTGCAAAAAAGTGAAGGCAGATTCTGACTTAGTGAAAATTTCTCCAAGTGTTGGAAAAAAGTGACATTTTCACTTTTTGTCATTTTGATCACTCCATAACTCAAAATACCTAATGAATTGGAATGAGGTCTAGTTGAAGTTTTTGTAAAGGGACATGAGGGCTAAAAATTAAGCTTTGGATGGGGAAAAATGGGCTTGTGGTTTAGGAGTTATGATCCTCCAAAATTGGTACCCTTGCCACTTTATTTCATAACTTAGAAAATTTTCTAAGTTTTTATGGTTACCCCTTTTACAAGTTATCCCACTTTCTTTAATTTTTCTTGATGAATGATGATTCAAATCATACATTAACATCATTTTAGGGTTAAAAAACCATTTTTTTGAAAAATCTCAAAAAGTCTAAGTTGACTTTTGTGCACAGTTGACTTTTTGTCAGATGAATTCCAAACCGTGCGATCCTCTATACAATCATGTCCTTGACCTAAATAAAACTTTATGGACATGTTCCATGGGTGTTATAGGGTGTATTGAATCATGTTTTAGGGCTTGGGCGCATGTCCTGGTCAAAAGTCAAAGTTACAGTTGACTTTTTCTACGAAGCCCTAACTGTGGTTCAGATGAAATTGAGCCTTGTTGCTCAAACTTCTTGGATTAATCCATTGTTGTAAATGGATCAATGTGGTACATTAGAGACCCTCAAATCATGTCTTGAGGTCTTGGCTCATGTTTTGTCACAAAAGTCAACTTAGGGGTGAATTAAGTCAAGAAACCCTAATTCCTGATTTTGATGAATGCATCCCCTGGGGCAAAACTGACTTGATGATTGGGTCCATGAGGTTCCATGGAGCATATTGGGTTATGTTTTGGATCTTTCGCTCATGCCCAGAGGAAAATCTCCATCTGGAGGCCCTGGTCGACCAAAACCCTAATTTGGTGACACCGGTGATCTTGAGGCTTGATCCACCTAGCAGGGAGCATCCTTGTGCTTATTCCTTGAAGTGGGAGTCCTTTTTGTCCATTGTGGATGTTTGAGAGTGTAGACAAGTTTAAGATCATGTCATTCCTTGATAGATCCTTTGTCTAAGAGCTCTGAGAGGGCTTGAAACCCTAATTCTGCTTGTAGTGACTGCTCAACAATCCTTGAGGAAATTGATGAGGCATGATGACACATCCATATTGTGATGATGAATAGCACAATGATGGGAAATCTTAGTGGTCAAAATTTGGGGTATGACACTAAGTACTGAGGAGCATGGGATTTTGCTCATTTTGAAGGTCAAGGTTAAGTGACAGTTATCTCTGACTTTCTACATAATGCTCTACTAAGGATAATTTCATTCTTTGGTATGGCTATGGTGTAGTCTAGGACTACTCTCTCTTCTGAAGATTCAGACGTGGTCGGTGTGAAGTCTTTGGTGTCTTGTTTAAAGCCCAAGATTGAAGCTAAAGGGTTTAACTGAGAGAGGATTTGACATCTCTAAAGGGAGGTATCTCACTTGTTTATCACATATTGTTGGGTAACTGATTATAAAGGAGAATTACTTTAACTGGAATGTATGGAATCCAGCAATGCCATTATTTCCTTTATATGAGAAATTTCCTTAAGGAAGAAACTTTAGCTCAGTGTAGAGCAATGCCATTTTCCTTAGGAATCTTCCATTCTAAGAGAGGGACATTGGCTTAGATGTAAATAATCCAGAGGCTTGCCACTTACATCAATTAGATTAAAGAGGAAGTTTACCAGGATAAAAGAGTGATTACAACTTGGATATTTGAGTCAACAAGTGTGCCACTTAAAACAGTTATCTGGAATTAGGGTTTGTTTAATTGTTTGTTTTGATATGTGATATACAGAGAAATGTCTTCTAACAGAGAGGACTTTTGATATCCTCTGAGGGGATGTTGATTTTTGTGTGCCTTGATTAAAGCCCAAGGTTGAAGCTAAAAGGTTAACTCTACTAGGGAGTTTTACATCTGTCTTGTATAAAGCCCAAGAGTGAGGCTAAAAGGAGATTGACTTAGCTAGAGAGTATGATTTGTCTTGTTCAAAGTCCAAGATTGAGGCTGAAAAGAGATGGACTCTTCTGGGGAATATTTGGTGAGTCTTGTACAAAGCCTAAGATTGAGGCTAAAAGAAATTGACTCCACTGTGTCATACCCCAAATTTTGACCACTGGGATTTCCCATCATTATGAGAATCATCACCATAATGTGGATATACCATCATGCCTCATCAATCTCCTCAAGAATTGTTGAGCCTTCATTACAATCAAAGATTTGGGTTCCAACCCCTCTCAGAGCCTTTAGAGAAAAGATCAATCAAGTAATGACATGATCGTCAACTTGTCTAACCCCTCAAACATCCATGAATGATCAAGGGGCCTCCCATATCAAGAATCATGCATAGTTATGCAACATTCCAAAAGGATCAAGCCTCAGGATCGCCAGTGTCACAAAATTAGGGTTTTGGTCGACCAGGGCCTCCAGAAGAATATTTTCATCTGGGCGTTAGCCAATACTTCAATATATGGTCCAATAAGCTAAAAATAATCTCAAGAGTCCATCCACAATGGCAATTTCACCTTGAAGGACCATCTATCAAAAAATCAAGAATTAGGGTTTTGACCTAATTCAACCCTTGAGCTATCTTGTGAAGCAAGACATGACTTGAAGCTTCCAGTTGAACTTCAAAGACCTCAAATACATAATTTTGACACGTCCACAAGATTTGGTTAACCCAAGTAGCTTGATTCATAATCCACAAGAGCTCAGAAGCATCTGATAATTAATTAAGGTTTCTGATGAAAAAAGTCAACCCTATCCTTTACTGTTGACCTACCCTTGATCTCAAACCTTGGGGAAGGGTCAAAGACATTCCTAAATACCCTTATAGGCCATCCATGAAGTTTAATTAAGCCTAAGGATTGATTTCACAAAGGGATCACAAAGTCAAAGTTTCATCTACTGAAAAAGATAACTGTACACAAACCCAAGTTTGACTTTTTGGAATTTTGGTCAACCAAGGTTTACTTAACCCTAAAATGATGTTAATGTGTGATTTGAATCATCATTCATCAAGAAAAATCAAAGAAAATGAGTTAACTTGTAAAAGGGGCAATCTTAGAAACTTAGAATTTTTCTAAGTTATGGAACACAGTGGCTAGGGTACCAACTTTACAAGGCCATATCTCCTAAACCACAAAGACTTTTTATCCCATTCAAAGCTCAGATTGTAGTCCAACTTACGTACTTCAATTGCTTCAACTACAAGGAATTCCAAATCTTCATGGATTTTGAGTTATGGACTGACCAAAATCACAAAAACATGAAAATCACACTTTTTCCAACACTTAGTGAAATTTTCACTAAGTCAAAATCTGTCTTACTTTTTTCAAAATGTAGAGGCATTTTTCAACTAAATGCAAGATGTTTCAAAATCAAAGTTAGACATCACATTAAAGTAGGATACATTAGCTTTCCAAATTGTCCAAGAACACCCTCAAATTCCCTCTGAGCTAGGAATTGTGAACCTCACAAGTTGCCTTGCTGCAAACTATTTTCATGCCAGCATTAGACAGATTTTGCACATTTCTTATGCCACACGAGTTATTTATCCAATTTTTTCGTCTTGCCAGGCCTTTTCATCTTCAAGGATAAGATTGAAGCAAAAATCTCTGAGCCACCAGCCTTGCAAGTCCAAAATATCATCATTGGCATGTGACATTCAAAGTCCAAAAATCCAAAACTTTCATGTTTTTCATAAGGCGTTTAAAGGATGCATAGAGCTGACATGTATCAGTCCACAACATTGCAAATGAGTCAAGCCTTATCCCTCCAACAGAAGACCATAGGCATGTGCTCTAATCTCAAGTCAATGGCTAGAGGAGACTTGAGATTCCCTTTGATCCACATTGGTCACATTCCTGTATAAGTTGCCATTCATTATTGCAGCCAAAACAAACCTGCTCTACTATAAATAGAGCTTATTTGTGATCAATTCAAGCACACCAAAGGCCCCAAACAGATGCCTTTCTCAAAATCTCCTCTTTCACTCCAAATTTGACTTCTAAACCAAGTCACTATCGGGTTTTGAAATTGAGAGTGATTCAAACTAAACCAATCATGCTAACACCTCATAAACATCACATATGAGTGATCCATAACACAAAATCACAACTGGAACATCAATTTCACAAAATCAACATCCAACTGCTCAAGTTCTTGACAGAGTTGCAGTTGAGGTACCATCTCAAGTTCCAGCTTGTTTCAAACCACTCCAAGTACTCAGACACAACTCTTGGTACCTAAGGAAGCTGTCCAGATCATTGGATCCAGCTTGCAACACCTCTAACTCAAAACACGATCACCAGCTGCAAGAGGTAAGCCTGAACTCTTCAAGCTCCATGATGCATGCATATTTTACTACACAATAATTTTTCCATATGTATAGAGTGTTTCCCCTCAATCAATTGCTTTGTATGAATCGTGTATGGAATTTCCTAGCCCTATTGCAGAAATTAGGGTTCTTGAGGTTTCTCTTTGATTTCTCATTCCATACTTAAAATAAATGAAATTAAAGACCATAAACATGACCGTGAGTTGAAAACGAGCAAGATGATATGTGGATTGTGTGATCTCATCAAGTATTCAGTGAGAAATCATAGGTTTTGCAAATCTGCAAAAAATCAGAACACGCGCGTGTTCTTGGTGTGTTCTTGGCGCCATTTTTCAAATATTCAAATATTTGAATTTTGTGATTTTATTTAATTGATTCAAAAATTAATTTCTCTCTAATTTTTAATGATTTTGAGTTGATTCATTTTTTAAAAATTCACAAAAATGTTAAAATATTTTATTTTACAAAAATTGCCCAAAAATGTTATTTATTTCATATATTTGATATTTTTGCAAAGAATTTATTTTTATTTGTTTTTTAACATTTAAAATATTTTTTCCTTCTTGATTTTCCAAACTTTAATGATTTTTAATCATTTTGGGGCTAAAAACATTATTTTTGAAATATTGATCCAAGATCACAACTCATTTTTCACATGTTTTCAATAATATTTATTAATTTTTAATCAAAATTAATTCCATTTCCAAACAAATTAGGGTTTTGATTAATTTCACCCTCAACATTCTTTTTCAAAACATCTTTGGGCCTCTTGATAGATTGTAAGTCCCATCCCTTTGTAAATAAATCAATTTGGGCCTCACATATTATATAAGTCCCTCTGTACATTTTCAAAACAACGACGCGATCGTCGGCTTTTTAAAATATCAACTGGGCTTCTCCTTGAGCTATAAGTCCCATCTTTATTCATTTTCAAACTCTTTGGGCCTCTAATAGAGTGTAAGACTCAATCCCTTTTCAACCAAAATCATTTTGGGCCTCCTTCATTGTATAAGTCCCACTGCATTTTCAAAAACCTCGGCGCGATCGCCAGTTCAAAATCAAATAACATGGGCTTCTACTTGAGCTATAAGTCCCATTTCTTTTCTTTAAAAACACTTGTGGGCCTCTATTAGAGTGTAATACCCAACCCCCTTTTGTACATAAATAATTTTGGGCCTCAGTCATTGTATAAGACCCGATCCAGTTTTCAAAATAACAGTGTGATCATTGTTTTCATCTGGGCCACTCCTTGAGTTGTAAGCCCCATACTTTGTACAAAAAAAACCGTCGGGATCTCTCTCAGAGTGTAATACCCAACTCTCTTTGTAAATACTCTGTTAATCATACAGTCTGTATTCAAATAAATCATCAGGGCATGTCTTGTTGAATAAGCCCCAATTTTCTGTTTTACAATAACTGTTATCAAACTTGCTTCAATTTCTTTGGACAACTAACATTACAGCATGGAAGCTTGCTCACCTGTTAGTTTTTATCTGCTTTCATTTACATACTTTTCATATATATAAGTGTATTGTGGGAAGCTGCTCACCTGTAAGTCTTCTTTCATATCCTTTTAAATACTTGTCATATATCAACTGTATATATACTTGTATAACTGTTTAGAGTTTTCCCCGACAACTAAGTCTAGAATTAGGTAAAGCCAACTGTTTACTCTCTCAATACAGTCAAACATAGATCCCCCGTAGAATTCCAGATACAGTCTTACCTTCTCTTAGGCTTAAACAATATGGAACAAAGTGAAAGGTAGTATCTTGGTGAACCTTTTCTCAGACTGTCACTTTAGAAATTGTCAAAAAATTCAATTCCCATAGATAAGATTAATTCTCGGTGAAACTTCTCTTGAATTTCTTCAAACTCTAGAACTGTTCATTACATAAAGGATTAATTCCCGGTGAAACCTTTCTTGAACATTCTTAAGTTTGGACCTACAGGCTTCCTAAAAGCATCCCCAGCCTCCTCTTGGGCTTTGTTCAAGGACCCTCAGGCTTCCTAGAAGTTCTCATGCCTCCTTTTGGGCTTAGTACAAGGACCTAGAGACCTCCTACAGGTATAGGAACAGAACCTAGTCATCATTTGCTAGAGCAGTCTTTCTGAGTCAAAACAACAGACCAATTCAGGTTTGACCTTCATCCCTTAACATACCAGCCTTCTCTTTAGTATGATACAAAGACCATTCACCATCTGAGAATCAATTTCTCAAACACCACTAGACTTGCACAGTCTCACACCCTTTGGATTTCCCATTTCCTTAAAGAACAGGAAAATAACCCTGATCATCTGATCAAATCTCCAAACAGAAATAAAACCAACAGTTTTCACAACTCAATCCTTAAACGTTACACCTTCAATTTTCCCCATCCTTGGGTCAATTACTGTTAACTCAAAAACCCTCACCAGAGGAAAAATTTCTCAACAGTCACATTTTCAGTTAAATCCCTAGCATGGGTCACTTCACTATCACAATCCTCATCAGAACCTCAAGGTCTCTGATATCTTAACTCTTCTGTAAAACCCAGCAAGAGTTAATCACGAATATGGACTTGTCTCTGGATTTCATTAATCCTCATCATAAGATAGCCTCCTCTTAGGCTTTGTATAAAGATTTATTTCTTTGTTTTCCCACTGCTAAGATAGCCTTTTCTTAGGCTTTGTATAATGATTTTTCCCTGCAGAACTGGCCTCCTCTTAGGCTTTGTATAATGATCATCCCTCAGTAGTCAGCCTCTTCTTAGGCATTGTATAATGATTACACCTCAGCTGAGTCCCCACTTTTAGCCTCAATCTTAGGCTTTGTACAAGACACCCCCTAAAATACCTCTCCAGTAGAGCCAGTCATCTTTTTTTGCCTCAATCTTGGGCTTTGTATAAGACAGATAATAACACTCCCTAAATAGAGTCAACCTTAATCCTGAGCTTTGTACAAGACAGATATTCTCCAACTGAGTCAATCTTTTTAGCCTCAATCTTGGGCTTTGTATAAGACACATATAAATATCTCCCCAGTGGAGTCATCAAATCTTTTTAGCCTCAATCTTGGGCTTTGTACAAGACAGATAAAATCTTTTCCCCAAAAGAGTCAAATCTCTTTCAGCCTCAATCTTGGGCTTTGTACAAGACACCAAATAAACACTCTCTTGTTGAGTCAGTCAAATTCCCAACCTCCTATTAGGCTTTGTATAATGATTTCCCTAGTGGAATCCAATCAACCTCTTAGCTTCAAACTTGGGCTTCAATCAAGGCACACAAAAACCAACATTCCCTAAGAGGAAATCAAAATCTCTGCAGGAGGATATCTTTTATGTTTAATCACCTACCAAAACAGTCAATCAAAACAAAACCCTCAATTCCAGATAACTTCTATAAGTGGCACACTTGTTGATATAAACATCCAAGCTATTTGTCCCTCATTATTCAGGTTAAAAGCTTCATCTAATTGATGTAAGTGGCAAGCCTCTGGATATAAACATCCAAGCCAATGTCCCACTTTTAGCATGAATTCCTAAGGAAAAATGACATTGCTCACACTGAATTAAAGTTTTCTCCTTTAGGAAAAATCACCCTGTAAAGGCAATTATGGAATTGCTGGTCTCCATGCATTCCAGTTAAAGTAATTCTCCTTTACAATCAAACCAGTTACCCAAACAACTATGATTAACAAATAAGATATCTCTCTTTAGAGATGACAAATTCTCTCTCAGTCAAAACCTTTTAGCTTCAATCTTGGGCTTTGAACAAGACCCAAACAAACAACCCTTTTAGCTTCAATCTTGGGCTTTGAACAAGACACCAGACATCAGTTTCTTCCTTAGAATAGGAGGAACTATGATCGCTCTGATTTCCCTATACTTCATAACAGGGAATACGTAGGCATAAGATTGCGACAATATTAGCGAGCACACTAAACAAAAAACCTTAGGTCCCTGACCTTACCAAAAACATCGGAAAACCCGAAAAAACAACAAAACTCTCTCTTAGACATCACACCAAGACAAGCTTTTCCCATTTCATAGTAAAACACAATCAAGTATCAAAGTTGATCCTAAAACTATCATCTCATGGATAACCATGTATAGGATGGGTAATTGACAACTCCCCATTGTATAACCTGACCCCGGAATCACCAATCTCTGTCAAGCGTTTATTCAATTAAACAGATGCGTGCAAGGTTTGTTTTAGATAAATTTCCCTTTCCCTTCCAGCTTCACGGGATAAATAAGTAATCAGAAAGTAGCACCCAACGTTCCTCCCATTGAGGCGAGGAATTCCCAAATTCGGCGATAAGGTGGTCGCGTCACTGACGAAAATTACTAGCTACAGAAAAATGGCAACTCTGCTAGGGAGCCATTGTTTCTGTATAGGATATAGAACTAGCTTTATAAGAGTTCTAGGATGTTAGTTTTAGGATCAATACTATATATATCGCTTTTCTACTTGATATTCGTGTGTATTTTTTGTGTCAATGGGACTCCAAGTGATGTCGCATCTAGTAAGTTTGAGAGAAACCTAAGATAAGTGATGTCATAGACGGGGGGGGGGGGGGGGGTATTATAGGGAGTGAGTCTCGAATAAGCGAGCCTGGTAGACCATCTAATCAGTGGAGGTCCCCGTGTGTTACTATGCTGAACGACCTATGGTTGTGAAAGCAGACGATTTCACAGTGCGGTGACCAGGGAAACTGAGGATTTAGTAGACTTTTAAATTGTGTCCTTTTGGTAGTGCGGTGGCTATCGGGAATAGCCGATACGCGATAACTACACTCAATTTGAGATTTCTTCTGGGATACTATAGCTCGCTCGAGTGAACCAGCTTGCTGTTGTATTGTTCGGATTAAATCAGTGATTTTTTTGACCTTACCCGTTCTACAGGTTCAAAAATCACCAAAATAGATCAACCCTTTTGGGATGGGTAGACCATGACTCCATGCCCGTGACGCTGAACCCTTGAACCCATGTTTTTTCTCTGTTTTTGTGTGTTGCATTCATGTATTAATCTAAAAAACTTTCAAACAAGAAAAAAATCATTTCTCTTCTTATCCCTCTCTTTTCTCAAAATTAAACTGAATGATAAATTGCAAATATCAGAAGGATTGCGTTATGGATTTCGGTAGGAGAAAGACACACAAGTACACCTTCAAGGTTCCAAAACTGGAGGATTTAAGGAAGTTGGCTAGGATGATTACGAACCCAGAGGCTTTCAGAGCCAAGCACGGAGGACTGTTATCTTTATTAAGGATCCACGTAGTTGAAGGAATTATGTCTGCGCTGATTCAATTTTATGACCCGGTCTATCACTATTTCACCTTCCCAGATTACCAACTTACACCAACCCTAGAGGAGTACTCTCACCTGATCGATTTGCCGATTACTGACCAAACTCCCTTTTCTGGACTGGAAGAAATTCCAAAGGAACCAATCATTGCAAGAGCATTCTATTTGGACGAGTCAGAGGTCAGGACTCATTTAACCACCAAAGGAGGAATCCAGGGCTTACCAGTTAAGTTCCTGATGGAGAAAGCCCTATACTTTGCTAGTGTAGGAAATTTAACCGCTTTCGAGAATATCTTTGTCCTACTCACCTACGGATTATTCCTCTTTCCCAACATCGACAACTTTGTCGATATCAATGCCATTAAGATATTCTTGATTGGAAACCATGTACCTACCCTGCTTGCATATGCTTAATGTTCCATACACTTAAGGAATTTGTACGCCGTAGGAATGATCACATGCTGTGTACCCTTGCTTTACAAGTGGTTCATTTCCCATCTACCCAAGTCTGCTGCTTTTTGGGATCATAAGAACACTTTAAGTTGGTCGCAGAGAATCATGTCTCTTACCAACTCTGACATAGACTGGTCAAATAGGATTTATGAGGGTGTAGAAATCATCGATCGTTGTGGAAGCTTCCCTAATGTACCCCTCATAGGAACTAAAGGTGGAATTAACTATCATCTAGTCTTAGTCCGTCGTCAATTCGGATACCCGATGAGACATGTCCCGCGAAATGACAGAGAACTTAAGAAGGAGATAGTGCATGTCTGGCAACACATTCACAAGAAAGGACCAGAGTCTCTAGGATTGGGTGCAAACTAGAGCTCTCAAGCTGAGGATGCCTTACCCTCGTCAAGAAGTTTTTCTGTTAAAGGAGTCTGTCCTTTGTTTTATGTCTAATACAGAAAAACTCCAGGTCGCTCTTAACAAAGTTCAGCGTGAAAGGAAATTTTGGAAGAACAAGTGCAAAACTCTCAACGTGGAGTGTGTCAAACTCCAGGAACTGTTAAAAGAAAAGAATGTTTTAATCGAAATATTAGAGAAACACGTTGAGGAGAGTCTGGAAGATCAAAAGAACCTACTCACTCCTTTCATCTGGCAAATAACTGATAACCCGACAACGGTTGAACAACCTCGATTGAAGAAAAGGAAGCTACCAGAACCTGCTTCTGAGCTCTCTTTAGAGAGAACTCAAGACCCTTAAGCTTAGAACTTGCTGTAGCGCAATTTTTATGGTTTCGAATCACTATCGCTTTGGTACTACAGTTCGATTCATTTTTTATCCTGTGAAGCTGATTAAGGAAGGGAAATAGATGTCTCCAATAAACCCTGCTTGCATACTGAGGTTAAACAGTCAAAACTATTGGTTTACAGATGCTATCAAAATAGGGGTCTGTCTTAGGTTATTTGCTTAAAAAAATAGTGTATGGACTATTTGCGAGGCTTTTGGTAAGATGTTAGGTCTGATGCTTCTTGATTGATGTAGGGAGGTACTGGATTTTGAGTTTCTGATTAGTATGCTCGCTAAGATTTTGCAATCTTTTGCCTACGTATTCCCGTTTAACGAAACAGGGAAATCAGAGCAATCGTAGTTCCTCCTATTCTATGGGAGGAAAGAGATTGTTTTGGTGTCTTATTCAAAGCCCAAGACATGAGCTAAAGGTGGTTTGTATCTTGTTCAAAGCCCAAGATATGAAGCTAAAGGTTTGACTGAGAGAGAATTTGTCATCTCTAAAGAGGAATTGTTGATGTTTGTATGTTGTGAGCAAGGCACAAATTTGATGCTAAAAGGTTGATTGACTCAACCGGGGTTTTCTTTATACAAAGCCTAAGAGGAGGCTAGAAGCTTGACTTTTCCTAGGAAAATGTTTTTTCTGTCTTGTACAAAGCCCAAGATTGAGGCTAAAAGGGATTTTGACTCTGTTAGGGAGGATGTATCTTGTATAAAGCCCAAGATGGAGGCTGAAAGGGTTTGACTCAACAAGAGAGTACTTTTATCTATCCTGTATAAAGCCCAAGACGGAGGCTAAAAAGTTTGACTCAACAAGAGAGTCTTGAATGGGTGATTGACTCAACAAGAGAGTCTGAAGGTTGATTGACTCAACAAGAGAGACTTTTATACTTAACAAGTGAGTGATTTGGTGTCTCGTACGAAGCCCGAGATTGAGGTTTAAAGGGAAATTGACTCAACAAGAGAGTCTTTTATACTCAACAAGTGAGTGATTTGTTGTCTCGTACGAAGCTTGAGATTGAGGCTAAAAGGAGATTGACTCAACAAGAGAGTCTTTTATACTCTACAAGAGAGTGATTTTATATGTCTTGTACAATGCCCAAGACGGAGGCTAAAAGGAGATTGACTCAACAAGAAAGTCTTTTATACTCAACAAGAGAGTGTTTTATATGTCTTGTACAAAGCCCATGACGGAGGCTAAAAGGAGATTGACTCAACAAGAGAATCTTTTATACTCAACAAGAGAGTGATTTGCTGTCTCGTACGAAGCTTGAGATTGAGGCTAAAAGGAGATTGACTCAACAAGAGAGTCTTTTATACTCTACAAGAGAGTGATTTTATATGTCTTGTACAATGCCCAAGACGGAGGCTAAAAGGAGATTGACTCAACAAGAGAGTCTTTTATACTCAACAAGAGAGTGTTTTATATGTCTTGTACAAAGCCCATGACGGAGGCTAAAAGGAGATTGACTCAACAAGAGAATCTTTTATACTCAACAAGAGAGTGTTTTTATATGTCTTGTACAAAGACCAAGACGGAGGCTAAAAGTGGTTGACTCAACAAGAGAGTCTTAAAAGGTTAGTTCCGCTAGGGAGAATCATTTGTACAAAGCCCAAGAGGAGGCTGACTTACTAATGAGGATTATCGAGATCCTGAAACGGGTCAAAGTGTGGGGAACTCTCATGAGAGAGACCGGGTTTCTGCTGGAGATTGATCCAGAGTGATCAGTGTTTTTTCCTATGTTTGAACGGAACTTGAGGATGTCTTTGAGACTCAAGAGTTTAGACTGTCCAAGTCTAGAGTTTATCTTTTGTACAATGCCCAAGAGGAGGCGCGGGCATTAAGGGATGAGTATCAACCCTACAACGGCCGGAGTTTTTGACGCGGGAAAGACTGCTCTAGCAAAGGATGAGTAAGTTCTGTCTTATACCTTTAAGAGGTCGTCAGGGTCCTTGTATTAAGCCCAAGAGAAGGCATCAGAACTTCTAAGAAGCCGAAGGGTCCTTGTACAACTCCCAAGAGGAGGCGGGGATGCTTTTAGGAAGCCTGTGGGTCCCCAAACCAAGAGAAATTTGAGAAATGCAATTCACAGAGAAGAGATCATTCCAGGAAAGTTCGAGAATTTTTAAGAAACTCAAGAGATGCCATTCACGGAGAAAAGATCATCTCTGGGGAGTTAGAGTTTCTTTGACAATTTGTAAGGGTGAAAGTCAGAGAAAAGGTTCACCGAGAATACTGCCTTTCTCTAGTGGGGATCTATGGGGATCTAGTTTTGTTTGTATTTAAGAGTGACCAACAAGGCTTTACCTAGTGCTAGACGTAGTTGCCGGGGAAAACTCTTAATAACTATACTATTATTACACAGTGGATATGTGACATCTATATAAAAGGATGTGAAAGAAAACTTACAGTAAAGCAGCCCCAGAATACAGTTATATACATATGAAAGCGGTAAATGAAAGCGGATAAACACTTACCCGTTGTAGAGCTTCCATGCTGTTTTGTTAGTTGTTCAACAAAGAAAGTTTTGATAACAACATATATTTGAATTCAAAATCAAAGGAGAAAATGCTTTGAAAAGATTGTTGGGGCTTACAGCTCAAGGAGAGGCCCTAGTTTTGACGATGACCGCACCGTTGTTTTAAAAACTGTACAAATGGACTTATACAATATGTGAGGCCCAAAATTGTTTTTATGTACAAGGGGATGGGTATTATACTCTATTAGAGGCCAAATTATTTTGAAAAGAAAAGAGATGGGGCTTATAACACGAGGGTAGGCCCAGATGATTTGATTTTTGAACTGGCGATTGCGCCGAGATTTTTCTTTTAACGCATAGGGACTTATACAATATCTGAGGCCCAAAATGGTTATGGTTAAAAGGGGATTGGGTCTTACACTCTATTAGAGGCCCAAAAAGTGTGAAAATGAATAAAGATGGGTCTTATAGCTCAAGGAGAAGCCCAAAGATTTTTGTTAAAAAGGCGACGATCGTGCCGAACTTTTTGACGGTATCGGAACTTATACAATACACTAAGGCCCAAAATATTTTGGTTTTCAAGAGGGGCTGGGACTTACACTCTATTAGAGGCCCATGAGTGTTTGAAAATGATTTGTTTAGGGTGATTAAAATCAAAACCCTAAATTAATTTCATAATGTATTTCAATTAAATAAGAATTTAATTAAAATGATCAAAATTATCAAACATGTTGTGAAAAACAAGTTGTGATATTGGATTAATGTTTTAAAAATCATGTATATATCCACAAAATGATTGGAAACCAATTAAATTTGGAAAATCAAGGAGGGAAAAATATTTTAAATGTTAAAAAATAAATAAAAGATTAATTCTTTACAAAAATATCAAGTATATGAAATAATATTTTTGGGAATTTTTGGCAAAATAAAATATTTTAACATTTTTGTGAATTATTAAAAAAAGAATCTACTCAAAATCATTAAAACTCAGAGAGAAATTAATTTTTGAATCAATTAAATAAAATCACAAAATTCAAATATTCAAATATTCAAAAAATGGCGCCAAGAACACACCAAGAACACGCGCCACCCCTCTGTTTCTGCAGATTTACATTTTCTCACCAATCTCACTGAATACTTGATGAAATCACACAATCCACATATCAATCTACTCGTTTTCACCTCGCGATCATGTCTATGGTCTTTAATTTCATTTATTATAAGCATGGAATAAGAAATCAAGGCAAAACCTCAAGAACCCTAAAATTTGCATGAAGGCTGAGAATTTTGATACAAGATTCAAACAAAGTAATTAATTGAGGGGAAACATTCTATTCATGATTACGAACATTTGGCAAAAGTATCGTGCGAGGAAATATGCATAGATTAAGAGATGACCAAGTTTAGGCTTACTTGAAGGTCGTGATAGCAAGAGCAAAGTGATTTTTGAGTTGGAGGTGTTAGAGATGAGTTATGATGATCTGAACAGCTTCCCTACACCATATGGAATGTGTTTGAATGCCTGGAGTGATTGGAAATCGACTTGAACATGTTATGGTACCTCAACTGCAACTTGGTTAAAACCTTGAGCAATTGGCTGGTGATTTTGTGAAATTGGTGTTCCAGATGTGGTTTAAGTGTTTAGATCACTTCTATATGATGTTTATGAGGTGTGTGTGTGTGTGTGATTGGTTTGGTTGTAATGGCTCTCAAACTCAAAACCCGATAGTGACTTGCCTTTGAAGGCAATTTTGGAGTGAAAGATGAGATTTTGAGGAAAGCATCAGTTTGATGGCTTTGGTATACTTAAACTGAGCACAAATGAGCTCTATTTATAGTAGAGCAAGTTTGTTTTGCAAGCAATAGTGAATGGCAACTGCAGCAGACCTTTGGCCAATTGGAGCATTTTGGAATCTCAAGTCGCCTCTAACCATTGACTAGAGGTTAGAGCACAGGCCTTTGGTTCCCTAGTTCAGAGATAATCCTTGACTCATTCAGTTGGAAAAGGCTCAGTTCATGCCACCTTGGTGCATCAATTGAATGCTCCAAAACAAAATTGGAGTCTTGTCCCCTCTTCAGGGTTTTTTTAGGTTTGGCATGCTATTTTTAGTTCCAAAGACTTGGGAGGCTTATGGATCAATGTTTGTCCCTCCTTGGTCTCTTCCTGAGGTGTTCAGATGGATAAAATTGTTTGTCATTTGCATAAATTGCTCAAATCGAGCAAAATGCACAAATCTGCCTTGTTATGACAGTTGCAGCAAAGCATATTGCCACTGTCATAACTCTTAGCTCAGATGGGATTTGATGGGGTTCTTGGCCATTTTGGAAAGCTCTCATATGATACAACATATGTGTGATCATAGTTTGTCTCGACACATTTTGGATCCAAGTGAAAAATGCCCCTACATTTTGAAAAAAGTGAAACAGATTCTGACTTAGTGAAAATTTCACTAAGTGTTGGAAAAAGTGACATTTCATGTTTTCAGCCATTTGGATCCAACCATAACTCAAAATCCATGATGAATTGGAATGAGGTGTAGTTGACATTTTTAAAGTATGACGTGAGAGGTACAAATCCATCTTTGGATCAGCCAAAATGGTTGCTTAGATCACAAGTTATGATCCTTGGAAGTTGGTACCCTAGCCACTTTGTTCCATAACATATGAAATTTTCTAAGTTTTTTATGGTTACCCCTTTTGTAAGTTGTCCCACTTTTCTTGTTTTTTCTTGATGAATGATGATTCCAATCACACATTAACATCATTTTAAGGTTGGGGGACCATAATTGATCAAAAAGTCAAAAAGTCAAACTTTGACTTTTGGGCACAATTAACTTTTTATCAGATGAATTCCAAACTGTGCGATCCTCTATGAAATCAAGTCCTTGACCTAAATCAAACTTGATGGATTGATTTCATAGGTGTTATAGGGTGTATTGAATCATGTCCCAAGGTTTGGGAGCATGTCTTGGTCAAAAATCAAAGGTACAATTGACTTTTCCTTCGAAACCATAATTGTGGTCCTGATGAGATTGAAACTTGTAGATCAAGCTTCTTGGATCAATCCTTTGTTGTAAATGGGTCAATGTAGTGTATTAGGGACCCTCAAATCATGTCTTGAGGTCTTGTCTCATGTTTTGTCCCAAAAGTCAACTTAGGGGTGAATTAGGTTAAGAAACCCTAATTCCTGATTTTTTATGATTGCATCCCCTGAGGCTAAATTGGCTTGATGATGGGGTTTATAAGGTCCCCTAGAGTATTTTGGGTTATTCTTTGAAGCATTGGCTCATGCCCAGAGGAAAAATTCCATCTGGAGGCCCTGGTCGACCAAAACCCTAATTTGGTGACACTGGCGATCTTAAGGCTTAATGCACTTGGAATGTTGCAGCCTTGTGCTTGATCCTTGATGTGGGAGTCCTCTTGATCCTTAATAGGTGTTTGAGAGGTTAGAAAAGTTAAAGACCATGTCATTACTTGATTGATCCTTTGTCTAAGAGCTCTGAGAGGGCTTGAAACCCTAAGTTTGATTGTAGTGGATGCTCGCCAATCTTTGGGGAGACTAATGAGGTATGGTGGTCCATCAATATTGTGAAGATGATTTGCACAATGATGGGAAATCTTAGTGGTCAAAATTTGGGGTATGACAGTGTAATATGTCATACCCTAATTTTTGCCCCTAAGATTCTTTGCTTTTCATTTGCATTTCATACCACAAACATGATCACACATTGGTTCCCTCTTCTCTAGGTTTGTGCCTTGCAAGGATCTTTGGGTTTGTGTGTGTTTCTTAGTTGTTTTATTGTTTCATTGTTTATGTTTACTAACCATTAATTAAAATCCAAAAATATTTTGTTTTCTTTCACTAACATTTTCAGGGGAAGAACAGGTTAAAAATACAAAAAAATCAGTCCGCAGCTCGAATGGATTTCACCTGAATAAAGTCAAAGTTGATTTGCAAACAATTCAAAAATTCATCTGATCAAGATTCTCCAAGATTTAACTGATTTTTATTCAAGATATTCCAAGATTCATGTGTTTATTTCCATGCCTTCTTTGACAAGCAAGAAAAATCGAGCCGGAGTCAAGACAACACATCAAAAAGCCAAATTTCCCAAAATTTCACTGTGTTAATCGATTACCACATTGGTTAATCGGTTAACGCGTGCGAATTTTGAAAAAAATGGCAGTAAATTCAATTTTTCAGCAATTGGCACCAATTTTCATCATTTTGGAATATTCCTTCTCATTTTTATTCCCTACATCATCAATATTAATTCTTATCATACACCTCCACTAATCACCACTCTTTTAATTTCCCTCCAAATTTGAATTCCAATCCTAATTTTGATCACCCAAGCCTAATTCCAAACCACCAAATTCCTAAGCCTAAACTCTATAAATAGAGACTTCATTTCACTCATTTGACAAGCTTTTGATTGCCAAAAAATCTCTTGCAAATTCTCTCCCCAACTACCAAAATTCACCAAAAGCTTAATTTCTTCTTTCATAAGTTAGTATGAATTCACTTTGATTCTTACTAATTTAGAGCTAAACCTTCATCCATTCTTGTTTTTGTTCATAGATCAAGGCTTTGGAGTGTAGATCTTGCTGCAATTTGGAAGGATTTTCTGATTTGGAGTGGTAACTAACTTTCCACCATTGTTAAAGCTTCATATTCATCATTCAAGATGTAGATCCTTGGTGTTTCTTGTTGTTGATTGCAGGTTTCTCTGCCTATTTTTACTTTAAAATTCGTTCAATTTCAATTCATGATCATAAGGTGTTTGAAAAATGTTTTGAAAGAGGACCATGCTGAATTTTGCACATCTTTTTGCTTTTGGTGCAGTGTTAACTGATTAACCAAACACAGTGTAAATTGGTTAACCGATTAACACCCTGTTTTGCGCAGAAATTTCAAATCTGCACTGGTTAACCGATTAACCAGTGTCAAGAATGCTATTTTGGCTCTGTTTTGGGACTGTTTTGGTTCTTTTGCCTTTTTCTTCCCTCTTCCTTTGTTCTTAGCCTTAGATCATATAATTGTGTGGTTTAATTTGGCATCCTCTTCATCTAATTCTCTTTTATTTTGATCGATGAAAGTCTAAAAGATCTTGGAATTCCGTTGTTGAATTTCGATCAAGACTAGATCGTTACCATTTTTCTTTTCGTGCGGTATTGCTTTCGGATGACGATCTATATATCGTTCATCTAGCATACATTAGCGTAAAGAGCTATTTACCGGCCTCATTGTAGGGTAAACTTCGTAAATTACTCGACGATTGCTTAACATAGCGCAATATTTGTCCCATATCGGAAAACTAACAAGAATGGTTGATTATTTGCCTTATGGTTTAAAACTCATGAAACTTGTTGTTAGGAGGCTTTGGTCTTATCCATCCTCTTATGAGTTTCATCAACCTTGACCTAAGTGCAATTATTCAATTGTTATTGATCACTAACACTATTAACTAATTACTAACTTACTAACAATATTTTGTATTAATTTTGTTTATGTTTCCTTCTTGCTCCCTATCTCTTTTATTTTTTTTTATGCTTCATTTCATATCATGTTTATGCTTCCGCAATTTTTCCTTTGTCCATTGGACATATGTTTATGTTTCCAAAAATTTTCCTTTGTCCGTTGGACACATGTTTATGCTTATGCTTTTTTTTTCTTTGTCTATTTGGACTCAAAAACATTAATAAAGGCTTAAACCATAAAAAACTTAATTCTCTTCATCTTGGACTATTGGTTACTATCATATGCTTTGGAGTGATCTCTTTATGAACCTCTTTTGAAGTAATATTGGACTTATAGACCTAGATTTAGGACTTCTTATTCCTTTGCTTGGAGTATTGATTGAAGACTTGCCTTTATTCGACCAATTTGCTTAAGAACGGAATTCTTTTAATATTGCTTTGAAGTGGCTCCATTTTGGTTAGATTCTTCTTTTCCCTAGCTTTTATTTTATGCACTAGGATAGTCACTTCTTCTCCACCCCTTCTTTAATTTTCAAAACTCTCTCCCTTTTTCAAATCTTTCTTGTTTTCAAACTTAAAACCGCTTTCATAATAAAACCTTGACTTTTGTCAAGTGACTTTTAAAACTTGCTTTTCTTTAATAAATGTCAATCCATTTAACCATATTATGACCATTTCATGAAAACATAAAAAATATAAAAACTCATCAAACTCTTTTTGTGCTTTGTGCACTTTTTCTTTTTAAACATTTTCATAAGTTTAGACATGATTCATTTCTTTATGCAGAATTATTTACTTTGAAATCACGATTTGTCTTTACATTTAAAATAAACCAAAACAAACAAATTTTTGTTCTTTGTACCACGAACTACGGGGTTTTGATCCTACATTGCACATCGTGGGTACGTAGGCATGAGGCGATAAGTCTCTTCAAACACAAAAATATTAAAATCAATTTCTCTTCTCATCTCCTCAATCACTTTTCAAGCAAACCATTTTCACACCAAAAAGCGATAGATGTTTCAAAGGGCTCCTATAGAGTACTATAGACGTTTTGGGTGCTAACACCTTCCCATTGCGTAACCAACCCCCCTTACCCATTCTCTGTTTGTTCTTGTTGTTTTAGAACTCTTTAGGTTTTGTTCGCTCTTTTTCCTTTCCCTTCGTCGATAAAATAAAAGTGCGGTGGCGACTCTTGCTTATTTTTGAGTTAAGTTAATCAATAGCTTACACTCACAAATTTCCCCGCTACAGACATATGGCCCCTATTTAATCTTCTTGGACCTGAAGGTGTGAATGGCGAAGGTATTCGGGCATTCGGGGTGCAAGAGGATTAAATATCGGAATACCCGAAATTTTGATGGTGGTTATGAATTGCAGCTTACACATTCATCTTCTTTTGCTAAACATTGAAGCTTAGAAAAGGTAAAAACTTCCCCTCGATCCTGGTTTTCAGCTAAGGAACTGGTCTAAGTTTCCGATGTAAACTTCCCCTCGATCCTGGTTTCCTACCAAGGAACTGGTCTTAGTTTCTAATGTAAACTTCCCCTCGATCTTGGTTTCCTACTAAGGAACTGGTCTCAGTTTCTGATATAAACTTCCCCCTGATCCTGATTTCCTACCAAGGAACTGGTCTCAGTTTTCTTTTGGACTAAACCTCCCCTCGATCCTGGTTTTCAGCCAGGGGATTTGTCTCAGTTTCTGAAATAAACATCCCCTCGATCCTGGTTTCCTACCAAGGAACTGGTCTCAGTTTCTGATATAAACTTCCCCTTGATCCTGGTTTCCTACCTAGGAACTGGTCTCAGTTTCTTCTGTCAATAAACTTTCTTGACAAGAGACGCTATTTGTAGCGGTTTTCCTCAAACTTCCCGCCGAATTTTCCTGGGGAGATGTCATTTGATGGAAAAACTTTTGATGTCAGACTTGCTGGGGAACCCAGTCGTCTGAGTTGTAGAGGTGCACAAACCTCTTCGTTGGAGACACCATTTGTTGACTCTACTAGGGAAACGAGTCTCTTGAGAGACTATTTCCTGCTTGGGGATATTACATCATACTTTTCTTCGAGACCTTCTCGGAGAAATGCCATACAATGTACCTCAATTTTGAGGTGCTGATGACTTCATTAACATTGATTTTCTGGAGAGAAGAACCACCGTGTTGCTGAGAATCTTTAGTCGTGAGGCTTTCTCTAGGGATTTTCCTTAATCCGGGAAAGCAGAGATATCATCTTCAATGGTGAAGAGTGACGTTTGTCGAAGGTTTTCTTGTTTTTCAGAGGTTCAAGTTATCAATGTAGTCGAGGACCGTCTCCAATCCAGAAATAAACTAGAGGAGAGATCGCTTAGATGATCTGCCTCCTGATGAGGAAAGAACTGACAACTCGATTGAGAGGACTTTTATCACTTGGGAACAAGACCGACTAGAGTGATAGTGATGGAATATGAATATGAATGAATCAATGATGCATGATGTATGTATGTATACGCAGACGAAACTGACACGGCATACAGACTAATAGATGAACACAACTGGATACTCGGCCACTGCGGGGAATGAAGAGGTAACACTGGGTTCAAAAGTAGCAATTCTGCCTTGCTTGGGAGAGATAGGTCCTGTGGGGATAACCGTTGGTCGGGCTTAGGAGATAAGAACTCTGCTGGGGGTGTCGGATGGAATGCTCGCATCCGACACAGTTGATCCTTCATTCAGGTTTACTGGTTAAGAAGGAGTACTTTGATTCTGCACTTTGAAGCTCGATTACTTCTGGAGAAGCGATCGATATTCTTTCGATGTTCAACAGTCAAAAGAATTACCATCTTTATTTTAAAAGCACAAAAAGTTTGACAATTAAATTCATTTTTGTTTTATTTCAAGAATCGTTGATCCTGTTAAAATGTATCATTATGTAAAGCTAAACAAATGCGAATTGCAAACAAAAGCACTAGGGCTCAAATTTTATTGATAGGATGGAGATCAACCCAGTGCGTGATTCCATGGAGTATTTACAAAGTTTAGAAAATAGTAATTTAAGGGAAATGGGCTACATTGAAATATAACGACCGCTACCCAGATTGATGGGATCTCTACTTCTATGGGAAGCACTGCTTCCATGCCATATACTAGAGAGAAAGGGGTTGCCCCTGTTGAAGTGCAGACAGATGTGCGATAATCGTGAAGAGCAAAGGGTAGCATCTCGTTCCAGTCTTTGTAGGTTACAACCATCTTTTGAATGATCTTCTTGATGTTCTTGTTAGCCGCTTCTACCGCTCCGTTCGTCTTAGGTCGGTAGCGAGATGAGTTATGGTGTTCGATTTTGAACTTAGCGCACAATTTTTTCATCATCTTGTTGTTCAAGTTGGATCCATTGTCAGTAATGATCTGCCTCGGAACACCATAACGGCATATGATATTGTTTTTGATAAAGCGGACCACGACTTCTCGGGTTACTTTGGTGTATGACGTAGCTTCGACCTACTTGGTGAAGTAATCAATGGCCACCAGGATGAACCGATGTTCGTTCGAAGCCTTAGGTTCAATCATTCCAATCATGTTGATTCCCCATATGGAAAGAGGCCATGGGGAAGAGAGAATTTAGAGATGCATTGGCGGTACATGGATCTTATCTGAGTATATCTCACACTTGCGACACGTCCTCATGTACTTGTAACAATAGGATTCCATGGTCAACTAATAGTACCCTGCTCTTAGAATTTTTCTCGCCATTGTGTGTCCGTTGGTATGAGTGCCAAAGGATCCTCCGTGAATTTCTTTCATCAACATGTCTGCTTCTGGTCTGTCTACGCATCGGAGCAGGACCATGTCAAAATATCTCTTATAGAGTGTATCACCGCTCAGGAAGAAACTGCCTGCCAGTCTTCTGAGGGTTTTTCCGTCCTTTCTTAATGCCCAGGTGGATACTCTTGTTTCTGAAGGAAGCGTTTGATATCGTGATACCAAGGTTTGTCGTCTATGACTACTTCAATCGTGAAGATGTAAGCGGGCTGCTCAAGGCGTATTATATCAATCTTAGGTATGTCATTCCATTGACCTGCGCTAATCATGGAAGAGAGGGTGGCTAATGCATCAACCATGTGATTCTCTTCACGAGGGATGTGGTGAAACTCGATTCTGTTGAAGAATGGTAAAAACCTTCTCGCATAGTCTTTGTAAAGAATCAGTCCTGATTGGTATGTGTTCTAATCTCCTTTGATCTGATTGATAACCAGGGCTGAGTCGCCATATACATCCAAGTTCTTAATTCTTAAGTTGATCGCTTCTTCGAGACCCATGATACAAGCTTCGTATTCGGCCTTGTTCTTTGTGCACTTGAATGTTAGTCGGGCAGTGAAAGGAATGTGGGTACTCTGAGGTGTTATGATGATTGCCCCAATTCCATTTCCATAATGATCGACAGCTTCGTCAAAGATAAGCCCCCATTGGGAACCTGGTTCTGGCCGTTCACTGGGTAGCGGTTCATTGCAATCTTTCATTTTTAGATACATAACATCTTTGTCTGGGAAGTCAAATCCGACTAATTCTTGATCGTCAATCGGTTGATGAGCCAAATGACCGGCCAACGGGTGTGGTACTCGATGTCATATTCTGATAACAACATCTGCCAATGGGCGATCCTTCCCGTGAGTTCAGGATTTTCAAAGACGTACTTGATTTGATCCATTTCGGAGATTAACCAAGTAGTGTGACAAATCATATATTGACGAAGACGTTTGGTATATGATCAACGGTCTCCCCTCCACTGGAGGTGATTGAATCGGTGGGTTCAACAGGTATTCCTTGATACTGTCGAAGGCGGTTTGGCAGTCTTCTATCCAAATGCAGTCCTGATTCTTCTTGAGTAATTTGAAGATCGGCGCACATGTCGCTGTCATGAGGAATATAAATCTGGAAATGTAATTCAAACGTCCCAGGAATCCCCTGACTTGTTTTTCAGTCTTTGGAGAAGGCATTTCTTGAATGGCCTTGACCTTGTCAGGATCAATCTAAATTCCTTTCTGGCTGACGATGAACCCTAGCAGTTTCCCTGAACGGACACCGAAGGTGCACTTATTGGGATTCAAGCGGAGTTTATACTTTCTCACTCGCTCGAATAGCTTTGACAGATGGGTCACATGCTCCTCTTCTGTCTTAGATTTGGAAATCATATCATCGACATATATCTCGATTTCTTTGTGTATCATGTCATGAAATAGAGTAGTCATGGCCCTTTGATAGGTTGCCCCGACGTTCTTCAAACCGAACGGCATTACCTTGTAACAAAAGGTACCCCATTAGGTAATGAACGAAGTTTTCTCCATGTCTTTCGACACCATTTTTATTTGATTATAGCCCGAGAATCCATCCATGAAGGAGAAAACTTTGAACTTTGTTGTACTGTCTACCAGCATGTCAATGTGTAGTAAAGGAAAGTCATCCTTTGGACTTGCTTTGTTCAGATCCCTGTAGTCTACACACATTCTGACCTTTCTGTCCTTTTTCGGAACTGGTACTATGTTGGCTAACCATTGAGGATACTTTGATGTGGCGAGAAAACCTGCGTCAATGTGTTTCTGTACTTCCACTTTGATTTTGATGGCCATGTCCGAGTGAATCTATCTTAGTCTTTGTTTCACAGACGGACATTCTGATCTTAAAGGTAGATGATGTTCCACGATGCTGGTATCCAAACCTGGCATGTCCTGATAGGAGCAAGCGAATACATCGGGAAACTCTTGGAGAAGCTTTATCAAACTTTCTTTGACAGTCGGACTGAGTAGTGCCACTATCTTGACTTCATTTCTCTCTTCCTCTGAGCCCAAGTTGAGCGTTTCCAACGGCTCTTTGTGAGGTTTAATGGACCTTTCCTCTTTTCCGAGTAATCGGGAGATCTCCTCTGGAATTTCTTCGTCCTCTTCTTCTTCAGCTTCTAATATTGGGAATTCAAAGTTGGGAGAAGGCATCAGATCGTACGTTTCAACGGGGTTTAAAACAAGCAATCTGCATGACGTGATGATTTGTGTTTAGAAGACACAGAGAGAATGCAAGAGTGTGTGCATCGTATATTTTTTTTTACTGCTTGTTTTTATTATTTGAATTGTTTTTTAGGATTACCATTTTTTGAAAAAGCGAAAAGAGAAAACAATAATTAATGCGGGAATTACATAATGACGTTATTTTATTTATGAACTTGTCGATTCTTGAAACTACAGCCCTATAAAACAAAACTCTGTCGCTTTGGGCGAAGCAAAGACGGATATTTACAGAAAGTGAGGCCTATCAAAGCATATGTTTCACCTGGGCAAGGTGAAAGGTTAAAAAAAATATGGCCATTACTTTGACTTATGAACGATCTGCAGAACATCGACTGCAACCCATTGGCGGCGAACTCCTCGGTGAATCACAAAGTCTGGTACCTTCCTTGATTTGTCTTCAGAAATAACGCTGATTTTTGGTGGAGTGGGATTGTTGGAATCTGTCTCCCCCGGGAAGAGTTGTCGTAGGAGGATTCCTCAGTTGTATTTTGCATAGTATTGGTGCTCTTAGGCAAAGCCCCCATCCAATTGGTTGGATGTCTTTGAGCCTGATACGAGAGCTTCCGGAAGCGGTATACTTGACCATGAAGTCATATTTACCACTTGGCTGTCCCAGGGAGTCCCACACTTCTTTGGAACCGGAGGAGTCATCTCTCTCGATGACGTTGACCTTGGGAAAGGCATAGTTGATGAACTCTAGTCCTGTAAACTTTGCAAATTCATCGTCACACTAGATATTTTCTGAATGACCTGAGTGTTGATCCCATGACATGGTGGGGATGCAGGTACTTTTTCCAATGATGCTCAACTGATTTTCATTGTTCGAATGATTTTCTTGCCCCGAGTCTCCTGGGTACGGCTGCCAGATAGGCAGACCATCCATCGGGCCATATCGTGGTCAAAGTTGTCTTTCATCAGAGTGTCTTCCTCTAATGAGTTTAGTGGAGCACGGTATCCTTCCGGATCACAATCTTCGTATATCATTTTGATGTCTGATCTTGGTATATATCTCGGACTCTGTGCGGGATAGTAAAATGGCGTATGCACCTCTCCCTGAGACATATAACCGTGTTTGTTAAGATAGGACTTCCATTCCTCATTTGTATCAGAGGAATCACCCTCATTGATGGTATGTACTTCTTGAGACACTGGGTGAAGGAAACCTTCACTGTGGAAGAAGTTCTGAATGGGATGAAGATTTTCATCGTTAATTGCAGTTTGGGTACAGGTTGAAGAAAAACCAAGACCCTTCTTTGTTTTATTGTCCGTAGGAATGACAAGTTGTCCCCATCCCTTCGCATTGTTACTTTTGATCACTTCGAGAGCATGTTTGTACGAGGAAATCGATGTTCCTTTTTCTGATTGATTGTCATTACTCACTGAAAGTGCTTGGAACTGGGTTCCAACAACCTCCTTTGGTTCTACACAAGTGAACAATGATAGGTTACTCACGATCAAGGCTTGCTCTCTGCAGACTATGACGAGTTGGTCGTTCTTGACAAACTTCAGCTTCTGGTGAAGTGTCGAAGTGACTGCCCCAGCTTCGTGTATCCAAGGTCTTCCTAATAATCAGTTATATGTTGCTCGTATGTCCATGACCTAGAAAGTGACTTGGAAAGTGAGATGACCGATAGTTATGGGAAGATCAGCTTCGCCGATAACTGTTTTTCTGGATCCTTCAAAGGCTTTGACGATGATCTCACTGCCTCTCATCGGGGCTCCCTGAAGTGATAGTCGCGTTAGAGTGGACTTCGGCATAACGTTGAGAGCCGATCCGGTATTTACCAGTACCCTTGCTAAGGCATCGTACTAGCAGTTGACTGTGATATTGAGCGCCATGTTGTGGCTTTTGCCTTCTTTTGGCAATTCCTCATCACTAAACCCCAAGTTGTTTCAGGAAGTGATGTTAGAGACGATACTGTCAAATTTCCTTATCGACACTCCTGTTCCACAAAGGCCTATTCTAAGACTTTCTGTAGAGCCTCTCCGTGGGCTTCAGAACTGAGTAAAAGAGATAACACAGAGATATTTTAAGGAGTTTGTAACAGCTGATCAATAATATTGTATTCACTCGTTTCGATGAGCTTCAGCATCTCATCATCGTTCTTTGAAAGGTCGGGATTACTGGATTGACCAGCTGGTGGATTGGGAACTTCCGTTTGAGGTTTCTTTTCCTTGTTAGGTTCTCCAACTCCTTTCCATTCTCAATTATTGTTGCACCGTATTTGTAAGGGATCGCCTTATTGGATTTGTACGGCACTGGTCCCGGTAGATAGATAACTACAGGAGCCTTCTGATTTCTCTGACTGTCGTAAGTAACTTCAATCAATTCCTAGTTAAGAACCTTTGATTCATCAAGTAGAGGGATGATGGTACAAACTTCTTTGGTCCTTTCACGATCAGAGATCATGACAACATCCTTAATCTGATCAGCGAAATAGTCTGGCGTCCAATTGATTGATCCAGAACTTGGACACGGTTGAATCTCCTTGGGAGCCAACTGACTTTGAAGGGTTGATCGTACTAGGTAACATCCTTGATTATTTTCCGAGAAGACTCTACAGTGCTTGTAATTGTGTGGTGGCACCCGGCCACGTCCGCTTTGAATGCAGTGCAACCTAACTAGGTCTATTTCGATAGATCGGACATCCTGACTTTGATGTCTAGTAGGGTTCCCGTTTGTCACACTGATTTGTTACGTGTCTTCGTCTAGATAGATCAGAAGCCACCATGGTTTAACAAGTGTTATAAAGTTCTTGGAACGAGAGCGCACCATTAGTTACTCTCATAACATACCTTACAGTCCTGGTAATTATGTGAAGTGAGAAAACCGAATTAGACTTGCTTGGCATGTAACTCCACCAAGCTGGTATTCATCAACCGAATATCGAAGATTTGAATCATGTTGATCTGATAAAGATTTCTATCATGGTAGTCCTGGATCCACCCAAGATCCATCTGACGCTGGAGGGCCTCTGGTACAAAAGAGTATCCCTGTTTGTTTACCGAGAAAATCAGACAGGAATTGTAATCGTGATGCAGCAGATTATGATACTGGATTTGCCTTGAGTTCATTTTCACTAACTTGACATTTATTGCATGGATGTCATGGTTCGAAATGATGTTGGAACTTGCATGAGTCATGTTAACTCCACGAACTCGATGCTCTTGTATCCACCCGAGATCAAATTGTTCATGTAGAGCTGATTGCACCATAGAACATCCTTGATTGTTTTTGGAGCAGATATCACACTGGTGATAATTATGAGGTGGCACATGGCCGTATCCACTCTGTCTAAAATGCATCTTGACCAAGTTGGCCCTCAATAAGAGTACATCATGAATTTGATAGCTGTTGTTAGACTCTCCCTCTATCAAATTTACTGCAACTTTATTGTGTTGAGGCAGCGGGTTCGTGAGAACATTAGGATTTGTATCCTTGAAGGATAAGACCCCACTCCTAACAAGCTTTTGCACATCAGATTTGAAACTGAGACAGTTTTCTATGTTATGCCCTGGTCCTCCTGATGGTAAGGGCGAGTCTGATCCGCTTTGAACCAAAAAGGAGGATTTTCCAGTACTGTAAGAGGAGACATGGTTTGAACATGCCCCTTGACCAGTAGTAGAGGAAACAGATCTGCGTACAACATTGGTATAGGGTCGAACCCTGGTGGTCGCGTTGTACAATTGTTTTTATATGGAGGACGAGCCTGTTGAAGAGGCTATTGTGTCCTTTGCTGATATTGTTGTTGATTCGGTTGGCTCTAAGCAACCTGAGGTTGATACGTAGGAACAGGCGCATAGTTAATAGCAGGAGTTACAGCTGCTACTGGTTGGTACCGTCGCCTTTGCTTTCCGAGAGAGATATTGCCAATATCTTGCTCTTTTTTCTTAGGGAGAGCACTACCGTATTGTTTTGTACTACTTGACGATCCAACATCTTTAACTAAACTTCCTTTTCGGACTGCTTCCTCGAGATGAACTCCCATGCCCACCATTTTAGTAAAGTCACTGGGCGCACTGGCGACCATTCGGTCATAGTAAAATGAGCTCAAGGTCTTTAAGAAGATATTTGTCATCTCTTTTTCCTCAAGAGGTAATTTCACGCCATCTTTGAGCATATTCTTTGAAGGTTTCCTTGTCCTTCTGTGACATGGCTCAGAGTTGATCTTTGTCCGGCGCCATGTCCAGATTGTACTTATATTGTTGAACGAAGGCAGCGCCAAGATCTCTTAAAGTACCGATCTTAGTACGGTTTAAACCCATGTACCATTTGAGCACGGCACCCGTTAAACTATCCTGAAAGTAGTGAATCAGTAGCTCTTGGTTCTTAATCTGGTTTGACATTCGCCGAGCGTACATCACCAATTGGCTTTGAGGGCAAGAGTTACCCTTGTAGTTTTCAAATTCGGGCACTTTGAATTTGTGCGGAACTTTCACATTAGGGACCAAACAATGGTATGTGGCGTCCTTTCCAAATAGATCTGGACCACGAAGGGTTTGCAGCTCTTCTGCATTTCCAGGAACTGTTCTTGGAACTCATTCATTATGTCGAACATACTTTCATTTCCACCAGAAGGTATCTGTGGAATCTGTTCTTCCAGGATAGTGTGTACCACGGGTGGTGGTATAGTCATCATGGCAGTGACTCTAGGTCCTTCCCTCTCCCGAAGTTTGTAACCTTCAGGAGTTGCTGTCATGCCCCTAGCATTTTCGCTTTCCCGAAGTTTGTAACCTTCAGGCCCAGCGGCTCCTGCTGCGGTTCCCTGATCTTCAGTGATCGGCGGAACATATCCTTACGGGATATAGTTAATAGGCATGCCCCAAGGACGATCTTTAGGAATGGTATACTGAGGGTCATTCTTTTCCATTATGGGCGTTGATGTGATCTCTGAGATCACAGTCCTTTGTTGTTGCATCTGAACTTCTGCTAGAGCTTCTATGTTGTTACGAAGCTTTCTCAGATCCTCTTTTAGAGTGTCGATCACTTCCCTCAACTCTCTGTTCTCTTCCTCAAGATCAGTCATCTTTTTCTGTCGATTGGCCTGAGTATTGTACGAATAAGACAGTTTGACTCTTGAATCGAGACGCAAATGTGATATTCGTAAGGAAAGAAGAATGCGTTACGTGAGAATGATGAATGATATGCAATGATTATATTTTAATTAATAATTTTTTTTTTGTTTAATCAAAATAAAATTTAACAATTGGATTGCTAATGTCAAACAGTGGGGAAACCCCGTTTTATTGAATTCAAAGATTGTGTAATGGAAATACAGTAATTTACATAGTGCTGTAAAAGGAATTCTAAACTTATGGGTCCCGAGTCCTCTCTGAGGGGAGCTCAGATGCTGGTTCCGGTACTTTCCTTTTCTATGACCGGGGCTCTTGAGCCGTTGCCGGGTTGTCATTCCTTTGCCAAGTGAAAGGAGCGAGCAAATTTCTTTGGTCATTCTGATTTTCTACAGCATGTTGCTCTAAAATCTCAATCAGAGCGTCTTTTTCTTTTAACAGTTGCTGTATTTTCTTGCACTCCACATTGAGAATACGGTACTTGTTCTTCCAAGAACTCTTCTCCTGTTGAACTTTTTTGAGAGAAACATGAAGTTTTTCTGTATCAGACATAAAATAAAGGACAGGGTCCCTTAACGGAAGAACTTCCTGACGAGGGTATGGCATCCTCAGCTTGAGAGCTCTAGTTTGTACCCAATGGAGATAAGGTTCCACAGAGACACATACTGGTTTTCCGAGAGACTCTCTTCCTTTCTTATGAACGTGTTTCCAGGCATGCACTATTTCTGTCTTTAGTGCCCTGTCATTTTCTCCTTCCTTGAAGAAAAGACCTTCCAGATGAGCATTACGCGGGACATGCCTCATCGGATATCCAAATTGACGACGAACCAAAACTGGATGATAATTGATTCCTCCTTAATTCCTATGAGGGGTACATTTGGGAAATTTCCACAACAGTTGATGATCCTGATTCTGTAATAGATTCAATTGTACCAATCGATGTCAGAGTTGGTAAGAGACATGATTCTCTGCGACCAACGTAAAGTATTCTTTTGATCCCAAAATGCAGCAGACTTTGGCAAATCGGAGATGAACCATTTGTATAGCAGGGGTGTAGCATGTGATCATTCCTCCGCTATACAAATTCCTTAAAAGTATAGAATGATAAGCATCTGCGAGCAAGGTCGGTACAGGGTTTCCAATCAGAAAAATCTTAATGGCATTGATGTCTACAAAGTTATCGATGTTGGGAAACCAAAATAACCCGTAGGTGAGCAAAATAAAGATGCTTTCGAAAGCGTCCACGTTCCCTATACTAGCAAAGTACAAAGCTTTCTTTATCAAGAACTAGGCTGGCAAACCTTGGATACCACCCTTAACGATCATGTGAGTCCTAACTTCTGACTCATCCAAATAGATTGCTCTTGCAATGGTTTGATCCTTTGGTCAGTAATATGCAAATCAGTCAGGTGAGAGTACTCCTCCAGTGTTGGTGCTAGCTGATAATACGAGAATGTGAAACAGTTATAGAACAGATCATAGAACTGGATTAGTGTGGACAAGATTCCTTCAATTACATGGACCCTTAACAGAGACAGCAGTCCTCCATAATTAGCTCTGAAAGCCTCAGGGTTGGTTATAATCCTCGCCAGACCTCTTAAATCCTCTAGTTTTTGAACCTTGAAGGTGTACTTGTGAGTCCTCCTTCTACCGAAATCCATTAGCAATCTCTTTATCTGACATTTGTAATTGTTGTCTTAGTTTAATTTGAAAAAGAGAGACTAGAAGAGAAGATTTTTCTTTGTTTAAAGTTTCTTTATGAAATAAATGCATGAGTGCAGCACACAAAAACATAGAAAAAACATGGGGTCAAAGGGTCGGTGTCATGAAGTCAAGGCTCTACCCATCCCCAAAGTTTTATACTAGTGATTTTTTATACTTGTCCTCAAAATCACTGACCCCTGTTGGGATAACAACATCAAGCGGATCGCCAAAAAGTTGTAGTATCTTAGAGTAGTCTCAAATGAGGGTAGTATTGCGTGACAAATATTTTCGATAGCTTCCGCACTACAAAATGATTTTAGTCTACTAAAATCCTCACCTTCTCAGATAAGCCAATGGAACAATTTACTTTCAACAACCGAAGTCGTATAGGCATTGAATCCGCAAAGGGCATCTCCGCTGATTTGGTGGTCGACCGGGACCTCTTATCTGGGATTCACTCCTCGTAAGATTACCCATATAATGCCATCACTTATCTTAGGTGTATACTCAATCTTTCCAGATGCGGCATCACACGCATTCCCTTTAGCAGAAAAATAAACACGGATATCAATTAGGAAAAGTAGTATATATATTTGTCCTAACATCCTAGACCTCTAGTCTTATGATCTTATACAGACAATGACTCCCCAACAGAGTCGCCATTTCTGTGGCATTCGGTGAATTTAAGGCTTTCTACCTAAGACTGTAAGAAAGGATGCCTTCTACTGTGGTCGCCATTGTTCTGTAGCACGATTTTTGTGGTTTCGAATTACTATCGCTTTGGTACTACAGTTCGATTCATTTTTTATCCTGTGAAGCTGATTAAGGAAGGGAAATAGATGTCTCCAATTAACCTTGCTTGCATACTGAGGTTAAACAGTCAAAAGTGTTGGTTTACATAGGCTACAAAAGGGGGGTCTGTCTTAGGTTATTTGCTTAAAAAAATAGTGTCTGGACTATTTGCGAGGCTTTTGGTAAGATGTTAGGTCTGATGCTTCTTGATTGATGTAGGGAGGTACTGGATTTTGAGTTTTTTATTAGTAAGCTCGCTAAGATTTTGCAATCTTATTCCTACGTATTCCCGTTTAACAAAACAGGGAAATCAGAGTGATAGTAGTTCCTCCTATTCTATGGAAGGAAAGAGATTGTTTTGGTGTCTTGTTCAAAGCCCAGGACATGAAGCTAAATGTGGTCTATATCTTGTTCAAAGCCCAAGATATGAAGCTAAAGGTTTGACTGACAGAGAATTTGTCATCTTTAAAGAGGAACTGTGGATGTTTGTATGCTGTGAGCAAGGTACAAATTTGATGCTAAAAGGTTGATTAACTCAACCGGGGTTTTCTTTATACAAAGCCTAAGAGGAGGCTAGAAGTTTGATTTTTCCTGGGAAAATGTTCTTTCTGTCTTGTACAAAGCCCAAGATTGAGGCTAAAAGGGATTTTGACTCCTTTGGGGAGGATGTATCTTGTATAAAGCCCGAGATGGAGGTTGAAAGGGTTTGACTCAACAAGAGAGTACGTTTATCAGTCATGTATAAAGCCCAAGACGGAGGCAAAAAAGGTTGATTCAACAAGAGAGTCTTGAACAGGTGATTGACTCAACAAGAGATCCTGATGGTTGATTGACTCAACAAGAGAGTCTTTTATACTTAACAAGAGAGTGATTTGTTGTCTCGTACGAAGCCCGAGATTAAGGCTAAAAAGGAAATTGACTCAACAAGAGAGTCTTTTATACTCAACAAGAGAGTGATTTATATGTCTTGTACAAAGCCCAAGACGGAGGCTAAAAGGAGATTGACTCAATAAGAGAGTCTTTTATACTCAACAAGAGAGTGTTTTATATGTCTTGTACACAGCCCAAGACGGAGGCTAAAAGGAGATTGACTCAACCAGAGAGTCTTTTATACTCAACAAGAGAGTGTTTGTATATGTCTTGTACAAAGCCCAAGACGAAGGCTAAAAGTGGTTGAGTCAACAAGAGAGTCTGAAAAGGTTAGTTCCGGTAGGGAGAATCATTTGTACAAAGCCCAAGAGGAGGCTGACTTACTGCTGAGGATTATCGAGGTCCTGAGCGGGTCCAAGTGTGGGGAACTCTCATGAGAGAGACCGAGTTTTTGCTGGAGATTGATCCAGAGTGATCCGTGTTTTTTCCTATGTTTGAACGGAACTTGAGGATGTCTTTGAGACTCAAGAGTTTTGACTATTCAAGTCTAGAGTTTTATCTTTTGTACAATGCCCAAGAGGAGGCGCGTGTATTAACGGATGAGTATCAACCCTACAACGGCCAAAGTTTTTGATGCGGGAAAGACTGCTCTAGCAAAGGATGACTAAGTTCTATCTTATACCTTTAAGAGGTCGTCAGGGTCCTAGTATTAAGCCCAAGAGAAGGCAAGAGAATTTCTAAGAAGCCGAAGGGTCCTTGTACAATGCCCAAGAGGAGGCGGGGATGCTTTTAGGAAGCCTATGGGTCACCAAACCAACAGAAATTCAAGAAATGAAATTCACAGAGAAGAGATCATTCCAGGAAAGTTTGAGAATTTGGAAGAAACTCAAGAGATGCCATTCACAAAGAAAAAATCATCTCTGGGGAGTTAGAGTTTCTTTGACAATTTCTAAGGGTGACAGTCTGTGAAAAGGTTCACCAAGAATACTGCCTTTCTCTTTGTTCCATATTGTTTAACCCCAAGAGAAGGGAAGACTGTATCTGGAAATCCTATGGCGATCTAGTTTTGTTTGTATTTAAGAGTGACCAACAAGGCTTTACCTAATGCAAGACATTGTTGCCGGGGAAAACTCTAAATAACTATACTAGTATTACACAGTGGATATGTGACAAGTATATAAAAGGATGTATAAGAATACTTACAGTCAAGCAGCCCCACAATACAGTTATATACATATGAAAGCGGTAAATGAAAGTGGATAAACACTTACCCGTTGTAGAGCTTCCATGTTGTTTTGTTAGTTGTTCAATAAAGAAAGTTTTGATAACAACATATATTTGAATTCAAAATCAAAGGAGAAAGTGCTTTGAAAAGATTGTTGGGGCTTACAGCTCAAGGAGAGGCCTAAGTTTTGACGATGATCGCACCGTTGTTTTAAAAACTGTACAAAGGGACTTATACAATACGTAAGGCCCAAAGATTTTGAAAAGAAAAGAGATGGGGCTTATAACACGAGGGTAGGCCCAGATGATTTGATTTTTGAACTGGCGATTGCGCCGAGATTTTTCTTTTAACGCAGAGGGACTTATACAATATCTGAGGCCCAAAATCGTTTTAGTTAAAAGGGGATTGGGTCTTACACTCTATTAGAGGCCCAAAAAGTTTGAAAATGAATAAAGATGGGTCTTATAGCTCAAGGAGAAGCCCAAAGATTTTTGTTAAAAAGGCGACGATCGTGCCGAACTTTTTGACGGTATCGGGACTTATACAATACCCTGAGGCCCAAAATATTTTGGTTTTCAAGAGGGGTTGGGTCTTACACTCTATTAAAGGCCCATGAGTGTTTGAAAATGATTTGTTTAGGGTGATTAAAATCAAAACCCTAAATTAATTTCATAATGTATTTCAATTAAATAAGAATTTAATTAAAATGATCAAAATTATCAAACATGTTGTGAAAAACAAGTTGTAATATTGGATTAATGTTTTAAAAATCATGTTTATATCCACAAAATGATTGGAAACCAATTAAATTTGGAAAATCAAGGAGGAAAAAATATTTTAAATGTTAAAAAACAAATAAAAGATTAATTCTTTGCAAAAATATCAAGTATATGAAATAAATAATATTTTTGGGAATTTTTGGCAAAATAAAATATTTTAACATTTTTGTGAATTATTAAAAAAAGAATCAACTCAAAATCATTAAAACTTAGAGAGAAATTAATTTTTGAATCAATTAAATAAAATCACAAAATTCAAATATTCAAATATTCAAAAAATGGCGCCAAGAACACACCAAGAACACGCGCCACCCCTCTCTTTCTGCAGATTTGCATTTTCTCACAAATCTCACTGAATACTTGATGAAATCACACAATCCACATATCAATATACTCGTTTTCACCTCATGATCATGTCTATGGTCTTTAATTTTATTTATTTTAAGCATGGAATAAGAAATCAAGACAAAACCTCAAGAACCCTAAAATTTGCATGAAGGCTGAGAATTTTGATACACGATTCAAATAAAGCAATTAATTGAGGGGAAACATTCATGCATGATTATGAACATTAGGCAAAAGTATTGTGCGAGGAAATATGTATAGATTAAGAGATGGCCGAGTTTAGGCTTACTTGAAGGTCGTGACAGCAAGAGCAAAGTGATTTTTGAGTTGGAGGTGTTACAGATGAGTTGTGATGATCTGAACAGCTTCCCTACACCATATGGAATATGTTTGAATGCTTGGAGTGATTGGAAATGGACTGGAACAGGTTATGGTACCTCATTGCAACTTGGTTAAAACCTTGAGCAATTGGCTGGTGATTTTGTGAAATTGGTGTTCCAGATGTGGTTTAAGTGTTTGGATCACTTTTATATGATGTTTATGAGGTGTGTGTGTGATTGGTTTGGTTGGAATGGCTCTCAAACTCAAAACACGATAGTTACTTGCCTTGGAAGGTAATTTTGGAGTGAAAGAAGATATTTTGAGGAAAGCATCAGTTTGATGGCTTTGGTTTACTTAAACTGAGCACAAATGAGCTCTATTTATAGTAGAGCATGTTTGTTTTGCAAGCAATAGTGAATGGAAACTGCAGAAGACCTTTGGCCAATTGGATCATTTTGGAATCTCAAATTTCCTCTAGCCATTGACTAGAGGTTAGAGCACAGGCCTTTGGATCCCTAGTTCAGAGATCATCCTTGACTCATTCAGTTGGAAAAGGATCAGTTCATACCACCTTGGTGCATCCATTGAAAGCTCCAAAACCAAATTGGAGTCTTGTCCCCTCTTTAAGATTTTTTTTAGGTTTGGCATGCTATTTTTAGTTCCAAAGACTTGGAAGGCTTATGGATCAGTGTTTGTCCCTTCTTGGTCTCTTCCTGAGGTGTGAAGATGGATAAACTTGTTTGTCATTTGCACAAATGTCTTAAATCGAGCAAAATGCACAAATTTGCCTTGTTATGACAGTTGCAACAAGGCGTATTGCCACCGTCATAACTCTTAGCTCAGATGGGATTTGATGGGGTTCTTTGCCATTTTGGAAAGCTCTCATATGATACAACACATGTATGATCATAGTTTGTCTTGACACTTTTTGGATCCAAGTGAAAAATGCCCCTACATTTTGAAAAAAAGTGAAACAGATTCTGACTTAGTGAAATTTTCACTAAGTGTTGGAAAAAGTGACATTTCATGTTTTCAGTCATTTTGATCCAACCATAACTCAAAATTCATGATGAATTAGAATGAGGTGTAGTTGACACTTTTAAAGTTTGCCATGAGAGATACAAATCCTTCTTTGGATCAGCCAAAATCGTTGCTTGGATCACAAGTTTTGATCCTTGGAAGTTGGTACCCTAGCCACTTTGTTCCATAACTTAGAAAATTTTCTAAGTTTTTTATGGTTACCCCTTTTGCAAGTTATCCCACCTTTCTTGATTTTTTTTGATGAATGATGATTCCAATCACACATTAACATCATTTTAGGGTTAGGGGACCATAATTGATCAAAAAATCAAAAAGTCAAACTTTGACTTTTGGGCACAGTTGACTTTTTATCAGATGAATTATAAACTGTGCGATCCTCTATGAAATCAAGTCCTTGACCTAAATCAAACTTCATGGATTGATTTCGTAGGTGTTATAGGGTGTATTGAATCATGTCCCAAGGTTTGGGAGCATGTCTTGGTCAAAAGTCAAAGGTACAGTTGACTTTTCCTTCGAAACCCTAATTGTGGTCCTAATGAGATTGAAACTGTAGCGGCGAAATTTGTGAGTGTAAGCTATTGATTAACTTAACTCAAAAATAAGCAAGAGTCGCCACCGCACTTTTATTTTATCTACAAAGGGAAAGGAAAAAGAGCGAACAAAACCTAAAGAGTTCTAAAAAACAAGAACAAACAGAGAATGGGTAAGGGGGTTGGTTACGCAATGGGAAGGTGTTAGCACCCAAAATGTCTATAGTACTCTATAGGAGCCCTTGAAATATCTACCGATTGTTGGTCTAAAAATGGTTTGCTTGTCAAGAGATTCAGGAGATGAGTGGAGAATTATTTTTTTAAGATTTTTGTGTTTGGAGAGACTTATCGTCTCATGCCTACGTACCCACGGTGTGCAATGTAGGATAAAAACCCCGTAGTTCGTGGTACAAAGAACAAAATTTTTTTGTTGGTTTTGATTGATTTTAAGTGTAGAGACAAATCGTCATTTCTAAGCGAATAATTCCGCTTAAAAAAATGAATCATGTCTAAACTTATGAAAAAGTTTAAAAGAAAAAGTGCACAAAGCACACAAAAAAATTTGATGAGTTTTTGTATTTTTTATGTTTTTATGAAATGGTCTAAGTATGGTTAAGATAGATTGACATTTATTAAAGAAAACAAAATTTAAAAAGTCATTTGACCAAAGTCAAGGTTTTATTATGAAAGCGGTTTTAAGTTTGAAAACAATAAGATTTTGAAAAAGGGAGAGGATTTTGAAAATTTAAGAATGGGGATTAGAAGAAGTATTTATCCTAATGCATAAAGTAAAAGCTAGGGAAAAGAAGGATCTAACCAAAATGAAGCCACTTCAAAGCAATATTAAAAGAATTCCATCCTTAAGCAAATTAGCCAAATAAAGGCAAGTCTTCAATCAATGCTCCAAGCAAGGGGATAAGAAGTCCTAATTCTAGGTCCATAAGTCCAATATTACTTCAAAAGACGTCCATAAAAAGATCACTCCAAGGCATAGGATAGTAACCAAAAGTCCAAGAATTAAGAGCACAAGTTTTTTAGTGGCTTAATCCTTTATTAATGTTTTAAGTCCAAATGGACAAAATAAAAATGGCATAAGCATAAACATGTGTCCAACGGACAAAGGAAAAATTGTGGAAGCATAAACATGTGTCCAACGGACAAAAGAAAAATTGCGGAAACATAAACATGATATGAAATGAAGCATAAAAGTAAAAGAGATAGGGAGCGAGAAGGAAACATAAACAAAATTAATACGAAATATTGTTAGTAAGTTAGTGATTAATTGTTAGTGTTAGTGATCAATAATAATTGAATAATTGCACTTAGGTCAAGGTTAATGAAACTCATTAGAGGATTGATAAGACCAAAGCCTCCTAACAACAAGTTTCATGAGTTTTGAATCATAAGACAAATAATCAACCATTCTTGATAGTTTTCCGATTACGGGACAAATATTGCGCTATGTTAAGCAATCACCAAGTAATTTACAGAGTAATTACCCTACAATGAGGCCGGTCAATAGCTCTTTGTGCTAATTTATGCTAGATGAACGATATATAAATCGTCATCCGAAAGCAATACCGCACGATAAGAAAAATGGTAACGATCTCGTCTTGATCGAAATTCAACAAGGGAATTCCAAGATCAATAAGACTTTCATCGATCAAAATAAAAAGAGGAATAGATGAAGAGAAAGCCAAATTAAACCACACAATTATGTGATCTAAGGCTAAGAACAAAAGGAAAGGGAAGAAAGTGGAAAAGGAACCAAAACAGCCCCAAAAACAAGTGAAATATGAATTCTGTTTTGAAGTAACCGGTTACTCACCAGATGTTAACCGGTTACTTAGTTCAAAATAAGTGCAATTTTTCAAAATTAACACAGAGTAACCGGTTACTCTGCACCAGAATGCAGAAATTTGTGCAAAATTCAGCATGATCCACTTTCAAAACTTTGTACAAACACCTTGTGATCATGGAACTGAAATTGCACGAAATTTAAAGTAAAATCACAGGAAAAACCAGCAATTAAACATAAATTTCAAGATCCAAATATCAAGCAAACAAAATCAACAAAGGATCTACATTATGGAAGACGAAGATGAAGCTTCAACAATGGTGAAAAGTGAATTACCATTCAAAATCAGAAAATTCTTCCAAATTGCAGCAAGATCTACACTCCAAAACCTTGATCTACTGTGATTGATGAACAAAAACAAGAATGGATGAAGGTTTAGCTCAAAGTTGAACAAGATTCAATGTGAATTCTTGTTAACTTTCAAAAGAAGAAAGAAGAGCTTTGGTGAATTTGTGGTTTGGGGAGAGAAATTGCAAGGGATTTGTTGGCTATCAAAAGCTTGTGAAATGAGTGAAATGAAGCCTCTATTTATAGAGTTTAGGCTTGGAAATTTGGTGGTTTGGAATTAGGCTTGGATGATCAAAATTAGGATTGGAATTCAAATTTGGAGGGAAATCACAAAAGAGTGGTGATTAGTGATGGTACATGGTGGGGAATAATCAAAGTGATGTTGGGGAATTAAAATAAGGTGGTCTAGAATATTCCAAATGTGATCAAGGGCTAAGATTGGTGCCAATTGCTGAATTTGAATTTGCCACCATATTTCAAATTTTCACGAGGGTAACCGGTTACTTACCATGTGTTAACCGGTTACTTAGTGTAAATTTTGAAAAAAATGCCTTTTTATTACACTGCTGTGGTCCGGCTCGATTCTTTTGCTCGTCAAAGAAGGCATGGAAATAAACACATGAACCTTGGAGTCTCTTGAATAATAATTCATTAATCTTGGAAACTCTTGATCAGATTATTTTTGAATTAATTGCAGATCAACTTTAACTTTTCTCAGATAAAATTCATTCGAACTGTGGGACTATTATTTTGGCATTTTTAACCTGTTCTTCCACTGAAAATGTTAGTGAAAGAAGACAAAATATTTTTGGATTTTAGTTAATGGTTAGTAAAATATAAACAAATTAAACAACAAAACAACTAACAAACACACACAAACCCAAAGATCCATGCAAGGCACAAACCTACAAAAGAGGGGACAAATATGTGATCTTGTTTGTGGTATGCAAAAATGCAAATGACATATGGGATCTTAGGGGTAAAAATTAGGGTATTACAGTTGCCCCTATTTAAGTTTCTAAACCGGAGTTACGAAGATGTGCATCTTTGTCTCGACGAGATAGAAGAGACTTAAATATAACAACAACCCAATTTTTGGCCCTAAGAGACCACAAAATGATATGATCATGCAAATGACATGCAAACACAAGACCACTGTGGGGAGAATATGCCACAGGAGATAAACAAAAATCGGAGAGCAAAAGAAAAGAGAAAAGACTCCACGGGGGAAAACACTTCCCAACAAAGAGAGGAGACAAACTGGGGATAAGTGTATGTGGAAATAAACCACATCACAACAAGGATAAAACCCAACAGGGAAGACTTGGCACAACAAAGCTCCACTGGGAAAAACAATACCTCAACAACGAACTATCCCATCAAACCGAAGAGACTTACCATTCATCGGAGTCACAAATATCAACAATGAACTATCCCGTCAAACCGAAGAGACTTACCATTCATCGGAGTCACAAAATCCTCAACAACTAACTGTCCCATCAAACCGAAGAGAATTACCATTTATCGGAGTAGAAAACCTCAACAACGAACTGTCCCATCAAATCGAAGAGACTTACCATTCATCGGAGTCACAAGATCTCAACAACGAACTGTCCCATCAAACTGAAGATACTTACCATTCATTGGAGTCACAAAATCCTCAACAATGAACTGTCCCATCAAACCGAAAAGACTTACCATTCATCGGAGTAGAAAACCTCAACAATGAATTGTCCCGTCAAACCGAAGAGACTTACCATTCATCCAGGTAACAAATCTCAACAACGAACTGTCCCATCAAACTGAAGAGACTTACCATTCATCGAAGTCACAAAATCTCAACAACGAACTGTCCCGTCAAACCAAAGAGATATACCATTCATCAGAATAAAAAACCTCAACAACAAACTGTCCCATCAAACTGAAGAGACTTACCATTCATCGGAGTCACAAAATCTCAACAATGAATTTTCCCGTCAAACCAAAGAGACTTACCATTCATCAGAGTAGAAAACCTCAACAACAAACTGTCCCATCAAATCGAAGAGACTTACCGTTCATCGAAGTAACAAATCTCAACAACGAACTATCCTGTCAAACCGAAAAGACTTACCATTCATCGGAGTCACAAATATCAACATTGAACTGTCCCGTCAAACCGAAGAGACTTACCATTCATCGGAGTCACAAAATCCTTAACAACGAACTATCCCATCAAACCGAAGAGACTTACCATTCATCGGAGAAGAAAACCTCAACAACGAACTGTCTCATCAAACCGAAGAGACTTACTGTTCATCGGAGTAACAAATCTCAACAACGATTTGTCCCGTCAAACCAAAGAGACTTACCATTCATCAGAGTCACAAAATCCTCAACAACGAACTGTTTCATCAAACCGAAGAGATTTACCATTCATCAGAGTAGAAAACCTCAACAACGAACTGTCCCGTCAAACCGAAGAGACTTACCATTCATCGGAGTAACAAATCTCAACAACGAACTGTCCCGTCAAACTGAAGACACTTACCATTCATCGGAGTAACAAAAAGGTATTAACTGCATCACGTCGGTCTTCTCAAATAAAGGAATGCCACGAAACAGTATTGAAACCTTCCAAAAGGGGAATCATACACAGATTTCAGCTGGAGAGCGCAGAATCTTCAAGGGTGCAAAATAAGTGCACTCTCAATCTAGGTTTCACATCCTAGAGATCCAAACAAATAGTTGCAGGGGACCAAAGTTCAATCAAAGAACAAGCTGGAGAGAAACGGTCAAACAAGACTCATCCCGAGGAGGAAATATCTCAACTAGGGACTAATTCCATCCAAATAATGCACTGGAATGGAAACTGAATCAAAATCTTCCACGAGAAACAAACTCGATGGGGAGTTAACAAAGATAGGCATTTTTCTTCTTACGGGTGGACACTCTAAATGGAGAGAGGACACACATGCTCTGCGGGGATAACAACACCAGAGAGCAAAGAAGCACCAACACAAATGCAAGAATGCACAATGCAACAACAATATGCTATGCACAAAAAAACAATGTGCATGCAATGCGTATGAGTATGAATATGCTGACAAAACAGACATAATGGATAAACAGAGGGTGAAAAACATCACAACACCACTGAATACTCGGCTAATCTCAACCAGATGGAGGTATTATTAGCAGCTCTGCTAGGGATTCGTCTGAACAAATCCTGCAAGAGATAAACAAAAGTCATCAAAGGAAAATAAATCCTACTACAAGGCTCAGATCTTGCTGGAGAGAAGAAAATACTCCTTGGGGAAAGACTCGGATATCAATCTTCTAACATAGATGATCCACAAAGAGGATAACAACATAAATTCTTCTTTGAGGATAGCAGGAACACTGTTGGGGAATCATACAAACCCAATCCTTCTAAATCTTCCTAGGGATCATGAAAATTCATAGGAACTTCCATTTAAAAAAGAGTGAAGAGATCTGTTGCGGAGAAATAATGAATCCATTGGGGATTGTAGACATATAAACATTTATGCAAGAATCCACTGGGAAAACAAAGAAGATCTGCTGGAGATATGAGAACGCTCTCAGAGGATCAACCAATTCTGAACAAAGCATCCTGGACTTGCTGGGAAAACAGCAAAAGGTCAAACTGTGGGGGATTTTAGATCAATACTCATCATGAATGAGAGATAACCCAACAGGTGACTAAAAGAGATATAATCTGCGACTTCACTGGGGAATAGCCATAATAGTGACGCATAATCTTCACTACGAGGATAAATCTCTGAAAAACAATCCGGAGAGAAATACATCTTGGACCCGTCGGGGAAATGAGAAGTTAACCTCACTGCTTTATGATTGGAGAGAAAATGAAACAGTAATGCTCTGTCTCCGCTGGGGAATCAGCAAGGATAAATCATCCTGGCGAGAAATGCAACTACAGATAAGAATCCAACAAAACAACCACCAAGTCCAGGCTTCTTAGAAGGGAATAAACAACAATACGTCTAGAGAGTAAAACTCTGAGTGAAGATTCCTCCTATGATTTTGGCTGGGGACAACAAACATGAATCTCTGCGTGGGGACCATCATTAAGGAGATGTGGACCTCAAAACTACTAAACTGCCTGATCATAACATAATTAGCTGGAGAGGATTCAGATCAAGACCTAGCTGGGGAGAAACCAAACAGCACTAGACCTTATGAATTCAACACATCATAACAAACACATTATCTATCACAAACTTTGCTGAGGAAATATCAACAAACTCTACTGGGGAAATATCGACAAACTCTACTAGGGAGCTGTCAATTAATTCTGCCAAAGGAGCGAGAACGACCCTACTGAGGAAAACATCGATCTTACCATCCTTGGAATAACCATTGATGTTCCTTTTTGTGTTCATAAATCAAAGAAAAATATTTTTATAATTTCCAAAAATTTAGATCAATTATTCACATTTTGTTTCAAAAAACATCATCAAAAATAAATGAAATTTTGCAAACACAAACAAAATAAGAATTGCAAACAAAGGGACAAAGGCCAAAATTTTATTAATAGATTGGAAGTCCGCAAATGGCGTAACTCCACGGATCATTACAAAGTTTGAAAAATGGTAAATACATGGAAAGGTTTATATTGAAATACAATGACCATTATTCTCCCTATCAACTTTGAATTCCACTGTGCTCAAAACTTCAGTTGAGGATGATTGAAGCAGAATCCTTAATGGACAATGTTGCTTTCAAATGATCAAGACTGGCCAGATGCAGTTACTTTCCATAATCCCTAACTTTTGCCTAGATTGCCCTTTCGGGTTTTTAATCTACCGGGATGATTATTTCTTTTTTTGTCTCTAATTTTTTCCTGGACCGACCTTTCAGGTTTTCAGCCCACCGAGACGCTCATTTTTGCCTAAGCCGCCCTTTCGGGTTTTCAGCCCACCAAGACGCTCATTTTTTCCTAAGCCGCCCTTTCGGGTTTTCAACATAGCGGGCTGTTCTTTTATTTTTTAGGCGAAGTATCTCTTGACTGCACCGGCATTCACAAGGCGAGTGAACTCTTCACCATCCATATTTGTAAGAAGTAATGCACCGCGAAAGAAGGCTCCCTTAACAACATATGGGCCTTCATAATTAGGAGTCCACTTGCCCCTAGAATCATTGGTAGAAGTCGAGATCTTTTTGAACACGAGGTCGCCTTCTCTGAAAACACGAGGTTGAACCTTCTTATCAAAAGCTTTCTTCATTCTCTGTTGATACAATTGGCCATGACACAAGGCCGTCATTCTTTTCTCTTTAATCAAATTCAACTGGTCATGTCTGCTTTGGCACCATTCAGCCTCAGACAATTCAGCTTCCATCAAAACTCTCATAGAAGGGATTTCAACCTCTACCGGGAGCACTGCTTCCATACCATAAACAAGAGAGAAAGGGGTTGCCCCTGTTGAAGTGCAGACGGATGTACGATACCCATGCAAAGCAAAAGGGAGCATCTCATGCCAATCCTTGTAAGTAACAACCATCTTCTGAACAATCTTCTTAATATTCTTATTAACAGCTTTAACAGCCCCATTCATCTTAGGTCTGTAAGGAGAAGAATTATGATGCTCAATCTTAAACTCATCACATAATTCTTTCATTATCTTGTTATTCAGGTTCGACCCATTATCAGTGATAATCTTGCTCAGAATACCATACCCACAGATGATTTGATTCTTGATAAATCGGACCACTACTTGCTTGGTCACATTGGCATATGATGCCGCCTAAACCCACTTGGTAAAATAGTCAATAGCCACCAGAATGAAACGGTGTCTATTCGACGCTTTAGGCTCAATCATTCCAATCATATCAATGCCCCACATGGAGAAAGGCCATGGAGAGGAGATAACATTGAGAGGAGTTAATGGTACATGAATTTTTTTTAGCATAAACCTGTCACTTATGGCACTTCTTCACAAATTTGCAACAGTCAGATTCCATTGTCAACCAATAGTAACCTGCCCTTAACATTTTCTTAGCCATTGCATGCCCATTGGCATGGGTACCAAAAGATCCTTCATGAATTTCTTTTATCAACATGTCTGCTTCGTGTCTAACCACACATCTGAGTAAGACCATGTCATAATTTCTTTTATACAACACATCATCGTTCAAGCAGAAGCTACCAGCCAATCTTCTTAAAGTCTTCTTATCTTTCTTGGATGCCCCAAGCGGGTACTCTTGATTTTGAAGAAAGCATTTAATATCATAATACCATGGTTTATCATCAACAACTTCTTCAACCGCAAACACATGAGCTGGCCTATCAAGTCGCATAACATCAATTTTGGGCACATCATTCCACCGATTCACCACAATCATGGAGGATATAGTTGCTAAGGCATCTGCCATCCGATTTGCTGCTCTGGGTACATGGTGAAACTCAACCTTATTGAAGAAATTTAACAACCTTATTTCATAATCTCGATAAGGAATCAAATCAGGTTGACGCCCATTCTCCTTTAATCTGATTAATTACTAGGGCTGAATCTCCGTATACATCAAGAATCTTGATCCTTAAATCAATAGCTTCTTGCAAGCCCATAATACATGCTTCATACTCAGCCGCATTATTTGTGCAAGTAAACATCAACCTTGCAGTGAAAGGAATGTGAGAACCATGAGGAGTAACAATTATTGCCCCAATACCATTGCCATACTCATTAACAGCTCCATCAAAAATCAAACCCCAACGGGATCCAGGCTTAGGCCCTTCATCAAGTAATGGTTCTTTGCAATCTTTAACCTTTAGATACATCACGTGTTCATCAGGAAAATCAAACCTGATAGGTTGATAATCATCAATTAGCTAGTGTGCCAAATAGTCAGCCAAAACACTTCCTTTTATCCCTTTTTAAGTTCGGTACTCGATATCATATTCTGACAACAACATTTGCCAACGAGCGATCCTCCCAGTTAAAGCAGGCTTTTCAAAGATATACTTGATTGGATCCATTTTGGATATCAACCAAGTTGTATGATTCAACATATACTGGCGGAGGCGCTTGGCAGCCTAAGCTAAAGCACAACATGTCTTTTCAAGCATTGAGTACCGAGACTCACAATCGGTGAACTTCTTGCTCAAATAATAAATGGCAAACTCTTTTCAACCAAATTCATCTTGTTGACCCAGAACACAGCCCATAGACTCTTCCAGCACAGTCAAATACATGATCAAAGGTCTTCCTCCCACGGGAGGAGACAAAATCGAAGGTTCAAGTAGATACTCTTTAATTCTCTCAAAAGTTTTCTGATAATCCTCTGTCCAAACACAACCCTGATCTTTGCGAAGAAGCTTGAAGACCGGCGCACATGTGGCAGTCATATTGGATATAAATCGGGAGATATAATTCAAACGTCCAAAGAATCCTCTTACTTGTTTCTCTGTTTTGGGCGTAGGCATTTCCTGAATAGCTTTAACTTTACCAGGATCAACTTCAATGCCTTTTTGGTTGACAATAAAGCCCAACAACTTTCCAGAACGGACACCAAAAGTGCATTTATTAGGATTCAAACGGAGCTTAAACTTTCTCAAATATTGAAACGACTTCAATAAGTACTCAATATGATCTTCTTCAGTCTTCGACTTACAAATCATATCATCCACATAGACCTCAATTTCTTTATGCATCATATCATGGAACAAAGTGGTCATAGCTCTCTAGTACGTTGCACCAGCATTTTAAAAACCGAAGGGCATCACTCTGTAACATAATGTTCCCCAGGGTGTAATGAATGTTGTTTTTTTCCATATCCTCAGGTGCCATCTTTATTTGATTATAACTGTAAAACTATCCATAAAAGAAAAGATACTGAATTTAGCAATATTATCTACCAACATATCAATGTGTGGCCATGGAAAATCATCTTTTGGACCCGCTTTATTCAAATCTCTATAGTCAACGCACATTCAGACTTTTCCATCTTTCTTTGGAACAGGCACAATATTGGCCACCCATTGGGGATACTCAGAAGTCACAAGAAAACCAGCATCAATCTGCTTTTGAACCTCCTCTTTGATCTTCACAGCCATGTCGGGATGAGTTCTTCTCAATTTCTGCTTCACCGGTGGACATTCAGGCTTCAACGGCAATCTATGCTCCACAATATCAGTACCAAGACCAGGCATGTTTTGATAAGACCAAGCAAACACGTCAACATATTCTCCAAGAAGCTCCACAATCCTCTTCTTAGCATCTGACTGAAGCAGTGCCCCAATCTTGACTTCTTTTACATCATTATCTGAACCCAAATTAACCAATTCCAACGGCTCTTCATGAGGCTGAATGGCTTTTTTGTCGTGCTCAAGCAACCGAGAAATTTCATCTGGAATCTCCTCAATATCCTCTTCTTCAGCTCCAAACACAGGGAACTCAAAGTTGGGAGAGGGCATAGGGTCATTGTTTTCAATGGGTTTAACAATCAATCTGCACAATGATTTATGTTTGATTTTAGAATATGAACAAAAAGTGAAAGTATCATGCAGATAAAAGTGATTAACACATTATTATTATTTTTGGTTTTTTATGTTACCATTTTTCAGAAATAAAGCATAAAGGGAAAACAAAATATGGATAAACAAAATAACATTTTATTGATGATGATAAAATTTGAAACAAAGCCCTCACAAATTCGCTTTCACCTTGGGCAGAGTCAAAGGATTTTTTTGAAAGAAACAAAAACAAATTACTTTGAAATATGAACAATAGTAGGAACATCAACAGCTGTCCAATTCTGGCGGACTTGTCCATGTGTCACAAAATTGGGAAGTTCTTCCTCTTCATCTTCTTCAATGATGGCAGCAGTAGAGTGATCCTTGTGGATGAATCCGGCGCTATGAAAGGTCTCATTAATACGCTTCAAATTTCTTCTAACTATACCAGGCGTAAAGCCTAAACCAGTTTTTCCCAGATTATCAACCACATCAATAACTCGGCCCCAACCGTCGGACCATCCAGTCTTTAACACATGCAGAGCATCTTTCAAAGATGACATGGGTAACTCATTCTTCTTAACAGCTTTGTCATCAACAGAAAGAGCATGGAACGGGGTTCCAACAGTTTCATCAGCATCAACATACGAAAAGGATGAAAGGTGGCTCACCAGCATCGCTTGCTCACCTCCAACAATTACCAGCTTATCGTTTTTAACAAATTTCAACTTCTGATGGAGAGTCGAAGTCACTGCGCCAACCTCATGAATCCAGGGTCGACCAAGCAGACAACTATAAGCAAGACGAATATCCATTACTTGAAAAGTAATCTGGAAGAAGCATGGTCCTATTTTGATCGGAAGATCAACTTCTCCAATCACAGTTTTTTGAGATCCGTCAAAAGCTTTAACAACAACCCCACTATATCTCATGGGAGGACCATGGTAGGAAAGCCTTGATAAAGTATATTTTGGCAGCACATTCAAAGAAGAGCCAGTATCAACCAACACATTGGAAAGTGCATCCTCTTGACAGTTCATGGAGATATGTAAAGCCAAATTGTGATTCCTTCCCTCCTCGAGTAACTCTTCATCACAGAAACTCAAATTATTACATGCTGTGAGATTGGCAACAGTGCCATCAAACTGATTAACAGCCACATCATGCTCAACATATGCTTGTTACAATACCTTCTGTAAAGATTTCTTATGAGCTTCAGAATTCATCAGTAAGGACAACACTGAATTCTTGGATAGGGTGTGCAAGAGTTGATCCACAACACTGTAATCACTCTTCTTGATCAACTTCAATACTTCATCCTCAAAAGCCTTTAAACCACTGGACTAACCAGAAACATTGACGTTACTATCATCTTGAGTTCGTTTGCCAGCTTTAACATTCTCCACAATCTTTGGAGGCTCAGGAGCAAAGAGACGTCCACTTCGGGTCACTCTACTCACATCAGCGATGCTTACCACAAAAGACAAAGAAGGAATAGGCACTTCCTTACCATCTTCTGCCATGGTAGCATTGTACTTATACAGAACAGCTTTGTCAGATTTATAGGGTACCGGACTGGGCAACCGAATAACCAGAGGCGTAACTGCGGTCTTCCGACTATCATTAGAGATAACAACTCGTTTAGGGATATTAAAGTGTGGCTTAATAGCATTTACCTAATTCTGATATTCGTCTCTCTTAGCAGTGACTTCAATAAAATTTTCATCCATTATCCCTTGAATATCCCTCTTCACTGTCCCACAACCACGAGGATTCATAGAACAGATACAACAAGCTGCATAGTCATGATCAATATCATGGTATTCACTCAAAAGTGCATGCATTTCCACAAGAGATCTTCGGATCCAACGGATATCAAAAATTTTGAATGTAATTGGACAACCATAAACCATATTGACAGATTCCTTGCCATGATTAGGCAGCGGATTTGATTGGACATTAGGATTAGAATCTTCGAAGGACAAAATACCACTTCTAGCCAATCTCTGTACCTCCATCTTCAATGGATAATAGTTCTCAGTGTTATGCCCAGCTCCTCCCTGATGGAAAGCACAATGAGCTTCAGGCCTATACCACTATGGTGAATCTTTTCAAACAGCAGGCGGTGGACGGGTCTGAACAAGATTCTTCTTAATTAGACAAGGAAGCAATTATGTGTATGTCATCGAAATTGGATCAAAATCCTTTTGAAAATGGCCCCATTGATTGTTTGGCTGATTAGAACGTTGTTGCTGAGTAGGAGCTGCCTGAACAACAGGAACTGAACTAATAATAGGAGTGACAGATGCAACATGTTGCTGACGCTGATTGTTCCTATCATAAGGTCTTCTATACCTTCCTCGAGAAACGGCATTGGTCTCTCCTTCTTTCTTTTATGCGAATCCTCCACTATATTTCTTGGAACTTCCAGCAGAATTGCCATCTTTCGACAAACGTCCCTCACGGACACCCTCTTCCAATCTCATCCCCATATTGACCATCTCAGTGAAATCACTCGGGTCACTAGTGTAATACCCCAAAATTTTCCCTCTCATTTTTCATATCATTTAGCATATGCTTTCATTTCATTGCATTGCATTCAAGTCATAGAAAGATAAAACATTCAGCATTGGTTCATCATAGGGCATGTGATCAGTTACCTTTCAAGTATTGGTCTATCCAAAGCAAGAGAACAAGAGCCAAGGGTCTTCAAGCAAGCCTCAAAGGTCTCTTGCATCATATATCATCTCATTTGATCTCACAAGTCATTGGAAGAAAGGAATTCATCAAGAAGATTGGACAGCTCATCATCTCCAAGCAAAAGCAGTCAAAATTAGGGTTTATGGTTCAAGCAGTCTCCTGATGAATTTTTGGTCCAAACATGATCTCAATGTTTTCTACATGATGTCAAGTATTTAAGAATGGAAGATTGCCCATTAGTTTATTTCAGAAGAGGTTCAATCGGTCAGTTGCTTGAGAATCAAGAAATTTGGGGAAAAGTCAACTGTGTAAAGGAAAAAGTCAACTCCTGACTTTTTAAGATCAAATTCATGAAATTCAAGTCACATATGTTTATTGGACAAGATTTGATCAAGAAATGATGGAGGAATCATCAAAAATCAAGAAATGTACAAAGTTTCTGTTTTTAGAAACTTAGGGTTTCCAAAAATGACAAGTTTGGACCATTTTGCACTACACTTCAAGGCATTCTTTCTCCAAGATAAAAGCTTCAAACTTTAGGCCCAAGTTGAGCCAATTAAAGATCACATTCTAAGCTTCAAATCCATATAAAGAACTCTCCTATTGGATCAAAATTGAGGGAGTTATGATCAATCAAAGTTTGACAAAATCAAGGCAAATCTCAAGTCATGGCAAGGCAAGTTCAGGCCTCCAGGCCATAATTTCCTTAAACACTTGGTATGCCAAATGTCAATCCAATTTTCTCCTTCAAGAATGCTTCAAATGAAAAATTGTTGAACATCAAAGTTGTTCATCTCCATGTCCTCTTCAACTTTTATGTGGGACATATTTTCATTTGAACAAGTTATGAAGGAGTTATAGTGGTCCAAACATGGGAACTTCACACTGAATTCCCATAGGCCATGTTGCCATGCATGGCGCAGCTTGCCCTCGCCCATGGTTTAGTCTTGCACACATGACTTCTAAGCCATTTTCTACCACTTTCCAAGCCTTCATTCCATTTAATTCCAACACCTAACTTGTTCTACCATGTTTCCTCTTTCCATAGCCATCAAAAATTCATCATTTCATGTAGTGTGCATAGAGAATTCCATCCCTAAACTTCCATGTTTTCATTGAATGTGTTGCTGTCAAAATAGAATGGTATGGCATTGTTCATGATTTGATTCAGTCAGCTCACACGCATACACCTTCCATTCTTTTCCTATTATGAAGACACATGATTTTTACACATACATGCTCCATACATGTCCATACACCAAAGAGGAAAATGATAAACTAGCATAACAAGTTTTATGCTGCAGCATCAGTATACACATAACCACATCACCACCTCTCATTTCACTAAACCTCAGCATAACTCCAAGGATCACTCCACACTCTAACCAAACCTTTCTAACTCGTGCCAATAACCAACTTCACTCAATAACTCAGTTAACCAGCTCCACTAACTCAACTTCTAACTGTTAACTACAATGGTTAACAAGTTAACTAGGGATATGAAGATGAGCTCTAATAGATTTTGCAGGGGAGCTTCATCATTTTTAGACATTTCACAAACTGTCACTCTCAAACTCTCTCTGAATTCTCTCTCTCTCTCTCTCTCTGTGTGCACGATTTCATCATCATCTTCATCCATTGTTTCACATTGTAATCTTCTGATCAAGAACAAGAAAGAATCAAGATCAATCTCCTCAATTGTAGCTTCATTGTAGTTGGCATTTGATTCTGTCTTCATCAAGATTCAAAGTTATATAGCATTTATTTTGCTCCATTCAAGCTCAACAGCATAGGAGGATCATCTCTGGTCTTCTTTTACTTTGAAGAACTTCAAACTCAGGTTTCTTCTTCCACCTTTCTCTCTAAAATTTTGCTCGATTCATGCTTTTTTTTGCTGGTTAAGAAGCTTATTAGAAGCTGTTGGTGATCTGGCTAGTTGATAGACCTTTTAGAGGTATGGTTGCAGAACCTAGGGTAAACTTAATGTGTTCGATTCTCGGCATATGTGTGTGATTTGTGAAAACTAATTATGGATCCTTGTTCTCCTTAACTTTAGCTTTCAATTGATGTGTGTCTTGTGAATTTTTGGAACATGTGAGTGTTGCAGGTCGCCGGAGATGGCCGGAGAAGATGATCGGAGGTCCTTCTCCGGCCGGTGAGGTTTTCATCTAGGGTTTTGGTAATTTTAAGACACAGTCGTTAGATCATTTCAATCCAATGTTCATCAACGTGACAACACATTAATGACTCACGCTCTCCTCACGTGCCTTTTTTTTCTCTCAGACTTGATTGCATGTATGTGGTTCATTTTAATTAACATGTACTTGCGTTCTGATCCATGTGATTGTTATGGTTTTCTTGATGACTGTTGATTGATTGATCATGTGGCTCTGATTAAGTCAATCATTTGAATAAGGTGCACCATAATTCACACACACACACGCGTTATTGGACCTGGACCACATATTGAACGTGGTTTTTGCTATAGCTACACCCCCTGCATTTTTAATTTCTTTTTTTTTTATATTGTTTCCATTTTATTTTATAAAAAATACTAAATGACATCCAAAAATTCCAAATAAATTCACCAAGAACCCTAACACATTTAAGTAATTTTCCATAATTCTTAATTCTGATTTTAACATATTTTGCTCCTATTTTTTATAAATTCCTTTTATTTCTTTTTCAATGTGATTCTTTCTTGATACATGAACTTCCTCCATTTATTTTCCACAGTTCTAAAACATGCTTGCATCCAATCTTTTTGTCATATTTAGATATTATCTTGAGGCATTTAAAAACATTTTTCTCACATTTTTAAAGTCATTTTTGCATAGCTTTTGAACCATATCTTTGTGTATTATTCATTGTTGATCTAATGTGACTTTGATAGCTTGTTTAACCTAGTTTCTTTGTGAATTTTCCCATGAGTTTTTGTCATGTGTTTAGCTTCTGACTTAGGTACTTTTTGAGGTAATTTCATAATTTTCCTAAGGTTCCTTCTACTTTTGCATTGCTTGATCATTATAGGTTACATTTGTGAATGTCCTCTTAACTTGTCAATCTTGTTTGATTAGGAGGCACTTGTGCCATTGTGTTATGACTTGTGTGATCATTTTATAGGACATTTCATGAATATTATAGGTCATCCATGTTAGATTATAGGTCATTTGGATTTTTATTTTGGTTCATAAATGTTTGTTGCTTATGTGAATTACTTTGACCTAGTTTGAGTGTATCTTCTTCTATGTGCCTTAACATGTTTTGTGTACATCTTTGTGATCAACTCTTGCATTCTAATTGCATCTTGTATATCACATGTTACTGACCTATGATCCATGATCATTTCATTCTTTGATTTTCAACTTCAACTTGTGCTCCAAGTTATTGCTTTTTCTATAAGAAACTTGTTTCTTTTTCTTCTTACTTCTTCTTCATCTAACTTCTTCTACTTGAACATTTATTCTCGTGATTTGTATGCTAATTCATAGACATTATAGGACATTCAAATATGATGTTTAATTCTGACTTGCATTTATTTGCATTTATTTCCATGTTCTTTTCAACTTTGACTTGTGTTATGAGTTGCTTCTTTTCTTACTTGAGCTTGAACATGGTGTGCTTTAATTTTCCTTCTCTCCTTGAATCATTTCATTCATGCTTTGTATGATCATTCATATACATTCATATGCATTATAACATGTCATTCAATTCTGACTTTGGCATTTCTTCATGCATTCATTCATGTTTGTATGTCATATGCATTCATACTTCATCTTTAGATCATAACTTGAATTTGTGTGAATCTTTGGCACCTTTCTTAACCTAGTTTGATCTTGTTAGGTACCATAACCTTAATTGAACACCTTTAGACATAGCTACTGACTTTAGAAGTCCTTTAACACTTAGGATCCCTTCTCTTTAGTTTTAGGCTTTGTTTGCTTCCTAATAACATTTCATGAGATGTTTGGTGCTTACTTGTCTTTCTTCTTTGACTTATGTTTCTTATTTCATTATTAAACTAACCTTTGCTTATAGGGGCTAATGGTAAGTTGAGTGTGTGGATATGCTTCCACACACACCTTCTTCCCTCATCTCTTTAAAGCTTTCTCTTTTGTGTTTGTGTAAGCATTTCAATGTTTTCCTTGTTCAACTTCTTTCTTCTCCCTCTTGGTTCATAACTCATCTTCTATCTTAGAAGTGAGTTATGTTACCTCTTGCTCTCTTCTTCTCTCTACTTTTAGACTTAGGCTTCTAAACCACACTTAACCCTTAGGACATCCAAGCATGATAACATTAGGGTGGGTCTTAGTCCCCTTAGTCTTTAGCTTTGTTTCTTTTGAGTCTCTCCTTTCTCATCTCAAAAACAACTTCAAAACACCTAATAAAGGTTGAAACATCTTCATGTGCCATGAGCCTTATTCCATTGGGGGGGGGGGGGGCATGCATACATTCCATCTTGGAATGTTTTGTAGGTTTTCTAGCATGATGTACAAGTCTTTAACATGAAGTGATTTCACAAACAAATTCAAAAACACTTCTTCATTTTAAAAGCAATAAAAAAACTTAATAAAGGAAATAGGCTAGTGTGCTTGAGCCTTGATCATTGGAACTAAGTTTGAGGGTCTTCCTCATACTTAGTGTGCTTCATTATCATTCCATTTTGGAGTGATGTATGTGGTACACACTCCATTGTAAGAGACTTTGGTACACTCTCGTATGCAAAGCACTTCAAATAAAAAACTCTTAAAACACTTCAAAACCAACAATAACATCTTTCCTTCAGGAATTTTCTTCTCATCTCACTCACTCTCAACATACGAACGTGCTTCTCCTCGTTCTCTTGCAATACGGTAATGCACTCGATTCAGTGAGCCTGCGACACCTGAGCTAGAACATTAGTCGTTCCCTAAAAAACACAAACAGTTTTCCCTTAGTCAGGGGAACTACATCGCTCTGATTCTCATGTTCTCGATGAGATACGTAGGCTGTGGGGTAGGGCCCATTTGAGTACTTCTTTTATTTTCCCTACATTTGTTTCTCGTTCTTTCTCAGTTCCTTTTTGTTTATCACCCTTTGAGCATTACTTCAAGAGTGGATCCCGTCGAGTACGGCGGACGTGAACGGGTGCTAATACCTTCCCTTCACGTAACCGACTCCCTTACCCTTTCTCTTTGGTTTGCGAGACCTTGTTCTTTCCTTTCTCCCGGGTTTGTGCAGCATTACCTTTCCCTTTCTTTGGGATAAAAATGCCTGGCTGGCGACTCTCTGTCTTTCTTCCGCGCCACTTTCGCGTTTGTACCTGGATGAAAATCCCGGGGAGCGACAGCTGGCGACTCTGCTGGGGAACGAACCCAGAGTCTCTGGTTTTGATGCGAGTCTCTCCTAGCGCTTGGTTGTTTTGCTTGTTGGGTGTTTAATTTATGTTTGCCTTATTTTAGCTTTACTTTTTTTATTTACAGCTTTATCGCTTTACTTTACCTCCTTTATTGCATTTTATTTATATCATGCATCATATATTTTGGACTATGCTGGTTTTTCTGTTTGGTGGGATGGGATTGTTACTGTGAGATGAGCCCACTACCCAGGCTCGAGTGTACTTTAGGACTTATAGTGGACAGTCACAGGGCTCTCATGGTATTTTGCCACGAGAGTAGTTGTGAGTTCCACAGCCAGAGTGCGACTCTCTTAGGGTTATCTTGATTTGAGGGTCTTCCTCATTCAGGGTATGACTTTGAGGGTTATGTGCATCTGGTGATCGATCATTGAGGACCTAAGTGGAAACATCCCTCTTTAATGGTGACAGTGACAGACCACATTCTGCGGCAAACCCATTCGCACCCGAGGGCCCACTTTGGAACTTGCATAGGATGGCCTTTATTTTAGGGTGAATCAGATTACGATCTCTTTGTTTGGCGATAGCATTGTATCCTACGGGATGAATGTGTTATTGCTTCTGATTCCGGGATCCGAATCTGAGGATCCTACCTTTTCAAACACACCTGTGAGATTGGGGGAATGTTTACAGGTTTGCAGGTAACCTTGACCTCCTACTTACCCTTTTGTGTGGTTCTCCTATGATTAGTGATTTGGGTATTTTGTTCTGGTATTCTGGATCTGGTTCTTTACTGGTGCTTGGGTCTGATATTCTTGATATGATGCTACATAGACACTTGGCTTTCTCACAGTTATTGCACCGACACTGCAGATTCTGGCTCTGATCACATGCCTAGCTGCATCTTATTTCATACATCATTGACATTTATGTATCTCTTTCCCAGGTCTCAGTATTGTTCTCGATTCTGGTGGGTATTTTCTCTATTTCAGATGAAAGGTCCTCCAAGAAAGAATAATGTGCATTACTGGTTTCAGAAGCTTAAAGTGGGACAGATCAAAGAATTGGAAGTTTAATGAACAGTAACCAACTGGATAATTTCAGAAAGAGGTTTGGGGATATCTTGGGTTATGTGAGTCTTCTTACTCCAGATCAGCATTATACTCTACACACTCTCTTGCAGTTTTATGATCCTCAGCTCCGTTGCTTCACATTCAATGATTATCTGCTGGTACCTATTTTTGAAGAGTTATCTGATATTCTGAAGATTTCTGTCAAGGATACTCCTCCTCACTACAGTTCAAAGAATGTTATTCCTGACAATGTCATTGTAGAGGCTATTCATTTGAGAGTATCTATGGTTAAGGATAATATTAAGGAAAATGATGGTTGTAAAGGGTTCCATCTAGACTTTCTGATTGAAGAAGCGAAGAAGAGTTTTGCTGATGGTGATTTGTATACCTCTAAGGAAATTTTAGCTCTTTGTGTGTACGGAATTTGTCTGTTTCCGAATATAGCTGGATTTATTGACATGGATGCAATCAGTATCTTTGTCAAGAAGAATCCAATCCTAACTTTGTTGGGTGATGTATACCATTCCATGCATTACAAAAATGAGAAAAAACGAGGAAGATTGGTATTATGCTGTGCTCCTTTATTCCATGCTTGGTTTTATAGACATTTGCCAAAGACATGAGCTTTTGTTGATCTCCGAGGAACTGTTAAGTGCTCCAAGAGGCTCATGTGTCTGACGGCTGAAGATATAGTCTGGTGGCATCGGAAAGACATGGTGGGTATACCTATTCTTATCAGTTGTGGAGCTTTTCCAAATGCTCTAGTATGAGGGAAGGGAGGAATCAACTACAATCCTATTCTCTCGCTGAAGCAATTTGGGTATGCATTAAAAGAACCTCCTTTGGAAAAAGATGTGGCAGAATCTTTGTATTATCGTGCTAAAGACGACGAACAGGTGTCATTTTCTATTGCTGAAGCATGGAACACTCGGGTTAAGAAAGGTAAGATGGAGTTTGGGAGACCTGACCCTACAACTTATCCTCGTTATACTGAGTGGCTGAAGCGCCGGGTAGCCATTACATTGTTGCCATTCTATGTCGAGCCTCCGTTATATCCCAAGGTAGTGGAGCCAAGGACCTCAGTGCCAATTGAAGAATTCCAAAAGTTGGAAGTTTTAGTTCATGAACTCAGGGTTGAGAATTCGGACGTCACCAGCCTGTATCAGGAAGCTGCATTTGTTAACAGAGGGTTGGAAGAGAAAGTTCACATTGCTGAGAAGATGGCTGAAAGCAGGAAAAAGGAACTCGAAGTGAGGCTGACTTATTTCCAAAGACGAGGCTTAATTGATAAGAATAACGTCAGAGAGCGCCAGAATCTCAAGAAGCCTTTGAAGGAAGCTAATGAGACTATTACCTTGTGGCAACAAAAATGGGCCGATGAACAGAAGCGCCAAGCCAAGGTAAAGGAAGAGTTTAAAGCTAAGGTTGAAGGATTGGAAGATAAGGTCAAGACCTCAGATGAAGAATTGAAAGATGAACATGCTCAACGACGGAAGTACCAGAATAGTTGGAAAGAAAGTCAGAAGCTGATATAGGAAGCTCAGGCGGAAATAGCTGATCTCAAGATCAGGGCGGAAGTAAAGAAGTCCAGAATGGAGCCAGACTATGATAGTACAAGTGGGGAAGAATTGTGTCAGAATATCAACACTTTGTACCAATCCTTCAGTTTGAGAGAAAGCTTGATCAGAGGCCTGATTGAGGCACCTGAAGATCTCGAGAATGCTGTGCTGTTTGAGGAGGTCAAGAGGTTCAGTCTAGGGTTGCAGGATATGGTGTTTTGTCCATTTTAGCTTTCATTATGTTGATGCTATCCGGTTACCTACAGAATTATTGTAGAAACCGCTGCTTTAATTTCTGAATTTGGGTTGTATGTTTTCAAATACTTGGCCAGACTCAGTCCCTTTGGGTTTTCTTCTAGTTATGATATGTTCAGTATTTTCTCCAGTGGCTTTCTTGATATTCCATCACTGTTCATTGACACCCAGTTACAACACCACTTCACAGGACTCTACACTTATTTTTGCACTTGCCTGAATGGATGTTCTTATCAGCTGATGTATCTTGTGTATTATCTGAATGCTGCGGACTTCTAAAACACCGTAATCGGGGCACGAAAAGGCCTGGGAATAAAAACATAATATTGCATTGCATACATTTCATTTTTGCATTTTTGTTTGTTTTTAAGGTACCCTATCTGGTTCTCATATTTATTTTGCCAACAGGAAGTATTGCTACCGATCACATACATCGCTACTCCACACGAGGCAATCGAAACAGAATGGTTGATCAAATTCAGAATGATTTGGCTGAGATGAGAAGCCGCATGGACCAGTTCATGGATCTCATGACTGGTATGGCACAAAACCAAGAGAGGTTGAGACTTCTGGTTGAGCGTCCAGAGACCACGCCGAGAGGTAATCACGTTGACAATTCACAGCCACATGGCACTCCTCCTCCTGTTGGCAATCCCCCTCCTAATGGTAACCTGGGCACTTGAACTGCCAGAAATGTTGGTGTTAATCCTCCTCAGGAAGATGTTCAGGAAGATCAATTCACCTTGCTAGATGCTGATATGGGTAATCCCAATGACAGAAGGTATGATGAGCTGGCTGAGAAAATCATGGCTATGGAGTGCAAGAACTCTCTAGGCATTGATGTTACTAATCTGGGTCTGGTACCGGGAGTTAGAATTCCTCCAAAGTTCAAGCCACCCACTTTTGAAAAATATCATGGCAATACGTGTCCCCAGACACATATTCAGGCCTATTTTGGGAGGATCTCAGCTCACACTGATGACGAGAAGTTGTGGATGCATTACTTTCAAGACAGTTTGGCTGGCGCTTCATTGACTTGGTACATGAAATTGAACAGAGTTGCTGTGAGAAGCTGGAAAGATTTGGCAGAAGCGTTTCTGAAACAATATCTGTATAATATCGACATGGCTCCCAACCGCACTCAGCTGCAAGGGTTGTCGCAGAATGCTAAGGAAAGCTTCAAAGAGTACGCTCAGAGATGGAGGGAAATGGCCGCCCAGGTTCAACCCCCTTTGCTTGAGCGAGAAATGGCAGATATGTTCATGGGTACCCTGCAAGGGGCATTTCTTGACAGGTTGGCTGCTTGTCCATCGACAGGATTTTTTGATATCGTGATTGCTGGTGAAAGGATTGAGAATCTGTTGAAACTCGGGAAGATTCAAGATGTAAGTGGTGTTGGTTTTTCAGGAACAAAGAAACCTTTCGCTAATGGGCAGAAAAGGAGAGAAGGCGAGACAAATGCTGTGTACAGAGGACGGGGAAGAGGACGTTCTAAGGCTTATTACCAAGTGGGTGCAGTGACAATCCCAACACCATCTGTTCAGCAACAGGAGGCACAACAGTAGGTTCAACAACAACAACAGCAACCACCATTCCATCAAAGGTCTAGGCAGAGGGACCGTAGGATTGACCCTCTCCCTATGACCTACTCAGTGTTGTTACCCCAGTTACGCCAATTGAAATTGGTTGAACTTCGTACCATGAGACCTCCGGCTGCTGGTAACTTGCCACCCAATTATGATGCTAATGCTCGCTGCGATTTCCATTCAGGTGCTCCGGGGCACAACGCCGAAAAGTGCTGGGCATTTCAAAATAAGGTGCAAGATCTGATAGATGCTAAAGCAATCAACTTCACTCCACCTCCTAATGTTCTCTAGAACCCCATGCCAAATCACGGTGTGGCATATGTGGATGCCATCGAGGACGGAAAGTGGTTGAACTTGGTGACAAATATCAATCGGGTGAAGACTTCATTGCTGGTAGTGAAAGATCGTCTGTTGAAGGGACATGGGTTCCCGGGTTGTGAACAAGATTGTTCTGAATGTATGGGTCAAGAGAAGGGTTGTGACAAACTGAGGGTTGGTTTGCAGAATCTGATTAATGAAGGTTGTCTACAGTTTGACCGGGTGGTGAAAGATATTGATGAGGTGTCAGCTGTGATAATTTATTATACTCCTGCTGAGATCCAGGTACCTGTAAGGGCAGCTCCTATGGTGATTGTTGCTCCGGAAAGACCCAGTCCTGTTACCATCACGGTGCCAGGACCGGTTCCGTTTACCTCTGAGAAAGCAGTCCCATGGCACTATGGGGCAGATGTGTACTATGAGGGGAAAAAGCAGGAAGTCGGAACATCAGTTAGTTCAAATGTTGATAATGTGGGTGGTTTAGGCGGCTTTACCAGAAGTGGAAGGTTGTTTGCTCCACAAACTCTTCGAAGTGATAAATAAGTCGAGGCTACAACAAGAGCTAAAGGAAAACAAGTGGCTGAGAGTGTGCCCGTGCCTGAAATAGATCCCAAAATTACCTTCGACAGCGAGGTAGAGGAGTTTATGAGAATAATAAAGAAAAGTGATTAAAAAATCATTGATCAATTGAACCAGACGCCCTCAAAGATCTCAATTTTGTCATTACTGATGTGCTCTGATGCACACCGAGAGGCTTTGCTGAAAGTGTTAAAGTGGACCTATGTTCCACAGGAAATTACTGTCAATCATCTCGAGAGTGTGATTTCTAATGTCAATGTCAGCCATGGGTTGGGTTTCACGAACCGAGATTTGACTTCTGAAGGTAGAAACCATAACAAAGCTCTGCATATTACAATGGAGTGTAAGGGTGCGGTGTTGTCCCACGTGTTGGTAGACACTGGTTCTTCGCTTAATGTCTTGCCTAAGAAGGAACTGATGAAGCTGGAGTTTGATGAATTGATTTTGAGGCCGAGTGATTTGGTTGTCAGAGTGTTCGATGGAACGAAAAGATCTGTATTCGGTGAAGTGGAATTACCTGTGCAAATTGGACCTCAAGTGTTCAAGTCTACATTCCACGTGATGGATATACAACCTGCTTATAGCTGTTTATTAGGTCGCCCATGGATTCATGCGGCCGGGGCTGTTACATTCACATTACATCAGAAGTTGAAATATGAGTTTGAAGGACAAGTATTGACTGTGTGTGGTGAAGAGGACATTTTTGTCAGTCATTTGTCCATATTCAAGTATGTTGAGATGGATGGGGAAATCCATGAAATACTTTTCCAGTCGTTCGAGGCAGTAAATATTGATAAAGTGCCTGAATCTTCCCCTACACCAGATAGAGCCGGCACATCCATTTGGTCTTATAAGCAAGTCGTCGAGGTTGTTAGAGCAGGTAATGGCCAAGGCTGGGGAAAAGCTGAGAGAAATAGCGGTGAAAGAGGATAAGTTTGGTATTGGCTATCAACCATCTATGGCTTCGGTTGCAAAGTACAGTGGACCCATCACTTTTAGCAGCGGTGGAATCATTTACCCAGACCAGTCTTGTGCAGCTACAGAAGATGGCATCAACAGTGATTGTGACTTGGAAAATTGGGTACGCCCACGTGCCTCGGGACAACAATTGCAAAACTGGTCCGTTGAGGAAATCGTTCAAGTTACTCTTCAAACAGAGTAATTTTCTTTGTTTTTCTCTAATCATAATGCTGTTAAAGTCTAGCGCTCTGCCCAGGCGTTCAGATTCATTTTTAGGGCCACACATTTTCATTTGCATTTTTTAATCATTAATAAAGGACGTTTGCATTCAAATTTCGTTCCCTGTCTTTCATTTTTTATTTTTGCACAAAAACATTAAAAATCATAATGTCTTGTTTTCTATTTTGTTTTTCAAAAAATAAATTCTAAAATAAAGCATGAACCCATTCGTGCAGACCTGATCCTCCGGATTCCACTGATAACGGTTCTGCTATGGCTATGTATGACTTTGACAAACTAATTTATCAAGTCGAAGAAGGGGATGAGAAAGGCTGTGAACTCCCTGAGGAATTGGCCAGATTGTTAAAACAAGAGGAAAGGGTCATTCTTCCTCATCAAGAGACCATAGAGATCATCAATATTGGTACCGAGGATGAGATCAAGATTGGCGCCAACTTGCAAGCAGATGTAAAGAAAGCCTTGATTGAAATGTTGTGTGAATATGTTGATATCTTTGCTTGGTCTTATCAGGACATGCCAGGGTTGGATACCGATATTGTTGTACACAGGCTGTCGTTGAAAGAGGGATGTCCTCCTGTCAAACAGAAGCTTCAGAGAACTAAACTAGAAATGGCTCTCAAAATTAAGGAAGAGGTACAAAAACAGTTAGATGCGGGATTTTTGGCCGTCACTAATTACCCACCATGGGTTGCAAATATTGTTCTGGTACCAAAGAAAGACAGAAAGGTCAGAATGTGCGTGGATTATCGAGATCTTAAAAGAGCGAGCCCGAAATATGATTTTCCACTGCCTCATATCTATGTGCTGGTTAATAATGCATCTCAGTTTTCAGTGTTCTCATTTATGGACGGTTTCTCCGGGTACAATCAGATCAAGATGGCACCTGAGGATATGGAGAAGACCACGTTCATTACCCCATGGGGTACATACTGTTATAAAGTGATGCCTTTTGGGTTGAAAAATGCACGGGCAACGTATCAGTGGGCAATGATAACATTATTTCACGATTTGATCCACAAAGAAATTGAATGTTATGTGGATGATATGATTGCCAAGTCGCGAACAGAAGAAGAACGTCTGATTAACTTGAAGAAGTTGTTTGAAAGGTTGAGAAAGTTCCGTTTGAGGTTGAATCCGAACAAGTGCACTTTCGGAGTGCGTTTTGGAAAGCTGCCGGGTTTCATCGTAAGTGAAAAAGGAATTGAGGTTGATCCTGCCAAGGTTAAAGCAATACAAGAGATGCTTGAGCCGAGAACAGAAAAAGAAGTTCGTGGTTTTTTAGGAAGATTGAACTACATGGCAAGGTTCATATCTCACCTAACAGCCACATGTGAACCAATATTCAAACTGCTAAGAAAAGGTCAAACGGTCAGGTGGAATGGCGATTGCCAAGCGGCATTCGATAAAATAAAAGAATACTTGCAGGAACCTCCAATTCTCATACCTCCAGTTACAGGGAGACCTTTGATAATGTATTTGACAGTGCTTGAGGGTTCTATGGGATGTGTTCTCGGTCAACACAACGAGACAGGTAGGAAGGAGCATGCTATCTACTACCTGAGAAAAAAATTCACTGATTGCGAGTCCTGGTACTCAAGGCTTGAGAAGACATGTTGTGCACTTGCATGGGCTGCTAAGCGATTGAGGCAGTATATGCTCACGCACACAACTTTGTTGATTTCCAAAATGGATCCTGTCAAGTACATTTTCGAGAAATCAGTACTAACAGGCAGAGTTGCACGGTGGCAAATGGTTTTGACAGTATATGATATCCAGTATACTTCTCAAAAAGCCATCAAAGGAAGTATCCTGTCAGACTATCTTGCGCAACAGCCGATTGATGATTACCAACCCATGAAATTTGATTTCCCTGATGAGGACATCATGTTTCTCAAAGCTAAAGATTGCGAGGAACCAATCCCGGAGGAGGGGCCAGACCCTGAATCCAAATGGAATTTGATGTTTGATGGGGCCGTCAACATGAATGGATGCGGAGTTGGAGTAGTTCTTATCACACCGGAGGGTGTTCATATGCCCTTCACTGCCCGAGTAACTTTCGGATGCACCAACAATGAAGCAGAATATGAAGCTTGTATAATGGGGATTGAGGAGGCGATTAATTTTTGAATTTAGACCCTCGATATTTTTGGTGATTCAGCTTTCGTAATCAATCAAGTGAATGGGAGCTGGTACACGCACCAGGCACATCTGATTCCGTATAGAGATTATACGAGAAGATTGTTGAAGTTTTTCGCAACAGTAAAGCTGTATTATATTCCTCGAGATGAGAATAAGTTTGCTGACGCCTTGGCCACATTGTCTTCTATGATCAAAGTGCAAAGGTGGAATCATGTACCCAAGATTGAAGTGTCTCGTCTTGACAGACCTGGAATTGTGTTTGCTGTTGATGCAACTTCTGATGACAAGTCGTGGTTTCATGATATCAAGTGTTTTTTGAAAAGTCAGGAGTACCCGCCTGAGGCATCTACCAAAGATAAGAAGACTTTGAGAAGGTTGTCTGGTAGCTTCTTCCTGAACCAAGATGACGTGCTATATAAACGGAATTTTGACATGGTTCGATCTGCTCAGATGCATGGATAGACACGAAGCAGACCTGTTAATGCAGGAAGTGCATGAAGGCTCTTTCGGTACCCATGCCGGAGGACATGCAATGGCAAAGAAACTATTGAGGTCGGGGTATTATTGGTTGGCAATGGAGATAGATTGTTGCAAGTACGCCCGCAAATGTCACAAGTGCCAGATTTATGCAGACAGAGTGCATGTGCCTCCAAATCCGTTGAGTGTCATGTCCTCTCTGTGGCCTTTTGCAATGTGGGGCATTGATATGATTGGAAAAATTGAACTTACTGCTTCAAACGACCATCGCTTCATCTTGGTCGCCATTGATTATTTCACCAAATAGGTTGAAGCAGCATTTTATGCCAACGTCACTAAGCAGGTGGTAGCTCGTTTCCTAAAACAGGATATCATTTATCGCTATTGAGTGCCCGAAAGAATCATTACTGATAATGGTTCTAATCTGAACAACAAAATGATGGCTGAGCTGTGCCGGGACTTCAAAATTGAACATCATAATTCTTCTCCGTATCGCCCGAAGATGAATGGCGCTGTGGAGGCGGCCAACAAGAATATTAAGAAGATTGTGCAGAAAATGGTTGTCACATATAAAGATTGGCATGAGATGCTACCGTTCGCCTTGCATGGGTACCGAACGTCAGTACGCACGTCCACTGGGGCAACACCATTCTCACTTGTGTACGGTATGGAGGCAGTACTTCCAGTTCAAGTCGAGATTCCATCCCTCAGAGTCATGATGGATGTCAAGTTAGACGAAGCTGAATGGGTTCGTGCCAGGTTTAATCAGTTGAGCCTTATTGAAGAGAAACGACTTGCAGATGTGTGTCAGGGGCAGTTATACCAACGGAGGATGAAGTAGGCATTCGACCAAAAGGTGCGTCCTCGGGTTTACAAAGTTGGAGATGTAGTACTCAAAAGGATCCTTCCTCCTAGTACAGATCACAGGGGCAAATGGACTCCCAATTATGAAGGTCCATTTGTGGTTAAAAAGGTCTTCTCGGGCGAAGCATTATTACTTACAACCATGGATGGCGAAGACTTTTCATCCCTGTCTTACCCCAAATTTTGACCACTAAGATTTCCCATCATTGTGCGAATCATCATCACAATATGGATGAACCATCATGCCTCATCAAATGCCTAAAGGGTTGTTGAGCATTCACTACAATCAAAATTAGGGTTTTAAGCCCTCTCAGAGCCTTAGACAAAGGATCAATCAATGAATGACTTGATCTTCAACTTGTCTAGCCTCTAAAATATCCACAATGGATAAAAAGGACTCCCACTTCAAGGATTAAGCACAAGGCTGCTCCCTTCTAGGTGGATCAAGTCTCAAGATCGACAGTGTCACCAAATTAGGGTTTTGGTCGACCAGGGCCTCCAGATGGAAATTTTTCATCTGGGCATAAGCCAATGCTTCAAAACATAACCTAATATACTCCATGGAACCTCATGGACCCAGACATCAAGTCAATTTGACCTCAGGGGATGCATACATAAAAAATCAGGAATTAGGGTTTCTTGACCTAATTCACCCCTAAGTTGACTTTTGGGACAAATCATGAACCAAGACCTAAAGACATGATTTTGGGGGCTTTAATATACTATATTGATCCATTTGCAACAATGGATTAATCCAAGAAGCTTGAGCAATAAGTCTCAATTTCATCTGCACCACAATTAGGGTTTCGCGAGGAAAGTCAACTGTAACTTTGACTTTTGACCAGGACATGCTCCCAAACCCTAAGATATGATTCAATATACTCTATACCACCCATGGAATATGTCCATCAAGTTTGATTTAGGTCAAGGGCATGATTTCCTGAAGAATTGCACAGTTTGGAATTCATCTGATAAAAAGTCAACTGTGCACAAAAGTCAACTTTGACTCTTTGAGATTTTTCACAAAAATGGATTTTTAATCCTAAAATGATGTTAATGTATGATTTGAATCATCATTCATAAAGAAAAATCAAAGAAAGTGGGATAACTTGTAAAAGGGGTAACCATAAAAACTTAGAAAAATTTCTAAGTTATGGAAAAAGTAACACTAATGTGCAAACTTTGGAGGACCATAACTCCTAAATCACAAGGCCATTGTTCCCCATTCAAAGCTTGATTTGTAGATCACATTGCCCTCTACAAAAGCTTCATACTGACCTATGTCCAAATTCCTCATGGATTTTGAGTTATGGAGTGATCAAAATCAAGAAAAGTCACTTTGTTCCAACACTTAGTGAAAATTTCACTAAGTCAGAATCTGCCTTTACTTTTTTCCAAATGTAGGAGGATTTTTCACTTGGATTCAAAAGAGATCAAAACCAAACATGTTCAAACAGTTGTTGTATCATGTAAGGGCTTTCCAAAATGGCCAAGAACATTACCAAATTCAATTTGAGCTATGAGATATGACATTGGCAAGATGCCTTGCTGAAATCTGCCAAGGCAAGGCAGATTTTTGCACTTTTGGTCGATTTGCCAAAATCAGCCAATTCCAAGCCTTGTCATCACTTTTGACACATTTGAGGATTGAATCTAAAGGGGACAATCACTGAGCCAAGCCTCAAAAGTCTTTGGAACAAGAAATAGCATGTTGAACCTAGAATTGCCAAAATAGGGACAAGACTCCAATTTTGGATTGGAGCATTCAATGGAAGCATCAAGGTGGCATGGACTAAGCCATTCTCAACTGAATTCAGTCAAGACTTATCCAAGACCAAGGGAACCAGCGGCCTGTGCCCTAACCTCTAGTCAATGGCTAGAGGAGACTTGGATTTTCATTTGCCAACATTGGCCAAACCTACTCAGCAGTTGCCATTCACTATTCCTTGCAAAACAAACTTGCTCTACTATAAATAGAGCTCAATTATGATCCGTTTGAGTACACCAAAGCCATCAAACAGATGCTTTCCTCAAAATCTCTTCTTTCACTCCAATTTTGCCTTCTAAGGCAAGTCACTATCGGGTTTTGAGTTTAAGAGCTTTCCAATCAAACCAATCACACACACACCTCATATACATCACATATGAGCTGATCAAACACTTAAACATCAACTGGAACACTGATTTCTCAGAATCACCGATCAATTGCTCAAGGTTTTTACCAAGTTACAGTTGAGATGCCATGAAGTGATCCAGCCAATTTCAATCAAGTCCAAACATTCAAACACACTCCATAGGGTGTAGGGAAGCTGTTCAGATCATCACAACTCATCTGTAATACCTCCAACACAAATCACGATCACCAGCTGCAAGTGGTAAGCATGAGCTCTTCTAACTCTATGATCCATGCAATTTTTGCTGCACAATAATTTGGCCATATGTTCATAATCATGCATGGAATGTTTCCCCTCAATTAATTTCATTGTTTGAATCATGTATCAATAATCCCAGCCTTCATGCAGAATCTAGGGTTCTTGAGGATTGTTCATGATTTCTTGTTTTATGTTTAATTTAAATAAAATTAATTGTCATAGACATGATCGTGAGGTTGAAACGAGTTGATTGGTATGTGGATTGCATGATATGATTAAGTATTCAGTGAGATTGGATAGAAAATGCAAATCTGAGAAACTCAGAACACGCATGTGTTCTTGCCCTTGTTCTTGGCGCCATTTTCCAACATTTGAATTTTGTGATTTTTATTTAATTGATTCAAAAATTAATTTCTCTCTGAGTTTTAATGATTTTGAGTTGATTCTTTTTTTAATAATTCACAAAAATGTTGAAATATTTTATTTTCCCAAAAAATCCCAAAAATATTATTTATTTCATATAATTGATATTTTTGCAAAGAATTAATATTTTAATTGTTTTTTACATTTAAAATATTTTTTCCCTCTTGATTTTGAAAAGATTAATGACTTCTAATTATTTTGTAGGTCAATACTTGATTTTTGAAGCATTAATACAAGATCATAATTTGTTTCCCACATGTTAAACAATTTTTGATCATTATAATTGAATTTTTATTTAATTAAAATACATTTTGGAAATAAATTAGGGTTTTTGATTAATTCAACTCTCACAATTCATTTTCAAAACTTTTTGGGCCTCTAATAGAGTGTAAGACCCAATCCTTTGTAAATACAAACCTATTTTTGGGCCTCACTTATTGTATAAGTTCCATTGTATTTCAAAAAGTTTGACGCGATCATAGTCCGTTGAAAAAAAAACTTGGGCCTCTCCTCGAGCTATAAGACCCATTTAAAATTATTCTTGGGCCTCTATTAGAGTGTAAGACCCAACCCACTTGTACAGAAACAATTTAGGGCCTCACTTATTGTATAAGTCCCTCTGTACATTTTTAAATTCGGCACGATCGTCGCCAGTTTAAAAATAAACCATCTGGGCCTCTCCTTGAGCTATAAAACCCATTCGAAACTTTTGGGTCTCTAATAGAGTGTAATACCCAACCCCCTTTTAACCAAAACCATTTTTGGGCCTCACTTATTGTATAAGTCCCTCCGCGTTAAAAGAAAACCTCGGTGCGATCGCCATTTTTAACGAAAAGTCATCTGGGCCTACCCTCGAGTAGTAAGACCCATTTCTTTTCTTTAAACCTTTTGGGCCTCTATTAGAGTGTAAGACCCATCCCTTTGTACAGAAAACTTTTGTGGGTCTCAGTCACTTGTATAAGTCCCTCTGTACAAATTTAACAGTGCAATCACTGATAAAACCCTAGGCCTCTCCTTGAGCTGTAAGCCCCAAATCTTTCTTTTTCAAAGCACTTTCTCCTTTGATTTTGAATATACTGTTGTTTTCAATCTTTCTTTGTTGATTAACTAACAAAACAGCATGGAAGCTCTACAACCGAGTAAGTGTTTATACGCTTTCATTTACCGCTTTCATATACATATAACTGTATTGTGGGGCTGTTTCACTGTAAGTCTTCTTTCATAAACTCATATCAACTGTGTAATAATAGTATAGATATTTAGAGTTTCCCCGGCAACTACGTCTAGAACTAGGTAAAGCCGTTTCGATTATTCGTAGAAATAGACAGCTAGATCCCCAATAGGATCACCAGATACAGTCTTCTCTTCGGCTGTCCTCATTAGGAATTGTCAAGAAACTCTACTCCCAGAGATGAATGTATTCTCCGTGAATGGCATCTTTGAGTTTCTTCCAAATTCTCGAACTTTCCTGGCTTGATCTATTCCTTGTGAATAACATGTCTTAAATTTCTCGGGGTTTGGGGACCCACGGGCTTCTTAAAAGCATCGGCCTCCTCTTGGGCATCGTACAAGGACCCACAAGCTTCCTAAAAGCAACCCCGCCTCCTCTTGGGCTTCGTACAAGGACCTGTCGGCTTCTTAAAAGCTTCCAGCCTCCTCTTAGGCTTCGTATAATGATGTCTTCCTCCGGGAATGATAGCCTCCTCTTGGGCTTCGTACAAGGACCCGTAGGCTTCTTAAAAGCTTCCAGCCTCCTCTTGGGCTTCGTACAAATTGTCCCGACGACCTCCTAGAGGTATAGGAACAAAACTTAGTCATCTTCATAGAAGGGCATATGACCAATAAGAGTTTGGTAACTTGGACTGATATAGGATAGCTCTGCCTACATTCAAAAGGTGTTGGTGTTTTCTTTCTATCCGACCATTTTTTTGGGGGGTTTCAACACATGAAATGTGATGCATAATGCCTTTGGAGGCATAAAACTAGTGTAAGAAGAACTCAAGACCATTATTTGACCTAATACTTTTAGGTGTAATTTGAAATTTATTAATGATCTTCGTAATGAAGTTTTGAACTTGTATGGATACCTCAACTTTAGATTTTAAAATTACAATCCATACAATTCTTGTGTGATCATCTAAAATGGTCAATAAATATTTGTGATTATGAATAGATGGAGTTGATAAAGGACCCCAAATATCAAAATGTAAGAGCTTAAATTTTTGAGATGCAATTAAATTACTTGAATGATAAGGCAACTTTCTTTGTTTGGCCAAATCGTAAATGTCACAGGTAACATGAATATCCTAATCAAATAATGAGTATATTTTTTGACGTTTGAGCTATTCTTTTAGGGGAAGCATGTCCTAAACGAAAATTCCATAAGGCTGACTTAGGAATGACAATATTTTGGATGTGTGGTAAAGGAAAAGAAGTATTGACATGGCATGTTTTGGCTTGTGTTAGGCTTTTGAGTTGGTGAGGGGAGATGGGATCTTCAGAATGAGTGTCTATTAGCTACAAGATATACACTACATTCTCTTTACTACCCAAACCAATCATCCTCATGGTATTCATTTCCTGCAATAAATAATGATCAACAGAAAATTGGGTAGAACAGTTCAAGTTATGACACATTTTTGAAATGGATATCAAATTAAGTTTAAAGTCTGGTGCATACAAGACATGTTTAAGATATAAAACAAGTGTAAAGCTAGCATTGCCAGCATATTGAACAATTGCACAATTGCTATTGGGAAGGGTGATCTTTACAGGTTTAATTCGATAGTATGAACTAAATAAATGTAAAGATGAACAGACATGGTCATTGGCTCCAGAATCTAAACTCAATGCATGAGAAAGATTACTTATATGATAAGTAATGTTGCAAATAGTACCTGAAACTATATTACAGATGGTACCCAAGGTTTCACCATTTGTAATCTGGCGAGTTAACACCTGATTAGTTGTGGAAGTAGGGATAGATGTGGCATTTTTAAGTAAACTAATGAGTTGATCATATTGAGCTTGAGAAATAGGCATTTGGTTGTTGGCAATTGAGGCATCTGGTGTGATTTCAGGTGAGGGATTCTCCACTTTGCTTGCATTGACAAATGATTTGTTATTGTTAAAGTTGGGATGGCCATGCTTTTGATAGCAGAAATAAACAGTATGGCAAGTTCTGTTGCAGAAGGTACACACCCTAGGATCACTTATGGAGTTATGAGATCCACCCTTATGCTTCAAATCTGATCCTTGAGCAGCATTGATGGAAATAGATGAATCATCAACAGGTGTGAGATTCTTGTGGTGACTCTCTTCTTGAACCACAAGAGAGTAAATTCGATTTATGGATGGTAAGGGATCCATAATAAAAACATGAGTCTTAACAGCAGAGAAAATATCATCCAAACTAGTAAACTGGGTAACTTGTTCTTCAAGTCTGTGTTCTTGAGCATTACGAACTGCATAGCATATACACCTGTGAGCACGGTGCATGATTGGGAGAGGTTTATGGAAATTAAGTTCTTCCCAAAGGCCTTTGAGCTCAAGAAAGTACTCCATAACTGATCTGGAGTTTTGTTTCAAATTATTAATGGAAGCACGCAAAGCAAAAATACAAATACGACTAGCCTTGAAAAATCATTCATGTAAACCATTCCAAGTATCAATAACATGTTCATGAAAGAAAACTGTTGAAGCAATTTATTCACTAACCGAATTGATGAACCAAGAAAGGATAAGCTGATTACAGTGTTTCCATTGATCAAAGTTGAGATGATCTTCATACACAATTTCAATGGATCCATCAATGTACTTCAGTTTTTTCTTAACACCCAATGAACGCTTCATGGATATGCTCCATGTGAGGTAGTTGGAACCATCGAGCTTTGGATTGATGGTGACTGAATTAGGGCCTTCACTCGAGTGAATGTAGTAGATAGAGTCAAGATCAAGTTGAGAGTTTGGTGAAAAACGCGGAGGCATGTTGAATCTATGAGGAAAAAGATTAGAATTCGTAAGAAAAATTCAAGAAAATCAACAGAGGAAAGCAAGAAAAATTGCAGAGCAAAGATTGATGATCAAGGTATCAACAATGGTGCAATGTGATGAGAAAATTAAGGGAGATAATGAAGAAGAAGAAGAAGAAGGAAACAAACAATTGTAGAATGAATTTGAAGAAGTGTGTTCATTGATAAGAGCTTGATACCATATTAAGAGGATCAAAATGAACATTGAAAGAAGAATTCTCATTGAAGAAGAAGATAATACAAGCTAGGATATATATATATATGCGAGTATGGTTGCTTATACCATAGGAAACCTACATCCTAGCACACCAAAATGTAACCATGAGTATGTAACTAAGTTATAATCAACTAACTAACTTATAACAGACATAATTCAAGTTAATTGTTGATGTGTGATTGTATCATCATCATCTTTTACGTGTGCATGTATGACATGGTTCAATAATTTGGATTTTATTCTTGCTTGAATATATGTGTGTGTGTGTGTGTGTGTGTATGTGTGTGTGTATGTGTGTGTGTGTGTGTGTGTGTGTGTTTATTGAGAGAATAAAAACACAATAAACCTTTAATTCCTTCGCCAATCTTCGTACAAGGCACTAGCTTGGATGAATTGTCAATAAGTTCAACCTTAGAAGCCTGGGTTCGGACACATGCCCTATATTTATATATTAGTGTCCATTGTGTCGATCCTACGACCTACATATTTAGGTATTGAAGTAGGAAAAAAAATAAATAAATAGATAATTGTAAAATGTTGACCAAAACTGTGAAGGAACTAAGAATATTTTTTAGAGTTAACATAATAAAAAACTTTTATTACTGTAGCAATAGATGGAATGTCGGATTGACAAAGTGAACCATGAGAAACATCCATGCCCAAAATTAGAGTTGGAGTTTTGATTACAATTGGGATGGATGGAGAATGTTCAACCTCTAACAGATAATTCATCCAACCAAGCTACACGGGAATAAAAACATTCAATGGTTGGACGAAATGACATGGCTAATGGTAAGTTTCAAAGAAATCATTGTAAAAATAAATATACCTTAGCATTGATCTTCAGTAAAACATTGGTCAGGTATTGGTCATTTAGCCTAGAGGGTTCTACACACTGAGTAACAATTCCAAAGTCAACAAGATTCTTCTTCTTCCATGGACCTTCACATGTTAAAATTAGTTTTTGTTCAGAACATTTAACAATTGCCTTAAATAATTACTTTAAATTGTTTAAGTAATTGTTTAAAGCAATTATTAAATGTTCGTAACAAAAAATAATTTTGACATGTGAAGGTCCATGGAAGAAGAAGAATCTTGTTGACTTTGGAATTGTTACTCAGTGTGTAGCACCTTCTAGGCTAAACGACCAATACTTGACCAATGTTTTACTGAAGATCAATGCCAAGGTATATTTATTTTTGCAATAATTTCTTTGAAATTTATCATTAGCCATGTCATTTCGTCCAACCATTGAATGTTTTTATTCCCTTGTAGCTTGGTGGGATGAATTATATGTTAGAGGTTGAACATTCTCCATCCATCCCAATTGTATCCAAAACTCCAACTTTAATTTTGGGCATGGATGTTTCTCATGGTTCACCTTGTCAATCCGACATTCCATCTATTTCTACGGTAATAAAAGTTTTTTATTGTGTTAACTCAAAAAAATATTCTTAGGTCCTTCATAATTTTGGTCAAAATTTTACAATTATCTATTTATTTTTATTTTTTTCCTACTTCAATACGAAAATATGTAGGTCGTAGGCTCGACACAATGCCTAAATTGATAAGACCACTTCAATATTTTTACAGGTTGCACATAATTTTCTGAGATCATTATTGAATCATTAGGGAGAAATATTTTGGAAAATATCAAAATAAAAAAATAAAGTTAGGATTTGACTTGAATTCCTTGTTATTAAAATTCTATCTCCTGCCTTTGGGATTGTAATCTTCCCCATTTCCGAACATATTAGCTAAAAAATTAATATAAAACGTATTTTATACAAATATATAGAAGGAAAGATGATAGCAAATCAAGTGCCATCAGTAATAGCAAGTTATCTCTCATTTAAATAGACTTTCATTATTCAAAAAGTAAAACATTGGTTTACTCTAAAACAAGTAAAATAATATATCTAAAATAAGAGAAGATGCATTTAACTTATATTCACTACAGAGAAAATAATAAATTGATATAAATTTCATTATGAAAATAAATCAATACCAGAAACACTTACTCAACCTAATAATATTATGAAATTCATGTGAATCCCAAAAATTGAGTTTTTTGTAAGGATAGACATAAATTCCACAAAATAACACTAAAAAAAATACAAAGTAACAGTTATATTTTTATAGTTTCTTATAAAAATAAGCAACCTTCATTCAAGAGTTACAAACTTACAGTGTTTGTGAACTATTACTATCAAAGACACAAAACAATTTCTTCTAAAGAATAATAGCATATGTTTATTTCTTCAAAAAAACCAAATAAAAGGATATATTGCACAACAAGGAACAAAGCAATTGTTAAATATAACTAGTGTGAGTAGTATGTGTAATAGTCTTTCATTGGCTAGAAATGTGGAAACTAGAACATTTATAAGTGGGAGAACCTACACACCTATCTCCTTAATGTTTTGGGTGAGTATGTAGTGTGTCTTTCACACAGGTGTTGCTCTAGAAAAAAATATTCTACAATGTTCAATGCCATAACAGTGGTATCATGAGCAATTGCGGATAGACTCACACTTGAGGGTAAATATTTTAACAAGTGTGAGTAGTGTAGATAATAGTCCCACATTAGATAGAAATGTGACCCTAACAACAATTACACATCATACTACATTATAATCCTAAAAGTTCTTCCACAAAAACTTCCCGCCAAAACTCTTCTATCAATTTATTCATTAATTATTCTATTTTTATTAATAATAACAACAAATTATATTAATATTAATTAATTAACTAATAGAAAAATCAAACACTAACTCATTTAAATGAAACTTCTATCTAACTACCTATTAACCACGGAATATTATTACCACACAACACAAGTAATCAATTAAGCACTTAATAATTATTAATAGAATAATTATTATTAAACAATTAATTATTTTCCTCTAATTGATTAATCAATTAATTGAAATTTAAATTAAAGTTTAGTTTTCCATTAACTCACGTTGATACTTATCCCTTTATTACAATTTGCTTATAAAAAAAAACTAATAAATAACCACTAACTACATTACTTAAGACTTGAACTCAAAACTTGGGAGTTAACGTTTTTTTATAATCCTAGAAGTTCTTCCCCAAAAACATCAACGCCAAAACTCTTCTATCAATTCATTCATTAATTATTTTATTTTTAATAATAATAAATTATATTAATATTAATTTATTAACTAATAGAAAAACCAAAAACTAACTCATTTAAATGAAACTTCTATCTAACTACCTACTAACCACATAATCATACTAAATTATAATTCTATAATGTCTTCCTCAAATTTTCCCTACAAAATCTTTAAGGTTAAAAGTGATATTTTAATTCCACCCACATATCTTCCCCATCGTCGTCACATTATATTTATATGTGAAACATGAATGCAATTTTATATTATACTTCTCTCACCATGAAAATATAATTTTCTTACATCTCAATCAATTCTATATTAGTCTCTTCCTCATTATGTAATTATCATTCCTTTACAAGTTTGATGTGCTTTTCGTTTATAAGATGGCAATGTGTAAATGAATATATTTTTCAAAATTATGTTTACTATCTATTAACTTTCTTTTCTTTGATATTGTCTTAAATGTTAGTATGCATTTGGATACACTTGAAGATTTTGATGTCATGGATGAAAGGTTTGTCAGTAAAATTAAGGTATTTTTCAATTATGTTGTTAGATTATTTTATTTTACAATATATTATATTGTTGGATTATTTTATTTTACAATTTATTATATTGTTAAATCTTCCTGTTTTATCAATTTAATATTGATTCAAGTCATTTATTGTGATTCATTGTAGTTAATAGGATGACCGATGACAAATAAAACTACTTTTAATATTTTATGGATTTAATTCTTTATGTAGAACAAGTCCAAGTAACTAAAAAGGAGAACGACAAAATCATCAATTTTTATTTATTTTTGCCTTCTTTTTGTTTTTATTCATTGTATTGATAAATTTGTACTTTCACATAACTTATTTGGTGAACCTCATTTTTACTTTTTGATTTTAATTGAATTAAGGAATTTGAGTATTTGACATTTACATATTTTTTATAATTATTTGTTTGAGAGTCATTGAAATATTGATTTGTATAATAATAATAATAATAATAATAATAATTATTATTATTATTATTATTATTATTATTATTTATTTCATTTATTATTAATTATTGATGGTAGTAACCGGTGAATAATCAACCCACTAACTCTTCTAATTTTCCTTACTTAAGTTACCTTAGCTTAAATAAAAATATTCACCAATTAGTATTACTATTAATTAATTAATTAATTAATTAATATTTATTTATGAAAACTATATTATTTATAGTTAATAATTAATAATTAAATAACATAAGATTGCATTCCATTAAAATCACTCTAATGTAACTATATGTGAAAGGCACCACATTCCAAGTTCAATAAAATATACTTATATAAAGTAACATAGTTATAAAGCAAGATAGTTTATTTTTCTAAACCCATAAACATATCTAACCTCATGCTTCTCTTTTATGATTTTATAGTATCAATATATAATTAAATACCAATTTTAAGTTATATTTTCTATCCTATTTTTTTTTTTATTTTACTTAATATTTTTTAACATACTTTTATTTCTACCTTTTAACTACTCTCTTAAATAATCTTTTAGTAAAGACCAATTCAACTAATTAATTGTGAGTTGAGTTTAACTTATTTCAAACATAATTATTATTTATTTGTTGAATAGTATCACTGTCGTCACTTAACATCACATTATATATATAAAACAAAGCACATGGATGATTTTAGTTTTTTTAGTAATAATTATTTTGTTTTGCATACTTTTAATAGTTTTTTAATTTTAATTTAATCTATGGTTTATTTATCTATATAAATAAAAAATTATTTATTTATAGTAGTTGTTTACATTATTAATTTCAATTTTTAATTATTTATATGTCAAATATAATTATTTACTATCAATTATTCAAAAAAATCCGTGCATTGCACGGGTTTACCGACTAGTTTTATTAAATCCAAATAATAGGATAGATTGAACGATTACTATTATAATAGTGGTTTACCTTGTTATTGAGTGCTCATAAATCATATCACTTGTTGGCTTGATATCTTTAGATGTTGGCAGTGAAGGTGTTTGTCTATCATTCGTCGGCGTCGGTTTTGTATTATGGTGGATACCTTTCTTTTCGTCTCAGACCGTGTGGGTGGCTTGGTAGGGGATTTTGGGTTAGATTCTTCTTTAGTTCTGGTGTGCTCTTACTGCAATATCTTTAGTTTAGTATTTGGGAGTGTTTGTTATTTATGGCTCCTGTCTTCTACAGTGGGCAATAAGCTTTACTGCTCCAATTTTATTTAGGAGAATAACTGCTATAATTGGTGTGTGAACTAGTGTGTTATTCGAGCATTTCTTATGCCTATATTAATGGAATTTCTTTATTTTGCCTTTAATAAAAACAAAACAAGATCGTGTAGTCTTTAGTGTTGACCAAATAAAAGTTTTTTTATCGTCCGTGTATGATTGTTAAATATCCACGTGGCTTTTTATTGAAAGAATAAAAACACAAAAAACCTTTAATTCCTTTGTCAATAAGTTCAACCTTAGAAGCCTGGGTTCGGACACATGCCCTATATTTATATATTAGTGTCCATTGTGTCAATCCTACGACCTACATATTTAGGTATTGAAGTAGGAAAAAAAAAAAAAAAAAAGATAATTGTAAAATGTTGACCAAAATTATGAAGGAACTAAGAATATTTTGTAGAGTTAACATAATAAAAAAACCTTTATGACTGTAGCAATAGATGGAATGTCGGATTGACAAAGTGAACCATGACAAAGTGAACCATGACAAAGTCAACAAGATAGTTCTTCTTCCATGGACATTCACATGTCAAAATTATTTTTTGTTCAGAACATTTAACAATTGCTTTAAACAATTACTTTAAATTATTTAAAGCAATTATTAAATGTTCTTAACAAAAAATAATTCTAACATGTGAAGGTCCATGGAAGAAGAAGAATCTTGTTGACTTTGGAATTGTTACTCTGTGTGTAGCACCCTCTAGGATAAACGATTAATACCTGACCAATGTTTTACTGAAGATCAATGCTAAGGTATATTTATTTTTGCAATAATTTCTTTGCAACTTATCATTAGTCATGTCATTTCGTCCAACCATTTAATGTTTTTATTCCCTTGTAGCTTGGTGGGATGAATTATATGGTAGAGGTTGAACATTCTCCATCCATCCCAATTGTATCCAAAACTCCAACTCTAATTTTGGGCATGGATGTTTTTCATGGTTCACCTTGTTAATCCGACATTTCATCTATTTCTACGGTAATAAAAGTTTTTTATTGTGTTAAATCTAAAAAATATTCTTAGTTCCTTCATAATATTGGTCAAAATTTTACAATTATCTTTTTTTTTTTTAATTTTTTTCCTACTTCAATACCAAAATATGTAGGTCGTAGGCTCGACACAATGCCTAAATTGATCAGACCACTTCAATATTATTACAAGTTGCACATAATTTTCTGAGATCATTATTGAATCATTAAGGAGAAATATTTAGGAAAATATCAAAATAAAAAAAAAAGTAAAGTTAGGATTTTACTTGAATACCTTGTTATTGCAATTCTATCTCCTGCCTTTGGGATTGTAATCTTCCCCATTTTCGAACATTAGCTAAAAAATTAATATAGAACGTATTTTATACAAATATATAGAAGGAAAGATGATAGCAAATCAAGTGTCATCAGTAATAGCAAGTTATCTCTCAATTAAATAGACTTTCATTATTCAAAAAGTAAAACATTGATTTACTCTAAAACAAGTAAAACAATATATCTAAAATAAGAGAAGATACATTTAACTTATATTCACTACAGAGAAAACAATAAATTGATATAAATTTCATTATGAAAATAAAGCAATACCAGCATCACTTACTCAACCCAATAATATTATGAAATTCATGTGAATCCCAACAATTGAGTGTTTTGTAAGGATAGACATAAATTCTACAAAATAACACTAAAAAAATACAAAGTAACAGTTATATTTTTATAGTTTCTTATAAAAATAAGCCACCTTAATTCAAGAGTTACAAACTTACAGTGTTTGTGAACTATTACTATCAAAGACACAAAACAATTTCTTCTAAAGAATAATAGCATATGTTTATTTCTTCAAAAAAACCAAATAAAAGGATAGATTGCACAAAAAGGAACAAAGCAATTGTTAAATATAACTAGTGTGAGTAATATGTGTAATAGTTCCACATTGGCTAGAAATGTGGAAACTTGAGCATTTATAAGTGGTGTGTCTCTCACACAGGTGTTGCTCTAGAAATTTTTTTTCCACAATGTTCAATGCCATAACAGTGGTATCATGAGCAATTGCGGATAGACTCACACTTGATGAGAAGTGTTTTAACAAGTGAGAGTAGTGTGGATAATAGTCCCACATTGGATAGAAATATGGCCCTAACAACAATTACACATCCTACTAAATTATAATCCTAAAAGTTCTTCCACAAAAACTTCCCGCCAAAACTCTTCTATCAATTTATTCATTAATTATTTTATTTTTTTTTAATAATAATAACAAATTCTATTAATATTAATTAATTAACTAATAGAAAAACCAAACACTAACTCATTTAAATGAAACTTCTATCTAACTATCTGTTAACCACGTAAAATTATTACCACACAACACAAGTAATCAATTAAACACTTAATAATTATTAATGCAATAATTATTGTTAGGCAATTAATTGTTTTCCTCTAATTGATTTATCAATTAATTGCTAATTAAGTTAATGTTTTTTTTCCATTAACTCACGTTGATACTTATCCCTTTATTACAATTTGCTTATAAAAAAAGGGAAATACTAACTAGTTCCCCTGGGGCACTGGTTAAGAGATTTAAAAGGTAAGTTGAACATTTTTTAATAAACTATAAATACATGTGTTTTCACAATATATGTATATTCAATGCATTGAAAACTTAAATAATTAACTTTTTTTAAGAATCTTATGTGTATTTAATGAACTAAACATTTAAGATTTTCCTTATTTATAATTCTTAACCAGTGCCCTAGGGGCACTGGTTAGCATGACCCTAAAAAAAACTAATAAATAACCACTAACTACATTAATTAAAAGTTGAACTCAAAACTTGGGAGTTAACGTTTTTTTATAATCCTAGAAGTTCTTCCACAAAAACTTCCACGCCAAAACTCTTTTATCAATTCTAGGGGTGGCAAAACAGGCCCAGCCCGTTGGGCATGCTCGTTTTACCCGCACTTTAGTGCAGGGTGGGCCAAGGATTTAGCCCCTCACCCTCTAATGTGTCCGCCCCGCCCCGCCCTGTTTTCTTCCCGGGTTTTTGCGTGCACGAGCATTTACATAAAATTTTGCATTTTTAAGCTTAAAAGATGCAATGCCCGCGGGTTTTTCCTCCCCGCCCTCACTTTTTTGCAGGGTGGGCCTAAGTTTTAGGCCCGCATCCTCAACTATGACCGCCCCGCCCAGCCCCATTTTCAATTATGTTGTTAGATTATTTTATTTTACAATTTATTATATTATTGGATTATTTTATTCTACAATTTATTATATTGTTGGATTATTTATTTTTATCAATTTAATATTGATTCAAATCATTTATTGTGATTCATTGTATTTGATAGGATGACAGATGACAAATAAAACTACTATTAATATTTTATGGATTTAATTCTTTATGTAGAACAAGTCCAAGTAACTAAAAAGGAGAACGACAAAAGCATCAATTTTTATTTATTTTTGCCTTCTTTTTGTTTTTATTCATTGTATTGATAAATTTGTACTTTCACATAACTTATTTGGTGAACCTCATTTTTACTTTTTGATTTTAATTGAATTAAGGAATTTGAGTATTTGACATTTACATATTTTTTATAATTATTTGTTTGAGAGTCATTGAAATATTGATTTGTATAATAATAATAATAATAATAATAATAATAATAATAATAATAATAATAATTATTATTATTATTATTATTATTATTATTATTTATTTCATTTATTATTAATTATTGATGGAAGTAACCCGTGAATAATCAACCCATTAACTCTACTAATTTTCCTTACTTAAGTTACCTTAGCTTAAATAAAAATATCCACCAATTATTATTACTATTAATTAATTAATTAATTAATTAATTATTATTTATTTATAAAAACTATATTATTTATAGTTAATAATTAATAATTAAATAACATAAGATTGCATTCCATTAAAATCACTCTAATATAACTATATGTGAAAGGCACCACATTCCAAGTTCAATAAAATATATTTATATAAAGAAACATAGTTATAAACCAAGATAGTTTATTTTTCTAGACCCATAAACATATCTAACCTCATGCTTCTCTTTTATGATTTTATAGTATCAATATATAATTAAATGCCAATTTTATGTTATACTAGCTATCCTAATTTTTTTTATTTTACTTAATATTTTTTAACATACTTTTATTTCTACTTTTTAACTACTCTCTTAAATAATCTTTTAATAAGAAAATTATACTTTCACTATCATTAGGAGAGATCAATTCAACTAATTAGTTGTGAGTTGAGTTTAAATTATAATTTTTATTTATTTTTTGGATAGTATCACTGTCGTCACTTAACATCACATTATATATATAAAACAAAGCACATGGATGATTTTAGTTTTTTAAGTATTAATTATTTTCTTTTGCATATTTTTAATAGTTTTTTAATTTTAATTTAATCAATGGTTTGTTTATATATATAAATAAAAAATTATTTATTTATAATAGTTGTTTACATTATTCATTTTTATTTTTAATTATTTATATGTCAAATATAATTATTTACTATCAATTATTCAAATAAATCCGTGCATTGTACGGGTTTACCGACTAGTTTTCTTAAATCCTAATAATAGGATAGATTGAACGATTAATATTATAATAGTTGTTTACCTTGTTATTGAGTGCTCGTAAATCATATCACTTGTTGGCTTGATATCTTTAGATGTTGGCCGTGGAGGTGTTTGTATGTCGTTCGTCGGTGTCAGTTTGGTATTATGGTGGATACCTTTCTTTTCGTCTCAGACCATGTGGGTGGCTTGGTAGGGGATTTTGGGTTAGATCCTTCTTTAGTTCGGGTGTGCACTTCCTGCAATATCTTTAGTTGAGTATTTTGGAGTGTTTGTTATTTATGGCTCCTGTCTTCTACAGTGGGCAATAGGCTTTACTACTTCAATTTTGTTTAGGTGAATAACTGCTATAATTGGTGTGTGAACTAGTGTGTTATTTGAGCATTTCTTATGCCTATATTAATGGAATTTCTTTATTTTGCCTTTAAAAAAAACTAAACAAGATCGCGTAGTCTTTAGTGTTGACCAAATAAAAGTTTTTTAGGTCCGTGTATGATTGTTAAATATCCACGTGTCTTTTCAATTCTCCTGTTGCCGGTGGCTCTTAATGTTAGTAATATCATGTGACTAATAATGTTAGTAATGCTGTATAAATGAAATGCTTAGTCCGCCTCTTGGCGAGTTTTTAAATATTCTACAAGTCAATTGTTTTGAGTTACAAAAACACAATTTCCTTCTTTTTTTTTTTCAACAAGTTGGTATTATAGTTTTGTTTGATACACTCATTAATCTTTGCTCAACTTCGATGTTTAAAGAAGTGCAATCTACACAAATTGTAAGCAATTTTCCCCTTAAAAGTATACAGCTCATCTCTCTTGTTTTTTTTTTTTTTTGGTTCTATTATGTTTCCCACATATTAATTTTTTTATATTAAGTTAACTAAACTTTATATAATCAATTTATAAAAGGAGAATTGTCTTTTTATAAACTCCAGAGATTTTAGCATTATTTTATGCAGCACATGAAGTTTTTTAAATAGTAAATTTGTTATTGAAATTGTAAGTATTTTTTTTATAAACAATTTCATTAATAGGAGATTAAGGGCATTTCAAAACCAACGAACTACAACCAACAATCCTACATAAAGATTACAAAAAATCGTAGGGGAATTTGTGTCACTCGTACAAGCTACACTTTTCGCTTTCATTTCTATCTCTTTCATATTTCCTTTAGATTTTGAGTACAGGAATGAGCTCTCAGACGAAATGCGACATATCGAGCATGAACGGGGACAACAGATTGACCATGAAGAAGAGGTCAGAGTATTGAAGAGGTATCTTTCATTGTTTAAGGTGATTAGTTATTTGACCCCTTCATTTTTTATTTTCAGACATGGATGTATCTTGCTGTTCTGATTTTACTGATTTTGAAGTTGATATTTCAAATGTAAGCCATTCCCAACATTGTTGTTCATACATTTTTTCAAGTCTGTGATTTACATGGTTAATCAATGGTTCTTCAATGAATTTAACTCTGTTTTTGTGTGAAGAGCTTAGAAATCCAGTGGTAATGACTTTAACTCTGTTTTTGTGTGAAGAGCTCAGATCGCTTCTTGTATGAATAACTCTTGTGAAGGTTCTTGTGTGAAGAGCTTAGAAATCCAGTGGTAATCTTTAACTTCTCAATTTATCGAGCATACTTAAGACTATTATTATGCTAAATCACATGTTTTCATGGCTGCAATTTCAGATTAATGGCAACCAATTTGGTGTTACTCCAAGTCAGGACAATGATACCCTCTATTTAGAAACAGTTTGACCGACTTCATTTTTATCTTTTGTTATTTTATAGAAATAGGTTCATTGATAATGTTTATGTTGTAAGTGCATAATTAAATTGCTTATCAAAACAAGACCAAAATGTGTTTGGATTTCAGTTTGGAAGTACTCAACCTCGTGCTTGACGGAATCCGTCTTCCTTGGTTGATTGGGTCAGGAGTAAGTTGGACCTCTTTCAAACTGAAATTGAAACATACTTAGTCATGTTAGGATATTCGGCTTAATTTGAAGCTTATAGTATAAGCACTTATATGAATAAGCTATTTCTATAACACATGATAAATTAAAGTCAAATTGTTTTCTTGTAACCAATCCTGGAAAGCTTATGGAAATAAGTTGAAAACAAATTATCAACATATCAGAAGTTGTTTTATTAGTTCTAACAATATCACAAGTGCTTTTAAACTCAAATAAGCCTATTGAAACAAGTCCTAATAAATGTGTGCATTGAAGCTGACTCTTTGGAACTGTATTTACCTTACCTTAACATTCCACTGCAGATGAGGAAGATGTGATTTTTCAGGGAGTCAACAAGTACCGTGTATCATTAAACTTGACTTCTCTAACAAAGAATGACAATGCTAATTGTTTTGCTGAAGAATTAGATGACCAGTTCAAGAGTCAACCCTTACCATAGGTGCCAACACAGTGCCAGGTACTAAAACTAACCTCTTCATCCATCCAGACCTTATAGCAATATGCCACTTAAATATTTCTGAGACAAGGGATGGATCTATGATGCTTTTTTTTTTGCTGTAAATGATTTCTGTCATAATTATAAGTACATGGATAAATCATCAATGGTATGTTGATAGTTTCTGCAATTGTATTTGATTAAATTACTGGAAAATGTTTTGTTGTTGTTGCTGCCTAATAATTTGGGAATGTTGTTGTTGCTGAAGGCTAGATGATAGAGACGATTGTGTTGTCGAAGGCTGCATACCAGATGATGTTTGCATAACAGATTGTTGAGAGGTATTCAACTGATTTGATTGCAGAAGATTCTTCTGTTGTTGTTGCTGCTGCATCTGAGACATCTTATGCTTCATAACCTGTTGCTGCTGCCAGTAAAGAATATGTTGATTCTGTGGTTGTTGTTGTTGCTGTGGGGAACAACTACATGCCTACCTAGATAAATCATATATGGTATGTTGATAGTTTCTGCAACTGTATATGATTAAATTATTAGAAATTTTTTGGTTTGTGAATGTAAAGTTTACACATAAATCTTTAGGACGGGGCATATTCCATAATGTGTTTTATAAAAATGATGCATTTCCTTTATTCTTCCACTACTTGCACTTGCAGGTCTTCAACATAGATGAAAGCTAACTGTTGTGCAACCTAGGGAGAACACAACTAACATATATCTTAGACACCGTATTATTAATTTTGTGGATATTTTGATATGTTATTTGAGACAGTGAAATCCTGGAAATCCTTTCTCTGATGCATCCTGGAAAGCTAACTGTTATTGCATTTCTGTTTTTCTTTCTCTGATTTTGTTCCTCTTTATAAGGTCAATCTAAGTTCCAAATGTAGTTTAAAAAAAAACTCTTTATTTGTAATAGTATTTAGTGTCATAAACATATGCTTTTTTTGACAAAACATTTGTTGTCTAAATTGTATTGCTTCAGTTGTGCGATGGAGTTAAACCATCTTAAATATTTCTCCCTTTGTTCTTTGGATTGAACCTACCTTCAAGTGGAAATTTTGATATATCTTTTGATATTCTGTGAGATATTTCCTATTTTCAACATATATCTTTATTGTATCAAAATCATACTTTGTCTTTTGATGATTCAAGATTCAAACTTTGTGAGTATAGCTAGAAATACCTGCATGCTTCAGGTTGGTGCTTATAGTTTGATCCTGCTAGGTGTTTAATGTTAGTTGCCTAATTCTAGATGATCAAGATTAATTTTTGGTGTTTTCACTGCTACATTTTTTACCACTTAGATGATACACTTTCTTCATATAGTCCTCTAATATCACTATAGTTTATATTTTCATACTTTAATTTTCTTTTTCATTTATATAAGTCCCATTGGAGTGATTGCATATATTTTATTATGTAGCATCCGTCCATTTTGTGCTCGGACTGAGTCTTGTATCTTTCGTACTGTATTGAAAGCTAATCCAAGTTTTGATGAACCTCCCTGGCTTTCTCTATCAGATGAGTCAAAGGATTTTGTTAAGAGATTGCTTAATAAAGATCCACAGAAAAAAATGAGTGCATCACAAGCATTAAGTGAGTTTCTCAGCTATAATTTTAGGCTCTCATTCTTATTTTTCTAATTTGTTACTCACAATTATGTAATTAAGAGAATATATGCCATCTTTTTTCGTGTTTGCATATACAAAACTTTAAACTATATGCCATCTTTTTCTAATCTAAATAATCAGTTTATAGTTAATTTAAAGTTTATTTTTATTGATTATAATTATTATAATAAGTTGGTGGTAGGAGTGCTAAAGTGAACTTTTCAGAAGTGCCTAAAGGAGATGAAAGGATGGTAATGAAAAAAAAAATAGAAGCAGCTACCAGAATCTATGCTGAAAAGTTATTGATCAAAGTTTTACCTGCAAAATCAATGCTGAAAAGTTATCGATCAAAGTTTTGCCTGCAAAATACACATCATTTAGTTTTTCTTTTCTCCAAACTATATTATATGTCAAATTAACTCACACTAGATTTTCAGATAGTTGTGAAATGTATACATATGAAGGTTTATGTCAATTATATGGTTTGTAATTGTGAAGAAAAATATTCCAAAATTTGATGGGCTAAGATTTATTCAAATCAAGATTTATTTAAATAAACCTTATTTAGAGGGTGTAAACTGGTGTTGAAATGGATGCAAAAGGATTTTTGTGTATAACTCTACTTAATATAGTTTAAAATTCAATTTTTTAGCTATAAATTTTTACATTTATCTTAGACTTTTAAAAGATTTTGATTTTGTATGAATGAAAGAAAAATTCTTAATCTCAACTTCTAAAATATGTATAAAAATAGTATTACATGACATTTATTTTAAAATTGAAGAGAATGTATGTTATTAAAATTTTATTAATATTATAGTATTTCAGAAATAATAGTTATTTTAAAATAAATACAAATGGGTTCAATGATCTTACCAAGTGTGTAGAGAAGAATTTATATCGGTTGTTACATTTACAAAGATTATGAAATATCAACATTAAAATTCAATAAAAACGAGTAAGATGAAAAGATGTGTTTTTTTGCAAAAAACTTTATTGATATAAAAAGAAGAGATTTTAGTGATTTTTAATTTTATTCCAATATGTATTCATATGTGATTGGAACAGTTCATAAAATCGGACATAACATAACCCGTTAAATCTAAACAATATATATATATATATATATATATATATATATATATATATTCAAAATCTAAGACCAATTCTAATTATCAACATACATAAATATAGGAACCATTGTTTCAAAAACTCAAACGGCATTCATCGAAGGGAGGAATTTACTTGATGGAGTCTTGTCCTTGAACGAAGTTATCGATTTTGCAAAAAGATCCAAGAAAGAATTATTACTTCTTAAGGTTGATTTCGCCAAAGCTTACGACTGTGTGGAGTGGCAATACTTGCGTGATGTAATGAAAATAATGGGCTTTGGAGAAAAATGGTTGACATGGATGGACAACGGAGTTTTCAACAGTTTCACTTCTGTTTTGGTCAATGGGAGTCCTACTAAGGAATTTACTGTCAATAGAGGACTCAAACAAGGAGATCCGTTGGCTCATTTCCTTTTCGCAATCGCAGCGGAAGGCCTGGCAGTGCTTATGGATAGAGAAGTAAACAGTAAAATATACTTTGGTTTTAGAATGGCTCAGGATGTGGACATTCACCTCCTTCAATACGCATATGACTCTGTCTTGGTGGGAGATGGATCGTGGAAAAATCTAATTGCAGTCAAGGCTGTTTTGAAGGGATTCCACTTGGTTTCCGGTCAAGATATAAATTTCAGCAAATCTTCTCTCTTTGGGATTGGTATGGAAGATTCGAAGCTTAGGGCTACCGAAAATTTTTTGTCTTGTAAAGTTTCAGTATGTCCGTTTAAGTTTCTGGGTATTCTCATCGGTGGAAATCATAGATTAATCTCTTTTTGGAAACCATTGATCGATAAAGTACGCTAAAGATTGAACACGTGGAAAGGCCGGTTTCTGTCGATGGGAGGAAGAGTTACCCTTATTAATTCAGTGTTAGCAAACCTCCCCATACAGTACATGTCTTTTTACAAACTTCCTAGTCGGGTTACAAGAATTATTACTTCCATTCAAAAAAGGTTCTTATGGAACGGTTCAACGATTAAAAAAGGAAAATCATGGGTTCGGTGGGATGTGGTCTGTAAAACTAAAGAAGAAGGAGGACTAGGGGTGAAAGATATTAAGATATTCAATATAGCTCTGATGTTTAAATGGATCTGGAAAATATTATTGCAGGATGAGTTTTTGTGGAAAGGAATACTAAATCACAGATATCCTAATCCGGAACTTGCTTTTCATCATGGTCTGCTTCCTAAGTATCTTGTTCCTCCATCACTTTGGTGGAGGAATTTGATTAACTTTTCAATCTTTTGTGCCAATAACAGGTTCGCACATTTAGTGTCTTATACAATTGGAGATGGCGTTAAGGCATCCTTCTGGCTAGCGCGTTGGGTTGGTTCCGATACGTTGGCATCTTCTTTTCCTGAAATCTGGAATAGTGTGGTAAATAAGGAGGGTAAGGTTGCGGACTATGGATTGCGTGTTGCCGGTTGCTGGCATTGGAACATAGACTTGATGCTTCAGAACTGTCCTGAAGATCACGAGCGGTATGCTGATGCCCTTCAGTTCGTGTTGCAGGGTGTCGAAGTGAACGCAGATGCTTCAGACAATATTGTCTAGCAGCATGATAGCAGCGGTACCTTTAATGTCTCATCTTTATATAGTTTGCTGCAGAATAAAGAAGGAGAACACAGTTGGAATTGTGGGGAAAATCTAAAGTCTGCATTCAAGTTAATATGGTTAGCACATACATCTCATAAAGTCAATGTTTTTGGTTGGAGATTGTTACACAACAAAATCCCTACCCGTCACAATCTTAAACGCAGAGGTATTATAACTGATGAACAAGACATGGTGTGTCCTTTTTGCTTTCTAGATGAAGAAAAGTCTGAACATTTATTTTTCCACTGTTATAAATCAGTGTAGGTTTGGAAGTATATGTTTAGGTGGGTAGGTATTGAGGAATTTTATTTTGGAGATATTTTGAACCACTTATCAGGTTGGATGGAAGGATGTGTCAAGAAGAAGATTAATGTTCTAAATGTGATTGGACTGTGGCTTATTATTTGTTGGGTAATTTGGTTGTCTAGAAATAACATAATGTTTAGGGACGACTTTTGGGAGTTGGATACTATTACTAATCGACAGTTTTCTTGGTGGTGGATAGGAAAGAAACATTAAAACGCATCTAATTGTAATTACTACTCTTGGGTTAATGCTCCCTGTGATTTTTTGTAGGTCCTGAGTTTAGAAGTGACCTTTTTGTCTATGGTTTTGGATACACCAAGTATCCTATTTACTTAAACATCTTTTGCTTATTAAAAAAAAACATACATAAATATTACTCTTAATATGTATTTTGAATATAATTCAACTATTAATATGTTTCATACTTTTTTTCATACCCGTGCGGACGCATTGGTTTTCATATCCATATGCATTTCAGTACATATATAAAGTACAAAATTATTTCTAATCTGTTTATTTGTAAAAAGTTTGTATATTCTAAAACGATTATTCAAATCCTCACGGGTCACTACCATAACAATACCTATTTATTTTTAGGTATTTATTTTCAAATTTACATATCCATTTAAATATATTTTATATCATTACTATAGCCAAATAACTATTTTTGAGATGATTACTCTTGATATTTTTTTAATTCAAAATTTATCAATTATTGTGAATACATGTAAAGATGTATTAAAAAAGAGCCACATACATTTAGATTTTTTATCGAATGATTTAAGCTAAGAATCAACTTATCTGTGCGGACGCACGGGTCTTCTACTAGTTTTTTTAATAGTAAATTTGTTACTGAAATTGTAAGTATTTTTTTTATAAACAATTTCATTAATAGGAGATTAAGGGCATCTCAAAACCAACGAACTACAACCAACAACCCTACATAAAGATTACAAAAAATCGTAGGGGAATTTGTGCCACTCGTACAAGCTACACTTCTTGCTCTCATTTCTACCTAAAATCAACCAATTCCAAGAGTAAACAATAATAGCATTAACTATATCTTCTACATTACAAATTTCGTCTCTGAACAAAATATTATTTCTATTCCTCCAAATACTCCAACAGGTGATAAACCAAATTGAATTTGTCTTTCCCTCTTTTCCACGACCCTTAAGACGCTGAAACCATTCCTTCGCGTGAAGCCTACAATCAGTTTCCGAAATTCTTCCTATGTCCACCCACTCACAAATCTTACTCCAAACCCTCAAAGATTTATGGCAAGAGAAGAATAAGTGAGAGGAGTCTTCAATCTCTTGGAAACACAACACACAAATCTTGTCATGGTCATTCTCTATAATGTGTTTAACCGCTAAATTCGACCGCGTAGGTAACCTATCTGTCACCAACCTCCAAGCGAAAACTTGGACCTTTAAAGGGATAAAAGTACTCCACAAAAGATTAAGTAAATCTACGGATTGGTCGTCAAGCAAGTTCAACCATTCGAAAGAGTTTAGGAAGGAGTAACCAGACTTATTGAAAATCCTTTTGAACGGTCGAAAGACCACTCCCAAGCGTCATTTACATCCTCCTGAATTTGCACCTCTTCCAGCATCTTCCTGCAATCGTCCAGTTCCGGCTGAAGGTGCTGATCCTCACCTTCCAGGAATTCCCTGAATTTCCAGCTCCAATGACCAGCTTCCCAATCCCCCATCTCACATACTGAGCATAGTGTCTTCCTGCATGCTTGGAACAGTGACGGGAATCTGCATTTGAAAGCAGAATTTCCCAGCCAAGTGGCTTGCCAAAATGTCGTATCTACGCCGTCACCAACCTTACCTACAAGAAGATTACTGAACCTATCAAATGCCTCTGAAACAGAAGTGGACATTATGTCTTTCATCCACAAAGAATCATTTTTCGAACTTCCAACTTCCATGAAAGTTTAAACTTTCATACTCAAGTTTCCGTATCTTTCATACTCAAGATGCTACACACTGTGTAACAATTCCAAAGTCAACAAGATTCTTCTTCTTCCATGCACCTTCACATGTCAAAATTATTTTTTGTTCAGAACATTTAACAATTGCCTTAAACAATTACTTTAAATTGTTTAAGTAATTGTTTAAAGCAATTATTAAATGTTCTTAACAAAAAATAATTCTGACATGTGAAGGTCCATGGAAGAAGAAGAGTCTTGTTGACTTTGGAATTGTTACTCAGTGTGTAGCACCCTCTAGGCTAAACGACCAATACTTGACCAATGTTTTACTGAAGATCAATGCCAAGGTATATTTATTTTTGCAATAATTTCTTTGAATCTTATCATTAGCCATGTCATTGCGTCCAACCATTGAATGTTTTTATTCCCTTGTAGCTTGGTGGGATGAATTATATGTTAGAGGTTGAACATTCTCCATCCATCCCGATTGTATCCAAAACTCCAACTCTAATTTTGGGCATGGATGTTTCTCATGGTTCACCTTGTCAATCAGACATTCCATCTATTTCTACGGTAATAAAAGTTTTTTATTGTGTTAACTCAAAAAAATATTCTTAGTTCCTTCATAATTTTGGTCAAAATTTTACAATTATCTATTTATTTTTATTTTTTTTCCTACTTCAATACCAAAATATGTAGGTCATAGGCTCGACACAATGCCTAAATTGATCAGACCACTTCAATATTTTTACAGGTTGCACATAATTTTCTGAGATCATTATTGAATCATTAGGGAGAAATATTTAGGAAAATATCAAAATAAAAAAAATAAAGTTAGGATTTTACTTGAATTCCTTGTTATTAAAATTCTATCTCCTACCTTTGGGATTGTAATCTTCCCCATTTCCGAACATATTAGCTAAAAAATTAATATAAAACGTATTGGCTAAATTACATTCAGGGTCCTTTAAGTTATTTAATTGTAACACTTTGGTCCTTTATGTTTGTTTTGCTTCAAGTAGATCCTTTAAGTTATTTTAAAATATAAAGTTAGTCCCTTAAGTTGTTTTTGTAACGCTTTGGTCCCTTTTTTAAAAATCTCCGTTAAAATAAATTGTAAACTCATACATCATTTCAATTGGTTTTTCGCGCTGATCATGAATATGCAATCAAATTTATCAAACAAGTTACGATTCATGAGAATTAGTTAAAAATGGACGAAATACATAATGAAAAAATCATCAATCCGACCAAAATGCACAATAAAACGCAAAACTAGTTACATATTCGTGATCAGCGCGAAAAACCAATTCAAAAGGTATATGAGTTTACAATTTATTTTAACGGAGATTTTTAAAAAAGGGACCAAAGCGTTACAAAAACAATTTAAGGGACTAAATTGATATTTTAAAATAAATTAAAGGACCTACTTGAAGCAAAACAAACATAAAGGACCAAAGTGTTACAATTAAATAACTTAAAGGACCCTGAATGTAATTTAGCCAAACGTATTTTATACAAATATATAGAAGGAAAGATGATAGCAAATCAAGTGCCATCAGTAATAGCAAGTTATCTCTCATTTAAATAGACTTTCATTATTCAAAAAGTAAAACATTGGTTTACTCTAAAACAAGTAAAACAATATATCTAAAATAAGAGAAGATGCATTTAACTTATATTCACTACAGAGAAAATAATAAATTGATATAAATTTCATTATGAAAATTAATCAATACCAGCAACACTTACTCAATCCAATAATATTATGAAATTCATGTGAATCCCAACAATTGAGTGTTTTGTAAGGATATACATAAATTCCACAAAATAACACTAAAAAAATACAAAGTAACAGTTATATTTTTATAGTTTCTTATAAAAATAAGCAACCTTCATTCAAGAGTTACAAACTTACAGTGTTTGTGAACTATTACTATCAAAGACACAAAACAATTTCTTCTAAAGAATAATAGCATATGTTTATTTCTTAAAAAAAAACCAAATAAAAGGATAGATTGCACAACAAGGAACAAAGCAATTGTTAAATATAACTAGTGTGAGTAGTATGTGTAATAGTCTCACATTGGCTAGAAATGTGGAAACCAGAGCATTTATAAGTGGGAGAACCTACACACCTATCACCTTAATGTTTTGGGTGAGTATGTGGTGTGTCTCTCACACAGGTGTTGCTCTAGAAAAAAAAATTCCGCAATTTTCAATGCCATAACAGTGGTATCATGAGCAATTGCGGATAGACTCACACTTGAGGGGAAGTGTTTTAACAAGTGTGAGTAGTGTGGATAATAGTCCCACATTAGATAGAAATGTGACCCTAACAATAATTACACATCATACTAAATTATAATCCTAAAAGTGCTTCCACAAAAACTTCCCGCCAAAACTCTTCTATTAATTTATTCATTAATTATTTTATTTTTATTAATAATAATAACAAATTATATTAATATTAAATAATTAACTAATAGAAAAACCAAACACTAACTCATTTAAATGAAACTTCTATCTAACTACCTATTAACCACGTAATATTATTACCACACAACACAAGTAATCAAATAAACACTTAATAATTATTTGCTTATAAAAAAAATCTAATAAATAACCACTAACTACATTACTTAAAACTTGAACTCAAAACTTGGGAGTTAACGTTTTTTTATAATCCAAGAAGTTCTTCCACAAAAACATCCACGCCAAAACTCTTCTATCAATTCATTCATTAATTATTTTATTTTTAATAATAATAAATTATATTAATATTAATTAATTAACTAATAGAAAAACCAAAAACTAACTCATTTAAATGAAACTTCTATCTAACTACCTACTAACCACATAATCATACTAAATTATAATTCTATAATGTCTTCCTCAAATTTTCCCTACAAAATCTTTAAGGTTAAAAATGATATTTTAATTCCACCCACATATCTTCCCCATCATCGTCACTTTATATTTATATGTGAAACATGAATGCAATTTTATATTATACTTATCTCACCATGAAAATATAATTTTCTTACATCTCAATCAATTCTATATTACCCTCTTCCTCATTATGTTATTATCATTTCTTTACATGTTTGATGTGCTTTTCGCTTATAAGATGGCAATGTGTAAATGAATATATTTTTCAAAATTATGTTTACTATCTATTAACTTTCATTTCTTTGATATTGTCTTAAATGTTAGTCTGCATTTGGATACACTTGAAGATTTTGATGTCATGGATGAAAGGTTTGTCAGTAAAATTAAGGTATTTTTCAATTATGTTGTTAGATTATTTTATTTTACAATTTATTATATTGTTGGATTATTTTATTTTACAATTTATTATATTGTTAAATCTTCCTATTTTATCAATTTAATATTGATTCAAGTCATTTATTGTGATTCATTGTAGTTGATAGGATGACCGATGACAAATAAAACTACTATTAATATTTTATGGATTTAATTGTTTATGTAGAACAAGTCCAAGTAACTAAAAAGGAGAACGACCAAATCATCATTTTTAATTTATTTTTTCCTTCTTTTTGTTTTTATTCATTGTATTGATAAATTTGTACTTTTACATAACTTATTTGGTGAACCTCATTTTTACTTTTTGATTTTAATTGCATTAAGGAATTTGAGTATTTGACATTTACATATTTTTTATAATTATTTGTTTGAGAGTCATTGAAATATTGCATTGTATAATAATAATAATAATCTATTACTATATATAAAGAGAATACAAGTTTTTGGGCTGGCCTTTTTTTCTATCGAATCTACCCTTATTAATTTCTAATTTTCCAAAAAGCATTTTGTATTTTTTTTGTTACAGTTTTGAGTTGGTTTATTAACTTCCAATTCAAATTGTATGTTTCATGTCTAACACATAACTTCCAATTCACATGGTTATGTAACTTCCGCATAGTTTTTTTTTATTGTTTTTCAATCTTACAATGATATAAGACTTGATAGAAAAAGAAAATAGAGCAATGAAAAAGTATTAAACCTCAAAAATAAACTTAAATATATGCGTTACTATAATAATTTTAATTGTAAATATATTGCATACAAATTTTTGACAAATATATACTATTATTTGGGGTCTTAATCTTAAATTAAATAATTTCTGTTGATTAAGAGTAATATTCTTGCCTTTTGGGATTGAGAGTAACAATCTGCGAAGATTATGACCCCACATAATAGTATATAGGATATTGCCCTTTACTTTCTTTTTATTTTAACATAATTATGAATAAAAAAAATAACTGTTTTCCAAAAATCTCTCCCACGTACTACACGTAGAAAAAGCAGTTTCAACTTAAATGTTGTGTTCTGCAGAAAAACATTTTTACAATTAAGAGAATAATTCTAATGCAAAATTTAAAGCTTGCATAACCTCTCTCAACTGCTTCATCTTGCTCAATCCTTCAAAATTACAATTGCTTTCAATCATTCCTACCAAGACTCTCTCTCTCTCATTGACTTTTTGGTGTCTGCAGAATTTAAGAAAAGTTTAAGGTTTGAAAACTGGTAAGTTTATTCCCTTTCATAAAACTGGCAATATTTAAAAAAAAATTTGAAAGCGTTGTAAAATTAAACTGTTGGCTAAACTAGAAGCATTTTTTAAAATTAAGCATCTCTGATCCATTGGATTGACATGGGAATTTTTCATCAGAAATGAGGAAGATTAATTAATTCAATACTAAGTTCAACGCTATTAGTATAAAACCTAACACTATTAGGTTCATTTATAGGAATCACAAAGAATGAGATAGTGAGAGAGTTATATAGTTAGGTTATATACGGCGTCAAACATATTTTTGTTCATCCATGTATGAAACTAAGAATTTAATACTAACAAAATTTATTCGTATCCACGACGTTACATAAAACTATTTATTCATTTATGGCTAAGTGTATGATAATAATAGTATAAGATACAGAAGATTTTTCTCTTTGCACCAAGAAGTCTTTATAATGAAAGTATACTTGGAAAAGTAGAGCTTTTTCATGACTACTTTTCCTGTACTCATATTCTTTTTCATATAACTCTTCTTATCGCTGAGAATATTTTTTATTTAGCATTATGTTGGATTAGTGTAATTTGTTTAAGTTTAATGTAATTAGTCGCTACTATTTTTCAATGTCGTTAGTGTAATAATTTTAACTTTAAATATATTGCATACAAATTTTTGACAGATATATTAACATGGAAAATGATACTCGTCAAATGTCATGCCAACACCAAAGGGCACGAAGGGCAGAAAATGAACGAAAAAGAAAACAAAATATGGACAATGAGCAGCGAGATAACCATTTATCGAGACGACGAGAACTTTATAGGCGACGCCAAGACCAACAGAAAGAAACTCAAAAATCACGCACCGTAAATAGTCGGTCGCGCGTTCCATTTCAAAATTTGACAAATATGACTTTTCCAAGTTCTCATTTTCAAGGAACTCATGATAATGAAGCCGGTCCAAGTAGAATTGCACCTGTAACTGAAGTCGCGCTAGGTTTGTGATTTTTATTTAATTTTGTTTTTAATTTAAATTATCTATATATTAAGTTTTGTGATATACTAATAACAACTTAATTATCTATGTAACTAAACCAAAGTAATAATAATTAAATTTTAAAACTATTTGAAATTTACATATTAAAAAAATATATCCAAAATAAGCGACATTAGAAAATCATAAATAATAATAATTAATAATTGAGCGACATTAGAAAATCCCCAAGCGAGTCGCAGTGTCGCCAACACAATGATAGAGAATATAGAAGTACCTGTGAAAACAATGACATATTTTATCTTAAATAACATAATATTTTAAAATTAGTTGACATATTAATATTAATGAATTCTTATTTGACCGTGTAAAATTTTGCCCATTAAAATCTTTAGCATATAAAAATAATAAAGAGTGTTTAAAGTGTATGGATGTATCAATTAATATAAAATATTTACTTTCATATATTTTTTTATTTATTACAAACTAGCGTCCAAACGGGCACTGTCCGCTTTTTTTAATCTGCATACATGTCTAAACACACGTCTAAATATAAATGTATTTTTTATTTGTTATTTAATTTTGACCTTAATTTAGATCATTCATGTAATAGTTTTTATAAACTGAATTTGGGTATAAACATATAAACACAAGTCTAAACATAAATGTAATTTTGATTTTTTATTTAATTTTAGCCTTAATTTATATCATTCATGTAATAGTTTTTATAAACTAATTTTGGGTATAAAAACTTAATTTTACTTTACCTATTTGATAAATATCATACGATTAATATATAATTCTGTAAAATAAACATCAATGAAATAAACATAACTCTCTCTCAAAAATAAAAATAATTAATATCTTTTAGATTAAATTCACATGTTATTTCTATTTCAATTAAAGTTAAAAATATATTATAATTTTTAATGAATTTTAGATTAATCGTAACTCATGCATGAAACAGATGAAAATAAAATTAATATATACATTGTGCAAGTCCTTCTAACCATATCTATACGGAATAAATTATAGCTAATGTATGTAACCACATTAAAGAGAACGAGATTTTAACCGTATTGTATGGATTCTGGGTAATGCATTTTACATTGGTAACATGGTGATACTTAGTAAACGGGCAGTATTATAAGAGCAACCTTTGCAAATACAAACTTTTCTATGATTGAAAGTTTCGTATTGATCTTGAATGAAAAAAAATTAAATTGAACTTGATTGGCAAACACTTTCTTTTCCAAATAACCAAAGTACATATAAAATTCGAAAATAACTGCTACAAAACTTAACGACATAACGAAAATTCATAACTATTATTGAATAAATAACATGAGAATAAAAACCCAACCTAAAAACACTATTTTTTTTGGAACATGATAAAAAGGAAAGGAGAGATGTCAGAGTAAAAAACTTTAATTTTATGTCAAGCTTAAGGATACCCAACCTCTTGAAAACTACATCACAATATCTTAAATCTTCATCTCCACCTCACACCCATTCTCCCTCGAATGCGACCGTGATAATCATTTTTCTTGATCATCCTAATGTATCCTAATATAGGATTATTCAAAGGCCTTCTATAATCAACCAATAATAAATACTTACGATATATATATATATATATATATATATATATATATATATATATATATATATATATATATATATATATATATATTATATCAATAAACTAAAATATGTTTTTCATCATAAATAGGTCAGCCAAAAATTCTCTATTTTCTTCATATATTTTTTTCATTGTAAAATATTGTAAACTTTTCGTTTAATGCATGTATTTAAACCCACAGATCGTCGGTTTGCATCACCTAATCAAGACATCAATAATAGTCAATCTGGTACAGGTATAATTAATATTGTACTAAGTTTGCGATAATTTTTTAACACGTATATCTATGTATACATATATGTTAATTGTTATATTCGTATATCAGATGATATGCATATTGATGAATCTTTGGACAATGTAGTAATGTCGCATGTTAATATGGAAGGCAGAGATAATAATGCATCGTCATGTCATCCTCAAGGTATGTTCAATTACTCTCTGCAATCAATTAATTGTAGCTTATATTCAATAGACATGAAATTGAAAATTATACAATGTTAAATACTATAGCTAAGGCCCTTTGCATTAATTTCTTATTTTTATTTTAGAGTTTAGATCAAATTTACTGATTGACATCAAACTCCTACGTGTAGAAACACGACATGCATTTCGAGCAAGATACAATATTGCTCGAAATTTCAACAATAACATGATGATGGCAAAATCCTGTTTGCCTAATCCAACTACCTGTAGACGTTGCAATGCAAGATTGTTTCACCATGAATCACGCGACACATGTTGTGCTGGTGGGAAGGTATCATTTCCACGGGTTAATGCTCCTGCAGATTGCAACAATTATTTTCTGATGGTTCAACAGAAGGTAAGCATTTTAGGCAACATATTAGAAGTTACAACCATGTACTCTCATTCACTTCAATTGGTGTTCACGTCGATGAAAATATTCTTGCATCTGGTCGTGGTATATATACATTCCGTGCTCAGGGTGCTTTTTACCATAACATAGGAGGTTTATGTCCAAATGAGGGTATTAGGCCGCGGTTCTTACAATTATACATCTATGACACAGATAATGAGCTACATAATAGAATGCAGGAAAATCCACGTCTACACCAAACCATAGTTCATAAATTACAACAAATACTCCATCAATATAATCCTTTTGTTATTAGGTTCAAGCAACTGTCACTACTTCCAAATATCAGGGACTGTAGCCTCATACTTAAAGAGCGTCCAAGTAATCACCCTCAATATAATCTTCCATCTGCAGAACAAGTCGAAACAATTATTGTTAGCGATGATTCTGAATCTATGGAATATGGAAGAGATATTAATGTTATTCGTCATGATGGAAATCTAAAGAAAGTTCAAGAAACAAAGAGATATTATGATCCCTTGCAATATCCTATATTGTTTCCATTTGGGATACATGGTTGGGATATTAACACAACAAATTGTAGTGGACGAAGAGTGTCATGTCGAGCATATTACAGTTTCATGCTTCAGGTACATTTAAGCTATTTTTCATACATATTTTATTTACTTAAATAAATATAGTTATAATTGCATTAAAGACATTATTGACATGTATTTCAATTAATTGTAGATTCGTCCAAATGATCAATCAATGTTGTTAAATGCTGGTCGACTATTACAACAATATGTCGTGGACAATTATGTCAAAATTGAATCAGGGCGGTTAAGGTGGATTCGAGAGCACCAAGAAAATAGTGTACCAAGGTTTACAAGATGCTTTGCATGTTGGTGAAACTAACCCAGGTACTATTTAATATGCCATAAATATATAGTTGTAGATTAATAATTCATTGTGGATTAATGTTCACAATCATTCGTGTATTCTAACACCAATTTAATTCATGAATCAACATAGAAAACATTGGAAAAAGAACAATATTACCATCATCGTTTATTGGCGGCCGTCGAGACATGACACAACGTTATGAAGATTGCATGGCTATTGTTCTTAATGATGGTAAACCAGATATTTTTCTGACAATTACGTGCAATCCTTCTTGGAGTGAGATAACATCAGAACTTCTACCTTTTCAAACACCACAGGATCGTCCAGATTTGCTAACGAGAATTTTCCATTCTAAATTCGAGCAATTGAAGGATGATGTTATTAACAAAGGCGTCTTAGGAAAGGTTAAAAGTTACATGTATGTCACTGAATTTCAGAAACGAGGATTGCCGCATGTCCATATGTTGTTGGTCTTAGAAAGTAATGACAAATTACATGACCCAAAAGATTATGATAGTGTTGTTAGAGCAGAGATACCTAAATTAGAACGTGAACCGCAATTGCATGAAGTGGTTCTAAAACATATGATCCACGGACCGTGCAGCATAATGAATCGGAAGTCTCCCTGCATGAAAGATGGCCAGTGTAAAAAAAGGTATCCCAAATAATTCTTAGATGAAACGCGTCAAGGCACTAACTCATATCCGGAGTACAGGTGAAGGTTTGATGAACCTATATCGTTAGGTAGAGGTAAGTCTATCGACAATAGATGGGTGGTTCCTTATAACCCTTGGTTACTGTTAAAGTATGACTGCCACATAAATGTAGAGATTTACAAGGGCCCTGATCGTGTGACTATGGAAGTTCACAAAGGATCGTACATGGATGAAGTTCAACAATATGTTGAGGCAAGATGAATTTGTGCTCCTGAGGCATTATGGAGAATATTTCGCTTCACTCTTTACGGATTATATCCTTCTGTTGAAAGATTGCAGATCCACTTGCAGAACCGCCATCAAGTGCGCTTTTATGATCATCTGCGAATTGTGAATTTGTTAAATAATGAACGCAATTCCAAAACAATGCTCACACAATTCTTTGCTTTAAATCTAAGAGATCCAGAAGCAATAAATTATCTGTATAGAGAGATTCCAGAGCATTATTGCTGGAACAATAGGGACAAGGAATGGCATCGCAGGCGGTCACCAAGAAAAGTTATCAGGAGAATCTATACGGTATCACCTTCGGAGGGAGAGAAGTTTTACTTGCGAGTATTGTTATCTCATGTCAGAGGTCCAACCAGTTAGGAATATCTCCTTACAAATAATGGCACTCCTTTCAGCACATTCAAAAAATCAGTCGAGGATAGAGGATTTCTAGAGACTGATCATAGTATTCGTGATTGTTTGGTTGAGGCTGTAAGTCTCCGAATGTCATATGCTTTACGGAGGTTATTCGTGACGATTCTCATATTTTGTGAACCTACTGATGTTAGAAGCCTTTGGAATGAGTTTTTTACATATATGACAGAGGATTATCAAACACCAAACAATGTTGTGGAGTCGGTCTTGACTAATATGTTGTTGAAGGACTTGAATGAACTCTTAAACCTGCACGGTAAAAAGATTGAAGATTATGATCTCCCATCTCTACCCCTTGATACAGTACAAGAAGATTCCATTACAAGTGTCATACAGGAGGAGTGAGCGGTCGATATCCCCGATGAAGATATTGAATCTGTTGCTAAGTTAAATAATGACCAAGTGATTGCATTCAAAACCATTATGAATGTAATTGATCAAAAACACAATGGGGTATTTTTTTGTTGATGGTCCTAGAGGAACAGATAAAACATTCCTTTATCGAGCATTAATGGCAAGTTTAAGAAGTAGAGGAGAAATTGTCTTGGCAACTGCATCATCTGGTATAGCTACAACATTGTTACCCGGTGGTAGAACTACGCACTCTCGATTTAAGATACCTATCGATATACAACCGAGTTCCATTTGTGGTATTCAAAGGCAAAAAGATCTTGCAAATCTCATTAGGGTTGCTACTGCTATAATTTGGGATGAAGCCCCGATGACAAACAAAAATTGTTTGGAAGCCTTAGATCGATCATTACAAGACATTTGTAGCAACAATGTTCCATTTGGAGGAAAAGTTATGATTATGGGGGGAGATTTTCGTCAAGTTCCTCCTGTTGTAAGAAAAGGTACTAAGGCACAAATGATTTCTGCATGTATTGTTCAGTCTCATTTATGGGCTCATACCAAGATTTTGCCATTGCGTCAAAATATGCGATCGTTGCATGATCAAGAGTTTGCAGAATTTCTTATGCGCATTGGCGATGGTGTTGAACCTACCAAACCAGATGACATGGTGAGGTTACCTTCACAGATTGCAGTCCCATGGGAAGGTGACCGTTCCATACAAGTACTTATCCAACATATTTTTCTTGATTTAGAATTGCATGGTTGGGATGCCCCTTATATGGTACAAAGAGCTATTTTGACCCCAACAAATGATGATGTCCAAAAATTGAATGATATAATTATTGAAGAGTTTCCAGGAGAAGAACATAATTTGTTATCATTTGACGAGGTTGAAGGGGATAATCATAATTTAGATCAACAAGAATTCTTAAACTCAATTGCACAAGGTAGTTTGCCACCACATATTCTAAAGATAAAAAAAAGGTGCACCGTTGATGTTGTTGCGAAATCTAGATCCTAGGTATGGGTTGTGTATTGGAACACGGTTATTATGTCGTGGTTTATATATGAATATGTTGGATGTGGAAATCTTGACAGGAAACAACGCAGGAAAACGAGCTTTCTTGCCCAGAATTAAAATAAAAACATCTGCAAGTGATGGGTTGCCTTTTGTCCTTAGTAGAAAGCAGTTTTCGGTGCGACTAAGTTTTGCAATTACAATAAATAAGTGACAAGGGCAAACAATTCTAAATGTTGGAATATATCTTCCACGACATGTTTTCAGTCATGGACAATTATATGTGGCTTTATCCAGAGGTGTTTCACAGGCTACAACAAGATTTTTAAACATGGAAGGAAAATTGGAAGGAGAAGAAGGTGACTACACAAAAAATGTAGTCTTTAAACAAATTCCTTTATCGCACCCGCATGTATTCATTAAGTACAATAGCAAAAATTTTACGCATTGATTCCCATTTTGGCTGCAAGTGACTAACAAGAATATATTGTATATTGTTTAATGATAAATAAATGTAATATTATTTTGATTTAATGTACAGCCAAACTAAGATATGGTGAAATCTTCCAATTATGTAAGGAGCTGAACAAAAAGAATGTTGAAGCTTGCTTCGTCATAAAAGTAAGTTATGCTTAACCATTTCTACTGTATTTTTATATTATGCAATCGGTTCATAGTTGTTCTCATTATTGTGGTGGAATACAATCTAGATGAATGACTTTAAGGATAGGTGGAACACATGGAAGGATGAGCATACAATTCCATCCATTGGCAAAATCGACAATAAGGTGTATTTACATTTTCCACAATATATGCGATAAAAAAAATATTTATAAAATCTTCATCACCATTTTACTATAACTTTTATCGTCTTTATTGCGGCAGGTCAAACGTCTGAAAATTTATTCTATTGGTTGGAGCTCCACTGTGATATCAGATAAAACACAATTTTGGAAAATGGTGAAAAGAGAAATAATAGCTCAAAGGATGGACAGGTTTTTATTTTATTTATTTATCCGTTATCTTTACTTGGATGACTTTAAATTTTATTATTTGTTAATTTTTTTACTAAAACCATATTGCCTGCTACTAAGTCAATTGTTTTCCTTTTTTTTATCAGGAATCAACGTAATTCGACAATCAGTCAAGATTGTAGTTCTACCAGATCTGAATTAAAACAAAGTATCACACTTCAGCAGGTATAATGTTTTTTATTATGTTTTTATACACCATATTATACTCTACAATCTAACCTATAAATGTATTTAGTTTGTTGATCTGACATTTCGTGCCTACTTTGTAGTTTTTTAGAACTCAAGATTTTATTGATAGTAAAGTGATGTATGAAGAATTGCTTTGAATATTTACAAGGTAAAAAACACTATATTTTACACTAATTACAGTTAATTTCACTACTCTTCTTTATTTTTAAAACGTTCTTATATGAGAAATTTATATTTTGCTTTACTGCATCAATATTACAGGGTAAAAGAAAATTCTTTAGATAAAGATAAAGATTTCATGTTCGGTCTTCCTCTTAAAGCACGTCATTGATGACACTGTGTCAATAATATTTTGTATGCTTTAGTTCTTGATTATAATTCAGAATATTATTTACAATTTTCTAAATGCATTGATGCTATTATTTATAGATAATATTTTTCATGTTGAGTGTGTCGTGGACAATGAATTTAGGTGCTCAGGAGCAGCAATGACATATTTTGTTTAGAGTCAATTTTTGCGTGTTGACAATTATTTTAAATCCTATATCACAAAGGCAAGGTTACTGATTTGGATTTACAAGAATCTTCTTCTTTTTTCTTTACTCGGTTTCCAGATTCGTATGAAGCGAAGGAGATGTATGAAGTCTTTAAGGAGTTTGGGTCAATATTGGAGGTGTTTATCCCGGGTAGGCTTGATGTCAGGGGAAATAGATTCGGATTCGTTAGGTTTAAGAGTGTAGAGGACGAACATCTTCTTGCCATTAATCTAGACAAAGTTGTTATTAATGGCACTAAGATTTTTGCCAATCTTCCTAGATTTAGGAGAGAGTATAAGGAAGGTGTAGGTTTTGGTCCTGTAGACCGTAAAATTGAGGAACTGAGGCGGGTAGAAGGTTACTCAATCAGTAAAGAGAAAAGGAATGGTTTTGTTTCAAAATTGACTTTTGCTCAGGCTGCTAGAAGGTATAAAGATTGGAATGGTGATACCAAGAAATAAAAAATTGATCTTATGGGAGATAAACCTGATTTTGTTCATCTGAGTTTTAAAGTTAACAAAGAAGATTTGGAAAGGTTTTAGCAGGCGTTTACAGGGGTTTTGGAGATACCTGGATCAGCGATGGAAGTAGTGGAAGCATTTCAAATGGAAGGTTTCTTTAACATTAAGGTTACTCCATTGGGAGCTAAGCTCTGCCTTATTGAGGAAAACAATCCAGGTGATATTGAAAGATTGATAGCAGAGGAATCTAGTTGGATTGCCAGATGGTTTTTGAACATTCACCATTGGTCTCCAAATGATGTGGACCAAGAAAGACTTACTTGGGTTAAGATTTTTGGTCTTCCATGTCAAGTGTGGAGTGAAAAAATTTTCAAGTTCTTAGCTGGTACAATAGGTGCTTTCGTTAGTATGAATGATGACACAAGGAAACACACTAGGTTCGATATGGTGAGAATCTTGATTAGGACTAAGTGTGCTATGAATCTCAATGAAGTGGTCAATTTGGATGTCAATGATAATGTTTTTCGTATTAAGATAGTAGAGGACTCTTTTGGGCAACGTATCAGTGGGCAATGGTAACATTATTTCACGATTTGATCCACAAAGAAATTGAATGTTATGTGGATGATATGATTGCTAAGTCGCGAACAGAAGAAGAACGTCTGATTAACTTGAAGAAGTTGTTTGAAAGGTTGAGAAAGTTCTGTTTGAGGTTGAATCCGAACAAGTGCACTTTCGGAGTGCGTTTTGGAAAGCTGCCGAGTTTCATCGTAAGTGAAAAAGGAATTGAGGTTGATCCTGCCAAGGTTAAAGCAATACAAGAGATGCTTGAGCCGAGAACAGAAAAAGAAGTTCGTGGTTTCTTAGGAAGATTGAACTACATTGCAAGGTTCATATCTCACCTAACAGCCACATGTGAACCAATATTCAAACTGCTAAGAAAAGGTCAAACGGTCAGGTGGAATGGCGATTGCCAAGCGGCATTCGATAAAATAAAAGAATACTTACAGGAACCTCCAATTCTCATACCTCCAGTTACAGGGAGACCTTTGATAATGTATTTGACAGTGCTTGAGGGTTCTATGGGATGTGTTCTCGGTCAACACAACGAGACAGGTAGGAAGGAGCATGCTATCTACTACCTGAGAAAAAAATTCACTGATTGCGAGTCCTGGTACTCAATGCTTGAGAAGACATGTTGTGCACTTGCATGGGCTGCTAAGCGATTGAGGCAGTATATGCTCACGCGCACAACTTTGTTGATTTCCAAAATGGATCCTGTCAAGTACATTTTCGAGAAATCAGCACAAACAGGCAGAGTTGCACGGTGGCAAATGGTTTTGACAGTATATGATATCCAGTATATTTCTCAAAAAGCCATCAAAGGAAGTATCCTGTCAGACTATCTTGCGCAACAGCCGATTGATGATTACCAACCCATGAAATTTGATTTCCCTGATGAGGACATCATGTTTCTCAAAGCTAAAGATTGCAAGGAACCAATCCTGGAGGAGGGGCCAGACCCTGAATCCAAATGGAATTTGATGTTTGATGGGGCCGTCAACATGAATGGATGCGGAGTTGGAGTAGTTCTTATCACACCGGAGGGTGTTCATATGCCCTTCACTGCCCGATTAACTTTCGGATGCACCAACAATGAAGCAGAATATGAAGCTTGTATAATGGGGATTGAGGAGGCGATTAATTTTCGAATTTAGACCCTCGATATTTTCGGTGATTCAGCTTTGGTAATCAATCAAGTGAATGGGAGTTGGTACACGCACCAGGCACATCTGATTCCGTATAGAGATTATACGAGAAGATTGTTGAAGTTTTTCGCAACAGTAAAGCTGTATTATATTCCTCGAGATGAGAATAAGTTTGCTGACGCCTTGGCCACATTGTCTTCTATGATCAAAGTGCAAAGGTGGAATCATGTACCCAAGATTGAAGTGTCTCGTCTTGACAGACCTGGAATTGTGTTTGCTGTTGATGCAACTTCTGATGACAAGTCGTGGTTTCATGATATCAAGTGTTTTTTGAAAAGTCAGGAGTACCCGCCTGGGGCATCTACCAAAGATAAGAAGACTTTGAGAAGGTTGTCTGGTAGCTTCTTCCTGAACCAAGATGACGTGCTATATAAACGGAATTTTGACATGGTTCTGCTCAGATGCGTGGATAGACACGAAGCAGACCTGTTAATGCAGGAAGTGCATGAAGGCTCTTTCGGTACCTATGCCAGAGGACATACAATGGCAAAGAAACTATTGAGGTTGGGGTATTATTGGTTGGCAATGGAGACAGATTGTTGCAAGTACGCCCGCAAATGTCACAAGTGCCAGATTTATGCAGACAGAGTGCATGTGCCTCCAAATCCGTTGAGTGTCATGTCCTCTCTGTGGCCTTTTGCAATGTGGGGCATTGATATGATTGGAAAAATTGAACTTACTGCTTCAAACGACCATCGCTTCATCTTGGTCGCCATTGATTATTTCACCAAATAGGTTGAAGCAGCATTTTATGCCAACGTCACTAAGCAGGTGGTAGCTCGTTTCCTAAAACAGGATATCATTTTTCGCTATGGAGTGCCCGAAAGAATCATTACTGATAATGGTTCTAATCTGAACAACAAAATGATGGCTGAGCTGTGTCGGGACTTCAAAATTGAACATCATAATTCTTCTCCGTATCGCCCGAAGATGAATGGCGCTGTGGAGGCGGCCAACAAGAATATTAAGAAGATTGTACAGAAAATGGTTGTCACATATAAAGATTAGCATGAGATGCTACCGTTCGCCTTGCATGGGTACCGAACGTCAGTACGCACGTCCACTGGAGCAACACCATTCTCACTTGTGTACGGTATGGAGGCAGTACTTCCAGTTCAAGTCGAGATTCCATCCCTCAGAGTCATGATGGATGTCAAGTTAGACGAAGCTGAATGGGTTCGTGCCAGGTTTAATCAGTTGAGCCTTATTGAAGAGAAACGACTTGCAGCTGTGTGTCAGGGGCAGTTATACCAACGGAGGATGAAGTAGGCATTCGACCAAAAGGTGCGTCCTCGGGTTTACAAAGTTGGAGATGTAGTACTCAAAAGGATCCTTCCTCCTAGTACAGATCACAGGGGCAAATGGACTCCCAATTATGAAGGTCCATTTGTGGTTAAAAAGGTCTTCTCGGGCGAAGCATTATTACTTACAACCATGGATGGCGAAGACTTTTCATCCCTGTCATACCCCAAATTTTGACCAATAAGATTTCCCATCATTGTGCAAATCATCATCACAATATGGATGAACCATCATGCCTCATCAAATGCCTAAAGGGTTGTTGAGCATTCACTACAATCAAAATTAGGGTTTTAAGCCCTCTCAGAGCCTTAGACAAAGGATCAATCAAGGAATGACTTGATCTTAAACTTGTCTAGCCTCTAAAATATCCATATTGGATAAAAAGGACTCCCACTTTAAGGATTAAGCACAAGGCTGCTCCCTTCTAGGTGGATCAAGTCTCAAGATCGACAGTGTCACCAAATTAGGGTTTTGGTCGACCAGGGCCTCCAGATGGAAATTTTTCATCTGGGCACAAGCCAATGCTTCAAAACATAACCTAATATACTCCATGGAACCTCATGGACCCAGACATCAAGTCAATTTGACCTCAGGGGATGCATACATCAAAAATCAGGAATTAGGGTTTCTTGACCTAATTCACCCCTAAGTTGACTTTTGGGACAAATCATGAACCAAGACCTAAAGACATGATTTTGGGGGCTTTAATATACTATATTGATCCATTTGCAATAATGGATTAATCCAAGAAGCTTGAGCAACAAGTCTCAATTTCATCTGCACCACAATTAGGGTTTCGCGAGGAAAGTCAACTGTAACTTTGACTTTTGAACAGGACATGCTCCCAAACCCTAATACATGATTCAATATACTCTATACCACCCATGGAACATGTCCATCAAGTTTTATTTAGGTCAAGGACATGATTTCCTGAAGAATTGCACAGTTTGGAATTCATCTGATAAAAAGTCAACTGTGCACAAAAGTCAACTTTGACTTTTTGAGATTTTTCACCAAAATGGATTTTTAATCCTAAAATGACGTTAATGTATGATTTGAATCATCATTCATAAAGAAAAATCAAAGAAAGTGGGATAACTTGTAAAAGGGGTAACCATAAAAACTTAGAAAAATTTCTAAGTTAGGGAAAAAGTAACACTAATGTGCAAACTTTGGAGGACCATAACTCCTAAACCACAAGGCCATTGTTCCCCATTCAAAGCTTGATTTGTAGATCACATTGCCCTCTACAAAAGCTTCATACTGACCTATGTCCAAATTCCTCATGGATTTTGAGTTATGGAGTGATCAAAATCAAGAAAAGTCACTTTGTTCCAACACTTAGTGAAAATTTCACTAAGTCAGAATCTGCCTTTACTTTTTTCCAAATGTAGGAGGATTTTTCACTTGGATTCAAAAGAGATCAAAACCAAACATGTTCAAACAGTTGTTGTATCATGTAAGGGCTTTCCAAAATGGCCAAGAACATTACCAAATTCAATTTGAGCTATGAGATATGACATTGGCAAGATGCCTTGCTGAAATCTGCCAAGGCAAGGCAAATTTTTGTACTTTTGGTCGATTTGCCAAAATCAGGCAATTCCAAGCCTTGTCATCACTTTGGACACATCTGAGGATTGAATCTAAAGGGGACAATCACTGAGCCAAGCCTCAAAAGTCTTTGGAACAAGAAATAACATATTGAACCTAGAATTGCCAAAATAGGGACAAGACTCCAATTTTGGATTGGAGTATTCAATGGAAGCATCAAGGTGGCATGGACTAAGCCATTCTCAACTGAATTCAGTCAAGACTTATCCAAGACCAAGGGAACCAGCAGCCTGTGCCCTAACCTCTAGTCAATGGCTAGAGGAGACTTGGATTTTCATTTGCCAACATTGGCCAAACCTACTCAGCAGTTGCCATTCACTATTCCTTGCAAAACAAACTTGCTCTACTATAAATAGAGCTCAATTGTGATCATTTTGAGTACACCAAAGCCATCAAACAGATGCTTTCCTCAAAATCTCTTCTTTCACTCCAATTTTGCCTTCTAAGGCAAGTCACTATCGGGTTTTGAGTTTAAGAGCTTTTCCAATCAAACCAATCACACACACACACCTCATATACATCACATATGAGCTGATCAAACACTTAAACAACAACTGGAACACTGATTTCTCAGAATCACCGGTCAATTGCTCAAGGTTTTAACCAAGTTGCAGTTGAGATGCCATGAAGTGATCCAGCCAATTTCAATCAAGTCCAAACATTCAAACACACTCCATAGGGTGTAGGGAAGCTGTTCAGATCATCAAAACTCATCTATAATACCTCCAACACAAATCACGATCACCAGCTACAAGTGGTAAGCATGAGCTCTTCTAACTCTATGATCCATGCAATTTTTGCTGCACAATAATTTGGCCATATGTTCATAATCATGCATGGAATGTTTCCCCTCAATTAATTTCATTGTTTGAATCGTGTATCAATAATCCCAGCCTTCATGCAGAATCTAGGGTTCTTGAGGATTGTTCATAATTTCTTGTTTTATGTTTAATTTAAATGAAATTAATTGTCATAGACATGATCGTGAGGTAACGAGTTGATTGGTATGTGGATTGCATGATATGATTAAGTATTCAAAGAGATTGGATAGAAAATGCAAATCTGAGAAACTCATAACACGCGTGTGTTCTTGCCCTTGTTCTTGGCGCCATTTTCCAAAATTTGAATATTTGAATTTTGTGATTTTTATTTAATTGATTCAAAAATTAATTTATCTCTGAGTTTTAATGATTTTGAGTTGATTCTTTTTTTAATAATTCACAAAAATGTTGAAATATTTTATTTTCCGAAAAAATCCCAAAAATATTATTTATTTCATATAATTGATATTTTTGCAAAGAATTAATATTTTAATTGTTTTTTACATTTAAAATATTTTTTCCCTCTTGATTTTGAAAAGATTAATGACTTCTAATTATTTTGTAGGTCAATACTTGATTTTTGAAGCATTAATACAAGATCATAATTTGTTTCCCACATGTTAAACAATTTTTGATCATTTTAATTGAATTTTTATTTAATTAAAATACATTTTGGAAATAAATTAGGGTTTTTGATTAATTCAACCCTCACTATTCATTTTCAAAACTTTTTGGGCCTCTAATAGAGTGTAAGACCCAATCCTTTGTAAATACCAACCTATTTTTGGGCCTCACTTATTGTATAAGTCCCGTTGTATTTCAAAAAGTTTGACGCGATCATAGTCCGTTGAAAAAAAACCTTGGGCCTCTCCTCGAGCTATAAGACCCATTTAAAATTATTCTTGGGCCTCTATTAGAGTGTAAGACCCAACCCACTTTTACAGAAACAATTTAGGGCCTCACTTATTGTATAAGTCCCTCTGTACATTTTTAAATTCGGCACGATCATCGCCAGTTTAAAAATAAACCATCTGGGCCTCTCCTTGAGCTATAAGACCCATTCGAAACTTTTGGGTCTCTAATAGAGTGTAAGACCCAACCCCCTTTTAACCAAAACCATTTTTGGGCCTCACATATTGTATAAGTCCCTCCGCGTTAAAAGAAAACCTTGGTGCGATCGCCATTTTTAACGAAAAGTCATCTGGGCCTACCCTCGAGTAGTAAGACCCATTTCTTTTCTTTAAACCTTTTGGGCCTCTATTAGAGTGTAAGACCCATCCCTTTGTATAGAAAAATTTTATGGGCCTCAGTCACTTGTATAAGTCCCTCTGTACAAATTTAACAGTGCAATCACTGATAAAACCCTAGGCCTCTCCTTGAGCTGTAAGCCCCAAATCTTTCTTTTTCAAAGCACTTTCTCCTTTGATTTTGAATATACTGTTGTTTTCAATCTTTCTTTGTTGATTAACTAACAAAACAACATGGAAGCTCTACAACCGAGTAAGTGTTTATACGCTTTCATTTACCGCTTTCATATACATATAACTGTATTGTGGGGCTGTTTCGCTGTAAGTCTTCTTTCATAAACTCATATCAACTGTGTAATAATAGTATAGATATTTAGAGTTTCCCCGGCAACTACGTCTAGAACTAGGTAAAGCCGTTTCGATTATTCGTAGAAATAGACAGCTAGATCCCCAATTGGATCACCAGATACAGTCTTCTCTTCGGCTGTCCTCATTAGGAATTGTCAAGAAACTCTACTCCCAGAGATGAATGTATTCTCCGTGAATGGCATCTTTGAGTTTCTTCCAAATTCTCGAACTTTCCTGGCTTGATCTATTCCTTGTGAATAACATGTCTTGAATTTCTCGGGGTTTGGGGACCCACGGGCTTCTTAAAAGCATCGGCCTCCTCTTGGGCATCGTACAAGGACCCACAGGCTTCCTAAAAGCAACCCCGCCTCCTCTTGGGCATCGTACAAGGACCCACAGGCTTCCTAAAAGCAACCCCGCCTCCTCTTGGGCTTCGTACAAGGACCCGTCGGCTTCTTAAAAGCTTCCAGCCTCCTCTTAGGCTTCGTATAATTATGTCTTCCTCTGGGAATGATAACCTCCTCTTGGGCTTCGTACAAGGACCCGTAGGCTTCTTAAAAGCTTCCAGCCTCCTCTTGGGCTTCGTACAAATTGTCCCGACGACCTCCTAGAGGTATAGGAACATAACTTAGTCATCTTCATAGAAGGGCATATGACCAATAAGAGTTTGGTAACTTGGACTGATATAGGATAGCTCTGCCTACATTCAAAAGGTGTTGGTGTTTTCTTTCTATCCGACCATTTTGTTGGGGGTTTTCAACACATGAAATGTGATGCATAATGCCTTTGGAGGCATAAAACTAGTGTAAGAAGAACTCAAGACCATTATTTGACCTAATAGTTTTAGGTGTAATTTGAAATTTATTAATGATCTTGGTAATGAAGTTTTGAACTTGTATGGATACCTCAACTTTAGATTTTAAAATTACAATCCATACAATTCTTATGTGATCATCTAAAATGGTCAATAAATATTTGTGATTATGAATAGATGGAGTTGATAAAGGACCCCAAATATCAAAATGTAAGATCTCAAATTTTTGAGATGCAATTAAATTACTTGAATGATAAGGCAACTTTCTTTGTTTGGCCAAATCTTAAATGTCACAGGTAGCATGAATATCCTAATCAAATAATGAGTATATTTTTTGACGTTTGAGCTATTCTTTTAGGGGAAGCATGTCCTAAACGAAAATTCCATAAGGCTGACTTAGGAATGACAATATTTTGGATGTGTGGTAAAGGAAAAGAAGTATTGACATGGCATGTTTTGGCTTGTGTTAGGCTTTTGAGTTGGTGAGGGGAGATGGGATCTTCAGAATGAGTGTCTATTAGCTACAAGATATACACTACATTCTCTTTACTACCCAAACCAATCATCCTCATGGTATTCATTTCCTGCAATAAATAATGATCAACAGAAAATTGGGTAGAACAGTTCAAGTTAAGACACATTTTTGAAATGGATATCAAATTAAGTTTAAAGTCTGGTGCATACAAGACATGTTTAAGATATAAAACAAGTGTAAAGCTAGCATTGCCAGCATATTGAACAATTTCACAATTGCTATTGGGAAGGGTGATCTTTACAGGTTTAATTCGATAGTATGAACTAAATAAATGTAAAGATGAACAGACATGGTCATTGGCTCCAGAATCTAAACTCCATGCATGAGAAAGATTACTTATATGATAAGTAATGTTGCAAATAGTACCTGAAACTTTATTATAGATGGTACCCAAGGTTTCACCATTTGTAATCTGGCGAGTTAACACCTGATTAGTTGTGAAAGTAGGGATAGGTGTGGCATTTTTAAGTAAACTAATGAGTTGATCATATTGAGCTTGAGAAATAGGCATTTGGTTGTTGGCAATTGAGGCATCTGGTGTGATTTCAGGTGAGGGATTCTCCACTTGGCTTGCATTGACAAATGATTTGTTATTGCTAAAGTTGGGATGGCCATGCTTTTGATAGCAGAAATAAACAGTATGGCAAGTTCTGTTGCAGAAGGTACACGCCCTAGGATCACTTATGGAGTTATGAGATCCACCCTTATGCTTCAAATCTGATCCTTGAGCAGCATTGATGGAAATAGATGAATCATCAACAGGTGTGAGATTCTTGTGGAGACTCTCTTCTTGAACCACAAGAGAGTAAATTCGATTTATGGATGGTAAGGGATCCATAATCAAAACATGAGTCTTAACAGCAGAGAAAATATCATCCAAACTAGTAAACTGGGTGGCTTGTTCTTTAAGTCTGTGTTCTTGAGCATTACGAACTGCATAGCATATACACCTTTGAGCACGGTGCATGATTGGGAGAGGTTTATGGAAATTAAGTTCTTCCCAAAGGCCTTTGAGCTCAAGAAAGTACTCCATAACTGATCTGGAGTTTTGTTTCAAATTATTGATGGAAGCACGCAAAGCAAAAATACAAATACGACTAGCCTTGAAAAATCATTCATGTAAACCATTCCAAGTATCAATAACATGTTCATGAAAGAAAACTGTTGAAGCAATTTATTCACTAACCGAATTGATGAACCAAGAAAGGATAAGCTGATTACAGTGTTTCCATTGATCAAAGTTGAGATGATCTTCATACACAATTTCAATGGATCCATCAATGTACTTCAGTTTTTTCTTAGCACCCAATGAACGCTTCATGGATATGCTCCATGTGAGGTAGTTGGAACCATCGAGCTTTGGATTGATGGTGACTGAATTAGGGCCTTCACTCGAGTGAATGTAGTAGATAGAGTCAAGATCAAGTTGAGAGTTTGGTGAAAAACGCGGAGGCATGTTGAATCTATGAGGAAGAAGATTAGAATTTGTAAGAACAATTCAAGAAAATCAACAGAGGAAAGCAAGAAAATTTGCAGAGAAAAGATTGATGATCAAGGTATCAATAATGGTGCAATGTGATGAGAAAATTAAGGGAGATAATGAAGAAGAAGAAGAAGAAGAAGAAGGAAACAAACAATTGTAGAATGAATTTGAAGAAGTGTGTTCATTGATAAGACCTTGATACCATATTAAGAGGATCAAAATGAACATTGAAAGAAGAATTCTCATTGAAGAAGAAGATAATACAAGCTAGGATATATATATGCGAGTATGGTTGCTTATTCCATAGGAAACCTACATCCTAGCACACCAAAATGTAACCATGAATATGTAACTAAGTTATAATCAACTAACTAACTTATAACAGACATAATTCAAGTTAATTGTTGATGTGTGATTGTATCATCATCATCTTTTACGTGTGCATGTATGACATGGTTCAATAATTTGGATTTTATTCTTGCTTGAATATATGTGTGTGTGTGTGTGTGTGTATGTGTGTGTGTATGTGTGTGTGTGTGTGTGTGTTCATTGAGAGAATAAAAACACAATAAACCTTTAATTCCTTCGCCAATCTTCGTACAAGGCACTAGCTTGGATGAATTGTCAATAAGTTCAACCTTAGAAGCCTGGGTTCGGACACATGCCCTATATTTATATATTAGTGTCCATTGTGTCGATCCTACGACCTACATATTTAGGTATTGAAGTAGGAAAAAAAATAAATAAATAGATAATTGTAAAATGTTGACCAAAACTGTGAAGGAACTAAGAATATTTTTTAGAGTTAACATAATAAAAAACTTTTATTACTGTAGCAATAGATGGAATGTCGGATTGACAAAGTGAACCATGAGAAACATCCATGCCCAAAATTAGAGTTCGAGTTTTGATTACAATTGGGCTGGATGGAGAATGTTCAACCTCTAACAGATAATTCATCCAACCAAGCTACACGGGAATAAAAACATTCAATGGTTGGACGAAATGACATGGCTAATGGTATGTTTCAAAGAAATCATTGTAAAAATAAATATACCTTAGCATTGATCTTCAGTAAAACATTGGTCAGGTATTGGTCATTTAGCCTAGAGGGTTCTACACACTGAGTAACAATTCCAAAGTCAACAAGATTCTTCTTCTTCCATGGACCTTCACATGTTAAAATTAGTTTTTGTTCAGAACATTTAACAATTGCCTTAAACAATTACTTTAAATTGTTTAAGTAAGTTTTTAAAGCAATTATTAAATGTTCGTAACAAAAAATAATTCTGACATGTGAAGGTCCATGGAAGAAGAAGAATCTTGTTGACTTTGGAATTGTTACTCAGTGTGTAGCACCTTCTAGGCTAAACGACCAATACTTGACCAATGTTTTACTGAAGATCAATGCCAAGGTATATTTATTTTTGCAATAATTTCTTTGAAATTTATCATTAGCCATGTCATTTCGTCCAACCATTGAATGTTTTTATTCCCTTGTAGCTTGGTGGGATGAATTATATGTTAGAGGTTGAACATTCTCCATCCATCCCAATTGTATCCAAAACTCCAACTTTAATTTTGGGCATGGATGTTTCTCATGGTTCACCTTGTCAATCCGACATTCCATCTATTTCTACGGTAATAAAAGTTTTTTGTTGTGTTAACTCAAAAAAATATTCTTAGTTCCTTCATAATTTTGGTCAAAATTTTACAATTATCTATTTTTTTAAATTTTTTTTCATACTTCAATACCAAAATATGTAGGTCGTAGGGTCGACACAATGCCTAAATTGATAAGACCACTTCAATATTTTTACAGGTTGCACATAATTTTCTGAGATCATTATTGAATCATTAGGGAGAAATATTTTGGAAAATATCAAAATAAAAAAATAAAGTTAGGATTTTACTTGAATTCCTTGTTATTAAAATTCTATCTCCTGCCTTTGGGATTGTAATCTTCCCCATTTCCGAACATATTAGCTAAAAAATTAATATAAAACGTATTTTATACAAATATATAGAAGGAAAGATGATAGCAAATCAAGTGCCATCAGTAATAGCAAGTTATCTCTCATTTAAATAGACTTTCATTATTCAAAAAGTAAAACATTGGTTTACTCTAAAACAAGTAAAATAATATATCTAAAATAAGAGAAGATGCATTTAACTTATATTCACTACAGAGAAAATCATAAATTGATATAAATTTCATTATGAAAATAAATCAATACCAGCAACACTTACTCAACCCAATAATATTATGAAATTCATGTGAATCCCAAAAATTGAGTTTTTTGTAAGGATAGACATAAATTCCACAAAATAAAACTAAAAAAAATACAACGTAACAGTTATATTTTTATAGTTTCTTATAAAAATAAGCAACCTTCATTCAAGAGTTACAAACTTACAGTGTTTGTGAACTATTACTATCAAAGACACAAAACAATTTCTTCTAAAGAATAATAGCATATGTTTATTTCTTCAAAAAAAACCAAATAAAAGGATAAATTGCACAAAAAGGAACAAAGCAATTGTTAAATATAACTAGTGTGAGTAGTATGTGTAATAGTCTTTCATTGGCTAGAAATGTGGAAACTAGAACATTTATAAGTGAGAGAACCTACACACCTATCTCCTTAATGTTTTGGGTGAGTATGTGGTGTGTCTCTCACACAGGTGTTGCTCTAGAAAAAAAATTCTACAATGTTCAATGCCATAACAATGGTATCATGAGCAATTGCGGATAGACTCACACTTGAGGGTAAGTGTTTTAACAAGTGTGAGTAGTGTGGATAATAGTCCCACATTAGATAGAAATGTGACCCTAACAACAATTACACATCATACTAAATTATAATCCTAAAAGTTCTTCCACAAAAACTTCCCGCCAAAACTCTTCTATCAATTTATTCATTAATTATTTTATTTTTATTAATAATAACAACAAATTATATTAATATTAATTAATTAACTAATAGAAAAACCAAACACTAACTCATTTAAATGAAACTTCTATCTAACTACCTATTAACCACGGAATATTATTACCACACAACACAAGTAATCAATTAAGCACTTAATAATTATTAATACAATAATTATTATTAAACAATTAATTATTTTCCTCTAATTGATTTATCAATTAATTGAAATTTAAAGTAAAGTTTTGTTTTCCATTAACTCACGTTGATACTTATCCCTTTATTACAATTTGCTTATAAAAAAAACTAATAAATAACCACTAACTACATTACTTAAAACTTGAACTCAAAACTTGGGAGTTAACGTTTTTTTATAATCCTAGAAGTTCTTCCCCAAAAACATCAACGCCAAAACTCTTCTATCCATTCATTCATTAATTATTTTATTTTTAATAATAATAAATTATATTAATATTAATTAATTAACTAATGGAAAAACCAAAAACTAACTCATTTAAATGAAACTTCTATCTAACTACCTACTAACCACATACTCATACTAAATTATAATTCTATAATGTCTTCCTCAAATTTTCCCTACAAAATCTTTAAGGTTAAAATTGATATTTTAATTCCACCCACATATCTTCCCCATCGTCGTCACATTATATTTATATGTGAAACATGAATGCAATTTTATATTATACTTCTCTCACCATGAAAATATAATTTTCTTACATATCAATCAATTCTATATTACCCTCTTCCTCATTATGTAATTATCATTTCTTTACATGTTTGATGTGCTTTTCGTTTATAAGATGGCAATGTGTAAATGAATATATTTTTCAAAATTATGTTTACTATCTATTAACTTTCTTTTCTTTGATATTGTCTTAAATGTTAGTATGCATTTGGATACACTTGAAGATTTTGATGTCATGGATGAAAGGGTTGTCAGTAAAATTAAGGTATTTTTCAATTATGTTGTTAGATTATTTTATTTTACAATTTATTATATTGTTGGATTATTTTATTTTACAATTTATTATATTGTTAAATCTTCCTATTTTATCAATTTAATATTGATTCAAGTCATTTATTGTGATTCATTGTTGTTGATAGGATGACCGATGACAAATAAAACTACTTTTAATATTTTATGGATTTAATTCTTTATGTAGAACAAGTCCAAGTAACTAAAAAGGAGAACGACAAAATCATCCATTTTTATTTATTTTTGCCTTCTTTTTGTTTTTATTCATTGTATTGATAAATTTGTACTTTCACATAACTTATTTGGTGAACCTCATTTTTACTTTTTGATTTTAATTGAATTAAGGAATTTGAGTATTTGACATTTACATATTTTTTATAATTATTTGTTTGAGAGTCATTGAAATATTGATTTGTATAATAATAATAATAATAATAATAATAATAATAATAATAATAATTATTATTATTATTATTATTATTATTATTATTATTTATTTCATTTATTATTAATTATTGATGGTAGTAACCGGTGAATAATCAACCCACTAACTCTTCTAATTTTCCTTACTTAAGTTACCTTAGCTTAAATAAAAATATTCACCAATTATTATTACTATTAATTAATTAATTAATTAATTAATATTTATTTATGAAAACTATATTATTTATAGTTAATAATTAATAATTAAATAACATAAGATTGCATTCCATTAAAATCACTCTAATGTAACTATATGTGAAAACCACCACATTCCAAGTTCAATAAAATATACTTATATAAAGTAACATAGTTATAAAGCAAGATAGTTTATTTTTCTAAACCCATAAACATATCTAACCTCATGCTTCTCTTTTATGATTTTATAGTATCAATATATAATTAAATACCAATTTTAAGTTATACTTTCTATCCTAATTTTTTTTATTTTACTTAATATTTTTTAACATACTTTTATTTCTACCTTTTAACTACTCTCTTAAATAATATTTGAGTAAAGATCAATTCAACTAATTAATTGTGAGTTGAGTTTAACTTATTTCAAACATAATTTTTATTTATTTGTTGAATAGTATCACTGTCGTCACTTAACATCACATTATATATATATAAAACAAAGCACATGGATGATTTTAGTTTTTTTAGTAATAATTATTTTGTTTTGCATATTTTTAATAGTTTTTTAATTTTAATTTAATCTATGGTTTATTTATCTATATAAATAAAAAATTATTTATTTATAGTAGTTGTTTACATTATTAATTTCAATTTTTAATTATTTATATGTCAAATATAATTATTTACTATCAATTATTCAAAAAAATCTGTGCATTGCACGGGTTTACCGACTAGTTTTATTAAATCCAAATAATAGGATAGATTGATATCTTTAGATGTTGGCAGTGGAGGTGTTTGTATATCATTCGTCGACGTCGGTTTTGTATTATGGTGGATACCTTTCTTTTCGTCTCAGACCGTGTGGGTGGCTTGGTAGGGGATTTTGGGTTAGATTCTTCTTTAGTTCTGGTGTGCTCTTACTGCAATATCTTTAGTTTAGTATTTGGGAGTGTTTGTTATTTATGGCTCCTGTCTTCTACAGTGGGCAATAAGCTTTACTGCTTCAATTTTATTTAGGAGAATAACTGCTATAATTGGTGGGTGAACTAGTGTGTTATTCGAGCATTTCTTCTGCCTATATTAATGGAATTTCTTTATTTTGCCTTTAATAAAAACAAAACTAGATCGTGTAGTCTTTAGTGTTGACCAAATAAAAGTTTTTTTATCGTCCGTGTATGATTGTTAAATATCCACGTGGCTTTTTATTGAAAGAATAAAAACACAAAAAACCTTTAATTCTTTTGTCAATAAGTTCAACTTTAGAAGCCTGGGTTCGGACATATGCCCTATATTTATATATTAGTGTCCATTGTGTCGATCCTACGACCTACATATTTAGGTATTGAAGTAGGAAAAAAAAAAAAAAAAAAGATAATTGTAAAATGTTGACCAAAATTATGAAGGAACTAAGAATATTTTGTAGAGTTAACATAATAAAAAAACCTTTATGACTGTAGCAATAGATGGAATGTCGGATTGACAAAGTGAACCATGAGAAACTTTCATGCCTAAAATTAGAGTTGGAGTTTTGGTTACAATTGGGATGGATGGAGAATGTTCAACCACTAACAGATAATTCATCCAACAAGCTACAAGGGAATAAAAACATTCAAGGGTTGGACGAAATGACATGGCTAAATAAATATACCCTATCATTGATCTTCAGTAAAATATTGGTCAGGTATTGGTTGTTTTGCCTAGAGGGTTCTACACACTGAGTAACAATTCCAAAGTCAACAAGATTCTTCTTCTTCCATGGACCTTCACATGTCAAAATTATTTTTTGTTCAGAACATTTAACAATTGCTTTAAACAATTACTTTAAATTATTTAAAGCAATTATTAAATGTTCTTAACAAAAAATAATTCTACCATGTGAAGGTCCATGGAAGAAGAAGAATCTTGTTGACTTTGGAATTGTTACTCTGTGTGTAGCACCCTCTAGGATAAACGATTAATACCTGACCAATGTTTTACTGAAGATCAATGCTAAGCTATATTTATTTTTGCAATAATTTCTTTGCAACTTATCATTAGTCATGTCATTTCGTCCAACCATTGAATGTTTTTATTCCCTTGTAGCTTGGTGGGATGAATTATATGTTAGAGGTTGAACATTCTCCATCCATCCCAATTGTATCCAAAACTCCAACTCTAATTTTGGGCATGGATGTTTTTCATTGTTCACCTTGTCAATCCGACATTTCATCTATTTCTACGGTAATAAAAGTTTTTTATTGTGTTAAATCTAAAAAATATTCTTAGTTCCTTCATAATTTTGGTCAAAATTTTACAATTATCTATTTTTTTAAAAAAAAATTTCCTACTTCAATACCAAAATATGTAGGTCATAGGCTCGACACAATGCCTAAATTGATCAGACCACTTCAATATTATTACAGGTTGCACATAATTTTCTGAGATCATTATTGAATCATTAAGGAGAAATATTTAGGAAAATATCAAAATAAAAAAAAAAGTAAAGTTAGGATTTTACTTGAATACCTTGTTATTGCAATTCTATCTCCTGCCTTTGGGATTGTAATCTTCCCCATTTTCGAACATTAGCTAAAAAATTAATATAGAACGTATTTTATACAAATATATAGAAGGAAAGATGATAGCAAATCAAGTGTCATCAGTAATAGCAAGTTATCTCTCAATTAAATAGACTTTCATTATTCAAAAAGTAAAACATTGATTTACTCTAAAACAAGTAAAACAATATATCTAAAATAAGAGAAGGTACATTTAACTTATATTCACTACAGAGAAAACAATAAATTGATATAAATTTCATTATGAAAATAAAGCAATACCAGCATCACTTACTCAACCCAATAATATTATGAAATTCATGTGAATCCCAACAATTGAGTGTTTTGTAAGGATATACATAAATTCTACAAAATAACACTAAAAAAATACAAAGTAACAGTTATATTTTTATAGTTTCTTATAAAAATAAGCCACCTTCATTCAAGAGTTACAAACTAACAGTGTTTGTGAACTATTACTATCAAAGACACAAAACAATTTCTTCTAAAGAATAATAGCATATGTTTATTTCTTCAAAAAAACCAAATAAAAGGATAGATTGCACAAAAAGGAACAAAGCAATTGTTAAATATAACTAGTGTGAGTAATATGTGTAATAGTTCCACATTAGCTAGAAATGTGGAAACTTGAGCATTTATAAGTGGTGTGTCTCTCACACAGGTGTTGCTCTAGAAAAAAAAATTTCCACAATGTTCAATGCCATAACAGTGGTATCATGAGCAATTGCGGATAGACTCACACTTGAGGAGAAGTGTTTTAATAAGTGTGAGTAGTGTGGATAATAGTCCCACATTGGATAGAAATGTGGCCCTAACAACAATTACACATCCTACTAAATTATAATCCTAAAAGTTCTTCCACAAAAACTTCCCGCCAAAACTCTTCTATCAATTTATTCATTAATTATTTTATTTTTTTTAATAATAATAACAAATTCTATTAATATTAATTAATTTACTAATAGAAAAACCAAACACTAACTCATTTAAATGAAACTTCTATCTAACTATCAGTTAACCACGTAAAATTATTACCACACAACACAAGTAATCAATTAAACACTTAATAATTATTAATGCAATAATTATTGTTAGGCAATTAATTGTTTTCCTCTAATTGATTTATCAATTAATTGCTAATTAAATTAAAGTTTTTTTTTCCATTAACTCACGTTGATACTTATCCCTTTATTACAATTTGCTTATAAAAAAAGGGAAATACTAACTAGTGCCCCTGGGGCACTGGTTAAGAGATTTAAAAGGTAAGTTGAACATTTTTTAATAAACTATAAATACACGTGTTTTCAAAATATATGTATATTCAATGCATTGAAAACTTAAATAATTAACTTTTTTTAAGAATCTTATGTGTATTTAATGAACTAAACATTTAAGATTTTCCTTATTTATAATTCTTAACCAGTGCCCCTAGGGCACTGGTTAGCATGACCCTAAAAAAAACTAATAAATAACCACTAACTACATTAATTAAAACTTGAACTCAAAACTTGGGAGTTAACGTTTTTTTATAATCCTAGAAGTTCTTCCACAAAAACTTCCACGCCAAAACTCTTCTATCAATTCTAGGGGTGGCAAAACAGGCCCGGCCCGTTGGGCATGCTCGTTTTACCCGCACTTTAGTGCGGGGTGGGCCAAGGATTTAGCCCCTCACCCTCTAATGTGTCCGCCCCGCCCTGCCCTGTTTTCTTCGCGGGCTTTTGTGTGCACGAGCATTTACATAAAATTTTGCATTTTTAAGCTTAAAAGATGCAATGCCCGCGGGTTTTCCCTCCCCGCCCTCACTTTTTTGCGGGGTGGGCCTAAGTTTTAGGCCCGCATCCTCAACTATGACCGCCCCGCCCCGCCCCATTTTTTTGTGGGCATTTGCGGGGTAGGCCTAAACGGGGCGGGCATGCCCATTTGCCACCCCTAATCAATTTATTCATTAATTATTTTATTTTATTAATAATAATAATAATAATAGTAGTAATAATAATAATAATAATAATAATAATAATAATAAATTATATTAATATTAATTAATTAACTAATAGAAAAACCAAACACTAACTCATTTAAATGAAACTTCTATCTAACTACCTACTAACCACATAATCATACTAAACTATAATTCTATAATGTCTTCCTCAAATTTTCCCTCCGAAATCTTTAAGGTTAAAATTGATATTTTAATTCCACCCACATATCTTCCGTCACTTTATATTTATATGTGAAACATGAAAGCAATTTTATATTATACTCCTCTCACCTTGAAAATATAATTTTCTTACATCTCAATCAATTCTATATTACCCTCTTCCTCATTATGTAATTATCATTTCTTTACATGTTTGATGTGCTTTTCGTTTATAAGATGGCAATGTATAAATGAATATATTTTTCAAAATTATGTTGACTATCTATTAACTTTCTTTTCTTTGATATTGTCTTAAATGTTCGTATGCATTTGGATACACTTGAAGATTTTGATGTCATGGATGAAAGGTTTGTCAGTTAAATAAAGGTATTTTTCAATTATGTTGTTAGATTATTTTATTTTACAATTTATTATATTATTGGATTATTTTATTTTACAATTTATTATATTGTTGGATTATTTATTTTTATCAATTTAATATTGATTCAAATCATTTATTGTGATTCATTGTATTTGATAGGATGACAGATGACAAATAAAACTACTATTAATATTTTATGGATTTAATTCTTTATGTAGAACAAGTCCAAGTAACTAAAAAGGAGAACGACAAAAGCATCAATTTTTATTTATTTTTGCCTTCTTTTTGTTTTTATTCATTGTATTGATAAATTTGTACTTTCACATAACTTATTTGGTGAACCTCATTTTTACTTTTTGATTTTAATTGAATTAAGGAATTTGAGTATTTGACATTTACATATTTTTTTATAATTATTTGTTTGAGTCATTGAAATATTGATTTGTATAATAATAATAATAATAATAATAATAATAATAATAATTATTATTATTATTATTATTATTATTTATTTCATTTATTATTAATTATTGATGGAAGTAACCCGTGAATAATCAACCCACTAACTCTACTAATTTTCCTTACTTAAGTTACCTTAGCTTAAATAAAAATATCCACCAATTATTATTACTATTAATTAATTAATTAATTAATTAATTAATATTTATTTATAAAAACTATATTATTTATAGTTAATAGTTAATAATTAATAATTAAATAACATAAGATTACATTCCCTTAAAATCACTCTAATATAACTATATGTGAAAGGCACCACATTCCAAGTTCAATAAAATATATTTATATAAAGAAACATAGTTATAAACCAAGATAGTTTATTTTTCTAGACCCATAAACATATCTAACCTCATGATTCTCTTTTATGATTTTATAGTATCAATATATAATTAAATGCCAATTTTATGTTATACTTGCTATCCTAATTTTTTTTATTTTACTTAATATTTTTTAACATACTTTTATTTCTACTTTTTAACTACTCTCTTAAATAATCTTTTAATAAAAAAATTATACTTTCACTATCATTAGGAGAGATCAATTCAACTAATTAGTTGTGAGTTGAGTTTAAATTATAATTTTTATTTATTTTTTGGATAGTATCACTGTCGTCACTTAACATCACATTATATATATAAAACAAAGCACATGGATGATTTTAGTTTTTTAAGTATTAATTATTTTCTTTTGCATATTTTTAATAGTTTTTTAATTTTAATTTAATCAATGGTTTGTTTATATATATAAATAAAAAATTATTTATTTATAATAGTTGTTTACATTATTCATTTTTATTTTTAATTATTTATATGTCAAATATAATTATTTACTATCAATTATTCAAATAAATCCGTGCATTGTACGGGTTTACCGACTAGTTTTCTTAAATCCTAATAATAGGATAGATTGAACGATTAATATTATAATAGTTGTTTACCTTGTTATTGAGTGCTCGTAAATCATATCACTTGTTGGCTTGATATCTTTAGATGTTGGCCGTGGAGGTGTTTGTATGTCGTTCGTTGGTGTCAGTTTGGTATTATGGTGGATACCTTTCTTTTCGTCTCAGACCATGTGGGTGGCTTGGTAGGGGATTTTGGGTTAGATCCTTCTTTAGTTCGGGTGTGCACTTCCTGCAATATCTTTAGTTGAGTATTTTGGAGTGTTTGTTATTTATGGCTCCTGTCTTCTACAGTGGGCAATAGGCTTTACTACTTCAATTTTGTTTAGGTGAATAACTGCTATAATTGGTGTGTGAACTAGTGTGTTATTTGAGCATTTCTTATACCTATATTAATGGAATTTCTTTATTTTGCCTTTAAAAAAAACTAAACAAGATCGCGTAGTCTTTAGTGTTGACCAAATAAAAGTTTTTTAGGTCCGTGTATGATTGTTAAATATCCACGTGTCTTTTCAATTCTCCTGTTGCCGGTGGCTCTTAATGTTAGTAATATCATGTGACTAATAATGTTAGTAATGCTGTATAAATGAAATGCTTAGTCCGCCTCTTGGCGAGTTTTTAAATATTCTGCAAGTCAATTGTTTTGAGTTACAAAAACACAATTTCCTTCTTTTTTTTTTTCAACAAGTTGGTATTATAGTTTTGTTTGATACACTCATTAATCTTTGCTCAACTTCGATGTTTAAAGAAGTGCAATCTACACAAATTGTAAGCAATTTTCCCTTTAAAAGTATACAGCTCATCTCTCTTGTTTTTTTTTTTTTTTTGGTTCTACTATGTTTCCCACATATTAATTTTTTTATATTAAGTTAACTAAACTTTATAAAATAAATTTATAAAAGGAGAATTGTCTTTTTATAAACTCCAGAGATTTTAGCATTATTTTATGCAGCACATGAAGTTTTTTAAATAGTAAATTTGTTATTGAAATTGTAAGTATTTTTTTTTTATAAACAATTTCATTAATAGGAGATTAAGGGCATTTCAAAACCAACGAACTACAACCAACAATCCTACATAAAGATTACAAAAAATCGTAGGGGAATTTGTGTCACTCGTACAAGCTACACTTTTCGCTATCATTTCTATCTCTTTCATATTTCCTTTAGATTTTGAGTACAGGAATGAGCTCTCAGACGAAATGCGACAGATCGAGCATGAACGGGGACAACAGATTGACCATGAAGAAGAGGTCAGAGTATTGAAGAGGTATCTTTCATTGTTTAAGGTGATTAGTTATTTGACCCCTTCATTTTTTATTTTCAGACATGGATGTATCTTGCTGTTCCGGTTTTACTGATTTTGAAGTTGATATTTCAAATGTAAGCCATTCCCAACATTGTTGTTCATACATTTTTTCAAGTCTGTGATTTACATGGTTAATCAATGGTTCTTCAATGAATTTAACTCGGTTTTTGTGTGAAGAGCTTAGAAATCCAGTGGTAATGACTTTAACTCTGTTTTTGTGTGAAGAGCTCAGATCGCTTCTTGTATGAATAACTCTTGTGAAAGTTCTTGTGTGAAGAGCTTAGAAATCCAGTGGTAATCTTTAACTTCTCAATTTATCGAGCATACTTAAGACTATTATTATGCTAAATCACATGTTTTCATGGCTGCAATTTCAGATTAATGGCAACCAATTTGGTGTTACTCCAAGTCAGGACAATGATACCCTCTATTTAGAAACAGTTTGACCGACTTCATTTTTATCTTTTGTTATTTTATAGAAATAGGTTCATTGATAATGTTTATGTTGTAAGTGCATAATTAAATTGCTTATCAAAACAAGACCAAAATGTGTTTGGATTTCAGTTTGGAAGTAGTCAACCTCGTGCTTGACGGAATCCGTCTTCCTTGGTTGATTGGGTCAGGAGTAAGTTGGACCTCTTTCAAACTGAAATTGAAACATACTTAGTCATGTTAGGATATTCGGCTTAATTTGAAGCTTATAGTATAAGCACTTATATGAATAAGCTATTTCTATAACACATGATAAATTAAAGTCAAATTGTTTTCTTGTAACCAATCCTGGAAAGCTTATGGAAATAAGTTGAAAACAAATTATCAACATATCAGAAGTTGTTTTATTAGTTCTAACAATATCATAAGTGCTTTTAAACTCAAATAAGCCTATTGAAACAAGTCCTAATAAATGTGTGCATTGAAGCTGACTCTTTGGAACTGTATTTACCTTACCTTAACATTCCACTGCAGATGAGGAAGATGTGATTTTTCAGGGAGTCAACAAGTACCGTGTATCATTAAACTTTACTTCTTTAACAAAGAATGACAATGCTAATTGTTTTGCTGATGAATTAGATGACCAGTTCAAGAGTCAACCCTTACCACAGGTGCCAACACAGTGCCAGGTACTAAAACTAACCTCTTCATCCATCCAGACCTTATAGCAATATGCCACTTAAATATTTCTGAGACAAGGGATGGATCTATGATGCTTTTTTTTTGCTGTAAATGATTTCTGTCATAATTTTAAGTACATGGATAAATCATCAATGGTATGTTGATAGTTTCTGCAATTGTATTTGATTAAATTACTGGAAAATGTTTTGTTGTTGTTGCTGCCTAATAATTTGGAATGTTGCTGTTGCTGAAGGCTAGATGATAGAGACGATTGTGTTGTCGAAGGCTGCATACCAGATGATGTTTGCATAACAGATTGTTGAGAGGTATTCAACTGATTTGATTGCAGAAGATTCTTCTGTTGTTGTTGCTGCTGCATCTGAGACATCTTATGCTTCATAACCGGTTGCTGCTGCCAGTAAAGAATATGTTGATTCTGTGGTTGTTGTTGTTGCTGTGGGGAACAACTACATGCCTACCTAGATAAATCATCTATGGTATGTTGATAGTTTCTGCAACTGTATATGATTAAATTATTAGAAATTTTTTGGTTTGTGAATGTAAAGTTTACACATAAATCTTTAGGACGGGGCATATTCCATAATGTGTTTTATAAAAATGATGCATTTCCTTTGTTCTTCCACTACTTGCACTTGCAGGTCTTCAACATAGATGAAAGCTAACTGTTGTGCAACCTAGGGAGAACACAACTAACATATATCTTAGACACCGTATTATTAATTTTGTGGATATTTTGATATGTTATTTGAGACAGTGAAATCCTGGAAATCCTTTCTCTGATGCATCCTGGAAAGCTAACTGTTATTGCATTTCTGTTTTTCTTTCTCTGATTTTGTTCCTCTTTATAAGGTCAATCTAAGTTCCAAATGTAGTTTAAAAAAAAACTCTTTATTTGTAATAGTATTTAGTGTCATAAACATATGCTTTTTTTGACAAAACATTTGTTGTCTAAATTGTATTGCTTCAGTTGTGCGATGGAGTTAAACCATGTTAAATATTTCTCCCTTTGTTCTTTGGATTGAACCTACCTTCAAGTGGAAATTTTGATATATCTTTTGATATTCTGTGAGATATTTCCTATTTTCAACATATATCTTTATTGTATCAAAATCATACTTTGTCTTTTGATGATTCAAGATTCAAACTTTGTGAGTATAGCTAGAAATACCTTCATGCTTCAGGTTGGTGCTTATAGTTTGATCCTGCTAGGTGTTTAATGTTAGTTGCCTAATTCTAGATGATCAAGATTAATTTTTGGTGTTTTCACTGCTACATTTTTTACCACTTAGATGATACACTTTCTTCATATAGTCCTCTAATATCACTATAGTTTATATTTTCATACTTTAATTTTCTTTTTCATTTATATAAGTCCCATTGGAGTGATTGCATATATTTTATTATGTAGCATCCGTCCATTTTGTGCTAGGACTGAGTCTTGTATCTTTCGTACTGTATTGAAAGCTAATCCAAGTTTTGATGAACCTCCCTGGCTTTCTCTATCAGATGAGTCAAAGGATTTTGTTAAGAGATTGCTTAATAAAGATCCACAGAAAAAAATGAGTGCATCACAAGCATTAAGTGAGTTTCTCAGCTATAATTTTAGGCTCTCATTCTTATTTTTCTAATTTGTTACTCACAATTGTGTAATTAAGAGAATATATGCCATCTTTTTTCGTGTTTGCATATACAAAACTTTAAACTATATGCCATCTTTTTCTAATCTAAATAATCAGTTTATAGTTAATTTAAAGTTTATTTTTATTGATTATAATTATTATAATAAGTTGGTGGTAGGAGTGCTAAAGTGAACTTTTCAGAAGTGCCTAAAGGAGGTGAAAGGATGGTAATGAAAAAAAAAATAGAAGCAGCTACCAGAATCTATGCTGAAAAGTTATTGATCAAAGTTTTGCCTGCAAAATCAATGCTAAAAAGTTATCGATCAAAGTTTTTCCTGGAAAATACACATCATTTAGTTTTTCTTTCTCCAAACTATATTATATGTCAAACTGACTCACACTAGATTTTCAGATAGTTGTGAAATGTATACATATGAAGGTTTATGTCAATTATATAGTTTGTAATTGTGAAGAAAAATATTCCAAAATTTGATGGGCTAAGATTTATTCAAATCAAGATTTATTTAAATAAACCTTATTTAGAGGGTGTAAACTGGTGTTGAAATGGATGCAAAAAGATTTTTGTGTATAACTCTACTTAATATTGGAGTTAAGTGTGTATTTCACCCTTATAAAATAATAGCCTTCTAAATTTTATCTTTGATTAATTTATTTTTTCAGTTTTTTTGCAGATATATGTAAAACAAGTCTCTAAAAAATATAGTTTAAAATTCAATTTTTTAGCTATAAATTTTTACATTTATCTTAGACTTTTAAAAGATTTTGATTTTGTATGAATGAAAGAAAAATTCTTAATCTCAACTTCTAAAATATGTATAAAAATAGTATTACATGACATTTATTTTAAAATTGAAGAGAATGTATGTTATTAAAATTTTATTAATATTATAGTATTTCAGAAATAATAGTTATTTTAAAATAAATACAAATGGGTTCAATGATCTTACCAAGTGTGTAGAGAAGAATTTATATCGGTTGTTACATTTACAAAGATTATGAAATATCAACATTAAAATTCAATAAAAGCGAGTAAGATGAAAAGATGTGTTTTTTTGCAAAAAACTTTATTGATATAAAAAGAAGAGATTTTAGTGATTTTTAATTTTATTCCAATATGTATTCATATGTGATTGGAACAGTTCATAAAATCGGACATAACATAACCCGTTAAATCTAAACAATATATATATATATATATATATATATATTCAAAATCTAAGACCAATTCTAATTATCAACTTACATAAATATAGGAACCATTGTTTCAAAAACTCAAACGGCATTCATTGAAGGGAGGAATTTACTTGATGGAGTCTTGTCCTTGAACGAAGTTATCAATTTTGCAAAAAGATCCAAGAAAGAATTGTTACTTCTTAAGGTTGATTTCGCCAAAGCTTACGACTGTGTGGAGTGGCAATACTTGCGTGATGTAATGAAAATAATGGGCTTTGGAGAAAAATGGTTGACATGGATGGACAACGGAGTTTTCAACAGTTTCACTTCTGTTTTGGTCAATAGGAGTCCTACTAAGGACTTTGCTGTCAATAGAGGACTCAAACAAGGAGATCCGTTGGCTCATTTCCTTTTCACAATCGCAGCGGAAGGCCTGGCAGTGCTTATGGATAGAGAAGTAAACAACAAAATATACTTTGGTTTTAGAATGGCTCAGGATGTGGACATTCACCTCCTTCAATACGTAGATGACTCTGTCTTGGTGGGAGATGGATCGTGGAAAAATCTAATTGCAATCAAGGCTGTTTTGAAGAGATTCCACTTGGTTTCCGGTCAAGATATAAATTTCAGCAAATCTTCTCTCTTTGGGATTGGTATGGAAGATTCGAAGCTTAGGGCTGCCGAAAATTTTTTGTCTTGTAAAGTTTCAGTATGTCCGTTTAAGTTTTTGGGTATTCTCATCGGTGGAAATCATAGATTAATCTCTTTTTGGAAACCATTGATCGATAAAGTACGCTAAAGATTGAACACGTGGAAAGGCCGGTTTCTGTCGATGGGAGGAAGAGTTACCCTTATTAATTCAGTGTTAGCAAACCTCCCCATACAGTACATGCCTTTTTACAAACTTCCTAGTCGGGTTACAAGAATTATTACTTCCATTCAAAAAAGGTTCTTATGGAACGGTTCAACGAATAAAAAAGGAAAATCATGGGTTCAGTGGGATGTGGTCTGTAAAACTAAAGAAGAAGGAGGACTAGGGGTGAAAGATATTAAGATATTCAATATAGCTTTGATGTTTAAATGGATCTGGAAAATATTATTGCAGGATGAGTTTTTGTGGAAAGGAATACTAAATCACAGATATCCTAATCCGGAACTTGCTTTTCATCATGGTCTGCTTCCTAAGTATCTTGTTCCTCCATCACTTTGGTGGAGGGATTTGATTAACGTTTCAATCTTTTGTGCCAATAACAGGTTTGCACATTTAGTGTCTTATACAATTGGAGATGGCGTTAAGGCATCCTTCTGGCTAGCACGTTGGGTTGGTTCCGATACGTTGGAATCTTCTTTTCCTGAAATCTGGAATAGTGTGGTAAATAAGGAGGGTAAGGTTACGGACTATGGATTGCGTGTTGCCGGTTGCTGGCATTGGAACATAGACTTGATGCTTCAGAACTGTCCTGAAGATCACGAGCGGTATGCTGATGCCCTTCAGTTTGTGCTGCAAGGTGTCGAAGTGAACGCAGATACTTCAGACAATATTGTCTAGCAGCATGATAGCAGCAGTACCTTTAATGTCTCATCTTTATATAGTTTACTAGAGAATAAAGAAGGAGAACACAGTTGGAATTGTGGGGAAAATCTAAAGTCTGCATTCAAGTTAATATGGTTAGCACATACATCGCATAAAGTCAATGTTTTTGGTTGGAGATTGTTACACAACAAAATCCCTACCCGTCACAATCTCAAACGCAGAGGTATTATAACTGATGAACAAGACATGGTGTGTCCTTTTTGCTTTCTAGATGAAGAAAAGTCTGAACATTTATTTTTCCACTGTTATAAATCAGTGTTGGTTTGGAAGTATATGTTTAGGTGGGTAGGTATTGAGGAACTTTATTTTGGAGATATTTTGAATCACTTATCAGGTTGGATGGAAGGATGTGTCAAGAAGAAGATTAATGTTCTGAATGCGATTGGACTGTGGCTTATTATTTGTTGGGTAATTTGGTTGTCTAGATATAACATAATGTTTAGGGACGACTTTTGGGAGTTGGATACTATTACTAATCGACAGTTTTCTTGGTGGTGGATAGGAAAGAAACATTAAAACGCATCTAATTGTAATTACTACGGTTGGGTTAATGCTCCCTGTGATTTTTTGTAGGTCCTGAGTTTAGAAGTGACCTTTTTGTATATGGTTTTGGATACACCTAGTATCCTATTTACTTAAACATCTTTTGCTTATTAAAAAAAAAACATACATAAATATTACTCTTAATATGTATTTTGAATATAATTCAACTATTAATATGTTTCATACTTTTTTTCATACCCGTGCGGACGCATTGGTTTTCATATCCATATGCATTTCAGTACATATATAAAGTACAAAATTATTTCTAATCTGTTTATTTGTAAAAAGTTTGTATATTCTAAAATGATTATTCAAATCCTCATGGGTCACTACCATAACAATACCTATTTATTTTTTTAAGTATTTATTTTCAAATTTACATATCCATTTAAATATATTTTATATCATTACTATAGCCAAATAACTATTTTTGAGATGATTACTCTTGATATTTTTTTAATTCAAAATTTATCAATTATTGTGAATACATCTAAAGATGTATTAAAAAAGAGCCACATACATTTAGATTTTTTATCGAATGATTTAAGCTAAGAATCAACTTATCTGTGCGGATGCACGGGTCTTCTACTAGTTTTTTTAATAGTAAATTTGTTACTGAAATTGTAAGTATTTTTTTTATAAAAAATTTCATTAATAGGAGATTAAGGGCATCTCAAAACCAACGAACTACAACCAACAACCCTACATAAATATTACAAAAAATCGTAGGGGAATTTGTGCCACTCGTACAAGCTACACTTCTTGCTCTCATTTCTACCTAAAATCAACCAATTCCAAGAGTAAACAATAATAGCATTAACTATATCTTCTACATTACAAATTTCGTCTCTGAACAAAATATTATTTCTATTCCTCCAAATACTCCAACAGGTGATAAACCAAATTGAATTTGTCTTTCCCTCTTTTCCACGACCCTTAAGACGCTGAAACCATTCCTTCGCGTGAAGCCTACAATCAGTTTCCGAAATTCTTCCTATGTCCACCCACTCACAAATCTTACTCCAAACCCTCAAAGATTTATGGCAAGAGAAGAATAAGTGAGAGGAGTCTTCAATCTCTTGGAAACACAGCACACAAATCTTGTCATAGTCATTCTCTATAATGTGTTTAACCGCTAAATTCGACCGCGTAGGTAACCTATCTGTCACCAACCTCCAAGCGAAAACTTGGACCTTTAAAGGGATAAAAGTACTCCACAAAAGATTAAGTAAATCTACGGATTGGTCGTCAAGCAAGTTCAACTATTCGAAAGAGTTTAGGAAAGAGTAACCAGAACTTACTGAAAATCCTTTTGAACGGTCGAAAGACCACTCCCAATCGTCCTTTACATCCTGCTGAATTTGCACCTCTTCCAGCATCTTCCTGCAATCGTCCAGTTCCGGCTGAAGATGCTGATCCTCACCTTCCAGGAATTCCCTGAATTTCCAGCTCCAATGACCAGCTTCCCAATCCCCCATCTCACATACTGAGCATAGCGTCTTCCTGCATGCTTGGAACAGTGACGGGAATCTGCATTTCAAAGCAGAATTTCCCAGCCAAGTGGCTTGCCAAAATGTCGTATCTACGCCGTCACCAACCTTACCTACAAGAAGATTACTGAACCTGTCAAATGCCTCTGAAACAGAAGTGGACATTATGTCTTTCATCCACAAAGAATCATTTTTCGAACTTCCAACTTCCATGAAAGTTTAAACTTTCATACTCAAGTTTTCGTATCTTTCATACTCAAGGTTCTACACACAGAGTAACAATTCCAAAGTCAACAAGATTCTTCTTCTTCCACACACCTTCACATGTCAAAATTATTTTTTGTTCAGAACATTTAACAATTGCCTTAAACAATTACTTTAAATTGTTTAAGTAATTGTTTAAAGCAATTATTAAATGTTCTTAACAAAAATAATTCTGACATGTGAAGGTCCATGGAAGAAGAAGAGTCTTGTTAACTTTGGAATTGTTACTCAGTGTGTAGCACCCTCTAGGCTAAACGACCAATACTTGACCAATGTTTTACTGAAGATCAATGCCAAGGTATATTTATTCTTGCAATAATTTCTTTGAATCTTATCATTAGCCATGTCATTTCGTCCAACCATTGAATGTTTTTATTCCCTTGTAGCTTGGTGGGATGAATTATATGTTAGAGGTTGAACATTCTCCATCCATCCCAATTGTATCCAAAACTCCAACTCTAATATTGGGCATGGATGTTTCTCATGGTTCACCTTGTCAATCAGACATTCCATCTATTTCTACGGTAATAAAAGTTTTTTATTGTGTTAACTCAAAAAAATATTCTTAGTTCCTTCATAATTTTGGTCAAAATTTTACAATTATCTATTTATTTTTATTTTTTTTCCTACTTCAATACCAAAATATGTAGGTCATAGGCTCGACACAATGCCTAAATTGATCAGACCACTTCAATATTTTTACAGGTTGCACATAATTTTCTGAGATCATTATTGAATCATTAGGGAGAAATATTTAGGAAAATATCAAAATAAAAAAAATAAAGTTAGGATTTTACTTGAATTCCTTGTTATTAAAATTCTATCTCCTACCTTTGGGATTGTAATCTTCCCCATTTCTGAACATATTAGCTAAAAAATTAATATAAAACGTATTGGCTAAATTACATTCAGGGTCCTTTAAGTTATTTAATTGTAACACTTTGGTCCTTTATGTTTGTTTTGCTTCAAGTAGATCCGTTAAGTTATTTTAAAATATCAAGTTAGTCCCTTAAGTTGTTTTTGTAACGCTTTGGTCCCTTTTTTAAAAATCTCCGTTAAAATAAATTGTAAACTCATACAACATTTCAACTGGTTTTTCGCGCTGATCATGAATATGCAATCAAATTTATCAAACAAGTTACGATTCATGAGAATTAGTTAAAAATGGACGAAATACATAATGAAAAAATCATCAATCCGACCAAAATACACAATAAAACGCAAAACTAGTTACATATTCGTGATCAGCGCGAAAAACCAGTTCAAAAGGTATATGAGTTTACAATTTATTTTAAAGGAGATTTTTAAAAAAGGGACCAAAGCGTTTCAAAAATAATTTAAGGGACTAACTTGATATTTTAAAATAAATTAAAGGACCTACTTGAAGCAAAACAAACATAAAGGACCAAAGTGTTACAATTAAATAACTTAAAGGACCCTGAATGTAATTTAGCCAAACGTATTTTATACAAATATATAGAAGGAAAGATGATAGCAAATCAAGTGCCATCAGTAATAGCAAGTTATCTCTCATTTAAATAGACTTTCATTATTCAAAAAGTAAAACATTGGTTTACTCTAAAACAAGTAAAACAATATATCTAAAATAAGAGAAGATGCATTTAACTTATATTCACTACAGAGAAAATAATAAATTGATATAAATTTCATTATGAAAATTAATCAATACCAGCAACACTTACTCAACCCAATAATATTATGAAATTCATGTGAATCCCAACAATTGAGTGTTTTGTAAGGATAGACATAAATTCCACAAAATAACACTAAAAAAATACAAAGTAACAGTTATATTTTTATAGTTTCTTATAAAAATAAGCAACCTTCATTCAAGAGTTACAAACTTACAATGTTTGTGAACTATTACTATCAAAGACACAAAACAATTTCTTCTAAAGAATAATAGCATATGTTTATTTCTTCAAAAAAACCAAATAAAAGGATAGATTGCACAACAAGGAACAAAGCAATTGTTAAATATAACTAGTGTGAGTAGTATGTGTAATAGTCTCACATTGGCTAGAAATGTGGAAACTAGAGCATTTATAAGTGGGAGAACCTACACACCTATCACCTTAAAGTTTTGGGTGAGTATGTGGTGTGTCTCTCACACAGGTGTTGCTCTAGAAAAAAAAATTCCGCAATGTTCAATGCCATAACAGTGGTATCATGAGCAATTGCGGATAGACTCACACTTGAGGGGAAGTCTTTTAACAAGTGTGAGTAGTGTGGATAATAGTCGCACATTAGATAGAAATGTGACCCTAACAACAATTACACATCATACTAAATTATAATCCTAAAAGTGCTTCCACAAAAACTTCCCGCCAAAACTCTTCTATCAATTTATTCATTAATTATTTTATTTTTATTAATAATAATAACAAATTATATTAATATTAAATAATTAACTAATAGAAAAACCAAACACTAACTCATTTAAATGAAACTTCTATCTAACTACCTATTAACCACGTAATATTATTACCACACAACACAAGTAATCAAATAAACAACTAACTACATTACTTAAAACTTGAACTCAAAACTTGGGAGTTAACGTTTTTTTATAATCCAAGAAGTTCTTCCACAAAAACATCCACGCCAAAACTCTTCTATCAATTGATTCATTAATTATTTTATTTTTAATAATAATAAATTATATTAATATTAATTAATTAACTAATAGAAAAACCAAAAACTAACTCATTTAAATGAAACTTCTATCTAACTACCTACTAACCACATAATCATACTAAATTATAATTCTATAATGTCTTCCTCAAATTTTCCCTACAAAATCTTTAAGGTTAAAATTGATATTTTAATTCCACCCACATATCTTCCCCATCATCGTCACTTTATATTTATATGTGAAACATGAATGCAATTTTATATTATACTTATCTCACCATGAAAATATAATTTTCTTACATCTCAATCAATTCTATATTACCCTCTTCCTCATTATGTAATTATCATTTCTTTACATGTTTGATGTGTTTTTCGCTTATAAGATGGCAATGTGTAAATGAATATATTTTTCAAAATTATGTTTACTATCTATTAACTTTCATTTCTTTGATATTGTCTTAAATGTTAGTATGCATTTGGATACACTTGAAGATTTTGATGTCATGGATGAAAGGTTTGTCAGTAAAATTAAGGTATTTTTCAATTATGTTGTTAGATTATTTTATTTTACAATTTATTATATTGTTGGATTATTTTATTTTACAATTTATTATATTGTTAAATCTTCCTATTTTATCAATTTAATATTGATTCAAGTCATTTATTGTGATTCATTGTAGTTGATAGGATGACTGATGACAAATAAAACTACTATTAATATTTTATGGATTTAATTCTTTATGTAGAACAAGTCCAAGTAACTAAAAAGGAGAACGACCAAATCATCATTTTTAATTTATTTTTGCCTTCTTTTTGTTTTTATTCATTGTATTGATAAATTTGTACTTTTACATAACTTATTTGGTGAACCTCATTTTTACTTTTTGATTTTAATTGCATTAAAGAATTTGAGTATTTGACATTTACATATTTTTTATAATTATTTGTTTGAGAGTCATTGAAATATTGATTTGTATAATAACAATAATAATAATCTATTACTATATATAAAGAGGATACAAGTTTTTGGGCTGGCCTTTTTTTCTATCGAATCTACCCTTATTAATTTCTAATTTTCCAAAAAGCATTTTGTATTTTTTTTTGTTACAGTTTTGAGTTGGTTTATTAACTTCCTATTCAAATTGTATGTTTCATGTCTAACACATAACTTCCAATTCACATGGTTATGTAACTTCCGCATAGTTTTTTTTTATTGTTTTTCAATCTTACAATGATATAAGACTTGATAGAAAAAGAAAATACAGCAATGAAAAAGTATTAAACCTCAAAATTAAACTTAAATATACGCGTTACTATAATAATTTTAATTTTAAATATATTGCATACAAATTTTTGACAAATATATACTATTATTTGGGGTCTTAATCTTAAATTAAATAATTTCTGTTGATTAAGAGTAATATTCTTGCCTTTTGGGATTAAGAGTAACAATCTGCGAAGATTATGACCCCACATAATAGTATATAGGATATTGCCCTTTACTTTCTTTTTATTTTAACATAATTATGAATAAAAAAAATAACTGTTTTCCAAAAATCTCTCCCACGTACTACACATAGAAAAAGCAGTTTCAACTTAAATGTTGTGTTCTGCAGAAAAACATTTTTACAATTAAGAGAATAATTCTAATGCAAAATTTAAAGCTTGCATAACCTCTCTCAACTGCTTCATCTTGCTCAATCCTTCAAAATTACAATTGCTTTCAATCATTCCTTCCAAGACTCTCTCTCTCATTGACTTTTTGGTGTCTGCAGAATTTAAGAAAAGTTTAAGGTTTGAAAACTGGTAAGTTTATTCCCTTTCATAAAACTGGCAATATTTAAAAAAAATTTTGAAAGCGTTGTAAAATTAAACTGTTGGCTAAACTAGAAGCATTTTTTAAAATTAAGCATCTCTGATCCATTGGATTGACATAGGAATTTTTCATCAGAAATGAGGAAGATTAATTAATTCAATACTAAGTTCAACGCTATTAGTATAAAACCTAACACTATTAGGTTCATTTATAGGAATCACAAAGAATGAGATAGTGAGAGAGTTATATAGTTAGGTTATATACGGCGTCAAACATATTTTTGTTCATCCATGTATGAAACTAAGAATTTAATACTAACAAAATTTATTCGTATCCACGACGTTACATAAAACTATTTATTCATTTATGGCTAAGTGTATGATAATAATAGTATAAGATACAGAAGATTTTTCTCTTTGCACCAAGAAGTCTTTATAATGAAAGTATACTTGGAAAAGTAGAGCTTTTTCATGACTACTTTTCCTGTACTCATATTCTTTTTCATATAACTCTTCTTATCGCTGAGAATATTTTTTATTTAGCATTATGTTGGATTAGTGTAATTTGTTTAAGTTTAATGTAATTAGTTGCTACTATTTTTCAATGTCGTTAGTGTAATAATTTTAATTTTAAATATATTGCATACAAATTTTTGACAGATATATTATCATAGAAAATGATACTCGTCAAATGTCATGCCAACACCAAAGGGCATGAAGGGCAGAAAATGAACGAAAAAGAAAACAAAATATGGACAATGAGCAACGAGATAACCATTTATCGAGACGACGAGAACTTTATAGGCGACGCCAAGACCAACAAAAAGAAACTCAAAAATCACGCACCGTAAATAGTCGGTCGCGCGTTCCATTTCAAAATTTGACAAATATGACTTTTCCAAGTTCTCATTTTCAAGGAACTCATGATAATGAAGCCGGGTCCCAGTAGAATTGCACCTGTAACTGAAGTCGCGCCAGGTTTGTGATTTTTATTTAATTTTGTTTTTAATTTAAATTATCTATATATTAAGTTTTGTGATATACTAATAACAACTTAATTATCTATGTAACTAAACCAAAGTAATAATAATTAAATTTTAAAACTATTTGAAATTTACATATTAAAAAAATATATCCAAAATAAGCGACATTAGAAAATCATAAATAATAATAATTAATAATTGAGCGACATTAGAAAATCCCCAAGCGAGTCGCAGTGTCGCCAACACAATGATAGAGAAGATAGAAGTACCTTTGAAAACAATGACATATTTTATCTTAAATAACATAATATTTTAATATTAGTTGACATATTAATATTAATGATTTCTTATTTGACCGTGTAAAATTTTGCCCATTAAAATCTTTAGCATATAAAAATAATAAAGAGTGCTTAAAGTGTATGGATGTATCAATTAATATAAAATATTTACTTTCATATATTTTTTTATTTATTACAAACTAGCGTCCAAACGGGCACTGTCCGCTTTTTTTAATCTGCATACATGTCTAAACACACGTCTAAATATAAATGTATTTTTTATTTGTTATTTAATTTTGACCTTAATTTAGATCATTCATGTAATAGTATTTATAAACTGAATTTGGGTATAAACATATAAACACAAGTCTAAACATAAATGTAATTTTGATTTTTTATTTAATTTTAGCCTTAATTTATATCATTCATGTAATAGTTTTTATAAACTAATTTTGGGTATAAAAACTTAATTTTACTTTACCTATTTGATAAATATCATACGATTAATATATAATTCTGTAAAATAAACATCAATGAAATAAACATAACTCTCTCTCAAAAATAAAAATAATTAATATCTTTTAGATTAAATTCACATGTTATTTCTATTTCAATTAAAGTTAAAAATATATTATAATTTTTAATGAATTTTAGATTAATCGTAACTCATGCATGAAACAGATGAAAATAAAATTAATATATACATTGTGCAAGTCCTTCCAACCATATCTATACGGAATAAATTATAGCTAATGTATGTAACCACATTAAAGAGAACGAGATTTTAACCGTATTGTATGGATTCTGGGTAATGCATTTTACATTGGTAACATGGTGATACTTAGTAAACGGGGAGTATTATAAGAGCAACCTTTGCAAATACAAACTTTTCTATGATTGAAAGTTTCGTATTGATCTTGAATGAAAAAAAATTAAATTGAACTTGATTAGCAAACACTTTCTTTTCCAAATAACCAAAGTACATATAAAATCCGAAAATAACCGCTACAAAACTTAACGACATAACGAAAATTCATAACTATTATTGAACAAATAACATGAGAATAAAAACACTATTTTTTTTGGAACATGATAAAAAGGAAAGGAGAGATGTCAGAGTAAAAAACTTTAATTTTATGTCAAGCTTAAGGATACCCAACCTCTTGAAAACTACATCACAATATCTTAAATCTTCATCTCCACCTCACACCCATTCTCCCTCGAATGCGACCGTGATAATCCTTTTTCTTGATCATCCTAATATATCCTAATATAAGATTATTCAAAAGCCTTCTATAATCAACCAATAATAAATACTTACGATATATATATATATATATATATATATATATATATATATATATATATATATATATATATATATATATATATATATATATATATATATATATATATATATATATATATATATATATATATATATATATATATATATATATTATATCAATAAACTAAAATATGTTTTTCATCATAAATAGGTCAGCCAAAAATTCTCTATTTTCTTTATATATTTTTTTCATTGTAAAATATTGTAAACTTTTCGTTTAATGCATGTATTTAAACCCACAGATCGTCGGTTTGCATCACCTAATCAAGACATCAATAATAGTCAATCTGGTACAGGTATAATTAATATTGTACTAAGTTTGCGATAATTTTTTAACACGTATATCTATGTATACATATGTTAATTGTTATATTCGTATATCAGATGATATGCATATTGATGAATCTTTGGACAATGTAGTAATGCCGCATGTTAATATGGAAGGCAGAGATAATAATGCATCGTCATGTCATCCTCAAGGTATGTTCAATTACTCTCTGCAATCAATTAATTGTAGCTTATATTCAATAGACATGAAATTGAAAATTATACAATGTTAAATACTATAGTTAAGGCCCTTTGCATTAATTTCTTATTTTTATTTTAGAATTTAGATCAAATTTACTGATTGACATCAAACTCCTAGGTGTAGAAACACGACATGCATTTCGAGCAAGATACAATATTGCTCGAAATTTCAACAATAACATGATGATGGCAAAATCCTGTTTGCCTAATCCAACTACCTGTAGACGTTGCAATGCAAGATTGTTTCACCATGAATCACGCGACACATGTTGTGCTGGTGGGAAGGTATCATTTCCACGGGTTAATGCTCCTACAGAATTGCAACAATTATTTTCTGATGGTTCAACAGAAGGTAAGCATTTTAGGCAACATATTAGAAGTTACAACCACGTACTCTCATTCACTTCAATTGGTGTTCATGTCGATGAAAATATTCTTGCATCTGGTCGTGGTATATATACATTTCGTGCTTAGGGTGCTTTTTACCATAACATAGGAGGTTTCTGTCCAAATGAGGGTGTCAGGCCGCGCTTCTTACAATTATACATCTATGACACAGATAATGAGCTACATAATAGAATGCAGGAAAATCCACGTCTACACTAAACCGTAGTTCATAAATTACAACAAATACTCCATCAATATAATCCTTTTGTAATTATGTTCAAGCAACTGTCACTACTTCCAAATATCAGGGACTGTAGCCTCATACTTAAAGAGCGTCCAAGTAATCACCCTCAATATAATCTTCCATCTGCAGAACAAGTCGCAGTAATTATTGTTGGCGATGATTCTGAATCTATGGAATATGGACGAGATATTAATGTTATTCGTCATGATGGAAATCTAAAGAAAGTTCAAGAAACAAAGGGATATTATGATCCCTTGCAATATCCTATATTGTTTCCATTTGGGACACATGGTTGGGATATTAACACAACAAATTGTAGTGGACGAAGAGTGTCATGTCGAGCATATTACAGTTTCATGCTTCAGGTACATTTAAGCTATTTTTCATACATATTTTATTTACTTAAATTAAATATAGTTATAATTGCATTAGAGACATTATCTACATGTATTTCAATCAATTGTAGATTCGTCCAAATGATCAATCAATGTTGTTAAATGCTGGTCGACTATTACAACAATATGTCGTGGACAATTATGTCAAAATTGAATCAGGGCGGTTAAGGTGGATTCGAGAGCACCAAGAAAATACACGTGCTGAATTGTACCAAGGTTTACAAGATGCTTTGCATGTTGGTGAAACTAACGCAGGTACTATTTAATATGCCATAAATATATAGTTGTAGATTAATAATTCATTGTGGATTAATGTTCACAATCATTCGTGTATTCTAACACCGATTTAATTCATGAATCAACATAGAAAACATTGGAAAAATAACAATATTACCATCATCGTTTATTGGCGGCCGTCGAGACATGACACAACGTTATGAAGATGGCATGGCTATTGTTCTTAATGGTGGTAAACCAGATATTTTTCTGACAATGACGTGCAATCCTTCTTGGAGTGAGATAGCATCAGAACTTCTACCTTTTCAAACACCACAGGATCGTCCAGATTTGCTAACGAGAATTTTCCGTTCTAAATTCGAGCAATTGAAGGATGATGTTATTAACAAAGGCGTCTTAGGAAAGGTTAAAAGTTACATGTATGTCACTGAATTTCAGAAACGAGGATTGCCGCATGTCCATATGTTCTTGGTCTTAGAAAGTAATGACAAATTACATGACCAAAAAGATTATGATAGTGTGGTTAGAGCAGAGATACCTAAATTAGAACATGAACCGCAATTGCATGAAGTGGTTCTAAAACATATGATCCACGGACAGTGCGGTGTAATGAATTGGAAGTCTCCCTGCATGAAAGATGGCCAGTGTAAAAAAAGGTATCCCAAACAATTCTTAGATGAAACGCGTCAAGGCACTGACTCATATCCGGAGTACAGGAGAAGGTTTGATGAACCTATATCGTTAGGTAGAGGTAGGTCTGTCGACAATAGATGGGTGGTTCCTTATAACTCTTGGTTACTGTTAAAGTATGACTGCCACATAAATGTAGAGATTTGCAGTAGCATTAAAAGTATCAAGTATCTATACAAATATGTGTACAAGGGCCCTGATCGTGTGGCTAAGGAGTTTCACAAAGGATCGTACATGGATGATGTTCAACAATATGTTGATGCAAGATGGATTTGTGCTCCTGAGGCATTATGGAGAATATTTCGCTTCACTCTTTACGATTATATCCTTTTGTTGAAAGAATGCAGATCCACTTGCCGAACCGCCATCAAGTGCGCTTTTATGATCATTAGCGAATTGTGGATTTTTTAAATAATGAACGCAATTCCAAAACAATGCTCACACAATTCTTTGCTTTAAATCTAAGAGATCCAGAAGTAAGAAATTATTTGTATAGAGAGATTCCAGAGCATTATTGCTGGAACAATAGGGACAATGAATGGCATCGCAGGCCGTCACCAAGAAAAGTTTTCGGGAGAATCTATACGGTATCACCTTCAGAGGGAGAGAAGTTTTACATGCGAGTATTGTTATCTCATGTTAGAGGTCCAACCAGTTGGGAATATCTCCTTACAAATAATGGCACTCCTTTCAGCAAATTCAAAAAATCAGCCGAGGATAGAGGATTTCTAGAGACTGATCATAGTATTCGTGATTGTTTGGTTGAGGTTGCAAGTCTCCGAATTCCATATGCTTTACGGAGGTTATTCGTGACGATTCTCATATTTTGTGAACCTACTGATGTTAGAAGCCTTTGGAATGAGTTTTTTACATATATGACAGAGGATTATCAAACACCAAACAATGTTGTGGAGTCGGTCTTGACTAATATGTTGTTGAAGGACTTGAATGAACTCTTAAACCTGCACGGTAAAAAGATTGAAGATTATGATCTCCCATCTCTACCCTTTGATACAGTACAAGAAGATTCCATTACAAGTGTCATACAGGAGGAGTTAGCGGTCGATATCCCCAATGAAGATTATGAATCAGTTGCTAACTTAAATAATGACCAAGTGATTGCGTTCAAAACCATTATGAATGTAATTTATCAAAAACACAGTGGGGTATTTTGTGTTGATGGTCCTGGAGGAACAGGTAAAACATTCCTTTATCGAGCATTAATGGCAAGTTTAAGAAGTAGAGGAGAAATTGTCTTGGCAACTGCATCATCTGGTATAGCTGCAACATTGTTACCCGGTGGTAGAACTGCGCACTCTCGATTTAAGATACCTATCGATATACAACCGAGTTCCACAATATATGCGATAAAAAAATATTTATAAAATCTTCATCACCATTTTACTATAACTTTTATCATCTTTATTGCGGCAGGTCAAACGTCTGAAAATTTATTCTATTGGTTGGAGCTCCACTGTGATATCAGATAAAACACAATTTTGGAAAATGGTGAAAAGAGAAATAATAGTTCAAAGGATGGAAAGGTTTTAATTTTATTTATTTATCCGTTATCTTTACTTGGATGAATTTAAATTTTATTATTTGTTAATTTTTTTACTAAAACCATATTGCCCGCTACTAAGTCAATTGTTTTCGTATTTTTTATCAGGAATCAGCGTAATTCGACAATCAGTCAAGATTGTAGTTCTACCAGATCTGAATTAAAACAAAGTATCACACTTCACCAGGTATAATGTTTTTTATTATGATTTTATAAACCATATTATACTCTAGAATCTAACCTATAAATGTATTTAGTTTGTTGATCTGACATTTCGTGCCTACTTTGTAGTTTTTTAGAACTAAAGATTTTATTGATAAAGTGATGTATGAAGAATTGCTTCGAATATTTACAAGGTAAAAAACACTATATTTTACACTAATTACAGTTAATTTCACTACTCTTCTTTATTTTTAAAACGTTCTTATATGAGAAATTTATATTTTGCTTTAGTGCATCAATAATACAGGGAAAAAGAAAATTCTTCAGATAAAGATAAAGATTTCATGTTCGGTCTTCCTCTTAAAGCACTACACAGTGTCAATAATATTTTGTATGCTTTAGTTCTTGATTATAATTCAGAATATTATTTACAATTTTCTAAATGCATTGATGCTGTTATTTATAGAGAATATTTTTCATGTTGAGTGTGTCGTGGACAATGAATTTAGGTGCTCAGGGGCAGCAATGACATATTTTCTTTAGAGTCAATTTTTGCGTGTTGACAATTCTTTTAAATCCTATATCACAATCATGTATAAATTAAAATATATTCTTTTAGAATCAATTTCTGAGAGTTAAGTAGAATGCAAGTATGTGGGCAAGGAGAAGGAAAAACATACCCACGACAACAATTAATTTCACTATTTTTTTTTTAATTCACTATAGTATTTTATGAGTATATAAATTTCATTTTGATTTTAATTCTACTAATTATATCTAGATAATTTTAGTTTTAATGCGAATTACAATAAATATATCTCATAAAAAATATATACGCATGAAAACTTCCCCGCTGTGCGCATTAAAAAAGCGGACAGACGGAGATATATTTATTGTAATTCACATTAAAACTAAAATTATCTAGATATAATTAGTAGAATTAAAATCAAGATGAAATTTATATACTCATAAAATACTATAGTGAATTAAAAAAAAATAGTGAAATTAATTGTTGTCGTGGGTATGTTTTTCCTTCTCCTTGCCCACATACTTGCATACTACTCAACTCTCAGAAATTGATTCTAAAAGAATTGTTAACATATTTTGACTGTATAATATATTTTAATTTATACATGATTGTGATATAGGATTTAAAAGAATTGTCAACACGCAAAAATTGACTCTAAACAAAATATGTTATTGCTGCCCCTGAGCACCTAAATTCATTGTCCACGACACACTCAACATGAAAAATATTATCTATAAATAATAGCATCAATGCATTTAGAAAATTGTAAATAATATTCTAAATTATAATCAAGAACTAAAGCATACAAAATATTATTGACACTGTCTCATCAATGACGTGCTTTAAGAGGAAGACCGAACATGAAATCTTTATCTTTATCTGAAGAATTTTCTTTTACCCTGTAATATTGATGCTGTAAAGCAAAATATAAATTTCTCATATAAGAACGTTTTAAAAATAAAGAAGAGTAGTGAAATTAACTGTAATTAGTGTAAAATATAGTGTTTTTTACCTTGTAAATATTCGATGCAATTCTTCATACATCACTTTATTATCAATAAAATCTTGAGTTCTAAAAAACTACAAAGTAGGCACGAAATGTCAGATCAACAAACTAAATTCATTTGTAGGTTAGATTGTAGAGTATAATATGGTTTATAAAAACATAATAAAAAACATTATACTTGGTGAAGTGTGATACTTTGTTTTAATTCAGATCTGGTAGAACTACAATCTTAACTGATTGTCGAATTACGTTGATTCCTGATAAAAAAAAGGAAAACAATTGACTTAGTAGCAGGCAATATGGTTTTAGTAAAAAAATTAACAAATAATAAAATTTAAAGTCATCCAAGTAAAGATAACGGATAAATAAATAAAATAAAAACCTGTCCATCCTTTGAGCTATTATTTCTCTTTTCACCATTTTCCAAAATTGTGTTTTATCTGATATCACAGTGGAGCTCCAACCAATAGAATAAATTTTCAGACGTTTGACCTGCCGCAATAAAGACGATAAAAGTTATAGTAAAATGGTGATGAAGATTTTATAAATATTTTTTTTATCGCATATATTGTGGAAAATGCAAATACACCTTATTGTCAATTTTGCCAATGGATTGAATTGTATGCTCATCCTTCCATGTGTTTCACCTATCCTCAAAGTCATTCATCTAGATTGTATTCCACCACAATAATGAGAATAACTATGAACCAATTGCATAATATAAAAATACAGTAGAAATGGTTAAGCATAACTTACTTTTATGTCGAAGCAAGCTTCAACATTCTTTTTGTTCAGCTCCTTACATAATTGGAAGATTTCACCATATCTTAGTTTGGCTGTACATTAAATCAAAATAATATTACATTTAGTTATCATTAAACAATATACAATATATTCTTGTTAGTCACTTGGAACCAAAATGGGAATCAATGCGTAAAATTTTTGCTATTGTACTTAATGAATACCTGCGGGTGCGATAAAGGAATTTGTTTAAAGACTACATTTTTTGTGTAGTCACCTTCTTCTCCTTCCAATTTTCCTTCCATGGTTAAAACTCTTGTTGTAGCCTGTGAAACACCTCAGGATAAAGCCACATATAATTGTCCATGACTGAAAACATGTCGTGGAAGATATATTCCAACATTTGGAATTGTTTGCCCTTGTCACTTATTTATTGTAATTGCAAAACTTAGTCGCACCGGAAACTGCTTTCTACTAAGGACAAAAGGCAACCCATCACTTGCAGATGTTTTTATTTTAATTATGGGCAAGAAAGCTCGTTTTTCTGCATTTTTTCCTGTCAAGATTTCCACATCCAACATATTCAAATATAAACCACGACATAATAACCGTGTTCCATTACACAACCCATACCTAGGATCTAGATTTCGCAACAACATCAACGGTGCACCTTTTTTTTATCTTTAGAATATGTGGTGGAAAACTACCTTGTGCAATTAAGTTTAAGAATTCTTGTTGGTCTAAATTATGATTATCCCCTTCAACCTCGTCAAATGATAACAAATTATGTTCTTCTCCTAGAAACTCGTAAATAATTATATCATTCAATTTTTGGACATCATCATTTGTTGGGGTCAAAATAGCTCTTTGTACCATATAAGGGGCATCCTAACCATGCAATTCTAAATTAGGAAAAATATGTTGGACAAGTACTTGTATGGAATGGTCACCTTCCCATGGGACTGCAATCTGTGAAGGTAACCTCACTATGTCATCTGGTTTGGTAGGTTCAACACCATCACCAATGCGCATAAGAAATTCTGCAAACTCTTGATCATGCAACGATCGCATATTTTGACGCAATGGCAAAATATTGGTATGAGCCCATACATGAGACTGAACAATACATGCAGAAATCATTTGTGCCTTAGTACCCTTTCTTACAACAGGAGGAACTTGACGAAAATCTCCCCCCATGATCATAACTTTTCCTCCAAATGGAACATTGTTGCTACAAATGTCTTGTAATGATCGATCTAAGGCTTCCAAACAATTTTTGTTTGTCATCGGGGCTTCATCCCAAATTATAGCAGTAGCAACCCTAATGAGATTTGCAAGATCTTTTTGCCTTTGAATACCACAAATGGAACTCGGTTGTATATCAATAGGTATCTTAAATCGAGAGTGCGCAGTTCTACCACCGGGTAACAATGTTGTAGCTATACCAGATGATGCAGTTGCCAAGACAATTTCTCCTCTACTTCTTAAACTTGCCATTAATGCTCGATAAAGGAATGTTTTATCTGTTCCTCCAGGACCATCAACAAAAAATACCCCACTGTGTTTTTGATCAATTACATTCATAATGGTTTTGAATGCAATCACTTGGTCATTATTTAACTTAGCAACAGATTCAATATCTTCATCGGGGATATCGACCGCTAACTCCTCCTGTATGACACTTGTAATGGAATCTTCTTGTACTGTATCAAGGGGTAGAGATGGGAGATCATAATCTTCAATCTTTTTACCGTGCAGGTTTAAGAGTTCATTCAAGTCCTTCAACAACATATTAGTCAAGACCGACTCCACAACATTGTTTGGTGTTTGATAATCCTCTGTCATATATGTAAAAAACTCATTCCAAAGGCTTCTAACATCAGTAGGTTCACAAAATATGAGAATCGTCACGAATAACCTCTGTAAAGCATATGGCATTCGGAGACTTGCAGCCTCAACCAAACAATCACGAATACTATGATCAGTCTCTAGAAATCCTCTATCCTCGGCTGATTTTTTGAATGTGCTGAAAGGAGTGCCATTATTTGTAAGGAGATATTCCCAACTGGTTGGACCTCTGACATGAGATAACAATACTCGCAAGTAAAACTTCTCTCCCTCCGAAGGTGATACCGTATAGATTCTCCCGATAACTTTTCTTGGTGACCGCCTGCGATTCCATTCCTTGTCCCTATTGTTCCAGCAATAATGCTCTGGAATCTCTCTATACAGATAATTTATTGCTTCTGGATCTCTTATATTTAAAGAAAATAATTGTGTGAGCATTGTTTTGGAATTGCGTTCATTATTTAACAAATTCACAATTCGCTGATGATCATAAAAGCGCACTTGATGGCTGTTCGGTAAGTGGATCTGCAATCTTTCAACAGAAGGATATAATCGGTAAAGAGTGAAGCGGAATATTCTCCATAATGCCTCAGGAGCACAAATTCATCTTGCCTCAACATATTGTTGAACTTCATCCATGTACGATCCTTTGTGAACCTCCATAGTCACACGATCAGGGCCCTTGTACACATATTTGTATAGATACTTGATTCTTTTAATGCTACTGCAAATCTCTACATTTATGTGGCAGTCATACTTTAACAGTAACCAAGGGTTATAAGGAACCACCCATCTATTGTCGACAAACTTACCTCTACCTAACGATATAGGTTCATCAAACCTTCACCTGTACTCCGGATATGAGTTAGTTCCTTGACGCGTTTCATCTAAGAATTATTTGGCATACCTTTTTTTTACACTGGCCATCTTTCATGCAGGGAGACTTCCGATTCATTACGCCGCACGGTCCGTGGATCATATGTTTTAGAACCACTTCATGCAATTGCGGTTCATGTTCTAATTTAGGTATCTCTGCTCTAACCACACTATCATAATCTTTTGGGTCATGTAATTTGTCATTACTTTCTAAGACCAACAACATATGGACATGCGGCAATCCTCGTTTCTGAAATTCAGTGACATACATGTAACTTTTAACCTTTCCTAAGACGCCTTTGTTAATAACATCATCCTTCAATTGCTCAAATTTAGAACGGAAAATTCTCGTTAGCAAATCTGGACGATCCTGTGGTGTTTGAAAAGGTAGAAGTTCTGATGTTATCTCACTCCAAGAAGGATTGCACGTCATTGTCAGAAAAATATCTGGTTTACCACCATTAAGAACAATAGCCATGCCATCTTCATAACGTTGTGTCATGTCTCGACGGCTGCCAATAAACGATGATGGTATTATTGTTCTTTTTCCAATGTTTTCTATGTTGATTCATGAATTAAATCGGTGTTAGAATACACGAATGATTGTGAACATTAATCCACAATGAATTATTAATCTACAACTATATATTTATGGCATATTAAATAGTACCTGGGTTAGTTTCACCAACATGCAAAGCATCTTGTAAACCTTGGTACACTTCAGCACGTATATTTTCTTGGTGCTCTCGAATCCACCTTAACCGCCCTGATTCAATTTTGACATAATTGTCCACGACATATTGTTGTAATAGTCGACCAGCATTTAACAACATTGATTGATCATTTGGACGAATCTACAATTGATTGAAATACATGTCAATAATGTCTTTAATGCAATTATAACTATATTTATTTAAGTAAATAAAATATGTATGAAAAATAACTTAAATGTACCTGAAGCATGAAACTGTAATATGCTCGACATGACACTCTTCGTCCACTACAATTTGTTGTGTTAATATCCCAACCATGTGTCCCAAATGGAAACAATATAGGATATTGCAAGGGATCATAATATCCCTTTGTTTCTTGAACTTTCTTTAGATTTCCATCATGACGAATAACATTAATATCTCTTCCATATTCCATAGATTCAGAATCATCGCCAACAATAATTGCTGCGACTTGTTCTGCAGATGGAAGATTATATTGAGGGTGATTACTTGGACGCTCTTTAAGTATGAGGCTACAGTCCCTGATATTTGGAAGTAGTGACAGTTGCTTGAACCTAATTACAAAAGGATTATATTGATGGAGTATTTGTTGTAATTTATGAACTACGGTTTGGTGTAGACGTGGATTTTCCTACATTCTATTATGTAGCTCATTATCTGTGTCATAGATGTATAATTGTAAGAACCGCGGCCTGACACCCTCATTTAGACAGAAACCTCCTATGTTATGGTAAGAAGCACCCTGAGCACGGAATGTATATATACCACGACCAGATGCAAGAATATTTTCATCGACGTGAACACCAATTGAAGTAAATGAGAGTACATGGTTGTAACTTCTAATATGTTGCCTAAAATGCTTACCTTCTGTTGAACCATCAGAAAATAATTGTTGCAATTCTGCAGGAGCATTAACCCGTGGAAATGATACCTTCCCACCAGCACAACATGTGTCGCGTGATTCATGGTGAAACAATCTTGCATTGCAACGTTTACAGGTAGTTGGATTAGGCAAACAGGATTTTGCCATCATCATGTTATTGTTGAAATTTCGAGCAATATTGTATCTTGCTCGAAATGCATGTCGTGTTTCTACACGTAGGAGTTTGATGTCATTCAGTAAATTTGATCTAAACTCTAAAATAAAAATAAGAAATTAATGCAAAGGGCCTTAGCTATAGTATTTAACATTGTATAATTTTCAATTTCATGTCTATTGAATATAAGCTACAATTAATTGATTGCAGAGAGTAATTGAACATACCTTGAGGATGACATGACGATGCATTATTATCTCTGCCTTCCATATTAACATGCGACATTACTACATTGTCCAAAGATTCATCAATATGCATATCATCTGATATACGAATATAACAATTAACATATGTATACATAGATATACGTGTTAAAAAATTATCGCAAACTTAGTACAATATTAATTATACCTGTACCAGATTGACTGTTATTGATGTCTTGATTAGGTGATGCAAACCGACGATCTGTGGGTTTAAATACATGCATTAAATGAAAAGTTTACAATATTTTACAATGAAAAAAATATATAAAGAAAATAGAGAATTTTTGGCTGACCTATTTATGATGAAAAACATATTCTAGTTTATTGATATAATATATATATATATATATATATATATATATATATATATATATATATATATATATATATATATATATATATATATATATATATATATATATATATATATATATATATATATCGTAAGTATTTATTATTGGTTGATTATAGAAGGCTTTTGAATAATCCTATATTAGGATGATCAAGAAAAAGGATTATCACGGTCGCATTCGAGGGAGAATGGGTGTGAGGTGGAGATGAAGATTTAAGATATTGTGATGTAGTTTTCAAGAGGTTGGGTATCCTTATGCTTGACATAAAATTAAAGTTTTTTACTCTGACATCTCTCCTTTCCTTTTTATCATGTTCCAAAAAAAATAGTGTTTTTAGGTTGGGTTTTTATTTTTATTTATAAGATTTAAAACAAATTATTCTCATGTTATTTGTTCAATAATAGTTATGAATTTTCGTTATGTCGTTAAGTTTTGTAGCGGTTATTTTCGGATTTTATATGTACTTTGGTTATTTGGAAAAGAAAGTGTTTGCCAATCAAGTTCAATTTAGTTTTTTTTCATTCAAGATCAATACGAAACATTCAATCATAGAAAAGTTTGTATTTGCAAAGGTTGCTCTTATAATACTGCCCGTTTACTAAGTATCACCAAGTTACCAATGTAAAATGCATTACCCAGAATCCATACAATACGGTTAAAATCTTGTTCTCTTTAATGTGGTTACATACATTAGCTATAATTTATTCCGTATAGATATGGTTAGAAGGACTTGCACAATGTATATATTAATTTTATTTTCATCTGTTTCATGCGTGAGTTACGATTAATCTAAAATTCATTAAAAATTATAATATATTTTTAACTTTAATTGAAATAGAAATAACATGTGAATTTAATCTAAAAGATATTAATTATTTTTATTTTTGAGAGAGAGTTATGTTTATTTCATTGATGTTTATTTTACAGAATTATATATTAATCGTATGATATTTATCAAATAGGTAAAGTAAAATTAAGTTTTTATACCCAAAATTAGTTTATAAAAACTATTACATGAATGATATAAATTAAGGCTAAAATTAAATAAAAAATAAAAATTACATTTATGTTTAGACTTGTGTTTATATGTTTATACCCAAATTCAGTTTATAAAAACTATTACATGAATGATCTAAATTAAGGTCAAAATTAAATAACAAATAAAAAATACATTTATATTTAGACGTGTGTTTAGACATGTATGCAGATTAAAAAAAGCGGACAGTGCCCGTTTGGACGCTAGTTTGTAATAAATAAAAAAATATATGAAAGTAAATATTTTATATTAATTGATACATCCATACACTTTAAACACTCTTTATTATTTTTATATGCTAAAGATTTTAATGGGAAAAATTTTACACGGTCAAATAAGAAATCATTAATATTAATATGTCAACTAATTTTAAAATATTATGTTATTTAAGGTAAAATATGTCATTGTTTTCACACGTACTTCTATCTTCTCTATCATTGTGTTGGCGACACTGCAACTCGCTTGGGGATTTTCTAATGTCGCTCAATTATTAATTATTATTATTTATGATTTTCTAATGTCGCTTATTTTGGATATATTTTTTTAATATGTAAATTTGAAATAGTTTTAAAATTTAATTATTATTACTTTGGTTTAGTTACATAGATAATTAAGTTGTTATTAGTATATCACAAAACTTAATATATAGATAATTTAAATTAAAAACAAAATTAAATAAAAATCACAAACCTGCCGCGACTTCAGTTACAGGTGCAATTCTACTTAGACCGGCTTCATTATCATGAGTTCCTTGAAAATGAGAACTTGGAAAAGTCATATTTGTCAAATTTTGAAATGGAACGCGCGACCGACTATTTACGGTGTTTGATTTTTGAGTTTCTTTCTGTTGGTCTTGGTGTCGCCTATAAAGTTCTCGTCGTCTCGATAAATGGTTATCTCGTTGCTCATTGTCCATATTTTGTTTTCTTTTTCGTTCATTTTCTGCCCTTCGTGCCCTTTGGTGTTGGCATGACATTTGACGAGTATCATTTTCCATGATAATATATCTGTCAAAAATTTGTATGCAATATATTTAAAATTAAAATTATTACACTAACGACATTGAAAAATAGTAGCAACTAATTACATTAAACTTAAACAAATTACACTAATCCAACATAATGCTAAATAAAAAATATTCTCAGCGATAAGAAGAGTTATATGAAAAAGAATATGAGTACAGGAAAAGTAGTCATGAAAAAGCTCTACTTTTCCAAGTATACTTTCATTATAAAGACTTCTTGGTGCAAAGAGAAAAATCTTCTGTATCTTATACTATTATTATCATACACTTAGCCATAAATGAATAAATAGTTTTATGTAACGTCGTGGATACGAATAAATTTTGTTAGTATTAAATTCTTAGTTTCATACATGGATGAACAAAAATATGTTTGACGCCGTATATAACCTAACTATATAACTCTCGCACTATCTCATTCTTTGTGATTCCTATAAATGAACCTAATAGTGTTAGGTTTTATACTAATAGCGTTGAACTTAGTATTGAATTAATTAATCTTCCTCATTTCTGATGAAAAATTCCTATGTCAATCCAATGGATCAGAGATGCTTAATTTTAAAAAATGCTTCTAGTTTAGCCAACAGTTTAATTTTACAACGCTTTCATAATTTTTTTTAAATATTGCCAGTTTTATGAAAGGGAATAAACATACCAGTTTTCAAACCTTAAACTTTTCTTAAATTCTGCAGACACCAAAAAGTCAATGAGAGAGAGTCTTGGTAGGAATGATTGAAAGCAATTGTAATTTTGAAGGATTGAGCAAGATGAAGCAGTTGAGAGAGGTTATGCAAGCTTTAAATTTTGCATTAGAATTATTCTCTTAATTGTAAAAATGTTTTTCTGCAGAACACAACATTTAAGTTGAAACTGCTTTTTCTACGTGTAGTACGTCGGAGAGATTTTTGGAAAACAGATATTTTTTTTATTCATAATTATGTTAAAATAAAAAGAAAGTAAAGGGCAATATCCTATATACTATTATGTGAGGTCATAATCTTCGCAGATTGTTACTCTTAATCCCAAAAGGCAAGAATATTACTCTTAATCAACAGAAATTATTTAATTTAAGATTAAGACCCCAAATAATAGTATATATTTGTCAAAAATTTGTATGCAATATATTTAAAATTAAAATTATTATAGTAACGCGTATATTTAAGTTTATTTTTGAGGTTTAATACTTTTTCATTGCTCTATTTTCTTTTTCTATCAAGTCTTATATCATTGTAAGATTGAAAAACAATAAAAAAAACTATGCGGAAGTTACATAACCATGTGAATTGGAAGTTATGTGTAAGACATGAAACATACACTTTGAATTGGAAGTTAATAAACCAACCCAAAACTGTAACAAAAAAAAAATACAAAATGCTTTTTGGAAAATTAGAAATTAATAAGGGTAGAATCGGTAGAAAAAATGGCCAGCCCAAAAACTTGTATCCTCTTTATATATAGTAATAGATTATTATTATTATTATTATTACTAGCGTTCAAACGGGCACTCTCGTGCCCGTTTGTCCGCTTTTTTTAGTTCGCTAATGAGTCCAAATATAAACAGATATATTTGTATGTAAATTTTGCGATATATTTTCGTATGTAGCGAGCACACCTAAAAAATAATAAATCAATCAATCAATTTATTTCTCTTCCTCTCTTGCTCCCTTTCTCTCTCTCTAATGCACACTTGTGAAATTGTGAAATTATTAACATATTTTCTGTTTAATTTAATTTTAATTATTTACGTGGTGTCATACACATTTTATTGCACTATATTATGTTAATCATAAGTAAATTTGTTTTGTCATCTTTAATTTAATTTAATATGAAGACTAAAAATATGGAATGTGAGTAAATAATATTTTTATATTGAGTGTAAATTTTTTTACATAAACAATATTACATATGTTCCTATAATTTCAGGTTTGTTTGAATGTTGTATGACATAAACAAATTATTTACTTTTTAAAAGAAGATGTGGAGAAATATAAAATTGAAATTGTTGGAAATATAAAGAAGATGTGATTTTTCAAAATAGTTGAAAATTGGAATAAACAAAACCGCTTGGATTTGGTACCGTTGTTTATACACTTCCATTTTTAAATAACACTTATTTGTTTAATAAAAAAATACAATAAATGGTCTAAAGAGAAAAGTAGAATAATATTGATAATTACGTAAGGGCAATAATAGAATGAAAAGAGGGCAATCCAAAAACATATATTCTCTTTAAATATAGTTAAATTATAGATTTATATAAATATTTGCATGCGCGTTTGTCCGTTTTTTAATGCGTGGCAATAAAAATATATGCGATATTTTTTATTTAAATATAACTTTTAAATAATATTGGAGAAAATTAATGATAAAAAGTTATGTGGAAGTTAATTAGAAGGATTTCAAATTTCAGTAAAAAAGTATCATTATAAAATATAGTTATTTTTTAATGGAAATTAAGGGTTAATTAAGGAATAAATTAAGGTCAGTCCAAAATGTTCTATCTTCTTTATATATAGTAATAGATTCAAATTTCAGTAAAAAAGTATCATTATAAAATATAGTTATTTTCTAATAGAAGTTGAGGGTTAATTATGGAATAAATTAAGGTCAGTCCAAAATGTTCTATCCTCTTTATATATAGTAATAGATAACCTTAAAAAAATCTAAATAGATTGATGTTAAAAAGCAGAATACTTGAACGATAAAAAAAAACAAAGTATATAGAAAAATACAATTTTAAGAAAATCTACAACACAATAATTATTCATTACTATGGAAGGAAAAAAATTTCCAATATTCATAACAAAAATAAAATCAATATCACAATTATAAAAAACAGGGAATTGAAATTATGAAACACAATTAGAAAAGTTACAATTAAATATCGTATATAGATTTACAAAAAGGAGGGGAAGTATTTCAAGGTGGGTAACGGATGATAGTTGCCACAGTGTGGCTTTCTCCTTGTGTCACTTTTTCAGTGGTCTTTCACCATTTATAACAATTGTGTAAGAAGATCATAAATTAAATGTAAAAAATCAAAAAAGAAAAAATAGAAAGGAAAGAAATCATTACAATAAAAATAAATTTCATTAAAAATTACACACCAAGAAGAAAGAAACAGTAAAAGAAATACCATGAGTGTTAAGTTTTTTTTAATGTCATTGTCGTTGTTTTTTTTTCCTTTTCTCTATGCCCTTCCATTTTTTTTTGGTTCTCATGATTCTCCATTTTATGCTGCTAATATATTGGGAAAATCGCTCAACTTCTTGTGTAACTGCTTAACTTCTCTCATCTACGCTTTTCAATTTTTTTAATTTTTAAAGTTACAGTCTTTTTTTAAATAAACAAATTAGTGTATAAATGGGTAGTTATTCAAGGGCAATAATGGAAGAAAAATAGGTCAGTCCAAAAAATTTGTATCCTCTTTATATATAGTTATAGATACAAATCAATATTTCAATGACTCTCAAACAAATAATTATAAAAAATATGTAAATGTCAAATACTCAAATTCCTTAATGCAATTAAAATCAAAAAGTAAAAATGAGGTTCACCAAATAAGTTATGTGAAAGTACAAATTTATCAATACAATGAATAAAAACAAAAAGAAGGCAAAAATAAATTAAAAATGATGATTTGGTCGTTCTCCTTTTTAGTTACTTGGACTTGTTCTACATAAAGAATTAAATCCATAAAATATTAATAGTAGTTTTATTTGTCATCGGTCATCCTATCAACTACAATGAATCACAATAAATGACTTGAATCAATATTAAATTGATAAAATAGGAAGATTTAACAATATAATAAATTGTAAAATAAAATAATCCAACAATATAATAAATTGTAAAATAAAATAATCTAACAACATAATTGAAAAATACCTTAATTTCACTGACAAACCTTTCATCCATGACATCAAAATCTTCAAGTGTATCCAAATGCATACTAACATTTAAGACAATATCAAAGAAAAGAAAGTTAATAAATAGTAAACATAATTTTGAAAAATATATTCATTTACACATTGCCATCTTATAAGCGAAAAACACATCAAACATGTAAAGAAATGATAATTACATAATGAGGAAGAGGGTAATATAGAATTGATTGAGATGTAAGAAAATTATATTTTCATGGTGAGATAAGTATAATATAAAATTGCATTCATGTTTCACATATAAATATAAAGTGACGATGATGGGGAAGATATGTGAGTGGAATTAAAATATCAATTTTAACCTTAAAGATTTTTTAGGGAAAATTTGAGGAAGACATTATAGAATTATAATTTAGTATGATTATGGGCCAGTTTGTTTCAGCTTTAAAAAAATGGATTTTTTCTTTGTATTTTTGAAAATGGATTCTACAAAAACGTTTTTCAAAATAATACAAGTTTTTTTAAATTTGTTTTTTATAAATTAAAAGACTAATTTTGACATTCTATAACATTAATATACATTATTGAAGATCAAAACATAGTCAAAATCACAAATTTTTCAAAAAGTTGTATTTCAAAAATGATTTTCATGAAAAGCTATTTGAAATAGCTTCAAAATTAAGTGATTTTTTGAAATTTTGATATCCAAAAAAAGTTTCGATAAAATGATGAAATACCTAAAATAACATTTTAAGAATAACTATTCAAGCCAAATTTTCATTTGAAGCTTTTATGAAAAGTTTCTTTGTAAAATTTTTTTCTACAAAATTATGTTACACTATAAAAATCATTTTAAAAAAAAAGCCAAAACAAACGGGCCCTATGTGGTTAGTAGGTAGTTAGATAGAAGTTTCATTTAAATGAGTTAGTTTTTGGTTTTTCTATTAGTTAATTAATTAATATTAATATAATTTATTATTATTAAAAATAAAATAATTAATGAATGAATTGATAGAAGAGTTTTGGCGTGGATGTTTTTGTGGAAGAACTTCTTGGATTATAAAAAAACATTAACTCCAAAGTTTTGAGTTCAAGTTTTAAGTAATGTAGTTAGTGGTTATTTATTAGTTTTTTTTTTATAAGCAAATAATTATTAAGTGTTTATTTGATTACTTGTGTTGTGTGGTAATAATATTACGTGGTTAATAGGTAGTTAGATAGAAGTTTCATTTAAATGAGTTAGTGTTTGGTTTTTCTATTAGTTAATTATTTAATATTAATATAATTTGTTATTATTATTAATAAAAATAAAGTAATTAATGAATAAATTGATAGAAGAGTTTTGGCAGGAAGTTTTTGTGGAAGAACTTTTTGGATTATAATTTAGTATGATGTGTAATTGTTGTTAGGGTCACATTTCTATCTAATGTGGGACTATTATCCACACTACTCACACTTGTTAAAACACTTCCCCTCAAGTGTGAGTCTATCCGCAATTGCTCATGACACCACTGTTATGGCATTGAACATTGTGGAATTTTTTTTTCTAGAGCAACACCTGTGTGAGAGACACACCACATACTCACCCAAAACTTTAAGGTGATAGGTGTGTAGGTTCTCTCACTTATAAATGCTCTAGTTTCCACATTTCTATCTAATGTGAGACTATTACACATACTACTCACACTAGTTATATTTAACAATTTATTTGTTCCTTGTTGTGCAATCTATCCTTTTATTTGGTTTTTTTGAAGAAATAAACATATGCTATTATTCTTTAGAAGAAATTGTTTTGTGTCTTTGATAGTAATAGTTCACAAACACTGTAAGTTTGTAACTCTTGAATGAAGGTTGCTAATTTTTATAAGAAACTATAAAAATATAACTGTTACTTTGTATTTTTTTAGTGTTATTTTGTGGAATTTATGTCTATCCTTACAAAACACTCAATTGTTGGGATTCACATGAATTTCATAATATTATTGGGTTGAGTAAGTGTTGCTGGTATTGATTAATTTTCATAATGAAATTTATATCAATTTATTATTTTCTCTGTAGTGAATATAAGTTAAATGCATCTTCTCTTATTTTAGATATATTGTTTTACTTGTTTTAGAGTAAACCAATGTTTTACTTTTTGAATAATGAAAGTCTATTTAAATGAGAGATAACTTGCTATTACTGATGGTACTTGATTTGCTATCATCTTTCCTTCTATATATTTGTATAAAATACGTTTGGCTAAATTACATTCAGGGTCCTTTAAGTTATTTAATTGTAACACTTTGGTCCTTTATGTTTGTTTTGCTTCAAGTAGGTCCTTTAAGTTATTTTAAAATATCAAGTTAGTCCCTTAAATTGTTTTTGTAACGCTTTGGTCCCTTTTTTAAAAATCTCCGTTAAAATAAATTGTAAACTCATATACCTTTTGAATTGGTTTTTCGCGCTGATCACGAATATGTAACTAGTTTTACGTTTTATTGTGTATTTTGGTCGGATTGTTGATTTTTTCATTATGTATTTCGTCCATTTTTAACTAATTCTCATGAATCGTAACTTGTTTGATAAATTTGATTGCATATTCATGATCAGCGCGAAAAACCAGTTTTAATGATGTATGAGTTTACAATTTATTTTAACGGAGATTTTTAAAAAAGGGACCAAAGCGTTACAAAAACAACTTAAGGGACTAACTTGATATTTTAAAATAACTTAAAGGATCTACTTGAAGCAAAACAAACATAAAGGACCAAAGTGTTACAATGAAATAACTTAAAGGACCCTGAATGTAATTTAGCCAATACGTTTTATATTAATTTTTTAGCTAATATGTTCGGAAATGGGGAAGATTACAATCCCAAAGGTAGGAGATAGAATTTTAATAACAAGGAATTCAAGTAAAATCCTAACTTTATCTTTTTTATTTTGATATTTTCCTATATATTTCTCCCTAATGATTCAATAATGATCTCAGAAAATTATGTGCAACCTGTAAAAATATTGAAGTGGTATGATCAATTTAGGCATTGTGTCGAGCCTATGACCTACATATTTTGGTATTGAAGTAGGAAAAAAAATAAAAATAAATAGATAATTGTAAAATTTTGACCAAAATTATGAAGGAACTAAGAATATTTTTTTGAGTTAACACAATAAAAAACTTTTATTACCGTAGAAATAGATGGAATGTCTGATTGACAAGGTGAACCATGAGAAACATCCATGCCCAAAATTAGAGTTGGAGTTTTGGATACAATTGGGATGGATGGAGAATGTTCAACCTCTAACATATAATTCATCCTACCAAGCTTCAAGGGAATAAAAACATTCAATGGTTGGACGAAATGACATGGCTAATGATAAGATTCAAAGAAATTATTGCAAAAATAAATATACCTTGCCATTGATCTTCAGTAAAACATTGGTCAAGTATTGGTCGTTTAGCCTAGAGGGTGCTACACACTGAGTAACAATTCCAAAGTCAACAGGACTCTTCTTCTTCCATGGACCTTCACATGTCAGAATTATTTTTTGTTAAGAACATTTAATAATTGCTTTAAATAATTACTTAAACAATTTAAAGTAATTGTTTAATGCAATTGTTAAATGTTCTGAACAAAAAATAATTTTGACATGTGAAGGTGCGTGGAAGAAGAAGAATCTTGTTGACTTTGGAATTGTTACTCAGTGTGTAGAACCTTGAGTATGAAAGATACGGAAACTTGAGTATGAAAGTTTAAACTTTCATGGAAGTTGGAAGTTCGAAAAATGATTCTTTGTGGATGAAAGACATAATGCCCACTTCTGTTTCAGAGGCATTTGACAGGTTCAGTAATCTTCTTGTAGGTAAGGTTGGTGACGGCGTAGATACGATATTTTGGCAAGCCACTTGGCTGGGAAATTCTGCTTTGAAATGCAGATTCCCGTCACTGTTCCAAGCATGCAGGAAGACGCTATGCTCAGTATGTGAGATGGGGGATTGGGAAGCCGGTCATTGGAGTTGGAAATTCAGGGAATTCTTGGAAGGTGAGGATCAGCAGCTTCAGCCGGAACTAGACGATTGCAGGAAGATGCTGGAAGAGGTGCAAATTCAGCATGATGTAAAGGACGCTTGGGAGTGGTCTTTCGACCGTTCAAAAGGATTTTCAGTAAGTTCTTGTTACTCCTTCCTAAACTCTTTCGAATAGTTAAACTTGCTTGACGACCAATCCGTAGATTTGCTTAATCTTTTATGGAGTACTTTTATCCCTTTAAAGGTCCAAGTTTTCGCTTGGAGGTTGGTGATAGATAGGTTACCTACGCGGTCGAATTTAGCGGTTAAACACATTATAGAGAATGACCATGACAAGATTTGTGTGTTGTGTTTCCAAGAGATTGAAGACTCCTCTCACTTATTCTTCTCTTTCCATAAATCTTTGAGGGTTTGGAGTAAGATTTGTGAGTGGGTAGACATAGGAAGAATTTCGGAAACTGAATGTAGGCTTCACGTGAAGGAATGGTTTCAGCGTCTTAAGGGTCGTGGAAAAGAGGGAAAGACAAATTCAATTTGGTTTATCACCTGTTGGAGTATTTGGAGGAATAGAAATAATATTTTGTTCAGAGACGAAATTTGTAATGTAGAAGATATAGTTAATGCTATTATTGTTTACTCTTGGAATTGGTTGATTTTAGGTAGAAATGAGAGCAAGAAGTGTAGCTTGTACGAGTGGCACAAATTCCCCTACGATTTTTTGTAATCTTTATGTAGGGTTGTTGGTTGTAGTTCGTTGGTTTTGAGATGCCCTTAATCTCCTATTAATGAAATTGTTTATAAAAAAAATACTTACAATTTCAGTAACAAATTTACTATTAAAAAAACTAGTAGAAGACCCGTGCGTCCGCACGGATAAGTTGATTCTTAGCTTAAATCATTCGATAAAAAATCTAAATGTATGTGGCTCTTTTTTAATACATCTTTAAATGTATTCACAATAATTGATAAATTTTGAATTAAAAAAATATCAAGAGTAATCATCTCAAAAATAGTTATTTGGCTATAGTAATGATCCAACATACATGTGCATCCGCACAGATTAATTTATCTAAAATGATATAAAATATATTTAAATGGATATGTAAATTTGAAAATAAATACTTAAAAATAAATAGGTATTGTTATGGTAGTGACCCGTGAGGATTTGAATAATCATTTTAGAATATACAAACTTTTTACAAATAAACAGATTAGAAATAATTTTGTACTTTTTATATGTACTGAAATGCATATGGATATGAAAACCAGTGCGTCCGCACGGGTATGAAAAAAAGTATGAAACATATTAATAGTTGATTTATATTCAAAATACATATTAAGAGTAATATTTATGTATGTTTTTTTTAATATGCAAAAGATGTTTAAGTAAATAGGATACTAGGTGTATCCAAAACCATATACAAAAAGGTCACTTCTAAACTCAGGACCTACAAAAAATCACAGGGAGCATTAACCCAAGCGTAGTAATTACAATTAGATGCGTTTTAATGTTTCTTTCCTATCCACCACCAAGAAAACTGTCGATTAGTAATAGTATCCAACTCCCAAAAGTCATCCCTAAACATTATGTTATTTCTAGACACCCAAATTACCCAACAAATAATAAGCCACAGTCCAATCGCATTCATAACATTAATCTTCTTCTTGACACATCCGTCCATCCAACCTGATAAGTGGTTCAAAATATCTCCAAAATAAAGTTCCTCAATACCTACCCACCAAAACATATACTTCCAAACCAACACTGATTTATAACAGTGGAAAAATAAATGTTCAGACTTTTCTTCATCTAGAAAGCAAAAAGGACACACCATGTCTTGTTCATCAGTTATAATACCTCTGCGTTTGAGATTGTGACGGGTAGGGATTTTGTTGTGTAACAATCTCCAACCAAAAACATTGACTTTATGAGATTTATGTGCTAACCATATTAACTTGAATGCAGACTTTAGATTTTCCCCACAATTCCAACTGTGTTCTCCTTCTTTATTCTGCAGCAAACTATATAAAGATGAGACATTGAAGGTACCGCTGCTATCATGCTGCTAGACAATATTGTCTAAAGCATCTGCGTTCACTTCGACACCCTGCAGAACGAACTGAAGGGCATCAGCATACCGCCCGTGATCTTCAGGACAGTTCTGAAGCATCAAGTCTATGTTCCCATGCCAGCAACCGGCAACACGCAATCCATAGTCCGCAACCTTACCCTCCTTATTTACCACACTATTCCAGATTTCAGGAAAAGAAGATGCCAACATATCGGAACCAACCCAACGCGTTAGCCAGAAGGATGCCTTAACGCCATCTCCAATTGTATAAGACACTAAATGTGCGAACCTGTTATTGGCACAAAAGATTGAAACGTTAATCAAATCCCTCCACCAAAGTGATGGAGGAACAAGATACTTAGGAAGCAGACCATGATGAAAAGCAAGTTCCGGATTAGGATATCAGTGATTTAGTATTCCTTTCCACAAAAACTCATCCTGCAATAATATTTTCCAGATCCATTTAAACATCAGAGCTATATTGAATATCTTAATGTCTTTCACCCCTAGTCCTCCTTCTTCTTTAGTTTTACAGACCACATCCCACCGAACCCATGATTTTCCTTTTTTAATCGTTGAACCGTTCCATAAGAACCTTTTTTGAATGGAAGTAATAATTCTTGTAACCCGACTAGGAAGTTTGTAAAAAGACATGTAATGTATGGGGAGGTTTGCTAACACTGAATTAATAAGGGTAACTCTTCCTCCCATCGACAGAAACCGGCCTTTCCACGTGTTCAATCTTTAGCGTACTTTATCGATCAATGGTTTCCAAAAAGAGATTAATCTATGATTTCCACCGATGAGAATACCCAGAAACTTAAACGGACATACTGAAACTTTACAAGACAAAAAATTTTCGGCAGCCCTAAGCTTCGAATCTTCCATACCAATCCCAAAGAGAGAACATTTGTTGAAATTTATATCTTGACCGAAAACCAAGTGGAATCCCTTCAAAACAGCCTTGATTGCAATTAGATTTTTCCACGATCCATCTCCCACCAAGACAGAGTCATCTGCGTATTAAAGGAGGTGAATGTCCACATCCTGAGCCATTCTAAAACCAAAGTATATTTTGCTATTTACTTCTCTATCCATAAGCACTGCCAGGCCTTCCGCTGCGATTGTGAAAAGGAAATGAGCCAACAGATCTCCTTGTTTGAGTCCTCTATTGACAGCAAAGTCCTTAGTAGGACTCCCATTGACCAAAACAGAAGTGAACCTGTTGAAAACTCCGTTGTCCATCCATGTCAACCATTTTTCTCCAAAGCCCATTATTTTCATTACATCACGCAAGTATTGCCACTCCACACAGTCGTAAGCTTTGGCGAAATCAACCTTAAGAAGTAACAATTCTTTCTTGGATCTTTTTGCAAAATCGATAACTTTGTTCAAGGACAAGACTCCATCAAGTAAATTCCTCCCTTCGATGAATGCCGTTTGAGTTTTTGAAACAATGGTTCCTATATTTATGTATGTTGATAATTAGAATTGGTCTTAGATTTTGAATATATATATATATATATATATATATATATATATATATATATATATATATATATATATATATATATATATATATATATATATATATATATATATATATATATATATTGTTTTAACGGGTTATGTTATGTCCGATTTTATGAACTGTTCCAATCACATATGAATACATATTAGAATAAAATTAAAAATCACTAAAATCTCTTCTTTTTATATCAATAAAGTTTTTTGCAAAATAACACATCTTTTCATCTTACTCGTTTTTATTGAATTTTAATGTTGATATTTCATAATCTTTGTAAATGTAACAACCGATATAAATTCTTCTCTACACACTTGGTAAGATCATTGAACCCATTTGTATTTATTTTAAAATAACTATTATTTCTGAAATACTATAATATTAATAAAATTTTAATAACATACATTCTCTTCAATTTTAAAATAAATGTCATGTAATACTATTTTTATACATATTTTAGAAGTTGAGATTAAGAATTTTCCTTCATTCATACAAAATCAAAATCTTTTAAAAGTCTAAGATAAATGTAAAAATTTATAGCTAAAAAATTGAATTTTAAACTATATTTTTTAGAGACTTGTTTTACATATATCTGCAAAACAACTGAAAAAATAAATTAATCAAAGATAAAATTTAGAAGGCTATTATTTTATAAGGGTGAAATACACACTTAACTCCAATATTAAGTAGAGTTATACACAAAAATCCTTTTGCATCCATTTCAACACCAGTTTACACCTTCTAAATAAGGTTTATTTAAATAAATCTTGATTTGAATAAATCTTAGTCCATCAAATTTTGGAATATTTTTCTTCACAATTACAAACCATATAATTGACATAAACCTTTATATGTATAAATTTCACAACTATCTGAAAATCTAGTGTGAGTCAGTTTGACATATAATATAGTTTGGAGAAAAGAAAAACTAAATGATGTGTATTTTGCAGGCAAAACTTTGCTCGATAACTTTTCAGCATTGATTTTGCAGGCAAAACTTTGATCAATAACTTTTCAGCATAGATTCTGGTAGCTGCTTCTATTTTTTTTTTCATTACTATCCTTTCACCTCCTTTAGGCACTTCTGAAAAGTTCACTTTAGCACTCCTACCACCAACTTATTATAATAATTATAATCAATAAAAATAAATTTAAATTAACTATAAACTGATTATTTAGATTAGAAAAAGATGGCATATAGTTTAAAGTTTTGTATATGCAAACACGAAAAAAGATGGCATATATTCTCTTAATTACACAATTGTGAGTAACAAATTAGAAAAATAAGAATGAGAGCCTAAAATTATAGCTGAGAAACTCACTTAATGCTTGTGATGCACTCATTTTTTCTGTGGATCTTTACTAAGCAATCTCTTAACAAAATCCTTTGACTCACCTGATAGAGAAAGCCAGGGAGGTTCATCAAAACTTGGATTAGCTTTCAATACAGTACGAAAGATACAAGACTCAGTCCGAGCACAAAATGGACGGATGCTACATAATAAAATATATGCAATCACTCCAATGGGACTTATATAAATGAAAAAGAAAATTAAAGTATGAAAATATAAACTATAGTGATATTAGAGGACTATATGAAGAAAGTGTATCATCTAAGTGGTAAAAAATGTAGCAGTGAAAACACCAAAAATTAATCTTGATCATCTAGAATTAGGCAACTAACATTAAACACCTAGCAGGATCAAACTATAAGCACCAATCTGAAGCATGAAGGTATTTCTAGCTATACTCACAAAGTTTGAATCTTGAATCATCAAAAGACAAAGTATGATTTTGATACAATAAAGATATATGTTGAAAATAGGAAATATCTCACAGAATATCAAAAGATATATCAAAATTTCCACTTGAAGGTAGGTTCAATCCAAAGAACAAAGGGAGAAATATTTAAGATGGTTTAACTCCATCGCACAACTGAAGCAATACAATTTAGACAACAAATGTTTTGTCCAAAAAAGCATATGTTTATGACACTAAATACTATTACAAATAAAGAGTTGTTTTTTTAAACTACATTTGGAACTTAGATTGACCTTATAAAGAGGGACAAAAGCAGAGAAAGAAAAACAGAAATGCAATAACAGTTAGCTTTCCAGGATGCACCAGAGAAAGGATTTCCAGGATTTCACTGTCTCAATTAACATATGAAAATATCCACAAAATTAATATTACGGTATCTAAGATATATGTTAGTTGTGTTCTCCCTAGGTTGCACAATAGTTAGCTTTCATCTATGTTGAAGACCTGCAAGTGCAAGTAGTGGAAGAACAAAGGAAATGCATCATTTTTATAAAACACATTATGGAATATGCCCCGTCCTAAAGATTTATGTGTAAACTTTACATTCACAAACCAAAATTTTTTTAATAATTTAATCATATACAATTGCAGAAACTATCAACATACCATAGATGATTTATCTAGGTAGGCATGTAGTTGTTCCCCACAGCAACAACAACAACCACAGAATCAACATATTCTTTACTGGCAGCAGCAACAGGTTATAAAGCATAAGATGTCTCAGATGCAGCAGCAACAACAACAGAAGAATCTTCTGCAATCAAATCAGTTGAATACCTCTCAACAATCTGTTATGCAAACATCATCTGGAATGCAGCCTTCGAGAACACAATCGTCTCTATCATCTAGCCTTCAGCAACAGCAACATTCCCAAATTATTAGGCAGCAACAACAACAAAACATTTTCCAGTAATTTAATCAAATACAATTGCAGAAACTATCAACATACCATTGATGATTTATCAATGTACTTATAATTATGACAGAAATCATTTACAGCAAAAAAAAAGCATCATAGATCCATCCCTTGTCTCAGAAATATTTAAGTGGCATATTGCTATAAGGTCTGGATGGATGAAGAGGTTAGTTTTAGTACCTAGCACTGTGTTGGCACCTGTGGTAAGGGTTGACTCTTGAACTGGTCATCTAATTCTTCAGCAAAACAATTAGCATTGTCATTCTTTGTTAGAGAAGTCAAGTTTAATGATGCACGGTACTTGTTGACTCCCTGAAAAATCACATCTTCCTCATCTGCAGTGGAATGTTAAGGTAAGGTAAATACAGTTCCAAAGAGTCAGCTTCAATGCACACATTTATTAGGACTTGTTTCAATAGGGTTATTTGAGTTTAAAAGCACTTATGATATTGTAAGAACTAATAAAACAACTTCTGATATGTTGATAATTTATTTTCAACTTATTTCCATACGCTTTCCAGGATTGGTTACAAGAAAACAATTTGACTTTAATTTATCATGTGTTATAGAAATAGCTTATTCATATAAGTGCTTATACTATAAGCTTCAAATTAAGCCGAATACCCTAACATGACTAAGTATGTTTCAATTTCAGTTTGAAAGAGGTCCAACTTACTCCTGACCCAATCAACCAAGGAAGACGGATTCCGTCAAGCACGAGGTTGAGTACTTCCAAACTGAAATCCAAACACATTTTGGTCTTGTTTTGATAAGCAATTTAATTATGCACTTACAACATAAACATTATCAATGAACCTATTTCTATAAAATAACAAAAGATAAAAATGAAGTCGGTCAAACTGTTTCTAAATAGAGGGTATCATTGTCCTGACTTGGAGTAACACCAAATTGGTTGCCATTAATCTGAAATTGCAGCCATGAAAACATGTGATTTAGCATAATAATAGTCTTAAGTATGCTCGATAAATTGAGAAGTTAAAGATTACCACTGGGTTTCTAAGCTCTTCACACAAGAACCTTCACAAAAGTTATTCATACAAGAAGCGATCTGAGCTCTTCACACAAAAACAGAGTTAAAGTCATTACCACTGGATTTCTAAGCTCTTCACACAAAAACAGAGTTAAATTCATTGAAGAACCATTGATTAACCATGTAAATCACAGACTTGAAAAAATGTATGAACAACAATGTTGGGAATGGCTTACATTTGAAATATCAACTTCAAAATTAGTAAAACCAGAACAGCAAGATACATCCATGTCTGAAAATAAAAAATGAAGGGGTCAAATAACTAATCACCTTAAACAATGAAAGATACCTCTTCAATACTCTGACCTCTTCTTCATGGTCAATCTGTTGTCCCCGTTCATGCTCGATCTGTCGCATTTCGTCTGAGAGCTCATTCATGTACTCAAAATCTAAAGGAAATATGAAAGAGATAGAAATGATAGCAAAAAGTGTAGCTTGTACGAGTGACACAAATTCCCCTACGATTTTTTGTAATCTTTATGTAGGATTGTTGGTTGTAGTTCGTTGGTTTTGAAATGCCCTTAATCTCCTATTAATGAAATTGTTTATAAAAAAAAATACTTACAATTTCAATAACAAATTTACTATTAAAAAAACTTCATGTGCTGCATAAAATAATGCTAAAATCTCTGGAGTTTATAAAAAGACAATTCTCCTTTTATAAATTGATTTTATAAAGTTTAGTTAACTTAATATAAAAAAATTAATATGTGGGAAACATAGTAGAACCAAAAAAAAAAAAAAACAAGAGAGATGAGCTGTATACTTTTAAGGGGAAAATTGCTTACAATTTGTGTAGATTGCACTTCTTTAAACATCGAAGTTGAGCAAAGATTAATGAGTGTATCAAACAAAACTATAATACCGACTTCTTGAAAGAAAAAAAAGAAGGAAATTGTGTTTTTGTAACTCAAAACAATTGACTTGCAGAATATTTAAAAACTCGCCAAGAAGCGGACTAAGCATTTCATTTATACAGCATTACTAACATTATTAGTCACATGATATTACTAACATTAAGAGCCACCGGCAACAGGAGAATTGAAAAGACACGTGGATATTTAACAATCATACACGGACCTAAAAAACTTTTATTTGGTCAACACTAAAGACTACACGATCTTGTTTAGTTTTTTTTAAAGGCAAAATAAAGAAATTCCTTAATATAGGCATAAGAAATGCTCAAATAACACACTAGTTCACACACCAATTATAGCAGTTATTCACCTAAACAAAATTGAAGTAGTAAAGCCTATTGCCCACTGTAGAAGACAGGAGCCATAAATAACAAACACTCCAAAATACTCAACTAAAGATATTGCAGGAAGAGCACACCAGAACTAAAGAAGGATCTAATCCAAAATCCCCTACCAAGCCACCCACATGGTCTGAGACGAAAAGAAAGGTATCCACCATAATACCAAACTGACACCGACGAACGACATACAAACACCTCCACGGCCAACATCTAAAGATATCAAGCCAACAAGTGATATGATTTACGACACTCAATAACAAGGTAAACAACTATTATAATATTAATCGTTCAATCTATCCTATTATTAGGATTTAAGAAAACTAGTCGGTAAACCCGTACAATGCACGGATTTATTTGAATAATTGATAGTAAATAATTATATTTGACATATAAATAATTAAAAATAAAAATGAATAATGTAAACAACTATTATAAATAAATAATTTTTTATTTATATATATAAACAAACCATTGATTAAATTAAAATTAAAAAACTATTAAAAATATGCAAAAGAAAATAATTAATACTTAAAAAACTAAAATCATCCATGTGCTTTGTTTTATATATATAATGTGATGTTAAGTGACGACAGTGATACTATTCAAAAAATAAATAAAAATTATGTTTGAAATAAGTTAACCTCAATTCACAACTAATTAGTTGAATTGATCTCTCCTAATGATAGTGAAAGTATAATTTTCTTATTAAAAGATTATTTAATAGAGTAGTTAAAAAGTAGAAATAAAAGTATGTTAAAAAATATTAAGTAAAATAAAAAAAATTAGGATAGCAAGTATAACATAAAATTGGCATTTAATTATATATTGATACTATAAAATCATAAAAGAGAAGCATGAGGTTAGATATGTTTATGGGTCTAGAAAAATAAACTATCTTGCTTTATAACTATGTTTCTTTATATAAATATATTTTATTGAACTTGGAATGTGGTGCCTTTCACATATAGTTATATTAGAGTGATTTTAATGGAATGCAATCTTATGTTATTTAATTATTAATTATTAACTATAAATAATATAGTTTTTATAAATAAATATTAATTAATTAATTAATTAATTAATTAATAGTAATAATAATTGGTGGATATTTTTATTTAAGCTAAGGTAACTTAAGTAAAGAAAATTAGTAGAGTTAGTGGGTTAATTATTCACCGGTTACTTCCATCAATAATTAATAATAAATGAAATAAATAATAATAATAATAATTATTATTATTATTATTATTATTATTATTATTATTATTATTATTATTATTATTATTATTATTATACAAATCAATATTTCAATGACTCTCAAACAAATAATTATAAAAAATATGTAAATGTCAAATACTCAAATTCCTTAATTCAATTAAAATCAAAAAGTAAAAATGAGGTCCACCAAATAAGTTATGTGAAAGTACAAATTTATCAATACAATGAATAAAAACAAAAAGAAGGCAAAAATAAATAAAAATTGATGCTTTTGTCGTTCTCCTTTTTAGTTACTTGGACTTGTTCTACATAAAGAATTAAATCCATAAAATATTAATAGTAGTTTTATTTGTCATCTGTCATCCTATCAAATACAATGAATCACAATAAATGATTTGAATCAATATTAAATTGATAAAATTAAATAATCCAACAATATAATAAATTGTAAAATAAAATAATCCAATAATATAATAAATTGTAAAATAAAATAGTCTAACAACATAATTGAAAAATACCTTTATTTAACTGACAAACCTTTCATCCATGACATCAAAATCTTCAAGTGTATCCAAATGCATACGAACATTTAAGACAATATCAAAGAAAAGAAAGTTAATAGATAGTCAACATAATTTTGAAAAATATATTCATTTATACATTGCCATCTTATAAACGAAAAGCACATCAAACATGTAAAGAAATGATAATTACATAATGAGGAAGAGGGTACTATAGAATTGATTGAGATGTAAGAAAATTATATTTTCATGGTGAGAGGAGTATAATATAAAATTGCTTTCATGTTTCACAAATAAATATAAAGTGACGGAAGATATGTGGGTGGAATTAAAATATCAATTTTAACCTTAAAGATTTCGGAGGGAAAATTTGAGGAAGACACTATAGAATTATAATTTAGTATGATTATGTGATTAGTAGGTCGTTAGATAGAAGTTTCATTTAAATGAGTTAGTGTTTGGTTTTTCTATTAGTTAATTAATTAATATTAATATAATTTATTATTATTATTATTATTATTATTATTATTATTATTAATAAAATAAAATAATTAATGAATAAATTGATTAGGGGTGGCAAATGGGCATGCCCGCCCGTTTAGGCCTGCCCCGCAAATGCCCACAAAAAAACGGGGCGGGGCGGGGCGGTCATAGTTGAGGATGCGGGCCTAAAACTTAGGCCCACCCCGCAAAAAAGTGAGGGCGGGGAGGGAAAACCTGCGGGCATTGCATCTTTTAAGCTTAAAAATGCAAAATTTTATGTAAATGCTCGTGCCCGCAAAAGCCCGCGAAGAAAACAGGGCGGGGCGGGGCGGACACATTAGAGGGTGAGGGGCTAAATCCTTGGCCCACCCCGCACTAAAGTGCGGGTAAAACGAGCATGCCCAACGGGCCGGGCCTGTTTTGCCACCCCTAGAATTGATAGAAGAGTTTTGGCGTGGAAGTTTTTGTGGAAGAACTTCTAGGATTATAAAAAAAAGTTAACTCCCAAGTTTTGAGTTCAACTTTTAATGAATGTAGTTAGTGGTTATTTATTAGTTTTTTTTAGGGTCATGCTAACCAGTGCCCTAGGGGCACTGGTTAAGAATTATAAATAAGGAAAATCTTAAATGTTTAGTTCATTAAATACATATAAGATTCTTAAAAAAAGTTAATTATTTATGTTTTCAATGCATTGAATATACATATATTTTGAAAACACATGTATTTATAGTTTATTAAAAAATGTTCAACTTACCTTTTAAATCTCTTAACCAGTGCCCCAGGGGCACTAGTTAGTATTTCCCTTTTTTTATAAGCAAATTTTAATAAAGGGATAAGTATCAACGTGAGTTAATGGGAAAAAAAAACTTTAATTTAATTAGTAATTAATTGATAAATCAATTAGAGGAAAACAATTAATTGCCTAACAATAATTATTGCATTAATAATTATTAAGTGTTTAATTGATTACTTGTGTTGTGTGGTAATAATTTTACGTGGTTAACAGATAGTTAGATAGAAGTTTCATTTAAATGAGTTAGTGTTTGGTTTTTCTATTAGTTAATTAATTAATATTAATAGAATTTGTTATTATTAATAAAAAAAAATAAAATAATTAATGAATAAATTGATAGAAGAGTTTTGGCGGGAAGTTTTTGTGGAAGAACTTTTAGGATTATAATTTAGTAGGATGTGTAATTGTTGTTAGGGCCACATTTCTATCGAATGTGGGACTATTATTCACACTACTCACAATTGTTAAAACACTTCTCCTCAAGTGTGAGTCTATCCGCAATTGCTCATGATACCACTGTTATGGCATTGAACATTGTGGAAAAAAAATTTTCTAGAGCAACACCTGTGTGAGAGACACATCACTTATAAATGCTCAAGTTTCCACATTTCTAGCCAATGTGGAACTATTACACATATTACTCATACTAGTTATATTTAACAATTGCTTTGTTCCTTGTTGTGCAATCTATCCTTTTATTTGGTTTTTTTGAAGAAATAAACATATGCTATTATTCTTTAGAAGAAATTATTTTGTGTCTTTGATAGTAATAGTTCACAAACACTGTAAGTTTGTAACTCTTGAATGAAGGTGGCTTATTTTTATAAGAAACTATAAAAATATAACTGTTACTTTGTATTTTTTTAGTTTTATTTTGTAGAATTTATGTCTATCCTTACAAAACACTCAATTGTTGGGATTCACATGAATTTCATAATATTATTGGGTTGAGTAAGTGATGCTGGTATTGCTTTATTTTCATAATGAAATTTATATCAATTTATTGTTTTCTCTGTAGTGAATATAAGTTAAATGTATCTTCTCTTATTTTAGATATATTGTTTTACTTGTTTTAGAGTAAATCAATGTTTTACTTTTTGAATAATGAAAGTCTATTTAATTGAGAGATAACTTGCTATTACTGATGACACTTGATTTGCTATCATCTTTCCTTCTATATATTTGTATAAAATACGTTCTATATTAATTTTTTAGCTAATGTTCGAAAATGGGGAAGATTACAATCCCAAAGGCAGGAGATAGAATTGCAATAACAAGGTATTCAAGTAAAATCCTAACTTTACTTTTTTTTTTATTTTGATATTTTCCTAAATATTTCTCCTTAATGATTCAATAATGATCTCAGAAAATTATGTGCAACCTGTAATAATATTGAAGTGGTCTGATCAATTTAGGCATTCTGTCGAGCCTACGACCTACATATTTTGGTATTGAAGTAGGAAAAAAATTAAAAGAAAAATAGATAATTCTAAAATTTTGACCAAAATTATGAAGGAACTAAGAATATTTTTTAGAGTTGACATAATAAAAAAAAATTTATTACTGTAGCAATAGATGGATAGTCGGATTGACAAAGTGAACCATGAGAAACATCCATGCCCAAAATTAGAGTTGGAGTTTTGGATACAATTGGGATGGATGGAGAATGTTTAACCTCTAACATATAATTCATCCCACCAAGCTACAAGGGAATAAAAACATTCAATGGTTGGACGAAATGACATGACTAATGATAAGTTGCAAAGAAATTATTGCAAAAATAAATGTACCTTAGCATTGATCTTCAGTAAAACATTGGTCAGGTATTAATCGTTTAGCCTAGAGGGTGCTACACACAGAGTAACAATTCCAAAGTCAACAAGATTCTTCTTCTTCCATGGACCTTCACATGTTAGAATTATTTTTTGTTAAGAACATTTAATAATTGCTTTAAACAATTTTGACATGTGAAGGTCCATGGAAGAAGAAGAATCTTGAAGACTTTGGAATTGTTACTCAGTGTGTAGAACCCTCTAGGCAAAATAACCAATACCTGACCAATATTTTACTGAAGATCAATGATAAGGTATATTTATTTAGCCATGTCATTTCGTCCAACCATTGAATGTTTTTATTCCCTTGTAGCTTGTTGGATGAATTATCTGTTAGTGGTTGAACATTCTCCATCCATCCCAATTGTAACCAAAACTCCAACTCTAATTTTGGGCATGGAAGTTTCTCATGGTTCACTTTGTCAATCCGACATTCCATCTATTGCTACAGTCATAAAGGTTTTTTTATTATGTTAACTCTACAAAATATTCTTAGTTCCTTCATAATTTTGGTCAACATTTTACAATTATCTATTTTTTTTTTTTTCCTACTTCAATACCTAAATATGTAGGTCGTAGGATCGACACAATGGACACTAATATATAAATATAGGGCATGTATCCGAACCCAGGCTTCTAAAGTTGAACTTATTGACAAAGGAATTAAAGGTTTTTTGTGTTTTTATTCTTTCAATAAAAAGCCACGTGGATATTTAACAATCATACACGGACGATAACAAAACTTTTATTTGGTCAACACTAAAGACTACACGATCTTGTTTTGTTTTTATTAAAGGCAAAATAAAGAAATTCCATTAATATAGGCATAAGAAATGCTCGAATAACACACTAGTTCACACACCAATTATAGCAGTTATTCTCCTAAACAAAATTGAAGCAGTAAAGCTTATTGTCCACTGCCCACTGTAGAAGACAGGAGCCATAAATAACAAACACTCCCAAATACTAAACTAAAGATATTGCAGTAAGAGCACACCAGAACTAAAGAAGAATCTAACCCAAAATCCCCTACCAAGCCACCCACACGGTCTGAGACGAAAAGAAAGGTATCCACCATAATACAAAACTGACGCCGATGAATGATATACAAACACCTCCACTGCCAACATCTAAAGATATCAAGCCAACAAGTGATATGATTTATGAGCACTCAATAACAAGGTAAACCACTATTATAATAGTAATCGTTCAATCTATCCTATTATTTGGATTTAATAAAACTAGTCGGTAAACCCGTGCAATGCACGGATTTTTTTGAATAATTGATAGTAAATAATTATATTTGACATATAAATAATTAAAAATAGAAATTAATAATGTAAACAACTACTATAAATAAATAATTTTTTATTTATATAGATAAATAAACCATAGATTAAATTAAAATTAAAAAACTATTAAAAATATGCAAAACAAAATAATTATTACTAAAAAAACTAAAATCATCCATGTGCTTTGTTTTATATATATAATGTGATGTTAAGTGACGACAGTGATACTATTCAACAAATAAATAAAAATTATGTTTGAAATAAGTTAAACTCAACTCACAATTAATTAGTTGAATTGATCTTTACTAAAAGATTATTTAAGAGAGTAGTTAAAAGGTAAAAATAAAAGTATGTTAAAAAATATAAAGTAAAATAAAAAAAATTAGGATAGAAAGTATATTTTACTTTATAACTATGTTACTTTATATAAGTATATTTTATTGAACTTGGAATGTGGTGCCTTTCACATATAGTTACATTAGAGTGATTTTAAAGGAATGCAATCTTATGTTATTTAATTATTAATTATTAACTATAAATAAGATATTTTTTATAAATAAATATTAATTAATTAATTAATTAATTAATAGTAATAATAATTGGTGGATATTTTTATTTAAGCTAAGGTAACTTAAGTAAGGAAAATTAGTAGAGTTAGTGGGTTGATTATTCACCGGTTACTACCATCAATAATTAATAATAAATGAAATAAATAATAATAATAATAATAATCTATTACTATATATAAAGAGGATACAAATTTTTGGGCTTGCCTTTTTTTCTACCGATTCTACCCTTTGTAATTTCTAATTTTCCAAAAAGGATTTTGTATTTTTTTTTTGTTACAGTTTTGGGTTGGTTTATTAACTTCCAATTCAAATTGTATGTTTCATGTCTAACACATGACTTCCAATTCACATGGTTATGTAACTTCCGCATAGTTTTTTTTATTGTTTTTCAATCTTACAATGATATAAGACTTGATAGAAAAAGAAAATAGAGCAATGAAAAAGTATTAAACCTCAAAATTAAACTTAAATATACGCGTTACTATAATAATTTTAATTTTAAATATATTGCATACAAATTTTTGACAAATATATACTATTATTTGGGGTCTTAATCTTAAATTAAATAATTTCTGTTGATTAAGAGTAACATTCTTGCCTTTTGGGATTAAGAGTAACAATCTGCGAAGATTGTGACCCCACATAATAGTATATAGGATATTGCCATTTAATTTCTTTTTATTTTAACATAATTATGAATAAAAAAAATAACTGTTTTCCAAAAATCTCTCCCACTTACTTTTTTTTTTAATAAGCTAAACTTTCATATAGCCTGATCAAATATCACCGGCTACAAAAATCACTAGGAGAGTTAACCCAAGTGAAATAATTACAAAAATAAGAACTATTATAACTCTTTCCTACCCACCACCAAGTATAAAGTAAAATACGAGTTGAAATTGTATCTAAATCCCAAAATTCATCCCTAAAAATAATATTGTTACGGGATAACCAAATGATCCAACATATCGATAGCCATAACCCTACTGCTATTCTAACAACCAACCCTCTATCAACACAACCCTGAACCCAACATGTTAAATGAGTGATCATATTTCCTACCAATATACAAGGAATCCCCAACCATTTACAAGCAAAATTCCTCACCATAACCGTCTTACCACAAAAAAATAGAACATGCTCAACCGACTCCGTTCCAAGAAAGCAAAAAGGACATGTCATCTCATATCTATTAGTGACAATACCTCTCTGAATCAAATTATCCCTCGTTGGAATTCTCTTATGAAGCATCCTCCAACCAAAAACTTTCACCTTAAAAGGAACTTGAGCTAACCAAATTAACTTAAACGCCGCTTTCATTTCAATTCCAAACTGCAATTCATTGTCTTCAAATTTCTCCTGCAAAAAAACGTACATAGACGAGAAAGAAAAAACATAATTTTTCTCCAGCAGCCACTTAATCGAACCATTGACATTCTTGTTTATGGAAATATCGGCCAATATCAAGTAAAGTTCATCAAGCTGAACCCGAGCCTGCTCCTGCGCATCAAAGACATCCACTTTAATATCCCAAATCCAGTTATCTCCCTCCCAAAATCCATTATCACTGACAGTACTTGAGTTTGTATCTACTAAACCAAACAGCACAGGAAACCTCCTACTGAAAGTATCATCCAATGCCCATTTAGTCCTCCAAAAATCCACCCTACTTCCATCTCCTATATCATAAGCGATTAGTTCAGCTAACATTCCTTCACCAGCAACTTTCGTGGCCTGAAACAGATCTAAAAACCAAACAGAAGGAGTCACCTGCAAAACTGAAACATCTCCACTAAAAAAATCAGAGCAGCAAAAAGGATATCTAAAGTTAATGAAATCCTTCCAAATTGAAGTCTTATTCTCAAAAATCTTCCAAGACCACTTAAGGAACAAAGCCAAATTGAATAATCTTAGATCTTTCACACCTAAACCACCCAATTTTCTTTTTCTACAAACCGTATGCCAGCTTATCCATGAAATCCCTCTTTTATTCTCCAAGCCATTCCACAAAAACGATCTATGAATTGACTTGAGAATTCTAACCACCTTAGCCGACATTCTATAGAAAGAGATGTAATGGATTGGCAAATTACTCAGAACAGAATTAATTAAAGTAACTCTACCTCCTATTGATAAGAACCGGCTCCTCCAAGTGTTCAATCTAGATCGCATCATGTCTATCACCGGCTCCCATAAAGAGATTAACCTATGATTACCTCCAATTAAGATCCCAAGAACCAAAAACTGAGAGGGAAAAATTTTACAAGAAAGATATAGCTCAGCAGATCTGATCTTGCTATCTTCCAAACCTACACATATCAACGAACTCTTGCTAAAATTAATGTCCAACCCTGAAGTGAGATGAAAAGCTTTCAAAATGGCTTTGAACGCAATGATATTTTTCCACGAACCATCACCAATTAAGACAGAATCGTCAGCATATTGCAACATATGAAAATCAATATCTGAGTTAACTTTAAACTCTGAAAATGAACCACCAGCTATTGCACGTTTCATAATAACTTCCAGTCCCTCTGCAGCCAAACAGAAGAGGAAAGGAGCTAGGGGGTCTCCTTGCTTGAGACCCCAGTCACTCTGAAATCTTGAGAAGGACTTCCATTAACTAAAACAGATGAGAAACTATTAAAAACTCCAAGGTCCATCCATCTCAACCACTTCGAACCAAATCCCATATGTTTCATCACTTCTCGAAGATAATTCCAATCAACACAGTCATACGCTTTAGCAAAGTCCACTTTGAAAATCATTAGCTCCTTCTTAGATCTCTTGGAAAAATCCAGAATCTCATTTAAAACCAAAACCCCATCTAATATATTTCTTCCTTCCAAAAATGCAGTTTGAGTATTTGAGACAATTCCTCCAATTTTCTTCTTGAGCCTATTAGAAAGAATTTTAGATCTAACCTTATAAACTGAACTAACCAAAGAGATTGGCCTATATCCATCAAAGTCTTCAGGATTATCAGCCTTCAGAATCAAAACCACAAAAGAAGACGCAAAGCTTTTATGAAGTTGTTCTCCTTCAAAAAACTCCAACACACAATTTGAAAACTCTGGACCTACAATTTCCCAGCACTTTTTCAAGAATTCAAAACTGAAGCAATCAGGCCCAGGACTACGATCCCCAGAAAAACCAAACACCACATCCCTGATTTCCCGCATATTTACACCAACCTCTAGTTCTTGACTTTCTTCAAGTGTTAAAGATTTAAAACCAGAACCACCAATATGAGGCAAAGGTCTATCTGCCCTACTAAATCTGCTAGCAAAATGAGAACTGGCCAATTGCTTTACCCTCTGCACGTCCTCCTCCAGTTTACCATTTATCATGACTTCATTGATTGTATTCAAATTAATCCTCTATCTCAAAACATTATGAAAGAACTTAGTATTAATATCTTCGTCAGCTATCCACTTAGATCTCGACTTTTGCTTCAGAATACTCTCTTTAATTCTAATGGATTTCCAGAAATTATCTTCTGCATCATTCCTGCACATCAGCTCCTCTCTAGTGATATCTCCACATTTTTGAACCAACAATTCTTCCATTTCATTGACAGCCCCAACTTCCTTTTGAATACTGAGATCAATCCAACCAAATATATTTATATTCCACCAACGAATTCTATTTCTTAGATGTTTCATTTTCTTTGCCAATATATAAGAAGCTTTTCCTGTTATCTTAAGCTCTTCCCACTATTTCTTAATGAAAAGTAAGAAATCACAATGGTTGAACCAAAACGACAAAACCTTAAACGGCTTGGGGCCCTAATTAGTATTCTTAGCTGCAATCCAAACCGACCTGTGATCTGATATATCCCTCTCTCCTATACGTTGTGTAACCATATTCCAATCATTAAAGACAGAAGGCGAAACAAGAAACCGGTCAAGACGACTACAAACTGTATCTTTTGACTTGAACCAAGTGAACTTGAGACCACTTAAAGGTAGATCAGCCAGACCTAGAGAATTAATGAATTCAGAAAACTCTACCATGTGCCTTCTATTGGGTCGAGAATACCCTATCTGCTCCTCCCTGCTCTTAATTGAGTTAAAGTCCCCCCTACTATCCACTCTCCCGGACTCAAACTATTTTTAAGAATTAATAATTCCTTCCATAAGACTCTCCTCTCAGCAATATTACAAGGAGAGTAAATATTAAACAAATAACATCTTCTACCTTTCCATAACGCTTGCATCCCAAGATAACCTTTGCCCCTATACTACAAATAGGAGACAAAACATCAGACTTCCAAATGGTGATTAATCCTCTAGATAGCCCATTAGCATTGGATGCAGACCAATGACAAGACCTATCTTTCCATACACTAAAAACTAACTCATCTGAAATACTAATACACTTCGTTTCCTGAAGAAAACATATCTCTGCTCCACCTTTAATCAAAGTTTCTCTAATCTTCTTTCTCTTCAATACCCCTCCACACCCACGAATATTGTAGTAAACAATATTCATTTAAACTTAGTAGCTTCCACCTTCTTTCCTTTTACTGATTTTCTATCCACCTCTTCTAAATTCCTCAGAATATTCTCAAACACTTCATCGTCTTCTTCAGCTTCTATTCCTAACTGTTGAATAGAATCCCACACCCTTATAGAAATATTCTTCAGTTTCTTCTTTATCCTTAAATTACTCTGAACAAAACCAGAATCAGAAATAGAATTGTCATTTGAACCATATGGCTTGTTTTCGTGAAATGACACAGGGTCCTTATTATTATCTTTCCCAATATCCTTCCCCTGTACATCCTACTTCTTATGATACCTCAGAAAAGAACTTTCAGCTTGAAGAAGAGTAGCATAATAGGAGGGATCGAAAGGAATCTTCAGTCTTTAATAAATATCACCAATGATTTGCTTCTTACTCTTCTTCTTAATAACCTAAGTTCCTACAATATCCTGAGCAACAGGTGTACCAGCCTCTAAATCACTTAGGTTATCAGATATAGGCATAGGATCTCTCCCCAAAGGAGACCTAACATTAAGAATATGGTTCATTTGACTACCACCCTCTATACCCGCTTCATCTCTATAAAGTTTAGCCAAAGAACAAGTAACATGATCTGGAGTCGATCCATCCTCAGGTGACTTAAGGGAATTAACCTCCAAGTCACATAGAACAGCTTCACCAACAATAGTAGATCTACAATAACCATCAAGAGTGGGACTGTCACCAAGAACATGCCCTAGTTTAGAACAATTGACATCCACTGAATCTGTATGATGAGAAGATTCCTCAGTAGAATTACTGACTGACACAACTCCCTCTCGATCACAAGAACCAATCTTGCCCTCAGCCCTCACACCAACTTTCTCCACCCCATACGAATTCGCCCCTCCCAAATTCATGTTAAGTCCCACCTCACTACCATCTGAATTATAAGATTGAGAATCCACAAAATCTGAACTGTCATCTTCAAAGCAGGATCTTCTTCTAGTACCAGAATCTTTAACATATGGCCCAAAAGAGTCCTCTACTATCTTAATACGAAAAACATTATCATTGACATCCAAATTGACCACTTCATTGAGATTCATAGCACACATAGTCCTAATCAAGATTCTCGCCATATCGAACCTAGTGTGTTTCCTTGTGTCATCATCCATACTAACGAAAACACCTATTGTACCAGCTAAGAACTTGAAAATTTTTTCACTCCACACTTGACATGGAAGACCAAAAATCTTAACCCAAGTAAGTCTTTCTTGGTCCACATCATTTGGAGACCAATGGTGAATGTTCAAAAACCATCTGGCAATCCAACTAGATTCCTCTGCTATCAATCTTTCAATATCACCTGGATTGTCTTCCTCAATAAGGCAGAACTTAGCTCCCAATGGAGTAACCTTAATGTTAAAGAAACCTTCCATTTGAAATGTTTCCACTACTTCCATCGCTGATCCAAGTATCTCCAAAACCCCTGTAAACGCCTGCTAAAACCTTTCCAAATCTTCTTTGTTAACTTTAAAACTCAGATGAGCAAAATCAGGTTTATCTCCCATAAGATCAATTTTTGATTTCTTGGTATCACCATTCCAATCTTTATACCTTCTAGCAGCCTGAGCAAAAGTCAATTTTGAAACAAAACCATTCCTTTTCTCTTTACTGATTGAGTAACCTTCTACCCGCCTCAGTTCCTCAATTTTACGGTCTACATGATCAAAACCTACACCTTCCTTATACTCTCTCCTAAATCTAGGAATATTGGCAAAAATCTTAGTGCCATTAATAATAACTTTGTCTAGATTAATGGCAAGAAGATGTTCGTCCTCTACACTCTTAAACCTAACGAATCCGAATCTATTTCCCCTGACATCAAGCCTACCCGGGATAAATACCTCCAATATTGACCCAAACTCCTTAAAGACTTCATACATCTGCTTCGCTTCATACGAATCTGGAAACCGAGTAAAGAAAAAAGAAGAAGATTCTTGTAAATCCAAATCAGTAACCTTGCCTTTGTTGCTCTTCCATATAGACATTCTCCCAACAGCAGCTTTCCTGCCTAAAGGCTTCTTCTTCCTACCCACCTCAGTCCAAACACCTCTGAAACCCCCTTTGTTATTCTGAAGTGCCATACTTCAAACAGACTCAACAACGATGAACCCAACCAGAGAAATAACAACCACCAACCCGCTACCCAGTAAAACCCAGATGACGACACCTCCCTACCGAGGCCCCTAAGCCTTAAAGCCAGGAATTTAAGCCAAAGATAGAGAAGAGCTCACCCAGTATCTACTCGAATAACAAGTCAGAGGAAGCTAGGAATGGGTTATCGATAGAATGGAAAAATGACGAATGCACCTAATGAACCTGGTACATTGTTGATTGAAGGAAGGGCTCAACCGATTGAGTTGTAGAAGACGAAGTGTTCTCACTCTAGAGAGAAGCCAGAGAGTCTCTCTCTAAAAAATATTCTGTAAGCTATTGTGTTCTCTCTCCCACTTACTACACGTAGAAAAACATTTTTACAATTAAGAGAATAATTCTAATGCAAAATTTAAAGCTTGCATAACCTCTCTCAACTGCTTCATCTTGCTCAATCCTTCAAAATTACAATTGCTTTCAATCATTCCTACCAAGACTCTCTCTCATTGAATTTTTTGTGTCTGCAGAATTTAAGAAAAGTTTAAGGTTTGAAAACTGGTAAGTTTATTCCCTTTCATAAAACTGGCAATATTTAAAAAAAATTATGAAAGCGTTGTAAAATTAAACTGTTGGCTAAACTAGAAGCATTTTTTAAAATTAAGCATCTCTGATCCATTAGATTGACATAGGAAATTTTCATCAGAAATGAGGAAGATTAATTAAATCAATACTAAGTTCAACGCTATTAGTATAAAACCAAACACTATTAGGTTCATTTATAGGAATCACAAAGAATGAGATAGTGAGAGAGTTATATAGTTAGGTTATATACGACGTCAAACATATTTTTGTTCATCCATGTATGAAACTAAGAATTTAATACTAACAAAATTTATTCGTATCCACGACGTTACATAAAACTATTTATTCATTTATGGCTAAGTGTATGATAATAATAGTAGAGGATACAAAAGATTTTTCTCTTTGCACCAAGAAGTATTTATAATGAAAGTATACTTGGAAAAGTAGAGCTTTTTCATGACTACTTTTCCTGTACTCATATTCTTTTTCATATAACTCCTCTTATCGCTGAGAATATTTTTTGTTTAGCATTATGTTGGATTAATGTAATTTGTTTAAGTTTAATGTAATTAGTTGCTACTATTTTTCAATGTTGTTAGTGTAATAATTTTAATTTTAAATATATTGCATACAAATTTTTGACAGATATATTATCATGGAAAATGATACTCGTCAAATGTCAAGCCAACACCAAAGGGCAAGAAGGGCAGAAAATGAATGAAAAAGAAAACAAAATATGGACAATGAGCAACGAGAAAACCATTTATCGAGACGACGAGAACTTTATAGGCGGAGCCAAGACCAACAGAAAGAATCTCAAAAATCACGCACCGTAAATAGTCGGTCGCGCGTTCCATTTCAAGATTTGACAAATATGACTTTTCCAAGTTCTCATTTTCAAGGAACTCATGATAATGATGCCGGTCCAAGTAGAATTGCACCGGTAACTGAAGTCGCGCCAGGTTTGTGATTTTTATTTAATTTTGTTTTTAATTTAAATTATCTTTATATTAAGTTTTGTGATATACTAATAACAACTTAATTATCTATGTAACTAAACCAAAGTAATAATAATTAAATTTTAAAACTATTTGAAATTTACATATTAAAAAAATATATCCAAAATAAGCGACATTAGAAAATCATAAATAATAATAATTAATAATTGAGCGACATTAGAAAATCCCCAAGCGAGTCGCAGTGTCGCCAACATAATGATAGAGAAAATAGAAGTACCTGTGAACACAATGACATATTTTATCTTAAATAACATAATATTTTAAAATTAGTTGACATATTAATATTAATGATTTCTTATTTGACCGTGTAAAATTTTGCCCATTAAAATCTTTAGCATATAAAAATAATAAAGAGTATTTAAAGTGTATGGATGTATCAATTATTATAAAATATTTACTTTCATATTATTTTTTATTTATTACAAACTAGCGTCCAAACGGGCACTGTCCGCTTTTTTTAATCTGCATACATGTCTAAACACACGTCTAAATATAAATGTATTTTTTATTTTTATTTAATTTTGACCTTAATTTAGATCATTCATGTAATAGTTTTTATAAACTGAATTTGGGTATAAACATATAAACACAAGTCTAAACATAAATGTAATTTTTATTTTTTATTTAATTTTAGCCTTAATTTATATCATTCATGTAATAGTTTTTATAAACTAATTTTGGGTATAGAAACTTAATTTTACTTTACCTATTTGATAAATATCATACGATTAATATATAATTCTGTAAAATAAACATCAATGAAACAAACATAACTCTCTCTCAAAAATAAAAATAATTAATATCTTTTAGATTAAATTCACATGTTATTTCTATTTCAATTAAAGTTAAAAATATATTATAATTTTTAATGAATTTTAGATTAATCGTAACTTATGCATGAAACAGATGAAAATAAAATTAATATATACATTGTGCAAGTCCTTCTAACCATATCTATACGGAATAAATTATAGCTAATGTATGTAACCACATTAAAGAGAACGAGATTTTAACGGTATTGTATGGATTCTGGGTAATGCATTTTACATTGGTAACATGGTGATACTTAGTAAACGGGCAGTATTATAAGAGCAACCTTTGCAAATACAAACTTTTCTATGATTGAAAGTTTCGTATTGGTCTTGAATGAAAAAAATTAAATTGAACTTGATTAGCAAACACTTTCTTTTCCAAATAACCAAAGTACATATAAAATCCGAAAATAACCGCTACAAAACTTAACGACATAACGAAAATTCATAACTATTATTGAAAAAATAACATGAGAATAAGTTGTTTTAAATCTTATAAATAAAAATAAAAACCCAACCTAAAAACACTATTTTTTTTGGAACATGATAAAAAGGAAAGGAGAGATGTCAGAGTAAAAAACTTTAATTTTATGTCAAGCTTAAGGATACCCAACCTCTTGAAAACTACATTACAATATCTTAAATCTTCATCTCCACCTCACACCCATTCTCCCTCGAATGCGACCGTGATAATCCTTTTTCTTGATCATCCTAATATATCCTAATATAGGATTATTCAAAAGCCTTCTATAATCAACCAATAATAAATACTTACGATATATATATATATATATATATATATATATATATATATATATATATATTATATCAATAAATTAAAATATGTTTTTCATCATAAATAGGTCAGCCCAAAATTCTCTATTCTCTTTATATATTTTTTTCATTGTAAAATATTTTAAAGTTTTCGTTTAATGCATGTATTTAAACCCACAGATCGTCGGTTTGCATCACCTAATCAAGACATCAATAACAGTCAATCTGGTATAGGTATAATTAATATTGTACTAAGTTTGCGATATTTTTTTAACACGTATATCAATGTATACATATGTTAATTGTTATATTCGTATATCAGATGATATGCATATTGATGAATCTTTGGATAATGTAGTAATGTCGCATGTTAATATGGAAGGCAGAGATAATAATGCATCGTCATGTCATCCTCAAGGTATGTTCAATTACTCTCTGCAATCAATTAATTGTAGCTTATATTCAATAGACATGAAATTGAAAATTATACAATGTTAAATACTATAGCTAAGGCCCTTTGCATTAATTTCTTATTTTTATTTTAGAGTTTAGATCAAATTTAGTGATTGACATCAAACTCCTACGTGTAGAAACACGACATGCATTTCGAGCAAGATACAATATTGCTCGAAATTTCAACAATAACATGAAGATGGCAAAATCCTGTTTGCCTAATCCAACTACCTGTAGACGTTGCAATGCAAGATTGTTTCACCATGAATCACGCGACACATGTTGTGCTGGTGGGAAGGTATCATTTCCACGGGTTAATGCTCCTACAGAATTGCAACAATTATTTTCTGATGGTTCAACAGAAGGTAAGCATTTTAGGCAACATATTAGAAGTTACAACCACGTACTCTCATTCACTTCAATTGGTGTTCATGTCGATGAAAATATTCTTGCATCTGGTCGTGGTATATATACATTTCGTGCTTAGGGTGCTTTTTACCATAACATAGGAGGTTTCTGTCCAAATGAGGGTGTCAGGCCACGCTTCTTACAATTATACATCTATGACACAGATAATGAGCTACATAATAGAATGCAGGAAAATCTACGTCTACACTAAACCGTAGTTCATAAATTACAACAAATACTCCATCAATATAATCCTTTTGTAATTAGGTTCAAGCAACTGTCACTACTTCCAAATATCAGGGACTGTAGCCTCATACTTAAAGAGCGTCCAAGTAATCACCCTCAATATAATCTTCCATCTGCAGAACAAGTCGCAGCAATTATTGTTGGCGATGATTCTGAATCTATGGAATATGGACGAGATATTAATGTTATTCGTCATGATGGAAATCTAAAGAAAGTTCAAGAAACAAAGGGATATTATGATCCCTTGCAATATCCTATATTGTTTCCATTTGGGACACATGGTTGGGATATTAACACAACAAATTGTAGTGGACGAAGAGTGTCATGTCGAGCATATTACAGTTTCATGCTTCAGGTACATTTAAGCTATTTTTCATACATATTTTATTTACTTAAATTAAATATAGTTATAATTGCATTAGAGACATTATCTACATGTATTTCAATCAATTGTAGATTCGTCCAAATGATCAATCAATGTTGTTAAATGCTGGTCGACTATTACAACAATATGTCGTGGACAATTATGTCAAAATTGAATCAGGGCGGTTAAGGTGGATTCGAGAGCACCAACAAAATATGCGTGCTGAAGTGTACCAAGGTTTACAAGATGCTTTGCATGTTGGTGAAACTAACGCAGGTAGTATTCAATATGCCATAAATATATAGTTGTAGATTAATAATTCATTGTGGATTAATGTTCACAATCATTCGTGTATTCTAACACCGATTTAATTCATGAATCAACATAGAAAACATTGGAAAAAGAACAATATTACCATCATCGTTTATTGGCGGCCGTCGAGACATGACATAACGTTATGAAGATGGCATGGCTATTGTTCTTAATGGTGGTAAACCAGATATTTTTCTGACAATGACGTGCAATCCTTCTTGGAGTGAGATAACATCAGAACTTCTACCTTTTCAAACACCACAGGATCGTCCAGATTTGCTAACGAGAATTTTCCGTTCTAAATTCGAGCAATTGAAGGATGATGTTATTAACAAAGGCGTCTTAGGAAAGGTTAAAAGTCACATGTATGTCACTGAATTTCAGAAACGAGGATTGCCGCATGTCCATATGTTGTTGGTCTTAGAAAGTAATGACAAATTACATGACCCAAAAGATTATGATAGTGTGGTTAGAGCTGAGATACCTAAATTAGAACGTGAACCGCAATTGCATGAAGTGGTTCTAAAACATATGATCCACGGACCGTGCGGCGTAATGAATTGGAAGTCTCCCTGCATGAAAGATGGCCAGTGTAAAAAAAAGGTATCCCAAACAATTCTTAGATGAAACGCGTCAAGGCACTGACTCATATCCGGAGTACAGGAGAAGGTTTGATGAACCTATATCGTTAGGTAGAGGTAGGTCTGTCGACAATAGATGGGTGGTTCCTTATAACCCTTGGTTACTGTTAAAGTATGACTGCCACATAAATGTAGAGATTTGCAGTAGCATTAAAAGTATCAAGTATCTATACAAATATGTGTACAAGGGCCCTGATCGTGTGGCTAAGGAGGTTCACAAAGGATCGTACATGGATGATGTTCAACAATATGTTGATGCAAGATGGATTTGTGCTCCTGAGGCATTATGGAGAATATTTCACTTCACTCTTTACCGATTATATCCTTTTGTTGAAAGATTGCAGATCCACTTGCCGAACCGCCATCAAGTGCGCTTTTATGATCATCAGCGAATTGTGGATTTTTTAAATAATGAACGCAATTCCAAAACAATCCTCACACCATTATTTGCTTTAAATCTAAGAGATCCAGAAGCAATAAATTATTTGTATAGAGAGATTCCAGAGCATTATTGCTGGAACAATAGGGACAAGGAATGGCATCGCAGGCCGTCACCAAGAAAAGTTATCAGGAGAATCTATACGGTATCACCTTCAGAGGGAGAGAAGTTTTACATGCGAGTATTGTTATCTCATGTCAGAGGTCCAACCAGTTGGGAATATCTCCTTACAAATAATGGCACTCCTTTCAGCAAATTCAAAAAATCAGCCGAGGATAGAGGATTTCTAGAGACTGATCATAGTATTCGTGATTGTTTGGTTGAGGCTGCAAGTCTCCGAATTCCATATGCTTTACGGAGGTTATTCGTGACGATTCTCATATTTTGTGAACCTATTGATGTTAGAAGCCTTTGGAATGAGTTTTTTACATATATGACAGAGGATTAACAAACACCAAACAATGTTGTGGAGTCGGTCTTGACTAATATGTTGTTGAAGGACTTGAATGAACTCTTAAACCTGCACAGTAAAAAAATTGAAGATTATGATCTCCCATCTCTACCCCTTGATACAGTACAAGAAGATTCCATTACAAGTGTCATACAGGAGGAGTTAGCGGTCGATATCCCCAATGAAGATTATGAATCAGTTGCTAACTTAAATAATGACCAACTGATTGCGTTCAAAACCATTATGAATGTAATTGATCAAAAACACAGTGGGGTATTTTTTGTTGATGGTCCTGGAGGAACAGGTAAAACATTCCTTTATCGAGCATTAATGGCAAGTTTAAGAAGTAGAGGAGAAATTGTCTTGGCAACTGCATCATCTGGTATAGCTGCAACATTGTTACCCGGTGGTAGAACTGCGCACTCTCGATTTAAGATACCTATCGATATACAACCGAGTTCCATTTGTGGTATTCAAAAGCAAAAAGATCTTGCAAATCTCATTAGGGTTGCTGCTGCTATAATTTGGGATGAAGCCCCAATGACAAACAAAAATTGTTTGGAAGCCTTAGATCGATCATTACAAGACATTTGTAGCAACAATGATCCATTTGGAGGAAAAGTTATGATCATGGGGGGAGATTTTCGTCAAGTTCTTCCTGTTGTAAGAAAAGGTACTAAGGCACAAATGATTTCTGCATGTATTGTTCAGTCTCATTTATGGGTTCATACCAAGATTTTGCGATTGCGTCAAAATATGCGATCGTTGCATGATCAAGAGTTTGCAGAATTTCTTATGCGCATTTGTGATGGTGTTGAACCTACCAAACCAGATGACATGGTGAGGTTACCTTCACAGATTGCAGTCCCATGGGAAGGTGACCTTTCCATACAAGTACTTATCCAACATATTTTTCTTGATTTAAAATTGCATGGTTGGGATGCCCCTTATATGGTACAAAGAGCTATTTTGACCCCAACAAATGATGATGTCCAAAAATTGAATGATATAATTATTGACCAGTTTCCAGGAGAAGAACATAATTTGTTATCATTTGACGAGGTTGAAGGGGATAATCATAATTTAGACCAACAAGAATTCTAAAACTCAATTGCACAAGGTAGTTTGCCACCACATATTCTAAAGATAAAAAAAGGTGCACCGTTGATGTTGTTGCGAAATCTAGATCCTAGGTATGGGTTGTGTAATGGAACACTGTTATTATGTCGTGGTTTATATATGAATATGTTGGATGTGGAAATCTTGACAGGAAAACGAGCTTTCTTGCCCAGAATTAAAATAAAAACATCTGCAAGTGATGGGTTGCCTTTTGTCCTTAGTAGAAAGCAGTTTCCGGTGCGACTAAGTTTTGCAATTACAATAAATAAGTGACAAGGGCAAACAATTCCAAATGTTGGAATATATCTTCCACGACATGTTTTCAGTCATGGACAATTATATGTGGCTTTATCCCGAGGTGTTTCACAGGCTACAACAATAGTTTTAACCATGGAAGGAAAATTGGAAGGAGAAGATGGTGACTACACAAAAAATGTAGTCTTTAAACAAATTCTTTTATCGCACCCGCAGGTATTCATTAAGTACAATAGCAAAAATTTTACGCATTGATTCCCATTTTGGCTGCAAGTGACTAACAAGAATATATTGTATATTGTTTAATGATAACTAAATGTAATATTTTTTTGATTTAATGTACATCCAAACTAAGATATGGTGAAATCTTCCAATTATGTAAGGAGCTGAACAAAAAGAATGTTGAAGCTTGCTTCGACATAAAAGTAAGTTATGTTTAACCATTTCTACTGTATTTTTATATTATGCAATTGGTTCATAGTTATTCTCATTATTGTGGTGGAATACAATCTAGATGAATGACTTTGAGGATAGGTGGAACACATGGAAGGATGAGCATACAATTCCATCCATTGGCAAAATCGACAATAAGGTGTATTTGCATTTTCCACAATATATGCGATAAAAAAAATATTTATAAAATCTTCATCACCATTTTACTATAACTTTTATCGTATTTATTGCAGCAGGTCAAACGTCTGAAAATTTATTCTATTGGTTAGAGCTCCACTGTGATATCAGATAAAACACAATTTTGGAAAATGGTGAAAAGAGAAATAATAGCTCAAAGTATGGAAAGGTTTTAATTTTATTTATTTATCCGTTATCTTTACTTGGATGAATTTAAATTTTATTATTTGTTAATTTTTTTACTAAAACCATATTGCCTGCTACTAAGTCAATTGTTTTCCTTTTTTTTATCAGGAATCAGCGTAATTCGACAATCAGTTAAGATTGTAGTTCTACCAGATCTGAATTAAAACAAAGTATCACACTTCACCAGGTATAATGTTTTTTATTATGTTTTTATAAACCATATTATACTCTACAATCTAACCTATAAATGTATTTAGTTTGTTGATCTGACATTTCGTGCCTACTTTGTAGTTTTTTAGAACTAAAGATTTTATTGATAAAGTGATGTATGAAGAATTGCTTCGAATATTTACAAGGTAAAAAACACTATATTTTACACTAATTACAGTTAATTTCACTACTCTTATTTATTTTTAAAACGTTCTTATATGAGAAATCTATATTTTGCTTTACTGCATCAATAGTACAGGGAAAAAGAAAATTCTTCAGATAAAGATAAAGATTTCATGTTCGGTCTTCCTCTTAAAGCACGTCATTGATGACACAGTGTCAATAATATTTTGTATGCTTTAGTTCTTGATTATAATTCATAATATTATTTACAATTTTCTAAATGCATTGATGCTATTATTTATAGAGAATATTTTTCATGTTGAGTGTGTTGTGGACAATGAATTTAGGTGCTCAGGGGCAGCAATGACATATTTTGTTTAGAGTCAATTTTTGCGTGTTGACAATTCTTTTAAATCCTATATCACAATCATGTATAAATTAAAATATATTCTTTTATAATCAATTTCTGAGAGTTAAGTAGTATGCAAGTATGTGGGCAAGGAGAAGGAAAAACATACCCACGACAACAATTAATTTCACTATTTTTTTTTAATTCACTATAGTATTTTATGAGTATATAAATTTCATCTTGATTTTAATTCTACTAATTATATCTAGATAATTTTAGTTTTAATGCGAATTACAATAAATATATCTCATAAAAAATATATACGCATGAAAACTTCCCCGCTGTGCGCATTAAAAAAGCGGACTGACGGAGATATATTTATTGTAATTCGCATTAAAACTAAAATTATCTAGATATAATTAGTAGAATTAAAATCAAGATGAAATTTATATACTCATAAAATACTATAGTGAATTAAAAAAATAGTGAAATTAATTGTTGTCGTGGGTATGTTTTTCCTTCTCCTTGCCCACATACTTGCATACTACTCAACTCTCAGAAATTGATTCTAAAAGAATTGTTAACATATTTTGATTGTATACTATATTTTAATTTATACATGATTGTGATATAGGATTTAAAAGAATTGTCAACACGCAAAAATTGACTCTAAACAAAATATGTCATTGCTGCCCCTGAGCACCTAAATTCATTGTCCACGATACACTCAACATGAAAAATATTATCTATAAATAATAGCATCAATGCAATTAGAAAATTGTAAATAATATTCTAAATTATAATCAAGAACTAAAGCATACAAAATATTATTGACACTGTCTCATCAATGACGTGCTTTAAGAGGAAGACCGAACATGAAATCTTTATCTTTATCTGAAGAATTTTCCTTTACCCTGTAATATTGATGCAGTAAAGCAAAATATAAATTTCTCATATAAGAACGTTTTAAAAATAAAGAAGAGTAGTGAAATTAACTGTAATTAGTGTAAAATATAGTGTTTTTTACTTTGTAAATATTCGAAGTAATTCTTCATACATCACTTTATTATCAATAAAATCTTGAGTTCTAAAAAAGTACAAAGTAGGCACGAAATGTCAGATCAACAAACTAAATTCATTTATAGGTTAGATTGTAGAGTATAATATGGTTTATAAAAACATAATAAAAAACATTATACCTGGTGAAGTGTGATACTTTGTTTTAATTCAGATCTGGTAGAACTACAATCTTGACTGATTGTCGAATTACGTTGATTCCTGATAAAAAAAAGGAAAACAATTGACTTAGTAGCAGGCAATATGGTTTTAGTAAAAAAATTAACAAATAATAAAATTTAAAGTCATCCAAGTAAAGATAACGGATAAATAAATAAAATAAAAACATGTCCATCCTTTGAGCTATTATTTCTCTTTTCACCATTTTCCAAAATTGTGTTTTATCTGATATCACAGTGGAGCTCCAACCAATAGAATAAATTTTCAGACGTTTGACCTGCCGCAATAAAGACGATAAAAGTTATAGTAAAATGGTGATGAAGATTTTATAAATATTTTTTTTATCGCATATATTGTGGAAAATGCAAATACACCTTATTGTCGATTTTGCCAATGGATTGAATTGTATGCTCATCCTTCCATGTGTTTCACCTATCCTCAAAGTCATTCATCTAGATTGTATTCCACCACAATAATGAGAATAACTATGAACCAATTGCATAATATAAAAATACAGTAGAAATGGTTAAGCATAACTTACTTTTATGTCGAAGCAAGCTTCAACATTCTTTTTGTTCAGCTCCTTACATAATTGGAAGATTTCACCATATCTTAGTTTGGCTGTACATTAAATCAAAATAATATTACATTTAGTTATCATTAAACAATATACAATATATTCTTGTTAGTCACTTGCAACCAAAATGGGAATCAATGCGTAAAATTTTTGCTATTGTACTTAATGAATACATGCGGGTGCGATAAAGGAATTTGTTTAAAGACTACATTTTTTGTGTAGTCACCTTCTTCTCCTTCAAATTTTCCTTCCATGGTTAAAACTCTTGTTGTAGCCTGTGAAACACCTCAGGATAAAGCCACATATAATTGTCCATGACTGAAAACATGTCGTGGAAGATATATTCCAACATTTGGAATTGTTTGCCCTTGTCACTTATTTATTGTAATTGCAAAACTTAGTCGCACCGGAAACTGGTTTCTACTAAGGACAAAAGGCAACCCATCACTTGCAGATGTTTTTATTTTAATTCTGGACAAGAAAGCTCGTTTTCCTGCATTGTTTCCTGTCAAGATTTCCACATCCAACATATTTATATATAAAGCACGACATAATAACCGTGTTCCACTACACAACCCATACCTAGGATCTAGATTTCGCAACAACATCAACGGTGCACCTTTTTTTTATCTTTAGAATATGTGGTTGCAAACTACCTTGTGCAATTGAGTTTAAGAATTCTTGTTGGTCTAAATTATGATTATCCCCTTCAACCTCGTCAAATGATAACAAATTATGTTCTTCTCCTGGAAACTCGTCAATAATTATATCATTCAATTTTTGGACATCATCATTTGTTGGGGTTAAAATAGCTCTTTGTACCATATAAGGGGCATCCCAACCATGCAATTCTAAATCAGGAAAAATATGTTGGATAAGTACTTGTATGGAATGGTCACCTTCCCATGGGACTGCAATCTGTGAAGGTAACCTCACTATGTCATCTGGTTTGGTAGGTTCAACACCATCACCAATGCGCATAAGAAATTCTGCAAACTCTTGATCATGCAACGATCGCATATTTTGACGCAATGGCAAAATCTTGGTATGAGCCCATAAATGAGACTGAACAATACATGCAGAAATCATTTGTGCCTTAGTACCTTTTCTTACAACAGGAGGAACTTGACGAAAATCTCCCCCCATGATCATAACTTTTCCTCCAAATGGAACATTGTTGCTACAAATGTCTTGTAATGATTGATCTAAGGCTTCAAACAATTTTTGTTTGTCATCGGGGCTTCATCCCAAATTATAGCAGTAGCAACCCTAATGAGATTTGCAAGATCTTTTTGCCTTTGAATACCACAAATGGAACTCGGTTGTATATCGATAGGTATCTTAAATCGAGAGTGCGCAGTTCTACCACCGGGTAACAATGTTGTAGCTATACCAGATGATGCAGTTGCCAAGACAATTTCTCCTCTACTTCTTAAACTTGCCATTAATGCTCGATAAAGGAATGTTTTATCTGTTCCTCCAGGACCATCAACAAAAAATACCCCACTGTGTTTTTGATCAATTACATTCATAATGGTTTTGAATGCAATCACTTGGTCATTATTTAACTTAGCAACAGATTCAATATCTTCATCGGGGATATCGACCGCTAACTCCTCCTGTATGACACTTGTAATGGAATCTTCTTGTACTATATCAAGGGGTAGAGATGGGAGATCATAATCTTTAATCTTTTTACCGTGCAGGTTTAAGAGTTCATTCAAGTCCTTCAACAACATATTAGTCAAGACCGACTCCACAACATTGTTTGGTGTTTGATAATCCTCTATCATATATGTAAAAAACTCATTCCAAAGGCTTCTAACATCAGTAGGTTCACAAAATATGAGAATCGTCACGAATAACCTCTGTAAAGCATATGGCATTCGGAGACTTGCAGCCTCAACCAAACAATCACGAATACTATGATCAGTCTCTAGAAATCCTCTATCCTCGGCTGATTTTTTGAATGTGCTGAAAGGAGTGCCATTATTTGTAAGGAGATATTCCCAACTGGTTGGACCTCTGACATGAGATAACAATACTCGCAAGTAAAACTTCTCTCCCTCCGAAGGTGATACCGTATAGATTCTCCCGATAACTTTTCTTGGTGACCGCCTGCGATTCCACTCCTTGTCCCTATTGTTCCAGCAATAATGCTCTGGAATCTCTCTATACAGATAATTTATTGCTTCTGGATCTCTTAGATTTAAAGAAAAGAATTGTGTGAGCATTGTTTTGGAATTGCGTTCATTATTTAACAAATTCAAAATTCGCTGATGATCATAAAAGCGCACTTGATGGCGGTTCGGCAAGTGGATCTGCAATCTTTAACCAGAAGGATATAATCGGTAAAGAGTGAAGCGAAATATTCTCCATAATGCCTCAGGAGCACAAATCCATCTTGCCTCAACATATTGTTGAACTTCATCCATGTACGATCCTTTGTGAACCTCCATAGTCAGACGATCAGGGCCCTTGTACACATATTTGTATAGATACTTGATTCTTTTAATGCTACTGCAAATCTCTACATTTATGTGGCAGTCATACTTTAACAGTAACCAAGGGTTATAAGGAACCACCCATCTATTGTCGACAAACTTACCTCTACCTAACGATATAGGTTCATCAAACCTTCACCTGTACTCCGAATATGAGTTAGTGCCTTGACGCGTTTCATCTAAGAATTATTTGGGATACCTTTTTTTTACACTGGCCATCTTTCATGCAGGGAGACTTCCGATTCATTACGCCGCACGGTCCGTGGATCATATGTTTTAGAACCACTTCATGCAATTGCGGTTCACGTTCTAATTTAGGTATCTCTGCTCTAACCACACTATCATAATCTTTTGGGTCATGTAATTTGTCATTACTTTCTAAGACCAACAATATATGGACATGCGGCAATCCTCGTTTCTGAAATTCAGTGACATACATGTAACTTTTAACCTTTCCTAAGACGCCTTTGTTAATAACATCATCCTTCAATTGCTCGAATTTAGAACAGAAAATTCTCGTTAGCAAATCTGGACGATCCTGTGGTGTTTGAAAAGGTAGAAGTTCTGATGTTATCTCACTCCAAGAAGGATTGCACGTCATTGTCAGAAAAATATCTGGTTTACCACCATTAAGAACAATAGCTATGCCATCTTCATAACGTTGTGTCATGTCTCGACGGCCGCCAATAAATGATGGTGGTAATATTGTTCTTTTTCCAATGTTTTCTATGTTGATTCATGAATTAAATCGGTGTTAGAATACACGAATGATTGTGAACATTAATCCACAATGAATTATTAATCTACAACTATATATTTATGGCATATTAAATAGTACCTGGGTTAGTTTCACCAACATGCAAAGCATCTTGTAAACCTTGGTACACTTTAGCACGTATATTTTCTTGGTGCTCTCGAATCCACCTTAACCGCCCTGATTCAATTTTGACATAATTGTCCACGACATATTGTTGTAATAGTCGACCAGCATTTAACAACATTGATTGATCATTTGGATGAATCTACAATTGATTGAAATACATTTCAATAATGTCTTTAATGCAATTATAACTATATTTATTTAAGTAAATAAAATATGTATGAAAAATAGCTTAAATGTACCTGAAGCATGAAACTGTAATATGCTCGACATGACACTCTTCGTCCACTACAATTTGTTGTGTTAATATCCCAACCATGTGTCCCAAATGGAAACAATATAGGATATTGCAAGGGATCATAATATCCCTTTGTTTCTTGAACTTTCTTTAGATTTCCATCATGACGAATAACATTAATATCTCTTCCATATTCCATAGATTCAGAATCATCGCCAACAATAATTGCTGCGACTTGTTCTGCAGATGGAAGATTATATTGAGGGTGATTACTTGGACGCTCTTTAAGTATGAGGCTACAGTCCCTGATATTTGGAAGTAGTGACAGTTGCTTGAACCTAATTACAAAAGGATTATATTGATGGAGTATTTGTTGTAATTTATAAACTACGGTTTGGTGTAGACGTGGATTTTCCTGCATTCTATTATGTAGCTCATTATCTGTGTCATAGATGTATAATTGTAAGAACCGTGGCCTGACACCCTCATTTAGACAGAAACCTCCTATGTTATGGTAAGAAGCACCCTGAGCACGGAATGTATATATACCACGACCAGATGCAAGAATATTTTCATCGACGTGAACACCAATTGAAGTAAATGAGAGTACATGGTTGTAACTTCTAATATGTTTCCTAAAATGCTTACCTTCTGTTGAACCATCAGAAAATAATTGTTGCAATTCTGCAGGAGCATTAACCCGTGGAAATGATACCTTCCCACCAGCACAACATGTGTCGTGTGATTCATGGTGAAACAATCTTGCATTGCAACGTTTACAGGTAGTTGGATTTGGCAAACAGGATTTTGCCATCATCATGTTATTGTTGAAATTTCGAGCAATATTGTATCTTGCTCGAAATGCATGTCGTGTTTCTACACGTAGGAGTTTGATGTCAATCAGTAAATTTGATCTAAACTCTAAAATAAAAATAAGAAATTAATGCAAAGGGCCTTAGCTATAGTATTTAACATTGTATAATTTTCAATTTCATGTCTATTGAATATAAGCTACAATTAATTGATTGCAGAGAGTAATTGAACATACCTTGAGGATGACATGACGATGCATTATTATCTCTGCCTTCCATATTAACATGCGACATTACTACATTGTCCAAAGATTCATCTGTAATGCCCTGTATAATATTTATCTAGAATAATACAATACAAGTATTTTATTTGGTACTGACACCATCATAAGTGCCTAATGGCGTAATTCACATACTTGACCATTCTAAAAACATAATACAACCAATGGTACAAGACATGGAAATTATCCAAAACAATAAAAACTAAGATCAATATACAATATTCCTCATTGTACAAGAAAATAATACACAGCGGAAAAATAAGCTCAACTAAGCTTCTCTTGAAACAACCAAGCATAGCTCCACTTGTAAATCAAACCTGCAAGTACCTGAAATATAGCAACTATAGTGGGGTGAGATACATCAAATCTCAGTGAGTTCCCTATCTTATAGTCCTCTCGGCTTTACAAGGTTCTAACAATCCTAACTCAAGTCAAGGGGAAGGGAAAATGACTTTGAGTTCACAATCTCACACTATATGGAAACATGTTCATGAGTTCACCAACTCACAATATCACTAATCGGTAACCACACCAAGGCATCCCCTTTTCCCATCCGCTTCTACGTCTAGAAGACGACCCGAGTCATGGATCCTTGAACCTACTTGACATACGAATGGATTCGGGTTCTACGGGCCATAAACCGTTATGAACCGTCACTTCACACGGGCCATTAACCGTCACAAGCATACGCTCCCAGAGCGCCATTCGTACTGCACGCGGGAATCAAACCTGCCAAGTAGTCGTGCACATGTTTCAGAGGAGCTCGAGACCCATGAAACGCACTCACAAGATAACCGGTTACGATTACGTGATCTCACACACAACCGTGATTGTATTAGACAATCACAAGGCCACAGTGCCTTGATGCCTCTTTGCATCTTCTCATAAATCACAAAAGATAATCATGTTCCATACTAGTGTTTCACTCTCTCCTAGACCAAATCTCGTCACGGATGTACCTTCCTACATCAGGTGCCCGAGCCTTGCCATCTAGGTTATCTACTCCAGGCCAGAACTCGTCAATGAATGCACGAGCGTCGCCATCCAGAGTTTCTATCACAATTCTAATCACAACCTAAAATCATATCATTAGGTTTGGGGTAAGTTTCCTCACTCTTCCTAATTCATTTTAAGCATGCATATTTTCTCATTCATACTTAACAATAGTTAGATAGACATGGTATAACACAAATATTACAAGTAAACACATATATCACACATCACATAAAACATCACTTTTCACATAGTAGTTCACACATATTCTAAGGCATACAAGCCACCACTAACTCCTACCAAGCATTCTTGGTTAACTCATGGTCTCACACTACCATTCACTGCCTTATTGGATCATCCTTCCAAAGGCTTTGGACTCGTATCAATCGGATTCCCGATTCTCGAGTTTCGGTGGAATCAAAATCGCATACATTACACATTCATCACAATATTTAATTATACCATAACAATCCATGACATAAAATCATGTTTCTATCTCACCATCTCATAGAGCATAAAATTATCTTTCCAACGCTTCCGACCGTGCGTCAATCCGAGTTACGGATCTCAAGTTATGGCGAAAATACGAAAAATAATGTTTTGCTGTCCCAGCCAAATTCGCCTGGCGAATCCCTGGCGAATCAGACTCGCCACCCACTCGCCTGGCGAATCTGGACGGACCAGAATTCTCCAAAAATGGGTTTGGGATCCAAAAATGATCCAAACCTTCAACCCACATGATATTAATACATCCAAATACCCAAAACAACATGTTAGAACATATTTAGACATGCATTTCATCAATCTATCCGTTAGATTTCATCGATTTATCGAATTTACTCGTTTTATCAAAATCTAACCTAACTCTAAAACCTCCAGAAATTTACTCTAAAGTCTCTATCTAGAACCCACCTGATGATCGAAGAGGAGTTTGGAGAAGATGAAGATCCGTGAGCTTTCTCTCTTCTTCCTCTTTCTCCATTTTCTCTCTTTCTCTCCTTCCTTCTTCTTTCTCTTCTTTCTCTTCTTCTTTCTCTTTACTATCTTTCTTTTTCCTTTTCTTTTCTTAACACACATATATATATATATATATATATATATATATATATATATAATATAATATAAATCCAACCGGGCAAAATATCTCCAATTGATATTTTGTCGTCTCAACCCAATTGATCAGTTATCAGAGTTACCAAAAATTACTTTCTTGAACTATCAATTATTAATCCGTCTCTTAATAAAATAATTGATCTCTTCAGAGTTCATTAGTTACTCTATTGATCCCAAATGTCAATACTTAAAGTACTTAGAGGATTCCATTAATCCAATTATCCAAAGATAGAGCACGTAGATACTCATCTGATATCCAATTGAGCATTTAAATAATACGGGGTATTACACTCTCCCCCCCTTAAATTGAAATTCGCCCCCGAATTTTCTCTATTCAGTAATAACCACCAATTATATCCTGGTCTTAGGTTCACACTTAATCTCTACTTAGTTAAAATTCCTGACATAATCTGATTCCAACTTGACTTCATAGACCAAATCCTTAATTTCACAATTTATCAGACTTCATGTCCTTAGTCATACTCTTATTCCAATATTGGGTTAACTTTCAACTTGCATTTCCTCAATTCATCTGTTGTTTCTTACTAAAACACTTGGTCGCATTCTACTACGAAAAGAATGTACCATTCTACATTCCTCTACTGAGTCACAAACAAAATCATAACACCTTATCTTGGTTTAGAACAACCACCACTCATTACCTCTTTGCAATGTAGGTCAGTGATTCCTTAACTTCATACAATTTCTGACAACTATTCTTTCGTAAATCTTTCAACATTCCAAACCACTTCACCATTAGTCGAACGACTCAATTACCAATTCCATCTAGCCTGATGTTGTACACTATACTCATTCAATCTGATATTTCATCTCTTTCGTATCACCCCAAAGGGTAACACACTTAGAACAAAAATCTTCTTACTTCCATCCTTGCATTGGACATCTGGTATTGTTTAGACACTGACAGTTGCCAAGTAAACAGGAATGCCATTTCTATCCTTACAAGTAACAGTCATTCAAATCCCCAGTAGTCTGACTAAGCTCTTTCACCTGTTACCTCCCACTGCGCAAACCAAATTCTAACAGTAGAACACCACGGTTTCTTAATCACTATTAAGTAGCTAACAGTCCACGGAGAACACACTTATCCACTGGGATCTTTAATAATCAACCGTACAAGACTTACTGACGTCCTATAGTAGAACAATTTCCTCACCGACACACAATATCTTAACATCCGTCCAACACTCTCTAGACGGTAAAGATGCAGGAGTTACACTGTTACCACCACAACATGTACGACTCCAAATCCATTCAAATCTCAAACTAATAATTCATCCAAAATAGCTTAACAATCTCTGGTTCCGATTACTACTTTCCAAAATGATTCTTTTCACTGTTTCTAACTTATTTCAGGTTCCTTGCTAACACGAGATCTCAACCTATAACACGTAACACCATCACGATACTTCAATCATACGCGAGTCACCACTTATCAACTTAACTTGTCCAAAGCACAATTCTGAGTTTCCATATTACTCACCAATTCGCGTACAACACTCCACATACACATACTTCTTGGTTGAATCAACTCTTCTCATTCGTTCCATTTCATAAACGATTCCAAGTTACATACTTAACTTCGGAACGTCCCATTCTTACTAGTACTTGGGAAGATAACCTACAAATTCCTTCTCTGGTTAGAACACAACTGCACACAACTGGTACCATTTCCACGGGGTCTAAATCCAAAACTATGAACTCACTGAAGTTAACAGTTACCAACTTTGACCAGCCGTTCGTTCCTTACTATCACCATAAATTTAATTACCGAAAAGGTCTTTTCAAGATCTACACTTCGAGAGTATCTTACAACCTCTCCCTGAAGTCCTTCAACAGTAATACACTTAAGACTTTCTCCTACTCAACACAATTTACAAGATTATTTCCCCAAAGTTAAACTTCTTCGTCGTCTAAACAAATGGTCAATTACGCAACACCTTCCAGAAGTTCCAATTTCAAAACACAATTCCTCTTTTATTTACTTATAGTCCTGTTTTCCATTCACACAACACTCTTCAATCGGAGCAACATAAGGTAACAAAACACAGATGAGGGTTCTCAAGAGATTCCATAACTTACCCATACGTTCGTCGATTAACCATCTGAGGTTAATCAGTTAACTCCTTTGCGTTTGTCGGTTAACACTGCTGCAAAAACAAAAAACCAGTTTCTCATAATTCAAAGCCATCCTTACCCAAACCATCCATCCGATTTGTTCTAAGCTGAAATATCATTCTCAACTCGTGGCTCCTTAACTTATGTAACATTCACTAACCATGATTCACTCAAGATAAAACCGACAAAGTCGACGACACACTCCAACCAAGTGACAAGGAAAATTTCCAAATTCTGTCGCAGTCACCCTACAATTTAAGCGGAACAATTCACTCTCTGTTGATACAACAACACTAGCAGAAAGTCAATAATGACGACATTCTAGGGTTTTAGCCACAACTCTTACTCGATTCGTCCCTAAGCAAAACCCAACACACAATCATTGTACGATACCACAAAACCGATGGACATCTCATATCAAGCATACCACCTTGTCCCCTCACTTGTAATTCCTTGGAGAAATTAAAACAACAAGTTCTTAGTTCAACAAAAGGTAGATTCCGAATATTTCGATTATTCACAACTACAGAAGTTCTCTATACTTGAAAATAGATCGGGGCAATGCATCCTCTTGAAGAACCTTCCATCACCTTGCACACATTAACAGGGATTTCTTACCCTTCACTATCCATTATACATCCCACATACACCAGATTACTTATTGGAAGATCCACAACCGACAATTCGTATCAACTATTTACAAGAACCTTCCGGTATAAATCGTTCCATGATTTACACTTAGTCCATAATAAATCTTGGTTTGCTTCTCGTTGTTTACCGTATACTTACTTCCTAAAATACAATACTCCTGATTCACAAGGTACGTCCCTTCACACTTGTCTCAAGAATAAGAATCCCGCACGTACTCTTGTGACCAAGGTGCTACCACTACGCTCGTTCTTAATACCAAGGTGTAACTTTCTCATAACCATACTGTTAATACTGTTTATTCCACATAATCGAATAAAATCCACCTCATAAATAATATTTTCACTTTCCACAGCATAGAACACTTTCATAGCTTCATATCGATATAAAGAACGCTTAAATCGGACACCCGAGCCAAAAGATATGAAGTTTTGAAGAAAGGAAAAAATTATTCAAAAACTGCCAGATTCGCCTGGCGGTTAAAAATTTCGCCTGGCAAATCCCCCTTCGCCAGCACTTCGCCCGGCGAACATGCGGCGAAATCCTCATTTCATAAAACCTCAAAAGTTCCAGTAGCAACACAAGTTCTATTTCTTCATTTTCACCTGGCGACTAAGTAATTCGCCTAGCGAATTCCTCTTCGCCTGGCGAACCAATGGCAAGACCCCATTCGCCTGGCGATTTCCTGATTCGCCTGGCGAATCACACCAGAAGCAGAATTTTCTGCTGCATTTTTCATGGTTCCTACACCTCAAAATCCAACTTTTCCAAACCAAAACATTTTCAAATTCCAAATTGGTCTCTCATCGAATACAGAAAATCCCGATGTAGTATCTCGAACTTAATCTCTTCACACAGCTGAATATACTCAATTCATCATCCACTCTTCGTCCGGCACATACTTGTTTCACTTGGAGCACGTAAACACATCCTTGTGTTCCTTCTCACACTTCTCTACTACTTTAGGTTCCCATAAACGTCGAACTTCCTTAACCCTCAACTTTTAACCAGTCCGCAGATATTGTTCCGAACACATTCCTCTAGGTACTCTCGTCCATTCAAGATATCATAACAACTTTAGAAACTACAGCACCAAAACTTATCTCACTTCCGAACCTTACGCCACGCGTTCCATAAGATAACCTTTCTTTTTCACGGAATGAGATTACTTGAAATCCTTATCTGTATCAGTGGTCAATCCAGCTTTACTAGTAACTTTACATATTCCTTGATACCTTAACCAATCGTCCAATAGAGATCCTTAACTTTCGGACTCCATCCGTTCCAAAGGATTACTTAAACCACACATTATTCTTTAAGTCCATGCTACCCAAGCACAACTTCTACTAAAACCTTCACTGAGCTGACCAAAACTCCTCACTAATAACTCTTGGCTTTAACCTGCGCTCACAGCATTAGTTCCGACAACACTACGGAGTCCTCGTGGTCGCTCAACCATGAATCTACCTATCACATACATAGTATTAGGTTGATCAGGCCCAACACTACATAGTATGATATTAAGTTTCATGATGGCCAGACACACTTAAGAGGCAGGAATAGATTTACTTATGATGTTTCAAGGCTAGGTCGAGGACACAACCTGCTCTGATACCAACTGTAATGCCCTGTATAATATTTATCTAGAATAATACAATACAAGCATTTTATTTGGTACTGACACCATCATAAGTGCCTAATGGCGTAATTCACATACTTGACCATTCTAAAAACATAATACAACCAATGGTACAAGACATGGAAATTAGCCAAAACAATAAAAACTAAGATCAATATACAATATTCCTCATTGTACAAGAAAATAATACACAGCGGAAAAATAAGCTCAACTAAGCTTCTCTTGAAACAACCAAGCATAGCTCCACTTATAAATCAAACCTGCAAGTACCTGAAATATAGCAACTATAGTGGGGTGAGATACATCAAATCTCAGTGAGTTCCCTATCTTATATTCCTCTCGGCTTTACAAGGTTCTAACAATCCTAACTCAAGTCAAGGGGAAGGGAAAATGACTTTGAGTTCACAATCTCACACTATATGGAAACATGTTCATGAGTTCACCAACTCACAATATCACTAATCGGTAACCACACCAAGGCATCCCCTTTTCCCATCCGCTTCTACGTCTAGAAGATGGCCTGAGTCATGGATCCTTGAACCTACTTGACATACGAATGGATTCGGGTTCTACGGGCCATAAACCGTTATGAACCGTCACTTCACACGGGCCATTAACCGTCACAAGCATACGCTCCCAGAGCGCCATTCGTACTGCACGCGGGAATCAAACCTGCCAAGTAGTCGTGCACATGTTTCAGAGGAGCTCGATACCCATGAAACGCACTCACAAGATAACCGGTTACGATTACGTGATCTCACACACAACCGTGATTGTATTCGACAATCACAAGGCCACAGTGCCTTGATGCCTCTTTGCATCTTCTCATAAATCACAAAAGATCATCATGTTCCATACTAGTGTTTCACTCTCTCACCAAATCTCGTCACGGATGTACCTTCCTACATCAGGTGCCCGAGCCTTGCCATCTAGGTTATCTACTCCAGGCCAGAACTCGTCAATGAATGCACGAGCGTCGCCATCCAGAGTTTCTATCACAATTCTAATCACAACCTAAAATCATATCATTAGGTTTGGGGTAAGTTTCCTCACTCTTCCTAATTCATTTTAAGCATGCATATTTTCTCATTCATACTTAACAATAGTTAGATAGACATGGTATAACACAAATATTACAAGTAAACACATATATCACACATCACATAAAACATCACTTTTCACATAGTAGTTCACACATATTCTAAGGCATACAAGCCACCACTAACTCCTACCAAGCATTCTTGGTTAACTCATGGTCTCACACTACCATTCACTGCCTTATTGGATCATCCTTCCAAAGGCTTTGGACTCGTATCAATCGGATTCCCGATTCTTGAGTTTCGGTGGAATCAAAATCGCATACATTACACATTCATCACAATATTTAATTCTACCATAACAATCCATGACATAAAATCATGTTTCTATCTCACCATCTCATAGAGCATAAAATTATCTTTCCAACGCTTCCGACCGTGCGTCAATCCGAGTTACGGATCTCAAGTTATGGCGAAAATACGAAAAATAATGTTTTGCTGTCCCAGGCAAATTCGCCTGGCGAATCCCTGACGAATCAGACTCGCCACCCACTCGCCTGGCGAATCTGGACGGACCAGAATTCTCCAAAAATGGGTTTGGGATTCAAAAATGATCCAAACCTTCAACCCACATGATATTAATGCATCCAAATACCCAAAACAACATGTTAGAACATATTTAGACATGCATTTCATCAATCTATCCGTTAGATTTCATCGATTTATCGAATTTACTCGTTTTATCAAAATCTAACCTAACTCTAAAACCTCCAAAAATTTACTCTAAAGTCTCTATCTAGAACCCACCTGATGATCGAAGAGGAGTTTGGAGAAGATGATGATCCGTGAGCTTTCTCTCTTCTTCCTCTTTCTCCATTTTCTCTCTTTCTCTCCTTCCTTCTTCTTTCTCTTCTTTCTCTTCTTCTTTCTCTTTACTATCTTTCTTTTTCCTTTTCTTTTCTTAACATATATATATATATATATATATATATATATATATATATATATATATAATACTATAATATATAATATAAATTCAACCGGGCAAAATATCTCCAATTGATCAGTTATCAGAGTTACCAAAAATTACTTTCTTGAACTATCAATTATTAATCCGTCTCTTAATAAAATAATTGATCTCTTCAGAGTTCATTAGTTGCTCTATTGATCCCAAATGTCAATACTTAAAGTACTTAGAGGATTCCATTAATCCAATTATCCAAAGATAGAGCACGTAGATACTCATCTGATATCCAATTGAGCATTTAAATAATACGGGGTATTACACATCAATATGCATATCATCTGATATAGGAATATAACAATTAACATATGTATACATAGATATACGTGTTAAAAAATTATCGCAAACTTAGTACAATATTAAATATATAAAGAAAATAGAGAATTTTTGGCTGACCTATTTATGATGAAAAACATATTCTAGTTTATTGATATAATATAATATATATATATATATATATATATATATATATATATATATATATATATATATATATATATATATATATATATATATATATATATATATATATATCGTAAGTATTTATTATTGGTTGATTATAGAAGGCTTTTGAATAATCCTATATTAGGATATATTAGGATGATCAAGAAAAAGGATTATCACGGTCGCATTCGAGGGAGAATGGGTGTGAGGTGGAGATGAAGATTTAAGATATTGTGATGTAGTTTTCAAGAGGTTGGGTATCCTTAAGCTTGACATAAAATTAAAGTTTTTTACTCTGACATATCTCCTTTCCTTTTTATCATGTTCCAAAAAAAATAGTGTTTTTAGGTTGGGTTTTTATTTTTATTTATAAGATTTAAAACAAATTATTCTCATGTTATTTGTTCAATAATAGTTATGAATTTTCGTTATGTCGTTAAGTTTTGTAGCGGTTATTTTCAAATTTTATTTGTACTTTGGTTATTTGGAAAAGAAAGTGTTTGCCAATCAAGTTCAATTTAATTTTTTTTCATTCAAGATCAATACGAAACATTCAATCATAGAAAAGTTTGTATTTGCAAAGGTTGCTCTTATAATACTGCCCGTTTACTAAGTATCACCATGTTACCAATGTAAAATGCATTACCCAGAATCCATACAATACAGTTAAAATCTCGTTCTCTTTAATGTGGTTACATACATTAGCTATAATTTATTCCGTATAGATATGGTTAGAAGGACTTGCACAATGTATATATTAATTTTATTTTCATCTGTTTCATGCGTGAGTTACGATTAATCTAAAATTCATTAAAAATTATAATATATTTTTAACTTTAATTGAAATAGAAATAACATGTGAATTTAATCTAAAAGATATTAATTATTTTTATTTTTGAGAGAGAGTTATGTTTATTTCATTGATGTTTATTTTACAGAATTATATATTAATCGTATGATATTTATCAAATAGGTAAAGTAAAATTAAGTTTTTATACCCAAAATTAGTTTATAAAAACTATTACATGAATGATATAAATTAAGGCTAAAATTAAATAAAAAATAAAAATTACATTTATGTTTAGACTTGTGTTTATATGTTTATACCCAAATTCAGTTTATAAAAACTATTACATGAATGATCTAAATTAAGGTCAAAATTAAATAACAAATAAAAAATACATTTATATTTAGACGTGTGTTTAGACATGTATGCAGATTAAAAAAAGCGGACAGTGCCCGTTTGGACGCTAGTTTGTAATAAATAAAAAAATATATGAAAGTAAATATTTTATATTAATTGATACATCCATACACTTTAAACACTCTTTATTATTTTTATATGCTAAAGATTTTAATGGGCAAAATTTTACACGGTCAAATAAGAAATCATTAATATTAATATGTCAACTAATTTTAAAATATTATGTTATTTAAGGTAAAATATGTCATTGTTTTCACACGTACTTCTATCTTCTCTATCATTGTGTTGGCGACACTGCAACTCGCTTGGGGATTTTCTAATGTCGCTCAATTATTAATTATTATTATTTATGATTTTCTAATGTCGCTTATTTTGGATATATTTTTTTAATATGTAAATTTGAAATAGTTTTAAAATTTAATTATTATTACTTTGGTTTAGTTACATAGATAATTAAGTTGTTATTAGTATATCACAAAACTTAATATATAGATAATTTAAATTAAAAACAAAATTAAATTTCACAAACCTGCCGCGACTTCAGTTACAGGTGCAATTCTACTTGGACCGGCTTCATTATCATGAGTTCCTTGAAAATGAGAACTTGGAAAAGTCATATTTGTCAAATTTTGAAATGGAACGCGCGACCGACTATTTACGGTGCGTGATTTTTGAGTTTCTTTCTGTTGGTCTTGGCGTCGCCTATAAAGTTCTCGTCGTCTCGATAAATGGTTATCTCGTTGCTCATTGTCCATATTTTGTTTTCTTTTTCGTTCATTTTCTGCCCTTCGTGCCCTTTGGTGTTGGCATGACATTTGACGAGTATCATTTTCCATGATAATATATCTGTCAAAAATTTGTATGCAATATATTTAAAATTAAAATTATTACACTAACGACATTGAAAATCAGTAGCAACTAATTACATTAAACTTAAACAAATTACACTAATCCAACATAATGCTAAATAAAAAATATTCTCAGCGATAAGAAGAGTTATATGAAAAAGAATATGAGTACAGGAAAAGTAGTCATGAAAAAGCTCTACTTTTCCAAGTATACTTTCATTATAAAGACTTCTTGGTGCAAAGAGAAAAATCTTCTGTATCTTATACTAGTATTATCATACACTTAGCCATAAATGAATAAATAGTTTTATGTAACGTCGTGGATACGAATAAATTTTGTTAGTATTAAATTCTTAGTTTCATACATGGATGAACAAAAATATGTTTGACGCCGTATATAACCTAACTATATAACTCTCGCACTATCTCATTCTTTGTGATTCCTATAAATGAACCTAATAGTGTTAGGTTTTATACTAATAGCGTTGAACTTAGTATTGAATTAATTAATCTTCCTCATTTCTGATGAAAAATTCCTATGTCAATCCAATGGATCAGAGATGCTTAATTTTAAAAAATGCTTCTAGTTTAGCCAACAGTTTAATTTTACAACGCTTTCATAATTTTTTTTAAATATTGCCAGTTTTATGAAAGGGAATAAACTTACCAGTTTTCAAACCTTAAACTTTTCTTAAATTCTGCAGACACCAAAAAGTCAATGAGAGAGAGTCTTGGTAGGAATGATTGAAAGCAATTGTAATTTTGAAGGATTGAGCAAGATGAAGCAGTTGAGAGAGGTTATGCAAGCTTTAAATTTTGCATTAGAATTATTCTCTTAATTGTAAAAATGTTTTTCTGCAGAACACAACATTTAAGTTGAAACTGCTTTTTCTACGTGTAGTACGTCGGAGAGATTTTTGGAAAACAGTTATTTTTTTTATTCATAATTATGTTAAAATAAAAAGAAAGTAAAGGGCAATATCCTATATACTATTATGTGAGGTCATAATCTTCGCAGATTGTTACTCTTAATCCCAAAAGGCAAGAATATTACTCTTAATCAACAGAAATTATTTAATTTAAGATTAAGACCCCAAATAATAGTATATATTTGTCAAAAATTTGTATGCAATATATTTAAAATTAAAATTATTATAGTAACGCGTATATTTAAGTTTATTTTTGAGGTTTAATACTTTTTCATTGCTCTATTTTCTTTTTCTATCAAGTCTTATATCATTGTAAGATTGAAAAACAATAAAAAAAACTATGCGGAAGTTACATAACCATGTGAATTGGAAGTTATGTGTTAGACATGAAACATACAATTTGAATTGGAAGTTAATAAACCAACCCAAAACTGTAACAAAAAAAATATACAAAATGCTTTTTGGAAAATTAGAAATTAATAAGGGTAGAATCGGTAGAGAAAAAGGCCAACCCAAAAACTTGTATCCTCTTTATATATAGTAATAGATTATTATTATTATTATTATTACTAGCGTTCAAACGGGCACTCTCGTGCCCGTTTGTCCACTTTTTTTAGTTCGCTAATGCGTCCAAATATAAACAGATATATTTGTATGTAAATTTTGCGATATATTTTCGTATGTAGCGAGCACACCTAAAAAATTATAAATCAATCAATCAATTTATTTCTCTTCCTCTCTTGCTCCCTTTCTCTCTCTCTAATGCACACTTGTGAAATTGTGAAATTATTAACATATTTTCTGTTTAATTTAATTTTAATTATTTATGTGGTGTCATACACATTTTATTGCACTATATTATGTTAATCATAAGTAAATTTGTTTTGTCATCTTTAATTTAATTTAATATGAAGACTAAAAATATGGAATGTGAGTAAATAATATTTTTATATTGAGTGTAAATTTTTTGACATAAACAATATTACATATGTTCCTATAATTTCAGGTTTGTTTGAATGTTGTATGACATAAAAAAATTATTTACTTTTTAAAAGAAGATGTGGAGAAATATAAAATTGAAATTGTTGGAAATATAAAGAAGATATGATTTTTCAAAATAGTTGAAAATTGGAATAAACAAAACCGCTTGGATTTGGTACCGTTGTTTATACACTTCCATTTTTAAATAACACTTATTTGTTTAATAAAAAAAAATACAATAAATGGTCTAAAGAGAAAAGTAGAATAATATTGATAATTACGTAAGGGCAATAATAGAATGAAAAGAGGGCAATCCAAAAACATATATTCTCTTTAAATATAGTTAAATTATAGATTTATATAAATATTTGCATGCGCGTTTGTCCGTTTTTTAATGCGTGTCAATAAAAATATAAGCGATATTTTTTATTTAAATATAACTTTTAAATAATATTGGAGAAAATTAATGATAAAAAGTTATGTGGAAGTTAATTAGAAGGATTTCAAATTTCAGTAAAAAAGTATCATTATAAAATATAGTTATTTTTTAATGGAAATTAAGGGTTAATTAAGGAATAAATTAAGGTCAGTCCAAAATGTTCTATCTTCTTTATATATAGTAATAGATTCAAATTTCAGTAAAAAAGTATCATTATAAAATATAGTTATTTTCTAATAGAAGTTGAGGGTTAATTATGGAATAAATTAAGGTCAGTCCAAAATGTTCTATCCTCTTTATATATAGTAATAGATAACCTTAAAAAAATCTAAATAGATTGATGTTAAAAATCAGAATACTTGAACGATAAAAAAAAAACAAAGTATATAGAAAAATACAATTTTAAGAAAATCTACAACACAATAATTATTCATTACTATGGAAGGAAAAAAATTTCCAATATTCATAACAAAAATAAAATCAATATCACAATTATAAAAAACAGGGAATTGAAATTATGAAACACAATTAGAAAAGTTACAATTAAATATCGTATATAGATTCACAAAAAGGAGTGGAAGTATTTCAAGGTGGGTAACGGATGATAGTTGCCACAGTGTGGCTTTCTCCTTGTGTCACTTTTTCAGTGGTCTTTCACCATTTATAACAATTGTGTAAGAAGATCATAAATTAAATGTAAAAAATCAAAAAAGAAAAAATAGAAAGGAAAGAAATCATTACAATAAAAATAAATTTCATTAAAAATTACACACCAAGAAGACAGAAACAGTAAAAGAAATACCATGAGTGTTATGTTTTTTTGAATGTCATTGTCGTTGTTTTTTTTTCCTTTTCTCTATGCCCTTCCATTTTTTTTTTGGTTCTCATGATTCTCCATTTTATGCTGCTAATATATTGGGAAAATCGCTCAACTTCTTGTGTAACTGCTTAACTTCTCTCATCTACGCTTTTCAATTTTTTTAATTTTTAAATTTACAGTCTTTTTTGAAATAAACAAATTAGTGTATAAATGGGTAGTTATTCAAGGGCAATAATGGAAGAAAAATAGGCCAGTCCAAAAAATTTGTATCCTCTTTATATATAGTTATAGATACAAATCAATATTTCAATGACTCTCAAACAAATAATTATAAAAAATATGTAAATGTCAAATACTCAAATTCCTTAATGCAATTAAAATCAAAAAGTAAAAATGAGGTTCACCAAATAAGTTATGTGAAAGTACAAATTTATCAATACAATGAATAAAAACAAAAAGAAGGCAAAAATAAATTAAAAATGATGATTTGGTCGTTCTCCTTTTTAGTTACTTGGACTTGTTCTACATAAAGAATTAAATCCATAAAATATTAATAGTAGTTTTATTTGTCATCGGTCATCCTATCAACTACAATGAATCACAATAAATGACTTGAATCAATATTAAATTGATAAAATAGGAAGATTTAACAATATAATAAATTGTAAAATAAAATAATCCAACAATATAATAAATTGTAAAATAAAATAATCTAACAACATAATTGAAAAATACCTTAATTTTACTGACAAACCTTTCATCCATGACATCAAAATCTTCAAGTGTATCCAAATGCATACTAACATTTAAGACAATATCAAAGAAATGAAAGTTAATAGATAGTAAACATAATTTTGAAAAATATATTCATTTACACATTGCCATCTTATAAGCGAAAAGCACATCAAACATGTAAAGAAATGATAATTACATAATGAGGAAGAGGGTAATATAGAATTGATTGAGATGTAAGAAAATTATATTTTCATGGTGAGATAAGTATAATATAAAATTGCATTCATGTTTCACATATAAATATAAAGTGACGATGATGGGGAAGATATGTGGGTGGAATTAAAATATCAATTTTAACCTTAAAGATTTTGTAGGGAAAATTTGAGGAAGACATTATAGAATTATAATTTAGTATGATTATGGGCCAGTTTGTTTCAGCTTTAAAAAAATGGATTTTTTCTTTGTATTTTTGAAAATGGATTCTACAAAAACGTTTTTCAAAATAATACAAGTTTTTTTAAATTTGTTTTTTATAAATTAAAACACTAATTTTGACATTCTATAACATTAATATACATTATTGAAGATCAAAACATAGTCAAAATCACAATTTTTTCAAAAAGGTGTATTTCAAAAATTATTTTCATGAAAAGCTATTTGAAATAGTTTCAAAATTAAGTGATTTTTTGAAATTTTGATATCCAAAAAAAGTTTCGATAAAATGATGAAATACCTAAAATAACATTTTAAGAATAACTATTCAAACCAAATTTTCATTTGAAGCTTTTATGAAAAGTTTCTTTGTAAAAATTTTTTCTACAAAATTATGTTACACTATAAAAATCATTTAAAAAAAAAAGCCAAAACAAACGGGCCCTATGTGGTTAGTAGGTAGTTAGATAGAAGTTTCATTTAAATGAGTTAGTTTTTGGTTTTTCTATTAGTTAATTAATTAATATTAATATAATTTATTATTATTAAAAATAAAATAATTAATGAATGAATTGATAGAAGAGTTTTGGCGTGGATGTTTTTGTGGAAGAACTTCTTGGATTATAAAAAAACGTTAACTCCCAAGTTTTGAGTTCAAGTTTTAAGTAATGTAGTTAGTGGTTATTTATTAGTTTTTTTTATAAGCAAATAATTATTAAGTGTTTATTTGATTACTTGTGTTGTGTGGTAATAATATTACGTGGTTAATAGGTAGTTAGATAGAAGTTTCATTTAAATGAGTTAGTGTTTGGTTTTTCTATTAGTTAATTATTTAATATTAATATAATTTGTTATTATTATTAATAAAAATAAAATAATTAATGAATAAATTGATAGAAGAGTTTTGGCGGGAAGTTTTTGTGGAAGAACTTTTAGGATTATAATTTAGTATGATGTGTAATTGTTGTTAGGGTCACATTTCTATCTAATGTGGGACTATTATCCACACTACTCACACTTGTTAAAACACTTCCCCTCAAGTGTGAGTCTATCCGCAATTGCTCATGACACCACTGTTATGGCATTGAACATTGTGGAATTTTTTTTTCTAGAGCAACACCTGTGTGAGAGACACACCACATACTCACCCAAAACTTTAAGGTGATAGGTGTGTAGGTTCTCCCACTTATAAATGCTCTAGTTTCCACATTTCTAGCCAATGTGAGACTATTACACATACTACTCACACTAGTTATATTTAACAATTTATTTGTTCCTTGTTGTGCAATCTATCCTTTTATTTGGTTTTTTTGAAGAAATAAACATATGCTATTATTCTTTAGAAGAAATTGTTTTGTGTCTTTGATAGTAATAGTTCACAAACACTGTAAGTTTGTAACTCTTGAATGAAGGTTGCTTATTTTTATAAGAAACTATAAAAATATAACTGTTACTTTGTATTTTTTTAGTGTTATTTTGTGGAATTTATGTCTATCCTTACAAAACACTCAATTGTTGGGATTCACATGAATTTCATAATATTATTGGGTTGAGTAAGTGTTGCTGGTATTGATTAATTTTCATAATGAAATTTATATCAATTTATTATTTTCTCTGTAGTGAATATAAGTTAAATGCATCTTCTCTTATTTTAGATATATTGTTTTACTTGTTTTAGAGTAAACCAATGTTTTACTTTTTGAATAATGAAAGTCTATTTAAATGAGAGATAACTTGCTATTACTGATGGCACTTGATTTGCTATCATCTTTCCTTCTATATATTTGTATAAAATACGTTTGGCTAAATTACATTCAGGGTCCTTTAAGTTATTTAATTGTAACACTTTGGTCCTTTATGTTTGTTTTGCTTCAAGTAGGTCCTTTAAGTTATTTTAAAATATCAAGTTAGTCCCTTAAATTGTTTTTGTAACGCTTTGGTTCCTTTTTTAAAAATCTCCGTTAAAATAAATTGTAAACTCATATACCTTTTGAACTGGTTTTTCGCGCTGATCACGAATATGTAACTAGTTTTGCGTTTTATTGTGTATTTTGGTCTGATTGATGATTTTTTTCATTATGTATTTCGTCCATTTTTAACTAATTCTCATGAATCGTAACTTGTTTGATAAATTTGATTGCATATTCATGATCAGCGCGAAAAACCAGTTGAAATGATGTATGAGTTTACAATTAATTTTAACGGAGATTTTTAAAAAAGGGACCAAAGCGTTACAAAAACAACTTAAGGGACTAACTTGATATTTTAAAATAACTTAAAGGATCTACTTGAAGCAAAACAAACATAAAGGACCAAAGTGTTACAATTAAATAACTTAAAGGACCCTGAATGTAATTTAGCCAATACGTTTTATATTAATTTTTTAGCTAATATGTTCGGAAATGGGGAAGATTACAATCCCAAAGGTAGGAGATAGAATTTTAATAACAAGGAATTCAAGTAAAATCCTAACTTTATTTTTTTTATTTTGATATTTTCCTATATATTTCTCCCTAATGATTCAATAATGATCTCAGAAAATTATGTGCAACCTGTAAAAATATTGAAGTGGTCTGATCAATTTAGGCATTGTGTCGAGCCTATGACCTACATATTTTGGTATTGAAGTAGGAAAAAAAATAAAAATAAATAGATAATTGTAAAATTTTGACCAAAATTATGAAGGAACTAAGAATATTTTTTTGAGTTAACACAATAAAAAACTTTTATTACCGTAGAAATAGATGGAATGTTTGATTGACAAGGTGAACCATGAGAAACATCCATGCCCAAAATTAGAGTTGGAGTTTTGGATACAATTGGGATGGATGGAGAATGTTCAACCTCTAACATATAATTCATCCTACCAAGCTACAAGGGAATAAAAACATTCAATGGTTGGACGAAATGACATGGCTAATGATAAGATTCAAAGAAATTATTGCAAAAATAAATATACCTTGGCATTGATCTTCAGTAAAACATTGGTCAAGTATTGGTCGTTTAGCCTAGAGGGTGCTACACACTGAGTAACAATTCCAAAGTCAACAAGACTCTTCTTCTTCCATTGACCTTCACATGTCAGAATTATTTTTTGTTAAGAACATTTAATAATTGCTTTAAATAATTACTTAAACAATTTAAAGTAATTGTTTAAGGCAATTGTTAAATGTTCTGAACAAAAAATAATTTTGACATGTGAAGGTGCGTGGAAGAAGAAGAATCTTGTTGACTTTGGAATTGTTACTCAGTGTGTAGAACCTTGAGTATGAAAGATACGAAAACTTGAGTATGAAAGTTTAAACTTTCATGGAAGTTGGAAGTTCGAAAAATGATTCTTTGTGGATGAAAGACATAATGTCCACTTCTGTTTCAGAGGCATTTGACAGGTTCAGTAATCTTCTTGTAGGTAAGGTTGGTGACGGCGTAGATACGACATTTTGGCAAGCCACTTGGCTGGGAAATTCTACTTTGAAATGCAGATTCCCGTCACTGTTCCAAGCATGCAGGAAGACGCTATGCTCAGTATGTGAGATGGGGGATTGGGAAGCTGGTCATTGGAGTTGGAAATTCAGGGAATTCCAGGAAGGTGAGGATCAGCAGCTTCAGTCGGAACTAGACGATTGCAGGAAGATGCTGGAAGAGGTACAAATTCAGCATGATGAAAAGGACGCTTGGGAGTGGTCTTTCGACCGTTCAAAAGGATTTTCAGTAAGTTCTTGTTACTCCTTCCTAAACTCTTTCGAATAGTTAAACTTGCTCGACGACCAATCCGTAGATTTGCTTAATCTTTTGTGGAGTACTTTTATCCCTTTAAAGGTCCAAGTTTTCGCTTGGAGGTTGGTGATAGATAGGTTACCTACGCGGTCGAATTTAGCGGTTAAACACATTATAGAGAATGACCATGACAAGATTTGTGTGTTGTGTTTCTAAGAGATTGAAGACTCCTCTCACTTATTCTTCTCTTTCCATAAATCTTTGAGGGTTTGGAGTAAGATTTGTGAGTGGGTGGACATAGGAAGAATTTCGGAAACTGATTTTAGGCTTCACGCGAAGGAATGGTTTCAGAGTCTTAAGGGTCGTGGAAAAGAGGGAAAGACAAATTCAATTTGGTTTATCACCTGTTGGAGTATTTGGAGGAATAGAAATAATATTTTGTTCAGAGACGAAATTTGTAATGTAGAAGATATAGTTAATGCTATTATTGTTTACTCTTGGAATTGGTTGATTTTAGGTAGAAATGAGAGCAAGAAGTGTAGCTTGTACGAGTGGCACAAATTCCCCTACGATTTTTTGTAATCTTTATGTAGGGTTGTTGGTTGTAGTTCGTTGGTTTTGAGATGCCCTTAATCTCCTATTAATGAAATTGTTTATAAAAAAAATACTAACAATTTCAGTAACAAATTTACTATTAAAAAAACTAGTAGAAGACCCGTGCGTCCGCACGGATAAGTTGATTCTTAGATTAAATCATTCGATAAAAAATCTAAATGTATGTGGCTCTTTTTTAATACATCTTTAAATGTATTCACAATAATTGATAAATTTTGAATTAAAAAAATATCAAGAGTAATCATCTCAAAAATAGTTATTTGGCTATAGTAATGATCCAGCATACATGTGCATCCGCACAGATTAATTTATCTAAAATGATATAAAATATATTTAAATGGATATGTAAATTTGAAAACAAATACTTAAAAATAAATAGGTATTGTTATGGTAGTGACCCGTGAGGATTTGAATAATCATTTTAGAATATACAAACTTTTTACAAATAAACAGATTAGAAATAATTTTGTACTTTATATATGTACTGAAATGCATATGGATATGAAAACCAGTGCGTCCGCACGGGTATGAAAAAAAGTATGAAACATATTAATAGTTGAATTATATTCAAAATACATATTAAGAGTAATATTTATGTATGTTTTTTTTAATAAGCAAAAGATGTTTAAGTAAATAGGATACTAGGTGTATCCAAAACCATATACAAAAAGGTCACTTCTAAACTCAGGACCTACAAAAAATCACAGGGAGCATTAACCCAAGCGTAGTAATTACAATTAGATGCGTTTTAATGTTTCTTTCCTATCCACCACCAAGAAAAATGTCGATTAGTAATAGTATTCAACTCCCAAAAGTCATCCCTAAACATTATGTTATTTCTAGACACCCAAATTACCCAACAAATAATAAGCCACATTCCAATCGCATTCATAACATTAATCTTCTTCTTGACACATCCGTCCATCCAACCTGATAAGTGGTTCAAAATATCTCCAAAATAAAGCTCCTCAATACCTACCCACCTAAACATATACTTCCAAACCAACACTGATTTATAACAGTGGAAAAATAAATGTTCAGACTTTTCTTCATCTAGAAAGCAAAAAGGACACACCATGTCTTGTTCATCAGTTATAATACCTCTGCGTTTGAGATTGTGACGGGTAGGGATTTTGTTGTGTAACAATCTCCAACCAAAAACATTGACTTTATGAGATGTATGTGCTAACCATATTAACTTGAATGCAGACTTTAGATTTTCCCCACAATTCCAACTATGTTCTCCTTCTTTATTCTGCAGCAAACTATATAAAGATGAGACATTGAAGGTACCGCTACTATCATGCTGCTAGACAATATTGTCTAAAGCATCTGCGTTCACTTCGACACCCTGCAGAACGAACTGAAGGGCATCAGCATACCGCCCGTGATCTTCAAGACAGTTCTGAAGCATCAAGTCTATGTTCCAATGCCAGCAACCGGCAACACGTAATCCATAGTCCGCAACCTTACCCTCCTTATTTACCACACTATTCCAGATTTCAGGAAAAGAAGATGCCAACATATCGGAACCAACCCAACGAGCTAGCCAGAAGGATGCCTTAACGCCATCTCCAATTGTATAAGACACTAAATGTGCGAACCTGTTATTGGCACAAAAGATTGAAACGTTAATCATATCCCTCCACCAAAGTGATGGAGGAACAAGATACTTAGGAAGCAGACCATGATGAAAAGCAAGTTCCGGATTAGGATATCTGTGATTTAGTATTCCTTTCCACAAAAACTCATCCTGCAATAATATTTTCCAGATCCATTTAAACATCAGAGCTATATTGAATATCTTAATGTCTTTCACCCCTAGTCTTCCTTCTTCTTTAGTTTTACAGACCACATCCCACCGAACCCATAATTTTCCTTTTTTAATCGTTGAACCGTTCCATAAGAACCTTTTTTGAATGGAAGTAATAATTCTTGTAACCCGACTAGGAAGTTTGTAAAAAGACATGTAATGTATGGGGAGGTTTGCTAACACTGAATTAATAAGGGTAACTCTTCCTCCCATCGACAGAAACCGGCCTTTCCACGTGTTCAATCTTTAGCGTACTTTATCGATCAATGGTTTCCAAAAAGAGATTAATCTATGATTTCCACTGATGAGAATACCCAGAAACTTAAACGGACATACTGAAACTTTACAAGACAAAAAATTTTCGGCAGCCCTAAGCTTCGAATCTTCCATACCAATCCCAAAGAGAGAACATTTGCTGAAATTTATATCTTGACCGGAAACCAAGTGGAATCCCTTCAAAACAGCCTTGATTGCAATTAGATTTTTCCACGATCCATCTCCCACCAAGACAGAGTCATCTGCGTATTAAAGGAGGTGAATGTCCACATCCTGAGCCATTCTAAAACCAAAGTATATTTTGCTGTTTACTTCTCTATCCATAAGCACTGCCAGGTCTTCCGCTGCGATTGTGAAAAGGAAATGAGCCAACAGATCTCCTTGTTTGAGTCCTCTATTGACAGCAAAGTCCTTAGTAGGACTCCCATTGACCAAAACAGAAGTGAAACTGTTGAAAACTCCGTTGTCCATCCATGTCAACCATTTTTCTCCAAAGCCCATTATTTTCATTACATCACGCAAGTATTGCCACTCCACACAGTCGTAAGCTTTGGCGAAATCAGCCTTAAGAAGTAACAATTCTTTCTTGGATCTTTTTGCAAAATCGATAACTTCGTTCAAGGACAAGACTCCATCAAGTAAATTCCTCCCTTCGATGAATGCCGTTTGAGTTTTTGAAACAATGGTTCCTATATTTATGTATGTTGATAATTAGAATTGGTCTTAGATTTTGAATATATATATATATATATATATATTGTTTAGATTTAACGGGTTATGTTATGTCCGATTTTATGAACTGTTCCAATCACATATGAATACATATTGGAATAAAATTAAAAATCACTAAAATCTCTTCTTTTTATATCAATAAAGTTTTTTGCAAAAAAACACATCTTTTCATCTTACTCGTTTTTATTGAATTTTAATGTTGATATTTCATAATCTTTGTAAATGTAACAACCGATATAAATTCTTCTCTACACACTTGGTAAGATCATTGAACCCATTTGTATTTATTTTAAAATAACTATTATTTCTGAAATACTATAATATTAATAAAATTTTAATAACATACATTCTCTTCAATTTTAAAATAAATGTCATGTAATACTATTTTTATACATATTTTAGAAGTTGAGATTAAGAATTTTCCTTCATTCATACAAAATCAAAATCTTTTAAAAGTCTAAGATAAATGTAAAAATTTATAGCTAAAAAATTGAATTTTAAACTATATTTTTTAGAGACTTGTTTTACATATATCTGCAAAACAACTGAAAAAATAAATTAATCAAAGATAAAATTTAGAAGGCTATTATTTTATAAGGGTGAAATACACACTTAACTCCAATATTAAGTAGAGTTATACACAAAAATCCTTTTGCATCCATTTCAACACCAGTTTACACCCTCTAAATAAGGTTTATTTAAATAAATCTTGATTTGAATAAATCTTAGTCCATCAAATTTTGGAATATTTTTCTTCACAATTACAAACCATATAATTGACATAAACCTTTATATGTATAAATTTCACAACTATCTGAAAATCTAGTGTGAGTCAGTTTGACATATAATATAGTTTGGAGAAAAGAAAAACTAAATGATGTGTATTTTGCAGGCAAAACTTTGCTCGATAACTTTTCAGCATTGATTTTGCAGGCAAAACTTTGATCAATAACTTTTCAGCATAGATTCTGGTAGCTGCTTCTATTTTTTTTTTCATTACTATCCTTGCACCTCCTTTAGGCACTTCTGAAAAGTTCACTTTAGCACTCCTACCACCAACTTATTATAATAATTATAATCAATAAAAATAAATTTAAATTAACTATAAACTGATTATTTAGATTAGAAAAAGATGGCATATAGTTTAAAGTTTTGTATATGAAAACACGAAAAAAGATGGCATATATTCTCTTAATTACACATTTGTGAGTAACAAATTAGAAAAATAAGAATGAGAGCCTAAAATTATAGCTGAAAAACTCACTTAATGCTTGTGATGCACTCATTTTTTCTGTGGATCTTTACTAAGCAATCTCTTAACAAAATCCTTTGACTCATCTGACAGAGAAAGCCAGGGAGGTTCATCAAAACTTGGATTAGCTTTCAATACAGTACGAAAGATACAAGACTCAGTCCGAGCACAAAATGGACGGATGCTACATAATAAAATATATGCAATCACTCCAATGGGACTTATATAAATGAAAAAGAAAATTAAAGTATGAAAATATAAACTATAGTGATATTAGAGGACTATATGAAGAAAGTGTATCATCTAAGTGGTAAAAAATGTAGCAGTGAAAACACCAAAAATTAATCTTGATCATCTAGAATTAGGCAACTAACATTAAACACCTAGCAGGATCAAACTATAAGCACCAATCTGAAGCATGAAGGTATTTCTAGCTATACTCACAAAGTTTGAATCTTGAATCATCAAAAGACAAAGTATGATTTTGATACAATAAAGATATATGTTGAAAATAGGAAATATCTCACAGAATATCAAAAGATATATCAAAATTTCCACTTGAAGGTAGGTTCAATCCAAAGAACAAAGGGAGAAATATTTAAGATGGTTTAACTCCATCGCACAACTGAAGCAATACAATTTAGACAACAAATGTTTTGTCCAAAAAAGCATATGTTTATGACACTAAATACTATTACAAATAAAGAGTTTTTTTTTTAAACTACATTTGGAACTTAGATTGACCTTATAAAGAGGAACAAAATCAGAGAAAGAAAAACAGAAATGCAATAACAGTTAGCTTTCCAGGATGCATCAGAGAAAGGATTTCCAGGATTTCACTGTCTCAATTAACATATCAAAATATCCACAAAATTAATAATACGGTGTCTAAGATATATGTTAGTTGTGTTCTCCCTAGGTTGCACAACAGTTAGCTTTCATCTATGTTGAAGACCTGCAAGTGCAAGTAGTGGAAGAACAAAGGAAATACATCATTTTTATAAAACACATTATGGAATATGCCCCGTCCTAAAGATTTATGTGTAAACTTTACATTCACAAACCAAATTTTTTTTAATAATTTAATCATATACAATTGCAGAAACTATCAACATACCATAGATGATTTATCTAGGTAGGCATGTAGTTGTTCCCCACAGCAACAGCAACAACCACAGAATCAACATATTCTTTACTGGCAGCAGCAACAGGTTATGAAGCATAAGATGTCTCAGATGCAGCAGCAACAACAACAGAAGAATCTTCTACAATCAAATCAGTTGAATACCTCTCAATAATCTATTATGCAAACATCATCTGGAATGCAGCCTTCGACAACACAATCGTCTCTATCATCTAGCCTTCAGCAACAGCAACATTCCCAAATTATTAGGCAGCAACAACAACAAAACATTTTCCAGTAATTTAATCAAATACAATTGCAGAAACTATCAACATACCATTGATGATTTATCAATGTACTTTTAATTATGACAGAAATCATTTACAGCAAAAAAAGAGCATCATAGATCCATCCCTTGTCTCAGAAATATTTAAGTGGCATATTGCTATAAGGTCTGGATGGATGAAGAGGTTAGTTTTAGTACCTGGCACTGTGTTGGCACCTGTGGTAAGGGTTGACTCTTGAACTGGTCATCTAATTCTTCAGCAAAACAATTAGCATTGTCATTCTTTTTTAGAGAAGTCAAGTTTAATGATGCACGGTACTTGTTGACTCCCTGAAAAATCACATCTTCCTCATCTGCAGTGGAATGTTAAGGTAAGGTAAATACAGTTCCAAAGAGTCAGCTTCAATGCACACATTTATTAGGACTTGTTTCAATAGGCTTATTTGAGTTTAAAAGCACTTATGATATTGTTAGAACTAATAAAACAACTTCTGATATGTTGATAATTTGTTTTCAACTTATTTCCATACGCTTTCCAGGATTGGTTACAAGAAAACAATTTGACTTTAATTTATCATGTGTTATAGAAATAGATTATTCATATAAGTGCTTATACTATAAGCTTCAAATTAAGCCGAATACCCTAACATGACTAAGTATGTTTCAATTTCAGTTTGAAAGAGGTCCAACTTACTCCTGACCCAATCAACCAAGGAAGACGGATTCCGTCAAGCACGAGGTTGAGTACTTCCAAACTGAAATCCAAACACATTTTGGTCTTGTTTTGATAAGCAATTTAATTATGCACTTACAACGTAAACATTATCAATGAACCTATTTCTATAAAATAACAAAAGATAAAAATGAAGTCGGTCAAACTGTTTCTAAATAGAGGGTATCATTGTCCTGACTTGGAGTAACACCAAATTGGTTGCCATTAATCTGAAATTGCAGCCATGAAAACATGTGATTTAGCATAATAATAGTCTTAAGTATGCTCGATAAATTGAGAAGTTAAAGATTACCACTGGGTTTCTAAGCTCTTCACACAAGAACCTTCACAAAAGTTATTCATACAAGAAGCGATCTGAGCTCTTCACACAAAAACAGAGTTAAAGTCATTACCACTGGATTTCTAAGCTCTTCACACAAAAACAGAGTTAAATTCATTGAAGAACCATTGATTAACCATGTAAATCACAGACTTGAAAAAATGTATGAACAACAATGTTGGGAATGGCTTACATTTGAAATATCAACTTCAAAATCAGTAAAACCAGAACAGCAAGATACATCCATGTCTGAAAATAAAAAATGAAGGGGTCAAATAACTAATCACCTTAAACAATGAAAGATACCTCTTCAATACTCTGACCTCTTCTTCATGGTCAATCTGTTGTCCCCGTTCATGCTCGATCTGTCGCATTTCGTCTGAGAGCTCATTCCTGTACTCAAAATCTAAAGGAAATATGAAAGAGATAGAAATGATAGCAAAAAGTGTAGCTTGTACGAGTGACACAAATTCCCCTACGATTTTTTGTAATCTTTATGTAGGATTGTTGGTTGTAGTTCGTTGGTTTTGAAATGCCCTTAATCTCCTATTAATGAAATTGTTTATAAAAAAAAATACTTACAATTTCAATAACAAATTTACTATTAAAAAAACTTCATGTGCTGCATAAAATAATGCTAAAATCTCTGGAGTTTATAAAAAGACAATTCTCCTTTTATAAATTGATTTTATAAAGTTTAGTTAACTTAATATAAAAAAATTAATATGTGGGAAACATAGTAGAACCAAAAAAAAAAAAAAACAAGAGAGATGAGCTGTATACTTTTAAGGGGAAAATTGCTTACAATTTGTGTAGATTGCACTTCTTTAAACATCGAAGTTGAGCCAAGATTAATGAGTGTATCAAACAAAACTAAAGAAGGATCTAACCCAAAATCCCCTACCAAGCCACCCACACGGTCTGAGACGAAAAGAAAGGTATCCACCATAATACAAAACTGACGCCGATGAATGATATACAAACACCTCCACTGCCAACATCTAAAGATATCAAGCCAACAAGTGATATGATTTATGAGCACTCAATAACAAGGTAATCCACTATTATAATAGTAATCGTTCAATCTATCCTATTATTTGGATTTAAGAAAACTAGTCAGTAAGCCCGTACAATGCATGGATTTATTTGAATAATTGATAGTAAATAATTATATTTGACATATAAATAATTAAAAATAAAAATGAATAATGTAAACAACTATTATAAATAAATAATTTTTTATTTATATATATAAACAAACCATTGATTAAATTAAAATTAAAAAACTATTAAAAATATGCAAAAGAAAATAATTAATACTTAAAAAACTAAAATCATCCATGTGCTTTGTTTTATATATATAATGTGATGTTAAGTGACGACAGTGATACTATTCAAAAAATAAATAAAAATTATGTTTGAAATAAGTTAACCTCAACTCACAACTAATTAGTTGAATTGATCTCTCCTAATGATAGTGAAAATATAATTTTCTTATTAAAAGATTATTTAAGAGAGTAGTTAAAAAGTAGAAATAAAAGTATGTTAAAAAATATTAAGTAAAATAAAAAAAATTAGGATAGCAAGTATAACATAAAATTGGCATTTAATTATATATTGATACTATAAAATCATAAAAGAGAAGTATGAGGTTAGATATGTTTATGGGTCTAGAAAAATAAACTATCTTGCTTTATAACTATGTTTCTTTATATAAATATATTTTATTGAACTTGGAATGTGGTGCCTTTCACATATAGTTATATTAGAGTGATTTTAATGGAATGCAATCTTATGTTATTTAATTATTAATTATTAACTATAAATAATATAGTTTTTATAAATAAATATTAATTAATTAATTAATTAATTAATTAAAAGTAATAATAATTGGTGGATATTTTTATTTAAGCTAAGGTAACTTAAGTAAGGAAAATTAGTAGAGTTAGTGGGTTGATTATTGACCAGTTACTTCCATCAATAATTAATAATAAATGAAATAAATAATAATAATAATAATAATAATAATAATAATAATAATTATTATTATTATTATTATTATTATTATTATTATTATTATTATTATACAAATCAATATTTCAATGACGCTCAAACAAATAATTATAAAAAATATGTAAATGTCAAATACTCAAATTCCTTAATTCAATAAAAATCAAAAAGTAAAAATGAGGTCCACCAAATAAGTAATGTGAAAGTACAAATTTATCAATACAATGAATAAAAACAAAAAGAAGGCAAAAATAAATAAAAATTGTTGCTTTTGTCGTTCTCCTTTTTAGTTACTTGGACTTGTTCTACATAAAGAATTAAATCCATAAAATATTAATAGTAGTTTTATTTGTCATCTGTCATCCTATCAAATACAATGAATCACAATAAATGATTTGAATCAATATTAAATTGATAAAATTAAATAATCCAACAATATAATAAATTGTAAAATAAAATAATCCAATAATATAATAAATTGTAAAATAAAATAGTCTAACAACATAATTGAAAAATACCTTTATTTAACTGACAAACCTTTCATCCATGACATCAAAATCTTCAAGTGTATCCAAATGCATACGAACATTTAAGACAATATCAAAGAAAAGAAAGTTAATAGATAGTCAACATAATTCTGAAAAATATATTCATTTATACATTGCCATCTTATAAACAAAAAGCACATCAAACATGTAAAGAAATGATAATTACATAATGAGGAAGAGGGTACTATAGAATTGATTGAGATGTAAGAAAATTATATTTTCATGGTGAGAGGAGTATAATATAAAATTGCTTTCATGTTTCACATATAAATATAAAGTGACGGAAGACATGTGGGTGGAATTAAAATATCAATTTTAACCTTAAAGATTTCGGAGGGAAAATTTGAGGAAGACACTATAGAATTATAATTTAGTATGATTATGTGGTTAGTAGGTCGTTAGATAGAAGTTTCATTTAAATGAGTTAGTGTTTGGTTTTTCTATTAGTTAATTAATTAATATTAATATAATTTATTATTATTATTATTATTATTATTAATAATAAAATAAAATAATTAATGAATAAATTGATTAGGGGTGGCAAATGGGCATGCCCGCCCGTTTAGGCCTGCCCCGCAAATGCCCACAAAAAAACGGGGCGGGGCGGGGCGGTCATAGTTGAGGATGCGGGCCTAAAACTTAGGCCCACCCCGCAAAAAAGTGAGGCCGGGGAGGGAAAACCCACGGGCATTGCATCTTTTAAGCTTAAAAATGCAAAATTTTATGTAAATGCTCGTGCCCGCAAAAGCCCGCGAAGAAAATAGGGCGGGGCGGGGCGGACACATTAGAGGGTGAGGGGCTAAATCCTTGGCCCACCCCGCACTAAAGTGCGGGTAAAACGAGCATGCCCAACGGGCCGGGCCTGTTTTGCCACCCCTAGAATTGATAGAAGAGTTTTGGCATGGAAGTTTTTGTGGAAGAACTTCTAGGATTATAAAAAAACGTTAACTCCTAAGTTTTGAGTTCAACTTTTAATTAATGTAGTTAGTGGTTATTTATTAGTTTTTTTTAGGGTCATGCTAACCAGTGCCCTAGGGGCACTGGTTAAGAATTATAAATAAGGAAAATCTTAAATGTTTAGTTCATTAAATACATATAAAATTCTTAAAAAAAGTTAATTATTTATGTTTTCAATGCATTGAATATACATATATTTTGAAAACACATGTATTTATAGATTATTAAAAAATGTTCAACTTACCTTTTAAATCTCTTAACCAGTGCCCCAGGGGCACTAGTTAGTATTTCCCTTTTTTTATAAGCAAATTTTAATAAAAGGATAAGTATCAACGTGAGTTAATGGAAAAAAAAAAACTTTAATTTAATTAGCAATTAATTGATAAATCAATTAGAGGAAAACAATTAATTGCCTAACAATAATTATTGCATTAATAATTATTAAGTGTTTAATTGATTACTTGTGTTGTGTGGTAATAATTTTACGTGGTTAACAGATAGTTAGATAGAAGTTTCATTTAAATGAGTTAGTGTTTGGTTTTTCTATTAGTTAATTAATTAATATTAATAGAATTTGTTATTATTATTAAAAAAAATAAAATAATTAATGAATAAATTGATAGAAGAGTTTTGGCGGGATGTTTTTGTGGAAGAACTTTTAGGATTATAATTTAGTAGGATGTGTAATTGTTGTTAGGGTCACATTTCTATCCAATGTGGGACTATTATCCACACTACTCACACTTGTTAAAACACTTCTCCTCAAGTGTGAGTCTATCCGCAATTGCTCATGATACCACTGTTATGGCATTGAACATTGTGGAAAAAAAATTTTCTAGAGCAACACCTGTGTGAGAGACACACCACTTATAAATGCTCAAGTTTCCACATTTCTAGCCAACGTGGAACTATTACACATATTACTCACACTAGTTATATTTAACAATTGCTTTGTTCCTTGTTGTGCAATCTATCCTTTTATTTGGTTTTTTTGAAGAAATAAACATATGCTATTATTCTTTAGAAGAAATTATTTTGTGTCTTTGATAGTAATAGTTCACAAACACTGTAAGTTTGTAACTCTTGAATGAAGGTGGCTTATTTTTATAAGAAACTATAAAAATATAACTGTTACTTTGTATTATTTTAGTGTTATTTTGTAGAATTTATGTCTATCCTTACAAAACACTCAATTGTTGGGATTCACATGAATTTCTTAATATTATTGGGTTGAGTAAGTGATGCTGGTATTGCTTTATTTTCATAATGAAATTTATATCAATTTATTGTTTTCTCTGTAGTGAATATAAGTTAAATGTATCTTCTCTTATTTTAGATATATTGTTTTACTTGTTTTAGAGTAAATCAATGTTTTACTTTTTGAATAATGAAAGTCTATTTAATTGAGAGATAACTTGCTATTACTGATGACACTTGATTTGCTATCATCTTTCCTGCTATATATTTGTATAAAATACGTTCTATATTAATTTTTTAGCTAATGTTCGAAAAGTGGGAAGATTACAATCCCAAAGGCAGGAGATAGAATTGCAATAACAAGGTATTCAAGTAAAATCCTAACTTTACTTTTTTTTTTATTTTGATATTTTCCTAAATATTTCTCCTTAATGATTCAATAATGATCTCAGAAAATTATATGCAACCTGTAATAATATTGAAGTGGTCTGATCAATTTAGGCATTGTGTCGAGCCTACGACCTACATATTTTGGTATTGAAGTAGGAAAAAAATTAAAAGAAAAATAGATAATTCTAAAATTTTGACCAAAATTATGAAGGAACTAAGAATATTTTTTAGAGTTAACACAATAAAAAACTTTTATTACCGTAGAAATAGATGAAATGTCGGATTGACAAGGTGAACCATGAAAAACTTCCATGCCCAAAATTAGAGTTGGAGTTTTGGATACAATTGGGATGGATGGAGAATGTTTAACCTCTAACATATAATTCATCCCACCAAGCTACAAGGGAATAAAAACATTCAATGGTTGGACGAAATGACATGACTAATGATAAGTTGCAAAGAAATTATTGCAAAAATAAATATACCTTAGCATTGATCTTCAGTAAAACATTGGTCAGGTATTAATCGTTTAGCCTAGAGGGTGCTACACACAGAGTAACAATTCCAAAGTCAACAAGATTCTTCTTCTTCCATGGACCTTCACATGTTAGAATTATTTTTTGTTAAGAACATTTAATAATTGCTTTAAACAATTTAAAGTAATTGTTTAAAGCAATTGTTAAATGTTCTGCACAAAAAGTAATTTTGACATGTGAAGGTCCATGGAAGAAGAAGAATCTTGAAGACTTTGGAATTGTTACTCAGTGTGTAGAACCCTCTAGGCAAAACAACCAATACCTGACCAATATTTTACTGAAGATCAATGATAAGGTATATTTATTTAGCCATGTCATTTCGTCCAACCATTGAATGTTTTTATTCCCTTGTAGCTTGTTGGATGAATTATCTGTTAGTGGTTGAACATTCTCCATCCATCCCAATTGTAACCAAAACTCCAACTCTAATTTTGGGCATGGAAGTTTCTCATGGTTCACTTTGTCAATCCGACATTCCATCTATTGCTACAGTCATAAAGGTATTTTTATTATGTTAACTCTACAAAATATTCTTAGTTCCTTCATAATTTTGGTCAACATTTTACAATTATCTTTTTTTTTTTTTTTTTTCCTACTTCAATACCTAAATATGTAGGTCGTAGGATCGACACAATGGACACTAATATATAAATATAGGGCATGTGTCCGAACCCAGGCTTCTAAAGTTGAACTTATTGACAAAGGAATTAAAGGTTTTTTGTGTTTTTATTCTTTCAATAAAAAGCCACGTGGATATTTAACAATCATACACGGACGATAACAAAACTTTTATTTGGTCAACACTAAAGACTACACGATCTTGTTTTGTTTTTATTAAAGGCAAAATAAAGAAATTCCATTAATATAGGCATAAGAAATGCTCGAATAACACACTAGTTCACACACCAATTATAGCAGTTATTCTCCTAAACAAAATTGAAGCAGTAAAGCTTATTGCCCACTGCCCACTGTAGAAGACAGGAGCCATAACTAACAAACACTCCCAAATACTAAACTAAAGATATTGCAGTAAGAGCACACCAGAACTAAAGAAGAATCTAACCCAAAATCCCCTACCAAGCCACCCACACGGTCTGAGAAGAAAAGAAAGGTATCCACCATAATACAAAACTGACGCCGATGAATGATATACAAACACCTCCACTGCCAACATCTAAAGATATCAAGCCAACAAGTGATATGATTTATGAGCACTCAATAACAAGGTAAACCACTATTATAATAGTAATCGTTCAATCTATCCTATTATTTGGATTTAATAAAACTAGTCGGTAAACCCGTGCAATGCACGGATTTTTTTGAATAATTGATAGTAAATAATTATATTTGACATATAAATAATTAAAAATAGAAATTAATAATGTAAACAACTACTATAAATAAATAATTTTTTATTTATATAGATAAATAAACCATAGATTAAATTAAAATTAAAAAACTATTAAAAATATGCAAAACAAAATAATTATTACTAAAAAAACTAAAATCATCCATGTGCTTTGTTTTATATATATAATGTGATGTTAAGTGACGACAGTGATACTATTCAACAAATAAATAAAAATTATGTTTGAAATAAGTTAAACTCAACTCACAATTAATTAGTTGAATTGATCTTTACTAAAAGATTATTTAAGAGAGTAGTTAAAAGGTAAAAATAAAAGTATGTTAAAAAATATTAAGTAAAATAAAAAAAATTAGGATAGAAAGTATAACTTAAAATTGGTATTTAATTATATATTGATACTATAAAATCATAAAAGAGAAGCATGAGGTTAGATATGTTTATGGGTCTAGAAAAATAAACTATCTTGCTTTATAACTATGTTTCTTTATATAAATATATTTTATTGAACTTGGAATGTGGTGCCTTTCACATATAGTTATATTAGAGTGATTTAATTATTAACTATAAATAATATAGTTTTTATAAATAAATATTAATTAATTAATTAATTAATTAATAGTAATAATAATTGGTGGATATTTTTATTTAAGCTAAGGTAACTTAAGTAAGGAAAATTAGAAGAGTTAGTGGGTTGATTATTCACCGGTTACTACCATCAATAATTAATAATAAATGAAATAAATAATAATAATAATAATAATAATAATAATAATAATAATTATTATTATTATTATTATTATTATTATTATTATACAAATCAATATTTCAATGACTCTCAAACAAATAATTATAAAAAATATGTAAATGTCAAATACTCAAATTCCTTAATTCAATTAAAATCAAAAAGTAAAAATGAGGTTCACCAAATTAGTTATGTGACAGTACAAATTTATCAATACAATGAATAAAAACAAAAAGAAGGCAAAAATAAGTAAAAATTGATGATTTTGTCGTTCTCCTTTTTAGTTACTTGGACTTGTTCTACATCAAGAATTAAATTCATAAAATATTAAAAGTAGTTTTATTTGTCATCGGTCATCCTATCAACTACAATGAATCACAATAAATGACTTGAATCAATATTAAATTGATAAAATAGGAAGATTTAACAATATAATAAATTGTAAAATAAAATAATCCAAAAATATAATAAATTGTAAAATAAAATAATCTAACAACATAATTGAAAAATACCTTAATTTTACTGACAAACCTTTCATCCATGACATCAATATCTTCAAGTGTATCCAAATGCATACTAACATTTAAGACAATATCAAAGAAAAGAAAGTTAATAAATAGTAAACATAATTTTGAAAAATATATTCATTTACACATTGCCATCTTATAAACAAAAAGCACATCAAACATGTAAAGAAATGATAATTACATAATGAGGAAGAGGGTAATATAGAATTGATTGAGATGTAAGAAAATTATATTTTCATGGTGAGAGAAGTATAATATAAAATTGAATTCATGTTTCACATATAAATATAATGTGACGATGATGGGGAAGATATGTGGGTGGAATTAAAATATCAATTTTAACCTTAAAGATTTTGTAGGGAAAATTTGAGGAAGACATTATAGAATTATAAGTTAGTATGATTATGTGGTTAGTAGGTAGTTAGATAGAAGTTTCATTTAAATGAGTTAGTTTTTGGTTTTTCTATTAGTTAATTAATTAATATTAATATAATTTATTATTATTAAAAATAAAATAATTAATGAATGAATTGATAGAAGAGTTTTGGCGTTGATGTTTTTGGGGATGAACTTTTAGGATTATAAAAAACCGTTAACTCCCAAGTTTTGAGTTCAAGTTTTAAGTAATGTAGTTAGTGGTTATTTATTAGTTTTTTTTTTTATAAGCAAATTGTAATAAAGGGATAAGTATCAACGTGAGTTAATGGAAAACAAAACTTTAATTTAAATTTCAATTAATTGATAAATCAATTAGAGGAAAATAATTAATTGTTTAATAATAATAATTGCATTAATAATTATTAAGTGTTTAATTGATTACTTGTGTTGTGTGGTAATAATATTTCGTGGTTAATAGGGAGTTAGATAGAAGTTTCATTTAAATGAGTTAGTGTTTGGTTTTTCTATAAGTTAATTAATTAATATTAATATGATTTGTTGTTATTCTTAATAAAAATAAAATAATTAATGAATAAATTGATAGAAGAGTTTTGGCGGGAAGTTTTTGTGGAAGAACTTTTAGGATTATAATTTAGTATGATGTTTAATTGTTGTTAGGGTCACATTTCTATTTAATGTGGGACTATTATCCACACTACTCACACTTGTTAAAACACTTCCCCTCAAGTGTGAGTCTATCCGCAATTGCTCATGATACCACAGTTATGGCATTGAACATTGTGGAATCTTTTTTTCTAGAGCAACACCTGTGTGAGAGACACACCACATACTCACCCAAAACTTTAAGGAGATAGGTGTGTAGGTTCTCCCACTTATAAATGTTCTAGTTTCCACATTTCTAGCCAATGAAAGACTATTACACATACTACTCACACTAGTTATATTTAACAATTGCTTTGTTCCTTGTTGTGCAATCTATCCTTTTATTTGGTTTTTTTGAAGAAATAAACATATGCTATTATTCTTTAGAAGAAATTGTTTTGTGTCTTTGATAGTAATAGTTCACAAACACTGTAAGTTTGTAACTCTTGAATGAAGGTTGCTTATTTTTATAAGAAACTATAAAAATATAACTGTTACTTTGTTTTTTTTTTTAGTGTTATTTTGTAGAATTTATGTCTATCCTTACAAAACACTCAATTGTTGGGATTCACATGAATTTCATAATATTATTGGGTTGAGTAAGTGTTGCTGGTATTGGTTTATTTTCATAATGAAATTTATATGAATTTATTATTTTCTCTGTAGTGAATATAAGTTAAATGCATCTTCTCTTATTTTAGATATATTTTTTTACTTGTTTTAGAGTAAACCAATGTTTTACTTTTTGAATAATGAAAGTCTATTTAAATGAGAGATAACTTGCTCTTACTGATGGCACTTGATTTGCTATCATCTTTCCTTCTATATATTTGTATAAAATACGTTTTATATTAATTTTTTATCTAATATGTTCGGAAATGGGGAAGATTACAATTCCAAAGGCAGGAGATAGAATTTTAATAACAAGGAATTCAAGTAAAATCCTAACTTTATTTTTTTATTTTGATATTTTCCAAAATATTTCTCCCTAATGATTCAATAATGATCTCAGAAAATTATGTGCAACCTGTAAAAATATTTTAGTGGTCTTATCAATTTAGGCATTGTGTCGAGCCTACGACCTACATATTTTGGTATTGAAGTAGGAAAAAAAATAACAATAAATAGATAATTGTAAAATTTTGAACAAAATTATGAAGGAACTAAGAATATTTTTTTGAGTTAACACAATAAAAAACTTTTATTACCGTAGAAATAGATGGAATGTCGGATTGACAAGGTGAACCATGAGAAACATCCATGCCCAAAATTAAAGTTGGAGTTTTGGATACAATTGGGATGGATGGAGAATGTTCAACCTCTAACATATAATTCATCCCACCAAGCTACAAGGGAATAAAAACATTCAATGGTTGGACGAAATGACATGGCTAATGATAAATTTCAAAGAAATTATTGCAAAAATAAATATACCTTGGCATTGATCTTCAGTAAAACATTGGTCAAGTATTGGTCGTTTAGCCTAGAACGTGCTACACACTGAATAACAATTCCAAAGTCAACAAGATTCTTCTTCTTCCATGGACCTTCACATGTCAGAATTATTTTTTGTTACGAACATTTAATAATTGCTTTAAACAATTACTTAAACAATTTAAAGAAATTGTTTAAGGCAATTGTTAAATGTTCTGAACAAAAACTAATTTTAACATGTAAAGGTCCATGGAAGAAGAAGAATCTTGTTGACTTTGGAATTGTTACACAGTGTGTAGAACCCTCTAGGCTAAATGACCAATACCTGACCAATGTTTTACTGAAGATCAATGCTAAGGTATATTTATTTTTACAATGATTTCTTTGAAACTTACCATTAGCCATGTCATTTCGTCCAACCATTGAATGTTTTTATTCCTGTGTAGCTTTGTTGGATGAATTATCTGTTAGAGGTTGAACATTCTCCATCCATCCCAATTGTAACCAAAACTCCAACTCTAATTTTGGGCATGGATGTTTTTCATGGTTCACCTTGTCAATCCGACATTTCATCTATTTCTACGGTAATAAAAGTTTTTTATTGTGTTAACTCTAAAAAATATTCTTAGTTCCTTCATAATTTTGGTCAAAATTTTACAATTATCTATTTATTTATTTTTTTCCTACTTCAATACCTAAATATGTAGGTCGTAGGATCGACACAATGGACACTAATATATAAATATAGGGCATGTGTCCGAACCCAGGCTTCTAAGGTTGAACTTATTGACAATTCATCCAAGCTAGTGCCTTGTACGAAGATTGGCGAAGGAATTAAAGGTTTATTGTGTTTTTATTCTCTCAATGAACGCACACACACACACACACATACACACACACACACACACACACACACACACACACACACACACACACACACACACGCACACACATATATTTAAGCAAGAATAAAATCCAAATTATTGAACCATGTCATACATGCACACGTAAAAGATGATGATGATACAATCACACATCAACAATTAACTTGAATTATGTCTGTTATAAGTTAGTTAGTTGATTATAACTTAGTTACATATTTATGGTTACATTTTGGTGTGCTAGGATGTAGGTTTCCTATGGTATAAGCAACCATACTCGCATATATATATCCTAGCTTGTATTATCTTCTTCTTCAATGAGAATTCTTCTTTCAATGTTCATTTTGATCCTCTTAATATGGTATCAAGCTCTTATCAATGAACAGACTTCTTCAAATTCATTCTACAATTGTTTGTTTCCTTCTTCTTCTTCTTCTTCTTCTTCATTATCTCCCTTAATTTTCTCATCACATTGCACCATTGTTGATACCTTGATCATCAATCTTTGCTCTGCAATTTTTCTTGCTTTCCTCTGTTGATTTTCTTGAATTTTTCTTACAAATTCTAATCTTCTTCCTCATCGATTCAACATGCCTCCGCATTTTTCACCAAACTCTCAACTTGATCTTGGCTCTATCTACTACATTCACTCGAGTGAAGGCCCTAATTCAGTCACCATCAATCCAAAGCTCGATGGTTCCAACTACCTCACATGGAGCATATCCATGAAGCATTTATTGGGTGCTAAGAAAAAACTGAATTTCATTGATGGATCCATTGAAATTGTGTATGAAGTCATCTCAACTTTTATCAATGGAAACACTGTAATCAGCTTATCCTTTCTTGGTTCATCAATTCGGTTAGTGAATAAATTGCTTCAACAGTTTTCTTTCATGAACATGTTATTGATACTTGGAATGGTTTACATGAATAATTTTTCAAGGCTGGTCGTATTTGTATTTTTGCTTTGCGTGCTTCCATCAATAATTTGAAACAAAACTCCAGATCAGTTATGGAGTACTTTCTTGAGCTCAAAGGCCTTTGGGAAGAACTAAATTTCCATAAACCTCTCCCAATCATGTATCGTGCTCACAGGTGTATATGCTATGCAGTTCGTAATGCTCAAGAACACAGACTTGAAGAACAAGCTACCCAGTTTACTAGTTTGGATGATATTTTCTCTGCTGTTAAGACTCATGTTTTGATTATGAATCCCTTACCATCCATAAATCGAATTTACTCTCTTGTGGTTCAAGAAGAGAGTCACCACAAGAATCTTACACCTGTTGATGATTCATCTATTTCCATCAATGCTGCTCAAGGATCAGATTTGAAGCATAAGGAAGGATCTCATAACTCCATAAGTGATCCTAGGGTGTGTACCTTCGGCAACAGAACTTGCCATACTGTTTATTTCTGCTATCAAAAGCATGGCCATCCCAACTTTAACAATAACAAATCATCTGTCAATGCAAGCCAAGTGGAGAATCCCTCACCTGAAATCACACCAGATGCCTCAATTGCCAACAACCAAATGCCTATTTCTCAAGCTCAATATGATCAACTCATTAGTTTACTCAAAAATGCCACACCTATCCCTACTTCCACAACTAATCAGGTGTTAACTCGCCAGATTACAAATGGTGAAACCTTGGGTACCATCTGTAATAAAGTTTCAGGTACTATTTGCAACATTACTTATCATATAAGTAATCTTTCTCATGCATGGAGTTTAGATTCTGGAGCCAATGACCATGTCTGTTCATCTTTACATTTATTTAGTTCATACTATCGAATTAAACCTGTAAAGATCACCCTTCCCAATAGCAATTGTGCAATTGTTCAATATGCTGGCAATGCTAGCTTTACACTTGTTTTATATCTTAAACATGTCTTGTATGCACCAGACTTTAAACTTAATTTGATATCCATTTCAAAAATGTGTCATAACTTGAACTGTTCTACCCAATTTTCTGTTGATCATTATTTATTGCAGGAAATGAATACCATGAGGATGATTGGTTTGGGTAGTAAAGAGAATGTAGTGTATATCTTGTAGCTAATAGACACTCATTCTGAAGATCCCATCTCCCCTCACCAACTCAAAAGCCTAACACAAGCCTAAACATGCCATGTTAATACTTCTTTTCCTTTACCAGACATCCAAAATATTGTCATTCCTAAGTCAGCCTTATGGAATTTTCGTTTAGGACATGCTTCCCCCAAAAGAATAGCTCAAACGTCAAAAAATATACTCATTATTTGATTAGGATATTCATGCTACCTGTGACATTTACGATTTGGCCAAACAAAGAAAGTTGCCTTATCATTCAAGTAATTTAATTGCATCTCAAAAATTTGAGCTCTTACATTTTGATATTTGGGGTCCTTTATCAACTCCATCTATTCATAATCATTAATATTTATTGACCATTTTAGATGATCACACAAGAATTGTATGGATTGTAATTTTAAAATCTAAAGCTGAGGTATCCATACAAGTTCAAAACTTCATTACCAAGATCATTAATAAATTTCAAATTACACCTAAAACTATTAGGTCAGATAATGGTCTTGAGTTCTTCTTACACTAGTTTTATGCCTCCAAAGCATTATGCATCACATTTCATGTGTTGAAAACCCCCAACAAAATGGTCAGATAGAAAGAAAACACCAACACCTTTTGAATGTAGGCAGAGCTATCCTATATCAGTCCAAGTTTCCAAAATCTTATTGGTCATATGCCCTTCTATGAAGATGACTAAGTTCTGTTCCTATACCTCTAGGAGGTCGTCGGGACAATTTGTACGAAGCCCAAGAGGAGGCTGGAAGCTTTTAAGAAGCCTACGGGTCCTTGTACGAAGCCTAAGAGGAGGCTATCATTCCCGGAGGAAGAGATCATTATACGAAGCCTAAGAGGAGGCTGGAAGCTTTTAAGAAGCCGACGGGTCCTTTTACGAAGCCCAAGAGGAGGCGGGGTTGCTTTTAGGAAGCCTGTGGGTCCTTGTACGATGCCCAAGAGGAGGCCGATGCTTTTAAGAAGCCCGTGGGTCCCCAAACCCTGAGAAATTCAAGACAGGCTATTCACAAGGAATAGATCAAGCCAGGAAAGTTCGAGAATTTGGAAGAAACTCAAAGATGCCATTCACGGAGAATACATTCATCTCTGGGAGTAGAGTTTCTTGACAATTCCTAATGAGGACAGCCGAAGAGAAGACTGTATCTGGTGATCCTATTGGGGATCTAGCTGTCTATTTCTACGAATAATTGAAACGGATTTACCTAGTTCTAGACGTAGTTGCCGGGGAAACTCTAAATATCTATACTATTATTACACAGTTGATATGAGTTTATGAAAGAAGACTTACAGCGAAACAGCCCCACAATACAGTTATATGTATATGAAAGAGGTAAATGAAAGCGTATAAACACCTACTCGGTTGTAGAGCTTCCATGCTGTTTTGTTAGTTGTTCAACAAAGAAAGATTGAAAACAACAGTATATTCAAAATCAAAGGAGAAAGTGCTTTGAAAAAGAAAGATTTGGGGCTTACAGCTCAAGGAGAGGCCTAGGGTTTTATCAATGATTGCACTGTTAAATTTGTACAGAGGGACTTATACAAGTGACTGAGGCCCACAAAAGTTTTCTGTACAAAGGGATGGGTCTTACACTCTAATAGAGGCCCAAAAGGTTTAAAGAAAAGAAATGGGTCTTACTACTCGAGGGTAGGCCCAGATGACTTTTCGTTAAAAATGGCGATCGTACCGAGGTTTTCTTTTAACGCGGAGGGACTTATACAATAAGTGAGGCCCAAAAATGGTTTTGGTTAAAAGGGGGTTGGGTCTTACACTCTATTAGAGACCCAAAAGTTTCGAATGGGTCTTATAGCTCAAGGAGAGGCCCAGATGGTTTATTTTTAAACTGGCGACGATCGTGCCGAATGTAAAAATGTACAGAGGGACTTATACAATAAGTGAGGCCCTAAATTGTTTCTGTACAAGTGGGTTGGGTCTTACACTCTAATAGAGGCCCAAGAATAATTTTAAATGGGTCTTATAGCTCGAGGAGAGGCCCAAGGTTTTTTTTCAACGGACTATGATCGCGTCAAACTTTTTGAAATACAACGGGACTTATACAATATGTGAGGCCCAAAAATAGGTTTGTATTTACAAAGGATTGGGTCTTACACTCTATTAGAGGCCCAAAAAGTTTTGAAAATGAATTGTGAGGGTTGAATTAATAAAAAACCGTAATTTATTTCCAAAATGTATTTTAATTAAATAAAAATTCAATTAAAATGATCAAAAATTGTTTAACATGAGGGAAACAAATTATGATCTTGTATTAATGCTTCAAAAATCAAGTATTGACCTACAAAATAATTAGAAGTCATTGATCTTTTCAAAATCAAGAGGGAAAAAATATTTTAAATGTAAAAAACAATTAAAATATTAATTCTTTGCAAAAATATCAATTATATGAAATAAATAATATTTTTGGGATTTTTTGGGAAAATAAAATATTTCAACATTTTTGTGAATTATTAAAAAAAGAATCAACTCAAAATCATTAAAACTCAGAGAGAAATTAATTTTTGAATCAATTAAATAAAAATCACAAAATTCAAATATTCAAATGTTGGAAAATGGCGCCAAGAACAAGGGCAAGAACACACGCGTGTTCTGAGTTTCTCAGATTTGCATTTTTTATCCAATCTCACTGAATACTTAATCATATCATGCAATCCACATACCAATCAACTCGTTTCAACCTCACGATCATGTCTATGACAATTAATTTCATTTAAATTAAACATAAAACAAGAAATCACGAACAATCCTCAAGAACCCTAGATTCTGCATGAAGGCTGGGATTATTGATACACGATTCAAACAATGAAATTAATTGAGGGGAAACATTCCATGCATGATTATGAACATATGGCCAAATTATTGTGCAGCAAAAATTGCATGGATCATAGAGTTAGAAGAGCTCATGCTTACCACTTGTAGCTGGTGATCGTGATTTGTGTTGGAGGTATTACAGATGAGTTGTGATGATCTGAACAGCTTCCCTACACCCTATGGAGTGTGTTTGAATGTTTGGACTTGATTGAAATTGGCTGGATCACTTCATGGCATCTCAACTGCAACTTGGTTAAAACCTTGAGCGATTGACCGGTGATTCTGAGAAATCAGTGTTCCAGTTGTTGTTTAAGTGTTTGATCAGCTCATATGTGATGTATATGAGGTGTGTGTGTGATTGGTTTGATTGGAAAAGCTCTCAAACTCAAAACCCGATAGTGACTTGCCTTAGAAGGCAAAATTGGAGTGAAAGAAGAGATTTTGAGGAAAGCATCTGTTTGATGGCTTTGGTGTACTCAAACTGATCACAATTGAGCTCTATTTATAGGAGAGCAAGTTTGTTTTGCAAGGAATAGTGAATGGCAACTGCTGAGTAGGTTTGGCCAATGTTGGCAAATGAAAATCCAAGTCTCCTCTAGCCATTGACTACAGGTTAGGGCACAGGCTGCTGGTTCCCTTGGTCTTGGATAAGTCTTGACTGAATTCAGTTGAGAATGGCTTAGTCCATGCCACCTTGATGCTTCCATTGAATGCTCCAATCCAAAATTGGAGTCTTGTCCCTATTTTGGCAATTCTAGGTTCAACATGCTATTTCTTGTTCCAAAGACTTTGGAGGCTTGGCTCAGTGATTGTCCCCTTTAGATTCAATCCTCAGATGTGTCCAAAGTGATGACAAGGCTTGGAATTGGCTGATTTTGGAAAATCGACCAAAAGTGCAAAAATCTGCCTTGCCTTGGCAGATTTCAGCAAGGCATCTTGCCAATGTCATATCTCATAGCTCAAATTGAATTTGGTAATGTTCTTGGCCATTTTGGAAAGCCCTTACATGATACAACAACTGTTTGAACATGTTTGGTTTTGATCTCTTTTGAATCCAAGTGAAAAATCCTCCTACATTTGGAAAAAAGTAAAGGCAGATTCTGACTTAGTGAAATTTTCACTAAGTGTTGGAACAAAGTGACTTTTCTTGATTTTGATCACTCCATAACTCAAAATCCATGAGGAATTTGGACATAGGTCAGTATGAAGCTTTTGTAGAGGGAAATGTGATCTACAAATCAAGCTTTGAATGGGGAACAATGGCCTTGTGGTTTAGGAGTTATGGTCCTCAAAAGTTTGCACATTAGTGTTACTTTTTCCATAACTTAGAAATTTTTCTAAGTTTTTATGGTTACCCCTTTTACAAGTTATCCCACTTTCTTTGATTTTTTTTTTATGAATGATGATTCAAATCATACATTAACATCATTTTAGGATTAAAAATCCATTTTGGTGAAAAATCTCAAAAAGTCAAAGTTGACTTTTGTGCACAGTTGACTTTTTATCAGATGAATTCCAAACTGTGCAATTCTTCAGGAAATCATGTCCTTGACCTAAATTAAACTTGATGGACATGTTCCATGGGTGGTATAGAGTATATTGAATCATGTCTTAGGGTTTGGGAGCATGTCATGGTCAAAAGTCAAAGTTACAGTTGACTTTCCTCGCGAAACCCTAATTGTGGTGCAGATGAAATTGAGACTTGTTGCTCAAGCTTCTTGGATTAATCCATTGTTGCAAATGGATCAATATAGTATATTAAAGCCCCCCCAAATCATGTCTTTAGGTCTTGGTTCATGATTTGTCCCAAAAGTCAACTTAGGGGTGAATTAGGTCAAGAAACCTTAATTCCTGATTTCTGATGTATGCATCCCCTGAGGCCAAATTGACTTAATGTCTGGGTCCATGAGGTTCCATGGAGTATATTAGGTTATGTTTTGAAGCATTGGCTTGTGCCCAGATGAAAAATTTCCATCTGGAGGCCCTGGTCGACCAAAACCCTAATTTGGAGACACTGTCGATCTTGAGACTTGATCCACCTAGAAGGGAGCAGCCTTGTGCTTAATCCTTGAAGTGGGAGTCCTTTTTATCCATTGTGGATATTTTAGAGGCTAGAAAAGTTGAAGATCAAGTCATTCCTTGATTGATCCTTTGTCTAAGGCTCTGAGAGGGCTTAAAACCCTAATTTTGATTGTAGTGAATGCTCAACAACCCTTTAGGCATTTGATGAGGCATGATGGTTCATCCATATTGTGATGATGATTTGCACAATGATGGGAAATCTTAGTAGTCAAAATTTGGGGTATGACAGGGATGAAAAGTCTTCGCCATCCATGGTTGTAAGTAATAATGCTTCGCCCGAGAAGACCTTTTTAACCACAAATGGACCTTCATAATTGGGAGTCCATTTGCCCCTGTGATCTGTACTAGGAGGAAGGATCCTTTTGAGTACTACATCTCCAACTTTGTAAACCCGAGGACGCACCTTTTGGTCGAATGCCTACTTCATCCTCCGTTGGTATAACTGCCCCTGACACACAGCTGCAAGTCGTTTCTCTTCAATAAGGCTCAACTGATTAAACATGGCACGAACCCATTCAGCTTCGTCTAACTTGACATCCATCATGACTCTGAGGGATTGAACCTCGACTTGAACTGGAAGTACTGCCTCCATACCGTACACAAGTGAGAATGGTGTTGCCCCAGTGGACGTGCGTACTGACGTTCGGTACCCATGCAAGGCGAACGGTAGCATCTCATGCCAATCTTTATATGTGACAACCATTTTCTGCACAATCTTCTTAATATTCTTGTTGGCCGCCTCCACAGCGCCATTCATCTTCGGGCGATACGGAGAAGAATTATGATGTTCAATTTTGAAGTCCCGGCACAGCTCAGCCATCATTTTGTTGTTCAGATTAGAACCATTATCAGTAATGATTCTTTCGGGCACTCCATAGCGATAAATGATATCCCGTTTTAGGAAACGAGCTACCACCTGCTTAGTGACGTTGGCATAAAATGCTGCTTCAACCTATTTGGTGAAATAATCAATGGCGACCAAGATGAAGCGATGGCCGTTTGAAGCAGTAAGTTCAATTTTTCCAATCATATCAATGCCCCACATTGCAAAAGGCCACAGAGAGGACATGACACTCAACGGATTTGGAGGCACATGCACTCTGTCTGCATAAATCTGGCACTTGTGACATTTGCGGGCGTACTTGCAACAATCTGTCTCCATTGCCAACCAATAATACCCCGACCTCAATAGTTTCTTTGCCATTGCATGTCCTCCAGCATGAGTACTGAAAGAGCCTTCATGCACTTCCTGCATTAACAGGTCTGCTTCGTGTCTATCCACGCATCTGAGCAGACACTACTACATATTTGATCTACAATAGCCCATATTTAATAGCACTTATTTGTCAAATGCTATTAAATATATAATCTCAAAATATATAATAGCACTTTTATATAAAGCGCTATTATAAGTTATAATAACTTAAAATATTATATTAACCTATAATAGCACTTTTTAAAAAACTGCTATTTTATACTAAATTTTTAAAATATAAAATACTGATTTTGAACATACGATAGCACTTTACTGTAAACGCTGTCATAATAGTGATTAAATAATAGAGCATAATTGTAATTTTTGCATGTCAACACGACTTGAACTCGAGAACTCTAGGTAACTAAAAGTCAATTTCGCCACAAGATCTATAATAGCAATTTAACGAAAGCGCCATTATAAGTGGTCATAAAGAAAACTTAATATAAATTAAAAAACGAGTGCGAGACAGACTTGAACTTCAGACATATGACTACATAAAATATTAGCTTACCACTGGGCGACTTAAGGAACATGAAATGTATCGTATAACATTTATTTATTCTATAATAATAACGCTATTACAATCACAAATAAATTAAGAAAACATTCAGTCCATTCTCAAATATCCTGTGCTATTGTCCTTTTCAACGAAGCCGCATTCTCTATAAGCACAAATTCAATCAAATCTTAGTGAAAATTTAAATTTCTTTTTTCAATTCAAAATTCATTATCATCCAAACCTTAATTTGTTGTGTGTCATTTTTATCGAACCCTAAAATTTCATTGATTTGTTATGTTACTTTGAACCCTAAAACTGAATTGATTTGCTCTACGACCTCCTCCTAATCCTTCTTTAAACAACGATGACGCCAACATTCACAAAGTAGCTCCTCATAGCTCCATTTGCGCCGGAATCATCGATTGGAAGCAGAGAACAGGTATTTCTTCAAAGATTAATTGTAGTAGAATTCATATTTTTTGTTTTTATAATTGATATGAATGTTAGATGTTCGTTTAAATGTCTAGTAGAAACAACTTGTTTATTATTTCAAATGATCCCGGGCGTTGAACCTGGGTTAGGGTCATCGTTAAGTTTATCTTAGCTTTTGAACTCGCCGTCGCCGATGCCGAAAGTTGAACCGTAATCGTAACTGTTGAAATTTGTGTTAGTTACATTGTTGTTTTCGGCATAGTTGTTTACTTATCCATGTTGAGGTTGTGCTGAAATTTTTGAACGAGTCATTGTTAGAGTTATGAATCGTGTCAGCAATGATCCTGGGTGATCCGGGAATAGATTGCGAATAGATCGAGGTAGTAACGAAAAAGTATTGATCGTAACAAAAAGTAAATAAATACTTACAATGAAGGGGAATAACACTGAGGCAAAGTATCAACATAGGAACGATATATCTTGCTTATCAATCCTGCCATATCCTGAAACATGATTTGTGTCAAACACACATAAGAAGCAATACGTTGTGAGATACCTTAACATACATAAAAGTTAATGGAACAGTGAAGAGATTTAGGATGAAAAGTACAAACTGGTTTAGGATGAAAAGTACAAACTGGTTTAGGATGAAAGGTATAAGCATTTTGGACAATTTGCTCCTCTTGGAGGAGAACAGATTGTATTCCACATTATTCATCAAAGGAGAGATCTAGTATTACCACATATATTGAATTGTATTCCACATTATTCATCAAAGGATATATTGAATTTTATTCCACGTTATTCATCAAAGGATAGAACAAACTGCATTCCACAGTCCTGTTTTGTCAAAAAGTAAGTAAAACATTGAAACTAGTAACCACAATCCTGTATGCCTTAACAAGCGGAAATTTCCATATGGCAGAAAAAGAGGGAGAAGAGGAAAATCATCAGAATCAATGCTTGGACTTCGATTAATCGGGTAAGGGTGAGAAGTTTCAATTATATCATGCTTGTATATGTATATGTATGTTTTGTTTGAATGTTTGGGTGAAAAATATATGTTTTTCTATTTGGTTGAATTTGTGAGCAATTGATAGAAATTGATGTTTTCACGGATGAATTGATGAAATGCATGCCTAAACGTGTTCTAACATGTTATTTTGGGTCATTGGGTGTAATACTATCATGTGGGTTGAAGATTTGGATCATTTTCGGGCCCCAAATACGTTTTGGAAAATTCTGGTTCGTCCAGATTCGCTAGACGAGTTGGTGGCGAGTCCGTTTCGCTAGGGATTCGCCAGGCGAATTTGTCTGGGATAGCAAAAACAGTATTTTCGTATTTTAGCCATAACTTTTGAACCGAAAGTCCGTTTTGGTCCCCGTTCGAAGCGTTGGAAAGCTAATGAAATATTCTTTCTATTAAAAATGGATTGGTGGTCCGTAGATGATTTATTTAAGTTGTGGTTTTGAAAAAGTGTTGGTTTTGTCGGATTTTTACCGTCATATTGGTGTGCGAATGATGTGTTATCATGCTATATGCTTTTGATATGTAACATATAGCTGGTGTGCTGTTATATGGCATGAGTATATGTGATGAAATGTTGTGCATGATTGATACGCATTGGTGATGGATGTATGATATTTGAATGGTGTTGTTTTGTCGACTTTTGTCGTTGTCATTGTGTGTAATTGATGTGTATCATGCAATGTGTTGTTGATATGGATATTGTATGACTTGTGTACTGTTGTGAAATGAAAATGCACGTGATACATGTTGTGATGATGATTTGTGGCCTAAGGGCAGGAAAATGCAATAAGTGGTAATTGATGATATATGCATGATTATGGATGTGTATATGTGTGCATTTGAATGTCATGAGTCATTGTATGCCAAGCATCATGATATGCATTCTGGTAACGTCCTGAGTGACGAATTGATTCTAGAGGGAATCCGCTATAACATCGTGTGCCTTAAAAATAAGAGGTGTGAGCGATCGGATGGATCGTGTGCCTTAAAAATAAGAGGTGTGAGCGATGATTATAGACGATCGTGTGCCTTATACAAAGAGGTGTGACCGATCGGGTCGTGTGCCTTATACAAAGAGGTGTGAGCGATCCATAAACGTCGTGTGCCTTAAAAATAAGAGGTGTGAGCGATCGGATCGGATCGTGTGCCTTAAAAATAAGAGGTGTGAGTGACGGGGAACATCGTATGCCCGACGGGGAGTTACATGAATGATCCTAAGTAACGAGCGATGGTTCCAGCAGTGTTCCTGAGTGAACTAGTGATGAGAAATATTGGAAGTCGGTACCGCATGGCATTTGCATAGAGTCGTTGTGTCGGTCTCTGTGCATTTGCATAAACCATAGATGCATTATGTGTGGAAAATCATGATTTGATTGATTATGTGTGAGAATTGTGAATGGATGCATTATGTGAGGAAAATCATGATTTGATTGATTATGTGTGAGAATTGTGAATGGATGCATTATGTGTGTAAAATCATGATTTGACTGATTATGTGTGAAAATTGTGCATCGAATTGTTATGTGTTGAGATTGTGATAGCATTGGTAATTTGATGTGTATGTGTGATAAATGCATTGGTTGTGGATAATATGTATTAGGCATAGACATATGCTATGTGATGTGTGATGTGTTTCTAAATGTTATGATTTGGTATGCCTTAGGTGCAAATATGTGAGTATATTGGATACTTGATATATGCTATATTGTTGGATTAATAGATATATGTTACGTATACGTGGTATGTTATATGTATTAGTATGTGGTGTTTGTGGTGAGAATAGCTATGCGTGTGAAGTGTTATGTATTTGCATATTATTATGCAATCTTGATTTTAGTTGTTATTTCTCACCCTTCTGCTGTTTAATAATGCTCTATGAGGCATTGCAGATTAGAGTTGCTGGAGGTCTTTTTGTGAAGATTAGTCCTCCGTTCTGTTGTCGGTCTTGGTGTCTGCTCAGATACATAGCACGGGAGTCGGGGAACGATTATATATATGTATACATTTGTTGAATGTATTTTGTAGTACTTTTGTGTATATAGTTGATGTTCTAAAATGATTTATTTTGTAAAACAAGTCGGTTATGGATCTTTCCGCTTTATTCCATAATTGACGTTTCCCTTTATATGGAAAAAGTTTCCCCTTTGAGGGTATTCTATTTTATGCTATGTATCAAATTTATGAGCAGGGATGATGTTTTGTTTATTTAAATGTGACATCCTTGTTTCTGTCGGAAAAATAAATTTTTAGTTACTCTAATTTTATTTATCTATTATTTATTCGCGATGGGAATTGGGGTGTTAAAGTCATCAAGTTGTTCTCCACAACAACAGCAACAACCACAGAATCAACATATTCTTTACAGGCAGCAGCAACAGGTTATGAAGCATAAGATGTCTCAGATGCAGCAGCAACAACAACAGAAGAATCTTCTACAATCAAATCAGTTGAATACCTCTCAACAATCTGTTATGCAATCATCATCTGGTATGCAGCCTTCGACAACACAATCGTCTCTATCATCTAGCCTTCAGCAACAGCAACATTCCCAAATTATTAGGCAGCAACAACAACAAAACATTTTCCAGTAATTTAATCAAATACAATTGCAGAAACTATCAACATACCATTGATGATTTTTCCATGAACTTATAATTCTGACAGAAATCATTTACAGCAAAAAAAAGCATCATAGATTCATCCCTTGTCTCAGAAATATTTAAGTGGCATATTGCTAAAAGGTCTGGATGTATGAAGAGATTAGTTTTAGTACCTGGCATTGTGTTGGCACCTGTGGTAAGGGTTGACTCTTGAACTGGTCAGCTAATTCTTCAGCAAAACAATTAGCATTGTCATTCTTTGTTAGAGAAGTCAAGTTTAATGATGCACGATACTTGTTGACTCCCTGAAAAATCACATCTTCCTCATCTGCAGTGGAATGTTAAGGTAAGGTAAATACAGTTCCAAAGAGTCAGCTTCAATGCACACATTTATTAGGACTTGTTTCAATAGGCTTATTTGAGTTTAAAAGCACTTATGATATTGTTAGAACAAATAAAACAACTTCTGATATGTTGATAATTTGTTTTCAACTTATTTCCATAAGCTTTCCAGGATTGGTTACAAGAAAACAGTTTGACTTTAATTTATCATGTGTTATAGAAATAGCTTATTCATATAAGTGCTTATGCTATAAGCTTCAAATTAAGCCGAATATCCTAACATGACTAAGTATGTTTCAATTTCAGCTTGAAAGAGGTCCAACTTACTCCTGACCCAATCAACCAAGGAAGACGGATTCCGTCAAGCACGAGGTTGAGTACTTCCAAACTGAAATCCAAACACACTTTGGTCTTGTTTTGATAAGCAATTTAATTATGCGCTTACAACATAAACATTATCAATGAACCTATTTCAATAAAATAACAAAAGATAAAAATGAAGTCGGTCAAACTGTTTCTAAATAGAGGGTATCATTGTCCTGACTTGGAGTAACACCAAATTGGTTGCCATTAATCTGAAATTGCAGCCATGAAAACATATGATTTAGCATAATAATAGTCTTAAGTATGCTCGATAAATTGAGAAGGTAAAGATTACCACTGGATTTCTAAGCTCTTCACACAAGAACCTTCACAAGAGCTATTCATACAAGAAGCGATCTGAGCTCTTCACACAAAAACAGAGTTAAAGTCATTACCACTGGATTTCTAAGCTCTTCACACAAAAACAGAGTTAAATTCATTGAAGAACCATTGATTAACCTTGTAAATCACAGACTTGAAAAAATGTATGAACAACAATGTTGGGAATGGCTTACATTTGAAATATCAACTTCAAAATCAGTAAAACCGGAACAGCAAGATACATCCATGTCTGAAAATAAAAAATAAAGGGGTCAAATAACTAATCACCTTAAACAATGTAAGATACCTCTTCAATACTCTGACCTCTTCTTCATGGTCAATCTGTTGTCCCCGTTCATGCTCGATCTGTCGCATTTCGTCTGAGAGCTCATTCCTGTACTCAAAATCTAAAGGAAATATGAAAGAGATAGAAATGATAGCAAAAAGTGTAGCTTGTACGAGTGACACAAATTCCCCTACGATTTTTTGTAATCTTTATGTAGGATTGTTGGTTGTAGTTCGTTGGTTTTGAAATGCCCTTAATCTCCTATTAATGAAATTGTTTATAAAAAAAAATACTTACAATTTCAATAACAAATTTACTATTAAAAAAACTTCATGTGCTGCATAAAATAATGCTAAAATCACTGGAGTTTATAAAAAGACAATTCTCCTTTTATAAATTGATTTTATAAAGTTTAGTTAACTTAATATAAAAAAATTAATATGTGGGAAACATAGTAGAACCAAAAAAAAAAAAAAACAAGAGAGATGAGCTGTATACTTTTAAGGGGAAAATTGCTTACAGTTTGTGTAGATTGCACTTCTTTAAACATCGAAGTTGAGCAAAGATTAATGAGTGTATCAAACAAAACTATAATACCAACTTCTTGAAAAGAAAAAAAGAAGGAAATTGTGTTTTTGTAACTCAAAACAATTGACTTGCAGAATATTTAAAAACTCGCCAAGAGGCGGACTAAGCATTTCATTTATACAGCATTACTAACATTATTAGTCACATGATATTACTAACATTAAGAGCCACCGGCAACAGGAGAATTGAAAAGACACGTGGATATTTAACAATCATACACGGACCTAAAAAACTTTTATTTGGTCAACACTAAAGACTACACGATCTTGTTTAGTTTTTTTTAAAGGCAAAATAAAGAAATTCCATTAATATAGGCATCAGAAATGCTCAAATAACACACTAGTTCACACACCAATTATAGCAATTATTCTCCTAAACAAAATTGAAGTAGTAAAGCCTAATGCCCACTGTAGAAGACAGGAGCCATAAATAACAAACACTCCAAAATACTCAACTAAAGATATTGCAGGAAGAGCACACCAGAACTAAAGAAGGATCTAACCCAAAATCCCCTACCAAGCCACCCACACGGTCTGAGACGAAAAGAAAGGTATCCACCATAATACAAAACTGACACCGACGAACGACATACAAACACCTCCACGGCCAACATCTAAAGATATCAAGCCAACATGTGATATGATTTATGAGCACTCAATAACAAGGTAAACAACTATTATAATATTAATCGTTTAATCTATCCTATTATTAGGATTTAAGAAAACTAGTCAGTAAATCCGTACAATGCACGAATTTATTTGAATAATTGATAGTAAATAATTATATTTGACATATAAATAATTAAAAATAGAAATGAATAATGTAAACAACTATTATAAATAAATAATTTTTTATTTATATATATAAACAAACCATTGATTAAATTAAAATTAAAAAACTATTAAAAATATGCAAAAGAAAATAATTAATACTTAAAAAACTAAAAGCATCCATGTGCTTTGTTTTATATATATAATGTGATGTTAAGTGACGAGAGTGATACTATTCAAAAAATAAATAAAAATTATGTTTGAAATAAGTTAAACTCAACTCACAACTAATTAGTTGAATTGATCTCTCCTAATGATAGTGAAAGTATAATTTTCTTATTAAAAGATTATTTAAGAGAGTAGTTAAAAAGTAGAAATAAAAGTATGTTAAAAAATATTAAGTAAAATAAAAAAAATTAGGATAGCAAGTATAACATAAAATTGGCATTTAATTATATATTGATACTATAAAATTATAAAAGAGAAGCATGATGTTAGATATGTTTATGGGTCTAGAAAAATAAACTATCTTGCTTTATAACTATGTTACTTTATATAAATATATTTTATTGAATTTGGAATGTGTTGCCTTTCACATATAGTTATATTAGAGTGATTTTAATGGAATGCAATCTTATGTTATTTAATTATTAATTATTAACTATAAATAATATAGTTTTTATAAATAAATATTAATTAATTAATTAATTAATTAATTAATAGTAATAATAATTGGTGGATATTTTTATTTAAGCTAAGGTAACTTAAGTAAGGAAAATTAGTAGAGTTAGTGGGTTGATTATTGACCAGTTACTTCCATCAATAATTAATAATAAATGAAATAAATAATAATAATAATAATAATAATAATAATAATAATAATAATAATTATTATTATTATTATTATTATTATTATTATTATTATTATTATTATTATTATTATACAAATCAATATTTAAATGACGCTCAAACAAATAATTATAAAAAATATGTAAATGTCAAATACTCAAATTCCTTAATTCAATAAAAATCAAAAAGTAAAAATGAGGTTCACCAAATAAGTTATGTGAAAGTACAAATTTATCAATACAATGAATAAAAACAAAAAGAAGGCAAAAATAAATAAAAATTGATGCTTTTGTCGTTCTCCTTTTTAGTTATTTGGACTTGTTCTACCTAAAGAATTAAATCCATAAAATATTAATAGTAGTTGTATTTGTCATCAGTCATCCTATCAAAAACAATGAATCACAATAAATGATTTGAATCAATATTAAATTGATAAAATAGGAAGATTTAACAATATAATAAATTGTAAAATAAAATAATCCAACAATATAATAAATTGTAAAATAAAATAATCTAACAACATAATTGAAAAATACCTTAATTTTACTGACAAACCTTTTATCCATGACATCAAAATCTTCAAGTGTATCCAAATGCATACGAACATTTAAGACAATATCAAAGAAAAGAAAGTTAATAGATAGTCAACATAATTTTGAAAAATATATTCATTTATACATTGCCATCTTATAAACGAAAAGCACATCAAACATGTAAAGAAATGATAATTACATAATGAGGAAGATGGTAGTATAGAATTGATTGAGATGTACGAAAATTATATTTTCATGGTGAGAGGAGTATAATATAAAATTGCTTTCATGTTTCACATATAAATATAAAGTGACGATGATGGGGAAGATATGTGGGTGGAATTAAAATATCAATTTTAACCTTAAAGATTTTGGAGGGAAAATTTGAAGAAGACATTATAGAATTAGAATTTAGTATGATTATGTGGTTAGTAGGTAGTTAGATAGAAGTTTCATTTAAATGAGTTAGTGTTTGGTTTTTCTATTAGTTAATTAATTAATATTAATATAATTTATTATTATTATTATTATTATTATTAATAAAATAAAATAATTATTGAATGAATTGATTAGGGGTGGCAAATGGGCATGCCCGCCCCGTTTAGGCCTGCCCCGCAAATGCCCACAAAAAAATGGGGCGGGGCGGGGCGGTCATAGTTGAGGATGCGGGCCTAAAACTTAGGCCCACCCCGCAAAAAAGTGAGGGCGGGGAGGGAAAACCCGCGGGCATTGCATCTTTTAAGCTTAAAAATGCAAAATTTTATGTAAATGCTCGTGCCCGCAAAAGCCCGCGAAGAAAACGGGGCGGGGCGGGGCGGACACATTAGAGGGTGAGGGCATAAATCCTTGGCCCACCCCGCACTAAAGTGCGGGTAAAACGAGCATGCCCAACGGGCCGGACCTGTTTTGCCACCCCTAGAATTGATAGAAGAGTTTTGGCGTGGAAGTTTTTGTGGAAGAACTTCTCGGAAAATCTTAAATGTTTAGTTCATTAAATACACATAAGATTCTTAAAAAAAAGTTAATTATTTATGTTTTCAATGCATTGAATATACATATATTTTGAAAAAATATATATTTATAGTTTATTAAAAGGTGTTCAACTTACCTTTTAAATCTCTTAACCAGTGCCCCAGGGGCACTAGTTAGCATTTCCCTTTTTTTATAAGCAAATTGTAATAAAGGGATAAGTATCAACGTGAGCTAATGGAAAACAAAACTTTAATTTAATTAGTAATTAATTGATAAATCAATTAGAGGAAAACAATTAATTGCCTAACAATAATTATTTCATTAATAATTATTAAGTCTTTAATTGATTACTTGTGTTGTGTGGTAATAATTTTACGTGGTTAATAGATAGTTAGATAGAAGTTTAATTTAAATGAGTTAGTGTTTGGTTTTTCTATTAGTTAATTAATTAATATTAATAGAATTTGTTATTATTATTAAAAAAAATAAAATAATTAATGAATAAATTGATAGAAGAGTTTTGGCTGGAAGTTTTTGTGGAAGAACTTTTAGGATTATAATTTAGTAGGATGTGTAATTGTTGTTAGGGCCACATTTTTATCCAATGTGGGACTATTATCCACACTACTCACACTTGTTAAAACACTTCTCCTCAAGTGTGAGTCTACCCGCAATTGCTCATGATACCACTGTTATGGCATTGAACATTGTGGAAAAAAAATTTCTAGAGCAACACCTGTGTGAGAGACACACCACTTATAAATGCCCAAGTTTCCACATTTCTAGCCAAGGTGGAACTATTACACATATTACTCACAGTAGTTATATTTAATAATTGCTTTGTTCCTTGTTGTGCAATCTATCCTTTTATTTGGTTTTTTTGAAGAAATAAACATATGCTATTATTCTTTAGAAGAAATTGTTTTGTGTCTTTGATAGTAATAGTTCACAAACACTGTAAGTTTGTAACTCTTGAATGAAGGTGGCTTATTTTTATAAGAAACTATAAAAATATAACTGTTACTTTGTATTTTTTTAGTGTTATTTTGTAGAATTTATGTATATCCTTACAAAACACTCAATTGTTGGGATTCACATGAATTTCATAATATTATTGGGTTGAGTAAGTGATGCTGGTATTGCTTTATTTTCATAATGAAATTTATATCAATTTATTGTTTTCTCTGTAGTGAATATAAGTTAAATGCATCTTCTTTTATTTTAGATATATTGTTTTACTTGTTTTAGAGTAAATCAATGTTTTACTTTTTGAGTAATGAAAGTCTATTTAATTGAGAGATAACTTGCTATTACTGATGACATTTGATTTGCTATCATCTTTCCTTCTATATATTTGTATAAAATACGTTCTATTTTAATTTTTTAGCTAATGTTCGAAAATGGGGAAGATTACAATCCCAAAGGCAGGAGATAGAATTTCAATAACAAGGTATTCAAGTAAAATCCTAACTTTACATTTTTTTTTTATTTTGATATTTTCCTAAATATTTCTCCTTAATGATTCAATAATGATCTCTGAAAATTATGTGCAACCTGTAAAAATATTTAAGTGGTCTGATCAATTTAGGCATTGTGTCGAGCCTACGACCTACATATTTTGGTATTGAAGTAGGAAAAAAAATTTAAAAAAAAATTGATAATTGTAAAAATTTGATCAAAATTATGAAGGAACTAAGAATATTTTTTAGAGTTAACATAATAAAAAACTTTTATTACCGTAGAAATAGATGGAATGTCGGATTGACAAGGTGAACCATGAAAAACATCCATGCCCAAAATTAGAGTTGGAGTTTTGGATACAAATGGGATGGATGGAGAATGTTCAACCTCTAACATATAATTCATCCCACCAAGCTACAAGGGAATAAAAACATTCAATGGTTGGACGAAATGACATGACTAATGATAAGTTTCAAAGAAATTATTGCAAAAATAAATATACCTTAGCATTGATCTTCAGTAAAACATTGGTCATGTATTAATCATTTAGCCTAGAGGGTGCTACACACTGAGTAACAATTCCAAAGTCAACAAGATTCTTCTTCTTCCATGGACCTTCACATGTCAGAATTATTTTTTGTTAAGAACATTTAATAATTGCTTTAAACAATTTAAAGTAATTGTTTAAAGAAATTGTTAAATGTTCTGAACAAAAAATAATTTTGACATGAGAAGGTCCATGGAAGAAGAAGAATCTTGTTGACTTTGGAATTGTTACTCAGTGTGTAGAACCCTCTAGGCTAAACGACCAATACCTGACCAATGTTTTACTGAAGATCAATGATAAGGTATATTTATTTTTACAATGATTTCTTTGAAACTTACCATTAGCCATGTCATTTCGTCCAGCCATTGAATGTTTTTATTCCCTTGTAGCTTGTTGGATGAATTATCTGTTAGTGGTTGAACATTCTCCATCCATCCCAATTGTAACCAAAACTCCAACTCTAATTTTGGGCATGGATGTTTCTCATGGTTCACTTTGTCAATCCGACTATCCATCTATTGCTACAGTAATAAATTTTTTTTTAATATGTCAACTCTAAAAAATATTCTTAGTTCCTTCATAATTTTGGTCAACATTTTACAATTATCTATTTTTTTTTCCTACTTCAATACCTAAATATGTAGGTCGTAGGATCGACACAATGGACACTAATATATAAATATAGGGCATGTGTCCGAACCCAGGCTTCTAAGGTTGAACTTATTGACAATTTATCCAAGTTAGTGCCTCGTACGAAGATTGACGAAGGAATTAAAGGTTTATTGTGTTTTTATTCTTTCAATGAAAAGTCACGTGGATATTTAACAATCATACACAGACGATAAAAAAACTTTTATTTGGTCAACACTAAAGACTACACGATCTTGTTTAGTTTTTATTAAAGGAAAAATAAAGAAATTCCATTAATATAAGCATAAGAAATGCTCAAATAACACAATAGTTCACACACCAATTATAGCAGTTATTCTCCTAAACAAAATTGAAGCAGTAAAGCTTATTGTCCACTGTAGAAGACAGGAGACATAAATAACAAACACTCCAAAATACTAAACTAAAGATATTGCAGTAAGAGCAGACCAAAACTAAAGAAGAATCTAACCCTAAATCCCCTACCAAGCCACCCACCCGGTCTGAGACGAAAAGTAAGGTATCCACCATAATACCAAACCGACGCCGACGAATGATATACAAACACCTCCACTGCCAACATCTAAAGATATCAAGCCAACAAGTGATGATTTATGATCACTCAATAACAAGGTAAACCACTATTATAATAGTAATCGTTCAATCTATCCTATTATTAGGATTTAATAAAACTAGTCGGTAAACCCGTGCAATGCACGGATTTTTTTGAATAATTGATAGCAAATAATTATATTTGACATATAAATAATTAAAAATAGAAATTAATAATGTAAACAACTATTATAAATAAATAATTTTTTATTTATATAGATAAACAAACCATTGATTAAATTAAAATTAAAAAACTATTAAAAATATGCAAAACAAAATAATTATTACTAAAAAAACTAAAATCATCCATGTGCTTTGTTTTATATATATAATGTGATGTTAAGTGACGACAGTGATACTATTCAACAAATAAATAAAAATTATGTTTGAAATAAGTTAAACTCAACTCACAATTAATTAGTTGAATTGATCTCTCCTAATGATAGTGAAAGTATAATTTTCTTACTAAAAGATTATTTAAGAGAGTAGTTAAAAGGTAGAAATAAAAGTATGCTAAAAAATATTAAGTAAAATAAAAAAAATTAGGATAGAAAGTATAACATAAAATTGGTATTTAATTATATATTGATACTATAAAATCATAAAAGAGAAGCATGAGGTTAGATATGTTTATGGGTTTAGAAAAATAAACTATCTTGCATTATAACTATGTTACTTTATATAAGTATATTTTATTGAACTTGGAATGTGGTGCCTTTCACATATAGTTACATTAGAGTGATTTTAAAAGAATGCAATCTTATGTTATTTAATTATTAATTATTAACTATAAATAATATATTTTTTATAAATAAATATTAATTAATTAATTAATTAATTAATTAATAGTAATAATAATTGGTGGATATTTTTATTTAAGCTAAAGTAACTTAAGTAAGGAAAATTAGTAGAGTTAGTGGGTTGATTATTCACCGGTTACTACCATCAATAATTAATAATAAATGAAATAAATAATAATAATAATAATAATAATCTATTACTATGTATAAAGAGGATACAAATTTTTTGGCTTGCCTTTTTTTCTACCGATTCTACCCTTTGTAATTTCTAATTTTCCAAAAAGCATTTTGTATTTTTTTTTTGTTACAGTTTTGGGTTGGTTTATTAACTTCCAATTCAAATTGTATGTTTCATGTCTAACACATAACTTCCAATTCACATGGTTATGTAACTTCCGCATAGTTTTTTTTTATTGTTTTTCAATCTTACAATGATATAAGACTTGATAGAAAAAGAAAATAGAGCAATGAAAAAGTATTAAACCTCAAAAATAAACTTAAATATACGCGTTACTATAATAATTTTAATTTTAAATATATTGCATACAAATTTTTGACAAATATATACTATTATTTGGGGTCTTAATCTTAAATTAAATAATTTCTGCTGATTAAGAGTAACATTCTTGCCTTTTGGGATTAAGAGTAACAATCTGCGAAGATTATGACCCCACATAATAGTATATAGGATATTGCCATTTAATTTCATTTTACTTTAACATAATTATGAATAAAAAAAATAACTGTTTTCCAAAAATCTCTCCCACTTACTTTTTTTTTTAATAAGCTAAACTTTCAGATAAACCGGAGTACAAAGGGGTACCCCAACCCATATACAACAATAGCCTGATCAAATATCACCGGCTACAAAAATCACTAGGAGAGTTAACCCAAGTGAAATAATTACAAAAATAAGAACTATTATAACTCTTTCCTACCCACCACCAAGTATAAAGTAAAATACGATTTGAAATCGTATCTAAATCCCAAAATTCATCCCTAAAAATAATATTGTTACGGGATAACCAAATGATCCAACATATCGATAGCCATAACCCTACTGCTATTCTAACAACCAACCCTCTATCAACACAACCCTGAACCCAACATGTTAAATGAGTGATCATATTTCCTACCAATATACAAGGAATCCCCAACCATTTACAAGCAAAATTCCACACCATAACCGTCTTACCACAAAAAAATAGAACATGCTCAACTGACTCCGTTTCACGAAAGCAAAAAGGACATGTCATCTCATATCTATTAGTGACAATACCTCTCCGAATCAAATTATCCCTCGTTGGAATTCTCTTATGAAGCATCCTCCAACCAAAAACTTTCACCTTAAAAGGAACTTGAGCTAACCAAATTAACTTAAACGCCGCTTTCATTTCAATTCCAAACTGTAATTCATTGTCTTCAAATTTCTCCTGCAAAAAAACGTACATAGACGAGAAAGAAAAAACATAATTTTTCTCCAGCAGCCACTTAATCAAACCATTGACATTCTTGTTTATGGAAATATCAGCCAATATCAAGTAAAGTTCATCAAGCTGAACCCGAGCCTGCTCCTGCGCATCAAAGACATCCACTTTAATATCCCAAATCCAGTTATCTCCCTCCCAAAATCCATTATCACTGACAGTACTTGAGTTTGTATCTACTAAACCAAATAGCACAGGAAACCTCCTGCTGAAAGTATCATCCAATGCCCATTTAGTCCTCCAAAAATCCACCCTACTTCCATCTCCTATATCATAAGCGATTAGTTCAGCTAACATTCCTTCACCAGTAACTTTCGTGGCCTGAAACAGATCTAAAAACCAAACAGAAGGAGTCACCTGCAAAACTGAAACATCTCCACTAAAAAAATCAGAGCAGCAAAAAGGATATCTAAAGTTAATGAAATCCTTCCAAATTGAAGTCTTATTCTCTAAAATCTTCCAAGACCACTTAAGGCTTTGAACGCAATTATATTTTTCCACAAACCATCACCAATTAAGACAGAATCGTCAGCATATTGCAACATATGAAAATCAATATCTGAGTTAACTTTAAACTCTGAAAATGAACCACCAGCTATTGCACGTTTCATAATAACTTCCAGTCCCTCTGCAGCCAAACAGAAGAGGAAAGGAGCTAGGGGGTCTCCTTGCTTGAGACCCCAGTCACTCTGAAATCTTGAGAAGGACTTCCATTAACTAAAACAGATGAGAAACTATTAAAAACTCCAAGGTCCATCCATCTCAACCACTTCGAACCAAATCCCATATGTTTCATCACTTCTCGAAGATAATTCCAATCAACACAGTCATACGCTTTAGCAAAGTCCACTTTAAAAATCATTAGCTCCTCCTTAGATCTCTTGGCAAAATCCAGAATCTCATTTAAAACCAACACCCCATCTAATATATCTCTTCCTTCCAAAAATGCAGTTTGAGTATTTGAGACAATTCCTCCAATTTTCTTCTTGAGCCTATTAGAAAGAATTTTAGATCTAACCTTATAAACTGAACTAACCAAAGAGATTGGCCTATATCCATCAAAGTCTTCAGGATTATCAGCCTTCAGAATCAAAACCACAAAAGAAGATGCAAAGCTTTAATGAAGTTGTTCTCCTTCAAAAAACTCCAACACACAATTTGAAAACTCTGGACCTACAATTTCCCAACACTTTTTAAAGAATTCAAAACTGCAAAGCATCTTGTAAACCTTGGTACACTTCAGCACGTATATTTTCTTGGTGCTCTCGAATCCACCTTAACCGCCCTGATTCAATTTTGACATAATTGTCCACGACATATTGTTGTAATAGTCGACTAGCATTTAACAACATTGATTGATCATTTGGATGAATCTACAATTGATTGAAATACATTTCAATAATGTCTTTAATGCAATTATAACTATATTTATTTAAGTAAATAAAATATGTATGAAAAATAGCTTAAATGTACCTGAAGCATGAAACTGTAATATGCTCGACATGACACTCTTCGTCCACTACAATTTGTTGTGTTAATATCCCAACCATGTGTCCCAAATGGAAACAATATAGGATATTGCAAGGGATCATAATATCCCTTTGTTTCTTGAACTTTCTTTAGATTTCCATCATGACGAATAACATTAATATCTCTTCCATATTCCATAGATTCAGAATCATCGCCAACAATAATTGCTGCGACTTGTTCTGCAGATGGAAGATTATATTGAGGGTGATTACTTGGACGCTCTTTAAGTATGAGGCTACAGTCCCTGATATTTGGAAGTAGTGACAGTTGCTTGAACCTAATTACAAAAGGATTATATTGATGGAGTATTTGTTGTAATTTATAAACTACGGTTTGGTGTAGACGTGGATTTTCCTGCATTCTATTATGTAGCTCATTATCTGTGTCATAGATGTATAATTGTAAGAACCGTGGCCTGACACCCTCATTTAGACAGAAACCTCCTATGTTATGGTAAGAAGCACCCTGAGCACGGAATGTATATATACCACGACCAGATGCAAGAATATTTTCATCGACGTGAACACCAATTGAAGTAAATGAGAGTACATGGTTGTAACTTCTAATATGTTTCCTAAAATACTTACCTTCTGTTGAACCATCAGAAAATAATTGTTGCAATTCTGCAGGAGCATTAACCCGTGGAAATGATACCTTCCCACCAGCACAACATGTGTCGTGTGATTCATGGTGAAACAATCTTGCATTGCAACGTTTACAGGTAGTTGGATTTGGCAAACAGGATTTTGCCATCATCATGTTATTGTTGAAATTTCGAGCAATATTGTATCTTGCTCGAAATGCATGTCGTGTTTCTACACGTAGGAGTTTGATGTCAATCAGTAAATTTGATCTAAACTCTAAAATAAAAATAAGAAATTAATGCAAAGGGCCTTAGCTATAGTATTTAACATTGTATAATTTTCAATTTCATGTCTATTGAATATAAGCTACAATTAATTGATTGCAGAGAGTAATTGAACATACCTTGAGGATGACATGACGATGCATTATTATCTCTGCCTTCCATATTAACATGCGACATTACTACATTGTCCAAAGATTCATCTGTAATGCCCTGTATAATATTTATCTAGAATAATACAATACAAGTATTTTATTTGGTACTGACACCATCATAAGTGCCTAATGGCGTAATTCACATACTTGACCATTCTAAAAACATAATACAACCAATGGTACAAGACATGGAAATTAGCCAAAACAATAAAAACTAAGATCAATATACAATATTCCTCATTGTACAAGAAAATAATACACAGCGGAAAAATAAGCTCAACTAAGCTTCTCTTGAAACAACCAAGCATAGCTCCACTTGTAAATCAAACCTGCAAGTACCTGAAATATAGCAACTATAGTGGGGTGAGATACATCAAATCTCAGTGAGTTCCCTATCTTATAGTCCTCTCGGCTTTACAAGGTTCTAACAATCCTAACTCAAGTCAAGGGGAAGGGAAAATGACTTTGAGTTCACAATCTCACACTATATGGAAACATGTTCATGAGTTCACCAACTCACAATATCACTAATCGGTAACCACACCAAGGCATCCCCTTTTCCCATCCGCTTCTACGTCTAGAAGACGACCCGAGTCATGGATCCGTGAACCTACTTGACATACGAATGGATTCGGGTTCTACGGGCCATAAACCGTTATGAACCGTCACTTCACACGGGCCATTAACCGTCACAAGCATACGCTCCCAGAGCGCCATTCGTACTGCACGCGGGAATCAAACCTGCCAAGTAGTCGTGCACATGTTTCAGAGGAGCTCGAGACCCATGAAACGCACTCACAAGATAACCGGTTACGATTACGTGATCTCACACACAACCGTGATTGTATTAGACAATCACAAGGCCACAGTGCCTTGATGCCTCTTTGCATCTTCTCATAAATCACAAAAGATAATCATGTTCCATACTAGTGTTTCACTCTCTCCTAGACCAAATCTCGTCACGGATGTACCTTCCTACATCAGGTGCCCGAGCCTTGCCATCTAGGTTATCTACTCCAGGCCAGAACTCGTCAATGAATGCACGAGCGTCGCCATCCAGAGTTTCTATCACAATTCTAATCACAACCTAAAATCATATCATTAGGTTTGGGGTAAGTTTCCTCACTCTTCCTAATTCATTTTAAGCATGCATATTTTCTCATTCATACTTAACAATAGTTAGATAGACATGGTATAACACAAATATTACAAGTAAACACATATATCACACATCACATAAAACATCACTTTTCACATAGTAGTTCACACATATTCTAAGGCATACAAGCCACCACTAACTCCTACCAAGCATTCTTGGTTAACTCATGGTCTCACACTACCATTCACTGCCTTATTGGATCATCCTTCCAAAGGCTTTGGACTCGTATCAATCGGATTCCCGATTCTCGAGTTTCGGTGGAATCAAAATCGCATACATTACACATTCATCACAATATTTAATTCTACCATAACAATCCATGACATAAAATCATGTTTCTATCTCACCATCTCATAGAGCATAAAATTATCTTTCCAACGCTTCCGACCGTGCGTCAATCCGAGTTACGGATCTCAAGTTATGGCGAAAATACGAAAAATAATGTTTTGCTGTCCCAGCCAAATTCGCCTGGCGAATCCCTGGCGAATCAGACTCGCCACCCACTCGCTTGGCGAATCTGGACGGACCAGAATTCTCCAAAAATGGGTTTGGGATCCAAAAATGATCCAAACCTTCAACCCACATGATATTAATGCATCCAAATACCCAAAACAACATGTTAGAACATATTTAGACATGCATTTCATCAATCTATCCGTTAGATTTCATCGATTTATCGAATTTACTCGTTTTATCAAAATCTAACCTAACTCTAAAACCTCCAGAAATTTACTCTAAAGTCTCTATCTAGAACCCACCTGATGATCGAAGAGGAGTTTGGAGAAGATGAAGATCCGTGAGCTTTCTCTCTTCTTCCTCTTTCTCCATTTTCTCTCTTTCTCTCCTTCCTTCTTCTTTCTCTTCTTTCTCTTCTTCTTTCTCTTTACTATCTTTCTTTTTCCTTTTCTTTTCTTAACACATATATATATATATATATATATATATATATATATATATATATAATATATAATATAAATCCAACCGGGCAAAATATCTCCAATTGATATTTTGTCGTCTCAACCCAATTGATCAGTTATCAGAGTTACCAAAAATTACTTTCTTGAACTATCAATTATTAATCCGTCTCTTAATAAAATAATTGATCTCTTCAGAGTTCATTAGTTACTCTATTGATCCCAAATGTCAATACTTAAAGTACTTAGAGGATTCCATTAATCCAATTATCCAAAGATAGAGCACGTAGATACTCATCTGATATCCAATTGAGCATTTAAATAATACGGGGTATTACACTCTCCCCCCCTTAAATTGAAATTCGCCCCCGAATTTTCTCTATTCAGTAATAACCACCAATTATATCCTGGTCTTAGGTTCACACTTAATCTCTACTTAGTTAAAATTCCTGACATAATCTGATTCCAACTTGACTTCACAGACCAAATCCTTAATTTCACAATTTATCAGACTTCATGTCCTTAGTCATACTCTTATTCCAATATTGGGTTAACTTTCAACTTGCATTTCCTCAATTCATCTGTTGTTTCTTACTAAAACACTTGGTCGCATTCTACTACGAAAAGAATGTACCATTCTACATTCCTCTACTGAGTCACAAACAAAATCATAACACCTTATCTTGGTTTAGAACAACCACCACTCATTACCTCTTTGCAATGTAGGTCAGTGATTCCTTAACTTCATACAATTTCTGACAACTATTCTTTCGTAAATCTTTCAACATTCCAAACCACTTCACCATTAGTCGAACGACTCAATTACCAATTCCATCTAGCCTGATGTTGTACACTATACTCATTCAATCTGATATTTCATCTCTTTCGTATCACCCCAAAGGGTAACACACTTAGAACAAAAATCTTCTTACTTCCATCCTTGCATTGGACATCTGGTATTGTTTAGACACTGACAGTTGCCAAGTAGACAGGAATGCCATTTCTATCCTTACAAGTAACAGTCATTCAAATCCCCAGTAGTCTGACTAAGCTCTTTCACCTGTTACCTCCCACTGCGCAAACCAAATTCTAACAGTAGAACACCACGGTTTCTTAATCACTATTAAGTAGCTAACAGTCCACGGAGAACACACTTATCCACTGGGATCTTTAATAATCAACCGTACAAGACTTACTGACGTCCTATAGTAGAACAATTTCCTCACCGACACACAATATCTTAACATCCGTCCAACACTCTCTAGACGGTAAAGATGCAGGAGTTACACTGTTACCACCACAACATGTACGACTCCAAATCCATTCAAATCTCGAACTAATAATTCATCCAAAATAGCTTAACAATCTCTGGTTCCGATTACTACTTTCCAAAATGATTCTTTTCACTGTTTCTAACTTATTTCAGGTTCCTTGCTAACACGAGATCTCAACCTATAACACGTAACACCATCACGATACTTCAATCATACGCGAGTCACCACTTATCAACTTAACCTGTCCAAAGCACAATTCTGAGTTTCCATATTACTCACCAATTCGCGTACAACACTCCACATACACATACTTCTTGGTTGAATCAACTCTTCTCATTCGTTCCATTTCATAAACGATTCCAAGTTACATACTTAACTTCGGAACGTCCCATTCTTACTAGTACTTGGGAAGATAACCTACAAATTCCTTCTCTGGTTAGAACACAACTGCACACAACTGGTACCATTTCCACGGGGTCTAAATCCAAAACTATGAACTCACTGAAGTTAACAGTTACCAACTTTGACCAGCCGTTCGTTCCTTACTATCACCATAAATTTAATTACCGAAAAGGTCTTTTCAAGATCTACACTTCGAGAGTATCTTACAACCTCTCCCTGAAGTCCTTCAACAGTAATACACTTAAGACTTTCTCCTACTCAACACAATTTACAAGATTATTTCCCCAAAGTTAAACTTCTTCGTCGTCTAAACAAATGGTCAATTACGCAACACCTTCCAGAAGTTCCAATTTCAAAACACAATTCCTCTTTTATTTACTTATAGTCCTGTTTTCCATTCACACAACACTCTTCAATCGGAGCAACATAAGGTAACAAAACACAGATGAGGGTTCTCAAGAGATTCCATAACTTACCCATACGTTCGTCGATTAACCATCTGAGGTTAATCAGTTAACTCCTTTGCGTTTGTCGGTTAACACTGCTGCAAAAACAAAAAACCAGTTTCTCATAATTCAAAGCCATCCTTACCCAAACCATCCATCCGATTTGTTCTAAGCTGAAATATCATTCTCAACTCGTGGCTCCTTAACTTATGTAACATTCACTAACCATGATTCACTCAAGATAAAACCGACAAAGTCGACGACACACTCCAACCAAGTGACAAGGAAAATTTCCAAATTCTGTCGCAGTCACCCTACAATTTAAGCGGAACAATTCACTCTCTGTTGATACAACAACACTAGCAGAAAGTCAATAATGACGACATTCTAGGGTTTTAGCCACAACTCTTACTCGATTCGTCCCTAAGCAAAACCCAACACACAATCATTGTACGATACCACAAAACCGATGGACATCTCATATCAAGCATACCACCTTGTCCCCTCACTTGTAATTCCTTGGAGAAATTAAAACAACAAGTTCTTAGTTCAACAAAAGGTAGATTCCGAATATTTCGATTATTCACAACTACAGAAGTTCTCTATACTTGAAAATAGATCGGGGCAATGCATCCTCTTGAAGAACCTTCCATCACCTTGCACACATTAACAGGGATTTCTTACCCTTCACTATCCATTATACATCCCACATACACCAGATTACTTATTGGAAGATCCACAACCGACAATTCGTATCAACTATTTACAAGAACCTTCCGGTATAAATCGTTCCATGATTTACACTTAGTCCATAATAAATCTTGGTTTGCTTCTCGTTGTTTACCGTATACTTACTTCCTAAAATACAATACTCCTGATTCACAAGGTACGTCCCTTCACACTTGTCTCAAAAATAAGAATCCCGCACGTACTCTTGTGACCAAGGTGCTACCACTACGCTCGTTCTTAATACCAAGGTGTAACTTTCTCATAACCATACTGTTAATACTGTTTATTCCACATAATCGAATAAAATCCACCTCATAAATAATATTTTCACTTTCCACAGCATAGAACACTTTCATAGCTTCATATCGATATAAAGAACGCTTAAATCGGACACCCGAGCCAAAAGATATGAAGTTTTGAAGAAAGGAAAAAATTATTCAAAAACTGCCAGATTCGCCTGGCGGTTAAAAATTTCGCCTGGCAAATCCCCCTTCGCCAGCACTTCGCCCGGCGAACATGCGGCGAAATCCTCATTTCATAAAACCTCAAAAGTTCCAGTAGCAACACAAGTTCTGTTTCTTCATTTTCACCTGGCGACTAAGTAATTCGCCTAGCGAATTCCTCTTCGCCTGGCGAACCAATGGCAAGACCCCATTCGCCTGGCGATTTCCTGATTCGCCTGGCGAATCACACCAGAAGCAGAATTTTCTGCTGCATTTTTCATGGTTCCTACACCTCAAAATCCAACTTTTCCAAACCAAAACATTTTCAAATTCCAAATTGGTCTCTCATCGAATACAGAAAATCCCGATGTAGTATCTCGAACTTAATCTCTTCACACAGCTGAATATACTCAATTCATCATCCACTCTTCGTCCGGCACATACTTGTTTCACTTGGAGCACGTAAACACATCCTTGTGTTCCTTCTCACACTTCTCTACTACTTTAGGTTCCCATAAACGTCGAACTTCCTTAACCCTCAACTTTTAACCAGTCCGCAGATATTGTTCCGAACACATTCCTCTAGGTACTCTCGTCCATTCAAGATATCATAACAACTTTAGAAACTACAGCACCAAAACTTATCTCACTTCCGAACCTTACGCCACGCGTTCCATAAGATAACCTTTCTTTTTCACGGAATGAGATTACTTGAAATCCTTATCTGTATCAGTGGCCAATCCAGCTTTACTAGTAACTTTACATATTCCTTGATACCTTAACCAATCGTCCAATAGAGATCCTTAACTTTCGGACTCCATCCGTTCCAAAGGATTACTTAAACCACACATTATTCTTTAAGTCCATGCTACCCAAGCACAACTTCTACTAAAACCTTCACTGAGCTGACCAAAACTCCTCACTAATAACTCTTGGCTTTAACCTGCGCTCACAGCATTAGTTCCGACAACACTACGGAGTCCTCGTGGTCGCTCAACCATGAATCTACCTATCACATACATAGTATTAGGTTGATCAGGCCCAACACTACATAGTATGATATTAAGTTTCATGATGGCCAGACACACTTAAGAGGCAGGAATAGATTTATTTATGATGTTTCAAGGCTAGGTCGAGGACACGACCTGCTCTGATACCAACTGTAATGCCCTGTATAATATTTATCTAGAATAATACAATACAAGCATTTTATTTGGTACTGACACCATCATAAGTGCCTAATGGCGTAATTCACATACTTGACCATTCTAAAAACATAATACAACCAATGGTACAAGACATGGAAATTAGCCAAAACAATAAAAACTAAGATCAATATACAATATTCCTCATTGTACAAGAAAATAATACACAGCGGAAAAATAAGCTCAACTAAGCTTCTCTTGAAACAACCAAGCATAGCTCCACTTATAAATCAAACCTGCAAGTACCTGAAATATAGCAACTATAGTGGGGTGAGATACATCAAATCTCAGTGAGTTCCCTATCTTATATTCCTCTCGGCTTTACAAGGTTCTAACAATCCTAACTCAAGTCAAGGGGAAGGGAAAATGACTTTGAGTTCACAATCTCACACTATATGGAAACATGTTCATGAGTTCACCAACTCACAATATCACTAATCGGTAACCACACCAAGGCATCCCCTTTTCCCATCCGCTTCTACGTCTAGAAGATGGCCTGAGTCATGGATCCTTGAACCTACTTGACATACGAATGGATTCGGGTTCTACGGGCCATAAACCGTTATGAACCGTCACTTCACACGGGCCATTAACCGTCACAAGCATACGCTCCCAGAGCGCCATTCGTACTGCACGCGGGAATCAAACCTGCCAAGTAGTCGTGCACATGTTTCAGAGGAGCTCGATACCCATGAAACGCACTCACAAGATAACCGGTTACGATTACGTGATCTCACACACAACCGTGATTGTATTCGACAATCACAAGGCCACAGTGCCTTGATGCCTCTTTGCATCTTCTCATAAATCACAAAAGATCATCATGTTCCATACTAGTGTTTCACTCTCTCACCAAATCTCGTCACAGATGTACCTTCCTACATCAGGTGCCCGAGCCTTGCCATCTAGGTTATCTACTCCAGGCCAGAACTCGTCAATGAATGCACGAGCGTCGCCATCCAGAGTTTCTATCACAATTCTAATCACAACCTAAAATCATATCATTAGGTTTGGGGTAAGTTTCCTCACTCTTCCTAATTCATTTTAAGCATGCATATTTTCTCATTCATACTTAACAATAGTTAGATAGACATGGTATAACACAAATATTACAAGTAAACACATATATCACACATCACATAAAACATCACTTTTCACATAGTAGTTCACACATATTCTAAGGCATACAAGCCACCACTAACTCCTACCAAGCATTCTTGGTTAACTCATGGTCTCACACTACCATTCACTGCCTTATTGGATCATCCTTCCAAAGGCTTTGGACTCGTATCAATCGGATTCCCGATTCTTGAGTTTCGGTGGAATCAAAATCGCATACATTACACATTCATCACAATATTTAATTCTACCATAACAATCCATGACATAAAATCATGTTTCTATCTCACCATCTCATAGAGCATAAAATTATCTTTCCAACGCTTCCGACCGTGCGTCAATCCGAGTTACGGATCTCAAGTTATGGCGAAAATACGAAAAATAATGTTTTGCTGTCCCAGGCAAATTCGCCTGGCGAATCCCTGACGAATCAGACTCGCCACCCACTCGCCTGGCGAATCTGGACGGACCAGAATTCTCCAAAAATGGGTTTGGGATTCAAAAATGATCCAAACCTTCAACCCACATGATATTAATGCATCCAAATACCCAAAACAACATGTTAGAACATATTTAGACATGCATTTCATCAATCTATCCGTTAGATTTCATCGATTTATCGAATTTACTCGTTTTATCAAAATCTAACCTAACTCTAAAACCTCCAAAAATTTACTCTAAAGTCTCTATCTAGAACCCACCTGATGATCGAAGAGGAGTTTGGAGAAGATGATGATCCGTGAGCTTTCTCTCTTCTTCCTCTTTCTCCATTTTCTCTCTTTCTCTCCTTCCTTCTTCTTTCTCTTCTTTCTCTTCTTCTTTCTCTTTACTATCTTTCTTTTTCCTTTTCTTTTCTTAACATATATATATATATATATATATATATATATATATATATATATATATATATATATATATATATAATACTATAATATATAATATAAATTCAACCGGGCAAAATATCTCCAATTGATCAGTTATCAGAGTTACCAAAAATTACTTTCTTGAACTATCAATTATTAATCCGTCTCTTAATAAAATAATTGATCTCTTCAGAGTTCATTAGTTGCTCTATTGATCCCAAATGTCAATACTTAAAGTACTTAGAGGATTCCATTAATCCAATTATCCAAAGATAGAGCACGTAGATACTCATCTGATATCCAATTGAGCATTTAAATAATACGGGGTATTACACATCAATATGCATATCATCTGATATAGGAATATAACAATTAACATATGTATACATAGATATACGTGTTAACAAATTATCGCAAACTTAGTACAATATTAAATATATAAAGAAAATAGAGAATTTTTGGCTGACCTATTTATGATGAAAAACATATTCTAGTTTATTGATATAATATAATATATATATATATATATATATATATATATATATATATATATATATATATATATATATATATATATATATATATATATATATATATATATATATATATATCGTAAGTATTTATTATTGGTTGATTATAGAAGGCTTTTGAATAATCCTATATTAGGATATATTAGGATGATCAAGAAAAAGGATTATCACGGTCGCATTCGAGGGAGAATGGGTGTGAGGTGGAGATGAAGATTTAAGATATTGTGATGTAGTTTTCAAGAGGTTGGGTATCCTTAAGCTTGACATAAAATTAAAGTTTTTTACTCTGACATATCTCCTTTCCTTTTTATCATGTTCCAAAAAAAATAGTGTTTTTAGGTTGGGTTTTTATTTTTATTTATAAGATTTAAAACAACTTATTCTCATGTTATTTTTTCAATAATATTTATGAATTTTCGTTATGTCGTTAAGTTTTGTAGCGGTTATTTTCAAATTTTATTTGTACTTTGGTTATTTGGAAAAGAAAGTGTTTGCCAATCAAGTTCAATTTAATTTTTTTTCATTCAAGATCAATACGAAACATTCAATCATAGAAAAGTTTGTATTTGCAAAGGTTGCTCTTATAATACTGCCCGTTTACTAAGTATCACCATGTTACCAATGTAAAATGCATTACCCAGAATCCATACAATACAGTTAAAATCTCGTTCTCTTTAATGTGGTTACATACATTAGCTATAATTTATTCCGTATAGATATGGTTAGAAGGACTTGCACAATGTATATATTAATTTTATTTTCATCTGTTTCATGCGTGAGTTACGATTAATCTAAAATTCATTAAAAATTATAATATATTTTTAACTTTAATTGAAATAGAAATAACATGTGAATTTAATCTAAAAGATATTAATTATTTTTATTTTTGAGAGAGAGTTATGTTTATTTCATTGATGTTTATTTTACAGAATTATATATTAATCGTATGATATTTATCAAATAGGTAAAGTAAAATTAAGTTTTTATACCCAAAATTAGTTTATAAAAACTATTACATGAATGATATAAATTAAGGCTAAAATTAAATAAAAAATAAAAATTACATTTATGTTTAGACTTGTGTTTATATGTTTATACCCAAATTCAGTTTATAAAAACTATTACATGAATGATCTAAATTAAGGTCAAAATTAAATAACAAATAAAAAATACATTTATATTTAGACGTGTGTTTAGACATGTATGCAGATTAAAAAAAGCGGACAGTGCCCGTTTGGACGCTAGTTTGTAATAAATAAAAAAATATATGAAAGTAAATATTTTATATTAATTGATACATCCATACACTTTAAACACTCTTTATTATTTTTATATGCTAAAGATTTTAATGGGCAAAATTTTACACGGTCAAATAAGAAATCATTAATATTAATATGTCAACTAATTTTAAAATATTATGTTATTTAAGGTAAAATATGTCATTGTTTTCACACGTACTTCTATCTTCTCTATCATTGTGTTGGCAACACTGCAACTCGCTTGGGGATTTTCTAATGTCGCTCAATTATTAATTATTATTATTTATGATTTTCTAATGTCGCTTATTTTGGATATATTTTTTTAATATGTAAATTTGAAATAGTTTTAAAATTTAATTATTATTACTTTGGTTTAGTTACATAGATAATTAAGTTGTTATTAGTATATCACAAAACTTAATATATAGATAATTTAAATTAAAAACAAAATTAAATTTCACAAACCTGCCGCGACTTCAGTTACAGGTGCAATTCTACTTGGACCGGCTTCATTATCATGAGTTCCTTGAAAATGAGAACTTGGAAAAGTCATATTTGTCAAATTTTGAAATGGAACGCGCGACCGACTATTTACGGTGCGTGATTTTTGAGTTTCTTTCTGTTGGTCTTGGCGTCGCCTATAAAGTTCTCGTCGTCTCGATAAATGGTTATCTCGTTGCTCATTGTCCATATTTTGTTTTCTTTTTCGTTCATTTTCTGCCCTTCGTGCCCTTTGGTGTTGGCATGACATTTGACGAGTATCATTTTCCATGATATTATATCTGTCAAAAATTTGTATGCAATATATTTAAAATTAAAATTATTACACTAACGACATTGAAAATTAGTAGCAACTAATTACATTAAACTTAAACAAATTACACTAATCCAACATAATGCTAAATAAAAAATATTCTCAGCGATAAGAAGAGTTATATGAAAAAGAATATGAGTACAGGAAAAGTAGTCATGAAAAAGCTCTACTTTTCCAAGTATACTTTCATTATAAAGACTTCTTGGTGCAAAGAGAAAAATCTTCTGTATCTTATACTAGTATTATCATACACTTAGCCATAAATGAATAAATAGTTTTATGTAACGTCGTGGATACGAATAAATTTTGTTAGTATTAAATTCTTAGTTTCATACATGGATGAACAAAAATATGTTTGACGCCGTATATAACCTAACTATATAACTCTCGCACTATCTCATTCTTTGTGATTCCTATAAATGAACCTAATAGTGTTAGGTTTTATACTAATAGCGTTGAACTTAGTATTGAATTAATTAATCTTCCTCATTTCTGATGAAAAATTCCTATGTCAATCCAATGGATCAGAGATGCTTAATTTTAAAAAATGCTTCTAGTTTAGCCAACAGTTTAATTTTACAACGCTTTCATAATTTTTTTTAAATATTGCCAGTTTTATGAAAGGGAATAAACTTACCAGTTTTCAAACCTTAAACTTTTCTTAAATTCTGCAGACACCAAAAAGTCAATGAGAGAGAGTCTTGGTAGGAATGATTGAAAGCAATTGTAATTTTGAAGGATTGAGCAAGATGAAGCAGTTGAGAGAGGTTATGCAAGCTTTAAATTTTGCATTAGAATTATTCTCTTAATTGTAAAAATGTTTTTCTGCAGAACACAACATTTAAGTTGAAACTGCTTTTTCTACGTGTAGTACGTCGGAGAGATTTTTGGAAAACAGTTATTTTTTTTATTCATAATTATGTTAAAATAAAAAGAAAGTAAAGGGCAATATCCTATATACTATTATGTGAGGTCATAATCTTCGCAGATTGTTACTCTTAATCCCAAAAGGCAAGAATATTACTCTTAATCAACAGAAATTATTTAATTTAAGATTAAGACCCCAAATAATAGTATATATTTGTCAAAAATTTGTATGCAATATATTTAAAATTAAAATTATTATAGTAACGCGTATATTTAAGTTTATTTTTGAGGTTTAATACTTTTTCATTGCTCTATTTTCTTTTTCTATCAAGTCTTATATCATTGTAAGATTGAAAAACAATAAAAAAAACTATGCGGAAGTTACATAACCATGTGAATTGGAAGTTATGTGTTAGACATGAAACATACAATTTGAATTGGAAGTTAATAAACCAACCCAAAACTGTAACAAAAAAAATATACAAAATGCTTTTTGGAAAATTAGAAATTAATAAGGGTAGAATCGGTAGAGAAAAAGGCCAACCCAAAAACTTGTATCCTCTTTATATATAGTAATAGATTATTATTATTATTATTATTACTAGCGTTCAAACGGGCACTCTCGTGCCCGTTTGTCCACTTTTTTTAGTTCGCTAATGCGTCCAAATATAAACAGATATATTTGTATGTAAATTTTGCGATATATTTTCGTATGTAGCGAGCACACCTAAAAAATTATAAATCAATCAATCAATTTATTTCTCTTCCTCTCTTGCTCCCTTTCTCTCTCTCTAATGCACACTTGTGAAATTGTGAAATTATTAACATATTTTCTGTTTAATTTAATTTTAATTATTTATGTGGTGTCATACACATTTTATTGCACTATATTATGATAATCATAAGTAAATTTGTTTTGTCATCTTTAATTTAATTTAATATGAAGACTAAAAATATGGAATGTGAGTAAATAATATTTTTATATTGAGTGTAAATTTTTTGACATAAACAATATTACATATGTTCCTATAATTTCAGGTTTGTTTGAATGTTGTATGACATAAAAAAATTATTTACTTTTTAAAAGAAGATGTGGAGAAATATAAAATTGAAATTGTTGGAAATATAAAGAAGATATGATTTTTCAAAATAGTTGAAAATTGGAATAAACAAAACCGCTTGGATTTGGTACCGTTGTTTATACACTTCCATTTTTAAATAACACTTATTTGTTTAATAAAAAAAAATACAATAAATGGTCTAAAGAGAAAAGTAGAATAATATTGATAATTACGTAAGGGCAATAATAGAATGAAAAGAGGGCAATCCAAAAACATATATTCTCTTTAAATATAGTTAAATTATAGATTTATATAAATATTTGCATGCGCGTTTGTCCGTTTTTTAATGCGTGTCAATAAAAATATAAGCGATATTTTTTATTTAAATATAACTTTTAAATAATATTGGAGAAAATTAATGATAAAAAGTTATGTGGAAGTTAATTAGAAGGATTTCAAATTTCAGTAAAAAAGTATCATTATAAAATATAGTTATTTTTTAATGGAAATTAAGGGTTAATTAAGGAATAAATTAAGGTCAGTCCAAAATGTTCTATCTTCTTTATATATAGTAATAGATTCAAATTTCAGTAAAAAAGTATCATTATAAAATATAGTTATTTTCTAATAGAAGTTGAGGGTTAATTATGGAATAAATTAAGGTCAGTCCAAAATGTTCTATCCTCTTTATATATAGTAATAGATAACCTTAAAAAAATCTAAATAGATTGATGTTAAAAATCAGAATACTTGAACGATAAAAAAAAAACAAAGTATATAGAAAAATACAATTTTAAGAAAATCTACAACACAATAATTATTCATTACTATGGAAGGAAAAAAATTTCCAATATTCATAACAAAAATAAAATCAATATCACAATTATAAAAAACAGGGAATTGAAATTATGAAACACAATTAGAAAAGTTACAATTAAATATCGTATATAGATTCACAAAAAGGAGTGGAAGTATTTCAAGGTGGGTAACGGATGATAGTTGCCACAGTGTGGCTTTCTCCTTGTGTCACTTTTTCAGTGGTCTTTCACCATTTATAACAATTGTGTAAGAAGATCATAAATTAAATGTAAAAAATCAAAAAAGAAAAAATAGAAAGGAAAGAAATCATTACAATAAAAATAAATTTCATTAAAAATTACACACCAAGAAGACAGAAACAGTAAAAGAAATACCATGAGTGTTATGTTTTTTTGAATGTCATTGTCGTTGTTTTTTTTTCCTTTTCTCTATGCCCTTCCATTTTTTTTTTGGTTCTCATGATTCTCCATTTTATGCTGCTAATATATTGGGAAAATCGCTCAACTTCTTGTGTAACTGCTTAACTTCTCTCATCTACGCTTTTCAATTTTTTTAATTTTTAAATTTACAGTCTTTTTTGAAATAAACAAATTAGTGTATAAATGGGTAGTTATTCAAGGGCAATAATGGAAGAAAAATAGGCCAGTCCAAAAAATTTGTATCCTCTTTATATATAGTTATAGATACAAATCAATATTTCAATGACTCTCAAACAAATAATTATAAAAAATATGTAAATGTCAAATACTCAAATTCCTTAATGCAATTAAAATCAAAAAGTAAAAATGAGGTTCACCAAATAAGTTATGTGAAAGTACAAATTTATCAATACAATGAATAAAAACAAAAAGAAGGCAAAAATAAATTAAAAATGATGATTTGGTCGTTCTCCTTTTTAGTTACTTGGACTTGTTCTACATAAAGAATTAAATCCATAAAATATTAATAGTAGTTTTATTTGTCACCGGTCATCCTATCAACTACAATGAATCACAATAAATGACTTGAATCAATATTAAATTGATAAAATAGGAAGATTTAACAATATAATAAATTGTAAAATAAAATAATCCAACAATATAATAAATTGTAAAATAAAATAATCTAACAACATAATTGAAAAATACCTTAATTTTACTGACAAACCTTTCATCCATGACATCAAAATCTTCAAGTGTATCCAAATGCATACTAACATTTAAGACAATATCAAAGAAAAGAAAGTTATAGATAGTAAACATAATTTTGAAAAATATATTCATTTACACATTTCCATCTTATAAGCGAAAAGCACATCAAACATGTAAAGAAATGATAATTACATAATGAGGAAGAGGGTAATATAGAATTGATTGAGATGTAAGAAAATTATATTTTCATGGTGAGATAAGTATAATATAAAATTGCATTCATGTTTCACATATAAATATAAAGTGACGATGATGGGGAAGATATGTGGGTGGAATTAAAATATCAATTTTAACCTTAAAGATTTTGTAGGGAAAATTTGAGGAAGACATTATAGAATTATAATTTAGTATGATTATGGGCCAGTTTGTTTCAGCTTTAAAAAAATGGATTTTTTCTTTGTATTTTTGAAAATGGATTCTACAAAAACGTTTTTCAAAATAATACAAGTTTTTTTAAATTTGTTTTTTATAAATTAAAACACTAATTTTGACATTCTATAACATTAATATACATTATTGAAGATCAAAACATAGTCAAAATCACAATTTTTTCAAAAAGGTGTATTTCAAAAATTATTTTCATGAAAAGCTATTTGAAATAGTTTCAAAATTAAGTGATTTTTTGAAATTTTGATATCCAAAAAAAGTTTCGATAAAATGATGAAATACCTAAAATAACATTTTAAGAATAACTATTCAAACCAAATTTTCATTTGAAGCTTTTATGAAAAGTTTCTTTGTAAAAATTTTTTCTACAAAATTATGTTACACTATAAAAATCATTTTAAAAAAAAAGCCAAAACAAACGGGCCCTATGTGGTTAGTAGGTAGTTAGATAGAAGTTTCATTTAAATGAGTTAGTTTTTGGTTTTTCTATTAGTTAATTAATTAATATTAATATAATTTATTATTATTAAAAATAAAATAATTAATGAATGAATTGATAGAAGAGTTTTGGCGTGGATGTTTTTGTGGAAGAACTTCTTGGATTATAAAAAAACGTTAACTCCCAAGTTTTGAGTTCAAGTTTTAAGTAATGTAGTTAGTGGTTATTTATTAGTTTTTTTTATAAGCAAATAATTATTAAGTGTTTATTTGATTACTTGTGTTGTGTGGTAATAATATTACGTGGTTAATAGGTAGTTAGATAGAAGTTTCATTTAAATGAGTTAGTGTTTGGTTTTTCTATTAGTTAATTATTTAATATTAATATAATTTGTTATTATTATTAATAAAAATAAAATAATTAATGAATAAATTGATAGAAGAGTTTTGGCGGGAAGTTTTTGTAGAAGAACTTTTAGGATTATAATTTAGTATGATGTGTAATTGTTGTTAGGGTCACATTTCTATCTAATGTGGGACTATTATCCACACTACTCACACTTGTTAAAACACTTCCCCTCAAGTGTGAGTCTATCCGCAATTGCTCATGACACCACTGTTATGGCATTGAACATTGTGGAATTTTTTTTTCTAGAGCAACACCTGTGTGAGAGACACACCACATACTCACCCAAAACTTTAAGGTGATAGGTGTGTAGGTTCTCCCACTTATAAATGCTCTAGTTTCCACATTTCTAGCCAATGTGAGACTATTACACATACTACTCACACTAGTTATATTTAACAATTTATTTGTTCCTTGTTGTGCAATCTATCCTTTTATTTGGTTTTTTTGAAGAAATAAACATATGCTATTATTCTTTAGAAGAAATTGTTTTGTGTCTTTGATAGTAATAGTTCACAAACACTGTAAGTTTGTAACTCTTGAATGAAGGTTGCTTATTTTTATAAGAAACTATAAAAATATAACTGTTACTTTGTATTTTTTTAGTGTTATTTTGTGGAATTTATGTCTATCCTTACAAAACACTCAATTGTTGGGATTCACACGAATTTCATAATATTATTGGGTTGAGTATGTGTTGCTGGTATTGATTAATTTTCATAATGAAATTTATATCAATTTATTATTTTCTCTGTAGTGAATATAAGTTAAATGCATCTTCTCTTATTTTAGATATATTGTTTTACTTGTTTTAGAGTAAACCAATGTTTTACTTTTTGAATAATGAAAGTCTATTTAAATGAGAGATAACTTGCTATTACTGATGGCACTTGATTTGCTATCATCTTTCCTTCTATATATTTGTATAAAATACGTTTGGCTAAATTACATTCAGGGTCCTTTAAGTTATTTAATTGTAACACTTTGGTCCTTTATGTTTGTTTTGCTTCAAGTAGGTCCTTTAAGTTATTTTAAAATATCAAGTTAGTCCCTTAAATTGTTTTTGTAACGCTTTGGTCCCTTTTTTAAAAATCTCCGTTAAAATAAATTGTAAACTCATATACCTTTTGAACTGGTTTTTCGCGCTGATCACGAATATGTAACTAGTTTTGCGTTTTATTGTGTATTTTGGTCTGATTGATGATTTTTTTCATTATGTATTTCGTCCATTTTTAACTAATTCTCATGAATCGTAACTTGTTTGATAAATTTGATTGCATATTCATGATCAGCGCGAAAAACCAGTTGAAATGATGTATGAGTTTACAATTAATTTTAACGGAGATTTTTAAAAAAGTGACCAAAGCGTTACAAAAACAACTTAAGGGACTAACTTGATATTTTAAAATAACTTAAAGGATCTACTTGAAGCAAAACAAACATAAAGGACCAAAGTGTTACAATTAAATAACTTAAAGGACCCTGAATGTAATTTAGCCAATACGTTTTATATTAATTTTTTAGCTAATATGTTCGGAAATGGGGAAGATTACAATCCCAAAGGTAGGAGATAGAATTTTAATAACAAGGAATTCAAGTAAAATCCTAACTTTATTTTTTTTATTTTGATATTTTCCTATATATTTCTCCCTAATGATTCAATAATGATCTCAGAAAATTATGTGCAACCTGTAAAAATATTGAAGTGGTCTGATCAATTTAGGCATTGTGTCGAGCCTATGACCTACATATTTTGGTATTGAAGTAGGAAAAAAAATAAAAATAAATAGATAATTGTAAAATTTTGACCAAAATTATGAAGGAACTAAGAATATTTTTTTGAGTTAACACAATAAAAAACTTTTATTACCGTAGAAATAGATGGAATGTTTGATTGACAAGGTGAACCATGAGAAACATCCATGCCCAAAATTAGAGTTGGAGTTTTGGATACAATTGGGATGGATGGAGAATGTTCAACCTCTAACATATAATTCATCCTACCAAGCTACAAGGGAATAAAAACATTCAATGGTTGGACGAAATGACATGGCTAATGATAAGATTCAAAGAAATTATTGCAAAAATAAATATACCTTGGCATTGATCTTCAGTAAAACATTGGTCAAGTATTGGTCGTTTAGCCTAGAGGGTGCTACACACTGAGTAACAATTCCAAAGTCAACAAGACTCTTCTTCTTCCATTGACCTTCACATGTCAGAATTATTTTTTGTTAAGAACATTTAATAATTGCTTTAAATAATTACTTAAACAATTTAAAGTAATTGTTTAAGGCAATTGTTAAATGTTCTGAACAAAAAATAATTTTGACATGTGAAGGTGCGTGGAAGAAGAAGAATCTTGTTGACTTTGGAATTGTTACTCAGTGTGTAGAACCTTGAGTATGAAAGATACGAAAACTTGAGTATGAAAGTTTAAACTTTCATGGAAGTTGGAAGTTCGAAAAATGATTCTTTGTGGATGAAAGACATAATGTCCACTTCTGTTTCAGAGGCATTTGACAGGTTCAGTAATCTTCTTGTAGGTAAGGTTGGTGACGGCGTAGATACGACATTTTGGCAAGCCACTTGGCTGGGAAATTCTGCTTTGAAATGCAGATTCCCGTCACTGTTCCAAGCATGCAGGAAGACGCTATGCTCAGTATGTGAGATGGGGGATTGGGAAGCTGGTCATTGGAGTTGGAAATTCAGGGAATTCCTGGAAGGTGAGGATCAGCAGCTTCAGTCGGAACTAGACGATTGCAGGAAGATGCTGGAAGAGGTACAAATTCAGCATGATGAAAAGGACGCTTGGGAGTGGTCTTTCGACCGTTCAAAAGGATTTTCAGTAAGTTCTTGTTACTCCTTCCTAAACTCTTTCGAATAGTTAAACTTGCTCGACGACCAATCCGTAGATTTGCTTAATCTTTTGTGGAGTACTTTTATCCCTTTAAAGGTCCAAGTTTTCGCTTGGAGGTTGGTGATAGATAGGTTACCTACGCGGTCGAATTTAGCGGTTAAACACATTATAGAGAATGACCATGACAAGATTTGTGTGTTGTGTTTCCAAGAGATTGAAGACTCCTCTCACTTATTCTTCTCTTTCCATAAATCTTTGAGGGTTTGGAGTAAGATTTGTGAGTGGGTGGACATAGGAAGAATTTCGGAAACTGATTTTAGGCTTCACGCGAAGGAATGGTTTCAGAGTCTTAAGGGTCGTGGAAAAGAGGGAAAGACAAATTCAATTTGGTTTATCACCTGTTGGAGTATTTGGAGGAATAGAAATAATATTTTGTTCAGAGACGAAATTTGTAATGTAGAAGATATAGTTAATGCTATTATTGTTTACTCTTGGAATTGGTTGATTTTAGGTAGAAATGAGAGCAAGAAGTGTAGCTTGTACGAGTGGCACAAATTCCCCTACGATTTTTTGTAATCTTTATGTAGGGTTGTTGGTTGTAGTTCGTTGGTTTTGAGATGCCCTTAATCTCCTATTAATGAAATTGTTTATAAAAAAATACTAACAATTTCAGTAACAAATTTACTATTAAAAAAACTAGTAGAAGACCCGTGCGTCCGCACGGATAAGTTGATTCTTAGATTAAATCATTCGATAAAAAATCTAAATGTATGTGGCTCTTTTTTAATACATCTTTAAATGTATTCACAATAATTGATAAATTTTGAATTAAAAAAATATCAAGAGTAATCATCTCAAAAATAGTTATTTGGCTATAGTAATGATCCAGCATACATGTGCATCCGCACAGATTAATTTATCTAAAATGATATAAAATATATTTAAATGGATATGTAAATTTGAAAACAAATACTTAAAAATAAATAGGTATTGTTATGGTAGTGACCCGTGAGGATTTGAATAATCATTTTAGAATATACAAACTTTTTACAAATAAACAGATTAGAAATAATTTTGTACTTTATATATGTACTGAAATGCATATGGATATGAAAACCAGTGCGTCCGCACGGGTATGAAAAAAAGTATGAAACATATTAATAGTTGAATTATATTCAAAATACATATTAAGAGTAATATTTATGTATGTTTTTTTTAATAAGCAAAAGATGTTTAAGTAAATAGGATACTAGGTGTATCCAAAACCATATACAAAAAGGTCACTTCTAAACTCAGGACCTACAAAAAATCACAGGGAGCATTAACCCAAGCGTAGTAATTACAATTAGATGCGTTTTAATGTTTCTTTCCTATCCACCACCAAGAAAAATGTCGATTAGTAATAGTATTCAACTCCCAAAAGTCATCCCTAAACATTATGTTATTTCTAGACACCCAAATTACCCAACAAATAATAAGCCACATTCCAATCGCATTCATAACATTAATCTTCTTCTTGACACATCCGTCCATCCAACCTGATAAGTGGTTCAAAATATCTCCAAAATAAAGCTCCTCAATACCTACCCACCTAAACATATACTTCCAAACCAACACTGATTTATAACAGTGGAAAAATAAATGTTCAGACTTTTCTTCATCTAGAAAGCAAAAAGGACACACCATGTCTTGTTCATCAGTTATAATACCTCTGCGTTTGAGATTGTGACGGGTAGGGATTTTGTTGTGTAACAATCTCCAACCAAAAACATTGACTTTATGAGATGTATGTGCTAACCATATTAACTTGAATGTAGACTTTAGATTTTCCCCACAATTCCAACTATGTTCTCCTTCTTTATTCTGCAGCAAACTATATAAAGATGAGACATTGAAGGTACCGCTACTATCATGCTGCTAGACAATATTGTCTGAAGCATCTGCGTTCACTTCGACACCCTGCAGAACGAACTGAAGGGCATCAGCATACCGCCCGTGATCTTCAAGACAGTTCTGAAGCATCAAGTCTATGTTCCAATGCCAGTAACCGGCAACACGTAATCCATAGTCCGCAACCTTACCCTCCTTATTTACCACACTATTCCAGATTTCAGGAAAAGAAGATGCCAACATATCGGAACCAACCCAACGAGCTAGCCAGAAGGATGCCTTAACGCCATCTCCAATTGTATAAGACACTAAATGTGCGAACCTGTTATTGGCACAAAAGATTGAAACGTTAATCATATCCCTCCACCAAAGTGATGGAGGAACAAGATACTTAGGAAGCAGACCATGATGAAAAGCAAGTTCCGGATTAGGATATCTGTGATTTAGTATTCCTTTCCACAAAAACTCATCCTGCAATAATATTTTCCAGATCCATTTAAACATCAGAGCTATATTGAATATCTTAATGTCTTTCACCCCTAGTCTTCCTTCTTCTTTAGTTTTACAGACCACATCCCACCGAACCCATAATTTTCCTTTTTTAATCGTTGAACCGTTCCATAAGAACCTTTTTTGAATGGAAGTAATAATTCTTGTAACCCGACTAGGAAGTTTGTAAAAAGACATGTAATGTATGGGGAGGTTTGCTAACACTGAATTAATAAGGGTAACTCTTCCTCCCATCGACAGAAACCGGCCTTTCCACGTGTTCAATCTTTAGCGTACTTTATCGATCAATGGTTTCCAAAAAGAGATTAATCTATGATTTCCACTGATGAGAATACCCAGAAACTTAAACGGACATACTGAAACTTTACAAGACAAAAAATTTTCGGCAGCCCTAAGCTTCGAATCTTCCATACCAATCCCAAAGAGAGAACATTTGCTGAAATTTATATCTTGACCGGAAACCAAGTGGAATCCCTTCAAAACAGCCTTGATTGCAATTAGATTTTTCCACGATCCATCTCCCACCAAGACAGAGTCATCTGCGTATTAAAGGAGGTGAATGTCCACATCCTGAGCCATTCTAAAACCAAAGTATATTTTGCTGTTTACTTCTCTATCCATAAGCACTGCCAGGTCTTCCGCTGCGATTGTGAAAAGGAAATGAGCCAACAGATCTCCTTGTTTGAGTCCTCTATTGACAGCAAAGTCCTTAGTAGGACTCCCATTGACCAAAACAGAAGTGAAACTGTTGAAAACTCCGTTGTCCATCCATGTCAACCATTTTTCTCCAAAGCCCATTATTTTCATTACATCACGCAAGTATTGCCACTCCACACAGTCGTAAGCTTTGGCGAAATCAACCTTAAGAAGTAACAATTCTTTCTTGGATCTTTTTGCAAAATCGATAACTTCGTTCAAGGACAAGACTCCATCAAGTAAATTCCTCCCTTCGATGAATGCCGTTTGAGTTTTTGAAACAATGGTTCCTATATTTATGTATGTTGATAATTAGAATTGGTCTTAGATTTTGAATATATATATATATATATATATATATATATATATATATATATATATATATATATTGTTTAGATTTAACGGGTTATGTTATGTCCGATTTTATGAACTGTTCCAATCACATATGAATACATATTGGAATAAAATTAAAAATCACTAAAATCTCTTCTTTTTATATCAATAAAGTTTTTTGCAAAAAAACACATCTTTTCATCTTACTCGTTTTTATTGAATTTTAATGTTGATATTTCATAATCTTTGTAAATGTAACAACCGATATAAATTCTTCTCTACACACTTGGTAAGATCATTGAACCCATTTGTATTTATTTTAAAATAACTATTATTTCTGAAATACTATAATATTAATAAAATTTTAATAACATACATTCTCTTCAATTTTAAAATAAATGTCATGTAATACTATTTTTATACATATTTTAGAAGTTGAGATTAAGAATTTTCCTTCATTCATACAAAATCAAAATCTTTTAAAAGTCTAAGATAAATGTAAAAATTTATAGCTAAAAAATTGAATTTTAAACTATATTTTTTAGAGACTTGTTTTACATATATCTGCAAAACAACTGAAAAAATAAATTAATCAAAGATAAAATTTAGAAGGCTATTATTTTATAAGGGTGAAATACACAATTAACTCCAATATTAAGTAGAGTTATACACAAAAATCCTTTTGCATCCATTTCAACACCAGTTTACACCCTCTAAATAAGGTTTATTTAAATAAATCTTGATTTGAATAAATCTTAGTCCATCAAATTTTGGAATATTTTTCTTCACAATTACAAACCATATAATTGACATAAACCTTTATATGTATAAATTTCACAACTATCTGAAAATCTAGTGTGAGTCAGTTTGACATATAATATAGTTTGGAGAAAAGAAAAACTAAATGATGTGTATTTTGCAGGCAAAACTTTGCTCGATAACTTTTCAGCATTGATTTTGCAGGCAAAACTTTGATCAATAACTTTTCAGCATAGATTCTGGTAGCTGCTTCTATTTTTTTTTTCATTACTATCCTTTCACCTCCTTTAGGCACTTCTGAAAAGTTCACTTTAGCACTCCTACCACCAACTTATTATAATAATTATAATCAATAAAAATAAATTTAAATTAACTATAAACTGATTATTTAGATTAGAAAAAGATGGCATATAGTTTAAAGTTTTGTATATGAAAACACGAAAAAAGATGGCATATATTCTCTTAATTACACATTTGTGAGTAACAAATTAGAAAAATAAGAATGAGAGCCTAAAATTATAGCTGAGAAACTCACTTAATGCTTGTGATGCACTCATTTTTTCTGTGGATCTTTACTAAGCAATCTCTTAACAAAATCCTTTGACTCATCTGACAGAGAAAGCCAGGGAGGTTCATCAAAACTTGGATTAGCTTTCAATACAGTACGAAAGATACAAGACTCAGTCCGAGCACAAAATGGACGGATGCTACATAATAAAATATATGCAATCACTCCAATGGGACTTATATAAATGAAAAAGAAAATTAAAGTATGAAAATATAAACTATAGTGATATTAGAGGACTATATGAAGAAAGTGTATCATCTAAGTGGTAAAAAATGTAGCAGTGAAAACACCAAAAATTAATCTTGATCATCTAGAATTAGGCAACTAACATTAAACACCTAGCAGGATCAAACTATAAGCACCAATCTGAAGCATGAAGGTATTTCTAGCTATACTCACAAAGTTTGAATCTTGAATCATCAAAAGACAAAGTATGATTTTGATACAATAAAGATATATGTTGAAAATAGGAAATATCTCCCAGAATATCAAAAGATATATCAAAATTTCCACTTGAAGGTAGGTTCAATCCAAAGAACAAAGGGAGAAATATTTAAGATGGTTTAACTCCATCGCACAACTGAAGCAATACAATTTAGACAACAAATGTTTTGTCCAAAAAAGCATATGTTTATGACACTAAATACTATTACAAATAAAGAGTTTTTTTTTTAAACTACATTTGGAACTTAGATTGACCTTATAAAGAGGAACAAAATCAGAGAAAGAAAAACAGAAATGCAATAACAGTTAGCTTTCCAGGATGCATCAGAGAAAGGATTTCCAGGATTTCACTGTCTCAATTAACATATCAAAATATCCACAAAATTAATAATACGGTGTCTAAGATATATGTTAGTTGTGTTCTCCCTAGGTTGCACAACAGTTAGCTTTCATCTATGTTGAAGACCTGCAAGTGCAAGTAGTGGAAGAACAAAGGAAATGCATCATTTTTATAAAACACATTATGGAATATGCCCCGTCCTAAAGATTTATGTGTAAACTTTACATTCACAAACCAAATTTTTTTTAATAATTTAATCATATACAATTGCAGAAACTATCAACATACCATAGATGATTTATCTAGGTAGGCATGTAGTTGTTCCCCACAGCAACAGCAACAACCACAGAATCAACATATTCTTTACTGGCAGCAGCAACAGGTTATGAAGCATAAGATGTCTCAGATGCAGCAGCAACAACAACAGAAGAATCTTCTACAATCAAATCAGTTGAATACCTCTCAATAATCTATTATGCAAACATCATCTGGAATGCAGCCTTCGACAACACAATCGTCTCTATCATCTAGCCTTCAGCAACAGCAACATTCCCAAATTATTAGGCAGCAACAACAACAAAACATTTTCCAGTAATTTAATCAAATACAATTGCAGAAACTATCAACATACCATTGATGATTTATCAATGTACTTTTAATTATGACAGAAATCATTTACAGCAAAAAAAGAGCATCATAGATCCATCCCTTGTCTCAGAAATATTTAAGTGGCATATTGCTATAAGGTCTGGATGGATGAAGAGGTTAGTTTTAGTACCTGGCACTGTGTTGGCACCTGTGGTAAGGGTTGACTCTTGAACTGGTCATCTAATTCTTCAGCAAAACAATTAGCATTGTCATTCTTTTTTAGAGAAGTCAAGTTTAATGATGCACGGTACTTGTTGACTCCCTGAAAAATCACATCTTCCTCATCTGCAGTGGAATGTTAAGGTAAGGTAAATACAGTTCCAAAGAGTCAGCTTCAATGCACACATTTATTAGGACTTGTTTCAATAGGCTTATTTGAGTTTAAAAGCACTTATGATATTGTTAGAACTAATAAAACAACTTCTGATATGTTGATAATTTGTTTTCAACTTATTTCCATACGCTTTCCAGGATTGGTTACAAGAAAACAATTTGACTTTAATTTATCATGTGTTATAGAAATAGATTATTCATATAAGTGCTTATACTATAAGCTTCAAATTAAGCCGAATACCCTAACATGACTAAGTATGTTTCAATTTCAGTTTGAAAGAGGTCCAACTTACTCCTGACCCAATCAACCAAGGAAGACGGATTCCGTCAAGCACGAGGTTGAGTACTTCCAAACTGAAATCCAAACACATTTTGGTCTTGTTTTGATAAGCAATTTAATTATGCACTTACAACGTAAACATTATCAATGAACCTATTTCTATAAAATAACAAAAGATAAAAATGAAGTTGGTCAAACTGTTTCTAAATAGAGGGTATCATTGTCCTGACTTGGAGTAACACCAAATTGGTTGCCATTAATCTGAAATTGCAGCCATGAAAACATGTGATTTAGCATAATAATAGTCTTAAGTATGCTCGATAAATTGAGAAGTTAAAGATTACCACTGGGTTTCTAAGCTCTTCACACAAGAACCTTCACAAAAGTTATTCATACAAGAAGCGATCTGAGCTCTTCACACAAAAACAGAGTTAAAGTCATTACCACTGGATTTCTAAGCTCTTCACACAAAAACAGAGTTAAATTCATTGAAGAACCATTGATTAACCATGTAAATCACAGACTTGAAAAAATGTATGAACAACAATGTTGGGAATGGCTTACATTTGAAATATCAACTTCAAAATCAGTAAAACCAGAACAGCAAGATACATCCATGTCTGAAAATAAAAAATGAAGGGGTCAAATAACTAATCACCTTAAACAATGAAAGATACCTCTTCAATACTCTGACCTCTTCTTCATGGTCAATCTGTTGTCCCCGTTCATGCTCGATCTGTCGCATTTCGTCTGAGAGCTCATTCCTGTACTCAAAATCTAAAGGAAATATGAAAGAGATAGAAATGATAGCAAAAAGTGTAGCTTGTACGAGTGACACAAATTCCCCTACGATTTTTTGTAATCTTTATGTAGGATTGTTGGTTGTAGTTCGTTGGTTTTGAAATGCCCTTAATCTTCTATTAATGAAATTGTTTATAAAAAAAAATACTTACAATTTCAATAACAAATTTACTATTAAAAAAACTTCATGTGCTGCATAAAATAATGCTAAAATCTCTGGAGTTTATAAATTTACAATAACAAATTTACTATTAAAAAAACTTCATGTGCTGCATAAAATAATGCTAAAATCTCTGGAGTTTATAAAAAGACAATTCTCCTTTTATAAATTGATTTTATAAAGTTTAGTTAACTTAATATAAAAAAATTAATATGTGGGAAACATAGTAGAACCAAAAAAAAAAAAAAAACAAGAGAGATGAGCTGTATACTTTTAAGGGGAAAATTGCTTACAATTTGTGTAGATTGCACTTCTTTAAACATCGAAGTTGAGCCAAGATTAATGAGTGTATCAAACAAAACTAAAGAAGGATCTAACCCAAAATCCCCTACCAAGCCACCCACACGGTCTGAGACGAAAAGAAAGGTATCCACCATAATACAAAACTGACGCCGATGAATGATATACAAACACCTCCACTGCCAACATCTAAAGATATCAAGCCAACAAGTGATATGATTTATGAGCACTCAATAACAAGGTAATCCACTATTATAATAGTAATCGTTCAATCTATCCTATTATTTGGATTTAAGAAAACTAGTCAGTAAACCCGTACAATGCATGGATTTATTTGAATAATTGATAGTAAATAATTATATTTGACATATAAATAATTAAAAATAAAAATGAATAATGTAAACAACTATTATAAATAAATAATTTTTTATTTATATATATAAACAAACCATTGATTAAATTAAAATTAAAAAACTATTAAAAATATGCAAAAGAAAATAATTAATACTTAAAAAACTAAAATCATCCATGTGCTTTGTTTTATATATATAATGTGATGTTAAGTGACGACAGTGATACTATTCAAAAAATAAATAAAAATTATGTTTGAAATAAGTTAACCTCAACTCACAACTAATTAGTTGAATTGATCTCTCCTAATGATAGTGAAAATATAATTTTCTTATTAAAAGATTATTTAAGAGAGTAGTTAAAAAGTAGAAATAAAAGTATGTTAAAAAATATTAAGTAAAATAAAAAAAATTAGGATAGCAAGTATAACATAAAATTGGCATTTAATTATATATTGATACTATAAAATCATAAAAGAGAAGTATGAGGTTAGATATGTTTATGGGTCTAGAAAAATAAACTATCTTGCTTTATAACTATGTTTCTTTATATAAATATATTTTATTGAACTTGGAATGTGGTGCCTTTCACATATAGTTATATTAGAGTGATTTTAATGGAATGCAATCTTATGTTATTTAATTATTAATTATTAACTATAAATAATATAGTTTTTATAAATAAATATTAATTAATTAATTAATTAATTAATTAAAAGTAATAATAATTGGTGGATATTTTTATTTAAGCTAAGGTAACTTAAGTAAGGAAAATTAGTAGAGTTAGTGGGTTGATTATTGACCAGTTACTTCCATCAATAATTAATAATAAATGAAATAAATAATAATAATAATAATAATAATAATAATAATAATATTTATTATTATTATTATTATTATTATTATTATTATTATTATTATTATTATTATACAAATCAATATTTCAATGACGCTCAAACAAATAATTATAAAAAATATGTAAATGTCAAATACTCAAATTCCTTAATTCAATAAAAATCAAAAAGTAAAAATGAGGTCCACCAAATAAGTAATGTGAAAGTACAAATTTATCAATACAATGAATAAAAACAAAAAGAAGGCAAAAATAAATAAAAATTGTTGCTTTTGTCGTTCTCCTTTTTAGTTACTTGGACTTGTTCTACATAAAGAATTAAATCCATAAAATATTAATAGTAGTTTTATTTGTCATCTGTCATCCTATCAAATACAATGAATCACAATAAATGATTTGAATCAATATTAAATTGATAAAATTAAATAATCCAACAATATAATAAATTGTAAAATAAAATAATCCAATAATATAATAAATTGTAAAATAAAATAGTCTAACAACATAATTGAAAAATACCTTTATTTAACTGACAAACCTTTCATCCATGACATCAAAATCTTCAAGTGTATCCAAATGCATACGAACATTTAAGACAATATCAAAGAAAAGAAAGTTAATAGATAGTCAACATAATTCTGAAAAATATATTCATTTATACATTGCCATCTTATAAACGAAAAGCACATCAAACATGTAAAGAAATGATAATTACATAATGAGGAAGAGGGTACTATAGAATTGATTGAGATGTAAGAAAATTATATTTTCATGGTGAGAGGAGTATAATATAAAATTGCTTTCATGTTTCACATATAAATATAAAGTGACGGAAGACATGTGGGTGGAATTAAAATATCAATTTTAACCTTAAAGATTTCGGAGGGAAAATTTGAGGAAGACACTATAGAATTATAATTTAGTATGATTATGTGGTTAGTAGGTCGTTAGATAGAAGTTTCATTTAAATGAGTTAGTGTTTGGTTTTTCTATTAGTTAATTAATTAATATTAATATAATTTATTATTATTATTATTATTATTATTATTAATAATAAAATAAAATAATTAATGAATAAATTGATTAGGGGTGGCAAATGGGCATGCCCGCCCGTTTAGGCCTGCCCCGCAAATGCCCACAAAAAAACGGGGCGGGGCGGGGCGGTCATAGTTGAGGATGCGGGCCTAAAACTTAGGCCCACCCCGCAAAAAAGTGAGGCCGGGGAGGGAAAACCCACGGGCATTGCATCTTTTAAGCTTAAAAATGCAAAATTTTATGTAAATGCTCGTGCCCGCAAAAGCCCGCGAAGAAAATAGGGCGGGGCGGGGCGGACACATTAGAGGGTGAGGGGCTAAATCCTTGGCCCACCCCGCACTAAAGTGCGGGTAAAACGAGCATGCCCAACGGGCCGGGCCTGTTTTGCCACCCCTAGAATTGATAGAAGAGTTTTGGCATGGAAGTTTTTGTGGAAGAACTTCTAGGATTATAAAAAAACGTTAACTCCTAAGTTTTGAGTTCAACTTTTAATTAATGTAGTTAGTGGTTATATATTAGTTTTTTTTAGGGTCATGCTAACCAGTGCCCTAGGGGCACTGGTTAAGAATTATAAATAAGGAAAATCTTAAATGTTTAGTTCATTAAATACATATAAAATTCTTAAAAAAAGTTAATTATTTATGTTTTCAATGCATTGAATATACATATATTTTGAAAACACATGTATTTATAGTTTATTAAAAAATGTTCAACTTACCTTTTAAATCTCTTAACCAGTGCCCCAGGGGCACTAGTTAGTATTTCCCTTTTTTTATAAGCAAATTTTAATAAAAGGATAAGTATCAACGTGAGTTAATGGGAAAAAAAAACTTTAATTTAATTAGCAATTAATTGATAAATCAATTAGAGGAAAACAATTAATTGCCTAACAATAATTATTGCATTAATAATTATTAAGTGTTTAATTGATTACTTGTGTTGTGTGGTAATAATTTTACGTGGTTAACAGATAGTTAGATAGAAGTTTCATTTAAATGAGTTAGTGTTTGGTTTTTCTATTAGTTAATTAATTAATATTAATAGAATTTGTTATTATTATTAAAAAAAATAAAATAATTAATGAATAAATTGATAGAAGACTTTTGGCGGGAAGTTTTTGTGGAAGAACTTTTAGGATTATAATTTAGTAGGATGTGTAATTGTTGTTAGGGTCACATTTCTATCCAATGTGGGACTATTATCCACACTACTCACACTTGTTAAAACACTTCTCCTCAAGTGTGAGTCTATCCGCAATTGCTCATGATACCACTGTTATGGCATTGAACATTGTGGAAAAAATTTTTTCTAGAGCAACACCTGTGTGAGAGACACACCACTTATAAATGCTCAAGTTTCCACATTTCTAGCCAACGTGGAACTATTACACATATTACTCACACTAGTTATATTTAACAATTGCTTTGTTCCTTGTTGTGCAATCTATCCTTTTATTTGGTTTTTTTGAAGAAATAAACATATGCTATTATTCTTTAGAAGAAATTATTTTGTGTCTTTGATAGTAATAGTTCACAAACACTGTAAGTTTGTAACTCTTGAATGAAGGTGGCTTATTTTTATAAGAAACTATAAAAATATAACTGTTACTTTGTATTATTTTAGTGTTATTTTGTAGAATTTATGTCTATCCTTACAAAACACTCAATTGTTGGGATTCACATGAATTTCTTAATATTATTGGGTTGAGTAAGTGATGCTGGTATTGCTTTATTTTCATAATGAAATTTATATCAATTTATTGTTTTCTCTGTAGTGAATATAAGTTAAATGTATCTTCTCTTATTTTAGATATATTGTTTTACTTGTTTTAGAGTAAATCAATGTTTTACTTTTTGAATAATGAAAGTCTATTTAATTGAGAGATAACTTGCTATTACTGATGACACTTGATTTGCTATCATCTTTCCTGCTATATATTTGTATAAAATACGTTCTATATTAATTTTTTAGCTAATGTTCGAAAAGTGGGAAGATTACAATCCCAAAGGCAGGAGATAGAATTGCAATAACAAGGTATTCAAGTAAAATCCTAACTTTACTTTTTTTTTTATTTTGATATTTTCCTAAATATTTCTCCTTAATGATTCAATAATGATCTCAGAAAATTATATGCAACCTGTAATAATATTGAAGTGGTCTGATCAATTTAGGCATTGTGTCGAGCCTACGACCTACATATTTTGGTATTGAAGTAGGAAAAAAATTAAAAGAAAAATAGATAATTCTAAAATTTTGACCAAAATTATGAAGGAACTAAGAATATTTTTTAGAGTTAACACAATAAAAAACTTTTATTACCGTAGAAATAGATGAAATGTCGGATTGACAAGGTGAACCATGAAAAACATCCATGCCCAAAATTAGAGTTGGAGTTTTGGATACAATTGGGATGGATGGAGAATGTTTAACCTCTAACATATAATTCATCCCACCAAGCTACAAGGGAATAAAAACATTCAATGGTTGGACGAAATGACATGACTAATGATAAGTTGCAAAGAAATTATTGCAAAAATAAATATACCTTAGCATTGATCTTCAGTAAAACATTGGTCAGGTATTAATCGTTTAGCCTAGAGGGTGCTACACACAGAGTAACAATTCCAAAGTCAACAAGATTCTTCTTCTTCCATGGACCTTCACATGTTAGAATTATTTTTTGTTAAGAACATTTAATAATTGCTTTAAACAATTTAAAGTAATTGTTTAAAGCAATTGTTAAATGTTCTACACAAAAAATAATTTTGACATGTGAAGGTCCATGGAAGAAGAAGAATCTTGAAGACTTTGGAATTGTTACTCAGTGTGTAGAACCCTCTAGGCAAAACAACCAATACCTGACCAATATTTTACTGAAGATCAATGATAAGGTATATTTATTTAGCCATGTCATTTCGTCCAACCATTGAATGTTTTTATTCCCTTGTAGCTTGTTGGATGAATTATCTGTTAGTGGTTGAACATTCTCCATCCATCCCAATTGTAACCAAAACTCCAACTCTAATTTTGGGCATGGAAGTTTCTCATGGTTCACTTTGTCAATCCGACATTCCATCTATTGCTACAGTCATAAAGGTATTTTTATTATGTTAACTCTACAAAATATTCTTAGTTCCTTCATAATTTTGGTCAACATTTTACAATTATCTATTTTATTTTTATTTTTTTCCTACTTCAATACCTAAATATGTAGGTCGTAGGATCGACACAATGGACACTAATATATAAATATAGGGCATGTGTCCGAACCCAGGCTTCTAAAGTTGAACTTATTGACAAAGGAATTAAAGGTTTTTTGTGTTTTTATTCTTTCAATAAAAAGCCACGTGGATATTTAACAATCATACACGGACGATAACAAAACTTTTATTTGGTCAACACTAAAGACTACACGATCTTGTTTTGTTTTTATTAAAGGCAAAATAAAGAAATTCCATTAATATAGGCATAAGAAATGCTCGAATAACACACTAGTTCACACACCAATTATAGCAGTTATTCTCCTAAACAAAATTGAAGCAGTAAAGCTTATTGCCCACTGCCCACTGTAGAAGACAGGAGCCATAACTAACAAACACTCCCAAATACTAAACTAAAGATATTGCAGTAAGAGCACACCAGAACTAAAGAAGAATCTAACCCAAAATCCCCTACCAAGCCACCCACACGGTCTGAGACGAAAAGAAAGGTATCCACCATAATACAAAACTGACGCCGATGAATGATATACAAACACCTCCACTGCCAACATCTAAAGATATCAAGCCAACAAGTGATATGATTTATGAGCACTCAATAACAAGGTAAACCACTATTATAATAGTAATCGTTCAATCTATCCTATTATTTGGATTTAATAAAACTAGTCGGTAAACCCGTGCAATGCACGGATTTTTTTGAATAATTGATAGTAAATAATTATATTTGACATATAAATAATTAAAAATAGAAATTAATAATGTAAACAACTACTATAAATAAATAATTTTTTATTTATATAGATAAATAAACCATAGATTAAATTAAAATTAAAAAACTATTAAAAATATGCAAAACAAAATAATTATTACTAAAAAAACTAAAATCATCCATGTGCTTTGTTTTATATATATAATGTGATGTTAAGTGACGACAGTGATACTATTCAACAAATAAATAAAAATTATGTTTGAAATAAGTTAAACTCAACTCACAATTAATTAGTTGAATTGATCTTTACTAAAAGATTATTTAAGAGAGTAGTTAAAAGGTAAAAATAAAAGTATGTTAAAAAATATTAAGTAAAATAAATAAAATTAGGATAGAAAGTATAACTTAAAATTGGTATTTAATTATATATTGATACTATAAAATCATAAAAGAGAAGCATGAGGTTAGATATGTTTATGGGTCTAGAAAAATAAACTATCTTGCTTTATAACTATGTTTCTTTATATAAATATATTTTATTGAACTTGGAATGTGGTGCCTTTCACATATAGTTATATTAGAGTGATTTAATTATTAACTATAAATAATATAGTTTTTATAAATAAATATTAATTAATTAATTAATTAATTAATAGTAATAATAATTGGTGGATATTTTTATTTAAGCTAAGGTAACTTAAGTAAGGAAAATTAGAAGAGTTAGTGGGTTGATTATTCACCGGTTACTACCATCAATAATTAATAATAAATGAAATAAATAATAATAATAATAATAATAATAATAATAATAATTATTATTATTATTATTATTATTATTATTATTATTATACAAATCAATATTTCAATGACTCTCAAACAAATAATTATAAAAAATATGTAAATGTCAAATACTCAAATTCCTTAATTCAATTAAAATCAAAAAGTAAAAATGAGGTTCACCAAATTAGTTATGTGACAGTACAAATTTATCAATACAATGAATAAAAACAAAAAGAAGGCAAAAATAAGTAAAAATTGATGATTTTGTCGTTCTCCTTTTTAGTTACTTGGACTTGTTCTACATCAAGAATTAAATTCATAAAATATTAAAAGTAGTTTTATTTGTCATCGGTCATCCTATCAACTACAATGAATCACAATAAATGACTTGAATCAATATTAAATTGATAAAATAGGAAGATTTAACAATATAATAAATTGTAAAATAAAATAATCCAAAAATATAATAAATTGTAAAATAAAATAATCTAACAACATAATTGAAAAATACCTTAATTTTACTGACAAACCTTTCATCCATGACATCAATATCTTCAAGTGTATCCAAATGCATACTAACATTTAAGACAATATCAAAGAAAAGAAAGTTAATAAATAGTAAACATAATTTTGAAAAATATATTCATTTACACATTGCCATCTTATAAACAAAAAGCACATCAAACATGTAAAGAAATGATAATTACATAATGAGGAAGAGGGTAATATAGAATTGATTGAGATGTAAGAAAATTATATTTTCATGGTGAGAGAAGTATAATATAAAATTGAATTCATGTTTCACATATAAATATAATGTGACGATGATGGGGAAGATATGTGGGTGGAATTAAAATATCAATTTTAACCTTAAAGATTTTGTAGGGAAAATTTGAGGAAGACATTATAGAATTATAAGTTAGTATGATTATGTGGTTAGTAGGTAGTTAGATAGAAGTTTCATTTAAATGAGTTAGTTTTTGGTTTTTCTATTAGTTAATTAATTAATATTAATATAATTTATTATTATTAAAAATAAAATAATTAATGAATGAATTGATAGAAGAGTTTTGGCGTTGATGTTTTTGGGGATGAACTTTTAGGATTATAAAAAAACGTTAACTCCCAAGTTTTGAGTTCAAGTTTTAAGTAATGTAGTTAGTGGTTATTTATTAGTTTTTTTTTTTATAAGCAAATTGTAATAAAGGGATAAGTATCAACGTGAGTTAATGGAAAACAAAACTTTAATTTAAATTTCAATTAATTGATAAATCAATTAGAGGAAAATAATTAATTGTTTAATAATAATAATTGCATTAATAATTATTAAGTGTTTAATTGATTACTTGTGTTGTGTGGTAATAATATTTCGTGGTTAATAGGTAGTTAGATAGAAGTTTCATTTAAATGAGTTAGTGTTTGGTTTTTCTATAAGTTAATTAATTAATATTAATATGATTTGTTGTTATTCTTAATAAAAATAAAATAATTAATGAATAAATTGATAGAAGAGTTTTGGCGGGAAGTTTTTGTGGAAGAACTTTTAGGATTATAATTTAGTATGATGTTTAATTGTTGTTAGGGTCACATTTCTATTTAATGTGGGACTATTATCCACACTACTCACACTTGTTAAAACACTTCCCCTCAAGTGTGAGTCTATCCGCAATTGCTCATGATACCACAGTTATGGCATTGAACATTGTGGAATCTTTTTTTCTAGAGCAACACCTGTGTGAGAGACACACCACATACTCACCCAAAACTTTAAGGAGATAGGTGTGTAGGTTCTCCCACTTATAAATGTTCTAGTTTCCACATTTCTAGCCAATGAAAGACTATTACACATACTACTCACACTAGTTATATTTAACAATTGCTTTGTTCCTTGTTGTGCAATCTATCCTTTTATTTGGTTTTTTTTGAAGAAATAAACATATGCTATTATTCTTTAGAAGAAATTGTTTTGTGTCTTTGATAGTAATAGTTCACAAACACTGTAAGTTTGTAACTCTTGAATGAAGGTTGCTTATTTTTATAAGAAACTATAAAAATATAATTGTTACTTTGTTTTTTTTTTTAGTGTTATTTTGTGGAATTTATGTCTATCCTTACAAAACACTCAATTGTTGGGATTCACATGAATTTCATAATATTATTGGGTTGAGTAAGTGTTGCTGGTATTGGTTTATTTTCATAATGAAATTTATATCAATTTATTATTTTCTCTGTAGTGAATATAAGTTAAATGCATCTTCTCTTATTTTAGATATATTTTTTTACTTGTTTTAGAGTAAACCAATGTTTTACTTTTTGAATAATGAAAGTCTATTTAAATGAGAGATAACTTGCTCTTACTGATGGCACTTGATTTGCTATCATCTTTCCTTCTATATATTTGTATAAAATACGTTTTATATTAATTTTTTATCTAATATGTTCGGAAATGGGGAAGATTACAATTCCAAAGGCAGGAGATAGAATTTTAATAACAAGGAATTCAAGTAAAATCCTAACTTTATTTTTTTATTTTGATATTTTCCAAAATATTTCTCCCTAATGATTCAATAATGATCTCAGAAAATTATGTGCAACCTGTAAAAATATTGAAGTGGTCTTATCAATTTAGGCATTGTGTCGAGCCTACGACCTACATATTTTGGTATTGAAGTAGGAAAAAAAATAACAATAAATAGATAATTGTAAAATTTTGAACAAAATTATGAAGGAACTAAGAATATTTTTTTGAGTTAACACAATAAAAAACTTTTATTACCGTAGAAATAGATGGAATGTCGGATTGACAAGGTGAACCATGAGAAACATCCATGCCCAAAATTAAAGTTGGAGTTTTGGATACAATTGGGATGGATGGAGAATGTTCAACCTCTAACATATAATTCATCCCACCAAGCTACAAGGGAATAAAAACATTCAATGGTTGGACGAAATGACATGGCTAATGATAAATTTCAAAGAAATTATTGCAAAAATAAATATACCTTGGCATTGATCTTCAGTAAAACATTGGTCAAGTATTGGTCGTTTAGCCTAGAAGGTGCTACACACTGAATAACAATTCCAAAGTCAACAAGATTCTTCTTCTTCCATGGACCTTCACATGTCAGAATTATTTTTTGTTACGAACATTTAATAATTGCTTTAAACAATTACTTAAACAATTTAAAGAAATTGTTTAAGGCAATTGTTAAATGTTCTGAACAAAAACTAATTTTAACATGTAAAGGTCCATGGAAGAAGAAGAATCTTGTTGACTTTGGAATTGTTACTCAGTGTGTAGAACCCTCTAGGCTAAATGACCAATACCTGACCAATGTTTTACTGAAGATCAATGCTAAGGTATATTTATTTTTACAATGATTTCTTTGAAACTTACCATTAGCCATGTCATTTCGTCCAACCATTGAATGTTTTTATTCCTGTGTAGCTTGGTTGGATGAATTATCTGTTAGAGGTTGAAGATTCTCCATCCATCCCAATTGTAACCAAAACTCCAACTCTAATTTTGGGCATGGATGTTTTTCATGGTTCACCTTGTCAATCCGACATTTCATCTATTTCTACGGTAATAAAAGTTTTTTATTGTGTTAACTCTAAAAAATATTCTTAGTTCCTTCATAATTTTGGTCAAAATTTTACAATTATCTATTTATTTATTTTTTTCCTACTTCAATACCTAAATATGTAGGTCGTAGGATCGACACAATGGACACTAATATATAAATATAGGGCATGTGTCCGAACCCAGGCTTCTAAGGTTGAACTTATTGACAATTCATCCAAGCTAGTGCCTTGTACGAAGATTGGCGAAGGAATTAAAGGTTTATTGTGTTTTTATTCTCTCAATGAACGCACACACACACACACACATACACACACACACACACACACACACACACACACACACACACACACACACACACACACACACACACATATATTTAAGCAAGAATAAAATCCAAATTATTGAACCATGTCATACATGCACACGTAAAAGATGATGATGATACAATCACACATCAACAATTAACTTGAATTATGTCTGTTATAAGTTAGTTAGTTGATTATAACTTAGTTACATATTTATGGTTACATTTTGGTGTGCTAGGATGTAGGTTTCCTATGGTATAAGCAACCATACTCGCAAATATATATCCTAGCTTGTATTATCTTCTTCTTCAATGAGAATTCTTCTTTCAATGTTCATTTTGATCCTCTTAATATGGTATCAAGCTCTTATCAATGAACAGACTTCTTCAAATTCATTCTACAATTGTTTGTTTCCTTCTTCTTCTTCTTCTTCTTCTTCTTCATTATCTCCCTTAATTTTCTCATCACATTGCACCATTGTTGATACCTTGATCATCAATCTTTGCTCTGCAATTTTTCTTGCTTTCCTCTGTTGATTTTCTTGAATTTTTCTTACAAATTCTAATCTTCTTCCTCATCGATTCAACATGCCTCCGCATTTTTCACCAAACTCTCAACTTGATCTTGGCTCTATCTACTACATTCACTCGAGTGAAGGCCCTAATTCAGTCACCATCAATCCAAAGCTCGATGGTTCCAACTACCTCACATGGAGCATATCCATGAAGCATTCATTGGGTGCTAAGAAAAAACTGAATTTCATTGATGGATCCATTGAAATTGTGTATGAAGATCATCTCAACTTTTATCAATGGAAACACTGTAATCAGCTTATCCTTTCTTGGTTCATCAATTCGGTTAGTGAATAAATTGCTTCAACAGTTTTCTTTCATGACCATGTTATTGATACTTGGAATGGTTTACATGAATAATTTTTCAAGGCTGGTCGTATTTGTATTTTTGCTTTGCGTGCTTCCATCAATAATTTGAAACAAAACTCCAGATCAGTTATGGAGTACTTTCTTGAGCTCAAAGGCCTTTGGGAAGAACTAAATTTCCATAAACCTCTCCCAATCATGTATCGTGCTCACAGGTGTATATGCTATGCAGTTCGTAATGCTCAAGAACACAGACTTGAAGAACAAGCTACCCAGTTTACTAGTTTGGATGATATTTTCTCTGCTGTTAAGACTCATGTTTTGATTATGAATCCCTTACCATCCATAAATCGAATTTACTCTCTTGTGGTTCAAGAAGAGAGTCACCACAAGAATCTCACACCTGTTGATGATTCATCTATTTCCATCAATGCTGCTCAAGGATCAGATTTGAAGCATAAGGGTGGATCTCATAACTCCATAAGTGATCCTAGGGTGTGTACCTTCGGCAACAGAACTTGCCATACTGTTTATTTCTGCTATCAAAAGCATGGCCATCCCAACTTTAACAATAACAAATCATTTGTCAATGCAAGCCAAGTGGAGAATCCCTCACCTGAAATCACACCAGATGCCTCAATTGCCAACAACCAAATGCCTATTTCTCAAGCTCAATATGATCAACTCATTAGTTTACTCAAAAATGCCACACCTATCCCTACTTCCACAACTAATCAGGTGTTAACTCGCCAGATTACAAATGGTGAAACCTTGGGTACCATCTGTAATAAAGTTTCAGGTACTATTTGCAACATTACTTATCATATAAGTAATCTTTCTCATGCATGGAGTTTAGATTCTGGAGCCAATGACCATGTCTGTTCATCTTTACATTTATTTAGTTCATACTATCGAATTAAACCTGTAAAGATCACCCTTCCCAATAGCAATTGTGCAATTGTTCAATATGCTGGCAATGCTAGCTTTACACTTGTTTTATATCTTAAACATGTCTTGTATGCACCAGACTTTAAACTTAATTTGATATCCATTTCAAAAATGTGTCATAACTTGAACTGTTCTACCCAATTTTCTGTTGATCATTATTTATTGCAGGAAATGAATACCATGAGGATGATTGGTTTGGGTAGTAAAGAGAATGTAGTGTATATCTTGTAGCTAATAGACACTCATTCTGAAGATCCCATCTCCCCTCACCAACTCAAAAGCCTAACACAAGCCTAAACATGCCATGTTAATACTTCTTTTCCTTTACCAGACATCCAAAATATTGTCATTCCTAAGTCAGCCTTATGGAATTTTCGTTTAGGACATGCTTCCCCCAAAAGAATAGCTCAAACGTCAAAAAATATACTCATTATTTGATTAGGATATTCATGCTACCTGTGACATTTACGATTTGGCCAAACAAAGAAAGTTGCCTTATCATTCAAGTAATTTAATTGCATCTCAAAAATTTGAGCTCTTACATTTTGATATTTGGGGTCCTTTATCAACTCCATCTATTCATAATCATTAATATTTATTGACCATTTTAGATGATCACACAAGAATTGTATGGATTGTAATTTTAAAATCTAAAGCTGAGGTATCCATACAAGTTCAAAACTTCATTACCAAGATCATTAATAAATTTCAAATTACACCTAAAACTATTAGGTCAGATAATGGTCTTGAGTTCTTCTTACACTAGTTTTATGCCTCCAAAGCATTATGCATCACATTTCATGTGTTGAAAACCCCCAACAAAATGGTCAGATAGAAAGAAAACACCAACACCATTTGAATGTAGGCAGAGCTATCCTATATCAGTCCAAGTTTCCAAACTCTTATTGGTCATATGCCCTTCTATGAAGATGACTAAGTTCTGTTCCTATACCTCTAGGAGGTCGTCGGGACAATTTGTACGAAGCCCAAGAGGAGGCTGGAAGCTTTTAAGAAGCCTACGGGTCCTTGTACGAAGCCTAAGAGGAGGCTATCATTCCCGGAGGAAGAGATCATTATACGAAGCCTAAGAGGAGGCTGGAAGCTTTTAAGAAGCCGACGGGTCCTTTTACGAAGCCCAAGAGGAGGCGGGGTTGCTTTTAGGAAGCCTGTGGGTCCTTGTACGATGCCCAAGAGGAGGCCGATGCTTTTAAGAAGCCCGTGGGTCCCCAAACCCTGAGAAATTCAAGACAGGCTATTCACAAGGAATAGATCAAGCCAGGAAAGTTCGAGAATTTGGAAGAAACTCAAAGATGCCATTCACGGAGAATACATTCATCTCTGGGAGTAGAGTTTCTTGACAATTCCTAATGAGGACAGCCGAAGAGAAGACTGTATCTGGTGATCCTATTGGGGATCTAGCTGTCTATTTCTACGAATAATTGAAACGGATTTACCTAGTTCTAGACGTAGTTGCCGGGGAAACTCTAAATATCTATACTATTATTACACAGTTGATATGAGTTTATGAAAGAAGACTTACAGCGAAACAGCCCCACAATACAGTTATATGTATATGAAAGCGGTAAATGAAAGCGTATAAACACCTACTCGGTTGTAGAGCTTCCATGCTGTTTTGTTAGTTGTTCAACAAAGAAAGATTGAAAACAACAGTATATTCAAAATCAAAGGAGAAAGTGCTTTGAAAAAGAAAGATTTGGGGCTTACAGCTCAAGGAGAGGCCTAGGGTTTTATCAATGATTGCACTGTTAAATTTGTACAGAGGGACTTATACAAGTGACTGAGGCCCACAAAAGTTTTATGTACAAAGGGATGGGTCTTACACTCTAATAGAGGCCCAAAAGGTTTAAAGAAAAGAAATGGGTCTTACTACTCGAGGGTAGGCCCAGATGACTTTTCGTTAAAAATGGCGATCGTACCGAGGTTTTCTTTTAACGCGGAGGGACTTATACAATAAGTGAGGCCCAAAAATGGTTTTGGTTAAAAGGGGGTTGGGTCTTACACTCTATTAGAGACCCAAAAGTTTCGAATGGGTCTTATAGCTCAAGGAGAGGCCCAGATGGTTTATTTTTAAACTGGCGACGATCGTGCCGAATGTAAAAATGTACAGAGGGACTTATACAATAAGTGAGGCCCTAAATTGTTTCTGTACAAGTGGGTTGGGTCTTACACTCTAATAGAGGCCCAAGAATAATTTTAAATGGGTCTTATAGCTCGAGGAGAGGCCCAAGGTTTTTTTTCAACGGACTATGATCGCGTCAAACTTTTTGAAATACAACGGGACTTATACAATATGTGAGGCCCAAAAATAGGTTTGTATTTACAAAGGATTGGGTCTTACACTCTATTAGAGGCCCAAAAAGTTTTGAAAATGAATTGTGAGGGTTGAATTAATAAAAAAACGTAATTTATTTCCAAAATGTATTTTAATTAAATAAAAATTCAATTAAAATGATCAAAAATTGTTTAACATGAGGGAAACAAATTATGATCTTGTATTAATGCTTCAAAAATCAAGTATTGACCTACAAAATAATTAGAAGTCATTGATCTTTTCAAAATCAAGAGGGAAAAAATATTTTAAATGTAAAAAACAATTAAAATATTAATTCTTTGCAAAAATATCAATTATATGAAATAAATAATATTTTTGGGATTTTTTGGGAAAATAAAATATTTCAACATTTTTGTGAATTATTAAAAAAAGAATCAACTCAAAATCATTAAAACTCAGAGAGAAATTAATTTTTGAATCAATTAAATAAAAATCACAAAATTCAAATATTCAAATGTTGGAAAATGGCGCCAAGAACAAGGGCAAGAACACACGCGTGTTCTGAGTTTCTCAGATTTGCATTTTTTATCCAATCTCACTGAATACTTAATCATATCATGCAATCCACATACCAATCAACTCGTTTCAACCTCACGATCATGTCTATGACAATTAATTTCATTTAAATTAAACATAAAACAAGAAATCACGAACAATCCTCAAGAACCCTAGATTCTGCATGAAGGCTGGGATTATTGATACACGATTCAAACAATGAAATTAATTGAGGGGAAACATTCCATGCATGATTATGAACATATGGCCAAATTATTGTGCAGCAAAAATTGCATGGATCATAGAGTTAGAAGAGCTCATGCTTACCACTTGTAGCTGGTGATCGTGATTTGTGTTGGAGGTATTACAGATGAGTTGTGATGATCTGAACAGCTTCCCTACACCCTATGGAGTGTGTTTGAATGTTTGGACTTGATTGAAATTGGCTGGATCACTTCATGGCATCTCAACTGCAACTTGGTTAAAACCTTGAGCGATTGACCGGTGATTCTGAGAAATCAGTGTTCCAGTTGTTGTTTAAGTGTTTGATCAGCTCATATGTGATGTATATGAGGTGTGTGTGTGATTGGTTTGATTGGAAAAGCTCTCAAACTCAAAACCCGATAGTGACTTGCCTTAGAAGGCAAAATTGGAGTGAAAGAAGAGATTTTGAGGAAAGCATCTGTTTGATGGCTTTGGTGTACTCAAACTGATCACAATTGAGCTCTATTTATAGGAGAGCAAGTTTGTTTTGCAAGGAATAGTGAATGGCAACTGCTGAGTAGGTTTGGCCAATGTTGGCAAATGAAAATCCAAGTCTCCTCTAGCCATTGACTACAGGTTAGGGCACAGGCTGCTGGTTCCCTTGGTCTTGGATAAGTCTTGACTGAATTCAGTTGAGAATGGCTTAGTCCATCCCACCTTGATGCTTCCATTGAATGCTCCAATCCAAAATTGGAGTCTTGTCCCTATTTTGGCAATTCTAGGTTCAACATGCTATTTCTTGTTCCAAAGACTTTGGAGGCTTGGCTCAGTGATTGTCCCATTTAGATTCAATCCTCAGATGTGTCCAAAGTGATGACAAGGCTTGGAATTGGCTGATTTTGGAAAATCGACCAAAAGTGCAAAAATCTGCCTTGCCTTGGCAGATTTCAGCAAGGCATCTTGCCAATGTCATATCTCATAGCTCAAATTGAATTTGGTAATGTTCTTGGCCATTTTGGAAAGCCCTTACATGATACAACAACTGTTTGAACATGTTTGGTTTTGATCTCTTTTGAATCCAAGTGAAAAATCCTCCTACATTTGGAAAAAAGTAAAGGCAGATTCTGACTTAGTGAAATTTTCACTAAGTGTTGGAACAAAGTGACTTTTCTTGATTTTGATCACTCCATAACTCAAAATCCATGAGGAATTTGGACATAGGTCAGTATGAAGCTTTTGTAGAGGGAAATGTGATCTACAAATCAAGCTTTGAATGGGGAACAATGGCCTTGTGGTTTAGGAGTTATGGTCCTCAAAAGTTTGCACATTAGTGTTACTTTTTCCATAACTTAGAAATTTTTCTAAGTTTTTATGGTTACCCCTTTTACAAGTTATCCCACTTTCTTTGATTTTTTTTTTATGAATGATGATTCAAATCATACATTAACATCATTTTAGGATTAAAAATCCATTTTGGTGAAAAATCTCAAAAAGTCAAAGTTGACTTTTGTGCACAGTTGACTTTTTATCAGATGAATTCCAAACTGTGCTATTCTTCAGGAAATCATGTCCTTGACCTAAATTAAACTTGATGGACATGTTCCATGGGTGGTATAGAGTATATTGAATCATGTCTTAGGGTTTGGGAGCATGTCCTGGTCAAAAGTCAAAGTTACAGTTGACTTTCCTCGCGAAACCCTAATTGTGGTGCAGATGAAATTGAGACTTGTTGCTCAAGCTTCTTGGATTAATCCATTGTTGCAAATGGATCAATATAGTATATTAAAGCCCCCCCAAATCATGTCTTTAGGTCTTGGTTCATGATTTGTCCCAAAAGTCAACTTAGGGGTGAATTAGGTCAAGAAACCTTAATTCCTGATTTCTAATGTATGCATCCCCTGAGGCCAAATTGACTTAATGTCTGGGTCCATGAGGTTCCATGGAGTATATTAGGTTATGTTTTGAAGCATTGGCTTGTGCCCAGATGAAAAATTTCCATCTGGAGGCCCTGGTCGACCAAAACCCTAATTTGGAGACACTGTCGATCTTGAGACTTGATCCACCTAGAAGGGAGCAGCCTTGTGCTTAATCCTTGAAGTGGGAGTCCTTTTTATCCATTGTGGATATTTTAGAGGCTAGAAAAGTTGAAGATCAAGTCATTCCTTGATTGATCCTTTGTCTAAGGCTCTGAGAGGGCTTAAAACCCTAATTTTGATTGTAGTGAATGCTCAACAACCCTTTAGGCATTTGATGAGGCATGATGGTTCATCCATATTGTGATGATGATTTGCACAATGATGGGAAATCTTAGTGGTCAAAATTTGGGGTATGACAGGGATGAAAAGTCTTCGCCATCCATGGTTGTAAGTAATAATGCTTCGCCCGAGAAGACCTTTTTAACCACAAATGGACCTTCATAATTGGGAGTCCATTTGCCCCTGTGATCTGTACTAGGAGGAAGGATCCTTTTGAGTACTACATCTCCAACTTTGTAAACCCGAGGACGCACCTTTTGGTCGAATGCCTACTTCATCCTCCGTTGGTATAACTGCCCCTGACACACAGCTGCAAGTCGTTTCTCTTCAATAAGGCTCAACTGATTAAACATGGCACGAACCCATTCAGCTTCGTCTAACTTGACATCCATCATGACTCTGAGGGATTGAACCTCGACTTGAACTGGAAGTACTGCCTCCATACCGTACACAAGTGAGAATGGTGTTGCCCCAGTGGACGTGCGTACTGACGTTCGGTACCCATGCAAGGCGAACGGTAGCATCTCATGCCAATCTTTATATGTGACAACCATTTTCTGCACAATCTTCTTAATATTCTTGTTGGCCGCCTCCACAGCGCCATTCATCTTCGGGCGATACGGAGAAGAATTATGATGTTCAATTTTGAAGTCCCGGCACAGCTCAGCCATCATTTTGTTGTTCAGATTAGAACCATTATCAGTAATGATTCTTTCGGGCACTCCATAGCGATAAATGATATCCCGTTTTAGGAAACGAGCTACCACCTGCTTAGTGACGTTGGCATAAAATGCTGCTTCAACCTATTTGGTGAAATAATCAATGGCGACCAAGATGAAGCGATGGCCGTTTGAAGCAGTAAGTTCAATTTTTCCAATCATATCAATGCCCCACATTGCAAAAGGCCACAGAGAGGACATGACACTCAACGGATTTGGAGGCACATGCACTCTGTCTGCATAAATCTGGCACTTGTGACATTTGCGGGCGTACTTGCAACAATCTGTCTCCATTGCCAACCAATAATACCCCGACCTCAATAGTTTCTTTGCCATTGCATGTCCTCCAGCATGAGTACTGAAAGAGCCTTCATGCACTTCCTGCATTAACAGGTCTGCTTCGTGTCTATCCACGCATCTGAGCAGACACTACTACATATTTGATCTACAATAGCCCATATTTAATAGCACTTATTTGTCAAATGCTATTAAATATATAATCTCAAAATATATAATAGCACTTTTATATAAAGCGCTATTATAAGTTATAATAACTTAAAATATTAAATTAACCTATAATAGCACTTTTTAAAATACTGCTATTTTATACTAAATTTTTAAAATATAAAATACTGATTTTGAACATACGATAGCACTTTACTGTAAACGCTGTCATAATAGTGATTAAATAATAGAGCATAATTGTAATTTTTGCATGTCAACACGACTTGAACTCGAGAACTCTAGGTAACTAAAAGTCAATTTCGCCACAAGATCTATAATAGCAATTTAACGAAAGCGCCATTATAAGTGGTCATAAAGAAAACTTAATATAAATTAAAAAACGAGTGCGAGACAGACTTGAACTTCAGACATATGACTACATAAAATATTAGCTTACCACTGGGCGACTTAAGGAACATGAAATGTATCGTATAACATTTATTTATTCTATAATAATAACGCTATTACAATCACAAATAAATTAAGAAAACATTCAGTCCATTCTCAAATATCCTGTGCTATTGTCCTTTTCAACGAAGCCGCATTCTCTATAAGCACAAATTCAATCAAATCTTAGTGAAAATTTAAATTTCTTTTTTCAATTCAAAATTCATTATCATCCAAACCTTAATTTGTTGTGTGTCATTTTTATCGAACCCTAAAATTTCATTGATTTGTTATGTTACTTTGAACCCTAAAACTGAATTGATTTGCTCTACGACCTCCTCCTAATCCTTCTTTAAACAACGATGACGCCAACATTCACAAAGTAGCTCCTCATAGCTCCATTTGCGCCGGAATCATCGATTGGAAGCAGAGAACAGGTATTTCTTCAAAGATTAATTGTAGTAGAATTCATATTTTTTGTTTTTATAATTGATATGAATGTTAGATGTTCGTTTAAATGTCTAGTAGAAACAACTTGTTTATTATTTCAAATGATCCCGGGCGTTGAACCTGGGTTAGGGTCATCGTTAAGTTTATCTTAGCTTTTGAACTCGCCGTCGCCGATGCCGAAAGTTGAACCGTAATCGTAACTGTTGAAATTTGTGTTAGTTACATTGTTGTTTTCGGCATAGTTGTTTACTTATCCATGTTGAGGTTGTGCTGAAATTTTTGAACGAGTCATTGTTAGAGTTATGAATCGCGTCAGCAATGATCCTGGGTGATCCGGGAATAGATTGCGAATAGATCGAGGTAGTAACGAAAAAGTATTGATCGTAACAAAAAGTAAATAAATACTTACAATGAAGGGGAATAACACTGAGGCAAAGTATCAACATAGGAACGATATATCTTGCTTATCAATCCTGCCATATCCTGAAACATGATTTGTGTCAAACACACATAAGAAGCAATACGTTGTGAGATACCTTAACATACATAAAAGTTAATGGAACAGTGAAGAGATTTAGGATGAAAAGTACAAACTGGTTTAGGATGAAAAGTACAAACTGGTTTAGGATGAAAGGTATAAGCATTTTGGACAATTTGCTCCTCTTGGAGGAGAACAGATTGTATTCCACATTATTCATCAAAGGAGAGATCTAGTATTACCACATATATTGAATTGTATTCCACATTATTCATCAAAGGATATATTGAATTTTATTCCACGTTATTCATCAAAGGATAGAACAAACTGCATTCCACAGTCCTGTTTTGTCAAAAAGTAAGTAAAACATTGAAACTAGTAACCACAATCCTGTATGCCTTAACAAGCGGAAATTTCCATATGGCAGAAAAAGAGGGAGAAGAGGAAAATCATCAGAATCAATGCTTGGACTTCGATTAATCGGGTAAGGGTGAGAAGTTTCAATTATATCATGCTTGTATATGTATATGTATGTTTTGTTTGAATGTTTGGGTGAAAAATATATGTTTTTCTATTTGGTTGAATTTGTGAGCAATTGATAGAAATTGATGTTTTCACGGATGAATTGATGAAATGCATGCCTAAACGTGTTCTAACATGTTATTTTGGGTCATTGGGTGTAATACTATCATGTGGGTTGAAGATTTGGATCATTTTCGGGCCCCAAATACGTTTTGGAAAATTCTGGTTCGTCCAGATTCGCTAGACGAGTTGGTGGCGAGTCCGTTTCGCTAGGGATTCGCCAGGCGAATTTGTCTGGGATAGCAAAAACAGTATTTTCGTATTTTAGCCATAACTTTTGAACCGAAAGTCCGTTTTGGTCCCCGTTCGAAGCGTTGGAAAGCTAATGAAATATTCTTTCTATTAAAAATGGATTGGTGGTCCGTAGATGATTTATTTAAGTTGTGGTTTTGAAAAAGTGTTGGTTTTGTCGGATTTTTACCGTCATATTGGTGTGCGAATGATGTGTTATCATGCTATATGCTTTTGATATGTAACATATAGCTGGTGTGCTGTTATATGGCATGAGTATATGTGATGAAATGTTGTGCATGATTGATACGCATTGGTGATGGATGTATGATATTTGAATGGTGTTGTTTTGTCGACTTTTGTCGTTGTCATTGTGTGTAATTGATGTGTATCATGCAATGTGTTGTTGATATGGATATTGTATGACTTGTGTACTGTTGTGAAATGAAAATGCACGTGATACATGTTGTGATGATGATTTGTGGCCTAAGGGCAGGAAAATGCAATAAGTGGTAATTGATGATATATGCATGATTATGGATGTGTATATGTGTGCATTTGAATGTCATGAGTCATTGTATGCCAAGCATCATGATATGCATTCTGGTAACGTCCTGAGTGACGAATTGATTCTAGAGGGAATCCGCTATAACATCGTGTGCCTTAAAAATAAGAGGTGTGAGCGATCGGATGGATCGTGTGCCTTAAAAATAAGAGGTGTGAGCGATGATTATAGACGATCGTGTGCCTTATACAAAGAGGTGTGACCGATCGGGTCGTGTGCCTTATACAAAGAGGTGTGAGCGATCCATAAACGTCGTGTGCCTTAAAAATAAGAGGTGTGAGCGATCGGATCGGATCGTGTGCCTTAAAAATAAGAGGTGTGAGTGACGGGGAACATCGTATGCCCGACGGGGAGTTACATGAATGATCCTAAGTAACGAGCGATGGTTCCAGCAGTGTTCCTGAGTGAACTAGTGATGAGAAATATTGGAAGTCGGTACCGCATGGCATTTGCATAGAGTCGTTGTGTCGGTCTCTGTGCATTTGCATAAACCATAGATGCATTATGTGTGGAAAATCATGATTTGATTGATTATGTGTGAGAATTGTGAATGGATGCATTATGTGAGGAAAATCATGATTTGATTGATTATGTGTGAGAATTGTGAATGGATGCATTATGTGTGTAAAATCATGATTTGACTGATTATGTGTGAAAATTGTGCATCGAATTGTTATGTGTTGAGATTGTGATAGCATTGGTAATTTGATGTGTATGTGTGATAAATGCATTGGTTGTGGATAATATGTATTAGGCATAGACATATGCTATGTGATGTGTGATGTGTTTCTAAATGTTATGATTTGGTATGCCTTAGGTGCAAATATGTGAGTATATTGGATACTTGATATATGCTATATTGTTGGATTAATAGATATATGTTACGTATACGTGGTATGTTATATGTATTAGTATGTGGTGTTTGTGGTGAGAATAGCTATGCGTGTGAATTGTTATGTATTTGCATATTATTATGCAATCTTGATTTTAGTTGTTATTTCTCACCCTTCTGCTGTTTAATAATGCTCTATGAGGCATTGCAGATTAGAGTTGCTGGAGGTCTTTTTGTGAAGATTAGTCCTCCGTTCTGTTGTCGGTCTTGGTGTCTGCTCAGATACATAGCACGGGAGTCGGGGAACGATTATATATATGTATACATTTGTTGAATGTATTTTGTAGTACTTTTGTGTATATAGTTGATGTTCTAAAATGATTTATTTTGTAAAACAAGTCGGTTATGGATCTTTCCGCTTTATTCCATAATTGACGTTTCCCTTTATATGGAAAAAGTTTCCCCTTTGAGGGTATTCTATTTTATGCTATGTATCAAATTTATGAGCAGGGATGATGTTTTGTTTATTTAAATGTGACATCCTTGTTTCTGTCGGAAAAATAAATTTTTAGTTACTCTAATTTTATTTATCTATTATTTATTCGCGATGGGAATTGGGGTGTTAAAGTCATCAAGTTGTTCTCCACAACAACAGCAACAACCACAGAATCAACATATTCTTTACAGGCAGCAGCAACAGGTTATGAAGCATAAGATGTCTCAGATGCAGCAGCAACAACAACAGAAGAATCTTCTACAATCAAATCAGTTGAATACCTCTCAACAATCTGTTATGCAATCATCATCTGGTATGCAGCCTTCGACAACACAATCGTCTCTATCATCTAGCCTTCAGCAACAGCAACATTCCCAAATTATTAGGCAGCAACAACAACAAAACATTTTCCAGTAATTTAATCAAATACAATTGCAGAAACTATCAACATACCATTGATGATTTTTCCATGAACTTATAATTCTGACAGAAATCATTTACAGCAAAAAAAAGCATCATAGATTCATCCCTTGTCTCAGAAATATTTAAGTGGCATATTGCTAAAAGGTCTGGATGTATAAAGAGATTAGTTTTAGTACCTGGCATTGTGTTGGCACCTGTGGTAAGGGTTGACTCTTGAACTGGTCAGCTAATTCTTCAGCAAAACAATTAGCATTGTCATTCTTTGTTAGAGAAGTCAAGTTTAATGATGCACGATACTTGTTGACTCCCTGAAAAATCACATCTTCCTCATCTGCAGTGGAATGTTAAGGTAAGGTAAATACAGTTCCAAAGAGTCAGCTTCAATGCACACATTTATTAGGACTTGTTTCAATAGGCTTATTTGAGTTTAAAAGCACTTATGATATTGTTAGAACAAATAAAACAACTTCTGATATGTTGATAATTTGTTTTCAACTTATTTCCATAAGCTTTCCAGGATTGGTTACAAGAAAACAGTTTGACTTTAATTTATCATGTGTTATAGAAATAGCTTATTCATATAAGTGCTTATGCTATAAGCTTCAAATTAAGCCGAATATCCTAACATGACTAAGTATGTTTCAATTTCAGCTTGAAAGAGGTCCAACTTACTCCTGACCCAATCAACCAAGGAAGACGGATTCCGTCAAGCACGAGGTTGAGTACTTCCAAACTGAAATCCAAACACACTTTGGTCTTGTTTTGATAAGCAATTTAATTATGCGCTTACAACATAAACATTATCAATGAACCTATTTCAATAAAATAACAAAAGATAAAAATGAAGTCGGTCAAACTGTTTCTAAATAGAGGGTATCATTGTCCTGACTTGGAGTAACACCAAATTGGTTGCCATTAATCTGAAATTGCAGCCATGAAAACATATGATTTAGCATAATAATAGTCTTAAGTATGCTCGATAAATTGAGAAGGTAAAGATTACCACTGGATTTCTAAGCTCTTCACACAAGAACCTTCACAAGAGCTATTCATACAAGAAGCGATCTGAGCTCTTCACACAAAAACAGAGTTAAAGTCATTACCACTGGATTTCTAAGCTCTTCACACAAAAACAGAGTTAAATTCATTGAAGAACCATTGATTAACCTTGTAAATCACAGACTTGAAAAAATGTATGAACAACAATGTTGGGAATGGCTTACATTTGAAATATCAACTTCAAAATCAGTAAAACCGGAACAGCAAGATACATCCATGTCTGAAAATAAAAAATAAAGGGGTCAAATAACTAATCACCTTAAACAATGTAAGATACCTCTTCAATACTCTGACCTCTTCTTCATGGTCAATCTGTTGTCCCCGTTCATGCTCGATCTGTCGCATTTCGTCTGAGAGCTCATTCCTGTACTCAAAATCTAAAGGAAATATGAAAGAGATAGAAATGATAGCAAAAAGTGTAGCTTGTACGAGTGACACAAATTCCCCTACGATTTTTTGTAATCTTTATGTAGGATTGTTGGTTGTAGTTCGTTGGTTTTGAAATGCCCTTAATCTCCTATTAATGAAATTGTTTATAAAAAAAAAATACTTACAATTTCAATAACAAATTTACTATTAAAAAAACTTCATGTGCTGCATAAAATAATGCTAAAATCACTGGAGTTTATAAAAAGACAATTCTCCTTTTATAAATTGATTTTATAAAGTTTAGTTAACTTAATATAAAAAAATTAATATGTGGGAAACATAGTAGAACCAAAAAAAAAAAAAAAACAAGAGAGATGAGCTGTATACTTTTAAGGGGAAAATTGCTTACAGTTTGTGTAGATTGCACTTCTTTAAACATCGAAGTTGAGCAAAGATTAATGAGTGTATCAAACAAAACTATAATACCAACTTCTTGAAAAGAAAAAAAGAAGGAAATTGTGTTTTTGTAACTCAAAACAATTGACTTGCAGAATATTTAAAAACTCGCCAAGAGGCGGACAAGAAAAACGGAAATAAACTGACTCTCCCACACTATATCAGACATTGTCCTCAATGTTATGATATAAAAGGGACTAACAAGAAAAACCAAAAAGAAAAACAAAATAAAATCAGGGAGCTCCACGTCCTCTGCCTCTAGGACGCCCGCGTCCATGCCGTGCCACATGATCTGGAATGCCCACGTGATGGATGTAATCGTGTAAGTCCTGTACTCGCAGTGTCAATGCACCCATCTCATCGATAACACCGTCAAGCCTCTGACCTTGGTCAACTTGCCCCTGCTAGATTTGATGCATGAGAGTTATCATTTCATTGTGTTGCGTCTGTTTTTGTGCTTCTCTCTATGTAGCCAGCTGGTTTTGTTGCCATATAGCCCTCAAGATTTCTTCATTAGTAACGGGGTTTTGGTCGGGGCGACGACGTCTGGAGGTCGAGGGAGCATCATTGGCAGGCGGTGGTTGGTTTTCTGGGGCGTTATCCATCTCTTGCTCCATCTCATCAACAGGTCTCTGTTCTTGATCATCATGGGCAGGCGCATTTTGCTCAGGAGCATTCAGATCAAAGAGCCAATTGGCCATATTCTGAGGGTCAATGCGGCTCCTGCAAGGCATAATGATACTTCTTACGGTTTTGGCGCGGACTATAGGATGGTATTTCCCATCTCGTCGTAACTTGATGAGGTGTGAGCTGCGGCAGTAATCTATGTCGAGCAACACTGGAGGCATGGAGGGAAATCTGTTAAGTGCGTCCCCAAGTCCAAACTCAAAGCAATAGAAGTGACAATCCCTCCAAAATAGAAGGGTTTGGAACCTCTAGCACAATTAGCCTGGATGTGTGCTAACAGAAATGGTGCGGCGTTGATCGGCTCGGGGAGAAACATACAATGGAGGAAGAAAAGTTCCTTAGAGTTTACCTTGTGGTTGCTATCCCGTGCAAAAATAGTGCTTCCTAATGTGCGGTGAACATATCTGATGGCTGGGTTGTGGATATATGTTACGTTAAGGCTATCCTAGCTATCGACTGTTGTTCCTGTCAACTGATTCCATAATTGAAATGCTGCTTGAAAGAAAGTTTCCTGTGGTACTCGGCGGTGCACACTCTCACCCTGGTGGAAACCAAGCATTCCGGCAAGTTGCTCTTGGCCGATTTTATACTCAGTACCGAACATGCGGAATGTGGCTACGCCGGTGAGTTGATTCGTCTCACCAGAAGGTGTTACGTATGTGAATGAACTGAGAAATTCGACCGTTAGGGCTTTGTAAGTAGGCCGGCTCTGAGTGCAGAGCTGCCATAGACCAGTATTTTGTAGCATCCATTTAACTCCCTCAAGCATTCTGAGTTCTTCTAGACATGCAACGTCTACGTAGCGAGTTGGTTGTACGGAACGTTGGTAGTAATCGATGTACCTAGCCCTTTGACGCTCTCCTGCCTCTCCATCTCTGAAGTTCAATGTTGATAGATCAGGAATTTGTCATGCCATTGGTGGGTTTTAGAGAAATTAGGAAAGAAAATGGGTTGTGGAGAATGAGGGTTTGTGAAAAGAAATGGTACACGGTATGAATATATAGTGAATGGGGAAGATGAATGGTAAAGGAAAATGTTGAATTTGGGTCAAATGGTAATTGTGGGACGGTTATGGAATTGGAAAAGAAAGTGGGACGACCGTGTTTTGAATGAGGGAAAGAAGAGGGAGACGAAGGAAGCAGTTCTGTTTTAACGCAGAACCTGTTCCAAACCCGCGTGACGGTCATCATGGGGCTTGTCACGATCGTGACGGTCACAAATTAAAAAGCATGACAGGAATAAAAGTGAAACCATAAAGATCAATATTTAGAAGCATTAAATCATCCATTAAAACCAAAGAGGTGCTAGCAAATGCTAGCATTGTATCCATACTGAATGTAAATCAAATTTATTCCCGACATAAAAATGAAGAACTGAAATAAAGTAAAATGTTTCTGAAGTAAATGCATTAAAACTTGAAAAAGAGGTGCTTCATAAATCTAGTCAATGCGTTTCTTCAAAGATGCGATGGCTTGATTTAAATGATCAAATTGTTCAACGGTCAAATCCATGAGTCCAACAACGTTTTGTCGCATTGTGTTTAGCTCATCCTTTACTGAAGTGATTTCTTTATGATACTCATCCATAGTCTTTAGAATAGAATTCAGATTAGCAGCATAGGTAGTGGAATCAACTTTAGGAATGTCAATGTCTTCTTGGAATTCCATATAATCAAGATCATGATAATGAGGGGGTGTTTTTGGGTCAATCTCAGGTTCAGGAAAGGTTTCTTCCGGTTCAGGCACGGGTTCATCAAGGTCATATAGCCAATTATGTTGATTGTGCACACTTGTGCGTTTATGATTTGGAAGTATAAAGTGTGGTACGACAACATTGTTAATCAAAAGCTGAAAATGGTTCGGACCTTGGTTCCTAATCATAGCCCTATTGAAACAAAAAGTGATATTCATGGGTCTATATTCTCCAAAGGGGTTAATCTTAGAAAGTCGGGTTCGAAATCCGATAGCATCAGCTATTTTTGTAACTAGGCTACCTATCAGAATTGGATTGTTATCATTATTAATGAGTTTGCAAAAGTTGTTCAACATAAAAGTGAGTCCATTGACCTCTCTAGACTGAGAAGCACAAAACATAATGAAAAGCTCATCCCTCGAAACAGTGTTATCATTCTAAGGTTTACCAAATAAAGTATAGGCCAGGATCATATGAAAGTAACGGAAAGCGGGGTTATGTATTTCTGTTGAAAGCATAGGGTCCATGTGAAAATCAGGTTTCCCTGAAATTCTACCCCAAAAATCACTCAGCTCTCCAACCAACACTAAGTCCTCTTGAACCACAGAGAAAACATTAGGTCCTTCAGGAAATCCTAAAAGATCCGACAGTTCCTTTATGGTGAACTGGCAGCTGTATTCAAATAGTCTAAAGGTAATTCTTCCCCTAGTTAAACCTTTTCCACAGTGAGGGTTATAGCTTAAAGAGCTCAGGAATTCTAAAGTCAACCTACGGTAGCATTTATGTTTCTTGTTGGCAAAACCCTCCCAACCTAATTGGTTAAACAGAAAGTCTACGCTCTCACCTACACCTAAGGCGGTCATGGTGGGTCTGTGGGCAAATTTTGTCAAGGCAAATGGTCTAAGAGACAAAGCCTCATAGCGATGCCACTGTGCTCCATCTCTGAATTCTACTAACAAGTTATCCTCGTTTGCCATTAAATAGTACTTTTTGCAAAAAATGTAAGCAGAAGAGGAGAACAAAAAGAGTAGAGAGACTTTATAATCCTGTAGTTTTTCAATTTTAAGATCAGCAAAACATTTTCAAATCAAATTTAAAATGATAAAAATGAAACTAAAAATAAAACATAGGAAACGTAAAGAAATAACAAATATAAAGCAAGAAAAACAAAAAGCATGGGTTGCCTCCCATTAAGCGCTGTTTTTAACGTCGAAAGCCTGACGAATTCAATTAGATGCTTAGTTAGGGGGTTCGGTGGGCAACTCTAAAAGTCTTAGGCAGTTCAAATAATCTCTATTTTCAATGCTGTGATAGTGTTTTAGACGTTGTCCATTAACTAAAAATGAATTACTATTCCTCCCCTTTATCTCTATCGCTCCACTTTGTAGAATTTTTGTAATCTCAAAAGGACCGGACCATCTAGACCTTAATTTCCCAGGAAAGAGTTTTAATCTTGAGTTAAATAGGAGTACAACGTCTCCCACACTAAATTCTTTTCTAGATAAGCGCTTATCGTGCCATTTTTTAGTTCGTTCTTTATATATTTTAGCATTTTCGTAAGCGTCTAATATTAACTCTTCTAGTTCATGCAGATCTAGGATACGTTTTTCACCTGCGGAATCATACCTTAAGTTCAATGTTTTAATAGCCCAATAGGCTTTATGTTCTAATTCTACTGGTAGATGGCAAGATTTACCATAGACTAGCTTGAAAGGTGTGGTTCTGATTGGTGTTTTGTAGGCCGTCTTATATGCCCATAAAGCTTCGTTGAGTTTAGATGACCAGTCTTTCCTAGAGGTGGCTACGGTCTTTTCTAGAATTTTTTTTATTTGTCTATTCAAGACCTCAACCTGTCCACTTGTTTGTGGACGATATGGTGTTGCTACGCGGTGTCTTACCTCATACTTTGATAGTAATTTGTCAAATATTTTTGATATGAAATGAGAGCCACCGTCACTTATGACAAGTCTCGGCACACCAAATCTGGGAAAGATTGTGTTTTTGAAAAGCTTTATGACTACTCGTGCGTCATTTATAGGAGAAGTTATTGCCTCAATCCATTTTGAAACATAATCGACAGCTACGAGTATATATTTATTTCCAAAGGATGATGGGAAAGGTCCCATAAAATCAATCTCCCATACATCAAAGACTTCTACTTCTAATATACCTTTTTGTGGCATCTCATCGCGTTTCGATATGTTACCAGTGCGTTGGCACCGGTCGCAGTTTAGTATTACAATGTGGACATCCTTCCAAAGGTTGGGCCAGAATAGGCCGGATTGCAAGATCTTAGCACATGTCTTTGAGGTACTAGCATGTCCTCCATAAGGAGCAGAATGAAATTGAGAGATGATGTTTTCTATTTCTTCTTCTGGGACGCAACGACGGAAGATACCGTCGGCTCCTATCTTAAACAACAAAGGTTCATCCCAATAATAATGTTTTAGATCATGAAAGAATTTTTTCTTTTGTTGATAAGATAAGTCTGGTGGAAGTACTCCAGCTGCTAAGTAGTTAACTATGTCAGCATACCATGGCAGGGTTGTGTGTATGTTAATTTCTTCCACGACTTCTTCCATTTTTGGGTCATTCAACTGTAGAGTAGACATATCACTTTCTAGTTGGGCTATGAGTCGTTCATATGGGAAATCCTCATTAATGGGTACTGACTCTGGTTTAATGCCCTCTAATTGGGATAAGTGGTCTGCTACTACGTTTTCAGTTCCTTTCTTATCTTTGATCTCCAAATCAAATTCTTGTAAAAGTAGGATCCACCTTAGCAGTCTAGGTTTTGTATCCTTTTTGTTAAGTAAATATCAGATAGCCGCGTGGTCTGTATAAATGATGATTTTAGCTCCCACTAGGTAGGAACAGAATTTGTTAAGGGCAAAAACCACGACTAAAAGTTCTTTTTCTGTGGTTGCGTAGTTCATTTGAGCAGAATCTAAGGTTCTACTTGCATAGTAAATGGCATGAAGTTTTCTATCCCTCCTCTGTCCTAAGACTGCACCTACAGCATAATCGCTTGCATCACACATGATTTCGAAAGGTAATCTCCGATCTGGTGGTTGCATGATAGGTGCGGTAATAAGAGCTATTTTCAGCTGTTCAAACGCTTTTAGACATTTCTCATCAAAGATAAATTCAGCGTCTTTCATTAATAGACCGGTAAGAGGTTTAGTAATTTTTGAGAAATCCTTTATGAATCGTCGGTAGAAACCGGTGTGTCCTAAGAAACTTCGTATTTCTCGTACGGTTTTCGGAGGTTGAAGATTTTTTATAATTTCTATCTTAGCATTATCAACTTCAATTCCTCTATCGGACACAACGTGTCCAAGTACGATTCCTTGATTTACCATAAAATGGCATTTCTCCCAATTTAATACGAGATTGACTTTTACGCATCTTTCCAGTACCATTTCTAGGTTCGATAGAGATCCTTCAAAGCTCTGCCCATAAACAGAAAAGTCATCCATAAATACTTCCATAATTTCATCAATAAAATCAGCAAAGATTGACATCATGCATCTTTGGAATGTGGCAGGTGTGTTACATAGTCCAAACGGCATTCGTCGATATGCGAATGTTCCATAGGGACATGTGAAGGTCGCCTTTTCTTGGTCGTCAGGATGAATAGGAATTTGAAAGAATCCTGAATAACCGTCTAAATAGCAGAAGTATGAGTGTTTAGCCAATTATTCTAACATTTGGTCAATAAAAGGCAATGGGAAATGGTCTTTACGAGTGGCTTTATTTAACTTTCTATAATCGATGCACATTCTACTTCCAGTTAAAACCCTTTTTGTTATAGATTCACCTTTTTCGTTCTTAACAACTGTAACACCTCCCTTCTTTGGAACGACATGTACTGGGCTAACCCATTTACTGTCTGATATCGGGTATATAATTCCTGCTTCTAAAAGTTTTTTCACTTCGTCTTTGACTACAGTACTCAAGATCAGGTTAATCCTTCTCTGATGTTCCCTAGAGGATTTACAGTCTTCCTCCAGCATAATGCGATGCATACAAATAGAAGGACTTATTCCTTTAAGGTCAGCGATGTTATAGCCTAACGCAGTTGGGTATTTTCTTAAGACATCTAATAGTTTCTTGGTTTCAGTCTGTCCTAAGTCTGCATTGACTATTACAGGTCGTTCGAGAGCTTCGTCTAGGAATTCATACCTTAAATTTTTGGGTAATGTTTTCAGTTCTAGGGCTGGTTTCTTCGAGCAAGGTAGATGATCTGGTGTAAGTGCTAAGCATTCGCTTAGGCCATCGTCTTGATAAGGTTCACGCCAGGTATCATTTTCGAAAATCGGAGGTATTGGAATTTTTAGAATATCTGAATATGTGGTCGGTTCCATCTCTATTTCTCTTACGCACTCATCTATGACATCTAGTAGATAACATGTGTCGTCTATAGCCGGAGCTTGTAAGAATTGTGTCAAAATGAATTCAACCTTCTCTTCACCAACTTCAAAAGTTAGTCTGCCTCTCTTTACATCTATAATTGCTCCAGCAGTAGCTAGGAATGGTCTTCCTAATATGATAGGAGTAGTAGAGTCTTCTGTAATATCCATGATTATGAAATCGGTAGGGATATAGAATTGTCCTATACGAACTGGAACATTTTCTAGTATACCAACTGGGTATTTAACAGAGCGGTCAGCTAGTTGAACAAACATCTTAGTTGGTCTTAATTCTCCCATATCAAGCTTCTTGCATATGGATAAGGGCATAACACTATTACTGGCTCCTAAGTTGCATAGAGCTTTGTCTATGACGAACTTCCCAATTGCACAAGGTATGGAGAAACTACCTGGGTCTTTCAGCTTAGGAGGCATGTTGTTTTGAATTATTGCGCTACACTCAACAGTAAGTTTAACTATTTTGTTTTCCTCAATCTTTTTCTTATTGGATAAGATTTCTTTTAGGAACTTAGCATACGAGGGCATCTGAGTGATGGCTTCTGTAAAAGGTATCGTGATGTTTAATTGTTTCAGAAGTTCAACAAATTTCTTAAATTGCCCTGCAGTTTTGGAATTTGTCAATCTTAAAGGATACGGAATAGGTGGTTTATAAGGTGGTGGAGGCACATAAGGTTTTTTGTTTGTTTACGGTCTCTTGGTGATTATCTTCCTTTTCCTTGGGTTCATTCTCCTTCTCAGTTGTTGGGTCATTAGTAGATTTTTGGTACATGGCTGGATTTTGAAGTCTTGGATCAATGGGTTCATCTAATTCTTTTCCACTTCTTAGTATAACAGCATTTGCATGCCCTTTTGGATTAGGTTGTGGCTGTCCAGGAAATGTTCCAGCAGGAGCAGCAGTAGGTGCTTGTTGTTGGGCCACTTGGGAAATTTGTGTTTCAAGCATTTTGTTGTGAGTGGCCAAAGCGTCTACTTTGTTTGCTAACTGCTTAATCTGTTCACTAGTGTGTACGTTTTGATTCAGGAACTCTTTGTTTGTCTGAGTCTGGGTAGCTATGAAGTTTTCTATCATCAGTTCAAGGTTAGACTTCCTAGGAACATTTGGAGCAGCTGTTGCAACCTTTTGGTAACCTGGTGGTGCAGCAGGTGCTTGACCAGGTGCATACAGTGCATTGTTGTTTTTGTAAGAGAAGTTTGGGTGATTCTTCCAACCAGGATTGTAGGTATTTGTATAAGGGTTTGCTTGAGCATAATTCACTTGATTTGTAGAGGCTCCTGCTAAAACTTGGCATTCAAGGGCAGCGTGTCCAGCTGTTCCACATAATTCGCAGTTTGGCGCTACAGCAGCCACTGTGGTTGTGGGTGTTATGGTCAAATTGTCTATCTTTTGAGTGATGACATCTACCTTAGCACATACATGATCTAGGCTAGAAACTTCGTACATTCCTCCTTTTGGTTGGGATTTCTCCACTTGAGTTCTTTCACCTCCCCATTGGTAGTGATTCTGAGCCATACTCTCGATGAGTTACTGGGCTTCATCATAGGGTTTATCCATGAGTGTACCACCAGCGGCGGCATCTATTGTCAATCTTGTATTGTACAAGAGACCATTGTAAAACGTGTGGATAATTAACCAATCCTCAAGACCATGATGCGGGCATATCCTCCTCATATCTTTGTATCTTTCCCAAGCATCATATAAAGACTCGTTGTCTTTTTGTCTGAAGCTGTTGATTTGGGCTCTCAGCATAGCTGTTTTGCTTGGCGGAAAATATCGTGCCAGAAAGACCTTCTTTAAATCCTCCCAAGAAGCAATAGAGTTGGATGGCAAGGATTGCAACCAAGCCCAAGCTCTACCTCTTAATGAGAAAGGAAAAAGACGTAGTCTTATGGCGTCTAAGGTTACACCATTTGCTTTCACTGTGTCTGCGTACTGCACAAACTTGGTCAGATGTTCATTCGGATCTTCTGTTGGGTTTCCAGAAAATTGATTTTGTTGCACAGCAGATAACAGCGAGGGTTTCAACTCGAAATCGTTTCGGTTGATAGCTGGAGCGACAATGCTGTTGTGAGGTTCTTGTTCAGATGCGGCAGCATAATACTTAAGAGGTCGGTTTTGTGGTGGGTCAACCATGTTTGTTTCTGATTCGGAATCTGATTCAGATTCAAGTTCAGGGTCTGATTGAGATTCGGGTTCTGATAAAGGAAAAGGGATTTCGTGAGCTAAGCAGTCTTCTTGGATACGTCTTTTTACGGAAAGAAGACGTTCAGGTTCATCTGTCGGTCGTATGAGGTCTTCGCCAGAAGAACGAGTACTTCGCATACAATTGACAAAAAGAGAATTTTGGTTTTTGCCTTAGTCTATACGACGTAACAAAGGAATTACGATGTCGACTTAATTAGTCCCCGGCAACGGCGCCAAAAACTTGATCGCTCTATTTAGTGTGCCTAAATAAATCTAACTGCAAGTATACAGTCGTATCGCGTAGTTTTAAAAGATTAACGATCCCACAGAGACTAGAAATCGAACGCACCGTTATATATCGTTACTATGTTTATCTAAGGCTAATCAGAATTTGTTTTTTAAGTTCAAACGGGAAATTAAAGGGAAATTAAAATTCGGGAATACTAGTTATGAATAAGATATCGGTATATAATTTAGTAAACCTACGTTGAATTAATTAAACCTAAGCGTATAAAGATTCACCACCCTATGCATCTGTAGGAAAAACCAGTTTAAAAGCCCTCACCTCACACTCCCGTGGTTATTGCTTCGGACTATACTCTTAAGTCAATATGTCTGATCTCGCTAGCCCATATGAGGTTAAAAATACTTTTTGAAAACTAATAAGACCTAATTAACTTTAAAGCGCTTCTGCTGTTTTTAAAACTAATGCCCGATTTCAGCTATCCGGGTAAAGCCTCACACTCCCGTGGTCTTGCCCTTAACCTTTGTTACCTTTTTTTACTCTCGTAATAAAAGTTGGGTTTAAAATTAAGAAATCGAAGCCAGAAGAAGAGTTAATTATTGATTTTAGCTTAGAGTTATTTAATCCATTTGGCTACTTCATTACATACCGATACAATTGGTTTAGCTTGACATAATTACGAACTCAAACATAAAAGCGGAAAAACAATTAATCAAAGACATAATTGAAAGAAGATAAACGATACTATAAATTGAATAATGGAAACCTGGTAAATGCAGTAGTAGCAATCCCTCCACAGACTGGTAGGTTCTTGCTTGGAATAAAATTAAAATAGCAAATGATGAAGGCAATGAAACAATTTAAATCTAAAGTGTAATAGTTCCTCAATGTGAGAAACTATTACTTTGTTCGGTAATGGGTAACAAGGAAAGGTAAACGTAAACAAAACAAATCAAAATCTAGAAATAATTTGGCAGCAAGACAGTACTTCAGAATGCAGAAAATAGGTCCCCCTTGTTCTTCGAAAACTCTCGTATTTATAGACTGAGTTGAGGTAGAGGTTGGAGAGAATGTAGGCACTCCTCTTGACAGTTACGTGACTTTTTGAACCTAGTATTCTTCGGATGAAATGTGATCGTGTAAAAAAAAACGGACTCTCTGAAACTTCGTAATCACGTTTCTGCTCAACGTGTTGAATTGAACGCATGACGATCGTGAAGCATTGTGACGGTCGTGATGAATTTTGTAGCTGCCACGGTCGTGGTGGACTTGTGACGATCGTCACACCAACAAAGTTTGGATTCTGCTATTTTTCTTCTCTTTTCTGCTCTTTTCTTGCATGTTTTGCTTCTTTTCCACACTTTGCATACTTTTGACTTGGAAATGGAATTACCTGCAAAAAATCACTTAAACACTCTCGAGAAAATCGAATATTAGACGAAAACGGAATAAGAAAATAACATAAATCAAAGTAAAAACATGATATATTTTCGTGTTATCATCGGTTTCTCAAAATTTTATACTAATCGAACATTCTTTCTGTTTAATCTACTTAAACCCTCGTCATAATTCATCATCAATTCACCAGTCAATCACTACCACTACCTAATACTTAAATCAATTATAATAACACAATTTCACTCCCCATACCTGAGTAAATCCTTTGCCTTGAATCCTCTTCTTCGTGTTCTTCAATCCTCTCTGCAAAATCTCCAAGCCTAACTGCTTCTCTCTCCTTTCTGCCTCTTTTTTTTCCAACGCAATGCAACAGTGAAATTTTTCCAAAACCCTACTCCTCCGTATAACCCTTTAACCTCTTTTTATGATTTTCCTCTATTGCCCTCACTAAGTCTCCACCTTTTACTAAAATACCCTTACACTCATCCAATACCAATTCTATTCTATTTTCTAATTACACAAATCTAATTTAATTAATCTAACTTGTTCCCAAAATTCTCAAAATAATTCCAACTTCACTTAAATCATAACTTTTCATTAAAGCAATCCAAAATCATAATATTCACACAATTCTATAATAAATTTAATTAAATAAACATTTTAATTAATTCGGGGCGTTACAACTCTCCCCCACTTAAAAGAATTTTCGCCTTCTAAAATTACCTGATGCAAACAAGAACGGGTAGGACTCTTTCATCTGATCCTCGCGTTCCCAAGTCAAACTGTCTCCAGCTGGTCCACCCCACAGTACCTTCACTAAGGCAATATCCTTGCCCAACAATTGCTTCATTTCCTGACCTTCGATTTGCACTGGCAATGCTTCGACAGTTAAGTTATCTCGCACCTGTACGTCATCCATTTGAATCACATGCGAAGGATCCGAAATGTATTTCCTCAATTGAGACACATGAAACACATTATGAAGATTCACAAGTGACGGTGGTAAAGTAATCTGATACGCCACTTCACCGATCTTCTCTGAAACCTGATATGGACCAATAAATTACGGTGTAAGTTTTCTCGACTTCAAAGCTCTACCGACACCAGTTATCGGTGTAACTCTCAGAAATACATGATCACCCGCTTGAAACTCTAGTTCCTTTCTTCTCCTATCATGATAACTCTTCTGATGGCTCTGCGAAGTTTTCATTCTCTCTTGAATCATCATAATCTTATCAGTCGTCTCTTGCACAATTTCAGGTCCGAGCACAGCACTCTCGCCCGACTCATACCAACACAATGGTGTCCTACACCTTCGCCCATACAACGCCTCATACGGTGCCATACTGATACTCGCGTGAAAACTATTGTTGTAAGTAAATTCAATCAAAGGAAAATGGTCGTCCTAAGGTCCTCCTTGGTCTAACACGCAAGCTCTCAACAAATCTTCCAAAGATTAGATAGTCCTCTCAGTCTGTCCATCTGTCTGTGGATGATAAGCAGAACTCAACCTCAACTTAGCACCCAAAGCATCTTGCAAACCTTTCCAAAATTTTGACGTAAAACGCGGATCTCTATCCGATACGATACTCGATGGTATTCCATGGAACCTTACAATCTCATCGATATACAGCTCAGCCAACCTCTTAATAGGATGATTAATCTTCATCGGCAAGAAATGAGCCGAGTTAGTCAACCTATCTACTATTACCCAAATAGAATCATTACCCTTCGCAGTCCTCGGTAAACCCGTCACAAAATCCATCGAAATGCTATCCCACTTCCATTCGGGAATGCTCAGCGGTTGCATCAAACCCGAAGGCTTCTGATGTTCAATTTTTGACTTCTGACAAGTCAAGTAAGCATAAACAAATTTTGCAACGTCCTTTTTCATTCCAGGCCACCAAAACAACTTCTTCAAGTCTTGATACATTTTTGTAGCACTGGGATGGATACTCAACCCACTTCTATGTCCTTCTTCAAGAATACTCTTCTTAAGTTCAGGAATATTTGGAATACACACTCTATCTCCGAATCTCATCACACCATTTTCATCAATTTTGAACTCCCCACCATTACCTTGGTTATTCAACGTCAACTGATCCACCAGCTTCAAATCAGATTTCTGACCTGCTCGAATTTCTTCAAGAATATTACTAGTCAGCTTCAACATTCCTAATTTTACACTATCAGAATTGGCTTCACATACTAAACTCATGTCTCTAAATTGCTCAATCAATTCCAACTCACGCACCATAAGCATTGACATATGCAGCGACTTCCTACTCAACGTATCAGCCACTACATTTGATTTCCCAGGATGGTAATTCAAATCGAAATCATAATCCTTCAATAATTTAAGCCACCTTCTCCATCTCATATTCAACTCCTTTTGATCAAACAAGTACTTTAAGCTTTTATGATCACTGAACACTTCGAACCTCGAACCAAAAAGATAGTGTCACCAAATTTTCAGTACGAACACTACAGCTGCCAACTCTAGATCATGTGTAGGATAATTCCTTTCATGAACTCTTAGTTGTCTCGATGCATAAGCAATAACCTGTACATTCTGCATTTGCACTCCACCAAGACCCATCTTCGATGCATCACAATATACCACAAAGGACTCATTTGGATTAGGTAAAATCAATACTGGAGCGATCGTCAACTTCTTCTTTAATTCCACAAAACTCTCCTCACAAGCCACATCCCACACATATGTTTGACCCTTCCGCGTCAGTTGCGTTAAGGGTAAAGCCAACTTAGAGAATCCTTCAATAAACTTGCGATAATAACCTGCCAACCCAAGGAAACTTCAGATTTTAGTAGCGAATTTCGGAGTCTCCCATTGCAACATAGCATCAATCTTCGCGGGATCCACATCAATTTTGCCACTTGAAATCACATGGCCAAGGAAACTTACTTCCTTCAACCAGAACTCACATTTTGACAGTTTCGCATATAACTTCTTCTCTCTTAGCACTTGCAGCACAATCTTCGAATGCTCTGCATGCTCCTCTTCTGATTTGGAGTATATCAAAATATCATCGATGAAAACCACCACAAACTTATCCAGATACTCATGAAAGATTTGATTCATATACTCCATGAACACACCAGGTGCATTGGACACCCCAAATTGCATTACAGTGTATTCATAGTGACCATATCTCGTCCTAAAAGCCGTCTTCGGAATATCATCTGGTTTAACACGAATCTGATGATAACCAGATCTCAAATCAATCTTGCTGAATACACAAGCTCCCACTAGATGATCCATCAAGTCGTCGATCCTCGGAAGTGGGTACTTATTCTTGATAGTTACTTTATTTAGTTGTCTGTAGTCGATACACAATCTCATACTACCATCTTTATTCTTAACCAACAATACCGGAGCGCCCCACGGAGAAACGCTTGGTCGAGTAAGCTTCTTCTCTAATAACTCTTCTAGTTGCTTCTTCAATTCACTTAACTCAGATGCTGACATTCGATACGGAGCCATCGACACCAGACTTGTTCCTGGTATCAAATCCACTGCAAACTCTACTTCCTGCTCTAGAGGCAAATCACTTATGTCATCTAGGAATACATCAGAAAATTCACAGACGACAGGTAGTTCGACATTTGTAACATCACGATCAACTTGCAGTGACGCAAACTTTGCGAACATTAATGCTTTATCTTCTAGAAGTTCACCCACTTGCTTAGCATACAAAAACATCAACTCACCGCTATCACCAAACACAGGAAACTCCACTGTCTTAGCATAATAATTGATATGAACGTAGTTGAATTCCAACCTGTTCATTCCAAGGATGACATCAATTTGGTGTAAAGGCAAGCACACCAAATCCATCCAGAAACTCCTCCCATAAATGGTCAGAGGGCATTTCAAACACACACGGGTAGTAGTAACAGAACCATTAGCAGGCGTCTCTATCACCATACTACCATTCATATCAGATAATTTCAAACCCAACCTATTAGCACACTCAAGCGAAATAAATGAATGGGTAGCACTAGTATCAACAATAGCAACTAATTCAACATCATTAATAAAACAAATACCTCGAATCAAGTTGTCCTTCTTGGAGTTCTTTGTCCCACTCAGAGCAAACACTCTACCGTTGGTCTTAGCAGTAACCTCCTTCTTTGGCTTCTGACACTGGGTACTGATATGACCCTGTTCACCACAATTGAAACAGGTTGGACCATCATTCTTGCATTCAGGAGCACGATGACCAGTTTTGCCACACTTGTAGCACCTCAGCACCTTGTTCTCACATTCATTGGAACGGTGACCTCGTTCACCACACCTGTAGCACGTGATAGAAGCGGGAGCTCCTCCCCCACTTGTTCTTTTCTCCTCATGTGCTTTCTTCTTTCCCTTATCAGCATCGTAAGGCTTCCTACGATCTTGATGTTGCTTCCCTCTTTTCTCATTGAAACTCTTGTAGTGAGCCGAATGAGCTTTGCTATCTTCCTCATAGATTCTACAACTATCCACCAAGTCTGCAAACCTACAAATCTTCTGATACCCAATTTCCCGCTTGATTTCCGGACGCAAACCACTCTCGAACTTGATGCACTTCAAAAATTCAGCAGTTGCCTCACTGTAATGTGGATAATACTTTGCCAGTTCCACAAGCCTCGCAGCATATTCAGTCACAGTTAAATTCCCTTGCTTCAACTCTAGGAATTCGATTTCCTTCTTTCCGCGCACATCCTTAGGAAAATATTTCCTCAGAAATTCCCTGCTGAACACAGCCCAAGTAACAGCCTCACCTGCTGCCATCAACCTATGACGAGTCTCGACCCACCAGTCATCAGCTTCTTTCACTAGCATATGCGTCCCAAAATGCACTTTCTGCGCCTCAGAACAATCCATGAGTCGAAATATCCTCTCAATCTCCTTGATCCATTCCTGTGCTCCATCGGGATCGTATCGACCTTCAAAAATAGGCGGCTTATTCCTCTGAAACGTCTCCAACATGCGGGACCCATCATTCTCACCAGCACGGGTTGTTGCATAGCCTGAGCAACAGCCTGCAGAGCAGCAGTAAGTGCAGCATCATTCCTTCCAGACATTATTCCATAATAATTCTACTGTTAGACACTAAAGACTCAACAACCTGGCTGGACAGATCGAACTGCTCTGATACCACTAATGCAACACCCTTCTACCCCCACGACATTTTCACACAATAATTTAAATAAATAATCAGAGTATCTTCACAAAGAGAGGGTGTCACACTTCATTCCATAAAATCACATCATAAATATATTCCTGCTCCGTAACACGGGTTCTAAAAAATTTTCATAATTATCATTCTCCAAGAAAATTCAGCATTTAAATTGCATTTAAATTAAACTTCAGAGCGGAAAATTTAGTCTCAAATTCTTTACTAAAATACTTCATCATAACTTCATCAAACAGTAACTCAAAATTCAACATTTAAATAAAATTCATGGAAACAATATATAAATCTCCAACAATAACCAAGCAGAAGGAAAATAATGCAGTTGTTCCGAATCAGACGATCCCAAACCCCGATGTTACATATATCAGAGCAAGACACCTCTTAATCCACCAAAATAAAAATAAATGACTCCGAAGCTAAATCTCCAATGCGTCTATAGCTACTCCGGATTACCTGCGCGTTGCCCAGATAGGGGAAACATTCAACAGGCAGGGTGAGTAAATCGTAGTCATTATAAAAGATCTAAGTAAAAGACATAGTAGTATTAATAAATTGGAACAACAACAACATCACAGCAAGTAACTCATAACAGCATATTACTTCAATAATATAACTCAATAGTAAATTCACACATTTCCTTTTTTTTGTCAGAACATCATGTAAATCGTACAGCATGTAATTTATAGATAAAACACAACAGTAAATCCACATTTTCTGTCATAAGATCACATATCATAAATCAATCAAAAATCCTCAAGGAACAACAACATTATGCAATGCCACCAATCATGGAATGCAACATGCATGCGGTACCGAAACTTCACTGATGACTTAGTCATCTTCAATCTCCAAAGATCCCCACCAATAGGATCGGTTCCCGCTTGGAACCAGAGCACATCACAATTTGCAGTTAATCCACACTATGGGATTAAGGCCATCATTGGACTATAAGTCCTACAACTTCACTGGATATCATCCTGCAACTTCACTGGAGAAGTCGTCCTAAAAATATGCTATGAATGCATGATGCGTAATAATTCACAAAAACACGACCACTGCTAGTCAAACGCATCATCATTCATACAATTCAATCACCACAATTCATCACACCCATCAGAACATCATCATCACAAACAACACATCATCATCATCATCAGAACTACCATATACTCTTCACATATATCATCACACACACATAACATAATCAACAGTAGCATATTTAAACCTCATAATCTCTCCATCATCATCATCATAATATTATCATCTCATTATCACTAATATCAACTAAATCACTGCTACATAAAATTATGCAATTTCACACAGACATGTAACTTACTGGGATATCAACACAAGATACTCATTATTTTAACCTATAAATTTCCATTAGAATATTACACTTTATAATTTATTTTGTTTTTTCATGTTATAGATTATTTCACTACCTTTCCATAGCTTCAATTGGCATCAAAATTAGAATTGTAAAACAAAAGTTACAGTTTTTAGAAGAAAAACTAAAAAAAAAATACAATTCCCCCCCCCCCCCCCCCCACTTAATGGGTGGCTTGTGCCACCCCTACCTTTACATTTTGGTGGCTTGCGCCACCCTTTAGGAGATGTGGCTGGCGCCATGGAGTGTGAGTGGTTGGCACCACTTCACTCAATTCCTTTTTTTTTTCTTTTTGTTTTCCTTACTATTCCTTCTTCTTTTTTTCTTTTCCAACCCGTCCAAAATTTCCAGACAGTTCCAAATAACCCCTTCATACACTTGATTCATCTAGCATCCAGGTTTAATAATTTTTCATAATCTGTCAATAACTCATACATTCAGCCATTTATCGATTTCTCAAAATTTTATACTAATCGAACATTCGTTCTATTTAATCTACTTAAACCCTCGTCATAATTCATCATCAATTAACCAGTCAATCACTACCACTACCTAATACTTAAATCAATTATAATAACACAATTTCACTCCCCATACCTGAGTAAATCCTTAGCCTTGAATCCTATTCTTCGTGTTCTTCAATCCTCTCTGCAAAATCTCCAAGCCTAACTGCAAAATCTTTTTTTTCCTCCGTATAACCCTTTAACCTCTTTTTATGAATTTCCTCTATTGCCCTCACTAAGTCTCCACCTTTTACTAAAATACCCTTACACTCATCCAATACGAATTCTATTCTATTTTCTAATTACACAAATCTAATTTAATTAATCTAACTTGTTCCCAAAATTCTCAAAATAATTCCAACTTCACTTAAATCATAACTTTTCATTAAAGCAATCCAAAATCATAATATTCACACAATTCTATAATAAAATTAATTAAATAAACATTTTAATTAATTCGGGGAGTTACAATTATGGTATGTAGGTGCGAGTATGATTTGTTTATAAATGATTATGTGTTAATATGATGATGATGTTACTACTAAGTCTTTTCCGTATATCTTTTATAATGAATTCTGATTACTCACCATGCCTGTTTGAATGTTGCCTCCACGTGGGTAATGCGCAGATTCTCTAGAGTAGCTTGTAGAAGCGTTGAAGATAGCTTTGGAGTATTTTATTAGTTTTCGTTAATTATAAGGTGTCTTTCTCTGATATGTGACATCTGGTTGGGAACGCTAGTTATGTGAATGTTGTGTTTCCTTGACAAACATATTTTATGAGAATTTTGAAGATGTCGAACTATTGTAATTCCAAATTGGATGGGACTAAAATTATTATGAGTTTGTTTTATGAGTTTTTGCTTTTTAAAAGATGTGTTGATCTATAATAAGTTGTTATTTCTACATGATGTAGCCTGGGTTACGGAGCAGGATGATAATTATGATGTTTCTATGAAGTGTGACACCCTTGAGTGGTGATTTTATTTTATTCAATTCCCATATGTTACAAGAAATATATGTTGGGTTAAAAGGGTGTTACACATGCAGGTATTCAACACGTTCCTGGAAGCGAACTACATTCTATTGTGAAGCCTTGGCCTTTCAGGGGCTGGGCATTGGATTTGGTTGGTGAGATTTGATCAGCATCTTCTAAGAGTCACAAATATATCCTAGTGGGCATGGTTTACTTTACTAAGTGGATCAAATCGGTACCTTTGGTGAATGATGATCAAGAAGAAGTGATCTAGTTGATTCAAAGGTAGATAATCTATAGGTTTGGGATACCGTAGATAATTACAACTGATAAAGGATCAGTATTTACTGGTCGAAAGGTCCAAGAATTTCTAAAGAAGTATGGATCAAACTGTTAACGTCTACGCCTTATTTTGCCCAGGCATATAGTCAAGTCGAAGCGGCAAATAAAGTGGTAATTGGTTTAATAAAGAAGCATGTGGGGAAAAAGCCAAGAAATTGGCATAAGACATTGGACCAAATTTTGTGGGCTTGTCAAACCTCTCCTAAAGATGCAAAAAATTCTACACCTTTTCGATTGACTTATGGGCACGATGCGGTGTTACCAGTCAAGATTTATCTCCAATCAACTAGGATTTAAAGACAGAATGAAATCCCGTCGGAGGCTTATTGGATTATGATGTTGGACAAACTAGTAGATTTAGATGAAGAAAGGGTGAATGCCTTAGAATTATTAAAAAGGCAGAAAAAGAGGGTAGAAAATGCATATAATAAAAAGGTTAAAATCAAGTCATTTTCGACTGGAGACTTAGTGTGGAAAGTTATTCTACCCATGGATAAAAAAAGATAGAACATTGGGTAAATGGTCCCCAAAATGGGAAGGTCCATTCCAAATTGTTAAAGTGTTTTCTAATAATGCATATGAGATCAAAGAGTTATTTAAGGATCGAAGACTCCTGAAAGTAAATGGAAAATATTTGAAAAATATAGGCCTGAACTTCAGGAGGTCAAGATATTAACAGAATAATTCGTATGTAAAAATTAAGGCCAAAATAGTAATTAAATTCGAATGCCAAAATGGCTAAGTCATTACATTACAAAATCCCAGATTTGAAATAAAATTCAAACAATTACAACATTAGCAAACAAAATACTTAGAAAGGAAGAGCATCTTTTATGCGTTCATGCTTAGTCTTCGAAATTAACAAGTGGCGTTCAGTCAAGGATTTGTTTGAATTGAGAACATCAATTTCCTTTCCTAAAGGGCTCTTTCGACATGATGCACCCCCACCTGAATTTCACTGTCGAGCTCTTGTAGGTCGAGCCTTTGAATTTCTTCTTGACACTCTTTAGCCTTTTGAATCTTGGCTTTTAGCTCTTCGATTTGTTTTTCCTAAGCAGGGATGTTGCTAGAACAAGTCTCAAATTCCTCTTGACTTTGTTCGAAGATTTGTTTCAACGCTGTAACTTTGTTGGTAGATTCAGTGGCAGCATCCCATTCGGCCGTTTAGGAATTCATTTTATTCTGAATTTTGTTTGAAACGTTCCTTCAAAGTTTGAGGTCTGAAGATACCTGGTCGATGAGTAGGCCAAGTTCCATGATTACATCTACAATCTCTGGAGGGGTAGTTAAAATGTCGACTTGCTTCAAGAGGTCTTTGATTCCAAAGCAGGCTGAAGATTCATCTTCTAAGACTTTGCGCATATCAACATCAAAGGCTTTCTCCTTAATCTTCTTGAGAAGTTCGTCAATAGGCATATTTGCAGACTAACCACCAGAGACAGTCGAAGAACTAAAACATTTGTCAGTTGAACTGCCTCTTACGCTTAGGATTGCATTCAGGTATTCTGCTGGCTTAATTTTCTTCAGATTTTCCAGTTCTTCCTGGGAAAGAGCAGTAGTTTTTCTAGTCGAAAGAGCCTTAAATTCCTTGACAGTCTCAGAGGCTTGTGTTATATTCGCATAATCAAATAGGGGCTGATCTTCATCTTGATACTCTTCCTCATCTTTGTCTTCATCTTCACCTTGGTTGAAGATTTTTGGTGAAGAATCATTTGTTTTGTCTTGTACAATCCCTTATGTGTTCTGAATGTCTATTGTTTCCTTGAATTCCATAGTGTGTTGTTCTTTGTCTTCATCATCACAGTAGGAATCACTCGTCTGAAAGTGTTGGGTGGTGTCCTTTGGGGGTGATTTTTCTTATTTTTCTTCAGCAGGTTTATTTACTTCTCCCATAGATCCTTTGGTCGAATCTTTGTTGGATATGGGTTGATGCGAAGGAGTGTTGGTGCTCCCAGGGATAATGTATTTGATGCTTGATTATTTGACACCATCTGCGCCACCCTACAAAAGAACTCTAATTATGATTAGTCAAAAGCAAAAGAAGACGAAAATTGTTAAGGACAATTGAGGTAAGATTCTATTACCTTAGGACCATCTGCATTAGGGCTAGAATTGTCACTTTCGATACGTTCAGGAGTGCTCATGGTGGCAAGTTCGCGACTAACCTCAATCACCTTTGGAGTGATGTGTTTCTTCGGCTTGAGTTTGATGATGTTGGTTTTTGGTTAAGAAGTGGCATCAGAAACCTTCGCTTTCTTCTTTCTCTTGGCAACTTTGGAAGTGTCTCGGGAAAGGTCGTCGTCATCTGATTTGACTACTTGAACATGAGGTTCTTTGGCCTTTCGTTTCTTGGGAGTTGGAGGTGGTTTTAGATTCACCTGAAAATAACATAAAGCATTATCATGCAAATATAATACATCAAATGAAAAAAAAACACAAAGTGTACCTTTGTTGTGGGTTTGGTGGTCTCCTCTTCTTGGCCTTCGTCTCTGGCTAAACTGGTAGTTTTCTTCGTCGGACCTTTTATAGATTGTTTTCTTTCGACGGCTAAAACAGGAGTAGGTCAAAAAAATTTCCACAAGTAAAAAAGGTGTCAAGGAATTGTTAGAAGAAAGAATAAATTAAATTTAAAGATCCTCTTATTCCACACCTTTATATATAGGAGAGAGAACTTGGACATGCTTTATGCCAATATGAAGATGTCCTTTGAAACTTTCCAGAGTATGCTTCGTCGGAACCACTCGTTTTGCCACCTTTTGAGAGTCTTGTCAAAGAATTTTCACGAAGTACCTACAAACGAACTAGTCGGCAAATGGATGACTAAAAGCCACACCGAAATCAGCCATTGGTAGTTGAGGGAATCTTGGTGGATGTAAATTAAAATCTAACTCATACATGTGTTTGTGTTTAACGTACGAATGCAGTTTTAAATCAGGGAGTTTCTTCGTAAATTTCTCTCTCTAAGTTATTGTTGCTTCACGGATGGTTTGATTAAGATCATCGGGTCTATAGGCAGTCTCAAAGTATTTTTGGAATTTTTGGATTTCCTTGAAATGAGTCGAAGTACCATTCTTAAATCTTTTATGTACAAAAGTAAAAGCAGTTGTTAAGTGCTGAGTAAAAGCATTAATGTCGAACATTTTTGTGGAGTAATAATGTCTCCACCAAGTATCAAATTCTTGATAACAGAAGTATGATGGTTTGAATGCAATAGGGATGAGTTGTGTGGTGCCAACATAATGAGATGTTTCTTCATTAAATTCAGCTTCAGTAGATACATAGTATAGAGGAAAACAACGATTTTATTTTGGAAGATTGGTCTGGGTAGAACCTGGTTGAGTCCAAATTGTCGAGAGACAAGATTGAGTTGATAGATCAGGAGGATTATTTGATTTTTAGAAGGTCTGAGCCTTGTCGGAATCAACGTCGGCATGAGGAATGCTTCTCATATGACTAAGGATTATGTTTCTTGATCTTTCGAAGGAACGAGAAACTTTATGGTGAACCATTATTGGCCATAAGCTCTGTTGGCAAAAGGAGCCATAGAGGGAGTAAAGTTGTTGTGCTTGGCATACAACAATACGTACTCAGTGAAAGTCTTCTAAAGATTTAGTCCTTCGTCATTAGGAGTCAATTGGACAAGGCGTGTCCCTTCAACTCTTCTATTTTTGATCTCATCAGCCTCTTCGCTAATTTTGTTGTAAGTAAGCAATGATGGTTCGAAAGTGGCATTAAGCCACAATTGATGTAACCAAAAGGGACCAGCTAGTAACAAATTCGACCCAAGTTGGATTTTCTTAAGGATTTCGACACCTTCTCCTAAAGACTCATATAGAAAACCTAAGATCATTTGGCTAAGGCAGAGCTTATGTCCAGCATGTATTTGGTTCTCCATGGTTAGGAAATTCTTCGCCACCTGTAGCGTGCGATTTTTGTCGGTGACGCGACCACCTTATCGCAAATGGGTTTCTCCTCACCGCAATGGTAGGAGTGGGGTGCTACTTTCTGATTTCTTATTTAACCCGTGAAGCTGGAAAGGAAATGGAAGCTATCTAAAACTAACCTTGCACTTGAATGTTTAAATGAACAAACACTTAAAGAGATTTGGTGAGTTCGGGGTCAGGTTATACAATGAGGAGTTGTCAGTTACCCATCCTATATGTGGTTATCCACAGGTTGTTAGCAATAGGTTCTGCTTTTATTCTTGATGGTGTTCATTTATTGTGGGTTGGGAAAGTTTCTTCTTTGGGAGATATGAGAGAGAGAGAGTTTTTGATGATTTTTGTGAGGTACTGGACCTCACTTTTGATTAGTGTGTGAAGGTACTGGACCTAGAGTTTTCGATTGGTATGCTCGCTAATATTTTGCAATCTTATGCCTATGTATTCCCATTTAAAGAAATAGGGAAATCAGAGCAATCGTAGTTCCTCCTATTCTATGGGAGGAAAAAGATGATGTTTTGGTGTCTTGTTCAAACCCCAAGATTGAAGCTAAAAGGATATTGTGTCTTGTTCAAAGCCCAAGATTCAAGCTAAAAGGGTTTGACTGAGGGAGAATTTGTCATCTCTAAAGGGAGACATCTCGTCCATTTATCACAACTGTTGGGTGACTGATTATAAAGGAGAATTACTTTAATTGGGATGTGAGAATCCAACAATGCCATAATTTCCTTTATAGGGATTGGTCCTGAAGGAGAAAACTTTAACTCAGTGTTGAGCAATGCCATTTTTCCTTATGAGTCTTTCATGCTAAGAGAGGGACAGTGGTGTGGATGTAAATAATCCAGAGGCTTGCCACTTTCAGACATCAGATGAAAGAGAGGATTTTACCAGGATAAGAGATGGACGACAACTTGGATTTTTGAATCAAAAGTGTGCCACTTACAGCAGTTATCTGGGATTAGGGTTTGTTTGATTTTTTTGTTTTGATGTGTGATAACACAGAGAAATGTCTTCCTACAGAGAGATTTTGATTTCCTATGAAGGGAATGTTGATTTTTGTGTGCCTTGATCAAACCCCAAGGTTGAAGGTAAGAAGATGATTGATTCCACCAGGGAAGTCCTTATACAAAGCCTAAGAGTAGGCTGGAAAAGGCTGACTCAATAAGAGAGTGTTTATCTGTCTTGTACAAAGCCCAAGATTGAGGCTAAAAAGAGAATTGACTCTTTGGGGGATATCATTATAAAAAGCCTAAGAGGAGGCTAGAAGTTGACTTTTCCGGAGGAATATTTTGTCTGTCTTGTACAAAGCCCAAGATTGAGGCTAAAAGGGGAACCTAACTCTATATGTGAGAGGTTTTTATCCGTGTTGTACGAAGCCCAAGATTGTGGCTGAAAGAAGATTGACTCTGCTAGAGAGATTTACACGGTGTCTTGTACAAAGCCCAAGATTGAGGCTGAAAAGAAACTGACTCTGTGGGAAAGAAATCTTTATTTGTCTTGTACAAAGCCCAAGATTGAGGCTAAAATGAGACTGACTCAACAAGAGAGTGTTTTTATTTGGTGTCTTGTACAAAGCCCAGGATAGAGGCTGAAAAGATAGTTGACTGACTCAGCTGAGGATTTTTAGGTGTCTTGTACATAGCCCAAGATTGAGGCTGACCTTACTGAGGAAAATCAATATACAAAGCCTAAAAGGAGGCCAAAAAGAAGATTGATTCTGCTTAGGGATATTATTTCTCAAATCCTAAAAGAAGGCTGGGAGGAATTGACTTTGCTGGGGAAGATATTTGTCCCAAGATTTAAAAGGAGTTTATGAAGATTTTGACTTTGTTGGAGAAAGTTTATATATGTCTTGTACAAAGCCCAAGATTGAGGCTAAAGGATGACTCATCAAGAGAGTGTTTTTATTTCGTACCATTGACTCAACAAGAGAGTATGGAACGATGATTGACTCAATAAGAGAGTCCTTCCGAAGCTAACTCAGTTGGGGAAAATCATTATACAACGCTTAAGAGGAGGCTGAAAAAGGTCGACTCAACAAGAGAGTGCCTTAAGGTGATTGACTCAACAAGAGAGTGCTGTTGGGGATAATTCTGCTGAGGAAAATCATTATACAAAGCCTAAGAGGAGGCTGGCTTCTGCTGAGGATTATAGAGATCCAGAGGCAGGTCCAAAATGGGGGATCAACTCTTGCTGAGGGTTATAGAAGAGTTGAGGTATCAGATGCCTTGAGGTTCTAATGATAAGCTGACCCTGGCTGGGGAAATTTAAAGTGAGAGTTTAAAGATTGAGTTTTGAAAACCTATAGAGGTTTCAACTCTACTGGAGATTGGTTAAATGACCAGGGTTTCTTCCTAAGTTTGTAGGGAACTTGAGAATGTCTTTGAGATCCAAGAGGGGATTAGACTGTCCAAGTCTACTGGTATGGAAGAGTTTATCTTTTTATGATGCCCAATAGGAGGCCGATGCTTTAAGGGATGAGAATCAACCCTAAAATTGGTCTGAGGTTTTGACTCTTTGGAAAGACTGCTCTAACAAAGGATGACTAAGTTATGTCCTATAACTTTAAGAGGTCTTCAGGGTCCTTGTATTAAGCCCAATAGGAGGCATGAGAACTTCTAAGAAGCTGGAGGGTCCTTGTACAAAGCCCAAGAGGAGGCAGGGATACTTTTTGGAAGGCTGTGGGTCCAAACTTAAGAAGAGTTCAAGAAAAGTTTCACCAGGAATATTCTTTTCTTTAGTGAACAGTTCTAGGGTTTGAAGAAATTCAAGAGAGGTTTCACCGGGAATTAATCCTCTCTAGGGAAATGAACTTCTTTGACAATTTCTAATAGTGACAGTCTGAGAAATGTTTCACCGAGAATAATTCCTTTCTCTTTGTTCCATATTGTTTAAGCCCAAGAGAAGGCAAGACTATATCTGGAATTCCTATGGGGAACTAGTTTTGACTATATTGGAAGAGTGACCAACTGGCTTTACCTAGTTCTAGACCTAGTTGTCGAGGAAAACTCTAAGCAGGTATACAAGTATATATACAGTTAATATATGACAAGTATTTAAAAGGATATGAAAGAAGGACTTACAGCTGAGCAAGCTTCCGGCAATACAGTTATATATATATATATATATATATATATATATATATATATGAAAGCATGTAAAAGAAAGCTGATAAAACTTACAGGCGAGCAAGCTTCCATTGTAACAGATGTATGGTTAGTTGTTCAAGAAATTAAAGAAAGTTTTGATAACAACTATGAGTTTGAACCTAAATCAAAAGGGAAGTTATTTTGAAAAGATTGTTGGGGCTTATGCTCAAGGAGAGGCCCAGATGAAAAACAGTGATTGTATCGTTGTTCTAAAAATTGCATTGGGACTTATACAATGACTGAGGCCCAAATTATTGTACTTACAAAGAGGGTTGGGTCTTACAACTCAAGGAGAGGCCCAAGGTGCATTTTAAAAAAGAAATATGGGACTTACAACACAAAGGGAGGCCCAGATGGTTTTTGTTTAAAAGGCGACGACCGTGCTGAGATTTTAAAATCGCAGTGGGACTTATACAATAACTGAGGCCCAAAAAGGTTTATATTTACAAAGGGGTGGGACTTACACTCTATCAAGAGGCCCAAAGTTGTTTGAAAAGATTTGTTAGGGTGATAATGATCAAAACTCTAATTTTTGGTTTTAAAATGTATTTTAATTGAATAAAAATTCAATTAAAATAATCAAACATGTGAAAAAAGGTTGTGATCTTGGATTTATATTTGGAAAATCATGTTTCATTTATGGGATGATTTAAAAATCATATGAATTTTGCAAAACCAAGAGAAAGAAATATTTTTAATGTTTAAAAACAAAATAAAAATATAATTCTTTACAAAAATATCAAATATATGAAATAAGTAATCTTTTTGTGAAATTTTCATGGAATAAAATATTTTAATATTTTTGTGAATTTTCAAAAAAAGAATCAATAAAAAATAATTCAAATTGAGAGAGAAATTAATTTTTCAATTAATTAACAAAAACATGAAAATATTGAAAAAATGAGCAAAAATGACAGAATAGCAAAAAGGGTCTGGGTGGGATTTGAAACCATGACCTCCTACACAAACACACATGCGCGCTACCACTAGGGTGGTGATACATCCGTGTATCAAAACCACCCCATGTGCATATATGGGGTGCCTTGTTTTCAGGCCTGACCATGGCAAGGCAAGTTTTGGCAATTTACGTGAAGCCTCTAACTTTCACATTTTTCCATGGATTTAGACAAAATTTAGATGCATCTGGCCTAGAATTTCACAAGGAATCCAATGGTGCTTTTGGAATTTTCAAAAAGTGTCCCTATCTTAAAACCCGATAATGGTTTCAAAATAGGCCTAGATTTGCATGTTCTATGCTATCTCATGGTACAAGCAAGAATTACATGATAAATTTGTTCAAACACAACATATACAACATGTATGAGATGTTTATGATCAGTGGACATCAAAAGAATGCATAATTCAAAGATTCAAGTTGTGATGCACTTATCTCTTGGAGCTCCTTGTGTTAACTGTCAATATCCTTGTGCCAGAAGTAATCAAAACCAGCTGGAATCCTCAGGAACAAGTTTTAGCTCTTTCGTGCAAAAAGGGAAAAAGTGACCAATATGGCAACTCTCTCAAATGGTGTTCTAGATGAGGGGAACCATTTCGGACAGTTTGAGGATGATATTTGGAGTGTGTTTGAGGCCTTTTTTGGTTTTGCAAGTGACTGAATCAAGGCATGGCTTCGAAAATGCAGAAAAGTCCAATTTTGAGGTTTTGGAAGTGGATTTTCTGATTTTGGTGTTTCAAGTCACAAGTGAGTGTTTCAACAGCTTAGATATATCATATTGGATGTGTTTGGATCATGAGCTGTGGTGGAATTGCTCAGAGATGACTTGCAAAAGAAGGCATTTTGGCCTAAAGAGAGAGATTTTGAGGAAAGCATCAGTTGTAGTGCTTTGGTGTACTCAAACTGATCAAAATTGAGCTCTATTTATAGTGTGTCAAGTTTGTTTTGGCATCGATAGTGAATGGCAGCTGCAACAGACCTTTGGCCAATGTTGAGCAAAAGGAATCTCAAGTCTCCTCTAGCCATTGACTTTAGGTTAGGGCACATGCCTATGGTCCATTGAATCAGAGCTTATTCTTGACTCATTCATTTAGGAATGTGTCAGTCCATGCTACCCTGGTGTATCCATTGAATGCTTGGAAACAAAATTAGAGTCTTGTCACCTTTTTAGCCTTTTTAGGTTTGTTATGGCTAAGTGTAGATTCTTGGACTTTGGAGGCTTGGGGATAAGATCATTCTCCTTTTGTTTTATCCTCAGATGTGTCCAAATGGATGACAAGGCTTAGAGTTATCCAAATTTGTCAAATCGAGCAAAACATTAAATTCTGCCTTGCTTAGGACAGTTGGAAATGATGATTTTGAGGGATTCATATCTCCCTGCTCAGGTTGAGTTACTGGAGGCTCTTATGCTTTTTAGAAAGCCCTCATATGATAAAAAACATGTGTGATCATAGTTTGTTTTGAAACTATTTGGATCCAACTGAAAAAACTCCATGAACATTGATGTTCAAGGCTGGTAACTTAGGCAGATTTTCACTAAGTGTTGGAAAATGTATCATTTTCATGTTTTTTGTGATTTTGATCAATCCATAACTCAAAATCCATAAAGAGTGGGAGTCTGAGGTAGTTTAAGCTTTTGTAGAGTGTAACAAGACCTACAAATCCAGCTTTGGATCACCCAAAATGGTTGCTTGGATCTCAAGTTATGATCCTTCGAAGTTGGTACCAAAACCACTTTTGTTCGATAACTTAGAAATATTTTGCTTTTTTATGGTTGCCCGTTTTGCAAGAAACCTCACTTTTCTTGATTTTTCTTAATGAATGATGATCAATACCATACATTAACATTATTTTTGACTTAGGGGAATCATATTTGAGAAAAATTCCAAAAACTCAAACTTGATTTTGTGCAGAGTTGACTTTTTATCGGATGAAATCCAAACTGTGCGATCCTTTGTGTAATCAAGTCCTTGACCTAAATCAACCCTAATGTATGGATTCCATAGGTGTTATAGGGTGTATTGAATCATGTCGCAAGGTTTGGGAGCATGTCTTGGTCAAAAGTCAAAGATACAGTTGACTTTTTCTTCAAAACCCTAATTGTGGTCCAGATGAAATTGAAACTTGTGAATCAAGCTTCTTGGATAAATACATTATTGTAAATGAATCAATATGGTGTATTTGAGGCCCTAAAATCATATCTTGAGGTCATGGCTCAAGCTTTGTCTCAAAAGTCAACTTAGGGGTGAATTAGGTCAAGAAACCCTAATTCCTGATTTTTGGTAAATGCATCCCCTGAGGTTAAATTGACTTGATGATTGGGTCCATGAGGTCCCTTGGAGTATCTTGGGTTGTGCTTTGAAGCATAGGCTCATTCCCATATGAAAATTCCCATCTGGAGGCCCAGGTCGACGAAAACCCTAATTTGGTGACACTGTCGATCTTGAGGCTTGATCCACTTGGAATGTTGCAACTTTGTGCTTGATTCTTGATGTGGGAGTCCTCTTGATCCTTTATAGGTGTTTGAGAGGTTATACAAATTGAAGATCATGTCATTCCTTGATTGATCCTATGTCTAAGTGCTCTGAGAGGGCTCAAAACCCTAATTCTTGATTGTGGTGAATGCTCGATCATCTTTGAGGAGATTGATGAGGCATGATGGCACATCCATATTGTGGTAATGATTTTCACAATGATGGGAAATATTGGTGGTCAAAATTTGGGGTCTGACAGATGCCCCTATTTAATTTTATTGGACCCGAAGGTGTGAATGGCGAAGGTATTCGAGCATTCGGGGTGCAAGAGGATTAAATATCAGAATACCCAAAATTTTGATAGTGGTTATGAATGGTAGTTTTCTCATCCATCTTCTTTTGCTAAGCAATGATGCTTAGAAAAGGGGTAAAACTTCCCCTCGATCCTGGTTTTTAGCCACGGAACTAGTCTCAGTTTTCTTAAATAAACTTCCCCTCGATCCTGGTTTTTACCCACGGAAATGGTCTCAGTTTTTGATATAAACATCCCCTTGATCCTGGTCTTCAGCCAAGGAACTGGTCTTAGTTTCTTTTGTCAATAAACTTCCCCTCTATCCTAGTCTTCAGCCAAGGAACTGGGCTTAGTTTAATTTTTTTTGGTCAAGTTCCTTCCTTGACAAGGGACGATATGTGTAGAGGTTTTCATCAAACTTCTCGCCATATTTTCCTGGGGAGACGCCATTTGACGGAGTTGTAGAGGTGTACAAACTTCTTAATTGGAGACGCCATTTGTTGACTCTACTGAGGAAAATGAGTCTCTTGAGAGGCTGTTTCCTGCTTAGGGATATTACATCATACTTTTCTTCGAGATCTTCTCGGAGAAATTCGATGTGATGTTATCCAATTTTGAGGTGCTGATGACTTCATTAACGTTGACTTTCTGAAGAGAAAAATCAATGTGTTGCTAAAAGTCTTTAGTTGCGAGGCTTTCTCTGGGAATTTTCTTTAATCCGGGAAAGCGATAAATATCATCTTCGATGGTAAAGAGTGATGTTCTCAAGGTGTCGGTTGAATGTATTCTTGCCTTTCAGAGGTTCAAGTTATCAAAGTGATCGAGGACCATCTCCACTCCAGAAATAAACTTGGGGAGAGACTGCTCATACGCTGCATTTCCTAACGAGGAAAGGACTGACAACTCGATTGAGATGACTTTTATCACTTGGGAACAACACCGACTAGAGTGATAGTGATGCGATATTATTATGAATGTGAATAAATTATGAATGATGTATGTATGTTTATACTGACAAAAATGACACGACATACAGACTAATAGATGAACACGACTGGATACTTGGCCACGGTGGGGGATGAAAAGTATCATTGGTTCATGATAGCAATCCTGCCTTTCTTAAGGGAGACGGTCTCTATGGGGAGAAAGAATTGTTCAATCGGTCTTAAGAGTTACGAACTCTGTCGGGAATGTCAGATGGGACATTTGTAACTGACACGGTTGATCCTTCATTCAGGCATACTTATTTAGATGGAGTACTTTGATTATGCACTTTTAGGTTCAACCACCTTCGGAGAAGCGATCAATGTTCTTTCAATGTTCAACAGCCAAAAGAATTGCCATCTTTATTTAAAAAGCAGAAATTTTTTTACAAGTAAATTCATTTTTGTTTTATTTCAAGAATCGTTGATCAAGTTAAAAATGTCATTCTGTAAAGCTAAAACAAATAAGAATTACAAACAAAAGCACTAGGGCTCAAACTTTATTGATAGGATGGAAATCAGCCCAGCGTGTGATCCCATAGAGTATTTACAAAGTTAGAAAATGGTAATTTAAGGGAAAAGTCCTACATTGAAACATAACGACCGTTATCCTTCTACTAACTTTGAATTTTAGACATCTTGAGTTTCTGTCGAAGATGACCTTGACTGGAGTTTTCTGACTGATGGATGGCATTACTGCTGGGGATTTAACCTCGTCGGACGTAGTTACTTGCCATTAATCCCTAACTTTTTGTATGGATTGTACTTTGAGATTTCCAATCCCCTGGGATAATTTTTTGCTTATGTCTCTAATTTTTGCCTGGACCACCCTTTCGTGGGATAGGCAAATTCCTCTCCATCCATGGTTGCGAGTCTCAAGGCGCCGCCTGAGAAGGCTTTCTTGACCACATAGGGGCCATCGCAATTCGGAGTCCATTTGCCCCGGGAATCAGTGAGAAATGATTGTATCTTTTTGAGCACAAGGTCTCCTTTCCTGAAGACGCGAGGTCGGACCTTTTTGTCAAACGCTTTCTTTATCCTTTCCTTATACAACTGACCATGGCATAGAGCCGTTATTTGCTTTTCTTCGATCAGGTTCAGTTTGTCGTGTCGACTTTGACACCATTTAGCTTCTATTAGCTTAGCTTCCATCAATACCCGGATTGATGGATCTCTACTTCAATGGGAAGCACTGCCTCCATGCCATATACTAGAGAGAAAGGGGTTGCCCCTGTTGAAGTGCGGACAGACGTACGATAACCGTGAAGAGCAAAGGGTAGAATTTCATGCCAGTCTTTGTAGGTTACAACCATATTTTGAACAAGCTTCTTGATGTTCTTGTTAGCCGCTTCTACCGCTTCGTTCATCTTAGGCCGGTAGGGAGATGAGTTATGGTGTTCGATTTTGAACTCAGCGTATAACTCTTTCATCATCTTGTTGTTCAAGTTAGATCCATTATCAGTAATGATCTGGCTTGGAACACCATAAGGGCAGATGATATTATTTTTGATAAATCGGACCAAGACTTGTCGGGTTACATTGGTGTATGACGCTACTTCGACCCACTTGGTGAAGTAGTCAATGGCTACCAGGATGAACTCATGTCCGTTTGAAGCTTTAGGCTCGATCATAACAATCATGTCGATTCCCCATATGGAAAAAGGCCACCGGGAAGAGAGAACTTTGAGATGTGTTGGCAGTACATGGATTTTGCCTGAGTATATCTGACACTTGTGACATCTTCTCATGTACTTATAGCAATCGGATTCCATGGTCCACCAATAGTATCCTGCTTTTAGTATTTTTCTTGCCATTGTGTGTCCATTAGCATGAGCGCCAAAGGATCCTTCGTGAATTTCTTTTATCAGCATGTTTGCTTCTGGTCTGTCTACACATCGGAGCAAGACCATGTCAAAGTTTCTCTTAAAGAGTGTATCACCGCTCAGAAAGAAACTTCCTGCCAATCTTTTGAGATTCTTCCTGTCTTTTCTGGATGCCCTAGGCGGGTACTCTTGTTTCTGAAGGAAACACTTGATATCATGATACCAGGGTTTGTCGTCTAAGACTGCTTCGATCGCGAAGATGTAAGCGGGTTGTTCTAGGTGCATTATGTCAATCTTAGGTACGCCATTCCATTGACTTACACTAATCATGGAGGAGAGAGTGGCTAATGCATCAACCATTTGATTCTCTTCCTGAGGGATGTGATGAAACTCAATTCTGTTGAATAATGGCAACAACCTTCTCGCTTAGTCTTTGTAAGGAATCAGTACTGATTGGTATATGCTCCAATCTCCTTTGATCTGATTGATAACCAGGGCTGAGTCTCCATACACATCCAAGTTCTTAATCCTCAAATCAATTGCTTCTTCGAGACCCATGATACAAGCTTCATATTCAGCCTCGTTGTTTATGCATTTGAATGTCAATGTGAAAGGAATGTGGGTACCCTGAGGTGTTATGATGATTGCCCCAATTCCGTTTCCTTAGATGTTGATAGCTCCGTCAAAGATTAGTCCCCATTGGGAACCTGGTTCTGGCCCCTCACTAGGTAGCGGTTCATCGCTATATTTCATTTTCAAGTACATGACATCTTCGTTTAGGAAGTCAAATCCGATTGATTCTTGATTGTCAAATGGTTGATAAGCCAAATGATCGGCTAAAATACTTCCTTTGACGGCTTTCCGAGCGTGGTACTTGATGTCATATTTTGATAAAAGCATCTGCCAACGGGCAATCCGTCCCGTGAGAGCAGGTTTTTCAAAGACGTACTTTATCGGATCCATTTTTGAAATTAACCAAGTAGTGTGACAAATCATATACTGGAGAAGACGTTTGGCTGCCCAAGCCAGAGCACAACAAGTTTTCTCGAGCATAGTGTACCGAGTTTCACAGTCGGTAAATTTCTTGCTCAAATAGTAGATGACAGACTCTTTTCTTTTTCGTTTCATCTTGTTGGCAAAGTACACAACCCATGGAGTCTTCTAAGACTGTTAAATAGATGATCAACGGTCTTCCTTCCACTGGAGGTGATAGGATTGGTGGGTTCAACAGGTATTCCTTGATACTGTCGAAGGCGGTTTGGCAGTCTTCTGTCCATACGCACTCTTGATTCTTTTTGAGAAATTTGAAGATTGGCGCGCATGTCGTAGTCATGAGGAATATAAATCTGGAATTGTAATTCAAACGTCCCAGGAATCCTCTGACTTGTTTTTCAGTCTTTGGAGAAGGCATTTCCTGAATGGCCCTGACTTTGTCAGGATCAACCTCAATTCCTTTCGGGCTGACAATGAATCCTAGCAGTTTTCCTATACGGACACCGAACGTGCACTTGTTAGGATTCAAGCGGAGTTTGTACTTCCTCAGATGCTCGAATAGTTTTGAAAGGTGGGTCACATGCTCCTCTTCCGTTTTAGATTTGGCAATCATATCATTGACATACACTTCGATTTCTTTGGGTATCATGTCATGAAACAGAGTAGTCATGGCCCTTTGATATGTTGCCCCGACGTTCTTCAAATCGAACGTCATTACCTTGTAACAAAAGGTACCCCATGGGGTGATGAATGAAGTTTTCTCCAAGTCTTCCGGTGCCATTTTGATTTAATTATAGCCCGAGAATCCATCCATAAAGGAGAAGACTTTGAACTTTGCTGTACTGTCTACCAGCATGTCAATGTGTGATAAGGGAAAGTCATCCTTTGGACTGGCCTTGTTCGGATCCCTGTAGTCTACACACATTCTAACTTTTCCATCCTTTTTTGAAACTGAACCTATGTTAGCTAGCCATTGAGGATATTCTGAGGTGACGAGGAAACCCGCGTCAATCTATTTTTGTACTTCCTCTTTGATTTTGATGGCCATGTCTGGATGAGTCCGTCTCAGCCTTTGTTTCACCGGTGGACATTCTGATCTTAATGGTAGATGATGTTCCACGATGCTGGTGTCCAACCCTGGCATGTCCTGATAGGACTAAGCAAATACATCGGGAAACTCTTTGAGAAGTTTTATCAAGTCTTCTTTGACAGTCGGACTGAGCAGTGCCCCAATCTTGACTTCTTTTCTTTATTCTTCTGAACCCAAGTTTACTGTTTCCAATGGCTCTTTGTGAGGTTCAATGGATCTTTCCTCTTGTCTGAGTAATCGGGAGATCTCCTCTGGAATTTCTTCGTCTTCTTCTTCTTCAGCCTCAAATACCGGGAATTCAAAGTTGGGAGAAGGCATTGGATCGTATGTTTCAACGGGGTTTAAAAGAAGCAATCTGCATGACGTGATATTTAATTTTAGAAGACATAGAGAGAATGCAAGAGTGTGTGCAATGTATTTCCTGAAAAATGCTCGTTTTTATTTTTGAGTTGTTTTTAAGGATTACCATTTTCTGAAAAAGCGAAAAGTGAAAACAACAATAAATGCAGAAATTACAGAATGACGTTATTTATTTATGATTTAGTCGATTCTTGAAACTACAGCCCTATAAAACAAAACTCTGTCGCTTTGGGCGAAGCGAAGAGGGACATTTATAGAAAGTGAGCCCTATAAAAACATCCATTTCACCTGGGCAAGGTGAAAGGTCAAAACAAAGATGGAAATTACTTAGACTTATGGACGACTTTCAGGACATCGACAACAACCCGTTGGCCGCAAACTCCTCGGTGAATCACAAAGTCTGGTACCTTCTTTCTTGGTTTGTCCTAAAAAATGACGCTGATTTCTGGTAGAGCCAGATCGTTGGAGTCTTCTTCCCAGGCAGAGTTGTCATAGACGAACTCTTCTATTGTATCTTGTACAATATTTTCATTCTCTGGAGGATCTCCCCATCCAGTTGGCTGGATGTCTTCGAGCCTGATACGAGAGCTTTCAGGAGCGGTGTATTTGACCAAAAAGTCGTACTTGCCACTCGGCTGTCCCAAGGTGTCCCATACTTCCGTGGAACTGGAGGAGTCATCCTTCTCGATGACGTTGACCTCGGGAAAAGCATAATTGATGAACTCTTGTCCTGCAACCTTTGCAGATTCATCGTTGTGCTGGATATCTTCCGAATGCCCTGAGTAATAATCGCATGATTTGGTGGAGACACAGGTATTCTTTTCAATGATGCTCAGCTGATAAGCGTCATTTGGATGACTCTTTTTCCCCAAGTCTCCTGGGTACGGCTGCCAGATAGGCAAGTCATCCATTGGGTCATAATAGTCATAGTCAAAGTTGTCTTTCATCAGAGTGTCTTCCTCTAATGAGTTGGGTGGAGCCCGACATCCTTCCGGATCACAATCTCCGTACATCATCCTGACATCTGATCTTGGTATATATCTCGGACTTTGCGTGGGATAGTAAAATGGCGTATGTGTTTCTTCTTGAGACATATAACCATCCTCGTTGAGATAGGACTTCCACTCTTCATCTGTATCGGAGGAGTCACCCTCATTGATGGTGTGTACTTCTTGAGAAACTGGGTGAAGGAAGCCTCCACTGTGGAAGAAGTCCTGAATGGGATGAAAACTTTTATTGTTAATAGCAGTCTGGGTACAGGCTGAAGAAAAACCAAGACCTTTCTTTCTCTTGTTATCAGTAGGAATGACAACCTGTCCCCATCCCTTTACGTCGTTACTTTTGATCACTTCGAGAGCATCTTTGTATGAGGAAATCGATGTCCCTCTTTCTGGTCAATTCTCATTGCTCACCGAGAGCGCTTGAAACTGAGTTCCAACAACCTTCTCGGGTTCTACACATGATGATGATAAGTTGCTTACGATTAAGGCCTGCTCTCCACAGACTGTGACTAGCTTGTCATTTTTGACGAACTTCAGCTTCTGGTGAAGTGTCGAAGTGACTACCCCAGCTTCGTGTATCCAAGGTCTTCCTAACAAACAGCTGTATGCTGCCCGGATGTCCATGACCTAGAAAGTGACTTGGAAAGTGTGAGGACCGATAATTATGGGAAGGTCGACTTCACCAATAACTGTTTTTTTGGATCCGTCAAATGCTTTGACGATGACCTCACTACCTCTCATCGGAGATCCTTGAAATGATAGTCACATCAGAGTAGATTTTGGCATAACATTTAGAGCTGATCCGATATCTACTAGTATGCTGGCTAAAGCATCATCCTGGCAGTTGACTATAATGTTAAGCGCCATGTTGTGATTTTTGCCTTCTTCCGGCAGTTCTTCATCACTGAATCCCAAGTTGTTGCAGGAAGTGATGTTGGAGATGATGCAGTCAAATTGTCTTATCGTTACATCTTGTTCCACAAAGGCTTGCTCTAAGACTTTCTGTAGGGCTTCTCTATGAGCTTCAAAACTGAGCAAGAGAGATTACACAGAGATTCTCGAAGGAGTTTGCAACAGTTGGTCTACAATGTTGTACTCACTCTTCTGGATGAGTTTCAGCATCTCATCGTTGTTCTTTGAAAGATCAGGATTACTGAATTGCCCGGCTGATTGATTGGGAACTTTTATTTGAGGTTTGTTTTCCTTGGTAGGTTCTCCGACTCCTCTATTGAAGATCCGGCTGCTCCGTGTTACTCGAATGATGTCGGCAATGTTTACGACGGAGGGTAATGGAGTTTCCTTTCATTCTCAATTATTGTTGCACCGTACTTGTAAGGGATAGCCTTATCGGATTTGTACGGTATTGGTCCTGGCAGATAGATAACCACAAAAGCCTTTTGATTTTTCTGACCATCGTAGATAGCCTCAATTGTTTCGAGGTTGAGAATCTTTCTACTATCAAGAGGAACTCTTGATTCATGTAGCAGAGGGATTATGTCGCATATGTCTTTGGCCATTTCATGTTTAGAGATTAAGATAACATCTTTGCTTTGATCAGGAAGATAGTCGGGTATCTCGTTGGTCGACCCAGAACTTGAACATAGTCGGATCTCTTTGTGGTCCAACTAATTTTGAAGGGCTGACCGCACAAGGTAGCATCCTTGGTTGTTCTCTGAGCAAACTCTAAAGCGCTCATAGTGGTGTGGTGGCACCTGGCCACGTTCGCTTTGTATGCAGTGCAACTTCACTAGATCTGTTTCCATCAAGCGAACATCCTGACTTTGATGCCTAGTAGGATTCCCGTTAGTCATACTGATCTGTTATATGGATTCATCCAAGTAGATTGGAAGCCACCAGTGGTCCAACAAGTGTTGAAGTGTTCTTTGGACAACTGCACATCCTTGGTCATCTTCACGACACACTTTACAGTCCTAATAATCATGTGAAGCCAGAAAACTGAGCATGACTTGCTTAGCATGTAATTCTACCAGACTGGTATTCATCGAGCGAATATCAAAGATTTGAATCATATTAACTTGATGGCTACTTCAATCACGGTAATCCTGAATCCATCTGAGATCCACCTAACGCTGGAGGCATCCCTGATTATTTATTGAGCATATCGGACATGAATTGTAATCGTGTCGTGGCAGGTCATGATCTTGGCTTTGCCTAGAGTGCATTGCCATCAAGTTGACATTCATTGCCAGAATGTTGTGGTTCTGAACAATGTTGGGGTTTGCGTGGGCCATATTGACCTCAGGGATTTTGTGATCTTGAATCCATCCAAGATTCATTTGTTCTTGTAGAGCTGATTGCACTACGGAACATCCTTGATTATTCTTTGAGTAGATATCACATTGGTGATAATTGTGAGGTGGTACATGACCGTACTCGCTCTGTCTATAATGCATCCTGACCAGATTGGTTCCTCATAGGAGTACATCACTAATTTTATAACTGCAGCAAAATTCTTCCTCTATCAAATTTACTGCAGTTTTCTCATGTTGAGGCAACGAGTTCGTATGAACATTTGGATTTGTATCCTTGAAAGATAAGACCCCATTCCTGACAAGCTTCTGTACATTAGATTTGAAGCTGAGACAGTTTTCAATGTTATGCCTCGGTCCTCCTTGATGGTAAGGGCAAGTTTGATTTGCTTTGAACCAAAAGGCGGATTTTCCGGTACTATAAGAGGAGACCTAGTTTGGACGTGCCCCTTGAACAGTAGTAGTGGAAACAGTTTTGCGTACAACATCGGTATAGAGTCAAACCCTGGTGGTCACGTTGTACGGTTGTTGTTGTACTGAGGACGAGCCTGCTGAAGAGGCTGTTGTGTCCTTTGTTGATACTGTTGTTAATTTGGTTGGTTCTGAGCAACCTGAGGTTGATATGTTGGAATAGGCGGAGGGTTGATAATGGGAGTTACGGCTGCAGCCTTCGCCTTTGCTTTCGGAGAGAGATATTACCAATATCTTGCTCTTTTTTCTTTAGGAAAACACTACCGTATCTTTTGGTACTGCTTGATGGTCCTGTATCTTTGACCAGACGTCCTTCTCAGACTGCTTCCTTAAGGCGTACCCCCAAGTTTACCATTTCGGTAAAGTCGCTTGGCGCATTGCCGACCATTCGGTCGTAGTAGAATGAGCTCAAGGTTTTCAAAAATATTTTGGTCATCTCTTTTTCCTCCAGGGGGGACAAATCTGGGCGGCAATTTCACGCCATCTCTGAGCATATTCCTTAAAGGTTTCTTTGTCCTTCTACGACATTGCTCTGAGTTGATCTCTGTGTGGTTCCATGTCCAAGTTATATTTATGTTGCTGAATGAAGGAAATGCCAAGATTACTGAAAGTATTGATCTTGGTGCGGTTTAAACCCATGTACCATTTGAGTGCGGCACCTGTTAAACTGTCTTGAAAATAATGGATCAGTAGCTGTTGATTTTCTGTCTGAGTTGACATCTTTCGAGCGTACATCACCAAATTACTTTGAGGGCAAGAGTTGCCTTTGTATTTTATCGAAGTCAGGCACCTTGAATTTGTGCGGGATTTTCACATTAGGGACCAGACAAAGGTCTGCAGCGTCCTTTCCGAATAAATCCTGACCACGAATGGCATGCAGTTCCTTCTATATTTCCAAGAATTGTTCCTGAAACTCATTAATTCTGTCGTACATATCTTCATTTCCACCAGAGATTATTTGTGGAATCTTTCCTTCCGGAATAGTGTGTACCACGGGTTGTGGTATAGTCATTATGGCAGTGACTCTTGGTGCTTCCCTATCCCAAAGTTTGTTAGCTTCAGGAGTTGCTGTCAAGACTCTTGCATCTTCGCCTTCCCGAAGTTTGTAACCTTCAAGCCCAGTGGTTCCTGCTGCAGTTTCTGGGTCTTTCGTGACCGGCGAAATATATCCTTCAGGGATAAAGTTGATAGGCATGCCCCAGGGACGATCTTTAGGAATGTTGTACCGAGGATCATAAGTCTCTACTATGGGCGTAGATGTGATCTCTAAGATCACAGTTCTTTGTTGTTGCCTCTGAGCTGCTGCCAGAGATTGCATGTCACTGTGAAGTTTCCTCGGATCTTCTTTCAGAGCGTCGATTTCTTCTCTCAGCTCTTTGTTCTCTTCCTCGATATCGTCCATTTTCTTTTGTCGATTGGCCCTAGTATTGTACGTATGAGACAGTTTGACTCTAGAATCGTGACACATACGTGAGATTCGAAGGTAAGAAGAATGCATTATGTGAGAATGATGAATGATATGCAATGATTATATTAATTTTTTATTTTTTCTTTAATCAAAAAGAAACTTCAACAACTAGATTGCAAATATCATATAGTGGGGAGACCCCGTTTTATTGAATTTTGAAAGATTGCAGAAATGGAAATACAGTATTTTACAAAGTGTTGTAAAAGAAATGTCTGAACTTCATAGATCCTGAGTCCTCTTTGAGGAGAACTTAAATGCTGGTTCTGGAATTTTCCTTTTCTTTGACCGGGGCTCTTCAGCCGTTGTTAGGTTGTCAGTCCTTTGCCAAGTGAATGGAGCGAGCAAATTTCTCCGGTCTTCTTGATTTTCTACAACATGTTGCTCTAGTATCCTAATCAGAGCGTCCTTTTCTTTTAACAGTTGCTGAATTTTGGTGCACTCCATATTGAGAATACGGTACTTGTTCTTCCAAGATTTCTTTTCCTGTCGATATTTGTTGAGAGTGACCTAGAGTTTTTCCGCATCAGACATAAAATAAAGGACAGATTCCTTTAGCGGAAGAACTTCTTGATGAGGGTAAGGGATCCTCAGCTTGAGGTCTCTAGTTTGTACCCAGTGGAGATAAGATTCCACAGAGACACAGTCTGGTTTTCCTAGAGACTCTCTTCCTTTCCTGTGAACATGTTTCCAGGCATGCAATATTTCTGTCTTTAGTGCCCTTTCATTTTCTCCTTCCTTGAAGAAAAGACCTTCCAGATGAACATTACGCGAGATATGCTTCATCGTGTATCCGAGTTGACGACGAACTAAAATCGGATGATAGTTGATTCCTCCTTTATTTCCTATGAGGGGTACATTAGGGAAATTTCCACAGTTTTCAATGATCCTTATCCCGTCATAGATTTGATTGTATAAATCTATATCAGAGTTGGTAAGAGACATGATTCTCTGTGACCAACGTAGAGTACTCTTATGATCCCAAAAAGCAGCAGACTTGGGTAAATAGGAAGTGAACCATTTGTATAGCAGGGTGTAATACCCCAAATTTTGACCACTTAGATTTCCCATCATTGTGAAAATCATCATCACAATATGGATGAACCATCATGCTTCATCAGTCTCCCCAAAGATGGGTGAGCATCCAATACACTCAAAATTAGGGTTTCAAGCCCTCTCTGAGTGCTTAGACAAAGGATCAATCAAGAAATGACATGATCTTCAACTTTTCTAATCTCTCAAACATCCACAATGGATCAAAAAGGACTCCCACTTCAAGGATTAAGCACAAGGCTGCTCCATTCTAGGTGGATCAGGTCTCAAGATCGATAGTGTCACCAAATTAGGGTTTTGGTCGACCAGGGCCTCCAGATGGAAATTTTCATCTGGGCACATGGCAATGATCCAAAACATGACCTAATATGCATCATGGAACCTCATGAACCCATGCATCAAGTCAATTTTGCCTCAGGGGATGCATTCATCAAAAATCAGGAATTAGGGTTTCTTGACCTAATTCACCCCTAAGTTGACTTTTGGGACAAACCATGAGCCAAGACATCAAGAGATGATTTGAGGGTCTCTAATATACCATATTGATCCATTTGGAACAATGGATTGATCCAAGAAGCTTGAGCAACAAGTCTCATTTTCATCTGCACCACAATTAGGGTTTTAAGGGAAAAGTCAACTGTAACTTTGACTTTTGACCAGGACATGCTCCCAAACCCTAATACATGATTGAATATACCCTATGACACCCATGGAACATGTCCATCAAGTTTGATTTAGGTCAAGGACATGATTTCCTGAAGAATTGCACAGTTTGGAATTCATCTGATAAAAAGTCAACTGTGCTCAAAAGTCAACTTTGACTTTTTGAGATTTTTCACCAAAACGGATTTTTAACCCTAAAATGATGTTAATGTATGATTTGAATCATCATTCATCAAGAAAAATCAAGAAAAGTGAGATAACTTGTAAAAGGGGTAACCATAAAACTTAGAAATTTTTCCAAGTTAAAAATAAAGTGGCAAAGGTACCAACTTTGGAGGACCATAACTCCTAAACCACAAGGCCATTTTTTCTCATCCAAAGATGGATTTGTAGCCCTCATTATCACCTACAAAAACTTCAACTACAAGTCATTCCAATTCATTAAGTATTTTGAGTTATGGAGTGATCAAAGTGGCTGAAAAGTGAAAATGTGACTTTTTCCAACACTTAGTGAAATTTTCACTAAGTCAGAATTTGCCTTCACTTTTTGCCAAATGTAGGGGGATTTTTCACTTGGAATCAAAAGAGATCAAAACCAAACTTGTTCAAACAATTGTTGTATCATGTTAGGGCTTTCCAAAATGGCCAAGAACATTGCCAAATTCAACCTACATCATGAGATACAACATTGCCAAGTTGCCTTGCTGAAATCTGTCAAAGCAAGGCAGAATTTGTACTTTGGCTCGATTTGCCAAAATCAGCCAATTTCAATAGTTCCTATCCACTTGGACACCTCAGAGGATTGAATCCAAAGGGGACAATCACTGAGCCAAGCCTCCAAAGTCCATGGAACAAGAAATAGCATGTTGAACCTAGAGTTGCCAAAATAGGGACAAGACTTCAAATTTGGAATGAGGCATTCAATGGAACCATCAAGGTGGCATGGACTGAGCCATTCTCATATGAAATCAGTCAAGACTTATCCAAGACCAAGGGGACCAAAGCTCTGTGCCCTAACCTCTAGTCAATGGCTAGAGGAGACTTGGATTCTCATTGGACAACATTGGCCAAACCTACTTACCAGCTGCCATGCACTATTCCTTGCAAAACAAACTTGCTCTACTATAAATAGAACTCAATTGTGGTCAGTTTAAGTACACCAAAGCCATCTAACAGATGCTTTCCTCAAAATCTCTTTCTCTTGGCAAAAATGCCTTTCTTAGCAAGGTAGCTATCGGGTTTTGAGTTTGAGAGCAATTCTGCACAAACGAATCACTCACACGCCTCACATACATCACATATGAGCTGATCAAACACTCACATAACTTCTTAAACATCAATTTCATGAAATCACCAGCTGGTTGCTCAAATTTTCAAACAAGGTGCAGCTGAGGTACCACAAAATGATCCAGCCAATTTCAATCAAGTCCAACCATCCAAACACAATCCATAGGGTGTAGGGAAGTTGTCCAGATCATCACAACTTGTCTGTAACACCTCCAAATCAAAAATCACTCTGAACTTGCTGTCACGGCTTGGAGGTAAGCACATACTTGGTCATCTCTGAATCTATGCATATTTCCTCGCACAATAATTTGGCCATATGTTCATAATCATGCATGGAATGTTTTCCCTCAATTAATTGCATTGTTTGAATCGTGTATCATAAATCCTAGCCTTCATGCAGAAATTAGGGTTCAAAAGGTTTCTTCGTGATTTCTTGTTGTATGTTTAATTTAAATGAAATTAAAGTACATAGACATAATCGTGAGGTTGAGACGAGCATAATGATATGTGGATTGCATGATATGATTACGTATTCATGGAGATTGGATAGAAAAAGCAAATCTGAGAAACCAAGAACACGCGCGTGTTCTTCAGCTTGTTCTTGGCGCCTTTTTTTCAAATTCAAATATTTGAATTTTGTGATTTTGTTTAATTGATTCAAAAATTAACTTCTCTCTGAGTTTTAATGATTTTGAGTTGATTCTTTTTTTAATAATTCACAAAAATGTTAAAATATTTTATTTTATCAAAAAATCCCAAAAATATTATTTATTTCATATAATTGATATTTTTGTAAAGAATTAATATTTTGATTGTTTTTGGCATTTTAAATATTTTTTCTATATTGATTTTGTAACTTTTAATGCTTTCTAATTATTTTGTAGGTCAATACTTAATTTTTGAAGCATTAATCCAAGATCACAATTTGTTTTCCATGTGTTAAATAATTTTTGATCATTTTAATTGAATTTTTATTCAATTAAATACATTTTGAAAACAAATTAGGGTTTTGGATTAATTCAACCCTCATAAATCATTTTCAAAACACTTTGGACCTCTATTAGAGTGTAAGACCCAATCCTTTTTTTTGACCAAATCATCTTTGGGCCTCACTTATTGTATAAGTCCCGATACCGTCAAAAAACAAACGGCGCGATCGTCGCCTTTTCAAAAATCATCTGGGCCTACCCTCGAGTAGTAAGACCCATTTATTTTTCTTCAAAACTTTTTGGGCCTCTTGAGATAGTGTAAGACCTATCCCCCCTTGTACAAAAATTTTTTGGGCCTCACTCATTGTATAAGTCCCTCTGTACAAGTAAACGGCGCGATCGTCGCCCGTTTAAAAAATAAAAACCATCTGGGCCTACCCTCGAGTAGTAAAACCCATTTCTTTTTCTTTAAAACACTTTGGGCCTCTATTAGAGTGTAAGACCCAATCCCCCTTTTAACCAAAACATTTTGGGCCTCACTTATTGTATAAGTCCCTCTGCGTTAAAAGAAAACCTCGGCGCGATCGCCATTTTTAAACGAAAAATCATTTGGGCCTACCCTCGTGTTATAAGCCCCACTCTTTTCTTTAAACCCTTTTTGGGCCTTTTGAGAGAGTGTAAGACCCATCCCTTTGTACAGAAAACCTTTTTGGGCCCCAATCACTTGTATACGTCCCGCTGTACAAAGTCAAACAGTGCGCTCACTGATAAAACCCTGGGCCTCTCCTTGAGCTGTAAGCCCCAGATCTTTCTTTTTCAAAGCACTTTCTCCTTTGATTTTGAATATACTGTTGTTTTTAATCTTTCTTTGTTGAATAACTAACCAAACAACATGGAAGCACTACAACCGAGTAAGTGGTTATTGCTTTCATTTACTGCTTTCATATTATAAACTGTATTGTGGGGCTGCTCACTGTAAGTCTCCTTTCATAAACTCATATCTACTGTGTAATAATAGTATAGATATTTCGAGTTTCCTCGGCAACTACGTCTAGAACTAGGTGACGCCGTTTCATTTATTCGTAGAAATAGACGCCTAAATCCCCAATAGGAGCACCAGATACAGTCTTCTCTTCGGCTGTCCTCCTTAGGAATCGTCAAGAAGCTCTACTCCCCAAGATGAATGTATTCTCCGTGAATGGCATCTTTGAGTTTCTTCCAAATTCTCGAACTTTCCTGACTTGATCTATTCCTTGTGGATAGCATGCCTTGAATGTCTCGGGGTTTGGGTACCCACTACGGTCATAATCTTGGACCTTAACTAAGGAACCCTCTTTAAAAGCTAAAAGTCGCTGGATAGTAAACCTCGCACGTTTACCAGTGGTTTTCATCTTTAAAAGAGTTATCTCTCCTAATGGAAAGGAGATGATAGACCCACGGGCTTCTTAAAAGCATCGGCCTCCTCTTGGGCATTATTCAAGGACCCTACGGCTTCTTAGAAGTATTCACAGCCTCCTCTTAGGCTTCGTATAATGATCTCTTCCTCCGGGAATGATAGCCTCCTCTTGGGCTTCGTACAAGGACCCGTCAGCTTCTTAAAAGTTCCCAGCCTCCTCTTGGGCTTCGTACAAATTGTCCCGACGATCTCCTAGAGGTATAGGAATAGAACTTAGTCATCTCCATAGAATAGTCCTTTCATAGAGTCTACTACTGTTTCTCGAAGCATAGTACAAAAGATAAAACTCTAGACACGGACAGTCTAACTTCCTTGAGTCTCAAAGGCATTCTCAAGCACCCTTCGTTAAATAGGAAGGAAACCCGCAGACTCGGATAGTCTCAATACCCTTTGGATTTCCCATTTCCTCAAAGAGAAGGAAATATCCCTGATCCTCAAATTAAATCCCTGTGTACAGTGTTACTCATATAAGAACTGATTTTCTCTTTTAAATCAGTATATTGGATCTGTCACTCAACTGAAACAGTTACAATAGCCTCCATCTCGGGCTTCGTACGAGATACCAAAATTCTCCCCAGTGGAGTCAAAACAACCTTTTCGCCTCTCTCTCGGGCTTTGTACGAGATACAAAAACACTCTCTTACTGAGTATAAAAGATTCTCCAACTGAGTCAACTCTTTGTTAGCCTCCTCTTAGGCTTTGTATAACGATATGCCCCACGGGGTCAAAAACCTTTAGCCTCTCTCTCGGGCTTTGTACGAGACACAAAATAGCCTCCTCTTAGGCTTTGTATAATGATTTTCCTAGCGGAAATTAGCCTCCTCTTAGGCTTTGTATAAGAAAACCACTGGTTGGTCCAATCGACCTTTTAGCATCAAAGCTTTGCCTCGTTCGCAGTACACAAACATCAACAATTCCTTTCATCTAATCGCTGTAAGCAGAAAGCCTCTGGATCATCTACATCCATGCCACTGTCCCTCTTTTAGCATGAGAAATTCCTAAGGAAAGATGGCATTGCTCTACACTGAGTTAAAGTCTTCTCCTTCAGGTTAAAAACCTTTCTTCGGAAATTATGGCATTGCTCGGATCCGCGTATCCCAGTTAAAGTAATTCTCCTTCCCCCTCTTTAGAGATGACAAATTCTCTCTAAAGTCGAGGTCTTTCAGCTTCACGTCTTGGGCTTTGAACAAGACACAAATAGACCTTTCAGCTTCACATCTTGGGCTTTAAACAAGATACAAACTACATTTCGCTTCACGTCTTGGGCTTTGAACAAGACACCAAAACACCAAAAACAACCATTTCCTCCCATAGAATAGGAGGAACCACGAATGCTCTGATTTCCTTATTTCGGTAAACGGGAATACGTAGGCATAAGATCGAAAGAAAAGATCTTAGCGAGCGCAATCAACAAAAAACCCAAATCCCATATCTCCATCAATCACAAGCAGTATTTCAAAAGCATCAGTCCTAACATCCTAATCCTTATTCCCAGCCAGAAACCGTCTGCCCAGGTAAAAAGAAAGAGAACAGTATTGGCGAAAATATAAATAACCAGTACAAAGGCCCCCCCACATTGATAGCATCTGTAACCTAACAGACCGCTGTTTAAACTCATTATGCAAGCAGGGTTAATTGGAGACATCTATTTCCCTTCCTTATTCAGCTCACAATAGGATAAAAAATGAATCGACCTGTAGTTTAAAGCTTAAACCGCAGAGAGCGACCAGCGCTTAAGAACCGCGTCCAAAATCGCTCGCTACAGAAAAGTGGCGCCCACCGTGGGGCCATTCAAAGTTAGATCTAGGCACGGTCGTCCCCATTTTTCATAGAAAAGTGGCGCCCACCGTGGGGCCCGTTCCTTTCTTTCTACTTCTCTTGTGTGAAAATTTACACAAATGGCGACTCTGTTTGGGAGTCTCCTTTTCTGCCTTAGGGCATCATCCCCGTTTTCCACGGAAAATGGGAACTCTACCGAAGAGAAAGATTGACCTATGCTGGTTTATCTCTTAGGCAGAGAACCACAGATTGGGGCTTCCGCCGGGGAACCCATTTCTATCAGGAACTTAAGAATCGTAGCTTTATAAGTCTAGGATGATTAGGACAAATATATATACTGCTTTTCCTAAATGCTATACGTGTTTATTTTTCTGCTACTGGGAATGCGTGTGATGCCGCATGTGGTGAGATTGAGTATACACTTAAGAAAAGCCAACCTTTTTCGTAGTGCGGAAACTATCGGAAATAGTTGTTACGCGATACTACCCTCATTTGAGGCTGGTGATCTATTCTCGGTGAATGGCACTTACTCTAAGATTGCACACAACTCGCTGGCGATCCGCTTGTTGTTTTGCTTTCCTGGGAGGAGCTGATGATAATGAGTACAGGTACAAAAATCACCCTAGTATAAACCTTTGGGGATGGATAGAGCCTTGACTTCATGACAACGACCCTCTGACCCCATGTTTTTTCTATGTTTTTGTGTGCTGCATTCATGCATCCATTTAATAAAACATTAAAACATTCAAAAAAAAAACTTCTCTTCTAGTCTCTCTGTTTTTCAAATTAAACTAAGACTGTGATTGCAAATATCAGAGAAAAAAAGATTACATTAATGGATTTCGGTAGAAGGAGAACTCACCAGTATACCTTCAAGGTTCCAAAACTAGGGGATTTAAGAAAGTTAGCGAGGATGATCGTTAACCCAGAGGCTTTCAGAGCCAAACACGGTGGTTTGCTACCACTGTTAAGAGTCCATGTGATTAAGGGGATCATGGACGCGCTCATTCAGTTCTACGATCCGGTTTATCACTGTTTCACATTCCCGGATTACCAGCTATCACCAACGCTGGAGGAGTATTCTCATCTGACTGATTTACATATCACTGATCGAGCTCCATTTTCTGGACTGGAAGAAATTCTAAAGAATCAGACTATTGCAATAGCAATTCATTTGGACGAGTCTGAGGTCAGGACTCACATGACCACTAAGGGTGGCACCCAAGGTTTGCCAGCCCAGTTCCTGACCAAGAAAGCTCTGTACTTTGCTAGTATAGGGAACATGACTGCTTTTGAAAGCATCTTTGTCTTGCTCACCTACGGGTTATTTTTGTTTCCCAACATCAATAACTTCGTCGATATCAACGCTATTAAGGTTTTTCTCATTGGAAACCCTGTGCCGACTTTGCTCGCAGATGCGTATCATTCTGTACACTTGGGAAATTTGTACAGCGGAGGGGAGATCACATGCTGTGTACCTTTGCTCTACAAATGGTTTGTCTCTCACTTGCCCAAGTCTGCTGCTTTTTGGGATTGCAAGAGTGTCTTACGTTGGTCGCAGAAGATCATGTCTCTCACTAACTCTGATATAGATTGGTGTAATAGGATTTATGAGGGAATCAGAATCATTGACCGTTGTGGAAACTTCCCCAGCGTGCCCCTCATAGGAACTAAGGGAGGAATCAACTATCATCCGATATTAGTTCTTCGTCAATTTGGATACCCGATGAGACACATCCCACTGGGTGTTCATCTGGAAGGTCTTTTCTTCAAAGAAGGAGAAAGTGACAGAGCACTAAAGATGGAAATAGTGCAAGCTTGGAAACATGTTCATAAGAAAGGACGAGAGTCTCTGGGAAAACCGGACTGTGTCTCGGTGGAGCCTTATCTCCATTAGGTACAAACTAGAGCTCTCAAGCTAAAGATGCCTTATCCTCGTTACGGAATTCTTCCACCAAGGGAATCTGTCATGTACTTCATGACGGAAACTGAAAAGCTTCAGGTTACTCTCAACAAAGTTCAAAAGGAAAGAAGATCTTGGAAGAACAAGTACCGCACCCTCGACATAGAGTGTATCCAAATACAGCAATTACTGAAAGAGAAAGATGCTCTGATTGAAATTTTGGAGCAGCATGCTGTAGAGAATCAAGATGACCAAAGGAATTTGCTCACTCCTTTCACTTGGCAAAGGACTGACAACCCGACAATGGCCCAAGTGCCCCGGTCAAAGAAGAGGACTCGGGACCCATTAGTTTAGGTTTCTGTTTCTGCACTTTGTAATCTACTGTATTTCCATTTCTGTAACCCTTTGAATTTCAATAAAAAGGGGTTTCCCCACTGTTTGATATTTGCAATCTAATTGTTGAAGTTTATTTTGATTAAACCAAAAAAACAACAATTAATATAATCATTGCATTCATCATTCTCACATCGCGTATTCTTCTTCCCTACGAATCTCACATCTGTGTCTCGATTCTAGAGTCAAACTGTCTCATTCGTATAATACTCGGGCCAATCGTCAGAAAAAGATGGATGATCTTGAGGAAGAAAATAGAGAGTTGAAAGAAGAGATCGACACTCTGAGAGAGGATATGAGAAAGCTTCGTAACGACATGCAAGCCATGGCAGAAGCTCAGCTACAAAGAACTGTGATCTCAGAGATCACCTCAACGCCCATCATAGAAAAGTATGATCCTAGGTATCAGATGCCGAAAGATCGTCCTTGGGGCATGCCTGTTAACTATATCCCGGAAGGATATGTTCCGTCGATCACTGAAGATCAGGGAATTGCAACAGAAGCCGCTGGGCCTGAAGGTTACAAACTTCGGGAAAGCGAAGATGCCAGGGGCATACTCAAGACTCCTGAAGGTTACAAACTTCGGGAAGCGCCAAGACTTACTGTCGTAGTCACGGTACCACCCCCTGTGGTGCACACTGTCCCGGAAGGACAGATTCCATGGACACCTTCTGATAAGAAGGAAACTATGTTTGACAGAATGGATGAATTCCAGGAGCAGTTCTTGGAAATGCAGAAAGAGCTGCAAGCCATTCGCGGTCAGGATCTATTTGGAAAGGACGCCGCAGACCTCGGCTTGGTCCCAAATGTAAAAGTCCCGCACAAGTTCCAAGTGCCCGACTTTGAAAAATACAAGGGTAACTCTTGCCCTCAGAGCCATCTGGTGATGTACGCTCGGCGGATGTCAGTCCAGACAGAGAATCAGGACCTGCTGATTCACTACTTCCAGTATAGTTTAACCGGTGCCGCACTCAAATGGTACATGGGTTTAAACCGTACTACGATCAGTACATTCAGAGATCTTGGTACTGCCTTCGTCCAACAATACAAGTACAATTTGGACATGGCACCCAACAGAGATCAACTCAGATCAATGTCACAAAAGGACAAGGAAACCTTTAAGGAGTATGCTCAAAGGTGGCGTGAAATTACCGTTCAAATTTGTCCACCTCTTGAGGAAAAAGAGATGACAAATATCTTCTTAAAGACCTTAAGCTCATTTTACTATGACCGAATGGTTGCCAGTGCGCCCAGTGATTTCACCGAAATGGTCGGCATGGGTTTACGTCTTGAGGAAGCCGTCCGAGAAGGACGTTTGGTAAAAGACACTGGATCAACGAGCGGTACTAAAAAATACGGCAGTGCTCTCCCTAAGAAAAAAACCAAGATATTGGGAATATCTCTCTCGGAAAGCAAAGGCGACGTTATCAGCCAGTAGCAGCTGTTACTCCTGCTATCGGCCCCGCGCCTATTCCTATGTATCAACCTCAGATTGCGCAGAGCCAACCTGACCAACAAAGGACACAACAACCTCTTCAGCAGGCTCGTCCTCCATATAACAACAACCGTACAACACGGCCACCAGGATTTGATCCTATACCTGTAACGTACGCAGAGCTGTTTCCGTTACTGCTGGCTAAGGGGCACATTTAGACTAAGTCTCCCCTTTCAGTTCTGGAAAATCCGCCTTTCTGGTTTAAGGTGGATCAAACATGCCCTTATCATCAAGGAGGTTCAGGGCATAACATTGAGACTTGTCTCAATTTCAAATTCGACGTGCAAAAGCTTGTTAGGAGCGGGCTCTTATCTTTCAAAGATACGAATCCAAATGTTCTTACGAACCCGCTGCCTCAGCATGAGAAGGCTGCAGTCAATCTGATTGAGAAAGAGACTAATAATGTCTATCAAATTCATGATGTACTCTTGTTGAAAACCAATCTGGTCAGGATACATTGTAGACATAGTGGATATGGCCATGTGCCACCTCATAATTATCACCAGTGTGATATCTGCTCTAAAGACAACCAAGGATGTTCTGTAGTGCAAGCAGCTCTACAGGAACAGATGGATCTTGGATGGATCCAGGAGCACCGATTGCGTGGAGTTAACATGGTCTCTACGAATTCCAACGTCATTCAAAACCACGACATCCGTACGATGAATGTCAACTTGGTGGCGATGCACTCAAGGCAAAGCCAGTATCATAATCTGCCGCGGAACGATTACAGTTCCTGTCTGATTTGCTCGGTAAACAAACAGGGATGCTCTTTCATACAAGAGACCCTCCAGCGTCAGATGGATCTTGGATGGATCCAAGACTACCATGATAGGAACTCCTATCAAATCAATATGGTTCAGATCTTTGATATCCGCGTAATGAATACCAACCTAGTAGAGTTACATGCTGAGCAGGTCCGACTCGGATTCTTAAATATCACATGATTACCAAAGCTGTAAAGTAGGTTGCTGAAATGATCGAGGTTGTACCCTTGTCCAGGAGGCACTTCAGCACTTGTTAAATCACTGGTGGATGCCAATCTATATGGACGAAGATACTCAGCAGATTAGTATCAATAATAGGAATCCTACTCGTCGTCAAAGTCAGGATGTCCGATCAATGGAAGGTAACCTAGTGAGGTTACATTGTATTCAAAGTGGGCGTGGCTAGGTGCCACCACACAATTATGACAGTTGTAGCGTCTGTTCAGAAAGTAACCAAGGGTGTTACCTTGTGAGAGCCGCTCTTCAGGGTCAGATCGATCATGGAGAAATTCATCCATATCCAGGTTCAGGACCCATCATTTGGTCGCCGAACTACCTTGCCGATCAAGTTGAGGATGTTGTCACGATCTCTGGTCATCACCAGATCAGGGATGTTTTTGCCATCGTCCCTCTACTTGACGAATCTAGAGTTCCCAACCGGGAACGGATCGAGGTTACTTATGACGGTCAGAAAAATCAGAAGGTTCCCATAGTCATCTATCTACCGGGACCATTACCGTATGAATCAGCTAAGGCGATCCCTTACAAATACGGTGCAACAACAATTGAGAATGGAAAGGAAATTCCATTACCCTCCGTCGTGAATATTGCAGACGTCAGTCGTGTAACACGGAGTAGTAGAATCTTCAACCGAGGGGTTGGGGAAGCTAACAAAGAAAAGGAACTTCAGGCAGAAATTCCTGATCCGCCAGTCGGTCAATCTAGTAATCCCGACTTTTCAAAAGACAAAGATGAGATGCTAAAGCTCATCCAAAGGAGTGAATATAACATTATTGATCAACTGTTACAGACTCCTTCAAAGATCTAAGTATTATCACTGTTACTCAGTTCAGAAGCACACAGAGAGGCTCTACAGAAAGTCTTGGAGCAAGCCTTTGTGGAACAGGATGTAACAATCAGACAATTCGATAGCATTGTCTCTAACATCACTTCCTGCAATAATTTGGGATTTAGTGATGAGGAATTACCTGAAGAGGGTCGCCGTCATAACATGGCGCTCAATATCACAGTTAACTGCCAGGGCGATGCTTTAGCCAACGTACTGGTAGACACAGGGTCAGCCCTGAATGTTATGCCAAAGTCCACCTTGATGCAATTATCATTCAAGGGCCCTCCGATGAGAGTCAGCGAGGTCGTCGTCAAAGCATTCGACGGATCCAGAAAAACGGTTATCGGCGAAGTGGATCTTCCCATAACTATTGGTCCTCACACTTTCCAAATCACTTTCCAGGTCATGGACATCTGGGCAACATACAGTTGTTTATTAGGAAGACCTTGGATATATCAGGCTGGAGCGGTTACTTCAACCCTCCACCAAAAGCTAAAGTTCGTCAAGAACGATCAACTTGTCACGGTTTGTGGGGAACAAGCCTTGCTTGTGAGCAACTTATCATCATCTACTTGTGTAGAACCCGAGGAGGTTATTGGAACTCAGTTCCAAGCACTATCGGTGAGCAAGAATGATCAATCCGAAGAAGGAACTTCAATTTCTTCATACAAAGATGCTATCAAAGCGGTCGAGAGTACCGATACAACAGGATGGGGACAGCTTGTCATTCCTATTGACAATAAAACAAAGAAGGGTCTTGGTTTTTCTGCAACCTGTACCCGGACAGCTTCCAACGATGAAAGTCTTCATCCCCTTCAAAACTTCTTCCACAGTGGAGGTTTTCTTCACCCAGTGTCTCAGACAGTTCATGCTATCAATGAGGAAGATCCCTCTGACACAGATGAAGAATGGAAGTCCTACCTTGACAAGGACGGCTATATGTCTCAGGAAGAGGTGCCTATGCCTTTTTGCTTTCCTACATAAAGTCCGAGATTTATACCAAGATCAGATGTCGAAATGATCTACGGAGATTGTGATCCGGAAGGATGCCGTGCTCCGCCAAATTCATTAGAGGAAGACACTCTGATGAAAGAAAACTCTGATCACAATTACTATAGACCGATGGATGGTCTGCCAATGTGGCAGCCTTACCCAGGAAACTTGGGGCAAGAAAGTCAGCCGAGTAATGAAGCTCAGCTGAGCGTCATTGAACAGAATACCTGTGTCCCCGCCATGTCATGAGATCAACACTCAGGTCATTCGGAAACTACTCAACATGAAGATGAATTTTCAACGTTTGCAGGACTTGAATTCATCAACTATGCTTTTCCTGAGGTCAACGTCGTCGAGAGGGATGACTCCTCCAGTTCCAAAAAAGTATGGGACACCCTGGGACAACCAAGTGGAAAATTCGACTATATGGTCAAGTACACCGCTCCCGAAAGCTCTCGTATCAGGCTCGAAGACATCCAGCCAACTGGATGGGGAGATACAGCTGAGAGCACCAATGCTATGCAAAATGCAACAGAGGAATCCTCCTACGACAATTCTGCTTGGGAGACAAATTCCAATGATCCTACTCCACCAGAAATCAGCGTCATTTCTGAAGACAAATCAAGGAAGGTGCCAGACTTTGTGATTCGCCGAGGAGTTCGCCGCCAATGGGTTACCGTCAAGGTTCCGAAGGTCGTTCATCAGTCAAAGTAATTGCCATCTTTAACCTTTCACCCTGCCCAGGTGAAACGGATGTTTTGATAGGGCTCGTTTTCTGTAAATTTCCCTCTTCGCTTTGCCCAAAGTGACAGAGTTTTGTTTTATAGGGCTGTAGTTTCAAGATTCAACTTGTTCATTAATAAAATAACGTCGTTCTATAATTTCCGCATTAATTGCTGTTTTCTCTTTTTGCTTTTTCAGAAAATGGTAATCCTAAAAAACAATTCAATCATAAAAACAAAGCAGTAAAACAAATACACTGCACACACTTGATTGCTTATTTTATACCCCGTTGAAACATACGATCCGATGCCTTCTTCCAACTTTGAGTTCCCGGTATTCGAGGATGAAGAAGAAAATGACAACGAAATTCCAGAAGAGATCTCCCGACTACTCAGACAAGAGGAAAGGTCCATTGAACCTCACAAAGAGCCGTTGGAAACGGTTAACTTGGGTTCAGAAAAAGAGAGAAAAGAAATCAGGATCGGAGCATTGCTCAGTCCAACTGCCAAAGAGGGTTTGATAAAGCTTCTCAAAGAATTCCCCGATGTGTTCGCTTGTTCCTATCAGGATATGCCAGGGTTGGATACCAGCATCGTGGAACATCACTTACCGTTGAGATCGGAATGTCCGCCAGTAAAGCAAAGGTTGAGACGCACTCACCCGGACATGGCCATCAAAATCAAAGAGGAGGTACAGAAACAGATCGACGCGGGTTTCCTCGCTACATCTGAATATCCTTAATGGTTAGCTAACATCGTACCCGTTCCCAAAAAGGACGGAAAGGTCAGAATGTGTGTTGATTACAGAGATCTAAACAAGGCAAGTCCAAAGGACGATTTTCCTTTACCACACATTGACATGCTGGTTGACAGCACAGCAAAGTTCAAAGTATTCTCCTTCATGGATGGATTCTCGGGCTATAACCAGATCAAAATGGCGCCGAAAGACATGGAGAAAACTTCATTCATTACCCCATGGGGTACCTTTTGTTACAAGGTAATGCCGTTCGGTTTGAAGAATGTCGGGGCAACCTATCAAAGGGCCATGACTACTCTGTTTCATGACATGATACACAAAGAAATCGAGGTATATGTCGATGATTTGATTGCAAAATCAAGAACAAAGGATGAGCACGTTGAACATCTGTCAAAATTGTTCGAACGTCTAAGAAAATTCAACCTCTGCTTGAATCCCAACAAGTGCACCTTCGGTGTCCGTTCAGGGAAATTACTAGGGTTCATCGTCAGCCAGAAAGGAATTGAAGTTGATCCTGACAAGGTCAAGGCCATTCAAGAAATGCCTTCTCCGAAAACTGAAAAACAAGTCAGAGGATTCCTGGGACGTTTGAACTACATCTCCAGATTCATATTCCTCATGATCGCCACTTGTGCGCCGATTTTCAAGTTATTGAAAAAGAATCAGGACTGCGTTTGGTCAGAAGATTGCCAAACCGCCTTCGACAGTATTAAGGAATATTTGTTGAATCCTCCGATTCTATCACCTCCAGTGGAAGGAAGACCACTAATCATTTACCTCACAGTCCTAGAGGACTCAATGGGATGTGTACTTGGCCAACAAGACAAAACTAAAAGGAAAGAGTCTGCCATTTACTATCTAAGCAAGAAATTCACCGACTGCGAGACTCGGTACACGATGCTTGAGAAAACTTGTTGCGCTTTGGCTTAGGCAGCCAAACGTCTTCGCCAGTACATGATTCGTCATACTACTTGGTTGGTCTCCGAAATGGATCCAATCAAGTACGTTTTCGAAAAACCTGCTCTCACGGGAAGGATTGCCCGTTGGCAGATGTTACTATCAGAATATGACATAGAGTACCACGCTCAGAATGCCGTTAAAGGAAGTATTTTAGCCGATCATTTGGCTCATCAACCGATTGACGATCAAGAATCAATCGGGTTTGACTTCCCAGACGAAGATATCATGTATCTAAAAATGAAAGACTGCGATGAACCGCTACCCAGTGAAGGGCCAGAACCAGGTTCCCAGTGGGGACTTATCTTTGACGGAGCAGTCAATCATTATGGAAACGGAATTGGGGCAATCATTGTTACCCCTCAGGGTTCCCACATTCCTTTCACTGCCAGACTTACGTTCAAATGTACGAACAACGAGGCCGAATACGAAGCATGTATCATGGGTCTCGAAGAAGCGATTGATTTAAGGATCAAAAACTTGGACGTATACGGCGATTCAGCCCTGGTTATCAATCAGATAAAAGGAGATTGGAACACATACCAATCAGGATTGATTCCTTACAAAGACTATGCAAGGAGGTTGTTACCCTTCTTCAACAGAGTCGACTTTCATCACATCCCTCGTGATGAGAATCACATGGCTGATGCATTAGCCACTCTCTCTTCCATGATTAGTGTAGGTCAATGGAATGACATACCTAAGATCGACATAATGCGCCTTGAACGACCCTCTTACATCTTCGCGATTGAAGCAGTCATAGACGACAGACCTTGGTATCACGATATCAAATGCTTCCTTCAGAGACAAGAGTACCCATTTGGGGCACTCAGAAAAGACAGGAAAACCCTCAGAAGATTAGCTGGAAACTTCTTCCTGAGCGGTGACACTCTCTATAAGAGAAATTTTGACATGGTCTTGCTCCGATGTGTCGACAGACCAGAAGCAGACGTGCTCATGAAAGAAATTCATGAAGGATCCTTTGGCACTCATGCCAACGGACACACAATGGCGAGACAAATTCTCAGGGCCGGGTACTATTGGTTGACAATGGAATCCGACTGCTACAAGTACATGAGGAGGTGTCACAAGTGTCAGATATACTCCGACAAAATTCATGTACCGCCATCACATCTCAAAGTTCTTTCTTCCCCGTGGCCTTTTTCCATATGGGGAATCGACATGATTGGCATGATTGAGCCCAAGGCTTCAAACGGACATCGGTTCATCCTGGTAGCCATTGACTATTTCACCAAGTGGGTCGAAGCAGCGTCATTCGCCAATGTAACCCGACAAGTGGTGGTCCGATTTATCAAAAACAATATCATCTGCCGTTATGGTGTTCCGAGCTAGATCATTACTGATAATGGATCTAACTTGAACAATAAGATGATGAAAGAGTTGTGTGCAGAGTTCAAGATCGAACACCATAACTCATCTCCCTACCGACCCAAGATGAACGGAGCGGTAGAAGCGGCTAACAAGAACATTAAGAAGATCGTTCAAAAGATGGTTGTAACCTATAAAGATTGGCACGAAATGCTACCCTTTTCTCTTCATGGTTATCGTACATCTGTCCGCACTTCAACAGGGGCTACCCCTTTCTCTCTAGTATATGGCATGGAGGTAGTGCTTCCCATAGAAGTAGAGATCCCGTCAATCCGAGTATTGATGGAAGCTCAGCTCACCGAAGCTGAATGGTGTCAAAGTCGACACGACGAACTGAACCTAATCGAAGAAAAGCGAATAACGGCACTATGCCACTGTCAGTTGTATCAGCAAAGAATGAAGAGGGCGTTCGACAAAAAGGTCCGACCTCGTATTTTCAGAAAAGGAGACCTCGTGCTCAAGAAGATACAATCATTTCTCACTGACACTCGGGGCAAATGGACCCCAAATTATGATGGCCCCTATGTGGTCACGAAAGCTTTCTCAGGCGGCGCCTTGAGACTTGCAACCATGGACGGAGAGGAATTTGCCTACCCCATGAATGTTGATGTAGTCAAGAAATACTTCGCCTAAACTAAAAAAAAACGTCTCAGTGGATTGAAAACCCGAAAGGGCGGTCCAGGAAAAAGTTAGAGACATGAAAAAAAAGAATCATCCCGATGGATTGGAAATCTCATAGTACAATCCAGGCAAAAGTTAGGGATAATGGCAAGTAACTATGTTCAACAGAGGCAAGTCCCTCAGCAGTAGTTACATCATCTATCGGAGGAAATCTCTAGTCAAAGGTCATCTTCGACAGAAGCTCAGGATGTCCCGAATTCAAAGTTGGTAGAAGGATAATGGTCGTTATGTTTCAACGTAGCCCTTTTCCCTGTAAATTACCATTTTCTAACTTTGTATATACTCTTTGGAATCACGCGTTTGGCTGATCTCCATCTTATCAATAAAATTTGAGCCCTTGTGCTTTTGTTTGTAATTATTGCTTGTTTTAGCTTTACAGAACGACGTTGTTTAAACTTAATCAGCGATTCTTGAAATAAAACAAAAATGAATTTACTTGTTAAAACTTTTTCTGCTTTGAAAATAAAGATGGCAATTTCTTTTGACTGTTGAACATCAGAAGAACATCGATCGCTTCTCCCGAAGTAAGCGAACTTCAAAGTGCAGAATCAAAGTACTCCTTCTAAACCAGTTCGCCTGAATGAAGGGATCAACTGTGTCAGAGACCTTGTTTCGTCTGACATCCTCGGCCGAGTTCTCATCTCCTAAGCCCGATCAACATAGCTCCCAACGGGACTATCTCTCCTAAGCAAGGTGGAATTGCTATTTTGAATCAACGGTACTTCTTCGCCCCGCGATGGCCGAGTATCCAATTGTGTTCATCCATTAGTCTGTATGTCGCGTCTGTTTTGTCAGCATATACATACGTACTTCATACATTTTTTATTTGCATTTACATTTCGTATTGCATCACTATCACTTGAGTCGGTCTTGTCCCCTAGTGATAAACAGTTTTCTCAATCGAGTTTGTCAGTTCTTTCCTCATCAGGAAGTGTTGCGTCTGCACAATCTCGCCACCAGTGTATCTTTAGATCAGAGTCGGCACTTGGCCACTTTGATAACTTGAACCTCTGAAAAGCCATAGAAAACTTTCAATAAACATCATTCTTCGCCATTGAAGATGATATCCTTGCTTTCCCGGATTAAGGAAAATCCACAGAGAAAGCCTCGTGATCAGAGATTCGGCAGCATGCCAGTTTTGCTCCGAAAGGACCGCTGATGAAAAGGTCATTGGCACCTCAAAATTGGACCCCATCATATGGCGTTTCTCCGGGAAGATCCCGAGAAAAGTATGATGAAAGATCCCAAACGAAAACAGTCTCTCAAGAGACTCGCTTTCCCCAGTAGAATCGACAAATGGCGTCTCCAAAACAGAGAAATTTGTGTACCTCTATAATTCAGACGAATGGGTTCCCCAGCAAGTCTGACATCAAAACTTTTTCCACTCAAATGGCATCTCCCCAGGAAAATTCGGTGAGAAGTTTGAAGGAAAGCCGCTACGAATAGCATCCCTTGCCAGTAAAGTTTATTGACAAAAGAAACTTAGACCAGTTCCTTGGTAGAAAACCAGGATCGAGGGGAAGTTTATATCAGAAACTAAGACCAGTTCTTGGTAGGAAACCAGGATGGAGGGGAAGTTTATATCAGAAACTAAGACCAGTTCTTGGTAAGAAACCAAGATCGAGGGGAAGTTTATTTCAAAAGAAACTGAGACCAGTTCTTGGTAGGAAACCAGGATCGAGGGGAAGTTTATTTCAAAAGAAACTTAGACCAGTTCTTGGTAGGAAACCAGGATCGAGGGGAAGTTTAAATCAGAAACTAAGACCAGTTCTTGGTAGGAAACTAGGATCGAGGGGAAGTTTAAATCAGAAACTAAGACCAGTTCCTTGGTAGGAAACCAAGAACGAGGGGAGGTTTATTGCAAAAGAGACTGAGACCAGTTCCTTGGTAGGAAACCAGGATCGAGGGGAAGTTTACCTTTTCTAAGCATCATCGCTTAGCTAAAGAAGATGAATGCGTAAGCTACCATTCATAACCACCATCAAAATTTCAGATATTCCGATATTTAATCCTCTTGCACCCCGAATGCCCGAATCCCTTCGTCATTCATACCTTCGGGTCCAAGAAGATTAAATAGGGGCATTTGTAATACCCCAAATTTTGACCACTTAGATTTCCCATCATTGTGAAAATCATCATCACAATATGGATGAACCATCATGCTTCATCAGTCTCCCCAAAGATGGGTGAGCATCCAATACAATCAAAATTAGGGTTTCAAGCCCTCTCTGAGTGCTTAGACAAAGGATCAATCAAGAAATGACATGATATTCAACTTGTATAATCTCTCAAACATCCACAATGGATCAAAAAGGACTCCCACTTCAAGGATTAAGCACAAGGCTGCTCCCTTCTAGGTGGATCAAGTCTCAAGATCGACAGTGTCACCAAATTAGGGTTTTGGTCGACCAGGGCCTCCAGATGGAAATTTTCATCTGGGCACAAGGCAATGATCCAAAACATGACCTAATATGCTTCATGGAACCTCATGAACCCATGCATCAAGTCAATTTTGCCTCAGGGGATGCATTCATCAAAAATCAGGAATTAGGGTTTCTTGACCTAATTCACCCCTAAGTTGACTTTTGGGACAAACCATGAGCCAAGACCTCAAGAGATGATTTGAGGGTCTCTAATATACCATATTGATCCATTTGGAACAATGGAGTGATCCAAGAAGCTTGAGCAACAAGTCTCATTTTCATCTGCACCACAATTAGGGTTTTAAGGGAAAAGTCAACTGTAACTTTGACTTTTGACCAGGACATGCTCCCAAACCCTAATACATGATTGAATATACCCTATGACACCCATGGAACATGTCCATCAAGTTTGATTTAGGTCAAGGACATGATTTCCTGAAGAATTGCACAGTTTGGAATTCATCTGATAAAAAGTCAACTGTGCACAAAAGTCAACTTTGACTTTTTGAGATTTTTCACCAAAATGGATTTTTAACCCTAAAATGATGTTAATGTATGATTTGAATCATCATTCATCAATAAAAATCAAGAAAAGTGAGATAACTTGTAAAAGGGGTAACCATAAAACTTAGAAATTTTTCTAAGTTAAAAATAAAGTGGCAAAGGTACCAACTTTGGAGGACCATAACTCCTAAACCACAAGGCCATTTTTTCTCATCCAAAGATGGATTTGTAGCCCTCATTATCACCTACAAAAACTTCAACTACAAGTCATTCCAATTCATTAAGGATTTTGAGTTATGGAGTGATCAAAGTGGCTGAAAAGTGAAAATGTCACTTTTTCCAACACTTAGTGAAATTTTCACTAAGTCATAATTTGCCTTCACTTTTTGCCAAATGTAGGGGGATTTTTCACTTGGAATCAAAAGAGATCAAAACCAAACTTGTTCAAACAGTTGTTGTATCATGTTAGGGCTTTCCAAAATGGCCAAGAACATTGCCAAATTCAACCTACATCATGAGATACAACATTGCCAAGTTGCCTTGCTGAAATCTGTCAAAGCAAGGCAGAATTTGCACTTTGGCTCGATTTGCCAAAATCAGCCAATTTCAATAGTTCCTATCCACTTGGACACCTCAGAGGATTGAATCCAAAGGGGACAATCACTGAGCCAAGCCTCCAAAGTCCATGGAACAAGAAATAGCATGTTGAACCTAGAGTTGCCAAAATAGGGACAAGACTTCAAATTTGGAATGAGGCATTCAATGGAACCATCAAGGTGGCATGGACTGAGCCATTATCATATGAAATCAGTCAAGACTTATCCAAGACCAAGGGGACCAAAGCTCTGTGCCCTAACCTCTAGTCAATGGCTAGAGGAGACTTGGATTCTCATTGGACAACATTGGCCAAACCTACTTACCAGCTGCCATGCACTATTCCTTGCAAAACAAACTTGCTCTACTATAAATAGAGCTCAATTGTGGTCAGTTTAAGTACACCAAAGCCATCTAACAGATGCTTTCCTCAAAATCTCTTTCTCTTGGCAAAAATGCCTTTCTTAGCAAGGTAGCTATCGGGTTTTGAGTTTGAGAGCAATTCTGCACAAACCAATCACTCACACACCTCACATACATCACATATGAGCTGATCAAACACTCACATAACTTCTGAAACATCAATTTCATGAAATCACCAGCTGGTTGCTCAAATTTTCAAACAAGGTGCATCTGAGGTACCACAAAATGATCCAGCCAATTTCAATCAAGTCCAACCATCCAAACACAATCCATAGGGTGTAGGGAAGCTGTCCAGATCATCACAACTTGTCTGTAACACCTCCAAATCAAAAATCACTCTGAACTTGCTGTCACGGCTTGGAGGTAAGCACATACTTGGTCATCTCTCAATCTATGCATATTTCCTCGCACAATAATTTGGCCATATGTTCATAATCATGCATGGAATGTTTTCCCTCAATTAATTGCATTGTTTGAATCGTGTATCAAAAATCCTAGCCTTCATGCAGAAATTTGAGGTTTCTTCGTGATTTCTTGTTGTATGTTTAATTTAAATGAAATTAAAGTACATAGACATGATCGTGAGGTTGAGACGAGCATAATGATATGTGGATTGCATGATATGATTACGTATTCATGGAGATTGGATAGAAAACGCAAATCTGAGAAACCAAGAACACGTGCGTGTTCTTCAGCTTGTTCTTGGCGCCTTTTTTTCAAATTCAAATATTTGAATTTTGTGATTTTGTTTAATTGATTCAAAAATTAATTTCTCTCTGAGTTTGAATGATTTTGAGTTGATTCTTTTTTTAATAATTCACAAAAATGTTAAAATATTTTATTTTATCAAAAAATCCCAAAAATATTATTTATTTCATATAATTGATATTTTTGTAAAGAATCAATATTTTGATTGTTTTTGGCATTTTAAATATTTTTTCTATATTGATTTTGCAACTTTTAATGCTTTCTAATTATTTTGTAGGTCAATACTTAATTTTTGAAGCATTAATCCAAGATCACAATTTGTTTTCCATGTGTTAAACAATTTTTGATCATTTTAATTGAATTTTTATTCAATTAAATACATTTTGAAAACAAATTAGGGTTTTGGATTAATTCAACCCTCATAAATCATTTTCAAAACACTTTGGGCCTCTATTAGAGTGTAAGACCCAATCCTTTTTTTTGACCAAATCATCTTTGGGCCTCACTTATTGTATAAGTCCCGATACCGTCAAAAAATAAACGACGCGATCGTCGCCTTTTCAAAAATCATTTGGGCCTACCCTCGAGTAGTAAGACCCATTTATTTTTCTTCAAAACTTTTTGGGCCTCTTGAGAGAGTGTAAGACCCATCCCCCCTTGTACAAAAACTTTTTGGGCCTCACTCATTGTATAAGTCCCTCTGTACAAGTAAACGGCGCGATCGTCGCCCGTTTAAAAAATAAAAACCATCTGGGCCTACCCTCGAGTAGTAAGACCCATTTCTTTTTCTTTAAAACACTTTGGGCCTCTATTAGAGTGTAAGACCCAATCCCCCTTTTAACCAAAACATTTTGGGCCTCACTTATTGTATAAGTCCCTCTGCGTTAAAAGAAAACCTCGGCGCGATCGCCATTTTTAAACGAAAAATCATTTGGGCCTACCCTCGTGTTATAAGCCTCACTCTTTTCTTTAAACCCTTTCTGGGCCTCTTGAGAGAGTGTAAGACCCATCCCTTTGTACAGAAAACCTTTTTGGGCCCCAGTCACTTGTATAAGTCCCGCTGTACAAAGTCAAACAGTGCGCTCACTGATAAAACCCTGGGCCTCTCCTTGAGCTGTAAGCCCCAAATCTTTCTTTTTCAAAGCACTTTCTCCTTTGATTTTGAATATACTGTTGTTTTTAATCTTTCTTTGTTGAACAACTAACCAAACAGCATGGAAGCACTACAACCGAGTAAGTGGTTATCGCTTTCATTTACTGCTTTCATATTATAAACTGTATTGTGGGGCTGCTCACTGTAAGTCTCCTTTCATAAACTCATATCTACTGTGTAATAATAGTATAGATATTTTGAGTTTCCCCGGCAACTACGTCTAGAACTAGGTGACGCCGTTTCATTTATTCGTAGAAATAGACGCCTAGATCCCCATTAGGAGCACCAGATACAGTCTTCTCTTCGGCTGTCCTCCTTAGGAATCGTCAAGAAGCTCTACTCCCCAAGATGAATGTATTCTCCGTGAATGGCATCTTTGAGTTTCTTCCAAATTCTCGAACTTTCCTGACTTGATCTATTCCTTGTGGATAGCATGCCTTGAATGTCTCGGGGTTTGGGTACCCACTACGGTCATAATCTTGGACCTTAACTAAGGAACCCTCTTTAAAAGCTAAAAGTCGCTGGATAGTAAACCTCGCACGTTTACCAGTGGTTTTCATCTTTAAAACAGTTATCTCTCCTAATGGAAAGGAGATGATAGACCCACGGGCTTCTTAAAAGCATCAGCCTCCTCTTGGGCATTATTCAAGGACCCTACGGCTTCTTAGAAGTATTCACAGCCTCCTCTTAGGCTTCGTATAATGATCTCTTACTCCGGGAATGATAGCCTCCTCTTGGGCTTCGTACAAGGACCCGTCGGATTCTTAAAAGTTCCCAGCCTCCTCTTGAGCTTCGTACAAATTGTCCCAACGACCTCCTAGAGGTATAGGAACAGAACTTAGTCATCTCCATAGAACAGTCCTTTCATAGAGTCTACTACTGTTTCTCGAAGCATAGTACAAAAGATAAAACTCTAGACACGGACAGTCTAACTTCCTTGAGTCTCAAAGACATTCTCAAGCACCCTTCGTTAAATAGGAAGGAAACCCGCAGACTCGGATAGTCTCAATACCCTTTGGATTTCCCGTTTCCTCAAAGAGAAGGAAATATCCCTGATCCTCAAATTAAATCCCTGTGTACAGTGTTACTCATATAAGAACTGATTTTCTCTTTTAAATCAGTATATTGGATCTGTCACTCAACTGAAACAGTTACAATAACCTCCATCTCAGGCTTCGTACGAGATACCAAAATTCTCCCCAGTGGAGTCAAAACAACCTTTTCGCCTCTCTCTCGGGCTTTGTACGAGATACAAAAACACTCTCTTATTGAGTATAAAAGATTCTCCAACTGAGTCAACTCTTTGTTAGCCTCCTCTTAGGCTTTGTATAACGATATGCCCCACGGGGTCAAAAACCTTTAGCCTCTCTCTCTCGGGCTTTATACGAGACACAAAATAGCCTCCTCTTAGGCTTTGTATAATGATTTTCCTAGCGGAAATTAGCCTCCTCTTAGGATTTGTATAAGAAAACCACTGGTTGGTCCAATCGACCTTTTAGCATCAAAGTTGTGCCTCGTTCGCAGTACATAAACATCAACAATTCCTTTCATCTAATCGCTGTAAGCGGCAAGCCTCTGGATCATCTACATCCATGCCACTGTCCCTCTTTTAGCATGAGAAATTCCTAAGGAAAGATGGCATTGCTCTACACTGAGTTAAAGTCTTCTCCTTCAGGTTAAAACCCTTTCTTCGGAAATTATGGCATTGCTCGGATCCGCATATCCCAGTTAAAGTAATTCTCCTTCCCCCTCTTTAGAGATGACAAATTCTCTCTAAAGTCGAGGTCTTTCAGTTTCACGTCTTGGGCTTTGAACAAGACACAAATAGACCTTTCAGCTTCACATCTTGGGCTTTAAACAAGATACAAACTACCTTTCGCTTCACGTCTTGGGCTTTGAACAAGACACCAAAACACCAAAAACAACCATTTCCTCCCATAGAATAGGAGGAACTATGAATGCTCTGATTTCCCTGTTTCAGTAAACGGGAATACGTAGGCATAAGATCGAAAGAAAAGATCTTAGCGAGCGCAATCAACAAAAAACCCAAATCCCATATCTCCATCAATCACAAGCAGTATTTCAAAAGCATCAGTCCTAACATCCTAATCCTTATTCCCAGCCAGAAACCGTCTGCCCAGGTAAAAAGAAAGAGAACAGTATTGGCGAAAATACAAATAACCAGTACAAAGGCCCCCCCATATTGATAGCATCCGTAACCTAACAGACCGCTGTTTAAACTCAGTATGCAAGCAGGGTTAATTGGAGACATCTATTTCCCTTCCTTATTCAGCTCACAATAGGATAAAAAATGAATCGACCTGTAGTTTAAAGCTCAAACCGCAGAGAGCGACCAACGCTTAAGAACCGCGTCCATAATCGCTCGCTACACAGGGGTACACAACATGTGATCATTTCTCTGCTGTATAAATTCCTTAAGTGTACCGAATGATAAGCATCTACGAGCAAGGTCGGTACGGGGTTTCCAATCAGAAATATCTTAATGGCATTGGTATCGATGAAGTTATCGATGTTGCGAAAGAGGAACAACCCATATATGAGTAGAACAAAGTTACCTTCGAAAGTAGTTACGTTTCCTATACTGGAAAAGTATAGGGCTTTCCCTACCAAAAACTTGGTCGGTAAACCTTGGATTCCTTCCATAGTGGTCATGTGAGTCCTGACTTCTAACTAGTCCAAATAGATTGCTCTTGCAATGGTTTGATCCTTTGTAATTTCTTCCAGTCCAGAAAAGGGAGCTTGGTCAGTGATGGGTAAATTAGTCAGGTGAGAGTACTCCTCCAGTGTTGGTGCTAGTTGATAATCCGGGAATGTGAAATAGTGATAAACCGGATCGTAGAACTGAATCAGCGTAGACAGAATTTCTTCAACTACATAGACCCTTAATAGAGACAGCAGTCCTCCGTACTTAGCTCTGAAAGCATCAGGGTTGGTGATCATACTTTCCAACCCCTTAAATCCTCTAGTTTTGGAGCCTTGAAGGTGTACTTGTGCGTCTTCCTTCTACCGAAATCCATAACGCAATCTTTCTCTCTGATATTTACAATCATTGTTTTAGTTTATTTTGAAACAAAAAGAGAAGAGAAAAGAAGATTTTTTTTCTTTGTTTAAGAGTTTTTTAAATGAATGCATAACATTGAAAAAACATGGGTTCAAGGGTTCAACGTCACGAGAATGGAGTCGTGGCTCTACCCATCCCCAAAGGTTGTATTATGGTGAATTTTTGTACCTGAAGAACGGGTTAAAAGTTCCCAAAATCATTGACCCCTTTAGGGATAACAACAGCAAGCTGGTTCACCCGAGCGAGCTGTAGCATCCTAGGGTAATCTCAATTGAGTTTTGTATCGCGTGTCAGCTATTTTCGATAGCTACCGTACTACCAAATGGAAACATGGTTACTGTCTACTAAATCCTCAGTTTCACAAATACCACATTGGGACAATCTGCCTTCACAACAGAGTCATTAAGCATTGAATCCGCAAAGGTATCTCCACTGATTTGATGGTCTACCGGGACAGCTTATTCGGGATTCACTCCCTGTAAGACCGCCCGTCTATGTCATCACCTATCTTAGGTATCACTCAAACTTTCAACATGCGACATCACTCGCATTCCCATTAGAAGAAAAATAAACACGGATATCAAGTAGGAAAAGTAGTATATATATATATATATATATATATATATATATATATATATATATATATATATATATAGTTCCTAAAACTAACATCCTAGACCTCTTTGGAATTCTAATCCTAGTCCTATACAAACAAAATGACTCCCTAGAAGAGTCGCCATTTTAGTGTAGCGTGCGATTTTTGTCGGTGACGCGACCACCTTATCGCAAATGGGTTTCTTCTCACCGCAATGGTAGGAGTGGGGTGCTACTTTCTGATTTCTTATTTATCCCGTGAAGCAGGAAGGGAAAGGGAAGCTATCTAAAACTAACCTTGCACGCGAATGCTTAACTAAACAAACGCTTAAAGAGATTCAGGGAGTTTGGGGTCAGGTTATACAATGGGGAGTTGTCAGTTACCCATCCTATATGTGGTTATCCACAGGTTGTTAGCAATAGGTTCTGCTTTTATACTTGATGGTGTTTATTTGTTGTGGGTTGGGAAAGTTTCTTCTTTGGGAGATACGAGAGAGAGAGAGTTTTTGATGATTTTGGTGAGGTACTGGACCTCCGTTTTGATTAGTGTGTGTAGGTACTGGACCTAGAGTTTTTGATTGGTATGCTCGCTAAGATTTCACAATCTTATGCCTACGTATTCTCATTTAAAGAAACAGGGAAATCAGAGCAATCATAGTTCCTCCTATTCTATGGGAGGAAAAAGATGATGTTTTGGTGTCTTGTTCAAAGCCCAAAATTGAAGCTAAAATGATATTTGTGTCTTGTTCAAAGCCCAAGATTGAAGCTAAAAGGGTTTGACTGAGGGAAAATTTGTCATCTCTAAAGGGAGACATCTCGTCCATTTATCACAATTGTTGGGTGACTGATTATAAAGGAGAATTACTTTAATTGGGATGTGAGAATCCATTAATGCCATAATTTCCTTTGTAGGGATTGGTCCTGAAGGAAAAAACTTTAACTCAGTGTTGAGCAATGCCATTTTTCCTTAGGAGTCTTTCATGCTAAGAGAGGGACAGTGGCGTGGATGTAAATAATCCAGAGGCTGGCCACTTACAGCAATTAGATGAAAGAGAGAATTTAACCAGGATAAGAGATGGACGACAACTTGGATTTTTGAATCAACAAGTGTGCCACTTACAACAGTTATCTGGGATTAGGGTTTGTTTGATTTTTTTTGTTTTGATGTGTGATAACACAGAGAAATGCCTTCCTACAGAGAGATTTTGATTTCCTCTAAAGGGAATGTTGATTTTTGTGTGCCTTGATCAAAGCCCAAGGTTGAAGCTAAGAGGTTGATTGACTCCACCAGGGAAGTCCTTATACAAAGCCTAAGAGGAGGCTGGAAAATGCTGACTCAATAAGAGAGTGTTTATCTGTCTTGTACAAAGCCCAAGATTGAGGCTAAAAAGAGAATTGACTCTTTGGGGGTTATCATTATACAAATCCTAAGAGGAGGCTAGAAGTTGACTTTTCCTGGGGAATATTTTGTCTGTCTTGTACAAAGCCCAAGATTGAGGTTAAAAGGGGAAACTAACTCTTTGGGTGAGAGGTTTTTATCCATCTTAAACGAAGCCCGAGATTGTGGTTGAAACAAGATTGACTCTGCTGGAGAGATTTACACGGTGTCTTGTACAAAGCCCAAGATTGAGGCTGAAAAGAAACTGACTCTATGGGAAAGAAATCTTTATCTGTCTTGTACAAAGTCCAAGATTGAGGCAAAAATGAGACAGACTCAACAAGAGAGTGTTTTTATTTGGTGTGTTGTACAAAGCCCAAGATTGAGGCTAAAAAGATAGTTGACTGGCTCAGTTGAGGATTTTTAGTTGTCTTGTACAAAGCCCAAGATTGAGGCTGGCCTTACTGAGGAAAATCGTTATACAAAGCCTAAGAGGAGGCTGAAAAGAAGATCGATTCTGCTTAGGGATATTATTTCTCAAAGCTCAAAAGAAGGCTTGGAGGAATTGACTTTGCTACGGAAGATATTTGTCCCAAGCTTTAAAAGGAGTTTATGAAGATTTTGACTTTGTTGGAGAAAGTTTATATATGTCTTGTACAAAGTCTAAGATTGAGGCTAATGGATGGCTCATCAAGAGAGTGTTTTTGTTTTGTACCATTGACTCAACAAGAGAGTATGGAAAGGTGATTGACTTAACAAGAGAGTCCTTTCGAAGCTAACTCAGCTGGGGAAAATCATTATACAAAGCCTAAGAGGAGGCTGAAATAGGTAGACTCAACAAGAGAGTGCCTTAAGGTAATTGACTCAACAAGAGAGTGTTGTTGGGGCTAATTCTGCCGAGGAAAATCATTATACAAAGCCTAAGAGGAGGATGGCTTCTGTTGAGGATTATTGAGATCCAGATGCAGGTCCAAAATGGGGGATCAACTCTTGCTGATGGTTACAGAAGAGTTGAGGTATCAGATGCCTTGAGGTTCTAATGATAAGCTGACCCTGGCTGGGGAAATTTAAAGTGAGAAATTAAAGATTGAGTTTCGAAAACCTATAGAGGTTTCAACTCCACTGGAGATTGGTTAAATGACAAGGGTTTCTTCCTAAGTTTGTTGGGAACTTGAGAATGTCTTTGAGATCCAAGAGGGGATTAGACTGTCAAAGTCTACTGGTATGGAAGAGTTTATCTTTGTATAATGCCCAAGAGGAGGCAGGTGCTTTAAGGGATGAGAATCAAACCTAAAATTGGTCTGAGGTTTTGACTCTTCGGAAAGACTGCTCTAACAAAGGATGACTAAGTTTTGTCCTATACCTTTAAGAGGTCTTCAGGGTCCTTGTATTAAGCCCAAGAGAAGGCATGAGAACTTTTAAGAAGTCGGAGGGTCCTTGTACAAAGCCCAAGAGGAGGCTGGGATGCTTTTAGGAAGCCTGTGGGTCCAAACTTAAGAAGTGTTCAAGAAAAGTTTCACCGGGAATAATCTTTTCTTTAGTGAACAGTTCTAGGGTCGTTTGAAGAAATTGAAGAGAGGTTCCACCGGTAATTAATCCTCTCTGGGGAAATGAACTTCTTTGACAATTTCTAATAGTGACAGTCTGAGAAAAGTTTCATCGGGAATAATGCCTTTCTCTTTGTTCCATATTGTTTAAGGCCAAGAGAAGGCAAGATTGTATTTGGAATTCCTATGGGGAACTAGTTTTGACTGTATTGGAAGAGTGACCAATTGACTTTACCTAAGCAGGTATACAAGTTTTCTCTAAGCAGGTATACAAGTATATATACAGTTGATATATGACAAGTATTTAAAAGGATATGAAAGAAGGACTTACAGGTGAGCAAGCTACCAGCAATACAGTTATATATATATATATATATATATATATATATATATGAAAGCATGTAAAAGAAAGCTGATAAAACTTACATGCGAGTAAGCTTCAATTGTAACAGCTATATGGTAAGTTGTTCAAGAAATTAAAGAAAGTTTTGATAACAACTATGAGTTTTAACCTAAATCAAAAGGGAAGTTGTTTTGAAAAGATTGTTGGGGCTTATGCTCAAGGAGAGGCCCAGATGAAAAACTGTGATCGTACTGTTGTTCTGAAAATTGCATCGGGACTTATACAATGACCGAGGCCTAAATTATTGAACTTACAAAGAGGGTTGGGTCTTACAACTCAAGGAGAGGCCCAAGGTGCATTTTAAAAAAGAAAGATGGGACTTACAACACAAAGGGAGACCCAGATGGTTTTTGTTTAAAAGGCGACGACCGTGCTGAGATTTTAAAATCGCAGTGGGACTTATACAATGACTGAGGCCCAAAAACGTTTATATTTACAAAGGGGTGGGACTTACACCCTATCAAGAGGCCCAAAGATGTTTGAAAAGATTTTTTAGGGTGATAATGATCAAAACCCTAATTTTTAGTTTTAAAATGTATTTTAATTGAATAAAAATTCAATTAAAATAATCAAACATGTGAAAAAAGGTTGTGATCTTGGATTTATATTTGGAAAATCATGTTTCATTTATGGGATGATTTAAAAATCATTTGAATTTTGCAAAACCAAGAGAAAGAAATATTTTTAATGTTTAAAAAAAAATAAAAATATAATTCTTTACAAAAATATCAAATATATGAAATAAATAATATTTTTGTGAAATTTTCATGGAACAAAATATTTTAATAGCAAAAAGGGTCTGGTTGAACCCATGACCTCATACACAAACACACATGCGCGCTACCATTGGAGTGGTGATACATCCATGTATCAAAACCACCCCATGTGCATATATGGGGTGCCTTGTTTTCAGGCCTGGCCAAGGCAAGGCAAGTTTTGGCAATTTACGTGAAGCCTCTAACTTTCTCATTTCTCCATGGATTTAGACAAAATTTAGATGCATCTGGCCTAGAATTTCACAAGGAATCCAATAGTGCTTTTGGAATTTTCAAAAAAGTGTCCCTATCTTAAAACCCGATAGTGGTTTCAAAATAGGCCTAGATTTGCATGTTCTATGCTATCTCATGGTACAGGCAAGAATTAAATGACAAATTGGTCCAAACACAACAAATACAACATGTATGAGATGTTTATGATCAGTGGACATCAAAGGAATGCATAATTCAAAGAGTTCAATTTGTGATGCACTTACCTCTTGGAGCTCCTTGTGCTAACTGTCAAGATCCTTGTGCCAGAAGTAATCCAATGCTTTGGAAACTCTTGATTGATCCCTTAGAAGCTTTTAGGATGATCCAAACCACCTGGAATCCTCAGGAACAAGTTTTAGCTCTTTCTTGCAAAAGGGGCAAAAATGACCAATATGGCAACTCTCTCAAATGGTGTTCTAAATGTAGGGAACCATTTGGGACAGTTTGAGGATGATATTTGGAGTGTGTTTGAGGCCTTGTTTGGTTTTAGAAGTGACCGAATCAAGACATGGCTTAGAAAATGCAGAAAAGTCCAATTTTGAGGTTTTGGAAGTGGATTTTCTGATTTTGGTGTTTTAGGTCACAAGCGAGTGTTTGGACAGCTTAGATATAGCATATTGGATGTGTTTTGATCATGAGCTGTGGTGGAATTGCTCTCTAACTCAAAAACTCAGATATGACTTGCAAAAGAAGGCATTTTGGTCTAAAGAGAAAGATTTTGAGGAAAGCATCAGTTGTAGTGTTTTGGTGTACTCAAACTAATCACAATTGAGCTCTATTTATAGTGTGTCAAGTTTGTTTTGGCATCAATAGTGAATGGCAACTGCAGCAGGCCATTGGCCAATGTTGAGCAAAAGGAATCTCAAGTCTCCTCTAGCCATTGACTTGAGGTTAGGGCACAGGCCTATGGTCCTTTGATTCAGAGCTTATTCTTGACTCATTCAGTTGGGAATGTGTCAGTCCATGCTGAAGGTGTGAAAAATACAAGAAAGGGGGGTTTGAATTGGTTTTTCAAAATAAATTTTTTTTTTAACTAATCCCCTCAACAACATTTTCACTTATGAGTAATAATCTTAATGAAGCTAGAAAGAGATAACACAGTATGTTTATACTATTTCACTTGAGAAATCCTCAAAAGCTAATCTAGTCCACCCGCCAAGGTGATTTTGCCTCTCTCAATTGAGGTCTTAATCCACTAATCAATAAGATTAATACAACGCACAAGCCAAACTGCTGGTGACTAACAACAATCTCTAAGACTCTCAAGTCCTAGACTTCTCAAGAAATCCAACCTTACCGATCTTTCTCAAGGAACAACCTCTAAGACAACACGTCTTAGACTTAACAAGAAATCCAACCTTATAGATCTTTCTCAAGGAACCCAAACCTAAGTTTGAAAGAGTTTAGTTTACAAAATAATGCTTCTTATACAAGCTGAGATGTAAACAATTTTTGGATCTATATGACTTAAGAAAGATATTAGTAAGAGAGTATTTTTGCAGCGAGCTTTCGTGTATCTTTCTTCAAGTCTTCATGTCTTTATATAGCCCTGTAAACTGTGACCGTTGAAGAGTGATCATAGCGATTTAGACTGACGGCGGCTTGATAGTGACGTGAGGACAGATAATACTTTTGTGTCCTGTCTTGTCAAGATATCTTCGTTTGTACTATTGCACTGTTTTCAAGATATCTTCGTTTGTACTGTTGTACAGTTGTATTTCGTTGCTTAGTCTTCTTATCTTGTTAACTTCAGATGCTTCTGCGAGCATGAGTAAGAAGGGAAAATGTAGCTTGGTTCTTAAGATCTTCAAGTCTTGGAGTCCTCAAAACTGCGTCTTCAGAGTCTTCAGCACTTGGTCTTCAGAACCCGTTATCTAGAGAGCGTAAGTCTTCAGCATCTGAACTTTGTTCATCAGAACCTCTGTCTTCAGATCTTCAGAACTTGTTCTCTTTAGACATTATATCAGAGTCTTGCAATCTTCAAATTCTCCTGAAGCAATTTTTGCAATTTAGCAGATCAAGTGTAGCGCATAGGGGAAAATATTCTCTTCTAACAACTCAGCCATGCTATTTATCGAAAGCAGAACATGTTTGTTAAATTCTCCAAAATAACAAACATTAGACCCAAAAAATTGTTCATACAAACATACTTGTTTGTTATCATCAAAACTCAGAGGAATTATTGCAGAACCAAATCTTGTTCTCACAATCTCCCCCTTTTTGATGATGACAAAACTATGTATTTTGATGATGCAATTTTGTACATAACACAAGGGTAAACGAAATAAGGAGGTTAAGGAATATTTATCCTTCACATGAGATACTCCCCCTGAATCTCAGACTGGGTGAAGATCAAGTATCTTGAATTGTGAACCTTTCTGGATGAACTCCCCCTGGTTCCAATAGGTCAGATACTGAAATCTTCATAGTCTTAATTTAATTACAAATTTGATCCTTCAGAGTTTAACAGGAACTCAGGTCTTCATCTTAAAACCTTGTTTCTATCAAAACTCAAGGACTTGAATTATCAGAGTCAAAACGTTTTGATTTCTTTATCAGAGTTCTGATTTGTTGAATTTTGATTTCTTTGAAGATCAACTTTATGATATTTAGTCAGATCAGAATTCCTGAAAAGAAAAACAAAAAATATATCTAACAGAAATAGCAGTTTATTGGTTAGACTTTAAACAGCTTTTTTTTCAGAGATTGGCTATGAGAACCAAAATAACACATTATTTCTCCCCCTTTTTGTCATAATAAAAAAGGTTTGTAATCAAAGGGTGAAAAACTAAATCCTAAATTCACAGAGTCGAAAGAAACAAAGAAAAACATAGGTGTCTCCAGAGGACATCTTGTCCAGAATCTTTTGAAGTAAGCTTCGAACATTTGCATTTGTAGCGTGCGATTTTTGTCGGTGACGCGACCACCTTATCGCGGAAATTGGGTTTCTACTCACAATAAGGAGAGGGTGCTACTTTCAGATTTCTTATTTATCCCATGATGCTGGAATGGAAAGGGAAGCTATCTAAACCTAACATTACAAGCGAATGTTTAACTGAACAAACGCTTTAAAGAGATTGGGGGGTCCGGGGTCAGGTTATACAATGGGGAGTTGTCAATTACCCATCCTATATGTGGTTATCCACAGAATGTTAGCTTTAGGTTCTGCTTTGAACATGATGGTGTTTATCTGTTAATGGGTTGGGAAAGTTTCTTGGGAAATATGAGTGAGTGAGTGAATTTTTGTTGATGTTCAGGTTTTTCCCGATGTTTTTGTTAAGGTACTGGACCTAAGTTTTAATTGGTATAAAGGTACTGGACCTAGAGTTTTTGATTAGTATGCTCGCTAAGATTTCGCAATCTTATGCCTACGTATTCCCGTTTAAATGAAACAGGGAAATCAGAGCAATTGTAGTTCCTCCTATTCTAAGGGAGGAAAAAGATATTTTGGTGTCTTGTTCAATGCCCAAGATTGAAGCTAAAAGGTTTGACTGAGAGAGAATTTGTCATCTCTAAGGAGGGATTGGACTTCCTCTAAGGGGATTGTTGATTTTTTGGTGTGCCTTGATTAAAGCCCAAGCTTGAAGCTAAGAGGTTGATTGACTCCACTTGGGAAGTCCTTATACAAAGCCTAAGAAGAGGTTGGAAAAGACTGACTCAACAAAAGAGTGTTTATATGTTTTGTACAAAGCCCAATATTGAGGCAAAAAAGAGACTGACTCTTTGGGGATATCATTATGCAAAGCCTAAGAGGAGGCTGAAAGTTTGACTTTTCTGGGGAAAATGTTCTATCTGTCTTGTACAAAGCGCAGGGTTTTGACTAAAAGGGATTTTGACTCCGCCGGGGAGGTTTGTATGTGTCTTGTACAAAGCCCAAGATTGAGGCTAAAAAGTTTTGACTCTGCGAGAAAGCATTTCTCAAAGCCTAAAAAAAGGCTGGGAGGAATTGACTCTACCGGGGAAGATATTTGTCCCAAGCTTAAGGGAAGGTTATGAAGATTTATGTCTTGTACAAAGCCCAAGATTGAGGATGAAAGGGTTTGACTCAATGAGAGAGTGCTTTTATCTGTCCTGTACAAAGCCCAGGGTTGTGGTTGAACAAGCTGGAGAAATCATTATACAAAGCCTAAGAGGAGGCTAAATTCTGCTAGGGGAAATCTTTATACCAAGCCTAAGAGGAGGCTAGAAAAGGATTGACTCAACAAGAGAGTATTTTTATCTGTCTTGTACAAAGCCCAAGATTGAGGCTAAAGAAGGTTTACTCAACAAGAGAGTCTGAAAAGGTGATTGACTCAACAAGAGAGTCTGAAGGGTGAGTGACTCAACAAGAGAGTCTGAAAAATGATTGACTCAACAAGAGATCCTAAAAAGGTTAGCTCCGCTGGGGAGAATCATTGTATAAAGCCCTAGAGGAGGCTAAAAGTTGAGGAAAGATCATTATACAAAGCATAAGAGGAGACTATCTTTCTGCTGGGGATTACTGAGATCCCTAGGCAGGTCCAAGTGGGGAATCAACTCTTGCTGAGGGTTCCAGAAGAGTTAAGATATCAGATGCCTTGAGGTTCTAATTTGGGATAATGTTATACTGATGATAAACTGACCCTGGCTGGGAATTTTAGGAGAGACATTGGGTTTTAGAACCCATGGGTTTTATCTCTACTAGAGATTGATCCAGAGTGGCCGGGGTTTTTCATATGTTTGTTGGGAACTTGAGAATGTCTTCGAGACTCAAGGGGATTTAGACTATCCAAGTCTACTAGTGTGGAAGAGTTTTATCTTTTGTATGATGCCCCCAGAGGAGGCAAGGGTATTAAGGGATGAGAATCAACCCTAAATTGGACTGTGATTTGACACTGGAAAGACTGCTCTAGCAAAGGATGACTAAGTTCTGCCTTATACCTTTAAGATGTCTTCAGGGTCCTTGTATTAAGCCCAAGAGAAGGCATGAGAACTTCTAAAAAGTCGGAGGGTCCTTATACAAAGCCCAAGAGGTGGCGGGGATGCTTTTAGGAAGCCTATGGGTCCCAAACCAAGAAAAGTTCAAGAAATGATATTCACCGAGAATAGATCATTTAGTGAAAGTTCTAAGGTTTGAAGAAATTCAAGAGATGCTATTCACCGAGAATAGATCAACTCTGGGGAGTAGAATATCTTTGACAATTTCTAATAGTGACAGCCTGAGAAAAGGTTCACGAAGAGTACTGCCTTTCTCTTTGTTCCATATTGTTTAAGCCCAAGAGAAGGCAAGACTGTATCTGGAAGTCCTATGGGGATCTAGTTTTAACTGTATTCAAGAGTGACCAACTGGCTTTACCTAGTTCTATACCTAGTTGTCGGGGAAAACTCTAAATAGCTATACTAGTATATATACAGTTGATATATGACAAGTATTTAAAAGGATATGAAAGAAGACTTACAGGGGAGCAGCTTCCCACAATACGTTATATATGAAAGCGAGTAAATGAAAGCTGTTAAAACTTACAGGTGAGCAAGCTTGCATGTTGTATTGTTAGTTGTTCAAAGAAATTAAAGAAAGTTTTGATAACAACAAATATTTGAACTTAAATCAAAAGGGAAGTTTTTTTTGAAAAGATTGTTGGGGCTTTTACTCAAGGAGAGGCCCAAATATAACAGTGATCGCACTGTTGTTTTGAAAATCGCATCGGGTCTTATACAATGACTGAGGCCCAAAGAGGTTTATTTACACAAGGATTGGGGCTTACACTCTTTCAAGAGGCCCAAAAGTGTTTTGAAAAAGAAAGATGGGACTTACAACACGAGGGGAGGCCTAGATGATTTTTGTTTTGAAATGGTGATCACGCCGTGATTATTTTAACGCAGAGGGACTTATACAATATCTGAGTCCCAAAATGGTTTTGGTTAAAAGGAGATTGGGTCTTACACTCTATTAGAGGCCCAAAGTGTTGAAAATTTAAAATCAAGAGGAAACCCTAATTTTAAATAAAAATGTTATTTTTCAAAGGAAATTAAATGAAAAGAAATGATATAAAATACCAAATATATTCAAAAATAAATTGTGCACCATGAAAAATATTTTGAAAAATCATGTTTAATTACATGAGAGTTTGAAATTCAATTGGTTTTGAAAGATCAAAGTGGGAATTCCATTTAAACATGTTTAAAAAAATTAAAATGAAATTAATTACAAAAATTCTAACTATATTAAATAAATAATATAAATTGGATTTTTTTGTAAAATAAAATATTTAAACATTTTAGTGAATTTTTAGAAAAAGAATCAATTCAAAAACATAAATATTCAGAGGGAAATTAATTTTTGAATCAATTAACAAAAATAACAAAAAATTCAAATATTTGAATATTTGAAAAAGGGCGCCAAGAACACCAAGTTCTTGCCCGCGTGCCCTGTTTCTGCAGATTTGCATTTTCTCACTTTTCTCCATGATTTCTCAATGGTTTTGCACGATTCAAACACCAATCTTGTTCGCTTTTGAACAAGGATCACAACCATGTAGATTAATTGCATTTATATTAAGTATTGAGTGAGAAATCAGAGGAAAACCTCAAGAACCCTAATTTCAGCATGAACACAATGAAATTCCATACACAATTGATTCATGGAAATTGATTGAGGGTTATCACTCCATACATGATTAGGAACATATGGCAAAATTATTGTGCAGTAAAATATGCATGCGTCATGGAGTTTGAAGAGTTTATGCTTACCTCTTGCAGCTGGTGATCGAATTTGGTGATGGAGGTGTTACAGCTAGGTTCTAATTATCTGGAAACTTCCTTATGTGCCAAGGATTGTGTTTGAATGCTTGGAATGAACGAAAATGATCTGGAACTTGAGATGGTACCCCAACTGTAAATCTGTCAAGAACTTGAGCAGTTGGATGGTGATTTTGAGAATCTGATGTTCCAGATGTGATATTGTGTTATGGATCACTTCTATATGTTATATGTGAGCAATAGGGAATGGCAACTGCAGCAGGCCTTTGGCCAATTGTGATCAAATGGAATCTCAAGTCTCCTCTAGCAATTGACTTGAGATTAGAGCACAGGATTTGTAGCTTTGGTTCAGAGATATGTCTTGACTGAATTCAATTGGAATAGGCTCAGTTCATGCCACCTTGATGCATTCATTAAAGGCTTGGAAACAAAATTGGAGTTTTGGCACTTTGTAGCCTTTTTAGGGATGACAAGCCTAATGTAGATAATTGGACTTTGGAGGCTTGTGGATCAGATCATTCCCTTCTTGTTTTATCCTCAGATGTGTCCAAATGGATGACAAGGCTTGGATTTATCAGATTTGGACAAATCGAGCAAAATGCATAAATTCTGCCTTGTAAAAACCAGTTCATGATGCCATGGTCCAAGAGTTGTATCTCCTTGCTTAAATGGAATTTGGAGATGATCTGGTACTTGTTGGAAAGCCCTCATGGCATACTTCAACTTTGATGTCCACCCTTAGATCTGGTTTGACTTGGATTAAGGTGAAAAATGTCCCTACATTTTGGAAAAAGTAAGGCAGATTCCGACTTAGTGAAAATTTCACTAAGTGTTAGAAAAATGTCATTTTCATGTTTTTAGCCATTTTGAATATTCCATAACTTAAAATCCATGAGAAATTAGAGTTTGATGTAGTTGAAGCTTTTTCAGAGTGTAGCAAGACCTACAAATCAAGCTTTGGATCACCCAAAATGGTTGCTTGGATCTCAAGTTATGGTCCTTGGAAGTTGGTACCCTAGCCACTTTGTTCCATAACTTAGAAAAATTCTAAGTTTTTTATGGTTACCCCTTTTACAAGTTAACTCACTTTCTTTGATTTTTCTTGATGAATGATGATTCAAATCACATATTAACATTGTTTTAGGGTCAAGGAACCTTGGTTGACCACAAATTCAAAAAGTCAAACTTGGATTTTTGTACAGTTGACTTTTTCAGCAGATGAAATTTTGACTTTGCGATCCTTTTGTGAAATTAATCCTTGGGCTCAATTAAACTTCATGGATGGCCTCCAAGGGTATTTAGGAATGTCTTGGACCTCTGCCCAAGGTTTGAGATCAAGGGTAGGCCAACAGTCAAGGGTAGGGTTGACTTTTTCCATCAAAAACCCTAATTGTGATCAGATGGTTTTGAGTTCTTGTGGCTTATGATTTGAGCTCTTTGTGTAAATCAAATCTTGTAAATATGTCAATATGGTGTATTTGAGGTCTTTGAAGTTCATTTTGAAGCTTCAAGCCATGCCTCACTTCACAAGTCAACTCAAGGGTTGAATTAGGTCAAAACCCTAATTCTTGATTTTTTGATAGATGGACCTTCAAGGTAATTTGGACATTGTGGGTGGGCTCTTGAGATCCTTTTGAGCTTTTTGGACCATACACTGAGGTATTGGCTCATGTCCATATGGAAATTTTCATCTGAAGGCACAATTTGGGGTATGACAGATGCCCCTATTTAATCTTCTTGGACCCGAAGGTGTGAATGGCGAAGGTATTCAGGCATTCGGGGTGCAAGAGGATTAAATATCGGAATACCCGAAATATTGGTGGTGGTTATGAATGACTGCTCGCTCATCCATCTTCTTTTGCTAAGCAATGATGCTTAGAAAAGGTAAAAAACTTCCCCTCGATCCTGGTCTTCAGCCACGGAACTGGTCTCAGTTTTTGAAATAAACTTCCCCTCGATCCTGGTCTTCAGCCAAGGAACTGGTCTCAATTTCTGATATAAACTTCCCCTCGATCCTGGTCTTCAGCCAAGGAACTGGTCTCAGTTTCTGCTATAAACTTCCCCTCGATCCTGGTCTTCAGCCAAGGAACTAGTCTCAGTTTCTGCTATAAACTTCCCCTCGATCTTGGTCTTCAGCCAAGGAGCTGGTCTCAGTTTCTTTTGTCAATAAACTTTCTTGACAAGAGACGCTATTTGTAGCAGTTTTCATCAAACTTCTCGCCGAGCTTTACTTGGGGAGATGCCATTTGATGGAAAAAAGTTTTGATGTCAGACTTGCTGGGGAACCCATTCGTCCGAGTAGTAAAGTCGTACAAACTTCTCTGTTGGAGACGCCATTTGTTGACTCTACTAGGGAAAATGAGTATCTTGAGAGACTGCTTCCTGCTTAGGGATATTACATCATACTTTTCCTCGAGGTTTTTTGTCGGAGAAATGCCATGTGATGCAATCCAATTTTGAGGTGTTGATGACTTCATTAACATTGATTCTCTTGGAGAGAAAAATCAATGTGTTGCTGAGAGTCTCTTGTCGTGAGGCTTCTTCTAGGGATTTTCCTTAATCCGGGAAAGCAAAGATATCATCTTCAATGGTGAAAAGTACGTTTGTCGAATGCTTCTTTGCCTTTCATAGGTTCAAGTTATCAAAGTGGTCAAGGCCCAATTCCAATCCAGAAATAAAATGGAGGAGAGATTGTTCAGACGCAACATTTCCAGATGAGGAAAGAACTGACAACTCGATTGAGAGGACTTTTATCACTAGGGGACAAGACCGACCAGAGTGATATTAATGCAATATGAATATGTATATGAATCAATAAGGCATGATGTATGTATGTTCATGCTGACAAAACTGACGAGACATACAGACTAATAGATGAATACGACTGGATACTCGGCCATTGCTGGGGATGAAAAGTATCACTTGTTCAAAATAGTAATCCTGCCTTGCTTAGGAGGGATAATCCCTGTGGGGAACAACCATGGTCGAACTTAGGAGATCAGAACTCTGTCGGGGATGTCGGATAGAATATTTGGATCTGACATAGCTGATCCTTCATTTAGGTGTACTGATTTAGAAAGAGTACTTTGATTCTGCACTTTGAGGTTCAACCACCTTTGGAGAAGCGATCGATGTTCTTTTAATGTTCAACAGTCAAAAGAATTGCCATCTTTATTTTAAAAGAAGAAAAAATTTTGACAAGTAAAATTCTTTTTTTTTTTTAATTTCAAGAATCGTTGATCATATTAAAATGTCGTTTTGTAAAGCTAAAACAAATAAGAATTGCAAACAAAAGCACTAGGGCTCAAATTTTATTGATAGGATGGAAATCAGCCAAACGCGTGATTCCATAGAGTATTTACAAAGTTAGAAAATGGTAATTTTAAGGGGAAAAGGGCTACATCGAAACATGACGACCGTTATCCTTCTACCAACTTTGAATTCTGAACATCCTGAGCTTCCGTCGAAGATGACCTTGACTGGAGTTTTCTTGATGGATGGCATGACCGCTGTTGGGGAATTTTCCCCTTTATTGGACGTAGTTACTTGCCATGAATCCCTAACTTTTGCCTGGATTGTACTTTGAGATTTCCAATCCATCGGGATGATTTTTTGATTATGTCTCTAATTTTAGCTTGGACCGCCCCTTCGCGTTTTCATTCCACCGAGACATTTTTTTTTATTTAGACGAAGTATTTCTTGACTACGTCAACATTTGTGGGGTAGGCAAATTCCTCTCCATCCATAGTTGCAAGTCTCAAGGCGCCGCCTGAGAAGGCTTTCTTCACCACATAGGATCCATCATAATTCGGAGTCCATTTTCCCCGGGAATCAGTGCTCAAGAGGTCTCCTTTTCTATAGACGCGAGGTCGGACCTTTTTGTCAAACGCCTTCTTCATCCTTTGCTGATACAACTGACCATGGCATAGTGCTGTTATTCGCTTTTCTTCGATCAGATTCAGTTCGTCGTGTCAACTTTGACACCATTCAACCTCTGTTAGCTTAGCTTCCATTAATACTTGGATTGATGGGATTTCTACTTCTATGGGAAGCACTGCCTCCATGCCATATACTAGAGAGAAAGGGGTTGCCCCTGTTAAAGTGCGGACAGATGTGCGATAACCGTGAAGAGCAAAGGGTAACATCTCGTGCCAGTCTTTATAGGTTACAACCATCTTCTGAACAATTCTCTTGATGTTCTTGTTAGCCGCTTCTACCGCTCCGTTCACCTTGGGTCGGTAGGGAGATGAGTTATGGTGTTTAATCTTGAACTCAGTGCATAACTCTTTCATCATCTTGTTGTTCAAGTTGGATCCATTATCAGTAATGATCTGGCTTGGAACACCATAACGGGAGATGATATTGTTCTTGATAAAGCGGATCACGACTTGTTGGGTTACATTGGCGTATGACGCTGCTTCGACCCACTTGGTGAAATAATCAATGGCAACCAGGATGAACCGATGTCCGTTTGAAGCTTTGGGTTCGATCATGCCAATCATGTCGATTCCCCATATGGAAAAAGGACATGGGGAAGAAAGAAATTTGAGATGCGTTGGCGGTACATGGATCTTGTCTGAGTATATCTGACACTTGTGACATCTCCTCATGTACTTGTAGCAGTCGGATTCCATGGTCAACCAGTAGTACCCTGCTCTTAGAATTTTTCTCGCCATTGTGTGTCCGTTGGCATGAGTGCCAAAGGATCCTTCGTGAATCTCTTTCATCAACATGTTTGCTTCTGGTCTATCTACGCATCGGAGTAAGACCATGTTGAAGTTTCTCTTATAGAGTGTATCACCGCTCAGAAAAAAGTTGTCTGCCAATCTCCTAGGGGTCTTTCTATCTTTTCTGGATGCCCCAGGTGGGTACTCTTGTTTCTGAAGGAAGCATTTGATGTCGTGATACCAAGTTTGGTCATCTATGACTGCTTCTATCGCGAAGATTTAAGCGGGCCGTTCAAGGCGCATTATGTCAACCATAGGTATGTCATTCCATTGACCTATATTAATCATGGAAGAGAGAGTGGCTAATGCATCAGCCATGTGATTCTCTTCACGAGGGATGTGATGAAACTCGATTCTGTTGAAGAATGGTAACAACCTTCTCGCGTAGTCTTTGTAAGGAATCAGTCCTGATTAGTATGTGTTCCAATCTCCTTTGATTTGATTGATAACCAGGGCTGAGTCTCCATACACATCCAAGTTCTTAATTCTTAAGTCAATTGCTTCTTCGAGACCCATGATACAAACTTCGTATTCGGCCTCTTTGTTTGTGCACTTGAATGTTAATCTGGCAGTGAAAGGAATATGGGTACCCTGAGGTGTTATGATGATTGCCCCAATTCTGTTTCCATAATTATTGACAGCTCCGTCAAAGATTAGTCCCCATTGGGAACGTGGTTCTAACCCTTCACCGGGTAACCGTTCATCACAGTCTTTCATTTTTAAATACATGACATCTTCGTCTGGGAAGTTAAATCTGACTGATTCCTGATCGTCAATCAGTTGATGAGCCAAATGATCGACTAAAATACTTCCTTTGACGGCTTTTTGAGCATGGTACTCGATGTCGTATTCTGATAACAACATCTGCCAACGGGCTATCCTTCCCGTGAGAGCAGGTTTTTCAAAGACATACTTGATTGGATTCATTTTGGAGATTAACCAAGTAGTGTGACGAATCATATACTGGTAAAGACGTTTGGCTGCCCAAGCCAGAGCACAGCAATTTTTCTCAAGCGTAGTGTACCGAGTCTTGCAGTCGATGAACTTCTTGCTCAAGTAGTAGATGGAAGACTCTTTCCTTTTGGTTTCGTCTTGTTGGCCAAGTACACAACCCATGGAGTCTTCCAAGACTATTAAGTAGATGATCAGTGGTCTTCCTTCCACTGGAGGTGATAGAATCGGTGTATTCAACAGGTATTCCTTGATACTGTCGAAGGCGGTTTGGCAGTCTTCTGTCCACACGCAGTCCTGATTCTTTTAGAGTAATTTGAAGATTGGCGCGCATGTCGCAGTCATGAGGAATATAAATCTTGAAATGTAGTTCAGACGTCCCAGGAATCCTTTGACTTGTTTTTCAATCTTTGGAGAAGGCATTTCTTAAATGGCCTTGACCTTGTTAGGATCAACCTCAATTCCTTTCTGGCTGACGATGAACCCTAGCAGTTTCCCTGAACGGACACCGAATGTGCACTTGTTGGGATTCAAGCAGAGTTTGTACTTTCTCAGATGCTCGAATAGCTTTGACAGGTGGGTCACATGCTCCTCTTCTGTCTTATATTTGGCAATCATATCATCGACATACACTTCGATTTCTTTGTGTATCATGTCATGGAACAGAGTTGTCATGGCCCTTTGATAGGTTGCCCCGGCGTTCTTCAAATCAAACGGCATTACCTTGTAACAAAAAGTGCCTCATGGGGTGATGAATGAAGTTTTCTCCATGTCTTCCGGCGCCATTTTGATTTGATTATAGCCCGAGAATCCATCCATGAAGGAGAAAACTTTAAACTTTGTTGTACTGTCTACCAGCATGTCAATGTGTGGTAAGGGAAAGTCATCCTTTGGACTGGCTTTGTTCAGATCCCTGTAGTCTACACACATTTTGACCTTTCTGTCTGTTTTTGGAATTGGTACTATGTTGGCTAACCATTGAGGATATTCTGATGTGGCGAGGAAACTTGCGTCAATCTGTTTCTGTACTTCCTCTTTGATTTTGATGGCCATGTCTGGATGAGTCCGTCTTAGTCTTTGTTTTACCAGCGAACATTCTGATCTTAACGGTAGATGATGTTCCACGATTCTGGTATCCAACCCTGGCATATCCTGATAGGACCAAGTGAATACATCAGTAAATTCTTTGAGAAGCTTTATCAAACCTTCTTTGACAGTTGGACTGAGCAGTGCCCCAATCTTGACTTCTTTTCTCTTCTCTTCTGAACCCAAGTTGACCGTTTCCAACGGCTCTTTGTGAGGTTCAATGGACCTTTCCTCTTGTCTGAGTAATCGGGAGATCTCTTCTGGAATTTCTTCGTCATTTTCTTCTTCAGCCTCAAATACCGAGAATTCAAAGTTGGGAGAAAGCATTGGATCATAGGTTTCAATGGGGTTTAAAACAAGCAATATGCATGACGTGATGATTTGTTTTAGAAGAGATAGAGAGAACGCAAGAGTGTGTGCAGTGTAATTTCTGGAAAATGCTTGTTTTTATTATTTGAGTTGTTTTTTGGATTACCATTTTCTGAAAAAGCGAAAAGAGAAAACAACAATAAATGCCGAAATTACATAACGACGTTATTTTATTTATGATCTTGTCGATTCTTGAAAATACAATTACAGAAAGTGAGCCCTATCAAAACATCCGTTTCACCCGGGCAAGGTGAAAGGTTAAGATAATGACGGCAATTACTCAGACTTATAAACGACTTTCGGAACGTTGACAGTGACCCATTAGCGGCGAACTCCTCGGTGAATCACAAAGTCAGGTACCTTCCTTTTTGGCTTGTCTTTAGAAATAACACTGACTTCTGGTGGAGCAGGATCATTGGAATCTGTTTCCCAGGCAGAGTTGTCATAGACGAACTGTAACGACCCAGTTTTCGTGTGCGTTTTATTTAATCGAGTCGTTTGATTATTATATTATTATTTTATTTTATTTTTGACTTTTATCGGAAAATATGTTATCTTTCAATGTTGTGATATTTTATCGGGTTTTAGGATCGTTTGTGAGATATTTGAGTGTGGGGGTATTTTGGTCATTTTAGGATATTTTTGATTAAGTAAGAAAAATAGAAAATAGTAGAGAGAAAAAGAGAAAGAAAGAAAAGGAAAAGAAAGAAAAAGGAGAGAAAAGAGAAGAAGAAGAGAAATAGTGGAAAACTTGGAAAAATCAAGAGAAATCAACTTCTAGTATCGATTTAATCGGGTAAGGGTGCGAAATTCAATTATTGTATACTTGTATATGATTATGTATGTATATTTGTGATGTTTGTTGGATTGAAATGGAAATATTTTAGTAAACCCATTTTTGGTAAAATCGATTAGAAATTGATTAAATGTGTTGAAAATTATGTTGTTAGTGTTCCTTATTGTTAGTACATGATAAATGCATCTTGTTAGTAAGTGTATTGGTGTTTTTCTGGGTATTGAGTGATGATTTGGAGGGTTTTGGATTGGAACCCGTATGAACAATTATGCAGAAGAATTTTTCTGAGATTTCCAGGTCATACGCGTATGGGGCCTATTCATACGCGTATGGACCTTGGCAATACGCGTATGGTGGGCGAGCCATAGGGCCAATACGCGTATCGGTTGCTTGTTTTCTCGGCCATCTGCCCATTTGCGTATGATACGCGTAGCATTTTGGGGCAATATGCGTACGGGCTTGGGTATTACGTGTACGGACATTTACACGTGAACTTTGGGAAAAATGAGTCTCTGCTCATACGTGTATGGATCATGGTGATACGCGTATGAACAGGACTTTTGCAAAATGGGACTTTTCAAAATATCGTTTTTCGTTTTCGTTCGTAACTTTTGATCCCTATATCCGATTTTTGCATTCTTGGTATCGTTGCGTAGCTATTGAGCTGTACTTTCTTGTTATGATGATTTTGGAATTGTTAACCGATTTAATTATGTCAGAAAGTTGGGAATAGTGCCAATTGTCGACTTTTGTCATTATACTTGTACGTAATTGATGTGTATTGTGCAAGGTGCTGTTGTATGATGTAAACGTATGTGTTTAGATGATGTTGTGATGATTTGTGGCCGTATGGAAATTAAATGCATTATTTTGGGCATAAGTGCAAAGTGTGATTTTTGTCGATGTAAATGAATGTATTCCTGTGTGCATATTAAATGTCATGGGTCATTGTATGCCAAGCATCATGATATGCATTGTGAACGTCCTGAGTGACGGTTTGGATTCCAGAGGGAATTCGCTATAATTTTGTGTGCCCATGTGGGGTGTGAGCGATGATTATAGACGATCGTGTGCCCATGTGGGGTGTGAGTGATCGGGTCGTGTGCCCGTGTGGGGTGTGAGCGATCCATAAACACCGTGTGCCCGTGTGGGGTGTGAGCGGTGGGGAACATCGTAGGCCCGACGGGGAGTTACAGTGATGTAACGAGCGATGGTTCCAGCAGAGTTCCTGAGTGAACTAGTGATGAGAAACAATGGAAGTCGGTACCGCATGTGCATATGCATAGAGTCGTTGTGTCGGTCTCTTGCATTTGCATAAATCATTTATGGTTGTTTATGTGTGGATTTGTGGATAAATGGATATATGGATATGTATTGGTGATGGAAATATGTATTGTGTCCTGTAATGTCTTGTGTTTGAATTATGGCGTGAGTTGTGGTGAGAATCGTATAATTGTGTATTTTCGTGTTATATATATAATTTTATGCAATTATATTATGGTTGTTTTTCTCACCCTTCTGCTGTTTTATAATACTCTATGAGGCATTGCAGATTAGAGTTGCTGGAGGTATTTTTTGTGAAGCTTTGCGTCTTCATTCTTTTGTCGGTCGGCTCTGATATGTGACACCGGGTAGTTAGGGAGGCCGTTTGTGATAATTGTATATTATGTATATGTATAACTTTTAGCTTGTGCATGTATAACCTGATGTATGACAAACTTTTCATGATATATATATGTATGTTATTCAGTTTTAGATTTTCCGCTTTTATTCTAAATTCTGAAATGTGGGTGTAAGGAACTGAGTTCCTCTGTTGATTGCTACCCCACTGTTGCATATCTTTATGAGCAGGTTTTGTATGTATTGTTTCAAATTGATGTGACCCTCCCGATCTATGCCATGATAATTTAAATATACTCTGACGAAATTTCGAATTTTCCTTTACTGTTTTTATTAATTGGGGGTATAGATTGGGGGTGTTACATTAAGTGGTATCAGAGCCAGTTTGTGTCAGTCCGTGCCAGTTTGTGTCAGTCCTTGTTGGTCGTTGTGGTTGGTTGAGCTGTTTGTCTAACCATAGTTTCTGTTATTGGAAATGAACAGAATATGGCTGGTAGGAATGATGCTGCTTTGACTGCGGCTATGCAAGCTATGGCTCGTGCTGTGCAGGGTGCACCTAATGCTGCGGGTAATGATGAGTTCAGGAAGAACAAACCGCCTGTCTTCAAAGGAAGATATGATCCGGATGGTGCACAGATTTGGCTGAAAGAGATTGAAAGGATTTTCCGAGTGATGGATTGTGAGGAGGATCAGAAGGTGAGACTAGGTACTCACATGTTATTGGAAGAAGTTAGTGATTGGTGGGTTAGTACTCGACGTGTGTTGGAAGCTGCAGAAGAGGAAGAAATTACTTGGGAAGTTTTTAGCCGGGAGTTCTTGAGGAGGTATTTTCCTGAAGATGTGAGAGGGAAGAAGGAAATTGAGTTCTTGGATCTAAAGCAAGGTAATATGTCTGTAGTTGATTATACTGCTAAGTTTGTGGAACTTGTGCAGTTTTATCCTCATTATGCTGAAGCTACTGCTGAATTCTCTAAGTGTGTGAAGTTTGAGAATGGCTTGCGTCCTGAGATAAAGCAGGCGATTGGATATCAGAGGATTCGGAGGTTTTCTGATTTGGTAGATTGCTGTAGGATTTATGAAGAGGACAGTAAGGCTCGTTCTACTCATTACAAGAGTGTGAGCGAGAGGAAAGGGAAGCAACAGTTCCGTGGTGGTCCGTATGTGACACCAGCTGATAAAGGTAAACAAAGAGGGAATTTTGAGAAAAGTTCAGGTGGAGAAGGAATGTCTGGTCCTATGAGGTGTTATAAATATGGTGAGTTGGGGCATCGTCAGTTTGAGTGCAGGAAAGATTTGAGGAAGTGTACTAATTGTGGAGGTGTAGGACATGTTGCAGCTGATTGTGCCAGGAAGAATGTGGTGAAATGTTACAACTGTGGTGAACCTGGTCATATTAGTACCAAGTGTCAGAAACCGAAATAAGCTCCAGCTGGTGGAAAAGTATTTGCATTATCAGCGACTTAGACTTCAAGTGCAGATCGTCTGATTCGAGGTACTTGTTTTATTAATAGTACTCCTTTGATTGCTATTATTGATACTGGAGCGACTCATTCGTTTATTTCGTCTGAGTGCGCGAAGCGTTTGAATCTTGTGTTGTCTGTGATGGGTGTCGCTCCCAGGATTTTCATCAGGTACAAACACGAGAGTGGCGCGGAAAACAAAGTCGCCAGCCGTGTAAATTTATCCCAAGGGAGGGAAAGGGAACACCGCATAAACCTGAGGAAGAGGGAAAGGAATGGTCATCGCAACCATAACCTGGATTCGGGAGTCGGTTACGCGAGGGGAAGGTGCTAGCACCCCACGCGTCCATCGTACTCGATGGGATCCACGCTTATTGTTTATTCTAAGGGTGAGTTATACTATCATCTAGGGCTGTACTAAAACGGGGAAGGGGAAAACAAAGACAGACTTGGTAGGACGTCAACGTCCTAGGCCTACGTACCCCCCTTGTGCAATGGGGAATTCAGAGTCAACGTAGTTCGGACCAAGTTCTTTTTGTGTTTTTTATGAGCGAGGTTAAGTTCGCGTCCGGCATTTAGGGTCGATGCCTGTTTGCGACTCAGACGGAAGGTAACGTGCCCTTTTTGAAAATAGCCTTTAGTTTGAAGATCCCGAAGGACAAAAAGGTTTGAGGTTGGTTTGTATTTTTTAGGACAGAAGTGGCTTAAGTTAGTTCTTAGGTTGCATTGCACCAAAGTCTAGGGCACAGGGGCGAATACTTAATGCATCATCCCAAGACAGGACGCTCGCTAAGCACTCTAGAAAGATGAGAGGAAGCCCCTCATTTCTCATTCCCCACGCTTAAGGCTCGTGCGCAATACAATTTATTATTATTAAGTGTTTTTAGAAAGTTTAAGATGAGAAGAGAGAAGACACTAAGGTAACTCTAAAGGGGGGACTATGAGTCCTAAAGTTATCATGCATAGGTGACCTATGGTTAGTGAGGTTTGCCGACAACCTAAATCCTAAAGGAAGAAGAGAGGAGAGAAAGAAAGGATACGAGTGACCATGGATACTTATCCATACCCTTAAAGAACTTACCTTAGTCCCTGCATAAAAGGTTAGTGAGAAACAGACATAAATAATATCAAAGCAAATAAAAATCAAGCAATGGCAAACAATAATGATAATAATCCAAACATGAACTCAGAAGTTAGAGAAACAACCCCAAAGCAAATGGCACAAGTGCCTTTTCAAACAGATAATCTGATGTGGTCAGAAATAGGCATACAAGAAGATCTCAAGTGAAAGCCAATCAAATAATTAGAAAAATAACTCCTAAAATTCCCAAATTAAACATCAATATTATTCAACCAGAGATAAACCAAATATCAAAAATCCCTACAAAAAATCAAGATATTAGTCATCTAAACAATTAGGCCAAGTTCAGGTGGGAAGTAGGGTTTAATGAGCCAAAGGGAAGGACCAAAATGCAATATGCAATAATTTTAATGCATTTTAGAATGTTAATGAACAAATGCAAAAAGAACGGATCAAAAATATTTTATGGTTGCAGAGAAATAAAATAAAGAAATTTAAGTATGCATGGTATATGTAATTCAAAAAGAAAATAGACTAAATAATTAATTTAAATGATAAAAATAAGATAAAAATAAAAAAATAAAATTTGTAAAATTTTATAAAATGATGAAAATGATGCATGAATTTTATGATGATTTTTAGATGCAAGGATGTATTTTAAAAATAAAAGATGAAAATGTAATAATTAAAATAAAAATAAAAGTGAGATAAATGGAATGGGGGTGCAATGAGTAGTCCAAATGCGTTAGAAATGAAGGTTGGGCCAGAGAGTGGGGGTGCGAACAGCAACCCAGCCCGTCAGCGAAAAAAAATAAAATAAAAAGACTACCATGGAGTGCCATGTGACTGGCACATGCGTATTTTTAATGTGCTGGCTCGTGCATGGCCACCCGATTCATCCAATGTCCCTGATCTGGTCAACTTAAAATAAAAGTAAAATAATGAAATAAAATGATTGGGAGAACACCATAGGAGCGGTGGGTCATAAACACAGGATCAATAAGTTAAAATCAGAAAAAAAATAAAATAAAAGACATATGGCCGCGTGAGGATCGTTGGATGGGAAGGATGAGTGGCTGGGATTTCGTCTTCTTCGTGAAGACCCTTGGCCGGCCGGAATTCCCCAGGTCGCCGGAGCCCTAGCTCCGGCCGCCCTAGCTTCACCTGCGGATCTTAAAAAGTGCCCAGAAATTTCATGGGGGTACACTATCCGACCCAGAATTTCGTCAGGAATCCAAATATGGCATCAAAAATCGCAAATTGTTAGTGTATAATAAAAAGCGAACGAAATATCATTAGGGCACAAAACTTTAAATCCACATTACAAGCAAACCACACGTCCAAAATTAAAAATAAATAGATCAGGATAATCATCAATCATCACACGTCAATATGCATATAAAAAAGGAGAGTTTTATGATGGTCAAAAAACCTACCAACCTGAGATGGTGCAACTCTACTCTTTGCTTTTGGCTGTGAATGGTGGTTGATTTCTAATCTGTGGATCACCAGGATTCTGTTGGTGAAAGAATTTCTTCGAAACTCTTTGTGAATTGAGAGATCCAATGATTTCAAGAATTAGGGTACAAGTTGTTGTTCTCCTCCAAATGCACGTGAATGAACCCTAACCAGTGCATGGATAGGTTTAAATAGGCTAGGGTTTTCTTCTGATGAGGAATTGGGCTTGGGAAATTCTTGGTTTAATGAGTTTTAGAATTATTTTGAAAAATCACATTATGTTAAGTACACCTCCTCCATGCATGTATGCTTAAGAATTCCATGATGGATCACTTTCATTTGGATTGCTAGTTACACCTCAATGGAACTTGGGCCTTGAAAACAATTGATTCATGAGTTTTAAACAATTTATCAATTTTGAACAATGGAGAATAAGTGAAGAACACACCATGGAATTCCTTAACTCTTGGGCCCAAAATAATCCTCAAGGAATGTCCTTTGATATTAGAATGTGGCATGAAGCAATGGAATTGATTATAGGTCATTATGCCCAAAGTTGTGAAAATAGAGCCATGAAAAACCCTAAAAACCACTTTGCCTTCTTTTGATCATAACTGGAGTTTCACAAATGATATGGAGACCCACTAGTACTTGTTGGAAAGAGAAGAAAAAGATCTTCAACTTTCATGTTGGAGAAAAATTCGTTTGAAGCTTTCTTGATGATGAAAAGTCAAGTTGAATGCAGTGTAGGAACTTTCCCAAAAAGGAAACTTTTCATTATAGGTCACTTTCCAAATTTAGAAACTTTGCACCAACTCCTGATTCCTGATAAATATGTATGAAACTTGACCCTTGAAGACCATATAAGGATGTGATACCTTGAAAACCTTGGAGAGAACCTCAAAATTTCACAGTTGACTTCCCCTCTCACTGTTGACTTTTACCCCATTCACCTGATTTTCAACCCATGGGCCAATTGAACTTCTCCTGAACCAAACTGATGGACAACCTCCCACCCCTAGGTATTTAGGGACCCAAGGAATACCATAGAATCAAGTCTTGCCCAAAAAATCAGAAATAAACTTACTTTATAGCAAACCCTAGTTGTGGTACCCTCAGTCTAGGAGGAAATAAGACAGTCTCCAAATCCAAATTCCTCTGAGTATGATGTGTATCCTCTCCAACAAAGATAAGATATGCCATTTGATGATGATAAAAACCCAAGGAACTTTCTTATTGGAGCAATAAACCCAAGAATCTCAAAACCCTAATCTATGCACTAGTTAGGAGAGGATGATCCACCTGAGCTCTCTTGCCACTTGTGAACTCTTGATGATGTGATAAACCAGATAGGACCTTCATGAACTGCCTCAAGCACCTTGACCCCATGCTAATGATATGCATACATGATAATGCAAAAAATGCAATGAAACATAAGCTAGTTAGTAATAAAGTAAGGAGGGCAAATTTTGGGGTGCAACAGCTGCCCCTATTCAATCAACTTGGTCCTGAAGGTATGATAGCGACGACTCTCAGACAATCAGGATGCACGGAGATTGAATACCAAAGAACCCGGAAATTTGCAATCCTCTGCTGGAGAATTAGCCATAAATGCTGTAACGAAACAAACTCTCCCAAGTTATGTCATCTCTGCTGATAAAGAGAACTCACAAAGGAGATATCCAAAAAGGTTGCTATCTCTGCTGATAAAGAGAAACTAGCAAAATAAATACCGTTCCTGCTGATAAAGGGAACCCGACAAAAGAAAATCTCCAAAAGATTGATATCTCTGCTGATAAAGAGAAACTAGCAAAATGAATGCCATCCCTGCTGATAAAGGGAAACTGACAAAGAAAATATCTGAAAGATTGCTATCTCTGCTGATAAAGAGAAACTAGTAAAACCCATGTCATCCCTGCTGATAAAGGGAAACTGACGAAAGAGAATCTCCAAAAGATTGCTATCCCTGCTGATAAAGAGAAACTAGCAAGATGAATGCCATCCCTGCTGATAAAGGGAACTGACAAAAGAGATATCTGAAAGATTGCTATCTCTGCTGATAAAGAGAAACTAGAAAAATAAATGTCATCCCTGCTGATAAAGGGAATTGACGAAGAAAATATCCGAAAGATTGCTATCCCTGCTGATAAAGAGAAACTAGCAAGATGAATGCCATCCCTGCTGATAAAGGGAACTAGCAAAAGAAATATCTAAAAGATTGCTATCTCTGCTGATAAAGAGAAACTAGCAAAATAAATGTCATCCCTGCTGATAAAGGGAATTGACGAAGAAAATATCCGAAAGATTGCTATCTCTGCTGATAAAGAGAAACTAGCAAACTGATGGCGACTTCACTGGGGATAACGTGAAACAAAACTTCTGGTTTAAACCACCACTGGCAAACAAAATATGTCAAGCAAGAACGGGTTTTCACAGAAGAGAAAGGCCAGACAAACTTCTAACGGACCCATGGTTCACAGATAAGATGACTCCGCTGGGGAAAGGAGAAGCCTTAATAAAAGACTCTGCCGGGGAGCACAAGTATGAGGAACGCATCCCTCCAAAATCTCCCGAGTTATGCCATCTCTGCTGAGAAAGAAAACTGGCAAGGAAAGTATCAAACCTGGCTTATGCTTCGAATGCAAATGTTTGAACAATGGCATAATGCTCCAACGCTATGTGTTTGAGGATGCAATGCAAATGCTTATGATATCCAAAAGGGGTCCCTCCAGCAAAATAAATGCCAGAGAGAAAATATCAATTCAGCTGGGGATGACAAACATAAATTGTCCTCTGAATCCAGGAACTCTGCTGAGAAGGGTCATACTGATCGACTCTTCGGATCAACAACTTCTGCTGGGGATGAAATCTCAAAAGAACTACCGGGGACCCCACCTGCCTTTCACTGAAGGTAGCAAAGAAACTTGAAATTCCTCCTCTGCTGGGGGAGTTGAGAGATAACGGAACCGGAAATTTGTTATTGAGGATCGCCAATAACAATTGGGCTTAGAACCTGCTGGGGAAAACAGTCCATGATACTAGCCTGCTTGGGGATACCGCTGATCTTAGCCTGCTGATGGGGAGAATGACTTTACTCCCATCTTGATGGGGATTAGAATATGACATTGTTGGTGAAAGCACGCTTCCTGACTGGGCGGGGAAGGTGAACACCCTGATTCTGTGGGGAATAATGCCTTGATCCGGAGAAAATACTTTCCAAGCCTTCTGCTGGGGGAAGTCTACTCTGCCGAGGAAAGTTTGTCCTGCTGGGGAAGGAGCAATCTCAATGCTGGGGAAGCAAACTGCTGGGAGAATACAATCCTGTTACCCTGCAAGTCAAATAACAACAAATAGAATATGCCACAACCTGGCTATCACCGTTAACGCCTAAGTAATTTCTACTGCTTTTCGTTATGCTTCGCGAAGCTCGAAACTTTATATGCAATGTTTATCAAAAATATCGGACGTTTTCACAAACAACACAGCAAAAGTAAAAGTAAAACAAACAATGAAAAGCTATTTGAGTGAAATGAATATTTTATTGAAGAGTGGCCTGTGAATACGTAATTGCGCGAAAACAAAAAGAAAATACACATGTCGGCAATGTGGGGAACAGATATCCACCATGATTCGACTCAGCTATGACCCATATGTCTTGCTTATCCACAATTGTCTTGACCTTTGAAGAGACTAACTGTACTGATTCCTCTCTTTCGGAACTTCCAGGTATCGAGAATGTTCATAGATCGAACGCAGATCGTAGCCTTTCGCTTATAAATCTCTAACTTTTGCCTGGATCGGCCTTTTCGGGTTTTCAATCCACCGGGATACCCATTTTTGCCAAAGTCGCCTTTTCAGGTTTTCGACTTTGCGGGTTTACACATTTCTTTTTACATTTTATCCCTAACTTTTGCCCGAACCTTTTCCTTTTCATGGTTCGCCGGGATGCCCCTTTTTGCCTGGATTTTCTTTTTATGTCCAGCGGGTCTTTTTATGCGAAGTATTTTTTGACTACGTCTGCGTTCACAGGGGATGTAAAATCTTCGCCATCCATGGTTGAAAGTAGTAAGGCTCCACCAGAGAAAACCTTTATGACTACATACGGCCCTTCGTAGTTTGGAGTCCATTTGCCCCTGTGATCTGTCTGAGGAGGAAGGATCCTTTTCAAAACCAATTCGCCTGTCTGAAAACTCCGAGGACGCACTTTCTGGTCAAAGGCGTGCTTCATCCTGCTCTGATACAATCGACCATGTGGGATGGCTGCTAATCTCTTTTCTTCAATAAGGTTCAACTGATCCAACCTGGAACGTACCCATTCAGCCTCATCAAGCTTCCTATCTGCCAAAACTCTCAAAGACGGAATCTCGACCTCTAAGGGTAAAACTGCTTCCATACCATATACCAATGAGAAAGGGGTTGCCCCAGTTGACGTACGCACCGAAGTACGGTAACCATGTAGGGCGTAAGGTAACATCTCATGCCAGTCCTTATATGTTACCACCATCTTCTGCACAATCTTCTTGATATTCTTATTTGCCGCCTCAATAGCACCATTCATCTTTGGACGATACGGAGAAGAATTGTGATGCTCGATCTTGAAACTCTGACATAGTTCCTTTATCAATTATTATTCAAATTCGAGCCATTATCAGTAATGATTCTCTCCGGGACCCCATAACGACAAATGATGTCCTTCTTTATAAACCGGGCTACCACTTGCTTGGTGACATTGGCATACGAGGCTGCCTCCACCCACTTTGTGAAATAGTCAATGGTAACCAAAATGAAACGATGCCCATTGGAAGCAGTAGGCTCAATCTTTCCAATCATATCTATGCCCCACATTGCAAACGGCCAAGGAGACGACAACACATTTAGAGGCGTAGGCGGTACGTGCATCTTATCTGCGTAAATCTGGCATTTATGGCACTTCCGGGCATACTTGAAACAATCAGACTCCATAGTCATCCAATAATATCCTGCTCTCAATAAATTCCTAGCCATGGTGTGTCCACTGGAATGAGTACCAAAAGAACCCTCGTGAACTTCCTCCATCACTGAGCTTGCCTCGTGTTCATCAACACAATGTAGCAAGACCATATCGAAGTTCCTCTTATATAACACATCATCCTTGTTCAAGAAGAAGTTTCCTGCCAACCTTCTCAGAGTCTTCTTATCCTTGGTGAAGGCACCCTCTGGATACTCTTGTCTCTTCAAAAAACCTTAATATCATGATACCACGGTTTACCATTAGACACATCTTCAATTGCAAACACAAAAGCTGGTCTGTCCAGACGCATGATTCTAATCGAAGGTGTTTCATTCCAACGGTTCACCTTATACATGGATGCCAACGTCGCCAACGCATCAGCCATCTGATTCTCAGCTCGGGGCACATGATGAAAATCCACCCTATCAAAGAAAGGTAACAACCTTCTGGCATAGTTGTTATAAGGTACCAAATTTGCCTGACGAGTCTCCCATTCTCCTGTAATCTGATTAACCACCAATGCGGAATCACCATAGACATCGAGGTTCTTAATTCTCAAATCAATTGCTTCTTCTAACCCCATGATGCATGCTTCATACTCCGCCTCGTTGTTGGTACACACGAATGCTAACCGGGCAGTGAAAGGTATATGAGAACCCTTCGGGGTTGTAATGATTGCCCCAATTCCATTACCATATGAGTTAACAGCCCCATCAAAAATCATCTTCCACTGTGATCCAATCTCAGGTCCTTCGTCAGGCAGAGGCTCTTCACAATCCTTCATTTTCAAAAACATAACATGCTCGTCTGGAAACTCAAACTTCATAGCCTGATAATCCTCGACTGGCTGATCAGCAAGATATTCTGATAGAACACTTCCCTTAATGGCCTTCTGAGAAACATACTGAATATCGTACTCTGTCAAAACCATCTGCCAACGGGCTATCCTTCCAGAAAGTGCTTGCTTCTCAAACACGTACTTAATCGGATCCATCTTCGAAATCAACAAGGTTGTGTGATTTAACATATACTGCCTTAGGCGCTTGGCTGCCCAAGCGAGTGCACAACATGTCTTTTCCAGCATAGAGTATCTTGATTCGCAATCAGTGAACTTCTTACCCAGGTAGTAAATGGCGTGCTCTTTTTTACCTGTCTCGTCGTGTTGACCGAGCACACAACCCATCGAATTCTCAAGAACCGTGAGGTACATAATCAACGGTCTTCCAGACACTGGTGGCATAAGGACTGGAGGTTCCTGAAGATACGTCTTTATCCTTTCAAACGCCTCTCGACAATTTTCATTGCACCTGACCTCTTGATCCTTTCTCAACAACTTGAAAATTGGTTCACATGTGGCTGTCAGATGAGAGATAAACCTGGCAATGTAATTTAACCTCCCCAAGAAACCACGAACCTCTTTCTCTGTTCTTGGCTCAGGCATCTCCTGTATGGCTCTTATCTTTGCGGGATCAACCTCTATACCCCTTTCACTAACAATGAAACCCAGCAATTTACCAGACCTTACGCCGAAAGTGCACTTGTTTGGATTCAACCTCAACCTGAACTTCCTCAACCTTTCAAACAGCTTCTGGAGGTTTACCAAGTGTTCTTCCTCTGTTAGTGACTTCGCAATCATGTCATCAACATAGACTTTAATCTCCTTGTGAATCATATCATGAAAGAGAGTCACCATCGCCCGCTGATAGGTTGCCCCAACATTCTTCAATCCAAAGGGCATTACCTTGTAGCAAAATGTTCCCCATGGTGTTATGAAAGTAGTCTTCTCCATGTCCTCTAGGGCCATTTTGATTTGGTTATACCCAGAGAAGCCATCCATGAAGGAAAACACGGAATATTGAGCAGTATTGTCCACTAACACGTCAATGTGGGGAAGCGGGAAATCATCCTTCGGGCTCGCCCTATTCAAATCTCGGTAATCCACACACATCCTGACCTTCCCATCCTTCTTAGGTACAGGTACAATATTAGCAACCCACGGAGGATAATTTGTCACAGCAAGAAATCCGGCGTCCAACTGTTTCTGAACCTCTTCCTTGATCTTGACAGCCATATCTAGTTTCGTCCTTCTCAATTTCTGCTTGACTGGAGTACAACCCTCTTTGAGCGGCAGCCGGTGTGAAACAATGTCGGTGACAAGCCTAGGCATGTCTTAGTAAGACCAGGCGAAGATATCCACATACTCTCGAAGTAAATCAATCAACCTTCCCTTAACAGTGTCTTCCAGGGGAGCCCTAACCTTTAATTGTCGTTTGACATCGTCGGTTCCCAGATTAACAGTCTCAACTTCCTCCTGATGAGGTAGAATAACCCTTTCCTCTTGTTTCAGTAACCTGGCTAATTCTTCTGGTAAGTCACAGTCTTCTTCAGTCTCTTCTTCGGCCTGATAGATGGGATTGTCGAAGTCATATCGAGCCATAGCTAAGTCATGGGTGGAATCTGAACAAAGGGACCTGCATGGTGGATGTTTTATGTTCATTATGAGTGCAACAAACAAGAAAACACATTGCCATTTTGATGTGGGTTAATGCAAAAAAGTAAAAAATAGAAAGACAGGGATCAAAATATTTGAATGAAAAAACGTCCTTTATTGATGATAAAAATAGCAAATAAAACATCCAAGCCCTACAAATAAATATCACTACGCCTTGGGCAGAGCGTAGGACTCAACATAACAGAAAACAAAAGTAAATTACTCCGGGCGCGTCACTTGGATAACTTTCTCGGAGGACCAGTTGCCTAAACTCTGACCAGGAATGCAGGGACGGATCCATTCATCCATGTCACAATCACTATCTCCTTCATCCTCTATAGCATTGACTCTGTCGAAGAAAACACCGGCACTGGTGAAACGGACTGGACCATAGAACTTGGGCGGCTCTTCAAAACGCCTAGGTGGGTTGTAACCCAGTCCATGTGTATCTTGCTTCCTTTGAACATCAATAACACTGCCCCACTTTTGAGAACCACCAGCTTCAACTATAGCACGCGCCTCTTTGAAAGAGGACATTGGAATCTCTGGTTGTATGACTACTTCATGTTGGGCAACCACCTCAGGCTGATTGACTGCCTTTGGGGGTTCCTCGGGAATCTTCACGGCTTCAAAGGCTTGGCACAAAGTTTCCTGTATCTCACCATCCACCTCTACATACTTGAAGGTCGATAGGTGACTCACCATGATGTCTTCTTCACCACAAACAGTCACAACGTGGCCATCCACCATATACTTCAACTTCTGGTGCAGCGTAGAAGTTACTACCCCAGCACCATCGATCCAAGGGCGACCCAACAGACAACTATAGGCAGGCTGAATATCCATTATGTAGAAGGTGGTGTTGAAAATCTCAGGACCCACTTTGATCGGCAGAACTAACTCTCCAAAAACTGACCTCTTGGAGCCATCAAAAGCACGTACCACCAAGTCACTTGGTGTACAAATCAACCCTCGAGTATCCAACTTCATCAAATACTTCTTTGGTACCACATGCAAAGACGACCCAGTATCGACTAACACATGTGACATTAAGGAGCCACAACATTCCACTGAAATACGCAGAGCGTTGTTGTGATTCCTCCCAGACGGAGTCAGATCTAAATCGGTGAAACCCAAACCATTACCAGCATTCACATGAGCCACAACCCCTTCTAACTGATTGACGGATATTTCCTGCGGTACGTAAGCCATATTCAGAACCTTCAGCAATGCATTTCGGTGTGCCTCAGAGCACAACAGTAAGGATAGAATGGAAATCTTTGATGGAGTTTGGTGAAGTTGGTTGACAATCTTGTAATCACTTTTTCTGATCAACCTCATGAACTCTTCTACATCTTCTGAGAAAGTATCCCCACCTTGCTTTGTCGTAGAATTATTAGCCTCCTGCCTCTGTACGGACTCATCCATCATCTGCTTACCCTTGTCTTTTCTTGAACTACCAGCTTGATGCTCGGACGGAATAAAGACTCTACCACTCCTAGTGATAGCCCCAGCTTCAACAAAATTTCCAACCCCTGTATTCACAGCTGATGTGTCTTCCAATTCCTGCTTCTTACCATTAACGAACACCTCGGCCCCATAGTTCCATGGGATGGCCTTGGTAGTCTCATACGGGACTGGTCCAGGAACAGTGATAATGACCGGCGCTGGTCTTGTCGGTGCTGATATAGTTATTGTCTTGAATGGAATTGTTATCGTGGCAACATCAATCTCTCTGTCAATAGCATTACTCTGCTTGCAACCTCTGTCAAACTGTAATACCCCTTCCTCGATCATTCTCTGAATACCTGCTTTCAATAACTCAACACCGCCTGGCTGCGACACACATCCTACACAACCTTCATCACAACCGAGAAATACCCCTCCCTTCAACAGTCTTTCCTTCACCACACCCAAGGGAGTTTGGACTTCGTTCACATCTGAAATCAAACTCAAGTCTTCACAGTCTTCAATAATAGCATTGACCTTGGGCCCACCGTGATTCGGCATTGGGTTCTGATTCACATTTGGAACGTCATTGGAGAAATTGATGGCTTTGGAATCCACCAAATCTTGAACCTTATGCTTAAAAGCTTTACAGTTCTCAGTATGGTGTCCGGGTGCCCCAGAATGAAACTCACAGTGGGCGTTGGCGTCATAGCCGGGAGGTGGATTGCCAGTAGGTGGAGCCAATGTTCTCGTCTGAATTAACTGCAGTTTCAACAAGTGCTAGAATAATTGAGAGTAGGACATAGGTGGAGTGTCAAAGTGCCTATCCCGCCTATTCTGAGACTGTGATCGGTAAGGAGCCTGATTTTGTTGTTAAGACGCTGCTGGCTGCTGAGGTGCTGCTGGGATGGTTACAGAAGCCACCTGCTGATTGTAGTTCTGACGAGGTCCATCTCTACCACGATATGATGACCCAGAGTTTGTATCTCCCTCCTTTTTCTTGTAACCACTGGCATAAGGCTTCTTACTTCCTCCAGATGAGGACCCATCACTGCCTGATATCTTTCCCGCCTTAATTCTGCTTTCCACCATTTCCCCTACCAAGATCAAGTCAGCAAACTTTCCAGTCATACACGGTACTAACTTTTCATAGTAATGACCCTGCAAGGTGGCCATAAACATAGTTATCATTTCACGCTCCAACATGGGAGGCTGAACCCTAGCTGCCAGTTCACGCCACCTCTGAGCGTACTCCTTGAAACTCTCATTGTTCTTCTGTGACAGATTCTGCAGCTGTGTTCTGTTAGGAGCCATATCAGTGTTATATTGGTAATGCCTGATAAATGCCCCTGCCAGATCTCTCCAACTACGCACATACTTCCTTTCCAATTGCATGTACCACTCCAGGGATGCCCCAGATAGGCTATCCTGGAAGTAATGCATCATCAGCTTTTCATTCTTCGCATATGCAGCCATCTTGTTTGCATACGCCCTGACGTGGGTCCTCGGACAAGTCATACCATTATACTTCTCGAAAGTGGGAGTCTGAAACTTGTGCGGAATAACAACGCCTGGAACCAGCCCCAAATCCTCTAGATCCATTCCCACAGAATCCTGATTCACAACGCCCCTTAGTTGTTCCTCAATCAACCGGATCCTCCGATCCTGGTCAGTCTGGGGACCAGCATCCCCACCTGGTAAAGAAAATACATTATCCTGAACATCATCATATTGATGACCCTGAACTGCGCTAGTACCAGTACCACCTCCCCCAGCATTTTCAGCCCCGCCCGGAGGAATCACAACACCAGAAACAGGAACACCTCCGCCAGTAGGACCATTCTGACCATTACCAGTAACACCAGTCTGAAGTCCTCCATGAAGGACACCGTCATCATCAACCCTCACAATCAGTGGCTGAACGAGAGTCCTCAACTGCTCTTGTCCCTGAGCAACCCCTTGCATTAATTCCATGAACTGGTTCATGCGAGTCCGCATCTCAATGATCTCATTCTGTAGCTGATCGATGAGTCTCTTCTGATTCTGTCTAGTGGGATACCGGTGAATGTGCTGATCTGCAATTCTGAGATGAGAACAAGATAAGAATACCGGAGATAAACACCTGTCATGCTAAATGATTATGCAAAATGATTATGAATATGCAAATGCAAATGGAGGTGTTTGAAAATTCACAGGGCGATCCACCCCTTGATTCCGGTTTAATAACAAGATATAATGGAACTTCTGCTCATATATTAAGAAAACCAGAGAAAAGCCAAATGTCAACAATCACAAATCCGAGATAACAAGTCTGAACACATAAATCATGGAGGTCCCAACCAACAAGCCTGGTGGTGATCCCAATACAATAAAAGAAAAGAGAAAACTATGACATATCATCAAAGTCCACAAGTGTCAATCCCCCCATCCATTATGCTTTCTGCACCAGTCTTGAATCTCCTTGAACAGCTTTCTGGTATCGGGATGCTTCGGCCTCTGAATTAGCCCTTGAATGAGAAGGTCTCTCCTGTGTATGATCCCATCCAAGTATCGGCAATGTAACTCCCAAGCGTCTTCTCCAGTAGCACCATCTATGCTAGGACCCTCATGTCTAGATTTCTTCACTTCAGCTTGGACTTTCAGTTCTTCCATGGAGTCTATGGCTTCGTTGAGTCGACCTTCTACTACTTGTCTCTTGAATATCCCTGATAAGATCTCGACGTCTTTCTTCTTGAGCGTCGACTTCAACTGATCAATCTTAGCTATGTAGTCGTCTTCTTTTCTCTTATTCTCAGACATGGCAGTTTCTCGGTGATCATCGAACCTGTGAATCTTCAACAAAGCCTTGCCTAATTCCTCCTCCTTGGACCTGAGAACATTACTGATACCATCCAAAGCTTGTTTCATCCTTTCTCTGGATGCGACCATGTCAGCAAGCTCTCTTTCTGCTTTAGCAAGGAGCTCTGTCTTCAACTTGGCGGTATGGACAGCTTCACCCCGCTCATGCTTCCACTGATAAATTTCTCTCTTTAGCTCACTATTTTCCTCCCACAACCTTTCCTTTTCAGCCCATAATTTGTTATACTTCTCTAACTCAACGGTGGTAGGAGGCTCGATCACCAGAGGATACAAAGGTGGTTCCACCGGGAATGGAAGAAGCTCCTCTTCTGCTCTCTTCTTAATCCACTCTTTATAGGAAAGGAAAACCCGATTTTTACTTTTACCGAATGGAATTTTACCCTTCTTGGTCACCTGTTTCCAAGCATTCACAACTTTCCTTATCAACCCTTGATCCTCAATACCATTGAAGAATAAGGACTCTCGGACATCTCGCTCTTCGGGTGGATTCTTCAAAGGATAGCCAAACTGTCTGATAGCTAGGGAGGGATTATAGTTAATTCCACCTTTCCTCCCTAACAATGGTACATTAGGGAATTCTCCGCATTTGTAAATAATCTCCATTCCTAGCAAATCATGATTGATCCAAACAATGTTATCAGCAGTCAAGCCCATAACCCTCTTTGACCACTTCAGAGAATCTTTCGTATCAACGAAAGCGCCAGATTCGGGGAGACGACTCAGAAACCAAGTAGCTAAGAGCGGTGCACAACAACTTACAGTTTTCCCACGCCTATTCTCATTCTTATAGTGGACTGAGTGATACACATCACCTAGCAAGGTAGGTATAGGATTCTTCGAAATAAAGATTCTGACAGCATGCATATCCACCAGATCAGGAATATTCGGAAACAGAACAATTCCATAGATACACACAGCCAGAATAGCTTGGAAAGCAGTCCAGTTCTTCTCTTTGACATGTATACAAGCTTGATCAAATAAGAACTTCAACAACAAACCCTTAACCCCTTATTTTTCTTCAACATTATTGCTCAGAACGGGCTCACTGATATGAAGAGCAACAACCATCTCTTTTATACCGGGGTGTCCTTCAGAAAATAAAACTATATCATGCCCGATGGGGATTCCCAAAATAAATGAGAACTCCTCCAACGTTGGTGCCAAGATGTAGTCCGGGAAAGTGAAGCAACGCAGAGACGGATCGTAAAACTGAAGAAGTGTGTGAATGGCATCCTTCTCATACTTGGAGATATTATGGACAAATTTTAGAAGTCTTCCATACCTTCCACTGAACTCTGTACGAACCCCGGAACACCCCATATTAATCAGTTTATGAAATAGTGTCAAAGTCGGCTCTGGGAACGAATAGGCAACAGTCTTCTTTCTCTGAACATCCATGCTGAAGTAACCTCAGAAAACCAGAATCAAGAGTAAGATGCAAGCCCTACAAAATGTCAAACATGTCAGAATGCACGAAAAATGATATGCTCATGCAAACATGGGGTCAAGGCACACTGCTGGATGTGTTGTGCTGTTAGCTGGACGAGAACCACAACCCATAAAACCAGAATTCTGAACCACTGAGGAACCCAAATAATCAGACATTGATGTGAAATTCGGAAAACAAGGTAGGTTGAAGGTCTCGGTTACCTGCAAACCTACAAACGCCCATCCCCTCTCACATGTGGGTACTAGGATGTTCAGTATCCCGGGCTCTTAGGTCGAGAAATGATGATACGTTCACCATTTCTGGTTTGGCATCATTATCAATCAAGGAGGCCTTAACCGATTCTCCAAAGCGGAAGGTCCTGACCTTTGGCACTGAGGTCGAGAAACAATAGTACATTCATCCCTCGGGGTACAGTACTATCGTCAATCGAGGAATGCCTCCACTGATTCTCTTCAAAACGTAGGGGCTATCCTATGCGAGTTCCAAAGCGGGCCCTTGGGTGCGAATGGGTTTGCCACGGGATGTGGTATGCCACTGTCACCACTAAAGAGGGATGTTTCCACTAAGGTCCTCAATGATCAGTCACCAGAGTCGATAACTCTCTAGATCAACACCCCAACATGCGCAAGACACACACGTTAGAATGCGTCCCAAGATAGCCTCGTCTGGTTGTGAATTTCGTGAACACACAAATGTACCAAGCGGGCACGTAGGTCCCACTACTTTCCACTCTAGTCCTAGGTTATTCTCAAGCCTGGGTATTGGGCTTAGCTCTCGGTCCCACCCAACCTGCAAAACAAAGACAGCCAGCACAGCACAACAGCATGACAGTAATAAAAAATGAAATGCAGAAAATGCGGTAAAAATAAAAATAAAATACAACACATAAAGCAAAACAAGAACAAAGCACCCAAAGAGAATAAAGACAAGCAAGCGCTAAGATTGACTCGCTTAGGGATGGACCAGCATAGGTCAACCAGAGTCCCCAGCAGAGTCGCCAGCTGTCGCTCCCAGGATTTTCATCCAGGTGCAAAGGCGAGAGTGGCGCGGAAAACAGAGTCGCCAGCCGTGTAAATTTATCCCAAGGGAGGGAAAGGGAACACCGCATAAACCTGAGGAAGAGGGAAAGGAATGGTCATCGCAACCATAACCTGGGTTCGGGAGTCGGTTACGCGAGGGGAAGGTGCTAGCACCCCACGCGTCCATCGTACTCGATGGGATCCACGCTTATTGTCTATTCTAAGGGTGAGTATACTATCATCTAGGGCTGTACTAAAATGGGGAAGGGGAAAACAAAGACAGACTCGGTAGGACGTCAACGTCCTAGGCCTACGTACCCCCCTTGTGCAATGGGGAATTCAGAGTCAACGTAGTTCGGACCAAGTTCTTTTTGTGTTTTTTATGAGCGACGTTAAGTTCGCGTCCGGCAGTTAGGGTCGATGCCTGTTTGCAACTCAGACGGAAGGTAACGTGCCCTTTTTGAAAATAGCCTTTAGTTTGAAGATCCCGAAGGACAAAAAGGTTTGAGGTTGGTTTGTATTTTTTAGGACAGAAGTGGCTTAAGTTAGTTCTTAGGTTGCATTGCACCAAAGTCTAGGGCACAGGGGCGAATACTTAACGCATCGTCCCAAGACAGGACGCTCGCTAAGCACTCTAGAAAGATGAGAGGATGCCCCTCATTTCTCATTCCCCACGCTTAAGGCTCGTGCCAATACAATTTATTATTATTAAGTGTTTTCAGATAGTTTGAGATGAGAAGAGAGAAGACACTAAGGTAACTCTAAAGGGGGGACTATGAGTCCTAAAGTTATCATGCATAGGTGACCTACGGTTAGTGAGGTTTTCCGACAACCTAAATCCTAAAGGAAGAAGAGAGGAGAGAAAGAAAGGATAAGAGTGACCATGGATACTTATCCATACCCTTAAAGAACTTACCTTAGTCCCTGCATAAAAGGTTAGTGAGAAACAGACATAAATAATATCAAAGCAAAAAAATATCAAGCAATGGCAAACAATAATGATAATAATCCAAACATGAACTCAGAAGTTAGAGAAACAACCCCAAAGCAAATGGCACAAGTGCCTTTTCAAACAGATAATCAGATGTGGTCAGAAATAGGCATACAAGAAGATCTCAAGTGAAAGCCAATCAAATAATTAGAAAAATAACTCCTAAAATTCCCAAATTAAACATCAATATTATTCAACCAGAGATAAACCAAATATCAAAAATCCCTACAAAAATTCAAGATATTATTCATCTAAACAATTAGGCCAAGTTCAGGTGGGAAGTGGGGTTTAATGAGCCAAAGGGAAGGACCAAAATGCAATATGAAATAATTTTAAAAATGAAACAAAAATATTTTAATACATTTTAGAATGTTAATGAACAAATACAAAAAGAACGGATTAAAAATATTTTATGGTTGCAGAGAAATAAAATAAAGAAATTTAAGTATACATGGTATATGTAATTCAAAAAGAAAATAGACTAAATAATTAATTTAAATGATAAAAATAAGATAAAAATAAAAAATAAAACTTGTAAAATTTTATAAAATGATGAAAATGATGCATGAATTTTATGATGCTTTTTAGATGCAAGGATGTATTTTAAAAATAAAAGATGAAAATGTAATAATTAAAATAAAAATAAAAGTGAGATAAATGGAATGGGGGTGCAATGAGTAGTCCAAATGCGTTAGAAATGAAGGTTGGGCCAGAGAGTGGGGGTGCGAACAGCAACCCAGCCCGTCAGCAAAAAAAAATAAAATAAAAAGACTACCATGGAGTGCCATGTGACTGGCACATGCGTATTTTTAATGTGCTGGCTTGTGCATGGCCACCCGATTCATCCAATGTCCCTGATCTGGTCAACTTAAAATAAAAGTAAAACAATGAAATAAAATGATTGGGAGAACACCATAGGAGCGGTGGGGTCATAAACACAGGATCAATAAGTTAAAATCAGAAAAAAAAAAAATAAAAGACACATGGCCGCGTGAGGATCGTTGGATGGGAAGGATGAGTGGCTGGGATTTCGTCTTCTTCGTGAAGACCGGAATTCCCCATGTCGTCGGATCCCTAGCTCCGGCCGCCCTAGCTTCACCTGCAGATCTTAAAAAGTGCCCAGAAATTTCATGGGGGTACACTATCCGACCCAGAATTTCGTCAGGAATCCAAATATGGCATCAAAAATCCCAAATTGTTAGTGTATAATAAAAAGCGAACGAAATATCATTAGGGCACAAAACTTTAAATCCACATTACAAGCAAACCACACGTCCAAAATTAAAAATAAATAGATCAGGATAATCACCAATCATCACACGTCAATATGCATATAAAAAAGGAGAGTTTTATGATGGTAAAAAAACCTACCAACCTGAGATGGTGCAACTCTACTCTTTGCTTTTGGCTGTGAATGGTGGTTGATTTCTAATCTGTGGATCACCAGGATTCTGTTGGTGAAAGAATTTCTTCGAAACTCTTTGTGAATTGAGAGATCCAATGATTTCAAGAATTAGGGTACAAGTTGTTGTTCTCCTCCAAATGCACGTGAATGAACCCTAACCAGCGCATGGATAGGTTTAAATAGGCTAGGGTTTTCTTCTGATGAGGAATTGGGCTTGGGCAATTCTTGGTTTAATGAGTTTTTGAATTATTTTGAAAAATCACATTATGTTAAGTACACCTCCTCCAGGCATGTATGCTTAAGAATTCCATGATGGATCACTTTCATTTGGATTGCTAGTTACACCTCAATGGAACTTGGGCCTTGAAAAAAATTGATTCATGAGTTTTAAACAATTTGTCAATTTTGAACAATGGAGAATAAGTGAAGAACACACCATGGAATTCCTTAACTCTTGGGCCCAAAATAATCCTCAAGGAATGTCCTTTGATATTAGAATGTGGCATGAAGTAATGGAATTGATTATAGGTCATTATGCCCAAAGTTGTGAAAATAGAGCCATGAAAAACCCTAAAAACCACTTTGCCTTCTTTTGATCATAACTGGAGTTTCCCAAATGATATGGAGACCCACTAGTACTTGTTGGAAAGAGGAGAAAAATATCTTCAACTTTAATGTTGGAGAAAAATTCATTGGAAGCTTTCTTGATGATTAAAAGTCAAGTTGAATGCAGTGTAGGAACTTGCCCAAAAAGGAAACTTTTCATTATAGGTCACTTTCCAAATTTAGAAACTTTGCACCAACTCCTGATTCCTGATAAATATGTATGAAACTTGACCCTTGAAGACCATATGAGGATGTGAGACCTTGAAAACCTTGGAGAGAACCTCAAAATTTCACAGTTGACTACCCCTCTCACTGTTGACTTTTACCCCATTCACCTGATTTTCAACCCATGGGCCAATTGAACTTCTCCTGAACCAAACTGATGGACAACCTACCACCCCTAGGTATTTAGGGACCCAAGGAATACCATAGAATCAAGTCTTTCCCAAAAAATCAGAAATAAACTGACTTTATAGCAAACCCTAGTTGTGGTACCCTCAGTCTAGGAGGAAATAACACAGTCTCCAAATCCAAATTCCTCTGAGTATGATGTGTAACCTCTCCAACAAAGATAAGATATGCCATTTGATGATGATAAAAACCCAAGGAGCTTGCTTATTGGAGCAATAAACCCAAGAATCTCAAAACCCTAATCTATGCACTGGTTAGGAGAGGATGATCCACCTGAGCTCTCTTGCCACTTGTGAACTCTTGATGATGTGATAGACCAGATAAGACCTTCATGAACTGCCTCAAGCACCTTGACCCCATGCTAATGATATGCATACATGATAATGCAAAAAATGCAATGAAACATAAGCCAGTTAGTAATAAAGTAAGGAGGGCAAATTTTGGGGTGCAACAATGGGTGGTGGAATGGTTATTGATACTCTAGCAATGGGGTCAGTAACTACGTCTTTGGTTTGTCTAAGATGTCCTTTGACCATTTATGGTAAAGACTTTGAGATGGATTTAGTGTGTTTACCGTTGGAGGGTTTAGATGTGGTATTGGGTATGAATTGGTTGCAATTCAATAGGGTTCATATTGATTGTTATCATAAGCTGGTAAGGTTTCCTTCTCTTGAGGAAGATGAAGACTCAAGTTTCTTATCTACCAAAGAGTTGAAGAAACTTTTGGCTGAGGAAGCTCAGTTGTTTGGTTTGTTTGCATCGTTGATTGTAGATAGTCAAGTTTCACTTGAGGTGTTTCCTGTTGTGTGTGAATTTCTGGAAGTGTTTTCTGAGGATATTTCGGACTTGCCGCCGGAGAGAGAGGTGGAGTTTTCTATAGATCTAGTTCCTGGTACTAGACCTGTTTCTATGGCACCTTATCGTATGTCGGCATCTGAATTGGTGGAGTTAAAGAAACATTTGAATGAGTTGTTGGAAAAGAGGTTCGTGAGACCAAGTGTTTCTCCTTGGGGTGCTCCAGTTTTATTGGTGAAAAAGAAGGATGGAAGTATGAGGTTATGTATTGATTATCGCCAGTTGAATAAGGTGACAATCAAGAATAAGTATCCTCTTCCAAGGATTGATGATCTGATGGATCAATTAGTTGGTGCGTGTGTGTTCAGTAAGATTGACTTGAGGTCAGGATATCATCATATAAGGGTGAAGGAGGAAGACATTCAGAAAATGGCTTTTAGGACACGATATTGTCATTATGAATATTCTGTGATGCCGTTCGGGGTTTCTAATGCGCCAGGTGTGTTTATGGACTACATGAATCGTATTTTTCACGAGCATCTGGATCGTTTTGTCGTGGTGTTTATTGATGATATCTTAATTTATTCTAAGTCTCGGGAGGAGCATGCAGAACATTTACGTATTGTGTTGCAGGTTTTGAAGGAAAGGAAGCTTTTTTCCAAATTGTCCAAGTGTGAATTCTGGTTATCGGAAGTAAGTTTTCTTGGACACGTAATTTCAGGTAATGGTATTGCTGTGGATCCATCTAAAGTAGAAGCAGTTCTACAATGGGAGGCTCCGAGATCCGTTACTGAAATTCGAAGGTTTTTGGGTTTGGCTGGGTATTATCGGAGGTTCATTGAGGGTTTTTCGAAGCTAGCACTTCCTTTGACCCAGTTGACTTGTAAAGGGCAAGCGTTCATTTGGGATATTCGGTGTGAAGAGAGTTTCACTGAGCTGAAGAGAAGATTGACGACAGCTCCGATCTTGATTTTGCCGAATCCTAATGAACCATTTGTGGTTTATTGTGATGCTTCGTTGATTGGTCTAGGTGGTGTTCTGATGCAGGAAGGTAAGGTGGTGGCTTATGCTTCAAGGCAGTTAAGAGTTCATGAGAAGAATTATCCTACTCATGATCTTGAGTTAGCAGCTGTGGTGTTTGTGTTGAAGATTTGGAGGCATTATCTCTACGGTGCAAGGTTTGAAGTCTTTAGTGATCATAAAAGTTTGAAATATTTGTTTGATCAGAAAGAGCTAAATATGAGGCAACGTAGATGGTTGGAACTCTTGAAGGACTACGACTTTGGCTTGAATTACCATCCTAGTAAAGCTAATGTGGTAGCCGATGCATTGAGCCGGAAATCGTTACATATGTCCGCTTTAATGGTTAAGGAGTGGGAACTTTTGGAATCGTTTAGAGATTTGAGTTTGGTTTGCGATGTGACGTTGGATAGCGTTAGGCTTGGTATGCTAACGATTACTAATGATTTTCTGATGACTGTTTGTGAGAAGCAAAAGCTGGATGTGAAATTTGTGGATTTGATGTTGGTTGGAGGAAAAGATGCGATTAGTGATTTTCAATTGGATACTAATGGTGTTTTGAGATTCCGAGGTAGGATTTGTATTCCAGATGATGCGGAGTTGAAAAAGATGATTTTGGAGGAAGGACACCGGAGTAATTTGAGTATACATCCGGGAGCGAATAAGATGTACCAAGATTTGAAGAATATTTTCTGGTGGTCTGGATTGAAAAGAGATGTGGCTCAGTTTGTTTATTCATGTTTGACTTGTCAAAAATCGAAGGTGGAACATCTGAGGCCTAGTGGTTTGTTGCAACCGTTGGATATTCCGGAATGGAAATGGGATAGTATTTCCATGGATTTTGTAACAGGGTTACCGAATACTCAGCGAGGGCATAATGCTATTTGGGTGGTTGTTGATAGGCTGACTAAATCGGCTCATTTTATTCCGATTGACATCAGTTTTACTTTGGAGCGGTTAGCGGAGATTTATATCAGTGTGGTTGTGAAGTTGCATGGGGTTCCATTGAGTATTGTTTCTTATCGAGATCCTAGATTTACATCGAGATTTTGGGAAAGTTTACAGAAGGCTTTGGGTTCTAAACTGAGATTGAGTTCGGCTTATCATCCGCAGACGGATGGTCAGACGGAGAGGACGATTCAGTCTTTGGAGGATTTGTTGAGAGCGTGTGTTTTGGAACAAGGTGGTGCGTGGGATAGTTATCTTGCATTGATTGAGTTTACGTATAATAACAGTTTCCATTCTAGTATTGGAATGGCACCGTTTGAAGCATTGTATGGACAAGGTGTCGAACACCTTTGTGTTGGCACGAATCTGGTGAGAGAACGGTGGTTGGACCAGAGTTGGTACAACAGACGACAGAGAAAGTGAAGTTTATTCGTGAGAAGATGAAAGCTTCTCAGAGTAGACAAAAGAGTTATCATGATCGGAGACGGAAGGATCTTGAGTTCCAAGAGGGTGATCATGTATTTCTGAGGGTTACGCCGGTAACAGGTGTGGGTCGTGCATTGAAATCGAAGAAACTTACTTCTCAGTTTATTGGTCCGTACCAGATATCCGCGAGAGTGGGTGCTGTGGCTTATAGGGCGGCGTTGCCGCCGAATCTGTCGAATTTGCACGATGTGTTTCATGTTTCACAGCTTCGGAAGTATGTTCTGGATCTGTCGCATGTGATTCCGATGGATGAGGTCGAGGTAAGGGAGAATCTTACAGTTGAGGCATTACCAGTTAGGGTTTTGGATCGCGAGGTGAAGAGGTTGAGAGGCAAAGAGATTGCACTTGTGAAAGTGGCGTGGGGTGGCGCTGCTGAGGGCAATTTGACTTGGGAGTTGGAGAGTCGGATGCGGGAGTCGTATCCAGATTTGTTCGTCTCAGGTATATTTTCGAGGACGAAAATTTCTAAGTAGGGGAGAGTTGTAACGACCCAGTTTTCATGTGCGTTTTATTTAATCGAGTCGTTTGATTATTATATTATTATTTTATTTTATTTTCGAATTTTATCGAAAAATATGTTATCTTTCCATGTTGTGATATTTTATCGGGTTTTAGGATCGTTTGTGAGATATTTGAGTGTGGGGGTATTTTGGTCATTTTAGGATATTTTTGATTAAGTAAGAAAAATAGAAAATAGTAGAGAGAAAAAGAGAAAGAAAGAAAAGGAAAAGAAAGAAAAAGGAGAGAAAAGAGAAGAAGAAGAGAAATAGTGGAAAACTTGGAAAAATCAAGAGAAATCAACTTCTAGTATTGATTTAATCGGGTAAGGGTGCGAAATTCAATTATTGTATACTTGTATATGATTATGTATGTATATTTGTGATGTTTGTTGGATTGAAATGGAAATATTTTAGTAAACCCATTTTTGGTAAAATCGATTAGAAATTGATTAAATGTGTTGAAAATTATGTTGTTAGTGTTCCTTATTGTTAGTACATGATAGATGCATGTTGTTAGTAAGTGTATTGGTGTTTTTCTGGGTATTGAGTGATGATTTGGAGGGTTTTGGATTGGAACCCGTATGAACAATTATGCCGAAGAATTTTTCTGAGATTTCCAGGTCATACGCGTATGGGGCATGTTCATACGCGTATGGACCTTGGCAATACGCGTATGGTGGGCGAGCCATAGGGCCAATACGCGTATGGTTTGCTTGTTTTCTCGGCCATCTGCCCATTTGCGTATGATACGCGTAGCATTTTGGGGAAATACGCATACGGGCTTGGGCATTACGCGTACAGACATTTACACGTGAACTTTGGGAAAAATGAGTCTCTGCTCATACGCGTATGGATCATGGTGATACGCGTATGAACAGGACTTTTGCAAAATGGGACTTTTCAAAATATTGTTTTTCATTTTCGTTCGTAACTTTTGATCCGTTTATCCGATTTTTGCATTCTTGGTATCGTTGCGTAGCTATTGAGCTGTACTTTCTTGTTATGATGATTTTGGAATTGTTAGCCGATTTAATTATGTCAGAAAGTTGGGAATAGTGTCGGGTGTCGATTTTTGTCGTTATACTTGTACGTAATTGATGTGTATTATGCAAGGTGCTGTTGTATGATGTAAACGTATGTGTTTAGATGATGTTGTGATGATTTGTGGCCGTATGGAAATTAAATGCATTGTTTTGGGCATAAGTGCAAAGTGTGATTTTTGTCGATGTAAATGAATGTATTCCTGTGTGCATATTAAATGTCATGGGTCATTGTATGCAAGCATCATGATATGCATTGTGAACGTCCTGAGTGACGGTTTGGATTCCAGAGGGAATTCGCTATAACTTCATGTGCCCATGTGGGGTGTGAGCGATGATTATAGACGATCGTGTGCCCATGTGGGGTGTGAACGATCGGGTCGTGTGCCCGTGTGAGGTGTGAGCGATCCATAAACACCATGTGCCCGTGTGGGGTGTAAGCGGTGGGGAACATCGTAGGCCCGACGAGGAGTTACAGTGATGTAACGAGCGATGGTTCCAGCAGAGTTCCTAAGTGAACTAGTGATGAGAAACAATGGAAGTCGGTACCGCATGTGCATATGCATAGAGTCGTTGTGTCGGTCTCTTGCATTTGCATAAATCATTTATGGTTGTTTATGTGTGGATTTGTGGATAAATGGATATATGGATATGTGTTGGTGATGGAAATATGTATTGTGTCCTGTAATGTCTTGTGTTTGAATTATGGCGTGAGTTGTGGTGAGAATCGTATAATTGTGTATTTTCGTGTTATATATATAATTGTATGCAATTATATTATGGTTGTTTTTCTCACCCTTCTGCTATTTTATAATTCTCTATGAGGCATTGCAGATTAGAGTTGCTGATATGTGACACCGGGTAGTTAGGGAGGCCGTTTGTGATAATTGTATATTATGTATATGTATAACTTTTAGCTTGTGCATGTATAACCTGATGTATGACAAACTTTTCATGATATATATATGTATGTTATTCATTTTTAGATTTTCCACTTTTATTCTAAATTCTGAAATGTGGGTGTAAGGAACTGAGTTCCTCTGTCGATTGTTACCCCACTGTTGCATATCTTTATGAGCAGGTGTTGTATGTATTGTTTCAAATTGATGTGACCCTCCTGATCTATGCCATGATAATTTAAATATACTCTGACAAAATTTCGAATTTTCCTTTACTGCTTTTTATTAATTGGGGGTATAGATTGGGGGTGTTACACGAACTCTTCTGTTGTATCTTGCACACTGTTTATACTCTCAGGCGGATCTCCCCATCCAGTTGGCTGGATGTCTTCGAGCCTGATACGAGAGCTTTTGAGAGCAGTGTACTTGACCAAGAAGTCGTACTTTCTACTCGGTTGTCCTAAGGTGTCCCACACTTCTTTGGAACTGGAGGAATCATCCCTTCCAATGACGTTGACCTCAGGAAAAGGATAGTTAAGGAACTCTTATCCAGCAATCCTCGCAAATTCATCATTGTAGTGGATATTTTCTGAATTCCATGAGTAATGATCCCATGATTCGGTGGGGACGCATGTATTCTATTCAATGATGCTCAGTTGATATGCATCGTTCGATTGACTCTTTTGCCCCGAGTCTCCTCAAGGAATTGTTGAGCATTCACTACTATCAAAATTAGGGTTTCAGGCCCTCTTAGAGCCTTAGACAAAGGACCAATCAAGAAATGACATGATCTTCAACTTGTCTAACCTCTCAAACATCCACAATGGATCAAGAGGACTCCCACACCAAGGATTAAGTACAAAGCTGCTCCCTTCTGGGTGGATCAAGCCTCAAGATCGCCAGTGTCACCAAATTAGGGTTTTGGTCGACCAAGGCCTCCAGATGGAAATTTTTCATCTGGGCACAAGCCAAGGATCCAAAACATAACCTAATATACTTCCTGGGATCTCATGGACCCAATCATCAAGTCAATTTTGCCTCAGGGGATGCATTCATCAAAAATCAGGAATTAGGGTTTCTTGACCTAATTCACCCTTAAGTTGACTTTTAGGGCAAATCATGAGCCAAGACCTTAAGAGAGGGCTTGAGGGTCTCTAATATACTATATTGATCCATTTGGAACAATGGATTGATCCAAGAAGTTTGAGCAACAAGTCTCAATTTCATCTGCACCACAATTAGAGTTTCGCGAGGAAAGTCAACTGTAACTTTGACTTTTGACCTGGACATGCTCCCAAGCCCTAGGACATGAATCAATATACCCTATGACACCCATGGAATATGTCCATCAAGTTTGATTTAGGTCAAGGACATGATTTCATAAAGGATTGCACAGTTTGGAATTCATCTGATAAAAAGTCAACTGTGCACAAAAGTCAACTTTGACTTTTTGAGATTTTTCACCAAAATGGATTTTTAACCCTAAGATGATGTTTATGTATGATTTGAATCATTATTCATCAAGAAAAATCAAAGAAAATGGGATAACTTGTAAAAGGGGTAACCATAAAAACTTAGAAAAATTTCTAAGTTATGGAAAAAGTTACACTAATGTGCCAACTTTGGAGGACCATAACTCCTAAACCACAAGGCCATTGTGCCCCATTCAAAGCTTGATTTGTAGATCTCATTGCCCTCTACAAAAGCTTCATACTGACCTATGTCGAAATTCCTCATGGATTTTGAGTTATGGAGTGATCAAAATCAAGAAAAGTCACTTTGTTCCAACACTTAGTGAAAATTTCACTAAGTCAGATTTTACCCTACTTTTTGCCAAATGTAGGGGGATTTTTCACTTGGATTCAAAAGAGATCAAAACCAAACATGTTCAAACAGTTGTTGTATCATGTAAGGGCTTTCCAAAATGGCCAAGAACATTACCAAATTCAATTTGAGCCATGAGATATGACATTCGAAAGTTGCCTTGCTGAAATCTGTCAAGGCAAGGCAAAATTTGCATTTTTGCTCGATTTGCCAAAATTGTGCAAATCCAAACACTCCTATCCACTTGGACACCTCTGAGGATTGAATCTAAAGGGGACAATCACTGAGCCAAGCCTCCAAATTCTTTGGAACAAGAAATAGCATGTTGAACCTGGAATTGCCAAAATAGGGACAAGACTTCAATTTTGGATTGGAGCATTCAATGGAAGCATCAAGGTGGCATGGACTGAGCCATTCTCAACTGAAATCAGTCAAGACTTATCCAAGACCAAGGGAACCACAACCCTGTGCCCTAACCTCTAGTCAATGGCTAGAGGAGACTTGGATTTCCATTGGACAACATTGGCCAAACCTCTATTGCAGTTGCCATTCACTATTGCTGCAAAAATAAACTTACTCTACTATAAATAGAGGTTAATTGTGATCAGTTTGAGTACACCAAAGCCATCAAACAGATGTTTTCCTCAAAATCTCTTCTTTCACCTCAAATTTGCCTTCCAAAGCAAGTAATTCTGAGTTTTTGAGCTTGAGAGCTTTTCCATCACAATCAATCACACACACACCTCTTATATATCATATGTAAGCTGTGCAAACTATCACAAGTGACCTGTAATCACAAAATCACAAAGTCACCTCTCAAAACCTCAAAATAGGCTTTTTTTTGCATTTTTCAAGCCATGTCTTGATTCAGTCACTTTCCAAACCAGATAAAACCACAAACACCCTCCAAATATCATCCTTGAACTGTCCCAAATGGTTCCCACCATCTGGAACACCATTTGAGAGAGTTGCTATTTTGGTCACTTTTAACCCCTTTTGCAAGAAAGGGACTGTTTGTGTTTTTATAGGTACCAGTCAATTCCAATCATCCTAAAAGCTTCTAAGGGATCATTTGAGTATGTCTAAAGCATCAAATCATTTCTGGAACAATAGGTTTGACAGATTGCACAAAAGCTCCAAAATCTCAAAAAAATAGGTAAGCCTCACAACTTGGAATCTTTGAATCATGCAATGCTTTGAAGTCCACTGATCATAAACATCTCATACATGTTGTATATGTTGTGTTTGAGCTAATTCACCATGTAATCCATGCTTGTACCAAGTTGTAGCATAGAAAATGCAATTATAGGTCATTTTCAAAACCACTATCGGGTTTTGAGGAGGGATTGTGATCATAAAAAACTACCACCACCATTGGATTCCTTATGAAATTCTGGTCCAGATGCATATAAATTTTGTCTCAAACCATTAAGAATTGAGAAAGTTATGACCTTCTCGTTTTTGAGCCAAAACTTGCCAAAACTTGCCTTGGGCCAGGCCTAAAACCAAGGCATGACTTGTATATTTGTTGTTTTGTTTCAAACAATGGATGTATCACCACCCCAGTGGTAAGGCGCGCCCCTTGTAACCTTGAGGTCTTTGGTTCAAACCCCACCTATGCCATTTTGTGTTTTTTCACATTTTGCCATTTTTTCCAATATTTTCATGGTTTATTAATTAATTGGAAAATTAATAACTCTTTCAATTTTAATTATTTTTTATTGGTTCTTTTTGTAAAAAATCACAAAAATGTTGAAATATTTTATTCCACAAAAAAATTGAGTTTATATTAATTATTTAATATAATTAGTATTTTTGTGAATAAATTCATTTTATTTGTTTCTAAACATTTTAAAATGAATATTCATCTTGAAAAATCAAGACTAAATGAGTTTTAATATCTCTTGTGATTTATACCTCATTTTTCAAACCTTAAACAAAAATCACAAGTGGTTTATTCAAACCTATTTGGTATTTTTCATTGATTTTCTTTTAAAGAATAAAATTAGGGTTTCTTTGATTTTCACTCAAACAAATCATTGTCAAATACTCATGGGCCTCTAATAGAGTGTAAGACCCAATCCTTTTTTGACCAAATCATTTTTGGGCCTCATTGTATTGTATAAGTCCCGATACCATCAAAAACAAACGGCGCGATCGTCGCCAGTTGAAAAAATAACCTTTTGGGCCTCTCCTCGAGCTATAAGACTCATTCAAAACTTTTGGGCCTCTAATAGAGTGTAAGACCCAATCCCCTTTTAACAAAAAAACTTTTTGGGCCTCACTTATTGTATAAGTCCCTCCGCATTAAAAGAAAATCTCGGCGCGATCGCCATTTTTAACGAAAAAGTCAACTGGGCCTACCCTCGTGTTATAAGCCCCACTCTTTTTCTTTAAAACCTTTTTGGGCCTCTTGAGAGAGTGTAAGACCCATCCCTTTGTACAGAAAACAATTTTTGGGCCTCAGTCACTTGTATAAGTCCCTCTGTACAAATTCAAACAGTGCGCTCACTGATAAAACCCTGGGCCTCTCCTTGAGCTGTAAGCCCCAAATCTTTCTTTTTCAAAGCACTTTCTCCTTTGATTTTGAATATACTGTTGTTTTCAATCTTTCTTTGTTGAACAACTAACCAAACAACATGGAAGCTCTACAACCGAGTAAGTGGTTATCGCTTTCATTTACCGCTTTCATATACATATAACTGTATTGTGGGGCTGTTTCACTGTAAGTATCCTTTCATGAACTCATATCAACTGTGTAATAATAGTATAGATATTTCGAGTTTCCCCGGCAACTACGTCTAGAACTAGGTGACGCCGTTTCATTTATTCGTAGAAATAGACAACTAGATCCCCAATAGGATCACCAGATACAGTCTTCTCTCCGGTTGTCCTCATTAGGAATTGTCAAGAAACTCTACTACCAGAGATGAATGTATTCTCCGTGAATGGCATCTTTGAGTTTCTTCCAAATTCTCGAACTTTCCTGACTTGATATATTCCTTGTGAATAGCTTGCCTTGATTTCTCGGGGTTTTGGGACCCACGGGCTTCTTAAAAGCATCGGCCTCCTCTTGGGCATTGTACAAGGACCCACAGGCTTCCTAAAAGCACCCTCGCCTCCTCTTGGGCTTAGTACAAGGACTATACGGCTTCTTAGAAGTATTCACAGCCTCCTCTCAGGCTTCGTATAATGATCTCTTCCTCCGGGAATGATATCCTCCTCTTAGGCTTCGTATAATGATCTCTTCCTCCGGGAATGATACCCTCCTCTTGGGCTTCGTACAAGGACCGATCGGCTTCTTAAAAGTTTCCAGCCTCCTCTTGGGCTTCATACAAATTGTCCTGACGACCTCCTAAAGGTATAGGAACAGAACTTAATCATCTCCATAGAACAGTCTTTTCAAGAGTCTACTACTGTTTCTCAAAGCATAGTACAAAAGATGAAACTCTAGACACGGACAGTCTAATCTCCTTGAGTTTTCCAGACATTCTCAAGTGACCCCTTCGTTAAATAGGAAGAAAAACCGTAGACTCGGACAGTCTCGATACCCTTCGGATTTCCCACTTCCTTAAAGAACTGGGATAACCCGGATCCTCGAATCAAATCCTTGAGTACAGTGTTGCTCATATAAGAACTGATTTTCTCTTTAAATCAGCATACTAGACCTGTCACTCAACTGAAACAGTAACCATAGCCTCCTCTTAGGCTTTGTATAATGATCCTTCTCCAGTGAAGTTAGCCTCTCTCTTGGGCTTTATACAATGATTCTCCCCAGCGGAGTCAAACAAATTTTAGCATCCACTCGGGCTTCGCATGAGATACAAAAAACTATCTTGTTGAGTCAAATAGCCTTCATCTCGGGCTTTATACGAGATACCAAAAGACTCCATCGTCGAGTCAAAACCTTTTAGCCTCTCTCTCGGGCTTTGTACGAGACACATATTAGCCTCCTCTTAGGCTTTGTATAAGAAAACCACTGGTTGATCCAATCGACCTTTTAGCATCAAAGATGTGCCTCATTCACAGTACACAAACATCAACAACTCTTTCCCCTTCATCTAATCGCTGTAAGCAGCAAGCCTCTAGATCATCTACATCCATGCCACTGTCCCTCTTTTAGCATGAGAAATTCCTAAGGAAAGATGGCATTACTCTACACTGAGTTAAAGTCTTCTCCTTCAGGTTGGAAACCCCCTATAAAGGAAATTATGGCATTACTAGGATCCGCGTATCCCGGTTAAAGTAATCCTCCTTTACAGTCACTCACCTAACAGTTGTGACAAACATACCCCCTTTAGAGATGATAAATTCTCTCTAAAGTCAGGACCTTTAGCTTCATATCTTGGGCTTCGAACAAGATACAAATAGACTTTTCAGCTTCACATCTTGGGCTTTGAACAAGATACAAATCACCTTTCACTTCACGTCTTGGGCTTTGAACAAGACACCAAAACACCCATTTCCTCCCATAGAATAGGAGGAACTACGACGCTCTGATTTTCCTGTTTCGGAAAACGGGAATACGTAGGCATAAGATCGAAAGAAAAGATCTTAGCGAGCACACTAACAAAAACCCAAAATCCCATACATCCTAATCTGAAGCAGTATCCTAACAAAAAGAGACAAAACCGTATTGGCGAAAATACAAATAACCAGTACAAAGGCCCCCCCACATTGATAGCATTCGTAACCTAATAGACCGCTGTTTAAACTCAGTATGCAAAGCAGGGTTAATTGGAGACATCTATTTCCCTTCCTTCATCAGCTCACAATAGGATAAAAAATGAATCGACCTATAGTAAACTCAACCGCAGAGAGAGACCAGCGCTTAAGAACCGCGTCCAAAATCGCTCGATACAGAAAAATGGCGCCCACTATGGGGCGCTATTCCTTTTTTCTCTTCACTTGTGTGAAAACCGCAGATTGGGGCTTCCGCCGGGGAACCCATTTTCTGTCAGGAAATTAGGATTCATAGCTTTAAAGGTCTAGGATTTTAGGACAAATATATATACTGCTTTTCCTAATTGCTATACATGTTTATTTTTTTGCTAATGGGAATGCGTGTGATGCCGCATGTGGAAAGATTGAGTATACACTTAAGATAAGTGATGGCGACGAGGTCGACCATCAACCTCAGTGGAGGCTGACTAATGCAACCCATTCTCTCACCTAGACAATGGGCCGATTGTGATGTCTGAGAAGCTGAGGAGCCAAACCCTTTTGTAGTGCGGAAACAATCAGAAATAGTTGTCACGCGATACTACCCTCATTTGAGGCTGGTGATCTATTCTCGATGAATGGCACTTACTCTAAGATTGCTCTACAACTCGCTGGCGATCCGCTTGTTATTTTGCTTTCCTGGGAGGAGCTGATGATAATGAGTACAGGTACAAAAATCACCCTAGTATAAACCTTTGGGGATGGGTAGAGCCTGGACTTCATGACAACGACCCTTTGACCCCATGTTTTTTCTATATTTTTGTGTGCTGCATTCATACATTCATTTAAAAAACATTAAAACAAAAAAAATTTCTCTTCTAGTCTCTCTGTTTTTCAAATTAAACTAAGACTGTGATTGCAAATATCAGAGAAAAGGATTGCACTAATGGATTTCGGTAGAAGGAGAACCCATAGGTATACCTTCAAGGTTCCAAAGCTAGAGGATTTAAGAGGTTTGGCGAGAATGATCACAAACCAAGAGGCCTTCAGAGCCAAACACGGAGGTTTGCTACCACTGTTAAGAGTCCATGTGATTGAGGGAATCATGGATGCGCTCATTCAGTTTTATGATCCAATTTATCACTGTTTCACATTCCCGGATTACCAGCTAGCACTAACGCTAGAGGAGTATTCTCATCTGATTGATCTACACATTACATATCGAGCTCCATTTTCTGGACTGGAATAAATTCCAAAGAATCAGACCATTGCAAGAGCAATTCATTTGGACGAGTCTGAGGTCAGGACTCACATGACCACTAAGGGTGGCATCCAAGGTTTGCCAGCCCAGTTCCTGACAAAGAAGGCCCTGTATTTTGCCAGTATAGGAAACGTAACTGCTTTTGAAAGCATCTTTGTCTTGCTCACCTACGGGTTATTTTTGTTTCCCAACATCAATAACTTTGTCGATATCAACGCCATTAAGGTTTTTCTCATTGGAAATCCTGTGCCGACTTTGCTCATGCGTATCATTCTGTACATTTGGGAAATTTGTACAGCGGAGGGGAAATCACATGCTGTGTACCTCTGCTTTACAAATGGTTTATCTCTCATTTGCCTAAGTCTGCTGCTTTTTGGGATCATAAGAGTGCCTTACGTTGGTCGCAGAAGATCATGTCTCTTACCAACTCTGATATAGATTGGTGTAATAGGATCTACGATGGGATCAGAATCATTGATCATTGTGGAAACTTCCCCAACGTACCCCTTATAGGAACTAAGGGAGGAATCAATTACCATCCAGTTCTCGTTCATCGTCAATTTGGATACCCAATGAGACACGTCCCACGGGGTGTTCATCTGGAAGGTCTTTTCTTCAAGGAAGGAGAAAATGACAGAGCACTAAAGATGGAAATAGTGCACGCTTGGAAGCATATTCATAAGAAAGGACGAGAGTCTCTAGGAAAACCAGACTTTGTCTCGGTGGAGCCTTATCTCCATTGGGTACAAACTAGAGCTCTCAAGCTAAAGATGCCTTATCCGCGTCACGAAATTCTTCCACCGAAGGAATCTGTCATGTATTTCATGACAGAAACGGAAAAGCTTCAGGTTACTCTCAACAAAGTTCAAAAGGAGAGAAGGTCTTGGAAGAAGAAGTACCGCACCCTCGACGTAGAGTGCATCAAAATACAACAATTACTGAAAGAGAAAGATGCTCTAATTGAAATTTTGGAGCAACATGCTGTAGAGAATCAAGATGACCAAAGGAATTTGCTTGCTCCTTGCACTTGACAAAGGAATGACAACCCGACAACGGGCCAAGAGCCCCGGTCAAAGAAAAGGAAGATACCAGAATCAGCACCCGATTTCTCTTCAGAGAGGACTCGGAACCCATTAGCTTAGGTTTCTGTTTCTGCACCTTGTAATCTACTGTATTTCCATTTCTGTAATCCTTTGAATTCAATAAAAAGGGGTTTCCCCACTGTTTGATATTTGCAATCTAATTGTCGAAGTTTATTTTGATTAAACCAAAAAAAAATTAATATAATCATTGCATTCATCATTCTCGCATCGCGTATTCTTCTTACCTACGAATCTCACATTTGTGTCTCGGTTCTAGAGTCAAACTATCTCATTCGTACAATACTCGGGCTAATCGTCAGAAAAAGATGGATGATCTTGAGGAAGAAAATAGAGAGTTGAAAGAAGAGATCGACGCTCTGAGAGAGGATATGAGAAAGCTTCGTAATGACATGCAAGCCATGGCAGAAACTCAGCTACAAAGAATTGTGATCTCAGAGATCACCTCAACGCCCATAGTGGAAAAGTCTAAACCTAGGTATCAAATGCCGAAAGATCATCCTTGGGGCATGCCTGTTAACTATATCCCGGAAGGATATGTTCCGCCGATCATTGAAGATCAGGGAATCACAACAGAAGCCGCTGGGCCTGAAGGTTACAAACTTCGGGAAAGCGAAGATGCCAGGGGCATACTGAGGACTCCTGAAGGTTACAAACTTCGGGAAACGTCAAGATTCGCTGCCGTAGTCACGGTACCACCCCCTGTGGTGCACACTGTCCCGGAAGGACAGATTCCGCCAATACCTTCTGGTAAGAAGGAAACTATGTTCGATAGAATAGATGAATTCCAGGAACAGTTCCTGGAAATGCATAAGGAACTGCAAGCCATTCGCGGTCAGGATTTATTTGGAAAGGACGTCGCAGACCTCTGCTTGGTCCCTAATGTGAAAGTTCCGCACAAATTTCAAGTGCCCGACTTTGAAAAATACAAGGGTAACTCTTGCCCTCAAAGCCATCTGGTGATGTACGCTCGGCGGATGTCAGCTAAGACGGAGAATCATGACCTACTGATTCACTACTTCCAGGATAGTTTAACCGGTGCCGCACTCAAATGGTACATGGGTTTAATCCGCGCCACGATCAGCACTTTCAGAGATCATGGCACTGCCTTCTTCCAACAATACAAATACATTTTGGACATGGCACCCGACAGAGATCAACTCAGATCAATGTCGCAAAAGGACAAGGAAACCTTTAAGGAGTATGCTCAAAGGTGGCGTGAAATCGCCGCTCAAATTTGTCCACCTCTTGAGGAAAAAGAGATGACAAAGATCTTCTTAAAAACCTTAAGCTCATTTTACTATGATGGAATGGTTGCCAGTGCACCCAGTGATTTCACCGAAATGGTGGGCATGGGCGTACGTCTTGAGGAAGCCGTCCGAGAAGGATGTTTGGTAAAAGACACTGGATCGACGAGCGGTACTAAAAAATATGGTAGTGCTCTCCCTAAGAAAAAAGAGCAAGATATTGGGAATATCTCTCTCGGAAAGCAAAGGCGACGTTATCAGCTGGTAGGAGCTGTGACTCCTACTATCAACACTGCGCCTATTCCTACGTATCAACCTCAGGTTGCACAAAGCCAACCTGATCAGCAAAGGACACAACAGCCTCTTCAGTAGGCTCGTCCCCAATACAACAACAACCGTACAACACGGCCACCAGGATTTGATCCTATACCCGTATTGTACGCATAGCTGTTTCCATTACTGCTAGCCAAGGGGCACATCCAGACTAAGTCCCCTCTTACAGTACCGGAAAATCCGCCTTTCTGGTTTAAGGTGGATCAAACTTGCCCTTACCACCAAGGAGGTCCAGGGCATAACATAGAGACTTGTCTCAATTTCAAGTCCGACGTGCAAAAACTTGTTAGGAGCGGGGTCTTATCCTTCAAGGATACAAATCCTAATGTTCTTACGAACCCGCTGCCTCAACACAAGAAGGCTGCAGTCAATTTGATAGAAGGAGAGACTAACAATGTCTATCAAATTCACGATATACTCTTATTGAGGACCAATTTGGTCAAGATGCATTGTAGACAGAGTGGATATGGCCATGTTCCACCTCATAACTATCACCAGTGTGATATCTGCTCTAAAGACAACCAGGGATGTTCTGTGGTGCAAGTAGCTCTGCAGGAACAGATGGATCTCAGATGCATCCAAGAGCACCGAGTTCGTGGAGTTAACATGGTTTACACGAATTCTAACGTCATTCAGAACCATGATATCCGTGCAATGAATGTCAATCTGGGGGCAATGCACTCAAGGCAAAGCCAGTATCATAATCTGCCGCGGCACGATTACAATTCCTGTCTGACTTGCTCGGTAAACAAACAGGGTTGCTCTTTCATACAGGAGGCCCTCCAGCGTTAGATGGATCTTGGATGGATCCAAGACTACCATGATAGGAATTCCTATCAGATCAACATGGTTCAGATCTTTGATATTCGCGTGATGAATACCAACCTGGTAGAGTTACATGCTGAATAGGTCCGACTCGGATTCCTAATATCACATGACTATCAAAGCTGTAAAGCGGGTTGCAAAAATAATCGAGGTTGTACCCTTGTCCAGGAGGCACTTCAGCACTTGTTAAATCATTGGTGGATGCCAATTTACATGGATGAAGATACTCAGCAAATTAGTATCAGTAACAGGAATCCTACTCGGCGTCAAAGTCAGGATGTTCGATCTGTGGAAGCTAACCTAGTGAGGTTACATTGTATTCAAAGTGGGCGTGGCTAGGTGCCACCACACAATTACGACCGTTGTAGCGTCTGTTCGGAAAGTAACCAAGGGTGCTACCTTGTGCGAGCAGCTCTCCAGGGGCAGGTGGACCGTGGAGAAATTCGTCCATATCCGGGTTCTGGACCCATCAATTGGACGCCGAACTGCCTTGCCGATCAAGTCGAGGATGTTGTCACAATCTCTGGTCATCACAGGACCAGGGATGTTTTTGCCATCATCCCTCTTCTTGACGAATCTAAAGTTCCCAACCGGGAACGGATCGAGATTACTTATGATGGTCAGAAATATCAGAGGGTTCCCATAGTCATCTATCTGTCGGGACCATTACCGTATAAATCAGCTAAGGCTATCCCTTACAAATACGGTGCAACAATAATTGAGAATGGAAAGGAAATTCCATTACCCTCCATTGTGAATATTGTAGACATCAGTCGTTTAACCCGGAGTGGCAGAATCTTCAACCGAGGGGTTGACGAACATAACAAAGAAAAGGAACTTCAGACAGAAGCTCCCGATCCATCAGTCAGTCAATCCAGTAATCCCGACCTTTCGAAAAATAATGATGAGATGCTGAAGCTCATCCAAAGGAGTGAATATTACATTGTTGATCAGCTATTACAAACTCCTTTAAAGATCTCTGTGTTAACACTTTTACTCAGTTCAGAAGCGCACAGGGAGGCTCTACAGAAAGTCTTAGAGCAAGCCTTTGTGGAACAGGATGTAACAATCAAACAGTTCGATAGCATTGTCTCTAACATCACTTCCTGCAACAATTTGGGATTTACCGATGAGGAATTACCTGAAGAGGGTCGTCGTCATAACATGGCGCTCAATATCACAGTCAACTGCCAGGACGATGCTTTAGCCAGCATACTGGTAGACACAGGGTCAGCCCTGAATGTTGTGCCGAAGTCCACTTTGATGCAATTATCATTCAAAGGCCCTCCGATGAGAATCAGCGAGGTTGTCATCAAAGCATTCGACGGATCCAGAAAAACGGTTATCGACGAAGTTGATCTTCCCATAACTATTGGTCCTCACACTTTCCAAGTCACTTTCCAGGTCATGGACATCTGGGCAACATACAGTTGTTTATTAGGAAGACCTTGGATACATCAGGCTGGAGCAGTTACTTCAACCCTCCACCAAAAGCTAAAGTTCGTCAAGAACGATCAACTTGTCACGGTTTGTGGGGAACAAGCCTTGCTTGTAAGCAACTTGTCATCATCTACTTATGTAGAACCCGAGGAGGTTATTGGAACTCAGTTCCAAGCACTGTCGGTAAGCAAAGACAATCAGTTCAAAGAAGGAACTTCGATTTCTTCATACAACGATGCTATCAAAGTGGTCGAGAGTACCGATACAAAAGGATGGGGACAACTTGTCATTCTTATTGACAATAAAACAAAGAAGGGTCTTGGTTTTTCTGCAACCTGTACCCAGACAGCTGCCTACGATGAAAGTCTTCATCCCCTTCAAAACTTCTTCCACAGTGGAGGTTTCCTTCACTCAGTGTCTCAAGCAGTACATGCTATCAATGAGGAAGATCCCTCTGACACAGATGAAGAATGGAAGTCCTACCTTAACGAGGACGGTTATATGTCTCAGGAAGAGGTACCTATACCATTTTCCTATCCCGTACAGAGTCCGAGATTTATACCAAGGTCAGATGTCGAAATGATATATGGAAATTGTGATCCGGAAGGATTCCGTGCTCCGCCAAATTCATTAGAGGAGGACACTCTGATGAAAGACAACTTTGACCACAACTACTATGGCCCAATGGATGGTCTGCCAATGTGGCAACCTTATCCAGGAGATTTGGGGCAAGAAAGTCAGCCGAATGATGAAAATCAGCTGACCGTCATTGAACAGAATACCTGTGTCCCCACCATGTCATGGGATCGACACTCAGGTCATCCTGAAGCTACTCAACATGAAAATGAATTCGCAACATTTGCGGGACTTGAGTTCATTAACTATGCTTTTCCTGAGGTTAACATCATCGAGAGGGATGACTCCTCCAGTTCCAAAGAAGTTTGGGACACTCTGGGAGAACCGAGTGGAAAATAAGACTATATGGTCAAGTACACCGCTCCCGAAAGCTCTCGTATCAGGCTCAAAGATATCCAGCCAACTGGATGGGAAGATACAGCTGAGAGCACAAATGCTATGCAAAATGCAACAGAGGAATCCTCCTATGACGATTCTGCTTGGGAGATAGATTCCAATGATCCTGCTCCACCAGAAATCAGCGTCATTTCTAAAGACAAATCAAGGAAAGTGCCAGACTTTGTGATTCATCGAGGAGTTCGCCGCCAATGGGTTGCCGTCGAGGTTCCGAAGGTCGTTCATCAGTCAAAGTAATTGCCATCTTTAACCTTTCACCCTGCCCAGGTGAAACGGATGTTTTAATAGGGCTCGCTTTCTATAAATTTTCCCTCTTCGCTTTGCCCGAAGCGACATAGTTTTGTTTTATAGGGATGTAGTTTCAAGGATCGACTTGTTCATTAATAAAATAACGGCGTTCTATAATTTCCGCGTTAATTGCTGTTTTCTCTTTTTGCTTTTTCAGAAAATGGTAATCCTAAAAAACAATTCAATAATAAAAACAAGCAGTAAAATAAAACACTGCACACACTTGCATTTTTCTCTATCTCTTCTAAACACGAATCATACCGTCATGCAGATTGCTTGTTTTAAACCCCGTTGAAACATACGATCCGATGCCTTCTCCCGACTTTGAGTTCCCGGTATTTGGGACTGAAGAAGAAAATGACGACCAAATTCCAGAAGAGATCTCCCGATTACTCAGACAAGACGAAAGGTCCATTGAACCTCACAAAGAACCGTTGGAAACGGTAAACTTGGGTTCAGAAAAAGAGACAAAAGAAATCAGGATTGGGGCACTACTCAGTCCAAATGCCAAAGAGAGTTTGATAAAGCTTCTCAGAGAATTTCCCGATGTATTCGCTTGGTCTTATCAGGACATGCCACGGTTGGATACCAGCATCTTGGAACATCATTTAGCGTTAAGATTGGAATGTCCGCCAGTAAAGCAAAGGTTGAGACGCACTCACCCGGACATGGCCATCAAAATCAAAGAGGAGGTACAGAAACAGATTGACGCAAGTTTCCTCACCACATTAGAGTATCCTCAATGGTTAGCCAATATCGTACATGTTCAGAAAAAGGACGGAAAGGTTAGAATGTGTGTCGACTACAGGGACCTGAACAAGGCTAGTCCAAAGGACGACTTTCCTTTGCCACACATTGACATGCTGGTAGACAGTACAACAAAGTTCAAAGTTTTCTCCTTCATGGATGGATTCTCGGGCTATAACCAGATAAAAATGGCGCCAAAAGACATGGAGAAAACTTCGTTCATTACCCCATGGGGCACATTTTGTTACAAGGTAATGCCGTTCGGTTTGAAGAACGCCGGGGCAACCTATCAAAGGGCCATGACTACTCTGTTTCATGACATGATACACAAGGAAATCGAGGTGTATGTCGATGATATGATTGCAAAATCAAAAACAGAGAGTGAGCACATTGAACATCTGTCAAAATTGTTCGAACGTTTAAGAAAATTCAAGCTCCGCTTGAATCCCAACAAGTGCACCTTCGGTGTCCGTTCAGGGAAACTACTAGGGTTCATCGTCAGCCAGAAAGGAATTGAGGTTGATCCTGACAAGGCCAAGGCCATTCAAGAAATGCCTTCTCCGAAAACTGAAAAACAAGTCAGAGGATTCCTGGGACGTTTGAACTACATCTCCATAGTCATATTCCTTATGACCGCGACCTGTGCGCCGATTTTCAAATTACTCAAAAAGAACCAGGATTGCGTTTGGTCAGAAGATTGCTAAACCTCCTTCGACAGTATTAAGGAATATCTGTCGAATCCTCCGATTCTATCACCTCCAGTGGAAGGAAGACCACTGATCATTTACCTCACAGTCCTAGAGGACTCAATGGGATGTGTACTTGGCCAACAAGACGAAACCAAAAGGAAAGAGTCTGCCATCTACTATCTAAGCAAGAAATTCACCGACTGCGAAACTCGGTACACGATGCTCGAGAAAACTTGTTGTGCTTTGGCTTGGGCAGCCAAACGTCTTCGCCAATACATGATTCGTCATACTACTTGGTTGGTCTCCGAAATGGATCCAATCAAATACGTTTTCGAAAAACCTGCTCTTACGGGAAGGATTGCCCGTTGGCAGATGCTGTTATCAGAATACGACATAGAGTACCACGCTCAGAGAGCCGTTAAGGGAAGTATTTTAGCCGATCATTTGGCTCATCAACCGATTGACGATCAAGAATCAATCGGGTTTTACTTCCCAGACGAAGATGTCATGTATCTAAAGATGAAAGACTGCGATGAACCGCTACCCAGTGAAGGGCCAGAACCAGGTTCCCAATGGGGACTTATCTTTGACGCAGCAGTTAATCATTATGGAAACGAAATTAGGGCAATAATTGTTACCCCTCAAGGTACCCACATTTCTTTCACCGCCAGACTCACGTTCAAATGTACGAACAACGAGGCCGAATACGAAGCTTGTATTATGGGTCTCGAAGAAGCGATTGATTTAAGGATCAAAAACTTGGACGTATACGGCGACTCAGCCTTGGTTATCAATCAGATAAAAGGAGATTGGAACACTTACTAATCAGGACTGATTCCTTACAAAGACTATGCAAGAAGGTTGTTACCTTTCTTCAACAGAGTTGAGTTTCATCACGTCCCTCGTAATGAGAATCGCATGGCTGACGCCTTAGCCACTCTTTCTTCTATGATTTGTGTAGGTCAATGGAATGACATACCTAAGATTGACATAATGCGCCTTGAAAGGCCCGCTTACATCTTCACGATCGAAGCAGTCATAGACGACAAACCTTGGTATCACGATATCAAATGCTTTCTTCAGAAACAAGAGTACCCACCCGGGGTATCCGGGAAAGACAGAAAAACCCTCAGAAGACTGGCTGGAAACTTCTTCCTGAGCGGTGACACTCTCTATAAGAGAAATTTTGACATGGTCTTGCTCCGATGCGTAGACAGACCAGAAGCAGACATGCTTATGAAAGAAATTCATGAAGGATTATTTGGCACTCATGCCAACGGACATACAATGGCAAGAAAAATTCTAAGAGCAGGGTACTATTGGTTGACAATGGAATCCAACTGCTACAAGTACATGAGGAGGTGTCACAAGTGTCAGATATACTCCGACAAAATTCATGTACCGCCAACGCATCTCAAAGTTCTTTCTTCCCCGTGGCCTTTTTCCATATGGGGAATCGACGTTATTGGCATGATTGAGCCCAAGGCTTCAAACGGACATCGGTTCGTCCTAGTAGCCATTGACTACTTCACCAAGTGGGTCGAAGCAGCGTCATTCGCTAAGGTAACCCGACAAGTGGTGGTCCAATTTATCAAAAACAATATCATCTGCTATTATGGTGTTCCAAGCGAGATCATTACAGATAATGGATCTAACTTGAACAAAAAGATGATGAAAGAGTTAGGCGTTGAGTTCAAGATTGAACACCATAACTCATCTCCCTACCGACCAAAGATGAACGGAGCGGTAGAAGCGGCCAATAAGAACATCAAGAAGATCGTTCAAAAGATGGTTGTAACCTATTAAGATTGGCACGAGATGCTACCCTTTGCTCTTCACGGTTATCGAACATCTATCCGCACTTCAATAGGGGCTACCCCCTTTGTCTCTAGTGTATGGCATGGAAGCAGTGCTCCCCATAGAAGTAGAGATCCCATCAATCCGAGTATTGATGGAAGCTAAGCTCACCGAAGCTGAATGGTGTCAAAGCCGACACGACAAATTAAACCTGATCGAAGAGAAGCGAATCACGACACTATGCCACGGCCAGTTGTATCAGCAGAGAATGAAGAAGGCGTTCGACAAAAAGGTCCGACCTCGTGTCTTCAGAAAAGGAGACCTCGTGCTCAAGAAGATACAAGCGTTTCTCACTGATTCTCGGGGCAAATGGACTCCGAATTATGATGGCCCCTATGTGGTCACAAAAGCTTTCTCAGGCGGTGCCTTGACACTTGCAACCATGGACGGAGAGGAATTTGCCTACCCCACGAATGTTGATGTAGTCAAGAAATACTTCGCCTAAACTAAAAAACAACAAAAAAAAACCGTCTCGGTGGATTGAAAACCCGAAAGGGCGGTCCAGGCAAAAGTTAGAGACAGAAAAAAAAAAAAAGAAAAAAAAATCATCCCGATGGATTGGAAATCTCAAAGTACAATCCAGGGAAAAATTAGGGATAATGGCAAGTAACTATGTTCAACAGAGGCAAATCCCTCAGCAACAGCAGTTACATCATCTGTCAGAAAACTCCAGTCAAGGTCATCTTCGACAGAAGCTCAGGATTCCCCGAATTCAAAGTTGGTAGAAGGATAGTGGTCGTTATGTTTCAACGTATTCTTTTTCCCTGTAAATTACCATTTTCTAACTTTGTATACACTATTTGGAATCACGCGTTTGGCTGATCTCCGTCTTATCAATAAAATTTGAGCCTTTGTGCTTTTGTTTGTAATTCTTATTTGTTTTAGCTTTACAGAACGACGTTGTTAACATGATCGACGATTCTTGAAATAAAACAAAAATGAATTTACTTGTTAAAACTTTTTCTGCTTTTAAAATAAAGTCGGCAATTTCTTTTGATTGTTGAACATCAAAGGAACATCGGTCGCTTCTCCAGAAGTAATCGAACTTCAAAGTGCAGAATCAAAGTACTCCTTCTAACCCAGTACGCCTGATTAGAGGATCAACTGTGTCAGAGACTTTGTTTAGTCTGACACGCCACGACAGAGTTCTTACCTCCTAAGCCCGACCAACGTTAGCTCCAAACAGGGACTATCTCTCCTAAGCAAGGTAGAATTGCTATCTTGAACCAGCGGTACTTCTTCGCCCCGCAATGGCCGAGTATCCAGTCATGTTTTGTATGTCGCGTCAGTTTTGTCAGCATATACATACATACATCATGCATTATCGATTTGCATTCACATTTCATATTGCATCACTATCACTCCAGTAGGTCTAGTCCCCTAGTGGTAGAAGTCCTCTCAATCGAGTTATCAGTTTTTGTCTTGTCAAGAAGCGCGGCGCCCGAACAATCTCGCCTCCAGTTATTTCTAAATTGGAGATAGGCTCTGGACCACTATGATAACTTGAACCTCTAAAACATCAGAGAGCCCTCAGTCAACATCACTATTCGCCATTGAAGATGATATCCTTGCTTTCCCGGATTAAGGAAAATCCACAGAGAAAGCCTCGTAATCAGAGATTCGGCAGCACACCAGTTTCGCTCCGAAAAGACCGCTGATGAAAAGGTCATCGGCACCTCAAAATTGGACCCCATCATATGGTATTTCTCCGGGAAGATCCCGAGAAAAGTATGATGTGAGATCCCAAGCGACAGCAGTCTCCCAAGAGACCTGCTTTCCCCCCAGTAGAAACAAATGGCGTCTCCAATAGAGAAGTTTGTGCACCTCTACAACTCAGACGACTGGGTTCCCTAGCAAGTTTGACATCAAAATTTTTTCCGTCAAATGGCATCTCTCCAGGAAAATTCGACGAGAAGTTTGAGGAAAACCGCTATGCATAGTGTCCCTTGTCAAGAAAGTTTATTGACAAAAGAAACTAAGACCAGTTCCTTGGTAGGAAACCAGGATCTAGGGGAAGTTTATTTTAGAAACTAAGACCAGTTCCTTGGTAGGAAACCAGGATCGAGGGGAAGTTTATTTCAGAAACTAAGACCAGTTCCTTGGTAGGAAACCAGGATCGAGGGGAAGTTTGTTTCCACAACTAAGACCAGTTCCTTGGCTGAAGACCAGGATCGAGGGGAAGTTTACCTTTTCTAAGCATCATTGCTTAGCAAAAGAAGATGAATGCGCAAGCTGCCATTCATAGCCGTCAAAATTTTGGATATTCCGATATTTAATCCTCTTGCACCCCGAATGCCCGAATACCTTCGTCATTCACACCTTGGTGTCCAAGAAGATTAAATAGGGGCATCTGTCATACCCCAAATTTTGACCACTAAGATTTCCTATCATTGTGAAAATCATCATCACAATATGGATGAACCATCATGCCTCATCAATCTCCTCAATGAATTGTTGAGCATTCACTACTATCAAAATTAGGGTTTCAGGCCCTCTCAGAGCCTTTGACAAAGGACCAATCAAGAAATGACATGATCTTCAACTTGTCTAACCTCTCAAACATCCACAATGGATCAAGAGGACTCCCACACCAAGGATTAAGTACAAAGATGCTCCCTTCTGGGTGGAACAAGCCTCAAGATCGCCAGTGTCACTAAATTAGGGTTTTGGTCTACCAAGGCCTCCAGATGGAAATTTTTCATCTGGGCACAAGCCAAGGATCCAAAACATAACCTAATATACTTCATGGGATCTCATAGACCCAATCATCAAGTCAATTTTGCCTCAGGGGATGCATTCATCAAAAATCAGGAATTAGGGTTTCTTGACCTAATTCACTCCTAAGTTGACTTTTAGGGAAAATCATGAGCCAAGACCTCAAGAGAGGGTTTGAGGGTCTCTAATATACTATATTGATCCATTTTGAACAATGGATTGATCCAAGAAGTTTGAGCAACAAGTCTCAATTTCATCTGCACCACAATTAGGGTTTCGCGAGGAAAGTCAACTGTAACTTTGACTTTTGACCTGGACATGCTCCCAAGCCCTAGGACATGAATCAATATACCCTATGACACCCATGGAACATGTCCATCAAGTTTGATTTAGGTCAAGGACATGATTTCATAAAGGATTGCACAGTTTGGAATTCATCTGATAAAAAGTCGACTGTGCACAAAAGTCAACTTTGACTTTTAGAGATTTTTCTCCAAAATGGATTTTTAACCCTAAGATGATGTTTATGTATGATTTGAATCATCATTCATCAAGAAAAATCAAATAAAATGGGATAACTTGTAAAAGGGGTAACCATAAAAACTTAGAAAAATTTATAAGTTATGGAAAAAGTTACACTAATGTGCCAACTTTGGTGGACCATAACTCCTAAACCAAAAGGCCATTGTGCCCCATTCAAAGCTTGATTTGTAGATCTCATTGCCCTCTACAAAAGCTTCATACTGACCTATGTCCAAATTCCTCATGTATTTTGAGTTATGGAGTGATCAAAATCAAGAAAAGTCACTTTGTTCCAACACTTAGTGAAAATTTCACTAAGTCAGATTTTACCCTACTTTTTGCCAAATGTAGGGGGATTTTTCACTTGGATTCAAAAGAGATCAAAACCAAACATGTTCACACAGTTGTTGTATCATGTAAGGGCTTTCCAAAATGGCAAAGAACATTACAAAATTCAATTTGAGCCATGAGATATGACATTGGAAAGTTGCCTTGCTGAAATCTGTCAAGGGAAGGCAGAATTTGCATTTTTGCTCGATTTTCCAAAATTGTGCAAATCCAAACACTCCTATCCACTTGGACACCTCTGAGGATTGAATCTAAATGGGACAATCACTGATCCAAGCCTCCAAAGTCTTTGGAACAAGAAATAGCATGTTGAACCTAGAATTGCCAAAATAGGGACAAGACTTCAATTTTGGATTGGAGCATTCAATGGAAGCATCAAGGTGGCATGGACTGAGCCATTCTCAACTAAATTCAGTCAAGACTTATCCAAGACCAAGGGAACCATAGCCCTGTGCCCTAACCTCTAGTCAATGGCTAGAGGAGACTTGGATTTCCATTGGACAACATTGGCCAAACCTCTGCTGCAGTTGCCATTCACTATTGCTGCGAAAACAAACTTGCTCTACTATAAATAGAGCTCAATTGTGATCAGTTTGAGTACACCAAAGCCATCAAACAGATGCTTTCCTCAAAATCTCTTCTTTCACCTCAAATTTGCCTTCCAAAGTAAGTAATTCTGAGTTTTTGAGCTTGAGAGCTTTTCCATCACAATCAATCACACACACACCTCATATATATCATATGTAAGCTGTCTAAACTATCACAAGTGATCTGTAATCACAAAATCACAAAGTTACCTCTCAAAACCTCAAAATAGGCTTTTTTTGCATTTTTCAAGCCATGTCTTGATTCAGTCACTTTCTAATCCAGATAAAACCTCAAACACACTCCAAATATCATCCTTGAACTGTCCCAAATGGTTCCCCCCATCTGGAACACCATTTGAGAGAGTTGTTATTTTGGTCACTTTTAACCCCTTTTGCAAGAAAGAGACTGTTTCCAATCATCCTAAAAGCTTCTAAGGGATCATTTGAGTGTGTCAAAAGCATCAAATCATTTCTGGAACAATAGGTTTGACAGATTGCACAAAAGCTCCAAAATCTCAAAAAAAGAGGTAACCCTCACAACTTGGAATATTTGAATCATGCAATGCTTTGAAGTCCACTGATCATAAACATCTCATACATGTTGTATCTGTTGTGTTTGAGCTAATTCACCATGTAATCCATGCTTGTACCAAGTTGTAGCATAGAAAATGCAATTATAGGTCATTTTCAAAACCACTATCGGGTTTTGAGGAGGGAGTGTGAACTTAAAAAACGACCACCACCCTTGGATTCCTTATGAAATTCTGGTCCAGATGCATATAAATTTTGTCTCAAACCATTAAGAATTGAGAAAGTTATGACCTTCTCGTTTTTGAGCCAAAACTTGCCAAAACTTGCCTTGGGCCAGGCCTAAAACCAAGGCATGACTTGTATATTTGTTGTTTTGTTTCAAACAATGGATGTATCACCACCCCAGTGGTAAGGCGCGCGCCTTGTAACCTTGAGGTCTTAGTACAAGGACCCACAGGTTCCTAAAAGCACCCTCGCCTCCTCTTGGTCTTAGTACAAGGACCTTACGGCTTCTTAGAAGTATTCACATCCTCCTCTCAGGCTTCGTATAATGATCTCTTCCTCCGGGAATGATATCCTCCTCTTGGGCTTCGTACAATGACCGATCGACTTCTTAAAAGTTTCCAGCCTCCTCTTGGGCTTCGTACAAATTGTCCCGACGACCTCCTAAAGGTATAGGAACATAACTTAATCATCTCCATAGAACAATCTTTTCAAGAGTCTACTATTGTTTCTCAAAGCATAGTACAAAAGATGAAACTCTAGACACGGACAGTCTAATCTCCTTGAGTTTTCCAGACATTCTCAAGTGACCCCTTTATTAAATAGGAAGAAAACCCGTAGACTCGGACAATCTCGATACCCTTTGAATTTCCCACTTCCTTAAAGAACTGGGATAACCCGGATCCTCGAATCAAATCCTTGAGTATAGTGTTGCTCATATAAGAACTGATTTTCTCTTTAAATCAGCATACTGGAGCTGTCACTCAACTGAAACAGTAACCATAGCCTCCTCTTAGGCTTTGTATAATGATCCTTCTCCAGTGAAGTTAGCCTCTCTCTTGGGCTTTATACAATGATTCTCCCCAGCGGAGTCAAACAAATTTTAGCCTCCATCTCGGGATTCGTATGAGATACAAAAAACTCTCTTGTTGAGTCAAATAGCCTTCATCTCGGGCTTTATAAGAGATACCAAAAGACTCCATCGTCGAGTCAAAACCTTTTAGCCTCTCTCTCGGGCTTTGTACGAGACACATATTAGCCTCCTCTTAGGCTTTGTATAAGAAAACAACTAGTTGATCCAATCGACCTTTTAGCATCAAAGTTGTGCCTCGTTCACAGTACACAAACATCAATAACTCTTTCCCCTTCATCTAATCGCTGTAAGCGGCAAGCCTCTAGATCATCTACATTCATGCCACTGTCCCTCTTTTAGCATGAGAAATTCCTAAGGAAAGATGGCATTACTCTACACTGAGTTAAAGTCTTCTCCTTCAGGTTGGAATCCCCCTATAAAGGAAATTATGGCATTACTAAGATCCACGTATCCCGGTTAAAGTAATCCTCCTTTACAGTCACTCACCTAACAGTTGTGACAAACAGACCCCCTTTAGAGATGACAAATTCTCTCTGAAGTCAGGACCTTTAGCTTCACATCTTGGCCTTTGAACAAGATACAAATAGACTTTTCAACTTCACATCTTGGGCTTTGAACAAGATACAAATCACCTTTCGCTTCACGTCTTGGGCTTTGAACAAGACACCAAAACAACCATTTCCTCCCATAGAATAGGAGGAACTACGAACGCTCTGATTTCCCTATTTCGGTAAACGGGAATACGTAGGCATAAGATCGAAAGAAAAGATCTTAGCGAGCACACTAAACAAAAACCCAAAATCCCATACATCCTAATCTGAAGCAGTATCCTAACAAAAAGAGAGAAAACCGTATTGGCGAAAATACAAATAACCAGTACAAAGGCCCGCCCACATTGATAGCATTCGTAACCTAACAGACCACTGTTTAAACTCAGTATGCAAAGCAGGGTTAATTGGAGACATCTATTTCCATTCCTTCATCAGCTCACAATAGGATAAAAAATGAATCGACCTGTAGTAAACTCAACCGCAGAGAGCGACCAGCGCTTTAGAACCGCGTCCTAAATCGCTCGCTACATATGGCTGCCAGATAGACAGGCCATCCATTGGGCCATAATAGTCGTGGTTAAAGTTGTCTTTCATCAGAGTGTCCTACTCTAACGAATTTGGTGGAGCATGGCATCCTTCTGGATCACAATCTCCATATATCATCTTGACATCTGACCTCGGTGTATATCTCGGACTCTGTGCGGGATAGCAAAGTGGCGTAGGCACCTCTTCCTGAGACATATAACCGTCTTCGTTAAGATAGGACTTCCACTCTTCATCTGTATCGGAGGAGTCACCCTCGTGAATGGTATGTACTTCTTGAGATACTTGGTGAAGGAAACCTCCACTGTGGAAGAAGTCCTGAATGGGATGAAGGCTTTCATTGTTAGTAGCAGTCTGGGTACAGTTTGAAGAAAAACTAAGACCTTTCTTCGCCTTGTTATCAGTAGGAATGACAAGTTGTCCCCATACTTTTGCATTGTTACTTTTGATTACTTCGAGAGCATCTTTGTACGAGGAAATCGACGTTCCTCTTTCTTATTAGTTGTCATTGCTCATCGAAAGTGCTTGGAACTGGGTACCTATAACCTCCTCCGGTTCTACACAAGTGGACGACGATAAGTTGCTCACGATCAAGGCTTGTTCTCCACTGACAGTGACTAGTTGGTCATTTTTGATGAACTTCAGCTTTTGGTGAAGTGTTGAAGTGACTTCCCCAGCCTCGTGTATCCAAGGTATTCCTAACAAATAGTTGTATGCTACCAAAGTGACTTGGAAAGTGTTAGAACCGATAGTTATGGGATGGTCGACACTACCGATAACTGTTTTTCTGGATCCGTCAAAGGCTTTGACGATGACCTCGCTTCCTCTCATTGGAGATCCTTGAAATGATAGTCGCATCAGAGTAGATTTTGGCATAACATTCAGAGCTGATCCGGTATCTACCAGTACGCTGGCTAAAGCATCGTCCTGGAAGTTGACTGTAATGTTAATTGCCATGTTGTGATTTTTGCCTTCTTCTGGCAGTTCTTCATCACTGAATCCTAAGTTGTTGCAGGAAGTGATGTTGAAGATGATGTTGTCAAATTGTCTTATCGTCACATCTTGTTCCATAAAGGCTTGCTCTATGACTTTCTGTAGAGCTTCCCTGTGAGCTTCGAAACTGAGCAAAAGAGATAGGACCGAGATTCTTGAAGGAGTTTGCAACAGTTGATCAATAATGTTGTACTCACTCTTCTGGATGAGCTTCAACATCTCATTGTTTTTTGAAAGGCCGGGATTACTGGACTGACCAACTGGTTGATTAGGAACTTCTGTTTGGGGTTCCTTTTCTCTGGTGGGTTCTTCAACTCCTCGGTTGAAGATCCGAACGCTCCGTGTTACCCGACTGATGTCTGCAATATTCACCACGGAGGGTAATGGAACTTCTTTTCCATTCTCAATTGTTGTTGCACCATATTTTTAAGGGATAGCTTTATTGGACTTGTACGGTACTGGTCCCGGCAGATAGATAATAACAGGAGCCTTTTGATTTTTCTGACCATCGTAACCGCCCTCAATTGGTTCGAGGTTGAGAATCTTTCCACTATCAAGAGGAACTCTCGATTCATGGAGTAAAGGGATTATGACACATACATCTTTGGCCACCTCTCGTTTAGGGATTAAGACAACGTCTTTGCCCTGATTGGGAAGATACCTTGACATTATGTTAATTGAACCAGAGCTTGAACACGATTGAATCTCTTTGTGGTCCAACTGACTTTGAAGGGCTGCTCGCACGAGGTAGCATCCTTAATTATCCTCTGAGCAAACTTTACAGCGCTCATAGTTGTGTGGTGGCACCCGGCCACGTCCGCTCTGTATGCAGTGTAACGTTATAAGATCTGTCTCCATTGATCGAACATCCTGACTCTGATGCCTAATAGGGTTCCCGTTAATCATACAGACTTGTTGTGTGTCTTCATCTAGATAGATCGCAAGCCACCGGTGGTTCAATAATTGTTGCAGTGTTCTTTGAACAAGTGCACATCCTTGGTCACTCTCACGACACACTTTATATTTCTGATATTCATACAAAGTCAGAAAATCGAGCTGGACTTGCTTAGCATGTAATTCCACCAAGTTGGTTTGCATCAAGCGAATATCAAAGACTTGAATCATATTAACTTGATAATAACTTCTATCACGGTAATCCTAGATCCATCCAAGATCCATTTGACGCTGAAAGGCCTCTTGTACAAAAGAGTATCCCTGATTGTTTACCGAGCAGATCAGACAAAAATCATAATCGTGCCATGGCAGATTGTGATGCTAGCTTTGCCTTGAGTGCATTGCCTCTAAGTTGACATTCATTGCTAGAATGTCGTGGTTTTGAATGATGTTGGAATTTGTATAAGTCATGTTGACTTCACAAATTCGGTGATCTTGGATCCATCCGAGATCCATCTATTCTTGTAGAGCTGATTGCACCACATAACATCCTTGATTGTTTTTAGAGCAGACAACACATTGGTGATAGTTGTGAAATGGTACATAACCGTATCCGCTTTGTCTGCAATGCATCTTGACCAGGTTAGTTCCCAATGAGAGCACATCATGAATTTGATAGCTGTGGTTAGATCCTTCCTCTATCAAATTTACTATAGCTTTCTCGTGTTGAGGCAACAGGTTCGTCTGAACGTTTGGATTTGTATCCTTGAAAGATAAGACCTCATACCTGACAAGCTTCTGCACATCGGATTTGAAGCTGAGACAGTTTTCTATGTTATGCCCTGGTCCTCCTTGATGGTAAGGGCAAGTCTGATCCGTTTTGAACCAAAAAGGTGAATTCACTGGTATTGCAAGAAGAGCCCTGGTTTGGACGTGCCCCTTGACCGGTAGTAGTGGAAACAGTTCTACGTACAACAATGGTATAGGGTCAAACCCTGGTGATCGCGTTGTACGATTGTTGTTGTATTGAGGACGAGCCTGCTGAAGAGGCTGTTACGTCCTTTGCTGATATTGTTGTAGATTCGGTTGGCTCTGAGCAAATTGAGGTTGATACGTTGGAACAGGCGTAGAGTTGATAGTAGGAGTTACAGCTGCTACTGGTTGGTACCGTCGCCTTTGCTTTCCAAGAGAGATATTACCAATATCTTGCTCTTTTTTCTTAGAGAAAGTACTACCGTATCTTTTAGTACTGCTTGATGGTCTGACATCTTTGACCAGACGTCCTTCTCGGACTACTTCTTCAAGACGTACACCCATGCTCACCATCTCAGTAAAGTCGATGGGCGCACTGGCGACCATTCGGTCGTAGTAAAATGAGCTCAAGGTTTTCAAAAAGATCTTTGTCATCTCTTTTTCCTTAAGAGGTGGACAAATCTGGGCGGTAATTTCACGCCATCTCTGAGCATATTCCTTAAAGGTTTCCTTGTCTTTCTGTGACATGGCTCTGAGTTGATCTCTGTCCGGTGCCATGTCCAGCTTATACTTATACTGCTGAACGAAGGCAACGCCAAGATCTCTAAAAGTGATGATCTTGGTGCGGCTTAAACCCATGTACCATTTGAGTGCGGCACTGATTAAACTATCTTGGAAATAGTGGATAAGTAGCTGTTGGTTCTCTGTCTGAGTTAAAATCTTTCGAGCGTACATCACCAAATGACTTTGAGGGCAAAAGTTACCCCTGTATTTTTCAAATTCGGGCACCTTGAACTTGTGCGGAATTTTCACATTGGGGACTAAGAAAAGGTCTGTGGAGTCCTTTCCGAATAGATCCTGACCGCGAATGGCATGCAGTTCCTTCTGCATCTCCAGGAATTACTCCTGGAACTCATTCATTCTGTCGTACATACTTTAGTTTCCACCAGAAGGTATTTGTGGAATCTGTCCTTTCGAGACAGTGTGTACCACGGGTGGTGGTATAGTCATTACGGTTGTGACTCTTGGTGCTTCCCTATCCCGAATTTTGTAGCCTTCAGGAGTTGCTGTCATACCCCTTGCATCTTCGCTTTCCCGAAGTTTGTAACCTTCAGGCCCAGCGGTTCCTGCTGCAGTTTTCGGATCTTCCTATATCGGCGGAATATATCCTTCTAGGATATAGTTGAGTGGCATGCCCTAGGGACGATCTTTAGGCATGTTATACTGAGGATCATACTTTTCCACTATGGGCGTAGATGTGATCTCTGAGATCACAGTCCTTTGTTGTTGTATCTGAGCTGCTGCCAGAGATTGTATGTCATTGTGAAGTTTTCTCAAATCTTCCTTCAGAGCGTCGATTTGTTCTCTCAGCTCTCTGTTCTCTTCCTCGAGATCATCCAATTTCTTTTGTCGATTGGCCCGAGTATTTTATGAATGAGACAGTTTGACTCTAGAATCGAGACACAAACGTGAGATTCGTAGGGAAGAAGAATGCGTTATGTGAGAATGATGAATGATATGCAATGATTATATTTAATTTTTTGTAATAAAAAAAACTTCAACAATTGGATTGCAAATATCATACAGTGGGGTAACCCCGTTTTATTGAATTCAAAGATTGCGGAAATGGAAATACAGTAATTTACAAAGTGATGTAAAAGGAAATATCTAGACTTACGGATCCTGAGTCCTCTCTGAGGAGAGCTCAGGTGCTGGTTCTGGTATTTTCCTTTTCTTTGACTGGGGCTCTTAAGCCGTTGTCGGGTTGTCATCCTTTTGCCAAGTGAAAGGAGCGAGCAAATTCCTTTGGTCTTCTTGATTCTCGACAACATGTTGCTCAAAAATCTCGATCAGAGCATCTTTTTCTTTTAACATTTGTTGTAATTTGGTACACTCCACATTGAGAATGCAGTACTTGTTCTTCCAAGATTTCTTTTCCCATTGAAGTTTGTTGAGAGTGACCTGGAGTTTTTCCGTATCAGACATAAAATAAAGGATAGATTCTTTTAATGGAAGAACTTCTTCACGAGGGTAAGGCATCTTCAGCTTGAGAGATCTAGTTTGTACCCAGTGGAGATAAGGTTCAACAGAGATATAGTCTGGTTTTCCTAGAGACTCTCTTCCTTTCCTATGAACATGTTTCCTGGCATGCACTATTTTCGTCTTTAGTGCCCTGTCATTTTCTCCTTCCTTGAAGAAAAGACCTTCCAAATGAACATTACGCGGGATATGTCTCATTAGGTATCCGAATTGACGACGAACTAAAACTGGATAATACTTTATTCCTCCTTTAGTTCCTATGAGGGGTACATTAGGGATGTTTCCACAACGGTCAATGATTCTTATCCCGTCATAGATCTGATTGCACCAATCGATGTCAGAGTTGGTAAGAGACATGATTCTCTATGACCAACGTAGAGTACTCTTATGATCCCAAAAAGCAGCAGACTTAGGTAAATGGGAAGTGAACCATTTGTATAGCAGGGGTACACAGCATGTGATCATTCCTCCGCTGTACAAATTCCTTAACTGTACAGAATAATAAGCCTCTACGAGCAAGGTCGGTACAGGGTTTCCAATTAGAAAAATCTTAATGGCATATATATCAACGAAGTTATCAATGTTGGGAAACAAAAATAACCCTTAGGTGAGCAACACAAAAATGCTCTCGAAAGCAGTCACGTTCCCTATACTAGCAAAGTACAGAGCCTTCTTTACCAAAAACTTGGCTGGTAAACCTTGGATTCCACCTTTAATGGTCATGTGAGTCCTGACTTCTGACTAGTCCAAATAGATAGCTCTTGCAATGGTCTGATCTTTTGGAATTTCTTCCAGTCCAGAAAAGGGAGCTTGGTCAGTAATGGGTAAATCAGTCAGGTGAGAGTACTTCTCCATTGTGTGTGCCAATTGGTAATTCGGGAATGTGAAACAGTGATAGACCGAATCGTAGAACTGAATCAGTGTAGATAGGATTCCTTCAATTACATGGACCTTTAATAGAGACAGCAGTCCTTCGTACTTAGTTCTGAAAGCATCAGGGTTGGTGATCATCCTTGCCAACCCTCTCAAATCCTCTAGTTTTGGAACCTTGAAGGTGTACTTGTAAGTCTTCCTTCTACCGAAATCCATAACGCAATCTTTTTCTCTGATATTTGCAATCATTGTTTTAGTTTAATTTGAAAAAGAGAGAGTAGAAAAGAAGACTTTTTCTTTGTTTAAAGTTTTTTTTTAAATGAATGCATGAATGCAGCATACAAAAACATAGCAAAAACATGGGGTCAAAGGTTCAGTGTCATGAAGTCATGGCTCTACCCATTCCCAAAGGTTGTACTGGTGAATTTTTGTACCTGTCCTCAAAATCATTGACCCCCCTTGGGATAACAACAACAGGCTGGTTCACCCGAGCGACTGCAGTATCTTAGGGTAATCTCAAATGAGGGTAGTATCGAGTGACAACTATTTTCGATAGCTTCCGCACTACAAAATAGTCACATGGTCTCAGTCTACTAAATCCTCAGTTTCATGGATACCACAATCAAACAATCTGCTTTCAACAACCGAAGTCGTTTAGACATTGAATCCCCAAAGGGTATCTCCACTGATTCGATGGTCTACCGGGATCGCTTATTTGGGAATCACTCCCTATAAGACCACCCGTCTATGCCATCACTTATCTTAGGAATCACTCAAACTTTCCAGATGCGGCATCACCTGCAGTCCCATTAGCAAAAAAATAAACACGGATATCAAGTAGGAAAAGTGATATATATATATATATATATATATATATATATATATATATATATATATATTCATTCCTAAAAATAACATCCTAGACCTCTTAGGAGCTATAATCCTAGTCCTATACAAACAATGACTTCCCCAGCAGAGTCGCCATTTTACTGTAGCGTGCGATTTTTGTTGGTGACGCGACCACCTTATCGCGGAAATTGGGTTTCTCCTCACAATGAAGAGGGGGTGCAACTTTCTGATTTCTTATTTATCCCATGAAGCGGGAAAGGAAAGGGAAGCTATCTAAAACTAACCTTGCACGCAAATGTTTAACTGAACAAACGCTTTAAAGAGATTGGGGGGTCCGAGGTCAGGTTATACAATGTTGGGGTTGTCAATTACCCATCCTATATGTGGTTATCCACAGGATGTTAGCTTTAGGTTCTGCTTTGAACTTGATGGTGTTTATCCGTTAATGGGTTGGGAAAGTTTCTTGGGAAATATGAGTGAGTGAGTGAGTTTTTGTTGATGTTCGGGTTTTTCCCGATGTTTTTGGTAAGGTACTGGACCTATGTTTTGATTGGTATGAAGGTATTGGACCTAGAGTTTTTGATTAGTATGCTCGCTAAGATTTCGCAATCTTATGCCTACGTATTCCCGTTTAAATGAAATAGGGAAATCGGAGCAATTTTAGTTCCTCCTATTCTAAGGGAGGAAAAAGATATTTTGGTCTCTTGTTCAAAGCCCAAGATTGAAACTAAAAGGTTTGACTGAGAGAGAATTTGTCTTGTCTAAGGAGGGATTGGACTTCCTCTGAGGGGATTGTTGATTTTTTTTTGTGCCTTGATCAAAGCCCAAGGTTGAAGCTAAGAGGTTGATTGACTCCACTAGGGAAGTCCTTATACAAAGCCTAAGAGGAGGCTAGAAAAGACTGACTCAACAAAAGAGTGTTTATATGTTTTGTACAAAGCCAAAGATTAAGGCAGAAAAGAGACTGACTCTTTGGGGACATCATTATACAAAGCCTAAGAGGAGGCTGAAAGTTTGACTTTTCTGGGGAAAATGTTCTATCTGTCTTGTACAAAGCACAAGATTGAGGCTAAAAGGGATTTTGACTCCGTCGGGGAGGTTTGTATACAAAGCCCAAGATTGAGGCTAAAAAGTTTTGACTCTGCGGGAGAGTATTTCTCAAAGCCTAAAAGAAGGTTGGGAGGAATGACTCTACCGGGGAAGATATTTGTCCCAAGCTTAAGGGAAGGTTATGAAGATTTATGTCTTGTACAAAGCCCAAGATTGAGGCTAAAAGGGTTTGCCTCAACGAGAGAGTGCTTTTATCTGTCCTGTACAAAGCCCAGGATTGTGGCTGAACAAGCTGGAGAAATCATTATACAAAGCCTAAGAGGAGGCTAAATTCTGCTAGGGGAAATCTTTATACCAAGCCCAAGAGGAGGCTAGAAAAAGATTGACTCAACAAGAGAGTATTTTTATCTGTCTTGTACAAAGCCCAAGATTGAGGCTAAAGAAGGTTGACTCAACAAGAGAGTCTGAAAAGGTGATTGACTCAACAAGAGTGTCTGAAGGGTGAGTGACTCAATAAGAGAGACTGAAAAATGATTGACTCAACAAGAGAGTCTGAAAAGGTTAGCTCCGCTGGGGAGAATCATTGTATAAAGCCCAAGAGGAGGCTAAAAGTTGAGGAAAGATCAATATACAAAGCCTAAGAGGAGGCTATCTTTCTGCTGGGGATTATTGAGATCCCTAGGCAGGTCCAAGTGGGGAATCAACTCTTGCTAAGGGTTCCAGAAGAGTTGAGATATCAGATACCTTAAGGTTTTGATTTGGGACAGTGTTATACTGATGATAAACTGACGCTGGCTGGGGAATTTTAGGAGAGAGACTGGGTTTTAGAACCCATGGGTTTTATCTCTACTAGAGATTGATCCAGAGTGACCGAGGTTTTTCTTATGTTTGTAGGGAACTTGAGAATGTCTTTGAGACTCAAGGGGATTTAGACTATCCAAGTCTACTGGTGTGGAAGAGTTTCATCTTTTGTATGATGCCCCCAAGGGAGGCAAGGGTATTAAGGGATGAGAATCAACCCTAAATTGGTCTATGATTTGACACTGGAAAGACTGCTCTAGAAAAGGATGACTAAGTTCTGTCTTATACCTTTAAGAGGTCTTCAGGGTCCTTGTATTAAGCCCAAGAGAAGGCATGAAAACTTCTAAGAATCCGGAGGGTCCTTGTACAAAGCCCAAGAGGAGGCGGGGATGCTTTTAGGAAGCCTGTGGGTCCCAAACCAAGAAAAGTTCAAGAAATGCTATTCAGCGAGAATAGATCATTTAGTGAAAGTTCTGAGGTTTGAAGAAATTCAAGAGATGCTATTCACCGAGAATAGATCAACTCTAGGGAGTAGAATTTCTTTGACAATTTCTAATAGTGACAACCTGAGAAAAGGTTCACGAAGAATACTTCCTTTCTCTTTGTTCCATATTGTTTAAGCCCAAGAGAAGGCAAGACTATATCTGGAAATCCTATGGGGATCTAGTTTTAACTGTATTTAAGAGTGACCAACTGGCTTTACCTAGTTCTAGACCTAGTTGCCAGGGAAAACTCTAAATAGCTATACTAGTATATATACAGTTGATATATGACAAGTATTTAAAAGGATATGAAAGAAGACTTACAGGGGAACAACTTCCCACAATATAGTTATATATATATATATATATATATATATATATATATATATATATATATATATATATATATATATATATATATATATATATATATATGAAAGCGAGTAAATGAAAGCTGTTAAAACTTACAGGTGAGCAAGCTTCCATGCTGTATTGTTAGTTGTTCAAAGAAATTAAAGAAAGTTTTGATAACAACATATATTTGAACCTAAATAAAAAAGGAAGTTGTTTTTGAAAAGATTGTTGGGGCTTATACTCAAGGAGAGGCCCCCAGATATAACAGTGATCGCACTGTTGTTTTGAAAATCACATCGGGTCTTATACAATGACTGAGGCCCAAAGAGGTTTATTTACACAAGGGTTGGGGCTTACATTCTTTCTAGAGGCCCAAAAGTGTTTTGAAAAAGAAAGATGGGACTTACAACACGAGGGGAGGCCCATATGATTTTTGTTTTGAAATGGCGATCGCCCCAAGATTATTTTAACGCAGAGGGACTTATACAATATCTGAGGCCCAAAATGGTTTTGGTTAAAAGGGGATTAGGTCTTACACTCTATTAGAAGCCCAACGTGTTGAAAATTTAAAATCAAGAGCAAACCCTAATTTTAAATAAAAATGTTATTTTTCAAAGGAAATTAAATGAAAAGAAATGATATAAAATACCAAATATATTCAAAAATAAGTTGTACAACTTGAACAATATTTTGAAAAATCATGTTTAATTACATGAGAGTTTGAAATTCAATTGGTTTTGAAAGATCAAAGTGGGAATTCCATTTAAAAATGTTTAAAAACAATTAAAATGAAATTAATTACAAAAATTCTAACTATATTAAATAAATAATATAAATTGGATTTTTTTGTAAAATAAAATATTTAAACATTTTAGTGAAATTTGAGAAAAAGAATCAATTCAAAAACATAAATATTCAGAGAGAAATTAATTTTTGAATCAATTAACAAAAATAACAAAAAATTCAAATATTTGAATATTTGAAAAAGGGCGCCAAGAACACCAAGTTCTTGCCCGCTGTCATACCCCAAATTTTGACCACTTAAATGTCCCATCATTGTGTAAATCATCACCACAATATGGATGAACCATCATGCCTCACCAATCTCCTCAAAAGATGGTTGAGCATTCACTACATACAACAGTTAGGGTTTTCCCTCTCAGAACACTTAGACAAAGGATCAATCAAGAAATGACATGATCTTCAACTTGTCTAGCCTCTCAAATACCCACAATGGATCAAGAGGACTCCCACATCAAGAATCAAGCACAAAGTTGCAACATTCCAAGTGGATCGAGCCTCAAGATCACTAGTGTCACCAAATTAGGGTTTTGACGACTAAGGCCTCTAGATGGAAATTTTCCTCTGGGCATGAGCCAATGCTTCAAAGCATAACCCAAGATACTCCAAGGGACCTCATGGACCTAATCATCAAGTCAATTTAGCCTCAGGGGATGCATTCACCAAAAATCAGGAATTAGGGTTTCTTGACCTAATTCACCCCTAAGTTGACTTTTAGGACAAAACATGAGCCAAGACCCCAAGACATGATTTGAGGGTCTCTAATACACTACATTGATCCATTTTCCACAATGGATTGATCCAAGAAGCTTCATCCACAAGTTTCAATTTCATCTGGACCACAATTAGGGTTTTGAGAAAAAACTCAACTGTACGTTTGACTTTGGATTAAGACATGCTCCCAAACCTTGAGACATGATTCAATAAACCCTACAAAAACTATGGAGAATATCCATTAGGTTTTATTTAGGTCAAGGGCTCGATTTCACAACGGATCGTACAGTTTGGATTTCTTCCGATAAAAAGTCAACTGTGCATAAAGTCAAGTTTGACTTTTTGAGATTTTTAACAATTGGGGTTCTATGACCCTAAAACAATGTTAATATATGATTTGAATCATCATTCATCAAGAAAAATCAAAGAAAGTGAGTTAACTTGTAAAACGGATAACCATAAAAAACTTGGAGTTTTTCTAAGTTATGGAACAAAGTGGCTAGGGTACCAACTTCCAAGGACCATAACTTGAGATCCAAACAACCATTTTGGATGGTCCAAAGCTGGATTTATATCTCTCATGGCATCCTTTAAAAGTGTCAACTACATCTCATTCCAATTCCTCATGGATTTTCAGTTATGGAGTGATCAAAATCACAAAAAACATGAAAATGACATTTTTCCAACACTTAGTGAAATTTTCACTATGTCAGAATCTGCCTTATTTTTTTTCCAAATGTAGAGGCATTTTTCATTGTAATTCAAGTTGATTCAAAACCAAAGTTGGACATTGTGTTGAAATAGGATATGACAGCTGAGCTAGAAGTTATGACAACTGCAATATGCCTTGCTGCAAACTGTCCTGGCAAGGCAGATTTGTGCATAAGGGCTCGATTTGATCAAATTGTGCAACAACAAGCATGGTTATCCATCTGCACACCTCAAGGGGGAACAAACAAGGGACAAGCACTGATCTATCAGCCTCCAAAGTCCCAAATTCTACAATAGCCATGCCAAACCTAAAAGAGCTAAAAAGGTGCCAAGACTCCAATTTTGTTGTAATGCATTTAATGGATACACCAAGGTGGCATGAACTGATGCATTCCTAACTGAATGAGTCAAGGATAAGCTCTGAACCAAAGAACCATAGGCATGTGCTCTAACCTCGAGTCAATGGCTAGAGGAGACTTGAGATTCCATTTGATCACAATTGGCCACAGACATGTAACAGTTGCCATATACTATTGGTGCCAAAACAAATTTGACACACTATAAATAGAGCTCATTTGTGATCAGTTTGAGTACACCAAAACACTCAAACTGATGCTTTCCTCAAAATCTCCACTTTCACTCCAATTTTGCCTTCTAAAGCAAGTCACTATTGGGTTTTGAGTTTGAGAGCAATTCCAACCAAACCAATGGCTCACACACCTCACATATAACATATAGAAGTGATCCATAACACAAAATCACATCTAGAACATCAGTTTCTCAAAATCACCGCCATCTGCACAAGCCTTTGACATATTTGCAATGGAGGTGCCAAATAAAGTTCCAGCTCAATTCAATCCACTCCAAGCATTCAGACACACTCCATAGCACCTAGGGAAGCTGTCCGTATCATTTGAACTAAGCTGCAACACCTCCAACACCAAACTCGATCACCACCTGCAAGAGGTAAGCCTCAACTTGGTCATCTCATGATTCATGCATATATCCTCACACAATAATTTTGCCATATGTTCATAATCATGTATGGAGTGTTTCCCCTCAATTGATTGCTTTGTATGAGTCATGTATGGAATTTCTTAGCCTTCATGCATAAATTAGGGTTCTTGAGGTTTCTTTTTTATTTCTTATTCCATGCTTAAAATAAATGAAATTAAAGACTATAGACATGATCGTGAGTTGAAAACGAGCAGATTGATATGTGGATTGTGTGATTTCATCAAGTATTCAGTGAGATTGAAGAGAAAATGCAAATCATCCAAGAACAGGGCACGCGGGCAAAACCAAGGTGTTCTTGGCGCCCTTTTTCAAACTTTGAATTTTTTCATTTTTATTATTTTGTTTAATTGATTCAAAAAAATAATTTCTCTCTAAATTTTAATGATTTTTAGTTGATTCTTTTTTTCAAAATTCACAAAAATGTTAAAATATTTTATTTTACAAAAATTTCCCAAAAATATTATTTATTTCATATATTTGATATTTTTACAAAGACTTAATTTTTATTTGTTTTTTACATTTTAAAAATTTCCTTTCTCTTGATTTTCCAAACTTGAATGGTTTTCAATCATTTTGTGGATAAAAAACATGATTTTTGAAACATTGAGCCAAAATCACAACTCATTTCTCACATGTTTTCAATGATTTTATTAATTTTTAATCAAAATTAATTCCATTTTTTAACAAAATTAGGGTTTTGATTGATTCCACCCTCATCAATCTTTTTCAAACACTCATGGGCCTCTAATAGAGTGTAAGACCCAACCCTTTTAACCAAAACCATTTTTAGGCCTCAAATATTGTATAAGTCCCTCTGCGTAAAAAAAAGTCTCGGCGCGATCACCATTTCAAAACGAAAAATCATCTGGGCCTCTCCTTGAGTTGTAAGCCCCATCACTTGTACAAAAATAAATCTTTAGGCCTATCCTTGAATTGTAAGACCCATCCCTTTTGTAAGTAAACCTCTTTGGGCCTCAGTCATTGTATAAGTCCCGATGCGATCTTCAGAACATCGGTGCGCTCACTGTTAAAACTTGGGCTTCTCCTTGAGTATAAGTCCCACAATCTTTTGAAAACAATTTCCCTTTTGATTTAGGTTCAAATATACATGTTGTTATCAAATCTTTCTTTAATTTCTTTGGACAGCTAACAATACAGTATGGAAGCTTGCTCACCTGTAAGTTTTAAGAACTTTCAGTTACTCGCTTTCATATATATAACTGTATTGTGGAAAGCTGCACACGGTTAGTCTTCTTTCATATCATTTTTAAATACTTGTAATATATCAATTGCATATATACTAGTATAGATATTTAGAGTTTTCCCCGGCAACTAGGTCTAGAACTAGGTAAAGCCATGTTGGTCACTCTTGAATACAGTCAAAACTAGATCCCCATAGGATTTCCAGATACAGTCTTGCCTTCTCTTGGGCTTAAACAATATGTAACAAAGATAAAGGCAGTATTCTTCGTGAACCTTTTCTCAGACTGTCACTATTAGAAATCGTCAAAGAAATTCTACTCCCCAGAGTTGATCTATTCTCGGTGAATAGCATCTCTTGAGTTTCTTCAAACCTCGGAACTTTCACTAAATGATCTATTCTCGGTGAATAGCATTTCTTGAACTTTTCTTGGTTTAGGACCCACAGGCTTCCTAAAAGCATCCCCGCCTCCTCTTGGGCTTTGTACAAGGACCCTCCGGCTTCTTAGAAGTTCTCATGCCTTCTCTTGGGCTTAATACAAGGACCCTGAAGACCTCTTAAAGGTATAAGACAGAACATAGTCATCCTTTGCTAGAGCAGTCTTTCCAATGTCAAATCTCATACCAATTTAGGGTTATTCTCATCCCTTAATACCCTTTCCTCCTCTTGGGCATCATACAAAAGATAAAACTCTTCCACCCTAGTAGACTTGGACAGTCTAAATCCCCTTGAGTCTCAAAGACATTCTCAAGTTCTCTACAAGCGTAGGAGAAAACCCTGGTCATTTTGGATAAATCTCCAGCTGAGTTAAAACCCGTGGACCTGCCTCGGGATCTCAATAATCCCCGGCAGAGAGATAGCCTTCTCTTAGGCTTTGTATAATGATCCTTCCTCAGCGAAGTTAGCCTTCTCTTGGGCTTCGTACAATGATTCTCCCCAGCGGAGCTAACCTTTTCAGACTCTCTTGTTGAGTCAATCACACTTTCAGACTCTCTTGTTGAGTCATTTAAACTTTTCAGACTCTCTTGTTGAGCAACCCTTTTAGCAATCTTGAGCTTTGTACAAGACAGATAAAGTCACTCTCTTGTTGAGTCAATCTTTTCCAGCCTCCTCGTAGGCCTGGTATATGGATTTCCCCTAGCATAAGTCAAATGCCTTTTAGGTATGATGATTTCTCCAGCTTGTTCAACCACAATCCTGGGCTTTGTACAGGACAGATAAAAGCACTCTCTCATTGAGTCAAACCCTTTTAGGCTCAATCTTGGGTTTTGTACAAGACATTAATCTCTATCTCTTAATCTTGGGACATATATCTTCCCTAGCAGAGCCATTTCCTCCCAGGCTTCGTTTAGGCTTCGAGGAATGATTTCCCAAGCAGAGTCAAACTCGTTTCAGCCTCAATCTTGGGCTTTGTACAAGACACATAAAATATCCTCACCTGAGTCAGTTAAATTTCCCATTTCAGCCTCAATCTTGGGCTTTTTACAAGACACATACGAATCTCCCCGGCGGAGTCAAAATCCATTTTAGCCTCAATCTTGGGCTTTGTACAAGACAGATTGAACATTTTCCCCGGAAAAGTCAAACTTTTAGCCTCCTCTTAGGCTTGGTATAATGATATCCCTAAAGAGTCGGTCTTTTTTCGCCTCAATCTCAAGCTTTGTACGAGATAAATAAAAACACTCTCTTGTTGAGTCGGTCATTTCCATCCTCCTTTTAGGCTTTGTATAAGGACTTCCCTAGTGGAGTCAATCAACCTCTTAGCTTCAACCGTGGGCTTTGATCAAGGCACACAAAAATCAACAATCCCCTCAGAGAAAGTCCAATCCCTCTTTAGAGATGACAAGTTCTCTCTTAGTCAAACCTTTGGCTTCAATCTTGGGCTTTGAACAAGACACAAATAACCTTTTAGCTTTAATCTTGGGCTTTGAACAAGACACCAAAACATCTTTTTCCTCCCATAGAATAGGAGGAACTACAATTGCTCTGATTTCCTGTTTCATTTAAAAGGGAATACGTAGGTATAAGATTCAGAAATCTTAGCGGGCATACTAAACAAAAACTCTAAGTTCAGTACCTTCACACATCATTTAAAACTTAGGTCTAGTACCTTACCAAAAACACCGGGAAAACCCGAACATCAACAAAAACTCACTCACTCACTCATACTTCACAAGAAACTTTCCCAACCCATTAACGGATAAACACTATCAAGTACAAAGCGAAACCTAAAGCTAATATCATGTGGATAACCACATATAGGATGGGTAATTGACAACTCCCCATTGTATAACCTGACCCCGGACCCGCCAATCTCTTTAAAGCGTTTGTTCAATTAAACATCCGCGTGCATAGTTAGTTTTAGATAGCTTTCCCTTTCCCTTCCAGCTTCACGGGATAAATAAGAAATCAAAAAGTAGCACCCCACTCCTCCTCTTTGCGGCGAGGAGAAAAACCAGCGATAAGGTGGTCGCGTCACCGACATAATTCTCTCGCTATAGTAAAATGGTGACTCTGCTGGGGATCATTGTCTGTATAGGACTAGGATTATAGCTCTTAAGAGGTCTAGGATGTTAGTTTTAGGAATAAATATATATATTTCTTTTCCTAATTGATATCTGTGTTTATTTTTCTGCTAATGGGACTGCGGGTGATTCCGCATCTGGAAAGTTTGAGTGACACCTAAGATAAGTGATGGCACTAGATGGGTAATCTTACAGGGAGTGACTCCCGAATAATAGGCCCCGGTCGACCATCGAATCAGTGGAGATGCCCTTTGCGGATTCAATGCCTATACGACTTCGGTTGTTAAAAGCAGATTGTTCAATTGTGGTATCTATGAAACTGAGGATTTAGTAGGCCGAGACCATGTTACTTCGTAGTGCGGAAGCTATCGGAAATAGTTGTCACACGATACTACCCTCATTTGAGATTACTCTAAGATACTGCAGCTCGCTCGGGTGAACCAACCTGTTGTTGTTATCCCAAGGGGGGTCAATGATTGTGAGGACATGTACAAAAAATCACCAGTATAACCTTTGGGGATGGGTAGAGCCATGACTTCATGACACTGAACCTTTGACCCCATGTTTTTTCTATGTTTTTGTGTGCTGCATTCATGCATTCATTTCACTAAAAAACTTTAAACAAGAAAAAATTTTCTCTTCTAGTCTCTCTCTTTTACAAATTAAACTAAAACAATGATTGCAAATATCAGAGAAAAGAGATTGCGTTATGGATTTCGGTAGAAGGAAGACTCACAAGTACACCTCCAAGGTTCCAAAAGTAGAGGATTTGAGAGGGTTGGCAAGGATGATCACCAACCCTGATGTTTTCAGAGCTAAGTACGGAGGACTGTTGTTTCTGTTAAGGGTCCGTGTATTTGAAGGAATCCTGTCTACCCTGATTCAGTTCTACGATCCGGTCTATCACTATTTCACATTCCCGGATTATCAACTTACACCAATGCTGGAGGAGTACTCTCACCTGACTGATTTACCCATCACTGATCAAGCTCCCTTTTCTGGACTGGAAGAAATTCCAAAGGATCAAACCATCGCAAGAGCTATCTATTTGGACGAGTCAGAAGTCAGGACTCACATGACCATTAAGGGTGGAATCCAAGGTTTACCAGCCAAATTTTTAAGAAAGAAGGCTTTGTACTTTGCTAGTATAGGGAATGTGACTGCCTTCGAGAGCGTCTTTGTTTTGCTCACCTACGGGTTATTTCTGTTTCCCAACATTGATGACTTCGTTGATATCAATGTCATTAGGATTTTTCTGATTGGAAACCCTGTACCGACCTTGCTCGCAGATGCTTATCATTCCGTACACTTAAGGAATTTGTACAGCGGAGGAATGATCACATGTTGTGTACCCCTGCTATACAAATGGTTTACTTCCCATTTACCCAAGTCTGCTGCATTTTGGGATCATAAGAATACTTTACGTTGGTTGCAGAGAATCATGTCTCTTACCAACTCTGACATAGATGGGTACAATCAGATCTATGATGGGATAAGAATCATTGACCGTTGTGGAAACTTCCCAAATGTACCCCTCATAGGAATTAAAGGAGGAATCAATTATCATCCAGTTTTAGTTCGTCGTCAATTTGGATACCCGATGAGACATGTCCCGCATAATGTTCATCTGGAAGGTCTTTCTTCAAGGAAGGAGAAAATGACAGGGCACTAAAGACATAAATAGTACATGCCTGGAAACAAGTTCACAGGAAAGGAAGAGAGTCTCTAGGAAAACCAGATTGAGTCTATGTGGAACCTTATCTCCACTGGTTACAAACTAGAGCTCTCAAGCTGAGGATGGCTTACCCTCGTCAAGAAGTTCTTCCATTAAAGGAATCTGTCCTTTATTTTATGTCTGATACGGAAAAACTACAGGTTACTTTCAACAAAGTTCAACAGGAGAAGAAGTCTTGGAAGAACAAATACCGTATTCTCAGTGTGGAGTGTAACAAAATACCGCAACTGTTAAAAGAAAAAGATGCTCTGATCGAGATTTTAGAGCAACAGGCTGTACAAAGTCAAGAAGACCAAAGGAATTTGCTCGCTCCTTTCACTTGAAAAAGGAATGACAACCCGACAATGACTCAAGACCCCCAGTCAAAGAAGAGGAAAGTACCAGAACAAGCACCTGAGCCCTCCTCAAAGAGGACTCAGGATCCATAAGCTTAGACATTTCCTTTTATAGCACTTTGTGAATTACTGTATTTCCATTTCTGCGATCTTTGAATTCAATAAAACAGAGTTTCCCCACTGTTTGATATTTGCAATCCAATTATTGATGTTTCTTTTGATTAAACAAAAAAAAATTTATATAAATCATTGTATATCATTCATCATTCTCACATAACGCATTCTTCTTACATACGAATCTCACGTTTGTGTCTCGATTCTAGAGAGTCAAACTGTCTCATTCGTACAATACTTGGGCCAATCGACAAAAGAAAATGGATGATCTCGAGGAATAGAATAGAGATTTGAAAGAAGAGATCGACACTCTGAAAGAAGTTCTGAGAAAGCTTCACAACGACATGCAAGCTCTGGTTGCAGCTTAGATGCAACAACAAAGGACTGTGATCTTAGAGAAGTATGATCCTCGGTATAACAGGCCTAAAGATCATCCCTGGGGCAGGCCTATCGACTATATCTCGGAAGGATATATTCTTCCGATCACAGAAGATCCGGAAACTGCAGCAGGAGCCGTCGGGCCTGAAGGTAACAAACTTCGAGAAAGCGAAGATGCCAGGGGCATGACAGCAACTCCTGAAGGTTACAAACTTCGGGAAGCACCAAGAGTCACAGTCGTAGTAACTATACCACCGCCCGTGGTACACGCTGTCCCGGAAGGACAGATTCCACCGATACCTTCTGGTGGAAACGAAAGTATGTTCGACAGAATGAATGAGTTCCAGGAGCAATTCCTGGAAATGTAGAAGGAACTGTAAGCCATCTGCAGACCTTTGTTTGGTGCCCAATGTGAAGGTTCCGCACAAATTCAAGGTGCCCAAATTACAAGGGTAGCTCTTGCTCTCAAAGTCACTTGGTGATGTACGCTCAGAGGATGTCAACTCAGACAGAGAACCAACAGCTACTGATCCACTATTTCCAAGATAGTTTAACCAGTGCCGCACTCAAATGGTACATGGGTTTAAACCGCACTAAGATCGTCACTTTCAGAGATCTTGGCGCTGCCTTCGTTCAGCAGTATAAGTATAACCTGGACATGGCACCGGACAGAGATCAACTCAAAGCCATGTCGTAGAAGGACAAGGAAACCTTTAAGGAATATGCTCAGAGATGGCGTGAAATTTCCGCCCAGATTTGTCCACCTCTTGAGGAAAAAGAGATGACAAAGATATTCTTGAAAACTTTGAGCTCATTTTACTACGACAGAATGTTCGCCAGTGCGCCCAACGACTTCACTGAGATGGTGGGCATGGCAGTTCGTTTGCAAGAAGCAATCCAAGAAGGACGTTTAGTTAAAGACGCTGGATCATCAAGCAGTACCAAAAGATACGATAGTGCTCTCCCTAAGAAAAAAGAGCAAGATATTGGTAATATCTCTCTCAGAAAGCAAAGGCGACGGTAGCAACCAGTAGTAGCTGTAACTCCTGCTATCAATCCTGCGCCTGTTCCTACGTATCAACCTCAAGTTGGTCAGATCCAACCGAATCCACAACAATATCAGCAAAGGACACAACACCCTCTTTAGCAGCCTCGTCCTCAATACAACAACAACCGTACAACGCGACCGCCAGGGTTTGACCCTATACCCATGTTGTACGCAGAACTGTTTCCATTACTACTGGTCAAGGGGCATGTCCAAACCAGGGCTCCTCTTACAATACCGGAAAATCCGCCTTTTTGGTTCAAAGCGGATCAGACTTTCCCTTACCATCAAGGAGGACCAGGTCATAACATAGAAAACCGCCTCAACTTCAAATCCGATGTACAAAAGCTTGTCAGGAACGGGGTCCTATCCTTCAAGGATACAAATCCAAACGTTCAGACGGACCCGTTGCCTCAACACGAGAAAGATGCGGTAAATTTGATAGAAGAAGAGTCTAAGCACAGCTATAAAATTCATAATGTACTTTTATTGGGAACTAACCTGGTTAAGATGCATTGCAGACAGATCAGATACGGGTATGTACCATCTCACAACTATCACCAGTGTGATATCTGCTCTAAAAATGATCAAGGATGCTCTGTGGTGCAATCAGCTCTACAGGAACAGATGGATCTCGGATGGATCCAAGATCACCAAATTCGTGATGACAGCATGACTTATACAAATTCCAACATCATTCAAAACCACAACATCCGCGCAATGAATGTCAACTTGCTGGCAATGCACTCAAGGCAAAGCCAACATCATAATCTGCCACGGAACGATTACGATTCCTGTCTGATCTGCCCGATAAACAACCAAGGATGCTCTTTTGTACAAGAGGCCCTCCAGCGTTAGATGGATTTTGGGTGGATTCAGGATTACTGCGATAGAAGTCAGTACCAAGTGAATATGATTCAAATCTTTGATATTCGCTTGATGTATACCAGCTTGGTGGAATTACACGCTACACAAGTCCAGCTCGGTTTTCTGACTTCGCACAATTATCAAAACTGTAAAGTGTGTCATGGGAATGACCAAGGATGTGCACTCGTTCAGAGGACACTTCAACAGTTATTAAACCACTGGTGGCTTCCGATCTATCTAGACGAAGACGCACAACAAGTCAGTAAGATTAACGGGAACCCCACTAGGCATCAAAGCCAGGATGTTCAATCAATGGAAACAAACCTAGTAAGGTAACACTGCATACAAAGCGGGCATGGCCGGGTGCTACCACACAACTATGAGCGCTGCAGAGTTTGCTCAGAAAATAATCAAGGATGCTACCTCGTGCGAGCAGCCCTTCAAAGTCAGTTGGACACCAACGAGATTCAACCATGGTCGAGCTCTAGTTCAACGTCAGACTATCATCCTAATCAGGGCAAAGATGTTGTCTTAATCCCTAAACGAGAAATGGCCAAATATGTGTGTGCCATAATCCCTCTACTCCATGAATCAAGAGTTCCTCTTGATGGTGGAAGGATTCCTAACCTCGAACCAATTGAGGCCGGTTACGATGGTCAGAAAAATCAGAAGGCTCCTGTAGTTATCTATCTGTCGAGACTAGTACCGTATAAGTCTGATAAAGTTATCCCTTACAAATACAATGCGACAACAATTGAAAATGGAAAGGAAACTCCATTTCCCTCCGTCATGAATATTGCAGACATCAGTTGAGTAACACGGAGCAGTCGGATCTTCAACCGAGGAGTTGGAGAACCCAGAGAAAAGGAACCTCAAACAGAAGTTCCTAATAAACCAATCGTCAATCCCGTGATCCCGACCTTTCAAAGAACAATGATGAGATGCTAAGCCTCATCCAAAATAGTGAATACAACATTGTTGATCAACTGTTACAAACTCCTTCAAAAATCTTTGTGCTTTCTCTTTTACTCAGTTTTGTGGCTCACAGGGAAGCTCTACAGAAAGTCTTAGAGCAGGCCTTTGTGGAACAGGATGTAACAATAAGAAAATTCGATAGCATCATCTCCAACATCACTTCCTACAACAACTTGGGATTTAGTGATGAGGAACTACCGGAAGAGGGCCAGAATCATAATATGGCACTCAATATTACAGTCAACTGCCAGGACGATGCTTTAGCCAGCGCACTGGTAGATACTGGATCAACTCTAAATGTTATGCCTAAGTCTACTCTAACACGACTATCATTTCAAGGATCTCCGATAAGAGGCAGTGAGGTCATCGTCAAAGCATTTTACGGATCCCGAAAAACGGTTATCGGCGAAGTCGATCTTCCCATAACTATCGGTCCTCACACTTTCCAAGTCACTTTCCAGGTTATGGACATCCGGGCAACATACAACTGTTTGTTAGGAAGACCTTGGATACACGAGGCTGGGGCAGTCACTTCAACACTTCACTAGAAGTTGAAGTTTGTCAAAAATGACCAACTTGTCACAGTCTGTGGAGAGCAAGCCTTGATCGTGAGTAACTTATCGTCATCCACTCATGTAGAATCGGAGGAGGTTGTTGGAACTCAGTTCCAAGCACTTTCAGTGAGCAATAACAATCAATCAGAAAGAGGAACGTCGATGTGCTCGCACAAAGATGCTCTCGAAGTGATAAAAAGTAACAATGCAAAAGGATGGGGATAACTTGTCATTCCTACCGACAACAAGACAAAGAAAGGTCTTGCTTTTTCCTCAGCCTGTACCCAGAATGCCGCTAGCAATGAATGTCTTCATCCCATTCAGAACTTCTTCCACAGTGGAGGTTTCCTTCACCCAGTGTCTCAAGAAGTCCATACCATCAACGAGGGTGATTCCTCCGACACAGATGAAGAATGGAAATCCTATCTTAATGAGGATGGTTATATATCTCAGGGAGAGGTGGCTACACCATTTTGCTTTCCCGCACAGAGTCTGAGATATATACCAAGGTCAGATGTCAAGATGATATACGGAGATTGTGATCCGGAACAATGTTGTGCTCCACCAAAATCATTAGAGGAGGACACTCTGATGAAAGACAACTTTGACCATGACTATTATGGCCTAATGGATGACCTGCCTATGTGGTAGCCGTACCTAGGAGACTCGGGGAAAGAGAATCAGCCGAACGATGCATATCAACTGAGCATCATTGAAAAGAATACCTGCGTCCCCACCCAGTCATGTTATCATTACTCAGGGCATTCAGAAAATATCCAATACAACGATGAATTTGCAAAGATTGCAGGACAAGAGTTCCTTAACTATGCTTTTCCCAAGGTCAACGTCATCGAAAAGGATGACTCCTCTAGTTCCAAAGAAGTGTGGGACACCTTAGGGCAACCGAGTGGTAAATACGACTTCTTGGTTAAGTACACTGCTCCCGAAAGCTCTCGTATCAGGCTCGAAGACATCCAACCAATTGGATGGGGTGATCTTCCTGAGAGTGCAAACACTGTGCAAGATATAGCTGAAGAGTTCGTCTACGACAACTCTTCTTGGGAAACATATTCCAATGATCCTGCTCCACCATAAATCAGCGTTATTTTTGAAGACAAGTCGAGAAAGAAGATACCAGATATTGTGATTTACCGAGGAGTTCGCCACCAATGGGTTGCAGTCAACGTTCCGAAAGTTGTTCATAAGTCTAAGTAATTGTCGTCTTTAGCTTAAGCTTTCACCTCGCCCAGGTGAAACGAATGTTTTGATAGGGCTCACTTTCTGTAAATGTCTCTCTTCGTTTTTCCCAAAGCGACTGAGTTTTGTTTTATAGGGCTGTAGTTTCAAGAATCGACCAAATCATAAATAAAATAACGTTGTTATGTAATTTTCGCATTTACTGTTGTTTTCCCTTTTCGTTTTTTCAGAAAATGGTAATCCTAAAAACAACTCAAATAATAAAAACAAGCAGTTTTCAGAAAATCCACTACACACACTCTTGCATTCTCCCTATCTCTTCTAAAACAAATCATTATGTCATGCAGATTGCTTTTTTTAAACCCCATTGAAACACATGATCCAATGCCTTCTCCCAACTTTGAATTCCCGGTATTTGAGGCTGAAGAAGAAAATGACGAAGAAATTCCAGAAGAGATCTCCCGATTACTCAGACAAGAGGAAAGATCCATTGAACCTCACAAAAGCCGTTGGAAACGGTCAACTTGGGTTCCGAAGAAGAGAGAAAAGAAGTCAAGATTGGGGCACTGCTCAGTCCGATTGTCAAAGAAAGTTTGATAAAGCTTCTTAAAGAATTTACCGATGTATTCACTTGGTCCTACCAGGATATGCCAGGGTTGGATACCAGCATCTTGGAACATCAACTACCGTTAAGATCTGAATGTCCGCTGGTGAAACAAAGGCTGAGACAGACTCATCTAGACATGGCCATCGAAATCAAAGAGGAAGTACATAAACAGATTGATGTGGGTTTCCTCGTCACATCAGAATATCCTCAATGGTTAGCCAACATTGTACCAGTTCCAAAAAAGGACGGAAAAGTCAGAATGTGCGTAGATTACAGGGATTTAAACAAAGCCAGTCCAAAGGATGACTTTCCCCTACCGCACATAGACATCCTGGTAGATAGTACAGCAAAGTTCAAAGTATTCTCCATCATGGATGGATTCTCGGGCTATAATCAGATAAAAATGGCGCCGGAAGACATGGAGAAAATTTCATTCATTACCCCATGGGGAACCTTTTGTTACAAGGTAATGCCGTTCGGTTTGAAGAACGCCGGGGCGACCTATCAAAGGGCCATGACAACTCAGTTTCATGACATGATACACAAAGAAATAGAAGTGTATGTCGATGATATGATTGCCAAATCTAAAACAGAAGAGGAGCATGTGACCCACCTATCAAAGTTATTCGAGTGTCTGAGAAAGTAAAAACTCCACTTGAATCCCAATAAGTGCACCTTCGGTGTCCACTCATGGAAAATTTTAGGGTTCATCGTCAGCCAGAAAGGAATTGAGGTTGATCCTGACAAGGTCAAGGCCATTCAAGAAATGCCTTCTCCAAAAACTGAAAAACAAGTCAGGGGGTTCCTGGGACGTTTGAATTACATTTCCAGATTCATATTCCTCATGACCGCGACATGCGCGCCGATCTTCAAATTACTCAAAAAGAATCAAGACTGCATTTGGACAGAAGACTGCCAAACCGCCTTTGACAGTATCAAGGAATACCTGTTGAATCCGCTGATTCTATCACCTCCAGTGGAAAGAAGACCACTGATCATATACTTAACAATTTTGGAAGACTCAATGGGTTGTGTACTCGGCCAACAAGACGAAACAAAAAGGAAAGAGTCTGCCATTTACTATTTGAGGAAGAAGTTTACTGACTTCGAGACTCGGTACACTATGCTTGAGAAAACTTGCTGCGCTTTAGCTTGGGCAGCTAAACGTCTTCGCCAGTATATGATTTGTCACACTACTTGGTTAATCTCCGAAATGGATCCAATCATGTATGTCTTTGAAAAACCTGCTCTCACGGGAAGGATAGCCCGTTGGCAGAAGTTGTTATCAGAATACGACATCGAGTACCATGCTTAGAAAGCCATCAAAGGAAGTGTTTTAGCCGATCATTTAGCTCATCAACCGATTGACGATCAGGAATCAGTCGGATTTGACTTCCCAGACGAAGATGTCATGTACTTGAAAATGAAAGATTGCGATGAATTGCTACACAATGAAGGGCCAGAACTAGGTTCCTAATGGGGACTAATATTTGACGGAGTTGTCAATCATTATGGAAACAGAATTGCGGCAATCATCATAACACCTCAAGGTACCCACATTCCTTTCACTGCCAGACTGACGTTCTAGTGTGCCAATAACGAGGCCGGATACGAAGCATGTATCATGGGTCTCGAAGAAGCAATCGACTTAAGGATCAAGAATTTGGATGTATATGGTGACTCAGCCCTGGTTATCAATCAGATCAAAGGAGATTGGAGCACATACCAATCAGGACTGATTCCTTACAAAGACTATGCGAGAAGGTTGTTACCATTCTTCAACAGAATCGAGTTTCATCACATCCCTCGTGAAGAGAATCACATGGCTGATGCATTAGCCACTCTCTCTTCCATGATTAGTGTAGGTCAATGGAATAACATACCTAAGATTGACATAATGTGCCTAGAAAGACCCGCTTACATCTTCGCAATTGAAGCAGTCATAGACGACAAACCTTGGTATCACGTGTAGTACCCTAAATTTTGACCAGTGGTTTGTTACTATTCTTGGATTTTTGTGCTACCAGAGGGTGTCATTTAGATGCCCGTGGGTTCCTGAGATTGCTAGAACTTTTAGGCCCATTTTGGAATTGGTGTTTTATAAAGGGTTTTTTATTATTTGTTTTATTTAAAGGGGGCTTGTTTAATTTTAATAATTTTTTAGGATTTATTTTATTTTAGAGGCAATCATTTTAGAGTTAGTTAGGAAGTTTGGGCTTTTTTAATTTAATAGTATAATAATCAGATTTTTATTTCAGAATTTTTTATTTTTAATTCATATTGTGATTTATTTATTTTAAAGGATTAAATATATCAGTGTTTATTTATTTTACTATTTTCTAAGGCTCATTAGAATTAATTAAATAGGTTTAAAAATTAAGTATATTATTTTTAATTATTAATTAGGAATAATTTTTATTAAGTTTTAGAGATTAAGTATATTATTTTAAAATAATTATTGATTAGGGATAATTTGTATTTTTGGCTTTGGATGATATTAGGATTTACTAATTTAAAGAGACTAGTAGTTTATTTTATTTTAATTCATTATTATTTATTATTTATAATTATTACTTATTTTATTTATTTCATTTAGGGTCATTTTCTGTTATCATTAATTAAGGTTAGTGAGATTTAAACTTAATTGGGAGATGGGCCGATCAGTCGGAATTATGGTTATTAATTATTATTTATTTTGTTTTTATTTATTTATTAATATGGTTTGTTGTTATATTTATTATTTATTTTATTTTTACATGGTTATGGTTATATTAGTATATTTTTAATTATTATTTATTTTGAGAATCAATATGATTGATAAAGAATTATTACAAAATCAAAATCACAAAAATTGCATTTTCCATCTTTTTTAATTTAATTTTCGTATTTATTTATTAGGCATTTTTAAAAAATATTAATTTTCACTTTTTTTACTTTTTACTCAAAAAATATTCAAAAAATCATAAAATAAAAAGTATTGGAAAAGATTTTGTTCTTTTTATTTTTAGGATAATATTTAATTTTAGAAAAAAGTTAATATGATTGATAACAAAATTAAAAATCAATAAAATTGATTTATGGACTTTTGATTTTGTTGATGGATCAAATTTATTAATTTCCTTTTTTGTTTAACCTATTTTGTCCTATAAGTAGAGTCTATTTCTTATAATTTCGCGGGGGGGAAATTTTATAAACCATACGATAAAAAGTTGTTGTTCTTCACATTGAAGAACAACAACAAATAAACCCTAAACCCTCAACAACACTAAAACCCTAAACCCTCAACAACATTAAAACCCTAAACCTTCAACAACCCTAAACCTTCAACATCCCTCCGAGTCAAAAAGGAAAAGGAAAGGAAAAGGAGATCTCACACCAAAGGAGAAACGGGATACAAGGAAATCACCACCAAGAGAAAAAGGAATACACAAAGAAATAAAAAAAAAAGGGAAAGAAGGGAAAAAGGAAAAAGAAGGGGAAAAAGCACAAAGGCAAAGGAAAGAAACGAAGGGATGAAGCAGCCTAAATTGGTCACGGCAAAGGGAGGTAATTCGAATACCTAGCTTATTTTTTTGTTGTTGTGTTGTTGTTGATTGATTGGGTGTTTAGGGATTTTTCTGGAAACGTTAGAGCTAGGGTTCTTGGTTCATATCAAAGGGTTAGGGTTCTTGGGGAAAAGGGTTAGGGTTCATATTGAACCCTTAGGGTTTTGATTAATTTAATTAAATTAAATCCTTAATTTAATTATTAATTGGGGATTAAGGGATTAATTAGGGGATTAGGGTTTATTATTATGGAAAAATATAATTAGGGATTTTAGAATTGTTATTTTATTTTCTAGGGATTTATTCAGGGTTTTAGGGTTTTTAATAATTAAATTAATAAATTAATTTATTTATTTAATTAGGTTAATTTTTAATTAGGATTTAGAAATAGGATTTTAGGGTTTTTTTTGTATAATTAATTTAATAACTGAATTTAATTGTTTAATTGGGTTAAAATTTTAATTAGGATTTAGAAGTATGATTTTAGGGGTTTTAATAATTAAATTAATAACTTAATTTAATTATTTAATTAGGTTAATTTTTAATTAGGATTTAGAAATAGGATTTTAGGGTTTTTTGTATAATTAAATTAATAACTTAATTTAATTGTTTAATTGGGTTAAAATTTTAATTAGGATTTAGGAATAGGATTTTATGGTTTTTTTTTGTATAATTAAATTAACAACTTAATTTAATTATTTAATTAGGTATTAACCGGGGTTTAGAAATAAGGTTTTTAGGTTTTTAATTAATTAAATTAATAACTTAGTTTAATTATTTAATTAGGTTTAGGATTTATTTTAAGGAAATTAGATTTTTATTTAATTTGGATTTAAATAAGGGATGGGGAATGAAAAAAAGTTAATTGTTGGGATTTAAATTCTCTTATGCTTGGGGACTTATCTTGATTTAATTTTTGGGATTAAAATTATTTTTGGGACCATCTGGAATTTGGAGATTATTTTTTATTTGGGATAATTTGGGGGATTAATTTTGCTATTTTTAGCATAAGGGCATTTTGGGTTTTATTATTAAATTCTTTGGGATTTTAGGAATTCATTTTTAACATAAGGGATATAAATGATTTATGGGATTTAAAGGATTTAAGTTTGGGATCTAAGGGATAATTATTAAGAACTTAAGGGTTATAATAGGATTCTTTTAAGGATTTACAACTTGGGATAAAGCTCTTGGTCCTAGAGCCTAAATAAGGGATGGGATTTAGGGATAGCACTCTTAGGTTCCAAGAGTATAAATAAAGGCCAAGGGATAAGGGATTAAGGGATAAAACTCTCCATCCGAGAGTATAAATAATGGATAAGGGATAAAACTCTTCATCCGAGAGTATAAATAATGGATAAGGGATAAAGCTCTCCATTCGAGAGTATAAATAATGGATAAGGGATAAAACTCTCCATCCGAGAGTATAAATAATGGATAAGGGATAAAACTCTCCGTCCGAGAGTATAAATAATGGATAGGGTTTTTAGGGATAAAACTCTCCTTCCGAGAGTATAAATAATGGATAAGGGATAAAACTCCTCGTCTAGGAGTATAAATAATAGATTAAGGGATAGAACTCCTTATCTAGGAGTATAAATAATCGATAGGGGATATAACTCCTTGTCTAGGAGTACAAATAATAGATTAAGGGATAAAACTCCTTATCTAGGAGTATAAATATGGAGTAAGGGATATAACTCATTGTCTTGGAGTATAAATATAGATCAAGGGATAGAACTCCTTATCTAGGAGTATAAAAAATAGATGTGGGGATAAAACTCTCTATCCAAGAGTATAAATAGTGGATTAATTTTGGGATTAAGGTTAGGAATAGGATTAGGGGTAGGAATAGGGGAGGTGAACTACGGTTACTCTGATCCTTCAAAATTGAAGGTACGTAGGCATAGGGTTGTAAACCCTAGCGAGTACAATAATAAAATACTTAGGATTCTTTTGTAAATAAATCATTTAGACAAACAAACAAGCAAACCCTAAAATCTAAGGAGGATCCCATTGAGTACAATGGAGGTGAGGGGTGCCTAACACCTTCCCCTCACTTAACTGACTCCCGAACCTTAGGAATCTCTTCCCTTGGGATTAAGGATTTTTAGGTTTATCATTATTTTCCTTAAAAAATATGGTGGCGACTCGATAATTTTACCGGACGCGACAGCTGCCGACTCTGCTGGGGAATCCTCCCTAAAGAGAGTCCCTCCTAACTTTAGGCTTTAGGGTTTTGTTTGTTTATCTTGGGTGTTTATAGTTTTTTTTTGTTTTTTTTTCTTTTTTTCTTAGGTTTTATTTTATATATTTGTTTATTTATTTTATTTGACCCTTTTGGTTTTATTTTGTCATCATGCATTGGATTGGGGAAAATGATGTGTGAAGCTAAAGCCCAAGCTTGGAGTATAACCCTAGATTAGGATGTGGAACAGAAATCTTTTGGGGGGGATGTGACATCCCCAACAATTCATTGATGCCACACTCAGAATAGATCCTTCCAAAGGTGTCCTCATGAAAGAGCTAGCCCCTAACGTAGAGGATGATTTGGATATGGTCCGAGACTCTGAGAACTTTTAGCCTAACCCTTACTAACTCATGGAGACCCTACGTATTCAACCCTCAAGGGTTGTTACTAGGGTCCTACCCAGATGAGACTTATCCTGAAGGATTACCATAGAAAGGCTTGCTCCTTCTCATGGTAAAACAAGGGTATAGTCTGTACATTATAGGGTCGTTATTCTGTCCAAACTTTATGTCCTACATGTGAGGGGATTGGGTAGACAAAACATAGATCTAACCTATCATAGGGAGCCTACCTTTACTAGGGCATGCTTGTATTTCACTTTACCCTAACAAAAAAAACATTTAATAAAAAAAACAAAAATGTCCATGTCATCATGCATTTAAAAACATTTTTTTGCATATATACATTTTTGTGGGGAATTTCAAGATGTGTTGTAGGAACATTGGAAAGATGGATTCAAACAAAAGGGCTACCCTATGCATCAGAGTGCTAAGTACTGATTTACAAAGTCTCAAAGACCTTTGAGACTTAATGCCAAATCTGCTCAAAGGATGGTTATACACAAGCACGGAAGAATCCTCGATCTTTTAGGGACCCCTATGAAGGTAGAGAGCGTAACTGCTTTTGCACAACTTTATGATCCTCCTCTATGTGACTTCCTCTTCAAGTATTTTTCAACCAGCTCCTACGCTGAAACAATTTGGACTATACTTGGATTTACAAGGAGAGGGAAAAACCTACAAGGAGAGGGAAAAACCTTACAAGGGGCATGGGGGCAAAAAAAAAAGAAAAAAGTAAAAGGTCAAGCCTAAAGACTTAGTTGTACCTATTCAAGACCTATTATCTCACCACAAGGAGGATAGGGAAATGCAAGCGTACTTGGAGGAATTTAAAGCTCATTTGAAGAAGGCATTGGGGGCATCGATTTAGTTTACGCCTTCTTAAGTTCAGGAGTTTCTATTTTGGGATTATTGTTTTGGATTATTTTCCTAATTTTATATTCATCTCTAACTACAATGGATTTTGGAATTCCCCCCAAATAAATTTTTAAGATTATTTTGCATACCCCATGCATTTTCATGCATTTGCATACATACATATACATTTGCATATCCTTTCCGCTTTTGCCCTTGCCCGATTACCAAGAGCTAAGAGGTTTCCTGATACTCATGAACGAACTTAAAGGGTACCTCAAGAAGCTATGGAGGAATTCAAGAGGGACAAGTACCATTGAGGAAAGAAGATAACCCTTCACCATGCCTGCCAGAGGAGTGCTTAGAGCCTCAAATGCAATAACCTTGGATGATGCCCATACAACAAAGGAAGTTTGGAAGGGAACTCGATCCTACACCAATATCTCAAGACTGGTGGATTAACAAGGAAGCTCACTTCTAGGATCAGTAGGCCTTTATCATTTCTAGTTGTAATTTCTTTTTGCTAAGTGTTGTTTATATTAAAGGTTGTACCTTTTGGGATATAATTTTAATGAAATAAACATGCATGTTATTGGAATTCATCCATTCGTTTTCACTCTTTCTTATAAAAAATAAAAAAAGGAATTAACGCTTTTCCATTTCACCTCACATCTTCAACAAACTTAGGAGGAGAAGGATGTAAATAAACAAACGAATATTGTTGATGTATGCTTTAATGGTATGACCTGGCTGAAGATGTAAGACATTGTTTCACTCCCTAAACACTGGAGGAATAAGGAGTTAAACCGTATTCAACCCACTCGAGCCAGAAGTTGGTGTTCTTTCTATTTAAAAAAAAAAAAACCTTAATCTTAACCAGGGGCATGGTAGATTTCAATTAATTCAATATTGCGTCCTAATGCAAGGGAATCAGTACACCTAATCACAAGGATAAAGGTTTAAAGCACACACCATTCAACATTGAGGAAGCAAAAGGGATAATAGCTCATAATATCTAATATGGCAGTCACACCCTTTCTAAGTCAAAAGCAAGATCACTCAGGAATTGTTCCAAAAAAAAGAGGAAAAAGAAAAGCCCGCTAAGTCAAGAAGAAAAGGAAAGAAAACTGAAAAAATAGTTGACTTTGACTTAAGCAAAAATTAGGGTACCCCGATGGACCACTAAATTCAAAAGAATTGGTCCATGCAAAAACAAGGGATTAAAAGAAAAGAAAAAGGAAAAATGGAACAATCTTATAAACATGAGTGAGTGACTGCACCTCAAAAGAATCTCATCGATTGCTTAAACCAGTATAACTTCTAATCACCGTGACTGAAAAGTTTCCCTAGCAGGATGAACGCATTTGTTTTGTTAATTGGACTTAGGAATGGAGAACAACAAGGAGAATGGGGTGGGTTAAATTTCAAATTTTGAGCCTTGTATCTTTGTTTTTAAAAAAAAAAACCGTGAACCAGACCACGTTACAACATATAAAAGTCCTAATTGAAGCTAGGGGCACTATAAAAGCATGCTCGGCAAAGTCGTTGTTAAGCTGACTCCGAATCTGAATGTTTGTTAAATCATCATTTTCGGATTCTCATTTGTGCCAACCTCATGGACGAATACCATCTGTCATACGCCTTGTATAAATTTTGGATTTCAAAACTTGCATGAACATGAAGTTATAATTACTTTTAAAAGGGAACTTTTTTTCTCATAAATCAATACTTAGCGTTAAGGAAATTTCAACAGAGGACGGATCAGGGGCACAAGGATTCAAGAGATTTATGATAAGGGGGCGAATTACCAAAGAATCTTTCCAACCATGGGGTAAATCCTAATGATCATAGGAGCATATTATCTGGAAATCCTACTTGTAACACCCCACTTTCCCAAAATAAAATAAAGCACAAAATCTTAAATATAAATCAGAGTTATTTCACCAATAGTGGAATGTCACATTTAAAATCCAACAAATAAACTCCTTTATTAAATGAAACAGCGAAAATAGTTTTTATTCATTCAACTTACGACCATCTGCCAACAACTTATAAAATCCCACATCAAATCGTGGTTCACCAAAAATACATCAAAAGTATGATACGTAACAAATGAAAGAATAACAAATAACAAATGGTTTAAAATCCCCAAATAATTCTCGTGTTACGTATCAGAGCACTCCTATAGACTCGAACAAGCAACACGAACATCCAAGCGATCTAAGTACCTGGGTTATCTGTACTTCCGAAGAAGCACAGACACAACAACAACAAAGGGGTGAGAAATCACGTTCAATTATTATAGGTGAATAAATACATGATAAACAGGTAGTCATCATACACAAGCATCATCAATCATCAAACACGGCCTACTGCCCAATATCATCAACAACATCAAATAATAATGTAATGCGACACGACACCATGCATGCGGTACTGACACCTATTCTCAACCTCTCAAACCAAAAGAAACCGAATCGGACGCGAAAACGGGAAAGAACTCGCGAAACGGTAGAATTCTGTAGCTCTGCTGACCATACGCGTATTACTGCGTATCACGTCTCCCCATACGCGTATTGACTTCACCCATACGCGTATCTCCTCAACAATGACCACATCCATACGCGTATTGCTTCATGCCGTACGCGTACGGACAGAGACTCCCTTACACTGAATTTCCCAATTCCCAACACCGTACGCGTATGCCTTCCTATTACGCGTACTGCCTAGTTCCGATACGCGTAATAGGAAGGACTCCCCACTATGGGGTTAAGGACTCCCCATCCGAGAGTATAATGGATAAGGGATAAAACTCTCCATCCGAGAGTATAAATAATGGATAAGGGATAAAACTCTCCGTCCGAGAGTATAAATAACGGATAGGGTTTTTACCGATATAACTCTCCGTCCGAGAGTATATATAATGGATAAGAGATAAAACTCCTCGTCTAGGAGTATAAATAATAGATTAAGGGATAGAACTCCTTATCTAGGAGTATAAATAATGGATAGGGGATAGAACTCCTCGTCTAGGAGTATAAATAATAGATTAAGGGATAGAACTCCTTATCTAGGAGTATAAATATAGATTAAGGGATATAACTCCTTGTCTAGGAGTATAAATATAGATCAAGGGATAGAACTCCTTATCTAGGAGTATAAACAATAGATGTGGGGATAAAACTCTTTATCCAAGAGTATAAATAGTGGATTAAGTTTGGGATAAAGGTTAGGAATAGGATTAGGGGTAGGAATAGGGGAGGTGAACTACGGTTACTCTGATCCTTCAAAATTGAAGGTACGTAGGCATAGGGTTGTAAACCCTAGCGAGTACAATAATAAAATACTTAGGATTCTTTGTAAATAAATCATTTAGACAAACAAACAAGCATACCCTAAAATCTAAGGAGGATCCCATTGAGTACAATGGAGGTGAGGGGTGCCTAACACCTTCCCCTCACTTAACTAACTCCCGAACCTTATGAATCTCTGCCCTTGGGATTAAGGATTTTTAGGTTTATCATTATTTTCCTTAAAAAATATGGTGGCGACTCGATAATTTTTCCGACCGCGATATCACGATATCAAATGCTTCCTTCAGAAACAAGAGTACCTACCTGGGGCATCCAGAAAAGACTGAAAGACCCTCAGAAGGCTAGCTTGCAGTTTCTTCCTGAGCTGTGATACACTTTATAAGAGAAATTTTGACATGGTCTTGGTCTGAAGTGTAGACAGGCCAGAAGCAAACATGCTAATAAAAGAAATTCACGAAGGATCCTTTGGCACTCATGCCAACAGACACACAATGGCGAGAAAAATTCTAAGAGCAGAGTACTATTGGTTGACAATGGAATTCGATTGCTACAAGTACACGAGGAAGTGTCATAAGTGTCAAATTTACTCAGGCAAAATCCATGTACCACCAACGCATCTCAAAATTCTCTTTTCCCCGTGGCCTTTTTCCATATGGGGAATCGACATGATTGACATGATTGAACCAAAAGCTTCAAACGGACATCGGTTCATCCTCGTAGCCATTGACTACTTCACCAAGTGGGTCGAAGCAGCATCATACGCCAATGTAACCCGACAAGTGGTAGTCCGATTTATCAAAAACAATCTCATCTGCCGTTATGGTGTTCCAAGCCAGATCATTACTGATAATGGATCTAACTTGAACAATAAGATGATGAAAGAGTTATGCGTTGAGTTCAAGATTGAACACCATAACTCATCTCCCTACAGACCCAAGATGAATGGAGTGGTAGAAGCGGCTAACAAGAACATTAAGAAGATCGTTCAAAAGATGGTTGTAACCTACAAAGACTGGCACGAGATGCTACCCTTTACTCTTCACGGTTATCGCACATCTGTCTACACTTCAACAGGGGCAACCCCTTTCTCTCTAGTATATGGCATGGAGGTAGTGCTTCCCATAGAAGTAGAGATCCCATCGATCCGGGTATTGATGGAAGCTAAGTTAACAGAGGCCGAATGGTGCCAAAGTCGGCACGACGAACTGAATCTGATAGAAGAAAAGCAAATAACGGCTCTGTGCCACGGCCAGTTGTATCAGCAAAGAATGAAGAAAGCGTTTGACAAAAAGGTTCGACCCCGTGTCTTTAGAAAAGGAGACCTCGTGCTCAAGAAGATACAATCCTTTCTCACTGATTCCCGGGGCAAATGGACTCCGAATTATGATGGCCCCTATGTGGTCAAGAAAGCCTTCTCAGGCGGCGCCTTGAGACTCGCAACCATGGATGGAGAAGAGTTTGCCTACCCCACAAATGCTGACATAGTCAAGAAATACTTAGCCTAAATACAAAAAAAAAAGAAAAAAAAAACGTCTCGGTGGATTGAAAACCCGAAAGGGCGGCCCAGGAAAAAATTAGAGACATAATCAAAAATCATCCCGATGGATTCGAAACCTCAAAGTATAATCCAGGAAAAAGTTAGGGATTCATGGCAAGTAACTATGTCCGGCAAAGGGGCAAATCCCCCAACAGCGGTTGTGCCATCCATCAGAAGAAACTCCAGTCAAGGTCATCTTCGACGGAAGCTCAAGATGTCCAGAATTCAAAGTTGATAGAAGGATAGCGGTCGTTATGTTTCAATGTATCCCCTTTCCCTTAAATTACAATTTTCTAAACTTTGTAAATACTCTATGGGATCACGCGCTTGGCTGATTTCCATCCTATCAATAAAATTTGAGCCCTAGTGCTTTTGTTTGTAATTCTTATTTGTTTTAGCTTTACAGAATGACATTTTAACATGATTAACGATTCTTGAAATAAAACAAAAATGAATTTACTTATCAATTTTTTTCTGCTTTTAGAATAAAGATGGCAATTCTTTTGACTGTTGAACATCGAAAGAACATCGATCGCTTCTCAGGGAAGATCGAACCTCAAAGTGCCGAATCAAAGTGCTCCTTCTAGGCTAGTACGCCCGAGTGAAGGATCAGCTATGTCAGATGCGAATATTCCGTCCGACATCCCCGACAGAGTTCTTATCTCCAAAGCCCGACTAATGGTTTTCCTCACAGAGACTATCCCTCCTAAGCAAGGCAGAATTGCTATTTTTGGACCAATGATATTTTCATCCCTGCAGTGGCCGAGTATCCAGTCGTGTTCATCCACTAGTCTTTATGTCGTATCAGTTTTGTCAGCATAAACATACATACATCATGCATTATTGATATACATTCATATTCATATTACATCATTATCACTCTGGTTGGTCTTATCCCCTAGTGATAAAAGTCATCTCAATCGAGTTGTCAGCTCTTTCCTCGTCAGGAATTGTTGCATCTGAACAATCACCCTCCTCCAGTTTATTTCTAGATTGGAGCCGGTCCGTGACCACTTTGATAACTTGAACCTCTGAAGAGATAAGAGGGCACTCGACAAACGCCATTCTTCGCCATTGAAGATGATATCTTTGCTTTCCCGGATTAAGGAAAATACCCAGAGAAAGCCTTTTAATTAAAGATTCAGCAATACAGCAGTTCTTCATTGGAAAATTTGCTGACAAAAAGGTGATCAGCACCTCAAAACTGGATTACATCACATGGCATTTCTCCGAGAAATATCTCGAGGAAAAGTATGATGTAATACCCCCAAGCGGAAAGCAGTCTCTCAAGAGACTCGTTTTCCCCAATAGAGTCAATAAATGGCGTCTCCGACAGAGAAGTTTGTACACCTCTACAACTCAGATGAATGATTTCCCCAGCAAGTCTGATATCAAATCTTTTTCCATCAAATGGCATCTCCCCATGAAAATTCGGCGAGAAGTTTGATGAAAATCGCTACAATTAGCGTCCCTTGTCAAGAAAGTTTATTGACAAAAGAAACTGAGACCAGTTCCGTGGCTGAGAACCAGGATCGAGGGGAAGTTTATATCAGAAACTAAGATCAGTTCCTTGGCTAAAGACCAGGATCGAGGGGAAGTTTATTGACAAAAAAAACTGAGACCAGTCCCTTGGCTAAAGACCAGGTTCGAGGGAAAGTTTATATCAGAAACTAAGACCAGTTCCTTGGCAGAATAACAGGATCGAGGGGAAGTTTCTACCTTTTGTAAGCATCATTGTTTAGCAAAAGAAGATGGATGAGCAAACTGCCATTCCTAGCCATTATCAAAATTTCAGGTATTCCGATTTTTAATCCTATTGTACCTCGAATGCCTGAATACCTTCGCCGTTCACACCTCCGGGTCCAAGAAGATTAAATAGGGGCATTTGTCATACCCCAAATTTTGTCCACAGAAATGTCCCATCATTGTGTAAATCATCACCACAATATGGATGAACCATCATGCCTAACCAATCTCCTCAAAAGATAGTTGAGCATTCACTACAAACAAGAGTTAGGGTTTTGAGCCCTCTTAGGACACTTAGACAAAGGATCAATCAAGAAATGACATGATCTTCAACTTTTCTAGCCTCTTAAACACCTACAAAGGATCAAGAGGACTCCCACATCAAGAATCAAGCACAAAGTTGCAACATTCCAAGTGGATCGAGCCTCAAGATTACTAGTGTCACCAAATTAGGGTTTTGGTCGACTAAGACCTCCAGATGGAAATTTTCCTCTGGTCATGAGCCAATGCTTCAAAGCATAACCCAAGATACTCCAAGGGATCTCATGGACCCAATCATCAAGTCAATTTAGCCTCAGGGGATATATTCACCAAAAATCGGGAATTAGGGTTTCTTGACCTAATTCAACCCTAAGTTGACTTTTGGGACAAAACATGATCCAAGACCTCAAGACATGATTTGAGGGTCTCTAATACACTACATTGATCCATTTTCCACAATGGATTAATCCAAGAAGCTTGATCCACAAGTTTCAATTTCATCTGGACCACAATTAGGGTTTCGAGGAAAAAGTCAATTGTACCTTTGACTTTAGACCAAGACATGCTCCCAAACCTTGGGACATGATTCAATACACCCTACAACAACTATGGAGAATATCCATTAGGTTTGATTTAGGTCAAGGGCTCGATTTCACAACGGATCGCATAGTTTGGATTTCATCCGATAAAAAGTCAACTGTGCATAAAGTCAAGTTTGACTTTTTGAGATTTTTCACAATTGTGGTTCTTTGACCCTAAAACAATGTTAATATGTGATTTGAATCATCATTCATCAAGAAAAATCAAAGAAAGTGAGTTAACTTGTAAAAGGGATAACCATACAAAACTTAGAATTTTTCTAAGTTATGGAACAAAGTGGCTAGGGTACCAACTTCCAAGGACCATAACTTGAGATCCAAGAAACTATTTTGGATGGTCCAAAGCTTGATTTGTAGCTCTCATGGCATACTTTAAAAGTGTCAACTACATCTCATTCCAATTCCTCATGGATTTTCAGTTATGGAGTGATCAAAATCACAAAAAACATGAAAATGACATTTTTCCAAATGTAGAGGCATTTTTCATTGTAATTCAAGTTGATTCAAAACCAAAGTTGGACATTATGTAGAAATAGGATATATCAGCTTTCCAAAATGTCCAAGAACCCCATGAAACTCCACCTAAGCTAGGAGTTATGACAGCTGCAAGATGCCTTGCTGCAAACTGTCTTGGCAAGGCAGATTTGTGCATAAGGGCTCGATTTGATCAAATTGTGCAACAACAAACATGGTTATCCATCTGTACACCTGAAGGGGGAACAAAAAAGGGACAAGAACTGATCTATTAGCCTCCAAAGTCCCAAATTCTACAATAGCCATGCCAAACCTAAAAGAGCTAAAAAGGTGCCAAGACTCCAATTTTGTTGCAATGCATTTAATGGATACACCAAGGTAGCATGAACTGATGCATTCCTAACTGAATGAGTCAAGGATAAGATCTAAATTAAAGAACCATAGGCATGTGCTCTAACCTCAAGTCAATGGCTAGAGGAGACTTGAGATTCCATTTGATCACCATTGGACACAGACCTGTACCAGTTGCTATACACTATTGGTGCCAAAACAAACTTGACACACTATAAATAGAGCTCATTTGTGATCAGTTTGAGTACACCAAAGCACCAAAACTGATGCTTTCCTCAAATTCTCCACTTTCACTCCAATTTTACCTTCTAAAGCAAGTCACTATCGGGTTTTTAGTTTGAGAGCAATTCCAACCAAACCAATGGCACACACACCTCACATATAACATATAGAAGTGATCCATAACACAAAATCACATCTGGAACATCAGGTTCTCAAAATCACCAGCCATCTGCACCAGCCTTTGACAGATTTCTAGTGGAGGTGCCAAATCAAGTTCCAACTCAATTTAATCTACTCCAAGCATTCAGACACACTCCATAGCACCTAGGGAAGTTGTCCATATCATTGGAACTAAGCTGCAACACCTCCAACACCAAACTCGATCACTAGCTGTAAGAGGTAAGCCTCAACTTAGTCATCCCATGATTCATGCATATTTCCTTGCACAATAATTTTGCCATATGTTCATAATCATGTATGGAGTGTTTCCCCTCAATTGATTGCTTAGTATGAGTCATGTATGGAATTTCTTAGCCTTCATGCAGAAATTAGGGTTCTTGAGGTTTCTTTTTTATTTCTTATTCCATGCTTAAACTAAATGAAATTAAAGACCATAAACATGAGCGTGAGTTGAAAACGAGCATATTGATAGGTGGATTGTGTGATTTCATCAAGTATTCAGTGAGATTGATGAGAAAATCCAAATCAGCCAAGAACAGGGCACGCGGGCAAAACCAAGGTGTTCTCGGCGCCCTTTTTCAAACTTTTGAATTTTTGAATTTTTATTATTTTGTTTAAATGATTCAAAAATTAATTTCTCTCTGAATTTTAATGATTTTGAATTGATTCTTTTTTTCAAAATTCACAAAAATGTTAAAATATTTTATTTTACAAAAATTTCCCAAAAATATTATTTATTTCATATATTTGAAATTTTTGCAAAGAATTAATTTTTATTTGTTTTTTACATTTTAAAAATTTTCTTTCTCTTGATTTTCCAAACTTGAATGATTTTCAATCATTTTATGGATAAAAACATGATTTTTGAAACATTGAGCCAAAATCACAACTCATTTCTCACATGTTTTCAATGATTTTAGGTTCAAATATACATGTTTTCATTTCCCACAATCTTTTCAAAACAATTTCCCTTTTGATTTAGGTTCAAATATACATTATGTTATCAAAACTTTCTTTAATTTCTTTGGACAACTAGCAATACAGTATGGAAGCTTGCTCACCTGTAAGTTTTAACAGCTTTCATTTACTCAATTTCATATATATAACTGTATTGTGGGAAGTTGTGCACGGTTAGTCTTCTTTCATATCCTTTTTAAATATACGTCATATATCAATTGCATATATACTAGTATAGTTATTTAGAGTTTTCCCCGACAACTAGGTCTAGAACTAGGTAAATCCATGTTGGTCACTCTTGAATACAGTCAAAACTAGATCCCCATAGGATTTCCAGATACAGTCTTGCCTTCTCTTGGGCTTAAAAAATATGGAGCAAAGATAAAGGCAGTATTCTTCGTGAACCTTTTCTCAGACTGTCACTATTAGAAATCGTCAAAGAAATTCTACTCTCCGGAGTTGATCTATTCTCGGTGAATAACATCTCTTGAATTTCTTCAAACCTCGGAACTTTCAATAAATAATCTATTCTCGATGAATAGAATTTCTTGAACTATTCTTGGTTTGGGACCCACAGGCTTCCTAAAAGCATCCCTGCCTCCTCTTGGGCTTTGTACAAGGACCCTCCTGCATCTTAGAAGTTCTCATGCCTTCTCTTGGGCTTAATACAAGGACCATGAAGACCTCTTAAAGGTATAAGACATAACTTAGTCATCCTTTGCTAGAGCAGTCTTTCCAGTGTCAAATCTCGAACCAATTAAGATAAAACTCTTCCACCCCAGTAGACTTGGACAGTCTAAATCCCATTGAGTCTCAAAGACATTCTCAAGTTCCCTACAAGAGTAGGAGAAAACCCTGGTCATTTTGGATAAATCTCCAGGTGAGTTAAAACCCGTGGGTTCTAAAACCCAGTCTCTCTCCTAAAAATCCCAAATCAGAACCTCAAGGCATCTGATATCTCAACTCTTCTGAAACCCTCAGCAAGAGTTGATTCCCCATTTGGACCTGCCTCGGAATCTCAATAATCCTCGACAGAGAGATAGCCTCCTCTTAGGCTTTGTATAATTATCCTTCCTCGGTGAAGTTAGCCTCCTCTTAGGCTTTGTACAATGATTCTCCCCAGCGGAGCTAACCTTTTCAGACTCTCTTGTTAAGTCAATCACACTTTCAGACTCTCTTGTTGAGTCATTTAAACTTTTCAGACTCTCTTGTTGAGTCAATCAACTTTTAGCACTCTCTTGTTGAGTCAAACCTTTTAGCCTCAATCTTGGGCTTTGTACAAGACAGATAAAGTCACTCTCTTATTGAGTCAATCTTTTCTAGCCTCCTCGTAGGCCTGGTATATGGATTTCCCCTAGCAGAAGTCAAATGACTTTTAGGTATGATGATTTCTCCAGCTTGTTCAGCCACAATCATGGGCTTTGTACAGGACAGATAAAAGCACTCTCTCATTGAGTCAAACCCTTTTAGCCTCAATCTTGGGCTTTGTACAAGACATAAATCTCCATCTCTTAAACTTGGGATAGATATCTTCCCTAGCAGAGCCATTTCTTCCCAGCCATCGTTTAGGCTTCGAGGAATGATTTCCCAAGCAGAGTCAAACTCGTTTCAGCCTCAATCTTGGGCTTTGTACAAGACACATAAAATATCCTCACCCGAGTCACTTAAATTTCCCATTTCAGCCTCAATCTTGGGCTTTGTACAAGACAGATACGAACCTCCCCGGCGGAGTCAAAATCCCTTTTAGCCTCAATCTTGGGCTTTGTACAAGACAGATAGAACATTTTCCCCAGAAAAGTTAAACTTTTAGCCTCCTCTTAGGTTTGGTATAATGATATCCCTAAAGAGTCGGTCTCTTTTTGCCTCAATCTCGGGCTTTGTACTAGATAAATAAAAACACTCTCTTGTTGAGTCGGTCATTTCCAGACTCCTCTTAGGCTTTGTATAAGGACTTCCCTAGTGGAGTCAATCAACCTCTTAGCTTCAACCTTGGGCTTTGATCAAGGCACACAAAAATCAACAATCCCCTCAAAGGAAGTCCAATCCCTCTTTAGAGATGACAAGTTCTATCTCAATCAAACCTTTAGCTTCAATCTTGGGCTTTGAACAAGACACAAATAACCTTTTAGCTTCAATCTTGGGCTTTGAACAAGACACCAAAACATCTTTTTCCTCCCTTAGAATAGGAGGAACTACGATTGCTTTGATTTCCCTGTTTCATTTAAACGGGAATACGTAGGCATAAGATTGCGAAATCTTAGTGAGCATACTAAACAAAAACTCTAGGTCCAGTACCTTCACACATCATTCAAAACTTAGGTCTAGTACCTTACCAAAAACACCGGGAAAACCCGAACATCAACAAAAACTCACTCACTCACTCATACTTCCCAAGAAACTTTCCCAACTCATTAACGGATAAACACTATCAAGTACAATGCGAAACCTAAAGCTAATATCATGTGGATAACCACATATAGGATGGGCAGTTGACAACTCCCCATTGTATAACCTGACCCCGGACCCCCCAATCTCTTTAAAACGTTTGTTCAATTAAACATCCACGTGAAAGGTTAGTTTTAGATAGCTTTCCCTTTCCCCTCCAGCTTCACGGGATAAATAAGAAATCAGAAAGTAGCACCCCACTCCTCCTCATTGCGGTGAGGAGAAAAACCAACGATAAGGTGGCCGTGTCACCGACAAAAATCGCTCGCTACACCTACGTGCCCTGTTTTCTGCATATTTGCATTTTCTCACTTTTCTCCATGATTTCTCAATGGTTTTGCATGATTCAAACACCAATCTTGTTCGCTTTTGAACAAGGATCACAACCATGTAGATTAATTGCATTTATATTAAGTATTGAGTGAGAAATCAGAAGAAAACCTCAAGAACCCTAATTTCAACATGAAAACAATGAAATTCCATACACGATTGATTCATGGCAATTGTTTGAGGGTTATCACTCCATACATGATTATGAATATATGGTAAAATTATTGTGCAGTAAAATATGCATGCATCATGTGTAGCGAGCAATTTTGGACGTGGTTCTTAAGCACTGTCGCTCTTCGGGGACTACAGGTCGATTCATTTTTTATCCTATTGAAGCTGATGAAGGAAGGGAAATAGATGTCTCCAACTAACCCTGCTTGCATACTGAGTTTGAACAGCGGTCTGTTAGGTTACATATGCTATGTGGTAGTAGGGCCTCTCTCTGCTTATTTTATTCAGAACGAAATACTGAGACTAATTATGGGGAGTTTGTTAGGATACTGCGCCAGATTGGGTGGAGGTAGGGGACTTTGGATTTTTTTATTAGTGTGCTCGCTAAGATTCTTTTACAATCTTATGCCTACGTATTCCCGGGATAGGGAAATCAGAGCGATCGTAGTTCCTCCTATTCTATGGGGGGGGGGGGAAGGTTGTTTTTGTGTCTTGTTCAAAGCCCAAGACGTGAAGCTAAAAGTGGTTTGTATCTTGTTTAAAGCCCAAGATGTGAAGCTGAAGGGTGTATTTGTATCTTGTTTAAAGCCCAAGATATGAAGCTAAAGGGTTTTGACTTTAGAGAGAATTTGTCATCTCTAAAGGGGGTCTGTTTGTCACAACATTTGGGAGAATTACTTTAACTGGGATATGTGAATCTAGTAATGCCATAATTTCCATTATAGGGGGTTTTTAACCTGGAGGAGAAGACTTTAACTCAGTGAAATTCTGGTACAGACATGTGATGTCAAGTGCAATGTTACAACATCAATATCTGTTGTATGAACAAGTCAATAATAGAAACTGAAACGCATAAACCACACACAAGGATTGTTCACCCAGTTCGGTCTAACTACCTACATCTGGGGGCATACCAAGCCAGGAAGGAAGTCCACTATTAGCAGTATCAAATTACAGACTCAACAAACCAGTTGACAATCTACCTAATTTAATCAATACCTAATGACCCTTCTATCTAAGTCCTCCCTAGATAAGAGACTCCATCTCACTTCCAATCATCGGAATGATGTCTAGCAGTCAACTTATCCGCCACTGCATCAACAACTTGATTACCAACAACTTTTCAACCACAGAAAAGTAGAAGACACACTTCCATGACACACTTTGGAGTTGCTTCAAAGCTTCCTCCAAGAACAATACAATACTCATTACCTACAGGTTTCTGAGTAATAACACAGTGACCATCTCATAACCCGAGTGGTTCACTTAGACTAAGCCCTAATGATCTACATCTTGGACCCGTGCCTTTTCTAGGTTACAAGCATTTTATTTATAACCTTTTCCCAACTGGATTTGGGCCTTCAAATCACATCAAATCTTCTGCTACAAATCTGCAAAAGATTCTGCTACAAAATAGATCTTCAATCAGCTCTTCATAATTAACTCTAATTATTCTTCACATCTTTTTGCATTAAATTAGCAACAAACTAATCTTCTTCATAACTGATTACAAAAGAATATATCTACCCCATGATATTCGCCTGCAATCTCTGATTCTCTTCAGTAGAATATCTCATTAACACGCGCAGCCCTAAAAACATCACAACCTGATGTTTTAATGTTCTGGTATAGTGGTGTCAAGACATCGCATGTGACATCACTCTTCAGCACTTTAACTCTTCAACAATTTTCACAAACCAGAATGTTAACCAAAACAATAATGTTTAGAAGCTCATGTTGAAACATCAACCATGACATTAACATTGTTTTACCAAAATTTCAGCCAATCACAAGAACTAACAATCTCCCCCTTTGGCTAATTTTGGCTAAAACAAATGTATAAACATTACAGCTCAAAATACATCAGCAATTACAACCCTAGATTACTGTTAGAAGTCATGTCTTTTTGGCTAATCTAGAATGATGTTAAGACATCATGTTGGACATAACATCACCATAGCACAGCAACTTCAGGCAACACATCAGGACCTAAGAAGTAGAAAGTCCTGAAGTCATTTGGTGCACATGAGGAAGAAGATATCTGACACTCCCCCTCAACACAACACATTTCTTTTTCCTTCCAGGACAGACCCAGAACAAATGTAGAAGACTCCTCCAGAAAAGAAATGTTTGTCTATACATAAAGGACCAATGGTGGCATAAGATAATTTTGCACACCTTCATTGATCAGACACTGGGTTTAATCTGTGGCATAAGATGAAACTTAAGAAGTGCCATTCTGCAGACCCAGGTAACTCAGAACACAAGTCACAACTGTGTTCATAACTCAGGACACAAGTCACAAAGACTCACTTAAGGTTAGGACATCCTCTTTGACATCTTTGAACCACATCTGAAACTGCAGACTCTAGACACAGCATCTGCGCAAACCAATTAGCAAAACCCTTTCCTTTCTCCCACTTTTTAGCCACAAATTGGCAAAGAAAGCCCTCACAGAACCAGACCCAAGTAGTGCTCACCCAAAAACGAATAAACGCCATAAGACTTATGAAACAAGAACACTCATTGGTTGAAGGAGAACAAAATAACCCCTATAAATAGCTTATCAGTTACTTAGGAATTAACGAGCTTTGAATATGTCAAGGTTCTTGGTCACAGAAACGCTATTTTAGGTACTAAAAACTCCTTCCAAATTCAATGCCTAGCATCCAAAACAGTCTTGACCACTGTTATTGTTTCCTAACTGATCTTTACCATAAATCTTGTCAAAAAAGTTCCATGCATAGTCGAAGACACGTGTTCCACCTTATCCCTACACCACCGTCCAGAATAATTTCTTGTCTGGCTCAAGACAAACATGTCCTATACCATGTTCTGACATCGCATCAGACATTGTCTGCTGGCTCACAATATTATCAACCCAAGACACTTCGAAAGATTCCAAAACACAAACACGACATCTATTAATCAGGACAACTCACAATCCCTTCTAGATTCCTCCAGAAAAATAACTTTTCCTAGATACAACAATTCTGCTCTTCAACCTCCTCATAAGCACTAGCATACCAGCCTTAGGAATACCCAACCATACTCAGTAGTACATGTCCCATCATGTTGATTGACACCACTCTGCGCAATCTTCATAATAACCTACACCCTTGCAGTAATAGACCATAGACAACAGCCTTAACTCCCCTGACATAAACACCCAATGCTCCTTATGAAGATGAATACTTGACACCAGATAAAAGCACAATGAAATTGCCATATACTCAACATTAAGAACTGCCACTTCTTGTATTTGTTGAGCATAATCTCATCATGTTTATTTCAAATACATGGTCTGCCAAGTCCAATACAAATGCCCACTTGATTTGGAATTTCTCACATATTCCATAACAAATGTCTTTAGATCACTTGCAACACAAGATAAGGGCTGCCACCACCTTTTACTTGTATTAGAAGAACCCTCCTTATTTACAGCAATTCTGATTAGATCATACCACTTCAGACACTAATTCTGCTTCTTTCAACTTCATACGCACAGTCCCAGACCTTTACACCAGACACAAATGTTATAACATCATGTAGGACATCGGCATTAGATAACAGCTCACATCTTCTACTACAGTCAGCTGATAAGGCTACCTCAGGTTGTCATTTTCAAATATCAAGCTACTCCATCATGGCCACAAACAAAATATCCAGACACAGATTTGCATAATTCTCTAGACAAATACTCAGTCTCCCGTCAAAGTATTTACCCTTATGCACAGCATCACTAATAGACAAATACTAAGTCTCCCGTCAAAGTATCTACTATTAGACAGAATAAGATTACCTTCTCACACAAGGCATGACATTTGGTCTGACATACTTTTGTGCACACTTGTGGCACTAGCTAATCCCTCTTTTATAAATTCACACCGCTGATCACTTTAGATTAGGTAAGTGGCTTGACCTGATACTCCACCATGAGCACAACTAACTTCCTTGGCTGAAAACTCAACACCTGCGGAGTGTTGTCCCAACATCAGATATGATTCCCTCTTGATTTGCTATCTTCACATGCTCCAAAACTCAACATCTTGCCTGGCTGATCTAGCATGACTTGACAATAGGTCCATGCCCCCTGCCTTTAGCAAGACCATGATCTACTTCAGTCTTCACTACATTCTCCATCCAATGGCAGACCTTCTACTTCATCATTCTCCCGTATAACCATGTAGACGCTTCTTATGCATAATGTAGGCACCAAGTTCCTGAACCAGAGCATAAGCATCCTTCACCAAGGATATCCAACCAGATAATGCCTCAACACAAGTTAGAACATCTCTCATCCACCTTCATGAAGAATAATCTCCTTGAGTCTTCAACTCATCACCCTTCTGCCCAAGAGTAACCAGCTGCCATACTCTGATTATCTTGATCCTCCAAGAACCCTTGATCTTCAAGTCACATGTTCCACTTGCTCAAAAGCAAACACACTTAGACTCCCTAAGCCATGGTCATGCCACATCTTCTCCTTCCTACAGCTCCCGCAAACTGCCAAGAGAACGTTCGTTTTGAAGCATCCTGCCCTATCATTAGCTGATGTGCCACATCACCAGCTGAGACTCCTGATGTTAAGCTAGATGTCAGAATATTATGTCATTCAGCTCTACCTTCTGCCACTCAGAAGAACCCCCTCCCTTTGCAGAAACAGATTTCCATGCTCTCATAGACTTGATTCAATAATCAAGTTTGAGTAGACAACCTCTATCCTGCTTAGAAACTCCAACAACATCAAGCCTACCACATCTGAATCTTCAAAAAATAAGTAGTCCAAGACTATTCCATAGTAATACTGAAGAAAGTCACTTCCCTTAGTAGAGCCGTCAGTAGAAAGCCAGAGATAACTGCCACTTATCCTCGACCTTCACAACCAGAGCAAACACCATGCTCCAAACCACTTAGATCAGAAATAAACTGATCCAAGCTGTAACCTTCAAGATTATGATGTCTTCATAGTCTTCCATCTTCATCTTATCAACTTCCAAGATTAGACCAACAAAACTGCAGTAACTTGCATAACACACTCTTCTAGAAGCTTCTTCTTATCAGCACAAGGTTCAGACCTTTTGTCTTACTTAAGGGTGATAACTGCCATCCTTCTGCATCTAAAGCCAGAGTATAAACATACCATAGACAATCTACTACTTCCAATCCTTCAAGCCACACAACTAGAAGAGTTCATTCCATACAACTAATGCAGACACCAATTGACCACAGGCTGATTTACACTGCTACTGCACACAGACTCTTGGACATTTTCCCTATAATATTGTCCTCAGACAGTTTAGCTCAAACAAGGATCATCTCCTTTTCTTCTGCTATCAAGATTACTGCCTCTTCTACAACTAGCCCATGATCTCAACCAATGTTCAACTTCACAGCTTTAGTGATCCTTCAAAACAGCTACACTCAAATAGGACTTTGACTCAGCATTTACCATAGACTGTTGATGTGTAGCGTGATGTCAAGACATATTAAGCTCAACTTCTTTCTTGATGAAACTTCCTCCTCCTTAGGAGATAACTTATCAAGATCTACACTCCCGCAAGAAAGATTTGACAGTGATACTCTTTTGCTTTGGCTCTACCCTCTTCTTTCACCATCAAGAAGGAATCACTGTGCTGAACAGATTGGTCTTCAATGTCTGACTTGAAATATATTCTTCTTCTGATCCTTCCATGTCAAACAGTCTTTAGAAGATCCATTCACCTAAAGAACACTTCTCTCCCAAACAAGGATATGAGATAATCCTCAAGTAACGTTGGCCTCTCTAACTAACTGGTTGAAGCTGTCTTGCATAAACTACAACATCATAGGATATCCTGCTGAGGAGACCAAACCCTAATGTCTTTCCAAGAGAATATCTTCCTAGAATATCAACACCAGAGATGCAAGAACCAACCAGGGTTACAACAGATACCATGCAGCGGAACACATAACACCTCCTCAACAACCTTCAGGCACTACCCAAAAATCCTTGCACACTATCAGCATAAACCGCGTGCCACCAAAACTTTATCATGAATAGTCCAACCTTCACTCCAAGGGATCATCCAAATAACTCTCTTCCTTGCTCATGAACCAGAAAGTATCTTCCCAAGATCTCATCCAGAAACAGACAGGATGCCTGCTCTGATAGCAATTGAAATTTTGGTACAGACATGTTATGTCAAGTGCAATGTCACAACATCAATATCTGTTGTATGAACAAATCAATAATAGAAACTGAAATGCATAAACCACACATAACGATTGTTCACCCAGTTCGGTCTAACTACCTACATCTGGGGGCATACCAAGCCAGGAAGGAAGTCCACTATTAGCAGTATCAAATTACAGACTCAACATGTCATCAACATAGACCTCAATCTCTTTGTGAATCATATCATGAAAGAGAGTCACCATTGCCCGCTGATAAGTTGCCCCTGCATTTTTCAATCCAAAGGGCATCACTTTGTAACAGAATGTTCCCCACGGTGTTATGAATGTCGTCTTCTCCATGTCCTATGGGGCCATTTTGATTTGGTTATACCCAGAGAAACCATTCATGAAGGAAAACACAGAATATTGAGCAGTGTTGTCAACTAACACATCAATGTGAGGAAGCGGGAAATCGTCCTTCGGGCTTGCTCTATTCAAATCTCTATAGTCAACACACATCCTGACCTTTCCATCTTTCTTAGGCACAGGCACAATGTTAGCAACCCATGGAGGATAATTTGTCACAGCGAGAAATCTAGCTTCCAACTGTTTCTGAACCTCTTCTTTAATTTTGACAGACATTTCCGGTTTCATCCTTCTCAGCTTTTGCTTAACCGGAGCACATCCTTCTTTGAGGGGTAGCCGGTGTACCACGATGTCAGTATCGAGCCCAGGCATGTCTTGGTAAGACCAGGCGAAGATATCCACATACTCTCGAAGCATTTCAATTAATCTTCCCTTTACGGTGTATTCCCGAGCGGCCCCTATCCTCACCTCTTTTCTTGCGTCCTCGGTTCCTAGATTAACAACCTCAATCTCCTCCTAATGAGGAAGAATGACCTTCTCCTCTTGTCTCAACAGTCTGGCCAATTCCTCGGGTAGTTCACAATCTTCGACTGTCTCTTCTTCAGCCTGATAAATGGGATTGTCGAAGTCATATCGAGCCATAGATGAGTCATGAGTGGTGGAATCTGAACAAGGAAACCTGCATGATTGATGATTTATGTTTATTATGTATGCAAGAAATAGAAACACATTGCCATTTTGATGTGATTTTTATGCACAAAAATAAAAATAGAAAAACAGGGATAAAAAATATTTGAATGTGAAAACGTCCTTTATTAATGATGAAGTAAACACGCAAAAAGATTAAAGCCCTACAAACAAGAATCACTACGTCTTGGGAAGAACGTAGGATTAACATAGCATGAAAACAAAAGCAATTACTGTAAGTCGGTCACTTGGATGACTTTCTCTGATGACCAATTGCAGAGGCTTTGACCCGGTGTACAGGGGCGAATCCAACTATCCATGTCGCAGTCACTGTCCCTTTCTTCGTCAATAGCATTGATTCTGTCAAAGAAAACACCAGCACTGGTAAAACGAACTGGACCATAGAATTTGGATGGATCTTGAGCTCTTCTGGGTGGCCTATATCCCAGCCCATAAGTATTTCTCTTCTCTTGAACCTCAACAACTTGACCCCACTTTTGTGAACTTCCAGCTTCAACCACAGCCCTGACATCTTTGAATGAAGACATTGAGATCTCAGGCTGACTCACCACTGCAGGCTGCTCTTCCACTTCAGACTGGATAACATCTTTAGGAGGTTCATCAGAAATCTTTACTGTCTCGAATCCTTGGCACAAAGTCTCGTGTATCTCACCATCAACTTCTACATACTTGAAGGTAGACAACTGGCTTATCATAATGTCTTCCTCCCCACAAACAGTTACCACGTGACCATCCACCATATATTTCAGCTTCTGGTGTAGCGTAGATGTCACAGCTCCAGCACTGTGAATCCATGGGCGTCCCAATAAACAACTGTAGGCCGGGTGGATGTCCATGAGGTAAAAAGTAGCATCAAAGAACTTTGGACCTACTTTAATTGGTAGCACAATCTCTCCGAAAACAGACCTTTTGGAACCATCAAAAGCACGCACCACCAAATCACTCGGTGTGCATATCAACCCACAGGTATCCAATTTCATCAAGGCTTTCTTAGGAAGAACATTCAACGAAGACCCAGTATCCACAAGTACATGAGACAACAATGACCCACGTCACTCAACAGAAATATGCAAGGCATTGTTGTGGTTTCTCCCAACTGGAGTCAGATCTAAATCAGTGAAGCCCAAGCCATTGCCAGCGTTCACATGCGATACAACCCCTTCTAGCTGGTTGACAGATATTTCCTGAGGAACATAAGCAGCGTTCAAAACTTTCAAAAGTGCATTTCTGTGAGCTTCTGAACATAACAATAGAGATAGGATGGAGATCTTTGACGGTGTTTGGTGCAGTTGATCAACAATCTTGTAGTCGCTTTTCCTGATAAGCCTCATAAACTCTTCCACATTCTCTGAAAAGAGTTGTCAGCTGGCTTTACTGTAGAATCACTCACAACCGGTGTCTGCACGGTATCATCCATGGTCTTCTTTCCCTTGCCTTGTTTAGAACCACTGGGTTGACCATCAGCAGGGATAAGGACCCTAACACTCCTCATAACAGCATCAGTTTCAACTTTACTTTCAGGGCTGGAATTTGCTGCCGAAGTTTCCACTAGTTCATGCTTCTGCCCATTAACAAAAACATCAGTGCCATAATTCCAAGGGATGGCTTTGGTACTTTCATACGGAATGGGTTTAGGACCTGAAATAACAACCGGCGCTGGTCTCGCTGGTCCTGATATCACAACTGTTTTGAAAGGAATAATAATAGTGGCAACATCATCATTAACAACTTCTTTTTGCTGATCACATCGGTCGAATTGCAAACAACCCTCATCAATCAAACCTCGAATTCCTGACTTCAATAAACCACAACCATTAATCTGTACCATGCACTCTGAACAATTTTCATCATAACCGGGGTATACTCCACCCTTTAGCAGCCTGCTCTTCACTACCTTCAACGGTGTCTTCAACACATTCACATTCATAACTAAGTTCAAAGACTCACACTCTTCTGTCACAGCATTAACCCTTGGCCCACCATGGTTAGGCATTGGGTTCTGCACAACATTAGGTCCATCATTAGCAAAGCTGATAGCCTTTGAATCCACCAAGTCTTGGACTTTATGCTTAAAAGCTTTGCAGTCCTCAAGATGATGTCCGGGTGCCCCAGAATGAAAGTCACAGTGGCCGTTAGGGTTATAACCCAGCAGCGGAGTACCAAAAGGAGGAGCCAAAGTCCTCTTTTCAACTAACTTCAACTGAAGCAAATGCTGAAATAATTGTGAATATGGTAGAGGTGGAGTATCAAAGTGTCTGTTCTGCTTAGGTGTGAATTGTTGTTGGCGCGGAGCACGATTCTGTTGTTGAGGTGCTGCAAGAGGTGGAAGTGATGCAGGAATAACCACTGAAGCCACCTGCTGGTTATAGTTTTGTTGTTGTTTCCCCTTTCCCCTATAGGATGAGACAGAATTGGCTTCTTCTTTCCTTTTATAGTTCATGTACGGCTTCTTCCCCTAACCAGAAGATGATTCATCACTGCCTGAGACCTTCCCAGCTCTAATCCCACTTTCTACCATCTCACCTAACATGATCAAATCTGTGAACTTGCCTAGGACACAAGGCAACAATTACTCATAATAATGTTTGGGCAAGGTGTCCATGAACATTTTCAACATTTCTGTTTCCAACATTGGCGGTTGTACCCTCGCCGCCAACTCGCGCCATCTTTGTGCATACTCCTTAAAGTTTTCACTACTTTTCTGGGACATGCTCTATAGCTGTGTACGATTGGGAGCCATGTCGGTGTTGTATTGATACTGTTTGATAAAAGCCCATGCCAGCTCTCTCCAACTACGAACGTCTTTCCTCTCTACCTGCATATACCATTCCAGGGATGCCCCAGATAGGCTATCCTGAAAGCAATGCATCATCAACTTCTCATTCTTTGCATGAGCAGCCATTTTACTTGCGTACGCCCTTACGTGAGTCCTCGGGCAAGTCATATAGTTGTACTTTTCAAAAGTAGGAGTCTGAAACTTGTGTGGGATAATGACGCCTGGAACCAGCCCCAGATCATCCAAGTCCATGCCCAGAGTATTTTGATCCATAACCCCCTTCAACTGCTCTTCAATCAGCCGAATCCTTTCATCATTAACAACAGGGATACCAGCATCCATGCTTCGCACAGAGAAAACATCATCTTGCTGGTCATCATAGTGATGGCCATGAACTGCACGAATAGTGCTTCCTCCTCCTACCAAAGAAGGAATTGGAACTCCACCTTGAGCTCCATTATGAACAACATTTCCATTACCACCTCCGCCAGGAGGAATAACATGACCGCCATGTAGTACACCGTTCTCGTCTACTCTTGCCACAAGAGGTTGCACCAGGGTTCTGAGCTCTTGTTGCCCTTGTGCGACTCCTTGCATCATCTCCATGAATTGGTCAATACGTGCCTGCATGGCAGCCATTTCCGCTTGCATCTGTTCCATGATTCTCTTCTGGTTGGACCGGGTAGAATACCGATGAATACGTTGGTCAGCAATCCTGTCTGAAGAAAGGAGAACATAAGAAAACCAGACATAAACCTGGTATACAAAAATGATTATGATTATGAAAATGCAAATGCAAAATGCAAACAAACATATTTGAATATTTCCAGGACATATCCGCTTTGGTTCCATTCCATGAAATCGGGCAAGGGATTAGACACACTATCGAAAAATAAATCCGAACCCAGAAATACCACCGGATCAAACCACAGGGACAAAGCCTCTCTGAAAACCAGAACTGCCAGAGCACAGATAGTTAAACCAAATATTCCATTATCGAAAATAAAGTAGTTCCTACAGACAAATTCAAGCATAATCAAAGGTGACTCCATCAACAAACCTGATGGTAATCCCAAAATAGATAAACAACAAAATCAACTACAACTCAATTCCAAACAAACTAGCTTCAACTTCCTCAAGAAGGTCCACAGTGTCAGGATGTGCAGGTTGCTTTATCAGCCCTTTGATCAACTTGTTTCTTTTTGCAATCTCTTGGTTTAATTTAACAATCTGCTCTTCAGTGTTGTTGTCTTCGCGTCTCGACTTCTTGACCTCAACTTGCAACTTGAGCTCTTCAATTTCCTTTTGTGCTTCTTTCCACTTGCCAAAGTAACGATCTTTCCTTGCTTTCACTGCCTGCAGTTCTTCTTTCAATTCTCCATTCTCAATCTTGACTTCCTCCCACATCTCCTGATACGTGGCAAGCTCGTCTTCGGCTTTAGTCAAGAGTTTCCTGTTTTTCCTGCTAGCTTTGCCTGATGATTCAGCAGCCATACTGACCTTTTTGAACTACTGAGCTCTGTCGGCAAAATCCTTCTCTCTTTTTTCTAGATGCTCTATCATGTCCTGAACTTTCCATTTCAACTCTAAGTTGTCATGTAGAGTATTCTATAGCTGACCACTCATACCATAGTTTTCCACCCTCAGATCAAATACCAACTTTCGCTGCTTGTCGAATTCTTCGAGTGGTACAGTGAGTCTCTCTTCCACAATCTCTGGATACAAGGGAGGCGCCCGATCAAAAGGTAAATAGAACTCTTCTACCCTCTTCTTTACCCATTCAACATATGGAGCGAAAGCTTGATTATTGGGTTTACCCAAAACGGTTTTACCTCTCTTCTGTCTACTGAGCCAAGCTTTAGAAGCCTCTTGTGCAATAGCCACATCATTAGTCATATGAATATACAAAGATTCTTCTAAATCTTTTTCAGCTGGAGGATCTTTCAGGGCGTATGCAAATTGCCTGATAGCCAAAGACGGGTTGTTGTTAATACCTCATTTTCTTCCGATTAAGGGTACATTAGGATACTTTCCACAACTATGCAAAATGTCAGTCCCCAATAATCCCTTATCCACCCAAAGAATATCTTTAGCAGCTAGGCCCATCAGACGCTTACTCCACTCTAAAGAAGTCTTTGAATCCACGAAAGCACCTGACCGGGGTAAACGTTTGGCAAACCACTTGTAAAAAAGAGATGCGCAACAACAAACCACCCCACCTCGTATTTTCTGATTCCTGTTGTACAGGGCGTAATGAAGATCACCTAACAAAGTCGGTACCGGATTCTGAGTTGTAAATATCTGAATAGCATCCGTATCGACAAACTCAGACTCGTTAGGGAATAACATAATGCCATATATACACAGAGCCAATATTGCATTGAAATCTATCCACCTCTTCTCCTTAGCTTCTTCTCGAGCCCTCTTCACCAAGTACTCCAAGTGATAGCCTCGGGATTTTCCCTTCTTAGAAAAATCAGCCTCCAATGTCGATTTGCTCAAATAAAGAGCCTCAGCCACTGCTTGGAAATCACAATCTCCTTGGGAACCACAAAAAGGAACACATTCTTTAACAGGAATCCTCAAAATGTTGGAGTACTCTTCCAGGGTGAGAACCAACACATAATCTGGCATCACAAAGCACCTCAAGGAAGGATCATAAAACTGCATCAAGGTGTGTAGCCCATTGTATTCATATTCACTGAGGCTCCGAACCAGGGATAATATCCAACCATACTTCTCTTCAAAGACTCCCAAAACTTCTGGACCAGCCATACTCTGTAAACTGTCCAATGGACCAAGAGCGTGCTTCAGGAACTTGTAGACGATGATATGCTTCTTACCCCTCTTAGTGTGCATCGCTATGAATGCCCTCTGACTGGAATCAAAAGACTGGATACTACCTGGAAATGTAAAAACATGAATGTTAGAAAAATGGAATGCAATGCGACGCATGGGATCAAGGTATCACTGCTCTGGACATGTGATGTGCTGTTAACTGAACAAGAACCACAACCCAGAAAACCAGAATTCCAGAACATCGAACCACTGAGATAACCAGAAAAACAGGTGAATAATTATACACTGTCGAGAAATCCAGAAAACCGGGTAGGTTGAAGGTTTCAGTTACCTGCAGACCTGCAAACACCCATCCCTCTCACATGTGGGTACTAAGATCCTCAGTATCCCGGGCTCTCAGGTCGAGAAATGATGATACGTTCACCACTTCTGGTTTGGCATCATCATCAATCGAGGAGGCCTCAACTGATTCTCCAAAACGAAAGGTCCTCAGCTTCTGGTACTGAGGTCGAGAAGCAATAGTACATTCATCCCTCGGAGTACAGTACTATTGCCAATCAAGGAGCGCATCCACTGATTCTCTTTCAAAAAGGATATCCTATAGAAAGTTCCCAGCATTGGGTCCTCGGATCGAGAATGTGTAATGGGTTTGCCATTTCTGGTCTACCATTATCACGTCTCGGGAGGAGTGCCGCAACTGAGTCCTCGGGAATGGTCATCAGAGTCGACAGTTCCTCAATAGAATAACTACTGGCCTGTATCAACATACAGTAGCAGATATCTCCCGATAGAACCTCGTCTGATTGTGAGGATCATGATCACCCGCACGTGGCCAACACCAGGGAGCGTCACGCCTGCCCACATTAAAACCTATGTGTATGCTCAAGCCTGGGTAGTGGGCTCATCTCTCAGAACCTCCCAACCTGCCAAACAGAAAACCAGCACAGCGCAGCACAGTCCAGCATAATAAAGAAATGCAATGCAATAAATGCGGTAAAACAGTAAAGTAGTAAAGCAATAATAAAGTAAACAGTAATATATAACAAAATAAAGCACCATAAAAAACACCCAAAGAAATAAAAAACAGACAAGCGCTAGGATTGACTCGCAAAAGGGGATGGACCAACAATAGGTCAATCTATCCCCAGTAGAGTCGCCAGTTTTCGCTCCCGAGGATTTGCATCCATGGTACAAGCGCGAAAGTGGCGCGGAAAACAGAGTCGCCAGCAATGTGTATTTATCCCAAGAGAGGGAAAGGAAACACTACGTAAACCTAAAGGAAGGGAACGAGCATGGTCTTACGACCAAGAGAAACGGGTAAGGGAGTCGGTTACGCGAAGGGAAGGTGTTAGCACCCCACGCGTCCATCGTACTCGATGGGATCCACGCTTGTTGTCTCAATCAAAGGGTGTCGTCGTCTGAAGCTCCACTGCTACTGGACCGGAGAAGGAACGAGAATGAAAAGAACGGAGAAACGAAGAAGAAAAGAAAAATAAGTGACTCGATAGGACGTCCTCGGAGTCCTAGGCCTACGTATTCCCTCGGGAACCGGAAAATCATAGTCAACGTAGTTCGAACACGAACTAAGGGGGGAGGTTGCTCGCCAAGACATCGCCGTCTTGTGCCTACGTATCCTCAATCGGACAAGAAATAGGAAGTCAGAGCAGTCGTAGTTCGACCTAACGAGGTCGGTTAGTGTTTTTTATGAGCGACGTTAGATTCGCGCCCGGCAGTTAGGGTCGATGCCTGTTTGCGACGAGACGGAAGTAACGTGCCCTTTTCTGAAAATAGGTTTGAAACTGAAGAATCCCGAAGGATGAAATGGTTTGAATTTGTTTTTTGTTTTTTAGACAGAAGTGTTTTAAGTTAGTTCATAACATGCATTGCACCCAAGTCTATGACATAGGAACGAATACTTCGTGTATCGTCCCCAACAGGACGTACACTAGGTACCCTAGAAGAATGAAGGGAAACCCCTCATTCCTCACTTCCCACGTTTAAGGCTCGTGCGCAATACTCATTATCTTTTATTAAGTGTTTTAAAGAAGTTATGAGATGAGAAGAGAGAGGACTCAATGGAAACTCTAACCTAAAGCTAACATGCAAAGGAGATCCTAGGGTTAGTGAGGTTTAGGAGAGAAACAACTACCTAAGACCTAATGCTAATCCTACTCCAAGCTTAATCGGAAATTAAGTTGGACTAGGTAGCTCTAAGGGGAAAGGAATCCAAGACTTAAACAAGTCTTGAGATTCAATGGGAAAGAAAGAGTGAAAGAGATGAAGTAGAGAGAGGAAGATGAAAAAAAGAGATGGGGCAGCAAGCACATCATAATCATCATATCCAAATCACATCATTAAACATACTTCAAAGATCATACAAGAACATCTCAAGTATACAAGTGAAAGCACACAAGAAAGGATGCAAGTAAACTTGCATAAGAAGTACAATTAAGCATCAATGAACCTCATACCAAAATGAAATAGGTAAAGTAAGATGAAGATGGAACCAAGTCAGAACTTAAGATATCTCATGATCAATCAATTCAAGCATACAAAAGTATTTCACATCATGATGCATTATGAGCCAAAGAAGCAACAAAACATTTGATAATGATATGCATCATACAAATCATCCCAAAATGAACATGCGAAGTAAAAAACCAAGTAATGAACTCGAGAGGGCAGTAGCATATGCATCAACAACATATCAAGATCAAACTCAAGTCACACAAGATGAATCATTAAGCAACACATTCCAAACATGCATCAAAATTAATCAAAACATCCACTTATCAATCATGCAAGCAAACCAAAGGACATGTGAAGCAAAGAGTGAGAACATGTCACATAAAGCAACTTAAACCAAAAGGATCGAACCTCTAACATGTCCTTCAAGTCAAACAAAAGGCCTCATGCATTGGTTGTATCAAACAAGGAAACATTTCACAAGATAAAGTCAAACATGCCATTGAATTCAAGTCAAAACAACATCAACTTATAAAATCAAAATCAAATAGGAAAATGGATCAATGAGGATGACTCTAAAGCCATAAACAAGCTCAAACAGAATAGGATCACACCATATAATTATTTCAAACATAAATCAATCACAAGTAAACAAATACACTCAAACTAGGTCAAGTGTCTAAGCATGCCTTAACCAAATTCAAACCACAAGTAAAAATCAACCAAAAATAGAAACATGCTTCAATAAAATCTCAAGAAATAATCAAAGACAAGTATAAACATCCAATTAACATGTACAAAAGGATTGGAACATAATTATATCAAGAACATGTTCAAAAGTGGTCCACAAGTCAAGATATGCACATAATCGAGCATAGATCGAGGGTCAATAAAACCTGGATGGCAAGTCACCTAAAGCAACTCAAACCATCCCTAAACCAAGAACAAAAGACTCTCTTATAATTCCCTAAAAATATCCAAGATTTTGGTCTCAAATGTTGTGCAAAGGTATGAAAATTTCCTAACCATAAGTGAAGGGTATCATTGGAAAGACACTTTTAAATTAATTCAAAATAAAATAAGGAAAAGAAATTAAAAATAAAAATAAAATTATGAAAAATAAGATAAGACATTAAATATTCAAAAAAGTATTTTTTGGTATTTTGTGGTGACTTCATCAATTAAAAACGAAAATAAAACACTAAATAAAAAAAAAGAAATAAAAACAAGTAAAAAGCCAGGGGGTGGATAAGCAATTCAGCAATAAAAGGAAACAGGTTTATGCGTGTTGGGCTGGAAAAGGGGGTGGTGCGAACAACATTGGGGACATAGGCCCAATCCATAATATAACATGCCATCAGATTTTTTTTATAAAATGGAAAAAGAAAAAAATAAATAAAAGGAAATCATGTGAACATGTTCATCAATCGGTCATACCTCATTTAACTCAAATAAGACAAAAAACTAATCCCAGCGAATCAAAACATGCCACGCCATCGTCTTCTACATTAAGACAAACCCTACCATGCTCATGCATCATGAAGCCCATGAAAAACGCAACCACACCACATCAACTTCTCTCATCCATTTCTTCATGAAAAATCAACCAAATCGAGCAAAGTAAAACATCAAATTGAAGTGCGAAATTCATAGATCAACATGGTGACATTTATTCCTCAAAACACACATCCTAACACATATAAAAATAAGCTCAAAGATGCGGGTTCAAACACAACAACACACATTCAACAATGACAACAACCTTAAACTCAAGGATTCAAACAATGCCATCATTTCAGGCTTCCACAGATGCAATGCATAAGCACAATATTCCATACCCTAAATCGTTTGGACCTAAGCATGAGAGAGGGATCATGAGGAGTTACCTAACGGAGAAAGTTCATTGCTCCTTCAAACAAGATTAAAGCTTGTCAAAAACCAGTTGTAACTCTTCCCTAAGCTTGAAGAAGTGTGAGCAGAATGAAGAACTGTTGAGGCAAACCAGATTCGAATGAGAGAAAAGTGAGAGAGTGTGTAATTTTTTTCTAAACTTAACAGCTGCTGCCTTCCCCTCTCTTTATTCTAGGGTTTATGTGCTTATATATGAAGGGTTATGAGTGGTTAAATGGGCCTAAAAAGGAATGAGCAGTTTGTTTCAACTTTTTGGCAAAACTTGAAATGGAGGGTGTATACGAGTAGTGGTGTTATGAAGGGTGTATAAAGTGATTTGGAGAGTGGAAATGAGAAAGAGAGAGAAAAGATCAGAATGGTATAACATGAGGGAGTGGGAGGAATTAACTTCTCATGCAAGTTTGTGGTTTTTCTTTTTATGGCCAAGGATTCAAATATTGAGCAAGGTTGGTACAAGGCATGTTGGCACCTTTTAGGCAATGTTTTGGTGGTGTAAGATGGGCCTCATGCATGTGGATTTGGAATGTTTATGAGCAGGCTGCAAGTGTACAATACCAAATGCCAAAAACACATGTCCTTCATGTTTTAGAAATTAATTTGTGCACCTCACTTTGTGCCATGATATCTTGGTGAATCCTTGGCCAAATGATGAGTTATTGGGCTCTTTAAAAAGCTAACATGATAGAGAACAAGATTGATGTTGAAAAAAAATGGAAATGATGTTTGTAAGTATGTGAAAAACTAACATGAAAATCTGTCCTTGGAGCTGCCAAAAGAAGACTTGGAGAAAATTCTAAGTTTTTTGAGTTTTGCAAGGTTAAAATGTCCAACTTTAGAGCAACATAACTCACTAAATAACAACCCAAATGCCATGGTTCTTGTATCTATTTTGAAGGTAAAACTTGAATCTACAACTTTCATGTGGAGAAGATTTTGAAATAAGCCCTTGATCATGGTGAAAAATGGTCCTTAAAGTGTTTAAAAACTTACTAAAAGTAGTAAGTTTCTAAAACCCTAAGTTTCCATTTTTGGCAACTTTTCCCCATTCTTGATTTTTGATGATTCTTCTCACATTACTTGACCAAATCTTGTTCATGGACTTGTTTGACTTGGAAATCAACATGTTGACCTCAAAAAGTCAGGAGTTGACTTTTTCACTGCACAGTTGACTTTATTCCTAATTCGCCTGATTTTCAATCTTCTGATCAATTGAAACCCTTCTGAACCAAATTGATGGACAATTTTCCATCCCTAGACACTAAAGGACATAAGGAATACCATGAGATCTAGTCTTGTCCAAAAAATCAGAAATAAACTGATTCTATATCAAACCGTAATTTTGGTACCCTCTGGTTAGGATGAAATATCACATCCTCCAAATTCAAATTCCTCTGAGTATGATGTGTGTCCTGTCCACCAATGATGATATGTCCCATTTGGAGATGATAAACAATCAAAGAGCTTGCTCATTTGAGGGTTAGATCTCAGAATCTCCCAAACCCTAATTTAAGAAATCAGGTTAGGAGAATGTGATTCCTTTGAATTCTCTTGCCAATCTTGATCTTATGATGAGATGATGGACCAATTAAGACACCTTGAGGCTTAAGGCTCCCTTGTGGCTCAAGAAATGATGACATCAAGCACCACCTTTCCTCTTAGTCTCTTGGACAATACACATGAATCTTTGCTGAAACCCTGGAAAACATCTTCTTCTGGTGAATGAGGTTAGATACCTTGATCCCATGCTAAGAACTAATGATATGCAAAGATGATGATGCAAGAATGAAATGAAACATAAGCCAGTTAGTGCTAAAAGTAAGAGGGCAAATTTTGAGGTGTTACAGTCTGTATCAATGAATTTTAAGCATAAAGTTCCCTTCTGAACATAGTCCATAATAAAGTGATGTTTTATTTCAATGTGTTTAACCCTAGAATGCAAAATTGGATTTTTACTAAAGCAGATAGCAGCAGTATTATCACAGAAGATAGGAATGTTACTCTCATATATCTGATAGTCTTCCAGCTGATTTTTCATCCATAGCATTTGAGTATTGCATAGGGAAGCCGATATGTATTCTGCTTCAGCTGTTGAGAGAGCAATTGTAGATTGTCTCTTGCTTGACCATGAGATTAGATTGCTTCCTAAGAACTGACAGTTCTCCGATGTGCTCTTTCTTTCTAACCTGTCTCCGGCATAGTCTGTATCGCCGTAACCAGAAAGAGTATACTGTGATGTTTTCTTATACATCAGGCCAAGGTTAGTTGTTCCTTTCAGATACCTTAGAATTCGTTTGACAATGGTTAAATGTGATTCTCTTGGATCTGATTGGAATCTAGCACATAGATGTACACTGAATAATATATCAGGTCTAGAAGCAGTTAGATATAAGAGAGAACCTATCATACCACGATAGAGTTTTTGACAAACCTTAACTCCTGTTTCTTCCTTTCCCATGACACACGTTGGATGCATTGGTGTTTTAAAATTGTTGCAATCCGTCATATTGAACTTCTTCAGAAGTTCTCTTGTGTACTTGGTTTGATGGACGTAAGTGGCCTCTGATCTTTGATCAATCTGAATTCCAAGGAAGAACTTCAGTTCTCCCGTGAGGCTCATTTCAAATTCGGCCTGCATTAACTTTGAAAATTCTTGACATAGAGAGGAGTTAGAAAAACCAAAAATAATGTCATCAACATAGATTTGAACAATGAGAATGTCATTCTTATATGTCTTGCAGAAAAGAGTTGTGTCAACCTTTCCTCTGGTGAAATTGTTTTCTAGTAAAAGCTTGCTCAATCTTTCATACCAAGCTCTGGGAGCTTGTTTTAAACCATAGAGTGATTTTTTAAGTTTAAAAACAAAGTCTGATTTTTCTAAATTTTCAAACCCAGGAGGTTGTTTGACATAAACTTCTTCTGATATATAGCCATTTAAGAATGCACTTTTAACATCCATTTGATATAGAGTGATGTCATGATTTACTGAGAAAGATATTAGTAAACGTATTGCTTCAAGTCTAGCAACAGGAGCAAATGTTTCGTTGTAGTCAATTCCTTCTTGTTGATTATATCCTTGACCAACGAGTCATACTTTGTTTCTGACAACTTCCCCCTTTTCATTCAGCTTGTTCCTAAATACCCACTTAGTTCCTATTACATGAACATCCTTAGGTTTAGGAACTAGATCCCAAACATCATTTTTGGAGAACTAGTTAAGTTCTTCTTCCATAGCCAGAACCCAGTCTTTGTCCATGAGAGCTTCTTCAATTGTAGTTGGTTCTATCAACGATACTAGTCCTACAAGTGTTTCTTCTGATGGTCTAAAGCCTGATCTGGTTCTGATAGGAGCATATTTGTTACCCAGAATTAGTTCCTCAGGATGGGATGTGGACAATCTTCTTCTTTGTTGAGATGGGGTATTTGGAGTTACTTCAGTGGTTTCTGGTGTAGGATCTTGCTGTTCTTTGACTTCCTCTACCTCTTCCGTAGATTCAGAGAATCTGATTTCTAAATCTGCAAGTTTCTCAACTAGCTCTGACTTTTCTGAGTCAGGCTTGTCATTGAATCTAACATGAATGGATTCCTCCATAATTCTTGATTCTGTGTTGTAAACTCTGTAGCCTTTCCAGCGTTCAGAGTATCCCAACAACAGACACTTCTGTGCTTTGGAATCAAACTTGCTAAGATTTTCTTTAGTGTTAAGCATAAAACAGACACATCTAAATGGATGAAAGTAAGAAATGTTGGGTAATTTATTCTTCCACAATTCATATGGATTTTTATTCAATATAGGTCTTATAGAGATTCTATTTTGAATATAGCATGTTGTGTTGATTGCTTCTGCCCATAAATGCTTAGCTATGTCAGTTTCTTGGATCATGGTGCGAGCCATTTCTTGCAAAGTCCGATTCTTTCTTTCTACAACTCCGTTTTGTTGTGGAGTTCTAGGGTAAGAAAAATCGTGAGATATTCCATGTGAATCAAAAAGTTCTTCAAAGTTTTTATTTTCAAATTCTCCACCATGATCACTTCTGACTTTGACTATTTTACAATTTTTCTCATTTTGTACTTGGGTTCAGAAGGAAGCAAACTCAGAATTTGATTCATCCTTGAGTTTTAAGAATTTTACCCATGTCCATCTGCTGTAGTCATCAACGATGACTAGTCCATATTTCCTACCATTGAGAGAGGCTGTTTTTACAGGGCCAAACATATCGATGTGAAGAAGTTCGAATGGCCTAGAGGTAGAAACAACATTTTTAGTTTTGAAAGAGGTTTTTGAAAACTTTCCTTTCTGACATGCTTCACAAAGAGCATCTGAAGAATATTTCAGATTTGGCAAGCCTCTAACAAGACCAAGCTTGTTAAGCTGAGAGATTCTTCTCAGACTGACATGGCCAAGACGTCTGTGCTAAACCCATTGCTCTTCGTTTACAGAAAAAAGACATTTTACATTTTGATGTTTTAAATCAGATAACTTAATTTTGTAAGTGTTGTTTTTCCTCTTTCCATTGAATATGACAGATCCATCCTTCTGACTTACAGCTTTACAAGATGTTTGATTAAAAATGAGATCATAACCACTGTCGCTAAGTTGACTTATTGACAACAGATTATGCATTAGACCTTCTACTAACTGAACATTCTTAATGGAAGGAAGCTTACCATTTCCAACAGTTCCGGAGCCAATGATTCTTCCTTTTTGATTTCCTCCGAAACCGACGACGCCTCCAGTTTTAAGTTTCAGATCTTGGAACATAAGCCTTTCTCCCGTCATGTGTCGTGAGCACCCACTGTCCAGGTACCATGACTGGTGTTTCAATGGAGCTATTAAGGATATCTGCAACATAGATTATCTTGTTTTTAGGTACCCATTTTGTGGGTTGTTCACATTAGTTCTTCCAAAGGCTCTGATCCCTTTAGATTTCCGTACGTTAGTGAAACGGTGTGGAGTTTGTGCATAGTGTTCGTGTTTAGGATATTTCCTTGATATTTCCCTTTAGGTGCTGAATTGTTTCCTTACTTGGTTCACCAAGGGGCAATTGTTCCCAAGCAGATCACACCAGTAATTCCTCCATTTGGCCCAGAAGCATAATCCAAATGCGTCATATGCTTATCATGCTGGATACATAGCACATGCAACAGAGGATTGCTTTGTTTTCAAAACCAAAGTTCAGAAACTCATTGATAAGAAGATTCTGACTTTCACTGAGGAAGGACCTAACATTCAGAATAATCCGTTGCCAGATCACGGTGGACCCGTGGTTAACATGATTGAGGATAATTCAGGGGCTGAATTGATCATGGATGTTGACGAGGTAAAGACCCCGATGACCGTGGTATTCAAGAAGTTGAATGAACATGGGCTGTTGAAAGGGTTGCATGGTAAGTGTCAGATTTGTGACGATAATCCCAACCAGTTTCGAAGGCTGAAGGGTTGTGTCCAGATTTTGATAAGCCGTGGTGAAGTCCAATTTACCAAGTCTAAACCTATTAAGGAAGTTGCTGCTATCGAGCCGTTCACCATCGTCTATAGGAAGGTTCCTGTTGAATCCCCTAAACAGAAGAAGGTGCAACCCATCGTTGTTTGTCCGCCAAAGCCATTTCCGTATCAGAGTTCTAAAGAGGTACCTTGGAAGTATGGGTCTACTGTGTTTTCTGGGGGTCAAAAGATAAGGTTTGCCGAATCTGAGATTGTGAATGTTACAACCGTTGGAGGTATGACTCGTAGTGGATAAGTGTTCGCTCCGAAGGTCACTACAAAGCCTGTTCAAGTTCCAACTGTTGTTCCTCCCAAGGAAACGCCTACATCTGCAACCCCTATTGTTCAACAAGGGGCATCTGCTACAATTCCAGTGCCGACTATCCCGTCTGGGGATGTTTCAAAGAGTAAAGAGACACTTGGCGATCAAAAGTTCCTAAAGTTGATCAAGAAAAGTGACTTTAAGATTGTGGATCAGTTGGGACAAACTCCTTCAAGGATTTCAATCTTGTCCTTACTCATGAGTTCACCCGCGCACAGATCAGTTTTGTTGAAAGTTTCGAACACTGCCTATGTCATGCAAGATATATCCGTCGTCGAGTTCGATGATGTGGTGGCTAACATAACTGCAAGTCGGTATTTGGGTTTTAATGAATCAGAATTACCTTCTGAAGGAAATGCACAAAACAAAGCACTGCACATATCTGTAACTTGTACAGATATCCTCTTATCTCGTGTTCTTGTGGACACTGGTTCTTCCCTCAATGTGATGGCCAAGGGCACATTGAGCCAATTACCGGTAGAAGGGAGCGAGATGAGGCCGAGTGCCTTAGTTGTCAGAGCTTTTGACGGTTCTCAAAGGCAGGTCATCGGAGAAGTGGACTTACCCATAAAAGTTGGGCCGCATTTGTTTACCATTACCTTCCAAGTGATGGATATAAATCCGGTGTACAGTTGCCTATCGGGTCGTTCGTGGATCCACGCCGCAGAGGCAGTTACATCCACCTTACATCAGAAGTTGAAATTCATGTTTGACGATCAGTTGGTCATCATCTGTGTTGAAGAGGATTTGATTGTGAGTGAGTTATCGTATTTTCGATACCACGAGACCGAAGAAGGCATATCTGAGGTGCCATTGCAATGTCTCGAGTTCGAAGATGTCAACTCTGCTTCCACTAGTCAAAGTAGATCCTGACAAATTACCTTAGCTTCTGCTAAGAGCGTTAAAAAGACCATCGAGAGGGGTGCCTTGCCAGGCTCGGGGCATGTGATTGATGTGGTTGAAAAGCATAATCGTTTTGGATTGGGTTATCATCCTGGTCAACAATCTAGTCCACATGGTCTGAAGCAGGACAACTTGATCAGGTTCAGTAGTGCGGGTTTTCAGATGGGTAACATCGTGGCAGCCCTTGATGACGCTGGTCCTAGCAATCAGATTCCAAGCTTTGTGCACAAGTGTCCGCCGGGTTTCAAGCTTAACAACTGGACGTCTACCGTGATTCATGTGGTTTTTCCATATAACATGTAATGCATTTTGCTTTCTCATTCCCTCGTCCTCGCCCGAGACGAGTGGATAGCTTGTAAAAGGCCTCGCCTTTTGCAATATTATGTGATCAATAAATAAAAGTTTTTTTCATTCAAAATCATGCTCTATTTTCTTTCTTTATTTTACTTTTTCACAAATAAATGGAAAAAGTTTCTTTTATTTTCACTTTCAAAATAACTCATTCTAAACATATTCATAAACATGCAGAAATAATAAAAGCATTGATAACAACATGGCAAACATCCACTGTAATTCTGGGATTCCAATTAACCAAGCCAAAGAAGATGGTGAGGAAGATTGTGAATTACCGGCTGAACTAACAAGGCACCTTGAGCACGAGCATAGAGAGATTCAACCACACAAAGAGCCAGTGGAAGTTGTCAATCTTGGTACTGAGGAAGTCAGAAGAGAAGTCAAGTTTGGCGCATCTCTTACTAAGCATGTACACTCCGAGTTGGTTAAGTTATTGAAAGAGTATGTTGATATCTTCGCCTGGTCCTATCAAGATATGCCTGGGTTGGATACCAACATCGTTGAACATCACTTTCCACTCAAGCCTGGATGTCTTCCTATCAAGAAGAAGCTCAGGAAGACTAGACCCGACATGGCACTTAAAATCAGAGAAGAGGTAAAGAAACAGTTTGATGTTGGGTTCCTCGCCACTTCCGAATATCCTGAATGGATTGCTAATATTGTCCCAGTTCCAAAGAAAGATGGTAAAGTCAGAATGTGTGTGGATTATCGAGATCTCAACAAGGCAAGCCCGAAGGATGATTTTCCTTTGCCTCATACTGGTGTCTTGGTAGACAACACAACGCAGTTCTCTGTCTTTTCGTTCATGGACGATTTTTCAAGATATAATCAGATCAAAATGTCCCCAGATGATATGGAGAAGACTACTTTCATCACACCATGGGGTACATATTGTTACAAAGTCATGCCATTCGGACTGAAGAATGCAGGGGCAACATACCAACGTGACATGACAACCCTTTTTCACGATATGATTCATAAAGAGATTGAAGTTTACGAGGACGATATGATTGACAAGTCCAAAACTGAAGATGATTACCTGGTTCATCTGAAGAAACTGTTTGATAGACTCCAGAAGTTTAGACTGCGGTTGAATCCTGTGAAGTGCACCTTCGGAGTTCGATCTGGTAAACTGTTGGGCTTTATTGCGAGTCAGAAAAGCATTGAAGTTGATCCTGATAAGGTTAGGGCAATTCAGAACATGCCACCTCCCAAAACAGAAAAAGAAGTCTGTGGCTTTCTGGGCAGACTCAATTACATTTCAAGATTCATTTCTCACTTGATGGCTACCTGTGAACCAATGTTCAAATTACTAAGGAAAAATCAATCGGTTGAATGGGACAATGATTGTCAAGAAGCATTTGACAAAATAAAACAATACTTATAAGAACCATTGATCTTAGTACCGCCGATTCCTGGTAGGCCTTGAATCATGTATCTCACAGTTCTCAATGAATCAATGGGATGTGTATTGGGACAACATGATGACACTGGCAGAAAAGAACATGCAGTTTACTATCTCAGCAAGAAGTTCATTGATTGTGAGACCAGATACTCTCTCCTGGAGAAAACTTGTTGTGCTCTGGTTTGGGTTGTTCGACGCCTAAGACAATACATAATTTGCCATACTACTTTATTGATATCCAAAATGGATCCGATAAAGTACATATTCAAGAAGCCTGCTGTCTCCAGAAGGATTGCCCGGTGGCAGATGTTGTTAACTGAGTATGATATCTAACATGTCACCCTGAAAGCAATAAAAGGGAGCGTCTTGTCTGACTACCTGGCCCATCAACCTGTAGAGGGTTATCAACAAATAAAGTTTGACTTTCCCGATGAGGATGTTCTGTTCATCAGAGATTATGAGACTCCAGACCCTGACATAGGACCCGAACCAAGGGTGTGATGGACGCTCGTGTTCGATGGTGCCTCCAATTCTAGAGGTCGTGGAATCGGTGCTATCATCATCTCTCCAACATGTTTTCACCTTCCCTTCACTGCTAGATTATGCTTTGCATGCACCAATAATATGGTTGAATACGAAGCATCTATCTACAGTATTGAAGCGGCAATTGACATGAGAATCAAGATTCTTGAGGTCTATGGAGATTCTGCCTTGGTCATCGATCAAGTTAGAGGGAACTTTGTGACTCGGGATTCCAAGCTGGTTCCGTACCAACAACACTTTGCAAATTTGATTCCTTATTTTGATGAGATTTATTTTCATCATAACCCCAGAGAGGAAAATCAACTAGCCGATGCACTTGCCACTCTAGCATCCATGTTCAAGGTCAAGTGGAAGAATGAAGCTCCTCATATCCGCATTATCATTTGAACGAGCCAGCACACTGTTTAGCAATCGAGGACGAGTCTGATGACAAGCCTTGGTTCTACGACATTAAGAGATACTTGGAAAAACAGGAATATCCAGAGGGTATTACTATCACTGACAAGAAAGCTCTTAGGCGGCTTTGTGCAAAGTTCTTCTTAAGTGGTTGTGTACTGTACAAGAGAAATTATGATTTCGTGTTGCTCAGATACGTATATAGACACAAAGCAAACACGATCATCAGGTCCATACATGAGGGCTGAGAGGGTGTACATGCTAAAGGTCCTGCTAAGGCCAAAAAGATCCTTCGAGCTGGATATTACTGGACAACAATGGAGGTAGATTGTTACAACTTTGCCAAAAGATGTCACAAGTGCCAAATCTACAAAGACAAGATCCATGTGCCTCCAACTCCATTGAATGTGTTGACTTCACCTTGGCCATTCTCTATGTGGGGTATAGATATGATTGGAATGATCGAGCCGAAAGCTTCTAACGGTCATCGATTTATTCTAGTTGCTATCGACTACTTCACCAAGTGGGTTGAAACTGCTTCTTATGCAAACGTTACACGACAAGTGGTTGCTAGATTTATCAAGAAAGAGATAATATGTCGTTATGGCATTCCTAGCAACATTATCACAGACAATGCAAGCAACCTGAACAACAAGATGATGAAGGAGTTGTGCCAAGAATTTAAGATCGAGCACCACAACTCTTCACCATATCGGCCGAAGATGAACGACGCCATTGAAGCAGTAAATAAAAACATCAAGAGGATTGTCCAGAAAATGGTCAAGACTTACAAGGATTGGCATGAAATGCTTCCCTTTGCACTACATGGCTACAAAGCTTTAGTCCGCACTTCTACTGGGGCAACTCCGCATTCGCTTGTGTATGGTATGGAGGCAGTTCTACCCATTGAAGTCGAAATTCCTTCGCTCAGAGTCATCATGGAAGCAGGTCTTGATGAAGCTGAATGGGTTCAATCCAGATATGACCAGCTGAATCTCATTGAAGAGAAGCGCCTTACAGCCGTTTGTCATGGTCAATTGTATCAGCGACGCCTCAAGCGAGCTTTTGACAAGAAAGTTCTCCCTCGAACGTTCTGTGAAGGCGAGCTCGTGCTCAAGAGATATTCACCTGTTCACTCGGATCCACGAGGAAAATGGACTCCCAACTACGAAGGACCCTTTGTTGTCAAGAAGGCCTTCTCAGCCGGAGCCCTGATCCTCACCACCATGGATGGGGAGGAGTTACCATCGCCTGTGAACTCCGATACAGTCAAAAAATATTATGCCTGAAAAAAATGGATAAGAGTCCGCTAGATTGACATCCGCAAGGACAGTCTAGGCAAAAATGGACGTCCCGATGGACCAAAAAATGAAATGTCCATGCAAAAGTTAGGGACAATGAAAAAAAAATAATAGCCCGCTAAGTGGAAAACCCGAAAGGGAGACTTAGGCAAAAATGGGTATCCCGGTGGACGGAAAAAAATTAAAAATGTCCAGGAAAAATTAGGGATAAAGGCATTGACTGTGAACCCTTGAGCCTCTTTTCATCATAGTTAGACCTCAGACGGTAACAGAGCAGTCAAATCATCATCAACTGGTGCAAGGCGTTGGAACCTAGACTTTAGTGGATGGTAGCCAATGTTGTAATCAATTCAAAACATGATTTCCCTTTTCCATTTACACTTGTTTTTCAATTTGATTGGAAATTTCCTCATCAAGGATTTTGCAGCCTTGTACACATCTTATGTACAAAATTTTCACATCCAATAAAATGTATCATTTGTTATCTCAATTGTTTTCATTCCAGTATTTTGTTTGCAAAATAAACAATTATTTGTGATCACATAATACTATAAAACGATGAGAACAATGAAAAACTAAATCAATCGAGAAAGCATTATGCATTGCATATTTTACTGGTAATTCCTACAGGATAATCAGTAATATCCATTGCAAGCCTAACGCCCGAGCGCAAATGTTATGGTTCTTTGAAGGAGTTGTTGTTTCCTCAGCAGTTCCTCAGTGGAATCATCAGTTCCCCAGCAATCACCATTATGGTTCTCCGGAAAGGATGATTACTTTCCACTTCCCCAACAGATTCATAACATCTCCAGGAAAGTTGTAATGATGTACCGTAAGAAGAGATGGGTTTGTTATTTTAGCCAGCACGGGTCGTGCATCATCCGCAGCATGTCAGTTTGTCACACACCCATAACTATACGATTTGGTTCCTCGTTTTCTCCAAACAGAGACGATCCTCCGAGCCTTGTAAATTCCCTGCAACAGAGTCAGTGGCAGCTTAGAAATTGGTGTTCATTCCATAGATAGAGTAAGTCGTGATGGAAAGGTTGGCCTGATCCTCTTATCCCCTGTAGTGTCGATGGTGAGCCTTCTCAGCTTCTTTCCCAACGGAGTCTCCACCTTTTTTTGGGTTTTTCTGCTGCAGAGTTATCACCTTTTTGAGGGCCTTTCTCCAGCAGGTTTGGTCTTCATCTGTGGGTCTTCTCTCCCAACCGAGGATGTAGAGATCGTTTTGCTACAATCTCTGCCTAACTCGTCGCACATTACCTTAACCCGCACCTTTGCATTGCATGATATCAAGCATCATGTATAACGCATACATGGCATATGCATCGAGCATACTCCCTCTCTTTTGGCCTGAGTCATCCCTAGCAGACATTCACCCAAACTCTTCTTTTGTTGGCGTCGGCCAAATTTTCGAGCTACTCTTTTATTTAATCGCCTTCTACCTCGAATCATCGAAAAGCTAGCACAATTCGTACATTCAGGTCCAAGAGAATTAAATAGGGGCAGCTGTCGTAACCCGAAATTTGACCTCCCTCTTTTGCCTTTTACATAAGCACGAACATTCGCATCGCTAAAATACGCATTCGTACTTTCCTCTATGTGTTTCTTGTTGCAGGATTTTCAGGTTTTTTGGCCCGATTAATCGCGTCCTCACGAGGTCATTACACCATCAAATCAAGCTCAAAATAAAGGTTTCCATGTTTACTCATCAAAAGAAGAGGTGGAAAATCGAAAACGGGACTTCAGTATCATTTCCTAAGCAAATTTGGGCAAATTTGACTGAAGTAACCGGTTACCCTGTGGTGAGTAACCGGTTACTCTGTGCAAAATTGCAGTTCCTGCTGCATTTTTTGGGACAGCAGCCATACACTCTCTTTGGTCTTTGATTTTACTTGATTCTAGCAGTGTGTGGAACATTCTAGACATCTCTAGACATTTCAAGGCTATCCAAGACATTCCAAGTGCATTTATTCCAATGCATCATTCCCAAATAAGTGCACCATGTTCCTTGATTTCCAAGTATGTGGACCTTTGGATATTGAAACTCACATTGGGATTGTTACCGAGTTGGTTCTAACTAACCGAGTTAACCTCCTTGACTCGGTGAGTCAAGCCTAACTAACTCCTAGCCTAGTTCCAACCCACCCAAAGCTAAGTCAAAACCTAATTCCAAACCTCTCACACTCCAAACCAAAAGTCTATATAAACAAAGCTTCACTCATTTTTAAAGAGGCTAATCACACTCTACCATCATTCACACAAGTTCCTCACACCTCACTCTCAATTCTGTCACATTCTCTCTGATTTTGCTCTGCTACATCTTCATCTTCATCTCAATTCTCTTCCAAAACCTCACCAAAGCTCAATTTCTACATTGAAGGATAATCACTTTTACATCAAAAGTGATTATTTCTTGAGCTCAACCTTCATCATCTTGCTATTATACTTGGATTTCTGGAGTTATTTTAGCTTGTGGATTAATCTTGAGTATTCGCTGCAACATTCAACGGTTCGAATACGCATTTCAGAGTTTCGTCGTATTTTGCTCGATTTCGACACGTTTCGTCAACAAATTGAAGATTCCTCTAGTTTTCTTTGATTTTACGCATCAAGAATCCTTTGCAACAATTACCAAGGCACATCTCAGCTTTGTAGATTGGTGGATCTTACTTTACTCGTTGTTTCAATCATTTCTCCGCATTTACGATGTAATTACGATCGTTTTTTGGTTTGATTTGCCATTGTATTTGCTTGATCTTTAATCTCCATGATTGAGGCTTGTAATTTGTGTTAATTTCTCTCATATGATGTAATTTTCGTGCACAAGTTCATATCCTAGCATGTGGTGGTTGGTATAAGTGATTAAGTGCTGAAAATCACTTTTGAAAAGTTGTTTTTGCTGTTATTTTTGCCACTGTCACAGTGGTAACCGGTTACCATGTAGTGAGTAACCGGTTACTCAGTGTATTTTCCATAAAAAGCGTAGTTTTTCAAGCAAGTAACCGGTTGCCATGTGGTGAGTAACCGGTTACACAGTGTATTTTTTACCAAAAAGTGCAGTTTTCAAGCAAGTAACCGGTTACCCTGTGGTGAGTAATCGGTTACCACTGTACAGAATGGCCAATTTTGAGTTATTTCAAGCTTGTTTGACATCCTCTCTTCCTCTAACTTCCATAGATTGATGTGCTTGATATTTGTTGATATTTTAAGTGTTGTTTTGCTTCTGTTTGCAGCATGCTTGTCAACTTTCGATACTCAATCTTTCATTTGTCGATTATTTGCAACTTTGGCAGTGTTTGTTCATGAACGTCATGCATTCCATTTGATCACTTGTTAACATGTTTTGCAATGCATACTGATTATCATTTGGTACTGTTTTTGCATTTCATTTCTTTCTTTGTATTAATTTTGTTCTTGATTGAGCAAATTTAATTTTGTATAATCAATGATTCACACCTTTTGCTTTAATGATTTTTCATTCCCTTGGGAAAATTATTAGCATAGCATTCCCCTTTGATTAATTGATTGAAACCATGTTTCGATTAATTGATCTTCCCCTCCCCTCTCTTTAGGATCTCTTTAGAGCTTCTCTTTCCGGATCCCCTGCGGAGTTGGTGTTTCGCGCTACGCAATGCATTGGAGCACTGTACAAACTGAAGTTGTTACGCTGTTCATTTCATAACACGCGGGAGCACTGTATAACTTGGAGCTATTGTATCGTCCGTTTCAACTTCTACACTACACCCTGGGTGTTAAAGAAGGAATGAGAAGGGAGAATTCCTACTCTCATTCTGACTACTTCAGGTAAGGGACGAATGACCCTATGCTTGGCTTAGTCACCTCTATCTCCAGGCGGTAGTGTACCTTCTTCCCCAGTCGGGTCGATCCTTGATCACTCCTATCTCTTTCAAAGCTCTCTTTTGATCAATCACCCTTCTTTGGGTTAAGATCATTGTTATTGGGTTAGCAAACTCTCTTTGTTTCAATACCCTACTTTCTCTTCATGCGGTCAATCGTTGCTTCTTGTTTCCCCAGAAGGGTATCGGTTCCTCTTCCTTCGATTAAGCATAGTATTCCTATTACAACTGTATCCCCAGGAGTTTGCAACCATCTTTTTGTTCTTCTCCCTTTGTTTGGTTAACCACTGCCTGTCAGTTAAAACACAAATTTGTGCGTCCTCTCAATTAACCACAGTCTGTCTGTTAAAATACTGAGCCTTTCGGGTTAATCACCTTCTCTTGGTTAATCACCGATTTTTTCAGTTAACCACAGCCTGTCTGTTAAAATACTAAGCCTTTTGAGTTAATCACCTTCTCTTGGTCAATCACTCGTTTCCTTTTCGGTTAATCACAGTTTCTTCTGTTAAAACCGAATCCTCAGCAGTTAGCAACCTCTTTTGGTTCAATTACCCTTCTTTGTTGGTCAAGTGTTGTTTGTTTAGTCAATACCAACATCCCTTTTGGGTCACGACCTTCGATCGGTCCTACACCCATTCTTCTGGTTGATCACTGTTTATTTGTTAAAACCATTCTCTCCGCACTGTTGCAATCTTTGATTTCCTCGGTTAACCATTATTTATCAGTTAACATACCGATGTCCTCTCAGAGTCAAACACCTTCTCTTAGTTCAATACTCTCTCTTTTGGTTCATCACAGTCTGTCTGTTGACACCAACTCCCTTTTCCCACAGAGTTTCTAAATCTCCCTTTCTCTTCGATTAACCACTACCAGCCAGTTAATATACCGAGTTTCCTTATTCTCTTGGTTTCGACACCATTCTTGCACGTTATCCTCAGTACAATCACCCTTTTCCTTTGCACTCCTTTCTTGGTTTTGACACCAATTCTTCTACATCCCCAGCGGATCTTTCTCTTCCTATTTTTGCTCTTGGTTTTGACACCACTTTCCTTTCTTTGTTTGGTTTTCCGTTTGGTTCCCCGAACTACGGAAGCTCTGATTCTGCATTCGTTCGAATGTATGATACGTAGGCACGAGATCGCGATGATCTTGGCGAGCACACTTCCACCCTTCCTTCCTTCTTCCCTTCTTTCCTCCTTTCTTTCCCCTGGTTCCTCTGAACTACGGCGCTCTGATTTCCTCATTGCACTATGAGCGTACGTAGGCACGAGGACCCCATTCCTCCGCGAGCACTTTCTTTTCTTTCTTTTTGCTCTTTTCTCTCCTCTTCTTTAGCTAGAAGCCTTTAGATAGATAACTCATCCAAGCCTAGAAGCAAGCGAAATGGTTCCCGTCGAGTACGACGGATGCGTTAGGTGCTAATACCCTTATTTTCCATAACCGAGCCCCGTTCCCGTTTCTCTTCCCCTTGGGTTTTATCGATATTTTCCTTGTCCTTTGGGACTAAATAAAGTTCGGTGGCGACTCTGTGTTATCTTTGAGTGTGTGATTCACTCAGGTATAAACCAACCATCTTCACGCACGAGGTAGCATCCTTGGTTATCCTCTGAGCAAACTCTACAACACTCATAGTTGTGTGGTGGCACCTGACCACGTCCGCTTTGTATGCAGTGCAACCTCACTAGATCCGTTTCCATTGATCGAACATCCTGACTTTGTGTCTAGTAGGTTTCTCGTTAATCATACTGGCATGTTGTGTGTCTTCATCTAGATAGATCGGAAGCCACTAGTGGTTTAACAAGTGTTGCAGTGTTCTTTGAGTGAGTGCACATCTTTTATCACTCTCACGACATACCTTACAGTTCTGATAATCGTGCGAAGTCAGAAAACCGAGTTGGACTTGCTTAGTGTGTAATTCCACCAAGCTGGTATTCATAAAGTGAATATCAAAGATTTGAATCATATAAACTTGATAATGACTTCTATCACGGTAATCCTGAATCCATCCAAGATCCATATGACGCTGGAGGGCCTCTTGTACAAAAGATCATCCCTGATTGTTTACTGAGCAGATAGACAGGAATGGTAGTCGTGTCGTGGCAGGTTGTGATGCTGGCTTTGCCTTGAGTACATTGCCACCAAGTTGACATTCATCGCACGGATGTCATGGTTTTGAATGATGTTGGAATTTGTATAAGTCATGTTAACTTCTCGGATTCGGTGATCTTGGATCCATCCGAGATCCATCTGTTCCTGTAGAGCTGATTGCACCATAGAACATCCTTGATTGTTTTTAGAACAGATATCACACTGGTGATAGCTATGAGACAGAATATGACCGTATCCACTCTGTCTGCAATGTATCTTGACCAGGTTGGTTCCCAATAAGAGTACATCATGAATTTGATGCTATGTTTAAACTCTTCCTCTATCAAATTTACCGCAGCTTTCTCGTGTTAAGGTAACGGGTTCATCTGAACATTTGGATTTGTATCCTTAAAGGATAAGACGCCGCTCCTGACAAGCTTCTGCACATCAGATATGAAGCTGAGACAATTTTCTATGTTATGCACCAGTCCTCCTTGATGGTAAGGATAAGTTTGATCCGCTTTGAACCAAAAAGGCGGATTTTCCGGTATTGTAAGAGGAGACCTGGTTTGGACGTGCCCCTTGACCAGTAGTAGTGGAAGCAGTTCTGCCTACATTATTGGTATAGGGTCGAACCCTGGTGGTCTCGTTGTACGATTGTTGTTATACTGAGGACGAGCCTGCTGAAGAGGCTGTTGTGTCCTTTGCTGATATTGTTGTTGATTCGGTTGGCTCTGAGCAACCTGAGGTTGATACGTTGAAATAGGCGCAGGGTTGCTAGCAGGAGTTACAGCTGCCACTGGTTGGTACCGTCGCCTTTGCTTTCCGAGAGAGATATTACCAATATCTTGCTCTTTTTTCTTAGGGAAAGCACTACCGTATCTTTTGGTACTACTTGATGGTCCGGTATCTTTGACCAAACGTCCTTCTCTGACTGCTTCTTCAAGACAAACTCCCATGCTCACCGTTTCAGTGAAGTCACTGGGCGCACTGGCGACCATTCGGTCGTAGTAAAATGAGCTCAAGTTTTTCAAAAAGATTTTTGTCATCTCTTTTTCCTCAAGAGGTGGACAAATCTAGGCGGCAATTTCACGCCATCTCTGAGCATATTCCTTAAAGTTTTCCTTGTTCATCTGCGACATGGCTCTGAGTTGATCTCTATCCGGTGCCATGTCCAGGTTATACTTATATTGTTGAACGAAGGCAGCGCCAAGATCTCTGAAAGTGACGATCTTAGTGCGGTTTAAACCCATGTACCATTTGAGTGCTGCACCGGTTAAACTATCTTGGAAATAATGGATCAGTAGCTATTGGTTCTTTATCTGAGTTGACATCTTTCGAGCGTACATTAGCAAATGACTTTGAGGGCAAGAGTTGCCCCTGTATTTCTCAAATTCGGGCACCTTGAATTTGTGCAGAATTTTCACATTAGGGACCAAATAAAGGTCTGCGGCGTCCTTTCCGAATAGATCCTGACCGCGAATGGCATGCAGTTCCTTCTGCATCCCCAGGAATTGTTCCTGGAACTCATTAAATCTATCGTACATACTTTCGTTTCCACCAGAGAGTATCTGCGGAATCTGTCCTTCCAGGACAGTGTATACCATGGGTGGTGGCATAATCATTACGGCTGTGACTCTTGGTGCTTCCCTATCCAAAAATTTGTAACCTTCAGGAGTTAATATCATGCCCCTTGCATCTTCGCTTTCCCGAAGTTTGTAACCTTCAGGCCCAGCAGTTCCTGCTGTAGTTTTCGGATCTTCCGTGATCGGCGGAATATATCCTTCTGGGATATAGTTGAGTGGCATGCCCCAGGGACGATCTTTAGGCATGTTGTACCGAGGATCATACTTTTCCACTATGGGCGTAGATATGCTCTTTGAGATCACAGTCATTTGTTGTTGTATCTGAGCTGCTGCCAGAGATTGCATGTCATTGTGAAGTTTTCTCAAATCTTCCTTTAAAGCATCGATTTCTTCTCTCAACTCTCTCTTCCCTTCCTCGAGATTATCCATTTTCTTTTGTCGATTGGCCCGAGTATTGTACGAATGAGATAGTTTAACTCTAGAATCGAGACACAAACATGAGATTCGTAGGGAAGAAGACTGCGTTATGTGAGAATGATGGATGATATGCAATGGTTATATTAATAATTTTTTGTTTTAATCAAAAGAAACTTCAACAATTAGATTGCAAATATCATACAGTGGGGAGACCCCGTTTTATTGAATTCAAAGATTGCGGAAATGGAAATACAGTAATTTACAACGTGCTGAAAAAGGAAATGTCTAAGCTTATGGATCCTGAGTCCTCTCTGAAGAGAGCTCAAGTGTTGGTTCTGGTATCTTCTGTTTCTTTGACCGGGGCTCTTGAGCCGTTGTCGGGTTGTCATTCCTTTGCCAAATGAAAGGAGAGAGCAAATTCCTTTGGTCTTCTTGACTTTCTACAACATGTTGCTCTAAAATCTCGATCAGAGCATCTTTTTCTTTTAACAGTTGTTGTATTTTGGCACACTCCACATTGAGAATGTGGTACTTGTTCTTCCTAGATTTCTTTTCCCGTTGAACTTTGTTGAGAGTGACCTCAGCTTTCTTCTTGACGAGGGTAAGGCATCCTCAGCTTGAGAGCTCTAGTTTGTACCCAGTGGAGATAAGGTTCCACAGAGGCACAATCTGGTTTTCCTAGAGACTCTCTTCCTTTCCTGTGAACATGTTTCCAGGCATGCACTATTTCTGTCTTTAGTGCCCTGTCATTTTCCCCTTCCTTGAAGAAAAGACCTTCCAGATGAACATTACGCAGGACATGTCTCATCGGGTATCCGAATTGATGACGAACTAAAATTGGATTATAATTTATTCCTCCTTTAGTTCCTATGAGGGGTACATTTGGGAAGTTTCCACAATGGTCAATGATTCTTATCCCATCGTAGATCCGATTGTACCAATCGATGTCAGAGTTAGTAAGAGACATTATTCTCTGTGACCAACGTAAAGTATTTTTATGATCCCAAAAAGTGGCAGACTTAGGTAAATGGGAAGTGAACCATTTGTATAGCAGGGGTACACAACATGTGATCATTCCTCCACTGTACAAATTCCTTAAGTGTACAGAATAATAGGCGTCTGCAAGCAAGGTCGGTACAGGGTTTCCAATCAGAAATATCGTAATGGCATTGATATCAAAGAAGTTTTCAATGTTGGGAAACAGAAATAACCCGTAGGTGAGCAGAACAAAGACACTATCGAAAGCAGTCACGTTGCCTATACTAGCAAAGTACAGATCTTTCTTTACCAAAAACTTGGCTGGTAAACCTTGGATTCCACCCTTAATGGTCATGTGAGTCCGGACTTCTGACTCGTCCAAATGGATTGCTCTTGTAATGGTTTGATCCTTTGAAATTTCTTCCAGTCCAGAAAAGGGAGCTTGGTCAGTGATGGGTAAATCAATCAGGTGAGAGTACTCCTCCAGTGTTGGTGCCGGTTTATAATCCGGGAATGTGAAACAATGATAGACCGGATCGTAGAACTGAATCAGCGTAGACAAGATTCCTTCAATTACATGGACCCTTAACAGAGATAGCAGTCCTCCGTACTAAGATCTGAAAGCATCAGGGTTGGTGATCATCCTTTCCAACCCTCTTAAATCCTCTAGTTTTGGAACCTTGAAGGTGTACTTGTGAGTCTTCCTTCTTGTAGCGCGATTTTTGTGGTCCTGAGTCACGATCTCTTGGGTACTACAGTTCGATTCATTTTTTTATCCTATTGAGCTGATTAATGAAGGGAAATAGATGTCTCCAATTAACCCTGCTTGCATACTGAGTTTGAACAGCGGTCTGTTAGGTTGCAGATGCTATATGGATGTGGGACCCAATCTTTGGTTATTTTGCTGAGAATACAATGTATGGATTATTTTTGAGGTTTTTGGTAGGATGTGTTTAGATTTAATGCTTTTCGATTGATGTGTGAAAGTACGGGATTTTGGGTTTTTATGATTAGTATTCTCGCTAAGATTTTTCAATCTTATGCCTACGTATTCCCATTTAACGAAACAGGGAAATCAGAGCGATCGTAGTTCTTCCTATTCTATGGGAGGAAAAAGGTTGTTTTGGTGTCTTGTTCAAAGCCCAAGACGTGAAGCTAAAGGTGGTTTGTATCTTGTTCAAAGCCCAAGATGTGAAGCTAAAGGAGAGAATATGTCATCTCTAAAGAGGAGTTGTTGATGTTTATATGCTGTGAGCAAGGCATGACTTTGATGCTAAAAGGTTGATTGACTCAACCGGGGTTTTCTTTATACAAAGCCTAAGAGGAGGCTACTGACCCAACAAGAGGGTGTTTTTATATGTCTCGTACGAAGCCCGAGATAGAGGCTAAAGGGGTTTGACTCAACAAGAGAGTCTTGAACAGGTGATATACTGAACAAGAGAGTCTGGAGGTTGTTTGACTCAATGAGAGAGTCTTTTATACTCACCAAGAGAGTGTTTTCTATCTCGTACGAAGCTCGAGATGGAGGCTAAAGAGGTTTGACTCAACAAGAGAGTCTTGACCAGGTGATTGACTCAACAAGAGAGTGATTTATATCTCGTACGAAGCCCAAAATGGAGGCTAAAGAGAGTGACTCAACAAGAGAGTCTTTTATACTCAACAAGAGAGTGATTTATATCTCGTACGAAGCCCGAGATGGAGGCTAAAGATGTTTGACTCAACAAGAGAGTCTTTTATACTCAATAACAGAGTGTTTTCTATCTCGTACGAAGCCCGAGATGGAGGCTAAAGAGGTTTGACTCGACAAGAGAGTCTTTTATACTCAACAAGAGAGTGTTTTGTATCTCGTATGAAGCCCGAGATAGAGGCTAAAAGGGTGACTCAACAAGAGAGTCTGAAAAGGTTAACTCCACTGGGGAGATCATTGTACAAAGCCCAAGAGGAGGCTACCTTTGTTGGTGATTGTTTCAGTTTAGTGACAGATCCAGTATGTTGGATGAAAGAGAAAATCAGTTCTTATAAAGGGAATGATTAAAGGTGAGGTTGTACTTTGGTACTGATTAGGAGATCAGGGTTATTTCCTGTTCTTTAAGGAAATGGGAAATCCAAAGGGTATTGAGACTGTCCAAGTCTATTGGTATTTTGAGAAATCGATTCTCAGATAGTGAATAATCTTTCTATGATGCCCAAGAGAAGGCTGGTATGTTAAGGGATGAAGGTCAACCCATTAACAGGTCTGACACTTGACTCAGAAATACAGCTCTAGCAACTCGATGACTAGGTTTTGTTCCTATACATGTAGAGGTCTCTGGGTCCTTGTACTAAGCCCAAGAGAAGGCATGAGAGCTTTTAAAAAGCTAAAGGTTCCTTGTACAACGCCCAAGAGGAGGCGGGGATGCTTTTAAGAAGCCTGTGGGTCCCCAAATCAAGAGAAGTTCAAGAAATGTAATTCACCGAGAAGAGATCATTTCAGGAAAGTTCAAGGAATTGGAAGAAACTCAACAGATGCCATTCACCTAGAAAAGATCATCTCTAGGGAGTAGAGTTTCTTTGACAATTTCTAAGGGTGACAGTCTGAGAAAGGGTTCACTGAGAATGCTGCCTTTCACGTTTCCATATTGTTTAACCCCAAGAGGAGGGAAGACTGTATCTGGTAATCCTAAGGGGATCTAGTTTTGTTTGTATTTACGAGTGACCAACAGGGCTTTACCTAGTGCTAGACGTAGTTGCCGGGGAAAACTCTAAATAACTATACTAGTATTACACAGTTGATATGTGACAAGTATATAAAAGTTTGTGAAAGAAGAGTTATAGTGAGCAGCCCCACAATACAGATATATATATATATATATATATATATATATATATATATATATATATATATATATATATATATATATATATGAAAGCGGATAAAGAAAGCGGGTAAAGACTTACTCGGTTGTAGAGCTTCCATGATATATATATATATATATATATATGAAAGCAGATAAAGAAAGCGGGTAAACACTTACTCGGTTGTAGAGCTTCCATGATGTTTTGTTAGTTGTTCAACAAAGAAAGCTTTGATAACAATATTATATTCTAAGTCAAAGGAGAAAGTGCTTTGAAAAGATTGTTGGGGCTTACAGCTCAAGGAGAGGCCCAAGGTTTTATCAGTGAATGCACTGTTGTTTTGACATTGTACAGGGACTTATACAAGTGACTGAGGCCCAAAAAGGTTTTCTGTACAAAGGGATGGCTCTTACACTCTCTCAAGAGGCCCAAAGGTGTTTAAAGAACAAGAATGGGGCTTATAACACGAGGGTAGGCCCAGATGATTTGATTTTTGAACTGGCGATCGCGCCGAGATTTTTCTTTTAACACAGAGGGACTTATACAATATCTGAGGCCCAAAAAGGTTTTGGTTAAAATGGGATTGGGTCTTACACTCTATTATAGGCCCAAAGAGTTTGAAAATGAATAAAGATGGGTCTTATAGCTCAAGGAGAAGCCCAGTTGATTTTGTTAAAAAGGCGACGATCGTGCCGAACGTTTGAAAATATACAGAGGGACTTTTACAATGTGTGAGGCCCAAAAAGGTATTATTTATAAAGGGGTTGGGTCTTACACTCTATTAGAGGCCCAAAAGTTTTGAAAAAGATTTGTGATGGTTGAATTGATCAAAAACCCTAATTTGTTTTCAAAATATATTTTAATTGAATAAAAATTCAATTAAAATGATCAAAATTGTTAAACATGTGTGAAAAACAAATTGTGGTATTAGTTTAATGCTTGAAAAATCATTTTTATACCCACAAAATAATTGGAAATCAATTAAGTTTGGGAAATCAAGGGAGAAAAAATATTTCAAATGTTAAAAACAAATAAAACATTAATTCTTTGCAAAAATATCAAATATATGAAATAAGTAATATTTTTGGGATTTTTTGGTAAAATAAAATATTTTAACATTTTTGTGAATTATTAAAAAAAGAATTAACTCAAAATCATTAAAACTTAGAGAGAAATTAATTTTTTTAATCAATTAAATAAAATCACAAAAATTCAAATATTTGAATTTTCAAAAAGGGCGCCAAGAACATGGCAAGAACACGCGCCACCCTCTATTTTTGTAGATTTGCATTTTCTATCCAATCTCACTGAATACTTGATTATATCATGCAATCTACATATCAATATGCGCGTTTTCACCTCACGATCATGTCTGGTCTTTAATTTCGTTTATTTTAAGCATGAAATAAGATATCAAAGAGAAACCTCAAGAACCCTAAAATTTGCATGAAGGTTCATAAATTCCAGACAAGATTCAAACAAAGCAATTGATTGAGGGAAAACACTCCATGCATGATTATAAATATATGGCCAAATTATTGTGCAGCAAAAAATGCATGGATCATAGAGTTAGAAGAGCTCATGCTTACCTCTTGCAACTGGTGATCGTGTTTTATGTTAGAGGTGTTACAACTAGGTTCCAATGATGTGGATAGCTTCCCTAGGTGCCAAGTGATGTGCCTGAGTGCTTGCAATGGTTTGAAACAAGCTGGAACTGAGGATGGTATCCCAACTGTAACTTGGTTAAAACCTTGAGCAGCTGGCTGGTGATTTTGAGAAATCAGTGTTCCAGATGTTGTTTAAGAGTTTGGATCACTTCTATATGATGTTTATGAGGTGTGTATGTGATTTGTTTTGTTGGAATTGCTCTCAAACTCAAAACCCGATAGTGACTTGCTTTGGAAGGAAAATTTGGAAGTGAGAAGGTGATTTTGAGGAAAGCATCTGTTTGATGGCTTTGGTGTACTCAAACTGATCACAATTGAGCTCTATTTATAGTGGAGCAAGTTTGTTTTGCAACCAATAGTGAATGACAACTGCTGCAGAGGTTTGGCCAATGTTTATCAATGAGAATCCAAGTCTCCTCTAGCCATTGACTAGAGGTTAGGGCACAGGCTGCTGGTTCCCTTGGTCTTGGATATGTCTTGACTGAATTCAGTTGGAAATGGCTCAGTCTATGCCACATTGCCGCATCCATTGAATGCGTTAAAACAAAATTGGAGTCTTGTTCCCTCTTTAGGAATTTATAGGTTTGGCATGCTATTTTTAGTTCCAAGGACTTGGAAGGCTTATGGATCAGTGTTTTCCCTCTTTGGTCTCCCCCTAAGGTGTTCAGATGGATAAGTGTGTTTTTCATTTGCACAAATTTGGCAAATCGAGCAAAATGCACAAATCTTCCTTGCTTTGACAGTTTTCAGCAAGGCATATTGCCATTGTCATATCTCATGGCTCAAGTGGAATTTGATGGAGTTCTTGGTGATTTTGGAAAGCCCTCATATGATACAAAAACTGTTTGATCATAGTTGGTTTTGATACTTTTTGGATCCAAGTGAAAAATGGCCCTACATTTGGAAAAAAGTGAAGGCAGATTCTGACTTAGTGAAATTTTCACTAAGTGTTGGAAAAAAGTGACATTTTCACTTTTTGTGATTTTGACCATTCCATAACTAAAAACCCATGAGGAATTGGAATGAGTTGTGTTTGAAGCTTTTGTAGATGGCCATGAGAGCTACAAATCTAGCTTTGGATGGGGAAAATGGCCTTGTGGTTTAGGAGTTATGATCCTCCAAAGTTGGTACCCTAGCCACTTTGTTCGATAACTTTGAAAATTTCTAAGCTTTTTATGGTTACCCCTTTTACAAGTTATCTCACTTTTCTTGATTTTTCTTAATGAATGATGATTCCAATTATACATGAACATCATTTTAGGGTCAAAGACCCATATTTGTGAAAAATCTCAAAAAGTCAAAGTTTGACTTTTATGCACAGTTGAGTTTTTGTCAGATGAATTCCAAAATGTGAAATCCTTTATGAAATCATGTCCTTGACCTAAATCAAACTTGATGGACATGTTCCATGGGTGTTATAGGGTGTATTGAATCATGTCCCAAGGTTTGGGAGCATGCCTGGGTCAAAAGTCATAGGCACAGTTGACTTTTCCCGCGAAACCCTAACTGTGGTTCAGATGAAATTGAAACTTGTCGATCAAGCTTCTGGGATTAATCCATTGTTACAAATGGATCAATGTGGTGTGTTAGAGATCCTCAACCCATGTCTTGAGGTCTTGGCTCATGATTTGTCCAAAAAGTCAACTTAGGGGTGAATTAGGTGAAGAAAACCCTAATTCCCAATTTTTGGTGTATGCATCCCCTGAGGCCAAATTGACAAGATCATTGGGTTTATGATGTCCCTTGGATCATCTTAGGTTGTATTGTGAAGCATTGGCTCATGCCCAGAGGAAAATTTCCATCTGGAGGCCCTGGTCGACCAAACCCTAATTTGGGGACACTTGGAAGGTAGCATCTTTGTGCTTAATCCTTAATGCGAGAGTCCTTTTGATCCCTTGTGGATGTTTGAGAGGTTAGAAAAGTTGAAGATCATGTCATTCCTTGATTGATCCTTTTTCTAAGAGCTCTGAGAGGGCTTGAAACCCTAAGTTTGATTGTAGTGAATGCTCACCCATCTTTGGGGAGACTACTGAGGTATGATGGTTCATCCATATTTTGATGATGATTTGCACAATGATGGGCAATCTTAGTGGTCAAAATTTGGGGTATGAAAGATGCCCCTATTTAATCTTCTTGGACCCGAAGGTGTGAATGGCAAAGGTATTCGGGCATTCGGGGTGCAAGAGGATTAAATATCGGAATACCCGAAATTTTGATGGTGGTTAAGAATGGTAGTTCACGCATCCTTCTTCTTTTGCTAAGCGATGATGCTCTGAAAAGGTAAAAACTTCCCCTCCATCCTGGTTTCATACCAAGGAACTGGTCTGAGTTTCTGATACAAACTTCCCCTCGATCCTGGTTTCCTACCAAGGAACTGGTCTAAGTTTCTGATACAAACTTCCCCTCGATCCTGGTTTCCTACCAAGGAACTGGTCTAAGTTTATGATATAAACTTCCCCTCGATCCTGGTTTCCTACCAAGGAAATGGTCTAATTTTCTTTTGTCAATAAACTTTATTGACAAGGGACGCTGTGTGTAGTGATTTTCCTCAAACTTCTCGCCGAATTTTCCTGGGGAGATGCCATTTGATCAAAAAAATTTGATGTCAGAGTTGCTGGGGAACCCAATCGTCTGAATTGTAGAGGTGTACAAACTTCTCTGTTTGGAGATGCCATTTGTCGACTCTACTGGGGAAAGCAAGTCTCTTGAGAGACTGCTGTCGCTTGGGGATATTACATCATACTTTCCTCGGAGATCTTCTCGGAGAAATGCCATATGATATGATCCAATTTTTGAGGTGCCGATGACCTTGTTGTCAGCGGATTTTTTCGGAGAAAAATTGTCGTACCGTCGAATCTCTAATTAAGAGGCTTTCTCTGGGGATTTTCCTTAATCCGGGAAAGCGAGGACATCATTTTCAATGGCGAAGAGTGACGTTGGCTGAAGGTTATCTAGCCTTCAGAGGTTCTAGTTATCAAAGTGGTTGAGAACCAATTCTAATCCAGAAATAAACTGGGGGAGAGAGATGTTTCAGACGCAACAATTCCTGACGAGGAAATGACTGACAACTCGATTGAGAGAACTTTTATCCCTAGGGAATAAGACCGACTAGAGTGGTAGTGATTCAACATGAATATGAATGTAAATCAACGATGCATGATGTATATATGTTTATGCTGACAAAACTGACGTGACACACAGACTGATGGATGAACACGACTAGATACTCAGCCACAATGGGAGATGAAAAGTATCACTGGTTCACGATAGCAATTCTGCTTTGCTTAGGAGAGATAGTCCTTTTAGGGAGCTATGTTGGTCAGGCTTAAGAGATAAGGACTCTGCCGGAGATGTCGGACGGAACTTTCGCACCAGACACAGTTGATCCTTCATTCAGGCGTACTGGTTTAGAAGGAGTACTTTGATTCTGCACTTTGAAGCTCGCTTACTTCTGGAGAAGCGATCGATGTTGTTTCGATGTTCACCAGTCAAAAGACATTGCCATCTTTATTTAAAAAAACAGAAAAAGTTTTGACAAGTAAATTCATTTTTGTTTCGTTTCAAGAATCGTTAATCATGTTAAAAATGTCGTTCTGTAAAGCTAAAACAAATGAGAATTATAAACAAAAGCACAAGGGCTCAAATTTTATTGATAGGATGGAAATCAGCCAAACGCATGATTCCAAAGAGTATTTACAAAGTTTAGAAAATGGTAATTTCACTACTACGAAAAACCCATTTAGCAACGGTTGAGAATGACATATAATGACGTGGGCGAAGGCGTTGTTATGTAGATTGTTGTTGTAAGTTCGTCATTTCTACAACGGTCTAGAAACCGTTGTTGTATTCTGGAAGCGCGCGATATATTGCAACGGTTAGGTATTTCAACCGTTGTAATATATATTAACTATCACAACGGTTATCAGTATGAACCGTTGTCATATATGTTAACTATCATAATGGTTATTTGTCTCAACCGTTGTGGAATGTACCCTTAGTTTATTAAATACAAATGTATATTGCTTGTTTTACCATCCACCTTATTAAAGAAATACAACCATTAAAATTGGTAAAGAACTATATAATCTAAAAATTAAACTGTTCTTGAAAACCAACTTAAACACGCCACTATTTTCCGAATTGCATCCATTTCATTCTGCACATTTTATGTTCCGTAACATAAAATTTATGGTTCGATGGTCGGTTTCCTTCAATCCATCGATATCTTTTATTATAGTTTACCTCATCACCGCCAAAAATCACCACGATTTTATCATCATAACAATGATCATGATCTTAACAACCACGGCGATTAGTGACGACGATGAGGTAAACTATAATAAAAGATATCGATGAATTGAAGCAAACGGACCATTGGACCATAAATTTTATGTTAAGGAACATTAAATGTGCTGAATGAAATGGATACAATTCGGAAAACATTGACATGATAAAGGTTGGTTTTCAAATACATCTTAATTTTCAGATTATAATGTTCTATAGCAATTTAGCTGATTGCATTTTCAATAAAAGGATAGTGAAACAAATGATATACATAGTATATAATAAACTAAATTTCATATACAATATCAGGATGAATTCATATATATGTACCTTATCAGAATGAATTCATATATAGGTACCACCATCATCATCACCATGTGAAACAAATCCTAAGAAGTGGGAAGCAATGATGAAAATTAGTTAGTATTAAATTTAACTATATATAATATACATAGTATATATATAATAAACTAATGTTCTATATCAATTTAACAGATTGCATTTTCAATAAAAGGATAGTAAAACAAACAATGTACATAGTATATAATAAATTAAATTTCATATACAATATAAGAATGAATTCATATATATGCACCTTATCAGAATGAATTCATATATATATATGTACCACCATCATCATCACCATGTGAAACAAACCCTAAGAAGTGGGAAGCAGTGAAGAAAATTAGTTAGTATTCAAAACAAAACAACCAAAAGTTGAAACAAAACCCTAAGAAGTGGGACTGTACCATTACAATGAAGTTCACCTTGCTTGTGAAGCATTGAAGTCGAATCTGCACAAAATGAGAACAATCAACAAAAACAACATGAAGCAAACGAGATAATGGGAAGTATTTAACAAAAAGATTGAAGTAGAAGACTACCTTATTTTCCATAAACAATATGTACATTACGCTTGCTACCGCCAGCATCATCACCATGTTCATCTAGTTTTAGATTCTGCAAGAAGAACTACAAGGAGGAAGAAGCTTAAATCAAAAGCTTCATACTTCTTGTATTTCTTCTCGCAGATTCTAAAAAAAGATGAAGTTTGGGTGCTAGGGTTTCACTGTGAAGGAAACGATGCGACTGTCAAAAAGGGAAAGTTAATTCCCTTATATAGGTAAATTTTTCACAACGGTTTTCTTAAATAACCGTTATGATAGATTATATATTAATTTAATAATATCACAACGGTTAGTTATAATAACCGTAGCGATACCCCTTATACGTGGTATAAGGTTCGACACCAGGCAACAACATTTGCCTAAAATTATGCCTGGATTATAAGTGATATCGCTACGACCATTACTTATAGCCGTCGTGATATTATTAACCGTTGCACTTCCCAACATATGAACGATTTACAAGAAAATATATTTCCAGAATATGAACGGTTTACAAGTTATCATCATTACAAGCATTAAACTATCAGTCTTTTCATCTTCAACCTTATCTATAAATAGACAATTTTACATATCTAAATAATATATTCTTCGTAACAATGAGTTCAACAAATGAGAATCCTAGAAACCTCAATGAGGAACGTCAGGCGGCAATCCAGGAGGTCGTCCAACCAGCAACTGCCAACTTCAGCGATGCCTTAAGGGTAAGGAAGGATAAGAAGAAGAAGAAGAAAAAGCCGAAGAAGAAGAAGAAGATAAAGAAGAAAAGGAGGCCTGTATATTATGATTCCGATGAGGGGAGTGAGGAGAGATGTCTAGATTATGAACATGCATTTTATGCAATGGGCTCTGACAATGATCTTGATATGTAATATGTTTATCAATGTACTCTCAATGGAATATTAAAATAAAATTATGTCTATATATGTTCATCTCTTACAGTTTTATTTTTAAAGTTATATATATACTCTATTGCACTTAAAAATACTAAAGAATACATTGCTGTGAATCGAAGCATGATACATGTAGTACAACGGTCTTCTAATACAAGCGTGTTAAAATGTAAAAATATGGAAAAAAATATAGAGCTGGGAATCGAAGCTTGTTACACAGCTTGTATTACAACGGTTATGTAATACAACTGTCGTTAAATATGGCGTTATAAATTTTTAATCCTGTTACAACGGTGGGATACGAAACCGTGGTAAACCTGGCGTCGTTAAATGGGGTTTTCGTAGTAGTGTTTAAGGGAAAAGGGCTGCATTGAAACATAACGACCACTATCCTTCTACCAACTTTGAATTCTGGACATCCTGGGCTTCTGTCGAAGATGACCTTGACTGGAGTTTTCCTGATGGACGACGTAATTGTTGTTGAGTGACTTGCCTCTGTTGGACATAGTTACTTTCCATTATCCCTAATTTTTTCCTGGATTGTACTTTGAGATTTCCAATCCATCGGGATGATTTTTTATTATGTCTCTAATTTTTGCCTGGGCCGCCCCTTCGGGTTTTCAATCCACCGAGACGTTTTTTTTTTTATTTAGGCGAAGTATTTCTTGACTACGTCAACATTTGTGGGGTAGGCAAATTCCTCTCCGTCCATGGTTGCAAATCTCAAGGTGCCGCTTGAGAAAGCTTTCTTGACCACATAGGGGCCGTCATAATTCGGGGTCTATTTGACCCGGGAATCAGTGAGAAATGATTGTATCTTTTTGAGCACAAGGTCTCCTTTCCTGAAGACGCGAGGTCGGACCTTTTTTTCAAACGCCTTCTTCATTCTTTGTTGATACAACTGACTGTGGCATAGTGTCGTTATTCATTTTTCTTCGATCAGATTTAGTTCGTCGTGTATGCTTTGACACCATTCAGCTTCTGTAAGCTTAGCTTCCATCAATACCCAGATTGATGGGATCTCTACTTCTATGGGAAGCACTGCTTCCATGCCATATACTAGAGAGAAAGGGGTTGCCCCTGTTGAAGTGCGGACAGATGTACGATAACCGTGAAGAACAAAGGGTAGCATTTCATGCCAGTCTTTGTAAGTTACCACCATCTTCTGAACAATCTTCTTGATGTTCTTGTTGGCCGCTTCTACCACTCCGTTCATCTTAGGTCGGTAGGGAGATGAGTTATGGTGTTTGATCTTGAACTCTGCGAACAACTCTTTTATCATCTTATTGTTCAAGTTAGATCCATTGTCAGTAATGTTCTGGCTCGGAACACCATAACAACAGATGATATTGTTTTTGATAAAGTGGACCACGACTTGTCAGGTTACATTGGCGTATGACGCTGCTTCGACCCATTTGGTGAAGTAATCAATGGCTACCAGAATGAACCGATGTCCGTTTGAAGCCTTAGGTTCGATCATGCCAATCATGTCGATTCCCCATATGGAAAAAGGCCATGGGGAAGAAAGAACTTTGAGAGGTGTTGGCGGTACATGGATTTTGTCTGAGTATATCTGACACTTGTGACATCTCCTCATGTACTTGTAGCAGTCGGATTCCATGGTCAACCAGTAGTATCCTGCTCTTAGTATTTTTCTTGCCATTGTGTGTCCGTTGGCATGAGTGCCAAAAGATCCTTCGTGAATTTCCTTCATCAGCATGTCTGTTTCTGGTCTGTCTACGCATCGGAGCAAGATCATGTCAAAGTTTCTCTTATAGAGTGTGTGACCGCTCAGGAAGAAGCTGTCTGCCAACCTTCTGAGGGTTTTTCTGTCTTTCCTTAGTGCCCTAGGAGGGTACTCTTGTTTCTGAAGGAAGCATTTGATATCATGATACCAAGGTTTGTCGTCGATGATTGCTTTGATTGTGAAGATGTAAGCGGGCCGTTCTAGGTGCATTATGTCGATCTTAGGTAAGTCATTCCATTGACCTACACTAATCATGGAAGAGAGAGTGGCTAAGGCATCGGCCATGTGATTCTCATCACGAGGGATGTGATGAAACTCGATTCTATTGAAGAAGGGTAACAACCTTCTTGCGTACTCTTTGTAAGGAATGAATCCTGATTGGTATGTGTTCTGATCTCCTTTGATCTGATTGATGACCAGAGCTGAGCGCCATATACGTCCATGTTTTTGATCCTTAAGTCGATCGCTTCTTCGAGACCCATGATACAAGCTTTGTATTCAGACTCGTTGTTTGTGCACATTGCCCCAATTCCATTTCCGTAATGATTGACAGCTCCGTCAAAGATTAGTCCCAATTGGGAACCTGGTTCTGGCCCTTCACTGGGTAGCGGTTCATCGCAGTCTTTCATTTTTAGATACATGACATCTTCGTCTGGGAAGTCAAACCCGATTGATTCTTGATCGTCAATCGATTGATGAGCCAAATGATCGGCTAAAATACTCCCTTTAACGACTTTCTGAGCATGGTACTCTATGTTATATTTTGATAACAACATCTGCCAACGGGCAATCCTTCCCGTGAGAGCAGGCTTTTCGAAGACATACTTGATTGGATCCATCTTGGAGACCAACCAAGTAGTGTGACGAATCATGTACTGGCGAAGACGTTTAGCTTCCCAAGCCAAAGCACAACAAGTTTTCTCAAGCATAGTGTACCGAGTATCGCAGTCAGTGAATTTCCTGCTCAGATAGTAAATGGCAGACTCTTTTTGTTTTTTTTTCGTCTTGTTGACCAAGTACACAACCCATTGAGTCTTCCAAGACTATTAAGTAAATGATCAGTGGTCTTCCTTCCACTGGAGGTGATAGAATCGGCAGGTTCAACAGATATTCCATGATACTGTCGAAGGCAGTTTGACAGTGTTCTGTCCAAACGCAGTCCTGATTCTTTTTTAGTAATTTTAAAATTGGTGCGCATGTCGCGGTCATGAGGAATATAAACCTGGAGATGTAATTCAAACGTCCCAGGAATCCTCTGACTTGTTTTTCAGTTTTCGGAGAAGGCATTTCTTGAATGGCCTTGACTTTGTCAGGATCAACCTCAATTCCTTTTTGGCTGACAATGAATCCCAAAAGTTTCCCTGAGCGGACACCGAATGTGCACTTGTTTGGATTCAAGCAGAGTTTGTACTTTCTCAATCGCTCGAATAATTTTGACAAGTGCGTCACATGCTCCTCCTCTGTTTTAGATTTTGCAATCATATCATCGACATATACCTCGATTTCCTTGTGTATCATGTCATGAAACAGAGTAGTCATGGCCCTTTGATAGGTTTCCCTGACGTTCTTCAAACCGAACGACATTACTTTGTAACAAAAGGTACCCCATGGGGTAATGAACGATGTTTTCTCCATGTCTTTCGGTGCCATTTTGATCTGATTATTGCCCAAGAATCCATCCATGAAGGAGAAAACTTTAAATTTTGTTGTACTGTCAACTAGCATGTCAACGTGTGGTAAGGGAAAGTCATCCTTTGGACTTGATTTATTCAGATCCCTGTAGTCTACACACATTCTAACTTTTCCGTCCATTTTTGGAACGGGTACGATGTTGGCTAACCATTGAGGATATTCTGATGTGGCGAGGAAACCCGCGTCAATCTATTTCTGGACCTCCTCTTTGATTTTGATGGCCATGTTTGGATGAGTCCTTCTCAACCACTGCTCTACTGGCGGACATTCTGACCTTAACGGTAAATAATGTTCCACGATGCTGGTATCCAACCCTGGCATATCCTCATAGGACCAAGCAAACACATCGGGAAATTCTTTGAGAAGCTTTATCAAACTTTCTTTGGCAATTGGACCGAGTAGTGCCCCAATCCTGACTTCTTTTCTCTCTTCCTCCGAGCCCAAGTTGACGGTTTCCAACGGCTCGTTGTGAGGTTTAATGGACCTTTCCTCTTGTCAGAGTAATCGGGAGATCTCTTCTGGAATTTCGTCGTCATCTTCTTCTTCAGCCCCAAATACCGAGAATTCAAAGTTGGGAGAAGGCATTGGATTGTATGTTTCAACGGGGTTTAAAACAAGCAATCTGCATGACAGTATGACTCGTGTTTAGAAGAGATAGAGAGAATGCAAGAGTGTGTGCAGTGTATTTTCTTTGGAAAACTGCTTGTTTTTATTATTTGAATTGTTTTTTAGGATTACAATTTTCTAAGAAAAGCAAAAAGAGAAAACAATAATTAATGCGGAAATTACAGAACGATGTTATTTTATTTATGAACAAGTCGATTCTTGAAACTACAACCCTATAAAACAAAACTCTGTCGCTTTGGACGAAGCAAAGAGAGAAATTCACAGAAAGCGAGCCCTATCAAAACATCCGTTTCACCTGGGCAGGGTGAAAGGTTAAAGACGGCCATTACTTGGACTTATGAACAATCTTTGGAACATCGACAGCAACCCATTGGCGGCGAACTCCTCGGTGAATCACAAAGTCTGGTACCTTCCTTGATTTGTCTTCAGAAATAATGCTGATTTCTGGTGGAGCAGGATCATTGGAATCTGTCTCCCAGGCAGAGTTGTCGTAGGAGGATTCCTCTGTTGTATTTTGTAGAGTATTTGTGCTCTCAGGCAGATCTCCCTGTCCAGTTAGCTGGATGTTTTCGAGCCTGATACGAGAGCTTTCGGGAGCAGTTTATTTGACCATGAAGTCGAATTTTCCACTTGGTTATCCTAAGGTGTCCCATACTTCTTTGGAACTGGAGGAGTCATCTCTCTCAACGACGTTGACCTCGGGAAAAGCGTAGTTGATGAATTCTAGTCCGGCAAGCTTTGCCAATTCATCATCGTACTGGGTATTTTCTGAATGACCTGAGTGATGATCCCATGACATGGTGGGGACGCAGGTATTCTTTTCAATGATGCTCAGTTGATTTTCATTGTTCGACTGCTTTTCTTACCCCAAGTCTTCGGGGTACGGCTTCCAGATAGGCAGGCCATCCATCAGGCCATAATAGTCATGGTCAAAGTTGTCCTTCATCAGAGTGTCTTCCTCTAGTGAATTTGGCGGAGCGCGGTATCCTTCCGGATCACAATCCCCGTATATCATTTTGACATCTGACCTTGGTATAAATCTCGGACTCTGTGCGAGATATCAAAATGGCATAGGCACTTCTTCCTGAGACATATAACCATCCTCGTTAAGATAGGCCTTCCACTCCTCATTCATGTCGGAGGAATCTCCCTCGTTGATAGTGCGTACTTCTTGGGACACTGGGTGAAGGAAACCTCCACTGTGGAAGAAATCCTGAATGGGATGAAGACTTTCATCGTTAGCAGCTGTCTGGGTATAGGTTGCAGAGAAACCAAGACCCTTCATTGTTTTATTATCGGTAGGAATGACAAGTTGTCCCTATCCTTTTTCATTGTTATTTGCGATCACTTTGAGAGCATCTCTATATGAGGAAATTGATGTTCCTTTCTCTAGTTGACCCTCATTTATCACCGAAAGCACTTGGAACTGAGTCCCAACAACCTCCTCGGGTTCTACACAAGTGGATAATGAAAGGTTACTCAAGATTAGGGCATGTTCTCCGTAGATCATGACGAGTTGGTCGTTCTTGACAAACTTCAGCTTTTGGTGAAGTGTCGAAGTTACTGCCCTAGCCTGGTGTATCCAAGATCTTCCTAATAAGCAACTGTATGTTGCTCAGATGTCCATGACCTGGAAAGTGACTAAGAAAGTGTGAGGACCGATAGTTATGGGAAGGTCGACTTCGCCAATAACTATTTTTCTGAACCTGTCAAATGCTTTGACGACGACCTCACTGCCTCTCATCGGAGGTCCTTTGAGCGCCATGTTGTGGCTTTTGCCCTCTTCTAGTAATTCCTCATCACTAAACCCCAAGTTGTTGCAGGAAGTGATGTTAGAGATGATGATATCGAACTCTCATATTGAAACATCCTGTTCCACAAAGGCCTGATCTAAGACTTTATGTAGAGCCTCCCTGTTGGCTTCGGAACTGAGTAAAAGTGATAGCACTGAGATCTTCGAAGGAATTTGTAATAGCTAATCGACAATGTTGTTTTCACTCCTTTGGATGAGCTTTAGCATCTCATCATCGTTTTTTGAAAGGTTAGGATTACTGGATTGACCGACTGGTGGATTAGGAACTTCTGTCTGAGGTTTCTTTTCTCTGCTGGGTTCTCCAACTCCTCTGTTGAAGATTCTACCACTCCGTGTTACTCGACTAATGTCTGCAATATTCACGACGGAGGGTAATGGAGTTTCCTTTTCATTCTCGATTATTTTCGCACCGTATTTGTAAGGGATCGCCTTAGTTAATTCATACGGTAATGGTCCTGGTAGATAGATAACTACAGGAGCCTTCTGATTTTTCTGACTGTCATAAGTAACTTAATTCAGTTCCTGGCCAGGAACCTTTGATTCGTCAAGTAGGGGGATGATGGCACAAACATCCTCGTTACTTTGATGATCGGAGATCACAATAACATCTTTGATTTGATCAACAAAATAGTCTGGCGTCCAGTTGATGGACCCGGAAACTGAATATTGGTGAATTTCTTTGCGGTCCCGCTGACCCTGAAGAGTTGCTCGCACGAGGTAACATCCTTGATTATTTTCCGAGCAGACCCTACAACATTCGTAGTTATGCGGTGGCACCTGACCACGTCTACTCTGAATGTAGTGCAACCTTACCAGGTCTGTTTCTGTTGACCGGACATCCTGACCTTGATGCCGAGTAGGGTTCCCGTCAACCACACTGATTTGCTGCATGTCTTCATCCATATATATTGGAAGCCACCAGTGGTTCAACAAGTGTTGCAAAGTTCTTTGAACGAGAGCGCACCCTTGGTTACTCTCACGACATACTTTACAACTCAGATAATCATGCGAAGTGAGAAAACCGAGCTGGACCTGCCTGGCGTGTAATTCCACCAAGCTAGTATTCATCAAACGAATATCGAAGATTTGAACCATGTTAATCTGATAGGGATTTCTATCATGGTAGTCCTGGATCCACCCAAGATCCATCTGACGCTGGAGGGCCTCTTGTATGAAAGAGCATCCCTGTTTGTTTACCGAGCAAGTCAGACAGGAATTGTAATCGTGCCGTGGTAGGTTATGATACTGGCTTTGCCTTGAGTGTATTTCCACCAAGTTGGCATTCATTGCTAGAATATTGTGATTCTGAACGATGTTGGAATTCGTATAAACCATGTTGACCCTACGAACTCGGTGTTGTTGGATCCATCCGAGATCCAATTGTTCTTGTAGAGCAGATTGCACTACAGAACATCCTTGATTGTCTTTAGAGAAGATATCACACTAGTGATAATTATGTGGTGGCACATGGCCATATCCGCTCTGTCTACAATGCATCTAGACCAAGTTGGCCCTTAATAAGAGTACATCATGAATTTGATAGCTGTCATTGGACTCTCCCTCTATCAAATTTACCGCAGCTTTCTCGTGTTGAGGCAGCGGGTTCGTGAGAACATTCAGATTCGTATATTTGAAAGATAAGACCCCGCTCCTAACAAGCTTTTGCACGTCGGATTTGAAACTGAGACAGTTTTCTATTTTATGCCCTGGTCCTCCTTGATGGTAAGGGCAAGTCTGATCCGCTTTGAACCAAAAAGGTGGATTTTCCGGTATCGTAAGAGGAGCCCTGGTTTGGACATGCCCCTTGACCAGTAATAAAGGAAACAATTCAGCGTACAACACCGGTATAGGATCGAATCCTGGTAGTCGAGTTGTACGGTTGTTGTTGTATGGAGGACGAACCTGCTGAAGAGGTTGTTGTGTCCTTTGCTGAAATTGTTGTGGATTCGATTGGCTCTGAGCAACCTGAGGGTGATACGTAGGAACAGGCGCAGAGTTAATAGCAGGAGTTACAACTGCTACTGGTTGATACCGCCGCCTTTGCTTTCCGAGAGAGATATTCCCGATATCCTGCTCTTTTTTCTTAGGGAGAGCACTACCGTATCATTTTGTACTACTTGATGATCCAGCGTCTTTAACTAAACGTCCTTCTCGGACGGCTTCCTCAAGACGCACCCCCATACCGACCATTTCGGTAAATCCACTGGACGGCTTCTGCGATATTGCTCTGAGTTGATCTTTGTCTGGTGCCATGTTCAGGTTATATTTGTACTGTTGAACGAAGGCGGCGCCAAGATCTCTGAATGTGTCGATCGTGGTGCGGTTTAAATCCATGTACCATTTTAATCCAGCACCGGTTAAACTATCCTGAAAGTAATGGATTAGTAGCTCCTGGTTCTTTGTTTGAGCTGACATTCGCCGAGCGTACATCACCAAATGGCTCTGAGGGCAAGAGTTACCCTTGTACTTTTCAAAGTCGGGTACCTGGAACTTGTGTGGAACTTTCACATTGGGGACCAAGCAGAGGTTTGCGGTGTCCTTTCCAAATAGATCCTGACCGCGAAGTGCTTGCAGTTCTTTATGGATTTCCAAGAACTGTTCCTGGAACTCATCCATTATGTCGAAAATACTTTCCCTCCTTCCAGAAGGTATTGGTGGAACTTGTCCTTCCGGGACAGTGTGCACCACAGGGGGTGGTACCGTTACTATGGCAGTGAATCTTGGTGCCTCCCAAAGTTTGTAACCTTTAGGAGTTATTGGCATGCCCCTGGCATCTTTGCTTTCCCGAAGTTTGTAACCTTCAGGCCCAGCGGCTCCTAGTGAAGTTTCCGGATCTCTAGTGATCGGCGAAATATATCCTTCCGGGAGATAGTTAAGTGGCATGCCCTAGGGACGATCTTTAGGTATTTTGTACCTAGGATCATACTTCTCCACTATGGGCGTTGATGTGATCTCTGAGAACACAGTCCTTTGTTGCTGCATCTGGGCTTCTACTAGAGCTTGCATGTCACTGTGAAGCTTTCTCAGATCCTCTTTTAGAGTGTCGATCTCTTCTCTCAACTCTCTGTTCTCTTCCTCGAGATTGTCCATCTTTCTCTGACGATTGGCCCGAGTATTGTACGAATGAGATAGTTTGACTCTAGAATCGAGACACAAACGTGAGATTCGTAGGCAAGAAGAATGCGTTATGCAAGAATGATGAATGATATGATTATATTAATTGTACAATTTTTTGTTTATTCAAAGTAAACTTCGACAATTAGATTGCAAATATCAAACAGTGGGGGAGACCCCGTTTTATTGAATTCAAAGGATTGCGGAAATGGAAATACAGTAGATTACAAAGTGCTGGAAAAGGAATTCTAAGCTTATGGATCCTGAGTCCTCTCTGAGGGGAGCCGAGGTGCTGATTCTGGTGCTTTCCCTTTCTTTGACCGGGGCTCTTCAGCCGTTGTCGGGTCGTCATTCCTTTGCCAAGTCAAAGGAGCGAACAAGTTCCTTTGATCTTCTTGATTCTCCACAGCATGTTGCTCTAAAATCTCAATCAGAGCGTCCTTTTCCTTTAATAGTTGTTGTAGTTTCTTGCATTCCACATTGAGAATACGGTACTTGTTCCTCCAAGACCTCTTCTCCTGCTGAACTTTGCTGAGAGTAACCTGAATTTTTTCCGTCTCAGACATGAAATAAAGGGCAGAGTCTCTTAATGGAAGAACTTCCTGATGAGGGTAAGGTATCCTCAGCTTGAGAGCTCTGGATTATACCCAGTGGAGATAAGGTTCCACCGATATGCAGTCTGGTTTTCCTAGAGACTCTCGTCCTTTTCTATGAACATGTTTCCAAGCATGCACTATTTCCGTCTTTAGTGCCTTGTCACTTTCTCCTTCCTTGAAGAAAAGACCTTCCAGATGAGCATTACGCGGGATATGCCTCATCGGTATCCAAATTGACGATGAACGAGAATTATATTGTAGTTGATTCCTCCCTTAGTTCCTATAAGGGGCACATTTGGGAAATTTCCACAACGGTCGATGATTCGGATCCTGTCATAGATTCAATTGTACCAATCGATGTCAGAGTTGGTAAGAGACATGATTCTCTGCGACCAACGTAAAGTATTCTTTTGATCCCAAAATGCAGCAGACTTGGGCAAGTGGGAAGTGAACCATTTGTAAAGCAGGGGTACACAGCATGTGATCATTCCTCCGCTGTATAAATTCCTTAAGTGTACTGAATGATGCGCATCTGCGAGTAAGGTGGGTACGGGATTTCTGATCAGGAAAATCTTAATGGCGTTGATATCTACAAAGTTATCGATGTTGGAGAACAAAAATAACCCGTAGGTGAGCAAAACAAAGATGCTCTCGAAAGCGGCCATGTTCCCTATACTAGCAAAGTACAGGGCTTTCTTTGTCAAGAACTAGGCTGGCAAACCTTGGATGCCACCCTTAGTGGTTAGGTGAGTCCTGACTTCTAGCTCGTCTAAATGAATTTCTCTTGCAATGGTTTGATCCTTTGGAATTTCTTCCAGTCCAGAAAATGGAGCTTGATCAGTAATGTGCAGATCAGTCAGGTGAGAGTATTCCTCCAGCGTTGGTGCTAGCTGATAATCCGAGAATGTGAAACAGTGATAAACCGGTTCGTAGAACTGGATTTGTGTGGCCAGGATCCCTTCAATAACATGGATCCTTAACAAGGACAGCAGTCCTCCGTACTAGGCTCTGAAAGCCTCGTGGTTGGTGATCATTCTCGCCAAACCTCTCAAATCCCCTAACTTTGGAACCTTGAAGGTGTACTTATGAGTTTTCCTCTTAGCGAAATCCATTAGCGCAATCTTTTTATCTGACATTTGCAATCATTGTCTTAGTTTAGTTTAAAAAAGAGAGACTAGAAGAGAAGATTTTTGTCTGTTTTGATGTTTTTTAAATGAATGCATGAATGCAACACACAAAAACATAGAAAAAACATGGGGTCAAAGAGTCGGTGTCATGAAGTCAAGGCTCTACCCCCCCCCCCCCAAGGTTTATACTGGTGATTTTTTGTACATGATTGCAAAATCATTGACCCTTCTGGGATAACAACAGCAAGCGGATCGCCAGCGAGCTGATGTATCCTAGAGTGGCCTCAGATGAAGGTAGTATCGCGTGACAACTATTTCTGATATCTTCCGCACTACAAAATGGCTCAAGTCTGCTAAAAACCTCAGCTTTTCAGATAACCCAGTCGACCACACTACTTTCAACAACAGAAGTCGTATAGGCAATGTATCTACAAAGGGAGTCTCCACTGAGTTTGATGGTCGATCGGGGACTCTTAACTAGAATTCACTCCCTGTAAGATTACCCGCATTGCCATCACCTATCTTAGGTGTATACTCAATCTTTCCACATGCGGCATCACACGCATTCCCATTAGCAGAAAAATAAATAGAGATATCAATTAGGAAAAGCAATATATATATTTATATATTTGTCTTAATCATCCTAGACCTCTAGTCTTATGATCCTATATAGACAATGGCTCCCCAGCAGAGTTGCCATTTCTGTGAACTTTGAATTTCAATCCAAGAGATAGAAGAAAGAATGCGAGTCCCTAGTGAAGTCGCCCATTCTATGGCGTTTCTGAACTTAAGGTTTCTATCGAAGATTATAAGAAAGAGAAGTAAGCCCCACAGTGGGCGCCATTTTTCCTGTGGAAAATCTCTAAACTTAAGGTTTCTTCTGAAGAGATGGGATGAGAACAAGATCTTTGTCGCTCCCACTGTGGTCGCCATTTTTCTGTAGCGCGATTTTTAAGGTTTCGAATCACTATCGCTTTGGTACTACAGTTCGATTCATTTTTTATCCTATTAAGCTAATGAAGGAGGGGAAATAGATGTCTCCAATTAACCCTGCTTGCATACTGAGTTTAAACAGATGACTGTTGGTTTACAGATGCTATTAAGATGTGGGTCTCTCTTCGGTTATTTTGTTAAGAATAGATTGTCTGGACCATTGGTGGGCTTTTTTTTTGTGAGACGTTGGGATCTGGTGCTTTTCGATTGATATATGGGATTTTGGGTTTTTGATTAATATGCTCGCTAAGATTTTTCAATCTTATGCCTACGTATTCCCGGGATAGGGAAATCAGAGCGATCGTAGTTCCTCTTATTCTATGGGAGGAAAAAGTTGTTTTGGTGTCTTGTTCAAAGCCCAAGAAGTGAAGCTAAAAGGAGTATATGTATCTTGTTCAAAGCCCAAGATGTGAAGCTGAAGGGTCTATTTGTATCTTGTTCAAACCCCAAGATGTGAAGCTGAAGAGTTTTTTTTAGAGAGAATTTATTACCTCTAAAGAGGAGTTATTGATGTTTGTATACTGTGGCGAGACACATCTTTGATGCTAAAAGGTTGATTGACTCAACCAGGGTTTTCTTATACAAAGCCTTAGAGGAGGCTAGTGACCCAACAAGAGGGTGGTTTTTATCTATCTCGTATGAAGCCCGAGATTGAGGCTAAAAGGTTTTGACTCAACAAGAGAATCTTTTATACTCAACAAGAGAGTGTGGGGGGGGGGGGGGGAATCATTGTATAATGCCCAAGAGGAAGCTACAAGGTTTGTTGACCCAACAAGAGGATCTTTTATACTCAATAAGAGAGTGTTTTTGTATCTCGTACGAAGCCCAAGATGGAGGCTAAAAGGGGATTTGACTCAACAAGAGAGTCTTTATACTCAACAAGAGAGTGTTTTCGTATTTCGTATGAAGCCCGAGATAGAGGATAAAAGGGGATTCGACTCAACAAGAGAGTCTTTTATACTCAACAAGAGAGTGTTTTCGTATCTCGTACGAAGCACGAGATGGAGGCTAAAGTGGATTATTGGGCTCAACAAGAGAGTCTGAAAAGGTTAGCTCCGCTGGGGAGAATCATTTGTACAAAGCCCAAGGGGAGTTTAAATGTGTCGGTGACTGTTTCAGTTGAGTGACAGGTCCAGTATGTTCTATAAAAGAGGAAATCAGTTCTTATGAAAAGAAAGATTATGAATAAGGTTGTGATCAGAGGATCATGGTTATTTCCTATTCTTTAAGGAAATGGGAAATCCCAAGGGTATTGAGACTATTCAAGTCTACTGGAGTTTGAGAAGTATATTCTCAGATAGCGAAGGCATGTTGTATGATGCCTGAGTGAAGGCTGGAACGTTAAGGGATAAAGGTCTAGACTCTTTTGAAAGACTGCTCTATTAAGATGACTACTTTCTGTTCCTATACCTTTAAGAGGCCGTCGGGACAATTTGTTCAAAGCCCAAGAGGAGGCTGGAAACTTTTAAGAAGCCGGAAGGGACAATTTGTATGAAGCCCAAGAGGAGGCTGGAAACTTTTAAGAAGCCGAAAGGGACAATTTGTACGAAGCCCAAGAGGAGGCTCTCTTCGCCGAGGAAGAATCATTATGCATAGCCTAAGAGGAGGCTGTGAAAACTTCTAAGAAGCCGACGGGTCCTTGTACAATGCCCAAGAGGAGGCAGGGATACTTTTGAGAAGCCTGTGGGTCCCCAAATCCCGAGAAGTTCAAGACATGCCATTCACTGAGAATAGATCAAGCCAGGAAAGTTCGAGAATTTGGAAGAAACTCAAGAGATGCCATTCACGGAGAAAAGATCATCTCTGGGGAGTTAGAGTTTCTTTGATAATTTTTAAGGGTGACAGCCGAAGAGAAGACTGTATCTGGTGCTCCTATAGGGGATCTAGTTTTGTCTATTTTTAAGAGTGATCAACAGGGCTTTACCTAGTGCTAGACGTAGTTGCCGGGGAAAACTCTAAATATCTATACTAGTATTACACAGTATATAAAGTATGTGAAAGAAGACTTACAGTGAGCAGCCCCACAATACAGTTATATATATATATATATATATATATATATATGAAATCAGATAAAGAAAGCAGGTAAACACTTACTCGGTTGTAGAGCTTTCATGCTGTTGGGTTAGTTGTTCAACAAAGAGAAATTGAAAAACAACAGTATTTTCAAAATCAAAGGAGAAAGTGCTTCGAAAAGATTGTCGGGGCTTACAGCTCAAGGAGAGGCCCGAGATTTTATCAATGATTATACTGTGGTATGAATTTGTACAGTGGGACTTATACAAGTGACTGAGGCAAAAAAGGTTTTCTGTACAAAGGGATGGATATTACACTCTCTCAAGAGGCCCAAAGGTGTTTTAAAGAAAGGAAATGGGGCTTATAACACGAGGGTAGGCCCAGATGATTTTGTTTCAAAAATGACGATCGCGCAGAGATTTTGTTACCGTATTGGGTCTTATACAAGGGATGGGTCTTACACTCTATTAGAGGCCAAAAGGTTTATTTTTTGTACTAATGGTGGGGCTTACAGCTCAAGGAGAGGCCCAAAGGTTTATTTTTTGTACAAGTGGTGGGGCTTACAGCTCAAGGAGAGGCCCAAAGGTTTTGTTTTTGAACCGGCGATCGCGCCGAGGTTTTTCTTTTAACGAGAAGGACTTATACAATATCTGAGGCCCAAAAAATGTTTTGGTTAAAAGGGGATTGGATCTTACACTCTATTAGAGGCCCAAAGATTTTGAATAGGTCTTATAGCTCGAAGAGAGGCCCAAGGATTTATTTTTTTGAACTGGCGATCGCGCCGAAATTTTTGAAAACATCAGGGGTCTTATACAATGACTGAGGCCCAAATTATTTTGGTTTCAAAGAGGGGTTGGGTCTTACACTCTATTAGAGGCCCAAAGAGTTTAAAAAAGTTTTATGAGGGTTGAATTAATCAAAAGCCTAAATTGTTTTCAAAATGTAATTTAATTGAATAAACAAAATTCAATTAAAATGAACAAAATTGTTTAGCATGTGAAAAACAAATTGTGATCTTGGATTAATGTTTCAAAAATCAAGTTTTGACCTACAAAATGATTAGAAATCATTAAAATTTGCAAAATCAAGAAGGAACATATATTTTAAATGTCAAAAACAATTAAAATATTAATTCTTTGCAAAAACATCAATTATATGAAATAAATAATATTTTTTGGATTTTTTGGTAAAACAAAATTATTTTAACATTTTTGTGAATTATTAAAAAAAGAATCAACTCAAAATCATTAAAACTCAGAGAGAAATTAATTTTTGAATCAATTAAATAAAATCACAAAATTCAAATATTTGAAATTTTGAAAATGGGCGCCAAGAACACGCGCCCTCCCTCTGTTTCTGCAGATTTGCATTTTCTATCCAATCTCACTGAATACTTGATTATATCATGCAATCTACATATCAATCTACTCGTTTCAACCTCACGATCATGTTTATGGTCTTTAATTTCATTTATTTTAAGCATGGAATAAGAAATCAAAGAGAAACCTCAAGAACCCTAAAATTTGCATGAAGGTTTAGAAATTCGACACACGATTCAAACAAAGCAATTGATTGAGGGAAAACACTCTATGCATGATTACGAACATATGGCCAAATTATTGTGCAGCAAAAAATGCATGGATCAAAGAGTTAGAAGAGCTCATGCTTATCTCTTGCAGCTGGTGATCGTGTTTTGTGTTAGAGGTGTTACAGTTAGGTTCCAATGATGTGGATAGCTTCCCTAGGTGCCATGGAGTGTGTCTGGATACTTGGAGTGGATTGAAATGATCTGGAACTTGAGATGGTACCCCAACTGCAAATCTGTTATGAACTTGAGCAATTGGCTAGTGATTTTGTGATTTTGATGTTCCAGATGTTATGTGAGTGTTTGGATCACTTCTATATGATTTTTATGAGGTGTGTGTGTGTGATTGGTTTGATTGGAATAGCTCTCAAACTTAAAACCCGATAGTGACTTGCCTTAGAAGGCAAAATTGGAAGTGAGAAGGAGATTTTGAGGAAAGCATCTGTTTGATGGCTTTGGTGTACTCAAACTGATCACAAATGAGCTCTATTTATAGTAGAGTAAGTTTGTTTTGCAAGGAATAGTGAATGGCAACTACTGCATAGGTTTGGCCAATCTTGAGCAATTAGAATCCAAGTCTCCTCTAGCCATTGACTAGAGGTTAGGGCACAGGCTGCTGGTTCACTTAGTCTTGGATAAGTCTTGACTGAATTCAGTTGCAAATAGCTCAGTCCATGCCACCTTGGTGCATCCATTGAATTCTCCAAAACAAAATTGGAGTCTTGTCCCCTCTTTAGGGATTTCTAGGTTTGGCATGCTATTTTTGGTTCCAACAACTTGGGAGGCTTAGGATCAGAGTTGGTTCCTCCTTGGTCCCCCCTTGAGGTGTTCAGATGGATAGAGTTGCTTGTTATTTGCACAAATTGCTCAAATCGAACAAAATGCACAAATATGCCTTGCTTTGGCAGTTTTCAGCAAGGCATATTGCCAATGTCATATCGCATGGCTCAAGTGGAATTTGATGGAGTTCTTGGCCATTTTGGAAAGCCCTCATATGATACAACAACTGTTTGATCATAGTTGGTTTTGATACCTTTTAGATCCAAGTGAAAAATGCCCCTACATTTGGAAAAAAGTGAAGGCAGATTCTGACTTAGTGAAAATTTCACCAAGTGTTGGAAAAAAGTGACATTTTCACTTTTTGATCATTCCATAACTTAAAATCCATGAGGAATTGGAATGAGTTCTGTTTGAAGCTTTTGTAGAGGGCAATGAGAGCTACAAATCCAGCTTTGGATGGGGAAAAATAGCCTTGTGGTTTAGGAGTTATGATCCTCCAAAGTTGGTACCCTAGCCACTTTGTTCCATAACTTAGAAAATTTTCTAAGTTTTTATGGTTACCCCTTTTGTAAGTTATCCCACTTTTCTTGATTTTTCTTGATGAATGATGATTCCAATCACACATTAACATCATTTTAGGGTCAAAGAACCATATTTGTGAAAAATCTCAAAAAGTCAAAGTTTGACTTTTATGCACGGTTGACTTTTTGTCAGATGAATTCCAAACTGTGCAATCCTTTATGAAATCATGTACTTGACCTAAATCAAACTTGATGGACATGTTCCATGGGTGTTATAGGGTGTATTGAATCATGTCCCAAGCTTTGGGAGCATGCCTGGGTCAAAAGTCAAAGACACAGTTGACTTTTCCCGCGAAACCCTAACTATGGTTCAGATGAAATTGAAACTTGTCGATCAAGATTCTGGGATTAATCCATTGTTACAAATGGATCAACGTGGTGTGTTAGAGATCCTCAACCCATGTATTGAGGTCTTGGCTCATGATTTGTCCCAAGAGTCAACTTAGGGGTGAATTAGGCCATGAAAACCCTAATTCCCGATTTTTGGTGTAAGCATCCCCCGAGGCCAAATTGACATGCTGATTGGGTTTATGATGTCCCTTGGAGCATCTTAGGTTGTATTTTGAAGCATTGGCTCATGCCCAGAGGAAAATTTCCATCTGGAGGCCCTGGTCGACCAAAACCCTAATTTGGGGACACTAGCGATCTTGAGGCTTAAACCACCTGGAAGGTAGCATCTTTGTGCTTAATCCTTAATGTGGGAGTCCTCTTGATCCCTTATGGATGTTTGAGAGGTTAGACAAGTTGAATATCATGTCATTCCTTGATTGAGCCTTTGTCTAAGAGCTCTGAGAGGGCTTGAAACCCTAAGTTTGATTGTAGTGAATGCTCACCCATCTTTGGGGAGACTACTGAGGTATGATGGTTCATCCATATTGTGATGATGATTTGCATAATGATGGGCAATCTTAGTGGTCAAAATTTGGGGTATGACAACTCCTTTGGATGAGCTTCAGCATCTCATCATTGTTTTTCGAAAAGTTGGGATTACTGGATTGACCGACTGGTGGATTGGGAGCTTTTGTCTAAAGTTCCTTTTCTTTGTTAGGTTATCCAACCCCTCGTTTAAAGATTCGACCGCTCTGTGTTACTCGACTGATGTCGGCAATATTCACGATGAAGGGTAATGGAATTTCCTTTCCATTCTCAATTATTGTTGCACCGTATTTGTAAGGGATCGCCTTAGCTGATTCATACGGTAACGGTCCCGGTAGATAGACAACTACAGGAGCCTTCTGATTTTTCTGACTGTCGTAAGTAACTTAAATTAGTTCCTGGCTAGGAACTTTTGATTCGTCCAGTAGAGGGATGATGGTATAAACATCCTTGTTCTGTTGATGATCAGAGATTATGACAACGCCTCTAATTTGATCAGCAAAGTAGTCTGGCATCCAATTGACTGGCTCGGAACTCGGACATGGGTGAATCTCTTTACGATCCAACTGCCCTTGAAGAGTTGCCCACACAAGGTAGCATCCTTGGTTATTCTCCGAGCAGACTCTACAGCGATCATAGTTATGTGGTGGCACTTGGACACGTCCGCTTTGAATACAGTGCAACCTTACCAGGTCAGTACCCATAGATCGGACATCCTGACTATGACACAGAGTAGGGTTCCCATTAAGCTCACTGACTTGTTGCGTGTCTTCATCCATATAGATCGGAAGCCACCAGTGGTTTAACAAGTGTTGGAAAGTTCTTTGAACGAGAGCGCACCCTTGGTTACTCTCACTACATCCTTTATAGCTCAGATAATCGTGAGAAGTGAGAAAACCGAGTTGGACTTGCCTGGCCTGTAACTCCACCAAGCTGGTATTCATCAAACGAATATCGAAGATTTGGATCATGTTGATCTAATAAAGATTTCTATCATGGTAGTCCTGGATCCACCCAAGATCCATCTGACGCTGGAGGGCCTCTTGTACAAAAGAGCGTCCCTGTTTGTTTATCGAGCAAGTCAGATAGGAATTGTAATCGTTCCATGGCAGATTATGGTACTGGCTTTGCCTTGAGTGCATTGCCACCAAGTTAGAATTCATTGCACGAATGTCGTGGTTCTGAATGACGTTGACTCCACGAACTCGATGCTCTTGGATCCACCCGAGATCCAATTGTTCCTGTAGAGCTGATTGAACCATAGAACATCCCTTATTATTTTTAAAGCAGATATCACACTGGTGATAATTATGAGGTGGCACATGGCCATATCCATTCTGTCTATAATGCATCTTGACCAAGTTGGCCCTTAATAAGAGTACATCATGAATTTGATAGCTTTTATTGGACTCTCCCTCTATCAAATGGACTGCAGCTTTCTCGTGTTGAGGCAATAGGTTCGTGAGAACATTCGAATTCATATCTTTGAAAGATAAGACCTCGGTCCTAACAGATTTTTGTAGCGAACGATTTTGGACGTGGTTCTTAAGCACTATACCTCTTGGGGGACTACAAGTCGATTCATTTTTTATCCTATTGAAGCTGATGAAGGAAGGGAAACAGATGTCTCCAACTAACCCAGCTTGCATACTGAGTTTGAACAGCGGTCTATTAGGTTACAGATGCTATGTGGTAGTGGGGCCTCTCTCTGCTTATTTTATTCAGAACGAAATACTGAGACTAATTATGGGGAGTTTGTTAGGATACTGCGCCAGATTGGGTGGAGGTAGGGGACTTTGGATTTTTTGGTTAGTGTGCTCACTAAGATTAGTTTGCAATCTTATGCCTACGTATTCCCGGGATAGGGAAATCAGAGCTATCGTAGTTCCTCCTATTCTACGGGAGGAAAATGGTTGTTTTGGTGTCTTTTTCAAAGCCCAAGACGTGAAGCTAAAAGTATTTTGTATCTTTGTTTAAAGCCCAAGATGTGAAGCTGAAGTGTCTATTTGTATCTTGTTCTAAGCCCAAGATGTAAAGCTAAAGAGTCGATTTGTATCTTGTTTAAAGCCCAAGATATGAAGCTAAAGGGTTTTGACTTTAGAGAGAATTTGTCATCTCTAAAGGGGGTCTGTTTGTCACAACAGTTGGGAGAATTACTTTAACTGGGATAGGTGAATCCAGTAATGCCATAATTTCCTTTATAGGGGGTTTTTAACCTGGAAGACTTTAACTCAGTTTAGAGCAATGCCATCTTTCCTTAGGAATTTCTCATGCTAAGAGAGGGACAGTGGCGTGGATATAAATAATCCAGAGGCTTGCCGCTTACAGCAATTAGATGGAGGAAAAGGAGTTATTGATGTTTATATACTGTGAGCAAGGCACAGATTTTGATGCTAAAAGGTTGATTGTCTCAACCGGGGTTTCCTTATACAAAGCCTAAGAGGAGGCTAAAAGGTTGATTTTTCCGGGGAAAATGTTCTTTTTGTCTTGTACAAAGCCCAAGATTGAGGCTAAAGGGGTTTTGACTCAACAAGAGAGTCTTTTTTTATGTCTTTTACGAAGCCCAAGATGGAAGCTAAAAGTTATTTGACTCAATAGGAGAGTCTTTTATACTCAACAAGAGAGTGATTTGGTGTCTCGTACGAAGCCCGAGACGGAGGCGAAAAGGTGATCGACTCGACAAGAGAGTCTTTTATACTCAACAAGAGAGTGCTTTGTATCTCGTATGAAGCTCGAGATGGAGGCTAAAAGGTTTGTGACCCGACAAGAGGGTCTTTTATACTCAACAAGAGAGGGCTTTTGTATCTCGTACGAAGCCCGAGATAGAGGCTAAAAGGTTTGTGACCCAACACGAGGGTCTTTTATACTCAATAAGAGAATGCTTTTGTATCTCGTACGAAGCCCGAGATAGAGGCTAAAAGTTTTGTGACTCAACAAGAGAGTCTTTTATACTTAATAAGAGAGTGTGAAAAGGTTAGCTCCACTAGGGAGGATCATTGTACAAAGCCCAAGAGGAGGCTAGGGTGCTGGTGACTGTTTCAGTTGAGTGACAGGTCCAGTATGTTGGATAAAAGAGAAAATCAGTTCTTATATGGGTAATGTTGTACTCTTGGATTTTAGCAGAGGATCAGGGTTATCTCTTGGGAAATCCAAAGGGTATGTAGACTGTCCAAGTCTACGGGTTTTATCTTTTGTACTATGCTTAAGAGAAATTAAGAGGCCGTATGTTGGCGATAGAAAGATTTAGACTCTTTGAAAGACTGTTCTATTAAGATGACTAATTTCTATTCCTATACCTTTAAGAGGCCGTCGGGACAATTTGTACGAAGCCTAAGAGGAGGTGAGAAAAATTTTTAAGAAGCCGAGGGACAATTTGTACGAAGCCCACGAGGAGGCTATCTTCCCGGAGGATCATTATACGAAGCCTAAGAGGAGGCTATCTTCCTGGAGGAAGAATCATTATAAGAAGCCTTAGAGGAGGCTGTGAAAACTTCTAAGAAGCCGACGGGTTCTTATACAACGGCCAAGAAGAGGCGGGGATGCTTTTAGGAAGCATGTGGGTCCTTGCACTAAGCCCAAGAAGAGGCTGATGAACATTTCCAAAAGGGGTTTCACTTGGAACATTGGCCTTCTGTATATGAACTGTTCAAGGGGGGGAGATTTCTTAGATCTGGTTATTTAAATTGTTGTAAAAGAAAATGGTTTAGGTTATGTTGAAATATCCGGAAGAACGTCGGATGTAAGGAGACGAGGCTTTGTCTAGTTTTAGACGTAGTTGTCGGGGAAACTCTAAATATCTATACTAGTATTACACAGTCGATATGAGTTTATGAAAGAAGACTTACAGCGAAACAGCCCCACAGTACAGTTATACACATATGAAAGCGATAAATGAAAGCGGGTAAACACTTACTCGGTTGTAGAGCTTCCATACTGTATTGTTAGTTGTTCGACAAAGAAATTTAAAATAACAGTATGTTACAAAATTAAAGGAGAAAGTGCTTTTGAAAGGAAAATTGGGGCTTACAGCTCAAGGAGAGGTCCAGGGTTTTATTAGTGATCGTACTGTCATTTTGTACAGGGACTTATGCAAGTGACTGAGGCCCAGGAAAGGTTTTCTGTATAAAGGGGATGGGTCTTACACTCTCTCAAGAGGCCCAAAAATGATTGAAAGTGAACAAAGATGGGTCTTATAGCTCAAGGAGAAGCCCACTGGTTAATTTTGAAAAGGGTGACGATTGCGCTGAGGATTTGAAAACCATCGTGGGTCTTATACAATGACTGAGGCCCAAAATTTTTTGGTTTCAAAAGGGGATTGGGTCTTATAGCTCGAGGAGAGGCCCAGATGGTTTGTTTTAAACGAGCGATGATCGCGCCGAATTTTTGAAATACAACGAGACTTATACAACATTTGAGGCCCAAAATAGGTTTGTATTTACGAAGGATTGGGTCTTACACTCTATTAGAGGCCCATGAGTGTTTGAAAATGATTTGTGAGGGTGAAAATCAAAGAAACCCTAATTTTGTTTTCCTTTAAAAGTAAATAAAGAAAATCAAATAAAAATGATAAAAAATACCAAATAAGTTTGAATAAACCATTTTTGATTTTTGTTTAAGGTTTTAAAAATGAGGGATTAATCACAAGATGAATTAAAACTCACTTGGTTTTGATTTTCCAAAGTAAATATTCACTTTTAAATGTTTAAAAACAATTAAAAAAGTAATTTATTCACAAAAATACTAATTATATTAAATAAATAATATAAACTTAATTTTTTTGTGGAATAAAATATTTCAACATTTTTGTGATTTTTTTCAAAAAGAACCAATAAAAAATAATTAAAATTGGAGGAGTTATTAATTTTCCAATTAATTAACAAAACATGAAAATATTGGAAAAAATAGCAAAATGTGAGAAAACACAAAATGGCATGGGTGGGGTTTGAACCCACGACCTCAAGGTTACAAGGCGCGCGCCTTACCACTGGGGTGGTGATACATCCGTTGATTAAAACAATCCAACAAATATACAAGGCTTGCCTTGTTTTCTAGGCCTGGCCAAGGAAAGGCAAGGCAAGTTTTGGCAAGAAACGGGAACGTCCATAACTTTCTTATTTCTCCATGGTTGGGGACAAAATTTATATGCATTTGACCAAGAATTTCACAAGTAATCCAATGGTGGTGGTATTTTTTCCAGATCATGCTCCCTCCTCAAAATCTGATAGGGGTTTTGAAATAGGCCATATTTTGCATTTTCTGTGCTACATCTTGGTACAGGTATGAATTACATGATAAATTGGTGCAAACACAACATATATAACATGTATAAGATGTGCATGATCAGTGGACTTCAAAGCAATGCATATTTTGGGAAGTTCAAGTCATGATGCTTACCTCTTTTTGAGGTTTTGGAGTTTTTTGTGCAATTTGCCAAGTTCCTTTTTCCAGAAATGGTTTGTTTGAACACTCTCAAATGATCCCTTAGAAGCTTTTAGGATGGTTGGAATCAGCTGGAAACCTCAGAAACAAGTTTGAGCTCTTTCTTGCAAAAGGGGAAAAAATGGCCAAAATAGCAACTCTCTCAAATGGTGTTCCAGATGTGTGGCACCATTTGGGACACTTCAAGGATGATATTTCGAGTGTGTTTGAGGTTTTATCTAGTTTGGAAAGTGACTGAATCAAGACATGGCTTGAAAAATGCAAAAAAAGCCTATTTTGAGGTTTTGAGAGGTGACTTTGTGATTTAAGGATTACAGGTCACTTGTGTGAGTTTGGACAGCTTAGATATGACATATTGGATGTGTTTGGATCATGAGTTGTGATGGAAATGCTCTCTAACTCAAAAACTCAGAGTTACCTTGCTAAAGAAGGTATTTTGCCTAAAGAAAGAGATTTTGAGGAAAGCATCCGTTGTAGTGCTCTGGTGTACTCAAACTGAGCACAAATGAGCTCTATTTATAGTAGAGCAAGTTTGTTTAGGGATCAATAGTGAATGGCAACTGCAGCAGAGGTTTGGCCAATGTTGATCAATGAGAATCCAAGTCTCCTCTAGCCATTGGCTAGAGGTTAGGGCACAGAGCTGTGGTTCCCTAGTTGTTGGATCAATCTTGACTGAATTAAGTTGCAAATGTGTCAGTCCATGCCACTTTGGTGCTTCTATTGAATGCTCCAATCCAAATATGGAGTCTTGTCCCTCTTTTAGGGATTTCTTGATTTGGCATGCTACTTCTTGTTCCAAAAACTTTGGAGGCTTGGATCAGTGTTTGTTCCCTTTTGATTTGATCCTCAGATGTGTCCAAAGTGATGACAAGGCTTGGAATTATCTGATTTTGCCAAATCGAGCAAAAGTGAAAAATTCTGCCTAGCCTTAGCTGTTTTCAGCAAGGCACATTGCCATTGTCATATCTCATGGCTCAAGTGGAATTTGATGGAGTTCTTGGGAATTTTGGAAAGCCGTCATATGATACAATAACTGTTTGATCATAATTGGTTTTGATACTTTTTGGATCCAACTGAAAAATTCTCGTACATTTGGAAAAAAGTGAAGGCAGATTCTGACTTAGTGAAAATTTCACCAAGTGTTAGAAAAAAGTGCCATTTTCACTTTTTGTGATTTTGATCATTCCATAACTTGAAATCCATGGGGAATTGGAATGATTTCAGTTTAAAGCTTTTATACAGGGTAATGAGAGGTACAAATCCAGCTTTGGATGGGGAAAAATGGTCTTGTGGTTTAGGAGTTATGATCCTCCAAAGTTGGTACCCTAGCCACTTTGTTCCATAACTTAGAAAATTTCTAAGTTTTTTATGGTTACCCCTTTTACAAGTTATCCCACCTTTCTTGATTTTTCTTGATGAATGATGATTCTAATCACACGTTAACATTATTTTAGGGTTGAAAAACCAAAATTGTGAAAAATCTCAAAAAGTCAAAGTTGACTTTTGTGCACAGTTGACTTTTTGTGAAGTGAATTCCAAACTGTGTGATCCTTTATGAAATCATGTCCTTGACCTAAATCCGACTTGATGGATTGATTTCATAGGTGTTGTAGGGTGTATTGAATCATGTCCCAAGGTTTGGGAGCTTGTCCTGGTCAAAAGTCAAAGGCATAGTTGACTTTTTCTCGCGAAACCCTAACTGTGGTTCTGATGAACTTGAAACTTGGGAATCAAGCTTCTTGGATCAATCCATTGTTGCAAATGGATAAATGTGGTGTATTAGAGACCCTGAAATCATGTTTTGAGGTCTTGGCTCATGATTCGTCCCAAAAGTCAACTTAGGGGTGAATTAGGTCAAGAAACCTTAATTCCTGATTTTTTATGAATGCATCCCCTGAGGCATAATTGACTTGATGATTGGGTTTATGATGTCCCGTGGAGTATATTAGGTTATGCTTTGAAGCATTGGCTCATGCCCAGAGGAAAATTTCCATTTAGAGGCCCTGGTCGACCAAAACCCTAATTTGGTGACACTGGCGATCTTGAGGCTTAATCCACTTGGAATGTTGCAACCGTGTGCCTGATCCTTGATGTGGGAGTCCTCTTGATCCATTGTGGATGTTTGAGAGGTTTAGATAAGTTAAAGATCATGTCAATTCTTGATTGATCCTTTGTCTAAGGCTCAGAGAGGGATTGAAACCCTAATTCTTGATAGTAGTGAATGCTCACCCATCTTTGGGGAGACTGATGAGGCATGATGGTTCATCCATATTGTGATGATGACTCTCGCAATGATGGGAAATCTTAGTGGTCAAAATTTTAGGTATGACTGATGCCCCTATTTAATCTTCTTGGACCTGAAGGTGTGAATGGGGAAGGTATTCGGGCATTCGGGGTGCAAGAGGATTAAATATCGGAATACCCGAAATTTTGATGGCGGTTATGAATGGTGGTTCACGTATCCTTCTTCTTTTGCTAAGCAATGATGCTCAGAAAAGGTAAAAAATTCCCCTCGATCCAGGTCTTCAACCAAGGAACTGGTCTCAGTTTTCGTTTGAAATAAACTTCCCCTCGATCCAGGTATCCTACCAAGGAACTGGTCTAAGTTTCTAAAATAAACTTCCCCTCGATCCTGGTTTCCTACCAAGGAACTAGTCTAAGTTTATGAAATAAATTTCCCCTCGATCCTGGTTTCCTACCAAGGAACTGGTCTAAGTTTCTGAAATAAACTTCCCCTCGATCCTAGTTTCCTACCAAGGAACTGGTCTAAGTTTCTGAAATAAACTTCCCCTCGCTCCTGGTTTCCTACCAAGGAACTGGTCTTAGTTTCTTTTGTCAATAAACTTTCTTGACAAGGGACGTTATTCGTAGCGATTTTCCTCAAACTTCTCGCTGAATTTTCCAGGGGAGATGCCATTTGACGGAAAAATTTTTGATGTCAGAGTTGCTGGGGAACTCAGTCGTCTGAGTTGTAGAGGTGCACAAACTTCTCTGTTGGAGACGCCATTTGTCGACTCTATCGGGGAAAACGAGTTTCTTGAGAGACTGTTTCCGCCTGGGGATATTACATCATACTTTTCTCGAAGATCTTCTCTGAGAAATTCCATATGATGTTATCCACTTTGAGGTGCTGATGACTTTGTTGACATTGACTTTCTGGAGGGAAGAACCAATGTGCTGCCGAAAGTCTTTAGTTGAGAGGCTTTCTCTAGGGATTTTCCTTAATCCGGGAAAGCGAAGATATCATCTTCAATGGCGAAGAGTGTCATCGGCTGAGGGTTTTCTTGTTTTTCAGAGGTTCAAGTTATCAAAGTGATCAAGGGCCAACTCCAATCCAGAAAAAAACTGGAGGCGAGGTTGCTCAAACGCGACATTTCTTGACAGGGAAAGGACAGACAACTCGACCGAGAGGACTTTTATCACTAGGGGATAAGGCCGACTAGAGTGATAGTGATGCAACATAAATATGAATGCAAAGTAGTAATGCATGATGTATGTGTGTATATGCTGACAAAACTGACGCAACATACAGACTAGTAAATGAACACGACTAGATACTCGGCCACAGTGGGAGATGAGAAGTACCACTGGTTCACGATAGCAATTTTGCCTTGCTTAGGAGAGATAGTCCACGCTGGGAACAACTGTTGGTCGGGCTTAGGAGGAAAGAACTCTGTCGGGGATGTCAGATGAAACCTGGTGTCTGACACAAATGATCCTTCATTCAGACATACTGGTTTAGAATGAGTACTTTGATTCTGCACTTTGAGGTTCGATTACTTCTGGAGAAGCGATCGATGTTCTTTCGATGTTCAACAGTCAAAAGAAAATGCCATCTTTATTTTAAAAGCAGGAAAAGTTTTACAAGTAAATTCATTTTTGTTTTATTTCAAGAATCGTTAATCATGTTAAAACGTCGTTCTGTAAAGCTAAAACAAATAAGAACTGCAAACAAAAGCTCAAGGGTTCAAATTTTATTGATAGGTTGGAAATCAGCCAAACGCGTGATTCCAAAGAGTATATACAAAGTTAGAAAATGGTAATTTAAGGGAAAAGGGCTACGTTGAAACATAACGACCACTATCCTTCTACCAACTTTAAACTCTGGGCATCCTGAGCTTCTGTCGGAGATGACCTTGACTAGAGTTTTCCTGATGCATAGCATGACTGCTGCTGAAGGACTTGCCCCTGATCAGACCTAGTTACTTGCCATTATCCCTAATTTTTGCCTGGATCGTACTTTGAGATTTCCAATCCACCGGGATGATTTTTGATTATGTCTCTAATTTTTGCCAGGACTGCCCTTTCGGGTTTTCAATCCACCGAGACGTTTTTTTTTTCTTTTTTTTTTAGTTTAGGCGAAGTATTTCTTGACTACATCAACATTCGTGGGGTTGGAAAATTTCTCTCTGTCCATCGTTGCAAGTCTCAAGGCGCCACCTGAGAAAGCTTTCTTGACCACATAGGGGCCATCGTAATTCGGAGTCCATTTGCCCCGAGAATCAGTGAGAAAAGATTGTATCTTTTTAAGCACGAGGTCTCCTTTCCTGAAGACGCGAGGTCGGACTTTTTTGTCAAATGCCTTCTTCATTCTTTGCTGATACCACTGACCGTGGCATAATGCCGTTATTCGTTTTTCTTTGATTAGGTTCAGTTCGTCGTGTCGACTTTGACACCATCCAGATTCTGTAAGCTTAACTTCCATCAATACCCGGATTGATGGGATCTATACTTCTATGGGGAGAACTGCTTCCATGCCATACACTAGAGAGAAAGGGGTTGCCCCTGTTGAAGTGCGGAGATGAGTTATGGTGTTCGATCTTGGGTCGGTAGGGAGATGAGTTATGGTGTTCGATCTTGAACTCAGCGCAAAATTCTTTCATCATCTTATTGTTTAAGTTAGATCCATTATCTGTAATGATCTAACTCGGAACACCATAACAGCAGATGAGATACTTTTTGATAAAGCGGACCACCACTTGTCGGGTTACATTGGCGTATGATGCTGCTTTGACCCATTTGGTGAAGTAATCAATGGCTACAAGGATGAACCGATGTCCGTTCGAAGCTTTAGGTTCGATCACGCCAATCAGGTCGATTCCCCATATGGAAAAAGGCCACGGAGAAGAAAGAACTTTGTGATGTGTTGGCGGTACATGGATTTTTTCGGAGTATATCTGACACTTGTGACACTTCCTCATGTACTTGTAGCAGTCGGATTCCATGGTCAACCAGTAGTACCCTGCTCTTAGAATTTTTCTTGCCATTGTGTGTCCGTTGGCATGAGTGCCAAAGGATCCTTCACGAATTTCTTTTATCAGCGTGTCTGCTTCTGGTCTGTCGATGTATCGAAGCAAGACCATGTCAAAGTTCCTCTTAAAGAGTGTATCACCGCTCAGGAAGAAACTGCTTGCTAGCCTTCTGAGGGTTTTTTCTGTCTTTCCCGGATGCCCCAGATGGGTACTCTTGTTTCTGAAGGAAGCATTTGATATCGTGATACCAAGGTTTGTCGTCTATGACTGCTTCAATTGTGAAGATGTAAGCGGGCATTTCAAGGCACATTATGTCGATCTTAGGTAGGTCAGTCCATTGACCTATGCTAATCATGGAAGAGAGAGTGGCTAAGGCATCAGCCATGTGATTCTCCTCACGAGGGATATGATGAAATTTGATTTTGTTGAAGAAGGGTAACAACCTTCTCGCGTAATCTTTGTAAGGAATCTGCCCTAATTGGTATGTATTCCAATCTCCCGTGATCTGATTTATAACCAAGGCTGAGTCGCCATATACGTCCAAGTTTTTGATCCTAAAATCAAACGCTTCCTCGAGACCCATGATACAAGCTTCGTATTCGGCCTCGTTGTTTGTACACTTGAACGTAAGTCTGGCGGTGAAAGGAATGTGGGTACCCTGTGGGATAACAATAATTTCCCCAATTTTGTTTTCGTAATGATTGACAACTCCATCAAAAATAAGTCCCCATTGGGAACCTGGTTCTGGCCCTTCACTGGGTAGCAGTTCATCGCAATCTTTCATTTTTAAATACATGACATCTTCGTCAGGGAAGTTAAATCAGATTGATTCCTGATCGTCAATCGGTTGATGAGTATAATGATCAGCTAAAACACTTCCCTTAACGGCTTTCTGAGCGTGGTATTCTACGTCATATTCTGATAACAGCATCTGCCAACGGGCAATCCTTCCCGTGAGAGCATACTTTTCAAAGACATACTTGATTGGATCCATTTTGGAGATTAACCAAGTAGTGTGATGAATCATGTATTGGCGAAGACGTTTGGCTGCCCAAGCCAAAGCACAGCAAGTTTTCTCGAGCATAGTGTATCGAGTTTCACAGTCGGTGAATTTCTTGCTCAAATAGTAGATGGCAGACTCTTTCCTTTTCGTTTCATCTTGTTGGCCAAGTATACAACCCATTGAGTCTTCCAAGACTGTTAGGTAGATAATCAGTGGTCTTCCTTTCACTGGAGGTGACAGGATCGTTGGGTTCGACATGTATTCCTTAATACTGTCAAAGGCTGTTTGGCAGTCTTCTGTCCAAACGCAGTCCTGGTTCTTTTTTCAGTAATTTGAAAATCAGCGCGCATGTCGCGGTCATGAGGAATATAAATATGGAAATGTAGTTTAAATGTCCCAGGAATCCTCTAACTTGTTTTTCAGTTTTCGGAGAAGGCATTTCTTGAATGGCCTTGACCTTGTCAGGATCAACCTCAATTCCTTTCTGGTTGACGAAGAATCCTAAGAGTTTCCCTGAACGGACACCGAATGTGCACTTGTTGGGATTCAAGCGGAGTTTGTACTTTCTCAACCGTTCGAATAGTTTTGACAGGTGGGTCACATGCTCCTCTTCTGTTTTAGATTTGGCAATCATGTAATCGACATATACTTTGATTTCCTTGTGTATCATGTCATGAAATAGAGTAGTCATGGCCCTTTGATAGGTTGCCCCGGCGTTCTTCATACCAAACGACATTACCTTGTAACAAAAGGTACCCCATGGGGTAATAAATGAAGTTTTCTCCATGTCGTTCGGCGCCATTTTAATCTGGTTATAGCCCGAGAATCCATCCATGAAAGAGAAAACTTTGAACTTTGTTGTACTGTCTACCAGCATGTCAATGTGTGGTAAAGGAAAGTCGTCCTTTGGACTAGCCCTGTTTAGATCTCTGTAGTCGACACACATTCTGACCTTTCTGTCCTTTTTCGGAATGGGTACGATGTTGGCTAACCATTGAGGATATTCTGACGTAACGAGGAAGCCCGCGTCAATCTGTTTCTGTACCTCCTCTTTGATTTTGATGGCCATGTCCGGGTGAGTCCGTCTCAACCTCTGTTTTACTGGCAGACATTCCGATCTCAACGGTAGATGATGTTCCACGATGCTGGTATCCAACCCTGGCATATCCTGATAGGACCAAGCGAATACATCGGGAAAATATTTGAGAAGTTTCGTCAAACTTTCTTTGAGAGTTGGACTGAGCAGTGCCCTAATCTTGACTTCTTTTCTTTCTTCTTCCGATCCTAAGTTGACCGTTTCCAGCAACTCTTTGTGAGGCTCAATGGACCTTTCCTCTTGTCTGAGTAGTCGGGATATCTCTTCTGGAATTTCGTTGTCATCTTCTTCTTCAGCCCTAAATACCGGGAACTTAAAGTTGGGAGAAGGCATCGAATCGTATGTTTCAACGGGGATTAAAACAAGCAATCTGCATGGCGGTGTGATTGTTTTTAGAAGAGATCAAGAGAATGCAAGTGTGTGCAGTATATTTTTTTTGTTTACTACTTGTTTATTTTGAATTGTTTTTTAGGATTACCATTTTCTAAGAAAAGCAAAAAGAGAAAACAACCATAAAATGCGAAAATTACAAAACGACGTTTATTTTATTTATGAACAGTCGAATCTTGAAACTACAACCCTATAAAACAGAACTCTGTGTCTTTGGGTGAAGCGAAGAGGGAAATTTACAGAAAGTGAGCCCTATCAAAACATCTGTTTCACCTGGGCAGGGTGAAAGGTTAAAGTAGAGATGGCAATTACTTAGACTTATGAACAATCTTCGGGACATTGACAGCAACCCCTTGGCTGCGAACTCCTCGGTGGATCACAAAGTCTGGTACCTTGCTTGATTTGTCTTCAGAAATAATGCTGATTTCTGGTGGAGCAGGATCATTGGAATCCGTCTCCTAGGCAGAGTTGTCATAGAAGGATTCCTCAGTTGTATTTCGCGTAGTATTTGTACTCTCAGTTGTATCTCCCCATCCAGTTAGCTGGATGTCTTCGAGCCTGAGACGAGAACTTTCAGGAGCGGTGTATTTGACCATAAAGTCGTATTTACCACTTGGTTATCCCAGGGTGTCCCACACCTCTTTGGAACTGGAGGAGTCATCCCTCTCAATGACGTTGATCTCGGGAAAAGCATAGTTAATGAATTCTAGTCCTGCAAATATTGCGAATTCATCGTCGTGTTGGACATTTTCTGAATGACCTGAGTGATGTTCCCATGACATGTTGGGGACGCAGGTATTCTGTTCAATGAGGCTCAGCTGATTTTCATTGTTCGGCTGATTTTCTTGCCCCAAGTCTCTTGGGTAAGGCTGCCACATTGGCAGGCCATCCATCGGGCCATAGTAATTGTGGTTAAAGTTTTCTTTCATCAGAGTGTCTTCCTCTAATGAATTTGGCTGAGCATGGCATCCTTCCGGATCACAATCCTCGTATAGCATTTCGACGTCTGACCTTGGTATAAATCTCGGACTATGTACGGGAAAGCAGAAGGGAGTCTGCGTTTTGTCCTGAGATGTATAACCGTCCTCATTGAGATAGGACTCCCATTCTTCCTCCGTATCGGAGAAATCCCCTTTATTGATGGTATGCACTTCTTGAGTCACTGGTTGAATGAAGCCTCCACTGTGGAAGAAGTTCTGAATGGGATGAAAACTTTATTGTTCGCACTCGTCTGAGTACAGGTTGAGGAAAAGCCAAGACTTTTCTTTTTCTTATTGTCAGTAGGAATGACAAGCTGCCCCCATCCTGTTGTATTGGTACTCTCGACCGCTTTGATAGCATCTTTGTACGAGGAAATCGAAGTTCCCCCTTCGGATTGATCGTCCTTGTGTAGTGAAAGCACTTGGAACTGGGTTCCGATTACCCCCTCCGGTTCTACATAAGTGGATGATGATAAATTGCTTACGAGCAAGGCCTGTTCTCCACAGACTGTGACGAGTTGGTCGTTCTGGACGAACTTTTGCTTTTGGTGGAGGGTCGAAGTGACCGCCCCAGCCTGATGTATCCAAGGTCTTCCTAATAAACAACTGTATGTTGCCCGGATGTCCCTGACCTGGAAAGTGGCTTGGAAAGTGTGAGGACCGATAGTTATGGGAAGGTCGACTTTGCCGAGAACCGTTTTTCTGGATCCGTCAAATGCTTTGACGATGACCTCGCTGGTTCTCATCGGAGGTCCTTTGAATGATAATTGAATCAAAGTGGACTTTGGCATAACATTCAGGGCTGACCCTGTGTCTACCAGTACGCTGGCTAAAGCATCGTCCTGGGAGTTGACTGTAATGTTGAGCGGCATGTTATGGCGGCGACCTTCTTCCGGTAACTCCTCATCACTAAATCCCAAGTTATTACAAGAGGTGATGTTAGATATAATGTTATCGAACCGTCTGATTGTTACATCCTGTTCCACAAAGGCTTGCTCCAAGACTTTCTGTAGAACCTCCCTGTGCGCTTCTGAACTAAGTAACAGTGACAATACCGAGATCTTCGGAGGAGTTTGCAACAATTGATCAACAATGTTGTATTCACTCCTTTGAATGAGCTTTAGCATCTCATCATCATTTTTTGAAAGGTCGGGATTACTGGATTAACCGACCGGTGGATTGGGAACTTTTGTCTGAGGTTCCTTTTCTTTGCTGGCTTCTCCAACTCCTCTGTTGAAGATTCTACCACTCTGTGTTACTCAACTAATGTCTGCAATATTCACGATGGAGGGTAATGGAATTTCCTTTCCATTCTCAATTGTTGTTGCACCGTATTTGTAAGGGATAACCTTAGTTGATTCATACGGTAGTGGTCCCGGTAGATATATGACTATGGGAACCTTCTAATTTTTCTGACCATCGTAAGCAATTTCGATCCGTTCCTGGCTGGGAACTCTCGATTCGTCAAGTATAAGGATGATGGCACAAACATCCTTGGTCCTCTGATGATCAGAGATTACGACAACGCCCTTGATTTGATCAGCGAAATAGTTTACTGATCCAGAACTTGACCACAGTTGAATCTCTTTGCAGTCCAACTGACTTTGAAGGGCTGCTCGCACGAAGTAGCATCCTTGATTATCCACTGAGCAAACTCCACACCGCTCATAGTTGTGTAGTGGCACCTGGCCACGTCCGCTTTGAATACAGTGTAACCTTACGAGGTCTGTTTCCATCGACCGAACATCCTGACTTTGATATCTAGTAGGATTCCCGTTAGTGATACTAATTTACTGGGTGCCTTCATCCATATAGATTGGAAGCCACCATCGGTTCAACAAGTGTTGAATTGTTTCCTGGACAAGGGCACAACCTTGATCATTTTCGCAACCCGCTTTGCAGCCCTGATAATCATGTGATACCAGGAACCCGAGCCGGACCTGTTTAGCATGTAACTCCACCCGGCTGGTATTCATCAAGCGAATATCGAAGATTTGAATCATGTTGATTTGATAAGGATTCCTATCATGGTAGTCTTGGATCCATCCAAGATCCATCTGACGCTGGAGGGCCTCTTGTACAAAAGAGCATCCCTGTTTGTTTACCGAGCAAGTCAGATAGGAATTATACTCATGCCACGGCAGATTATGATAATGGCTTTGCCTGGAGTGCATCGCCACCAAGTTGACATTCATCGTACGGATGTCGTGGTTTTGAATGATGTTGGAATTTGTATAGGTCATATTAACTCCACGAACTCGGTGCTCCTGGATCCATCCGAGATCCATCTGTTCCTGTAGAGCTGATTGCACCCCAGAACATCCTTGATTGTTTTTAGAGCAGATATCACACTGGTGATAATTATGAGGTGGCACATGGCCATATCCACTCTGTCTACAATGCATCTTAACCAAGTTGGCCCTCAATAAGAGTACATTGTGAATTTGATAGATGTTTCTAGACTCTCATTCTATCAAATTAATTGTAGCTTTCTCGTGTTGAGGCAGCGGGTTTATGAGAACATTCAGATTCGTATCTTTGAAAGATAAGACCCCTCTCCTAACAAGCTTTTGCACATCGGATTTGAAACTGAGACAATTCTCTATGTAACGCCCTGGTTCTCCTTGATGGTAAGGGCAAGTCTGATCCACCTTAAACCAAAAAGGTGGATTTTCCGGTACTGTAAGAGGATACCTGGTTTGGATGTGCCCTTTGACCAGCAGTAACAGAAATAGTTCTGCGTACAACACCGGTATAGGGTCGAACCCTGGTGGCCGCGTTGTACAGTTGTTGTTGTATGGAGGACGAGACTGCTGAAGAGGTTGTTGTGTCCTTTGCTGAAATTGCTGCGAAAGTGGTTGGCTTTGAGCAACCTGAGGTTGATAAGTAGAAACAGGCGCAGGGTTAATAGCAGGAGTTACAGCTGCTACTGGTTGGTACCGTCGCCTTTTCTTTCCGAGAGAGATATTCCCAATATCTTGCTCTTTTTTATTAGGGAGAGCACTACCGTATTTTTTAGTACCGCTTGTCGACCCAGTGTCTTTGACTAGACGTCCTTCTCGAACGGCTTCCTCGAGACGCACTCCCATACTGACCATTTCGGTGAAGTCGTTGGGCGCACTGGCAACCATTCTGTCGTAGTAAAATGAGCTCAAGGTCTTTAAGAAAATCTTTGTCATCTCTTTTTCCTCAAGAGGTGGAAAAATTTGAGCGGCAATTTCACGCCATCTCTGAGCGTATTCCTTAAAGGTTTCCTTGTCCTTTTCCGACATTGATCTAAGTTGATCTCTGTCTGGTGCCATGTCCAAATTGTATTTGTATTGTTGGACGAAGGCAGTGCCAAGATCTCTGAAAGTGCTGATCATAGCGCGGTTTAAACCCATGTACCATTTTAATGCGGCACCGGTTAAACTATCCTAAAAGTAGTGAATCAGTAGATCCTGGCTCTCTGTCTGAGCTGACATTCGCCGAGCGTACATCACCAAATGGATTTGAGGGCAAGAGTTACACTTGTACTTTTCAAAGTCGGGCACTTGAAACTTGTGCGGAACTTTCACATTGGGGACCAAGCAGAGGTCCGCGGCATCCTTTCCGAATAAATCCTGACTGCGAATAGCTTACAGTTCTTTCTGCATTTCCAGGAACTGCTCCTGGAATTCATCTATTCTGTCGAACATACTTTCCTTTCTACCAGAAGGTATCTGTGGAATTTGTCCTTCTGGGACTGTGTGCACCACAGGGGGTGGTACCGTTACTACGGCAGTGAATCTTGGCGTTTCCCGAAGTTTGTAACCTTCAGGAGTCCTCATTATGCCTCTCGCATCCTCGCTTTCCCGAAATTTGTAACCTTCAGGCCCAGCGGCTTCTGCTATGATTCTCTGATCTTCAGTGATCGGCGGAACATATCCTTCAGGGATATAGTTAACAGTCATGCCCAGAGACGATCTTTCGGCATCTGATACCTAGGATCATACTTCTCCACTATGGGCGTTGAGGTGATCTCTGAGATCACAGTCTTTTGTAGCTGAGCTTCTGCTATTGCTTGCATGTCGTTACGAAGCTTTCTCATATCCTCTCTCAGAGCGTCGATCTCTTCTTTCAACTCTCTGTTCTCTTCCTCGAGATCATCCATCTTTTTCTGACGATTGGCCCGAGTGTTGTATGAATGAGACAGTTTAACTCTAGAACCGAGACACAAACGTGAGATTCATAGGTAAGAAGAATACGTGATGTGAGAATGATGAATGCAATGATTATATCAATTGTTTTTTGGTTTAATCAAAACAAAACTTCGACAATTAGATTGCAAATATCAAACAGTGGGGAAACCCCGTTTTATGGAATTCAAAGGATTGCGGAAATGGAAATACAGTAAATTACAAGGTGCGGAAACAGAAACCTAAGCTAATGGGTCCCGAGTCCTCTCTGAGGAGAACTCGGGTGCTGATTCTGGTACTTTCCTCTTCTTGGACCGAGGCTCTTGGACCGTTGTCGGGTTGTCATTCCTTTGCCAAGTGAAAGAAGCGAGCAAATTCCTTTGGTCATCCTGATTTTCTATAGCATGTTGCTCCAAAATCTCAATTAGAGCATCCTTATCTTTCAGCAATTGCTGTATTTTGGTACACTCCACATTGAGAATGTGGTACTTGTTCTTCCAAGACCTCCTCCCCTGTTAAACTTTGTTGAGAGTAACCTGAAGTTTTTCCGTTTCAGTCATGAAGTACATGACAGATTCCCTTGGTGGAAGAACTCCGTGACGAGGATAAGGCATTTTTAGCTTGAGAGCTCTAGTTTGTACCCAATGGAGATAAGGCTCCACCGAGACATAGTCTGGTTTTCCTAGAGACTCCCGTCCTTTCTTATGAACATGTTTCCAAGCGTGCACTATTTCCATCTTTAGTGCCCTGTCATTTTCTCCTTCCTTGAAGAAAAGACCTTCCAGATGAGCATTACGCTGGACATGCCTCATCGGGTAACCAAATTGACGACGAACGAAAACTGGATGATAATTGATTCCTCCCTTAGTTCCTATGAGGGGTACGTTGGGGAAGTTTCCACAACGGTCAATGATCCTGATCCCGTCATAAATCCTATTGCCCCAATCTATGTCAGAGTTGGTAAGAGACATGATTTTCTGCGACCAACGTAAGGCATTCTTATGATCCCAAAAAGCTATAGACTTAGGCAAATGGGAAATAAACCACTTATATAGTAGGGGTACACAACATGTGAGCACCCCTCCGCTGTAAAAATTCCCAAAGTGTATAGAATTATACGCATCCGTGAGCAGAGTAGGTACGGTGTTTCTAATGAGAAAAACCTTAATGGCATTGATATCGATGAAGTTATCAATGTTGGGAAACAGAAATAACCCGTAGGTGAGTAAAACAAAAACGCTTTCAAAAGCAGTCACGTTCCCTATACTAGCAAAGTACAGAGCCTTCTTTACCAGAAACTTGGCTGGTAAACCTGGGATTCCCCCTTTGGTGGTCATGTGAGTCTTGACTTCTGACTCATCCAAATATATTGCTCTTGCAATGGTTTGATCTTTTGGAATTTCTTCCAGTCCAGAAAAGGGAGCTCGATCAGTAATGGGTAGATCAATCAGATGAGAATACTCCTCCAGCGTTGGTGCGAGCTGGTAATCCGGGAATATGAAACAGTGATAGACCGGATCGTAAAACTGAATGAGTGCCTCTAGGATTCCTTCAATTACATAGACCCTTAACAGAGGTAGTAGACCTCCGTATTTGGCTCTGAAAGAGTCAGGGTTAGTGATCATCCTTGCTAATCCTCTCAAATCCTCTAGTTTTGGAACCTTGAAGGTATACTTGTGAGTTTTCCTTCTACCGAAATCCATTAGCGCAATCCCTTTATCTGACATTTGCGATCATTGTCTTAGTTTAATTTGAAAAAGAGAGACTGGAAGAGAAAATTTTCTTTGCTTTAATGTTTTTTAAAATGAATGCATGAATGCAGCACACAAAAACATAGAAAAACATGGGGGCAAAGGGTCGGTGTCATGAAGTCAGGGCTCTACCCATCCCAAAGGTTTATACTAGTGATTTTTTTACCTGTCTCTCAAAATCATTGATTCTTGTCGAGATAACATCAGCGGGTCTGGAACCGTGCTAGGTGATGTATTTCGAAGAACCTCAGAAGAGGTTAGTATCGCGTGACAACTATTTCCGATAGCTTCCGCACTACTGAAAGAGGTTTTTCCTAGGTGCATACTCAATCTTTCCACATGCGGCATCACACGCATTCCCATTAGCATAAAAATAAACACAGATATCAATTAGGAAAATCAGTATATATACTTGTCCTAATGTCCTAGACCTTTTAAGAGCTATGAATCCTATGATCCTAACAGAAAATGGTTCCCCGGCGGAGTCGCCATTCTGTGGCACCTTCCCAACTTAAAGGTTTTGACCTAAGATCCTAGTGAGGGCCGATCCTAGCCATAATTCCCTGACGGAACCGTCATTCGATGATACCTCGTGAACTTAAGGACTCTTCTTAAGATTCCTTTGTTGGGCCCCACGGTGGGCGCCATTTTTCTGTAGCGAGTGATTTTGGACGTGGTTCTTAAGCACTATCGCTCTTGGGGGACTACAGGTCAATTCATTTTTTATCCAATTGAAGCTAATGAAGGAAGGGAAATAGATGTCTCCAACTAACCCTGCTTGCATACTGAGTTTGAACAGCGGTCTGTTAGGTTACAGATGTTATGTGGTAGTTGGGCCTCTCTCTGCTTATTTTATTCAGAACGAAATACTGAGAATAATTATGGGGAGTTTGTTAGGATACTGCTTAGATTGGGTGGAGGTAGGGGATTTTGGATTTTTTGATTAGTGTGCTCGCTAAGATTATTTTGCAATCTTATGCCTACGTAATCCCGAGATAGGGAAATCAGAGTGATCGTAGTTCCTCATATTCTATGGGAGGAAAAAGGTTGTTTTGGTGTCTTGTTCAAAGCCCAAGACGTGAAGCTAAAAGTGGTTTGTATCTTGTTTAAAGCCCAAGATGTGAAGATGAAGGGTCTATTTGTATCTTGTTTAAAGCCCAATATATGAAGCTAAAGGGTTTTGACTTTAGATAGAATTTGTCATCTCTAAAAGGGGTCTGTTTGTCACAACAGTTGGGAGAATTACTTTAACTGGGATATGTGAATCCAGTAATGCCATAATTTCCTTTATAGGGGTTTTTTAACCTGGAGGAGAAGACTTTAACTCAGTTTAGAGCAATGTCATCTTTCCTTAGGAATTTCTCATCCTAAGAGAGGGACAGTGGCGTGGATGTAAATAATCCTGAGGCTTGCCGCTTACAGCAATTAGATGGAGGAAAAGAAGTTGTTGATGTTTGTATACTGTGAGCAAGGCACAGATTTTGATGCTAAAAGGTTGATTGTCTCAACCGGGGTTTCCTTATACAAAGCCTAAGAGGAGGCTAAAAGGTTGATTTTTCTGGGGAAAATGTTCTTTCTGTCTTGTACAAAGCCAAAGATTGAGGCTAAAGGGGTTTTGACTCAACAAGAGAGTCTTTTTGTGTGTCTTGTACGAACCCCAAGACGGAAGCTAAAATTTGTTTGACTCAACAGGAGAGTCTTTTATACTCAACAAGAGAGTGATTTGGTGTCTCGTACGAAGCCCGAGACGGAGGCAAAAAGGTGATCGACTCGACAAGAGAGTGCTTTGTATCTCGTATAAAGCCCGAAATGGAGGCTAAAAGGTTTGTGACCCAACAAGAGGGTCTTTTATACTCAACAAGAGAGTGCTTTTGCATCTCGTACGAAGCCCGAGATAGAGGCTAAAAGGTTTGTGACCCAACAAGAGAGTCTTTTATACTCAACAAGAGAGTGTGAAAAGATTAGTTCCGCTGGGGAGGATCATTGTACAAAGCCCAAGAAGAGGCTAGGGTGTTGGTGACAGTTTCAGTTGAGTGACAGGTCTAGTATGTTGGATAAAAGAGAAAATCAGTTCTTATATGGGTAATGTTGTACTCATGGATTTTATCAGAGGATCAGGGTTATCTCCTGGGAAATCCAAAGAGTATTGAGACTATCCAAGTCTACGGGTTTTATCTTTTGTACTATATTCAAGAGAAATTAAGAGGTCGTACGTTGGCGATAGAAAGATTTAGACTCTTTGAAATACTGTTCTATTAAGATGACTAATTTCTGTTCCTATACCTTGAAGAGGTCGTCGGGACAATTTGTACGAAGCCCAAGAGGAGGCGAGAGAAACTTTTAAGAAGCCGAGGGACAATTTGTACGAAGCCCAAGAGGAGGCTATCTTCCCGGAGGAAGAATCATTATACGAAGCCTAAGAGGAGGCTGTGAAAACTTCTAAGAAGCCGACGGGTCCTTGTACAACGCCAAAAAGGAGGAGGGGATGCTTTTAGGAAGCCTGTGGGTCTTTGCACTAAGCCCAAGTGGTGGCTGATGAACAGTTCCAGAAGGGGTTTCACTTGGAACATTGGCCTTCTGTATATGAACTGTTCAAGGGGGGGAGATTTATTAGATCTAGTTATCTAAAATTGTTGTAAAAGAAAATGGTTTAGGTTATGTATAAATATCCGGAAGAACGTCGGATGTAAGGAGACGAGGCTTTGTCTAGTTTTAGACGTAGTTACTGGGGAAACTCTAAATATCTATACTAGTATTACACAGTCGATATGAGTTTATGAAAGAAGACTTACAGTGAAACAGCCCCACAGTACAGTTATATACATATGAAAGCGGTAAATGAAAGTGGGTAAACACTTACTCGGTTGTAGAGCTTCCATACTGTATTGTTAGTTGTTCAACAAAGAAATTGAAAATAACAGTATGTTACAAAATTAAAGAAGAAAGTGCTTTTGAAAGGAAAATTGGGGCTTATAGCTCAAGGAGAGGCCCAGGGTTTTATCAGTGATCGCACTGTCGTTTTGTATAGGGACTTATACAAGTGACTGAGGCCCAGGAAAGGTTGTCTGTACAAAGGGGATGAGTCTTACACTCTCTCAATAGGCGCAAAAATGATTGAAAGTGAACAAATATGGGTCTTATAGCTCAAGGAGAAGCCCACTGGTTAATTTTGAAAAGGGCGACGATTGCGCCGAGGTTTTGAAAACCACCGTGGGTGTTATACAATGACTGAGGCCCAAAAGTTTTTGGTTTCAAAAGGGGATTGGGTCTTACACTCTATTAGAGGCCCAAAAGTTTTGAATGGGTCTTATAGCTCGAGGAGAGGCCCAGATGGTTTGTTTTAAACAGGCGATGATCGCGCCAAATTTTTGAAATACAACGGGACTTATACAACATTTGAGGCCCAAAATAGGTTTATATTTGCAAAGGATTGGGTCTTACACTCTATTAGAGGGCCATGAGTGTTTGAAAATGATTTGTGAGGGTGAAAATCAAAGAAACCCTAATTTTGTTTTCCTTTAAAAGTAAATAAAGAAAATCAAATAAAAATGATAAAAAATACCAAATAAGTTTGAATAAACCATTTGTGATTTTTGTTTAAGGTTTGAAAAATGAGGATTAATCACAAGATGAATTAAAACTCACTTGGTTTTGATTTTCCAAAGTAAATATTCACTTTTAAATGTTTAAAAACAATTAAAAAAGGAATTTATTCACAAAAATACTAATTATATTAAATAACTAATATAAACTTAATTTTTTGGTGGAATAAAATATTTCAACATTTTTGTGATTTTTTGCAAAAAGAACCATTCAAAAATAATTAAAATTTGAGGAGTTATTAATTTTCCAATTAATTAACAAAACATGAAAATATTGGAAAAAATAGAAAAATGTAAGAAAACACAAAATGGCATGGGTGGGGTTTGAACCCACGACCTCAAGGTTATAGGGCGCGCGCCTTACCACTGGGGTGATGATACATCCGTTGATTAAAACAAACCAACAAATATACAAGGCTTGCCTTATTTTCTAGGCCTGGCCAAGGCAAGGCAAGGCAAGTTTTGGCAAGAAACAGGAAGGTCAATAACTTTCTTATTTCTCCATGGTTGGGGACAAAATTTATATGCATCTGGCCTAGAATTTCACAACGAATCCAATGGTGGTGGTATTTTTTCCAGATCATGCTCCCTCCTCAAAATCCGATAGGGTTTTGAAATAGGCCATATTTTGCATTTTCTGTGCTACGTCTTGGTACAGGTATGAATTACATGATAAATTGGTGCAAACACAACATATATAACATATATAAGATGTGCATGATCAGTGGACTACAAAGCAATACATATTTTGTGAAGTTCAAGTCATGATGCTTACCTCTTTTTGAGCTTTTGGAGTTTTTTGTGCAATATGTTAAGTTCCTTGTTCCAAAAATGGTTTGATTCTTTGAACACTCTCAAATGATCCCTTAGAAGCTTTTAGGATGGTTGGAATCAGTTGGAAACCTCAGAAACAAGTTTGAGCTCTTTCTTGCAAAAGGGGCAAAAATGGCCAAAATAGCAACCCTTTCAAATGTTGTTCCAGATGTGTGGCACCATTTGGGACAGTTCGAGGATGATATTTGGAGTGTGTTTGAGGTTATATTTGGTTTGGAAAGTGACTGAATCAAGACATGGCTTGAAAAATGCAAAAAAAAACGTATTTTGAGGTTTTGAGAGGTGACTTTGTGTTTTAAGGATTACAGGTCACTTGTGTGAGTTTGGACAGCTTAGATATGACATATTGGATGTGTTTGGATCATGAGCTGTGATGAAAATGCTCTCTAACTCAAAAACTCAGAGTTACCTTGCTAAAGAAGGTATTTTGCCTAGAGAAAGAGATTTTGAGGAAAGCATCTGTTGTAGTGCTTTGGTGTACTCAAACTGAGCACAAATGAGCTCTATTTATAGTAGAGCAAGTTATTTTTGGGATCAATAGTGAATGGCAACTGCAGCAGAGGTTTGGCCAATGTTGATCAATGAGAATCCAAGTCTCCTCTAGCCATTGGCTAGAGGTTAGGGCACAGAGATGTGGTTCCCTAGTTGTTGGATCAATCTTGACTGAATTCAGTTGCAAATGTGTCAGTCCATGCCACCTTGGTTCTTCTATTGAATGCTCCAATCCAAAATTGGAGTCTTGTCCCTCTTTTAGGGATTTCAAGGTTTGGCATGCTACTTCTTGTTCCAAAGACTTTGGAGGCTTGGATCAGTGTTTGTTCCCTTTAGATTTGATCCTCAGATGTGTCCAAAGTGATGACAAGGCTTGGAATTTTCTGATTTTGCCAAATCGAGCAAAAGTGCAAAATTCTGCCTAGCCTTGGCAGTTTTCAGCAAGGCACATTGCCATTGTCATATCTCATGGCTCAAGTGGAATTTGATGGAGTTCTTGGCCATTTTGGAAAGCCCTCATATGATACAATAACTGCTTGATCATAATTGGTTTTGATACTTTTTGGATCGAAGTGAAAAATGCCCCTACATTTGGAAAAAAGTGAAGGCAGATTCTGACTTAGTGAAAATTTCACTAAGTGTTGGAAAAAAGTGCCATTTTCACTTTTTGTGATTTTGATCATTCCATAACTTGAAATCCTTGGGGAATTGGAATGAGTTCAGTTTGAAGCTTTTGTAGAGGGTAATTAGAGCTACAAATCCAGCTTTGGATGGGGAAAAATGGCCTTGTGGTTTAGTAGTTATGATCCTTCAAAGTTGGTACCCTAGCCACTTTGTTCCATAACTTAGAAAATTTCTAAGTTTTTTATGGTTACCCCTTTTACAAGTTATCCCACCTTTCTTGATTTTTCTTGATGAATGATGATTCCAATCACACATTAACATCATTTTAAGGTTGAAAAACCAAAATTGTGAAAAATCTCAAAAAGTCAAAGTTGACTTTTGTGCACAGTTGACTTTTTTTCAGGTGAATTCCAAACTGTGCGATCCTTTATGAAATCATGTCCTTGATCTAAATAAAACTTGATGGATTGATTTCATAGGTGTTGTAGGGTGTATTGAATCACGTCCCAAGGTTTGGGAGCATGTCCTGGTCAAAAGTCAAAGGCACAGTTGACTTTTTCTCAAGAAACCCTAACTGTGGTTCTGATGAACTTGAAACTTCGGAATCAAGCTTCTTGGATCAATCCATTGTTGCAAATGTATCAATGTGGTGTGTTAGAGACCCTCAAATCATGTCTTGAGGTCTTGGCTCATGGTTCGTCCCAAAAGTCAACTTAGGGGCGAATTAGGTCAAGAAACCCTAATTCCTGATTTTTTATGAATGCATCCCCTGAGGCAAAATTGACTTGATGATTGGGTTTATAATGTCCCATGGAGTATATTAGGTTATGCTTGGAAGCATTGGCTCATTCCTAGAGGAAAATTTCCATCTGGAGGCCTTGGTCGACCAAAACCCTAATTTGGTGACACTGGCGATCTTGAGGCTTAATCCACTTGGAATGCTGCAACCGTGTGCCTGATCCTTGATGTGGGAGTACTCTTGATCCATTGTGGATGTTTGAGAGGTTTAGATAAGTTGAAGATCATGTCAATTCTTGATTGATCCCTTTGTCTAAGGCTCAGAGAGGGCTTGAAACCCTAATTCTTGATAGTATTGAATGCTCACCCATCTTTGGGGAGACTGATGAGGCATGATGGTTCATCCATATTGTGATGATGACTCTCACAATGATGGTAAATCTTAGTGGTCAAAATTTGGGGTATGACACTTTTGTATGTTGGATTTGAAACTAAGACAATTTTCTATGTTATGCCTTGGTCCTCCTTGTTGGTAAGGACAAGTCTGATCCGCTTTGAACCAAAAAGGCTGATTTTCCAGTACTGTAAGACGAGACATGGTTTGGACATGCCCCTTGACCAGTAACAATGGAAATAGTTCTCCGTACAACATGGGTATAGGATCAAACCCTGGTGGTCGTGTTGTACGGTTATTGTTATATGGAGGACTAGTTTGCTGAAGAGGCTGCTGGGTTCTTTGCTGATATTGTTGTTGATTAGGTTGGCTCTGCGCAACCTGAGGTTGATACGTAGGAGAAGGCGCAGGGTTAATAGCAGGAGTTACAGCTGCTACTGGTTGGTAACGTCGCCTTTGCTTTCCGATGGAGATATTCCCAATATCCTACTCTTTTTTCTTAGGGAGAGCACTACCGTATCATTTTGTACTACTTGATGGTCCAACGTCTTTAACTAAATGTCCTTCTCGGACCCCTTCCTCAAGACGAACTCCCATGCCCACCATCTCGGGGAAGTCACTGGGCGCACTGGCAACCATTCTATCGTAGTAAAATGAGCTTAAGGTTTTCAAGAAGATCATTGTCATCTCTTTTTCCTCCAGAGGTGGAGAAATTTGAGCGGCAATTTCACGCCATCTCTGAGCGTATTCCTTAAAGGTTTCCTTGTCCTTTTGTGACATCGATCTGAGTTGATCTCTGTCCGGTGCCATGTCCAGATTGTATTTATATTGTTGGACAAAAGCAGCGCTAAGATCTCTGAATGTGCCGATCGTAGTGCGGTTTAAACCCATGTACCATTTTAATGCGGCACCGGTTAAATTATCCTGAAAGTAGTGAATTAGTAGCTCCTGGTTCTTTGTCTGAGCTGACATTCGCTGAGCGTACATCACCAAGTGGCTCTGAGAGCAAGAGTTACCCTTGTACTTTTTAAAGTCGGGTACCTGGAACTTGTGCGAAACTTTCACATTGGGGACCAAACAATGGTCCGCGGCGTCCTTTCTAAATAAATCCTGACTGCGAAAGGCCTGCAGCTCTTTCTGCATTTCCAGGAACTCATTCATTCTGTCGAACATGCTGTCATTTCCACCAGAAGGTATCTGTGGAATCTGTCCTTCTGGGACAGTGTGTACCACTGGCGGTGGTATAGTCATTATGGTTGAGACTCTCGGTGCCTCTCGAAGTTTGTAACCTTTAGGAGTTGCTGTCATACCCCTGGCATCTTCGCTTTCCCGAAGTTTGTAACCTTCAGGCCCAGCGGTTCCTGCTGTGGTTCCCTGATCCTCAGTGATCTGCGGAACATATCCTTCTGGGATATAGTTAAGTGGGATTCCCCAGGGACGTTGAGGTGATCTCTGAGATCACAGTCCTTTGTTGTTGAGGTGATCTCTGAGATCACAGTCCTTTGTTGTTGCATTTTCGCTTCTGCTAGAGCTTGCATGTCGTTATGAAGCTTTCTCAGATCCTCTTTTAGAGTGTCGATCTCTTCCCTCAACTCTCTATTCTCTTCCTTAAGATCATCCATCTTTTTCTGACGATTGGCCCGAGTATTGTACGAATGAGACAGTTTGACTCTAGAATCGAGACACAAACGTGAGATTCGTAGGTAAGAAGAATGTGTTACACGAGAATGATGAATGATATGCAATGATTATATTAATTGTATATATTTTCGTTTATTCAAAGTAAACTTTGAAAATTGGATTGCAAATATCAAACAGTGGGGAAACCCTATTTTATTGAATTCAAAGGATTGCGGAAATGGAAATACAGTAGATTACAAAGTTCTAAAAAAAAGGAAATATAAACTAATGGATCCTGAGTCCTCTCTGAGGAGAGCTCAAGTGCTGGTTCTGGTGCTTTCCTTTTATTTGACCGGGGCTCTTCAGCCGTTGTCGGGTTGTCATTCCTTTTCCAAGTGAAAGGAACGAGCAAATTCCTTTGGTCATCTTGATTCTCCGCAGCATGTTGCTCTAAAATCTCAATCAGAGCATATTTTTCTCTTAATAGCTGCTGTATTTTCTTACACTCCACATTGAGAATACGATACTTGTTCCTCCAAGACCTCTTCTCTTGCTGAAATTTGCTGAGAGTAACCTGAAGTTTTTCCATCTCAGACATAAAATAAAGGACTGAGTCCATTAATGGAAGAACTTCCTGACGAGTGTAAGGCTTCCTCAGCTTGAGAGCTCTAGTTTGTACCCAGTGGAGATAAGGCTCCACCGAGACACAGTCTGGTTTACCTAGAGACTCTCTTCCTTTCCTGTGAACGTGTTTCCAAGCATGCACTATTTCTGTCTTTAGTGCTCTGTCATTTTCTCCTTCCTTGAAGAAAAGACCTTCCAGATGAGCATTGCGCGGGACATGCCTCATTGGGTATCCAAATTGACGACGAACTAAAACTGGATGATAGTTGATTCCTCCCTTAGTTCCTATAAGGGGTACATTTGGGAAATTTCCACAACGGTCAATGATCCTGATCCCCTCGTAGATTCGATTGTACCAATCGATGTCGGAGTTGGTAAGAGACATGATTCTCTGCGACCAACGTAAAGTATTCTTTTGATCCCAAAATGCAGCAGACTTTGGCAAATGGGAAGTGAACCACTTGTAAAGCAGGGGTACACAGCACGTGATCACTCCTCCACTGTATAAATTCCTTAACTGTACCGAATGATACGCGTCGGCGAGTAAGGTTGGTACAGGGTTTCCAATCAGAAAAACCTTATTGGCGTTGATATCTACGAAGTTATCAATGTTGGGAAACAAAAATAACCCGTAGGTGAGAAAAACAAAGATGCTCTCGAAAGCGGCCATATTCCCTATACTGGCAAAGTACAGGGCTTTCTTTATCAAGAATTGGGCTTGTAAACCTTGAATGCCACCCTTAGTGGTCATGTGAGTCCTGACTTCTGACTTGTCCAAATAAATTGCTCTTGCAATGGTTTGATCCTTTGGAATCTCTTTCAGTCTAGAAAAGGAAGTTTGATCAGTGATATGCAGATCAGTCGAGTGAGAATACTCCTCCAGCGTTGGTGCTAGCTGATAATCCGGGAATGTGAAACAGTGATAGACCGGATCGTAGAACTGGATTAGTGTGGACAGGATTCCTTCGATTACATGGACCCTTCATAGAGATAGTAGTCCCCCATACTTGGCTCTAAAAGCCTCATGGTTGGTGATCATTCTCGCCATACCTCTAAAATTCTCTAACTTTGGAACCTTGAAGGTGTACTTATGAGTTTTCCTTCTACCGAAATCCATTAGCGCAATCTCCTTTCTCTGACATTTGCAATCATTGTCTTAGTTTAATTTGAAAAAGCGAGACTAGAAGAGAAGATTTTTCTTTATCTTAATGTTTTTTAAATGAATGTATGAATGCAACACACAAAAACATAGAAAAAACATGGGGTCAAAGGGTCGGTGTCATGAAGTCAAGGCTCTACCCCCCCCCCCCCCCCAAAGGTTTATACTGGTGATTTTTGTACCTGTCCGCAAAATCATTGACCCCTCTTGGGATAACAACAGCAAGCGGATCGCCAGCGAGACGATGTGTCCTTGAGTGATCTCAGATGAGGGTAGTATCGCGTGACAACTATTTCCGATAGCTTCTGCACTACAAAATGGCTTAAGTCTACTAAAAACCTCAGCTTCTCAGATAACCCAATCGACCACACTACTTTCAACAACCGAAGTTGTATAGGCAATGTATCTGCAAAGGGAGTCTCCACTGAGTTTGATGGTCGATCGGGGACTCTTAACTGGGATTCACTCAATGCAAGATTACCCGCATTGCCATCACCTATCTTAGGTGTATACTCAATCTTTCCACATGTGGCATCACACGCATTTCCATTAGCCGAAAAATAAACACAAATATCAATTAGGAAAAGCTGTATATATATTTGTCTTAATCATCCTAGACCTTTAGTCTTATGATCCTATACAGATAAGGACTCCCCAGTAGAGTCGTCATTTCTGTGACATTTTGTGAACTCAGGGTTTTCTACCTAAGATTGTAAGAAAGAGAAGACGGGCCCCACGGTGGCTGCCATTTTTTCTGTAGCGCGATTTTTGTGGTCCTGAGTCACGATCGCTTGGGTACTACAGTTCGATTCATTTTTATCCTATTGAGATGATTAAGGAAGGGACATATATGTCTCCAATTAACCCTGCTTACATACTGAGTTTGAACAGCGGTCTGTTAGGTTGCAGATGCTATGTGGATGTGGGGCCCAATCTTTGGTTATTTTGCTGAGAATACAATGTCTGGATTATTTGTGAGGTTTTTGGTAGGATGTGTTTAGATTTATTGCTTTTCGATTGATGTGTGAAAGTACGGGATTTTGGGATTTTATGATTAGTATGCTCGCTAAGATTTTTCAATCTTATGCCTACGTATTCCTGTTTAACGAAACAGGGAAATCAGAGCGATCGTAATAGGAGGAAAAAGGTTGTTCTGGTGTCTTGTTCAAAGCCCAAGACGTGAAGCTAAAGGTGGTTTGTATCTTGTTCAAAGCCCAAGATGTGAAGCTAAAGGGTTTTGGCTTGAGAGAGAATTTGTCATCTCTAAAGAGGAGTTGTTGATGTTTGTATGCGGTGAGCAAGGCATGACTTTGATGCTAAAAGGTTGATTGACTCAACCGGGGTTTTCTTTATACAAAGCCTAAGAGGAGGCTACTGACCCAACAAGAGGGTGTTTTTATATGTCTCGTACGAAGCTCGAGATAGAGGCTAAAGGGGTTTTACTCAACAAGAGAGTCTTGAACAGGTGATTGACTCAACAAGAGAGTCTGGAGGTTGTTTGAATCAATGAGAGAGTCTTTTATACTCAACAAGAGAGTGTTTTCTATCTCGTACGAAGCCCGAGATAGAGGCTAAAGAGGTTTGACTCAACAAGAGAGTCTTGACCAGATGATTGACTCAACAAGAGAGTCTTTTATACTTAACAAGAGAGTGATTTATATCTCGTACGAAGCCCGAAATGGAGGCTAAAGAGAGTGACTCAACAAGAGAGTCTTTTATGCTCAACAAGAGAGTGATTTATATCTCGTACGAAGCCCGAGATGGAGGCTAAAGATGTTTGACTCAACAAGAGAGTGTTTTCTATCTCGTACGAAGCCCGAGATGGAGGCTAAAGAGGTTTGACTCAACAAGAGAGTCTTTTATACTCAACAAGAGAGTGTTTTGTATCTCGTACGAAGCCCGAGATGGTGGCTAAAAGGGTGACTCAATAAGAGAGTCTTAAAAGGTTAGCTCCACTGGGGAGAATCATTGTACAAAGCCCAAGAGGAGGCTACCTTTGTTGGTGATTATTTCAGTGTAGTGACAGATCCAGTATGTTGGATAAAAGAGAAAATTAGTTCTTATAAAGGGAATGATTAAAGGTGAGGTTGTACTTTGGTACTGATCAGGAGATCAGGGTTATTTCCTGTTCTTTAAGGAAATGGGAAATCCAAAGCGTATTGAGAGTGTCTAAGTCTACTGGTATTTTGAGAAATCGATTCTCAGATAGTGAATAATCTTTGTATGATGCCCAAGAGAAGGCTGGTATGTTAAGGGATGAAGGTCAACCCATTAACAGGTCTGACACTTGACTCAGAAAGACAGCTCTAGCAACTCGATGACTAGGTTATGTTCCTATACCTGTAGAGGTCTCTGGGTCCTTGTACTAATCCCAAGAAAAGGCATGAGAACTTTTAAGAAGCCGAAGGGTCCTTGTACAACGCCCAAGAGGAGGCAGGGATGCTTTTAAGAAGCCTGTGAGACCCCAAACCAAGAGAAGTTCAAGAAATGCAATTCACCGAAAAGAGATCATTTCAGGAAAGTTCGAAGATTTGGAAGAAACTCAAGAGATGCCATTCACCAAGAAAATATCATCTCTGGGGAGTAGAGTGTCTTTGACAATTTCTAAGGGTGACAGTCTGAGAAAGGGTTCAGTGAGAATGTTACCTTTCACGTTTCCATATTGTTTAACCCCAAGAGGAAGGAAGACTGTATCTGGTAATCCTATGGGGATCTAGTTTTGTTTGTATTTACGAGTGAGCAAAAGGGCTTTACCTAGTGCTAGACGTAGTTTCCGGGGAAAATCTAAATAAATATACTAATATTACACAGTTGATATGTGACAAGTATATAAAAGTTTGTGAAAGAAGACTTACAGTGAGCAGCCCCACAATACAGATATATATATATATATATATATATATATATATATATATGAAAGCGGATAAAGAAAGCGGGTAAACACTTACTTGGTTGTAGAGCTTCCATGTTGTTTTGTTAGTTGTTCAACAAAGAAAGCTTTGATAACAATATTATATTCTAAGTCAAAGGAGAAAGTGCTTTGAAAAGATTGTTGGGGCTTACAGCTCAAAGAGAGGCCCAAGGTTTTACCAGTGATTGCACTGTTGTTTTGACATTGTACAGGGACTTATACAAGTGACTGAGGCCCAAAAAGGTTTTCTGTACAAAGGGATGGGTCTTACACTCTCAAGAGGCCCAAAGGTGTTTAAAGAAAAAGAATGGGGCTTATAACATGAGGGTAGCCCCAGATGATTTGATTTTTGAACTGGCGATCGCGCCGAGATTTTTCTTTTAACACAGAGGGACTTATACAATATCTGAGGCCCAAAAAGGTTTTGGTTAAAAAGGGATTGGATCTTACACTCTATTAGAGGCCCAAAGAGTCTGAAAATGAATAAAGATGGGTCTTATAGCTCAAGGAGAAGCCCAGTTGATTTTGTTAAAAAGGCGACGATCGCGCCGAACATTTGAAAATATATAGAGGGACTTATACAATGTGTGAGGCCCAAAAAGGTACTATTTACAAAGGGGTTGGGTCTTACACTCTATTAGAGGCCCAAAAGTTTTGAAAAAGATTTGTGATGGTTGAATTGATCAAAAACCCTAATTTTTTTTCAAAATATATTTTAATTGAATAAAAATTCAATTAAAATGATCAAAGTTGTTAAACATGTGTGAAAAACAAATTGTGGTATTGGATTAATGCTTGAAAAATCATGTTTATACCCACAAAATAATTGGAAATCAATTAAGTTTGGGAAATCAAGGGAGAAAAAACATTTCAAATGTTAAAAACAAATAAAACATTACTTCTTTGCAAAAATATCAAATATATGAAATAAGTAATATTTTTGGGATTTTTTCGTAAAATGAAATATTTTAACATTTTTTTGAATTATTAAAAAAAGAATCAACTCAAAATCATTAAAACTCAGAGAGAAACTAATTTTTGAATGAATTAAATAAAATCACAAAAATTCAAATATTTGAATTTTCAAAAAGGGCGCCAAGAACATGGCAAGAACACGCGCCACCCTCTGTTTTTGCAGATTTGCATTTTCTATCCAATCTCACTGAATACTTGATTATATCATGCAATCTACATATCAATCTGCTCGTTTTCATCTCACGGTCATGTCTATGGTCTTTAATTTCATTTATTTTAAGCATGGAATAAGAAATCGAAGAGAAACCTCAAGAACCCTAAAATTTGCATGAAGGTTCAGAAATTCCATACATGATTCAAACAAAGCAATTGATTGAGGGAAAACACTCCATGCATGATTATGAACATATGGCCAAATTATTGTGCAGCAAAAAACGCATGGATCATAGAGTTAGAAGAGCTCATGCTTACCTCTTCCAGCTGGTGATCGTGTTTTATACTAGAGGTGTTACAGCTAGGTTCCAATGATGTGGATAGCTTCCCTAGGTGCCAAGTGATGTGCCTGAGTGTTAGGAATGGTTTGAAACAAGCTGGAACTGAGGATGGTATCCCAACTGTAACTTGGTTAAAATCTTGAGCAGCTTGCTGGTATTTTGAGAAATCAGTGTTCCAGATGTTGTTTAAGTGTTTGGATCACTTAGATATGATGTTTATGAGGTGTGTGTGTGATTGGTTTGGTTGGAATTGCTCTCAAACTCAAAACCCGATAGTGACTTACTTTGGAAGGCAAATTTGGAAGTGAGAAGGTGATTTTGAGGAAAGCATCTGTTTGATGGCTTTGGTGTACTCAAACTGATCACAATTGGGCTCTATTTATAGCGGAGCAATTTTTTTTGCAAGCGATAGTGAATGGCAACTGCTGCAGAGGTTTGGCCAATGTTGATCAATGAGAATCCAAGTCTCCTCTAGCCATTGACTAGAGGTTAGGGCACAGGCTGCTGGTTCCCTTGGTCTTGGATATGTCTTGACTGAATTCAATTGGAAACAGATTAGTCTATGCCACCTTGGTGCATCCATTGAATGCTCCAAAACAAAATTGGAGTCTTGTCCCCTCTTTAGGAATTTCTAGCTTTGGCATGCTATTTTTAGTTCCAAGGACTTAGGAGGTTGATGGATCAGTGTTTGTCCCTCCTTGGTCTCCCCCTGAGGTGTTCAGGTGGATAAGTGTGTTTGTCATTTGCACAAATTTGGAAAATCGAGCAAAATGCACAAATCTACCTTGCTTTGACAGTTTTCAGCAAGGCATATTGCCATTGTCATATCTCATGGCTCAAGTTGAATTTGATGGAGTTCTTGGCCATTTTGGAAAGCCCTCATATGATACAATAACTGTTTAATAATAGTTGGTTTTGATACTTTTTGGATCCAAGTGAAAAATGCCCCTACATTTGGAAAAAAGTGAAGGCAGATTCTGACGTACTGAAAATTTCACTATGTGTTGGAAAAAAGTGTCATTTTCACTTTTTGTGATTTTGATCATTCCATAACTTCAAATCCATGGGGAATTGGAATGAGTTCAGTTTGAAGCTTTTGTAGAGGGTAATGAGAGCTACAAATCTAGCTTTGGATGGGGAAAAATGGCCTTGTGGTTTAGGAATTATGAACCTCTGCTATGGTTGCCATTCACTATTGATCCCAAACAAACTTGCTCTACTATAAATAGAGCTCATTTGTGCTCAGTTTGAGTACACCAAAGTCATCAAACAGATGCTTTCCTCAAAATCTCTTTCTCTTGGCAAAAATGCCTTCTTTAGCAAGGTAACTCTGAGTTTTTGAGTTAGAGAGCAATTTCAACCAAACCAATCACACACACACCTCATATATGTCATGTATAAGTTGTCCAAACTCTCACAAGTGACCTGTAATCCTTAAATCACAAAGTCACCTCTCAAAACCTCAAAATAGTACTTTTGTGCGTTTTTCAAGCCATGTCTTGATTCAGTCACTTTCCAAACCAGATAATGTAGAAGCAAGCTTCACTCACATTGAGTTTTGATGAAGACAACACAACAAGCTCTCTACAAAGATAATGTGCAAAAAGAAAGAGAATCAAGCTACATGAAGTACAAGGAGTTCAAGTTCAAGAAGATATCCTAAGTACTATCAAGTTGAATCAATTAGCTTCAAGTGTTCAAGTATCATGAAGATCAAAGGTTGAAAAAAGGTATATCAATGTCATTTAAATGATTATACAAGTGTTCACATGTCTTACATCTTGCATATCTTTGATCTAGTGCATTGCAAAGCTTTTATGGAAAGTTCACATTATTTTCTAAACTTTTTCTTGAAAAATCAGCACTGTTAATCGATTAACATGTGGGGTTAACCGATTAACCAATTCAAAATTTGAATATTTTCTAACGTTACAGGGGTGTTAATCGATTAACCTATATGGTTAACCGATTAACACTGCTACTGTATGCGAAAATTGGTGACTTTTCATAGAAATGTGCATTGCCTTCTCATCTCTTTTCATTCCTTTGCTGCATATTTAACATACCTTTTTGTAGGGGTGTTTTACACATATTTAAACCCTTCACTTTCAGATTTAACACTCACCTCCTAACAATTTCAAAATAAAAAATTCACTCATACTTTCATATTTCAAAATATTAGTCAAGTGTTCATTCAAACATTTTTCTTGGGAGAAACTTCTGCATATCTTTCACAAAATATCATTGTTTCATCTCATTCTTGTCAAGAACACTTGTATACATTGTTTGAGTGATTTTGTCTCAAAGGAGAAGATCAATTATCAAGATTGATATCAACATACTATCAAGACATAATCTTATTATCAAGAATATTTTTCTGTTTTATCTTGTTGTCCAGGATTGTTGGAAACAAGTGAGTGTTTTGAAGAGGATTGTTCTTCATAGACTTAGTTACTCATAGGTTAGATAGTAAGAATCACTATTGGTGTGATTAGGCTGTACAATAATTCTAAACTATAGTGAATTCTCTTTCGTGTTGAAGGAGGAGTGGAGTACTCTCGGGCTGTGAGGGGAACCACTATAATTCTCTTGTGTCATTTTTCCTTTCCGCACTTTACTTTCAAGCACTTATCATAAAACGGAAAAATAACCAAGAACCGGTAAAAATATCGTAGAACTTTTTAAGAGCCTAATTCACCCCCCTCTTAGGCGTATTTACACTTACAATTGGCATCAAAGAAGGTGATAGGTAACCTGTTCCTATTCGATTCAGATGGCTTCCGCAAACAATGATCTTGTATTCAAAGACGGTGGTAGTAGCAACAAGCCTCCTTTGTTTTCTGGCCAATACTTTGACTTCTGGAAAATCCGTATGAAGGCACATTTAGAAGCACAAGGAAGTGATATATGGGAGGCTGTTCAAAATGGTCCTTTTATTCCTACAATGGTTGTCAACCAAGTTGGCTCGCCAAAGCCACAAGCATAATGGGATGATGATGATAAGAAAAAGGTTCTCTATGACAAAAAGGCAATAAATATTTTACAAAGTGCACTTGGAATGGATGAATTCTTCCGCGTCTCAACATGTACAACGGCCAAGCAAATATGGGACACTCTTGTAGAAACTCATGAAGGAACAACCGAAGTCAAAAGATCCAGATTGAATACTTTAAGTCAAGAATACGAGTTATTCAGAATGCAACCAGGAGAGTCAATCCTCGACTTGCAGAAAAGATTCGTGCATTTGACAAATCACTTGAATGCACTTGGTAAGACACTAACAAATGATGAACTTAATCTTAAAGTGCTTAGGTCTTTAACAAGAGAGTGGCAACCCAAAGTGACGGCGATTTCCGAGAAGAAAAGTTTATCAACGATGACATCCGCTACTCTATTTGGAAAACTTCAAGAATATGAGACGGAACTTGGACTATTGGAGAAACGTGAGAACCAAGAAAAGAAATCCAAGAGCATTGCCTTAAAAGTTGAATCCAAAGTTTTGAAGAAAGAAGACAATCCCGAAGAGGACGAAAACTTTATGCTCCTTGTAAAAAGACTAGGAAAATACTTCAGTGCAAAAAATAATATTGGAAACTCTAGTTTCACAAGAAGAAAGAAGTCCTCAAAGAACAAAGAAAAAGAAGAATCAACATCCAATGGAGACATTATATGCTATGAATGTGGAAAGCAAGGCCACATCAAACCGGAATGTCCCAAACTCACAAAGAATCGTGACAACAAAGGAAAGAAGGATTACAAAAAGAAAGCCTACATTGCTTGGGATGACAACGAAATAAGTTCTTCATCGGACTCTGGTAGTGATCAAAGCGCAAATCTAGCATTGATGGGATCACATCATTTCGACGATGAAGACGATGAGGTTAGTAGTAACTTTTCAATTTATGATAATGATGCTCAAGGAGCAATTGATGAACTTTTAAGTGAATGCAAAATTCTATATAAAATCATCTCATCTCAAAAGAAACAAATATCAATCTTGGAAGAAAATATTGAGAAAATGGAAAATAAGTTCAAAGATGAAAAAGAAGAATTAATCAAGAATTTTGCATGCACTAAATGTGATTCACTTGCTTTTCAAATAGTTCAATTGAAAAGAGTCCTAGAAAGATATGAAAAAGGACATATTGGATTGGAACATGTTCTTAGTAGTCAAAGATACTCAAATGATAAAAGTGGTCTAGGTTACTCAAGATTCTCTAAACAAACTTCTAACAAGACCATTTTTGTAAAAGCTAAAGAAAAAATTCCTTTAGAGAAAAGTGACAAGCCTAAAATGGTTCAACAATATAACAAAAGGAAAAGAAACAATGAGAAGAAGTCTTATAATAAGAAGAAATCTTATCCCCCTAGATATAAAAGTAACTTTGAGCCTACTTGTTTCTATTGTGGTATTAAAGGTCATACTCCTAATGCATGTTATATTAGAAACTTTAGTGTTGCTCAAGGCCATTATGTATGGGTCAAGAAAGGAACTAACTTTGAAGGACCCAAGGCAATTTGGGTACCTAATAAAACGTAACTCTTTTTTGTAGGTATGCTTGAAGACCTCTTCAAATCAATGGTATCTTGATAGTGGATGTTCGAGGCACATGACGGGTGACCTAAGAAAATTTTCACATCTAACGCTTAAGGCCAAAGGATATGTTACTTATGGTGACAACAACAAAGGAAGAATCCTTGGCGTCGACATCATTGGTTCACCGCCTTCAACAACTATAGAAGATGTCCTATATGTGGAAGGTCTAAAGCATAGTCTCCTTAGCATTAGCCAATTGTGTGACCGAGGTTTCAAAGTCAACTTCACTAAAGATGAATGTTTGATTGAAAACAAAGTTACTCATGAAGTTATGCTAAAAGGTAAAAGAGTTAATAACATATTTTTAATTTCCTTAGATAACTTGTCTTTGAATTTTAGGTGTCTCTTGGCAAACAACAATGAATCATGGTTATGGCATAAGAGGTTTGCTCATATTCATATGGAGCACTTGAATAAGTTGATCAAGCATGACTTAGTCATTGGATTGCCGAAGATCAAATTCATCAAAGATGGGTTGTGTGGCACTTGCCAAAAAGGAAAGCAAACCAAATCAACTTTCACATCCAAGAATGTGGTGTCCACAACTAGGCCACTACAATTGTTGCACATGGATCTCTTTGGTCCAACGAGAACAAAAAGCTTCGGAGGTAATGTCTATGCATTAGTTATTGTTGATGATTTCTCTAGATATACTTGGACATTGTTTTTAGTGCAGAAAAGTGATGCTTTCAAAGCCTTCAAGAAGTATGCAAAACAAATACAAAATGAGAAGTCTCTTACAATTGCCTCCATTAGAAGCGACCATGGTGGAGAATTCCAAAATGCCTCATTTGAAGAATTTTGTGAAGAACATGGAATCTCACACAATTTCTCCGCACCAAGAACTCCACAACAAAATGGTGTCGTAGAAAGGAAGAATAGATCATTGGTGGAACTTGCAAGGACAATGCTAAGTGATTCAAATCTTCCTAAGTAGTTTTGGGCGGATGCGGTGAGCACGGCATGTTTTGTAAGTAACCGTGTCAATATTAGACCTATTCTCAAGAAGACCCCATATGATCTTTTCAAAGGGAGAAAACCAAATATTTCTTTCTTTCATGTTTTCGGGTGCAAGTGCTTTGTCCTAAACAACGACAAAGACAACCTTTGTAAGTTTGATGAGAAATCCGATGAAGGTATTTTTCTCGGCTACTCTCTCTAGTAAGGCATTTAGAATTTATAATAAAAGAACTTTAACTATAGAAGAATCTATGCATGTCAAATTTGATGAATCTAACCCCTCGAAAGAGGATATTATTGTTTGTGATAATGATGATGATCTTGTAGAAATTCACAAAGAAGATACTTCTAAAGACTTCATTGAAAATCTAGAAGAAAAACAAGAAGAATATCATGATGAACCGATTCAACAAAAGTCGATCAACAATGATCTACCAAAAGAATGGAGAACACATAGGGATCACCCAATCGACAAAGTCATCGGAGACATAAGTCAAGGTGTAGCAACAAGACTAAATCTCAAGGATGCATGCTTGAATATGGTGTTCGTTTCTCAAATATAACCCTCCAAAGTTAATGAAGCTCTTGAAGATGATCAATGGATCATTTCCATGCAAGAAGAGTTAAACCAATTTGAAAGAAATCAAGTTTGGGAACTTGTCCCTAAACCAAACGATAAACATATCATCGGAACAAGATGGGTATTTAAGAATAAACTTGACGAAAATGGAATTATTGTTCGTAACAAAACAAGATTGGTGGCTCAAGGGTACAATCAAGAAGAAGGAATTGACTTTGAAGAAACATTCGCTCCGGTTGCAAGGTTAGAAGCTATTCGTCTATTACTTGCTTATGCTTGTTCAATGAATTTTCAGTTATTTCAAATGGACGTCAAAAGCGCCTTTCTAAACGGATATATCAACGAAGAAGTCTATGTCAAACAACCTCCGGGTTTTGAAGAATTAAAGCATCCTTCACATGTATACAAGTTGAAGAAAGCTCTCTATGTTTTAAAACAAGCACCAAGGGCATGGTATGATCGTCTAAGTAATTTCTTATGCGAAAAAGGTTTTGAAAAAGGCAAGGTAGACAAGACTTTGTTCATTAAGAGGATAAAGAATAATACCTTACTTGTTCAAGTGTACGTGGACGACATTATCTTTGGTTCAACAAACAAACAACTATGTGAAGAATTTGCTTCAATGATGCAAGGCGAGTTTGAAATGTCTATGATGGGAAAAATGAATTATTTCCTTGGATTACAAATCAAGCAACTAAAGGACGGAATCTTCATCAACCAATCGAAGTATTGCAAAGAATTATTAAAGAGATTTGATATGGATGGTTGTAAAGCTATGTCAACACCAATGGGATCCGGAACCTACATTGATCAAGACGAATCGGGAACATCGGTTGATATTACGAAGTATCGAGGTATGATTAGTTCTTTATTATATTTGACGGCAAGCCATCCTGACATAATGTTTAGTGTATGTTTAGGTGCTCGCTTCCAAGCAAATCCAAAGGAGTCACATCTCACGGCGGTCAAAAGAATCATGAAGTATCTCAAGGGAACGACAAATGTTGGCTTATGGTATCCTAAAGGTAGTGTTTGTACTTTAATTGGTTATTCTGACGCGGATTATGCTGGTTGTAAAACAGATAGAAAAAGCACGAGTGGAACATGTCACATCCTCGAAAATGCACTAGTTTCGTGGTCTTCTAAAAAACAAGCATGCGTTGCACTCAGTACGGCCGAAGTGGAGTACATAGCAGCTGGTAGTTGCTGTGCACAAAACCTTTGGTTAAAGCAACAATTAAGCGACTACGGAATTGATCTTGGTTGCATTCCTCTCCGGTGCGACAACACAAGTGCAAACAACATTACAAAGAATCCCGTCATGCACTCAAGGACCAAACACATTGACATTCGACATCATTTTATTCGTGATCATGTGCTTAAAGGCGATGTCGAAGTGACGTTTGTTGATACTCATAACCAACTAGCAGATATCTTCACCAAACCGCTCGCAAAAGAATCATTCTACAAAATTAGGCGAGAACTTGGTATCTTGGATGAAGCTGATATCTAAACACATCTTTAAATTATTATTCATCAAGTTATTTTCATCATAAATTTGGCTAAATATATATGTTACCATGATATAATTTTAGTATATTTGTGTTGCACATGTTTTCCTTAAGTTTCATACTTGTTACCTTTTGTTATTGTGCAATTTTTGATTCTGTTAATCGGTTAACCCAGGGAGTTAATCGATTAACACCTGTAGCCTTTAAATTTGTGGAAATTTTGATTCAGTTAATCGATTAACCCAGGGCGTTAATCGATTAACCTGCGCTCACGTGGAATTTTTTTTTTAAAATTAAAACGTATCTGTTATGTGTGTGGATTAAATGTATTGAATGCATGTACTTTCAGTCAACACTTCCCCTTACTCTTCTTCCTCACCTTAAACTCACCATTAAAGCTCTCTTGGAACTCATCTCTTCTACCCACTCAAGTTTTGGTTCAAACATCACATTAAAAACCCACTACAATCATTCTCCTATAAAGCATTCTCATTCTCAACTCTATTTCAACCACTTCTCACCCAAATCCGAAAATCCCTCTCTCAAAACCTAAAAGCTTCAAACTTTATCCATGGCTCCTTTGAAGAAGGGAAAGGGAAAAATGCCAGCAAGCAGCTCAGCAGAACATGAGGAGGATACTCAAATGGAAACAATCAAGAAAATAAGAATGGATTTCAAAGTCCGGGTTCGTCAACTCCTTCCGGTAAAATATGTCAATCTCTTAGATTTTAAGGCTCCTTTCTTTGATTTTCCAAATCTGTTGAAAGTTCAGAAAATAGACAAGTTTGTTTCTGATAAAGGTAAATGTTATACTGATTTGGTTAAGGCTTTTATGAACACAATGTCTATTAATTTGGATATGAATGAACAACATATGCTGAGAGCGGTTGTTAGAAACTGTGAAATTGTTGAGAATTTGGCAGGAATAGCTGCCTCGTTGAAAATTCCGTATTCCGGATATTTTCTTCGCAAAGGTGCTACCTTCACGGATGGTCCTTGGGCTGAATTTAACAAGATGGAATACTACTACAGCATCTATAGATTTCCAAGAGAAGTTGTGGTTGCTGGACAACGTACAGCCCGTACACTTCGTTATGCTTCGAATTTGTCGGTAAACGATAGGATGTTACACTATGTTATCTGCTATGTATTAATTCCAAAGGACTCCAACCATGCTCAAATCAGTGATCTTGAGATGCAGATGCTGTTTGCAATCAAGAATAAGATCAAGATCAATTGGATCCTAACCATGATGTATCATCTGAAGCAACAAATCTCATTGTCCACCCGGCTCCCGTATGGTCGCCTCATTTCAAGGATTTTAGAAAACACGGATTTGGACCTCAATAGGGAACCGACTACTATTCCAAAGCAATTCGTGAATGAAATCAATATGACAACAATTGTGAGGAACACCGGTATTGTGGAAACTAGTCTTGGAAGTGGAACATACAAGTATGTTGAAGAAGAATCTACTCCTTCCTCCTATCCTATTCCCGAAGGTGGCATTACAAATGAGTTTCTCTACATAACTATGATGAATCAACATAGAGAAACCACCCGGGCAATTACTTCTCTTCGCAAGCTTGTGTTGGATTCACAAAATTAGCATGAAGATGAAGATGGTGATGATGATGAAGAAGGAAATGAAGAAGGTGAAGAAGGAAGTGAGGAGGTGTGTGATGAAGAATGAAGTATTTGCACCATGTTTTAATGTTGTTATGTCTTTTAAAAAATTCTGTTCTATGTCTTGTGTTTCGTACTTCAGATTTTATGTTTTGTTCGTTTATGTTGAATAGTGTGTACCGTACTTCAGTTTCTGGTTTGTTAATGTATGTGTGTTTGTTGGTTTATATGTGTGTGGTTACTATATATGTATATATGTTAATTATGAACTGTCATTATTTTGGAATCCTCTTCCTTTTTGCTAATGACAAAGGGGGAGAAGGATTGGTTTCTCTAACATTTTTTGTGCAGAAAATTATTACCCTCATGAATTTAGGGGGAGCTCCACTTTAGGGGAAGTATCAAACTTAGAGAAACATCAAGTCTAAAAATTCAATCTTTCAATGGTTTGGTTGTCATCATAAAAAAGGGGGAGATTGTAGAAGCAAGCTTCACTCACATTGAGTTTTGATGAAGACAACACAACAAGCTCTCTACAAAGATAATGTGCAAAAAGAAAGAGAATCAAGCTACATGAAGTACAAGGAGTTCAAGTTCAAGAAGATATCCTAAGTACTATCAAGTTGAATCAATTAGCTTCAAGTGTTCAAGTATCATGAAGATCAAAGGTTGAACAATGGTATATCAATGTCATTTAAATGATTATACAAGTGTTCACATGTCTTACATCTTGCATATCTTTGATCTAGTGCATTGCAAAGCTTTAATGGAAAGTTCACATTATTTTCTAAACTTTTCTTGAAAAATCAGCACTGTTAATCGATTAACATGTGGGGTTAACCGATTAACCAATTCAAAATTTAAATATTTTCTAACGTTACAGGGGTGTTAACCGATTAATCTATATGGTTAACCGATTAACACTGCTACTGTATGCGAAAATTGGTGACTTTTCATAGAAATGTGCATTGCCTTCTCATCTCTTTTCATTCCTTTGCTGCATATTTCACATACCTTTTTGTAGGGGTGTTTTACACATATTTAAACCCTTCACTTTCAGATTTAACACTCACCTCCTAACAATTTCAAAATAAAAAATTCACTCATACTTTCATATTTCAAAATATTAGTCAAGTGTTCATTCAAACATTTTTCTTGGGAGAAACTTCTGCATATCTTTCACAAAATATCATTGTTTCATCTCATTCTTGTCAAGAACACTTGTATACATTGTTTGAGTGATATTGTCTCAAAGGAGAAGATCAATTATCAAGATTGATATCAACATACTATCAAGACATAATCTTATTATCAAGAATATTTTTCCGTTTTACCTTGTTGTCCAGGATTATTGGAAACAAGTGAGTGTTTTGAAGAGGATTGTTCTTCATACACTTAGTTACCTATAGGTTAGATAGTAAGCATCACTATTGGTGTGATTAGGCTGTACAATAATTCTAAACTATAATGAATTCTCTTTCATGTTGAAGGAGGAGTGGAGTACTCTCGGGCTGTGAGGGGAACCACTATAATTCTCTTATGTCATTTTTCCTTTCCGCACTTTACTTTCAAGCACTTATCATAAAACAGAAAAATAACCAAGAACCGGTAAAAATATCGAAGAAATTTTTAAGAGCCTAATTCACTCCCCTCTTAGGCGCATTTACACTTACAGATAAAACCTCAAACACACTCCAAATAACATCCTTGAACTGTCCCAAATGGTTCCCCCCATCTGGAACACCATTTGAGAGAGTTGCTATTTTGGCCATTTTAACCCCTTTTGCAAGAAAGGGCCAGTTTGTGTTTTTGTAGGTTCCAACTGATTCCACTTACCCTAAAAGCTTCTAAGGGATCATTTGAGAGTGTCTAAAGCATCAAACCATTTCTGGAACAAGAGGCTTGACAGATTGCACCAAAACTCCAAAAAACTCAAAAGGAGGTAAGCCTCATGATTTGAACTTTCCAAAATATGCATTGTTTTGAGGTCCACTGATCATGCATCTCTTATATATGTCATATGTGTTGTGTTTGAACCAATTCATCATGTAATTCATGCCTGTACCAAAGTGTAGCATAGAAAATGCAATTATAGGCCTATTTCAAAACCCCTATTGGATTTTGAGGAGGGAACGTGATCTGAGAAAAATACCACCACTATTGGATTCCTTGTGAAATTCTAGGCAAGATGCATATAAATTTTATCCCCAAACATGGAGAAATGAGAAAGTTATGGACCTTCCCGTTTCTTGCCAAAACTTGTCTTGCCTTGCCTTGGGCCAGGCCAAAAACAAGGCATGCCTTGTATATTTGTTGGTTTGTTTCAATCAACGGATGTATCACCACCCCAGTGGTAAGGCACACGCCCTATAACCTTGAGGTCGTGGGTTCAAACCCCACCCATACCATTTTGTGTTTTCTCACATTTTTTCTATTTTCTCACATTTTCATGTTTTATTAATTAATTGGAAAATTAATAACTCCTTCAATTTTAATTATTTTTTATTGGTTCTTTTTGCAAAAAATCACAAAAATGTTAGAATATTTTATTCCACAAAAAAAGTAAGTTTATATTAGTTATTTAATATAATTAGTATTTTTGTGAATAAATTCCTTTATTAATTGTTTTTAAACATTTAAAAGTGAATATTTACTTTGAAAATCAAAACCAAGTGAGTTTTAATTCATCTTGTGATTAAACCTCATTTTTCAAACATAAAACCAAAATCACAAGTTGGTAATTCAAACTTATTTGGCATTTTTATCATTTTTCTTTGAATAATTACATTAAAAAATGATGAAATTAGGGTTTTAATGATTTTCACCCTAACAAACTTTTTCAAACACTCATGGGCCTCTAATAGAGTGTAAGATCCAACTCCTCTTTGAAACCAAAAACTTTCTGGGCCTCAGTCATTGGATAAGACCCACGGTGTTTTCAAAACATCGGTGCGATTATCGCCCGTTTAAAACAACCCTTGGGCCTCTCCTCGAGCTATAAGACCCATTCAAAATCTTTTTGGGCCTCTAATAGAGTGTAAGACCCAATCCCCTTTTAACCAAAACAATTTTGGGCCTCAAATATTGTATAAGTCCCTCTGTGTTAAAAGAAAACCTCGGCGCGATCGCCAGTTGAAAAATCAAACCCCTGGGCCTACCCTCGTGTTATAAGCCCCATTCTTTAAAAATAAATCTTTGGGCCTCTTGAGAGAGTGTCAGACCCATCCCCTTTGTACAGAAAACCTTTCCCGAGCCTCAGTCACCTACATAAGTCTTTGTACAGAACGACGGTGCGATCACTGATAAAACCCTAGGCCTCTCCTTGAGCTGTAAGCCCCAATTTTCCTTTCAAAGTACTTTCTCCTTTGATTATGTAATATACTGTTGTTTCCAACTTTTCTTTGTTGAACAACTAACAATACAGCATGGAAGCTCTACAACCGAGTAAGTGTTTACCCGCTTTCATTTACCGCTTTCATATGTATATAACTGTACTGTGGGGCTGTCTCACTGTAAGTCTTCTTTCATAAACTCATATCAATTGTGTAATAATAGTATAGATATTTAGAGTTTCCCCGGCAACTACGTCTAGAACTAGACAAAGCCTCGTCTCCTTACATCCGACGTTCTTCCGGATTTTTCAACATAACCTAAACCATTTTCTTTTACAACAATTTTAGATAACTAGATCTAAGGAATTTCCCCGTGAATAGTTCATATACAGAAGGACATTGTTCCATGTGAAACCCCTTCTGGAACTGTTCATTAGCCTCCTCTTGGGCTTAGTGCAAGGACCCGCAGGCTTCCAAAAAGCATCCCCGTCTCCTCTTGGGCGTTGTACAAGGACCCGTCGGCTTCTTAGAAGTTTTCACAGCCTCCTCTTAGGCTTTGTATAATGATTCGTCCTCCGGGAAGATAGCCTCCTCTTGGGCTTCGTACAAATTGTCCCCCGGCTTCTTAAAAGTTTCTAGCCTCCTCTTGGGCTTCGTACAAATTGTCCCGACGACCTACTAGAGGTATAGGAACATAAATTAGTCATCTTAATAGAACAGTCTTTCAAGAGTCTAGATCTCACCACTACTGTTTCTTAAGCATAGTACAAAGGATAGAACTCATAGACTCAGACAGTCTAAAGCTCCTTTGGATTCCCAGTTTTCCTAGAGAACAGGAAATAATCCCCACCCTCAGATCAAATCTATGAGTATAACATTACTCATATAAGAACTGATTTTCTCTTTTAACCAACATACTAGACCTGTCACTCAACTGAAACAGCTACCCTAGCCTCCTCTTGGACTTTGTACAATGGTTCTCCCCAGCGGAGCTAACACCTTAAGCCTCCATCTCGGGCTTCGTACGAGATACAAAATCACTCTCCTGTTGAGTATAAAAGACTCTCTTGTTGAGTCAGACCCTTTTTAGCCTCCATCTCGGGCTTCGTACGAGATACAAAAGGACTCTCTTGTTGAGTCAACCAACCCCTTTAGCCTCCATCTCGGGCTTTGTACGAGATACAAAACACTCTCTTGTTGAGTATAAAAGATTCTCTTGTTGAATCACTCCTTTAGCCTCCATCTTGGGCATCGAACAAGACACCAAACACTCTCTTGTTGAGTATAAAAGACTCTCTTGTTGAGTCAAGACAACTTCCCGCCTCCGCCTTGGGCTTCGTACAAGACACACAAAAAGACTCTCTTGTTGAGTCAAACCTTTTTTTAGCCTCAAAACTTGGGCTTTGTACAAGACAGAAAGAACATTTTCCCCGGAAAAGTCAACCGTTTAGCCTCCTCTTAGGCTTTATATAAGGAAACCCCGGTTGAGACAATCAACCTTTTAGCATCAAATCATGCTTTGGTCACAACATACAAACATCAACAACTCCTTTTCCCCATCTAATTGTTGTAAGCGGCAAGCCTCTAGATTATTTACATCCACGCCACTGTCCCTCTTTTAGCATGAGAAATTCCTAAGGAAAGACGGCATTACTCTAAACTGACAGTGCTTAAGAACCACGTCCAAAATCGCTCGCTACAGAAAAGTGGCGCCCACCGTGGGGCTCTATTGACTTCTTTCTTTCCTACGAAACCTTGGACAAGTTATTTTCATGACGGTTTCATCAGGGAATATCATTATTACTAAGATCAACCTTCACTAGGATCTTAGGTCAAAACCTTTAAATTGGGAAGGAACCACAGAATGGCGACTCTGCTGGGGAGCCATTTTCTGTCAGGAACATAGGATTCATAGCTCTTAAAAGTCTAGGACATTAGGACAAATATATATACTGTTTTTCCTAATTGATATATGTGTTTATTTTTCTGCTAATGGGAATGCGTGTGATGCCGCATGTGGAAAGGTTGAGTATACACCTAGGAAAAACCTCTTTTAGTAGTGCAGAAGCTATCGGAAATGGTTGTTACGCGATACTACCCTCTTCTGAGATTCTTCGAAAAAACATCACCTAGAACGGTTCTCGGCCTGCTGGTGTTTTCTCGACAAGAATTAATGATTTTGAGAGATAGGTTCAAAAATCACTAGTATAAACCTTTGGGATGGGTAGAGCCTTGACTTATAACACCGACCCATTGACCCCATGTTTTTTCTATGTTTTTGTGTGTTGCATTCATGCATTCATTTTAAAAAACATTAAACAAAGAAAGTTTTCTCTTCTAGTCTCTCTTTTTTTTCAATTTAAACTAAGACAATGATTGCAAATGTCAGAGAATAGAGATTGCGCTCATGGATTTTGGTAGAAGGAAAACTCATAAGTATACCTTCAAGGTTCCAAAACTAGAGGATTTGAGGGGATTAGCAAGGATGATCACTAACCCTGACGCTTTCAGAGCCAAGTACGGAGGTCTGCTACCTCTGTTAAGGGTTCAAGTAATTGAAAGAATCATGGATGCAGTTATTCAGTTTTATGATCCGGTCTATCACTGTTTCACATTCCCGGATTACCAGATCGCACCAACGCTAGAGGAGTATTCTCATCTGACTGATTTACATATCACTGATTGAGCTCCGTTTTCTGGACTAGAAGAAATTCCAAAAGATCAAACCTTTGCACGAGCATTATATTTGGACGAGTCAGAAGTCAAGACTCACATGACCACCAAGGGAGGAATCTCGGGTTTACCAGCCCAGTTCTTAACAAAGAAGGCCCTGTACTTTTCCAGTATAGGGAACGTGGCCGCTTTTAAGAGCATCTTTGTTTTGCTCACCTACGGGTTATTTTTGTTTCCCAACATAGATAACTTTGTAGATATCAACGCAATTAAGGTTTTTCTCATTGGAAGCCCTGTACCAACTTTGCTCGCAGATACGTATCATTCTGTACACTTAGGGAATTTGTACAGCGGAGGGGTGATCACGTGCTGTGTACCCCTGCTATACAAATGGTTTATCTCCCACTTGCCTAAGTCTGCCGCTTTTTGGGATCATAGGAGTGCCTTACATTGGTCGCAGAAAATCATGTCCCTTACCAACTCTGACATAGATTGGTGCAATAGGATTTATGCCGCGATCAAGATCATTAACCGTTGTGGAAACTTCCCAAACGTACCCCTCATAGGAACTAAAGGAGGAATCAATTACCATCCAATATTGGTTCGTCGTCAATTCGAATACCCGATGAGGCATGTCCCACGTAATGCTCAGCTGGAAGGTCTTTTCTTCAAGGAAGGAGAAAATGACAGGGCACTAAAGACGAAAATAGTGCATGCTTATAAACATGTTCATAAGAAAGGACGAGAGTCTCTGGGAAAACTGGACTGTGTCTCGGAGGAGCCCTATCTTCACTGGGTGCAAACTAGAGCTCTCAAACTAATGATGCCTTATCCTCATCACGGACTTCTTCCACCAAGGGAATCTGTCATGTACTTCATGAATGAAGCGGAAAAACTTCAGGTTACTCTCAACAAGGTTCAACAGGAGAGGAGGTCTTGGAAGAACAAGTACCGCATTCTCAATGTGGAGTGTACCAAAATACAGCAACTGCTGAAGTATAAGGATGCTCTGATTAAGATTTTGGAGCAACATGCTATAGAAAATCAGGATGTCCAAAGGAATTTGCTCACTCCTTTCACTTGGCAAAGGAAAGTACCAGAATCAGCACCCGAGTTCTCCTCAGAGAGGACTCGGGACCCATTAGCTTAGGTTTCTGTTTCCACACCTTGTAATTTACCGTATTTCCATTTCCGCTATCCTTTGAATTTAATAAAACGGTGTTTCCCCACTGTTTGATATTTGCAATCTAATTGTCGAAGTTTATTTTGATTAAACAAAAAAAAACAATTAATATAATCATTTCATCCATCATTCTCACGTAACGTTTTCTTCTTACCAACGAATCTCACATTTGTGTCTCGGTTCTAGAGTCAAACTGTCTCATTTCTGCAATACTCGGGCAAATCGTCAGAAAAAGATGGATGATCTCAAGAAAGAGAACAAAGAGTTGAAAGAAGAGATCGACGCTCTGAGAGAGGATATGAGAAAGCTTCGTAATGACATGCAAGCCATGGCAGAAGCTCGGCTACAAAGAATTGTGATCTCAGAGATCACCTCAATGCCCATAGTGGAGAAGTATGATCCTATGTATCAAATTTTGAAAGATCGTCCTTGGGGCATGCCACCTAACTATATCCCGGAAGGATATATTTCGCCGATCACTGGAGATCCGGAAACTTCAGCAGAAGCCGATAGGCCTGAAGGTTACAAACTTCGGGAAAGCGAAGATGCCAGAGGCATACCAACAACTCCTGAAGGTTACAAACTTCGAGAAACGCCAAGATTCACTGCCGTAGTAACGGTACCACCCCCTGTGGTGCACACTGTCCTGGAAGGACAAAATCCACAAATACCTTCTGGTAGAAAGGAAACTATGTTTGACAGAATGGATGAATTCCAAGATCAGTTCTTGGAAATGCAGAAGGAGCTGCAAGCCATTCGCGGTCAGGATTTATTTGGAAAGGACGCCGCAGATCTCTGCTTGGTCCCCAATGTGAAAGTCCCACACAAGTTCCAAGTGCTTGATTTTGAAAAGTACAAGGGTAACTCTTGCCCTCAAAGTTACTTAGTGATGTATGCTCGATGAATGTCATCTCAGACAGAGAATCAAGATCTAATGATTCACTACTTTCAGGATAGTTTAACCGGTGCCGCATTAAAATGGTTCATGGGTTTAAACCGCGCTACAATCAGCACTTTCACAGATCTTGGCATTGCCTTCGTCCAACAATATAAATACGATTTGGACATGGCACCAGACAGAGATCAACTCAGATCAATGTCGCAAAAGGACAAAGAAACCTTTAAGGAATATGCTCAGAGATGGCGTGAAATTGCCGCTCAAATTTGTCCACCTCTTGAGGAAAAAGAAATGACAAAGATTTTCTTAAAGACCTTGAGCTCCTTTTACTACGACAGAATGGTTGCCAGTGTGCCCAGGGACTTCACCGAAATGGTCGGTATGGGAGTACGTCTCAAGGAAGCCGTTCGAGAAGGACGTCTAGTCAAAGACACTGGGTCGACAAGCGGTATAAAAAAATACGGTAGTGCTCTCCCTAAGAAAAAAGAGCAGGATATTGGGAATATCTCTCTCGGAAAGCAAAGGCGACGGTACCAACCAGTAGCAGCTGTAACTCCTGCTATCAATCCTTCACCTATTTCTACGTATCAACCTCAGGTTGCGCAGCGCCAACCTAACCAACAGCAATTTCAGCAAAGGACACAACAACCTCTTCAGCAGGCTCGTCCTCTATACAACAACAACCGTACAACGCGGCCACCAGGATTTGATCCTATACCCGTATCGTACGCAGAACTATTTCCGTTACTACTGGCTAAGGGGCATGTCCAGACTAAGTCTCCTCTTACAGTACCAGAAAATCCGCCTTTTTGGTTTAAGGTGGATCAAACTTGCCCTTACCATCACGGAGGATCAGGGCATAACATAGAGAACTGTCTCAGTTTCAAGTCTGATGTGCAAATCTTTCAAATATACGAATTCGAATGTTCTCACAAACCCGCTGCCTCGACACGAGAAAGCTGCAGTCAATTTGATAGAGGGAGAGTCTAGCAACATCTATCAAATTCACGATGTACTCTTATTGAGGGCCAACTTGGTTAAGATGCATTGTAGACAGAGTGGATATGGCCATGTGCCACCTCATAATTATCACCAGTGTGATGTCTGCTCTAAAAGTAATAGAGGATGTTCCATGGTGCAATCAGCTTTACAGGAATAGATGGATCTCAGATGGATCCAGGAGCACCGAGTTCGTGGGGTTAACATGGTTTATACGAATTCCAACATCATTCAAAACCACGACATCCGTACGATGAATGTCAACTTGGTGGCGATGCACTCAAGGCAAAGCCAGTATCATAATATACCGCGAAATGAGTATAATTCCTGTCTGACTTGCTCGGTAAACAAACAGGGATGCTCTTTTGTACAAGAGGCCCTCCAGCGTCAGATGGATCTTGGATGGATCCAAGACTACCATGATAGGAATCATTATCAGATCAACATGATTCAAATATTTGATATTCGCTTGATGAATATCAGCCTGGTGGAGTTACACGCTACGCAAGTCCAACTCGGTTTTCTCACTTCACATGATTATCAGAGCTGTAAAGCGGGTTGCGAAAACGATCAAGGCTGTGCCCTTATCCAAGAAACACTTCAGCACTTGTTGAACCACTGGTGGCTTCCAATCTATATAGACGAAGACACCCAGCAAATTAGTATCACTAATGGAAATCCTACTACATACCAAAGTCAGGATGTTCGGTCGATGGAAACAGACCTCGTCAGGTTACACTGCATTCAAAGCGGTTGTGGCCAGGTGCCGCTACACAACTATGAGCGGTGTGGAGTTTGCTCAGTGGATAATCAAGGATGCTACTTCGTGCGAGCAGCCCTTCAAAGTCAGTTAGACCGCAAAGAGATTCAACCATGGTCAGGTTCTGGATCAGTCCACTACCTCGCTGATCAAATCGAGGACGTTGTCGTTATCTCTGATCATCAGAGGGCCAGGGATGTTTGTACCATCATCCCTCTACTTGACGAATCGAGAGTTTTCAACTGGGAACGGATTAAAATTACTTACGTTGGTCAAAAAAATTAGAAGGTTCCCATAGTCATCTATCTACCGGGACCACTACCGTATGAATCAACTAAGGCTATCCCTTACAAGTACGGTGCAACAACAGTCGAGAATGGAAAGGAAATTCCGTTACCCTCCGTCGTGAATATTGCAGACATCAATCGAGTAACACGGAGCGGTCGAATCTTCAACAGAGGAGTTGGAGAACCCAACAAAGAAAAGGAGCCTCCAACAGAAGTTCCCAATCCACCGGTCGGTCAATCCAATAATCCTGACCTTTCGAAAAACAATGATGAGATGTTGAAGCTCATCCAAAGGAGTGAATACAACATTGTTGATCAACTGTTACAGACTCCTTCCAAGATCTCGGTATTATCACTACTACTTAGTTCAGAAGCGCATAGGGAGGCTCTACAGAAAGTCTTGGAGCAAGCCTTTGTGGAACAGGATCTAACAATCAGATAGTTCGATAGCATTGTCTCTAACATCACCTCCTGCAATATCTTGGTGTTTAGTGATGAGGAATTACCTGAAGAAGGTCGCCGTCATAACATGGCGCTCAACATTACAGTCAACTGCCAGGACGATGCTCTAGCCAGCGTACTGGTAGACACAGGGTCAGCCCTGAATGTTATGCCGAAGTCCACCTTGATGCAATTATCATTTGAAGGCCCTCCGATGAGAACCAGCGAAGTCGTCGTCAAAGCATTTGACGGATCCAGAAAAACGGTTATCGCCCGAAGTCGACCTTCCCATAACTATTGGTCCTCACACTTTCCAAATCACTTTCTAGGTCATGGACATCCGGGCAACTTACAGTTATATATTAGGAAGACCTTGGATACATTAGGCTGGGGCGGTCACTTCAACCCTCCACCAAAAGCTAAAGTTCGTCCAGAACGACCAACTCATCACAGTCTGTGGAGAACAGGCCTTGCTCGTAAGTAACTTATCGTCATCCACTTATGTAGAACCGGAGGGGGTAATCAGAACTTAGTTCCAAGCACTTTCGCTACACAAGGACAATAAATCCGAAGGGGGAACTTCGATTTCCTCGTACAAAGATGCTATCAAAGTAGTCGAGAGTACCAATACAACAGGATGGGGGCATCTTGTCATCCCTACTGACAATAAAACAAAGAAGGGTCTTAGTTTTTCTGCAACCTGTACCCAGACAGCTGCTAACAATGAAAGTTTTCATCCCATTCGGAACTTCTTCCACAGTGGAGGTTTCCTTCAACCAGTGACTCAAGAGGTGCATACCATCAATAAAGATGATTCATCCGATACGGAGGAAGAATGGAAGTCCTATCTCAACGAGGACACTTATATGTCTCAGGACGTAACGCAGACTCCCTTTTGCTTTCCTGCACACAGTCCGAGATTTATACCCTGGTCAGATGTCAAAATGATATATTAAGATTGTGATCCGGAAGGATGTCGTGCTCCGCCAAACTCATTAGAGGAGGACATTCTGATGAAAGATAACTTCGACCACAGCTATTATGGCCCGATGGATGGCCTGCCAATGTGGCAGCCTTACCCAGGAGACTTGGGGCAAGAAAATCAGCCGAACATTGAAAGTCAGCTGAGCATCATTGAAAAGAATACCTGCGTCCCCACCATGTCATGGGATCAACACCCAGGTTATCCTAAAAATACACAGCACGACGATGAATTCGCAATGTTTGCAGGACTAGAATTCATTAACTATGCTTTACCCGAGGTCAACGTCATCGAGAGAGATGACTCCTCGAGTTCCAAAGAAGTGTGGGACACCTTGGGACAACCAAGTGGAAAATACGACTATATGGTCAAGTACACTGCTCCTAAAAGCTCTCGTATCAGGCTCGAAGACATCCAGCCAACTGGATGGGGAGATACAACTGAGAGTACAAATATTACGCAAAATACAACTGAGGAATCCTCCTACGACAACTCTGCTTGGGAGACAGATTCCAATGATCTTGCTCCACCATAAATCAGTGTCATTTCTGAAGACAAATCAAGGAAGGTACCAGACTTTGTGATTCACCGAAGAGTTCGCCGCCAATGGGTTGCTGTCGATGTTTCGAAGATTGTTCATAAGTCAAAGTAATTGCCGTCTTTAACCTTTCACCCTGTCCAGGTGAAACGGATGTTTTGATAGGGCTTACTTTCTATAAATATCCCTCTTCGCTTCGCCCAAAGCGATAGAGTTCTGTTTTATAGGGCTTTAGTTTCAAGAATCGACTTGGTCATGAATAAAATAACGTCGTTCTGTAATTTCCTCATTAATTGTTGTTTTCTCTTTTTGCTTTTCTCATAAAATGGTAATCCTTAAAAACAACTCAATAATAAAAACAAGCAGTGACAAAAAAATACACTGCACACACTTTTGCATTCTCTCTATCTCTTCTAAAGAGAAATCATCACGTCATGCAGATTGCTTGTTTTAAACCCTGTTGAAACATACGATCCAATGCCTTCTCCCATCTTTGAATTCCTGGTATTTGGGACTGAAGAAGAAGATGACAACGAAATTCCAGAAGAGATCTCCCGACTACTCAGATAGGAGGAAAGGTCCATTGAACCTTAAAAAGAGCCGTTGGAAACTGTCAACTTAGGTTCAGAAAAAGAGAGAAAAGAAATCAGGATTGGGGCACTGCTCAGTCCAACTGCCAAAGAAAGTTTGCTGAAGCTTCTCAAAGAGTTTCCCGATGTATTCGCTTGGTCCTATCAGGATATGCCAGGGTTGGATACCAGCATCGTGGAACATCATCTACCATTAAGATCGAAATGTCCGCCAGTAAAAAAAAGGATGATACGGACTCATCCAGACATGGCCATCAAAATCAAAGAGGAGGTACAAAAACAGATTGACGCGGGTTTTCTCGCCACGTCAGAATATCCTTAATGGTTAGCCAACATCGTACCCGTTCCGAAAAAGGACAGAAAGGTCAGAATGTGTGTAGACTACAGAGATCTAAACAAGGCTAGTCCAAAGGACGACTTTCCTTTACCACACATTGACATGCTGGTAGACAGTACAACAAAGTTCAAAGTTTTCTCCTTCATGGATGGATTCTCGGGCTATAAACAAATCAAAATGGCGCCGAAAGATATGGAGAAAACATCATTTATCACCCCATGGGGTACCTTTTGTTACAAGGTAATGCCGTTTGGTTTGAAGAATGTCGGTGCAACCTATCAACGGGCCATGACTACTCTGTTTCATGACATGATACACAAAGAAATTGAGGTATATGTCGATGATATGATTGCAAAATCTAAAATAGAAGAGGAGCATGTGACCCACCTATCAAAGTTATTCGAGCGTCTGAGAAAGTACAAACTCCGCTTGAATCCCAACAAGTGCACGTTTGGTGTCCGTTCAGGGAAACTCTTAGGGTTCATCGTCAGCCACAAAGGAATTGAGGTTGATCCTGACAAGGTCAAGGCCATTCAAGAAATGCCTTCTTCAAAAACTAAAAAACAAGTCAGAGGGTTCCTGGGATGTTTGAACTATATCTCCAGATTCATATTCCTCAAGACCGCGATATGCGCGTCGATTTTCAAATTATTGAAAAAGAACTAGGACTGCATTTCGACAGAAGATTGCCAAACCGCCTTCGACACTGAAAAAAAACCTGTCGAATCCGCCGATCCTATCACCTCCAGTAGAGGGAAGGCCGTTAATCATCTACTTAACAGTCTTCGAAGACTCAATGGGTTGTGTACTTGGCCAACAAGACGAAACAAAAAGGAAAGACTTTACCATTTACTATCTGAGCAAGAAATTCACTGACTGCGAGACTCAATACACTATGCTCGAGAAAACTTGCTGCGCTTTGGCTTGGGCAACTAAACGTCTTCGCCAGTACATGATTCGTCACACTACTTGGTTGATCTCTGAAATGGATCCAATAAAGTATGTTTTCGAAAAACCTGCTCTCACGGGAAGGATAGCCCATTGGCAGATGTTGTTATTAGAATACGACATAGAATAGCATGCTCAAAAAACTGTTAAAGGAAGTATTTTAGCCAATCATTTGGCTCATCAACCGATTGATGATCAGGGAATTAATCGGGTTTGACTTCCCAGACAAAGATGTCATGTATTTGAAGATGAAAGACTGCGATAAACCGCTACCTAGTGAAGGGCCAGAACCAGGTTCCCAATGGGGACTCATCTTTGACGGAGCTGTCAATCATTATGGAAACGGAATTGGGGCAATCATTGTAACCCCTCAAGGTACCCATATTCCTTTCACCGCCAGACTTACGTTCAAATGTACGAACAATGAGGCCGAATACAAAGCTTGTATCATGGGTCTCAAAGAAGCAATTGATTTAAGGATTAAGAGCTTGGACGTATATGATGACTCAGCTTTGGTCGTCAATTAGATCAAAGGAGATTGGAACACATACCAATCAGGATTGATTCCTTACAAAGATTACGCGAGAAGGTTGTTACCCTTCTTCAACAAAATCGAGTTTCATCATATCCCTCGGGAAGAAAATCACATGGCTGATGCATTAGCCACTCTCTCTTCCATGATTAGTGTAGTTCAATGGAATGACTTACCTAAGATCAACATCATGCCCCTTGAACGACCCACTTACATCTTCACGATCGAAGCAGTCATAGACGACAAACCTTGGTATCACGATATCAAGTGCTTTCTTCAGAAACAAGAATACCCGCCTGGGGCACTAAGAAAGGACAAAAAGACCCTTAGAAGGCTGGCAGGCAATTTCTTCCTGAGCGGTGATACACTCTATAAAAGGAACTTTGACATGGTCTTGCTTCGATGCGTCGACAGACCAGAAGCAGACATGCTGATAAATGAAATTCATGAAGGGTCCTTTGGCACTCATGCCAACGGACACGCAATGGCGAGAAAAATTCTGAGAGCAGGGTACTACTGGTTGACCATGGAATCCGACTGCTACAAGTACATAAGGAGGTGTCACAAGTGTCAGATATACTCCGACAAGATCTATGTACCGCCAATGCATCTCAAAGTTCTTTCTTCCCCATGGCCTTTTTCCATATGGGGAATCGACATGATCGGCATAATTGAGACCAAGGCTTCGAACGGACATCGGTTCATCCTGGTAGCCATTGACTACTTCACCAAGTGGGTTAAAGCAGCGTCATACGCTAATGTAGCCCGACAAGTGGTGGTCCGCTTTATCAAAAACAATATCATCTACCGTTATGGTGTTCCAAGCCAGATCATTACTGATAATGGATCTAACTTGAACAATAAGATGATGAAAGAGTTGTGCGTTGAGTTTAAGATCGAACACCATAACTCATCTCCCTACCGACCCAAGACGAACGGAGCGGTAGTAGCGGCTAACAAGAACATCAAGAAGATTGTTCAAAAGATGGTTGTAACCTACAAAGACTGGCACGAGATGCTACCCTTTGCTCTTCACGGTTATCGAACATCTGTTCGCACCTCAACAAGGGCAACCCCTTTCTCTCTAGTATATGGCATAGAAGCAGTGCTTCCAATAGAAGTAGAGATCCCATCAATTCGGGTATTGATGGAAGCTAAGCTTACAGAAGCTAAATGGTGTCAAAGTCGACACGACGAACTGAATCTGATCGAAGAAAAATGAATGACGGCACTATGCCACGGTCAGTTATATCAGCAAAGAATGAAGAAGGCGTTTGACAAAAAGGTCCGACCTCGGGTCCTCAGGAATGGAAACCTTTTGCTCAAAAAGATACAATCGTTTCTCACAGATTCCCGAGGCAAATGGACTCCGAATTATAACGGCCCCTATGTGGTCAAGAGAGCTTTCTCAGGTGGTGCCTTGAGACTTGCAACGATGGACGGAGAGGAATTTTCCTACCCCACGAATGTTGATGTAGTCAAGAAATTCTTCGCCTAAACTAAAAAAAAAACGTCTCGGTGGATTGAAAACCCGAAAGGGCGGTCCAGGCAAAAATTAGAGACATGATCAAAAATCATCCAGATGGATTGGAAACATCACAGTACAATCCAGGGAAAATTAGGGATAATGGCAAGTAACTATGTCCCACAGAGGAGAGTCCCTCAGCAGCAGTTACGACCTCCATCAGAAAAACTCCGCTCAAAGTCATCTTCGACAGAAGCTCAGGATGTTCGGAATTCAAAGTTGGTAGAAGGATAGTGGTCGTTATGTTTCAATGCAGCACTTTTCCCTGTAAATTACCATTTTCGAAACTTTGTAAATACTCATTGGAATCACGCGCTTGGCTGATTTCCATCCTATCAATAAAATTTGAGCCCTTGTGCTTTTGTTTATAATTCTCATTTGTTTTAGCTTTATAGAACGACGTTTTAACATGATCAACGATTCTTGAAATAAAACAAAAAATGAATTTACTTGTAAAACTTTTTCTGCTTTCAAAATAAAGTTGCCAATTTCTTTTGACTGTTGAACAACGAAAGAACATCGACCGCTTCTCCAGAAGTAATCGAGCTTCAAAATGCAAAATCAAAGTACTCCTTCTAAACCAGTGCGCCTGAACGAAGGATCAGTTATGACAAATGCGAATACTCCGTCTGACATCTTCGGCCGAGTTCTTATCTCCTAAGCCCGATCAACGGTTATTCCCCCGCAGGGACTACTTCTCCTAAGCAAGGCAGAATTGCTATTCTTGGACCAGCGATACATTCTATCTCCGACTGTGGCCGAGTATCCAGTCATGTTCATCTACTAGTCTGTATGTCGCGTCAGTTTTGTCAGCATAGACATACATACATCATGCATTATTGATTTACATTCATATTAATGTTGCATCACTATCAATCTAGTCGGTCTTATTCCCTAGTGATAAGCGTCCTCTTGTCAATCGAATTGTCAGTCCTTTCCTTGTCAGGAAACGTCGTGTGTGAACAACCGCTTCTCCACTTTGTTGTTGAACTAAAGTTGGTTCTTGGACCACTTTGATAACTTGAACCTCTGAAAAGGCAAGAAAACCTTCAACAAACGTCACTCTTCACCATTGAAGATGATGTCTTTGCTTTCCCGGATTAGGAAAATCCCTAGAGAAAGCTTCTCAACTAAAGACTTTCGGAAGCACATTGATTCTTCTCTCCAGAAAGTCAATGTTAACAAAGTCATCGGCACCTCAAAATTGGGGTACATCATATGGCATTTCTCTTAGAAGATCTCGAGAAAAGTATGGTGTAATATTCCCCAAGCAGACAGCAGTCTCTCAAGAGACTCGCTCTCCCCAGTAGATTCGACAAATGGCGTCTCAAACAGAGAAGTTTGTGCCTCTCTACCATCAAAACTTTTTCCGTCAAATGGCATCTCCCCAGGAAAATTCGACGAGAAGTTTGAGGAAAACCGCTACGAATAGCGTCCCTTATCAATAAAGTTTATTGACAAAGGAAACTGAGACCAGTTCCTTGGTAGGAAACCAGGATCGAGGGGAAGTTTATTTCAGAAACTGAGACCAGTTCCTTGGTAGGAAACCAGGATCGAGGGGAAGTTTATTTCAGAAACTGAGACCAGTTCCTTGCTAGGAAACCAGGATCGAGGGGAAGTTTACCTTTTCTAAGCATTATTGCTTAGCAAAAGAAGATGAACGCGCAAACTACCGTTCATGGCAAACCATCAAAATTTCAGGTATTCCGATATTTAATCCTCTTGCACCCCGAATGCCCGAATACCTTCACCATTCACGCCTTCGGGTCCAAGAAGATTAAATAGGGGCATCTGTCATACCCCAAATTTTGACCACTAAGATTCCCATCATTGTGGAAATCATCATCACAATATGGATAAACCATCATACCTCATTAGTCTCCCCAAAGATGGGTGAGCATCCACTACAATCAAAATTAGGGTTTCAAGCCCTCTCATAGCTCTTAGACAAAGGATCAATCAAGGAATGACATGATCTTCAACTTGTCTAACCTCTCAAATATCTATAATGGATCAAGAGGACTCCCACTTCAAGGATCAAGCACAAGGCTGCAACAGGCCAAGTGGATTAAGCCTCGAGATTGCCAGTGTCACCAAATTAGGGTTTTGGTCGACCAGGGCCTCCAGATGGAAATTTTCCTCTGGGAATGAGCCAATGCTTCAAAATATAACCTATGATGCCCCAAGGGACATCATAAACCCAAGCATCAAGTCAATTTAACCTCAGGGGGTGCATTCACAAAAAAATTAGGAATTAGGGTTTCTTGACCTAATTCACCCCTAAGTTGACTTTTGGGACAAATCAATAGCCAAGACCTCAAGAAATGATTCGAAGGTCACTAATACACCTCATTGATTCATTTGAAACAATGGATTGATCCAAGAAGCTTGAGCCACAAGTTTCAAGTTCATCAGAACCACAATTAGGGTTTTGCGAGAAAAGTCAACTATGCCTTTGACTTTTGACCCAGGAATGCTCCCAAACATTGGGACATGATTCAATACACCCTATAACACCAATGAAATCAATGCATCAAGTTTGATTTAGGTCAAGGACTTGATTTCATAGAGGAACGCACAGTTTGGAATTCATCTAACAAAAAGTTAACTGTGCACAAAAGTCAACTTTGACTTTTTGAGATTTTTCACAAAAATGGTTTTCTAACCCTTAAATGATGTTAATGTGTGATTGGAATCATCATTCATCAAGAAAAATCAAGAAAATTGGGATAGCTTGTAAAAGGGGTAACCATAAAAAACTTAGAAATTTTCCAAGTTATAAAACAAGGTGGCTAGGGTACCAACTTTGGAGGATCATAACTTCTAAACCACAAGGCCATTTTTCCCCATCCAAAGCTGGATTTGTAGCCCTCATGGCCCTCTACAAAAGCTTCAACTACACCTCATTCCAATTCCTCATGGATTTTGAGTTATGGAATGATCAAAATGCCTGAAAACATGAAATGTCACTTTTTCCAACACTTAGTGAAATTTTTACTAAGTCAGAATCTGCCTTACTTTTTTCCAGATGTAGGGGCATTTTTCACTTGGATCCAAAAAGTATCAAAACCAATTATGATCAAACATTTGTTGTATCATATGAGGGCTTTCCAAAATGACCAAGAACATCACCAAATTCCACTTGAGCCATGAGATATGACAATGGCAATATGCCTTGCTGAAAACGGCCTAGGCTAGGCAGAATTTTGCATTTTTGCTCGATTTGGCAAAATCAACTAATTACAAGCCTTGTCATCATCTTGGACATATCTGAGGATCAAATCCAAAGGGGACAAACACTGAGCCAAGCCTCCAAAGTCCTTGGAACAAGAAGTAGCATGCCAAACCTAGAAATCCCTAAAAGAGGGACAAGACTCCAATTTCAGATTGGAGCATTTAATGGATGCTTAGAGGTGGCATGGACTGAGCTATTTGCAACTGAATTCAAGCAAGAATGATCCAACAACTAGGGAACCAAAGGCATGTGCTCTAACCTCTAGTCAATGGCTAGAGGCGACTTGGCTTCCCATTGATCAACATTGGCCAAACCTCTGCTGTGGTTGCCATTCACTATTGATCCCAAAACAAACTTGCCTTACTATAAATAGAACTCATTTGTGCTCAGTTTGAGTACACCAAAGCCATCAAACAGATGCTTTCCTCAAAATCTCTTTCTCTTGGAAAAAATGCCTTCTTTAGCAAGGTAACTCTGAGTTTTTGAGTTAGAGAGCAATTCCAACCAAACCAATCACACACACACCTCATATATGTCATGTATAAGCTGTCCAAACTCTCACAAGTGACCTATAATCCTTAAATCACAAAGTCACCTCTCAAAACCTCAAAATAGTACTTTTGTGCATTTTTCAAGCCATGTCTTGATTCAGTCACTTTCCAAACCAGATAAAACCACAAACACACTCCAAATAACATCCTTGAACTGTCTTAAATGGTTGCCCCCATCTGGAACACGATTTGAGAGAGTTGCTATTTTGGCCATTTTAACCCCTTTTGCAAGAAAGGGCCAGTTTGTGTTTTTGCAGGTTCCAAATAATTCCACTCACTGATAACACGAATATGTATCATATATTTGCCTTGATTTACGACTAATACTCACGTTGTTTCAGCCTAAGTTCCAATTATTCCGCAAGTATTATAGTGTTTTTGGCAGGTACTTCATTGTCCAAGCTGAAAGGAGCAAAGCAGAGAAAACATGAAGAAATGAGAAGAAAACAGGAAGAATTAATAAGAAAAAGAGCAGAAAATGGAAAGTGGTGTGTGTGACGACCGTCACACACCTACCACGACCGTCACGCTCCCAAAGTTTGCCACGACCGTCATGCACTCATCACGGCCGTCACACGCTCAAAGATGTATATTATGTTCAGAACGCAGATGTGGAAAAAGAAGCCCAATGCACGCGCACATTGAGCAGTTTCTTCTAGATTCTCTCCCTCAATTCAACTGCATGTGAGCCAGTCTCCCTTAGACTTCTCAACCACCAAGGGTTATGCTCCTACTATTTCCCTAACCTTAAGGCAGAGGCTTGAGCTATAAATACAGCATGGATTGGAAAGCCAAAGAAATAGAACCTAGAGAATTTACCTTGAATTGCTGCATAATTTATTTCCGAATTTTTTACGTTCCTTGCATTCCTTGTTTGTTTCCCGTTTCCCATTCCTTGTTTACCATTACTTGAAATAGTGATAGTTTCTCATATTGAGGAGCTATAGCACCATAGTTAGGATTTATTTTCAATCTTGCCTTCATCATTTGTTATTCCGATACGATCAAGCAACAGCCTACCGGCTTGTCGAGGAATTGGTAGAACCAAGTTATTGCATATTTATCAGGTTTTTATTCATTATCTTAATAATAGCATTATCATTTCCTCATTACCATGTCTACTTTACTCTTTTGTAATTTATTTTTATGCATGTTTGTTTTAAGTAGTATGTCTAGAGAAATCCGATTTATCGGTATGTAATGAAGTAACTGGAATGGATTCGATAATTCTAAGCTAAAACCATAAACAACTTATTTTCTGGCCGCGATTTCTTAATTAAAACTGGACTTTTATTACGAGAGTAAAAAGGTAGCAAAGGTTAGGATTAAGACCACGAGAGTGTGAGATTTTATCCAGATAGCTGAAATCGGGCATTGGTTTTAAAAACAGCGAGAGCGCTTTAAAGTTAATTAGACTATATTAGTTTTCAAAAAGTATTTTTAAACTCAAATGGGCTAGCAAGAGCAGACATTATGATTTAGGAGTATAGTCCGAAGCACTAACCACGAGAGTGTGAGGTAAGGGCTTTTAAACTGATATTTTCTACAGAAATATAATGTGACTTATTTTTATACGCTTAGGTTTTATAGAATCCTCGATGGTATACTAAGTTATGTACCGATATCCTAATATCAATTAGTTTATCCTAAAAAATTTAGATTCCCTTTAGTTTCCCATTTTGAACTTAAATCTAGAACATCTTCACCTTAGCTAAACACAGTAGCAAACCGTAGCACTAGGTTGATTATCAAGTCCCTGTGGGATCGATATCTTTATTACTACGCGATAGGCTCTGCGCTTGCAGTTAGTAACCGTTAGACTCAGAAAGTCGCGACCAATTTTTTGGCGCCGTTGTCGGGGACTTTGATTTAGTCAATAGTGCAATACATTTGTTGCGTCGTATAGACTTAGGCAATAAATTCACTTATTTATTGGTTGTATGCCAAGTACTCGCTCAAAAAGCGAAGACCTCACACGACCGACAGACGAACCTGAACGTCTTCTTAGCGTAAAAAGACGAATCCAAGAATACTGCCTAAAACACGAAATACCTTTTCCTTTATCAGAACCTGAATCTCAATCCGAATCCGGATCTGAAACAGAACTTGACTCTGAATCAGAATCAGAAGAAGACATGGCTGATGGACCACAGAACCGTCCTCTTAAGTATTATGCTATCCCATCTGAGCAAGAACCACACAACAACATTGCTGCCCCCGCTATCAACCGGAACGATTTCGAGTTGAAACCCTCATTGCTATCAGTCGTACAACAACATCAATTTTCTGGAAATCCTACGAACGATCCTAATGAACATTTGACCAAATTTGTGCAGTACATAGACACAGTGAAGGCAAATGGTGTGACTGCAGACGCGATAAGACTACATCTTTTTCCTTTCTCATTAAGAGACAAAGCTTGGGCTTGGTTGCAATCCTTGCCATCAAATTCTGTCACTACGTGGGATGAGTTGAAAAAGGTGTTCTTAGCACGATATTTTCCACCAAGCAAAACAACTATGCTGAGAGCCCAAATTAATGGATTTCGACAAAAAGATAATGAGTCTCTTTACGATGCATGGGAGAGATACAAAGACATGATGAGGATGTGTCCGCATCACGGTCTTGAGGATTGGTTAGTCATCCATACGTTTTACAATGGTGTCTTGTACAATACTAGAATGACAATAGATGTCGCCGCTGGTGGTACACTTATGGACAAACCTTATACCGAAGCCTATCAACTCATCGAAAGCATGGCTCAAAACCATTACCAATGGGGAGGTGAAAGAACGCCAGTGGAAAAAGCTCAAACGAAAGGAGGAATGTACGAAGTTAGTAGTCTTGATCATGTCCATGCTAAGGTAGATGCCCTTCCTCAAAAGATAGACAACTTGACCATAACACCCGCAGCCACCGTGGCTGCCGTAGCTCCAAACTGCGAATTATGCGGAGTACCTAGACATGCTGCCTCCGAATGCCAAATTTTAGCAGGAGTCTCCGCTGATCAAGTGAATTATGCTCAAGGAAACCCATATGCAAATACCTACAATCCTGGTTGGAAGAACCATCCAAACTTTTTGTACAAGAATAATAACGCTCTGTATGCACCTGGCCAAGCACCTGCTGTGCCACCAGGATATCAAAAACCTACTGCTAACGTTCCCAACGTTACTAGGAAGTCAAACCTTGAAATTATGATGGAGAACTTCATTGCTGCACAAGCTCAACAAAACAAGGAGTTCCTTAACCAGAATGTTCACACCGGTGAGCAAATCAAACAATTAGCCAACAAGGTTGACGCTCTAGCCACTCACAACAAAATGTTAGAAACACAAACCTCACAAGTGGCTCAACAACAAGCAGTTACCGCTGCCCCAGTTGGGAACCTTCCAGGTCAAACTCAAATTAATCCGAAAGGACATGCAAACGCTATAACACTTTGGAGTGGAACAGAACTAGAAGGACCCACTGACCCAAGAATCAAAAATCCAGCCATGTACCAAAAGCCTAGTAAGAAGTCTAAAAAGGAAGGTGAACCAAAGGAAAATGAGAAGGAAGATAATGGAAAAGAGGCCGAAGAGAAAGAAGAACCATATGTGCCTCCGCCGCCTTATAAACCACCTATCCCGTATCCCCAAAGATTTGGTAAATCTAAAAACATAGGCCAATTTAAGAAATTTGTTGAACTTCTGAAACAATTAAATGTCACAATACCTTTTACAGAAGCAATCACACAAATGCCCTCATACGCTAAGTTCCTAAAAGAAATATTAACTAATAATAAAAAGCTTAAGGATACTGAAACCGTTATGCTTAATGCAGAATGCAGCGCTATACTCCAAAACAACATGCCTCCTAAGCTAAAAGATCCTAATAGTTTCTCTATACCATGTGTGATTGGAAAGTTTGTCATAGACAAAGCTCTGTGCGATTTAGGAGCCAGCATCAGTTTAATGCCCTTATCTATTTGTAAAAGGCTCAACATGGGAGAATTGAGACCAACAAGAATGTCTGTACAACTAGTTGATAGATCAGTGAAATTTCCTCTAGGAATGCTAGAAAACGTTCCAGTATGTATAGGACAATTATATATTCCCACATATTTCATAATCATGGACATCAAGGAAGACTCAAACATCCCTATCATTTTAGGAAGACCATTCCTAGCTACTGCCGGAGCCATCATAGATGTGAAAAAAGGAAAACTGACATTCGAGGTTGGTGAAGAAAAAGTAGAATTCATCCTCTCACAATTCTTCAAAGCACCTGCTATAGAAGATTCGCGCTGCTTCCTAGATGTAATTGATGAATGCGTTAAAAATTGGAAAAACACCAAAACACGTATTCTGAAGTGCTGAGAATTCTGATGCCACCAATTTTTGAAGATGATAATTGGTGTGGTGAATACCAAGATAACAATCTAAGTGAATGTCTCGCACTCACTCCTGACCCTATGCCTTGCCCAAAGAAACCAGCTCTAGAACTGAAAACATTACCCAAAGATCTAAGGTAAGAATTCCTGGATACATAGCTCGTACGACATGTTATAGTCAATGCAGACTTAGGACAAATAGAAACCGAGAAATTATTGCATGTCCTGAGAAAGTACGTGACTGCATTAGGCTATAACATCTCAGACTTGAAAGGAATAAGTCCCTCTATCTGTATGCATCGCATCATGCTTGAGGAAGACTGTAAAACCTCTAGAGAACATCAAAGGAGAATCAATCCCATTCTGAGTGATGTCGTTAAGAGAGAAATGCAAAAACTATTAGAAGTAGGAATTATATACCCAATATTAGATAGTGAATGGGTTAGCCCAGTTCACGAGGTACCCATGAAAGGAGGTGTTACAGTCATCAATAATGAAAAAGGCGAATCTGTAGCACAACGTACTCAAACTGGATGGAGAATGTGTATCGATTATAGAAAACTAAACAAAGCCACTCGTAAAGGTCATTTCCATTTACCCTTCATAGATCAAATGCTTGAACGTCTGGCTAAACACTCCCATTTTTGCTATTTAGACGGATATTCAGGATTCTTCCAAACTCCTATCCATCCTGACGACCAAGAAAAAACTACTTTCACGTGTCCCTATGGAACTTTTTCCTATCGGCGAATGCCTTTCGGATTATGTAACGCACCCGCAACATTCCAGAGATGCATGATGTCCATCTTCTCTGACTTCTTAGACGATATAATGGAAGTCTTTATGGATGATTTCTCTGTCTGTGGGGAAAGTTTTGAAGGATGTCTATCAAACCTCGAAATGGTGCTTGAACGGTGTGTAAGTGTCAACTTAGTGCTCAATTGGGAAAAATGCCATTTCATGGTCCGACAAGGAATCGTGCTAGGACATATAGTATCCGACAGAGGAATCGAAGTCGACAAAGAAAAAATTGAAGTTATAGAAAATCTCCAGCCACCAAAAACCGTTAGAGAAATAAGAAGTTTCTTAGGACACGCCGGGTTTTACCGACGTTTCATTAAAGATTTCTCTAAGATAAGCAAACCCCTATCTGAGCTGTTAATGAAAGATGTTGAATTCGTCTTTGATGACAAATGCTTGGACGCATTTCAAACACTCAAGCAAGATTTAATATCAGCACCCATTATGCAACCCCTAGATTGGAATAAACCATTCGAAATCATGTGCGATGCAAGTGATTATGCTGTAGGTGCAGTCCTAGGACAAAGAAAGGACAAAAGGCTCGATGCAATCTACTATGCCAGTAGAACCTTTGATCATGAACAAATGAACAACGCTACCACAGAAAAGGAACTCTTGGCTGTCGTGTTCGCATTAGATAAATTTCGTTCCTGCCTAGTAGGAGCAAAAATAATCATCTACACCGATCACGCCGCAATCAGGTACCTATTAAGCAAAAAGGACGCCAAACCAAGGCTTCTGAGGTGGATTCTACTCCTACAAGAATTCGACTTGGAAATCAAGGACAAGAAAGGCACTGAAGATGTAGTAGCTGATCACTTGTCGAGAATGGAAAACATCCAACCAGACTAAGTACCTATTAATGATGATTTCCCTTATGAAAGACACTTAGCCCAGTTAGAAAGTAATACAATAGAACAATCCTTGACCTATACTGATACAGAAACTAATGAAGTGGTAGAATCTGTTTACACTAAGACCACGCTGCCATGGTATGCTGACTTTGTCAACTATCTAGCAGCTGGAATGCTGCCACCTGATCTAACCTATCAACAAAAGAAGAAATTCTTCCACGACCTTAAACACTATTATTGGGATGAACTGTCGCTCCCAGGATTTTCATCCAAGTACAAACACGAAAGTGGCACCGAAACAGAGTTGCCAGCAATGTGTATTTATCCCAAGAGAGGGAAAGGAAACACTGCGTAAACCTGAGGGAAAGGAAAGAGCATGGTATTGCGACCAAGAGAACTGGGTTCGGGAGTCGGTTACGCATGAGGAAGGTATTAGCACCCCCACGCGTCCATCGTACCCGATGGGATCCACGCTTGCTTGTCTCGATCAAAAGGTGTAAGGAAAATATACTGGAAAAGGAACTGCTAGCTGGAGAACTGGAAAAGGAAAGGAGAGAGAAAGAGAAACAAATGTAGGGAAAATAAAAGAAGTGCTCGAATGGGCCCTACCCCACTGCCTACGTATCTCATCGGGAACATGAGAATCAGAGCGACGTAGTTCCCCTCAGCTAAGGGAAAATTGTTTGTGTTTTTTAGTGGAATACGTCAATGTTCGCGTCCTAGCAGTTTAGGTGTTGCAGCTCGCTGTATGGAGACTTAGGCGTTACCTGTTTGCGGTAGAACGGAAATGACGCATCCTTAAGGAATGAGTGAATGAGATGAGGAGAGAAATCCCGAAGGAAAGACGTTATTGTTTGTTTGAAGTTTTTTAGAAAGAAGTGTTTTTGAAGTTGTTTTGTAACACATATTATATTTAAGTCCCTCATGTAAGATCGAATGCCTCGCATATCGACCCAAGACGGGACGTACGCTAAACATTCTAAGAAAGTGAGAGAAGATCCTTCACCTCCTTATTCTCACATGAAAGGCTCATATACAATATTTGTTATGCCTTTATTAAGTGTTTTTTACTTTTGTTTTGAGATGAGAAAGAGAGACTCAAATGGAAGCAAAATGTGAAACTAAAGGGGGAGACTAAGACTCAAACCCTAATGTTAGCATGCTCAGAAGTCCTAAGGTTTAGTGTGGTTCAAGAAACCTAATTCTAAGAGAAAGGAGAAGAAGAGCAAAAGAAGCAACTTACTTCCAAGATGGAAGTTAAGTTGATCTTAAAGAGGGATGAAGAAGAAGTTATTCAAGGAAAGCATATAAATGCTTATCCTGATCACAAGTTGAATTATTAAAAGAGATAAGAGAAGATGAAAGAAAGAAGTGCATGTGGAATCATATCCACACACTTACTTACCATTTGCACCTACATGAAAAAGTTAGTTCAAACCATTTACAAGTATTAAAAATGAAGAAAGAATACCAAACGATGATCAAACCAATTAAGAACCAATGAATAAGGATCCTAAGAGATGAAACTCAATCAAGGTCAGAACCTACATCTAAAGGTGTTCTCTAATGTTAAGATATCAATCACACACAAACTATGTCCAATCAAAGTCTTAAACATCAAATAAGAGCACGTATGAAAGGAATAGATGAAGAATGGATGAATATGCAAGGTGATCATACAATAATGCTTCACACAAGATCAAAGTCAGAACCATATATCATTTATCAATGTCTTAACATGCACATGAATTATCATACCAATCATGGATGAAATGATATAAGTAGAAGAGGTAAGAAGAAGTAGAAGTAAGGAGAATAGACAAATATCAATTACATGCACAAAATGACATATTAAGGATGCATTACATGTAAAATGAATAGTATGGGCAGTGACATACTATTGATGAGATGCTAGTGGATTATTTGAAATGGCATACAAAATGTAAGCACAAAACATGTAGAGCATAAGAAGAGAACAAGAGAAGGAAACATGTCAAAGTTCAAGTTAGAATGCATAAATTCATATCAAATGTAAACATAAGTCAAAGTGACCTATAATAGAACTAAGATGACCTATAATATCATACAAATGACATATAAAAGATGCACAAACAAGTCCTAATAGGATGGCATAAATGCCTACCTAAAACTAGGGTTTAGATGTTAACAAAATTTCACAAAAAGGTTTCCTAATCTAGCATGCATAAACAAATAGTAAATGATTTTGAAAAATTAGGAAAATAGAACACAAATCAACTAAGTCAGAATGGAATCACATATCAAAAGTATAGCACAAAATTCCACAAGAACCATGCTCAATTAAGTTCACAAATTCACCTTGAAGCACCACAAAAGAATGCTCAACTGAGAACATCAAAACACATGATGAAATATCTTTTAAAAATCAAATGAAAATTGTATTACATGCTTAAATGTGTTATCTAACAAATACAAAAAGAATGGATGAAAAATATTGTGGGAGATGGGAGAAAGAAAATGCATAAATTTGAGTATCATGAAGAAGTTCACTCAAAAAAGAAATTAAAAGAAAATAATGCAATTATGCTCAACAATTAATGAAATCAGAATTAGAAATAAAAGAAAATTATTTAAATGCCCAAAGAACACTCGTGAATTTATTTAGGATTCTTAGAAATTATTTACTATTTTTAAAATAAGGAAATGGAAACAATATATGGAAAAGAAATTAAAATAAATGAAAATAATGGGGAGGGGGTGCAGCGTGAGCAATTTCCATGTTTAAAAGTAACATTGGGCTTAACAGGGGTGTGCAAATAGTGATCAGAAATCCAATCCACTAAAGCGTGTTTGTGTGTGATAGTGTGCATTTAAGTCAAACACGTGGAGGTAATCTGAGCCACACAATCATGATGATCACAATCAATCAAGACAAGTAAACAAATCTAACACATCAACAGGCATGCTCACCATACTTACCACACACGCAACCACATGCAATCCCTCAGAATCAAAAAAATAAAGCACGTGACATAGACTCTTCCTCATTAATGTGTTGGCATAATATCAAGTGTTGGATAAATCTCATGGTGATCAAGCATGCATGATGAGTGGATTAGATGTGAGGCACACCATAATAATCATGGAACACATGCACACAAACGTTCAGGTTACAAAATCAAGCATGTGAGGAGCACGTGGTATTTTAATGCGCTGGCCAAGTCTAAACCGTTGGTTGAAGATGATCAGACGGTCATGTTATAAAATTGAAAACCCTAGTTGATAAATGCCACCGGCCGGAGAAGGACCTCCGGTCATCTTCTCCGGCTAAACGCCACCGTCTGCACTTTTCCAAGCTTCCAGAAATTGACAAACCAGGTACCATTCGAAAGATGAAGTTACAAGGATCACGAATCTAGGCTCAGTTTTCATATATCATATGCATACAAAGAGAATCGAACACAACAACATTGCCCTAATTTTCAGTCTAAACTCCTAAGGAGCTCTATCAACTAGCCGGATATTCAGGTGCTCCTATTGATCTCAAATCAACACAAAAATAACAAAATCAATGAAAATCATGCAAGAAAGGTTTGAGTATTTTGGAACCTGAAACTTGCAGTTCTTTGAGATTATTAAGAAAACCAGAGATATCAACCTTATCTTGAGCTTGATTTGACCAAATAAAGGCTTGTGGAACTTTGTATCTTGAAGAAAACTGAGAAATTCACCGTAAGAATGGAGTTGCACTTGAAGGATTCGTGTTGATTCAGTGTGTTCTTGCTTCAAGAATACATCATTGCTGATGATGATGATGAAATGTGGATGAAGAGGATAATAGAATCGTGCACAGAGAGAGAAAATTCAGAGAGAGCAGAGAGAATTTGAGAGTGTTTTGGAATGAGAATGAGAAAATGAAGTGTTCTTCCGAAATTCTGAGTGAGTTTTGGATTTATATGTTGAGTTAAATGGTTTAAACCATGGTTAACTGAGTTAATGAGTTGGATTAACTGAGTGCACCCTAACTAACTGAGTTAAGTTAGTTAGGGGCAAGTTAGGAGAGGTTGTGATATGGTGAGGAATGTTCATGGTGTTATGGTGAGGTTGATGGAAAAGAGTGGTGGTGATGCTTCTGGATTTGAGAGAGAGGAGAGCTCGTGTGCAGTTTGATCCTGTGTGTGTAATGTTCATGAATGTTAAAGTGAGGGTTAGAATCAATGAGGCTGAGGTATGATTATGGTATGTCAATGTTGCACCATTGCCTTGTTGGATAAGTTTTCTCAATTTTCTCTTTTCATGTATGGCTCTATGTTTGTGCATGCATGGCAGGTGAAATGTTTGTCCAAATGAGGAAAACAAAGGTACATGAGTGCATAGAAATGTTTGTGGTATGACTGAACCAAAATCATGTACAAACAACCTCCCAAAATACATCAATGCACCAATGAAAGTAGGGTTGTTTGCAGATGAAATTCTTTCAAGTTAGTGCCTGAAATGACGAGCTTTTTGTGTCATTAGAAAGAGGAACTATGATAAAACATGATTGATGTTGGTTTTGGATTGAATAGAGGTTTGGAAGAGGATGGAAAATGGTTTGAAACTCAATAATGTGGGACTGTTTTAAAGGCACGCATGACCTGCCTGATATGCATAGCTATGGCTTGTGATTTTCAGCATGAACACATCAATTTGGGACCCTTATAACTCCATTATAACTTGCTCAAATGGAAAAATGTCCAACATTAAAGTTGAAGAGGACATTTAGATGAACAACTTTGATGTTCAACATTTTTTCATTTGAAGCATCCTTCAATGAGAAAAATGGCTGGACATTCTGCCCACCATGTGTTTAACAAAATTATGGCGCATGGGCCTGGTCTTGCCTTGCCATGACTTGGTTTTTGACCTAGTTTTGTCAAACTTTGATTGATCATAACTCCCTCAATTTTGTTCCAATGGACGAGTTCTTTATATGGATTTGAAGCTTAGAATGTGAAATTTAATTGGCTCAACTTGGGCTTGAGGTTTGAAGCTTTTATCATGGAGAAAGGATGCCTCAAAGTATGGTGCAAAATAGTGCCAAACTTGCCATTTTTGGAAACCCTAAATTTCCAAAAAAGGAAACTTTGTACATTTCTTGATTTTCCATGATCCCTCCATCATTTCTTGATCAAATATTGTCCAATGGATATATGTAACTTGAATTTCATGAATTTGACCTCAAAAGTCAGGAGTTGGCTTTTTTCACTACACAGTTGACTTTTCCCCCAATTTCTTGATTCTCAAGCATCTGATCAATTGAACCTCTTTTGAAATGAACCAATGGCCAATCTTCCATCCTTAGACACTTGACATCATGTAGAAAACATGGTGACCAAGTTTGAATCAAAATTTCCTCAGGAGACTGCTTGAACCAAAAACCCTAATTTGGACTGTTTGTTAGGAGATGATGCTCTGCCCAATCTTCTTGATGAATTCCCATCTTCTCATGACTTGTGGGATCAAATGGGAGGATATAGGATATAAGAGACCTTTGAGGCTTGTTTAAAGACCCTTGGCTCTTATTCTCTTGCTTTGAATGACCAACATTCTGAAGACCACTGATCACATGCCCTTATGCAATATGTATGCAATGCCATGAAACATAAGCCAGTAAAAGCTAAAAGCCAGAGGGCAAATTTTGAGGTATTACAACTGCTCCTATTCAATCAACTCTGAATCTGAATGGATGAAAGCAACGACTATCAGGAATTCAAGACACATAGGGATTGAATACAAAAATAACCGAGAAAATTTGCGCTGCGTGGATGAAGAGAATGTTGTGAATAAAACCATGGTAAGGAAGAAAAGTTTGTGAGAAATAATTTGGAACCATTGGACCCCATAGGAAACCTGTCGGGAACTGGTGCACTACCTGTCGGGAACTGGTGAACTACCTGTCAGGAACTGGTGAACTACCTGTCGGGAACTGGCGAACTACCTGTCGGGAACTGGTAAACTACCTGTCGGGAACTGGTAAACTACCTGTCGGGAACTGGTACACTACCTGTTAGGAACTGGTGAACTACCTGTCAGGAACTGGTGAACTACCTGTCGGGAACTGGCGAACTACCTGTCGGGAACTGGTAAACTACCTGTCGGGAACTGGTAAACTACCCGTCGGGAATTGGTAAGCTTGGACCTGGGTTACCTATCGGGAATGGGTAAGTGGACCTGTCGGGAACTGGTAAGGTTCAAACTAAAGGGAGCTGTCAGGGACGGCTACAGTTTATAACCAAGGCTTACCTATCGGGAATGGGTAAATGGACCTGTCGGGAATTGGTATGGTTAAAACTCAAGGGTGCTGTCGGGGACGGCTACAGTTTATAACCAAGGGCTTACCTATCGGGGATGGGTAAATGGACGTGTCGGGAACTGGTATGGTTAAAACTCAAAGGTGCTGTCGGGGACGGCTACAGGAATTCTATCGGGAATGGTTCCAAGAAACTTGTAAGCTGAGAGATATGACTCTGTGGGGATTTAAATGATGAAACCCTTTGCGCTGCTTTGAGATACCTGTTGGGGAATGAACGAGACGTTCTTTCTGGCTTTGCCAATGATATAAGGAGCAAAGTTTTGGGCTCTCGCACGAGTTATCAAAACTGGCTTATGCTTCACACGCATATGTTTGAATTTTTCCATGGCATAATGCTCCATCTCAATGGAAATGCTACGCGTTTTGAGGATACTATGCATACTATATACAAAATGCAAAGAGCCTCAACAAAGTAAGTGTTGAGGAAAGATAACTCCGCTAGGGATAACAAGCTGGATTGACTTCGTGGTCGCAAACCGTACTGGGGAAGACAAATTGACCTAATCTCCTGATCTGGGCACTGACCTGACAACCTGTTGAGGTTGTTGTAAGAAAAGGTAACTTTGCTGGGGAGGCATCATCTGAATCAGTCTACTTGGGGAATAACTATAACCGTAGAACTCCGCTGGGGAAATGATAACCTTCTGGCCTAGCTACTAGGGAATTGAGATTAAACGAACTCTTACAGAGGAAGGAAATACTTGCTGAGGGACTGAGATCAACCATATTTCCTGCTAGGTGAAGAAACACTTGCTAGGGGACTGAAATCAACCAAAACTCCTGCTGGGGATTAATGAGCTTACAACAAACTCTGCTGGGTAGAACCACTTCAGAGCGTCTCGTGCTAGGGATGGTTTCTTAAGAGAATTTTTCAGAAGATCCAACATCTTCCAACTCTTAAAAAAAAATTGAAGCTCGAGCCAAGATGCAGTAATTGAGAGGCTACTCTACCGGGGATAATAGATTTGGAACACCTCCTGCTGGGGAATTTTCAAGATGCTCCATGCTTGGGATGGTCAACAACTTGCTTTTGTCCCATGATACCAGGCTGATCTGAAGATAACATCCCAAGAGGATTTTACAGAAGATTCGACATCTCCAAACTCCTGGACACATACTGAGTCTTGAACATTAGCTGCGAGGCCACTCCGCTAGGGAATTTGCAACCGTTATCGACACAGAAAAGCTTATAGCTGTTGGAAGTAATGAATTGGAGAGTCGACTTAATAAGATACAACGCTGCCCTGTTTGAAACTGACTTGTTAATATCGAATCGTCGTGTGCGACCGTCAGCCAGACGATGGATTCAAGCCGTAGACATTGTGACAAAAGCGTGAAATGAGAATCTTTTTCTAAATATGATGGCTTCAGTACTACCGTTTGACAATGTTGCCGGGGATCATGCAGCTCTGTAAATACGCTAGGGATGACCACCTCCCAGAAGTACTTTCCTGCTGAGGAACCGTCTCTACTTGGGGAGGAACGATCATTTGCGCTTCGTAAAGGATTTTGGCTTGAAGACGTCATACACCTTTGCATAGCTATCCAATGAACTCTCAACACCTGCAAACAAAAGAATGCGAACATATGCCCCAAGGTAACATGGGTTTTGTAGTATTCACCCAAGCACACCCGTCATCTAAAGCAATTTTAAATGTTTTCCTTTTATGCATGTTATTGTAGAACCCCAATGTTTTCACATGCAAATGTTTATCAAAATTTTTGGACGTTTGTGTAAACAAAACAAATTATAAAGACAAAACAAACAGATAGAATTATTCTGAATAAAGACCATTTTATTGATTGAAGAGCCTGAAAATTGGCATTTACATCAAGAAGCAATTCCTGGAAAGAGGTAATTGCCAAAACGGAAAAGAAACTGTCCTAATGGCAATGTGAAACTGGAACTCCATTGAGTTTCAACCCTACTATGATTCATATATCTTCAAAACTCTCCAATAGCTTTGCCTTCAACGGGGGACGATTGAACTGATTCCTATCCTTCGGAGTGCTTATTGATTGAGACGAGACAATACAGATTACTCAAATCGCAGTTTTCACTAAATCTCTCTTTTGCATGGATCGCCCTTTATGGGTTTTCAATCCACCGAGATACCTTTTTTGCCTAAGTTGCCCTTGCGGGTTTTCAACTTATCGGGTGTACTTTCTTTTTTTTTTATCCCTAATTTTTGCCCGAACCTTTTTTTCCTTTTTTTTTTATGGTTCGCCGGGATGCCCTTTTTTGCCTGGACTCTCTTTTTACTGTCCAGCGGGTCTATTCATGCGAAGTATTTTTTAACTGCGTCTGAGTTCACAGGTGACGGAAAATCTTCACCGTCCATTGTTGTAAGCATCAAGGCTCCACCCGAGAATACCTTCTTAACAACATATGGACCTTCATAATTACGAGTCCATTTTCCCCTGTGATCCGTATTAGGAGGAAGAATCCTTTTCAATACCAAGTCGCCCGTCTGGTAAGTCCGGGGACGCACTTTCTGGTCAAATGCCCGTTTCATTCTCCTCTGATACAGTTGTCCATGACTTACTGCAGCCAATCGTCTTTCTTCAATGAGACTCAACTCGTTGAACCTCGCTCAAACCTATTCAGCCTTGTCAAGTTTAACATCCATCATGACCCTTAAAGAAGGGATCTCAACTTCAACCGTTAGCACTGTTTCCATATCGTATACAAGAGAAAACGGGGTTGCCCCAGTATATCTACGAACAGAGGTACGGTACCCATGCAAAGCGAAAGGCAACATTTCATGCCAAGCCTTATACGTCACCACCATCTTTTGCACAATCTTCTTGATATTTTTGTTGGCTGCCTCGACGACACCATTCATCTTCGGGCGATAAGGAGAAGAATTGTGATGTTCAATTTTGAAGCTCTGGCATAGCTCTTGCATCATCTTATTATTGAGATTAGAACCATTTTCAGTAATGATCCTTTAGGGCACCCCATATCGGCAAATAATCTTCTTCTTAATGAATCGGGCTACCACCTGCCTGGTGACATTTGCAAAAGAGGCAGCTTCCACCCACTTGGTAAAGTAATCAATAGCCACCAAAATGAATCGATGCCCGTTGGAAGTAGTAGGCTCAATCTTTCTAATCATATCAATGCCCCACATAGCAAAGGGCCATGGAGAACTCATCACATTCAGGGGATTTGGTGGCACATGCACCTTGTCAGCATAGATTTGGCATTTGTGGCATTTTCGGACATACTTAAAGTAATCAGCCTCCATAGTAAGCCAGTAATACCTGGCTCACAATAATTTCTTCTCCATAGCATGCCCACCGACATGGGTACCGAAAGATCCTTCGTGCACTTCCTGCATTAACAGGTCTGCTTCGTGTCTATCCACGCATCTGAGCAAGACCATGTCAAAGTTTCGCTTGTAAAGCACATCCTCGTTCAAGAAGAAGTTTCCTATTAATCTCCTCAGAGTCTTTTTGTCATTGTTTGATGCCCCAGTCGGATACTCTTCACTCTTCAAGAAACGCTTGATATCAAAATACCAAGGTTTATCATCAGTCGTCGTATCGGCGACAAACACATGAGCAGGTCTGTCTAGCCTCATCACATCGATCTTGGGTATATGGTTCCACCAATTCACCTGAATCATGGAAGATAATGTCGCTAAAGCATCAGCCATTTGATTCTCATCACGAGGTACAATTTTACTGTTGTAAAGAAATTCAACAGTCTTCTCGCATAGTCTCTGCAAGGAATCAAGTTCTGCTGGTTGGTATGCCAATCTCCATTGATCTGGTTGATCACTAGAGCAGAGTCCCCAAATATCTCAAGAGTCTTGATTCTTAAATCAATGGCTTCTTCAATACCCATGATACAAGCCTCATATTTCGCTTCATTGTTAGTGACATCAAAAGTCAACCTGGCAGTGAAAGGTATGTGTGATCCTTTCGGAGTAATAAGGACTGCCCTAACACCACTTCCATTCATGTTAACAGCCCCATCGAACATCAGTTTCCATTTGTCATCAGGATCCGACCCTTCGTCAACCGGAGGCTCTTCACAATCTTTAGCCTTGAGACACATGATGTCTTCAACAGGAAAGTCAAACCTCATTGGCTGATAATCATCAATAGGCGACTCGGCAAGATAGTCAGACAACACACTCCCTTTGATAGCTTTCTAGGAAGTGTATTGTATATCATATTCAGTCAAAACCATCTGCCAACGAGCGACCCTTCCATTAAGAGCTGGATTCTCAAAAATGTACTTGACTGGATCCATTTTTGAAATCAGTAGGGTTGTATGAGTCAGCATGTATTGTCTCAATCGCTTAGCAGCCCATGCTAGTGCGCAGCATGTCTTCTCAAGCATTGAGTACCTGGACTCGCAATCGGTGAATTTTTTGCTCAGCTAGTATATAGCATGTTCTTTCCTACCTGTCTCATCGTGTTGACCAAGAACACAACCCATTGATCCATCACGTACAGAGAGATACATAATCAGTGGCCTCCCAGGAACTGGAGGCATGAGAATCGGAGGAATTTGCAAATATTCTTTTATTTTATCAAAGGCCTTTTGACAATCATTGTTCCACCGGATTGATTGATCTTTTCTCAATAATTTGAATATTGGTTCGCAAGTCGTGGTAAGATTAGATATAAATCTTGCAATATAACTCAGTCTTCCCAAAAATCCATGAACTTGTTTTTCTGTTCTTGGCTCCGACATTTCTTGAATGGCTTTTACCTTTGCTGGATCCACCTCGATTCCTTTTTCACTGACAACGAAGCCCAGCAGCTTACCAGATCTTACCCCGAAAGTACACTTATTTGGGTTTAGCCTCAGTCTGAAATGTCTCAACCGTTCAAACAACTTTTTCAAATTTATCAAATGCTCTTCTTCTGTTTGTGATTTGGCAATCATATCATCCACATAAACTTCAATTTCTTTATGAATCATATCGTGGAAAAGCGTCACCATGGCACGCTGATATGTTGCCCCAGCGTTCTTTAAACCAAACGGCATCACCTTATAGCAGAATGTGCCCCAAGGGGTAATAAATGTAGTTTTCTCCATATCCTCCGGCGCCATCTTGATCTGGTTATATTTGGAAAACCCATCCATGAAAGAAAACACAGAGAATTGAGTTGTATTATCTACCAACACATAAATGTGTGGTAATGGAAAATTATCTTTTGGACTCGCCCTATTCAAATCTCGATAATCCACGCACATTCTGACTTTTCCATCCTTCTTCGCCACATGCACAATATTAGCGACCCATGGTGGGTAACTAGTAACAGCTAGAAACCATGCATCCAACTGCTTTTGCACCTCCTCTTTGATTTTGATGGCCATTTCAGGTTTGGTTCTCCGAAGCTTCTGCTTGACAGGAAAACAACCCTCTTTCAGTGGCAATCTGTGCACAAAAGATATCCATATCCAATCCCGGCATATCTTGCTAAGACCAGGCGAAGACGTCAACATACTCTCACAACATCTAAATCAGCTCTTTCTTTACATTCTCTGCCAGGCTTGCCCCTACTTTGACCTCTTTCCTTACCTCTTCAGTACCGAGATTGACAACTTCTATAGATTCCTGATGAGGCTGAATGGCTCTTTCTTCCTGTTTCAATAATCTAGCCAACTCTTCAGGAAGCTCACAGTCTTCCTCATCCCCCTCTTCAGCTTGGTATATTGGATTATCAAAGACATAATAAACCATAGCAGTGTCGTCATCAACAAGATCCAGAGAATTATTTCTGCATGAATGATAATTCATGCTTTTAGAAATTTCTCTTTGAAAGGAAAAGGAAAAATGCAAAAATACTGTGAAGAAAACATTGCCATTTTTATTTTAAAAAAAAATGAAAGACCGAGAACACAAATTTGAATACTCAACGTCCTTTTATTAATGATAAAGATTTGAATGAGAACAAATAGGGCCCTACAATGAAGTCACTATGCCTTGGGCAGAGCATATGACCTTTGCATGCTTAATGAAAGAAAACATAGAAAATTACTTACTTGGCAGAGTAACTTGGATGAGATCCTCCGAAAACCAATTATTCAGCTTCACTACTGGGGCACATGGGCGCATCCAATTGTCCAGGTCATAGTCATTATCTTCACCATCTTCAACTGTTGCACAAATCTAGCTTGGATGTATGACTCCTCCACTTGAGAAAATAACTGGCCCTTGGCGCTCTTGACCCTTTATCATTGGAACTCGAGGAGGTTTATAACCAATTCCGCTTTTATCATCCTTGAAAGGTAGCTCAATCACTTGTCCCCAACCTTCGGTATGACCAGACTTCACCACTTCCAAAGCCTGCTTATACGAAGTCATAGAGGTTCCCACCCTTGCCTCACCAGATGGAGAATCTTTAACCATATTCATAGTTTCAAATGCCTGACAGAGAGTTTCGTGGATTTGTCCGTCCATCTCCACGAACTTGAAGGACGACAGATGACTCACAAAAATATCTTCCTCTCCGCATACCGTAACAACCTGACCGTCAACTACAAATTTTATCTTCTGATGCAAGGTTGAAGATACAGCCCCAGCAGCGTGGATCTATGGACGGCCCAATAGACAACTATAGGCCGGTTGGATGTCCTTCACATAAAACACTGTATTAAACACCTGGGGTCCGATCTGGACAGGCAGCTCTACCTCTCCAAACACTGATCTCTTTGAACCATCAAATGCTTTCACCACTAGATCACAAGGCCTAAGTACAACCCCATCCACATCCATCTTTGCTAATGCTTTCTTAGGTAACACATTGAGGGACGAACCGGTGTCCACCAATACATGGGATAACATAGCACCTTTACATTCCATCGATATGTGGAGAGCTTTATTATGGTTCCTTCCTTTCGGCAATAAGTCAAAATCAGTGAACCCTAGACCGTTACCAGCATTAACATTGGAAATCACACTTTCAAGCTGGTTCACTGAGATTTCTTACGGTTCGTACGCCATATTCAAAATTTTTAACAAAGCATTCCGATGTGCTTCGGAACATAGCAACAATTACAATATGGAGATCTTAGAAGGAGTTTGATGTAGGTGGTCAACGATCTTATAATCGCTCTTTCGGATTATTCTCATGAATTCCTCAGCATCTTTCTCCAATGACTTATCAGATTCCGCCCCTGGCACTGGTTCATCATTTATCACCTGCTTTCCTTTTGCTTTCACTGATGCTTCAGTATCGTCTTTCCTGAGTGTCTGAGGAGCAAAAAGCCTTCCGCTGCGAGTAAAACCACCCAATCCTCCAACATTTCTGATACTTGAACCACTTTCTTTAGGAGTCTGTACCTCTTGCCTCTGTCCTTGACTATTAGTTCCATAATACCACGGAATAGAAACCTTGTTCTCATTTGGGACATGGTTGGGAACAGTTATAGTTATAGGAGCTACCCGTTCAGGCGCAGATATCTGTACGGGAGCAGGCCCCGGAATTTCCACAGGATCAAAGTTGATTGTAATAGTAGAAACTTCATCATCATTCTTTTTCAACTGATCAAATTGTAAACGTCCTTCATCCATCATGCTCTGAAGGCTATTTCTCAACTTCACACAACCATTATCAGCAATCAAACAATCTTCACAACTTTCTGAACAACCAGGAAATACAATCCCTCTCAGCAGGCAGTCCTTCACAACTTTCAACGGAGTCTTGACATCATTAATGTCCCTCACCAGATTCAAATTTCTATCTTCTTCAATCGAATTCACCCCTGGTCCACTATGCGGAGGCATGGGATTTTGAATTACATTAGGCCTCGGAGCAAAATTAATAGCCTTTGAATCAACAAGGTCTTGAACCACATGTTTGAAAGCCTTGCAATTTTCCACATTGTGACCTGGCGCATTTGAGTGAAATTCACACTTTTCATTTGCATCATACCCAAAAGGTAATTTACCCACTGGGGGAGCCAAAGTCCTCAATTGTACCAACTTCAAACGAAGTAAATTCTGTAGCATTTGTGAGCATGTCATAGGGAAAGCATCAAAATGTCGGTAATTCATTCTCTTTCTTGGGTGATACTGCCTTTGCTCTGCAGGTTGAGCCTCAGTTCCCGGAGTTGGAATAGTTATAGAGGCTGCTTGGTGATATGAACCATGTCATCCTCTACCTCTCCCCCCTTGTGCATATGCAGCATTAGTGTCACCTTCACGCTTTCTGTTATTGTTACCAAAAAACTTCTTTGCGGGAGCCGAACTTGTACCAGTTCCGTCCTGAATCTTCCCCATCTTTAGCAAACTCTCGATCCTTTCTCCAGCAATTACTATGTCAGCAAAACCAGTGGATGGACAAGCAGCCAACCGATCGAGATACGGACCTTGCAAAGTATTCATGAACATATCAGCCATTTCTCTATCTGCCAACGGAGGTTGCACCTGAGCAGCAAGTTCACGCCACCTCTGGGCGTACTGCTTAAAACCTTCCTTAGGGTCATGTGTCATGCTTTGTAACTGAGTGCGATTCGGTGTCATGTTGATGTTATACTGGTATTTCTTCAAGAAAGCCAAGCACAACTCTTTCCAACTTCTGATGCGAGCCCTGTCCAACTTTATATACCATTCCAGTGAGGCTCCAGACAAGTTGTCTTGGAAAAAATACATCCATAACTTCTGATCATCAGAATAAGCCGCTATCTTCCGATTATACGCCTGGAGATGAGTTTTGGGACAAGTACTGCCATTGTACTTGTCAAAAGTAGGTGGTTTAAACTTCGGGGGAATCTTGACACCCTGTACTAGTCCCATATCTTCAACATCAATTCCTAAAAGATTCTGACTTTCTATAGCCTTCACTCTTTCAGCGAGTCCCTCGTATTTCCTGTCATCATGGTAGAATCCCATATCAGCATTAAGTACGGAAAACTGGTCATCCTAACGATCTTCCACCAGCCCGTTGTTGCCTGGAACAAAAGCCAAGTTAACTCCAACCGGAGGAGGAGTAAAAACAGGAGGATTGACAACAGGAGGGTTAACCCTAGGGGGATTAACGTGATCACCAGTAGGAATCTCTGTCTCCAACCTTTGGATGGTAGCCCGCATGTCTTCTTGCCCTGCTCTCAGGTCCTGCTGCCCCTGGGCAACACCCTGCATCAAATTCATAAACTGTTCCATGCGTACCCTTAACTCAACCAACTCTGTTTGTACCTGATCCATGGCTCCAGCTTGGTTTCGTCTGGTTGCGTATCGGTGAATGTGGGAATCAACTATTATGCCTGAAATTAAATAAAGGTTAGAAAGCTCCTGCAACAAGTACCTGTTATGCAAAATGAAATGTTATGCAATGCAAATTCCATGTTTATTCATTTTGAAGCGTTCCTTCCTTTGATTCCAGTTTGACCGAAAGGGAACATCGCACATTCCTGCAATTGCTAATATTGATAGAACATCAGAGGTGCATATTAATAATTCAGAATACCCATCATATACGGCCCAGTGAGTGTGTGAATCATTGTATAATTTGATGAAGAATCCACCTCAATAATACCAAACGAAACACCATTAGCATAAATGAAAACCCACAACCAGGTGTGGAATAGTCAAATACAAATTGGTTCTGAACAAATACAACTGAATAGCCTGGATACAAGCAAAAGAAAACCCATCAAAAAGCCTGATGGTGAATTTCCAGAATAACAACAAAACAACTCAGACACTAAGCCCATACGAGTCTTCCCGGACCTCCTTGAGAAGTGCTTCAGTAACTGGATCATTAGGGTGTTCTGTAAGACTCCTGATCAGCTGACTCCTTATCTTGACAGCTTCCTCCAGCTTTCTGATATGATCCTTAACGTCTAGCTCTTTGACTCACTTTACTCCGGCGCGGACTTTCAGATCTTCAATCTCTCGGTTGGCTGAACTAAGCTGCTTGAGAAATTTGCCTTCTTTACTCTTCAAATTGTTTCTCAACTCATCATTTTCAGCCCTAATTCTCGCTTCGATCTCCCTTCGGCACTCGGAGAACTCATCCCATCTCTGCTGCCCTTTGGCAAGTGCATTTTCAGACTTTGACAACTGCTCGTTGATACGCTTGCACGCCTCTTTTAACGCCATCTCATTTTGCTTGACCTTGCTAATATAGATAGTGTCCTCTGCAATTCTTTTCTCATTTGCCTCATGACGCTCAGTCAACTTTTGGAGTTCGTAATCAACATTACGCTTTTCACAAAGCGTCTTTCAGAGTCCTTCACTTAGCTTCTCATTCATTTTGACTGTCTTATCCATCTCCGCCTTAAGCTTGTTATATTCAGCAACACTTATCGTGGTCACCGGTTCAACAGCAACTGGATCTGACGGACTTTCCCTAGAGAACGGCAAAAGGGTGATCTGAACTCTTCTTTTCAACCATGCATCATACTGAGGAGACGACACGTTGTTGCACTTTCCAAAGACAACTTTACCCTTTGTTTGCAAATTGCCCCAAGCTCCGACCGCTTGCCTTACCAACAAAAGATTATCCTTCACAGAGAAGAAGAAAGATTCTTCCAATTCGCTATCTCTCGGAGGATCTATTAAAGCAAATCCTAACTGCCTCCTTAGAATAACAGGATTGTAATTGATGCAACCCCTTATCCTCAAGAGTGGCACATTTGGATGTCTTCCACAACTACTGACAAAATCCCCACCCATCGTTCTTTGATTAAACCAACGAATATCTTTTGCCGTCAACTGAATCATCCTTTTAGCCCAATTTTTTGCAGGATAAGGATCCAGGAAAGCCTCAGAATTTGGTAAGTGTCTCATGAGCCATTTATGAAACAAAGGTGCACAACATCTAACCAAACCCCCTCTCTTCTTCTCATTCTTATAATGCACAGAATAATACAAGTCCCCCAAGAGCGTAGGTATAAGATTCTTCAATACAAAGATATGGATGGCTCTCATGTCTACAAACTTGGGCTCATCAGTAAACAAAATAATCCCATAAATGCTCAAGGCCAGAATAGCACAAACTGTTTCCCATTGAGCTTTAGCAGCACATTCTTCAGCTTTGGCAACCAAGAAATCCAGATGAAAGCCAGATAAACCTCCTTTGGTGGCGAGGTTATCTGTCACCACAGGTACGCTCAGATGGAGGGCCTTAGCTATCTCCTCAGGCTTTGGAGGGCGCATACCAGAGTTAAAAGGAATCTGGTATTTGAGAGGCACCTCTAGAAGATGGGCATATTCTTCTAGCATCGGGGCCAACTGAAAGTCCGAGAAAGTGAAGCACCTTAACTGTGGGTCATAAAACTGCAAGCAAGTATGAATGACACTCCTCTCTGAAGCATTCAAATCATCTACCATAGTCAGAATCTCCCCATGAGCCTTCCGGAACATACCCACATGATCTGGAGTAATAAGAGAAACCATCCTCTGCAACTGACCCACCTTGGTGTCAAAGAACGTGTAATGGACATTGTTCTTCCTTGGAACATCCATAACTGCAAAGGGAACTGTCAACCGGAATCGAAAGGAAGTATACCCTGCAAATGAATAAACATGAAGGTTAAATGCAAAAATGCGAATGATGATATGTATGCAAGGGCATATGATCAATGCTGCACAAATATTGCTGAACCCACTATACTGCAGTCTGAATTTGGTGAGATATACAAAACCAGGATCAAAAGTGCAATAACACATCCAGAACAAATATGAACTGGTCAGGATCAAAGGTTCAATAACCAATCCAGAACAAATAAGAAGACCAGGTAGGATGAAGGTCAAGGGTTCCTGCACACCTGTAAACAATCCCCCAATTTCACATGTATGTACTAGAACGTGAGGATCCTCAAATTCGGATCTCGGAATGAGAAGAAATAGCACATTCAGCCCGAAGGATACAATGCTATTGTCAAACAAAGAGATCGTCCTTTGATTTACCTCAAAATAAAGAGGGGTCATCCAAAAAGGTCATCCAGACTTAACAGCTCTTCCAGATAGCTCTACCATCGTGGAAGATCCACAACGCAGAATTCTCTAGAGAGAACCACATCCAGATTGTGCTTCATATTCCCTCCTCGCACCGAAATTGAACGCGAGAGGATATGAAACACACTAAACATAAGTGCACTCAGGCCTGTGTATTGGGCCTATCTCTCAGACTACCCCATCCCTCCAAACAGAAAACAACACAGTCCAGTATAGCATAATATAACATATGAAATGAAAATGCTAAAATGCAGTAAATACAGTAGTATACAGTAAAGCAGTAATACAGTAAATAGCAATATAGTACAACAGTAAATACAGCACAACAATAAACACCCAATGAAAGAAAAACAGACAAGCGCTAGGATTGACTCGCTTAGGGAACCAGAGATTCTGGGTTCGATCCCCAGCAGAGTCGCCAGCTATCGCTCCCAGGATTTTCATCCAAGTAGAAACACGAAAGTGGCACCGAAATAGAGTCGCCAGCAATGTGTATTTATCCCAAGAGAGGGAAAGGAAACACTGCATAAACCTGAGGGAAAGGAAAGAGCATGGTCTTGCGACCAATAGAACTGGGTTCGGGAGTCGGTTACATGCGAGGAAGGTATTAGCTGGAGAACTGGAAAAGGAAAGGAGAGAGAAAGAGAAACAAATGTAGGGAAAATAAAAGAAGTGCTCGAATGGGCCCTACCCCACTGGCTATGTATCTCATCGGGAACATGAGAATCAGAGCGACTTAGTTCCCCTCAGCTAAGGGAAAATTGTTTGTGTTTTTTGGTGGAATACGTCAACGTTCGCGTCCTAGCAGTTTAGGTGTTGCAGCTCGCTGTATGGAGACTTAGGCGTTACCTGTTTGTGGTAGAACGAAAATGACACATCCTTAAGGAATGAGTGAATGAGATGAGGAGAGAAATCCCGAAGGAAAGACGTTATTGTTTGTTTGATGTTTTTTAGAAAGAAGTGTTTTTGAAGTTGTTTTGTAACACATATTGTATTTAAGTCCCTCATGTAAGATCGAATGCCTCGCATATCGACCCAAGACGGGACATACGCTAAACATTCTAAGAAAGTGAGAGAAGACCCCTCACCTCCTTATTCTCACATGAAAGGCTCAAATACAATATTTGTTATGCCTTTATTAAATGTTTTTTACTTTTGTTTTGAGATGAGAAAGAGAGACTCAAATGGAAGCAAAAGGTGAAACTAAAGGGGGAGACTAAGACTCAAACCCTAATTACCACATCAACAGGCATGCTCACCATAATTACCACACACGCACCCACATGCAATCCCTCAGAATCAAAAAAATAAAGCATGTGACATAGACTCTCCCTCATTAATGTGTTGGCATAATATCAAGCATTGGATAAAACTCATGGTGATCAAGCATGCATGATGAGTGGATCAGATGTGAGGCACACCATAATAATCATGGAACACATGCACACAAACGTTCAGGTTACAAAATCAAGCATGTGAGGAGCACGTGGTATTTTAATACGCTGGCCAAGTCTAAACCATTGGATGAAGATGATCAGACGGTCCTGTTATAAAGTTGAAAACCCTAGCTGATAAATGCCACCGGCCGGAGAAGGACCTCCGGTCATCTTCTCCGGCGAAACGCCACCATCTGCACTTTTCCAAGCTTCCAGAAATTGACAAACAAGGTACCATTTGAAAGAAGAAGTTACAAGGATCACGAATCTAGGATCAGTTTTCACATATCATATGCAGACAAAGAGAATCGAACATAACAACATTGCCCTAATTTTCAGTCTAAACTCCTAAGGAGCTCTATCAACTAGCCGAGTATTCAGGTGCTCCTATTGAGCTCAAATCAACACAAAAAGAAAAAAAGAAATGAAAATCATGCAAGAAAGGTTTGAGTATTTTGGAACCTGAAACTTGTAGTTCTTTGAGATTATTAAGAAAACCAGAGATATCAACCTTATCTTGAGCTTGATTTGACCAAATAAAGGCTTGTTGAACTTTGTATCTTGAAGAAAACTGAGAAATTCACCGTGAGAATGGAGCTGCACTTGAAGGATTCGTGTTGATTCAGTGTGTTCTTGCTTCAAGAATACATCATTGTTGATGATGATGATGAAATGTGGATGAAGAGGATAATAGAATCGTTCACACAGAGAGAAAATTCAGAGAGAGCAGAGAGAATTTGAGAGTGTTTTGGAATGAGAATGAGAAAATGAAGTGTTCTTCCCAAATTATGAGTGAGTTTTTGATTTATATGTTGAGTTAAATGGTTTAAACCATGGTTAAATGAGTTAATGAGTTGGATTAACTGAGTGCACCCTAAATAACTGAGTTAAGTTAGTTAGGGGCGAGTTAGGAGAGGTTGTGATATGGTGAGGAATGTTCATGGTGTTATGGTGAGGTTGATGGAAAAGAGTGGTGGTGATGCTTCTGGATTTGAGAGAGAGGAGAGCTCGTGTGCAGTTTGATCTTGTGTGTGTGAGGTTCATGAATGTTAAAGTGAGGGTTAGAATCAATGAGGCTGAGGTATGATGATGGTATGTCAATGTTGCAGCATTGCCTTGTTGGATACGTTTTCTCATTTTTCTCTTTTCATGTATGGCTCTATGTATGTGCATGCATGGCAGGTGAAATGTTTGTCCAAATGAGGAAAACAAAGGTACATGAGTGCATAGAAATGTTTGTGGTATGACTGAACCAAAATCTTGTACAAACAACCTCCCAAAATCCATCAATGCATCAATGAGAGTAGGGTTGTTTGCAGATGAAATTCTCTCAAGTTAGTGCCTAAAATGACGAGCTTTTTGTTTCATTAGAAAGCGGAACTATGATAGAACATGATTGATGTTGGTTTTGGATTGAATAAAGGTTTGAAAGAGGATGGAAAATGGTTTGAAACTCAAGAATGTGGGACTGGTTTAAAGGCACGCATGACCTGCCTGATATGTATAGCTATGGCTTGTGATTTTCAGCATGAACGCATCAATTTGGGACCCTTATAACTCCATCATAACTTGCTCAAATGGAAAAATGTCCAACATTAAAGTTGAAGAGGACATTTAGATGAACAACTTTGATGTTCAACATTTTTTTATTTGAAGCCTCATTCAATGAGAAAAATGGCTGGAAATTCTGCCCACCATGTGTTTAACAAAATTATGGCGCATGGGCCTGGTCTTGCCTTGCCATGACTTGGTTTTTGACCTAGTTTTGTCAAACTTTGATTGATCATAACTCCCTCAATTTTGTTCCAATGGAAGAGTTCTTTATATGGATTTGAAGCTTAGAATGTGAAATTTAATTGGCTCAACTTGGGCCTGAGGTTTGAAGCTTTTATCATGGAGAAAGGATGCCTCAAAGTATGGTGCAAAATAGTGCAAAACATGCCATTTTTGGAAACTCTAAATATCCAAAAAAGGAAACTTTGTACATTTCTTGATTTTCCATGATCCCTCCATCATTTCTTGATCAAATCTTGTCTATTGGATATATGTAACTTGAATTTCATGAATTTGACCTCAAACGTCAGGAGTTGACTTTTTTCACTGCATAGTTGACTTTTTCCCCAATTTCTTGATTCTCAAGCATCTGATCAATTGAACCTCTTTTGAAATGAACCAATGGCCAATCTTCCATCCTTAGACACTTGACATCATGTAGAAAATATGGAGACCAAGTTTGAATCAAAATTTCCTCAGGAGACTGCATGAACCAAAAACCCTAATTTGGACTGTTTGTTAGGAGATGATGCTCTGCCCAATCTTCTTGATGAATTCCCATCTTCTCATGACTTGTGGGATCAAATGGGAGGATATAGGATATAAAAGACCTTTGAGGCTTATTTAAAGACCCTTGGCTCTTATTCTCTTGCTTTGAATGACCAACATTCGGAAGACCACTAATCACATGCCCTTATGCAATATGTATGCTATGTGATATGAAAATAAGATCTAAATGCAATGCCATGAAACATAAGCCAGCAAAAGCTAAAAGCAAGAGGGCAAATTTTGAGGTATTACACGAACCACTTCTCTTCAAGAGGGGCGCCGATGGTATTTTCTGTCGTTGTGTACCCGAAGACGAGGTGGAAGACATAATTTCTCATTGTCATTCTGCACCCTATGGTGGGCACGCAAGCACTTCAAAGACTTGTGCTAAGATTTTGCAAGCAAGACTCTTTTGGCCTACTCTATGGAAAGATGTCCATATCACGGTTATAAATTACGACCAGTGTCAACTCACTGGTAACGTCTCTAGACGCGATGAAATGCCTCAAAAGGGCATTCTAGAAGTAGAAGTCTTTGACGTGTGGGGAATAGATTTCATGGGACCATTTCCATCGTCTTTTGGTAACCAGTACATACTCGTCGCTGTTGATTACGCTTCCAAATGGATCGAGGATGTAGCTTCTCCTACAAATGACACACGAGTAGTGATAAAGCTCTTTAAGAACATAATCTTTCCTAGATTTGGTGTGCCAAGACTCGTCATTAGTGACGGTGGCTCTCATTTCATATCTAAAATATTCGATAAACTGCTATCAAAATACGGAGTCAAACATCGTGTGGCAACACCATATCATCCACATACCAGTGGACAAGTCGAGGTTTCGAATAGAGAAATAAAACAAATTTTAGAAAAGACTGTCGCTACCTCTAGGAAGGATTGGTCAACTAAACTTAATGAAGCTTTATGGGCTTACAGAACCGCTTACAAAACCCCATAGGAACCACTCCATTTAAGTTAGTCTATGGAAAATCTTGTCATCTGCCGGTAGAAATAGAGCACAAAGCCTATTGTGCTATTAAAACCCTCAATTTAAATTACGCTACCGCAGGAGAAAAACGAATCTTAGATTTGCACGAATTAGAAGAACTAAGACTAGATGCTTATGAGAACGCCCGCATATATAAAGAAAGAACTAAGAGATGGCATGATAAGCGCTTATCTAGTAAAGAATTTAGTGTGGGAGACGTCGTGCTCCTATTTAATTCGAGACTCAAGCTTTTTCCTGGAAAACTTAGATCTAGGTGGTCCGGACCCTTTGAAATTTCTAAAGTTTTTCAAAGTGGAGCAATAGAAATAAAAGGAAGAAATAGTGAACCATTCATAGTAAACGGGCAATGCTTAAAACATTATCATAATATTGCAAACAGAGACTATTTGAATAGTCTAAGACTTTTAGAACTGCCCGCTCATCCCTATAACTGAACTATCACTAAGCTTTCGTCAGGCTTATGACGTTAAAAACTGCGCTTAGTGGGAGGCAACCCACGAGATTTGTTTTCTTTCCCTTTAACTTTCTTCTATTTCTCTTTAAATTTCTTTACATTTTTCTTAACTCTATTTTCATTTCTTTTCGTTTCCCTTTACTCTCTTAATCTTATTTTCATTACTTCTTCATTTTTATTTTCTTTTCTCAAAAATTTAAAAATTTTATGGAAACTGCTGTGCTGATCTTATAATTACATGCTACAGGATTTTAAAGCCTTTCTACCTTCTCCTTTTTCCTCTGATTTGATTTTCTCCACTAGTATTCATCATGCAACCAATAGATTTTATGGAAACTATATTCAGAGGTAGAGCTCAGAGAGAGAAATTTGAAGTTTTAGCCTAGAAAAGCATGGCAATGACTTTGTATTATGATGGACCTACCATGGACAGCCTAGGTATCCACGATAGTGTTTTGTTTTTATTCAGCCAATTGGGTTGGGAGAATGCTGCTACTAGAAGGAGATTTGTCACCTACCGTGAGCTTACACTTGAGTTTCTTAGCTCCCTAATTTACCTACTTGATCATGGTTTCGGATCTAATAAGAGGCTGATTAGTTTTAGGTTGTTTGGTATTGATTACACTTATAACCATAGAGACTTAGCTGACCTTTTAGGATTTCCTAGTGGCCCATCTGTCTTTATAGCCACCCAAGAAGAACTCGTGGATATTGAACTGAATTACTTTTGGGGTAGTCTAACTAGAAATAAACACCCTGAGCCGAATGACATGCATTCTGATGAAATACACAACCTAGCCATTCGCTAATTTCATAACATTCTAGCCCACACCTTATTTGGAAAAGAAGAAAACAATGCTTTAGTATCAAAGGATGAACTATTCATCTTATACTGTGCTTCCCAAGGCCGCCAAGTTAATGCAGTCACCTTCATGATGGAGACCTTTATTTGCATTGCACAGGAACCTAATACCCCAATCATAATAGGAGGTTTAGTTACTATGATTGCGAACGCCATTGGACTTAGGTACCCGCTAAACAGACTTACACCCTTAGGTACCATTCGTCCTATGAACTTGGAATTCTATTTTAACCGACGCATCATTGGAAACTTTGGACCTGCTCCATTTGCCCACTTAATTGCTAATAAGGTTGTCCACCTATTCACTTTACCGAACCATGAGCGAACAAATGTCCATAACTGTAATAATTGCCTCTATGAGTTGAGTGAACTTAAGAACGCTCCATTATCACCTCCTGAGACACTACAAGATTATGAGTGTTATGATGATATTATCTCCGAAGCTGAAACCGACCCTAAAACCCCTCCGAACTACCATAATTTTACTGAGCCTGACACCAGAGCATATGCTGAAATTTTGACAACCATCCTTGGCACTATGGATGGATTCAAAACAGAGATTGCTGAGGTAAAGGATGAACTCAAAACTATGCGCCTTGATGTTATTAACCTAATGGACATCACTGTGGAGCAATTTGATCATCTGAACCAAGCTGTGGAATCCTTGAAGAAGCAACGTGGCTAAGATTGTTACACTGCATTTTTCCATTTTATTGCTTTTCTTTTAATTTTTTTTAGAACCATTTACTTTTCAGTCATTTTCTTTTTAATGTCAAGGTACAAGTTTAATTCAGTTCAATTTCAACTTTATTACTCTACTGCAATTTTACTTTGAGTACACTGCTATGAATTTCCAATTTTAATAAAGTATTCAATTCGTATTCATTGCTTGTGGTTGAGTTGATGATATAATGTTCCTGCTTATTTTAATTTGTTTCTGTCGTTTTGTATGCATTCTAATATTTATCTAGTATTTTACTGCCATTGATAATTGCCATGTTCCAATATATATACAATGTGCCAGCCTTTATTATGTTTACGTGAGAATGCAGACTTTGTGAGCATGACGGGCGTAACGCCCTTGTCACGACCGTCACACGGCTAACGACCGTGACGGGTCTGCGACGAACGTCATACTTGTTTTAACGCGCCCTCTGTTTTACACAGAGACCCTTCATCTTCATCTTCTTTTCCTTCCAATTTCTCTTCAAACACCCCACTCTCTTTCCACTCTCCTTACCCGTCCCACTCACATTACTCCCTATAAACCCTTCACATTGAATCCAAATTTCTCTCCAACACTTCATATTTCCAAACCCTCTTATTTAAACCTCATGAAACACTCTCATTCTCACATAACAACCCTTACGCACACCCACTTCCTCCAATAAACCTATTTCACCTTGTGTTATTTCTGTACTTTTGTGGTTGGCATTTATTTTGCTAAAACTATTATAGCAGCAAGATGTTGAATCTTAATGTTTTAAGTGGCTGCTTTCAATATGTCGAATGAAGATGTTCCATGGCAGCTCATAGGACATCGCGCTGTGAAGTCAGTTTTAATGCAGATTCTGTTACTATGATTTGTAACTGAATATTCTGTGAATATTTGGTTATCCTATGTGGCATCCAAAGCATTTTTGGATTAGGGTTATTTGTTGGTTTTCGGATTTGCTGCTGCTTCTAATTATGGAGACATAATAGGAAACTTTGGATTGAAGACCTATTTTATTGGAGTTAATTTTGCAGAATTGTGAGCAGTCTATTTGCTGCGTTTTTGAAGCCCAATTCAGTCAAGATTATAAGCTATAAATAGGCTGATGTAAACCTAGTTTTAGGTGTCGAACTTACATGTAATTTTAGGGTTGTGTGCTTGTATTTTGTGAGCCTAACTGGTATCTTATGATAACAATATAAGGACTGTAGTGTAAGTTGTGTAAGGTTTCTATAAGCTTTTAAGCATTGAGTAGCTGTGGGTTAATTCTCATAAGCTGTGAAGTATTGAGAATTTGTGTTTCGACCATTGTTACTTGTCTTGTAAGGAACCAGTCACGGGTTGTGATTGAAGAGGGATTTGAGGAGGGCCTCATACCTAGGGGAGTCTTAGGTAGAAGTCATATGAAGGGTAGTGATTAAGTGAGCTGATTGAACCGGGTGTGGTTACCAGTGAATTGATACTATCGAATATTGATTTCATCCCTGGCTTGGTAGCCCCAAGATGTAGGATAGTTAGATCCGAACTGGGTTAACAATTTCTGCTGTTCTTTACATTTTCTGCACACTATTTTATTGAACTTGTTCATTGTTGTTGTATATCAGTGTCTCGACATCTCGATAGGACATCTGATATATAGGCCAGAATTTCAATTGGTATTAGAGCTTGAACCCTTATTTGGTTCTGGGTGAGATTCAGGGAAGGTACTTTCTGGTACAATGGACAAGGATGGAGGAGCTCTGAATAAACCACCTCTGCTGGATGGTTCAAACTATGAGTATTGGAAACCTAGGATGATAACTTTCATCAAGTCCATGGATGATCAAGCATGGAAAGCTGTTATAAAAGGATGGGAGCCCCCTAAGGTTAAAGATGAAAAAGGTACCCCTACTGATGTGGTGAAGGAAGAGGAAGACTGGGATGATGCAGATTAGAAAGGGTCTGTAGGGAATTCCAAAGCCATGAATGCATTGTTCAATGGTGTTAACAAGAATATCTTCAGGTTGATTGAACACTGCACCATTGCTAAAGAGTCTTGGCCGGACCTGAAGATTGCTCATGAAGGAACCTCAAAAGTAAAGATGTCAAAACTTCAGATTCTCACTACCAGGTTTGAAAATTTGAAGATGAAGGAAGATGAGAGCATTCATGACTTCCACATGAACATTATTGAAATAGCTAATGCTTCTAGTGCCTTAGGAGAAAAGATGTCTGACAGCAAGCTGGTCAGGAAGATTCTCAGGTCTCTACCTAAGAGATTTGATATGAAGGTCACTGCTATAGAGGAAGCTCAGGACATTGACAAAATGAAGGTGGATGAGCTTATGGGATCACTCCAAACTTTTGAGTTAGGATTCAGTGAAAAAGCTGAAAAGAAGAAGAGTATAGCATTTGTGTCAAGTGCTGATGACTCAGATGATGAGGGAAAACTAGTCAAAGATGAAGATGTGTCCAAAGAGCTAGTGTTGCTTGGAAGACAATTTAATAAAGTGTTGAAAAGGATGGACTGGAAGTCAAGAGAAAATGTTCGAAACAAGTCTCTCGACATCAACAAAGACCAGGATGGAGGCAGAAGATCCAGAACTGAAGAAGACTTTAATCAAGGGAAGAGAGTTCAATGCTATGAATGTGAAAGATTTGGGCACGTAAAAACTGAGTGTCCCACTTATCTCAAAGACAGAAGAAGGGATTATCTGTGACATGGTCAGAAGATGATTCTGAAACTGAACTGATGAGAAATCTACAAAGTTGGTGACAGCATTAACAGGAGTATGTGAATCAGATGAAGAATCTGAAGAGCTTACTTTTGAAGAGCTGGCTATCTCTTATAAGAAGTTATGCATTGAACATGAAGAAGTATGTCAACAGAAAGAAGAACAAGCATGTGTTATTGTTCATTTAAAAGCTGAGAATACTGAGCATGTGTCTACTACAGTTGATCTACAAAGTGAAGTAAATGTTTTGAATTCAAAACTGGACAACATGATCAAAAATGTCAGAATGTTAAATGGGAGTTCTGATGTGCTTGATGAGATTTTGAAGTCAGGGAGAGATGTTGGAGATGTTAGGGGTCTCGGGTTTGAAAGTTCCAGCGAGATGGACAAGGGAAAATGGCCTGAAGCGACACCTGCTCAACCTGAAAAGGAATCAAAGATGTCGTATAACATGTTGCAACATCCTCGCAGACATCAGAAGAATGTCACAAGAAACAAGAATCAAAGATGGAAATGCCACTATTGTGGAAGGCTTGGACACATAAAACCCTTCTGCTACAGATTATATGGCTACCCCAAGAATGGCTTACAGTCTGTAGCGAGCGATTTTGGACGCGGTTCTTAAGCGCTGGTCGCTCTCTGCGGTTGAGCTTTGACTACAGGTCGATTCATTTTTTATCCTATTGTGAGCTGAATAAGGAAGGGAAATAGATGTCTCCAATTAACCCTGCTTGCATACTGAGTTTAAACAGCGGTCTGTTAGGTTACGGATGCTATCAATGTGGGGGGGCTTTTGTACTGGTTATTCGTATTTCGCCAATACGGTTCTTTCTTTCTTTTTTCTAGGCAAAGGGTTTCTGGCGGGCAATAAGGATTTGGATGTTAGGACTGATGTTTTTGAAATACTGCTTTTGATTGATGAAGATATGGGATTTGGTTTTTTTTTGTTGATTGCGCTCGCTAAGATCTTTTCTTTCGATCTTATGCCTACGTATTCCCGTTTACCGAAACAGGGAAATCAGAGCGTTCGTAGTTCCTCCTATTCTATGGGAGGAAATGGGTGTTTTGGTGTCTTGTTCAAAGCCCAAGACGTGAAGCGAAAGGTGGTTTGTATCTTGTTCAAAGCCCAAGATGTGAAGCTGAAAGGTCTATTTGTGTCTTGTTCAAAGCCCAAGACGTGAAGCTAAAAGACCTCGACTTTAGAGAGAATTTGTCATCTCTAAAGAGGGGGAAGGAGAATTACTTTAACTGGGATACGCGGATCCGAGCAATGCCATAATTTCCGAAGAAAGGGTTTTAACCTGAAGGAGAAGACTTTAACTCAGTGTAGAGCAATGCCATCTTTCCTTAGGAATTTCTCATGCTAAAAGAGGGACAGTGGCATGGATATAGATGATCCAGAGGCTCTCCGCTTACAGCAATTAGATGAAGGGAAAGGAGTTGTTGATGTTTGTATACTATGAACAAGGCACAACTTTGATGCTAAAAGGTCGATTGGATCAACCAGTGGTTTTCTTATACAAAGCCTAAGAGGAGGCTAATTTCTGCTAGGAAAATCATTATACAAAGCCTAAGAGGAGGCTATTTTGTGTCTCGTACAAAGCCCGAGAGAGAGGCTAAAAGTTTTGACCTAGTGGGGCATATCGTTATACAAAGCCTAAGAGGAGGCTAGCAAAGAGTTGACTCAGTTGGAGAATCTTTTATACTCAGTAATAGAGTGTTTTTGTATCTCGTACAAAGCCCGAGAGAGAGGCGAAAAGGTTATTTTGACTCCACTGGGGAGAATTTTGTATCTCGTACGAAGCCCGAGATGGAGGCTATTGTAACTGTTTCGGTTGAGTGACAGATCCAATATACTGATTTAAAAGAGAAAATTAGTTCTTATATGAGCAACACTGTACTCAAGGATTTGATTCAAGGATCCGGGATGTTTCCTTCTCTTTGAGGAAACTGGAAATCCAAAGGGTATCGAGACTATCTGAGTCTGCGGGTTTCCTTCCTATTTAACGAAGGGTGCTTGAGAATGTCTTTGAGACTCAAGGAAGTTAGACTGTCCGTGTCTAGAGTTTTATCTTTTGTACTATGCTTTGAGAAACAGTAGTAGACTCTATGAAAGGACTGTTCTATGAGGATGACTAGGTTCTGTTCCTATACCTCTAGAAGGTTGTCGGGACAATTTGTACGAAGCCCAAGAGGAGGCTGGAAACTTTTAAGAAGCCGACGGGTCCTTGTACGAAGCCCAAGAGGAGGCTATCATTCCCGAAAGAAGAGATCATTATACGAAGCCTAAGAGGAGGCTGTGAATACTTCTAAGAAGCCTTAGGGTCCTTGAATAATGCCCAAGAGGAGGCCGATGCTTTTAAGAAGCCCGTGGGTCTATCATCTCCTTTCCATTAGGAGAGATAACTCTTTTAAAGATGAAAACCACTAGTAAACGTGCGAGGTTTACTATCCAGCGACTTTTAACTTTTAAAGAGGGTTCCTTAGTTAAGGTCCAAGATTATGACCGTAGTGGGTACCCAAACCCCGAGACATTGAAGGCAAGCTATCCACAAGGAATATATCAAGTCAGGAAAGTTCGAGAATTCAGAAGAAACTCAAAGATGCCATCCACAGAGAATACATTCATCTCTGGGAATAGAGTTCCTTGACAATTCCTAAGGAGGACAGCCGAAGAGAAGACTGTATCTGGTGCTCCTATTGGGGATCTAGGCGTCTATTTCTACGAATAAGTGAAACGGCGTCACCTAGTTCTAGACGTAGTTGCCGGGGAAACTCGAAATATCTATACTATTATTACACAGTAGATATGAGTTTATGAAAGGAGACTTACAGTGAGCAGCCCCACAATACAGTTTATAATATGAAAGCAGTAAATGAAAGCGATAACCACTTACTCGGTTGTAGTGCTTCCATGCTGTTTGGTTAGTTGTTCAACAAAGAAAGATTGAAAACAACAATATATTCAAAATCAAAGGAGAAAGTGCTTTGAAAAAGAAAGATTTGGGGCTTACAGCTCAAGGAGAGGCCCAAGGTTTTATCAGTGAGCGCACTGTTTGACTTTGTACAGCGGGACTTATACAAGTGACTGGGGCCCAAAAAGGTTTTCTGTACAAAGGGATGGGTCTTACACTCTCTCAAGAGGCCCAAAAAGGTTTAAAGAAAAGAGTGGGGCTTATAACACGAGGGTAGGCCCAAATGATTTTTCGTTTAAAAATGGCGATCGCGCCGAGGTTTTCTTTTAACGCAGAGGGACTTATACAATAAGTGAGGCCCAAAATGTTTTGGTTAAAAGGGGGATTGGGTCTTACACTCTAATAGAGGCCCAAAAGTTTTGAACGGGTCTTATAGCTCAAGGAGAGGCCCAGATGATTTTTGAAAAGGCGACGATCGCGCCGTTTGTTTTTTTGACGGTATCGGGACTTATACAATAAGTGAGGCCCAAAATGTTTTGGTCAAAAAAAAGGATTGGGTCTTACCCTCTAATAGAGGCCCAAAGTGTTTTGAAAATTATTTATGAGGGTTGAATTAATCCAAAACCCTAATTTGTTTTCAAAATGTATTTAATTGAATAAAAATTCAATTAAAATGATCAAAATTGTTTAACACATGGAAAACAAATTGTGATCTTGGATTAATGCTTCAAAAATTAAGTATTGACCTATAAAATAATTAGAAAGCATTAAAAGTTGCAAAATCAATGTAGAGAAAAAATATTTAAAATGCCAAAAACAATCAAAATATTAATTCTTTGCAAAAATATCAATTATATGAAATAAATAATATTTTTGGGATTTTTTGATAAAATAAAATATTTTAACATTTTTGTGAATTATTAAAAAAAGAATCAACTCAAAATCATTAAAACTCAGAGAGAAATTAATTTTTGAATCAATTAAACAAAATCACAAAATTCAAATATTCAAATATATGAAAATGGGGCCAAGAACAACAACAAGAACACGCGTGTTTTTTCAGTTTGCCCAGATTTGCATTTTCCATCCAATCTCACTGAATACGTAATTATAACATGCAATCCACATATCATTATGCTCGCCTCAACCTCACGATCATGTCTATGTACTTTAATTTCATTTAAATTAAACATACAACAAGAAATCACGAAGAAACCTCAAGAACCCTAATTTCTGCATAAAGGCTAGGATTTTTGATACACGATTCAAACAATGCAATTAATTGAGGGAAAACATTCCATGCATGATTATGAACATATGGCCAAATTATTGTGCGAGGAAATATGCATAGATTGAGAGATGCCCAAGTTTAGGCTTACCTCCAAGTCGTGACAGCAAGTTCAGATGTGATTTTGAGTTAGAGGTGTTACAGACAAGTTGTGATGATCTGGACAGCTTCCCTACACCATATGGAGTGTGTTTGAACACTTGGATTGAATTGAAATGGACTGGATCAGTTTATGGCATCTCAGCTGCAACTTCACTTCAAACTTGTGTGGATGGCAAGTGATTTTGAGATTTTGATGTGTCAGAAGTTATGTGAGTGTTTGATCAGCTCATATGTGATGTATGTGAGGTGTGTGAGTGATTGGTTTGTGCAGAATTGCTCTCAAACTCAAAACCCGATAGCTACCTTGCTAAGAAAGGCATTTTTGCCAAGAGAAAGAGATTTTGAGGAAAGCATCTGTTAGATGGCTTTGGTGTACTCAAACTGACCACAATTGAGCTCTATTTATAGTAGAGCAAGTTTGTTTTGCAAGGAATAGTGCATGGCAGCTGGTAAGTAGGTTTCCTCAATGTTGGCCAATGGAAATGAAAGTCTCCTCTAGCCATTGACTAGAGGTTAAGGCACAGAGCTTTGGTCCCCTTGGTCTTGGATAAGTCTTGACTGATTTCAGATGAGAATGGCTTAGTCCATGCCACCTTGATGGTTCCATTGAATGCCTCATTCCAAATTTGAAGTCTTGTCCCTATTTTGGCAACTCTAGGTTCAACATGCTATTCTTTGTTCCTTGGACCTTGGAGGCTTGGCTCAGTGATTGTCCCCTTTGGATTCAATCCTCTGAGGTGTCCAAGTGGATTGGAGAAATTGCAATTGGCTGATTTTGGCAAATCGAGCCAAAATGCAAATTCTTCCTTGCCTTGACAAATTTCAGCAAGGTAACTTGCCAATGTTGTATCTCATGATGTAGGTTGAATTTGGCAATGTTCTTGGCCATTTTGGAAAGCCCTAACATGATACAACAATTGTTTGAACAAGTTTGGTTTTGATCTCTTTTGATTCCAAGTGAAAAATCCCCCTACATTTGGCAAAAAGTGAAGGCAAATCTGACTTAGTGAAAATTTCACTAAGTGTTGGAAAAAGTGACTTTTTCACTTTTCAGCCACTTTGATCATTCCATAACTCAAAATCCTTGATGAATTGGAATGACTTGTAGTTGAAGTTTTTGTAGGTGATAATGAGGGCTACAAATCCATCTTTGGATGAGAAAAAATTGCCTTGTGGTTTAGGAGTTATGGTCCTTCAAAGTTGGTACCCTTGCCACTTTATTTTTAACTTAGAAAAATTTTTAAGTTTTATGGTTACCCCTTTTACAAGTTATCTCACTTTTCTTGATTTTTCTTGATGAATGATGATTCAAATCATACATTAACATCATTTTAGGGTTAAAAATCCATTTTGGTGAAAAATCTCAAAAAGTCAAAGTTGACTTTTGTGCACAGTTGACTTTTTATCAGATGAATTCCAAACTGTGCAATTCTTCAGGAAATCATGTCCTTGACCTAAATCAAACTTGATGGACATGTTCCATGGGTGTCATAGGGTATATTCAATCATGTATTAGGGTTTGGGAGCATGTCTTGGTCAAAAGTCAAAGTTACAGTTGACTTTTCCCTTAAAACCCTAATTGTGGTGCAGATGAAAATGAGACTTGTTGCTCAAGCTTCTTGAATCAATCCATTGTTCCAAATGGATCAATATTGTGTATTAGAGACCCTCAAATCATCTCTTGAGGTCTTGGCTCATGGTTTGTCCCAAAAGTCAACCTTGGGGTGAATTAGGTCAAGAAACCCTAATTCCTGATTTTTGATGAATGCATCCCCTGAGGCAAAATTGACTTGATGCATGGGTTCATGAGGTTCCATGAAGTATATTAGGTTATTTTTTGGATCATTGCCTTGTGCCCAGATGAAAATTTCCATCTGGAGGCCCTAGTTGACCAAAACCCTAATTTGGTGACACTGTCGATCTTGAGACTTGATCCACCTAGAAGGGAGCAATCTTGTGCTTAATCCTTGAAGTGGGAGTCCTTTTGATCCTTTGTGGATGTTTGAGAGATTAGACAAGTTGAAGATCATGTCATTTCTTGATTGATCCTTTGTCTAAGCACTCAGAGAGGGCTTGAAACCCTAATTTTACTTGTATTGGATGCTCACCCATCTTTGGGGAGACTGATGAAGCATGATGGTTCATACATATTGTGATGATGATTTTCACAATGATGGGAAATCTCAGTGGTCAAAATTTGGGGTATTACAGATGCCCCTATTTAATCTTCTTGGACCCGAAGGTATGAATGACGAAGGTGTTCGGGCATTCGGGGTGCAAGAGGATTAAATATCGGAATATCCAAAATTTTGATGGTGGTTATGAATGGTAGCTTACGCATTCATCTTCTTTAGCTAAGCAATGATGCTTAGAAAAGGTAAACTTCCCCTCGATCCTGGTCTTCAGCCAAGGAACTGGTATCGGTTTCTTTTTTTAAACTTCCCCTCGATCCTGGTTTCTTACCAAGGAACTGGTCTTAGTTTCTGATTTAAACTTCCCCTCGATCCTGGTTTCCTACCAAGAACTGGTCTTAGTTTCTGATTTAAACTTCCCCTCGATCCTGGTTTCTTACCAAGAACTGGTCTTAGTTTCTTTTGTCAATAAACTTTATTGACAAGGGACGCTATGTGTAGCGGTTTTCCTTCAAACTTCTCGCCGAATTTTCCTAGGGAGATGCCATTTGAGTGGAAAAAGTTTTGATGTCAGGCTTGCTGGGGAACCCAGTCGTCTGAGTTGTAGAGTTGTACAAACTTCTCTGTTGGAGACGCCATTTGTCGATTCTACTGGGGAAAGCGAGTCTCTTGAGAGACTGTTTTCGTTTGGGATCTTTCATCATACTTTTCTCGGGATCTTCCCGGAGAAACGCCATATGATGGGGTCCAATTTTGTGGGGCCGATGACCTTTTCATCAGCGGTCCTTTTCGGAGAAATACTGACATGCTGCCGAATCTCTGATCACGAGGCTTTCTCTGTGGATTTTCCTTAATCCGGGAAAGCAAGGATATCATCTTCAATGCCGAAGAGTGATGTTTATTGAGAGTTTTCTCTGGCTTTTCAGAGGTTCAAGTTATCAAAGTGGCCAAGTGCCGACTCTGATCTGAAGATACACTGGTGGCGAGATTGTGCAGACGCAACACTTCCTGACGAGGAAAGAACTGACAAACTCGATTGAGAAAACTGTTTATCACTAGGGGACAAGACCGGCTAGAGTGATAACGATGCAATATGAAATGTAAATGCAAATAAAAAATGCATGACGTACGTATGTATATGCTGACAAAACTGACGCGACATACAGACTAATGGATGAACACAATTGGATACTCGGCCAATACGTGGCGAAGAAGTACCGTTGATTCAAAATAGCAATTCCACCTTGCTTAGGAGAGATAGTCCCGTTGGGAGCTATGTTGATCGGGCTTAGGAGATGAGAACTCGGCCGAGGATGTCAGACGAAACAAGGTCTCTGACACAGTTAATCCCTTCATTCAGGCATACTGGCTTAGAAGGAGTACTTTGATTCTACACTTTGAAGTTCGCTTACTTCGGGAGAAGCGATCGATGTTCTTCTGATGTTCAACAGTCAAAAGAAATTGCCATATTTAATTTAAAAGCAGAAAAATTTTTTAACAAGTAAATTCATTTTCGTTTTATTTCAAGAATCGCTGATTAAGTTTAAACAACGTCGTTCTGTAAAGCTAAAACAAGTAAAGAATTACAAACAAAAGCACAAGGGCTCAAATTTTATTGATAAGAGGGAGATCAGTCAAACGCGTGATTCCAAAGAGTATATACAAAGTTAGAAAACGGTAATTTACAGGGAAAAGGGCTACGTTGAAACATAGCGACCACTATCCTTCTAGCAACTTTGAGTTCGGGACATCCTGAGCTTCCGTCGAAGATGACCTTTGACTGGAGATTTCCTCCGATAGATGATGCTGTAACTGCTGCAGAGGGACTTGCCCCTGTTGAACATAGTTACTTGCCATTATCCCTAATTTTTGCCTGGATTGTACTATGATGTTTCCAATCCATCGGGATGATTTTTTCCATGTCTCTAACTTTTGCCTGGACCGCCCTTTCGGGTTTTCAATCCACCGAGACGTTTTTTTTTTTTTTTTTTTTTTTTTTTTTTTTTTTTTTAGTTTTAGGCGAAGTATTTCTTGACTACATCAACATTCGTGGGGTAGGAAAATTCCTCTCCGTCCATGGTTGCAAGTCTCAAGGCGCCGCCTGAGAAAGCTTTCGTGACCACATGGGGGCCATCATAATTTGGGGTCCATTTGCCCCGAGAGTCAGTGAGAAATGATTGTATCTTCTTGAGCACGAGGTCTCCTTTTCTGAAAATACGAGGTCGGACCTTTTTGTCGAACGCCCTTTTCATTTTCTGTTGATACAACTGACCATGGCATAGTGCCGTGATTCTCTTTTCTTCGATCACGTTCAATTCGTCGTGTCGACTTTGACACCATTCGGCTTCGGTGAGCTGAGCTTCCATCAATACCCAGATTGATGGGATCTCTACTTCTATGGGGAGCACTGCCTCCATGCCATATACTAGAGAGAAAGGGGTTGCCCCTGTTGAAGTGCGGACAGATGTACGATAACCGTGAAGAGCAAAGGGTAGCATCTCGTGCCAATCTTTGTAGGTTACAACCATCTTTTGAACAATCTTCTTGATGTTCTTGTTAGCCGCTTCTACCGCTCTGTTCATCTTGGGTCGGTAGGGAGATGAGTTATGGTGTTCGATCTTGAACTCAGAACACAACTCTTTCATCATCTTATTGTTCAAGTTAGATCCATTATCAGTAACGATCTCGCTTGGAACACCATAACGGCAGATGATATTGTTTTTGATAAATCAGACCACCACTTGTCGGGTTACATTGGCGAATGACGCTGCTTCGACCCACTTGGTGAAATAGTCAATGGCTACAAGGATGAACCGATGTCCGTTTGAAGCCTTGGGGTCAATCATACCAATCATGTCGATTCCCCATTTGGAAAAAGGCCACGGGGAAGAAAGAACTTTGAGATGTGATGGCGGTACATGAATTTTGTCGGAGTATATATCTGACACTTGTGACACCTCCTCATGTACTTGTAGCAGTCGGATTCCATTGTCAACCAATAATACCCGGCCCTGAGAATTTTTCTCGCCATTGTGTGTCCGTTGGCATGAGTGCCAAAGGATCCTTCATGAATTTCTTTCATGAGCATGTCTACTTCTGGTCTGTCGACGCATCGGAGCAAGACCATGTCAAAATTTCTCTTATAGAGAGTGTCACCGCTCAGGAAGAAGTTTCCAGCCAATCTTCTGAGGGATTTCCTGTCTTTTCTGAGTGCCCCAGATGGGTACTCTTGTTTCTAAAGGAAGCATTTGATATCGTGATACCAAGGACTGTCGTCTATGACTGCTTCAATCGTGAAGATGTAAGCGGGCCATTCAAGGCGCATTATGTGGATCTTAGGTATGTCATTCCATCGACCTACACTAATCATGGAAGAGAGAGTGGCTAATGCATCAGCCATGTGATTCTCATCACGAGGGATGTGATGAAAGTCGACTCTGTTGAAGAAGGGTAACAACCTTCTTGCATAGTCTTTGTAAGGAATCAATCCTGATTGGTATGTGTTCCAATCTCCTTTTATCTGGTTAATAACCAGGGCTAAGTCGCCGTATACGTCCAAGTTTTTGATCCTTAAATCAATCGCTTCTTCGAGACCCATAATACATGCTTCGTATTCGGCCTCGTTGTTTGTACATTTGAACGTAAGTCTGGCAGTGAAAGGAATGTGGGAACCCTGAGGGGTAACAATGATTGCCCCAATTCCGTTTCCATAATGATTGACTGCTCCGTCAAAGATAAGTCCCCACTGGGAACCTGGTTCTGGCCCTTCACTGGGTAGCGGTTCATCGCAATCTTTCATTTTTAGATACATGACATCTTCGTCTGGGAAGTCAAACCCGATTGATTCTTGATCGTCAATCGGTTGATGAGCCAAATGATCGGCTAAAATACTTCCTTTAACGGCTTTCTGAGCGTGGTACTCTATGTCATATTCTGATAACAGCATCTGCCAACGGGCAATTCTTCCCGTAAGAGCAGGTTTTTCGAAAACGTACTTGATTGGATCCATTTCGGAGACCAACCAAGTAGTATGACGAATCATGTACTGGCAAAGACGTTTGGCTGCCCAAGCCAAAGCGCAACAAGTTTTCTCAAGCATTGTGTACTGAGTTTCGCAGTCGGTGAATTTCTTGCTTAGATAGTAAATGGAAGACTCTTTCCTTTTAGTTTCGTCTTGTTGGCCAAGTACACATCCCATTGAGTCCTCTAGGACTGTGAGGTAAATGATCAGTGGTCTTCCTTCCACAGGAGGTGATAGAATCGGAGGATTCAACAGATATTCCTTGGTACTGTCGAAGGCAGTTTGGCAATTATCTGACTAAACGCAATCCTAGTTCTTTTTGAGTAATTTGAAAATCGGCGCACATGTCGCGGTCATAAGGAATATGAATCTGGAGATGTAGTTCAAACGTCCCAGGAATCCTCCGACTTGTTTTTCAGTTTTCGGAGAAGGCACTTCTTGAATGGCCTTGACCTTGTCAGGATCAATTTCAATTCCTTTCTGGCTGACGATGAACCCTAGTAGTTTCCCTGAACGGACACCGAAGGCGCACTTGTTGGGATTCAAGCGGAGCTTGAATTTTCTTAGACGTTCAAACAATTTTGACAGATGTTCAACGTGCTCATCCTCTGTTCTTGATTTTGCAATCAAATCATCGACATATACCTCGATTTCCTTATGTATCATGTCATGAAACAGAGTAGTCATGGCCCTTTGATAGGTTGCCCCGGCATTATTCAAACCAAACGGCATTACCTTGTAACAAAAGGTACCCCATGGGGTAATGAACGAAGTTTTCTCCATGTCTTTCGGCACCATTTTGATCTGATTATAGCCCGAGAATCCATCCATGAAGGAAAAAACTTTGAACTTTGTTGTGCTGTCAACTGGCATGTCAATGTGTGGTAAAGGAAAGTCGTCCTTTGGACTTGCCTTCTCCAAATCTCTGTAATCAACACACATTCTGACCTTTCAATCCTTTTTGGGAACGGGTACGATGTTGGCTAACCATTGAGGATATTCAGATGTAGCGAGGAAACCCGCGTCGATCTGTTTTTGTACCTCCTCTTTGATTTTGATGGCCATGTCCGGGTGAGTGCATCTCAACCTTTGCTTTACTGGCAGACATTCCGATCTCAACGGTAAGTGATGTTCCACGATGCTGGTATCCAACCCTGGCATATCCTGATAGGACCAAGCGAACACATCGGGGAATTCTTTGAGAAGCTTTATCAAACCGTCTCTGGCAGTTGGACTGAGCAATGCTCCGATCCTGATTTCTTTTTTCTCTTTTTCTGAACCCAAGTTTACCGTTTCTAACGGTTCTTTGTGAGGTTCAATGGACCTTTCCTCTTGTCTGAGTAGTCGGGAGATCTCTTCTGGAATTTCGTTGTCATTTTCTTCTTCAGCCTCGAATACCGAGAACTCAAAGTTGAAAGAAGGCATCGGATCGTATGTTTCAACGGGGTATAAAACAAGCAATCTGCATGACGTGATGATTCGTGTTTAGAAGAGATAGAGAAAATGCAAGTGTGTGCAGTGTATTTATTTTACTGCTTGTTTTTATTATTGAATGTTTTTTAGGATTACCATTTTCTGAAAAAGCAAAAAGAGAAAACAGCAATTAATGCAAAAATTACAGAACGACGTTATTTTATTAATGAACAACTCGAATCTTGAAACTACAGCCCTATAAAACAAAACTCTGTCGCTCTGGGCAAAGCGAAGAGGGAAATTTACAAAAAGTGGGCCCTATCAAAACATCCGTTTCACCTGGGCAGGGTGAAAGTTTAAAAGATGGCAATTACTTTGACCGATGAACGACCTTCGGAACCTCGACAGCAACCCATTGGCGGCGAACTCCTCGGTGAATCACAAAGTCTGGCACCTTCCTTGATTTGTCTTCAGAAATGACGCTGATTTCTGGTGGAGCAGGATCATTGGAATCTGTCTCCCAAGCAGAATTGTTGTAGGAGGATTCCTCTGTTGCATTTTACATAGCATTGGTGCTCTCAGCTGTATCTCCCCATCCAGTTGGCTGGATGTCTTTGAACCTGATACGAGAGCTTTCGGGAGCGGTGTACTTGACCATATAGTCGAATTTTCCACTTGGTTCTCCCAGAGTGTCCCAAACTTCTTTAGAACTGGAGGAGTCATCTCTCTCAATGACGTTGACCTCGGGAAAAGCATAGTTGATGAATTCTAGTCCTGCAAACGTTGCAAATTCATCTTCATGTTGAGTAGCTTCAGGATGACCTGAGTGTTGATCCCATGACATGGCGGGGACACAGGTATTCTGTTCAATGACACTCAGCTGAGTTTCATTACTCGGCTGACTTTCTTGCCCCAAGATTCCTGGGTAAGGCTGCCACATTGCCAGGGCATCCATCGGGCCATAGTAAGTGTAGTCAAAATTATCTTTCATCAGAGTGTCTTCCTCTAATGAATTTGGCGGAGCACGGCATCCTTCCGGATCACAATCTCCGTATATCATTTCGACATCTGATCTTGGTATAAATCTCGGACTTTCTGTAGGAAAGCATAAAGGCATAGGCACCTCTTCCTGAGACATATAGCCGTCCTTGTTAAGGTAGGACTTCCATTCTTCATCTGTGTCAGAGGGATCTTCCTCATTAATAGCATGAACTGCTTGAGACACTGGGTGAAGAAAACCTCCACTGTGGAAGAAGTTTTGAAGGGGATGAAGACTTTCATCGTTGGCGGCTGTCTGGGTACAGGTTGCAGAAAAACCAAGACCCTTCTTTGTTTTATTGTCAATAGGAATGACAAGCCGTCCCCATCCTTTTGTATCGGTACTCTCAACCGCTTTGATAGCATCTTTGTATGAAGAAATTGAATTTCCTTCTTCGGATTGATCGTTCTTGCTCACCGATAGTGCTTGGAACTGAGTTCCAATAACCTCATCGGGTTCTACACAAGTAGATGATGATAAGTTTCTTACAAGCAAGGCTTGTTCCCCACAAACCGTGACAAGTTGATCGTTCTTGACGAACTTTAGCTTTTGGTGGAGGGTCGAAGTGACAGCTCCAGCCTGATGTATCCAAGGTCTTCCTAATAAACAACTGTATGTTGCCCGGATGTCCATGACCTGGAAAGTGATTTGGAAAGTGTGAGGACCAATAGTTATGGGAAGATCAACTTCGCCGATAACTGTTTTTCTGGATCCGTCGAATGCTTTGACGACGACCTCGCTGACTCTCATCGGAAGGCCCTTAAATGATAATTGCATCAAAGTGTACTTTGGCATAACATTCAGGGCTGACCCTGTGTCTACCAGTACGTTGGCTAAAGCATCGCCCTGGTAGTTAACTGTAATGTTGAGCGCCATGTTATGACGACAACCTTCTTCAGGTAATTCCTCATCACTAAATCCCAAATTATTGCAGGAAGTGATGTTAGAGACAATGCTATCGAACTGTCTAATTGTTACATCCTGTTCCACAAAGGCTTGCTCCAAGACTTTCTGTAGAGCCTCTCTGTGTGCTTCTGAACTGAGTAACAGTGATAATACTGAGATCTTTGAAGAAGTCTGTAACAGTTGATCAACAATGTTGTATTCACTCCTTTGGATGAGCTTTAGCATCTCATCTTTGTCTTTTGAAAAGTCGGGATTACCGGATTGACCGACTGGTGGATCAGGAATTTCCGCCTGAAGTTCCTTTTCTTTGTTGGATTCTCCAACCCCTCGGTTAAAGATTCGACCGCTCCGTGTTACACGACTGATGTCTGCAATATTTACGACAGAGGGTAATGGAATTTCCTTTCCATTTTCAATTGTTGCTGCACCGTATTTGTAAGGGATTGCCTTAGCTGATTCATACGATAGTGGCCCCGGTAGATAGATGACTATGGGAACCTTCTGATTTTTCTGACCATCATAAGTGATCTCGATCCGTTCCTGGTTGGGAACTTTAGATTCGTCAAGTAGAGGGATGATGGCAAAAACTTGATCGGCAAGGTAGTTCGGCGACCAAATGATGGGTCCTGAACCTGGATATGGATGAATTTCTCCATGATCGATCTGACCCTGAAGAGCTGCTCTCACAAGGTAACACCCTTGGTTACTTTCCGAACAGATGCTACAACTGTCATAGTTGTGTGGTGGCACCTGGCCACGCCCACTTTGAATGCAATGTAACCTCACTAGGTTACCTTCCATTGATCGGACATCCTGACTTTGACGACGAGTAGGATTCCTGTTATTGATACTAATCTGCTGAGTATCTTCGTCCATATAGATTGGCACCCACCAGTGATTTAACAAGTGCTGAGGTGCCTCCTGGACAAGGGTACAACCTCGATCGTTTTCGCAACCCGCTTTACAATTTTGATAATTGTGTGATATTAAGAATCCGAGTCGGACCTGCTCAGCATGTAACTCTACCAGATTGGTATTCATCACGCGGATATCGAAGATCTGAACCATATTGATTTGATAGGAGTTCCTATCATGGTAGTCTTGGATCCATCCAAGATCCATCTGACGCTGGAGGGCCTCTTGTATGAAAGAGCATCCCTGTTTGTTTACCGAGCAAATCAGACAGGAACTGTAATCGTGTCGCGGCAGATTATGATACTGGCTTTACCTTGAGTGCATCGCCACCAAGTTGACATTCATCACACGGATGTCGTGGTTTTGAATGACGTTGGAATTCGTGTAAACCATGTTAACTTCACGAACTCGGTGCTCTTGGATCCATCCAAGATCCATTTGTTCCTGTAGAGCTGATTGCACTACCGAACATCCTTGGTTATCTTTAGAGCAGATATCACACTGGTGATAGTTATGAGGTGGCACATGGCCATATCCACTCTGTCTACAATGCATCTTGACCAGATTGGTCCCCAATAAGAGTACATCGTGAATTTGATAGACATTGTTAGTCTCTTTCTCAATCAGATTGACTGCAACTTTCTCGTGTTGAGGCAGCGGGTTCGTAAGAACATTAGGATTCGTATCTTTAAAAGATAAGAGCCCGCTCCTAACAAGCTTTTGCACGTCGGATTTAAAATTGAGGAAAGTCTCAATGTTATGCCCTGAACCTCCTTGATGATAAGGACATGTTTGATCCGCTTTAAACCAAAAAGGCGGATTTTCTGGAACTGAAAGGGGAGACTTAGTCTGAATGTGCCCCTTAGCCAGCAGTAACGGAAATAGCTCTGCGTACGTTACGGGTATAGGATCAAATCCTGGTGGCCGTGTTGTACGGTTGTTGTTATATGGAGGACGAGCCTGCTGAAGAGGCTGTTGTGTCCTTTGTTGGTCAGGTTGGCTCTGCGCAACCTGAGGTTGATACATAGGAACAGGCACGGGGCTGATAGCAGGAGTAACAGCTGCTACTGGATGATAACGTCGCCTTTGCTTTCCGAGAGAGATATTCCCAATATCTTTCTCTTTTTTCTTAGGGAGAGCACTACCCTATTTTTTAGTACCGCTCGTTGATCCAGTGTCTTTTACCAAATGTCCTTCTCGGACGGCTTCCTCAAGACGTACACCCATGCCGACCATTTCGGTGAAATCAATGGGCGCACTGGCAACCATTCGGTCATAGTAAAATGAGCTTAAGGTCTTTAAGAAGATCTTTGTCATCTCTTTTTCCTCAAGAGGTGGACAAATTTAAGCGGCAATTTCACGCCACCTTTGAGCATACTCCTTAAAGGTTTCTTTTTCCTTTTGCGACATTGATCTGAGTTGATCTCGGTCGGGTGCCATGTCCAAATTGTATTTGTATTGTTGGACGAAGGCAGTACCAAGATCTCTGAATGTACTGATCGTAGTACGGTTTAAACCCATGTACCATTTGAGTGCGGCACCGGTTAAACTATCCTGGAAGTAGTGAATCAGCAGGTCCTGATTCTCCGTCTGAGCTGACATCCGCCGATCGTACATCACCAGATGGCTTTGAGGGCAAGAGTTACCCTTGTATTTTTCAAAGTCGGGCACTTGGAACTTGTGCGGGACTTTTACATTTGGGACCAAGCAGAGGTCTGCGGCGTCCTTTCCAAATAGATCCTGACCGCGAATGGCTTGCAGCTCTTTCTGCATTTCCAAGAACTGCTCCTGGAATTCATCCATTCTATCGAACATAGTTTCCTTCTTACCAGAAGGTGTTGTTGGAATCTGTCCTTCCGGGACAGTGTGCACCACAGGGGGTGGTACCGTGACTACGGCAGTAAGTCTTGGCGCCTCCCGAAGTTTGTAACCTTCAGGAGTCTTGAGCATTCCCCTGGCATCTTCGCTTTCCCGAATGTTGTAACATTCAGGCCCAGCGGCTTTTGTTGCGATACCCTGATCTTCAGTGATCGGCGGAACATATCCTTCCGGGATATAGTTAACAGGCATGCCCCAAGGACGATCTTTCGGCATCTGATACCTAGGATCATACTTTTCTATGATGGGCGTTGAGGTGATCTCTGAGATCACAGTTCTTTGTAGCTGGGCTTCTGCCATGGCTTGCATGTCGTTACGAAGCTTTCTCATGTCCTCTCTCAGAGCGTCGATCTCTTCTTTCAACTCTCTATTTTCTTCCTCAAGATCATCCATCTTTTTCTGACGATTGGCCCGAGTATTATATGAATGAGACAGTTTGACTCTAGAATCGAGACACAAACGTGAGATTCGTAGGGAAGAAGAATACGCGATGTGAGAATGATGAATGCAATGATTATATTAATTGTTGTTTTTTTGGTTTAATCAAAATAAACTTCGACAATTAGATTGCAAATATCAAACAGTGGGGAAACCCCTTTTTATTGAATTCCAAAGGATTACAGAAATGGAAATACAGTAGATTACAAAGTGCATAAACAGAAACCTAAACTAATGGGTCCCGAGTCCTCTCTGAAGAGAAATCGGGTGCTGACTCTGGTATCTTCCTTTTCTTTGACCGGGGCGCTTGGGCCGTTGTCGGGTTGTCATTCCTTTGCCAAGTGAAAGGAGTGAGCAAATTCCTTTGGTCATCTTGATTCTCTACAGCGTGCTGCTCCAAAATTTCAATCAGAGCATCTTTCTCTTTCAGTAATTGCTGTATTTGGATACACTCTACGTCGAGGGTGCGGTACTTGTTCTTCCAAGATCTTCTTTCCTTTTGAACTTTGTTGAGAGTAACCTGAAGCCTTTCAGTTTCCGTCATGAAGTACATGACAATTTCCCTCGGCGGAAGAATTCCGTAACGAGGATAAGGCATCTTTAGCTTGAGAGCTCTGGTTTGTACCCAATGGAGATAAGGCTCCACTGAGACACAGTCCGGTTTTCCCAGAGACTCTCGTCCTTTCTTATGAACCTGTTTCCAAGCTTGCACTATTTCCATCTTTAGTGCTCTGTCACTTTCTCCTTCTTTGAAGAAAAGACCTTCCAGATGAACACCCAGTGGGATGTGTCTCATCGGGTATCCAAATTGACGAAGAACCAATATCGGATGATAGTTGATTCCTCCTTTTGTTCCTATGAGGGGTACGCTGGGGAAGTTTCCACAATGGACAATGATTCTGATTCCCTCATAAATCCTATTACACCAATCTATATCGGAATTGGTGAGAGACATGATCTTCTGCGACCAACGTAAGGCACTCTTGCAATCCCAAAAAGCAGCAGACTTGGGCAAGTGTGAGATAAACCATTTGTAGAGCAAAGGTACACAGCATGTGATCTCCCCTCCGCTGTACAAATTTCCTAAGTGTACAAAATGATACGCATCTGCGAGCAAAGTCGGCACAGGGTTTCCAATGAGAAAAACCTTAATAGCATTGATATCGACGAAGTTATTAATGTTGGGAAACAAAAATAATCCGTAGGTGAGCAAGACAAAGATGCTTTCAAAAGCAGTCCCGTTCCCTATACTAGCGAAGTACAGAGCCTTTTTCGTCAAGAACTGGGCTGGCAAACCTTGGATGCCACCCTTAGTGGTCATGTGAGTCTTGACCTCAGACTCGTCCAAATGAATTGCTATTGCAATAGTCTGATTCTTTGGAATTTCTTCCAGTCCAGAAAATGGAGCTCGATCAGTGATATGTAAATAAGTCAGATGAGAATACTCCTCCAGCGTTGGTGCCAGCTGGTAATCCGGGAATGTGAAACAATGATAAATCGGATCGTAGAACTGAATGAGCGCGTCCATGATCCCCTTAATCACATGGACTCTTAACAGTGGTAGCAAACCACCGTGCTTGGCTCTGAAAGCCTCTGGGTTAACAATCATCCTCGCTAACTTTCTCAAATCCCCTAGTTTTGGAACCTTGAAGGTATACTAGTGAGTTCTCCTTCTACCGAAATCCATTAATGCAATCTTTTTCTCTGATATTTGCAATCACAGTCTTAGTTTAATTTGAAAAATAGAGAGACTAGAAGAGAAAGTTTTTTGAATGTTTTAATGTTTTATTAAATGAATGCATGAATGCAGCACACAAAAACATAAAAAAAACATGGGGTCAAAGGGTCGTTGTCATGAAGTCAAGGCTCTACCCATCCCCAAAGGTTTATACTAGGGTGATTTTTGTACCTGTACTCATTATCATCAGCTCCTCCCAGGAAAGCAAAACAACAAGCGGATCGCCAGCGAGTTGTGTGCAATCTTAGAGTAAGTGCCATTCACCGAGAATAGATCACCAGCCTCAAATGAGGGTAGTATCGCGTAACAGCTATTTCCGATAGCTTCCGCACTACGAAAAAGGTTGGCTTTTCTTAAGTGTATACTCAATCTCACCACATGCGGCATCACACGCATTCCCAGTAGCAGAAAAATAAACACGTATAGAAATTAGGAAAAGCAGTATATATATTTGTCCTAATCATCCTAGACTTATAAAGCTATGAATCTTAAGTTCCTGACAGAAATGGGTTCCCCGGCGGAAGCCCCAATCTGTGGTTCCCTGCTTAAGAGATGGACCAGCATAGGTCAATCTTTCTCTTCGGTAAAGTTCCCATTTTCCGTAGAAAACGGGGATGATGCCCTAAGGCAGAAAAGGAGCTCCCCAACAGAGTCGCCATTTTACAAGGAAAACAAACAGAAATAAAAACTGGCCCCACGGTGGGCGCCACTTTTCTGTAGCGAGCGATTTTGGATGCGGTTCTTAAGCGCTGGTCGCTCTCTGCGGTTTGAGCTTTGACTACAGGTCGATTCATTTTTTATCCTATTGTGAGCTGAATAAGGAAGGGAAATAGATGTCTCCAATTAACCCTGCTTGCATACTGAGTTTAAACAGCGGTCTGTTAGGTTACGAATGCTATCAATGTGGGGGGGCTTTTGTACTAGTTATTCGTATTTCGCCAATACGGTTCTTTCTTTATTTTTTCTAGGCAAAGGGTTTCTGGCGGGGAATAAGGATTAGGATGTTAGGACTGATGTTTTTGAAATACTGCTTTTGATTGATGAAGATATGGGATTTGTTTTTTTTTTTGTTGATTGCGCTCGCTAAGATCTTTTCTTTCGATCTTATGCCTACGTATTCCCGTTTACCGAAATAGGGAAATCAGAGTGTTCATAGTTCCTCCTATTCTATGGGAGGAAATGGGTGTTTTGGGGTCTTGTTCAAAGCCCAAGACGTGAAGCAAAAGGTGGTTTGTATCTTGTTCAAAGCCCAAGATGTGAAGCTAAAAGGTCTATTTGTGTCTTGTTCAAAGCCCAAGACGTGAAGCTAAAAGACCTCGACTTTAGAGGGAATTTGTCATCTCTAAAGAGGGGGAAGGAGAATTACTTTAACTGGGATACGCGGATCCGAGCAATGCCATAATTTCCGAAGAAAGGGTTTTAACCTGAAGGAGAAGACTTTAACTCAGTGTAGAGCAATGCCATCTTTCCTTAGGAATTTCTCATGCTAAAAGAGGGACAGTGGCAGGGATATAGATGATCCAGAGGCTTGCCGCTTACAGCAATTAGATGAAGGGAAAGGAGTTGTTGATGTTTGTATATTGTGAACAAGGCACAGCTTTGATGCTAAAAGGTTGATTGGATCAACCAGTGGTTTGCTTATACAAAGATTAAGAGGAGGCTAATTTCCGCTAGGAAAATCATTATACAAAGCCTAAGAGGAGGCTATTTTGTGTCTCGTACAAAGCCGGAGAGAGAGGCTAAAATTTTTGACCCAGTGGGGCATATCGTTATACAAAGCCTAAGAAGAGGCTAGCAAAGAGTTGACTCAGTTGGAGAATCTTTTATACTCAGTAATAGAGTGTTTTTGTATCTCGTACAAAGCCCGAGAGAGAGGCGAAAAGGTTATTTTGACTCCACTAGAGGCTATTGTAACTGTTTCAGTTGAGTGACAGATCCAATATACTGATTTAAAAGAGAAAATTAGTTCTTATATGAGCAACACTGTACTCAAGGATTTGATTCAAGGATCCGGGATGTTTCCTTCTCTTTGAGGAAACGGGAAATCCAAAGGGTATCGAGACTATCTGAGTCTGCGGGTTTCCTTCCTATTTAACGAAGGGTGCTTGAGAATGTCTTTGAGACTCAAGGAAGTTAGACTGTCCGTGTCTAGAGTTTTATCTTTTGTACTATGCTTTGAGAAACAGTAGTAGACTCTATGAAAGGACTGTTCTATGAGGATGACTAGGTTCTGTTCCTATACCTCTAGGAGGTCGTCGGGACAATTTATACGAAGCCCAAGAGGAGGCTGGAAACTTTTAAGAAGCTGACGGGTCCTTGTACAAAGCCCAAGAGGAGGCTATCATTCCCGAAGGAAGAGATCATTATACGAAGCCTAAGAGGAGGCTTTGAATACTTCTAAGAAGCCGTAGGGTCCTTGAATAATGCTCAAGAGGAGGCCGATGCTTTTAAGAAGCCCGTGGGTCTATCATCTCCTTTCCATTAGGAGAGATAACTCTTTTAAAGATGAAAACCACTGGTAAATGTGTGAGGTTTACTATCCAGCGACTTTTAACTTTTAAAGAGAGTTCCTTAGTTAAGGTCCAAGATTATGACCGTAGTGGGTACCCAAACCCCGAGACATTCAAGGCAAGCTATCCACAAGGAATAGATCAAGTCAGGAAAGTTCGAGAATTTGGAAGAAACTCAAAGATGCCATTCACAGAGAATACATTCATCTTTGGGAATAGAGTTCCTTGACAATTCCTAAGGAGGACAGCCGAAGAGAAGACTGTATCTGGTGCTCCTATTGGGGATCTAGGCGTCTATTTCTACGAATAAGTGAAACGGCGTCACCTAGTTCTAGACGTAGTTACTAGGGAAACTCGAAATATCTATACTATTATTACACAGTAGATATGAATTTATGAAAGGAGACTTACAGTGTGCAGCCCCACAATACAGTTTATAATATGAAAGCAGTAAATGAAAGCGATAACCACTTACTCGGTTGTAGTGCTTCCATGTTGTTTGGTTAGTTGTTCAACAAAGAAAGATTGAAAACAACAACATATTCAAAATCAAAGGAGAAAGTGCTTTGAAAAAGAAAGTTTTGGGGCTTACAGCTCAAGGAGAGGCCCAAGGTTTTATCAGTGAGCGCACTGTTTGACTTTGTACAGCGGGTCATACTACTCGAGGGTAGGACCAGATGATTTTTGAAAAGGCGACGATCGCGCCGTTTGTTTTTTTGACGGTATCAGGACTTATACAATAAGTGAGGCCCAAAATGTTTTGGTCAAAAAAAGGATTGGGTCTTACACTCTAATAGAGGCCCAAAGTGTTTTGAAAATGATTTATGAGGGTTGAATTAATCCAAAACCCTAATTTGTTTACAAAATGTATTTAATTGAATAAAAATTCAATTAAAATGATCAAAATTGTTTAACACATGGAAAACAAATTGTGATCTTGGATTAATGCTTCAAAAATTAAGTATTGACCTACAAAATAATTAGAAAGCATTAAAAGTTGCAAAATCAATGTAGAGAAAAAATATTTAAAATGCCAAAAACAATCAAAATATTAATTCTTTGCAAAAATATCAATTATATGAAATAAATAATATTTTTGGGATTTTTTGATAAAATAAAATATTTTAACATTTTTGTGAATTATTAAAAAAAGAATCAACTCAAAATCATTAAAACTCAGAGAGAAATTAATTTTTGAATCAATTAAACAAAATCACAAAATTCAAATATTCAAATATATGAAAATGGCACCAAGAACAACACCAAGAACACGCGCGTTTTTTTGGTTTGACCAGATTTGCATTTTCCATCCAATCTCACTGAATACATAATTATAACATGCAATCCACATATCATTATGCTCGCCTCAACCTCACGATCATGTCTATGTACTTTAATTTCATTTAAATTAAACATACAACAAGAAATCACGAAGAAACCTCAAGAACCCTAATTTCTGCATGAAGGCTAGGATTTTTGATACACGATTCAAACAATGCAATTAATTGAGGGAAAACATTCCATGCATGATTATGAACATATGGCCAAATTATTGTGCGAGGAAATATGCATAGATTGAGAGATGCCCAAGTTTAGGCTTACCTCCAAGTCGTGACAGCAAGTTCAGATGTGATTTTGAGTTGGAGGTGTTACAGACAAGTTGTGATGATCTGGACAGCTTCCCTACACCATATGGAGTGTGTTTGAACACTTGGATTGAATTGAAATAGACTGGATCAGTTTATGGCATCTCAGCTGCAACTTTACTTCAAACTTGTGTGGATGGCAAGTGATTTTGAGATTTTGATGTTTCAGAAGTTATGTGAGTGTTTGATCAGCTCATATGTGATGTATGTGAGGTGTGTGAGTGATTGGTTTGTGCAGAATTGCTCTCAAACTCAAAACCCGATAGCTACCTTGCTAAGAAAGGCATTTTTTCCAAGAGAAAGAGATTTTGAGGAAAGGATCTGTTAGATGGCTTTGGTGTACTCAAACTGACCACAATTGAGCTCTATTTATAGTAGAGCAAGTTTGTTTTGCAAGGAATAGTGCATGGCAGTTGGTAAGTAGGTTTCCTCAATGTTGGCCAATGGAAATGAAAGTCTCCTCTAGCCATTGGCTAGAGGTTAGGGTACAGAGCTTTGGTCCCCTTGGTCTTGGATAAGTCTTGACTGATTTCAGATGAGAATGGCTCAGTCCATGCCACCTAGATGGTTCCATTGAATGCCTCATTCCAAATTTGAAGTCTTGTCCCTATTTTGGCAACTCTAGGTTCAACATGCTATTCTTTGTTCCTTGGACCTTGGAGGCTTGGCTTAGTGATTGTCCCCTTTGGATTCAATCCTCTGAGGTGTCCAAGTGGATTGGAGCAATTGCAATTGGCTGATTTTGGCAAATCGAGCCAAAATGCAAATTCTGCCTTGCCTTGACAGATTTCAGCAAGGCAACTTGCCAATGTTATATCTCATGATGTAGGTTGAATTTGGCAATGTTCTTGGCCATTTTGGAAAGCCCTAACATGATACAACAACTATTTGAACAAGTTTGGTTTTGATCTCTTTTGATTCCAAGTGAAAAATCCCCCTACATTTGGCAAAAAGTGAAGGCAAATCTGACTTAGTGAAAATTTCACTAAGTGTTGGAAAAAGTGACTTTTTCACTTTTCAGCCACTTTGATCATTCCATAACTCAAAATCCTTAATGAATTGGAATGACTTGTAGTTGAAGTTTTTGTAGGTGATAATGAGGGCTACAAATCCATCTTTGGATGAGAAAAAATGGCCTTGTGGTTTAGGAGTTATGGTCCTTCAAAGTTGGTACCCTTGCCACTTTATTTTTAACTTAGAAAAATTTCTAAGTTTTATGGTTACCCCTTTTACAAGTTATCTCACTTTTCTTGATTTTTCTTTATGAATGATGATTCAAATCATACATTAACATCATTTTAGGGTTAAAATCCATTTTGGTGAAAAATCTCAAAAAGTCAAAGTTGACTTTTGTGCACAGTTGACTTTTTATCAGATGAATTCCAAACTGTGCAATTCTTTAGGAAATCATGTCCTTGACCTAAATCAAACTTGATGGACATGTTCCATGGGTGTCATAGGGTATATTCAATCATGTATTAGGGTTTGGGAGCATGTCTTGGTCAAAAGTCAAAGTTACAGTTGACTTTTCCCTTAAAACCCTAATTGTGGTGCAGATGAAAATGAGACTTGTTGCTCAAGCTTCTTGGATCAATCCATTGTTCCAAATGGATCAATATGGTGTATTAGAGACCCTCAAATCATCTCTTGAGGTCTTGGCTCATGGTTTGTCCCAAAAGTCAACTTAGGGGTGAATTAGGTCAAGAAACCCTAATTCCTGATTTTTGATGAATGCATCCCCTGAGGCAAAATTGACTTGATGCATGGGTTCATGAGGTTCCATGAAGTATATTAGGTTATGTTTTGGATCATTGCCATGTGCCCAGATGAAAATTTCCATCTGGAGGCCCTGGTTGACCAAAACCCTAATTTGGTGACACTGTCGATCTTGAGACTTGATCCACCTAGAAGGGAGCAATCTTGTGCTTAATCCTTGAAGTGGAAGTCCTTTTGATCCTTTGTGGATGTTTGAGAGATTAGACAAGTTGAAGATCATGTCATTTCTTGATTGATCCTTTGTCTAAGCACTCAGAGAGGGCTTGAAACCCTAATTTTGCTTGTATTGGATGCTCACCCATCTTTGGGGAGACTGATGAAGCATGATGGTTCATCCATATTGTGATGATGATTTTCACAATGATGGGAAATCTTAGTGGTCAAAATTTGGGGTATTACACAGTCTAGTAGGAAACAAGAGTGGGTTGGGGCAACAAAAGTGTGGACTCCTAAGAGTACTGCAGAGGAACACATAGTTCATAATTCTTTCAGTGTCTTTGCAAAGGAAAAATGGTAATTCGATAGTGGATGTTCCAGGCACATGACTGGTATCATGGGATGTCTGTCAAATATGAAGTCTCATTCTGTCAACTACGTGACCTTTGGTAATGGATCAAGAGGGAAGGTTATAGGTGTTGGAAGTCTGGACTGTGCAGGTCAACCCAATCTGGAGGAGGTATTACTTATTAAAGGTTTAGATGCAAACTTGATCAGCATAAGTCAATTATGTGATCAAGGTCTCAAGGTATACTTTACCAATTCTGAATGTCTGATAACAAACAAGAAGGGTAAGGTTATCATGAGAGATAAGAGAGCGACATATAATTGTTATCTGTGGAGTTCTGAGAACACTAGAATAGGCGTGGGGACTAAGAAAGATATTGGAAAGACTATTAAGTTAGAACAGGTGCTGATAAATTGTAAAGCAACTCATGATGTTTGCTTGGAGAAATGTAAAAATGAGCTTAAACTTAGTAAGTATGCCAGCAAGGTAAGTTTAGAAGAAGAATTTGATAAATGTGCACTTGAGGCGAATCGGGTAATCAAATTCTGTGAATCCCGCTCTACTCTGGGCCCAGTCCTCAAAAGTATAAATAGGCGGGGAAACACACCTTATTTTCAGCAAACCTATTCTACACAAAATCCTCTTGCCCTTTCTCTTCAAAACTCACGTGTCTTAGGGTTTTCTCCTAACATTCTCAAGACAGTACCATGTGATCAGATAAACATGTCTCAACATCATAACTCCGAATCCATGCACGGCTCCTCTGATAACACTGAAGTTGATGAATCACTGCGGATGATTAATCTCTCTGATCTAGTGCTCAATATCGCTCCTTTGAATGTTATGCCGGCTGACCCTAAAGGCAAACAGCAAGCTTCTCATACAACGAATGTAAATACTCCAGGTAAGAATTCTAAACCTCTTTCACCTAGGAAGAAAGTCCACTCCATGACTAGTTTGTATGCTGACCAAGTAAGCCATAAGAAAAACGTGGCTGAAAATGGATCTAAGTCTGGCTTAGTTGAGAAGAAGAAGGTTACTAAATCTTGTGGTGTGAACATGAATTCCACTGATGATGATGCTGTCAAAAAGGATAAGGAAATTAGGAGGATTGTAGCCTCGATTCTGAGTGGGATTAAGGCAAATGTCGGGTCTAATGTTTCAACATCAGTGACAGAAAATATCAATAGCAGCCCTACTGATAGGACTGATGGTGATGTTCCCATGCATGTGGACCGTGAAAGGAGAAGTAAAAGGAAAGCTGATGTAAGGACTGATGATGTTATTAATGTTGAAGACCTCACTTCTGATGAGGAACCTATTACTGGAATGCTGAGAAAAATTCAGAGAAGAAGAGGAAAAACTGTGATAAGTGAAGGCTCCAAGTCTTCGAAATTGCATGGTAAATCTGGAGGTGGGGAAAGAAAAGTTCAAGCAGGGCCTCCTAAACAATGGAGCAAGGTCATAGTGCCCACTAAGAAAAGAAAAATTACTGATCAAGGTGATTCTGACTATGAAGTTGAAACAGATGTCCAGGACATCATTGGTGTAAAAACCTTCACCTGCAAGAAGGCTTCTACTGAAAGATGGAAAATTGTTGATCAAAGAAGGATTGCTCTGGAGAGAGAGTTGGGGAAGGACTTCGAAAAGTACAAAGAAATCTTGGAGCTCATTGCTGCGGCTGGATTGATGAGAACAGTGTCCAAGTTAGGACCCTGCTATGGAAATCTAGTAAAAGAATTTGTGGTGAATATATATGAAGAGTGTGATGAGAACAGGGGCAACAATCTCAGAAAAATATCTGTGAGAGGAGAAGTTGTCACCTTTTCACCTGAAATTATCAACAACTATCTGGGCAGGAGCAAGGAACCCCAACCTGAGTTGGAGGTAACAGACAATATTGTTTGCAAGGAGATTACAGGTGGCTGTATGAGACATTGGCCAAATGCAGAGAAGTTGTCGTCTGGAAAACTAAGTGTCAAATATGCCATCCTCAACAGGATTGTTGTGGTAAATTGGGTTCCTACAAATCACACATCTACTATTTCCTCTACACTTGGCAGATTCATATATGCTATAGGGAAGAAGATTGCCTTTGATTTTGGATCATACATCTTTGAGCAGATCTTGAAACAAGCTAGCTCACCTGCTGTCAAGATGCCTATCTGTTTCCCTTCCTTGATCTGTGGTATTATTCTAGAACAGTGTCCTAATCTTGTGTTGAGGGGTGACACTGCACTTAAAAGGAAACCTCCTCTATCCCTTCACTATAAGCTACTTGGTGGAGCACATGTCTCAAACATTGCTGGGACATCTTCACAGAATTCCAGTCTTGCTAATCTTGATGATGAAATCATTGCTCAGCTGCAAGAAACTTGCCAGGAACTGGAAGAATCCATTAGAAGAGACACTGCTCGGAAGGCCAAACTTGAACAGTTGATTAAGACCTTCATGGAGAAAAGGAATGCTTCTGCTGGGACAGCTGGTAAGGACCAAGGAACTGCTGAAGGTGATGCTTCTGTAGACTCTAATGGAGAATGTGAGCAGAGTTCAGATGACTCAGGATCCAGGAGTGGTGATACTGATACTGATGTTGTTGCTGATAAAGAGGACAGTGCTGAATAGCTATAGGTTATCTGCAAGTTTATTTTCTGTTTTTGTTTGTTTTTGTTTTTTTCTTTTAGGACAACTTTATTCTGTTTTGGTTTTGGACAATTTACTGCTATGTAATTTGTTTACATTTGTCTATGACCTCTCTTTGTCATATTTATGGCTAAAAAGGGGGAGTAGTAAGTGTGAGGGGGGAGCAACATTGTTATGTGCTTGTGCTATTGAGGGGGAGTGTGTGTGCTGCAGGTAGATTATGTGTGCTTGTGCTGGTGCAGTTGCTGAGGGGGAGAATGTGGAATGTTGCTGCTGTTGAGGGGGAGTTTTGCCAGTTTACTATGATGAGTGTTCTTGTTGTACTGTGTGTTTTATGCAGCTGAAGGGGAGTGTTGCTATGCTGGATTTTTTTGTGTTTTCGCTGCTGTCTGATATATGGATTTTTTTTTGGGCTGTTTGTGCTTCTTTGCAAGTTTGTTTGAGTGTGTGTAGTTTTAGCCAAAATAAGCCAAAGGGGGAGATTGTTATTTCTGTGCTTTTGTGGTTGGCATTTATTTTGCTAAAACTATTATAGCAGCAAGATGTTGAATCTTAATGTTTTAAGTGGTTGCTTTCAACATGTCGAATGAAGATGTTCCATGGTAGCTCATAGGACATAGCACTGTGAAGTCAGTTTTAATGCAGATTCTGTTACTATGATTTGTAACTGAATATTCTGTGAATATTTGGTTATCCTATGTGGCATCCAAAGCATTTTTGGATTAGGGTTATTTGTTGGTTTTTGGATTTGTTGTTGCTTCTAATTATGGAGACATAATAGGAAACTTTGGATTGAAGACCTATTTTATTGGAGTTAATTTTGCAGAATTGTGAGCAGTCTATTTGCTGCGTTTTTGAAGCCCAATTCAGTCCAGATTATAAGCTATAAATAGGCTGACGTAAACCTAGTTTTAGGTGTCGAACTTACATGTATTTTTAGGGTTGTGTGCTTGTATTTTGTGAGCCTAACGGGTATCTTATGATAACAGTATAAGGACTGTAGTGTAAGTTGTGTAAGGTTGCTCATAAGCTTTTAAGCATTGAGTAGCCGTGTATTAATTCTCATAAGCTGTGAAGTATTGAGAATTTGTGTTTCGACCATTGTTACTTGTATTGTAAGGAACCAGTCACGGGTTGTGATTGAAGAGGGATTTGAGGAGGGCCTCATACCTAGGGGAGTCTTAGGTAGAAGTCATAGGAAGGGTAGTGATTAAGTGAGCTGATTGAACCGGGTGTAGTTATCAGTGAATTGATACTATCGAATATTGATTTCATCCCTGGCTAGGTAGCCCCCAAATATAGGATAGTTATATCCGAATTGGGTTAACAATTTCTGGTGTTCTTTACATTTTCTGCACACTATTGTATTGAACTTGTTCATTGTTATTGTATATCAGTGTCTCGACATCTTGATAGGACATCTGATATATAGGCCAGAATTTCACCTTGCATGCACCATGTGTAGCGAGCGATTTTGGACGCGGTTCTTAAGCGCTGGTTGCTCTCTGCGGTTTGAGCATTAAACTACAGGTCGATTCATTTTTTATCCTATTATGAGCTGAATAAGGAAGGGAAATAGATGTCTCCAATTAACCCTGCTTGCATACTGAGTTTAAACAGCGGTCTGTTAGGTTACGGATGCTATCAATGTGGGGGGGCCTTTGTACTGGTTATTCGTATTTCGCCAATACAGGTTCTTTCTTTCTAGGGCTTGGGCAAAAGGTTTCTGGCGGGGAATAAGGATTAGGATGTTAGGACTGGTGCTTTTGAATTACTGCTTTTGATTGACGAAGATATGGGATTTGGGTTTTTTATTGATTGCGCTCGCTAAGATCTTTTCTTTCGATCTTATGCCTACGTATTCCCGTTTACCGAAACAGGGAAATCAGAGCATTCGTAGTTCCTCCTATTCTATGGGAGGAAATGGGTGTTTTTGGTGTCTTGTTCAAAGCCCAAGACGTGAAGCGAAAGGTGATTTGTATCTTGTTCAAAGCCCAAGATGTGAAGCTAAAAGGTCTATTTGTGTCTTGTTCAAAGCCCAAGACGTGAAGCTGAAAGACCTCGGCTTTAGAGAGAATTTGTCATCTCTAAAGGGGGGAGAAGGAGAATTACTTTAACTGGGATACGCGGATCCGAGCAATGCCATAATTTCCGAAGAAAGGGTTTTAACCTGAAGGAGAAGACTTTAACTCAGTGTAGAGCAATGCCATCTTTCCTTAGGAATTTATCATGCTAAAAGAGGGACAGTGGCATGGATGTAGATGATCCAGAGGCTTGCCGCTTACAACGATTAGATGAAAGGAAAGGAGTTGTTGATGTTTGTATACTATGAACAAGGCACAACTTTGATGCTAAAAGGTCAATTGGATCAACCAGTGGTTTTCTTATACAAAGCCTAAGAGGAGGCTAATTTCTGCTAGGAAAATCATTATACAAAGCCTAAGAGGAGGCTATTTTGTGTCTCGTACAAAGCCCGAGAGAGAGGCTAAAAGTTTTTGACCCAGTGGGGCATATCGTTATACAATGCCTAAGAGGAGGCTAGCAAAGAGTTGACTCAGTTGGAGAATCTTTTATACTCAGTAAGAGTGTTTTTGTATCTCGTACAAAGCCCGAGAGAGAGGCGAAAAGGTTATTTTGACTCCACTGGGGAGAATTTTGGTATCTCGTACGAAGCCCGAGATGGAGGCTATTGTAACTGTTTTAGTTGAGTGAGAGATCCAATATACTGATTTAAAAGAGAAAATCAGTTCTTATATGAGTAACACTGTACACAGGGAATTAATTTTGAGGATCAGGGATATTTCCCTCTCTTTGAGGAAACGGGAAATCCAAAGGGTATCGAGACTATCTGAGTCTGCGGGTTTCCTTCCTATTTAACGAAGGGTGCTTGAGAATGTCTTTGAGACTCAAGGAAGTTAGACTGTCCGTGTCTAGAGTTTTATCTTTTGTACTATGCTTCGAGAAACAGTAGTAGACTCTATGAAAGGACTGCTCCATGAGGATGACTAGGTTCTGTTCCTATACCTCTAGGAGGTCGTCGGGACAATTTGTATGAAGCCCAAGAGGAGGCTGGAAACTTTTAAGAAGCCGACGGGTCCTTGTACGAAGCCCAAGAGGAGGCTATCATTCCCGAAGTAAGAGATCGTTATACGAAGCCTAAGAGGAGGCTGTGAATACTTCTAAGAAGCCGTAGGGTCCTTGAATAATGCCCAAGAGGAGGCCGATGCTTTTAAGAAGCCCGTGGGTCTATCATCTCCTTTCCATTAGGAGATATAACTCTTTTAAAGATGAAAACCACTGGTAAACGTGCGAGGTTTACTATCCAGCGACTTTTAGCTTTTAAAGAGGGTTCCTTAGTTAAGGTCCAAGATTATGACCGTAGTGGGTACCCAAACCCCGAGACATTCAAGGCAAGCTATCCACAGGGAATAGATTAAGTCAGGAAAGTTCGAGAATTGGGAAGAAACTCAAAGATGCCATTCACGGAGAATACATTCATCTTGGGGAGTAGAGCTTCTTGATGATTCCTAAGGAGGACAACCGAAGAGAAGATTGTATCTGGTGCTCCTATTGGGGATCTAGGCGTCTATTTCTACGAATAAGTGAAACGGCGTCACCTAGTTCTAGACGTAGTTGCCAGGGAAACTCGAAATATCTATACTATTATTACACAGTAGATATGAGTTTATGAAAGGAGACTTACAGTGAGCAGCCCCACAATACAGTTTATAATATGAAAGCAGTAAATGAAAGCGATAACCACTTACTCGGTTGTAGTGCTTCCATGCTGTTTGGTTAGTTGTTCAACAAAGAAAGATTAAAAACAACAGTATATTCAAAATCAAAGGAGAAAGTGCTTTGAAAAAGAAAGATTTGGGGCTTACAGCTCAAGGAGAGGGCCAGGGTTTTATCAGTGAGCGCACTGTTGAATTTGTACAGAGGGACTTATACAAGTGACTGGGGCCCAAAAAAAGGTTTTCTGTACAAAGGGATGGGTCTTACACTCTCTCAAGATGCCCAAAAAGGTTTAAAGAAAAGAGAGGGGCTTATAACACGAGGGTAGGCCCAAATGATTTTTCGTTTAAAAATGGCGATCGCGCCGAGGTTTTCTTTTAACACAGAGGGACTTATACAATAAGTGAGGGCCAAAATGTTTTGGTTAAAAGGGGGATTGGGTCTTACACTCTAATAGAGGACCAAAGTGTTTTGAATGGGTCTTATAGCTCAAGGAGAGGCCCAGATGACTTTTATTTTTAAACGGGCGACGATCGCACCGTTTACTTGTACAGAGGGACTTATACAATGAGTGAGGCCCAAAAAGTTTTTGTACAAGGGGGATGGGTCTTACACTCTAATAGAGGCCCAAAAAAAGGGTTTAAGATGAATAAATGGGTCATACTACTCGAGGGTAGGACCAGATGATTTTTGAAAAGGCGACGATCGCGCCGTTTGTTTTTTTTACGGTATCGGGACTTATACAATAAGTGAGGCCCAAAGATGATTTGGTCAAAAAAAGGATTGGGTCTTACACTCTATTAGAGGCCCAAAGTGTTTTGAAAATGATTTATGAGGGTTGAATTAATCCAAAACCCTAATTTGTTTTCAAAATGTATTTAATTGAATAAAAATTCAATTAAAATGATCAAAAATTGTTTAACACATGGAAAAAAAATTGTGATCTTGGATTAATGCTTCAAAAATTAAGTATTGACCTACAAAATAATTAGAAAGCATTAAAAGTTGCAAAATCAATGTAGAAAAAATATTTAAAATGCCAAAAACAATCAAAATATTAATTCTTTACAAAAATATCAATTATATGAAATAAATAATATTTTTGGGATTTTTTGATAAAATAAAATATTTTAACATTTTTGTGAATTATTAAAAAAAGAATCAACTCAAAATCATTAAAACTCAGAGAGAAATTAATTTTTGAATCAATTAAACAAAATCACAAAATTCAAATATTTGAATTTGAAAAAAAGGCGCCAAGAACAGGCTGAAGAACACGCGCGTGTTCTTGGTTTCTCAGATTTGCGTTTTCTATCCAATCTCCATGAATACGTAATCATATCATGCAATCCACATATCATTATGCTCGCCTCAACCTCACGATCATGTCTATGTACTTTAATTTCATTTAAATTAAACATACAACAAGAAATCACGAAGAGACCTCAAGAACCCTAATTTCTGCATGAAGGCTAGGATTTGTGATACACGATTCAAACAATGCAATTAATTGAGGGAAAACATTCCATGCATGATTATGAACATATGGCCAAATTATTGTGCGAGGAAATATGCATAGATTGAGAGATGACCAAGTATGTGCTTACCTCTAAGTCGTGATAGCAAGTTCAGAGTGATTTTTGATTTGGAGGTGTTACAGATGAGTGGTGATGATCTGAACAGCTTCCCTACACCCTATGGATTGTGTTTGGATGGTTGGACTTGATTGAAATTGGCTGGATCATTTTGTGGTACCTCAGCTGCACCTTGTTTGAAAATTTGAGCAACCAGCTGGTGATTTCATGAAATTGATGTTTCAGAAGTTATGTGAGTGTTTGATCAGCTCATATGTGATGTATGTGAGGTGTGTGAGTGATTGGTTTGTGCAGAATTGCTCTCAAACTCAAAACCCGATAGCTACCTTGCTAAGAAAGGCATTTTTGCCAAGAGAAAGAGATTTTGAGGAAAGCATCTGTTAGATGGCTTTGGTGTACTTAAACTGACCACAATTGAGCTCTATTTATAGTAGAGCAAGTTTGTTTTGCAAGGAATAGTGCATGGCAGCTGGTAAGTAGGTTTGGCCAATGTTGTCCAATGAGAATCCAAGTCTCCTCTAGCCATTGACTAGAGGTTAGGGCACAGTGCTTTGGTCCCCTTGGTCTTGGATAAGTCTTGACTAATTTCAGATGAGAATGGCTCAGTCCATGCCACCTTGATGGTTTCATTGAATGCCTCATTCCAAATTTGAAGTCTTGTCCCTATTTTGGCCATTCTAGGTTCAACATGCTATTCCTTGTTCCTTGGACCTTGGAGGCTTGGCTCAGTGATTGTCCCCTTTGGATTCAATCCTCTGAGGTGTCCAAGTGGATAGGAACTATTGAAATTGGATGATTTTGGCAAATCGAGCCAAAGTGCAAATTCTGCCTTGCCTTGACAGATTTCAGCAAGGCAACTTGCCAATGTTGTATCTCATGATGTAGGTTGAATTTGGCAATGTTCTTGGCCATTTTGGAAAGCTCTTACATGATACAACAACTGTTTGAACAAGTTTGGTTTTGATCTCTTTTGATTCCAAGTGAAAAATCCCCCTACATTTGGCAAAAAGTGAAGGCAAATTTTGACTTAGTGAAAATTTCACTAAGTGTTGGAAAAAGTGACATTTTCACTTTTCAGCCACTTTGATCACTCCATAACTCAAAATCCTTAATGAATTGGAATGACTTGTAGTTGAAGTTTTTTTAGGTGATAATGAGGGCTACAAATCCATCTTTGGATGAGAAAAAATGGCCTTGTGGTTTAGGAGTTATGGTCCTTCAAAGTTGGTACCCTTGCCACTTTATTTTTAACTTAGAAAAATTTCTAAGTTTTATGGTTACCCCTTTTACAAGTTATCTCACTTTTCTTGATTTTTCTTTATGAATGATGATTCAAATCATACATTAACATCATTTTAGGGTTAAAAATCCATTTTGGTGAAAAATCTCAAAAAGTCAAAGTTGACTTTTGTGCACAGTTGACTTTTTATCAGATGAATTCCAAACTGTGCAATTCTTCAGGAAATCATGTCCTTGACCTAAATCAAAATTGATGGACATGTTCCATGGGTGTCATAGGGTATATTCAATCATGTATTAGGGTTTGGGAGCATGTCTTAGTCAAAAGTCAAAGTTACAGTTGACTTTTCCCTTAAAACCCTAATTGTGGTGCAGATGAAAATGAGACTTGTTGCTCAAGCTTCTTGGATCAATCCATTGCCCCAAAAGTCAACTTTAGGGGTGAATTAGGTCAAGAAACCCTAATTCCTGATTTTTTATGAATGCATCCCCTGAGGCAAAATTGACTTGATGCATGGGTTCATGAGGTTCCATGAAGCATATTAGGTCATGTTTTGGATCATTGCCTTGTGCCCAGATGAAAATTTCCATCTGGAGGCCCTGGTCGACCAAAACCCTAATTTGGTGACACAATCGATCTTGAGACTTGATCCACCTAGAAGGGAGCAGCCTTGTGCTTAATCCTTGAAGTGGGAGTCCTTTTTGATCCATTGTGGATATTTAAGAGATTAGACAAGTTGAAGATCACGTCATTTCTTGATTGATCCTTTGTCTAAGCACTCAGAGAGGGCTTGAAACCCTAATTTTGATTGTATTGGATGCTCACCCATCTTTGGGGAGACTGATGAAGCATGATGGTTCATCCCTATTGTGATGATGATTTTAACAATGATGGGAAATCTAAGTGGTCAAAATTTGGGGTATGACAGATGCCCCTATTTAATTTTCTTGGACCCGAAGGTATGAATGACGAAGGGATTCGGGCATTCGGGGTGCAAGAGGATTAAATATCGGAATATCCAAAATTTTGATGGTGGTTATGAATGGTAGCTTACGTATTCATCTTCTTTAGCTAAGCGATGATGCTTAGAAAAGGTAAACTTCCCCTCGATCCTGGTTTTCTACCAAGGAACTGGTCTCAGTCTCTTTTGAATTAAACTTTCCCTCGATCCTGGTTTCCTACCAAGGAACTGGTCTTAGTTTCGGATTTAAACTTCCCCTCGATCCTGGTTTCCTACCAAGAACTGGTCTTAGTTTCTTTTGTCAATAAACTTTCTTGACAAGGGACGCTATTCATAGCGGCTTTCCGCAAACTTCTCGTCGAATTTTCCTGGGGAGATGCCATTTGAGTGGAAAAAGTTTTGATGTCAGACTTGCTGAGGAACCCAGTCGTCTGAGTTGTAGAGTTGTACAAACTTCTCTGTTGGAGACGCCATTTGTTTCTACTAGGGAAAGCGAGTCTCTTGAGAGACTGTTTTCGTTTGGGATCTTTCATCATACTTTTCTCGGGATCTTCCCAGAGAAACGCCATATGACGGGGTCCAATTTTGTGGGGCCAATGACCTTTTCATCAGCGGTCCTTTCGGAGCAAAACTGGCATGCTGCCGAATCTCTAATCACGAGGCTTTCTCTGTGGATTTTCCTTAATCCGGGAAAGCAAGGATATCATCTTCAATGGCGAAGAGTGATGTTTATTGAGAGTTTTCTCTGGCTTTTCAGAGGTTCAAGTTATCAAAGTGGTCAAGGACCAACTTCTTTCCAGAATTAAACTGGAAGCGAGGTTGTTCAGACACAGTATTTCCTGACGAGGCAAGAACTGACAACTCGATTGAGAGGACTTCTACCACTAGGGGACAAGACCGACTCAAGTGATAAAGATGCAATATGAAATGTAAATGCAAATAAAATGCATGAAGTATGTATGTATATGCTGACAAAACAGACGCGACATACAGACTAATGGATGAACACAATTGGATACTCGGCCATCGCGGGGCGAAGAAGTACCGTTGATTCAAAATAGCAATTCCACCTTGCTTAGGAGAGATAGTCCCGTTGGGAGCTATGTTGATCGGGCTTAAGAGATGAGAACTCGGCCGAGGTGTGTCAGACGAAACAAGGTCTCTGACACAATTGATCCCTTCATTCAGGCATACTGGCTTAGAAGGAGTACTTTGATTCTGCACTTTGAAGTTCGCTTACTTCGGGAGAAGCGATCGATGTTCTTTAGATGTTTAACAGTCAAAAAAAATTGCCATCTTTATTTTAAAAGCAGAAAAAGTTTTAACAAGTAAATTCATTTTTGTTTTATTTCAAGAATCGCTGATTAAGTTTAAACAACGTCGTTCTCTAAAGCTAAAACAAGCAAGAATTACAAACAAAAGCACAAGGGCTCAAATTTTATTGATAAGATGGAGATCAGCCAAACGCGTGATTCCAAAGAGTATATACAAAGTTAGAAAACGGAAATTTACAGGGAAAAGGGCTACGTTGAAACATAACGACCACTATCCTTCTACCAACTTTGAATTCGGGGCATCCTGAGCTTCTGTCGAAGATGACGTTTGACTGGAGATTTCCTCCGATAGATGATGTAACTACTGCTGAGGGACTTGCCTCTGTTGAACATAGTTACTTTCCATTATCCCTAACTTTTGCCTGCATTGTACTATGAGATTTCCAATCCATCGGGATGATTCTTTTTTTTTCATGTCTCTAACTTTTGCCTGGACCGCCCTTTCGGGTTTTCAATCCACCGAGACGGTTTTTTTTAGTTTAGGCGAAGTATTTCTTGACTACATCAACATTCGTGGGGTATGCAAATTCCTCTCCGTCCATGGTTGCAAGTCTCAAGGCGCCGCCTGAGAAAGCTTTCGTGACCACATAGGGGCCATCATAATTTGGGGTCCATTTTCCCCGAGAGTCAGTGAGAAATGATTGTATCTTCTTGAGCACGAGGTCTCCTTTTCTGAAGACACGAGGCCGAACCTTTTTGTCGAACGCCCTCTTCATTATTTGTTGATACAACTGACCGTGGCATAGTGCCGTGATTCTCTTTTCTTCGATCAGGTTCAGTTCGTCGTGTCGACTTTGACACCATTCAGCTTCGGTGAGCTTAGCTTCCATCAATACCCGAATTGATGGGATCTCTACTTCTATGGGGAGCACTGCTTCCATGCCATATACTAGAGAGAAAGGGGTAGCCCCTGTTGAAGTGCGGACAGATGTGCGATAACCATGAAGAGCAAAGGGTAGCATCTCGTGCCAATCTTTATAGGTTACAACCATTTTTTGAACGATCTTCTTGATGTTCTTGTTAGCCGCTTCTACCGCTCCGTTCATCTGTGGTCGGTAGGGAGATGAGTTATGGTGTTCGATCTTGAACTCCGCGCACAACTCTTTCATCATCTTATTGTTCAAGTTAGATCCATTATCAGTAATGATCTCGCTTGGAACACTATAACGGCAGATGATATTGTTTTTTATAAATCGGACCACCACTTGTCGGGTTACATTGGCGAATGACGCTGCTTCGACCCACTTGGTGAAATAATCAATGGCTACCAGGATGAACTGATGTCCGTTTGAAGCCTTGGGCTCAATCATACCAATCATGTCGATTCCCCATATGGAAAAAGGCCACGGGGAAGAAAGAACTTTGAGATGTGATGGCGGTACATGAATTTTGTCGGAGTATATCTGACACTTGTGACACCTCCTCATGTACTTGTAGCAGTCGGATTCCATGGTCAACCAATAATACCCGGCCCTGAGAATTTTTCTCGCCATTGTGTGTCCGTTGGCATGAGTGCCAAAGGATCCTTCATGAATTTCTTTCATGAGCATGTCTGCTTCTGGTCTGTCGACGCATCGGAGCAAGACCATGTCAAAATTTCTTTATAAAGAGTGTCACCGCTCAGGAAGAAGTTTCCAGCCAATCTTCTGAGGGTTTTCCTGTCTTTTCTGAGTGCCCCAGATGGGTATTCTTGTTTCTGAAGGAAGCATTTGATATCGTGATACCAAGGTCTGTCGTCCATGACTGCTTCAATTGTGAAGATGTAAGCGGGCCGTTCAAGGCGCATTATGTCGATCTTAGGTATGTCATTCCATCGACCTACACTAATCATGGAAGAGAGAGTGGCTAATGCGTCAGCCATGTGATTCTCATCACGAGGGATGTGATGAAAGTCGACTCTGTTGAAGAAAGGTAACAACCTCCTTGCATAGTCTTTGTAAGGAATCAATCCTGATTGGTATGTGTTCCAATCTCCTTTTATCTGGTTAATAACCAGGGTTGAGTCGCCATATACATCCAAGTTTTTTATCCTTAAATCAATTGCTTCTTCGAGACCCATAATACATGCTTCGTATTCGGCCTCGTTGTTCGTACATTTGAACATAAGTCTAGCAGTGAAAGGAATGTGGGAACCCTGAGGGGTAACAATGATTGCCCCAATTCCGTTTCCATAATGATTAACTGCTCCGTCAAAGATGAGTCCCCACTGGGAACCTGGTTCTGGCCCTTCACTGGTTAGCGGTTCATCGCAATCTTTCATTTTTAGATACATGACATCTTCGTCTGGGAAGTCAAACCCGACTGATTCTTGATCGTCAATCGGTTGATGAGCCAAATGATCGGCTAAAATACTTCCCTTAACGGCTTTCTGAGGTGGTACTCTATGTCATATTCTGATAGTAACATCTGCCAACGGGCAATACTTCCCGTGAGAGCAGGTTTTTAGAAAACGTACTTGATTGGATCCATTTCGGAGACCAACCAAGTAGTATGACGAATCATGTACTGGCGAAGACGTTTGGCTGCCCAAGCCAAAGCGCAACAAGTTTTCTCAAGCATTGTGTACCGAGTCTCGCAGTCGGTGAATTTCTTGCTTAGATAGTAAATGGGAGACTCTTTCCTTTTAGTTTCGTCTTGTTGGCCAAGTACACATCCCATTGAGTCCTCTAGGACTGTGAGGTAAATGATTAGTGGTCTTCCTTCCACTGGAGGTGATAGAATCGGCAGATTCAACAGATATTCCTTAATACTGTCGAAGGCAGTTTGGCAGTCTTCTGACCAAACGCAATCCTGGTTCTTTTTCAGTAATTTGAAAATCGGCGCACAAGTGGCGGTCATAAGGAATATGAATCTGGAGATGTAGTTCAAACGTCCCAGGAATCCTCTGACTTGTTTTTCAGTTTTCGGAGAAGGTATTTCTTGAATGGCCTTGACCTTGTCAGGATCAACCTCAATCCCTTTCTGGCTGACGATGAACCCTAGTAATTTCCCCGAACGGACACCGAAGGTGCACTTGTTGGGATTCAACCGGAGCTTGAATTTTCTTAGACGTTCGAACAATTTTGACAGATGTTCAACGTGCTCATCCTTTGTTCTTGATTTTGCAATCAAATCATCGACATATACCTCGATTTCTTTGTGTATCATGTCATGAAATAGAGTAGTCATGGCCCTTTGATAGGTTGCCCCGGCGTTCTTTAAACCAAATGGCATACCTTGTAACAAAAGGTACCCCATGGGGTAATGAACGAAGTTTTCTCCATGTCTTTCGGCGCCATTTTGATCTGGTTATAGCCCGAGAATCCATCCATGAAGGAAAAAACTTTGAACTTTGCTGTACTGTCTACCAGCATGTCAATGTGTGGTAAAGGAAAGTCGTCCTTTGGACTTGCCTTGTTTAGATCTCTGTAATCAACACACATTCTGACCTTTCCGTCCTTTTTGGGAACGGGTACGATGTTGGCTAACCATTGAGGATATTCAGATGTAGCGAGGAAACCCGCGTCGATCTGTTTCTGTACCTCCTCTTTGATTTTGATGGCCATGTCCGGGTGAGTGTGTCTCAACCTTTGCTTTACTGGTGGACATTCTGATCTCAATGGTAAGTGATGTTCCACGATACTGGTATCCAACCCTGGTATATCCTGATAGGACCAAGCGAACACATCGGGGAATTCTTTGAGAAGCTTTATCAAACCCTCTCTGGCAGTGGGACTGAGCAATGCTCCGATCCTGATTTCTTTTTTCTCTTTTTTTGAACCCAAGTTTACCGTTTCCAACGGTTCTTTGTGAGGTTCAATGGACCTTTCCTCTTGTCTGAGTAGTCGGGAGATCTCTTCAGGAATTTCGTTGTCATTTTCTTCTTCAGCCTCGAATACCGGAAACTCAAAGTTGGAAGAAGGCATCGGATCGTATGTTTCAACGCGGTATAAAACAAGCAATCTGCATGACGTGATGATTCGTGTTTAGAAGAGATAGAGAAAATGCAAGTGTGTGCAGTGTTTTGATTTTACTGCTTGTTTTTATTATTGAATGTTTTTTTAGGATTACCATTTTCTGAAAAAGCAAAAAGAGAAAACAGCAATTAATGTGGAAATTACAGAACGACGTTATTTTATTAATGAACAAGTCGAATCTTGAAACTATAGCCCTATAAAACAAAACTCTGTCACTTTGGGCAAAGCGAAGAGGGAAATTTACAGAAAGCGAGCCCTATCAAAACATCCGTTTCACCTGGGCAGGGTGAAAGGTTAAAGATGGCAATTACTTTGACTGATGAACGACCTTCGGAACCTCGACAGCAACCCATTGGCGGCGAACTCCTCGGTGAATCACAAAGTCAGGCACCTTCCTTGATTTGTCTTCAGAAATGACGCTGATTTCTAGTGGAGCAGGATCGTTGGAATCTGTCTCCCAAGCAGAATGTCGTAGGAGGATTCCTCTGTTTCATTTTGCATAGCATTGGTGCTCTCAGCTGTATCTCCCCATCCAGTTGGCCGGATGTCTTCGAGCCAGATACGAGAGCTTTCGGGAGCAGTGTACTTGACCATAAAGTCGTATTTTCCACTCGGTTGTCCCAGAGTGTGCCAAACTTCTTTGGAACTGGAGAAGTCATCGCTCTCGATGACGTTGACCTCAGGAAAAGCATAGTTGATGAATTCTAGTCCTGCAAACGTTGCAAATTCATCTTCATGTTGAGTAGTTTCCGAATGACCTGAGTGTTGATCCCATGACATGGCGGGGACACAGGTATTCTGTTCAATGACGCTTAGCTGAGTTTCATTACTCGGCTGACTTTCTTGCCCCAAGTTTCCTGGGTAAGGCTGCCACATTGGCAGGCCATCCATCGGGCCATAGTAATTGTGATCAAAGTTGTCTTTCATCAGAGTGTCTTCCTCTAATGAATTTGGCGGAGCACGACATCCTTCCGGATCACAATCTCCGTAGATCATTTCGACATCTGATCTTGGTATAAATCTCGGACTTTCTGTAGGAAAGCAAAAAGGCATAGGCACCTCTTCCTGAGACATATAGCCGTCCTTGTTAAGGTAGGACTTCCATTCTTCATCTGTGTCAGAGGGATCTTCCTCATTGATAGCATGAACTGTCTGAGACACTGGGTGAAGAAAACCTCCACTATGGAAGAAGTTTTGAAGGGGATGAAGACTTTCATCGTTGGCGGTTGTCTGGGTACAAGTCGCAGAAAAACCAAGACCCTTCTTTGTTTTATTGTCAATAGGAATGACAAGCCGTCCCCATCCTGTCGTATCGGTACTCTCGACCGCTTTGATAGCATCTTTGTATGAAGAAATTGAAGTTCCTTTTTCGGATTGATCGTTCTTGCTCACCGATAGTGCTTGGAACTAAGTTCCGATAACCTCCTCGGGTTCCACACAAGTAGATGATGATAGGCTACTCACAACCAAAGCTTGTTCCCCATAAACTGTGACAAGTTGATCGTTCTTGACGAACTTTAGCTTTTGGTGGAGGGTTGAAGTAACCGCTCCAGCCTGATGTATCCAAGGTCTTCCTAATAAACAACTGTATGTTGCCCGGATGTCCATGACCTGGAAAGTGATTTGGAAAGTGTGAGGACCAATAGTAATGGGAAGATCAACTTCGCCGATAACTATTTTTCTGGATCCGTCGAATGCTTTGACGACGACCTCGCTGACTCTCATCGGAGGGTCCTTGAATGATAATTGCATCAAAGTGGACTTCGGCATAACATTCAGGGCTGACCCTGTGTCTACCAGTACGTTGGCTAAAGCATCGCCCTGGCAGTTAACTGTAATGTTGAGCGCCATGTTATGACGGCGACCCTTTTCAGGTAATTCTTCATCACTAAATCCCAAATTATTGCAGGAAGTGATGTTAGAGACAATGCTATCTAATTGTCTGATTGTTACATCCTGTTCCACAAAGGCTTGCTCCACGACTTTCTGTAGAGCCTCTATGTGTGCTTCTGAACTGAGTAACAGTGATAATACTGAGATCTTTGAAGGAGTCTGTAACAGTTGATCAACGATGTTATATTCACTCCTTTGGATGAGCTTTAGCATCTCATATTTGTCTTTTGAAAAGTCGGGATTACTAGATTGACCGACTGGCGGATCAGGAATTTCTGCCTGAAGTTCCTTTTCTTTGTTAGCTTCCCCAACCCCTCGGTTGAAGATTTTACCACTCCGTGTTACACGACTGACGTCTGCAATATTCACGACGGAGGGTAATGGAATTTCCTTTCCATTCTCAATTGTTGTTGCACCATATTTGTAAGGGATCGCCTTAGCTGATTCATACGGTAATGGTCCCGGTAGATAGATGACTATGGGAACCTTCTGATTTTTCTGACCGTCATAAGTAACCTCGATCCGTTCCCGGTTGGGAACTCTAGATTCGTCAAGTAGAGGGACGATGGCAAAAACATCCCTGATCTGGTGATGACCAGAGATCGTGACAACATCCTCAACCTGATCGGCAAGGTAGTTCGGCGACCAAATGATGGGTCCTGAACCTGGATATGGATGAATTTCTCCATGATCGATCTGACACTGAAGAGCTGCTCTCACAAGGTAACACCCTTGGTTACTTTCCGAACAGACGCTACAACAGTCATAGTTGTGTGGTGGCACCTGGCCACGCCCACTTTGAATACAATGTAACCTCACTAGGTTACCTTCCATTGATCGGACATCCTGACTTTGACGACGAGTAGGATTCCTGTGACTGATAATAATTTGCTGAGTATCTTCATCCATGTAGATTGGCATCCACCAGTGATTTAACAAGTGCTGAAGTGCCTCCTGGACAAGGGTACAACCTCGATCGTTTTCGCAACCTGCTTTACATTTTTAATAATCATGTGATATTAAGAATTCGAGTCGGACCTGCTCAGCATGTAACTCTACCAGATTGGTATTCATCACGCGGATGTCAAAGATCTGAACCATATTGATTTGATAGGAGTTCCTATCATGGTAGTCTTGGATCCATCCAAGATCCATCTGACGCTGGAGGGCCTCTTGTATGAAAGAGCATCCCTGTTTGTTTACCGAGCAAATCAGACAGGAACTGTAATCGTGCCACGGCAGATTATGATACTGGCTTTGCCTTGAGTGCATCGCCACCAAGTTGACATTCATCACACGGATGTCGTGGTTTTGAATGACGTTGGAATTCATGTAAACCATGTTAACTCCACGAACTCGGTGCACTTGGATCCATCCGAGATCCATCTGTTCCTGTAGAGCTGATTGCACTACCAAACATCCCTGGTTGTCTTTAGAGCAGATATCACACTGGTGATAATTATGAGGTGGCACATGGCCATATCCATCTGTCTACAATGCATCCTGACCAGATTGGTCCCCAATAAGAGTATATCGTGAATTTGATAGACATTGTTAGTCTCCTTCTCAATCAGATTGACTGCAGCCTTCTCATGTTGAGGCAGCGGGTTCGTAAGAACATTAGGATTCGTATCTTTGAAAGATAAGAGCCCGCTCCTAATAAGCTTTTGCACGTCGGATTTGAAATTGAGACAAGTCTCAATGTTATGCCCTGAACCTCCTTGATGATATGGGCATGTTTAATTCGCTTTAAACCAAAAAGGCGGATTTTCCGGAACTGAAATGGGAGACTTAGTCTGAATGTGCCCCTTAGCCAGCAGTAACGGAAACAGCTCTGCGTACGTTACAGGTATAGGGTCAAATCCTGGTGGCCGTGTTGTACGGCTGTTGTTATATGGAGGACGAGCCTGCTGAAGAGGCTGTTGTGTCCTTTGTTGGTCAGGTTGGCTCTGCACAATCTGAGGTTGATACATAGGAACAGGCGCGGGGCCGATAGCAGGAGTAACAGCTGCTACTGGCTGATAACGACGCCTTTGCTTTCCGAGAGAGATATTCCCAATATCTTGCTCTTTTTTCTTAGGGAGAGCACTACCGTATTTTTTAGTACCGCTCGTTGATCCAGTGTCTTTTACCAAACGTCCTTCTCGGACGGCTTCCTCAAGACGTACACCCATGCCGACCATTTCGGTGAAATCACTGGGCACACTGGCAATCATTCGGTCATAGTAAAATGAGCTTAAGGTCTTTAAGAAGATTTTTGTCATCTCTTTTTCCTCAAGAGGTGGACAAATTTGAGCGACAATTTCACGCCACCTTTGAGCATACTCCTTAAAGGTTTCCTTATCCTTTTGCGACATTGATCTGAGTTGATCTCTGTCGGGTGCCATGTCCAAATTGTACTTGTATTGTTGGACAAAGGCAGTACCAAGATCTCTGAATGTACTGATCGTAGTACGGTTTAAACCCATGTACCATTTGAGTGCGGCACCAGTTAAACTATCCTGGAAGTAGTGAATCAGCAGGTCTTGATTCTCCGTCTGGGCTGACATCCGCCGAGCGTACATCACCAGATGGCTCTGAGGGCAAGAGTTACCCTTGTATTTTTCAAAGTCGGGCACTTGGAACTTGTGCGGGACTTTTACATTTGGGACCAAGCAGAGGTCTGCGGCGTCCTTTCCAAATAGATCCTGACCGCGAATGGCTTGCATCTCTTTCTGCATTTCCAAGAACTGCTCCTGGAATTCATCCATTCTGTCAAACATAGTTTCCTTCTTACCAGAAGGTGTCCGTGGAATCTGTCCTTCCGGGACAGTGTGCACCACAGGGGGTGGTACCGTGACTACGGCAGTAAGTCTTGGCGCCTCCCGAAGTTTGTAACCTTCAGGAGTCTTGAGTATGCCCCTGGCATCTTCGCTTTCCCGAAGTTTGTAACCTTCAGGCCAAGCGGCTTCTGTTGCGATTCCCTGATCTTCAGTGATCGGCGGAACATATCCTTCTGGGATATAGTTAACAGGCATGCCCCAAGGACGATCTTTCGGCATCTGATACCTAGGATCATACTTTCCTATGATGGGCGTTGAGGTGATCTCTGAGATCACAGTTCTTTGTAGATGAGCTTCTGCCATGGCTTGCATGTCGTTACGAAGCTTTCTCATATCCTCTCTCAGAGCGTCGATCTCTTCTTTCAACTCTCTGTTTTCTTCCTCAAGATCATCCATCTTTTTCTAACGATTGGCCTGAGTATTATACGAATGAGACAGTTTGACTCTAGAATCGAGACACAAAAGTGAGATTCGTAGGTAAGGAGAATACGCGATATGAGAATGGTGAATGCAATGATTATATTAATTGTTTTTAGGTTTAATTAAAATAAACTTCGACAATTAGATTGCAAATATCAAATAGTGGGGAAACCCCTTTTTATTGAATTCCAAAGGATTACAGAAATGGAAATACAGTAGATTACAAAGTGCAGAAACAAAAACCTAAACTAATGGGTCCCGAGTCCTATTCTTTGACCGGGTGTTGATTCTGGTACCTTCCTTTTCTTTGACCGGGGCACTTGGGTCGTTGTCGGGTTGTCATTCCTTTGCCAGGTGAAAGGAGAGAGCAAATTCCTTTGGTCATCTTGATTCTCTACAGCATGCTGCTCCAAAATTTCAATCAGAGCATCTTTCTCTTTCAGTAGTTGCTGTATTTGGATACACTCTACGTCGAGGGTGCGGTACTTGTTCTTCCAAGATCTTCTTTCCTTTTGAACTTTGTTGAGAGTAACCTGAAGCCTTTCAGTTTCCGTCATGGAGTACATGACAATTTCCCTTGGCGGAAATATTCCGTAACGAGGATAAGGCATCTTTAGCTTGAGAGCTCTAGTTTGTACCCAATGGAGATAAGGCTCCACCGAGACACAGTCCAGTTTTCCCAGATACTCTCGTCCTTTCTTATGAACCTGTTTCCAAGCTTGCACTATTTCAATCTTTAGTGCTCTGTCATTTTCTCCTTCTTTGAAGAAAAGACCTTCCAGATGATCACCCAGTGGGATGTGTCTCATCAGGTATCCAAATTGACGAAGAACTAATATCGGATGATAGTTGATTCCTCCTTTAGTTCCTATGAGGGGTACGCTGGGGAAGTTTCCACAACGGTCAATGATTCTGATTCCCTCATAAATCCTATTACACCAATCTATATCAGAGTTGGTGAGAGACATGATCTTCTGCGACCAACGTAAGACACTCTTGCAATCCCAAAAAGCAGCAGACTTGGGCAAGTGAGAGATAAACCATTTGTAAAGCAAAGGTACACAGCATGTGATCTCCCCTCCGCTGTACAAATTTCCTAAGTGTACAGAATGATACGCATCTGCGAGCAAAGTCGGCACAGGGTTTCTAATGAGAAAAACCTTAATAGCGTTGATATCGACGAAGTTATTGATGTTGGGAAACAAAAATAATCCGTAGGTGAGAAAGACAAAGATGCTTTCAAAAGCAGTCTCGTTCCCTATACTAGCGAAGTATAGAGCCTTTTTTGTCAAGAACTGGGCTGGCAAACCTTGGGTGCCACCCTTAGTGGTCATGTGAGTCCGGACCTCAGACTCGTCCAAATGAATTGCTATTGCAATAGTCTGATTCTTTGGAATTTCTTCCAGTCCAGAAAATGGAGCTCGATCACTGATATGTAAATCAGCCAAATGAGAATACTCCTCCAGCGTTGGTGATAGCTGGTAATCCGGGAATGTGAAACAGTGATAAACCGGATCGTAGAACTGAATGAGTGCATCCATGATTCCCTTAATCACATGGACTCTTAACAGTGGTAGCAAACCACCGTGCTTGGCTCTGAAAGCCTCTGGGTTAACGATCATCCTCGCTAAATTTCTCAAATCCCCTAGTTTTGGAACCTTCATCAGCATAATCCTTTTCTCTGATATTTGCAATCACAGTCTTAGTTTAATTTGAAAAACAGAGAGACTAGAAGAGAAATTTTTTGAATGTTTTAATGTTTTATTAAATGAATGCATGAATGCAGCACACAAAAACATATAAAAAACATGGGGTCAAAGGGTTGTTGTCATGAAGTCAAGGCTCTACCCATCCCCAAAGGCTTATACTAGGGTGATTTTTGTACCTGTACTCATTATCATCAGCTCCTCCCAGGAAGGCAGACAACAAGCGGATCACCAGCGAGTTGTGTGCAATCTTAGAGTAAGTGCCATTCACCGAGAATAGATCACCAGCCTCCAATGAGGGTAGTATCGCGTAACAACTATTTCCGATAGTTTCCGCACTACGAAAGGGTTTGTCTCCTCAGCTTCTCAGACTTAACAACCGGCCCATTGGCTATAAGAGTGAATGGGTTGCGTTGGTCAGCCTCCACTGAGGTTGATGGTCGACCCCGTCGCCATCACTTATCTTAAGTGTATACTCATTCTCACCACATGCGGCATCACACACATTCCCAGTAGCAGAAAAATAAACACGTATATCATTTAGGAAAAGCAGTATATATATTTGTCCTAATCATCCTAGACTTATAAAGCTACGATTCTTAAGTTCCTGACAGAAATGGGTACCCCAGCGGAAGCCCCAATCTGTGGTTCCCTGCCTAAGAGATGGACCAGTATAGGTCAATCTTTCTCTTCGGTAGAGTTCCCATTTTCCGTAGAAAACAGGGATGATGCCCTAAGGCAGACAAGGAGACTCCCCAGCAGAGTCGCCATTTGTGTAAATTTTCACACAAGAGAAGTAGAAAGAAAGGAACGGGCCCCACGGTGGGCGCCACTTTTCTGTAGCGAGCGATTTTGGACGCGGTTCTTAAGCGCTGGTCGCTCTCTGCGGTTTGAGCTTTAAACTACAGGTCGATTCATTTTTTATCCTATTGTGAGCTGAATAAGGAAGGGAAATAGATGTCTCCAATTAACCCTGCTTGCATATTGAGTTTAAACAGCGGTCTGTTAAGTTACGGATGCTATCAATGTGGGGGGCCTTTGTACTGGTTATTCGTATTTCGCCAATACAGGTTCTTTCTTTCTAGGGCTTGGGCAAAAGGTTTCTGGCGGGGAATAAGGATTAGGATGTTAGGACTGGTGCTTTTGAATTACTGCTTTTGATTGACGAAGATATGGGATTTGGGTTTTTTATTGATTACGCTCGCTAAGATCTTTTCTTTCGATCTTATGCCTACGTATTCCCGTTTACCGAAACAGGGAAATCAGAGCATTCGTAGTTCCTCCTATTCTATGGGAGGAAATGGGTGTTTTTGGTGTCTTGTTCAAAGCCCAAGACGTGAAGCGAAAGGTGATTTGTATCTTGTTCAAAGCCCAAGATGTGAAGCTAAAAGGTCTATTTGTGTCTTGTTCAAAGCCCAAGACGTGAAGCTGAAAGACCTCGACTTTAGAGAGAATTTGCCATCTCTAAAGGGGGGAGATGGAGAAATACTTAAACTGGGATACGCGGATCCGAGCAATGCCATAATTTCCGAAGAAAGGGTTTTAACCTGAAGGAGAAGACTTTAACTCAGTGTAGAGCAATGCCATCTTTCCTTAGGAATTTCTCATGCTAAAAGAGGGACAGTGGCATGGATGTAGATGATCCAGAGGCTTGCCGCTTACAGCGATTAGATGAAAGGAAAGGAGTTGTTGATGTTTGTATACTGTGAACAAGGCACAACTTTGATGCTAAAAGGTCGATTAGATCAACCAGTGGTTTTCTTATACAAAGCCTAAGAGGAGGCTAATTTCCGCTAGGAAAATCATTATACAAAGCCTAAGAGGAGGCTATTTTGTGTCTCGTACAAAGCCCGAGAGAGAGGCTAAAATTTTTTGACCCAGTGGGGCATATCGTTATACAAAGCCAAAGAGGAGGCTAGCAAAGAGTTGACTCAGTTGGAGAATCTTTTATACTCAGTAAGAGTGTTTTTGTATCTCGTACAAAGCCCGAGAGAGAGGCGAAAAGGTTATTTTGACTCCACTGGGGAGAATTTTGGTATCTCGTACGAAGCCCGAGATGGAGGCTATTGTAACTGTTTCAGTTGAGTGACAGATCCAATATACTGATTTAAAAGAGAAAATCAGTTCTTATATGAGTAACACTGTACACAGGGATTTAATTTTGAGGATCAGGGATATTTCCCTCTCTTTGAGGAAACGGGAAATCCAAAGGGTATCGAGACTATCTGAGTCTGCAGGTTTCCTTCCTATTTAACGAAGGGTGCTTGAGAATGTCTTTGAGACTCAAGGAAGTTAGACTGTCCGTGTCTAGAGTTTTATCTTTTGTACTATGCTTCGAGAAACAGTAGTAGACTCTATGAAAGGACTGCTCTATGAGGATGACTAGGTTCTGTTCCTATACCTCTAGGAGGTCGTCGAAACAATTTGTACGAAGCCCAAGAGGAGGATGGAAACTTTTAAGAAGCCGACGGGTCCTTGTACGAAGCCCAAGAGGAGGCTATCATTCCCGAAGGAAGAGATCGTTATACGAAGCCTAAGAGGAGGCTGTGAATACTTCTAAGAAGCCGTAGGGTCCTTGAATAATGCCCAAGAGGAGGCCGATGCTTTTAAGAAGCCCGTGGGTCTATCATCTCCTTTCCATTAGGAGAGATAACTCTTTTAAAGATGAAAACCACTGGTAAACGTGCGAGGTTTACTATCCAGCGACTTTTAGCTTTTAAAGAGGGTTCCTTAGTTGAGGTCCAAGATTATGACCGTAGTGGGTACCCAAACCCCGAGACATTCAAGGCGAGCTATCCACAAGGAATAAATCAAGTCAGGAAAGTTCGAGAATTGGGAAGAAACTCAAAGATGCCATTCACGGAGAATACATTCATCTTGGGGATTAGAGCTTCTTGATGATTCCTAAGGAGGACAGCCGAAGAGAAGACTGTATCTGGTGCTCCTATTGGGGATCTAGGCGTCTATTTCTACGAATAAGTGAAACGGCGTCACCTAGTTCTAGACCTAGTTGCCGGGGAAACTCGAAATATCTATACTATTATTACACAGTAGATATGAGTTTATGAAAGGAGACTTATAGTGAGCAGCCCCACAATACAATTTATAATATGAAAGCAGTAAATGAAAGCGATAACCACTTACTCGGTTGTAGTGCTTCCATGCTGTTTGGTTAGTTGTTCAACAAAGAAAGATTAAAAACAATAGTATATTCAAAATCAAATGAGAAAGAGCTTTGAAAAAGAAAGATTTGGGGCTTACAGCGCAAGGAGAGGCCCAGGGTTTTATCAGTGAGCGCACTGTTGAATTTGTACAGAGGGACTTATACAAGTGACTGGGGCCCAAAAAAAGGTTTTCTGTACAAAGGGATGGGTCTTACACTCTCTCAAGAGGCCCAAAAAGGTTTAAAGAAAAGAGAGGGGCTTATAACACGAGGGTAGGCCCAAATGATTTTTCGTTTAAAAATGCCGATCGCGCCGAGGTTTTCTTTTAACGCAGAGGGACTTATTCAATAAGTGAGGCCCAAAATGTTTTGGTTAAAAGGGGGATTGGGTCTTACACTCTAATAGAGGCCCAAAGTGTTTTGAATGGGTCTTATAGCTCAAGGAGAGGCCCAGATGACTTTTATTTTTAAACGGGCGACGATCGCGCCGTTTACTTGTACAGAGGGACTTATACAATGAGTGAGGCCCAAAAAGTTTTTGTACAAGGGGGATGGGTCTTACACTCTAATAGAGGCCCAAAAACAGGGTTTAAGATGAATAAATGGGTCTTACTACTCGAGGGTAGGCCCAGATGATTTTTGAAAAGGCGACGATCGCGCCGTTTGTTTTTTTTACGGAATCGGGACTTATACAATAAGTGAGGCCCAAAGATGATTTGGTCAAAAAAAGGATTGGGTCTTACACTCTATTAGAGGCCCAAAGTGTTTTGAAAATGATTTATGAGGGTTGAATTAATCCAAAACCCTAATTTGTTTTCAAAATGTATTTAATTGAATAAAAATTCAATTAAAATGATCAAAAATTGTTTAACACATGGAAAACAAATTGTGATCTTGGATTAATGCTTCAAAAATTAAGTATTGACCTACAAAATAATTAGAAAGCATTAAAAGTTGCAAAATCAATGTAGAAAAAATATTTAAAATGCCAAAAACAATCAAAATATTAATTCTTTACAAAAATATCAATTATATGAAATAAATAATATTTTTGGGATTTTTTGATAAAATAAAATATTTTAACATTTTTCTGAATTATTAAAAAAAGAATCAACTCAAAATCATTAAAACTCAGAGAGAAATTAATTTTTGAATCAATTAAACAAAATCACAAAATTCAAATATTTGAATTTGAAAAAAAGGCGCCAAGAACAGGCTGAAGAACCCGCGCGTGTTCTTGGTTTCTCAGATTTGCGTTTTCTATCCAATCTCCATGAATACGTAATCATATCATGCAATCCACATATCATTATGCTCGCCTCAACCTCACGATCATGTCTATGTACTTTAATTTCATTTAAATTAAACATACAACAAGAAATCACGAAGAGACCTCAAGAACCCTAATTTCTGCATGAAGGCTAGGATTTTTGATACACGATTCAAACAATGCAATTAATTGAGGGAAAACATTCCATGCATGATTATTAACATATGGCCAAATTATTGTGCGAGGAAATATGCATAGATTGAGAGATGACCAAGTATGTGCTTACCTCTAAGTCGTGACAGCAAGTTCAGAGTGATTTTTGATTTGGAGGTGTTACAGATGAGTGGTGATGATTTGAACAGCTTCCCTACACCCTATGGATTGTGTTTGGATGGTTGGACTTGATTGAAATTGGCTGGATCATTTTGTGGTACCTCAGCTGCACCTTGTTTGAAAATTTGAGAAACCAGCTGGTGATTTCATGAAATTGATGTTTCAGAAGTTATGTGAGTGTTTGATCAGCTCATATGTGATGTATGTGAGGTGTGTGAGTGATTGGTTTGTGCAGAATTGCTCTCAAACTCAAAACCCGATAGCTACCTTGCTAAGAAAGGCATTTTTGCCAAGAGAAAGAGATTTTGAGGAAAACATCTGTTAGATGGATTTGGTGTACTTAAACTGACCATAATTGAGCTCTATTTATAGTAGAGCAAGTTTGTTTTGCAAGGAATAGTGCATGGCAGCTGGTAAGTAGGTTTGGCCAATGTTGTCCAATGAGAATCCAAGTCTCCTCTAGCCATTGACTAGAGGTTAGGGCACAAAGCTTTGGTCCCCTTGGTCTTGGATAAGTCTTGACTGATTTCAGATGAGAATGGCTCAGTCCATGCCACCTTGATGGTTCCATTGAATGCCTCATTCCAAATTTGAAGTCTTGTCCCTATTTTGGCCATTCTAGGTTCAACATGCTATTCCTTGTTCTTTGGACCTTTGAGGCTTGGCTCAGTGATTGTCCCCTTTGGATTCAATCCTCTGAGGTGTCCAAGTGGATAGGAACTATTGAAATTGGATGATTTTGGCAAATCGAGCCAAAGTGCAAATTCTGCCTTGCCTTGACAGATTTCAGCAAGGCAACTTGCCAATGTTGTATCTCATGATGTAGGTTGAATTTGGCAATGTTCTTGGCCATTTTGGAAAGCTCTTACATGATACAACAACTGTTTGAACAAGTTTGGTTTTGATCTCTTTTGATTCCAAGTGAAAAATCCCCCTACATTTGGCCAAAAGTGAAGGCAAATTCTGACTTAGTGAAAATTTCACTAAGTGTTGGAAAAAGTGACATTTTCACTTTTCAGCCACTTTGATCACTCCATAACTCAAAATCCTTAATGAATTAGAATGACTTGTAGTTGAAGTTTTTGTAGGTGATAATGAGGGCTACAAATCCATATTTGGATGAGAAAAAATGGCCTTCTGGTTTAGGAGTTATGGTCCTCCAAAGTTGGTACCTTTGCCACTTTATTTTTAACTTAGAAAAATTTCTAAGTTTTATGGTTACCCCTTTTACAAGTTATCTCACTTTTCTTGATTTTTCTTGATGAATGATGATTCAAATCATACATTAACATCATTTTAGGGTTAAAAATCCATTTTGGTGAAAAATCTCAAAAAGTCAAAGTTGACTTTTGTGCACAGTTGACTTTTTATCAGATGAATTCCAAACTGTCCAATTCTTCAGGAAATCATGTCCTTGACCTAAATAAAACTTGATGGACATGTTCCATGGGTGTCATAGGGTATATTCAATCATGTATTAGGGTTTGGGAGCATGTCTTGGTCAAAAGTCAAAGTTACAATTGACTTTTCCCTTAAAACCCTAATTGTGGTGCAGATGAAAATGAGACTTGTTGCTCAAGCTTCTTGGATCAATACATTGTTCCAAATGGATCAATATGGTGTATTAGAGACCCTCAAATCATCTCTTGAGGTCTTGGCTCATGGTTTGTCCCAAAAGTCAACTTTAGGGGTGAATTAGGTCAAGAAACCCTAATTCCTGATTTTTGATGAATGCATCCCCTGAGGCAAAATTGACTTGATGCATGGGTTCATATGGTTCCATGAAGCATATTAGGTCATGTTTTGGATCATTGCCTTGTGCCCAGATGAAAATTTCCATCTGGAGGCCCTGGTCGACCAAAACCCTAATTTGGTGACACTGTCGATCTTGAGACTTGATCCACCTAGAAGGGAGCAGCCTTGTGCTTAATCCTTGAAGTGGGAGTCCTTTTTGATCAATTGTGGATATTTAAGAGATTAGACAAGTTAAAGATCACGTCATTTCTTAATTGATCCTTTGTCTAAGCACTCAGAGAGGGCTTGAAACCCTAATTTTGATTGTATTGGATGCTCACCCATCTTTAGGGAGATTGATGAAGCATGATGGTTCATCCATATTGTGATGATGATTTTCACAATGATGGGAAATCTAAGTGGTCAAAATTTGGGGTATTACACCATGGCTAGACACACCAGACAAACTCCTGACCTTTCCACTGTTACATTCAGAGAGGGAGAAGCCGGTGACCGCCAAAGGGCGAGTTACGTCAGCTTCTACCAACGCTCTTTCCAACCGACGCAGTACGTCCACATTACAAGCCTTGAAAAGTTGGGTATGCTAGAAGGTGTACGTTGGATGCTTCAAAATGCCGGCCTATGGAAGCTCTATACACAAGGGCAGCCTACCTACGAAGCTCTGACTCTGGAATTTCTGAGCTCATTTGCTTATGTTACACCTCCGGGAGATACAAACCAACTTTCTGGTGTAGCTACATTCCGCATGTTTGGCTCTGAGTATTCGGTGGGCCAAAACTGACTTTCCCAAATGCTTGGATTCCATCATGGCAAGAATGTTCATTACTGCTTGCCTAACGATGCCTGGTTCTAGGAAGCTTTCGACCTTTGGAATCGACTTACAGGTGTATCCGCTTCAAGCTGGGACAGCCTCAACGCAACCTATATTCGTAACCCAGCGATACGATATTTTCATAGAGTTCTAGGACACACAATCTTCGCGAGGGACAGCAACCACAAAGTCAACTCCAAGGAGCTCTTTTTCCTTCGCTGTGTGCTCCTTCCCAAACCAATTAATGCAGCTCCGTTCCTACTGGCTCACATCCACGCCAACTGTGCTAGAGGTTCTAAACCTTTCTACTTCGGAGGTATTGTAACTTCTATCGCACTCGGCCTTGGTCTGGGAGACAACCTCACTAATTTACCTTTCATACCACCTGAGTCCCTGGATACCGAGTATTGTCGCTCCTCCCACCTTATTAAAGCAAGGGCGGATGGACGATACCATCCAGTGGTCCATTCCGGAATAATCAGGAGCATCATCATGCCATGCAGAGACCGCATCGACCCTCAAAGACAGGAAAATTGGCTCTTTGATCTCCGTGCTCCTGAGCCTAATGTGGCTGCTCAATAAAACCAAAATAATGAAGCAGTCGATGAAATGGAGCAAGAAATGGATCAGCTACCTCTTGAGAACCCACCACCTCCTGCCCAACATGTCTCAACATCCACCGTACGTCGTCGTCGCGGTACCCCAAAACAAGACCCCGTCACTAATGAAGAAATCTTAAGGGGCATATGGCAACAAAACCAATTAGCTGCCCAAAGAGAGGAACAACAATAGAGGCAGTACAATGAGATGATGAGCCTAATGTGACAAATCCAACAGGGTAAAGTCCACCAAGGACAATGGATCGACGGTGTGATAGAAGAGATGGGTGCCCTAACGCTACGCGTGCAAGACCTACATGATTATATCCATCACGTAGGCATTCCAGATCATGTAGCCCGGAATGGACGCGCTCGCACCCGAGGCAGAGGATGTGGACCCCATTAGATTTAGATTTTATTTTTGTTTTAGTTTTATCTCTTTTTGTAGTTTTTTTCCGCGTTTATATCGAGACATTGAGGACAATGTCCGATATAGTGTGGGAGAAGTATCTTTTATTTTCCATTATGTATTCCCTTTCCGCATTTCCTTTCTAATAAAGAAGCATTTATATGAAATTTTCGTACATTTCAAAATTTCCCACTTTATTCAGCTATAACACATTTTTTTTATGATCATTGCACAACTTAACATACCGAAACATAGGCTATGTTAGGAAATCGAGAAAAATTTAACAAGATTGATATCGTCTTGACACCTTAGACCTCTTACATATGCGAGATCAGTTTCAATACCCATTATACTGATACCCTCAGTCCTAGTTCTAAAGTAACCCCAAGTAGTTTATCTTAGCAGTCAGCACCGTCTTATACACAAACCACGTGGAGAGCCAATGAAGATAAGTGTTTGATGCCGAATCATTAAATAGCTTTCGTATTCTTCGCTGTTGTGAAAAAATTGAAAATGCACCAAACCTACGATTGTAAAAGTATTACAAAAGAAAAGAAAGAATCCATTGTTGGTTGGTTCTGAGGAATCTGGTTCTGAACTCGGTAGGGCGAACTACGGTTCGATCCCCCACAACCTACGATTAGGATATATATAAAGGGGTACCACACTTGTGTACCAGACCCCGTGCTAAAAAGGATCAAAGTCACTAACCGGCTACTCCACTACGTACGTGTAAAGGCAAAAGGCTTAATGTGATTGCGCTAGAATGAAACCGAGTGAAATAGATACGAGAAACTTTAGGTTGAGCTATAATAGAATGATTAGAACTGGCTTGTGTAGAGGGGAGGTCTATGATTATGATTATTGCTTGTGTCACTAATGTATCTTTATTGTTTTACTTGAGTATCCGTCATCTTAACAAAATGCCTTACAAAACATTTTCAAAACAAAAGGGTATGTCATGTGTGCACGGTTGATTAAACTTGTCCGACGTTCTTACTGACTAATTGCTTTAGGACAAGCAAAGATTCAAGTGTAGGGGAGTTTGATAACACGAAAATGTATCATATATTTGCCTTGATTTACTACTAATAATTACGTTGTTTCAGCCCAAGTTCCGATTATTCCGCAAGTATTCTAGTGTTTTTCGCAGGTACTTCATTGTCCAAGCTGAAAGGAGCAAAGCAGAGAAAACATGAAGAAATGAGAAGAAAACAGGAAGAATTAATAAGAAAAAGAGCAGAAAATGGAAAGTGGTGTGTGTGACGACCATCACACACCTACAACGACCATCATGCTCCCAAAGTTTGCCATGACCGTCATGCACTCATCACGACTGTGTCATACCCCAAAATTTTCCCTCTCATTCTTCATATCATTTAGCATGAGCTTTCATTTCATTGCATTGCATTCAAGCATAGAAAAATAAAACATAAAGCATTGCATTGCATTTTGCATAAAGGCATGGGATCAGTTGATTCTCAAAGGTGTTGATCATCCAAAGCAAGGGAAAAAGAGCCAAGGGTCTCTCAACAAATCATAAAGGTTTCTTACATCATATGTCATCCCAATTGATCTCACAAGTCCTTGGAAGATGGGAATTCATCAAGAAGATTGGACAGGGCATCATCTCCTATACAAAACAGTCTAAAATTGGGATCTGACCCTCAAATGGGCAAGATCTTTGGGTTTTTATCACCTCCAAATGTCATATCTCATCTTTGTTAGATAGGATATACATCATATTCAGAGGAATTTGGATTTAGAGGATGTGTCATTTCCTCCTAACCAGAGGGTGCCAAAACTAGGGTTTGACATAAAATCAGTTTATTTCTGATTTTTTGGACAAAACCTGATTTTATGGTGTTCCTTATGTTCCTAAGTGTATAGGGTTGGAAAATTGCCCATCAATTGGTTTCAGAAGGGTTTCAATTTGTCAGAAGATTCAAAGTCAAGAAATTGGGGAAAAAGTCAACTATGCAGTGAAAAAAGTCAACTCCTAACTTTTTGAGGTCAAATTCATGAAATTCAAGTTACATATGTTCATTGGACAAGATTTGATCAAGAAATGATGGAGGAATCATGAAAAATCAAGAAATGTACAAAGTTTCCATTTTTAGAAACTTAGGGTTTCCAAAAATAGCAAGTTTGGACCATTTTGCACCACACTTTGAGGCTTCCTTTCTCCATGATAAAAGCTTCAAACTTCAGGCCCAAGTTGATCCAATTAAAGATGACATTCCAAGTTTCAAATCCATATAAAGAACTCTTCCATTGGATCAAAATTAAGGGAGTTATGATCAATCAAAGTTTGACAAAACTAGGTCACAAACCAAGTCATGGCAAGGCAAGACTAGGCCCATGCGCCATAATTTCATCAAACATGTGGTGGGAAAAATGTTAAGCTACTTTTATCATTTAAGGAAGCGTCAAATTAAAAAATTTTGAACATCAAAGTTGTTCATCTCAATGTCCTCTTCAACTTTGATGTTGGACATTTTTCCATTTGAGCAAGTTATGATGGAGTTATATGGGTCCAAAGTTGATGTGATCATGCTGAATTTTCCAAGCCATGTTGCCATGCCAGCCTACCAACTTGCCTCGCCCTTGAACCATTTTCAAACCTTGATGTTTTAACCAATTTTACACCATTCTACAAGCCTCCATTCAACCCAAAATTCACATCAAACTAGTTCTATGATCTATCCTCTTTCCAGTGACACCTAAAGCTCATGATTTCATGCACTAATGTGAGAGAAATTCATCTTCAAACTTCCATACTTGCATGCTGCCAATAATAGCATGTTTGTTATATTGTTGTTGTTAATTCACACCAGCCACGCATACATCTTTACACAGTCCACTTCTTTTCCTCATTAAGCCAAACATCATCTTACACTATCCTTGCCATGCTACTTAATACATGAAAGAAGAAAAACCAAGCTTACACCACAAGTTAGCTTGCTGCTACATCCGTGCCATCATCACCATCCACTTTAAACTCCACCATAACTTCATGAAACTCACCCACACCATAGCCAATCTCCATCACTGCCCCTAACTAACTTGACTCAGTTAGTTAGGGTGCACTCATTTAACCCTCTCCAACTCATTTAACTCACATAATTAACCATGGTTCAAGCTACTAAACTCAACATATAAATTCAAAACTCTTCACAATTTCACATTCAATATTCACTTTTCACTCTCACTCCAAAAACACTTCAATCTCCATCTACACGAATTCACATTTATTCACCATTGTTTTCTCATCAATCTCCTTCAATCTTCACCATCAAGTAAGAGTACATCATTGAAGCATTGAAAAGCTCCATCATCTCCAATCTCAAATTCAACTTTTCCTCTTATTCTCAAGAACAAGTAGCATTTATTTTGCTCAACAAGTTCAAGAGCTCAAGATATCTCTGGTTTTCTCAACACTTCAAAGTCCTTCACAGCTTCAGGTTTTTTCTTCCTCAACTTTTTTCACTGAGTTTAGCTTGTTTTCATGGCATTTATGGCTTATTAGAAGCAGCGTGAGTTCTGGCTAGTTGATAGGCCTCTTAGAGGCATAGATTCCAAACCTAGGGCAATTTTTATCTCTTTGATTCTCTTCATATGTGATTGATATGTGGAAAATATTGGTGGATTCGTGATGTACATGAGTTCCTCTTTCGAATGGTATGCTTTTTGTTGATTTCTGGGGAGATGTAAAACTTGCAGTGGTCGGAGAGTGGCCGGAGAAGACGACCGGAGGTCCTTCTCCGGCCGGTGAGGTTTAATGTTAGGGTTTGGCAAGTTTATATCGCAACCGTCTAATTTGCATGATCCAACGTCCAGTAATGTGCCAATACATTAATGAAATTTGTTGCATGCGTGTGAGTGTATGGTAGTTAGCATGTGCTTGCATTCGTGTCCATATGATTGCCTTGCCTTCCTTGATGATTTTCTGATTATTTGATCCAAGGGTCCACATCATGCGAGCACATAAATGATGAGTGCTCCTTCTCACGTGACTAAATTTTAAACCCTGATGATTGTGTGTGTGTGAGTGCGTAGTGCTTATCATGCGCTTTTTATTTGGTCCGCTGGATGTGTGATGATCTCATATTGATTGAATCCTGTGGCTGTGAGTGCATCTTCATTTGACTGGTTGTGCACACTATCACACACAATCACGTGTTTTGGACTGGGTTGGCTAATTGATGTTCACACCCCCATACTGAGCCCAAACTATTTTTGAACTACTCTTTTACTCACGATGCACCCCCTCCCAATTTCTTTTATTATTTTTAATTTCTTTTCCATATCTGTTTGATTTTCATATTTTAAAAATAGTAAAACATTTCTAAAAATCCTAAATAAATTCATGTGTGTTCTTGACACACTTAAATAATTTTATTTAATTTTTAATTCCGATTTCATGAATTTTTTAGCATAATTGCATAACTCTTTTTCAATTTCTTTTTGGTTGATGTTCTTCATTGACACTCCAACTTGCACATTTTCTTTCTCCCATCTCACACTATATTTTTAATCCATTCTTTTTGTATTTGTTAAATAACACATAAAGTCATCTAAATGAATTTTCTTTTGATTTTTAAAGTCATTTTATCATGTGTTTAGGAGTTCTTCTTTGATCACTTTTGTGGTGTGTTTCAATGTGATCTTGTGCAATCTTTTGGTCATGCTTTCTCTTGATTTTGCCATGAGCTTTGATGTATGTTGGTGCTTCTGACTTAGGTTGTTTAGGACTTGTTTTGCCAAATTTTATCATGTGCTTTGATACTTGTTGATGCCTTGTATTTGAAGTTACTTGTATGTACATTCTTCTTCTTCCTTCTAACATGTTTTGATGAGGCACTTGTGCCATCCTTTTATGATTGTCTTGTGTGATATTATAGGTCATTTGCATGATATTATAGGTCATCTTAGTTTCATTATAGGTCACTTTGACTTATGTTTTCATTTGATATGAATTTGTGTGTTATAACTTGAAACTTTGACATGTTTCCTTCTCTTGTTCTCTTCTTATGATCTATGGGTTTGGTGCTTACATTTTATATGACATTTCTCTTCTTCCATTTGCATTACATCAATGGTATGCCACTGCCTATATGCATTCTTTAATCATGTTACATGTAATACATCTCTAATATGTCACTTTGTGCATGAAATTGAGACTTGTTTCTTTTTCTCACTTCTCCTCCATCTTATTTCTCCTACTTGTATCCTCCTAGTCATGATTTGTATGATGATCCATGTGCATCTTAAGACAATTATGGATTGAGTTTGGTTCTGACTTGTATCTTTTGTGAAGCATTATTGCATGATCACTTTGCATTTCCATTCACATCCCATCTATGTTTTTCATGAGTGCATTCCTTGGATGTTTAATACTTTAATTGTGTATAATTCATGTGTGTTTGATATCTTAGGATGAGAGAACACCTTTAGATGTAGGTTCTGACCTTGATTGAGTTTCATCTCTTAGGACCCTTATTCATTGGTTTTCAATTTGTTTGATCATTACTTGTCATCTTTTTCTTATTTCACTACTTGTGAATAGTTTTTAAACTAACCTTTTCATGTAGGTGCAAATGGTAAGTTAGTGTGTGGATATGCTTCCACATACACTTCTTTCTTTCATCTTCTCTTACTTCTTTTAATAACTCAACTTGTGATCATGATAAGCATTTATATGCTTTCCTTGAATAACTTCTTCTTCATTCCTCTTTAAGATCAACTTAACTTCTATCTTGGAAGTAAGTTGTTTATTATGCTTTTCTTCTCTTTTCTTTTAGGATTAGGTTTCTTAAACCACATTAACCATAAGAGCTCCAAGCATGATAACATTAGGGTGAGTCTTAATCCCCTTTATTTTTCACCTTTGCTCCATTTGAGTCTCTTCTTCTCATCTCAAAACAAAAGTAAAAAACACTTAATAAAGGTTAAGCGTGTATTGCTCATGAGCCTTAAATGTAGGAAGTGAATAATGGGGGGTTTCCCTTCATTCTTCTAGGGTACCTAGTGTACGTCCTGTTGGGGACGATACGCGACGTATTCGTTCCTAGGTTGTAGACTTGGGTGCAATGCAAGTTACAAACAACTTCAAAAACACTTATTTCTAAAAAACTTCAAACAAACAATAACGTCTTTCCTTCGGGAATTCTCTTCTCATCTCATTCACTCCTTCCTTAAGGATGCGTCATTTCCGTTCTACCGCAAACAGGTAACGCGTAAGCCTCCCAACAGCGAGCGGCAACACTCAAACTGCCGGAACATGAACGTCGACGTATTCCACTAAAAAACACAAGCAATTTTCCCTTAGCTGAGGGGAACTGCGTTGCTCTGATTCTCATATTCCCGATGAGATACGTAGGCAGTCGGGTAGGGCCCATTCGAGCACTTCTTTTATTTTCCCTACATTTGTTTCTTCTTTCTTTCCATTCTCGTTCCTTTTCCTTTCCAGTAGCAGCGGAGCTCCAAACGACGACACCCTTTGATCGAGACGAGCAAGCGTGGATCCCATCGGGTACGATAGACGCGTGGGGGTGCTAATACCTTCCCTTCGCGTAACCGACTCCCGAACCCAGTTATCTTGGTCACAAGACCATGCTTTTCTTTCCCTTCAGGTTTATGCGGTGTTTCCTTTCCCTCTCATGGGATAAATACACATTGATGGCGACTCTGTTTCGGTGCCACATTCGCGTTTGTACTTGGATGAAAATCCCGAGAGCGACAGCTGGCGGCTCTGCTGGGGACCGAACCCAGAATCTCTGGTTTCCTTAGCGAGTCAATCCTAGCGCTTGTCTGTTTTTGTTTCATTGGGTGTTTTTATGGAGTTGTAGTGTTGTTTTTGCTGTTTTACTGTATTGTTATTTATAGTATTACTGCTTTACTGTATCTTGCTGTATTACTGTTTTTATCGCATTTACTGCATTACATATCATTATTGTGCTGGATTGTGCTGTTGTTTTCTGTTTGGCGTGCAGGGTGTTCTGAGAGATAAGCCCACTACCCAGGCTTGAGCATACACATAGGTATTAGTGTGGGTGGGCGTGTCGCTCCCGTGGTGTTTTGCCACGTGTGGGTGTTCACGAGATCTACAACCAGACGAGGTTCTATCCGGAGCTATCTGCTACGGTATACTCTATACAGGCCAGTAGATATTCTCTGGAGGAATTGTTGACTATGGTGACCATTCCCGAGGACTCAGTTGCGGCACTCCTCCCGAGTTGTGACAGTGGCAGACCACACTTTGTGGCAAACCCATTACACATTCTCGATCCGAGGACCCAATGCTGGGAACCTGCTATAGGATATCCTTTTTGAGGGGATTCAGTTGAGGCCTCCTCGATTGATGATGATGCCAAACTAGAAATGGTGAACGTATCATCATTTCTCGACTTGAGGATCCTCGCCTTTCTAGTACCTACATGTGAGAGGGACGGGTTGTTTGCAGGTTTACAGGTAACCTTGACTTTCAACATACCTGGTACACTGGATTTCTTATCAGTATGGTTTATCTGTGTGGTTACTCTGTTGTTCTAGAATTCTGGAGAACTTGAGCCTTGAATTTATGCAACTATTTCAGTCCAGCACAGACACGTGGCACTTTGATCCCATGCCTTACATTGCATCTTTTTCTCTAACATTCATATTTTTCATTTTCCAGGTAGTATCTGATTTTGATTCCAGTCAACGAGCAGTTATAGGGATGGACAACAAAAGGGGCAAGAAGAACACCATTGTGTACAAGTTCCCGAAGCTCATCCTGGGTCAGATTTGTAAATTGAAAGAGATGGCCAGTCCGGAAGTGTTAGGAATGTTCGAAGAGAAGTACGGTTGGATCCTATCCTTTGCTCGTAACCTCAGTGAATATGAAGCTGATGGCTTACACACCCTTATACAGCTATATGATCCTGCCTTGAGGTGCTTTGTACTGACGGATTATGTTTTGGTTCCTACTCTGGAAGAGTATTCAAACATTCTGGGAATTTCCATCAAAGAAGGTGCTCCTTTCTGTGGGTCGAAGGCAAATCTTGATTTCCAAGCTGTGGCTGGTGCTCTTTATTTGAGCAAGTCGACTTTGGAAGCTGATATTTCTGGCAAGGGAAAGGTTCGTGGCTATCACCTATCATACTTGGTGAGCAAGGCTCAAGAGGCAGCAAAGGAGGAGAAGTGGAATGTCTTCAATGCAGTGTTGGCTATCTGTGTGTATGATATTGTCTTGTTCCCGAATGAGCCCGATTTTGTTTACACGGATGCTATCAAGATATTTGTAACTGAGAATCTAGTGCCAACCTTATTAGGAGATCTTCATTATGCCTTGTACAACAGGAACGAGAAGAGACGAGGTGGGATAGTTCATTGTTGTGCACCTCTTTTCTATAAGTGGTTTGCCAATCGTCTACCCCAGTCAGGTGCTTTCAAGGATACTAAGAGTTCCCTGAAATGGAGTCAACGTCTGATGGGCCTAGATTCTAAGGATATTGTTTGGGTGAATCACGAAGTGCTGGGTAAAGACATTTTGTACAGTTGTGGTGAATACTCTAATGTACCATTGATAGGGAGAAAAGGAGGTATTAACTATAACCCTTCCTTGGCTATCTGACAGTTTGGGTATGCTCTAAGAAGTCCCCCAGTTGAAAAGGAGTTGGAAGAGCCCCTGTATTTTCACATGGCTGACGATAGATTAGATGTTGCACAGAAAGCTTCCAAAGCATGGCTCAGTAAACAGAAGAGAGGAAAGACCGTGTGGGGTTTGCCTAACAATCAAACTTTCCGCCCATATGAGCAATGGATAAAGAAGTGGGTTGAAGAGTACTTTTTCCTTTTGATTGGGCGCCTCCCTTGTATCCCAAAGTGATAGAGGAAAGAATCACCGTACCAATTGAAGAATTCGATAAGCAGCGAAAAGTGGTGCAAGATTTGAGAGAGGAAAATACTGGTATGAGTAGTAGACTTCAGGGCGCTTTACATGACATCTTGGAGTTGAAATGGAAGGTCCAAGATTTGACAGAGCGTTTGGAAAAAAGGGAGAAGGATCTTAATGACAGATCTCAACACTGTAGAAAGATCAGTATGACTGCTGAATCATCCGGCAAAGCCTACAGGGAAACCAAGAAGCTCTTGACCCAAACTGAAGACAAGCTTGCCATGTATAAGGAGATGTGGGAAGAGCTTAAGATTGAGAATGGGGAGTTAAAATAAGAACTTCAAAGAATGAAGGAAGATAAGAAGCACTTCTCTGGTAAGTGGAAAGAAGCCCAGAAAGAAATTGAAGAGCTCAAGCTGCAAGCGGGAATCAAGAAGTCAAAGCGCGAAGGCAATGATGTTGAAGAGCATATTGCTAGGCTGAGTCAGGATGTCAAGAAGAGAAACAGACTGATCAAGGGGTTGCTAGAGAAACCTACTCATCCAGACACTGTGAACCTTCTTGAAGAGATTAAAGCCAGCTTGTTTGGAATCGATTTGTAGTGATTCTGTTGTTTGTATTTTGCTATGATTACCATCAGGATTGTTGATGGAATCACTTTTTATTGTATCAGACCTATCTGTATGTTTTCTTATGATATGATATTACAATATTTGGTTCAGCCGTATCTGTCTCTACAGCTCTCAGTTTTTGAAAGGTGTTTTTTCCTTTGTTGGATTCTGCAATATTTCTGGATTCGGATTTATTTTCCGATGTTGTGTCCGATCCCTTGCCTGATTTCAAAGTTGGTGTCAAAGTAGATATGCCCTGGAAAGGTTTAAATATGATTGTTTTTTTTTTTGCATTTGCATCCTCATAATCATAAGCATTTTTTCATAATAGGTACTTGGTCCGGTTTTTCTAACCTTTATTTGGTTTCAGGCATTATAGCTGAGAATCACGTCCACCAATATTCAACTCGAAGAAATCAATCAAGGATAATGGATCAAGTGTAGAATGATTTGGTTGAAATGAGGGCACGCATGGACTAGTTCATGACCCTCATGACTGGTATGGCACAGACTCAAGAAATATTGAGGCTTCTGGTCGAGCATCCAGAGACTATGCCTGAAGGTAATCAAGTTGACAATTCACAGACAAGGGTCACTCCTCCTCCTGTTGGCAACCCTTCTCCTGTTGGTAATCTGGGTAATGAAAATGTCAGAAATGCTGGTGTTGTTCAAGAAGATGTTCAGGAAGATCAATTCACCCTGCTGGATGCTGATATGGGTAACCCCAACGACCCAAGGTATGCTGAGCTGGCTGAGAAAATAAGGGCTATGGAGTGCAAGAATTCTTTGGGCATTGATGTTACTAATCTGGGTCTACTACCAAGGGTGAAAATTCCTCCAAAATTCAAGCCACCCACTTTTGACAAATATCATGGCAATACGTGTCCCCAGACGCATATTCAGGCTTATTTTGGGAGGATCTCAGCCCACACTAATGACGAGAAGTTATGGATGCATTACTTTCAAGACAGTTTGGCTGGAGCTTCTTTGACCTGGTACATGAAATTGAACAGAGCTGCTGTGAGAAGCTGGAAAGATCTGGCAGAAGCGTTTCTAAAGCAATATCAGTATAATATCGACATGGAGCCACACCGCACCCAATTACAAGGGTTGTCACAAAATGCTAAGGAAAGTTTCAAAGAATATGCTCAGAGGTGGAGAGAAATGGCTGCCCAGGTTCAACCCCCTTTGCTGGAAAGAGAAATGGCAGATATGTTCATGGGCACCCTGTAAGGGGCATTCCTTGATAGATAGGCTGCCTGTCCATCAACAGGATTTTCTGACATCGTGATTGCGGGTGAAAGGATCGAGAGTTTGTTGAAACTTGGAAAGATTCAAGACGTAAGTGGGGTTGGTTCCTCTGGAACGAAGAAACCTTTTGCTAATGGTCAGAAAAGGAGAGAAGGTGATACAAATGCTGTGTATAGAGGATGGGGAAAAGGACGTTCTCAGGCTTATCACCAAGTAGGTGCAATGACAATCCCAACACCATCTGTTCAGCAACAGCAACCACAACAGCAGGTTCAGCAACAACAGCAACCTCCTTTCCAGCAAAGGTCTAGGCAGAGGGACCGCAAAATTGACCCTCTCCCTATGACCTACTCAGCACTGTTACCCCAGTTACTCAAGTTAAAGTTGGTTGAACTTCATACCATGAGACCTCCTGCTGCTGGAAACTTGCCACCTAACTACGATGCCAATGCTCGCTGCGATTTCCATTCAGGTGCTCCGGGGCACAATACTGAAAAGTGCTGGGCATTTCAAAATAAGGTGCAAGATCTGATAGATGCTAAAGCAATCAATTTCTCCTACCTCCTAATGTTCTTTAGAACCCCATGCCTGATCATGGGGTGGCGGATGTGCATGCTATTGAAGACGGAAAGAGATTGAACTTGGTGGCAGATATCAATCAGGTGAAGACTTCATTGCTGGTTGTAAAAGATCATTTGTTGAAGGGACAGGTGTTCCCGGGTTGTGACCAAGATTGTTCTGAATGTATGGGTCAAGAGAATGTCTGTGATAAATTGAGAGTTGGTTTGCAGAATCTGATCAATGAAGGCTGTCTACAGTTTGACCGGGTTGTGAAAAATATCGAGGAAGTGTCAACTGTGACAATTTATTATACTCCTGCTGAGATTCAGGTACCTGCAAGTGCGGCTCCTGTAGCAAGTGTTGTGCCAGAAAGATCCACTCCTGTTACTATCACGGTGCCAGGACCAGTTCCATTTACATCTACGAAAGCAATCCCATGGCACTATGGGGCAGACGTGTATTATGAAGGGAAAAAGCAGGAAGTCGGGACATTAGCCAGTTCAAATATTGATAATGTGGGTGGTGTAGGTGGCTTTACAAGGAATGGAAGGTTGTTTTCTCCCTAAACCCTTCGAAGTGATAAAGAAGTTGAGGCTGCGACAAAAGCTAAAGGAAAACAGGTGGCTGAGAGTATGCCCATGCCTAAAACAGATACCAAGATTACCTTTGACAACGAGGTAGAAGAGTTTATGAGAATAATAAAGAAAAGTGATTACAAAATTGTCGATCAATTGAATCAGACCACCTCAAAGATTTCAATTTTGTCATTATTGATGTGTTCTGATGCACACGAAGAGGCTTTGCTGAAAGTGTTGAAGAGAGCCTATGTTCCACAGGAAATTACTGTCAATCAGCTTGAGGGTGTGATTTCTAATGGCAATGTCAGCCACGGATTGGGTTTCACAAGCAGAGATTTAACTTCTGAAGGTAGAAACCACAACAAAGCCTTACACATTACAATGGAGTGCAGGGGTGCAGTGTTGTCTCACGTGTTGGTAGACACTGGTTCCTCGCTCAATGTCTTACCTAAGAAGGCGCTGTTGAAACTGGAGGTTGATGGATTGATATTAAGGCCAAGTGATTTGGTGGTCAGAGCGTTCGATGGGACAAAAAGATCTGTATTTGGTGAGGTGGAATTACCTGTGCAAATTGGACCTCAAGTGTTCAAGTCTACATTCCATGTGATGGATATACAACCTACTTATAGCTGTTTATTAGGTCGTCCATGGATTCATGCGGTCGGGGCTATTACATCCACATTACATCAGAAGCTGAAATATGAGTTTGAGGGACAAGTAGTGACTGTGTGCGGTGAAGAGGACATTATTGTTAGTCATCTGTCCACAAAAAAATAAAGCAAGCTACTTTAAAATAAATTCTAAAATAAAGCATGAACCCGTTCGTGCAGACTTGATCCTCCGGATTTCATTGATAACAGTTCTGCTATGGCTATGTATGACTTTGACAAACCGATTTATCAAGCCGAAGAAGGGGATGAGAAAGGTTGTGAACTCCCTGAGGAACTGGCCAGATTGTTAAAACAAGAGGACAGGACCATCCAGCCTCATCAAGAGACCATAGAGATCATCAATATTGGTACCGTGGGTGTTAAGAAAGAGATCAAGATTGGCGCCAGCCTGCAAGCAGATGTAAAGAAAGCCTTGACTGAAATGTTGTGTGAATATGTTGATATCTTCGCCTGGTCGTATCAGGGCATGCCGGGGTTGGATACCGATATTGTTGTGCACAGGCTGCCATTGAGAGAAGAATGCCTGCCAATCAAGCAGAAACTTCGTCGGACTCATCCCGATATGGCCATAAAAATCAAAGAAGAAGTTCAGAAGCAGTGGGATGCAGGGTTTCTTGCTGTGACCAATTATCCTCCCTGGGTTGCCAACATCGTGCCGGTACCAAAGAAAGACGGAAAGGTTAGAATGTGTGTGGATTATCGAGATCTTAACAAAGCTATTCAAAAAGATGATTTTCCACTACCTCACATCGACGTGCCGGTTGATAATACAGCTCAGTTTTCAGTGTTCTCGTTTATGGACGGTTTCTCCGGGTACAACCAGATTAAGATTGCACCTGAAGATATGGAAAAGACCACGTTCATTACCCCATGGGATACATATTGTTATAAGGTGATGCCTTTTGGGTTGAAAAATGCAGGGGCAACGTACCAGCGGGCAATGGTGACTTTATTTCACGACTTGATTCACAAAGAGATTGAATGTTATGTGGATGACATGATTGCCAAGTCGAGAACAGAAGAAGAACATTTGATTAATTTGAAAAAGTTGTTTGAAAGATTGAGAAAGTTCCGCCTGAGATTGAATCCGAATAAGTGCGCTTTCGGGGTGCGTTCTGGAAAGCTGATAGGTTTTATTGTAAGTGAAAAAGGAATTGAGGTTGATCCTACCAAGGTTAAAGCAATACAAGAGATGCTTGAATCGAGAACGAAAAAAGAAGTTTGTGGTTTCTTAGGTAGATTGAACTACATTGCAAGGTTCATATCTCACATAACAGCCACATGCAAACCAATATTCAAACTGCTGAGAAAATATCAAACGGTCAGGTGGAATGACGATTGCCAAGTGGCATTCGATAAAATAAAAGAATACTTGCAGGAACCTCCAATTCTCATGCCTCCAGTTTCAGGGAGACCTTTGATAATGTATTTAACAGTGCTTGAAGGTTCTATGGGTTGTGTTCTCGGTCAACACGACGAGACAGGTAGGAAAGAGCATGATATCTACTACCTGAGCAAAAAGTTCAATGACTGTGAGTCCCGATACTCAATGCTTGAAAAGACATGTTGTGCACTTGCATGGGCAGCTAACCGATTGAGACAGTATATGCTTAGGCACACAACTTTGTTGATCTTAAAAATGGATCCTGTCAAGTACATTTTTGAGAAACCAGCACTAACATGCAGAGTTGCACGGTGGCAAATGGTTTTGACAGAATATGATATCCAGTATACTTCTCAGAAAGCCATCAAAGGAAGTGTTTTGTCAGACTATCTTGCGCAACAGCCGATTGATGATTACCAACCCATGAAATTTGATTTCCCTGATGAGGACATCATGTTTGTCAAAGCTAAAGATTGCGAGGAACCACTCCCGGAGGAGAGGCCAGACCCTGAATCCAAATGGAGTTTGATGTTTGATGGGGCCGTCAACATGAATGGATGCGGAGTAGGAGCAGTTATTATCACGCCGCAAGGTGTTCATATGCCTTTCACTGCCCGAGTAACTTTCGGGTGCACCAACAATGAAGCAGAGTATGAAGCTTGTATAATGGGTATTGAGGAGGCAATTAATTTGCGAATTAAGACCCTCGATATTTTTGGTGATTCAGATTTGGTAATCAATTAAGTGAAAGGGAGTTGGTACACGCACCAGGCACATCTGGTTCCGTATAGAGATTATACGAGAAGATTGTTGACATTTTTCACAACAGTGAAGTTGTACCATATTCCTCGAGATAAGAATAAGTTTGCTGATGCCTTGGCCACATTGTCTTCTATGATCAAAGTGCAAAGGTGGAACCATGTACCTAAGATTGAAGTGTCTCGTCTTGATAGACCTGCATTTGTGTTTGCTGTTGATGTAACGTCTGATGACAAGCCATGGTGTCATGCTAATAAGAGTTTTCTGAAAAGTCAAGAGTACCCGCAAGGGGCATCTACCAAAGATAAGAAGAATTTGAGAAGGTTGTCAGGTAGCTTCTTCCTGAACCAAGATGACGTGCTGTACAAACGGAATTTTGATATGGTTCTGCTCAGATGCGTGGATAGACACGAAGCAGACATGTTAATGCAGGAAGTGCATGAAGGCTCTTTCTGTACCCATGCCGGGGGACATGCAATGGCAAAGAAACTACTGAGGTCAGGATTTATTGGATGACAATGGAGACAGATTGTTGTAAGTATGCCCGCAAGTGTCACAAATGTCAGATTTATGCAGACAAAGTGCATGTGCCTCCAAATCTGTTGAGTGTCATGTCCTCTCCTTAGCCCTTTGCAATGTGGGGCATTAATATGATCGGGAAAATTGAGTCTACTGCTTCAAACGGACATCGCTTCATCTTGGTCGCCATTGATTATTTCACGAAGTGGGTTGAAGCAGCATCTTATGCCAACGTCACTAAGCAGGTGGTAGCTCGTTTCCTGAAACGGGATATCATTTGTCGCTACGGAGTGCCCGAGAGAATCATTACTGATAATGGTTCTAATCTGAATAACAAAATAATGGCTGAGCTGTGCCGGGACTTCAAAATTGAACATCACAATTCTTCTCCGTATCGCCCGAAGATGAATGGCGCTGTGGAGGCGGCCAACAAGAATATTAAGAAGATTGTTCAGAAAATGGTTGTCACATATAAATATTGGCATGAGATGCTACCGTTCGCCTTGCATGGGTACCGAACGTCAGTACGCACGTCCACTGGGGTAACACCATTCTCAATTGTATACGGTATGGAGGCAGTACTACCAGTGGAAGTTGAGATTCCATCCCTCAGAGTCATGATGGATGTCAAGTTGGACGAAGCTGAGTGGGTTCGTGCCAGATTTAAACAGTTGAGCCTTATTGAGGAGAAACGACTGGCAGCTGTGTGTCATGGGCAGTTATAGCAATGGAGGATGAAGCAGGCATTCAACCAAAAGGTGCGTCCTCGGGTTTACAAAGTTGGAGATGTGGTACTCAAAAGGATCCTTCCTCCTAGTACAGATCACAGGGGAAAATGGACTCCCAACTATGAAGGTCTATTCGTGGTTAAGAAAGTCTTCTCGGGCGGAGTCTTATTACTTACAGCCATGGATGGCGAAGATTTTTCATCCCCTGTCAACTCAGACGTAGTAAAAAAATACTTCGCATAAATAGACCCGCTGGACGAAAAAAAAAAGTCCAGGCAAAAAAGGGCATCCCGGCGAACCACAAAAACAGAATAAAAAGGTTCGGGCAAAAATTAGGGATAATAAATAAAAAAATTTTGTACACCCGGTGAGTTGAAAATCCGCAAGGACAATTCAGGCAAAAAAGGGTATCCCGGTGGATTGAAAACCCGAAAGGGCGGTCCACGCAAAAAAGAGGGATTTAAGCGAACGATTATGGTATGAGTTATCTGTACTCCATCATCGTTTCAACAACTGACATTCCAAAGGGTAGGAATCGGTCTGATCATTCCTCAGAAGGCAAGGTCGGGGAGTCTTGAAGACATACTGGCCATAGCAGAATGGAAACTCAGTGGAATTCCGTTTTCACATTGCCATTAGGATAGTTTCTTTTCTCAATCTTCAGCAATCACCTTTTTCCAGGGATTGCTTCCTGATGTAATTGGCTATTCTGGGCTTTTCTTCAATAAATTGAATTTCAGTAAAAAGCTTCTTATTTTTTTTTTACTGCTTTTTTTGCAAAAACGTCCGAATTTTTGATAAAACATTGCATTGAAAACATGTTGGCTTTACAATAACATGCGCAGAAAAACATTTAAAATTACTTTGAATGTTAAGTATTCCTGGATGGTGGATTAAAACCACGCAATATTCCGGGGCATGTGTGTGTATTCTTTTGTTGCAGGTAACAGATCCAGATGATTTCAAGCACAAGAGGCATCCCTCCTAGACGAGTAATCACTTATTCCCATGCAGAATACTGGGGCAATCATGTTCAGGGAAGGGTTCACATGTCACCTTTTTGTCACAACGTTTACTGGTTGAGTCCATCATTCGATCGACGGTCGTTCACGACGGTTCGATATCGGTGAATTAAGTTCAACTGGGTATCATTGTATCTTATTAAGTCGATTCTCCCATTCAGTACTTCCAACATATACAAGCTTTTCTGTGTCGATAACTGTTGCAAATTCTCCAATAGAGTTGTTTTGCAGATTTTTGCAAATAAGGTTCAAGACTCAATGAGTGTCCAGGAGTTGGAAGACGCCAAATCTTCTGTAAAATCCTCTTGGGATGTTTTCTTGAGATCAGTCTCGTATCATGGAGCAAAAAGCAAGTTGTTGACCCTCCCAAGCATGGGGCATTTTTAATTCCCCCGGCAGGAGATGTTCCAGATCCATTATCCCCGGTAGAGTTTAAAGATGTTTGGTCTTCTATACAATCCTCTTAAAAGGCATCTCCCGCACGAAACGCTTTAAAGCAGTTTTCCCCAGCAGAGTTTGTGGTAAACTCATTATCCCTAGTGGAATCGTCAAGCGGATGTTTAGCCTAGCATGGGACATTTAAGCTCTTGTTTTAAGCTCGACAGTTTTGTTCCTCAACTAGATTTGCTTTGTTTTTTCCCAGCAGAGCTCTAGGGACTTTGTCTCAGCATGTTGCAATGGAAGGTTCCAACCAGGATCTGCATATCCCCGACGGAGTAGCTCCGGTCCCTAGCAAGATCGTATCTCTGGTAGTTGTATTCCCCACAGAGTTCGTCATCGAATCTTTTCAACAATACTCCCTAGCTGAGTTGTTGTTCTCGCCGTAGAGGTTTATAAGATCAACAGAATCTCTCCCTCAGCAAGGTGTTAGTATATTCTTCCCCAGCCGAGTTAGAAGGTTGATGATCCTCGCAAAGGATCTTGAGTTTGGTAGACCCCCAAGCAGAGTTTTAATGACTTATTTCCTCAGCAGAACGTCATTCAAAAATCCTCATCCCCAGCGGAGTTGCTATGATCAGAATTCATCCCCAGGCAGATGAAGTAATTCCTGGCAGAGTCATCACTTCCCCATATCTCAAAGTCCAATTTATTTTTGGCACGCGTGACGATTCGAAGCAGACGGATTGTTCATTCATTCTCCAGCAGAGATAACATCATTTCAGGAGTCTCTAAGGTCACATCATTGACCATCATTCCTCAGCAGAGTCAGCAGGAATGTCTGACATGCATGCAGAGCATAATCCAGTATTGGAATTTGGAAAAAAGTCCAACCGCAGATTGGCAAAAGTCCATCTAAGGGTGGCAAGACAGCAAAGTCTAACCGCAGATTGGCAAAAGTCCACCTAAGGGTGGCAAGTCAGCAAAGTCCAACCGTAGATTGGAAAAAGTCCATCTTAGGGTGGCGAAGAAGGCAAAGTCCACCCGCAGTGTGGCAAGTCAGTAGTCGTCTGAATCCATCTAAAAAGATAGTTTCAAGACCAACCGCAGATTGGCAAAAGTCCACCCGCAGCATGGCAGGCCAGTAGTCGTCTGGCGTCGTGCTAAAAGACATTGTTAAAGTCAACCCGCAGCGTGGCAAGCCAGTAGTCGTCTGGCGTCGTACAAAAGATGTTTTCCTAAAGTCCACCCGCAGCATGGCAAACCAGTAGTCGTCTGGCGTCGTTCCAAAAGATGTTGTTAAAGTCCACCCGCAGTGTGGCAAGCCAGTAGTCATCTGGCGTCGTACAAAAGACGTATTCCAACTCCATCCGCAGTATGGCAGGCCAATAGTCGTCTGGCGTCGTCCAAAAGACAGTTCTCCAATGCTATTCTTATCATCAGATTTTTTATCCAAGCAAAATTCATTTGGTTGGGTTTATATCCCTTTTCTTCTCCTCTATAGAGTGCAAATTTACTGGTTATTTTTGGTATTCAATCCCTCCATACCTCGAAAGTCTGACAGCAATCGATATCATCCATTCAGGTCTACAGTGATTGAATAGGGGCAGCTGTCATACCCCAAAATTTGCCCTCTCATTCTTCATATCATTTAGCATGAGCTTTCATTTCATTACATTGCATTCAAGCATATAAAAATAAAACATAAAGCATTGCATTGCATTTTACATAAGGGCATGGGATTAGTTGATTCTCAAAGGTGTTGATCATCCAAAGTAAGGGAACAAGAGCCAAGGGTCTCCCAACAAGTCTTAAAGGTTTCTTACATCATATGTCATCCCAATTGATCTCACAAGTCCTTGGAAGATGGGAATTCATCAAGAAGATTGGACAGGGCATCATCTCCTATACAAAACAGTCTAAAATGGGGATCCGACCCTCAAATGGGCAAGCTCTTTGGGTTTTTATCACCTCCAAATGTCATATCTCATCTTTGTTAGATAGGATATACATCATATTCAGAGGAATTTGGATTTGGAGGATGTGATATTTCCTCCTAACCAGAGGGTGCCAAAATTAGGGTTTGACATAAAATCAGTTTATTTCTGATTTTTTGGACAAAACTTGATTTCATTGTGTTCCTTATGTTCTTAAGTGTATAGGGTTGGAAAATTGCCCATCAATTGGTTTCAGAAGGGTTTCAATTGGTCAGAAGATTCAAAGTCAAGAAATTGGGGAAAAAGTCAACTGTGCAGTGAAAAAAGTCAACTCCTGACTTTTTGAGGTCAAATTCATGAAATTCAAGTTACATATGTTCATTGGACAAGATTTGATCAAGAAATGATGGAGGAATCATGAAAAATCAAGAAATGTACAAAGTTTCCATTTTTAGAAACTTAGGGTTTCTAAAAATGGCAAGTTTGGACCATTTTGCACCACACTTTGAGGCTTCCTTTCTCCATGATAAAAGCTTCAAACTTCAGGCTCAAGTTGAGCCAATTAAAGATGACATTCCAAGCTTCAAATCCTTATAAAGAACTATTTCATTGGATCAAAATTGAGGGAGTTATGATCAATCAAAGTTTGACGAAACTAGGTCACAAACCAAGTCATGGCGAGGCAAGACTAGGCCCATGCGCCATAATTTCATCAAACATGTGGTGGGCAAAATGTCAAGCTACTTTTCTCATTGAAGTAAGCCTCAAATGAAAAGATTTTGAACATCAAAGTTGTTCATCTCAACGTCCTCTTCAACTTTGATGTTGGACATTTTTCCATTTGAGCAAGTTATGATGGAGTTATATGGGTCCAAAGTTGATGTGATCATGCTGAATTTTCCAAGCCATGTTGCCATGCCAGCCTACCAACTTGCCTCGTCCTCGAACCAGTTTCAAACCTTGATGTTTTAAGCAATTTTACACCATTCTACAAGCCTCCATTCAACCCAAAATTCACATCAAACTTGTTCTATGATCTATCCTCTTTCCAGTGACACCTAAAGCTCATGATTTCATGCCCTAATGTGAGAGAAATTCATCTTCAAACTTCCATACTTGCATGCTGCCAATAATTGCATGTTTGTTATATTGTTGTTGTTAATTCACACCTGCCACGCATACATCTTTACACAGTCCACTTCTTTTCCTCATTAAGCCAAACATCATCTTACACTATCCTTGCCATGCTACTTCATACATGAAAGAAGAAAAACCAAGCTTACACCACAAGTTAGCTTGCTGCTACATCCGTGCCATCATCACCATCCACTTTAAACTCCACCATAACTTCATGAAACTCACCCACACCATAGCCAATCTCCATCACTCGCCCCTAACTAACTTGACTCAGTTAGTTAGGGTGCACTCAGTTAACCCTTTCCAACTCATTTAACTCACCCAATTAACCATGGTTCAAGCTACTAAACTCAACATATAAATTCAAAACTCTTCACAATTTCACATTCAATATTCACTTTTCACTCTCACTCCAAAAGCACTTCAAGCTTTCTCTCTGAACTCTCTCTCCATCTACACGAATTCACATTTATTCACCATTGTTTTTTCATCAATCTCCTTCAATCTTCACCATCAAGTAAGAGTACATCATTGAAGCATTGAAAACCTCCATCATCTCCAATCTCAGATTCAACTTTTCCTCTTATTCTCAAGAACAAGTAGCATTTATTTTGCTCAACAAGTTCAAGAGCTCAAGATATCTCTGGTTTTCTTAACACTTCAAAGTCCTTCACAGTTTCAGGTTTTTTCTTCCTCAACTTTTTTCACTGAGTTTAGCTTGTTTTCATGGCGTTTATGGCTTATTAGAAGCAGCGTGAGTTCTGGCTAGTTGATAGGCCTCTTAGAGGTATAGATTCCAAACCTAGGGAAGTTTGATGTCTTCGATTCTCTTCATATGTGATTGATATGTTGAAAATATTGGTGGATTCGTGATGTGCATGAGTTCCTCTTTCGAATGGTATGCTTTTTGTTGATTTCTGGGGTGATGTGAAATTTGCAGTGGCCGGAGAGTGGCCGGAGAAGATGACCGGAGGTCCTTCTCTGGCCGGTGAGGTTTAATGTTAGGGTTTGGCAAGTTTATATCGCAACCGTCTGATGTGCATGATCCAACGTCCAGTAATGTGCCAACGCATTAATGAAATTTGTTGCATGCGTGTGAGTGTATGGTAGTTAGCATGTGCTTGCATTCGTGTCCATATGATTGCCTTGCCTTCCTTGATGATTGACTGATTATTTGATCCAAGGGTCCATATCATGCCAGTACATAAATGATGAGTGCTCCTTCTCACGTGACTAAATTTTAAACTCTGATGATTGTGTGTGTGTGTGTGAGTGTGTAGTGCTTATCATGCACTTTTTATTTGGTCCGTTGGATGTGTGATGATCTCATATTGATTGAATCCTGTGGCTGTGAGTGCATCTTTGACTGGTTGTGCACACTATCACACACAAGCACGTGTTTTGGACTGGGTTGGCTAATTGATGTTCACACCCCCATACTGAGCCCAAACTATTTTTGAACTACTCTTTTACTCACGCTGCACCCCCTCCCCATTTCTTTCATTATTTTTAATTTCTTTTCCATATCTGTTTGATTTTCATATTTTAAAAATAGTAAAACATTTCTAAAAATCCTAAATAAATTTACGTGTGTTCTTGACACATTTAAATAATATTATTTAATTTTTAATTCTGATTTCATGAATTTTTTAGCATAATTGCATAATTCTTTTTCAATTTCTTTTTGGTTGATGTTCTTCATTGACACTCCAACTTGCACATTTTCTTTCTCCCATCTCACACTATATTTTTAATCAATTCTTTTTGTATTTGTTAAATAACGCATAAAAACATCTAAATGAATTTTCTTTTGATTTTTAATGTCATTTTATCAGGTTTTTAGGAGTTCTTCTTTGAGCACTTTTGTGGTGTGTTTCAATGTGATCTTGTGCAATCTTTTGGTTATGCTTTCTCTTGATTTTTCCATGAGCTTTGATGTATGTTGGTGCTTCTGACTTAGGTTGTTTAGGACTTGTTTTTCCAAATTTTATCATGTGCTTTGATACTTGTTGATGCCTTGCATTTGAAGTTACTTGTATGTACATTCTTCTTCTTCCTTCTAACATGTTTTGATGAGGCACTTGTGCCATCCTTTTATGATTGTCTTGTGTGATATTATAGGTCATTTGTATGACATTATAGGTCATCTTAGTTTCATTATAGGTCACTTTGACTTATGTTTTCATTTGATATGAATTTGTGTGTTATAACTTGAAACTTTGACATGTTTCCTTCTCTTGTTCTCTTCTTATGATCTATGGGTTTGGTGCTTACATTTTATATGACATTTCTCTTCTTCCATTTGCATTACATCAATGGTATGCCACTGCCTATATGCATTCTTTAATCATGTTACATGTAATACATCTCTACTATGTCACTTTGTGCATGAAATTGAGACTTGTTTCTTTTCCTCACTTCTCCTCCATCTTATTTCTCCTACTTGTATCCTCCTAGTCATGATTTGTTTGATGATCCATGTGCATCTTAAGACAATTATGGATTGAGTTTGGTTCTGACTTGTATCTTTTGTGAAGCATTATTGAATGATCACTTTGCATTTCCATTCACATCCCATCTATGTTTTTCATGAGTGCATTCCTTGGATGTTTAATACTTTAATTGTATATAATTCATGTGTGTTTGATATCTTAGGATGAGAGAACACCTTTAGATGTAGGTTCTGACCTTGATTGAGTTTCATCTCTTAGGACCCTTATTCATTGGTTTTCAATTTGTTTGATCATTACTTGTCATCTTTTTCTTATTTCACTACTTGTGAATAGTTTTAAAACTAACCTTTTCATGTAGGTGCAAATGGTAATTAAGTGTGTGGATATGCTTCCACATACACTTTTTTCTTTCATATTCTCTTACTTCTTTTAATAATTCAACTTGTGATCATGATAAGCATTTATATGCTTTCCTTGAATAACTTCTTCTTCATCCCTCTTTAAGATCAACTTAACTTCTATCTTGGAAATAAGTTATTTCTTATGCTTTTCTTCTCTTTTCTTTTAGGATTAGGTTTCTTAAACCACATTAACCATAAGAGCTCCAAGCATGATAACATTAGGGTGAGTCTTAATCCCCTTTAGTTTTCACCTTTGCTCCATTTGAGTCTCTTCTTCTCATCTCAAAACAAAAGTAAAAAACACTTAATAAAGGTTAAGCGTGTATTGCTCATGAGCCTTAAATGTGGGAAGTGAATAATGGGGGTTTCCCTTCATTCATCTAGGGTACCTAGTGTACGTCCTGTTGGGGACGATACGCGACGTATTCGTTACTATGTTGTAGACTTGGATGCAATGCAAGTTACAAACAACTTCAAACACACTTCTTTCTAAAAAAATTCAAACAAACAATAATGTCTTTCCTTCGGGAATTCTCTTCTCATCTCATTCACTCATTCCTTAAGGATGCGTCATTTCTGTTCTACCGCAAACAGGTAACGCGTAAGCCTCCCAACAGCGAGCGGCAACACCCAAACTGCCGGAACGCGAACGTCGACGTATTCCACTAAAAAACACAAGCAATTTTCCCTTAGCTGAGGGGAACTACGTCGCTCTGATTCTCATGTTCCCAATGAGATACGTAGGCAATGGGGTAGGGCCCATTCAAGCACTTCTTTTATTTTCCCTACATTTGTTTCTTCGTTTCTTTCCGTTCTCGTTCCTTTTCCTTTCTAGTAGCAGCGGAGCTCCAGACGACGACACCCTTTGATCGAGACGAGCAAGCGTGGATCCCATCGGGTACGATGGACGCGTGGGGGTGCTAATACCTTCCCTTCGCGTAACCGACTCCCGAACCCAGTTCCCTTGGTCACAAGACCATGCTTTTCCTTCCTTTCAGGTTTATGCGGTGTTTCCTTTCCCTCTCTTGGGATAAATACACATTGCTGGAGACTCTGTTTCGGTGCCACTTTCGTGTTTGTACTTGGATGAAAATCCTGGGAGCGACAGACCGTCACACGCTCAAAGATGGCTATTATGTTCAGAATGCAGACATGGAAAAAGAAGCCCAATGCACGTGCACCTTGAGAAGTTTCTCCTAGATTCTCTCCCTCAATTCAACTGCATGTGAGCCAGTCTCCCTTAGACTTCTCAACCACCAAGGGTTATGCTCCTACTATTTCTCTAACGTTAAGGCAGAGGCTTGAGCTATAAATACAACATGGATTGGAAAGCCAAAGAGACAGAACCTAGAGAATTTACCTTGAATTGCTGCAGAATTTATTTCCGAATTTTTTAATTTCCTTGCATTCCTTGTTTGTTTCCCGTTTCCCATTCCTTGTTTACCATTACTTGAAATAGTGATAGTATCTCACATTGAGGAGCTATTGCACCATAGTTAGGATTTATTTTCAATCTTGCCTTCATCATTCGTTATTCCGATATGATCAAGAAAAAGCCTACCGACTTGTGGAGGAATTGCTAGAACCAAGTTATTGCATATTTATCAGGTTTTTATTCATTATCTTAATAATAGCATTATCGTTTCCTCATTACCATGTCTACTTTACTGTTTTGTAATTTATTTTTATGCATGTTTGTTTTAAGTAGTATGTCTAGCTAAAACCGATTTATCGGTATGTAATGAAGTAACTGGAATGGATTCGATAATTCTAAGCTAAAACCATAAACAACTTATTTTATGGCCGCGATTTCTTAATTAAAACTGGACTTTTACTACGAGAGTAAAAAGGTAGCAAAGGTTAGGATTAAGACCACGAGAGTGTGAGATTTTAACCGGATAGCTGAAATCGGGCATTGGTTTTAAAAACAGCGAGAGCGGTTTAAAGTTAATTAGACTGTATTAGTTATCAAAAAGTATTTTTAAACTCAAATGGGCTAGCGAGAGCAGACATTATGATTTAGGAGTATAGTCTGAAGCAATAACCACGAGAGTGTGAGGTGAGGGCTTTTAAACTTATATTTTCTACAGAAATATAATGTGACTTATTTTTATACGCTTAGGTTTTATAGAATCCTCGATGGTATACTAAGTTATGTACCGATATCCTAATATCAATTAGTCTATTCTAAAAAATTTAGATTCCCTTTAGTTTCCCTTTTTGAACTTAAAACTAGAACATTTTCGCCTTAGCTAAACACATTAGCAAACCGTAGCACTAGGTTGATTATCAAGTCCCTGTGGGATCGATATCTTTATTACTACGCGATAGGCTGTGCGCTTGCAGTTAGTAACCGTTAGACTCAGAAAGTCGCGACCACTCAAACCATTTATAGAACAAGAGGCTTGACAGATTGCACCAAAACTCCAAAAAACTCAAAAGGAGGTAAGCCTCATGATTTGAACTTTCCAAAATATGCATTGTTTTGAGGTCCACTGATCATGCATCTCTTATATATGTCATATGTGTTGTGTTTGAACTAATTCATCATGTAATTTATGCCTGTACCAAAGTGTAGCATAGAAAGTGCAATTATAGGCCTATTTCAAAACCCCTATCGGATTTTGAGGAGGGATCATGATCTGAGAAAAATACCACCACCATTAGATTCCTTGTGAAATTCTAGGCCAGATGCATATAAATTATGTCCCCAAACATGGAGAAATGAGAAAGTTGTGGACCTTCCCGTTTCTTGCCAAAACTTGCCTTGCCTTGGGCCAGGCCAAAAACAAGGCATGCCTTGTATATTTGTTGGTTTGTTTCAATCAACGGATGTATCACCACACCAGTGGTAAGGCACGCGCCCTATAACCTTGAGGTCGTGGGTTCAAACCCCACCCATGCCATTTTGTATTTTCTCACATTTTTGCTATTTTTCTCACATTTTCATGTTTTATTAATTAATTGGAAAATTAATAACTCCTTCAATTTTAATTATTTTTGATTGGTTCTTTTTGCAAAAAATCACAAAAATGTTAAAATATTTTATTCCACAAAAAAATTAAGTTTATATTAGTTATTTAATATAATTAGTATTTTTGTGAATAAATTCCTTTTTTAATTATTTTTAAACATTTAAAAGTGAATATTTACTTTGAAAATCAAAACCAAGTGAGGTTTAATTCATCTTGTGATTAAACCTTATTTTTCAAACTTAAAACCAAAATCACAAGTTGTTAATTCAAACTTATTTGGCATTTTCATCATTTTTCTTTGAATAATTACATTAAAAAATGATGAAATTAGGGTTTTATTGATTTTCACCCTAACAAACTTTTTCAAACACTCATGGGCCTCTAATAGAGTGTAAGACCCAACCCCTCTTTGAAACCAAAAACTTTCTGGGCCTCAGTCATTGTATAAGACCCACGGTGTTTTCAAAACATCTGCGCGATCATCGCCCGTTTAAAACAACCCTTGGGCCTCTCCTCGAGTTATAAGACACATTCAAAATCTTTTTGGGCCTCTAATAGAGTGTATGCCCAAATCCCATTTTAACCAAAACAATTTTGGGCCTCAGATATTGTATAAGTCCCTCTGTGTTAAAAGAAAACCTCGACGCGATCGCCAGTTGAAAAATCAAACCCCTGGGCCTACCCTCATGTTATATGCCCCATTCATTAAAAATAAATCTTTGGGCCTCTTGAGAGAGTGTAAGACCCATCCCCTTTGTACAGAAAACCTTTCCTGAGCCTCAGTCACCTATATAAGTCTCTGTACAGAACGACAGTGCGATCACTGATAAAACCCTGGGCCTCTCCTTGAGTTGTAAGCCCCAATTTTCCTTTCAAAGCACTTTCTCCTTTGATTATGTAATATACTGTTGTTTCTAACTTTTCTTCGCTAAACAAATAACAATACAGCATGGAAGCTCTACAACCGAGTAAGTGTTTACCCGCTTTCATTTACTGTTTTTATATGTATATAACTGTACTGTGGGGCTGTCTCACTGTAAGTCTTCTTTCATAAACTCATATCAACTGTGTAATAATAGTATAGATATTTAGAGTTTCCCCGGCAACTACGTCTAGAACTAGACAAAGCCTCGTCTCCTTACATCAGGCGTTCTTCCGGATATTTCAACATAACCTAAACCATTTTCTTTTACAACAATTTTAGATAACTAGATCTAAGGAATTTCCCCGTGAATAGTTCATATACAGAAGGACATTGTTCCATGTGAAACCCCTTCTGGAACTATTCATCAGCCTCCTCTTGGGCTTAGTACAAGGACCCGCAGGCTTCCTAAAAGCATCCCCGCCTCCTCTTGGGCGTTGTACAAGGACCCATCGGCTTCTTAGAAGTTTTCAAAGCCTCCTCTTAGGCTTCGTATAATGATTCTTCCTCCGGGAAGATAGCCTTCTCTTGGGCTTCGTACAAATTGTCCCTTGGCTTCTTAAAAGTTTCTAGCCTCCTCTTGGGCTTCGTACAAATTGTCCCGACGACCTCCTAGAGGTATAGGAACAGAAATTATTCATCTTAATAGAACAGTCTTTCAAGAGTCTAGATCTCACCACTAATGTTTCTTAAGCATAGTACAAAGGATAAAACTCGTAGACTCGGACAGTCTAAAGCTCCTTTGGATTCCCAGTTTTCCTAGAGAACAGGAAATAATCCCCACCCTCAGATCAAATCTATGAGTATAACATTACTCATATAAGAACTGATTTTCTCTTTTAACCAACATATTAGACCTGTCACTCAATTGAAACAGCTACCCTAGTTCTCACGAATCCTAATGTTCTCACGAATCCGCTGCCTCAACACGAGAAGGCTGCAGTCAATCTGATTGAGAAAGAGACTAACAATGTCTATCAAATTCACGATGTACTCTTGTTGAAAACCAATCTGGTTAAGATGCATTGTAGACAGAGTGGATACGGCCATGTGCCACCTCATAATTATCATCAATGTGATATCTGCTCTAAAGACAATCAGGGATGTTCTGTGGTGCAAGCAGCTCTACAGGAACAAATGGATCTCGGATGGATCCAGGAGCACCGAGTTCGTGGAGTTAACATGGTCTACACGAATTCTAACGTCATTCAGAACCACGACATCCGTGCAATGAATGTCACCTTGGTGGCAATGCACTCAAGGCAAAGCCAGTATCATAATCTGCCGCGGGACGATTACAGTTCTTGTCTGATTTGCTCGGTAAACAAACAGGGATGCTCTTTCATACAGGAGGCCCTCTAGTGTCAGATGGATCTTGGATGGATCCAAGACTACCATGATAGGAACTCATATCAAATCAACATGGTTCAGATCTTCGATATTCGTGTAATGAATACCAACCTGGTAGAATTACATGCTGAGCAGGTCCGACTCGGATTCTTAATATCACATGACTATCAAAGCTGTAAAACGGGTTACGAAAATGATCGAGGTTGCACCCTTGTCCAGGAGGCACTTCAGCACTTGTTAAATCATTGGTGGATGCCAATCTACATGGATGAAGATACTCAGCAAATTAGTATCAGTAACAGGAATCCTACTCGGCGTCAAAGTCAGGATGTCCGATCAGTGGAAGGTAACCTAGTGAGGTTACATTGTATTCAAAGTGGGCGTGGCCAGGTGCCACCACACAACTATGACAGTTGTAGCGCCTGTTCGAAAAGTAACCAAGGGTGTTACCTTGTGAGAGCAGCTCTTCAGGGTCAGGTCGATCGTGGAGAAATTCGTCCCTATTCGGGTTCTAGACCCATCAACTGGTCGCCGAACTACCTTGCCGAGCAAGTTGAGGATGTTGTCACGATCTCTGGTCATCACAGGACCCAGAATGTTTTCGCCATTATTCCTCTACTTGACGAATCTAAAGTTCCCAACCGGGAACGAATCGAGATTACTTATGATGGTCAGAAAAATCAGAAGGCTCCTGTAGTCATCTATCTACCAGGACCGCTACCGTATGAATCAGCTAAGGCGATCCCTTACAAATACGGTGCAACAATAATTAAAAATGGAAAGGAAATTCCATTACCCTCCGTTCTGAACATTGCAGACATCAGTCGAGTAACACGGAGTGGTAGAATCTTCAACCGAGGGGTTGGGGAACTTAACAAGGAAAAGGAACTTCAGACAGAAGCTCCCGATCCCCCAGTCGGTCAATCCAGTAATCCCGACCTTTCGAAAAACGATGATGAGATGCTGAAGCTCATCCAAAGGAGTGAATATAACATTGTTGATCAGCTGTTACAAACTCCTTCAAAGATCTCGGTATTATCACTGTTACTCAGTTCAGAAGCCCACAGGGAGGCTCTACAGAAAGTCTTGGAGCAAGCCTTTGTGGAACAAGATGTAACAATCAGACAGTTCGATAGTATTGTCTCTAACATCACTTCCTGCAACAACTTGGGATTTAGTGATGAGGAATTACCTGAAGAGGGTCGCCGTCATAACATGGCACTCAATATCACAGTTAACTGCCAGGACGATGCTTAAGTCAGCGTACTGGTAGACACAGGGTCAGCCCTGAATGTTATGCCGAAGTCCACTTTGATGCAATTGTCATTCAAAGGCCCTCTGATGAGAATCAGCGAGGTCGTCGTCAAAGCGTTCGACGGATCCAGAAAAACAGTTATCGGCGAAGTTGATCCTCCCATAACTATTGGTCCTCACACTTTCCAAGTCACCTTCCAGGTCATGGACATCTGGGTAACGTACAGTTGTTTATTAGGAAGACCTTGGATACACCAGGCTGGAGCGGTCACTTCGACCCTCCACCAAAAGCTAAAATTCGTCAAGAACGATCAACTTGTCACGGTTTGTGGGGAACAAGCCTTGTTTGTGAGTAACTTGTCATCATCTACTGGAATAGAACCCGAGGAGGTTATTGGAACTCAGTTCCAAGCACTGTCGGTAAGCGAGAACAATCAGTTCAGACGAGGAACCTCGATTTCTTCATACAAAGATGCTATCAAAGCGGTCGAGAGTACCGATACAACAGGATGGGGACAGCTTGTCATTCCTGTCGACAATAAAACAAAGAAGGGGCTTGGTTTTTCTGCAACCTGTACCCAGACAGCTGCCAACGATGAAAGTCTTCATCCCCTTCAAAACTTATTCCACAGTGGAGGTTTTCTTCACCCAGTGTCTCAAACAGTTCATGCTATCAATGAGGAAGATCCCTCTGACACAGATGAAGAATGGAAGTCCTACCTTAACAAGGACGGTTATATGTCTCAGGAAGAGGTGCCTATGCCTTTTTGCTTTCCTACAGAAAGTCCGAGATTTATACCAAGATCAGATGTCGAAATGAACTATGGGGTTTGTGATCCGGAAGGATGCCGCGCTCCGCCAAATTCATTAGAGGAAGACACTCCGATGAAAGATAATTTTGACTACACCTACTATGGCCCAATGGATGGTCTGCCAATGTGGCAACCTTACCTAGGAAACTTGGGGCAAGAAAGTTAGCCGAACAATGAAAATCTGCTGACCGTCATTGAACGGAATACCTGTGTCCCCACCATGCCATGGGATCAACACTCAGGTCATTCAGAAACTACTCAACATGAAGATGAATTCGCAACATTTGCAGGACTAGAATTCATCAACTATGCTTTTCCCGAGGTCAACGTCATCGAGAGAGATGACTCCTCCAGTTCCAAAGAAGTTTGGGACACCTTGGGACAACCGAGTGGAAAATTCGACTATATGGTCAAGTACACCACTCCCGAAAGCTCTCGTATCAGGCTCGAAGACATCCAGCCTACTAGATGGGGAGATACAGCTGAGAGCACAAATGCAATGCAAAATACAACAGAGGAATCCTCCTACGACAACTCTGCCTGGGAGACAGATTCCAACGATCCTGCTTCACCAGAAATCAGCGTCATTTCTGAAGACAAATCAAGGAAGGTGCCAGACTTTGTGATTCACCGAGGAGTTCGCCGCCAAAGGGTTGTCGTTGAGGTTCCGAAGGTCGTTCATCAGTCAAAGTAATTGCCATCTTTAACCTTTCACCCTGCCCAGGTGAAATGGATGTTTTGATAAGGCTCGCTTTCTGTAAATTTCCCTCTTCGCTTTGCCCAAAACGACAAAGTTTTGTTTTATAGGGCTGTAGTTTCAAGATTCGACTTGTTCATTAATAAAATAACGTCGTTCTGTAATTTCCGCATTAATTTCTATTTTCTCTTTTTTCTTTTTCAGAAAATGGTAATCCTAAAAAACAATTCAAATAAAAACAAGCAGTAAAATAAAAACACTGCACACACTTGCATTTTCTCTATCTCTTCTAAACACGAATCATCACGTCATGCAGATTGCTTGTTTTAAACCCAGTTGAAACATACGATCCGATGCCTTCTCCCAACTTTGAGTTCCCGGTATTCGAGGCTGAAGAAGAAAATGACGACAAAATTCTAGAAGAGATTTCTCGACTACTCAGACAAGAGGAAATGTCCATTGAACCTCACAAAGAACCGTTGGAAACGGTAAACTTGGGTTCAGAGCAAGAGAGAAAAGAAATCAGGATCGGGGCACTGCTCAGTCCAACTGCCAGAGAGAGTTTGATAAAGCTTCTCAGAGAATTTCCCAATGTATTCGCTTGGTCTTATCAGGATATGCCAGGGTTGGATACCAGCATCGTGGAACATCACTTACCGTTAAGATCAGAATGTCCGCCAGTAAAGCAAAGGTTGAGACGCACTCACCCGGACATGGCCATCAAAATCAAAGAGGAGGTACAGAAGCAGTTTGACGCGGGTTTCCTCGCTACAGCTGAATATCCTCAATGGTTAGCCAACATCGTACCCGTTCCCAAAAAGGACGGAAAGGTCATAATGTGTGTTGATTACAGAGATCTGAACAAGGCAAGTCCAAAGGATGACTTTCCTTTACCACACATTGACATGTTGGTTGACAGCACAACAAAGTTCAAAGTATTCTCCTTCATGGATGGATTCTCGGGCTATAACCAGATCAAAATGGCGCGAAAGACATGGAGAAAACTTCGTTCATTACCCCATGGGGTACCTTTTGTTACAAGGTAATGCCGTTCGGTTTGAAGAACGCCGGGGTAACCTATCAAAGCGCCATGACTACTCTGTTTCATGACATGATACATAAGGAAATCGAGATATATGTTGATAATATGATTGCAAAATCAAAAACAGAGAGTGAGCACGTTGAACATCTCTCAAAATTGTTCGAACATTTAAGAAAATTCAAGCTCCGCTTGAATCCCAACAAGTGCACCTTCGGTGGTTGTTCAGGGAAACTACTAGGGTTCATCGTCAGCCAGAAAGGAATTGAGGTTAATCCTGACAAGGTCAAGGCCATTCAAGAAATGCCTTCTCCGAAAACTGAAAAACAAGTCAGAGGATTCTTGGGACGTTTGAACTACATCTCCAGATTCATATTCCTTATGACCGCCACGTGTACGCCGATTTTCAAATTACTCAAAAAGAACCAGGATTGCGTTTGGTCAGAAGATTGCCAAACTGCCTTCGACAGTATTAAGAAATATCTGTTGAATCCTCCGATTCTATCACCTCCAGTGGAAGGAAGACCACTGATCATTTACCTCACAGTCCTAGAGGACTCAATGGGATGTGTACTTGGCCAACAAGACGAAACTAAAAGAAAAGAGTCTGCCATCTACTATTTGAGCAAGAAATTCACCGACTGTGAGACTCGATACACAATGCTTGAGAAAACTTGTTGTGCTTTGGCTTGGGCAGCCAAACGTCTTCGCCAATACATGATTCGTCATACTACTTGGTTGGTCTCCGAAATGGATCCAATCAAGTACGTATTTGAAAAACCTGCTCTTACGGGAAGAATTGCCTGTTGGCAGATGCTGTTATCAGAATATGACATAGAGTACCATACTCAGAAAGCTGTTAAGGGAAGTATTTTAGCCGATCATTTGGCTCATCAACCGATTGACGATCAAGAATCAACTGGGTTTGACTTACCAGACGAAGATGTCATGTATCTAAAAATGAAAGATTGCGATGAACCGTTACCCAGTGAAGGGCCAGAACCAGGTTCTCAATGGGGACTTATCTTTGATGGAGTAGTTAATCATTATGGAAACGGAATTAGGGCAATCATTGTTACCCCTCAGGGTACCCACATTCCTTTCACTGCCAGACTTACGTTCAAATGTACGAACAACGAGGCCGAATACGAAGCTTGTATTATGGGTTTCGAAGAAGCGATTTATTTAAGGATCAAAAACTTGGAAGTATACGGCGATTCAGCCTTGGTTATCAATCAGATAAAGGGATATTGGAACACATACCAATCAGGATTGATTCCTTACAGAGACTATGCAAGAAGGTTGTTACCCTTCTTCAACAGAGTTGAGTTTCATCACATCCCTCGTGATGAGAATCACATGGCTGATGCATTAGCCACTATCTCTTCCATGATTAGTGTAGGTCAATGGAACGACTTACCTAAGATCGACATAATGCGCCTTGAACGGCCCGCTTACGTCTTCACAATTGAAGCAGTCATAGACGACAAACCTTGGTATCACGATATCAAATGCTTCCTTCAGAAACAAGAGTACCCATCTGGGGCACTCAGAAAAGACAGGAAGACCCTCAGAAGACTAGCAGGCAGCTTCTTCCTGAGCGGCGATACACTTTATAAGAGAAATTTTGACATGGTCTTGCTCCGATGCATAGACAGACCAGAAGCAGACATGCTTATGAAAGAAATTCATGAAGGATCCTTTGGCACTCATGCCAACGGACACACAATGGCAAGAAAAATTTTGAGAGCAGGGTATTACTGGTTGACCATGGAATCCGACTGCTACAAGTACATGAGAAGGTGTCACAAGTGTCAAATATACTCCGACAAAATTCATGTACCGCCATTACATCTCAAAGTTCTCTCTTCCCCGTGGCCTTTCTCCATATGGGGAATCGACATGATTGGCTTGATCGAACCTAAGGCTTCAAACGGATATCGGTTCATCCTGGTAGCCATTGACTACTTCACCAAGTGGGTCGAAGCAGCGTCATTCGCTAATGTAACCTGACAAGTGGTGGTCCGATTTATCAAAAACAATATCATCTGCCGTTATGGTGTTCCAAGCGAGATCATTACTGACAATGGATCTAACTTGAACAACAAGATGAAGAAGGAGTTGTGCGCAGAGTTCAAGATCGAACATCATAACTCATATCCCTACCGACCCAAGATGAACGGGGCGGTAGAAGCGGCTAACAAGAACATCAAGAAGATTGTTCAAAAGATGGTTGTGACCTACAAAGACTGGCACGAGATGCTACCCTTTGCTCTTCACGGTTATTGGACATCTGTCCGTACTTCAACAGGGGCAACCCCTTTCTCTCTAGTATATGGCATGGAAGCAGTGCTCCCCATAGAAGTAGAGATCCCGTCAATTCGAGTATTGATGGAAGCTAAGCTCACCGAAGCTGAATGGTGTCAAAACTGACACGATGAACTGAATCTGATCGAAGAAAAGAGAATAAAGGCACTATGCCACGGTCAGTTGTTTCAACAGAGAATGAAGAGGGCGTTCGACAAAAAGGTCCGACCTCGTGTCTTCAGGAAAGGAGACCTCGTGCTAAAAAAGATTCAATCTTTTCTCACTGATTCTCGGGGCAAGTGGACTCCGAATTATGATGGCCCCTATGTGGTCACGAAAGCTTTCTCAGGCGGTGCCTTGAGACTTGTAACCATGGACGGAGAGGAATTTTCCTACCCCACGAATGTTGATGTAGTCAAGAAATACTTCGCCTAAACTAAAAAAAAAACGTCTCGGTGGATTGAAAACCCGAAAGGGCGGTCCAGGCAAAAGTTAGAGACAAAATAAAAAAAAATCATCCCGGTGGATTGGAAACATCATAGTACAATCCAGGCAAAAATTAGGGATAATGGCAAGTAACTATGTTCAACAGAGGCAAGTCCCTCAGCAGCAGCAGTTACATCATCGGAAGAAAACTCCAGTTAAGGTCATCTTCGACAGAAGCTCTGGATGCCCTGAATTCAAAGTTGGTAGAAGGATAGTGGTCGTTATGTTTCAACGTAGCCCTTTTCCCTATAAATTACCATTTTCAAACTTTGTATATGCTCCTTGGAATCACGCGTTTGGCTGATCTCCATCTTATCAATAAAATTTGAGCCCTTGTGCTTTTGTTTGTAATTCTTGTTTGTTTTAGCTTTACAGAACAACGTTGTTAACATGATTAACGATTCTTAAAATAAAACAAAAATGAATTTACTTGTTAAAACTTTTTCTGCTTTTAAAATAAAGATGGCAATTTCTTTTGACTGTTAAACATTGAAAGAACATCAATCGCGTCTCCAAAGGTGCTCGAACCTTAAAGTGCAGAATCAAAGTACTCCTTCTAGACCAGTACACCTGAATAAAGGGATAAACTGTGTCAGAGTCCTTGTTTTGTCTGACATCCACGGCAGAGTTCTTACCTCCTAAGCCCGATCAATGGTATTCCCCGCAGGGATTATCTCTCCTAAGTAAGGTTGAATTTCTATCTTGAACCAGCGATATCTCTATACGCCCCGCGATGGCCGAGTATCCAGTCATGTTCATATTTTAGTTTGTGTGTCGCGTCAGTTTTGTCGGCATATACATACATACATCATGCATTATTGATTTGCATTTACATTTCATATTGCATTGCTATCACTCTAGTCGGTCTTATCCCCTAGTGATAAAAGTCCTCTCAATCGAGTTGTCGGACCTTTCCTCGTTGGGAAGAAAATCATCTAAGCAATCTCTCTCCCGTTTATCTCTAGATCAGAGTCGGCACTAGGCCTCTTTGATAACTGGAACCTCTGAAAGGCCAGAGAACCTTCAACAGATGTCACTCTTAGCCATTGAAGATGATATCCTTGCTTTCCCGGATTAAAGAAAATCCCCAGAGAAAGCCTCCTAAGCAGAGATTTGGCAGTACAGTTGCCATTCTCCGAAAGACCCACCTATGAAAAGGTCATCGGCACCTCAAAATTGGACCCCATCATATGGCGTTTCTCTAGGAAGATCCCGAGAAAAGTATGATGTAAGATCCCCAAGTGGAAACAATCTCTTAAGAGACTCGCTTTCCCCCAGTAGAATCGACAAATGGAATCTCCAACAGAGAAGTTTGTGCACCTCTACAACTCAGACGACTGGGTTCCCCAGCAAGTCTGACATCAAAACTTTTTCCACTCAAATGGCATCTCCCCAGGAAAATTCGGCAAGAAGTTTGAAGGAAATCCGCTACAAATAGCATCCCTTGTTAATAAAGTTTATTGACAAAAGAAACTAAGACCAGTTCCCTGGTAGGAAACCAGGATCGAGGGGAAGTTTAAATCAGAAACTAAGACCAGTTCCCTGGTAGGAAACCAGGATCGAGGGGAAGTTTAAATCAGAAACTAAGACCAGTTCCTTGGTAGGAAACCAGGATCGAGGGGAAGTTTACCTTTTCTAAGCATCATTGCTTAGCAAAAGAAGATGGATGTGATCTGCCATTCATAACCACCATCAAAATTTCGGGTATTCCGATATTTAATCCTCTTGCACCCCGAATGCCCAAATACCTTTGTCATTCACACCTTCGGGTCCAAGAAGATTAAATAGGGGCATCTGTAATACCCCAAATTTTGACCACTAAGATTTCCCATCATTGTGTAAATCATCATCACAATGTGGATGAACCATCATGCCTCACCAAATGCCTTAAGGGTTGTTGAGCATTCATTACAATCAAAATTAGGGTTTTAAGCCCTCTCAGAGCCTTAGACAAAGGATCAATCAAGGAATGACATGATCTTCAACTTGTCTAACCTCTCAAATATCCACAATGGATCAAAAGGACTCCCATTTCAAGGATTAAGCACAAGGCTGCTCCCTTCTAGGTGGATCAAGTCTCAAGATCGCCAGTATCACCAAATTAGGGTTTTGGTCGACCAGGGCCTCTAGATGGAAAGTTTCATCTGGGCACAAGCCAAAGATCCAAAACACAACCTAATGTACTCCATGGAACCTCATGGACCCAAGCATCAAGTCAATTTGACCTCAGGGGATGCATACATCAAAAATCAGGAATTAGGGTTTCTTGACCTAATTCACCCCTAAGTTGACTTTTGGGATAAATCAAGAGCCAAGACCTCAAGACATGATTTGGGGGTCTCTAATGAACTATATTGATCCATTTGGAATAATGGATTAATCCAAGAAGCTTGAGCAACAAGTCTCATTTTCATCTGCACCACAATTAGGGATTCGTGAGGAAAGTCAACTGTAACTTTGACTTTTGACCAGGACATGCTCCCAAACCCTAGGACATGCCCCAATATACCCTATGACACCCATGGAACATGTCCATCAAGTTTGATTTAGGTCAAGGACATTATTTCATGAAGAATTGCACAGTTTGGAATTCATCTGATAAAAAGTCAACTGTGCACAAAAGTCAACTTTGACTTTTTGAGATTCTTCACCAAAATGGATTTTTTACCCTAAAATGATGTTAATGTATGATTTGAATCATCATTCATCAAGAAAAATCAAGGAATGTTGGATAACTTGTAAAAGGGGTAAGCATAAAACTTAGAAAATTTTCTAAGTTATGGAAAAAGTACCACTAATACACCAACTTTGGAGGACCATAACTCCTAAACCACAAGGCCAATTTTTTTCATACAATGAAGGATTTGTAGCCCTCTTTACCCTCTACAAAAACTTCAACTAGACCTAAGGCCAATTCATTAAGGATTTTGAGTTATGGAGTGATCAAAATCAAGAAATCACACTTTGTTCCAACACTTAGTAAAAATTTCACTAAGTCAGATTTTGCTTCACTTTTTGCCAAATGTAGAGGGATTTTTCACTTGGAATCAAAAGAGATCAAAACCAAACTTGTTCAAACAGTTGTTGTATCATGTAAGGGCTTACCAAAATGGCCAAGAACATTGCCAAATCCAACTTACACCATGAGATATGACATTGTCAAGTTGCCTTGCTGAAATCTGTCAAAGGCAAGGCAGATTTTGCATTTTGGCTCGATTTACCAAAATCAGCCAAATTCAAATGCTCCTATCCACTTGGACACATCTGAGGATTGAATCTAAAGGGGACAATCACTGAGCCAAGCCTCCAAAGTCCATGGAACAAGAAATAGCATGTTGAACCTAGAATGGCCAAAATAGGGACAAGACTCCAAATTTGGATTGAAGCATTCAATGGAAGCATCAAGGTGGCATGGACTGAGCCATTCTCATCTTAAATCAGTCAAGACTTATCCAAGACCAAGGGAACCAAAGCTCTGTGCCCTAACCTCTAGTCAATGGCTAGAGGAGACTTGGATTTTCATTTGGCAACATTGGCCAAACCTACTTACCAGCTGCCATTCACTATTCCTTGCAAAACAAACTTGCTCTACTATAAATAGAGCTCAATTGTGATCAGTTTGAGTACACCAAAGCCATCAAACAGATGCTTTCCTCAAAATCTCTTCTTTCACTCTAATTTTGCCTTCTAAGGCAAGTCACTATCGGGTTTTGAGTTTGAGAGCAATTCCAATCAAACCAATCACTCACACACCTCACATACATCACATATGAGCTGATCAAACACTTAGAGGTAAGATATACTTGGTCATCTCTCAATCTATGCATATTTCCTCGCACAATAATTTGGCCATATGTTCATAATCATGCATGGAATGTTTTCCCTCAATTAATTGCATTGTTTGAATCGTGTATCAAAAATCCTAGCCTTCATGCAGAAATTAGGGTTCTTGAGGATTTTTCATGATTTCTTGTTATATGTTTAATTTAAATGAAATTAAGTGTTATAGACATGATCGTGAGGTTGAGACGAGCATAATGATATGTGGACTGCATGATATAATCAAGTATTCAGTGAGATTGAGGAGAAAATGCAAATCAGCCAAACCCAGAACACGCACGTGTTCTTGGTGTGTTCTTGGCGCCATTTTTGAATAATTCAAATATTTTAATTTTGTGATTTTATTTAATTGATTCAAAAATTAATTTCTCTATGAGTTTTAATGATTTTGAGTTGATTCTTTTTTTAATAATTCACAAAAATGTTAAAATATTTTATTTTATCAAAAAATCCCAATAATATTATTTATTTCATATAATTGATATTTTTGCAAAGAATTAATATTTTATTTGTTTTTGACATATTAAATATTTTTTCTACATTCATTTTGCAACTTTTAATGCTTTCTAATTATTTTGTAGGTCAATACTTAAATTTTGAAGCATTAATCCAAAATCACAATTTGTTTTTCATAGGTTAAACAATTTTGATCATTTTAATTTAATTTTTATTCAATTAAATACATTTTTGAAAACAAATTAGGGTTTTTGGATTAATTCAACCCTCATAAATCATTTTCAAAACTTTTTTGGGCCTCTAATAGAGTGTAAGACCCAGTCCTTTCTTGACCAAAACATTTTGGGTCTCAGTGTATTGTATAAGTCCCGATACCGTCAAAAATAAACGGCGCGATCGTCACCTATTCAAAGAATCAATTGGGCCTCTCCTTGAGCTATAAGTCCCATTCAAAAACACTTTGGGCCTCTAATAGAGTGTAAGACCTAATCCCCTTTTAACCAAAGCAATTTTGGGCCTCACTTATTGTATAAGTCCCTCTGCGTTAAAAGAAAACCTCGGCGCGATCGCCATTTCAAACGGAAAAATTATATGGGCCTACCCTCGTGTTATAAGCCCCACTCTTTTTCTAAAAACCATTTGGGCCTCTTGAGAGAGTGTAAGACCCATCCCTTTGTACAGAAAACATTTTGGGCCTCAGTCACTTGTATAAGTCCCTCTGTACAAATTCAAACAGTGCGCTCACTGATAAAACCCTGGGCCTCTCCTTGAGCTGTAAGCCCCAAAACTTTCTTTTTCAAAGCACTTTCTCCTTTGATTTTGAATATACTGTTGTTTTCAATCTTTCTTTGTTGAACAACTAACCAAACAGCATGGAAGCTCAACAACCGAGTAAGTGGTTATTGCTTTCATTTACCGCTTTCATATACATATAACTGTATTGTGGGGCTGTTTTACTGTAAGTCTTCTTTCATAAACTCATATCAACTGTGTAATAATAGTATAGATATTTAGAGTTTCCCCGGCAACTACGTCTAGAACTAAGTGACGCCGTTTCATTTAGTCATAGAAATAGACAACTAGATCCCCAATAGGATCACCAGACACAGTCTTCTCTCAGGCTGTCATCATTAGGAATTGTCAAGAAACTCTACTCCCAGAGATGAATGTATTCTCCGTGAATGGCATCTTTGAGTTTCTTCCAAATTCTCAAACTTTCCTGACTTTGATCTATTCTCGGTGAATAGCATTGCCTTGAATTTCTAGGGGTTTGGGGACCCACGGGCTTCTTAAAAGCATCGGCCTCCTCTTGGGCATCGTACAAGGACCCACAGGCTTCCTAAAAGCAACCCCGCCTCCTCTTGGGCTTAGTACAAGGACCCTACGGCTTCTTAGAAGTATTCACAGCCTCCTCTTAGGCTTCGTATAATGATCTCTTCCTCTGGGAATGATAGCCTCCTCTTGGGCTTAGTACAAGGACCCGTCAGCTTCTTAAAAGTTTCCAGCCTCCTCTTGGGCTTCGTACAAATTGTCCCGACGACCTCCTAGAGGTATAAGAACAGAACTTAGTCATCTTCATAGAACAGTCCTTTCATAGAGTCTACTACTGTTTCTCAAAACACAGAATAAAAGATGAAACTCTAGACACGGACAGTCTAACTTCCTTGAGTCTCAAAGACATTCTCAAGTGACCCCTTTCGTTAAATAGGAAGGAAACCCGCAGACTCGGACAGTCTCAATACCCTTCAGATTTCCCGCTTCCTTAAAGAACAGGAATAACCTGGATCCTTGAATCAAATCCAGGAGTATAGTGTTGCTGATATAAGAACTGATTTTCTCTTTAAAATCAACATATTGGATCTGTCACTCAACTGAAACAGTAACCATAGCCTCCTCTTGGGCTTTGTACAACGATTCTCCCCAGCAGAGTCAAACAACGTTCGGCCTCTCTCTCGGGCTTTGTATGAGACACATAAGAGACTCCCTTGCTAAGTCAATTACCCCTTTTGCCTCCATCTCGGGCTTTATACGAGATACAAAAAGGTTCTTATTGAGCCAAATAAACAACAGCCTCTATCTCGGGCTTTGTACGAGATACAAAAACTCTCTTGTTGAGTCAAATAGCCTCCATCTCGGGCTTTATACGAGATACCAAAAGATTCCCTCGTTGAGTCAAAACCTTTTAGCCTCTCTCTCGGGCTTTGTACGAGACACATAATAGCCTCCTCTTAGGCTTTGTATAAGAAAACCACTGGTTAATCCAATTAACCTTTTAGCATCAAAGCTGTGCCTTGTTCACAGTACACAAACATCAACAACTCCTTCCCCTTCATCTAATCGCTGTAAGCGGCAAGCCTCTGGATCATCTGCATCAATGCCACTGTCCCTCTTTTAGCATGAGAAATTCCTAAGGAAAGATAGCATTGCTCTACACTGAGTTAAAGTCTTCCCCTTCAGGTTAAAACCCCCTATAAAGGAAATTATGGCATTGCCGGATTCACAAATCCCTGTTAAAGTAATTCTCCTTTATAACCAGTCACCCAACAGTTGTGACAGACAAACCCCTCTTTAGAGATGACAAATTCTCTCTAAAGACAACACCTTTTAGCTTCACATCTTGGGCTTTGAACAAGATACAAACTACCTTTCGCTTCACATCTTGGGCTTTGAACAAGACACCAAAAACAATCATTTCTATGGGAGGAACTACGAACGCTCTGATTTCCCTGTTTTGGATAAACAGGAATACGTAGGCATAAGATTGAAAGAAAAATCTTAGCGAGCACACTAAACAAAAACCCAAAATCCCATATCAAAAGCAGTAATTCAAAAGCATCAGTCTTAACATCCTAATCCTTGTTCCCCGCCAGAAACCTGTCATTCTGTTAAATAGCACAAGAAAGGCCCCCCCACATTGATAGCATTCGTAACCTAACAGACCGTTGTTTAAACTCAGTATGCAAAGCAGGGTTAATTGGAGACATTTATTTCCCTTCCTTCATCAGCTCACAATAGGATAAAAAATGAATCGACCTGTAGTTTTAAGCTCAACCGCAGAGAGCGACCAACGCTTAAGAACCGCGTCCAAAATCGCTCGCTACAAAACCCCGTTGGAACATACGATCCAATGCCTTCTCCCAACTTTGAGTTCCCGGTATTCGTGGCTGAAGAAGAAAATGACGACAAAATTCCAGAAGAGATCTCCCGACTACTCAGACATGAGGAAAGGTCCATTGAACCTCATAAAGAGCCATTGGAAATGGTAAACTTGGGTTCAGAAAAAGAGAGAAAAGAAATCAGGATTGGGGAACTGCTCAGTCCAACTGCCAAAGAGAGTTAGATAAAGCTTCTCAAAGAATTCCCCTATGTATTCGCTTGGTCCTATCAGGATATGCCAGGGTTGGATACCAGCATCGTGGAACATCACTTACCGTTAAGATCGGAATGTCCGCCAGTAAAGCAAAGGTTGAGACGGACTCATCCAGACATGGCCATCAAAATCAAGGAGGAAGTACAGAAACAGATTGACGCAGGTTTCCTCGCCACATCAGAATATCCTCAATGGTTATCCAACATTGTACCCGTTCCCAAATAGGATGGAAAGGTCAGAATGTGTGTCGACTACAGAGACCTTAACAAGGCTAGTCCAAAGGACGACTTTCCTTTACCACACATTGACATGCTGGTGGATAGTACAACAAAGTTCAAAGTTTTCTCCTTCATGGATGGATTCTCGGGCTATAATCAAATCAAAATGGCACCGAAAGACATGGAGAAAACGTCGTTCATCACCCCATGGGGTACCTTTTTTTACAAGGTAATGACGTTCAGTTTGAAGAACGCCGGGGAAACCTATCAAAGGGCCATGACTACTCTGTTTCATGACATGATACACAAATAAATCGAGGTATATGTCAATGATATGACTGCAAAATTAAAACCAGAGAGTGAGCACGTTGAACATCTGTCAAAATTGTTCGAACGTCTAAGAAAATTCAAGCTCTGCTTGAATCCTAACAAGTGCACCTTCGGTGTCCGTTCAGGGAACTACAAGGTCAAGGTCAAGGCCATTCAAGAAATGCCTTCTCTGAAAACTGAAAAACAAGTCAGAGGATTCCTGGGACGTTTGAACTACATCTCCAAATTCATATTCTTTATGACCGCGACATGCGCTCCAATTTTCAAATTACTAAAAAAGAATCAGGACTGCATTTATCCAGAGGACTGAAAAACCGCCTTCAACAATATCAAGGAATACCTGTTGAATCCTCTGATTCTATCACCTCCAGTGGAAGAAAGACCACTGATCATTTACCTCACCGTCTTGGAAGACTCAATGGGGTGTGTACTTGGCCAACAAGACGAAACCAAATGGAAAGATTCTGCCATTTACTATTTGAGCAAGAAATTCACCAACTGCGAAGCTCGGTACACGATGCTCGAGAAAACTTGCTGCGCTTTGGCTTGCGTAGCCAAACGTCTTTGCCAGTACATGATTCGTCATATTACTTGGTTGGTCTCCGAAATGGATACAATCAAGTACGTTTTCGAAAAACCTGCTCTTACGAGAAGGATTGCCCGTTGGCAGATGCTGTTATCAGAATATGACATAGAGTACCACGCTCAGAAAGCCGTTAAGGGAAGTATTTTAGCCGATCATTTGGATCATCAACCGATTGACGATCAAGAATCAATCGGGTTCGACTTCCCAGACGAAGATGTCATGTATTTAAAAATGAAAGATTGCGACGAACCGCTACCCAGTGAAGGGCCAGAACCAGGTTCCCAATGGGGACTTATCTTTGACGGAGCTGTCAATCATTACGGAAACGGAATTGGGGCAATCATTGTTACCCCTCAGGGTACCCACATTCCTTTCACCGCCAGACTTACGTTCAAGTGTACCAACAATGAGGCCGAATACGAAGCTTGTATTATGGGTCTCGAAGAAGCGATTGATTTAAGGATCAAAAACTTGGATGTATACGGCGACTCAGCCTTGGTTATCAATCAGATAAAAGGAGATTGGAACACATACCAATCAGGATTGATTCCTTACAAAGACTATGCGAGAAGGTTGCTACCCTTCTTCAACAGAGTTGAGTTTCATCACATTCCTCGTGAGGAGAATCACATGGCTGACGCATTAGCCACTATCTCTTCCATGATTAGTGTAGGTCAATGGAATAACATACCTAAGATCGACATCATGCGCCTCGAAAGGCCCGCTTACATCTTCACGATCGAAGCAGTCCTAGACGACAGACTATGGTATCACGATATCAAATGCTTCCTTCAGAAACAAGAGTACCCACCTGGGGCATCCAGGAAAGACAGAAAAACCCTCAGAAGATTGGCTGGAAACTTCTTCCTGAGCGGTGATACTCTCTATAAGAGAAATTTTGACATGGTCTTGCTCCGATGTGTAGACAGACCAGAAGCAGGCATGCTGATGAAAGAAATTCATGAAGGATCCTTTGGCACTCATGCCAAGGGACACACAATGGCGAAGAAAATTCTGAGAGCAAGGAACTATTGGTTAACAATGGAATCCGACTGCTACAAGTACATGAAGAGGTGTCACAAGTGTCAGATATACTCCGACAAAATCCATGTGCCGCCAACGCATCTCAAAGTTCTCTATTCCCCATGGCCATTATCGATATGGGGAATCAACATGATTGGCATGATTGAGCCTAAGGCTTCAAACGAACATCGATTCATCCTAGTAGCCATTGACTATTTCACCAAGTGGGTCGAAGCAGCGTCGTACGCTAATGTAACTCGACAAGCGGTGGTCCGATTTATCAAAAACAATATCATTTGCCGTTATGGTGTTCCAAGTGAGATCATTACTGATAATGGATCCAACTTGAACAACAAGATGATGAAAGAGTTGTGTGCTGAGTTCAAGATCGAAGGCCATAACTCATTTCCCTACCGGCCAAAGATGAACGAAGCGGTAGAAGCGGCCAATAAGAACATCAAGAAGATCGTTCAAAAGATGGTTGTAACCTACAAAGACTGGCACGAGATGCTACCCTTTGCTCTTCACAGTTATCGTACGTCTGTCCGCACTTCAACAGGGACAACCCTTTTCTCTCTAGTGTATGGCATGGAAGCAGTGCTCCCCATAGAAGTAGAGATCCCAACAATCAGGGTATCGATGGAAGCTAAGCTTATAGAAGCTGAATGGTGTCAAAGTCGACACGACGAACTGAATCTGATCGAGGAAAAGCGAATCACGACACTATGCCATGGTCAGCTTTATCAATAGAGAATGAAGAAGGCGTTCGACAAAAAGGTTCGACCTCGCGTCTTCAGGAAAGGAGACCTCGTGCTCAAGAAGATACAATCTTTTCTCACTGATTCTCGGGGCAAGTGGACTCCGAATTATGACGGCCCCTATGTGGTCACGAAAGCTTTGTCAGGCGCCGCCTTGGACGGAGAGGAATTTGCCTACCCCACAAACGTTGATGTAGTCAAGAAATACTTTGCCTAAAAAAATAAAAAAATAAAAAAAAATGTCTCGGTGGATTGAAAACCCGAAAGGGCGGTCCAGGCAAAAATTAGAGACGAAATAAAAAAAATCATCCCGTTGGATTGGAAACATCACAGTACAATCCAGGCAAAAATCAGGGATAATGGCAAGTAACTATGTTCAACAGAGGCAAGTCCCTCTGCAGCAGCAGTTACATCATCCATCATAAAACTCCAGTCAAGGTCATCTTCAACAGAAGCTCAGGATGCCCCGAAGTCAAAGTTGGTAGAAGGATAATGGTCGTCATGTTTCAATGTAGCCCTTTTCCCTGTAAATTACCATTTTCTAACTTTGTAAATACTCATTGGAATCACGCGTTTGGCTGATCTCCATCTTATCAATAAAATTTGAGCCTTTGTGCTTTTGTTTGTAATTCTTATTTGTTTTAGCTTTACAGAACGACGTTGTTAACATGATTAACGATTCTTGAAATAAAACAAAAATGAATTTACTTGTTAAAACTTTTTCTTCTTTTTAATAAAGATGGCAATTTCTTTTTACTGTTGAACATCAGATGAACATCGGTCGCTTCTCCAGAAGTAATCGAACCTCGAAGTGCAGAATCAAAGTACTCCTTCTACGCCAGTATGCCTGAACGAAGGATCAGCTGTATCAGATGTGGATTTCCCATCTGATATCCCTCGGCCGAGTTCTCATCTCCTAAGCCCGACCAACATAGCTCCCAACAGGGGCTATCTCTCCTAAGCAAGGTGAAATTACTATCATGAACGAATGGTGCTTCTCCATCCCCTGCAGTGGCCGAGTATCCAGTCATGTTCATCTTTTAGTTTGTATGTCGCGTCAGTTTTGTCGGCATATACATACATACATCATGCATTATCGATTTGCATTCACATTTCATATTGTATCATTATTACTCCAGTCGGTCTAGTCCCCTAGTGATAAAAGACCTCTCAATCGAGTTGTCAGTTCTTTCCTTGTCAGTAAGTGAATCATCTGAACAATCTCTCTCCTCCAGTTTATTTCTAGAACGAAGTTGGCTCTTCGACCACTTTGATAACTTGAACCTCTGAAGAACTAGAGAAAACGTTCAACAAACATCACTCTTCGCCATTGAAGAAGATATCCTTTCTTTCCCGGATTAAGGAAAATCCACAAAGAAAGCCTCGTAATCAGAGATTCGGCAGCACGTCAATTTCGCTGTGGAAAAAACCACTGATGAAAAGGTCACCGACACCTCAAAATTGGATCCCATCATATGGCATTTCTACGGGAAGATCCCGAGAAAAGTATGATGCAATATCCCCATGCAGGAGCAGTCACTCAAGGGACTCACATTCCCTAAATAGAGTCAACAAATGGCGTCTCCAACAGAGTAGTTTGTACAACTCTACAACTCAGACAAATGGGTTCCCCAGTAAGTCTGACATCAAAAGTTTTTCCGTCAAATGGCATCTCTCCAGGAAAATTCGGCGAGAAGTTTGAGGAAAGCCGCTACAAATAGCGTCCCTTGTCAATAAAGTTTATTGACAAAAGAAACTAAGACCAGTTCCTTGGTAGAAAACCAGGATCGAGGGGAAGTTTATTTCAGAAACTAAGACCAATTCCTTGGTAGGAAACCAGGATCGAGGGGAAGTTCAAACATCAGAAACTAAGACCAGTTCCTTGGTAGGAAACCAGGATCGAGGGGAAGTTTATTTCCGCAACTTAGACCAGTTCCTTGGTAGGAAACCAGGATCGAGGGGAAGTTTACCTTTTCTAAGCATCATTGCTTAGCAAAAGAAGATGAATGCGCAAGTTGCCATTCATAGCCGTCAAAATTTCGGATATTCTGATATTTAATCCTCTTGCACCCCGAATGCCCGAATACCTTCGTCATTCACACCTTCGGGTCCAAGGAGATTAAATAGGGGCATCTGTCATACCCCAAATTTTGACCACTAAGATTTCCCATCATTGTGAAAATCATCATCATAATATGGGGGAACCATCTTGCCTCATTAGTCTCCCCAAAGATGGGTGAGCATCCATTGCAATCAAATTTAGGGTTTCAAGCCCTCTCAGAGCTCTTAGACAAATGATCAATCAAGGAATGACATGATCTTCAACTTGTCTAACCTCTCAAGTAGCTATAATGTATCAAGAGGACTCCCACTTCAAGTATTAAGCACAAGGATGCTCCCTTCTGGGTGGATCAAGCCTCAAGATCGCCAGTATCACCAAATTAGGGTTTTGGTCGACCAGGGCCTCCAGATGGAAATTTTCATCTGGGCATAAGCCAAGGATCCAAAACACAACCTAATATACTCCATGGGACCTCATGGACCCAACCATCAAGTCAATTTTGCCTCAGGGGATGCATTCATAAAAAGTCAGGAATTAGGGTTTCTTGACCTAATTCACCCCTAAGTTGACTTTTAGGGCAAATCATGAGCCAATACCTCAAGAGAGGGTTTGAGGGTCTATAATGAACTATATTGATCCATTTGGAACAATGGATTATTCCAAGAAATTTGAGCAACAAGTCTCAATTTCATCTGCACCACAATTAGGGTTTCGCGGGAAAAGTCAACTGTAACTTTGACTTTTGACCAGGACATGCTCCCAAACCCTAGGACATGATTCAATATACCCTATGACACCCATGGAACATGTCCATCAAGTTTGATTTAGGTCAAGGACATGACTTCCTGAAGAATTGCACAGATTGGAATTCATCTGATAAAAAGTCAACTGTGCACAAAAGTCAACTTTGACTTTTTGAGATTTTTCACCAAAATGGATTTTTAACCCTAAAATGATGTTAATATATGATTTGAATCATCATTCATCAAGAAAAATCAAATAAAGTGGGATAACTTGTAAAAGGGGTAACCATAAAAACTTAGAAAATTCTCTAAGTTATGGAAAAAGTGACACTAATGTGCCAACTTTGGAGGACCATAACTCCTAAACCACAAGGCCATTGCTACCCATTCAAAGCTTTATTTGTAGATCTCATTGCCCTCTACAAAAGCTTCATACTGACCTATGTCCAAATTCCTCATGGATTTTGAGTTATGGAGTGATCAAAAACAAGAAAAGTCACTTTGTTCCAACACTTAGTGAAAATTTCACTAAGTCATATTTTGCCTTACTTTTTTCCAAATGTAGGGGGATTTTTCACTTGGATTAAAAAGAGATCAAAACCAAACATTTTCAAACAGTTGTTGTATCATGTAAGGGCTTTCCAAAATGGCCAAGAACATTACCAAATTCAATTTGAGTCATGAGATATGACATTGGCAAGTTGCCTTGTTGAAATCTGTCAAGGCAAGGCAGATTTTGCACTTTTGCTCGATTTGCCAAAATTGTGCAAATCCAAACACTCCTATCCACTTGGACACATCTGAGGATTGAATCTAAAGGGGACAATCACTGAGCCAAGCCTCCAAAGTCTTTGGAACAAGAAATAGCATGTCGAACCTAGAATTGCCAAAATGACAAGACTCCAATTTTGGATTGGAGCATTCAATGGAAACATCAAGGTGGCATGGACTGAGCCATTCTCAATTGAATTCAGTCAAGACTTATCCAAGACCAAGGGAACCAGCAGCCTGTGCCCTAACCTCTAGTCAATGGCTAGTGGAGACTTGGATTTTCATTTGCCAACATTGGCCAAACCTACTCAGTAGTTGCCATTCACTATTGCAGCCAAAACAAACTTGTGCTACTATAAATAGAGCTCAAATGTGATCAGTTTAAGTACACCAAAGCCATCAAACATATGCTTTCCTCAAAATCTCTTCTTTCACTCCAATTTTGCCTTCTAAGGCAAGTCACTATCGAGTTTTGAGTTTGAGAGCTTTTCTAATCAAACCAATCACACACACACCTCATAAACATCACATATGAGCTGATCAAACACTTAAACAACAACTGGAACACTGATTTCTCATAATCACCAGTCAATTGCTTAAGGTTTTAACCAAAGTGCAGTTGAGATGCCATGAAGTGATCCTGCCAATTTCAATCAAGTCCAAACATTCAAACACACTCCATAGGGTGTAGGGAAGTTGTTCAGATCATCACAATTCATCTGTAACATCTCTAACTCAGAAATCAATTTGCTCTTGCTGTCACGACCTAGAGGTAAGCCTAAACTTGGTCATATCTCAATCTATGCACATTTCCTCGCACAATACTTTTGCCAAATGTTCATAATCATGCATGGAATGTTTCCCCTCAATTAATTGCATTGTTTGAATCATGTATCAAAAATCCCAACCTTCATCTAGAATCTAGGGTTCTTGAGGATTTTTCGTGATTTCTTGATATATGTTTAATTTAAATGAAATTAAATACCATAGACATGATTGTGAGGTTGAAACGAGTTGATTGGTATGTGGATTGCATGATATGATTAAGTATTCAGTGAGATTGGAGAGAAAATGCAAATCTGGGCAAAACTGAAAAACGCGCGTGTTCTTGCCTTTGTTCTTGGCGCCATTTTCCAATATTTGAATATTTGAATTTTGTGATTTTGTTTAATTGATTCAAAAATTAATTTCTCTCTGAGTTTTAATGATTTTGAGTTGATTCTTTTTTTAATAATTCACAAAAATGTTAAAATATTTTATTTTACCAAAAAATTCCAAAAATATTATTTATTTCATATAATTGATATTTTTGCAAAGAATTAATATTTTAATTGTTTTTGACATTTTAAATATTTTTTCCACCTTGATTTTGCAACTTTTAATGCCTTCTAATTATTTTGTAGGTCAATACTTAATTTTTGGAGTATTAATCCAAGATCACAATTTGTTTTCCATATGTTAAACAATTTTGATCATTTTAATTGAATTTTTATTCAATTAAATACATTTTTGAAAACAAATTAGGGTTTTGGATTAATTCAACCCTCATAAATCATTTTCAAAACTTTTGGGCCTCTATTAGAGTGTAAGACCCAACTCCCTGTGTACAGAAAACTTTTTGGGCCTCATTCATTGTATAAGTCCCTCTGTACATTTTTCAAATAAACGACGCCATCACCGCCTTTTAAAAAATCAACTGGGCCTCTCCTTGAGTTATAAGACTCATTCAAAACTTTTGGGCCTCTAATAGAGTGTAAGACTCAATCCCCTTTTAACCAAAACCTTTTGGGCCTCACTTATTGTATAAGTCCCTCTGCGTTAAAAGAAAACCTCGGCGCGATCGCCATTTCAAACGAAAAATCATCTGGGCCTACCCTCGAGTTATAAGCCCCATTCTTTTTCTTTAAACCTTTTGGGCCTCTATTAGAGGGTAAGACCCAACCCACATGTACAGAAACAATTTTTTTGGCCTCAGTCACTTGTATAAGTCCCTCTGTACATAAACAACAGTGCAGTCACTGATAAAACCCTGGGCCTCTCCTTGAGCTGTAAGCCCCAAATCTTTCTTTTTCAAAGCACTTTCTCCTTTGATTTTGAATTATACTGTTGTTTTCAATCTTTCTTTGTTGAACAACTAACGAAACAGCATGGAAGCTCTACAACCGAGTAAGTGTTTACACGCTTTCATTTACCGCTTTCATATACATATAACTGTATTGTGGGGCTGTTTCACTGTAAGTCTTCTTTCATAAATTCATATCAACTGTGTAATAATAGTATAGATATTTAGAGTTTCCCTGGCAACTACGTCTAGCATTAAGCCCGTTGATCACTCTTAGAAATAATCAAAACTAGATCCCTATAGGATTACCAGACACAGTCTTCCCTCCACTTGGGGTTAAACAATATGGAGACATGAAAGGCAGCATTCTCGGTGAGCCCTTTCATAGACTGTCACTCATAGAAGTTGTCAAAGAAACTCTACTCCCCAGAGATGATCTTTTCTATGTGAATGGCATCTCTTGAGTTTCTTCCAAATTCTCGGACTTTCCTGGCTTGATCTATTCTCGGTGAATGGCATGTCTTGAACTTCTCGGGGTTTGGGGACCCACAGGCTTCATAAAAGCACTTATCAAGAAACTTTATTTCCCAGAGATGATCTTTTCTCCATGAATGGCATCTCTTGAGTTTCTTCCAAATTATCGAACTTTCCTAACTTGATCTATTCCTTGTGAATAGCTTGCCTTGAATTTCTCGAGGTTTGGGGACCCATCGGCTTCTTAAAAGCATCGGCCTCCTCTTAGGCATTGTACAAGGACCCGTCGACTTCTTAGAAGTATTCACAACCTCTTCTTAGGCTTCATATAATGATTTCTTCCTTCGGGAATGATAGCCTCCTCTTGGGCTTCGTACAAGGACCGATCGACTTCTTAAAAGTTTCTAGCCTCCTCTTGGGCTTCGTACAAATTGTCCCGACGACCTCCTAGAGGTATAGGAACATAAATCAGTCATCTTAATAGAGCAGTCTTTCCAAGAGTCTACTACTGTTTCTCAAAACATAGTACAAAAGATGAAACTCTAGCCCTGGACAGTCTATGACCCTTGAGTCTCCAAGACATTCTCAAGCACCCTTCAAGTAAGGAAAAACACCAGTAGACTTGGACATTCTCAATACCCGTTGGATTTCCCACTTCCTTAAAGAACGGGAAATAACCCTGATCCTCGAATCAAATCCCTGAGTGCAAACATTACTCATATAAGAACTGATTTTTCTCTTTAAATCAGCATACTGGACCTGTCACTCAACTGAAACAGCATCATAGCCTCCTCTTGGGCTTTGTACAATGATTTTCCCCAGTGGAGCGAACAACTTTTAGCCTCCATCTCGGGCTTCATACGAGATGCTAAATCACTCTCTTGTTGAGTATAAAGGACTCTCTTGTTGAGTCAACCCTTTCAGCCTCTCTCTCAGGCTTCGTACAAGACACATACAGAAAAACTCTCCTGTTAAGTCAAATAGCCTCCATCTCGTGCTTTATACGAGATACCAAACGACTCCATCGTTGAGTCAAAATCTTTTAGTCTCTCTCTTGGGCTTTGTACGAGACACATATTAGCCTCCTCTTAGGCTTTATATAAGAAAACCACTAATTGATCCAATCAACCTTTTAGCATCAAAGTTGTGCCTCGTTCACAGTACACAAACATCAACAACTCCTTCCATCTAATCGCTGTAAGCGGCAAGCCTCTGGATCATCTACATCCATGCCACTGTCCCTCTTTTAGCATGAGAAATTCCTAAGGAAAGATGGCATTGCTCTACACTGAGTTAAAGTCTTCTCCTTTAGGTTGGAAATCCCCTATAAAGGAAATTATGGCATTGCCGGATTCACAAATCCCGGTTAAAGTAATTCTCCTTTATAAACAGTTGTGACAAACAGACCCCCTTTTAGAGATGACAAATTCTCTCTAAAGGTCAACACCTTCAGCTTCACATCTTGGGCTTCGAACAAGATACAAATAGACCCTTCAGCTTCATATCTTGGGCTTTGAACAAGATACAAATCACCTTTCGCTTCACGTCTTGGGCTTTGAACAAGACACCAAAAACACCATTTCCTCCCATAGAATAGGAGGACCTACGAACGCTCTGATTTCCTTGTTTCGGTAAACGGGAATACGTAGGCATAAGATTGAAAGAAAAATCTTAGCGAGCACACTAAACAAAATACCAAAATCCTATACCTCCCAACAATCGAACGAATGCTATTTTAACAAAATAACCTAGGAGAGACCCCGAATCTTTGTAGCATCTGTAAACCAACAGTTTTGACTGTTTAACCTCAGTATGCAAGCATGGTTAGTTGGAGACATCTATTTCCCTTCCTTCATCAGCTTCAATAGGATAAAAAATGAATCGAGCTATAGTACCAGAGCGATTGTGCTTCGCAACCACATCCAAAAATCACTCGCTACACCTAGCCTCCTCTTGGACTTTGTACAATGGTTCTCCCCAGCGGAGCTAACACCTTTAGCCTCCATCTCAGGCTTCGTACGAGATACAAAATCACTCTTATGTTGAGTATAAAAGACTCTCTTGTTGAGTCAGCCCCTTTTTAGCCTCCATCTCGAGCTTCGTACGAGATACAAAAGGACTCTCTTGTTGAGTCAACCAACCCCTTTAGCCTCCATCTCGGGCTTCGTACGAGATACAAAACACTCTCTTGTTGAGTATAAAAGATTCTCTTGTTGAATCACTCCTTTAGCCTCCGTCTTGGGCATCGTACAAGACACCAAACACTCTCTTGTTGAGTATAAAAGACTCTCTTGTTGAGTCAAGACAACTTTCAGCCTCCGCCTTGGGCTTCGTACAAGACACATAAAAAGACTCTCTTGTTGAGTCAAACCTTTTTTTAGCCTCAAAACTTGGGCTTTGTACAAGATAGGAAAAACATTTTCCCCGGAAAAGTCAACCGTTTAGCCTCCTCTTAGGCTATGTATAAGGAAACCCCGCTTGAGACAATCAACCTTTTAGCATCAAATCATGCTTTGGTCACAACATACAAACATCAACAACTCCTTTTCCCCATCTAATTGCTGTAAGCGGCAAGCCTTTGGATTATTTGCATCCACACCACTGTCCCTCTTTTAGCATGAGAAATTCCTAAGGAAAGACGACATTACTCTAAACTGAGTTAAAGTCTTCTCCTTCAGGTTAAAAAACCCCTATAAAGGAAATTATGGCATTGCCGGATTCACACGTCTAGTTAAAGTAATTCTCCTTTATAATCAGTCACCTAACTGTTGTGACAAATAAACCCCTTTAGAGATAACAAATTCTCTCTAAAGTCAAAACCCTTTAGCTTCATATCTTGGGCTTCAAACAAGATACAAATAGACCCTTCAGCTTCATATCTTGGGCTTTGAACAAGATACAAACAAATCACCTTCAGCTTCACATCTTGGGCTTCGAACAAGATACAAATCATTTTTAGCTTCACGTCTTGGGCTTTGAACAAGACACCAAAACACCATTTCCTCCCATAGAATAGGGGAACTACGATTTCTCTGATTTCCCTGTTTCGGCAAACGGGAATACGTAGGCATAAGATTGAAAGAAAAATCTTAGCGAGCACACTAAACAAAAACCCAAAAATCCCGTACCTTCACACATCAATCGAAAAGCATCAGTCCTAACATCCTACCAATAACATAGTCCCGACATTATAGCCTTGACAAAGTAAGCAGAAAGAGGCCCCACTTCCTTATAGCATCCGTAACATAACAGGCCGCTGTTTAAACTCAGTATGCAAGCAGGGTTAGTTGGAGACATCTATTTACCTTCCTTCATCAGCTTCAATAGGATAAAAAATGAATAGATCTGTAGTCCCCCAAAGAGCGACAGTGCTTAAGAACCACATCCGAAATCGCTTGATACAACATGATACATGAGTTTGTGTGGCATTTTGATGAATCATTTGGCACTGTTTTGCACCTTCCATTTCAGATTTGCATTAAGATTATCCTTCATGGATAAACTTAATCTTGTATAATCAATAATTCACACCTTTTTGCTTTAATGACTTTCCATTCTCTTTGGAAAGTTGTTAGCATGTTTCTCCCTTGATTAATTGATCGAAACTTTGTTTCGATCAATCGATCTTCCCTTTTCCTCTCTTTAGGCCTCCTTTAGAGATTTTTCTCTTGATCCCCTCATAGAGTTGGAGTTCGCGCTATGCCATACATCGGAGCACTTTACAAATTGACGTCGTTACGCTGTCCATTTCTCTACGCAGAAGCACTGTATAACTTGGAGCTGTTGTGCCGTCCGGTTCAACTTCCGCATTACACCTTGTGTGTTAGAGAAGGAATGAGAAGGGAGAATTCCTACTCTCATTCTGACTACTTCAGGTAGAGGACGAATGACCCTGTGCTTGGATTAGTCACCTCTATCTCCAGACGGTAGTGTGCTTTCTTTCCCCAGTTGGTTCGATCCCTGATCACTCTTTGCTCTTTGCAATCTCTTTCGATACATGATCACTCCTATCTCCATCTCTCTTGATCAATCAGCTTCTTGGTTATGATCCTTTGTTCATTGGGTTAGCAAGTTTTCTTCGTTTCAATACCCTATTATTTTCTTGCGGTCAATCATTGCTTTTTTGATTCCCCTGAAGAGTCTCAATTCTCTTTCTTTGGTCCAACACAGTTTTCCTGTCACGACCATTTTTCCCCAGGAGTTCGCAACCTTCTCTTGGTTCTTCTCCTTTGTTTGGTTAATCATTGCCTGTCAGTTAAAACACCAATGTTTGCACTCCTTCTCAGTTAACCACAACCTGTCTGTTGAAATACTGAGTTTTCTTGGGTTAATAACCTATTCTTGTTTAATCACCCTTTTCTTCAGTTAACCACAGTCCGTCTGTTCAAATACTGGAGCCCTTTTTGAGTTAATCACCTTCTCTTGGTTAATCACTCTTTTTTCTCGGTTAATCACAGCTCTCCTGTTAAAACTGAATCCCTTGGAGTTGGCAACCTTTCTTGGTTCGAATACTTGCACCTTTGGGCTAGTAACCTCTTTTGCTTCAATACCCTTCTTTCGTTGGTTATGTGTTGTTTGATCAGTCGATACCAACATCCCTTTTGGGTTACGACCTTTGATCGGTCCCACACCCGTTCTTCTGGTTAATCACAATTTTCTCTGTTAAAACCAATGCTTCTCTATCCCCATAGAGTTTCAATCCTTGTGTCCTCGGTTAACCACTATTTATCAGTTAATATACCGAGGCCCCTTCAGAGTGAAACACCTTCTCTTGGTTCAGCACTCTCTCTCTTGGTTTATCACAGTCCGTCTGTTGACACCAGCTTCTTTTCCCCGCCAGGGTCCTACTCTCTTTCTTCGGTTAACCACGCCAGCCAGTTAACATACCGAGTCTCCTTTTTCTCTTGGTTATGACACCATCTCTTTATTTGAATCCCCAGAGGAGTCCTTCCTATTCCCTTTGCTCTTACTTTCTGGGTTTCGACACCTATTCTCTTTGTTATCCCCAGCGGAGTTTCTTTCATTATCGGTTCTAACGCCATTCTTTTCCTAGTCTCTTGTGCAATCGCTCTTACTGTGGGGTCTTCTCCAGTAGAGTTTTTTCTTTCACTCTTGCTCTCGGTTTTGACACCACTTCTTTCGTCTCCTTGTATCTTTTTGGTTTTGTTTTCTGTTCGGTTCCTCGGAAGCTCTGATTCTGCATTCTTCTGAATGTCAGATACGTAGGCACAAGACGCAATGTCTTGGCGAGCAAACTTCCATCCTTTTCCTTTTCTTCCCTTCTTTTCCCTGGTTCCCCGAACTATGGAAGCTCTGATTCTGCATTCTTCTGAATGTCAGATACGTAGGCACGAGACGCAATGTCTTGGAAAGCACACTTCCACCTTTCATTCCTTCTCCCTTTCTTCCTTCCTTTTCGCTGTCCCCTGGTTCCATGAACTACGACGCTCTAATTTCCTCATTGCACTATGAGGGTACGTAGGCACGAGGGCCACAATCCTCCGCGAGCACTTTCTTTCTTTCTTTTCTTTTTCCCCTTTCTCTCTCTCCTTTCTTTTAGTTAGAAGCCTTTAGATAGATAACCCATCCAAGCCTAGAAGCAAGCGAAATGGTTCCCGTCGAGTACCACGGATGCGTTAGGTGCTAGTACCTTCCTTTCGCATAACCGACCCCCCGTTCCCGTTTCTCTTCCCCTTGGGTTTTATCGATATTTTCCCTGTCCTTTGGGACTAAATAAAGTTTGCTGGCGACTCTGTTGTTATCTCTGAGTGTGTGATTCACTCAGGTAGAAACCAGCCATCTTCAGCTGGCGACTCTGCTGGGGACTGGTTGACCTCTTGCTGGTCCATCCCTTGAGGGGTCTCGCCTAGTTTTGTTTACTTTTTCTTGCTTTTTTAGGTGTTTATCTTTAGCGCTTTACTCTCTTTATTTTACTTGCTTTAACTTTATGTTTATTTATCGCATTTCTTTACTGCTTTGAATATTCATATGCTGTATATTCTGGATATCTGCTGTTTTCTGCTGTTGTTGGGATGGGTAGATATTATTGGAGAGAAAGGTCCTAACACCTGACCTAGTATACACATAGGCTAGAACGTGGATAGCCGTGAGGCCTGCATTTTGCGCGTTGGGATATCACGAGACCCACATCCCAGATCGTGATTCGTTTGAGAATACTTCCGTCCTGTGAGAATTCACTACGGCGGGGGATTTTCATCCTGAGTCCTATGGTTTACGTGACCTTTCCAGGGACCACCTTGTTGTGTCTAGATCACACCTGTGAGGGGGATGGGTTTTGCAGGAAAACAAGCCACTTCATACCCTTGATTCTCACACACGCCAGATTGCTTCACCGACACATCAAATTATGTTACACTGACGCTGGATTATATGTAGATATCCAGATTATTCAGATTTGATTATCCAGGCTATGTTGGCTTCTTGTTGTTGTGTTGCATATCAGTTCATCATGTCAATTAATTTTTGCATGTGCATTTCCAGGTATCTGAAGGCTTATCTTTTGTTGACATTATCATAGAGATGAGTACTGGTTGTCGTGGCATCATCAGTTACAAGTTTGTGGAGCCTAAGCTGGGTATTTTGAGAGGTTTGGCATCTCTATTGGTTGGAGATCACAGAGGGGTTTTCACAGGTACTTATGGTAATCTGTTGACCATCCTCAACACTGAAGTCAACATCACTGTTATTCATACTCTGGTTCAGTTCTACGACCCGCCATATAGGCATCTCTGTTGGCATGAAATGCTGCCTTTTGCTTTGCATGGGTACCGTACTTCTGTTCGTACATCTACTGGGGCAACCCCGTTTTCTCTTGTATACGGTATGGAAGTAGTGCTACCGGTTGAAGTTGAGATCCCTTCTTTAAGAGTCATGATGTATGTTAAACTTGACGAGGCTGAATGGGTTCGAGCGAGGTTCAACGAGTTGAGTATCATCGAAGAAAGACGATTGGTTGCAGTATGTCATAGGAGAATGAAATGGGCATTTGACCAGAAAGTGCGTCCTCGGACTTACCAGACGAGCGACTTGGTATTGAAAAGGATTCTTCCTCCGAATACAGATCACAGGGGCAAATGGACTCCTAATTATGAAGGTCCATATGTTGTTAAGAAGGTTTTCTTGGGCGGAGCCTTGATGCTTACAACAATGGACGGTGAAGATTTTCCGTCACCTGTGAACTTAGACGCAGTTAAAAAATACTTCGCATGAAGAGACCCGCTGGACAGTAAAAAGGGAGTCCAGGCAAAAAAGGGCATCCCGGCGAACCATAAAAAAAAAGAAAAAAAAGGGGTTCGGACAAAAATTAGGGATAAAAAAAAAAGTACACCCGGTAAGTTGAAAACCCGCAAGGGCAACTTAGGCAAAAAAGGGTATCTCGGTGGATTGAAAACCCGTAAAGGGCGATCCAGGCAAAAGAGAGATTTAGCGAAAACTGCGATCTGAGTAATCTGTATCGTCTCGTCTAAATCAATAAGCACTCCGAAGGATAGGAATCAGTTCAATCGTCCCCCATTGAAGGCAAAGCTATTGGAGAGTCTTGAAGATATATGAATCATAGCAGCGTTAAAACTCAATGGAGTTCTAGTTTCACATTGCCATTAGGACAGTTTCTTTTCTGCTTTGGCAATTACCTCTTTCCAGGAATTGGTTCTTGATGTAAATGCCTATTTTCAGGCTCTTCAATCAATAAAATGGTCGTTATTCAGAATAATTCTATCTGTTTGTTTTGTTTTTATAATTTGTTCTGTTTACACAAACGTCCAAAATTTTTGATAAACATTTGCATGTGAAAACATTGGGGTTCTACAATAACATTGCATAAAAGGAAAACATTTAAAATTGCTTTAAATGACGGGCATGCTTGGGTGAATACTACAAAACCCATGTTACCCTGGGGCATATGTACGCATTCTTTTGTTTGCAGGTGTTGAGAGTTCACGGGATAGCTATGCAAAGGTGTATGACGTCTTTAAAACCAAAATCCTTTACGAAGCGCAAATGATCATTCCTCCCTAAGCAGAGACGGTTCCTCAGTAGGAAAGTACTTCTGGGAGGTGGTCATCCCCAGCATATTTACAGAGCTTCATGATCCCCAGCAACATTGTCAAATGGTAGTACTGAAGCCATCATGTTCAGAAAAAAGGATTCTCGTTTCACTCTTTTGTCACAACGCTTACTGCTTGAATCCATCGTCTGGCCAATAGTCGCCCTCGGCGATTCGTTTTTAACAAGTTAGTTTCGAATGGGTAGTGTTGTATCTTATTAAGTTGATTCTCCCATCCCGTACTTCCAACAGTTACAAGCTTTTCTGTGTCGATAACGGTTGTGAATCCCCAGTGAAGTCGCCCTCCCAAGCATGGAGCATTTTGAAAGTTCCCCAGCAGGAGGTGTTCCAAATCTATTATCCCCAGTAGAATTTTAAGAGGCGTGGTCTTCTGTAAAATCCTCTCAAGGGACATTTCCAGCACGAGACGCTCTGAAGTGGTTCTCCCTAGCAGAGTTTGTTGTAAGCTTATTTCCCCAGCGGATTTCTATGGTTATAGTTATTCCCTAAGCAGACTGGTTCAGATGATGCCTCCCCAGCAAAGTTATCATTTCCTACAGCAGCCTCAATAGGTTTATCAGGTCAGAGCCCAGATCAGGAGATCAGGTCAATTTGTCTTCCCCAGTACGATTTGCGACCACGAAGTCAATCCAGCTTGTTATCCCCAGCGGAGTTGCCTTCCTTTCCTCAGCATTTATTTTGCTAAGGGACCTCTTGGCATTTTTCTTATAGTATGCATGGCATCCTCAAAACGCGTAGCATTTCCATTGATATGGAGCAATACGCCATGGAAAAATTCAAACATATGCATGTGAAGCATAGGCCAGTTTTGATAACTCATGCGAGAGCCCAAAACTTTGCTCCTTATATCATTGACAAAGCCAGAAATCATGCCTCGTTCATTCCCCAACAGGTATCTCAAAGTAGGGCAAAGGGTTTCATCATTTTTCTCCCCACAGAGTCACATCTCTCAGCTTACAAGTGTCTTGGAACCATTCCTGATAGGATTCATGTAGCCGTCCCCGACAACACCTTTGAGTTTTAACCATGCCAGTTCCCGACAGGTCCATTTACCCATTCTCGATAGGTAACCCTTGGTTATAAACTGTAGCCGTCCCCGACAGCACTTTTGAGTTTTAACCATACCAGTTCCCGACAGGTCCATTTACCCATTCCCGATAGGTAACCCTTGGTTATAAACAGTAGCCGTCCCCGACAACACTTTTGAGTTTTAACCATGCCAGTTCCCGACAGGTCCATTTACCCATCCCCGATAGGTAAGCCCTTGGTTATAAACTATAGCCGTCCCCGACAGCACTTTTGAGTTTTAACCATACCAGTTCCCGACAGGTCCATTTATCCATTCCCTATAGGTAACCCTTGGTTATAAACTATAGCCATCCCCGACAGCTCCCTTTAGTTTGAACCTTTCCAGTTCCCGACAGGTCCACTTACCCATTCCCGATAGGTAACCCAGGTCCAATCTTGCCTGTTCCCGACAGGTCTACTTACCCATTCCCAATAGGTAACCCAGGTCGAAGCTTACCATTTCCCGACTGGTATTTCACCAGTTCCCAACAGGTAGTTCACCAATTCCCGACAGGTAGTTCACCAGTTCCCAACAGGTTTCCTATGGGGTCCAATGGTTCCAAATTCTTTCTCACAAACTTTTCTTCCTTACCATTGCTTCATTTACAACATTTTTCTTTATCCACACAGTACAAATTTTCTTGGTTATTTTTCTTTATCCACACAATGCAGATTCACAGTTGATTGAATGTGCCCATGTGTAATACCTCAAAATTTTCCCTCTCATTCTCATATCATTTAGCATGTGCTTTCATTTCATTGCATTGCATTCAAGCATAGAAAAATAAAACATAAAGCATTGCATTGCATCTTACATAAGGGCATGGGATCAGTGATTTGTAGGTGTTGATCATCCAAAGCAAGGGAATAAGAGCCAAGGGTTTCCCAAAAAGTCTCAAAGGTTTCTTACATCATATATCATTCCACTTGATCCCACAAGTCATGGGAAGATGAGAATTCATCAGGAACATTGGATAGTGCATCTCCTCCTAACCAAAACCAGTCAAAATGAGGGTTTTGGATTCAAGCCCTCTCCTGATGAAATTTTGATTCAAACTTGATCTCAATGTTTTCTACATGATTTCAAGTGTCTAAGGATGGAAGATTGGCCATTGGTTTACTTCAGAAGAGGTTCAATTGATCAGTTGCTTGAGAATCAAGAAATTGGGGAAAAGTCAACTGTGTAGTGAAAAAAGTCAACTCCTGACTTTTCAAGGTCAAAATCATGAAATTCAAGTTACATATGTTCATTGGACAAGATTTGATCAAGAAATGATGGAGGAATCATGAAAAATCAAGAAATGTACAAAGTTTCCATTTTTGGAAATTTAGGGTTTCCAAAAATGGCAAGTTTGCACTATTTTGCACCACACTTTGAGGCTTTCTTTCTCCATGATAAAAGCTTCAAACCTCAGGCCCAAGTTGAGCCAATTAAAGTTCATACTCTAAGCTTCAAATCAATTCAAAGAACTCTTCCATTGGATCAAAATTGAGGGAGTTATGGTCAATCAAAGTTTGACAAAACTAGGTCAAAAGCCAAGTCATGACCAAGCAAGACCAGGCCCATGCGCCATAATTTTGTCAAACACATGGTGGGCAATGTCAAGCCATTTTTCTCATTGAAGGAAGCTTCAAATGAAAAAATGTTGAACATAAAAGTTGTTCATCTCAATGTCCTCTTCAACTTTGATGTTGGATATTTTTCCATTTGAGCAAGGTATGATGGAGTTATAAGGGTCCCAAATTGATGTGTTCATGCTGAATTTTCCAAGTCATATTGCCATGCCAGCCCACCACTTGCCTCGCCCTTAAACCAGTCTCACATTCTTGATGTTTCAAACCATTTTACACCATCCTACAAACATCTATTCAATCCAAAATTCATACCAATATTGTTCTCTTATGTCTACTCTTTCCAATGGCACCAAGAATTCATGATCTCATGCCATGTACCCAAAGAAATTCCTCCTTAAACTTGCACATTTCAATTGATTAGTTGTGGCTGCCAAGGTCAGAATGTTAGGTCATGGTGGTTGTTGCTCATTTGGTTTTGCACGCATACACTCTTATACCAGCCACGTTCTTCTTTTAGCCAAACACTTTCCCTTACACATGATGCTATGTACCATTCACCATGCACAAAAAGGAAAGGAATAAAGCTTGCTCAACAAGTTTCTGCTGCTACCACTGATCACACATCATCACTTCCTTTTTCATCAACCTCACCATACACACCATGAGCTTCACCTCACCATATCAAACCCTCACTCACTCGCCACTAACTAACTTGACTCAGTTAGTTAGAGGCAACTCACTTAACTAACTCAGAACTCAATTAACCACCATTAGTTACCATTTAACTTCACATATATAATTCAAAATCACTCACAAAAAAGAGGACTCCACTTCATTCTCACTTTTTCCTCTCAAATTCTCAAGCTCTCTCTCTGAATTTCTCTTACGCATTGGTGCTTCCTGAACTTCTCCCTCTGATTCAAACTTCACCAATCATCAATCTCAAGAAACACAAAGCATGGAATTTTGATTTCTTCTTCTACTTCATTGAGTTTCTTCATCATATTCACTGCCAGAACAACTCACATACACCTTTATTTGGTAAATTTTCGCAAGCATAAAGGAGTTTGCACCTCTGGATTTCTGAACATCCAAAGTTCTTCAAAGTTCAGGTTCAACATTTCTCAACCTTTTCTTGCATTACATCACTGATTATGGCTTATTGCTAGTTGATTTAAGCTTACTAGAAGCAGTGTAACATTTATGGCTAGTTGATAGACCTCTTAGAGGTATAGATCCAAACCTAGGGCAAATTTCATCTCATTTATTCTCTGTCATGGTGTGTTGTTTATGAAAAATACTTGTGGATTTGTGATGTGCATGAGTTCCTCTTTCGAATGGTATAGGTTTCATAGATTTCTGGAGATTGTGGAATTTGCAGGTGGCGGAGAGTGGCCGGAGAAGATGATTGGAGGTCATTCTCCGGCCAGTGAGGTTTAATGCTAGGGTTTTGTCCAGTTTAAATCATGACCGTCTGATCTTTCTCATCCAACGATCCACAAAGTGACAACACATTAATGACACCTCCTCTCTCTCACGTGCTTCTTTTTTGGTTTTAGTTGCTTGCGTGTGTGTGTGTGTGTGTTCATGCTATCTGTGGTAGACCTTAGCTCTGAGTGGCTTGATGTGTGATGATCTTACATTAACTTTGATCCAACGCCTATGATGTTGCCAACGCATAAAAAAAGCATGTGAGTCTCATGTGTTTCATTTTTGGTTTCAGTTGTTCACGTGTCTGTGAGTGCATGTTAACTGTGGTGTGCGTGCTATGTGTTGCATTGGATTATGTTGTTTGATCAATTGTGTGGCTATGATTGAATCACGTGTTAACTGATTGTACACCATATCACACACTATCACATGCATATGGACTGGGTTTATAATTGATATTTGCACACCCCTCTGTTAGGCCCAAATGTTTTTCAACATGAAAATTACTTGCGCTGCACCCCCTCTCCATTTTATTTTTATATTTTAATTTCTTTTCCATATTGTTTTGGTTTTCTTATTTTTAAAAATAGCAGATAATCTCTAAAAATCCTAAATAAATCCATGTGACATCTTTACTCATTAAAATAATTTTATTTTATTTTTAATTCTGATTCCATGTTTTTTTGAACATAATTGCATAATTTTCTTTTAATTCCTTTTTGAATAATGTTCTTCATTGACACTAAAACTTGTGCATTTTATTTCTTCCATCTCACACAACATTTTTAATTCATTCTTTTTGTATTGATTAGATAACACATCAAAGCATATAAATCAATTTTCTTTTGATTTTTAAAGTCATTTTATCACATGTTTGCATGTTCATCTTTGCACTTTCTTTTAGTTTGTTCAATGTGATCTTGTGATTTCTTTGAGGCATGTTTTCTCTTGATTTTTGCTATGAGTTTTGGTCCATGTTTTTGCCTCTGACTTAGGTTAGTTGTGGCTCATTCTCATAATTTCCTCACGTGCTTTGATAATTGTTTAATGCCTTGCATTGGAAGTTACTTGTATGCACTTTCTTGTACCTCATTCTTATATGATTTTGTTGAGGCATTTATGCCATCATTTGGTGATTGTTTAGGCATCTTTTGTATATCATTTGCATGATTTTATAAGTCATCTTTGTTTCATTATAGGTCACTTTGACTTGTGTTTGCATTTAATATGAGTTTGTGTGTTATGACTTGAACTTTGACATGTTTCCACCTCTTATCTTCTCTTTTGCTCTACATGTTTCATGTGTGCATTTTATATGACATATCTATCTTTCCATTTGTATCTCATCAATAGTATGCTACTGCCCCTATGCACTCACTAATCATTTCACATGTTATACATTTCTAATATGTCACTTTGTGCACCTAATGAAACATGTTTCTCTTATGCTCACTTCTCCTTCATCTTACTTCTTCTAGTTGTACTTTTTTATTCTTGATTTGTATGATGACTCATGAGTATTAGAAGACATTTGTAAATGGTATATGGTTCTGACTTTGTGCTTTTGTGAAGCATTAATGCATGATCACTTTGCATTTCCACTCATTCTTCATCTTCCCCTTCCATAGTGTACTTCTTTGATGTTTAGGGCATTTGATTGTGCATAGTTGGTGTGTGTTTAAGATCTTAACATGAGAGAACACCTTTAGATGTAGGTTCTGACTTTGATTGAGTTTAATTTCTTAGGATCCTTATTCATTGATTCTTAATTTGCTTGATCTTTATTTGTTATTATTTCCTTATTCCACTACTTGTAAATAGTTTTTGAACTAATCTTTTCATGTAGGTGCAAATGGTAAGTAAGTGTGTGGATATGCTTCCACATACACTTCTTACTTCTATCTTCTCTTATTTCTTTTAATAGCTCAACTTATGATCATGATAAGCATTTATATGTTTTCCTTGAATAACTTCTTCTTCATCCCTCTTTAAGATCAACTTAACTTCCATCTAGGAAGTAAGTTGCTTCTTTTGTTTTTCTCCTTTCTTTTAGGATTACAGTTCTCAAACCACATTAACCATAGGAACATCCATGTATGATAGCATTAGGGTGAGTCTTAGTCCCCTTTAGTTTTCATCTTTTGCTCACATTTGAGTCTCCTCTTCTCATCTCAAAACAAAATAAAAAACACTTAATAAAGGCATAACAAATATTATATTTGAGCCTTTCATGTGAGAATAAGGAGGTGAGGGGTCTTCTCTCATTCCTTAAGGAGGCGTCATATCCATTCTACCGCAAATAGGTAACGCCTAAGTCTCCATACAGCGAGCTGCAACACCTAAACTGCTAGGACGCGAACTTTGACGTATTCCACTAAAAAACACAAACAATTTTCCCTTAGCTGAGGGGAACTACGTCGCTCTGATTCTCATATTCCCGATGAGATACGTAGGCAGTGGGGTAGGGCCCATTCGAGCACTTCTTTTATTTTCCCTACATTTGTTTCTCTTTCTCTCTCCTTTCCTTTTCCAGTTCTCCAGCTAGCAGTTCCTTTTCCAGTATCATTTCCTTACACCCTTTGATCGAGACAAGCAAGCATGGATCCCATCGGGTATGACGGACGCGTGGGGGTGCTAATACCTTCCTCGCGCGTAACCGACTCCCGATCCCAGTTCTCTTGGTCGCAAGACCAGGCTCTTTCCTTTCCCTTAGGTTTACGCAGTGTTTCCTTTCCCTCTCTTGGGATAAATACACATTGCTGGCGACTCTGTTTCCGCGCCACTTTCGCGTTTGTACTTGGATGAAAATCCCGGGAGCGACACCATGTCATGCAAGATATATCCGCCGTCGAGTTTGATGATGTAGTGGCCAACATAACTACAAGTCGGTATTTGGGTTTCAATGAATGAGAATTGCCTCCTGAAGGAACTGCCCACAATAAAGCGCTGCAAATATTTGTAACCTGTACAGACATCCTATTATCTCGTGTTCTAGTGGATACCGGTTCTTCTCTCAATGTGATGCCTAAGGGCACATTGAGTCAATTACTGGTAGAAGGAAATGAGATGAGACCAAGTGCCTTAGTTGTCAGAGCCTTTGACGGTTCTCGAAGGCAGGTCATTGGAGAAGTGGACTTACCCGTCAATATTGGACCGCATTTGTTCACCATTAGCTTCCAGGTGATGGACATTAATCATGCATACAGTTGCCTTCTGGGTCGTCCGTGGATCCACGCCGCAAGGGCAGTTACCTCCACTTTGCATCAGAAGTTGAAGTTCATGTTTGAGGATTAGCTTGTCATTGTCTGTGGTGAAAAGGATTTGATTATAAGTGAGTTATCATCTTTTCGATATGTCGAGACCGAGGAAGGCATAGATGAGGTGCCATTGCAGTGTCTCAAGTTCAAAGATGGCAGCTCTGCTTCAACTAGTCAAAGTAGATCACCACAGTTGACTTTAGCGTCTGCTAAGAGTGCTAAGGAGACTATCTAGGAAGGTACTTTGTCAGGCTGGGGGCACGTGATTGATGTGGCTGAGAAGCATAATCGTTTTGGACTGGATTATCATCTTGGTCGTCAATCTGGGTCATCTGGTCAGAAACGATGCAATTTTATCAAGTTCCACAGCGCGAGTTTCCAGCAGGGTGACATCGTGGCAGCTGCTGATGATGCTGGTCCCAGTAATCAAATTTCAAGCCTTCTATGCAAATTTCTGCCAGGTTTCAAGCTCAACAATTGGACATCTACCGTGATTCCTGTGGTTTTCCCATATAACATGTGATGCATTTTCCTTTCTCATGAGTGGATAGCTTGTAAAGGGCCCGCGCTTTTGCAATATTATGTGATCAATAAATAAACGTTTTTTGCAATCAAAATCATGATCTATTTTCTTTCTTTATTTTACTTTTCGCAAACAAATGGAAAAAGTTTATTTTCTTTTCACTTTTCGAAATAGCTCATTCTATTCATAAGCATGCAGAACTAATAAAAGCATTGATAACAACATGGCAAACATCCATTGTAATTATGGAATTCCAGTTAACCAAGCCGAAGAAGATGGTAATGAAGATTGTGAATTACCGGCTGAACTGGCAAGGCTCCTTGAGCACGAGCGTAGAGAGATTCAGCCACACAAAGAGCCAGTGGAAGTTGTCAATCTTGATACTGATGAGGTTAGAAGAGACGTCAAGGTTGGCGCATCCCTCGCTAAGCATGTACACTCCGAGTTGGTCAAGTTGTTGAAAGAGTATGTTGATATCTTCGCCTGGTCCTATCAAGATATGCCTGGGTTAGATACCAACATCGTTGAGCATCACTTGCCACTCAAGCCCGGATGTCCTCCTGTCAAGCAGAAACTCAGAAGGACTAGACCCGACATGGCACTCAAAATTAGAGAATAGGTAAAGAAACAACTTGATTCTGGGTTCCTAGCCACTTCCGAATATCCTGAATGGATTGCCAACATCGTCCCGGTTCCCAAGAAGGACGGCAAAGTCAGAATGTGTGTGGATTATCGAGATCTCAATAAGGCAAGCCCGAAGGATGATTTTCCTTTGCCTCATATTGATGTCTTGGTAGACAACACTATGCAGTTCTCTGTCTTTTCTTTCATGGACAGTTTTTTAGGATATAATCAGATCAAGATGTTCCCAACTGATATGGAGAAGACTACTTTTATCATGCCATGGGGTACATATTGCTACAAAGTCATTCCATTCAGTCTAAAGAATGCAGGGGCAACATATCAGCGTGCCATGACAACCTTCTTTCACGATATAATTCATAAAGAGATCGAGGTTTACATGGACGATATGATTGCCAAGTCTAAAACGGAAGATGATCACTTAGTTCATCTGAAGAAGCTGTTTGACAGACTCTGAAAGTTTAGACTGTGGTTGAATCCTGCGAAGTGCACCTTCGGAGTTTGATCTGGTAAACTATTGGGCTTTATTGTAAGTCAGAAGGGCATTGAAGTTGATCCTGATAAGGTTCGGGCAATTCAGAACATGCCGCCTCCCAAAACAGAAAAAGAAGTCTGTGGCATTCTGGGCAGACTTAACTACATCTCAAGGTTCATTTTCTATTTGACGGCTACCTGTGAACCAATGTTCAAATTACTAAGAAAAAATCAATCGGTTGAATGGAATAATGATTGTCAGGAAGCATTTGACAAAATAAAATAATACTTTCAAGAACCACGGATCTTAGTACCGCCGGTTCCTGGTAGGCCTTTAATCATGTATCTCACCGTTCTCAATGAATCAATGGGATGTGTATTGGCTCAACATGATGACACTGGCAGAAAAGAACATGCAATATACTATCTGAGCAAGAAGTTCACTGATTGTGAGACCAGATACTCACTCATAGAAAAAACTTGTTGTGCTCTGGTCTGGGCTACTCGATGCCTACGACAATACATGATTTTCCATACTACTTTGTTGATATCCAAAATGGATCTGATAAAGTATATATTTGAAAAGCCTGCTGTCTCTGGAAGGATTGCTCGGTGGCAGATGTTGTTAACTGAGTATGATATCTAACATGTTACCCAGAAAGCAATAAAAGGGAGTGTCTTGTCTGAATACCTTGCTCATCAACCTATAGAGGGTTATCAATAGATGAAGTTTGACTTTCCCGATGAGGATTTTCTTTTTATCAGAGATTATGAGACTCCAGATCCTGATATAGGACCTGAACCAGGGGCGTGATAGACGCTCGTGTTCGACGGTGTCTCTAATTCTAAAGGTCGTGGAATCGGTGCTATCCTCATCTCTCCAATAGGTTTTCACCTTCCCTTCACTGCTAGATTATGTTTTGCATGCACCAATAATATGGCTGAATACGAAGCATGTATCTATGGCATTGAAGCGACAATTGACATGAGAATCAAGATTCTTGAGGTTTATGGAGATTCTGCCTTGGTCATCGGTCAAGTCAGAGGGAACTTTTTAACTCGGGATTCCAAGCTGGTTCCGTACCAAAAACACATAGAGAAGTTGATTCCTTACTTTGATGAGATCACTTTTCATCATATTCCCAAAGAGGAAAATCAACTAGCTGATGCTCTTGCCACTCTAGCATCCATGTTCAAGGTTAAGTGGAAGAATGAAGCTCCTCATATCCGCATTAATCAGTTGAATGAAACAGCACACTGTTTAGCAATCGAGGATGAGTCTGATGACAAGCCTTGGTTTTACGACATTAAAAGATATCTGGAAAAACAGGAATATCCCGAGGGTATCACTATCACTGACAAGAAAGCTCTTAGGCGGCTTTGCGCCAAATTCTTCTTAAGTGGTGGTATACTGTACAAGAGGAATTATGATTCCGTGTTGCTCAGATGCGTGGATAGACGCAAAGCAAACACGATCATAAGGTCCATACATGAGGGCTGCGAGGGTGTACATGCTAAAGGTCTTGCTATGGCCAAGAAGATCCTTCGGGCAGGGTATTACTGGACAACAATGGAGATAGATTGTTACAACTTTTCCAAAAGATGTCACAAGTGCCAAATCTTCGGAGACAAGATCCATGTGCCTCCTGTAGCGAGATCCTAATGACACGTCCCCAGTGAAGTCGCCATTTTTCTATAGCGAGCAATTTTGGATGTGGTTGCGAAGCACTACCGCTCTTTGGTATCTACAGCTCAATTCATTTTTTATCCTATTGAAGTTGATGAAGGAAGGGAAATAGATGTCTCAAATTCACCCTACTTGCAAACTGAGGTTAAACAGTCAAAACTGTTGGTTTACAGATGCTACAAAGATTCAGGGTCTCTATTAGGTTTATTTTGTTAAAAGTAGTGTTCGGTTGATGGGTGGGAGGTTAAGATGTTAGGACGGATGTATGAAAGTATGGGATTTTGGGTTTTTGTTTAGTGTGCTCGCTAAGATTTATCTTTCAATCTTATGCCTACGTATTCCCGTTTACCGAAACAGGGAAATCAGAGCGATCGTAGTTCCTCCTATTCTACGGGAGGAAATGGTCTTTTGGTGTCTTGTTCAAATCCCAAGATGTGAAGCGTAGAGGTGATATATATCTTGTTCAAAGCCCAAGATGTGAAGCTAAAGGTAGTTTGTATCTTGTTCAAAGCCCAAGATGTGAAGCTGAAGGGTCTATTTGTATCTTGTTCGAAGCCCAAGATGTGAAGTTAAAAGGTGTTGTCTTTAGAGAGAATTTGTCATGTTTAAAGAGGGGTTTGTCTGTCACAATTGTTGGGTGACTGATTATAAAGGAGGATTACTTTAATCGGGATATGTGAATCCGATAATGCCATAATTTCCTTTATAGGGGATTTCCAACCTGAAGGAGAAGACTTTAACTCAGTGTAGAGCAATGCAATCTTTCCTTAGGAATTTCTCATGCTAAAAGAGGGACAGTGGCATGGATATAGATGATCCAGAGGCTTGCCGCTTACAGCGATTAGATGAAGGGGAAGGAGTTGTTGATGTTTGTGTACTGTGAACAAGGCACAGCTTTGATGCTAAAAGGTTGATTGGATCAACCAGTGGTTTTCTTATACAAAGCCTAAGAGAAGGCTAATATGTGTCTCGTACAAAGCCCGAGAGAGAGGCTAAAAGGTTTTGACTCAACAGGAGAATCTTTTATACTCAACAAGAGAGTGTTTTTGTATCTCGTACGAAGCCCGAGATGGAGGCTAAAGATGGTGATTGACTCAACGAGGGAGTCTCTTAGTATCTCGTATAAATCCCGAGATGGAGGCTATAATTGTTAGCTCTGCTGGGGAGAATCATTGTACAAAGCCCAAGAGGAGGCTATGGTGACTGTTTCAGTTGAGTGACAGGACCAATATGCTGATTTAAAGAGAAAATCAGTTCTTATATGAGTAATGTTTGCACTCAGGGATTTTGATTCGAGGATCAGGGTTATTTCCTTTTCTTTGAGGAAATGGGAAATCCGAGGGGTATTGAGACTGTCCGAGTCCACGGGGTTCCTTCCTATTCTTGAAGGGTGCTGGAGAATGTCTTGGAGACTCAAGGAAATTAGACTGTCCAAGTCTAGAGTTTCATCTTTTGTACTATGCTTTGAGAAACAGTAGTAGACTCTTGGAAAGACTGTTCTATTAAGATGACTGATTTCTGTTCCTACACCTCTAAGAGGTCGTCGGGACAATTTGTACGAAGCCCAAGAGGAGGCTGGAAACGTTTAAGAAGCCGAGTGGTCCTTGTATGAAGCCCAAGAGGAGTCTATCATTCCAGGAGGAAAAAATCATTTATACGAAGCCTAAGAGGAGGCTGTGAATACTACTAAGAAGCCGACGGGTACTTGTACAACGCCTAAGAGGAGGCGGGGACGCTTTTAGGAAGCCTGTGGGTCCTTGAACAATGCCCAAGAGGAGGCTGGTACTTTTAAGAAGCCGCTGAGTCCCCAAACCCCGGGAAATTCAAGATAGGCCATTCACGAGGAATAGATCAAGCCAGGAAAGTTCGAGAATTTGGAAGAAACTCAAGAGATGCCATTCACAGAGAAAAGATCATCTCTGGGGAGTAGAGTTTCTTGACAAGTGCTTTTAAGAAGCCTGTGGGTCCCCAAACCCCGAGAAATTCAAGACAGGCTATTCACGAGGAATACATCACGCCAGGAAAGTTCAAGAATTTGGAAGAAACTCAAGAGATGCCATTCACGGAGAAAAGATCATCTCTGGGGAATAGAGTTTCTTTGACAACTTCTACGAGTGGCAGTCTATGAAAGGGTTCACCGAGAATGCTGCCTTTCATATCTCCATATTGTTTAACCCCAAGAGGAAGGAAGACTGTGTCTGGTAATCATATGGGGATCTAGTTTTGACTATTTAAGAGTGATTAACGGGCTTAATGCTAGACGTAGTTGTCGGGGAAACTCTAAATATCTATACTAGTATTACACAGTTGATATGAGTTTATGAAAGAAGACTTACAGCAAAACAGCCCCACAATACAGTTATATGTATATGAAAGCGGTAAATGAAAGCGGATAAACACTTACTCTGTTGTAGAGCTTTCATGCTGTTTGGTTAGTTGTTCAACAAAGAAAGATTGAAAACAACAGTCTATTCAAAATCAAAGGAGAAAGTGCTTTGAAAAAGAAAGATTTGGGTCTTACACTCTAATAGAGGCCCAAAAGTTTTGAATGGGTCTTATAGCTCGAGGAGAGGCCCAATTGATTTTTAAAAGGCGACGATCGCGCCGTTCACTTGTACAGAGGGACTTATACAATAAGTGAGGCCCAAAAAGTTTTATGTACAAGGGGGTTGGGTCTTACACTCTATTAGAGGCCCAAAAAGTCTTGAAAATGATTTATGAGGGTTGAATTAATCCAAAACCCTAATTTGTTTTCAAAATGTATTTTAATTGAATAAAAATTCAATTAAAATGATCAAAATTGTTTAACATATGGAAAACAAATTGTGATCTTGGATTAATGCTTCAAAAATTAAGTATTGACCTACAAAATAATTAGAAGTCATTAAAAGTTGCAAAATCAAGATGGGAAAAATATTCAAAATGTCAAAAACAATTAAAATATCAATTCTTTGCAAAAATATCAATTATATAAAATAAATAATATTTTTGGGATTTTTTGGGAAAATCAAGTATTTTAACATTTTTGTGAATTATTAAAAAAAGAATCAACTCAAAATCATTAAAACTCAGAGAGAAATTAATTTTTGAATCAATTAAATAAAATCACAAAATTCAAATATTTGAATTTATGAAAATGGCGCCAAGAACATGGACCAAGAACACGCGCGTTTTCTGCCTTGCCCAGATTTGCATTTTCCATCCAATCTCACTGAATACTTGATTATATCATGCAATCCACATACCAATCAACTCATTTCAACCTCACGATCATGTCTATGGCAATTAATTTCATTTAAATTAAACATAAAACAAGAAATCACGAAAAATCCTCAAGAACCCTAAATTCTGCATGAAGGCTGGGATTTTTAATATGAAATTCTGGTGCATGTGCAGAATTCAGATGTCCTAGAATATGCCGTTCGACATCTGGTCTGACATGATCATAAATGGCAAGGTATAATCCAATAAACATGGTACTGAAAAGAAATAAGAGCAAGACACACAGAATTGTTAACCCAGTTCAGATCTAACTATCCTACATCTGGGGCCTACCAAGCCAGGGATGAAGTCCACTATTAGTAGTATCAATTCAAAGCTAAACAACCCGTTTGCAACTTATCACTTAATCACTACCCAATGACCCTTCTACCTAGATCTTCTCTAGATATGAGAAACCCTTCTCACTCCCAATCATCGCAATGATGTCTAGCAGATGACATCTCAGCCACTGCATCAACGGCTCTTTACCTATACAATAATTCAACAAGGAAATTATCCTTTAGGACACAGCTTAGAGTTACTTAAAAGCTTCCTCCAAGTAACACAACGTACTGCCTCTTACCTACAGGTTTTGAGGAATACGGGTAACCTTCCCACAGGTCGGGAGGTTTACCTAGACAAACCCTAGTCTTCTACATGTTGGGCTCGCTACTCTCCAGGGTTACAAACCCTTCTATTTATACCCTGTACCCAACTGGATTTGGGCCTTCAAACACAGCTTCAATAGCTGTTACAAAGCTGCAAAATATACTCCAAGAAAGTAGGCATACAATATTATATTTCCTAAAATGTCTCCATATTTAGAAAGTCTTGATATCTGATTGAATCTTCTAGACCTTTAAAAAAACGCCACATATAATGCATAAATTTCTCTCAAAATTCTGCACAATTCAAAACGTAGCTGAATCTTATTAATCCAGCTCAGCAGGCGTGATGTCGAATGCTTTCTCATAAGACATCTTCTTCGACATGTTGTTCTAGTTGTTGAATAACTTCAACACAACATGTTCTGGCATTTCAAAAGGACATCTAGTTGTACCTGTTCTTCTTATCAAGTTTTAAACTTCCTATTCTCTATTACAATATTGCTGCTATTATTTGTTTTACCTAAATTAAGCCAATCCTAAACCAAGAGAACTAACAATCTCCCCCTTTGGCAAATTTTGGCTAAAACAAATAATCTACAAATAATTACAATCCAGGAGTTTACAGCAAAAATACAACAGCTGTAGAGTTCAGATTCTACAGCACACAGCAACAGATCTTTAGTTTGAAGATAATGTCTCAACATCTTTGTTTGACATCTTCTTTGCAACCTTCTGAAGAAATCCACTGCATGTATCATCACCAACGAACATCAATCTTCAGGATAAAAGGAAGGAAGGTCCTGAAGTTTGTTGATGCACACGAGGAAGAAGATAGCAGAAGCCAGCTAGTACTCCCCCTCAAACCAGGAACCTCTTCTAAATTTGAAGACCAATGGTTGGACAACACATGGAACATATTCAACCACAGACTCCTGTCTGAACCTCTGAACAACAATCCCTTTCTCCCCCTTTTTGGCCAAAAATTGGCAAAGGAGGCCATCACAAAACCAGACCCAGGCACAACTAACCCAGACCCGAACAAAACCCATAGTCTTTATGAGAACAACCCTTACCTGATGGTAGAGGATAGGAGAAGCCTCTATAAATAGCAGAGCAGTTTCTTAGATATTAATGATCTTTAATTCTTGGTCAAATAAAATGTTAATGGAGCATGGAAAAACTGTAGCTTAATTCAAGGTGCACCGTCCAAACTGACTTTGAACGCCTTTAATAGCTCTTAGACCAGTCTTACATGACCAATCAGCACTTACTAGGCTCCCTTCTTGCGCGTGGCTGGATGCACAGTCTAGAATATTCCTTTGTTTGGCTCAGGGAAACATGTTTGGAGTGCTGTTCTGACTTCTTACCAAAATAAGTTTGTCTGCTTGTTTACAAATTTATCAACCCAAGATTCCTCAGAAACTTATACATTCCAAGCATATTTTCTTGGATTCCTTCAAAAACAGCAGAGAAAAAGTATAGGCACTAACTCCACTCAGCTATGATATGTCCAATCATGATGTTTGACATTACACAACACAAACTTAACCAGCACACAAGCTGCAATAGGCTATAGACTACAACCTTAACATTCAATGCCTTTTATGATCTTACCCCAATAATGCCACATTCTGGTAAATGTTGAGCAAGGCCTCACCATGTTGATTTTGGATACATGGTCTGCCAACTCCGATAAACACAAGCCCACTTGATTTGAGATTTCTCACACATTCTAAACAAATGTCTTTCAACACAAGATAAGGACTGCCACCACCTTTTACTTGTATTAGAAGAAACCTCCTTATAACACCCTGATAGGGTCTTCAACATGAAAGTAGCCATGTTTTCCAGAGCTACTTGCCATCAAGATTAGAGTCTGCCCATTCTAATCCACATTATGTCAGAACTGCCACTTCAGACGATAATGCTGGTTCTTCCCACTCCATAAGTAGGGTACACAACAAACTAAAATGTTGTAACAAAATGTAGGACATCAGCACGAGACCAAAGACCACACCACTTGATCACAACTAGCAACCAGCAACCAGCAGACAACCAGACAAGACCTAGGCTCATCCTACTAGGGCAGCCTCTACCAAGGCACCAGACACGAAGTTCTGGTATCCAATGTGCCCAAAAAAAAACCAGGTTCTCAAGAAAAAAAATTCCCATGCCAAAGGCAGCTTTGACCGGTCAGGCGATACAACCAAGGTCTCTTCATCCATTATAAATACCAAGCCTCCTTGCTCCTACCAGTACACCAAGGAAGGAAGCATGGTCAGTCTAACAAGAGTGCAGGAAAGAGACACATGCAAGAGGACAAGAAGCCAGATCCTCAGAAGTTGAGGGACACAACACTGTCCACAGCTAGAGCATCTTCAGGAGCAACACGAACACGAAAGGCATCAGAAACAAGGATGAAGACCATCAAGAAAACTCAAGTGTAACTTCAAGCTTCTGATGACGAATGAGACAAAGATTGGAAGGCTTTTCTTGATTTGGGGGGTTGGGATAACCTTTAGACCCTTTGTATGGTGTTTTCACAAATGCTTTCAGAAAATATGTAATAAAATTTTGTTTTAATTCTGTTCCATACTAAATCCTTATGTCTGCAAATTCTTAATCTGCTACAAAATACGTGCTAACATATTTATCAATCTCCCCCTTAACATCACACGTCCAGCTGCATAGAATTGTAACACTCTCCCCCTATCATGTGCTTCTTAGTACATTGAAGAATGGAAAACACAAGACTCATCTTCATGTTTTCAAGACCTCACTCTTTGTTCAACTCACAAGTTGACCACAATTATCACTTGTACCAACACTCACATGATCTCAATCTGATCAACTTTTCTCTATATAAGACTACCTGTACTCCTTTGCAAGAATAATGCCTTAAATGAATGGACAACATGAGACTCATCTTCATGTTTTCAAGAGAACACTCTCTGTTCAACACACCTGCTGAACACACTCACCTACTGCTTAACTCTTACATCAGTCCATAAGTCAAGTAGAGACATGTGATCTCTGGAGACGCATACCACAACATTCTGTTCTGTCAACAAATGTTAAGACATCAGTCTTGACATCATGAAAAGAATCCAGCTGTACTAAGAAAAACACCCCATTTCACAACCAGAATCTCCAAACATCCCTTTTTAAGCCTTGGGACCAGCCATCTCATCACAGAAGCGTGAGAGCAGTAATCTTTCATCCAACTCTCATCATCCAGACAGCTTGAGACATGTCTTCAAGGACTTCCAAAACATTCTTCCCTTTAATAGCAGCACAGACTGTGATTAGATCCTTAAGTGCACGCAGTCAATACAAGAACAAGACTTTATGAGCTTTGACCTTCATGTCCAAGAAGTCTGCTAGAGATAATACTTCTTGAATCTCAGGTTTTCTACTCCTGCAGCAAGGACCAGAAATAAACTGACCTCAGGAGTATGTTGATCACACCTTGACCAACTCACACAACTAAGATAAGTTCCAGGGCCAGAACCTTCTTAGACATACCACCCAAATGCCTCCTCTTCCAGATCAGGAGTAGGCTCCAAACTCATGTGATCAAACCACATTAGTTTAGCACCTAGAGCATCTGCTGTGCCATTCCTTCAGACAACAGAATTCAGCACAATTCTGGCGTGATGTTCTAACACAAGATAGGACATCATTCCAATGAACACAACAAGAGATCAAAGACTGGAGATTAGTCCTCTTAGGAGTAGAAGCAAAAGTAAATTACTTCTCTTCCTCACACCTTCACTTATCAATGCCTTTATGAGTGGACTTGAACAATAATCTTCAAGTATCGTTGACACTGTAAGTTGAAGCAGTCTTGCATAAATCCCATCACCATAGGATATACATTCAGAGAGGAACAACCTTCTCAGTTACAACCTTAGGAGTTTTCAGATAGATTCGCAGCGGATCAAGATACAAACTCCTCAAGGCCTTCAGGTGTCACATATCAGCCCTAGCAATATAATTCAGGTGACATCACTATACCACAGGTTTGAAAATAAATCAAACCCCAACACAACAGCTTTTCAATCATTCCTCCAATCCTTCAGTACATGCCACGAACAGTCCATCCTCCACTTCTGGAGACCATTCTCACACCTATATGAACTACTCCAAGTTCAAACATCTTTTCAGTAGAAAGCTTCTACTTTGACCATGAACTAGAAAGTATCTTCCCTGGGATCTCATCCAGATACAGAACAGAATGACCTGCTCTGATACCAATTGAAATTCTGGTGCATGTGCAGAATTCAGATGTCCTAGAATATGCCGTTCGACATCTGGTCTGACATGATTATAAATGGCAAGGTATAATCCAATAAACATGGTACTGAAAAGAAATAAGAGCAAGACACACAGAATTGTTAACCCAGTTCGGATCTAACTATCCTACATCTGGGGGCTACCAAGCCAGGGATGAAGTCCACTATTAGTAGTATCAATTCAAAGCTAAACAACCCGTTTGCAACTTATCACTTAATCACTACCCAATGACCCTTCTACCTAGATCCTCTCTAGATATGAGAAACCCTTCTCACTCCCAATCATCGCAATGATGTCTAGCAGATGACATCTCAGCCACTGCATCAACGGCTCTTTACCTATACAATAATTCAACAAGGAAATTATCCTTTAGGACACAGCTTAGAGTTACTTAAAAGCTTCCTCCAAGTAACACAACGTACTGCCTCTTACCTACAGGTTTTGAGGAATACGGGTAACCTTCCCACAGGTCGGGAGGTTTACCTAGACAAACCCTAGTCTTCTACATGTTGGGCTCGCTACTCTCCAGGGTTACAAACCCTTCTATTTATACCCTGTACCCAACTGGATTTGAGCCTTCATACACAGCTTCAATAGCTGTTACAAAGCTGCAAAATATACTCCAAGAAAGTAGGCATACAATATTATATTTCCTAAAATGTCTCCATATTTAGAAAGTCTTGATATCTGATTGAATCTTCTAGACCTTTAAAAAAACGCCACATAGAATGCATAAATTTCTCTCAAAATTCTGCACAATTCAAAACGTAGCTGAATCTTATTAATCCAGCTCAGCAGGCGCGTTGTCGAATGCTTCCTCATAAGACATCTTCTTCGACATGTTGTTCTAGTTGTTGAATAACTTCAACACAACATGTTCTGGCATTTCAAAAGGACATCTAGTTGTACCTGTTCTTCTTATCAAGTTTTAAACTTCCTATTCTCTATTACAATATTGCTGCTATTATTTGTTTTACCTAAATTAAGCCAATCCTAAACTAAGAGAACTAACATAATACATGATTCAAACAAAGCAATTACTTGAGGGGAAACATTCCATGCATGATTATGAACATTTGGCAAAAGTATTGTGCGAGGAAATATGCATAGATTGAGGGATGACAAAGTTTAGGCTTACCTCTAGGTTGTGACAGCAAGAGCAAATTGATTTTTGAGTTGGAGGTGTTTCAAATGAGTTGTGATGATCTGAATAGCTTCCCTACACCCTATGGAGTGTGTTTGAATGCTTGGACTTGATGGAAATTGGCTGGATCACTTCATGGCATCTCAACTGCACTTTGGTTAAAACCTTGAGCAATTGACTGGTGATTCTGAGAAATCAATGTTCCAGATGTTGTTTAAGTGTTTGATCAGCTCACATATGATGTATATGAGGTGCGTGTGTGATTGGTTTGAGTGGAATTACTCTCTAATGAAAAACCCGATAGTGACTTGCTAAGAAAGGCATTTTTGAGAGTGAGAAGTGGATTTTGAGAAAGGCAAGTGTTGTAGGCCTTTGGTGTACTTAAACTGATCATAATTGAGATCTATTTATAGTAGAGCAAGTTTGTTTTGCAAGGAATAGTGAATGGCAACTGCTGAGTAGGTTTGGCCAATGTTGGCAAATGAAAATCCAAGTCTCCTCTAGCCATTGACTAGAGGTTAGGGCACAGGCTGCTGGTCCCCTTGGTCTTGGATAAGTCTTGACTGAATTCAGTTGAGAATGGCTCAGTCCATGCTACCTTGATGCTTCCATTGAATGCTCCAATCCAAAATTGGAGTCTTGTCCCTATTTTGGGAAATTCTAGGTTCAACATGCTATTTCTTGTTCTAAGGACTTTGGAGGCTTAGCTCAGTGATTGCCCCCTTTAGATTCAATCCTCAGATGTGTCCAAAGTGATGACAAGGCTTGGAATTGGCTGATTTTGGCAAATCGAGCAAAAGTACAAAATTCTGCCTTGCCTTGGCAGATTTCAACAAGGCAACTTGCCAATGTCATATCTCATGGCTCAAGTTGAATTTGGTGATGTTCTTGGTCATTTTGAAAAGCTCTTATATGATACAACAATTGTTTGACCATATTTGGTTTTGATACTTTTTGGATCCAAGTGAAAAATACCCCTACATTTGGAAAAAAGTAAGGCAAAATCTGACTTAGTGAAATTTTCACTAAGTGTTGGAACAAAGTGACTTTTCTTGATTTTGATCACTCCATAACTCAAAATCCATGAGGAATTTGGACATAGGTCAGTCTGAAGCTTTTGTAGAGGGTAATGAGATCTACAAATCAAGCCTTGGATGGAAAAAAATGGCTTTGTGGTTTAGGAGTTATGATCCTCCAAAGTTGGTACATTTGTCACTTTTTTCCATAACTTAGAAAATTTTCTAAGTTTTTATGGTTACCCCTTTTACAAGTTATCCCATTTTCTTTGATTTTTCTTGATGAATGATGATTCAAATCATACATAAACATCATTTTAGGGTTAAAAATCCATTTTTGTGAAAAATCTCAAAAAGTCAAAGTTGACTTTTGTACACAGTTGACTTTTTATCCGATGAATTCCAAACTGTGCAATTCTTCAGGAAATCATGTCCTTGACCTAAATCAAACTTGATGGACATGTTCCATGGGTGGTATAGAGGATATCGAATCATGTCTTAGGGCTTGGGAGCATGTCCTGGTCAAAATTCAAAGTTACAGTTGACTTTTCCCACGAAACCCTAACTGTGATTCATATGAAATTGAAACTTGTTGCTCAAGCTTCTTGGATCAATACATTGTCCCAAATGGATCAATGTGACATATTAGAGATCCTCAAAATCCCATCTTGAGGTCTTGGTTCATAATTGGTCCCAAAAGTCAACTTAGGGGTGAATTAGGTCAAGAAACCCCTAAATTCCTGACTTTTGATGAATGCATCCCCTGAGGCAAAATTGACTGGATGATTGAGTTTACGAGGTTCCATGGAGCATATTAGGTTATGTTTTGGATCTTTGACTGGATGATGTAGTGAATACTCACCCATCTTTGGGGAGACTGATGAGGCATAATGACACACCCATATTGTGATGATGATTTGCACAGTAATGGAAAATCTTACTGGTCAAAATTTGGGGTATGACAGATGCCCCTATTTAATCTTGTTGGACCCGAAGGTGTGAATGACGAAGGTATTCGGGCATTCGAGGTGCAAGAGGATTAAATATCAGAATACCCGAAATTTTGATGGTGGTTATGAATGGCAGATCGCATTCATCTTCTTTAACTAAGCAATGATGCTTAGAAAAGGTAAATTTCCCCTCGATCCTGGTCTTCAGCCAAGGAACTGGTCTCAGTTTTCTTAAATAAACTTCCCCTCGATCCTAGTTACCTACCAAGGAACTGGTCTTAGTTTCTGATTTAAACTTCCCCTCGATCCTGGTTTCCTACCAAGGAACTGGTCTTAGTTTCTGATTTAAACTTATCCTCGATCCTGGTTTCCTACCAAGGAACTGGTCTTAGTTTCTGATTTAAACTTCCCCTCGATCCTGGTTTCCTACCAAGGAACTGGTCTTAGTTTCTTTTGTCAATAAAATTTCTTGACAAGGGAAGCTATTTGTAGCGGCTTTCCTCAAACTTCTCGCCGAATCTTCCTGGGGAGATGCCATTTGACGGAATCCAGTTGCTGAGTTGTAGAGGCGTACAAACTTCTCTGTTGGAGATGCCATTTGTTGACTCTATTGGGGAAAGCTAGTTTCCTGAGAAACTGCTTCCGCTTGGGGTCTTACATCATACTTTTCTAGGGATCTTCCCGGAGAAATGCCATATGATGGGATCAAATTTTGAGGTTCCGATGACCTTTTCATCAGTGGTTCTTTCAGAGAAAAACAGCCGTATTGTCGAAGCTCCGATTAAGAGGCTTTCTCTAGGGATTTTCCTTAATCCGGGAAAGCGAACATATCATCTTCAATGGCGAAGAGTGACATCGGTTGAAAGTTCTCTGGTCTTTCAGAGGTTCAAGTTATCAAAGTGGTCAAGGGCCAATTCTGATCCAGAAATAAACTGGAGGAGAGAGATTTTTCAGACGCAACATTTCCTGACGAGGAAAGAACTGACAACTCGATTGTGAAGACTTTTATCACTAGGGGATAAGACCGACTAGAGTGATAGTGATGCAATATGAATGCAAATGTAAATCAATAATGCATGATGTAAGTATGTATATGCTGACAAAACTGACACAACATATAGACTAATGGATGAACTCGATTGGATACTCGGCCGTCGCGGGAGATGAAAGGTATCACTTGGTTCAAGATAGCAATTCTACCTTGCTTAGGATAAGTAGTCCTCGCGGGGAATACCGTTAATCGGGCTTAGGAGATAAGAACTCTTCCGAAGATGTCAGATGGAATAGTTGCATCTGACACTGTTGATCCTTCATTCAGGCACAGTGGCGTAGAAGGAGTACTTTGATTCTGGACTTTGAAGTTCGCTTACTTCTGGAGAAGCGGTTGATGCTCTTTTATGTTCAACAGTCAAAAGAAATTGCCATCTTTATTTTAAAGCAGAAAAAGTTTTACAAGTAAAATTCATTTTTTGTTTTAATTCAAGAATCATTTATCATATCAAAATGTCGTTCTGTAAAGCTAAAACAAATGAGAATTACAAACAAAAGCACAAGGGCGCAACTTTTATTGATAAGACGGAGATAAGCCAAACGCGTGATTCCAAAGAGTATTTACAAAGTTAGGAAATGGTAATTTACAGGGAAAAGGGCTACGTTTAAACATAACGACCACTATCCTTCTACCAACTTTGAATTCGGGACATCCTGAGCTTCTGTCGAAGATGACCTTGACTGGAGTTTTCCTCCGATGGACGGTGTAACTGCTGCTGCTGAGGGACTTGCCTCTGTTGAACATAGTTACTTACCATTATCCCTAATTTTTGCCTGGATTGTACTTTGATGTTTCCAATCCACCGGGATGATTTTTTTTATTTTGGCTCTAACTTTTGCCTGGACCGCCCTTTCGGGTTTTCAATCCACCGAGACGTTTTTTTTAGGCGAAGTATTTCTTGACTACATCAATATTCGTGGGGTAGGAAAATTCTTCTCCGTCCATGGTTGCAAGTCTCAAGGCGCCGCCTGAGAAAGCTTTCGTGACCACATAGGGCCCATCATAATTCGGAGTCCATTTACCCCGAGAATCAGTGAGAAATGATTGTATCTTTTTGAGCACAAGGTCTTCTTTCCTAAAGATGCGAGGTCGGACCTTTTTGTCAAACGCCTTCTTCATTCTCTGTTGATACACTGACCGTGGCAGAGTGCCGTGATTCACTTCTCTTCAATCAGATTCAGTTCGTCCTGCCGACTTTGACACCATTCAGCTTCTGTAAGCTTTGCTTCCATCAATACCCGGATTGATGGGATCTCTACTTCGATGGGGAGCACTGCTTCCATGCCATATACTAGAGAGAAAGGGGTTGCCCCTGTTGAAGTACGGACAGATGTGCGATAACTATGAAGAGCAAAGGGTAGCATCTCGTGCCAATCTTTATAGGTTACAATCATCTTCTGAACAATCTTCTTGATGTTCTTGTTAGCCGCTTCTACCGCTCCGTTCATCTTGGGTCGTTAGGGAGATGAGTTATGGTGTTCGATCTTGAAATCTGCACACAACTCTTTCATCATCTTATTGTTCAAGTTAGATCCATTATCAGTAATGATCTGGCTCGGAACACCATAACGGAAGATGATACTGTTTTTGATAAATCGGACCACCACATGTCGGGTTACATTAGCGTATGACGCTGCTTCGACCCACTTGGTGAAATAGTCAATGGCGACCAGGATGAATCGATGTCCGTTTGAAGCTTTAGGTTCGATCATGCCGATCATATCGATTCCCCATATGGAAAAAGGCCACGGGGAAGAAAGAACCTTGAGATGTGTTGGCGGTACATGAATTTTGTCGGAGTATATCTGACACTTATGACACCTCCTCATGTACTTGTAGCAGTCGAATTCCATTGTCAACCAATAGTACCCTGCTATCAGAATTTTTCTCGCCATTGTGTGTCTGTTGGCATGAGTGCCAAAGGACCCTTCGTGAATTTCTTTCATCAGCATGTCTGCTTCTGGTCTGTCTATGCATCGGAGCAAGACCATGTCGAAGTTTCTCTTATAGAGTATGTCACCGCTCAGGAAGAAGTTTCTAGCCAGTCTTTTGAGGGTTTATCTGTTCTTCCTAAGTGCCCCAGGTGGGTACTCTTGTTTTTGAAGGAAGCATTTAATATCGTGATACCAAGGTTTGTCGTCTATGACTGCTTCAATCGTGAAGACGTAAGCGGACCATTCTAGGCGCATTATGTCGATCTTAGGTAATTCGTTCCATTGACCTAGACTAATCATGGAAGAGAGGGTGGCTAAAGCGTCAGCCATGTGATTCTCATCACGAGGGGTGTGATGAAACTCGATTCTGTTGAAGAAAGGTAACAACCTTCTTGCATAGTCTTTGTAAGGAATCAATCCTGATTGGTATGTGTTCCAATCTCCTTTTATCTGATTGATAACCAGGGCTGAGTCGCCGTATACGTCCAAGTTCTTGATCCTCAAATCAATCGCTTCTTCGAGACCCATAATACAAGCTTCGTATTCGGCCTCGTTATTTGTACACTTGAACGTGAGTCGAGCAGTGAAAGGAATGTGGGTACCCTGAGGGGTAACAATGATTGTCCCAATTCCGTTTCCGTAATGATTGACTGCTCCGTCAAAGATTAGTCCCCATTGGGAACCTGGTTCTGGCCCTTCACTGGGTAGCGGTTCATCGCAGTCTTTCATTTTTAGGTACATGACATCTTCATCTGGGATGTCAAATCCAGTTGATTCCTGATCGTCAATCGGTTGATGAGCCAAATGATCGGATAAAATACTTCCTTTAACGGCTTTCTGAGCGTGGTACTCTATGTCATATTCTGATAGCAACATCTGCCAACGGGCAATCCTACCCGTGAGAGCAGGTTTTTCGAAGACGTACTTGATTGGATCCATTTCGGAGATTAACCAAGTAATGTGATGAATCATGTACTGGCGCAGACGTTTGGCTGCCCAAGCCAAAGCACATCAAGTTTTCTCGAGCATAGTGTACCGAGTCTCGCAGTCGGTGAACTTCTTGCTTAGATAGTAAATGGCAGACTCTTTCCGTTTGGTTTCGTCATGTTGGCCAAGTACACACCCCATTGAGTCTTCCAAGACTGTGAGGTAGATAATCAGTGGTCTTCCTTCCACTGGAGGTGATAGAATCGGGTGATTCAACAGGTATTCCTTGATACTGTCGAAGGCAGTTTGGCAGTCATCTGTCCAAACGCAATCCTGATTCTTTTTTAGTAGTTTGAAAATCGGCGCACACGCGGCGGTCATAAGGAATATAAATCTGGATATTTAGTTCAAATGTCCCAAGAATCCTCTGACTTGTTTTTTCAGTTTTCGGAGAAGGCATTTCTTGAATGGCCTTGACCTTGTCAGGATCAACTTCAATTCCTTTCTGGCTGACGATGAACCCTAGCATTTTGCCTGAACGAACACCGAACGTGCATTTGTTAGGGTTCAAGCGGAGTTTGTACTTTCTCAACTTCTCGAATAGTTTTGACAGGTGGGTCACATGCTCCTCCTTTTTCTTAGATTTTGCAATCATATCATCGACATATACCTCGATTTCCTTGTGTATCATGTCATGAAACAGAGTAGTCATGGCCCGTTGATAGATTGCCCCAGCATTCTTCAAACCGAACGACATTACCTTGTAACAAAAGGTACCCCATGGGGTAATGAACGAAGTTTTCTCCATGTCTTTCGGCGCCATTTTGATCTGGTTATAGAACGAGAATCCATCCATGAAGGAGAAAACTTTGAACTTTGCTGTACTGTCTACCAGCATGTCAATGTGTGGTAAAGGAAAGTCGTCCTTTGGACTAGCCTTATTCAGATCTCTGTAATCAACACACATTCTAACTTTTCTGTCCTTTTTCGGAATAGGTACGATATTGGCTAACCATTGAGGATATTCTGACATAGCGAGGAAACCTGCGTCAATCTGTTTCTGTACCTCCTCTTTGGTTTTGATGGCCATGTCCGAATGAGTGCGTCTTAACCTTTGCTTTACTGGCGGACATTCCGATCTTAACGGTAAATGATGTTCCACGATGCTGGTATCCAACCCTGGCATATCCTGATAGGACCAAGCGAATACATCGGGGAATTCTTTGAGAAACTTTATCAAACCCTCCCTAGCAATTGGACTGAGCAGTGCCCCAATCCTGATTTCTTTTCTCTCTTCTTCCGAACCTAAGTTTACCGTTTCCAACGGCTCGTTGTGAGGTTCAATGGACCTTTCCTCTTGTCTGAGTAGTCGGGAGATCTCTTCTGGAATTTCGTTGTCATCTTCTTCTTCAGCCTCAAATACCGGGAATTCAAAGTTGGGAGAAGGCATTGGATCGTATGTTTCAACGGAATCTGCATGACGTGATGATTCGTGTTTAGAAGAGATAGAGAGAATGCAAAAGTGTGTGCGATGTATTTTTCTTTTACTGCTTGTTTTTATTATTGAATTGTTTTTTAGGATTACCATTTTCTGAGAAAAGCGAAAAGAGAAAACAACAATAAATGCGGAAATTACAGAACGGCGTTATTTTATTAATGAACAAGTTGATCCTTGAAACTACAGCCCTATAAAACAAAACTCTGTCGCTTTGGGCGAAGCGAAGAGGGAAAATTTATAGAAAGCGAGCCCTATCAAAACATCAGTTTCCCCTAGGCAGGGTGAAAGGTTAAAGATGGAAATTACTTTGATTGACGAACGACCTTCGGAACATCGACAGCAACCCATTGGCGGCGAACTCCTCGGTGAATCACAAAGTCTGGCACCTTCCTTGATTTGTCTTCAGAAATAACGCTAATTTCTGGGGAAGCAGGATCATTGGAATCTGTCTCCCAGGCAGAGTTGTCGTAGGAGAATTCCTCTGTTGCATTTTGCATAGTATTTGTGCTCTCAGCTGTATCTTCCCATCCAGTTGGCTGGATATCTTCGAGCCTGATACGAGAGCTTTCGGGAGCGGTGTACTTGACCATATAGTCGTATTTTCCACTCGGTTGTCCCAAGGTGTCCCACGCTTCTTTCGAACTGGAGGAGTCATCCCTCTCGATGACGTTGACCTCAGGAAAAGCATAGTTGATGAATTCAAGTCCTGCAAACGTTGAAAATTCATCGTCATGTTGATTAGTTTCTGAATGACCTGAGTGTTGATCCCATGACATGGTGGGGACACAGGTATTCTGTTCAATGATTCTCAGCTGAGTTTCATTACCCAGCTGACTTTCTGGCCCCAAGTCTCCTGGGTAAGGCTGCCACATTGGCAGACCATCCATCGGGCCATAGTAATTGTGGTCAAAGTTGTCTTTCATCAGAGTGTCCTCCTCTAATGAATTTGGCGGAGCACGACATCCTTCCGAATCACAACCCCCATATATCATTTCGACATCTGACCATGGTATAAATCTCAAACTCTGTGCGGGATAGCAAAATGGCGTAGGCACCTCTTCCTGAGACATATAACCGTCCTTGTTAAGATAGGACTTCCATTCTTCATCTGTGTCGGAGGGATCCTCGTCATTCATAGCATGGACTATTTGAGACACTGGGTGAAGGAAACCTCCACTGTGGAAGAAGTTCTGAATGGGATGAAGACTTTCATCGTTAGCAGCTGTCCGGGTACAGGTTGTAGAAAAACGAAGACCCTTCTTTGTTGTATTCCTAGTAGGAATGACAAGTTGTCCCCATCCTGTTGTATCGGTACTCTCGACTGCTTTAATAGCATCTTTGTATGAGGAAATTGAAGTTCCTCCTCTGGATTGATCGTCCTTGTGTAGCGAAACCGCTTGGAACTGGGTTCCGATTATCCCTTCTGGTTCCACATAAGTGGATGACGATAAATTGCTGACGAGCAAGGCCTGTTCCCTACAGACTATGATGAGTTGGCCGTTCTGGATGAACTTTAGCTTTTGGTGGAGGGTTGAGGTGACTGCTCCAGCCCGATGTATCCAAGGTCTTCCTAATAAACAACTGTACGTTGCCCGGATGTCCATGACCTGGAAGGTGACTTGGAAAGTGTGAGGACCAATAGTTATGGGAAGATCAACTTCGCCGATAACCGTTTTTCTGGATCCGTCAAACGCTTTGACGACGACCTCGCTGGTTCTCATCGGAGGGCCTTTGAATGATAATTGAGTCAAAGTGGACTTTGGCACAACATTCAGGGTTGACCCTGTGTCTACCAGTACGCTGGCTAAAGCATCGTCCTGGCAGTTGACTGTGATATTGAGTGCCATGTTATAACGGTAACCCTCTTCAGGTAATTCCTCATCACTAAACCCCAAGTTATTGCAAGAAGTGATGTTAGAGACAATACTATCGAACTGTCTGATTGTTACATCCTGTTCCACAAAGGCTTGCTCCAAGACTTTCTGTAGAGCCTTCCTGTGCGCTTCTGAACTGAGTAATAGTGATAATACCGAGATCTTTGAAGGAGTCTATAACAATTGATCGATAATGTTGTATTCACTCCTTTGGATAAGCTTCAGCATCTCATCATCATTTTTCGAAAGGTCGGGATTACTGGATTGACCGACTGGTGGATTGGGAGCTTCTGTCTGAAGTTCCTTTTCTTTGTTGGACTCTCCAACTCCTCTGCTGAAGATTCTACCACTCTGTGTTACACGACTGATGTCTGCAATATTCACGACGGAGGGTAATGGAATTTCATTTCCATTTTCAATTATCATCGCACCGTATTTGTAAGGGATAACCTTAGTTGATTCATACGGTAGTGGTCCCGGTAGATAGATGACTATGGGAACCTTCTGGTTTTTCTGACCATCGTAGGTAATCTCGATCCGTTCCCAGTTGGGAACTCTTGATTCGTCAAGCAGAGGGATAATGGCAAAAACATCCCTAGCCCTCTGATGATCAGAGATTACAACAACATCCTCAATTTGATCGGCAAGGTAGTTCGGTGAACAATTGATGGGTTCGGAACCTGGATATGGGCGAATCTCTCCATGATCCACCTGCCCCTGGAGAGCTGCTCGCACAAGGTAGCATCCTTGGTTACTTTCCGAACAGACTCCACAATGTTCATAATTGTTTGGTGGTACCTGGCCAAGCCCACTTTGAATACAATGTAACCTCACTAGGTTAGCTTCCACGAGTCGAACATCCTGACTTTGACGCCGAGTGGGGTTTTTATTATTGATACTAATTTATTGAGTATCTTTATCCATGTAGATTGGCATCCACCAATGATTTAACAAGTGCTGAAGTGCCTCCTGGACAAGGGCACATCCCTGATCGTTTTCGCAACCCGCTTTGCAGCTATGATAATTATGTGATATCAAGAATCTGACTCGCACCTGCTCAGCATGCAATTCTACCAAGTTGGTATTCATCAAGCGAATGTCGAAGATATGAACCATATTGATCTGATAGGGATTCCTATCATGGTAGTCCTAGATCTATCCTGTCGCTCCCAGGACTTTCATCCAGGTACAAACGCGAAAGTGGCGCGGAAAACAGAGTCGTCAGCCGTGTAAATTTATCCCAAGAGAGGGAAAGGGAACACCGCATAAACCTGAGGAAGAGGGAAAGGAATGGTCATCGCAACCATAGTCTGGGTTCGGGAGTCGGTCACGTGAGGGGAAGGTGCTAGCACCCCACGCGTCCATCGTACTCGATGGGATCCACGCTTGTTGTCTATTCTAAGGGTGAGTTATCCTAACATTTATGGCTGCACTAACACGGGGAAGGGAAAAACTAAGACAGACTCGGTAGGACGTCGTCGTCCTAGGCCTATGTACTCCCTTTGCGCAATCGGAAATTCAGAGTCAATGTAGTTCGGACCAAGTTCTTTTTGTGTTTTTTATGAGCGACATTAAGTTCGCATCCGGCAGTTAGGGTCTATGCCTGTTTGCGACTCAGACGGAAAGTAACGTGCCCTTTTTGAAAATAGCCTTTAGTTTGACAATCCCGCAGGATGAAAAGGTTTGAATTTTGTTTGTATTTTTTAGGACAGAAGTGACTTGAGTTAGTTCGTAACTCAACTTGAACCAAAGTCTATAACACAGGAGCGAATGCGCTGCATGGTCGCCCCCAATGGGACGTATGCTCAACGCCCTAGAAGAGAGAAGGGGGACCCCTCAATCTTCATTTCCTATGTTTAAGGCTCGTGTGCAAGGCAAGTTGACCTTATTAAGTATCTTTAGAGATGTTATGAGATGAGAAGAGGGACTCAAGAGAAAAGAAAAAACACTACGGGGAAAATCTATCCTAATGTTATCATGCAAATATGGCCCTAAGGGGAGGTTTGACAACAACCTAAGCCTAAAGAAAGGAAAAGATGAGAGAAAGAAAGGATGAGAGTGGACATGGATACTATCCACATCCCCAGATAACTTACCTCAGCCTCTGCATAAAATGTTAGTACAAAACATACGCAACAATACGGCTAATGAAACCCAAGCAATGACATATAATGGTAATCAAGTGACCTATAACAATTCAAACATGGTTTGAGAATTCAAAGAAAACACCCTCATACAATGGCACAAGTGCCTTTTCAAACGGGTAACCAGACATGATCAGAGATATGCATATAAGAAGACCTCAAATAAAAGCAATCAAACAATTAGCAAAACATCTTCTAAAATCACCAAGTTAATTATCAACGTAGCTTAACTAGAAACCAACAACATATCAAAAAATCATGCCAAAATTCCCCAGATAGGTCACCAAAACAATTATGCAAAGTTCAGACAAGAAACATGACTTAATATGTGCTAAAGGAGGACTAAAATGCAATATGAAATGATTTTAAAAATGAGAGAAAAATATTTTAATGCAATTCAATGTGTTTATGAATGAATGCAAAAGGAATGAGTTCAAAATGTTTTGTGGATGATGAGAAATAAATTTTACAATGCAATGTGTGCAAAATGAGACAAATTCAAAAGGAAATTATTAAAATAATTAATTTAGATGATAAAAATAAAATAAAATTTGGGAAAATTTTATAAAATTATAAATATGATTCATGAATTTTTTGGGAATTTTTTAATGCAAGAAACTATTTTTAAAAAATTAAAATGAAATGCAATAATTAAATAAAAATAAAAATAGAAAGAAAATAAGTGGGGGGTATGAACAGCAATAACTCACGTTGGAAAATATGATGGGATGGAAGGAGGGTGTGTAAATAGCAGGGCCCAAACTTAAATCTATCAGAAAATAATATAAAACAAAAAAAGAACACATGTGGGCTCAGTCAACTGATTTGACTTAGTATCCACCATAAGATCAATCTAACGCTTCATAGATAGTCAACCAAATAAAAGGTATTCAAGATGAGTGGTGCAGATCCCCACGCCCACCTTACGAATGATGCACATTCACACACTAAACAATCAGAAAATAAATGAAATAAAAAAGGTGGCATGTGGTAGGGCGCATGGTATTTTAATTCGTTGGCAACCTGTAAGCCACATGATCAAACCAACGTCCAGGATTAGATCAACACAATCAAAAGTAAGCCTGATGAGAGAACATGATTGAGTGTGCACAATAATTAACGTGGGGTAATAAACACGTAACCATTAAAATAAAAACTCAAAAAATAAAAACGTGGCAAAGTGTAGACCGTGAGATCAAAGCAATGGACGGTGAGGATTGCGTCTCTTACCTCCAGCCCCTTCACCGGCCGGAACCCTTACCAGTCGCCGGAGCTAGGGTTCCGGTCACCCCCTCCATTCACCTGCAACCAAAACCTCACCAAAACACGCACGCGAATACACCTTTCTGGCCAGAATTTCACCAGGATCACAAATATCACATTAAAAATCACAAATAAACATCACAAAGAGATTCGCATGAAACAAGGTTTGGGTCAAAAACTTTAAACTCACGATGCAACCAATCTACACGTCCAAATGCAAAACAAAATATACCAGAATGATCAATGGATGTCACACAACATTATGCATGTTTAAAAAGAGAGTTTTAAGATCATGAAAAACATCACTAACCTGAGATTAGGCAATCTATATCCTTGCTTTTAGCTTCCAATGATGGATGATTTGTACTCTATAGATGCCAAGGTTGAAAGTTGAGAAAGAATTTTTGGAAAAACTCTTCTTGCTTGAGAGATACGAATGATTCAAGTTTTAGGGTTCAAACTTTCTTCCTCCTCCAAATCACGTGTCTTTTTTTCTCTAACCCTAGCATGAGTTAGCTTAAATAGATTAGGTTAATCCACTGATGATCACTTGGGCCTTGTTAATCCCTCACTTAATGAGTTTTGGGTAATTTTGGAAATTTGAATAATGTGAAATACACCCTCCTCCATGCATGTATATCCAAACCCTTGAATAATGTGAAATACACCCTCCTCCATGCATGCTAATCACACCTGAATTTGATTTGGGCCTTGAGATGTACTGGTTCATGAGTTTTCAATAATTTGGCAATTTTGCATAATGGAAAATAAGTGATGAATAAACCATGGATCCACTTGATTCAAAGGCCAAAAATGATCTTTATGGATCGTTCTTTGATGTTAGAATGTGACATGAAGCAATGGAATTAATTATAGGTCACTATGTCCCAAAATGCAAAAGTTGTGAAAATGGAACCCTAAAAACCACTTTGCCTTCTTTTGATCATAACTTGAGTTTCACAAATGATATGGAGACCATCTAGTACTTGTTGGAAAGAGGAGAAAAAGATCTTCAACTTTCATATTTGAGGAAAATTCATTTGAAGCTTCTTTGATGATGAAAAGTCAAGTTGAATGTAATGTAAGAACTTGCCCAAAAAGGAAACCTTCAAATTATAGGTCATTTCCATATTTAGTAACTTTTGTACCAACCCTTGATTCTTGATAAATGGTATGAAATTTGACCCTTGAAGACCATATTAGGATGTGAGACCTTGAAAACCTTGAAGAGAACCTCAAAATTTCACAGTTAACTTCCCCTCTCACTGTTGACTTTTCCCCAATTCTCCTATTTCCCAATCCATTGGCCAATTGAACTTCTCATGAACCAAACTGATGGACAATCTTCCATTCCTAGAGACTCAAGGAATACCATGGAATCATGTCTTACCCAAAAAATCAGAAATAAACTGACTTTATAGCAAACCCTAATTTTGGTACCCTCAGTCTAGGAGGAAATAACACAGTCTCCAAATCCAAATTCCTCTGAATATGATGTGTATCTTCTCCAACAAAGATAGGATATGCCACTTGGTGATGATAAAAACCCAAGAAGCTTGCCCATTGGAGCAATAAACCCAAGAATCTCAAAACCCTAATTTCTGCACTGGTTAGGAGAGAGTGATCCACTTGAGTTCTCTTGGAAAATACAAGGACTCTTGCTTGACCCTTTGAAGAATTGCCTCAGGCACCTTGACCCCATGCTAAGAACCAATGATAATGCAAAATGAGATGAAACATAAGCCAGTTAGTAATAAAGTAAGGAGAGCAAATTTTGGGGTGCTACAGCTGCGCCTATTCAATCAACTTGGTCCTGAGGGTATGATAGCGACGGCTTTCAGACAATCGGGATACACGGAGATTGAATACCGAAAGAACCCCAGAAATTTGCAAATGGTGAGAATAACGAACTGGAGCGTGCTGAAAAATAAGGAGTATGACTTCAACCATACCCACAAAAATAAGACGAATTCGACCTCAATCGTACCCGCAAAGGAAGACTGACCTCAATCACTCTACCCACCAAGAAAAAATGAATACGACCTCAATCGCACCCACAAAACGAATACTACCTCAATCATACCCGCAAAGGAAGACTGACCTCAATCACTCTACCCACCAAGAAAAAATGAATACGACCTCAATCGCACCCACAAAACGAATACAACCTCAATTATACCCGCAAAGGAAGACTGACCTCAATCACTATGCCCACAAAGAAAAGGACGAATACGACCTCGATCGCACCCACAAAACGAATACAACCTCAATTATACCCTCAAAGGAAGACTAACCTCAATCACTCTGCCCAAAAAGAAAAGGACGAATACGACCTCGATCGTACCCACAAAGGAAGACTGACCTCAATCACTCTACCCACAAAGAAAATATGAATACGACCTCAATCGTACCCACAAAACGAATACAATCTCAATTATACCCGCAAAGGAAGACTGACCTCAATCACTCTACCCACAAAGAAAAGGATGAATACGACCTCAATTGCACCCACAAAATGAATACAACCTCAATTATACCCGCAAAGGAAGACTGACCTCAATCACTTTGCCCACAAAGAAAAGGACGAATACGACCTCGATCGTACCCACAAAGGAAGACTGACCTCAATCACTCTACCCACAAAGAAAATATGAATACGACCTCAATCATACCCACAAAACGAATACAACCTCAATCGTACCCGCAAAGGATAACCAACATAAAGTGGATTTTGCTGGGGATAACGTGAAACAAAACTTCTGGTTTACACCACCCCTACAAAATATGTCAAGCGAGAACTGACTACAGGCAAGAACTGGATTTCACAAAAGAGAAAGGCCAAACAAAGGCAAACTTCCAACGGACTCACGATCCACAGATAAGAGGACTCCGCTGAGGAAAGGAGAAGTCTAAATAAAAGACTCTGCCGGGGAGCACAAGTATGAGGAACGCATCCCTCCAAAATCTCCTGAGTCATGCCATCTCTGCTAAGGAAGAGAATTGGCAAGGAAAGTATCAAACATGTCTTATGCTTCGAATGCAAATGTTTGAATTTTGTCGTAATGCTCCACACGAAGTGGAAATGCTATGCGTTTGAGGATGCAATGCAAATGCTTATGATATGCAAAAAGGGGTCTCTCCAGCAAAATAAATGCTGGAGAGAAAAGACCAATTCAGCTGGGGATGACAAAAATAAATTATCCTCTGAATCCAAGAACTCTGCTGAGAAGGATCACGCCGACCGACCCTTTGAACCAACAACTTCTACTGGGGATGAAATCGAAAAGCATGGACACTCTACCGGGGATCACACATGTCCTTTACTGAAGGTGACATCGAACCCGAGATTCCTCCTCTGCTGGGGGAGTTGAGAATGAATGCCAATAACGGAACCGGAAGTCTGTTACTGAGGATTGCCAATAACAGATGGGCTTAGGACCTATTGGGGGATGCCAGCCCATAATACCATCCTGTTGGGGAGAACAGTCCATAATACCATCCTGCTTGGGGATACCGCTGAACTTAGCCTGCTGACAGAGAGAATGACTTTACTCCCACCTTGCTAGGGATTAGAATATGACATCGTCGGCGAACGCACGCTTCCTGACTGGATGGGGAAGGTGAACACCCTGATTCTGTGGGGAAATAACGTCTTGATCCGGAGAAAATGCTTCCCAAGTCTCCTGCTGGGGAAAGTCTGCTCTGCTGAGGAAAGGTGCAATCTCAATGCTGGGGAGAGCCACCCTACTGGGGGAGTACAATGTTGTTGCCCTGCAAGTAAAATAACAACAAATAGAATATGCCACAACATGACTATCACCAATAATGCCTAAGTAATTTCTACTGCTTTTCGTTATGCTTCGTAAAGCTCGAAGTTTTATATGCAATGTTTATCAAAAATATCAGACGTTTTTGTAAACAAAACAGTAAAAGTAAAACAAACAATGGAAAGCTCTCTAAGTGAATGAAAATTTTATTGAGAAAAGTGGCATGTAAATAGGCATTTACAATTGGAAGCAAATCCTGAAAAGAGGTAATTGCGCAAAAACAAAACGAAAAATACATATGTCGGCAATGCGGGAACAGATATCCACCATGAATCGACTCAGCTATGACCCATATGTCTGCTTATCCACAAATGTCTTGATCTTTGAAGAGACTAACTGTACTGATTCCTTTCTTTCAGAATTTCCAGGTATTGAAAGTGCTCACAGATCGAACGCAGACCATAGCCTTTCGCTAATAAATCCCTAACTTTTGCCTGGATCGCCCTTTTCGGGTTTTCAATCCATCGGGATACCCTTTTTTGCCAAAGTTGCCTTTACCGGTTTTCAACTTTGCGGGTTTACACATTTCTTTTTTACATTTTATCCCTAATTTTTGCCCGAACTTTTTCCTTTTTTATGGTTCGCCGGGATGCCCCTTTTTGCCTGGACTTTCTTTTTATGTCCAGCGGGTCTCTTTTATGCGAAGTATTTTTTGACTACGTCTGCGTTCATAGGGGATGTAAAATCTTCGCCATCCATAGTTGAAAGTAGTAAGGCTCCACCAGAAAAAACCTTTCTTACTACATATGGCCCCTCGTAGTTTGGAGTCCATTTTCCCCTGTGATCTGTTTGAGGAGGAAGGATCCTTTTCAAAACTAATTCACCTGTCTGAAAACTCCGAGGACGCACTTTCTGGTCAAAGGCGTGCTTCATCCTGCTCTGATACAAACGACCATGTGCGATGGCTGCCAATCTCTTTTCTTCAATAAGGTTCAACTGATCCAACCTGGAACGTACCCATTCAGCTTCATCAAGCTTCACATCTTCCAGAACTCTTAAAGACGGAATCTCGACCTCTAAGGGCAAAACTGCTTCCATACCATATACCAATGAGAAAGGGGTTGCCCCAGTTGACGTACGCACCGAAGTACGGTAACCATGTAGGGCATAAGGTAGCATTTCATGCCAGTCTTTATACGTTACCACCATCTTCTGCATAATTTTCTTGATATTCTTATTCGTTGCCTCAACAGCACCATTCATCTTCGGACGATAGGGAGAAGAATTATGATGCTCGATCTTGAAACTCTGACATAGTTCCTTCATCATCTTATTGTTCAAATTCGAGCCATTATCAGTGATGATTCTCTCTGGGACCCCATAACGACAGATGATGTCCTTCTTTATAAACCGGGCTACCACTTGCTTGGTGACGTTGGCGTACGAGGCGGCCTCCACCCATTTTGTGAAATAGTCAATGGCAACCAAAATGAAACGATGCCCATTGGAAGCAGTGGGCTTAATCTTTCTGATCATATCTATGCCCCACATTACAAAAGGCCAAGGAGATGATAACACGTTTAGAGGCGTAGGCGGTACATGCATCTTATCTGCATAAATCTGGCATTTATGGCACTTTCGAGCGTATATGAAACAATCAGCCTCCATAGTCATCCAATAATATCCTGCCCTCAACAACTTTCTAGCCATGGTGTGTCCACTGGAATGAGTACTGAAAGAACCCTCGTGAACTTCCTCCATCAACAAACCTGCATCGTGTTCATCAACACAACGTAGGAAAACCATATCAAAGTTCCTCTTATATAACACATCATCCTTGTTCAGAAAGAAGTTTCTTGCCAACCTTCTCAGAGTCTTCTTATCCTTGGTGGAGGCACCCTCTGGATACTCCTGTCTCTTCAGAAAAACCTTAATACCATGATTCCACGGTTTTCCATCAGACACATCTTCAATTGCAAACACAAAAGCTGGTCTATCCAGACGCATGATTCTAATCGACGGAGTTTCATTCCAACGGTTCACCTTATACATAGATGCCAATGTCGCCAACGCATCAGCCATCTGATTCTCAGCTCGAGGTACATGATGAAAATCGACCCTGTCAAAGAAAGGTAACAACCTTCTGGCATAGTTGTTATAAGGCACCAAATTCGCCTGACGAGTCTCCCATTCTCCTGTAATCTGATTAACTACCAACGCAGAGTCACCATAGACATCGAGGTTCTTAATTCTCAAATCAATTGCTTCTTCTAACCCCATGATGCATGCTTCATACTCCGCCTCGTTGTTGGTACACACGAATGCTAACCGGGTAGTGAAAGGTATATGAGAACCCTTCAGGGTTGTAATGATTGCCCCAATTCCATTACCATATGAGTTAACAGCCCCATCAAAAATCATCTTCCACTGAGATCCAATCTCAGGTCCTTCGTCAGGCAGAGACTCTTCACAATCTTTCATTTTTAGAAACATAACATGCTCGTCCAGAAACTCAAACTTCATTGGCTGATAATCCTCGATCGGCTGTTCAGCAAGATATTCTGACAAAACACTTCCCTTAATGGCCTTCTGAGAAACATATTGGATATCGTACTCTGTCAAAACCATCTGCCAACGAGCTATCCTTCCAGAAAGTGCTTGCTTCTCAAACACGTACTTAATCGGATCCATCTTCGAAATCAACAAGGTTGTGTGGTTTAACATATACTGCCTTAGGCGCTTGGCTGCCCAAGCGAGTGCACAACATGTCTTTTCCAACATAGAGTATCTTGATTCGCAATCAGTGAACTTCTTACTCAGGTAGTAAATGGCATGCTCCTTCCTACCTGTCTCGTCGTGTTGACCGAGCACACAACCCATAAAATTCTCAAGAACCGTAAGGTACATAATCAACGGTCTCCCAGACACCGGTGGCATGAGGACTGGAGGTTCCTGTAAATACGTCTTTATCCTTTCAAACGCTTCTCGACAATTTTCATTCCACCTGACCTCTTGATCCTTTCTTAACAACTTGAAGATTGGTTCACACGTAGCTGTCAGATGAGAGATGAACCTAGCAATGTAATTCAACCTTCCCAAGAAACCTCGAACCTCTTTCTCTGTTCTTGGCTCAGGCATTTCCTGTATGGCTCTTATTTTTGCAAGATCAACCTTGATACTTCTTTCACTAACAATGAATCCCAGCAATTTACCAGACCTCACACCGAAAGTGCACTTATTCAGATTCAATCTTAGTCTGAACTTCCTCAACCTTTCAAACAGCTTCTGGAGGTTTACCAAGTGTTCTTCCTCTGTCTGTGACTTCACAATCATGTCATCAACATAGACTTCAATCTCCTTATGAATGATATCATGAAAGAGAGTCACCATTGCCCGCTGATAGGTTGCCCCAGCATTCTTCAATCCAAAGGGCATTACCTTGTAGCAAAATGTTCCCCACGGTGCTATGAACGTTGTTTTCTCCATGTCCTCTGGGGCCATTTTTATTTGGTTATACCTAGAGAAGCCATCCATGAAGGAAAATACAGAATATTGAGCAGTGTTGTCTACTAACACGTCAATGTGGGGGAGCGGGATATCATCCTTTGGGCTCGCCCTATTTAGATCTCGGTAATCAACACACATCCTGACCTTCCCATCCTTCTTAGGTACAGGTACAATATTAGCATCCCACGGAGGATAATTTGTCACAGCAAGAAATCCGGCGTCCAACTGTTTTTGAACCTCTTCCTTGATCTTGACAGCCATATCTGGTTTCGTCCTTCTCAGTTTCTGCTTGACCGGAGTACAACCCTCTTTAAGCGGCAACCGGTGTGCAACAATGTCAGTGTCAAGGCCGGGCATGTCTTGGTAAGACCAGGCGAAGATATCCACATACTCTCGAAGCAACTCAACCAATATTCCTATAACAGTGTCTTCCAAGGCAGCCCCAATCCTTACTTCTCGTTTAACATCCTCGGTTCCCAGATTAATAGTCTCAACTTCCTCTTGATAAGGCAGAATAACCCTTTCCTCTTGTCTCAGTAGCCTGGCTAATTCTTCTGGTAAGTCATAGTCTTCGTCAGTCTCTTCTTCGGCCTGATAGATGGGATTGTCGAAGTCATATCGAGCCATAGCTAAGTCATGATGGGTGGAATCTGAACAAAGGAACCTGCATGATGGATGTTTTATGTTTATTATGAGTGCAACAAACAAGAAAACACATTACCATTTTGATGTGGGTTAATGCCAAAAGTAAAAACAGAAAAACAGGGATCAAAATATTTGAATGAAAAACGTCCTTTATTGATGATAAAAGTAGCAAATAAACATCCAAGCCCTACAAATAAATATCACCACGTCTTGGGCAGAACGTAGGATTTAACACAACAGAAAACAAAAGTAAATTATTCCGGGCGCGTCACTTGGATGACTTTCTCAGAAGACCAGTTGCCTAAGCTCTGACCAGGGGTGCAGGGACGGATCCATTGATCCATGTCACAGCCACTATCTCCTTCATCCTCAATAACATTGACTCTGTCGAAGAAAACACCGGCACTGGTGAAACGGACTGGACCATAGAACTTGGGAGGCTCTTCAGGACGCCTAGGTGGCTTGTAACCCAGTCCATGAGTATCTTGCTTCCTTTGAACATCAATGACACTGCCCCACTTCTGACAACCACCAGCTTCAACTATAGCGTGCGCCTCTTTGAAAGAGGACATTGGAACCTCTGGTTGTCTGACAACTTCAGGTTGGGCAACCACCTCAGGCTGACTGACTGCCTTTGGGGGTTCCTCGGGAATTTTCACAGCTTCAAAGGCTTGGCACAAAGTTTCTTGTACTTCACCATCTACCTCTACATACTTGAAGGTCGATAGGTGACTCACCATGATATCTTCTTCACCACAAACAGTCACAACGTGGCCATGCACCATGTACTTCAACTTCGGGTGCAGCGTAGAAGTTACTGGCCCAGCACCATGGATCCAAGGGCGACCCAACAAACAACTATAGGCAGGATGAATATCCATTATGTAAAAGGTGGTGTTGAAAATCTCAGGACCCACCTTGATTGGCAGAACTAATTCTCCAAAAACTGACCTCTTGGAGCCATCAAAAGCACGTACCACCAAGTCACTTGGTGTACAAATCAACCCACGAGTATCCAATTTCATCAAAGCCTTCTTCGGTAACATATTCAAAGAAGACCCAGTATCAACTAACACATGCGACATTAAGGAACCACGTCATTCCACTAAAATATGCAGAGCGTTGTTGTGATTCCTCCCAGCCGGAGTCAGATCTAAATCGGTGAAACCCAAACCATTACCAGCATTCACATGAGCCATAACCCCTTCTAACTGATTGACTGATATCTCCTGCGGTACATAAGCCATATTCAAAACCTTCAGCAATGCATTTCGGTGTGCCTCAGAGCACAACAGTAAGGATAAAATGGAAATCTTCGATGGAGTTTGGTGAAGTTGATCAACAATCTTGTAATCACTTTTCCTGATCAACCTCATAAACTCTTCTACGTCTTCCGAGAAAGTATCCCCCACTGGCTTTGTCATAGAATTATTTGCTTCCTGCCTTTGTACAGACTCATCCATCATCTGTTTGCTCATGTCTTGTCTTGAACTGCCAACATGATCCTCGGACGGAATAAAGACTCTACCACTCCTAGTGATAGCCCCTGCTTCAACAAGATTTTCAACCCCTGTATTCACAGCTGATGTCTCTACCAATTCCTGCTTCTTACCATCAACAAACACCTCGGCCCCATAATTCCATGGGATGGCCTTGGTACTCTCATACGGGACTGGTCTAGGAACAGTGATAATGACCGGCGCTGGTATCGCCGGTGCTGATATAGTTATTGTCTTGAACGGAATTGTTATTGTGGCAACATCAATCTCTCTGTCAGTAACATTACTCTGCCTACAACCCCTGTCAAACTGTAATATCCCTTCACTGATCATTCTCTGAATACCTGCTTTCAATAAATCACAACCGCCTGGCTGCGATACACATCCTACAGACTCTTCATCACAGCCGGGAAATACCCCTCCTTTCAACAGTCTTTCCTTCACCACACCCAAGGGAGTTTGGACTTCGTTCACATCTGAAATCAAACTCAAGTCTTCACAGTCTTTAATAATGGCATTGACCCCCGGCCCACCGTGATTCGGCATCGGGTTCTGATTCACATTTGGAACATCGTTGGAGAAATTGATGGCTTTGGAATCCACCAAATCTTGAACCTGATGCTTAAAAGATTTACAGTTCTCAATATAATGTCCGGGTGCTCCAGAATGAAACTCACAGTGGGCGTTGGCATCATAGCCGGGAGGTGGATTACCAGTAGGTGGAGCCAATGTTCTCTTCTGAATTAACTGTAGCTTTAACAAGTACTGATATAATCGAGAGTAGGGAAGAGGTGGAGTGTCAAAATGCCTATCCCGCCTAGTCAGAGGCTGTGACCAGCGAGGAGCCTGATTTTGTTGTTGAGACACTGCTGGCTACTGAGGTGCTGCTGGGATGGTTACAGAAGCCACCTGCTGATTGGAGTTCTGACGAGGTCCTTCTCTACCACGATATGATGACGCAGAGTTTGTATCTCCCTCCCTCTTCTTGTAACCACTAGCATAAGGCTTCTTACTTCCTCCAGATGAGGACCCATCACCACCTAATATTTTTCCCGCCTTAATTCCGCTTTCCACCATCTCTCCTACTAAGATCAAATCAGCAAACTTTCCAGTCATACACGGTACCAGCTTTTCATAGTAATGACCCTGCAAGGTGGCCATAAACATAGTTATCATTTCTCACTCCAACATGGGAGGTTGAACCCTTGCTGCCAGTTCTCGCCACCTCTGGGCGTATTCCTTGAAACTCTCATTGTTCTTCTGTGACAAATTCTGCAGCTGTGTTCTGTTCGGAGCCATGTCAGTGTTGTATTGATAGTGTTTGATAAATGCCCCCACCAGCTCTCTCCAACTACGAACATCTTTCCTCTCTAGTTGCATATACCATTCCAGGGATGCCCCAGATAGGCTATCCTGAAAGCAATGCATCATCAGCTTATCATTCTTTGCATGCACAACCATTTTACTTGTGTATGCCCTCACATGGGTCCTTGGGCAAGTCATACCATTATACTTCTCAAAAGTAGGAGTCTGAAACTTGTGCGGGATAACAACACCAGGAACCAGCCCCAAATCCTATAAGTTCATACCTACAGCATCCTGATTCACAACACCCCTTAGTTGTTCCTCAATCAACCTGAATCTCTGGTCATTGTCAATCTGGGGACCAGCATCCCCACCTGGCACAGAAAATGCATCATCTTGAACATCATCATACTGACGGCCATGAACTGCGCCGGCACCAATACCACCTCCCCCAACATTTTCAGCCCCGCCCGGAGGGATCACAACACCAGAAACAGGAATACCTCCGCCCGGAGGGCCATTCTGAACATTATTACCGTTTTCATCAATCCTTGCAATCAGTGGCTGAACGAGAGTCATCAACTGCTCTTGGCCTTGAGAAACACCTTGCATTAATTCCATGAATTAGTTAATGCGAGTCTGCATCTCAATCATCTCATTTTGTAGCTGATCCATGAATCTCTTCTGATTTTGTCTGGTAGAATACCGGTGAATGTGCTGATCTGCAATCCTGTACTAAGATTAGAACAAGATAAGAACACCGGAGATAAACACCTGTCATGCAAAATGATTATGCAAAATGATTATGAACATGCAAATGCAAATGAACATGTTTGAATATTCGCAGGGCGATCCACCCCTTGATTCCAGTTTAACAACAAGATAGAACGGAGCTTCTGCTCATATATTAAGAAAACCAAAGGAAAACCAAATGTCAACAATCACAAATCCAAGATAACAAGTCTGAACACAATAATCATAGATCCCAACCAACAAGCCTGGCAGTGGTCCAAATAATGAAAGAAAATAGAAAACTACGGCATGTCATCAAAGTCCACAAGTGTCAATCCCCCCATCCATTATGCTTTCTGCTCCAGTCTTGAATTTCCTTGAACAGCTTTTTGGTGGCGGGATGCTTCGGTCTCTGAATTAGCTCTTGAATGAGAACGTCTCTCCTATGCATGATCTCCTCCAAGTATCGGCAATGCAACTCCCAAGCGTCTTCTCCAGAAACACCATCCATGCTAGGACCCTCATTTCTAGGTCTCTTCACTTCAGCTTGGATCTTCAGTTCCTCTATGGAGGCTATGGCTTCATTGAGTCGACCCTCGACTACATGCCTCTAGAGTACCCCTGATAGGATCTCAGCGTCTTTCTTCTTGAGCTTCGACTTCAATTGATCAATCTGAGCTAGATAATCGTCTTTCTTTTTCTTTTTCTCAGCCATTGCAGTGTCTCGGTGATCATTGAACCTGTGAATTTTCAACAAAGCCTTGTCCAATTCCTCTTTCTTAGACTCGAGAACCTTATTGATGCCATCTAAAGCTTGTTTCATCCTTTGTCTGGCCGCGACCTTGTCAGCTAGCTCCTTTTCTGCCTTAGCGAGAAGCTCTGTCTTCAACTTGGCGATATGAACAGCTTCACCCCGCTCATGTTTCAACTGGTAAATCTCTCTTTGTAGCTCACTGTTTTCTTCTCGTAACTTTTCTTTTTCAGCCCACAACTTGTTAAACTTCTCTATCTCAACTATGGTAGGAGGCTCAATCAGCAAGGGGTAAGATGGTGGTTCTTTGGAGAATGGCAGAAGCTCCTCCTCTACCCTTTTCTGAATCCAATCTTCATACGCAGGAAATGTTCTGTTGTTGCTCTTGCCAAGATAAGTCTTCCCTTTCTTATGACGATCTTCCCAAGTGTTCGCAGCTTCTTTTAACAGTTCTGGATTGGTTTCCCCACTCAGATATAAAGATTCTCGGACTTCCTCTTCTCCTGGTGGCTCTTTCAAGGCATACCCGAATTGCCTAATAGCAAGAATAGGGTTGTAGTTAATTCCCCCTTTCCTTCCTAATAGAGGCACATTTGGGAGACCTCCACAACTAATCATGATATCCTGGCCCAACGAGTCACGCTTAACCCAAAGTAGATTGTTTGCCCTTAAGCCCATCAATCTTTTGGACCAATTCAATGTTCCTTGAGTATCTACAAATGCCCCAGATTTGGGAAGACGATCAGCAAACCATTTGTAGAAGACTGGCACACAAAAATAGGGGTCCTCCCCTTCTCTTCTCATTCTTATAATGCACTGAATAATACATATCTCCAAGCAAAGTAGGTACCAGATTCTTCATGGTAAATATCCGGACGGCGTGCATGTCCACAAAATCCTTCATACTTGGAAACAACACCGTTCCATAGACACACATAGCTAAGACGGCGTTGAAAACTGACCAACATCTAGCTTTAGCATACACAGCAACCTGTTCTATCAAAAATTTCACATGAAAGCCTTTACACCCTCCCTTACTGGTAACGTTATTTGTCAACAAAGACAAATCCAAATGCAAAGCCTCGGCAACCTTTCCCAAATCAGGAAGTTCCTTAGAAGGATAAAAAGGAGTCCCTTCTTTAATAGAAACATCCAGAATGAGAGCAAATTCCTCCAATGTCGGAGCCAAAATATAATCAGTGAATAGAAAACAACATAGGTGAGGGTCATAGAATTGCACCAGAGTGTACAAAGCCCTATACTCGTATTCAGTGATGTTGCGAGCAAAATCCAGAATTCTTCCATACTCTCCTCTAAAGTCTGCCAATACCCCATGTTCTGCCATTGACACAATCTAATGAACAGGATCCAGAATAAGTGATGGGAACTTGTACATTATGATGTTCTTTTTCTGCTCAGTACTCATCCTTAATAGTCTTCAAAAACCAGAATCAAAGTTAGGATGCAGCCCTGCAAATGAATAAACATGTTAGGATGCAAAATTATGATGCAAATGCATACATGGGATCAAGGATGCCACACAGACTGGACAACTGCTGCACTGAACAACTGTATAAACTCAAAGGTCTGCCCAAATACCCAGAATACCAAAATAACCATAGTACCACACTGATAAATCCGCTGATCAGAAAACCGGGTATGTTGAAGGTCAAGGTTACCTGCAAACCTGTAAACACCCTGCCCTCTCACATGTGGGTACTAGAAAGCCGAGGATCCTCAATATCACGGGCTCTCAGGTCGAGAAATGATGATACGTTCACCATTTCTGGTTTAGCATCATCACCAATCGAGGAGGCCTCAACTGATTCCCCTAAAAAAGAAAACATCCTATGGCAAGTCCTCAGCTTCGGCATTGAGGTCGAGAAGCAATAGTACATTCATCCCTCGAGGTACAGTACTATCGCCAATCGAGGAGCGCCTCCACTAATTCTTTACCAAAAGGAAACCCTATAGCAAATTCCCAGCATTGGGTCCTCGGATCGACATGTGTAATGGGTTTGCCATTTCTGGTCTGCCATTATCACGTCTCGGGAGGAGTGCTGTTACTGAGTCCTCATGAATGGCCGTCAGAGTCGACAATTTTCCAGGTTACATTCAATCATCTGCACCAATGTGCAGGATAGAACATGACCAAAGAAAACCTCGTCTGGATGTGGATTTTTCATGTATACTATGTCTGGCCAAATGCCACACGAGTCACACTACTTGCCACGCTAATCCTACATGTACGCTCAAGCCTGGGTATTGGGCTTATCTCTCAGAACTCCCAACCCTCCAAACAGAAGAACAGTGCAGCAGATGATAATAATATGTAATGCAAAAATGCAGTAAAAAATAAAAAAACCATAAATAAAGCAAAACAAAAAACAAAAACACCCAAAGAGAACAAAGACAAGCAAGCGCTAGGATTGACTCGCTTAGGGATGGACCAACATAGGTCAACCAGAGTCCCCAGCAGAGTCGCCAACTGTCGCTCCCAGGATTTTCATCCAGGTACAAACGCGAAAGTGGCGCGGAAAACAGAGTCGCCAACCGTGTAAATTTATCCCAAGAGAGGGAAAGGTAACACCGCATAAACCTGAGGAAGAGGGAAAGGAATGGTCATCGCAACCATAGCCTGGGTTCGGGAGTCGGTCACGCGAGGGGAAGGTGCTAGCAGCCCACGCGTCCATCGTACTCGATGGGATCCACGCTTGTTATCTATTCTAAGGGTGAGTTATCCTAACATCTATGGCTGCACTAACACGGGGAAGGGAAAAACTAAGACAGACTCGGTAGGACGTCGTCATCCTAGGCCTACGTATTCCCTTTGTGCAATGGGAAATTCAGAGTCAACGTAGTTCAGACCAAGTTCTTTTTGTGTTTTTTATGAGCGACGTTAAGTTCGCGTCCAGCAGTTAGGGTCGATGCCTATTTGTGACTCAGACGGAAAGTAACGTGCCCTTTTTGAAAATAGCCTTTAGTTTGACAATCCCGCAGGATGAAAAGGTTTGAAGTTTGTTTGTATTTTTTAGGACAGAAGTGACTTGAGTTAGTTCGTAACTCAACTTGAACCAAAGTCTATAACACGGGAGCGAATGCGTTGCATGGTCGCACCCAATGGGACGTATGCTCAACACCCTAGAAGAGAGAAGGGGGACCCCTCAATCTTCATTTCCTATGTTTAAGGCTTGTGTGCAAGGCAAGTTGACCTTATTAAGTTGACCTCAGCCTCTGCATAAAATGTTAGTACAAAACATACGCAACAATAAAGCTAATGAAACCCAAGCAATGACATATAATGGTAATCAAGTGACCTATAACAATTCAAACATGGTTTGAGAATTCAAAGAAAACACCCTCATACAATGGCACAAGTGCCTTTTCAAACGGGTAACCAGACATGATCAGAGATATGCATATAAGAAGACCTCAAATAAAAGCAATCAAACAATTCGCAAAACATCTTCTAAAATCACCAAGTTAATTATCAACATAGCTCAACTAGAAACCAACAACATATCAAAAAAATCATGCCAAAATTCCCCAGATAGGTCACCCAAACAATTATGCGAAGTTCAGACAAGAAACATGACTTAATATGAGAAAAAGGAGGACTAAAATGCAATATGAAATGATTTTAAAAATGAGAGAAAAATATTTTAATGCAATTCAATGTGTTGATGAATGAATACAAAAGGAATGAGTTCAAAATGTTTTGTGGATGATGAGAAATAAATTTTACAATGCGATGTGTGCAAAATGAGGCAAATTCAAAAGGAAATTATTAAAATAATTAATTTAGATGATAAAATAAAATAAAATAATAAAATAATGTTTGGGAAAATTTTATAAAATTATAAGTATGATTCATGAATTTTTTGGAAATTTTTTAATGCAAGAAACTATTTTTAAAAAATTAAAATGAAATTCAATAATTAAATAAAAATAAAAATAGAAAGAAAATAAGTGGGGGGTATGAACAGCAATAACTCACGTTGGAAAATATGATGGGCTGGAAGGAGGGTGTGTAAATAGTAGGGCCCAAACTTAAATCCATCAGAAAATAAAATAAAACAAAAAAAGAACACACGTGGGCTCAGTCAACTGATTTGACTCAGTATCCACCATAGGATCAATCTAACGCTTCATAGATAGTCAACCAAATAAAAGGTATTCAAGATGAGTGGTGCAGATCCCCACGCCCACCTTACTAATGATGCACATTCACACACCAAACAATCATAAAATAAATGAAATAAAAAAGGTGGCACGTGGTAGGGCGCATGGTATTTTAATTCGTTGGCAACCTGTAAGCCACATGATCAAACCAACGTCCAGGATTAGGTCAACACAATCAAAAGTAAGCCTGATGAGAGAACATGATTGAGTGTGCACAATAATTAACGTGGGGTAATAAACACGTAACCATTAAAATAAAAACTCAAAAAATAAAAAAGTGGCAAAGTTTAGACCGTGAGATCAAAGCAATGGACGGTGAGGATTGCGTCTCTTACCTCCAGCCCTTCACCGGCCGGAACCCTTACCAGTCGCCGGAGCTAGGGTTCCGGTCACCCCCTCCGTTCACCTGCAACCAAAACCTCACCAAAACACGCACGCGAATATACCTTTCTGGCTAGAATTTCACCAGGATCACAAATATCACATTAAAAATCACAAATAAACATCACATAAAGAGATTCACATGAAACAAGGTTTGGGTCTAAAACTTTAAACTCACGATGCAACCAATCTACACGTCCAAATGCAAAACAAAATATACCAGAATGATCAATGGATGTCACACAACATTATGCATGTTTAAAAAGAGAGTTTTAAGATCATGAAAAACATCACGAACCTGAGATTAGGCAATCTATATCCTTGCTTTTAGCTTCCAATGATGGATGATTTGTACTCTATAGATGCCAAAGATGAAAGTTGAGAAAGAATTTTTGGAAAAGCTCTTCTTGCTTGAGAGATACGAATGATTCAAGTTTTAGGGTTCAAACTTTCTTCCTCCTCCAAATCACGTGTCTTTTTTTCTCTAACCCTAGCATGAGTTAGCTTAAATAGATTAGGTTAATCCACTGATGATCACTTGGGCCTTGTTAATCCCTCACTTAATGAGTTTTGGGTAATTTTGGAAATTTGAATAATGTGAAATACACCCTCCTCCATGCATGTATATCCAAACCCTTGATGATGGATCACTTATTTAACAATTGCTAATCACACCTGAATTTGATTTGGGCCTTGAGATGTATTGGTTCATGAGTTTTCAAGAATTTGGCAATTTTGCATAATGGAAAATAAGTGATGAATAAACCATGGATCCACTTGATTCAAAGGCCAAAAATGATCTTTATGGATCATTCTTTGATGTTAGAATGTGACATGAAGCAATGGAATTAATTATAGGTAACTATGTCCCAAAATGCAAAAGTTGTGAAAATGGAACCCTAAAAACCACTTTGCCTTTTTTTGATCATAACTTGAGTTTTACAAATGATATGGAGACCATCTAGTACTTGTTGGAAAGAGGAGAAAAATATCTTCAACTTTCATGTTTGAGGAAAATTCATTTGAAGCTTCTTTGATGATGAAAATTCAAGTTGAATGTAATGTAGGAACTTGCCCAAAAAGGAAACCTTCAAATTATAGGTTATTTCCATATTTAGTAACTTTTGTACCAACCCTTGATTCTTGATAAATGGTATGAAATTTGACCCTTGAAGACCATATGAGGATGTGAGACCTTGAAAACCTTGAAGAGAACCTCAAAATTTCACAGTTGACTTCCCCTCTCACTGTTAACTTTTCCCCAATTCTCCTGATTCCCAATCCATTGGCCAATTGAACTTCTCATGAACCAAACTGATGGACAATCTTCCATTCCTAGAGACCCAAGGAATACCATGGAATCAAGTCTTACCCAAAAAATCAGAAATAAACTGACTTTATAGCAAACCCTAATTTTGGTACCCTCAGTCTAGGAGGAAATAACACAGTCTCCAAATCCAAATTCCTCTGAATATGATGTGTATCTTCTCCAACAAAGATAGGATATGCCACTTGGTGATGATAAAAACCCAAGAAGCTTGCCCATTGGGGCAATAAACCCAAGAATCTCAAAACCCTAATTTCTGCACTGGTTAGGAGAGAGTGATCCACTTGAGTTCTCTTGGACAATACAAGGACTCTTGCTTGACCCTTTGAAGAACTGCCTCAGGCACCTTGACCCCATGCTAAGAACCAATGATAATGCAAAATGAGATGAAACATAAGCCAGTTAGTAATAAAGTAAGGAGAGCAAATTTTGGGGTGCTACACATCCAAGATCCATCTGACGCTGGAGGGCCTCCTGTATGAATGAGCATCCCTGTTTGTTTACCGAGCAAGTCAGACAAGAACTGTAATCGTGCCGCGGTGGATTATGATACTGGATTTGCCTTGAGTGCATTGCCACCAAGTTGACATTCATTGCACGGATGTCGTGGTTCTGTATGACGTTGGAATTCGTGTAAACCGTGTTAACTCCACGAACTCGGTGCTCTTGGATCCATCCGAGATCCATCTGTTCCTGCAGAGCTGCTTGCACTACAGAACATCCTTGATTACTTTTAGAGCAGACATCACATTGATGATAATTATGAGGCGGCACATGGCCGTACCCACTCTGTCTACAATGCATCTTGACCAGATTGGTCCTCAACAAGAGTACATCGTGAATTTGATAGATATTGTTAAATTTTTTCTCAATTAGGTTGACTGCAGCTTTCTCATGTTGAGGCAGCGGGTTCGTGAGAACATTGGGATTCGTATCTTTGAAAGATAACAGCCCGCTCCTAACAAGCTTTTGCACGTCAGATTTGAAATTGAGATAGTTCTCTATGTTATGCCCCGGTCCTCCTTGATGATAAGGGCATGTCTGATCCACCTTAAACCAAAAAGGCGGATTTTTCGGTACTGTAAGAGGAGACTTAGTCTGGCTGTGCCCCTTAGCCAGTAGTAACAGAAATAGTTCTGCGTACAACATGGGTATAGGATCAAACCCTGGTGGCCGCATTGTACGGTTGTTATTATATGGAGGACGAGCCTGTTGAAAAGGTTGTTGTGTCCTTTGCTAATTAGGTTCGCTTTGCGCAACCTGAGGTTGATACGTAGGAATAGGCGTAGGGCTGATAGTAAGAGTTACAGCTGCTACTGGTTGATAACGTCGCCTTTGCTTTCCGAGAGAGATATTCCCAATATCTTGCTCTTTATTCTTAGAGAGAGCACTACCGTATCGTTTTGTACTACTCGATGATCCAACGTCTTTTATCAAACATCCTTCTCGGACGGCTTCCTCAAGACGAACTCCTATGCCCACCATCTCGGTGAAATCACTGGGTGCACTAGCAACCTTTCTATCATAGTAAAATAAGCTTAAGGTAGATCAATCAGATGAGAATATTCCTCCAGCGTTGGTGCTAGCTGGTAATCCGGGAATGTAAAACAATGATAGACCGGATCGTAGAACTGAATGAGTGCATCCATGATTCCCTCAATCACATGGACTCTTAGCAGAGTTAGCAAACCTACGTACTTGGCTCTGAAAGCCTCTTGTTTTGTAATCATCCTCGCCAAACTTTTTAAATCCTCTAGTTTTGGAATCCTGAAGGTGTACTTATGAGTTCTCCTTCTACCGAAATCCATTGGCGCAATCCTTTTCTCTGATATTTGCAATCACAATCTTAGTTTAATTTGAAAAACAGAGAGACTAGAAGAGAAATTTTTTTGAATGTTTTAATGTTTTTTAAATGAATGCATGAATGCAGCACATAAAAACATAGAAAAAACATGGGGTCAAAGGGTCATTGTCATGAAGTCAAGGCTCTACCCATCCCCAAAGGTTTATACTAGGGTGATTTTTGTACCTGTACTCAAAATCATCAGCTCCTCCCAGGATAACAAATAACAAGCGGATCGCCAACGAGCTGTATGAAATATTAGAGTAAATGCTATTCACCGAGAATAGATCATTAGCCTCAAATGAGGGTAGTATCGCGTGACAACTATTTTCGATAGCTTCCGCACTACAAAAAGGTTGGCTCCTCAGCTTCTCAGACGTCACAATCGGCCCATTGCCTATGAGAGGGAATGGGTTACATTGGGAAGCCTCCACTGAGGTTGATGGTCGACCTCGTCGCCATCACTTATCTTAAGTGTATACTTAATCTTTCCACATGCGGCATCACACGCATTCCCATTAGCAGAAAAATAAATACAGATATCAATTAGGAAAAGCAATATATATATTTGTCCTAATGTCCTAGACCTTTAAGAGCTATGAATCTTGTGTTCCTGACAGAAAATGGCTCCCCGACGGAGACGCCATTCTGTGGTTCCTTCCCCACTTAAAGGGTTTTTTGACCTAAGATCTTAGTGAAGTCAACAAAGAGTCATATCCCCGAAAGAAAGAAAGACCGGCCACGCGGGGCGCTACTTTTAAAGTTTCCACCTAATAGATGGGAAGAGAACAAGATCTCGCTACAAAGGTGAGACAGATCCTAATGACACGTCCCCAGTGAAGTCGTCATTTTTCTGTAGCGAGCGATTTTGGATGTGGTTGCGAAGCACTACCGCTCTTTGGTATCTACAACTCGATTCATTTTTTATCCTATTGAAGCTGATGAAGGAAGGGAAATAGATGTCTCAAGTTAACCCTGCTTGCAAACTGAGGTTAAACAGTCAAAACTATTGGTTTACAGATGCTAAAAAGATTCGGGGTCTCTATTAGGTTTATTTTGTTAAAAGTAGTGTTCGGTCGATGGGTGGGAGGTTAAGATGTTAGGACGGATGTATGCAAGTATGGGATTTTGGGTTTTTGTTTAGTGTGCTCGCTAAGATTTTTCTTTCAATCTTATGCCTACGTATTCTCGTTTACCGAAACAGGGAAATCAGAGCGATCGTAGTTCCTCCTATTCTACGGGAGGAAATGGTGTTTTGGTTTCTTGTTCAAAGCCCAAGACGTGAAGCATAAAGGTGATCTATATCTTGTTCAAAGCCCAAGATGTGAAGCTAAAGGTAGTTTGTATCTTGTTCAAAGCCCAAGATGTGAAGCTGAAGGGTCTATTTGTATCTTGTTCGAAGCCCAAGATGTGAAGCTAAAAGGTGTTGTCTTTAGAGAGAATTTGTCATCTTTAAAGAGGGGTTTGTCTGTCACAACTGTTGGGTGACTGATTATAAAGGAGGATTACTTTAACCGGCATATGTGAATCCGGCAATGCCATAATTTCCTTTATAGGGGATTTCCAACCTGAAGGAGAAGACTTTAACTCAGTGTAGAGCAATGCCATCTTTCCTTAGGAATTTCTCATGCTAAAAGAGGGACAGTGGCATGGATATAGATGATCCAGAGGCTTGCCGCTTACAGCGATTAGATGAAGGGGAAGGAGTTGTTGATGTTTGTGTACTGTGAACGAGGCACAACTTTGATGCTAAAAGGTTGATTAGATCAACCAGTGGTTTTCTTATACAAAGCCTAAGAGGAGGCTAATATGTGTCTCGTACAAAGCCCGAGAGAGAGGCTAAAAGGTTTTGACTCAATAGGAGAATCTTTTATACTCAACAAGAGAGTGTTTTTGTATCTCGTACGAAGCCCGAGATGGAGGCTAAAGATGGTGATTGACTCAACAAGGGAGTCTCTTAGTATCTCGTATAAAGCCCGAGATGAAGGCTAAAATTGTTAGCTCCGCTGGGGAGAATCATTGTACAAAGCCCAAGAGGAGGCTATGGTGATTGTTTCAGTTGAGTGACAGGACCAGTATGCTGATTTAAAGAGAAAATCAGTTCTTATATAAGTAATGTTTGCACTCAGGGATTTTGACTCGAGGATCAGGGTTATTTCCTTTTCTTTGAGGAAATGGGAAATCCGAGGGGTATTGAGACTGTCCGAATCCACGGGGTTCCTTCCTATTCTTGAAGGGTGCTTGAGAATGTCTTGGAGACTCAAGGAAATTAGACTGTCCAAGTCTAGAGTTTCATCTTTTGTATTATGCTTTAAGAAACAGTAGTAGACTCTTGGAAAGACTGTTCTATTAAGATGACTGATTTCTGTTCCTACACCTCTAGGAGGTCGTCGGGACAATTTGTACGAAGCCCAATAGGAGGCTGGAAACTTTTAAGAAGCCGAGTGGTACTTGTATGAAGCCCAAGAGGAGGCTATCATTCCCGGAGGAAGAAATCATTTATACGAAGCCTAAGAGGAGGCTGTGAATACTTCTAAGAAGCCGACGGGTCCTTGTACAACACCCAAGAGGAGGCGGGGATGCTTTTAGGAAGCCTGTGGGTCCTTGAACAATGCCCAAGAGGAGACTGATGCTTTTAAGAAGCCGTTGGGTCCCCAAACCCCGAGAAATTCAAGACAGACCATTCACGAGGAATAGATCAAGCCAGGAAAGTTCGAGAATTTGGAAGAAACTCAAGAGATGCCATTCACGGAGAAAAGATCATCTCTGGGGAGTAGAGTTTCTTGACAAGTGCTTTTAAGAAGCTTGTGGGTCCCCAAACCCCGAGAAATTCAAGACAGGCTATTCACGAGGAATAGATCAAGCCAGGAAAGTTCAAGAATTTGGAAGAAACTCAAGAGATGCCATTCACGGAGAAAATATCATCTCTGGGCAATAGAGTTTCTTTGACAACTTCTACGAGTGACAGTCTATGAAAGGGTTCACCGAGAATACTGCCTTTCATGTCTCCATATTGTTTAACCCCAAGAGGAGGGAAGACTGTGTCTGGTAATCCTATGGGGATCTAGTTTTGACTATTTAAGAGTGATCAACGGGCTTAATGCTATACGTAGTTGCCGGGGAAACTCTAAATATCTATACTAGTATTACACAGTTGATATGAGTTTATGAAAGAAGACTTACAGCAAAACAGCCCTACAATACAGTTATATGTATATGAAAGCGGTAAATGAAAGCAGATAAACACTTACTCGGTTTTAGAGCTTTCATGCTGTTTGGTTAGTTGTTCAACAAAGAAAGATTGAAAACAACAGTATATTCAAAATCAAAGGAGAAAGTGCTTTGAAAAAGAAAGATTTGGGGCTTACATCTCAAGGAGAGGCCCAGGGGTTTATCAGTGAGCGCACTGTTGTTTTCTACAGAGGGACTTATATAAGTGACTGAGGCCCCAAAATTGTTTTCTGTACAAAGGGATGGGTCTTACACTCTCTCAAGAGGCCCAAAAAGTCTTAAAGAAAAGAAATGGGTCTTACTACTCGAGGGTAAGCCCAAGATTTATTTTTCAACGGATGATGATCGCGTCGAACTTTTTGAAATACAACGGGACTTATACCATAAGTGAGGCCCAAAATAGGTTGCATTTACAAAGGGTTGGGTCTTACACTCTATTAGAGGCCCAAAAGAAAAAGAGTGGGGCTTATAACACGAGGGTAGGCCCAGATGATTTTTCGTTCAAAAAACGGCGATCGCGCCGAGATTTTTGAAAACGCAGTGGGTCTTATACAATGCATTGAGGCCCAAAATGGTTTGGTTTTCAAAGGGGGTTGGGTCTTACACTCTGATAGAGGCCCAAAAGTTTTGAATGGGTCTTATAGCTCGAGGAGAGGCCCAATTGATTTTTAAAAGGCGACGATCGCGCCGTTCACTTGTACAGAGGGAGTTATACAATAAGTGAGGCCCAAAAAGTTTTATGTACAAGGGGGTTGGGTCTTACACTCTATTAGAGGACCAAAAAGTCTTGAAAATGATTTATCATGTGTAATACCCCAAAATTTGCTCTTCCCTTTTGGCATCATAGCATGGCATTATCATTTATCATATCATATCCATCTCATTAGCATTGCATTGCATTTAACATAGAAAAATGAAGCATGGCATCCTTCTTACCATCAGGGCATGTGATCAGGTGGAAGGTGGACAATCAAGGGATCATTCAAAGCATAAAAAGGTCAATCAAGTGGTCTCAAGGCAAGCCAAGAGGTCTCTCATGTCTCATACTACCTCAATTGATCATCCACAACCTCAAGGATAAGAGATACAATGGGAGATTGAAGCATTACATCCTACACTATGCAAGAAGTCCAAAATTGAAGGAAAACCCTCAAAAGAGATAGCTCATTGATTCAAAATCATTCCCAAGTGGCATTTCTCATCATCCTTTAAGAGGATACACAACATACTCTGAGGAATTGGAAATTGAAGACTGCACTTTTATCTCCTAACCAGAGGGGGCCAAAATTAGGGTTTCCAGTTAAATCAGGGAATCTTTGCTTTTTTGGGCAAAACTTGATGTCATGGTATTCTACATGTTCTTAAGTGTATGTATGTGTAAAATTGCATCTCAATTGGTTTTAGAAGTGGTTCAATTGGAAGAAAGATCAAGAATCAGAGAAATTGGGGCAAAGTCAAATAATCAGAGGAAAAAGTCAACTCTTGACTTTTTGAGCCCAAATTCATGAAATTCATGTTACATGTGTTCAATGTACAAAATTTGGTCAAGAAATTCCAAAGGAATCATGAAAAATTCAAGGTGTAGAAAGTTGCCATTTTTGGATGAAGAAGGGTTACTAAAAATAGCAAGTTTTGGCCATTTTGCATCAGAGTTTGAACCAAGGCCATTTAAATTTGGAGCACCAAATGAAAATTCCACTCTGCCTCAATGAAAGGTCTTGTTTTAAGCTTCAAATCCATGTGCAGAACATCTCCATTGGATAAAAATTGAGAGAGATATGATTGATCAAAGTTGGAGGAAAGTAGGCCAAAACTAGGCCATGACCAAGAATTTTCAGGTCATGCACGCAGTCATTTCAACAAGCATGTGGTGGGCCAGAAGTCAACCCTAATTTCTCCAAGAAGAAAGCTCCAAATGAGAAAATTTTCAACATCAAAGTTATTCCTTGTAGTGCACTCTTCAATGTTCATGTTGGACAAAATTTGATTTGATCATGTTATAAGGGAGAAATATTGGTTCCAAGTTAGGGTGATCTTGCTGAAAATCCATGCCATACACACCATGCCAGCCAACCTCACCTGCACGCCCATACACCAATTGGTTTCCTTCTGTTTCAAGCTATTTTTCATCATCTTGTACACCTCCATTTGACTTGTCTTCAACACCAATATTGCTCCCCAATGTACCCTCTTCCAAATGAACCCATAAACTCACCAACTCATTCATGGAGTAGAGAGAAAAACACTTGCAAAGCACCCTATGTTGGCACTGATACATTATTGGTTCTGCTGCACAATTTGGTTCACACACACACCAAACACCTCACATCAGATTTCCACATTAAACCAAACACACATGACATAAACCTCATACACTAGCACGTGCCTGGCATGAAAATGGAAAGAGCAAACTTGTTGAACAAGTTTCTGATGACAGCCGTGCCATTCATTCCACTTTCTTCTTCACCATAGCTTACCATAGGGAATCACCACCATATCATTACTCTCCCTAACTAACTTGACTCAGTTAGTTAGGGATGACTCACTCAAACCACCATGACTCAGTTAATTCACTCAGCTTAACCCTGGTTAGCTCCCCCTATAAAACAGATTTCACCCTATTCTTTCTTCCCTAGCTTCATTTTTCTCATTTTTCACTTCAAAACACTTCAAACTCTCCCTCACATTCTCTCTACTTTCCCTCTGATTTCACACGAGCTTCACCATCTTCCCTTCATCTACTTCATCTTCATCATCATCAATGGCATTGGATTGAAGTTTTCTACACAGTCCTCAAGGTTTTGGAAGCATTGTTCAACATTGAATCTCTCTGCTCTCAAGACCACTGGTTATATAGCATTCATTTTGCTAAGTTTGTGAAGCTCCAAGGTTGAAGAAGAAGCTAAGATCTCTGGTTTTCTGAAGAGTACTTCCAAATCTCCAATATTCAGGTACGAGTTTCATCCATTATAGACTTGATGTGAGTTTGTTTTCAGGTTCTTGCAGCTTCTTATAAGCTCAAGAACTTGCCTGGCTAGTTGATAGGCCTTTAGAGGCATAGACCAAATGTTAGGGCAAATCTGTTTCCGTTGGATTCTCTCATATCATGAATTGTTTGTGCATTTTGTTCTTGAATTCGTGTTCTACCTTAGTTCCTCTTTCTATTGGTATACGTTTTGTGGATTTCTGGAGAAATCAAGGTTGCAGACGGTGGTGAGTGACCGGAGAAGGTGACCGGAGGTCCCTCTCCGGCCGGTGGCTTCATGTTAGGGTTTTATGACCAGTTTGAATGTGATCCGTTGGATGAGCGTGATCTAATGGCTACCATGCTGCCAACGCATAAAAATTCATGTGCATGTCACGTGATTCTTCTGATTTCATTTTTAAACATTGTGTGGCATGGTACATGGTAGCTATGGTGAACATTCATGCACATGCGTGAGATTAGGTTACTTTGACTTTGGTTTGACTTGGACTTGATCTGATGGTTGGGAGTGAGTCAAGATTGTTGACTGAGGGTTCATGTTTGTTAATATGCTCTGCGCGCTTAGTGGACTTAGCTAGAATGCTATTCGCACCTCCCTGTTTTAAGGCCCAATTGATTTTGAACTGAATAGTTACTAGGCATGCACCCCCATTCACATTTACATTCCATTTTATTTTTTTTCCATTTTTGCTACACGTTTCATAATTGATTTTTAAAAATATCAAATGATATTGGAAAATTCTACAAAGATTCATGTGTATTCTTAAAACATTTAGGAAATTTTTCATGATTTTATTTTCTGATTTTATGACCATTTTGCCCCTGTTCCATTATTTCTTTTGAATTTCCATTTGCATGCATACTTAATGTGACATATGATTTTGTGCATTTTTGTTCTTGATCATAAAAATTGATTTTGATGCCTTTCTTTTTGCATTGTGGTCACAATATGTTGAGGTATGTTTGAGATTTATGAGATGATTTTTAAGTCTTTTTTGGATGACTTTTGATGTGTTGCTTTGAGCATGAATGCATGAAACTTCCATGGGACTTTGACCTAATTGTTGAGTGACTTTGGTTCTGATTCATTGCTTGTGGACTTGATATGTTAATGGCATGTGTTCAAGGTGTTTGATTGGTGAAAGTCATAATTTTTGAAGCATGTTTGCTATTTGTTTGAAGCATGAAGTTTAACTTGTTCATTTTGTGAATGCATGCCTCATGTTTGGTTTGCTTGATCATGAAGGCACTTGTGCCATGAGTTGTGGTTTTGTTTGAGGATGTATAGCATGTTAATTGACTTCTGATTGTGACATATGGGTTTCATCTTTGCATGTTTGATGTTTATCTTGCACCTTAAGTCACTTGTTCCACAAGTATGAACCACATTCACATCACTTCACCTTTTCTTCTTTGCTTCTTGTTGGATTGAGATTTTGTTTGCATGATTTAGTATGCCCATTTAGGATAACATTAGGTTGTGTAAATATGAGTTACATTCTGACTTGGAAGCATGTATAGCATTTAATCTCATTTTATTTTGTTTGTCAACTTGTTTGAATTTGATTTGTTCATTATATTTTCTTACTTTACTTGTAAGTGATTGTGCTAACCATGTAGGGGCTTTGGTAAGTTTCAATTGAGTGTGGATAAGGAATCCACATTCAACTTCTATCCTTTCTCTTTTACAATTTCATTTTGTGTTTTGTTAAGCACTTATGTGCTTTCTTTTAATAACTCATCACTTGCCCTTTGTGAATTACAATTCATCTTCTACTTTAGAAGTGAATTGTTTAATTCATTCTTTCTTTAGACGTTAGGTTGAAACCTCACAAACCTTAGGATCACTCCCTTAACTAATCAATTAGGATTGAGTCTTAGTCCATATAGATCTTTACCTTTATCCTCCCTTGAGTCTCTTTTCTCATCTCAAAGAAAATTCAAAACATATAATAAAGGTAGGCATTTATTGCATTTAGGCCTTTCATATAAAGAAAAGGTTATAAGGGGTCTTCTCTTATAATCTTAGAATGTATAGCATATAGCCCATCTTGGGTCAATGTGTTAAACATTTGATCTTGTATGAGGGACTTAAATGCAATACTTGTTGAAGGTGCAAATAATAAAAAACACTTCTTCATTTCTTAATCAACAAAACACTTAATAAACACAAGTATGCTAGTGTGTTTGAACCTTGACAATTGGAACTAAGTGTGGGGGTCTTCTTCACTCTTAGTGTGCTTTCTTACCCATTCCATCTTGGAATGTGAGGATGTACACATTCCGATGACTAAGATTCAGATACACTATCATATGCAAACAAATAACAAAACACTTCTTTCTAAAAGACAAAAACAAACAATAACGTCTTTCCTTCGGGAATTCTTTTCTCACCTCATTCACTCTTAGCGTACGAACGTGCTTCTACTCTGTTCTCTTGCAAGATGGTAACGCACTCGGACCAGCGAGCCTGCAACACCTGAGCTAGAACGTCAGCCGTTCTCTAAAAAACACAAACAATCCATCCCTAGTGAGGGGAACTACGTCGCTCTGATTCTCATGTTCCCGATGAGATACGTAGGCAGTGGGGTAGGGCCCATGCGAGCACTTCTTTTATTTTCCCTACATTTGTTCTCCTTCCTTTCTCTCTTTCTTTCAATTCCTTTTCCAGTTCCATTTCCAACATTCTTTTCTTACACCCTTTGATTGAAGCAGCAAGCGTGGATCCCATCGGGTACGATGGACGCGAGGGGGTGCTAATACCTTCCTCTCGCGTAACCGACTCCCGAACCCAGTTCTCTTGGTCGCGAGACCATGCTTTTCCTTTCTCTTAGGTTTACGCGGTGTTTCCTTTCCCTCTCTTGGGATAAATACACATTGCTGGCGACTCTGTTTCGGTGCCACTTTCGCGTTTGTACTAGGATGAAAATCCCGGGAGCGACAGCTGGCGACTCTGCTGGGGACAGAACCCAGAATCTCTGGTTTCCTTAGCGAGTCAATCCTAGCGCTTGTCTGCTTTTCTTTCATTGGGTGTTTACTGTTGTGCTGTATTTACTGTTTTATTGTATGGTTATTTACCGTTTTACTGTACATTACTGTATTTACCGCATTTTAGCATTACATATCACATATTATATTGTGTTGCACTGTTTTGTCTGTTTGGCGGGATGGGTGTTCTGAGAGATAAGCCCACTACCAAGGCTTGAGTACATACATAGGTATTAGAGTGGATAGTCATGACGCTTGCGTGGTGGTGACCACGTATTGTTGTTCATGAGACCCACAACCAGACGAGGTTCTATCAGGAGCTTTCTGCTACTGCATGTTATGCAGGCCAGTGGTTATTCTCTTGAGGAACTGTCGACTCTGGTGACCATTCCCGAGGACTCAGTTGCGGCACTCTTCCCGAGTTGTGACAGTGGCAGACCACATTCCGTGGCAAACCCATTGCACATTCTCGATCCGAGGACCCAATGCTGGGAACTTACTATAGGACATCCCTTTTTGAAAGAGAATCAGCGGAGGCACTCTTCGATTGGCGGTAGTACTGTACCCTGAGGGATGAATGTACTATTGCTTCTCGACCTCAGTGCCAGAAGCTGAGGACCTTTTTGTTTTGGAGAATCAGTTGAGGCCTCCTCGATTGATGATGATGCCAAACCAGAAATGGTGAACGTATCATCATTTCTCGACCTGAGAGCCCGGGATACTGAACATCCTAGTACCCACATGTGAGAAGGGCGGGTTGTTTACAGGTTTGCAGGTAACCATGACCTCCTACATACCCGGTTTTCTATCATCATTGTACAAAAAGGAAGTTTCATCCTATTGTATTCAGATGGTTCTTATCTATGGTTCTATATTAGTCTCAGAGCTACACTGACACCGTTCACAGTTCAGCACAGACACCTGATTACCTGATCACATTGCCCTTTGCATTGCATTATCATATCCTAACATACATGTTTATTCATTTCCAGGTGCATATTACCCTTGATTCCAGTCATCAGGTCGCTGCAAAGATGAACACTAAAGAGAGGAAGAATATTATCAGCTATAAGTTCCTTACGCCTACTTTGGGCCCTATTGTTATGCTGAAGGGAATGGCGAGTCCTGCAGTACGAGAAGCTTTTGAAGAGAAATATGGGTGGATTTTATCTATGGTTCGTAATGTCAGTGATTATGAAGCCAGAGGTCTCCATACGTTGATGCAGTTCTATGATCCGCCTCTGAGATGTTTTGTGTTTCCAGACTATGTGTTGGTTCCTACCCTGGAGGAGTATTCCAACATGTTGGGGATTGCTATCAAGGAGGAGCCCCCTTTCTTTGGATCAGTGGGGGATCTTGACTTTGGGAAGTTGGCTGGTGCTCTATATTTGAGCAAATCAGAGCTAAGTGACAATGTCTCCAACAAAGGAAAGATTCGTGGTTACAAGCTGGAATATCTGATTAAGAAGGCCCAGGAAGCAGCTAAAGGCGAGAATTGGCTTGTTTTTAATGCTTTGCTAGCCCTTTGTATATACGGCATAGTGTTGTTTCCCAACGAGCCGGATTTCATTGATACGGACGCTATACGAATATTCATGATGAAGAACCCGGTGCCAACGCTACTGGGAGATCTTCACTATTCATTGTACAACCGAAATGAAAAGAAAAGAGGAGGGATAATTCGTTGTTGTGCACCCTTATTCTATAAGTGGTTTGCGGGCCGTTTACCACAATCAGGGGCTTTTGTGGATTCCAAAGATTCTCTAGAGTGGAAACAGCGTTTAATGGGATTGGTGGCCAAGGACATCGTATGGGTAGATCATGGGCTGATTGGCAAGAATATTATCCACAGCTGTGGTAAGTTCCCTAACGTTCCACTGATAGGAAGACTGGGTGGGATTAACTACAATCCTTCTCTGGCCATTCGGCAATTTGGATATGCCCTGACAGGTCCGCCTATCAAGAGAGATGTGGAGGAGTCCCTCTATTTTCATACATCAGATGGTTGGGAAGCAGCACAGAAAGCTTCTGAAAGCTGGGGTAGCATACTGAAAAAGGGGAAAGTTACTCTAGGAAAGCCTAACAACCGGGTTTATCCAGCATATGAAGAGTGGGTGAAGAAAAGAGTTGAAGATTTTCTCTTGCCTTTTGGTAAGGCACCCCTTTTGTATCCGGAGAATGAGAAAGCAAAAAGCACTGCTACTGTGGAAGAAGTTGACAAGTTGCAAGCCTTGGTGAAAAAGCTCCAAGGAGAGAATTTCGAGTTGAGTAGCCGTCTTCAGAATGCTCTACATGCCAACAAAGAGCTGGAGCGGAAAGCCCAAGATGCTGAACAAATCCTAACTGCAAAAGAAAAAGACTTTGCTGGAAGAGCCCAACATTTCCGGAAGATTAGTAAAGGTGCTGATGATGCTACTCAAGCCCACAAGCAAACCAAACAGGCGTTAGCACAGACCAAAGAAAAGTTAACAAAGTTTCAGCACGCTTGGGACGAAGTTAGGATAGAGAATGCTGAATTACAGGAACAGTTGCAGATTAAGGACGAAGAGCTTGAAAAGGCGCATGAGCAGAGGAGAAAGTATCGGGAAAGCCTCGGTAAGAGTCAGGAACAGCTAGAAGAAGCTAGAGGTGAGCTAAGGAATACCAAGAAAGAGCTTGAAGAAGTCATGATAGAAAGGGAGATACTCAAGACGCAAGCCGGCATAAAGAGACACAAAGGAGTGTGTGATGACGAGGCTCTGATGCTGCACATGGGTTCTTTAACTGAAGCTCTTGAGAAAAGGGATGTCTTGATCAAAGAAATGATTGAAAAGCCGAATCACCAGCGTACCCGTATACTTTTTGAGGAGATCAAATACTCAAGTGATAAGCTGAAGGGTGTGGAATTGTCAGACTGATGTTCTTTTCCTTATATTTTGTTATTAATGGTTACCATCAGGCTTGTTGATGGATCCATTTTTCCTTGTATTGCATTTGCGGATGAGCCTTTCTTAAATGTACTTGAATACTTTGTTGAATGAGTATGAGCAGTTTTATTCAGAATTATTCCTTATCAGATAGCTGCACACAAGCACATGACCATGACACGTCTCTTTATATCACAATTTCTGGTCTTCAGATTTCTGTGGTTGGATTGGAATCAGGGTATAAAGCACCTCGGAAATGACAAACATAGCATTGCATGGCATTGCATATCATTTTGCATTTTTGTTACTTGCTTTTCAGGTACTCGTTGCAGGGTCTCTAACCTTTATTTGGTTTCAGGCAGTATAGCGGAGAGTCACATTCACCGATATTCGACGCGAAGGAATCAAGTAAGAATCATGGATCAAGTGCAAAGTGATTTGGCGGAAATGAGGGCGCGTATGGACCAGTTCATGACCCTCATGACTGGCATGGCGCAAAATCAGGAGAGACTGAGGCTTCTGGTAGAGCGTCCCGACAATGGGCCCGAAGGTGATCATCATGACAATTCACAGGGACATGGCATTCCTCCTCCCGGTGGCAACCCTCCTCCTGGTGGTAACAATCGGGGTAATGGAAATGGTAGGCATGCTGGTGTTACTCTTGAGGATACTCTGGAAGACCAATTTACTCTGCTGGATGCTGATGTGGGTAATTAAGGGGATCGAAGGTATGATGAGTTAGCAGAGAAGATCAGGGCCATAGAATGCAAGAACTCTATGGGTATTGATGTTACCAGCTTGGGGCTGGTCTCAGGAGTCAGAATTCCCCCTAAATTCAAACCTCCCACTTTTGATAAGTATCACGGCAATGCGTGTCCCCAAACGCATCTTCAAGCTTACTTTGGGAAGATTTCAGCCCATACGGAAGACGAGAAGCTATGGATGCACTATTTTCAGGACAGTCTGGCTGGGGCATCCTTGACCTGGTACATGAAGTTGAATAGAGCTGCTGTGAAGAATTGGAAAGATCTGGCAGAAGCGTTCTTGAAGCAATACCAGTATAATATTGACATGGCACCCAACCGCACCCAATTGCAGGGATTGTCCCAAAATGCCAAGGAGAGTTTCAAAGAATATGCACAGAGGTGGAGGGAAATGGCTGCCCAGGTCCAACCTCCCTTGTCAGACAGAGAAATGGCAGATATGTTCATGGGCACCTTGCAAGGGGCCTATCTGGATAGATTAGCTGCTTGTCCGTCAACTGGATTTGCTGATATTGTGATTGCGGGAGAAAGAATAGAAAGTCTGTTAAAGCTTGGAAAGATCCAGGATGTGAGTGGGGCTGGCTCTTCGGGGACGAAGAAACCGTTTGCTAGTAACCAGAAAAGAAGAGAAGGTGATACGAATGTTGTGTTTAGAGGACGAGGCAGAGGGCGTTCTCGAGCTTATTATCAGGTAGATGCTGTGACAATCCCCACACCGTCTGTTCAGAAACAACAACCCCAACAACAAGTTCAACAGCAACAACCTTTTTTCCAGCAAAGGTCTAGACAGAGGGATCGTAAGATGGATCCTCTCCCTATGACTTATGCCGCGCTGTTGCCCCGGCTACTCGAGTTAAAGTTGGTAGAACTCCGTACTATGAAAGCTCCGGTTGCCGGAAACCTGCCACCTAACTTCGATGCTAATGCTCGTTGTGAGTTCCACTCAGGTGCTCAGGGGCACTCCATTGAAAAATGCTGGGCTTTCCATCATAAAGTACAAGATTTGATTGATGCTAAAGCCATCAATTTCTCTCCCGCTCCTAATATTACTCAGCATCCCATGCCTGATCATAGCGCAGCAAATGTGTACGCTATTGAAGATGGGAGGAGATTGAATCTGGTGACAGATATCCGTCAAGTGAAAACTTCTTTGTTGGTTGTAAAAGATCGTTTATTGAAGGGACAGGTGTTCCCGGGCTGTAATCAAGATTGCTTTGAGTGTATGAATCAGGAGAACGGCTGTGATAAGTTGAAGATGGGTTTACAGAATCTGATCGATGAAGGATGTCTACAGTTCGACAGAGTCGTGAAAGACACTGATGAGATATCAACCGTGACCATCTATTACACTCCCGCTGAGATTCAAATGCCGGTCAATGCAGTTCCCGTGGCGAGTGTTGCGCCAGAAGGGCCCAGTCCTGTCACTATCACGGTGCCAGGACCAATTCCGTTCACATCCACGAAAGCTATCCCATGGCACTATGGGGCAGATGTATATTACGAAGGTAAAAAACAGGAAGTTGAGTCATCAGTCAGCCCAAATGTTGATAACGTAGGGGGCGTAGGGGGCTTTACAAGGAGTGGAAGGTTGTTCGCTCCCCCAACCTTGAGAAGTGATAAAGGGGCAGAAGCTGCAGCAAAGGCTAAGGGTAAACAGGTGGTTGAAAGTGCGCCTACACCTGAAGCAGAGACAAAGATTACTTTTGATAAGGAAATGGAAGAATTTATGAAGATAATCAAGAAAAGCGATTATAAGATTGTGGACCAACTGAATCAGACCCCTTCAAAGATTTCAATCTTGTCACTATTGATGTGCTCTGATGCGCACCGACAGGCGTTGTTGAAAGTGTTGAAGAGTGTGTACGTGCCACAAGAAATTACTGTTAATCAGCTCGAGGGCGTAATCTCCAATGTTAATGTCAGCCATGGCTTGGGCTTTACAAGTAGAGATTTGACTGTTGAAGGAAGAAACCATAACAAGGCTTTGCATATCACGATGGAGTGTAAGGGCGCAGTGTTATCTCATGTACTGGTAGACACTGGTTCATCACTCAATGTCTTGCCCAAGAAGGCATTAATGAAGCTGGAAGTTGATGGTTTGATCTTAAGGCCTAGTGAATTGGTGGTCAGAGCATTCGATGGGACCAGACGATCTGTGTTTGGTGAGGTGGAATTGCCCGTACAAATTGGACCACAGGTATTCAAATCCACGTTCCATGTAATGGACATACAACCTGCATATAGCTGCCTATTGGGACGCCCTTGGATTCACGGAGCTGGAGCTGTTACTTCTACTCTACACCAAAAGCTGAAGTATGAGTTTGAAGGGCAGGTTGTGACAGTGTGTGGGGAAGAAGACATCTTTGTGAGTCACTTGTCCACATTTAAGTACATTGAAATGGATGGGGAAATTCATGAGATGCTGTGCCAATCATTCGAAGCAGTCAATATTGACGATGCACCTGAGTCTTCTTCTGTACCAGTTGGGGCTGGTACCTCCATTTCATCTTACAAACAAGCTGTCGAGGTCGTCAGGGCAGGCAACGCCCAAGGTTGGGGCAGGTTGATAGAGACCCCAATGAAGGAAGACAAATTTGGTATTGGTTATCATCCCTCTACAACTTCAGATGCGGGGAGCAGGGGACCCATTACTTTCAATAGTGGGGGAATTATCTACATGGACCAGTCTTGTGCAGCCACGGAGGATAGTGTTGACAGTAATTGTGACCTGGACAACTGGGTACGCCCTCATGCTTCGGGACAACAAGTGCAGAACTGGTTCGTTGAAGAAGTCATTCGGGTTACTCTTCAGACAGAGTAATTTTTCTTTGTTTTTTCTAACCATAATGCATGACAAAATCTTGCGCTCTGCCCAAGGCGTATAGATTCATTTGTAGGGCCACCATGGTTGCATTTGCAATGTTTAATCATTAATAAAGGACGTTTTGCAATCAAATTTTGTTCTCTGTCTTTCAGTTTTTAGTTTTGCACAAAAAATATAAAATGGCAATGTTTCATTTTCTTTTGTTTTGCTTAAAAATAAATTCTAAAATAAGGCATGAACCCGTTCATGCAGACTTGATCCTCCGGATACCACTGATAACGATTTTGATATGGCCATGTATGACTTTGACAATCCGATTTATCAAGCCGAAGAAGGGGATGGGAAAGATTGTGAACTTTCTGAAGAACTGGCCAGATTGTTGAAACAAGAGGAAAGGGTCATCCAGCCTCATCAGGAGACTGTAGACATCATCAATATTGGTACCAAGGACGCCAAAAAAGAGATCAGGATTGGTGCCAGCTTGCAAGCAGATGTGAAGCAAACTTTGACGGAAATGTTGCGCGAGTATGTTGACGTCTTCGCCTGGTCGTATCAAGACATGCCGGGGTTGGATACGGATATTGTCGTGCACAGGCTACCATTGAGAGAAGAATGTCCGCCAGTTAAGCAGAAACTTCGTCGGACTCACCCCGACATGGCCTTAAAGATTAAGGAGGAAGTCCAGAAGCAGTGGGACGCTGGTTTTCTTGCTGTGACAAAGTATCCTCCATGGGTAGCCAACATCGTGCCAGTACCGAAGAAAGATGGAAAAGTGAGAATGTGTGTGGATTATCGAGATCTCAATAAAGCTAGCCCGAAAGATGATTTTCCACTACCTCATATTGATGTGCTGGTCGATAATACAGCTCAGTTTTCAGTGTTCTCATTTATGGACGGTTTCTCCGGGTACAACCAGATCAAGATGGCACCTGAAGACATGGAGAAGACCACGTTCATTACTCCGTGGGGTACATATTGTTATAAAGTAATGCCTTTTGGGTTGAAAAACGCAGGGGCAACGTACCAGCGGGCGATGGTGACATTGTTTCATGACTTGATTCATAAGGAGATCGAATGTTATGTAGATGATATGATTGCCAAGTCGAGAACAGAAGAGGAACATCTGGTTAACCTGAAAAAGTTGTTTGAAAGGTTGAGAAAGTTCCGTCTGAGATTAAATCCAAACAAGTGCACGTTTGGGGTGCGTTCTGGAAAGTTGCTAGGTTTCATTGTGAGCGAAAAAGGAATCGAGGTTGATCCTGCCAAGGTGAAAGCAATACAAGAAATGCCTGAACCGAGAACAGAAAAAGAGGTTCGTGGTTTCTTGGGTAGATTGAACTACATTGCAAGGTTCATATCTCACCTAACAGCCACGTGTGAACCAATATTTAAATTGTTAAGGAAAGACCAAACGGTCAGGTGGAATGACGATTGCCAATTGGCATTCGATAAGATAAAAGAATACTTGCAGGAACCTCCGATTCTAATGCCTCCAGTTGAAGGGAGACCGCTGATAATGTATCTGACAGTGCTTGAAGGTTCCATGGGTTGTGTTCTCGGTCAACATGACGAGACAGGTAGGAAGGAGCATGCTATTTACTACCTGAGCAAAAAGTTCAATGATTGTGAGTCCCGATACTCAATGCTTGAAAAGACATGCTGTGCACTTGCATGGGCCGCTAAGCGATTGAGGCAATATATGGTTAGGCACACGACCTTGTTGATTTCAAAAATGGATCCTATCAAGTACATTTTCGAGAAACCAGCATTGACAGGCAGAGTTGCACGGTGGCAAATGGTCTTGACAGAGTATGACATTCAGTACACTTCACAAAAGGCCATCAAAGGAAGTATCTTGTCTGACTATCTTGCGCAACAGCCGATTGATGATTACCAACCCATGAAATTTGACTTCCCTGATGAGGACATCATGTTTCTCAAAGCTAAAGACTGCGAGGAACCACTTCCGGAGGAGGGGCCAGACCCTGAATCCAAATGGAGTCTGATGTTTGATGGGGCTGTCAATATGAATGGGTGCGGAGTTGGAGCAGTTCTTATCACGCCGGAAGGTGTTCATATGCCTTTCACTGCCCGAATAACTTTCGGGTGCACCAACAATGAAGCAGAGTACGAAGCTTGTATAATGGGGATCGAGGAGGCGATTAATCTACGGATTAAAACCCTTGATATATTCGGTGATTCAGCTTTGGTAATCAATCAAGTGAAAGGGAGTTGGTACACGCACCAAGCAAATCTAGTGCCGTATAGAGATTATACGAGGAGATTGCTGACATTTTTCACAACAGTGAAACTGTACCATATTCCTCGAGATGAGAATAGGTTCGCGGATGCCTTGGCCACTTTGTCTTCCATGATCAAAGTGCAAGGATGGAACCATGTACCTAAGATTGAGGTATCCCGCCTTGACAAACCAGCATTTGTGTTTGCGGTCGATGCAGCGTCTGATGACAAGCCATGGTTTCATGACATTAAGTGTTTCTTGAAAAGTCAAGAGTACCCGTCCGGGGCATCGTCCAAAGACAGGAAGACGTTGAGAAGGTTAGCTGGTAGTTTCTTCTTGAACAAAGATGGCGTGCTGTATAAAAGAAATTTTGACACGGTCCTGCTTAGATGTGTGGATAGACATGAAGCAGACTTGTTGATGATTGAAGTGCACGAAGGCTCTTTCGGTACTCACGCCGGAGGGCGTGCAATGGCTAAAAAGTTGTTAAGATCGGGATATTATTGGTTGACTATGGAGTCAGATTGTTGTAAATATGCCCGCAAATGCCATAAATGCCAGATCTATGCAGACAAGGTGCATGTGCCTCCAAATCCGTTGAGCATCATGTCGTCGCCTTGGCCGTTTGCCATGTGGGGCATTGATATGATCGGAAAGATTGAGCCTACAGCTTCCAATGGTCATCGTTTCATCTTGGTGGCAATCGATTACTTCACCAAATGGGTTGAAGCCGCATCCTATGCCAATGTTACAAAACAAGTGGTCGCTCGTTTCTTAAAACGGGATATCATTTGCCGATATGGAGTTCCCGAAAGAATCATTACTGATAATGGTTCTAATTTGAACAATAAGATGATGGCTGAATTATGCCGGGACTTCAAAATCGAACACCACAATTCTTCTCCGTACCGCCCAAAGATGAATGGCGCGGTCGAAGCGGCCAACAAAAATATCAAGAAGATTGTACAGAAGATGGTTGTCACGTACAAAGATTGGCATGAGATGTTGCCGTTTGCTTTGCATGGGTATCGAACGTCGGTACGCACGTCCACTGGGGCAACCCCATTCTCACTTGTATATGGTATGGAGGCAGTGCTACCGGTTGAAGTAGAGATTCCGTCCCTCAGAGTTATGATGGATGTTAAGCTAGATGAGGCTGAATGGGTACGAGCCAGATTTGATCAGCTGAGCCTTATTGAGGAAAAGCGATTGGCGGCTGTATGTCATGGGCAACTATATCAGCGCAGAATGAAACAGGCATTTGACCAAAAGGTGCGTCCTCGGGTTTATAAAGTCGGAGATGTGGTACTCAAAAGGATCCTTCCTCCCAATACAGATCACAGGGGCAAATGGACTCCTAATTATGAAGGTCCATTCGTGGTTAAAAAGGTCTTTTCGGGCGGAGCTTTATTGCTTACAACCATGGATGGCGAAGACTTTTCATCCCCTGTCAACTCGGACGTAGTCAAAAAATACTTCGCATGAATAGACCCGCTGGATAAGAAAAATAAAAAAAATCCAGGCAAAAAAGGGCATCCCGGCGAACCAAAAACAGAATAAGGTTCGGGCAAAAATTAGGGATATAATTAAAAAAATTTGTACACCCGGTAAGTTGAAAACCCGAAAGGGCAACTTAGGCAAAAAAGGGTATCCTGGTGGATCGAAAACCTGAAAGGGCGGTCCACACAAAAGAGGGATTTAAGCGAATGACTACGGTTTGAGTTATCTGTACCCTGTCACCGTTTGAACAACTGACGTTCTGAAGGATAGGAATCGGTCTGATCATTCCTCAGAAGGCAAGGTCGGGGAGTTTTGAAGACATACTGGTCATAACAGAATGGAAACTCAGTGGAATTCCGTTTTCACATTGCCATTAGGATAGTTTCTTTTCTCAATTTTCAGCGATCACCTCTTTCCAGAGATTGCTTCCAGATGTAATTGCCTATTCTGGGCTCTCAGTCAATAAATTGAATTTCAGTAAAAAGCTTGCCATTTTTGTTTTATTGCTTTGTTTGCAAAAACGTCCTAATTTTTGATAAAACATTGCATTTGAAAACATGACAGCCTTGCAATAACATGCGCAAAAAAAAACATTTGAAATTACTTCGAATGTTGAGTACTCCCGGATGGTGGATTCTAGCCACGCAATATTCGGGGCATGTGGGCATATTCTTTTGTTGCAGGTAGCAGGTGCAGATGATTTTAAGCACAAGACCAGCAATAAATCACCCCACGCAAAAGACGGGGGCAATTATGGGTAAGGAGATCGGCGTTCATCGTTCGGTCGACGATTGTTCATAACGGGTCGATATCAGTGAATTAAGTTCAACTGGGTACCGTTGCATCTTATTAAGTCGATTCTCCCATTCAGTACTTCCAACAGCTACAAGCTTTTCTATATCGATAACGGTCACAGGTTCCCCAAAAGAGTGGTCTCGTCGACACCGAAACTGATGGTCATTATCCCTAGCGAAGTCACAAGAGTTTGAAGAGGCTAGATCTTCTGTAAAATCCTCTTATGACATCCTTTGCGGGGACGATTTGTTGTGTTGTCCAAGCATGGGGCATGATTGTTTCCCCAGCATGAAGTGTTGGTCACCCCCAGTAGAGTTTGAGGACAGTTGGTCTTCTGTAAAATTCTCTCAAAAGGCATTCCCCAACACGAGACGCTTTAAAGCAGTTTTCTCCAGCAGAGTTTGTTATAAACTCGTCATCCCCAACGGAATTGTCCAAAGGGAAAGCTCGCCTAACATGGGGCATGGTGGTACTCATCCTAAGCTTGACAGTCATATTCTTCAGCAGACTACTGTGGATTTGCTTTGGGTTTCCCCAACAGATCTCTAAGGACTCTTTCTAGCAAGTTGCAGTAGAATGTTCTAACCAGGATTTGCATATCCCTGGCAGAGTAGCCCGATACCCAGCAAGATCGTATCTCTGGTCATGGTATCCCCACAGAGGTCAGCATCGAATCGTATCAGCAACTTCCAGCTGAGTTGTTGTTCTCTCCGCAGAGGTTTATCAGATCGACAGAATCTATTCCTCAACAAGGATGGTACAGCCTTTCCCTAGCCGGGTCAGAAGGTTGATAATCCCTATAAAGGATCTTGGGTTGAATAAATCCCCAAGCAGAGTTTTAATGGCTCATTTCCCCAGCAGGACGTCATTTAAAAATTTTCATCCCCAGCGGAGTTGCTGTGACCAGAATCCAGCCCCAAACAGATGGAATAATTCCTGCCAGAGTCGTCATTCCCTCATATCTTAAAGTCCAATTTATTTTTGGCAAGCTTGACAATTCGAAGCAGACGGATTGTTCATCCATTCGCCAGCAGAGATATTATCCTTTTAGGAGTCTCCGAGATTAAATCATTGATTGTGGTTCCTCAGCAGAGTCGGCAGAGATGACTGGCGCAGAGGCAGAGAGTAATTCGATTTTAAAATTCCAAAAGTCCAACAGTGGATTGGCAAAAGTCCATCTTCGGGTGGCAAAGCATCTAAAAGTCCAACAGTAGATTGGCAAAAGTCCGTCTTCGGGTGGCAAAGGTCCAACAGTGGATTGGCAAAAGTCCGTCTTCGGGTGGCAAAAGTCCAACAGTGGATTGGCAAAAGTCCGTCTTCGGGTGGCAAAAGTCCAACAGTGGATTGGAAAAAGTCCGTCTTCGGGTGGCAAAAGTCCAACAGTGGATTGGCAAAAGTCCATCTTCGGGTGGCACGAAGCTGTAAAGTCCACCAGTAGTGTGGCAGGCCAGTAGTCGTCTGGAATTGCATAAAAGACATTATTAAAGTCCATCAGTAGCGTGGCAGGCCAGTAGTCGTCTGGAGTTGCATAAAAGACATTATTAAAGTCCACCAGTAGTGTGGCAGGCCAGTAGTCGTCTGGAGTTGCATAAAAGACATTATTAAAGTCCACCAGCAGTGTGGCAAGCCAGTAGTCGTCTGGCGTCGTTCAAAAGACGTTGTTAAAGTCCACCAGCAGCGTGGCAAGCCAGTAGTCGTCTGGCATCGTTCAAAAGACAGATCTCTCCGACGTTTCATCGAGGACTCAATCCAGCAGTCTCGTTGGGTTTATATCCCTGTTTTTCTTCATCATCCAGAGCAAATTTTTGGTTATATTTGGTATTCAATCACTATATACCTTGAAAGTCCGAAAGCAATTGCTTTCAGGCATTCAGGTCTACAGCGCTTGAATAGGGGCAGCTGTAATACCCCAAAATTTGCTCTTCCCTTTTGGCATCATAGCATGGCATTATCATTTATCATATCATATCCATCTCATTAGCATTGCATTGCATTTAACATAGAAAAATGAAGCATGGCATCCTTCTTACCATCAGGGCATGTGATCAGGTGGAAGGTGGACAATCAAGGGATCATTCAAAGCATAAAAAGGTCAATCAAGTGGTCTCAAGGCAAGCCAAGAGGTCTCTCATGTCTCATACTACCTCAATTGATCATCCACAACCTCAAGGATAAGAGATACAATGGGAGATTGAAGCATTACATCCTACACTATGCAAGAAGTCCAAAATTGAAGGAAAACCCTCAAAAGAGATAGCTCATTGATTCAAAATCATTCCCAAGTGGCATTTCTCATCATCCTTTAAGAGGATACACAACATACTCTGAGGAATTGGAAATTGAAGACTGCACTTTTATCTCCTAACCAGAGGGGGCCAAAATTAGGGTTTCCAGTTAAATCAGGGAATCTTTGCTTTTTTGGGCAAAACTTGATGTCATGGTATTCTACATGTTCTTAAGTGTATGTATGTGTAAAATTGCATCTCAATTGGTTTTAGAAGTGGTTCAATTGGAAGAAAGATCAAGAATCAGAGAAATTGGGGCAAAGTCAAATAATCAGAGGAAAAAGTCAACTCTTGACTTTTTGAGCCCAAATTCATGAAATTCATGTTACATGTGTTCAATGTACAAAATTTGGTCAAGAAATTCCAAAGGAATCATGAAAAATTCAAGGTGTAGAAAGTTGCCATTTTTGGATGAAGAAGGGTTACTAAAAATAGCAAGTTTTGGCCATTTTGCATCAGAGTTTGAACCAAGGCCATTTAAATTTGGAGCACCAAATGAAAATTCCACTCTGCCTCAATGAAAGGTCTTGTTTTAAGCTTCAAATCCATGTGCAGAACATCTCCATTGGATAAAAATTGAGAGAGATATGATTGATCAAAGTTGGAGGAAAGTAGGCCAAAACTAGGCCATGACCAAGAATTTTCAGGTCATGCACGCAGTCATTTCAACAAGCATGTGGTGGGCCAGAAGTCAACCCTAATTTCTCCAAGAAGAAAGCTCCAAATGAGAAAATTTTCAACATCAAAGTTATTCCTTGTAGTGCACTCTTCAATGTTCATGTTGGACAAAATTTGATTTGATCATGTTATAAGGGAGAAATATTGGTTCCAAGTTAGGGTGATCTTGCTGAAAATCCATGCCATACACACCATGCCAGCCAACCTCACCTGCACGCCCATACACCAATTGGTTTCCTTCTGTTTCAAGCTATTTTTCATCATCTTGTACACCTCCATTTGACTTGTCTTCAACACCAATATTGCTCCCCAATGTACCCTCTTCCAAATGAACCCATAAACTCACCAACTCATTCATGGAGTAGAGAGAAAAACACTTGCAAAGCACCCTATGTTGGCACTGATACATTATTGGTTCTGCTGCACAATTTGGTTCACACACACACCAAACACCTCACATCAGATTTCCACATTAAACCAAACACACATGACATAAACCTCATACACTAGCACGTGCCTGGCATGAAAATGGAAAGAGCAAACTTGTTGAACAAGTTTCTGATGACAGCCGTGCCATTCATTCCACTTTCTTCTTCACCATAGCTTACCATAGGGAATCACCACCATATCATTACTCTCCCTAACTAACTTGACTCAGTTAGTTAGGGATGACTCACTCAAACCACCATGACTCAGTTAATTCACTCAGCTTAACCCTGGTTAGCTCCCCCTATAAAATAGATTTCACCCTATTCTTTCTTCCCTAGCTTCATTTTTCTCATTTTTCACTTCAAAACACTTCAAACTCTCCCTCACATTCTCTCTACTTTCCCTCTGATTTCACACGAGCTTCACCATCTTCCCTTCATCTACTTCATCTTCATCATCATCAATGGCATTGGATTGAAGTTTTCTACACAGTCCTCAAGGTTTTGGAAGCATTGTTCAACATTGAATCTCTCTGCTCTCAAGACCACTGGTTATATAGCATTCATTTTGCTAAGTTTGTGAAGCTCCAAGGTTGAAGAAGAAGCTAAGATCTCTGGTTTTCTGAAGAGTACTTCCAAATCTCCAATATTCAGGTACGAGTTTCATCCATTATAGACTTGATGTGAGTTTGTTTTCAGGTTCTTGCTCAAGAACTTGCCTGGCTAGTTGATAGGCCTTTAGAGGCATAGACCAAATGTTAGGGCAAATCTGTTTCCGTTGGATTCTCTCATATCATGAATTGTTTGTGCATTTTGTTCTTGAATTCGTGTTCTACCTTAGTTCCTCTTTCTATTGGTATACGTTTTGTGGATTTCTGGAGAAATCAAGGTTGCAGACGGTGGTGAGTGACCGGAGAAGGTGACCGGAGGTCCCTCTCCGGCCGGTGGCTTCATGTTAGGGTTTTATGACCAGTTTGAATGTGATCCGTTGGATGAGCGTGATCTAATGGCTACCATGCTGCCAACGCATAAAAATTCATGTGCATGTCACGTGATTCTTCTGATTTCATTTTTAAACATTGTGTGGCATGGTACATGGTAGCTATGGTGAACATTCATGCACATGCGTGAGATTAGGTTACTTTGACTTTGGTTTGACTTGGACTTGATCTGATGGTTGGGAGTGAGTCAAGATTGTTGACTGAGGGTTCATGTTTGTTAATATGCTCTGCGCGCTTAGTGGACTTAGCCAGAATGCTATTCGCACCTCCCTGTTTTAAGGCCCAATTGATTTTGAACTGAATAGTTACTAGGCATGCACCCCCATTCACATTTACATTCCATTTTATTTTTTTTCCATTTTTGCTACACGTTTCATAATTGATTTTTAAAAATATCAAATGATATTGGAAAATTCTACAAAGATTCATGTGTATTCTTAAAACATTTAGGAAATTTTTCATGATTTTATTTTCTGATTTTATGACCATTTTGCCCCTGTTCCATTATTTCTTTTGAATTTCCATTTGCATGCATACTTAATGTGACATATGATTTTGTGCATTTTTGTTCTTGATCATAAAAATTGATTTTGATGCCTTTCTTTTTGCATTGTGGTCACAATATGTTGAGGTATGTTTGAGATTTATGAGATGATTTTTAAGTCTTTTTTGGATGACTTTTGATGTGTTGCTTTGAGCATGAATGCATGAAACTTCCATGGGACTTTGACCTAATTGTTGAGTGACTTTGGTTCTGATTCATTGCTTGTGGACTTGATATGTTAATGGCATGTGTTCAAGGTGTTTGATTGGTGAAAGTCATAATTTTTGAAGCATGTTTGCTATTTGTTTGAAGCATGAAGTTTAACTTGTTCATTTTGTGAATGCATGCCTCATGTTTGGTTTGCTTGATCATGAAGGCACTTGTGCCATGAGTTGTGGTTTTGTTTGAGGATGTATAGCATGTTAATTGACTTCTGATTGTGACATATGGGTTTCATCTTTGCATGTTTGATGTTTATCTTGCACCTTAAGTCACTTGTTCCACAAGTATGAACCACATTCACATCACTTCACCTTTTCTTCTTTGCTTCTTGTTGGATTGAGATTTTGTTTGCATGATTTAGTATGCCCATTTAGGATAACATTAGGTTGTGTAAATATGAGTTACATTCTGACTTGGAAGCATGTATAGCATTTAATCTCATTTTATTTTGTTTGTCAACTTGTTTGAATTTGATTTGTTCATTATATTTTCTTACTTTACTTGTAAGTGATTGTGCTAACCATGTAGGGGCTTTGGTAAGTTTCAATTGAGTGTGGATAAGGAATCCACATTCAACTTCTATCCTTTCTCTTTTACAATTTCATTTTGTGTTTTGTTAAGCACTTATGTGCTTTCTTTTAATAACTCATCACTTGCCCTTTGTGAATTACAATTCATCTTCTACTTTAGAAGTGAATTGTTTAATTCATTCTTTCTTTAGACGTTAGGTTGAAACCTCACAAACCTTAGGATCACTCCCTTAACTAATCAATTAGGATTGAGTCTTAGTCCATATAGATCTTTACCTTTATCCTCCCTTAAGTCTCTTTTCTCATCTCAAAGAAAATTCAAAACATATAATAAAGGTAGGCATTTATTGCATTTAGGCCTTTCATATAAAGAAAAGGTTATAAGGGGTCTTCTCTTATAATCTTAGAATGTATAGCATATAGCCCATCTTGGGTCAATGTGTTAAACATTTGATCTTGTATGAGGGACTTAAATGCAATACTTGTTGAAGGTGCAAATAATAAAAAACACTTCTTCATTTCTTAATCAACAAAACACTTAATAAACACAAGTATGCTAGTGTGTTTGAACCTTGACAATTGGAACTAAGTGTGGGGGTCTTCTTCACTCTTAGTGTGCTTTCTTACCCATTCCATCTTGGAATGTGAGGATGTACACATTCCGATGACTAAGATTCAGATACACTATCATATGCAAACAAATAACAAAACACTTCTTTCTAAAAGACAAAAACAAACAATAACGTCTTTCCTTCGGGAATTCTTTTCTCACCTCATTCACTCTTAGCGTACGAACGTGCTTCTACTCTGTTCTCTTGCAAGATGGTAACGCACTCGGACCAGCGAGCCTGCAACACCTGAGCTAGAACGTCAGCCGTTCTCTAAAAAACACAAACAATCCATCCCTAGTGAGGGGAACTACGTCGCTCTGATTCTCATGTTCCCGATGAGATACGTAGGCAGTGGGGTAGGGCCCATGCGAGCACTTCTTTTATTTTCCCTACATTTGTTCTCCTTCCTTTCTCTCTTTCTTTCAATTCCTTTTCCAGTTCCATTTCCAACATTCTTTTCTTACACCCTTTGATTGAAGCAGCAAGCGTGGATCCCATCGGGTACGATGGACGCGAGGGGGTGCTAATACCTTCCTCTCGCGTAACCGACTCCCGAACCCAGTTCTCTTGGTCGCGAGACCATGCTTTTCCTTTCTCTTAGGTTTACGCGGTGTTTCCTTTCCCTCTCTTGGGATAAATACACATTGCTGGCGACTCTGTTTCGGTGCCACTTTCGCGTTTGTACTAGGATGAAAATCCCGGGAGCGACATCATGGTTGAATTAATCCAAAACCCTAATTTTTTTTCAAAATGTATTTTAATTGAATAAAAATTCAATTAAAATGATCAAAATTGTTTAACATATGGAAAACAAATTGTGATCTTGGATTAATGCTTTAAAAATTAAGTATTGACCTACAAAATAATTAGAAGTCATTAAAAGTTGCAAAATCAAGATGGAAAAAATATTCAAAATGTCAAAAACAATTAAAATATTAATTCTTTGCAAAAATATCAATTATATAAAATAAATAATATTTTTGGGATTTTTTGGGAAAATCAAATATTTTAACATTTTTGTGAATTATTAAAAAAAGAATCAACTCAAAATCATTAAAACTCAGAGAGAAATTAATTTTTGAATCAATTAAATAAAATCACAAAAGTTAAATATTTGAATTTATGAAAATGGCGCCAAGAACATGGACCAAGAACACGCGCGTTTTCTGCCTTGCCCACATTTGCATTTTCTATCCAATCTCAATGAATACTTGATTATATCATGCAATCCACATACCAATCAACTTGTTTCAACCTCACGATCATGTCTATGGCAATTAATTTCATTTAAATTAAACATAAAACATGAAATCACGGAAAATCCTCAAGAACCCTAAATTCTGCATGAAGGCTGGGATTTTTAATACACGATTCAAATAAAGCAATTGCTTGAGGGAACACATTCCATGCATGATTATGAACATTTGGCAAAAGTATTGTGCAAGGAAATGTGCATAGATTGAGAGATGACCAAGTTTAGGCTTACCTCTAGGTCGTGACAGCAAGAGCAAATTGATTTATGAGTTGGAGGTGTTACAGATAAGTTGTGATGATCTGAACAGCTTCCCTACACCCTATGGAGTGTGTTTGAATGCTTGGACTTGATGGAAATTGGCTGGATCATTTCATGGCATCTCAATTGCACTTTGGTTAAAACCTTGAGCAATTAACTGGTGATTCTAAGAAATCAGTGTTCCAGATGTTGTTTAAGTGTTTGATCAGCTCACATATGATGCATATGAGGTGTGTGTGTGATTGGTTTGAGTGGAATTGCTCTCTAATGAAAAACCCGATAGTGACTTGCTAAGAAAGGCATTTTTGAGAGTGAGAAGTTGATTTTGAGAAAGGCAAGTGTTATAGGCCTTTGGTGTACTTAAACTGATCACAATTGAGCTCTATTTATAGTAGAGCAAGTTTATTTTGCAAGGAATAGTGAATGGCAACTCCTGAGTAGGTTTGGCCAATGTTGGCAAATGAAAATCCAAGTCTCCTCTAGCCATTGACTAGAGGTTAGGGCACAGGCTGCTGGTCCCCTTGGTCTTGGATAAGTCTTGACTGAATTCAGTTGAGAATGGCTTAGTCCATGCCACCTTGATGCTTCCATTGAATGCTCCAATCCAAAATTGGAGTCTTGTCCCTATTTTGGGCAATTTTATGTTCAACATGCTATTTCTTATTCTAAGGACTTTGGAGGCTTGGCTCAGTGATTGTCCCCTTTAGATTCAATCCTCAGATGTGTCCAAAGTGATGACAAGGCTTGGAATTGGCTGATTTTGGCAAATCGAGCAAAAGTGTAAAATTCTGCCTTGCCTTGGCAGATTTCAACAAGGCAACTTGCCAATGTCATATCTCATGGCTCAAGTTGAATTTGGTGATGTTCTTGACCATTTTGGAAAGCTCTTATATGATACAACAACTGTTTGACCATATTTGGTTTTGATACTTTTTGGATCCAAGTGAAAAATACCCCTACATTTGGAAAAAAGTAAGGCAAAATCTGACTTAGCTAAATTTTCACTAAGTGGGAATCCTTTTTGATCCTTTGTGTATGTTTGAGGGTGTATACAAGTTGAAGATCATGTCATTCCTTGATTGATCCTTTGTCTAAAAGCTCTGAGAGGGCTTGAAACCCTAATTTTGATAGTAGTGAATACTCACCCATCTTTGGGGAGACTGATGAGGCATAATGACACACCCATATTGTGATGATGATTTGCACAGTAATGGGAAATCTTAGTGGTCAAAATTTGGGGTATGACAGATGCCCCTATTTAATCTTCTTGGACCCGAAGGTGTGAATGACGAAGGTATTCGAGCATTCGGGGTGCAAGAGGATTAAATATCAGAATACCCAAAATTTTGATGGTGGTGATGAATGGCAGATCGCATTCATCTTCTTTTGCTAAGCAATGATGCTTAGAAAAGGTAAACTTCCCCTCGATCCTGGTCTTCAGCCAAGGAACTGGTCTTAGTTTTCTTAAATAAACTTCCCCTCGATCCTGGTTACCTACCAAGGAACCGGTCTTAGTTTCTGATTTAAACTTCCCCTCGATCCTGGTTTCCTACCAAGGAACTGGTCTTAGTTTCTGATTTAAACTTCCCCTCGATCTTGGTTTCCTACCAAGGAACTGGTCTTAGTTTCTGATTTAAACTTCCCCTCGATCCTGGTTTCCTACCAAGGAACTGGTCTTAGTTTATTATTCAAACTTCCCATCGATCCTGGTTTCCTACCATGGAACTGGTCTTAGTTTCTTTTGTCAATAAACTTTTTTGGCAAGGGACGCTATTTGTAGTGGCTTTCCTCAAACTTCTCGCCGAATCTTCCTGGGGAGATGCCATTTGATGGAAAAAGTTAACGTCAGGCTTGTTGGGGAATCCGGTCGTCTGAGTTGTAGAGGCGTACAAACTTCTATGTTGGAGATGCCATTTGTTGACTCTACTGGGGATACTCCGTATTCGCTTGTGTATGGTATGGAGGCAGTTTTACCTATTGAAGTCGAAATTCCTTCGCTCAGAGTCATCGTGGAAGCAGGTCTTGACGAAGCTGAATGGGTTCAATCCAGATACGACCAGCTGAATCTCATCGAAGAGAAGTGCCTTACAGCCGTTTGTCATGGTCAATTGTATCAAAGATGCCTCAAGCGAGCTTTTGACAAGAAAGTTCTTCATCGGGCATTCTATGAAGGCGAACTCGTGCTCAAGAGATATTCACCAGTTCACTTGGATCCACGAGGCAAGTGGACTCCCAATTACGAAGGACCCTTTGTTGTCAAGAAGGCCTTCTCAGGCGGAGCCCTGATCCTCACCACAATTGATGGGGAGGAGTTGCCATCACCCGTGAACTCCGATACAGTCAAAAAATATTGTGTCTGAAAAAAAAGTGGATAAGAGTCCGCTAGATTGACATCCGCAAGGACAATCTAGGCAAAAATGGACGTCCTGATGGAGCGAAAAAAGAAATGTCCATGCAAAAGTTAGGGACAATGAAAAAACAATAATAGCCCGCTAAGTTGAAAACCCAAAAGGGCGACTTAGGCAAAAATGGGCATCCCGGTGGACGAAAAAAAATGTGTGAAAAACATGTCCAGGCAAAAATTAGGGATAAAGGCATTGACTGTGAACGCTTAAGCCTCTCTTCCTCATGGCTAGATCTCAGACGATAACAGAACATTCCAATCATCATCGACTGGTGCAAGGCGTTGGAACCTAGACTTACATTGGATGGTGGCCAATGTTGTAATCAATGTAAAGCATGATTTCCCTTTGCCATTTACATTTGTTTTTCAATTTTATTGCAAATTTCCTCATCAAGGATTTTGCATCCTTGTACACACTTTCTATACAAAAATTTTACATTCAATAAAATGCATTCTTTTGTTATCTCAATTTGTTTCATTCCAGTATTTCGTTTGCAAAATAAACAATTATTTGCGATCACATAATACTAAAAAAGCGTTGAGAACAATAAAAAGCTAAATCAATCGAGAAAGCATTATGCATTGCATGTGTTACTGGTAACTCCTGCAAGATAATCAGTAATATCCATTGGTAAGCCTAACGTCTGGCCGACAATGTTGGGATTCTATGAAGAAGTTGTTGTTTCCTCAGCAGTTCCTCAGCAGAGTCATCATTCTCCCCAGCAAGTTGCCAAGGTGTTCCCAACAAATACGCTTTGTTCTCTTTTCCCCAGCAAGGGTTGTGCATCATCTCCAATGATTTGGAACTATCTATCACCAGCAGCAGTGGTTTCTCCTCAGCTGAGTCAACATGATTCGGAAACTTCTTTTCCCCGCGCAGAGTCAGTCTTGGTAGGGAGGATTGATTTAATTCTTTCATCCCCAACAGAGACAGCCATGGTGATTTAGAAGCCTGAGATGTTCTCGGTTTCTTTCCCCGGCAGGATCATCTTAATTTGTGAACTCTCTTCCAGAGTTTGTCTTTATCTGTGGGTCCTCTCCCCGGTCGAGGGTGTCGAAGTCGTTTTCCTACGATTTCTGCCTAACTGCCTCGTTGTGCCTTATCTTGCACCTTTGCATTGCATGATATCAAGCATCATGTAGTAAAGCATACATAGCATATGCATCGATCATACTCCCTCTCTTTTGCCTGACTTATCTCCCAGCAGATTTTCATCCAAGCTTTGCACTTATCTCTTCAAACACTTTCAACTCTTCTTTTGTCGTCGTCGCCAAATTCTCGAGCTACTCTTTTATTTAATCCCCTTTTACCTCGAATCATCGAAAAGCTGGCGCAATTCGTACATTCAGGTCCAAGAGGATTAAATAGGGGAAGCTGTCGTAACCCGAAATTTGACCTCCCTCTTTTTCCTTTTGTATAAGCATGCGCATTCACATCGTTAGCATACGTATTCACACTTTTCTTTGTGTATTTCCTGTTGCAGGATATTCAGGTTTTCCAAGCCCGATTAATCATATCCTCACAAGGTCATCACGTCATCAAAACAAGCACAAAATGAAGGTTTCTATGCCTATTCATCAGTTTTGAAAAGTTCTTTTGGCCAACTTTTTTGTTGTGCAATCACTCCAATACTAGGGCAAACAATTATGCACGAAAAATCAAGTTTAGAAATAGCAAATGATCAACAATTGTGTTAATCGATTAACACAGGCAGAATAGGCACAATTTGCTACTTTCTCATGACAGCACCTTTGCACATATTTTGGTCTTGGATTCTTGTAGCATAAGGAATATTCTAGACAACTCTAAACATTTCAAAGCTACACAGTTCATTCCAAGTGCATTTGCTCTAATACTTCACTTTAAATCAAGTGCACCATGTTCCTTGTTTTCCAAGTAATGTGGATCTTTGGATGTTGGAGTTCACCTTGGGATTATTACCGAGTTGGTTCTAACTAACCGACTTAATCGCCTTGACTCGGTGAGTCAAGTCCAACTAACTCCTAACCTAGCTCAAAACCCAAAGCTATTACCAAAACAAATTCCAAACCTCTCACACTCCAAGCCTAAAATCTATGTAAACACACCTTCACCCACTTTTCAATGCTTCAACCACACTCAACCATTCTCTCCCATTTCTCACACAAATTTCTCTTAATTCTCTGACATTCTCTCTGATTTTTTCTGCTACATTTTCATCTTCATCTCAATTCTCTCCCAAAACCTCACTAAAAGCTCTTAATTCTTGAAGAATAATCACTTTTCACATTGACAGTGATTATTTATTGAGCTTAACCTTCATTGCCATTCCATTATACTGGTTTTTCTGGAGTTCTAGTAGCTTTTGGATTCATCTCAAGTGATCGATTCAAGTTTCTTCGTTGATAATTCTCATTTTGGAGTTTTCGTCGCAATTTGATCGGTTTCGATACGTTTCAGCTATAATTGAAGATTCCTCTGGTTTTCTTTGATTATCCTCATCAAGATCACATTACGACATTTACCAAGGCACATCTCAGCCTCGTAGGTTGGTGGATCTCATTCGTTTTTCTGTTTCAATCGTTTTCGTATCGTTTGCGATGTAATTTCGATATTCTTGCATGTGAATTGATTATACTTTTGCTTGATCCATGATCTTGATTGTTTAATTGATTCTATTGTTGATCATTTGCTGTTTCTAAACTTGATTTTTCGTGCATAATTGTTTGCCCTAGCATTGGAGTGATTGCACAATCAAAAAGTTGGCCAAAAGTACTTTTCAAAACTGATTTTCTGCTCTCTGTCCAGTGTTAATCGATTAACACATTGCAGTGCAATTGTGTTAATCGATTAACACTTTTTCTTACATTTTCAAGTGTGTTTGCCATGCTTTCTTCATTTTAACTTCCATTGATTGTCATGCTTGATTTTATGGATGTTTTACATGTCATTTCACTTCTGATTGAAGCATATTCATGAACTTTCAATGCACATTTTCGATTATTCATTTGTTTCATGTTCTTAGCATTGTATGAACATAGTAATTTTTGCACTATCTCTGTTCACATGATACATGAGTTTGTGTGGCATTTTGATGAATCATTTGGCATTGTTTTGCATGAAGGTTATTCCTCATGGATAAACTTAATCTTGTATACTAAATAATTCACACCTTTTTGCTTTAATGACATTCCATTCTCTTTGGAAAGTTGTTAGCATGTTTCTCCCTTGATTAATTGATCGAAACTTTGTTTCGATTAATCGATCTTCCCTTTTCCTCTCTTTAGGCCTCCTTTAGAGATTTTTCTCTTGATCCCCTCGTAGAGTTGGAGTTTGCGCTATGCCCTACATCGGAGCACTGTACAAATTGATGCCATTACGCTGTCCGTTTCTCTACGCATGAGCACTGTACAACTTGAAGCTGTTGTGTCGTCCGGTTCAACTTCCGCATTACACCCTATGTTAGAGAAGGAATGAGAAGGGAGAATTCCTACTCTCATTCTGACTACTTCAGGTAGGGGACGAATGACCCTGTGCTTGGCTTAGTTACCTCTATCTCCAGACGGTAGTGTGTTTTCATTCCCCAGTCGGGTCGATCCCTGATCACTCTTTTCTCTTTGCAATCTCTTTCGATCCATGATCACTCCAATCTCCATCTCTCTTGATTAATCACCTTCTTGGTTACGATCCTTTGTTCATTGGGTTAGTAAGCTTTCTTCATTTCAATACCCTATTCTTTTCTTGCGGTCAATCATTTCTTTTTTGATCCCCCTGAAGAGTCTCAATTCTCTTTCTTTGGCCCAACACAGTTTTCCTGTCACGACCATTTTTCCCCAGGAGTTCGCAACCTTCTCTTGGTTCTTCTCCTTTGTTTGGTTAATCATTGCCTGTCAGTTAAAACACCAATGTTTGCACTCCTTCTCAGTTAACCATAGCCTGTCTGTTAAAATACTGAGTTTTCTTTGGTTAATCACCTATTCTTGGTTAATCACCCTTTTCTTCAGTTAACCACAGTCCGTCTGTTCAAATACTGGAGCCCTTTTTGAGTTAATCACCTTCTCTTGGTTAATCACAAATTTTTCTCGGTTAATCACAACTCTCTTGTTAAAACTGAATCCCTTGTAGTAGGCAATCTTTCTTGATTCGAATACTTGCACCCTTGGGCTAGTAACCTCTTTTGGTTTAATACCCTTCTTTCGTTGGTTAAGTGTTGTTTGTTCAGTCGATACCAACATCCCTTTTGGGTTACGACCTTTGATCGGTCCCACATCCGTTCTTCTAGTTAATCACAATTTTCTCTGTTAAAACCAATGCTTCTCTATCCCCACAGAGTTGTAATTCTTGTGTCCTCGGTTAACCACTATTTACCAGTTAATATACCGAGGCCCCTTTAGAGTCAAACACCTTCTCTTGGTTTAGCACTCTCTCTCTTGGTTTATCACAGTCCGTCTGTTGACACCAGCTTCTTTTCCCCACCAGGGTCCTACTCTCTTTCTTTGGTTAACCACGGCCAGCCAGTTAACATACCGAGTCTCCTTTTTCTCTTGGTTATGACACCATCCCTTTATTTGGATCCCCAGAGGAGTCCTTCCTATTCCCTTTGCTCTTACATTCTGGGTTTCGACACCTATTCTCTTTGTTATTCGCAGCGGAGTTTCTTTCATTCTCGGTTCTAACACCATTCTTTTCCTAGTCTCTTGTGCAATCGCTCTTACTGTAGGGTCTTCTCCAGTAGAGTTTTTTCTTTCACTCTTGCTCTCGGTTATGACACCACTTCTTTCGTCTCCTTGTTTCTTTCCGGGTTTGTTTTCCGTTCGGTTCCCCGAACTACGGAAGCTCTGATTTTGCATTCTTCTAAATGTCAGATACGTAGGCACGAGACGCAATATCTTGGCCAGCAAACTTCCATCCTTTTCCTTTTCTTCCCTTCTTTTCCCTGGTTCCCCGAACTATGGAAGCTCTGATTCTGCATTCTTCTGAATGTCAGATATGTAGGCATGAGACGCAATGTCTTGGCGAGCACACTTCCACCTTTCTTTCCTTCTCCCTTTCTTCCTTCCTTTTCGCTGTCCCCTGGTTCCATGAACTACGACGCTCTGATTTCATCATTGCACTATGAGGGTACGTAGGCACGAGGGCCACAATCCTCCGCGAGCACTTTCTTTCTTTCTTTTGTTTTTCCCCTTTCTCTCTCTCCTTTCTTTTTGTTAGAAGCCTTTAGATAGATAACACATCCAAGCCTAGAAGCAAGCAAAATGGTTCCCGTCGAGTACGACGGATGCGTTAGGTGCTAGTACCTTCCTTTCGCATAACCAACCCCCCGTTCCCATTTCTCTTCCCCTTGGGTTTTATCGATATTTTCCCTGTTCTTTGGGACTAAATAAAGTTCGGTGGCGACTCTGCTGTTATCTCTGAGTGTGCGATTCACTCAGGTAGAAACCAACCATCTTCAATGGACCTTCAAGGTGATTTTGCCATTGTGGATGGGCTCTAGAGATCCTTTTGAGCTTATAAGACAATACATTGAGGCATTGGCTCATGCCTAGAAGAAATTTTTCATCTGGAGGCCTCAGTTGACAAAAACCCTAATTTGGTGACACATGCGATCTTGAGGCTTGTTTCACTTGGAATGCTGCAACCTTATGCTTGGTTCTTGAGGTGGGAGTCCTCTTGATCCTTTATGGGTGTTTAAGAGGCTAGACAAGTTGAAGGTCATGTCATCTCTTGATTGATCCTTTGTCTAAGTTCTTTGAGAGGGCTTGAAACCCTAATTCTTGATTGTAATGAATGCTCAATAATCCTTGAGGAGATTGATGAGGTATGGAGGTTCCTTCATATTGTGATGATGATTTACACAATGATGGGAAATCTTGGTGGTCAAAATTTGGGGTATGACAGATCTCTACTTCTGTGGGGAACACTGCTTCCATGCCATATACTAGAGAGAAAGGGGTTGCCCATGTTGAAGTGCGGACAAATGTGCGATAACCGTGAAGAACAAAGGGTAGCATCTCATGCCAGTCTTAGTAGGTTACAACCATTTTTTGAACCATCTTTTTGATGTTCTTGTTTGCTTCTTCTACCGCTCCGTTCATCTTAGAACGGTAGGGAGATGAATTATGGTGTTCGATCTTAAACTCAGCGCACAACTCTTTCATCATCTTGTTGTTCAAGTTAGATCCATTATCAGTAATTATCTGGCTTGGAGCACCATAACGACAGATGAGATTGTTCTTGATAAAGCGGATTACCACTTGTCGGGTTACATTGGTGTATGATGCTGCTTTGACCCACTTGGTGAAGTAGTCAATGGCTACCAGGATGAACCGATGTCCGTTTGAAGCCTTGGGTTCGATCATGCCAATCATGTCTATTCCCCATATGGAAAAAGGCCATGGGGAAGAGAGAACCTTGAGATGTGTTGGTAGTACATGGATTTTGTCTGAGTATATCTGACACATGTGACATCTCCTCATGTACTTATAGCAATCGGATTCCATGGTAAACCAATAGTACCCTGCTCTTAAAATTTTTCTCGCCATTGTGTGTTCGTTGGTATGAATTCCAAAGGATCCTTCATTAATTTCTTTCATCAGCATGTTTGCTTCTGGTCTGTCTATGCATCAGAGCAAGACCATGTTGAAATTCCTCTTATAGAGTGTATCACCGCTCAGGAAGAAGCTGCCAGCCGGCCTTCTGAGGGTCTTTATGTCTTTTCTGGATGCCCCAGGTGGGTATTCTTGTTTCTGAAGGAAGCATTTGATATCGTGATACCATGGTCTGTCGTTTATGACTGCTTCAATTGTGAAGATGTAGGCGGGCCTCTCAAGGCGCATTATGTCAATCTTAGGTACGTCATTCCATTGACCTACACTAATCATGGAAGAGTGAGTGGCTATTGCATCAGCCATGTGATTCTCTTCACGAGGGATGTGATGAAACTCGATTTTGTTGAAGAATGGTAACAACCTTCTCGCGTAATCTTTGTAAGGAATCAGTCTTGATTGGTATGTGTTCCAATCTCCTTTGATCTGATTGATAACCAGGGTTGAGTCTCCATACACATCCAAGTTCTTAATTCTTAAGTCAATTGCTTCTTCGAGACCCATAAAACAAGCTTCGTATTCGGCCTCATTGTTTGTGCATTTGAACATCAATCTGGCAGTGAAAGGAATGTGGGTACTGTGAGGTGTTATGATGATTTCCCCAATTCCGTTTCCATAATGGTTGACAGCTCCATCAAATATTAGTCCCCATTGGAACTTGGTTCTGGCCCTTCACTGGGTAGCGGTTCATCGCAATCTTTCATTTTTAAGTACATGACATCTACGTCTAGGAAGTCAAATCCGACTGATTCTTGATCGTCAATCAGTTGATGAGCCAAATGTTCGGCTAAAATACTTCCTTTGACGGCTTTCTGAGCATGGTACTCGATGTCGTATTTTGATAACAACATCTGCCAACGGGAATCCTTCCTGTGAGAGCAGGCTTTTCAAAGAAGTACTTGATTGGATCCATTTCGGAGATTAACCAAGTAGTGTAACAAATCATATACTGGCGAAGACGTTTGGCTGCCCAAGCCAGAGCACAACAAGTTTTCTCAAGCATAGTGTACTGAGTTTCACAGTCGGTAAATTTCTTGCTCAAATAGTAAATGGCAGACTCTTTCCTTTTGGTTTCATCTTGTTGGCCAAGTACACATCCCATTGAGTCTTCCAAGACTGTTAGGTAGATGATCAGTGGTCTTCCTTCCACTGGAGGTGATAGAATCGATGGATTTAGCAGGTATTTCTTGAAACTGTCGAAGGCGGTCTGGCAGTCTTCTGTCCATACGCAGTCCTGATTCTTTTTGAGTTATTTGAAGATCGGAGCACATGTCGCGGTCATAAGGAATATAAATCTAGAAATGTAATTCAAACGTCCCAGGAATCCCCTGACTTGTTTTTCAGTCTTTGGAGAAGGCATTTCTTGAATGGCCTTGGCCTTGTCAGGATTAACCTCAATTCTTTTCTGGTTGACGATGAACCCTAAAAGTTCCCCTGAACGGACACCGAATGTGCACTTTTTGGGATTCAAGCGGAGTTTGTACTTCCTCAGACGCTCGAATAGCTTTCACAGGTGGGTCACATGCTCCTCTTCTGCCTTAGATTTGACAGTCATATCATCGACATATACCTCTATTTCTTTGTGTATCATGTCGTGAAACAGAGTAGTCATGACCCTTTGATAGGTTTCCCCGACGTTCTTCAAACTGAACGACATTACCTTGTACCAAAAGGTGCCCCATGGGGTGATGAATGAAATTTTTTCCATGTCTTTCGACACCATTTATCTGATTATAGCCCGAGAATCCATCCATGAAGGAGAATACTTTGAACTTTGTTGTACTGTATACCAGAATGTCAATGTGTGGTAAGGGAAACTGATCCTTTGGACTGGCCTTATTCAGATCCCTGTAGTCTACACACATTCTGACCTTTCCGTCGTTTTTCGGAACTGGTACTATGTTGGCTGTAACACCCCGATTTGTTTAATTGTATTTATTTCATTTATGTGAATTTTGTGAAATGTGTGAATTTATTGTATTTTACCTGCTAATTGAGTTAATTGGCTAATTTCTCTGATAGGTAAAATATTTGCAATAAATTATAATTTCTTTTCAACTTTTATATCCCGAAATATATTTCATCGCTGTTTATGTTTTATCGCATTTTGAGAGGGTTTGGGAGATATTTGAGGGTGAGGGCAAAATGGTCATTTGAGTGGTTAGATGTTTCTATAAAAAGATAAATAGAGAGAGAAAGGAAAAGAAAAGAAAGAAAATGGAAAAGAAGAAAAAGAGAAGAGAAGGAAAAAGAGAGAAGAGGAAAAAAGAGGAAAATCGAAGAAAACTGTGTTCCAATCGCGATTAATCGGGTAAGGGTGAGAAGTTTCGATTATATCTTGCTTGTATATGTATATGTGTATGTTTTCTTGGATTGTTTTGGTTATTTTCTTCTAGTTTTCATTTTAGGTTTAAATGGTAGAAATGAGTAGAAATCGATGTTTTCACGGTTAGAATTTGGAATAAGGTTGTGTAGTATAGTCGGGTGAGGATAGGAATTAATCGGGAAGGGTCGTTTATGTGTTTTCAAGTGGTTTTGAGCGAGTTTGGAGTTGGGGTAAACTGATAAAATTATGTTTCAAAATATTTCAAAACTAGAAAATGTGTTGGATGGCTTTTTAATGGTGAAAATATTGTAGTATGTCGAATTCTGAGACCGGAGCTTTTTACGGAATCGAAATCGGAGGTCCGGAAGGTATTTAACGATCGAAAACTGAGTTTTTAACAAATTATGCGCAGTATGAGTCAACCTAAAGGACTATGAGTCAACCTAAAGAACCTTGAGTCGACCTAAAGACTCGACCTGAGCATACCTGCGCGTGACACAAATTTTCCAAAATGTCCGATTTTGTTTTCATAACTTTTGAACTGTAAGTCCGTTTTGACCCCCGTTTGAAGCGTTGGAAAGCTAATGAAATATTCTTTCTATTAAAAATGGTTTGGAGGGTAAAATATGATTTAATTAATTCATGTTTTTTTGAAAAATAGTCGGGTTGTCGGGTTTTTATCGCGTTAATTGTGTGCGATTGATGTGTTATCATGCTATATGCTTTTGATATGTAACGTGTAGCTGGTGTGCTGTTATATGATGTGAATATACATGATGGAATGTTGTGATGATGTGTTGTGGCCTTATGGAAAATATGTGCATTGTTTTGGATTGGATGTTGTTGTGTGGTAAAATACATTTTTTGATTGAATATCAATGTATATTGTTATGATGTATTGTGGGTAGCCTTTGCGGTGTGAATCCCTTGTGGAAGTAATTGTGATTGTATGATTTTTGTGGTTTGTGGTTTGTGATGAAATGCATTGTTTATGTGAAATTCAATGTATGTTGTGTGGTGGCCATTATGGTTTGAAATGCATTGTTTGAATTGTTTTCAATGCATGAATAATGATGATGAGATAATTCATATGGTTGAATTGTGAAGATGCATTTGATTGTCATGAGTTCTTGTGTGTCAAGCATCATGATATGCATCTTGTGATGTCGTGTGCCCTTGTGGGGTGTGAGCGACAAATCGATTCTAGAGGGAATCCGCTATAACATCGTGTGCCTTAAAAAAATAAGAGGACCTAAAGATATGATTATAGATGATCGTGTGCCTTAAATACATAAGAGGACCTAAAGCGATCGGGTCGTGTGCCTTAAATACATAAGAGGACCTAAAGAGATCCATAAATGTCGTGTGCCTTAAATACATAAGAGGACCTAAAGCAACGGGGAGCATCGTTTGCCCGACGGGGTGTTACGTGAGTGATCCTCAGTAACAAGCGATGGTTCCAATAGTTCCTGAGTGAACTGGTGATGAGAAATGATGGATGGATGGTACCGCATATGCATTTGCATAGATTCGTTGTGTCGGTCTCTTTGCATTTGCATTAATCATGAATGGATTGATTATGTGTGAAAATGTGAATGGTTTGATTATGTGATTATGTGTGGAAATGTGAATTGATTGAGTACGTGTTGAAAATTATGATTGGGTTGGTGAATTGATGTGCTTATGTGATAAATGCATTGGTGGTGGATAATATGTTTTATCTATAGACATATGTTATGTGATGTGGTGATGTGATTCTTTATGTCATAACATTGGTTTGCATTATGTGTGAATATGTGATTATGTCGGTATAATTGATATATGCTATATTTTGTGGTGATGTGGTGGTGTGGTTCCATATGTCATAATTGTGGTTGGATTATGTGTGATATGTTTTGTATTTGTGGCATGCTATATGTGTTAGTATGTGATGGTATGGGTGAGATGATTTATACATGTGTTTGAATGTGTGTTTGCATATTATTATTGAAATTCTGGAACAGATATCAGATGTCCTACCCAGATGTTGAGACACTGATATCCAACACAATGAACAAGATCACAACAATAATAACAGTGCAGAAAGTAAAGAACACAGTGATATGTTTACCCAGTTCGGATCATCAATCCTACTCTGGGGGCTACAAAGCCAGGGACGAAACCAATATACGATAGTATCAATTCACAGATCATACAACAACCTCACCCGGTTACAATCTGCTCACTTAATCACTACCCTTCCTATGACTTCTACCTAAGACTCACCTAGGTATGAGGCCCTCCTCAAATCCCTCTACAATCACAACCTGTGATTGGTTCCTTTCAACACAAGTAACAAAACGAAAGCCACATAATTCTCAATACTTCAAAGCTTATGAGAATTGACACACAAGAAACTCAATGCTTAAAAGCTTATGAGTAACTGACAGAACTTACAACACAAAAACCAGTCCTTATACTGTTATCAGAATGATACCAGTTAGGCTCACAAATAACACTCGAAAACCCTAACAAAAACACACGTAAGTTCCACACCTAAACTAGGTTTACACCAGTCAATATATAGCATTAAATCTGGACTAGATTGGGCTTCAAAAACGCAGCAAAGAGACTACTCACAAATCTGCAAAATAAACTCCAACAAAATAGGTCTTCAATCTAAAGTTTCCTAATATGTCTCCATAATTAGAAAGTGCTGAAAATCCGAAAAACCAACAAACAAACACAACCGAAAAATACTTTGGATGCCACATAGGATAACTAAATATTCACAGAATATTCAGTAACAAATAACAGCAACAGAATCTCCCTTTTAAAACAAAGTCAGACGCGATGTCCTAAGGGCCCGTATGGGACATCTTTATTCGACATGTTGAATGCAGAAAATTAGAACATCTTGTTCCAACATTTTGCTGCTAGAATAGTTTTAGTAAAATAAATGCCAACCACAAAATCACAGAAATAACAATCTCACCCTTTGGCTTATTTTGGCTAAAACTACACACCAAACAAATCTTGCAAAGATAACACAAGAAAAAATCCATATCAGGGACAGCAGCGAAATACCAACACACAACACAGCATTGCAGCAGAAAAAAAAACTCCCCCTCAACTACAGCAACACAACAACATTCAACATTCTCCACCTCAGCTGCAGCAACATTCAAAAACTCCCCCTCGACTGCAGCAACAACACAAGCATACTACTCCCCCTTTTTAGCCAGAAATATGACAAAGGCAAGCAGAACAATTCTTAATTTTTTAGAAATGATCAAGTCATAAACCAGAATAAACAGCATCAGAGAGTAGATGCACACCACAACACATGACCAAGTGTCATGCTCAAACCGCAACATCTTCCCCTTCACAACCACCTGCACACACTGCACTACCAGAACCACCTTTAATCTTTTTAATCTGGCAGCCAGAAGGAACATTAATTGCTATAGTTCTTCATGAATGCAAACCCCAAGTTGGCTCCTCAGGTTTTCAAACTGAACTGCATCCAGAGCCTTGGTAAATATGTCAGCAAGCTGATTTTCTGTGCTCACGTGCTCAAGAGTTATGACTTTGTCCTCCACGAGTTCTCTGATGAAGTGATGCCTGATATCAATGTGCTTAGTCCTGCTATGTTTAATAGGATTTTTAGAAATATTAATATCACTCAGGTTATCACAGAATAATGTCATGACATCTTGTGTGACATTATACTCAGAAAACATTTGCTTCATCCACACCAGTAGAGCACAACTACTTCCAGCTGCTATGTACTCAGCTTCAGCAGTAGAAAGAGATACAGAATTTTGCTTCTTACTAAACCATGAAATAAGATTATTTCCCAAAAAGAAACAACCTCCAGAGGTACTCATCCTATCATCAGCACTTCCAGCCCAATCAGCATCACAATATCCTACTAAAATGGAAATTGAGTCATGGGAGTACAACAACCCATAATCACATGTACCACTCACATACTTAAGAATTCTCTTAACTTGATTGATGTGACTGACCTTGGGTTCTGCTTGGTATCTTGCACACACACCAACAGCAAATGTTATGTCTGGCCTACTTGCTGTAAGATACAGCAGACTGCCAATCATGCTTCTGTATAAACTTTGTTCAACATTCACTCCCTTTTCATCTTTTGATAACTTCAAGTGAGTAGGAGCAGGAGTTCTCTTATGCTTGCCATTATCCAGTCCAAACTTCTTCACAATATTCCTCGCATATTTTCTCTGACAAATAAAAATGGAATCTTCCATCTGCTTGACTTGTAATCCAAGGAAGTAAGTCAATTCACCTACGAACTCATTTCAAATTCAGACTGCATTTGGTTGACAAAATGTTGGACCATTTCATCCGACATCCCACCAAACACAATATCATCTACATAAATCTGAGCAATCATTAGATTCCCATCCTTCTCCTTGACAAAAAGTGTTTTATCAATACCACCCTTCCTGTATCCATGTTTGACTAAGAACTCAGTCAGCCTTTCATACCAAGCTCGTGGAGCTTGTTTTAAACCATACAAAGCCTTCTTTAGCTTGAAGACATGATCAGGAAAATTTGAATCCACAAACCCTTTAGGCTACTCAACATAAACTTCCTCATTAAGATAGCCATTCAGAAAGGCACTCTTGACATCCATTTGAAACAATTTGAATTTCAACAAACATGCCACTCCTAGCAACAATCTGATGGATTCCAATCGGGCCATAGGAGCAAATGTTTCATCAAAATCTACTCCTTCAATCTGTGTGTATCCTTGAGCAACTAATCTGGCTTTGTTTCTGGTAACAACTCCTTGTTCATCAGACTTATTCCTATGAACCCACTTTGTACCAATCACATTTGTTCCTGCTGGTCGTGGTACCAGGTCCCAGACTTCATTCCTCTTGAATTGACAGAGCTTATCTTGCATAGCACTTATCCAGAACTCATCCGTCAATGCCTCTTTAACATTCTTTGGTTCAAGCTTTGAAACAAAACATGCATTTGACACAGCCTCCCTCGTTCTGGTTCTTACACCTTCATTCAGATTTCAAATAATCAACTCCTTAGGGTGATCCTTCTGAATCCTTATAGAGGGTCCCTTGTTAGCATTCTCTACCTCTTCATTCTCAGGTTTGGTGTCGGTCTCTTGAGCATTATCTTCTACGGACTCAACGTCTTGTGAGATTTCATTGTTCATGGGAAAGCATGCTCCAACATCATCTGGTGCATCTTCGTCTTTGCCAGAGTCATCAACCACCACATTTATGGATTCCATCATCACCTTAGTTCTGGAATTAAATACCCTATATGCTTTACTATTTGTAGAGTATCCCAAAAATATTCCTTCCTCACTCTTAGGATCCATCTTTCGCCTCTGCTCACGATCCGCCAAGATATAGCACTTACTCCCAAACACATGGAAATACTTCACATTTGGCTTTCTACCTTTCCATGGCTCATAAAGAGTAACAGAAGTACCTGATCTGATAGTCACCCTATTGTGTATATAGCAAGCGGTATTCATGGCTTCAGCCCAAAAATGATATGGAAGCTTCTTGCCATGAATCATGACCCTTGCACACTCTTGTATAGTCCTATTCTTGCGTTCCACCACACCATTCTGCTGAGGAGTGATCGGTGATGAGAATTCATGAGTGATTCCTTCAGATAAACAAAACTCTTCAACCCTGCTATTTTTGAATTCTTTCCCATGGTCACTTCTGATTCGAACAACACCACAATCCTTTTCCCGTTGAATCCTTTGACACAACTCTTTGAAGGCTGAAAATACTTCAGACTTTTCTCTGATAAAGCTTATCCAGGTGAATATGGAGTAATCATCAATGACAACATAGGCATACTTCTTCCCACCAAGACTTTCAACCTGCATAGGTCCTATTACATCCATGTGAATCAGTTCCAGAACTCTAGAAGTTGTGGTAAGATGTTTAAGCCTTTTGTGTGACACCCTTGTTTGCTTCCCAACTTGACATTCACCACATATTCTATCCTCATCAATCTTCAGCTTGGGAATACCTCTAATAGCTTCACTTGACATAACTTTCTTCATCCCTTTCAAATGTAAGTGACCCAATTTCTGATGCCACAGTTTGGTTTCATCTTCCTTTGACATCAAACAGGTAGACAAACTTTCCGATTCTTGAGGATTCCACAGATAGCAGTTATCCTTAGACCTAGTTCCCTTCATAACAACTTCATCTTTCTCATTCGTTACTAGACATTTAGATTTTGTGAAATTTACTTTGAGTCCTAGATCACACAGTTGGTTTATATTGATCAAATTTGCGGTCAGCCCTTTGACAAATAGAACACGGTCCAGATTTGGTTGTCCTGTGTAGTCCAGCTTTCCAACACCTTTTATTTCACCTTTTGATCCATCCCCAAAAGTGACATAATTGGTGGAGTGAGGCTTGATATCTGACAAGAATTTCTTCACACCAGTCATGTGTCTTGAACATCCACTGTCAAAGTACCAATCTTTCCTTGCAGATGCTCTGAGAGAGGTATGTGCTATGAGACCTGCCATCATATTTCTAGGAGTCAATCTTTTCTTTTCTTTAGCCCGACTTTGTCCTTTATTTTATTGATGAGCAGTTTTGGGATAACCGTGCAACTTGTAGCAAAAGGACTTTAAGTGGCCAATCTTTCCACAGTAATAACATCTCCATGGTTTATACTTTGAACTACATACTCTTTTCTGATGCTTCATCTGATGTTGAAACATGTAATTTGGCATCCCCTCTTCTTGCTTTATTTTCTGAGGAACAAACTTTAATACAGGCTTCTTGTAGTTCTCTGCTTGATTGTTAAAACCAAGACCTTGTACATTTCCAGCATTTTTCCCAGTCTGAAGAATCTCATCCAGCTGTGCGGTACCATTGTTCAGCATTCTTATAGATTTGGTCATATTGTCAAGTTTTGACTTTTTCCATACAACCTCCTCTTTAAGATCAGCAATGATTGATAGATGTTCTTCCTTCTCAGCTTCTAGTTGAGCTATCAGAACCTTCTGTTCTAATATTATCTGGCACCTCTCTTCATTCTTGATACACAACTCTGAGAACCTGGTGAAGACTTCTTCCTTAGTGAGTTCTCCAATATAAGATTCTTTGTCAGAATCAGACTCACAAGTAGTTTCTCCCTCAGCCTTACATATCCCGGTCAAGGCTATCACCAATTTTGCTGATTCTTCTTCAAGATCACTCTCAGACTCTCCTTTTGACCAAGACACAGATAAGCCCTTCTTCTGTCTTTTGAGATACTTGGGACACTCAGTCTTTATGTGCCCAAATCCCTCACATTCAAAACACTGAACTATCTTCCCTTGATTGGAGTATTCTTCAATTCTGGACCTTCTGCCTCCATCCTGGTTTTTACTGATGTCAAGTGACTTGTTCTGCACATTTGCTCTTAACTTCCAGTCAATCCTTTTCAACACTTTGCTAAATTGTTTTCCAAGCAACACCAGATCTTTAGACACCCCTTCATCTCTGACCAGGTCACCTTCATCGTTTGAGTCACCAGCATTTGACACAAAAGTTATGCTCTTCTTCTTTTCAGACTTTTCACTGATCCCCAATTCAAATGTTTGAAGAGATCCCACAAGTTCATCCACTTTCATCTTATCTATATCCTGAGCTTCCTCTATAGCAGTCATTTTCATGTCAAATCTCTTAGGTAGAGATCTGAGGATTTTTCTGACCAGTTTGCTATCAGACATCTTTTCACCTAGGGCACTTGAAGCATTAGCTATCTCAATAATGTTCATGTGAAAATCACGAATGCTCTCATCTTCCTTCATCTTCAAACTCTCAAACTTGGTAGTGAGAAGCTGAAGTTTTGACATCTTCACCTTTGAAGTCCCTTCATGAACAACCTTCAAGACCTCCCACGCCTCTTTTGCAATGGTGCAATGTTCAATCAACCTGAAGATATTCTTATTAACACCATTAAACAATGCATTCATGGATTTGGAATTTCCCACGGACCCTTTGTAGTCTACATCATCCCAGTCTTCCTCTTCTTTCATCACATCAGTAGGATTTCCTTTTCCATCTTTAACCTTTGGGGGTTCCCATCCTTTGATAACAGCTTTCCATGCTTGATCATCCATGGATTTGATGAATGCTATCATCCTTGGTTTCCAATAGTCATATTTGGAACCATCAAGCAGAGGTGCTTTGTTCAAAAATCCTCCATCCTTGTCCATTGTACCAGAAAGTACCTTCCTTGAATCTCACCCAGAACCAAACAAGGGTGCAAGCTCTTGATGCCAATTGAAATTCTGGCACAGATATCAGATGTCCTACCCAGATGTTGAGACACTGATATCCAACACAATGAAAAAGATCACAACAATAATAATAGTGTAGAAAGTAAAGAACACAGTGATATGTTTACCCAGTTCGGATCATCAATCCTACTCTGGGGGCTACCAAGCCAGGGACGAAACCAATATACGATAGTATCAATTCACAGATCATACAACAACCTCACCCGGTTACAATCTGCTCACTTAATCGCTACCCTTCCTATGACTTCTACCTAAGACTCACCTAGGTATGAGGCCCTCCTCAAATCCCTCTACAATCACAACCCGTGATTGGTTCCTTTCAACACAAGTAACAAAACGAAAGCCACACAATTCTCAATACTTCAAAGCTTATGAGAATTGACACACAAGAAACTCAATGCTTAAAAGCTCCTGAGTAACTGACAGAACTTACAACACAAAAACCAGTCCTTATACTGTTACCAGAATGATACCAGTTAGGCTCACAAATAACACTCAAAAACCCTAACAAAAACACACGTAAGTTCCACACCTAAACTAGGTTTACACCAGTCAATATATAGCATTAAATCTGGACTGGATTGGGCTTCAAAAACGCAGCAAAGAGACTGCTCACAAATCTGCAAAATAAACTCCAACAAAATAGGTCTTCAATCTAAAGTTTCCTAATATGTCTCCATAATTAGAAAGTGCTGAAAATCTGAAAAACCAACAAACAAACACAACTCAAAAATACTTTGGATGCCACATAGGATAACTAAATATTCACAGATTATTCAGTAACAAATAACAGCAACAAAATCTCCCTTTTAAAACAAAGTCAGACGCGATGTCCTAAGGGCCAGTATGGGACATCTTTATTCGACATGTTGAATGCAGAAAATTAGAACATCTTGTTCCAACATTTTGCTGCTAGAATAGTTTTAGGAAAATAAATGCCAACCACAAAATCACAGAACTAACAATTATGCAATCCTGATTTAGTTGTTATTTCTCACTCTTTTGCTGTGGTTTATTGCTCTATGAGGAAATTGCAGATTTGAGCCTCGGAGGCTTTTGTGAAGATTAGTTCTCCACCCTTTTGTCGGTGTCTGCTCTGATACGTAGCATAAGAGTCGGGGGAACGCTTGTATTATATATGTATACATTAATTGTATCTATTTTGTAGTAACTTTGTATGAATAATTTGACGTTATAAAACAATTTATTTTGTAAAACAAGTCAGTTATGGATCTTTCCGCTTTATTCCATAATTGAGCTTTCCTTTTATATGGAAAAAGTTTCCCCTTTGTGGGTATTCTATTTTGTGCTATGTATCCAAATTTATGAGCAGGGATTGTGTTTTCTTTCTTTAAATGTGGCATCCTTGTTTCTGTCGGAAAAATAAATTTTTATCTACTCTGATTAGCTTATGTATTATTTATTCGCGATGGGAATTGGGGTGTTACATTAGTGGTATCAGAGCAGGTCGGTCCGTCCGGCCAAGTTATTGAGTCAGTTGGTGTGACAGTTGAATATTGTCAATGTTGTTTGTTCCTTAGTATTTGATATGTGTGGGAAACACTGTCAGTGCTTTCTGGGTTTCTAATCATTTGTCTTCAGGATTGAGAATGAGACAAGTGGGGAGAAGCTTGTACTTCTCCAAGTTTCTTCAGGTGTGGAGTGTTGGCTCAATGTGTTGAAGATTGCAAGAGTGTAAGTGTTGTTTGGACAGTGTTGTTTCTGATTCCGGAGGGAATGCAGAGGTAGGTCTATGTCAACTAAGGATTGGTGTCTTAGGTAGTTTTGTGCACAGGATGCAAGAAGTGCTATTATAGTTTGGTAAAGATGGTTTATGCCCCATCAAGATTGTCGGCTGTCTATTGACAAATTGAGGAACTGATCACCCTTAATCTCTTGTTGATAGCAGACGGGAATTATGTTGGATGGAATAGACGTGTCTTTCCGGCTTTGATAGTGTGTGAATGACTTGTTTGGAATTAAGGAAGTGAGTACAGATTGTTTTATTGTGTAGATGAAGATTCTAATATCGAAAGAGGATACGGATTAGAGGTTTTGGTATGTTGGTCCAGTTGGGAAGTCATTGAGAGAGAACGATTGGGTATCGTTAATGGATGTTCTCATAGAGTAGAGTGTGAAATCAAATTTGGCGAAGGTGAGGATTTGAGGTTTGGATCTGCTAAGTAAGTAGAAGAACTTTTAGGAAGTGAAACTCAGATGTTTGTCGTGTGTGTGATGATAGTGTTTTGGAAGTTGACGGAAAAGCCACAGTGATTGGCTGCCAGTTGTGCGTGATTTTCAGATGTATTTCCGGATGGAATATTGGATGTTAGCATTAGAAGTACCCGGAATAAGAAAGCAGTGAGAAGATTTACTGGAAAGGGGATTTGTGAGACCAAGTGTGTCGCCTAGGGGAGCTCAAGTGTTGTTAGTAACAAAAAGGAGGAATGATTGAACGAAATAACAAGCATAATGTGTATAATGGTATTGAGGCTTTGGAAAGCGGAACTTAAAGTTCTGGTGAAGTTTGGAGTCTTTGGAGTTTTAGAGTATTAATGGAAATCTTGAGAAAACCCTTATGTGTGGATGTAATATTGATATTAAGAGTTCCTTTTGGTGGGTTGTTGATACTTGTTATGCTGGTTGGAACTGATTTGAGATGAAAATGGTGTTGAGATTTAGTGGCCGATTTGATTGTGTCGTGAATTTGGATAAGTTCGTAGTGGTTTTAATTGAGAATATTCAGATCTGTTATAAACTCAGAGGTAGAACGGGTAGAGCGTTTGAGAATTGAATCACAAGTGTTGAAAAGAAAGGAATTTTTATGTTAAGTTATTCGAGTGAGAATTTTGGTTGAAAAAGGTTAGTTTTCTTGGATAGGTTATTTTAGATGAGAGTATGGTTATGGATCCATCGGAAGTAGATGCAGTTCTACAATGAGAGGCTCCGAAGTTGGTTATTAACGGAGGTTATGGAAGGTTTTTCCAAGTTAGCATTTTCGTTACTTCAGTTGACTTGCAAAGGGTAAGTCGTTTGCTTTGGATGTTCATTGTGAGAAAAGTTTCAGAGAGCTGAAGTAGAAGTTGTCTGCGGCTCCAGTTTTGATACTACGTGATCCAAATCAACCGTTTGTGAGGTATTGTGATGTGTCTTTGATGAGTTTAGTCAGTGTGTTAATGCAAGAGGGTAAAGTCGTGGCTTATGCTTTACGACAATTGAGGATTCATGATTTCAAGATGCCTTCGGTTACTTTTGTGTTGAGAATCTAGAGGAATTATTTTGAGGGTTTTAGGTTCAAGGTGTTTGGTAATCACAAGGGTTTAGAGTACTTGTGTGGTCAGAAAGAATATAGTATGAGACAGCGAGGATGGTTGGAATTTGTGATGAGTTATGACTTTAGCTGAAATTATCCTATTGGTAAAGTTAATGTTGTGCCCGAAGAGTTAAGTCGAAGTCTTTACATATGTCTATTTTGATGGTCAGAGAATTAAAGTTGGTTGAGCAGTTCAGAGACTTGTGTCTGGTGTGTGAGATAACACAGTAGAGTGTGAGGTTGGGAATATAAAAGTGAATAGTGATTTTTGGCGAATCTGAGAAAGAGTTAGACTTTGGACGTGGAATTGATAGTTTTAATGGTTACGAGTCATCAGAGTGCGCAGCGGAAGCGTGTGTGAATTGTAAGAGTTCATAGGGTGAACATTGTAAACATGTAGGAGTGGTGAGCCCATTAGACATTTTAGAATGGAAGTGTTAAGTGAAAGGTTTAAATATTATTCATGGGCTACTATGTAGATGGATGTTTTGGTTATATGTTCGATTGGTGAATCGTAGCACTGTTGTAATAAGGTTGTGTGACTAGGATGTTTGGTTTTCTGGTTTTATGGATGTTGTTAAGACGTTGTTTATGTCGTGGAACTTTGTGTTCTTGTTTATGTTGTTGCTTGTTTCCATCGTGTTGGTTCGAGTGCGAGTAGCTAATTCCGGTGTGTGTTTGTAGCTTGGGTATTCTTTGAGTCATTAGTTGGTCGTCAAGTGCATTGTATGGGCTTTGCATATTGCCGTTGTAGTTGTCGTCGTTGTCGTGTCGTTGTTGTAGCTGCTGTTAGCTAGGCGGTTTGTCAGTTGTGTTATTCATGGTGTGCCTTTTGTTGGCATGATAGTTGGTTAGTCGGATGCGAGAGTCGTATCCAAAGTTGTTCATTTCAGTGATATTTTCGAGGACGAAAATGTCTAAGTAGGGGAGAGTTGTAACGCCCCGATTTGTTTAATTGTATTTATTTCATTTATGTGAATTTTGTGAAATGTGTGAATTTATTGTATTTTACCTGCTAATTGAGTTAATTGGCTAATTTCTCTGATAGGTAAAATATTTGCAATAAATTATAATTTCTTTTCAACTTTTATTTCCCGAAATATATTTCATCGCTGTTTATGTTTTATCGCATTTTGAGAGCGTTTGGGAGATATTTGAGCGCGAGGGCAAAATGGTCATTTGAGTGGTTAGATATTTATATAAAAAGAGAAATAGAGAGAGAAAGGAAAAGAAAAGAAAGAAAAGGGAAAAGAAGAGAAAGAGAAGAGAAGGAAAAAGAGAGAAGAGGAAAAGAGAGGAAAATCGAAGAAAACTCCGTTCCAATCGCGATTAATCGGGTAAGGGTGAGAAGTTTCGATTATATCTTGCTTGTATATGTATATGTGTATGTTTTCTTGGATTGTTTTGGTTATTTTCTTCTACTATTCATTTTAGGTTGAAATGGTAGAAATGAGTAGAAATCGATGTTTTCACGGTTAGAATTTGGAATAAGTTGTGTAGTATAGTCGGGTGAGGATAGGAATTAATCGGGAATGGTCGTTTGTGTGTTTTCGAGGGGTTTTGAGCGAGTTTGGAGTTAGGGTAAACTGATAAAATTATGTTTCAAAATATTTCAAAACTGGAAAATGTGTTGGATGGCTTTTTAATGGTGAAAATATTGTAGTATGTCGAATTCTGAGACTGGAGCTTTTTACAGAATCGAAATCGGAGGTCCGGAAGGTATTTAACGATCGAAAACTGAGTTTTTAACAAATTATGCGCAGTATAAGTCGACCTAAAGGACTCTGAGTCGACCTAAAGAACCTTGAGTCGACCTAAAGGACTCTGAGTCGACCTAAAGAACCTTGAGTTTCTTCATAACTTTTGAACTGTAAGTCCGTTTTGACCCCCGTTTGAAGCGTTGGAAAGCTAATGAAATATTCTTTCTATTAAAATTGGTTTGGAGGGTAAAATATGATTTAATTAATTCTTGTTTTTTTGAAAAATAGTCGGGTTGTCGGGTTTTTATCGCGTTAATTGTGTGCGATTGATGTGTTATCATGCTATATGCTTTTGATATGTAACGTGTAGCTGGTGTGTTGTTATATGATGTGAATATACATGATGGAATGTTGTGATGATGGGTTGTGGCCTTATGGCAAATATGTGCATTGTTTTGGATTGGACCTCGATGCGTGATTAATGATGTTGTTGTGTGGTAAAATACATTTTTTGATTGAATATCAATGTATATTGTTATAATGTATTGTGGGTAGCCTTTGCGGTGTGAATCCCTTGTGGAAGTAATTGTGATTGTATGATTGTTGTGGTTTGTGGTTTGTGATGAAATGCATTGTTTATGTGAAATTCAATGTATGTTGTGTGGTGGCCATTATGGTTTGAAATGCACTGTTTGAATTGTTTTCAATGCATGAATAATGATGATGAGATAATTCATATGGTTAAATTGTGAAGATGCATTTGATTGTCATGAGTTCTTGTGTTTCAAGCATCATGATATGCATCTTGTGATGTCGTGTGCCCTTGTGGGGTGTGAGCGACAAATCGATTCTAGAGGGAATCCGCTATAACATCGTGTGCCTTAAAAAAAAAGAGGAAATAAAGCGATGATTATAGATGATCGTGTACCTTAAATACATAAGAGGACCTAAAGCGATCGGGTCGTGTTCCTTAAATACATAAGAGGACCTAAAGAGATCCATAAACGTCGTGTGCCTTAAATACATAAGAGGACCTAAAGCGATGGGGAGCATCGTTTGCCCGACGGGGTGTTACGTGAGTGATCCTCAGTAACAAGCGATGGTTCCAATAGTTCCTGGGTGAACTGGTGATGAGAAATGATGGATGGATGGTACCGCATATGCATTTGCATAGAGTCGTTGTGTCGGTCTCTTTGCATTTGCATTAATCATGAATGGATTGATTATGTTTGAAAATGTGAATGGTTTGATTATGTGATTATGTGTGGAAATGTCAATTGATTGAGTACGTGTTGAGAATTATGATTGGGTTGGTGAATTGATGTGCTTATGTGATACATGCATTGGTGGTGGATAATATGTTTTATGTATAGACATATGTTATGTGATGTGGTGATGTGATTCTTTATGTCATAACTTTGGTGTGCATTATGTGTGAATATGTGATTATGTCGGTATAATTGATATATGCTATATTTTGTGGTGATGTGGTGGTGTGGTTCCGTATGTCATAATTGTGGTTGGATTATGTGTGATATGTTTTGTATTTGTGGCATGCTAAATGTGTTAGTATGTGATGGTATGGGTGAGATGATGTATACATGTGTTTGAATGTGTGTTTGCATATTATTATGCAATCTTGATTTAGTTGTTATTTCTCACCCTTCTGCTGTGGTTTATTGCTCTATGAGGCAATTGCAGATTTGAGTCTCGGAGGTTTTTGTGAAGATTAGTTCTCCACCCTTTTGTCGGTGTCTGCTCTGATACGTAGCATAGGAGTCGGGGGAACGCTTGTATTATATATGTATACATTAATTGTATCTATTTTGTAGTAACTTTGTATGAATAATTTGACGTTATAAAATAATTTATTTTGTAAAACAAGTCAGTTATGGATCTTTCCGCTTTATTCCATAATTGAGCTTTCCTTTTATATGGAAAAAGTTTCCCCTTTGTGGGTATTCTATTTTGTGCTATGTATCCAAATTTATGAGCAGGGATTGTGTTTTCTTTCTTTAAATGTGGCATCCTTGTTTCTGTCGGAAAAATAAATTTTTATCTACTCTGATTAGCTTATGTATTATTTATTCGCGATGGGAATTGGGGTGTTACATTAGTGGTATCAGAGCAGGTCGGTCCGTCCGGCCAAGTTGTTGAGTCAGTTGGTGTGACAGTTGAATATTGTCAATGTTGTTTGTTCCTTAGTATGTGATATGTGTGTGAAACACTGGCAGTGCTTTCTGGTTTTCTAATCATTTGTCTTCAGGATTGAGAATGAGATAAGTGGGGGAGAAGCTTGTACTTCTCCAAGTTTCTTCAGGTGTCGAGCGTTGGCTCAATGTGTTGAAGATTGCAAGAGTGTAAGTGTTGTTTGGACAGTGTTGTTTCTGATTCCGGAGGGAATGCAGAGGTAGGTCTATGTCAACTAAGGATTGGTGTCTTAGGTAGTTTTGTGCACAGGATGCAAGAAGTGCTATTATAGTTTGGTAAAGATGGTTTATGCCCCATCAAGATTGTCGGCTGTCTATTGACAAATTGAGGAACTGATCACCCTTAATCTCTTGTTGATAGCAGACGGGAATTATGTTTGATGGAATAGACGTGTCTTTCCGGCTTTGATAGTGTGTGAATGACTTGTTTGGAATTAAGGAAGTGAGTACAGATTGTTTTGTTGAGTAGATAAAGATTCTAATATCGGAAGAGGATACGGATTAGAGGTTTTGGTATGTTGGTCCAGTTGGGAAGTCATTGAGAGAGAACGATTGGGTATCGTTAATGGATGTTCTCATAGAGTAGAGTGTGAACTCAAATTTGGCGAAGGTGAGGATTTGAGGTTTGGATCTGCTAAGTAAGTAGAAGAACTTTTAGGAAGTGAAACTCAGATGTTTGTCGTGTGTGTGATGATAGTGTTTTGGAAGTTGACGGAAAAGCCACACTGATTGGCTGCCAGTTGTGCGTGATTTTCAGATGTATTTCCAGATGGAATATTGGATGTTAGCATTAGAAGTACCCGGACTAAGAAAGCAGTGAGAAGATTTACTGGAAAGGGGATTTGTGAGACTAAGTGTGTCGCCTAGGGGAGCTCAAGTGTTGTTAGTAACAAAAAGGAGGAATGATTGAACGAAATAACAAGCATAATGTGTATAATGGTATTGAGGCTTTGGAAAGCAGAACTTAAAGTTCTGGTGAAGTTTGGAGTCTTTGGAGTTTTAGAGTATTAATGGAAATCTTGAGAAAACCCTTATGTGTGGATGTAATATTGATATTAAGAGTTCCTTTTGGTGGGTTGTTGATACTTGTTATGCTGGTTGGAACTGATTTGACATGAAAATGGTGTAGAGATTTAGTGGCCGATTTGATTGTGTCGTGAATTTGGATAAGTTCGTAGTGGTTTTAATTGAGAATATTCAGATCTGTTATAAACTCAGAGGTAGAACGGGTAGAGCGTTTGAGAATTGAATCACAAGTGTTGAAAAGAAAGGAATTTTTATGTTAAGTTATTCGAGTGAGAATTTTGGTTGAAAAAGGTTAGTTTTCTTGGATAGGTTATTTTAGATGAGAGTATGGTTATGGATCCATCGGAAGTAGATGCAGTTCTACAATGAGAGGCTCCGAAGTTGGTTATTAACGGAGGTTATGGAAGGTTTTTCCAAGTTAGCATTTTCGTTACTTCAGTTGACTTGCAAAGGGTAAGTCGTTTTCTTTGGATGTTCATTGTGAGAAAAGTTTCAGAGAGCTGAAGTAGAAGTTGTCTGCGGCTCCAGTTTTGATACTGCGTGATCCAAATCAACCGTTTGTGAGGTATTGTGATGTGTCTTTGATGAGTTTAGTCAGTGTGTTAATGCAAGAGGGTAAAGTCGTGGCTTATGCTTTACGACAATTGAGGATTCATGATTTCAGGATGCCTTCGGTTACTTTTGTGTTGAGAATCTAGAGGAATTATTTTGAGGGTTTTAGGTTCAAGGTGTTTGGTAATCACAAGGGTTTAGAGTACTTGTGTGGTCAGAAAGAATATAGTATGAGACAGCGAGGATGGTTGGAATTTGTGATGAGTTATGACTTTAGCTAAAATTATCCTATTGGTAAAGTTAATGTTGTGCCCGAAGAGTTAAGTCGAAGTCTTTACATATGTCTATTTTGATGGTCAGAGAATTAAAGTTGGTTGAGCAGTTCAGAGACTTGTGTCTGGTGTGTGAGATAACACAGTAGAGTGTGAGGTTGGGAATATAAAAGTGAACAGTGATTTTTGGCGAATCTGAGAAAGAGTTAGACTTTGGACGTGGAATTGATAGTTTTAATGGTTACGAGTCATCAGAGTGCGCAGTGGAAGCGTGTGTGAATTGTAAGAGTTCATAGGGTGAACATTGTAAACATGTAGGAGTGATGAGCCCATTAGACGTTTTAGAATGGAAGTGTTAGGTGAAAGGTTTAAATATTATTCATGGGCTACTATGTAGATGGATGTTTTGGTTATATGTTCGATTGGTGAATCGTAGCACTGTTGTAATAAGGTTGTGTGACTAGGATGTTTGGTTTTCTGGTTTTATGGATGTTGTTAAGACGTTGTTTATGTCGTGGAACTTTGTGTTCTTGTTTATGTTATTGCTTGTTTCCATCGTGTTGGTTCGAGTGCGAGTAGCTAATTCCGGTGTGTGTTCGTAGCTTGGGTATTCTTTGAGTCATTAGTTGGTCGTCAAGTGCATTGTATGGGCTTTGCATATTGCCGTTGTAGTTGTCGTCGTTGTCGTGTCGTTGTTGTAGCTGCTGTTAGCTAGGCGGTTTGTCAGTTGTGTTATTCATGGTGTGCCTTTTGTTGGCATGATAGTTGGTTAGTCGGATGCGAGAGTCGTATCCAAAGTTGTTCATTTCAGTGATATTTTCGAGGACGAAAATGTCTAAGTGGGGGAGAGTTGTAACGCCCCGATTTGTTTAATTGTATTTATTTCATTTATGTGAATTTTGTGAAATGTGTGAATTTATTGTATTTTACCTGCTAATTGAGTTAATTGGCTAATTTCTCTGATAGGTAAAATATTTGCAATAAATTATAATTTCTTTTCAACTTTTATTTCCCGAAATATATTTCATCGCTGTTTATGTTTTATCGCATTTTGAGAGCGTTTGGGAGATATTTGAGTGCGAGGGCAAAATGGTCATTTGAGTGGTTAGATATTTATATAAAAAGAGAAATAGAGAGAGAAAGGAAAAGAAAAGAAAGAAAAGGGAAAAGAAGAGAAAGAGAAGAGAAGGAAAAAGAGAGAAGAGGAAAAGAGAGGAAAATCGAAGAAAACTCCGTTCCAATCGCGATTAATCGGGTAAGGGTGAGAAGTTTCGATTATATCTTGCTTGTATATGTATATGTGTATGTTTTCTTGGATTGTTTTGGTTATTTTCTTCTAGTTTTCATTTTAGGTTGAAATGGTAGAAATGAGTAGAAATCGATGTTTTCACGGTTAGAATTTGGAATAAGTTGTGTAGTATAGTCGGGTGAGGATAGGAATTAATCGGGAATGGTCGTTTGTGTGTTTTCGAGGGGTTTTGAGCGAGTTTGGAGTTGGGGTAAACTGATAAAATTATGTTTCAAAATATTTCAAAACTGGAAAATGTGTTGGATGGCTTTTTAATGGTGAAAATATTGTAGTATGTCGAATTCTGAGACTGGAGCTTTTTACAGGATCGAAATCGGAGGTCCGGAAGGTATTTAACGATCGAAAACTGAGTTTTTAACAAATTATGCGCAGTATGAGTCGACCTAAAGGACTCTAAGTCGACCTAAAGAACCTTGAGTCGACCTAAAGGACTCTGAGTCGACCTAAAGAACCTTGAGTTACTTCATAACTTTTGAACTGTAAGTCCGTTTTGACCCCCGTTTGAAGCGTTGGAAAGCTAATGAAATATTATTTCTATTAAAATTGGTTTGGAGGGTAAAATATGATTTAATTAATTCATGTTTTTTTGAAAAATAGTCGGGTTGTCGGGTTTTTATCGCGTTAATTGTGTGCGATTGATGTGTTATCATGCTATATGCTTTTGATATGTAACGTGTAGCTGGTGTGTTGTTATATGATGTGAATATACATGATGGAATGTTGTGATGATGGGTTGTGGCTTTATGGAAAATATGGGCATTGTTTTGGATTGGACCTCGATGCGTGATTAATGATGTTGTTGTGTGGTAAAATACATTTTTTGATTGAATATCAATGTATATTGTTATGATGTATTGTGGGTAGCCTTTGCGGTGTGAATCCCTTGTGGAAGTAATTGTGATTGTATGATTGTTGTGGTTTGTGGTTTGTGATGAAATGCATTGTTTATGTGAAATTCAATGTATGTTGTGTGGTGGCCATTATGGTTTGAAATGCACTGTTTGAATTGTTTTCAATGCATGAATAATGATGATGAGATAATTCATATGGTTAAATTGTGAAGATGCATTTGATTGTCATGAGTTCTTGTGTTTCAAGCATCATGATATGCATCTTGTGATGTCGTGTGCCCTTGTGGGGTGTGAGCGACAAATCGATTCTAGAGGGAATCCGCTATAACATCGTGTGCCTTAAAAAAAAAAGAGGAAATAAAGCGATGATTATAGATGATCGTGTACCTTAAATACATAAGAGGACCTAAAGCGATCGGGTCGTGTGCCTTAAATACATAAGAGGACCTAAAGAGATCCATAAACGTCGTGTGCCTTAAATACATAAGAGGACCTAAAGCGACGGGGAGCATCGTTTGCCCGACGGGGTGTTACATGAGTGATCCTCAGTAACAAGCGATGGTTCCAATAGTTCCTGAGTGAACTGGTGATGAGAAATGATGGATGGATGGTACCGCATATGCATTTGCATAAAGTCGTTGTGTCGGTCTCTTTGCATTTGCATTAATCATGAATGGATTGATTATGTGTGAAAATGTGAATGGTTTGATTATGTGATTATGTGTGGAAATGTGAATTGATTGAGTACGTGTTGAGAATTATGATTGGGTTGGTGAATTGATGTGCTTATGTGATACATGCATTGGTGGTGGATAATATGTTTTATGTATAGACATATGTTATGTGATGTGGTGATGTGATTCTTTATGTCATAACTTTGGTGTGCATTATGTGTGAATATGTGATTATGTCGGTATAATTGATATATGCTATATTTTGTGGTGATGTGGTGGTGTGGTTCCGTATGTCATAATTGTGGTTGGATTATGTGTGATATGTTTTGTATTTGTGGCATGCTAAATGTGTTAGTATGTGATGGTATGGGTGAGATGATGTATACATGTGTTTGAATGTGTGTTTGCATATTATTATGCAATCTTGATTTAGTTGTTATTTCTCACCCTTCTGATGTGGTTTATTGCTCTATGAGGCAATTGCAGATTTGAGTCTCGGAGGCTTTTGTGAAGATTAGTTCTCCACCCTTTTGTCGGTGTCTGCTCTGATACGTAGCATAGGAGTCGGGGGAACGCTTGTATTATATATGTATACATTAATTGTATCTATTTTGTAGTAACTTTGTATGAATAATTTGACTTTATAAAATAATTTATTTTGTAAAACAAGTCAGTTATGGATCTTTCCGCTTTATTCCATAATTGAGCTTTCCTTTTATATGGAAAAAGTTTCCCCTTTGTGGGTATTCTATTTTGTGCTATGTATCCAAATTTATGAGCAGGGATTGTGTTTTCTTTCTTTAAATGTGGCATCCTTGTTTCTGTCGGAAAAATAAATTTTTATCTACTCTGATTAGCTTATGTATTATTTATTCGCGATGGGAATTGGGGTGTTACATTAGTGGTATCAGAGCAAGTCGGTCCGTCCGGCCAATTTGTTGAGTCAGTTGGTGTGACAGTTGAATATTGTCAATGTTGTTTGTTCCTTAGTATGTGATATGTGTGTGAAACACTGGCAGTGCTTTCTGGTTTTCTAATCATTTGTCTTCAGGATTGAGAATGAGATAAGTGGGGGAGAAGCTTGTACTTCTCCAAGTTTCTTCAGGTGTGGAGCGTTGGCTCAATGTGTTGAAGATTGCAAGAGTGTAAGTGTTGTTTGGACAGTGTTGTTTCTGATTCCGGAGGGAATGCAGAGGTAGGTCTATGTCAACTAAGGGTTGGTGTCTTAGGTAGTTTTGTGCACAGGATGCAAGAAGTGCTATTATAGTTTGGTAAAGATGGTTTATGCCCCATCAAGATTGTCGGCTGTCTATTGACAAATTGAGGAACTGATCACCCTTAATCTCTTGTTGATAGCAGACGGGAATTATGTTGGATGGAATAGACGTGTCTTTCCGGCTTTGATAGTGTGTGAATGACTTGTTTGGAATTAAGGAAGTGAGTACAGATTGTTTTGTTGAGTAGATGAAGATTCTAATATCGGAAGAGGATACGGATTAGAGGTTTTGGTATGTTGGTCCAGTTGGGAAGTCATTGAGAGAGAACGATTGGGTATCGTTAATGGATGTTCTCATAGAGTAGAGTGTGAACTCAAATTTGGCGAAGGTGAGGATTTGAGGTTTGGATCTGCTAAGTAAGTAGAAGAACTTTTAGGAAGTGAAACTCAGATGTTTGTCGTGTGTGTGATGATAGTGTTTTGGAAGTTGACGGAAAAGCCACACTGATTGGCTGCCAGTTGTGCGTGATTTTCAGATGTATTTCCAGATGGAATATTGGATGTTAGCATTAGAAGTACCCGGACTAAGAAAGCAGTGAGAAGATTTACTGGAAAGGGGATTTGTGAGACCAAGTGTGTCGCCTAGGGGAGCTCAAGTGTTGTTAGTAACAAAAAGGAGGAATGATTGAACGAAATAACAAGCATAATGTGTATAATGGTATTGAGGCTTTGGAAAGAGGAACTTAAAGTTCTGGTGAAGTTTGGAGTTTTTGGAGTTTTAGAGTATTAATGGAAATCTTGAGAAAACCCTTATGTGTGGATGTAATATTGATATTAAGAGTTCCTTTTGGTGGGTTGTTGATACTTGTTATGCTGGTTGGAACTGATTTGAGATGAAAATGGTGTTGAGATTTAGTGGCCGATTTGATTGTGTCGTGAATTTGGATAAGTTCATAGTGGTTTTAATTGAGAATATTCAGATCTTTTATAAACTCAGAGGTAGAACGGGTAGAGCATTTGAGAATTAAATCACAAGTGTTGAAAAGAAAGGAATTTTTATGTTAAGTTATTCGAGTGAGAATTTTGGTTGAAAAAGGTTAGTTTTCTTGGATAGGTTATTTTAGATGAGAGTATGGTTATGGATCCATCGGAAGTAGATGCAGTTCTACAATGAGAGGCTCCGAAGTTGGTTATTAACGGAGGTTATGGAAGGTTTTTCCAAGTTAGAATTTTTGTTACTTCAGTTGACTTGCAAAGGGTAAGTCGTTTGCTTTGGATGTTCATTGTGAGAAAAGTTTCAGAGAGCTGAAGTAGAAGTTGTCTGCGGCTCCAGTTTTGATACTGCGTGATCCAAATCAACCGTTTGTGAGGTATTGTGATGTGTCTTTGATGAGTTTAGTCAGTGTGTTAATGCAAGAGGGTAAAGTCGTGGCTTATGCTTTACGACAATTGAGGATTCATGATTTCAAGATGCCTTCAGTTACTTTTGTGTTGAGAATCTAGAGGAATTATTTTGAGGGTTTTAGGTTCAAGGTGTTTGGTAATCACAAGGGTTTAGAGTACTTGTGTGGTCAGAAAGAATATAGTATGAGACAGCGAGGATGGTTGGAATTTGTGATGAGTTATGACTTTAGCTGAAATTATCCTATTGGTAAAGTTAATGTTGTGCCTGAAGAGTTAAGTCGAAGTCTTTACATATGTCTATTTTGATGGTCAGAGAATTAAAGTTGGTTGAGCAGTTCAGAGACTTGTGTCTGGTGTGTGAGATAACACAGTAGAGTGTGAGGTTGGGAATATAAAAGTGAACAGTGATTTTTGGCGAATCTGAGAAAGAGTTAGACTTTGGACGTGGAATTGATAGTTTTAATGGTTACGAGTCATTAGAGTGCGCAGTGGAAGCGTGTGTGAATTGTAAGAGTTCATAGGGTGAACATTGTAAACATGTAGGAGTGATGAGCCCATTAGACGTTTTAGAATGGAAGTGTTAGGTGAAAGGTTTAAATATTATTCATGGGCTACTATGTAGATGGATGTTTTGGTTATATGTTCGATTGGTGAATCGTAGTATTGTTGTAATAAGGTTGTGTGACTAGGATGTTTGGTTTTCTGGATTTATGGATGTTGTTAAGACGTTGTTTATGTCGTGGAACTTTGTGTTCTTGTTTATGTTGTTGCTCGTTTCCATCGTGTTGGTTCGAGTGCGAGTAGCTAATTCCGGTGTGTGTTCGTAGCTTGGGTATTCTTTGAGTCATGAGTTGGTTGTCAAGTGCATTGTATGGGCTTTGCATATTGCCGTTGTAGTTGTCGTCGTTGTCGTGTCGTTGTTGTAGCTGCTGTTAGCTAGGCGGTTTCTCAGTTGTGTTATTCATGGTGTGCCTTTTGTTGGCATGATAGTTGGTTAGTCGGATGCGAGAGTCGTATCCAAAGTTGTTCGTTTCAGTGATATTTTCGAGGACGAAAATGTCTAAGTAGGGGAGAGTTGTAACGCCCCGATTTGTTTAATTGTATTTATTTCATTTATGTGAATTTTGTGAAATGTGTGAATTTATTGTATTTTACCTGCTAATTGAGTTAATTGGCTAATTTCTCTGATAGGTAAAATATTTGCAATAAATTATAATTTCTTTTCAACTTTTATTTCCCGAAATATATTTCATCGCTGTTTATGTTTTATCGCATTTTGAGAGCGTTTGGGAGAAATTTGAGTGCGAGGGCAAAATGGTCATTTGAGTGGTTAGATATTTATATAAAAAGAGAAATAGAGAGAGAAAGGAAAAGAAAAGAAAGAAAAGGGAAAAGAAGAGAAAGAGAAGAGAAAGAAAAAGAGAGAAGAGGAAAAAAGAGGAAAATCGAAGAAAACTCCGTTCCAATCGCGATTAATCGGGTAAGGGTGAGAAGTTTCGATTATATCTTGCTTGTATATGTATATGTGTATGTTTTCTTTGATTGTTTTGGTTATTTTCTTCTAGTTTTCATTTTAGGTTGAAATGGTAGAAATGAGTAGAAATCGATGTTTTCACGGTTAGAATTTGGAATAAGTTGTGTAGTATAGTCGGGTGAGGATAGGAATTAATCGGGAATGGTCGTTTGTGTGTTTTCGAGGGGTTTTGAGCGAGTTTCGAGTTGGGGTAAACTGATAAAATTATGTTTCAAAATATTTCAAAACTGGAAAATGTGTTGGATGGCTTTTTAATGGTGAAAATATTGTAGTATGTCGAATTCTGAGACCGGAGCTTTATACAGAATCGAAATCGGAGGTCCGGAAGGTATTTAACGATCGAAAACTGAGTTTTTAACAAATTATGCACAGTATGAGTCGACCTAAAGGACTCTGAGTCGACCTAAAGAACCTTGAGTCGACCTAAAGGACTCTGAGTCGACCTAAAGAACCTTGAGTTTCTTCATAACTTTTGAACCGTAAGTCCATTTTGACCCCCGTTTGAAGCGTTGGAAAGCTAATGAAATATTCTTTCTATTAAAATTGGTTTGGAGGGTAAAATATGATTTAATTAATTCGTGTTTTTTTGAAAAATAGTCGGGTTGTCGGGTTTTTATCGCGTTAATTGTGTGCGATTGATGTGTTATCATGCTATATGCTTTTGATATGTAACGTGTAGCTGGTGTGTTGTTATATGATGTGAATATACATGATGGAATGTTGTGATGATAGGTTGTGGCCTTATGGCAAATATGTGCATTGTTTTGGATTGGACCTCGATGCGTGATTAATGATGTTGTTGTGTGGTAAAATACATTTTTTGATTGAATATCAATGTATATTGTTATGATGTATTGTGGGTAGCCTTTGCGGTGTGAATCCCTTGTGGAAGTAATTGTGATTGTATGATTGTTGTGGTTTGTGGTTTGTGATGAAATGCATTGTTTATGTGAAATTCAATGTATGTTGTGTGGTGGCCATTATGGTTTGAAATGCACTGTTTGAATTGTTTTCAATGCATGAATAATGATGATGAGATAATTCATATGGTTAAATTGTGAAGATGCATTTGATTGTCATGAGTTCTTGTGTTTCAAGCATCATGATATGCATCTTGTGATGTCGTGTGCCCTTGTGGGGTGTGAGCGACAAATCGATTCTAGAGGGAATCCGCTATAACATCGTGTGCCTTAAAAAAAAAAGAGGAAATAAAGCGATGATTATAGATGATCGTGTACCTTAAATACATAAGAGGACCTAAAGCGATCGGGTCGTGTGCCTTAAATACATAAGAGGACCTAAAGAGATCCATAAACGTCGTATGCCTTAAATACATAAGAGGACCTAAAGCGATGGGGAGCATCGTTTGCCCGACGGGGTGTTACGTGAGTGATCCTCAGTAACAAGCGATGGTTCCAATAGTTCCTGAGTGAACTGGTGATGAGAAATGATGGATGGATGGTACCGCATATGCATTTGCATAAAGTCGTTGTGTCGGTCTCTTTGCATTTGCATTAATCATGAATGGATTGATTATGTGTGAAAATGTGAATGGTTTGATTATGTGATTATGTGTGTAAATGTGAATTGATTGAGTACGTGTTGAGAATTATGATTGGGTTGGTGAATTGATGTGCTTATGTGATACATGCATTGGTGGTGGATAATATGTTTTATGTATAGACATATGTTATGTGATGTGGTGATGTGATTCTTTATGTCATAACTTTGGTGTGCATTATGTGTGAATATGTGATTATGTCGGTATAATTGATATATGCTATATTTTGTGGTGATGTGGTGGTGTGGTTCCGTATGTCATAATTGTGGTTGGATTATGTGTGATATGTTTTGTATTTGTGGCATGCTAAATGTGTTAGTATGTGATGGTATGGGTGAGATGATGTATACATGTGTTTGAATGTGTGTTTGCATATTATTATGCAATCTTGATTTAGTTGTTATTTCTCACCCTTCTGCTGTGGTTTATTACTCTATGAGGCAATTGCAGATTTGAGTCTCGGAGGCTTTTGTGAAGATTAGTTCTCCACCCTTTTGTCGGTGTCTGCTCTGATACGTAGCATAGGAGTCGGGGGAACGCTTGTATTATATATGTATACATTAATTGTATCTATTTTGTAGTAACTTTGTATGAATAATTTGACGTTATAAAACAATTTATTTTGTAAAACAAGTCAGTTATGGATCTTTCCGCTTTATTCCATAATTGAGCTTTCCTTTTATATGGAAAAAGTTTCCCCTTTGTGGGTATTCTATTTTATGCTATGTATTCAAATTTATGAGCAGGGATTGTGTTTTCTTTCTTTAAATGTGGCATCCTTGTTTCTGTAGGAAAAATAAATTTTTATCTACTCTGATTAGTTTATGTATTATTTATTCGCGATGGGAATTGGGGTGTTACATTGGCTAACCATTGAGGATATTCTGATGTGGCGAGGAAACCCGCGTCAATCTGTTTATGTACTTCCTCTTTGATTTTGATGGCCATGTCTGGATGAGTCCATCTTAGTCTTTGTTTTATCGACGGACATTCTGATCTTAAAGGTAGATGATGTTCCACGATGCTGGTATCCAATCCTGGCATATCCTGATAGGACCAAGCGAATACAACAATAAATTGCGGAAATTACATAACGACGCTATTTTATTTATGATTTGGTCGATTCCTGAAACTACATCCCTATAAAACAAAACTCTGTCGCTTTGGTCAAAGCGAAGAGGGACATTTACAGATAGTGAGCCCTATCAAAACATCTGTTTCACCTGGGCAGGGTGAAAGGTTAAAACAAAGAAAACAATTACTTAGACTTATGGACGACTTTCGGAACATTGAAAGCAACCCATTGGCGGCGAATTCCTCGATGAATCACAAAGTCTGGTACCTTCCTTCTTGTCTTGTCTTCATAAATGACGCTGATTTCTGGTGGAGCAGGGTCGTTGGAGTCTGTCTCCCAGACAGAGTTGTCGTAGACAAACTCTTCTATTGTATCTTGCACAGTGTTTGAACTCTCAGGTGGATCTCCCCATCCAGTTGGCTGGATGTCTTCGAGCCTGATATGAGAGCTTTCAGGAGTGGTGTACTTGACTAAGAAGTCATACTTGCCACTCGGTTATCCTAAGGCGTCCCACACTTCTTTGGAACTGGAGGGCTCATCCCTTTCGATAACGTTGACCTCAGGAAAAGCATAGTTAAGGAACTCTTGTCCTACAATCTTTGAATGTTCATCGTCGTGCTGGATATTTTCTGAATGCCCTGAGTAATGATCCCATGATTTGGTGGGGACGCATGTATTCTTTTCAATGATGCTCAGCTGATATGCATCGTTGGGCTGACTCTTTTGCCCTAAGTCTTCTGGGTACGACTACAAGATTGGAAAACCATCCATTGGGTCATAATAGTCATAGTTAAAGTTGTCTTTCATCGGATTGTCCTCCTTTAATGAGTTTGGCAGAGCACGACATCCTTTTGGATCACAATCTCCGTATATCATTTTGACGTCTGATCTTGGTATATATCTCGGATTCTGTGTGGGATAGCAAAATGGCGTAGGCACCTCTCCCTGAGACATATAACCGTCTTCGTTAAGATAGGACTTCCATTCTTCATCTGTATCGGAGGAATCACTCTCGTTGATGGTATGTACTTCTTGAGATATTGGGTGAAGGAAACCTCCACTGTGGAAGAAGTTCTGAATGGGATGAAAACTTTCATCTTTAGTAGCAGTCTGGGTACAGGTTGAGGAAAAACCAAGACCTTTCTTTGTCTTATTGTCAGTAGGAATGACAAGCTGTCCCCATCCTTTTGCATTGTTACTTTTGATCACTTTGAGAGCATCTTTGTACGAGGAAATCGATGTTCCTTTTGCTGATTGGTTGTCATTGCTCACCGAAAGTGCTTGGAACTGGGTTCCAACAACCTCCTCTGGTTCTACACAAGTGGACGATGATAAGTTGCTCACGATCAAGGCTTGCTCTCCGCAAACTGTGACTAGTTGGTAATCCTTGACAAACTTCAGCTTCTGGTGAAGCGTCGAAGTGACTGCCCCAGCCTCGTGTATCCAAGGTCTTCCTAACAAACAGTTGTACGCTGCTCGGATGTCCATGAACTGGAAAGTGACTTGGAAAGTGTGAGGACCGATAGTTTTAGGAAGGTCGACTTCGCCGATAACTGTTTTTCTGGACCCGTCAAATGCTTTGACGATGACCTCACTTCCCCTCATCGGAGATCCTTGAAATGATAGTCGCATCAGAGTAGATTTTGGCATAACATTCAGAGCTGATCCGGTGTCTACCAGTACGCTGGCTAAAGCATCATCCCGGCAGTTGACGTAATATTTAGTGTCATGTTGTGATTTTTGCCTTCTTCCGGTAGTTCTTCATCACTAAACCCCAAGTTGTTGTAGGAAGTGATGTTGGAGATAATGTTGTCGAATTGTCTTATTGCCACATCTTGTTCCACAAAGGCTTGCTCTAAGACTTTCTGTAGAGCTTCCCTGTGAGCTTCGGAACTAAGTAAAAGAGATAGTATAGAGATTTTTGAAGGAGTTTGCAACAGTTGATCAACAATGGTGTACTCACTCTTTTGGATGAGCTTTGGCATCTCATCGTTGTTCTTTGAAAGGTCGGGATCACTGGATTGACCGACTGGTTGATTAGGAACTTCTGTTTGAGGTTCCTTTTCTTTGGTGGGTTCTCCAACTCCTCGGTTGAAGATCTGACCGCTCCGTGTTACTCGACTGATGTCTGCAATATTCACGACGGAGGGTAATGGAGTTTCCTTTCCATTCTCAATTTATGTTACACCGTATTTGTAAGGGATAGCCTTATCGGATTTGTACTGTATTGGTCCCGGCAGATAGATAACTGCAGGAGCCTTTTGATTTTTCAGACCGTCGTAGCTGGCCTCAATTGGTTTGAGGTTTAGAATCTTTCCACTATCAAGAGGAACTCTTGATTCATGGAGTAAAGGGATTATGGCGCATACATCTTTGGCCACTACTCGTTTAGGGATTAAGACAACGTCTTTGCCTCGATTGGGAAGATAGTCTGACATTATGTTATTTGAACCAGAGCTTGAACATGGTTGAACCTCTTTGGGGTCTAACTGACTTTGAAGGGCTGCTCGCACGAGGTAGCATCCTTGGTTGTTTTCCGAGCAAACTCTACAGCGCTCATAGTTGTGTGGTGGCACCCGGCCACGTCCGCTTTGTATATAGTGTAACCATACTAGATCTATTTCTATTGATCGAACATCCTGACTTTGATGCCTAATAGGGTTCTCGTCAGTCATACTGATCTGCTGTGTAGCTTCGTCCATATAGATCGGAAGCCACCTGTGGTTTAACAAGTGATGAAGCGTTCATTGAATAAGTGCACATCCTTGGTCATCCTCACGACATATTTTACAGTTCTGATAATCATGTGAAGTCAAAAAATCGAGATGGACTTGCTTAGTGTCTAATTCCACTAGACTGGTATTCATCAAACGAATATCAAAGATTTGAATCATATTAACTTGATAATGACTTCTATCACGGTAATCCTGAATCCATCCAAGATCCATCTGACGCTGGAGGGCCTCTTGTACAAAAGAGCATCCCTGATTGTTTACCGAGCAGACCAGACAGGAATCGTAATCGTGCCGTGGCAGATCACGATGTTGGTTTTGCCTTGAGTGCATTGCCACCAAGATGACATTCATCGCATGGATGTCGTGGTTTTGAATGATGTTGGAATTTGTGTAAGTTATGTTGACCTCATGGATTCGGTGATCTTGGATCCATCCGAGATTCACTTGTTCCTGTAGAGCTGATTGCACCACAGAACATCCTTGATTAATTTTAGAGCAGATATCACACTGGTGATAATTATGAGACGGTACATGACCGTATCCGCTCAGTTTGCAATGCATCTTGACCTGGTTAGTTCCCAATATAAGAACATTATGAATTTGATAGTTGTGGTTAGACTCTTCCTCTATCAAATTTACTGCAGCTTTCTCATGTTGAGGCAACGGGTTCGTCTGAACATTTGGATTTGTATCCTTGAAAGACCGGACCCCGCTCCTGACAAGCTTCTGCACATCGGACTTGAAGCTGAGACAGTTCTCAATGTTGTGCCCCGGTCCTGCTTGATGATAAGGGCAAGTTTGATCCGCTTTGAACCAAAAAGGCGGATTTTCCGATACTGTAAGAGGAGACCTGGTTTGGACGTGCCCCTTGACCAGTAGAAGTGGAAACAGTTCTGCGTACAACATCGGTATAGGGTCAAACCCTGGTGGTCGTGTTATACGGTTATTGTTTTTGTATGGAGGACGATCCTGCTGAAGAGGCTGTTGTGTCCTTTGCTGATACTGTTGTTGATTTGTTTGGCTCTGAACAACCTGAGGTTGATACGTTGGAGCTGGCGTTGGGTTGATAGCAGGAGTTACAGCTGCTATTGGTTTGTACCGTCTCCTTTGATTTCTGAGAGAGATATTACCCAAATTTTTACCACTAAGATTTCCCATCACTGTGCAAATCATTACCACAATATGGATGAACCATCATGACTCCTCAATTTCCTCAGGAATTGTTAGGCATTCTCTACAATCAAGAGTTGGGTTTTGAGCCCTCTCAGAGCACTTAGACAAAGGATCAATCATGGAATGACATTATCTGTAAGTTGTCTAACCTCTCAAACACACATAAAATATCAAGAGGACTCCCACATCAAGAATCAAGCACAAAGTTGCAACATTCTAAGTGGATCAAGCCTCAAGATCGCAAGGGTCACCAAATTAGGGTTTTGGTCGACTGAGGCCTCCAAATGGAAATTTTCCTCTGGGCATGAGCCAATACTTCAAAACATAACCCAAGATACTCCAAGGTACCTCATGGACCCAATCATCAAGTCAATTTAACCTCAGGGGATGCATTCATCCAGAATCAGGAATTAGGGTTTCTTGACCTAATTCACCCCTAAGTTGAATTTTGGGACAAAACATGAGCCAAGACCTCAACACATGATTTGAGGGTCTCTAATACACTAAATTTATACATTTTTTCACAATGGATTGATCCAAGAAGCTTGATCCACAAGTTTCAATTTTATCTGGACCACAATTAGGGTTTCGAGGAAAAAGTCAACTGTACCTTTGACTTTCGACCTGGACATGCTCCCAAACCTTGGGACATGATTCAATACACCCTATAACACCTATGGAATATATACATTAGGTTTGATTTAGGTCAAGGGCTCGATTTCACAACGGATCGCACAGTTTGGATTTCATCTGATAAAAAAGTCAATTGTGCACAAAGTCAAGTTTGACTTTTTGGAATTTTTCACAATTATGGTTCCTTGACCCTAAAACAGTTTTAATATGTGATTTGAATCATCATTCATCAATAAAAATCAAAGAAAGTGAGTTAACTTGTAAAAGGGGTAACCATAAAAAACTTAGAATATTTCTAAGTTATGGAACAAAGTGGCTAGGGTACCAACTTCCAAGGACCATAACTTGAGATCCAAACAACCATTTTGGATGATCCAAAGCTGGATTTGTAGCTCTCATGGGATACTTAAAAAGTGTCAACTACATCTCATTCCAATTCACCATGGATTTTTAGTTATGGAGTGATCAAAATGGCAAAAAACATGAAAATGACATTTTTCCAACACTTAGTGAAATTTTCACTAAGTCAGAATCTGCCTTTTTTTTTCAAATGTAGAGGCATTTTTCATTGTAATTCAAGTTGATTCAAAACCAAAGTTGGACATTGTGTTGAAATAGGATATATCAGCTTTCCAAAATGTCCAAGAACCCCATGAAACTCCACCTGAGCTAGAGGTTATGACAACTACAACATGCCTTGCTGCAAACTGTCTTGGCAAGACATGTTTGTGCATAAGGGCTCGATTTGATCAAATTGTGCAACAACGAGCGTGGTTATCCATCTGCACACCTCAAGGGGGAACAAACAAGGGACAAGCACTGATCTATCAGCCTCCAAAGTCCCTGAATCTACAATAGCCATGCCAAACCTAAAAGAGCTAAAAAGGTGTCAAGACCCAAATTTTGTTGCAATGCATTTAATGGATACACCAAGGTGGAATGGTCTGATACATTCCTAACTAAATGAGTCAAGGATAAGATCTGAATCAAAGAACCATAGGCCTGTGCTCTAACCTCAAGTCAATGGCTAGGGGAGACTTGAGATTTTGATCACCATTGGCCACAGAGCTGTACCAGTTGCCATACACTATTGCTTGCAAAACAAACTTGCTCTACTATAAATAAAGCTCATTTGTGCTCAGTTTTAGTACACCAAAGTAACCAAACTGATGCTTTCCTCAAAATCTCCTCTTTCACTCCAATTTTGCCTTCTAAAGCAAGTCACTATCGGGTTTTGAGTTTGAGAGCAATTCCAACCTAACCAATGGCTCACACACCTCACATATAACATATAGAAGTGATCCATAACACAAAATAACATCTGGAACATAAATTTCACAAAATCACCAGCCAACTGCTCAAGCTTTTGACAGATTTGCAGTTGGGGTACCATCTCAAGTTCTAGATCATTTCCATTCACTCCAAGCATTCAGACACACTCCATAGCACCTAAGGAAGTTGTCCACATCATTGGAACCAAGCTGCAACACCTCCAACACCAAACTCGATCACCAGCTGCAAGAGGTAAGCCTCAACTTGGTCATCTCATGATTCATGCATATTTCCTCGCACAATAATTTTGCCATATGTTCATAATCATGTATGGAGTGTTTCCCCTCAATTAATTGCTTTGTATGAATCGTGTATGGAATTTCTTAGCCTTCATGCAGAAATTAGGGTTCTTGAGGTTTCTCTTTGATTTCTTATTCCATGCTTAAAATAAATGAAATTAAAGACCATAGACCTGATCGTGAGTTGAAAACGAGCAGATTGATATGTGGATTGTGTGATTTCATCAAGTATTCAGTGAGATTGATGAGAAAATGCAAATCAGCCAAGAACAGGGCACACGGGCAAAACTAGGGTGTTCTTGGCGCCCTTTTTACAAGTTTTGAATTTTTCATTTTTTTTTATTTTGTTTAATTGATTCAAAAATTAATTTCTCTCTGAATTTTAATGATTTTGAGTTAATTCTTTTTTTCAAAATTCACAAAAATGTTAAAATATTTTATTTTACAAAAATTTCCTAAAAATATTATTTATTTCATGTATTTGATATTTTTGCAAAGAATTAATTTTTATTTGTTTTTTACATTTTAAAAATTTTCTTTCTCATGATTTTCCAAACTTGAATGGTTTTCAATCATTTTGTGGATAAAAACATGATTTTTGAAACATTGAGCCAAAATCACAACTCATTTCTCACATGTTTTCAATGATTTTATTAATTTTTAATCAAAGTTAATTCCATTTTTAACAAGATTAGGGTTTTGACTGATTCCACCCTCATCAATCTTTTTCAAACACTCATGGGCCTCTAATAGAGTGTAAGACCCAATCCCCTTTTAACCAAAACCATTTTTGGGCCTCAGACATTGTATTAGTCCCTCTGTGTTAAAAAAATCACGGCGGGATCGCCATTTCAAAACAAAAATCATTTGAGCCTACCCTTGAGTTGTAAGTCCCATTTCTTTTCTCTTAAAACACTACGGGCCTATCCTTGAATTTTAAGACCCATCCCTTTTGTAAATAAATCTCTTTGGGCCTCAGTCATTGTATAAGTCCCGATGCGATCGTTAAAACAACGATGCGATCACTGTTAAAACTTGGGCCTCTCCTTGAGTATAAGTCCCGCAATCTTTTCAAAACAATTTCCCTTTTGATTTAGATTCAATATACATGTTATTATCAAAACTTTCTTTAATTTGTCTGAACAACTAACAATACAGCATGGAAGCTTGCTCACCTGTATGTTTTAACAGCTTTCATTTATCGCTTTCATATAAATATAACTGTATTGTGGGAATTTACGCACGGTTAGTCTTCTTTCATATCCTTTTAAATACTCGTCATATATCAACTGTATATATACTAGTATAGCTATTTAGAATTTTCCCTGGCAACTAGGTCTAGAACTAGGTAAAGCCATGTTGGTCACTCTTAAATACAGTCAAAACTAGATCCCCATAGGATTTCAAATACAGTCTTGCCTCCTCTTGGGGTTATACAATATGGAACAAAGAGAAAGGCAGTATTCTCGGTGAACCTTTTCTCAGGCTATAACTATTAGAAATTGTCAAAGAAATTCTACTCCCCAGAGTTTATCTATTCTCAGTGAATAACATCTCTTGAGTTTCTTCAAACCTCAGAAATTTCACTAAATGATCTATTCTCGGTGAATAGCATTTCTTTAACGTTTCTTGGTTTGGGACCCACAGGCTTCCTAAAAGCATCCCCGCCTTCTCTTGGGCTTAATACAAGGACCCTGATGACCTCTTAAAGGTATAAGACAGAACTTAGTCATCCTTCGCTAGAGCAGTCTTTCCAGTGTCAAATCTGAGACCAATTTAGGGTTGATTCTCATCCCTTAATACACCCGCCTTCTCTTGGGCATCATACAAAAGATAAACTCTTCTACACCGATAGAATTGGATAGTCTGAATCCCCTTGAGTCTCAAAGACATTCTCAAGTCCCCTACAAACATAGGAAACCCCGGTCATTCTGGATAAATCTCTAGTAGAGTTAAAACCCATGGGTTCTAAAACCCAGTCTCTCCCCCAAAAATCCCCAACCAGGGTCAGTTTATCATCAGTATAACACTATCCCAAATCAGAACCTCAAGGCATCTGATACCTCAACTCTTCTGTAAACCTTAGCAAGAGTTGATTCCCCATTTTTGACCTGCCTCGGGATCTCAAATAATCCCCAGCAGAGAGCTAGCCTCCTCTTAGGCTTTGTATAATGATCCTTCCTCAGCGAAGTTAGCCTCCTCTTGGGCTTTGTACAAATGATTCTCCCCAGCAGAGCTACCCTTTTCAGGCTCTCTTGTTGAGTCATTCACACTTTTAGACTCTCTTGTTGAGTCAATTAGCTTTTCAGACTCTCTTGTTGAGTCAATCACCTTTTAGCACTCTCTTGTTGAGTCAAAACCCTTTTATCCTCAACCTTGGGCTTCGTACAAGACATAAATCTTCATCTTTTATGCTTGGGACAGATATATTCCCCAGTGAAGTAATTTCCTCCTAGCCTTCATTTAGGCTTTGAGGAATGAATTCCCAAGCAGAGTCAAACTCATTTCAGCCTCAATCTTGAGCTTTGTACAAGACACATAAAAAAATCCTCACCAGAGTCAGTTAAATCTCCCATTTCAGCCTCAATCTTGGGCTTTGTACAAGACACATACAATCCTCCCCGGCGGAGTCAAAATCCCTTTTTAGCCTCAATCTTGGGCTTTATACAAGACAGATAATACTCTCCCGCAGATTTGAACTTTTAGCCTCCTCTTAGGCTTTGTATAATGATATCCCCAAAGAGTCAGTCTCTTTTTTGCCTCAATCTTGGGCCTCGTACAAGACACATAAACACTCTCTTGTTGAGTCAGTCAGTTTCAGCCTCCTCTTAGGCTTTGTATAAGGACTTCCATAATAGAGTCAATCAACCTCTTAGCTTCAACCTTGGGCTTTGATCAAGGCACACAAAAATCAACAATCTCCTCAGAGGAAGTCCAATCCCTCTTTAGAGATGACAAGTTCTCTCTCAATAAAACCTTTAGCCTCAATCTTGGGCTTTGAACAAGAGACAAATAAACCCTTTTAGCTTCAATCTTGGGCTTTGAACAAGACACCAAAACATCTTTTTCCTCTCTTAGAATAGGAGGAACTACGATTGCTCTGATTTCCCTGTTTCATTTAAACGGGAATACGTAGACATAAGATTGCGAAATCTTAGCGAGCATTGTAAACAAAAACTCTAGGTCCAGTACCTTCACACATCATTCAAAACTTAGGTCTAGTACCTTACCAAAAATATCAGGAAAACCCGATCATCAACAAAACTCACTCACTCACTCGTACTTCCCAAGAAACTTTCCCAACCCATTAACGGATAAACACCATCAAGTATAAAGCGAAACTTAAAGCTAATATCATGTGGATAACCACATATAGGATGGGTAATTGACAACTCCTAATTGTATAACCTGACCCCGACTCCCCGAATCTCTTTAAGCGTTTGTTCAGTTAAACATTTGCGTGCAAGGTTAGTTTTAGATAGCTTCCCTTTCCCTTCCAGCTTCACGGGATAAATAAGAAATCAGAAAGTAGCACCCACTCCTCCTCCTTGCGGTGAGGAGAAAACCCAGCGATAAGGTGGTCACGTCACCGACAAAAATCGCTCGCTACAGGAAAATGGCGACTCTGCTGGGGATGTCATTTTATTTGTTAGGACTAGGCTATAGCTCTTAAGAGGTCTAGGATGTTGGTTTTAGGAATGAATATATATATATATATATATATATTGCTTTTCCTAATTGATATCCATGGCTAATGGGACTGCGGGTGATGCCGTATCTGGAAAGTTTGAGTGACACCTAAGATAAGTGATGGAACTAGACAGGTAATCTTACAGGGAGTGACTCCCAAATAAGAGGCCCCGGTCGACCATCGAATCAGTGGAGAGACCCTTTGCGGATTCAATGCCTATACTACTTCGCATGTTGAAAGCAGATTGTTCGATTGTGGTGTCTATGAAACTGAGAATTTAGTAGGCTGAGACCATGTTCCTATTTTGTAGTGCGGAAGCTATCGGAAATAGTTGTCACGTGATACTACCCTAATTTGAGATTACTCTAAGATACTGCAGCTCGCTCGGGTGAACCAGCCTGCTGTTGTTATCTCAAGAGGGATCAATGATTTTGAGGACAGGTACAAAAAATCACCAGTACAACCTTTGGGGATGGGTAGAGCCATGACTTCATGACACCGAACCTTTGACCCCATGTTTTTTCTATGTCTTTGTGTGCTGCATTCATGCATTCATTTCATTAAAAAAACTTTAAACAAAGAAAAAATCTTGTCTTCTAGTCTCTCTTTTTCAAATTTAACTAAGATAATGATTGCAAATATCAGAGAAAAAAGATTGCGTTATGGATTTCGGTAGAAGGAAGACTCACAAGTATACCTTCAAAGTTCCAAAACTAGAGGATTTGAGAAGGTTGGCAAGGATGATCACCAACCCTGATGCTTTCAGAGCTAATTATGGAGGACTGATGTCTCTGTTAAAGGTCCATGTAATTGAGGGAATCCTGGCTACGCAAATCCAGTTTTATGATCCGGTCTATCACTGTTTCACATTCCCAGATTATCAACTTACACCAGCACTGGAGGAGTACTCTCATCTGACTGATTTACCCATCACTGATCAAGCTCCCTTTTCTGGATTGGAAGAAATTCCAAAGGATCAAACCATTGCAAGAGAAATCTATTTGGATGAGTCAGAAGTCAGGACTCACATGACGACTAAGGGTGGAATCCAAGGTTTACCAGCCAAGTTTTTGGTAAAGAAGGCTCTGTACTTTGCTAGCATACGGAACGTGACTGCTTTCGAGGGCATCTTTGTTTTGCTCACCTACGGGTTATTTCTATTTCCAAACATTGATGACTTCGTTGATATCAATGCCGTAAGGATTTTTTTGATTGGAAACCCTGTACCGACCCTGCTCGCAGATACTTATCATTATGCACACTTAAGGAATTTCTATAGCGGAGGAATGATCACATGCTGTGTACCCCTGCTATACAAATGGTTTACTTCCCATTTACCTAAGTCTGTTGCATTTTTGGATCATAAGAGTAATTTACGTTGGTCACAGAGAATCATGTCTCTTACAACCTCTGACATCGATTGGTACAATCGAATCTACGACGGGATAAGAATCATTGACCATTGTGGAAACTTCCCTAATGTACCCCTCATAGGAACTAATGGAGGAATCAATTATCATCCAGTTTTAGTTCGTCGTCAACTCGGATACCCGATGAGACATATCCCGCGTAATGTTCATCTGGAAGGTCTTTTCTTCAAGGAAGGTGAAAATGATAGGGCACTAAAGACAGAAATAGTGCATGTCTGGAATCATGTTCACAAGAAAGGAAGAGAGTCTCTAGGGAAACTAGATTGTGTCTCTGTGGAACCTTATCTCCACTGGGTACAAACTAGAGCTCTCAAGTTGAGTATGCCTTACCCTCGTCAAGAAGTTCTTCCATTAAAGGAATATGTCCTTTATTTTATGTCCGATTCGGAAACACTTCAGGTTACTCTCAACAAAGTTCAACAGGAGAAGAGGTCTTGGAAGAACAAATACCGTATTCTCAGTGTGGAATGTAACAAAATACAGCAACTGTTAAAAGAAAATGATGCTCTGATCGAGATTTTAGAGCAACATGCTGTAGAAAGTCAAGAAGACCAAAGGAATTTGCTCGCTCCTTTTACTTGGCAAAGGAATGACAACCCGACAACGGCTAAAGAGCCCCGGTCAAAGAAGAGGAAAGTACCAGAACCAGCACCTGAGCCCTCCTCAGAGAGGACTCAGGATCTATAAGTTTAGACATTTCCTTTTATAGCACTTTGTAAATTACTGTATTTCCATTTCCGCAATCTTTGAATTCAATAAAACGGGGTTTCCCCACTGTTTGATATTTGCAATCCAATTATTGATGTTTCTTTTGATTAAACAAAAAAATAATTAATATAGATCATTGCATATCATTCATCATTCTCACATAACGCATTCTTCTTACCTACGAATCTTACGTTTGTGTCTCGATTCTAGAGTCAAACTATCTGATTCGTACAATTCTCGGGCCAATTGACAAAAGAAAATGGATGATCTCGAGGAAGAGAACAGAGAGTTGAGAGAAGAGATCGACACTCTGAAAGAAGATCTAAGAAAGCTTCACCACGACATGCAAGCTCTGGCCGCAGTTCAGATACAACAACAAAGGACTGTGATCTCAGAGATCACATCGACACCCATAGTGGAAAAGCCTGATCCCCGGTATAACATGCCTAAAGATCGTCCCTAGGGCATGCCTATCAATTATATCCCAGAAGGATATATTATGCCGATCACGGAAGATCCGGAAACTACATCAGGAGCCGCTGGGCCCGAAGGTTACAAACTTCGGGAAAGCGAAGATGCAAGGGCCATTACAGTAACTCCTAAAGGTTACAAACTTCGGGAAGCACCAAGAGTCACGGCCGTAATGACTATACCACCACCCGTGGTACACACTGTCCCAGAAGGACAGATTCCACAGATACCCTCTGGTGGAAACGAAAGTATGTACGACAGAATGAATGAGTTCTAGGAAAAATTCCTGGAGACGCAGAAGGAGCTGCAAGCCATTCGCGGTCAGGATCTATTTGGAAAGGACGCCACAGACCTTTGTTTGGTCCCTAATGTGAAAGTTCCGCATAAATTCAAGGTGCCCGAATTTGAAAAGTACAAGGGTAACTCTTGCCCTCAAAGCCATTTGGTGATGTATGCTCGGAGGATGTCAACTCAGACAGAGAACCAACAACTACTGATCCACCATTTCCAAGATAGTTTAACCGGTGCCGCACTCAAATGGTACATGGGGTTAAACCCCACTAAGATCTCCACTTTCAGAGACCTTGGTGCTGCATTTGTTCAACATTATAAATATAACCTTGACATGGCACCAGACAGAGATCAACTCCGAGCCATGTCGCAGAAGGATAAGGAAACCTTTAAGGAGTATGCTCAGAGACGGCGTGAAATTTCCGCCCAGATTTGTCCACCTCTTGAGGAAAAAGAGATGACAAAGATCTTATTGAAAACCTTGAGCTCATTTTACTACGAAAGAATGGTCGCCAGTGCGCCCATCGACTTCACTGAGATGGTAGGCATGGGAGTACCTCTAGAAGAAGCAGTCCGGGAAGGACGTATAATTAAAGATGATGGATCATCAAGCAGTACTAAAAGATACGGTAGTGCTCTCCCTAAGAAAAAAGAGCAAGATATTGGTAATATCTATCTCGGAAAGCAAAGGCGACGGTACCTACCAGTAGCAGCTGTAACTCCTGCTATCAACCCTACGCCTGTTCCAATGTATCAACCTCAAGTTGCTTAAAGCTAACCGAATCAACAACAATATCAGCAAAGGACACAACAACCTCTTCAGCAGGGTTCGACCCTATACCAATGTTGTACGCAGAACTATTTCCATTACTACTGGTCAAGGGGCACGTCCAAACCAGGTCTCCTCTCGCAATACCGGAGAATCCGCCTTTTTGGTTCAAAGCGCATCAGACTTGCCCTTACCATCAAGGAGGACCAGGGCATAACATATAGAACTGTCTCAGCTTCAAGTCCGATGTGCAGAGGCTTGTCAGGAGCGGGGTCTTATCCTTAAAGGATACAAATCCAAATGTTCAGACAAACCCGTTGCTTTAACACGAGAAAGCTCCAGTAAATTTGATAGAAGAAGAGTCTAAACACAACTATCAAATTCATGATGTACTCTTATTGGGAACCAACCTGGTCAAGATTCATTGCAGACAGAGTGGATATGGGAATGTGCCCTCTTACAACTATCACCAGTGTGATATCTTCTCTAAAAACGATCAAGGATGTTCTATGGTGCAATCCGCTCTACAGGAACAGATGGATCTCGGATGGATCCAAGATCACCGAATTCGTGGAGTCAACATGACTTATACGAATTCCAACATCATCCAAAACCACGACATCCGTGCAATGAATGTCAACTTGGTGGCAATGCACTCAAGGCAAAGCCAACATCATAATCTGCCACGGCACGATTATGATTCCCTGATCTTCCCGGTAAATAATCAGGGATGCTCTTTTGAACAAGAGGCCCTCCAGCATCAGATGGATCTTGGATGGATTCAGGATTATCGTGATAGAAGTCATTATCAAGTAAATATGTTTCAAATCTTTGATATTCACTTAATGAATACCAGCCTGGTGGAGTTACACGCTACACAAGTCCAGCTCGGTTTCCTGACTTCGCACGATTATCAGAACTGTAAAGTGTGTTGTGGGAATGACCAAGGATGTGCACTCGTTCAGAGGAAACTTCAACACTTCTTGAACCACTGGTGGCTTCCGATCTATCTAGATAAAGACACACAACAAGTCAGTATGATTAACGGGAACCCTACTAGGCATCAAAATCAGGATGTTCGGTCAATGGAGACAGATCTAGTAAGGTTACACTGCATACAAAGCGGACGTGGCCGGGTGCCACCATACAACTATGAGCGTTGTAGAGTTTGCTCAGAAAATTATAAAGGATGCTACCTCGTGCAAGCAGCCCTTCAAAGTCAGTTGGACCACAACGAGATTCAACCATGGTCGAGCTCTAGTTCAACGTCAGACTATCATCCTAATCAAGGCAAAGATGTTGTCTTGATCCCTAAGCGAGAAATGGCCAAAGATGTGTGTGCCATAATCCCTCAACTCCATGAATCAAGAGTTCCTCTTGATGGTGGAAGGATTCTCAACCTCGAACTAATTGAGGCCGACTACGATGGTCAGAAAAATCAGAAGGCTACTGTGGTTATCTATCTGCCGGGACCAGTACCGTACAAGTCTGATAAAGCTATCCCTTATAAATACGGTGCAACAAAAATTGAGAATGGAAAGGAAACTCCATTACCCTCCGTCGTGAATATTGCAGACATCAGTCGAGTAACACGGAGCGGTCAGATCTTCAACCGAGGAGTTGGAGAACTCAGCAAAGAAAAGGAACCTCAAACAGAAGTTCCTGATCAACTAGTCGGTCAATCCAGTGGTCCCGACCTTTCAAAGAACAATGATGAGATGCTGAAGCTCATCCAGAAGAGTGAGTACAACATTGTTGATCAACTATTGCAAACTCCTTCAAAAATATTTGTGCTCTCTCTTTTACTCAGTTCCGAAGCTCACAGGGAAGCTCTACAGAAAGTCTTAGAGCAAGCCTTTATGGAACAGAATGTAACAATAAGACAATTCGATAGTATCATCTCCAACATCACTTCCTGCAACAACTTGGGATTTAGTGATGAGGAACTACCAGAAGAGGGCCAGAATCATAATATGGCACTCAACATTACAGTCAACTACCAGGACGATGCTTTAGCCAATGTACTGGTAGACACCGAATCGGCTCTAAATGTTATGCCGAGATCCACTTTGATGTGATTATCATACCAAGGATCTCCGATGAGAGGCAGTGAGGTCATCGTCGAAGTATTTGACGGGTCCCGAAAAACGGTTATCGGCGAAGTCGACCTTCCCATAACTATCAATCCTCACACTTTCCAAGTCACTTTCCAGGTCATGGACATCCGGGTAGCATACAACTGTTTGTTGGGAAGACCTTGGATACACGAGGCTAGGGCAGTCACTTTGACACTTCACTAGAAGCTGAAGTTTGTCAAAAATGACCAACTCGTCACAGTTTACGTAGAGAAAGCCTTGATCGTGAGCAACTTATCATCGTCCACTTGTGTAGAACCAGAGGAGGTTATTGGAACCCAGTTCCAGGAACTTTCGGTGAGCCATGACAACCAATCAAAAAGAGGAACGTCAATTTCCTCGTACAAGGATGCTCTCGAAGTGATCAAAAGTAACAATGCAAAAGGATGGGGACGGCTTGTAATTCCTATTGATAACAGAACAAAGAAGGGTCTTGGCTTTTCTTCAACCTGTACCCAGAATGCTGCTAGCAATGAAAGTCTTCATCCCTTTCAGAACTTCTTCCACAGTGGAGGTTTCCTTCACCCAGTGTCTCAAGAAGTCCATACCATCAACGAGGGTGATTCCTCTGACACAGATGAAGAATGGAAGTCCTATCTCAACGAGGACGGTTATATGTCTCAGGGAGAGGTGCCTACGCCACTTTGCTATCCTGCACAAATTCTGAGATATATACCAAGGGCAGATGTCAAAATGATATACGGAGATTGTGATACAGAAGGATGCCATGCTCCACCAAATTCATTAGAGGGGCACTCCGATGAAAGAAAACTTTGACCACGACTATTATGGTCCAATGGATGGCCTGCTGATCTGGCAGCCGTACCCAGGAGCCTCGGTGCAAGAGAGTCAGTCGAACGATGCATATCAGCTGAGCATCATTGAAAAGAATACATGTGTCCCCACCGAATCATGGGATCATTACTCAGGGCACTCAGAAAATATCCAGTACGATAATGATTTTGCAAAGATTATAGGACAACAGTTAATCAACTACTCTTTTCCTGAGGTCAACGTCATCAAAAGGGATGACTCCTCCAATTCCAAAGAAGTGTGGGACACCCTGGGACAACTGAGTGGTAAGTTTGACTTCTTGGTCAAGTACACAACTCCTGAAAGTTCTCGTATCAGGCTCGAGGACATCCAGCCAACTGGATGGGGAGATCTTCCTGAGAGTGCAAACACTGTGCAAGATACAGCTGAAGAATCCTCCTACGACAACTCTGCCAGGGAGACAGATTCCAATGATCCTGCTCTACCAGAAATCAGTGTTATTTCTGAAAATAATCAAAGAAAGAAGGTAACAGACTTTGTGATTCACCGAGGAGTTCGTCGCCAATGGGTCGCAGTCAACGTTCTGAAAGTTGTCCATAAGTCTAAGTAATTATCGTCCTTATCTTAACCTTTCACCTTGCCCAGGTGAAACAGATGTTTTGATAGGGCTCACTTTCTGTAAATGTACCTCTTCGCTTTGCCCAATGCGACAGAGTTTTGTTTTATAGGGCTTTATTTTCAAGAATCGACAAAATCATAAATAAAATAAACGTCGTTTTGTAATTTCCACATTTATTGCTGTTTTCTCTTTTCTCTTTTTCAGAAAATGGTAATCCAAAAAAAATAACTCAAAATAAAAACGAGCATTTTTCAGAAAATACACTGCACACTCTTGCATTTCTCTCTATCTCTTCTAAAAACAAATCATCACGTCATGCAGATTGCTTGTTTTAAACCCCATTGAAACATACGATCCAATGCCTTCTCCCAACTTTGAATTCCCGGTATTTGAGGCTGAAGAAGAAAATAAAGAAGAAATTCCAGAAGAGATCTCCCGATTACTCAGACAAGAGGAAAGGTCCATTGAACCTTACAAAGAGCCGTTGGAAACAGCCAACTTGGGTTCCGAAGAAGAGATAAAAGAGATCAAGATTGGGGCACTACTCAGTCCAACTATCAAAGGAAGTTTGATAAAGCTTCTCAAAGAGTTTCCCGATGTATTCACTTGGTCCTATCAGGATATGCCAGGGTTGGACACCAGCATCGTGGAACATCATCTACCGTTAAGATCAGAATGTCCGCCGGTGAAACAAAGACTGAGAAGAACTCATCCAGACATGGTTATCAAAATCAAAGAGGAAGTGCAGAAACAGATTGACGCGAGTTTCCTCGCCACCTCAAAATATCCTCAATGGTTAGCAACATAGTACCAGTTTCGAAAAAGGAAGGAAAGGTCAGAATGTGTGTAGATTACAGGGATCTGAATAAAGCAAGTCCAAAGGACGGCTTTCCCTTACCACACATTGACATGCTGGTAGACAGTACAGCAAAATTCAAAGTCTTCTCCTTCATGGATGGATTCTCGGGCTATAATCAGATAAAAATGGCGCCGAAAGACATGGAGAAGACTTCGTTCATCACCCCATGGGGCACTTTTTGTTACAAGGTGATGCCGTTCGGTTTGAAGAATGTCGAGGCAACCTATCAAAGGGCCATGACTACTCTGTTTCATGACATGATATCTAAAGAAATTGAAGTGTATGTCGTTGATATGATTGCCAAATCTAAGATGGAGGAGGAGCATGTGACCCACTTGTCAAAACTATTCGAGCGGTTGAGGAAATACAAACTCCGCTTGAATCCCAATAAGTGCACATTCGGCGTTTGTTTAGGGAAACTTTTAGGGTTCTTCGTCAGCCAGAAAGGAATTGAGGTTGATCCTGACAAGGTCAGGGCCATTCAAGAAATGCCTTCTCCAAAGACTGAAAAACAAGTCAGGGGATTCCTAGGACATTTGAATTACATTTCCAGATTCATATTCCTCATGACCGTGACATGCGCGCCGATCTTCAAATTACTCAAAAAGAATCAGGACTGTGTTTGGACAGAAGAATGCCAAACCGCTTTCGACAGTATCAAGGAATACCTGTTGAATTCGCCGATTTTATCACCTCCAGTGGAAGGAAGACCACTGATCATATACCTAATAGTCTTGGAAGACTCAATGGGTTGTATACTTGGCCAACAAGACGAAACCAAAACGAAAGAGTCTGCCATTTACTATTTGAGCAAGAAATTCACCGACTGCTAGACTTGGTACACTATGCTTGAGAAAACTTGCTGCACTCTGGCTTGGGCGGTCAAACGTCTTCGCCAGTATATGATTCGTCACACTACTTGGTTAATCTTCGAAACGGATCCAATCAAGTACGTCTTTGAAAAACCTGATCTCACGGGAAGGATTGCCCGTTGGAAGATGTTGATATCAGAAAGCGACATCGAGTACCATGCTCAGAAAGCCGTAAAAGGAAGTGTTTTAGCCGATCATCTAGCTCATCAACCGATTGACGATCAAGAATCAGTCGGGTTTGACTTCCCAGACGAAGATGTCATGTACTTGAAACTGAAAGTGAAATTCTGGTACAGATGTGTGATGTCATAGTGCAATGTCACAACATCGCAATCTGCTGAACAAGGCAATAACAGAAACAATAAATAACACACTGAATTTTTCACCCAGTTCGGTTCAACAACCTACATCTGGGGGCATACCAAGCCAGGAAGGAAGTCCACTATTAGTAGTATCAAATTACAGACTCAACAGACCAGTTGACAATCTACCTAATTTAATCACTACCCAATGACCCTTCTACCTAAGTCCTCCCTAGGTAAGAGACTCCATCTCACTTCTTATCTTCACTATGATGTCTAGCAGTCAACTACACCGTCACTGCATCAACAGCTTGTTTACCAACGACTTTTCAAACACAGAAAAACCAGAAGACACACTTCCATGACTTACATTGGAGTTGCTTCAAAGCTTCCTCGAAGAACAAACCCAAACTCATTACCCACAGGTTTCTGAGTTAACCACAGTGACCTTCTCACAACCCGAGTGGTTCACTTTGACAAAGCCCTAAAGATCTACATCTTGGACCCGTACCTATTCTAGGTTACAAGCATTCAATTTATAACTTTTTCCCAACTGGATTTGGGCCTTCAAATATATCAAATCTTCTATAACAAATCTGCAATAGATCCTGCTTCCAAATAGATCTTCAATCATATCTTTAATGAAATCTTCAATAATTAACCCTGAATATCCTCCATATCTTTATAATTCAGCTACATAATTAACCCTGAATATTCTCCATATCTTTATAATTCAGCTGCAAGATCTTCTCCACACAAATAGGCAAGATCTTCTCCACACTGCAAGATCTTCTCCACACTGCAAGATCTTCTCCACACAAATAGGCTAGATCTTCTCCACACGAATAGGAACAATTCTCCATGTTTATTTGCACAAAAATAGTAGCAAACTATTCTCCACAAGATATGCAGAATTAATTGTATCAGAATAAATCTTCTCCAATAAATTCGCCTGCAATCTCTCTATCTCTCAGCAGAAACGCGCAGCCCTAAAACATCACAAACTGATGTTCTGATGTTCTGGTATAGTGATGTCAAGACATCACTTATAACATCAGCATACAAAACTGCAACCCTAACAAACTTAACACAAACTGAATGTTAGTAACTCATGTTAAGACATCAGACATATGACATCATTAACACCACCATTATTTTACCAAAATTCCAGCCAATAACAAGAACTAACAATCTCCCCCTTTGGCTAATTTTGGCTAAAACAAACTCTGCCATAGCAGCACCTCTTCAACAAGCTGCACAAACTCACTAACCAGTTCAAAACACCATCATAGGGCAAACTCCCCCTCAAACCAAGAACCAGCTCACAACTGTTCATACACTCTCCCCCTCAACTGCTGCACCATATCAGAAAAGGCTTCACAACCACATCTTGGCAACTCTCTCCTCCTTTTTAGCCACAATTGGACAAACTCTGAACATCGCAGCAAGCACAAAAAAATTCCAAAATCAAACTCTGAATCATCCAACCAATATGCTCAGAATAAAATCCAGACTCAGCAGCTACTACTGTACATTCTCTCCCCCTTTATGGCCAAACAATTGACAAACATTGGGGTAAATGTATACTTCTGATTGACACACAAATCTATAGAACCAGGTCTAAACTGTCAAGAACACCATGACTTCACCAGTAACATCTTGTCTGACAACTACTTCAACAAAAGATCAACTCCCCCTATCTAAGATAACCAATGCTCATTTGCAAGAAGAACACCTTAAATGAATGGAAAACATAAGACTCATCTTAATGTCTTCAAGAGTGCACCCTCTATTCAACATACCTGCTGAACGCATTCACTTAATGCTTGATCCTCAAACAATCCAAATACCAAAACTCACATGATTCCCTCTTGGTTTGTTATCTTCTCATGCTCCAAAACTCACATCTTGCCAAGCTGATCAACTTCTCTCAGGAATGAACTTCATAGTCTGCATTCATCCTGTCAGGAATGCTTCACAAACATCCATGATTTCTCTGCTTACTTAAAAGCTTTACTGAGAACCAATCTCTTCAAGAGATACTTGCAACAGAAGTAAGAGCAGCCAAAAACTTTTTGAATAGTTCAACTTATCTGACGCAATTCCTTTGCTATTTCATCCACTAGTGGTTGTTGATACTAGTGAAGTCTTCCAAATTTGTAGTCATGCTTTTCAAGACACAAGGTCAGAATCTCCACATTCTAATCCACACAGCTAGAAACACCTCTTCTGACAATAATGCTTGGGCATTCATCTCCACATGAAGTTCCAATTAGGCTATTCGTGAGGAACATCAGAATCACCAACCTCCTTCAAACAAACTGTTATCAAAGTCACATAGATCCCCCAACTCTCCAAAGGCAGTCATTCCCTATCATACTCTTCATCTTCAGACTTCCAATCACTCAATACCTGATCTACTTCAGTCTTCTCTACAATCTCCATCCAAGGTAGACCTTCTACTTCATCATTCTCCCGTATGACTATGTAGATGCTCCTTAGGCATAATTTAGTCACCAAGTTCCTGAATCAGAGCATAATCATCCTTCACCAAGGATATCCAACCAGATAATGTCCCAACTCAAGTTAGAACATTTGCCATACACCAAGACATCATCACCATGATTCTTGATATGTTCCACCAACTGGACTTACTATAGCATAGTAATCCAAAGAGCTAGAGAATTAAACTCTCATCCACCTTCAAGAAGAATAATCTCCTTGAGTCTTCAACTCATCACCCTTCTTCCCAAGAGTAACTTGTTCCAAGACAATCCTCAATAATAACCAGCTGCCACACTCTGATTATCTTGATTCTTCGAATCCACTTCTGAGATCAACCAAATGCCACAGTTTGATCACCTCATACATGAATCTTCACATTTGTCAGAACTCTCACAAAGATATCTTGATCCACCAAGAAAACTTGATCTTCAAGTCACATGTTCCACTTGCTCAAAAGCAAACACACTTAGACTCCCTAAGCCATGGTCATGTAACATCTTCTCCTTCCTGCAGCTCCCGCAAACTGCCATGAGAACGATCTTTTGAAGCATCCTATGGTTCATTCCTGTAGATCATATCACTAGCTGAGACTCCTGATGTTAAGCTAGATGTCAGAACATTATGACATCCAACTGTAGAATTCGGCTCCTCCTTCTGCCATTCAGAAGAACCTCCTCCCTTTGCAAAAATAGATTTCCATGCTCTCATAGACTTGATTCAACAATCAAGTTTGAGTAGACAACCTCCATCCTGCTCAGAAACTCCAAAGACTTCAAACCTACCACATCTGAATCTTCAGAAAATAAGTAGTCCAAGACTACCTCATAGCAATACCAAAGAATGCCACTTCCCTTAGTAGAGCCGTCAATAGAAAGCCAGAGATAACTGCCACTTATCCTCGACCTTCTTAACCAGAGCAAACACCATGCTCCCAACCACTTAGATCAGAGATAAACTGATCCAAGCTGAAACCCTCAAGATTATGATGTCTTCAACAGCACCAATATAGAGCCACACAGAGAAGAGTATATTCTCAACACTTCAACAGTCCTGCACTTCTACATCAGACATGTACATAGTCTCCCGTCTATGTATTTTGTCATTAGTTGAAAGCACATCCTCAAAAGTAGATAAATACTCAACTCCAGTCAAGGTAACCGCTATCTGCTGAAACTTCTCCAAAACAAACCTTCATGACTACCACAAACCTCTCCCAGGTAAGGTCAGTGTCTTGATCTTTTACTCTACTCTGAGCAAAGAATTGAAATGATGTTTCAACATCAGTTCTAATCATATTCATTCACACATATCTCTTTGCAGGGAACATACGAGAGCATATCAGCATCTTCCAAGATTAGACCAACAAAACTGTAGTAACTTGGATAACACACTCTTCCAGAGGCTTCTTCTAATAAGCACAAGGTTCAGACCTCCTAACCAAAGAGTAATAACTACCATCCTTCTGCAGAAACATACCATAGACAATCTGCTACTTTGAATCCTTCAAAGCACAAAACAGAAAGAGCTCAAGCAACCACCAATTACCCTGCTACTGCACACAAACTCTTGGATACCTTTGCCCTATTAAATTGACCTCAGACATTTTATCTTAACCAAGGATCATCTCCTTCTCTTCTGCTATCAAAATTACTACCTTTTCTTTAACCAGCTCCAGTTGAAATGCTATGACATATTGAACAGCATCTCAACAAATGTTCAACTTCACAGCTACAGTAATCCAGCACACTCTAATATGTCTTAGACTTAGCATTTACCATAAACTGCTAATGTGTAGCACGATGTCGAGACATTGACATATTAAGCTCAGCTTCTTTCCACAAATAAGCTTAAGAGTTGACTGATCAAGTTCTTCACTCCCGCATGAAAACTTTGACAGTGAAACTCTTTTGCTTTGGCTTTACCTTCTTCTTTCACCATCATAGTACTGAGCAGACTGGTCTTTTACTTCTGATCCTTCCAGGCACAAGGCTAATTCAGACACCAATTCCAATTGACCAAAGGCTGATTGACCTATTAGGCTCAGCTTCTTTCTTGATGAATCCTCATACAGCCCAGATGCCTCCTCTTCCAAGTCAGGAGTAGGTTCCAAACAGATGTGATCAACACATTTGTTTAGCCCCCAAGCATCTGTTATGTCACACTCACACCCCAGAGATTGACTTTGGAGGCAAAAAAAAACTGCTTCTAACTTTCTTCAGACCCCTTTTCAACAAGCTCATATAAGAGTTCCCTTATGAGTGGACTTGGGATGAACCACAAGTATCTTTGGCAACTCTAACACGCTAGTTGATGATATCCTCAAGTATCACCTCACCATGTGATTCATCTTCAGAGGAGAACAGAATGTTGCAGTCTTAACATAAAACCACTAGGAATTTTCCATCAGATAAATATATGCAGCGGAACACACATCAGAAACCTCCTTTACAACCTTCAGGCAAAACATAATAACCCTTGCCCAACACTCCAAGATCAATAGGTCAAACCACACAGCAACTTACCACCAATGCTACAGGCTTTCATTCTACATTGGCTATCTTCCTTGCTCATGAACCAGAAAGTATCTTCCCTAGATCTCATCCAGAAACAGACAGGATGCCTGCTCTGATAACAATTGAAATTCGGGTACAGATGTGTGATGTCATAGTGCAATGTCACAACATCGCAATCTGCTGAACAAGGCAATAACAGAAACAATAAATAACACACTGAATTGTTCACCCAGTTCGGTTCAACAACCTACATCTGGGGGCATACCAAGCCAGAAAGGAAGTCCACTATTAGTAGTATCAAATTATAGACTCAACAGACCAGTTGACAATCTACCTAATTTAATCACAACCCAATGACCCTTCTACCTAAGTCCTCCCTAGGTAAGAGACTCCATCTCACTTCCTATCTTCACTATGATGTCTAGCAGTCAACTACACCGTCACTGCATCAACAACTTGTTTACCAATGACTTTTCAAACACAGAAAAACCAGAAGACACACTTCCATGACTTACATTGGAGTTGCTTCAAAGCTTCCTCCAAGAACAAACCCAAACTCATTACCTACAGGTTTCTGAGTTAACCACAGTGACCATCTCACAACCCGAGTGGTTCACTTTGACAAAGCCCTAAAGATCTACATCTTGGACCCATACCTATTCTAGGTTACAAGCATTCAATTTATAACTTTTTCCCAACTGGATTTGGGCCTATAAATATATCAAATCTTCTATAACAAATCTGCAACAGATCCTGCTTCCAAATAGATCTTCAATCATATCTTTAATTAAATCTTCAATAATGAACCCTGAATATCCTCCATATCTTTATAATTCAGCTGCATAATTAACCCTGAATATTCTCCATATCTTTATAATTCAGCTGCAAGATCTTCTCCACACAAATAGGCAAGATCTTCTCCACACTGCAAGATCTTCTCCACACAAATAGGCTAGATCTTCTCCACACGAATAGGAACAATTCTCCATGTTTATTTGCACAAAAATAGTAGCAAACTATTCTCCACAAGATATGCAGAATTAATTGTATCAGAATAAATCTTCTCCAATAAATTCGCCTGCAATCTCTCTATCTCTCAGCAGAAACGCGCAGCCCTAAAACATCACAAACTGATGTTCTGATGTTCTGGTATAGTGATGTCAAGACATCACTTATTACATCAGCATACAAAACTGCAACCCTAACAAACTTAACACAAACTGAATGTTAGTAACTTATGTTAAGACATCAGACATATGACATCATTAACACCACCATTGTTTTACCAAAATTCCAGCCAATAACAAGAACTAACAGAAAGATTGCGATGAAGCGCTACCCAGTGAAGGGCAAGAACCAGGTTCCCAATGGGGACTAATCTTCGATGGAGCTGTCAACCATTATGGAAACAAAATTGGGGAAATCATCATAACACCTCAGGGTACCCACATTCCTTTCACTGCCCGACTGACATTCAAGTGCACAAACAACGAGGCCGAATACGAAGCATGTATCATGGGTCTCGAAGAAGCGATCGACTTAAGGATCAAGAACTTGGATATATATGGCGACTCAGCCCTGTTGATCAATCAAATCAAAGGAGATTGGAACATATACCAATCAGGACTAATTCCTTACAAATAATATGCGAGAAGTTTGTTACTATTCTTCAACAGAATCGAGTTTCATCACATCCCTCGTGATGAGAATCACATGGCTGATGCGTTAGCCACTCTCTCTTCCATGATTATTATAGGTCAATGGAACGACGTACCTAAGATTGACATAATGTGCCAAGAAAGTCCCGCTTACATTTTCGCAATTGAAGCAATCATAGATGACAGACCTTGGTATCACGATATCAAATGCTTTCTTCAAAGACAAGAATACCCACCTGGGGCATCCAGAAAAGACAGAAAGACCCTCAGAAGACTGGCTGGAAGCTTCTTTCTGAGCGGTGATACACTCTATAAGAGGAACTTTGACATGGTCTTGCTCCGATGCGTAGACAGACCAGAAGCAGACATGCTGATGAAAGAAATTCATGAAGGCTCCTTTGGCACTCATGCCAACGAACACACAATGGCGAGAAAAATTCTGAGAGCAGGGTACTATTGGTTGACAATGGAATCCGACTGCTATAAGTACATGAGGAGGTGTCACAAGTGTCAGATATACTCAGACAAAATTCATGTACCACCAACACATCTCAAAGTTCTCTCTTCCCCATGGCCCTTTTCCATATGGGTGTAGTGAGCGATTTTGGACGTGGTTCTTAAGCACTGTCGCTCTTTAGGGGGACTACAGGTCGATTTAATTTTTATCCTATTGAAGCTGATGAAGGAAGGGAAATAGATGTCTCCAACTAACCCTGCTTGCAAACTGAGGTTAAACAATCAAAACTGTTGTTTTATAGATGCCATGTGGATGTGGGGCCTCTCTCTGCTTTTTTTTTTCGGAACGAAATACCGGGGTTGTTCATGGGGAATTTGTTAGGATACTGTACTATATTGGGTAGAGGTAAGAGACTTTGGTTTTTTTTCAATTTGTGTGCTCGCTAAGATTTTTCTTTCAATCTTATGCCTACGTATTCCCGTTTACCGAAATAGGGAAATCAGAGCGATCGTAGTTCCTCCTATTCTATGGGAGGAAATGGTGTTTTGGTGTCTTGTTCAAAGCCCAAGACGTGAAGCTAAAAGTGATCTGTATCTTGTTCGAAGCCTAAGATATGAAGCTGAAGGTGATTTGTTTGTATCTTGTTCAAAGCCCAAGATATGAAGCTAAAGAGTCTATTTGTATCTTGTTTAAAGCCCGAGATATGAAGCTAAAGGGTTTTGACTTTAGAGAGAATTTGTGATATCTAAAGGGGTCTGTTTGTCACAACAATTGGGTGACTAATTATAAAGGAGAATTACTTTAACTGGGATATGTGAATCCAGCAATGCCATAATTTCCTTTATAGGGGTTTTAACCTGAAGGAGAAGACTTTAACTCAGTTTAGAGCAATGCCATCTTTCCTTAGGAATTTCTCATGCTAAAAGAGGGACAATGGCATGGCTGTAAATAATCCAGAGGCTTGCCGCTTACAGCAATTAGATGGGGAAAAAGGAGTGGTTGATGTTTGTATGTTATGACCAAAGCATGATTTGATGCTAAAAGGTTGATTGTCTCAACTGTGGTTTCCTTATACAAAGCCTAAGAGGAGGCTATTGGCCCAACAAGATGGTGTTTTTATGTGTCTTGTACGAAGCCCAAGATGGAGGCTAAAGGTTTGACTCAACAAGAGAGTCTTTTATACTCAACAAGAGAGTGTTTTGTATCTCGTATGAAGCCCGGGATGGAGGCTAAAGGTGATTGACTCAATAAGAGAGTCTTTTATACTCAACAAGAGAGTGCTTTTGTATCTCGTACGAAGCCCGAGATGGAGGCTAAAGGTGATTGACTCAACAAGAGAGTCTTTTATACTCAACAAGAGAGTGATTTGGTATCTCGTACGAAGCCCGAGATGGAGGCTAAAAGTTGTTTGACTCAACAAGAGAGTCTTTTATACTCAACAAGAGAGTGTTTTTGTATCTCGTACGAAGCCCGAGATGGAGGCTGAAAGTTTTAGCTGCGCTGGGGAGAATCATTGTACAAAGCCCAAGAGAAGGTTGTTGACCCAACAAGAGGGTGTTTTTTATCTGTCTCGTACGAAGCCCGAGATAGAGGCTAAAAGGGGTTAACTCAACAAGAAAGTTTTTCTATCTCGTATGAAGCCCGAGATGGAGGCTGAAAAGTTGGTTGACTCAACGAGAGAGGCTTTTTGTATCTCGTATGAAGCCCGAGATAGAGGCCTGGACAACTGTTTTAGTTGAGTGACCAGTGTGTTGGTTTCAAAGAGTAAATCAGTTCTTATATGAGTAATGGTATCCTCATAGATTTGATCTGAGGGTGGGGATTATTGCTTGTTTTCTAGGGAAACGGGGAATCCAAAGAAGTTGTAGACTGTCCGAGTCTACGAGTTCTATCTTTTGTACTATGCTTAAGAAACAGTGGTAGTGAGATCTAGACTCTTGAAAGACTGTTCTATTAAGATGACTAATTTCTGTTCCTATACCTCTAGGAGGTCGTCGGGACAATTTGTACGAAGCCCAAGAGGAGGCTGGAAACTTTTAAGAAGCCGAGGGACAATTTGTACGAAGCCCAAGAGGAGGCTATCTTCCCGGAGGAAGAATCATTATACGAAGCCTAAGAGGAGGCTGTGAAAACTTCTAAGAAGCCGACGAGTCCTTGTACAATGCCCAAGAGGAGGCGGGGATGCTTTTAGGAAGCCTGTGGGTCCTTGCACTAAGTCTAAGAGGAGGCTGATGAACAGTTCCATAAGGGGTTTCACATGGAACAATGTCCTTCTGTATATGAAATGTTCATGGGGAAATTCCTTAGATCTAGTTATCTAATGTTGATGTAAGGAGGCGAGGTTTTGTCTAGTTCTAGACGTAGTTGCCGGGGAAACTCTAAATATCTATACTATTATTACACAGTTGATATGAGTTTATGAAAGAAGACTTACAGTGAAACAGCCCCACAGTACAGTTATATACATATGAAAGTGGGTAAACACTTACTCGGTTGTAGAGCTTCCATGTTGTATTGTGAGTTGTTCAACAAAGAAAAGTTGGAAACAACAGTATATTACATAATCAAAGGAGAAAGGGCTTTGAAAGGAAAATTGGGGCTTACAGCTCAAGGAGAGGCCCAGGGTTTTATCAGTGATCGCACTGTCGTTTTATACAGGGACTTATACAAGTGAATGAGGCCCAGAAAAGGTTTTCTGTACAAAGGGGATGGGTCTTACACTCTCTCAAGAGGCCCAAAAAGTTTTAAAGAAAAGAAATGGGGCTTATAACATGAGGGTAGGCCCAGGGGTTTGATTTTTCAACTGGCGATCGCGCCGAGGTTTTCTTTTAACGCAGAGGGACTTATACAATATCTGAGGCCCCAAAAAATTTTGGTTAAAAGGGGATTGGGTCTTACACTCTGTTAGAGGCCCAAAAAGATTTTGAATGGGTCTTATAGCTCGAGGAGAGGCCCAAGGGTTGTTTTAAACGGGCGATGATCGCGCCGAAGTTTTGAAAACACCGTGGGTCTTATACAATGACTGAGGCCCAAAAGTTTTTGGTTTCAAAATAGGGGTTGGGTCTTACACTCTATTAAAGGCCCATGAGTGTTTGAAAAAGTTTGTTAGAGTGAAGATCAACAAAACCCTAATTTCATCATTTTTTAATGTAATTATTCAAAGAAAATTAATAAAAAATGATCAAAATTCCAAATAAGTTTGAATAAACAACTTGTGATTTTCGTTTTAAGTTTGAAAAATGAGGTTTTAATCACAAGATGAATTAAAACTCACTTGGTTTTGATTTTCAAAGTAAATATTAATTTTTAAATGTTTAAAACAATTAAAAAAGGAATTTATTCACAAAAATACTAATTATATTAAATAACTAATATAAACTTATTTTTTTTATGGAATAAAATATTTTAACATTTTTGTGATTTTTTGCAAAAAGAACTAATCAAAAATAATTAAAATTGAAGGAGTTATTAATTTTCCAATTAATTAATAAAACATGAAAATATTGAAAAAATAGCAAAAATGTGAAAAACACAAAATGGCATGGGTGGGGTTTGAACCCACGACCTCGAGGTTATAAGGCGCGCACCTTACCACTGGGGTGGTGATACATCCATTACTTGAAGTGAAACCACAAATATACAAGGTTTGCCTTGTTTTCTAGGCTTGGTCAAGGCAAGTTTTGCCAAGAAACGAGAAGGTCCATAACTTTCTCATTTCTCCATGTTTGGGGACAAAATTTATATGCATCTGGCCTAGAATTTCACAAGGAATCCAATGGTAGTGGTATTTTTTTTCAGATCACACTTCCTCCTCAAAATCCGATAGGGGTTTTGAAAAAGGCCTATAATTGCATGTTCTATGCTACACTTTGATACAAGCATGAATTACATGATGAATTGGTTCAAACACAACACATATGACATATATAAGAGATGCATGATCAGTGGACCTCAAAACAATGCATATTTTGGAAAGTTCAAGTCATGAGGCTTACCTCCTTTTGAGTTTTTTGGAGTTTTGGTGCAATATGTCAAGCTTCTTGTTCCAGAAATGGTTTGATGCTTTGGACACTCTCAAATGATCCCTTAGAAGCTTTTAGGATGATTGGAATCAGCTGGAACCTGCAAAAACACAAACTGGCCCTTTCTTGCAAAAGGGGTTAAAATGGCCAAAATAGCAACTCTCTCAAATGGTGTTCCAGATGAGGGGAGCCATTTGGGACAGTTCAAGGATGTTATTTGGAGTGTGTTTGAGGTTTTATCTGGTTTGGAAAGTGACTGAATCAAGACATGGCTTGAAAAATGCACAAAAGGCCTATTTTGAGGTTTTGAGATGTGACTTTGTGATTTAAGGATTACAGGTCACTTATGAGAGTTTGGACAGCTTATACTTGACATATATGAGGTGTGTGTGTGATTGGTTTAGTTGGAATTGCTCTCTAGCTCAAAAACTCAGAGTTACCTTGCTAAAGAAGGTATTTTTGCCAAGAGAAAGATATTTTGAGGAAAGCATATGTTTCATGGCTTTGGTGTTCTCAAACTGAGCACAAATGAGCTCTATTTATAGTAGAGCAAGTTTGTTTTAGGATCAATAGTGAATGGCAACCACAATAGAGGTTTGGACAATGTTGGCAAATGAGAATCCAAGTCTCCTCTAGCCATTGACTAGAGGTTAGAGCACAGGCCTTTGGTTCCCTAGTTGTTGGATCATTCTTGACTGAATTCAGTTGCAAATAGCTCAGTCCATGCCACCTCTAAGTATCCATTAAATGCTCCAATCCAAAATTGGAGTCTTGTCCCTCTTTTAGGGATTTGTAGGTTTGGCATGCTACTTCTTGTTCCAAGGACTTTGGAGGCTTTGCTCAGTGTTTGTCCCCTTTGAAATTCTGGTACATGTGCAGAATTCAGATGTCCTAGAACATGCCGTTCGACATCTGGTCTGACATGATCACAAAGGGCAAGGTATATTGCAAAAATCAAGGTACTGAAAAGATAAGAGCAAGACACAAAATTGTTAACCCAGTTCGGTCGAATACACCTACTCTGGGGGCTACCAAGCCAGGGATGAAGTCCACTATCAGTAGTATCAATTCAAAGCTAAACTCTCCGTTTACAGCTTATCACTCAATTACTACCTAATGACCCTTCTACCTAGATCCTCTCTAGACATGAGAAACCCTTCTCACTCCCAATCATCGCAATGATGTCTAGCAGTTGACAATCCGCCACTGCATCAACGGCTCTTTACCTATACACTGATTACACAGATAGACCTGAATCCACACTTCCATGATGAAGAGACACACTCCTATGATACATCAACATCTGATGAGAACAATACTTAGCTAAGTATGATGCCAAACTCCATCGTTTGTTAGCTTCTTCCTTAACTAAGAACACAACCTGGAGTTGCTTCAGAGCTTCCTCCAAGGACAAAACGTACTGCCTCTTACCTACAGGTTTTGAGGAATACGGGTAACCTTCCCACAAGTCGGGAGGTTTACCTAGACAGAACCCTAGACTTCTACATATTGAGCTCACTCTTCCAGGGTTACAAACCCTTCTATTTATAACCTGTACCCAACTGGATTTAAGCCTTCAATCATAGCTTCAATAGCTGTTACAGATCTGCAAAATACACTCCAAGAAAATAGGTATTCAATATGATATTTCCTAATATGTCTCCATATTTAGAAAGTCTTGATTTTTGATTGAATCTTCTAGACCTTTAAAAATGCGCCACATAGACTGCATAATTTTCTCTTAAAATTCTGCACAATTCAAAACACAGCTGAATCTCATTAATCCAACTCAGCAGACGCGATGTCGAATGCTTCCTCATAAGACATCTTCTTCGATATGTTGTTCCAGTTGTTGAATAACTTCAACACAACATGTTCTGGCATTTCAAAAGGACATCTAGTTGTACCTGTTCTTCTTAGCAAGTTTTATACATCCTATTCTCTATTACATTATTGCTGCTATTATTTGTTTTACAAAAATTAAGCCAATCCTAAAACAAGAGAACTAACAATCTCCCCCTTTGGAAAATTTTGGCTAAAACAAATAATCTACAAATAATTACAATCCAGGAGTTTACAGCAAAAAAATACAACCAACAGCTATAGTGTTCAAAGTCTACAGCACACAGCAACAGATCTTCAGTATGAAAATAATGTCTCACCATCTTTGTTTGACATCTCCTTTGTAGCATTCTGAAGAACTCCACTGCATGCATCATCACCAACGAACAGCAATCTTCAAGATAAAAGGAAGGAAGGTCCTGAAGTTTGTTGGTGCACACGAGGAAGAAGATAGCAGAAGCCAGCTTGTACTCCCCCTCAAACCAGGAACCTCTTCTTAACTTGAAGACCAATGGTGGCATAAGAGAACTCTTAATTGCTCTTTGAAGGGCATAAGAGGAAACTTAAGACCAAACCCTCCACCACTCCTGGTAACTCAGAACACAAATCACAACTGTGTTCATAACTCAGATCACAGGTCACAAAAATATCCAAAATGCACATGAAACATGATAGACATTTGATTTGACACGTTTGGACAACATATGCAAACACACACTCCTGTCTGAACCTCTGAGCAACAATCCCTTTCTCCCCCTTTTTGGCCAAAAATTGACAGAGCCCATCATAAAACCAGACCCAGGCACAACAAACCCAGACCCGAACAAAACCCATAGTTTTTATGAGAACAACCCTTACCAGATGGTAGAGGATAGGAGAAGCTTCTATAAATAGTAGAGCAGTTTCTTAGATATTAACGATCTTTAATTCTTGGTCAAAGAGAATGTTAATTGAGAATGGAAAACCTGTGGCTTAATTCAAGGTGCACCATCCAAACTGACTTTGAACGCCTTTAATAACTCTCAGACCAGTCCTGCATGTCCAGTCAGCACATACTAGGCTCCCTTCTTACGCTTGTCTGGATGCACAGTCTAGAATATTCCTTTGTTTGGCTTAGGGAAACATGTCTTGAGTGCTGTTCTGACATCTTACCAACATAGTTTGTCTGCTTGTTCACAATGTTATCAACCCAAGACTCCTCAGAAATTTATACATTCCAAGCATATTTTCTTGGATTCCTTCAAAAACATCAGAGAAAAAGTAGAGTCACCCAGATACAACAATTCTCCTTTTCAGACTTCTCCTGCATAGGCACTAACTCCACACAGCTATGATATGTCCCATCATGATGTTTGACATTACATAGCACAAACTTGACCATCACACATGCTACACAGAAATCAGCACACTTGCAACAATGCCCTTTATGATATCACACCAATAATGCCACAATCTGGTAAATGTTGAGCACAACCTCACCATGGGGATTTTAGATACAAGATTTGTCAAGTCCAATAAACAAAAGCCCACTTGATTTGAAATTTCTCACATATTCCATTCAAGTGTCTTACAACACAAGATAAGGAGTGCCACCACCTTTTACTTGTATTAGAAGGAACCTTCTGGCAACACCCTTATAACACCCTAATAGAGTCTTCAACATGAAAGTAGCCATGTATTTCCAGAACCACTTACCATCAAGATTAGAATCTGCCCATTCTAATCCACATTATGTCAGAACTGCCACTTCAGACTATAATGCTGCTTCTTCCAACTCCATAAGAATGGTACACAACAAACAAAAGTGTTGTAACATTATGTAGGACATCAGCACGAGACAAAAGAACACACTACTTGATCATAATCAGCACCGACAGTTATACCAAAAGCCAACTAATCAGACAACCAGACAAGACCTAGGCTCATCCTACTAGGACAACCTCCACCAAGGCACCAAACACAAAGTTCTGGTATCCAATGTGCCAAGAAAAACAGGTTTCCAAGAAGATAAATTCCCATGCCAAAGACGACTTTGACTGGTCAGGCGATACAACCAAGGTCTCGTTATCCATTATAAATATCAAGCATCCTTGCTCCTACCAGTACACCAAGGAAAGAAACATGAGTCAGTCTATCAAGGATGCAGGAAAGGGACACATGCAGGAGGACAAGAAGCCAGATCCTCAGAAGTTGAGGGACACAACACTGTCTACAGCTGGAGCATCTTCAGGAACAACAAGAACATGCAAGACATCAGAAACAAGGATGAAGACCATCAAGAAAAATCAAGTGCAACTTCAAGCTCCTGATGATGAATGGGATGAAGATTGGAAAACTTTTCTTGATTCGGGGGGTTGGGATAATCTTTAGACTCTTTGTTTGTTGCTTTTTCTAATCTTGTATACTTTCACCAGTGCAACAAAATTCTGTTTAAATTCTGTTCCATTTATACTAAACAAAAGCAATAGGGATCACAACTGCACAAGACACATCACAACACACTTAATCCTCATGTATGCAAATCCCAAAAGCAACAGAATTATCAATCTCCCCCTTAACATCACACGTTCAGCTGCATAGAATTGTAACACTTTCCCCCTTTCAAGAATAACATGTGCTTCTTCGTACCTTGAAGAATGGAAAACATAAGACGCATCTACATGTCTTCAAGAGCTCACTCTTTGTTCAACTTACAAGTTGAACACAATCATCACTTGTACCAATACTCACATGATTCCAATCTGATCAACTTTTCTCTATCTAAGACCACCAGTACTCCTTTGCAAGAAGAATGCCTTAAATGAATGGAGAACATGAGACTCATCTTCATGTCTTCAAGAGCGCACTCTCTGTTCAACACACCTGCTGAACACATTCATTTACTGCTTGACTCTTACATCAGTCCGTAAGTCAAGTAGAGACTTGTGATCTCTGGAGAAACACACCATAACATTCTGAACAGAATGTTCTGTCAACAGATGTTAAGACATCATTTTATACATCATGAAAGGAATCCAGCTGCACTAAGAAAAAAAACACCCCATTTCAAAACAAAGTCTCCAAACTTCCTTTTTAAGCCTTGGGACCAGCCATCATAACTCATCACATCACAGAAGCATGAGAGTAGTATTCTCTCATCCAACTCTCATCATTCAGAGAGCTTGAGACATGTCTTCAAGGTCTTCCAAAACATCAGGTATTCTCCCTCAGAAACTGCCAAGAGCACTTCAGAGAACCAATCATTCTCCCCTTTAATAACACCACAGACTGTGATTGGATCATATCAATCCTAAGCACACACAGTTAATACTTATCTAGCATCACTAGATCATTCAGAACATGCTTCTAAATAATAGAGAAAAATCATGACCTTTTGATCTTTGACCTTCATGTCCAAGAAGTCTGCTAGAGATAATACTTCTTGAATCTCAGGTTCTCTACTCCTGCAGCAAGGACCAAAAATAAACTGACCTCAGGAGTAAATAACACCTTGATCAACTCATACATCTAAGATATGTTCCAGGACTAGAAACTTCTTAGACATACCACCCAGATGCCTCCTCTTCCAGATCAGGAGTAGGCTCTAAACTCATGTGATCAAACCACATTTGTTTGGCACCCAGAGCATCTGCTATGCCATTTGTTCAGACAACAGAATTCAGTACAATTCTGACGTGATGTTCTAACACAAGATAGGACATCATTTCAATGAACACAGCAAGAGATCAAAGACTGGAGATTAGCCCTTTTAGGAATAGAAGCAAAAGTAAATTACTTCTCTTCCTTATAACTTTAGTTATCAATGCCTTTATGAGTGGACTTGAACAATAATCTTCAAGTATCGTTGACAAAGTAAGTTGAAGCAGGTTTGCATAAATCCCATACATTCAGAGAAGAACACCCTTCTCAGATACAACCTCAGGAGTTTTCAGATAGATACGCAGCGGATCAAAACACAAACTCCTCAACACCTTCAGGTGTCACATATCAGCCCTAGCATCATAATCCAGGTGACACCATAATACCACAGGTTTGAAAACAAACCAAACATAACCATGACACAACAGTTTTTCAACCACTCCTCCAAGCCTTCAGCACACGCCACTGCCTGTCATGAACAGTCCATCCACCACTTCTAGGGACCATTCTCACACATATATGAACTACTCCAAGTTTAAACAACTTTTCAGTAGCAAGCTTCTACCTTGACCATGAACCAGAAAGTATCTTCCCTCGAATCTCATCCAGATATAGAACAGAATGACCTGCTCTGATACCAATTGAAATTCTGGTACATGTGCAGAATTTAGATGTCCTAGAACATGTCGTTCGACATCTGGTCTGACATGATCACAAAGGGCAAGGTATATTACAAAAATCATGGTACTGAAAAGATAAGAGCAAGACACACAAAATTGTTAACCCAATTCGGTCGAATACACCTACTCTGGGGGCTACCAAGCCAGGGATGAAGTCCACTATCAGTAGTATCAATTCAAAGCTAAACTCTCTGTTTACAGCTTATCACTCAATCACTACCCAATGACCCTTCTACCTAGATCCTCTCTAGACATGAGAAACCCTTCTCACTCCCAATCATCGCAATGATGTCTAGCAGTTGACAATCCGCCACTACATCAACGGCTCTTTACCTATACACTGATTACACAGATAGACCTGAATCCACACTTCCATGATGAAGAGACACACTCCTATGATACATCAACATCTGATGAGAACAATACTTAGCTAAGTATGATGCCAAACTCCATCGTTTGTTAGCTTCTTCCTTAACTAAGAACACAGCCTAGAGTTGCTTCAAAGCTTCCTCCAAGGACAAAACGTACTGCCTCTTACCTATAGGTTTTGAGGAATACGGGTAACCTTCCCACAAGTCGGGAGGTTTACCTAGACAGAACCCTAGACTTCTACATATTGAGCTCACTCTTCCAGGGTTACAAACCCTTCTATTTATAACCTGTACCCAACTGGATTTGGGCCTTCAATCACAGCTTCAATAGCTGTTACAGATCTGCAAAATACACTCCAAGAAAATAGGTATTCAATATGATCTTTCCTAATATGTCTCCATATTTAGAAAGTCTTGATTTCTGATTGAATCTTCTAGACCTTTAAAAATGCGCCACATAGACTGCATAATTTTCTCTTAAAATTCTGCACAATTCAAAACACAGCTAAATCTCATTAATCCAGCTCAGCAGGCGCGATGTCGAATGCTTCCTCATAAGACATCTTCTTCGACATGTTGTTTCAGTTGTTGAATAACTTCAACACAACATGTTCTGGCATTTCAAAAGGACATCTAGTTGTACCTATTCTTCTTAGCAAGTTTTATACATCCTATTCTTTATTACATTATTGCTGCTATTATTTGTTTTACAAAAATTAAGCCAATCCTAAAACAAGAGAACTAACACCCTTTAGATTTGATCCTCAGATGTTTCCAAGATGATGACGAGGCTTGGAATTAGCTGATTTTGCCAAATCGAGCAAAAATTCAAAATTCTGCCAAGCCTTGGCAGTTTTTAACAAGGCATATTGCCATTGTCATATCTCATGGCTCAAGTGGAATTTGGTGATGTTCTTGGTCATTTTGGAAAGCCCTCATATGATACAACAACTGTTTGATCATATTTGGTTTTGATACTTTTTGGATCCAAGTGAAAAATGTCCCTACATTTGGAAAAAAGTAAGGCAGATTCTGACTTAGTGAAAATTTCACGAAGTGTTGGAAAAAAGTGACATTTTCACTTTTTGTGATTTTGATCATTCCATAACTCAAAATCCATGATGAATTTGGAGGGAGGTCAGTTTCAAGCTTTTGTAGAGGGCTATGAGATCTACAAATCAAGCTTTGGATGAGGAAAAATGGCTTTGTGGTTTAGGAGTTATGATCCTTCAAAGTTGGTACCCTAGCCACTTTATTCATAACTTAGAAAATTTCTAAGTTTTTCATGGTTACCCCTTTTACAAGTTATCCTACTTTTCTTGATTTTTCTTGATGAATGATGATTCCAATCATACATTAACATCATTTTGGGGTCAAAGAACCATATTTGTGAAAAATCTCAAAAAGTCAAAGTTGACTTTTTGTGCACAGTTGACTTTTTATCAGATGAATTTCAAACTGTGCGTTCCTCTATGAAATCAAGTCCTTTACCTAAATCAAACTTGATGGATTGATTTCATAGGTGTTATAGGGTGAATTGAATCATGTCCTAGGGTTTGGGAGCATGTCCTGGTCAAAAGTCAAAGATACAGTTGACTTTTCTCGCGAAACCCTAAATATGGTTCAGATGAAATTGAAACTTGTTGCTCAAGCTTATTGGATCAATCCATTGTTTCAAATTGATCAATGTGGTGTATTAGAGACCCTCAAATCCTCTCTTGAGGTCTTGGCTCCTGATTTGTCCCAAAAGTCAATTTAGGGGTGAATTAGGTCAAGAAACCCTAATTCCTGATTTTTAATGAATGCATCCCCTGAGGTTAAATTGACTTGATACTTGGGTTTATGATGTCCCTTGGAGCATCATAGGTTATGCTTTGAAGCATTGGCTCATGCCCAGATGAAAAATTCCATCTGGAGGCCCTGGTCGACCAAAACCCTAATTTGGTGACACTGTTGATTTTGAGGCTTGATCCACCTAGAAGGGAGCAGCCTTGTGCTTAATCCTTGAAGTGGGAGTCCTCTTGATCCATTGTAGATGTTTGAGAGGTTAGACAAGTTGAAGATCATGTCATTCCTTGATTACTCCTTTGTCTAAGAGCTCTGATAGGATTGAGAACCCTGATTCTTGGTTGTAGTGAATGCTCACTCATCTTTGGGGAGGCTAATATGAAAGTTCATCCATATTGTGATGATGATTTGCACAATGATGGGAATCTTAGTGGTCAAAATTTGGGGTATGACAGATGCCCCTATTTAATCTTCTTGGACCAGAAGGTGGGAATGGCAAAGGTATTCGGACATTCGGGGTGCAAGAGTATTAAATATCGGAATACCCGAAATTTTGATGGTTTGCTATGAACGGTAGTTTGTGCGTTCATCTTCTTTCGTAAAGCAATAACGCTTAGAAAAGGTAAACTTCCCCTCGATCCTGGTCTTCGGCCAAGGAACTGGTCTTAGTTTTCTTTTGAAATGAACTTCCCCTCGATCCTGGTTTTCTACCAAGGAACTAGTCTCAGTTTTTGATATAAACTTCCCCTCGTTCTTGGATTCCTACCAAGGAACTGGTCTCATTTTCTGATATAAACTTCCCCTCGTTCTTGGTTTCCTACCAAGGAACTGGTCTCAGTTTCTGATATAAACTTCCCCTCGTTCTTGGTTTCCTACCAAGGAACTGGTCTAAGTTTCTTTTGTCAATAAACTTTATTGACAAGGGACGCTATTCGTAGCGGTTTTCCTCAAACTTCTCGCCGAATTTTCCTGGGGAGATGCCATTTGACGATTCTACTGGGAATATTACATCATACTTTTCTCGGGATCTTCCTGGGAAATTCCATATGATGTGACCCACTTTTAGGTGCCAGTGACTTTGTTGACATTGACTTTTTGGAGAGAAGAACCAATGTGCTGCCGAAAGTCCTTGGTTGAGAGGCTTTCTCTAGGGATTTTCCTTAATCCAGGAAAGCAAAGATATCATCTTCAATGGAGAAGAGTGACGTTGGCTCATGGTTCTCTGGCTTTTCAGAGGTTCAAGTTATCAAAGTGGTCAAAAACCGGTTTCAATCCAGAAATAAACTGGAAGAGAAATTGCTCAGATGTGTCACTTCTTGACGAGGGAAGAACTGACAACTCGATTGACAAGAAGACTTTACCACTGGGGGGACAAGATCGACCAGAGTGATAGTGATATGAATATGCATGTAAAATAATGATGTATGTATGTATATGCTGACAAAACTGACACGACATACAGGCTTAATGAATGAGCATGACTGGATACTCGGCCACAGTGGGAGATGAAACGGTATCCTTGGTTCACGATAGAAATTCTGCCTTGCTTAGGAGAGATAGTCCCTGCAGGGAGCTACCATTGGTCGGGCTTAGGAGGTAAGAACTCGGCCGAAGATGTCAGACGGAGTATTCGCATCTGTCATAACTGATACTTCGTTCAGGTGCACTGGTTCAGAAGGAGTACTTCGATTCTGCACTTTGAAGCTCAATTGCTTCTGGAGAAATGATCAATTTTCTTTCGATGTTCAACAATCAAAAGAAATTGCCATCTTTATTTTAAAAGCAGAAACATTTTAACAAGTAAATTCATTTTTGTTTTATTTAAAGAATCGTTAATCATATTAAAATGTCGTTCTGTAAAGCTAAAACAAATGAGAATTACAAACAAAAGCACTAGGGCTCTAATTTTATTGATAGGATGGATATCAGCCAAACGCGTAATTCCAAAGAGTATATACAAAGTTAAAAAATGGTAATTTACAGGGAAAAGGGCTACGTTGAAACATAACGACCACTATCCTTCTACCAACTTTGAATTCCGGACATCCTGAGCTTCTGTCGAAGATGACCTTAACTGGAGTTTTCTGATGGACGACGTAACTGTTGCTAAGGGATTCGCCTCTGTTGGACATAGTTACTTGCCATTATCCCTAATTTTTGCCTGGATTGTACTTTGATATTTCCAATCCACCGGGATGATTTTTGATTATGTCTCTAATTTTTACCTGGACTGCCCTTTCGGGTTTTCAATCCATCGAGACGTTTTTTTTTTTTAGTTTTTTTTTTATTTAGGCGAAGTATATCTTGACTATATCAACATTTGTGGGGTAGGCAAATTCTTGTCCGTCCATGGTTGCGAGTCTCAAGGCACCGCTTGAGAAAGCTTTCTTCACCACATAGGGGCCGTCATAGTTCGGAGTCCATTTGCCTCGCGAATCAGTGAGAAACGACTGTATTTTCTTGAAAACAAGGTCTCCTTTTCTGAAAACGCGGGGTCGAACCATTTTGTCAAACTCCTTCTTCATTCTCCGCTGATACAACTGACCATGGCATAGTGCCGTTATTCTCTTTTCTTCGATCAGATTCAGTTCGTTGTGTCGATTTTGACACCATTCAGCTTCTGTAAGCTTAGCTTCTATCAATACCCTGATTGATGGAATCTCTACTTCTATGGGGAGCACTGCTTCCATGCCATATACTAGAGAAAAATGGGTTGCCCCTGTTGAAGTACGGACAGATGTTCGATAACCGTGGAGAGCAAAGGGTAGCATCTCGTGCCAGTCTTTGTAGGTTACAACCATCTTTTGAACGATCTTTTTGATGTTCTTGTTAGCCACTTCTACCGCTCCGTTCATCTTAGGTTGGTAGGGAGATGAGTTATGGTGTTCGATCTTGAACCCTACGCACAACTCTTTCATCATCTTATTGTTCAAGTTCGATCAATTATCCATAATGATCTGGCTTGGAACACCATAACGGCAGATGAGATTATTTTTAATAAATCGGACCACCACTTGTCGGGTTACATTAGCGTATGACGCTGCTTCGACCCACTTGGTGAAGTAATCAATGGCTACCAGGATGAACCGATGCTGTTTGAAGCCTTGGGCTCAATCATGCTGATCATGTCGATTCCCCATATGGAATATGGCCATGGGGAAGAGAGAACTTAGAGATGCGTGGGCGGTACATGGATTTTGTCAGAGTATATCTGACACTTGTGACACCTCCTCATGTACTTGTAACAGTCGGATTCCATGGTCAACCAGTAGTACCCGGCCCTTAGAATTTTTCTCGCCATTGTGTGTCCGTTGTCATGAGTACGAAAGGATCCTTCGTGAATTTCTTTTATCAGCATGTCTGCTTCTAGTCGGTCTACACATCGGAGTAGGACCATGTTGAAGTTTCTCTTATAGAGTGTATCACCGCTCAGAAAGAAGCTACCTGCTAGCCTTCTGAGGGTTTTCCTGTCCTTCCTTAGTGCCCCAGGTGGGTACTCTTGTTTCTGGAGGAAGCATTTGATATCGTGATACCAAGGTCTATCGTCTATGACTGCTTCGATCGCGACGATGTAAGCGGGCCTTTCTAGGCGCATTATGTCAATCTTAGGTAGGTCATTCCATTGACCTACACTAATCATGGAAGAGAGAGTGGCTAATGCATCAGCCATGTGATTCTCCTCACGAGGGATATGATGAAACTCGATTCTATTGAAGAAAGGTAACAACCTTCTTGCATAGTCTTTGTAAGGAATCAATCCTGATTGGTGTGTGATCCAATCTCCTTTGATCTGATTGATGACCAGAGCTGAGTCGCCATATACATCCAAGTTCTTAATCCTCAAGTCAATTGCTTCTTCGAGACCCATAAAATAAGTTTCGTATTCGGCCCCGTTGTTCGTACACTTGAACGTAAGTCTGGCAGTGAAAGGAATGTGGGTACCCTGAGGGGTAACAATGATTGTCCCAATCCCGTTTCCGTAATGATTGACAGCTCCGTCAAAAATAAGTCCCCATTGGGAACCTGGTTCTGGCCCTTCACTGGGTAGCGATTCATCGCAGTCTTTCATTTTCAAGTACATGACGTCTTCGTCTGGGAAGTCAAACCCGACGGATTCTTGATCGTCAATCGGTTGATGAGCCAAATTATCGGCTAAAATACTTCCCTTAACGGCTTTCTGAGCATGGTACTCAATTTCATATTCTGATAACAACATCTGCCAACGGGCAATCCTTCCCGTGAGAGCAGGCTTTTCAAAGACATACTTGATTGGATCCATTTCGGAGATTAACCAAGTAGTGTGACGAATCATGTACTGGCGAAGACGTTTGGCTGCCCAAGCCAAGGCACAGCAAGTTTTCTCAAGCATAGTGTACCGAGTCTCGTAGTCGGTGAACTTCTTGCTCAAATAGTAGATGGCAGACTCTTTTCTTTTTGTTTCGTCTTGTTGGCCAAGTACACAACCCATTGAGTCCTCTAGGACTGTTAAGTAGATGATCAGTGGTCTTCCTTCCACTGGAGGTGACAGAATCAGAGGATTCAACAGATATTCCTTAATACTGTCGAAGGCGGTTTGGCAGTCTTCTGTCCAAACGCAGTCCTGGTTCTTTTTTAGTAATTTGAAAATCGGTGCGCACGTCGCGGTCATGAGGAATATGAATCTGGTGATGTAGTTCAAACGTCCCAGGAATCCCCTAACTTGTTATTTAGTTTTTGGAGAAGGCATTTCTTGAATGGCCTTGACCTTGTCAGGATCGACTTCAATTCCTTTCTGGCTGACGATGAACCCTAAGAGTTTCCCTGATCGGACACCGAATGTGCACTTGTTGGGATTCAATCGGAGTTTGTATTTTCTCAACCGCTCGAATAGTTTTGACAGGTGGGTCACATGCTCCTCTTCTGTCTTAGATTTGGCAATCATATAATCGACATACACTTCGATTTCTTTGTGTATCATGTCATGAAACAGAGTAATCGTGGCCCTTCGGTAGGTTGCCGCGACGTTCTTTAAGCCGAACGGCATTACCTTGTAGCAAAAGGTGCCCCATGGGGTAATGAACGAAGTTTTCTCCACGTCTTTCGGAGCCATTTTAATCTGGTTATAGCCCGAGAATCCATCCATGAAGGAGAAAACTTTGAACTTTGTTGTACTGTCTACCAACATGTCAATGTGTGGTAAAGGAAAATCGTCCTTTGGACTAGCCTTGTTTAGATCTCTGTAGTCGACACACATTCTGACCTTTCTGTCCTTTTTTGGGATGGGTACGATGTTGGCTAACCATTGAGGATATTCTGACGTAGCGAGGAAACCTGCACCAATCTGTTTCTGTACCTCCTCTTTGATTTTGATGGCCATGTCCGGATGAGTCCGTCTCAACCTCTGTTTTACTGGCGGACATTCTGATTTCAATGGTAGATGATGTTCCACGATGCTAGTATCCAACCCTGGCATATCCTGATAGGACCAAGCGAACACATCGGGGAATTCTCTGAGAAGCTTTGTCAAACTCTCTTTGGCAGTCGGACTGAGCAGTGCCCCAATCCTGATTTCTTTTCTTTCCTCTTTTGAACCTAAGTTGACCGTTTCCAACGGCTCTTTGTGAGGTTCGATGGACCTTTCCTCCTGTCTGAGTAGTTTGGAGATCTCCTCTGGAATTTCGTCGTCATCTTCTTTTTCAGCCCCAAATACCGGGAACTCAAAGTTGGGAGAAGGCATCGGATCGTATGTTTCAACGGGGTTTAAAACAAGCAATCTGCATAACGGTATGATTCGTGTTTAGAAGAGATAAAGAGAATGCAAGAGTGTGTGCAGTGTATTTTTTTATTACTGCTTGTTTTTATTATTTGTTTTGTTTTTTAGGATTACCATTTTCTAAGAAAAGCAAAAAGAGAAAACAGCAATAAATGCAGAAATTACAGAACGATGTTATTTTATTAATGAACAAGTCGATTCTTGAAACTACAGTCCTATAAAACAAAACTCTGTTGCTTTGGGCGAAGCGAAGAGGGAAATTTATAGAAAGTAAGCCCTATCAAAACATCCGTTTCACCTGGGTAGGGTGAAAGGTTAAAGATGGCAATTACTTTGACTTATGAACGATCTTCGGAGCATTGACAGCAACCCATTGGCGGCGAACTCCTTGGTGAATCACAAAGTCTGGTACCTTCCTTGATTTGTCTTTAGAAATGACACTAATTTCTGGTGGAACAGGATCATTGGAGTCTGTCTCCCAAGCAGAATTGTCGTAGGAGGATTCCTCAGTTGTATTTTGCATAGTATTTATACTCTCAGCTGTATCTCCCCACCCAGTCGGCTGGATGTCTTCGAGCCTGATATGAGAGCTTTCAGGAGCGGTGTATTTGACCATGTAGTCGTATTTTCCACTTGGTTGTCCCAAGGTGTCCCACACTTCTTTAGAACTGGAGGAGTCATCTTTCTCGATGACATTGACCTCGGGAAAAATGTAGTTAATGAATTCTAATCCTGCAAACATTGCGAATTCATCGTCGTGCTGAGTATTTTCAGGATAACCTGGGTGTTGATCCCATGACATGGTGGGGACGCAGGTATTCTTTTCAATGATGCTCAACTGATTTTCATTGTTCGGCTGACTTTCTTGCCCCAAGTCTCATGGGTAAGGCTGCCACATTGGCAGGCCATCCATCGGGCCATAATAGTTGTGGTCGAAGTTGTCTTTCATCAGAGTGTCCTCCTCCAATGAGTTTGGCGGAGCACGACATCCTTCCGGATCGCAATCTCCATATATCATTTCGACATCTGACCAGGGTTTAAATCTCGGATTCTGTGCAGGAAAGCAGAAGGGAGTCTGCCTTTCGTCCTGAGACATATAACCATCCTTGTTAAGATAGGATTTCGATTCCTCCTCTGTATCGGATGAATCATCTTCATTGATGGTATGCACTTCTTGAGTCACCGGTTGAAGGAAACCTCCACTGTGAAAGAAGTTCTGAATGGGATGAAAACTTTCATTAGCAGCTGTCTTGGTACAGGTTGGAGAAAAACCAAGACCCTTCTTTGTTTTGTTGTCAGTAGGAATGACAAGCTGCCCCCATCCTGTTGTATTGGCATTCTCGACTGCTTTGATAGCATCTTTGTACGAGGAAATCGAAGTTCCCCCTTCGGATTGATTATCCTTGTGTAGCAAAAGCGCTTGGAACTTAGTTCCGATTGCCCCCTCCAGTTCTACATAAGTAGATGACGATAAGTTACTTACGAGCAAGGCCTGTTCTCCACAGACTGTGATGAGTTGGTTGTTCTGGACGAACTTTAACTTTTGGTGGAGGGTTAAAGTGACCGCCTCAGCCTGATGTATCCAAGGTCTTCCTAATAAGCAATTGTACGTTGCCCGGATGTCCATGACCTGGAAGGTGACTTAGAAAGTGTGAGGACCGATAGTTATGGGAAGGTCGACTTCGCCAATAACCGTTTTTCTGGATCCGTCAAATACTTTGACGATGACTTCGCTGGTTCTCATCGGAGGGCCTTTGAATGATAATTGCATCAAGGTGGACTTTGGCATAACATTCAGGGCTGACCCTGTGTCTACCAGTACGCTGGCTAAAGCATCGTCCTGGCAGTTGACTGTAATATTGAGCGCCATGTTATGACGGTGACACTCTTTAGGTAATTCCTCATCACTAAATCCCAAGTTATTACAGGAAGTGATATTAGAGACAATGCTATCGAACTGTCTGATTGTTACATCCTGTTCCACAAAGGCTTGCTCCAAGACTTTCTGTAGAGCCTCCTTGTGCGCTTCTGAACTAAGTAACAGTGATAATACCGAGATCTTAGGAGTCTGTAACAATTGATCAACAATGTTGTATTCACTCCTTTGGATGAGCTTTAGCATCTCATCGTTGTTCTTTGAAAGGTCGGGACCACTAGATTGACCTACTGGTGGATTGGGAACTTCTGTTTGAGGTTCCTTCTCTTTGCTGGGCTCTCCAACTCCTCTGTTGAAGATTCTACCACTCCGTGTTACTCGACTGATGTCCGCAATATTCACGACGGAGGCTAACGGAGTTTCCTTTCTCGACTGTTGTTGCACCGTACTTGTAAGGGATACCCTTGGTTGATTCATACGGTAGTGGTCCCGGTAGATAGATGACTATGGGAGCCTTCTGATTTTGCTGACCATCGTAAGTAATTTCAATCCATTCCCGGTTGGGAACACTCGATTCGTCCAGTAGAGGGATGATGGCACAAACATCCCTAGCCATCTGATGATCAGAGACTATGACAATGTCCTCGATTTGATCAGCGAGATAGTTGACTAATCCATAACTTGAGCATGGTTGAATCTCTTTGCGGTCCAACTGACTTTGAAGGGCTGCTCGCACGAGGTAGCATCCTTGATTATCCACTGAACAAACTCCACACCGCTCATAGTTGTGTAGTGGCGCCTGGCCACGTCTGCTTTGAATACAGTGTAACCTGACTAGGTCTGTCTCCATCGACTGAACATCCTGATTTTGATATCTAGTAGGATTTCCGTTAGTGATACTAATTTGCTAGGTGTCTTCGTCCATATAGATTGGAAGCCACCGGTGGTTCAATAAGTGTTGAAGTGTTTCCTGGACAATGGCACAGCCTTGATCGTTTTCGCAACCCGTTTTACGGCTCTGATAATCATGTATAGTGAGAAAACCGAGTTGGACTTGCGTAGCGTGTAACTCCACCAGGCTGATATTAATCAAGTGAATATCGAAGATTTGAATCATGTTGATCTGATAATGATTCCTATCATGGTAGTCTTGGATCCATCCAAGATCCATCTGACGCTGGATGGCCACTTGTACAAAAGAGCATCCCTGTTTGTTTACCGAGCATATCAGACATGAATTGTACTCATGTCGCGGCAGATTATGATACTGGTTTTGCCTCGAATGCATTGCCACCAAGTTGACATTCATTGCACGGATGTCGTGGTTTTGAATGATGTTGGAATTCGTGTAAACCATGTTAACTTCATGAACTCGGTGCTCCTGGATCCATCTGAGATCCATCTGTTCCTGTAGAGCTTATTGCACCACAGAACATCCCTGATTGTTCTTAGAGCAGATATCACACTGGTGATAATTATGAGGTGGCACATGGCCATATCCGCTCTGTCTACAATGTATCTTAACCAAGTTGGTCTTTAGAAAGAGTACATCGTGAATTTGATAGATGTTGTCAGACTCTCCCTCTATCAAATTGACTGTAGCTTTCTCGTGTTGAGGCAGCGGGTTCGTGAGAACATTCGGATTCGTATCTTTGAAAGATAAGACCCCGCTCCTAACAAGCTTTTGTACATCAAACTTGAAACTGAGGCAGTTCTCTATGTTATGCCCTGGTCCTCCTTGATGGTAAGGGCAAGTCTGATCCACCTTAACCCAAAAAGGCAGATTTTCCGGTACTGTAAGAAGAGACTTAGTCTAGACATGCCCCTTGGCCAGTAGTAACGGAAATAGTTCCGCGTACGATACGGGTATAGGATCAAATCCTGGTGGCCGCGTTGTACGGTTGTTGTTGTGTGGAGGACGAGCCTGCTGAAGAGGTTGATGTGTCCTTTGCCGAAATTGTTGTTGATTAGGTTGGTTCTGCGCAACCTGAGGTCGATACGTAGGCGCGGAGTTGATAGCAGGAGTTACAGCTGCTACTGGTTGGTACCGTCGCCTTTGCTTTCCGAGAGAGATATTCCCAATATCTTGCTCTTTTTTCTTAGGGAGAGCACTACCGTATTTCTTAGTACCGCTTGTCGACCCAGTGTCTTTGACTAGACGTCCTTCTCGAACGGCTTCCTCGAGACGTACTCCCATACCGACCATTTCGGTGAAGTCGCTGGGCGCACTGGCAACCATTCTGTCGTAGTAAAATGAGCTCAAGGTCTTTAAGAAAATCTTTTTCATCTATTTTTCCTCAAGAGGTGGACAAATTTGAGCGGAAATTTCACGCGATCTCTGAGCGTATTCTTTAAAGGTTTCCTTGTCCTTTTATGACATTGATCTGAGTTTATCCCTGTCCGGTGCCATGTCCAAATTGTATTTATATTGTTGGACAAAGGCAGTTCCAAGATCTCTGAAAGTGCTTATCGTAGCGCGGTTTAAACCCATGTACCATTTTAAGGCGACACCGGTAAAACTATTCTGAAAGTAGTGAATCAGTAGATCCTGATTCTCCGTCTGAGCTGACATTCGCCGAGCGTACATCACCAAGTGACTTTGAGGGAAAGAGTTACCCTTGTAAGTTTCAAAGTCGGGCACCTGGAACTTGTGCGGGACTTTCACATTGGGGACCAAGCAGAGGTCTGCGGCGTCCTTTCCAAATAAATCCTGACCGCGAATGGCTTGCAGTTCCTTCTGCATTTCCAAGAACTGCTCTTAGAATTCATCCATTCTGTCGAGCATAGTTTCCCTTCTACCAAAAGGTATCTGTGGAATCTGTCCTTCCAGGACAGTGTGCACCACAGGGGTGGTACCGTTACTACGGCAGTGAATCTTGGCATTTCTCGAAGTTTGTAACCTTCAGGAGTTGTTGGTATGCCCCTGGCATCTTCGCTTTCCCGAAGTTTGTAACCTTCAGGCCCAGCGGCTTCCGCTGAAGTTTCCGGATCTCCAGTGATCGGCGGAACATATTGTCGCTCCCGAGATTTTCATCCTAGTACAAACGCGAAAGTGGCACCGAAACAGAGTCGCCAACAATGTGTATTTATCCCAAGAGAGGGAAAGGAAACACTGCATAAACCTGAGGGAGAGGAAAAGCATGGTCTTACGGCCAAGAGAACTGGGTTCGGGAGTCGATTACGCGAGAGGAAGGTATTAGCACCCCTACGCGTCCATCGTACCCGATGGGATCCACGCTTGCTGCTTCAATCAAAGGGTGTAAGGAAAGGATACTGGAAAAGGAACTGATAGCTGGAGAACTGGAAAAGGAAAGGAGAGAGAAAGAGAAACAAATGTAGGCAAAACAAAAGAAGTGCTCGAATGGGCCCTACCCCACTGCCTATGTATCTCATCGGGAGCATGAGAATCAGAGCGACGTAGTTCTCCTCAGCTAAGGGAAAGTTGTTTGTGTTTTTTAGTGGAATACGTCAACGTTCGCGTCCTAGCAGTTAGGTGTTGCAGCTCGTTGTATGGAGACTTAGGCGTTACCTGTTTGCGGTAGAACGGATATGACGCATCCTTAAGGAATAAAATGAAGGAGATGAGAAGAGAATTGTTTGTTTTTTTTTGTCTTTTAAGAAAGAAATGTCTTGTTTATTTGGTGTTTTGTAACACATATTGGATTTAAGTCCCTCATGTAAGATCGAATGCCTCGCATATCGACCCAAGATGGGACGTACGCTAAACATTCTAAGAAAATAAGAGAAGACCCCTCACCTCCTTATTCTCACATAAAAGGCTCAAATACAATATTTGTTATGCCTTTATTAAGTGTTTTTTACTTTTATTTTGAGATGAGAATAAGAGACTCAAATGGGAGCAAAAGGTGAAAACTAAAGGGACTAAGGCTCACCCTAATGTTATCATACATGGATGTTCCTATGGTTAATGTGGTTTAAGAAACCTAATCCTAAAAGAAAGGAGAAGAAGAGCAAAAGAAACAACTTACTTCCAAAATGGAAGTTAAATTGATCTTAAAGAGGGAGGAAGAAGAAATTATTCCAGTAAAGCATATAAATGCTTATCATGATCAAAAGTTGAACTATTAAAAGAAATAAGAGAGGATGAAAGAAAAAAGTGTATGTGGAAGCATATCCACACACTTACTTACCATTTGCACCTACATGAAAAGTGTTAGTTCACAAAACATTTACAAGTAATGGAATGAAGAAAGAATACCAAACAATGATCAAACCAATTAAGAACCAATGAAATAGAATCCTAAGAGATGAAACTCACTTAAGGTCAGAACCTACATCTAAAGGTGTTCTCTAATGTTAAGGTATCAAACACATACTAACTATGCACAATTAAATGTCCTAAACACCAAAGAAGTGAATCATGGAAGAAATAGATGAAGAAAAAATGAATATGCAAAGTAATCATGCATTAATGCTTCATACAAGACCAAAGTCAGAACCAGTATCATTTAGTAATACCTCACAATGTATATGAATCATCATACAATTCATAAAATGAAATGATGTAAGAAGAAGAGATGAGAAAGAGAAGGAACATAGAAAATAAACATTCTAAAACTTCAAGTTAATATGCACAAACTTATGTCAAATATAAGCACATGTTAAGATGACTTAATATCATGAAAAGTGGCCTATAACATCATGAAAATGACCCATAAAGTATGTACAATCAATCACAAAAAGGTTGCACAAATGCTTCACCAAAACATGCTAGAATGAAGTGGAAGAAAGTGCCCAAAATTAACTTCAATTACAAGGCATCAAAACAACATCAAAGCACATATGAATATTATGCAAATATGATTCTAATCAACCTAAGTCAGAGGCTAAACACACATCAAATATCATAGCAAAATTCAAGATAAAAGTGTCACAAAGAAATGCACAAAGTCATATTGAAATGCCACAAAAAGAAGTGTAAAGATGATCATACAAACACCATATAAGATGATCTTAAAAATCAAGAAAAAATAGTTTTGGACACTTTAAGATATTATTTAACCAGTACAAAAAGAATGAGTTGAAGATGATGTGTGAAATGAGAGAAAGAAATCATACAAGTGCAAGTGTCCATAAGAAGGATCAATAAAAAAGAAACTAAAAGAAAATCATGGAATAATGTGCAAAAATTCACAAAGTCAGAATTAAAATTTATAAAAATTTATTTAAATGTGTCAAAGTGTCACATGAATTTATTTGGGATTTTTAGAAGTCTTTTATTATTTTTATAATATGAAAACTAAGAAAATAGGGAAAAGAAATAAAAAATAATAAAAGAAATGGGGAGGGGGTGAAGCGTGAGTAAAATACATGTTGAAAATGAAATGGGCTTAGGCAAAGGGGGTGTGAAAATAAAATTATAACCCAATCCACTAACGTGTGATTGTGTGTGATTGTGCGCATGTCAATCAACGTAAGGACGCAGTCATGGCCATAGGATTAGATCACAATGAAAGGTAAAACAATCCAACGCATGTCAAAGCGTGCACATCACAATAATTATGCACACACACACACATGGAATCACTTATAAACCAAAAAAGAAGCACGCATCAGTCACATGTTATTTTAATGCGCTGTCAATATCCTAGTCGTTGGATGGAAATCAATGCAAGATCATCACACAGGTACATGCATCAAACGCATCAGAATTAAAGTCCACCACAAGTAGCATGCACACACACACATAGAAATCACTCAGGTACAAAAATGATGCACGTAAGAGGGAGGGTGTGTCACTTATGTGTTGTCATGTTTTGGAGCGTTGGATGATGAGGATCTAACGGCTGTGATTTAAACTGAGGATTTAAACCCTAAAACATCTCACCGGCCGGAGAAGGACCTCCAGTCGTCTTCTCCGGCCACTCTCTGCCACCTGCAGGTTTCACATGTCCTAGAAATATGCAAACCTTATATCAAAATGAAGAGGAAGCTATGGAGATTAAGAATACACAATTATTTCCCACAGATCACGCGTACATGCAACAAACCGAATCAAAACATATTGCCCTAGAAAATGATCTAAACCTCTAAGAGGTCTATCAACTAGCCGGAAACATCACAATGCTTCTAGTAAGCCATAAACAACATGAAAACAAACTACATTCAGTGGAAAAGGTTGAGAACAAGGAACCTGAAGTGTGAAGAGTCTTGTATCCAAAGAAAACCATAGAAAATACAATTGATCTTGAGCTTTCAGAGCTTCAACTTGAGCAAAATAAATGCTGCTTCATTTGGAGAATGAAGAGAAATGATGACTGTAATGATGTTGAGCTTGGAGAGATGAGTTTGTTCTTGAATGTTCTTGCTCAATAATCAACAGAAGTGATGAAGATAATTGAGGAAAAGGATGAAATCGTGTGGAATCAGAGAGAGAGAATAGAGAGAATTTGAGAGTGTTTGTGAAATGTGTGAGCAAAATGAGGTTGAAATGAAATTCTGAGTGAAATGTGAATTTATATCTTGAGTTAAGAATGAACTACTGTGGTTAAATGAGGGATTTAAGTGAGTTCAAGGTGAGTTAAAATGAGTCCACCCTAACTAACTGAGTCAAGTTAGTTAGGGCGAGTGAGGAGAGTTTGGCTATGGTGTGGAAATGTTTATGATGTTATGGTGGAGCTGAGAGAAAAGAGTGGTAGTGATGGAAGTAAGCTGCAGCAAAGGGAGCTTGTTGTGCAAGCTTTGTTTTTTCTCTTTTTTCATGCACGAGGGGTAGTATAGCAAGTGTATGTAAGGTGAATGTTTGGCTAAATGAAGTAATGATTGAAAAGTGTGTAAGGTATGTGTGTAAGTTGATTCTTTGACAACCACAACAAAGTTGCAGCATGGTTTTAGTGAAAACAATGGATTTTGAGAGTGGATATCTTTGTGTATAATGAATGAAATCATGAGTTCTAAGTGTCAATGGATTGGGAATGCATAAGAGAACATGTTTGATGTTGAACTCAAGATGAATTGAAGCCTTTAACACACTTGAAATTAACTAGAAACAAGAGGGTCTCAATCTGGTTTATAGGCGTAGCAAACTTGGCAAGCATGGCAACCATGGCACATGCAAGTTCAGTGTAGAGCAACCACCTTTGAACCCTAATATCTCCTTCATAACTTGCTCAAATGGAAAAATTTCCCACATCAAAGTTGAAGAGGACATTGAGATGAACAACTTTGATGTTCAACATTTTTTCATTTGAAGCCTCCTTCAATGAGAAAAATGGCTTGACATCTTGCCCACCAAGTGTTTGACAAAATTATGGCGCATGGGCCTGGTCTTGGTCATGCCTTGGTTTGTGACCTAGTTTTTTCAAACTTTAATTGATCATAACTCACTCAATTTTGATCCAATGGAAGAGTTCTTTATATGGATTTGAAGCTTAGAACATGAACTTTAATTGGCTCAAATTGGGCCTGAGGTTTGGAGCTTTTATCATGGAGAAAGAGAGCCTCAAAGTGTGGTGCAAAATGGTCCAAACTTGCCATTTTTGGAAACCCTAAATTTCCAAAAATGGAAACTTTGTACATTTCTTGATTTTTCATGATTCCTCCATCATCTCTTGATCAAATTTTGTCCAAAGAACATATAAAACTTGAATTTCATAAATTTGACCTTAAAAAGTCAAGAGTTGACTTTTTCCATTGCACAATTGACTTTTTCCCCAATTCCTTGATTATCAAGCAACTGATCAGTTGAACCTCTTCTGAAACCAATTGATGAGCAATTTTCTGTCCACATACACTTAGGAACATAAGGAATACCATGAGATCAAGTTTTGTCCAAAAAATCAGAAATAAACTGATTTTATGTCAAACCCTAATTTTGGTACCCTCTGGTTAGGAGGAAATAACACATCTTCCAAATCCAAATTCCTCTGAATATGATGTATATCCTATCTAACAAAGATGAGATATAACATTTGGAGGTGATAAAAACTCAAAGAGCTTGCCCATTTGAGGATCAAATCCCAACTTTAGACTAGTTTGGATAGGAGATGATGCACTGTCCAATCTTCTTGATGAATTCCCAACTTCCAATGACATGTGAGATCAAAGTGAGAGGATATATGATACAAGAAACCCTTGAGGCTTGTTTGAAAACCCTTGGCTCTTATTCTCCTGCTTTGGATGATTAACTCCTTTGAGAACCACTGATCACATGCCCTTATGCAACCAATGATATGCAATTTATGACCTACTATGGAATGTAAATGGGTAAAGCATAGACCAATTTATTGAGAAAACAAGAGGGCAAATTTCGGGGTATTACAGCTGCCCCTATTCAATCAACTGTGAATCTGAATGGATGAAAGCAACGGCTATCAGGAATTCAAGATACATAGGGATTGAATACAAAAATAATCGAGAAAATTTGCACTGTGTGGATAAAGAAAAATGTGGTAAATGAAGCAATGGTAAAGAAGAACAGTTTGTGAGAAAGAATTTGGAACCATTGGACCCCATAGGAAACCTGTCGGGAATTGGCAAACTATCTGTCGGGAACTGGTGAACTACCTGTCGGAAACTGGTGAAATACCTGTCGGGAACTGGTGAACTACTTGTCGGGAACTGGTGAACTACCTGTCAGGAACTGGTGAACTACCTGTCGGGAACTGGTGAACTACCTGTCGGGATCTGGTAAACTACCTGTCGGGAACTGGTAAGCTTGGACCTGGGTTACCTATCGGGAATGGGTAAGTGGACCTGTCGGGAACTGGCAAGGTTCAAACTAAAGGGAGTTGTCGGGGACGGCTACAGTTTATAACCAAGGCTTACCTATCGGGGATAGGTAAATGGACTTGTCGAGAACTGGTATGGTTAAAACTCAAAGGTGCTGTCGGGGATGGCTACAGGAATCCTATCGGGAATGGTTCCAAGAAATTTATAAGTTGAGAGATGTGACTCTGTGGGGAGAAAAGTGATGAAACCCTTTGCGCTACTTTGAGATATCTGTTGGGGAATGAACGAGATGTTCTTTCTGGCTTTGTCAATGATATAAGGAGCAAAGTTTTGGGCTCTCGCACGAGTTATCAAAACTGGCCTATGCCTTACATGCATATGTTTGAATTTTTCCATGGCGTAATGCTCCATCTCAATGGAAATGCTACACGTTTTGAGGATGCTATGCATACTATATGCAAAATGCAAAGAGGTCCTCAGCAAAATCAATGCTGAGGAAAGGTAAGCAACTCCGCTGGGGATAACAAGCTGGATTGACTTCGTGGTCGCAAACCGTACTGGGGAAGACAAATTGACCTGATCTCCTGATCTGGGCACTGACTTGACAAACCTGTTGAGGTCACTGTAGGAAATGATAACTTTGCTGGCGAGGCGTCATATGGACCGGTCTGCTTGGGGAATAACTTTAACCATAGAACTCCGCTGGGGAAATGAGCTTACAACAAACTCTGTTGGGGAGATGTCCCTTGAGAGGATTTTATAGAAGACCACGCCTCTTCAAACTCTACTGGGGATAAGAGATTTGGACCACCTTTTGCTGGGGAATTTTCAAAATGCCCCATGCTTGGGATAACAACTTCACTGGGGATTCATAACCGTTATCGACACAGAAAAGCTTGTAGTTGTTGGAAGTACTGAATGGGAGAATCGACTTAATAAGATACAACACTACCCATTTGAAACTTGACTTGTTAATATCGAATCATCGAGCGCGACCGTCGGCCAGACGATGGACTTAATCAGTAAACATTGTGACAAAAGAGTAAAATGAGAACCCTTTCCTGAACATGATGGCTACAGTACTACCATTTGACGATGTTGCTGAGGATCATGAAGCTTTGTAAATACGCTGGGGATGACCACCTCCCAGAAGTACTTTCCTGCTTAGGAACCATCTCTGCTTGAGGAGGAACAATCATTTGTGCTCTGTAAAGGATTTGTCTTGAAGACATCATACACCTTTGCATAACTATCCAGTGAACTCTCAACACCTGCAAACAAAAGAATGCGCTAATATGCCCCAGGGTAACATGGGTTTTGTAATATTCACCCAAGCACACCCGTCATTTAAAGTAATTTTAAATGTTTTCTCTTTTAGGCATGTTATTGTAGAACCCCAATGTTTTCACATGCAAATGTTTATAAAAAATTTTGGACGTTTGTGTAAACAAAACAAATTGTAAAAACAAAGCAAACAGATAGAATTATTCTGAATAACGACCATTTTATTGATTGAAAAGCCTGAAAAATAGGCGTTTACATCAAGAAGCAATTCCTGGGAAGAGGTAATTGCCAAAACAGAAAAGAAACTGCCCTAATGGCAATGTGAAACTGGAACTCCAGTGAGTTTCAACCCTGCTATGGTTCATATATCTTCAAGACTCTCCAATAACTTTGCCTTCAAAGGGGACGATTAAACTAATTCCTTTCCTTCGGAGTGCTTATTAACTGAGACGAGGCAATACAGATTACTCAGATCGCAGTTTTCGCTAAATCTCTCTTGTGCCTGGATCGCCCTTTACGGGTTTTCAATCCACCTAGATACCCTTTTTTGCCTAAGTTGCCCTTGCGGGTTTTCAACTTACCGGGTGTACCTTCTTTTTTTTTTTTATCCCTAATTTTTACCCGAACCCTTTTTTTTTATGGTTCGCCGGGATGCCCTTTTTTGCCTGGACTCTCTTTTTACTGTCCAGCGGGTCTCTTTATGCGAAGTATTTTTTAACTACGTCTGAGTTCACAGGGGACAAAAAATCCTCACCTTCCATTGTTGTAAGCATCAAGGCTCCGCCCGAGAAAATCTTCTTAACAACATATGGACCTTCATAATTAGGAGTCCATTTGCCCCTGTGATTTGCATTCGGAGGAAGAATACTTTTCAATACCAAGTCGGCCGTCTGGTAAGTCTGAGGACGCACTTTCTGGTCAAATGCCCGTTTCATTCTCCTCTGGTACAGCTGTCCATGACATACTGCAGCCAGTCGTCTTTCTTTAATGAGACTCAACTCGTTGAATCTCGCTCGAACCCATTCAGCCTCGTCAAGTTTAACATCCATCATTACCCTTAAAGAAGGGATCTCAACCTCAACTGGTAGCACTGCTTCCATACCGTATACAAGAGAAAACGGGGTTGCCCCAGTAGACGTACGAACAGAAGTACGGTACCCATGCAAAGCGAAAGGCAGCATTTCATGCCAGTCCTTATACGTCACCACCATCTTTTACACAATCTTCTTAATATTTTTGTTGGCCGCCTCGACGACACCATTCATCTTCGGGCGATAAGGAGAAGAATTGTGATGTTCAATTTTGAAATTCTGGCTTAGCTCTTGCATCATCTTATTGTTGAGATTAGAACCATTGTCAGCAATGATCCTTTCGGGCACCCCATATCGACAAATAATCTCCTTCTTAATGAATCGGGCTACCACCTGCCTGGTGACATTTGCAAAAGAGGCAGCTTCCACCCACTTAGTAAAGTAATCAATAGCCACCAAAATGAATCGATGTCCGTTGGAAGCAATAGGCTCAATCTTCCCAATCATATCAATGCCCCACATAGCAAAGGGCCATGGAGAACTCATCACATTCAGGGGATTTGGTGGCACATGCACCTTGTCAGCATAGATTTGGCACTTAGGGCACTTTCAGGCGTACTTAAAGCAATCAGCCTCCATAATTAGCCAGTAATACCCGGCTCCCAATAACTTCTTCGCCATAGCATGCCCACCAGCATGGGTACCGAAAGATCCTTCATGCACTTCCTACATTAACAGGTTTGCTTCGTGTCTATCCACGCATCTGAGCAAGACCACGTCAAAGTTTCGCTTGTAAAGCACATCCTCATTCAAAAAGAAGCTTCCTGCCAACCACCTCAGAGTCTTTTTGTCATTGTTTGATGCCCCGGCCGGATACTCTTGACTCTTCAAGAAACGCTTGATATCAAAATACCAGGGTTTATCATCAGTCGTCGTATCAGCGGCAAACACATGAGCGGGTCTGTCTAGCCTCATCACATCAATCTTGGGTATATGGATCCACCAATTCACCTGAATCATGGAAGACAACGTAGCTAAAACATCAGCCATCTGATTCTCATCACGAGGTATATAGCACAATTTTACTGTTGTAAAGAAAGTCAAGAGTCTTCTCACGTAGTCTCTGTAAGGAATCAAGTTTTGCTGGTTGGTATGCCAATCTCCATTGATATGGTTGATCACTAGAGCAGAGTCCCCAAATATCTCAAGAGTCTTGATCCTTAAATCAATGGCCTCTTCAATACCCGTGATACAAGCCTCATATTCTGCTTCATTGTTGGTGACATCGAAAGTTAATCTAGCAGTGAAAGGTATATGTGATCCTTTCTGAGTAATAAGGACTGCCCCTACACCACTTCCATTCATGTTAACGGCCCCATCGAACATCAGTTTCCATTTTTCATCAGGATTCGGCCCTTCGTCAACAGGAGGATCTTCACAATCTTTAGCCTTGAGAAACATGATGTCTTCATCAATAAAATCAAATCTCATTGGCTGATAATCATCAATAGGCGACTCGGCAAGATAATCAGACAACACACTCCCTTTGATAGCTTTTTGGGAAGTGTATTGTATATCATATTCAGTCAAAACCATCTTCCACCGAGCGACCCTTCCATTAAGAGTTGGCTTCTCAAAAATGTACTTGATTGGATCCATTTTTGAAATCAGCAGGGTTGTATGAGTTAGCATGTATTGTCTCAATCGCTTAGCAGCCCATGCTAGTGCGCAACACGTCTTCTCAAGCATCGAGTACCTGGACTCGCAATCGGTGAATTTTTTGCTCAGGTAGTATATAGCATATTCTTTCCTACCTTTCTCATCGTGTTGACCGAGAACACAACCCATTGATCCATCACGTACAGTGAGATACATAATCAGTGGCCTCCCAGGAACTGGAGGCATGAGAATCGGAGGATTTTGCAAATATTCTTTTATTTTATCAAAGGCCTTTTGACATTCATTGTTCCACCGGATTGATTGATCTTTTCTCAACAACTTGAATATTAGTTCACAAGTCGTGGTGAGATGAGATATAAATCTTGCAATATAATTCAGTCTTCCCAAAAATCCACGAACTTGTTTTTCTGTTCTTGGCTCCGGCATTTCTTGAATGACTTTTACCTTTGCTGGATCCACCTCGATTCCCTTTTCACTGACAATGAAACCCAGAAGCTTACCAGATCTTACCCCAAAAGTACACTTATTCAGGTTCAGCCTCAGTCTGAACTTTCTCAACCGTTCAAACAACTTTTTCAAATTTATCAAATGCTCTTCTTCCGTTTGTGATTTGGCAATCATGTCATCCACATAAACTTCAATTTCTTTGTGAATCATATCGTGGAAAAGCGTGACCAGGGCACGCTGATATGTTGCCCCAGCATTCTTTAAACTAAACAGCATCACCTTATAGCAGAATGTGCTCCAAGGGGTAATAAATGTAGTTTTCTCCATATCCTCCGGTGCCATCTTGATCTGGTTATATCCGGAAAACCCATCCATGAAAGAAAACACAGAGAATTGAGTCGTATTATCCACCAACACGTCAATGTGTGGTAATGGAAAATCATCTTTTGGACTCGCCCTGTTCAAATCTCGATAATCCACGTACATTCTGAATTTGCCATCCTTCTTCGGTACAGGCACAATAGTAGCGACCCATGGGGGATAACTAGTAACAGCCAAAAACCCTGGATCCAACTGCTTTTGCACCTCCTCTTTGATTTTAATGGCCATTTCAGGTTTGGTTCTCTGAAGCTTCTACTTGACAGGAAAACAACCCTCTTTCAGTGGCAATTTGTGCACAACGATGTCCGTATCCAACCCCGGCATATCTTGATAAGACCAGGCGGAGATTTCAATATACTCTCGCAACATCTCAATCAGCTCTTTCTTTACATTCTCTGCCAGGCTTGCCCCTACTTTGACCTCTTTCTTTACTTCTTCAGTGCCGAGATTGATAACTTCTATAGATTCCTGATGAGGCTGGATGGTTCTTTCTTCCTGTTTCAACAATCTTGCCAACTCTTCAGGAAGTTCACAGTCTTCCTCGTCCCCCTCTTCAGCTTGGTATATTTGATTATCAAAGTCATAATAAACCATAGCAGGGACATCATCAACAAGATCCAGAGAAATATTTTTATTTGGCAGAGTAACTTGGATGAGATCCTCCGAAAACCAATTGTTCAGCTTCATTCCTGGGGCACAGGGGCGCACCCAATTGTCCAGGTCATAGTCATTATCCTCACCATCATCAACTGCTGCACAAATCTGGCTTAGATGTATGACTCCTCCACTTGATAAAATAACTGGCCCTTGGCGCTCTTGACCCTGTAGTAATTGAACTTGGGAAGGTTTATAGCCAATTCCACTATTATCATCCTTGAAAGGTAGCTCAATTACTTGACCCCATCCTTCTGCATGACCAGACTGCACCACTTCCAAAGCCTGCTTATACAAAGTCATAGAGGTTCCCACCCTTGTCTCACCAGAAGGAGAGTCTTTCACCATATTCATTGTTTCAAATGCCTGACAGAGAGTTTCGTGGATTTCTCCGTCCATCTCCACGTACTTGAAGGATGATAAATGACTAACGAAAATGTCTTCTTCTCCGCATACCGTAACAACCTGACCATCAACTACAAATTTTATCTTCTGATGCAAGGTTGAAGACACAGCCCCACCAGCATGGATCCAGGGACGACCCAATAGACAACTATAGGCCGGTTGGATGTCCATCACGTAAAACATTGTATTAAAGACCTGGGGTCCGATCTGGAGAGGTAACTTTACTTCTCCAAACACTGATCTCTTTGAACCATCAAATGCTTTCACCACTAGATCACAAGGCCTCAGTATAACCCTTTCCACATCCAGCTTTGCTAATGCTTTCTCAGGCAACACATTGAGGGACGAACCAGTGTCCACCAATACATGGGATAACATAGCACCTTTACATTCCATCTATATGTGGAGAGCTTTATTGTGGTTCCTTCCTTTTGGCGTTAAGTCAAAATCTGTGAACCCTAAACCGTTACCGGCGTTAACATTGGAAATCACACTTTCAAGCTGGTTCACAGTGTCATACCCCAAATTTTGACCACTAAGATTTCCCATCATTGTGAAAATCATCATCACAATATGGAGGAACCATCATACCTCATCAGTCTCCCCAAAGATGGGTGAGCATTCACTACTATCAAAGATTAGGGTTTCAAGCCCTCTCTGAGATCTTAGACAAAGGATCAATCAAGAAATGACATGATATTCAACTTGTCTAACCTCTCAAGTAGCTACAAAGGATCAAAAGGACTCCCACTCCAAGGATTAAGCACAAAACTGCTCCCTTCTAGGTGGATCAAGCCTCAAGGTCGCCGGTATCACCAAATTAGGGTTTTGGTCGATCAGGGCCTCCAAAGGGAAATTTTCCTCTGGGCATGAGCCAATGATCCAAAACACAACCTAATATACTCCATGGGACCTCATGGACCCAACCATCAAGTCAATTTTGCCTTAGGGGATGCATTCATCAAAAAATCAGGAATTAGGGTTTCTTGACCTAATTCACCCCTAAGTTGACTTTTAGGGTAAATCATGAGCCAAGACCTCAAGAGAGGGTTTGAGGGTCTCTAATGAACCACATTGATCCATTTGGAACAATGGATTAATCCAAGAAGCTTGAGCAACAAGTCTCAATTTCATCTGCACCACAATTAGGGTTTCGCGAGGAAAGTCAACTGTAACTTTGACTTTTGACCAGGACATGCTCCCAATCCCTAAGACGTGATTCAATATACCCTATGACACCCATGTAACATGTCCAACAAGTTTGATTTAGGTCAAGGACATGATTTCCTGAAGAATTGCACAGTTTGGAATTCATCTGATAAAAAGTCAACTGTGCACAAAAGTCAACTTTGACTTTTTGCGATTTTTCACCAAAATGGATTTTTAACCCTAAAATGATGTTAATGTATGATTTGAATCATCATTCATCAAGAAAAATCAAAGAAAGTGGGATAACTTGTAAAAGGGGTAACCATAAAAACTTAGAAAAATTTGTAAGTTATGGAAAAAGTGACACTAATGTGCCAACTTTGGAGGACCATAACTCCTAAACCACAAGGCCATTGTTCCCCATTCAAAGCTTGATTTATAGATCTCATTGCCCTCTACAAAAGCTTCATACTGACCTATGTCCAAATTCCTTATGGATTTTGAGTTATGGAGTGATCAAAATCAAGAAAAGTCACTTTGTTCCAACACTTAGTGAAAATTTCACTAAGTCGGATTTTACCTTACTTTTTACCAAATGTAGGGGGATTTTTCACTTGGATTCAAAAGAGATCAAAACCAAACATGTTCAAACAATTGTTGTATCATGTAAGGGCTTCCCAAAATGGCCAAGAACATTACCAAATTCAATTTGAGTCATGAGATATAACATTGGCAAGTTGCCTTGTTGAAATCTGTCAAGGCAAGGCAGATTTTGCACTTTTGGTCGATTTTCCAAAATCAGCCAAATCCAAATGCTCCTATCCACTTGGACACCTCTGAGGATTGAATCTAAAGGGGACAATCACTGAGCCAAGCCTCCAAAGTCTTTGGAACAAGAAATAGCATGTTGAACCTAGAATTGCCAAAATAGGGACAAGACTCCAATTTTGGATTGGAGCATTCAATGGAAGCATCAAGGTGGCATGGACTGAGCCATTCTCAACTGAATTCAGTCAAGACTTATCCAAGACCAAGGGAACCAGCAGCCTGTGCCCTAACCTCTAGTCAATGGCTAGAGAAGACTTGGATTTTCATTTGCCAACATTGGCCAAACCTACTCAGCAGTTGCCATTAACTATTCCTTGCAAAAAAAAAACTTGCTTTACTATAAATTGAGCTCAATTGTGATCAGTTTAAGTACACCAAAGCCATCAAATAGATGATTTCCTCAAAATCTCTTCTTTCCTTCCAATTTTGCCTTTTAAGGCACGTTACTATCGGGTTTTGAGTTTGAGAGCTTTTCCAATCAAACTAATCACACACACACACCTCATATACATCATATAGAAGTGATCCAAACACTCACATAACATCTGGAACACAAATTTCACAAAATCACCAGCCAATTACTCAAGTTCTTGACAGTTTTGCAGTTGAGGTACCATCTTCAACTCCAAACCATTTCAATCCATTCCAAGCATCCATACACACTCCATGGCACCTAGGGAAGCTATCCAGATCATTGGAACCTAGCGGTAACACCGCCAACACAAATCACGATCACCAGCTGCAAGTGGTAAGCATGAGCTCTTCTAACTCTATGATCCATGCAATTTTTGCTGCAAAATAATTTGGCCATATGTTCATAATCATGCATGGAATGTTTCCCCTCAATTAATTACATTGTTTGAATCGTGTATCAAAAATCCTAGCCTTCATGCAGAAATTAGGGTTCTTGAGGATTTTTCATGATTTCTTGTTATATGTTTAATTTAAATGAAATTAAATACCATAGACATGATCGTGAGGTTGAAACGAGTTGATTGGTATGTGGATTACATGATATGATTAAGTATTCAGTGAGATTGGAGAGAAAATGCAAATCTGGGCAAAACAGAAAAACGCGCGTGTTCTTGCCTTTGTTCTTGGCGCCATTTTCCAATATTTGAATATTTGAATTTTGTGATTTTATTTAATTGATTCAAAAATTAATTTCTCTCTGAGTTTTAATGATTTTGAGTTGATTCTTTTTTTAATAATTCACAAAAATGTTAAAATATTTTATTTTCCGAAAAATTCCAAAAATATTATTTATTTCATATAATTGATATTTTTGCAAAGAATTAATGTTTTAATTGTTTTTAACATTTAAAATATTTTTTCCACCTTGACTTTGCAACTTTTAATGCTTTCTAATTATTTTGTAGGTCAATACTTAATTTTTGAAGCATTAATCCAAGATCACAATTTGTTTTCCATATGTTAAACAATTTTGATCATTTTAATTGAATTTTTATTCAATTAAATACATTTTTGAAAGCAAATTAGGGTTTTGGATTAATTCAACTGATCAGTGCATTTCGATGCACATTCTTTCATGTTTGTAGTTATGCATTTCCATGGTTTGTTTAGCTCATTTTTATATTTTATAATGTTTTTCTATTTCAGTTTATATTTACCTTTATTTAATTTTCGTACTTAATTTTCAGCCGCGGTACTGTTCACGCACCTTTTCACTATTCACGATTTTTCATAATTTTTCTTACGCTTGAAAGAACGATGGAGAACTAATCGCTTTTGAGTCGGTCTATCGTAATTCAGGTTCTAACACTTGAGATTGTTATAATGTTAACTTTTGTTTAATTCCGTTCAATGATATTTCATATTCTTGTATGCTTAATTCAATTGCATGAAATATATTGATTCAATTTGGTTGATTGTATGATCCTAACATAGACACTTTTACGTTTGCTTAATTCGTTTTTGTGTCTGAATAATCATGTTTGCTTAATTCATGAAAATTTATACCGTTTGCTTAATTCGGACTATAGGATCATACATCTTGCAAACCCTATCGCGCTTGTCATTGAGTTTGTATCCAGATAGGAATGAACGCTTAGGATATTAAAATTATAACAATCGATGATAGTAGGAACCGAATCGGTAGACTGACTTATTTCATAATCATTTATTTCACAACAGCTTATTTCAATAATCACTTTTGTTATTTCAATAATCTCAATCGAAAACGACCAAACCCCCCCCCCCCCCTTTTATTCGATTAGCAATAATCAAGAATCCTTGTGAACGATATCCGAGTTACATTGTCGCTTTACTACGTTTTCAAAAATACTCGTTTTTGATCCGTGCGCGACAGCGGATCATCAACCCTCATAAATCATTTTCAAAACATTTTGGGCCTCTAATAGAGTATAAGACCCAATCCTTTTTTTGACCAAATCATTTTTTGGGCCTCAGTATATTGTATAAGTCTCGATACCGTCAAAAACAAACGGCGCGATCGTCGCCTTTTCAAAACAAACCTGGGCCTACCCTCGAGTAGTAAGACCCATTTCTTTTCTTAAAACTCATTTGGGCCTCTATTAGAGTGTAAGACCCAATCCCCTTTTAACCAAAACATTTTGGCCCTCACTTATTGTATAAGTCCCTCTACGTTAAAAGAAAACCTCGGCGCGATCGCCATTTCAAACAGAAAAACAAACTGGGCCTACCCTCGTGTTATAAGCCCCACTCTCACTCTTTGAAAACCTTGTGGGCCTCTTGAGAGAGTGTAAGATCCATCCCTTTGTACAGAAAACAATTTTTGGGACTCAGTCACTTGTATAAGTCCCTCTGTACAAATTCAAACAGTGTGCTCACTGATAAAACCCTGGGCCTCTCCTTGGCTGTAAGCCCCAAGTCTTTCTTTTTCAAAGCACTTTCTCCTTTGATTTTGAATATACTGTTGTTTTCAATCTTTCTTTGTTGAACAACTAACCAAACAGCATGGAAGCTCTACAATCGAGTAAGTGTTTATCCGCTTTCATATGCATATAACTGTATTGTGGGGCTGTTTCACTGTAAGTCTTCTTTCATAAACTCATATCAATTGTGTAATAATAGTATAGATATTTAGAGTTTCCCCGGCAACTACGTCTAGTACTAGGTGACGCCGTTTTGTTTATGCGTAGAAATAGACAACTAGATCCCCAATAGGATCACCAGATACAGTCTTCTCTTCGGCTGTCTTCATTAGGAATTGTCAAGAAACTCTACTCCTAGAGATGAATGTATTCTCCATGAATGGAATCTTTGAGTTTCTTCCAAATTCTCGAACTTTCCTGGCTTGATCTATTCCTCGTGAATAGCCTGTCTAAAATTTCTCGGGGTTTGGGGACCCATGGGCTTCTTAAAAGCATCGGCCTCCTCTTGGGCATCGTACAAGGACCCACATGCTTCCTAAAAGCAACCCCGTCTCCTCTTGGGCTTAGTACAAGGACCCTACGACTTCTTAGAAGTATTCACAGCCTCCTCTTAGGCTTCGTATAATGATCTCTTTCTCCGGGAATGATAGCCTCCTCTTGGGCTTCGTACAAGGACCTCTCAGCTTTCTAAAAGTTTCCAGCCTCCTCTTGGGCTTCGTACAAATTGTCCCGACGACCTCCTAGAGGTATAAGAACAGAACTTAATCATCTGCATAGAACAAATTGGCGCCGTTGCCGGGGATTCTTGTCATTATTAATTGATATTAGAGTCATAGGTTCAGTGTTGTTGCGCTTAGGCCCTAGGTTCCCCACGTTTTTGGCCTTCTCGCGTCTAGAGTCGAAAAAATCAGTTTTTGAAAAAATTGTGACCGATCATAAAACTGTTTCGCCACCCTCCGAATCGCCAAAAAACCCTTTTTTTCTATTTTTTATGAATTTTTTACTGTTTTCATAGAGTCGAAAAAAATCAAAAAAATTCTCAAAATTATATTTTTAAGTCATTAGATTAATTTCAGTGTCAGTTTATTTTTCTGAATTTATTTTGATCGATTCCCTTCTTTGTGTTTGTTTTTGACTTTTAGGGACATTGTTGGCATTTTGAATATTGTTGCTGCATTGCTGTGCATTAGTCCTGGCAACTAGGTCATCTTGTTCTGATCTTGTTGCTTTTGATCCTGAAGTAGAGAGAACTTTGCACACACGACGTAGAGTAGTCCAGGTTACCACTAGTTCACCACCCACCATTGAGTCTGATTCTGAGTCTGACTATTTGCATAACTTGTTTGCTTCGGATTCCAAACTCGTTTTTGAAATGGCTGAGAATAGAACCTTAAGGCAATTGGCTGCTCCTGGTGTGAATTATAATGGCTTGTGTATTGAATATGATGATGCTACTGTTCCTTTTGAATTAAATTCAGGTTTAATACACTTGTTGCCCAAGTTTAGTGGTCTTGCATGTGAGGATCCACACAAACATTTGAAAGAATTCCAAGTGGTGTGTTCTACACCACTGAAGCCTGAAGGGATCACTGAAGATCACATCAAACTTCAAGCTTTTCCTTTTTCATTGCAGGGTGCAGCGAAGGATTGGATATATTATCTTGAGCCAAATTCAATCGCAAACTGGAATGCTCTGAAAAAAGTGTTCTTGGAGAGATATTTTCCTGCCTCCAGAGCTGCCTCGATAAGAAAGGAGATTTGTGGTATTAGACAAGGTAATGAGTCATTGACTGAGTATTGGGAGAGGTTCAAACACTTGGTATCTAGCTGCCCTCAACACCAGATTACCGAGCAACTACTCATCCAGTACTTTTATGAGGGGTTGTTACCGATGGACAGGAACATTCTTGATGCTGCTAGTGGCGGAGCACTTGTCGATAAAACTCCAGCCGCTGCCAAGGCTCTAATTGAGAACATGTCACTTAATTCCCAGCAGTTCACAATAAGAAACAATTTTGTTCAAATAAAGGGTGTGAATGAGGTTCACATTTCTTCTCATGTTTCTCACTCCGACAAAGCCTTCGAAAACAGAATGAGTGAGCTGACCGATTTGGTGAAGCAGTTGGTAGTGGTAGGTAAAGCTCAAGCAGCCCAACAAGCACCAAGGTTATGTGGTATTTGTACTTCTTCTGATCACCCTACTGATACATGTCCTATTCTGCAAGATGATAAGCCTACTGAATTACCTCCAGCTTATGCTGCAGCCCTTTACAATCAAGGTAACAACCAAACACAGTACAACAACATTCCTGACCTGTCCACTAATAGGTACCACCCGAATTGGAGGAACCATCCAAACCTCCGATATGGAATTCAGCCCTCCAACCAACAACAATTGATGCTACCCTTGCCACCACCACAAAATCCTCCACAGGCTGAAATCACCGCTTCCCCATCTTCTTCTGGTCCATCCTTGGAGGATCTTGTCAAACAAATGGCCGTCAACAACCTCCAGTTCCAACAAAGGACCGATTCTAGCATTCAGACCTTGCACACACAGATGGGACAGCTTGCTACTCAAATAAATAACATGCAAGCCCAAGGGTCGAACCAACTTCCAGCCCAAACAGTTATCAATCCAAAGGGTCCTAATGCTAATGTGAGTGCCATCTCTTTAAGATCCAGAAAAGTTACAGAACCAGCCCCTGAAAAAAATAAAAAAATCATTGAGCTAACTTCTGAACTTTCTCCTTCTGAACCTCACCCAGCTGAAATTTCTCCTCCTTCTTCTGTTGTGGTTGAGACTAAAAAAAAAAAAAAAAAAAGAGTATGTACCACCAGTCCCCTTCCGACATAGAGTTCTGAAAAATAAAAAAATTGAGGAGGAAGACAAAGAGAGGGAGATTTTGGATGTGTTCAAAAAAGTGGCGGTAAACATTCCGCTTCTTGATGTCATTAAACATGTTCCTAAGTATGCAAAGTTTCTGAAGGATTTGTCTACAAACAAAAGGAGGATGAAGGGAAGTGAGAGAGTCAATTTGGGAAGAAATATGTCTTCCTTTATTCAGCCCAAGTCATCTGAAAATGTTTCAACCCTCACTACTCCGGTCTTGCCACAAAAGTGCAAGGACCCGGGAACTTTTGCTATTCCTTGTACCATCGGGAATAGTAAATTCGATGACTGCATGCTTGATTTAGGAGCGAGCATTAATGTTATGCCTACTTCTGTTTATAATAACCTTTGTCTTGGTCCTTTGCAGCCTACAGGTTTAATCATTCAGTTGGCGAACAGGAGCAACACTCGCCCTGCCGGCATAGTCGAAGATGTCCTTGTTCAAGTTAACGATTTGATTTTTCCTGCTGATTTTTACATTATTGACATGGAAGGAGAAACAAAGTCCAGCAGAGCTCCCATCATTTTAGGAAGACCGTTCATGAAAACGGCAAAAACGAAAATTGATGTTGATGATGGAAGCATGTCCATGGAGTTTGGTGACATTGTCGCAAAATTCAACATTTTTGATGCCATGAAACATCCATTGGAGGAGCATTCCATTTTTCATATTGGATTGATATCTGAGCTGGTTGAGGACACTTGTTCTGAATTATTTTCACTAGATTTTCCATCTCTCTCTGGTTTTGATGATGTTTATTCATGTTCTGATTGTACTGACACTAACCTTTGTGTTGTGTGTGCTGAGATTGATGCTGCCTTGCAGGCTGATATATTTCCTACAGGTGAAGCTGTTACCGATGAAGCTATTTTTGCAGCTGATACTCTTGACATCCCGGCTGCCCCAAACACTCCATCCATCGAGCAGCCCCCGTCCTTAGAGCTAAAAGAGCTCCCTGGAAACCTGAAATACGCTTACTTGGAGAGTAATGAAAAACTCCCTGGTATTATTTCTTCTAACCTTGATTTCGATCAAGGAAACAAGCTTTTGCAGGTTTTGAAGAAGCACAAGAAGGCAATCGGGTGGACATTAGCCGACCTTCCAAGAATTAGTCCTTCCATGTGTATGCACAGGATTTTACTTGAGGATGGTGCGAAAACAGTAAGGCAGCCCCAAAGGAGGCTTAATCCTTTGATTCTTGATGTTGTGAAGAAAGAGGTAACAAAACTCTTGTAAGCAGGTATCATTTATCCTATCTCTGACAGTAAGTGGGTAAGCCCAGTGCAAGTTGTACCTAAGAAATCTGGACTTACAGTAGTCAAAAATGAAAAGAATGAACTTGTTCCCACTAGAGTTCAGAATAGCTGGAGAGTTTGCATTGACTACAGGAGATTGAACCAGGCTACTAGAAAGGATCACTTTCCTTTACCGTTCATCGACCAAATGCTTGAACGGCTAGCTGGTAAATCACATTATTCTTTTCTTGATGGCTTTTCAGGTTACTTTCAGATTCATATTGCAGCGGAAGATCAAGAGAAGACCACTTTTACTTGTCCCTTCGGTACTTTTGCTTACAGGAGGATGCCTTTTGGTCTTTGCAATGCTCCTGGCACCTTCCAGCGGTGCATGATTAGCATTTTTTCTGATTTCATTGAAAATTGCATGGAAGTCTTTATGGACGACGTCACTGTCTATGGTTCCTCTTTTGATACATGCTTGAGCAGTTTAAGCTTGATTTTAGAAAGATGAATCGAAACTAACCTTGTTTTAAATTATGAAAAATGTCATTTTATGGTTGAGCAGGGAATTGTTCTTGGTCACATAATTTTTGAAAAAGGAATTTCTGTTGACCCTGCTAAGATAGATGTGATTTCTACACTGCCTTACCCTTCTTGAGTTCGCGAGATTCGTTCTTTTCTTGGTCATGCAGGTTTTCACAGGCGTTTCATCAAGGATTTCAGCAATATAGCTCTTCCGCTGTCAAACTTGTTGAAGAATGACGTCACTTTTGACTTCAATGACAAATGCAAACAAGCGTTTGACTTCTTGAAGAAAGCATTGACCTCCGCTCCCATAATCCAGCCCCCTGACTGGACCCTCCCTTTAGAGCTTATGTGTGATGCTTCTAATTATGTTGTTGGGGATGTCCTTGCACAAAGAGTTGACAGGGTTGCCCATGTTATTTACTATGCTTCTAGGACTTTAGATTCTGCACAGTCAAATTACACTACCACTGAAAAAGAACTTCTAGCTATTGTTTTTGCTCTTGATAAATTCAGATCTTATTTGCTAGGTTCCAAGGTTGTCGTTTTTACTAACCATGCAGCTTTAAAGTACTTGTTGAAGAAGCCGGATGCAAAACCGAGATTGATTCGGTGGATGTTGTTTCTCCAAGAGTTTAATGTAGAGATTAAAGACAAAAGTGGAGCTGAGAACTTAGTGGCTGACCACTTGAGCAGGATAGAGAGAGACGAAGATCCTTTTCCTATTCAGGATGACTTTCCTGATGAGCAGCTTTTACTTTTGCATGGGATAACCCCTTGGTTTGCTGACATTGTTAATTATCTTGTTGCTGGTGTTTTTCCTACAGGTGCATCTAGATCACAAATTCACAAACTCAAGAGTGATTCCAAATATTATGTTTGGGATAATCCATATCTTTGGAAGTTTGGTAGTGATCAGGTAATTAGAAGATGTGTTCCCGACTATGAGATTGAATCGATTTTAAATTTTTCTCATGCATCTCATGTCGGAGGACACTTTGGCCCTCAAAGGACTGCGAGGAAAGTCCTTGACTCAGGTTTCTATTGGCCCACCATTTTTAAGGATGCTTTTGAGACTTACCGAACTTGTAAAGAGTGCCAGATAGCAGGTACAAACATCACTCGCAAGAGTGAAATGCCCCAGCAGCCCATGCTTTTCTGTGAGGTATTTGATGTATGGGGAATCAATTTCATGGGTCCTTTTCCTGTATCATTTGGTTTGCTTGACATTTTTCTTGCTGTTGATTATGTTTCAAAGTGGGTGGAAGCCATCCCCACTAGGACTAATGATTCTAGAGTTGTTGCAGATTTTGTCAGGTCTAATATTTTTTGCAGGTTTGGAATACCGCGAGCTATCATCAGTGACCAAGGCACTCATTTCTGTAACCGCACCATGGAATCTTTGCTCCGGAAGTATGGAGTTGTGCACAGAGTCTCTACTGCATATCACCCACAAACTAATGGGCAAGCTGAGATCTCAAACAGGGAGATCAAACAGGTTTTAGAGAAAATGGTGCAACCAAACAGGAAAGACTGGAGCCGTCGTCTAGAAGATGCACTTTGGGCTCAAAGAACAACTTTCAAGACACCCATTGGGATGTCTCCTTATCGACTTGTTTTTGGTAAGGCATGTCATCTTCCTGTTGAGATAGAACACCGTGCTTATTGGGCGGTGAAAAGTTGTAATTTGGAGATGCAACAAGCAGGTATTGAAAGAAAACTCCAATTACAACAACTGGAAGAGCTTAGACTAGAGGCTTATGAAAGCTCTAGGATTTATAAAGAGAAAACTAAGCACTTCCATGATAAAATGATTTCTAGGAAGGAATTTTCTGTGGGCCAACAGGTTTTACTGTTTAACTCCCGCCTTAAGCTTATGGCTGGGAAACTTCGATCCAAATGGATTAGCCCTTTTGTTGTTACTAATGTTTTCCCTTATGGTCAGTCGAAATTAAAAGTGCAGGTACTGACAAAGTTTTCAAGGTCAATGGGCAGCGCCTAAAGCTATTCCATGAAAGTTCAGTAGCTGAAGATGCAACCATAGAAGATCTTTCTTTGGAAGCACCTAACTACTCTGCAACTTGATCAGGGAGCTTTCCTTTCCTTCTCTCTACTTTAATAATTATGTCCTTTCATTGAGGACAATGCTTGTTTTAAGTGTGGGGGAGGGAAACCTTTGTTTTATTTGCTTTTGTTTTGTTTTCTTGTTTTGTTGTGTTTTCAGTTTAAAAAAAAATAATTAAAAGATGCATCTTCTTGAAAGTTTGAGGCTATAGTCTAATTTGAGATTAGTTTGCGGAGACTTGGGAAAAATTCACAAGATCGGTATCGTCTTAACACCGTAAGTCTCCTGCATATGGAAATTGATTTGAATTCTTATTATGTTTTAGCCTTAAATTCTCATTCTCTGACAGCTCTTGAGTAGTTTATTTCAGCAGTCGGCACCATCTCACACACACTCTACGCAGGGAAGCCGATGAATATAAGTGAGTGATCCAATTTTTAGTTTGAAAAAAAAAAAAAAAAAAGTTATACACCTTCTAAGTTTGGTGACCCTCACCCGGTCACTTAACCCAACGGATGTAGAACCTTAAAAAAAAAAGTTGATAAAAAATACTCGTTGTTAGTTGGTTCAGCGGTTTCTGGTGCTGAACTTGGTAGGGAGGATTACGGTCCTATCCCCCGCAACTACAACTGAGTAAGCAAAGGGTTATGCCACGTAAGTACCAGAACCCCAAGCAAAAAGGATCAGAGTCACTAACCGGTCGCCTTGCTATGAGTGTGTGGAGATAACGGGCTTAATGTGATTGCGCCTGAATGAAAAAGAGCAAAAAGGAGGAAGAGTAAATTAGGTTTTAGCATAATAACATGATTCGAGTTAATTTGTATATTCAGGAGGTTTATGACTGCACAATTGTGGATTAGTGTTCCTACGATATCCTTAGTGTGTAAGATTAGTACCAATCAATGCAAACTTAACCGAAGAAGACTTGTAGCCTAGAATAAGTAACGAATGTGCTGTTGTGTTTCTTTTGATTTTATTTTGCTCGGAGTGCAAAAGTTCGAGTGTGGGGGAATTTGATCAGTGCATTTCGATGCACATTCTTCCATGTTTGTAGTTATGCATTTCCATGGTTTGTTTAGCTCATTTTTATATTTTATAATGTTTTTCTATTTCAGTTTATATTTACCTTTATTTAATTTTCGTACTTAATTTTCAGCTTTGGCAGCTTTTACGGAAACGATCATAACCGGAGCTCTAGGAATCGTCTTGAGGCGTTCTACCAGTCGACGGAAAGCTAAGAGAAAGAGCTACGACTTTCGTGTTGGAGTCGAAGTCAGATTCGGAGCTCATAATTCCAAAATTTCGTTTGAAGCTGCAGCATTAGTTTTTTTTTAATTTCGGGTCATTTAGAATTGGGCCTGGGTTATGTATTTGACCCAGTTGGGTTGTAAGCGGGTTGTTGGGTTTTCCCCTAATACCAACAGTCGCGGTACTGTTCACGCACCTTTTCACTATTCACGATTTTTCATAATTTTTCTTACGCTTGAAAGAATGATGGAGAACTAATCGCTTTTGAGCCGGTCTACCGTAATTCAGGTTCTAACACTTGAGATTGTTATAATGTTAACTTTTGTTTAATTCCCTTCAATGATATTTCATATTCTTGTATGCTTAATTCAATTGCATGAAATATATTGATTCAATTTGGTTGATTGTATGATCCTAACATAGACACTTTTACGTTTGCTTAATTCGTTTTTGTGTCTGAATAATCATGTTTGCTTAATTCATGAAAATTTATACCGTTTGCTTAATTCGGACAATAGGATCATACATCTTGCAAACCCTATCGCGCTTGTCATTGAGTTTGTATCCAGATAGGAATGAACGCTTAGGATATTAAAATTATAACAATCGATGATAGTAGGAACCGAATCGGTAGACTGGCTTATTTCATAATCACTTATTTCACAACAGCTTATTTCAATAATCACTTTTGTTATTTCAATAATCTCAATCGAAAACGACCAAACCCCCCCCCCCCCCTTTTATTCGATTAGCAATAATCAAGAATCCTTGTGAACGATATCCGAGTTACATTGTCGCTTTACTACGTTTTCAAAAATACTCGTTTTTGATCCGTGCGCGACAGCGGATCATCAACCCTCATAAATAATTTTCAAAACATTTTGGGCCTCTAATAGAGTGTAAGACCCAATCCTTTTTTTGACCAAATCATTTTTTGGGCCTCAGTATATTGTATAAGTCCCGATACCGTAAAAAAAAAACGGCGCGATCGTCGCCTTTTCAAAACAAACCTGGGCCTACCCTCGAGTAGTAAGACCCATTTCTTTTCTTAAAACTCATTTGGGCCTCTATTAGAGTGTAAGACCCAATCCCCTTTTAACCAAAACATTTTGGACCTCACTTATTGTATAAGTCCCTCTGCGTTAAAAGAAAACCTCGGCGCGATCGCCATTTCAAACAGAAAAACAAACTGGGCCTACCCTCATGTTATAAGCCCCACTCTCACTCTTTTAAAACCTTGTGGGCCTCTTGAGAGAGTGTATGACCCATCCCTTTGTACAGAAAACAAATTTTGGGCCTCAGTCACTTGTATAAGTCCCTATGTACAAATTCAAACAGTGCGTTCACTGATAAAACCCTGGGCCTCTCCTTGAGCTGTAAGCCCCAAGTCTTTCTTTTTCAAAGCACTTTCTCCTTTGATTTTGAATATACTATTGTTTTCAATCTTTCTTTGTTGAACAACTAACCAAACAGCACGGAAGCTCTACAACCGAGTAAGTGTTTATCCGCTTTCATTTACCACTTTCATATACATATAACTGTATTGTGGGGCTGTTTCACTGTAAGTCTTCTTTCATAAACTCATATCAATTGTGTAATAATAGTATAGATATTTAGAGTTTCCCCGGCAACTACGTCTAGTACTAGGTGACGCCGTTTTGTTTATGCATAGAAATAGACAACTAGATCCCCAATAGGATCACCAGATACAGTCTTCTCTTCGGTTGTCCTCATTAGGAATTGTCAAGAAACTCTACTCCCAGAGATGAATGTATTCTCCGTGAATGGAATCTTTGAGTTTCTTCCAAATTCTCGAACTTTCCTGGCTTGATCTATTCCTCGTGAATAGCCTGTCTAAAATTTCTCGAGGTTTGGGGACCCACGGGCTTCTTAAAAGCATCGGCCTCCTCTTGGGCATCGTACAAGGACCCACAGGCTTCCTAAAAGCAACCCCTCCTCCTCTTGGGCTTAGTACAAGGACCCTACGGCTTCTTAGAAGTATTCACAGCCTCCTCTTAGGCTTCGTATAATGATCTCTTTCTCCGGGAATGATAGCCTCCTCTTGGGCTTCGTACAAGGACGTCTCAGCTTCTTAAAAGTTTCCAGCCTCCTCTTGGGCTTCGTATAAATTGTCCCGACGACCTCCTAGAGGTATAGGAACAGAACTTAATCATCTGCATAGAACAGTCCTTTCAAAGAGTCTACTACTGTTTCTCAAAGCATAGTACAAAAGATGAAACTCTAGACTTGGACAGTTTAATCTCCTTGAGTCTCAAAGACATTCTCAAGTGACCCCTTCGTTAAATAGGAAGAAAACCCGTAGACTTAGACAGTCTCAATATCCTTCGGATTTCCCACTTCCTTAAAGAACAGGAATAACCCGGATCCTCGAATCAAATCCCTGAGTACAGCATTGCTCATATAAGAACTGATTTTCTCTTTAAATCAGCATACTGGACCTGTCACTCAACTGAAACAGTAACCATAGCCTCCTCTTAGGCTTTGTATAATGATCCTTCTCCAGTGAAGTTAGCCTCTCTCTTGGGCTTTATACAATGATTCTCCCCAGCGGAGTCAAACAACGTTAGCCTCTCTCTCGGGCTTTGTACGAGACACATAAGAGACTCCCTCGTTGGGTCAATCACCCTTTCGCCTCCATCTCGGGCTTTATACGAGATACAAAAAGGTTCTTATTGAGCCAAACAAATTTTAGCCTCCATCTCGGGCTTCGTACGAGATACAAAAAACTCTCTTGTTGAGTCAAATAGCCTTCATCTCGGGCTTTATACGAGATACCAAAAGACTCCCTCGTCGAGTCAAAACCTTTTAGCCTCTCTCTCGGGCTTTGTACGAGACACATATTAGCCTCCTCTTAGGCTTTGTATAAGAAAAACCCCGGTTGAGTCAATCAACCTTTTAGCATCAAAGTTGTGCCTCGTTCACAGTACACAAACATCAACAACTCCTTCCCCTTCATCTAACTGCTGTAAGCGGCAAGCCTCTGGATCATCTACATCCATACCAATGTCCCTCTTTTAGCATGAGAAATTCCTAAGGAAAGATGGCATTGCTCTACACTGAGCTAAAGTCTTCTCCTTCAGGTTAAAACCCTCTATAAAGGAAATTATGGCATTGCCGGATTCACATATCCCGGTTAAAGTAATTCTCCTTTATAACCAGTCACCCAACAGTTGTGACAGGCAAACCCTTCTTTAGAGATGACAAATTCTCTCTAAAGTCAGGACCTTCAGCTTCACATCTTGGGCTTTGAACAAGATACAAATAGACCTTTCAGCTTCACATCTTGGGCTTTGAACAAGATACAAACCACCTTTTGCTTCACGTCTTGGGCTTTGAACAAGACACCAAAAACAACCATTTCCTCCCATATAATTGGAGGAACTACGAACGCTCTGATTTCTCTGTTTCGGTAAATGGGAATACATAGGCATAAGATCGAAAGAAAATATCTTAGCGAGCACACTAAACAAAAACCCAAAATCCCATACTCTTGTGTATCTATCAAAAAGCATCAGTCCTAATATCCTAATCCTTGTTCCCCGCCAGAAACCTGTCATTCTGTCAAAATAGCATAAGAAAGGCCCCACCACATTGATCGCATCCGTAACCTAACAGACCGCTGTTTAAACTCAGTATGCAAGCAGGGTTAATTGGAGACATCTATTTCCCTTCCTTCATCAACTCACAATAGGATAAAAAATGAATCGACCTATAGTAAACTGACTCCAGAGAGCGACCGCGCTTAAGAACCGCGTCTAAAATCGCTCGCTACAGAAAAATGGCGCCCACCGTGGGGCCTACTTCTAAACCTTTTTTCTCTTCACTTGTGTGAAAACCACAGATTGGGGCTTCCGCCGGGGAACAGATTTTCTGTCAGGAACTTAGGATTCATAGCTTTAAAGGTCTAGGATGATTAGGACAAATATATATACTGCTTTTCCTAATTGCTATACATGTTTATTTTTCTGCTAATGGGAATGCGTGTGATGCCGCATGTGGAAAGATTGAGTACACACTTAAGATAAGTGATGGCGACGAGGTCGACCATCAACCTCAGTGGAGGCTGACCAATGCAACCCATTCTCTCACCTAGACAATGGGCCGATTGTGATGTCTGAGAAGCTGAGGAGCCAAACCCTTTTGTAGTGCGAAAACTATCGGAAATAGTTGTCACGTGATACTACCCTCATTTGAGGCTGGTGATCTATTCTCAGTGAATGGCACTTACTCTAAGATTGCTTTACAACTCGCTGGCGATCCGCTTGTTGTTTTGCTTTCCTGGGAGGAGCTGATGATAATGAGTATAGGTACAAAAATCACCCTAGTATAAACCTTTGGGGATGGGTAGAGCCTGGACTTCATGACAACGACCCTTTGACCCCATGTTTTTCCTATGTTTTTGTGTGCTGCATTCATGCATTCATTTAAAAAACATTAAAACAGAAAAAATATTTCTCTTCTAGTCTCTCTGTTTTTCAAATTAAACTAAGACTGTGATTGCAAATATCAGAGAAAAGGATTGCGCTAATGGATTTCGGTAGAAGGAGAACCCATAGGTATACCTTCAAGGTTCCAAAGCTATAGGATTTGAGAAGGTTAGCAGGGATGATCACCAATCAAGAGGCTTTCAGAGCCAAATACGGAGGTCTGCTACCTCGGTTAAGAGTCCATGTGATTGAGGGAATCATGGACGCACTCATTCAATTCTACGATCCGGTTTATCACTGTTTCACATTCCCGGATTACCAGCTCGCACCAACGCTGGAGGAGTATTCTCATTGATCTACACATTATAGATCGAGCTCCATTTTCTGGATTGGAAGAAATTCCAAAGAATCAGACCATTGCAAGAGCGATTCATTTGGACGAGTCTGAGGTCAGGACTCACATGACCGCTAAGGGTGGCATCCAAGGTTTGCCAGCCCAGTTCTTGACAAAGAAAGCCCTGTATTTTTCCAGTATAGGAAACGTGACTGCTTTTGAAAGCGTCTTTGTCTTGCTCACCTACGGGTTATTTTTGTTTCCCAACATCAATAACTTCGTCGATATCAACTCCATTAAGGTTTTTCTCATTGGAAACCCTGTGCCGACTTTGCTCGCAGATGCGTATCATTCTGTACACTTGGGAAATTTCTACAGCGGAGGGGAGATCACATGCTGTGTACCTTTGCTTTACAAATGGTTTATCTCCCACTTGCCCAAGTCTGCTGCATTTTGGGATCATAAGAGTTTCTTACGTTGGTCACAGAAGATCATGTCTCTTACCAACTCTGATATAGATTGGTGTAATAGGATCTATGATGGAATCATGTCGCTCCCGAAAAGATTCGCATCCAACGGTACAAACGCGAGAGTGGCGCAGAAGACACAGAGTCGCCAGCAAAGTGTAGTTATCCCAAGAGAGGGAAAGGAAACACTGCATAAACCTGAAAGAAGGGAAAGAACATGGTCACGTGACCAAGAGAACGGGTACGGGAGTCGGTTACGCGAAGGGAAGGTGTTAGCACCCAACACGTCCATCGTACTCGATGGGATCCACGCTTGTTGTCTCGATCAAAGGGTGTCATCTTCTGAAGCTCCACTGCTACTGGACCGGAGAAGAAACGAGAGCGGAAAGAACGGAGAGACGAAGAAGAAAAGAAGAAAGAAGTGAGAAGTGACTCGATAGGACGGTATCGTTGTCCTAGGCCTACGTACTCCCTCAGTGCAATGGGAAAGTCAGAGTCAACGTAGTTCGGACACGAACTAGGGGGGAGGTTGCTCGCCAAGACATCGTCGTCTTCTGCCTACGTATCCTCAATCGGCTGAGAAAGAGGAAATCAGAGCAGTCGTAGTTCGACCAACGGGTCGAAAAGGGACAAAGAGGTGATAAAGAAAGGTTGTGAAAGAAATGTGCTCGGAGAGATCTTGCACGATCTCCTGCCTACGTATCTCACTCGCACGTGAGAATCAGAGCGACGTAGTTCCCCTCACTAGGGGTGGATTGTGTTTTTTATGGAACGGATTACGTTCTAGCTCAGGTGTTGCAGCTCGCTGAATCGAGACTTAGGCGTTACCGTCTTGCAAGAGAACGAGTAGGAGCACGTTCGTACGCTGAGAGTGAGTGAGATGAGAAAAGAATTCCCGAAGGAAAGACGTTATTGTTTGTTGAAGTTTTTTAGACAGAAGTGTTTTTTAGTTAGCTTGTACCTTGCATTGCACCAAAGTCTATCGTGCGGGAACGAGTGAATCGCATGGTCGCCCCCAAATGGAACGTATGCTAAACACTCTAGAAGAGGAGGGGGGACCCCTCGTTCTTCATTTCCTATATTTAAGGCTTGGACGCAATACTCGTTAACCTTTATTAAGTATTTTTACTTTTCCTTTTGAGGTGAGAAGGGAAACGACGCAAGGGAAACTCTAAAGGGAAGCTAAGAGTCCTAACGTTATCATGCATGGATATCCTATGGTTAGTGAGGTTTAGTAGAGAAGACTACCTAACCTAATGCTAATCCTACTCCAAACTTAATCAAAAATTAAGTTAGACTAGGTAGCTCTAAGGGGGAAGGAATCCAAGACTTAATCAAGTCTTGAGATTCAAGGGGTGAGAAAGAGTGAAAGAGAAGAAGAAGAAAGAGAAGGATAAGATGAGAAGCAAGATGGGGCAGCAAGTACATCATAATCATCATGTCCAACTCAAGTCAATTAACATGTTTCAAATATCAATGTAAATCACTTCAAGTAATCATGCAAAGGTAAACATGGAAGGATGCAAGCACACTTGAATTAAATGCACAATTACAAACACATGGATCTCATACCAAAGTGAAATGAAAGAGACAAGATAAAAATGAAACAAGACCATAACTCACATCATATCATCCTCAATAGTTCACACATGCAAAAGAGGTTCACATTATGCAATATGATGCACCATAGAAGTTACAAAGCAAAAGGGATGATATGCATCACATAATTCAAACCAAATGCACCCAACAATGCTCAAGTAACATGAAAATCAAGTATAGAACTCAAGAGGCAGTAGCATATACATCAATGTCATATCAAACCCAAACTCAAGTCATACAAGATCAAACATCCAACAACAACTTCAAAACATGCACCAAAAATGAGAAAGACATTCACTTAACATCCATGCAAACCAACAAAGAAGTGTGTGAACCAAAGAGTGAGAACATGTCACATAGAGAACCTCAAACCAAGAGGGTCAGAACCTCTAGCATATCATACAAGTCAAACAAAAGGTTTTGTACATGAGTGAGATCACGCAAAGAAGCAATCACAAGATTAGGTTGAGCATACCACAAAGTTCAAGTCCAAAACAACATCCACTTGTAAAATCAATAACAAAATGAAAAATGAGAAAATGAGGATGATTCCAAAGCCACAAACAAGATCAAACAGAACATGATCACACCATATAAACACCTCAAGCATCACTCAATCACAAGTAAGCAAATGCACTCAAACTAGGCCAAGTGTCAAAGTATACTTCATTCAAACTTGCATCACAAACAAAACTCAACCAAAAATAGTAAAGTGGGTCAATAAAATCCCAAAAAATAATCAAACAGAAGTTAACTCAATCAAATAACATGTACAAAAAGGATTGGATCAAAAATAATTAAAGAGCTTGTCTAAAAGTGATCCACAAGTCAAGATGTGCACATAACCGAACAAAGATCGAGGGTCAATAAAACTTGAGTGGCAAGTCACAAAAAGTAACTCAAACCAACCTAAAACCAGCATTGAAACATCCTCATATAATCCTTCATAAGCAACCAAAAGATCAATATCAAATGATGAGTAAAAGTTAAGAACATCATAACCCTAGATGAAGGGTATCATTGGAAACTCATCACCAAATTAAATCAAAATAAAATATGAAAATAAAATAGGAAATAAAAATAAAAATATGGAAAATAATCACAAGACAATGAATAAACAGAAAAATAATTTTTGGTATTTTTAAAATATGTTTCACAATTAAAATAAAAATCAAATAGAAACTAACTATGAAAATAGAAAGGAAATGAAGAGAAGAACAAAAGGGGGTGCCCCAGCAATTATGACATGAACTGAAATTTTATAAGAACACGCTGGGCCTTGAGAGCGCCGGGTGTGGAAAGCAAAGCATGATAAGCCCAGTCCAATTTAAATGTTTATACTTCAGCCAAAAAAATAAAAGAAAAGAAAGTATACAAAAACCATGTAACATGCTTATCAATCGGTCACTTTAATTTTAAGTCAGAAAAAGACAAAAACGTAACTCAGCCAATCACGTGTCAACACATAGTCTTCTTCCCCATGAAGAAAACCTAAAACGACTTCCATGCAATCGTGAATCATAGTCCATACCCGTGCTATCTCACCAACTTCCACAAGCGATTTCTCCACGAAAACTTAATCAAAACAAGTGAAATAAAATAGCAAACTGGAGTACTCCGTGAGTAGAACAACAACACAGCAAGTATATCTCAAATTAATGGCTCAATCATAAAGAAATATGTGCCAAAATGAGAAATTTTAAGCATGTCCAAGTTTGGTTCGTGTGTGACCCTTTAGAGCATCACAACTCTTTGAATTCTTTACCAAATGATGAGATCTTGAATTCATTATAGAGATAGCATGGTGGGGAACAAGGCTTGTGTTAAAAAGAAGTGGAAATGATACTTGGAAGTCACCTAAAAATGAGCATGAAGATGTGTCCACCAAGTCTGCCAAAAACACTTGGAGAAAATTCTAAGTTTTTGAGTTTTGAAAGATTAAAATGTCCCACTTTAGAGCAACACAACTCATTCAAAAATGACTCAAATGCCATGGTTCTTGTACCCATTTTGAAGGGAAAGTTTCATACTACAATTTTCATGTGGAAAAGATTCTCAAATGAAGCCTTGAACATGGTGAAAAGTGGCTTAGAAAGTGATTAAAAACTTACTAAAAATAGTAAGTTCCTAAAACCCTAGTTTCCATTTTTAGTAACTTTTTCACATTCTTGATTTTTCATGAATCCTTGAACATTTCTTGATCAAATCTCATACATGGACCATATATGACTTAAAAATCATGATGTTGACTTCATAAAGTCAGGAGTTGACTTTTTCACTGCACAGTTGACTTTATCCCCAATTCTCCTGATTTTGAATCTTCTGATCAATTGAAATCCTTATGAACCAAATTGATGGACAATCCTCTATTCCTAGACACTTAGGGAGATGAGGAAAACCATGGAATCAAGTCTTTCCCAAAAAATAAGAAATAAACTGATTTGATGGCAAACCCTAATTTTGGTGCCCTCAGTCTAGGAGGAATCAGCACATCCTCCAAATCCAAATTCCTCTGAGTATGATGTGCATCCTGTCAGACAATGACGAGATGTGCCATTTGGAGATGATAAACAATCAAAGAGCTTGCTTATTTGAGGGTTAGATCTCAGAATCTCCAAAACCCTAATTTAGGAAATCAGGTTAGGAGAGTGTGATTCTTTTGAAATCTCTTGCCAGTCTTGATCTTGTGATGAGATGATGGACTAATTAAGACACCTTGAGGCCTAAGGCTCCTTTGTGGTTCAAGAATTGATGGCATCAAGAGTTTTCTCGCCTCTTAGCCCCTTGGACAATACACATGAACTGTTGCTTGAAACCCTGAAAACCTCTTCTTCCCTTGAGTTAAACCCAGTACCTTGATCCCATGCTAAGAACCAATGCTATGCACAAATGCTAATGCAAGAAATGCAAAGAAACATAAGCCAGTTAGGTAAAAACAACAAGGCAAATTTTGAGGTGCTACAGCTGCCCCTATTCAAACTTCTTGGATCCGAGGGTATGGAAGCAACGACTTTCAGACAATCGGGATACAGGGAGATTGAATACCAAAAGAACCTGGAAATTTGCAACCTGTGGGGATCAAAGGTAAGTGTTTGCCAACCGAAAGTGGACTTAGACACAGTAGATACCAACCAATAGTTGGGATAAAAGAAGGGTACCAACCAATAGTTGGGATAACCAAAACAAACATACCAACCAATAGTTGGGATAAAAGAAGGGTACCAACCAATAGTTGGGATAACCAAAAGAAACATACCAACCAATAGTTGGGATAAAAGAAGGGTACCAACCAATAGTTGGGATAACCAAAAGAAACATACCAACCAATAGTTGGGATAAAAGAAGGGTACCAACCAATAGTTGGGATAACCAAAAGGAACATACCAACCAATAGTTGGGATAAAAGAAAGGTACCAACGAATAGTTGGGATAACCAAAAGAAACATACCAACCAATAGTTGGGATAAAAGAAGGGTACCAACCAATAGTTGGGATAACCAAAAGAAACATACCAACCAATAGTTGGGATAAAAGAAGGGTACCAACCAATAGTTGGGATAACCAAAAGGAACATATCAACCAATAATTGGGATAAAAGAAGGGTACCAACAAATAGTTGGGATAAAAGAAGGGTACCAACCAATAGTTGGGATAACCAAAAGAAACATACCAACCAATAGTTGGGATAAACAAGAAAAGATACCAACCAATAGTTGGGATAAAGAAGGGTACCAACCAATAGTTGGGATAACCAAAAGAAACATACCAACCAATAGTTAGGATAAAAGAAGAAAAGATACCAACCAATAGTTGGGATAAAGAAGGGTACCAACTAATAGTTGGGATAACCAAAAGAAACATACCAACCAATAGTTGGGATAAAAGAAGGGTACCAACCAATAGTTGGGATAACCAAAAGAAGCATACCAACTAATAGTTGGGATAAAAGAAGGGTACCAACCAATAGTTGGGATAAAAGAAGGGTACCAACCAATAGTTGGGATAGCCAAGAAAAGATACCAACCAATAGTTGGGATAACGAGCACGGCCGCAGGCGAACTCGAAAAGATGGACTTTCAAACCCGAAATAAGTAGAATCAACAGGTCTACAAAGATGAATTCGCTTGGGGAAGAGAAAGAAATCTAAACAGACAACTTTGCGGGGGAGTGTAGGAATGACCAACAAGAAGGATGAATCCACCGGTTGCGGTGTAATGTTAAACAACATCTCCTGAATCATGTTACTTTCTGCTAGGGAAAGAAATCGGTAAAGGATATCAAACCTGGCTTATGCTTCGAATGCATATGTTTGAATTTTTCCGTAATGCTCCACACGAGGTGGGAATGCTACGGATTTGGGAGGATGCCATGCTAAGAAAATGTTTATGCAATGCAAAAGAGGCGTGTCAGCAAAATAAATGCTGAAGACCAAGGAAACTCCACCGGGGATGACAAATTAAATTGTCCTCTGAAATAAGAGACCCTGCTGAGAAAGACTTCACTCTGCTGAGGAAGACATTGTTCACAAACTCTGCTGGAGATGAAAGCTCTGAGAGAATACCCACTCTGTTGGGGGTAGCTATGAGCGAATATTGAAGATGGAAACCAAAGAGAAATTCTCTCCGCTGGGGATTACCAACTGACTTCTACCGGGATCTGAAAGAATGCCAACAACAATTGGACTTAAGACCTGCTGGGGATATCAACTGCTGTTGAACAAACCACTGAGAGGATTACCACCAAACCCTGCTTGGGGAGACAGGTCAATAATTTCGAACCCGCTTGGGAGATGCTCTTACCTTTACCCCGCTGGGGAATATCAGCCAATACCAGCAAATCTGCTTGGGGAATGGTGATTGACAACATCAACTCTGCTAGGGGATAACATCAAGCTTACCCATTTGAGGGGATTAACTCATACCGTTGCTGGTGAGAAAAACATTTCTTGACTAGCTGAGTGCTCAGACCCTGGGGAAAATAACATCTTTGTCCAAAGAAGATACTCTATAAGTCTCCTGCTGGGGATGCAACGGCATCAACTTCTGATTGTTTACTGAGAAAGTGATGAATCTATCACAACTTTAGCTGGGGAATTAATCTTTTGCACTCTGCTGAGGAAGATAATTCTTGATACTCTAGCTGGGAAAACAACAACCTGCTGAGGAGAATAAAGTTTCAATGCTGAGGGGAGTAGCTCTCCTGGGGAGAAACCCTGCTATCCTGCAAACAAAATCAATAGAACATTCTATATGCAAAAAGGCTACTCCTACTACCATTATAGCGACCGTTGCCTAAGCAATTTCACTATTTCCTTACATGCTTCGCAAAGCCTAACATTTTCGCATGCAATGTTTCTCAAAATATCGGACGTTTTCACAAACAAAACAGCAAAAGCAAAAACACAAATGGAAAGCTTTTTGAGTGAAATGCAAATTTTATTGGATGAATTGGCCTGTAAATAGGCATTTACATCTGGAAGCAATTCCTGAAAAGAGGTAATTGCACAAAAAAGCAAAAGTAAATACACATGTCGGCAATGTGAGGAACAGACATCCACCATGGTTCAATTCAGCTATGACCTATATGACTTTCTTATCCGCAGATGCTTTGACCTTCGAAGAGACTGACTGGACTGATTCCTTTCCTTTGAAATTCACGTATACCAAAAGTACTCACAGATCGAACGCAGATCATAGCCTTTGCTTTTAAATCCCTAACTTTTTCCTGGATCGCCCTTTTCGGGTTTTCAATCCACCGGGATACCCATTTTTGCCAAAGTTGCCTTTTTAGGTTTTCAACCTTACGGGTTTATTATTTTCTTTTTATCCCTAATTTTTGCCCGAACCTTTTCTTTTTATGGTTCGCCGGGATGCCCCTTTTTTGCCTGGACTTTCTTTTTGTGTCCAGCGGGTCTCTTTTATGCAAAGTATTTTTTTGACTACGTCTGCGTTCACAGGGGACGTAAAATCTTCGCCATCCATAGTTGAGAGTAATAAGGCTCCACCAGAGAAAACCTGTCTTACTACATATGGCCCTTCGTAATTCGGAGTCCACTTGCCCCTGTGATCTGTTTGAGGAGGAATGATCCTTTTCAGAACTAATTCACCAGCTTGAAAACACCGAGGACGCACCTTCTGATCAAAGGCTTTCTTCATCCTGTTCTGATACAACCGGCCATGCGCAATGGCTCTCAGTCTCTTCTCTTCGATGAGGTTCAATTCATTCAGCCGGGAACGCACCCACTCGGCCTCATCAAGGTTCATATCTGTCAAAATTCTCAAAGAAGGAATCTCAACCTCTAATGGCAAGACTGCTTCCATACCATATACCAGTGAGAAAGGAGTTGCCCCAGTTGACGTGCGTACCGAAGTACGATATCCATGCAAAGCATAAGGCAACATCTCATGCCAGTCTTTGTATGTCACAACCATCTTCTGCACAATCTTCTTTATGTTCTTATTTGCCGCTTCAACAGCCCCATTCATCTTCGGACGATAGGGAGAAGAATTGTGATGTTCGATTTTAAAGCTCTGGCATAGCTCTTTCATCATATTATTGTTCAAATTTGAACCATTGTCAGTAATGATTCTCTCCAGGACTCCATACCGGCAGATGATGTCCTTCTTAATAAACCGGGCTACCACTTGTCTGGTGACGTTGGCATACGAAGCTACTTCCACCCACTTCGTGAAATAATCAATAGCCACCAAAATGAAACGATGCCCATTGGAAGCAGTCGGCTCAATCTTTCCAATCGTGTCGATGCCCCACATAGCAAAAGGCCAAGGTGACGACAAAACATTCAGAGGAGTAGGCGGCACGTGCACCTTATCAGCATAAATCTGGCATTTATGACATTTCCGGGCGTATTTGAAACAATCAGACTCCATAGTCATCCAATAATACCCCGCTCTCAACAATTTTCTTGCCATAGCATGCCCATTGGCATGAGTACCGAAGGAACCTTTGTGAACTTCTTCCATTAACAGGCCTGCCTCGTGTTCATCAACACAACGTAGCAAGACCATGTCAAAGTTTCTCTTGTACAACACATCATCCTTGTTCATAAAGAAGTTTCCTGATAACCTCCTCAATGTCTTCTTATCCTTGGAAGATGCCCCAGCTGGGTATTCCTGACTCTTCAAGAAAACTTTAATGTCACGATACCAAGGTTTGCCATCTGACACCCCTTTAACTGCAAATACAAAAGCAGGCCTGTCCAAGCGCATGATTCTGATTGAAGGACCTTCATTCCAAAGATTCACCTTATACATTGATGACAATGTAGCCAACGCATCAGCCATCTGATTTTCCATCCGGGGAATGTGATGGAAGTCGATTCTGTCAAAGAAAGGTAACAACCTTCTGGCATAGTTGTTATATGGGACGAGATTTACCTGACGAGTCTCCCATTCACCTGTAATCTGATTCACCACCAACGCAGAATCACCATAAACATCGAGGTTCTTGATTCTCAAATCAATTGCTTCTTCTAACCCCATGATGCATGCTTCATACTCCGCCTCATTGTTGTGCATATGAACGCTAATCGGGCAGTAAAGGGTACATGAGAACCCTGTGGAGTCGTAATGATTGCCCCGATTCTGTTACCATATGAATTAACAGCCCCATCAAAAACCATCTTCCATTGAGATCCAATCTCAGGTCCTTCATCAGGCAAAGGCTCTTCACAATCCTCCATCTTCAGATACATGATATGCTCATCCGGGAGTTCAAACTTCATCGGTTGATAATCCTCAATCGGCTGTTCAGTGAGATATTCTGACAAAACACTTCCCTTAATGGCCTTTTGGGAAACATACTGAATATCATATTCTGTCAGAACCATCTGCCAACGGGCTATTCTACCAGAAAGTGCTTGCTTCTCAAACACATACTTGATCGGATCCATCTTCGAAATCAAAAGGGTTGTACGGTTTAACATATACTACCTCAAACGCTTAGCGGCTCAAGCGAGTGCACAACATGTTTTCTCCAGCATCGAGTATCTTGACTCGCAATCAGTAAACTTCTTACTCAGGTAATAGATGGCGTGCTCTTTTTTACCTGACTCGTCTTGTTGACCGAGCACACAACCCATTAAATTCTCAAGAACCGTGAGATACATAATCAAAGGCCTTCCTGGCACTGGCGGCATAAGGACCAGAGGTTCCTGCAAGTATTCTTTAATCTTTTCAAACGCCTTTTGACAATTTTCATTCCACCTGACCGCTTGATCTTTTCTTAGCAACTTGAAGATTGGTTCACACGTGGCTGTGAGATGCGAGATGAACCTAGCAATGTAGTTCAATCTCCCCAAGAAACCACGAACCTCTTTTTCTGTTTTCGGCACAGGCATTTCTTGTATGGCTTTTACCTTTGCAGGATCAACCTCAATACCTTTTTTCACTAACAATGAACCCCAGCAATTTTCCTGATCTCACCCCGAATGTGCATTTGTTTGGATTCAACCTCAGTCTGAATTTCCTTAACCTTTCAAATAACTTCTGAAGATTCACCAGATGTTCTTCTTCCGTTTGTGACTTCGCAATCATGTCATCAACATAGACTTCAATCTCTCTGTGAATCATATCATGAAAGAGAGTCACCATCGCCCGCTGGTAAGTTGCCCCTGCATTTTTCAATCCAAAGGGCATCACTTTGTAACAGAATGTTCCCCACGGTGTTATGAATGTCGTCTTCTCCATGTCCTCTGGGGTCATCCTGATTTGGTTATACCCATAGAAACCATCCATGAAGGAAAACACAGAATATTGAGCAGTGTTGTCAACTAACACATCGATGTGAGGAAGCGGGAAATCATCCTTCGGGCTTGCTCTATTCAAATCTCTATAGTCAACACACATCCTGACCTTTCCATCTTTCTTAGGCACAGGCACAATGTTAGCAACCCAAGGAGGATAATTTGTCACAGCGAGAAATCCGGCGTCCAACTGTTTCTGAACCTCTTCTTTAATTTTGATAGACATTTCCGGTTTCGTCCTTCTCAGCTTCTGCTTAACCGGAGCACATCCTTCTTTGAGGGGTAGCCGGTGTACCACAATGTCAGTATCGAGCCCAGGCATGTCTTGGTAAGACCAGGCAAAGATATCCACATACTCTCGAAACATTTCAATCAATCTTCCCTTGACAGTGTCTTCCAAAGCAGCCCCATTCCGTACCTCTTTTCTTGCGTCCTCGGTTCCCAAATTAACAACTTCAATCTCCTCCTGATGAGGAAGAATGACCTTCTCCTCCTGTCTCAACAGTCTGGCTAATTCCTCGGGTAATTCACAATCTTCGACAGTCTCTTCTTCAGCCTGATAAATGGGATTGTCAAAGTCATATCGAGCCATAGCTGAATCATGAGTGGTGGAATCTGAACGAAGAAACCTGCATGATTGATGATTTATGTTTATTATGTATGCAACAAATTGAAACACATTTCCATTTTGATGTGGTTTTTATGCACAAAATAAAAATAGAAAAACAGAGATCAGAAATATTTGAATGTGAAAACGTCCTTTATTGATGATGGAATAAACACGCAAAAAAGTTAAAGCCCTACAAACAAGAATCACTACGTCTTGGGCAGAACATAGGATTAACATAGCAGTAAAACAAAAGCAATTACTCTAAGCTGGTCACTTGGATGACTTTCTCTGATGACCAATTGCAGAGGCTCTGGCCCGGTGTACAGGGGCGAATCCAACTATCCATGACACAGTCACTGTCCCCATCTTCGTCAATGGCATTAACCCTATCGAAGAACACACCTGCGCTAGTAAAACGAACTGGACCATAGAACTCCGGAGGCTCTTCCTGACGCCTAGGTGGTTTGTACCCTATCCCATAAGTGTTTCTCTTCTCTTGAACTTCAACAACTTGGCCCCACCTTTGTGAACTTCCAGCTTCAACTACGGCCCTGGCATCTTTGAGTGAAGACATTGAGATCTCAGGCTGACTCACCACTGCAGGCTGCTCTACCACTTTAGACTGGATAACTCTTTTAGGAGGTTCATAGGTTCATCAGAAATTTTTACTGTCTCGAATCCTTGGCACAAAGTCTCGTGTATCTCACCATCAACTTCTACATACTTGAAGGTAGACAACTGGCTTATCATAATGTCTTCCTCCCCACAAACTGTTACCACATGACCATCCACCATATATTTCAGCTTCTGGTGTAGCGTAGATGTCACAGCTCCAACATTGTGAATCTATGGGCGTCCCAATAAACAACTGTAGGCCGGCTGGATATCCATGATGTAAAAAGTAGCATCAAAGAACTCTGGACCTACTTTAATAGGTAGCACAATCTCTCCAAAAACGGACCTTTTAGACCCATCAAAGGCACGCACCACCAAATCACTTGGTGTGCATATCAACCCACAGGTATCCAGCTTCATCAATGCTTTCTTGGGAAGAACATTCAAAGAAGACCCAGTATCCACAAGTACATGAGACAACAATGACCCACGACACTCAATAGAAATATGTAAAGCATTGTTGTGGTTTCTCCCAACTGGAGTCAGATCTAAATCAGTGAAACCCAAACCATTGCCAGCGTTCACATACGATACAACCCCTTCTAGCTGATTGACAGATATTTCTTGAGGAACATAAGCAGCGTTCAAAACTTTCAAAAGTGCATTTCTGTGAGCTTCTGAACATAACAACAGAGATAGGATGGAGATCTTTTACGGTGTTTGGTGCAGTTGATCAACAATCTTGTAGTCGCTTTTCCTGATAAGCCTCATAAACTCTTCCACAACCTCTGAAAAAGAGTTGTCAGTTGGCTTTACTGTTGAATCCCTCACTGCCAGTGTCTGCACGGTATCATCTATAATCTTCTTCCCCTTGTCTTGTCCAGAACCATTGGGTTGACCATCAGCAGGGATAAAAACCCTACCACTCCTTGTAATAGCATCAGTTTCTACTTTACCCCCAGGACTGGAATTTGTTGCCGAAGTTTCCACTAGTTCATGCTTCTTCCCATTAACAAATACACTAGCATCATAATTCCAAGGGATAGCTTTGGTACTTTCATACGGAATGGGTTTAGGACCTGAAATAACAACCGGCGCTGGCCTCGCTGGCCCTGATATTACAACAGTCTTGAAAGGAATAATAATAGTAGCAACATCATCATTGACAACTTCTTTTCGCTGATCACAACGGTCGAATTGCAAACATCCTTCATCAATCAAACCTTGAATACCGGACTTCAAAAGACTACAACCATTCATCTGTACCACGCAATCTGGACAATTTTCATCACAGCCAGGATATACCCCACCTTTTAGCAGCCTGTCCTTTACTACCTTCAATGATGTCTTCAATTCATTCACATTCATAACCAGGTTCAGAGACTCACACTCTTCTATCACAGCATTAACCCTTGGCCCAGCATGGTTAGGCATCAGATTCTGCACAACATTAGGTGCGTCATTAGCGAAACTGATGGCCTTTGAATCTACCAAGTCCTGGACTTTATGCTTAAAAGCTTTACAGTCCTCAAGATGATGCCCAGGTGCCCCAGAATGAAAATCACAATGGGCGTTAGGATTGTACCCGGGAGGCGGAGTACCAGTAGGAGGAGCCAAAGTTCTTTTTTCAACTAACTTCAACTCAAGCAAATGCTGAAACAATTGTGAATATGGTAGAGGTGGAGTATCAAAATGTCTATCAGCTGTTCTCTGTCTGGCTTGATACTGGCGTTGAACTCGGTTCTGTTGTTGAGGCGCTGCTTGAGGTGGCAGTGCTGCAGGAATAACCACTGAAGCTACTTGCTGGTTATAGTTTTGTTGTTGTTTCCCCTTCCCCTTATAGGACGAGACAGAATTGGCTTCTTCTTTCCTTTTATAGTTCACGTACGGCTTCTTCCCCTGACCAGAAGATGATTCATCACTGCCTGAGACCTTCCCAGCTCTAATCCCACTTTCTACCATCTCACCTAACATGATCAAATCTGTGAACTTGCCTAGTGCACAAGGCAACAACTTCTCATAATGATGTTTGGGCAAGGTGTCCATGAACATTTTCAACATTTCTGTCTCCAACATCGGCGGCTGCACCCTCGTCGCCAACTCGCGCCATCTCTGTGCATACTCCTTAAAGGTTTCACTGCTTTTCTGGGACATGCTCTGTAGCTGTGTATGATTTGGAGCCATGTCGGTGTTGTATTGATAGTGTTTGATAAAAGCCCCTGCCAGCTCTCTCCAACTACGAACGTCTTTCCTCTCTAGCTGCATATACCATTCCAGGGATGCCCCAGATAGGCTATCCTGAAAGCAATGCATCATCAACTTCTCATTCTTTGCATGAGCAGCCATTTTACTTGCGTATGCCCTTACGTGAGTCCTCGGGCAAGTCATACCGTTGTACTTTTCAAAGGTGGGAGTCTGAAACTTGTGTGGGATAATGACGCCTGGAACCAGCCCCAGATCATCCAAATCCATACCCAGAGTATTTTGGTCCACAACTCCCTTCAGTTGCTCTTCAATCAAGCTGATCCTTTCATTGTTAACAACAAGGATTCCAGCGTCCATGCTTCGCACAGAGAAAACATCATCTTGCTGGTCATCATAGTGATGGCCATGAACTGCGCGAATAGTGCTTCCTCCTCCTACCAAAGAAGGGATTGGAACTCCACCTTGAACTCCATTATGACCAACATTTCCATTACCAGCTCCGCCAGGAGGAATAACATGAGTATGAGCACCGCCGTGTAGTGCACCATTCTTGTCAACTCTTGCCACAAGAGGTTGCACCAGTGTCCTGAGCTCTTGTTGCCCCTGTGCAACTCCTTGCATCATTTCCATAAATTGGTCAATACGCGCCTGCATAGCAGCCATCTCAGCTTGCATCTGTTCCATGACTCTTTTCTGATTGAGTGGAGTAGAATATCGATGAATAGGTTGGTCGGCAATCCTGTCTGTAGAAAAGAGAACATAAGACAACCAGAGATAAACCTGCCATGCAAAAATGATTATGATTATGCAAATGCAAATGCAAACATGTTTGTATATTCGCAGGGCGATCCACCCCTTGATTCCAGTTTAAAGATAAGACAGGATGAAACTGCTGCTCATATAAAAATCAGAGTGAACCACTATCAGAAATTACAACCCAAGGTACCAAAAAAATAGCCTGAAACAAAAATAAGCAGAGGTCCCAGCCAACAATTCTGATGGTGACCCAAAATACAAAGAAAGAACAAAGTACAAACTACTGAGTAGAGTTCCCTTCAAGGATCTTGCACCGTATGAGGGCCACTGCCTGAGCTAGAGCACTCCCACTTAGACCTCTTCACTCCTGCTTGTATTTTCAGCTCTTCCATGGTTGCTATGGCTTCTTTGAGCCGTTCCTCGACTACGTGTCTTCGGAACGTCCCTGACAAGATCTCCTCATCCTTCTTCCTGAGCTTCAACTTCAGACTCTCAATCTGCTCCAAATGCTTATCTTCTTTCTGCTTGTTGGCCGTGATTGCAGTATCTCGGTAAGCATTGAACCTGTGAATCTTCTCCCAAGCCTTGGCTAAGTCATCCTTCTTGGATTTGAGAGTCTTACAAACGCCTTTTAGAGCTTGTCCTACCCTTTTCCTAGCTGCTATCTCTTCAACCAGCTCCTTTTCTTTCTCAGCGAGACGTTCTGTCTTCAGCTTGGCAATATGAACAACCTCACCTCGCTCATGTTTCAACTGGTAGATTTCCTTTTGCAACTCACGGTTCTCCTCTCGAATTTTCTCCTTTTCAGCCCATAATTGGTTATACTTCTCCATCTCAATCATGGTTGGAGGTTCAATCAGCAAAGGGTAAGAGGGAGGTTCCCTGCAGAATGGCAAAAGTATACTCTCTACTCTGCTCTGAACCCAGTCTTCATACGCAGGAAAAGCTTTGTTGTTACACTTTCCAAAAGAAGTCTTTCCTTTCTTATGGTGATCTCTCCAAGCGTTTGCAGCTTCTTTCAACACCTCCAGATTGGCTTCCTCACCCAAAAATAGAGACTCTTGCACATCTTGGCCTTTTGGCGGCTCTTTTAAAGCATACCCAAATTGCCTAATAGCAAGAATGGGGTTGTAGTTAATTCCCCCCTTCCTTCCTATTAAGGGTACGTTTGGGTAACCTCCACAACTAACCAGGATCTCTCGGCCCAACAAATCACGATTGATCCAAACTAAGTTGTTGGCCCTTAACCCTATTAATCTCTTTGCCCAATCTAAAGTTCCTTTAGTGTCTTCGAATGCCCCAGATTTGGGAAGACGATCAGCAAACCACTTATTGAAAATTGAAGCACAACAATAAAGAGGTCCACCTCTCCTTTTCTCATTCTTATAGTGCATCGAATAATACAGATCCCCAAGCAAGGTAGGTACCGGATTCTTCGTGGTGAATATCCGGACAGCATGTGCATCTACAAAATCCTTCACATTAGGGAATAACGCCGTTCCATAAATACACATAGCCAGAATTGCATTGAACACTGACCAACACTTAGCCTTAGCATAAGTAGCAGCCTGTTCGATCAAAAACTTCGTGTGAAAACCTTGATAACCCCTTTTACTAGCAATATTTTTCTTCAACAATGACTGATCCAAACGTAAAGTAACAGCAACCCTTTCCAGATCAGGAAACTCCTTAGAAGGATAGAAGGGAGCTCCCTCTTTGACCGAAACATCCAAAATAAGAACAAATTCTTCCAACGTTGGAGCCAAAAGATAATCAGCAAATAGAAAACACTGGAGTTGAGGGTCATAGAACTGTGCCAGAGTGTGCAAGGCCCTGAACTCATAGTTGGTAATATTCCGGGCAAAACTCAGAATCCTCCCATATTCTCCCCTGAAATCTGCCAACACCTCAGGTTTTGCCATAGCCGAGATCTTGTGCACAGCATCTAGATAAAGCTCTGGGAACTTGTACATGATGATGTTCTTTCTTTCTTCAGCACTAATACTCATCATGGACAGTCTTCAGACAACCGGAATCAAAGTTAGGATGCAACCCTACAAATGAACAAACATGTCAGAATGCAAAAAGATGATGCAAAATGCAGGCATGGGATCAAGGTATCCAAAATGCTCAAACTGCTGCTGTTCTGCTGACTGAATAAGACCCGGAATACCAGAAACCCAGAAATCCAGAATAACAACCCAATCAAACTGCCAGAATTCCAGGATAATAATAGTACACTGATGAGAAACCCATAAACCAGGTAGGTTGAAGGTCTCGGTTACCTGCAAACCTGCAAACACCCATCCCCTCTCACATGTGGGTTCTAGAAAGGCGAGGATCCTCAATATCCCGGGCTCTCAGGTCGAGAAATGATGATACGTTCACCATTTCTGGTTTGGCATCATCACCAATCGAGGAGGCCTCAACTGATTCCCCTCAAAAGAAAACATCTTATGGCAAGTCTTCAGCTTCGGCACTGAGGTCGAGAAGCAATAGTACATTCATCCCTCGGGGTATAGTACTATCGCCAATCGAGGAGTGCTTCCACTGATTCCTTTCCAAAAGGAAACCCTATAGCAAGTTCCCAGTATTGGGTCCTCGGATCGAGAATGTGCAATGGATTTGCCACAGAACGTGGTCTGCCATTATCACGTCTCGGGAGGAGTGCCGTTACTGAGTTCTCGGGAAACGGTCGCCAGAGTCGACAGCTTTCCAGGTTATATTCCATCATCTGCCCCAAATGGACAGGATGTAATATTACCAAGAAAACCTCGTCTGGATGTGGAGTTTTCATGTATACTTCGTCTGGCCAAATGCCAAACAAGTCACACTACTTTCCACGCTAATCATAGGTGTATGCTCAAGCCTTGGTTTTGGGCTTTTCTCTCATGAATCCAGCCCACCCTACAAACAGAAAAACCAGCAGCAGAACAGCACAACAATATCCAGTATGACAGTAATGAAATTCAATGCAATGCAATAAAGAGCTGTAAATACAGTAAAGTAAATAAGACAGTAAATACAGTAAACAACAATACAGTAATATACAACAAAGCAAAGCACCATAAAAACAAACACCCAGAAAAAAACAGACAAGCGCTAGGATTGACTCGCTAAAGGGGATGGACCAGCAAGAGGTCAACCTCATTTCCCCAGTAGAGTCGCCAGCTATCGCTCCCGAAAAGATTCGCATCCAACGGTACAAACGCGAGAGTGGCGCAGAAGACACATAGTCGCCAGCAAAGTGTATTTATCCCAAGAGAGGGAAAGGAAACACTGCGTAAACCTGAAAGAAGGGAAAGAACACGGTCACGCGACCAAGAGAACGGGTACGGGAGTCGGTTACGCGAAGGGAAGGTGTTAGCACCCAACACGTCCATCGTACTTGATGGGATCCACGCTTGTTGTCTCGATCAAAGGGTGTCATCTTCTGAAGCTACACTGCTACTGGACCGGAGAAGAAACGAGAGCAGAAAGAACGGAGAGACGAAGAAGAAAAGAAGAAAGAAGTGAGAAGTGACTCGATTGGACGGTATCGTTGTCCTAGGCCTACGTACTCCCTCGGTGCAATGGGAAAGTCATAGTCAACGTAGTTCGGACACGAACTAGGGGGGAGGTTGCTCGCCAAGACATCGTCGTCTTGTGCCTACGTATCCTCAATCGGCCGAGAAAGAGGAAATCAGAGCAGTCGTAGTTCGACCAACGGGTCGAAAAGGGACAAAGAGGTGATAAAGAAAGGTTGTGAAAGAAATGTGCTCGGAGAGATCTCGCACGATCTCCTGCCTACGTATCTCACTCACACGTGAGAATCAGAGCGACGTAGTTCCCCTCACTAGGGGTGGATTGTGTTTTTTAGGGAACGGCTTATGTTCTAGCTCAAGTTTTGTAGCTCGCTGAATCGAGACTTAGGCGTTACCGTCTTGCAAGAGAACGAGTAGGAGCACGTTCGTACGCTGAGAGTGAGTGAGATGAGAAAAGAATTCCCGAAGGAAAGACGTTATTGTTTGTTGAATTTATTTAGACAGAAGTGTTTTTGAGTTAGCTTGTAACTTGCATTGCACAAAAGTCTATCGTGCGGGAACGAGTGAATCGCATGGTCGCCCCCAAATGGAACGTATGCTAAACACTCTAGAAGAGGAGGGGGGACCCCTCGTTCTTAATTTCCTACATTTAAGGCTTGGACGCAATACTCGTTAACCTTTATTAAGTATTTTTACTTTTCCTTTTGAGGTGAGAAGGGAAACGACGCAAGGGAAACTCTAAAGGGAAGCTAAGAGTCCTAACGTTATCATGCATGGATATCGTATGGTTAGTGAGGTTTAGGAGAGAAGACTACCTAACCTAATGTTAATCCTACTCCAAACTTAATCAAAAATTAAGTTGGACTAGGTAGCTCTAAGGGGGAAGGAATCCAAGACTTAATCAAGTCTTGAGATTCAAGGGGTGAGAAAGAGTGAAAGAGAAGAAGAAGAAAGAGAAGGATAAGATGAGAAGCAAGATGGGGCAGCAAGTACATCATAATCATCATGTCCAACTCAAGTCAATTAACATGTTTCAAAGATCAATGCAAATCACTTCAAGTAATCATGCAAAGGTAAACATGGAAGGATGCAAGCACACTTGAATTAAATGCACAATTACAAACACATGGATCTCATACCAAAGTGAAATGAAAGAGACAAGATAAAAATGAAACAAGACCAGAACTCACATCATATCATCCTCAATAGTTCACACATGCAAAAGAGGTTCACATTATGCAATATGATGCACCATAGAAGTTACAAAGCAAAAGGGATGATATGCATCACATAATTCAAACCAAATGCACCCAACAATGCTCAAGTAACATGAAAATCAAGTATAGAACTCAAGAGGCAGTAGCATATACATCAATGTCATATCAAACCCAAACTCAAATCATACAAGATCAAACATCCAACAACAACTTCAAAACATGCACCAAAAATGAGAAAGACATTCACTTAACATCCATGCAAACCAACAAAGAAGTGTGTGAAGCAAAGAGTGAGAACATGTCACATAGAGCACCTCAAACCAAGAGGGTCAGAACCTCTAGCATATCATACAAGTCAAACAAAAGGTTTCGTACATGAGTGAGATCACGTAAAGAAGCAATCACAAGATTAGGTTGAGCATACCACAAAGTTCAAGTCCAAAACAACATCCACTTGTAAAATCAATAACAAAATGAAAAATGAGCAAATGAGGATGATTCCAAAGCCACAAACAAGATCAAACAGAACATGATCACACCATATAAACACCTCAAGCATCACTCAATCACAAGTAAGCAAATGCACTCAAACTAGGCCAAGTGTCAAAGTATACTTCATTTAAACTTGCATCACAAACAAAACTCAACCAAAAATAGTAAAGTGGGTCAATAAAATCCCAAAAAATAATTAAACAGAAGTTAACTCAATCAAAAAACTTTTGCAAAAAAGATTGGATCAAAAATAATTAAAGAGCTTGTCTAAAAGTGATCCACAAGTCAAGATGTGCACATAACTGAACAAAGATCGAGGGTCAATAAAACTTGAGTGGCAAGTCACTAAAAGTAACTCAAACCAACCTAAAACCAACATTGAAACATCCTCATATAATCCTTCATAAGCAACCAAAAGATCAATATCAAATGATGAGTAAATGTTAAGAACATCCTAACCCTAGATGAAGGGTATCATTGGAAACTCATCACCAAATTAAATCAAAATAAAATAGGAAAATAAAATAGGAAATAAAAATAAAAATATGGAAAATAATCACAAGACAATGAATAAACGGAAAAATAATTTTTGGTATTTTTAAAATATGTTTCACAATTAAAATAAAAATCAAATAGAAACTAACTATGAAAATAGAAAGGAAATGAAGAGAAGAACAAAAGGGGGTGCCCCAGCAATTATGACATGAACTGAAATTTTATAAGAACACGCTGGGCCTTGAGAGCGCCGGGTGTGGAAAGCAAAGCATGATAAGCCCAGTCCAATTTAAATGTTTACACTTCAGCCAAAAAAATAAAAGAAAAGAAAGTATACAAAAACCATGTAACATGCTTATCAATCGGTCACTTTAATTTTAAGTCAGAAAAAGACAAAAACGTAACTCAGCCAATCACGTGTCAACACATAGTCTTCTTCCCCATGAAGAAAACCTAAAACGACTTCTATGCAATCGTGAATCATAGTCCATACCCGTGCTATCTCACCAACTTCCACAAGCGATTTCTCCACGAAAACTTAATCAAAACAAGTGAAATAAAATAGCAAACTGGAGTACTCCGTGAGTAGAACAACAACACAGCAAGTATATCTCAAATTAATGGCTCAATCATAAATAAATATGGCACGGAAGTGTAGCATCAGAAGCTAAAAACATAAAATTCAAAAGTGGCAAAGAACACACATTCAAACAACTAGGTAGTGCCATCATTTCAGGTCTTTACAGATGCAACGAATGAGCTTATTCATGTAATTTTCAGATCTAAAATGAAAGAGAAGAAGTTCAAAGAAGCTTACCAAGTGGAGAAGTCCACTGCTTCTTCAATGCTTCAAACAAGATCACTAAAAGCTGCAGAATACCTCCTTGGACCTTATAGATTATAGATTGAGACTCAAACTACTTAGAATGTTGCTACAATTTCTCTACCAGGTCCAAGCTGATGATGAAGAAACCTTGAAGTTGCAGATCTTCCAAGGGTGAATCCAGATGGTAATTTTTGCATACAGAATCAAGGTTGTGCTTGGAAGATGATGAATCAACCAAGAAAAACTCCAATGCTCTCAGGAATTGAAGAATTCGAAAATGAAAAGTTGAGAGAAAGTATGATCCAGATCTGAAAAGTGTGGGGCCTCAGGCAGGTTTGGAGTGTTTTAGTTTATATATGAGGAGGTTTAGGGTTAGTGTGTGGTTTGGAAATGAAGCTGAGACTTGGAAGTTTGTTGCTTTGGCTTGGATAAAAAATGAGGAAAAGCACATGGGATAGTGTAGGTTCGGGTAGTGATGATTTGCCATATTTTGCTTTGGAGAGAGAGGTTTGGAGGACAGTTTGGGTCACGGAGAGAGTGGTTCTTGCGTGTGGTTGTGGTCCGACATCTTGTACCAGCCTGTGAAAAAAAATTAGTCCATTTGCCTTCATGCATATTTTCACATTTTGGACAAATTCTCTCTCTTTCAATAGCAGGTGGTGTGTTTAGCCAATTTTGGCAAGAATGTAGCATAATTCGTGGCCCACAAGAATGAAAAAGATATGCTGCATGATCAATCTATTTTATGTGCCAAAATGAGAACTTTTAAGCATGTCCAAGTTTGGTTCGTGTGTGACCCTTTAGAGCATCACAACTCTTTGAATTCTTTACCAAATGATGAGATCTTGAATTCATTATAGAGATAGCATGGTGGGGAACAAGGCTTGTGTTAAAAAGAAGTGGAAATGATACTTGGAAGTCACCTAAAAATGAGCATGAAGATGTGTCCACCAAGTCTGCCAAAAACACTTAGAGAAAATTCTAAGTTTTTGAGTTTTGAAAGATTAAAATGTCCCACTTTAGAGCAACACAACTCATTCAAAAATGACTCAAATGCCGTGGTTCTTGTACCCATTTTGAAGGGAAAGTTTCATACTACAATTTTCATGTGGAAGAGATTCTCAAATGAAGCCTTGAACATGGTGAAAAGTGGCTTAGAAAGTGATTAAAAACTTACTAAAAATAGTAAGTTCCTAAAACCCTAGTTTCCATTTTTAGTAACTTTTTCACATTCTTGATTTTTCATGAATCCTTGAACATTTCTTGATCAAATCTCATACATGGACCATATATGACTTAAAAATCATGATGTTGACTTCATAAAGTCAGGAGTTGACTTTTTCACTGCACAATTGACTTTATCCCCAATTCTCCTGATTTTGAATCTTCTGATCAATTGAAATCCTTATGAACCAAATTGATGGACAATCCTCCATTCCTAGACACTTGGGGAGATGAGGAAAACCATGGAATCAAGTCTTTCCCAAAAAATCAGAAATAAACTGATTTGATGGCAAACCCTAATTTTGGTTCCCTCAGTCTATGAGGAATCAGCACATCCTCCAAATCCAAATTCCTCTGAGTATGATGTGCATCCTGTCAGACAATGACGAGATGTGCCATTTGGAGATGATAAACAATCAAAGAGCTTGCTCATTTGAGGGTTAGATCTCAGAATCTCCAAAACCCTAATTTAGGAAATCAGGTTAGGAGAGTGTGATTCTTTTCAAATCTCTTGCCAGTCTTGATCTTGTGATGAGATGATGGACTAATTAAGACACCTTGAGGCCTAAGGCTCCTTTGTGGTTCAAGAATTGATGGCATCAAGAGTTTTCTCTCCTCTTAGCCCCTTGGACAATACACATGAACTGTTGCTTGAAACCCTGAAAACCTCTTTTTCCCTTGAGTTAAACCCAGTACCTTGATCCCATGCTAAGAACCAATGCTATGCACAAATGTTAATGCATGAAATGCAAAGAAACATATGCCAGTTAGGTAAAAACAACAAGGCAAATTTTGAGGTGCTACAAATCAGAATCATTGATCGTTGTGGAAACTTCCCCAACGTACCCCTTATAGGAACTAAGGGAGGAATCAACTACCATCCAGTTCTCGTTCATCGTCAATTTGGATACCCGATGAGACACGTCCCACGGGGTGTTCATCTGGAAGGTCTTTTCTTCAAGGAAGGAGAAAATGAAAGAGCAATAAAGATGGAAATAGTGCACGCTTGGAAACACGTTCATAAGAAAGGACGAGAGTCTCTGGGAAACCAGATTGTGTCTCGGTGGAGCCTTATCTCCATTGGGTACAAACTAGATCTTTCAAGCTAAAAATGCCTTATCCTCGTTACAAAATTCTTCCGCCGAGTGAATCTGTCATGTACTTCATGACGAAAACTGAAAAGCTTCAGGTTACTCTCAACAAAGTTCAAAAGGAGAGAAGGTCTTGGAAGAACAAGTACCGCACCCTCGACGTAGAGTGCATCAAAATACAGTAATTATTGAAAGAAAAAGATGCTCTAATTGAAATTTTGGAGTAACATGCTGTAGAGAATCAAGATGACCAAAGGAACTTGCTCGCTCCTTTCAATTGGCAAAGGAATGACAACCCGACAACGGCCCAAGAGCCCCGGTCAAAGAAAAGGAAGATACCAGAATCAGCACCCGATTTCTCTTTAGAGAGGACTCGGGACCCATTAGCTTAGTTTTCTGTTTCTGCATCTTGTAATCTACTGTATTTCCATTTCTGTAATCCTTTGAAATTCAATAAAAAGGGGTTTCCCCCACTGTTTGATATTTGCAATCTAATTGTCGAAGTTTATTTTGATTCAACCAAAAGAACAATTAATATAATCATTGCATTCATCATTCTCACATCACGTATTCTTCTTCCCTACGAATCTCACGTTTGTGTCTCGATTCTAGAGTCAAACTGTCTCATTCGTACTATACTTGGGCCAATCGTCAGAAAAAGATGGATGATCTTGAGGAAGAAAATAGAGAGTTGAAAGAAGAGATCGACGCTCTGAGAGAGGATATGAGAAAGCTTCGTAACGACATGCAAGCCATGGCAGAAGCTCAGCTATAAAGGAATGTGATCTCAGAGATCACCTCAATGCCCATAGTGGAGAAGTATGATCCTAGGTATCAAATGCCGAAAGATCGTCCTTGGGGCATGCCTGTTAACTATATCCCGGAAGGATATGTTCCGCCGATCACTGAAGATCAGGGAATCACAACAGAAGCCGCTGGGCCTGAAGGTTACAAACTTCAGGAAAGCGAAGATGCTAGGGGCATACTGAAGACTCCTGAAGGTTACAAACTTCAGGAAACGCCAAGATTCACTATCGTAGTCACGGTACAACCCCCTGTGGTGTACACTGTCCCGGAAGGACAGATTCCACCAATACCTTCTGGTAAAAGGGAAACTATGTTCGATGGATTGGATGAATTCCAGGAGCAGTTCCTGGAAATGCAGAAGGAGCTGCAAGCCATTCGCGGTCAGGATTTATTTGGAAAGGACGCCACAGACCTCTGCTTGGTCCCCAATGTGAAAGTTCCGCACAAATTCCAAGTGAGCGAATTTGAAAAATACAAGGGTAACTCTTTCCCTCAAAGCCATCTGGTGATGTACGCTCGGCGGATGTCAGCTCAGACGGAGAATCAGGACCTACTGATTCACTACTTCCAGGATAGTTTAACTTGTGCCGCATTAAAATTGTACATGGGTTTAAACTGTACTACGATCAGTACATTCAGAGATCTTGGCACTGCCTTCATCCAACAATACAAATACAATTTGGACATGGCACCCGACAGAGATCAACTCAGATCGATGTCTCAAAAGGACAAGGAAACCTTTAAGGAGTACGCTCAGAGATGGCGTGAAATTGCCGCTCAAATTTGTCCACCTCTTGAGGAAAAAGAGATGACAAAGATCTTCTTAAAAACCTTAAGCTCATTTTACTATGACCGAATGGTTGCCAGTGTGCCCAGTGATTTCACCGAGATGGTCGGCATGGGTGTACGTCTTGAGGAAGCCATTCGAGAAGGACGTTTGGTAAAAGACACTGGATCGACGAGCAGTACTAAAAAATACGGTAGTGCTCTCCCTAAGAAAAAAGAGCAAGATATTGGGAATATCTCTCTCAGAAAGCAAAGGCGACGTTATCAACCAGTAGAACCTGTGACTCCTGCTATCAACCCTGCGCCTATTCCTACTTATCAACCTCATGTGGCGCAGAGCCAACCTGATCAGCAAAGGACACAACAGCCTCTTCAGCAGGCTCGTCCTCCATATAACAACAACCATACAACACGGCCACCAGGATTTGATCCTATACCCGTGTCGTACGCAGAGCTGTTTCCATTACTACTGGCCAAAGGGCACGTCCAGACCAAGGCTCCTCTTATAGTACCGGAAAATCTGCCTTTTTAGTTTAAGGTGGATTAAACTTGCCCTTACCACCAAGGAGGTCCAGGGCATAACATTGAGAATTGTCTCAGTTTCAAATCTGACGTGCAAAAGCTTGTTAGGAGCGGGCTCTTATCTTTCAAGGATACAAATCCTAATGTTCTTACGAACCCGCTGCCTCAACATGAGAAGGCTGCAGTCAACCTAATTGAGAAAGAATCTAACAACGTCTATCAAATTCATGATGTACTCTTAATGAAGACCAATCCAGTCAAGATGCATTGTAGACAGAGTGGATATGGCCATGTGCCACCTCATAACTATCACCAGTGTGATATCTGCTCTAAAGACAACCAGGGATGTTCTGTGGTGCAAGCAGCCCTACAGGAACAAATGGATCTCGGATGGATCCAAGAGCACCGAGTTCGTGGAGTTAACATGGTTTACACGAATTCCAACGTCATTTAAAACCACGACATCCGTGCGATGAATGCCAACTTGGTGGCGATGCACTCAAGGCAAAGCCAGTATCATAATCTGCCGCGGCATGATTACAGTTCTTGTCTGACTTGCTCGGTAAACAAACGAGGATGCTCTTTCATACAGGAGGCTCTCCAGCGTCAGATGGATCTTGGATGGATCCAAGACTACCATGATAGGAACCCTTATCAGATCAACATGGTTCAGATCTTTGATATTCGCGTGATGAATACCAACTTAGTAGAGTTACATGTTGAACAGGTCCGACTCGGATTCCTGATATCACATGACTATCAAAGCTGTAAAACGGGTTGCGAAAATGATCGAGGTTGTACCCTTGTCCAGGAGGCACTTCAGCACTTGTTAAATCACTGGTGGATGCCAATTTATATGGATGAAGATACTCAGCAAATTAGTATCAGTAACAGGAATCCTACTCGGCGTCAGAGTCAGGATGTCCGATCAATGGAAGCTAACCTAGTAAGGTTACATTGTATTCAAAGTGGGCGTGGCCAGGTGCCACCACACAATTATGACCGTTGTAGCGTCTGTTCGGAAAGTAACCAAGGTGTTACCTTGTGAGAGCAGCTCTTCAGGGTCAGGTGGATCATGGAGAGATTCGCCCATATCCGGGTTCTGGACCCATCAAATGGACGTCGAACTACCTTGCCGATCAAGTTGAGGATGTTGTCACAATTTCTGGTCATCACAGGACCGGGGATGTTTTTGCCATTATCCTTCTACTTGACGAATCTAAAGTTCCCAACCAGGAACGGATCGAGATTACTTACGATGGTCAAAAAAATTAGAGGGCTCCCGTAGTCATCTATCTGCCGGGACCACTACCGTATGAATCAGCTAAGGCAATCCCTTACAAATACGGTGCAACGATAATTGAGAATGGAAAGGAAATTCCATTTCCCTCCGTCGTAAATATTGCAGACATCAGTCGTGTAACACGGAGTGGCAAAATCTTCAACCGAGGGGTTGGGGAACCTAACAAAGAAAAGGAACTTCAGACAGAAGCTCCCGATCCATCAGTCGGTCAATCCAGTAATCCCGACCTTTCGAAAAATAATGCTGAGATGTTGAAGCTCGTCCAAAGGAGCGAATATAACATTGTTGATCAGCTGTTACAAACTCCTTCAAAGATCTCCGTGTTATCACTTTTACTCAGTTCAGAAGCGCACAGGGAGGCTCTACAGAAAGTCTTGGAGCAAGCCTTTGTGGAACAGGATGTAACAATCAGACAGTTCGATAGTATTGTCTCTAACATCACTTCCTGCAATAATTTAGGATTTAGTGATGAGGAATTACCCGAAGAGGGTCGCCGTCATAACATGGCGCTCAATATCACAGTCAACTGCCAGGACGATGCTTTAGCCAGCATACTGGTAGACACAGGGTCAGCCCTGAATGTTATGCTGAAGTCCACTTTGACTCAATTATCATTCAAAGGCCCTCCGATGAGACTCAGCGAGGTCGTCATCAAAGCATTCGACGGATCCAGAAAAATGGTTATTGGCGAAGTTAACCTTCCCATAACTATCGGTCCTCACACTTTCCAAGTCACTTTCCAGGTCATGGACATCCGGGCAACATACAGTTTTTTATTAGGAAGACCTTGGATACATCAGGCTGGTGTGGTCACTTCAACCCTCCACCAAAAGCTAAAGTTCGTTCAGAACGATCAACTTGTCACAGTCTGTGGGGAACAGGCCTTGCTCGTGAGTAGTTTATCATCATCTATTGGTATAGAACCCGAGGAGGTTATTGGAACTCAGTTCCAAGCACTGTCGGTGAGCAAGGACAATCAATCCCAAGGAGGAACCTCGATTTCCTCATACAACGATGCTATCAAAGCGGTCGAGAGTACCAATAAAAAAGGATGGGGACAGCTTGTCATTCCTATTGATAATAAAACAAAGAAGGGTCTTGGTTTTTCTGCAACCAGTACCCAGACAGCTGCCAACGATGAAAGTCTTCATCCCCTTCAAAACTTCTTCCATAGTGGAGGTTTCCTTCACCCAGTGTCTCAAGCAGTACATGCTATCAATGAGGAAGATCCCTCTAACACAGATGAAGAATGGAAGTCCTACCTTAACGAGGATGGTTATATGTCTCAGGAAGAGGTGCCTATACCATTTTGCTATCCCGCACAGAGTCCGAGATTTATACCAAGGTCAGACGTCGAAATGATAAATGGAGATTGTGATCCGGAAGGATGCCGTGCTCCGCCAAATTCATTAGAGGAGGACACTCTGATGAAAGACAACTTTGACCACAATTACTATGGCCCGATGGATGGTCTGCCAATGTGGCAGCCTTACCCAGGAAACTTGGGGCAAGAGAGTCAGCCGAACAATGAAAATCAGCTGAGTATCATTGAACATAATACTTGTGTCCCCACCATGTTATGGGATCAACACTCAGGTTTGGGACACCCTGGGACAACCAAGTGGAAAATACGACTATATGGTCAAGTACACTGCACCCGAAAGTTCTCGTATCAGGTTCGAAGACATCCAGCCTACTGGATGGGGAGATACAGCTGAGAACACAAATACTATGCAAAATGCAACTGAGGAATTCTCCTACGACAACTCTGCCTGGGAGACAGATTCCAATGATCCTGCTCCACCAGAAATCAGCGTTATTTCTGAAGACAAATCAAGGAAGGTACCCGACTTTGTGATTCACCGAGGAGTTCGCCGCCAATGGATTGCCGTCGAGGTTCTGAAGGTCGTTCATCAGTCAAAGTAATTGCCATCTTTTAACCTTTCACCCTGCCCAGGTGAAACGGATGTTTTGATAGGGCTCGCTTTCTGTAAATTTCCCTCTTCGCTTTGCCCGAAGCGACAGAGTTTTGTTTTATAGGGCTATAGTTTCAAGAATCGACTTGTTCATTAATAAAATAACGTCGTTTTGTAATTTCCGCATTAATTGCTGTTTTCTCTTTTCGTTTTTCAGAAAATGGTAATCCTAAAAAACAATTAAAAATAAAAACAAGCAGTAAAATAAAACACTGCATACACTTGCATTTTCTCTATCTCTTCTAAACACGAATCATCACGTCATGCAGATTGCTTGTTTTAAACCCAGTTGAAACATACGATCCGATGCCTTCTCCCAACTTTGAGTTCCCGGTATTCGAGGCTGAATAAGAAAATGACGAAAAAATTCTAGAAGAGATCTCCCGATTACTCAGACAAGAGGAAATGTCCATTGAACCTCACAAAGAACCGTTGGAAACGGTAAACTTGGGTTCAGAAAAAGAGAGAAAAGAAATCAGGATTGGGGCACTGTTCAGTCCAACTGCCAGAGAGAGTTTGATAAAGCTTCTCAAAGAATTCCCCGATGTATTCGCTTGGTCCTATCAGGATATGCCCGGGTTGGATACCAGCATCGTGGAACACCATCTACTGTTGAGATCGGAATGTCCGCCGGTAAAGCAAAGGTTGAGACGGACTCACCCGGACATGGCCATCAAAATCAAAGAGGAGGTACAAAAATAGATTGATGCGGGTTTCCTCGCCACAGAATATCCTCAATGGTTAGCCAACATCGTACCCGTTCCCAAAAAGGACGGAAAGATCAGAATGTATGTTGATTACAGAGATCTGAACAAGGCTAGTCCAAAGGACGACTTTCCTTTACCACACATTGACATGCTGGTAGACAGCACAACAAAGTTCAAAGTTTTCTCCTTCATGCATGGATTCTCGGGCTATAACCAGATTAAAATGGCGCCGAAAGACATGGAGAAAAATTCGTTCATTACCCCATGGGGTACCTTTTGTTACAAGGTAATGTCGTTCGGTTTGAAGAACGTCGGGGCAGCCTATCAAAGGGCCATGACTACTCTGTTTCATGACATGATACACAAAGAAATCGAGGTATATGTCGATGATATGATTGCAAAATCAAGAACAGAGAGTGAGCACGTTGAAAATTTGTCAAAATTGTTCGAACGTCTAAGAAAATTCAAGCTCCGCTTGAATCCTAACAAGTGCACCTTCGGTGTCCATTCAGGGAAACTACTAGGGTTCATCGTCAGCCAGAAAGGAATTAAGGTTGATCCTGACAAGGTCAAGGCCATTCAAGAAATGCCTTCTCCGAAAACTGAAAAACAAGTCAGAGGATTCCTGGGACGTTTGAACTACATCTCCAGATTCATATTCCTCATGACCGCGACATGCGCGCCGATCTTCAAGTTACTTAAAAAGAACCAGGATTGCGTTTGGTCAGAAGATTGCCAAACCGCCTTCGACAGTATTAAGGAATATATGTTGAATCCTCCGATTCTATCACCTCCAGTGGAAGGAAGACCAATGATCATTTACCTCACAGTCCTAGAGGACTCAATGGGATGTGTACTTGGCCAACAAGACGAAACCAAAAGGAAAGAGTCTGCCATCTTCTATCTAAGCAAGAAATTCACCGACTGCGAAACTCGGTACACGATGCTTGAGAAAACTTGTTGCGCTTTGGCTTGGCCAGCCAAACGTCTTCGCCAATACATGATTCGTCATACTACTTGGTTAATCTCAAAAATGGATCCAATCAAGTATGTATTTGAAAAGCTTGCTCTCACGGGAAGAATTGCCCGTTGGCAGATGCTGTTATCAGAATATGACATAGAGTACCACGCTCAAAAACCCGTTAAAGGAAGTATTTTAGCCGATCATTTGGCGTATCAACCAATTGACAATCAAGAATCAATCGGGTTTGACTTCCCAGATGAAGATGTCATGTATCTCAAGATGAAAGACTGCGATGAACCGCTACCCAGTGAAGGGCCAGAACCAGGTTCCCAATGGGGACTTATCTTTGACGGAGCAGTTAATCATTACGGAAATGGAATTGGGGCAATCATTGTTACCCCTCAGGGTACCCATATTCCTTTCACCGCTCGACTTACGTTCAAATGTACGAACAACGAGGCCGAATACGAAGCTTGTATTATGGGTCTCGAGGAAGCGATTGATTTAAGGATCAAAAACTTGGATGTATATGGTGACTTAACCTTGGTTATCAATCAGATAAAAGGAGATTAGAACACATACCAATCAGGATTGATTCCTTACAAAGACTACGCAAGAAGGTTGCTACCCTTCTTCAACAGAATCGAGTTTCATCACATCCCTCGTGATGAGAATCACATGGCCGATGCATTAGCCACTATCTCTTCCATGATTAGCGTAGGTCAATGGAATGACTTACCTAAGATCGACATAATGCGCCTTGAACGGCCCGCTTACATCTTCACGATTGAAGCAGTCATAGACGACAAACCTTGGTATCACGATATCAAATGCTTCCTTCAGAAACAAGAGTACCCACCTGGGGCATCCAGGAAAGACAGAAAAACCCTCAGAAGATTGGCTGGAAACTTCTTCCTGAGCGGTGACACTCTCTATAAGAGAAATTTTGACATGGTCTTGCTCCGATGCGTAGACAGACCAGAAGCAGACATGCTTATGAAAGAAATTCACGAAGGATCCTTTGGCACTCATGCCAACAGACACACAATGGCGAGAAAAATTCTCAGAGCAGGGTACTATTGGTTGACCATGGAATCCGACTGTTACAAGTACATGAGGAGGTGTCACAAATGTCAGATATACTCCGACAAAATTCATGTACCGCCATCACATCTCAAAGTTCTTTCTTCCCCGTGGCCTTTTTCCATATGGGGAATCGACATGATTGGCGTGATTGAGCCCAAGGCTTCAAACGGACATCGATTCATCCTGGTAGCCATTGACTACTTCACCAAGTGGGTCGAAGCAGCGTCGTACGCTAATGTAACCCGAAAAGTGGTGGTCCGGTTTATCAAAAACAATATCATCTGCCGTTATGGTGTTCCAAGCCAGATCATTACGGATAATAGATCTAACTTGAACAATAAGATGATCAAATAGTTGTGCGTAGAGTTCAAGATTGAACACCATAACTCATCTCCCTACCGACCTAAGATGAACGGGGCGGTAGAAGCGGCTAACAAGAACATCAAGAAGATTGTTCAAAAGATGGTTGTAACCTACAAAAACTGGCACGAGATGCTACCCTTTGCTCTTCACGGTTATCGCACATCTGTCCGCACTTCAACAGAGGCAACCCCTTTCTCTCTAGTATATGGCATGGAAGCAGTGCTCCCCATAGAAGTAGAGATCCCATCAATCCGAGTATTGATGGAAGCTAAGCTCACCAAAGCTGAATGGTGTCAAAGCCGACACGACAAACTGAATCTGATCGAAGAAAAGCGAATCACGGCACTATGCCACGGTCAGTTGTATCAACAAAGAATGAAGAAGGCGTTCGACAAAAAGGTTCGACCCCGCATCTTCAGGAAAGGAGACCTTGTGCTCAAAAAGATACAATCTTTTCTCACTGATTCCCGGGGCAAGTGGACTCCGAATTATGATGGCCCCTATGTGGTCACGAAAGCTTTCTCAGGCGGCGCCTTGAGCCCTTGTGCTTTTGTTTGTAATTCTTATGTGTTTTAGCTTTACAGAACGACATTTTAACATGATCAACGATTCTTGAAATAAAACAAAAATGAATTTACTTGTTAAAACTTTTTCTGCTTTTTAATAAAGACGGCAATTTCTTTTGACTGTTGAATATCAAAAGAACATCAATCCTTTCTCCAGAAGTAATCGAACCTCAAAGTGCAGAATCAAAGTACTCCTTCTAACCCAGTACGCCTGAATAAAGGGATCAACTGTGTCAGAGACCTTGTTTCGTCTGACGCGCCTCGGCCGAGTTCTTATCTCCTAAGCCCGACCAACATAGCTCCCAACAGGGACTATCTCTCCTAAGAAGGGTAGAATTGCTATCTTGAACCAACGGTACTTCTTCTCCCCGCAATGGCCGAGTATCCAGTCATGTTCATCTTTAAGTTTGTATGTCGCGTTAGTTTTATCAGCATATACATACATACGTGATGCATTATTCATTTGCATTCACATTTCATATTGCATCACCATCACTCTAGTCGGTCTTGTCCCTTAGTGATAGGAGTTCTCTCAATCGAGTTCCCAATTATTTCCTCGTCAGGAAATATTGTGTCTGAACAATCTCACCTCCAGTTTATTTCTGGATTGAAATTGGCCCTTGACCACTTTGATAACTTGAACCTCTGAAAAACCAGAGGAACTTTCAGTCAGCATCACTCTTCGCCATTGAAGATGATATCCTTGCTTTCCCGGATTAAGGAAAATCCACAGAGAAAGCCTCGTAATCAGATATTCGGCAGCATGCCAGTTTCGCTCCGAAAAGATCGCTGATGAAAAGGTCATCGACACCTCAAAATTGGACCCCCATCATATGGCATTTCTCCGGGAAGATCCAGAGAAAAGTATGATGTAAGATCCCAAGCGACAGCAGTCTCTCAAGAGATCTGCTTTCCCCCAGTAGAAACAAATGGCGTCTCTAACAGAGAAGTTTGTGCAATTCTACAACTCAGACGACTGGGTTCCCCAGCAAGTCTGGCATCAAAATTTTTTTCGTTAAATGGCATCTCCCCAGGAAAATTTGGCGAGAAGTTTGAGGAAAACCGCTACGCATAGCGTCCCTTGTCAATTAAGTTTATTGACAAAAGAAACTAAGACCAGTTCCTTGGTAGGAAACTAGGATCAAGGGGAAGTTTAATTCAGAAACTGAGACCAGTTCCTTGGTAGGAAACCGAGATCGAGGGGAAGTTTAATTTAGAAACTGAGACCAGTTCCTTGGTTGAAGACCAGGATCGAGGGGAAGTTTTACCTTTTCTAGGCATCATTGCTTAGCAAAAGAAGATGAATGCGTGCGCTACCATTCATAACCACCATCAAAATTTCGGGTATTCCGATATTTAATCCTCTTGCACCCCGAATGCCCGAATACCTTCGTCATTCACACCTTCGTGTCCAAGAAGATTAAATAAGGGCATCTGTCATACCCCAAATTTTGACCACTAAGATTTCCCATCATTGTGAAAATCATCATCACAATATGGAGGAACCATCATACCTCATCAGTCTCCCCAAAGATGGGTGAGCATTCACTACTATCAAAGATTAGGGTTTCAAGCCCTCTCTGAGCTCTTAGACAAAGGATCAATCAAGAAATGACATGATATTCAACTTATCTAACCTCTCAAGTAGCTACAAAGGATCAAAAGGACTCCCACTCTAAGGATTAAGCACAAAACTGCTCCCTTCTAGGTGGATCAAGCCTCAAGGTCGTCGGTATCACCAAATTAGGGTTTTGGTCGATCAGGGCCTCCAAAGGGAAATTTTCCTCTGGGCATGAGCCAAGGATCCAAAACACAACCTAATATACTCCATGGGACCTCATGGACCCAACCATCAAGTCAATTTTGCCTCAGGGGATGCATTCATCAAAAAATCAGGAATTAGGGTTTCTTGACCTAATTTACCCCTAAGTTGACTTTTAGGGCAAATCATGAGCCAAGACCTCAAGAGAGAGTTTGAGGGTCTCTAATGAACCACATTGATCCATTTGGAATAATGGATTAATCCAAGAAGCTTGAGCAACAAGTCTAAATTTCATCTGCACCACAATTAGGGTTTCGCGAGAAAAGTCAACTGTAACTTTGACTTTTGACTAGGACATGCTCCCAAGCCCTAAAAAATGATTCAATATACCCTATGACACCCATGGAACATGTCCATCAAGTTTGATTTAGGTCAAGGACATGATTTCCTGAAGAATTGCACAGTTTGGAATTCATCTGATAAAAAGTCAACTGTGCACAAAAGTCAACTTTGACTTTTTGAGATTTTTCACCAAAATGGATTTTTAACCCTAAAATGATGTTAATGTATGAGTTGAATCATCATTCATCAAGAAAAATAAAAGAAAGTGGGATAACTTGTAAAAGGGGTAACGATAAAAACTTAGAAAAATTTCTAAGTTATGGTAAAAGTGACACTAATGTGCCAACTTTGGAGGACCATAACTCCTAAACCACAAGGCCATTGTTCCCCATTCAAAGCTTGATTTGTAGATCTCATTTCCCTCTACAAAAGCTTCATACTGACCTATGTCCAAATTCCTTATGGATTTTGAGTTATGGAGTGATCAAAATCAAGAAAAGTCACTTTGTTCCAACACTTAGTGAAAATTTCACTAAGTCAGATTTTACCTTACTTTTTGCCAAATGTAGGGGGATTTTCACTTGGATTCAAAAGAGATCAAAACCAAACATGTTCAAACAGTTGTTGTATCATGTAAGGGCTTTCCAAAATGGCCAAGAACATTACCAAATTCAATTTGAGTCATGAGATATAACATTGGCAAGTTGCCTTGTTGAAATCTGTCAAGGCAAGGCAGATTTTGCACTTTTGGTCGATTTGCCAAAATCAGCCAAATCCAAATGCTCCTATCCACTTGGACACCTCTGAGGATTGAATCTAAAGGGGACAATCACTGAGCCAAGCCTCCAAAGTCTTTGGAACAAGAAATAGCATGTTGAACCTAGAATTGCCAAAATAGGGACAAGACTCCAATTTTGGATTGGAGCATTCAATGGAAGCATCAAGGTGGCATGGACTGAGCCATTCTCAACTGAATTCAGTCAAGACTTATCCAAGACCAAGGGAACCAGTAGCCTGTGCCCTAACCTCTAGTCAATGGCTAGAGGAGACTTGGATTTTCATTTGCCAACATTGGCCAAACCTCCTCGGCAGTTGCCATTCATTATTCCTTGCAAAACAAACTTGCTCTACTATAAATAAAGCTCAATTGTTATCAGTTTAAGTACACCAAAGCCATCAAACAGATGCTTTCCACAAAATCTCTTCTTTCACTCCAATTTTGCCTTCTAAGGCAAGTCATTATCGGGTTTTGAGTTTGAGAGCTTTTCCAATCAAACCAATCACACACACACACCTCATATACATCATATAGAAGTGATCCAAACACTCACATAACATCTGGAACACAGATTTCACAAAATCACCAGCCAATTGCTCAAGTTCTTGACTGTTTTGCAGTTGAGGTACCATCTTCAACCCCAAACCATTTCAATCCATTCCAAGCATCCATACACACTCCATGGCACCTAGGGAAGCTATCCAGATCATTGGAACCTAGCTGTAACACCTCCAACACAAACCACGATCACCAGCTGTAAGTGGTAAGCATGAGCTCTTCTAACTCTATGATCCATGCAATTTTTGCTGCACAATAATTTGGCCATATGTTCATAATCATGCATGGAATGTTTCCCCTCAATTAATTACATTGTTTGAATCGTGTATCAAAAATCCTTGCCTTCATGCAGAAATTAGGGTTCTTGAGGATTTTTCATGATTTCTTGTTATATGTTTAATTTAAATGAAATTAAATACCATAGACATGATCGTGAGGTTGAAACGAGTTGATTGGTATCTGGATTACATGATATGATTAAGTATTCAGTGAGATTGGAGAGAAAATGCAAATTTGGGCAAAACTGAAAAACGCGCGTGTTCTTCCCTTTGTTCTTGGCGCCATTTTCCAATATTTGAATATTTGAATTTTGTGATTTTATTTAATTGATTCAAAAATTAATTTCTCTCTGAGTTTTAATGATTTTGAGTTGATTCTTTTTTTAATAATTCACAAAAATGTTAAAATATTTTATTTTCCCAAAAAATCCCAAAAAAATTATTTATTTCATATAATTGATATTTTTGCAAAGAATTAATGTTTTAATTGTTTTTAACATTTAAAATATTTTTTCCACCTTGATTTTGCAACTTTTAATGCTTTCTAATTATTTTGTAGGTCAATACTTAATTTTTGAAGCATTAATCCAAGATCACAATTTTTTTTCCATATGTTAAACAATTTTGATCATTTTAATTGAATTTTTATTCAATTAAATACATTTTTGAAAACAAATTAGGGTTTTGGATTAATTCAACCCTCATAAATCATTTTCAAAACACTTTGGGCCTCTAATAGAGTGTAAGACCCAATCCTTTTTTTGACCAAATCATTTTTGGGCATCAGTATATTGTATAAGTCCCGATACCGTCAAAACCAAACGGCGCGATGGTCGCCTTTTCAAAACAAACCTGGGCCTACCCTCGAGTAGTAAGACCCATTTATTTTCTTAAAACTCATTTGGGCCTCTATTAGAGTGTAAGACCCAATCCTCTTTTAACCAAAACATTTTGGGCCTCACTTATTGTATAAGTCCCTCTGCGTTAAAAGAAAACCTCGGCGCGATCGCCATTTCAAACAGAAAAACAAACTGGGCCTACCCTCGTGTTATAAGCCCCACTTCACTCTTTTAAAACCTTGTGGGCCTCTTGAGAGAGTGTAAGACCCATTCCTTTGTACAGAAAACAATTTTTGGGCCTCAGTCACTTGTATAAGTCCCTCTGTACAAATTCAAACAGTGCGCTCACTGATAAAACCCTGGGCCTCTCCTTGAGCTGTAAGCCCCAAGTCTTTCTTTTTCAAAGCACTTTCTCCTTTGATTTTGAATATACTGTTGTTTTCAATCTTTCTTTGTTGAACAACTAACCAAACAGCATGGAAGCTCTACAACCGAGTAAGTGTTTATCCGCTTTCATTTACCGCTTTCATATACATATAACTGTATTGTGGGGCTGTTTCACTGTAAGTCTTCTTTCATAAACTCATATCAATTGTGTAATAATAGTATAGATATTTATAGTTTCCCCGACAACTACGTCTAGTACTAGGTGATGCCGTTTCGTTTATGCGTAGAAATAGACAACTAGATCCCCAATAGGATCACCAGATACAGACTTCTCTTCGGCTGTCCTCATTAGGAATTGTCAAGAAACTCTACTCCCAGAGATGAATGTATTCTCCGTGAATGGCATCTTTGAGTTTCTTCCAAATTCTCGAACTTTCCTGGCTTGATCTATTCCTCGTGAATAGCCTGTCTTAAATTTCTCGGGGTTTGGGGACCCACGGGCTTCTTAAAAGCATCGGCCTCCTCTTGGGCATCGTACAAGGACCCACAGGCTTCCTAAAAGCAACCCCGCCTCCTCTTGGGCTTAGTACAAGGACCCTACGGCTTCTTAGAAGTATTCACAACCTCCTCTTAGGCTTCGTATAATGATCTCTTCCTCCGAGAATGATAGCCTCCTCTTGGGCTTCGTACAAAGACCTCTCGGCTTCTTAAAAGTTTCCAGCCTCCTCTTGGGCTTTGTACAAACTGTCCCGACGACCTCCTAGAGGTATAGGAACAGAACTTAATCATCTGCATAGAACAGTCCTTTCAAAGAGTCTACTACTGTTTCTCAAAGCATAGTACAAAAGATGAAACTCTAGATTTGGATAGTCTAATCTCCTTGAGTCTCAAAGACATTCTTAAGTGACCCTTCGTTAAATAGGAAGAAAACCCATAGACTCGGACAGTCTCAATATCCTTCGGATTTCCCACTTCCTTAAAGAACAGGAATAACCTGGATCCTCGAATCAAATCCCTGAGTACAGTATTGCTCATATAACAACTGATTTTCTCTTTAATTCAGCATACTGGACCTGTCACTCAACTGAAACAGTAACCATAGCCTCCTCTTAGGCTTTGTATAATGATCCTTCTCCAGTGAAGTTAGCCTCTCTCTTGTCCTTTATACAATGATTCTCCCCAGCGGAGTCAAACAACGTTTAGCCTCTCTCTCTCGGGCTTTGTACGAGATACATAAGAGACTCCCTCGTTGGGTCAATCACCCTTTCGCCTCCTTCTCGTGCTTTATACGAGATACAAAAAGGTTCTTATTGAGCCAAACAAATTTTAGCCTCCATCTCGGGCTTCGTACGAGATACAAAAAACTCTCTTGTTGAGTCAAATAGCATTCATCTCGGGCTTTATACGAGATACCAAAAGACTCCCTCGTCGAGTCAAAACCTTTTAACCTCTCTCTCGGGCTTTGTACGAGACACATATTAGCCTCCTCTTAGGCTTTGTATAAGAAAAACCCCGATTGAGTCAATCAACCTTTTAGCATCAAAGATGTGCCTCGTTCACAGTACACAAACATCAACAACTCCTTCCCATTCATCTAACTGCTGTAAGCGGCAAGCCTCTGGATCATCTACATCCATGCCAATGTCCCTCTTTTAGCATGAGAAAATCCTAAGGAAAAATGGCATTGCTCTACACTGAGCTAAAGTCTTCTCCTTCAGGTTAAAACCCTCTATAAAGGAAATTATGGCATTGCCGGATTCACATATCCCGGTTAAAGTAATTCTCCTTTATAACCAGTCACCCAACAGTTGTGACAGACAAACCCTTCTTTAGAGATGACAAATTATCTCTAAAGTCAGGACCTTCAACTTCACATCTTGGGCTTTGAACAAGATACAAATAGACCTCTCAGCTTCAAATCTTGGGCTTTGAACAAGATACAAACCACCTTTCGCTTCACGTCTTGGGCTTTGAACAAGACACCAAAAACAACCATTTCCTCCCATAGAATAGGAGGAACTACGAACGCTCTGATTTCCCTGTTTCGGTAAACGGGAATACGTAGGCATAAGATCGAAAGAAAAGATCTTAGCGAGCATACTAAACAAAAACTCAAAATCCCATACTCTCATGTATCTATCAAAAATCATCAGTCCTAATATCCTAATCCTTGTTCCCCGCCAGAAACCTGTCATTCTGTCAAAATAGCACAAGAAAGGCCCCACCACATTGATCGCATCCGTAACCTAACAGACCGCTGTTTAAACTCAGTATGCAAGCAGGGTTAATTGGAGACATCTATTTCCCTTCCTTCATCAGCTCACAATAGGATAAAAAATGAATCGACCTGTAGTAAACTGACTCCAGAGAGCGACCGCGCTTAAGAACCGCGTCCAAAATCGCTCGCTACACACTGATATTTCTTGTGGCACATACGCCATATTCAGAATCTTTAACAAAGCGTTCCTGTGCGCTTCAGAACATTGCAACAATGACAATATGGAGATCTTAGAAGGAGTCTGATGTAGATGGTCAACGATCTTATAATCGCTCTTTCTGATTATTCTCATGAATTCCTCAGCATCTTTCTCCAATGAGTTATCAGATTCTACCACGGGCACTGGTTCATCACTTATCACTTGCTTTCATTTGGTCCTTGCTAATGCTTCAGTATCATCTTTCCTGAGTGTCTGAGGAGCAAAAACCCTTCCGCTGCGAGTGAAACCACCCATTCCCCCAACATTTCCTATACTTGAACCACTTTCTTTAGGAGTTCGCACCTATTGCCTCCGTCCTTGACTATTAGTGCCATAGTATCACGGAATAGCAACCTTGTTCTCATTTGGGACATGACTGGGAACAGTTATAGCTATAGGAGTTACTCGTTTAGGCGCAGATGTCTGTACAGGAGCAGGCATTGGAATTTCCACAGGATCAAAGTAGATTGTAATAGTAGAAACTTCATCATCTTTCTTTTTCAACTGATCAAATTGTAAACGTCCTTCGTCCATCATGCTCTGAAGTCTATTTCTCAACTTCACACAACCATTATCAGTAATCAAACAATCTTCACAACTTTCTGAACAACCAGGAAATACAGCCCCTTTCAGCAGGCGGTCCTTCACAACTTTCAGCGGAGTCTTGACATCATTAATGTCCCTCACCAGATTCAAACTTCCATCTTCTTCAATGGAATTCACCGCCGGTCCACCATGCGGAGGCATGGGATTTTGAATTACATTAGGCCTCAGAGCAAAATTAATAGCCTTTGAATCAACAAGATCTTGAACCACATGTTTGAAAGCCTTGCAATTTTCCACATTGTGACCTGGAGCATTTGAGTGAAATTCACACTTTTCATTTGGATCATACCCAAAAGGTAATTTGCCCGCTGGGGGAGCCAAAGTCCTCAATTGTACCAACTTCAAACGAAGTAAATTCTATAGCATTTGTGAGCATGTCATAGGGAAAGCATCAAAATGTCGGTCATTCATTCTCTTTCTTGGGTGATACTGCCTTTGCTTTGCAGGTTGAGCCTCAGTACCCGGAGTTGGGATATTTATAGATGCAGATTGGTGATAGGAACCCTATCATCCTCTACCTCTCCCCCCTTGTGCATATGCATCATTAGTGTCACCTTCACGCTTTCTATTATTGTTACCAAAAAACTTCTTTGCGGGAGCTGAACTTGTACCACTTCCGTCCTGAATCTTCCCCATCTTTAGCAAACTCTCGATCCTCTCTCCAGCAATTACTATGTCAGCAAAACCAGTGGATGGACAAGCAGCCAACCAATCGAGACACAGACCTTGCAAAGTATTCATGAACATGTCATCCATTTCTCTATCTGCGAACGGAGGTTACACCTGAGCAGCAAGTTCACGCCACCTCTGGGCGTACTGCTTAAAACCTTCCTTAGGGTCTTGTGTCATGCTTTGCAACTGAGTGCGATTCGGTGCCATATCAATATTATACTGGTATTGCTTCAAGAAAGCCAAGCACAACTCTTTCCAGCTTCTGATGCGAGCCCTGTCCAACTTTATATACCATTCCAGTGAGGCTCCAGACAAACTGTCCTGGAAAAAGTACATCCATAACTTCTGATCATCAGAATAAGCAGCTATCTTCTGGTTATATGCCTGGAGATGAGTTTTAGGACAAGTGCTACCATTGTACTTGTCAAAAGTAGGTGGTTTAAACTTCGGGGGAATCTTAACACCCTGTACTAGCCCCATATCTTCAACATCAATTCCCAAAGGATTCTAACTTTCTATTGCTTTCACTCTTTCAGCCAGTCCCTCGTATTTCCTGTCATCATGGTAGAATCCCATATCAGCATTAAGTACAGAAAACTGATCATCCTGACGATCTTCCACCAGCCCATTGTTGCCAGGAACAAATCCCAAGTTAACTCCAACCGGAGGAGGAGTAACAACAGGAGGATTTCCAACAGGAGGGTTGACAACAGGGGGGTTAACTCTAGGGGGATTAACGTGTTCACCAGTAGGAATCTCTGTCTCCAACCTCTAGATGGTAGCTCGCATGTCTTCTTGCCCTAGTCTCAGGTCCTGCTGTCCCTGGGCAACGCCCTGCATCAAATTCATAAACTGCTACATGCGTGGCCTTAACTCAGCCAACTTTGTCTGTACCTGATCCATGACTCTTGTTTGATTTCGTCTGGTTACGTATCGGTGAATGTGGGAATCAGCTATTATGCCTGAAACCAAATAAAGGTTAGAGAGATCCTGCAACAAGTACCTGAAAAGAAAACAACAAAATTCAAAATGATATATGCCATGCAATGCAATGTTTATTCATTTGGGGCATTCCTTCCTTCAATTCCAGTTTGACCGTAAGGGAACAATGCATACTCCTGCAATTGCTAATAGTGGCAGAACATCAGAGGTGCATATTAATAATTCAGAATACCCCACATACGGCCCAGTGAGTGTGTGAGTCATTGTATAATTTGATGAAGAATCCACCTCGAAACACCATTAGCATAAATGAAAACCCACAACCAGGTGTGGAACTGTCAAAAACAAATTGATTCTGATCAAATATAACTGAATAGCATGAATACAAGAAAAAGAAAACCCATCAACAAGTCTGATGGTGAATTCCCAGAATAACAACAAAACAACTCAAACACTGAGCCCATACAAATCTTCCCGGACCTCCTTAAGAAGCGCTTCAGTAATTGGATCATTAGGGCGCTCCGTAAGACTTCTGATCAGCTGACTCCTTATCTTGACAGCTTCCTCCAGCTTTCTGATTTGTTCTTTAACGTCTAACTCTTTGGCTCTCTTTACTCCAGCGCGGACGTTCAGATCTTCAATCTCTCAGTTGGCTGAACTAAGTTGTTGGAGAAATTCGCTCTCTTTACTCTTCGACTTCTTTCTCAACTCATCATTTTCAGCCCTGTTTCTCGCTTCGATCTCCCTTCGGCACTCGGAGAACTCATCCCATCTCTGCTGCCCTTTGGCAAGTGAATTTTCAGATCTTGACAACTGATCATTGATACGTTTGCACGCCTCTTTTAATGCCATCTCATTTTGCTTGACCTTGCGAATATAGATAGTGTCCTCTGTAATTCTTTTCTCATTAGCCTCATGACGCTCAGTCAGCTTTTGCAGTTTATACTCAACATTACGCTTCTCACAAAGCATCTTGCGGAGTCCTTCACTTAGCTTCTCATTCATTTTGACTGTCTTATCCATCTCCGCCTTAAGCTTGTTATATTCAGCAACACTTATCGTGGCCACTGGTTCAACAGCAACTGGATCTGACGGTCTTTCCCTAGAGAACGGCAAAAAGATGATTTGAACTCTTCTTTTCAACCACGCATCATACTGAGGAGACGACACGTTGTTGCACTTGCCAAAGACAACTTTACCCTTTGTTTGCAAATTGCCCCAAACTCCGGCCACTTTCCGTACCAACAAAAGATTATCTTTCACAGAGAAGAAGAAAGATTCTTCCAATTCACTATCTCTCGGAGGATCTATTAAAGCAAATCCCAACTGCCTCCTTAGAATAACAGGATTGTAATTGATGCAACCCCTTATCCCCAAGAGTGGCACATTTGGATGTCTTCCACAGCTACTGATGAAATCCCCACCCATCGTTCTTTGATTGAACCAACGAATATCTTTGGCCGTCAACTGAACCATCCTTTTAGCCCAATTCTTTGCAGGATGAGGATCCAGGAAGACCTCAGAATTTGGTAAGTTTCTCATGAGCCATTTGTGAAATAGAAGTGCACAACATCTGACCAAACCCCCTCTCTTCTTCTCGTTCTTATAATACACAGAATAATACAAGTCACCCAAGAGCGTAGGTATAGGATTCTTCAGCACAAAGATATGGATGGCTCTCATGTCTACAAACTTGGGCTCATCAGCAAATTGTTTCCCATTGAGCTTTAGCAGCACATTCTTCAGCTTTGGCAACTAAGAAATCCAGATGAAAGCCAGATAAACCCCTTTGGTGGCGAGGTTATCTGCTACCACAGGTACGCTCAGATGGAGGGCCTTATCTATCTCCTCAGGCTTTGGAGGGCGCATATCAGAGTTAAAAGGAATCTGGTATTTGAGAGGCACATCTAGAAGAATGGCATACTCTTCTAGCATCGGGGCCAACTGAAAGTCCGAGAAAGAGAAACACCTTAATTGTGGGTCATAAAACTACAAGCAAGTATGGATGACACTCCTCTCTGAAGCATTCAAATCATCAACCATGGTCAGAATCTCCCCATAAGCCTTCCGGAACAAACCCACATGATCTGGAGTAATAAGAGAAACCATCCTCTGCAACTGACCCACCTTGGTGTCAAAGAACGTGTAATGCACATTGTTCTTCCTTGGAACATCCATAACTGCAAAAGGGAACTATCAACCGGAATTGAAAGGAAGTGTACCCTGCAAATGAATAAACACGAAGGTTAAATACAAGAATGCTAATAATGACATGTATGCAAGGGCATGTGATCAATGCTGCACATATATTGCTGAACCCACTGTACTGTTTTCTGAATTTGGTGAGATACACCAACCCCAGGATCAAAAGTCTGGTAAAAAAATCCAGAACAATAAGGAACCAGTCAGGATCAAAGATTCCGTAACAAATCCAGAACCCATAAGAAAACCGGGTATTCTGAAAGTCAAGGGTTCCTACACACCTGTAAACAATCCCCCCAACCTCACATGTATGTACTAGAACGTGAGGATCCTCAAATTCTAATCTCGAAATAAGAAGCAATAGCACATTCAGAACGAAGGATACAATGCTATCGCCAAACAAAGAGATCGTCCTCTGATTCACCTCAAAATAAAGAGGGGTTATCCTAGAAGGTCATCCAGACTTAACAGCTCTTCCAGATAGCTCTACCATCGTGGAAGATCCACAACGCAGAATTCTCTAGAGAGAACCACATCCAGATTGTGCTTCATATTCCCTGAAATTCTGGCACAGATATCAGATGTCCTACACAGATGTTGAGACACTGATATCCAACACAATGAACAAGATAACAATAAAAATAACAGTGCAGAAAGTAAATAACACAGTGATATGTTTACCCAGTTCAGATCAACAATCTTACTCTGGGGGCTACCAAGCCAGGGACGAAACCAATATACGATAGTATCAAGTCAAAGATCATACAGTTACCGAACAATCTGCTCACTTAATCACTACCCTTCCTATGACTTCTACCTAAGACTCACCTAGGTATGAGGCCCTCCTCAAATCCCTCTACAACCACAACCCGTGATTGGTATCTTTCCACACAAGTAACAAAGCGAAAGTCACACTTTCAAAACACACAATTCTCAATACTTCAAAGCTTATGAGAATTGGCACACATGAAACTCAATCCTTAAAAGCTTATGAGTAACTGACAGAACTTACAACACAAAAAACCAGTCCTTATACTGTTATCAGAATGATACCAGTTAGGCTCACAAAATACACTCGAAAACCCTAACAAAACACACGTAAGTTCCACACCTAAACTAGGTTAACATCAGTCAATATATAGCATTTAATCTGGACAGAATTGGGCTTCAAAAATGCAGCAAATAGACTGCTCACAAATCTGCAAAATAAACTCCAACAAAATAGGTCTTCAATCCAAAGTTTCCTAATTTGTCTCCATAATTAGAAACAATTGAAAATCCGAAAAACCAACATATAAACATATCCAAAAATGCTTTGGATGCCACATAGGATAACCAAATATTCACAGAATATTTAGTAACAATTCACAGCAACAGAAACTGCTTTAAAAATGAATCCAGACGCGATGTCCTATGAGCAGGTATGGGACATCTTCATTCGACATGTTGAATGCAGCCACCTAGAACATCATGTTTCAACATCTTGCTGCTATAATAGTTTTAGCAAAATAAATGCCAACCACAGAATCAAAGAAATAACATTCCCTCCTCGCACCGAAATGGAACGCGAGAGGATATGAAACACACTAAACATAAGTGCACTCAGGCCTGTGTATTGGGCCTATCTCTCAGAATACCCCATCCCACCAAACAGAAAACAGCATAGTCCAGCGTAGCATAATATAGCATATGAAATAAAAATGCTAAAGTGCGGTAAATACAGTAATATATAGTAAAGCGGTAATACAGCAAATAGCAATACAGTACAACAATAAATACAGCACAACAGTAAACACCCAATAAAAAAATAGACAAGCGCTAGGATTGACTCGCTAAGGAAACCATAGATTCTGGGTTCGATCCCCAGCAGAGTCGCCAGCTGTCCCTCCCGGGATTTTCATCCTAGTACAAACGCGAAAGTGGAATCGAAACAGAGTCGCCAGCAATATGTATTTATCCCAAGAGAGGGAAAGGAAACACTGCATAAACCTGAGGGAGAGGAAAAGCATGGTCTTACGACCAAGAGAACTGGGTTCGGGAGTCAGTTACGCGAGAGGAAGGTATTAGCACCCCCATGCGTCCATCGTACCCGATGGGATCCACGCTTGCTGCTTCAATCAAAGGGTGTAAGGGAAGGATACTGGAAAAGGAACTGATAGCTGGAGAACTGGAAAAGGAAAGGAGAGAGAAAGAGAAACAAATGTAGGGAAAATAAAAGAAATGCTCGAATGGGCCCTATCCCACTGCCTACGTATCTCATCGGGAGCATGAGAATCAGAGCGACGTAGTTCCCCTCAGCTAAGGGAAATTTGTTTGTGTTTTTTAGTGGAATACGTCAACGTTCGCGTCCTAGCAGTTAGGTGTTGCAGCTCGCTGTATGGAGACTTAAGCGTTACCTGTGTGCGGTAGAACGGATATGACGTATCCTTAAGGAATAAAATTAAGGAGGTGAGAAGAGAATTGTTTGTTTGTTTTTGTCTTTTAAGAAAGAAATGTCTTGTTTATTTGGTGTTTTGTAACACATATTGGATTTAAGTCCCTCAAGTAAGATCGAATGCCTCGCATATCGACCCAAGACGGGACGTACGCTAAACATTCTAAGAAAATGAGAGAAGACCCCTCACCTCCTTATTCTCACATGAAAGGCTCAAATACAATATTTGTTATGCCTTTATTAAGTGTTTTTTACTTTTATTTTGAGATGAGAAGAAGAGACTCAAATGGGAGCAAAAGGTGAAAACTAAAGGGACTAAGACTCACCCTAATGTTATCATACATGGATGTTCCTATGGTTAATGTGGTTTAAGAAACCTAATCCTAAAAGAAAGGAGAAGAAGAGCAAAAGAAACAACTTACTTCCAAAATGGAAGTTAAATTGATCTTAAAGAGGGAGGAAGAAGAAATTATTCAAGTAAAGCATATAAATGCTTATCATGATCACAAGTTGAACTATTAAAAGAAATAAGAGAGGGTGAAAGAAAAAAGTGTATGTGGAAGCATATCCACACACTTACTTACCATTTGCACCTACATGAAAAGTGTTAGTTCACAAAACATTTACAAGTAATGGAATGAAGAAAGAATACCAAACAATGATCAAACCAATTAAGAACCAATGAAATAGGATCCTAAGAGATGAAACTCACTTAAGGTCAGAACCTACATCTAAAGGTGTTCTCTAATGTTAAGGTATCAAACACATACTAACTATGCACAATTAAATGTCCTAAACACCAAAGAAGTGAATCATGGAAGAAATAGATGAAGAAAAAATGAATATGCAAAGTAATCATGCATTAATGCTTCATACAAGACCAAAGTCAGAACCAATGTCATTTAGGAATACCTCACAATGTATATGAATCGTCATACAATTCATAAAATGAAATGATGTAAGAAGAAGAGATGAGAAAGAGAAGGAACATAGAAAAGAAACATGCTAAAACTTCAAGTTAATATGCACAAACTTATGTCAAATATAAGCACATGTTAAGATGACTTAATATCATGAAAAGTGACCTATAACATCATGAAAATGACCCATAAAGTATGTACAATCAATCACAAAAAGGTTGCACAAATGCTTCACCAAAACATGCTAGAATGAAGTGGAAGAAAGTGCCTAAAAGTAACTTCAATTACAAGGCATCAAAACAACATCAAAGCACATATGAAAATTATGCAAATATGATTCTAATCAACCTAAGTCAGAGGCTAAACACACATCAAAGATCATAGCAAAATTCAAGATAAAAGTGTCACAAAGAAATGCACAGTCATATTGAAATGCCACAAAAAGAAGTGTAAAGATGATCATACAAACACCATATAAGATGACCTTAAAAATCAAGAAAAAATATTTTTGGACACTTTAAGATATTATTTAACCAATTCAAAAAGAATGAGTTTAAGATGATGTGTGAAATGAGAGAAAGAAATCATACAAGTGCAAGTGTCCATAAGAAGGATCAATCAAAAAGAAACTAAAAGAAAATCATGGAATAAAGTGCAAAAATTCACAAAGTCATAATTAAAATTTATAAAAAATTATTTAAATGTGTCAAAGTGTCACATGAATTTATTTGGGATTTTTAGAAGTCTTTTACTATTTTTAAAATATGAAAACTAAGCAAATATGGAAAAGAAATAAAAAAAATAAAAGAAATGGGGAGGGGGTGCAGCGTGAGTAAAATACATGTTGAAAATGAAATGGGCTCAGGCAAAGGGGTTGTGAAAATCAAATTATAACCCAGTCCACTAACGTGTGATTGTGTGTGATAGTTCGCATGTCAATCAACGTAAGGACGCAGTCATGGCCATAGGATTAGATCACAATGAAAGGTAAAACAATCCAACGCATGTCAAAGCGTGCGCATCACAATAATTACACACACACACACACATGGAATCACTTATAAACCAAAAAAGAAGAACGCATCATGTAACGCCCCAATTTTGTGTGTTTTTATTTAATCGAGTCGTATTGATTATTTTATTATTATTTTATTATTATTTTATTTTATTTTCGACTTTTATCTGAAAATATGTTATTTTTCAATGTTGTGATATTTTATCGGGTTTTGGGAACGTTTGCGAGATATTTGAGTGTGGGGGTATTTTGGTCATTTCATGATATTTTTCTTAAGTTAGAAAGAATAGAAAATAGAAAGAGAAAAATAGAGAGAAAGAAAAAGAGAAGAAGGAAAAAGGGAAGAAAGGAGGAGAAGAGAAGAAAAGTGAGAAAAACTTGGAAAATCAAAGAAAACAACTTCTAGAATCGATTTAATCGGGTAAGGGTGCGAAACTCAGTTATTGTATGCTTGTGTATGATTATGTATTTGTGTTTGCGGTTGGTATTGGATTGAATTGGAAAAATTTAGTAAAACCCATATTATGTAAAATTGATTAGAAATCGATTAAATGTGTTTGAAATCATGTTTTTAGTGTTCATTATTGTTGGTACATGATAGATACATGTTGTTAGATATTGTATTGGCAATTTTCTGGTGTGTAGGTGAAAAATTGGATGATTTGGGGTGGAAAACGCAGAACTTAGTTCTGCAGGATTTTTTCTGGTTTTTCCAGGTCATACGCGTATGGGGCATGTTCATACGCGTATGGACCTTGGCAATACGTGTAACATGGGCGAGTCTTGGGCCAATAAGCGTATGGATTCTCATTTTGCTCGGCCATCTGCCCATTTGCGTATGATACGCGTAACATTGTAGGGCAATACGCGTATGGTGTTGGCACTACGCGTATTGAAATTAAAACGTGAATTTTGGGAAAAATGGGTCTCTGCCCATACGCGTATGACCTTGGACAATACGCGTATGGCATGGCGAGGAAATTAGGAAATACGCGTATGGCTCAGGGCAATACGCGTATGGCCAGGAGAATGGTAAAATGGGACTTTCCAAAATATCGTTTTCGTTTTTCTTTCGTAACTTGTGTTCCGTTTATCCGATTTTTACATTCTTGGTATAGTTGTGTAGCTATTGAACTGTACTTCCTTATTATGATGATTTGGAAATCGTTAGCCGATTTAATTATGTCGGAAATCGGGAATAGTTTCGGTTTGTCGACTTTTTTCGTTGTAATGGTGCGTAATTGATGTGTATTATGCAAGGTACTGTTGTATGATGTAAATGTATGTGTTTAGATGGAGTTGTGATGATTTGTGGCCATATGGCAATTAAATGCATTGTTTTGGGCTTAAGTGCAAAGTCTTATTTTGTTAAGAGAGATGAATGCATTTATGTGTGCATATTAAATGTCATGAGTCATTGTATGCCAAGCATCATGATATGCATTGTTGAGACGTCCTGAGTGACGGTTTGGATTCTAGAGGGAATCTGCTATAACGTCGTATGCCCATGTGGGGTGTGAGCGATGATTATAGACGATCGTGTGCCCATGTGGGGTGTGAGCGATCAGGTCGTGTGCCCGTGTGGGGTGTGAACGATCCATAAACGTCGTGCGCCCGTGTGGGGTGTGAGTGACGGGGGACATCGTATGCCCGACGGGGAGTTATAGTGATGTAACGAGCGATGATTCCAGCAGAGTTCCTGAGTGAACTAGTGATGAGAAACAATGGAAGTCAGTACCGCATGTGCATATGCATAGAGTCATTGTGTCGGTCTCTTGCGTTTGCATAAATCATTATGGTTTATTTATGTGTGGAATTGTGGATAAAATTGATAAATTGATATATGGATATGTGTACGGTTGGTATACCTTGGTGATGGAGATATGAATTGTATTTTGTGTTGTATTGTGTTTGAATTATGGTGTGAGTTGTGGTGAGAACCGTATATATGTGTATTTTTGTGTTATATATAATTGTATGCAATTATATGATGATTGTTTTTCTCACCCTTCTGCTGTTTTATAATGCTCTATGAGGCATTGCAAATTAGAGTTGCTGGAGGTCTTTTTGTGAAGCGTAGGACTTCATTCTTTTGTTGGCCAGCTCTGATATGTGACACCGGGTAGTTAGGGAGGCCGTTTGTGATTATTTGTGTATTATGTATATATATCTTTTGGCTTGTGCATGTACAACTTGATGTATGACAAACTTTTCATGATATATATATATATATATATATATATATATATATATATATATATGATATTCAGTTTTAGATTTTCCGCTTTTATTCTAAATCTGAAATGTGGGTGTAAGGAACTAAGTTCCTCTGTTGATTGCTACCCCACTGTCGCATATCTTTATGAGCAGGTGTTGTATGATTTGTTTCAATATAATGTGATTTCCCCTCGTCTATGCCATGATAATTTAAATATACTCTGATGAAATTTTGAATTTTCTTTTACTGCTTTAATTGATTGGGGGTATAGATTGGGGGTGTTACATTAAGTGGTATCAGAGCCAGTCCGTGTCAGTTGTGTCAGTCCTTATCGGTTTTGGCGTTGGAGTGAGTTGTTTGTTTAACCATAGTTTCTATTATTGGAAATGAACAGAATATGGCTGGTAGGAATGATGCTGCTTTGGCTGCTGCTATGCAAGCTATTGCCCGAGCTGTGCAGGGTGCACCTAATGCTGCAGGTAATGATGAGTTCAGGAAGAACAAACCGCCTGTCTTCAAAGGAAGATATGATCCTAATGGTGCATAGATATGGCTGAAAGAGATTGAAAGGATTTTACGAGTGATGGATTGTGCTGAAGATCAGAAGGTGAGACTGGGTACTCACATGTTACTGGAAGAAGCTGATGATTGGTGGGTTAGTACACGTCATGTGTTAGAAGCTGCAGAGGAGGAGATTACTTGGGCTGTGTTTAGCATGGAGTTTCTGAGGAGGTATTTTCCTGAGGATGTAAGAGGAAAGAAGGAAATTGAGTTCTTGGAACTGAAACAAGGTAGTATGTCTGTTGTTGATTATACTGCTAAGTTTGTGGAACTTGTCCAGTTTTATCCTCATTATGCTGAAGCGACTGCTGAATTTTCTAAGTGTGTTAAGTTTGAGAATGGATTGTGTCCTGAGATAAAGCAGGCAATTGGTTATCAAAGTATTCGGAGGTTTTCTGATTTGGTGGATTGTTGTAGGATTTATGAGGAGGACAGTAAGGCTCGTTCTACTCATTACAAGAGTGTGAGCGAGAGGAAAGGGAAGCAACAGTTCTGTGGTGGTCCGTATGTAACACCAGCTGATAAGGGTAAACAAAGGGGTACTTTTGATCGAAGGATATGTGGAGGAGGAGTGTCTGGTCCTTTGAGATGTTATAAATGTGGTGAGTTGGGGCATCATCAGTTTGAGTGCAGGAAAGATATGAGGAAGTGTACTAATTATGGAGGTGTAGGACACGTTGCAGCTGATTGTGCCAGGAAGAATGTGGTGAAATGTTACAATTGTGGTGAACCTGGTCATATTAGTACGAAGTGTCCGAAATCGAAGCAGGCTCAATCTAGTGGGAAAGTATTTGCTTTAGCAGGAACTCAGACTTCAAGTGCAGATCGTCTGATCAGAGGTACTTGTTTTATTAATAGTACTCCTTTAGTTGCTATTATTGATACTGGAGCGACTCATTCGTTTATTTCGTCTGAGTACGTGAAGCGTTTGAATCTTGTGTTGTCTTTGATGGGTGGTGAGATGGTTATTGATACTCCAGCAATGGGGTCAGTAACTACTTCTTTGGTTTGTTTAAGTTGTCCATTGACCATTTATGGTAAGGACTTTGAGATGGATTTGGTGTGTTTACCGTTGGAGGGTTTAAATGTGGTTCTGGGAATGAATTGGTTGCAATTCAATCAGGTTCATATTGATTGTTATCATAAGCTGGTAAGGTTTCATTCTCTTGAGGAAGACGAAGACTCGAGTTTCTTATCTACCAAAGAGTTGAAAAGACTTTTGGCGGATGAAGCTCAGTTGTTTGGGTTGTTTGCATCTTTGACTCTGGATAGTCAAGTTTCACTTGATGTGTTTCCTGTTGTGTCTGAATTTCCAGAAGTGTTTCCCGAGGATATTTCAGACTTGCCGCCAGAGAGAGAGGTGGAGTTTTCTATAGATCTAGTTCCTGGTACTAGACCTGTGTCTATGGCACCTTATCGTATGTCGGCATCTGATTTGGTTGAGTTAAAGAAACAGTTGAATGAGTTGTTGGAAAAGAGGTTTGTGAGACCTAGTGTTTCTCCTTGGGGTGCTCCAGTTTTATTGGTGAAAAAGAAAGATGAAAGTATGCGATTGTGTATTGATTATCGCCAGTTGAATAAGGTGACGATTAAGAATAAGTATCCTCTTCCAAGAATCGATGATTTGATGGATCAGTTGGTTGGTGCTTGTGTGTTTAGTAAGATTGACTTGAGGTCGGGGTATCATCAGATAAGGGTGAAAGAGGAAGATATTCAGAAGACGGCTTTTAGGACACGTTACGATCATTATGAATATTCTGTGATGTCGTTCGGGGTTTCTAATGGGCCAGGTGTGTTTATGGAATACATGAATCGTATTTTTCACGAGCATTTGGATCGATTTTTTGTTGTGTTTATTGATGACATTTTGATTTATTCTAAGTCTCGGGAGGAGCATGCAGAGCATTTGCGTATTGTTTTGCAGGTTTTGAAAGAAAGGAAGCTTTTTGCCAAATTGTCCAAGTGTGAGTTCTGGTTGTCGGAAGTGAGTTTTCTTGGACACGTGATTTCAGGTAATGGTGTTGCTGTGGATCCATCTAAAGTAGAAGCAGTTCTACAATGGGAGGCTCTGAGATCTGTTACTGAAATTCGAAGCTTTTTGGATTTGGCCGGTTATTATCGAAGGTTCATTGAAGGTTTTTCTAAGCTAGCACTTCCTTTGACCCAGTTGACTTGTAAAGGGCAAGCGTTCATTTGGGATATTTGGTGCGAGGAAAGTTTTAATGAGCTGAAGAGAAGATTGACGACAGCTCCGATTTTGATTTTGCCGAATCCTAATGAGCCATTTGTGGTTTATTGTGATGCGTCTTTGATTGGTCTAGGTGGTGTTCTGATGCAAGAAGGTAAGGTTGTGGCTTATGCTTCAAGGTAATTAAGAGTGCATGAGAAAAATTATCCTACTCATGATCTTGAATTAGCGGCTATGGTTTTTGTGTTGAAGATCTGGAGGCATTATCTCTACGGTGCAAGGTTTGAAGTCTTTAGTGATCATAAAAGTTTGAAATATTTGTTTGATCTGAAAGAGCTAAATATGAGGCAACGTAGATGGTTGGAATTTTTGAAGGACTACGACTTTGGCTTGAATTACCATCCTGGTAAAGCTAATGTGGTAGTTGATGCATTGAGCCGAAAATCGTTACATATGTCAGCTTTGATGGTTAAGGAGTGGGAACTTTTGGAATCGTTTAGAGATTTGAGTTTGGTATGTGAAGTGACGTCGGATAGCGTGAGGCTTGGTATGCTAACGATTACTAATGATTTTCTGATGACTGTTAGTGAGAAACAGAAGCTGGATGTGAAATTCGTGGATTTGATGTTGTTGGGAGAAATAGATGCGAATAGTGATTTTCTAGTGGATGTTAATGGTGTTTTGAGATTCCGAGGTAGAATTTGTATTCCGGATGATGCGGAATTGAAAATGATGATTTTGGAGGAAGGACACCGGAGTCATTTGAGTATACATCCGGGAGCGAATAAGATGTATCAGGATTTGAAGAAGATTTTCTGGTGGTCTGGATTGAAAAGAGATGTGGCTCAGTTTGTTTATGCTTGTTTGACTTGTCAGAAATCGAAGGTGGAACATCTGAGGCCTAGTGGTTTGTTGCAACCGTTGGATATTCCGGAATGGAAATGGGATAGTATTTCCATGGATTTTGTGACAGGATTACCGAATACTCAGCGAGGGCATAATGCTATTTGGGTTGTTGTGGATAGGCTGACTAAATCGGCTCATTTTATTCCGATTGACATCAGTTTTTCTTTAGAGAGGTTGGCGGAGATTTACATCAGTGTGATTGTGAAGTTGCATGGGGTTCCATTGAGTATTGTTTCTGATCGAGATCCAAGGTTTACCTCAAAATTTTGGGAAAGTTTGCAGAAGGCTTTGGGTTCTAAATTGAGATTGAGTTCGGCTTATCATCCGCAGACGGATGGTCAGACGGAGAGAACGATTCAGTCTTTGGAAGATTTGTTGAGAGCGTGTGTTCTTGAACAAGGTGGTGCGTGGGATAGTTATCTTGCGTTGATTGAATTCACGTATAATAACAGTTTTCATTCTAGTATTGGAATGGCACCGTTTGAAGCATTGTATAGACGAAGATGTCGGACACCGTTGTGTTGGCACGAATCTGGCGAGAGTTCGGTGGTTGGCCCAGAGTTGGTGCAGCAGACTACAGACAAAGTGAAGCTTATTCGTGAGAAAATGAAGGCTTCTCAGAGTAGGCAAAAGAGTTATCATGATCGGAGACGGAAAGATCTTGAGTTCCAAAAGGGCGATCATGTATTTCTAAGGGTTACACCGGTAACGGGTGTGGGTCGTGCATTGAAATCGAAGAAACTTACTTCTCGGTTTATTGGTCCTTACCAGATATCCGCGAGAGTGGGTGTTGTGGCTTATAGGGTGGCGTTGCTGCCGAATCTGTTGAATTTGCATGATGTGTTCCATGTTTCACAACTTCGGAAGTATGTTCCGGATCCATCGCATGTGATTCCGATGGATGAGGTTGAGGTAAGGGAGAACCTTACGGTTGAGGCATTACCAGTTAGGGTTTTGGATCGCGAAGTGAAGCGGTTGAGAGGCTAGGATATTGCACTTGTGAAAGTGGCGTGGGGAGGTGCTGCTGAGGGCAATTTGACTTGGGAATTGGAGAGTCGGATGCGGGAGTCGTATCCAGAGTTGTTCGTCTCAGGTATATTTTCGAGGACGAAAATTTCTAAGTGGGGGATAGTTGTAACGCCCCAGTTTTGTGTGTTTTTATTTAATCGAGTCGTATTGATTATTTTATTATTATTTTATTTTATTTTCGACTTTTATCTAAAAATATGTTATTTTTCAATGTTGTGATATTTTATCGGGTTTTGGGAACGTTTGCGAGATATTTAAGTGTGGGGGTATTTTGGTCATTTCATGATATTTTTCTTAAGTTAGAAAGAATAGAAAATAGAAAGAGAAAAATAGAGAGAAAGAAAAAGAGAAGAAGGAAAAAGGGAAGAAAAGAGGAGAAGAGAAGAAAAGTGAGAAAAACTTGGAAAATCAAAGAAAACAACTTCTAGAATCAATTTAATCGGGTAAGGGTGTGAAACTCAGTTATTGTATGCTTGTGTATGATTATGTATTTGTGTTTGTGGTTGGTATTGGATTGAATTGGAAAAATTTAGTAAAACCCATATTATGTAAAATTGATTAGAAATCTATTAAATGTGTTTGAAATCATGTTTTTAGTGTTCATTATTGTTGGTACATGATAGATACATGTTGTTAGATATTGTATTGGCAATTTTCTGGTGTGTAGGTGAAAAATTGGATGATTTGGGGTGGAAAACGCAGAACTTAGTTCTGCAGAATTTTTTCTGGTTTTTCCAGGTCATACGCGTATGGGGCATGTTCATACGCGTATGGACCTTGGCAATATGCGTAACATGGGCGAGTCTTGGGCCAATACGCGTATGGATTCTCATTTTGCTCGGCCATCTGCCCATTTGCGTATGATACGCGTAACATTGTAAGGCAATACCCGTATGGTGTTGGCACTACGCGTATTGAAATTAAAACGTGAATTTTGGGAAAAATGGGTCTCTGCCCATACGCGTATGACCTTGGGCAATACGCGTATGGCATGGCGAGGAAACTGGGCAATACGCGTATGGCTTAGAGCAATACATGTATGGCCAGGAGAATGGTAAAATGGGACTTTTCAAAATATTGTTTTTGTTTTTCTTTCGTAACTTGGGTTCCGTTTATCCGATTTTTACATTCTTGGTATCGTTGTGTAGCTATTGAACTGTACTTTCTTATTATGATGATTTGGAAATTGTTAGCCGATTTAATTATGTCGGAAATCAGGAATAGTGTCGGTTTTTCGACTTTTGTCGTTGTAATGGTGCGTAATTGATGTGTATTATGCAAGGTGCTGTTGTATGATGCAAATGTATGTGTTTAGATGGTGTTGTGATGATTTGTGGCCGTATGGCAATTAAATGCATTTTTTTGGGCTTAAGTGCAAAGTGTGATTTTGTTAAGAGAGATGAATGCATTTATGTGTGCATATTAAATATCATGAGTCATTGTATGCCAAGCATCATGATATGCATTGTTGAGACGTCCTGAGTGATGGTTTGGATTCTAGAGGGAATCCGCTATAACGTCGGGTGCCCATGTGGGGTGTGAGCGATGATTATAGACGATCGTGTGCCCATGTGGGGTGTGAGCGATCGGGTCGTGTGCCCGTGTGGGGTGTGAGCGATCCATAAACGTCGTGTGCCCGTGTGGGGTGTGAGCGACGGGGGACATCGTATGCCCGACGGGGAGTTACAGTGATGTAACAAGCGATGATTCTAGTAGAGTTCCTGAGTGAACTAGTGATGAGAAACAATGGAAGTCGGTACCGCATGTGCATATGCATAGAGTCGTTGTGTCGGTCTCTTGCATTTGCATAAATCATTATGGTTTGTTTATGTGTGGAATTGTGGATAAAATTGATAAATTGATATATGGATATGTGTACGGTTGGTATACCTTGGTGATGGAGATATGAATTGTATTTTGTGTTGTATTGTGTTTGAATTATGGTGTGAGTTGTGGTGAGAACCATATATATGTGTATTTTTTTGTTATATATAATTGTATGCAATTATATGATGATTGTTTTTCTCACCCTTCTGCTGTTTTATAATGCTCTATGAGGCATTGCAGATTAGAGTTGCTGGAGGTCTTTTTGTGAAGCTTAGGACTTCATTCTTTTGTCGGTCGGCTCTGATATGTGACACCGGGTAGTTAGGGAGGCCGTTTGTGATTATTTGTGTATTATGTATATATATCTTTTGGGTTGTGCATGTACCACTTTATGTATGACAAACTTTTCATGATATATATATATATATATATATATATATATATATATATGATATTCAGTTTTAGATTTTCCGCTTTTATTCTAAATCTGAAATGTGGGTGTAAGGAACTAAGTTCCTCTGTTGATTGCTACCCCACTGTCGCATATCTTTATGAGCAGGTGTTGTATGATTTGTTTCAATATAATGTGATTTCCCCCCGTCTATGCCATGATAATTTAAATATACTATATTGAAATTTTGAATTTTCTTTTACTGCTTTAATTGATTGGGGGTATAGTTTGGGGGTGTTACACACCAGTCACATGTTATTTTAATGCGCTGTCAATATCCTGGCCGTTGGATGGAAATCAATGCAAGATCATCACACAGGTACATGCATCAAATGCATCAGAATTAAAGTCCACCACAAGTAGCATGCACATACACACATAGAAATCACTTAGGTCCAAAAATGATGCACGTGAGAGGGAGGGTGTGTCACTTATGTGTTGTCATGTTTTGGAGCGTTGGATGATGAGGATCTAACGGCTGTGATTTAAACTGAGGATTTAAACCCTAAAACATCTCACCGACCGGAGAAGGACCTTCGGCCAGTCTCCGCCACCTGCCGGTTTCACATGTCCCAAAAATATGCAAACCTTATATCAAAATGAAGAGGAAGCTATGGAGATTAAGAATACACAATTATTTCCCACAGATCACACGTACATGCAACAAACCGAATCAAAACATATTGCCCTAGAAAATGATCTACACCTCTAAGAGGTCTATCAACTAGCCGGAAACATCACAATGCTTCTAGTAAGCCATAAACAACATGAAAACAAACTACATTCAGTGGAAAAGGTTGAGAACAAGGAACCTGAAGTGTGAAGAGTCTTGTATCCAAAGAAAACCAGAGAAAATACACTTGATCTTGAGCTTTCAGAGCTTCAACTTGAGCAAAATAAATGCTGCTTGATTTGGAGAATGAAGAGAAATGATGACTGTAATGATGTTGAGCTTGGAGAGATGAGTTTGTTCTTGAATGTTCTTGCTCAATAATCAACAGAAGTGATGAAGATGATTGAGGAAAAGGATGAAATCGTGTGGAATCAGAGAGAGGGAATAGAGAGAATTTGAGAGTGTTTGTGAAATGTGTGAGCAAAATGAAGTTGAAATGAAATTGTGAGTGAAATGTGAATTTATATCTTGAGTTAAGAATCAACTAGTGTGGTTAAATGAGTGAGTTAAGTGAGTTCAAGGTGAGTTAAAATGAGTCCACCCTAACTAACTGAGTCAAGTTAGTTAGGGCGAGCGAGGAGAGTTTGGCTATGGTGTGGAAATGTTTATGATGTTATGGTGGAGCTGAGAGAAAAGAGTGGTAGTGATGGAAGTAAGCTGCAGCAAAGGGAGCTTGTTGTGCAAGCTTTGTTTTTTTCTCTTTTTTCATGCACGAGGGGTAGTATAGCAAGTGTATGTAAGGTGAATGTTTGGCTAAATGAAGTAATGATTGAAAAGTGTGTAAGGTATGTGTGTAAGCTGATTCTTTGACAACCACAACAAAGTTACAGCATGGTTTTAGTGAAAACAATGGATTTTGAGAGTGGATATCTTTGTGTATAATGAATGAAATCATGAGTTCTAAGTGTCAATGGATTGGGAATGCATAAGAGAACATGTTTGATGTTGAACTCAAGATGAATTGAAGCCTTTAACACACTTCAAATTAACTAGAAACAAGAGGGTCTCAATCTGGTTTATAGGCGTAGCAAAATTGGCAAGCATGACAACCATGGCACATGAAATTTCAGTGTAGAGCAACCACCTTTGAACCCTAATATCTCCTTCATAACTTTCTCAAATGGAAAATTTTCCAACTTCAAAGTTGAAGAGGACATTTAGATGAACAACTTTAATGTTCAACATTTTTTCATTTGAAGCCTCCTTCAATGAGAAAAATGGCTTGACATCTTACCCACCAAGTGTTTGACAAAATTATGGCGCATGGGTCTGGTCTTGCTTGGTCATGCCTTGGTTTGTGACCTAGTTTTGTCAAATTTTAATTGATCATAACTCACTCAATTTTGATCCAATGGAAGAGTTATTTTTGAAGCTTAGAACATGAACTTTAATTGGCTCAACTTGGGCCTGAGGTTTGGAGATTTTATCATGGAGAAAGAGAGCCTCAAAGTGTGGTGCAAAATGGTCCAAACTTGCCATTTTTGGAAACCCTAAATTTCCAAAAATGGAAACTTTGTACATTTCTTGATTTTTCATGATTCCTCCATCATCTCTTGATCAAATTTTGTCCAATGAACATATATAACTTGAATTTCATGAATTTGACCTCAAAAAGTCAGGAGTTGACTTTTTCCACTGCACAGTTGACTTTTTCCCCAATTTCTTGATTATCAAGCAACTGATCAGTTGAACCTCTTCTGAAACCAATTGATGAGCAATTTTCCGTACACATACACTTTGGAACATAAGGAATACCATGAGATCAATTTTTGTCCAAAAAATCAGAAATAAACCTGATTTTATGTCAAACCCTAATTTTGGTACCCTCTAGTTAGGAGGAAATAACACATCTTCCAAATCCAAATTCCTCTGAATATGATGTATATCCTATCTAACAAAGATGAGATATAACATTTGGAGGTGATAAAAACTCAATGAGCTTGCCCATTTGAGGGTCAAATCCTAACTTTAGACTAGTTTGCATAGGAGATGATGCACTGTCCAATCTTCTTGATGAATTCCCAACTTCCAATGACTTGTGAGATCAAAGTGAGAGGATATATGATACAAGAAACCCTTGAGGCTTGTTTGAAAACCCTTGGCTCTTATTCTCCTGCTTTGGATGATTAACTCCTTTGAGAACCACTGATCACATGCCATTATGCAACCAATGATATGCAATTTATGACCTACTATGTAATGCAAATGGGTAAAGCATAGACCAATTTATTGAGAAAACAAGAGGGCAAATTTTGGGGTATTACACATATCCTTCTGGGATATTGTTAGGTGGCATGCCCCAAGGATGATCTTTCGGCATTCTGTACCTAGGATCATACTTTTCCACTATAGGCGTTGAGGTGATCTTTGAGATCACAGTTCTTTGTAGATGAGCTTTTGTCATGGCTTGCATGTCGTTACGAAGCTTTCTCATATCCTCTCTCGGAGCGTCGATCTCTTCTTTCAACTCTCTGTTCTCTTCCTCGAGATCATCCATCTTTTTCTGACGATTGGCCCGAGTATTGTACGAATAAGACAGTTTGACTCTAGAATTAAGACAAAAACGTGAGATTCGTAGGTAAGAAGAATACGTGACGTGAGAATGATGAATGCAATGATTATATTAATTGTTTTTTTTTTTGTTTAATCAAAATAAACTTCAACAATTAGATTGCAAATATCAAACAATGGGGAAGCCCCGTTTTATTGAATTCAAATGATTGTGGATATGGAAATACAGTAAATCACAAGGTGCTGAAACAGAAACCTAAGCTAATGGGTCCCGAGTCCTCTCAGAGGAGAAATCGGGTGTTGATTCTGGTACTTTCCTTTTCTTTGACCGGGGCTCTTGGGCCGTTGTCGGGTTGTCATCCATTTGTGAAGTGAAAGGAGCGAGCAAATTCCTTTGGTCACCCTGATTTTCTACAACATGTTGCTCCAAAATCTCAATCAGAGCATCCTTATCTCTCAGTAGTTGTTGTATTTTGATACACTCCACATTGAGAATGCGGTACTTGTTCTTCCAAGACCTCCTCTCCTGTTGAGCTTTGTTGATAGTAACCTGAAGTTTTTCCGTTTCAGTCATGAAGTACATGACAGATTCCCATGGCGGAAGAACTCCGTGACGAGGATAAGGCATTTTTAGCTTGAGAGCTCTAGTTTGTACCCAGTGGAGATAAGGCTCCACCGAGACACGATCCGGTTTTCCTAGAGACTCTCGTCCTTTCTTATGAACATGTTTCCAAGTGTGCACTATTTTCGTCTTTAGTGCCCTGTCATTTTCTCCTTCCTTGAAGAAAAGACCTTCCAGATGAGCATTACGCGGGATATGCCTCATTGGGTATCCAAATTGACGACGAACCAACACCGGATGGTAATTGATTCCTCCTTTAGTTCCTATGAGGGGTATGTTGGGGAAGTTTCCACAACGGTCAATGATCCTGATTCCGTCATGAATCCTATTGCACCAATCTATATCAGAGTTGGTAAGGGACATGATTTTCTGCGACAAACGTAAGGCACTCTTATGATCCCAAAAAGCGGCAGACTTAGGCAAATGGGAAATAAACCATTTGTATAGCAAGGGTACACAGCACGTGATCATTCCTCCGCTGTACAAATTCCCCAAGTGTACAGAATGATACGCATCCGCGAGCATAGGTGGTACAAGGTTTCCAATGAGAAAAACCTTAATGGCGTTGATATCTACAAAGTTATCGATGTTGGGAAACAAGAATAACCCGTAGGTGAGCAAAACAAAGATGCTCTCGAAAGCGGCCATGTTCCCTATACTAGCAAAGTATAGGGCCTTCTTTGTTAAGAACTGGGCTAGTAAACCCGAGATTCCTCCCTTGGTGGTCATGTGAGTCTTGACTTCTGACTCATCCAAATAAATTGCTCTTGCAATGGTCTGATCTTTTGGAATTTCTTCCAGTCCAAAAAATGGAGCTCGATTAGTGATATGTAAATCAGTCAGAAGAGAATACTCCTCCAACGTTGGTGCGAGCTGGTAATCCGGGAATGTGAAACAGTGATAGACCGGATCGTAAAACTGAATGAGTGCATCCATGATCCTTTCAATTACTTGGACCCTTAACAGAGGTAGCAGACCTCCGTCTTGGCTCTAAAAGTGTCAGGGTTAGTGATCATCCTTGCTATTCCTCTCAAATCCTCTAGTTTTGGAACCTTGAAGGTATACTTATGAGTTCTCCTTCTACCAAAATCCATTAGCGCAATCTTTTTCTCTGACATTTGCAATTATTGTCTTAGTTTAATTTGAAAAAGAGAGACTAGAAGAGAAAAATTTTCTTTGTTTAATGTTTTTTTTAAATGAATGCATGAATGCAGCACACAAAAACATAGAAAAAACATGGGGTCAAAGGGTCGATGTCATGAAGCCAAGGCTCTACCCATCCCAAAGGTTTATACTAGTGATTTTTGTACCTGTCTCTCAAAATCATCAATTCTTGTCGAGAAAACACCAGCGGGCCGGGAACCGTGCTAGGTGATGTTTTTTCGAAGAATCATCAGAAGAGGGTAGTATCGCGTGACAACTATTTCTGATAGCTTCTGCACTACTAAAAGAGGTTTTTCCTAGGTGTATACTCAATCTTTCCACATGCGGCATCACACGCATTCCCATTAGCAGAATAATAAACACAGATATCAATTAGGAAAAGCAGTATATATATTTGTCCTAATGTCCTAGACTTTTAAAAGCTATGAATCCTATGTTCCTGACAGAAAATGGCTCCCCGACGGAGTCGCCATTATGTGGTTCCTTCCTAATTTAAAGGTTTTGACCTAAGATCCTAGTGAAGGTCGATCTTAGCAATAATGACATTCCCCGATGGAACCGTCATTCGGTGATACCCTGTGAACCCAAGGACTCATCCTAAGAAAAGATTCCAACCAGAGAGATAAGAGAGAAAAGACTCCTTTGAAGGGCACCACGGTGGGCGTCATTCTTCTGTAGCGAGCGATTTTGGACGTGGTTCTTAAGCACTGTCGCTCTTTGGGGGGACTACAGGTCGATTCATTTTTTATCCTATTGAAGCTAATGAAGGAAGGGAAATAGATGTCTCTAACTAACCCTGCTTGCAAACTGAGGTTAAACAGTCAAAACTGTTGTTTTACATATGCCATGTGGATGTGGGGCCTCTCTCTGCTTATTTTTTTTTCGGAACGAAATACCGGGGTTGTTCATGGGGAATTTGTTAGGATACTGTGTTATATTGGGTAGAGGTAAAAGACTTTGGTTTTTTTTGTTTGTGTGCTCACTAAGATTTTTCTTTCAATCTTATGCCTACGTATTCCCGTTTACCGAAACAGGGAAATCAGAGCGATCGTAGTTCCTCCTATTCTATGGGAGGAAATGGTGTTTTGGTGTCTTGTTCAAAGCCCAAGACGTGAAGCTAAAAGTGATATGTATCTTGTTCGAAGCCAAAGATGTGAAGATGAAGGTGATTTGTTTGTATCTTGTTCAAAGCCCAAGATATGAAGCTAAAGAGTCTATTTGTATCTTGTTTAAAGCCCAAGATATGAAGCTAAAGGGTTTTGACTTTAGAGAGAATTTGTCATCTCTAAAGGGATCTATTTGTCACAATAATTGGGTGACTGATTATAAAGGAGAATTACTTTAACTGGGATATGTGAATCCAGCAATGTCAGGATTTCCTTTATAGGGGTTTTAACTTGAAGGAGAAGACTTTAACTCAGTTTAGAGCAATGCCATCTTTCCTTAGGAATTTCACATGCTAAAAGAGGGACAGTGGCATGGATGTAAATAATCCAGAGGCTTGCCGCTTACAGCAATTAGATGGGGAAAAAGGAGTGGTTGATGTTTGTATGTTGTGACCAAAGCATGATTTGATGCTAAAAGGTTGATTGTCTCAACCGGGGTTTCCTTATACAAAGCCTAAGAGGAGGCTATTGGCCCAACAAGAGGGTGTTTTTATGTGTCTTGTACGAAGCCCAAGACGGAGGCTAAAGGTTTGACTCAACAAGAGAGTCTTTTATACTCAACAAGAGAGTGTTTTGTATCTCGTACGAAGCCAGAGATGGAGGCTAAAGGTGATTGACTTAATAAGAGAGTCTTTTATATTCAACAAGAGAGTGTTTTTGTATCTCGTACGAAGCCCGAGATGGAGGCTAAAGGTGATTGACTCAACAAGAGAGTCTTTTATACTCAACAAGAGAGTGATTTGGTATCTCATACGAAGCCCGAGATGGAGGCTAAAAGTTGTTTGACTTAACAAGAGAGTCTTTTATACTCAACAAGAGAGTGTTTTTGTATCTCGTACGAAGCCCGAGATGGAGGCTGAAAGTTTTAGCTCCGCTGGGGAGAATCATTGTACAAAGCCCAAGAGAAGGTTGTTGACCCAACAAGAGGGTGTTTTTTATCTGTCTCGTACGAAGCCCGAGATAGAGGCTAAAAGGGGTTAACTCAACAAGAGAGTTTTTGTATCTCGTATGAAGCCCGAGATGGAGGCTGAAAAGTTGGTTGACTCAACGAGAGAGTCTTTTTGTATCTCGTATGAAGCCCGAGATAGAGGTCGGGACAACTGTTTCAGTTGAGTGACCAGTGTGTTGGTTTCAAAGAGAAAATCAGTTCTTATATGAGTAATGGTATCCTCATAGATTTGATCTGAGGGTGGGGATTATTGCCTGTTTTGTAGGGAAACGGGGAATCCAAAGAAATTGTAGACTGTATGAGTCTATGAGTTCTATCTTTTGTACTATGCTTAAGAAACAGTGGTAGTGAGATCTAGACACTTGAAAGGTTGTTCTATTAAGATGACTAATTTCTGTTCCTATACCTCTAGGAGGTCGTCGGGACAATTTGTACGAAGCCTAAGAGGAGGCTGGAAACTTTTAAGAAGCCGAGGGACAATTTGTACGAAGCCCAAGAGGAGGCTATCTTCCCGGAGGAAGAATCATTATACGAAGCCTAAGAGGAGGCTGTGAAAACTTCTAAGAAGCCGACGGGTCCTTGTACAACACCCAAGAGGAGGCGGGGATGCTTTTAGGAAGCTTGTGGGTCATTTCACTAAGCCCAAGAGGAGGCTGATGAACAGTTCCAGAAGGGGTTTCACATGGAACAATGTCCTTCTGTATATGAACTGTTCACGGGGAAATTCCTTAGATCTTGTTATCTAATGTTGATGTAAGGAGGCAAGGTTTTGTCTAGTTCTAGACGTAGTTGCTGGGGAAACTCTAAATATCTATACTATTATTACACAGTTGATATGAGCTTATGAAAGAAGACTTAAAGTGAAACAGCCCCACAGTACAGTTATATACATATGAAAGCGGTAAATGAAAGCGGGTAAACACTTACTCGGTTGTAGAGCTTCCATGCTGTATTGTTAGTTGTTCAACAAAGAAAAGTTGGAAACAACAGTATATTACATAATCAAAGGAGAAAGGGCTTTTAAAGGAAAATTTGGGCTTACAGCTCAAGGAGAGGCCTAGGGTTTTATCAGTGATCGCACTGTCATTTTGTACAGGGACTTATACAAGTGACTGAGGCCCAGCAAAGGTTTTCTGTACAGAGGGGATGGGTCTTACACTCTCTCAAGAGGCCCAAAAAGTTTTAAAGAAAATAAATGGGGCCTATAACACGAGGGTAGGCCCAGGGATTTAATTTTTCAACTGGCGATTGCGCCAAGGTTTTCTTTTAACGCAGAGGGACTTATACAATATCTGAGGGCCCAAAAGATTTTGGTTAAAAGGAGATTGGCTCTTACACTCTATTAGAGGCCCAAAAATATTTTGAATGGGTCTTATAGCTCGAGGAGAGGCCCAAGGGTTGTTTTAAACTGGCGATGATCGCGCCGAAGTTTTGAAAACACCGTGGGTCTTATACAATGACTGAGTCCCAAAAATTTTTGGTTTCAAAAGAGGGGTTGGGTCTTACACTCTATTAGAGGCCCATGAGTGTTTGAAAAAGTTTGTTAGAGTGAAGATCAACAAAACCCTAATTTCATCATTTTTTAATGTAATTATTCAAAGAAAATTAATAAAAAATGATGAAAATTACAAATAAGTTTGAATAAACTTCTTGTGATTTTGGTTTTAAGTTTGAAAAATGAGGTTTTAATCACAAGATGAATTAAAACTCACATGGTTTTGATTTTCAAAGTAAATATTCATTTTTAAATGTTTAAAACAATTAAAAAAGGAATTTATTCACAAAAATACTAATTATATTAAATAACTTATATAAACTTAATTTTTTTGTGGAATAAAATATTTTAACATTTTTGTGATTTTTTTCAAAAAGAACCAATCAAAAATAATTAAAATTGAAGGAGTTATTAATTTTTCAATTAATTAATAAAACATGAAAATATTGGAAAAATAGCAAAAATGTGAAAAACACAAAATGGCATGGGTGGGGTTTGAACCCACGACCTCGAGGTTATAAGGCGCGCGCCTTACCACTGGGGTGGTGATACATCCATTACTTGAAGTGAAACCACAAATATACAAGACTTGCCTTGTTTTCTAGGCTTGGTCAAGGCAAGGCAAGGCAAGTTTTGCCAAGAAACGGGAAGGTCTGTAACTTTCTCATTTCTCCATGTTTGGGGACAAAATTTATATGCATCTGGACAAAATTTATATGCATCTGGCCTAGAATTTATATGCATCTGGTAGAATTTCACAAGGTCCATAACTCTCAAATGATCCCTTAGAAGCTTTTAGGATGATTGGAATCAGCTGGAACCTGCAAAAACCCAAACTGGCCCTTTCTTGCAAAAGGGATTAAAATGGACAAAATAGCAACTCTCTCAAATGGTGTTCCAGATGGGGGGAACCATTTGGGACAGTTCAAGGATGTTATTTTGAGTGTGTTTGAGGTTTTATCTGGTTTGGAAAGTGACTAAATCAAGACATGGCTTGAAAAATGCACAAAAGGCGTATTTTGAGGTTTTGAGATGTGACTTTGTGATTTAAGGATTACAGGTCACTTGTGAGAGTTTGGACAACTTATACATGACATATATGAGGTGTGTGTGTGTGTGTGATTGGTTTAGATGGAATTGCTCTCTAGCTCAAAAACTCAGAGTTACCTTGCTAAAGAAGGTATTTTTGCCAAGAGAAATAGATTTTGAGGAAAGCATCTATTTGATGGCTTTGGTGTACTCAAACTGAGTACAAATGAGCTCTATTTATAGTAGAGCAAGTTTGTTTTGGGATCAATAGTGAATGGCAACCACAGCAGAGGTTTGGCCAATGTTGGCAAATGAGAATCCAAGTCTCCTCTAGCCATTGACTAGAGGTTAGAGCACAAGCCTTTGGTTCCCTAGTTGTTGGATCATTCTTGACTAAATTCAGTTGCAAATAGCTCAGTCCATGCCACCTCTAAGCATCCATTAAATGCTCCAATCCAAAATTGGAGTCTTGTCCCTCTTTTAGGGATTTCTAGGTTTGGCATGCTACTTCTTGTTCCAAGGACTTTGGAGGCTTGGCTCAGTGTTTGTCCCCTTTAGATTTGATCCTTAGATGTGTCCAAGGTGATGACAAGGCTTGGAATTAGCTGATTTTGCCAAATCGAGCAAAAATGCAAAATTCTGCCTAGCCTTGGCAGTTTTCAGCAAGGCATATTGCCATTGTCATATCTCATGGCTCAAGTGGAATTTGGTGATGTTCTTGGTCATTTTGGAAAGCCCTCATATGATACAACAACTGTTTGATCATATTTGGTTTTGATACTTTTTGGATCCAAGTGAAAAATGTCCCTACATTTGGAAAAAAGTAAGGCAGATTCTGACTTAGTGAAAATTTCACTAAGTGTTGGAAAAAAGTGACATTTTCACTTTTTGTGATTTTGATCATTCCATAACTCAAAATCCATGATGAATTTGGAGGGAGTTCAGTTTCAAGCTTTTGTAGAGGGCCATGAGATCTACAAATCAAGCTTTGGATGAGGAAAAATGGCTTTGTGGTTTAGGAGTTATGATCCTTCAAAGTTGGTACCCTAGCCACTTTATTCATAACTTAGAAAATTTCTAAGTTTTTTATGGTTACCCCTTTTACAAGTTATCCCACTTTTCTTGATTTTTCTTGATGAATGATGATTCCAATCATACATTAACATCATTTTGGGGTCAAAGAACAATATTTGTGAAAAATCTCAAAAAGTCAAAGTTGACTTTTTGTGCCCAGTTGACTTTTTATCAGATGAATTCCAAACTGTGCGATCCTCTATGAAATCAAGTCCTTGACCTAAATCAAAATTGATGGATTGATTTCATAGGTGTTATAGGGTGTATTGAATCATGTCCTAGGGTTTGGGAGCATGTCCTGGTCAAAAGTCAAAGATACAGTTGACTTTTCTCGCGAAACCCTAACTGTGGTTCAGATTAAATTAAAACTTGTTGCTCAAGCTTCTTGGATTAGTCCATTCTTGCAAATGGATCAATGTGGTGTATTAGAGACCCTCAAATCCTCTCTTGAGGTCTTGGCTCCTGATTTGTCCCAAAAGTCAATTTAATTAGGTCAAGAAACCCTAATTCCTGATTTTTAATGAATGCATCCCCTGAGGTTAAATTGACTTGATACTTGGGTTTATGATGTCCCTTGGAGCATCATAGGTTATGGTTTAAAGCATTGGCTCATGCCCAGATGAAAAATTCCATCTGGAGGCCCTGGTCGACCAAAACCCTAATTTGGTGACATTGTTGATTTTGAGGCTTGATCCACCTAGAAGCGAGCAGCCTTGTGCTTAATCCTTGAAGTGGGAGTCCTCTTGATCCATTGCATATGTTTGAGAGGTTATACAAGTTGAAGATCATGTCATTCCTTTATTGATCCTTTGTCTAAGAGCTCTGAGAGGGTTGAGAACCCTGATTCTTGGTTATAGTGAATGCTCACCCATCTTTGGGGAGACTAATCAGTATGAAAGTTCATCCATATTGTGATGATGATTTGCACAATGATGGGAATCTTAGTGGTCAAAATTTGGGGTATAACAATGGGGAATCGACATGATTGGCATGATCGAACCCAAGGCTTCAAACGGACATCAGGTTCATCCTAGTAGCCATTGACTACTTCACCAAGTGGGTCGAAGCAGCGTCATACGCCAATGTAACCCGACAAGTGGTGGTCCAATTTATCAAAAACAATCTCATCTGTTGTTATGGTGTTCCAAGCTAGATCATTACTGATAATGGATCTAACTTGAACAATAAGATGATGAAAGAGTTGTGCGCCGAGTTCAAGATCGAACACCATAACTCGTCTCCTTACCGACCGAAGATGAATGGAGCGGTAGAAGCGTCTAAGAAGAACATCAAGTAGATTATTCAGAATATGGTTATAACCTACAAAGACTGGCACAAGATGCTACCCTTTGCTCTTCACGGTTATCGCACATCTGTCCGCACTTCAACAGGGGCAACCCCTTTCTCTCTAGTATATGGCATGGAGGAAGTGCTTCCCATAGAAGTAGAGATCCCATCAACCTGGGTATTGATTGAAGCTAAGATAACAGAAGCTGAATGGTGTCAAAGTCGGCACGACGAATTGAATCTGATCGAAGAAAAGCGAATAACTGCACTATGCCATGGTCAGTTGTATCAGTAAAGAATAAAGAAGGCGTTTAACAAAAAGGTCTGACCTCGCGTCTTTCGGAAAGGAGACCTCGTGCTCAAGAAGATAAAATCCTTTCTCACTGATTCCCGGGGCAAATGGACTACGAATTATGACGGCCCCTATGTGGTCAAGAAAGCCTTCTCAGGCGGCGCCTTGAGACTCGCAACCTTGGATGGAGAGGAATTTGCCTACCTCACAAATGTTGATGTAGTCAAGAAATACTTCGCCTAAAAAAAAGTCTCGGTGGATTGAAAACTTGAAAGGGCGGTCCAGGAAAAAATTAGAGACATAAGCAAAAATCATCCCGATGGATTGGAAATCTCAAAGTACAATCCAGGCAAAAGTTAGGGATAAATGGCAAGTAACTACGTCTGACAGGGGCAAATTCCCTCAGCGGTAATGCCATCCATCAAGAAATCTTCAGTCAAAGTCATCTTCGATGGAAGCGCAGGATGTCCAGAATTGGTATATGGATAGCGGTCGTTATGTTTCAATGTAGCCTTTTTCCCTTAAATTACCATTTTCTAAACTTTGTAAATACTCCATGGAATCACGCGCTTGGCTGATTTCCATCCTATCAATAAAATTTGAGCCCTAGTGCCTTTTTTTTGTAATTCTTATTTGTTTTAGCTTTACAGAATGACGTTTTAACATGATTAACGATTCTTGAAACAAAACAAAAATGAATTTACTTGTCAAATATTGTCTGCTTTTAAAATAAAGATGGAAATTCTTTTTACTGTTGAACATCGAAAGAACATCGATCGCTTCTCAGGGGTGATCGAGCTTCAAAGTGCAGAATCAAAGTACTCCTTCTAAACCAGTGCGCCTGAATGAAGGATCAGATGTGTCAGAGACCGTGTTTCATCTGACATCCCCGACAAAGTTCTTATCTCCTAAGCCCGACCAACGATTTCCCCGCGGGAATTATCTCTCCTAAGCAAGGCAAAATTGCTGTTTTGAACCAAATGGTACTTCTTCGTCCCCAGCAATGGCCGAGTATCCTGTAGTGTTCATCCATTAGTCTGTATGTCGCGTCAGTTTTGTCAGCATCAACATACATACATCATGCATTACTGATTTACATTCATATTCATTTTGCATCACTCTCACGCTAGTCGGTCTTATCCCTTAGTGTTAAAAGTCCTCTCAATCGAGTTGTCAGTTCTTTCCTTGTCAGGAAATGTTGCGTCTGGACAATCCCTCTTCCAGTTTATTTCTGGATTGGAGTTGGTCCCTTGACCACTTTGATAACTTGAACCTCTGAAAGATAAGAAGACCTTCGACAAATGTCACTCTTCGCCATTGAAGATGATATCTTTGCTTTCCCGGATTAAGGAAAATCCCCAGAGAAAGCCTTTTAATCAAAGATTCGGCAATACAGCAGTTCTTTTACAGAAAATTCGCTGACGAAAAAGTCATCAACACCTCAAAACTGGATTACATCACATGGCATTTGTCCGAGAAAGATCTCGGGGAAAAGTATGATGTAATACCCCCAAGCGGAAAGCAGTCTCTCAAGAGACTCGTTTTCCCCAATAGAGTCAACAAATGGCGTCTCCAACAGAGAAGTTTGTACACCTCTACAACTCAAATGAATGGGTTCCCCAGCAAGTCTGACATCCAATATTTTTCCATCAAATGGCATCTCCCCAGGAAAATTCGGTGAGAAGTTTGAGGAAAACCGCTACAAATAGCATCCCTTGTCAAGAAAGTTTATTGACAAAAGAAACTAAGACAAGTTCCTCGGTAGAAAACCAGGATCGAGGGGAAGTTTATATCAAAAACTGAGACCAGTTCCTTGGCTAAAGACCATGATCGAGGGGAAGTTTACATCAGAAAATTGAGACCGATTCCTCGGTAGAAAACCAGGATCGAGGGGAAGTTTACATCAGAAAATTAAGACCAGTTCCTTGGCCTGAGACTAGGATTGAGAGGAAGTTTTTACCTTTTCTAAGCATCATTGCTTGGCAAAAGAAGATGGATGGACAAGCTGCCATTCATAACCACCATCAAAATTTTAGGTATTCTGATATTTAATCCTCTTGCACCTCGAATGCCCGAATACCTTTTCCATTCACACCTTCAGGTCCAAGAAGATTAAATAGGGGCATCTGTCATACCCCAAATTTTGACCACTAAGATTTCCCATCATTGTGCAAATCATTACCACAATATGGATGAACCATCATGCCTCCTCAATTTCCTCAGGAATTGTTAGGCATTCTCTACAATCAAGAGTTAGGGTTTTGAGCCCTCTCAGAGCACTTAGATAATGAATCAGTCAAGGAATGACATGATCTACAACTTTTCTAACCTCTCAAACACACATAAAAGATCAAGAGGACTCCCACGTCAAGAATCAAGCACAAAGTTGCAACAAGATCGCCAGGGTCACCAAATTAGGGTTTGGTCGACTGAGGCCGCCAGATGGAAATTTTCCTCTGGGCATGAGCCAAGACTTCAAAACATAACCCAAGATACTCCAAGGGACCTCATGGACCCAATCATCAAGTCAATTTAACCTCAGGGGATGCATTCATCAAAAATCAGGAATTAGGGTTTCTTGACCTAATTCACCCCTAAGTTGACTTTTGGGACAAAACATGAGCCAAGACCTCAATACATGATTTGAGGGTCTCTAATACACTAAATTGATCCATTTTTCCATAATGGATTGATCCAAGAAGCTTGATCCACAAGTTTCAATTTCATCTAGACCACAATTAGGGTTTCGAGGAAAAAGTCAACAGTACCTTTGACTTTCGACCTGGACATGATCCCAAACCTTGGGACATGATTCAATACACCTTATAACACCTATGGAATATATCCATTAGGTTTGATTTAGGTCAAGGGCTCGATTTCAAAACGGATCGCACAGTTTGGATTTCATCCGATAAAAAAGTCAATTGTGCACAAAGTCAAGTTTGACTTTTTGGAATTTTTCACAATTATGGTTCCTTGACCCTAAAACAATGTTATTATGTGATTTGAATCATCATTCATCAAGAAAAATCAAAGAAAGTGAGTTAACTTGTAAAAGGGGTAACCATTAAAAACTTAGAATTTTTCTAAGTTATGGAACAGAGTGGCTAGGGTACCAACTTCCAAGGACCATAACTTGAGATCCAAGCAACCATTTTGGATGATCCAATGCTGGATTTATAGCTCTCATGGCATACTTCAAAAGTGTCAACTACATCTCATTCCAATTCTCCATGGATTTTTAGTTATGGAGTGATCAAAATGGCAAAAAACATGAAAATGACATTTTTCCAACACTTAGTGAAATTCTCACTAAGTCAGAATCTGCCTTATTTTTTTTCAAATGTAGAGGCATTTTTCATTGTAATTCAAGTTGGTTCAAAACTAAAGTTGGACATTGTGTTGAAATAGGATATATCAGCTTTCCAAAATGTCCAAGAACCCCATGAAACTCCACCAGAGCTAGAGGTTATGACAGCTGCAACATGCCTTGCTGCAAACTGTCTTGGCAAGACAGATTTGTGCATAAGGGCTCGATTTAATCAAATTGTGCAACAACAAGCATGGTTATCCATCTGCACACCTCAAGGGGGAATAAACAAGGGACAAGCACTGATTTATCAGCCTCCAAAGTCCATGAATCTACAATAGCCATGCCAAACCTAAAAGAGCTAAAAAGGTGCCAAGACTCCAATTTTGTTGCAATGCATTTAATGGATACACCAAGGTGGCATGGACTGATACATTCCTAACTGAATGAGTCAAGGATAAGCTCTGAATCTAAGAACCATAGGCTTGTGCTCTAACCTCAAGTTAATGGCTAGAGGAGACTTGAGATTCCATTTGATCACCATTGGCCACATACCTGTACCAGTTGCCATACACTATTGCTTGCAAAACAAACTTGCTCTACTATAAATAGAGCTCATTTATGCTCAGTTTGAGTACACCAAAGCAACCAAACTGATGCTTTCCTCCAAATCTCCTCTTTCACTCTAATTTTGCCTTCTAAAGCAAGTCACTATCGGGTTTTAAGTTTGAGAGCAATTCCAACCAAACCAATGGCTCACACACCTGACATATAACATATAGAAGTGATCCATAACACAAAATAACATCTGGAACATCAATTTCACAAAATCACCAGCCAACTGCTCAAGCTTTTGACAGATTTACAGTTGGGGTACCATCTCAAGTTCCAGATCATTTCCATTTACTCCAAGCATTCAGACACACTCCATAGCACCTAAGGAAGTTGTCCACATCATTGGAACCAAGCTGCAACACCTCCAACACCAAACTCAATCACCAGCTGCAAGAGGTAAGCCTCAACTTGGTCATCTCATAATTCATGCATATTTCCTCGCACAATAATTTTGCCATATGTTCATAATCATGTATGGAGTCTTTCCCCTCAATTAATTTCTTTGTATGAATCGTGTATGGAATTTCTTAGCCTTCATGCAGAAATTAGGGTTCTTGAGGTTTCTCTTTGATTTCTTATTCCATGCTTAAAATAAATGAAATTAAAGACCATAGACATGATCGTGAGTTGAAAACGAGCAGATTGATATGTGGATTGTGTGATTTCATCAAGTATTCAGTGAGATTGATGAGAAAATGCAAATCAGCCAAGAACAGGGAACGCGGGCAAAACCAAGGTGTTCTTGGCGCTCTTTTTCAAACTTTTGAATTTTTGAATTTTATTATTTTGTTTAATTGATTCAAAAATTAATTTCTCTCTGAATTTTAATGATTTTGAGTTGATTCTTTTTTTCAAAATTTACAAAAATGTTAAAATATTTTATTTTACAAAAATTTCCCAAAAATATTATTTATTTCATATATTTGAGATTTTTGCAAAGAATTAATATTTATTTGTTTTTTTACATTTTAAAAATTTTCTTTCTCTTGATTTTCCAAACTTGAATGGTTTTCAATCATTTTGTGGATAAAAACATGATTTTTGAAACATTTAGCCAAAATCACAACTTATTTCTCATATGTTTTCATTGATTTTATTATTTTTTAATCAAAATTAATTCGATTTTTAACAAAATTAGGGTTTTGACTGATTCCACCCTCATCAATCTTTTTTAAACACTCATGGGCCTCTAATAGAGTGTAAGACCCGATCCCCTTTTAACCAAAACCATTTTTGGGCCTCAGACATTGTATAAGTCCCTCTGCGTTAAAAAAAATCCCGGCGCGATTGCCATTTCAAAACAAAAATCATTTGGGCCTACCCTTGTGTTCTAAGTCCCATTTCTTTTCTCTTAAAACACTATGGGCTTATCCTTGAATTGTAAGACCCATCACTTTTGTAAATAAACCTCGTTGGGCCTCTGTCGTTGTGTAAGTCCCGATGCGATCGTCAAAACCATGGTGTGATCACTGTTAAAACTTGGGCCTCTCCTTGAGTATAAGTCCCACAATCTTTTCAAAACAATTTCCCTTTTGATTTAGATTCAATATACATGTTATTATCAAAACTTTCTTTAATTTCTATGAACAACTAATAATACAGCATGGAAGCTTGCTCACCTCTAAGTTTTAACAGCTTTCATTTACTCGTTTTCATATAAATATAACTGTATTGTGGGAAGCTGCGCACGGTTAGTCTTCTTTCATATCCTTTTAAATACTCGTCATATATCAACTGTATATATACTAGTATAGCTATTTAGAGTTTTCCCCGGCAACTAGGTCTAGAACTAGGTAAAGCCATGTTGGTCACTCTTAAATACAGTCAAAACTAGATCCCCATAGGATTTCCAGATATAGTCTTGCCTCCTCTTGGTCTTATATAATATGGAACAAAAAGAAAGGTAGTATTCTCGGTGAACCTTTTCTCAGGCTGTAACTATTAGAAATTGTCAAAGAAATACTACTCCCCATAGTTGATCTATTCTCGGTGAATAGCATCTCTTGAGTTTCTTCAAACCTCAGAACTTTCACTAAACGATCTATTCTCGGTGAATAGCATTTCTTGAACGTTTCTTGGTTTGGGACCCACAGGCTTCCTAAAAGCATCCCCACCTCCTCTTGGGCTTTGTACAAGGACCCTTCGGCTTCTTAGAAGTTCTCATGCCTTCTCTTGGGCTTAATACAAGGACCCTGACGACCTCTTAAAGGTATAAGACAGAACTTAGTCATCCTTCGCTAGAGCAGTCTTTCCAGTGTCAAATCTCAGACTAATTTAGGGTTGATTCTCATCCCTTAATACACCCGCCTCCTCTTGGGCATCATACAAAAGATAAAACTCTTCTACACCAATAGACTTGGACAGTCTGAATCCCCTTGAGTCTCAAAGACATTCTCAAGTCCCCTACAAACATAGGAAACCCTGGTCATTCTGGGTAAATCTCCAGTAGAGTTAAAACCCGTGGGTTCTAAAACCCAGTCTCTCTCCCAAAAATCCCCAACCAGGGTCAGTTTATCATCAGTATAACGCTATCCCAAATCAGAACCTCAAGGCATCTGATACCTCAACTCTTCTGTAAACCTTAGCAAGAGTTGATTCCCCATTTTTGACCTGCCTCAGGATCTCAAATAATCCCTAGCAGAGAGCTAGCCTCCTCTTAGGCTTTGTATAATGATCCTTCCTCAGCGAAGTTAGCCTCCTCTTGGGCTTTGTACAAATGATTCTCCCCAGCAGAGCTACCCTTTTCAGACTCTCTTGTTAAATCAATCACACTTTCAGACTCTCTAGTTAAGTTAATTAGCTTTTCAGACTCTCTTGTTGAGTCAATCACCTTTTAGCACTCTCTTGTTGAGTCAAAACCCTTTTAGCCTCAATCTTGGGCTTCGTACAAGACATAAATCTTCATCTTTTAAGCTTGGGACATATATATTCCCCAGCAAAGTCATTTCCTTCTAGCCTTCATTTAGGCTTTGAAGAATGAATTCCTAAGCAGAGTCAAACTCATTTCAGCCTCAATCTTGGGCTTTGTACAAGACACATAAAAATATCCTCACCAGAGTCAGTTAAATTTCCCATTTCAGCCTCAACCTTGGGCTTTGTACAAGACACATACAAACCTCCCCGGCGGAGTCAAAATCCCTTTTTAGCCTCAATCTTGGGCTTTGTACAAGACAGATAATACTCTCCCGCAGAGTCGAACTTTTAGAGATGACGAGTTCTCTCTCAATCAAACATTTAGCTTCAATCTTGGGCTTTGAACAAGACACAAATAAACCCTTTTAGCTTCAATCTTGGGCTTTGAACAAGACACCAAAACATCTTTTTCCTCCCTTAGAATAGGAGGAACTACGATTGCTCTGATTTCCCAGTTTCATTTAAACGGGAATACGTAGGCATAAGATTGCGAAATCTTAGCGAGCATACTAAGCAAAAACTCTAGGTCCAGTACCTTCACACATTATTCAAAACTTAGGTCTAGTACCTTACCAAAAACATCGGGAAAACTCGAACATCAACAAAAACTCACTCACTCACTCATACTTCCCAAGAAACTTTCCCAACCCATTAATGGATAAACACCATCAAGTATAATGCAAAACCTAAAGCTAATATCATGTGGATAACCACATATAGGATGGGTAATTGACAACTTCCCATTGTATAACCTGACCCCGACTCCCCGAATCTCTTTAAGTGTTTGTTCAGTTAAACATTCGCGTGCAAGGTTAGTTTTAGATAGCTTCCCTTTCCCTTCCAGCTTCACGGGATAAATAAGAAATCAGAAAGTAGCACCCACTCCTCCTCCTTGCAGTGAGGAGAAAACCCAGCGATAATGTGGTCGCGACACCGACAAAAATCGCTCGCTACACGTATCTTTTGGTACTGCTTGATGGTCCGGTATCTTTTACCAGACTTCCTTCTCGGACTGCTTCTTCAAGACGAACTCCCATGTTCACCATCTCAGTGAAGTCGTTGGGCGCACTGGCGACCATTCGATCGTAATAGAATGAGCTCAAGGTTTTCAAAAAGATCTTTGTCATCTCTTTTTCCTCAAGAGGTGGACAAATCTGGGCGGCAATTTCACGCCATCTTTGAGCATATTCCTTAAAGGTTTCCTTGTCCTTCTGCGACATGGCTCTGAGTTGATCTCTGTCTGGTGCCATGTCTAGGTTATATTTATACTGCTGAACGAAGGCAGCGCCAAGATCTCTGAAAGTGATTATCTTAGTGCGGTTTAAACCCATGTACCATTTGAGTGCGGCACCGGTTAAACTATCTTGAAAATAATAGATCAGTAGCTATTGGTTCTCTGTATGAGTTGACATCTTTCGAGCGTATATCACCATATGACTTTGAGGGCAAGAGTTTCCCCTGTATTTCTCAAATTCGGGCAATTTGAACTTGTGCGGAATTTTCACATTGGGGACCAAACAAAGGTCTGCGGCATCCTTTCCGAATAAATCCTGACCGCGAATGGCATGTAGTTCCTTCTACATCTCCAGGAATTGTTCCTGGAACTCATTCAATCTGTCGTACATACTTTCATTTCCACCAGAAGGTATCTGTGGAATCGGTCCTTCTGAGACAGTGTGTACCACGGGTGGCGGTATAGTCATTAAGACAGTGACTCTTGGTGGTTTCCTATCCCGAAGTTTGTAACCTTCAGGAGTTGCTGTCATGCCCCTTGCATCTTCGCTTTCCCGAAGTTTGTAACCTTCGGGCCCAGCGGTTCCTACTGCAGTGTCCGGATCTTCCGTGATCGGCAAAATATATCCTTTAGGGATATAGTTGAGTGGCATGCCTCAGGGACGATCTTTAGGCATGTTGTACCGAGGATCATACTTTTCCACTATGGGCGTAAATGTGATCTCTGAGATCACAGTCCTTTGTTGTTGTATCTAAGATGCTGCTAGAGATTGCATGTCATTGTGAAGTTTTCTCAAATCTTCTTTCAGAGTGTCGATTTCATCTCTCAACTCTTTGTTCTCTTCCTCGAGATCATCCATTTTCTTTTTTCGATTGGTCCGAGTATTGTACGAATGAGATATTTTGACTCTAGAATCGAGACACAGACGTGAGATTCGTAAGTAAGAAGAATGCGTTATGTGAGAATGATGAATGATATGCAATAATTATTAAATTTGTTATTTTAATCAAAAGAAACTTCAACAATTGGATTGCAAATATCATACAGTGGGGAGACCGCGTTTTATTGAATTCAAAGATTGCGGAAATGGAAATACTGTAATTTACAAAGTGCTGTAAAAGGAAATGTCTAGACTTATGGATCCTGAGTCCTCTCTGAGGAGAGCTCAGGTGCTGGTTCAGATATTTTCCTTTTCTTTGACCGGGGCTCTTGAGCCGTTGTCGGGTTGTCATTCCTTTGCCAAATGAAAGGAGCGAGCAAATTCCTTTGGTCTTCTTGACTTTCTACAGCATGTTGCTCTAAAATCTCGATCAGAACATCTTTTTCTTTTAACAGTTGCTGAATTTTGGTACACTCCACATTGAGAATGCGATACTTGTTCTTCCAAGATTTCTTCACCCGTTGAACTTTGTTGAGAGTAACCTGGAGTCTTTTCGTATCAGACATAAAATAAAGGACAAATTCCTTTAATGGAAGAACTTCTTTACGAGGGTAAGGCATCCTCAACTTGAGAGCTCTAGCTTGTACGCAGTGGAGATAAGGTTCCACAGAGACACAGTCTGGTTTTCCTAGAGACTCTCGTCCTTTCCTGTGAACATATTTCCAGGCATGCACTATTTCTGTCTTTAGTGCCCTGTCACTTTCTCCTTCCCTGAAGAAAAGACCTTCCAGATGAACATTACGCGGGACATGTCTCATCGGGTATCCGAATTGACGACGAACTAAAACTGGATAATAATTGATTCCTCATTTAGTTCCTATGAGGGGTACATTAGGGAAGTTTCCACAACGGTCAATGATTCTTATCCCGTCATAGATTCGATTGTACCAATCGATGTCAGAGTTAGTAAGAGACATGATTCTCTATGACCGACGTAGAGTACTCTTATGATCCCAGAAAGCAGCAAACTTTGGTAAATGGGAAGTGAACCATTTGTATAGCAGGTGTACACAGCATGTGATCATTCCTCCGCTGTGCAAATTGCTTAAATGTACAGAATGATAAGCATCTGTGAGCAAGGTCGGTACGGGGTTTCCAATCAGAAATATCTTAATGGCATTGATATCAATGAAGTTATCAATGTTGGGAAACAGGAACAACCCGTAGGTGAGTAGAACAAAGATATCTTCGAAAGCAGTAACGTTTCCTATACTGGCAAAGTACAGGGTTTTCTCTATCAAAAACTTGGCCGGTATACCTGGGTTTCCATCCTTAGCGGTCATGTGAGTCCTGACTTCTGATTCATCTAAATGGATTGCTCTTACAATGGTTTGATCCTTTGGAATTTCTTCCAGTCCAGAAAACGGAGCTTGGTCAGTAATGGGTAAATCAATCAGGTGAGAGTACTCCTCCAGCATCGGTGCTAGCTGATAATCTGGGAAGGTGAAACAGTGATAAACTGGATCGTAGAACTGAATCAGCATAGACAGGATTCCTTCAATTACATGGACCCTTAACAGAGACAGTAGTCCTCCGTACTTTGCTCTGAAAGCATCAGGGTTGGTGATCATCCTTTCCAACCCTCTTAAATCCTCTAGTTTTGGAACCTTGAAGGTGTACTTGTGAGTATTCCTTCTACCAAAATCCATAACGCAATCTTTCTCTCTGATATTTGCAATCATTGTCTTAGTTTAAAGTTTTTTAAATGAATGCATGAATGCAGCACACAAAAACATAGAAAAAACATGGGTTTAAAGGTTAAGCATCACGAGCATGGATTCATGGCTCTACCCATTCCCAAAGGTTGTACTATGGTGAATTTTGTACCTGTCCTCAAAATCATTGACCCCCCTTGGGATAACAACAGCAGGCTGGTTCACCCGAGCGAGCTGTAGTATCTTAGGGTAATCTCAAATGAGGGTAGTATCGCATGATAACTATTTCCGATAGCTTCCGCACTAAAAAATAGTCACATGGTCTCAGTCTACTAAATCCTTAGTTTCATGGATACCACAATCGAACAATCTGCTTTTGCAATCGAAGTCACTAGACATTGAATCTGTAAAGGGTGTCTCCACTGATTCGATGGTCTACCAGGATCGCTTATTCAGGAATAACTCCCTGTAAGACCACCCGTCTATGCCATCACTTATCTTAGGTATCACTCAAACTTTCCACATACGGCATCACCCACAGTCCCATTAGTAGAAAAATAAACACGGATATCAAGTAGGAAAAGTGATATATATATATATATATATATATATATATATATATATATATATATATATATATATTTATTCCTAAAACTAACATCCTAGACCTCTTAAGAATTCTAGTCTATAATCCTAAACAGATCAAAGACGTCCCCAGCAGAGTCGCCATTTTTCTGTTGGAAAATGGGGACGATGATGACCAATGTAAAATAGATCATACAAGATCTCCCCAGCAGAGTCGCCATTTTTCTGTAGCGTGCGATTTTTTTCGGTGACGCGACCACCTTACCGCAGAAATTGGGTTTTCTCCTCAATGAAGAGGAGGGGGTGCTACTTTCTGATTTCTTATTTATCCCGTGAAACTGGAAGGGAAAGGGAAGCTATCTAAAACTAGCCTTGCACGCGAATGTTTTACTGAACACACGCTTAAAGAGATTCGGGGAGTTCGGGGTCAGGTTATACAATGGGGAGTTGTCAACTACCCATCCTATATGTGGTTATCCACAGGTCGTTAGCTTTAGGTTCAGCTTTGTACTTGATGGTGTTTATCTGTTAATGGGTTGGAAAAGTTTCTTGGGAAGTATGAGAGAGAGAGAGTGAGTTTTTTTTTATGTTCGGGTTTTCTGATGTTTTTGGTAAGGTACTGGACCTAAGTTTTGATTGGTATGAAGGTACTGGACCTAGAGTTTTTGTTTGGTATGCTCGCTAAGATTTCACAATCTTATGCCTACGTATTCCCGTTTAAATGAAACAGGGAAATCAGAGCAATCGTAGTTCCTCCTATTCTAAGGGAGGAAAAGATGTTTTGGTGTCTTGTTCAAAGCCCAAGATTGAAGCTAAAAGGTTGAGTATTTGTGTCTTGTTCAAAGCCCAAGATTGAAGCTAAAAGGTTTGACTGAGATAGAATTTGTCATCTCTAAAGGGAGACATCTCGTCTATTTATCACAATAGTTGGGTGACTGATTATAAAGGAGGATTACTTTAACTGGGATGTGAGAATCCAGCAATGCAATAATTTCCTTTATATGGGATTTGTCCTGAAGGAGAAAACTTTAACTCAGTATAGAGCAATGCCATTTTCCTTAGGAATCTTTCATGCTAAGAGAGGGAATGTGGCGTGGATGTAAATAATCCAGGGGCTTACCGCTTACAGCAATTAGATGAAAGAGGAAGTTTACCAGGATAAGAGATGGACGACATCTTGGATATTTGAATCAACAAGTGTGCCACTTACAGCGGTTATCTGGGATTAAGGTTTGTTTTGAGTTATCTGTTTTGATGAGTGATAAACAGAGAAATGACTTCCTATAGAGGGTTTTTGATATCCTCTGAGGGGATGTTGATTTTTGTGTGACTTGATCAAAGCCCAAGGTTGAAGCTAAGAGATTGATTGACTCCACTAGGGAAGTCCTTATACAAAGCCTAAGAGGAGGCTGGAAAAAGGATGACTCAGCAAGAGAGTGTTTATCTGTCTTGTACAACGCCCAAGATTGAGGCTAAATGAGACTGACTCTTTTGGGGATATCATTATACAAAGCCTAAGAGGAAGCTAAAAGTTTGACTTTTCTGGGGAAATATTGTGTCTATCTTGTACAAAGCCCAAGATTGAGGCTAAAAGGAACTTTGACTCCGTTGGGGAGGGTTTGAATGTGTCTTGTACAAAGCCCAAGATTAAGGCTGGAAAGAAACTGACTCTATGGGAAAGAAATCTTTATCTGTCTTGTACAAAGCCCAAGGTTAAGGCTAAAAGAGACTTTATTGACTCGGTTGAGGATATTTTAGGTGTCTTGCACAAAGCCCAAGATTGAGGCTAAAATGATTTTGACTCTGCTGGAGAGTATTACCTGTCTTGTATAAAGCCCAAGATTGAGGCTGAAAGAGGATTGACTCTGCTTAGGAGATTTATATGGTGTCTTATACAAAGCCCAAGATTGAGGCTGGAAAGGGTTTGACTCAACAAGAGAGTGCTTTTATCTATCCTGTACAAAGCCCAGGATTGTGGTTGAACAAGCTGGAGAAATCATTATACAAAGCCTAAGAGGAGGCTGAAAGTTTCTACTATGGGAAATCTTTATACCAAGCCTAAGAGGAGGCTGGAAAAGATTATCTTAACAAGAGAATGGTTTTATCTATCTTGTACAAAGCCCAGGATTGAGGCTAAAAGGGTTTACTCAACAACAGAGTGTTGAAACATGATTGACTCAACAAGAGAGTCTGAAAAGGTGATTGACTCAACAAGAGAGTCTGAAAAGGTTAGCTCCGCTGGGGAGAATCATTGTACAAAGTCCAAGAGGAGGCTGACTATGCTGAAGAACGGAAGGATCATTATACCAAGCCTACGATGAGGCTAACTTCTGCTAAGGATTATTGAGATCCCAGAGTAGTCCAAACGGGGAATCAACTCTTGCTGAGGGTTATAGAAGAGTTGAGATATCAGAGACCTTGAGGTTCTGATTTAGGATAGTGTTATACTGATGATAAGCTGACCCTGGCTAGGGATTTTTAGGAGAGAGACTGGGTTTTAGAACCCATGGGTTTTAAATCAGTTGGAGATTGACCCAGAATGACCAGGGTTTCTCCTATGTTTGTAAAGTGCTTGAGAATGTCTTTGAGATCCTGAGAGGGGATTAGACTGACCAAGTCTACTGGTATGGAAGAGATTATCTTTGTACGATGCCCAAGAGGAGGTAGGTGTTTTAAGGGATGAGAATCAACCCTCAATTGGTCTGAGATTTGACACTGGAAAGACTGCTCTACCAAAGGATGACTAAGTTCTGTCTTATACCTTTAAGAGGTCGTCGGGTCCTTGTATTAAGCCCAGGAGAAGGCATGAGAACTTCTAAGAAGTCAGAGGGTCCTTGTACAAAGCCCAAGAGGAGGCGGGGATGCTTTTAGGAAGCCCGTGGGTCCAAACATAAGAATAGTTCAAGAAAAGTTTCACCGGGAATAATCTTTTCTTTAGTGAACAGTTCTAGGGTTTGAAGAAATTCAAGAGAAGTTTCACCGGGAATTAATACTCTCTGGAGAAACTGAATTTCTTTGACAAGTTCTAATAGTTATAGTCTGAGTAAAGGTTCACCGAGAATACTGCCTTTCTCTTTGTTCCATATTGTTTAAGCCCAAGAGAAGGCAAGACTGCATCTGAAAATCCTATGGAGATCTAGTTTTGACTATATTAAAGAGTGACCAACTGGATTTACCTAGTTCTAGACCTAGTTGCCGGGGAAAACTCTAAATAGATATACTAGTATATATATATAATTGATATATGACAAGTATTTAAAAGGATATGAAAGAAGGACTTACAGGGGAGCAGCTTCCCACAATACAGTTATATATATATATATATATATATATATATATATATATATATATATATATATATATATATATGAAAGCAAGTAAATGAAAGCTGATAAAAACTTACAGGTGAGCAAGCTTCTATGCTGTATTGTTAGTTGTTCAAAGAAAATGAAGAAAGTTTTGATAACAACTGTATATTTGAACCTAAATCAAAAGAGAATTTGTTTTTGAAAAGATTGTTGGGGCTTATACTCAAGGAGAGGCCCAGATGAACAAAACAGTAATCTTAGCGTTGTTTTAAAAATTGTACTGAGACTTATACAATGACTGAGGCCCAAAGAGGTTTTCTGTACAAAGGGATGAGTATTATAACTCAAGGAGAGGCCCAAAGAGTTTGAAAAAAAATAAAAGAAATGGGGCTTAGAATACAAGGGTAGGCCCAGGTTATTTTTTTTTGAACTGGCGATCGTGCCGGGATTTTCTAAAACACAGTGGGACTTATACAATGACGGAGGCCCAAAAATCATTTATATACAAAGGGGGTTGGGTCTTACACTCTTTTAGAAGCCCAAAGATTTATTTTTGTACAAGTGATGGGGCTTACAACTCTAGGAGAGACCCATGGCTAAACAGTGATCGCACTGTTGTTTTGAAAATTGTACTAGGACTTACACAATGATTGAGGCCCAAATTATTTGTATTTACAAAGGGGTTGGGTCTTACGCTCTATTAGAGGCCCAAAGAGTTTGAAAAAAGTAATGGTGAGGGTGGAAATGATCAAAACCCTAATTTGCTTAAAAAAGGAATTAATGTTGATTAAAAATTCATAAAATTATGGAAGATTTAATCAAACATTTGAAAAAATGAATTGTAATCTTGGATTAATGTTTGAAAAATCATGTTTTTATCCATAGAATGATTAAAAAATCATTAAATTTTGGAAAATCAAGAGAGAGAAATATTTTAAATGTTCAAAAACAAATAAAAATTAATTCTTTGCAAAAATATTAAATATCTGAAATAAATAATTTTTTTGAGAAATTCTTGTAAAATAAAATATTTTAATATTTCTGTGAATTTTGTAAAAAAGAATCAACTCAAAATCATTAAAATTCAGAGAGAAATTAGTTTTTGAATCAATTAAATAAAATGACAAAATTCAAATATTCAAAAATTTTAAAAATGGTGCCAAGAACACACCAAGAACACGCGCTTGTTCTGATTTTTGCAGATTTGCAAAATTCATGATTTCTCACTGATTACTTGATGAAATCACATGATCCAAATATCAAACTTGTTCGTTTTTGACTCACGATCATGACTATGGTACTTAATTTCATTTATTTTCAGTGTGGAGTAAGATAACCGTGATGAACACAGATGAACCCTAATTTGCACAAACCAATATGAAATTCATACACGGTTGATTCATGGCAATTGATTGAGGGTTATTACTCTATATACATGCAGAAACAAGATGGTAACTCAAAAACTCATTTATGATGCTGGATCATGGAGTTTGAGAGTGTCAGGCTTACCTCTTGCAGCTGATGATCGAATTCTGAGTTGGAGGTGTTGTAAGTTGGTTCTAATTATCTGGACAACTTCCTTAGGTACCAAGGGTTGTGTCTGAATGTTTGGAGTAGTTTGAAATGAGATGGAACTTGAGATGGTACCTCAACTACAACTCTGTCAAGAACTTGAGCAGTTAGCTAGTGATTTTGTGAAATTGGTGTTCCAGATGTTATGTAAGAGTTTGGATCACCTCTATATGTTATATGTGAGGTGTGTGAACCATTGGTTTGGTTGGAATCACTCTCAAATGCAAAACCCGATAGCGACTTGCAAGAGAAGGTGTTTTTGGAGCGAAAGTGGTGATTTTGAGAAAGGCATCTGTGTAGGACCTTTGGTGTACTCAAACTGATCAAAATTGAGGCCTATTTATAGTGTGTCAAATTTGTTTTGCAAGGAACAGTGTGTGGCAACTGCAACAGGCCTATGGTCCTCTATTGTATGAGCTTATCTTGACTCATTTGGTTGATCATGGACTGATACATGCCAGCTCTATGCATCCATTGAATGTCTCAAAACAAAATTGGAGTCTTGAGGCATCTTTAGCTTTTAGGGATGGCACACCTACATGTAGTTCCAAAGACTTGGAAGGCTTATGGATCAGTGTTTGTTCCTCCTTGGTCTCCCCCTGAGGTGTGCAGATGGATAAACATGTCTTTGATGACACATAATATGCAAATTCGACCAAATGCACAATTCTGACTTAATGAAAAATCAAATTTTGGAGCTAACTTCCCATGGATGTATCTCTCAGCTCAAAATGAATTAGAGAGACTTCTTGTACTTTTTGAAAAGCTTGAATGATGTACTAAAACATTGAAGTTTGAAGATTTCACTGATTCATCTTGGATCAATGTGAAAAATGCCTTGGAAGTTTGATGTTTCATACTGAAATTACAAGGCAGAATTTTCACTGTGTTTTTTGACATATTTTGGGTTTTTCACCACTTTGATCCACTACTAACTAAAAATCCATGAAGAATTGGAACTTGATGTAGTTTAAGCTTTTGTAGAGTGTAGCAAGACCTACAAATCCAGCTTTGGATCACCCAAAATGGTTTCTTGGATCTCAAGTTATGGTCCTTGGAAGTTGGTACCCTAGCCACTTTGTTCCATAACTTAGAAAAATACTAAGTTTTTTTTATGGTTACCCCTTTAGCAAGTTAACTCACTTTCTTTGATTTTTCTTGATGAATGATGATTCAAATCACATATTAACATTGTTTTAGGGTTAAGGAACCTTGGTTGACCAAAAATCCAAAAAGTCAAACTTGGATTTTTGTACAGTTGACTTTTTCCATCAGATGAAATTTTGACTTTGTGATCCTTTTGTGAAATCAATCCTTAGGTTCAATTAAACTTCATGGATGACCTCCAAGGGTATTTAGGAATGTCTTGGACCCCTCCCCAAGGTTTTAGATCAAGGGTAGGCCAACAGTCAAGGATATGGTTTGACTTTTTCCATCAGAAACCCTAATTTGTGATCAGATGGTTTTGAGCTCTTGTGGCTTATGATTTGAGCTCTTTGAGTCAATCAAATCTTGTTAACATGTCAATATGATGTATTTGATGTCTTTGAAGTTCATTTTGGAGCTTCAAGGCATGCCTCACTTCACAAGTTAACTCAAGGGTTGAATTAGGTCAAAACCCTAATTCCTGATTCTTTGATAGATGGACCTCCAAGGTGATTTTGCCATTGTGGGTGGGCTCTTGAGATTCTTTTGAGCTTATAGGACCACACATTGAGGCATTGGCTCATGTCCAGAGGGAAATTTTCATCTGGAGGCCTCAGTCGACCAAAACCCTAATTTGGGGACACAAGCGATCTTGAGGCTTGATCCACTTGGAATGCTGCAACCCTGTTCTTGTTTCTTAATGTAGGAGTCCTCTTGATCCTTTGTGGATGTTTTGAGAGGCTAGACAAGTTGAAGATCATGTCATTTCTTAATTGATCCTTGTCTAGATGCTCTGAGAGAGCTCAAAACCCTAATCTTTGATTGTAGTGAATGCTCAACCATCTTTGAGGAGATTTATGAGGCATGATGGTTCATCCATATTATGATGATGATTTGCACAATGATAGGAAATCTTGGTGGTCAAAATTTGGGGTATGACAGATGGCCTTCTAGTGCTCACCATTTGGATTACTAGTAAAATCTACTCATTTTACTAATTGCAAATGCTATGTTCGGTCTAGTACATTGTATGCACTTGAATATTCCAATTGAGCCACAACTCCTCCATCATTCTTTTGAAGGTTGACACTAGAATCAAATAGGGTGGTCACTTCCTTAAAGCATAGGTGTTTGAACTTATCAAGCACTTTCTCAACATAGATTGTTTGACTAAGTTTATAATGTAACACCCTAAACCCCCACGGAAATTAAAATAAATTATCATAGTAAAATAAAACATACAATCAGTTAGGATGCTACATTCAACAAATGCCTACTCATGCATACGATATTTAACACATAGATATTATCAATAAAAACATACTTAATCCATCTCCTCATAAAACAGCAGAAAATTCAACTGAAACATAACATGTTTACTACCACATCATCATCATCAAGTAAATAAAACGATGATAACTAATAAAATGAACAACGACAGGCGTTCCAAAACCCAGTGTTACAATTAGAGCAGATGCTGACTCAATGAAATAAAAGAGAAGACTCTGTCTTCACTAACTTCAACTCTGCACTAATCCTGCTTATCTGCATGTTACCCACATAGAGGTAACATTCAAACAAAAGGAGTGAGATTCTCAAATCAACATAAGAAATGCATAAGATAAGTATGAAAGAACATAATCCATATACGGCTCACCCTAACAACACAACATCAACACAAATACGAATTTCCATACAAGCATACAATCATATGCACCACAACACAACACAATGCAATGCAATGAGACCCACTACTCGACTCAATGCATGTGGTACTAATACAATCCATTTTTCATGATCACAATTCCCGTCAAAATTTCCATATAAGTCACTCACACCCCACATGGGAACATGACATCCGTGATCGATCATACCCCACATGGGCACATGATCACCCGTAATCGCTCACACCCCACATGGGCACATGATTACCTCAACACCAACAACAAGACGATTCCATTTCAAGGAATCCCGATAAGACGCTCACACCCCACATGGGCACACGACTTATCACACAACTTGTGCAACATGACATGCATACAACGACAATATACAATGACAACTAAATGCATATGACTAACAATGCGTCAATTTATCATACTACAACCATCCAACACATACAACAACAGCAATTCATAGCCATAACACGCATACACACAACCGAAATCACCATTTCATCGTACAACACATAACAACATACACAAAAACCCAATTAACGCGTCGAATGGTTGGAATTATGGTACTGAAATTAATTTTAACAAAAAGGATATGAAACCATATTTCCAACGCTTCGAACGGCGACTGAAACGGATTTACGGGTCAAAAGATACGAATTTTTAAAGTTTCAGAAAATTCGGTTCGTCTCAGCTCTGCTCGCCTGATGGTCGCCTGGCGGAGTACCAGCGAAACCACTTTCGCCTGGCGAAATCCTCCTTCGCCTGGCGAATTCCCCTTTCACCTCATGCTCGCCTGGTGGAGCACTGGTGAATCTCCTTCCCCAATACAAATTCTAGAAACCCCTATTTTTCACCCTTCGTTCGCATCTCAATTCGCCTGGCGACCATCTGGCGAATTTTCTCCTGGAGACCATCTGGCAAATTTTTGCCTGGCGAATTTTCCTTTCGCTAGGCGGATCTGCACGAATCAGCAATCCTGCGATTGCGATTCTGCACGACTTAGACCTCAATTCTTCTCAGATTTCACTCACAATCAGTCCAAAAACACACATATAACCACATATGAACACACAAACAAGTAGGAAACACAGAAACCACATTTCAACCGTTAAGTTTATGCATTATTTCCTCTTATCAAACTTCTGACTCGTAAAAAAACCCCAATCCCAATTCAACACAACAACACATAGGGATGATCCTAAAGTTTATCTACCCTCATACAAACATTATGCAACCCTTAGAGATTAAAGAACCCTACCGTTACCTTAGTGACGATTCTTCGAAGGTTCTCTAAGCCCTAGCTCTGCTTCTCTCTTCCGTTCTTCATTTTCTCTAGAAACACGATCGTTCACAATGACTCTCCTCCTTCTCCAATTTCCTCTTTTTCCTACTTTAACCCTTAGACCCTTATTATGCTTTTCCTTCTTTATCCTCACTAATCACCACAAATGGACCACTTTGCTCTCCCTATTTCTTGTTTTTACATATATTATTAATATTATTATTACCTCAATATTATTATTATTATTATTATTACCTTACTAATTAAATAATAATAACAATATTTCTTAATAATTCACGTTAATATTATTAATCAATATTCCCAATATTAATTAACAAATTACTAACCACACCACTCCTTCCTGCACTTTAATCCCTATAATTCTAAGGTCACTACCCCATACCAAGGGCAACCCAAATATGATCAAAACACGCATAACCATACACATATACACAACATCATACAATTTCTAATTACGAAAAATAGTAAAATAAATCGGGGTGTTACAACTCTCCCCCACTTAGAATATTTTCTCCCTCAAAAATTTACCTCATGCGAACAGCTCAGGATAGGACTCTTGCATCCTGCTCTATAACCCCCAAATCATAAAAGGCAACACCATGAATAACACGAAATAACAAACACCTCATCAATAACAACAACAAGATTCAATGCTCACGCAATGCACTCGACGACTAACTCAAGACGCAAATAATAACTGAGTTACGCACACACATGTTCACTCTTGAACTAGAACACATCACAATCGTTACAATCACCACAAGTAACATTCCCATGATTCCCAATCCCAGGAATTAGCTACACGCACTCGGATCACCACCATAGGAAATGAGGCAACCAAAGAGATAAGAACATATAGTTCTACGACACAACGTCGTCCTAACCACTTCAACATAACCGGAACACCAACCTCGTGGTCACACAATCATCAAAACAACAATTCTATGATTCACCAATCGAACATGTAACTAGTAGTACATGATTAATATTTAAACCTTTCACCATATCACTTCCATTCCTGCAGGTCTTAACGTTCAACCTTTGAATTCCTACCGTTCACGCATTCATATTCGAATCGCGCTACATCACGCTTCCGCTGCGCCACTCTAATTACTCGCAACTATCAAATCTACCAATTTCACATCCAACTTCTGACTCTCTCTAATATTCACCAGGAAGTCATCATTCACCTTTTATATACCCAACCTCTCACTCTACTGCGTCATCTCACACACTAGATATAAGTCTTTGGACTGCTACTCAATTCTAATTCTCTGACCATCAAAGCAGACATATGAAAAGACTTTCGACCTAACTCATCAGGCACGATATTAACTTTACCAATAGGATAATTCGAGCCAAGGTCGTAACTCATCAAGAATTCCAACCATCCTCGTTGCCTCATATTCTATTCCTTCTGACCAAACAGGTGTTCTACACCCTTGTGATTACTAAACACTTCGGGTCTAGATCCATAAAAATAATACCTTCGGATCCTCAACACAAATGCAACCGTAGCCAATCCCAAATCTTGAACAGGATAGACCCTTTCATGAATCCTCAATTGTCGTAAAGCATAAGCTACGGCTTCACCATCTTACATTAGTACACTGTCTAAACTCATCACAAACACATCCCAATACCCTACAAATGGTTTATTTGGATCAAGCAGAATCAAAACTGGGGTCGTAGTCAACTTCTACTTCAGCTCTCTAAAACTTTCCTCACAACGAACATCCCCACACAAATGACTTACCCTTCGCAAGTCAACTGAGATAAAATGCTAACTTGGAAGAGTCTTCCATAACCTGCGGTAATCACCCATTGAGTCCAAAAATCCTCCAATCTCCTTAACCAACTTCGAAGCTTTCTCATTGTAGAACTGCATCTACTTTGGATGGATCCACGACAACACCCTTATCTGAAATAACATAACCAAGAAAACTCATCCTTATCAACCAAAAATTACGCTTTGATAACTTAGCATAAAACTTCATCTCTTCCAATACTTGTAACTCAATTCTCAAATACTCTACACGTCCTTCTTCTGATTTTATAATAGATCATAATACCCCAACGAACACCACTTCGAACTTATCCGACTAAGTATGGAAGATATGATTTGTAATCCCCACATACACCCCAAGCGCATTACAAGCACCGAACAACATCATCCTATATTGTAATACTCCAAACCGAGTTCCAAAGATTCCAAGTCATTTATTCTTGAAAGTGGACACTTATCCTTAAGCACTTTGGAGAGTTATCAATCTGCATAAAAACACACTTATCCACTGGAGTGCCAACCCATCAAACAGTACACAAATCTCATTTATGTCCATCAATAGAATCACCTCCCTATCAACAAACAACCGTTTAGTATAGGTTCAACACTCTCCAATGATAGAGATGCAGGAGTAATACTACTACAACCATAACATACGCAACCTTCGAAATTCATCCTAAGTTCGAAACGATTTATCCAAAACAGCTTAACAACCTCTTGTTCTGGTTACCACATTCCATATCAATTCTTCTTACGGGGTTTCGACCCACTCAAGGTTTCTGTTGACACGATATTTTCAACCCATAACAAAGTAATACCATCAAGGAACTTCAAATCATCCGCGATTCGTCACAATTCAAACTCAAGCTATCTAGAATACAACTGTGGGTTTCCATACTACTCACCAATTAACACGCGACCTCATGCTATCAACCATTTCTCTACTAACAATACTGAAGCTCTCCAAGGCGACACCCTTGGTCTCACAAATCTTCTTTCTAGTAAATCTTTTAACTGCTCTTTTAGTTCTACTAATTCTAACGTCGAGATCATGTATGATGCCCTAGAATATGGTACCAGGGACACGATCAACAGAGAATTCCACCTCTATCTTTAGCGGCACATCCGATATGTCATCCAAAAACACGTCTGGAACTCACGCACAACTGGCAGTTCATCGTTGTGACTTTACTACTAATCTCCAGAACACCATCATTGCAAGCATGGCAAACATCTGAGCATCATCTCTTGAGAGTTCTTCTACTTACTTAGCAGGTATAACCTTAACTCTTCACTTTCGCCAAAGTTAAGTTCACTCTTTACTCTCTAATAAGCAACCATCAACAATACCAGATCATTTCCTCTCAGATACATCCCAACTTACCGACGTACAAAACCTCAAATTTGCCTCACCTTCAGATATATAAGAATCTGCATCGGCTCATCAAAACCATCGGTAAGCACTTTGCTTAACTTCGAATAATTCACTGAACACACTATCTAAGCCGACAAGATACATCCATTCCATCCCGCATGATCCTGTCTACTATCAACAAGAGATTAAGGGTGATCAATTCCTCAATTTGTCAATAGACAGCCGACCATCATGATGGGACATAAACCATCTTTACCAAACTATAATAGTGTTCCTTGCATCTTCTGCACAAGCTATCTAAGGCACAATCCTTAGTTGATATAAGCATTCTTTCTGTATTTCCTTCAGTTTCAGAAACAACACACTCTCACAACTCCTACATTCTTGAAATCAGCAGCACACTACCTTACATATCCAAACAATTGGTAAACACAGGGTTTAGCTCCTACCAACGCGTCTCAAGAATAACATCATCTTGTTCCAACTGAAGACAAACTGTGCCATCCTTAGGAAACACGTCGGGATACTCCACACATCACTAACCGACCTCTAGCCAAAACATCGCCTTGTCCCTCACAAGGAAGCGAACAGCGAGGACACATGCTCGTCTTCCTTCGAGGGTTACACCATTCTCAAACAGGTGAACAACCCAACACTGCACTCCCTCATGTAGTAACATAATATCCGATCTCTTCAACAACGGGAACAACATTGTCCCAATCAACAATTGCACTCTTGCAATCAACAACACACTAAGCCAAGACTCCACACCCGAAGCATCTTGGAGAAACACAAGCTTCTCCCTCACTTGTCTCACTCTCACCTGCAGACAAGGGATTAGAATAACAAGAAAGTACTGATAGTGTTTCACACACATATCACATACTAAGGAACAAAAAACATCGACAGTATTCAACTGTTACACGACAACGACTGGACAACTTGGCCAGACGGACCGACCTGCTTTGATACCACTATGTAACACCCTAAACCCTTGCGACAATTAAAATAAATTATCAGAGTAAAATAGAATGTACAATCAGTTAGTATGCTACATTCAACAAATGCCTACCCATGCATACGATATGTAACACAGATATATTATCAATAAAAGAATACTTAATCCATCTCCTCATAAAACAGCGAAACATTCAACTGAAACATAACATGTTTACTACCACATCATCATCATCAAGTAAATAAAACGACGATAACTAATAAAATTAACAACGACAAGAATTCCCAAAACCCAGTGTTACAATCAGAGCAGACACCGACTCAACAAAATAAAAGAGAAGACTCTGTCTTCACTAACTTCAACTCCTCACTAATCCTGCTAATCTGCATGTTACCCACATAGAGGTAACATTCAAACAGAAGGGGTGAGATTCTCAAATCAACATAAGAAATGCATAAGATAAGTATGAAAGAACATAATCCATATACGGCTCACCCTAACAACACAACATCAACACAAATACGAATTTCCATACAAGCATACAATCATACGCACCACAACACAACACAAGGCAATGCAATGAGACCCACTACTCGACTCAATGCATGTGGTACCAATACGATCCCTTTTTCAAGATCACAATTCCCGTCGAAATTCCATATAAGTCGCTCACACCCCACATGGGCACACGACATCCGTGATCGCTCACACCCCACATGGGCACGCGATCACCCGTAATCGCTCACACCCCCACATGGGCACATGATTACCTCAACACCAACAACAAGACGATTCCATTTCAAGGAATCCCGATAAGACGCTCACACCCCACATGGGCACACGACTTATCGCACAACTTATGCAACATGGCATGCATACAACGACAACATACAATGACAACTAAATGCATATCAATGCGCCAATTCATCATACTACAACCATCCAACACGCAGTCCATACCTGCCAACACATACAACAACAATAATCCATAGCCATGACACGCATACACACAACCGAAATCACCATTTCATCGTACAACACATAACAACATACACAAAAACCCAATTAATGCGTCGAATGGTTGGAATTCTAGTACTAAAATTAATTTTAACAAAAATTATATGAAACCAGCTTTCGAACGCTTCGAACGGCAACTGAAACGGACCTACGGGTCAAAAGATACAAATTTTTAAAGTTTTAGAAAATTCGGTTCGTCTCAGCTCTGCTCGCCTGGCAGAGCACCAGCGAAACCACTTTCACCTGGCAAAATCCTCCTTCGCCTGGCGAATTCCCCTTTCACCTCATGCTCGCCTGGTGGAGCACTGGCGAATCTCCTTCCCCCATGCAAATTCCAAAAACCCCTATTTTTCACCCGTCGCTCGCCTCTCAATTCGTCTGGCGACCATCTGGAAAATTTTCTCCAGGCGGATTTTCCTTTCGCCCAGCAGATCTGCGCGAATCAGCACTCCTGCGATTGCGATTCTGCACGACTCAGACCTCAATTCTTCTCCGATTTCACTCACAATCAGTCCAAAAACACACATATAACCACATATGAACACAAAAACAAGTAGGAAACACAAAAACCACATTTCAACCGTTAAGTTTATGCATTATTTCCTCTTATCAAACTTTCGACACGAAAAAAAAACCCAATCCCAATTCAACACAACAACACATAGGGATGATCCTAAAGTTTATCTACCCTCATACAAACATTATGCAACCCTTAGAGATTAAAGAACCCTGCCCTTACCTTAGTGACGATTCTTCGAAGGTTCTCTAAGCCCTAGCTCTGCTTCTCTCTTCCGTTCATTTTTTCCTCCAGAAACACGATCGTTCACAATGACTCACCTCCTTCTCCAATTTCCTCTTTTTCCTACTATAACCCTTAGACCCTTATTATGTTTTTCCTTCTTTATCCTCACTAACCACCACAAATGGACCACTTTGCTCTCCCTATTTCTTGTTTTTACATATATTATTAATATTACCTCAATATTATTATTATTATTATTATTATTACCTCAATATTATTATTATTATTATTACCTTACTAATTAATAATAACAATATTTCTTAATAATTCACGTTAATATTATTAATCAATATTCCCAATATTAATTAACTAATTATTAACCACACCACTCCTTCCTGAACCTTAATCCCTATAATTCTAAGGTCACTACCCCATACCAAAGGCAACTCAAATATGATCAAAACACACATAGCCATACACATATACACAACATCATACAATTTCTAATTACAAAAAATTGTAAAATAAATTGAGGTGTTACACATAACCCCCACTATTTTGCTTTACTTTGATCCCCAAAAGTGTGTCAACTAGTCCCAAATCATTCATCTTGAATGTGGAAGTTAGAAACCTCTTTGTTTCTAAAATTTCATTCATCTTGTTGATAATGATCAATCTGTAATACCCTAATTTTTACCCCTAAGATCTCACATATCATTTGCATCTTCACACCACAAACAAGATCATAAGCTTTGGTTCTCTTGCCCTCCTCTGAAGGTTTGTTCTTGAGTGAGATTGCCAAGCACCCATGTTCTCTTGTTTGTTTGATGTTTGTATTTGTTTATTTTTACTAACCATTAAATGAAAATAAAAAAAATGTTTGTTTTTCCATTACTAACTTTTTCAGGAAGAATTTGGATCAAGGATATCAAAATCAGTTCCTCAGCTCGAATGAAATTCATCTGAACAAAGTCAAAGTTGATCTGCAAACAATTCAAAATCATCTGATCAAGAGTTTCCAAGATTTAATTGATTATTATTCAAGAGACTCCAAGGTTCATGTGTTTATTTCCATGCCTTCTTTGACAAGCAAAAGAATCGAGCCAGAGCCAAGACAGCAGATCAACAAGGTCAATTTTCACAAATTTTCACTGCGGTAATCGATTACCAGCATTAGGGTAATCGATTACTCAGTGCGTATTTTGTGAAAATGTGCCAAATTTAAATTCTGCAGCATTTTGGCACCAATTTTCAAATATTTCATCATGAGAATATTCTAAATCACCTTATTTTATTTCCTTTACCTCATCATAATTAATTCCCAATATACACCCTCATTAATCACCATTTGATTTTGATTTTACCTCCAAAATTCAAATTTCATTCCTAATTTTGTATCCAAACCAAATTCCAAACCACCAAAATTTCCAAGCCTAAATTCTATTAATAGAGGCCTCATTTCATTCATTCTACAAGCTTTTGATAGCCAAGAAACCTCTTGCAAAATTCTCTCCCCAACCACAAAATTCACTCAAAGCTCACTTTCTTCTTTTGAAAGTTAACAAGTTTTCACATTAAATATTGTTCAACTTTGAGCTAAACCTTCATCCAAACTTGTTTTCTTCATCAATTCTTGTAGATCAAGGCTTTGGAGTTTGGATCTTGGAGTAATTTGAAGCAATTTTCAGATTTGGATTGGTAATTCATATTTCTTCATCCTTAAGCTTCATCTTCATCTTCCACCATGTAGATCTTTGGTGATTCTTGTTACTTGATCCTTTGGATCTTGTAATTGTGTTTGATTGTTGGTTTTTACTGTTGTTTTACTTAAAATTTCGTGCAATTTTGGTTCTATGATCACAAGGTGTTTGAAGAAAGTTTTAAAAGATGATCATGCTGATTTTTGCATATTTTGTTTGACTCTGCGTGCAGAGTAATCGATTACTTAATTCCTTGAGGAATCAGGGTAATCGATTACCCTAGGACAGAATGGTGTTTTTGGCTTGTTTTGGGACTTTTTTTGGTTGTTTTTTGCCATTTTCTTCCCCTTCCCTTTTTTCTTAGCCTTAGATCACATAATTTTGTGGTTTAATATGGCTTTCTCTTCATCTATTTCTCTTTTATTTGGATCCATGAAAGTCTTATGGATCTTAGAACTTCTTTGCTGAAGTCTTAATCAAGACTAGATCATTACCTTTTTTTTTTCTTTTCGTGCGGTATTGCTTTCAGATGACGATTTACATATCGCTCATCTAGCTTGCATTAGCATAAAGATCATTTTGACCGGCCTTGAGTAGGGTGACTTCTATATAAGTCACTTGGCAATCTCTTAGCATAGCGCTACATTTGTCCTTCTCCGAATCGGAACAAGAACTTTCGTGGCCCAAACTTATGATTGTAAGCCCAAGGATGGTTGATCTTTTGTGTTAGGTTCAAAATCTATGAAGCTTGTTGTGTAGAGACTTTGATTCTATCAATCTTCTAACAAGTCTTCATTAAACTTGGCCTAACTACATTGTTCATTCATTATAGTTCATGACGCGAGACGGAAAACCGAGTATTTTTGTAAGTGCGATTGTTAGTCTCCTACTTTCCATGGCGTGGTTTGAAATAGATTAACCTTTGGGTTCTTCATGAGACTAAGTTAGATATCCGTCGATTTCATCCAGATTGAAGCTTTTCTTGTGATTAATGTATGGGGTTATGTTTTCATTATGATGGGAACTAGTGAGTGGCTCCGAAAAATACTCAAATTTGTGTTACCTTTTAAAGGCTTATGATATTGGTGCCTTTGTGATGTTATTGTGATATATTGTTTATGTTTCCTTCTTGCTCCCTATCTCTCTTTATTTTTATGCTTTATGTTATCATATCATATCATTCTACATTGTTTATGTTTCCGTCATTTTTCTTTTGTCCACTTGGACCATTTGTTTATGTTTATTCTCTTTTTCTTTTGTCCAACTGGACCAAAAACACTAATAAAGGCTTAAACCCCTAAAAAACTTGTTCTCATGATGTTGGACTATGGTTACTATCCTTTGCATTTGGACATGGAACTTTGGACTTAGAATTAGGATCCTAACCTATGCGTGGAAGTTTGTGATTAAAAACCTTGGATTTTGGATACTTGAAGTTCTCCTTTGAAGACTTATTTTGCTCAATACCAAATCAAAAAGGAAGAATGCTTATGCTATGGAGCTTGCTTGCGTGGTTAGATCGTTCTTATCCTTATCTTTTACTTTGCTTTCCAGGGTAGTCACTTATTCTCCACCCCTTCTTCAATTTTCAAAATCTTTTCTCTTTTTCAAAACCTTCTTGTTTTCAAACTTAAAACCACTTTCATAATAAAAACCTTGACTTTTGTCAAGTGATTTTCAAACTTTGTTTTCTTTAATAAATGTCAATCAATGTTAATCATACTTTGACCATTTCAAAAAGACATAAAAAAATATAAAACTCATTCAAACCTTTTTGTGCTTTTGTGCACTTTTTCTTTTAAAGTTTTCAAAAAGATTAGACATGAATCATCTTCTTTGATGAGATGTAAAGCTCCTAACCATGGTATTTTGTGTAAAGAATGGTCATTTTCCACTTAGATGTTGAAGTGATTAGTCTTGTTGATTTTATTCCAAGCAAATCCTCCATCTTGATGTGATGCAAATGCCTCTGTCACATACCATTGGGTAATTATTTGAGTATTCTCTCTTGAGAATGACGGGTTGTCTTTTCAAGATAAAATGAATCATAACCAATAATTTTTGTTATTTGTACCACGAACTACGAGGTTTTGATCCTATATTGCACTTTGTGGTATGTAAGCATGAGGTGATAAGTCTCTCCAAACACAAAAATATAAAAAAATATTTCTCTTCTCATCTACTCAATCTCTTTTCATACAAACCTTTTTCAAACCAAAAAGCATAAATATTTCAAAGGGTTCCTATAGAGTACTATAGACGTTTTGGGTGCTAACACCTTCCCATCGTGTAACCAACCCCCTTACCCATTCTCTGTTTTTTCTTGTTTTAGAACCTCTTTAGGTTTTGTTCGCTCTTTTTCCTTTCCTTTTGGATAAAATAAAAGTGCGGTGGCGACTTTTGCTTTATGAATTAAGTTAATCAATAGCTTACACTCACAAATTTTACCGCTACACAATCATATAGTCAACATGGAGAAAATTGATTATCACAATATTCTCACACAACTTTGTGTACAAACACTTGTAACAAGAACCAGATAAAGAAGGTTTTTAGATAGTTACGCGTGATGATGCAAGAAGGTTTTAGATGAAGTGAGAGAAGAAATTATGAGTAATTTAAAGTAATATAATATAAATTACAATGAGCACCTTATTATGTTCTCTTGTCTCAAATCTTCACTTGAATTTCGATGTTAAACCTTCTTGATCGACTTCATCATTGAAGTGCATGACACTTTTGAACTTTATCTTGATAATCTTTGTCTTCATCAAAATAGAACTAGATATAAGATGTATTTCTCACAATCTCTCAATTTTGATGATGACAAAAATGTTTTAGTTCTTGTTTTGAAAATGATTGAAGAGTTTCCCTCTAAGTTATGTGTCTCCCCTTTTATTTGTGAATTTTGCAATGAAAAAAGTCAAACTTTTAATGTCATTGTTTTTGTGCTTGTTTTAATCCATACAATCATTTGACAAGCTTGCACACCTTTTGTTCATTAACAAGAAGCACATAATCTTCTGGTTACTCCATGTAAATCTCCTCATCGAGATCTCGATATTAAAATTTCTTTTTGACATCTATTTGATGAACTATAAGTTAATGCAAAGAAGCTAATTCAAACGATAATCTAATTGTTGTCGTCCTTGCTACTAATGCATATGTGTTGAAATAATCAACACCTTCTTTTGTTTAAAAATACCCTTGGTCATTAATCTAGACTTGTAGGTGTTTAGTGTACCATCACACTATGGTACTTCCTTTTAACAAGAAGAGTCCCTTGAAGCCATTGCTTCCTTCTAAGTCTTAGGATCGTCTTCCACTTGAAGAATAGGAACCTTGCAAACAAAATTCTCACTATTTTCTTCTACTACATAAAAGAACTAAATTGATTGTCGATTTTGTTTGGTCCTTAATCCTTAGTCATTCAGACTCTATTGCTTATCCAAAGTTCAGGTTGTTTTTCAATAATCTGAGGAGAACCTTCCTCACAAGTCTATATAAATCATCGTCTATTTTTAGATGATCTTTGTATGCCCGAATTTACAATAAATATCATTTATCATAAACATGTTATTTCCATAGAATATAAAATCTTTATTAGTGTAACCACATCATGCAAACAAAATTGGTTTTTTAATGCTTTAGCATATGAGTTTTGTACAACTCCAAATATTGATAATTGCTAAAGACAACATGAATTTTAGCATAGAAATAGTATTGATATTATATATAGTATATACTATAAATATATGATATTCATTTCAAATAGCTTATTACAACAACAAATACAGCAACCATATACATGTAACATATATCGCATTCGTCATCATATATATATATATATATATATATATATATATATATATATATATTATAAGCCATTTGAAACAATTATGAATATTATATTTCTGTAACAAACAGTATCCACTATGTCATATAAGGGAAAATACATCGCTTTTTTTGGGAATAGACAGCGATTAAAAGTGTTGCATATACTGGCGCTGCTGTAGGTAAAGACAGCGCTTTTTTTAAATGCAAAAGCGCTGCCTTATATTCCCTTTAGGCAGCGCTTCTTTTCAAAAGCGCTTTCTATTGTCACCTTTAGGCAGCGTTTTTTTTTAAACGCTTTCTATTCTCCCCCTTTAGACAGCGCTTTTAAAAGCACAGTCTAATGTATCTTTTAGTTATCTTTTAGGTCTCTTTTAGGCAGCGCTTTCTTTAAAAGCGCTTTCTAATCTCCACTATAGGCAGCGCTTTCTTTAAAAACGTTTTTTATTCTCCACTATAGGCAGCACTTTTTTTTACAACGCGCTGTCTAATGTCTCATTTAAGAAGCTTTTTTTTGTTAAAAGCGTTGTCTATTGTGCACGTATGGCAGCGTTTTTCGTTAAAGGGTTGGCCTAAGTCTCATTTTTAAATAAAGTGGCAGCATATTTTTTAGAAGCGCTGGCACAACATGAAACCGTTATAGCATTTAGTTTTTTATATATATTCCAAATTTGCATATTACCAATATATACAGCAGATAGTTTTTTATATATATTCCAAATTTTCATATTACATATATATATATATACCAGATATATACCAACTCTAGCTAAAAAACTAAGAACTTGTCTTCTGCACATATCAACAACTTAGTAACTTGTTATCTCTATCTTCTGCACCTATCTGAAACAAAACCAACAAATTAAAAGGCATTAGAATCAAGCTATATAACACATAAACCTTATAAATATTGCTATATACCATTATACATCAAGAAAATCATATTTTTATCAAAATTTATCACAGACCTTTATAATTCAACACAAACCTTTAATTCAACACATAAACCTTATAACCTTATAACCATTATATATAACTCAACACATAAAACTTATAACCATTATGATTCAACACATAATTACAAAACCTTATAACCTTATAACCATTATATATAACTCAACACATAAAACTTATGACCATTATAATTCCAAAACCATTAACTTTTAAAGATTCACCAAACATAATTACAAATTCCATCAACCCTTAATTCACAACAACTTCCAGAACTATTCCAATCCAATACAGAACATCACAACAACAAAAATCTCTAAGGACCATAAACTTCACACAATAGAAACAAAAACAATACCTTATATAATTCTCATCTCAAGAATGTATTGACAACATTCCTCCTTAATTTCTTCCAGTTGATCTTTCGAGTAAGTAGCACACTTGAAATCATCAAAGTACTACATAATATAACATAATATGATTTAGTTAAAACTAATTAATTAGATGAAATATTTGTTAAATATTAAAATAAATCCTAACTTATAAATCCGTACCATGTTTGGAATCTCTATTTGATCCAAAAGAATAGTTTCTTTCATAAACCTCAATGCGAAATAACCGCAATCTATACCATTAAGCTGATGAGGACACTACACATATAAAAAATACGAATATATATCAGGATATATAGTTTAATTTGTTTTATCGAGTAACGTCACTATTATAATCAAAATTGTGAAAATATACCTGCACTCTGGTCCATGTAATGTTGTTTGCTTTACTCTTTGGTACTCGAGCTTTTCTTTGTGATCGGAATATTTGTATAGCTCTAACAAAATATAAACGAATATTTAGAATAATCTCACATAAAAAAATAAATATACACACGAATATTTAGAACAATCTCACTTATGTATCAACCATCTTCTTCATATTTGGGTATTTTGTTTGATCACCATCTAATCAATCCAGATAATATATTATTTCTCTCATTTGATTAATCGCAACCAACACCCAGTGTCCACTGTAAAATAAAACAAAAGTTTAGATGGAAATTTTGTACACAACGTCAAAAAATAAAAATTATAATAAGTGAAGTTAGAATGAAAATATAACCCAGTGTCATATGGTAAAAGAAACAACTTTTCTGTATCTTTGTTGGACATAAATGTAACGACTAAGTAATCTTCGATTGGATTTGGATTTTGATCGATTAACTGTGCATAGATACAGGTGGGAGATAAGAAATAGAATCTTTCTGTCAATTGACGCGGGCGCATCAATTTGTCATACAAGAACCTTAAATAAAAGCATAATTAACATTAGACTATTCATTGAAATGAGTAAATAAATTATTCAATTAATTAAATAAAGTTGATCTGAGTACCTAATATATGTATTGATAACACCGATACCTAATTGATCATGATGAAAAATCTGATCCATAACCTCTTTAGCAATTGTTTCGTTATAAGAAAAACCAAAAATACCTTCCTCCATAGGTATTTCAAGAATACCACCTTCCATCACATCTATAGTTCCTACATATGTTTCAAGACACGACCTAAATCGAGAAATAGATGTTTTTTAGGCTCGGTCTTTGCAAGATCCTGTTTCTTTTTTTGGACATGATGCTAAATTCGGACTTCTTATTCCTGCTGACTTGTTGCAACTCTTGAGCATGAATCTAAATATCATATAATTAGTTAGGTAATGTATAAGATCATGACGCTTTTGATTTTGGAGGATAGGATTAACATTTTCTATGCATATATATATCAATGTACCTCTTTTTTTTATGCAACTGACTCGCTGTGCCACATAATCCCCTTATCTTTTGATTTGGATTTTGTAGGAGTCTAACATTACCATGTAAATAAAATGTACGTTAATGTAAGAATAACTTACATGGCTCGTAAAACATTTGAATACTCAAAGTTTCATAATGGTTTTTAACACACCTCATCATCTATGAAAATGAGGTTTGACAGCCATGCAGCATACGATCCTATTGCGTCTCCCACCTGTAACGCCCCAGTTTTTGTTAGTTTTATTTAATCGAGTCGATTTAATTATTTTTGTCTTTATATTATTTTATTCTTGACTTTTATTTGGAAATATATTATTTTTCATTGTTGTTATGTTTTATCGCGTTTTGGGAGCGTTTGCGAGATATTTGAGTGTAGGGGTATTTTGGTCATTTTTCTTATTTTTCTTAAGTTAGTAACATAGAGAGAAAAATAGAGAGAAAAAAAAGAGAAGAAGAAAAAGAGAAAGAAGGAAAAGAAGAGAAGAGAAAAAGATGGAAAAACTTGGAAAGGAAGAAATTGAATCAACCGACTTTTCAAACACGATTAAATCGGGTAAGGGTGCGAAACTCGATTATCTTATACTTGTGTATGATTATGTATGTATGTATTTGGTTGTTATTTGGTTGAAATGGAATGTAGAACAAAAACCATAATATGTTTAAATTGTTGGAAATTGATATAATTTATGTCTGAAATCATGTTTTAATGTTCCTTATGGTTGATACATGTTGTTATGCATTCAATTGGTATTTTTCTGATGTTTAGAAGAGATTTGGAGAGGATAGGAGATGAATTTCGCAAAAAAATTATGCAGGAAAAATTCTGGGTTTCCACTGCCCATACGCGTATGAGGCAAGGCAATACGCGTATTGGTTTGGGAAATACGCGTATGGCAAGGAGAATTGGGGGCAATACGCGTATGGAAATCCATTTTTCTCGGCCATCTGCTGAAACGCGTAATGGTACGCGTAAGGGGCAAGGCAATACGCGTATGGCTCAGGGCAATACGCGTATGGCTGTAACGCCCCAGTTTTAGTATTTTTATTTAATCGAGTCGTTTTGATTATTTTATTATTATTTTATTTTATTTTCGACTTTTATTTGGAAATATGTTATTTTTCAATGTCGTGATGTTTTATCGGGTTTTGGGAACGTTTGCGAGATATTTGAGTGTGGGGGTATTTTGGTCATTTCATCTTATTTTTCCTTAAGTTAGAAAATAGAAATAGAAAGAGAGAAAAATAGAGAGAAAGAAAAAGAGAAGAAGGAAAAAGGGAAAGAAAAGAGAAGAAGTGAAGAAAAAGAGAGAAAACTTGGAAATCAAGAAATCAATCTCCCGACTTTTCTAAACACGATTAAATTGGGTAAGGGTGCGAAACTCGATTATTATATGCTTATGTATGATTATGTATGTATGTTTTTGGTTGTTATTGGATTGAAATGGAAATATATAGTAAAACCCATATTATGTAAAAATTGATTAGAAATCGATTAAATTGTGTCGGAAATCATGTTTTCAGGTCCATTATTGTTGATACATGTTAGATACATGTTGTTAGGCATTGTATTGGTCATTTTTCTGGTGTATAGATGCAAATTGGATGATTTTGGGTTGGAAAACACAGAACAAAATTCTGCAGAATTTTCTGGATTTTCCACTACCCATACGCGTATCACTCAAGGCAATACGCGTATTGGTCAAGGAAATACGCGTATGGCATTGAAGAAAACTGGAAAATACGCGTATGGAGCTTCATTTTCTCGGCCATCTTCCCATTTGCGTAATGGTACGCGTAAGACTTTAGGGCAATACGCGTATGGTGTAAGGCACTACGCGTATTGGAATTTTAATGAATTTTGGGGGAAAATGGGTCTCTGCCCATACGCGTACGACCTTGGGCAATACGCGTATGGAATGGGCGAGGAATCAGGGCAATACGCGTATGGCTCAGGGAAATACGCGTATGGTCAGGAGAATTGCAAAATGGGGTTTTTTCGCGATGTCTTTTCTTGTTTAGTCTGTAACTTGTGTTCCGTTTATCCGTTTTTAACATTCTTGGTATCGTTGAGTAGCTATTGAACTGTACTTTCTTATTATAATAATTTTGAGATTGTTAGCTGATTTAATTATGTTGGGAATTTGGAATAGTGTCGTTTTGTCGACTTTTGTCGTTATGATTGTGTGTAATTGGTATGTATCATGCAATGTGTTGTTGATATGGATATGGTATGATTTGCGTGCTGTTGTATGGTATAAATGCATTGTTTTGGGCTTGAATTGCAAAGCATGATTAATGTTGAATGAGATGATTGCATATATGTGTGCATTTGAATGTCATGAGTCATTGTATGTTGAGCATCATGATGTGCATTCTTGTGATGTCGTGTGCCCTAGTGGGTGTGAGCGACGAATCGATTCCAGAGGGAATCTGCTATAACATCATGAACCTTATACCGAGAGGACCGAAAGTGATGGTTATAGATGATCGTGTGCCCGTGTGGGGTGTGAGCGATCGGATCGTGAGCCTTATACAAAGAGGACCGAAAGCGATCCATAAACGTCGTGAGCCTTATACAAAGAGGACCGAAAGCGACGGGGAACATCGTATGCCCGACGGGGAGTTACACTAAGTAACGAGCGATGGTTCCAATAGTTCCTGAGTGAACTGGTGTTGAGAATTGATGGAAGTCGGTACCACATGTGCATATGCATAGAGTCGTGGTGTCGGTCTCTTGCATTTGCATAAATCATTAATGGTTTGTTTATGTGTGAAATTGTGGGTCAAATTGATATATGTAAATGGTTGATGATACTTGTATTATGCATGGTTGGTATACCTTGGTGATGGAAATATGAAATATACATTGTGTTGTTTTGTGTTTGAATTCTGGTATGAGTTATGGTGAGAACAGTATATATGTGTATTTTTGGTGTTATATATAATTGTATGCAATTATATTATGATTGTGTTTCTCACCCTTCTGCTGTTTTATAATGCTCTATGAGGCATTGCAGATTAGAGTTGCTGGAGGTCTTTTGTGAAGCGTGGGCCTTCATTCTTTTGTCGGCCGGCTCTGATATGTGGCACCGGGTAGTCAGGGGGATCATTTTGTAGTTTGATGTGTATATGTATATATATATATATGAGATTCCAGTACAGATTTTCCGCTTTATTCTGTATTTGAATTGTGGGTAGTAGGAACTAAGTTCCTCTGTTTATTTGCTACCTGCGAGTGTTGCATATCTTTATGGGCAGGTTTATTGTGTTTGTTTCAAATTGATGTGACCCCTCGGTCTATGCTGTGAATTTCTAAATATACTCTGATGAAATTTTGAATTTTCTTTTACCGCTTTATTTAATTGGGGGTATAGATTGGGGGTGTTACAATGGCCAGCAAGGGTGCAGAATTTTGTCTTTTCGCGATTCCATTTCTTTTTGATTCCATAACTTGTGTTTCGATTATCCATTTTAAACATTCTTGGTATCGTTGGATAGCTATTGAACTGTTCTTTCTTATGATAATGGTTTTGAGATTGTTGGCCGATTTAATTATGTCGAGAATTTGGAAATGTGTCGTTTTGTCGACTTTTGTCGTCGTACTGTGGGTAATTGATGTGTTAACATGTAATGTGCCTTTGATATATGTTGTATGACTTGTGTGATGTTATATGATGTGAATGCATGCGATTAAATGTTGTGATGATGGTTTGTGGCCTAAGGGCAAGTAAATGCAAGGTGTTGTATTTGATTGTATATGCATGATTATGGTTGCATATATGTGTGCATTTGAATGTCATGAGTCATTGTATGCCAAGCATCATCATATGCATTCTTGTGATGTCGTGTGCCCTAGTGGGTGTGAGCGACGAAACGGTTCCAGAGGGAATCCGCTATAACATCGTGTGCCTTATACAAAGAGGTGTGAGCGATGATTATAGACGATCGTGTGCCTTATACAAAGAGGTGTGAGTGATCGGGTCGTGTGCCTTATACAAAGAGGTGTGAGCGATCCATAAACATCGTGTGCCTTATACAAAGAGGTGTGAGCGGCGGGGAACATCATTTGCCCGACGGAGAGTTACACTAAGTAACAAGCGATGATTCCAATAGTTCCTGAGTGAATTGATGATGAGATAATGGATGGAACGGTACCGCATTGCATTTGTATAGAGTCGTTGTGTCGGTCTCTGTGCATTTGCATAAATCATAAATGGATTGATTTTGTGTGGAATTGTGAATGGAATAGATGAGTTGAAATATATATATATATATATATATATATATATATATATATATATATATGTTGGTGTTAAATGCATTGAGCATGATTGATATGCCTTGGTGATGGATATATGAGATATGCATTGTGTTGTTTTGTCTTTGAAATATGGTGTAAGTGGTGGTGAGAATATTTTACATGTGTATTTTTGTGTTATTATATAATTGTATGCAATTATATTATGATTGTGTTTCTCACCCTTCTGCTGTTTTGAATGCTCTATGAGGCCTTGCAGATTAGATGTTGGAGGTCTTTTTGTGAAGCTTAGGTCTTCATTCTTTTGTCGGTCAGCTCTGATATGTAGCACCGGGTAGTCGGGGAGATCGTTATGTGATTATTTGTATTATGTATACATATCTTTTGGATTGTACATGTATGACTTCGTATATGACAGACAAACTTTATATATATATATATGAGATTTCAGTTGCAGATTTTCCGCTTCTATTCTGTATCTGAATAGTGGGTGTTAGGAACTGAGTTCCTTTATTATGTGCTACCTGATTGTTGCATATCTAAATGAGCAGGTTGTTTTATTTTGTTTCAAATTGATGTGACGCCTCCGTCTATGCCATAAATGTTTTAATTACACTCTGATTAATTGTTATCGCTTTAATTGCCTGGGGGTGTAGGTTGGGGGTGTTACATTAAGTGGTATCAGAGCCAGTCTGTGTCAGTTTGTGCCAGTCCGTGTCAGTTTGTGTCAGTCCGTGTTGGTCTTTGTGATTGGGTGAGCTGTTTGTTTAACCATAGTTGTTGTTATTGGACATGAACAGAATATGGCTAGTAGGAATGATGCTACTTTGGCTGCTGTTATGCAAGCTATGGCTCAGGCTGTGCGGGGTGCACCTAATGCTGCTGGGAATGATGAGTTCAGGAAGAACAAACCGCCTATCTTCAAAGGAAGATATGATCCTGATGGTGCTCAGATTTGGCTTAAGGAGATTGAAAGAATCTTTCGAGTGATGGATTGTGCTGAGGATCAAAAGGTGCGACTGGGTACTCACATGTTGCTAGAAGAGGCTGATGATTGGTGGGTGAGTACACGTCATGTGTTGGAAGCTGCTGATGAAGAAGTCACTTGGGCTTTGCTTAGTAGTGAGTTTTTGAGGAAGTATTTTCCTGAAGATGTTAGAGGAAAGAAAGAGATAGAGTTCTTGGAATTGAAACAAGGTAACATGTCTGTTGTGGATTACACTGCTAAGTTTATGGAGCTTGTTCAGTTTTATCCACATTATGCTGAAGCGACTGCGGAGTTTTCCAAGTGTGTGAAGTTTGAGAACGGGCTGTGTCCCGAGATCAAACAGGCAGTTGGTTATCGAAGGATTAGGAGGTTTTCTGACTTGGTGGATTGTTGTAGGATTTATGAGGAGGATAGCAAAACTCGTTCTACTCATTATAAGAGTGTGAACGAAAGGAAAGGAAAGCAGTCGTTTCGTGGTGGTCCTTATGTGTCACCAGCTGATAAGGGTAAGCAAAGGGGTAATTTTGAGAGAAGGCCAAGGGGGAGAGGTATGTCTAGTCCTCTGAGATGTTATAGGTGTGGTGACTTAGGACATCATCAGTTTGAATGTAAGAAGGATATGAGGAAGTGTTCCAATTGTGGAGGTTTTGGACATGTCGCAGCTGATTGTAAGAAGAATGTGGTGAAGTGTTTCAACTGTGGTGAACCTGGTCATGTTAGTACAAAGTGTCCGAAACCAAAGCAGGCTCAGGGTGGAGGGAAAGTATTTGCATTGGCAGGAACTCAGACTTCTAGTGCAGACCGTCCGATCAGAGGTACTTGTTTTATTAATAGTACGCCTTTAGTTGCTATTATTGATACCGGAGCGACTCATTCATTTATTTCGTCTGAGTGCGCGAAGCATTTGAATCTTTTGTTGTCTTCGATGGGTGGAGAGATGGATACTGATACTCCAGCAATGGGGTCGGTAACTACTTCTTTGGTTTGTTTAAGTTGTCCGTTGACCATTTATGGTAAAGATTTTGAGATGGATTTTGTGTGTTTACCATTGGAGGGTTTAGATGTGGTTCTGGGAATGAATTGGTTGCAGTTCAATCGGGTTCATATTGATTGTTATCATAAGTTGGTAAGATTTCCTTCTCTTGAAAAAGACGAGGAGTCGAGTTTCTTGTCTACCAAAGAGTTGAAGAAACTTTTGGCAGATGAAGCTCAGTTGTTTGGGTTGTCTGCATCGTTGACTGTGGATAGTCAAGTTGCGATTGATGTGTTTCCAGTCGTGTGTGAATTTCCGGAAGTGTTTCTAGAGGATATTTCAGATGTGCCACCAGAAAGAGAGGTGGAGTTTTCTATAGATCTAGTTCCTGGTACTAGACCTGTATCTATGGCACCATATCGAATGTCGGCATCTAAGTTGGTTGAGTTGAAGAAGCAGTTAAATGAATTGTTAGAGAAGAGGTTTGTGAGGCCGAGTGTTTCGCCTTGGGGTGCTCCAGTTTTATTGGTGAAGAAGAAAGATGGAACGGTACCGCATTGCATTTGTATAGAGTCGTTGTGTCGGTCTCTGTGCATTTGCATAAATCATGAATGGATTGATTTTGTGTGGAATTGTGAATGGAATTGATGAGTTGAAATATATATATATATATATATATATATATATATATATATATATATATATATATATATATATATATATATATGTTGGTGATAAATGCATTGAGCATGATTGATATGCCTTGGTGATGGATATATGAGATATGCATTGTGTTGTTTTGTCTTTGAAATATGGTGTAAGTGGTGGTGAGAATATTTTACATGTGTATTTTTGTGTTATTATATAATTGTATGCAATTATATTATGATTGTGTTTCTCACCCTTCTGCTGTTTTGAATGTTCTATGAGGCCTTGCAGATTAGATGCTGGAGGTCTTTTTGTGAAGCTTAGGTCTTCATTCTTTTGTCGGTCGGCTCTGATATGTAGCATCGAGTAGTCGGGGAGATCGTTATGTTATTATTTGTATTATGTATACATATATTTTGGATTGTACATGTATAACTTCGTATATGACATACAAACTTTATATATATATATATATATATATATATATATATATATATATATATATATATATATATATATATATATATATATATATATGAGATTTCAGTTGCAGATTTTCCGCTTTTATTCTGTATCTGAATAGTGGGTGTTAGGAACTGAGTTCCTTTATTATGTGCTACCTGATTGTTGCATATCTAAATGAGCAGGTTGTTTTATTTTGTTTCAAATTGATGTGACGCCTCCGTCTATGCCATGAATGTTTTAATTACACTCTGATTAATTGTTATCGCTTTAATTGCCTGGGGGTGTAGGTTGGGGGTGTTACACCATCAATGTTGCATCTGAAACATCGTCAGGTATAGGTAATAGTGCACCCCCTCTAAAGCAATATCAATCGATACTTTCAAAAATCAAGCAGGGGGTGGTTTATGGTGAAGTACATCTCCTAAATTGTTATGCACTTTTTCCTTGCCAACCATGCGATAAGTCGGTGACGATAAATTGAGCTGACATGGTGAAATGCCTTAAACCAATAATAAATATGAAATTATTAATGTGTATATATGTCAATTAGAAAAATTATGATAATTTAATTTCATAATAATATATATAATTACCTCGGGAAGTTTCTGTTGAAAATTACAATTGATACTATCTTTGTCGCTAGTATCTTTAAACCCTGAACCTCGCCTTTCTGACATTTCTTTAACCTTTTTCAATTCACGAACTTGAGATCTTAATTCTTCCAACATTTCCATCACTTGTTTATTGCTAGGACTTTTACTCTCTGGATGCTTATACAAGGATGTTGGAGTGACCCCAAATCCCTTACCCCTCACACGACCGAAATACTCAGGAACATTTAATACTTGACTTAGTATGCTCCTACATTCATGGTCTTCAGCTAGAGATAAAGACTTAGATAGATTCTCCTGAAATTCATATGCATATCGAAAAAGATTAGTGGGTATTAAAAATCATAAATATTATATGTTAATAAACTTTTGATTTAATTAAAGAAATAATGTTATACTTACACATTGCTCAAAAACTTGTTGAACATCTTTGTTAACAACTCCATCCTTACCCACACGAGCAGTGTTCCAGAAAACATGTTTCGGAATAGATGTTTCTTCACTTTTCTCCTCTTCTAACTACACATTAAGACAAATAATAAGATCAATTATAACACATGGGGAACAAGTATATAATAACATTTATATATACATACTATTTTTTGCTCTAAGCGTGCATATCCCAAACGCCCTTTTTTTGTATGGATACATGGGTTTTGATGCTCGTTGGCGATTTATGTCACTCACTTTCTGGAAAAACAAGTTTAGGTCATATCAGAACACCTGTGGAACAAGTATATAATACAATGTTCATGATAAATTAACATTACATGGAAATCTGGGGTTCTTCGTTTGGCTACAAAAGTTTCCCATTCTTTAGGTGTCGGCATTCTTCTTTGGACGTTCTGCTTCAATAAAATTTACTTGGGCATCCTTAAGAAGCTTGTTTGTTCAAAAAGCTCGAAACCATTTATGTCTTCTTCGGCCAATTGAAGACAATATTTTTTTCGTTCATCACCAATGTTAAAAGACCTCTACGAAAAAAAATACATAGAGTGTGTTAGTATAAGTAATTTAAAGACATAATCGTCAACAAAAACAAATAACATCACATAAGGTACCTGTATTTCACTCTATATCTTCACCTTTTCAAAATTTTGGTCACCTGTCAATGTAGGTGGAGCTCTACCATGTTCTGGATTTCCATTGAATGCTTTTCTCCACCCACGGTAGTGATGATTAGAATTTAAGAATCTACTATGATCGAGAAAGACATTCTTCTGACAAAATTCAAATCGCGTCCAATTTGTTTTTTCTTCATAAATAGGACACACACATTGACCTTTAATGCTATACCCTAATAGATTTTTGTATGTTGGAAAATCATTAATTGTGCCAAACAACATCGCCCTCAAATTGAAACTTTCTTTCCTATATCCATCATAAACCTCTACACCGTTCTCTCACAAAATCTTTAAATATTCGATTAAAGGTGCCAAGTATACGTCTATGTCATTCCCTAGTTGTTTAGGCCCAGAAATTAACATAAATAACATCATGTACTTACGCTTCATACATAGCCATGGAGGTAGGTTATAAATAATAATAATCACAGACCATGTGGTATGTGAGATACTTTGAAGACCATGTGGGTTCATTCCATCAGTAGATAATGCCAAGCGAAAGTTTCTTGCTTCTTCTCCAAATTCAGGATAATCATTATCAATTTTTATCCACTGTGGTGAATCTTCGGGATGTCGAAACTTTCCATGTATAATTCTTTCATATGCATGCCAAGTCAAGTGTTTTGCATCGGTTTCACTATGAAACATGCGTCTAAATCTCGGAATTATAGGAAAATACCATAAGAATTTTGCTGGAGACAATTTTTTCTTATATCGAGAGACACCACATTTAGGGCACTCATTTAACGATGCATATTCATTTCGAAACAAAATGCAATCATTTGGACAAGCATGCATCTTATCATAGCTCATGCCAATAGATCACAACATTTTTTTGGCCTCATAGGTTCGATTAGGAAGAACATTATCCTCCGGAAGCATATCTTTCATAAGGGCTAATAACTCTGTGAAACTTTTATCCGACCATCCATTGCCCGCCTTTAAGTTTTACAACTTTAATACCGTAGACAATCTTGTGAATTTAGTACAACCTTTATACAGCGGTTTCTCTGCTTTGCTTTCTTACCTCTCAAACATTTTGGGACAATCCTGAAGATCTTCTTCAAGTACTTCTGTAATATCTTTGACTCGATCACAATCGTATGTATCTGTCCCATTGTCGTTTGAAGCATAGGTCGTATTATCCCCCGGTTCAACATTCTTGTTACTTATCTCACCATGTAATATCTAACATGTATAACTTCGATCAATTCCACGCCCCATTAAATGCGATTTAAACTCAACTGCGTCAATCTGACGCCCATAACAGCAATCTAAGCAAGGACATGTGATTCGACTGGGGTCTTTGGCGTGTTCAACAACAAACTTAACGAATTCTAATACCCCATTCTCGTACTCTTTTGACAATCGATTGGAAGACATGCATTTTTTATCCATGGTTTTACTAAGTAAACTAAACAAAAACACTAATTATTCATGCAACTATTGAAAAATAACAACTAATTACCTGTAGAGAAGTCAACAACTTCTGAAACCACACAGTGTAAGATTCTTGGAAACGATCATAATTTCACTCTTCACAATTAACCCCTAGCAAAGATATTCCTGACCAACGTTTATCACGCTGAAAAAAAAAGGAATGAGAAGTTAACATGAATGAAACAAATAGCATGGCATCGACGCGCAAATTCAATCACATTAATTCAAGTAGCATGGTATACTTTGATTCATCACAAATGACACATCAACACTTAATGTTTCAACTCAAGTAAGTCATAAAAAACAACTTCATCACTTAAGTTCAATTAACTTCAAAGTTTTATCCAACAAAGAATCATCAATTCGAGCATAAATCAATCACCAAAATTATCAATTCCACATTTAAACTCAATAGCAACTTCATCACTAATAAGAGTTCAAACAATCAACAACATCACAATCTTCAACAATTAATTCATGAATGTCATTCAAGTTTCAATCAACAACATCACCAATGACTATAAAAAAAATCACAATGTCATCACTATTAATCATCTTCAACCTCAACAATTAACAATTAATTTCATTATCATTTTCAATCAACAATTAGATCAAAACAAAGTAATCACTAACAATTATCCATCAACAATGTCATTATCATCAATTAATTTCAACAATTCATCACTAACATTCAACATCAACTTACAAAATCAACACCAATTCTCAAAACAAATTCACCATAAATATCACTATTCATCATCTTCAACCTTACTACAACAACAATTTCAAAATCAAATTCCTTAAAAGAACTAAGACTAAGGAACCCTAATACCAAAAAAAAATAAAGAACTAAACTTGAATATAAAATTTAATATAAAAAAAGGCCGAAAATACCTTAAAAGAATCAAATGAACGTTGAAGGTGGTGGTGGTGTTGAAGTGAGCAAATCGGAAACAAAGGGAGGAAGGTCAGTCGGAGGAACGGAAATGAAGATAGGCGTCGGTCGGAGAGAGTATCTTGCAAAATGAAGAGAGGAAAGGCCGGTCGGAGGGAGTTGCGAACGGTGAACGGCGGCTGAGTGAGTATCGTTTAAGGTTTTGGGAACGATGGCGAAGTAGCTTAGGGTTCGTATTCTTTGAAAAGTTCTAAATGTCTCATATCTGGTACTGTACATGTTTAATTAGATTTTAGAAATTAAAGACAAAAGGTAGGACTTTCTGAAGCGCTTTCTATTCTATGGCCTATAGCAGCGCTTTTATAAAGCGCTCTCTAAAGGGGACCTCTAAATGTGGATTTAGCAGCGCTTTTCAGAAGCGCTTTCTAAAGGTGGCCTATAGCAACGCTTTCTAAAAGTGATATCGTATCTCTGGCTTTTAGCAGCGCTTTCTTAAGTGGGCCTTTAGCAGCGCTTTTTTTTATTTTAGTTTATTGTTTTAATTTTTTTGTTGTACTTATAGCAGCGCTTTGGCCAAAAAGCGCTGTCTATGGTGTGCTGTTTTTTTTTTTTCCAATTTTGGCGTAGTGATCTCTGCTCTGAACATTCTAGTATTATCTCTTACAATCCAAATAGATATTTATTTAAGCATTCATGAATTAAATTTATTATTTATTATAATATACATGTACCATGTTTCAATTATATATATTTATGCAGTTCGTGGCTTCTAAAGCGGGGTTTTTTGGAAGTTATGTTGAAACAGTGTTTCGGTTCAAATGTATGTGTATTTTCAAACGACACTGCAGCTCATGATATTTTAGTTCTTATCAGAAAAAAGAAAAACATATTAACCATACATATTAGAAGATATACAATTTACTGTACGTTTCGTTTTCAACATTTGTAAGAAGCTATAGTACAGAACCGCGAATGACCAAATACAAGAATATTGCACTCGCTATTACGAAACTTAAAAAATTGCATTATCCAATTTAAATTATTAATAGAAAGTCATATCAACAAATATTCTCTAATATCAATTATTAAAAATTTTCATATTTGAGATCTTTGATATTATGATTTATTGATGCTCTAATTTTTATTTAAAAAACAGCAAAAAGAACGTACCAGGATCTATGCTGGTGATTTCTTCTCATATTCTTGATATGGTTTTTTCTATCATTTCTTCATTTTTTTCTTTTGAAATTTGAAACAAAACCTCGATTGATATTATTTATAATACTTTTAAGATTTTTAGAAAATTAATTTAAACTGAATTGATTGGGGCTAGAATTATGAATGGAATCACTTTTCTTAAAAGTATTTCAAGCACTCTCAAATGTCTTAGATTTGGAACGTAGAAATACTCAGGATAATACAGCCTTATATCGAATTTGCGCAAGACCGACGAAAACTCGATTATGTAGCGAATAATGTCTAGAATTTTGTACAAGATGATATTTTTTTGTGATATAATTTCTGAATTCCAACTGAGATATTTATAGGTCACGCATGTGTTGTTTCACAAGGTTGCAACCCTTGATGAAACAACACTTTTTCAACATAAGATTGCAATGGTTCGCCTATAGTTACATTATGCACCACTTCATGAAGTGTTGCATATTTTGAATTTGAAATTCAAACTTTCAGTAGCTCGAGACAATTTTAGCCTCAACTTCTACCGGTGGATGTTTAGTGTAAAAACTGACCAAAATTTCCTTCAGACAGATTTGAAAACAATTTCCACTTTTGTCTATAGATCACTTTTATCCTCTTTAACTTTGTCATATTTGAACATACTCATAAACATTAATTGTTCATTAATTTCCAACAATTATTTTTGTTTTTGTTTCTTTGTTGTGTATAGCATGATGTTGCTGTCGTTGGGAGTAAGATCATTGTGGTTGGTGGCGAGTGTGCTACGGGATTGTTAGATGATGAGCAGGTATGGTATGACTCAATTACGGCTAACAATATAGTAGTATGACTATTCTATCATCATCATCATCCACATTGATATTAGATATTTTTTTCTCTTTTCTATAATTTTGACACATTTTCGTGGACACAACATCATCAAAGCTTTACTTGTCTCCAAGCAGTGTGCCTCCATAGATTCACGCATGCAGGGGTTATAGTTTGGTAAGCATATCCATTTTGTGGCATTTGCTAAGCAATGACATTTTAGTTGTTTTCTATTTTAGTGTTGTTTTTGAAAATGCTCTCATCTTGTTGTTTTGTTGTCTTTTTTGCCATTGTTGCATTGAATAAAACAAAGATCAACATGCATCATGAAGCAAAGTTATTCCAATTAAAATTTTCCACATAATACAAAAAGTTGCCTTATGTGAAATAAGCAAGCCATTCATCTTAGAATTTTAGATGCAACCAATGTTCTGCTTATTTATATGCACGATCTAGAGACTATGGAGTCTCAAACAAAAATGACTAATATTTTTCTTTAGTATAATGATTATTTGAGGTTGTTTTATTCTCAATTAATTTTGTAAATGAAAGGTTCAAAGGTAGCTTAAAGTTGATGGACCTAAACTTGATGGTAAAAATTATGTCTCGACGATCAGAGTCGTTTCAAAATTTTGAGAAATCCTGTGTAAGAAGTTGGAATAAATTTGTGAAATTTTCTTAATGGACCATTTTATTCCTAAAATATATGTATGGAGATCCTTTTTGCCATATCATAATCTTGAAAAATTGTGAAGCCCTTTTTGTCGTAGCATAATCTTGAAAAATTGTAGGTCGTCTTACGTACCCTCAAAGACAGCCCTGTCAAAAGATCCATGTGTTGAAACGAACTTTAGAAGAAAAAAAATCTTTTAATCATTGACGGCTCCACCCAAAGTGCCTTCTACACCAAATCTAAATCTTCAACTTTGGGATTGTTAACAATTATAGTAATCAGCATTTTTGCCTCATTAGTTTTAGTTATTCAAAAACTTCACATTCAATCTTTTGACAAATCATAGGGTGTGTTTGCTTCAAATGAGGAGAGGGATTTTTTTTATTATATATATATATATGTTTGGTTCAAAAGAGATGAGAAGAGGAGAAGGGGAGGATTTTAATTAAAAATATGTCTGATTCACGATGGAAAGGGAGAGATTTTATTAATAATTTACATTTTTATCTTTATAATCTTATATAACTTATATGATATTTAAAGATGAAAAATTCAGAAGAAAAAAATTTGGCAATAAAATTTGTAACATTGAGTAACTTAAAAATCTATAGCTTGCCACGTAATGTTAAAAATATTGAGTACATTTTATTCGTATTATAACGCTTCGCACAAATTTAAAGATTTATATTACAAAATATTGCAATGATTATAATTAAAAAAAACTATTACAGTATAATAAATAAAAAATAAATAAAAGATTTAAAATTTGATATAAAAGAAAATTTAATAAAATATATAACAAAATTAGGAAAAAAAATCTAACATAAAAATTATAAAAGAAACAAAATATTGTAGTGATTATAATTTATATTAAATACAAAAAGAAATTAAAAGGTGAATAATAGTTATAATATGTTGATGGAAGAAATAAAGAAAAATCACACATAAGAGAAGTACGAACACGAAAGAAAATAATAATTTTGAAATATTAAAATAAAAGTGGGGATATTTTAGTAAATATAATAATTTATTGAATATCAAAACTTATATTCTCTCTCCTCCCTTCAAGATTCAAGTTTCAATCTCATCTCAATTCTAATTCAAGTGTCCATTTCATATTTCAATTCAAGTTCAAAGTTTCAAAACCAAGTTTCAAGTTTCATGTTTAAATTCAAGTTCTAAGTTTCATGATTTCAAGTTTCAATCTCACGTCCATCTCAAGTTTATTCCAAGTTCTTCCTCAAATGCAAGTTTCAATTTGATTTAATTCCATTTTAATCTTCTTGTGCCAAGTCACTAAAATTCAAATTCAATTATCAAATATTCCAAGTTTCATGTCCAATTTACAAAAGTCAAGGTTTCATGACAAGTTCCATATCTAATTCTATCGTTCAATGGCAAGTTTTTTCAAACATCCTTCAAGATTTAAATTACAATCCTATGCAAGTCTCAAATATCATGCAAGTTTCAAGTTCCCAAACATATGTGTAATTCAAAATTCAATTCAATTTCTAGTTTCAAATTCAAACATTGTAAGGTTTCATAATTCAAGAGTTCCATTCCAAGTGTCATAATCAAATTCATATGCTATCCAATTCAAGTTCAAGGACCAATTTCATTTCAATTCAACATCAATTCAAAACCAATTCACCTCAATTCAAGACATTTCACATTCCAACCTCATTTTTCAATTCAAAACTACCAAGTTTCAACTTCATGGCATTTCAAAACTTACAAGCAAGTTTCATTTCAAATTCAGTATCATTCAAGTCTCTAATTCAAGTTCAATTTCAAGAATCAATTCTAATCAAATTCATTTTTCATTCGCAAATTTTAAATAATATTCAAGTTTCAAGTTTCATGCATTTTATTCTATCCAAAGTTCAAGTTACAAAGTTTAAATTTCAATCCAAGTTTCAATTCAAGTGTCAATTTCACATGAGCATCAAATTCATTCCAAAGTGTCTAGTTTACTTCCATTTTATTTCCAAATCAAGTCCATGATTAATATCAAATTTCCAATTCCCAAAATCATGTTAATTCTAAATTTTAAGCCCATGTCAATTGTACATTCATTCTAAAATTCAAATTCTAGAATTCAACTTCAAGTTCCTTTCCCACTCATTTCATAGTTACAAATTTCTAAGTTGTGTCAGAAAGTTTCAAGACCATATGAAGTTTCCAAGCTTCATTCTAGTTTCACATTCATTTTAACTTCATATTCAAATCCACGTCCAAGTTAGGTACAATATACAAACCAATCACAAAGCCCATGACATTTGTTTTGTTACAAAAAAGAGAGATACAACATTGCCAGAAACCCATTCATATAGCCTCACAATATTGCAAGAAAATGGAACAAAAAAAAAGGGTATGCTGCAACCTCATGATTTTCCAAAGTTCCCTCATGCATCCAAGCACCAACCTGCACACAAATTCTAGCCAAAATCGTACAACAACAATGTTAGTTTCTTGGATTGGCTGGAATTTTGGTAAAACAAAGGTTGTTCAATGTTTGATGTCAAGGTGGTGATGTCACAACATTGAGTCTTAACACTGGGCTGTGTTAAGAGTTAAGTTGGATGTCTGATGTTACATGCGATGTTGTGACATCAGGTCTGCAGATTTAATAACATCAGGTTTTGTGATGTTGTTAGGGTTTGCGTTTTAGCTGGAATTGTGGAGAGCATGTAGTCTCATTGGATGCGAATATCTTGGGATAGATATTCTCTGTTGCATAGAGATTTGATGCAGATTTGTAGGAGATTTAAAAGGTTGAAGATTTGAAAAGATTTTAGGAGAAAATCTGTTTTGAAGATTCAGTTTTAAATAACAAATCAGGTCAGATATTGTAGCAGGTCCAAGTCCAATTCAAAGAGCTATATAAAGCGCACAAGTACTGAAGGAAAAGAAACGAAGAAAGAGAGCTAAAGGCTGAGTGTCGATTGTGTCTTCGTGTATGTTTTGTAAACCATTCGAGTGTGAATTGGTATTGTTGTTTTGAGTTGTTCTTGATCAAAGCTGTGAAGCAGAATCAAGTAGTGTTATTCAAAGTGTGTGATCTTTGAATTATTTCACTGAAGTATTTTAGGGATTGAGTAGTGTTCTCATATCTAAGTGGTTTCTTAGGTAGAAAGTCACTAGTAGGAATTAAGATTAGGAGATTGTCAGCTGGGTTGTTGAGTCTGTAATTTAATTCTACAAGTAGTGAATTTCATCCCTGGCTTGGTAGCCCCCAGACGTAGGTAGTTAGACCGAACTGGGTGAACAATTTGGTGTGTTATTCTGCTGTTTAATTTGTCTATTATGCAGAATGTGTTGTTGTGACATCGCACTTAACATCACACGTCTGATACCAGAATTTCAAACAAGACCACAATACTGCTGCGAAACAACACTCTGCATTACGGGTGTTCGTGGTTCATGAACTGCACTGAATCAAACCACATTTATTGTTTAATTCAGTTTACAGTAACCATTTCAATAAAAATATGGTTAACTGTTAAAATGGTTTCAATTCAATTTAAAACTAGTTTAGAATCAATTTATTTTTATAAACTAGTTTATAATCAGTTTTCAATTATAAATCAATTTTATAATTTGAATTATTTTAAAACCAATTTCTTTCATCTTTTTTACTTATATATAGACATGTTTCTAACAGAAATGATTGCTTAATTTTTGTATCAGAAAAAAACTTGAAATTGATATCTAGAGGAGCTATTTAACATTCTGAAAAGTTATATTTTTTACTCATTCTTAAAAGTAAAAAACTTAAATATCATGTGGTTCGCTGGCTAATGAAGAATAGCAATGTGTCGTGAAAGATAATTAGAAGACTATCACGCTAATGATCACATTGTTTCACTGTACAAGTTAAGCAATCAAATTAATCATTTTTTCTTGTTGTGAAACATTGTTGTGAAAAATAATTAGAAGATAAATAAAATTCAAAATAAAAAAAATATTTAAAATTTTTTTTATTTTTCAAAAAATTAAATTCCAGAATAAAAAAAATTATTTTCAGAATAAAAATATATTTCTTTTATTTTTCAAAAAATAAATTTTCTGAATAAAATTTTTTTTTTGAAGAAACTAATTTCAGAATAAAAAAAATTTTGTTTTAAATTTTTCAAAAAAAAAAATTTAATTTTCCGAAAACAAAATTTCAACTTTTGGAAAAAATTATTTTAAAACATTTTTTTAGAATAAATATTTTTGAAAAAAAAAATTTCAAAAATAAATTTTAAATTTTGCAAAATTTTTTTTATTAAAAATTATTTTTAATATTTTTCGGAAAAAAAATTAGAATAAAAAAAATTGTTTTAATTAAAACAGTTTATAAAAGAAAATTGGTTATAAACCGATTTAAAACTGAATTAGCATTGTTTTAATTAAATGGTTCAGTTTATTAACCATTTAAGTAGTTCAGTTTTTTTTATAAAGCCATACAATTCAGTTTAATAATATAGATTGGTTACCATATTTTTGCACACCCCTACTTTGCACTACACAAACAAATTTTGATATTTTCCACAACACGTTCCAACAAACCGTACGCAAGCCACCAAAACCTGCTGTCAAAATGCAAAAACTAACACCATAAACTGCTACAAAAAACGTCTCCCTGCAATGTGTACGAACTTGTCTCCAAAACATAAGAAAAACTTTAAAAAATGCACAGATTGGAAAACTTAATCACAGTTATCCATACTACATAAGCCAACGCACAAGGAAACGGAAAAGAGAGAAAAAAAACGAGAACCTTCATTATTTATCTTCTCATAACATGCTGCTATTCCCTCCTGGATAATTTTAAGCCACCACCCACCACTGATACATACCACCTAGTAACCATAACAACATCAGCGGTTCCGAATTCAATGCAAAAACAACAACATCAACGACCTTGCATTAACAGCAGTAATGACATCAAAGCTAGGATGCATCGCTCTGCCTCACCTCTAATGAAACAACGCTTACAACAGAGTAAGAATTCAGAAGTGAATCAGATACAAAAACAGAGTCGCAGAAGAAGAGGAAGGAGTCGAACCTGAAACTTCTCTTCTTGACCCCGATACCGCATCGCACCTCAACAATTTACAGAGAACTTCTCCTCTCTGTCGGTAACCGTTTTTTACCCTATCATTTTTTACCTTTTCAATCGTTGTCTTCGATGGCTTTTTCATTGTTGTGTGACGTTGATGATTCGTGCGAGAGAGATAGAACGAGGGAATTAGAGAGACGAAATAGAGGGAAAAGAAGAACATAACTGAGAGAGAGATGAATTATGGAAAGAAAAGAGAATTTGTCGCGATAGAGAAAGAGTGGAGTCGAGAGAGACTGGAGATGATGACCCGTGCGAGAGAGAGACAAAGTGACGTTTAATGTGAAGTGGCTTTACTTTCATTGTGAAAAGTGATTAGGAAGTTTAGGTTTTTCCCAAACGTCACCCTAAGATGTTGGGCTGATGTGGTTATTTGCGTAAGCCCAAACAGATTCCCTGTGTATCCCTTTGTCCCAATTTTCATCACACTCAAAGCCTAATATTTTATAACATCTAAGGCCCAACTGAATTTTTCACTCTACACGTTCTTGTTGCTTATGCTACCCAGACCCATTTAGCTTTTATTTTATTTTTCTAATTAGTTTATGCCTAACTCAATTTTAGTTTTGATCAAATAATTTATTTTGTTTTAATTTTAGTTTAGAACTAATATTTTATTTAGTAATTTTGATTTAGATTTCAATTAGTGTTAATGATTTTTTTTTTAGCATTTTTAGAATTCCTCTACCTTATTTTGATAATTGTTTAGGTATTGTGCTACCTTTAGAATTAATCTTGCATTAGTACTTTCTTTTAGAATTAATTGGTTTAGAGTTAATGACTAGATTTTTTTTATTAGTTTATTAGATGGGGATGTTAGCTTCGAATAATTTTTTTAACATCATTAGAATCCTTTTTTTTAGTATTTTTATTCTTTGGTTCTTTTTTAATCAACTTGGATTCCTTTGCTTTGAGACTTGGCTTTATTTGTTTGATCTTATATTCTTGATTTTTATCTTGACTATGTTGTTGCTCATATCTTTATTGATCTTTGTTTCGTACTTACGCATTCAAAATACTTTCAAACTAATTCTAAATCATATGTCAAGCCATTTTCGTCCCTTGTAAGTCGATTGCCTTGTGCATCGCCATCAACCTCGTGGTCACTATAAACAACATTCATAGCTTACTCTTGAGCTTTCTTAGAATGAAACATATTCGATCAATTATTTCTAGTTGGTCGTTTAGAAGGCTAGCCCACTTTGCTAGTGCACACGTAATAAAAAATGATTTAATTGTTTATCGCTTTTTGTGGTTCATTTACTTGTGTGTGCTTGATTGCTTGGGTTGTGTGTTTACCATTCTTTCTTATCTCCCATTCAAAAAAGGTGTAAGCTCCTCCACATTGAAGTGTAAAATAATTTTATCGCTTCTTCTACTTGTTTGTTTATATTTTGTCATTGTATGATTATTATTACACACCCTAAAGCATACTTGATCCATATATCAAGCCCCACCCCAAATCTTGTAAGTCGACTGCCTTGTGCATCGCCACCGACCTTACCCTATACACAATTAGAACCTCTTTTCAATTAGTTCAAACCCTTATACCGCTTCAAACGCAAATTTAAACCTTGATCAATATCGAGTATTTTCACTAAGTCGCATTAATCAACTTAATCATACCTAGACCCTATTTTTTTAAAAATATGAAAAGGGAGTTGGAATGGAGCCTTCGATTCCTCTCTTTGAGTGTTTGAGTATGAGGAGCCTTTCTTAATACTCGAAAAATTGTATTCTCTAAAAGATTTCCAATCCGTTTCACATCAAAATATTTTCATAACAAATTGAATCAAACCTATTTTTCTTAATCACTTAGATGAAAAGAGAGAGATAGTTGAGCCTTCGATTCACTCTCCCGATTGTTTGAATAGGAGAAGCCTTCCTTTTTGTTCTAATAATCGTCATCCACTTAAAATACTTTAACTATATCAAACCCTTTCATAATTAAAGTTGAAGAGAGAGAGAGAGAGAGAGAGAGAGAGAGAGAGAGAGAGAGAGAGAGAGAGAGAGAGACAGAGAGAGAGACAGAGAGAGAGAGAGAGAGAGTCGAGCCTTCGATTCACTTTCTCGATTGTTTGGATACGAGGAGTCTTCCTTGGCATCCGAATGATCATCATCCAAATAAAATATCAACACATTAATTCAACTTCTCACCGCCGTGCGATTAAAACTTTTTTTTCAAAAGAGCAATGTTTAGTTCCTTTTAATGCGCCTGTAAACTAAATGCTTAAGTCTCCGCCGAGAGTAGAAAAGCTAATGTTTCTCCCTTAGATAGAGACCTAAACTTTTGTTACCTAAAACGAACCAACCAACTGTAGTCCCATGAACTACAGACGCTCTGATTCTTCATTTCTTTCAAATGAAGATACGTAGGCACAAGGGCCTTAATCCTTGGCGAGCACCTTAATAAAAAAACCACTAATTCCCCCTTAGAAAACAAAACCCTTTTCTCCTACCTTTCACATTAATTTTTTTAGAAGAAAACAAACAAACTTAGTTAGCGTTCATCACGAATTGAATTAAGAGGTTCCCATTGAGTACAACGGACACGAGGGGGTGCTAATACCTTCCCCTTGCGCAACCGACTCCTAAACCTAGGACTTGGTTGCAATGACCATGTTCTTTCCCTAAAGGTTTTCTCGAAATTTTCCTATTCCTTTTTTGAATGAATAAAGTTCGATGGCGACTCTGTTTTCTGCGACCATTTGCGAAGGATCGTATTTTTGTCGTGGTATCACAAAAACATTTAAAAATGATGTTTTAAGGGGAGTGTGTGTGTGTGTGTGTATATGTATGTGTATATGTATGTGTCTATGTGTGTGTGCAAGTGTATGTGTCTATGTGTGCATGTGTATGTGTGTGTGTGTGTGTGTGTGTGTGTGTGAGCGTGTGTGTGCGCGTTGTAACAGCCCGGGCCCCTCGCAAGGCGATCCCGGCACTGCCACCTCACGATCTTCTCTACCCCACTCTCTAGTAGAGTTTTTGCCTTCCGTGGGAATCGAACCATGTACCCTGGGGTTCAAGTACATGTTCAATCCATTCCCACTACCAATTGAGCTACTAGCTCATTTGGTAGTGGGAATGGATTGAACATGTACTTGAACCCCAGGGTACATGGTTCGATTCCCACGGAAGGCAAAAACTCTACTAGAGAGGGGGGGGGTAGAGAAGATCGTGAGGTGGCAGTGCCGGGATCGCCTTGCGAGGGGCCCGGGCTTTGTAACAGCCCGCGGCCACTCGCGCACGAGTCCCGGCACTATTACCAACTCAGACTTAATCACTAGCACCCTTTTTCAACTATACTAGTGTTTTTGCCTCCCGTGGGAATCGAACCGTGTACCTGGGGATAAGTACCACGTTCAATGCATTCCCACTACCAATAGAGCTACAACTCAATTGGTAGTGGGAATGCATTGAACGTGGTACTTATCCCCAGGTACACGATTCGATTCCCACGGGAGGCAAAAACACTAGTATAGTTGAAAAAGGGGGCTAGTGATTAAGTCTGAGTTGGTAATAGTGTCGAGATTCGTGTGCGAGCGGCCGCAGGCTGTTACATGCGTGCGTGCATATATGTGTGTGTGTGTGTGTGCGCGTGTAACACCCCCAATTAATAAAGCGGTAACAAAAATTCAAAATTTCATCAGAGTATATTTAAAACATTCACGGCATATACCGAGGGGTCACATCAATTAGAAACAAAATACACATAAACCTGCTCATAAAGATATGCAACAATCAGGTAGCAATTAACAGAGGAACTTAGTTCCTACTACCCACAATTCAGATACAGAATAAAAGCGAAAAATCTGTACTGAATCTCATATATATACATCATACCAAGTGTATCTGTCAAGTACAAAGCCACACAAGTACAATCCAAAACATGTGTATACATAATACAACTAATCACACTCGATCACCCCGACTACCTAGTGTCACATATCAGAGCCGACCGACAAAAGAATGAAGACCTAAGCTTCACAAAAAGACCTCCAGCAATCTAATCTGCAATGCCTCATAGAGCATTATAAAACAACAGAAGGGTGAGAAACACAATCATAATATAATTGCATATAATTATATAATAACACAACATTACACACGTAAAATATTCTCACCACAACGCACAACAGAATCCAAATACAACACAACACAATATATATCTCAACTCATCAATTCCAATCACAATTCCACACGAAATCAATCCATTCATGAATTATGCAAATGCACAGAGACCGACACAACGACTATATGCAATGCATATGCGGTACCATCCATCCATCATCTCAACACTAGTTCACTCAGGAACTATTGGAACCATCGCTCGTTACTTAATGTAACTCCCCGTCGGGCATACGATGTTCCCCGTCGCTTTCGGTCCTCTTTGTATAAGGCTCACGACGTTTATGGATCGCTTTCGGTCCTCTTTGTATAAGGCTCACGATCCGATCGCTCACACCCCAAACGGGCACACGGTCGTATATAATCATCGCTCACACCCCACACGGGCACATGACATTATAGCGGATTCCCTCTGGAATCGATTCGTCGCTCACACCTACTAGGGCACACGACATCACAAGAATGCATATCATGATGCTTGGCATACAATGACTCATGACATTCAAATGCACACATACATGCAATCATCTCACTCAACATTAATCATGCTTTGCAATTCAAGCCCAAAACAATGCATTTATACCATACAACAGCACGCAAATCATACCATATCCATATCAACAGCACATTGCATGATACACACCAATTACACACAATTATAACGACAAAAGTCGACAAAACGACACTATTCCAAATTCCCGACATAATTAAATCGGCTAACAATCTCAAAATTATTATAATAAGAAAGTACAGTTCAATAGCTGCTCAACGATACCAAGAATGTTAAAAACGGATAATCGGAACACAAGTTACGGACTAAACAAGAAAAGGCATCGCGAAAAAACCACATTTTGCAATCCTCCTGGCCATACGCGTATTGCCCTGAGCCATACGCGTATTGCCCTGCTACCCCCGCCCATTCCATACGCGTATTGCCCAAGGTCGTACGCGTATGGGCAGAGACCCATTTTTCCCAAAATTCCCATTAAAATTCCAATACGCGTAGTGTCCTACTTCATACGCGTATTGCACTAAAGTCTTACGCGTACCATTACGCAAATGGGCAGATGGCCGAGAAAATGAAGCTCTATACGCGTATTGCCCACATTTCTTCAATGCCATACGCGTATTGCCTTGACCAATACGCGTATTGCCTTGAGTGGTACGTGTATGGGCAGTGGAAAAACCAGAATTTTCTGCAGAATTCCTTCTGCGTTTTCAAACCAAATTCAACCCAATTTTCACCTATACACCAGAAAAATTACCAATACAATGCCTAACAACATGTATCTATCATGTATCAACAATAAGGAACACTAAAACATGATTTCAGACACATTTGGATCAATTTCTAACACTTTCAACATTTATGGGTTTTACACTAAATTTCCATTTCAATCCAATAACAACCAAAAACATACATACATAATCATACACAAGTATATAATAATCAAGTTTCGCACCCTTACCCGATTTAATCGTGTTTGGAAAGTCGGTTGTTTCGATTTCTAGATTTTCCAAGTTTTTCTCTCTTTCTCCTTCCTTTCTCTTTTCTTCCCCTTTTCCTTCTTCTCTTTTTCTTTCTCTCTATTTTTCTCTCTTTATATTTCTATTTTCTTAACTTAAGAAAAATAAAGTGAAATGCCCAAAATACCCCTAAACTCAAATATCTCGCAAACGTTCCCAAAACGCGATAAAATATCACAACATTGAAAAATAACATATTTCCAAATAAAAGTCGAAAATAAAATAATATAATAATAAAATAATCAAAACGACTCGATTAAATAAAAATGGACAAAACTGGGGCGTTACAACTCTCCCCCACTTAGAAATTTTCGTCCTCGAAAATATACCTGAGACGAACAACTCTGGATACGACTCCCGCATCCGACTCTCTAACTCCTAAGTCAAATTGCCCTCAGCAGCGCCTCCCCACGCTACCTTCACAAGTGCAATATCCTTGCCTCTCAACCGCTTCACCTCGCGATCCAAAATCCTAACGGGTAATGCCTCAACCGTAAGGTTCTCCCTTACCTCAACCTCATCCATCGGAATCACATGTGACGGATCCGGAACATACTTCCGAAGCTGTGAAACATGGAACACATCGTGCAAATTCGACATACTCGGCGGCAACGCCACCCTATAAGCCACAACACCCACTCTCGCGGATATCTGGTAAGGACCAATAAACCGAGAAGTAAGTTTCTTCGACTTCAATGCACGACCCACACCCGTTACCGACGTAACTCTCAAAAATACATGATCGCCCTCTTGAAACTCGAGATCTTTCCTTCTACGATCATGATAACTCTTTTGCCTACTTTGAGAAGCCTTCAATTTCTCACGAATAAGCTTCACCTTGTCTGTAGTCTGTTGAATCAATTCGGGCCCAACCACTGAACTCTCACCAGATTCGTGCCAACACAACGGTGTTCGATATCTTCGTCCATACAACGCTTCAAACGGTGCCATTCCAATACTCGAATGGAAACTGTTATTATACGTAAATTCAATCAATGCAAGATAACTATCCCACGTACCACCTTGTTCAAGAACACAAGCCCGCAACAAATCTTCCAACGACTGAATCATTCTCTCCGTCTGTCCATCCGTCTGCGGATGATAAGCCGAACTCAATCTCAATTTAGAACCCAACGCCTTCTGTAAACTTTCCCAAAATCTCGAGGTAAACCTCGGATCTCGATCCGAAACAATGCTCAACGGAACCCCATGCAACTTTACAATCACACTGATGTAAATCTCCGCCAACCTCTCCAAAGTAAAACTGATGTCAATCGGAATGAAATGAGCCGATTTAGTCAGCCTATCCACAACCACCCAAATAGCATTATGCCCTCGCTGTGTATTCGGCAACCCTGTCACAAAATCCATGGAGATGCTATCCCACTTCCACTCAGGAATATCCAACTGTTGCAACAAACCACTAGGCCTCAGATGTTCTACCTTTGATTTCTGACAAGTCAAACATGCATAAACAAACAGAGCCACATCTCTTTTCAATCTAGACCACCAGAAAATCTTCTTCAAATCTTGGTACATTTTATTAGCTCCCGAATGTATACTCAAATTACTCCGGTGTCCTTCCTCCAAAATCATCCTTTTCAACTCCGCCTCATCAGGAATACAAATTCTACCTCGGAATCTCAAAACACCATTAATATCCACTTTAAAATCACTATTCGCATCTTTTTCTCCCACCAACATCAAATTCACAAATTTCACATCCAGCTTCCGTTTCTCACTAACAGTCATCAGAAAATCATTAGTAACCTTTAGCATTCCAAGCCTCACGCTATCGGACGTCACCTCACACACCAAACTCAAGTCCCTAAAAGCTTCCAAAAGCTCCCACTCCTTAACCATTAAAGCGGACATATGTAACGATTTTTGACACAACGCATCGGCTACCACATTAGCTTTACCCGGATGGTAATTCAAGCCAAAGTCGTAGTCCTTCAAAAATTCCAACCACCTCCGTTGCCTCATATTTAACTCTTTTTGATCAAACAAATATTTCAAACTTTTGTGATCACTAAAGACTTCAAACCTTGCACCATAGAGATAAGGCCTCCAAATCATCAACACAAAAACCACAGCCGCTAATTCAAGATCATGAGTAGGATAATTTTTCTCATGTACTCTCAACTGCCTTGAAGCACAAGCCACGGCCTTACCGTCTTGCATTAGCACCCCACCTAGGCCAATCAAAGACGCATCACAATACACCACAAATGGTTCATTAGGATCCGGTAAAATCAAAATTGGAGCTGTCGTCAATCTTCTCTTCAGCTCATTAAAACTTTCCTTGCACCGAATATCCCAAATGAACGCTTGCCCTTTACAACTCAACTGGGTTAAAGGAAGTGCTAGCTTAGAAAAACCTTCAATGAACCTTCAATAATATCTGGCCAAACCCAAAAAGCTTCGAATTTCAGTAACGGATCTCGGAGCCTCCCATTGTAGAACTGCTTCTACTTTAGATGGATCCACAGAAATACCATTACCTGAAATCACGTGCCCAAGAAAACTCACCTCCGACAACCAGAACTCACACTTGGACAACTTGGCAAAAAGCTTTCTTTCTTTCAAAACCTGCAAAACAATACGCAAATGCTCCGCGTGCTCCTCCCGAGACTTAGAATAAATTAAGATATCATCAATAAACACAACCACAAAACGATCCAAATGCTCGTGGAAAATACGATTCATGTACTCCATAAACACACCTGGCGCATTAGAAACCCCGAACGGCATCACAGAATATTCATAATGACCGTAACGTGTCCTAAAAGTCGTCTTCTAAATATCTTCCTCTTTCACCCTAATCTGATGATACCCTGACCTCAAATAAATCTTATATAACACACACACACCAACTAACCGATCCATCAGATCATCAATTCTCGGAAGAGGATACTTATTCTTAATCGTCACCTTATTCAACTGGCGATAATCAATACACAACCGCATACTTCCATCTTTATTTTTCACCAATAAAACTGGAGCACCCCAAGGAGAAACGCTTGGTCTCACAAACCTCGTTTCTAGAAATTCATTCAATTGCTTCTTCAACTCAACCAACTCAGATGCCGACATACGATAAGGTGCCATAGAAACAGGTCTAGTACCAGGAACTAGATCTATAGAAAACTCCACCTCTCTCTCTGGCGGCAAGTCTGAAATATCCTCGGGAAACACTTCCGGAAATTCACACACAACAGGAAACACATCAAGTGAAACTTAACTATCCACAGTCAATGATGCAAACAACCCAAACAACTGAGCTTCATCCGCCAAAAGTTTCTTCAACTCCTTGGTAGATAAGAAACTCGAGTCTTCGTCTTTCTCAAGAGAAGGAAACCTTACTAGCTTATGATAACAATCAATATGAACCCTATTGAACTGCAACCAATTCATTCCCAGAACCACATCTAAACCCTCCAACGGTAAACACACCAAATCCATCTCAAAGTCTTTACCATAAATGGTCAAAGGACAACTTAAACAAACCAAAGAAGTAGTTATTGACCCCATTGCTGGAGTATCAATAACCATCTCTCCACCCATCGAAGACAACACAAGATTCAAACGCTTCGCGCACTCAGAGGAAATAAACGAATGAGTCGCTCCAGTATCAATAATAGCAACTAAATGAGTACTATTAATAAAACAAGTACCTCTGATCAGACGATCTGCACTTGAAGTCTGAGTCCCTGCTAAGGCAAAAACTTTCCCACCAGCTAGAGCTTGCTTCGGTTTCGGACACTTCGTACTAATATGACCAGGTTCACCATGGTTGAAACACTTAACCACATTCTTCCTTGCACAATCAGCTGCGACATGTCCTAAACCTCCACAATTAGAACACTTCCTCAAATCCTTCCTACATTCAGACTGACAATGTCCCACATCACCACATCTATAACGTCTCAGAGGACTAGACATTCCTCCTCCACTTGACCTTCGCTCAAAATTTCCCCTTTGTTTACCCTTATCCGCTGGTGTTACATACGGACCACCACGGAATTGTTGCTTCCCTTTCCTCTCGCTCACACTCTTATAGTGAGTAAAACGAGCCTTACTATCCTCCTCATAAATCCTACAACAATCCACCAACTCAGAAAACCTCCGAATCATTTGATAACCAATTTCCTGCTTTATCTCAGGACGCAATCCGTTCTCAAACTTTACACACTTATAAAATTCCGCAGTCGCTTCGGCATAATGCGGATAAAACTGCACAAGCTCCACAAACTTAGCAGTATAATCAACAACGGACATATTACTTTGTTTTAACTCCAAGAACTCAATTTCGTTCTTTCCTCTTACATCTTCAGGAAAATACTTCCTCAGAAACTCAATGCTAAACACAGCCCAAGTGATCTCCTCCTCTGCAGCTTCCAACACATGACGTGTACTAACCCACCAATCATCAGCTTCTACCAGTAACATGTGAGTACCCAGTCTCACCTTTTGATCCTCAGCACAATCCATCACTCGAAAGATTCTTTCAATCTCTTTCAGCCATATCTGAGCACCATTAGGATCATATCTTCCTTTGAAGACAGGCGGTTTGTTCCTCCTGAACTCATCATTACCTGCAGCATTAGGTGTACCCTGCACAGCCCGAGCCATAGCTTGCATAGTAGCAGCCAAAGCAGCGTCATTCCTACCAGCCATATTCTGTTCATTTTCAATAACATCAACTATGGTTAAACAAACAGCTCATCCAAACACCAAGACCGACAAGGACTGACACAAACTGACACGGACTGGCTCTGATACCACTTAATGTAACACCCCCAATTAATAAAGCAGTAACAAAAATTCAAAATTTCATCAGAGTATATTTAAAACATTCACGGCATATACCGAGGGGTCACATCAATTAGAAACAAAATACACATAAACCTGCTCATAAAGATATGCAACAATCAGGTAGCAATTAATAGAGGAACTTAGTTCCTACTACACACAATTCAGATACAGAATAAAAGCGGAAAATCTGTACTGAATCTCATATATATACATCATACCAAGTGTATCTGTCATGTACAAAGCCGCACAAGTACAATCCAAAACATGTGTATACATAATACAACTAATCACACTTGATCACCCCGATTACCCGGTGTCACATATCAGAGCCGACCGACAAAAGAATGAAGACCTAAGCTTCACAAAAAGACCTCCAACAATCTAATCTGCAATGCTTCATAGAGCATTATAAAACAGCAGAAGGGTGAGAAACACAATCATAATATAATTGCATATAATTATATAATAACACAACATTACACACGTAAAATATTCTCACCACAACGCACAACAGAATCCAAATACAACATAACACAATATATATCTCAACTCATCAATTCCAATCACAATTCCACACGAAATCAATATATTCATGAATTATGCAAATGCACAGAGACCGACACAACGACTCTATGTAATGCATATGCGGTACCATCCATCCATCATCTCAACACTAGTTCACTTAGGAACTATTGGAACCATCGCTCGTTACTTAATGTAACTCCCCGTCGGGCATACGATGTTCCCCGTCGCTTTCGGTCCTCTTTGTATAAGGCTCACGACGTTTATGGATCGCTTTCGGTCCTCTTTGTATAAGGCTCACGATCCGATCGCTCACACCCCACACGGGCACACGATCGTCTATAATCATCGCTCACACTCCACACGGGCACACGACGTTATAGCGGATTCCCTCTGGAATCGATTCGTCGCTCACACCCACTAGGGCACACGACATCACAAAAATACATATCATAATGCTTGGCATACAATGACTCATGACATTCAAATGCACACATACATGCAATCATCTCACTCAACATTAATCATGCTTTGCAATTCAAGCCCAAAACAATGCATTTATACCATACAACAGCACGCAAATCATACCATATCCATATCAACAGCACATTGCATGATACACACCAATTACACACAATTATAACGACAAAAGTTAACAAAACGATACTATTCTAAATTCCCGACATAATTAAATCGGCTAACAATCTCAAAATTATTATAATAAGTACAGTTCAATAGCTACTCAACGATACCAAGAATGTTAAAAACGGATAATCGAAACACAAGTTACGGGCTAAACAAGAAAAGACATCGCGAAAAAACCACATTTTGCAATCCTCCTGGCCATACACGTATTGCCCTGAGCCATACGCGTATTGCCCTGCTACCTCGCCCATTCCATACGCGTATTGCCCAAGGTCGTACGCGTATGGGCAGAGACCCATTTTTCCCAAAATTCCCATTAAAATTCCAATACGCGTAGTGTCCTACTTCATACGCGTATTACCCTAAAGTCTTACGCGTACCATTACACAAAGGGGCAGATGGCCGAGAAAATGAAGCTCCATACGCGTATTGCCCACATTTCTTCAATGCCATACCCGTATTGCCTTGACCAATACACGTATTGCCTTGAGTGATACGCGTATGGGCAGTGGAAAAACCAGAATTTTCTGCAGAATTCCTTCTGCGTTTTCAAACCAAATTCAACCCAATTTTCACCTATACACCAGAAAAATTACCAATACAATGCCTAACAACATGTATTTATCATGTATCAACAATAAGGAATACTAAAACATGAATTCAGACACATTTGGATCAATTTCTAACACTTTCAACATTTATGGGTTTTACACTATATTTCCATTTCAATCCAATAACAACCAAAAACATACATACATAATCATACACAAGTATATAATAATCAAGTTTTGCACCCTTACCCGATTTAATCGTGTTTGGAAAGTCGGTTGTTTCGATTTCTAGATTTTCCAAGTTTTTCTCTCTTTCTCCTTCCTTTCTCTTTTCTTCCCCTTTTCCTTCTTCTCTTTTTCTTTCTCTCTATTTTTCTCTCTTTCTATTTCTATTTTATTAACTTAAGAAAAATAAAGTGAAATGCCCAAAATACCCCTACACTCAAATATCTCGCAAACGTTCCCAAAACGCGATAAAATATCACAACATTGAAAAATAACATATTTCCAAATAAAAGTCGAAAATAAAATAATATAATAATATAATAATCAAAACGACTCGATTAAATAAAAACTGACAAAACTGGAGCGTTACAGTGCGCGCGCGCGCGAGAGAGAGATAGAGAGAGAGAGAGAGAGAGAGAGAGAGAAAGACAGAGAGAGAAAGATGGAAAGGGAGAGGAATTTGCCTTAGTACATCTGTTGATGAGGCATGAGATGTTTGTCTGGTTAGGTCACCATCATCAACGAGTTGAAAGCTATTGTCTCCAATTTTAATCATCGTTGTCTTCATCAAAACTTCATAAAGGATCTTTTGCGAACTTATCAAATATATACCTGCAAGCACATTGATCCACATTCTCCCCTTTTTGATGATGACAACGCATCTTTCAGGGAGGTGGTAAAATAAATATATTCGGAGTAATTAAACCCCCCCTCATTAGTTAACTAGAAAGTATATTGTACTCACATGAGAGTATACTTCTCCTCCTTTGGCATAATCAAAAAGACATAAATTAATTAAAGCACATAAATCCAATGTAAAAGGAATGAGTTTCCTTATAGAAATGGACAAGAGCAATCCAGATTAATACATAAAAAATAGGATCTAAGATCTTGTTTCTCCCCACGAAAGGTAGCATTCAGCTTTGAAATCAACTGGGGTAAGCTTTGGAGAACTTTTTCCTCTTTCTCGAACAAATCTCAAAAGTCCTTAAGCTTTCTAAACCGAGAGGAAATTTTGAAGTTTACTTCTTTCTTGCTTGGATTTCTCCAAGAGGTAATGACTTTCCTTGGGACTTATTTTTAGTCTCCTTGGCCTTAGACTAGTATCGGGATCTAGGTGTTTGACACCACTTTTGCTCCACAAACTCTCAAAATGTCAAGAAAACTTGAAAAAACTCCCCCTTTTGAGGGAATGACAAACCCTCATCTATCAATGTCAACACCTTGATCACATTCATTATTGAAGAACACCATTGATGTCTTGATCAAATCCATCAGGATTGACAATCTCCATCATGTAATCAATTCTTCTTGTATACATAAGAAAGACTCTGTTGTTTTTCAATTTCAGTCTACACCATATCAGAAACATCCTTGCACAAGGGCTCTTTACTAGCATCGAATTGATAAAAAGAACATGAATAAGAAGAATATACACAAGAGAATAATATTTTTATAAAATTGGTAGAATGATTGACATCCTTATAGATTTAATAGTTAAAGAGTGCAATTTTTCATTCATTTGGAAGATTTTTCAAAAGGGCATGAGAAAGCTAGAACCATCTTTATGGCTTCTAGTTAAGGTACAACAACATAAGTTTCATTGAGATCTATGTTTTTTCTTAATTGTAATCATTCATAATGAGTATTGTTTTTTTCTCAAAATATTTCCAACACATCAAGCTTGTTACGAAATATCCACTAAGGTTCTAATCACTCAACTAATTTTGGGAACAAGTTCCCCAATGTTGTTTCTCTCAAATTGATTTAACCTTTCTTGCATAGCAAGAGACCAATGTTATTTAATAATGACTTCGTCAATTTCCTTTGGCTTAATTTCTAGAATAAAATTCATATTTTTACATACCTTTATAAATGATTGTTGAGATGCAATTCCCTTAGAAATATCTCCATTAACATTTGATCGTACCTGATCAGAATTGGATCGGTGGCCAACTGCACATCGTGAGCTCCGCTACTCCAGTGGTGGTGAGACGGTGGGGGTGTACCTGCAAGGTACTCCGATGCTAAAGTCAGGAACGGAGCAAGCAAGTACAAAAAGGTAGTGAGAGTGAGAATTAGAATACCTGACCTTCTAGTGAAAGAGGGTATTTATAGTGTGCCTCCAACACTGGGCCAACGGTCGTCTGCACAGGGTTGGGTCACCAGGCCCAATGCAGATAATTGCCAGGGCTTACATGGCGTATGGAATACCAGCACGGGGTCTTCGCCCTGGACTAACTGCCTCGTGATCTCCGGGAAGTGGGTTGACCAGCTCTTCCAGAGTGGGTAGTTACCTGATGACGTGTCCCACACGGGGGGGCACGTGGGGTTCGTGGGGAGGACACATGTTCTCTCCCCGAGTCATGTGATGTCCAGCTCGACACCGATGGGTTCTGGATGTGCTAGGCAAGGGGAAGAATTGGGCCTTAATGGGCCTCTCATCATAGTATTGGGTTGGGCCTGCCCGACGGATGGGCAAGCGCTGGCCCAGTCCAGAACAGGAGTCCCCCAAGTCGTTGCTCCAAAGTGTCGGAGTAATGACTTAAGGGTCATCCTATTCGTCGAGGACATGCTAAGTGAGACTCGTGTCCGAAACACTGGGTTGGTGGCGGACGCCGGCGACACAGGACGAGACGGGACTCGCGGGGACGTCTGTCCGTCCAGCATCCACATGTCACCTTTTTCTGTGGCTGTTCCCCTTTGGCATCTTGGTCGACCATGCAGGGGAGATGGAAGGAAGTGGACGCGCTGAGGCCGCGAGCACGTAGGGAACTGAAAAGATGTACGCGGGGATTCACGGTGCCACGTGGTACGCGTCATTAATCCCTAGGGCGGCTGGGAGTAGGGGCACTCAAGTGCCTAGAGACGCCTCGAGTCCCATGTTAGGATTATAAATAGGTGGCGAGTCAGTGTCATCTGCACGTTTTCGTTCCACTGATCAGTCTCCTACGCACTTCATGCTCTCCCTATGTGCTCGACATCACCACCGCCACTGTTGTCAAGCGCTCCCCGACATCCGAACTCTTAATCATCAAGTAAGTTTTCATGTCCCTTCTATCGCAGTTTGACTTTATCATTGATTTTTTGGGGAGGGACGTGGTTTTAAGGGTAGCGTTTGAGTATTCCGGGAACTTCCATGAGTTTTCCAGCCACATTCGCGAAGTTTTTGGCGTATTTTCCGGAAACCTTGGGGGGATTTCGGTGGTTTACCGAATTTTGCGATGAATGCCCCGGGGACATGCGATGAATGTCCTGGGGAGCCGATGAATGATCGGGGAGCTGGGATGAAGGTCCCGGAGAGTTCGGCTCCCCTAGCACGAGTGGGTCGTTGCATGTCTCTTTTAGGGAGCCCCCTGTGCTCATTAGATCTCGTTGATCGGGGAAGCTCCTGACTTAGTGACGGGGAGAGTCATCTGGGTTGCTCAGCGCCCTCCACACCTTTTCACTTGATTTGCGGTGGAAGGGTTGATTTGATTTCGGAAGTCGAATTCACCGTGCTTCACTGCTTTTCAGGAAAAATGGCTATGAGGCTCGCGGGCATAATTCAGATAGATGACGAACCCGGTCTGAAAGAGCCCGTACAGTAACCCTGGGAGAAACCGATTCGTACGCCCGTGGACTGGACAGGGGACGAGCCCCTAAGACTTAGATCGCGATTTTCCCTTGACGACACTGATGCCTTCGCGATTGTCGAGGACGTGGCCGTGGGTTCTCTAGCGAACTTGACGGTCTTTAAACCTAGAGAACACCATCGCATATGCTCGAGCTTCCGGGGATTGAGGTTTCCAATGTATGAGTTTGCGTTCAAGGAAGCCGGCATCCGTCTCCCTTTCAGCGATTTCCAACGGGGGGTGTTCCGCTGGCTGCGCCCAGCGTCCTCCCAGCTCCACCCTAACGCGATGGCCTTCGTGCGGGCGTTCGAGCTCGTGTGTGAATATCTCGGCGTCGGGCCACTCTCCCACTATTTTTCTGTACTTTCCACCTACAACGGTCAACTGTCAATGGCCAACATAGCTGGGTTTCCTTGAAGCAGCCGAGGAAACTGTTCAAGGCATATTTAGATTGTGTCCACTGTTTCAAGGACAGGTTTTACATTGTCATGCCTGCCACGCACAAAGTCGTTGGCTCCCTATACGATCTCGTGAACGACGACATGGGCGAGGAAACATTTAAGTCTAAGTGCCCCTTGGAGTGGGAGGAGGCGCACTTCAAGAGCAGCACGGAGAGCTACATCGTGAAGCCCTGTGAGCTGTGCATCGAGGACCGAGAGTCGTACACGAAGCTGGTAGAGTATGTCGCCGGCTTTACTTGGGGTAAATGTATAAGCAAAGATGGGAGTTTCATCCTCGACGCCCGAGGGCAGGTCTAAAGACGAAGCCTTGAGGTTTTTAGGTTGTGGCCCTTTTTCTTTGCTCGGGCGTTCACCCCATTTTGTTTCCTTGTCGCAAGCCAAATGTCGAACGTGACTGAGCATATCATGAAGCTGATAGCCACCCGGGGTGCGAAGAAAAGTAAATTTCGGGTCCAAGAAGTCCAACAGACGGCGATGCCTGTCGAGGGAGGAAGTGGTTCCGCTTCCCCTCAATGCAGTCAGTCTCCCCCCGGAGAGGACCCCTTCCAAGAGACCGCGCACCGAGGGGCCTGTCCTCGTGGACCTCGAGAAGCCCGTGCCCACTAAGAAATTCATACTGCCTACGTGCCACCTCCAACGGGACTTCTTTGGAGGGAGTCCCCCTACCGTGGCTGAGGTTGAGGCAAAGGCGATTCTGGGGATTAAGATGGCGGTCAGAAGGAAGGTGCTGGCCGAGGATATGGCCGCTATAATGAAAATTTTTGAGACCGCCCTGGTCTTGAATGATGAGACCAGTTCAGCTTCCGAACTGCTAAAGTTGCGGGATGAGTACGACGTCCTCAAGAGGGAGAAGAACAAAGTCGATAGCGACCTGCTGGAGGCCAAGACAAGGTGCGAGAACCACGTGCGTGTCCTCCATGAGTTAAACGAAACGAATGCAGAGCTGAAGAGAACCCAAGAAAAGCGGGACCATCTCCAAAACAAGGTCGCCGAGCTGGAAGCTGCTGCCCATCCCGCAGAGGATGAATTAGAGGAAGAGAGGCACCTCGTGGACCGTTGTGCTCTGATCGCCAAAGTCCGGGAGCTCGAGCAAGACTGTTTGGAGGCCCTCGAGGTGAGTTTTAATAGTGCTGTGGCGCAGGTTAAGGCTGAGAATCTGGGGGTCCAGCTTGCTCTTGAAAGAGTTAGTCCGTTACACCGCGTGGTCGACGGAAAGGTGGTCGTACCTGGAGAGAACGATGATAATGATGGTGTCATACCCCAAACTTTGACCACCAAGATTTCCCATTATTGTGCAAATCATCACCATAATATGGATGTACCTTTATACCTCATCAATCTTCTCAAGGATTGTTGAGCAATCACCTCAACCAAGAATTAGGGTTTTGAGCCCTCTCAGAGCACTTAGACAAAGGATCAATCAAGAATTGACATGATATTTAACTTTTCTAGCCTCTCAAACACCCATAAAGGATCAAGAGGTCCCCCACATCAAGAATCAAGCACAAGGTTGCAATATTCCAAGGGCATCAAGCCTCAAGATCGCCAGTGTCACCAAATTAGGGTTTTGGTCGACTAAGGCCTCCAGATGAAAATTTTCATCTAGGCATGAGCCTATACTTCAAAACATGACCCAAGAAGCTCAGAGGGACCTCATGGACCCAATCATCAAGTCAAAATAACCTCAGGGGATGCATTCATAAAAAATCAGGAATTTGGGTTTCTTGACCTAATTCACCCCTAAGTTGACTTTTTGAGCAAGACATGAGCCAAGACCTCAAGAAGTGTTTTGAAGACCTCTAATCTTTCATATTGATTCATTCACAAGGTTGGATTGATTCAAAGAACTTATTTCACAAGCAATGCAAGGATTTAAATTCATCTGGACCAATTAGGGTTTCTTGATGAAAAGTCAACTGTATCTTTGACTTTTGACCATGACATGTTCCCAAACCTTGGGACATGATTCGAGACACTCTAAAACACCTATGGAATCCATCCATTGGGTTTGAATTAGGTCAAGGATTTAATTTCATAAAGGATCACACAGTTTGGAATTCATCTGACAAAAAGTCAACTGTGCCTAAAAACCAAGTTTAACTTTTTGAATTTTCTTGACAAACAAGGCTTCCCTAAGTCAAAAACAATGTTAATTCATGGTTTGGATCGTCATCCATCAAGAAAAATCAAGAAAAGCAGGGTTACTTGCAAAAGGGGTAACCTTAAGAAACTTAAAATTTTCTAAGTTATGGAAGAAAAGTGATTTGGTACCAACTTTGCAAGGTCATAACTCCCAAACCACAAAGCTATTTGCTTCCATCCAAAGCTCAAATGAAAGCTCTCATTAAATACTTCAAAATTGTCAACTACATCAGATTCCAAATCATCATGGATTTTGAGTTATGGATTGATCAAAATCACAAAAACATGAAAATGGTCATTTTTTCCAACACTTAGTGAAAATCTTGGACATAATCTGTCTTGGTTTTCACCAACTTTGAGGCCATTTTTCACCTTGATCCAAGATGAACAAAGACCATTGTTGGACATCAAAGTTAAAGTAGGATATACAAGCTTTCCAAAGAGCCCAAGAGCATGAGATAACTCCACTTGAGCAAGAGATTATGACAGTTGCAATACACCTTATTACAAACTGTTTTGCAAAACAGTTATGGTTATTACTTGCCACACACGATTTTTCTTGTCAAGAGCAATGATCAATGCCTCTCACATTCATTTCATAACAGAAGGAAGCTAGACAAACCTGCAAATTTGAGTCAAAAAGTCAAGAAAGCTTTCAACTTAGAGCAATGGTTTTTGTCAAATTATGCCTTGAATTCAAAGGAATTTATGTGCAATAGTGCATATTCAACAAAAGGACATCCCTCAGTCAAGATGCTCACATAAACAACAATAAAAATGACTGAGGAATGTGGAATTGGTTAATTAGTAGCTGATCTATTTGGACACCTTGGTGTACCTTGCATTAGGGGTAATGATACCATTCCAAAACCATTGAACCAAGATCCTATCTTTCAATCTAAAGTTGTTCATCCAATACAAACCTCCTCTACTATAAATAGAGGACATGTATGACTGATCAAAACACACCAAAACAACCACAATGCTTGTTTTCTCACCAATCATCTTTCTTGCCAAATTCTAAGTCCTTAAAGAGTGAAAGTTTGGAATTCTCAAATCAGAGCAATTTTGTCCAAACCAAGCATTAAAACACTTTACATACACTATTTGGAAGTGATCCAAGCCCTTACATCTCATCTGTAACATCAGGATCACTAAGTCATATATCATTTGCTCAAAATACACAATAAGCTACAGTTGGATTTGAGCTACTCAATTCAGAGGGATTCAAGTCATTCCAATCACGTAAACACATTCCTTGAGGGTCAAAGAAGCTGTCTGGCTCATCACCTTGCATCTGTAACACCTCCAAAGTAGAATTTGATTCCTCCTTGCAGAGGTAAGCCTTGAGCCATGATTCTGGTTGCTTATTGATCATTAACCCTCAATCAATTGCTATTTATCTTGCGTGTATAAGATTTCGTATAGCTCTTGCATTTTTTAGGGTTCATCTGATTGTAACACGATATCTCTTGATACACTTAAAATAAATAAAATTGAAAAGAACCATCACGTTCCTTGTCAAAAAATGAACGAGTTTCATTTTTACATCTTCCAAAATAGTTGAGAAACAAAAGAGATAACATGCTTCTTGCAAATCAGAAGTTGGTTGGAGGAAGAAGATGGCCATGACGCCATTTTTCAGGTTTTCAAAACCAAACTTACTATATATTATTTCATTGTCATAATATGTTTGAATTGACATTGCACCCTAGTGGTTGATCAGCTAGTTTTGTGCATGTAACGAGCGAAAGGTCTGGGGTTCGAATCCCCCTCGCCCCAGACCTTTTGGTTTTATTTTTAAAACTAGTTTCAAAAGGGGTTTTTCCATATTACTCACTCCTTTCCATTCTCTATCAGCACATGCACATGGCTCAGATGGTAGAGTTTTAAAACCTCCTCCCCAAGGGCGTAGGTTCAACCCTTGGGAGGACCATCCCTTTTTTTTTATCACTCATTTTCTTCACATTTTCTTTACAACTTCAAAAATTAATTTCTCCCTCATTTTTAATTATTTTTTATTGGTTCTTTTTTTAAAAAGTCACAAAAATGTTTAAATATTTTATTCTACCAAAAAATCACATTTATATTATTTATTTAATATAGTTTGATTTTTTGTATTTAATTTAATTTTTATTATTTTTTAACATTTTTAAAATGAAATTCTCACCTTGATTTTTCAAATCCAATTGAATTTCAAGCTTTCATGTGATTAAACATGGTTTTTTTAAAAATATATTTCAAAGTTGACAACTTGTTTTTGAATATATGTGATATTTTGTATCATTTTATATTTTATTTCCTTTGAAAATTATATTTTTTAATTAAAATTAGGGTTTCTCTTAATTTTAATTTTTCAAACTTCTTTTCAAAACACTTTTGGGCCTCTTTGTAGAGTGTAAGTCTCATCCCTTTGTAAATAATAAATTTTGGGCCTCAGTAGTTGTATAATTCCCGACACAATTTCAAAAATAATGGTACGATCGCTGTTTTTCATCTGGGCCTCTCCTTGAGTTGTAAGCCCTATCTTTCTTCTTTTCAAACACTTTTAGGCCTCTAATAGAGTGTAAGACCTAAACCCCTTTGTACATAAACTAATTTAGGCCTCAGTCATTGTATAAGTCCTAATACGATTTTAAAAAGTCTCGGCGCGATCGCCGTTTTCAAAACAATTTTCAACTGGGCCTCTCTTTGAGTTGTAAGCCCCATTTTTCTCTGTTTCAAACACTTTTGGGCCTCTTGGTAGAGTGTAAGTCCTATCCTTTTGTAAATAAAATTTTTTGGGCGTTAGTCATTGTATAAGTCCCGATACGATTTTAAAAACTACGACGCGATCGTTGCCTTTTCAAAAGAGATCATTTGGGCCTCTCCTTGAGTATAAGCCCCAAAATTCCTTTTAAAAAAAAATTCTTTTTAATTCAAATTCAAATTCAAAAGTTTATCAAAACTCTCTTCAATTTCTTGAAAATCTAACCATACAACTGTGGTTAAAATGCTTGAGCTTGCACAACTGTAAGTTCCATTATCTCTTCAATACATACTTGTTTATATATTTCATTTGTATATATATATATGCTTGTACATACTTGCTTAGAGTTTTCCCCAGCAGTTAGGTCTAGGTCTAGATCAAACCAGTGGTTACTTTTTCAACACAGTCAAAACTAGTTCCCCATAGGGAATTCCAGATACAGTCTTGCCTCCTCTTGGACTTATACAATATGGAACAAAGAAAGGCATTATTCCCGGTGAAACTTTTCTCAAGACTGTCCTAACTTAAAAATATAAATATGTACAAGAAATTAATTTCCCCATAGAGGATTAATTCCCGGTGAAACCTCTTTTGAATTTCTTCAAACCTTAGAACTGTTCTGCAGAGAAAGGACTTATTCCCGGTGAAACCTTTCTTGAACTTTTCTTAGGCTTGGACCCACAGGCTTCCTAGAAGTATCCCCAGCCTCCTCTTGGGCTTTGTACAAGGACACACAGGATTCTTAGAAGTTCTCAGCCTCCTCTTGGGCTTAGTACAAGGAATTGAAGGCCTCCTACAGGTATAGGACATAAACTAGTCATCTTTACTAGTTCAATCCTCCAGAGAGTCAGATTTCTAGAAAATCTAACCATTCTAGGGTTGATTCTCATCCCTTAAAACCACAGCCTCCTCTTGGTATTCATACAAAGATCATTCTCCAGTTAAGAGTCAACCTCTTCATACCAGTAGACTTGGAAAGTCTCATCTCCTCTTAGATCTCACAGAGACCCTCAAGTTTCCTAAAAGCACAGGAAAAACCCTGATCATTTCATGAACACACTAATCTCCAGTAGAATTTGAAACCTCCATAGATTTTCAAACTCAAAGTTTAAACCTTCACCTTAAAAATCCCCAGACAGGGTCAATTTACTATCAACTAAAAACAAAACAGAATCAGAGCCTTATGGTATCTGATACTGCAACTCTCCCTTTGATCCCCAGAAATAGTAAAACCTTTGGTTTCCCCAATACATATTGGACCTACCTCTGGATTTCATCAATCCTCAGCAGAAGCCAACCTCCTCTTAGGCTTCATATAAGAATTTCCCTAACCATCCTCCTCTTAGGCTTTGTATAATGATTTTCCTCAGTAGAGTTAGCCTCAATCTTGGGCTTTGTACAAGATAGATAAAACCTCCCCAGTGGAGTCAATCTCTTTTCAGCCTCAATCTTGGGCTTTGTACAAGACAGATAAAACCTCCCCAGTGGAGTCAATCTCTTTTTAGCCTCAATCTTGGGCTTTGTACAAGACAGATAAAACCTCCCCAGTGGAGTCAATCTCTTTTTAGCCTCAATCTTGGGCTTTGTACAAGACATATATAATACTCCCTAAGTAGAGTCAATCTTTTAGCTTCAACCTTGGGCTTTGATCAAGGCACACAAAAACCAACATCCCCTCAGAGGAAATCAAGAGTTCTCTTTGTAGGAAGACATTTCTCTGTAATTCACCTATCAAAACAGACAATAAAAAAAACCTAATTCCAGATAACTGCTGTAAGTGGCACACTTGTTGATTCAAAATCCAAGTTGTGGTCCCTCTTTTATCAAAGTAAACTTCTTCTTTCATCTAATTGCTGTAAGTGGCAAGCCTCTGGATTATTTACATCCAAGCCAATGTCCCTCTCTTAGCATGGAAAGACTCCTAAGGAAAAATGGCATTGCTCTACACTGAGTTAAAGTTTATTCCTTCAGGACACCTCCCTTATAAAGGAAATTATGGCATTGCTGGATTCCATACATTCCAGTTAAAGTAATTCCCCTTTATAATTAGTTACCCAACATTTTGTGATGAATAGGTGAGATATCTCCCTTTAGAGATGACAAATTCTCTCTCAGTCAAACCTTTTAGCTTCAATCTTGAGCTTTGAACAAGACACAAATAACCTTTAGCTTCAATCTTGGGCTTTAAACAAGACACCAAACATCTTTCCTCCCATAGAAATAGGAGGAACTACGGATGCTCTGATTTCGCAGATATCTTTACGGGAATACGTAGGCATAAGATTGCAAAATCTTAGCAAGCACACAAATCAAAAACTTTAGGTCCAGTATCTCACCAAAAACAACGGAAAACCCAAAAACAACAAAAACACTCTCTCAACACTCCCAAAGGAGAAACTTTCCCAATACATGACAGACAAACAACAGAAAGCAGTTAAATTAACAGAGAAATATGTAATAAAAAGTCTATGGATAACCATATATACACTAGGTGATTGGCAACTTCCCTTTGTATAACCTGACCCCTAACCCTCAATCTCTTACCATTTGTTAAAGAAAACATTCGCGTGCAAGGTTAGTTTTAGATATCTTCCATTTCCTTTCCAGCTTCATAGGATAAATAAGAAATCAGAAAGTAGCACCCAATTCCAACCACTGCGGTAAGGTGGTCGCGTCACCGACAAAAATTGCACGCTACAGACAAATGGCGACTCTGATGGGGAGTATTTAGGATTAGAGTTCCTAAGAGGTCTAGGGTTTGCTTTATTTCTCTATTCGTTTATTTTCTCAGTTTACTTGATACCCGTGTTTAAATTTCTGTTAACTGGGAATGTGATTAATACGCATGTGGAAAGTTTGAGAGAACATTAAAATAAGTGGTGGCATATCCGGGAAACGCTTATAGGGAGTGAATCCCGACCAAGCTAACTTGGCAGTCCACCGAATTAGGCGAGGTACCCGTGTGGAAATATTAATGTTGAACGATAGATTGTCATGAAAGCATTGTTTATCCCAGTTCGGTACCCGTGACCCTGAGGATTTAGTAGACATTTAACTATATGGCCATTTGGTAGTGCGGTGACTATCGGGTATAGTTGATACGTGATACTACACTCAAAAGAGATTCATCCTAGGATATTACAGCTCGCTCAAGTGAATCAGCTTGCTGTTGATATCCCTAGGAGGGGTCAATGATTTTGGGAACCTTTTAGATCCCGTTCTACAGCTCGTGACTCCATTCTCGTGACGTCGAACCCCTAAACCCATGTTTTCAAATGTTTTTGTTTGCTGCATTCATGCATTCATTAAAAAACTCTATTCAAAAAAGAAAAAAATCTTTTTCAAAAGAACTAAAACAATTATTGCAAATATCAGAGGTTGTGTTATGGATTTCGGTATAAGGAAAATGCACAAGTACACCTTCAAGGCTCCGAAACTAGAAGGCTTAAAGAAATTGGGAAGGATGATTACCAATCCCGAGGCTTTCAGAGCTAAGCACTGAGGATTGTTATCTCTATTAAGGATCAACGTGGTTGAAGGGATCTTGTCTACGCTGGTATAGTTCTACGATCCGGTTTACCACTGCTTCACTTTCCCAAATTACCAACTTGTACAAACATTGGAAGAGTACTCCCACCTGATTAATTTACCTATCACTGATCGAGCTCCATTTTCTGGACTGGAAGAAATTCCAAAGGATCAGGCCATTGCAAGAGCAATCTCTTTGGATGAGTCAGAAGTTAGGACTCACATGACCACTAAAGGAGGAATCCAGTGTTTACCAGCTAAATTCCTGATGGAGAAAGCTCTATACTTTGCTAGTGTAGGAAGCATAACTGCCTTCGAAGACGTCTTTGTTTTGCTCATATATTGGTTATTCCTCTTTCCTAACATTGACAACTTCGTTGATACCAATGCTGTTAAGATATTATTGATTGGAAACTCCGTACTAACCTTGCTCGCGGATGCTTACCATTATGTACACTTAAGGAACAACGGAGGAATAATCACGTGTTATGTACCATTACTCTACAAATGGTTCATTTCCCATTTGCGCAAGTCTGCTGCTTTTTGGGATCACAAGAGTACTCTACGATGGTCACAGAGGATTATGTCTCTTACCAATTCTGACATAGACTGATACAATCAGATTTACGAAGGGATAGAGATCATCGACAGATGTGGAAATTTCCCTAATGTACCCCTCATTGGTACTAGAAGAGGAATCAACTATCATCCAATTTTAGCTCGCCGTCAACTCGGATACCCGATGAAGAATATCCCACATAATGTACTTCTGGAAGGTCTTTTCTTTAAGGAAGGGGAAAATGACAGGGCACTGAAGAAAGAAATAGTACATGCCTAGCAACATATTCACAGGAAAGGGAGAGAGTCTCTGGGAAGACCAAATTGTACCTCCATGGAACCTTATCTCCACTGGGTGCAAACTAGAGCCCTCAAGCTAAAGAGGCCTTACCCTCGTCAAGAAGTTTTTTCATTAAAGGAATTCATCCTTTATTTCATGTCTGATGCGGAAAAACTCCAGGCCGCTTTCAACAAAGTTCAACGTGATAAGAACTCTTGGAAGAACAAATACCAGATCCTTAATTTGGAATGTACCAAGATTTAGGAACTGCTAAAGGAAAAGGATGCTCTGATTGAGATATTAGAGCAACATGCCAGAGAAAATCAGGAAGACCGAAGAAATTTACTCACTCATTTCACTTGTCAAAGGGTCGTCGACCCGACAACGGCTGAAGAGGCCCGATCAAAGAAAAGGAAAATATAGAAACCAGCATCTGAGCTCTCTTCAGAAAGAACTCAGGATCCATGAGCTTAGACATTTTCCTTACAACACTGTCATACCCCAAATTTTACCCTCGGATATTCTGATCATTTGCATATCATAAGTCAGCCTTTTCGCATTTTCAGTTAAACATCTCACTAATCATGCATTATTAGTCGATTTTATCATTCCTTGCCATTTAGATAATTATCTTAGATTATATTTTTTTTATATATTTTTTAGTTTATACTTTTAGTTGGGTTCACATTTTAGTTTAAGTTTCAGTTAAGTTTTTTTTTATATAGTTGAATTTATATTTTAAGTTGATTTAATCTAACTAGTTTAAGTTTATTAATTTGGTTTAATTTTATTTTCATTTTAATTATGATTATAGTTTTAACTTTCACTTTGGCTTTTTTTCACTTTAATCTAATTTAGTTAATTTTTAAAGCTTTACAAAAAATTCAAAAAAAAAAAAGAATAAAGACTCTTTTTTCACTTTAACCATTTCTAAGCCTAAAAAGTTGCTACTACCATCTGCTATCACAAAAAACTTGCACCAAAATGCACCCTATTATTCCCTGTGCAACAAAGCCCCAGACTTTCACCAAAACAGGTCTTTGCACAAACCAACAACAACAATGACCAAGACCTTGCCCAAAAAAAACCTTCTGCCAACATCCGCTACAAAACAACATCCTGTGCATCAACAACAGACACTCGGTAATATGAAAATAACATATCATAGAACAAGATATCAGAGGCTACAGAAAATTAAAAAAAAAAGAGGTTTGAATCATAACATAAGAAGAAGAGGAGGACTTGGTAACCAAGGAGAGGGAACCTCACAACCTCTCCAATCACAACAATTTCTTTCAACTCCATCAATCACTCTTTTCCTTCCCTCCATCGACCCACATCTTCAAACCTTCCTCCTTCTTCATCTAAATCACCGTCAAAACCTTACACACCCCATTCAAACCACATATACAATAACCGTCTACCACAACCATCTCCCTTCAAAGCTTCGTCTTCCTTCTCTCTCCATTAACCTTCGCACCTTTAACCGCCACCGAAAACCACAAGACCACACATCCTTCAAAACCGCAACACAACGGAACCTCACCACCAAATCGCGTCCCCGCCATCACTATTTTTCGCCACTCTTCCGGAAACGATGTAACCACATCCCTTCATTTTCACGCACCACCACCGGCCTTTGTTTCTCAACCTCCTTCAACCTTCAATCAAACAACAGCCACACCACAATACACACGTATACCACCCTGTTTCATCTCCTCTTCATCACCAAATCCTATTCTGTCAAAGCCTCCCTCCGCCATAACCTGATCCTCAACCTAGTTTCCAAAATCCCCTTTCTTCTTCACCCAAAACCCAAATCATTCTCTGCGAACAACAAACCGCAAACCTCAATTAATCATGTTCAGCTGTGAACCCCAAATCAACAACCATGCCGAATCAAACCCGAAACAGAAAGAGGTGAAGAAGTGAGATTGAAACAAAAGCAAATCGAACCACAAACCTTGTGACCAAATCGAATACGAACAAGAGGTGAACCGAGCGAAGAAAACGAACGGAGGGAAGTCGTGGTCGGAGAAGGTGGAATCCCAATCGGTGTCGTTTTATTGACCGATTTTGGTTGTTCTGGGTTCTGATAAATGTTGTTGCTATTCATCGATTGCAGTGTGGTTTTAAAAAAGGGAAAAAGAGAAGGTCGTTTGGACCCTATTTCCAATACCTGATATTACCATACCATGGGTTTTTTTTCTTCCTTTTTATTATCATTTCAATTTAGTGTTTCTTAAAACTTTGTTTTGGGCCGATGAAGTGTTTTTTTTGAAGCCCACAGTCATACAGCCAACGCCTTACCCATTTCAGTGCTACACCCCCTCTCCTTGTTTTTTTTTTATTTAATTTGTTTTAAATAATTTCTTTTTTAGATTTCCTATTTGATTCTAAAAAGTTTTTTTAAGAATAGTGATTTATGTTTTTTTTATTTAGCTAGTTCATCTCAATATTTCTTTTAAATCCAATTTCTATCTTTATTTTGGGCCAATGATATATAAAAATCTTGATTGGTAGATTTTATTCAAATCACTAAAATTTTTGATAAATATGAGGCCATATTTCATTTTATTTTATCGGTCAATGAGAGTCTAATGTTAGATTATCGATTTACCGATTTAAATATTGATTTAGACGAGACCAACTTTATTTTCATTTCGATTTCATTAAACAATTTTCAATTTCAAACTATTTCACAAATTATTTTCAACTTATGTATCAAACCTCGATCAAGCATCGAGTGACTTTTAAAACCGAATGTTAAAATCTGTTTCTAAATAAATGCAAAAGAAGAGGACCGTTGGAATCTAGCATTCTAGCAGAAACCTCGAACGATTGGTCTCAAGTCTCGTACTTTGGGGTAGGCATTCATTCATTCTTTCGCTCCTCAAAATACCTTTAATTAATTTGGACAAATAGGAGCCGTCAAGATCTAGCATCTTGGCACAACTCTTCGAACAATTGATTCTCGTCAAGCGTTCATTGTCCACTAATCGACTTTTATATCAACTTGGACAAATAAGAACCGTTAAGATCTAGCATCTTGACATAACCCTTTAGAGCTTTTTTATCATCAAAAGCTCACCGTCCTCAAAACAATCTTAATCATAACTTGGATGAATAAGAGCCGTCAAGATCTAGCATCTTGGCACAACTCTTGAGCCATTGATCACTATTAATGTTCATTGTCCAACAAACAATTTTACAATCAATCTTGAATGAAAAGGACTTTTAGAGTCTAGCACTCTGGCATAACCCTTTGGCATTCTTAAAACATATTCAAGCCACTTTTAAGCCACTAGTTTTTCGAGAGATAGCCATTAATCTCTTATAACTTTTAACCCTTCCTTTAACCTTCACAAGAGATAGCCATTAATCTATTATCCTTCACCAACTTTTAACCCTTCATTCAAATCCTTTCATAAGAGATAACTATTAATCTCTTCTCCTAAACAACCAATCCTCATAAGCTTTTCTTTCAAGCTTTTCACCTGTAGTTGGCTGAACTACGGACGCTCTAATTTCTCAAGTTCATCTTGAGAATACGTAGGCATAGGATTGTGAGATCCTAGCGAGCCACCTTTTCTTTTTTCTACCTTTTCCTTTTCCTTTACATCCAATGCCTTCTTGGATTCCACCTTTTCCTTTACATCCAATGCCTTCTTGGATTCCACCTTTTCCCTTTTTCACTGTAGTCGCCGAACTACGATTGTTCTGATTTCCTCATTGCACTATGAGGATACCTAGGCACAAGATTGCGAAGTCTTGTCGAGCACCCTAATAATAAAATTCCTTTAGGTCCTCTTCTCCTTCAATTTAAAAATCCAAAAACATTTCTCTCTCTCCCTTTCCCCATTCAATAAGTAGAAGATTAGAAACAAACCTTAAGCTAACATACATTTAACCCTAACTAAATGGTTCCCGTTGAGTACAACGGACGTGAGGAGTGCTAATATCTTCCCCTTGCGTAACCGACTCCCGAATTCAGACATTGGTTGTGATGACCATATCTTATCCTTTCTTTTTAGGGGTTTTATTCGATATTTTCCCTTTTCCTATTTGGGAATAAATAAAGATCGGTGGCGACTCTATTAAGTCCATCCCGCGGGCGTACGATTGCGCTTCGCGAGGTCGTTCTCATTTTTCAAGGTACGACAGATGGCGACTCTGCTGGGGAATCAAAATCCTTAAGTGAGTCAAGCCTAGTTTAGTTAGGTTTTCGTATGTGTGTTTAGCTTTGTTTGTCTCTCTTCCTTCTTTGATTATATGTTTTATTTCTCTTACTTTACATATATGTATTTGTACATCATGTGTGGGCTTTGGGTATCTGATATCTTGAATAAAGCTCTACACCCGAGTTTTGGAAAAAGTAGAGAGAAAACATAAGGTTAGATTTGGTAGTTAGTAGTGTTAGACTACGAGGGAAAGCTCCTTGTAGCAACTAATATGAAGGCTCCTCTAGAGTAGACCTATTTATAGATCTCGTTATAAAACAGCTAGCCTGTTGCATGACGATGATTCATGAAGGGTCCATGACTCTAGGTCCCCCATTTTAGAACCAGTGCTATTTTGGTGGTTGCGTAATATTGGACTTCAAGGACATCTCCTTGCTCCAACCAATATGAAAGCCCTGATCAGAATAGACCTTTTCGTCACTCTCGTTATAAACTGGCTAGCCCGTTGCATGATGTTGATACGATTAAGGTCCATGACTCTGAAACATTGTCAAAAACTTAGAAGCTATCATGTGAGTGGGTTTAAGGGTACTTGCCGTAAAACTATCTTTTAAGAAGCCTACCTAGCAGGATGTTCTGATTTACTCGTGTTATCCCAGATCCTAATCACCCTACATTGCATTTTCTTTCTGCATCCTGTGCTACATTGCACTGCATATCATTTGCATCTTTGCATGATTCATTGCATGTGTCTGTTTGTCCAGTTACTCATCTCCAGCTGTCTCTATCTTCCAGTGTTGTCTGTGAGTCGTCAAGCTGATTCCTCGACACCGATACAGGACTAGAGCTAATTTCAGACGCAGAATGTCAAGAACAATCATCTGCCAGGCGCAACAAGTGAAGCTTCAGTCTACTTCAGCCCAGACTACTCGAGCTACTTTTGAAAACTCTCTCTATGAGCACAATGCTATCAGATCACACCAAGTGAAGCTTCAATCGACTTCAGCATGCTATCTTCCTAAAAGCTAATGTTTCAGATAGGACAACTCATATTTGTTTCTGATTATTCATTAGGCCTTATTTCTTATTGTTTTTACTTTCCTTATTTTGTACTGGTTGTTTGCTTCCAAATTATGTTTGTACTTTCATATTAATGAAATAAGCATTTGCAACTTTTTGATTCAATTCATTTGTATTTGCTATTCACTTCTTAATGCTTCCTCTTTCATGAAAAATAAAAAAAAAATTCTCTTGTCCACTTTCTTTTAATTATGCAAAGATTGGAGGGAGGATGATGAAAACAAAATACTCATAACTGTTGTTGGTATGCTTTCAAATTAGGACTTTGTTGACGATGTAAGGCATTGTTTCATTCCTCAAACACTAGAGACATAAGGAAGATAACCCCTATTTAACCCCTTCGAGCCTTGAAGTAGGAGTTTCTTTTCTTTACAAATAAAAACCCGCAATCTTAACCTGGGGCAGGGTAGTTCTCAGTTAACTTGATTGTACATTCAAATACAAGAGTTTCATGCAAGACACCTTTCAACAAAAAGTTGCACTCACAAGTTTTCCTTCGCACACAGCAAGCAAGTGTCGAAGATGTCTTTCAAGTCAAACACCAATGATGGTTCGCCGTAATCATTAAGCCAGGCGTTCACAACCTTTCAACTCTTCCATATTAAATGGATAAAAGTTGTACAAGTTGTTCCCAAAGATAAATGAAGAAGGGTCATCAAGAAATACTTACTCAAGGAATGAGCCGAGTCCCTTTCGAGGAAAAAGCTAAGAAAGGTGTGAAGCTCATGACCTTACCTTATGCAAAGAATAAGCTTGTATGACAACCAAAAGTTGTAAGGAAGTAGTGACCGCCATTTCAAAGTCCATTAACTTCTGAACCATCATCATTATCATCAGTGCAATTCCTCACCTATGGGAACCTGAGTGAATAGTTTGAGTTAACTGAGCATAGGACTAGAGTTCATCACGTAGATTGGGTGGGTCACAAATAAACTTTGAGCCTTTATCCTTTATTTCATAAACCGTGAACCAGGCCACGTTATAACCCTCAAAAGACCTAACTGAAGCAAGGTTATTTTGAAAGCATACTATAGCAAGGTTGCGTAAACTGACTCCAAAAGATCTTTGCGGATCATCTGTTTTGGCATCACACCTTTTGCTTAAACTTTTCATTTTGATGTCTTGAACCGCCGTGTTCTGACCGATGACTCATATACTTTGCATTTTTCAAAAATGATTGATTTCAAAAGTTGCATGAACTCTGGATTTACTTTGTTTGTATGAACATTTTTGTTTGCAAACTAGCTTTCCTCTCAAGGAACTTTCAAACAATTAAGAAACTTGGTCGGTGATCCTATCAGGGGAAAGTTCTTTCCAAATCCTGTTGAAGAATCAGTTCAGGATTTGTTGTTCAGGGGCAAGTCCTTCTCCAAATTGGTTTATCCATAAGACTTTTCAAGACTCATACTGGGACAAGCTTTCTAAGAGCACCATGAAGTAATCATTTCCAGAATCAATCAAGCTGAAGCAATGATCAACTCATCTACAATAATCAGCTAGTCTGGGGCAGTTTACCTGAAGAATCCCCAAGCAACTCTTTATCCTTCCTACAAGGATCATGAATTTGGATACAATTTACCAGTGTGGCAATGATGTGTTCAGCAATAGCATCTCTAGTCCCAAGCTGGATGACAGTGATCTCAGTGTTGAGGAATCAGTCTACCAGTCTTGTTTTCTCCCAGAAAGAGTCAAGTCAGTCTGTCAGCATCTGCGTCTGCATTTGCATTTGATCATATATCATAGCATAATTTATATACCATGTGCATAGCATGGGTGTTTCATCCCGAGGCCGCGTCGTTATCCGCGTCTTACCTTGTGGTCAAAGTCCAACTTACTTGGCGCCTACCAAAGTGTTACCTATCCTTTCATTCAGTGTCATTCCTGAATGTTGTCGTTTCCTCGTGCATCTAGTCCTGTTGTTAGAAGTTTGTCTTCTTTCATTCCAGTGCTATTCCTGGATCTTTATATTCTTTCACTCCAGTGCCATTCCTGGATGTCTGTCTCTTTTGATCTTCAGTGCCATTCTTGGATATCTTATTCCTCTTGTTTCTCCCAGTGCTATTCCTGGAAGTTTTGCCTCTCTTCTGTAATCCCCAACAAATTTGCTTGGATATCTTTTAGTGTCATTCCTGAAAGTCTTATCTGTTCATTCAGTGCCATTCCTGGATGAGCTTTCTCCTTTGCATTCAGTGTCATTCCTGGATGTCTTTCTCACTATCATTTGATGCCATTCTTGAATATAGTGATTTGCCTTTACTTTCAGTTCCATTCCTGAAAGTTCTTTCCTCTTATCCAATGCCTTATTGGGTATTTCTTTGTTCAATGCTTTCTTGGACGTTGTTCTTTCTTTGTATCCAATGCTTTCTTGGGTATATCTTTGTTCACATTCATTCAATGTTGTCTTGAATACTGTGGTTCCTTTTGTCCAATGCTTTCTTGGATTTCTATCTTGTTCACTTTCATCTGATGTCTTCTTAGATATTGTGAGTTTACCTTTCATCCAAAGCCATTATTGGATGTCTGGTGTTTTTTACATTCAATGTCATTCTTGAATGTAGTCTTTGTTCACACTCATCTAAAGCTATTATTAGATGTTGTGATTTATACCTTTCATCTAAAGCCATTATTGGGTGATTGGTTCCTTTGCATTCAATGCCATTCTTGAATGTAATCTTTGTCCACTTTTATCTAAAGCTATTATTAGATATTATGAGTCGTACCTTTCATTCAAAGCCATTATTGGGTGATTGGTTCATTTGCATTCAATGTCATTCTTGAATGTAATCTTTGTTCACAGTCATCTAAAGCCATTATTAGATATTGTGATTATACCTTTCGTTCAAAGCCATTATTGGGTGATTGGTTTCTTTGCGTCCAATGCTGTCTTGGATCCCTACTTTATTCACATTCATCTAAAGCTATTATTAGATATTGTGAGTCGTACCTTTCATTCAAAGCCATTATTGGGTGATTGGTGTCTTTGCATCCAATGCTTTCTTGGATCCCACTTTGTTCACTCTTATCTAAAGCCATTATTAGATATTGTGATTATACCTTTCATTCAAAGCCATTATTGGATGGCTGGTTTCTTTGCATTCAATGTCATTCTTGAATGTAGTCTCTGTTCACTCTCATCTAAAGCCATTATTAGATGTTGTGATTTATACCTTTCATTCAAAGCCATTATTGGATGACTGGTGTTTTTTTACATTCAATGCCATTCTTGAATGTAGTCTCTGTTCACATTCATCTAAAGGCATTATTAGATGTTGTGATTTATACCTTTCATTCAAAGCCATTATTGGATATCTGGTTTCTTTACCATCTGATGCTTTTCTGGATGTGTCTGTCTTTCTGATGTTCTTCCAGATCGAGTTTTTGTTCACTTTTATCTAAAGCCATTATTAGATATTGTGATTATACCTTTCACTCAAAGCCATTATTGGATGTCTGGTTTCTTTACCATCTAATGCTTTTCCGGATGTGTCCCTCTTTCTGATGTTCTTTCAGATCGAGTCTTATGTTCTGATGTTTTTCCGAAACTTATCTGATGTTTTTCTAGATATTTCGCTTTGTTATTCTGATGCTTTTCTGAAACGACATTGCTTTTACCATCTGATGCTTTTCCGGATGTGCCTTTGTCTTTTTGATGTTCTTCCAGATTGAGTCTTTTGCTCCTGATTTTTTCCAGAGCATTTTTTATGTCTATCTGATGCTTTTCTGGATATGACCTTGTTTATTTGATGTTCTTCCAGATATAATGTTGCTTATCTGATGCTTTTCCGGATATGTCTTCAAAACCCTTTTCCCGTACATTTAATTCTCTTCTAAATGTTTTGGATGTATCTTCAGAATTCTTGTCTTCATCTAATGCTCTTCTAGATGTCTTCAATTTGTGTCTGACTTTGGTTAACGACTGCTAAATGTTTTCGAGTCTGTTTCCATTTTCCATCCAATGCTTTTCTGGATGTGTGCCGGAGTTTATTCGATGCTTTTCCGGATATCTCTGATATATTTCCCGGAGTTCATTCAATGCTCTTCTGAATGTCTCCGTTGTCTGTTATTTTGCCAGAGTTTATTCAATGCTCTTCTGAATACCTCTGATGTTTGCTCGAATGTCTCATGTATTTTCCTGTTTTTCTCCTCACCTCATTCAATGATCTTCTAAATGTTGTGAATCTTTTCCATCCAGTTTCCATTCGTGATGACTTTCGATTCCCTAGTGGAGACCGTCTCTCTGGTGCTACTTCCATTGAGGATCTTGTGTTATCTTTTCTTTCTAAAGTGTCAGCCGGTCACGCTTGAACTAGTTGTTCTATCACCTTAGATCCTCCCCAGTGTTGTTGTTTACCCCAGTGAGTGTTTGCTCATTGGGTGGACCTTGTCCTTGTCTGCTTTCGTCTCCGTTTGTATTTGGCATTTATTATTCCATCATTTTCATCATATTAGAGTTCTTTGCATGTCAGAATTGCATAGCTTTCTTTTGTCCATAGCATAGCATGTCATTGCATCTAAGGACAAAATTTTTGGTTATCTATATTTAAATACCTTCCACCATGATTTCATGAGAACTATCATCACTCATGTCATCCGGTGAAGTTATTTAAATAGGGGCAACTGTCATACCCCAAATTTTACCCTCGGATATTCTGATCATTTGCATATCATAAGTCAGCCTTTTCGCATTTTCAGTTAAACATCTTACTAATCATGCATTATTAGTTGATTTTATCATTCCTTGCCATTTATATAATTTTCTTAGATTATATTTTTTTATATTTTTTTTAGTTTATACTTTTAGTTGGGTTCACATTTTAGTTTAAGTTTCAGTTAAGTTTTTTTTTATATAGTTGAATTTATATTTTAAGTTGATTTAATCTAACTAGTTTAAGTTTATTAATTTGGTTTAATTTTATTTTGATTTTAATTATGATTATAGTTTTTACTTTCACTTTGGCTTTTTTTCACTTTAATCTAATTTAGTTAATTTTTAAAGCTTTACAAAAAATTCAAAAAAAAAGAAAAGAACAACGACACTTTTTTCACTTTGACCATTTCTAAGCCTAAAAAGTTGCTACTACCATCTGCTATCACAAAAAACTTGCACCAAAATGCACCCTGCTATTCCCTACGCAACAAAGCCCCAGACTTTCACCAAAACAGGTCTTTGCACAAACCAACAGCAACAATGACCAATACCTTGCCCAAAAAAAACCTTCTGCTAACATCTGCTTCAAAACAACATCCTGTGCATCAACAACAGACACTCGGTAATATGAAAATAACATATCATAGAACAAGATATCAGAGGCTGCAGAAAATTCAAAAAAAAGAGGTTTGAATCATAACATAAAAGGAAGAGGAGGACTTGGTAACCAAGGAGAGCAGACCTCACAACCTCTCCAATCACAACAATTTCTTTCAACTCCATCAATCACTCTTTTCCTTCCCTCCATCGACCCACATCTTCAAACCTTCCTCCTTCTTCATCTAAATCACCGTCAAAACCTTACAACCCCCATTCAAACCACATATACAATAACCGTCTTCCACAACCATCTCCCTTCAAACCTTTGTCTTCCTTCTCTCTCCATTAACCTTCGAACCTTTAACCGCCACCGAAAACCACAAGACCACACATCCTTCAAAACCGCAACACAACGGAACCTCACCACCAAATCGCGTCCCCATCATCACTATTTTTCGCCACTCTTCCGAAAACGATGTAACCACATCCCTTCATTTTCACGCACCACCACCGGCCTTTGTTTCTCAACCTCCTTCAACCTTCAATCAAACAACAGTCACACCATAATACACAACGTATACCACCCTGTTTCATCTCCTCTTTATCACCAAATCCTATTCTGTCAAAGTCTCCCTCCGCCATAACCTGATCCTCAACCTAGTTTCCAAAATCCCCTTTCTTCTTCACCCAAAACATGAATCATTCTCTGCGAACAACAAACCGCAAACCTCCATTAATAATGTTCAGCTGTGAACCCCAAATCAACAACCATGCCGAATCAAACCCGAAAAAGAAAGAGGTGAAGAAGTGAGATTGAAACAAAAGCAAATCGAACCACAAACCTTGTGACCAAATCGAATACGAACAAGAGGTGAACCGAGCGAAGAAAACGAACGGAGGGAAGTCGTGGTCGGAGAAGGTGGAATCCCAATCGGTGTCGTTTTATTGACCGATTTTGGTTGTTCTGGGTTCTGATAAATGTTGTTGTTATTCATCGATTGCAGTGTGGTTTTAAAAAAGGGAAAAGGAGAAGGTCGTTTCGACCCTATTTCCAATACCTGATATTACCATACCACGGGTTTTTTTTTCTTCCTTTTTATTATCATTTCAATTTAGTGTTTCTTAAAACTTTGTTTTGGGCCGATGAAGTGTTTTTTTTAAGCCCACAGTCATACATCTAATGCCTCACCCATTTCAGTGCTACACCCCCTCTCCTTGTTTTTTTTTTAATTTAATTTGTTTTAAATAATTTCTTTTTTAGATTTCCTATTTGATTCTAAAAAGTTTTTTTAAGAATAGTGATTTATGTTTTTGTTTTATTTAGCTAGTTCATCTCAATATTTCTTTTAAATCCAATTTCTATCTTTATTTTGGGCCAATGATATATAAAAATCTTGATTGGTTGATTTTATTCAAATCTCTAAAAATTTTGATAAATATGAGGCCATATTTCATTTTATTTTATCGGTCAATGAGAGTCTAATGTTAGATTATCGATTTAACGATTTAAATCTTGATTTAGACGAGACCAACTTTATTTTCATTTCGATTTCATTAAACAATTTTCAATTTTAAACTATTTCAGAAATTATTTTCAACTTATGTATCAAACCTCGATCAAGCATCGAGTGAATTTTAAAATTGAATGTTAAAATCTGTTTCTAAATAAATGCAAAAGAAGAGGACTGTTGGAATCTAGCATTCTAGCAGAAACCTCGAACGATTGGTCTCAAGTCACGCGCTTTGGGGTAGCCATTCATTCATTCTTTCGCTCCTCAAAATACCTTTAATTAATTTAGACAAATAAGAGCCGTCAAGATCTAGCATCTTGGCACAACTCTTCGAACAATTGATTCTCGTCAAGCTTTCATTGTCCACTAAGCGACTTTTATATCAACTTGGACAAATAAGGACCGTTAAGATCTAGCATCTTGATATAACCCTTTAGAGCTTTTTTATCATCAAAAGCTCGCCGTCCTCAAAACAATCTTAATCATAACTTGGATGAATAAGAGCCGTCAAGATCTAGCATCTTGGCACAACTCTTGAGCCATTGATCACTATCAATGTTCATTGTCCAACAAACAATTTTACAATCAATCTTGAATGAAAAGTATTGTTAGAGTCTAGCACTCTGGCATAACCCTCTGGTATTCTTAAAACATATCCAAACCACTTTTAAGCCACTAGTTTTTTCGAGAGATAGCCATTAATCTCTTATAACTTTTAACCCTTCCTTTAACCTTCACAAGAGATAGCCATTAATCTCTTCATCTTCACCAACTTTTAACCCTTCATTCAAATCCTTTCATAAGAGATAGCCATTAATCTCTTCTCCTAAACAACCAATCCTCACAAGCTTTGCTTTCAAGCTTTTCACCTGTAGTTGCCTGAACTACGGACGCTCTGATTTCTCAAGTTCATCTTGAGAATACGTAGTCATAGGATTGCGAGATCCTAGCGAGCCACCTTTTCTTTTTTCTACCTTTTCCTTTTCCTTTACATCCAATGCCTTCTTGGATTCCACCTTTTCCTTTACATCCAATGACTTCTTGGATTCCACCTTTTCCCTTTTTCACCGTAGTCGCCGAACTACGATTGCTCTGATTTCCTCATTGCACTATGAGGATACGTAGACACAAGATTGCGAAGTCTTGTCGAGCACCCTAATAATTAAATCCCTTAAGGTCCTCTTCTCCTTCAATTTAAAAATCCAAAAACATTTCTCTCTCTCTCTCTCTCCCTTTCCCCATTCAATAAGTAGAAGATTAGAAACAAACCTTAAGCTAACATACATTTAACCCTAACTAAATGGTTCCCGTTGAGTACAAAGGACGTGAGGGGTGCTAATACCTTCCCCTTGCGTAACCGACTCCCGAATTCAGACATTGGTTACGATGACCATATCTTATCCTTTCTTTTTAGGGGTTTTATTTGATATTTTCCCTTTTCCTATTTGGGAATAATTAAAGATCGGTGGCGACTCTGTTAAGTCCATCCCACGGGTGTGCGGTTGCGCTTCGCGAGGTCGTTCTCATTTTTTGAGGTACGACTAACACTTTGTAAAATACTGTACTTTTCTTTGTAAAATACTGCAATCTTTCGTATTCATTAAAAGGGGTCTTCTCCCCACTGTGTGATATTTGCAATCTATTTGTTAGAGTTTCTTTTGAAAACAAAAACAAAAAAAAATATGTCATTGCATATCATTCGTCATTCTCACATAACGCATTTTTCTTATTCTTGAGTCTCACGTATGTGTCACAATCCTAGAGTCAAAATGTCTCATTCATACAATACTAGGGTCAATCAAAAAAAGAAAATGGACGATCTCGAGGAAGAGAACAAAGAGCTGAGAGAAGAAATCGACACTCTAAAAGAAAGTTTGGAAAAACTTCACAGCAACATGCAATCCCTGGCCGCAGCTCAGGAGCAGCAACATCAAAGGACTGTGATCTCAGAGATTACATCTACGCCCACATTTGAGGCACATGATAATCATCCTCGGTACACCATGCCTAAAGGGCACCCCTGGGGCATGCCTTTCAACTTTATACCTGAGGGATACATCCCACTGGTCACTGAAGGCCCAGAAGCCGTAGCAGGAACCTCCGGACCTGAAGGTTACAAACATCAGGAAAATGAAGATGCAAGGGTTACGACAGCAACTCCTGAAGGTTACAAACTTTAGGACACTGAAGCGCCAGGAGTCACTGCCATAATGTCTATACCACAGCCGGTGGTACATGTCGTAACCCGAAATTTGACCTCCCTCTTTTGCCTTTTGCATAAGCATGTGCATTCGCATCGCTAGCATACGCACTTGCACTTTTCCTCTTTGATTTTTGTTGCAGGATATTCAAATTTTCCAAACCCGATTAATTGCATCCTCACAAGATCATCACATCATCAAATCAAGCTCAAAATAAAGGTTTCCATGCTCACTCATCAAATCAAGAGGTGGAAAATCGAAACCGAGACTTCAGTATCATCTCCTAAGCAATTTGGGCAAAAATTAACTGAAGTAACCAGTTAACGTGTGGTGAGTAACCGGTTACTCAGTGCAAAATTTCAGTTCCTGCTGCAATTTTGAGACAGCAGCCATGCGCTCTCTTAGGTCTTTGGTTCTACTTGATTCTAGCAGTGTGTGGAACATTCTAGACATCTCTAGACATTTCAAGACATTCCAAGTTCATTTATTCCAATGCTTCACTCTAAAATAAGTGCACCATGTTCCTTGATCTCCAAGTATGTGGACCTTTGGATATTGAAGCTCACATTGGGACTGTTACCGAGTTGGTTCTAACTAACCGAGTTAACCACCTTGATTCGGTGAGTCAAGCCTAACTAACTCCTAGCCTAGTTCCAAGCCACACAAAGCTAAGTCCAAACCTAATTCCAAACCTCTCACACTCCAAACCAAAAGTCTATATAAACAAACCTTCACTCATTTTCAAGGACCTTCAACCATTTGCACAATTCACTCTCAATTCTCTCACATTTTCTCTGATTTTTCTCTTCTACATCTTCATCTTCATCTCAATTCTCTTCCAAAACCTCACCAAAGCTCATTTCTATTTTGAAGGAAAATCACTTTCACATCAAAAGTGATTATTTCTTGAGCTCAACCTTCATCATTCTTGCTATTACACTTGGATTTCTGGAGTTATTTCAGCTTGTGGATTAATCTTGAGTATTTTCTGCAATTTTCAACAGTTCGAATTCGCATTTTGGAGCTTTATTGTATTTTGCTTGATTTCGACACGTTTTGTCACCAAATTGAAGATTCCTCTGGTTTTCTTTAATTTTCTGCATCAAGAACACTTTGCAACAATTACCAAGGCACACCTCCGCCTTGTAGGTTGGTGGATCTTACTTTACTCTCTATTTCGATCGTTTCCGCGCTTTTCCGATGTAATTTCAATTGTTTTCGGTTTGATTTGCCATTCATTTGCTTGATCTTTGATCTCCATGATTATTGCTTGTGATTTGTGTTGATTACTCTCATATAGTGTAATTTTCGTGCACAAATTCATGACCTAGCAGGTAGTGGTTGGTATAAGGGATTAAGTGCTAAAAATCACTTTTGGAAAGCTGTTTTTTCTTTTATTTTTGCAACTGTCACAGTGGTATCCGGTTAACGTGTGGTGAGTAACCGGTTACTCAGTGCAATTTTCATCAAAAAACTCAGTTTTTCAAGCAAGTAACCGGTTAACGCGTGGTGAGTAATCGGTTACCACTGTACAGAAGGGTCATTTTCTTGCATTTTTCAAGGGTGTTTGCCATGCTTTCTTCCTTTAACTTCCATGGATCAATGTGCTTGATATTGGTGTATGTTTTAAGTGTCATTTCACTTCTGTTTGAAGCATGCTTGTCAATTTTCGATGCTCAATCTTTTCATTTTTTGATTATTTACAACTTCGGCAATGTTTGTTCATAAACATTTTGCATTCCATTTGATCGCTTGTTAACATGTTTGCAATGCATACTAATCATCTTTTGGTACTATTTTTGCATTTCATTCTTGCTTTGCATTAAGTTTGTTCTTGATTGAACAACTTTAATCTTGTATAACCAATAATTCACACCTTTTGCTTTAATGATTTTTCATTCTCTTTGGAAAATTGTTAGCATGGTATCTCCCTTTGATTAATTAATCGAAACCAAGTTTTGATTGGTTGATCTTCCCCTTCCCTCTCTTTAAGATCCCTTTAGAACTTTTCTTTCTGGATCCCCTGCGGAGTTGGAGTTTCGCGATACAACTTGCATGGGAGCACTATACGAACTGAAGCTGTTACGCTGTTCATTTCACAACACGAGGAGCACTGTACAACTTGGAGCAGTTGTGCTATCTGTTTCAACTTCTGCATTACACCCTGTGTGTTAGAGAAGGAATGAGAAGGGAGAATTCCTACTCTCATTCTGACTACTTCAGGTATGGGACGAATGACCGTGTGCTTGGGTTAGTCACCTCTATCTCTAGGCGCTAGTGTACTCTCTTCCCCGGTTGAGTCGATCTTTGATCACTCCTATCTCTTTCAATCCCTCTTTTGATCAATCACCTTCTTGGTTAAGATCAATGTTCATTGGGTTAGCAAGCTTCCTTTGTTTTAATACCCTATTCTTCTCTTGCGGTCGATCATGGTCTTTTGATTCCCCTGAAGAGTTTCAACTCCCTTTCTCTCGGTTAAATACAGTACTCTTGTTACAACCGAATTCCCTACAGAGTTCGCAACCTTCTCTTGGTTCTTCTCCTTTTGTTTGGTTAATCATTGCCTGTCAGTTAAAACACCAATGTTTGCATTCTTCTCAGTTAACCACAGTCCGTCTGTTAAAACACTGAGTTTCCTTGGGTTAATCACCTTCTCTCGGTTAATCACCCATTTCTTCAGTTAATCACAACCTGTCTGTTAAAATACTGTGCCCTTTCGAGTTAATCACCTTCTCTTGGTTAATCACTCATTCTCCTCGGTTAATCACAGTCTGTCTGTAAAAAACCGAATCCCCCAGCGGTTAGAAACCTCTTTTGGTTCAATAACCTTTCTCGTTGGTCAAGTACTGTTTGTTCGGTCAATACCAACATCTCTTCTGGGTCACGACCTTCGATCGGTCCTATTCCCTCTCTTCTGGTTGATCACAGTTTGCTGTTAAAACCAATGCTTCTCTATCCCCTCAGATTTGTAATCCTTCTTTTTCTTCGGTTAACCACTGCTAGTCAGTTAACATACCGATGCCCCCTCAGAGTCAAACACCTTTCCTCGGTTCAGTACTCTCCTTTTGGTTCATCACTGTCCGTCTATTGACACCAACTTCTTTTCCCCACCAGAGTCTCTATCTCTCTTCGGTTAACCACTGCCAGTCAGTTAACATACCGAGTCTCCTTATCTCTTGGTTTTGACACGATCCTTTTGTTTGTTTCCCAGTAGGGTTGCTTACCTCTGGTCCATAGCAGTTCTTTGATCTTTCCTTCCCCAGTGGGGCCCTTTCTATCACTTTCATTCCTTTATTTTTCTTGGATTCGACACCAATCCTCTTTGTTACCCCTAGCAGAGTTTCTTTCCTTCCTTTATCTTTCTTGGTTTTGACACCATTCCTTTATAGTTTCTTGTGCAATCGCTCTTACTGTTCGGTTTTCCCCAGTAGAGTTTCTTTTCCTTTTGCTCTCGGCTTTAACTCCACTTCTCTCTTTCTTGTTTTGTTTTCCGTTTGGTTCCACGAACTACGGAAGCTCTGATTTTACATTCTTTCGAATGTATGATACGTAGGCACGATATCGTGATGATCTTGGCGAGCACATTTCCACCCTTCTTCCCTTCTCCCATTCTTTCCTCCTTTCTGTCCCCTAGTTCCATGAACTACGACGCTCTGATTTCCTCATTTCACTATGAGGGTACGTAGGCACGAGGGCCCCAATCCTCCGCGAGCACTTTCTTTCTTTCTTTCTTTCTTTCTCCCTTCTCTTCTCTCTAATTTTCTTTTAGCTAGAAGCCTTTAGATAGATAACCCATCCAAGCCTAGAAGCAAGCGAAATGGTTCCCGTCGAGTACGGCGGATGCGTTAGGTGCTAGTACCTTCCTTTCGGATAACCGACCCCCGTTCCCGTTTCTCTTCCCCTCGGGTTTTTGATAATGCGATATTACATAACATATTTACTTTGAATTACATTAATTTATTTCGTCATTATCATTTATTCACGTTTTATTTGCGAGTATTCAAGTTCATTTTCAAGTATTTTATCTAAGTTAACCTGCATGAGGAAAGAAGAAAGAAAAGAGAAGAAAAGAGAAGAAAAGAAGACAGTTGACAGCAAAATGAAGATTCTGCACTCAGAATGCATAGCGATTGTCACAGGTCCATGGCGACCGTAACGCAGCTTTAGTGGTGACCCTCGTCACAACACCATGGCGACCGACACAAGTATAATTCTCAGAATCCAATTTTAAATTACGTGGATCACTCAACGGGTATCAACTCAACCACAACCACGTTCAACCAGTCAAGGGAATGCTTCAGATAATATCAGCCACTAACATTCACCTGGAGATTTTTTCTCCTTGTTTCACGACAACTACTCAAGGCTATAAAATGAAAGCAGATTTCTACACAAAGTCTCTCTGAACCCTACGTGAATTTTTCTGCAGAATTACATTTCCATAGTTTATTTCCTTTACTTTTTCCAATTCCCTTTTTTCCTTTTTAAACACTTAATTAGCAATAGTTTCCTACACCGGGAGCTATTGCACCTTAGTTAGTAGCTCATTTGGCTTCACGCTTTTATTGTTCGAGCAAGCAAATCCTGCTGACCTGTGGAGGATTGTGTTCTCAAGACTAATTGTTTCCAGGTTTTTATTAATTAATAAGAATTATGTTTTTAGTTTTAAATTACTATGCATGAATTATTTTTCTATTGTTTCTGTTTGTGTATGATTGTACTAGTTAGGATGTCTGGCTAAACCGTTTATATCGGTATGTAATTAAGTCGATCGGAAAGGGATTCGACCGGTCGTAGGTAACTTTGACAATTTATTTTTCTGGTTCCAATTTCTTAATTTAATTGGCCTTTGTTATGAGAGTAAAAAGGTAACGAAGTTTACGATCAATAAAACGAGAGTTTGCTATGTTCACCGGATAGCTGAAACTGGACATTGGTTTTAAACACAGCGAGAGCGCTTTAAAATCAATTAGGACTTATTAATTTTCAAAAAGTATTTTTAAATTCAAATGGGCTAGCGAGAGCACACATTCTGATTTAGGAGTATAGTCAGAGTCAATAACACGGGAGTGTGAGGTAAAGACTTTTAAATTGGTATTTTTCTATTATTTTGACTATTAAGCCGACGATTTGTTGAATCCCTGATGATTGATGAGTTACGTACTGATATTCCGTCATATCTTGTATAAATCCTAGCTTTAGTTTACCTTTAGTTTCCCGTTTGCACCTTAATCTAAAAGTCATTCGCCTTAGCTAAACATAGTAACAACCCGATAACACTAGTTTGATTATCAGTCCCTGTGGGTTCGATATCTTTTAAAACTACGCGATTAGACTGTGTGCTTGCAGTTAGTAACCCTGATAGACTCATAAAGTCGCGACCAAGTTTTTGGCGCCGTTGCCGGGGACTGATTTAGTCAATAGTGCGATTCCTTTATTGCGCTGGATAGACTAAGGCAACAAATTCCCTAATTTGCCAGTTGTATGCCAAGTACTCGCTCAAAAGGCGAAGACCTAACGCAACCGACAGACGAACCTGAGTGTCTTTTTAGCGTAAGACAACGAATTAGAGAATACTGTTTAGAACACGAAATTCCTTTTCCTGACTCAGAATCTGACTCTGAATCTGAATCTAAACCTGAAACTAAACCAGACATGGCCGAAGGACCTCAGAACTGTCCTCTTAAGTACTATGTCATTCCTTCACAGGCTGAACAACATAACAGCATCGCTGCCCCTGCCATCGAGGCAAACAACTTTGAGCTAAAACCTTCGTTGTTGTCAGTTATACAACAGAACCAATTTTCTGGTGGTCCCACGGAGGACCCGAACTTACATTTGTTAGTGTTCTTGCAATATGCAGACACAGTGAAAGAAAATGGTGTCAACCCCGAAGCAATAAGACTACGCCTTTTCCCTTTCTCATTAAGAGATAAAGCTAGAGCTTGGCTCCAGTCTCTACCGTCCAACTCTGTCACTACGTGGGATGAGTTGAAGAAGGTATTCTTAGCATGATATTTCCCACCAAGCAAGACGACTATGCTAAGAGCCCAAATTAATGGATTCAAACAAAAGGACAACGAATCTCTTTTTGAAGCATGGGAAAGATACAAGGACATGCTGAGGCTTTGTCCACATCATGGTCTAGAAGAGTGGTTGATCATCCATACCTTTTACAATGGTCTCTTGTATAACACAAGAATGACAATAGACGCTGCTGCGGGTGGCGCACTAATGAATAAACCCTACGTTGAGGCTCGTGCACTTACCAAAAGTATGGCTCAAAATCACTATCAGTGGGGAAGTGAAAGAACCTCCGTAGAGAAACCTTCAATGAAAGGCGGTATGTACGAGATAAATGGCCTTGACCAAGTAAATGCTAAAGTGGATGCTCTTACTCAAAAGGTTGAAACTTTGACCCTGACACCTACAGCCACAGTGGCTGCCGTAGCTCCAAATTGCGAGTTATGCGGAGTTCCTGGGCATGCAGCCCCTGAATGTCAAATTTTAACAGGAGTTTCCACGGACCAAGTGAATTATGCTCAAGGAAACCCTTACTCAAACCCCTACAACCCAGGTTGGAGAAATCATCCAAACCTTTCATACAAAAACAAAAACGCTTTGTATACGCCTGGACAAGCACCTGCTGTACCACCGGGTTATCAAAAGGCTGTCGTAGTTGCTCCTAATGTTCCTAGAAAGTCTAACCTTGAAACGATGATGAAGAACTTCATTGCTGCACAAGCTCAACAAAACAAGGAGTTCCTTAACCAAAATGTTCACACTAGTGAGCAAATTAAACAATTAGCCAACAAGGTTGACGCTCTAGCCACTCACAACAAAATGTTAGAAACACAAATCTCACAAGTGGCTCAACAACAAGCAGTTACCACTGCCCCAGCTGGGAATCTTCCTGGACAAACTCAACCTAATCCGAAGGGACATGCAAATGCCATAACACTTCGGAATGGAAAGGAACTAGATGGACCAACTGACCCAAGGATCGAAAATCCAGCCATGTATCAAAAGCCTAGTAAGGAGTCTAAAAAGGAAGATGAACCAAAGGAAAACGAAAAAGAAGATGATGGAAAGAGGCCGAAGAGAAAGAAGAACCATATGTGCCTCCAGTCATACCCCAAATTTTGACCACTAAGATGTCCCATCAAGAAAAATCAAGAAAAGTGGGATAACTTGTAAAAGGGGTAACCATAAAAACTTAGAAAATTTTCTAAGTTAAAAATAAAGTGACAAGGGTACCAACTTTGAAGGATCATAACTCGTAAACCACAAAGCCATTTTTTCTCATCCAAAGATGGATTTGTAGTCCTCATTACCCTCTACAAAAACTTCAACTAGACCTATGTCCAATTCATTAAGGATTTTGGGTTATGGAGTGATCAAAATGGCTGAAAAGTGAAAATGTCACTTTTTCCAACACTTAGTGAAATTTTCACTAAGTCAGAATCTGCCTTCACTTTTTGCCAAATGTAGGGGGATTTTTCACTTGGATTCAAAAGAGATCAAAACCAAATATGTTCAAACAGTTGTTCTATCATGTAAAAGCTTTCCAAAATGGCCAAGAATATTGCCAAATTCCATTTGAATCATGAGATATGACATTGGAAAGTTGCCTTGCTGAAATCTGTCAAAGGCAAGGCAGAATTTGCAACTTTGCTCGATTTGCCAAAATCAGCCAAATTCAAATGGTCCTATCCACTTGGACACATTTGAGGATTGAATCTAAAGGGGACAATCACTAAGCCAAGCCTCCAAAGTCCATGGAACAAGAAATAACATGTTGAACCTAGAATGGCCAAAATAGGGACAAGACTCCAAATTTGGATTGGAGCATTCAATGGAAGCATCAAGGTGGCATGGACTGAGCCATTTTCATTTGAATTCAGTCAAGACTTATCCAAGACCAAGGGAACCACAACCCTGGGCCCTAACCTCTAGTTAATGGCTAGAGGAGACTTGCATTTCCATTGGCCAACATTGAACAAACACCTGCTGCAGTTGCCATTCACTGTGGATCCCAAAACAAACTTGCTCTACTATAAATAGAGCTCAATTGTGATCAGTTTGAGTACACCAAAGCCATTTAACAGATGCTTTCCTCAAAATCTCTTTCTCTTGGCAAAAATGCCTTTCTTAGCAAGGTAGCTATCGGGTTTTGAGTTTGAGAGCTTTTCCAATCAAACCAATCACTCACACACCTCACATACATCATATAGAAGTGATCCAAACACTCACCTAACATCTAGAACACAGATTTCACAAAATCACCAACCAATTGCTTAAGTTCTTGACAGTTTTGCAGTTGAGGTGCCATCTTCAACTCCAAACCATTTCAATCCATTCCAAGCACTCAGACACATCACTTGGCACCTAGGGAAGCTATCCACATCATTGGAACCTAGTTGTAACACCTCCAACAAAAATCACGATCACCAGCTGCAAGTGGTAAGCATGAGCTCTTCTAACTCTATGATCCATGCAATTTTTGCTGCACAATAATTTGGCCATATGTTCATAATCATGCAGGGAATGTTTTCCCTCAATTAATTGCATTGTTTGAATCGTGTATCAAAAATCCTAGCCTTCATGCAGAAATTAGGGTTCTTGAGGATTTTTCATGATTTCTTGTTATATGTTTAATTTAAATGAAATTAATGGACATAGACATGATCGTGAGGTTGAGACGAGCATAATGATATGTGGATTGCATGTTATAATCAAGTATTCAGTGAGATTGGAGAGAAAATGCAAATCTGGCCATGCCCAGAACACGCGCGTGTTCTTGGTGTGTTCTTGGCGCCATTTTTAGAAATTTGAATATTTGAATTTTGTGATTTTATTTAATTGATTCAAAAATTAATTTCTCTCTGAGTTTTAATGATTTTGAGTTGATTATTTTTTTTAATAATTCACAAAAATGTTAAAATATTTTATTTTATCAAAAAATCCCAAAAATATTATTTATTTCATATAATTGATATTTTTGCAAAGAATTAATATTTTCATAGTTTTTGACATTTTAAATATTTTTTCTACATTGATTTTGCAACTTTTAATGCTTTCTAATTATTTTGTAGGTCAATACTTAATTTTTGAAGCATTAATCCAAAATCACAATTTGTTTTTCATATGTTAAACAATTTTGATCATTTTTAATTGAATTTTTATTCAATTAAATACATTTTTGAAAACAAATTAGGGTTTTTGGATTAATTCAACCCTCATAGATCATTTTCAAAACACTTTGGGCCTCTTGAGAGAGTGTAAGACCCAACCCACTTGTACAGAAATATTTTGGGCCTCATTCGTTGTATAAGTCCCTCTGTACATTTTCAAATAAACGGCACGATCATCGCCGTTTGAAAAATAACCCTGGGTCTCTTCTTGAGCTATAAGACCCATTCAAAAATACTTTGGGCCTCTAATAGAGTGTAAGACCCAATCCCCTTTTAACCAAAATATTTTGGGCCTCACTTATTGTATAAGTCCCTCCGCATTAAAAGAAAACCTCGGCGCGATCGCCATTTCAAACGGAAAAATCAACTGGGCCTACCCTCGTGTTATAAGCCCCACTCTTTTTCTTTAAACCTTTTGGGCCTCTTGAAAGAGTGTAAGACCCATCCCTTTGTACAAAAAACATTTTGGGCCTCAGTCACTTGTATAAGTCCCTCTGTACAAATTCAAACAGTGCGCTCACTGATAAAACCCTGGGCCTCTCCTTGAGCTGTAAGCCCCAAATCTTTCTTTTTCAAAGCACTTTCTCCTTTGATTTTGAATATACTGTTGTTTTCAATCTTTCTGTGTTGAACAACTAACCAAACAGCATGGAAGCTCTACAACCGAGTAAGTGGTTATTGCTTTCATTTACCGCTTTCATATACATATAACTGTATTGTGGGGCTATTTCACTGTAAGTCTTCTTTCATAAACTCATATCAACTGTGTAATAATAGTATAGATATTTAGAGTTTCCCCGGCAACTAAGTCTAGAACTAGGTGACGCCATTTCGTTTATTCATAGAAATAGACAACTAGATCCCCAATAGGATCACCAGATACAGTCTTCTCTTCGGCTGTCCTCATTAGGGATTGTCAAGAAACTCTACTCCCAGAGATGAATGTATTCTCCGTGAATGGCATCTTTGAGTTTCTTCCAAATTCTCGAACTTTCCTGACTTTGATCTATTCTTGGTGAATAGCATTGCCTTGAATTTTTTGGGATTTGGGGACCCATCGACTTCTTAAAAGCAATCGGCCTCCTCTTGGGCATCGTACAAGGACCCACAGGCTTCCTAAAAGCAACCCCGCCTCCTCTTGGGCTTAGTACAAGGACCCTACGGCTTCTTAGAAGTATTCACAGCCTCCTCTTAGGCTTCGTATAATGATCTCTTCCTCCGGGAATGATAGCCTCCTCTTAGGCTTCGTACAAGGACCCGTCGGCTTCTTAAAAGATTCCAGCCTCCTCTTGGGCTTCGTACAAATTATCCCGACGACCTCCTAGAGGTATAGGAACAGAACTTAGTCATTTTCATAGAACCGTCCTTTCATAGAGTCTACTACTGTTTCTCAAGGCATAGTATAAAAGATAAAACTCTAGACACGGACAGTCTAACTTCCATGAGTCTCAAAGACATTCTCAAGTGACCCCTTCGTTAAATAGGAAGGAAACCCGCAGACTCGGATAGTCTTAATACCCTTTGGATTTCCCGTTTCCTCAAAGAGAAGGAAATATCCCTGATCCTCAAATCAAATCCCTGAGTACAGTGTTGCTTCTATAAGAACTGATTTTCTCTTTAAAATCAATATATTGGACCTGTCACTCAGCGGAGTCAAACAACGTTTAGCCTCTCTCTCGGGCTTTGTACGAGACACATAAGAGACTTCCTCGTTGAGTCAATCACCCCTTTCGCCTCCATCTCGGGCTTTATACGAGATACAAAAAGGTTCTTATTGAGCCAAACAAGCAACAGCCTCCGTCTCGGGCTTCATACGAGATACAAAAAAACTCCCTTGTTGAGTCAATTAGCCTCCATCTCGGGCTCTATACGAGATACCAAAAGATTCCATCGTTGAGTCAAAACCTTTTAGCCTCTCTCTCGGGCTTTGTACGAGACACATAATAGCCTCCTCTTAGGCTTTGTATAAGAAAACAACTGGTTAATCCAATTAACCTTTTAGCATAAAAGCTGTGCCTCGTTCATAGTACACAAACATCAACAACTCCTTTCTCTTCATCTAATCGCTGTAAACGGCAAGCCTCTGGATCATCTACATCCATGCCACTGTCCCTCTTTTAGTATGAGAAATTCCTAAGGAAAGATGGCATTGCTCTAAACTGAGTTAAAGTCTTCTCCTTCAGGTTAAAAATCCCCTATAAAGGAAATTATGGCATTGCTAGGATCCGCGTATCCCGGTTAAAGTAATTCTCCTTTATAAACAGTTGTGACATACAACCCCCGCTTTAGAGATGACAAACTCTCTCTAAAGTCAAACTCTTTTAGCTTCATATCTTGGGCTTCGAACAAGATACAGATAAACCTTTTAGCTTCACATCTTGGGCTTTGAACAAGATACAAATCACCTTCCGCTTCACGTCTTGGGCTTTGAACAAGACACCAAAAACAACCATTTCCTCCCATAGAATAGGAGGAACTACGAACACTCTGATTTCCCTGTTTCGGTAAACGGGAATACGTAGGCATAAGATCGAAAGAAAAGATCTTAGCGAGCACACTAAACAAAAAAACCCAAATCCCATATCTCCATCAATCAAAAGCAGTAATAAAAAAGCACCAGTCCTAACATCCTAATCCTTGTTCCTCGCCAGAAACCTTCTGTCTAGATAAGAATCAGTATTGGCGAAAATACAAATAACTAGTACAAAGGCCCCCCACATTGATAGCATTCGTAACCTAACAGACCGCTGTTTAAACTCAGTATGCAAAGCAGGGTTAATTGGAGACATCTATTTCCCTTCCTTATTCAGCTCACAATAGGATAAAAAATGAATCGACCTGTAGTTTTAAGCTCAACCGCAGAGAGCGACCAGCGCTTAAGAACCGCGTCCAAAATCGCTCGCTACAGAAAAATGGCGCCCACCGTGGGGCCCATTCAAAGTTAGATCTAGGCACGGACTACCTTTTCACCTCTTGTGTGGAAACCACAGATTGGGGCTTCCGTCGGGGAACCCATTTTCTGTCAGGAACTTAGGATTCATAGCTTTAAAAGTCTAGGATGTTTTGGACAAATATATATACTGCTTTTCCTAATTGCTATACGTGTTTATTTTTCTGCTAATGGGAATGCGGGTGATGCCGTATGTGGAAAGATTGAGTATACACTTAAGATAAGTGATGGCGACGGGGTCGACCATCAACCTCAGTGGAGGCTGACCAACGCAACCCATTCTCTCACCTAGACAATGGGCCGGTTGTAAAGTCTGAGAAGCTGAGGAGCCAAACCCTTTCGTAGTGCGAAAACTATCGGAAATAGCTGTTACGCGATACTACCCTCATTTGAGGCTGGTGATCTATTCTCGGTGAATGGCACTTACTCTAAGATTGCTCTGCAACTCGCTGGCGATCCGCTTGTTGTTTTGCTTTCCTGGGAGGAGCTAATGATAATGAGTACAGGTACAAAAATCACCTTAGTATAAACCTTTCGGGATGGGTAGAGCCTTGACTTCATGACAACGACCATTTGACCCCGTGTTTTTTCAATGTTTTTGTGTGCTGCATTCATGCATTCATTTAATAAAACATTAAAACATTCAAAAAAAAAAACTTCTCTTCTAGTCTCTCTGTTCTGTCAAATTAAACTAAGACTGTGATTGCAAATATCAGAGAAAAGGATTGCGCTAATGGATTTCGGTAGAAGGAGAACTCACCAGTATACCTTCAAGGTTCCAAAACTAGGGGATTTGAGAAGGTTAGCTAGGATGATTACTAACCCAGAGGCTTTCAGAGCCAAGCACGGAGGTTTGCTACCACTGTTAAGAGTCCATATGATTAAGGGGATCATGGACACGCTCATTCAATTCTACGATCCGGTTTATCACTGTTTCACATTCCCGGATTACCAGCTCGCACCAACGCTGGAGGAGTATTCTCATTTGATTGACCTACACATTACAGATCGAGCTCCATTTTCTGGACTGGAAGAAATTCCAAAGAATCAGACCATTGCGAGAGTAATTCATTTGGACGAGTCTGAGGTCAAGACTCACCTAACCACTAAGGGTGGCATCCAAGGTTTGCCAGCCCTGTTCTTGACAAAGAAGGCCCTATATTTTGCCAATATAGGGAACATGACTGCTTTTGAAAGCATCTTTGTCTTGCTCACCTACGGGTTATTTTTGTTTCCCAACATCAATAACTTCGTCGATATTAACGCTATTAAGGTTTTTCTCATTGGAAATCCTGTGCCGACTTTGTTCGCAGATGCGTATCATTCTGTACACTTGGGGAATTTGTACAGTGGAGGGGAGATCACATGCTGTGTACCTTTGCTCTATAAATGGTTTATCTCTCACTTGCCCAAGTCTGCCGCTTTTTGGGATTGCAAGAGTGTCTTACGTTGGTCACAGAAGATCATGTCTCTCACCAACTCTGATATAGATTGGTGTAATAGGATTTATGAGGGAATCAGAATCATTGACCGTTGTGGAAACTTCCCCAGCGTACCCCTCATAGGAACTAAAGGAGGAATCAACTATCATCCGATATTGGTTCGCCGTCAATTTGGATACCCGATGAGACACATCTCACTGGGTGTTCATCTGGAAGGTCTTTTCTTCAAAGAAGGAGAAAATGACAGAGCACTAAAGATGGAAATAGTGCAAGCTTGGAAACAGGTTCATAAGAAAGGACGAGAGTCTCTGGGAAAACCGGACTGTGTCTCGGTGGAGCCTTATCTCCATTGGGTACAAACTAGAGCTCTCAAGCTAAAGATGCCTTATCCTCGTTACGGAATTCTTCCGCCGAGGGAAATTGTCATGTACTTCATGACGGAAACTGAAAGGCTTCAGGTTACTCTCAACAAAGTTCAAAAGGAAAGAAGATCTTGGAAGAACAAGTACCGCACCCTCGACGTAGAGTGTATCCAAATACAGCAATTACTGAAAGAGAAAGATGCTCTGATTGAAATTTTGGAGCAGCATGCTGTAGAGAATCAAGATGACCAAAGGAATTTGCTCACTCCTTTCACTTGGCAAATGAATGACAACCCGACAACGGCTCAAGCGCCCCGGTCAAAGAAGAGGACTCGGGACCCATTAGTTTAGGTTTCTGTTTCTGCACTTTGTAATCTACTGTATTTCCATTTCTGTAATCCGTTGGAATTCAATAAAAAGGGGTTTCCCCACTGTTTGATATTTGTAATCTAATTGTCAAAGTTTATTTTAATTAAACCTAAAAACAATTAATATAATCATTGCATTCACCATTCTCATATCGCGTATTCTCCTTACCTACAAATCTCACTTTTGTGTCTCGATTCTAGAGTCAAACTGTCTCATTCGTATAATACTCGGGCCAATCGTCAGAAAAAGATGGATGATCTTGAGGAAGAAAACAGAGAGTTGAAAGAAGAGATCGACGCTCTGAGAGAGGATATGAGAAAGCTTCGTAACGACATGCAAGCCATGGCAGAAGTCAGCTACAAAGAACTGTGATCTCAGAGATCACCTCAACGCCCATCATAGGAAAGTATGATCCTAGGTATCAGATGCCGAAAGACCGTCCTTGGGGCATGCCTGTTAACTATATCCCGGAAGGATATGTTTCGCCGATCACTGAAGATCAGGGAATCGCAACAGAAGCCGCTGGTCCTGAAGGTTACAAACTTCGGGAAAGCCAAGATGCCAGGGGCATACTCAAGACTCCTGAAGGTTACAAACTTCGAGAGGTGCCAAGACTTACTGCCGTAGTCACGGTACCACCCCCTGTGGTGCACACTGTCCCAGAAGGACAGATTCCACGGACACCTTCTGGTAAGAAGGAAACTATGTTTGACAGAATGGATGAATTCCAGGAGCAGTTCTTGGAAATGCAGAAAAAGCTGTAAGCCATTCGTGGTCAGGATCTATTTGGAAAGGACGCCGCAGACCTCTGCTTGGTCCCAAATGTAAAAGTCCCGTACAAGTTCCAAGTGCCCGACTTTGAAAAATACAAGGGTAACTCTTGCCCTCAGAGCCATCTGGTGATGTACGCTCGGCGGATGTCAGCCCAGACGGAGAATCAGGACCTGCTGATTCACTACTTCCAGGATAGTTTAACCGGTGCCGCACTCAAATGGTACATGGGTTTAAACCGTACTACGATCAGTACATTCAGAGATCTTGGTACTGCCTTCGTCCAACAATACAAATACAATTTGGACATGGCACCCGACAGAGATAAACTCAGATCAATGTCACAAAAGGACAAGGAAACCTTTAAGGAGTATGCTCAAAGGTGGCGTGAAATTTCCGCTCAAATTTGTCCACCTCTTGAGGAAAAAGAGATGACAAAAATCTTCTTAAAGACCTTAAGCTCATTTTACTACGACCGAATGGTTGCCAGTGCGCCCAGTGATTTCACCGAAATGGTCGGCATGGGTGTACGTCTTGAGGAAGCCGTCCGAGAAGGACGTTTGGTAAAAGACACTGGATCAACGAGCGATACTAAAAAATACGGTAGTGCTCTCCCTAAGAAAAAAGAGCAAGATATTGGGAATATCTCTCTCGGAAAGCAAAGGCGACTTTATCAGCCTGTAGCAGCTGTTACTCCTGCTATCAGCCCCGCGCTTGTTCCTATGTATCAACCTCAGATTGCGCAGAGCCAACCTGACCAACAAAGGACACAACAGCCTCTTCAGCAGGCTCGTCCTCCATATAACAACAACCGTACAACACGGCCACCAGGATTTGATCCTATACCTGTAACGTACGCAAAATTATTTCCGTTACTGCTAGCCAAGGGGCACATCCAGACTAAGTCTCCCCTTTCAGTTCCAGAAAATCCGCCTTTCTGGTTTAAGGTGGATCAAACATGCCCTTATCATCAAGGAGGTTCAGGGCATAACATTGAGACTTGTCTCAATTTCAAATCCGACGTGCAAAAGCTTGTTAGGAGCGGGCTCTTATCTTTCAAAGATACGAATCCTAATGTTCTTACGAACCCGCTGCCTCAACATGAGAAAGCTGCAGTCAATCTGATTGAGAAAGAGACTAACAATATCTATCAAATTCACGATGTACTCTTATTGGGGACCAATCTGGTCAGGATGCATTGTAGACAGAGTGGATATGGCCATGTGCCACCTCATAATTATCACCAGTGTGATATCTGCTCTAAAGATAACCAAGGATGTTCTGTAGTGCAAGCAGCTCTACAAGAACAAATGGATCTTGGATGGATCCAGGAGCACCGAGTTCGTGGAGTTAACATGGTCTCTACGAATTCTAACGTCATTCAAAACCACGACATCCGTGTGATGAATGTCAACTTGGTGGCGATGCACTCAAGGCAAAGCCAGTATCATAATCTGCCGCAGCACGATTACAGTTCCTGTCTGATTTGCTCGGTAAACAAACAGGGATGCTCTTTCATACAAGAGGCCCTCCAGCGTCAGATGGATCTTGGATGGATCCAAGACTACCATGATAGGAACTCCTATCAAATCAATATGGTTCAGATCTTTGACATCCGCGTGATGAATACCAATCTGGTAGAGTTACATGCTGAGCAGGTCCGACTCGGATTCTTAATATCACATGATTATCAAAACTGTAAAGCAGGTTGCGAAAATGATCGAGGTTGTACCCTTGTCCAGGAGGCACTTCAACACTTGTTAAATCACTGGGGGATGCCAATCTACATGGATGAAGATACTCAGCAGATTAGTATCAATAACAGGAATCCTACTCGTCGTCAAAGTCAGGATGTCCGATCAATGGAAGGTAACCTAGTGAGGTTACATTACATTCAAAGTGGGCGTGGCCAGGAGCAACCACACAACTATGACAGTTGTAGCGTCTGTTCGGAAAGTAACCAAGGGTGTTACCTTGTGAGAGCAACTCTTCAGGGTCAGATCGATCATGGAGAAATTCATTCATATCCAGGTTCAGGACCCATCATTTGGTCGCCGAACTACCTTGCCGATCAAGTTGAGGATGTTGTCACGATCTCTGGTCATCACCAGATCAGGGATGTTTTTGCCATCGTCCCTCTACTTGACGAATCTAGAGTTCCCAACCGGGAACGGATCGAGGTTACTTATGATGGTCAGAAAAATCAGAAGGTTCCCATAGTTATCTATCTACCGGGACCATTACCGTATGAATCAGCTAAGGCGATCCCTTACAAATACGGTGCAACAACAATTGAGAATGGAAAGGAAATTCCATTACCCTCCGTCATGAATATTGCAGACGTCAGTCGTGTAACACGGAGTGGTAGAATCTTCAACCGAGGGGTTGGGGAAGCTAACAAAGAAAAGGAACTTCAGGCGGAAATTCCTGATCCACCAGTCAGTCAATCTGGTAATCCCGACTTTTCAAAAGAGAAAGATGAGATGCTAAAGCTCATCCAAAGAAGTGAATATAACATCGTTGATCAACTGTTACAGACTCCTTCAAAGATCTCAGTATTATCACTGTTACTCAGTTCAGAAGCCCACAGGGAGGCTCTACAGAAAGTCTTGGAGCAAGCCTTTGTGGAACAGGATGTAACAATCAGACAATTCGATAGCATTGTCTCTAACATCACTTCCTGCAATAATTTGGGATTTAGTGATGAAGAATTACCTGAAGAGGGTCGCCGTCATAACATGGCGCTCAACATTACAGTTAACTGCCAGGGCGATGCTTTAGCCAACGTACTGGTAGACACAGGGTCAGCCCTGAATGTTATGCCGAAGTCCAATTTGACGCAATTATCATTTAAGGGCCCTCCGATGAGAGTCAGCGAGGTCGTCGTCAAAGCATTCGACGGATCCAGAAAAACAGTTATCGGCGAAGTGGATCTTCCCATAACTATTGGTCCTCACACTTTCTAAATCACTTTCCAGGCCATGGACATCCGGGCAACATACAGTTGTTTATTAGGAAGACCTTGGATACATCAGGCTGGAGCGGTCACTTCGACCCTCCACCAAAAGCTAAAGTTCGTCAAGAACGATCAACTTGTCACAGTTTGTGGGGAACAAGCCTTGCTTGTGAGCAACTTATCATCATCTACTTGTGTGGAACCCGAGGAGGTTATTGGAACTCAGTTCCAAGCACTATCGGTGAGCAAGAACGATCAGTACAAAGAAGGAACTTCAATTTCTTCATACAAAGATGCTATCAAAGTGGTCGAGAGTACCGATACGACAGGATGGGGACGACTTGTCATTCCTATTGACAATAAAACAAAGAAGGTTCTTGGTTTTTCTGCGACCTGTACCCAGACAGCCGCCAACGATGAAAGTCTTCATCCCCTTCAAAACTTCTTCCACAGTGGAGGTTTTCTTCACCCAGTGTCTCAGACAGTTCATGCTATCAATGAGGAAGATCCCTCTGACACAGATGAAGAATGGAAGTCCTACCTTAACAAGGACGGCTATATGTCTTAGGAAGAGGTGCCTATGCCTTTTTGCTTTCCTACAGAAAGTCAGAGATTTATACCAAGATCAGATGTCGAAATGATCTACGGAGATTGTGATCCGGAAGGATGCCGTGCTCCGCCAAATTCATTAGAGGAGGACACTCTGATGAAAGACAACTTTGACCGCAATTACTATGGCCCGATGGATGGTCTGCCAATGTGGCAGCCTTACCCAAGAAACTTGGGGCAAGAAAGTCAGCCGAGTAATGAAACTCAGCTAAGCATCATTGAACAGAATACCTGTGTCCCCACCATGTCATGGGATCAACACTCAGGTCATTCGGAAACTACTCAACATGAAGATGAATTCGCAACGTTTGCAGGACTAGAATTCATCAACTATGCTTTTTCTGAGGTCAACGTCATCGAGAGGGATGACTTCTCCAGTTCCAAAGAAGTTTGGGACACTTTGGGACAACCTAGTGGAAAATACGACTTTATGGTCAAGTACACCGCTCCCGAAAGCTCTCGTATCAGGCTCGAAGACATCCAGACAACTGGATGGGGAGATACAGCTGAGAGCACAAACGCTATGCAAAATGCAACAGGGGAATCCTCCTACGACAATTCTGCTTGGGAGACAGATTCCAACGATCCTGCTCCACCAGAAATCAGCGTCATTTCTGAAGACAAATCAAGGAAGGTGCCTGACTTTGTGATTCACCGAGGAGTTCGCCGCCAATGGGTTGCTGTCGAGGTTCCGAAGGTTGTTCATCAGTCAAAGTAATTGCCATCTTTAAACCTTTCACCCTGCCCAGGTGAAACGAATGTTTTGATAGGGCTCGCTTTCTGTAAATTTCCCTCTTCGCTTTGCCCAAAGCGACAGAGTTTTGTTTTATAGGGCTGTAGTTTCAAGATTCGACTTGTTCATTAATAAAATAACGTCGTTCTGTAATTTCCGCATTAATTGCTGTTTTCTCTTTTTACTTTTTCAGAAAATGGTAATCCTAAAAAAACATTCAATAATAAAAACAAGCAGTAAAATCAAATACACTGCACACACTTGCATTTTCCTTATCTCTTCTAAACACGAATCATCACGTCATGTAGATTGCTTGTTTTATACCCCGTTGAAACATACGATCCGATGCCTTCTTCCAACTTTGAGTTCCCGGTATTCGAGGCTGAAGAAGAAAATAACAACAAAATTCCAGAAGAGATCTCCCGACTACTCAGACAAGAGGAAAGGTCCATTGAACCTCACAAAGAGCCGTTGGAAACGGTAAACTTGGGTTCAAAAAAAGAGAGAAAAGAAATCAGGATCGGAGCATTGCTCAGTCCAACTGCCAGAGAGGGTTTGATAAAGCTTCTCAAAGAATTCCCCGATGTGTTCGCTTGGTCCTATCAGGATATGCTAGGGTTGGATACTAGCTCGTGGAACATCACTTACCGTTGAGATCGGAATGTCCACCAGTAAAGCAAAGGTTGAGACGGACTCACCCAGACATGGCCATCAAAATCAAAGAGGAGGTACAAAAACAGATCGACGCGGGTTTCCTCGCTACATCTGAATATCCTCAATGGCTAGCCAACATCGTACCCGTTCCCAAAAAGGACGGAAGGGTCAGAATGTGTGTTGATTACAGAGATTTGAACAAGGCAAGTCCAAAGGACGACTTTCCTTTACCACACATTGACATGCTGGTTGACAGCACAACAAAGTTCAAAGTTTTTTCCTTCATGGATGGATTCTCGGGCTATAACCAGATCAAAATGGCGCCGAAAGACATGGAGAAAACTTCGTTCATTACCCCATGGGGTACCTTTTGTTACAAAGTAATGCCGTTCGGTTTGAAGAATGCCGGGGCAACCTATCAAAGGGCCATGACTACTCTGTTTCATGACATGATACACAAAGAAATCGAGGTATATGTCGATGATTTGATTGCAAAATCAAGAACAGAGGATGAGCACGTTGAACATCTGTCAAAATTTTTCGAACGTCTAAGAAAATTCAAGCTCCGCTTGAATCCCAACAAGTGCACCTTCGGTGTCCGTTCAGGGAAACTACTAGGGTTCATCGTCAGCCAGAAAGGGATTGAGGTTGATCCTGACAAGGTCAAGGCCATTCAAGAAACGCCTTCTCCGAAAACGAAAAAACAAGTCAAAGGATTCCTGGGACGTTTGAACTACATCTCCAGATTCATATTCCTTATGACCGCGACATGTGCGCCGATTTTCAAATTACTCAAAAAGAACCAGGATTGTGTTTGGTCAGAAGATTGCCTAACCGCCTTCGACAGTATCAAGGAATATCTGTTGAAACCTCCGATCCTATCACCTCCAGTGGAAGGAAGACCACTGATCATTTACCTCACAGTCCTAGATGACTCAATGGGATGTGTACTTGGCCAACAAGACGAAACTAAAAGGAAAGAGTCTGCCATTTACTATCTAAGCAAGAAATTCACCGACTGTGAGACTCGGTACACAATGCTTGAGAAAACTTGTTGCGTTTTGGCTTGGGCAGCCAAACGTCTTCGCCAGTACATGATTCATCATACTACTTGGTTGGTCTCCGAAATGGATCCAATCAAGTACGTTTTCGAAAAACCTGCTCTCACGGGAAGGATTGCCCGTTGGCAGATGTTACTATCAGAATATGACATAGAGTACCATGCTCAGAAAGCCGTTAAGGGAAGTATTTTAGCCGATCATTTGGCTCATCAACCGATTGACAATCAAGAATCAATCAGGTTTGACTTCCCAGACGAAGATGTCATGTATCTAAAAATGAAAGATTGCGATAAACCGCTACCCAGTGAAGGGCCAGAACCAGGTTGCCAGTGGGGACTTATCTTTGACGGAGCAGTCAATCATTATGGAAACGGAATTGGGGCAATCATTGTTACCCCTCAGGGTTCCCACATTCCTTTCACTGCCAGACTTACGTTCAAATGTACGAACAACGAGGCCGAATACGAAGCTTGTAGCATGGGTCTCAAAGAAGCGATCGACTTAAGGATCAAGAACTTGGATGTATATGGCGACTCAGCTCTGGTTATCAATCAGATCAAAGGAGATTGGAACACATACCAATCAGGATTGATTCCTTACAAAGACTATGCAAGAAGGTTGTTACCCTTCTTCAACAGAGTCGACTTTCATCACATCCCTCGTGATGAGAATCACATGGCTGATGCATTAGCCACTCTCTCTTCCATGATTAGTGTAGGTCGATGGAATGACATACCTAAGATTGACATAATGCGCCTTGAACGGCCCGCTTACATCTTCGCGATTGAAGCAGTCATAGACGACAAACCTTGGTATCACGATATCAAATGCTTCCTTCAGAAACAAGAGTACCCATCTGGGGCACTCAGAAAAGACAGGAAAACCCTCAGAAGATTGGCTGGAAACTTCTTCCTGAGCGGTGACACTCTTTATAAGAGAAATTTTGACATGGTCTTGCTCCGATGTGTCGACAGACCAGAAGCAGACGTGCTCATGAAAGAAATTCATTAAGGATCCTTTGGCACTCATGCCAACGGACACACAATGGCGAGAAAAATTCTCAAGGCCGGGTATTATTGGTTGACCATGGAATCCAACTGCTACAAGTACATGAGGAGGTGTCATAAGTGTCAGATATACTCCGACAAAATTCATGTACCGCCATCACATCTCAAAGTTCTTTCTTCCCCGTGGCCTTTTTCCATATGGGGAATCGACATGATTGGCATGATTGAGCCCAAGGCTTCAAACGGACATCGGTTCATCCTGGTAGCCATTGACTATTTCACCAAGTGGGTCGAAGCAGCGTCATTCGCCAATGTAACCCGACAAGTGGTGGTCCGATTTATCAAAAACAATATCATCTTCCGTTATGGTGGTCCAAGCGAGATCATTACTGATAATGGATATAACTTGAACAATAAGATGATGAAAGAGTTGTGTGCTGAGTTCAAGATCGAACACCATAACTCATCTCCCTACCGACCCAAGATGAACGGGGCGGTAGAAGCGGCTAACAAGAACATCAAGAAGATCGTTCAAAAAATGGTTGTAACCTATAAAGATTGGCACGAGATGCTACCCTTTGCTCTTCATGGTTATCGCACATCTGTCCACACTTCAACAGGGGCTACCCCTTTCTCTCTAGTATATGGCATGGAGGCAGTGCTTCCCATAGAAGTAGAGATCCCGTCAATCAGGGTATTGATGGAAGCTAAGCTCACCGAAGCTGAATGGTGTCAAAGTCGACACGAGGAACTGAACCTGATCGGAGAAAAGAGAATCACGACACTATGCCATGGTCAGTTGTATCAACAAAGAATGAAGAGGGCGTTCGACAAAAAGGTTCGGCCTCGTGTCTTCAGAAAAGGAGACCTCGTGCTCAAGAAGATACAATCATTTCTCACTGACTCTCGGGGAAAATGGACCCCAAATTATGATGGCCCCTATTTGGTCACGAAAGCTTTCTCAAGCGGCGCCTTGAGACTTACAACCATGGACGGAGAGGAATTTGCCTACCCCACGAATGTTGATGTAGTCAAGAAATACTTCGCCTAAAAAAAAAAAAAAAAAAAATAAACGTCTCGGTGGATTGAAAACCCGAAAGGGCGGTCCAGGCAAAAGTTAGAGACATGAAAAAAATCATCCCGATGGATTGGAAACATCAAAGTACAATCCAGGCAAAAGTTAGGGATAATGGCAAGTAACTATGTTCAACAGAGGCAAGTCCCTCAGCAGTAGTTACATCATCTATCGGAGGAAATCTCCAGTCAAAGGTCATCTTCGACAGAAGCTCAGGATGTCCCGAATTCAAAGTTGGTAGAAGGATAGTGGTCGTTATGTTTCAACGTAGCCCTTTTCCCTGTAAATTACCGTTTTCTAACTTTGTATATACTCTTTGGAATCACGCGTTTGGCTGATCTCCATCTTATCAATAAAATTTGAGCCCTTGTGCTTTTGTTTGTAATTCTTGCTTGTTTTAGCTTTACAGAACGACGTTGTTTAAACTTAATCAGCGATTCTTGAAATAAAACAAAAATGAATTTACTTGTTAAAACTTTTTCTGCTTTTAAAATAAAGATGGCAATTTCTTTTGACTGTTGAACATCAGAAGAACATCGATCGCTTCTCCCGAAGTAAGCGAACTTCAAGGTGCAGAATCAAAGTACTCCTTCTAAGCCAGTATGCCTGAATGAAGGGATCAACTGTGTCATAGACCTTGTTTCGTCTGACATCCTCGGCTGAGTTCTCATCTCTTAAGCCCGATCAACATAGCTCCCAACGGGACTATCTCTCCTAAGCAAGGTGGAATTGCTATTTTGAATCAACGGTACTTCTTCGCCCCGCGATGGCCGAGTATCCAATTGTGTTCATCCATTAGTCTGTATGTCGCGTCTGTTTTGTCAGCATATACATACATACTTCATGCATTTTATTTGCGTTCACATTTCGTATTGCATCACTATCACTTGAGTCGGTCTTGTCCCCTAGTGATAAACAGTTTTCTCAATCGAGTTTTTCAGTTCTTTCCTCGTCAGGAAATACTGTGTCTGAACAACCTCGCTTCCAGTTTAATTCTGGAAAGAAGTTGGTCCTTGACCACTTTGATAACTTGAACCTCTGAAAAGCCAGAGGAAACTTTCAATAAACATCACTCTTCGCCATTGAAGATGATATCCTTGCTTTCCCGGATTAAGGAAAATCCACAGAGAAAGCCTCGTGATCAGAGATTCGGCAGCATGCCAGTTTTGCTCTGAAAAAAAACCGCTGATGAAAAGGTCATTGGCCCCACAAAATTGGACCCCATCATATGGCGTTTCTCCGGGAAGATCCCGAGAAAAGTATGATGAAAGATCCCAAACGAAAACAGTCTCTCAAGAGACTCGCTTTCCCCAGTAGAAACAAATGGCGTCTCCAACAGAGAAGTTTGTACAACTCTACAACTCAGATGACTGGGTTCCCCAGCAAGTCTGACATCAAAACTTTTTCCACTCAAATGGCATCTCCCCAGGAAAATTCGGCGAGAAGTTTGAGGAAAGCCGCTATGAATGACGTCCCTTGTCATGAAAGTCTATTGACAAAAGAAACTTAGACCAGTTCCTTGGTAGGAAACCAGGATCGAGGGGAAGTTTAAATCAGAAATCGAGACCAGTTCCTTGGTAAGAAACCAGGATCGAGGGGAAGTTCAAATCAGAAACTAAGACTAGTTCCTTGGTAAGAAACCAGGATCGAGGGGAAGTTCAAATCAGAAACTAAGACCAGTTCCTTGGTAGGAAACCAGGATCGAGGGGAAGTTTAAATCAGAAACTAAGACCAGTTCCTTGGTAGGAAACCAGGATCGAGGGGAAGTTTATTTCAAAAGAGACTGAGACCAGTTCCTTGGTAGGAAACCAGGATCGAGGGGAAGTTTACCTTTTCTAAAGCATCATCGCTTAGCTAAAGAAGATGAATGCATAAGCTACCATTCATAACCACCATCAAAATTTTGGATATTCCGATATTTAATCCTCTTGTACCCCGAATGCCCGAATCCCTTCGTCATTCATACCTTCGGGTCCAAGAAGATTAAATAGGGGCATCTGTAATACCCCAAATTTTGACCACTTAGATTTCCCATCATTGTGAAAATCATCATCACAATGTGGATGAACCATCATGCTTCATCAGTCTCCCCAAAGATGGGTGAGCATCCAATACAATCAAAATTAGGGTTTCAAGCCCTCTCTGAGTGCTTAGACAAAGGATCAATCAAGAAATGACATGATCTTCAACTTGTCTAATCTCTCAAACATCCACAATGGATCAAAAAGGAATCCCACTTCAAGGATTAAGCACAAGGCTGCTCCCTTCTAGGTGGATCAAGTCTCAAGATCGACAGTGTCACCAAATTAGGGTTTTGGTCGACCAGGGCCTCCAGATGGAAATTTTCATCTGGGCACAAGGCAATGATCCAAAACATGACCTAATATGCTTCATGGAACCTCATGAACCCATGCATCAAGTCAATTTTGCCTCAGGGGATGCATTCATCAAAAATCAGGAATTAGGGTTTCTTGACCTAATTCACCCCTAAGTTGACTTTTGGGACAAACCATGAGCCAAGACCTCAAGAGATGATTTAAGGGTCTCTAATACACCATATTGATCCATTTGGAACAATGGATTGATACAAGAAGCTTGAGCAACAAGTCTCATTTTCATCTGCACCACAATTAGGGTTTTAAGGGAAAAGTCAACTGTAACTTTGACTTTTGACCAAGACATGCTCCCAAACCCTAATACATGATTGAATATACCCTATGACACCCATGGAACATGTCCATCAAGTTTGATTTAGGTCAAGGACATGATTTCCTGAAGAATTGCACAGTTTGGAATTCATCTGATAAAAAGTCAACTGTGCACAAAAGTCAACTTTGACTTTTTGAGATTTTTCACCAAAATGGATTTTTAACGCTAAAATGATGTTAATGTATGATTTGAATCATCATTCATCAAGAAAAATCAAGAAAAGTGAGATAACTTGTAAAAGGGGTAACCATAAAACTTAGAAATTTTTCTAAGTTAAAAATAAAGTGGCAAAGGTACCAACTTTGGAGAACCATAACTCCTAAACCACAAGGCCATTTTTTCTCATCCAAAGATGGATTTGTAGCCCTCATTATCACCTACAAAAACTTTAACTACAAGTCATTCCAATTCATTAAGGATTTTGAGTTATGGAGTGATCAAAGTGGCTGAAAAGTGAAAATGTCACTTTTTCCAACACTTAGTGAAATTTTCACTAAGTCAGAATTTGCCTTCACTTTTTGCCAAATGTAGGGGGATTTTTCACTTGGAATCAAAAGAGATCAAAACCAAACTTATTCAAACAGTTGTTGTATCATGTAAGAGCTTTCCAAAATGGCCAAGAACATTGCCAAATTCAACCTACACCATGAGATACAACATTGGGAAGTTGCCTTGCTGAAATCTGTCAAGGCAAGGCAGAATTTGCAACTTTGGTCGATTTACCAAAATCAGCCAATTCCAATTGCTCCAATCCACTTGGACACCTCAGAGGATTGAATCTAAAGGGGACAATCACTGAGCCAAGCCTCCAAAGTCCATGGAACAAGAAATAGCATGTTGAACCTAGAGTTTCCAAAATAGGGATAAGACTTCAAATTTGGAATGAGGCATTCAATGGAACCATCAAGGTGGCATGGACTGAGCCATTCTCATCTGAAATCAGTCAAGACTTATCCAAGACCAAGGGGACAAAAGCTCTGTGCCCTAACCTCTAGTCAATGGCTAGAGGAGACTTGGATTCTCATTGGACAACATTGGCCAAACCTACTTACCAGCTTCCATGCACTATTCCTTGCAAAACAAACTTGCTCTACTATAAATAGAGCTCAATTGTGGTCAGTTTAAGTACACCAAAGCCATCTAACATATGCTTTCCTCAAAATCTCTTTCTCTTGGCAAAAATGCCTTTCTTAGCAAGGTAGATATCGGGTTTTGAGTTTGAGAGCAATTCTGCACAAACCAATCACTCACACACCTCACATACATCACATATGAGCTGATCAAACACTCACATAACTTATGAAACATCAATTTCATGAAATCACCAGCTGGTTGCTCAAATTTTCAAACAAGGTGCAGCTGAGATACCACAAAATGATCCAGCCAATTTCAATCAAGTCCAACCATCCAAACACAATCCATAGGGTGTAGGGAAGCTGTTCAGATCATCACCACTCATCTGTAACACCTCCAAATCAAAAATCACTCTGAACTTGTTGTCACGGCTTGGAGGTAAGCATATACTTGGTCATCTCTCAATCTATGCATATTTCCTCGCACAATAATTTGGCCATATGTTCATAATCATGCATGGAATGTTTTCCCTCAATTAATTGCATTGTTTGAATCGTGTATCAAAAATCCTAGCCTTCATGCAGAAATTAGGGTTCTTGAGGTTTCTTCGTGATTTCTTGTTGTATGTTTAATTTAAATGAAATTAAAGTACATAGACATGATCGTGAGGTTGAGACGGGCATAATGATATGTGGATTGCATGATATGATTACCCATTCATGGAGATTGGATAGAAAACGCAAATCTGAGAAACCAAGAACACGCGCGTGTTCTTCAGCTTGTTCTTGGCGCCACTTTTCATAAATTCAAATATTTGAATTTTGTGATTTTGTTTAATTGATTCAAAAATTAATTTCTCTCTGAGTTTTAATGATTTTGAGTTGATTCTTTTTTTAATAATTCACAAAAATGTTAAAATATTTTATTTTATCAAAAAATCCCAAAAATATTATTTATTTCATATAATTGATATTTTTGTAAAGAATTAATATTTTGATTGTTTTTGGCATTTTAAATATTTTTTCTACATTGATTTTGCAACTTTTAATGCTTTCTAATTATTTTGTAGGTCAATACTTAATTTTTGAAGCATTAATCCAAGATCACAATTTGTTTTCCATGTGTTAAACAATTTTTGATCATTTTAATTGAATTTTTATTCAATTAAATACATTTTGAAAACAAATTAGGGTTTTGGATTAATTCAACCCTCATAAATCATTTTCAAAACACTTTGGGCCTCTATTAGAGTGTAAGACCCAATCCTTTTTTTTTGACCAAATCATCTTTGGGCCTCACTTATTGTATAAGTCCCGATACCGTAAAAAAAAACAAACGGCGCGATCGTCGCCTTTTCAAAAATCATTTGGGCCTACCCTCGAGTAGTAAGACCCATTTATTTTTCTTCAAAACTTTTTGGGCCTCTTGAGAGAGTGTAAGACCCATCCCCCTTGTACAAAAACTTTTTGGGCCTCACTCATTGTATAAGTCCCTCTGTACAAGTAAACGGCGCGATCGTCGCCCGTTTAAAAATAAAACTCATCTGGGCCTCTCCTTGAGCTATAAGACCCATTCAAAACACTTTGGGCCTCTATTAGAGTGTAAGACCCAATCCCCCTTTTAACCAAAACATTTTGGGCCTCACTTATTGTATAAGTCCCTCTGCGTTACAAGAAAACCTCGGCGCGATCGCCATTTTTAAACGGAAAAATCATTTGGGCCTACCCTCGTGTTATAAGCCCCACTCTTTTTCTTTAAACCTTTCTGGGCCTCTTGAGAGAGTGTAAGACCCATCCCTTTGTACAGAAAACCTTTTTGGGCCCCAGTCACTTGTATAAGTCCCGCTGTACAAAGTCAAACAGTGCGCTCACTGATAAAACCCTGGGCCTCTCCTTGAGCTGTAAGCCCCAAATCTTTCTTTTTCAAAGCACTTTCTCCTTTAATTTTGAATATACTATTGTTTTTAATCTTTCTTTGTTGAACAACTAACCAAACAGCATGGAAGCACTCCAACCGAGTAAGTGGTTATCGCTTTCATTTACTGCTTTCATATTATAAACTGTATTGTGGGGCTGCTCACTGTAAGTCTCCTTTCATAAACTCATATCTACTGTGTAATAATAGTATAGATATTTCGAGTTTCCCCGGCAACTACGTCTAGAACTAGGTGACGCCGTTTCATTTATTCGTAGAAATAGACGCCTAGATCCCCAATAGGAGCACCAGATACAGTCTTCTCTTCGGCTGTCCTCCTTAGGAATCGTCAAGAAGCTCTACTCCCTAAGATGAATGTATTCTTCGTGAATGGCATCTTTGAGTTTCTTCCCAATTCTCGAACTTTCCTGACTTGATCTATTCCTTGTGGATAGCCTGCCTTGAATGTCTCGGGGTTTGGGTACCCACTACGGTCATAATCTTGGACCTTAACTAAGGAACCCTCTTTAAAAGCTAAAAGTCGCTGGATAGTAAACCTCGCACGTTTACCAGTGGTTTTCATCTTTAAAAGAGTTATCTCTCCTAATGGAAAGGAGATGATAGACCCACAGGCTTCTTAAAAGCATCGGCCTCCTCTTGGGCATTATTCAAGGACCCTACGACTTCTTAGAAGTATTCACAACCTCCTCTTAGGCTTCGTATAACGATCTCTTCCTTCGGGAATGATAGCCTCGTCTTGGGCTTCGTACAAGGACCCGTCGGCTTCTTAAAAGTTTCCAGCCTCCTCTTGGGCTTCGTACAAATTGTCCTGACGACCTCCTAGAGGTGTAGGAACAGAACCTAGTCATCCTCATAGAGTAGTCCTTTCATAGAGTCTACTACTGTTTCTCGAAGCATAGTACAAAAGATAAAACTCTAGACACGGACAGTCTAACTTCCTTGAGTCTCAAAGACATTCTCAAGCACCCTTCGTTAAATAGGAAGGAAACCCGCAGACTCAGATAGTCTCGATACCCTTTGGATTTCCCGTTTCCTCAAAGAGAGGGAAATATCCCTGATCCTCAAAATTAAATCCCTGTGTACAGTGTTACTCATATAAGAACTGATTTTCTCTTTTAAATCAGTATATTGGATCTGTCACTCAACTGAAACAGTTACAATAGCCTCCATCTCGGGCTTCGTACGAGATACCAAAATTCTCCCCAGTGGAGTCAAAATAACCTTTTCGCCTCTCTCTCGGGCTTTGTACGAGATACAAAAACACTCTCTTACTGAGTATAAAAGATTCTCCAACTGAGTCAACTCTTTGCTAGCCTCCTCTTAGGCTTTGTATAACGATATGCCCCACTGGGTCAAAAAATTTTAGCCTCTCTCTCGGGCTTTGTACGAGACACAAAATAGCCTCCTCTTAGGCTTTGTATAATGATTTTCCTAGCGGAAATTAGCCTCCTCTTAGGCTTTGTATAAGAAAACCACTGGTTGATCCAATCGACCTTTTAGCATCAAAGCTGTGCCTTGTTCACAGTATACAAACATCAACAACTCCTTTCCCTTCATCTAATCGCTGTAAGAGGCAAGCCTCTGGATCATCTACATCCATGCCACTGTCCCTCTTTTAGCATGAGAAATTCCTAAGGAAAGATGGCATTGCTCTACACTGAGTTAAAGTCTTCTCCTTCAGGTTAAAACCCTTTCTTCGGAAATTATGGCATTGCTCGGATCCGCGTATCCCAGTTAAAGTAATTCTCCTTCTCCCCTCTTTAGAGATGACAAATTCTCTCTAAAGCCAAGGTCTTTTAGCTTCACGTCTTGGGCTTTGAACAAGACACAAATAGACCTTTTAGCTTCACATCTTGGGCTTTGAACAAGATACAAATCACCTTTCGCTTCATGTCTTGGGCTTTGAACAAGACACCAAAACACCCCTTTCCTCCCATAGAATAGGAGGAACTACGAACGCTCTGATTTCCCTGTTTTGGTAAATGGGAATACGTAGGCATAAGATCGAAAGAAAAGACCTTAGCGAGCGCAATCAACAAAAAACCCAAATCCCATATCTTCGTCAATCAAAAGCAGTAATTCAAAAGCACCAGTCCTAACATCCTAATCCTTATTCCCCGCCAGAAACCTTTTGCCCAAGCCCTAGAAAGAAAGAACCTGTATTGGCGAAATACGAATAACCAGTACAAAGGCCCCCCCACATTGATAGCATCCGTAACCTAACAGACCGCTGTTTAAACTCAGTATGCAAGCAGGGTTAATTGGAGACATCTATTTCCCTTCCTTATTCAGCTCACAATAAGATAAAAAATGAATCGACCTGTAGTTCAAGCTCAACCGCAGAGAGCGACCAGCGCGTAAGAACCGCGTCCAAAATCGCTCGCTACACCCATCATATGGCGTTTCTCCAGGAAGATCCCGAGAAAAGTATGATGTAAGATCCCAAGCGACAGCTGTCTCCCGAGAGACCTTCTTTCCCCCCAGTAGAAGCAAATGGCATCTCCAACGGAGAAGTTTGCACACCTCTACAACTCAAACGACTGGGTTCCCCAGCAAGTCTAACATCAGGTCTTTTTCCGTCAAATGGCATCTCCCCAGGAAAATTTGGTGAGAAGTTTGAGGAAAACTGCTACGCATGGCGTCCCGTGTCAATTAAGTTTATTAACAAAAGAAACTAAGACCAGTTCCTTGGTAGGAAACCAGGATCGAGGGGAAGTTTAAATCAGAAACAAAGACCAGTTCCTTGGTAGGAAACCTAGGATCGAGGGGAAGTTTACAAGAGAAACTAAGACCAGTTCCTGGGTAGGAAACCAGGATCGAGGGGAAGTTTACAACAGAAACTGAGACCAGTTCCTTGGTAGGAAACCAGGATCGAGGGGAAGTTTGTTTCCGCAACTAAGACCAGTTCCTTGGCTGAAGATCAGGATCGAGGGGAAGTTTACCTTTTCTAAGCATCATTGCTTAGCAAAAGAAGATGAATGCGCAAGCTACCATTCATAACCACCATCAAAATTTCGGGTATTCCGATATTTAATCCTCTTGCACCCCGAATGCTCGAATACCTTCATCATTCACGCCTTCGGGTCCAAGAAGATTAAATAGGGGCATCTGTCATACCCCAAATTTTGACCACTAAGATGTCCCATCATTGTGCAAATCATCATCATAATATGGATGGGACATCATACTTCATCAGTCTCCCCAAAGATGGGTGAGCGCATCCACTACAATCAAGAATTAGGGTTTCAAGCCTTCTCAGAGTTCTTAGACAAAGGATCAATCAAGGAATGACATGATCTTCAACTTGTCTAACCTCTCAAACATCCACAATGGATCAAAAGGACTCCCACTTCAAGGATTAAGCATAAGGCTTCTCCCTTCTAGGTGGATCAAGTCTCAAGATCGACAGTGTCACCAAATTAGGGTTTTGATCGACCAGGGCCTCTAGATGGAAATTTTTCATCTGGGCACAAGCCAGAGATCCAAAACACAACCTAATATACTCCATGGAACCTCATGGACCCATCCATCAAGTCAATTTTGCCTCAGGGGATGCATACATCAAAAATAAGGAATTAGGGTTTCTTGACCTAATTCACCCCTAAGTTGACTTTTGGGACAAATCATGAACCAAGACCTCAAGAGAGGATTTGAGGGTCTCTAATGAACTATATTGATCCATTTGGGACAATGGATTGATCTAGGAAGCTTGAGCAACAAGTCTCAATTTCATCTGCACCACAATTAGGGTTTCGCGAGGAAAGTCAACTGTAACTTTGACTTTTGAACAGGACATGCTCCCAAACCCTAAGACATGATTCAATATACCCTATGACACCCATGGAGCATGCCCATCAAGTTTGATTTAGGTCAAGGACATGATTTCATGAAGAATTGCATAGTTTGGAATTCATCTGATAAAAAGTCAACTGTGCACAAAAGTCAACTTTGACTTTTTGAGATTTTTCACCAAAATGGATTTTTAACCCTAAAATGATGTTAATGTATGATTTGAATCATCATTCATCAAGAAAAATCCAGAAAAGTGGGATAACTTGTAAAAGGGGTAACCATAAAAACTTAGAAAATTTTCTAAGTTAAAAATAAAGTGACAAGGGTACCAACTTTGAAGGATCATAACTCCTAAACCACAAAGCCATTTTTTCTCATCCAAAGATGGATTTGTAGCCCTCATTAACCTCTACAAAAACTTCAACTATACCTAAGGCCAATTCATTAAGGATTTTGAGTTATGGAGTGATCAAAATCAAGAAATCACACTTTGTTCCAACACTTAGTGAAAATTTCACTAAGTCAGATTTTGCTTCACTTTTTGCCAAATGTAGAGGGATTTTTCACTTGGAATCAAAAGAGATCAAAACCAAACTTGTTCAAACAGTTGTTGTATCATGTAAGGGCTTTCCAAAATGGCCAAGAACATTGCCAAATCCAACTTACACCATGAGATATGACATTGTCAAGTTGCCTTGCTGAAATTTGTCAAAGGCAAGGCAGATTTTGCATTTTGGCTCGATTTGCCAAAACCAGCCAAATTCAAATGCTCCTATCCACTTGGACACATCTGAGGATTGAATCTAAAGGGGATAATCACTGAGCCAAGCCTCCAAAGTCCATGGAACAAGAAATAGCATGTTGAACTTAGAATGGCCAAAATAGGGACAAGACTCCAAATTTGGATTGGAGCATTCAATGGAAGCATCAAGGTGGCATGGACTGAGCCATTCTCATTTGAATTCAGTCAAGACTTATCCAAGACCAAGGGAACCACAACCCTGTGCCCTAACCTCTAGTCAATGGCTAGAGGAGACTTGCATTTCCATTGGCCAACATTGAACAAACACCTGCTGCAGTTGCCATTCACTGTGGATCCCAAAACAAACTTGCTCTACTATAAATAGAGCTCAATTGTGATCAGTTTGAGTACACCAAAGCCATCTAACAGATGCTTTCCTCAAAATCTCTTTCTCTTGGCAAAAATGCCTTTCTTAGCAAGGTAGCTATCGGGTTTTGAGTTTGAGAGCTTTTCCAATCAAACCAATCACTCACACACCTCACATACATCATATAGAAGTGATCCAAACACTCACATAACATCTGGAACACAGATTTCACAAAATCACTAGCCAATTGCTCAAGTTCTTGACAGTTTTGCAGTTGAGGTGCCATCTTCAACTCCAAACCATTTCAATCCATTCCAAGCACTCAGACACATCACTTGGCACCCAGGGAAGCTATCCACATCATTGGAACCTAACTATAACACCTCCAACACAAATCATGATCACCAGCTGCAAGTGGTAAGCATGAGCTCTTCTAACTCTATGATCCATGCAATTTTTGCTGCACAATAATTTGGCCATATGTTCATAATCATGCATGGAATGTTTTCCCTCAATTAATTGCATTGTTTGAATCGTGTATCAAAAATCCTAGCCTTCATGCAGAAATTAGGGTTCTTGAGGATTTTTCATGATTTCTTGTTATATGTTTAATTTAAATGAAATTAATGGACATAGACATGATCGGGAGGTTGAGACGAGCATAATGATATGTGGATTGCATGTTATAATCAAGTATTCAGTGAGATTGGAGAGAAAATGCAAATCTGGCCAAGCCCAGAACACGCGTGTGTTCTTGGTGTGTTCTTGGCGCCATTTTTAGAAATTTGAATATTTGAATTTTGTGATTTTATTTAATTGATTCAAAAATTAATTTCTCTCTGAGTTTTAATGATTTTGAGTTGATTCTTTTTTTAATAATTCACAAAAATGTTAAAATATTTTATTTTATCAAAAAATCCCAAAAATATTATTTATTTCATATAATTGATATTTTTGCAAAGAATTAATATTTTAATTGTTTTTGACATTTTAAATATTTTTTCTACATTGATTTTGCAACTTTTAATACTTTCTAATTATTTTGTAGGTCAATACTTAATTTTTGAAGCATTAATCCAAAATCACAATTTGTTTTTCATATGTTAAACAATTTTGATCATTTTTAATTGAATTTTTATTCAATTAAATACATTTTTGAAAACAAATTAGGGTTTTTGGATTAATTCAACCCTCATAGATCATTTTCAAAACACTTTGGGCCTCTTGAGAGAGTGTAAGACCCAACCCACTTGTACAGAAATATTTTGGGCCTCATTTGTTGTATAAGTCCCTCTGTACATTTTCAAATAAACGGCACAATCATCGCCTTTTGAAAAATAACCCTGGGCTTCTCCTTGAGCTATAAGACCCATTCAAAAATACTTTGGGCCTCTAATAGAGTGTAAGACCCAATCCCCTTTTAACCAAAACATTTTGGGCCTCACTTATTGTATAAGTCCCTCCGCGTTAAAAGAAAACCTCGGCGCGATCGCCATTTCAAACGGAAAAATCAACTGGGCCTACCCTCGTGTTATAAGCCCCACTCTTTTTCTTTAAAGCTTTTGGGCCTCTTGAAAGAGTGTAAGACCCATCCCTTTGTACAGAAAACATTTTGGGTCTCAGTCACTTGTATAAGTCCCTCTGTACAAATTCAAACAGTGCGCTCACTGATAAAACCCTGGGCCTCTCCTTGAGCTGTAAGCCCCAAATCTTTCTTTTTCAAATAACTTTCTCCTTTGATTTTGAATATACTGTTGTTTTCAATCTTTCTGTGTTGAACAACTAACCAAACAGCATGGAAGCTCTACAACCGAGTAAGTGGTTATTGCTTTCATTTACCGCTTTCATATACATATAACTGTATTGTGGGGTTGTTTCGCTGTAAGACTTCTTTCATAAACTCATATCAACTGTGTAATAATAGTATAGATATTTAGAGTTTCCCCGGCAACTACGTCTAGAACTAGGTGACGCCGTTTCGTTTATTCATAGAAATAGACAACTAGATCCCCAACAGGATCACCAGATACAGTCTTCTCTTCGGCTGTCCTCATTAGGGATTGTCAAGAAACTCTACTCCCAGAGACGAATGTATTCTCCGTGAATGGCATCTTTGAGTTTCTTCCAAATTCTCGAACTTTTCTGACTTTGATCTATTCTCGGTGAATAGCATTGCCTTGAATTTTTCGGGATTTGGGGACCCATCGGCTTCTTAAAAGCAATTGGCCTCCTCTTGGGCATCGTACAAGGACCCACAGGCTTCCTAAAAGCAACCCCGCCTCCTCTTGGGCTTAGTACAAGGACCCTACGGCTTCTTAGAAGTATTCACAGCCTCCTCTTAGGCTTCGTATAATGATCTCTTCCTCCGGGAATGATTGCCTCCTCTTGGGCTTCGTACAAGGACCCGTCAGCTTCTTAAAAGATTCCAGCCTCCTCTTGGGCTTCGTACAAATTGTCCCGACGACCTCCTAGAGGTATAGGAACAGAACTTAGTCATTTGCATAGAACCGTCCTTTCATAGAGTCTACTACTGTTTCTCAAGGCATAGTATAAAAGATAAAACTCTAGACACGGACAGTCTAACTTCCTTGAGTCTCAAAGACATTCTCAAGTGACCCCTTCGTTAAATAGGAAGGAAACCCGCAGACTCGGACAGTCTCAATACCCTTTGGATTTCCCGTTTCCTCAAAGAGAAGGAAATATCCCTGATCCTCAAATCAAATCCCTGAGTACATTGTTGCTCATATAAGAACTGATTTTCTCTTTAAAATCAGTATATTGGACCTGTCACTCAACTGAAACAGTCACTTAGCCTCCTCTTGGGCTTTGTAGAATGATCCTCCTCAGCGGAGTCAAACAACGTTTAGCCTCTCTCTCGGGCTTTGTACGAGACACATAAGAGACTTCCTCGTTGAGTCAATCACCCCTTTCGCCTCCATCTCGGGCTTTATACGAGATACAAAAAGGTTCTTATTGAGCCAAACAAGCAACAACCTCCGTCTCGGGCTTCATACGAGATACAAAAAAACTCCCTTGTTGAGTCAATTAGCCTCCATCTCAGGCTCTATACGAGATACCAAAAGATTCCATCGTTGAGTCAAAACCTTTTAGCCTCTCTCTCGGGCTTTGTACGAGACACATAATAGCCTCCTCTTAGGCTTTGTATAAGAAAACAACTGGTTAATCCAATTAACCTTTTAGCATAAAAGTTGTGCCTCGTTCACAGTACACAAACATCAACAACTCATTTCTCTTCATCTAATCGCTGTAAGCGGCAAGCCTCTGGATCATCTACATCCATGCCACTGTCCCTCTTTAATATGAGAAATTCCTAAGGAAAGATGGCATTGCTCTAAACTGAGTTAAAGTCTTCTCCTTCAGGTTAAAAATCCCCTATAAAGGAAATTATGGTATTGCTAGGATCCGCGTATCCCGGTTAAAGTAATTCTCCTTTATAAACAGTTGTGACATACAACCCCCGCTTTAGAGATGATAAACTCTCTCTAAAGTCAAACTCTTTTAGCTTCATATCTTGGGCTTCGAACAAGATACAGATTAACCTTTTAGCTTCACATCTTGGGCTTTGAACAAGATACAAATCACCTTCTGCTTCACGTCTTGGGCTTTGAACAAGACACCAAAAACAACCATTTCCTCCCATAGAATAGGAGGAACTACGAACACTCTGATTTCCCTGTTTCGGTAAACGGGAATACATAGGCATAAGATCGAAAGAAAAGATCTTAGCGAGCACACTAAACAAAAAAACCCAAATCCCATATCTCCATCAATCAAAAGAAGTAATCAAAAAGCACCAGTCCTAACATCCTAATCCTTGTTCCCCGCCAGAAACCTTCTGTCTAGATAAGAATCAGTATTGGTGAAAATACAAATAACCAGTACAAAGGCCCCCCACATTGATAGCATTCGTAACCTAACAGACCGCTATTTAAACTCAGTATGCAAAGCAGGGTTAATTGGAGACATCTATTTCCATTAGGATAAAAAAATGAATCGACCTGTAGTTTTAAGCTCAACCGCAGAGAGCGACCAGTGCTTAAGAACCGCGTCCAAAATCGCTCGCTACACCTCCGCCACCTTATAAACCACCTATCCCGTATCCTCAAAGATTCGCTAAATTTAAAAACATAGGGCAATTTAAGAAATTCGTTGAACTTATGAAACAATTGAATGTTACAATACCTTTTCAAAAGCCATCACGCAAATGCCCTCATATGCTAAGTTCTTAAAAGAAATTCTATCTAATAAGAAAAAGCTTGAGGATACTGAAACCATTATGCTTACTGCAGAGTGTAGCGCTATAATCCAAAACAACATGCCTCCTAAGCTAAAAGACCCTGGTAGTTTTTCCATACCATGTGTGATTGGAAAGTTTGTCATAGACAAAGCCCTGTGTGACTTAAGAGCCAGCATTAGCTTAATGCCCTTATCTATTTGTAAAAGCTCATCATGGGATTACTGAGACCAACAAAAATGTCTGTACAACTAGCTGATCGTTCAGTGAAATTTCCTTTAGGTATGCTAGAAAATGTTCCAACACGTATAGGACAATTCTATATTCATACAGATTTCATAATTATGGACATTAAGGAAGACTCAATCATCCCTATCATTTTAGGAAGACCATTCCTAGCCACAGCCGGAGCCATCATAGATGTGAAAAAAGGAAAACTAAATTTTGAGGTTGGTGAAGAAAAGGTAGAATTTATCCTCTCACAATTCTTCAAAGCACCTACTATAGAGGATTCGTGCTGTTTCTTAGATGTTATTGATGAATGCGTTAAAGAAATGGAGAAGCAACAAAATACGTATTCTGAAGTGTTGAAAATTCCAATGCCACAAATTTTTGAAGATGATAATTGGCGTGGGGAATACCAAGATAATAATCTAAGTGAATGTCTCGCACTCACTCCTGACCCTATGCCTTGCCCAAAGAAACCAGTTGTAGAACTGAAAACACTACCCAAAGATCTAAGGTATGAATTCCTAGATGCAGAACTCGAACGACCAGTTATAGTCAACGCATATTTAGGACAAATAGAAACTGAAAAATTATTACATGTCCTAAGAAAACACCCAACTGCCTTAGGCTATAACATCTCAGATTTAAAAGGAATAAGTCCCTCTATCTGTATGCATCGTATCTTGCTTGAGGAAGACTGTAAAACCTCTAGAGAACATCAAAGGAGAATCAACCCCATTCTGAGTGATGTCGTTAAGAGAGAAGTACAAAAGCTGTTAGAAGCAGGAATCATATACCCAATATCCGATAGTGAATGGGTTAGCCCAGTTCACGTTGTACCCAAGAAAGGAGGTGCTACAGTCATCAATAATGAAAAAGGCGAATCCGTAGCACAACGCACTCAAATCGGATGGAGAATGTGTATTGACTATAGGAAACTAAACAAAGCCACTCGTAAAGATCATTTCCCTTTACCCTTCATAGATCAAATGCTTGAACGTCTGGCTAAGCACTCTCATTTTTGCTATTTAGACGGATATTCAGGATTTTTCTAAATTCCTATCCATCCTGATGACCAAGAAAAGACTACTTTCACATGTCCCTATGGTACCTTTGCCTACCGGCGGATGCCGTTCGGATTGTGTAACGCACCTGCAACGTTCCAGAGATGCATGATGTCCATCTTCTCTGATTTCTTAGATGGTATAATGGAAGTCTTTATGGATGATTCTCTGTCTGTGGAGAAAGTTTTGAAGGATGTCTATCGAACCTTGAAATGGTGCTTGAACGATGCGTAAGTATCAACCTAGTGCTCAATTGGGAAAAATACCATTTCATGGTCCGACAAGGAATTGTACTGGGACATATAGTATCCAATAAGGGGATTGAAGTCGATAAAGCAAAAATCAAAGTTATAGAAAATCTCCAACAGCCAAAAACCGTTAGAGAAATAGGAAGCTTTCTAGGACACGCTGGTTTTTATCGACGTTTCATTAAAGATTTCTTTAAGATAACCAAGCCTCTAACTGAGCTATTGATGAAAGATGCTGAATTCGTCTTTGATGACAAATTCTTAGACGCATTTCAAACACTTAAGCAAGCATTAATATCAGCGCCCATTATGCAACCCCCAGATTGGAATGAACAATTCGAGATTATGTGCGACGCGAGTGATTACGCTGTAGGTGCAGTCTTAGGACAAAGAAAGGATAAAAATCTTCATGCAATTTACTACGCTAGTAGAACCTTAGATCATGGACAAATGAATTACGCTACAACAGAAAAAGAACTTTTCGCTGTCGTGTTCACTTTGGATAAATTTCGTTCCTACCTAGTAGGAGCAAAATTAATTATCTATACCGATCACGCCGCAATTAGGTACCTATTAAGTAAAAAAGACGCCAAACCAAGACTTCTGAGGTGGATTCTGCTCCTACAAGAATTTTATTTGGAAATCAAAGAAAAGAAGGGCACCGAAAATGTAGTAGTTGATCACCTGTCGAGAATGGAAAATATCCAACCTGAACAAGTACCTATTAATGACGATTTCCCTTATGAAAGACTCTTAGCCCAGTTGGAGAGTAATACAATTGAACAATCTCTGATTTTTAATGATGCAGAAACCAATGAAGTTGTAGAATCTGTTTACACTAAAACCACGCTGCCATGGTATGCCGATTTTGTCAACTATCTAGCAGCTGGAGTATTACCACCTGATCTAACCTATCAACAAAAGAAGAAATTCTTCCGTGACCTTAAACACTATTATTAGGACGAACCACTGCTCTTCAAGAGGGGCGCCAATGGTATTTTCCATCGTTGTGTACCCGAAGATGAGGTAGAAGATATAATTTCTCACTGTCATTCCGCCCCCTATGGTGGGCACGCGAGCACTTCGAAGACTTTTGCTAAGATCTTGCAAGCTGGCCTCTTTTGGCCTAATCTATGGAAAGACGTCCATATCGCGATTATAAATTACGACCGGCGCCAACGCACTGGCAACATCTCTAGACACGATGAAATTCCTCAAAAGGGCATATTAGAAGTAGAGGTCTTTGACGTGTGGGGAATAGACTTCATGGGACCATTTCCGTCCTCTTTTGGTAACAAATACATACTCGTTGCGGTCGATTATGTTTCAAAATGGATCGAGGATGTAGCCGCCCCAACAAACGACGCACGAGTAGTGAATAAGCTCTTTAAGAATATAATTTTTCCTAGATTCGGTGTTCCGAGACTGGTAATCAGTGATGGAGGTTCCCACTTTATCTCGAAAATCTTTGAGAAACTTCTATCAAAATATGGAGTCAAACACCGTGTAGAGACGCCTTTCCATCCCCAAACGAGTGGGCAAGTAGAGGTCTCAAATAGAGAAATTAAACAAATATTAGAAAAGACCGTTGCCACCTCTAGGAAAGATTGGTCTTCGAAACTACATGAAGCTTTGTGGGCTTATAGGACAGCTTATAAAACTCCCATAGGAACCTCGCCATTTAAACTAGTTTATGGTAAGTCTTGTCACCTGCCGGTAGAAATAGAACATAAGGCCTATTGGGCTATCAAAACTATTAATTTAAATTATACCGCTACGGGAGAAAAGAAAATTCTAGATTTACATGTACTAGAAGAACTTAGATTAGACACTTACGAGAATGCCCGAATATACAACGAGAGAACAAAAAAATGGCATGACAAACGTATAGCAAGGAAAGAATTTAATGTAGGAGATATTGTGCTTTTGTTTAATTCTAAACTTAGATTCTTCCCAGGCAAACTTCGTTCTAGGTGGTCTGGTCCCTTTGAGGTAACTAAAGTCCTGTTAAGCGGTGCAGTTGAAATAAAAGGTAGATCTAGTGAACCGTTTATCTTAAATGGGCAACATCTGAAACACTATCATTGCGTTGACAATAGAGATTTTCAACTAGTCTAAAACTGGCAGAGATGCCTGCGATACCCTTAAGCTGATATTTCTGATAAACAGTGTCGAGCTCCGGACATTAAATGAAGCGCTGCGTGGGAGGCAACCCACTAAATTTCTTTTGTTTATTACTCCGTTTTTCTTTATTTTAATCATTTATTTTATTTTCAATTTTTGTTTATTTATTTTATTTCATTTTCATTTTTATCCAAACTTACTTCACTAACAAATGCGGTATTTTCAATTATTTTAAAAATCAGTGCTGATTGTCTTACTTTATGTTTCCAGGACTTTATCTTTTTTCTACCTTCTTCCTTCTCCACTGATTTCATTCTTTCTACTAACTTTAAAAGATGGATAATGAAGATACCATAGTTGTGCTATTCAAGGACGCTGCCCAATGGCACCGTTACGAGGCTCTTTCTCTTAGACCTATAGCTTTAACCAAATTCGCCCATGGACCTACCATGACTGCTCTAGGCATAGGTGACAGCATAGATTTTATGTTTAATCAAATAGGTTGGAAGGGTTTTGCTAGGAAGAAGCACTCGACTTACCATAGGTTAACTCTTGAATTTTTGAGCTCACTAGCCTATGACCCTAATTATGGCATGGGATTTAATAAGGGTAGGATAACCTTCAGGCTGTTTGGATACACTTGCCATTTTAACAACCGAGAAATCGCGGAACTGTTGGGTTTCCCCAATGGCCCTGACATTTTTTCTATGGCACAGGAAGATTTGCTTATGGAAAATGAACTTAACTTTTTCTGGGGTAGTATTTCGGGATGACCACATCATGACCTGCACCCTATGGTGTCCATTGCTATTCTTAATCTGGCCATCAGATATTTCCATATGATCTTAGCCTTTACCCTTTTTGGAAAATCTGAGAATGACACCCTAGTGTCCAGAGATGAGCTCTTTATCCTGTTTTATGTGTTTCAATCTCGACCTGTTAATGGGGCTACCTTTATGCTTGACAACCTCCATAGGATTGCTCAAGCTGATCATGGTCCCATTCTAATAGGTGGCCTATTGACCAAAATTGCTGAAGCCATGGGATTTAGGACACGTCTCTCTCGAGTAAACCCTTTATGAGGATATAGGCCCATGAACATCACCTTCTGTTTCAACAGAGGATTAATAGGAATCCTTGGACCACACCATTTCCAGCTACTAATTAATAATGAGGTTGTACCCTACTTTACATTACCTGACCACGAACGGACTAGTGTGGACAACCGCCATAACTGGCTGTATGATTTGGACGGACCACAATTTGAGAAAAAACTTGATGACCATAACTCCGATGTTGAAATAGATCCTGAAACACCTCCACATTACCATGATTTTCCACACCACCTAATCAATGATGCCAATACCATTCCACCGGCCAACATTCATACCACATTGGAAGCCTTCCGTACATAACTCAATGGTATGCGAGACGAGCTCCATACTATCTGTCTCGACGTCATCGGTTTAAGGGACATTACTGTTGAGCAGCTCGACCATCTGAACCAAGCAGTGGAGACTCTGAGACACCATATTGGCTGATTTTAATTCTTTTGATATTTACCGCATTTTCTTTAATTTTAAATTCAGTTTTTCATTTGATATTTTTGGTTTTTAATTGAACTTACTGGTGCTTCATGTGTTTGCATCAGCTACTGCTACTCCTTGGATATTACACTATTTTATTCCACTGACAATGGATATTTATTTCACTGCTATTTAATTTTTATGCTTTATTTTTGTTGTGTCTGCAGCCTTGAATAAATTTCCATTGGTTAGTATACTGATATAATTGTTTCTCATTGAATACTGTGGTACAAATATATATATATTATTGTGAATGTATGCGTTATTGGGAGATATAATAAAAATTATAAATTTTTCTGAATTTGGGCTGTGGCGACCGTGACAACCCTGTGACGCCCGTCACAGGCATAACAAGGGTGACGATCGTAAAGCCATCTGTGGCCACCATCACAAATAAAAACCTGTTATCTGCTTTATTTGTAACAGAACCGGTCGTATCCATTCTTCTCCCTTCTTCTACAACCGTCCCACTCACCATTCACTACCATAACTCCATACCAGTTACCACCGTTCAAAATCCCCATATATTTGCCACTAATTCATCCACTCACCACATTCCCCTCTATTTAAAACGCAGAAACCCACTCCGAATTCACAAACCCTCCTCCTCTGTACCGTAAACAAAACCATATTCTAAAAACAAAAACCTCTTGCTTGCACCATGGCTGAAGCACCTAACCTCTCATCAATCATTTTTCAAAATGGAGAAGCGGGTGAACATCAAAGAGAGAAGTATCTCAAGTTCTACAGACGCTCAATCCATCCAATGAGGTATCTCGACATATCCTGTCTACAAGAGCTTGGATTAGTGGATGGTGCCCAATGGATGCTCACTAATTCAGGGTTGACTCTCCTTTGCACCCAGAACCTTCCGACATATGTAGCCTTAACCTTAGAATTTTTAAGTTCTTTCTCCTACAACAGGCCCTCAGATGATGTGCAATATCTCACCGGCTCCGCTTCGTTCAGAATGTTCAACACTGAATATTATTTGATCCAAGACGAGCTGGGCAACATGTTGAATTTTCCACGAGGAGATGGTGTACAGTATCGTATCCCTCATGATCCAAACTGGCGGAACGTAGTATTTGGGGTGTGGAAAAGTTTAACTGGTGAAAGCATTACAAGCTGGGAGGGACCTAATGCCTCACTCATCCATAACCCAACCATACGTTATTATCAATGCGTCTTAGGCAACACCATTTTTGGGAGAGTCAACGACCATAAGGTAAACTCCAAGGAGCTTTTCTTCATGGATTGTGTTTTCACGCCTATCCCGGTCAATGCCATCTCGTTTCTGCTTGCACACATTCATTCTAGTTGTGCGAGAGGTGCTACTCCTTTCTGTTTTGGAGGAATAGTCACTTCTATAGCACTGGCTTTGAATTTGGGAGATAGGCTTATGAACCTGCCACCTATACCGGCCGCATATCTGGATATAGAGTATTGCCGCAATGCACATTTGATTAAAGCCAGAGATGATAAGAAGTACAACCTTATGGTAAGGAACAAGGTAGTTCGAAGTATTGTTTTGCCTTGCCCTGCTCGTACATATCCACAGAGGATGGCAAATTGGATCTTTGATTTGGATGCCCCTGAGCCTAATGAGGCTACACCCGAAGGTCAGACTGATGATGAGTATGCTGAGATGGAACAGGGTGCACCCGAGGAAGACCAACAACAACACACTGTGCAGTTTACAAGTTCATCCTCCCGACGTCGTTGAAGAAGTGACCGCGCTCCTGTTACTAATGATGACATCCTCGCAGCCATTATACAGAGAAATGAGTTGGATGCATAGTGAGACCAGCGATACCAGACGCAGCACGATGACATGGTGAGTCTCCTGGGACAAATCCAACAAGATCAGCGCGACCAAGGCGAAAGGATGGAGCGAAGGATGTCAAGCGTCATCGATGAGATGGGCGCCTTGACTATGCGAGTGGATGGCTTGCATGACTACATCTATCATGTGGGTATGCCACATCCGTCTAGACAGGACGGACGTGGACGAGCACGAGCCAGATCACGTGGACCCCAGTAGCGCTTTTCTATTTTAGTTTTTCCTTTCTCTTTTACATTATCTCGAAACATTGAGGACAATGTCCGATCTAGTGTGGGAGAGGAAGTATCAGTTTTTAGTTATTTTTCTAGTTTTTATTATTTTCCTTCATCGACATTAATGTAACAACAAGTTATTATATGCTTATGTTTTCCCCTTTGTTTAATTCCCCCGCTTTATTTAGCCTTAACAAAAAATATTTTAGAGATTCGATACATAACTTGGCACGCCCTTAAAGTATATAGGTTGTTTTACACGTAGGCTATGTTAGAAACCTGAGATAGAATTAACAAAATTGATACCGTCTTGACACCTTAGATCTCTCGAATTTGCGTGATCAGTTCGAGTACCTATTATACCAATACCTTAAGCTTTATTTCTAAACTAGCCCCAAGTAGTTTATATTAGCAGTCAACACCGTCTAAGCATAAGCCATGTGGAGAGCCGATGCAAATAAGTGATTGATGCCTAAAGATGCCAAAATTGAAAAAAATTCACGCCTTCGACTGTGGAAAATAAAGAGAAATGCACTAAATCTAAGGATGCATAATATGCGAAAGGCAAGAAAAACCTGTTGTCAGTTGGTTCAGAGGTACCTGGTATTGGACTCTGTAGGGCGAACTACGGTTCGATCCCCCAAAACTTGAAATCGGTATATTTATAAGGGTACCACACTTGTGCACCAGAGCCTATGTTTAAAAGATCAAATTCACTAACAGGCTACTCTACTATATGCGTGCAAAGGCAAAGGGCTTAATGGGATTGCGTCAGAATGAAAACGGGTGAAATAGAAACGAGAAGCATTAGGTTAAGCTATAGTAGAATGATTCGGACCGGTCTGTAAAAGGAGGGGTTTATGACCATGTTTCATGTTTTTGTGTCATTAATGTATCTTTGATGTTTGATTTGAGTATCTGTCATTTTAACAAAATGCCACACAACCACGTACGATTTGGAGATGTGTCAGGTATGTGTGTTGGATCAATACTTTTGAAATGATTATTTGCTTGAGGACAAGCAAAGGTTCAAGTGTAGGGGAGTTTGATAATGCGATATTACATAACATATTTGCTTTGAATTACATTAATTTATTTCATCATTTTCGTTTATTCACGTTTTATTTGCGAGTATTCAAGTTCATTTTCAGGTATTTTCTCTAAGTTAACCTGCATAAGGAAAGAAGAAAGAAAAGAGAAGAAAAGAAGACAGTTAACAGAAAAATGAAGATTCTACGCTCAGAATGCATGGCGATCGTCACAGGTCCTTGGCGACCGTAACGCAGCTTTAGTGGTGACCCTCGTCACAACACCATGGCGACCGGCACAAGTGTAATTCTCAGAATCCAATTTTAAATTACGTGGATCACTCAACGGGTATCAACTCAACCACAACCACGTTCAACCAGTCAAGGGAATGCTTTAGATAATATCGGCCACTAACATTCACCAGGAGATTTTTTCTCCTTGTTTCACGACAACTACTCAAGGCTATAAAATAAAAGCAGTTTTCTACAAAAAGTCTCTCTGAACTCTACGTGAATTTTTCTGCAGAATTACATTTCCATAGTTTATTTCCTTTACTTTTTCCAATTCCCTTTTTTCTTTTTTAAACACTTAATTAGCAATAGTTTCCTACACCGGGGAGCTATTGCACCTTAGCTAGTAGCTTATTTAGCTTCACGCTTTTATTGTTCTAGCAAGCAAATCCTGCCGACCTGTGGAGGATTGTGTTCTCAAGACTAATTGTTTCCAGGTTTTTATTAATTAATAAGAATTGTGTTTTTTTGTTTTAAATTACTATGCATGAATTATTATTCTATTGTTTCTGTTTGTGTATGGTTATACTAGTTAGGATGTCTGGCTAAGCCGTTTATATCGGTATGTAATTAAGTCGATTGGAAAGGGATTCGACCGGTCGTAGGTAACTTTGACAGTTTATTTTTCAGGTTCCAATTTCTTAATTTAATTGACCTTTGTTACGATAGTAAAAAGGTAATGAAGGTTACGATCAATAAAACGAGAGTTTGCGATTTTAACCGGATAGCTAAAACTGGACATTGGTTTTAAACACAGTGAGAGCGCTTTAAAATCAATTAGGACTTATTAATTTTCAAAAATTATTTTTATATTCAAATGGGCTAGCGAGAGCAGACATTCTGATTTAGGAGTATAGTCAGAGTCAATAACACGAGAGTGTGAGGTAAAGACTTTTAAATTGGTATTTTTCTACTGAGAATTATTTTGACTATTAAGACGACGATTTATTGAATCCCTGATGATTGATGAGTTACATACTGATATTCCGTCATATCTTGTTTAAATCCAAGCTTTAGTTTACCTTTAGTTTCCCGTTTGCACCTTAATCTAAAAATCATCTGCCTTAGCTAAACATAGTAATAACCCGATAGCACTAGTTTGATTATCAGTCCCTGTGGGTTCGATATCTTTTAAAACTACGCGATTAGACTGTGCGCTTGCAGGTAGTAACCCCGATAAACTCATAAAGTCACGACCAAGTTTTATCGATATTTTCCCTGTCCTTTGGGACTAAATAATGTTCGGTGGTGACTCTGTGTTATCTTTGAGTGTAAGATTCACTCAGGAATAAACCAGCCATCTTCAGCTGGCGACACTGCTGGGGAGTCCTTCGCTTGCAGTTTGGGGTCTCGCCTAGTTTTGTTTGCTTTTATTGCTTGCTTGGGTGTTTATCTTTTGCGCTTTACTTGCTTTATCTTTATGCTTTAGCTTTATGTTTTGCATTTCTTTACTGCTTTGAATATTCATATGTTGTATATTCTAGATATCTGCTATTTTTCTACTGTTGTTGGGATGGGTAGATATTATTGGAGAGAAAAGTCCTAACACCGGGCTTAGCATACACATAGTCTAGAACATGGATAGTCGTGAGGCCTGCGTTTTGCGCGTTGGGTTATCACGAGAGCCACATCCCAGATCGTGATTCGCTTGAGAATACTTCCGTCTTGTGAGAATTCACTACGGCGGGGGGTTTTCACTCTGAGTTCTATGGTTTGGACGACCTTTCTAGGAACCACCTTGTTGTGTCTAGATCATACCTGTGAGGGGGATGGGTTTTTGCAGGAAACCAAGCCACTTCATACCTTTGTTTTCTCACACACATAAGATTGGCATACATATCAGACTATGTTGCACCGACACAGAATTATATGCAGATATCCGGATTATTCAGATTTGATTATTCAGATAGCGCTGGCTTCCTGTTGCTTGTGTTGCATATCATTTCATCATGTAAATTAATTTTTGCATGTGCATTTCCAGGTTTTCGAGGACTTATTCTTTGTTGGCATTATCATAGAGATGAGTACTGGTTGTCGAGGCAATTTCAGCTACAAGTTTTTGGAGCCTAAGCTGGGTACTTTGAGAGGTTTGGCATCCCTGTTGGTTGGAGATCACAGAGGGGTTTTCATAGATACTTATGGTAATCCGTTGACCATTCTCAACACTGAAGCCAACTTCACAGCCATTCATACTCTGGTTCAGTTCTATGATTCTCCACTTAGGTTCTTCACATTTCAGGATTATCACCTAGCACCTACCCTTGAGGAGTATGCTTACATTCTGGGGGTTGAGATCAAGAGGCAGGTTCCTTATGTTTACACCAGTGGTTGTCCGAAGTCTCCCCTTATTGCTGATGCGCATTGCATTAGTATGAAGGAGGTGGAAGATAATCTCAAGACCAAAGGGAAGGGTATTTGAGGGTTTGCTTCAAAGTTCTTGGTTGACAAGGCCACTTCTTTCGCTAAAGACGGAAACTGGAAGGCTTTTAACGCCGTTCTTGCTTTGCTGATATATGGGATTGTCTTGTTTCTGAACATGGAGGATTTCGTAGATCAGGCTACTATCAGTATCTTCTTGTCCAAGAACCCTGTTCCGACACTCCTTGCGGATACCTACCATTCTATTCATTCCAGGAATGAAAAGAAGAAGGGAACCATTGTATGTTGTGTTCCTCTGTTGTACTGATGGTTCATGTCTCACCTTCCGCAGAAGGGTCCCTTTGTTGAGAATAAGGGTAATCTCAAGTGGTCTCAATAAATCATGTCTCTTATTGCTGATGACATTTCTTGGTATTTTCGAGTCTTCGACGATACTATGATCATTCTTCATTGTGGGAAATTCTCCAATGTGCCTCTCTTGGGTACAAGGGCTGGAATTAACTACAATCCGAGACTTGCTTTCTGACAGTTGGGATATCCTATGGTTGCTAAGCCAGATCCTAAGGAAGTGGAGGAGTTCATCTTTCATGAAGGGGTTGATGACATGGGTTTGCTAAAGAGGTTTAGTGCCGCTTGGTCTCAGATTCACTTCGAAGGAAGGGCCAATTTGGGCAAGAAGAATTGCGTAGCCAAGGAAGCTTACACACTTTGGGTCAAAGAGCACGTCAAAGAGATCTTGTTGCCATTTTCTCCCGAGCCTTCAATGAATGCCAAGCCTCCTGAACTTGCCATTGTTCATCCATCTGAGGTCGACCAACTCAAGATGATTATTGAGAAGTTGAAGAAGGAGAATGTTGATCTTCGTCTCAACCTTGATAGAGTCACTTCCGAGAAGGATAGCCTACAGATTGAGCTCCGCCAGAAGCGCGAGCGCATGCTCAAAGAGGTGGAGGTTGAACAGAACAAGCGTAGGAAGGTGGGTGATGCTTTGAAAAGCACCTATGAGGGACTTTATTCAAAAAAGAGATAACGCGCTGATATCCAGTATCAAGCCTACAAAGATGAATTGAGCTACAACAAGCAGCTTGAAGAGCTTCGAGGGAAGTTATCCGAGTTCAAGACAAAGTGGCAAAGTGAGCAAAACCGTGCTAATTAGTTAGCAAAGGACTTTTCTCAGTGTCAAGCCCAGCTCGACAAAGTCTTCAGTGAGATTCAGAAGCTGCAGGATCAAGAACATCAGAGTCGAGAGCAGATTAGTCAGCTCAACACAGAGAGCACTCATTGGGAGCGTCAAAGTCGTCATCTACAGAATCTCCTGGATCAGAAAGAGGCCTTTCTTCAGGATATGCTTCAGGGACCCAATCATTCTTTGCTGCGTAACCTCATGAAGGATGCGAAGTATTGGAGTGAGAGGCATGACCGTCTAGTCAGATTTGCTGAGCATGCATTGGAGGACCTACCTGGGTTGTTGAGGGATGCATATGATGATGTATTGCCGCACCAGTTTCCTTGGGCTGTCTTCCACTCCTTGTACTTATTTCCTTTATTGTCAAATGAATGAATGAAGTTGCTTGCCAATTTTATCTTTCGCACCTTTACTTGTATGCTTTATGATTTTTGTCAACAAAGATAAGTTTAAGAATTCCTGGAATTTAAAACTTTATTTTTGCATGCATAGCATACATTCATTTGCACACATATGCACGTCCCTTCATCCGAAACCGTTTCTCATCCTTGTCCACCTTCCTTGTAGCAAGACGACAACTCGACATCGGTATTTTACTCGCTCAAACAAATCCAGAATCATGGCTGACTTCAAAGCTGAGAATGCCGCTTATAAGGAAACTCTGGCTCAATTCCAAGGTCGAATGGATCAGTTCTAGACGAACATGGATGTCATTATGGAACTCCTTCATGCTCAGAGGGACGCTTCCGCTGCTGCCACTGTTGTTGCTACTTCTACTGATGCAACTATTGTCACTCCTGTTGTGACTACCTCTCCTGTTGTTTCAGCTACTCCTGTTGTTGTTCCTTCTCCTGCTATGGTTGAAGTACCAGTTGAGCCTGTGAATCAGCCTGTTGTGAACAAGATGCCTGCTGGTTTTTCTTAGGGCATGCCTTCGAATTACACTCCTCAGATCGCCAATAATGGTAGTGCCTTCTTACCATATCAACCTTTTGTTGCACCCATGTGTCGCTCCCGAAAGATTCGCATCCAACGGTACAAACGCGAGAGTGGCGCAAAAGACACAGAGTTGCCAGCAATGTGTATTTATCCCGAGTGAGGGAAAGGAAACACTGCATAAACCTGAAGAGAAAAGGGGGAAAGACATGGTCATCGCAACCATAGTCCGGGTTCGAGAGTCGGTTATGCGAGGGGAAGGTGTTAGCACCCCACGCATCCATCGTACTCGATGGGATCCACGCTTGTTGTCTAAACGGAGGGTGAGCTATCCTACTATCTATGGCTGAACAAAAGAAAACGGGGATGGGGGTGACTAAGACGGACTCGGTAGGACATATTCGATGCCCTAGGCCTACGTACTCCCTCAGTGCAATGGGAAAGTCAGAGTCAACGTAGTTCGGACGGGAACTGTGGGGGAAGGTTGCTCGCCAAGACAATCGCTATCTTGTGCCTACATATCCTCAATCGGACGAGAGAGAGGAATCAGAGCTAATGTAGTTCATGGGTACGACCACGAATGGGTAAGTGTTTTTTACGTGAGCGACGAGCTCTTTTCTGAAAATGAAGTTTGAAACCCAACAATCCCGAAGGACAAAAAAAGATTTGAATTTGTTTTGTGTTTTTTAGACATAAGTTTTTTTTAAGTTAGTTCATAACTTGCATTGCACCAAAGTCTAGGGCGCAGGGACGAATACTTAACGAATCGTCCCAAGACAGGACGCCCGCTAAGCACTCTAGAAAGATGAGAGGAAGCCCCTCATTTCTCATTCCCCCCGCTTAAGGCTCGTGCGCAATACACTTTATCTTTATTAAGTGTTTTCAAGAAGTTTTGAGATGAGAAGAGAGAAGACACAAAGGAAACTCTAAAGGGAAACTAAGAGTCCTAATGTTATCATGCATGGGTAACCTAGGGTTAGTGAGGCTTAGGAGAGACGGCTACCTAAAACCTAATGCTAATCCTACTCCAAGCTTAATCAAAAATTAAGTTGGACTAGGTAGCTCTAAAGGGAGAGAATCCAAGACTTAAACAAGTCTTGAGATCCATGGGAGGAAGAGAGTGAAAGAGAAGAATGAGAAAGAGAAGGAGAAGATGAGATACAATAAATGGCAGCAAGCACATCACATCATAAATGTCCAACTCAAATCATCAAAAATGTTTCAAAGATCAATGCAAAACAATTCAAGTAAGCATGCAAAGATAAACATGAAAAAAGGCAAGCATACTTGTATGGAATGCACAATTAAGCATACATGGACTTCATATCAAAATGAAATAATAAAAACAAAATGAAGATGAAAACAAATCAGAACCAAGATCATATTATCATCAACAATTCACATGTTCAAAAGTGATTCATATCATGAAGCATTATGATCCAAAGAAGTTACAAAGCAAATGGTAATGATGTTTATCATACAATTCAAACCAAATGCATTCAACTATGCTCAAGTGAAATGAAAACCAAGTAAGGAGCTCAAAAGGCAGTAGCATATGCATCAATATCATACCAAACCAAACTTAAGTCATACAAGGTTAATTATCAAGCAACACCTTCAAGACATGCACCAAAGTAATCCACAAATGGAGACCCAAAGTCCAATTACTTAACACATGCCAAACATGATTCAAACATGATCCACAAATGGCAAAATTTGGTCACAAGGGACCTCAACCAGGGGTAAATATCATATCAAATGAACATGCAAAGAATCAAGAAGAAACTCAAGCAAATAGGCATGGCAAGTCAACTTGTGTAAAGAGATGTCAAGATATAATCATGCATAAGTCACTTAAGCACAAATAATCAAACATATATCAAATGACATTCAAAAATTGTGAAATTAGAACCCAAATGACCTAAGTCAGAGACTAACAACATGTCAAAAGATCTCACAAAAATTCACAAGTTAAGCACCTCAAACAAATGAGCAAAGATCACATAAGAAACATAAACCAATATGCAAAGGAGAGGGACTAAAATGAAAAATGAAAAGGGGTTAAAAATAAAAAAATAGTTTTAGGAACCTCAACATGTCCTCTAACAAATGCAAAAATAATGAGATGCAAATCATGTATAGATGATGAGAACAAAAATCAACAAGGCAGGGTGTGCATACATGAAACAATCCAAAAAGAAAATAATTAAACAATTAATTCAGATGCACAAAATAAAATAAAAATGGAAAATAAAATTTTCCAAAATTTTATAAAATGCCAAAGATGATCCATGATTTTTTTCATAATTTTCTGATGCAGAAATCTATTTTTAAAAATAAAAAATGAAATTGCAACAATTAAATGAAATAAAATGAAAATAAAAATCAAGGGGGTGCAAACAACAACAATATCACGTTGGAAAGGTTGGGGCTGGATCAAAAGGAGGGTGGGAATAGAAGTCAAAGGCCCAAAGCGCAAGTCAAACATCCACATAAGACCCAGTCAAACAAAGGACTCATACACACCACCAGATTAATCCAACGTCACACAATCAGTCATCACAATCAACAAGTAAACATGATGAAAGGCCAGGATTGAAAGGACATGATAACACCAATACACGCGCATACACCAAATCATCAGAAATTAAAAATAAAACACGTGAACAGCACATGGCAATTTTAATGTGCTGGCAGAATCCAAACCATTAGATCACATCAACGTATCAGATCAGGTCAACAAAATCAAAGTCATGCAAGATGTGTGGTCAGGATTAAGAGCGCATGATAACAAGCATGGATCATCAACACGCAAGCAATAAAATAGAAACAGATTTTAAATGACGTGTCCCAACGTGAACCATCAGATCAACACAACCAACGGCTGTGATTACGTCTTCTTCCTTCTGCTTTCGGTGACCTGAAAAACAAACTAGACGCCGGAGCCCTAGCTCCGATCGTCTTCTCCGGCGACCTCAACATTAAAAATCTCCAGAAATCAAGAATAAGTACATCATTCCAACCAGAATTCAACAAGGATCTCATATATGCAATTAGTTTTCACAAACAACCATCACGCAAGCCAAATCGAACAGAATAAGTTTAGATCCAAAACTTTCAAACTCAAAATACACACATGTTACACGTCCAAACTCAAAACAAAATACATCAGCATGCTCAGTACACATCACAGATCATTATGCACACAATAAAATCAAGTTCTATAATGGTGAAAAGTAAGCTTACCTGAAAGTTGCAGAGCTCGAATTACACCAAGAACTCCTTCCAAAAGCTGCAGATCTTCCTCTTTTGAGCTCTATTTGCAAAATAAATGCAAATAGAGACTTGAATCTGGCTAGATCTAGGATTTTGAACTTGAACCCTCTTGAAATCAACTTGATGAAAACCTTGCTCAGAGCTTCAAATGATGGATGATTCTTGTTCTATGGAGCGTGCTGATCACAAATATGGGAAGAAATCTCACTGAAACCCTAGGAGAAAGGAGTTTCGAAGGAGAGAAAGTTTGAAGTGAAGAATGAATTCTCAGCAGAAATGAGTGCATGACCTAGCTTTGTGCGTGTGAGTTAGCTTATATACACCTCATTAGACCTCTGATCATGATTAAAATTTGATTAATCCCTTGGTTAATGAGTTTGGATGGTTTATGCAAATTAGCACTTTGTGTTCAATCCCTTAATCCACACGTGCCTTGGTCATGAAGTAAGTGTGATTCACTCACATTTCACTTGCTGATCACAATGGAATTGAAATTGGGCCTTGTGGTTGATTGGTTTGTGAGTTTTAATCCATCTTGCCAAAATGCATTTTCTGAAATAAGTGAGAAACATGGCACGTGTCCACTTGGTTCAAAGGTCAAAAATGATCCTCATCGAGTGTACTTGGATGTTGTAATGTGACTTGAAGTATTAGAGGTCATTACAAGTCCTTTTGAACCAAAATTCCAAAGGTGGAAAAAATGAACCATGTGAAAACCTTAAAAACAAACCTTGAGTCTTTTGATCATAACTTGAGTTTCACAAATGATATGGAGACAACTAGTACTTTTTGGAAATGGGAGAGAAAGATCTTCAACTTTCATGTTGGAGGAAAATTCATTTGAAGCTTCCTTGATGATGAAAATTCAAGTTGAATGTGGTGGAAAAACTGCCCAAAATGGAAAGTTCTCATTATAGGTCATTTTCCAAATTTAGTAACTTTTGCACAAACTCTTGATTCTTGAAGAATGATGTCATCCATGCTATTCCTTGACCAAATAAAGGTACCTGGACTTGGGAAACATGATTTTAACCCTTGAAAACCCATGGTTGACTTTCCTTTTGATATGTTGACCTTTGCTTACTTCACAAGTAACTGGTCCACTGAACATCTTCCACAATGAATCACTAGCCAAGTCTTCCTCCATGAGTGCTTGTGAGCATATAGAATCCATAAAAACATGCTTGAATCCACAAGGTTCTTCAAGAAGTCCTTTGGGTCAAAACCCTAATTGGTCCCTCTGGTCAGGAGGGAAAGATTCCCTTGAAATCCTTTGCCATTCTTGACCTTGTGAAGATATGATGAACTCCTCAAACCACCCTGAGGCTTGAGACTCCTTTGAGATGAACCAAGTACCTTAATCCCATGCTAAGAACCAATTCCATGCACAAATGCTAATGCAAGAAATGCAAAGAAACATAAGCCAATTAGCTAAAAGTAAGAGGGCAAATTTTAGGGTGTTACACCATGCCTAATGGAAATGTGGCTGCATATTGTAGCGCGGTTTTTGTGGTTTCGAATCACTATCGCTTTAGTACTACAGTTCGATTCATTTTTTATCCTGTGAAGCTGATTAAGGAAGGGAAATAGATGTCTCCAATTAACCCTACTTGCATACTGAGGTTAAACAGTCAAAACTGTTGGTTTACATATGCTATCAAAATAAGGGGGTATGTCTTTAGGTTATTTGCTTAAGAACGGAGTGTCTTGACGGTACAGGAGGCTTTTGGTTAGGATACTAGACCTAATTTTCTTTGGTTGATGTATGGAGGTACTGGACTTTGAGTTTTTGATTAGTTTGCTCGCTAAGATTTCGCAATCTTATGCCTACGTATTCCCATTTAACGAAACAGGGAAATCAGAGCGATCATAGTTCCTCCTATTCTAAGGGAGGAAAGTGATGTTTTGGTGTCTTGTGCAAAGCCCAAGATTGAAGCTAAAAGTGATTTGTATCTTGTTCAAAGCCCAAGATATGAAGCTGAAGGGTTTTTTTGTGTCTTGTTCAAAGCCCAAGATTGAAGCTAAAAGGTTTGACTGAGAGAGAACTTGTCATCTCTAAAGAGGAACTGTTGATGTTCGTATGCATTAATTAAAGCACAAGTTTGATGCTAAAAGGTTGATTGACTCAACCGGGGATTTCTCTATACAAAGCCTAAGAAGAGGCTATTGACCCAACAAGAGGGTGTTTATTATTTGTCTCGTACGAAGCTCGAGATAGAGGCTAAACAGGTTTGACTCAACAAGAGAGTACTTTTATCTGTCTTATACGAAGCCCAAGACGGAGGCTAAAAAGGTTGACTCAACAAGAGAGTCGGACAAGTTGATTGACTCAACAAGAGAGTCTTTTATATGTCTTGTATGAAGCCCAAGACGGAGGCTAAAAAGGTTGACTCAACAAGAGAGTCTTTTATACTCAACAAGAGAGTGATTTGCTGTCTCGTAGGAAGCCCGAGATAGAGGCTAAAAGGGGATCGACTCAACGAGAGAGTCTTGAAAGGTGAGGGACTCAACAAGAGAGTCTGAAGAGGTTAACTCCGCTGGGTAGAATCATTTGTACAAAGCCCAAGAGAAGGCTGACTTACTGCTGAGGATTATTGAGATCCTGAAGCGGGTCCAAGTGTGGGGAACTCTCATGAGAGAGACCGGGTTTCTGCTAGAGATTGATCCAGAGTGATCGGTGTTTTTTCCTATATTTGAAAGGAACTTGAGAATGGCTTTGAGACTCAAAGAGGTTTAGACTGTCCAAGTCTAGAGTTTTATCTTTTGTATGATGCCCAAGAGGAGGCACGAGCATTAAGGGATGAGCATCAACCCTAAAATGGCCGGAGTTTTGACGCTAGAAAGACTGCTCTAGCAAAGGATGACTAAGCTCTGTCTTATACCTTTAAGAGGTCGTCCGGGTCCTTGTATTAAGCCCAAGAGAAGGTATGAGAACTTCTAAGAAGCCGAAGGGTCCTTGTACAACGCCCAAGAGGAGGCGGGGATGCTTTTAGGAAGCCTGTGGGTCCCCAAACCAAGAGAAGTTCAAGAAATGTAATTCACAGAGAAGAGATCATTCCAGGAAAGTTCGAGGATTTGGAAGAAAATCAAGAGATGCCATTCACGGAGAAAAGATAATCTCTGGGGAGTTAGAGTTTCTTTGACAGTGTTTAAGGGTGACAGTCTGAGAAAAGGTTCACCGAGAATATTGCCTTTCTCTTTGTTCCATATTGTTTAACCCCAAGAGGAGGGAAAACTGTATCTGGAATCCTACGGGGGATCTAGTTTTGTTTGTATTCGAGAGTGACCAACAGGCTTTACCTAGTTCTAGACGTAGTTGCCGGGGAAAACTCTAAATAAGTATACTAGTATTACACAGTGGATATGTGACAAGTATATAAAAGGATGTGAAAGAAGACTTACAGTGAAACAGCCCCACAATACAGTTATATACATATGAAAGCGGTAAATGAAAGCGGATAAACACTTACCCGTTGTAGAGCTTCCATGCTGTTTTGTTAGTTGTTCAACAAAGAAATTAAAGAAAGTTTTGATAACAACTATATATTTGAATTCAAAATCAAATGAGAAAGTGCTTTGAAAAGATTGTTGGGGCTTAAAGCTCAAGGAGAGGCCTAAGTTTTAACGATGATCGCACCGTTGTCTTGAAAACTGTACAGAGGGACTTATACAATATGTGAGGCCCAAAAAGTTTTTATGTACAAGGGGATGGGTCTTACACTCTATTAGAGGCCCAATGATTTATTTTTGTACAAGAGATGGGACTTACAACTCAAGGAGAGGCCCAGGGTTATTTGTTTGAAAACGACGATCGCACCGAGGTTTTTGAAAACACAGTGGGTCTTACACAACATCTGAGGCCCAAATCATTTTGGTTTCAAAAAAAGGGTTGGGTCTTACACTCTATTAGAGGCCCAAAGAGTTTGAAAATGAATAAAGATGGGTCTTATAGCTCAAGGAGAAGCCCAGTTGATTTTGTTAAAAAGGCGACGATCGCGCCGAACGTTTGAAAATATACAGAGGGACTTATACAATGTGTGAGGCTCAAAGGTTTTATTTACAAAGGGGTTGGGTCTTACACTCTATTAGAGGCCCACGAGTGTTTGAAAATGATTGATGAGGGTTGAATTAATCAAAACCCTAATTTTGTTTAAACAGGAATTAATTTTGTAAAAAAATTAATAAAAAGTATTGAAAACATGTGAAAAATGAGTGGTGATCTTGGATCAATGTTTCAAAAATCAGGTTTATATCCACAAAATGATTGGAAACCAATTAAATTTGGAAAATCAAGGAGGAAAAATATTTTAAATGTAAAAAAACAAATAAAAGATTAATTCTTTGCAAAAATATCAAGTATATGAAATAAATAATATTTTTGGGAATTTTTGGCAAGATAAAATATTTTTACATTTTTGTGAATTATTAAAAAAAGAATCAACTCAAAATCATTAAAACTCAGAGAGAAATTAATTTTTGAATCAATTAAATAAAATCATAAAATTCAAATATTCAAATTTGTGAAAAAGGCGCCAAGAACATAGGCCAAGAACACGCGCGAAGGGAGCTTTGCTCAGATTTGCTTTTCTATCCAATCTCACTAAATACTTGATGAAATCACACAATCCACATATCAATCTGCCCGTTTTCACCTCATGATCATGTCTATGGTCTTTAATTTCATTTATTTTAAGCATGGAATAGAAATCAAGGCAAAACCTTAAGAACCCTAAAATTTGCATGAAGGCTGAGAATTTTGATACACGATTCAAACAAAGCAATTAATTGAGGGAAAACATTCTATGCATGATTATGAACATTTGGCAAAAGTATTGTGCGAGGAAATATGCATAGATTAAGAGATAACCAAGTTTAGGCTTACTTGAAGGTCGTAACAGCAAGAGCAATGTGATTTTTGAGTTAGAGGTGTTACAGATGAGTTGTGATGATTTGAACAGCCTCCCTACACCATATGGAGTGTGTTTAAATGCTTGGACTTGATTGGAAATGGCTGGATCACTTCATGGCATCTTAACTGCAACTTGGTTGAAAACATGAGCAACTGGCTGGTGATTCTGAGAAATCAGTGTTACAGTTGTGTATTTAGTGTTTGATCAGCTCACATATGATGTTTATGAGGTGTTAGACCAATTGGTTTGAGTGGAATTGCTCTCTACTAAAAAATTCGATAGTGACTTGCTAAGAAAGGCATTTTTGAGAGTGAGAAGATGATTTTGAGAAAGGCAGGTGTTGTAGGCCTTTGGTGTACTTAAACTGAGCACAAATGAGCTTTATTTATAGTAGAGCAAGTTTTTTTTGCAAGCAATAATGAATGGCAACTGTAGCAACTCATTGTACAATTGTATCACTTTGGAATCTTAAGTCTCCTCTAGCCATTGACTAGAGGTTAGAGCACAGGCCTTTGGTTCCCTAGTTCAGAGATCATCCTTGACTCATTCAGTTGGAAAAGGCTCGGTTCATGCCACCTTGGTGCATCCATTGAATGCTCCAAAACAAAATTGGAGTCTTGTCCCCCTTTTAGGCATTTTTAGGTTTGGCATGCTACTTTTAGTTCCAAAGACTTGGGAGGCTTATGGATCAGTGTTTGTTCCTCCTTGGTCTCCCCCTGAGGTGTTCAGATGGAAAAACTTGTTTGTCATTGTCATACCCCAAATTTTGACCACTAAGATTCCCATCATTGTGCAAATCATCATCACAATATGGATGAGCCATCATACCTCATTAGTCTCCCCAAAGATGGGTGAGCATCCACTACAATCAAACTTAGGGTTTCAAGCCCTCTCAGAGCCTTAGGCAAAGGATCAATCAAGGAATGACATGATCTTTAACTTGTCTAAACCTCTCAATTACCTACAATGGATCTAGAGGACTCCTACAACAAGAATCAAGCACAAGGCTGCAGCATTCCAAGTGGATTAAGCCTCAAGATCGCCAGTGTCACCAAATTAGGGTTTTGGTCGGCCAGGGTCTCCAGATGGAAATTTTCCTCTGGGCATGAGCCAATGCTTCAAAGCATAACCTATGATGCCCCAAGGGACATCATAAACCCAAGCATCAAGTCAATTTAGCCTCAGGGGATACATTCATAAAAAAAATCAGGAATTAGGGTTTCTTGACCTAATTCATCCCTAAGTTGACTTTTGGGACAAATCATAAGCCAAGACCTCAAGAGAGGATTTGAGGGTCCCTAACACACTACATTGATCCATTTGCAACAATGGATTGATCCAAGAAGCTTGATTCACAAGTTTCAATCTCATCTGAACCACAGTTAGGGTTTCGCGGGAAAAGTCAACTGTAGCTTTGACTTTTGACCAGGACATGCTCCCAAACCTTTGGACATGATTCAATACACCCTATAACACCTATGGAACATGTCCATCAAGTTTGATTTAGGTCAAGGACATGATTTAATAAAGGATCGCACGGTTTGGAATTCATCTGACAAAAGTCAACTGTGCACAAAAGTCGAACTTTGACTTTTTGAGATTTTTCACAATCTTGGTTTTTTAACCCTAAAATGATGTTAATGTGTTGTTGGAATCATCATTCATCAATAAAAATCAAGAAAAGTTGGATAACTTGTAAAACGGGTAACCATAAAAAACTTAGAAATTTTCTAAGTTATGAAACAAAGTGGCTAGGGTACCAACTTTGGAGGATAACTCCTAAACCACAAGGCCATTTTTCCCCATCCAAATCTGGATTTGTAGCTCTCATTACCCTCTACAAAAGCTTCATATACCATTCATTCCAATTCCCCATGGATATCAAGTTATGGAATGATCAAAATCAAGAAAAGTGAAAATGTCCCTTTTTTCCAACACTTAGTGAAATTTTCACTAAGTCAGAATCTGCCTTCACTTTTTTCCAAATGTAGGGGGCATTTTTCACTTTGATCAAAAAGGTATCAAAACCAACTATGATCAAACCGTTTTTGTATCATATGAGGGCTTTCCAAAATGGCCAAGAACTCCATCAAATTCCACTTGAGCCATGAGATATGACAATGGCAATGTGTCTTGCTGAAAACTGCCAAGGCTAGGCAGAATTTTGCACTTTTGCTCGATTTGGCAAAATCAGATAATTCCAAGCCTTGTCATCACTTTGGACACATCCGAGGATCATATCTAAAGGGAACAAACACTGATCCAAGCCTCCAAAGTCTTTGGAACAAGAAGTAGCATGCCAAACCTAGAAATCCCTAAAAGAGGGACAAGACTCCAATTTTGGATTGGAGAATTCAATGGAAGCACCAAGGTGGCATGGACTGACACATTTGAAACTGAATTCAGTCAAGATTGATCCAACAACTAGGGAACCACAACTCTGTGCCCTAACTTCTAGTCAATGGCTAGAGAAGACTTGGATTCTCATTGATCAACATTGGCCAAACCTCTGCTGCAGTTGCCATTCACTATTGATCCCAAAAAAAACTTGCTCTACTATAAATAGAGCTCATTTGTGCTCAGTTTGAGTACACCAAAGCACTACAACACTTGCTTTCCTCAAAATCTCTTTCTCTAGGAAAAAATACCTTCTTTAGCAAGGTAACTCTGAGTTTTTGAGTTAGAGAGCATTTCCATCACAACTCATGATCCAAACACATCCAATATGTCATATCTAAGCTGTCCAAACTCACACAAGTGACCTGTAATCCTTAAATCACAAAGTCACCTCTCAAAACCTCAAAATAGGCCTTTTTGGTATTTTTCAAGCCATGTCTTGATTCAGTCACTTTCCAAACCAGATAAAACCTCAAACACACTCCAAATATCATCCTTGAACTGTCCTAAATGGTTCCCCCCGTCTGGAACACCATTTGAGAGAGTTACTATTTTTGCCATTTTTGCCCCTTTTGCAAGAAAGAGCTCAAACTTGTTCCTGAGGTTTCCAGCTGATTCCAACCATCCTAAAAGCTTCTAAGAGATCATTTGAGGGTGTCCAAAGCATCAAATCATTTCTGGAACAAGTGGCTTGGCAGATTGCACAAAAACTCCAAAAAGGAGGTAAGTATCACAACTTGAACTCCTTGAATCATGCATTGCTTTAAGGTCCACTGATCATGCACATCTTATACATGTTATATATGTTGTGTTTGCATCAATTTATCATGTAATTCATACCTGTACCAAGATGTAGCACAGAAAATGCAAAACATTGCCTATTTCAAAACCACTATCGGAATTTGAGGAGGGAGCATGATTTGAAAAAAATACCACCACCATTGGATTCCTTGTGAAATTCTAGGCCAGATGCATATAAATTTTGTCCCCAACCACGGGGAAATGAGAAAGTTATGGACCTTCCCGTTTCTTGCCAAAACTTGCCTTGCCTTGGGCAGGCCTAGAAAACAAGGCAAGCCTTGTATATTCGTTGGTTTGTTTTAATCAACGGATGTATCACCACCCCAGTGGTAAGGCGCGTGCCCTATAACATTGACGTCGTGGGTTCAAACCCCACCCATGCCATTTTGTGTTTTTTCACATTTTGCTATTTTTTCCAATATTTTCATGTTTTATTAATTAATTGGAAAATTAATAACTCCTTCAATTTTAAATATTTTTTATTTGTTCGTTTTGCACAAAATCACAAAAATGTTAAAATATTTTATTCCACAAAAAAATTAAGTTTATATTAGTTATTTAATATAATTAGTATTTTTGTGAATAAATTCCTTTTTTAATTGTTTTTAAACATTTAAAAGTGAATATTTACTTTGGAAAATCAAAACCAAGTGAGTTTTAATTCATCTTGTGATTAATCCCTCATTTTTCAAACCTTAAACAAAAATCACAATTGGTTTATTCAAACTTATTTGGTATTTTTTTTTATCATTTTTATTTGATTTTCTTTATTTACTTTTAAAGGAAACAAAATTAGGGTTCCTTTGATTTTCACCCTCATCAAATCATTTTCAAACACTCATGAGCCTCTAATAGAGTGTAAGACCCAATCCCCTTTTGAAACCAAAAACTTTTGGGCCTCAGTCATTGTATAAGACCCACAGTGTTTTCAAAACCTCAGCGCGATCGTCGCCCTTTTCAAAATCAACCAGTGGGCTTCTCCTTGAGCTATAAGACCCATCTTTGTTCACTTTCAATCGTTTTTTGGGCCTCTTGAGAGAGTGTAAGACCCATCCCCTTTGTACAGAAAACCTTCCTGGGCCTCAGTCACTTGTATAAGTCCCTGTACAAAACGACAATGCGATCACTGATAAAACCCTGGGCCTCTCCTTGAGCTGTAAGCGCCAATTTTCCTTTCAAAAGAACTTTCTCCTTTAATTTTGCAACATAATGTTATTTTCAATTCCTTTGTTGAACAACTAACAATACAGTCGGAAGCTCTACAACCAAGTAAGTGTTTAATTGCTTTCATTTACCACTTTCATATGTATATAACTGTACTGTGGGGCTGTTTCACTGTAAGTTGTCTTTCACAAACTCATATCGATTGTGTAGTAATAGTATAGATATTTAGAGTTTCCCCAACAACTACGTCCAAAACTAGACAAAGCCTCGTCTCCTTACATCCGGCATTCTTCCGGATATTTCAACATAACCTAAACCATTTTCTTTTACAACAATTTTAGATAACTAGATCTAAGAAATCTCCCCCCTTTGAACAGGTCATATACAGAAGGCCAATGTTCCAAGTGAAACCCCTTCTGGAACTGTTCATCAGCCTCCTCGTGGGCTTAGTACAAGGACCCACAGCCTTCCTAAAAGCATCCCCGCCTCCTCTTGGGCGTTGTACAAGGACCCGTCGGCTTCTTAGAAGTTTTCACATCCTCCTCTTAGGCTTCGTATAATGATTCTTCCTCCGAGAAGATAGCCTCCTCTTGGGCTTCGTACAAATTGTCCCTCGGCTTTTTAAATGTTTTTCTCGCCTCCTCTTGGGCTTCGTACAAATTGTCACGACGACCTCTTAAAGGTATAGGAACAGAAATTAGTCATCTTAATAGAACAGTCTTTCAAAGAGTCTAAATCTTTCTATCGCAAACGTACTGCCTCTTAATTTCTCTTAAGCATAGTACAAAAGATAAAACCCGTAGACTTGGACAGTCTCAATACCCTTTGGATTTCCCAGGAGATAACCCTGATCCTCTGATCAAATCCATGAGTACAACATTACCCATATAAGAATTGATTTTCTCTTTTATCCAACATACTGGATCTGTCACTCCACTGAAACAGTCACCAGCACCCTAGCCTCCTCTTGGGCTTTGTACAATGATTCTCCCCATCGGAGCTAACCTTTAGCCTCCATCTCGGGCTTTGTACAAGATACAAAAGCACTCTCTTGTTGAGTATAAAAGACCCTCTTGTTGGGTCACAAACATCTTTGGCCTCCATCTCGGGCTTCGTACGAGATACAAAACACTCTCTTGTTGAGTATAACAGATTCTCTTGTTGAGCCGATCACCTTTTCGCCTCCGTCTCGGGCTTCATACGAGACACCAAATCACTCACTTGTTGAGTATAAAAGACTCTCATGTCGAGTCAAACAACTTTTAGCTTCCGTCTTGGGCTTCGTACAAGACACACAAAAAGACTCTCTTGTTGAGTCAAACCCCTTTAGCCTCAATCTTGGGCTTTGTACAAGACAGAAAGAACATTTTCCCCGGAAAAGTCAGCCTTATAGCCTCCTCTTAGGCTTTGTATAAGGAAACCCCGGTTGAGACAATCAACCTTTTAGCATCAAAATATGTGCCTTGCTCACAGTATACAAACATCAACAACTCCTTTCCCCCCATCTAATTGTTGTAAGCGGCAAGCCTCTGGATTATTTACATCCACGCCACTATCCCTCTTTTAGCATGAGAAATTCCTAAGGAAAGATGGCATTACTCTAAACTGAGTTAAAGTCTTCTCCTTCAGGTTAAAAAACCCCTATAAAGGAAATTATGGCATTACTAGATTCACATATCCCAGTTAAAGTAATTCTCCTTTATAATCAGTCACCCAACTGTTGTGACAAACAGACCCTTTAGAGATGACAAATTCTCTCTAAAGTCAAAACCCTTTAGCTTCATATCTTGGGCTTTAAACAAGATACAAATAGACTCTTTAGCTTCATATCTTGGGCTTTAAACAAGATACAAACAAATCACCTTCAGCTTCACATCTTGGGCTTCGAACAAGATACAAATCACTTTTAGCTTCACGTCTTGGGCTTTGTACAAGACACCAGAACACCATTTCCTCCCATAGAATAGGAGGAACTACGATCGCTATGATTTCCCTATCCCGGGAATACGTAGGCATAAGATTGCAAAAACAATCTTAGCGAGCACAGTAATCAAAAAAACCAAAGCCCCCTAATCTGGCATAGTATCCTAACAAATTCCCCAGGAACAATCCCGGTATCTCGTTCCGAACAAAATAAGCAGAGAGAGGCCCCACATCCACATGGAATCTGTAAACCGACAGTTTTGACTGTTTAACCTCAGTTTGCAAGCAGGGTTAGTTGGAGACATCTATTTCCCTTCCTTCATAAGCTTCAATAGGATAAAAAATGAATTGACCTGTAGTCCCCCAAGAGCGACAGTGCTTAAGAACCACGCCCCAAAAATCGCTCGCTACAAAAAAATGGCGCCCACCGTGGGGCCAAACAAAGGAATCTTGTCTCTCTTGTCTCTCTAGTTGAAACCTTCTCTTAAGACGAGTCCTTGGGTTCACAAGGTATCACCGAATGACGGTTCCATCAGGGAATGTCATTATGGCTAGGATCGGCCCTCACTAGGATCTTAGGTCAAAACCTTTAAGTTGGGAAGGTACCACAGAATGGCGACTCCGCCGGGGAGCCATTTTCTGTTAGGATCATAGGATTCATAGCTCTTAAAAAGTCTAGGACATTAAGATAAATATATATGCTGCTTTTCCTAATTGATATCTGTGTTTACTTTTCTGCTAATGGGAATGCGTGTGATGCCGCATGTGGAAAGATTGAGTATACACCTAGGAAAAACCTCTTTCAGTAGTGCGGAAGCTATCAGAAATAGTTGTCACGCGATACTATCCTCTTATGAGATTCTTCGAAATACATCACCTAGCACGGTTCCTGACCCGCTGATGTTATCTCGACAAGAATCAATGATTTTAAGAGACAGGTACAAAAATCACTAGTATAAACCTTTGGGATGGGTAGAGCCTTGACTTCATGACACCGACCCTCTGCCCCCATGTTTTTTCTATGTTTTTGTGTGCTGCATTCATGCATTCATTTTAAAAACATTAAACAAAGAAATTTTTCTCTTCTAGTCTCTCTTTTTCAAATTAAACTAAGACAATGATTGCAAATGTCATAGGAAAAAAAGATTGCGCTCATGGATTTCGTAGAAGGAAAACTCATAAGTATACCTTCAAGGTTCCAAATCTAGAGGATTTGAGAGGATTAGCAAGGATGATCACTAACCCTGACGCTTTCAGAGCCAAGTACGTAGGTCTGCTACCTCTGTTAAGGGTCCATGTAATTGAAGGAATCCTGGAGGCACTCATTCAGTTTTACGATCCGGTCTATCACTGTTTCACATTCCTGAATTACCAGCTCGCACCAACGCTAGAGGAGTATTCTCATCTGATTGATCTACCCATTACTGATCGACCTCCCTTTTCTGGACTGGAAGAAATTCCAAAAGATCAATTCGTTGCAAGAGCAATCTATTTGGATGTGTCAGAAGTCAAGACTCACATGACCACCAAAGGAGGAATCCCAGGTTTATCAGCCAAGTTTCTGGTAAAGAAGGCTCTGTACTTTGCTAGTATAGGGAACGTGACTTCTTTTGAAAGCATCTTTATTTTACTCACCTACGGGTTATTTCTGTTTCCCATCATTGATAACTTCGTCGATATCAACGCCATTAAGGTTTTTCTCATTGGAAATGCCGTACCAACCTTGCTCGCAGATACGTATCATTCTGTACACTTAGGGAATTTGTACAGTGGAGGGATGATCACATGCTGTGTACCCCTGCTCTATAAGTAGTTTATTTCCCATTTGCCTAAGTCTGCCGCTTTTTGGGATCATAAGAGTGCCTTACGTTGGTCGCAGAAAATCATGTCTCTTACCAACTCTAACATAGATTGGTGCAATAGGATTTATGACGGGATCAGGATCATTGACCGTTGTGGAAACTTCCCCAACGTACCCCTCATAGGAACTAAGGGAGGAATCAATTACCATCCAATTTTAGTTCGTCGTCAATTTGGATACCCGATGAGGCATGTCCCGCGTAATGCTCATCTGAAAGGTCTTTTCTTCAAAGAAGGAGAAAATGACAGGGCACTAAAGATGGAAATAGTGCACGCTTGGAAACATGTTCATAAGAAAGGACGGGATTCTCTAGGAAAACCGGATTGTGTCTCGGTGGAGCCTTATCTTCACTGGGTACAAGCTAGAGCTCTCAAGCTAAAAATGCCTTATCCTCGTCACAAAGTTCTTCCACCAAGGGAATCTGTCATGTACTTCATGACGGAAACGGAAAAACTTCAGGTTACTCTCAACAAAGTTCAACAGGAGAGGAGGTCTTGGAAGAACAAGTACCACATTCTCAATGTGGAGTGTACCAAAATACAACAACTGCTGAAAGATAAGAATGCTCTAATTGAGATTTTGGAGCAACATGCTATAGAAAATCAGGATGACGAAAGGAATTTACTCGCTCCTTTCACTTGGCAAAGGAATGACAGCCCGACAATGGCCTAAGAGCCTCGGTCCAAGAAAAGGAAAGTACCAGAATCAGCACCCGATTTCTCCTCAGAGAGGACTCGGGACCCATTAGCTTAGGTTTCTGTTTCCGCACCTTGTAATTTACTGTATTTCCATTTTCGCAATCCTTTGAATTCAATAAAATGGGGTTTCCCCACTGTTTGATATTTGCAATCTAATTGTCGAAGTTTATTTTGATTAAACCAAAAAACAATTAATATAATCATTGCATTCATCATTTTCACGAAATGCATTCTTCTTACCTACGAATCTCACGTTTGTGTCGCGGTTCTAGAGTCAAACTGTCTCATTCGTATAATACTCGGGCCAATCGTCAGAAAAAGATGGATGATCCCGAGGAAGAAAATAGAGAGTTGAAAGAAGAGATCGACGCTCTGAGAGAGGATATGAGAAAGCTTCGTAACGACATGAAAGCCATGGCAGAAGCTCAGCTACAAAGAACTGTGATCTCAGAGATCATCTCAACACCCATAGTGGAGAAGTATGATCCTAGGTATCAAATGCCGAAAGATCGTCCCTGAGGCATGCATGTTAACTATATCCCAGAAGGATATGTTCCGCCGAGCACTGAAGATCAGGGAATCATAGCAGAAGCCGCTGGGCCTGAAGGTTACAAACTTCAGGAAAGCGAGGATGCCAGAGGCATAATGAGGACTCCTGAAGGTTACAAACTTCGGGAAACGCCAAGATTACCTACCGTAGTAACGGTACCACCCCCTGTGGTGCACACTGTCCCGGAAGGACAGATTCCACAGATACCTTCTGGTAGAAAGGAAAGTATGTTCGACAGAATGGATGAATTCCAGGAGCAGTTCCTGGAAATGTAGAAAAAACTGCAAGCTATTCGCGATCAGGATTTATTCGGAAAGGACGCAGCGGACCTTTGTTTGGTCCCCAATGTGAAAGTTCCGCACAAGTTCCAGGTACCCGATTTTGAAAAGTACAAGGGTAACTCTTGCCCTCAGAGCCATTTGGTGATGTACGCTCGGCGAATGTCAGCTCAGACAAAGAACCAGGAGCTGCTCATTCACTACTTTCAGGATAGTTTAACCGGTGCCGTATTAAAATGGTACATGGGTTTAAACCGCGCTACGATCGGCACTTTCAAAGATCTTGGAACTGCCTTCGTCCAATAATATAAATACAATCTGGACATGGCACCAGACAGAGATCAACTCAGATCAATGTCGCAAAAGGACAAGGAAACCTTTAAGGAATACGCTCAGAGATGGCGTGAAATTGCCGCTCAAATTTGTCCACCTCTTGAGGAAAAGGAGATGACAAAGATTTTCTTAAAGGCCTTGAACTCATTTTACTATGATAGAATGGTTGCCAGTACGCCCAGCGACTTCACCGAAATGGTCGGTATGGGAGTGCATCTCGAGGAAGCCGTTCGAGAAGGACGTCTAGTCAAAGACACTAGGTCGACAAGCGGTACTAAAAAATACGGTAGTGCTCTCGCTAAGAAAAAAGAGCAAGATATTGGGAATATCTCTCTTGGAAAGCAAAGGCGACGGTACCAACCAGTAGCAGCCGTAACTCCTGCTATCAACCCTGCACCTATTTCTACGTATCAACCTTATGTTGCTCATAGCCAACCACTTTCGCAGCAATTTCAGCAAAGGATACAACAGCCTCTTCAGCAGGCTCGTCCTCCATACAACAACAACCGTACAATGCGACCACCAGGATTCGACCCTATACCAGTGTTGTACGCAGAACTATTTCTGTTACTGCTGGTCAAAGGGCACATGCAGACCAAGGCTCCTCTTACAGTACCGGAAAATCTTCCTTTTTGGTTTAAGATGGATCAGACTTGCCCTTACCATCAAGGAGGACCAAGGCATAACATAGAAAACTGTCTCAGTTTCAAATCCGACGTGCAAAAGCTTGTTAGGAGCGGGGTCTTATCTTTCAAAGATACGAATCCAAATGTTCTCACAAACTCGCTGCCTCAACACGAGAAAGCTGTATTTAATTTGATAGAAGGAGAGTCTAACGATAACTATCAAATTCATGATGTACTCTTATTAAGGGCCAACTTGGTCAAGATGCATTATAGACAGAGTGGATATGGCCATGTGCCACCGCATAATTATCACCAGTGTGATATCTGCTCTAAAAACAATCAGGGATGTTCTGTGGTGCAATCAGCTCTACAGGAACAGATGGATCTCGGATGGATCTAGGACCACCGAATTCGTGGAGTTAACATGGTTTATACGAATTCCAACATCATTCAAAACCACGACATCCGTGCGATGAATTTCAACTTGGTGGCGATGCACTCCAGGCAAAGCCAGTATCATAATCTGCCGTGACATGAGTATAATTTCTGTCTGACTTGCTCGATAAACAAACAGGGATGCTCTTTTGTACAAGAGGCCATCCAGCGTCAGATGGATCTTGGATGGATCCAAGACTACCATGATAGGAATCATTATCAAATCAACATGATCCAGATCTTCGATATTCGCTTGATGAATACCAGCCTGGTGGAGTTACATGCTAAACAGGTCCGGCTCGGGTTCCTGGTATCACATGATTATCAGGGCTACAAAGCGGGTTGCGAAAATGATCAAGGTTGTGCCCTTGTCCAGGAAACACTTCAGCACTTGTTAAACCACTGGTGGCTTCCAATCTATATGGATGAAGACACCCAGCAAATTAGTATCACTAACGGGAATCCTACTAGATATCAAAGTCAGGATGTTCGGTCGATGGAAACAGACCTCGTAAGGTTACACTGTATTCAAAGCGGACGTGGCCAGGTGCCACTACACAACTATGAGCGGTGTGGAGTTTGGTCAGTGGATAATCAAGGATGCTACTTCGTGTGAGCAGCCCTTCAAAGTCAGTTGGACTACAAAGAGATTCAACCATGGTCAAGTTCTGGATCAGTCAACTATTTCGCTGATCAAATCGAGGACGTTGTCGTAATCTCCGATCATCATAGGACTAGGGATGTTTGTGCCATCATCCCTCTACTTGACGGATCGAAATTACTTACGATGGTCAGAAAAATCAGAAGGTTCCAATAGTCATCTATCTACGGGGACCACTACCGTATGAATCGACTAAGGCTATCCCTTACAAATACGGTGCAACAACAATTGAGAATGGAAAGGAAATTCCGTTAACCCCCGTCATGAATATTGCAGACATCAGTCGAGTAACACAGAGTGGTAGAATCTTCAACAGAGGAGTTGGAGAACCCAGCAAAGAGAAGGAGCCTCAAACAGAAGTTCCCAATCCACCAGTCGGTCAATCCAGTGATCCCAACCTTTCAAAAAACGATGATGAGATGCTAAAGCTCATCCAGAAGAGTGAATACAACATTGTTGATCAATTGTTGCAAATTCCTTCAAAGATCTCGGTATTATCACTGTTACTTAGTTCAGAAGCGCACAGGGAGGCTCTACAGAAAGTCTTGGAGCAAGCCTTTGTGGAACAGGATGTAACAATCAGACAGTTCGATAGCATTGTCTCTAACATCACCTCCTGCAATAACTTGGGATTTAGTAATGAGGAATTACCTGAATAAGGTCGCCGTCATAACATGGCGCTCAACATTACAGTCAACTGCCAGGACAATGGTTTATCCAGCGTACTGGTAGACACAGGGTCAGCCCTAAATGTTATACCGAAGTCCACTTTGATGCAATTATCATTCAAAGGACCTCTGATGAGAACCAGCGAGGTCATCGTCAAAGCATTTGACGGATCCAGAAAAACGGTTATCGGTGAAGTCGACCTTCCCATAACTATCGGTCTTCACACTTTCCAAACCGCTTTCCAGGTCATGGACATCCGGGCAACATACAATTGTTTATTAGGAAGACCTTGGATACATCAGGTTGGGGCGGTCACTTCGACCCTCCACCAAAAGATAAAGTTCGTCCAGAACGACAAACTCGTCACAAACTGTGGAGAACAGGCCTTGCTCGTAAGCAACTTATCGTCATCCACTTATGTAGAACCGGAGGGGGTAATCGGAACCCAGTTCCAAACGCTTTCGCTACACAAGGACAATCAATCAGAAGGGGGAACTTTGATTTCCTCGTACAAAGATGCAATCAAAGCGGTCGAGAATACCAATACAACAGGATGGGGGCAGCTTGTCATTCCTGCTGACAATAAGAAAAAGGAAGGTCTTGGCTTTTCCTCAACCTGTACTCAGACGACTGCGAACAATAAAAGTTTATATCCCATTCAGAACTTCTTCCATAGTGGAGGCTTCCTTCAACCAGTGACTCAAGAAGTGCATACCATCAATAAAGGTGATTTCTCCGATACAGAGGAAGAATGGAAGTCCTATCTCAACGAGGACGGTTATACATCTCAGGGCGAAACGCAGACTCACTTTTACTATCCCGCACAGAGTCCGAGATTTATACCAAGGTCAGACGTCGAAATGCTATATGGGGATTGTGATCCGGAAAGATGTCGTGCTCCGCCAAATTCATTAGAGGAAGACACTCTGATGAAAGACAACTTTGACCATGAATATTATGGCCCAATGGATGGCCTGCCTACCTGGCAGCCGTATCCAGGAAATTCGGGGCAAGAAAATCAGCTGAACAATGAAGATCAGCTGAGCCTCATTGAACAGTATACCTGCGTCCCCACCATGTCATGGGAACAACACTCAGGTCAATCAGAAAATATCCAGCACGACGATGAATTCGCAAAACATGCCGGACTAGAATTCATCAACTATTCTTTTCCCGAGGTCAACGTCATCGAAAGGGATGACTCCTCCAATTCCAAAGAAGTGTGGGACACCTTGGGACAACCAAGTGGAAAATACGACTTTATGGTCAAATACACCGCTCCTGAAAGCTCTCATATCAGGCTCGAAGACATCCAGCCAACTGGATGGGGGGATACAGCTGAGAGTACCAATACTACGCAAAATACAACTGAGGAATCCTCTTATGGCAACTCTGCCTGGGAGACAGATTCCAATGATCCTGCTCCACCAGAAATCAACGTTATTTCTGAAGACAAATCAAGGAAGGTACGAGACTTTGTGATCCACCGAGGAGTTCGCCGCCAATGGGTTGTTGTCGATGTCCCGAAGATCGTTCATGAATCTAAGTAATTGCCATCTTTACTTTAACGTTTCACCCTGCCTAGGTGAAAAGGATGTTTTGATAGGGCTTACTTTCTGTAAATTTCCCTCTTCGCTTCGCCCAAAGCGACAGAGTTTTGTTTTATAGGGCTGTAGTTTTAAGAATCAACTTGTTCATTAATAAAATAACGTCGTTCTGTAATTTCCGCATTAATTGCTGTTTTCTCTTTTTGCTTTTCTTAGAAAATGGTAATCCTAAAAAACAAATAATAAAAAAAACACTGCACACACTCTTGCATTCTCTCAATCTCTTCTAAAAACAATCATACCGTAATGCAGTTTGCTTGTTTTAAACCCCGTTGAAACATACGATCCGATGCCTTCTCCCAACTTTGAGTTCCCAGTATTTGGGGCTGAAGAAGAAGGCGACGACGAAATTCCAGAAGAGATCTCCCGGTTACTTAAACAGGAGGAAAGGTCCATTGAACCTCACAAAGAGCCATTGAAACGGTCAACTTGGGTTCGGAAAGAGAGAGAAAAGAAATCAGGATTGGGGCACTGCTCAGTCCAACTGCCAAAGAGAGTTTGACAAAGCTTCTCGAAGAGTTTCCCGATGTATTCGCTTGGTCCTATCAGGATATGCCAGGGTTGGATACCAGCATCGTGGAACAACATCTACCGTTAAGGTCAGAATGTCCGCCAGTAAAACAGAGGTTGAGACGGACTCACCCGGACATGGCCATCAAAATCAAAGAGGAGGTACAAAAACAGATCGACGTGGGATTCCTCGCTACATCAAAATATCCTCAATGGTTAGCCAACATCGTACCCGTTCCGAAAAAGGACGGAAAGGTCAGAATGTGTGTCGATTACAGAGATTTAAATAAGGCTAGTCCAAAGGACTACTTTCCTTTACCACACATTGACATGCTGGTAGACAGTATAACAAAGTTCAAGGTTTTCTCCTTCATGGATGGATTCTCGGGCTATAACCAGATTAAAATGGCGCCGAACGACATGGAGAAAACTTCATTTATTACCTCATGGGGTACCTTTTGTTACAAGGTAATGCCATCCAGTTTGAAGAACGCCGGGGCAACCTATCAAAGGGTCATGACTACTCTGTTTCATGACATGATACACAAAGAAATCGAAGAATATGTCGATGATATGATTTCCAAATCTAAGACAGAAGAGGAACACGTGACCCACCTGTAAACATTGTTCGAGCGGTTGAGAAAGTACAAACTCCGCTTGAATCCCAACAAATGCACCTTCGGTGTCCGTTCAGGGAAACTTTTAGGGTTCATCATCAGCCAGAAAGGAATTGAGGTTGATCCTGACAAGGTCAATGCCATTTGAGAAATGCCTTCTCCAAAAACTGAAAAACAAGTTAGAGGATTCTTGGGACGTTTGAACTACATTTCCAGATTTATATTCCTCATGACCGCGACGTGTGCGCCGATTTTCAAACTACTTAAAAAGAACCAGGATTGCGTTTGGACAGAAGATTGTCAAACCGCCTTCAATAGTATTAAGGAATATCTGTTGAACCCTCTGATTCTATCACCTCCAGTGGAAGGAAGACCACTGATCATCTACCTCACAGTCTTGGAAGACTCAATGGGCTGTGTGCTTGGCCAACAAGACGAAACTAAAGGGAAAGAGTCTGCCATCTACTATCTGAGCAAGAAATTCATCGACTGCGAGACTCGGTACACTATGCTTGAGAAAACTTGCTGCGCTTTGGCTTGGACAGCCAAACGTCTTCGCCAGTATATGATTCGTCACACTACTTGGTTGGTCTCCGAAATGGATCCAATCAAGTATGTCTTTGAAAAACCTACTCTCACGGGAAGGATCCAGATGTTGTTATCAGAATATGACATAGAGTACCACGCTCAGAAAGCCGTTAAGGGGAGTATTTTAGCTGATCATTTGGCTCATCAACCGATTGACGATCAACCGTTGGCAGATGTTGGTGTTCCAAAGGTATTTCAAACCTGCAGATGTGACAGGATCAATCTCCACCACCACTTGGGCCTGCTGAAATAATGAATAACAGGAAGCAACTGAAAAGTTTTCCTCTTCTGCATAATTCCAAATCATAGTGTCGTTCCTCTGCACATTAAGCTCTACTGAATTAAGGAGAATAAGAAGGTTCTCCATTTCACAACTCATCGCCGACTGTGGCTGGATGTAAGGCATGGAACATTTCCAAATCCACCCAAGTTCACTATTAAAACCCGATTCAGCCACAGTAGCAGACTTAATAGAGCACGTGTTAAACACGATGGGAAAAGCCTGCCTCAGGCTGCAGTCTCTGATCCACTTCCCATACCAGAAGGGTATGTCTCTGTCATGCCCCATCTTACAGCTCATGGATTCAGCAAAGGTGTCGGACATGAGAGATTTATCAAAACCGTTCAACACTAAATTGCGCCACCAAATTGAATCTCTGGGCTTGCCTTTATTACCATCATTGCAAAGAATTTGAACACCGAGATTACTCAAACTAAACGCGTACCTGAATTCAAGTAAACCCCTCCAAAGCGCATCTTTGTTAGTAATAAATCGCCACTTCCATTTTTGCAGCAGGACAGAATTAAAGGTTGCAATGTTCTTCACCCCTAGACCGCCTTTTTCCTTCGACAGACATATCGTCTTCCAGCTTACCCAATGAATAGATCTTTTGTCAGCAATTCCTCCACATAAAAAGTTAGCTTGGATATTAGAAATCTTCTTGAGAACTGCTTTCGGGGCCTTATAAAAAGACAACAAGAAAGTCTGTAAAGCGTTCAAAATCGAGTTTATCATTGTGAATCTCCCCCCTAAGGACAGATGCTTTCCTTTCCACACCGACAATCCGTTTCTCAGCCCATCTATCAACGGATTCCACATACTAATCTTTCGCGGACTCTCTTCCATGAATATGTCGAGGAATTTAAAGGGAAGACTGCTCTCTTCGCAATGTAAGAACTCAGCAGCAGCTTCCATGTATTGATTATTGATATTGACTCCAAAGATTTTGCTTTTGAAGAAGTTTACCTTGAGGCCAGAGATGAGTTCATAGCCTCTGAGTATTGCCTTCAAACTCCAAAGGTAGTTCCAACTTGCATTACCTACAAAAACCGTGTCATCCGCGAATTGGATAATATCGTGTGAGACACTCTCCGACACTTTGAAACCTTTGTAAATGTCCATTTCCACAGCCTTCTTGATCAAGCCATTCAGCCCTTCCATCACAAGAATGAATAAAAACGGCCTCCATCCAACTCCTTCGTCGCACTGCCGTTGACAAGAACAGAAGACGAACCGTTGAAAACAAGAGCCTCCATCCAACTCTTCCAACGAGGGCCAAAATCCTTCTTTTGGAGTAAGATGCGTAAAAAGTTCCAGCGTACACAATCGTAAGCTCTTTCGAAATCCTCCTTCAACAAAAAACATTCTTTCCTAGAGCGTTTAGCCAAGTCCAGAATTTCATTAATGACAACCACGCCATCGAACATGCTTCTTCCCTTAACAAAAGTCGATTGCTCCTTAGCCACCAAACTACCTATGACAACCTGAACTCTATTTGCCAGAACCTTGGAAAGAATCTTCTGTAACGAGCTCACCAGACAAATGGGACGGTAATTCACTAAAGAGAGGGAGTTGGTCACCTTTGGAATTAGAGTTAAGAACGACGATGTTGTTGCCTTAGATAAAGTGGGATTTGTGTGGAAATCTTGAACGAAACAGAACACATCCTGTTTAATCAACTCCCAGCAGCCTTGAAAGAATTTAAAGGAGTAGTCACCAGGACCCGGGCTCTTCGCCCCCTCACAATCCCAAACCGCCTTAGTAATCTCTTCTTCCGTGAAAACTCCCTCCAAGCTATTACTTTCAGCAGCAGTTAATCTTCTAAAATCTTCACCTCCCATAACTGGCCTATTGAAATCATTCTCCTTAAAATTAAAACCCAGCTTCGTAAAGCAAGAAATCAATTTGCTAAGACTATCACAACATTATCACTAATGTTCTGAATTTTCATGTTTGATTTGGTTAGGAATATAGTTCCTAATAGGGATGTTTAAAAATATGGTTAACTGAATTATATATTAGAATTGAACTGCATTGTACTAACCATTTAAATGGTTAATGAACTCAACCATTTAATTAAAAGAATTCAAATTCAATTTAAAACCGTTTCAGAATCAATTTTATTTTATAAACTGATTTAATTATATAAATTAATTAGTTTTTAATAAAAGGAATAAAAATTTACTGAAAGTAAAAAAATTCTAGAAAATACATTTTTTATTTCCTGAAAAAAATTTGTTTTCTTGAAAAAAAAACTAATATCGATCTTGTCCGAAAAATTGATTTTTTTCGAAAATAAGAAACATCGATTTTTTTCGAAAATATGAAAAAGTCGAGTTTTTTCATAAATATAAAAAGACGAGTTTTTCCGAAAATATGAAAAAGTCGAGTTTATTCATAAAAATGAAAAAATCGAGTTTTTCCGAAAATATGAAAAAATTGAGTTTTTTTCAGAATTATGAAAAAGTCGAGTTTTTTTTCGTAAATATGAAAAAATCGAGTTTTTTTTCAGAAATATGAAAAAGTAGAGTTTTTTCGGAAATATGAAAAAGTCGAGTTTTTTCAGAAACATGAAATAGTCGAGTTTTTTTCGAAAATATGAAAAAGTCTAGTTTTTTCGGAAATATGAATAAGTCGAGTTTTTTCAAAAATATGAAAAAATCGAGTTTTTTCGGAAATATGAAAAAGTCGAGTTTTTTCGGAAATATGAAAAGTCGAGTTTTTTCAGAAATATGAAAAAATAAAGTTTTTTCAGAAATACGAAAAAGTCGAGTTTTTTCAGAAATACGAAAAACTCGAGTTTTTCAGAAATATGCAAAAGTCGAGTTTTTTCGTAAATATGAAAAAGTCGATTTTTTCGGAAATATGAAAAAATTGAGTTTTTTTGGAAATATGAAAAAGTCAAGTTTTTTCAGAAATCTGAAAAAGTCGAGTTTTTTTCGGAAATATGAAACAAATCTAGTTTTTTCTGAAATATGCAAAAGTCGAGTTTTTTCATAAATATGAAAAGTCGAGTTTTTCCGCAAATTTGAAAATGTCGAGTTTTTTCATAAATATGAAAAATTCTAATTTTTCGGGGAATATGAAAAACTCGAGTTTTTCGGAAATATGAAAAAGTCGAGTTTTTCCAGAAATATGAAAAAGTCGAGTTTTTTCTGAAATATTAAAAAGTCGAGTTTTTTCGGAAATATGAAAAAACCGAGATTTTTCAGAAATATGAAAAAGTCGAGTTTTTTCGAAAATATGAAAAAATCGAGTTTTTTAAGAAATACAGAAATTCGAGTTTTTTTGGAAATACAAAAAAAAACATTTTTTTCCAAAAAATACGAAAAAATCATGTATTTTAGATACACGAAAATTCAATTTTTTTTTTTGAAAATACAGAAAATCGATGTTTTTTGGAATTGTTAAAAACGAGTTTTTTTTTTCAAAAATATGAAAAAATCAAGTTTTTTTGGGAAAATACGAGAAAGCATTTTTTTCGAAAATACAAAATATGAAAATAAAATAAATATTTGAAAATAAATATTTTGAAGAATATTTTTTTTTAATATATGTTGAATGCAGAATAGGGCAAGCAGCAAAAATATTTATTTTCGGAAGAATTCCCTCCAAGATTTATGTCGTGTCCACAGAGATCGGTTCGAGAGAAAGAATGTCGTTCGACAATCTCTCGCGTTAATGAGTTTGGATTAAAATGGTTTAAACATAGAAACAGAAAAGTAAATATCAACATAAAAAGAATTAATTCTTCAGAGAAAATAAACTTATTAGGCATACATATAATCCACTTGTCACAAACATAAATTTGTCGATCATTTTCACTATACTACAATACTCGTCAAAATCATCCAGTATCGCTCACAACAGTGTCCATCTCTGGCACACTGAGCTGAGAGAGCAACTGTATTACTCTTGTCGTCACTTTCGCGCACGACGCCTCAAAACACGGAAGGCATTAAGTTCCGACACCATAAAGATTATTATCTACATCTATCTCTAGCATCTAGACAATAGATATCCATCCCTAATCAAGATTCATGATGTTTATCTCTAACACAACATAAATCCAAACATAAATGCAAAAAGATCAAGGAAGACATCGATAATGATTTGTAAAGCAGATTTTATACAATATTATGATCAACAAAGATACATATGTTCATAGTAACTATACAACACCCAACAAAAAGAAATTACAAAGAGAAGAGAGAAGAGGAACCAAACATTTCTTGGTTTGTCAACACCAATCGACGAAAGATTCGACTCCGGATCATCCAATTGCAAGTTCCATGGTTGTTTTCTAAGCTAATCCTAAGAAGAAATGAAGTATGATGGAGTGGGAGCAAAAAATACCCAAACCATAACCTAAAAAATGCTGAAAAAAGATTAAAATAGGCAAAATTGTGTTCCCAGGTTCGCATTGCGAACCCCCGTTCGCCTAGCGAACATAAACCGCCTTAGCTACTGCCTAAATTGTGTTTTTCACTCTTCCGGGCACTTTTCATTCGCCCCAGAGTTCGCATTGCGAACTCCCCAGCGAATACGCTCGCCACCAGTTCGCCTAGCGATCATGACAGCAAACCAGAACTTGTTTTCTTCATAACTTTTGAACCGTAACTCGGTTGACGCACGGTCGGAAGCGTTGGAAAACTTATTCAATGCTCTTTATGAATATGGAAAAATATATTTACTTGAATACCTACATAAATGAGATAAAATCAATTAAATTCAATGATATTTACAAGAAAACGCAATATACACACGAAAACGTAAAGTAAACGTATTTACACATAAAGTGGGGTTTATTCAACCAATTTTAACACAAAGTAACGATAAGTGCAACAAAACTTATATACAAAAATTGGTACAATTTTCACTTATCAATATAAAAAAATTTAAATTTTTATAGATTAGTTATTATTGACACCCTATCCTTATGTGCAGTTATTAAATCCCATGTAACTTTATCTCTCAGTACATCAATTAGAAAGACTCTATTTTTTTCTTCAGTTTTCATTCTTATTTTAAAATGGTATAATTTTTATTTTCAAAGACGAATTGTATATTATAGCTCTGTTTGGTAAAAATTGTGGTTGGTTGATAAGTTAATCGATAACTTATAGCTTATGACTGAGGGCTGATGACTGATAGTTTATGATTTATAGCTGATGGCTGATGATTTATAGTTGATAAGCTAATTGAAGTGTTTGGTAAAATTAGCGGTTCAATTAGTTGATAAATTAAAATGACATAAAAAACATTTAATATATAATTGATTTATTTAAATCTATACCTATATATAAAAAGGATATGTGTTTTTGGACTGGCCTATTTCTTTTCCAAATTTACCCTTATAAAATTCACTTTAATACAAATTTACCCATATGTAACTCCTAAAAAAATTGATGTACACGTTTATTTATTAGAATTAAAGTGCCACTCAATATTCACGTTCATTGTTGAAATGTATTCATATGTGTTACTCATTCATACATTTAATACCCGCATTACTTTTGTTTTATTATTCTTAATTCTTCCGTTGATACCATTGAAGGAAGATATATTCAAAAGTATGGTATCTTCTCTTTCATATCTTCATTCTTAATAGGGGCTATGTTACATTCTCACTTTATCTCCCACAATTTAAATTCAAAAATCGATGTCGCATCCTAACTAGTGACTAGTTCACAGGGTTTTGCGACATCTTTTCAATAAAAACTTCAAGGTTAACATGTTTGTTGCATTAGAATTATCATTCTCATAATAAACTTGTTCTGCTTGCATACATGTACTTAAGCATCAAGGAAGCTTACACAATGAGCGTCAGTCGAGAAGCTTGATCCTGCCGAGTTGGGATGCTTGAAAATTCTGAAGGACAGTCATATCAGGGGGCATGCTGCCAAGAGACTCAGTGTAGAGTGGGCTCTCCCCAGTAAGTCGTGATGAGATGTAGCCAATCTGGGGCAGTCACGTTGAGAAATCTCTCTGAAGATCAAGGGAAAAGTGACTTCAAAGCTCATATTGAGGCAAGCCACCTCCGGAGCATGAGAAGTTATCCTCTCCAGAAGACGTTTAATCAAGAAGCACCTCTTCAAGGTTCAAAATACTGAGGCAGAGTATTCCAAGTCACTACAAGTCCTCTCGAGGCAAATTCCTACAAAGATCACATAGTCTGGGGCATTTACGTTGTGATCCGATAAATCTCTCCAAGAGTTTGAAGACCCTGGGGAAGTGTGAACGCCCGGTCTTCTATAAAATCCTCTTGAGATGAGTTCTCCCATTAGACCGTGTGGTCTGGGGCAAGTCAGGAAGGAACCGTTGTTCACCCTTGATGATCAGTATGCAGTTGGTCAGTAGAAACTTGAAGCACTAAGTCTCTTCCCCAGCAAGGTGCCAGAAGGTATCTTTTTCCAACAAGGTGTTGGAATTGTTATTCTTCCCCAAGCAGAGAATTGTCCTCAAGTAGAAAAGGGTTCGTTATGGAGATTTCTTATCCCTGCCAGTGTAGGTGGATTCCTCATTCTTAGCAGGGTAAGACGATGGAATTTCTCCAATCAGTTTGAAGACGGTGAGAATTCAGAGTATTCTCTTCCTCAAAAGTCAGATTCGATGTTTCCCCGCAAGTCAAAGTCTAATGGTTATTGGCATTCTCAGTAGTTCAAAGTCCAATCTTCATTGGCATCTCCCCAACAAAGTTCGCAATACAGCTTGCGGTCCCCCAACAGGGTTTGCAGCACCAGTGGTTATTGGTGGTCAGATATTGGTGATCCCTTCCTCAACGAAGTTTGCTTGTTTGGTTCTGCGCATTCCCCGGTGGTGTGTCCTCTCATTTTTGCATATAGTAATCATCATTGCATTGCATCATCAAAATGCGTAGCGTTTCCATTTGATAGGGAGCATTACGCCATAGAAAATTCAAACATATGCATGCGGAGCATAAGCCGGATTTGATACCTTGTACGAAAGCCTAGATCAAACCATAATCAAAACAGTGATTCCAATCCTCTGAGGAGAGCCTCAACCTCAGAGTTGACGCCTTCTTTCCCAACCTCAGAGTTGACGCCTTTCGTCCCCAATCTCAGAATTGACGTCCTTTTTTTCCAACCTCAGAGTTGATGAATATCCTTTGCTTCTCCAGCTTCAAAGTTGACGTATACCTTTTCCCGACCTCAGAGTTGATGAACAAGCCTTTCTTCCCCAACCTCAGAGTTGACGCCTTTCATCTCCAACCTCAGAGTTATCGTACATATTTTCCCCAACCTCAGAGTTGTCGTATATCTTCTCCCCAATCTCAAAATTGACGCCCTTCCTCCCCAACCTCAGAGTTGACGCCTGTCTGCCCAACCTCAGAGTTGACGCCTTTCGTCTCCAACCTCAGGGTTGAAGTCAATGTTTTTATCTCTGATTTCAAAATCGATGTATACCCTTTTTACCAATCTCAGAGTTGGCGAATATCCTTCTTCTAACTTCAGAGTTGAAGATATGGTTTTTACTTAACCTCAGAGTTGATATCTACATTTTTCTCAAACATTCAAAGTTGGTGTTTGGTCCAGATTTTCCTCAACCTCAGAGTTGATGGTTATCCTTTTCTTTCTCAGAGCTGACGATATTTTTTCCTCAACCTCAGAGTTGATGGTCTAACAATGTATCCCCAGCAAAGTCCACCTTCGGCTTGGCCTTTCTTTTCGAGTTCGCCTTCGGCCGTCCTCATATTATTCTGCTGTTGGAAAGTCCACCTTCAGCTTGGCCTTTCTTTCCGAGTTCGCCTTCGGTTGTCCTCGTATTATTTTGTTGTTTGAAAGTCCACCTTCGGCTTGGCCTTTCTTTTCGAGTTCGCCTTCGGCCGTCCTCGTAAACACTATATTTTCATTATCCCCACAGTTTGCAAATTTCAGGGTTCTTTTGGTATTCAATCTCCGTGTATCCTTGAATGTCTGAAAGCCGTTGCTATCATACCTTCAGGACCAAGTAGATTTAATAGGGGCAGCTGTAGCACCCCAAAATTTGACCTTTTCTTTTTTTTTACCACTAACTGGCTAATGTTTCATTTCATTTTTTGCATAATCATCTTTGCATATCATTGGTGCTTGGCATGGGATCAAGGTATGTGAGAAATCTCAAGTGGATCACATTCTCCTAACCAATGCAAAATTAAGGTTTTGGTGAAAAGTCAGTGCAAGTGTTTTTTTGAGCCAAAGCTTGATTTCAAGGTTTTCCATATGCTCTCAATTGTCTAAGGATGGAGTATTGTCCATGGTTCATTTCAGAAGAGCTTTAATTGATCAATTGATTAAAAATTAGGAGAATTAGGGAAAAGTCAACTGTGCAGAGGAAAAAGTCAACTCCTGACTTTTTGAGGTCAAAATCTTGTTCCTCATGTCAAATATGTCCATTGATGGAGATTTGATCAAGAAATATCAAAAGATTCATCAAAAATCAAGAAATATGAAAAGTTGCCAAAAATAACAATGTAGGGTTTCCATTTATAGCAGGTTTTGGCAAGGTGCACACCCATCGTTAAAGCTCTCTTTCTTCATGTTCCAAGAACCAATTTGAAAATTTCAAGAGGCCTAATTCAAGTTCACACTCTAAGCTTCAAAACCATACCAAGAACATATCCATTGGATCAAAATTGAAGGAGATATGGTCATTTAAAGTTGAGAGATTTCAAGGCGTTTTAGAGCTAGTCAGGCAAGTCATGACCAGTTGGCTCGGAGTAATATTCACAAACACTTGGTATGAGTGTCGTGTTCAAGTTCATGGCCAATTTTCTCCATGAAGGAAGCTTCAATTCAAAAAGTGGTCAACATCAATCTTGTTCCTCTTGATCTCCTCTGCAAATTTGGTGTCGAAGGTTTCTTCATTTGATCAAGCAATCAAGAGATATGGAGGGACAAAGTCAGGGTCATCACACTTGAATGTCACGCGCATAAGGGTAAGGCACGACCAGGTCATGGTGGTTGTCCAGCTCAGTTATGTACCAACACTTTCATGAATGTTTTTGAGCATCTTAATGGATTCAATTGTGTTTGCTTTGAACACCAACATTGCTATCCTCCATGTCCTATTTCCAAAGGATCCAAGAGCTTGCAATTTCATCCATGGAATGTTGAGATTCAAGGTTCCAAAGTCACCATCATCACTTCTGGCTTTCTTCCCCATCAAGTAAGAAAAATGCAAGGTTGTTCACTTGTTTCCCTTGCTGTCATTGTTCATGCGCATGTTAACATCATCCCATGCCAATATCTTTACTATTCCAAGCCAAACATGTTCTTACACATACATACATGATCATGTACCACCTTTGCCATAAATGTTCAAACAAGGAAAGGAAAAGAAACTTGTGTGAGAAACAACTCAGCCTACCACTCACTTTACATCATCACCATTCATCATGACCTCACCATAACACTTCATGATTCTCTCCACACTCAATCAAAACAGATGAACAAGGCTAGCTCGAGCTCACCTCAACTTCATTTTTTCTCTTCCCACCCTTGTTTCTCACGGCACCTTTCACTAACTAGGGTTCTAACTGTTAACCAAGGTGGTTAACAGTGAACTCAACATATAAAAGCTAACCTCTAACAGAATTGGTAACGAACTCTTCATTCTTCACATTTTCTGAAATTTCACACTCCCTCTCTCTGAAACTTCTCTCTCACGAAGCTTCATCTTCATCAATCTCTCTGCATTTTTTCACCTTCATTTTTCATCAATCATCACCAAGAAAGTGTGTGCAAGCAAAGGAAGTTACTGCATCAAGCTTGATTCCACTCTTCTTCACTGAATTTCAAATGAATTGAAGCATTTCTATAGCCTTTATTTGGCCAGAAACAAGCTCCAAGATTAAGGATCCTCCTCTCTGGTTTTCTTTGTTTGAAGAGCTTCATCATAGTTCAGGTTCCATTCTTCAACTTCATTACATTGTGAACTGATTTTAAGGTGTTTTTGTGTGTTTAGAGCTCAATAGGAGCCATGTAAACCTCTGGCTAGTTGATAGGCACCTTAAGTGTGTAGTTGAAATTTCTAGGGCAAACTTCCATCCTTCAATTTGATCTGTATGTATGTTGTTTATGAATTTTGATGTTGGATTCGTGTTCTACTTGGAGAGAGGAAGAGAATGGCATTTGATTTGTCCATTTTTGTGGAGGTTGGAACCTGAGCACGACGGATGCTCACCGGAGAAGACGACCGGAGTCTTCTCCGGCCACCTGAAACTATAACTGTGTTTAAGCCCTAGCATTTTCTCAGTTAAAGTCGTGACCGTTTGATTCTTTTGATCCAACGCACATACGCGTGCCAGCGCATTAATGAGAACAGTCACTTACCCGTTTCTCTTGGTCGTGAGACCATGATTTTTCCTTTCCCTCAGGTTTACGCAGTGTTTCCATTCCCTCTCTTGGGATAAATACAAATTGGTGGCGACTCTGTTTCCGCGCCACTTTCGTGTTTGTACCTGGATGAAAATCCCGGGAGCGACAGCTGGCAACTCTGCTGGGGAAGAATGGTTCCCTATGCGAGTCAATCCTAGCGCTTGTCTGTTTTTATTTTCATTGGGTGTTTATTGTGGTGCTTTATTTTGTTGTATATACCGCATTTATGGCATTGCATTTCATTATTATGCTGGACTGTGTTGTGCTGTACTGGATTTTCTATTTGGCAGGTTGGGATTTCTGAGAGATAAGCCCACTACCCAGGCTTGAGCATACACATAGGTATTAGCGTGGGCAGGTGTGACGCTCCCGTGGTGTTGGCCATGTCGGGTGTTCACGAGACCTACAACCAGACGAGGTTCTATCGGGAGATATCTGCTACTGTATGTTGATACAGGCCAATAGTTATTCTCTTGAGGAACTGTCGACTCTGGTGACCATTCCCAAGAACTCAGCAACAACACTCCTCCCGAGATGTGATAATGGCATACCAGAAATGGAAAACCTATTGCACATCTCGATCCGAGGACCCAATGCTGGGAACTTGCTATAGGATATCCTTTTTTAGGGGAATCAGTTGAGGCCTCCTCGATTGATGATGATGCCAAACCAAAAATGGTGAACGTATCATCATTTCTCGACCTGAGAGTCCGTGATATTGAGGATCCTCGCCTTTCTAGAACCCACATGTGAGAGGGGTTGGGTTTTTGCAGGTTTGCAGGTTTGCAGGTAACCCCGACTTTCAGCATACCCGATATTCTGGTTCTCTTATCAGTGTGAACTTATCAGCCTGGTATTCTGGTTATGCTGGTATTCTGGTTATTCGGATATTCTGGTATTTCGGTATTCTCTTCAGAGAAGACCTTTAAACTTATCCATTCAGCGGCACAACAGTACAGAGCTTTATGGAAGCCTTGATCCTGTGTCTTTGCATTTGCATCACATGACATTTTGCATTCTCACACTCATATGCATAACAGGTATTTAGAGCTGGGAATTCTTATTCTGACTTGGTATTTTCTTTAAAAATGCAAACCTGATTTCTCACCACTACGCAACTCAAAGCAATCAGAAGAAAATCATGGACTAGATGCAATCAGATTTGTTGAAATTCCAGACTCGTATGGCTCAGTGCATGGAGGTGATGCAGGGTATGGCTCAACACCAAGAGGAATTAAGGGCGATTATTCGAAGGGCTGCTGTTGTTATCCTAGAGGCTGGTAATGGGAATGTTGTCGGTAATACTCCGGGCGGAGATGTGAATCCTCCACGTGCTGATATTCCTTCGCCCCATTCTATGAGTCAATCCAGAAGAAGTGCCGCTAATATTCACATTCCTCGTCGGGAGGTGGATAATCAGGATGAACAATTTTATGATGTTGAGATAAGTTTCCCTACGGAGACGGACAAGAGGCTTTGTATGATCGAAGAGAGATTGAAGGCTTTTAAGAGCCAGAATGCTTTGGGTATGGACATGTCTGACTTAGGGTTGGTCCCAGGTGTGAAAATTCCTCCGAAGTTCAGGGCGCCTGTTTTCGAAAAGTACAATGGAACCACCTGCCCCAAGTTTCACATCAGGGTGTATTCTAGAAAAATGTCTGCCTTTTCGGACGACGAGAAACTGCTGATGCATTTCTTTCAGGACAGCCTAGCTGGGGCATCCTTAGACTGGTATATGAGCTTAGAGAGAACGCATATTAAAAGCTGGAGAGATTTGGCAGAAGCTTTCGTTAAGCATTACCAGTACAATACAGACATGGCGCCTAATAGAATACAATTGCAGAGTCTTTCTCAGAGACAAAATGAAAGCTTCAAAGAGTACGCCCAGAGGTGGCGTGAATTGGCTTCCTGAGTTCAACCTCCGATGTTGGAGCGAGAGCTCGTTGATATGTTCATGCATACGCTTCAGGGGCATTATTATGAGAAATTGGTTGGATGTTTGTCAGCTGGATTTTCAGATCTTGTGTTGGCAGGAGAAAGAGTCAAAAACGGCATCAAAACGGGAAAAATTCAAATTGCAGTTGGTTCCTCTGAAGATGCAAAGAAACCTTATGTTGTGTCCTCCAAGAGAAAGGAAGGAGAAGCTAGTGCTGTGTATATTCCTCCTATTGTTCAACAGCCTGTTCGGTATCAGCGACCTTATGCTCATCAGCAACAGGGACAACAAAGATCACAAAGGCCTGCGAGAAGGTTTGATCCACTCCCTATGCCTCACAGTCATGTTCTTGCTCGTCTACTTGAAAGTTCTCGGGTTGAACTAAGGGATGCCAAGCCTGTTCCCGACCCCATTCCTCCTGATTATGATCTGGATGCTAGATGTGAGTATCACTCAGACACACTGGGTCATTCAATTGAAGATTGCAACGTGTTCAAGCACAAGGTGCAAGATCTGGTCGACTCATGTGTTATTGCATTCACTGCAGACGATCTTCACATCAATTGAAGCCTCCCTTCTCAAGTGAGCACTTAGACTGCAAGTATGTCATCAGAAGAAATAAGTCCAGACGGAGTCATGCCTCCTCGACAATGGCAATCTTCAGCTTCTTTACTGCGTTTTCATTTGTAATCTTTCATTTCTTGTTAAAGCATTGTGTGCATGTAAAGACTTGTTTGTTCTGAATAATGATGATCTTAATATAATGAATATGTTTTTCTTGAAGTTTTCTTTTCTTATTCATTCATATGATGTTTCTGTGCATTGCAATACCAATTTTCTTGCTTAAACTCTTGGAGGGAGGATGATGAAGTAAAAACGCAAAGTCTTTGGTTGTATGCTTTTGGACAAAACCCTGTTAAGGATGTACATGCATTGCTTCAAATCACCAAACACCGGAGATATAAGGGAGATAGACCCTCGTCAACCCCTTTGAGCCTTGAAGTAGGAGTTTCTTTTCATTCAAAAAAACCCTCACATTTAGGTCGGGGTAGGGTAGTTGTCAGTAACTTGACCAAGCGCCTAAATTTCAAAAGGAATGTGCATCTGAGGATCCATTCCCTCTCTTCCCTCACAGATCAGGAGATCAAGGGACGTAAAACCATGATGGTTATCCCTCATTGACCAAGGAATGAGGCAGTCACCACCCTCTTCAAACAAGTCAAACAACCAGTGTCACACGATTTGTTCAAAACAAAAGAATCAAAAAGAAAAAAAAGAAGAAAGAAAGCCCTCTAAGTCCAAACTTAAAACAAGCGACTTAGGTAAAAGTTAGGGCATCCCGCTGGACTTCAAGATCAGAAGATTTAAAAAGAATTAGTCCAGGAAAAATCAGGGAAATAAAAAATAAATAAATGAAAAGAAAAAGAAGTGATCAAGTGAAAATCCTCGATAAAAAACAAGTCGTGTGACCGCAAAGCACCAAAGACGAAAGGGGTGACTGCCACTCCAAAAACCTCGTGGGTCCATTAACTGTCACTCATCACAGAATCCCTTTGAGAGATGAGCGCTTGTGCCAAATTAACTGAACGTAGAACTGGAGAACATCAAGGAGAAAGGGTGGGTACAAACAAACTTTAAGCCTTAAATCCTTTTTTCTCAAAACCGTAAACCAGGCCACGTTACAACCCATAAAAGTCCTAGTTGAAACAGGGTTTATTCTAAGGGCGTACTTCAGCGAGATAACGTTCCTGACTCCCATGAGTTATGCTAATAAGATTTTTGTTGGTATTGCATGTGCGTATTGTTTTCCATTCAAAAATCGATGTCGCATCCTAGCTAGTGACTAGTTCACAGGGTTTTGCGACATCTTTTCAATAAAAACTTCAAGGTTAACATGTTTTTTGCATTAGAATTATCATTCTCATAATAAACTTGTTCTGCTTGCATACATATGCTTAAGCATCAAGGAAGCTTACACAATGAGCGTCAGTCGAGAAGCTTGATCCTGCCGAGTCGGGATGCTTGAAAATTCTGAAGGACAGTCATATCAGGGGGCATTCAGCCAAGAGACTAAGTGTAGAGTGGGCTCTCCCCAGTAAGTCGTGATGATATGTAGCCAATCTGGGGCAGTCACGTCGAGAAATCTCTCTGAAGATCAAGGGTAAAGTAACTTCAAAGCTCATATTGAGGCAAGCCACCTCCGGAGCATGAGAAGTTATCCTCTCCAGAAGACGGTTAATCAAGAAGCACCTCTTCAAGGTTCAAAATACTGAGGCAGAGTATTCCAAGTCACTACAAGTCCTCTCGAGGCAAATTTCTTCAAAGATCACATAGTCTGGGGCATTTACGTCGTGATCCGATAAATCTCTCCAAGAGTTTGAAGACCCTGGGGCAGTGTGAACGCCCTGTCTTCTATAAAATCCTCTTGAGATGAGTTCTCCCATTAGACCGTGTGGTCTGGGGCAAGTAAGGAAGGAACCGTTGTTCACCCTTGATGATCAGTATGCAGTTGGTCAGTAGAAACTTGAGGCACTAAGTCTCTTCCCCAGCAAGGTTCCAGAAGGTATCTTTTTCCAACAAGGTGTTGGAATTGTTATTCTTCCCCAAGCAGAGAATTGTCCTCAAGTCAAAAAGGGTTCGTTATGGAGATTTCTTATCCACGCCAGTGTAGGTGGATTCCTCATTCTTAGCAGGGTAAGACGATGGAATTTCTCCAATTAGTTTAAAGACGGTGAAAAGTCAGAGTATTCTCTTCCTCAAAAGTCAGATTCGACGTTTCCCCGCAAGTCAAAGTCCAATGGTTATTGGCATTCTCAGCAGTTCAAAGTCCAATCTTCATTGGCATCTCCCCAACAGAGTTTGCAATACAGCTTCCTGTCCCCCAACAGGTTTTGCAGCACCAGTGCTTCATGGTGGTCAGATATTGGTGATCCCTTCCTCAACGTAGTTTGCTTGTTTGGTTCTGCGCATTCCCTGGTGGAGTGTCCTCTCATTTTTGCATATAGTAATCATTATTGCATTGCATCCTCAAAATGCGTAGCATTTCCATTTGATAGGGAACATTACACCATAGAAAATTCAAACATATGCATGCGGAGCATAAGCCGGATTTGATACCTTGTATGAAAGCCCAGATCAACCCATAATCAAAACAGTGATTCCAATCCTCCAAGGAGAGCCTCAACCTCAGAGTTGACGCCTTTCGTCCTCAATCTCAGAATTGACGCGCTTTTTTACCAACCTCAGAGTTGATGAATATCCTTTGCTTCTCCAACTTCAAAGTTGACATATACCTTTTCTCGACCTCAGAGTTGATGAACAAGCCTTTCTTCCCCAACCTCAAAGTTGACGCCTTTCTTCTCCAACCTCAGAGTTGTCGTACATATTTTCCCCAACCTCAGAGTGTTCGTATATCTTCGCCATAATCTCTGAATTGACGCCCTTCCTCCCCAACCTCAGAGTTGACGCCTGTCTGCCCAACCTCAGAGTTGATGCCTTTCGTCTCCAACCTCAGAGTTGAAGTCAATGTTTTTATCTCCGGTTTCAAAATCGATGTATACCCTTTTTACCAATCTCAGAGTTGGCGAATATCCTTCTTCTAACCTCAGAGTTGAAGATATGGTTTTTACTCAACCTCAGAGTTGATATCTACCTTTTTCTTAAACATTTAAAGTTGGTGTTTGTTCCAGATTTTCCTCAACGTCAGAGTTGATGGTTATCCTTTTCTTTCTCAGAGCTGACGATATTTTTTCCTCAACCTCAGAGTTGATGGTCTAACAATGTATCCCCAGCAAAGTCCACCTTCGGCTTGGCCTATCTTTTCGAGTTCGCCTGCGGCCATCCTCATATTATTCTGTTGTTGGAAAGTAAGTCCACCTTCGGCTTGGCCTTTCTTTCCGAGTTCGCCTTCGGCCGTCCTCGTATTATTTTGTTGTTTGAAAGTCCACCTTCGGCTTGGCCTTTCTTTTCGAGTTCGCCTTCGGCCATCCTCGTAAACACTATATTTTCATTATCCCCACAATTTTCAAAATTCATAGTTCTTTTTGTATTCAATCTCCGTGTATCCTTGAATGTCTGAAAGTCGTTGCTATCATACCTTCAGGACCAAGTAGATTGAATAGGGGCAGCTGTAGCACCCCAAAATTTGCCCTTTTCTTTTTTTTTTACAACTAACTGGCTTATGTTTCATTTCATTCTTTGCATAATCATCTTTTCATATCATTGGTGCTTGGCATGGGATCAAGGTATGTGAGAAATCTCAAGTGGATCACTTTCTCCTAACCAATGCAAAATTAGGGTTTTGGTGAAAAGTCAGTGCAAGTGTGTTTTTGAGCCAAAGCTTGATTTCAAGGTTTTCCATATACTCTCAATTGTCTAAGGATGGAGTATTGTCCATTGGTTCATTTCAGAAGAGCTTTAATTGATCAATTGATTGAAAATCAGGAGAATTAGGGAAAAGTCAACTGTGAAGAGGAAAAAGTCAACTCCTGACTTTTTGAGGTCAAAATCTTGTTCCTCATGTCAAATATGTCCATTGATGGAGATTTGATCAAGAAATATCAAAAGATTCATCAAAAATCAAGAAATATGATTAGTTGCCAAAAATAGCAATGTAGGGTTTCCATTTATAGCAAGTTTTGGCAAGGTGCACACCCATTGTTAGAGCTCTCTTTCTCCATGTTCCAAGAACCAATTTGAAAATTTCAAGAGGCCTAATTCAAGTTCACACTCTATGCTTCAAAACCATACCAAGAACATATACATTGGATCAAAATTGAAGGAGATATGGTCATTTAAAGTTGAGAGATTTCAAGGCATTTTAGGGCTAGTAAGGCAAGTCATGACCAGTTGGCTCGGAGTAATATTCACAAACACTTGGTATGCATGCAGTGTTCAAGTTCATGGCCAATTTTCTCCATGAAGGAAGCTTCAATTCAAAAAGTGGTCAACATCAATCTTGTTCCTATTGATCTCCTCTGCAACTTTGGTGTTGGAGGTTTCTTCATTTGATCAAGCTATCAAGAGATATGGAGGGACAAAGTCAGGGTCATCACACTTGAATGTCACGCGCATAAGGGCAAGGCACGACCAGGTCATGGTGGTTGTCCAGCTCAGTTATGTACCAACACTTTCATGAATGCTTTTGAGCATCTTAATGGATTCAATTGTGTTTGCTTTGAACACCAACATTGCTATCCTCCATGTCCTTTTTCCAAAGGATCCAAGAGCTTGCAATTTCATCCATGGAATATTGAGATTCAAGGCTCCAAAGTCACCATCATCACATCTGGCTTTCTTCCTCATCAAGTAAGAAAAATGCAAGGTTGTTAACTTGTTTCCCTTGCTGTCATTGTTCATGTGCATGTTAACACCATCCCTTACCAATATCTTTACCATTCCAAGCCAAACATGTTCTTACACATACATACATGATCATGTACCACCTTTGCCATAAATGTTCAAACAAGGAAAGGAAAACAAACTTGTGTGAGAAGCAACTCAGCCTACCACTCACTTTACATCATCACCATTCATCATGACCTCACCATAACACTTCATGATTCTCTCCACACTCAATCAAAATAGATGAACAAGGCTAGCTCGAGCTCACCTCAACTTCATTTTTTCTCTTCCCATCCTTGTTTCTCACGACACCTTTCACTAACTAGGGTTCTAACGGTTAACCAAGGTGGTTAACACTTAACTCAACATATAATAGCTAACCTCTAACATAATTGGTAACGAACTCTTCATTCTTCACATTTTCTGAAATTTCACACTCCCTCTCTCTGAAACTTCTCTCTCACGAAGCTTCATCTTCATCAATCTCTCTGCATTTTTTCACCTTCATTTTTCATCAATCATCACCAAGAAATTATGTGCAAGCAAAGGAAGTTATTGTATCAAGCTTGATTCCACTCTTCTTCACTGAATTTCAAGAGAATTGAAGCATTTCTATAGCCTTTATTTGGCCAGAAACAAGCTCCATGATCAAGGATCCTCCTCTCTGGTTTTCTTTGTTTGAAGAGCTTCATCATAGTTCAGGTTCCATTCTTTAACTTCATTACATTGTGAACTGATTTTAAGGTGTTTTGTGTGTTTAGAGCTCAATAGGAGCCATGTAAACCTCTGGCTAGTTGATAGGCTCCTTAAGTGCGTAGTTGAAATTTCTAGGGCAAACTTCCATCCTTCGATTTGATCTGTATGTGTGTTGTTTGTGAATTTTGATGTTGGATTCGTGTTCTACTTGGAGAGAGGAAGAGAATGGCATTTGATTTGTCCATTTTTGTGGAGGTTGGAACCTGAGAACGACGGATGCTCGTCGGAGTCATCTCCGGCCACCTGAAACTTGAACTGTGCTTAAGCCCTAGCATTTTCTCAGTTTAAGTCGTGATCGTTTGATTCTTTTGATCCAACGCACATGCGCATGCCAACGCATTAATGAGAACACTCACTTACCCGTTTCTCTTGGTCGCGAGATGATGCTTTTTCCTTTCCCTTAGGTTTACACTGTGTTTCCTTTCCCTCTCTTGGGATAAATACACATTGGTGGCGACTATGTTTCCGCGCCATTTTCGCATTTGTACCTAGATGAAAATCCCGGGAGCGACAGCTGGCGACTCTGCTGGGGAAGAATGGTTCCTTATGCGAGTCAATCCTAGCTCTTGTCTATTTTTATTTTCATTGGGTGTTTATTGTGGTGCTTTATTTTGTTGTATATACCGCATTTATGGCATTGTATTTCATTATTATGCTGGACTGTGCTGTGTTGTACTGGATTTTCTGTTTGGCAAGTTGGGATTTCTGAGAGATAAGCCCACTACGCAGGCTTGAGCATACTCATAGGTATTAGCGTGGGCAGGTGTGACGCTCCCGTGGTGTTGGCCACGTCGGGTGTTCATGAGACCTACAACCAGATGAGGTTCTATCGGGAGATATCTGCTACTATATATTGATACAGGCCAGTAGTTATTCTCTTGAGGAACTGTCGACTCTAGTGACCATTCCCGAGAACTCAGTAACGACACTCCTCCCGAGATGTGATAATGGCAGACCAGAAATGGCAAAACTATTACACTTCTCGATCCGAGGACCCAATACTTCGAACTTACTATAGGATATCCTTTTTACGGGAATCAGTTGAGGCCTCCTCGATTGATGATGATGCCAAACCAGAAATGGTGAACATATCGTCATTTCTCGACCTGTGAGTCCGTGATATTGAGGATCCTCGCCTTTCTAGAACCCACATGTGAGAGGGGTTAGGTGTTTTTAGGTTTGCAGGTAACCCTGACTTTCAGCATACCCGATATTCTGGTTCTCTTATCAGTGTGAACTTATCACCCTGGTATTCTGGTTATGCTAGTATTCTAGTTATTCGGATATTCTGGTATTCCGGTATTCTCTTCAGAGAAGACCTTTAAACTTATCCATTCAGCAGCACAACAGTATAGAGCTTTATGGAAGCCTTGATCCCGTGTCTTTGCATTTGCATCACATGACATTTTGCATTCTCGCACTCATATGCATAGCAGGTATTTAGAGCTGGGAATTCTTATTCTGACTTGGTATTTTCTTCAGAACTGCAAACCTGACTTCTCACCACTACGCAACTCGAAGCAATTAGAAGAGAATCATGGATCAGATGCGACCAGAGTTGTTGAAATTCTAGAATCGTATGGCTCAGTGCATGGAGGTGATGCAGGGTATAGCTCAACGCCAAGAGGAATTAAGGGCGATTATTCACAAGGCTGCTGTTGTTATCCCATAGGCTGGTAATGGGAATGTTGTCAGTAATACTCCGAGCGGAGATGTGAATCCTCCACGTGCTGATATTCCTCCACCCCATTCTATGAGTCAATCCAGAAGAAGTGTCGCTAATATTCTTATTCCTCGTCAGGAGGTGGATAATCAGGATGAACAATTTTATGATGCTGAGATGAGTTTCCTTACTGAGACGGACAAGAGGCTTCGTATGATCGAAGAGAGATTGAAGGATTTTAAGAGCCAGAATGCTTTGGGTATGGACATGTCTGACTTAGGGTTGGTCCCATGTGTGAAAATTCCTCCGAAGTTCAGGGCGCCTATTTTCGAAAAGTACAATGGAACCACCTGCCCCAAGTTTCACATCAGGGCGTATTCCAGAAAAATGTCTGCCTTTTCGGACGACGAGAAACTGCTGATGCATTTCTTTCAGGACAGCCTAGCTGGGGCATCCTTAGACTGGTATATGAGCTTAGAGAGAACACATATTAAAAGCTGGAGAGATTTGGCGGAAGCTTTCGTTAAGCATTACCAGTACAATACAGACATGGCGCCTAATAGAATACAATTGCAGAGTCTTTCTCAGAGACAAAACGAAAGCTTCAAAGAGTACGCCCAGAGGTGGCGCGGATTGGCTTCCCGAGTTCAACCTCCGATGTTGGAGCGAGAGCTCATTGATATGTTCGTGGATATGCTTCAGGGGCATTATTATGAGAAATTGGTTGGATGTTTGTCAGCTGGATTTTCAGATCTTGTGTTGGTAGGAGAAAGAGTCGAAAACTGCATCAAAATGGGAAAAATTCAAATTGCTGCTGGTTCCTCTGAAGATGCAAAGAAACCTTATGCTGGGTCCTCCAAGGGAAATGAAGGAGAAGCTAGTGCTGTGTATATTCCTCCTATTATTCAACAGCCTGTTCGGTATTAGCGACCTTATGCTCATCAGCAACAGGGACAACAAAGATCACAAAGGCATGCGAGAAGGTTCGATCCACTCCCTATGCCTCACAGTCATGTTCTTTCCCGTCTACTTGAAAGTTCTCTGGTTGAACTAAGGGATGCCAAGCCTGTTCCCGACCCCATTCCTCCTGATTATGATCTAGATGCTAGATGTGAGTATCACTCCGACACACTGGGTCATTCAATTGAAGATTGCAACATGTTCAAGCACAAGGTGCAAGATCTGGTCGACTCAGGTGTTATTGCATTCACTGCAGATGATCTGCACATCAATTGAAACCTCCCTTCTCAAGTGAGCACTTAGATTGCAAGTATGTCATCAGAAGCAATAAGTCCAGACGGAGTCAAGCCTCCTCGACACTGGCAATCTTCATCTTCTTTACTGCATTTTCATTTGTAATCTTTCATTTCTTGTTAAAGTATTGTGTGCATGTAAAGACTTGTTTGTTCTGAATAATGATGATCTTAATACAATGAATATGTTTTTCTTGAAGTTTTCTTTTCTTATTCATTCATATGATGTTTCTGTGCATTGCAATACCAATTTTCTTGCTTAAACTCTTGGAGGGAGGATGATGAAGTAAAAACGCAAAGTCTTTGGTTGTATGCTTTTGGACAAACCCTGTTGAGGATGTACAGGCATTGCTTCAAATCACCAAACACCAGAGATATAAGGGAGATAGACCCTCGTCAACCCCTTTGAGCCTTGAAGTAGGAGTTTCTTTTCATTCGAAAAAACCCTCACATTTAGCCCGGGGCAAGGTAGTTGTCAGTAATTTGACCAAGCGCCCAAATTTCAAAAGGAATATGCATCTGAGGATCCATTCCCTCTCTTCCCTCACACATAAGGAGATCAAGGGACGTAAAACCATGATGGTTATCCCTCATCGACCAAGGAATGAGGCAGTCACCACCCTCTTCAAACAAGTCAAACAACCAGTGCCACACGATTTGTTAAAAAAAAAGAATCAAAAAGAAAAAAAAGAAGAAAGAAAGCCCGCTAAGTCCAAACTTAAAACAAGCGACTTAGGCAAAAGTTAAGGCATCCCGCTGGACTTCAAGATCGGAAGATTTAAAAAGAACCAGTCCAGGCAAAATCAGGGAAATAAAAAATAAATGAAAAGAAAAATAAGTGATCAAGAGAAAATCCTCGATAAAAAACAATCAGTTTAAGCCCTAGCATTTTCTCAGTTTAAGTCGTGACCGTTTGATTCTTTTGATCCAACGTACATGCGCGTGCCAACGCATTAAGGAGTACACTCCCTTACCCTTTTCTCTTGGTCGCGAGACCATGCTTTTTCCTTTCCCTCGCGTTTGTACCTAGATGAAAATCCCGGGAGCGACAATTACGACAAAAAACACAATCAATATTATCATCCGGGAAAGAGCAACCTCTAAGAGAAAGATTAGCCTTGGTTGGAAATCTATTTAAAAAGCTTCTCCAACCAAAACATTTAACATTAAACGGGACCTCCATCTTCCAAATTAATTCGAAATCTTCATCAAATTTGTTAACGGGACCAAAAGGTATCCGATATCTACCGGCCTTAACCCAAAAATCAGCAAGCGTAAATACTTCCGAACTCTCTGACATCCACACAACACTATCCGGCCGATCCGGTACCGGCTCCACCTCCGCCAGAATAAAACGCAACCGCTGAAGCTCCATGGCAGCAGCCATGTGCGGCTGGACTGCATAATCGGATAGGTTGGCTGTGCCAAAATCCGACCACACCCATTTATCGTTTTGCTAGCCACCCATGCACGCTATAGAGACATCCTTGAGGCAAGAAACAACAAACAAATTCTGGAATTTCTCTTTGAGGCTGAAATTGCCTTGCCAAAAACCATTCCAAAAGGAAGAGGAATAACCATTACCTATTCGGAAATTGCAACTAGAGACAAAGAAGTCTTCCGGAAAATAATTTCCTAAATTAAGAATATCCTTCCACCACGAGGAGCAACATCTAATCTTTTTCATCTCCCCGACCTCACCAACCATCTTCAATTTAATATCACCGTAGCGAGCCCTGAACACATCAATTCAAAGAGAATTAGTTTCCGACAATATCCTCCACCTCCATTTATGAAGAAGAGCAATATTAAAATCATCAATCCTATGTAATCCAAGACCACCTTTATCAACTGGAAGGCAAACTTCCTTCCAACTCACCCAATGAATACAATGATTACCCTCCTTACCTCCCCAAAGAAAGTTACTTTGAATCGACGTAATCTCTTTGACAACCTTCACCGGAGCCTTGTAAAAAGAGAGCATAAAAATGGATAAGCTAGATAAAACCGATTTCCAAAGAGTTAATCTACCTCCGAAGCTAAGCAATCTATTACTCAAACATAAAAGCCTCTTTTTCAACTTTGAAATCAAAACCGACCACATAAGAGATTTATTATGATGTAACCCAACGGGAATTCCAAGGAACAAAAAATTACTATCTTCCTTTCTACAAGAGAGAAAAAAGGAAGCCACATCCATAAAGTTCGGATTGACATTCACACCAATTAACTTACTTTTGTGAAAATTAATTCCCAACCCCGACACCAACTCAAAACCTCTCAACACCGCCTTAATCGCCCAAATATGCTTCCAATTACCATCTCTAACCAATAAAGTATCATCCGAAAATTGGAGAACATCCACAAAGCAACCACCGTTAAAGTTAAAGCCCTTGAAATTGCCAATCTCAACCGACTTCCGCACCATCCCTCTTAAACCTTCCGCCACTATAACGAAGAGGAAAGGAGAAAGAAGATCTCCTTGTCTCAACCCTCTTTCCACCACAAACTCCCTAGTAGGGCTACCGTTAACCAAAACCGACATTTTGCTAGTAAAAATGAAAGCTTCCATCCACCTCATCCAAACCTCCCCAAAGCCCATCCTCCATAGCATAAACCTAAGAAAACCCCAAGAGACTTTATTGTAGGCCTTCTCAAAATCAACTTTGAAAAGTAAGCATTCTTTCCTCTCCTTAGAAGCAAAATCCACCATCTCATTAGTCACAAGAACTCCATCTAGAAGTTGTCTTCCCGGAACAAAAGCACTTTGACTATTTGAAATAATCGAATTTAACACCAATTTCAATCTACCCGCAAGAATCTTTGACAAAGCTTTATACACACAACCAACCAAGCAAATCGGCCTATAATAGTCCAAGCCCAACGGGTTAGGAGATTTAGGCACCAAGGTCAAAAAGGAGGAGATGAAAGCTTTAGATAATAACGCTCCGGAGTGAAAATAATTAAAGCAATTAGGAAAGTCGTCCTTCAAGAAACACCAATTAATTCTTGATGAACAAGAAAGTAATACCATCCAGACCCAGACTCTTGGAACCCTGGCACCCCCAAACCGCCTCCTTTATCTCGGCCTCCAAAAAAGGCGCCTCAAGCAAAGATCTTTCGGGATGACCAAGAACCTTGAAAGGGAGATCTACAAGAACCGACCTCTCAAAATCCGATTCCACAAACTTGGAAGAGAAATGGACCCTAACTTATCCTCTTTAACTTCCTCCACCGATGCAACACTACCTCTATCCGAATTGAAAGAACCGATGAAATTACGTTTCCTCCTTTCTTTCAAAACCCGATGAAAAAATCTACTATTAGAGTCTCCATCATTAAGCCATTTTATTCTCGACTTTTGAAATAACATATTCTCTTTAACCTTTAAATTCAACCAAAACTTACTACAAGCCCTCATTTTAACCTCTAAATCCTCCTTTTCTATCTCTGACATATCCACATCATCTCCTTCATTCATAATCTCCACCTCCTCTTCAATCTCCAAGTCCCTCTTTCCAAAAATGTTGTAATTCCACCATTTAAGCTTCACTTTAATAAGACGTAATTTCTTTTTAAGGACAAAATCACTCCTACCTTCCACCTCTATTTTCCTCCATTCAAGCTCAACGAAAGGAATGAAATCTTTGTTACCAAACCATTCATTGTTAACTTTGAAAGGCTTCGGACCCCAATTGGAATTGTCAACCACACGCCAAATTGGACAATGATCCAAAATATCTCTCAATCCAATAAATTGGGCCACCGCCCCCACTTCTCTATAATATCGTTCGCAACAAGGATCCGATTAATTCTACTACACGCCTTACCATCACTACCATACCAAGAAAATCTCTTCCCTTTACAAGGCACATCAATCAACTCACTCTCATAAATGAAGTCCGCGAATTCTACCGACTCCGAGTTCCTACTACCCACCGAACGACCCTTACTCTCCCTAGAACTCTTCACCGCATTAAAGTCTCCACCAAAGATCCACTCACCATCCAATCTACTCGCCTTTAAATCCAACAAACTCCTCCATAAATTGCGCTTCGAATTAATATCGCAAGGAGAATAAACATTCACTATATAATACAGAGAATAAAAGGTAGTTGTTAATTACTATATTATGTATACATTTAAGAATATAATTATAATCTATTAGTTTTCTTCCATTTATGTTCTATGTTTTTGAGAATAAAGGTTATTAACACTTTGTTCTCAATAACGTGTCATAAAATATAAAAACCTCTTTTACATATTATCGAATGTAGTATTTGTATTTTTTTTTTAATATGTTACATGTATTAATTCCTTTTTTGAAAGAAGAAGAATGTTGCAATAGGAAAAACAGATTTGAGATTGTTCTGGGTGAGTGGAATGGAGTGTAAGACAAATAAGGTAAAGAAAAAAATTCTCACAATCTAAATTTGAACATTTTTTTCACTTATTATTGAAGACACCACAATAAAATTATAACATTGATATCTATAACTTTTATAACCGTAGATAAAGGAATATAAAATTTTGGGTCAATCCTTTTTTCATTCTCATTTTACCTTTTAAAAGTAAAGTTTTTTCCTTCTAAAAGTTGTAGTTTTTAAGAGGCAACTAGTGGGAGACCCGTGCATTCGCACAGGTACTGGTATGGTACGCGCATTTTTTCCAAATTATAATAAAAATAAAATTAAAAAATTAAAATTTTCAACCAAAAAAGTTATTATTTTTAAAAGATATAATAAATTAGTGCATATAATCAACAACGAATTTGACTCCGTATATAAATGTTAAATTTGTTTTGACATGACTTATATATTTGAATCTATATAATAATAATTGAATCAACAAAGTATGTTTTTTTAGTATTTTTTAATATTTATGAATGACACAAAATTGTCCCAAAAAAAATATAATTAAAATTATGTATTTAACAATAAATTAGTATAATAATTCGATTTCAAAAACATTGAAAAATGTTTTAGATAAATGAATTGTTTAAGTTTTTGTAACAGATAAGACAATTATGTTATAAGAGATAATAAAATGATCGATAAATTTACGTTGTTCAATATTTGAATCAGTAATAAAGTTGATCCTGTTTATGACAAGACTGTTTGTTTTTGTATATAAAAATTGTTTAAGGAAAAATAATTTTTTTCCCGTATATAAATATTAGTTTTGTTTTGACATGAAATTATCGTTTATGTTTTTAGTTTATTTACAAATGAGATGTTATTTTATAAGGGATTCGGATTTAAAAATATATACTAATTAATTTTAAAACCCCCATATTTTAGTCACATATTAGAAAGTAATGGTCGATAAAACAATAGGATTTTTATTTTTCAAATGAAAATTATCTAATAATATTAACTTTTGTCATATTACTAATTATATTAATTTCATACTACGCTGTAATGTAGATGAGAGTGAAATATTGGCTTTTTTAACCGAGTACACCTTAATGATAGTTTGTTTAAATATATTTTGTTGATTTGGTTAAGCTATGCCTGGGGATATATACAACTGCCTGCATTTTGAAGCTTTACGTGTTTGGTGATAAGTGCATGAATTCGCACTATCCAATGTCCCACAGTTCGGCATAAAAAAATAAATAAAATTAAGTGTTAAGTATGTGTGTTTTTGAATTGAACTGATATAATTTTTATTGGTGTAGTGCAATATGTTGTAATTATTATTTTGCTCCTCCCAACTACAATTACCTATGCCAAAACGACATTTTAATTATAAACACTGCACACTGTAAATTAAAATTGAAGAAGACAGTGTAAAAACTAAATATAATAAAGCAATGCAAGTTGAAGAAGACAAAAAGTTGATTTGAAGAAACACTGCAAAGACAAAATACATAGTAAATGACTGAAAAGAAATCGAAAGAAATGTTGCATACTTATTCACTAAATCTAAAACTCCTTGCAGACAAATAGTTGTCCCAACTATAGTTCCGTTCATCGTCATCATCAGAATCAAAGAGTTAGTAGTCTAGTTCTTCCTAATCATCTGAATCAAAATTTTTTACCCTCCTCACGAATCTTGCTCATGTCATTTTTCTTCTCCTCTTTCTTCTTTGTCGAAGTGCAGGAGCGTGACTGACTTGTAGAAGAAAACCAATTAATCAGTATTGTCAAGATGAACAGACAAGTCTGCAGCCATAACATATGCCATGATGTATAGTGAGATATTGTATAACCCACTTCATGCACATGAACATACTGTGTCCTTTAACATCAACATAAAAAATAAACAGACCATGAGATAAAAATACTATGGCGTGTTGCTGATGTAACCCAGGCTAAGGCTAAGTTGTATTGGCATTAAGAAAGGCAACAAAGGTGATGCAATATAACAAAGGGCAAAAAGAACCAGGGAAAACGAAATCGTACCGGGGGGAGCTGCAGAGGTTGTTGAAAGTGGGGACCCTGTTGGTACGGTTGACGACGCTCGAACTCTGGAGGTTATTGAACCTCTGTACGTGGTTGGATGTCAGTAGCCGGTTGTACCTGGGTAGCAGGTTCGACATTTTGTTGCGTCTATTGATGTTTAAAGCATACACGTTGGGATGCCTATGCAGCTGCAAAGTCAACATGTCCATAGTCTTTAAACGCTTGTTTATATATATATATATATATATATATATATATATATATATATATTGACTATATGAACATTTGATACCTTCTTGTTACATTATCTGAGAACTGAGAACTGTGTTGCTATCTACCATATGTTCCCATAAGACATGAACAACTGGAAGAGATAAAAGAAATCACACTATAAAAAGAAGCAAGAATGTGGGAAGAAAGATGTAAATTCAAATATATTATATATACATACATTGAGTAATTCAGACTGCTACTATCTACTTAGTAAAGGCTGAGACTCCTAGTTTTGGGTAGGTACATCAGCCGCGGAAGCATGTGACGGGTATCAAGAAACTTCCTTTTCCAACTTGAACTAAGTTATAGAGCAACAATTGGCAGTACTCTATAGAAAGAATTAAAAAATAGAGCCAGAGAAATAGAGCAGCAATTGACCCACTCTTCTCTGGGCAAGCTCATTTCCTTCTTGTAATTTTTCCTAAGATGGTAGAATCACCCCAATAGTACAAGTAGAAAGAATTAAAAAATAGAGCCGACAAATAACATTAAAAAGAATAGAAGAACCATATAAACCCCAAACAACATTGTGGATTATGAACAAAATGAATGCACTGTAACCCTTAGGAGAAAAAGCCTTAGTCGACCAATTTAATACCATCTTCTGAAGTTGTCTCTTATATTCTGAATGAACAGTTGTAAACATACTCACATATATAGAAAAAGATAAAGAGAGGTGAATTTGTTGTTTCAACAGCAGGTCCAGGTTGGTCAGTAAAAAAGATATAGGAAATAGAACAACATGCATTAAAAATCACCAAGTCTATCAAGATTTCACTTAGACATGCATGCACCCATCTGCTACATTCTCATCAACATGAAATATAAAAGAAATTTTTGTCACAGTTAGCTTGATATTACCTTAAATGCATCTTCATTCATTCAATCATTGCCAATGTATAGGAAGCACGTCGTCATAATTGTTAAGTCCAATTTATCATGTCATTTACGCCATAAAATAAACAACTCTGAACCATATACTAAAGAAACAGAATATGAACTCACCAACTGACTCGACGTCATGGCTTTTCCCTTATCTCAATTAATCAAGTACTCACACTCACTTATATAGTACAGCGCGTTGTTATAAGTAATGCTACAAACTCCAGCAAAATTGGTGAATACTACCAATGATTGTTACCATAATACACAGTGGACAAAATAATAGCTAGTCACTCTAGGCTTTCTCATTTACACACTATATAATGGTGTGATAATGATTAGAAATAATGCAAGGTCTCGACATGGGTCGCATATGTATAACAATATTTGACCATTACTTTATCATGTACAGATACTTGACGATCTCAAACATGAAAAATAAAGAACAATCACAAGATAAACCATGCTTACCAACACTATATGTAAGCTCAATGATCTTCCTTTCGAGCAGTATTTAGATCAGACACCATATCCATCGTCATTTTTATAGGTGAATCCTCCTAATTAGAAAATGTTTTCAGGTCAACCTAATAAAGAGCATGACAACACAATATGTTATGTAACCAACTTCATAGTGTGTTAATGAGAAAGCCTAGAGTGACCAACTTCATTTCTTTTTCATTATACTCATTTTGAAGACTTGAAACAAACTATGCCTCCAAAGACTTGAAACTATACCTCCAATCACAAAGCATGTTCACACCGCACTTAAACTATACCTCCAAAGACTTGAAACGAACAAAAATAAACATAAATGCGTACCTCAACCGGTGGCCATTCCCTATAAAATTCAAAAAGTAAATCAATTAACTGCAGCTATACATATTAGACTGTTGTTAAGAAATAGAGAACACCAAGTATACCTTGGTCAGTCAGACTTTGCAAGATGTTTAGACATTATAGATTCATGCAACACAATATATTATCATATTACTCTAATAAATTCGGAACGGACTAAAAAATTAACACAGTTCAGCACTAAGCAAACTACTGCTAGGATATTAAATTGCAAAAAAAAGAGTTCGCGGATTTGTTGAAAGGGAGTCCATTAGTGGTGTTGCTATTTGGCATTGAATTGCATGACGACATCATATTTTGTAGGCATTGTAGGAATTGCCCCTCCAGCTGTCAAAAGATTTGAAAGGCAATTTCGACCACAAATTGAAGAAACCTTTAGTGATACAGATCAATGCCCTTATGGTGGAAGTAGGCAGTACTTAACCCAGAAGGGATAATATTTTGCTTACTTGAGTCAAAGATTTCCAAAGATAGCTCAAAACAAATTTGTCTGCGACAATGAATTAATGCCAATATTGCATCACTAAACCTGCAATATTGAATCAAACTTCATTTAAAACATCAGATATTTTTTATCTACTAATTTCAATATGCATAAATTCAATCAAATACCAGTCTTTTAAGTAGTAACAGAAGTGACACGAACATCAAGATTTCTGGACTGGTTTGTTGTTGTTGGCTTGTTGCGTCTACTACTGAGTTTCCTGCTAAAAAAACACGAAACATGCGTAAATGCATTAAAGCAGGTGGATTAAAGGCGGTAAGATATGAATAAAAAACCAATATATACAACTATTGATATGCTTCCATCTAATTGTGCTCCTAATGCTAAGTATAGCATTTGAATTTGCATTTCTTAGCTCAACATAGGCTGTGGCAATCTGGTCAGATGCCTGTGAAAAAATTTAATTGATACAAGAGATTTGAACAAAACCTTAAAAATCATTAAGAAAACCAGAGTTCATTCGAGCCATCATCAGGTGTGGCAATTGTAGCGCGGTTTTTGTGGCTTTGAATCACTATCGCTTGGGTACTACCGTTTGATTCATTTTTTATCCTACTAAGCTGATGAAGGAAGGGAAATAGATGTCTTCAATTAACCCTGCTTGCATACTGAGTTTAAACAGATGACTGTTGGTTTACAGGAGATATTAAGATGTGGGTCTCTCTTCGGTTATTTTGTTAAGAATAGATTGTCTGGACCATTGGTGGGCTTTTTTTTTTGTGAGACGTTGGGATCTGGTGCTTTTCGATTGATATATGGGATTTTGAGTTTTTGATGAGTATGCTCGCTAAGATTTTTCAATCTTATGCCTACGTATTCCCGGGATAGGGAAATCAGAGCGATCGTAGTTCCTCCTATTCTATGGGAGGAAAAAGTTGTTTTGGTGTCTTGTTCAAAGCCCAAGACGTGAAGCTAAAGGGAGTATATGTATCTTGTTCAAAGCCCAAGATGTGAAGCTGAAGGGTCTATTTGTATCTTGTTCAAAGCCCAAGATGTGAAGCTGAAGAGTTTTTTTTAGAGAGAATTTGTCATCTCTAAAGAGGAGTTATTGATGTTTGTATACTGTGGCGAGGCACAACTTTGATGCTAAAAGGTTGATTGACTCAACTGGAGTTTTCTTGTACAAAGCCTAAGAGGAGGCTAGTGACCCAACAAGAGGGTGGTTTTTATCTGTCTCGTACGAAGCCCGAGATAGAGGCTAAAAGGTTTTGACTCAACAAGAGAGTCTTTTATACTTAACAAGAGAGTGTGGGGGGGGGGGGGGGGTCATTGTACAAAGCCCAAGAGGAGACTAAAAGGTGTGTTGACCCAACAAGAGGATCTTTTATACTCAACGAGAGAGTGTTTTTGTATCTCGTACGAAGCCCTAGATGGAGGCTAAAAGGGGATTTGACTCAACAAGAGAGTCTTTTATACTCAACAAGAGAGTGTTTTCGTATCTCGTATGAAGCCCGAGATGGAGGCTAAAAGGGGATTTGACTCAACAAGAGATTCTTTTATACTCAACAAGAGAGTGTTTTCGTATCTCGTACGAAGCCCAAAATGGAGGCTAAAGAGGATTATTTGGCTCAACAAGAGAGTCTGAAAAGGTTAGCTCCGCTGGGGAGAATCATTTGTACAAAGCCCAAAGGGAGGCTAAATGTGTCGGTGACTGTTTCAGTTGAGTGAAAGGTCTAGTATATTGTATAAAAGAGAAAATTAGTTCTTATGAAAAGAAAGATTATGAATAAGGTTGTGATCAGAGGATTAGGGTTATTTCTTGTTCTTTAAGGAAATGGGAAATCCCAAGGGTATTGAGACTGTTCAAGTCTACTGGCGTTTGAGAAGTATATTCTCAGATAGAGAAGGCATGTTGTATGATGCCTATGTGAAGGCTGGAACATTAAGGGATAAAGGTCTAGACTCTTTTGAAAGACTGCTCTATTAAGATGACTACTTTATGATCCTATACCTTTAAGAGGCCGTCGGGACAATTTGTACAAAGCTCAAGAGGAGGTTGGAAACTTTTAAGAAGCTGAAAGGGACAATTTGTACGAAGCCCAAGAGGAGGCTCTCTTCGCTGAGGAAGAATCATTATACGAAGCCTAAGAGGAGGCTGTGAAAAACTTCTAAGAAGCCGATGGGTCCTTGTACAACGCCCAAGAGGAGGCGGGATACTTTTGAGAAACCTGTGGGTCCCCAAATCCCGAGAAGTTCAATACATGCCATTCACTGAGAATAGATCAAGCCAGGAAAGTTTGAGAATTTGGAAGAAACTCAAGAGATTCCATTCACGAAGAAAAGATCATCTCTGGAGAGTTAGAGTGATCAACATGGCTTTACCTAGTGCTAGACATAGTTGTCGGGGAAAACTCTAAATATCTATACTAGTATTACACGATATATAAAGTATGTGAAAGAAGACTTACAGTGAGCAGCCCCACAATACAGTTATATATATATATATATGAAAGCGGATAAAGAAAGCAGGTAAACACTTACTCGGTTGTAGAGCTTCCATGCTGTTGGGTTAGTTGTTCAACAAAGAGAAATTGAAAAACAACAGTATATTCAAAATCAAAGGAGAAAGTGCTTCGAAAAGATTGTCGGGGCTTACAGCTCAAGGAGAGGCCCGAGGTTTTATCAATGATTACACTGTGGTATGAATTTGTACAGTGGGACTTATACAAGTGACTGAGGCCAAAAAGGTTTTCTGTACAAAGGGATGGGTCTTACACTCTCTCAAGAGGTCCAAAGGTGTTTAAAAGAAAGGAAATGTGGGCTTATAACTCGAGGGTAGGCCCAGATGATTTTGTTTGAAAAATGACGATCGCGCCGAGATTTCGTTACCGTACTGGGTCATACAAGGGATGGGTCTTACACTCTATTAGAGGCCCAAAGGTTTATTTTTTGTACAAGTGGTGGGGCTTACAGCTAAAGGAGAGGCCCAAAGGTTTTGTTTTTGAACCGGCGATCGCGCCGAGGTTTTTCTTTTAACGCAGAGGGACTTATTCAATATCTGAGGCCCAAAAAGGTTTTGGTTAAAAGGGGATTGGGTCTTACACTCTATTAGAGGCCCAAAGATTTATAATGGGTCTTATAGCTCGAAGAGAGGCCCAAAGATTTATTTTTTTGAACTGGCGATCGCGCCGAAATTTTTGAAAACGCCGGGAGTCTTATACAATGACTGAGGCCCAAATTATTTTGGTTTCAAAGAGGGGTTGGGTCTTACACTCTATTAGAGGCCCAAAGAGTTTAAAAAAGTTTGATGAGGTTTGAATTAATCAAAACCCTAATTTGTTTTCAAAATGTATTTTAATTGAATAAACAAAATTTAATTAAAATGAACAAAATTGTTAAGCATGTGAAAAACAAATTGTGATCTTGGATTAATGTTTCAAAAATCAAGTTTTGACCTACAAAATGATTAGAAATCATTAAAATTTGCAAAATCAAGAAGGAACAAATATTTTAAATGTAAAAAACAATTAAAATATTAATTCTTTGCAAAAATATCAATTATATGAAATAAATAATATTTTTGTGTAAAATAAAATATTTTAACATTTTTGTGAATTATTAAAAAAAAGAATCAACTCGAAATCATTAAAACTCAGAGAGAAATTAATTTTTGAATCAATTAAATAAAATCACAAAATTCAAATATTTGAAATTTTGAAAAAGGTCGCCAAGAACAAGGCAAGAACACGCGCCCGCCCTCTGTTTCTGTAGATTTACGTTTTCTATCCAATCTCACTGAATACTTGATTATATCATGCAATCTACATATCAATCTACTCGTTTCAACCTCACGATCATGTCTATGGTCTTTAATTTCATTTATTTTAAGCATGGAATAAGAAATCAAAGAGAAACCTCAAGAACCCTAAAATTTGCATCAAAGTTCAAAAATTCCACACACGATTCAAACAAAGCAATTGATTGAGGGAAAACACTCTATGCATGATTATGAACATATGGCCAAATTATTGTGCAGCAAAAAATGCATGGATCATAGAGTTAGAAGAGCTCATGCTTACCTCTTGCAGCTGGTGATCGTGTTTTGTGTTAGAGGTGTTACAGCTAGGTTCCAATGATGTGGATAGCTTCCCTAGGTGCCATGGAGTGTGTCTGGATGCTTGGAGTGGATTGAAATGATCTTGAACTTGAGATGGTACCCCAACTGCAAATCTGTCAAGAACTTGAGCAATTGGCTAGTGATTTTGTGATTTTGGTGTTCCAGATGTTATGTGAGTGTTTGGATCACTTCTATATGATGTTTATGAGGTGTATGTGTGATTGGTTTGATTGGAATAGCTCTCAAACTCAAAACCCGATAGTGACTTGCCTTAGAAGGCAAAATTGGATGTGAGAAGGAGATTTTGAGGAAAGCATCTGTTTGATGGCTTTGGTGTACTCAAATTGATCACAAATGAGCTCTATTTATAGTAGAGCAATTTTATTTTGCAAGGAATAGTGAATAGCAACTGCTGTATAGGTTTGGCCAATGTTGAGCAATGAGAATCCAAGTCTCCTCTAGCCATTGACTAGAGGTTAGAGCAGAGGCTCCTGATTCCCTTGGTCTTGGACAAGTCTTGACTGAATTCAGTTGCAAATAGCTCAGTCCATGCCACCTTGGTGCATCCATTGAATGCTCCAAAACAAAATTGGAGTCTTGTCCCCTCTTTAGGGATTTCTAGGTTTGGCATGCTATTTTTGGTTCCAAAGACTTGGGAGGCTTGGGATCAGAGTTGGTTCCTCCTTGGTCCCCCCCCCCCCTTGAGGTGTTTAGATGGATAGAGTTGCTTGTTATTTGAACAAAGTGCTCAAATCGAGCAAAATGCACAAATCTGCCTTGCTTTGGCAGTTTTTAGCAAGGCATATTGCCAATGTCATATCTCATGGCTCAAGTGGAATATGATGGAGTTCTTGGCCATTTTGGAAAGCCCTCATATGATACAACAATTGTTTAATCATAGTTGGTTTTGATACCTTTTGGATTCAAGTGAAAAATGCCCCTACATTTGGAAAAAAGTGAAGGCAGGTTCTGACTTAGTGAAAATTTCACTAAGTGTTGGAAAAAAGTGACATTTTCACTTTTTGTGATTTTGATCATTCCATAACTTAAAATCCATGAGGAATTGGAATGAGTTCTATTTGAAGCTTTTGTAGAGGGAAATGAGAGCTACAAATCCAGCTTTGGATGGGGAAAAATGGCCTTGTGGTTTAAGAGTTATGATCCTAAGTTTTTATGGTTACCCCTTTTACAAGTTATCCCACTTTTCTTGATTTTTCTTGATGAATGATGATTCCAATCATACATTAACATCATTTTGGGGTCAAAGAACCATATTTGTGAAAAATCTCAAAAAGTCAAAATTTGACTTTTATGTACAGTTGAATTTTTGTCAAATGAATTCCAAACTGTGCAATCCTTTATGAAATCATGTCCTTGACCTAAATCAAAATTGATGGACATGTTCCATGGGTGTTATAGGGTGTATTGAATCATGTCCCAAGGTTTGGGAGCATGACTGGGTCAAAAGTCAAAGGCACAGTTGACTTTTTCCTCGAAACCCTAACTGTGGTTCAGATGGAATTGAAACTTGTTGATCAGGCTTCTGGGATTAATCCATTGTTACAAATGGATCAATGTGGTGTGTTAGAGATCCTCAACCCATGTATTGAGGTCTTGGCTCATGATTTGTCCCAAAAGTCAACTTAGGGGTGAATTAGGTCAAGAAAACCCTAATTCCTGATTTTTTGTGTATGCTTCACCTGAGGCCACATTGACATGATGATTGGGTTTATGATGTCCCTTGGAGCATCTAAGGTTGTATTTTGAAGCATTGGCTCATGCCCAGAGGAAAATTTCCATCTGGAGGCCCTGGTCGACCAAAACCCTAATTTGGGGACACTGGCGATCTTGAGGCTTAAACCACCTCGAAGGTAGCATCTTTGTGCTTAATCCTTAATGTGGGAGTCCTCTTGATCCCTTGTGGATGTTTGAGAGGTTTGAAAAGTTGAATATCATGTCATTCCTTGATTGATCCTTTGTCTAAGAGCTCTGAGAGGGCTTGAAACCCTAAGTTTGATTGTAGTGAATGCTCACCATCTTTGGGGAGACTACTGAGGTATGATGGTGCATCCATATTGTGATGATGATTTGCACAATGATGGGAAATCTTAATGGTCAAAATTTGGGGTATTACAGATGCCCCTATTTAATCTTCTTGGACCCGAAGGTGTGAATGGCGAAGTATTCGGGCATTCGGGGTGCAAGAGGATTAACTATCGGAATACCCAAAATTTTGATGGTGGTTAAGAATGGTAGTTCACGCATCCTTCTTCTTTTGCTAAGCGATGATGCTCAAAAAAGGTAAAAACTTCCCCTCGATCCTGGACTTCAGCCAAGGAACTGGTCTAAGTTTCTGAAATAAACTTCCCATCGATCCTGGTTTCCTACCAAGGAACTGGTCTAAGTTTCTAAAATAGACTTCCCCTCAATCCTGGTTTTCTACCAAGGAACTGGTCTAAGTTTCTTTTGTCAACATCCCCGCGATCCTGGTTTCCTACCAAGGAACTGGTCTCAGTTTCTGAAATAAACTTCCCCTCGGAGATGTCGGATGAAACATTCGCATCAGAGACAGTTGATCCTTCATTCAGACGTACTAGTTTAGAAGGAGTACTTTGATTTTGCACTTTGAAGCTCGCTTACTTCTGGAGAAACGATCGATGTTCTTTCGATGTTCACCAGTCAAAAGACATTGCCATCTTTATTTAAAAAAACAGAAAAAGTTTTGACAAGTAAATTCATTTTTGTTTCGTTTCAAGAATCGTTAATCATGTTAAAAATGTCGTTCTGTAATGCTAAAACAAATGAGAATTATAAACAAAAGCACAAGGGCTCAAATTTAATTGATAGGATGGAAATCAGCCAAACGCGTGATTCCATAGAGTATTTACAAAGTTTAGAAAATGGTAATTTAAGGGAAAAGGGCTGCATTGAAACATAACGAGCACAATCTTTCTACCAACTTTGAATTTTGGACATCCTGAGCTTCTGTCGAAGATGACCTTGACTGGAGTTTTCCTGATGGAAGACGTAACTGTTGCTGAGGGACTTGCCTCTGTTGGACATATTTACTTGCCATTATCCCTAATTTTTGCCTGGATTGTACTTTGAGATTTCCAATCCATCGGGATGATTTTTTATTATGTCTCTAATTTTTTCCTGGACCTCCCTTTTGGGTTTTCAATCCACCGAGACGTTTTTTTTTATTTAGGTGAAGTATTTCTTGACTACGTCAACATTCGTGGGGTAGGCAAATTCCTCTTCGTCCATGGTTACAAGTCTCAAGGCGCCGCCTGAGAAAGCTTTCTTGACCACATAGGGGCTGTCATAGTTCGGGGTCCATTTGCCCTGGAAATCGGTGAGAAATGATTGTATCTTTTTTAGCACAAGGTCTCCTTTCCTGAAGACGCGAGGTCAGACCTTTTTGTCAAACGCCTTCTTCATTCTTTGCTGATACAACTGACCGTGGCATAGTGTCGTTATTCATTTTTCTTCGATCAGATTTAGTTCGTCGTGTCTGCTTTGACACCATTTAGCTTCTGTAAGCTTAACTTCCATCAATACCCAGATTGATGGGATCTCTACTTCTATGGGAAGCACTGCTTCCATGCCATATACTAGAGAGAAAGGGGTTGCCCCTGTTGAAGTGCGGACAGACGTACGATAACCGTGAAGAGCAAAGGGTCGCATTCCATGCCAGTCTTTGTAGGTTACTATAACACCCCAATTCCCATCGCGAATAAATAATACATCATTAAATCAGAGTAAATACAAATTTATTTTTTCTGACAGAAACAAGGATGCCACATTTAAAGAAAGAAAATCTAATCCCTGCTCATAAATTTGATACATAACACAAAATGGAATAAACATAAAAGGGAAACTTTTTCCAACAAAAGGAAAGTTCAATTAAGGAATAAAGCGGAAAGATCCATAACTGACTTGTTTTACAAAATAAACTGTTTTATAACATCAAAATATACATACAAAGGTAATACAAAATATATCCAACAAATGTATACATATATAACAAAAGCGTTCCCCAGACTCCCGTGTTACGTATCAGAGCAGACAGACCGACAAAAGGATGGAGAACTAATCTTCACAAAAGCCTCCAAGATACTAATCTGCAATTGCCTCATAGAGCAACAAACCACAGCAGAAGGGTGAGAAATAACAACTAAATCAAGATTGCATAATAATATGCAAACACATAAAAATTCACATGCATAGTTATTCTCACCACAAGCATCACATACTAATACATATTGCATGCCACAGATACATAGCATATTTCTAATAATCCAAACACATAACATATATCAATTATACCAACATAATAACATATTCACACATAATGCATACCAAAGTTATGACATATGGAAACACACCACCACATCACATAGCATATGTCTATACATAAAACATATTATCCACAACCAATGCATTTATCACGAATGCATATCAAATCACCAATGCTATCACGAGCTCAACACATAATCAATCAATTCACAAATTCCCACACATAATTAATTCATTCATGATTTATGCAAATGCACAGAGACCGACACAACGACTCTATGCAATGCAATGCGGTACCATCCATCCATCATTCTCATCATTAGTTCACTTAGGAACTATTGGAATCATCGCTTGTTACTTAGTGTAACTCCCTGTCGGGCAAACGATGTTCCCCGTCGCTTTAGGTCCTCTTGCTATAAGGCTCACGACATTAATGGATCGCTTTAGGTCCTCTCGGTATAAAGCTCACGATCCGATCGCTTTAGGTCCTTTTTGTATAAGGCTCATGATCGTCTATAACGTCGCTTTAGGTCCTCTCGGTATAAGGCTCACGATCGTTATAGCAGATTCCCTCTGGAATCGTTTCGTCGCTCACACCCACTAGGGAACACGACATCACAAGAATGCATATCATGATGCTTGGCATACAATGACTCATGACAATCAAATGCATATACAACCATGTGAACCATCTCAACATCAATAATCATGCATTGCAATCAAATCCAAAACAATGCATTTCATCATAATCCACAAACCACAACAATTAGCATTTTAGCATGTACACTCATATCACTTCACATCAAGAATTACTCACCATCAACCACAACAATCCCACAAAACATCATCACAACATACATTGATATTCAATCAAACAATGTATTTTACCACACAACAACATAATTATCACATGCATCAACATCATATAAACCACATAAAAGCTCCACGTTAGATAACAATAGCACAACACACGGTAAAACACCAAACGCACGCATTTAACGCGGTAAAAACCCGACAACCCAACACTTTTACAAAACCACGACTTAAATAATTCATCTACTGCCCTCCAAACCATTTTTAATAGAAAGAATGTTTCATTAGCTTTCCAACGCTTCGAACGGGGGTCAAAACGGACTTACTGTTCAAAAGTTATGACGAAAATACGAAAACAATATTTTTGCTGTCCCAGACAATTTCGCCTGGCGAAGCAAACTCGCCTCAAGCTCGCCTGGAGAATCTGGACGAACCAGAATTCTCCCAAAACGTGTTTGGGACCTAAAAATGATCAAAACCTTCAACCCACATGATATTATTGCACCCAATGACCCAAAACAACATGTTATAACACATTTAGGCATGCATTTCATCAATTTCCACTCATTGTTCATAAATCCAACCTAATTGAAAACTAGAAGAAAATAACCAAAACAATCCAAGAAAACATACACATATACATATACAAGCAAGATATAATCGAAACTTCTCACTCTTACCCGATTAATCGCGATTGAAACGGAGGTTTTCTCGATTTTCCTCTTTCTCCTCTTCTCTCTTTTTCCTTCTCTTCTCTTTCTCTTTTCTTTCTTTTCTTTTCCTTTCTCTCTTTTTCTCTCTATTTCTCTTTTTATATAAATATCTAACTAATCAAATGACCATTTTACCCTTACGCCCAAATATCTCCCAAACGCTCTCAAAACGCGATACAAAATAAACATACCGATGAAAAACATATCGTGCAATAAAAGTTAAAAAGAAAAATATAATGTAATGCAAATATTTTACCTATCAGGGAAATTAACCAATTAACTCAATTAGCAGGTAAAATACAATAAATTCACACATTTCACAAAATTCACATAAATGAAATAAATAAATACAATTAAACAAATCGGGGCGTTACAGTTACAACCATCTTCTGAACAATCTTCTTGATGTTTTTGTTAGCTGCTTCTACCGCTCCGTTCATCTTGGGTCGGTAGGGAGATGAGTTATGGTGTTCGATCTTGAATTCAGCGCACAACTCTTTCATCATCTTATTGTTCAAGTTAGATCCACTATCAGTAATGATCTGGCTGGGAACACCATAACTTCAGATGATATTGTTTTTGATAAAGCGGACCACGACTTGTCGGGTTACATTGCCGTATGACACTGCTTCGACCCATTTGGCGAAGTAGTCAATGGCTACCAGGATGAACCGATGTCCGTTCGAAGCCTTAGGTTCGATCATGCCAATTATGTCGATTCCCCATATAGAAAAAGGCCAAGGGGAAGAGAAAATTTTGAGATGCGTTGGCAGCACATGAATTTTGTCTGAGTATATCTGACACTTGTGACATCTACTCATGTACTTGTAGCAGTCAGATTCCATGGTCAACCAGTAGTACCCTACTCTTAGTATTTTTCTCGCCATGGTGTCTCCGTTGGCATGAGTGCCAAAAGATCCTTCGTGAATTTCCTTCATCAGCATGTCTGCTTCTGGTCTGTCTACGCATCGAAGCAGGACCATGTCAAAGTTTCTCTTATAGTGTGTCACCGCTCAGGAAGAAGCTGCCTGCCAACCTTCTGAGGGGTTTTCTGTCTTTCCTTAGTGCCCTAGGAGGGTACTCTTGTTTCTGAAGGAAGCATTTGATATCGTGATACCAAGGTTTGTCGTCGATGATTGCTTCGATCGTGAAGATGTAAGTAGGCCGTTCTAGGCGCATTATGTCGATCTTAGGTAAGGCATTCCATTGACCTACACTAATCATGGAAGAGAGAATGGCTAAGGCATCGGCCATGTGATTCTCATCATGAGGGATGTGATGAAACTCGATTCTGTTGAAGAAGGGTAACAACCTTCTTGCGTAGTCTTTGTAAGGAATCAATACTGATTGGTATGTGTTCCAATCTCCTTTGATCTGATTGATGACCAGAGCTGAGTCGCTATATACGTCCAAGTTTTTGATCCTTAAGTCGATCGTTTCTTCGAGACCCATGATACAAGCTTCGTATTCGGCCTTGTTGTTTGTGCACTTGAACGTAAGTCTGGCGGTGAAAGGATTGTGGGTACCATGAGGTGTTATGATGATTGCCCCAATTCCATTTCCGTAATGATTGACAGCTCCGTCAAAGATTAGTCCCCATTGGGAACTTGGTTCTGGCCCTTCACTAGGTAGCAGTTCATCGCAATCCTTCATTTTTAGATACATGACATCTTCGTCTGGGAAGTCAAACCTGATTGATTCTTGATCGTCAATCGGTTGATGAGCCAAATGATCAGCTAAAATACTCCCTTTAACCGCTTTCTGAGCATGGTACTCTATGTCATATTCTGATAACAACATCTACCAACGGGCAATCCTTCCCGTGAGAGCAGGCTTTTCGAAGACATACTTGATTGGATCCATCTCGAAGACCAACCAAGTAGTGTGACAAATCATGTACTGGCGAAGACGTTTAGCTGCCCAAGCCAAAGCACAGCAAGTTTTCTCAAGCATAGTGTACCGAGTCTCGCAGTCGGTGAATTTCTTGCTCAGATAGTAGATGGCAGACTCTTTTCTTTTTGTTTCGTCTTGTTGGCCAAGTACACAACCCATTGAGTCTTCCAAGACTGTTAAGTAAATGATCAGTGGTCTTCCTTCACCTGGAGGTGATAGAATCGGCAGGTTCAACAGATATTCCTTGATACTGTTGAAGGCAGTTTGATAGTCTTCTATCCAAACACATGCCTGATTCTTTTTGAGTAATTTGAAAAAAGGTGTGCATGTCGCGGTCATGAGGAATATAAACCTGGAGATGTAAATCAAACATCCCAGGAATCCTCTGACTTGTTTTTCAGTTTTCGGAGAAGGCATTTCTTGAATGGCCTTGACTTTGTCAGGATCAACCTCAATTCCTTTTCGGCTGACAATGAATCCCAAAAGTTTCCCTGAGCAGACACCGAATGTGCACTTGTTGGGATTCAAGCGGAGTTTGTACTTTCTCAATCGCTCGAATAATTTTGACAAGTGGGTCACATGCTCCTCCTTTGTTTTAGATTTTGCAATCATATCTTCGACATATACCTCAATTTCCTTGTGTATCATGTCATGAAACATAGTAGTCATGGCCCTTTGATAGGTAGCCCCGGCGTTTTTCAAACCGAACAGCATTACTTTGTAACAAAAGGTACCCCATGGGGTAATGAACGAAGTTTTCTCCAGGTCTTTCGGTGCCATTTTGATCTGATTATAGCCCGAGAATCCATCCATGAAGGAGAAAACTTTGAATTTTGTTGTACTGTCAACCAGCATGTCAATGTGTGGTAAGGGAAAGTCATCCTTTGGACTTGCTTTGTTCAGATCCCTATAGTCTACACACATTCTAACTTTTCCTTCCTTTTTTGGAATGGGTACGATGTTGGCTAACCATTGAGGATATTCTGATGTGGCGAGGAAAGCCGCGTCAATCTGTTTCTGGACCTCCTCTTTGATTTTGGTGGCCATGTCTGGATGAGTCCTTCTCAATCTCTCCTTTACTGGCAGACATTCTGACCTTAATGGTAAATGATGTTCCACGTTGCTGGTATCCAACCCTGGCATATCCTGATAGGACCAAGCAAACACATCGGTAAATTCTTTGAGAAGCTTTATCAAACTCTCTTTGGCAGTTGGACCGAGTAGTGCCCCAATCCTGACTTCTTTTATCTCTTCCACCGAGCCCAAGTTGACGATTTCCAACGGCTCTTTGTGAGGTTTAATGGACCTTTCCTCTTGTCTGAGTAATCGAGAGATCTCTTCTGGAATTTCTTCGTCATCTTCTTCTTCAGCCCCAAATACTGGGAATTCAAAGTTGGGAGAAGACATTGGATCGTATGTTTCAACGGGGTTTAAAACAAGCAATCTGCATGACGGTATGACTCGTGTTTAGAAGAGATAGAGAGAATGCAAGAGTGTGTGCAGTGTATTTTCTTTGGAAAACTGCTTGTTTTTATTATTTGAATTGTTTTTTAGGATTATCATTTTCTAAAAAAAGCAAAAAGAGAAAACAACAATTAATGTGGAAATTACAGAACGACGTTATTTTATTTATGAACAAGTCAATTCTTGAAACTACAGCCCTATAAAACAAAACTCTGTCGCTTTGTGCGAAGCGAAGAGGGAAATTTACAAAAAGCGAGCCCTATCAAAACATCCGTTTCACCTGGGCAGGGTGAAAGGTTAAAGACGGCCATTACTTGGACTTATGAACAATCTTCGGAACATCGACAGCAACCCATTGGCAGCGAACTCCTCAGTGAATCACAAAGTCTGGTACCTTCCTTGATTTGTCTTCAGAAATAACACTGCTATCTAGTGGAGCAGGATCATTGGAATCTGTCTCCCAGGTAGAGTTGTCGTAGGAGGATTCCTCAGTTGTATTTTGCATAGTATTTGTGCTCTCAAGAAAATCTCCCCATCCAGTTGGTTGGATGTCTTCAAGCCTGACACGAGAGCTTTCGGGAGCAGTGTACTTGACCATGAAGTCGAATTTTCCACTTGGTTGTCCTAAGGTGTCTCGTACTTCTTTAGAACTGGAGGAGTCATCTCTCTCAACGACGTTGACCTCGGGAAAAGCGTAGTTGATGAATTCTAGTCCGGCAAGCTTTGCCAATTCATCGTCGTACTGGGTATTTTCTGAATGACCTGAGTGATGATCCCATGACATGGTGGGGACGCAGGTATTATTTTCAATGATGCTCAGCTGATTTTCATTGTTCGGCTGATTTTCTTGCCCCAAGTCTCCTGGGTACGGCTGCCAGATAGGCAGGCCATCCATCGGGCCATAATAGTCATGATCAAAGTTGTCCTTCATCAGAGTGTCTTCCTCTAGTGAATTTGGTGGAGCACAGCATCCTTCCGGATCACAATCCCCGTATATCATTTTGACATCTGACCTTGGTATAAATCTCGGACTCTGCGCGGGATAGCAAAATGGCATAGGTACCTCTTCCTGAGACATATAACCGTCCTTGTTAAGATAGGACTTCCACTCCTCATTCATGTCGGAGGAATCTCCCTCGTTGATATTGTGTACTTCTTGGGACACTAGGTGAAGGAAACCTCCACTGTGGAAGAAATCCTGAATGGGATGAAGAGTTTCATCGTTAGCAGCTGTCTGGGTACAGGTTGCAGAGAAACCAAGACCTTTCTTTGTTTTATTATCGGTAGGAATGACAAGCTGTCCCCAGCCTTTTGCATTGTTATTTGCGATCACTTCGAGAGCATCTCTATATGAGGAAATCGATGTTCCTTTATCTAGTTGACCCTCATTGCTCACCAAAAGTGCTTGGAACTGAGTCCCAACAACCTCCTCGGGTTCTACACAAGTGGATAATGAAATGTTACTCACAATCAAGGCCTGTTCTCTGCAGATCGTGACGAGTTGGTCGTTCTTGACAAACTTCAGCTTCTGGTGAAGTGTCCAAGTTACTGCCCCAGCCTGGTGTATCCAAGGTCTTCCTAATAAGCAATTGTATATTGCTCAGATGTCCATGACCTGGAAAGTGACTAAGAAAGTGTGAGGACCGATAGTTATGGGAAGGTCGACTTTGCCGATAACTGTTCTTCTGGACCCGTCAAATGCTTTGACGACGACCTCACTGCCTCTCATCGGAGGTCCTTTGAATGATAGTTGAATTAGAGTGGACTTCGTCATAACGTTGAGAGCCGATCCGGTGTCTACTAGTACGCTGGCCAAGGCATCGTCCTGGCAGTTGACTGTGATATTGAGCGCCATGTTGTGGCTTTTTCCCTCTTCTGGCAATTCCCCATCACTAAACCCCAAGTTGTTGCAGGAAGTGATGTTAGAGATGATGCTATCGAACTGTCGTATTGATACATCCTGTTCCATAAAGGTCTACTCTAAGACTTTCTATAGAGCCTCTCTATGGGCTTCGGAACTGAGTAAAAGTGATAGCATCGAGATCTTCGAAGGAGTTTGTAATAGCTGATCGACAATGTTGTATTCACTCCTTTGGATGAGCTTCAGCATCTCATCATCATTTTTTGAAAGTTTGGGATTACTGGATTGACCGACTGGTGGATTAGGAACTTCTGTCGGCGGTTCCTTTTCTCTGTTGGGTTCTCCAACTCCTCTGTTGAAGATTCTACCACTCTGTGTTACTCGACTGATGTCTGCAATATTCACGACGGAGGGTAATGGAGTTTCCTTTCCATTCTCTATTATTGTCGCACCGTATTTGTAAGGGATCGCCTTAGTTGATTCATACGGTAATGGTCCTGGTAGATACACAACTACAGGAGCCTTCTGATTTTTCTGACTGTCGTAAGTAACTTTAATCAGTTCCTGGCTAAGAACCTTTGATTCGTCCAGTAGAGGGATGATGGTACAAACATCCTCGTTCTGTTGATGATCAGAGATTATGACAACGTCTTTGATTTGATCAACGAAGTAGTTCGGCGTCCAGTTGATTGGCTTGGAACTCGGACATGGGTGAATCTCTTTACGATCCAACTGACCTTGAAGAGCTGCCCGCACAAGGTAACATCCTTGATTATTCTCCGAACAGACTCTGCAGCGTTCATAGTTATGTGGTGGTACCTGGCCATGACCGCTTTGGATGCAGTGTAACCTCACTAGGTCGGTCCTCATAGATCGGACATCCTGATTTTGACGCCGAGTAGGGTTCCCGTCAACCACACTGATTTGCTGCGTGTCTTCATCCATATAGATTGGAAGCCACCAGTGTTTCAACAAGTGTTGCAAAGTTCTTTGAACGAGAGCGCACCCTTGGTTACTCTCACGACATACTTTACAGCTCAGATAATCATGCGAAGTGAGAAAACCGAGTTGGACCTGCCTGGCATGTAACTCCACCAAGCTAGTATTCATCAAACGAATATCAAAGATTTGAACCATGTTAATCTGATAGGGATTTCTATCATGGTAGTCCTTGATCCACCCAAGATCCATCTGACGCTGGAGGGCCTCTTGTACGAAAGAGCACCCCTGTTTGTTTACCGAGCAAGTCAGACAGAAATTGTAATTGTGCCGTGGCAGGTCATGATACTGGCTTTGCCTTGAGTGCATTGCCACCAAGTTGGCATTCATTGCTAGAATATTGTGATTCTGAACAATATTGGAATTCGTATAAACCATGTTGACCCCACAAATTCGGTGTTGTTGGATCCATCCGAGATCCAATTGTTCTTGCAGAGCGGATTGCACTACAAAATATCCTTGATTGTCTTTAGAGCAGATATCACACTGGTGATAATTATGAGGTGGCACATGGCTGTATCTGCTCTGTCTACAATGCATCTTGACCAAGTTGGCCCTTAATAAGAGTACATCATGAATTTGATAGCTGTCATTGGACTCTCCCTCTATCAAATTTACCGCAGCTTTCTCGTGTTGAGGCAGCGGGTTTATGAGAACATTCAGATTCGTATCTTTGAAAGATAAGACCCTGCCCCTAACAAGCTTTTGCACATCGGATTTGAAACTGAGACAGTTTTCTATGTTATTCCCTGGTCCTCCTTGATGGTAAGGGCAAGTCTGATCCGCTTTGAACCAAAAAGGCGTATTTCCCGGTATCGTAAGAGGAGCCCTGGTTTGGACATGCCCCTTGACCAGTAATAAAGGAAACAGTTCGGCGTACAACACCGGTATAGGATCGAATCCTGGTGGTCGAGTTGTACGGAGGACGAGCCTGCTGAAGAGGCTGTTGTGTCCTTTGCTGAAATTGTTGTGGATTCGGTTGGCTCTGAGCAACCTGAGGTTGATACGTAGGAAGAGGCGCAGAGTTAATAGCAGGATCTACAGCTGCACTGGTTGATACCACCGCCTTTGCTTTCCGAGAGAGATATTCCCGATATCCTGCTCTTTTTTCTTAGGGAGAGCACTACCGTATCGTTTTGTACTACTTGGTGATCCAGCGTCTTTAACTAAACGTCCTTCTCGGACGGCTTCCTCAAGACGTCCCATGCCCATCATCTCGGTGAAGTCACTGGGCGCACTAGCAACCATTCTGTCGTAGTAAAATGAGCTCAAGGTCTTCAAGAAGATCTTTGTCATCTCTTTTTCCTCAATAGGTAGACAAATCTGGGCGGCAATTTCACACCATCTCTGAGCGTACTCTTTAAAGGTTTCCTTGTCCTTCTGAGACATTGATCTAAGTTGATCTCTGTCTGGTGCCATGTCCAGGTTATACTTATAGTGTTGAACGAAGGAAGTGCCAAGATCTCTAAACGTGCCGATCGTGGTGCGGTTTAAACCCATGTACCATTTTAATGCGACACCGGTTAAACTATCCTGAAAGTAGTGAATGAACAGCTTTGTCTCAGCTGACATTCGCCTAGCGTACATCACCAAATGGCTCTGAGGGCAAGAGTTACCCTTGTACTTTTCAAAATCGGGTACCCAGAACTTGTGTGGAACTTTCACATTGGGGACCAAGCAGATGTCCGTGGCGTCCTTTCCAAATAAATCCTGACCGCGAAGGGCTTGCAGTTCTTTCTGCATTTCCAAGAACTGTTCCTGGAACTCATCCATTCTGTCGAACATACTTTCCCTCCTTCTAGAAGGTATTGGTGGAACTTGTCCTTCTGGGACAGTGTGCACCACAGGGGGTGGTACCGTTACTATGGCAGCGAATCTTGGTGCCTCCCGAAGTTTGTAACCTTCAGGAGTTGTTGGCATGCCCCTGGCATCTTCGCTTTCCCGAAGTTTGTAACCTTCAGGCCCAGCGGCTCCTGCTGAAGTTTCCGGATCTCCAGTGATCGGCGGAATATATCCTTCCTGGATATAGTTAAGTGGCATGCCCCAGGGACAATCTTTCGGCATTTAATACCTAGGATCATACTTCTCCACTATGGGCGTTGATGTGATCTCTGAGATCACAGTCCTTTGTTGCTACATCTAGGCTTCTACTAGAGCTTGCATGTCGCTGTGAAGCTTTCTCAGATCCTCTTTCAGAGTGTTGATCTCTTCTCTCAACTCTCTGTTCTCTTCCTCGAGATCATCCATCTTTTTCTGACGATTGGCCCGAGTATTGTATGAATGAGACAGTTTGACTCTCTAGAAACGAGACACAAACGTGAGATTCATAGGCAAGAAAAATGCGTTATGCGAGAATGATGAATGATATGATTATATTAATTGTACAATTTTTTGTTTATTCAAAGTAAACTTCGACAATTAGATTGCAAATATCAAACAGTGGGGGAAACCCCATTTTATTTAATTCAAAGGATTGCGGAAATGGAAATATAGTAGATTACAAAGTGCTGGAAAAGGAAATCTAAACTAATGGATCCTGAGTCCTCTCTGAGGGGAGCTCAGGTGTTGATTCTGGTGCTTTCCTCTTCTTTGACCGGGGCTCTTCAGCCGTTGTCGGGTTGTCATTCCTTTGCCAAGTGAAAGGAGCGAGCAAATTCCTTTGGTCATCCTGATTTTCTACAGCATGTTGCTCTAAAATCTCAACCAGAGCATCTTTTTCTCTTAGTAGTTGCTGTATTTTCCTACACTCCACATTGAGAATACGGTGCTTGTTCCTCCAAGACCTCTTCTCCTGTTGAACTTTGCTGAGAGTAACCTAAAGCTTTTCCGTCTCAGACATGAAATAAAGGGTAGAGTCCCTTAATGGAAGAACTTCCTGACGAGGGTAAGGCATCCTCAGCTTGAGAGCTCTGGTTTGTACCCATTGGAGATAAGGTTCCACCGAGATGCAGTCTGGTTTTCCCAGAGACTCTCGTCCTTTTCTATGAACATGTTTCCAAGCATGCATTATTTCCGTCTTTAGTGCCCTGTCACTTTCTCCTTCCTTGAAGAAAAGACCTTCCAGATGAGCATTACGCAGAATATGCCTCATCGAGTATCCAAATCGACGACGAACGAGAATTGGATTGTAGTTGATTCCTCCCTTAGTTCCTATAAGGGGCACATTTGGGAAATTTCCACAACGGTCGATGATTCGGATCCCGTCATAGATTCGATTGTACCAATCGATGTCAGAGTTGGTAAGAGACATGATCCTCTATGACCAACGTAAAGTATTATTTTGATCCTAAAATGCAGGAGACTTTGGAAAATGGGAAGTGAACCATTTGTAAAGAAGGGGTACACAGCATGTGATCATTCCTCCACTGTATAAGTTCCTTAAGTGTACCGAATGATAAGCATCTGCGAGCAAGGTCGGTACAGGGTTTCCAATCAGAAAAATCTTAATGGCATTGATATCTACGAAGTTATCACTGTTGGGAAACAAAAATAACCCGTAGGTGAGCAAAACAAAGATGCTCTCGAAAGCGGCCATGTTCCCTATACTGGCAAAGTACAGGGCTTTCTTTGTCATGATCTGGGTTGGCAAACCTTGGATGCCACCCTTAGTGGTCAGGTGAGTCCTGACTTCTGGCTCGTCCAAATGAATTAATCTTGCAATGGTTTGATCCTTTGGAATTTCTTCCAGTCCAGAAAATGGAGCTTGATCAGTAATGTGCAGATCAGTCAGGTGAGAGTATTCCTCCAGCGTTGGTGCTAGCTGATAATCCGGGAATGTGAAACAGTGATAAACCGGATCATAGAACTGGATTAGTGTGGCCAGGATCCCTTTAATAACATAGATCCTTAACAAAGACAACAGTCCTCCGTACTTGGCTCTGAAAGCCTCATGGTTGGTGATCATTCTCGCCACACCTCTCAAACTTCTAACTTTGGAACCTTGAAGGTGTACTTATGAGTTTTCCTCCTACCGAAATCCATTAGCGCAATATTTTTATCTGATATTTGCAATCATTGTCTTAGTTTAGTTTAAAAAAAAGAGACTAGAAGAGAAGATTTTTTCTGTTTTGATGTTTTTTAAATGAATGCATGAATGCAGCACACAAAAACATAGAAAAAACATGGGGTCAAAGGGTCGGTGTCATGAAGTTAAGGCTCTACCCCCCCCAAAGGTTTATACTGGTGATTTTTTGTACCTGACCGCAAAATCATTGACCCCTCTGGGATAACAACAGCAAGCGGATCGCCAGCGAGCTGATGTATCCTAGAGTGGCCTCAGATGAGGGTAGTATCGCGTGACAACTATTTCCGATAGCTTCCGCACTACAAAATGGCTCAAGTCTGCTAAAAACCTCAGCTTCTCAGATAACCCAGTTGACCACCCTACTTTCAACAACCAAAGTCGTATAGGCAATGTATCTGCAAAGGGAGTCTCCACTGAGTTTGATGGTCGATCGGGGACTCTTAACTGGAATTCACTCTCAGTAAGATTACCCGCATTGCCATCACCTATCTTAGGTGTATACTCAATCTTTCCACATGCGACATCACACGCATTCCCATTAGCAGAAAAATAAACAGAGATATCAATTAGGAAAAGCAGTATATATATTTGTCTTAATCATCCTAGACCTCTAGTCTTATGATCCTATACAGACAATGACTCCCCAGCAGAGTTGCCATTTCTGTGAACTTTGAATTTCAATCCAAGAGATAGAAGAAAGAATGATCGTCCCTAGTGAAGTCGCCATTTCTATGGAGTTTCTGAACTTAAGGTTTCTGTCGAAGATTATAAGAAAGAGAAGTAAGCCCCACGGTGGGCGCCATTTTTCCTGTGGAAAATCTCTAAACTTAAGGTTTCTTCCGAAGAGATGGGATTAGAACAAGATCTTTGTCCCTCCCACTGTGGTCGCCATTTTTCTGTGGAAAATGGGGACGACGATGACTAGATCTTACTTTGGCTCCCACTGTGGTCGCCATTTTTCTATAGCGCGGTTTTTGTGGTTTCGAATCACTATCGCTTGGGAACTACAGTTCGATTCATTTTTTATCCTATTAAGCTGATGAAGGAAAGGAAATAGATGTCTCTAATTAACCCTGCTTGCATACTGAGTTTAAATAGATGACTGTTGGTTTACAGATGCTATTAAGATGTGGGTCTCTCTTCGGTTATTTTGTTAAGAATAGATTGTTTGGACCATTGGTGGGTTTTTTTTTGAGACGTTGGGATTTGGTGCTTTTCGATTGATATATGGGATTTTGGGTTTTTGATGAGTATGCTCGCTAAGATTTTTCAATCTTATGCCTACATATTCCTGGGATAGGGAAATTAGAGGATCGTAGTTCCTCCTATTCTATGGGAGAAAAAAGTTGTTTTGGTGTCTTGTTCAAAGCCCAAGACGTGAAGCTAAAGGGAGTATATGTATCTTGTTCAAAGCCCAAGATGTGAAGCTGAAAGGTCTATTTGTATCTTGTTCAAAGCCCAAGATGTGAAGCTGAAGAGCTTTTTTTAGTGAGAATTTGTCATCTCTAAAGAGGAGTTATTGATGTTTGTATACTGTGACGAGGCACAGGTTTGATGCTAAAAGGTTGATTGACTCAACCGGGGTTTTCTTATACAAAGCCTAAGAGAAGGCTAGTTACCGAACAAGAGGGTGGTTTTTATCTGTCTCGTACGAAGCCCGAGATAGAGGCTAAAAGGTTTTGACTCAACAAGAGAGTCTTTAATACTCAACAAGAGAGTGGGGGGGGGAGATCATTGTACAAAGCCCAAGAGGAGGCTACAAGGTGTGTTGACCCAACAAGAGGATCTTTTATACTCAACGAGAGAGTGTTTTTGTATCTCGTACAAAGCCTCAGATGGAGGCTAAAAGGGGATTTGACTCGACAAGAGAGTCTTTTATACTCAACAAGAAAGTGTTTTCGTATCTCGTATGAAGCCCGAGATGGAGGCTAAAAGGGGATTTGACTCAACAAGAGAGTGTTTTCGTATCTCGTACGAAGCCCAAGATGGAGGCTAAAGAGGATTATTTGGCTCAACAAGAGAGTCTGAAAAGGTTAGCTCCCCTGGGGAGAATCATTTGTACAAAGCCCAAGGGGAGGCTAAATGTGCCGGTGATTGTTTCAGTTGAGTGACAGGTCCAGTATGTTGTATAAAACAGAAAATCAGTTCTTATGAAAAGAAAGATTATGAATAAGGTTCTGATAAGAGGATCAGGGTTATTTCCTGTTCTTTAAGGAAACGGGAAATCCCAAGGGTATTGTGACTATTCAAGTCTACTGCATTTGAGAAGTATATTCTCAGATAGCGAAGGCATGTTGTATGATGCCTGAGTGAAGGTTGGAATGTTAAGGTATAAAGGTCTAGATTGAAAGACTGCTCTATTAAGATGACTACTTTTTGTTCCTATACCTTTAAGAGGCCGTCGGGACAATTTGTACAAAGCCCAAGAGGAGGCTGGAAACTTTTAAGAAGCCGAAAGGGACAATTTGTACGAAGCCCAAGAGGAGGCTCTCTTCGCTGAGGAAGAATCATTATACGAAGCCTAAGAGGAGGCTGTGAAAAACTTCTAAGAAGCCGGAGGGTTCTTGTACAACGTCCAAGAGGAGGCGGGGATGCTTTTGAGAAGCCTGTGGGTCCCCAAATCCCGAGAAGTTCAAGATATGCCATTCACTGAGAATAGATCAAGCCAAGAAAGTTCGAGAATTTGGAAGAAACTCAAGAGATGCCATTCACGGAGAAAAGCTCATCTCTGGGGAGTTAGAGTTTCTTTGACAATTTCTAAGGGTGACAGCCGAAGAGAAGACTGTATCAGGTGCTCCTATAGGGGATCTAGTTTTGTCTATTTTTAAGAGTGATCAATAGGGCTTTACCTAGTGCCAGACGTAGTTGTCGAGGAAAACTCTAAATATCTATACTAGTATTACACGGTATATAAAGTATGTGAAAGAAGACTTACAGTGAGCGGCCCTACAATACAGTTATATATATATATATATATGAAAGCGGATAAAGAGAGCAGGTAAACACTTACTCGGTTGTAGAGCTTCCATGCTGTTGGGTTAGTTGTTCAATAAAGAGAAATTGAAAAACAACAGTATATTCAAAATCAAAGGAGAAAGTGCTTCTAAAAGATTGTCGGGGCTTACAGCTCAAGGAGAGGCCCGAGGTTTTATCAATGATTGCACTGTGGTATGAATTTGTACAGTGGGACTTATACAAGTGACTGAGGCCAAAAAGGTTTTCTGTACAAAGGGATGGGTCTTACACTCTCTCAAGAGGCCCATAGGTGTTTTAAAGAAAGGAAATGGGGGCTTATAACACAAGGGTAGGCCCAGATGATTTTGTTTGAAAAATGACGATCGCGCCGAGATTTCGTTACCGTACTGGGTCATACAAGGGATGGGTCTTACACTCTATTAGAGGCCCAAAGGTTTATTTTTTGAACAAGTGGTGGGGCTTACAGCTCAAGGAGAGGCCCAAAAGTTTTGTTTTTGAACCGGCGATCGCGCCGAGGTTTTTCTTTTAACGCAGAGGAACTTATACAATATCTGAGGCCCAAAAAGGTTTTGGTTAAAAGGGGATTGGGTCTTACACTCTATTAGAGGCCCAAAGATTTTGAATGGGTCTTATAGCTCGAAGAGAGGCCCAAGGATTTATTTTTTTGAACTGGCAATCGCGCCGAAATTTTTGAAAACGCCGGGGGTCTTATACAATGACTGAGGCCCAAATTTTTTTGGTTTCAAAGAGGGGTTGGGTCTTACACTCTATTAGAGGCCCAAAGAGTTTAAAAAAGTTTGATGAGGGTTGAATTAATCAAAACCCTAATTTGTTTTCAAAATGTATTTTAATTGAATAAAAAAAATTCAATTAAAATGAACAAAATTGTTAAGCATGTGAAAAACAAATTCTGATCTTGGATTAATGTTTCAAAAATCTAGTTTTGACCTACAAAATGATTAGAAATCATTAAAATTTGCAAAATAAAGAAGAAACAAATATTTTAAATGTCAAAAACAATTAAAATATTAATTCTTTGGAAAAATATCAATTATATGAAATAAATAATACTTTTGGGATCTTGGGTAAAATAAAATATTTTAACATTTTTGTGAATTATTAAAAAAAAGAATAAACTCAAAATCATTAAAACTCAGAGAGAAATTAATTTTTGAATCAATTAAATAAAATCACAAAATTCAAATATTTGAAAATTTGAAAAAGGGCGCCAAGAACAAGGCAAGAACACGCGCCCTCCCTCTGTTTCTGCAGATTTGCGTTTTCTATCCAATCTCACTTAATACTTGATTATATCATGCAATCTACATATCAATCTACTCGTTTCAACCTCACGATCATGTCTATGGTCTTTAATTTCATTTATTTTAAGCATGGAATAAGAAATCAAAGAGAAACCTCAAGAACCCTAAAATTTGCATGAAGGTTCAAAAATTCCACACACGATTCAAACAATGCAATTGATTGAGGGAAAACACTCTATGCATGATTATGAACATATGGCCAAATTATTGTGCAGCAAAAAATGCATGGATCATAGAGTTAGAAGAGCTCATGCTTACCTCTTGCAGCTGGTTATCGTGTTTTGTGTTAGAGGTGTTACAGCTAGGTTCCAATGATATGGATAGCTTCCCTAGGTGCCATGGAGTGCGTCTGGATGCTTGGAGTGGATTGAAATGATCTGGAACTTGAGATGGTACCCCAACTGCAAATCTGTCAAGAACTTGAGCAATTGGCTAGTGATTTTGTGATTTTGGTGTTCCAGATGTTATGTGAGTGTTTGGATCACTTCTATATGATGTTTATGAGGTGTGTGTGTGATTGGTTTGATTGGAATAGCTCTCAAACTCAAAACCCGATAGTGACTTGCCTTAGAAGGCAAAATTGGAAGTGAGAAGGAGATTTTGAGGAAAGCATCTATTTGATGGCTTTGGTGTACTCAAACTGATCACAAATGAGCTCTATTTATAGTAGAGCAAGTTTGTTTTGGAAGGAATAGTGAATGGCAACTGCTGCATAGGTTTGGCCAATGTTGAGCAATGAGAATCCAAGTCTCCTTTAGCCATTGACTAGAGGTTAGGGCACAGGCTGCTGGTTCCCTTGGTCTTGGATAAGTCTTGACTGAATTCAGTTGGAAATGGCTCAGTCCATGCCACCTTGGTGCATCCATTGAATGCTCCAATCCAAAATTGGAGTCTTGTCCCCTCTTTAGGGATTTCTAGGTTTGGCATGCTATTTTTGGTTCCAAAGACTTGGGAGGCTTGGGATCAGAGTTGGTTCCTCCTTGGTCCCCCCTTGAGGTGTTCAGATGGATAGAGTTACTTGCCCTTTGCAAAATTTGAGCAAATCGAGCAAAACTCCAAAATCTGCCTTGCCATGACAGTTTGCAGCAAGGCATATTGGCATTGTCATATCTCATGGCTCAAGTGGACTTTGATGGAGTTCTTGGCAATTTTGGAAAGCCCTCGTATGATACAACAACTGTTTGATCATAATTAGTTTTGATACTTTTCGGATCCAAATGAAAAATGCCCCTACATTTGGAAAAAAGTGAAGGCAGATTCTGACTTAGTGAAAAAAGTGACATTTTCACTTTTTGTGATTTTGATAATTCCATAACTTAAAATCCATGAGGAATTGGAATGATTTCTATTTGAAGCTTTTGTAGAGGGCAATGAAAGCTACAAATCCAGCCTTGGATGGGAAAAAATGGCCTTATGGTTTAGGAGTTATGATCCTCCAAAGTTGGTACCCTAGCCACTTTGTTCCATAACTTAGAAAAATTTCTAAGTTTTTTATGGTTACCCGTTTTACAAGTTATCCCACTTTTCTTGATTTTTCTTGATGAATGATGATTCCAACCACACATTAACATCATTTTAGGGTTAAGGAACCATATTTGTGAACAATCTCAAAAAGTCAAAGTTTGACTTTTATGCACAGTTGACTTTTTGTCAGATGAATTCCAAACTATGCAATCCTTTATGAAATCATGTCCTTGACCTAAATCAAAATTGATGGACATGTTTCATGGGTATTATAGGGTGTATTGAATCATGTCCCAAGGTTTGGGAGCATGCCTGGGTCAAAAGTCAAAGGCACAGTTGACTTTTCCCGCGAAACCCTTACTGTGGTTCAGATGAAATTGAAACTTTTTGATCAAGCTTATGGGATTAATCCATTGTTACAAATGGATCAATGTGGTGTGTTAGAGATCCTCAACCCATGTCTTGAGGTCTTGGCTCATGATTTGTCCCAAAAGTCAACTTAGGGGTGAATTAGGTCAAGAAAACCCTAATTCCTGATTTTTGGTGTATGCATCCCCTGAGGCCAAATTGACATGATGATTGGGTTTATGATGTCCCTTGGAGCATCTTAGGTTGTATTGTGAAGCATTGGCTCATTCCCTGAGGAAAATTTCCATCTGGAGGCCCTGGTCGACCAAAACCCTAATTTGGGGACAATGGCGATCTTGAGGCTTAAACCACCTGGAAGGTAGCATCTTTGTGCTTAATCCTTAATGTGGGAGTCCTCTTGATCCCTTGTGGATGTTTGAGAGATTAGACAAGTTGAATATCATGTCATTCCTTGATTGATCCTTTGTCTAAGAGCTCTGAGAGGGCTTGAAACCCTAAGTTTGATTGTAGTGAATGCTCACCCATCTTTGGGGAGACTACTGAGGTATGATGGTTCATCCATAATGTGATGATGATTTGCACAATGATGGGCAATCTTAGTGGTCAAAATTTGGAATATTACAGCAATTAGAGAAAGATATAGAAGATTCAAAAGTTCCTTACAATGGATAAATTGCAGTATGTTAGAGGGAAATCACTAAATTAAGAATTGAATGATATTCAAAAGTTCTTTATTGAGGAGCGCTACATTGTTAGCCATGAGCACAAACCTACATGCACACCAATCAATCAAATTTTTATGTTCAATAAAGAAAGAGCAGGGTAATTTGTTCAGTTTTTTTCTGAAGCTACCTGAATACACCATTATCACTGCCTTTGGTTTATCCTGGAAGTGCCTTATATATGCCAACAATATTTGAAACACCACCAATGAAATGATGTGGAAACCAAAAGGTACCAATAAAGCATCATCTGATTAATTGATTCTGCGAAGGTTTACACAGACAGAACCATTACACCACCGCCGATTTACACTTCAAATCTACCTTCTCCGACACGATATCACGGTTTCGACTGAAACACAGTTAGCTACAGAGAAGAGATATTGAAGAAAGTTGACGGTAACATCTTGCAGATCCTATTTTCAACACCGAACAAAACTAAAATCACATCAGACAAATAATCAAACTTACAACCTGTAATACCTCAAAATTTACCTTCATGTTTCTCAATAATTGGTCTATGCTTTACCCAGTTGCATTCTATAGTAGGTCATAGATTGCATAGCATGGAATTCAGCATAGGGCATGGGATCAAGCCACTTGATCCATATTCTCAAGTCTCAACCTTCAAGGTGGCTCATGGGGTTCATCATATCTTCTTAAGGTCAAGCATGGCAAAGGATTTCAAGTGGATCTTTTCCTCCTGATCAGAGGGACCAATTAGGGTTTGTGAATCAAAAGGACTTCTTGAAGGGCTTTGTAGATTCAAGCATGTTATTTTGGTATTACATATGCTCACAAGTGTTCATGGATGGAGATTTGGTTGATGGTTCTTTGGTGAAGAATGTTCAGTGGATCAGTTGCTTGTGAACCAAGAAAAGTCAACTGTAAAGGAGAAAGTCAACTGTGGAATTTTGAGGTTCTCTTCATGGTTTTCAAGGCCTCACATCCTCATATGGTCTTCAAGGGTCAAGATTCATGTCATTCATCAAGAATCAAGAGTTTGTGAAAAAGTTACTAAATTTGGAAAATGACCTATAATGAGAACTTTCCATTTTTGGCAGTTTTTTCACCACATTCAACTTGACCTTACAACATCAAGGAAGCTTCAAATGAGTTTTCCTCCAACATGAAAGTTGAAGATATTTCTCTCCCATTTCCAAAAAGTACTAGCTTGTCTCCATATCTTTTGTGGTTCCCAAGCTATGGTCAAAACAATGCAAGGTGTATTTCATGGATTCCTTATATGTCAAATTTTTCACCATTTGCATTTTCACTCAAAAGGACTTGTAATGTTCCCAATTGCTTCATGTCACATTACAACATCAAAATACAAGTCAAGAGGATCATTTTTGGCTTTTGAATCAATTCATTCCATGACTTATTTTTCACTTATTCAACAAAGTTCAAAAATGCAAATTGATTCAAAACTCACCAACCAAGTCATTGCAAGGCCCAATTCCATTTCATTTGTGATCAGCATGGAAAGTGTGAGTGGTTTATCATGAGAAGCATGAGTTGGCACATGAGAATTAAGGGTGGTAACACAAAGTGTAAAATTGCAAATTCATCCAAATCTGACTAACCAAAGGATTAACCACTTGCTAATCACAATCAGTGGACTAATGGAGAGTATATAAGCTAACTCATGCCTCCAAAATTAGGGCATGCACTCTCATTTGTTCATAATTCCAAAACTCACTCTCACTTTCTCTCCTTCGAATCTCTCATTCCTTGAGGGTTTTTGAAATTTTCTTGGCATATTCTTGATCAGTGAGTTGAAATGAGCACGAATCATCCATTGTTTTAAGCTGAAAGTGAGGTTTTCATCTAGTTCATTTCTAGAGGATCCAAGTTCAAAACTCAAGATCCAGACTATATTCAAGCTCTAATTGCATTTATTTTGCAATTAAAGGTTCCCAAGGCTAGATCTGCAGCTTATCTCTGGTTTTCTAGGAGTATTTTAAGCTCTTCAAGATCTCAGGTTAGTGAACTTTTCATGCTCTTAGAACTTGAATTTTAAGTGTGCATAATGATCTATGAGGTTCACTGAGCATGATGATATGTTTTGTTTAAATTTTGGACGTGTAGATTGTGTGCATTTTGAGATTTAAGTTTTGGATCTAAAACTTCTTTCGTTCGATTTGCTTTGTGTGGTGATTGTTTGTGGAAATGGATGTGATATTATTCATCCTTGTTGAATTCTGGTTGGAATAGTGTGTTTGTTTGCATTTTCTGGACAAGTTTTTGTTGCAGCTCACCGGAGGGGGTGACCGGAGCCCTAGCTCCGGCGACTGGTGGTGTTTCAGTCCGGCGAAGGGTTTAAATGAAGAAGACGCAATCATGGTCGTCCGTTTGCTTGATCTAACGCTCCTCAGCTTGCCACCTCATTTAAAATTATGTTTTATTTTGTGATTACATGTGTGCTTTCCCATGCGTGTTAACATGTGCTCTCAATCTGAACCTCTTATCTTGTTTACTTTTTAAATGTTAGACTTAATCTAATGCGTTGATTTGATCTGGTGGATGAGATGGTGACAGCACATTAAAATGTGCATGTGCTTGACACGTGAGTTTGTATGGTGTTTTAAATGATTGTGTGTGCGCGTGTATATATGGATTATGGTGTGCATGTGAATCAAGTCCATTGATCATGATTACTTGTTTAGTTCATTGACTGTTGGTAAGCGTGAGATTAATCCATTAGTTGTGATTGAATCTGATGTTTGGCTGAGTTCCATTGTTTTCCTTTGACCTGCGCCTTTGGACTTTTTGTCTTGGGCTTATTAATTGCACCCCCAGTCTGAGCCCACCTTCATTTTTCAATGTGTTTTGCTGCTGTATGCACCCCCCTTTGCTTATTTCATTTGTTTTATTTTATTTTCATGTAGTGTTTGCATTTTATTTTCTAAAATCATTTTAATGCATCTAAAAATCATAAAAAAAATCATGAAGTTTGTTCTTAGTTTTATAAAAATTTTCCAAATTTTATTTTCTTATTTTATTTTATTTTGGTGTCTTAATTAATTGTTTAATTGATTTTCTTTTTGAATTGTCTCACATGTGCATACTTTACTTGTAGAATTTATTTCTCATCATCTATACATGATCTTCTACTCATTCTTTTTGAATTTGTTATATGACATATTAAATTGCATAAAAACATTTTTGTTTCATTTTTAAAACTTTTTCATATTGCATTTTGGTCCCTCTCTTTTGCATATTGAATTATAGTGCTTACTTGATCTTTGCTTAATTGTTTGAGTTGCTTAACTTGTGATTTTTTGTGAGATATTTTAGCATGTGATTGTCTTTTGACTTAGATCATTGGAGTTTTAATTTCACAATTGTTGAATGTCATATGATACATGTTTGCTTATTTGTGCTTAAGTGACTTATGCATGATCATCTTTTGACATCTCTTTACACAAGTTGTTTTACCATGCTTAATTGATTGAGTTCCTTTGTGATTCTTTGAATGAGCCTTTGATATGATGTTTACCCTTGGTTGAGGTCCTTTGAGATTAAATTTTTCAATTTGTGGATTATGTTTGAATCATGTTTGAGTATGCCTAAGTGTTGGAACTTTGTCCTCTTTTTGTAGTTTACTTTGGTGCATGTTTTGAAGGTGTTGATTGATGTTTGGACTTGTATGACTTGAGTTTGGTTTTGATATGATATTTATGCATATGCTACTGCCTCATTGAGTTCTATACTTGGTTTTAATGTTACTTGAGCATAGTTGAATGCATTTGGTTTGAATTGTATGATGAATATCATTACCTTTCCTTTTGTGAACTTCTTTGGATCTTAATGCTTCATGTTTTAAATCACGTTTGCACACATGAATTGTTGATGATAATATGATATTGGTTCTGACTTGTCTTCATTTTCATATTTCCTTTCTCATTTCATTTTGATATGAAGTCCATGTATGCTTAATTGTGCATTTCATACAAGTATGCTTGCATTCTTTCATGTTTATCTTTGCATGCTTACTTGAATTGTTTTGCATTGATCTTTGAAACATGATTGTTGATTTGAGTTGGACATTTATGATATGATGTGCTTGCTGCCACTTATTGTATCTTATCTCTCTTCTTCTTCCTCTCTTTTCTTCTCTTTCACTCTTTCTCATCCCATGAATCTCAAGACTTGTTCAAGTCTTGGATTCTTTTTCCCCTTAGTCCAACTTAATTTTTGATTAAGCTTGGAGTAGGATTAGCATTAGGTTTTAGGTAGTCTTTTCTCCTAAACCTCACTAACCATAGGACATCCATGCATGATAACATTAGGACTCTTAGGTTTCCCTTTAGAGTTTCCTTTGTGTCGTCTCTCTTCTCATCTCAAAACAAAAGTAAAAAACACTTAATAAAGGTTAGCGCATATTGCATGTGAGCCTAGAATATGGGAAATGGAAGGAGGGGGGTTTCTCTCCACCTTCCTAGAGTGTTTTGCATACGGCCTGTTAGGACGACCATGTGATGCATTCGATCTTATACGATAGACTTGAATGCAATATGTGTTATTAACACAAAGATAATCAAAACACTTCTTTCTTAAAGGACAAAAAACAAACAAACAATAACGTCTTTCCTTCGGGAATTCTTTTCTCATCTCACTCACTCTCAACGTACGAACGTGCTCCTACTCGTTCTCCTGCAAGACGGTAATGCCTAAGTCTCCACACAGCGAGCTGCAACACCTGAGCTAGAACGTAAGTCGTTCCCTAAAAAACACAATCCACCCCTAGTGAGGGGAACTACGTCGCTCTGATTCTCATGCTCCCGATGAGATACGTAGGCAGTGGGGTAGGGCCCATGCGAGCACTTCTTTTATTTTCCCTACATTTGTTTCTCTTTCTCTCTCCCTTCCTTTTCCGGTTCTCCAGCTAGCAGTCCCTTTCCCTTTCCAGTAGTAGTGGAGCTCCAGTTTTCTACACCCTTTGATCGAGACAAGCAAGCGTGGATCCCATCGGGTACGATGGACGCGTGGGGGTGCTAATACCTTCCTCACACATAACCGACTCCCGAACCCAGATCTCTTGGTCGCAAGACCATGCTCTTTCCTTTTCCCTCAGGTTTATGCAGTGTTTCCTTTTCCTCTCTTGGGATAAATACACATTGCTAGCGACTCTGTTTCCGCGCCACTCTCGCGTTTGTACCGTTGGATGCTAATCTTTCGGGAGCGACAGCTGGCGACTCTGCTAGGGACTCTGGTTGACCTCTTGCTGGTCCATCCCCTTTAGCGAGTCGATCCTAGCGCTTGTCTGTTTCATTTCATTGGGTGTTTTTGTGGTGCTTTGTTTGGTTGTATATTACTGTATTGCTATTTTATTTGTTTTACTGTATTTACAGCTTTTATTGCATTGCATTCCATTTTATTATTGTCATACTGGATATTACTGTGCTGTGCTGGCTAGTTTTCTGTTTGGCGGGTTGGGATGTTCTGGGAGATAAGCCCACTACCCAGGCTTGAGTATATACACAGGTTTTAGAGTGGATAGTCGTAACGCTTGCATGGGGGTGGCCATGTATTGTTGTTCATGAGACCCACAACCAGAAGAGGTTCTATCAGGAGCAACCTGCTATTGTGCGTTGGTACAGGCCAGTAGGTATTCTCTTGAGGGATTGTCGACTCTGGAAACCATTCCCGAGGACTCAGTTGCGGCACTCCTCCCGAGGTATGACAGTGGCAGACCACGTTCTGTGGCAAACCCATTGCACATTCTCGACCCGAGGACCCAATGCTGGGAACTTGCTATAGGATTTCCTTTTGAAGTGAATCAGCGGACGACCTCTTTGATTGGCGATAGCATTGTATCCTTCGGGCTGAATGTGATATTGCTTCTCGAACCTCTGAAGCTGAGGATCTTTCGTTTTTGTGAATCAATTGAGGCCTCCTCGATTGGTGATGATGCCAAACCAGAAGTGGTGAACGTATCATCATTTCTCGACCTAAGAGCCCGGGATACTGAGGATCTTAGTACCCACACGTGAGAAGGGCGGGTTGTTTACAGGTTTGCAGGTAACCATGACCTTCTACCTACCCGTTGTTTTTGGATCCTTTGTCTCTACAGCCGTATCAGTGTGGTTATTTTGTTATCCCGGTTTGACTCAACAGTTTCTACAGAGCCTCAAGTTTGTCCAGCCAGTTCAGCACAGATGCTTGACGCCTTGATCCCATGTCCGTTGCATCTGCATCATCATCTTCGCATACATGTTCTTATACTTCCAAGGGACATTAACTTTGGGACTTGCTGCTGAGCATTTCCATCCATTTCTTGTGGTTTGTAAAATAAATTTGAATCAAAGCATAATGATTCCTTGGAAATATTTGAACATGGCATTTTGCATTGCATTCTCATTCTCATACGCATAACAGGTGTTCCAGAGCAAATTTCTCATTCTTACTTGGTACGATCTTCAGGATAGCCAGCTTGACCTGCCACCACTACTCGGCCTGTGATAATCATAGGATAGCCATGGAACAACTCCGTGCAAAAATGACCAAAATGAAGATTCAGATGGGGCAGTTTATGGGGAAGATGCAAGCTTTGTTTCAAGACTAGAAGATGCTGAGGGAGGAGGTCAATCAGATGAAGACTCAGTTGGGTTTGGTCATGGAAATTTTGAAAACAGTGTTAAAGAAGGAAAACAGTCATGTAATCGCTTCCGCAACAGAAGTCCTTAATCCTCCCATCTCTCTGGGGTCTTTTCTAGATCATGGATTTTCTCGTGAATCCCTTCTACAATCTGAAGTTCCAAAACTTCCCCACAGCAACCAGATATTGTCTCACAAGATAAGCCTAAGAATAAAAAGTGTGCACAGAGACCGAAGCAGTCTGAAAGAGTTTTTCATCCGCTCCCTATGCCATATTCTCAGCTATTACAGCATCTCCTTCAGTTGCAACTGGTACAGAAAAGGACTTTGGCTCCTCTTACTGGTAATCCCCCACCAGGCTACAATGCAAGAGCCCATTGTGATTTCCATTCTGGGACACCAGGGCATACTGTGGAGAAATGTAGGGCCTTTCAGCACCAAGTCCAGGATTTGATTGAGGCAGGGGCAATTGAATTCACGTCGGGCGGCGTGAGCATACGAGGTGATTTTACCCCAATTGCTGCAAAGGAAGTAGAGACTACTCCCCTCTTTGCAGGATCCACCTCAGGTCTTGAACTTTCTCCACAGCCTTTTGCTGCAGAAGCTCTACGTCAGCGACCTTTGTTTGTGCCTTAGCCGAACATGGAAAGGAAAGTACAAGCGCAGGTTGGGCGCCCGAATCAACAGCAGCAGCAGAATCATCAGCAGCAGAGGCAATTCAGACCAAGAGGGCCCAAGAGGATATTTGTTATTATTCCTATCCCTTATAGTCAGTTGTTTGCTCGTCTGCTCAAGAACTCTCTGATCCAGCTGAGGAATGTCGCGCCAGTGCCATACCCCATTCCTCCGGACTATGACATGAGTGCTAGCTGTGAGTTCCATTCAGGAACGTTTGGGCATATAATTGATAATTGCAATGCATTCCAGCATGAGGTGCAAGACTTGATTGACTCAAAGGTCATCACGCCAGATGGTACCCCTTGGGATTGAAGCTTCTTTGTCAGGGTAAGCACTAGATTGCAAGAGCATCATCAGACGCAATAAGTCTAGACGGAGTCAAGTCTCCTCAACAATGGCAAGCATTGGTTTCTTTACTACATTTTCATATGTAGCTTTCCTTTGTTTGTTTAAACATTGTCTGCATGTAAAAACGTGTTTGTGTTTGAATGTGGATGATGTGTTGTTCTTGAAGTATCTTACTTTTATGCACTCATGTCATGTTTATATGCACTGCAATACCAACCTTTCTTGTCTAGACTCTTGGAGGGAGGATGACGAAATAAGAACGCAGATTTCAAATGGTATGCTTTTGGATAAAACCCTATTAAGGATGTACATGCATTGTTTCTAATTCACAAACACCGGAGAGATAAGGAGATAGACCTTTGTCAACCCCTTTGAGCCTAGTAGTAGGAGTTCTTTCTAAAAACGAAAAACCCTCAATTTTAACCCAGGGGCAGGGTAGGCGTCAGTTAGTTTGACCAAGTGTTCAACTTTCAGAAGGAGTGTACATCTGAGGATCCACTACCTTTCATTCTACTATCAAGAGGTTAAGAGGCGTAGAACCACAATGGTTACTCCTCACCAACCGAAGAGTGAAACAGTCACAGCCCTTTCAAACAAGTCAGGCAAAACGGTGTCACACGACTTGTTCAAAAAAAAAAGAAGAAAAAAAAAGGAGAAAAAAGAGAAAAAGAAAAAGCCTGCTAAGTCGAAAAACTTGAAAGCAAGTGACTTAGGCAAAAGTTAAGGCATCCCGCTGGACTTCAAAATTGAAAACTCAAAAGAGTCAGTCCAGGCAAAAATTAAGGAACAGAAAGCAAAAGAATGAAAAGCGAAAAACGGAAAAGATTACAAAGAAAAATCCTCAAGAACAAAGTCGTGTGACTATAGACACAAAAGACAAAAGGGGTGACTGTTGCTCCAAAACCTCATCAGATCTCGAACCATCAATTGCATGGGTTCTTTAAAGATCATAAAACCTTTTGAGAGATGAGCGCTTGTGCCAAATTAGCTGAACATAGGATTGGAGAATATCACGAAGAGTGGGTGGGTACCACTAAACTTTGAGCCATAAATCCTTTTTTCTCAAAACCGTGAACCAGGCCACGTTACAACCCTTAAAAGTCCTAATTGAAATAGGGTTCAGTCTTAAGGCGTACTTCAACGAGACAGCGTTCCTGACTCCCATGAGTTGTGCTAATAAAATTTTTGTCGGTGTTGCATGTGCGTATTGCTTTCCTTTCAAAAATAAGTGTCGTAACTCGGTTGTGCAACATATGTTCAATAAGGACTTCAAGGATAACATGAGTGTTGCATTAGATTTGTCATTCTCATAATAAACATTTTCTGCTTGCATGTGTTTGACATCAAAGAAGCTTACACGATGAACACCAGTCGAGAAGCTTAAACTAGCCAAGTTGAGATGCCTGAGATTCCAGAGGACGTGCTGTTGAAAGATTATGTGGGAAAAAGACGTTCACAGCCATTTGTGTTGAGATGTAACCAATCTGGGACAATCACACTGGGAAATCTCTTCAAAATGTAGCCAAGATGGGGCATTCATGTTGAGAAAATTTCTTCGAACTGGGGCAATTATGTCGAGATCCGGTAAATCTCTCCACAAGCGTGTAAACTGGGGCAATCACGTCGAGGTTCGGTAAATCTCTCGAAGACTAGTCGGTCAGAGACAAATATACTACAAGGCTTGTACTGGGGCAGGTCACTTCAAGGGCGCGAGAAGTTTTTACCTTCAGAACACAGTCAATTAATAGCACCTCTGCAAGGTTCAGAATACTGTGGCAGAATATTTCAGGTCATTACGATCCTTCTCGAGGTGGTTTACTTCATGAATCATGAAGTATGGGACAGTTACGCCCAGACCGGATACATCTCTAAGAGTTTGAAAACCCTGGGGCATGGTTGAACGCCAGTTTTTTCTGTAAAATCCTCTTAAGATGATTGCTTCAAGTAGACCCTGTGGTCTAGGGCAAAGTTGGAAAGTTAAAGGAACTGTGTTTCGCCCTTGACAATCAATATGCAGAAACTTGAAGCACTGAGTTGTTCTCAGTGTGGGACTTTTGGAGTCTTTTCCTCCCCAAGCAAAGACAGCTTCTCAGCAGGAAGGCTATTCTTGGAGGTAGTCATCCCCAGCGTATTTACAGAGCTTCATGATCCCCAGCAGCATTGTCAAATGGTGGTACCAAAGTCACTCTTTTGTCACAATGTTTATTGATTGAATCCATCGTCTGGCCGACGATCGCGCACGACGGTGCGATATTGACAAGTTAAGTGCAACTGGGTAGCACTGTATCTTACTAAGTCGATTCTCCTATTCAGCACTTCCAACAGCTACAAGCTTTTTCTGTGTCGATAACGGTTGTAAACTCCCCAGTAAAGTTACTTCACACGCCTTGCAGCTGATGTTCAAGACTCAGTTAGTGGCCAGGAGTTTGGAGATGTCGAATCTTCTCTAAAATCCTCTTGGGACGTTTTCCCCAGATCAGACTTGTATCTTGGGGAAAAATCAAGTGGTTGACCATCTCAAGCATGGAGCATCATGAAATTCCCCTGCAGGAGTATTCCAGATCTATTATCCCCAACAGAGTGGCCTCCTAACTACTGCATCCTAGCTCAAGTCTCGGTATTAGTTTAAGAGTTGAAGGATGTTGGATCTTCTGTAAAATTCTCTTAAGAAACATTCCCTGGCATGAGACGCTTTGAATTGATTCTCCCCAGCAGAGTTTGTTGTAAGTTTAGTTCCCCAGTAGAGTTTGAAGAGGCGTGGTCTTCTGTAAAATCCTCTCAAGGGACATCTCCCCAACAGAGTTTGTTGTAAGCTCATTAATCCCCAACGGAGTTCTATGGTTGTAGTTACTCCCTAAGCAGACTGGTTCAGATAATGCCTCCTCAGCAAAGTTATCATTTCCTACAGTAGCCTTAACAGGTTTGTCAAGGCAGTGCCTAGATCAGGAGGTCAGGCCAATTTGTCTTCCCCAGGACGGTCTGCGACCGCGAAGTCAATCCAGCTAGTTATTCCCCAGCGGAATTGCTTTCCTTTCCTCAGTATTTATTTTGCTAAGGACTTTTTTGCATTTTGCATATAGTATGCATAGCATCCTCAAAAAACGCGTAGCATTTCCATCGAGATGGAGCATTACGCCATGAAAAAATTCAAACATATGCATATGAAGCATAGGCCAGTTTTGATAACTTGTGCGAGGGTCCAAAACTTTGCTCCTTGTATCATTGGCAAAGCCAGAAAGAATGCCTTGTTCATTTCCCAACAAACATTTCAAAGCAGTGCAAAAGGGTTTCATCATTTTCCTCCCCACAGAGTCATATCTCTCAGCTTACAAGTCTCTTGGAACCATTCCCGATAGGATTCCTACAGCCGTTCCCGACCGCTCCCTTTGAGTTTTAACCATGCCAGTTCCCGACAGGCCCCGTTACCCATTCCCGATAGGTAAGCCTTGGTTATAAACTGCAGCCGTTCCCGACCGCTCCCTTTGAGTTTTAACCATGCTAGTTCCCGACAGGCCCCGTTACCCATTCCCGATAGGTAAGCCTTGGTTATAAACTGCAGCCGTTCCCGACCACTCCTTTTGAGTTTTAACCATGCCAGTTCCCGACAGGCCCCGCTACCCATTCCCGATAGGTAAGCCTTGGTTATAAACTACAGTCGTTCCCGACAGCTCCCTTTGGTTTGAACCTTGCCAGTTCCCGACAGGTACACTTGCCCATTCCCGATAGGCAAAACAGGTCCAAGCTCACCAGTTCCCGACAAGTATTTCACCAGTCCCGACAGGTATTGCACCAGTTCCCGACAAGTATCTCACCAGTTCCCAACAGGTTATTCGCCAGTTCCCGACAGGTTTCCTATGGGGTTCAATGGTTCCAAGGTCTTCCTCACAAACTTTTCTTCCTTACCTTTGCTTCGTTTACATCATTGTCTCTAAACACACAGTGCAAATTTTTGTCGGTTATTTCTGTATTCAATCCCTATGTATCTTGAATTCCTGATAGTCATTGCTTTCATCCATTCAGATTCACAGTTGATTGAATAGGGGCAGCTGTAATACCTCAAAATTTACCTTCATGTTTCTCAATAATTGGTCTATGCTTTACTCAGTTGCATTCTATAGTAGGTCATAGATTGCATAGCATGGCATTCAGCATAGGCCATGGGATCAAGGAACTTGGTCCATATTCTCAAGTCTCAAGCTTCAAGGTGGCTCATGGGGTTCATCATATCTTCTTAAGGTCAAGCATGGCAAAGGATTTCAAGTGGATATTTTCCTCCTGATCAGAGGGACCAATTAGGGTTTGTGAATCAAAAGGACTTCTTGAAGGGCTTTGTAGATTCAAGCATGTTCTTTTGGTATTCCATATGCTCACAAGTGTTCATGGATAGAGATTTGGTTGATGGTTCTTTGGTGAAGAATGTTCAGTGGATCAGTTGTTTGTGAACCAAGAAAAGTCAACTGTAAAGGAGAAAGTCAACTGTGGAATTTTGAGGTTCTCTTCATGGTTTTCAAGGCCTCACATCCTCATATGGTCTTCAAGGGTCAAGATTCATGTCATTCATCAAGAATCAAGAGTTTGTGCAAAAGATACTAAATTTGGAAAATGACCTATAATGAGAACTTTCCATTTTTGGCAGTTTTTTCACCACATTCATCTTGACCTTTCATCATCAAGGAAGCTTCAAATCAATTTTCCTCCAACATGAAAGTTGAAGATCTTTCTCTCCCATTTCCAAAAAGTACTAGCTTGTCTCCATATCATTTGTGGTTCCCAAGTTATGGTCAAAACAATGCAAGGTGTATTTCATGGATTCCTTATATGTCAAATTTTCCACCATTTGCATTTTCACTCAAAAGGACTTGTAATGTTCCCAATTGCTTCATGCCACATTACAACATCAAAATACAAGTCAAGAGGATCATTTTTGGCTTTTGAATCATTCATTCCATGACTTATTTTTCACTTATTCAACAAAGTTCAAAAATGCAAATTGATTCAAAACTCACCAACCAAGTCATTGCAAGGCCCAATTCCATTTCATTTGTGATCAGCATGGAAAGTGTGAGTGGTTTATCATGAGAACCATGAGTTGGCACGTGAGAATTAAGGGTGGTAACACAAAGTGCAAAATTGCAAATTCATCCAAATCTTACTAACCAAAGGATTAACCACTTGCTAATCACAATCAGTGGACTAATGGAGAGTATATAAGCTAACTCATGCCTCCAAAATTAGGGCATGCACTCTCATATGTTCAGAATTTCAAAACTCACTCTCACTTTCTCTCCTTCGAATCTCTCATTCCTTGAGGGTTTTTGAAATTTTCATGGCATATTCTTGATCAGTGAGTTGAAATGAGCACGAATCATCCATTGTTTTAAGCTGAAAGTGAGGTTTTCATCAAGTTCATTTCAAGAGGATTCAAATTCAAAACTCAAGATCCATACTATATTCAAGCTCTAATTGCATTTATTTTGCAATTAGAGGTTCCTAAGGCTAGATCTGCAGCTTATCTCTGGTTTTCTAGGAGTATTTTAAGCTCTTCAAGATCTCAGGTTAGTGAACTTTTCATGCTCTTAGAACTTGAATTTTAAGTGTGCATAATGATCTACGAGGTTCACTGAGCATGATGATATGTTTTGTTTGAATTTTGGACGTGTAGATTGTGTGCATTTTGAGATTTAAGTTTTGGATCTAAAACTTCTTTCGTTCGATTTGCTTTGTGTGGCGATTGTTTGTGGAAATGGATGTGATATTATTCATCCTTGTTGAATTCTGGTTGGAATAGTGTGTTTGTTTGCATTTTCTGGATAAGTTTTCGTTGTAGCACACCGGAGGGGGTGACCGGAGCCCTAGCTCCGGCGACTGGTGGTGTTTCAGTCCGGCGAAGGGTTTAAATGAAGAAGACGCAATCATGGTCGTCCGTTTGCTTGATCTAACGCTCCTCAGCTTGCCATCTCATTTAAAATTATGTTTTATTTTGTGATTACATGTGTGTTTTCCCATGCGTGTTAACATGTGCTCTCAATCTGAACCTCTTATCTTGTTTACTTTTTAAATGTTAGACTTAATCTAATGCATTGATTTGATCTGGTGGATGAGATGGTGACAGCACATTAAAATGTGCATGTGCTTGACACGTGAGTTTTTATGGTGTTTTGAATGATTGTGTGTTTGGGTGTATATATGGATTATGGTGTGCATGTGAATCAAGTCCATTGATCATGATTACTTGTTGAGTTCATTGACTGTTGGTAAGCGTGAGATTAATCCATTGGTTGTGATTGAATCTGATGTTTGGCTGAGTTCCATTGTTTTCCTTTGTATCATACCCCAAATTTTGACCACTAAGATTTCCCATCATTGTGCAAATCATCAGCACAATATGGATGGACCATCATACCTCATTAGTCTCCACAAAGGTGGGTAAGCATTCACTACAAACAGGATTTAGGCTTTCAAGCCCTCGCAGAGCTCTTAGACAAAGGATCAATCATGGAATGACATGATCTTCAACTTGTCTAGCCTCTCAAATATCTGCAATGGATCAAGAGGACTCCCACTACAAGGATTAAGCACAAGGCTGCTCCCTTCTAAGTGGATCAAGTCTCAGGATCGCCTGTGTCACCAAATTAGGGTTTGGTCGACTAGGGCCTCCAGATGGAAATTTTCCTCTGGGCATGAGCCAATGCTTCAAAGCATAACCTAAAATGCTCCATGGAACATCATAAACCCCATCATCAAGTCAATTTAGCCTCGGGGGATGCATACATCAAAAATCAAGAATTAGGGTTTCTTGACCTAATTCACCCCTAAGTTGACTTTTGGGACAAATCATGAGCCAAGACCTCAAGACATGATTTGAGGGTCTCCAACATACCACATTGATCCATTTGCAACAATGGATTAACCCAAGAAGCTTGAGCAACAAGTTTCAATTTCATCTGAACCACAGTTAGGGTTTCGCGAGAAAAGTCAACTGTAGCTTTGACTTTTGATCAGGACATGCTCCCAAGCCGTGGGACACGATTAAATACACCCTATAACACCCATGGAACATGTCCATCAATTTTGATTTAGGTCAAGGACATGATTTCCTGAAGAATCGCACAGTTTGGAATTCATCTGATAAAAAGTCAACTGTGCACAAAAGTCAAACTTTGACTTTTTGAGATTTTTCATAAAAATGGATTTTTTAACCCTAAAATGATGTTAATGTGTGATTGGAATCATCATTCATCAAGAAAAATCAAAGAAAGTGGGATAACTTGTAAAAGGGGTAACCATAAAAACTTAGAAATTTTTCTAAGTTATGAAAAAAAGTGGCAAGGGTACCAACTTTGGAGGATCATAACTCCTAAACCACAAAGCCATTTTCCCCCATCCAAAGCTTGATTTGTAGCCCTCATTACCCTCTACAAAAACTTCAACTAGACCTAAGTCCAATTCATTAAGGATTTTGAGTTATGCTTGGATCAAAATGGCTAAAAACTTAAAATTGACATTTTTCAGCACTTAGCCAAAATCTGCCTTGTAATTTCAGCACAATGTCCCAACTTTAAGGCTGTTTTTCTCCATGATCCAAGTTGAACCAGGTCTAGGGCAAAACATCAAAGTTGAAGTACGTCATCTAAGTTTTCCGAAAAGTCCTAGAACGTCCATGTAGCATACTCGAGCAGGGAGTTATGGATCTTACAAAAGGGCTTGCTGAAGCTTAATTTTTCAGGGGCAGATTTGCACATTTTATGTGCCACACGAATTTTCAAGCCTTGTCATCAGTTTGGACACATCTAAGGATCAAATCCAAGTGAGATGATCTGATCCATGAACCTCCCAATTCCAAGGAACAAAGAAAAGCATGCCAAAGCCTAGAAATCCCTAAAAGAGGGACAAAACTCTAATTTTGGTTTGGAGCATTTAATGGATGCTTAGAGGTGGCATGTACTGAGCCATTCTCATCTGAAATCAGTCAAGACTTATCCAAGACCAAGGGAACCAGCAGCCTGTGCCCTAACCTCTAGTCAATGGCTAGAGGAGACTTGGATTTTCATTGGCCAACATGGAACAAACACCTACTGCAGTTGCCATTCACTGTGGATCCCAAAACAAACTTGCTCCACTATAAATAGAGCTCATTTGTGTTCAGTTTGAGTACACCAAAGCCATCAAACAAATGCTTTCCTCAAATTCTCTCTTTCACTCCAAAATGCCTTCTTTAGTAAGAAAGTTCTGAGTTTTTGAGCTAGAGAGCAATTCCACTCAAACTAATCACACACACATCTCATATATATCATATGTAAGCTGTGCAAACCATCAAAAGTGACCTGTAATCACAACATCACAAAGTCACCTCTCAAAACCTCAAAATGACACTTTTTTGCATTTTTCAAGCCAAGTCTTGATTCAGTCACTTTCCAAACCAGTTAAAACCTTAAACACACTCTAAATATCATCCTTGAACTGTCCCAAATGGTGCCACACATCTGGAACACCATTTGAGAGAGTTGGCATTTTGGCCGTTTTTGACCATTTCGCGAGAAAGTGCACAAACTTGCTCCAGAGGTTTCCAGCCGATTCCAACCATCCTAAAAGCTTCTAAGAGGTCATTTGAGGTTGTCCAAAGCATCAAATCATTTCTGGAACAAAGCACTTGGAAGGTTGCCCAAAATCTCCAAAAAAGAGGTAAAATTCACAACTTGAATTCTTTGAATCATGCTTTCCTTTGTTGTCCACATACATGCATCATATTGAACAATTCTTGAGGTAAAAATGTAGTCCTTAATGTGTATGTTGTGATCCTCCCACTGTTTGCATTTTGACATGTTTTTATGTAGAATTTTGGTTGTTTCCAAATCATGTTCAGTTCTGTTTTTTTTTCATTGGTATGTTCTATACATTAAGTTTTAGTTTGCATGAGTAACACCATTGGATTCCTTGCGAAAAAATGGTCAAGATAGGTTTTTACAGATTTCAATTCCGATGAAAATTGGGAGAGTTACGCGCGTTGAAAATTTTACGCGAAACGACGTCGAATTAACAATAGCGGTTCTGTTTTTTCGCTTTGTACAGTGAGTTTCCGAGTGTGTTAATAATACCATTGGATTCCTTACGAAAAATCGGTCAAGATAGGTTTTTACGGATTTCAATTCCGATGAAAATTGAGAGAGTTACGCGTGTTGGAAATTTTACGCGAAACGGCGTCGAAAACAACGTGCAGTTTTGGTTTTTTAATTTCTGCATTTTGTGTGTTGAGTTTTCGTGTGCGTGAGTGATACCATTGGATTCCTTGCGAAAAATCGGTCAATATAGGCTCTTGCGGATCTTGATTCAGTTAAAAATCGAGAGAGTTACGCGTGTTGGAAATTCGACGCGGAACAATGTTTTTAAACGTAGCAGCTCTGGTTTTTTTATCGCTGCGTTTTGTACGTTGGGTTTCGGCATACGTGTGCGATACCATTGGATTCCTTGCGAAAAATAGGTCAGGATAGGCTCTTGCGGATCTTGATTCGGTTAAAAATTGAGAGAGTTACGCGTGTTGGAAATTCGACGCGGAACGATGTTTTTAATCGATAGCAGTTTTTTTTTTAATTTCTATGTTTTGTGTGTCGATTTTCCGTGTGCGTGAGTAATACCATTGGATTCCTTGCAAAAAATCGGTCAGGATAGGCTCTTGCGGATCTTGATTCGGTTAAAAATCGAGAGAGTTACGCGTGTTGGAAATTCAACGCGGAACGATGTTTTCAAAACGATAGCAGTTTTGGTTTTAATTTCTGCGTTTTATACGTCGATTTTCCGTCTGAATGAGTAATACCATCGGATTCCTTGCGAAAAATCGGTCAGGATATGCTCTTCCGGATCTTAATTCCGATAAAAATTGAGAGAGTTATGAGTGTTTGAAATTTGATAAAAACGTGTTGAAAATTAAAGTTTCGGTACTCGTTTTTACCCCAAAAGAAATGTCGGAGATGATATTTTGATATCTTTCCTCTTTTTCTTACTTTTTATTTTCAAAACTCAACCAATTTTTTTCACATAGCAAAAAATCATCATTTTCCAATTCATACCCCATAATATTTTAATCCACAAAAAATCACAAAAAAAAATATTATTTTTAATATATTTAAAAATAGTGTTTTATATTGTTTTAAATGCTTTTAAAATGATTTCTTTTTTTTCTTGATTTTTAAAACCAAAATGATTTTAAATATTTATGTTGATAAAATATTTTTTTTCATAAACTTTAATCATTATTTAATGATTTTATTTGATATTTTTATCATTTTTACTTAATTTTTCTTGAAAAAATCCCTAAAAAATGAAATTGGGGTTTTCTTTGATTTTCACACTAACAAATCTTATTCAAAACTTTTGGGCCTCTATTAGAATGTAAGACCCAATCCCCTTTTAACCAAAACAATTTTGGGCCTCACTTATTGTATAAGTCCCTCTGCGTTAAAAGAAAACTTCGGCGCGATCGCCATTTTCAAACGAAAATCAACTGGGCTTCTCTTTGAGCTGTAAGTCCCATTTCTTTTCATTTTTTAACACTTGGGCCTCTATTAGAGTGTAAGACCCAACCCTTTTTTTAACGAAACAATTTTTGGGCCTCAGCTATTGTATAAGTCCCGATACGTTAAAAATCTCGGCGCGATCGCTATTTTCAAACTGAAAATATTTTGGGCCTCTCCCTGAGTTGTAAGCCCCATCTTTTGTACAAAAATACACTTTGGGCCTCTAATAGAGTGTAAGACCCAACCCCTCTTTTTTTGTATTTTCTCATTTTTCATATTGTTTTTTAATGATTTGGAAAATTAATAACTCCCTCAATTTTGATTATTTTTTATTGGTTCTTTTTTTGAAAAATCACAAAAATAGTAAAATATTTTATTCTACAAAAAAATCAAATTTATATTATTTATTTAATATAGTTGGTATTTTTGTGAATAAATTCATTTTTAATTGTTTTTTAAGCATTTTAAAAGTGAATATTCATCTTGAAAATAAAGACTATGGGCCTCCCCTCGTGTTGTAAGCCCCATTTATTTTCTTTAAACTCTTTGGGCCTCTAATAGAGTGTAAGACCCAATCCCTTTGTAAATACCAAAATTTTGGGCCTCAGTCACTTGTATAAGTCCCACGGTGTTTCCAAAACCTCAGCGCGACCGTCGCCCTTTTCAAAATTAACCATTGGGCCTACCCTCGAGTAGTAAGACCCATTTCTTTTCTTAAAACTCACTTGGGCCTCTAATAGAGTGTAAGACCCATCCCTTTGTACAGAAAACCTTTTTTGGGCCTCAGTCACTTGTATAAGTCCCTCTGTACAAATTCAACAGTGCGCTCACTGATAAAACCCTGGGCCTCTCCTTGAGCTGTAAGCCCCAAATCTTTCTTTTTCAAAGCACTTTCTCCTTTGATTTTGAATATACTGTTGTTTCCAATCTTTCTTTGTTGAACAACTAACCAAACAGCATGGAAGCTCTACAACCGAGTAAGTGTTTACCCGCTTTCATTTACCGCTTTCATATGTATATAACTGTATTATGGGGTTGTTTCACTGTAAGTCTCCCTTCACAAACTCATATATATATATATAACTGTATTGTGGGGCTATTTCGCTGTAAGTCTTCTTTCATAAACTCATATCAACTGTGTAATAATAGTATAGATATTTAGAGTTTCCCCGGCAACTACGTCTAGAACTAGGTGACGCCGTTTCGTTTATTCGTAGAAATAGACAACTAGATCCCCAATAGGATCACCAGATACAATCTTCTCTTCGGCTGTCCTCATTAGGAATTGTAAAGAAACTCTACTCCCCAAGATGAATGTCTTCTCCGTAAATGGCATCTTTGAGTTTCTTCTAAATTCTCGAACTTTCCTGACTTGATCTATTCCTTGTGAATAGCTTGCCTTGAATTTCTCGGGGTTTGGGGACCCACGGGCTTCTTAAAAGCATCGTCCTCCTCTTGGGCATCATACAAGGACCCACAGGCTTTCTAAAAGCAACCCCGCCTCCTCTTGGGCTTAGTACAAGGACCCTACGGCTTCTTAGAAGTATTCACAGCCTCCTCTTAGGCTTCGTATAATGATCTCTTCCTCCGAGAATGATAGCCTCCTCTTGGGCTTAGTACAAGGACCTGTCGGCTTCTTAAAAGTTTCTAGCCTCCTCTTGGGCTTCATACAAATAGTCCCGACGACCTCCTAGAGGTATAGGAACAGAACTTAGTCATCTTCATAGAACAGTCCTTTCAAAGAGTCTACTACTATTTCTCAAAGCATAGTACAAAAGATAAAACTCTAGACACAGATAGTCTAACTTCCTTGAGTCTCAAAGACATTCTCAAGTGACCCCTTCGTTAAATAGGAAGGAAACCCGCAGACTCGGGCAGTCTCAATACCCTTTGGATTTCCCGTTTCCTCAAAGAGAAGGAAATATCCCTGATCATCAAATCAAATCCCTGAGTACAGTGTTGCTCATATAAGAACTGATTTTCTCTTTAAAATCAGTATACTGGACCTGTCACTTAACTGAAACAGTTACCATAGCCTCCTCTTGGGCTTTGTTCAATGATTCTTCCCAGCGAAGCAAACGTTTAGCCTCCATCTCGGGCTTCGTACGAGATACCAAGATTCTCCCCAGCGGAGTCAATCAACGTTTAGCCTCTCTCTCGGGCTTTGTACGAGACACATAAGAGATTCCCTCGTTGAGTCAATCACCCCTTTCGCCTCCATCTCGGGCTTCATACGAGATACAAAGACTCTCTTGTTGAGTCAAACATTTTTAGCCTCCATCTCGGGCTTCATACGAGATACAAAAAAAGGCTCTCTTGTTGAGCCAATCAAACTTTCAGCCTCCATCTCGGGCTTTGTACGAGATACAAAGACTCTCTTGTTGAGTCAAACCTTGTAGCCTCCATCTCGGGCTTCGTACGAGATACAAAGACTCTCTTGTTGAGTCAAACTTTTAGCCTCCATCTCTGGCTTCGTACGAGATACAAAAACACTCTCTTGTTGAGTATAAATGATTCTCCTATTGAGTCAACCCTTTTAGCCTCTCTCTCGGGCTTTGTACGAGACACATACTAGCCTCCTCTTAGGCTTTGTATAAGAAAACCACAGGTTGATCCAATCAACCTTTTAGCATTAAAGTTGTGCCTCGTTCACAGTACACAAACATCAACAACTCCTTTCCCTTCATCTAATCGCTGTAAGGGGCAAGCCTCTGGATCATCTACATCCATGCCACTGTCCCTCTTTTAGCATGAGAAATTCCTAAGGAAAGATAACATTGCTCTACACTGAGTTAAAGTCTTCTCCTTCAGGTTAAAATCCCCTTTAAAGGAAATTATGGCATTGCTAGGATCCGCGTATCCCGGTTAAAGTAATTCTCCTTTATAACCAGTCACCCAACAGTTGGGACAGACAAACCCTTCTTTAGAGATGACAAATTCTCTCTAAAGCCGAGGTCTTTCAGCTTCACGTCTTGGGCTTTGAACAAGACACAAATAGACTTTTCAGCTTCACATCTTGGGCTTTGAACAAGATACAAATCACCTTCAGCTTCACATATTGGGCTTTGATCAAGATACAAATCACCTTTCGCTTCACGTCTTGGGCTTTGAACAAGACACCAAAAACACCCATTTCCTCCCATAGACTAGGAGGAACTACGAACGCTCTGATTTCCCTGTTTCGGTAAATGGGAATACGTAGGCATAAGATCGAAAGAAAAGATCTTAGCAAGCGCAATCAACAAAAAACAAAAGTCCCATACTCTCACATACCTATCAAAAAGCATCAGTCCTAACATCCTAATCCTTGTTCCCCGCCAGAAACCTTCTTCCCAAATAAAAAGAAAGAAACCGTATTGGCGAAAATACAAATAACCAGTACAAAGGCCCCCCCACATTGATAGCATTCGTAACCTAACAGACCACTGTTTAAACTCAGTATGCAAGCAGGGTTAATTGGAGACATCTATTTCCCTTCCTTATTCAGCTCACAATAGGATAAAAAATGAATCGACCTGTAGTTTAAGCTCAAACCGCAGAGAGCGACCAGCGCTTAAGAACCTCGTCCAAAATCTCTCGCTACAGAAAAATGGCGCCCACCGTGGGGCGTGTCTTTCTTTCTTTCTGTTTTCCTCGTGTAGAAACTACAGAGTGGTAACTCAACCGGGGAGCCATTTCTGTCAGGAACTTAGGATTCTTAGATTTATAAGTCTAGGATGATTAGGACAAATATATATACTGCTTTTCCTAATTGCTATACGTGTTTATTTTTCTGCTAATGGGAATGCGGGTGATGTCGTATGTGGAAAGAATGAGTATACACTTAAGATAAGTGATGGCGACGGGGTCGACCATCAACCTCAATGGAGGCTGGCCAACGCAACCCATTCACTCTTCTAGCCAATGGGCCGGTTGTTAAGTCTGAGAAGCTGAGGAGCCAAACCCTTTCGTAGTGCGGAAACTATTGGAAATAGTTGTTACGCGATACTACCCTCATTTGAGGCTGGTGATCTATTCTCGGTGAATGGCACTTACTCTAAGATTGCTCTACAACTCGCTGGCGATCCGCTTGTTGTTTTGCTTTCCTGGGAGGAGCTGATGATAATGAGTACAGGTACAAAAATCACCCTAGTATAAACCTTTGGGGATGGGTAGAGCCTTGACTTCATGACAACGACCCTTTGACCCCATGTTTTTCCTATGTTTTTGTGTGCTGCATTCATGCATTCATCTAAAAAACATTAAAACATTCAAAAAAACTTCTCTTCTAGTCTCTCTGTTTTTCAAAATAAACTAAGACTGTGATTGCAAATATCAGAGAAAAGGATTGCACTAATGGATTTCGGTAGAAGGAGAACTCACCAGTATACCTTCAAGGTTCCAAAACTAGAGGATTTGAGAAGGTTAGCGAGGATGATCACTAACCCAGAGGCTTTCAGAGCCAAGTACGGAGGTCTGTTACCACTGTTAAGAGTCCATGTGATTGAGGGAATCATGGACGCGCTCGTTCAATTCTACGATCCTGTTTATCACTGTTTCACATTCCCGGATTACCAGCTAGCACCAACGCTGGAGGAGTATTCTCATCTGATCGATCTACACATTACAGATCGAGCTCCATTTTCTGGACTGGAATAAATTCCAAAGAATCAGACTATTGCAAGAGCAATTCATTTGGACGAGTCTGAGGTCAAGACTCACATGACTACTAAGGGTGGCATCCATGGTTTGCCAGCCCAGTTCTTGACAAAGAAAGCTCTGTACTTTGCTAGTATAGGGAACATCACTGCTTTTGAAAGCATCTTTGTCTTGCTCACCTACGGGTTATTTTTGTTTCCCAACATCAATAACTTCGTCGATATCAACGCCATTAAGGTTTTTCTCATTGGAAACCCTGTGCCGACTTTGCTCGCAGATGCATATCATTCTGTACACTTGGGGAATTTGTACAATGGAGGGGAGATCACATGCTGTGTAGCTCTGCTTTATAAATGGTTTATCTCTCACTTGCCCAAGTCTGCTGCTTTTTGGGATTGTAAGAGTGCCTTACGTTGGTCTCAGAAAATCATGTCTCTTACCAATTCTGATATAGATTGGTGCAATAGGATTTATGAGGGAATCAGGATCATTGACCGTTGTGGAAACTTCCCCAACGTACCCCTCGTAGGAACTAAAGGAGGAATCAATTACCATCCAGTGTTGGTTCTTCGTCAATTTGGATACCCGATGAGACACATCCCATTGGGTGTTCATCTGGAAGGTCTTTTCTTCAAGGAAGGAGAAAACGACAGAGCACTAAAGATGGAAATAGTGGACGCTTGGAAACACGTTCATAAGAAAGGACGAGAGTCTCTGGGAAAATCGGACTGTGTCTCGGTGGAGCCTTGTCTCTACTGGGTACAAACTAGAGCTCTTAAGCTAAAGATGCCTTATCCTCGTTATGGAATTCTTCCGCCGAGGGAGTCTGTCATGTACTTCATGACGGAAACTGAAAAGCTTCAGGTTACTCTCAACAAAGTTCAATGGGAGAAAAGGTCTTGGAAGAACAAGTACCGCACCCTCGAAGTAGAGTGCACCAAAATACAGCAATTACTAAAAGGGAAAGATGCTCTGATTGAAATTTTGGAGCAACATGCTGTAGAGAATCAGGATAACCAAAGGAATTTGCTCGCTCCGTTCACCTGGCAAAGGAATGACAACCCGACAACGGCCCAAGAGCCCCGGTTAAAGAAAAGGAAGATACCAGAATCAGCACCCGATTTCTCTTCAGAGAGGACTCGGGACCCTTTAGCTTAGGTTTCTGTTTCTGCACTTTGTAATCTACTGTATTTCCATTTCTGTAATCCTTTGGAATTCAATAAAAAGGGGTTTCCCCACCGTTTGATATTTGCAATCTAATTGTCGAAGTTTATTTTGATTAAACCAAAAAAAAACAATTAATATAATCATTGCATTCATCATTCTCACATCGCGTATTCTTCTTCCCTACGAATCTCACGTTTGTGTCTCGGTTCTAGAGTCAAACTGTCTCATTCGTACAATACTCGGGCCAATCGTCAGAAAAAGATGGATGATCTTGAGGAAGAAAACAGAGAGTTGAAGGAAGATATCGACGCTCTGAGAGAAGATATGAGAAAGCTTCGTAACGACATGCAAGTCATGGCAGAAGCTCAGCTACAAAGAACTATGATCTCAGAGATCACCTCAATGCCCATAGTGGAGAAGAATGATCCTAGGTATCAGATGTCGAAAGATCGTCCCTGGGGCAGGCCTGTCAACTATATCCTGGAAGGATATGTTCTGCCGATCACTGAAGATCAGGGAATCGCAACAGAAGCCGTTGGGCCTGAAGGTTACAAACTTCGGGAAAGCGAAGATGCCAGGGGCATACTGAAGACTCCTGAAGGTTACAAACTTCGGGAAACGCCAAGACTCACTACCGTAGTCACGGTACCACCCCCTGTGGAGCACACTATCCCAGAAGGACAGATTCCACCAATACCTGCTGGTAAAAGAGAAACTATGTTTGACATAATGGATGAATTCCAGGAACAGTTCTTGGAAATGCAGAAGGAACTGCAAGCCATTCGCGGTCAGGATCTATTTGGAAAGGACGCCGCAGACCTCTGTTTGGTCCCCAATGTGAAAGTCCCGCACAAATTTCAAGTGCCCGACTTTGAAAAGTACAAGGGTAACTCTTGCCCTCAGAGCCATCTGGTGATGTACGCTCGGCGGATGTCAGCTCAGACGGAGAATCAGGACCTACTGATTCACTATTTCCAGGATAGTTTAACCAGTGCCGCACTCAAATGGTACATGGGTTTAAACCGTGCTACGATCAGCACTTTTAGAGATCTTGGAACTGCCTTTATCCAACAATACAAATACAATTTGGACATGGCACCCGACAGAGATCAACTCAGATCAATGTCGCAAAAGGACAAGGAAACCTTTAAGGAGTATGCTCAAAGGTGGCGTGAAATTGCCGCTCAAATTTGTCCGCCTCTTGCGGAAAAAGAGATGACAAAAATCTTCTTAAAAACCTTAAGCTCATTTTACTATGACCGAATGGTTGCCAGTGCGCCCAGTGATTTCACCGAGATGGTCGGCATGGGCGTACGTCTTGAGGAAGCCGTCTGAGAAGGACGTTTGGTAAAAGACACTGGATCGACGAGCGATACTAAAAAATACGGTAGTGCTCTCCCTAAGAAAAAAAAGCAAGATATTGGGAATATCTCTCTCGGAAAGCAAAGGCGTCGATATCAACCAGTAGCAGCTGTGACTCCTGCTACCAGCCCTGCGCCTATTCCTACTTATCAACCTCAAGTTGCGCAAAGCCAACCTGATCAGCAAAGGACACAACAGCCTCTTCAGCAGGCTCGTCCCCAATACAACAACAACCGTACAACATGACCATCAGGGTTTGATCCTATACCCGTGACGTACGCAGATCTGTTTCCATTACTACTGGCTAAGGGGCACATCCAGACTAAGTCTCCTCTTACAATACCAGAAAATCCGCCTTTTTGGTTTAAGGTGGATCAAACATGCCCTTATCATCAAGGAGGTTCAGGGCATAACATTGAGACTTGTCTCAATTTCAAGTTCGACGTGCAAAAGCTTGTTAGGAGCGGGCTCTTATCTTTCAAAGATACGAATCCCAATGTTCTCACGAACCCGCTGCCTCAACACGAGAAAGATGCAGTCAATCTGATTGAGAAAGAGACTAATAATGTCTATCAAATTCACGATGTACTCTTTTTAAAGACCAATCTGGTCAAGATGCATTGTAGACAGAGTGGATATGGCCATGTGCCACCTCATAACTATCACCAGTGTGATATCTGCTCTAAAGACAACCAGGGATGTTCTGTGGTGCAAGCAGCCCTACAGGAACAGATGGATCTCGGATAGATCCAAGAGCACCGAGTTCGTGGAGTTAACATGGTCTATACGAATTCTAACGTCATTCAAAACCACGACATCCGTGCGATGAATGCCAACTTGGTGTCAATGAACTCAAGGCAAAGCCAATATCATAATTTGCCGCGGCATGATTACAGTTCTTGTCTGACTTGCTCGGTAAACAAACAGGGATGCACTTTCATACAAGAGGCCCTTCAGCGTCAGATGGATCTTGGATAGATCCAGGACTACCATGATAGGAATCCCTATCAGATCAACATGATTCAAATCTTCGATATTCGCGTGATGAATACCAACCTGGTAGAGTTACATGCTGAGCAGGTCCGACTCGGATTCTTAATATCACATGATTATCAAAACTGTAAAGCAGGTTGCAAAAACGATCGAGGTTGTACCCTTGTCCAGGAGGCACTTCAGCACTTGTTAAATCACTGGTGGATGCCAATCTACATGGATGAAGATACTCAGCAGATTAGTATCAATAACAGGAATCCTACTCGTCGTCAAAGTCAGGATGTCCGATCTGTGGAAGCTAACCTAGTGAGGTTACATTATATTCAAAGTGGGCGTGGCCAGGTGCCACCACACAATTACGACTGTTGTAGCGTCTGTTCGGAAAGTAACCAAGGGTGTTACCTTGTGAGAGCAGCTCTTCAGGGTCAGGTGGACCGTGGAGAGATTCGCCCATATCCGGGTTCTTGACCCATCAACTGGACGCCGAACTACCTTGCTGATCAAGTCGAGGATGTTGTCACAATCTCTGGTCATCACCATACCAGGGATGTTTTTGCCATTATCCCTCTACTTGACGAATCTAAAGTTCCCAACCGGGAACAGATCAAGATTACTTATGATGGTCAAAAAAATCAGAAGGCTCCCATAGTCATCTATCTACCGGGACCACTACCGTATGAATCAACTAAGGCTATCCCTTACAAATACGGTGCAACAATAGTCGAGAATGGAAAGGAAATTCCATTACCCTCTGTTGTGAACATTGCAGACATCAGTCGTGTAACACGGAGTGGTAGAATCTTCAACCGAGGGGTTGGGGAAGTTATCAAAGAAAAGGAACTTCAGACAGAAGCTCCCGAACCACCAGTCGGTCAATCCAGTAATCCCGACCTTTCAAAAAACAATGATGAGATGCTGAAGCTCACCCAAAGGAGTGAATAGAACATTGTCAATCAACTGTTACAAACTCCTTCAAAGATCTCGGTATTATCACTGTTACTCAGTTCAAAAGCCCACAGGGAGGCTCTACAGAAAGTCTTGGAGCAAGCCTTTGTGGAACAGGATGTAACAATCAGACAGTTCGATAGTATTGTCTCCAACATCACTTCCTGCAACAATTTGGGATTTAGTGATGAAGAATTACCTGAAGAAGGTCGCCGTCATAACATAACGCTCAACATTACAGTTAACTGCCAGGACGATGCTTTAGCCAGCGTACTGGTAGACACAGGGTCAGCCCTGAATGTTATGCCGAAGTCCACTTTGATGCAATTATCATTCAAAGGCCCTCCGATGAGAGTCAGCGAGGTCGTCGTCAAAGCATTCGACGGATCCAGAAAAACGGTTATCGGCGAAGTTGATTTTCCCATAACTATTGGTCCTCACACTTTCCAAGTCACTTTCCAGGTCATGGACATCCGGGAAACATACAGTTGTTTATTAGGAAGACCTTGGATATATCAGGCTGGAGCGGTTACTTCAACCCTCCACCAAAAGCTAAAGTTCGTCAAGAACGATCAACTTGTCACGGTTTGTGGGGAACAAGCCTTGCTTGTAAGCAACTTATCATCATCTGCTTGTGTAGAACCTGAGGAGGTTATTGGAACTCAGTTCCAAGCACTGTCGGTGAGCAAGGACAATCATTTCAAAGGAGGAACCTCGATTTCCTCATACAACGATGCTATCAAAGCGGTCGAGAGTACCGATATGACAGGATGGGGACAGCTTGTCATTCCCACTGACAATAAAATAAAGAAGGGTCTTGGTTTTTTTGCAACCTGTACCCAGACAACTGCTAACGATGAAAGTCTTCATCCCCTTCAAAACTTCTTCCACATTGGAGGTTTTCTTCACCCAGTGTCTCAGACAGTTCATGCTATCAATGAGGAAGATCCCTCTGACACGGATGAAGAGTGGAAGTCCTATCTTAACCAGGACGGTTATATGTCTCAGGAAGAGGTGCCTATGCCTTTTTGCTTTCCTACAGAAAGTTCGAGATTTATACCAAGATCAGATGTCGAAATGATCTATGGGGATTGTGATCCGGAAGGATGCCGCGCTCCGCCAAATTCATTAGAGGAAGACACTCTGATGAAAGACAACTTTGATCACAACTACTATGGCCCGATGGATGGCCTACCAATGTGGCAGCCTTATCCAGGAGACTTAGGGCAAGAAAGTCAGCCGAGTGATGAAAATCAGTTGATCGTCATTGAACAGAATACCTGTGTCCCCACCATGTTGTGGGATCAACACTCAGGTCATCCTGAAGCCACTCAACATGAAGATGAACTCGCAACGTTCGCAGGACTTGAATTCATCAACTATGCTTTTCCCGAGGTCAACGTCATCGAGAGGGATGACTCCTCCAGTTCCAAAGAGGTTTGGGACACTCTGGGAGAACCAAGTGGAAAATTTGACTATATGGTCAAGTACACCGCTCCCGAAAGCTCTCGTATCAGGCTCGAAGATATCCAGCCAACTGGATGGGGAGATACAGCTGAGAGCACAAATGCTATACAAAATGCAACAAAGGAATTCTCCTACGACAATTCCTGCTTGGGAGACAGATTCCAATGATCCTGCTCCACCAGAAATCAGTGTCATTTCTGAAGAAAAATCAAGGAAGGTGCCAGACTTTGTGATTCACCGAGGAGTTCGCCGCCAATGGATTGCCGTCGAGGTTCCGAAGGTCGTTCACCAGTCAAAGTAATTGCCGTCTTTTAACCTTTCACCCTGCCCAGGTGAAACAGATGTTTTGATAGGGCTCGCTTTCTGTAAATATCCCTCTTCGCTTCGGCCAAAGTGACAGAGTTTTGTTTTATAGGGCTGTAGTTTCAAGATTCGACTTGTTCATTAATAAAATAACGTCGTTCTGTAATTTCTGCATTAATTGTTGTTTTCTCTTTTTGTTTTTTCAGAAAATGGTAATCCTAAAAAACATTCAAAAATAAAAACAAGCAGTAAAATAAATACACTGCACACACTTGCATTTTCTCTATCTCTTCTAAACACGAATCATCACGTCATGCAGATTGCTTGTTTTAAACCCCGTTGAAACATACGATCTGATGCCTTCTCCCAACTTTGAGTTCCCGGTATTCGGGGCTGAAGAAGAAGTTGACAACGAAATTCCAGAAGAGATCTCCCGATTACTCAGACAAGAGGAAAGGTCCATTGAACCTCACAAAGAGCCGTTGGAAATGGTAAACTTGGGTTCAGAGCAAGAGAGAAAAGAAATCAGGATTAGGGCACTGCTCAATCCAACTGTCAAAGAAAGTTTGATAAAGCTTCTCAAAGAATTCCCCGATGTATTCGTTTGGTCCTATCAGGATATGCCAGGGTTGCATACCAGCATCGTGGAACATCACTTACCGTTGAGATCGGAATGTCCGCCAGTAAAGCAAAGGTTGAGACGGACTCATCCGGACATGGCCATCAAAATCAAGGAGGAAGTACAGAAATAGATTGACGCAGGTTTCCTCGCCACATCAGAATATCCTCAATGGTTAGCCAACATTGTACCCGTTCCCAAAAAGGACGGAAAGGTTCGAATGTGTGTTGATTACAGAGATCTGAACAAGGCAAGTCCAAAGGACGACTTTCCTTTACCACACATTGATATGCTGGTTGACAGTACAACAAAGTTCAAAGTTTTCTCCTTCATGGATGGATTCTCGGGCTATAATCAAATCAAAATGGCGCCGAAAGACATGGAGAAAACTTCGTTCATTACCCCATGGGGTACCTTTTGTTACAAGGTAATGTCGTTCGGTTTGAAGAATGTCGGGGCAACCTATCAAAGGGCCATGACTACTCTGTTTCATGACATGATACACAAAGAAATCGAGGTATATGTCGATGATATGATTGCTAAATCTAGAACAGAAGAGGAGCATGTGACTCACCTGTCAAAACTATTCGAGCGGTTGAGAAAGTATAAACTCCGCTTGAATCCCAACAAGTGCACCTTCGGTGTCCGTTCAGGGAAACTACTAGGGTTCATCGTCAGCCAGAAAGGAATTGAAGTTGATCCTGACAAGGTCAAGGCCATTCAAGAAATGCCTTCTCCGAAAACTGAAAAACAAGTCAGAGGATTCCTGGGACGTTTGAACTACATCTCCAGATTCATATTCCTCATGACTGCCACTTGTGCGCCGATCTTCAAATTACTGAAAAAGAACCAGGATTGCGTTTGGTCAGAAGACTGCCAAACCGCCTTCGACAGTATTAAGGAATATCTGTTGAATCCTCCGATTCTATCACCTCTAGTGGAAGGAAGACCACTGATCATTTACCTCACAGTTCTAGAGGACTCAATGGGATGTGTACTTGGCCAACAAGACGAAACCAAAAGGAAAGAGTCTACCATTTACTATTTGAGCAAGAAATTCACCGACTGCGAAACTCGGTACACGATGCTTGAAAAAACTTGCTGCGCTTTGGCTTGGGCAGCCAAACGTCTTCGCCAATACATGATTCTTCATACTACTTGGTTGGTCTCCGAAATGGATCCAATCAAATACGTTTTCGAAAAGCATGCTCTCACGGGAAGAATTGCCCGTTGGCAGATGCTATTATCAGAATATGACATAGAGTACCACGCTCAAAAAGCCGTTAAGGGAAGTATTTTAGCCGATCATTTGGCTCATCAACCGATTGAAGATCAAGAATCAATCGGGTTTGACTTCCCAAACGAAGATGTCATGTATCTAAAAATAAAAGACTGCGATGAACCGCTACCCAGTGAAGGGCCAGAACCAAGTTCCCAGTGGGGACTTATCTTTGACAGAGCTGTCAATCATTACGAAAACGAAATTGGGGCTACCCCTTTCTCTCTAGTGTATGACATGGAAGCAGTGCTCCCCATAGAGGTAGAGATCCCATCAAACCGGGTATTGATGGAAGCTAAGCTCACCGAAGCTGAATGGTGTCAAAACCAACACGATGAACTGAATCTGATCGAAGAAAAGAGAATAACGGCACTATGCCACGGTCAGTTGTATCAACAGAGAATGAAAAGGGCGTTCGACAAAAAGGTCCGACCTCGTATCTTCAGAAAAGGAGACCTCGTGCTCAAGAAGATACAATCATTTCTCACTGACTCTCGGGGCAAATGGACCCCAAATTATGATGGCCCTTATGTGGTCACGAAAGCTTTCTCAGGTGGCGCCTTGAGACTTGCAACCATGGACGGAGAGGAATTTGCCTACCCCACGAATGTTGACGTAGTCAAGAAATACTTCGCCTAAAAAAAATGTCTCGGTGGATTGAAAACCCGAAAGGGCGGTCCAGGCAAAAGTTAGAGACATGAAAAAAATCATCCCGGTGGATTGGAAACATCATAGTACAATCCAGGCAAAAATTAGGGATAATGGCAAGTAACTATGTTCAACAGAGGCAAGTCCCTCAGCAGCAGTTACAGCATCCATCGGAGGAAAACTCCAGTCAAGGTCATCTTCGACGGAAGCTCAAGATGTCCCGAATTCAAAGTTGATAGAAGGATAGTGGTCGTTATGTTTCAACGTAGCCCTTTTCCCTGTAAATTACCATTTTCAAACTTTGTAAATACTCTTTGGAATCACGCGTTTGGCTGATTTCCATCTTATCAATAAAATTTGAGCCCTTGTGCTTTTGTTTGTAATTCTTATTTGTTTTAGCTTTACAGAACGACGTTGTTAACATGATTAACGATTCTTGAAATGAAACAAAAATGAATTTACTTGATAAATTTTTTCTGCTTTTTTAAAATAGAGATGGCAATTTCTTTTGACTGTTAAACATCGAAAGAACATCAATCGCGTCTCCAAAGGTGTTCGAACCTCAAAGTGCAGAATCAAAGTACTCCTTCTAGACCAGTACGCCTGAATGAAGGATCAGCAATGTCAGAGACCATGTTTCGTCTGACATCCTCGACCGAGTTCTCATCTCCTAAGCCCGACCAGCGTCGCCCCCAACAGGGACCGTTTCTCCTAAGCAAGGCAGAATTGCTATCTGGAACCAGCGATATTTCTACATACCCCACTGTGGTCGAGTATCTAGTCGTGTTCATCCTTTAGTCTGTATGTTGCGTCAGTTTTGTCCGCATATACATACATACATCATGCATTGTTGATTTGCATTCACATTTCATATTGCATCGATATCACTCTAGTCGGTCTTATCCCCTAGTGATAAGTCCTCTCAATCGAGTTGTCAGACCTTTCCTCGTTAGGAAGTGAATCATTTAAGCAATCTCTCCTCCAGTTTATCTCTGGATTAGGGACGGTCCTTGACCACTTTGATAACTTGAACCTCTGAGAAACAAAATAAACTTTCAACAAATATCACTCTTCACCATTGAAGATGATATCCTTGCTTTCCCGGATTAAGGAAAATCCCCAGAGAAAGCCTCTTAATCAGAGATTCGGCGGCACACCAGTTTCGCTCTGAAAAGATTACTGATGAAAAGGTCATCAGCACCTCAAAATTGGATCACATCATATGGCATTTCTCCTGGAAGATCCCGAGAAAAGTATGATGTAATACCCAAGCGAAAACAGTCTCTCAAAAGACTCGCTTTCCCCAGTAGAATCGACAAATGGCGTCTCCAAAACAGAGAAGTTTGTGTACCTCTACAATTCAGACGAATGGGTTCCCCAGCAAGTCTGACATCAAAACTTTTTCCATCAAATGGCATCTCCCTAGGAAAATTAGGCGAGAAGTTTGAAGGAAAACCGCTACTAATAGTGTTCCTTGTCAAGAAAGTTTATTGACAAAAGAAACTGAGACCAGTTCCTTGGTAGGAAACTAGGATCGAGGGGAAGTTTATTTCAGCAACTAAGACCAGGTCCTTGGTAGGAAACCAGGATCGAGGGGAAGTTTATATCAGAAACCGAGACCAGATCCTTGGTAGGAAACCAGGATCGAGGGGAAGTTTACTTTAGATACCGAGACCAGTTCCTTGGTAGGAAACCAGGATCGAGGGGAAGTTTATATCAGAAACCGAGACCAGATCCTTGGTAGGAAACCAGGATCGAGGGGAAGTTTATTTCAAAAGAAAATTGAGACCAGCTCCTTGGCTGAAGACCAGGATCGAGGGGAAGTTTACCTTTTCTAAGCATCTTCGCTTAGCTAAAGAAGATGAATGCGTAAGCTACCATTCATAACCACCATCAAAATTTCGGGTATTCCGATATTTAATCCTCTTGCACCCCGAATGCCCGAATACCTTCGTCATTCACACCTTCGGGTCCAAGAAGATTAAATAGGGGCATCTGTCATACCCCAAATTTTGACCACTAAGATTTCCCATCATTGTGCAAATCATCAGCACAATATGGATGGACCATCATACCTCATTAGTCTCCCCAAAGGTGGGTGAGCATTCACTACAAACAGGATTTAGGCTTTCAAGCCCTCGTAGAGCTCTTAGACAAAGGATCAATCAAGGAATGACATGATCTTCAACTTGTCTAGCCTCTCAAATATCCGCAATGGTCAAGAGGACTCCCACTACAAGGATTAAGCACAAGGCTGCTCCATTCTAAGTGGATCAAGTCTCAGGATCGCCAGTGTCACCAAATTAGGGTTTGGTCGACTAGGGCCTCCAGATGGAAATTTTCCTCTGGGCATGAGCCAATGCTTCAAAGCATAACCTAAAATGCTCCATGGAACATCATAAACCCCATCATCAAGTCAATTTAGCCTCGGGGGATGCATACATCAAAAATCAAGAATTAGGGATTCTTGACCTAATTCACCCCTAAGTTGACTTTTGGGACAAATCACGAGCCAAGACCTCAAGACATGATTTGAGGGTCTCAATATACCACATTGATCCATTTGCAACAATGTATTAACCCAATAAGCTTGAGCAACAAGTTTCAATTTCATCTGAACCACAGTTAGGGTTTCGCGAGAAAAGTCAACTGTAGCTTTGACTTTTGATCAGGACATGCTCCCAAGCCATGGGACACGATTAAATACACCCTATAACACCCATGGAACATGTCCATCAATTTTGATTTAGGTCAAGGACATGATTTCCTGAAGAATCGCACAGTTTGGAATTCATCTGATAAAAAGTCAACTGTGCACAAAAGTCAAACTTTGACTTTTTGAGATTTTTCATAAAAATGGTTTTTTTAACCCTAAAATGATGTTAATGTGTGATTGGAATCATCATTCATCAAGAAAAATCAAAGAAAGTGGGATAACTTGTAAAAGGGGGTAACCATAAAAACTTAGAAATTTTTCTAAGTTATGAAAAAAAGTGGCAAGGGTACCAACTTTGGAGGATCATAACTCCTAAACCACAAAGCCATTTTTCCCCATCCAAAGCTTGATTTGTAGCCCTCATTACCCTCTACAAAAACTTCAACTAGACCTAAGTCTAATTCATTAAGGATTTTGAGTTATGCTTGGATCAAAATGGCTAAAAACTTAAAATTGACATTTTTCAGCACTTAGCCAAAATCTGCCTTGTAATTTCAGCACAATGGCCCAACTTCAAGGCTGTTTTCCTCCTTGATCCAAGTTGAACCAGGTCTAGGGCCAAACATCAAAGTTGAAGTACGTCATCTAAGCTTTCCGAAAAGTCCTAGAACGTCCATGTAGCATACTCGAGCAGGGAGTTATGGATCTTACAAAAGGGCTTGCTGAAGCTTAATTTTTCAGGGGCAGATTTGCACATTTTGTGTGCCACACGAATTTTCAAGCCTTGTCATCAGTTTGGACACATCTAAGGATCAAATCCAAGTGGGATGATCTGATCCATGAACCTCCCAAGTCCAAGGAACAAAGAAAAGCATGCCAAAGCCTAGAAATCCCTAAAAGAGGGACAAATCTCCAATTTTGGTTCGGAGCATTTAATGGATGCTTAGAGGTGGCATGTACTGAGTCATTCTCATCTGAAATCAGTCAAGACTTATCCAAGACCAAGGGAACCAGCAGCCTGTGCCCTAACCTCTAGTCAATGGCTAGAGGAGACTTGGATTTTCATTGGCCAACATGGAACAAACACCTACTGCAGTTGTCATTCACTGTGGATCCCAAAACAAACTTGCTCCACTATAAATAGAGCTCATTTGTGTTCAGTTTGAGTACACCAAAGCCATCAAACAGATGCTTTCCTCAAATTCTCTCTTTCACTCCAAAATGCCTTCTTTAGTAAGGAAATTCTGTGTTTTTGAGCTAGAGAGCAATTCCACTCAAACTAATCACACACACATCTCATATATATCATATGTAAGCTGTGTAAAGCATCAAAAGTGACCTGTAATCACAACATCACAAAGTCACATCTCAAAACCTCAAAATGACACTTTTTTGCATTTTTCAAGCCATGTCTTGATTCAGTCACTTTCCAAACCAGATAAAACCTCAAACACACTCTAAATATCATCCTTGAACTGTCCCAAATGGTGCCACACATTTGGAACACCATTTGAGAGAGTTGGCATTTTGGTCGTTTTTTACCATTTCGCGAGAAAGTGCACAAACTTGCTCCAGAGGTTTTCAGCCGATTCCAACCATCCTAAAAGCTTCTAAGAGGTCATTTGAGGTTGTCCAAAGCATCAAATCATTTCTGGAACAAAGCACTTGGAAGGTTGCCCAAAATCTCCAAAAAAGAGGTAAAATTCACAACTTGAATTCTTTGAATCATGCTTTCCTTTGTTGTCCACATACATGCATCATATTGAACAATTCTTGAGGTAAAAATGTAGTCCTTAATGTTTATGTTGTGATCCTCCCACTGTTTGCATTTTGACATGTTTTTATGTGGAATTTTGGTTGTTTCCAAATCATGTTCAGTTCTGTTTTTTTTTCAATGGTGTGTTCTATACATTAAGTTTTAGTTTGCATGAGTAACACCATTGGATTCCTTGCGAAAAATCGGTCAAGATAGGTTTTTACGAATTTCAATTCCGATGAAAATTGAGAGAGTTACGCGCGTTGAAAATTTTACATGAAACGACGTCGAATTAACAATAGCGGTTCTTTTTTTTTGCTTTGTACAGTGAGTTTCCGAGTGCGTGAATAATACCATTTAATTCCTTGTGAAAAATCGGTCAAGATAGGTTTTTACGGATTTCAATTCCGATGAAAATTGAGAGAGTTACGCGCGTTGGAAATTTTACGCGAAACGGCGTCGAAAACAACGTGCAGTTTTGGTTTTTTAATTTCTGCATTTTGTGTGTTGAGTTTCCGTGTACGTGAGTGATACCATTGGATTCCTTGCAAAAAATTGGTCAAGATAGGCTCTTGCGGATCTTGATTCGGTTAAAAATCGAGAGAGTTACGCCTGTTGGAAATTTGACGCGGAACGATGTTTTTAAACGTAGCAGCTCTGTTTTTTTATCGCTGTCTTTTGTACGTTGAGTTTCGGCATGCATGTGTGATACCATTGGATTCCTTGCGAAAAATTGGTCAGGATAGGCTCTTGCGGATCTTGATTAGGTTAAAAATCGAGAGAGTTACGCGTGTTGGAAATTCGACGCGGAACGATGTTTTTAATCGATAGCAGTTTTTGTTTTTTAATTTCTGCGTTTTGTGTGTCGATTTTCCGTGTGCGTGAGTGATACCATTGGATTCCTTGCGAAAAATCGGTCAGGATAGGCTCTTGCGGATCTTGATTCGGTTAAAAATCGAGAGAGTTACGCGTGTTGGAAATTCTACGCGGAACGATGTTTTCAAAACGATAGCAGTTTTGGTTTTAATTTCTGTGTTTTATACATCGATTTTCCGTTTGCGTGAGTAATACCATCGGATTCCTTGCGAAAAATCGGTCAGGATAGGCTCTTCCGGATCTTAATTCCGATAAAAATTGAGAGAGTTATGAGTGTTTGAAATTTGATATAAACATGTTGAAAATTAAAGTTTCGGTACTCGTTTTTACCCCAAAAGAAATGTCGGAGATGATATTTTGATATCTTTCCTCTTTTTCTTACTTTTTATTTTCAAAACTCAACCAATTTTTTTCACATAGCAAAAAATCATCATTTTCCAATTCATACCCCATAATATTTTAATCCACAAAAAATCACAAAAAAAAAATATTATTTTTAATATATTTAAAAATAGTGTTTTATATTGTTTTAAATGCTTTTAAAATGATTTCTTTTTTTTTCTTGATTTTTAAAACCAAAATGATTTTAAATATTTATGTTGATAAAATATTTTTTTTCATAAACTTTAATCATTATTTAATGATTTTATTTGATATTTTTATCATTTTTTACTTAATTTTTCTTGAAAAAATGCCTAAAAAATGAAATTGGGGTTTTCTTTGATTTTCACACTAACAAATCTTATTCAAAACTTTTGGGCTTCTATTAGAGTGTAAGACCCAATCCCCTTTTAACCAAAACAATTTTGGGCCTCATTTATTGTATAAGTCCCTCTGCGTTAAAAGAAAACTTCGGCGCGATCGCCATTTTCAAACGAAAATCAACTGGGCTTCTCTTTGAGCTGTAAGTCCCATTTCTTTTCATTTTTTAACACTTGGGCCTCTATTAGAGTGTAAGACCCAACCCTTTTTTTAACGAAACAATTTTTGGGCCTCAGCTATTGTATAAGTCCCGATACGTTAAAAATCTCGGCGCGATCGTCATTTTCAAACTGAAAATATTTTGGGCCTCTCCCTGAGTTGTAATCCCCATCTTTTGTAAAAAAATACACTTTGGGCCTCTAATAGAGTGTAAGACCCAACCCCTCTTTTTTTGTATTTTCTCATTTTTCATATTGTTTTTTAATGATTTGGAAAATTAATAACTCCCTCAATTTTGATTATTTTTTATTGGTTCTTTTTCTGAAAAATCAAAAAAATAGTAAAATATTTTATTCTACAAAAAAATCAAATTTATATTATTTATTTAATATAGTTGGTATTTTTGTGATTAAATTCATTTTTAATTGTTTTTTAAGCATTTTAAAAGTGAATATTCATCTTGAAAATAAAGACTATGGGCCTCCCCTCGTGTTGTAAGCCCCATTTCTTTTCTTTAAACTCTTTGGGCCTCTAATAGAGTGTAAGACCCAATCCCTTTGTAAATATCAAAATTTTGGGCCTCAGTCACTTGTATAAGTCCCACGGTGTTTCCAAAACCTCAGCGCGACCGTCGCCCTTTTCAAAATTAACCATTGGGCCTACCCTCGAGTAGTAAGACCCATTTCTTTTCTTAAAACTCACTTGGGCCTCTAATAGAGTGTAAGACCCATCCCTTTGTACAGAAAACCTTTCTTGGGCCTCAGTCACTTGTATAAGTCCCTCTGTACAAATTCAACAGTGCGCTCACTGATAAAACCCTGGGCCTCTCCTTGAGCTGTAAGCCCCAAATCTTTCTTTTTCAAAGCACTTTCTCCTTTGATTTTGAATATACTGTTGTTTTCAATCTTTCTTTGTTGAACAACTAACCAAACAGCATGGAAGCTCTACAACCGAGTAAGTGTTTACCCGCTTTCATTTACCGCTTTCATATGTATGTAATAATAGTATAGATATTTAGAGTTTCCCCGGCAACTACGTCTAGAACTAGGTGACGCCGTTTCGTTTATTCGTAGAAATAGACAACTAGATCCCCAATAGGATCACCAGATACAGTCTTCTCTTCGGTTGTCCTCATTAGGAATTGTCAAGAAACTCTACTCCCTAAGATGAATGTCTTCTCCGTGAATGGCATCTTTGAGTTTCTTCCAAATTCTCGAACTTTCCTGACTTGATCTATTCCTTGTGAATAGCTTGCCTTGAATTTCTCGGGGTTTGGGGACCCACGGGCTTCTTAAAAGCATCGGTCTCCTCTTGGGCATCGTACAAGGACCCACAGGCTTTCTAAAAGCAACCCCGCCTCCTCTTGGGCTTAGTACAAGGACCCTACGGCTTCTTAGAAGTATTCACAGCCTCCTCTTAGGCTTCGTATAATGATCTCTTCCTCCGAGAATGATAGCCTCCTCTTGGGCTTAGTACAAGGACCCGTCGGCTTCTTAAAAGTTTCTAGCCTCCTCTTGGGCTTCATACAAATAGTCCCGACGACCTCCTAGAGGTATAGGAACAGAACTTAGTCATCTTCATAGAACAATCCTTTCAAAGAGTCTACTACTGTTTCTCAAAGCATAGTACAAAAGATAAAACTCTAGACACAGACAGTCTAACTTCCTTGAGTCTCAAAGACATTCTCAAGTGACCCATTCGTTAAATAGGAAGGAAACCCGTAGACTCGGACAGTCTCAATACCCTTTGGATTTCCCGTTTCCTCAAAGAGAAGGAAATATCCCTGATCATCAAATCAAATCCCTGAGTACAGTGTTGCTCATATAAGAACTGATTTTCTCTTTAAAACAGTATACTGGACCTATCACTTAACTGAAACAGTTACCATAGCCTCCTGTTGGGCTTTGTTCAATGATTCTTCCCAGCGAAGCAAACGTTTAGCCTCCATCTCGGGCTTCGTACGAGATACTAAGATTCTCCCCAGCGGAGTCAAACAACGTTTAGCCTCTCTCTCGGGCTTTGTACGAGACACATAAGAGACTTCCTCGTTGAGTCAATCACCCCTTTCGCCTCCATCTCGGGCTTCGTATGAGATACAAAGACTCTCTTGTTGAGTCAAACATTTTTAGCCTCCATCTCGGGCTTCGTACGAGATACAAAAAAAGGCTCTCTTGTTGTGCCAATCAAACTTCAGCCTCCATCTCGGGCTTTGTACGAGATACAAAGACTCTCTTGTTGAGTCAAACCTTGTAGCCTCTATCTCGGGCTTCGTACGAGATACAAAGACTCTCTTGTTGAGTCAAACTTTTAGCCTCCATCTCGGGCTTCGTACGAGATACAAAAACACTCTCTTGTTGAGTATAAAAGATTCTCCTATTGAGTCAACCCTTTTAGCCTCTCTCTCGGGCTTTGTACGAGACACATACTAGCCTCCTCTTAGGCTTTGTATAAGAAAACCATTGGTTAATCCAATCAACCTTTTAGCATCAAAGTTGTGCCTCGTTCACAGTACATAAACATCAACAACTCCTTTCCCTTCATCTAATCGCTGTAAGCGGCAAGCCTCTGGATCATCTACATCCATGCCACTGTCCCTCTTTTAGCATGAGAAATTCCTAAGGAAAGATAGAATTGCTCTACACTGAGTTAAAGTCTTCTCCTTCAGGTTAAAATCCCCTTTAAAGGAAATTATGGCATTGCTAGGATCCGCGTATCCCGGTTAAAGTAATTCTCCTTTATAACCAGTCACCCAACAGTTGGGACAGACAAACCCTTCTTTAGAGATGACAAATTCTCTCTAAAGCCGAGGTCTTTCAGCTTCACGTCTTGGGCTTTGAACAAGACACAAATAGACTTTTCAGCTTCACATCTTGGGCTTTGAACAAGATACAAATCACCTTCAGCTTCACATATTGGGCTTTGATCAAGATACAAATCACCTTTCGCTTCACGTCTTGGGCTTTGAACAAGACACCAAAAACACCCATTTCCTCCCATAGACTAGGAGGAACTACGAACGCTCTGATTTCCCTGTTTCGGTAAACGGGAATACGTAGGCATAAGATCGAAAGAAAAGATCTTAGTGAGCGCAATCAACAAAAAACCAAAATCCCATACTCTCACATACCTATCAAAAAGCATCAGTCCTAACATCCTAATCCTTGTTCCCCGCCAGAAACCTTCTGCCCAGATAAAAAGAAAGAAACCGTATTGGCGAAAATACAAATAACCAGTACAAAGGCCCCCCCACATTGATAGCATTCGTAACCTAACAGACCTCTGTTTAAACTCAGTATGCAAGTAGGGTTAATTGGAGACATCTATTTCCCTTCCTTATTTAGCTTACAATAGGATAAAAAATGAATCGACCTGTAGTTTAAGCTCAAACCGCAGAGAGCGGCCAGCGCTTAAGAACCGCGTCCAAAATCGCTCGCTACACTTTGACCTGCGCCTTTGGACTTTTTGTCTTGGGCATATTAATTGCACCCCCAGTCTGAGCCCACCTTCATTTTTCAACGTGTTTTGCTGCTGTATGCACCCCCTTTGCTTATTTCATTTGTTTTATTTTATTTTCATGTAGTGTTTGCATTTTATTTTCTAAAATTATTTTAATGCACCTAAAAATCATAAAAAAAATCATGAAGTTTGTTCTTAGTTTTATAAAAATTTTCCAAATTTTATTTTCTTATTTGATTTTATTTTGGTGTATTAATTAATTGTTTAATTGATTTTCTTTTTGAATTGTCTCACATGTGCATACTTTACTTGTAGAATTTATTTCTCATCATCTATACATGATATTCAACTCATTCTTTTTGCATTTGTTAGATGACATACTAAATTGCATAAAAACATTTTTGTTTCATTTTTAAAACTTTTTCATATTTCATTTTGGTCCATCTCTTTTGCATATTGAATCATGGTGCTTACTTGATCTTTGCTTAATTGTTTGAGTTGCTTAACTTGTGATTTTTTGTGAGATCTTTTAGCATGTGATTGTATTCTGACTTAGATCATTGGAGTTTTAATTTCATAATAGTTGAATGTCATATGATACATGTTTGCTTATTTGTGCTTAAGTGACTTATGCATGATCATCTTTTGACATCTCTTTACACAAGTTGTTTTGCCATGCTTAATTGATTGAGTTCCTTTGTGATTCTTTGAATGAGCTTTTGATATGATGTTTACCCTTGGTTGAGGTCCTTTGAGATTAAATTTTACAATTTTTGGATCACGTTTGAATCATGTTTGAGTATGCCTATGTGTTGGAACTTTGTCTTCTTTTTGTAGTTTACTTTGGTGCATGTTTTGAAGGTGTTGATTGATGTTTGGACTTGTATGACTTGAGTTTAGTTTTGATATGATATTGATGCATATGCTACTGCCTCATTGAGTTCTATACTTGGTTTTCATGTTACTTGAGCATAGTTGAATGCATTTGGTTTGAATTGTATGATGAATATCATTACCTTTCCTTTTGTGAACTTCTTTGGATCTTAATGCTTCATGTTTTAAATCATGTTTGCACACATGAATTGTTGATGATAATATGATATTGGTTCTGACTTGTCTTCATTTTCATCTTTCCTTTCTTATTTCATTTTGATATGAAGTCCATGTATGCTTAATTGTGCATTTCATACAAGTAAGCTTGCATTCTTTCATGTTTATCTTTGCATGCTTACTTGAATTGTTTTGCATTGATCTTTGAAACATGATTGTTGATTTGAGTTGGACATTTATGATATGATGTGCTTGCTGCCACTTATTGTATCTTATCTCTCTTCTTCTTCCTCTTTTTTCTTCTCTTTCACTCTTTCTCATCCCATTAATCTCAAGACTTGTTCAAGTCTTGGATTCTTTTCCCCCTTAGAACTACCTAGTCCAACTTAATTTTTGATTAAGCTTGGAGTAGGATTAGCATTAGGTTTTAGGTAGTCTTTTCTCCTAAACCTCACTAACCATAGGACATCCATGCATGATAACATTAGGACTCTTAGGTTTCCCATTAGAGTTCCCTTTGTGTCGTCTCTCTTCTCATCTCAAAAAAAAAGTAAAAAACACTTAATAAAGGTTAACGCATATTGCATGTGAGCCTAGAATATGGGAAATGGAAGGAGGGGGTTTCTCTCCACCTTCCTAGAGTGTTTAGCATACGGCCTGTTAGGACGACCATGCGATGCATTCGATCTTATACGATAGACTTGAATGCAATATGTGTTATTAACACAAAGATAATCAAAACACTTCTTTCTTAAAAGACAAAAAACAAACAAACAATAACGTCTTTTCTTCGGGAATTCTTTTCTCATCTCACTCACTCTCAACGTACGAACGCGCTCGTACTTGTTCTCCTGCAAGACGTTAACGCCTAAGTCTCCACACAGCGAGCTGCAACACCTGAGCTAGAACGTAAGTCGTTCCCTTAAAAACATAATCCACCCCTAGTGAGGGGAACTACGTCGCTCTGATTCTCATGCTCCCGATGAGATACATAGGCAGTGGGGTAGGGCCCATGCGAGCACTTCTTTTATTTTCCCTACATTTGTTTCTCTTTCTCTCTCCCTTCCTTTTCCGGTTCTCTAGCTAGCAATCCCTTTCCCTTTCCAGTAGTAGTGGAGCTCCAGTATTCTACACCCTTTGATCGAGGCAAGCAAGCGTGGATCCCATCGGGTACGATGGACGCGTAGGGGTGCTAATACCTTCCTCACGCGTAAACGACTCCCGAACCCAGATCTCTTGGTCGCAAGACCATGCTCTTTCCTTTTCCCTCAGGTTTATGCAGTGTTTCCTTTAACTCTCTTGGGATAAATACACATTGCTGGCGACTCTGTTTCCGCGCCACTCTCGCGTTTGTACCGTTGGATGCGAATCTTTTGGGAGCGACACAACCCTACGAAATTCAAATCAACAACCAACATCAGAACCTTACAAAAATCAAATCAACAAACAACATAACAACCTTACCAAAAAGTTGCACATATAAAATTGCGTGAAGAAGAAACCCTATAATCTGCAAGAAAGATGAATCAATGTGAAGAAGAAGGTGAAACCATGAAAGTACCATATCAGCTAATAATCACAAACCCGATGTGGTTGTGACTCTTATTTCTGCAAAACTGATATATCACTCTTTTCAACATAAACTTATTACTACAAAAAGTGCACACCACCGTAAAACCATCGGAAACACCACAATCATCGTCGACTCCACTTTTCTATTCGGTACCCCGGCAACCTTGTAGTCTCTATTGTAGAAAATGAAGATAAAATAAAGAAGAAAAAGAAGAGACTGGTCATGTTGCTACAGACCGCGAAAGAGAGGAGGAAGGAAGATATGGAAGAGAGAACTCAAAAGAAGCAGATGAAGATAGCAGACATAGAGTTCTATTTGTGTTTGAAAAGTGGGTGTGAGATGAAGAAGTGTGTAAGCCCAGCTTCCTATGTTCTGCTGCATTGGGTACACAATTTTCTTCTCACCATGCCAATTCTCAGCTAAAGCAACCAAGGGTGATGTTCCCAAGAGACCAGTTTGGTTAAAAGAAAAAGTTGAAAAGTTGAACTATCCGACACTGTTGAGGAACATTTATGCAAAAGTGAAGGCGTTGTTGTCCAAATAAGCTAGTTAGTCTTCAATTAGAACATGATTTACTTGCAAATAGTTGGTTTTGGACTCAATTTACCCCTAATTTAGTGATGTGGCAGCTTAAGAAAAGAGGTTATTATTGTGTTAACCACAACTACTAATTTTCCTATATTATAGATAGTTAATTCTAATTTTTTTTTAATCCAACAAATATCATAAGTACCAAGATTAGTTTTTTTAATTTTCATAATTTATATATAACTTTTTCAATTATATCCACTAATAATGTAATGACGATAGTTTTTTTTCCTTGCAAACCACTTTTGTTTATGGTTTGTGAGAGGATAGTAAAAAAAAATTCTTCATTTCATCTCATTTTACCTTTCTATTTCTTTTTTAAAAATCATATGTATTGCTTTACTACCTTGAATAAAGTCAGATTGATAGTATAGATGGCGGTTACTATATAATTTATTTGTATGTTGCTTATGTTATTGAATTAGTCTATTATCTTACTTTATTTCATAGTATGGAAATTTGACATTTTAAACTGTTTGAATAAAAAGCTTACTTATTTGTTTTTTTATTTAGTATTTGTTATTATTTTATGGATAATATTTTGGAATGCAGCAAGATATAGGGGATATAAGTTTTTAGGCTAAACTATTTGTGTTTAATATTTACTCTTTAAAACAAGTTTAATGAGTAAAAATTGTTTTAAAATACACATTCTTGCTAAATTTAAATTAACACTGACATTGATAAATTTTTTATAGAACAATTCTTTATGATTATTTTCGTATGCCTTTTTTTTTTTTTCAAAATGTACCATTTTAATAAAGATATCTTGTAACTAAAAATCTATGGAACCACGTCATAAAACAAAATTTTAGGAAGTTATTTTTAAATAAATTATCGAGAGCTACTGATTGCAGTTTTTCTAGATAAAGACATCATGTAACTCAAAATCTATGGAACTACATCATAAAACAAATTCTCAAATGAGAGGTCATTTCTAGAGAGATGTTGGCCAGTCCAGGAGCACTAACAAGACCAATACTTCAAGATCATAAATGAGAGAGAAGTCACATTTTAATCCAAAATCTTAAGATGTTACGTAAATGAGTTACATCCAACAAAAGAGAGAGAACGAGAAAATTTTGTGTGTGTCTGCAATATAAAAAATGCAAAGACACACATGATAATGTTTATCACAATGTTTACACAAAAAATTATGGATTTATATTAAGCCTAGCAACCTTTCTATTGCTGAACATACTCAGGTGGCACATGGTTTTATGGACAAATTTGCAGACATTCATGTTCTGAATAGACAGCTGGAAATTAACTGTCTGGCTCCGGGTGGTCACGCGAATAATAGCCACAAAGATATTGGCACGAGTGGTACTAAAAACAAGGATTTTGAGGAGGTCTTGGAGGGTCACGTAATTTGTGCACGCAAGGGCGTTGTGGGAGAGGTACCAAACAACAACAATATTGAGCTGGGGGCTGATATTCCTGGTAACAAAGGTGATTTACATTCTAGAGATTTGTGTGGATTGGCTGAAATGATACATAGCACCCCCCTGTATACTATCAAACATAGAAAGAAAAAGAAATTGATGGAGGAGATATACCAGAAGATACGGATACCGTTTGCACCGTCGTACTATTCCTCTATACTTCACGCTGAATGTTCATACTCCAGTCTCTTAAAATCTCATGTGTCTGCTGAACATAATTCTGACGATGATGAGGAACATTCCATATTTTCCTTGTCTGGTGACAATACGTCTGTGGGTGGAATTTCAATCGGTGATTCAAGTATATTCAGAAGCAATTCCAGAATCAAAAGAAGGATTGAAAGTTTACCTTCCAAGGTGTGGAAGTCCATTAAAAAGTTAGGTATTGAGGCGGATGAAGACGATGAAGTCTTTGAGTCTGTTATTGGCAATTTGGAGACCGTAGATAGAAAAGAAAAGTTAGAAAAGAAGGAGGCAGCTAATGGTGTTTCATGAATATCGTCACTTACAATATTAGAGGGTGTTGCAGTAGTGTAAAGAGAAAAAAATCAGGCATATGCTATGCAAGGGTGGGGCGGAAGTGTGTTTTTTGTAAGAAAACAAACGGTCTCATATGACAGATGATCTTGTTCAGAGTTTGTGGGGAGACAGTAAATGCCTTTGGACTACTTCAAATTCTGTTGGGTTGCCTGGAGGTTTACTTATCATTTGGCAGGAAGAGAGTTTGGTTCCTATTTGCAGTTATATCGGAAAAGGATATCTTGGTATGAAAGCTTTATGGAGAGGGCGAACTAGTTACTTTTTAAATATATATTCTTCTTGTTCGAACGCAGAGAAGAGGGAATTGTGGAGCAATTTGCTTCTGTTAAAGAATAAACTGGATGCAGGGGAGTGGATAATTGGCTGCGATTTCAATGCTATCAAATGCTCTGAAGAGAAAGTAGGTGGGGATAGTAGTAATAGAAGACTGATGGATGAATTTGCGAAATTTATTAATTTATCCGGCTCTATTGATCTTCCAGTGTCTGGCAATAGTTTTACTTGGTTCAAGCCGAAGGGTAGGTCCTGCAGTAGGCTGGATAGATTCACTACAAGAAAATTGGCAGATTGCGACGGTTTTTTTGGCAGGTTACGACGGTTAAAACCGTCGTAATTTGCAACGCACGACGGTTGTAGCACTGTCGGAGAAACGTGTGTCGCGAGGCCGTTTCGCGTCGGTTATCAAAACTGTCACGCAAACCGTCGTTACCTTTCGCGACGGGTAGGGAATTGACGTAATCTACATATTACGACGGTTATTAACCGTCGTAAATTTCCATTTGATTTTTATTTTTTTTGTTGATTACGACGGTTCAAACCGTCGCAACTTTCTGTTCCACAGGTACATCTGCAGGTAAATTCGTAGGAAATATCCTTTCCACAGGTAAATCCGCAGGTAATTCATTTTTAAAATAAAAAAAAATTACCAATTAAGAAATTTCAAAGGTAAATCCGCAGCTACTGTATTGCTAACATTAAAAAAAATATATTTATTTGTTAAATTGAGACATCCTTTGTATACTCTCATCAGAAATTTTGGAAATTCAGAAAAGAATTACAAAATCTCAAATCAAAATATTTGGGTTGACACAATTATAGATGCAAACATGACAAAAAAAACTTTATCCATACAAATCTTTCACAATTAAAAGTGTTCATCTAGTTCACATTTTTATGCATACTAAGAAATGACACACAATATGAACTAAAATACATATATCATCTGTTATGTAACACTGTGTTAGTAAACTAGAAGTGTAGAGATTTATGAATAGAAGCATAATAATAGGTCCAACATCCCAACAAAGCTAAGCTATTGTCCATGACAACGAAAGAACTCCAGAGCCTTTGATAGTAGTGATTATTTGAGTCTTGCTGTCCAAAATGTTCCTGCAATACAATAATTGATTCAATAGGAATCACACTCGCTACTATGAAATTTAGTATTAATTCAAAATGTTGAACATCTAATAATGATAATTACCAATGATACAACTTTGAAAGACATGATAGAGGTTTTTCCAAGGACAGATACTACTTATGTTGTCTTGTGGCACAAAAATTGTTTAAAATCAATGCTATCCATAATCAGTTTCAAATAATAACCAACTTTAGAGAAAGATGAATCCTAATCTAAACCTTTCCTTCAAGTTTAAGAGGTGTATCAGAAAGATCTCGCCATAAAAATATTGAACTACAAAATTGTTTACAATCTACAGCAACAAAAGTTTGCCTCACATGGAGATAAACCAAGTAAACAACATAACTGGTCTGATGCTATATTCTTCTTTAGGGGGCAAATTATTTATCTTTTCAAGATTGATAAAACCAAAATTAAACACAAGATCAAAAAGATGTAAGTTACCTGAAAAACAGAAGTAATTTCCACCATTGAAGATAGTTATTCAGCCAATCTCATAATTTGTTGTCTCAACTTCTTATTATGAGTTTCCTGTTCATAATTTATAAAAGAGAAATCAACTCAGGTTAGTAACAGCATAAAAATAATCATTATCTATCAGCCCTATAAAAAAATCCATATCATTATTTATCAGTTCCCAATATAGCGAGGAAAACAACTGTTCAGAACAAAGCCCTACTGGATGTGCTAAGCTAGTATGAATATTCCTGATCTCATTATACAAAATTAAGAAAAGACTGAAGATGCCTATTCAATTTCCTCAGGCTTCCTTTTATGGACTTCTGCAGTCGCCATTTGGATTTCGGGTTTATTGCTAATCAAAGAAGAGTTGTCAATCAATTAGCCTTGCATTCATGCTCGAGGAAGCTTGTTAAGTTAACTTGAGACCACATTTACTATTGCATAACTTGAGCCAATTTGTACTCAACCAGGATAGCACGTGGCTACCATATTTGAGCTAACATAGCTAAGAAATGTTCTAGCAAACAAGTTTTAATGAACATAATTTCAGCATTGTAATTCTGCGAAAGGGTATAGTAGCCTTAAGTTTGTCATCTAGAGGTTTACAGAGCATTAAGTTTCTCATTATCCTTAGACTAATAAACTGTCTTTTGGAGTTTAGAGCTAAATGTTCTAGCAAAAAAATTCAAATAAACATTATTTTACCATTGTAGTTCTACTAAAGGGCATAGTAGCTTATAGTTTGTCATCTTGGGGTTTACAGAGTATTATGTTGTAAAATGAGGCCAATAGCACCCATATCGTGACAGATCAGCGAGGAGGATGTCCGCCCACGCACGCAACTTAGCATCACAAAAGGGCATAGCGACTGTCATAGTCTCCTTCCCAGAGGGTGATAGCTGATCATATGGCGTTGGTCGCAGCGCTACGCAGAGACGGAAGAATAAGAGGTAATGAAAACCCAAATTACCTTTAAAATTAGACCCATTACAGACTATTTCATTTCAGTTTTGATTTTTGTTTTTTACTGACTTTATATGTTCTGGTACAGCTAGAAGAATTTCTAATCAAATAGGAAGAAAGGGAGATGTAGGTCCTTGCACCTAAACACCAGAGGAATAGGATCTTAGATTTATTTTGAAGGAAACCTATGATCAGGCTGAAGAGTTGCAACTTGCAAGAAATAAGTAGGATTGAAAGTGGAAAAAGGCAGAATGATGAGGCCACTTTGTCGGCTTCCAAGAAGAGTACAAAAAGCCCATTGGATGCAAAGTCCTACCAAAAATAGAGCAAAATTCGGGAAAGGAAAGAAGCAGTCAACAAAACTTTGGGAAAAAGAAAGAAACAATCGAGTATAAAGGACATTTGTGATACAGAGCAATAGCGAGAACTTGCAAGTATATAGCTCAATGTTTTTACAGGAATGGAATTCCTTTTGCTTTGTAAGGATTTCTACCAGTTATACAAGGAATTATATATTGTCTTACTACACATATACTATGCACATGATGCATGCAAATGACATATGCTTAAATTCACAAATGATTTCTATTTAGATTTTTCACTAGAAAGACAAACTCCATTTCCAGTACATCCATCTAATGGAAAAAAAGAAGCTATAACATCAATTTATCAGATAGTCTCCAAAGTAATTATTTGATACTTTTCATCATATTGTTTGGCATTAATAGTCATGCAAAGGTGTGCTTCTCTTCCCTCTCCTTCTGTTGATAACAACATAACAAATTCCTAAATTCATTTTTAGATGAAATCCACAAATATCATGTATCCTTCAATCATGTTGAGATCAAACGGAGTATACTTGTTCCATAAACACATACACATAAACACATATTCATAAACCTACTCTTCACTTGCGGACGAAGAATGTTTCCACCGGACCAACCATATATTCCTAAATAAAACCAACAGCACTTCATTCTACTCTTCTTAACTATTCTAAGTAGCGTGGACTGGCACTCCAAAATCAAGGCGTGCCTGGTGTCTGACACTAGCATTACATTAACACATACTGTTTAACATAATCACTTTCTATTTCTTAAATTAAACCATTACCAATGTCTAAATCAATGTCAATGTCATGTCCGATACATGTCTGACTAGTTCATAGTAACTACGCCTACATTTTAACCACTACATTCTGATCAAGATCACCATTATCTATATATTTATTTAACACTGAATTGAAAGAAACAAATCTGACTAACCTGCTCTATAACCCTAGTCTCAAAGTTACCACAAAGTACAAGGAATATTCTTTTTATCACTCTCCGTGGCGGTTGATGATTAACTCTGCCTGTATTTCTTGGTCGATTGATTTCAGTGTTGCGAGCAAACAACTCCTACTGGTTTCCGATACAAAGGAAGAGTGGTGTCGCCTGGGTGTTAGATCTTAAAGTTCAAAAAGATCCAATATTAAAAGAATGATAACAAAAATTGTTAACGAGTAAGAAAAATTACATCTTGTGGGAGATTTTGAGCGAACCAGGTGGTGTCCTCTTGTATTGCAAATAAGAATATGAAATGCCTTTACAGAATCCTAAAATTGAAACAATAACACACAAAAGATGTTGGTAGTTCAAGGGGTAAACAAAATTGACGATAAAAGGTATAAGAAATTGAAACCACAAATGAGATTGGAAAATGGAAGAATGGAAACGAACCTACGATTGCGTATGAACTCCCTGAAATAAGGAATATGTCTATAAACCTGTGACTGTGTATGCGCTCTTTGAGATATGGAATAGGTCACTGAATATAATCCATGGCCTTTGGAGTGATGTTGATGACGGTGGGAGCGAGACGGATGTTGGTGACGACCGGCTGTCAGAGGGATGTTAATGCTGATGTTAGCGATGGTTGCACTAGGGTTTGGAATGAGTTGAAGGAACTGTCTGTGTTCCTTTGATTCAAGTGAGTGAGAGGGATGGTAAACATAATTTTTTTCTTTTTTAATTAATAAAAATGGGTGTAGACTGTAGAGGATGGAGTCTAAGAGTAAAAATAAAACAAAGATGCAAAATATGTTGTTTAATAACATTTTTCTAAACAACTTTACTTTTATAACTAAAAATTTTAATTATTAATTGTAATACTTATTATGTTCATTTAAATATCTATATTATAAATTATAAAAAAAATTAACTATTTAAAAATTAGATTATAATTATTTTTAAAATAAGAAACTATTTGATGTTTGTTTTATAAGAAATATATAATATTAAGTGAAATATATATTTATAATGTATTAAAAGTTTTGGGCAAATACCAAAATATAAAAATTTAGTAATTATTTAAAATTCAAAATTAAATAGAAGACAAATGTTATTTTGCATGGTTATATAAATTTAATTACTTTTTTATAAAACAAATTTAACTACTTGGTAGCCTAAAAACAACCAAATGATTGCGACAGTTGTCAAAACTGTCGTGTGAACTGTCGCAAAAACTCATAAAATGTCATATTGCGACGGTTGTACTCCAACTGTCGCAATCTAAGTGTCGCAAAATGACTATTTTCTTGTAGTGATTCTTGGTCTCTCCTAGCTTGCTAAATGAATGGAACATGGTCTGCCAGAAAGTTGGAGATCGTGATATCTCTGATCACAGGCCAGTTTGGATCTCAGTCAAGAATACCAATTGGGGCCCTAAACCGTTCAAAGTTTTGTCGTGTTGGTTTGATCATCCAGGTTTTTTGGAGTTTGTTAAAGAGGCGTGGGAGGAAATTGTGGTGAAAGGGAAAGCTTCTTTCATTTTGTTCAAAAAGCTAAAGCATCTTCGAGAGAAGCTCCGGTGGTGGAATTCTAATATTTTCGGTTGGATTGACTCTAAAATAGTCAATGAAGTTGGAATTATTAATGCAGTGGAAGATATCACAGAGAACAATAATGGTACCTTATGCTCTCAAGACATCAAATTGAGGAACTCGACGGAGGACAACCTTTGGAAACATCTTAGGCTGAAAGAAATTTTCTTAAAACAGAAATCGCAGATGAGATGGAATGTTAAGGGGATTATAATACCAAGTTCTTCCATGTTGCCATTAAACATCGAAGTAACATAAACACGATTTCATCGGTTCAAATTGATGGTTGTATTGTGGAAGATGTGAGTGGGGTTAAGGAGGCTATTATGAATCATTTTGCTGGCAGGTTTCGTAAAGTCGAAAGACCTTTTCCTAACATTGGTTCGCACGTGTTCAAGTGGATGTCTGCTGCGGATAGCAGTTTTTTGGAAGCAGAGATTTAAGAAGACGAAATCAGGAACGCAGGCTTTGATTGTGGAGGGGATCGCAGCCCTGGACCCGACGGGTTCAGTTTTGATTTCTTTAAAAAATGTTGGAAGATTATTGGTACTACTTTTTCAAACTACATTATGGAATTCTTCCATGGGGAAAAACTACCAAAGGTCTTTGCATAATATTTTTTAGTGCTTATCCCAAAGTCCGTTTCGTCGAAGAACCTTGATGATTACAGACCTATATCCTTGATTGGGTTGGTTTATAAGGTGATTTCAAAGATCATGTCTAATAGACTTAAAAGAGTAATTAACAGCATTATCTCTAAGTCCCAAACAGCTTTTATAGAAGGGAGGAATTTGTTAGATGGTGTTTTAACGTTGAACGAATTGGTTGATTTCGCTAAAAGGACCAAGAAAGAGGGGATGGTTCTTAAGGTTGATTTCACAAAGGCCTTTGATTGTGTCGATTGGAATTACCTTCGTAACGTCATGCGTTTCATGGGATTTGGGGAAAGGTGGTTAAGCTGGTTGGATAACGGTGTATTCAACAGCTTCATATCAGTCCTCGTAAACGGCAACCCTACCAAAGACTTTGTTGCTTCGAGGGGCCTTCGTCAAGGGGATCCACTCTCCCCTTTTTTGTTTTCTATTGCGGCGGAGGGTCTCGCGGTGTTGATGAATAGAGCTATGGTGGATAGTTGGTTTACCGGATTTAGCTTTAATCATGGAGTCTCTTTACATCTATTACAATACGCGGACGACTCGGTATTAGTGTGGGATGGGTCTTGGAGTAATATTTAGGAAATTAAGGCTATCCTTAAAGGATTTCAGTTAGTTTCTGGGCTTGACATAAATTTCAACAAAAGTTCTCTTTTTGGTCTTGGCATGGAATCATCTTTTCTCACGGCTGCCGAAAACTTCTTGGCTTGTAAGGTTGGTGGTTGGCCATTCAAATTTCTTGGTATTCATATCGGCGGGAATCACAGATTACTCTCCTTTTGGAAACCTTTGATTGATAAGGTTAGATCTCGTTTAGCATCTTGGAAAGGTAAGTTTTTATCGATGGGAGGGAGAGTGACGTTGATAAATTCGGTTCTCACCAATCTACCTATTTATTATATGTCCTTTTACAAGCTTCCAAGTAAGGTGATTAGCAAACTTATTTCTATTCAGAGGCGGTTTTTGTGGAACGGTACGATCAACAAGAAAGGAATATCGTGGATTCTTTGGAGGCGGATTTGTAAATCTAAGGAGGAGGGGGGTTTAGGGATTAAAGATGTAAAATGTTTCAATTATGCGTTGGTGTCCAAGTGGATTTGGAAAATTCTTTCACCTAAGGATTTTATATGGAGAGAAATTATAAATACTCGTTATCATAACGTTGTTTCCTTTTGCTTTAAATATCCCGGAAAAACTTCTTTGTGGTGGCGAGATCTTTTTTCGATCTCTTTTTCTTTTAGTAGCAACTCGTTTACGGGACTGCTGTCATATAAAGTCGGTGATGGTAGAAACTCTGATTTTTGGTGGTCGCGGTGGGTGGGAATTGAATCGTTGGCTCACATATATTCGGAATTATGGAGTCTTGCTAACAATAAAGGATTTACCATAGCTGAAAGTGGCAACTATTATGAAGGAACCTGGAGTTGGAATGCTTTTCTGGCCACTGATGGGCTGTCCACAGAGGAAATGCAACAAGCACACTGCCTGCTGAGTGCGCTGGATGCTGCGCCTGTTCCATCTGCGACTGGCCCTTGCGATGGAGTTGTGTGGACTCTCAAAGACAACGGTGATTTTGGGACATCGATACGATAACTCATAGAATTATACCTTTTTCTTAGTGGTGGTTGGGAAGAAACATAAAAATACAAATACTTGTAACTACTATGATTGGGTTCATGATCCTTACAACTTTTTGTAAGCCTCTTTTTGTATAAGGGCTTTTTTGTAGATGGGTTTGGATACCCCTTTGTATCCTTGAAATATAATTTTGCTTATTAAAAAAAATATTTTGACCTGGGTCTACACTAAAAAAAGCGGACAAACGGGCACGGAAATGCCCGTTTGAACGCTAGTTATTATTATTATTATTATTTTACAATACTCAAATTACGCTTCTCACTTTCTCTCTCTCTTACCACTTTGGAACAATGTTTTGAAAACCGGACCGGTCATCAAACCGGTGAAGGTACTGGATCGTTGGTTCATTGGTTGAACCACTGGGTCACTGGTCGAACCCCATGAGTAAACTGGATTAAACCGGATAACTTGGCTGAATAAATCAGTCTCTATAAAAAAAACTATATATTTAATAAATCGGTCAAACCAGATGACTCGGTCTCTAAAAAATATCACGACACCTACAAAATTTCAAAATATCATAATTTCACAAGTTCAATTTTTAAATTCAAACTCTTGACGTAGTCATCACGCACAACAAAATAGTACAAAATACAAATCCAAATAAATTTGGAATAATATCGGATTACAAACAAAGAAAAATTATTCCAAATAAGTTTTGAATAAAGTCTACTTATATTTTAATGTTATTTACAAAAAAAAATTATCAAAACAGCGTCATTATTTTGAAAAAAAATACATGCAATCAAATAGCCGATTTTTCAAAACCGTTAGTTCACCGGTTTTTAGCGGTTTTAGTCGTTTTTCACTAGTTCAATAGCATATCTGATTCAGCAATCAGACTAGACCGATGACCTCTTCGATTCCCGGTTCGACCGGCCGATTCAGTCCGGTTTTTAAACACTACTTTGGAACCGTAAATCCCTTTCACAGTATTCATTTCCATGATTGCATTCTCATCTATCTCAAAGGTAAATTTCAAAATCATAATCGATCTTGAGTTTGTTGTCGCAGAAGGAGATAACACCATGGTCGAAGGTATTTGTTTCACGATATATTGGGGTTTCTTACAAAGACGTCCCATGTTTTAATTATGCGACGTTGTTACTTGAATGCGTTTTTACGTATTTCTACAATGGCATTTCGTCTCTCATATCCAAAATTGAAGGTGTTTCACTATAGAGATGTGGATCTCGAAAACTGTGTCAATGACCAGATTTTGTAAAAATTTTCATTCCCCTCTTTATCATTCATATACAAAGTTGGGGTTACACAATTCAATTCCTAGTAACAAGTTACAATACCATTATTTCCCCGTCTTTATGGTATGTTCTCAATTTCACGTTATCACAATTTTTGAAATAATTGATGAGATTTTAGAAGACTTTTTCTAGACTTTTTGAAATAATGACAAAAATAATTTGAGCATTAGAATTGAATATGTAATACAAATATATCTCTAGACTTTTTCAAAACTGAGAATCCTTTAGATGAATGCATTATAAGTAAACTTTAATCAAATACTCTAAAATATCATATCTTAGTAACAAGATGAACGATTAAAATTAACTGGCTGAGATGGTTTAAAATTAATATATCATATCTCGGTTCTGACATTATAATTATCTATTGTATTTCACAGGATTAGCCCTGAAGCACTTGCTAGAGTGATTTCACTTGCATCTTCTGAAGTTGATCAGGTAAAGTTCTGAAACTTTGTAGTGGTTACTTCGCTATTATAAAGTTGCTATATTTGAATGATAATTCCATACATTGTCCAAAAATTCATGTACATAATTGTATCATATGTTGTATGTTATGGACTATACTGTTAAATGTTAATCTAAAGTTAAACTCACTGGTGTTGTTGCTGCATGTAGTTGAGTATATACTTTAGCCTTTGCTAGACATACTTATCTTGCTTTTAAATACATTTTACCAACATACCTTTATATAGACACTTATATCAATATTTTATATTTGCCTATATTGGTAGGTCAGTATAGTAAAAAATGGTACAGTGAAGCTATTTGACAACATTGAGAAATATGGTATGTGAAGCCTTTTGCTTTTAACTCATTCTAAGTGGAAGATATTCATGGTTGTTTATAAACTTAGAGTTAACTTGCATGGATTTAGTAGTCATAATGTCATGATCTATGTTGCATTTTAATTCATCACATTTTGTTTCTTTTTTTTTCATAAGCAAAGACTATCATAAATAGGGATACAAAGGGGTATCCCAACCCATTTACAAGCACCAAATCACTCATACCAAACTAAACTCTACAAAAAATCACAAGGATGTTTCACCCATTCATAATAGTTACAAGTATCGAATTTAAAACATTTACCAATCCACCACCATGATAACATGATGATCAAATGTAGGACCTCTTCCTCATCCCAACTTTTGTTCTTAAACAAAATACCATTCCTAATACTCCACAAAACCCAAATAACAGTAAGCCACAAACCGACTGCGTTTTCAATGCTAACCTTTCTATCCAACACATATTGATCCAGTTTTGAAGATGCTCCAACATAGAGTTACTTGAAGCGACATCTATGCCAAGCCACACCTCCACCACCTTCCAAACTAATCTAAAATAGTTGCATCATAAGAAAAGATGGACCGCCGTCTCCGCTTCCAAACTGCAAATTGGACAAACACAGTCAGTAGCATTTATGATAATTCCACGTGTGAATAAATTGTCTCGAGTTGGTAATCTATTGAGTATAATTCTCCACCCGCAAACCGCTGTTTTTAGCGGTGCCTTAGCCAACCAAATCAATCTTAATCCAGCTTGAATGGCAGGATCCATAGCAGCACCAACATGATGCTCTTGAATCCAATTGTAACCCGATTTAACAGAGTACTCATTTCCATTGCCAATCGGCCATAGCAGCATATCCACCGCCTGTGAAGAAAGATGAACAGCAGACAGTAATTCAAGAAGCTCCTGCCCCTGCTGCATCAAAATAGGGCAGTGCTGTTGTACAATGGTGTTGGTTTTCCAGTTCCACACGCCTTGCTGCCATATTCTGAAATCAGAGATTGTGTTCTCCCTTAAAACCGACGCTTGCCATAATTCTAGGAGGAAATTTTTTGCCACACCACCCAACCTTCTTAGGCACCATGCACACTGATGAAAATACCCCTGCGTTCCAGATGTGCAAATTCGGACGCACCGTTTTTTTTTTTTAATTTTCAATTTTTTCCAGATGTGCACATCCGGAAGAGTTCCTGATCTGCAAATCCGGAAAAAATCAAAAGAATTTCATAAAATCATTTACTTCAAAATATAATTAAATCCAATATAATTAAAATCCAATATAATTAAAATTAATATCATTTTTTCAATATAATTAAATCCAATATAATTAAATCCAATATAATTAAAATTAATGTGATTTTTTCAATATAATTAAATCCAATATAATTAAATTAATTTTAGAAGTAAATACCATATAATTTTAATTATAATTTAGAACTAAATACCATATAATTTAGAAGTAAATACCATATAATTTTAAATACCAATATAATTAAATCCAATTTTAGAAGTAAATACCATATAATTTTAAATCCAATATAATTAAATTAATTTTTTCAATATAAAAAAAAATTAGAAGTAAATACCATATTAATCATTTAGAAAAAAATCATATTAATTTTAATTATATTGGATTTAATTAAATTGGATTTAATTATATTGAAAAAATCATATTAATTTTAATTATGTTGGATTTTAATTATATTGGATTTAATTATATTTAGAATTAAATGATTTTATGGAATTCTTTGATTGTTTCCGGATTTTCAGATCAGGAATTCTATCGGATGTGCACATCCGGAAAAAACTGAAAAATTAAAAAAAAAACGGTGCGTCCGGATTTGTACATCCGGAAATTGGGGGCAAGAATGAAATTTCACGTTGTGTCTAAGAAACCCTCTTATGGGAACTCCACTCTTAAACTATGCTGACCCAACCAAACTGAGTCCCAAAAGAACGCATTGCCTCCATTTCCGAGTTTATGCCTGCACAAATCAGTAAAAGAAGTAGGACTGAAAGAATGGGAAATTTTGAACAAATCTCGCCACCATAGGGATGGAGGAACTTTATATTTAGGGATAATGCCTACTATTAGAGAATGACCGAAGTTGTCATATCTTCTCTTAAGAATATTAAACCACAATCCTTCTTTACCACTGAGGAATTGCCATAGCCATTTTTCCATCAATGCAACATTAAAGCTCTTAAGATCTTTAATACCGAGACCTCTAGCTTCCATAGGCTTACAAATAGCTTTCCAATTTATCCTAGAAATTCCGGAATTACGAGTAGTTTCATTCCAAAAAAATCTCCTTTGAATTCCCGATAATATCCTATATACCTTTGATGGAATTTTATAGAAGGACAAGTAATGAATAGGTAAATTGGTAAGAACCGACTTAATGAGCGTTAATCTACCTCCAACGGACATGAACCTTCCCTTCCATGAAGCCAATCTCGAATGAAATTTCTCGATAACCGGCTTCCAAAAGGAGATCAATTTGCCTACCGGAATTCCAAGAAACTTGAAAGGCGTGGTATCAATCTTACACGTCAAAAAATTCTCAGCCGCCTTTATAAATTCTTCTTCATGCCCAAAACCATAAAAAGAACTCTTGCTAAAATTGATTTCTAAACCTGACACCAATTGAAAGGTTTTTAAGAATCGTTTTAATTGCCCACAAATTGCTCCAAGATCCTTCACCAATGATGACCATATCATCCTCATATTGTAATAAGCTGAAAGAAACATGTTGGCAATCATAAATTCTCTAAAAATCCCCTCCTCCACAACTCTATTCATAAGAATCGCCAAACCTTCTGCCGTTATAACGAAGAGAAACGGGTAAAGAGGATCCCCTTGTCTAAGACCTCTTGACATCTTAAAATCTCTGGTTGGGCTTCCATTTACTAACACTAAAATATAACTATTCATCACTCCACCCGCCATCCAACTCATCCATCTTTCGCCAAAACCCATACCTCTCATGATATAGCTAAGATAGCTCCAATCCACACAATCATAAGCTTTAGCAAAATCTACTTTCAAAAGCATACTATTACCTTTACTTCTCTTGACATAATCAACAATTTCGTTAAGCACTAGAACTCCATCCAAAATATGTCTCCCTTCAATAAAAGTCGTTTGAGATTTGGAAATTAATTTACCAATAACCTTTTTTATTCTGTTTGCCAAGGGTTTTGCGAAAACCTTGTATATGCTTCCAATCAAACAAATTGGCCTATACTCATCAAGGTTCGAAGGAGCCTCCACTTTAGGAATCAAAACGAGGAACGAAGAGGTAATTACCTTTGGTAAGACTCCACCTTTATAAATTTCATGAATACAATATGTGAATTCTTTGCCAACTATATTCCAACAGTGTTTGAAAAATTGAATAGTAAACCCATCCGGTCCATGGCTCCGATCTCCAGCACACATGAAAACCGTATCCTTGATTTCATCTTCCTCGAACCAGCTCTCTAAAAAACTGTTATTGTAGCGGCAAAATCGTGAGTATAAGCTATTGATTAACTTAACTCGAAAAGCAAGAGTCGCCACCGCACTTTTATTTTATCCAAAAAAGGAAAGGAAAATGAGCGAACAAAACCTACACAAGCTCTACAACAAGAACAAGTGAAGAGAGACTGGATAAGGGAGGTTGGTTACGCGATGGGAAGGTGTTAGCACCCAAAACATCTATAGTACTCTATAGGAGCCCTTTGAAATATCTACCGCTTTTGGTCTGAAAACGTTTGCTTGAAAAGTGATTGAGGAGATGAGAAGAGAAATTGTTTTTAATATTTTTGTGTTTGGAGAGACTTGTTGCCTCATGCCTACGTACCCACGATGTGCAATGTAGGATCAAAACCCCGTAGTTCGTGGTACAAAGAATGAAAATTGCTTGTTTTGGTTGTTTTTAAATGTAAAGACAAGTCGTCATTTCCAAGCGAATAATTCCGCTAAAAGAAATGAATCACGTCTAAACTTATGAAAAAGTTAAAGGAAAAAGTGCACGAGGGCACAAAAGAGAGTAAGTGAGTTTGGTATTTTTTAAGTCTTTTGAAAAAGGTGACAATATGCTTAGGTAGTTTAGCATTTGTTAAGAAATGAAAGGAAAAAGTAAAATTACTTGACAAAGTCAAGGTTTGATTATGAAAGAAGTGAAAGTTTGAAATCAAGAATGTTTTGAAAAAGGGAGAGAGTTTTGAAAATTGAAGATTGGGGAGGAGAAGAAGAGACTATCTTAGAGCATAAAGTAAAAGCTAAGGAGAAGAATAGGCTAACCACACAAGTAAGCTCCATATTCTTCGAACCATAATTCCAAAGCAAAGGGAGAAAGGTCCTAAGTTCTAAGTCCAAGGTTCCAAGAATTGCATTGGATGTCAAAGGTCTAAGTGTAAAACTCCATTTTCATTGCATAGGATAGTAACCATAGTCCAAGATTAGAAGCACAAGTTTTTTAGAGGTTTTAGCCTTTATTAATGTTTTTGGTCCAAGTGGACAAAGAGAAAAAGGCATAAGCATAAACATGTGTCCAACGAACAAAGGAAAAATTGCGGAAGTATAAACATGTGTCCAACGGACAAAGGAAAAATATACGGAAGCATAAACATGTGTCCAACGGACAAAGGAAAATTTGCATAAAAGTAAAAGAGAGATAGGGAGCGAGAAGGAATTGTAAACAAAGTTAGTACAATAGTATTGTTAGTAAATTAATGATTAGTTGTTAGAGTAAGTGATCAATAATAATTGAATAATTGCACTTAGGTCAATATTAATGAGAACTCATTAGAGGATTGACAAGACCAAAGCCTCCTAACAACAAGTTTCATAAGTTTTGATCCAAAAGAAAAATAATCAACTATTCTTGATAGTTTTCCGATGCGGGACGAATATTGCGCTATGTTAAGAAATCGCCGAGTAATTTACGGACTAATTACCCTACAATGAGGCCGGTCAATAGCTCTTTGTGCTAATGTATGCTAGGTGAACGATATGTAGATAGACATCCGAAAGCAATATCGCACAAAAAGAAAAATGGTGGCGATCTAGTCTTGATCGAAATTCAACAACGAAATTCCAAGATCTTTAAGACTTTCATCGATCAAAAGAAAAAAGAAATAGATAAAGAGAAAGCCAACTTAAACCACAAAAATATGTGATCTAAGGCTAAGAAAAAGGGAAAGGGGAGAAAATGGAAAAAAAAAACCAAAACAGTCCCAAAAACAAGCATTTTTCACATTCTGGATGCTGGTTAATCGATTAACCACTTCACAGTGTAATTATGTTAATCGATTAACCAGTGCCAACTTGCAGTTTTTTTGCGCAAAACAACAGGAAAAAACCAATAATCAAACACAAATTACAAAATCCAAAGATCAAGCAAACAAGATCAACAAAGGATCTACATTGTGGAAGATGAAATCAAGAACAACAATGGTGGAAAATGAGATTACCACTCCAAATCTGAAAATTGCTTCAAACTACTCCAAGATCCAAACTCCAAAGTCTTGATTTATTGAAATTAATGATGAAAACAAGTTTGGATGAAGGTTTAGCTCAAAGTTGAACAAGAATCAATGTGAATTCTTGTTAACTTTCAAAAGAAGAAATGTGAGCTTTGGTGAATTTTGTGGTTGGGAAGAGAATTTGCAAGAGGTTTGTTGGCTATCAAAAGCTTGAATGAAATTTTAGCAAGGTGAATTTGGCTCTCAAAAGCTTGAAGAATGAATAAAATGAAGGCTCTATTTATAGAGTTTAGGCTTGGAAAATTTGGTGGATTGGAGTTTGGTTTGGAAATGAAAATTAGGCTTGGAATTTGAATTTGGAGGGAAATTCATAAAAGAGTGGTGATTAGTGAAGGTGTATGGTAGGAAATGATCAAAGTGATGTAGGGGAATTAAAATGAGATGGTCTAGAATATTCCACATGTGATCCAAATGGTGAAAATTGGTGCCAATTGCTGCAGAATTTGAATTTGGCACATTTTTTTCAAAAATTGCACGTGTTAATCGATTAACCATTTCACAGTGCAATTATGTTAATCGATTAACACAATGAAAAAAATGAGAAAAATGGCTTTTTGATGTGCTGTCTTGGCTCTGGCTCGATTTTTCTTGCTTGTCAAAGAAGGCATGGAAATAAACACATGAACCTTGGAGTCTCTTGAATAATAATCAATTAAATCTTGGAAACTCTTGATCAGATGAATTTTTAATTGCTTGTAGATCAACTTTGACTTTGTTCAGATGAATTTCATTCGAGCTGAGGGACTGTTTGATATCCTTGATTCTCTTCCTGAAAAAGTTAGTAAAAGGGAAACAAACATATTTTTGGATTTTGATTAAAGGTTAGTAAACATAAGCAAATAAAGGAAAATAAGAAAGACACGGATGCTCAGTGATCCCTGCAAGGCATAAACCCAAAAAAGAGAGGGATAAAGGAATCAAATCATGATCTTGTTTGTGGTATAAGATGCAAAAATGAGATGTGAATGATATGTGGAATCTTAGGGGTCAAAAATTAGGGTCTTACAGCTGCCCCTATTTAAGTCTCTTCTATCGGGAGATATGAAGATACTTAAATACAAAAAGCGACATTTTTTAGCCCTAAGATGCCACAAGATGATATGAATGCAAAGGATGAAACAGACTGCGGGGAAACTTGAAACAAGAGAGTTATGGTAAATTGAGAGAGATGGCGCGAAAAGACACGCCGGGGAACACAAGTTATTTCTGTATATCTGTCAAAGTGACAAGAAGTATCCATCAATAGTTGGAAACAGAGGGATAAGACCCTGGGAATACGAGTAGTGACATCCAAGAATGGCATTGGAAAGAAACTAAGAACGAGACAAATGGTATGTCAAAAGATGTCCAAGAATGACATTGGACAACAACAAGAAAGTTTCTGGTAAAACAGCAGCGTCATCCAAGAATTGCATTGGATGGAGGTGAAAAACACTATATTGGGTATAAGATATCCAAGAATAGCATTGGATAAAGGGAACTACAACATTCAAGAATGGCATTGAATGGGGCAACAGCAAACATCAGAGTCATCCAAGAATGGCATTGGATATAAACAAAATTCCATTTGAACAATTTCACTGGGGACACCCAAAAATGGCATTGGATGGCAAGATTTAAACAATCAGAGATATCCAAGAATAGCATTGGATTTGGCTGGGGAAAAGGTGTCCAAGAATGGCATTGGACAAAAGAATCTCAACATCCAAGAATGGCATTGGATGAGGTGAGAAAAGTTCTGGAAAATATATTAGAAGTACCCAAGAATGGCATTGGACTCTGTTGAGGAAAAGATATCCAAGAACGGCATTGGACAAAAGTAATCTCAAAATCCAAGAATGACATTGGATGAAATGAGAAAAGTTTTGTAAAATGTATCATAAGTATCCAAGAATGGCATTGGATAAAAAGAGTTCACAATATCCAAGACTGGTATTGAATAAAGTGAGCAGGGACCTTCAGGAATGGTATTGAAAGGTAAAGGTAAATCACTACATTCAAGAATGGCATTGAATGATAGTGAGAAAGACATCCAGGAATGGCACTGAATGCAAAGGAGAAAACTCATCCAGGAATGACACTGAATGAACAGATAAAGCTTTAAGGAATGGTACTGAAAGATATCCAAGAAAAAATATGATGGGGATTACAGAAGAGAGAAAAGATTTCCAGGAATAGCACTGGGAGAAACAAGAGGAACAAGGTATCCAGGAATGGCACTGGAGATCAAAAGAGACAAACATACAGGAATGGAACTGGAGTGAAAGAAAAACAAAGACCCAGGAAAAGCACTGGAATGAAAGAAAATAAACATCTAACAACAGCAATAGATGCACAGGGAAACGACAACATTCCGGAATGGCACTGAATGAGAAGGCGGGTAAAAGTTTGAATAGGTGCCAAGTTAGTTGGACTTTGATCACAAGGTAAGATGTTGACAACAACAGGACCTCAGGAAATGCATATGAGCGCGAAGCACACTTCGAGCTATGAAAATCTTTCTGTGTATGAAAAATGAATGATTTATGTATGCAATGCATATGATAGGGACAACTGAGAGAGACTCTTTTGTGAGGGAAGAATGGAGCTCTGATTCCTCAACACAGGGAACACTGCCCACTCTGCTTGGAGAGAAGATGTTGAACACATCTCTGTCACACTTATGAATTGTATCAGGGTGATGGTCTTTTGAAGAAAGACATCTTGAGGATTCTTGAAGAAGACTGCCCCAGATTGATTGACTGATGAAGATGAACTGATCATAGCTTCAGTTTGACTGCTGCAAGGGAAAATGAATTGATCATGGCTTCAATTCTTGAAATGATTGTTGAGAATAAACTGATCATGGCTTCAGCTTGACTATTGTTGGGAATGAACTGATCATGGACTCAGCTCTTGGAATGACTGTTGAGAAGGCTAATCTCAGTATGGGTCTTGAAAGAGATCTTTTGGCTAACCAAATATGAGAATAAATTGCACTGAGCAACTAATCTCAAACTGATTCACAACAGGATCTGGAAGTAATGTGCCCCTGATAGGATCACTGACCAAGTTTCTCAACTGTTTGAAAATTCCTTGATGAGGAAAATTTTCCTGCAAACAAGATCATTCACACATGGTAATTTTAATGCAAAGCTCATGCAATTTTTGAAATAAAAAATCATTTTTGGAATGATATTATTGATGTAAAGCAAATGAAACACTTGTCAAAACATGGCGGTTTAGACATTCAAAATGAAAGATAAAGCAAAGGTATGACATTAAAGCAAATGATTGGCAACAAACATAGGAGTCAGTTTACGCAACCTTGCTGTAGTATGCTTTCAAAAGAAACCTAGCTTCAATTAGGTCTTTTGATGGTTGTAACGTGGTCTGGTTCACGGTTTTTGAAACAAAGGATATAGGCTCAAAGTTTATTGGTACCCAACCCATTCTTCGTGATGATCTCTAGTCCTATGCTCAGTTAATTCAAACTATGCATTCGGGTTCCAGAAGATTTAGGAATTGCAACACATGTCATGATGATGGCTCAAGGACCAAGGTATTTTTGAGATGGCAATCACTCTTTCTTACAACATTTTGTTGTTCTTGATGAGGACCTTAGTCAACTCGTTTTGTCTTTGAGGATTTTGGTAACCTCTTGATTTTTCTTTTGTTATCCCTAACTTTTGCCTGAACTGTGTCATTTGAGCTTACAGTCAGCGGGATGCCCCAATTTTTTTGCCTAAATCTCCTTAATAGGTTTTGACTTAGCGGGCTTTTCATTTGATTTTTTTTATTCTTTTTTTTTTGAAAGGTAGTGACTGCCTGGCTTAATGATTACGGTGAACCATCATTGGCTTTTGATTTGAAAGACATTTTCGACACTTCTTTGATGTGTGCGAAGGAAAGCTTGTGATTGCAACCTTTATTGGAAGGTGTCTTGAATGATTCACTTGAATTTGAATGCATAGCCAAATTAACTAAGAACTACCCATCCCCAGGTTAAAATTGCGGGTTTTTTCGTACAGAAAGAAACTCCAACTTCTAGGCTCGAAGGGGTTGACAAAGGATTAACTGCCTTATTTCTCCAGTGTTTGGGAGTTGAAACAATGCATGTACATCATCAACCAAGTTTTAATTGAAAGCATACAGTTTAGAAATTTCAGGTATTTTGTTTTCATCATCCTCCCTCCAATCCTTGCATAAACAAAAGCTGATAAAGAAAGTGAATAGGAGATATATATATTTTTTTTTGGTGAAAAAGAAAGCATAAAAATGCACACAGTGGATATAAATGAATTGAATCAAACATAGCAATGGTTATTTCATTGAAATTACCATGAAAGTACAAATAAAGTTTGAAAGCAAACAGTCAATACAATCAAAGAAAAATGCAAACAGAAAGAAACAAGGCCTAGTGACTAATCAGCAACAAGGATGAGCTGTCCTGTCTGAAACACATGCTTTAGGAGATGATTTGTCTGAACTGACTCAAACTTCACTTGGCATGCTCTGGAAAAGGATTGTTGACAACATTGGGATTATCATCAGCAAAGGACAGAATCTTTGAGTTCACCAGTTCTTGTACTCTAGCTTTCAATGCATAGCAACCTTCCAAGTTATGGCCTGCCCCACCTCGATGGAACTCACAGTGAAGATCAGCCCTATAGCCGGCTGGGAGAGGATTTGGAGGAGGAGGTAGATCCCTCATTGTAATCAAACCTTTCTGAATAAGACATCAATACAACTCAGTGTAAGACATCGGGATAGGATCAAAGTTAACCCTATTGCGATTCTGATTCTGTCTAACAGCCTGACGAGGAGCTTGAACTGGTTGAGCATTGACAACAGGAGCGACTACAGCTATATATTGTTGTTGCCTGTGATGAGGTTTCCCTTCAACTGAAATAGCATGGGTATCGCCATCCTTTTTCTTTTGAAAATTCCCAGCATACTTTTTAGCACCACTAAAGGCTTCAGCATTAGTAATCCTTCCTTTTTTGATACCTTCTTCTAGTCTTTCTCCAATAGTGACTAGGTCAGCAAAACCAGATGATACACTGCCTATCATCTTTTCCCAAAAAAGTGCCTGAAGAGTGTCCATGAACAATCCAGTCAATTCTTTTTCAGCCAAGGGTGGTTCCACTTGAGCAGCTAGCTCTACCCAGCGCTGAGCGTACTCCTTAAAGGATTCTTTTTCTTTCTGAGACATGTTCTGCAATTGGCGACAATCAGGTGCCATGTCCAGATTGTACTTATATTGCTTTAAGAAAGCATCATCCAAGTATTTCCAACTTTGGATACGGTTCTTCTCAAGTCCCATATACCATTTCATTGAAGCCTCACTCGAGTTGTCTTGGATACAATGAATGAGCAGTTTGTCATTTTTGGCATGAGCAGCCATCTTGCGGTTGTACATCACCAAGTGGGTTCTGGGACAGGTGTGCCCCTTTAATTTTTCAAAATCAGGAGTTTGGAATTTTGCAGGCATAACCAAGTCTGAAACCAAGCACATGTCCATTGCAGCAGCACTAAAGACATCACTTCCTTCCACGACTCTTATTCTTTTGTCTAGAGTTTTCCATTGCTCTCTGACTTCTTCAATATATCAAGGTTCTCCCTGACTTTCAGATTGTGGACCAGCAGCATGGTACATGAAAGGAGGATTCTCAGGAATAACTTGAGCAACAGAATGCAAAACAGGCTGAGATTCAGTGAACAATGGAGCTGAAGATACTGGCAGTACAGACGGGACAAACACAAGAGTAGTTGCAAAGGGTGGCGAGTAATTCAGATGTAACCCAAATTCTGGCCAAGTAGAAGCTGGTTGCTGAGTCAGTGGAGGGTCAATAGCAGCAGGTAAGATTTCAGAGATCAAAGTCCTCTGATGTGGTTCACCTCTAGCAATCAGACCTTGCATCATTTCTGTGAGTCTGGTCATTCCGACCTTCAACTCATCAATTTCCATTCTGACTTCGGCGTTGTATTGTTCTTGGTTTTCCATTCTCAATCTGACAGTAGCTCAAGTCCCGTAGTTGTGTTGAGGAAACAGCTTGACGGTGAACAGATAACTGAAGAAGCAGATAACTGAAATGAGTTTCTGGACAACTGGGAAGAATGCAGATGTATGCTTATGGATGCAAGAGTGCATGGATGCAACAACCACAAACAAGATCACTCAAAGCACACAAGTTTAAAGGTTCGAGTCACGAGCATGGAGTCAAAGGTAAGAAACCAACCCACAAAGGTATGTGCTAAGGGTATAATGTAACACCCCAAAAATCTAAATTAATCATTTATTTATTTAATTTAGAAGGAATTACGAAGTTTTGGTAAATTTGGAGAATTATGGATTAAAAGAGTATTTTAAAATAATTTTAATAGAGTGAATAATCATGTATTATTTAGATTATTATTTATTATTTAAAAATATTAAGAAAGGGGAAAGATGGTCATAAAGGAAAAGGAGTAAGGGTAGAGTTGGAAGTTCATAAGCTGGGATAATGTAACTAAAGAAGAAAGATCGATCAATTTTCTAACTGATCGTATTTTTTGTGAAGAACGCTGAAGAAGAGAAGAGGAGGAGAAAACCTAGGGTTTTGAAGGATTGTTAGGAGAATCTTGGAGAAAGAAGGAAAAAGCTTCAGATTTCTCTAAGGTATGGGGAGTTTTCATGGTTTATTATAATTTTATAGGAATTGGTTTATGAATAGATTAGGTTTGTGGATTCTTGAATAATGGTGGTGTTTTATGATATAGATTGTGTCAGGAGTGAGTGTTGGGATGAGAATGAGTGAAACAAATTGGTGTATTTGATGTATGTGTATTGTGTGAGTCTTTTGATCAAATTTCGTATTGGACAAAACTGAATTTTGGGGCATTCTGAGTCGAAAACGCAGCAGAAAAATCACTTTTGGAAAAATGGGGTTTTGTCGCACCCTGACACGGGCCGTGTCACACAACACGGGCACCCGTGCCAGCTTACTGGTTGGAGAAAATGAAAACTTTTGTTACAGAGCTTCTGACACGGGCCGTGTCACAGGACACGGGCGGCCGAGTCAGGCCTCTGGTTCTGCTATAATTTTTCTGGTTTGGATTGTTCGTACAGGCCTTCTGACACGGGCCGTGTCACAGGATACGGGCGGCCGTGTCAGACAACTGTTTTAGCCGTTTTTGCTGTTTTAATGTTTTCTCTTGCTGATTGTTGTTGTCTTGTTATTTTGCTGCTGTATGGATGATAAAACATAATGGATGGTGATTAGCTGTTGAATATGAAATGAATGATGCACACGTTGATATTTGATGAGTTGAGGAGAATTAGCATCATTGCATTTCATAGCATTTTATGTTGGGACTTCGGTCCATTGGTAGCTTCAATCCCATTGTGCGGATTGGAGTGATACGTTGATTATGTTGTGCTCCCTTGTGGAGGGTTGATGGCCTAGTGTCCATCACACGTTGAATTGGTACCACATGTATGTTTCCGATGAAGTTGCATTTCAGTCTAAGTGGCATTGCATGTGTATGAGTTGATTGTCGAATAATATGTATGTTTTATTGTGGATATCATGGTGTTGTTGTTGATTAAACTATGATGTTATTGTTGATTATACTATGATGTTGATGTGGATTGTATCATGATGTTGATGTTGATTGTATCACGATGTTGTTGTTGATTATATCATGATGGCATTGTTGATTATACTATGATGTTGATGTTGATTGTATCATGATGTTGATGTGGATTGTATCATGATGTTGTTGTTGATTATATCATGATGTTGTTGTTGATTATACTATGATGTTGTTGTTGACTATGCTATGAGGTTGATGTTGATTATGCTATGATGTTGTTGTTGCCTTCCTGTTCATTTTCCATGTACTTATATTACTATAATGAATTGTGATTTCTCACCCTGCCTGCTTTGAAATGTTGCCTCTTATGTGGGTAACTTGCAGATAACCAAGAGTCGATTCGCGACGATGGAGGATGTAGCCTTGAAGTGTGTCATTATCGTTGTTAAGTTTAGAGGTGTCCTGCTCTGTGTCATGTAACATCGGGTTGTGATTTGTTGTGAACCTCGCACTCTTTTGTTTTATGTTGAATTTTTACGTTGTTGGTGACGATTTGATTTGGATACATTTAGTATGAAGTGTTTTATTGAATTGACATAAAAAGTTGATTTCCGCTGCGTAGTTGTTGATTTTATTATTAAGAATGTGTAACCCGTGTTACGGGACAGGATAATGATTACTAAATGATGTTTTTGAATATATGTGGCACCTTTCTCATTGATGTTACTCTGATAATATGAATTATCTTTTCTAAAATTTCTTGTGGGGTAGAAGGGTGTTACATTAGTGGTATCAGAGCAGGTCGGTCTGTCCGGCTAAGTTGTCTAATGTCGTTTATCCCTTGGTACGCGACAAGTGTGTGGAACACTGTCGGTACTTGTTTGTTATCTAACTATTGGCTCCTGGTGTTGGTTTGAAACAAGTGGGGAAGAAGTTTGCTTCCCGGAGATGTTTCTGGTGTGAGGAGTTAACTCAAGATGATATTAAGGGAAAGAGTACAAGTGTTGTTGGAGTTGATTTGATTTTGTGCGAGTGTTGTCAGAACTGTGTTGTTGTGAATCGACGAGAGTATGGACTCATGATTTTATCTGTCGGTCCAGTTGAGACATTTGAAGGACGACGAGTCAGTATGATTGATGTTTGCTTCTCGGAGAATATAGGGCGAAGTGCCGAATAGTGATATGCAAGTGGAGTATATCTGGAGTGAAGTCGGATGATTTTCAGAGTTGGGTGAAGAGCAAGGATAGTTGGAAGAGTTTGGAAGCAAGAGAAAGAGGTAGAACTCATGTTCACCAATTCCGGTTTTTATTTTCACATTTATGGAACAGCCTTCAGTAAAAGAGGTATAACTTTCTGCTCGTAACTCCGATGAAAGCGATTCTGAACTTTTTGGAAAGTTTACGAAATTCCCTATAGTTTTCATATAAATTTTGTCTTCGGCATGTTTTTGAGGAGAGAGAAAGACGCGTTTGAATAGTTGGGTCTGATGCTGATTTTGTTTGGTGGAAGTTTGTATACGAGATTTCTTGACCAGTCCCATTGCAAGGACGATAACTTTTTACTCGTAATTCAGATTTGAGCGATTCTTGAAGTTCTGGAATCTACATGAAATTCCCTTCATTTTGGAATATAATTTTGTGTCTGGGAGGTCTGTATTGAAGAAGGTAATCATGTTTGAATTTGGACAATTCTTGCTGGAAATAGTAAGATGAAGTCAAGTATAAAATGTTTAGAAATAAGAAGAAGAGTATCGGAGAAACACATGGAAGTGCGGCACATGATAGTTGAGAATGATTAAAGTATAGAAATCTTTGAGGGATGTTAAATAGTAAAGTGGATTGGGTGTTGTTGGCGAGATGTGTCGACATGAGTCGGAAATTTTTGGAAGCTATATCACCAACTAGATGATGAGATGGTATGGTTGAGATTGTGATTGGAATGATGATCAAGTGTGAAATTATACGGATCATCGAAGTTGTGAGATTAAAAAGGAAGATGAAGGATTGGTTAGGGTCGTCAAAAGTTTGAACTTAGATAAATGTTTCGACTGAAGTGGGTCGATCTGGATTGTACGTGATGTGGTAACGTTTCCGGTATTAGAAGGATATTTAATGATTGTGTTGTGCAACTAACTTGTATAGGAGAATATGTACTGGATTTTGGACTTTTCGTATCATTGACGAGATGGAAAATAAGAAAATTAAGAAAACGTTTGTAAGCCTTAGAGAGATGGTGGAGCAGTATGCTTAGATAACTTTAAGAAAAAGGTAAAGGACGCTATTGTAGTTAGATAATGATGATTTATGCCACCATTATGGTTGCCGGCTGTCTATTGACAAATTGAGGAACTGATCACCCTTAATCTCTTGTTGATAGTCGACGGAATCATGTTGGATGGAGTAGACGTGTCTTGCCAACTAGAATAGTATGCGCAATGAATTGTTTGGGGTTGAGCCAAGTGCTTATGAATTGTTTGAGTTATCGATGCGGATTCCTATATAGGGAAATGAGGCGGACTTGAGGATGTTAGTATGAGGTTGCGAGTTGATCAGTGAGTAGTTTGGAAACTCACAGTTGTGTTCTGGATAACTTGGGTTTTGGTTTGTGGTGGATCGAGAATTCAACTGACATGAGACTTGAAGAACTGTAGAGATAAACCAAGTAGGAAGTAAATGGTAATGTAAGACTATGATTTGACCAAGGATGTCGAGTCGAGAAGGGTAGTGGCTGGTATGCCTTAAAGTGTATATATAAAAATATGAATGGTATTTTCCATACTTGTTTGGATAAGTTATAACTGGTGTTCGTTGTGGATATTCTGATGTTTTATAAAATCAGAAGAAGAGCGCGTAGAATATTTGAGAGTTGAGTTGCAAGTATTGAAAGAAGTGAAGCTATATGCTGAGTTAGCAAGGTGTGAATTATGATTTGTAAAGATGAAGTTGAGTGGTTGTGTTAATTCGGATGAGGGATTTTGGAGAATTGTGCTAGTATGAGTAGGACTTGAGGAATTAGTTTGTTTGATTAGTTTGGTTAATATGCCATGTTAAGTGTAGGTTATTGAGGCTAAATCTATGGCTATTGGGTGTTAAGCTCTGTTTGGAAGATGATTTTTTTTTCTTGTTGAGATTAATTAGACACATGTATCCTTATGATGTGGTGAGGTTGTTATGCATTGAGATGAATTTTGATGATGTGTTAATACAAGGTGGTGAAGTTGTAGCTTATGTTGACGATAATTAGGAATTCTTGAAAGTATCTATCCTATTCAAGATTTGGAATTGGCTGCAGTCGTAGTTGTGTTGGATATTCGGAGGTATTGTTTACGGATCTAAGTTCGAAGTATTCAGTAATCACAAGAGTATAGAATGCTTGTTTGGATGGAATTTCTGATGAGTTAAGTTGAAAGGTCTTTTCTTATGTCTGCTTTAATGGTCGGATGTCGATGAAAACTTGGTAGATTAGATAGTTGGGAGTACTCAGAGTGCGCAGCGAAAGCGTGGGTAGCGTAGTTGGTTCTTAGGTGGGTAACAACGATGTCGGTAGTTGGTTACGTTGAAATTGTGCTTTGGGCCTTTGTGTTCTTACCTTTGTTGTTGCCTCGTTACCTATGGTGATGGTTCGAGTGCGAGTAGTTAATTCCTATGATGGGGAGTTAGGGGAGGGTTTCCTATGGTGATGGTAACGATCGTGTTGTATTCTGGTTCAAAGTGAACCTGCATGTTCCTAACCTGATTATTCTCGGTGTTTTGAGTTGGTCTTCGAGTACATCGCGTGAGCATTTCATCTTGTTGTCGTTGGCATCGATAAGGTGTATTGTTGTATTGTGTTATTCGTGGTATTGCCACACGCGGCATGAGAGTTGATTAGTCAGAGGTGATAACATATCTGGAGTAGTCTGCATCGAGTAAATTTTCGAGGACGAAAATTCTTAAAGTAGGGGAGAGTTGTAACACCCCGAAAATCTACATTAATCATTTATTTATTTAATTAATTTAGAAGGAATTACGAAGTTTTGGTAAATTTGGAGAATTATGGATTAAAAGAGTATTTTTAAATAATTTTAATAGAGTGAATAATCATATATTATTTAGATTATTATTTATTATTTAAAAATATTAAGAAAAGGGCAAGATGGTCATAAAGGAAAAGGAGTAAGGGTAGAGTTGGAAGTTCATAAACTGGGATAATGTAACTAAAGAAGAAAGATCGATCAATTTTCTAACTGATCATATTTTTTGTGAAGAACGTTGAAGAAGAGAAGAGGAGGAGAAAACCTAGGGTTTTGAAGGATTGCTAGGAGAATCTTGGAGAAAGAAGGAAAAAGCTTCGGATTTCTCTAAGGTATGGGGAGTTTTCATGGTTTATTATAATTTTATAGGAATTGGTTTATGAATAGATTAGGTTTGTGGATTCTTGAATAATGGTGGTGTTTTATGATATAGATTGTGTCAGGAGTGAGTGTTGGGATGAGAATGAATGAAACAAATTGGTGTATTTGATGTATGTGTTTTGTGTGAGTCTTTTGATCAAATTTCGTATTGGACAAAATTGAATTTTGGGGCATTCTGAGTCGAAAACGCAGCAGAAAAATCACTTTTGGAAAAATGGGGTTTTGTCGCACCCTGACACGGGCCGTGTCACACAACACGGGCACCCGTGCCAGCTTACTGGTTGGGGAAAATGAAAACTTTTGTTACAGAGCTTCTGACACGGGCCGTGTCACAGGACACGGGCGGCCATGTCAGGCCTCTGCTTCTATTATAATTTTTCTGGTTTGGATTGTTCGTGCAGGCCTTCTGACACGAGCCGTGTCACAGGACACCGACGGCCGTGTCAGACAACTGTTTTAGTCATTTTTGCTGTTTTAATGTTTTCTCTTGCTGATTGTTGTTGTCTTGTTGTTTTGCTGCTGTATGGAAGATAAAACAAGATGGATGGTGATTAGCTGTTGAATATGAAATGAATGATGCACACGTTGATATTTGATGAGTTGAGGAGAATTAACATCATTGCATTTCATAGCATTTTATGTTGGGACTTCGATCCATTGGTAGCTTCAATCCCATTGTGCGGATTGGTGTGATACGTTGATTATGTTGTGCTCCCTTGTGGAGGGTTGATGGCCTATTGTCCATCACACGTTGAATTGGTACCACATGCATGTTTCCGATGAAGTTTCATCTCATTCTAAGTGGCATTGCATGTGTATGAGTTGATTGTCGAATAATATGTATGTTTTATTGTGAATATCATGGTGTTGTTGTTGATTAAACTATGATGTTATTGTTGATTATGCTATGATGTTGATGTGGATTGTATCAAGATGTTGATGTTGATTGTATCACGATGTTGTTGTTGATTATATCATGATGTCGTTGTTGATTATACTATGATGTTGATGTTGATTGTATCATGATGTTGATGTGGATTGTATCATGATGTTGTTGTTGATTATATCATGATGTTGTTGTTGATTATACTATGATGTTGTTGTTGACTATGCTATGAGGTTGATGTTGATTATGCTATGATGTTGTTGTTGCCTTCCTGTTCATTTTCCATGTACTTATATTACTATAATGAATTGTGATTTCTCACCCTGCCTGCTTGGAAATGTTGCCTCTTATGTGGGTAACTTGCAGATAACCAAGAGTCGATTCGCGACGATGGAGGATGTAGCCTTGAAGTGTGTCGTTATCGTTGTTTAGTTTAGAGGTGTCCTGCTCTGTGTCATGTAACATCGGGTTGGGATTTGTTATGAACCTCGCGTTCTTTTGTTTTATGTTGAATTTTTACGTTGTTGGTGATGATTTAATTTGGATACATTTAGTATGAAGTGTTTTATTGAATTGACATAAAAAGTTGATTTCCGCTGCGTAGTTGTTGATTTTATTATTAAGAATGTGTAACCCGTGTTACGGGACAGGATAATGATTACTAAATGATGTTTTTGAATATATGTGGCACCTTTCTCATTGATGTTACTCTGATAATATGAATTATCTTTTCTAAAATTTCTTGTGGGGTAGAAGGGTGTTACATATAACACCTGCCGAACAAGGTTCTAAAAAATTTCTCAGAGTCTACAACCCATCTTTCGGATATTATCGATTTCCCAACTGCTTGGTAGTCAATAATATTCTTAAGAGAGTCTCGTCTGAGTGTGGTATCGCGTAATAACTGATTAAAGTCTGCACCTGAATAGCCACCGCACCACGTCCTAATAAGGCCAAGATGGGTTAAAGGTTCTAAAGTCCTCAGCTTCGGGTCCTCGGATCAAGAAGCATAACGGGTTTGCAATTTTGGTCTGCCATTACTGCCTCTTGGGAGGAGTGCCTCAACTGAGTCCTCGGGAATGGTCGCCAAAGTCGACATCTCTCTAGATCAACACCCCGAAATGCGCAAGACACGCACGTCAGAATACTTCCCAAGAAAACCTCGTCTGGATGTGAATTTCGTGAACACCAAACGTACCGAGATGGCACGTAGGTCCCACTACTTTCCACCCTAGTCTTAGGTGTATACTCAAGCCTGTGTATTAGGCTTATCTCACCACACAGAAGAATTCCCAAACAGAACAAACAAATAACAAACAAATCAGACAAAAAGCAATAAATAAATCAAAGTAGGCTAAACCCCTCAAGGGAGTAGTTTCCTCAGCAGAGTCGCCACTTTTCTGTAGCGGCAAAATCGTGAGTATAAGCTATTGATTAACTTAACTCGAAAAGCAAGAGTCGCCACCGCACTTTTATTTTATCCAAAAAAGGAAAGGAAAAAGACCGGACAAAACCTACACAAGCTCTATAACAAGAAAAAGTGAAGAGAGATTGGATAAGGGGGGTTGGTTACGCGATGGGAATGTGTTAGCACCCAAAACGTCTATAGTACTCTATAGGAGCCCTTTGAAATATCTACCGCTTTTGGTCTGAAAAATTTTGCTTGAAAAGAGATTGAGGAGATGAGAAGAGAAATTGTTTTTAAGATTTTTGTGTTTGGAGAGACTTGTCGCCTCATGCCTGTATACCCACGATATGCAGTGTAGGATCAAAACCCCGTAGTTCGTGGTACAAAGAATGAAAATTGCTTGTTTTGGTTGTTTTTAAATGTAAAGACAAGTTATCATTTCCAAGCGAATAATTCCGCTAAAAGAAATAAATCATGTCTAAACTTATGAAAAAGTTAAAGGAAAAAGTACACGAGGGCACAAAAGAGAGTAAGTAAGTTTGGTGTTTTTTAGGTCTTTTGAAAAAGGTGACAATATGATTAGGTAGTTTAGCATTTGTTAAGAAATGAAAGGAAAAAGTAATATCACTTGACAAAGTGAAGGTTTGATTATGAAAGAAGTGAAAGTTTGAAATCAAGAATGTTTTGAAAAAGGGAGAGAGTTTTGAATATTGAAGAATGGGGAGGAGAAGAAGAGACTAACTTAGAGCATAAAGTAAAAGCTAAGGAGAAGAATAGCCTAACCACACAAGTAAGCTCCATAGTCTTCGAACCATAATTCCAAAGCAAAGGGAGAAAGGTCCTAAATTCTAAGTCCAAGGTTCCAAGAATTGCATTGGATGTCCAAGCTCTAAGTGTAAAACTCCATGTCCATTGCAAAGGATAGTAACCATTGTCCAAGATTATAAGCACAAGTTTTTTAGAGGTTTTAGCCTTTATTAATGTTTTTGGTCCAAGTGGACAAAGAGAAAAAGGCATAAGCATAAACATGTGTTCAACGGACAAAGGAAAAATTGCGGAAGCATAAACATGTGTCCAACGGACAAAGGAAAAATATGCGGAAGCATAACCATGTGTCCAACGGACAAAGGAAAATTTGTATAAAAGTAAAAGAGAGATAGGGAGCGAGAAGGAATTGTAAACAAAGTTAGTACAATAGTATTGTTAGTAAGTTAGTGATTAGTTGTTAGAGTAAGTGATCAATAATAATTGAATAATTGCACTTAGGTCAAGATTAATGAGAACTCATTAGAGGATTGATAAGACCAAAGCCTCCTAACAACAAGTTTCATAAGTTTTGAACCAAAAGACAAATAATCAACAATTCTTGATAGTTTTCCGATGCGGGACGAATATTACGCTATGTTAAGCAATCGCCGAGTAATTTACGGAGTAATTACCCTACAATGAGGCCGGTCAATAGCTCTTTGTGCTAATGTATGCTAGGTGAACGATATGCAGATCGTCATCCGAAAGCAATACCGTACGAAAAGAAAAATGGTAGTGATCTAGTCTTGATCGAAATTCAACAACGGAATTCCAAGATCTTTAAGACTTTCATCGATCAAAAGAAAAAAATATAGATGAAGAGAGGGGAGAAAATGGCAAAAAAACCAAAACAGTCCCAAAAACAAGCATTTTTCACATTCTGGATATTGGTTAATCGATTAACCACTTCACAGTGTAATTAGGTTAATCGATTAACCAGTGCAAACTTGCAGTTTTTTGCGCAGAATTCAACTGTTAATCGATTAACCAATTCGTGCATGTTTTGGTTAATCGATTAACACTGTAAAAACAGCAGAAAATCAGTTTGAAAATTGCATAATCCTTGATCAATCATTTATTCAAACAACTCATGATTAAGGATGCAATTGTGCACGAAATTTTGAGGAAAACAGTAGCAAAAACCAGTAATCAAACACAAATTGCAAGATCCAAAGATCAAGCAAACAAGATCAACAATGGATCTACATTGTGGAAGATGAAATCAAGAACAACAATGGTGGAAAATGAGATTACCACTCCAAATCGGAAAATTGCTTCAAACTACTCCAAGATCCAAACTCCAAAGTCTTGATCTACTAAAATTAATGATGAAAACAAGTTTGGATGAAGGTTTAGCTCAAAGTTAAACAAGAATCAATGTGAATTCTTGTTAACTTTCAAAAGAAGAAATGTGAGCTTTGGTGAATTTTGTGGTTGGGAGGAGAATTTACAAGAGGTTTGTTGGCTATCAAAAGCTTGAATGAAATTTTAGCAAGGTGAATTTGGCTCTCAAAAGCTTGAAGAATGAATGAAATGAAGGCTCTATTTATAGAGTTTAGGCTTGGAAAATTTGGTGGATTGGAGTTTGGTTTGGAAAAGAAAATTAGGCTTGAAATTTGAATTTGGAGGGAAATTCAAAAAAGAGTGGTGATTAGTGAAGGTGTATGGTAGAAAATGATCAAAGTGATGTAGGGGAATTAAAATGAGATGGTCTAGAATATTCCACATGTGATCCAAATGGTGAAAATTGGTGCCAATTGCTGCAGAATTTGAATTTGGCACATTTTTTCAAAAATTGCACGTGTTAATCGATTAACCATTTCACAGTGCAATTAGGTTAATCGGTTAACACAATGAAAAAAATGAGAAAAATGGCTTTCTGATGTGGTGTCTTGGCTCTGGCTCGATTTTTCTTGCTTGTCAAAGAAGGCATGGAAATAAACACATGAACTTTGGAGTCTCTTGAATAATAATCAATTAAATCTTGGAAACTCTTGATCAGATGAATTTTGAATTGCTTGCAGATCAACCTTGACTTTGTTCAGATGAATTTCATTCGAGCTGAGGGACTATTTGATATCCTTTATTCTCTTCCTGAAAAAGTTAGTAAAATGGAAACAAACATATTTTTGAATTTTGATTAAAGGTTAGTAAACATAAGCAAATAAAGGCCAATAAGAAAGACACAGATGCTCAGTGCTCCCTGCAAGGCATAAACCCAAAGAAGAGAGGGATAAAGGAATCAAAGCATGATCTTGTTTGTGGTATAAGATGCAAAAATGAGATGTGAATGATATGTGGAATCTTAGGGGTCAAAAATTAGGGTCTTGCAGTTATCTGCAGGCAGTAGTTTTTTGAAATCGCCATTGCCAATGGGGGGAAAAGGTCGGTGATCTTTTGTTAGAATAATTCCAAAGTGGGACTCCACCCTCTCCTTAATTCCAGCCACATCCTCCACCACTCTATCACCATCATACATATAGGAAATGTTATTAAGATTATTTCTATGTTTGACCGAGGCATGGTCGAACTTTGTATTTTGATCTCCTTCCACACACCATTTAGAACGCGCTTTTTGTTTCAAGAAACTCTCTTTAATCCTTAGATGCTTCCACATTTCATCCATCGCCTTGGTTCTGCTCTCTAATGTAACAACAGATGTGTCTGAATCATTTTGAATTATTACCTCATCAACTCCATTGATTATTCCTACCTCCTCTGCTATCTTATTATCAATCCAGCCAAAAACGTTAATATTCCACCATCGAAGCCTATTCCTCAGTAATTAAAGCTTTTTGGATAGGATAAACGAAGCAGTCCCTTGAACCTCAAATAATCCCCCTTCGTTCTTCACAAACTCTACAAAACTAGGATGTTCGAACCAACAATTTAGAACCTTAAAAGGTTTCGGTCCCCAATTGATATTCCTAGCCAAAATCCACACTGGCCGATGATCGAAAATGTCCCTGTCTCCAACTCTTTGAACTACCAAATTCCAATCATTAAGAAGCCCCAGGGATAAGATAAATCTATCCAACCTACTACAAGCATTGCCTGAAGAATTATACCAAGTAAATTTGTTACCTATTACGGGAAGATCAATACAGCATGACAAACCTATGAAATCACCAAACGCCTCCATACTTCTTCTACTATGAACACTTCTACCAATTTTTCCCCTACGCACTTAATCGCGTTGAAATCTCCGCTAATTATCCATTCGCCAAAACCCAGTTCTGATTTCAGCCTCAACAAATTTCTCCACAAAATTTTCTTCTCAAATAATGTACAAGGAGAATGAATGTTAAAGAAAAAACATATTCTGCCTTTCCACACAGCCTGCAACCCAATGTAACCTTTACCTTTGTAACTACAAATAGGAGTGAGAACCCCTTTCCTCCATACTGTTAGAATTCCCCCAGCAAGGCCTTTAGAGTTTAACGTAGACCAATCACAATTAAAGTCACCCCATATGCTATGAACTAACGCTTCCGTCATTAAAGTGCACATTGTCTCTTGAAGATAGCACACATCTGCTCCCACTTTGTGAAGTAAGGTTCTAAGTTTCCTTCTTTTAATTGTACTACCACACCCTCTAATATTGTATGAGACAAAATTCATAGCGAACCTTTAGCTACCTCCGACTTGCCTTTAGAACGAGCCCTGTCCGACACTTCCATTTTTCGAATAACGCCTTCGGAAGCCTCGTCGTCTTCGTCAGCTTATATTCCTAACATCTTGATGGACTCCCAAATCCTGACCGGAATGTCTCCAAGCTTTTTTTTAATTCTCGAATTACTTCGATTCACACTTTTATCATCAATGAAACCATTCCCAGAGCTGGAATTTCCTGAAAATTCAGATATAGAATCCCCTTGTAAAGACACTCCTTCGCCACATCCCTTCATCACTGTAGGAGTATCTGAGTGAGTGTTATCTTGGAAGAAGCTCTTTGAGTGAAGCAATGTGGCATAGTAAGAAGGGGTAAACAGGATTTTAATTGTGTTATAGATCTCTTCAATAAACCTTTTTTTCCGTCTCTGCTGTAAAACTACAACTGGGCTTGAAGAGTTAGGCCCAACAATACCATCCTGATTCACCACCGGCCCATCATTGTTAATTGCACACCCATTTATCCTCACCTGTTTCTTAGTACAAGGTTCAGATGACCCACAAATCTTGTCGTTGCTACTCACGAAAAGATGCTTTCGCCAATATCCAAATTGTCTCTGCCTGCTTTATGTGACAGAATGGCCAAACTTTTGCTTTTGCAGGGAGAACTATGTTGTTTAGAAAAGTTCTCCCTCAAATCACCAATCTCATCACTTGTTCCAACAATACCATCCTGATTCACCACCGGCCCATCATTGTTAATTGCACACCCATTTATCCTCACCTGTTTCTTAGTACAAGGTTCAGATGACCCATAAATCTTGTCGTTGCTACTCACGAAAAGATGCTTTCGCCAATATCCAAATTGTCTCTGCCTGCTTTATGTGACAGAATGGCCAAACTTTTGCTTTTGCAGGGAGAACTATGTTGTTTAGAAAAGTTCTCCCTCAAATCACCAATCTCATCACTTGTTTCATCAATATAGGACTTTTCACCTAATAAAGTAGGTTTCCCCTTTACCACGTCACCATCATTTACATCCCTTATCTCATGCCCTATTAACTTCACCACGTCGCCATCATTTGTTACTGCCATGCATTTCTTGGGCCCCACCCCATCAGCCATTGGGAAATCAAAAGTTTTAATGAAACCACCAGCTATGGACCCACCTACTACCTCGGTATCACCTTCCTTGCGTGTTGTTGTATGAGAAGTGTTCCATGGTACACCATTTCCATCTCCTAGCTCCGACTCACCAACTTCTGTACTTGAAGACTCAACTTCTGAACTATCTTCTTCAAACTCTTGATTAATTCTCTTAGTTTTCACCATACCTACGCCTTGCGCATCTTCCACAATCTTAATTATGTATCTTTTATCATTAACATCAATGTTGATAACCTCATTTAGGTTCATTGCGAACTTCGTACGAACAAGAAAACGAGCGACGTCTAACTTTAAATGTTTATGGGTATCCTCATCTGCTTTGACAAATTCTCCGACACAACCTGCCAAAAATTTGTAAAACTTTTCACTCCAAACATGGCAAGGCAATCCAAAACAACTGACCCGTGTTAATCTTTCCTTATCCACATCCTCTGGGGTCCAAGGATGTATATTAGAAAACCATCTAGCTACCCACTCTTCATCTTCCCGAACCATTTTGTTGATTTCCCTTATCACCTCTTCTTCCAAAAGGCAGAGATTAGCCCCCATAGGTGTGGCTTTTATTTTGAAATATCCCTCAACGTGTAGAGCTTCCTGAATTTCGTACGTAGTTCCTGGTTTTTCCACGACCCCGACAAAAGCTTATTGAAATCATTCCATTTCTTCATTGTTAACCAAAAAATTCAAATGAGCAAAACTGGGTTTATCCCTCATTAGAACCTGCTTATTGGCAACTCTGTTTCTATTAAAACCAACTCCGTCTGATCTTGTAACTTTCACATACGAAAAACCTACATTACGATTGTTCTTAAAACGCTCCCCAGTGTTATCTGCTATGATTTGGTTAACCATACCCAGAGATTTCTTCTTTTTGTCAAAATCTACGGTATCACCTCTCGCAAATCTGGGGATATCGATGAATATCTTGTTGCCATTAATGACGATGTTGTCCATTTTAATGGCCAGAAGATGTTCATCTATTATCTTCTTGAATCGGACGAAACCAAAACGTTTCCCCCACTTATCTCTCTTACCAGGAATATAAACCTCAATGACAATGCCATAATCTTTAAATATACTAAACATTAGTTTGGCATCATAGGATTCAGGAAATTGAAAAAAGAAGAAAGAGGACATTTCAATACGTTCTAGGGTAATCTCCTTACCAGCCTGGGCCCTCCAAACTGATCTCCTAGCCGTGACTTCCTTGTGTATGTTCCTCTTAACCACTTGTTTCCATCCTTGACGAGTTTCTTCCATTGAAGCCAAAAGGGAGCAAACCATTAGTCACACAGTGTTACTAAGTAAACGAACCAAAACGAAATGTTCAGATAATCAAATCAAGATCCCAACCAGACCACACAGGAGAGAGCTACTGAAAATGGTTCAATGGGAGGAAGGTCCCTAATCCTAAGATTAGGACTTTAAACCAAACCCTTGAAAACCAATCAGAGAACTACCTCCATAGAAGCCACCGTGAGAGAGATTGTTGTGATATTAGTGAACTTGATACATGGTGGTGATGATGGTTCGCTTAGATGAAAAGAAGATGAAAAGACAAAGTTTTGAGTTTAGAGAGAAGGGGGAGCTTCTCTCTCTAAAAATACAATCAAATTTTGTTTCTTATTTAGTTTATTTTGGGACGAGCAGGGCTTAAAAATTAATTAAGTTGCAATCATCTCTTTAATATCTAAGGTGACAACTTCCCTAAAGTAAACTAGTATAATTGATGGTTTCTCTTGGATTAACTGTGTCTGTTGTTGCATGTGACAGGACCTTATTATTATTGATAAACTTAGGCCCTGATTTAAGAATTAAGTAATCATGTGGGCTGAAATTTTTGCATGTTGTCAATTCTGCAGTGCATTTTGGTCCTGCATAGTGCCAATCGACATCAAAAGACATAGTTTTCTTAAAGCTCTTGAGCATTAAGAAAACTTTTTTCCCTATTCCACTGAAATAGTTTTGTTTCCCTAAAATCTGTGTATTGCTTAAACTGTCCTGCCATTCATTATACCTTATCTTATCAGACTTATATGAACATGTCATATTTCAGATGATGGAACATTTTATTTTGATCAGGAAATTGTTAGAGGATCCGAGCATCAAGGTTCTCTTTCCACAAATTCTTCAAACATTCTAGGGGTTGTTGCATTTGCTACATTAACTTCTGGAAAAATAAATGTGAGTAACAAATGAGGAATTGCTATTTAAATTGTTAATATATTAGAATTTAATGTTAATGTTACTGTTTTATCTCTGCAATGCTAATATGTTAGAACTTCCATTCCATTGATATCGTCACTTCCTGAAACAGTCCATTCATTGACCAAAAAAGCCACTTTAAGGTATGTAACTAAGTCCAATTTTCACACGGTTAATTAGTCCTTGAACTATATTATACACTTTTATTCCAGATTTAAAGGACCCTTTTAATGAAGTGGTGGATTAACCCTTCATGGGTTTTTCCAAATTATTGTGAAGTGGTATGTTAAAAAAATTACTAATTAATTAATAGGATATGTTTGGAGAACTCATATTCTATTACAAGATGCATGTTGAAGTGAGGTAGTGATTGCCATGTTTAAGGTACTCATAACATTTTGGGCCCACATAACTATTATGGATTGAATCGCCTTCTTTATTGCCTTTTACTGTGATAGTTCAACAAGCTTTGTTGGAACCGCGATCCTTCTCGGTGGTTTAAATTCCTAGTACTAGAATTAGCGACCACCCTATAGGGATTCCAAATCCATATAAGTTAGGGCGTACGATGAATGATATGCTGGATAATTAATTGGACAAGATCCAAATTGGTTCATTTTGTCTTTTTCGTGCATGCTTGGCACGAGTTACTTTTTGGAGTTTTGGTTTGATTGTTGGATAGGTATATCGCCGTTCAACATTCTCTTCCCGGACTCGTTTATTATGGTTAATGAACCCCATGTGTAAGTGGCGGAGATGGGTTTTTGGCATGATGAGGAGTGGCGATGGTTGTTCCTGTTATTTAGCATTCAAGACGATGTTTCGGCGGCGGCCCAACAACGTGATTTGGGGCTGCTTTTGCAGCAAGTTCGGCCGGTCAGCTCCCATGCCGATAGTTTTGTTTGGTGGAAAAATGTCAAAGGCTTTTCGGTTAGCAGCGCTTATAATTCCATTCTTTCTTCTCTTTTTTCGAGTTCGGATTTGAATGACAACATCTCGTTAGCCTTATCTCGACTTTGGATTTCGAAAGTGCCTAGTAGACTTTCAATTTTTGGTTGGAGATTGATTTGGAATAGACTTTCCACGAAGCGGGAATTATGGAAACGTGGTATTTTAACGGGACCGCATTCTTTGGTTTGTCCTTTGTGTTTTGGAGTTGAAGAAGATTTAGATCACCTTTTCTTGAGTTGCCCTATTTCTAGAGGTTGGTGGAGTACTTTGTGTGATTGGCTCCGTGTGGATCATATTTCTTCGGTTACCTATATTTTGGAAGGCCTTCTTTTGTTGGACAAGAATTGTAAGGCGGTTCGGAAGTTGGACACCGGTTGGTTTTTTGGTTTGGTCTTTTGTTGAGTAATTTGGAAATGTAGGAATGATATTCTTTTTAAGGGTCTTTTTTGTCCAATATGGATGGGGTGAGGCTTATTAAGAAACTCTCTTGGGAGTGGTCTTTGGTTTTGATTAGAGGTGCCTTTAAGACGTCGTGGCCGGATTAGTGTGTTGATCCAACAGTTTTCTTTTGTTGATGTTAATCGGTCTTTGGTTTCTTTTGGGTTTTGTGGGATCATTTCTTTTATCGTTGTATTTTGGGTTAAGCACCCCTAGTGCTTTTTAATTCAATTCCTTTTACTTATAAAAAAAAACAAAAAACAAATTTCTACGCACGCGAAAGCATACCCACAAAAAAGAAAAAAGAAGCAAATAATTCCAACAAAAACTCATAAAATCATAAGTCAAGTTGTAATTTTACAAAGATAAAATTACAAAGCCGCTCATACAATTGCAATTTTAAGGAGAAAATTGCAAACCCTACCAATTTCAATTTTTGAACGGAAAAATTGCAAACCCTCGCTCAATTGCAATTTTTGGACGGAAAAATTGCAAATCCTCTCCCAATTGCAATTTTTGGACGAAAAAAATGCAAACCCTCTCTCAATAGCAATTTTTGAACGGAAAAATTGCAAACCCTCTCAACAAACTATTTTTGAACGGAAAAATAGGAAACCCTCTCAACAACCTATTTTTCAACAGAAAAATAGAAAACACTCTTTAAACACAACTACCCAAATCCCCAATACACCAAAAAGACTACATTTTAGTGTTGTGTAGAAAACTAAAACTAACTATCCCTATTTACATTAATACTTAAATTCTATTTTTTTCTACTACCCGACGTGGGACTTGGATGAATATACTATTTAAACCAACAAATTATTGGGAAAAATGTGATTTGTTTGGAGAAACAAGTGTGAGTTCTAAGTCCCACATTGCTTAGAAAAGTGGAGGTTAAGCACTTTATAAGTAAGAGGACCCATACATCTATCACCTTAAGGTTTTGGGTGAATATGTGGTGTCTCTCTCACTTGTTTGGGTGAGTCTTTGTACTTTAGGTGAGTGTTTGATCCAATGTGAATGCTTCCCCCTCATGATGACCCATCAGGATAGAGATTGGGTGAAGGTGAGAAGAAGGAGACCATCGGAAAACAGAACCAGAAGTTCAATGTGGCCAGCTAGATGGGGAAATGACTGTGCGAAGGAGAACCAATTTCATCATTCTTTTAAGTTCAATGTGGCCAGCTAGATGGGGAAAGGACTATGCGAAGGAGAACCAATTTCATCATTCTTTTTTACAGAGTTCCTAGAACCATATAAATCAAAGGAAATGATTGAGGTGTTTACGGAGTTTGGTATAGTTTCAGAGGTTTTCATACCAACGAGGAGAAATAAAATGGTTAGAAGGTATGGATTTGTCAAGTTTAGGAAGGTGAAGGACGAAAAAATCATGGCGGCTTGTTAGACGACGGCAACTTGTCTAGAGGGGGTGAATAGACACCCAAGCCAAACTCACTAAATAAAATTTGGGTTTTAAAGTTATTTGAAAAAGAGTGCGTGCGGAAAGTTTTGGTATGGATAGACGAAAGTCGTCTATACGAACCTAGTTATTGGAACTCGGATATGCAAAGCCAAATATGGAATGACAAACACAATAATCGAATATAACCTTTAATCGAGTATCACGTTATTACTCGTTTAAACTAATTTACCTAGTAATGCTATGTCGAATGATAATAAGCAAAAATATTGAACTATGCAATTTATTAAACACTTGGTGTGCGAACGAATTTTAGAATTTCCTTTGTGTTGTTGTTGATATTAAAACCACTTATAATCAAAAGTGATTATAAGCTAATCAACATTCAAGTTTAAACAAAAAGATCACAGGAAAATTCTTACGAGTCGATCGATTGATCAATGCTATTTGACAAATTGCATAATGAAAAATAAAGGGAGTAAAGAGATAATAGAGAGATCGACACGAGGATTTGTTTACGTAGTTCCTCACTTTCATCATCACATGTGGGTACGTTTGCGCCTAATTTCCAATGTGGAATTAGGATACTTTCTTACTATGCAAAAAGTCGATGTACAAGAAAAGTGTTCAAGAGCAACCATACAAACACTACTGGTTATGATGTTGATTCAACCCCTTTTATTTTTTTGATCTTGAGTAAGACCAAGACAACAATGGATGCCAATTGACTTGTCGATATTGCTACTCCTTTGCGTTCTTTATCTCCAAAGCTTTCGCGCAAGATCAATTGCACCAATTGTTCCACAAGACTTCAATTCGATTTGCCGTTCTCCGTTACTTCCTTTGCGTTCTTTATCTCCATAGGATTCTTTGCGTACTTTATCTCTAAAGGCTTTCACGACGTCGCAATCCTCTCTTGAATGTCTTACACGAAAACCCCCAAATCTATACACGATCTTGGAGGACTAACCCGTGGTTTTTCTAGATGAAGGCTCCTACAAATCTCAACCCATTATCTCGGCTACACAAGAACCCAATTGGACCTTATCAGACCTTCCCCTAGCTGGCACCCCAACAAAAGATTATTATGTGTGATTTGTCAGTGTGTAGACATGTGACGGTGTAACGTCCTACATACTCGAAGTTGTACATTCAGATGTATGTGGTCCTTTCGAAGAGCATACCATTGGTGGAAACATGTATTTCGACTCATTTGTCGATGAGTACAGTCGAAAGCTCTGGATCTATGTGATCAAACGAAAGGATGAAGTATTTGAAATGTTTAAGATATTCAAGATACTTGTTGATGCGGTGAAAATCGGATAACAAATTATTAATTAACTTGCATCAATTTCTTTTACAACCGACTTTGATTTATCCAAAGGAAAGGTTCAAGATCGTTAAAAAACCTAAAGGGGGAGATCTAAGGTTCGGGGGTTGGTTATACAAAGGGAAGGTATTAACACCCTAAGTATCTGTAGTACTCTACAGGAACCTCTTGTTTAGATTGTGTTATTCCATGTCTGCTTGCTAAAAGAAATTTGTACTAAGGTAAAGACCTAAGGGTATGCACACTAAGTTTGCTCGCCAAGACGTCGCATCTTGTGCCTACGTATCTGACTAAAGAATCAGAGCAACCATAGTTCACCTAACTAAGGGTGAAAGAAAGGAAACACTGACTATGGCCAACATTCCAAAGGGAATGAGCATAAGCTCACGTAGAGTCCACGATAACTCTCTAAGTCTACGTTATGAAGGGAGGAAGTGAATTCTCATGATAGTGAGAACCACACAGAGTTCATGATAACTCTGTAAGTCTGAGTAAAAGGTAAAGTGAGTTGTCATGATAGTGAGAATCACATGGAGTTCATGATAACTCCATCCTATTACTAAACTATGAGGGAAACGGCTCTTATGAGGCCAAGGATGAAATGGGAAAGGTTTGTGACTTAGGAGTCAAAGTAAAGATCTTTCCTTTGGAAGGAGGGTCAAGAGTGAACAATCATGAATATGATATAAACAGTGTGAATATGAACAAAGATATAATCCAGATAATATGAACAGGATATGAACATGAATATGATCAAGATAGAATGAACAAGATATGAACATGGTATATACAGTGACATCAAAGTCAAGTGATAATAAATCAAATACTGATAGTATCCACATAGTATTATGTTAACATGCTAAAAATGCTAAGACAATATCAGGCAAACATATATACAAGCAGACATCAAGAGATAAAAATGCATCAATGTAAATGAGCAAGAGATAGAAAGATCTAACCAGAATAGTGCATAAACACTTCCCACTTATGGGCCACTGACCAGCCAAGCAAGATCCGAAGACCAAAATACCAACTCCAAGAGCATAGGGTAAAAGTCCTAAATCTAAGTCCTCAGTCCAAAACACAATAGTAACCACAGTCCGGTCAATTGAGTTTTTTAGGGTTTCGATATTTATTAGTGTATTTTAAATGAACAAATAAAATGAACAATATACACAAGATATAAATATGAACAATGATAATATTAACAAGGATAATAATCGACATAAAGAATAAATCAAGATATATATATTGACTGAAAGTAAATTTAGTGATGGTTGATTAATTTATTGGATCGATGAATCGGGTCCAATGTAGTGTTGATCCGTCGTAGTACAGTCTATGAGGAAGACCATAATATAGGAGGATGCACAATTTGATCTTTGTGTTAAGACACGATAGAGAAATGATATAGAAGATCATTCTCCGATGAAATCGTGTCACACGAAAAGAAAAGGTGAAGACCTCGTCTTAAATCACAAACTCTTGTTGATTAGTCGAAGGTAACCTATCACTATCTCAAAGTATAGAAAGAAATCTCAATGATCACTCACTACAGATTTGAAATAATGAAGGTTTGTCGCTTCGCTAACAACGTTCGTGAATAGAAAGACTTCATCGGTCAAAAAATGAAAATGAAGATATAAGAAAATACCGAATGAAGGTGGCCTCATACATATCACGACTTTTAGTAATTTGATAAATCGACTAAGTCGTGACTTCTGTAATATCATCGGCCCAAAAATAAAGAAATGGGCTCGAAATGAAAATAAAATTGGTCTCATCTAAATAAGGATTTAGATCGATAAATCGAATACCTTTCTATTAGGTTTTCATTGACCAATAAAAATAAATTGAAAAATGGCCTCGTATAAATCATGATTTTTAGTGACTTGAATAAATAAATAAAAAATCAAAATGTGGGTAATGTCATAGGCCCGAAAATAATTAAAATAGAAAAGAAAGAGAAAAAAACATTGAGAAAATCTAACAACCATTAAATTAAAACAAAATAAGCACTAAAAGAAAAAATTAAACTAATAATGAAAATAAATAAAGAAACTAAAGAGGGAGGTGTTGTAGAATACAGGGCGTGTGTATAGAAATTCAAGGAATCAAATGGTCTTGTTCAAGCCCATCATCCATATTAGCCAGAAAGAAAAAAAACACACGGTCAAAAAGAAAAAAAAAATATGGTTGAGTGCGCATGGAAACAAGGTGGGCTTTAAGCCCGACACCAACAAGGCAAGGCAAAAGGAACGGATCACATTTGAGAAACAACATTAGGTTGCTATTTAGTTTGAGACCAGTTTAGGAAAAAAGAAGAAAAATACGCGCTCAGAATCATCATCATTGTCATCGCGCTATCAAATCAAAAGCTGCATCAGATTCAGAGAAAATAGATCACGGTTTTCGTTTTGATTCTCGCTCTCTTCAAAATCGTTTTCGGTCCCTCCGTCTTCGATCGATCGGTTTCAATCCTCCTTTCGCGCGAGGCTTCTCATCATTCTCACTCGCTCGTGATGCTCTCTCTCGCCTCTGTCTCTCACTTTCTGCATCGACTTTCCTTCGATCTACTCTCTCTCGGTCCATCTTTTCCTCCTCACGTTGCTTCGACGGCGGCGGCTTGAATGACAATGGTGTTTGGCGGTGAAGTGGTTGTGAACAGTTTTGTGACGGAGAAAACAAATAGTGATATTCAGCCGGAGAAGAAAGAGTATGGCGTTACCGGGTCAGGTGGTTTCACATAGTTAAGTTTTATAAAGTGTGATTTGCAAAAGGTGGAGGCTGAAGTATCTTTTCAAAAGGTTTTTCATCCACTGCTACTACGTGTTTCTATCTAGTTTTAAAGAAAGAACAGGTAAGTATTTTTGTGGTTTGTGGTTTGAAAGGGGAGTGTCTGAAAATTTGGTTTTAGGGTTTGTGAATGTAGAACCAGAAAATCAGGTTATGTTGTTTTGCAGTTGTTGAAAAGGTTTATGGTTGTTGGAGTTGAAGGAGATTCCAGAAGGGAGTTCAATGAAGATTAAGTGTTTTGAGTTTTTTTGAAGTTTGGAAGAAGAAGTGTGAAGGTTGGTGATGAAAAGGACGATTTTCTGGTTGAGGGTGGAAGAAGGAATGGTCGAAGTTTTTCTGGTGTTGATTCGGTTAATGGAGGTTTTGAAGGTTGAATCAAGGCCCTTTGAAAAAAGGGTGTCGAACCCTGTTTTGTAGAGAGAGCCAGAGTTTGATGGTTTCTAAAGTTTTTTTCTTTTTATCTTGTTTGTGATGCAGAGCTATAACAGGGATTTTTTAGGGATTTTGGAAGCAGCTTTTGAGGAAAACAGACCTTGGTTGTACATGGTAGCAGGCTTTCGGCTGGGTTGGTGTATTGGCATTGTGAAATGGTACGTTTTAGTGTATTGTGGAGCAGGAAAACACAGGTTTTGGACTGCTTGTGTTTGTTGGTTTGTGCGGCAATGTAGTACGGTTCTGGTCCATTTGTGTTTGGTCAAGGTTATGCTAGTTGAAATGTAACTGTATGTGTAGTGGTGATGGTTATGCTACACGGGCTCCAAGGCCCTTTTTTAACTGATGAAAATGCTCAAAAGTCAACCTAAAAGTAAATAAACTAAAAAACTAGAACTAATACAAAAAAGAAATAACTGATGAAAATGCTCCGAGGCCCCTTTTTTCATGACGGAAGAAAAATAAATAAATAAACTTAAAAATAAAAGTAAATTCAAATAATGATTAAAATTAAAGATAAACTAACATTGATAAAAATTAGGCTATTTAAATTAATTTTAGATCAAAACCAAAAGTAAATTTAAATTAAAGTTAAACTAACTTAAAACTGAAGCTAGTTAAATTAATTGGACTAAAATCAAGAGAAAATTTAAATTACAATTAAATTAAAATTATTGATTTAAAATAATAAAACATTAAAATTCTAAATAAAAGAAAATGTTCTAAAAGCTCATGAAAATACTTGAATAAATAACAGAAGAAAAGAGTGGCAATAATCAGACGAAAAATGCGTGACTATGATTAATGGACCAAAAGACCGCAAATGCTAAAATGACCGGCAAAAAATGACGTGCAGAAAACCATAGTATCTGAGGGTAAAATTTGGGGTGCAACAGTTGCCCCTATTAAATATCTTCACCGGATGACAATGGATATGGAAAGATGGTGAAAGATATTAAAATATAGATAACCGAAAATTTTGCCCTTAGATACGCTGATATGCAATGATATGAACCAAACTAGTCTAGGATGCAGACGTGCCATGAACTTCTAGATGATGGTATGATGTCATGATGGTGCAAAAATGCAATCAACAACAAAAGCAAACACACACAGGTGGATAACACCGGGGAAGGATGAAGGTTAGTATCCATGATGTAAACTCACTGGGGATACAAGCTAACAGACAAAAGAGACTTACTGGGGAGACTCCAAGGAAACACTGGGGATGGAAAAACTGAGGGGAAACCCTACAAGTTCTTACTGGAGATAAGAGCCATAGAGGTATTCTCCACTGGGGAAAGATCCAGGGAGGTAGACGACAGGTTCATATGTGACCGGACGACACTGGGGAAAAGACACATTCTTACTGGGCGTGAAACCAGAAAGAAGACATGATCACCACAGGGGATCAGTTTGAATTAAAGGGGAAAACATCTTACAAATATTTTCTAGGGATTTCTTATACTGAAGAGTTCAAACGGGATCTTCAAGAAAAGCCAGAAAAGACAGAGGTAATCTCTGCGTCAGATGATGAAAGGTGACTGGACCTTTTGGCTGTGAATGAGGTTAATGAATAAAAAATGTACCAAAACTGGTTGAGATAACAAATATGATTCCGTTTATGGAGGATGCCAGCGATGACTGGACTTTAGGTTCAAGCTTGACACGATTCAAGCAGGAACAAACTGAAATAAAAGCCTAAGGTGACTCGATTCAAACCAAAGACGGTGCCAACGATAATTGGACTTTGGGTTCAAGTTTGACACGATTCAAACAGGAACGGGATCTTAAGACAAGAGACAATGTTTGACACAATTCGAACAAGGACTCGGTTCAGGTTTGACACGATTCAAACAAGAACAAGATCTTAAAACAAGAGACAATGTCCAACATAATTCGAACAAGGACTCGGTTCAGGTTTGACAAGATTCAAACAAGAACAAGATCTTAAAACAAGAGACAATGTCCGACATGATTCGAACAAGGACTCGGTTCAGGTTTGACACGATTCAAACAAGAACAAGATCTTAAAACAAGAGACAATGTCTGACACGATTCGAACAAGGACTCGGTTCAGGTTTGACACGATTCAAACAAGAACAAGATCTTAAAACAAGAGACAATGTCCGACACGATTCGAATAAGGACTCGGTTTAGGTTTGACACGATTCAAACAAGAACAAGATCTTAAAACAAGAGACAATGTCCGACACGATTCGAACAAGGTTTCGGTTCAGGTTTGACACGATTCAAACAAGAACAAGATATTAAAAGCCTAAGGTGACTCAATTTAAACCAAAGACGGTGCCAACGATAATTGGACTTTGGGTTCAAGCTTGACACGATTCAAGCAGGAACGGTTTTAAACAACAGGAAAGATGCCAGCGATGACTGGACTTAAGGTTAGACTTCTTGGGGAATATTGCACAAAGAATCAAGATCTGACACTCAAAGGTGAAGATCGGACATAAGTCTAGCTTAGCCAAAGGTTTAAGATAAACCGGGAATGTCTTCACTTTACTGGTGAAATAAAGGCTCGTATTGTCAAAGAGTATGAAGACAGGAAGAAGACATGATCTCCACTTGGGGATCAATGTGAAACAAAAGGATAAGCTGGACTTTTGAAAAGATTGATGGAAAAAAAACACCTTAACTAGGGATCACGTCAAACGGGTTGATGGAAAATGATTGATCGAAGGTGAAATCAAGGACGGATAAGCTTCTCGTGAGATAGATGACCACTTATCATTGTAGAGGTAATGATAGCAAAACAAACTTCTCAAGATGATTGAAATTTTTCGTTGGGCATAAACTCCAAAAAGATATTGGTATTACAACACTGTTAGAGAAAATAAACATGTCTTCAATGGGGATCTGTAAAAGATTCTTCCTGTGAGACACAATGTAAAATAAATTCACTTGAAAGTGGGTTCAGAAACCACACCTGCCAGGGACCAAGTTTCAGTCTAGGAGCAAGCTAGAAAGAAACAGTCAAAAAAGACTCCAATTGAGGAATGAACTCAACTGGGATTTATCTTATCCGAATGTGGAAAAAGATAACTGAAGCAACCATCATCCACGAGGATAAAACTCTGTGGGGAATTCAGAAGGAATGAGCACTTTATGCCTAGGGCTGACACCTCTATTGGAGAGAAAAAACAAACCCAGTCACTTGGGGAGATAAAAGCCAAAGTGAACAACACAGGTAAACACCAGAAACATGTAGCAAAAATGATAACGTGCTATGCATATGAGTGCTTATGCCATGCGTAAGCTTATGCTGACAAAACAGACAAGAAGCGAAAATGGAGATGAAATAAACATCTCGACGAGGATACCCAGCCAAACTCAAAAGGTTGGACTATCACTGGGGGTGAAGTAGCTTTACTTCAAGGTTATGTCCTTCTCTGGGGGAAAGAGTACTCCACTTGATATAGCATCTTGACTTCACTAGGAATACCATCATGAGTTTAATTTCTTCATTGGAGAGAAGAGATCCATTGAGAAGTGCCAAGATTTGCTGAAGAGACAACTTACAGGGAGCTGGCAGAGACGCCACAAAAGCTGAGTAATTCTGCTGGACTCATCTGCCCCAGGGTACATGGTCTGTCGGCAGAATACATCAAGAGGATTTTATAGACGAATTGGTATACAAGGTGTTTCAATATCTTCAAACTCTTGGAGAGATTCATGAATCTCGACATAACTGCCCCTGATTGACTGCTTTGCACGACAGAGCCCGTGAACTAGTTAGGTGTCTTGATCGAAACCCCAGGTTGAAGCTGAGAGATTGATTGGGCTCTGCTAGGGAAAATCATTATACAAAGCCTAAGAGGAGGTTGAATTCCACTTGGGGAAATCATTATACAAAGCCTAAGAAGAGGTTATCTGATAGTTTATACTCATCCCGGCGTGTCTTGTACAAAGCCTAGATTAACAGCGTCTGCACAACAAAATCCTTGAGTTAATTATCCAGTTTGGTTGTTGACAACTGTGGAATAAACTTGCCCCTGTCAGCTTGGTTAATCCGTGAAGAGGATGTCCCAGACTAGTTAACCTTTGAGAGGTTTGTTGAATCTCGACTTGACTGCTTCTGATTAACTGGTCTTGTGATGATAAGTCATCAAAAGGATTTTACAGAAGAATTGGCATACCAAATGCTTCAATATCTTCAAACTCTTGAAAAAATCCATGAGTCTTGACATAACTGCCCTAGTTCAACTGCATTCGCAATACAAAGTCCTTTAAACCATGGTAGAAACAACTGGGGAATAAACTTGCCCTTATTGATGGGTCACTAGGGTCCAAACTTGTCGTAAGATGACCTCAAGAAGACTTGCCCCAATATCCTGATTTTAGAAAGTTCTGCCCCTGATTCAATAGTTCTTGAACTGGTGGATTGGCAAATCCTCCGCTTGGTGCCCCTGACTGAGCTTCCTTTATCAAGTCGAATTCCCTAGCAGACTGCATTTGTTGGGATTTCTTTGACATTTAATTGTCTTTGCAAACAAGTATTGTCTGTTTAAAATTGGCAATTTCAATGCAAAATTCATGCAAGCTTTTGAAATCAAAGTTTATTGATGAAACACACACGGTGTAATGATTAAGTAATCAAAAACAAAGTGGATCTGGTCATTTACAGAATGACAGATGAAGTGATCAACACACACAACTAGCAAAGATCATTAGGAGTCAGGTTAATCAACCTTGTTGTAGTATGCTTTCAAAACAACCTTACCTCAATTAGGTCTTTCAAGGGTTGTAACGTGGTCTGGTTCACGGTTTATGAAACAAAAGTTAAGGCTCAAAGTTATTTGTCCCAACCCATTCTCCGTGATGAACTCCAATCCTAAGCTCAGATAACTTAAGATATACATCCAGGTTCCTACAGACTAGGAACGAGCTGATGATCATTGATGATGATTTAGACATCTTGGATAGTCAGTACTCCCTCGCAGAATTTGGTTAATCTTTGAGACTTTGAGACTTCTCCTTGTCTTTGTTGGTTGAGGTCACGATACCTCTTCCTTTGATTTGAATGAGGTCACGATACCTCTCTTTGTTTGCGGTTAGGACCTCCTTTTTATTTTATTGTTGCTTTGAAACTCCTATTTTGGCTGTTGCACAAGTTCTTTTTGTATAAGGCAAAGTTCTGGGCTTCCCATCTTTCTTGGCTTTTGCCTTGAAAGGGACTCGGCTCATCCTTTAATTAAGGATTTTTCAACGATCCTTCCTTATTGTTGCTTGGATGAACAACTTGTACAACGCTAACTCATTTGATTTGAGAAAGCTGACTGGTGTCTTGCATGAAGCGCTTGCGTTCGAATGCGTAACCAAGTTAAACTGAGAACTACCCTGCCCCAAGGTTGAGATTTTAAGGGTTTTTTGTAGAAAGACAACTCATACTTCTAGGCTCGAAGGGTTAACGAGGGATTATCTTCCTTATTTCTCCAGTGTTTGGGGATTGAAACAATGCCTTACATCCTCGGCAAGGTTTAATCGAAAGCATACCACAACAATTATGTATAATATGTTCATCATCCTCCCCAATCTTTGCTTGAACAAAAGGATTGATACGGGAAAAAAAATTTGTCTGTTTGTTGTTTTTTTGTCTTTATGAACACAAAAGTAAATGAGTGAAACGAATGGACTTAATCAAAAGATGCACAAACATTTCATTAATCTTGCCAATTTGAAAGTACAACCATGCTTATAAGCAAATATAATTCAAACATGCAAAGAAAATACAACAAAATGCTAAACAGACAAATGATTGCCAGCTTTAGGGAATTGAAATTTCTTCTTGATCTGCCAAGCTGAGATAGTCATCTTCAGAGTTGATTGTCGAGGTCCGCTTGAGAATCATCTTCACACATACTCTCAGAAAATTTTTCCACCCCAGAGTCTGATGAACCTGCCTGATTAGGCAAAGGTTTGCTGATTTGGATGCCTTGAGGCGTGAATGAGAACATATCAGAGTCAAACAAAGTCTGAACCTGGCTTCTGAGTACCCTAAGTCTTCAGCTGAATGCCTCTGTGCCCCAGCATGGTGGTCACAACAGACGAGTCTGAAAAAGACAACTTCAAAAGCTACTTCAAGTCCAATGATGGCTTCAAGAAGCCGCCTGGGTTACAGACAAAGGACGGACAAGACTCAAGGCTGAGAAATGCAAATGCAATGCAAATGGCATGCAATGAAAATGCAATGCTAATGCAAGCCAAATGGTTTCAAGGAACTCAAAGGCCAACTGTGAACATTTTGGAAACTGAAGAGTTTTGTTTTAAAATCCATGATCTCTAAGGACCTTCGCAAAGAAAAAAAACTTTTGAGTTCTTTGAAATCATTAATGGATGTGAGGAGATGTATGCAATGCACAAACACGGGCACACAAAACATAGATATATGCACACGTAAAAGCACACAAGCACAAACATATGTACACTGGTATTCACAGATATGCACAAACAAACATATACAGATATTCACAGATATGCACACACAAGCAAGAGAGGACCTAAGTTTAAAGATCACAAGCATGGAGCCATGGTCTACCCGTCCCCAAAAGGTGTGTACTATGGGTTTTCATCTGCAGAACAGGGTTCTAAAAAGTTCCCAGAGTCGACAACCCATCTTTCGGATTTTATCGACTTTCCAATTGCTTGGTGATCGATAAAATTCTCAAGAGAGTCTCATCTGAGTGTAGTATCGCGTAGCAACCATTTGGGATTGCTCCCTCACGGTCATCACACTACGTCCTAAGTAGGCCAAGTGGGAGTAAAGGGGTAACTAAAGGTCATCAGTATCTCTGGCTCCTAGGTCGAAAGTAGTAACGCATTCACGATTGCTCGTTCAACATTTACCACCTCCAAGAGGGCCTCAACTGAGTGTGGACTTCAAGTTCCCTCCTTTGGGATTTCTCCCTCGAAATTCCCTTGACTATGTCCACGGTTCCTAAACATATGTGTTCTCTCATGTCCGGGTTAGGACTTATCTCACCATTCAATAGTAGTACCCTGCACACAGAAAATCCAGTACAGACAGAGATATATACAAATATATACAGATATACATATATCATAGATGTATACAAGTAAACAAGCAAGACATAAATAACAAAAGCAAAAAAAAACAAGGTAGGCTTAACCCTGAAAAATAAGTATCCCCAGTGAAGTCGCCATTTCTGTTGCGGTGAAAATCGGATAACAAATTATTAATTAACTTGCATCAATTTCTTTTACAACCGTCTTTAGTTTATCCAAAGGAAAGGTTCAAGATCGTTAAAAAACCTAAAGGGGGGAGATCTAAGGTTCGGGGGTTGGTTATACAAAGGGAAGGTATTAGCACCCTAAGTATCTGTAGTACTCTACAGGAACCTCTTGTTTAGATTGTGTTATTCTATGTCTGCTTGCTAAAAGAAATTTGTACTAAGGTAAAGACCTAAGGGTATGCACACTAAGTTTGCTCGCCAAGACGTCGCATCTTGTGCCTACGTATCTAACTAAAGAATCAGAGCAACCATAGTTCACCTAACTAAGGGTGAAAGAAAGGAAACACTGACTATGGCCAACATTCCAAAGGGAATGAGCATAAGCTCACGTAGAGTCCACGATAACTCTCTAAGTCTACGTTATGAAGGGAGGAAGTGAATTCTCATGATAATGAGAACCACACAGAGTTCATGATAACTCTGTAAGTCTAAGTAAAAGGTAAAGTGAGTTCTCATGATAGTGAGAATCACATGGAGTTCATGATAACTCCATCCTATTACTAAACTATGAGGGAAACGGCTCTTATGAGGCCAAGGATGAAATGGGAAAGTTTTATGACTTAGGAGTCAAAGTAAAGATCTTTCCTTTGGAAGGAGGGTCAAGAGTGAACAATCATGAATATGATATAAACAGCGTGAATATGAACAAAGATAAAATCCAGATAATATGAACAGGATATGAACATGAATATGATCAAGATAGAATGAACAAGATATGAACATGGTATATACAGTGACACCAAAGTCAAGTGATAATAAATCAAAGACTGATAGTATCCACATAGCATCATGTTAACATGCTAAAAATGCTAAGACAATATCAAGCAAACATATATACAAGCAGACATCAAGAGATAAAAATACATTAATGTAAATGAGTAAGAGATAGAAAGATCTAACCAGAATAGTGCATAAACACTTCCCACTGATGGGCCATGACCAGCCAAGCAAGGTCCGAAGACTAGAATACCAACTCCAAGAGCATAGGGTAAAAGTCCTAAATCTAAGTCCTCGGTCCAAAACACAATAGTAACCACAACTCGATCAATTGAGTTTTTTAGGGTTTCGATATTTATTAGTGTATTTTAAATGAACAAATAAAATGAACAATATACACAAGATATAAATATGAACAATGATAATATTAATAAGGATAATAATCGACATAAAGAATAAATCAAGATATATATATTGACTGAAAGTAAATTTAGTGATGGTTGATTAATTTATTGGATCGATGAATCTGGTCCAATGTAGTGTTGATCCGTCGTAGTACGGTCTATGAGGAAGACCATACTATAGGAGGATGCACAATTTGATCTTTGTGTTAAGACACGATAGAGAAATGATATAGAAGATCATTCTCCGATGAAATCGTGTCACACGAAAAGAAAAGGTGAAGACATCGTCTTAAATCACAAACTCTCGTTGATTAGTCGAAGGTAACCTATCACGATCTCAAAGTATAGAAAGAAATCTCAATGATCACTCACTACAGATTTGAAATAATGAAGGTTCGTCGCTTCGCTAACAACGTTCGTGAATAGAAAGACTTCATCGGTCAAAAAAATGAAAATGAAGATATAAGAAAATACTGAATGAAGTAGGAATAAAGTCGGTATCGTCTTAATCATGATTTAATCGAGAAACCGATAATCTATAATATTCGACTTTCCTCGACCGATAAAATAATGAAGGTGGCCTCATACATATCACGACTTTTAGTAATTTGATAAATCGACTAAGTCGTGACTTCTGTAATATCATCGGCCCAAAAATAAAGAAACGGGCTCGAAATGAAAATAAAACCGGTCTCATCAAAATAAGGATTTAGATCGATAAATCGAATACCTTTCTATTAGGTTTTCATTGACCAATAAAAATAAATTGAAAAATGGCCTCGTATAAATCATGATTTTTGGTGACTTGAATAAATAAATAAAAAATCAAGATGTGGGTAATGTCATAGGCCCGAAAATAATTAAAATAGAAAAGAAAGAGAAAAAAAACATTGAGAAAATCTAACAACCATTAAATTAAAACAAAATAAGCACTAAAAGAAAAAATTAAACTAATAATGAAAATAAATAAAGAAACTAAAGAGGGAGGTGTTGTAGAATACAGGGCGTGTGTGTAGAAATTCAAGGAATCAAATGGGCATGTTCAAGCCCATCATCCAGATTAGCCAGAAAAAAAACACACAGTCAAAAAGAAAAAAATATGGTTGAGTGCGCATGGAAACAAGGTGGACTTTAAGCCCGACACCAACAAGGCAAGGCAAAAAGAACGGATCACATTTGAGAAACAACATTAGGTTGCTATTTAGTTTGAGACCAGTTTAGGAAAAAAGAAGAAAAATACGCTCTCAGAATCATCATCATCGTCATCGCGCTATCAAATCAAAAGCAGCATCAGATTCAGAGAAAATAGATCACGGTTTTCGTTTTGATTCTCGCTCTCTTCGAAATCGTTTCCGGTCCCTCCGTCTTCGATCGATCGGTTTCAATCCTCCTTTCGCGCGAGGCTTCTCATCATTCTCACTCGCTCGTGATGCTCTCTCTCGCCTCTGTCTCTCACTTTCTGCATCGACTTTCCGTCGATCTACTCTCTCTCGGTCCGTCTTTTCCTCCTCACATTGCTTCGACGGCGGCGGCTTGAACGACAATGGTGTTTGGTGGTGAAGTGGTTGTGAACGGTTTTGTGACGGAGAAAACAAATAGTGATATTCAGCCGGAGAAGAGAGAGTATGGCATTACCGGGCCAGGTGGTTTCACATAGTTAAGTTTTATGAAGTGTGATTTGCAGAAGGTAGAGGCTGAAGTATCTTTTCAAAAGGTTTTTCATCCACTGCTACTACGTGTTTCTATCGGGTTTTAAAGAAAGAATAGGTAAGTATTTTTGTGGTTTGTGGTTTGAAAGGGGAGTGTCTGAAAATTTGGTTTTAGGGTTTGTGAATGTAGAACCAGAAAATTAGGTTATGTTATTTTGCAGTTGTTGAAAAGGTTTATGGTTGTTGGAGTTGAAGGAGATTCCAGAAGGGAGTTCAATGAAGATTAAGTGTTTTGAGTTTTTTTGAAGTTTGGAAGAAGAAGTGTGAAGGTAGGTGATGAAAAGGACGATTTTCTGGTTGAGGGTGGAAGGAGGAATGGTCGAAGTTTTTCTGGTGTTGATTCGGTTAATGGAGGTTTTGAAGGTTGAATCAAGGCCCTTTGAAAAAAGGGTGTCGAACCCTGTTTTGTAAAGAGAGCCAGAGTTTGATGGTTTCAAAAGTTTTTTTCTTTTTATCTTGTTTGTGATGCAGCGCTATAGCAGGGATTTTTGAGGGATTTTGGAAGCAGCTTTTGAGGAAAACAGACCTTGGCTGTACATGGTAGCAGGCTTTCGGCTGGGTTTGTGTATTGGCATTGTGAAATGGTACGGTTTAGTGTATTGTGGAGCAGGAAAACACAGGTTTTAGGATGCTTGTGTTTGTTGGTTTGTGCAGCAATGTAGTACGATTTTGGTCCATTTGTGTTTGGTCAAGGTTATGCTAGTTGAAATGTAACTGTATGTGTAGTGGTGATGGTTATGCCACACGGGCTCCAAGGGCCTTTTTTAACTGATGAAAATGCTCAAAAGTCAACCTAAAAGTAAATAAACTAAAAAACTAGAACTAAAACTAAAAAGAAATAACTGATGAAAATGCTCCAAGGCCCCTTTTTTCTTGACGGAAGAAAAATGAATAAATAAACTTAAAACTAAAAGTAAATTCAAATAATGATTAAAATTAAAGATAAACTAACATTGATAAAAATTAGGCTATTTAAATTAATTTTAGATCAAAACCAAAAGTAAATTTAAATTAAAGTTAAACTAACATAAAACTGAAGCTAGTTAAATTAATTGGACTAAAATCAAGAGAAAATTTAAATTACAATTAAATTAAAATTAGTGATTTAAAATAATAAAACATTAAAATTCTAAATAAAAGAAAATGTTCTAAAAGCTCATGAAAATACTTGAATAAATAACAGAAGAAAACAATGGCAATAATCAGACGTAAAATGCGTGACTATGATTAATGGACCAAAAGACCGCAAATGCTAAAATGACCGGCAAAATATGACGTGCAGAAAACCATAGTATCTGAGGGTAAAATTTAGGGTGCAACACTTGTCAAAAACCAGGGTGAAAAGAAAATTAAAGTTCTGCGAACAAATGGAGGTGGCGAATATACATCCAAGATATTTGAAGCATTCTGTGTAGAACATGGTATTGATCATGAGATTACTGCTCCTTATACTCCTCAACATAATGGAATAGTAGAGAGAATAAACAAGACCATATTGGACATGGCGATATGAATGTTGAAGCAGAAGAATTTGCCAAAATCCTTATGGGGAGAAGCTGTTTTGACTGCTGTTTATATTATGAATAGGTGCCCTACCAAGAAGCTGAAGAACACGGTTCCTGAAAAAGTGTGGAGTGGCAAACAACCATCAGTGAGTCATCTGAAGGTGTTTAACTCTATTTTCTACAAGAATATTCCTATGCTAGGAGAAGGAAGTTTGACGATAAGACTGAACCTATGATTCTGGTACGATATCATAAGACTGAAGCATACAGGTTGTTCAATCTAATTAATCATAAGGTTGTGATGAGTCGAGACATTGTGATTGATGAACATCCTGCCTGGGATTAAAATTCTAGTAATACAATTGACAAGCCACTGATGAGCTATGATTTAGACAAAGCAAGTAATGATATCGAAGTCGAAGACATTGTTGATACTCCGGTCGAAGAAGAAGTCGAAGTAGTTGCTGACATTCTCGACACAATTGAAGTCGAAGAGGATATGACTGGTACAAGTCAGAGACCTCAAGGAACTAGAGCTCGTCTAGCAAGACTTCAAGACTATGAAGTAGTTGGTGATGATGAAGTCACAATGGAAGCCTTCAAAGATAAACAATGGAAGTCTGTTATTGTCGAAGTGTTACAAGCAATTTAAAGAAACAACATATCGGAGTCGGTCAAATTGTTAGCTCATACAAAAGCTATCGAAGTAAAGTGGGTGTTAAAGTTGAAACACAATGTTGATGGGTCGATAGCAAGGCATATGGAGAGATTGGTAGCTCAAGGATTTCTCCAGAGAGCAAGACTCGACTACTCTGAAGTATTTGCACCTGTCGCAAGATTGGAAACTGTTTGACTAGTGATGGCCTTGGCATGCAAGCAAGGCTGGTCAACATTTCACTTAGATGTGAAATCAGCATTTTTGAATGGACCTTTATAAGAAAAGTTGTATGTCATACAACCTCTTGGGTTTGTGATTCAGGAGGAAGCAAGTAAAGTATATGTTGATATTTGTAAATATATATAGTGTTAAGAATATTTGTATATAGAATAGTCCCACATCGACTATATAATATAATTAGTTGTAATCTATCTATATATAATAATGTCTCCATAGTGCTTTTCAAAAACACACGGTTTAATTTAAATGTCTCTTAGTCTCTCTTGTTTCAACATGATATCTAGAGCCTACTAAGAGGGAATTCTTTCTTTGCCGTATTTTACCCGGTTAACCTACTGTCTTTCAGTGAGATATTTTTTTTTACAAACCGTGTTGTCACTCCGGTTTGCCTCTCACTTTTCAAAATTCTTCGCTAACCGCCTTGCCGCCACTGTTGTCGTTACTCTTTCGGAAAAACTTTCGGCGACGTTTCGAAAAACCGACCCCACCATCCAACTCGCCGTCCTCCGATCCGGTTGTCGCCCTTTTTCCTGCCATTGCCTCAGCGCGTCCGGCGGCTGATTCCGACCATTTTTCCTCCAGTCTACTTGCTTCTCCCCATCCATTCCAGATCTGGCCTCTGTTTTACTTTTCGACTCACAGAAAACGGTGCTCCAGTGCAAACAAACCCGATTTCACTCTGTGTTTCGTGTCAATAAGCCATAGGAGACGCTGATTCTGTCTCATTTACTAAAGTTCTGCTTATCCCATGTGAAAAACTAACCGGATCAGCAAACTATAACATATAGACTCGTGTTGTCGATATGTGGTTTCATGGTCAGGGATATGAAGATCACCTAACCACACAATTGAGTAATGTTGCCGCCGTCAAACTCGCTAAATGGAAGAAAACTTATGCCTTTCTGCTTACCGTGTTATAGTTCTCCACTTCACCTAACCAGGCAAGCGCAGTATCAAGCCTTCTCCATTTTCTATGAGGTTTGAGAAAAGGCCTAGAAAGTCTTCTCCAACGACGTTCATTGTCTATACAGTGTCATCCTTAAACTCGACACACTAAAGATGGAAAATATGGATATGCAAACCTATCTGAGTAAGCTTGATGCCTTGAAAGAAAGTTATGCAACCCTCATGCCGTACGCAAAAGATGAAATAGCTCATGCTGAACAACAGAGTAAATTTTTTATTGTAATGGCACTTAAAGGACTTCCATTCGAACTCGACTCCATTCGTAACTAGCTTTTATCAGGTACTACAGTTCCTAACTATAATGCAGTTAGTGAACAACTGTTGCGCTTGGATATACATCATGTGTTTGGTCCGGTTTCCCCTCCATCTACTGTTGCTCCAACACCAGGTGACACTACTGCCCTCGCATTTCTTGGCAACAATTAGAATCACCCTCGAGGAGGGTCATCCAACTCCAAACCTCGTCCCAAGTGTGACCATTGTAACCGGCTTGGACATATTATCGACCGTTGTTGGAAGCTACATGGCAAACCCCCACGCCAGGTAAATGCCGCTCAAAGTGATAACCTAGACACTATGCAGACTTCACCTTCTATTCAGAACCCTACGCCAAGATACGAGGATTTTCTCAGGTGGTGTCAGACTAATCAGATCTCTGGTTCCACTGCTTCAGTTGCACACACTGGTAATTCATCTGTTTGCTTCTCTCGATCATCTCCTCTTGGTTCTTGGAAACAATGAAGCCATGAGTGACATTAATTGTGCCAGAATATTTAGCAACAATACATTTCCCACTTGGTGAAGTGTCATCTTTAACGTCACCACTATTAGGGAGAGATCCATCATCATGTCCATCAGATGCAACATTATTTGTTGTTGTTTTGAATTGCTTTTGCATATGAGGTGGAACACCATGCTTCTTGAAGCAGTTTTCCACAATATGATTGGTTTTACCATAGAAAATGCACACACGAGCTCCATGTTTAAATGTATTCTTTCCAAATTTCTTGGAGTCAATTGCATTTATCAAGGACTGTGATTCATCAGGGGTATATGCACCTGGATTTGCCTCTCATGTTGTATTACCATAAAAAAGATTTTATTAATTGGAGGCAACGGATCCATTAACAAAATTTGGGATTTAACAACAACAAATTATTCATCCAGGCAAGTTTAAAAATGGATAGTATGCATTAATTGATGATTGGATCTTGCACTACGCATAGCTGCACAAGAATATTTAATGCGGCATGTACACTTTGGTAAAGGCAAATACAAATCTAATTCTTTCCAGAGAATCTTGAGATTAGAGAAAAATTCAGTTACCGACTTTGTTTCTTGCTTGAGATTGTAAATTTCTTGCTGCAGTTCTAAAATGCGAATGAGATCACCTTTTGAGAATCTTTCTTTGAGATCGTTCCACACATCTACAATATTTTTCATGAACACGATTGATTGAGCAATTGAATTCGAAAATGAGTTCATGATCCAAGAATGAACCAACATGTTGCACCGATTCCAAGCACGAAAAGATGGTTCAAAAGAATCGTCCGAAACTGGGAAAGAACCATCAATGAATTCGAGCTTCATTGTAATACCTCAGAGTACCCACATTCCTTTCACTGTCAGACTGACTTTCAAATGCACAAAAACCGAGGTCGAATACGAAGCTTGTATCATGGGTCTTGAAGAAGCAATTGACTTAAGGATAAAGAACTTGGATGTATATGGGGACTCAGCCCTGGTTATCAATCAGATCAAAGGAGATTGGAACACATACCAATCAGGACTGATCCCTTACAAAGATTACGCGAGAAGGTTGTTACCATTCTTCAACATAATCGAGTTTCATCATATCCCTCGTGAAGAGAATCACATGGCTGATGCACTAGCAACTCTCTCTTCCATGACTTAGATGAACGAAATATGACAAAGTTTGATCCATGACATGATCGAGTGGTTGAGCTCGCGAAGGAGGAGCCATGAAAGAAAGGAAAAGGAATTAGAAGAATAACATAAGCAAATGAATAACAACAGAAGAAGGATCCACCATATTGTGATGAAGCTACTTTCTCATGTAAAGAAGAAGAAAGAATGGAAATGGTGATGAATCAATGTATTGCTTCACTACTTTTCAATGAGGAGATACAATGTATATATACAATACAATTGAAAAAGAGAAATGGAGGGAAGAGATATTTAACATTATAAATATATGAGTCATTGATAGATCCTAAGTTTCTACACTTTTTGCTAAATGAAGATTGTGGTGAATTTGTTGTATAATCAAATATTTGAATAAGTTAATCCATGTGTACGATTTAGTTTGTCCAACGGCATTTGATAATATACCATATTTTTACATCTTATTTAAAGAAAATTCCAATCCAAATCCAAATAATTAAAGAAAAATTAGGCTAAAAAAACATATGCTTACACGATTCTACTCCCTTGAAAGAAAAACACAACTGCTCTCACGCTCTACGTCGATCAACCCTCTGTGTGACAGCGCTTCCCTAGTTGCTAACTTTTAATGCATCAGTCGCCACACAAATGCTCAACCCTCTGTGTGACAGCGCTTCTCTAGTTGCTAACTTCTAATGCATCAGTCGCCATGCAAACGCTCGAACCTTTGAAAGAACAACACTGCTCCAAACTTTAGACATTGCACGAGTTGACTTAGCACATGATAGAGAACATACTATTACTCTGCTGAATAGCATTATACTCGGAACTTACCGTATCACACGGCCCTAACTCCGGGGATGTTCCCCTCAGCAACTCCACTAATTCTCCGAGTAACAGATCCTCCCGATCAAATAGATTGGCCACCAATGCGACCTTCAAGACCTCACATCCCCTAAACATAGACCCATCTCTTGCAATGTAACATTCCTTATTTTCTGCAGTGGAGTACAACTTGGATAGACACTCATTATGGTTCTCTTCCTACCCATTTTTCATGCCATAATTTTATTTTTGATCCACTTCTCAACCTAAGGCTCATTCTATTCACAAACAAATTTGCACCATTGCTTGACGTTATCCCAGCTTCACCAGATCTTTCAACCAAAGTGATTGTTTATTATTCACATTTCGGTGCCGCCCGACATAATTGCTTCACAAAGGTTACCATATCTATGTCGCAATAGGTTATACTATATGCTATCCTTGTCATCTAACATTATAACTTTTCTCATGTTATCAATTGCATGTTGTTTAAATGTAGGATTTTTCTTTAGCAAGGTCATTCCCATAAACAAAACTCGACCTTCTAAGATTAAACAAAACTACAATTTTCTTTGATTTTTTCCATTTTCCTCACTTCTCACCATTGTAATTCGCATTGCGGCCGTTACGGTGCGAATCTTTATAGAGAGATATTTGAAATATAATATTGAAAAACACTTAATATTAAGTTTTTTTATTACATAAGATAAATAAATTGAATTTTAGGATTCTAGTTGTCTTTTTAAAGACTATATATAGTCAACCTTCTAGAAAAACTGTATTGATAGAATACGGTGGATGAAACTGTATTAATAGTATACATCAATACGGTGGATGAAACTGTATTGATAATTATAGAAATACTTTTTTTTTATAATTATAATAGTTTTCACTATTAATAGTATACATCAATAGTTTTCTATTAATAGTAGACCTTTTTTCTTATTTATAAATCATTTGTTATTTAGAAATTACAATTGAATCATTATAACAAGCGTTATACATTTTTTTTTGTAAGCAAGCAATATATTGAAGAGAGTACAAAGGGTACTCAAAACCTGTTTACAAAAGACACAGAGGCCACAACACACCATGATATTACCCACCAAATGCGACTTAAGCTAAATAAAACAAGCGTTATACATATAATTCTTAATATCAAAAGAGTCATCAGTTTTTTTTTTTGAAATTATGAATACCACCAGAAATGTTTTACCACAATGGAGGAGGTTTTTCGCCATATCTTGTCTGGTTGCCATTTATGTTGATCCTTTGTTTTTGTTTTCCATATTTACAAATAAGGTTTGAATTTTTTATTTTGTTTTAAAACCTTCTATGTTATTTACTCTATTTTGATAGGGGTTTGAATAAAAAGATATTGACATTTACTAGTTTATTTTTTACAGGATAACAAATGTTTTAATATCAATTGGACGCTAGCCACAATTCTTATTGCAATGAGAACTTTGACAGATATTATTCATTTTATGAATAACAATTTAAAGGTAATTGATGTTCGGTATAATAATAATAATAATTTTTTTTATTTTATTTTTTATTTTTTAATAAGTAGAGGAAACAATCACATTAAATACGAGTACAAGAGGTACTCGAATCCTTTACAACACTATCCGATACAAAAACTAATTAGCAAGATCGCAACAGAAATAAAATTTGAATCTCTTCATTATTTTGTTCGAAAACATTCCTATGATACCGAGGAACGTTAGCAAAGATCTTCTTGCCATCCTAGAAAATGTTGTCTAATTTCGTTGCTAGCAAACCAGTGTCCTTCACATTGAAAAACCATGCAAAGTCAAATCTCTTTCCTCTCGCGTTCCTCTTCGGTAGTATGATTACTTCATCAATATCTCCCAAGTGCTTGAAAGCGTTGTACAATTCTCTAGCTCTAGCTCTTTCACCAAATTTTGTTATATAAAACGATGTTGTATTATGATTGTTGTCCCTACCCCCGGAGATGTCGCGTCCCAGTTCTCTCTCGTCCTCCTATTGAAATTGTTTTTGGGAGAAACATTGGTCCATCCACCATTCATGTTGATCGAAACATAAGAAATAATAATACCTGCTAGAAGTAGGAATTTAAACTTTCTTGTATATCTTGAAGAGATTATCAACGAGGGAACAAAAAGTGTTATTGAAAATAAAGTTTATGAGACTTTTAATCTAGTAAGCAAACAAAACAAATACTTTCAAAAGTCATACAAACACTAGGATTCTCCATGAACTTAATGGATTAAGAAATAAAGGCGTCAACTGAATTGATAATTGAGGAATCGATGAACATGTTGCAACAATTCTAACTGCAAATTGAAAAATCAAATGGATCAGTTGACATTTGAATGATGCCATTGAGAAACTCAAACATTAATTAGAGGAGATTACTCTGCAATTTCAGGTGGAAGACACTGTTAAGTGGCCAAGTGATATTCACAATTCTTTAAGTGTCAAAGAATGCTACAAACTATGGAGAAGAAGAGGAGATGAGGATATTATGGAAAACAATATTAAGGAAGCTCTTGAATACTTGTGGAAGATTAAGGCTCCAATGAAGGTGTTGGTTTTTGGATGAAGACTTCTTTTGGACAGGTTGCCTACGCGTGGGAATCTCATAAAAAGAGGAGTGATTTCCAATCCTTACCAAACATCCTGTGTTTATTGTTTTAGGGAGATTGAGGACATTAACCATTTAATTCTTGGTTGTGACTTTATTAGAGCCGTGTGGAGGTACATGGAAGTTTGGCTTGGTGTGAAACTTCAAGGAGGTGGGAGCAGGTGCGACATGTTTGTAAATTGGGCTAAGGAAGGCATGATAGGTTCCTCACTTGCTTACTTGTGGCTGGTTTCTTCCTGGTGTATATGGAAAACCAGAAATGATATCATCTTTAAAGACGCAATGCCGGACTCGAGGAGCTTGTTTCAAGACATCCAACAATTTTCTTGAAATTGGAAGAGGATAAAACAGAAGAATGGTTATCGAGGAAGCTTTTACGATTGGATCAAATTGCCTTTGGATTCCAACAGCTAATTGGGGTAATGGTGTGTTGGTGGTGGAACATGATATGTTCTGCTATAGTCATTTAGGGCAGCTTGTTTCTTTTACTGGTTTTGTGTGGGCTATGTAAATATTGTAGGCCTGCGGTTTTATCAGCCTCAATGTAATTGTGTTGGTTTCATTTTATAATGGAAAGTTTCTGAGTATTAAAAAAAAAATTTAGCACTTAGGGCACGATACATGGATTTGCCCCAAAAATGTAAGCTTACACTAGTGAGAACTAGAGTGACAGAAACAAAAGAGGGACCATCACTAGATTAGTTTAATAGTTTTCTTTATTTAGCAATGAGAACTTTGACATCTAATTTTGTTCTTTGCAGAAAAAATTAGCCTCTATTTCTCCTGAAGCTAGGGCGATAAGCTTGGGAGAAATATTCGTTGCGCCAAGAAATCTTTCGCTATTGGATGTATTCGTTTTATCGCCTCTTCAACAGGTATTTTTCCTCCTTTATCTTTATAGTTTTTAACTTTTCTTATAAATGTTATTATATTCAATTACAATTCTTTATTATGATGTATGATGTGAATTATTTGCAGATTTATATATGGTTTTTCCTATTGACTATGGCTGGGTCACAAGAAGAAATTCATTATAAGAATCTTCTATACATCACGCTCCTTATGCAATATGTATACAGAATATCCGTGTTTGTCTTTTTGGTGATTGGGAGATCTATGAGTGGAATGGTATTTAACTCATTTAAAGGATATACCATTATGAGTATTCTCTCTTATTTTATTTTTCCCCATGCTGTTGGTTCAATGTGGTACGTCTTGGGAACACAGGTAAGTAAAGTGGACATTTCAAACTTCATTTTCAAAAAAATATAAACTTCTTGCTTTGAATTGAAATAATTTTATATAATCATTTTGATTTCTTGTTTTCTTAAAGAGGGTCAGCCAATGTTTTCAAGAAGCATGTGCTAAATCAAAAGTAACTATATGCACTACATTGATGGACTGTAATTCTAAATGGAGCAATATGACAACAAAATGGAGTAATGATACGGGGGCAATCGAGTGTTTGAGCCCCAAGTCAGAGTTTTCTTATGGAATCTTTGCGAGAGCTGTTTCATTCACTACACAAGATAAAATAACTAATAAATATGCATTTGCAGGGTTTTGGGGACTTCAGGTATATACTTTTGTCCTTTTATTTTCTTTCTTTAACTTAAATTGTATACATTTTGCTTTTAATTTAGTCACCTATAATCTTTAATACAGCAAATGACTTCTACCGCTTCAAATCTATCACCGAGCAATTACATTGGGGAAGTCATATTTGCATTTTTCATCATGGTACTAGGAATGATGCTTTTTCCATTGCTCATTGGAAAGGTAGAAACTTTTTCTCTTACTTATGCTCTAATGGTGGGTAATGACAATGTGTATTTTCCTTATTATGTATTTCTAACAAAGTCAATATGTTTTGCTCCATCATGTTTGCAGGCCTCGGGAAATGCAACTTAGACTTCTTGAAGTTAAGAAATGGATGAAACAATTTCACGTGCCAGAAGATACTCATAGGTATCACATCAACATTTCTAAAACAAAACTATCAAATTATAAATTACAAATAATGTACATACTGCGTTTTTCATGCAGGTGATAAGTGCAAAATGTACCTATTTTTGTATATAAGTTTTGTTGCACTTATCATTACATTGTGTTAAAATTGGTTGAATAAACCCCACTTTATGTCTAAATACGTTTACTTTACGTTTTCGGTGTATAGTGCGGTACCGTGTAAATATCATTGAGTTTAATTGATTTTCATTTATTTTTACAGGTGTTCCAGCAATGGGATTTTTCCATATTCATAAAGAGCATTGAATAAGCTTTCCAACGCTTCAAACTGTGCGTCAATCGGAGTTACGATTCATGAGTTATGATCAAAACAAATTCTGGTTTGCTGTCATGTTCGCACTGCGAACCCTCGTGGCGAGCACTCGCTAGCGACTTCGCACTGCGAACCCGAGGCGAATAAAAAGTGCCTGGAAGCATGAAAAACACCATTCTAGAGGAAGTTAAGGCGGCATATGTTCGCAGTGCGAACGGGGGTTTGCAGTGCAAACCTATGCAGCAACTTTTGCCTATAAACTTCATTTTTCAGCATTTTTTAGAGCATGGTTTTGGGGATTCTTGCTCCAACTCCATCAAACTTCATTTTTTCAGTAGATTAGCTTAGAAAACATCATGAAAGCTTGCATGTGGATGATCCGAGGTGGATTTCTCATCGATCGGCTCCGATAATCCGTGAAGTGTTTGGTTCATTTCTCTTCCTCTTTGTGTATTCTTTCTTGTTGGGTGTTTGTATAGTTACTCTGAACATTTGTATCTTTGTTGATCATAATATTGTATAAAATCTGCTTTACAAATCATTATCGATGTTTTCCTTGATCTTTTTGCATTTATGTTTGGATTTGTGTTGTGTTAGAGATAACCATCATGAATCCTGATTAGGGATGGATATCTATTGTCTAGACTCTAGAGATAGATTTAGATCATAATATTTATGGTGTCGGAACTTAATGTCTTCCGTGTTTCGAGGCGTCGTGCGCGAGAGCGTCGATGAGAGTAATACGGTTGCTCTCTCAACTGTGCGTTAGACATAACCTTTGTTGTGAGCGATGCTGGATGATTTTGACGAGTATTGCAGGTGGAGTATAATTGGTCGGTAAATTTATGTTTGTGACGAGTGGGTTATATGTATGCTTGATAAGTTTCTTGTTGCTGAAGAATGAATTTGTTTTATGTTTTAATGTTTACTTTTCCGTTTTTATGCTTTAAACTATTTAAAACCAGACTCATAAACGCGAGAGATTGTTGAACGTCATTCTTTCCCTCGAACCGATCTCTGTGGACACGACATAAATCCCGGAGGGAATTCTTCCGAAAATAAATATTTTTGCTTGTTTGCCCTATTCTGCATCCAACAAAATGGCGTCGTTGCCGGGGATCGATTTTGATATTGAATCGCATTGCGATAGTTTCTTTGTTTTTTAGTTTTGTAGATATCGTATATTTTGTATATTTTCACTTGTCTATACTGATACTTGTACATTTTTGTTTCTTTTAACATTTGTTTAAGTGTTTGGCTAGGACGCTTGATTTTGGTTGCGCGGTGAGACATCACCATGGCATGAATGAAGGAAGTTTCTAATTAAGCACCGTAAAGGTGTCGAGCTTACGACGTAAAACAAGCATGTTTATAGTTTTTCTTTTCTAAAGTTCTGTTTGTTGTTTGGTTGCAAGTCTTGGTTGACTTATTTGATGATGCTTTTGTGATTTTCCAAGTTGGTTCGTTTCAACTTGCAGATGTTTGGTAATGATTTTGTTAAGTTTCGAACACGTCTGAGGTATGTGTTTATCGCTTTCTATAATTTAGCATATTCATGATACTTAGGCTTTTTACAAACTTCCATGCCATTCATTCTTTTGTATACTTGTTCTATTGTGAATCACTTTAGTTCCCAACCTTTTTGTGAGGTGGCTTTCCATTGTTCATATATGCGCGGAGAACCAACATTCTTGTTCTAACTGGATTTTATTATGTTGAATCTTTTATTTGTGTTGATTATATGAATGCATGAAAAGGATCAAGACAATTGTTTCATTTTGAGCACAACTACCTTAGCCATATAGTCAATTTACCTTGTGAGCGTGTGATCATTTGTAACCCCTTTGAACTTTTTGATCCATGTTTTTATTTGAACTTAATGCTTGTCTATGAGTATTTAGTTCAGTTATTTTTGAATGGATTTTGTTTTTTCTTGGACCTCAACTTTGTGTTGTTGTATGGATTTTTTCCTTGCCTTAGAAAGTAGGGAGTATTCACATGATGGTGCGGTTGAATTCAAGTTGGGGAGAGGATGATTGTATACTCATTGGTTAGATTCTATGAGGATTGAAAAAGAAAAGAAAAAAGAGAAAAATTTAAGAAAGAGAAAAAGAAAGAAAAAAGAAGGAAAAGAAAATCCTTGAAAAAAGAAACAAAAAGAGTTTCAATAATTGTGCTAAATAAGTATTGTGTGTTGTGTAGCACTTGGGATTTTGGAAGAAGTTGGTTTAAAGTGTGTGAATCTTTGTGAGTTTTCACTCCCTTAGGTTTAGGCAAGTTTTTGTTTCAATTACCTTTAGAAATTTCCCCTTGTTTGTTTACCCGACCACGCTACAACCTTGAAAAGCCCTTGTGATTCTTGCCTTTGTATTTTCAATGTGAATTTGTGGATGTATGCATAATTTAGTCTTTTGTTTGCATGAATGTTGTGTGAGTGTAAAGTACCTTATTGTGTGTTTTTCATCTACCGATGATTGTTCTTACTAGGTGTGATTCACTTTGGAACTTGTGTTATTTTAGAAATTTTGGCATGATTTTTGTATTTTGCATTTGTTTCGTGACTATGTTGTCGTCATAGTTTAGTGGTAAGTATTTACTTTTTATGTGTACCGTTTTCATTTGAACCATTCATTCATTTCCGTTTTTAAAAACCTGTTGATTCGTCATTCTTTGGATATTGCTTGTGCATTTTCAAGTTTGTTTGATTCTTGTTTGTGGACAAACAATTATGTAAGTTGGGGAGAGTTTGATAAGTGCAAAATGTACCTATTTTTGTATATAAGTTTTGTTGCACTTATCATTACTTTGTGTTAAAATTGGTTGAATAAACCTCACTTTATGTGTAAATACGTTTACTTTACGTTTTCGGTGTATAGTGCGGTACCGTGTAAATATCATTGAGTTTAATTGATTTTCATTTATTTTTACAGGTGTTCCAGCAATCTGATTTTTTCATATTCATAAAGAGCATTGAATAAGCTTTCCAACGCTTCAAACCGTGCGTCAATCAGAGTTACGGTTCATGAGTTATGATCAAAACAAATTCTGGTTTACTGTCATGTTCGCACTGTGAACCCCCGTGGCGAGCACTCGCTAGCGAGTTCGCACTGCGAACCCGGGGCGAATAAAAAGTACCTGGAAGCATGAAAAACACCATTCTGGAGGAAGTTAAGGCGGCATATGTTCGCAGTGCGAACGGGGGTTCGCAGTGCGAACCTGGGCAGCAACTTTTGCCTATAAACTTCATTTTTCAGCATTTTTTAGAGCATGGTTTTGGGGATTCTTGCTCCAACTCCATCAAACTTTATTTTTTCAGTAGATTAGCTTAGAAAACATCATGGAAGCTTGCATGTGGATGATCCGAGGTGGATTTCTCATCGATCGGCTCCGACAATCCGTGAAGTGTTTGGTTCATTTCTCTTCCTCTTTGTGTATTCTTTCTTGTTGGGTGTTTGTATAGTTACTCTGAACATTTGTATCTTTGTTGATCATAATATTGTATAAAATCTGCTTTACAAATCATTATCGATGTTTTCCTTGATCTTTTTGCATTTATGTTTGGATTTGTGTTGTGTTAGAGATAACCATCATGAATCTTGATTAGGGATGGATATCTATTGTCTAGACTCTAGAGATAGATTTAGATCATAATCTTTATGGTGTCGGAACTTAATGTCTTCCGTGTTTTGAGGCGTCGTACGCGAGAGCGTCGACGAGAGTAATACGGTTGCTCTCTCAACTGTGCGTTAGACATAACCTTTGTTGTGAGCGATACTGGATGATTTTGACGAGTATTGCAGGTGGAGTATAATTGGTCGGTAAATTTATGTTTGTGACGAGTGGGTTATATGTATGCTTGATAAGTTTCTTGTTGCTGAAGAATGAATTTGTTTTATGTTTTAATGTTTACTTTTCCGTTTTTATGCTTTAAACCATTTAAAACCAGACTCATAAACGCGAGAGATTGTCGAACGACATTCTTTTCCTCGAACCGATCTCTGTGGACACGACATAAATCCCGGAGGGAATTCTTCCGAAAATAAATATTTTTGTTTGCTTGCCCTATTCTGCATCCAACAGCAGGCGAGTAGAAAATTATCTAATATTTAGTTGGGACGTAACAAGAGGTCTTTCGGATGAAATGATACTAAAATATTTCTCAAATGATGTCAGAAGAGACATACGACGTGAAATCTACAAATTTGTTGAAAAGGTATGTATTCGAACATTTTAAAGAAGTTATTTTATTAATCTTAATGTGAGTTTTGTTTATTAGATTTAAAAGTTATGTGAGATTTAAAATCTCGTCGATCATGCTTTCAATAAGATTGTCTTTTTCTTATCTGTCAACAAGTGATACATTGTTATAATTCAATATAATTAAACATGACTTTCTTTTACAGGTTCCAATGTTTTCTACATTGCGTGGAAATGAGCCTATATTAGATGCCATTCGTGAGCGTCTAAAATAACATACATACAGCGCTGGAACTATAATTTTGGAAAAGGACCAGCTATTAAAGAACACGTTGTTTATTAAGTATGGAAATTTGGAGAGCATTGAAAACGATCCAACTAAACTTCAGTTATCTGACGGGGATGTTTATGGCATTGAACTTTTATATCGGTATCTTAAACAATCAACGGAATTAGAAGGTACTAGACTTGATACAATGATAAACAATCAACTGAAATAGAATTTAAAAATATACTTGATACAATAATAAATTTTCTGAATATAAGTAGCAATAATCATTGACAATGCCATATACAAATTTAAGAACATGTTTCATTTATTTTATTAGAACTAAAATGGTTAGCTATAATTTAGTTAGTTAACTAGCTAACTTAGTTATTAAATATTCTATTAAAATCTAGAGAGAGAAAAGTGAACAAAATTTCATTTTATCTTTTATTTATCAATATGGTTTTTAAGGAGTCTTTTTTTTTTCAATGACTCATGCATATTTTTAGTTATGAGATGAATCTTCATCTCTTTGATATCGTGGTTTGTAATCCAATTTCAATTGCAGATGGTGGAGAAGAAAATACTGAAGAACATGGTATAAAGAGTGAAGTAACATTAAAATGTTCAAATGGTGTAGTAGCATACTCAATAGAAATTAAAGATATTAAAGAAGTGGCAACTCTTTTCCCTATTGCTTGTCAAGCCCTCTTCCCAGAATAAGAGGTCTAAAAAAAATCCAAATAATAGACCATAGATTAATATACAAATTCTATTTATTGTAATATTTATAACACTCCTCCTCTTGCTGCTAAATGTAATATTTGTAATATTTATAACATCTAATTTATGCTGCTAAGTGGAGATTATAACAGATTGTATTAATTTTGTCAATCATATCTACGGAAGGAAGCAGAACAAGCTCGATAAGGGCAAGAACTACATAAAGTGGAAGTAGAGTCAAACGGCGCTTAGCAACACAGAAGAAGATAGGTCTCATTTGGGAGTGATAGTCAATAACATTAGAAATACATATATAGGGATAAATACATATAGGGAAAAAGGGATAAATTGTAGTGTAAATTTGAAAGATGAAGAAAGTTAAATTAGGAAGATCAATAACATGTTTTTTTTTTTCTCTTAAAAAAATATAAAACCAAATAAAACTAAAATTATTAATTTAAAATGAAACAAAATAAAAATTTAAAAAAGGGAGAAGCTCTTCTACATTACACAGTTTCCTAAAATTATTTCAAATCTCACTTAGAAATTGTTTTAAAGCCTTAAAATTGTTTCAATGCTCTTCTCAGAAATCGTTTTAAAACTCTTCTAAAAATTTGTTTCTCAATCTCTTCTTAGAAATTTTTTCTCACTCTCTTTTCATAAATAGTTTCTCTTATGTATTTTTCAGAAATCGTTTCTCAAAAATCTAGAAAATAATTCTCCGTTTCTCAAACATTGTCTCTTCATTAAAGAAGGAAACCAACCTTTGATCCCTAAATTCTTTGATTTTCAGGTAAGCTCATCAATATATTGATTCGTCTCTTCATTCTTTTCTGCATTTCATCTCGATAAGCTTTAAAATAAATCCTCTTTGTAGAATTTACATATTTCAAAAGAGTGTGTTTTAGGAATTAATTTACTAAATGATTGAATATGGACAAGTTTGTTATTCAGTTTATATTACAATTAAACCCTGTTAATGATATGTGGTTCCTTGGCATATTAGGACCATCTGACTTAATTGTTTAGTTAAAATTAGGAATTTGAGATCGCATATTTCTCATATTTTCAGGGAAGAAAACTAATGTGTGGATTTATTAGTTTCTTTAGCTATGAATTCCCATTTGCCTCTTTTTTGGGATAAGCCGATTCGGACCATTATCCCGGTTGTTGTTAGAAATAAATTAGGCCGTCCTAATTAATAATTTGTTAACCACTGAGAGAGTTTTGGTCTAATCCCCCTCCGTTGTATCTTGACTTTATTTATTCTATTATTCTGTTCTTTTTTTATTATTTAAAAAATATTGTTTAAAATTTATTTGAATTTGTATTTTGTTGTGTATGATGACTATATATAAAATTGGTTTATTCAACCAGGTTTTCCGGTTTAATATAGTTTAGCCATACAATTTTGTTGGAGAGTCTGGAAGAGTCTAGAGCACCAACGAGACTTATGCTGTAGGACCACAAGAGAGAAATGCCAAATCTCAACCAAAAATTTTAAGGTGTTAAATAAATGAGTCCTCTCTCTTATAAATCCAACATTTCACCCATTTATAGGCAATGTGAGACTTTAACCACTCACCCTTGCACACGACATTCTCCCCCACAAGTGTGAGTCTCTCACATCCTATAACAGGATCCAGCACCGGATCCAGCTCCCGCTCCCCCACAAAGGCGAACCACGGCTCTGATACCACTTTTGGGTAGTCCGAGAGAGTCGAGAGTACCAACGGGACTAATGCTCCACGACAACAAGAGAGGGAGACAGTAGCGAGGTAATGAATGTCGTCATGAAAAGTAATAGCTTATAACCTCAGTTATTAAAACACCGAGGGGTAAATTAATTTGCACCTGAGTTCGAACCCCAACATCTGTATTATTATTATTTACAAAACTAGCGCCTCATACATCTCGGTTTACAATTAAACCGAGGGGTAAGATATATTGTTTTTTTAATTGAAATTTGTTACATTGTTTACACAGAAAATAAAAATAATTTGTTTACAAACTACAATGTTTACCTAAAATATTACATTGTTTACACAAAATATTAAAATAAAAATTAATTTCTCCCTAAATATCATATGTTGGATCTTCGACTACTTGATATTTGGGCAAGATCAAATGCTATACTTTGCAAGTATTTTCTTATGATATAAAACAAAAGAAGGGTTAGAAAAAAAGGTTTAGAAAAATAAATGATTTTTTGCTCAAATGAATATTTTAAAAAAAAACTTTAAACCCGAATAATTTTTTGCACTTGCAATCCATCATAGAGAACTCCTAATGGCAAAAGTTAAAGTGGAGGATGTAGATAGTTTCAAGTGTTTCATGACGTTTCTTTATCAATTATAGATATAAAACAACCTTTATAATTGAAAATTTTTAGGTTTCACACGAATCACTAATGGTAGTGTCTTGAGAGTTGATAATCATGAAATGGACGACAGAGATTTGTTTAAGGAGGAAGAACCCCTGGGGTGGTGGTCGGCCCTAGACATCTGCTGGACCTGGAAGACGTGACCCTTGGGAGTCTTCTTCACACCCCTGGTCGCAGCGATCTTGAGCATACACTCTTTGAGGTTCGACATCTGACATGCAACAAAGAAAAGAACAGGTAAATATAACAAGAAAAAATAAGCGGACACACAAGTAAGGAACGTGCTCGTTACCTAAGAGCCACAAGGCTTCCTCGTCAGAACTGCATTCGAGGAGTGCCTTAGTATTGATCAAACAGACCTAAAAAACAACGTCCCCGTTCTCGTTGAGAACGAAGCTCCTGTCCTTGTTCACACACTTGGCAGGATTGAAGTTGTCGACGAAAGCCACGATCTTGTCATAGCAAAGCTTGTCCTCGTCGTCCAGCTCGTGGGGCTTCGTGAGATAGCTCTTCGTCCCACTTTTAAAGTGGACCTTCTGCCACTCAGGGGGAACTTTTCTTCCAAGGTCTCCGCCCTCTGCCCGTCCACGAGCTTCACCACGTGCTCAAATAAGGAATCGGCGGTTGCGTGCGTTACTGGCTTCACGAGGAAGTATATATCCTTGAAGGACCAGACAGAGTCGAGATACGTTCTAAATAGCTTCCCCGACTATTTCAAGGATACCCAGTTGTGTCATCCATTATGAATCTGCTGCTGAAGATGGAAGAGGCGTAAAAACAGCGGAGCGTAGCGCCGACGCAAAGATGTTGGCACACAAACTTGAATGCCCGCATGAACGCGATAGCATTAGGATGAAGCTGCAAAGGCGCTAACTCCAACCATTGAAATACCCCCTCTTGAAAATCGTTGAAGGGAAGATGAAGCCTCACATCCCGAAAGGCGAACTCGTACATCGGGAAGCACTTCCCCGGGTATGACGAGCAGATCCGGTCCATTTCCTTGGGCTTGTAAACCAGCCAGTTCGCGGGCTTTGGAGCCATTTACCCTGAAAAGCAGAAGGAAATGGTGAATTCGACGTTAAGATCAAATCCACCCTTCCACCGCAAATCAAGTGAAAGGGCGAAAGGAAAGCGCGAAGACACGCCCTCGACCAAAGCCCTTTGTAATACCCCAAATTTTGACCACTTAGATTTCCCATCATTGTGAAAATCATCATCACAATATGGATGAACCATCATGCTTCATCAGTCTCCCCAAAGATGGGTGAGCATCCAATACAATCAAAATTAGGGTTTCAAGCCCTCTCTGAGTGCTTAGACAAAGGATCAATCAAGAAATGACATGATCTTCAACTTGTCTAATCTCTTAAACATCCACAATGGATCAAAAAGGACTCCCACTTCAAGGATTAAGCACAAGGCTGCTCCCTTCTAGGTGGATCAAGTCTCAAGATCGACAGTGTCACCAAATTAGGGTTTTGGTCGACCAGGGCCTCCAGATGGAAATTTTCATCTGGGCACAAGGCAATGATCCAAAACATGACCTAATATGCTTCATGGAACCTCATGAACCCATGCATCAAGTCAATTTTGCCTTAGGGGATGCATTCATCAAAAATCAGGAATTAGGGTTTCTTGACCTAATTCACCCCTAAGTTGACTTTTGGGACAAACCATGAGCCAAGACCTCAAGAGATGATTTGAGGGTTTCTAATACACCATATTGATCCATTTGGAACAATGGATTGATCCAAGAAGCTTGAGCAACAAGCCTCATTTTCATCTGCACCACAATTAGGGTTTTAAGAGAAAAGTCAACTGTAACTTTGACTTTTGACCAAGACATGCTCCCAAACCCTAATACATGATTGAATATACCCTATGACACCCATGGAACATGTCCATCAAGTTTTATTTAGGTCAAGGACATGATTTCCTGAAGAATTGCACAGTTTGGAATTCATCTGATAAAAAGTCAACTGTGCACAAAAGTCAACTTTGACTTTTTGAGATTTTTCACCAAAATGGATTTTTAACCCTAAAATGATGTTAATGTATGATTTGAATCATCATTCATCAAGAAAAATCAAGAAAAGTGAGATAACTTGTAAAAGGGGTAACCATAAAACTTAGAAATTTTTCTAAGTTAAAAATAAAGTGGCAAAGGTACCAACTTTGGAGGACCATAACTCCTAAACCACATGGCCATTTTTTTTCATCCAAAGATGGATTTGTAGCCCTCATTATCACCTACAAAAACTTCAACTATAAGGCATTCCAATTCATTAAGGATTTTGAGTTATGGAGTGATCAAAGTGGCTGAAAAGTGAAAATGTCACTTTTTCCAACACTTAGTGAAATTTTCACTAAGTCAGATTCTGCTTCACTTTTTGCCAAATGTAGGGGGATTTTTCACTTGGAATCAAAAGAGATCAAAACCAAACTTGTTCAAACAGTTGTTGTATCATGTAAGAGCTTTCCAAAATGGCCAAGAACATTGCCAAATTCAACCTACACCATGAGATACAACATTGCCAAGTTGCCTTGCTGAAATCTGTTAAGGCAAGGCAGAATTTGCACTTTGGCTCGATTTGTCAAAATCAGCCAATTCCAATTGCTCCAATCCACTTTGACACCTCAGAGGATTGAATCCAAAGGGGACAATCACTGAGCCAAGCCTCCAAGGTCCAAGGAACAAGGAATAGCATGTTGAACCTAGAGTTGCCAAAATAGGGACAAGACTTCAAATTTGGAATGAGGCATTCAATGGAACCATCAAGGTGGCATGGACTGAGCCATTCTCATCTAAAATCAGTCAAGACTTATCCAAGACCAAGGGGACCAAAGCTCTATGCCCTAACCTCTAGTCAATGGCTAGAGGAGACTTTCATTTCCATTGGCCAACATTGAGGAAACCTACTTACCAGCTGCCATGCATTATTCCTTGCAAAACAAACTTGCTCTACTATAAATAGAGCTCAATTGTGGTCAGTTTAAGGACACCAAAGCCATCTAACAGATGCTTTCCTCAAAATCTCTTTCTCTTGGCAAAAATGCCTTTCTTAGCAAGGTAGCTATCGGGTTTTGAGTTTGAGAGCAATTCTGCACAAACCAATCACTCACACACCTCACATAACTTCTGAAACATCAATTTCATGAAATCACCAGCTGGTTGCTCAAATTTTCAAACAAGGTGCAGCTGAGATGCCATAAACTGATCCAGTCAATTTCAATTCAATCCAAGTGTTCAAACACACTCCATATGGTGTAGGGAAGCTGTCCAGATCATCACAACTTTTCTGTAACACCTCCAACTCAAAATCACATCTGCTCTTGCTGTCACGACTTGGAGGTAAGCACATACTTGGTCATCTCTCAATCTATGCATATTTCCTCGCACAATAATTTGGCCATATGTTCATAATCATGCATGGAATGTTTTCCCTCAATTAATTGCATTGTTTGAATCGTGTATCAAAAATCCTAGCCTTCATGCAGAAATTAGGGTTCTTGAGGTTTCTTCGTGATTTCTTGTTGTATGTTTAATTTAAATGAAATTAAAGTACATAGACACGATCGTGAGGTTGAGACGAGCATAATGATATGTGGATTGCATGATATGATTACGTATTCATGGAGATTGGATAGAAAACGCAAATCTGAGAAACCAAGAACACGCGCGTGTTCTTCAGCTGTTCTTGGCGCCATTTTTGAATAATTTGAATATTTGAATTTTGTGATTTTTGTTTAATTGATTCAAAAATTAATTTCTCTCTGAGTTTTAATGATTTTGAGTTGATTCTTTTTTTAATAATTCACAAAAATGTTAAAATATTTTATTTTATCAAAAAATCCCAAAAATATTATTTATTTCATATAATTGATATTTTTGTAAAGAATTAATATTTTGATTATTTTTGGCATTTTAAATATTTTTTCTACATTGATTTTGCAACTTTTAATGCTTTCGAATTATTTTGTAGGTCAATACTTAATTTTTGAAGCATTAATCCAAGATCACAATTTGTTTTCCATGTGTTAAACAATTTTTTATCATTTTAATTGAATTTTTATTCAATTAAATACATTTTGAAAACAAATTAGGGTTTTGGATTAATTCAACCCTCATAAATCATTTTCAAAACACTTTGGGCCTCTATTAGAGTGTAAGACCCAACCCCCTTTTTTGACCAAATCATCTTTGGGCCTCACTTATTGTATAAGTCCCGATACCGTCAAAAAACAAACGGCGCGATCGTCGCCTTTTCAAAAATCATCCGGGCCTACCCTCGAGTAGTAAGACCCATTTATTTTTCTTTAAAACTTTTTGGGCCTCTTGAGAGAGTGTAAGACCCATCCCCCCTTGTACAAAAACTTTTTGGGTCTCACTCATTGTATAAGTCCCTCTGTACAAGTAAACGGCGCGATCGTCGCCCGTTTAAAAATAAAAACCATTTGGGCCTACCCTCGTGTTATAAGCCCCACGCTTTTCTTTAAACCTTTTTGGGCCTCTTGAGAGAGTGTAAGACCCATCTCTTTGTACAGAAAACCTTTTTGGGCCCCAGTCACTTGTATAAGTCCCGCTGTACAAAGTCAAACAGTGCGCTCACTGATAAAACCCTGGGCCTCTCCTTGAGCTGTAAGCCCCAAATCTTTCTTTTTTCAAAGCACTTTCTCCTTTGATTTTGAATATACTGTTGTTTTTAATCTTTCTTTGTTGAACAACAAACCAAACAGCATGGAAGCACTACAACCGAGTAAATGGTTATCGCTTTCATTTACTGCTTTCATATATATAACTGTATTGTGGGGCTGCTCACTGTAAGTCTCCTTTCATAAACTCATATCTACTGTGTAATAATAGTATAGATATTTCGAGTTTCCCCGGCAACTACGTCTAGAACTAGGTGACGCCGTTTCACTTATTCGTAGAAATAGACGCCTAGATCCCCAATAGGAGCACCAGATACAGTCTTCTCTTCGGCTGTCCTCCTTAGGAATCGTCAAGAAGCTCTACTCCCCAAGATGAATGTATTCTCCGTGAATGGCATCTTTGAGTTTCTTCCCAATTCTCGAACTTTCCTGACTTGATCTATTCCTTGTGGATAGCTTGCCTTGAAAGTCTCGGGGTTTGGGTACCCACTACGGTCATAATCTTGGACCTTAACTAAGAAACTCTCTTTAAAAGTTAAAAGTCGCTGGATAGTAAACCTCGCACGTTTACCAGTGGTTTTCATCTTTAAAAGAGTTATCTCTCCTAATGGAAAGGAGATGATAGACCCACGGGCTTCTTAAAAGCATCGGCCTCCTCTTGGGCATTATTCAAGGACACTACGGCTTCTTAGAAGTATTCACAGCCTCCTCTTAGGCTTCGTATAATGATCTCTTCCTCCGGGAATGATAGCCTCCTCTTGGGCTTAGTACAAGGACCCGTCGGCTTCTTAAAAGTTTCCAGCCTCCTCTTGGGCTTCGTACAAATTGTCCCGACGACCTCCTAGAGGTATAGGAACATAACCTAGTCATCCTCATAGAACAGTCCTTTCATAGAGTCTACTACTGTTTCTCGAAGCATAGTACAAAAGATAAAACTCTAGACTTGGACAGTCTAACTTCCTTGATTCTCAAAGACATTCTCAAGCACCCTTCGTTAAATAGGAAGGAAACCCGCAGACTCGGATAATCTCAATACCCTTTGGATTTCCCGTTTCCTCAAAGAGAAGGAAATATCCCTGATCCTCAAATTAAATCCCTGTGTACAGTGTTACTCATATAAGAACTGATTTTCTCTTTTAAATCAGTATATTGGATCTGTCACTCAACTGAAACAAACCTTTAGCCTCCATCTCGGGCTTCGTACGAGATACAAAAACACTCTCTTGTTGAGTATCAAAGACTCTCTTGTTGAGTCAAACTTTTAGCCTCCATCTCGGGCTTTGTACGAGACACATAAGAGACTCCCTCGTTGAGTCAATCCCCCTTTCGCCTCCATCTCGGGCTTTGTACGAGATACAAAAAGGTTCTTATTGAGCCAAACAAACAATAGCCTCCATCTCGGGCTTTATACGAGACACCAAAAGACTCCATCGTCGGGTCAAAATCTTTTAGCCTCTCTCTCGGGCTTTGTACGAGACACAAAATAGCCTCCTCTTAGGCTTTGTATAATGATTTTCCTAGCGGAAATTATCCTCCTCTTAGGCTTTGTATAAGAAAACCACTGGTTGATCCAATCAACCTTTTAGCATCAAAGTTGTGTCTCGTTCACAGTACACAAACATCAACAACTCCTTTCCTTTCATCTAATCGCTGTAAGCGGCAAGCCTCTGGATCATCTATATCCATGCCACTGTCCCTCTTTTAGCATGAGAAATTCCTAAGGAAAGATGGCATTGCTCTACACTGAGTTAAAGTCTTCTCCTTCAGGTTAAAACCCTTTCTTCGGAAATTATGGCATTGCTCGGATCCGCGTATCCCAGTTAAAGTAATTCTCCTTCTCCCCTCTTTAGAGATGACAAATTCTCTCTAAAGCCGAGGTCTTTCAGCTTCACGTCTTGGGCTTTGAACAAGACACAAATAGACCTTTTAGCTTCACATCTTGGGCTTTGAACAAGATACAAATCACCTTTCGCTTCATGTCTTAGGCTTTGAACAAGACACCAAAACACCATTTCCTCCCATAGAATAGGAGGAACTACGAACGCTCTGATTTCCCTGTTTCGGTAAACGGGAATACGTAGGCATAAGAACGAAAGAAAAGATCTTAGCGAGCACAATCAACAAAAAACCCAAATCCCATATCTCCATCAATCAAAAGCAGTAATTCAAAAGCATCAGTCCTAACATCCTAATCCTTGTCCCCCGCCAGAAACCTTCTGCCCAAGTAAAAAAGAAAGAAAACCTGTATTGGCGAAAAACGAATAACCAGTACAAAGGCCCCCCCCCCACATTGATAGCATCCGTAACCTAACAGACCACTGTTTAAACTCAGTATGCAAAGCAGGGTTAATTGGAGACATCTATTTCCCTTCCTTATTCAGCTCACAATAGGATAAAAAATGAATCGACCTGTAGTCAAAGCTCAAACCGCAGAGAGCGACCAGCGCTTAAGAACCGCGTCCAAAATCGCTCGCTACAGAAAAGTGGCGCCCACCGTGGGGCCGTTCAAAGTTAGATCTAGGCACGGTCGTCCCCATTTTTCACAGAAAAGTGGTGCCCACCGTGGGGCCAGTCTTTCTTTCTATCTGTTTTCCTTGTAAAATGGCGACTCTGCTGGGGAGTCTCCTTTTCTGCCTTAGGGCATCATCCCCATTTTCTACGGAAAATGGGAACTCTACTGAAGAGAAAGATTGACCTATGCTGGTCCATCTCTTAGGCAGGGAACCACAGATTGGGGCTTCCGCCGGGGAACCCATTTCTGTCAGGAACTTAAGAATCGTAGCTTTATAAGTCTAGGATGATTAGGACAAATATATATACTGCTTTTCCTAATTGCTATACGTGTTTATTTTTCTGCTACTGGGAATGCGTGTGATGCCGCATGTGGTGAGATTGAGTATACACTTAAGAAAATCCATCCTTTTTTCGTAGTGCGGAAGCTATCGGAAATAGCTGTTACGCGATACTACCCTCATTTGAGGCTGGTGATCTATTCTCGATGAATAGCACTTACTCTAAGATTGCACACAACTCGCTGGCGATCCGCTTGTTGTTTTGCTTTCCTGGGAGGAGCTGATGATAATGAGTACAGGTACAAAAATCACCCTAGTATAAACCTTTGGGGATGGGTAAAGCCTTGACTTCATGACAACGACCCTTTGACCCCATGTTTTTTCTATGTTTTTGTGTGCTGCATTCATGCATTCATTTAATAAAACATTAAAACATTCAAAAAACTTTCTCTTCTAGTTTCTCTGTTTTTCAAATTAAACTAAGACTGTGATTTCAAATATCAGAGAAAAAGATTGCATTAATGGATTTCGGTAGAAGGAGAACTCACCAGTATACCTTCAAGGTTCCAAAACTAGGGGATTTGAGAAGGTTAGCAAGGATGATCGTTAACCTAGAGGCTTTCAGGGCCAAGCACGGTGGTTTGCTACCACTGTTAAGAGTCCATGTGATTAAGGGGGTCATGGACGCGCTCATTCAATTCTACGATCCGATTTATCATTGTTTCACATTCCCGGATTACCAGCTATCACCAACGCTGGAGGAGTATTCTCATCTGACTTATTTACATATCACTGATCGAGCTCCATTTTCTGGACTGGAAGAGATTCCAAAGAATCAGACTATTGCAATAGCAATTCATTTGGACGAGTCTGAGGTCAGGACTCACATGACCACTAAGGGTGGCATCCAAGGTTTGCCAGCCCAGTTCTTGACGAAGAAGGCTCTATACTTCGCTAGTATAGGGAACGGGACTGCTTTTGAAAGTATCTTTGTCTTGCTCACCTACGGGTTATTTTTGTTTCCCAACATAAATAACTTCGTCGATATCAACGCTATAAAGGTTTTTCTCATTGGAAACCCTGTGCCGACTTTGCTTGCAGATGCGTATCATTCTGTACACTTGGGAAATTTGTACAGCGGAGGGGAGATCACATGCTGTGTACCTTTGCTTTACAAATGGTTTATCTCTCACTTGCCTAAGTCTGCTGCTTTTTGGGATTGCAAGAGTGTCTTACGTTGGTCGCAGAAGATCATGTCTCTCACCAACTCTGATATAGATTGGTGTAATAGGATTTATGAGGGAATCAGAATCATTGACCGTTGTGGAAACTTCCCCAGCGTACCCCTCATAGGAACTAAAGGAGGAATCAACTATCATCCGATATTAGTTCTTCGTCAATTTGGATACCCGATGAGACACATCCCACTGGGTGTTCATCTGAAAGGTCTTTTCTTCAAGGATGGAGAAAGTGACAGAGCACTAAAGATGGAAATAGTGCAGACCTGGAAGCATGTTCATAAGAAAGGACGAGAGTCTCTGGGAAAACTGGACTGTGTCTCGGTGGAGCCTTATCTCCATTGGGTACAAACTAGAGCTCTCAAGCTAAGGTTGCCTTATCCTCGTTACGGAATTCTTCCGCCGAGGGAAATTGTCATGTACTTCATGACGGAAACTGAAAGGCTTCAGGTTACTCTCAACAAAGTTCAAAAGGAAAGAAGATCTTGGAAGAACAAGTACCGCACCCTCGACGTAGAGTGTATCCAAATACAGCAATTACTGAAAGAGAAAGATGCTCTGATTGAAATTTTGGAGCAGCATGCTGTAGAGAATCAAGATGACCAAAGGAATTTGCTCACTCCTTTCACTTGGCAAAGGAATGATAACCCGACAACGGCCCAAGCGCCCCGGTCAAAGAAAAGGAAGATACCAGAGTCAGCACCCGATTTCTCCTCAGAGAGGACTCGGGACCCATTAGTTTAGGTTTCTATTTCTGCACTTTGTAATCTACTGTATTTCCATTTCTGTAATCCTTTGGAATTCAATAAAAAGGGGTTTCCCCACTGTTTGATATTTGCAATCTAATTGTCGAAGTTTATTTTAATTAAACCTAAAAATAATTAATATAATCATTGCATTCATCATTCTCACATCGCGTATTCTCCTTACCTACAAATCTCACGTTTGTGTCTCGATTCTAGAGTCATACTGTCTCATTCGTATAATACTCGGGCTAATCGTCAGAAAAAGATGGATGATCTTGAGGAAGAAAACAGGGCGTTGAAAGAAGAAATCGACGCTCTAAGAGAGGATATGAGAAAGCTTCGTAACGACATGCAAGCCATGGCAGAAGCTCAGCTACAACGAACTGCGATCTCAGAGATCACATCAATGCCCATAGTGGAAAGGTATGATCCTAGGTATCAGATACCGAAATATCGTCCTTGGGGCATGCCTGTTAACTATATCCCGGAAGGATATGTTCCCCCGATCACTGAAGATCAGGGAATCGCAACAGAAGCCGCTGGGCCTGAAGGTTACAAACTTTGGGAAAGCGAAGATGCCAGGGGCATACTCAAGACTCCTGAAGGTTACAAACTTCGGGAGGCGCCAAGACTTACTGTCGTAGTCACGGTACCACCCCCTGTGGTGCACACTGTCCCGGAAGGACAGATTCCACAGACACCTTCTGGTAAGAAGGAAACTAACTATGTTTGACAGAATGGAGGAATTCCAGGAACAGTTCTTGGAAATGCAGGAAGAGCTGCAAGCCATTCGCGGTCAGGATCTATTTGGAAAGGACGCCGCAGACCTCTGCTTGGTCCCAAATGTAAAAGTCCCGCACAAGTTCCAAGTGCCCGACTTTGAAAAATACAAGGGTAACTCTTGCCCTCAGAGCCATCTGGTGATGTACGCTCGGCGGATGTCAGCCCAGACGGAGAATCAGGACCTGCTGATTCACTACTTCCAGGATAGTTTAACCGGTGCCGCACTCAAATGGTACATGGGTTTAAACCGTACTACGATCAGTACATTCAGAGATCTTGGTACTGCCTTCGTCCAACAATACAAGTACAATTTGGACATGGCACCCGACAGAGATCAACTCAGATCAATGTCGCAAAAGGACAAGGAAACCTTTAAGGAGTATGCTCAAAGGTGGCGTGAAATTGCCGCTCAAATTTGTCCACCTCTTGAGGAAAAAGAGATGACAAAAATCTTCTTAAAGACCTTAAGCTCATTTTACTATGACCGAATGGTCGCCAGTGCGCCCAGTGATTTCACCGAAATGGTCGGCATGGGCGTACGTCTTGAGGAAGCCGTCCGAGAAGGACGTTTGGTAAAAGACACTGGATCAACGAGCGGTACTAAAAAATACGGTAGTGCTCTCCCTAAGAAAAAAGAGCAAGATATTGGGAATATCTCTCTCGGAAAGCAAAGGCGACGTTATCAGCCAGTAGCAGCTGTTACTTCTGCTATCGGCCCCGCGCCTGTTCCTACGTATCAACCTCAGGTTGCGCAGAGCCAACTTGACCAACAAAGGACACAACAGCCTCTTCAGCAGGCTCGTCCTCCATATAACAACAACCATACAACACGGCCACCAGGATTTGATCCTATACCTGTAACGTACGCAGAACTATTTCCGTTACTGCTAGCCAAGGGGCACATCCAGACTAAGTCTCCCCTTTCAGTTCCGAAAAATCCGTCTTTCTGGTTTAAAGCGGATCAAACATGCCCTTATCATCAAGGAGGTTCAGGGCATAACATTGAGACTTGTCTCAATTTCAAATCCGACGTGCAAAAGCTTGTTAGGAGCGGGCTCTTATCTTTCAAGGATACGAATCCTAATGTTCTTAAGAACCCGCTGCCTCAACATGAGAAGGTTGCAGTCAATCTGATTGAGAAAGAGACTAACAATGTCTATCAAATTCACGATGTACTCTTATTGGGGACCAATCTGGTCAAGATGCATTGTAGACAGAGTGGATATGGCCATGTGCCACCTCATAACTATCACCAGTGTGATATCTGCTCTAAAGATAACCAAGGATGTTCGGTAGTGCAATCAGCTCTAAAGGAACAAATGGATCTTGGATGGATCCAGGAGCACCGAGTTCGTGGAGTTAACATGGTCTCTACGAATTCTAACGTCATTCAAAACCACGACATCCGTGTGATGAATGTCAACTTGGTGGCGATGCACTCAAGGCAAAGCCAGTATCATAATCTGCCGCGGCACGATTACAGTTCCTGTCTGATTTGCTCGGTAAACAAACAGGGATTCTCTTTCATACAAGAGGCCCTCCAGCGTCAGATGGATCTTGGATGGATCCAAGACTACCATGATAGGAACTCCTATCAAATCAACATGGTTCAGATCTTTGACATCCGCGTGATGAATACTAATCTGGTAGAGTTACATGCTGAGCAGGTCTGACTCGGATTTTTAATATCACACGATTATCAAAACTGTAAAGCAGGTTGCGAAAACGATCGAGGTTGTACCCTTGTCCAGGAGGCACTTCAGCACTTGTTAAATCACTGGTGGATGCCAATCTATATGGATGAAGATACTCAGCAGATTAGTATCAATAACAGGAATCCTACTCGTCGTCAAAGTCAGGATGTCCGATCAATGGAAGGTAACCTAGTGCGGTTACATTGTATTCAAAGTGGGCGTGGCCAGGTGCCACCACACAACTATGATAGTTGTAGCGTCTGTTCGGAAAGTAACCAAGGGTGTTACCTTGTGAGAGCAGCTCTTCAGGGTCAGGTCGATCGTGGAGAAATTCATCCATATCCAGGTTCAGGACCCATCATTTGGTCGCCGAACTACCTTGCCGATCAAGTTGAGGATGTTGTCACGATCTCTAGTCATCACAGGACCAGGGATGTTTTTGCCATCATCCCTCTACTTGACAAATCTAGAGTTCCCAACCGGGAACGGATCAAGGTTACTTATGATGGTCAGAAAAATCAGAAGGTTCCCATAGTCATCTATCTACCGGGACCATTACCGTATGAATAAGCTAAGGCAATCCATTACAAATACGGTGCAATAACAATTGAAAATGGAAAGGAAATTCCATTACCCTCCGTCGTGAATATTGCAGACATCAGTCGTGTAACACGGAGTGGTCGAATCTTCAACCGAGGGGTTGGAGAATCCAACAAAGAAAAGGAACTTCAGGCGGAAATTCCTGATCCACCAGTCAGTCAATCTGGTAATCCCGACTTTTCAAAAGACAAAGATGAGATGCTAAAGCTCATCCAAAGGAGTGAATACAATATTGTTGATCAACTGTTACAGACTCCTTCAAAGATCTCAGTATTATCACTGTTACTCAGTTCAGAAGCACACAGAGAGGCTCTACAGAAAGTCTTGGAGCAAGCCTTTGTGGAATAGGATGTAACAATCAGACAATTCGATAGTATTGTCTCTAACATCACTTCCTGCAATAATTTGGGATTTAGTGATGAAGAATTACCTGAAGAGGGTCGCCGTCATAACATGGCGCTCAACATTACAGTTAACTGCCAAGACGATGCTTTAGCCAGAGTACTGGTAGACACAGGGTCAGCCCTGAATGTTATGCCGAAGTCCACTTTGACGCAATTATCATTTAAGGGCCCTCCGATGAGAGTCAGCGAGGTCGTCGTCAAAGCATTCGACGGATCCAGAAAAACAGTTATCGGCGAAGTAGATCTTCCCATAACTATTGGTCCTCACACTTTCCAAATCAATTTCCAAGTCATGGACATCCGGGAAACATACAGTTGTTTATTAGGAAGACCTTGGATACATCAGGCTGGAGCGGTCATTTCGACCCTCCACCAAAAGTTAAAGTTCGTCAAGAACGATCAACTTGTCACGGTTTGTGGGGAACAAGCCTTGCTTGTGAGTAACTTATCATCATCTGCTTGTGTAGAACCCGAGGAGGTTATTGGAACTCAGTTCCAAGCACTATCGGTGAGCAAGAACGATCAATCCAAAGAAGGAACTTCAATTTCTTCATACAAAGATGCTATCAAAGCGGTCGAGAGTACCGATACGACAGGATGGGGACGGCTTGTCATTCCTATTGACAATAAAACAAAGAAGGGTCTTGGTTTTTCTGCAACCTGTACCCAGACAGCCGCCAACGATGAAAGTCTTCATCCCCTTCAAAACTTCTTCCACAGTGGAGGTTTTCTTCACCCAGTGTCTCAAACAGTTCATGCTATCAATGAGGAAGATCCCTCTGACACAGATGAAGAATGGAAGTCCTACCTTAATAAGGATGGCTATATGTCTCAGGAAGAGGTGCCTATGCCTTTTTGCTTTCCAACAGAAAGTCCAAGATTTATACCAAGATCAGATGTCGAAATGATCTACGGAGATTGTGATTCGGAAGGATGCCGTGCTCTGCCAAATTCATTAGAGGAGGACACTCTGATGAAAGACAACTTTGACCGCAATTACTATGGCCCGATGGATGGCCTGCCAATGTGGCAGCTTTATCCAGGAAACTTGGGGCAAGAAAGTCAGCCGAGTAATGAAACTCAGCTGACCATCATTAAACAGAATACCTGTGTCCCCACCATGTCATGGGATCAACATTCAGGTCATTCAGAAACTACTCAACATGAAGATGAATTTGCAACGTTCACAGGACTAGAATTCATCAACTATGCTTTTCCTGAGGTCAACGTCATCAAGAGGGATGACTTCTCCAGTTCCAAAGAAGTTTGGGACACTCTGGGAGAACCAAGTGGAAAATACGACTTTATGGTCAAGTACACTGCTCCCGAAAGCTCTCGTATCAGGCTCGAAGACATCCAGCCAACTGGATGGGGAGATACAGCTGAGAGCACCAATGCTATGCAAAATGCAACAAAGGAATCCTCCTACGACAATTCTGCTTGGGAGACAGATTCCAATGATCCTGCTCCACTAGAAATCAGCGTCATTTCTGAAGACAAATCAAGGAAGGTGCCTGACTTTGTGATTCACCGAGGAGTTCGCCGCCAATGGGTTGCTGTCGAGGTTCTGAAGGTCGTTCATCAGTCAAAGTAATTGCCATCTTTAACCTTTCACCCTGCCCAGGTGAAACGGATATTTTGATAGGGCTCGTTTTCTGTAAATTTCCCTCTTCGCTTTGCCCAAAGCGACAGAGTTTTGTTTTATAGGGCTGTAGTTTCAAGATTCGACTTGTTCATTAATAAAATAACGTCGTTCTGTAATTTCCGCATTAATTGTTGTTTCCTCTTTTTACTTTTTCAGAAAATGGTAATCCTAAAAAACATTCAATAATAAAAATAAGCAGTAAAATCAAAACACTACACACACTTGCATTTTCTCTATCTCTTCTAAACACGAATCATCACGTCATGCAGATTGCTTGTTTTAAACCCCGTTGAAACATACGATCCGATGCCTTCTTCCAACTTTGAGTTCCCGGTATTCGAGGCTGAAGAAGAAAATGACAACGAAATTCCAGAAGAGATCTCCCGACTACTCAGACAAGAGGAAAGGTCCATCGAACCTCACAAAGAGCCGTTGGAAACGGTAAACTTGGGTTCAGAAAAAGAGAGAAAAGAAATCAGGATCGGAGCATTGCTCAGTCCAACTGCCAGAGAGGGTTTGATAAAGCTTCTCAAAGAATTCCCCGATGTGTTCGCTTGGTCCTATCAGGATATGCCAGGGTTGGATACCAGCATCGTGGAACATCACTTACCGTTGAGATCGGAATGTCCGCCAGTAAAGCAAAGGTTGAGACGCACTCACCTGGACATGGCCATCAAAATCAAGGAGGAGGTACAGAAACAGATCGACGCGGGTTTCCTAGCTACATCTGAATATCCTCAATGGCTAGCCAACTTCGTACCCGTTCCCAAAAAGGACGGAAAGGTCAGAATGTGTGTTGATTACAGAGATTTGAACAAGGCAAGTCCAAAGGACGACTTTCCTTTACCACACATTGACATGCTGGTAGACAGCACAGCAAAGTTCAAAGTATTCTCCTTCATGGATGGATTCTCGGCCTATAACCAGATCAAAATGGCGCCGAAAGACATGGAGAAAACTTCGTTCATTACCCCATGGGGCACCTTTTGTTACAAGGTAATGTCGTTTGGTTTAAAGAATGTCGGGGCAACCTATCAAAGGGCCATGACTACTCTGTTTCATGACATGATACATAAGGAAATCGAGGTATATGTCGATGATTTGATTGCAAAATCAAGAACGGAGGATGAGCACATTGAACATCTGTCAAAATTGTTCGAACGTCTAAGAAAATTCAAGCTCCGCTTGAATCCCAACAAGTGCACCTTCGGTGTCCGTTCGGGGAAACTACTAGGGTTCATCGTCAGCTAGAAAGGAATTGAAGTTGATCCTGACAAGGTCAAGGCCATTCAAGAAATGCCTTCTCCGAAAACTGAAAAACAAGTCAGAGGATTCCTGGGACGTTTGAACTACATCTCCAGATTCATATTCCTTATGACCGCGACATGTGCGCCGATTTTCAAGTTACTCAAAAAGAACCAGGATTGCGTTTGGTCAGAAGACTGCCAAACCGCCTTCGACAGTATCAAGGAATATCTGTTGAATCCTCCGATTCTATCACCTCCAGTGGAAGGAACACCACTAATCATTTACCTCACAGTCCTAGAGGACTCGATGGGATGTGTACTTGGCCAACAAGACGAAACTAAAAGGAAAGAGTCTTCCATTTACTATCTGAGCAAGAAGTTTACCGACTGCGAAACTCGGTACACAATGCTTGAAAAAACTTGTTGCGCTTTGGCTTGGGCAGCCAAACGTCTTCGCCAGTACATGATTCGTCATACTACTTGGTTGGTCTCCGAAATGGATCCAATCAAGTACGTTTTCGAAAAACCTGCTCTCACGGGAAGGATTGCCCGTTGGCAGATGTTACTATCAGAATATGACATAGAGTGCCACGCTCAGAAAGTCATTAAAGGAAGTATTTTAGCCGATAATTTGGCTCATCAACCGATTGACAATCAAGAATCAATCGGGTTTGACTTCCCAGACGAAGATGTCATGTATCTAAAAATGAAAGATTGCGATGAACCGCTACCCAGTGAAGGGCCAGAACCAGGTTCCCAGTGGGGACTTATCTTTGACGGAGCAGTCAATCATTATGGAAACGGAATTGGGGCAATCATTGTTACCCCTCAGGGTTCCCACATTCCTTTCGCTGCCAGACTTACGTTCAAATGTACGAACAACGAGGCCGAATATGAAGCATGTATCATGGGTCTCGAAGAAGCGATTGATTTAAGGATCAAAAACTTGGACGTATACGGCGACTCAACCTTGGTTATCAACCAGATAAAAGGAGATTGGAGCACATACCAATCAGGATTGATTCCTTACAAAGACTATGCAAGGAGGTTGTTACCCTTCTTCAACAGAGTCGACTTTCATCACATCCCTCGTGATGAGAATCACATGGCTGACGCATTAGCCACTCTCTCTTCCATGATTAGTGTAGGTCGATGGAATGACATACCTAAGATCGACATAATGCGCCTTGAACGGCCCGCTTACATCTTCGCGATTGAAGCAGTCATAGACGACAGACCTTGGTATCACGATATCAAATGCTTCCTTCAGAAACAAGAGTACCCATCTGGGGCACTCAGAAAAGACAGGAAAACCCTCAGAAGATTGGCTGGAAACTTCTTCCTGAGCGGTGACACTCTTTATAAGAGAAATTTTGACATGGTCTTGCTCCGATGCGTCGACAGACTAGAAGCAGACATGCTCATGAAAGAAATTCATGAAGGATCCTTTGGCACTCATGCCAACGGACACACAATGGCGAGAAAAATTCTCAGGGCCGGGTACTATTGCTTGCCAATGGAATCCGACTGCTACAAGTACATGAGGAGGTGTCACAAGTGTCAGATATACTCCGACAAAATTCATGTACCGCCATCACATCTCAAAGTTCTTTCTTCCCCATGGCCATTTTCCATATGGGGAATCGACATGATTGGTATGATTGAGCCCAAGGCTTCAAACGGACATCAGTTCATCTTGGTAACCATTGATTATTTCACCAAGTGGGTCGAAGCAGCGTCATTCGCCAATGTAACCCGACAAGTGGTGGTCCGATTTATCAAAAACAATATCATTTGCCGTTATGGTGTTCCAAGCGAGATCATTACTGATAATGGATCTAACTTGAACAATAAGATGATGAAAGAGTTGTGTGCAGAGTTCAAGATCGAACACCATAACTCATCTCCCTACCGACCCAAGATGAACGGAGCGGTAGAAGCGGCTAACAAGAACATCAAGAAGATCGTTCAAAAAATGGTTGTAACCTATAAAGATTGGCACGAGATGCTACCCTTTGCTCTTCATGGTTATCGCACATCTGTCCACACTTCAACAGGGGCTACCCCTTTCTCTCTAGTATATGGCATGGAGGCAGTGTTTCCCATAGAAGTAGAGATCCCGTCAATCAGGGTATTGATGGAAGCTAAGCTCACCGAAGCTGAATGGTGTCAAAGTCGACACGACGAACTGAACCTGATCAAAGAAAAGAGAATCACGGCACTATGCCACGGTCAGTTATATCAACAGAGAATGAAAAGGGCGTTCAACAAAAAGGTCCGACCTCGTATTTTCAGAAAAGGAGACCTCGTGCTCAAGAAGATACAATCATTTCTCACTGACTCTCGGGGCAAATGGACCCCAAATTATGACGGCCCCTATGTGGTCACGAAAGCTTTCTCAGGCGGTACCTTGAGACTTGCAACCATGGACGGAGAGGAGTTTGCCTACCCCACGAATGTTGATGTAGTCAAGAAATACTTCGCCTAAAACTAAAAAAAAATGTCTCGGTGGATTGAAAACCCGAAAGGGCGGTCCAGGCAAAAGTTAGAGACATGAAAAAAAAAGAATCATCCCGATGGATTGGAAATCTCATAGTACAATCCAGGCAAAAATTAGGGATAATGGCAAGTAACTATGTTCAACAGAGGCAAGTCCCTCAGCAGTAGTTACATCATCTATCGGAGGAAATCTCCAGTCAAAGGTCATCTTCGACAGAAGCTCAGGATGCCCCGAATTCAAAGTTGGTAGAAGGATAGTGGTCATTATGTTTCAACGTAGCCTTTTTCCCTGTAAATTACCATTTTCTAACTTTGTATATACTCTTTGGAATCACGCGTTTGGCTGATCTCCATCTTTTCAATAAAATTTGAGCCCTTGTGCTTTTGTATGTAATTCTTTACTTGTTTTAGCTTTACAGAACGACGTTGTTTAAACTTAATCAGCGATTTTTGAAATAAAACAAAAATGAATTTACTTGTTAAAACTTTTTCTGCTTTTAAATTAAAGATGGCATTTCTTTTGACTGTTGAACATCAGAAGAACATCGATTGCTTCTCCCGAAGTAAGCGGATTTCAAAGTGCAGAATCAAAGTACTCCTTCTAAGCCAGTACTCCTGAATGGAGAGATCAACTGTGTCAGAGACCTTGTTTCGTCTGACACGCCTCGGCCGAGGTCTCATCTCCTAAGCCCGATCAACATAGCTCCCAACGGGACTATTTCTCCTAAGCAAGGTGGAATTTCTATTTTGAACCAACGGTACTTCTTCGCCCCGCGATGGCCGAGTATCCAATTGTGTTCATCCATTAGTCTGTATGTCGCGTCTGTTTTGTCAGCATATACATACATACTTCATGCATTTTATTTGCATTCGCATTTCGTATTGCATCACTATCACTTGAGTCGGTCTTGTCCCCTAGTGATAAACAGTTTTCTCAATCGAGTTTGTCAGTTCTTTCCTCATCAGGAAGTGTTGCGTCTGCACAATCTCGCCACCAGTGTATCTTTAGATCAGAGTCGGCACTTGGCCACTTTGATAACTTGAACCTCTGAAAAGCCAGAGAAAACTTTCAATAAACATCACTCTTCGCCATTGAAGATGATATCCTTGCTTTCCTGGATTAAGGAAAATCCACAGAGAAAGCCTCGTGATCAGAGATTCGGCAGCACGCCAGTTTTGCTCCGAAAAACCACTGATGAGAAGGTCATCGGCACCTCAAAATTGGATCCCATCATATGGCATTTCTCCGGGAAGATCACGAGAAAAGTATGATGTAACCCCAAACGAAAACAGTCTCTCAAGAGACTCGCTTTCCCCAGTAGAATCGACAAATGGCGTCTCCAAAACAAGAGAAGTTTGTGTACCTCTACAATTCAGACGAATGGGTTCCCCAGCAAGTCTGACATCAAAACTTTTTCCACTCAAATGGCATCTCCCCAGGAAAATTCAGCGAGAAGTTTGAAGGAAAACCGCTACGAATAGCGTCCCTTGTCAGTAAGGTTTATTGACAAAAGAAACTAAGACCAGTTCTTTGGTAAGAAACCAGGATCGAGGGGAAGTTTAAATCAGAAACTAAGACCAGTTCTTGGTAGAAAACCAGGATCGAGGGGAAGTTTAAATCAGAAACTAAGACCAGTTCCTTGGTAAGAAACCAGGATCGAGGGGAAGTTTAAATCAGAAACTAAGACCAGTTCTTGGTAGAAAACTAGGATCGAGGGGAAGTTTAAATCAGAAACTAAGACCAGTTCCTTGGTAGGAAACCAGGATCGAGGGGAAGTTTATTTCAAAAGAGACTAAGACCAGTTCCTTGGCTGAAGACCAGGATCGAGGGGAAGTTTACCTTTTCTAAGCATCATTGCTTAGCTAAAGAATATGAATGCGTAAGCTACAATTCATAACCACCATCAAAATTTCGGATATTCCGATATTTAATCCTCTTGCACCCCGAATGCTCGAATACCTTCGTCATTCATACCTTCGGGTCTAAGAAGATTAAATAGGGGCATCTGTAATACCCCAAATTTTGACCACTTAGATTTCCCATCATTGTGAAAATCATCATCACAATATGGATGAACCATCATGCTTCATCAGTCTCCCCAAAGATGGGTGAGCATCCAATACAATCAAAATTAGGGTTTCAAGCCCTCTCTGAGTGCTTAGACAAAGGATCAATCAAGAAATGACATGATCTTCAACTTGTCTAATCTCTTAAACATCCACAATGGATCAAAAAGGACTCCCACTTCAAGGATTAAGCACAAGGCTGCTCCCTTCTAGGTGGATCAAGTCTCAAGATCGACAGTGTCACCAAATTAGGGTTTTGGTCGACCAGGGCCTCCAGATGGAAATTTTCATCTGGGCACAAGAAAATGATCCAAAACATGACCTAATATACTTCATGGAACCTCATGAACCCATGCATCAAGTCAATTTTGCCTCAGGGGATGCATTCATCAAAAATCAGGAATTAGGGTTTCTTGACCTAATTCACCCCTAAGTTGACTTTTGGGACAAACCATGAGCCAAGACCTCAAGAGATGATTTGAGGGTCTCTAATACACCATATTGATCCATTTGGAACAATGGATTGATCCAAGAAGCTTGAGCAACAAGTCTCATTTTCATCTGCACCACAATTAGGGTTTTAAGAGAAAAGTCAACTGTAACTTTGACTTTTGACCAAGACATGCTCCCAAAACCCTAATACATGATTGAATATACCCTATGACACCCATGGAACATGTCCATCAAGTTTGATTTAGGTCAAGGACATGATTTCCTGAAGAATTGCACAGTTTGGAATTCATTTGATAAAAAGTCAACTGTGCACAAAAGTCAACTTTGACTTTTTTAGATTTTTCACCAAAATGGATTTTTAACCCTAAAATGATGTTAATGTATGATTTGAATCATCATTCATCAAGAAAAATCAAGAAAAGTGAGATAACTTGTAAAAGGGGTAACCATAAAACTTAGAAATTTTTCTAAGTTAAAAATAAAGTGGCAAAGGTACCAACTTTGGAGGACCATAACTCCTAAATCACAAGGCCATTTTTTCTCATCCAAATATGGATTTGTAGCCCTCATTATCACCTACAAAAACTTCAACTACAAGTCGTTCCAATTCATTAAGGATTTTTAGTTATGGAGTGATCAATGTGGCTGAAAAGTGAAAATGTCACTTTTTCCAACACTTAGTGAAATTTTCACTAAGTCAGATTCTGCTTCACTTTTTGCCAAATGTAGGGGGATTTTTCACTTGGAATCAAAAGAGATCAAAACCAAACTTGTTCAAACAGTTGTTGTATCATGTAAGAGCTTTCCAAAATGGCCAAGAACATTGCCAAATTCAACCTACACCATGAGATACAACATTGCCAAGTTGCCTTGCTGAAATCTGTCAAGGCAAGGCAGAATTTGCACTTTGGCTCGATTTGCCAAAATCAGCCAATTCCAATTGCTCCAATCCACTTGGACACCTCAGAGGATTGAATCCAAAGGGGACAATCACTGAGCCAAGCCTCCAAGGTCCAAGGAACAAGGAATAGCATGTTGAACCTAGAGTTGCCAAAATAGGGACAAGACTTCAAATTTGGAATGAGGCATTCAATGGAACCATCAAGGTGGCATGGACTGAGCCATTCTCATCTAAAATCAGTCAAGACTTATGCAAGACCAAGGGGACCAAAGCTCTGTGCCCTAACCTCTAGTCAATGGCTAGAGGAGACTTTCATTTCCATTGGCCAACATTGAGGAAACCTACTTACCAGCTGCCATGCACTATTCCTTGCAAAACAAACTTGCTCTACTATAAATAGAGCTCAATTGTGGTCAGTTTAAGGACACCAAAGCCATCTAACAGATGCTTTCCTCAAAATCTCTTTCTCTTGGCAAAAATGCCTTTCTTAGCAAGGTAGCTATCGGGTTTTGAGTTTGAGAGCAATTCTGCACAAACCAATCACTCACACACCTCACATACATCACATATGAGCTGATCAAACACTCACATAACTTCTGAAACATCAATTTCATGAAATCACCAGCTGGTTGCTCAAATTTTCAAACAAGGTGCAGCTGAGATGCCATAAACTGATCCAGTCCATTTCAATTCAATCCAAGTGTTCAAACACACTCCATATGGTGTAGGGAAGTTGTCCAGATCATCACAACTTGTCTGTAACACCTCCAACTCAAAATCACATATGCTCTTGCTGTCACGACTTGGAGGTAAGCACATACTTGGGCATCTCTCAATCTATGCATATTTCCTCGCACAATAATTTGGCCATATGTTCATAATCATGCATGGAATGTTTTCCCTTAATTAATTGCATTGTTTGAATCGTGTATCAAAAATCCTAGCCTTCATGCAGAAATTAGGGTTCTTGAGGTTTCTTCGTGATTTCTTGTTGTATGTTTAACTTAAATGAAATTAAAGTACATAGACATGATCGTGAGGTTGAGACGAGCATAATGATATGTGGATTGCATGATATGATTACGTATTCATGGAGATTGGATAGAAAACGCAAATCTGAAAAACCAAGAACACGCGCGTGGTCTTCCGCTGTTCTTGGCGCCATTTTTGGATAATTTGAATATTTGAATTTTGTGATTTTTGTTTAATTGATTCAAAAATTAATTTCTCTCTGAGTTTTAATGATTTTGAGTTGATTCTTTTTTTAATAATTCACAAAAATGTTAAAATATTTTATTTTATCAAAAAATCCCAAAAATATTATTTATTTCATATATTTGATATTTTTGCAAAGAATTAATGTTTTAATTGTTTTTGGCATTTTAAATATTTTTTCTACATTGATTTTGCAACTTTTAATGCTTTCTAATTATTTTTTAGGTCAATACTTAATTTTTGAAGCATTAATCCAAGATCACAATTTGTTTTCCATTTGTTAAACAATTTTTGATCATTTTAATTGAATTTTTATTCAATTAAATACATTTTGAAAACAAATTAGGGTTTTGGATTAATTCAACCCTCATAAATCATTTTCAAAACACTTTGGGCCTCTATTAGAGTGTAAGACCCAACCCCCTTTTTTGACCAAATCATCTTTGGGCCTCACTTATTGTATAAGTCCCGATACTGTCAAAAAACAAACGGCGCGATCGTCGCCTTTTCAAAAATCATTTGGGCCTACCCTCGAGTAGTAAGACCCATTTATTTTTATTTAAAACTTTTTGGGCCTCTTGAGAGAGTGTAAGACCCATCCCCCCTTGTACAAAAACTTTTTGGGCCTCACTCATTGTATAAGTCCCTCTGTACAAGTAAACGGCGCGATCGTCGCCCGTTTAAAAATAAAAACCATTTGGGCCTAACCTCGTGTTATAAGCCCCACTCTTTTCTTTAAACCTTTTTGGGCCTCTTGAGAGAGTGTAAGACCCATCCCTTTGTACAGAAAACCTTTTTGGGCCCCAATCACTTGTATAAGTCCCGCTGTACAAAGTCAAACAGTGCACTCACTGATAAAACCCTGGGCCTCTCCTTGAGCTGTAAGCCCCAAATCTTTCTTTTTTCAAAGCACTTTCTCCTTTGATTTTGAATATACTGTTGTTTTTAATCTTTCTTTATTGAACAACTAACCAAACATCATGGAAGCACTACAACCGAGTAAGTGGTTATCGCTTTCATTTACTGCTTTCATATATATAACTGTATTGTGGGGCTGCTCACTGTAAGTCTCCTTTCATAAACTCATATCTACTGTGTAATAATAGTATAGATATTTCGAGTTTCCCCGGCAACTACGTCTAGAACTAGGTGACGCCGTTTCACTTATTCGCAGAAATAGACGCCTAGATCCCCAATAGGAGCACCAGATACAGTCTTCTCTTCGGCTGTCCTCCTTAGGAATCGTCAAGAAGCTCTACCCCCCAAGATGAATGTATTCTCCGTGAATGGCATCTTTGAGTTTCTTCCCAATTCTCGAACTTTCCTAACTTGATCTATTCCTTGTGGATAGCTTGCCTTGAATGTCTCGGGGTTTGGGTACCCACTGTAGCGAGCGATTTTGGACGCGGTTCTTAAGCGCTGGTCGCTCTGCGGTTTGAGCTTTGACTACAGGTCGATTCATTTTTTATCCTATTGTGAGCTGAATAAGGAAGGGAAATAGATTTCTCCAATTAACCCTGCTTTGCATACTGAGTTTGAACAGCGGTCTGTTAGGTTACGGATGCTATCAATGTGGGGGGGCCTTTGTACTGGTTATTCGTATTTCGCCAATACAGGTTTTCTTTCTTTTTTACTTGGGCAGAAGGTTTCTGGCGGGGAACAAGGATTAGGATTTTAGGACTGGTGCTTTTGAATTATTGCTTTTGATTGATGGAGATAGGGGATTTGGGTTTTTTGTTGATTGCGCTCGCTAAGATCTTTTCTTTCGATCTTATGCCTACGTATTCCCGTTTACCGAAACAGGGAAATCAGAGCGTTCGTAGTTCCTCCTATTCTATGGGAGGAAATGGTGTTTTGGTGTCTTGTTCAAAGCCCAAGACATGAAGCGAAAGGTGATTTGTATCTTGTTCAAAGCCCAAGATGTGAAGCTAAAAGGTCTATTTGTGTCTTGTTCAAAGCCCAAGACGTGAAGCTGAAAGACCTCGGCTTTAGAGAGAATTTGTCATCTCTAAAGAGGGGAGAAGGAGAATTACTTTAACTGGGATACGCGGATCCGAGCAATGCCATAATTTCTGAAGAAAGGGTTTTAACCTGAAGGAGAAGACTTTAACTCAGTGTAGAGCAATGCCATCTTTCCTTAGGAATTTCTCATGCTAAAAGAGGGACAGTGGCATGGATGTAGATGATCCAGAGGCTTGCCGCTTACAGCGATTAGATGAAGGGAAAGAAGTTTTTGATGTTTGTGTACTGCGAACGAGGCACAACTTTGATGCTAAAAGGTCGATTGTATCAACCAGTGGTTTTCTTATACAAAGCCTAAGAGGAGGCTAATTTGTGTCTCGTACAAAGCCCGAGAGAGAGGCTACAAGTTTTTGACCCAGTGGGGCATATCGTTATACAGAGCCTAAGAGGAGGCTAGCAAAGAGTTGACTCAGTTGGAGAATCTTTTATACTCAGTAAGAGAGTGTTTTTGTATCTCGTACAAAGCCCGAGAGAGAGGCGAAAAGGTTGTTTTGACTCCACTGGGGAGAATTTTGGTATCTCGTACGAAGCCCGAGATGGAGGCTATTTTAACTGTTTCAGTTGAGTGACAGATCCAATATACTAATTTAAAAGAGGAAATCAGTTCTTATATGAGTAACACTGTACACAGGGATTTAATTTGAGGATCAGGGATATTTCCTTCTCTTTGAGGAAACGGGAAATCCAAAGGGTATTGAGACTATCCGAGTCTGCGGGTTTCCTTCCTATTTAACGAAGGGTGCTTGAGAATGTCTTTGAGACTCAAGGAAGCTAGACTGTCCAAGTCTAGAGTTTTATCTTTTGTACTATGCTTCGAGAAACAGTAGTAGACTCTACAAAGGACTGTTCTATGAGGATGACTAGGTTCTGTTCCTATACCTCTAGGAGGTCGTCGGGACAATTTGTACGAAGCCCAAGAGGAGGCTGGAAACTTTTAAGAAGCCGACGGGTCCTTGTACTAAGCCTAAGAGGAGGCTATCATTCCCGGAGGAAGAAATCATTATACGAAGCCTAAGAGGAGGCTGTGAATACTTCTAAGAAGCCGTAGTGTCCTTGAATAATGCCCAAGAGGAGGCCGGTGCTTTTAAGGAGCCCGTGGGTCTATCATCTCCTTTCCATTAGGAGAGATAACTCTTTTAAAGATGAAAACCACTGGTAAACGTGCGAGGTTTACTACCAGCGACTTTTAACTTTTAAAGAGGGTTCCTTAGTTAAGGTCCAAGATTATGACCGTAGTGGGTACCCAAACCCCGAGACATTCAAGGCAAGTTATCCACAAGGAATAGATCAAGTCAGGAAAGTTCGAGAATTGGGAAGAAACTCAAAGATGCCATTCACGGAGAATACATTCATCTTGGGGAGTAGAGCTTCTTGACGATTCCTAAGGAGGACAGCCGAAGAGAAGACTGTATCTGGTGCTCCTATTGGGGATCTAGGCGTCTATTTCTACGAATAAGTGAAACGGCGTCACCTAGTTCTAGACGTAGTTTCCGGGGAAACTCGAAATATCTATACTATTATTACACAGTAGATATGAGTTTATGAAAGGAGACTTACAGTGAGCAGCCCCACAATACAGTTATATATATGAAAGCAGTAAATGAAAGCGATAACCACTTACTCGGTTGTAGTGCTTCCATGCTGTTTGGTTAGTTGTTCAACAAAGAAAGATTAAAAACAACAGTATATTCAAAATCAAAGGAGAAAGTGCTTTGAAAAAAAGAAAGATTTGGGGCTTACAGCTCAAGGAGAGGCCCAGGGTTTTATCAGTGAGTGCACTGTTTGACTTTGTACAGCGGGACTTATACAAGTGACTGGGGCCCAAAAAGGTTTTCTGTACAAAGGGATGGGTCTTACACTCTCTCAAGAGGCCCAAAAAGGTTTAAAGAAAAGAGTGGGGCTTATAACACGAGGGTAGGCCCAAATGGTTTTTATTTTTAAACGGGCGACGATCGCGCCGTTTACTTGTACAGAGGGACTTATACAATGAGTGAGGCCCAAAAAGTTTTTGTACAAGGGGGGATGGGTCTTACACTCTCTCAAGAGGCCCAAAAAGTTTTAAAGAAAAATAAATGGGTCTTACTACTCGAGGGTAGGCCCAAATGATTTTTGAAAAGGCGACGATCGCGTCGTTCGTTTTTTGACAGTATCGGGACTTATACAATAAGTGAGGCCCAAAGATGATTTGGTCAAAAAAGGGGGTTGGGTCTTACACTCTAATAGAGGCCCAAAGTGTTTTGAAAATGATTTATGAGGGTTGAATTAATCCAAAACCCTAATTTGTTTTCAAAATGTATTTAATTGAATAAAAATTCAATTAAAATGATCAAAAATTGTTTAACACATGGAAAACAAATTGTGATCTTGGATTAATGCTTCAAAAATTAAGTATTGACCTACAAAATAATTAGAAAGCATTAAAAGTTGCAAAATCAATGTAGAAAAAATATTTAAAATGCCAAAAATAATTAAAACATTAATTCTTTGCAAAAATATCAAATATATGAAATAAATAATATTTTTGGGATTTTTTGATAAAATAAAATATTTTAACATTTTTGTGAATTATTAAAAAAAGAATCAACTCAAAATCATTAAAACTCAGAGAGAAATTAATTTTTGAATCAATTAAACAAAAATCACAAAATTCAAATATTCAAATTATTCAAAAATGGCGCCAAGAACAGCTGAAGACCACGCGCGTGTTCTTGGTTTCTCAGATTTGCGTTTTCTATCCAATCTCCATGAATACGTAATCATATCATGCAATCCACATATCATTATGCTCGTCTCAACCTCACGATCATGTCTATGTACTTTAATTTCATTTAAGTTAAACATACAACAAGAAATCACGAAGAAACCTCAAGAACCCTAATTTCTGCATGAAGGCTAGGATTTTTGATACACGATTCAAACAATGCAATTAATTGAGGGAAAACATTCCATGCATGATTATGAACATATGGCCAAATTATTGTGCGAGGAAATATGCATAGATTGAGAGATGCCCAAGTATGTGCTTACCTCCAAGTCGTGACAGCAAGAGCATATGTGATTTTGAGTTGGAGGTGTTACAGACAAGTTGTGATGATCTGGACAACTTCCCTACACCATATGGAGTGTGTTTGAACACTTGGATTGAATTGAAATGGACTAGATCAGTTTATGGCATCTCAGCTGCACCTTGTTTGAAAATTTGAGCAACCAGCTGGTGATTTCATGAAATTGATGTTTCAGAAGTTATGTGAGTGTTTGATCAGCTCATATGTGATGTATGTGAGGTGTGTGAGTGATTGGTTTGTGCAGAATTGCTCTCAAACTCAAAACCCGATAGCTACCTTGCTAAGAAAGGCATTTTTGCCAAGAGAAAGAGATTTTGAGGAAAGCATCTGTTAGATGGCTTTGGTGTCCTTAAACTGACCACAATTGAGCTCTATTTATAGTAGAGCAAGTTTGTTTTGCAAGGAATAGTGCATGGCAGCTGGTAAGTAGGTTTCCTCAATGTTGGCCAATGGAAATGAAAGTCTCCTCTAGCCATTGACTAGAGGTTAGGGCACAGAGCTTTGGTCCCCTTGGTCTTGCATAAGTCTTGACTGATTTTAGATGAGAATGGCTCAGTCCATGCCACCTTGATGGTTCCATTGAATGCCTAATTCCAAATTTGAAGTCTTGTCCCTATTTTGGCAACTCTAGGTTCAATATGCTATTCCTTGTTCCTTGGACCTTGGAGGCTTGGCTCAGTGATTGTCCCCTTTGAATTCAATCCTCTGAGGTGTCCAAGTGGATTGGAGCAATTGGAATTGGCTGATTTTGGCAAATCGAGCCAAAGTGCAAATTCTGCCTTGCCTTGACAGATTTCAGCAAGGCAACTTGGCAATGTTGTATCTCATGGTGTAGGTTGAATTTGGCAATGTTCTTGGCCATTTTGGAAAGCTCTTACATGATACAACAACTGTTTGAACAAGTTTGGTTTTGATCTCTTTTGATTCCAAGTGAAAAATCCCCCTACATTTGACAAAAAGTGAAGCAGAATCTGGCTTAGTGAAAATTTCACTAAGTGTTGGAAAAAGTGACATTTTCACTTTTCAGCCACTTTGATCACTCCATAACTCAAAAGTCAAAGTTACAGTTGACTTTTCTCTTAAAACCCTAATTGTGGTGCAGATGAAAATGAGACTTGTTGGTCAAGGTTCTTGGATCAATCCATTGTTCCAAATGGATCAATATGGTGTATTAGAGACCCTCAAATCATCTCTTGAGGTCTTGGCTCATGGTTTGTCCCAAAAGTCAACTTAGGGGTGAATTAGGTCAAGAAACCCTAATTCCTGATTTTTGATGAATGCATCCCCTGAGGCAAAATTGACTTGATGCAGGGGTTCATGAGGTTCCATGAAGCATATTAGGTCATGTTTTGGATCATTGCCTTATGCCCAGATGAAAATTTCCATCTGGAGGCCCTGGTCGACTAAAACCCTAATTTGGTGACACTGTCAATCTTGAGACTTGATCCAACTAGAAGGGAGCAGCCTTGTGCTTAATCCTTGAAGTGGGAGTCCTTTTTTATCCATTGTGGATGTTTAAGAGATTAGACAAGTTGAAGATCATGTCATTTCTTGATTGATCCTTTGTCTAAGCACTCAGAGAGGGCTTGAAACCCTAATTTTGATTGTATTGGATGCTCACCCATCTTTGGGGAGACTAATGAAGCATGATGGTTCATCCATATTGTGATAATGATTTTCACAATGATGGGAAATCTAAGTGGTCAAAATTTGGGGTATTACGGATGCCCCTATTTAATCTTCTTGGACCCGAAGGTATGAATGACGAAGGTATTCGAGCATTCGGGGTGCAAGAGGATTAAATATCGGAATATCCGAAATTTTGATGGTGGTTATGAATGGTTGCTTACGCATTCATCTTCTTTAGCTAAGCAATGATGCTTAGAAAAGGTAAACTTCCCCTCGATCCTGGTCTTCAGCCAAGGAACTGGTCTCAGTCTCTTTTGAAATAAACTTCCCCTCGATCCTGGTTTCCTACCAAGGAACTGGTCTTAGTTTCTGATTTAAACTTCCCCTCGATCCTGGTTTTCTACCAAGAACTGGTCTTAGTTTCTGATTTAAACTTCCCCTCGATCCTGGTTTCTTACCAAGAACTGGTCTTAGTTTCTGATTTAACCTTCCCCTCGATCCTGGTTTCTTACCAAGGAACTGGTCTTAGTTTCTTTTGTCAATAAACTTTACTGACAAGGGACGCTATTCGTAGCGGCTTTCCTCAAACTTCTCTCCGAATTTTCCTGGGGAGATGCCATCTGAGTGGAAAAAGTTTTGATGTCAGACTTGCTGGGGAACCCATTCGTCTGAATTGTAGAGGTACACAAACTTCTCTTGTTTTGGAGACGCCATTTGTCGATTCTACTGGGGAAAGTGAGTCTCTTGAGAGACTGTTTTCGTTTGGGGTTACATCATACTTTTCTCGGGATCTTCCTGGAGAAATGCCATATGATGGGGTCCAATTTTGAGGTGCCAATGACCTTCTCATCAGTTTTTTTTCGGAGCAAAACTAGCGTGCTGCCGAACCTCTGATCACGAGGCTTTCTCTGTGGATTTTCCTTAATCCGGGAAAGCAAGGATATCATCTTCAATGGCGAAGAGTGATGCTTATTGAAAGTTTTCTCTGGCTTTTCAGAGGTTTAAGTTATCAAAGTGGCCAAGTGCCGACTCTGATCTAAAGATACACTGGTGGCGATATTGTGCAGACGCAACACTTCCTGACGAGGAAAGAACTGACAAACTCGATTGAGAAAACTGTTTATCACTAGGGGACAAGACCGACTCAAGTGATAGTGATGCAATACGAAATGCGAACGCAAATAAAATGCATGAAGTATGTATGTATATGCTGACAAAACAGACGTGACATACAGACTAATGGATGAACACAATTGGATACTCGGCCATCACGGGGCGAAGAAGTACCGTTGGTTCAAAATAGCAATTCCACCTTGCTTAGGAGAAATAGTCCCGTTGAGAGCTATGTTGATCGGGCTTAGGAGATGAGACCTCGGCCGAGGCTGTTAGACGAAACAAGGTCTCTGACACAGTTGATCCCTTCATTCAGGCATACTGGCTTAGAAGGAGTACTTTGATTCTGCACTTTGAAGTTCGCTTACTTCGGGAGAAGCAATCGATGTTCTTCTGATGTTCAACAGTCAAAAGAAATTGCCATCTTTATTTTAAAATCAGAAAAAGTTTTAACAAGTAAATTCATTTTCGTTTTATTTCAAGAATCGCTGATTAAGTTTAAACAACGTCGTTCTGTAAAGCTAAAACAAGTAAAGAATTACAAACAAAAGCACAAGGGCTCAAATTTTATTGATAAGATAGAGATCAGCCAAACGCGTGATTCCAAAGAGTATATACAAAGTTAGAAAATGGTAATTTACAGGGAAAAGGGCTACGTTGAAACATAACGACCACTATCCTTCTACCAACTTTGAGTTCGGGACATCCTGAGCTTCTGTCGAAGATGACCTTTGACTGGAGATTTCCTCCGATAGATGATGTAACTACTGCTGAGGGACTTGCCTCTGTTGAACATAGTTACTTGCCATTATCCCTAATTTTTGCCTGGATTGTACTATGAGATTTCCAATCCATCGGGATGATTCTTTTTTTTTTTCATGTCTCTAACTTTTGCCTAGACCGCCCTTTCGGGTTTTCAATCCACCGAGACGTTTTTTTTTTTTTTAGTTTAGGCGAAGTATTTCTTGACTACATCAACATTCGTGGGGTAGGCAAACTCCTCTCCGTCCATGGTTGCAAGTCTCAAGGCGCCGCCTGAGAAAGCTTTTGTGACCACATAGGGGCCATCATAATTTGGGGTCCATTTGCCCCGAGAGTCAGTGAGAAATGATTGTATCTTCTTGAGCACGAGGTCTCCTTTTCTGAAAATACGAGGTCGGACCTTTTTGTCGAACGCCCTTTTCATTCTCTGTTGATATAACTGACCGTGGCATAGTGCCGTGATTCTCTTCTCTTCGATCAGGTTCAGTTCGTCGTGTCGACTTTGACACCATTCAGCTTCGGTGAGCTTAGCTTCCATCAATACCCGGATTGATGGGATATCTACTTCTATGGGGAGCACTGCTTCCATGCCATATACTAGAGAGAAAGGGGTTACCCCTGTTGAAGTGCGGATAGATGTTTGATAACCGTGAAGAGCGAAGGGTAGCATTTCGTGCCAATCTTTATAGGTTACAACCATCTTTTGAACGATCTTCTTGATGTTCTTGTTAGCCGCTTCTACCGCTCCGTTCATCTTGGGTCGGTAGGGAGATGAGTTATGGTGTTCGATCTTAAACTCTGCGCACAACTCTTTCATCATCTTATTGTTCAAGTTAGATCCATTATCAGTAATGATCTCGCTTGGAACACCATAATGGCAGATGATATTGTTTTTGATAAATCGGACCACCACTTGTCGGGTTACATTGGTGAATGACGCTGCTTCGACCCACTTGGTGAAATAGTCAATGGCTACCAGGATGAACCGATGTCCGTTTGAAGCCTTAGGTTCGATCAAGCCAATCATGTTGATTCCCCATATGGAAAAAGGCCATGGGGAAGAAAGAACTTTGAGATGTGATGGCGGTACATGAATTTTGTCGGAGTATATCTGACACTTGTGACACCTCCTCATGTACTTGTAGCAGTCGGATTCCATTGTCAACCAATAGTACCCGGCCCTGAGAATTTTTCTCGCCATTGTGTGTCCGTTGGCATGAGTGCCAAAGGATCCTTCATGAATTTCTTTCATGAGCATGTCTGCTTCTGGTCTGTCGACGCATCGGAGCAAGACCATGTCAAAATTTCTCTTATAAAGAGTGTCACCGCCCAGGAAGAAGTTTCCAGCCAATCTTCTGAGGGTTTTCCTGTCTTTTCTGAGTGCCCCAGATGGGTACTCTTGTTTCTGAAGGAAGCATTTGATATCGTGATACCAAGGTCTGTCGTCTATGACTGCTTCAATCGCGAAGATGTAAGCGGGCCGTTCAAGGCGCATTATGTCGATCTTAGGTATGTCATTCCATCGACCTACACTAATCATGGAAGAGAGAGTGGCTAATGCGTCAGCCATGTGATTCTCATCACGAGGGATGTGATGAAAGTCGACTCTGTTGAAGAAGGGTAACAACCTCCTTGCATAGTCTTTGTAAGGAATCAATCCCGATTGGTATGTGTTCCAATCTCCTTTTATCTGGTTGATAACCAAGGTTGAGTCGCCGTATACGTCCAAGTTTTTTATCCTTAAATCAATCGCTTCTTCGAGACCCATGATACATGCTTCGTATTCGGCCTCATTGTTCGTACATTTGAACGTAAGTCTGGCAGCGAAAGGAATGTGGGAACCCTGAGGGGTAACAATGATGGCCCCAATTCCATTTCCATAATGATTGACTGCTCCGTCAAAGATAAGTCCCCACTGGGAACCTGGTTCTGGCCCTTCACTGGGTAGCGGTTCATCGCAATCTTTCATTTTTAGATACATGACATCTTCGTCTGGGAAGTCAAACCCGATTGATTCTTGATTGTCAATCGGTTGATGAGCCAAATGATCGGCTAAAATACTTCCTTTAACGACTTTCTGAGCGTGGTACTCTATGTCATATTCTGATAGTAACATCTGCCAACGGGCAATCCTTCCCGTGAGAGCAGGTTTTTCGAAAACGTACTTGATTGGATCCATTTCGGAGACCAACCAAGTAGTATGACGAATCATGTACTGGCGAAGACGTTTGGCTGCCCAAGCTAAAGCGCAACAAGTTTTTTCAAGCATTGTGTACCGAGTTTCGCAGTCGGTAAACTTCTTGCTCAGATAGTAAATGGCAGACTCTTTCCTTTTAGTTTCGTCTTGTTGGCCAAGTACACATCCCATTGAGTCCTCTAGGACTGTGAGGTAAATGATTAGTGGTCTTCCTTCCACTGGAGGTGATAGAATTGGAGGATTCAACAGATATTCCTTGATACTGTCGAAGGCGGTTTGGCAGTCTTTTGACCAAACGCAATCCTGGTTCTTTTTGAGTAACTTGAAAATCGGCGCACATGTCGCGGTCATAAGGAATATGAATCTGGAGATGTAGTTCAAACGTCCCAGGAATCCTCTGACTTGTTTTTCAATTTTCGGAGAAGGCTTTTCTTGAATGGCCTTGACCTTGTCAGGATCAACTTCAATTCCTTTCTGGCTGACGATGAACCCTAGTAGTTTCCCCGAATGGACACCGAAGGCGCACTTGTTGGGATTCAAGCGGAGCTTGAATTTTCTTAGACGTTTGAACAATTTTGACAGATGTTCAACGTGCTCATCCTCTGCTCTTGATTTTGCAATCAAATCATCGACATATACCTCGATTTCTTTGTGTATCATGTCATGAAACAGAGTAGTCATGGCCCTTTGATAGGTTGCCCCGGCATTCTTCAAACCGAACGGCATTACCTTGTAACAAAAGGTACCCCATGGGATAATGAACGAATTTTTCTCCATGTCTTTCGGCGCCATTTTGATCTGGTTATAGCCCGAGAATCCATCCATGAAGGAGAATACTTTGAACTTTGTTGTGCTGTCTACCAGCATGTCAATGTGTGGTAAAGGAAAGTCGTCCTTTGGACTTGCCTTGTTCAAATCTCTGTAATCAACACACATTCTGACCTTTCCGTCCTTTTTGGGAACAGGTACGATGTTGGCTAGCCATTGAGGATATTCAGATGTAGCGAGGAAACCCGCGTCGATCTGTTTCTGTACCTCCTCCTTGATTTTGATGGCCATGTCCGGTTGAGTGCGTCTCAACCTTTGCTTTACTGGAGGACATTCCGATCTCAACGGTAAGTGATGTTCCACGATGCTGGTATCCAACCCTGGCATATCCTGATAGGACCAAGCGAACACATCGGGGAATTCTTTGAGAAGCTTTATCAAACCCTCTCTGGCAGTTGGACTGAGCAATGCTCCGATCCTGATTTCTTTTCTCTCTTTTTCTGAACCCAAGTTTACCGTTTCCAACGGCTCTTTGTGAGGTTTGATGGACCTTTCCTCTTGTCTGAGTAGTCGGGAGATCTCTTCTGGAATTTCGTTGTCATTTTCTTCTTCAGCCTCGAATACCGGGAACTCAAAGTTGGAAGAAGGCATCGGATCGTATGTTTCAACGGGGTTTAAAACAAGCAATCTGCATGACGTGATGATTCGTGTTTAGAAGAGATAGAGAAAATGCAAGTGTGTGCAGTGTTTTGATTTTACTGCTTGTTTTTATTATTGAATGTTTTTTAGGATTACCATTTTCTGAAAAAGTAAAAAGAGAAAACAACAATTAATGCAGAAATTACAGAACGATGTTATTTTATTAATGAATAAGTCGAATCTTGAAACTACAGCCCTATAAAACAAAACTCTGTCGCTTTGGGCAAAGCGAAGAGGGAAATTTACAGAAAACGAGCCCTATCAAAACATCCGTTTCACCTGGGCAGGGTGAAAGGTTAAAGATGGCAATTACTTTGACGGATGAACGACCTTCGGAACCTCGACAGCAACCCATTGGCGGGGAACTCCTCTGTGAATCACAAAGGCAGGCACCTTCCTTGATTTGTCTTCAGAAATGACGCTGATTTCTGGTGGAGCAGGATCATTAGAATCTGTCTCCCAAGCAGAATTGTCGTAGGAGGATTCCTCTGTTGCATTTTGCATAGCATTGGTGCTCTCAGCTGTATCTCCCCATCCAGTTGGCTGGATGTCTTCGAGCCTGATACGAGAGCTTTCGGGAGCAGTGTACTTGACCATAAAGTCGTATTTTCCACTTGGTTCTCCCAGAGTGTCCCAAACTTCTTTGGAACTGGATAAGTCATCCCTCTCGATGACGTTGACCTCAGGAAAAGCATAGTTGATGAATTCTAGTCCTGTGAATGTTGCGAATTCATCTTTATGTTGAGTAGTTTCCGAATGACCTGAACGTTGATCCCATGACATGGTGGGGACACAGGTATTCTGTTCAATGATGGTCAGCTGAGTTTCATTACTCGGCTGACTTTCTTGCCCGAAGTTTCCTGGATAAGGCTGCCACATTGGCAGGCCATCCATCGGGCCATAGTAATTGCGGTCAAAGTTGTCTTTCATCAGAGTGTCCTCCTCTAATGAATTTAGCGGAGCACGGCATCCTTCCGGATCACAATCTCCGTAGATCATTTCGACATCTGATCTTGGTATAAATCTCGGACTTTCTGTAGGAAAGCAAAAAGGCATAGGCACCTCTTCCTGAGACATATAGCCATCCTTGTTAAGGTAGGACTTCCATTCTTCATCTGTGTCAGAGGGATCTTCCTCATTGATAGCATGAACTGTTTGAGACACTGGGTGAAGAAAACCTCCACTGTGGAAGAAGTTTTGAAGGGGATGAAGACTTTCATCGTTGGCGGCTGTCTGGGTACAGGTTGCAGAAAAACCAAGACCCTTCTTTATTTTATTATCAATAGGAATGACAAGTCGTCCCCATCCTGTCGTATCGGTACTCTCGACCGCTTTGATAGCATCTTTGTATGAAGAAATTGAAGCTCCTTCTTCGGATTGATCGTTCTTGCTCACCGATAGTGCTTGGAACTGAGTTCCAATAACCTCCTTGGGTTCTACACAAGCAGATGATGATAAGTTACTCACAAGCAAGGCTTGTTCCCCACAAACCGTGACAAGTTGATCGTTCTTGACGAACTTTAGCTTTTGGTGGAGGGTCGAAGTGACCGCTCCAGCCTGATGTATCCAAGGTCTTCCTAATAAACAACTGTATGTTGCCCGGATGTCCATGACCTGGAAATTGATTTGGAAAGTGTGAGGACCAATAGTTATGGGAAGATCAACTTCGCCGATAACTGTTTTTCTGGATCCGTCGAATGCTTTGACGACGACCTCGCTGACTCTCATCGGAGGGCCCTTGAATGATAATTGCATCAAGGTGGACTTTGGCATAATATTCAGGGCTGACCCTGTGTCTACCAGTACGTTGGCTAAGGCATCGCCCTGGCAGTTAACTGTGATATTGAGCGCCATGTTATGACGGCGACCCTCTTCAGGTAATTCCTCATCACTAAATCCCAAATTATTGCAGGAAGTGATGTTAGAGACAATGCTATCGAACTGTCTAATTGTTACATCCTGTTCCACAAAGGCTTGCTCCAAGACTTTAGGTAGAGCCTCTCTATGTGCTTCTGAACTGAGTAACAGTGATAATACTGAGATCTTTGAAGGAGTCTGTAACAATTGATCAACAATGTTGTAGTCACTCCTTTGGATGAGCTTTAGCATCTCATCTTTGTCTTTTGAAAAGTCGGGATTACCAGATTGACTGACTGGTGGATCAGGAATTTCCGCCTGAAGTTCCTTTTCTTTGTTGGATTCTCCAACCCCTCTGTTGAAGATTCGACCGCTCCGTGTTACACGACTGATGTCTGCAATATTCACGACGGAGGGTAATGGAATTTCCTTTCCATTCTCGATTATTGTTGCACCGTATTTGTAAGGGATTGCCTTAGCTGATTCATACGGTAGTGGCCCCGGTAGATAGATGACTATGGGAACCTTCTGATTTTTCTGACCATCATAAGTAACCTTGATCCGTTCCCGGTTGGGAACTCTAGATTCTTCAAGTAGAGGGATGATGGCAAAAACATCCCTGGTCCTGTGATGACCAGAGATCGTGACAACATCCTCAACTTGATCGGCAAAGTAGTTCGGCGACCAAATGATGGGTCCTGAACCTGGATATGGATGAATTTCTCCATGATCGACCTGACCCTGAAGAGCTGCTCTCACAAGGTAACACCCTTGGTTACTTTCCGAACAGACGCTACAACTGTCATAGTTGTGTGGTGGCACCTGGCCACGCCCACTTTGAATACAATGTAACCTCACTAGGTTACCTTCCATTGATCGGACATCCTGACTTTGACGACGAGTAGGATTCCTGTTATTGATACTAATCTGCTGAGTATCTTCATCCATATAGATTGGCATCCACCAGTGATTTAACAAGTGCTGAAGTGCCTCCTGGACAAGGGTACAACCTCGATCATTTTCGTAACCCGCTTTACAGCTTTGATAATCATGTGATATTAAGAATCCGAGTCAGACCTGCTCAGCATGTAACTCTACCAGGTTGGTATTCATCACGCGGATGTCAAAGATCTGAACCATGTCGATTTGATAGGAGTTCCTATCATGGTAGTCTTAGATTCATCCAAGATCCATCTGACGCTGGAGGGCCTCTTGTATGAAAGAGCATCCCTGTTTGTTTACCGAGCAAATCAGACAGGAACTGTAATCGTGCCACGGCAGATTATGATACTGGCTTTGCCTTGAGTGCATCACCACCAAGTTGACATTCATCACACGGATGTCGTGGTTTTGAATGACGTTAGAATTCGTAGAGACCATGTTAACTCCACGAACTCGGTGCTCCTGGATCCATCCAAGATCCATTTGTTCCTGTAGAGCTGATTGCACTACCGGACATCCTTGGTTGTCTTTAGAGCAGATATCACACTGGTGATAGTTATGAGGTGGCACATGGCCATATCCACTCTGTTTACAATGCATCTTGACCAGATTGGTCCCCAATAAGAGTACATCATGAATTTGATAGACATTGTTAGTCTCTTTCTCAATCAGATTGACTGCAGCTTTCTCGTGTTGAGGCAGCGGGTTCGTAAGAACATTAGGATTCGTATCTTTGAAAGATAAGAGCCCGTTCCTAACAAGCTTTTGCACGTCAGATTTGAAATTGAGACAAGTCTCAATGTTATGCCCTGAACCTCCTTGATGATAAGGGCATGTTTGATCCGCTTTAAACCAGAAAGACGGATTTTTCGGAACTGAAAGGGGAGACTTAGTCTGGATGTGCCCCTTGGCTAGCAGTAACGGAAATAGTTCTGCGTACGTTACAGGTATAGGATCAAATCCTGGTGGCCGTGTTGTACGGTTGTTGTTATATGGAGGACGAGCCTGCTGAAGAGGCTGTTGTGTCCTTTGTTGGTTAGGTTGGCTCTGCGCAATCTGAGGTTGATACATAGGAACAGGCGCGGGGCCGATAGCAGGAATAACAGCTGCTACTGGCTGATAACGTCGCCTTTGCTTTCCGAGAGAGATATTTCCAATATCTTGCTCTTTTTTCTTAGGGAGAGCACTACCATATTTTTTAGTACCGCTCGTTGATCCAGTGTCTTTTACCAAACGTCCTTCTCGGACGGCTTCCTCAAGACGTACACCCATGCCGACCATTTCGGTGAAATCACTGGGTGCACTGGCAACCATTCGGTCATAGTAAAATGGGCTTAAGGTCTTTAAGAAGATTTTTGTCATCTCTTTTTCCTCAAGAGGTGGACAAATTTGAGCGGAAATTTCACGCCACCTTTGAGCATACTCCTTAAAGGTTTCCTTGTCCTTTTGCGACATTGATCTGAGTTGATCTCTGTCGGGTGCCATGTCCAAATTGTACTTGTATTGTTGGACAAAGGCAGTACCAAGATCTCTGAATGTACTGATTGTAGTACGGTTTAAACCCATGTACCATTTGAGTGCGGCACCGGTTAAACTATCCTGGAAGTAGTGAATCAGCAGGTCCTGATTCTCCATCTGGGCTGACATCCGCCGAGCGTACATCACCAGATGGCTCTGAGGGCAAGAGTTACCCTTGTATTTTTCAAAGTCGGGCACTTGGAACTTGTGCGGGACTTTCACATTTGGGACCAAGCAGAGGTCTGCGGCGTCCTTTCCAAATAGATCCTGACCGCGAATGGCTTGCAGCTCTTTCTGCATTTCCAAGAACTGCTCCTGGAATTCATCCATTCTGTCAAACATAGTTTCCTTCTTACCAGAAGGTGTCTGTGGAATCTGTCCTTCCGGGACAGTGTGCACCACAGGGGGTGGTACCGTGACTACGGCAGTAAGTCTTGGTGCCTCCCGAAGTTTGTAACCTTCAGGAGTCTTGAGTATGCCCCTGGCATCTTCGCTTTCCCGAAGTTTGTAACCTTCAGGCCCAGCGGCTTCTGTTGCGATTCCCTAATCTTCAGTGATCGGCAGAACATATCCTTCCGGGATATAGTTAACAGGCATGCCCCAAGGACGATCTTTCGGTATCTGATACCTAGGATCATACCTTTCCACTATGGGCGTTGATGTGATCTCTGAGATCGCAGTTCATTGTAGCTGAGCTTCTGCCATGGCTTGCATGTCGTTACGAAGCTTTCTCATATCCTCTCTTAGAGCGTCGATTTCTTCTTTCAACTCCCTATTTTCTTCCTCAAGATCATCCATCTTTTTCTGACGATTAGCCCGAGTATTATACGAATGAGACAGTTTGGCTCTAGAATCGAGACACAAACGTGAGATTCGTAGGTAAGGAGAATACGCGATGTGAGAATGATGAATGCAATGATTATAATAATTGTTTTTAGGTTTAATTAAAATAAACTTCGACAATTAGATTGCAAATATCAAACACTGGGGAAACCCCTTTTTATTGAATTCCAAAGGATTACAGAAATGGAAATACAGTAGATTACAAAGTGCAGAAACAGAAACCTAAACTAATGGGTCCCGAGTCCTCTCTGAGGAGAAATCGGGTGCTGACTCTGGTATCTTCCTTTTCTTTGACCGGGGCGCTTAGGCCGTTGTCGGGTTATCATTCCTTTGCCAAGTGAAAGGAGTGAGCAAATTCCTTTGGTCATCTTGATTCTCTACAGCATGCTGCTCCAAAATTTCAATCAGAGCATCTTTCTCTTTCAGTAATTGTTGTATTTGGATACACTCTACGTCGAGGGTGCGGTACTTGTTCTTCCAAGATCTTCTTTCCTTTTGAACTTTGTTGAGAGTAACCTGAAGCCTTTCAGTTTCCGTCATGAATTACATGACAATTTCCCTCGGCGGAAGAATTCCGTAACGAGGATAAGGCATCTTTAGCTTGAGAGCTCTAATTTGTACCCAATGGAGATAAGGCTCCACCGAGACACAGTCCGGTTTTCCCAGAGACTCTCGTCCTTTCTTATGAACATGCTTCCAGGCCTGCACTATTTCCATCTTTAGTGCTCTGTCACTTTCTCCTTCCTTGAAGAAAAGACCTTCCAGATGAACACCCAGTGGGATGTGTCTCATCGGGTATCCAAATTGACGAAGAACTAATATCGGATGATAGTTGATTCCTCCTTTAGTTCCTATGAGGGGTACGCTGGGGAAGTTTCCACAACGGTCAATGATTCTGATTCCCTCATAAATCCTATTACACCAATCTATATCAGAGTTGGTGAGAGACATGATCTTCTGCGACCAACGTAAGACACTCTTGCAATCCCAAAAAGCAGCAGACTTGGGCAAGTGCGAGATAAACCATTTGTAGAGCAAAGGTACACAGCATGTGATCTCCCCTCCGTGGTACAAATTTCCCAAGTGTACAGAATGATACGCATCTGCGAGCAAAGTCGGCACAGGGTTTCCAATGAGAAAAACCTTAATAGCGTTGATATCGACGAAGTTATTGATGTTGGGAAACAAAAATAACCCGTAGGTGAGCAAGACAAAGATGCTTTCAAAAGCAGTCTCGTTCCCTATACTAGCAAAGTATAGAGCCTTCTTCGTCAAGAACTGGGCTGGCAAACCTTGGATGCCACCCTTAGTGGTCATGTGAGTCCTGACCTCAGACTCGTCCAAATGAATTGCTATTGCAATAGTCTGATTCTTTGGAATCTCTTCCAGTCCAGAAAATGGAGCTCGATCAGTGATATGTAAATCAGTCAGATGAGAATACTCCTCCAGCGTTGGTGATAGCTGGTAATCCGGGAATGTGAAATAATGATAAACTGGATCGTAGAATTGAATGAGCGCGTCCATGATCCCCTTAATCACATGGACTCTTAACAGTGGTAGCAAACCACCGTGCTTGGCTCTGAAAGCCTCTGGGTTAACGATCATCCTTGCTAACCTTTTCAAATCCCCTAGTTTTGAAACCTTGAAGGTATATTGGTGAGTTCTCCTTCTATCGAAATCCATTAATGCAATCTTTTTCTCTGATATTTGCAATCACAGTCTTAGTTTAATTTGAAAAACAAAGAGACTAGAAGAGAAACTTTTTTTAATGTTTTAATGTTTTATTAAATGAATGCATGAATGCAGCACACAAAAACATAGAAAAAACATGGGGTCAAAGGGTCGTTGTCATGAAGTCAAGGCTCTACCCATCCCCAAAGGTTTATACTAGGGTGATTTTTGTACCTGTACTTATTATCATCAGCTCCTCCCAGGAAAGCAAAACAACAAGCGGATCGCCAGCGAGTTGTGTGCAATCTTAGAGTAAGTGCTATTCATCGAGAATAGATCACCAGCCTCAAATGAGGGTAGTATCGCATAACAGCTATTTCCGATAGCTTCCGCACTACGAAAAAAGGTTGGCTTTTCTTAAGTGTATACTCAATCTCACCACATGCAGCATCACACGCATTCCCAGTAGCAGAAAAACAAACACGTATAGCAATTAGGAAAAGCAGTATATATATTTGTCCTAATCATCCTAGACTTATAAAGCTACGATTCTTAAGTTCTTGACAGAAATGGGTTCCCCGGCGGAAGCCCCAATCTGTGGTTCCCTGCCTAAGAGATGGACCAGCATAGGTCAATCTTTCTCTTCAGTAGAGTTCCTATTTTCCGTAGAAAACGGGGATGATGCCCTAAGGCAGAAAAGGAGACTCCCCAGCAGAGTCTCCATTTTACAAGGAAAACAGATAGAAAGAAAGACTGGACCCACGGTGGGCGCCACTTTTCTGTGAAAAATGGGGACGACCGTGCCTAGATCTAACTTTGAACGGCCCCATGGTGGGCGCCACTTTTCTGTAGCGAGCGATTTTGGACGCGGTTCTTAAGCGTTGGTCGCTCTCTGCGGTTTGAGCTTTGACTACAGGTCGATTCATTTTTTATCCTATTGTGAGCTGAATAAGGAAGGGAAATAGATGTCTCCAATTAACCCTGCTTTACATACTGAGTTTGAACAGCGGTCTGTTAGGTTACGGATGCTATCAATGTGGGGGGGCCTTTGTACTGGTTATTCGTATTTCGCCAATACAGGTTTTCTTTCTTTTTTACTTGGGCAGAAGGTTTCTGGCGGGGAACAAGGATTAGGATGTTAGGACTGGTGCTTTTGAATTACTTCTTTTGATTGATGGAGATAAGGGATTTGGGTTTTTTGTTGATTGCGCTCGCTAAGATCTTTTCTTTCGATCTTATGCCTACGTATTCCCGTTTACCGAAACAGGGAAATCAGAGCGTTCGTAGTTCCTCCTATTCTATGGGAGGAAATGGTGTTTTGGTGTCTTGTTCAAAGCCCAAGACATGAAGCGAAAGGTGATTTGTATCTTGTTCAAAGCCCAAGATGTGAAGCTAAAAGGTCTATTTGTGTCTTGTTCAAAGCCCAAGACGTGAAGCTGAAAAACCTCAGCTTTAGAGAGAATTTGTCATCTCTAAAGAGGGGAGAAGGAGAATTACTTTAACTGGGATACGCGGATCCGAGCAATGCCATAATTTCCGAAGAAAGGGTTTTAACCTGAAGGAGAAGACTTTAACTTAGTGTAGAGCAATGCCATCTTTCCTTAGGAATTTCTCATGCTAAAAGAGGGACAGTGGCATGGATGTAGATGATCCAGAGGCTTGCCGCTTACTGCGATTAGATGAAGGGAAAAAAGTTGTTGATGTTTGTGTACTGCGAACGAGGCACAACTTTGATGCTAAAAGGTCGATTGGATCAACCAGTGGTTTTTTTATACAAAGCCTAAGAGGAGGCTAATTTGTGTCTCGTACAAAGCCCGAGAGAGAGGCTAAAAGTTTTTGACCCAGTGGGGCATATCATTATACAGAGCCTAAGAGGAGGCTAGCAAAGAGTTGACTCAGTTGGAGAATCTTTTATACTCAGTAAGAGAGTGTTTTTGTATCTCGTACAAAGCCCGAGAGAGAGGCGAAAAGGTTGTTTTGACTCCACTGGGGAGAATTTTGGTATCTCGTACGAAGCCCGAGATGGAGGCTATTATAACTGTTTCAGTTGAGTGACAGATCCAATATACTGATTTAAAAGAGGAAATCAGTTCTTATATGAGTAACACTGTACACAGGGATTTAATTTGAGGATCAGAGATATTTCCTTCTCTTTGAGGAAACGGGAAATCCAAAGGGTATTGAGACTATCCGAGTCTGCGGGTTTCCTTCCTATTTAACGAAGGGTGCTTGAGAATGTCTTTGAGACTCAAGGAAGCTAGACTGTCCAAGTCTAGAGTTTTATCTTTTGTACTATGCTTCGAGAAACAGTAGTAGACTCTATGAAAGGACTGTTCTATGAGGATGACTAGGTTCTGTTCCTATACCTCTAGGAGGTCGTCGGGACAATTTGTACGAAGCCCAAGAGGAGGCTGGAAACTTTTAAGAAGCCGACGGGTCCTTGTACTAAGCCCAAGAGGAGGCTATCATTCCCGGAGGAAGAGATCATTATACGAAGCCTAAGAGGAGGCTGTGAATACTTCTAAGAAGCCGTAGTGTCCTTGAATAATGCCCAAGAGGAGGCCGATGCTTTTAAGAAGCCCGTGGGTCTATCATCTCCTTTCCATTAGGAGTGATAACTCTTTTAAAGATGAAAACCACTGGTAAACGTGCGAGGTTTACTATCCAGCGACTTTTAACTTTTAAAGAGGGTTCCTTAGTTAAGGTCCAAGATTATGACCGTAGTGGGTACCCAAACCCCGAGACATTCAAGGCAAGCTATCCACAAGGAATAGATCAAGTCAGGAAAGTTCGAGAACTGGGAAGAAACTCAAAGATGCCATTCACGGAGAATACATTCATCTTGGGGAGTAGAGCTTCTTGACGATTCCAAAGGGGGACAGCCGAAGAGAAGACTGTATCTGGTGCTCCTATTGGGGATCTAGGCGTCTATTTCTACGAATAAGTGAAATGGCGTCACCTAGTTCTAGACGTAGTTGCCGGGGAAACTCGAAATATCTATACTATTATTACACAGTAGATATGAGTTTATGAAAGGAGACTTACAGTGAGCAGCCCCACAATACAGTTATATATATGAAAGCAGTAAATGAAAGCGATAACCACTTACTCGGTTGTAGTGCTTCCATGCTGTTTGGTTAGTTGTTCAACAAAGAAAGATTAAAAACAACAGTATATTCAAAATCAAAGGAGAAAGTGCTTTGAAAAAAAGAAAGATTTGGGGCTTACAGCTCAAGGAAAGGCCCAGGGTTTTATCAGTGAGCGCACTGTTTGACTTTGTACAGCGGGACTTATACAAGTGACTGGGGCCCAAAAAGGTTTTCTGTACAAAGGGATGGGTCTTACACTCTTTCAAAAGGCCCAAAAAGGTTTAAAGAAAAGAGTGGGGCTTATAACACGAGGGTAGGCCCAAATGGTTTTTATTTTTAAACGGGCGACGATCGCGCCGTTTACTTGTACAGAGGGACTTATACAATGAGTGAGGCCCAAAAAGTTTTTGTACAAGGGGAGATGGGTCTTACACTCTCTCAAGAGGCCCAATAAGTTTTAAAGAAAAATAAATGGGTCTTACTACTCGAGGGTAGGCCCAAATGATTTTTGAAAAGGCGACGATCGCGCCGTTTGTTTTTTGACGGTATCGGGACTTATACAATAAGTGAGGCCCAAAGATGATTTGGTCAAAAAAGGGGGTTGGGTCTTACACTCTAATAGAGGCCCAAAGTGTTTTGAAAATGATTTATGAGGGTTGAATTAATCCAAAACCCTAATTTGTTTTCAAAATGTATTTAATTGAATAAAAATTCAATTAAAATGATCAAAAATTGTTTAACACATGGAAAACAAATTGTGATCTTGGATTAATGCTTCAAAAATTAAGTATTGACCTACAAAATAATTAGAAAGCATTAAAAGTTGCAAAATCAATATAGAAAAAATATTTAAAATGCCAAAAACAATTAAAACATTAATTCTTTGCAAAAATATCAATTATATGAAATAAATAATATTTTTGGTATTTTTTGATAAAATAAAATATTTTAACATTTTTGTGAATTATTAAAAAAAGAATCAACTCAAAATCATTAAAACTCAGAGAGAAATTAATTTTTGAATCAATTAAACAAAAATTACAAAATTCAAATATTCAAATTATTCAAAAATGGCGCCAAGAACAGCTGAAGACCACGCGCGTGTTCTTGGTTTCTCAGATTTGCGTTTTCTATCCAATCTCCATGAATACGTAATCATATCATGCAATCCACATATCATTATGCTCGTCTCAACCTCACGATCATGTCTATGTACTTTAATTTCATTTAAATTAAATATACAACAAGAAATCACGAAGAAACCTCAAGAACCCTAATTTCTGCATGAAGGCTAGGATTTTTGATACACGATTCAAACAATGCAATTAATTGAGGGAAAACATTCCATGCATGATTATGAACATATGGCCAAATTATTGTGCGAGGAAATATGTATAGATTGAGAGATGCCCAAGTATGTGCTTACCTCCAAGTCGTGACAGCATGAGCAGATGTGATTTTGAGTTGGAGGTGTTACAGACAAGTTGTGATGATCTGGACAGCTTCCCTACACCATATGGAGTGTGTTTGAACACTTGGATTGAATTGAAATGGACTGGATCAGTTTATGGCATCTCGGCTGCACCTTGTTTGAAAATTTGAGCAACCAGCTGGTGATTTCATGAAATTGATGTTTCAAAAGTTATGTGAGTGTTTGATCAGCTCATATGTGATGTATGTGAGGTGTGTGAGTGATTGGTTTGTGAAGAATTGCTCTCAAACTCAAAACCCGATAGCTACCTTGCTAAGAAAGGCATTTTTGCCAAAAGAAAGAGATTTTGAGGAAAGCATCTGTTAGATGGCTTTGGTGTACTTAAACTGACCACAATTGAGCTCTATTTATAGTAGAGCAAGTTTGTTTTGCAAGGAATAGTGCATGGCAGCTGGTAAGTAGGTTTCCTCAATGTTGGCCAATGGAAATGAAAGTCTCCTCTAGCCATTGACTAGAGGTTAGGGCACAGAGCTTTGGTCCCCTTGGTCTTGGATAAGTCTTGACTGATTTTAGATGAGAATGGCTCAGTCCATGCCACCTTGATGGTTCCATTGAATGCCTCATTCCAAATTTGAAGTCTTGTCCCTATTTTGGCAACTCTAGGTTCAACATGCTATTCCTTGTTCCTTGGACCTTGGAGGCTTGGCTCAGTGATTGTCCCCTTTGGATTCAATCCTCTGAGGTGTCCAAGTGGATTGGAGCAATTGGAATTGGCTGATTTTGGCAAATCGAGCCAAAGTGCAAATTCTGCCTTGCCTTGACAGATTTCAGCAAGGCAACTTGGCAATGTTGTATCTCATGGTGTAGGTTGAATTTGGCAATGTTCTTGGCCATTTTGGAAAGCTCTTACATGATACAACAACTGTTTGAACAAGTTTGGTTTTGATCTCTTTTGATTCCAAGTGAAAAATCCCCCTACATTTGGCAAAAAGTGAAGCAGAATCTGACTTAGTGAAAATTTCACTAAGTGTTGGAAAAAGTGACATTTTCACTTTTCAGCCACTTTGATCACTCCATAACTCAAAATCCTTAATGAATTGGAATGACTTATAGTTGAAGTTTTTGTAGGTGATAATGAGGGCTACAAATCCATCTTTGGATGAGAAAAAATGGCCTTGTGGTTTAGGAGTTATGGTCCTCCAAAGTTGGTACCTTTGCCACTTTATTTTTAACTTAGAAAAATTTCTAAGTTTTATGGTTACCCCTTTTACAAGTTATCTCACTTTTCTTGATTTTTCTTGATGAATGATGATTCAAATCATACATTAACATCATTTTAGGGTTAAAAATCCATTTTGGTGAAAAATCTCAAAAAGTCAAAGTTGACTTTTGTGCACAGTTGACTTTTTATCAGATGAATTCCAAACTGTGCAATTCTTCAGGAAATCATGTCCTTGACCTAAATCAAACTTGATGGACATGTTCCATGGGTGTCATAAGGTATATTCAATCATGTATTAGGGTTTGGGAGCATGTCTTGGTCAAAAGTCAAAGTTACAGTTGACTTTTCTCTTAAAACCCTAATTGTGGTGCAGATGAAAATGAGACTTGTTGCTCAAGCTTCTTGGATTAATCCATTGTTCCAAATGGATAAATATGGTGTATTAGAGACCCTCAAATCATCTCTTGAGGTCTTGGCTCATGGTTTGTCCCAAAAGTCAACTTAGGGGTGAATTAGGTCAAGAAACCCTAATTCCTGATTTTTTATGAATGCATCCCCTGAGGCAAAATTGACTTGATGCATGGGTTCATGAGGTTCCATGAAGCATATTAGGTCATGTTTTGGATCATTGCCTTGTGCCCAGATGAAAATTTCCATCTGGAGGCCCTGGTCGACCAAAACCCTAATTTGGTGACACTGTCGATCTTGAGACTTGATCCACCTAGAAGGGAGCAGCCTTGTGCTTAATCCTTGAAGTGGGAGTCCTTTTTGATCCATTGTGGATGTTTAAGAGATTAGACAAGTTGAAGATCATGTCATTTCTTGATTGATCATTTGTCTAAGCACTCAGAGAGGGCTTGAAACCCTAATTTTGATTGTATTGGATGCTCACCCATCTTTGGGGAGACTGATGAAGCATGATGGTTCATCCATATTGTGATGATGATTTTCACAATGATGGGAAATCTAAGTGGTCAAAATTTGGGGTATTACACCCACTACGGTCATAATCTTGGACCTTAACTAAGGAACCCTCTTTAAAAGTTAAAAGTCGCTGGATAGTAAACCTCGCACGTTTACCAGTGGTTTTCATCTTTAAAAGAGTTATCTCTCCTAATGGAAAGGAGATGATTGACCCACGGGCTTCTTAAAAGCATCGGCCTCCTCTTGGGCATTATTCAAGGACACTACGGCTTCTTAGAAGTATTCACAGCCTCCTCTTAGGCTTCGTATAATGATCTCTTCCTCCGGGAATGATAGCCTCCTCTTGGGCTTAGTACAAGGACCCGTCGGCTTCTTAAAAGTTTCCAGCCTCCTCTTGGGCTTCGTACAAATTGTCCCGACGACCTCCTAGAGGTATAGGAACAGAACCTGGTCATCCTCATAGAACAGTCCTTTCATAGAGTCTACTACTGTTTCTCGAAGGATAGTACAAAAGATAAAACTCTAGACTTGGATAGTCTAACTTCCTTGAGTCTCAAAGACATTCTCAAGCACCCTTCGTTAAATAGGAAGGAAACCTGCAGACTCAGATAGTCTCAATACCCTTTGGATTTCCCGTTTCCTCAAAGAGAAGGAAATATCCCTGATCCTCAAATTAAATCCCTGTGTACAGTGTTACTCATATAAGAACTGATTTTCTCTTTTAAATCAGTATATTGGATCTGTCACTCAACTGAAACAAACCTTTAGCCTCCATCTCGGGCTTCGTACGAGATACAAAAACACTCTCTTGTTGAGTATCAAAGACTCTCTTGTTGAGTCAAACTTTTTGCCTCCATCTCGGGCTTTCTACGAGACACATAAGAGACTCCCTCGTTGAGTCAATCCCCCTTTCGCCTCCATCTCGGGCTTTGTACGAGATTCAAAAAGGTTCTTATTGAGCCAAACAAACAATAGCCTCCATCTCGGGCTTTATACGAGACACCAAAAGACTCCATCGTCGGGTCAAAATATTTTAGCCTCTCTCTCGGGCTTTGTACGAGACACAAAATAGCCCCCTCTTAGGCTTTGTATAATGATTTTCCTAGCGGAAATTAGCCTCCTCTTAGGCTTTGTATAAGAAAACCACTGGTTGATCCAATCAACCTTTTAGCATCAAAGTGTGCCTCGTTCACAGTACACAAACATCAACAACTCCTTTCCTTTCATCTAATCGCTGTAAGCGGCAAGCCTCTGGATCATCTATATCCATGCCACTGTCCCTCTTTTAGCATGAGAAATTCCTAAGGAAAGATGGCATTGCTCTACACTAAGTTAAAGTCTTCTCCTTCAGGTTAAAACCCTTTCTTCGGAAATTATGGCATTGCTCGGATCCGCGTATCCCAGTTAAAGTAATTCTCCTTCTCCCCTCTTTAGAGATGACAAATTCTCTCTAAAGCCGAGGTCTTTCAGCTTCACGTCTTGGGCTTTGAACAAGACACAAATAGACCTTTTAGCTTCACATCTTGGGCTTTGAACAAGATACAAATCACCTTTCGCTTCATGTCTTGGGCTTTGAACAAGACACCAAAACACCATTTCCTCCCATAGAATAGGAGGAACTACGAACGCTCTGATTTCCCTGTTTCGGTAAACGGGAATACGTAGGCATAAGATCGAAAGAAAAGATCTTAGCGAGCACAATCAACAAAAAACCCAAATCCCATATCTCCATCAATCAAAAGCAGTAATTCAAAAGCATCAGTCCTAACATCCTAATCCTTGTCCCCCGCCAGAAACCTTCTGCCCAAGTAAAAAAGAAAGAAAACATGTATTGGCGAAATACGAATAACCAGTACAAAGGCCCCCCCCCACATTGATAGCATCCGTAACCTAACAGACCGCTGTTTAAACTCAGTATGCAAAGCAGGGTTAATTGGAGACATCTATTTCCCTTCCTTATTCAGCTCACAATAGGATAAAAAATGAATCGACCTGTAGTCAAAGCTCAAACCGCACAGAGCGACCAGCGCTTAAGAACCGCGTCCAAAATCGCTCGCTACACCCTTGTCGACAAGCACGTAGTCATGAGGAACTTTCCCTCGACATAAAGCACAAAGCTTACTGTGCGTAGTCATGACCGTCAAAGGGAGTAAACCTCCTCGAAGCAAGATCTTTTTCTAGACCCCCGCGGCGAGGAAGTCCTCTCGACGTTAACTCAGCGAAGACGCTAAAAGCCTAATGGGGTCCCCGAGACCTTCATTGAAAACTTCATGAGTTTTCCAGAATCCTCAAGAGTTCCCTGGTATCTTCATCGAAAACTTCATAAATTCACCAGAAACTTCGTGGGATCCACCAGAAACTTCATGGACTCCCCGAAAACTTCATCGGAATCTCCATCGGAACCTCATGAAGTTCACCGAAAAGTTCACGACAGCACCAAAAAACGCATAACTACTATGCTAGCCAGAAAAGGCAGAAGACTTATGTGTGTAAAGAAGATTCTGGAAAGCTGCAGCGGTGTGAGAAGAACCGACGGCTGTGACAGCGACAACGAACGAGAAATGAAGAGAGCATAGGAATTTGAGGGATTCGTTTAAGGGCTTGAATGTTGAGAAAATTTCAAATGAGTCTCCCCTCCTCATATTTATATCTGCTGGCACGCAGAATCAAATGTCGCCTAGGCACTCAAGCACCCCTACTCATAGCCGTCATAAGTATTTATTACTTCTGACACGTGGCTCAAGAAGATATTATGCTTGTCCCTTCAAACCCCCTCACGCGGCTCGAGGAAATGACGTGTCTGCTCCTTCCACTTACGTCAAGCATAATGCTCGACTCTCGCACTGTCACGAACACTTCCTCGGGGAAAGTTGGAAACAAGCCCCCATGCGAGCACCTGTCCTCAAGACAAACGCAAAAGTGGACCCTATCGTAGACCACATGCGGACCCCGCTGTCGAGCACGACTAGTAGCTTCCACGATTATTCACGAGCATAGTCCCGCGAGCTCGTCATCTCGGGCACGAACGATGCTCCTCCAAGCGAGTTCCATGCGCCCCTCTTTGACATAAGAATTGACTCTTAAGTTATTACTCTTATGCTTCGGAGCAACGAATTAGGGGCTCCTGTTCTTGACTGGGCCAGAGCCTGGCCCACCATCGGGCACGGTCCAACCCAACTCCTCGTCGAGGAGGGCCTAACACAAAGGCCCAATACATCTTCCCGCGGGAGGAAACGCTCCTCACGCGTCTTCCCCACGTACCTCACATGCTCTCCACGCGGGGACACATCACCAACTGAACCCGCGCCTTCCGCGGGGCAGTTGACCCAGGACGAAGACCACGTGCTAGTCTTCCCTACTCCACGTAAATCTTGGTAGTTATCCGTATTGGGCCTAATGATCTAACCCAATGCAGATGACCTTTTGCCCAACGCTGGGGGCACATTATAAATACCCTTATCCACAGGAGGGTCAGGTATTATAAACTCATACTTTTTGTACTTGCTCTCATTCGCTCTAAACCTCACTTTGGCATCGGAGTGTCTTGCAGGTACACCCCCTCCTCTTCTCTACCACCAGTGAACTTGGAGCTCACGACGTGTTGCTCTTTTTGATCCGGTAAGATCAGTTTGGTTCAACACTTATGATGAGTGGTTGAAGAGCATTTCCTCGTACATTGCATTCTCCAGGATGATTCTGGTTCTGCATGCACTTCATGTGAATAATGAAAAAGCAAAGATGTTACTGAAGCCAGGAAAAACTATTGTCACTGAACCTCATCATATATGGGTTTCTCTAAGTGATGACAAGTCGATGGAGGTAAAATTCAATTTGCAGGTGGAGTTTGCATTAAGAGATCTTATACTTTTTGATTATGTAAAGAAAAATAATGTGAATTCTTCCGCTTTGACTCAATCTGAGATTCATGATATTATACTTGGAGTTGAGATTACTCCACCATCACAACAGCGACAACATATTACAGAGATTGAAAAAAGGTTATACTCTTTTTACTGTGTTCTGGAAATATAATTCAAATATATTTTTCTCTAGTGACCTCTATTGTTTCTGTATGACCTAAAATTGGTTAATACTGCCATCTCAATCTAGAATATTTTCTCTACCTTTTCAATTTCATTTTTGTTGCTTATACTGAAATTACTGTGCATCTATTTTCTGTGTTGTTGTGTTTAGTCTTGAGGGTTTTACTTGTGTTTTTATATGCAGTGCATTGGTTATAACTGCTTATATTATGAGAAGCGAGAATCTATCACTAGAAGGTGTTAAATGAAACCAATAGTTTCTTTAAAGTCTTCAGGGACTTTCCTTTTGGTAGTGACTTTCTTTTTGTTTTTAGAATAATTTTTAGTGACTTTCCTTTTGGTAGTGACTTTCATTTTGGAGCTGTGAATTTATTTTCCCCAATGATGGTTTTCTCGAGCATGTGTGTATTATGAAGGTCACACTATAAGCTACAACAAATAGGATTTTGTGTAGCAAAATAGGATTCTTTCCATTAATATACTTGGTGTTGTTACATATTCACACAAAATATTGAGAGTTGATGTTGTTGTTGTGTTGAATGCTCACTGTTCATCATCATTTTATTGTTAATTGAGATATATTTCTGTCATCATTCACTATATTTTGATGTGTTTTGTTTTTTGTTGTTTACTTCTCTCCTCATTTTAATTAATTTTTCTAATCCATGTATCCCTTTGTAACTCTATTCTCTTTGTTTTAATAAATTTATTCCAAAAAAAATATAAGCAAACCATTGCAATTTTCTATACTGCTTATTTTGTATACATAATTTTTTCCGTTGACTTATTCCATGCTTGAAGTTGAGGAAGGAATGGGTTTCAAAAAAGAGATCCTTGACTTTGAGTATGGTCAATAGTGAGTGTTAGTTCCTGGATTGGCTGGAATTTTGGTAAAACATAGTATGTTCAATGTTGATGTCAAGGTGCTGATGTTGCAACATTGAAGTCTTAACACTGGGCTGTGTTAAGTAATTAATTGCTGAAGTTGGATGTCTGATGTCACACAGGTGATGTTGTAACATCAGATCTGCAGAATTAACAACAGCAGGTTGTGATGTTGTTAGGTTTGCGTATTAGCTGGAATTGTGGAGAGCAAGCTGTCTCATTGGATGCGAATATCTTGGGATATATATTTACTGCTGCATGGGAGATCTGTTGCAGATTTGTAGGAGATTTAAAAGGTTGAAGATTTAAAAAGATTTTAGGAGAAAATCTGTTTTAAATATTCAGTTTTAAATAACAAATCTGGGAGATATTGTAGCAAGTCCAAGACCAATTCAAGGAGCTATATAAAGCGCACAAGACCAAAGGAAAAAGGTACAGAAATACAGAGAGAAGATCAAGAGCATAGGCTGAGTGTCTTAAGTATTTTGTACGAGTTGTGTAACCAGAATTCTAGGGTGAATTGATGTGTCGTATTCTGTCCTCTCTAGAAGCTGTGAAGCAATAGAGAGTGGTTGCTTGATCGAAGCTGTGAAGTAAGATCAAGGGTACTCAAAGTGGTTTCTTTGAGAGTTTGTAAGGGATTGAGTGGTGTTCTCATACCTAAGTGGTTTCTTAGGTAGGAAGTCATTAGTAGAGTATAAGTTTAGGAGATTGTCAACGGGTTGTTGAGTCTGTAAATTATATCTACAAGTAGTGAATTCCATCCCTGGCTTGGTAGCCCCCATAGTAGGTTGGTTGTAACCGAACTGGGTCAACAATTCTTGGTGTTATTTTACTGTTATTGTTGTCCATTGTGCAGAGTGTGTTGTTGTGACATCACACCTTAACATCACACGTCTGATACCAGAATTTCAATTGGTATCAGAGCAGGCATCCTGTCTGTCTCTGGGTGAGATCTAGGGAAGGTACTTTCTGGTGAAAAGATGGACAAAGAAGTTGGAGGATTCGTCAACAGACCCCCTATTTTGGATGGATCCAATTATGACTATTGGAAGCCAAGGATGACCACCTTCTTAAAATCCTTGGACAGTAGGGCTTGGAAGGTTGTTATTAAAGAGTGGAAAGCACCTGTTGTATGTGAGAAGGATGATGCTGGTAAAGATAAAGAAGGCACCTCTAAGCCAAAGCTTGAAGAATAGTGGACCAAGGAGGAAGATCAGCTTGCCCGTGGAAATTCCAAAGCTCTGAATGCAATCTTCAATGGAGTGGATAAGAATATCTTCAGGTTAATCAATACTTGTGAAGTTGCTAAGCAAGCATGGGATATCTTGCAGGCTACTCATGAAGGAACATCTAGAGTCAAGATGTCAAGACTTCATATTTCAACATCAAAATTTGAAAGCCTGAAGATGAAGGAAGATGAGACTATTCATGATTTCCACATGAGTGTTCTTGAGCTGGCCAATGCATCTAGTGCTCTTGGAGAGAAGATGTCAGATGAAAAGCTTGTGAGGAAGATACTTAGGTCCCTACCTAAGAAGTATAAGATAAAGGTTACTGCCATTGAAGAATCACAAGACATCAGCAAGATGAGAGTAGATGAGCTCATTGGATCTCTTCAAACTTTTGAGCTTGGGTTGAATGAGGAAGAACCAGAAAAGAAGCCAAAAAGTATAGCCTTGGTGTCAAATGATGCAGAAGAAAAAGGAAAGAGTTCTGAATCGCGGGAGGATCTATCTCAGGCCATAGTGATGTTGGGAAGACAGTTCACCAAAGTATTCAAGAGAATGAATAATAACTCCAGGCCTAATGTCAAGAACATGACTTCTGACACCAGCAAGAAGGATGAAGAGAAAACTACCTAAGATAAAGGAGTTCAGTGCTTTGAGTGTGAAGGGTATGGACATGTCAAGAAAGAATGTCCCACCTTCTTGAAAAAGTAGAAGAAAGGCATGACAGTTTCCTGGTCTGACTCTGATAGTGAAAGTGAAAGTGAGTCAGCAAAGCATGTGAGAGCTTTAACAGGAGTTGTGGTTTCTAATGATGATTCTAGTGATGGAGAAGTAACTTATGAGGAGTTAGCATCTACCTATCAAGAGTTGTGTTTAAAGAGTGCTGAGATTTGTCAAGAAAACAAGTGCCACAAGCAACAGATTGCTCAGCTAGAGAATGAAAAGACGGATCTGGAAAATGAAGTGGTGCTAGTTAGAGCTCACCTTGATCAAATGACCAAGTCTGTTAGGATGCTGAGCTGTGGTACAGACACACTTGACAAGATCCTTCAGTCAGAAAAAGCTGCTGGAGACAAAACTGGGATAGGTTATGTGGCTGAGGATAAGGGAACTTCAGAAGAAAGCACTTCAGGTTCAAAGAAGGAAGTGTCACAACTTTCACCTCAACATCAGCCAACGAAGCAAGATTCTACCCCTAAGAAAGCTGATGTTTCACAACCTAAGAAGATTGAGAAGAAGACTGGTCTCTATCAGAAGAGAAAGTAGCCACAAGGAGCTAGTCATTATATGCCCCCACAATACCACGAGAGCATGCAAGCTGCTCAGCTCAAACAGCACATGTCTCATCAGGTGTCTCAACATCAGGACAACTGGTATGGTTATGGATATGGATACACCAATGTTGTTCCTCACATCTATGGAAGAAGAAGGTCACACCATCATGGGAGACAATACAGGAAACAACATTCTCTGCCTTCTTATGGGAGAAGATACCAGCATAATAGATGGCAGGGCAGTCATGGTAGGAGGAGACCACATTATGGCTAGCAGCCTAAGCAATCTCATCATGGCAGACGATTCAGAGATGAAAGGGTGAGATGATATTATTGTGGAAGGTTTGGACATATGCAGTACTCTTGCTACAAGCTGCATGGATACCCTCAACCTCAAAACAGATGGAGAGAGCACAGGCCCAAAGTTGTTAAACAATGGGTACCTAAGGAGAAGGTGAAGTGCTTATTAGCTCACATGGGTGATAGAGAGTTTAAAGAAGGAACATGGTATTTTGACAGTGGGTGTTCCAAACATATGTCTGGATGTAGATCCATGTTTGCTAAAGTCAGTCATTGTCCCTCTCACGAGGTCATATTTGGCAATGGAGAAAAAGGTGTTGTTGCAGGAGTTGGGAAAGTGCAAGGTGATGGTAGACCTGAACTTGACAATGTTCTATTTGTCAGTGGCTTAAGTGCAAATTTGATCAGCATAAGCCAGTTGTGTGATGAAGGTTACAAGGTAAACTACACTAAGCATGAGTGTGTGGTTTCTGATGAGCATAATTAGATTGTTATGAAGGGTGCCAGAACCAAAGACAACTGCTATCAGTGGATTTCTCTTGAAGGAAATTCAACTAATGATGTTCAAGTTGATGTTATAACATCAGACTATGACATCAGGATGCTGAAAGGTCACTCAGAGTTAATGAGTCCTGATGTGAATTGTTTAAAAGGAAAGTCTTTATGGAGGGAGAAAATTAGTAATTGGACTTTAAAGAATATTCAAAATCAGGCGCCTTACTATATTGATACTACATCAAGACTTACCAAAGCATTCTCATCGCAACGTTTCATCTCCCAAAATCTCAACAGAATAGAAAGTTCTTCCCCAAACCTAGTCTGTCACAAAGGAACAATGTCTTTCCCTTCCAAGAACTCTGAGCAGGTACGAACTAGGGTTTCTTCCGAAGAACTCATTTCTAGTGCTCTTCCCGAGTCAGGTAACCCTAAACCCTCAACCACGGTGAATAAACCTGAAGCTAGGTCATCATCCTCTCAAGCAGTTGAGAAGAAGTTTGATGTAGACAAGCATTTGGAACAGCTTGCCACCAAAATCCTTGAGAAAGGGATACGGGTGAAAGGGATTTCTGTCCCTTTAAGGCAAATGCCTGCTGAATAAGTCGACTCTCAAGGTGAGGACATAAATTTTCAAAGACAGGCCCTGAGTCAAGAAGCTGAAGGTGAAGATCCTGATAACACTGATGTCAGCTTGGATGTTAGAACATCGTCCCCTAGGAATGAAAGTCACAAGGGTAAAGGGAAGGAACAGGTTGAGGTTATAGAGATTGAGGACTCATCTGATGATGATAGAATTGGAAGAATGAAGGATAAGAAAAGGACTTCAGTTACAGACTCTCCCAAGTCATGGAGCAAAGGTGTCAGGTTTGGCAAGAAGAGGAGAATCAGGGAAGAGTCAGATTCTGAGAGTGATGCTCAAGACATCAACCCTGCTACAAATCAAGTGCCTGATAACATCTCATCTCACAGTGCCAGAAGTGCATCCTTGTGGAGTTGTGTAGGTAGTAGCAAAAGACTTAGAGTCTACTAAAATTATAGACCTAATTAAGCTTGCTGGTCTCATAAGGACTGTGTCAGGGTTGACTAATTGCTATGATAGACTGGTCAGAGAATTCATAGTTAATATACCTGAATTGATAAATGACAGCAAGAGCCGAACTTTCAGAAGAGTTACCATCAGGGGTAAGTGTGTCTGGTTCTCTCCTAAGGTGATCAATGCTTACTTAGGAAGAAATGAGGAAGATTATGGGGAATTAGAAGCCTCCAACAATGTTATATGCGAAGAAATCACTGCTGGTCAGGTAGATGTTTGGCCCGTAGAAGGAAAGTTGTTAGCCAGTTTGTTGAGTGTCAAATATGCTTTTCTGCACAGAATAGGTATTGCCAACTGGGTTCCTACTAGTCACAAGACCACAATTTCTGTTGAATTGGGGAAGATAATTTATGCAGTTGGGACAAAGCAAAGAATTGACTATGCCTCCTACATCTATGATCATACTATTAAGCGTGCTGCTACAAATGCTGTGAAGATGCCCATTGCTTTTCCCTCTCTCATTTGTGGGATTGTCTTGTCTCAACATCCTGGAATTCTACAGCATTCAGATGTTGCTTGCAAAAGGAAGCCTGCCTTGTCACTCCATTACAAGTTGAAACATGTTCCTTACAGTGTCAAGACATCTGCTTCAACATCACAACAGTCATCAGCCAAGACTGGGTTGATTACAGAACTAGAGGAGGCTTGCAAGGAGTTAGATGAAGTCATAAGAGTTAGTACTGAAAGGAAACAAAAATTTGAAAGACTTGTCATGTCTCTGAGATTGGCAACAAAGGAAGGTGAAGTTGTCAACACAAGGAAGGATGATGTTGATGAAGACGATAATGATGATCTCAGCTTAGAAGATTCAAGCTTTTAATGATTACCTTCTATTTTAGTAGGGTTAGCTTTATTTTCTGTCTTTGTTTTAGCACTTAATGTGCTTGGTTTTGTAATTTAAATATTGTGCTGTTATATGCACTAGTTTCCTTCTATGATTTGTTTTGCCTGTTTACTAACTGAGAGGCTAACAATGAGAGCTAGGGTGTACTGACTATAGTTAATAGGGCTTCTAATAGAAGCTTGTCTAATTGTGGCTAAAAAGGGGGAGAAAATAGCCAAGATAGTCAAGAGTATCAAAGAGTATTACTGCCAAATGCTGCCAGTGTGATGCAGATATTAAGGGGGAGATAAATTGATGTTGCTAAAAGGTGTTTAGTTGAAAAATGGTAATGCAGTGAAGATATCATGTCATTTGAAGGGTGCAGCCAAGCAGACATCAAGGGGGAGAAAAGTGTTGCACATTGTGAGCTACTGAACAGCTGTGATGCTGGTTCATATCCATAAGGGGGAGCACCAATTGGCTGTTGTCAATAATGAAGATGGTGCTGCAGCAGATCAAGTGATGAAGACTATGAGTATTGTCAAACTACTGCTGATGAGAGTTTCAAATCTTTGAAGTTATTCTACTGCTGAAGTCTCTGAAGATGCAGAGATTGTTTTAGCCAAAATTAGCCAAAGGGGGAGATTGTTAGTTCCTGGATTGGATGGAATTTTGGTAAAACATAGTATGTTCAATGTTGATGTCAAGGTGCTGATGTTGCAACATTGAAGTCTTAACACTGGGCTGTGTTAAGTAATTAATTACTGAAGTTGGATGTCTGATGTCACACAGGTGATGTTGTAACATCAGATCTGCAGAATTAACAACAGCAGGTTGTGATGTTGTTAGGTTTGCGTATTAGCTGGAATTGTGGAGAGCAAGTTGTCTCATTGGATGCGAATATCTTGGGATAGATATTTGCTACTGCATAGGAGATCTATTGCAGATTTGTAGGAGATTTAAAAGGTTGAAGATTTAAAAAGATTTTAGGAGAAAATCTGTTTTAAATATTCAGTTTTAAATAACAAATTTGGGAGATATTGTAGCAAGTCCAAGACCAATTCAAGGAGCTATATAAAGCGCACAAGACCAAAGGAAAAAGGTACAGAAATACAGAGAGAAGATCAAGAGCATAGGCTGACTGTCTTAAGTATTTTGTACGAGTTGTGTAACCAGAATTCTAGGGTGAATTGCTGTGTCGTATTCTGTCTTCTCTAGAAGCTGTGAAGCAATAGAGAGTGGTTGCTTGATCGAAGCTGTGAAGTAAGATCAAGGGTACTCAAAGTGGTTTCTTTGAGAGTTTGTAAGGGATTGAGTGGTGTTCTCATACCTAAGTGGTTTTTTAGGTAGGAAGTCATTAGTAGAGTATAAGTTTAGGAGATTGTCAACGGGTTGTTGAGTCTGTAAATTATATCTACAAGTAGCGAATTCCATCCCTGGCTTGGTAGCCCCCAGAGTAGGTTGGTTGTAACCGAACTGGGTCAACAATTCTTGGTGTTATTTTACTGTTATTGTTGTCCATTGTGCAAAGTGTGTTGTTGTGACATCACACCTTAACATCACACGTCTGATACCAGAATTTCAGTGAGGTAATGAGGTAAGTAAGTAGAGTTGGTGGTATTAAACCATTTTTTATCTGTCCAGATGTTATAGCTGTTAAATTACAATTCCTTGTGTCGAAGTGTCGAAGCAAGGGTGTGTCGAAACAGCTGTTTCACACAGATTTGATTTAGATTTGATTTAGATTTGATTTGATATAGTTCAAAAATAGGTATTTTGGGATTTTATAGTTTTGGGCTTTGGCTTGGAGAACAAGTAAACCTAAATCTATAAATAGGGAGTAACCCTTATTTTTGAAAATAATCACATTGTAATTCACGGTTTGCAGTTGCATATGAATAGGAAGAGAAAAATCCCACAGTTTGTGGGTAACAACCTTCTTCTCCAAATTCTCTTAGAATCCTAATTTCCTTTCTTTCTCTATTTTCTTCTTTTCTTTGGTATAGATGCGCTAAGAACCCTTCTTGTTTATCAAGATAGAGTCGGAATTCCCATGGGTTTTGGGTTAATTCCAACATCTGGTATCTAGAGCTCCGGTTACGATTCAAGGAAGGAAAATCGTGATGGCAATGAATCATCCGAACGGGCACTTTTCGGCGAGTCTTCTGATTCTCAAGAAAGATAATTATGAGAATTGGTGCAAGCAGATGAAGGTGGTTTTCTGTTATCAAGATCTTTGGGATCTTGTGATGGAAGGAGTAACACTGCTTGCGGAGAACGCGACGTATCAAGAAAAGGCTGCACACAAAGAGTTGAAGAAGAAAGATTATAAAGCTCTCTTTATAATCCATCAGTGTGTCGATCCAGATAACTTTTAAAAGGTTAGTGATGTAGAGACAGCGAATGAAGCGTGGGAGATTCTTGAAAAGTCGTTTGGAGGCACAGAGAAGGTGAAAGATGTGAGGTTACAAACTCACAAGAGAACCTATGAGTTGCTTCAGATGGAAGACAATGAGAGTATAACAGATTTCTTCACCAGAGTTACAAAGTTGGTGAATCAAATCAAGGTATGTGGATAGGTGTTGACATCAAGATCAGTTGTTACAAAGATCTTGAGGCCATTGGCTCCAAAGTTCGACCACATGGTAGTAGCCATAGAAGAGTCGAAAGACTTGTCAGTATTGACGAAGGAAGAGCTTCAAGGGACGTTTGAGTCTCCTGAACAAAGGATGGCTGAAAGAGCTGCAGGAAAGTCGAAGAGCGATATGGCTTTGCAGGCGCAGTCAAAAGAGGAAAGAAACGGCAAAGGAAGCGGGAATGGCTACAAAGGTAGAGGAGGAAACTGGTCAAATCAGAGAAAACCTTGGAACCAAGGTAACCAAAGAGGTAGTGCTGCAGGTAGAGGAAGAGGTGGTGGTCGAAAATCTGACAAGATTCCCATTCAATGCTTCAATTGTCAGAAGTATGGCCACTATTTTAGTGACTGTCCAGAAAAGAAGAAAAATCAAGAAACTGATGCAAAGATGGCGAAACATGAAGAAGAAGAAGAGATATTGCTGATGGTCACAACAAGAGATGAAGAAAGATTCCAAGATCAGTGGTACTTGGACTCAGGATCCTCATCACACATGACTGGAAGGAAAGATTGGTTTGTCAACATATAGCCCTCATCGAAGAACACGGTGAAGTTTGCAAATGACAACACTTTAGCAGCTGAAGGTGTTGGTGATGTTCTGATTATGAGGAAAGATGGCAAGTGGTCAACAATTTCCAATGTGTTGTACATACCAGGCATGAAGAGTAATTTGCTCAGTATAGGGCAGCTGGTCGAAAAGAACTACAAGGTAGTTGTTGACGACAAGATGATGAAAGTCCTCGACGCAGGTGGTAGGTTTATCTTGAAGGCTCCAATGTCTCAGTATAGGACCTTCAAGATTGAACTCAAGGTGATGGAGCACAAGTGCTTAGCAACTGCAGCCAACAGAGATGAGTGGTTATGGCCTTTTTTACTAGGACATCTCAACTTCAATGACATCAGAGAGCTGAAGAGAAGAAATATGGTTTCAGGATTACCAGAAATCGACATTCCAAGTGAAGTCTGTGAAGAGTGTGTTCAGTCGAAACAACACAAGAATAGCTTCAGCAAGGATGCGGGAAGGAAGTCGAAGGCAATTTTGTAAGTCATATACTCTGATGTATGTGGTCCAATCCAGGTGGATTCGATTGGTGGCAACAGATAATTTGTCACATTCATAGATGATTACAGTCGAAAGTTATGGATTTACCTCATCAAGAAGAAAAGTGATGTGATCGAGGTATTTTCCAGATTCAAATCCATGGTCGAAAGACAGAGTGGTCGAAAGTTTAAAATTCTGAGGACTGATGGTGGTGGAGAGTATGTTTCGAAGGAGTTCGATGCATTATGTGAAAATGAAGGGATTATGCATAAGGTGGTGCCACCCTACACTCCACAACAAAATGGAGTTGTAGAACGAAAGAACAGAACCATCATGAACATGATGAGAAGTATGTTGAATGGAAAGCACTTACCCTAAGAATTATGGGGAGAAGCGGTTACGAAGGTAACATATATTTTGAACAGATGTCTGACGAAGAAGCTTGAAGGAATCACACCAGAAGAATGTTGGTCTGGTGTCAAGCCTAGCCTCAGTCACTTGAAGGTGTTTGGATCTATAGCACATAGACATGTGCCAGATCAGTTGAGAAGGAAGCTTGATGATAAGTCGAATCAGATGGTCTTGATAGGATATCATTCGACTGGAGGTTACAAACTGTTCGAACCAGTGAATAAGCAGGTAGTGATCATCAGGGACGTGATCATAGATGAGCTTAAAGAATGGGATTGGACTGAGAATGCCAAGAAGGATTCAGTGAGAATCTCTTATGAAGAACCAGCCACTCAAGTCGAAAGAGAAGTTTGACAGGAACCAGTCATAGATAAAGCAGGCCTAAGCAGACCTCGACGAACAAGACACATGCTTGCATGGTTGTAAGAATGTGTAATTACATCAGATGATGTAGTTGATGAAGAGGGTGAGCTGGTACATTATGCTTTCTACGCAAATTTCGAACCAGTCAATGCAGCTGAGGCATTGAAAGATTCGAAGTGGGTGAAAGCAATGAATGAGGAGTTAGAATCCATCGAAGTCAACAACACCTGGTCACTTATTTAATTGCCTCAAGGCAAGAAGACAATTGATGTGAAGTGGGTTTACAAGGTGAAGGTGAATCCTAGAGGAGAAGTAACTGGACACAAGGCGAGACTTATGGCGAAAGGATTTCTTTAGAAGGAAGGAATCGACTTCGATGAAGTGTTCGCACCTGTTGCTAGGATCGAAACAATCAGGTTGGTTGTTGGTCTAGCAAATATGAACAATTGACACACATGTCAGATGGACGTGAAGTGTGCATTCCTTAATGGCCCCTTAAATGAAGGAGTTTATGTCGCACAACCACCTGGGTATGTGAAACGAGGCGAAGAAGGAAAGGTGTACAGGCTGCATAAATCCCTGTAAGGACTTAAACAAGCTCCAAGAGCTTGGAATAAGAAAATCCACAACTTCTTAAGGGAGAAGGAGTTTGTGAAGTGTACGACTGAGCATGGAGTGTATGTAAGGAGAAGCAATAATGAATTGCTTATACTATGCCTCTATGCCGATGACCTGTTGATAACAGGGAGTTGCAAGAAGGAGATCGAAGATTTCAAACATGACCTAAGTGAGGGGTTTGAAATGTCAGACTTGGGAAATCTGTCATATTTCCTTGGCATCGAATTCTACAAGACTAGTAGAGGTTTGATGATGCACCAAAAAAGATATGCAGGCAAAATACTGAAGAGATTTGAGATGCAAGATTGCAACCCAACTTCGACTCCAGCTGAGACCAGACTACAACTGCCGAAGGATTCAGATGAAGATGATTTCGACCCAACCCAATACAAAAGACTTATTGGGTCACTTAGATACCTTTGTCACACAAGGTCTGACTTAGCATACAGTGTGGGTATGGTAAGTAGATTCATGCAGAAGCCAAAGGTATCACACCTAGCAGCAACGAAGAGGATACTGAGATATCTGAAAGGAACTCTCGACTACGGCGTTTTGTTTCGTGCAGCTGATGAAGGGAAAGAATGCAAGTTAGTGGGATACACTGACTCTAGCTAGTGTAGTGATGTTGAGGATAGAAAATCCACAACTGGAGATGTGTTTATGTTAGGTGGTGCACCAGTTGCTTGGAGTTCGAGAAAGGAGCACTACGCCAAAAAAGACCTTTAGCAGCGCTTTTTTTGGCCTTTAGCAGCGCTTAAAAGCGCTGCCAAAGGTGGCGCTGCTAAAGGTAAAGACAGCGCTTTTGTAAATGCAAAAGCGCTGCCTTAGGTCCCCTTTAGGCAGCGCTTTTCCACTAAAAGCGCTGTCTTTTGTTCCCCTTTAGGCAGCGCTTTTTAAAAAGCGCTGCCTAATGTGTATTATTTTCCAACTTTAGGCAGCACTTTTTTTGGAAAAAGCGCTGGTTTTTCCCCCCTTAGGCAGCACTTTTCAAAGTGCTTTCTAATGTGTCTCTGCTTAATACTTTAAGCAACGCCTTTTAGAAAAGCGCTTTCTTTAGTTCCACTTTTGGCAGCGCTTTTGTAGTAAAAGCGTTGTCTTTTGTACACGTAAATTGTTTTAAAATTTATTTGTTTTGGATGCGTTTTTTATCAAAAGCGCTGCTAAAACTCCTTATTTTAAGAAAGCTTTTTTTAAAAAAAAACCTTTTTATAGACCTGTATATTAACAAACCTATATAACATAATTTTTTATCAAAACTTATCACAATTATATACTTCAATTCACAAGCCTTCATTCAACATAGGCCTTATATACTTCAATTCACAATACTACATAATTATATACTTCAATCACCATATATAGGCCTTATATTTCATAATTATACACAAGACTATATACAACAACTTCCACTTCCAAAACTATATACAACAACTATTCATACACCAAATAACCATTCTAATAATCATATACAATAAATTCCAAAACTATACAAAGTATATACAACAACTTCCAACTTCCATACCTTATATGATTATTTGCTCAATAAGGTATTGACACCAATCCTCCTTAATTTCTTTCAATTGTACTTTGGAGTAAGTAGCACACTTGAATTCATCAAAATACTACATAATATGCATGATTTAGTTAAAAGTAATTAATTATATCAAATATCCGATAAATATTAAAATAACTCCTAAGTTATAAATCCATACCATGATTGGAATATCTATTTGATCCAAATGAATGATTTCTTTCATAAACCTCAAAACGAAAAAACCGCAATCTATACCATTTTTTTAACGAGGACACTACACAGTGAAAAAAATAAGAATATATATCAGGATATATAGTCTAACTTGTTTTATCAAGTAGCATCACTATTATAAGCAAAATTGTGAAAATATACCTCCACTCGGATCCATGAAATGTTGGTTGACTTACTCTTTGATACTAGGGCTCCTCTTTGTAATCGAAATATTTGTATAGCTCTAACATAATATAAACGAATATTTAGAACAATCTCACTTAAATAAATTATTAAACAAATACACACGAATATTTAGAACAATTTCACTTACGTATCAATCGTCGTGTTCATATCCGGGTATTTATCTACATCACCATATAACGAATCCACATAATACACTATTTCTCTTATCGGATTTATCGCAACCAACAACCAGTGTCCACTGTAAAATAAAACAAAAGTATCGATATAGTAATTTTATACGCAACATCAAAAAATGAAAAATGATAATAAATGAAGTAAGAATGCAAATCTAACCCGTTGCCAGTTGTTGCGGTGAAAATCGGATAACAAATTATTAATTAATTTGCATCATATTTCTTTTACAACCGACTTTGATTTATCCAAAGGAAAGGTTCAAGATCGTTAGAAAAACCTAAAGGGGAAAGATCTAAGGTTCGGGGGTTGGTTACATCTAGGGAAGGTATTAGCATCCTAAACGTCCGTAGTACTCTACGGGAACCTCTTGTTTTAATGTTATCTTATGTTTGCTAAAGGTTCTATGCTAAAGGTTGAAAACCCTAGGGGTTAGTATCTAAGTATACTCGACAAAGCATCGCACTTTGCGCCTACGTATCCTCGGGAATAGAATCTGAGTATGCGTAGTTCTACTTCTACTGAATTATAAACTATGGTCAATATTCAGAGGGGAAATGAGTGCAAGCTCATTGTAGAGTTTAAGAACTCTCTAAATCTAGTTGTAATGGTCCTATGTTGAAGTTTAGTTAGTAGGGGAAAGCGATAAATTCATTAGGACGAATACCACTAAGAGTTTAAGAACTCTCTCCTAAAGCTAGTTATGATTTCTATGGCTCTCGATTAAGCCAAGAAATAAAGTTTTCTCCTAAGAGGTTACTTAGGTTAAGGTGGGAGGTCATGACTTTAAGAGTCAACAATAATAACCTTCTTTTGGAATGGGGGAAAAAAAGTTTAAGATAATAATAAAAGGCATGATAAGAGCTAAAACATTGATATAATATGAGGAGATAAAAGCAACATAAGCATGAGGATGGCAATATGTTTCATGACAAAGTATGGATAAGATGAACATGATTATTATAAAGACATGTCAATATGTTTCGATCTTAAGGAAGACAAACATAGAGAATGATATTAATCAAGGTTGACAATTAAGGAAGAATAACATTCATATCAAAATTAAATACAAGATGAATCAAGCATGGATGGTAGTTCAAGATTTAAACAAGTATTAGTGAAATAACACCCATAAGATCAATGATGTTCATAAAGAAATGTTAGCAATTAAACCAAGGTGATAAGCAAAAAACAATTAACAACACCATTAGAATACAAGATGATAATTAAAAGTTAAAGGTTAACAATTAAAAACAAATTGGTACACAATAACAACACATGTGGACAATTAGAAATTAAAACATATTGATAATTAACACTTACAAGTTAACAATTAACAATGAAAATTAACAATACAAATTGATTAACAATTACCAATTAAGATGCAAATTGACAAACAATTATCAATTAAATTAACAATACCAATTAATAATTAAAATGAGAGCCATAATTAACCATTAAAAATAAATTGCTAATTTAAAAAAGGAGATAAAAATATTTGGAGTTTTTGAATAAAGAAAAATAAAATAAAAAGGTTTTTCTAAAAGTGATTAAAAACAGAAAAATAAAATAAATAATAAAAGGAGAGGCGCAGGGGGGTGTATGAGTAAATTGGTTTAGTTTTAAAATGAGAAGGATAGAATTGGGCCAGAACTGGGGGTGGCAGCAGCAATTGGGGCGCAAGGCCCAGGAGAGGAAAAAAAAGAAAATACAGGCGAAATAAATAAAAATACAAAATGGGTTGATCCAAGGATCGAACCCAGGCATGGTAGGTAAAATGCGAGGCAAGTGCATGTGTGTGACCGTTGGGACGGTGTGTTTCATCCGGTAAGCGAATGCTTCGATAACATTATAAACTAAAGTGAAATCATGAAAATATTAATGGAAGAAAGCACACGCGCACGTGAACTGAGTGAATACAACGTTAATACCAAATGGTCAACATTATTTAATTCATCAACTGCCAAAACAAGACATGTTGGACCAAACAACTTGCCACATTCCATACTCACCCATGGAAACTCACGCAGTAGAAACATGAATACCCACGTGAAACAACAACAACAAAGCAGAGACAATACAATGATTTCTCATCATCTCCTCCATCATTATCTCACCAGACTTAATCAAACGACATAAATTAAAACTTAATCAATGCAGAGCCTAAATAAAAGAAAACTATCCAGCCCCACACACGACATAATAATGCAATCACCAGTGAAAACGAAACAAAACAACATAGGTGCACTCAGGAATGAAATCAAATCAATATACGACACTTTAAGCCACTCGAGTTAACCACACATTAGGTACCTTGACAACCTCTTAAAGTTCCTTTTTTTAAAACTTCAACATGACAGTACGCGATCCATATGTTCCAATAATCCAAACTGGCGGTGCAAAGGTTTCACTCACACAACATTTTACTTGCATTGGATTTATAAAATCAAACTGATTATATTATGGAAATAGCATCGACGTCAATGATATCAATATACCAAACACAACTTCCAAATATAACAGACATAGACACAAGTAACTGGTCAAGGTGAGAAACCTAGAACGAGGCCAACAAAATCATGCCAACATACAATCACATATTGCTATCCTAGACTATCATGAAATGAAGCACATAGCTTAAAGCTTTAAGTAACAGCATGACACCAAAGTTCCAAATCAAACACTAACAGTGCATCAAAGCAAATGTATTCGAGTAGCATTCATATTAACACAGGTTAATGTCAATCAAGAAGATGTATGAAACTTCCATCAATCTCCACAAAAGTTTATACACACCATGCATATACATCATGAACATATAAACATTGACAACACATTAAACCAAAGCATATTCAACACGGTCTATAGGCATGATAGGTATCATAATAGTGAGTTAAGAGACTAACCTGGTATCCAAGCAAATGGTGACACCCTCCTTCCTTGCAGCCACTTGAGCTAACTAAAACACTAAGTTTCTGAGTTGTTTGTGTGTTGTTTTGTTGATGGACCGCCTCTTATTTCAGTACAGTATGTTTGGCCATGAAGTGGTGAGTGCATGGTTTTCTTTTGTTGTGAAAGGTAATGAAAGAGAATCATCCTCTAATGGTGTTTTGGCAGAAGCAAACCAAAAGCGGGAGTACTCTTAAGTGAAGGCTACTGTGTATATTTCCTTCGTTTTCTTATTGTTAATGGTCTCACCAGGAGAAGGCAGCTTCCTTGTTCTCGTCCCCCCTCAACAAAAGAGATGGTGCCTCCTTTATAGGCGAACTGACAGATTATTCGCATGGTAAGCTCAACGGCTATTTGCTTTTCAAGAGCAAACGTGATAGATTTTGGATACTACACTCATAGCCTTTTCTACCCTGCCTACCTTGAGCCAAGTGATATTTGAAATGGTTGCTTCTTGTGCGCTTTTGTCAGCTGAAAAGGTATGAATCATGGAGCATTATACGATGGGTGCTTATTGGCTTTTTTGTATTTTGTTGCATAGTACAAGGTATTTGTACTTGGAGTTGTCCTTTTCAACGGGTTTTAGGGCAAAAGCTTCTTTGGAAACTGATGCAAATGGAGCCGTTGGTGTACCTGGTGAAAGCTGTGACCTTAGCATGGTTTAGAAAAGAAGAAACAAGTCACCTTGATCCCATGTGTCCAGTAACATTGTTTTCTTTTTCTTTGTAGTAACGTGGGTTCATGGACAAGCAAACTTGTATTAATTATCTCTTTTTGCATTATAAAGGACACGGTTTGGTATCTAAAGAAATAATTTAAAACAAAATAAGTGAACTTAGTTTTTTAGGAAAATTGTTATAATTAAATGGAAATAAATTTAGACAAAAATGATTAGAAATTGGTTATTGAAATAGAATTTGGAAAAAAAAAGAATAAATGATTTTTTAGAAAAAGATTAGATTTAGAAAATAAATATTTAGAACAATATTAGTGAATAGTTATTTGATATTGGTTTAGAAATGAAAATGATAATTGAGGATGAAAAAAAAGCCAAAGAGAGGGTGATGGAAATATCTGAGAGAATCGCTTGATCCCAATGCTCTGCCCATAACCCTAGTTAATCACTTCTTGTATCTCCTGAGAACAAGACTTAATTCACAGATAAAGCAAACAAAACTGATAAAAAGGTTAGTTATGCAATATGTCGGACCTAAGATGCACAAATGAAGATGACATCTAAGGGTAAAAATTTAGGGTACAACAGTTGCCCCTATTTAAATAGCTTCACCAGATGGCACAAGGAACGGAGATTCCAGGGGCATCAAGGTGGAAGGTATTTAAATATAGCAGACCAAAAATTTTGCCCTTAGATGGAATGCGAATGCTAAGGACAAGCGACAAACACGTAAATGCTGACATGCCATGAACTTCTAAAAATGATGATATGATGCCAGGAATGCAAAAGATGCAGACAGACCAGACACCAGGGACAACAGGAAGCAAACACACAAGATAAGCTTCGCCGGGGAAAGACGGAAGCTAGTATCCATAAGAAAAACTCACTGGGGATACAGGCTTACCAACGAAAGAGACTCACTGGGGAGGCTCCAAAGGAACACTGGGGAAAAGACCACAGACAATCTCTATTGGGGAAAGATCCGGGAAGATAGACTACTGGGGGCAAAACAAACCCACACTTTTCCTGGGCATAAAACCAGAAAGAAAAACCTGATCACTAGTGATCAGTTCAAAGGAGACAAGCAACCAAACGAAGACTTCCTGGGGATCTCAAACTGAAGAGTTCAAAATGGGATCTTCAAGAAAAGCCAGGAGGACAGAGACAAACCCTGCGCACCAGATAAGAGTCTTAAAGTTGAAGAAATTTGTTCTGAGAAGCTTAGCTTAAAGCAAGTTTCAGAAATCAAGATAAGGGTTCAATGTCTAACACGATTCGAACAAGAACAGTTGTAGCGAGCGATTTTGGACGCGGTTCTTAAGCGCTGGTCGCTCTCTGCGGTTTGAGCGTTGACTATAGGTCGATTCATTTTTTATCCTATTGTGAGCTGAATAAGGAAGGGAAATAGATGTCTCCAATTAACCCTGCTTGCATACTGAGTTTAAACAGCGGTCTGTTAGGTTACGGATGCTATCAATGTGGGGGGGCCTTTGTACTGGTTATTTGTATTTTCGCCAATACTGATTTCTTTCTTTCTAGGACTTTCTAGCGGGGAACAAGGGTTAGGATGTTAGGACTGATGCTTTTTGATAGGTATGTGAGAGTATGGGATTTTGGTTTTTTGTTGATTGCGCTCGCTATGATCTTTTCTTTTGATCTTATGCCTACGTATTCCCGTTTACCGAAACAGGGAAATCAGAGCGTTCGTAATTCCTCCTATTCTATGGGAGGAAATGGGTGTTTTTTGTGTCTTGTTCAAAGCCCAAGACGTGATACTTGTCTTGTTCAAACTCCCTCTTGTTGGATACTTGTACAGATTCAGAAGCCCGTAGGCAATGAATCGTGTAGTGTTCTTGGATGAAGCTTTGAAGAAAATCCAAGTTAACTTGTTAGTCAAGGTTGTTTGACTGAACTTTGTATTGGAAAGGGTGACTTTCAATAGGTAGATACAGTTATGGTGTAGTAACTGTTAGATAATCACAGGTTATGATTTAGGGAGTGAGATGAGTTTCTCTTATCAATTAGATGTGACTTCTAATGATAAAGACTTCATTGGGTAGTGATAGGTTAACGTGGGTGCTTTCTGTAAACCTGAGGTTCTTTACATAAAACTATACTAGTGATAGTGATTCCTTCTTCCTGGATTGGTATCCCCCAGATGTAGGTGAGTTGCACCGAACTGGGTCATCATATTCTGTGTTGTTTATCATTCTGCTATTTTCAGTTCAGTCTTGATTAACATGTTGGATCAGATGTTGTGGCGTCTGTGATTTTGCAGTTCTGATATTCAAGGTATTAGTCTGTTGTTGTTCCTCTGCGTTTAAATGTTTATGCAGAACAATGTCGTGACATGTGTTAGGACATCTGCTGTCTGCATATGCCAGAATTTCAATTAGTATCAGAGCAGGCATCCTGTCTGGTTCTGGATAACATCTTTGGGAGATACTTAATGGCGTTTAAACAATGAGGAGTTTTGAAGATCAGATCAATCAACTCAGACATACTTAAGGGTATTAATTGATGAGATGGATGTTCTGGATCGAAGGTAACAACCCAGAGGTTGTTCATGTTGCTGAGGAGGTTCTACAGCAACTGCAGGAGAAGTGGCTAGTTCTCTTGTTCGGGTGTCTTATAAGATGTTCTGACATCTTATTAGGGCAAGCAAGATCTGTTCCTTGGTGGTTCCGCTGCATGTGTTTCTGATGGAAGTGCCCTAGAATTATGGGATTCTGGAGTTGTTACTGAAGACAGTTGGTGGAAGATCCCAATCGTCAACCTCTATTTGTGAAGATATCTGCGTTCTTTTATTCCAAAGTCGGGAGCGATGGAATGAAGGGAGTTGTTGGTAGATATCTGGTATAGTGACTTGGTACTTGGAAGCTTGGTTTCTTGGTGCAGTTGAAGTCAGTTGAAGAGGAGAGGAGTTGACTTGAAGTTTATCAAGTTCTTGCTCTGGGAGTTTGATAAATTTTTGATCGGCTAGGTTGTCAAAGATACTTGAGAATTATCTCAAGTCCACTCATAAAGACGTCTCAGTCGTTCAACTGGAGTCTTCTAGTTATTCTTCCGACTAGAAGGTGTTTCTTTGAAACATAATCTGAAGAAAGTGGAGGTGATTTATTTTCACCATCCAAAACAGGAAGGAAGGATTCATCTCTCTTAACTCTAAGAGTGGATCTAATCTGATTGGAGCGTTCAGAATTGTTGAGGTAAATAGGGTTCGTTCAGAGAGAATCTCAGTTACTTGAGTTAAGAGTGGCAGCCTTAGTATCTCAACACTGTTTGTCAAAGAAGATACTTGCAAAAGATTGAATACTTGATAAGTGTTCATGAAGTGATCTAGTGGAGCTTAGCTACAACAGTGAAGAAGGGTTATTGGACAAGGATTTAAGATCAATTGTTATTTGTGGAGTTCACTAGTATTTAATTGATTATCCTTGAAAGTCAAGATTGTTGATGTTCAACAAGATGTTGGAACATCTCATCATCAGAGTTTGTGCAGAATCATGGGATGGGTACTGCATATGCTTTAGCATCTGTTTTGATCTTAGGTGGTGACCTAAGAAGTTGCTTCAGTCGGGTGTGACAGAAGCATGTGTTCTCTAGAGACTTTCCTGGCAAGAAACTGGTCTGGACTTTGGTGATGTTGAAGATGAAGATGAAGACATCATAATCTTGATGGTTACTTCTTGGATTTTGGTTTTCTGAATCTGTGAATGAGGCACACCTTTGATGCTAAAAGGTTGATTGGATCAACCAGTGGTTTTCTTATACAAAGCCTAAGAGGAGGCTATTGGCCCAACAAGAGGGAGTTTTTATGTGTCTCGTACGAAGCCCGAGAGAGAGGCTAAAAGGGTTGACTCAACAGGAGAATCTTTTATACACAACAAGAGAGTGTTTTTGTATCTCGTACGAAGCCCGAGATGGAGGCTAAAAGTTTGACTGCCTCAACAAGAGAGCCTTTGTATCTCGTACGAAGCCCGAGATGGAGGCTAAAGGTTTGATTGACTCAACAAGGGAGTCTTTGTATCTCGTACAAAGCCCGAGATGGAGGCTATTTGACTCAACAAGAGAGTTTTTTGTATCTCGTACAAAGCCCGAGATGGAGGCTGTTGTTTATTTGGATCAATAAGAACCTTTTTGTATCTCGTATAAAGCCCGAGATGGAGGCGAAAGGGGTAATTGACTCAACGAGGGAGCCTTTTATATGTCTCGTACAAAGCCCGAGAGAAAGGCTAAACATTGTTTGACTCCGCTGGGGAGAATTTTGGTATCTCGTACGAAGCCCGAGATGGAGGCTAAACGTTTGCTTCGCTGGGAAGAATCATTGAACAAAGCCCAAAAGGAGGCTATGGTAACTATTTCAGTTAAGTGACAGGTCCAATGTACTGATTTTAAAAGAGAAAATCAGTTCTTATATGAGCAACAATGTACTCAGGGATTTGATTTGAGGATCAGGGATATTTTCTTCTCTTTGAGGAAACGGGAAATCCAAAGGGTATTGAGACTGTCCGAGTCTGCGGGTTTCCTTCTTATTTAACGAAGGGGTCACTTGAGAATGTCTTTGAGACTCAAGGAAGTTAGACTGCCCGTGTCTAGAGTTTTATCTTTTGTACTATGCTTTGAGAAACAGTAGTAGACTCTATGAAAGGACTGTTCTATGAGAATGACTAGGTTCTGTTCCTATACCTCTAGGAGGTCGTCGGGACAATTTATACGAAGCCCAAGAGGAGGCTGGAAACTTTTAAGAAGCTGACGGGTCCTTATACTAAGCCCAAGAGGAGGCTATCATTCCCGAAGGAAGAAATCATTATACGAAGCCTAAGAGGAGGCTGTGAATACTTCTAAGAAGCTGTAGGGTCCTTGTACGAAGCCCAAGAGGAGGCGGGGTTGCTTTTAAAAAGCCCTTGGGTCGTTGTATAATGCCCAAGAGGAGGCCGATGCTTTTAGGAAGCCCGTGGGTCCCCAAACCCCGAGAAATTCAAGGCAAGCTATTCACAAGGAATAGGTCAAGTCAGGAAAGTTCGAGAATTTGGAAGAAACTCAAAGATGCCATTCACGGAGAAGACATTCATCTTAGGGAGTAGAGTTTCTTGACAATTCCTAATGAGGACAGCCGAAGAGAAGACTGTATCTGGTGATCCTATTGGGGATCTAGTTGTCTATTTCTACGAATAAACGAAACGGCGTCACCTAGTTCTAGACGTAGTTGCCGGGGAAACTCTAAATATCTATACTATTATTACACAGTTGATATGAGTTTATGAAAGAAGACTTACAGCGAAACAACCCCACAATACAGTTATATATATATATATGAGTTTTTGAAAGGAGACTTACAGTGAAACAGCCCCACAATACAGTTATATACATATGAAAGCGGTAAATGAAAGCGGGTATACACTTACTCGGTTGTAGAGCTTCCATGCTGTTTGGTTAGTTGTTCAACAAAGAAAGATTGAAAACAACAGTATATTCAAAATCAAAGGAGAAAGTGCTTTGAAAAAGAAAGATTTGGGGCTTACAGCTTAAGGAGAGGCCCAGGGTTTTATCAGTGAGCGCACTGTTGAATTTGTACAGAGGGACTTATACAAGTGATTGAGGCCCAAGAAAGGTTTTTTGTACAAAGGGATGGGTCTTACACTCTATCAAGAGGCCCAAGTGAGTTTTAAGAAAATAAATGCGTCTTACTACTCGAGGGTAGGCCCAATGGTTAATTTTAAAAAGGGCGACGATCGCGCCGAGGTTTTGTAAACACCGTGGGACTTATTCAAGTGACTGGGGCCCAAAATTTTGGTATTTATAAAGGGATTGGGTCTTACACTCTATTAGAGGCCCAAAGAGTTTAAAGAAAAGAAATGGGGCTTACAACACGAGGGGAGGCCCATAGTCTTTATTTTCAAGATGAATATTCACTTTTAAAATGCTTAAAAAAACAATTAAAAATGAATTTATTCACAAAAATACCAACTATATTAAATAAATAATATAAATTTGATTTTTTTGTAGAATAAAATATTTTACTATTTTTTTGATTTTTCAGAAAAAGAACCAATCAAAAATAATCAAAATTGAAGGAGTTATTAATTTTCCAAATTATTAAAAAATAATAAGAAAATATAAAAAAGAGGGGTTGGGTCTTACACTCTATTAGAGGCCCAAAGTGTATTTTTGTACAAAAGATGGGGCTTACAACTCAGGGAGAGGCCCAAAATATTTTCAGTTTGAAAATGGCGATCGCGTCGAGATTTTTAACGTATCGGGACTTATACAATAACTGAGGCCCAAAATTGTTTCGTTAAAAAAGGGTTGGGTCTTGCACTCTAATAGAGGCCCAAGTGTTAAAAAATGAAAAGAAATGGGACTTACAGCTCAAAGAGAAGCCCAGTTGATTTTCGTTTGAAAATGGCGATCGCGCCGAAGTTTTCTTTTAACGCAGAGGGACTTATACAATATGTGAGGCCCAAAATGTTTTGGTTAAAAGGGGATTGGGTCTTACACTCTAATAGAGGCCCAAAAGTTTTGAATGGGTCTTATAGCTCGAGGAGAGGCCCAAATTTTTTAAAGAAAAGAAATGGGGCTTACAACACGAGGGGAGGCCCATAGTCTTTATTTTCAAGATGAATATTCACTTTTAAAATGCTTAAAAACAATTAAAAATGAATTTATTCACAAAAATATCAACTATATTAAATAAATAATATAAATTTTATTTTTTTGTAGAATAAAATATTTTACTATTTTTGTGATTTTTCAGAAAAAGAACCAATCAAAAATAATCAAAATTGAGGGAGTTATTAATTTTTCAAATTATTAAAAAATAATAAGAAAATATAAAAAAAGAGGGGTTGGGTCTTACACTCTATTAGAGGCCCAAAGTGTATTTTTGTACAAAATATGGGGCTTACAACTCAGGGAGAGGCCCAAAATATTTTCAGTTTGAAAATGGCGATCGCGCCGAGATTTTTAACGTATCGGGACTTATACAATAACTGAGGCCCAAAATGGTTTCGTTAAAAAAAGGTTGGGTCTTACACTCTAATAGAGGCCCAAAAGTTTTGAATGGGTCTTATAGCTCGAGGAGAGGCCCAAGGTTATTTCTTAAAAAGGCGACGATCGCGCCGTTTGTTTTTGACGGTATCGGGGCTTATACAATGAATGAGGCCCAAAAATGATTTGGTCAAAAAAGGATTGGGTCTTACACTCTATTAGAGGCCCAAGTGTTTAAAAAAGATTTGTTAGGGTGAAAATCAAAGAAAACCCCAATTTCATTTTTTAGGCATTTTTTCAAGAAAAATTAAGTAAAAAATGATAAAAATATCAAATAAAATCATTAAATAATGATTAAAGTTTATGAAAAAAAATATTTTATCAAGATAAATATTTAAAATCATTTTGGTTTTAAAAATCAAGAAAAAAAAAAGAAATCATTTTAAAAGCATTTAAAACAATTTAAAACACTATTTTTAAATATATTAAAAATAATACTTTTTTTTGTGATTTTTTTGGATTAAAATATTATGGGGTACGAATTTGAAAATGATGATTTTTTGCTATGTGAAAAAAATTGGTTGAGTTTTGAAAATAAAAAGTAGGAAAAAGAGAAAAGATATCAAAATATCATCTCCGACATTTTTTTGGGGTAAAAACGAGTACCGAAACTTTAATTTTCAACACGTTTTTATCAAATTTCAAACACTCATAACTCTCTCAATTTTTATCGGAATCAAAATCCGGAAGTACCTGCCTGACCGATTTTTCACAAGGAATCCGATGATATTACTCACGTGCACGGAAAATCGACGCACAAAACGCAGAAAAAACTGCTATCGTTTTGAAAATACCGTTCCGCGCCGAATTTCCAACACGCGTAACTCTCTCGATTTTTATCGGAATCAAAATACGGAAGTACCTACCTGACCGATTTTTTGCAAGGAATCCGATGGTATTACTCATGTACACAGAAAATCGACGTATAAAACTCAGAAATTAAAAAACAAAAACTGTTATCGATTAAAAACATCGTTCGGCGTTGAATTTCAAACACGCGTAACTCTCTCGACTTTTAACCGAATCAAGATCCGCAAAAGCCTATCCTGACCAATTTTTCGCAAGGAATCTAATGGTATCGCTCACGCACGTCGAAACTCAACGTACAAAACGCAGCGATAAAAAAACCAGAGCTGCTGCGTGTAAAAACATCGTTTCGCTTAAAATTTCCAACGCGCGTAACTCTCTCGATTTTTAACCGAATCAAGATCCGCAAGAGCCTATCTTGACCGATTTTTCGCAAGGAATCCAATGGTATTACTCACGCACACAGAAAATCGACGCACAAAACGCAAAAATTAAAAAACAAAAACTGCTATCGTTGTTTTCGACGCCGTTTGGCGTAAAATTTCCAACGCGCGTAACTCTCTCAATTTTCATCGGAATTGAAATCCGTAAAAACCTATCTTGACCGATTTTTCTCAAGGAATCCAATGGTGTTATTCACGCACTCGGAAACTCACTGTACAAAGCGAAAAAAACAGAATCGCTATCGTTAATTCGACGCCGTTTCGCGTAAAATTTCCAACGCGCGTAACTCTCTCAATTTTCATCGGAATTGAAATCCGTAAAAACCTATCTTGACCGATTTTTCGCAAGGAATCCAATGGTGTTACTCATGCAAACTAAAACTTAATGTATAGAACACACCAATGAAGAAAAGACAGAACTGAACATGGTTTCAAAACAACCAAAATTCCACATAAAAACATGTCAAAATGCAAACAGTGGGAGGATCACAACATACACATTAAGGACTACATTTTTACCTCAAGAATTGTTCAATATGATGCATGTATGTGGACAACAAAGAAAAGCATGATTCAAAGAATTCAAGTTGTGGATTTTACCTCTTTTTTGGAGATTTTGGGCAACCTTCCAAGTGCTTTGTTCCAGAAATGATTTGATGCTTTGGACAACCTCAAATGACCTCTTAGAAGCTTTTAGGATGGTTGGAATTGGCTGGAAACCTCTGGAGCAAGTTTGTGCACTTTCTCGCGAAATGGTCAAAAACGGCCAAAATGCCAACTCTCTCAAATGGTGTTCCAGATGTGTGGCACCATTTGGGATAGCTCAAGGATGGTATTTAGAGTGTGTTTGAGGTTTTATCTGGTTTGAAAAGTGACTGAATCAAGACATGGCTTGAAAAATGCAAAAAAGTGTCATTTTGAGGTTTTGAGAGGTGACTTTGATGTTGTGATTACAGGTCACTTTTGATGGTTTGCACAGCTTACATATGATATATATGAGGTGTGTGTGTGATTAGTTTGAGTGGAATTGCTCTCTAGCTCAAAAACTCAGAATTTCCTTGCTAATGAAGGCATTTTGGAGTGAAAGAGAGAATTTGAGGAAAGCATCTGTTTGATGGCTTTGGTGTACTCAAACTGAGCACAAATGAGCTCTATTTATAGTGGAGCAAGTTTGTTTTGGGATCCACAGTGAATGGTGGCTGCAGCAGGTGTTTGTTCCATGTTGGCCAATGGAAATCCAAGTCTCCTCTAGCCATTGACTAGAGGTTAGGGCACAGGCTGCTGGTTCCCTTGGTCTTGGATAAGTCTTGACTAATTTCAGATGAGAATGGCTCAGTACATGCCACCTCCAAGCATCCATTAAATGCTCCAAACCAAAATTGGAGTTTTGTCCCTCTTTTAGGGATTTCTAGGCTTTGGCATGCTTTTCTTTGTTCCTTGGACTTGGGAGGTTCATGGATCAGATCATCCCACTTGGATTTGATCCTTAGATGTGTCCAAGCTGATGACAAGGCTTGAAAATTTGTGTGGCACAAAAAATGTGCAAATCTGCCTTGTAAAATTCAGCTTCAGCAAGGGCTTTTGTAAGATCCATAACTCCTTGCTCGAGTATGCTACATGGACGTTATAGGACTTTTCGGAAAGCTTAGATGACGTACTTCAACTTTGATGTTTAACGTTAGACCTGGTTCAACTTGGATCATGGAGAAAAACAGCCTTGAAGTTGGGACATTGTGCTGAAATTACAAGGCAGATTTTTGGCTAAGTGCTAAAAAATGTCAATTTTAACTTTTTAGCCATTTTGATCCAAGCATAACTCAAAATCCTTAATGAATTTGACTTAGGTCTAGTTGAAGTTTTTGTAGAGGGTAATGAGGGCTACAAATCAAGCTTTGGATGGAGAAAAATGGCTTTGTGGTTTAGGAGTTATGATCCTCCAAAGTTGGTACCCTTGCCACTTTTTTTCATAACTTAGAAAAATTTCTAAGTTTTTATAGTTACCCCTTTTACAAGTTATCCCACTTTCTTTGATTTTTCTTGATGAATGATGATTCCAATCACACATTAACATCATTTTAGGGTTAAAAAACCATTTTTATGAAAAATCTCAAAAAGTCAAAGTTTGACTTTTGTGCACAGTTGACTTTTTATCAGATGAATTCCAAACTGTGCGATTCTTCAGGAAATCATGTCCTTGACCTAAATCAAAATTGATGGACATGTTCCATGGGTGTTATAGGGTGTATTTAATCGTGTCCCACGGCTTGGGAGCATGTCCTGGTCAAAAGTCAAAGCTACAGTTGACTTTTCCCGCGAAACCCCAACTGTGGTTCAGATGAAATTGAAACTTGTTGCTCAAGCTTCTTGGGTCAATCCATTGTTGCAAATGGATCAACGTGGTATGTTGGAGACCCTCAAATCATGTCTTGAGGTCTTGGCTCATGATTTGTCCCAAAAGTCAACTTAGGGGTGAATTAGGTCAAGAAACCCTAATTCCTGATTTTTAATGTATGCATCCCCTGAGGCTAAATTGACTTGATGATGGGGTTTATGATGTTTCATGGAGCATTTTAGGTTATGCTTTAAAGCATTGGCTCATGCCCAGAGGAAAATTTCCATCTGGAGGCCCTAGTCGACCAAACCCTAATTTGGTGACACTGGCGATCCTGAGGCTTGATCCACCTAGAAGGGAGAAAACTTGTGCTTAATCCTTGAAGTGGGAGTCCTCTTGATCCATTGTGGATGTTTGAGAGGCTAGACAAGTTGAAGATCATGTCATTCCTTGATTGATCCTTTGTCTAAGAGCTCTGCGAGGGCTTGAAAGCCTAAATCCTGCTTGTAGTGAATGCTTACCCACCTTTGGGGAGACTAATGAGGTACAAAGGTACATCCATATTGTGCTGATGATTTGCACAATGATGGGAAATCTTAGTGGTCAAAATTTGGGGTATGACAGATGCCCCTATTTAATCTTCTTGGACCCGAAGGTGTGAATGACGAAGGTATTCGGGCATTCGGGGTGCAAGAGGATTAAATATCGGAATACCTGAAATTTTGATGGTGGTTATGAATGGTAGCTTACACATTCATCTTCTTTAGCTAAGCGAAGATGCTTAGAAAAGGTAAACTTCCCCTCGATCCTGGTCTTCAGCCAAGGAGCTGGTCTCAGTTTTCTTTTGAAATAAACTTCCCCTCGATCCTGGTTTCCTACCAAGGAACTGGTCTTAGTTTCTTTTGTAAACTTCCCCTCGATCCTGGTTTCCTACCAAGGATCTGGTCTCGGTTTCTGATATAAACTTCCCCTCGATCCTGGTTTCCTACCAAGGACCTGGTCTTAGTTGCTGAAATAAATTTCCCCTCGATCCTGGTTTCCTACCAAGGAACTGGTCTCAGTTTCTTTTGTCAATAAACTTTCTTGACAAGGAACGCTATTAGTAGCGGTTTTCCTCAAACTTCTCGCCAAATTTTCCTGGGGAGATGCCATTTGAGTGGAAAAAGATTTTGATGTCAGACTTGCTGGGGAACTCAATCGTCTGAGCTGTAGAGGTACACAAACTTCTCTATTTTGGAGACGCCATTTGTCGATTCTACTGGGGAAAGCGAGTCTCTTGAGAGACTATTTTCGTTTGGGGACTTACATCATACTTTTCTCAGGATCTTTCCGGAGAAATGCCATATGATGGAATCCAATTTTGAGGTGCCGATGACCTTTTCATCAATGGTTTTTTCGGAGAAAAACTGCCGTACCGCCGAATCTCTGATTAAGAGGCTTTCTCTGTGGATTTTCCTTAATCCGGGAAAGCAAGGATATCATCTTTAATGGTGAAGAGTGATATTTGTTGAAAGTTTTCTTGTTTCTCATAGGTTCAAGTTATCAAAGTGGTCAAGGACCGTCTCTAATCCAGAGATAAACGGGAGAGAGATTGCTTAGATGATTCACTTCCTAACGAGGAAAGGTCTGACAACTCGATTGAGAGGACTTTTATCACTAGGGGATAAGACCGACTAGAGTGATAGTGATGCAATATGAATGTGAATGCAAATCAATAATGCATGATGTATGTATGTATATGCGGACAAAACTGACACGACATACAAACTAAAAGATGAACATAACTGGATACTCGGCCATCACGGGGCGTGTAGAAATATCGCTGGTTCAAGATAGCAATTCTGCCTTGCTTAGGAGAAATGGTCCCTGTTGGGAGCGACGCCGGTCGGGCTTAGGAGATGAGAACTCGGCCGAGGATGTCAGACGAAACATGGTCTCTGACATTGCTGATCCTTCATTCAGGCGTACTGGTCTAGAAGGAGTACTTTGATTCTGCACTTTGAGGTTCGAACACCTTTGGAGACGCGATTGATGTTCTTTCGATGTTTAACAATCAAAAGAAATTGCCATCTTTATTAAAAAGCAGAAAAAGTTTTATCAAGTAAATTCATTTTTGTTTCATTTCAAGAATCGTTAATCATGTTAACAACGTCGTTCTGTAAAGCTAAAACAAATAAGAATTACAAACAAAAGCACAAGGGCTCAAATTTTATTGATAAGATGGAAATCAGCCAAACGCGTGATTCCAAAGAATATTTACAAAGTTTGAAAATGGTAATTTACAGGGAAAAGGGCTACGTTGAAACATAACGACCACTATCCTTCTACCAACTTTGAATTCGGGACATCCTGAGCTTCTGTCGAAGATGACCTTGACTGGAGTTTTCCTCCGATGGATGCTGTAACTGCTGCTGCTGAGGGACTTGCCTCTGTTGAACATAGTTACTTGCCATTATCCCTAATTTTTGCCTGGATTGTACTTTGATGTTTCCAATCCATCGGGATGATTTTTTTTCATGTCTCTAACTTTTACCTGGACCGCCCTTTCGGGTTTTCAATCCACCGAGACGTCTTTTTTTTTTTAGTTTAGGCAAAGTATTTCTTGACTACATCAACGTTCGTGGGGTAGGCAAATTCCTCTCCGTCCATGGTTGCAAGTCTCAAGGCACCGCCTGAGAAAGCTTTCGTGACCACATAGGGGCCATCATAATTTGGGGTCCACTTGCCCCGAGAGTCAGTGAGAAATGATTGTATCTTCTTGAGCACGAGGTCTCCTTTTCTGAAGATACAAGGTCAGACCTTTTTGTCGAACGCCCTTTTTATTCTCTGTTGATAAAACTGACCGTGGCATAGTGCCGTTATTCTCTTTTCTTCGATCGGATTCAGTTCATCGTGTCGGCTTTGCACCATTCAGCTTCGGTGAGCTTCGCTTCCATCAATACCCGGATTGATGGGATCTCTACCTCTATGGGGAGCACTGCCTCCATGCCATACACTAGAGAGAAAGGGGTAGCCCCAATTCCGTTTCCGTAATGATTGACAGCTCCATCAAAGATAAGTCCCCACTGGGAACCTGGTTCTGGCCCTTCACTGGGTAGCGGCTCATCGCAGTCTTTCATTTTTAGATACATGACATCTTCGTCTGGGAAGTCAAACCCGATTGATTCTTGATCGTCAATCGGTTGATGAGCCAAATGATCGGCTAAAATACTTCCCTTAACGGCTTTCTGAGCGTGGTACTCTATGTCATATTCTGATAACAGCATCTGCCAACGGGCAATTCTTCCCGTAAGAGCAGGTTTTTCGAAAACGTACTTGATTGGATCCATTTTGGAGACCAACCAAGTAGTATGACGAATCATGTATTGGCGAAGACGTTTGGCTGCCCAAGCCAAAGCACAGCAAGTTTTCTCGAGCATCGTGTACCGAGCCTCGCAGTTGGTGAATTTCTTGCTCAGATAGTAAATGGCAGACTCTTTCCTTTTGGTTTCGTCTTGTTGGCCAAGTACACATCTCATTGAGTCCTCTAGAACTGTGAGGTAAATGATCAGTGGTCTTCCTTCCACTGGAGGTGATAGAATCGGAGGATTCAATAGATATTCCTTGATACTGTCGAAGGCGGTTTGGCAATCTTCTGACCAAACGCAATCCTGGTTCTTTTTGAGTAACTTGAAGATCGGCGCGCATGTCGCGGTCATAAGGAATATGAATCTGGAGATGTAGTTCATACGTCCCAGGAATCCTCTGACTTGTTTTTAAGTTTTCAGAGAAGGCATTTCTTGAATGGCCTTGACCTTGTTAGGATCAACCTCAATTCCTTTCTGGCTGACGATGAACCCTAGTAGTTTCCCTGAACGGACACCGAAGGTGCACTTGTTGGGATTCAAGCGGAGCTTGAATTTTCTTAGACGTTCGAACAATTTTGACAGATGTTCAATGTGCTCACTCTCTGTTTTTGATTTTGCAATCATATCATCGACATACACTTCGATTTCCTTGTGTATCATGTCATGAAACAGAGTAGTCATGGCCCTTTGATAGGTTGCCCCGGCATTCTTCAAACCGAACGACATTACCTTGTAACAAAAGGTACCCCATGGAGTAATGAATGAAGTTTTCTCCATGTCTTTCGGCGCCATTTTAATCTGGTTATAGCCCGAGAATCCATCCATGAAGGAGAATACTTTGAACTTTGCTGTGCTGTCAACCAGCATGTCAATGTGTGGTAAAGGAAAGTCATCCTTTGGACTTGCCTTGTTTAGATCTCTGTAATCAACACACATTCTGACCTTTCCATCCTTTTTGGGGACGGGTACGATGTTGGCTAACCATTGAGGATATTCAGATGTAGCAAGGAAACCCACGTCAATCTGTTTCTGTACCTCCTCTTTGATTTTGATGGCCATGTCCGGGTGAGTCCGTCTCAACCTTTGCTTTACTGGCGGACATTCTGATCTCAACGGTAAGTGATGTTCCACGATGCTGGTATCCAACCCTGGCATATCCTGATAGGACCAAGTGAATACATCGGGGAATTCTTTGAGAAGCTTTATCAAACTTTCTTTGACAGTTGGATTGAGCAGTGCCCCAATCTGGATTTCTTTTCTCTCTTGCTCTGAACCCAAGTTTACCGTTTCCAACGACTCTTTGTGAGGTTCAATGGACCTTTCCTCTTGTCTGAGTAATCGGGAGATCTCATCTGGAATTTCGTTGTCAACTTCTTCTTTAGCCTCGAATACCGAGAATTCAAAGTTAGGAGAAGGCATCGGATCGTATGTTTCAACTGGGTTTAAAACAAGCAATCTGCATGACGTGATGATTCGTGTTTAGAAGAGATAGAGAAAATGCAAGTGTGTGCAGTGTATTTATTTTACTGCTTGTTTTTATTTTTGAATTGTTTTTTAGGATTACCATTTTCTGAAAAAGCAAAAAGAGAAAACAGCAATTAATGCGGAAATTACAGAACGACGTTATTTTATTAATGAACAAGTCGATTCTTGAAACTACAGCCCTATAAAACAAAACTCTGTCGCTTCGGGCAAAGCGAAGAGGGAAATTTACAGAAAGCGAGCCCTATCAAAACATCCGTTTCACCTGGGCAAGGTGAAAGGTTAAAGATGGCAATTACTTTGACTGGTGAACGACCTTCGGAACCTCGACGGAAACCCATTGGCGGCGAACTCCTCGGTGAATCACAAAGTCTGGCACCTTCCTTGATTTGTCTTCAGAAATGACACTGATTTCTGGTGGAGTAGGATCATTGGAATCTGTCTCCCAGGCAGAGTTGTCGTAGGAGAATTCCTCAGTTGTATTTTGCATAGCATTTGTGCTCTCAGCTGTATCTCCCCATCCAGTTGGCTGGATATCTTCGAGCCTGATACGAGAGCTTTCGGGCGCAGTGTACTTGACCATATAGTCGTATTTTCCACTCGGTTGTCCCAAGGTGTCCCACACTTTTTTGGAACTGGAGGAGTCATCCCTCTCGATGACGTTGACCTCAGGAAAAGCATAGTTGATGAATTCTAGTCCTGCAAACGTTGCGAATTCATCTTCATGTTGAGTAGTTTCTGAATGACCTGAGTGTTGATCCCATGACATGGTGGGGATACAGGTATTCTGTTCAATGACGCTCAGCTGAGTTTCTTTGTTCGGCTGACTTTCTTGCCCCAAGTTTCCTGGGTAAGGCTTCCACATTGGCAGGCCATCCATCGGGCCATAGTAATTGTGATCAAAGTTGTCTTTCATCAGAGTGTCTTCCTCTAATGAATTTCGCGGAGCACGGCATCCTTCCGGATCACAATCTCCGTAGATCATTTCGACATCTGATGTTGGTATAAATCTCGGACTTTCTGTAGGAAAGCAAAAAGGCATAGGCACCTCTTCCTGAGACATATAACCGTCCTTGTTAAGGTAGGACTTCCATTCTTCATCTGTGTCAGAGGGGTCTTCCTCATTGATAGCATGAACTGTCTGAGACACTGGGTGAAGAAAACCTCCACTGTGGAAGAAGTTTTGAAGGGGATGAAGACTTTCATCGTTGGCAGCTGTCTGGGTACAGGTCACAGAAAAACCAAGACCCTTCTTTGTTTTATTGTCAATGGGAATGACAAGTTGTCCCCATCCTGTCGTACTGGTACTCTCGACCGCTTTGATAGCATCGTTATATGAGGAAATCGAGGTTCCTCCTTTGAATTGATTATCTTTGCTTACCGACAGTGCTTGGAACTGCGTTCCAATAATCTCCTCGGGCTCCACACAAGTAGATGATGATAGGTTACTTACAAGCAAGGCTTTTTCCCCACAAACCGTGACAAGTTGGCCGTTCTGGACGAACTTTAGCTTTTGGTGGAGGGTCGAAGTGACCGCTCCAGCCTGATGTATCCAAGGTCTTCCTAATAAACAACTGTATGTTGCCCGGATGTCCATGACCTGGAAAGTGACTTAGAAAGTGTGAGGACCAATAGTTATGGGAAGATCAACTTCGCCGATAACTGTTTTTCTGGATCCATCGAATGCTTTGACGACGACCTCGCTGACTCTCATCGGAGGGCCCTTGAATGATAATTGCATCAAGGTGGACTTCGGCATAATATTCAGGGCTGACCCTGTGTCTACCAGCACGCTGGCTAAAGCATCGTCCTGGCAGTTAACAGTGATATTGAGCGCCATGTTATGACGGGGACCTTCTTCAGGTAATTCCTCATCACTAAATCCCAAATTGTTGCAGGAAGTGATGTTAGAGACAATGTTATCGAACTGTCTGATTGTTACATCCTGTTCCACAAAGGCTTGTTCCAAGACTTTCTGTAGAGCCTCCCTGTGTGCTTCTGAACTGAGTAACAATGATAATACCGAGATCTTTGAAGGAGTCTGCAATAGTTGATCGACAATGTTGTATTCACTCCTTTGGATGAGCTTCAGCATCTCATCATCATTTTTTGAAAGGTCGGGATTACTGGATTGACCGATTGGTGGATCGGGAGCTTCTGTCTGAAGTTCCTTTTCTTTGTTAGGTTCCCCAACCCCTCGGTTGAAGATTCTACCACTCCGTGTTACACGACTGATGTCTGCAATATTCACAACGGAGGGTAATGGAATTTCCTTTCCATTCTCAATTATCGTTGCACCGTATTTGTAAGGGATTGCCTTAGTTGATTCATACGGTAGTGGTCCCGGTAGATAGATGACTATGGGGACTTTCTGATTTTTTTGACCATCGTAAGTAATCTCGATCCGTTCCTGGTTGGGAACTTTAGATTCATCAAATAGAGGGATGATGGCAAAAACATCCCTGGTCTGGTGACGACCAGAGATGGTGACAACATCCTTAACTTGATCGGCAAGGTAATTCGGCGTCCAGTTGATGGGTCCAGAACCCAGATATGGACGAATTTCTCCACGGTCCACCTGACCCTGAAGAGCTGCTCTCACCAGGTAACACCCTTGGTTACTTTTCGAACAGACGCTACAACGGTCATAATTGTGTGGTGGCAACTGGCCACGCCCACTTTGAATACAATGTAACCTCACTAGGTTAGCTTCCACAGATCGGGCATCCTGATTCCTGTTATTGATACTAATTTGCTGAGTATCTTCGTCCATGTAGATTGGCATCCACCAATGATTTAACAAGTGCTGAAGTGCCTCCTGGACAAGGGTACAACCTCGATCGTTTTCGCAACCCGCTTTACAGCTTTGATAGTCATGTGATATTAAGAATCCGAGTCGGACATGCTCAGCATGTAACTCTACCAGGTTGGTATTCATCACGCGAATATCGAAGATCTGAACCATGTTGATCTGATAAGGGTTCCTATCATGGTAGTCTTGGATCCATCCAAGATCCATCTGACGCTGGAGGGCCTCTTGTATGAAAGAGCATCCCTGTTTGTTTACCGAGCAAATCAGACAGGAACTGTAATCTTGCCGTGGCAGATTATGATACTGGCTTTGCCTTGAGTGCATCGCCACCAAGTTGACATTCATTGCACGGATGTCGTGGTTATGAATGACGTTAGAATTCGTGTAAACCATGTTAACTCCACGAACTCGGTGCTCTTGGATCCATCTGAGATCCCTCTGTTCCTGTAGAGCTTATTGCACTACCGAACATCCTTGGTTGTCTTTAGAGCAGATATCACACTGGTGATAATTATGAGGTGGCACATGGCTATATCCACTCTGTCCACAATGCATCTTGACCAGATTGGTCTTTAACAAGAGTACATCATGAATTTGATAGACATTGTTAGTCTCTTTCTCAATCAGATTGACTGCAGCTTTCTCATGTTGAGGCAGCGGGTTCGTGAGAACATTGGGATTCGTATCTTTGAAAGATAAGAGCCCGCTCCTAACAAGCTTTTGCACGTCAGACTTGAAATTGAGACAAGTCTCTATGTTATGCCCTGAACCTCCTTGATGATAAGGGCATGTTTGATCCACCTTAAACCAAAAAGGCGGATTTTCCGGTACTGTAAGAGGAGACTTAGTCTGGATGTGCCCCTTAGCCAGTAGTAACGGAAATAATTCTGCGTACAACATGGGTATAGGATCAAACCCTGATGGTCGTGTTGTACGGTTGTTATTGTATGGAGGACGAGCCTGCTGAAGAGGCTATTGTGTCCTTTGCTGATCAGGTTGGCTCTGCGCAACCTGAGGTTGATACGTAGGAATAGGCGCAGGGCTGGTAGCAGGAGTCACAGCTGCTACTGGCTGATAACGTCGCCTTTGCTTTCCGAGAGAGATATTCCCAATATCTTGCTCTTTTTTCTTAGGGAGAGCACTACCATATTTTTTAGTACTGCTCGTCGATCCAGTGTCTTTTACCAAACGTCCTTCTCGGACGGCCTCCTCAAGACGTACGCCCATGCCGACCATCTCGGTGAAATCACTGGGTGCACTGGAAACCATTCGGTCATAGTAAAATGAGCTTAAGGTCTTTAAGAAGATCTTTGTCATCTCTTTTTCCTCAAGAGGTGGACAAATTTGAGCGGCAATTTCACGCCACCTTTGAGCATACTCCTTAAAGGTTTCCTTGTCCTTTTGCGACATCGATCTGAGTTGATCTCTGTCGGGTGCCATGTCCAAATTGTATTTGTATTGTTGAACGAAGGCAGTACCAAGATCTCTGAAAGTGCTGATTGTAGCACGGTTTAAACCCATGTACCATTTGAGTGCGGCACCGGTTAAACTATCCTGAAAGTAGTGAATCAGTAGGTCCTGATTCTCTGTCTGAGCTGACATCCGCCGAGCGTACATCACCAGATGGCTTTGAGGGCAAGAGTTACCCTTGTATTTTTCAAAGTCGGGCACTTGGAATTTGTGCGGGACTTTCACATTGGGAACCAAGCAGAGGTCTGCGGTGTCCTTTCCAAATAGATCCTGACCATGAATGGCTTGCAGTTCCTTCTGCATTTCCAAGAACTATTCCTGGAATTCCTCCATTCTGTCAAACATAGTTTCCTTCTTACTAGAAGGTGTCTGTGGAATCTGTCCTTCCGGGACAGTGTGCACCACAGGGGGTGGTACCGTGACTACGGCATTAAGTTTTGGCGCCTCCCAAAGTTTGTAATCTTCAGGAGTTGTTGGTATGCCCCTGGCATCTTCGCTTTCCCGAAATTTGTAACCTTCAGGCCCAGCGGCTTCTGTTGCGATTCCCTGATCCTCAGTGATCGGCGGAAAATATCCTTCCGGGATATAGTTAACATGCACGCCCCAAGGGCGATCTTTCGGTATCTGATACCTAGGATCATTCTTTTCCACTATGGGCATTGAGGTGATCTCTGAGATCACAGTTCTTTGTAGCTGAGCTTCTGCCATGGCTTGCATGTCGTTACGAAGCTTTCTCATATCCTCTCTCAGAGCGTCGATCTCTTCTTTCAACTCTCTGTTCTCTTCCTCAAGATCATCCATCTTTTTTTGACGATTGGCCCGAGTATTGTACGAATGAGATAGTTTGACTCTAGAACCGAGACACAAACGTGAGATTCGTAGGGAAGAAGAATACGCGATGTGAGAATGATGAATGCAATGATTATATTAATTGTTTTTTTGGTTTAATCAAAATAAACTTCGACAATTAGATTGCAAATATCAAACAGTGTGGAAACCCCTTTTTATTGAAATTCAAAGGATTACAGAAATGGAAATACAGTAGATTACAAGGTACAGAAACAGAAACCTAAGTTAATGGGTCCCGAGTCCTCTCTGAAGAGAAACTGGGTGCTGATTCTGATATCTTCCTTTTCTTTGACCGGGGCTCTTGGGCCGTTGTCGGGTTGTCATTCTTTTGCCAAGTGAAAGGAGTGAGCAAATTCCTTTGGTCATCTTGATTCTCTACAGCATGCTGCTCCAAAATTTCAATCAGAGCGTCCTTCTCCTTTAGTAATTGTTGTATTTTGATGCACTCTACGTCGAGGGTGCGGTACTTGTTCTTCCAAGACCTTCTCTCCTTTTGAACTTTGTTGAGAGTAACCTGAAGCCTTTCAGTTTCCGTCATGAAGTACATGACAGACTCCCTCGGCGGAAGAATTCTGTAACGAGGATAAGGCATCTTTAGCTTGAGAGCTCTAGTTTGTACCCAGTGGAGATAAGGCTCCACCGAGACACAATTTGGTTTTCCTAGAGACTCTCGTCCTTTCTTATGAACATGTTTCCAAGCATGCACTATTTCCATCTTTAGTGCTCTGTCACTTTCTCCTTCCTTGAAGAAAAGACCTTCCAGATGAACACCTAGTGGGATGTGTCTCATCGGGTATCCAAATTGACGAAGAACCAATATCGGATGGTAGTTGATTCCTCCTTTAGTTCCTATGAGGGGTACATTGGGGAAGTTTCCACAATGATCAATGATTCTAATTCCATCATAGATCCTTTTACACCAATCTATATCAGAGTTGGTGAGAGACATGATCTTCTGCGACCAACGTAAGACACTCTTGCAATCCCAAAAAGTAGCAGACTTGGGCAAGTGAGAGATAAACCATTTATAAAGCAGAGGTACACAGCATGTGATCTCCCCTCTACTGTACAAATTCCCCAAGTGTACAGAATGATATGCATCTGCAAGCAAAGTCGGCACAGGGTTTCCAATGAGAAAAACCTTAATAGCGTTGATATCGACGAAGTTATTGATGTTGGGAAACAAAAATAATCCGTAGGTGAGTAAAACAAAGATGCTTTCAAAAGCAGTGATGTTCCCTATACTAGCGAAGTACATAGCTTTCTTTGTCAAGAATTGGGCTGGCAAACCTTGGATGCCACCCTTAGTGGTCAGGTGAGTCCTGACCTCAGACTCGTCCAAATGAATTGCTCTTGCAATAGTCTGATTCTTTGGAATTTCTTCCAGTCCAGAAAATGGAGCTCGATTTGTAATGTGTAGATCAATCAGATGAGAATACTCCTCCAGCGTTGGTGATAGTTGGTAATCCGGGAATGTGAAACAGTGATAAACAGGATCGTAGAATTGAATGAGCGCATCCATGATTCCCTCAATCACATGGACTCTTAACAGCGGTAGAAGACCTCCGTGCTTGGCTCTAAAAGCCTCAGGGTTAGTGATCATCCTTGTTAACCTTCTCAAATCCTCTAGTTTTGGAACCTTGAAGGTGTACGTATGAGTTCTCCTTCTACCGAAATCCATTAGCGTAATCCTTTTCTCTGATATTTGCAATCACAGTCTTAGTTTAATTTGAAAAACAGAGAGACTAGAAGAGAATGTTTTTTGAATGTTTTAATGTTTTATTAAATGAATGCGTGAATGCAGCACACAAAAACATAGAAAAAACATGGGGTCAAAGGGTCGTTGTCATGAAGTCAAGGCTCTACCCATCCCCAAAGGTTTATACTAGGGTGATTTTTGTACCTGTACTCATTATCATCAGCTACTCCCAGGAAAGAAAAACAACAAGCGGATCGCCAGCGAGTTGTAGAGCAATCTTAGAGTAAGTGCCATTCACCGAGAATAGATCACCAGCCTCAAATGAGGGTAGTATCGCGTAACAACTATTTCCGATAGTTTCCGCACTACGAAAGGGTTTGGCTCCTCAGCTTCTCAGACTTAACAACCGGCCCATTGGCTAGAAGAGTGAATGGGTTGCGTTGGTCAGCCTCCACTGAGGTTGATGGTCGACCCCGTCGCCATCACTTATCTTAAGTGTATACTCGTTCTCACCACATGCGGCATCACACGCATTCCCAGTAGCAGAAAAATAAACACATATTCATTTAGGAAAAGCAATATATATATATTTGTCCTAAACATCATAGACCTTTAAAGCTATGAATCCTAAGTTCCTAACAGAAAATGGGTTCCCCTGCGGAAGCCCCAATCTGTGGTTTTCACACAAGAGATGAAAAGGAAAAAGGAAATAGAGACTGGCCCCACGGTGGGCGCCATTTTTCTGTTGGCGGCCACCGCCATGAAAATGACTTACCCAAGGTTTAAATTGTAAGAAAGAAAGAATCGGGCCCACGGTGGGCGCCATTTTTCTGTAGCGAGCGATTTTGGACGCGGTTCTTAAGCGCTGGTCGCTCTCTGCGGTTTGAGCTTTGACTACAGGTCGATTCATTTTTTATCCTATTGTGAGCTGAATAAGGAAGGGAAATAGATGTCTCCAATTAACCCTGCTTGAATACTGAGTTTAAACAGTGGTCTGTTAGGTTACGGATGCTATCAATGTGGGGGGGCCTTTGTACTGGTTATTTGTATTTTCGCCAATACTGATTTCTTTCTTTCTAGGACTTTCTAGCGGGGAACAAGGGTTAGGATGTTAGGACTGATGCTTTTTGATAGGTATGTGAGAGTATGGGATTTTGGTTTTTTGTTGATTGCGCTCGCTAAGATCTTTTCTTTCGATCTTATGCCTACGTATTCCCGTTTACCGAAACAGGGAAATCAGAGCGTTCGTAGTTCCTCCTATTCTATGGGAGGAAATGGGTGTTTTTGGTGTCTTGTTCAAAGCACAAGACGTGAAGCTAAAGGGTAGTTTGTATCTTGTTCAAAGCCCAAGATGTGAAGCTGAAAAGTCTATTTGTGTCTTGTTCAAAGCCCAAGACGTGAAGCGAAAGGTGGTTTGTATCTTGTTCAAAGCCCAAGATGTGAAGCTGAAAAGTCTATTTGTGTCTTCTTCAAAGCCCAAGACGTGAAGCTGAAGGACCTCGACTTTAGAGAGAATTTGTCAACTCTAAAGAAGGGTTTGTCTGTCACAACTGTTTTATAAAGGAGAATTACTTTAACCGGGATACGCGGATCCGGGAATGCCATAATTTCCTTTATAGGGGATTTTAACCTGAAGGAGAAGACTTTAACTCAGTGTAAAGCAATGCTATCTTTCCTTAGGAATTTTTCATGCTAAAAGAGGGACAGTGGCATGGATGTAGATGATCCAGAGGCTTGCCGCTTACAGCGATTAGATGAAGGGAAAAGAGTTGTTGATGTTTGTGTACTGTGAACGAGGCACAGCTTTGATGCTAAAAGGTTGATTGGATCAACCAGTGATTTTCTTATACAAAGCCTAAGAGGAGGCTATTGGCCCAACAAGAGGGAGTTTTTATGTGTCTCGTACGAAGCCCGAGAGAGAGGCTAAAAGGGTTGACTCAACAGGAGAATATTTTATACACAACAAGAGAGTGTTTTTGTATCTCATACGAAGCCCAAGATGGAGGCTAAAAGTTTGACTGGCTCAACAAGAGAGCCTTTGTATCTCGTACGAAGCCCGAGATGAAGGCTAAAGGTTTGATTGACTCAACAAGGGAGTCTTTGTATCTCGTACAAAGCCCGAGATAGAGGCTATTTGACTCAACAAGAGAGTTTTTTGTATCTCGTACAAAGCCCGAGATGGAGGCTGTTGTTTATTTGGATCAATAAGAACCTTTTTGTATCTCGTATAAAGCCCGAGATGGAGGCGAAAGGGGTAATTGACTCAACGAGGGAGCCTTTTATATGTCTCGTACAAAGCCCGAGAGAAAGGCTAAACATTGTTTGCCTCCGCTGGGGAGAATTTTGGTATCTCGTACGAAGCCCGAGATGGAGGCTAAACGTTTGCTTCGCTGGGAAGAATCATTGAACAAAGCCCAAGAGGAGGCTATGGTAACTGTTTCAGTTAAGTGACAGGTCCAATGTACTGATTTTAAAAGAGAAAATCAGTTCTTATATGAGCAACAATGTACTCAGGGATTTGATTTGAGGATCAGGGATATTTCCTTCTCTTTGAGGAAACGGGAAATCCAAAGGGTATTGAGACTGTCCGAGTCTGCGGGTTTCCTTCTTATTTAACGAAAGGGTCACTTGAGAATGTCTTTGAGACTCAAGGAAGTTAGACTGCCCGTGTCTAGAGTTTTATCTTTTGTACTATGCTTTGAGAAACAGTAGTAGACTCTATGAAAGGACTGTTCTATGAGAATGACTAGGTTCTGTTCCTATACCTCTAGGAGGTCGTCGGGACAATTTGTACGAAGCCCAAGAGGAGGCTGGAAACTTTTAAGAAGCTGACGGGTTCTTGTACTAAGCCCAAGAGGAGGCTATCATTCCCGAAGGAAGATATCATTATACGAAGCCTAAGAGGAGGCTGTGAATACTTCTAAGAAGCCGTAGAGTCCTTGTACGAAGCCCAAGAGGAGGCGGGGTTGCTTTTAAGAAGCCCGTGGGTCCTTGTATAATGCCCAAGAGGAGGCCGATGCTTTTAGGAAGCCCGTGGGTCCCCAAACCCCGAGAAATTCAAGGCAAGCTATTCACAAGGAATAGGTCAAGTCAGGAAAGTTCGAGAATTTGGAAGAAACTCAAAGATGCCATTCACGGAGAAGACATTCATCTTAGGGAGTAGAGTTTCTTGACAATTCCTAATGAGGACCGCCGAAGAGAAGACTGTATCTGGTGATCCTATTGGGGATCTAGTTGTCTATTTCTACGAATAAACGAAACGGCGTCACCTAGTTCTAGACGTAGTTGCCGGGGAAACTCTAAATATCTATACTATTATTACACAGTTGATATGAGTTTATGAAAGAAGACTTACAGCGAAACAACCCCACAATACAGTTATATATATATGAGTTTGTGAAAGGAGACTTACAGTGAAACAGCCCCACAATACAGTTATATACATATGAAAGCGGTAAATGAAAGCGGGTATACACTTACTCGGTTGTAGAGCTTCCATGTTGTTTGGTTAGTTGTTCAACAAAGAAAGATTGAAAACAACAGTATATTCAAAATCAAAGGAGAAAGTGCTTTGAAAAAGAAAGATTTGGGGCTTACAGCTCAAGGAGAGGCCCAGGGTTTTATCAGTGAGCGCACTGTTGAATTTGTACAGAGGGACTTATACAAGTGACTGAGGCCCAAGAAAGGTTTTTTGTACAAAGGGATGGGTCTTACACTCTATCAAGAGGCCCAAGTGAGTTTTAAGAAAACAAATGGGTCTTACTACTCGAGGGTACGCCCAATGGTTAATTTAAAAAGGGTGACGATCGCGCCGAGGTTTTGTAAACACCGTGGGACTTATACAAGTGACTGAGGCCCAAAATTTTGGTATTTACAAAGGGATTGGGTCTTACACTCTATTAGAGGCCCAAAGAGTTTAAAGAAAAGAAATGGGGCTTACAACACGAGGGGAGGCCCATAGTCTTTATTTTCAAGATGAATATTCACTTTTAAAATGCTTAAAAAAATAATTAAAAATGAATTTATTCACAAAAATATCAACTATATTAAATAAATAATATAAATTTGATTTTTTTGTAGAATAAAATATTTTACTATTTTTGTGATTTTTCAGAAAAAGAACCAATAAAAAATAATCAAAATTGAAGGAGTTATTAATTTTCCAAATTATTAAAAAATAATAAGAAAATATAAAAAAGAGGGGTTGGGTCTTACACTCTATTAGAGGCCCAAAGTGTATTTTTGTACAAAAGATGGGGCTTACAACTCAGGGAGAGGCCCAAAATATTTTCAGTTTGAAAATGGCGATCGCGCCGAGATTTTTAACGTATCGGGACTTATACAATAACTGAGGCCCAAAATTGTTTCGTTAAAAAGGGTTGGGTCTTACACTCTAATAGAGGCCCAAGTGTTAAAAAATGAAAAGAAATGGGACTTACAGCTCAAAGAGAAGCCCAGTTGATTTTCGTTTGAAAATGGCGATCGCGCCGAAGTTTTCTTTTAACGCAGAGGGACTTATACAATATGTGAGGCCCAAAATGTTTTGGTTAAAAGGGGATTGGGTCTTACACTCTAATAGAGGCCCAAAAGTTTTGAATGGGTCTTATAGCTCGAGGAGAGGCCCAAATTTTTTAAAGAAAAGAAATGGGGCTTACAACACGAGGGGAGGCCCATAGTCTTTATTTTCAAGATGAATATTCACTTTTAAAATGCTTAAAAACAATTAAAAATGAATTTATTCACAAAAATATCAACTATATTAAATAAATAATATAAATTTTATTTTTTTGTAGAATAAAATATTTTACTATTTTTGTGAATTTTCAGAAAAAGAACCAATAAAAAATAATCAAAATTGAAGGAGTTATTAATTTTCCAAATTATTAAAAAATAATAAGAAAATATAAAAAAAGAGGGGTTGGGTCTTACACTCTATTAGAGGCCCAAAGTGTATTTTTGTACAAAATATGGGACTTACAACTCAGGGAGAGGTCCAAACTATTTTCAGTTTGAAAATGGCGATCGCGCCGAGATTTTTAACGTATCGGGACTTATACAATAACTGAGGCCCAAAATGGTTTCGTTAAAAAAAGGTTGGGTCTTACACTCTAATAGAGGCCCAAAAGTTTTGAATGGGTCTTATAGCTCGAGGAGAGACCCAAGGTTATTTCTTAAAAAGGCGACGATCGCGCCGTTTGTTTTTGACGGTATCGGGGCTTATACAATGAATGAGGCCCAAAAATGATTTGGTCAAAAAAGGATTGGGTCTTACACTCTATTAGAGGCCCAAGTGTTTAAAAAAGATTTGTTAGGGTGAAAATCAAAGAAAACCCCAATTTCATTTTTTAGGCATTTTTTCAAGAAAAATTAAGTAAAAAATGATAAAAATATCAAATAAAATCATTAAATAATGATTAAAGTTTATGAAAAAAAATATTTTATCAAGATAAATATTTAAAATCATTTTGGTTTTAAAAATCAAGAAAAAAAAGAAATCATTTTAAAAGCATTTAAAACAATTTAAAACACTATTTTTAAATATATTAAAAATAATACTTTTTTGTGATTTTTTTGGATTAAAATATTATGGGGTACGAATTGGAAAATGATGATTTTTTGCTATGTGAAAAAAATTGGTTGAGTTTTGAAAATAAAAAGTAGGAAAAAGAGAAAAGATATCAAAATATCATCTCCGACATTTTTTTGGGGTAAAAACGAGTACCGAAACTTTAATTTTCAACACGTTTTTATCAAATTTCAAACACTCATAACTCTCTCAATTTTTATCGGAATCAAAATACGGAAGTACCTGCCTGACCAATTTTTCGCAAGGAATCCGATGATATTACTCACGCGCACGGAAAATCGACGCACAAAACGCAGAAAAAACTGCTATCGTTTTGAAAATACCGTTCCGCGCCGAATTTCCAACACGCGTAACTCTCTCGATTTTTATCGGAATCAAAATCCGGAAGTACCTACCTGACCGATTTTTCGCAAGGAATCTGATGGTATTACTCACGCACACGGAAAATCGACGTATAAAACGCAGAAATTAAAAAACAAAAACTGCTATCGATTAAAAACATCGTTCCGCGTTGAATTTCAAACACGCGTAACTCTCTCGACTTTTAACCGAATCAAGATCCGCAAAATCCTATCCTGACCGATTTTTCGCAAGGAATCCAATGGTATCGCTCACGCACGCCGAAACTCAACGTACAAAACGCAGCGATAAAAAAAACAGAGCTGTTGCGTGTAAAAACATCGTTTCGCGTAAAATTTCCAACGCGCGTAACTCTCTCGATTTTTAACCGAATCAAGATCCGCAAGAGCCTATCTTGACCTATTTTTCGCAAGGAATCCAATGGTATTACTCACTCACACAGAAAATCGACGCACAAAACGCAGAAATTAAAAAACAAAAACTGCTATCGTTGTTTTCGACGTCGTTTCGCGTAAAATTTCCAACGCGCGTAACTTTCTCAATTTTCATCGGAATTGAAATCCGTAAAAACCTATCTTGACCGATTTTTTGCAAGGAATCCAATGGTGTTATTCACGCACTCGGAAACTCACTGTACAAAGCAAAAAAAACAGAATCGCTATCGTTAATTCGACGCCGTTTCGCGTAAAATTTCCAACGCGCGTAACTCTCTCAATTTTCATCGGAATTGAAATCCGTAAAAACCTATCTTGACCGATTTTTTGCAAGGAATCCAATGGTGTTACTCATGCAAACTAAAACTTAATGTATAGAACACACCAATGAAGAAAAGACAGAACTGAACATGGTTTCAAAACAACCAAAATTCCACATAAAAACATGTCAAAATGCAAACAGTGGGAGGATCACAACATACACATTAAGGACTACATTTTTACCTCAAGAATTGTTCAATATGATGCATGTATGTGGACAACAAAGGAAAGCATGATTCAAAGAATTCAAGTTATGGATTTTACCTCTTTTTTGGAGATTTTGGGCAACCTTCCAAGTGCTTTGTTCCAGAAATGATTTGATGCTTTGGACAACCTCAAATGACCTCTTAGAAGCTTTTAGGATGGTTGGAATTGGCTGGAAACCTCTGGAGCAAGTTTGTGCACTTTCTCGCGAAATGGTCAAAATCGGCCAAAATGCCAACTCTCTCAAATGGTGTTCCAGATGTGTGGCACCATTTGGGATAGTTCAAGGATGGTATTTAGAGTGTGTTTGAGGTTTTATCTGGTTTGGAAAGTGACTGAATCAAGACATGGCTTGAAAAATGCAAAAAAGTGTCATTTTGAGGTTTTGAGATGTGACTTTGTGATGTTGTGATTACAGGTCACTTTTGATGGTTTGCACAGCTTACATATGATATATATGAGGTGTGTGTGTGATTAGTTTGAGTGGAATTGCTCTCTAGCTCAAAAACTCGGAATTTCCTTACTAATGAAGGCATTTTGGAGTGAAAGAGAGAATTTGAGGAAAGCATCTGTTTGATGGCTTTGGTGTACTCAAATTGAGCACAAATGAGCTCTATTTATAGTGGAGCAAGTTTGTTTTGGGATCCACATTGAATGGTGGCTGCAGCAGGTGTTTGTTCCATGTTGGCCAATGGAAATCCAAGTCTCCTCTAGCCATTGACTAGAGGTTAGGGCACAGGCTGCTGGTTCCCTTGGTCTTGGATAAGTCTTGACTAATTTCAGATGAGAATGGCTCAGTACATGCCACCTCCAAGCATCCATTAAATGCTCCAAACCAAAATTGGAGTTTTGTCCCTCTTTTAGGGATTTCTAGGCTTTGGCATGCTTTTCTTTGTTCCTTGGACTTAGGAGGTTCATGGATCAGATCATCCCACTTGGATTTTATCCTTAGATGTGTCCAAACTGATGACAAGGCTTGAAAATTCGTGTGGCACAAAAAATGTGCAAATCTGCCTTGTAAAATTCAGCTTCAGCAGGGCCTTTTGTAAGATCCATAACTCCTTGCTCGAGTATGCTACATGGACGTTCTAGGACTTTTCGGAAAGCTTAGATGACGTACTTCAACTTTGATGTTTAACATTAGACCTGGTTCAACTTGGATCATGGAGAAAAACAGCCTTGAAGTTGGGACATTGTGCTGAAATTACAAGGCAGATTTTTGGCTAAGTGCTGAAAACTGTCAATTTTAACTTTTTAGCCATTTTGATCCAAGCATAACTCAAAATCCTTAATGAATTGGACTTAGATCTAGTTGAAGTTTTTGTAGAGGGTAATGAGGGCTACAAATTAAGCTTTGGATGGAGAAAAATGGCTTTGTGGTTTAGGAGTTATGATCCTCCAAAGTTGGTACCCTTGCCACTCTTTTTCATAACTTAGAAAATTTTCTAAGTTTTTATGGTTACCCCTTTTACAAGTTATCCCACTTTCTTTGATTTTTCTTGATGAATGATGATTCCAATCACACATTAACATCATTTTAGGGTTAAAAAACCATATTTATGAAAAATCTCAAAAAGTCAAAGTTTGACTTTTGTGCACAGTTGACTTTTTATCAGATGAATTCCAAACTGTGCGATTCTTCAGGAAATCATGTCCTTGACCTAAATCAAAATTGATGGACATGTTCCATGGGTGTTATAGGGTGTATTTAATCGTGTCCCACGGCTTGGGAGCATGTCCTGGTCAAAAGTCAAAGCTACAGTTGACTTTTCCTGCGAAACCCCAACTGTGGTTCAGATGAAATTGAAACTTGTTGCTCAAGCTTCTTGGGTCAATCCATTGTTGCAAATGGATCAACGTGGTATGTTGGAGACCCTCAAATCATGTCTTGAGGTCTTGGCTCATGATTTGTCCCAAAAGTCAACTTAGGGGTGAATTAGGTCAAGAAACCCTAATTCCTGATTTTTAATGTATGCATCCCCTGAGGCTAAATTGACTTGATGATGGGGTTTATGATGTTTCATGGAGCATTTTAGGTTATGCTTTGAAGCATTGGCTCATGCCCAGAGGAAAATTTCCATCTGGAGGCCCTAGTCGACCAAACCCTAATTTGGTGACACTGGCGATCCTGAGGCTTGATCCACCTAGAAGGGAGCAAACTTGTGCTTAATCCTTGAAGTGGGAGTCCTCATAATCCATTGTGGATGTTTGAGAGGCTAGACAAGTTGAAGATCATGTAATTCCTTGATTGATCCTTTGTCTAAGAGCTCTGCGAGGGCTTGAAAGCCTAAATCCTGTTTGTAGTGAATGCTTACCCACCTTTGGGGAGACTAATGAGGTACAAAGGTACATCCATATTGTGCTGATGATTTGCACAATGATGGGAAATCTTAGTGGTCAAAATTTGGGGTATGACAACAGTTTTAAAACAAAAGACAGTGCTTGACACGATTCAAACAAAGTCCAAGTTCAAGTTTGACATGATTCAAACGAGAACACATAAGACAGTGTTTGACACGATTCAAACAAAGTCCAAGTTCAAGTTTGACATGATTCAAACAAGAACACATAAGACAGTGTTTGACATGATTCAAACAAAGTCCAAGTTCAAGTTTGACATGATTCAAACGAGAACACGTAAGACAGTGTTTGACACGATTCAAACATAGTCCAAGTTCAAGTTTGACACGATTCAAACGAGAACAGTTTTATAAAATCTTTAAAGTTAAACTTCTTGGGGAACAGGAAAAGGTTTTAAAGATTCAAATATGGCGCGCAAAGGTTAAGACCGAACAAGCACGACACAAGGCAAACCGGGAATGTCTTTACTTCACTGGGGAAATAAAGACAGGCACAACAAAAGACCACAAGCAAAGCAGAGCACAAAGAAAGCAAAGATTTTGGATATACCGGGAATGTTTTTACTCCACTGGGGAAGTACAGGTTCACATCGTCAAAGGATAGACGGTAAGGGATAATTGAATCGAAGATTTACATCCCCAAAGGAGGAAAACCGACATCGTCAAAGGATTGACGGAAAAAGCAGTTGGACAGCACCATCAAAGGGTTGATGGAGAAAACTGACACCGTCAAAGGGTTGACAGAAAAAGCAATTGAATGACATCATCAAAGGGTTGATGGAGAAAACTGACATCGTCAAAGGGTTGACAGAAAAAAGCAGTTGAAAACAATTGAATGACATCATTAAAGGGTTGACGGAAAAGCAGTTGAAAACAATTGAATGACATCATCAAAGGGTTGACGGAAAAGCAGTTGAAAACAATTGAATAACATCATCAAAGGGTTGACGGAAAAGCATATTAGAGCTAAAATCAAGGACAGATAAACTTCTCGTGAGAGAGATGGCCACTAATTGTTGGGTATAAATTCCAAAGAGATGTTGATATACAACATTGCTGGAGAAATAACTTTGTCTTCAATGGGGATTCGTAAAAGAATCTTCTTGCGAGACACGGTGCAAAATAAATGCACTAACAAAAGTAGGTTCGGAAACCACGCCTGCCGGGGACCAAAGTTCTATCTAGGAACAAGCTAGAAAGAAACGGTCAAACAAGACTCCAATTGAGGAATGAACTCAAATGGGGATTTATCTAATCCAAATGTGGAAAAGATAACTGAACCAACCATCATCCACGAGAATCAAACTCCGTGGGGAATTCAGAAAAGATGGGCACTTTATGCCTAAGGGCTGACAACTCTATTGGAGAGAAATGACAAACCCAGTCACTTGGGGAGGAAAATCGCCAAAGTGAACCAAAACAGGAAAACACCAGAAAAGGAAGCAGAAATGCTAAAATGCTATGCTTATGAGCGTGAATGCCATGCTTATGCTTATGATGACAAAACAGACAAAAGGAAACGAGACTGAAGATGAAATAAATGTCTCGGCAAAGAACACCCAGCCAAACTCAACAGGTTAGACCAATACTGGGGATGAAGAAGAATCAACAACCTCACTGGTGAAAAGAGTATTCCACTTGAGGTATGACGTCATGAGGATTGCCATCATGAGCTTGATTTCTTTGCTGGTAGAGAATCCATGGAGAATTTGTCAGGATTAGCTGAAGTGACAGCTTATTGGAGAGCTTAGCAAAAGATATCACAAGAACAGAGTAATCCTGCATTATGACTTATATGATGGTCATCTTCGAATCTTATCTGCCCCATGCTAAGACGATAACAAGAGGATTTTATAGAAGAATTGGCCAACAGGGTGCTTCAATATCTTCAAACTCTTGGAGAGACCTCGGCATAACTGCCCCAGATTAGGGGGTGAATAATCAAAAGAATTTTACAGAAGGATTGAAATACCAGATACTTCAATATCTTCCAACTTGAATAATCAAAAAAATTTTACGGAAGAAATGAAATACCAGATGATTCAATATCTTCCAACTTGAATAATCAAAAGAATTTTACGAAAGACTTGAAATACCAGATGATTCAATATCTTCCAACTTGAATAATCAAAAGAATTTTACGGAAGGATTGAAATACCAGATGATTCAATATCTTCCAACTTGAATAATCAAAAGAATTTTATGGAAGAAATAAAATACCAGATGATTCAATATCTTCCAACTTTTGAATCTTGACGTAGCTGTTCCTGTTCAGTTATACTCGAGATACTCAAACTGTAGTAGAAATTACTGGGGAACGGATTTGCCCCAGCTGATGGGTTACTGAAGACAAAGCTAGTCATAAGATGATCTCAAGAATATTTGCCCCAATATTCTGAATTTGCAGAATTCTGCCTCCGATTTGTCAACTCTTGGGATAATAGATTGGCAAACCTCACACTTGGTTACCCCTGACTGAGTCAAATTCCTCAATCAAGTTCAATTCCTTGACTGACCGCGTTTGTTGGGATTCCTTGATATCGAATGGTATTGCAAACAAGTGTTGTTCATTAAAATTGGCAAAATTTAATGCAAAGGTTTAATGCAAAATTTAAAAGCTTTGATAAAATGCACAGTGAAATGATTAAAAACAAAGGTGGGTCTAGTCATTAAGGAAGTGACCAACACACGCGAGTAACAAAGATTATTAGGAGTCAGGTTACTCAACCTTGCTGTAATATGTTTTTCAAAACAACCTTACCTCAACTAGGTCTTTTAAGGGTTGTAATGTGATATGGTTCATGGTTTGTGAAGCAAAAGATAAAGGTTCAAATCCTACGCTCAATTAACCCAAGATATACGTTCAACTCTCCAAAAGTAGGAAGTTACTTGATTTGAAAGCTAACTGGCGCCTTATATGAAGCGCTCGTGTTTGAATGCATAACCGAGTTAAGCTGAGAACTACCCTGCCCCAAGGTTGAGATTGAAGGGTTTTTTGTGCAAAGAAAGGAAACTTCTAGGCTTGAAAGGGGTTAACAAGGGATGTATTGAAACAATGCCTTACATCCTCGGCGAGGTTAATTTGAAGGTATACCACAGCAATTATGAACCTGAGGTTCTCATCATCCTCCCTAATCTTCGCTTAAACAAAAAGTTTGAAAAAGGAGTGAAAAAAAAGATATATTTTTGCTTTTATGAAAATAAAAGTAAATGAGTGAAACGAATGGACTTAACCAAAAGATGCATAAATATTTCATTAATGTTGCCAATTTGAAAGTACAATACTGCTTATAAGCAAATAGATTCAAATATGCAAAGAAAATACAACAGAAATGTTGAACCAGTCTAAAGTTTGCCAGCCTCAGGGAATTGGGCTTTCCTTCTTGACTTGCCAAACGGAGATAGTCATCTTCAAAACTGATTGTCGAAATCCGTCTGAGAATTATCTTCATTCACATCCACTCTCGGTAATTTCTTCCTCTTCAGGGTCTGATGAATCTGCTCGATTAGGTGAAGGACTGTTGATTTGAATTCCTTGAGGCGTGAATGAGATCATCTCAGAATCAAGCAGCGTCTGAACCTTGCTTCTGAGTACCTTACAGTCTTCGGTCGAATGCCCATGTGCCCTAGCGTGGTAGTCACATCGGGTGTTGACATCAAAGCATGGTGGGTAGGGAGGGATCACTGGATATACCCCTTTTGGCACTATCAATCCCCCTTTGATTAAATCTGGCAGGAACTGACTGTATGGTATTGGGAACGGAGTGAAATTCCTCTCTGGCTTCCTTGGCCTTTTTCGTGCATGCTGACGTGGCTGACGGCGGTAGGACCGTTGATACAGAGGAGGTCTTCAATTTGGAGCAGAATATTGCCCACGTGGAGAGATTGGTGTCTGATACAAAGACCCAAAAGGTTGCTGATGCTGAACACTTGAGTTGTAGAAGTGCTGGGGTATTTGGGATTCCCATATAGAATTACTTTCCTTCTCCCATTCTTCTTGAGAACTGACAACTGATTTATTCTCACCGGCTGGGATATTCGAGATGCCTCAGATCTTCCCTTTCTGTAGACCACTCTCAATACGTTCTCCAGTCTTTACCAATTCAGAAAAGTTTGACGTCACAGTGCTAAACAACTTTTCTTGGTATATACCTTGCAAAGTATCCACGAACCAGTCAACCAATTCCTTGTCCGAAAGTGGTGGTTGAACACGAGCAGTTACTTCTCTCCACCTCTGAGCATACTTTTTGAAGGACTCATTTTCTTCTTGAGATAAGTCTAGCAAATGTAGGTGGCTGGGAGCCAAATCAAGATTGTAGTTGTATTGCTTCACAAAGGCACTGGCTAGGTCTGACCATGATTGGACATGACTACTCTCTAGCTGCATATACCAATGCTGTGATGCTCCACTTAGACTGTTTTGGAAACAATGGATCATGAGTTTGTCATTGAGGACATATGAAGTCATCCCTCTGCAAAACATCACCAAATGCTGCTTTGGACAGCTATCCCCTTTATACTTCTCAAACTTCAGAGTTTTGAATTTAGGAGGTATCACAAGGTCAGGTACCAAACACATGCCCAAAGCATTCAGATCAGCAGTGTAACGGCCTGCAATGGCATCAAACTTCTTTTCCAAGGCACGACATTTTTCCATTAGCTCAATGTCTCGTGGATCCTGGGTTTTCCTCACAGGGACCACTCCTTGGGAATCTGACTCGGAGAATGCAAAACTGCGATATTCCATAGTGTTAATAGAAGAAAAATGTCCATCTCGGACAACGGCACGTTCTTGTATAAACTGGTTCTCAACAGGAATCTGCACATGTTGAGCTTAGGCGACATTGTTCGCAAACATACCCTGAATATTGGCATCTCTCTTTGCCAAGGCTGCCATAACCTGATCCAACTGGCTTCTTAATAAGTCGAAATTTGCTCTGGTCACAAACTGGTTCTGCTCCTCTGAATTCATGATCCCTCAAAAGCTTCTTCAAGTCAAATGCTGGTTTCAGGAAGGTTAGCTGGGTTACAGACAAAGTACGGAGGAGACTCAAGATCGAGAAATGCAAATGTAATGCAAATGCGCATGCAATGCAAGCCAAATGGTTTCAAGGAACTCGAAAGGCGAGTTGCAAACATGTTCGGGGAAACTGAAAATTTTTGTTTTAAAATCTAAGATCCCGATTGATCTTTGCAATGAAAAGAACGTCTGAGTTTATTGAAACCTAATGGTTATCATGAGATGTATGCAATGCATAAACACGGGCAAACAAAAAACACAAACATGCACACACAACAGCACACAAGTCCTAGGTTTAGGGGGTTACGAGCATGGAGTCAAAGGTCTACCCATCCCAAAGGTATGTACTACTGGTTTTCACCTGCCGAAGAAGGTTCTAAAAAGATCCCAGAGTCGACAACCCATCTTTTGGATTTTATCGACTTTCCAATTGCTTGGTGATCAATAAAATTCTCAAGAGAGTCTCATCTGAGTGTAGCATCGCGTAGCAACCATTTGGGATTCCTCCCTCACAATCCTCGCACTACGTCCTAAACAGGCCAAGTGGGGTAAAGGGTAGCTAAAGGTCATCAGTATCTCTGGCTCCTAGGTCGAAAGTAGTAACGCATTCACGATTGCTCGTTCAACATATACTACTTCCGAGAGGGCCTCAACTGAGTGTGGACTTCAAGTTCCCTCCTTTGGGATTTCTCCCTCGAAGTTCCCTTGACTATGTCCACGGTTCCTAAACATATGTGTTCTCTCAAGTCCGGGTTAGGACTTATCTCACTCACTGATATCATGTCAACCCAAACGAAACAGGATAATATCAAACATAGAACAGATATACAAGCATGCAAGCAAATATGACATACAGGCAATCATACAAGTAGATAAGTAAACATGAATAACATAAAACAAAGGTATGCTTAACCCTCTTAGGAAAGGACCAGCAATAGGTCTAACTGTCCCTAGTGAAGTCGTCATTTCTGTTGCGGTGAAAATCGGATAACAAATTATTAATTAATTTGCATCATATTTCTTTTACAACCGACTTTGATTTATCCAAAGGAAAGGTTCAAGATCGTTAGAAAAACCTAAAGGGGAAAGATCTAAGGTTCGGGGGTTGGTTACGTCTAGGGAAGGTATTAGCATCCTAAATGTCCGTAGTACTCTACGGGAACCTCTTGTTTTAATGTTATCTTATGTTTGCTAAAGGTTCTATGCTAAAGGTTGAAAACCTTAGGGGGTAGTATCTAAGTATACTCGACAAAGCATCGCACTTTACGCCTACGTATCCTCGGAAATAGAATCAGAGTATGCGTAGTTCTACTTCTACTGAATTATTGACTATGGTCAATATTCAGAGGCGAAATGAGTGCAAGCTCATTGTAGAGTTTAAGAACTCTCTAAATCTAGTTGTAATGGTCCTATGTTGAAGTTTAGTTAGTAGGGGAAAGCGATAAATTCATTAGGATGAATACCACTAAGAGTTTAAGAACTCTATCCTAAAGCTAGTTATGATTTCTATGGCTCTCGATTAAGCCAAGAAATAAAGTTTTCTCCTAAGAGGTTACTTAGGTTAAGGTGGGAGGTCATGACTTTAAGAGTCAACAATAATCACCTTCCTTTGGAATGGGGGAAAAACAGTTTAAGATAATAATAAAAGGCATGATAAGAGCTAAAACATTGATATAATATGAGGAGATAAAAGCAACATAAGCATGAGGATGGCAATATGTTTCATGACAAAGTATGGATAAGATGAACATGATTATTATAAAGACATGTCAATATGTTTCGATCTTAAGGAAGACAAACATAGAGAATGATATTAATCAAGGTTGACAATTAAGGAAGAATAACATTCATATCAAAATTAAATACAAGATGAATCAAGCATGGATGGTAGTTCAAGATTTAAACAAGTATTAGTGAAATAACACCCATAAGATCAATGATGTTCATAAAGAAATGTTAGCAATTAAACCAAGGTGATAAGCAAAAAATAATTAACAACACAATTAGAATACAAGATGATAATTAAAAGTTAAAGGTTAACAATTAAAAAAAAATTGGTACACAATAACAACACATGTGGACAATTAGAAATTAAAACATATTGATAATTAACACTTACAAGTTAACAATTAACAATGCAAATTAACAATACAAATTGATTAACAATTACCAATTAAGATGCAAATTGACAAACAATTACCAATTAAATTAACAATACCAATTAATAATTAAAATGAGAGCCATAATTAACCATTAAAAATAAATTGCTAATTTAAAAAAGGAGATAAAAATATTTGGAGTTTTTGAATAAAGAAAAATAAAATAAAAAGGTTTTTCTAAAAGTGATTAAAAACAGAAAAGTAAAATAAATAATAAAAGGAGAGGCGCAGAGGGGGTGTATGAGTAAATTGGTTTAGTTTTAAAATAAGAAGGATAGAATTGGGCCAGAACTGGGGGTGACAGCAGCAATTGGGGCGCAAGGGCCAAGAGAGGAAAAAAAAAGAAAATACAGGCGAAATAAATAAAAAGACAAAAAGGGTTGATCCAAGGATCGAACCCAGGCATGGTAGGTGAAAGGCGAGGCAAGTGCATGTGTGTGACCGTTGGGACGGTGTGTTTCATCCGGTAAGCGAATGCTTCCATAACATTATAAACTAAAGTGAAATCATGAAAATATTAATGGAAGAAAACACACGCGCACGTGAACTGAGTGAATACATCGTTAATACCAAATGGTCAACATTATTTAATTCATCAACTGCCAAAACAAGACATGCTGGACCAAACAACTTGCCACATTCCATACTCACCCATGCAAACTCACGCAGTAGAAACATGAATACCCACGTGAAACAACAACAACAAAGCAGAGGCAATACAATGATTTCTCATCATCTCCTCCATCATTATCTCACCACACAGTAGGTACCTTGACAACCTCTTAAAGTTCCTTTTTTTAAAACTTCAACATGACAGTACGCGATCCATATGTTCCAATAATCCAAACTGGCGGTGCAAAGGTTTCACTCACACAACATTTTACTTGCATTGGATTTATAAAATAAAACTGATTATATTATGGAAATAGCATCGACGTCAATGATATCAATATACCAAACACAACTTCCAAACATAACAGACATAGACACAAGTAACTGGTCAAGGTGAGAAACATAGAACGAGGCCAACAAAATCATGCCAACATACAATCACATATTGTTATCCTAGACTATCATGAAATGAAGCACATAGCTTAAAGCTTTAAGTAACAGCATGACACCAAAGTTCCAAATCAAACACTAACAGTGCATCAAAGCAAATGTATTCGAGTAGCATTCATATTAACACAGGTTAATGGCAATCAAGAAGATGTATGAAACTTCCATCAATCTCCACAAAGGTTTATACACACCATGCATATACATCATGAACATATAAACATTGACAACACATTAAACCAAAGCATATTTAACACGGTCTATAGGCATGATAGGTATCATAATAGTGAGTTAAGAGACTAACCTGGTATCCAAGCAAATGGTGACACCCTCCTTCCTTGCAGCCACTTGAGCTAAGTAAAACACCAAGTTTCTGAGTTGTTTGTGTGTTGTTTTGTTGATGGACCGCCTCTTGTTTTAGTACAGCATGTTTGGCCATGAAGTGGTGAGTGCATGGTTTTCTTTTGTTGTGAAAGGTAATGAGAGAGAATCACCCTCTAATGGTGTTTTGGCAGAAGCAAACCAAAAGGGGGAGTACTCTTAAGTGAAGGCTACTGTGTATATTTCCTTCGTTTTCTTATTGTTAATGGTCTCACCAGGAGAAGGCAGCTTCCTTGTTCTCGTCCCCCCTCAACAAAAGAGATGGTGCCTCCTTTATAGGCGAACTAACGGATCATTCGCATGGTAAGCTCAACGGCTATTTGCTTTTCAAGAGCAAACGTGATAGAGTTTGGATACTATACTCATAGCCTTTTCTACCCTGCCTACCTTGAGCCAAGTGATATTTGAAATGGTTGCTTCTTGTGCGCTTTTGTCCGCTGAAAAGGTATGAATCATGGAGCATTATACGATGGGTGCTTATTGGGTTTTTTGTAGTTTGTTGCATAGTACAAGGTATTTGTACTTGGAGTTGTCCTTTTCAACTGGTTTTAGGGCAAAAGCTGCTTTGGAAGCTGATGCAAATGGAGTCGTTGGTGTACTTGGTGAAAGTTGTGACCTTAGCATGGTTTAGAAAAGAAGCAACAAGTCACCTTGATCCCATGTGTCCAGTACCATTGTTTTCTCTTTCTTTGTAGTAACGTGGGTCCATGGGCAAGCAAACTTGTATTAATTATCTCTTTTTACATTACAAAGGACACGGTTTGGTATCTAAAGAAATAATTTAAAACAAAATAAGTGAACTTAGTTTTTTAGGAAAATTGTTATAATTAAATGGAAATAAATTTAGACAAAAATGATTAGAAATCGGTTATTGAAATAGAATTTGGAAAAAAATAATAAATGATTTTTTAGAAAAAGATTAAATTTAGAAAATAAATATTTAGAACAATATTAGTGAATAGTTATTTGATATTGGTTTAGAAATGAAAATGATAATTGAGGATGAAAAAAAAGCCAAAGAGAGGGTGATGGAAATATCTTAGAGAATCGCTTGATCCCAATGCTCTGCCCATAATCCTAGTTAATCACTTCTTGTATCTCCTGAGAACAAGACTTAATTCACAGATAAAGCAAACAAAACTGATAAAAAGGTTAGCTGTGCAATATGCCGGACCTAAGATGCACAAATGAAGATGACATCTAAGGATAAAAATTTAGGGTACAACACCAGTATTATATGGTAAAAGATACAACTTTTTTGTATCTATGCTGACCATAAATCTTTTGACTAAGTGAGATTGTACTGAAGTTGGATTCATCGCAATTAACGGTGCATTGATACAGTTGGCAGATAAGAAACCGAATCTTTCTGACAATTGATGCGGGCGCACCAATTTCTCATACAAGAACCTTAAATAAAAACATAATAAACATTAAATTATTCGTTGAAATGAGTAAATAAATTGTTTAAATAATTAAAGAGAGTTAATCGGAATACCTGATGTATATATGCATAACACCGATGCCTAATTCAGAATGATTAAAAATCTGATCCAAATCCTCTTTAGAAATTGTTTCTGAATAGGAATAACCAAAAATACCATCCTCCATAGGTATTTCACGAATACCACCGTCCATCAAATTCGATGTTTCTACAAGTGTTTCAAGAGATGACCTAAATCGAGATACAATTGGTTTTTTTTCCCCGTCCTTGCAAGAGTATTTTTTTGGTTGGACTTGTTGCCTAATTATGGCTTCCTATTCTGACTTCTTGTTGTTTGTAACTCTTGGGCATGAATCTAAAAATCATATAAGTTAGTAAAACATTTGAATATAGAATTAACACTTTTAATGTGTATATATTGAAAATTTTGTGCTAAATTAATTTCATAATAAGCATATATAATTACCTCGGGAAGTTTCTTTTGGCAACTGATACTACCTTTGTCACTAGTATCATTAAACTCTGAACCACGCCTTTCTGACATATATTTTTCCTTAACCTTTTGTAATTCACGGACTTGGGCTCTTAATTCTTCCATGGCTTCTATCACTTTTTTATTGCTGGGATTTTGGCTCTTTGAACGCTTATAAAAGGATGATGGAGTGACCCCAAATCCCTTACCCCTCACACGACCGAAATACTCAGGAACATTCAATACTCGAGTAAGTATGCTCCTGCAATCCTGGTCTTCACCTAGAGTTGCGGACTGAGACAGAGTCTCCTGGAATTCATATGCATGAATATCGAAAAATATTAGCGGGGATTAAAAAACATAAATATTATATATATGTTAATAAGTGGGATATAAAATGCATAATGTTATACTTACACATTTCTCAAAAACTTGTTGAATATTTTCCGTAACAACTCCATCCTTTCCCACACGAGCAACCTTCCACAAAACATGTTCCGGAACACATGTTTCTTCATTTTTCTCTTCTTCTAACTACACATTAAGACAAATAATAAAATCAATTATAACACATGGGAAAGAAACAAGTAAATTAAAGCATTTATATATACTTACTATTTTTTGTTGTAAGTGTGCATATCCCAAACGCCTCCTCCTATATGGATACGCGGGTTTTGATGCTCTTTGGCGATTTACGCCACTCAACTCCTGGAATGCTTCGGTTCTTCTTTTGGCTACAAAATTTTCCCATTCTTCAGGTGAAATCAAGTCCACATACTTCATTGGACGTTCTGCTTCAATAAACTTTCCTTCGGCATCCTTAAGATCGGCATCCTTAAGATACTTGTTTGATAGAAATGCTCGAAACCCTCTATGTCTTTTTCCGGCTAATTGAATACAATACTTCTTTCGGTCATCACTAATATTAAAAGACCTCTATAAAAACAAATAACATAATTAGTAATTTAAAGACATAATCGGCAACAAAAACAAATAACATCACATATGGTACCTGTATCTTACTCCATATCTTTTCTTTGGCGGGTTTCAACTCAGCATTTCTCCAATTATCACAAGTAATTGGAATATACGAACGAACAAGTGTACCAATGTAACTTGTCAACATTGCTCCGTTAGGCTCAACAAGTTGGTTCGTATCATTCCAATGAACGTCATATTTTATTCCTTTATCTCTAGCACGAATGATGTTCTTCATAATAGTTACTCCTCGTGTAATATCTCCTTCCGCTTCTTGAATTGTTTCATGTCCATCATTTTTTGAAGTATCATGTGAATTTTCCTCGTTACTAGCCATTTCACCGGTAATAAAGAAAAACATCAATATAAAATGACACAATTATATTAAAAATCAAAAATCAACTACTATCAAAAAGCAACAACTAATCACATTTCCAATTAATCACTAACAAACTTCTACAAACCAAAATATCAAAAGCTAACATCAACAACTAATAATACAACTAATATCAAATCAAATCAAAAATCAACAACTAATCACATTTCCAATTAATCATTAACAAACTTCTACAAACCAAAAAGCGCTTTTTTCAACTAATCAAATTAATGAAAAAAACAATTGTAAAAATTCAATCAACATTGTAAAAAAAAAACAACTTCAACGCTAAGTTCAAGTAACAATTCAATCACTATTTATCATTTTCAATCATCTCTCAAAATAAATTCATTCACTAGTTCACTTAACTACTAATTTCATTATCATTTTCAATAATAACCAAATTCTTACATCACTAAAATTTTCCGATAAATGTTCACTTTAACTTTACAAATAGCCCTATAACAACCTGAACAATCTAACTTTTACAACACTCTTAACTACCTTGAATTTTCTAATTAATCACTATTCTACAAATTTTACACATTAAACTAACTTCTACTATTCTACAAATTAATCATTAAACTAACTTCTACAAATTAATCACATTTTACACAATAATCACTATACTAACTTCTACTAATTAATCACTTTTCTAATTAATCACTTTTCCAATTAATCATTAACTAACTCCTACAAATCAAAAAATGAAAACCTAACATCAACAACTAATAATACACCAAATTTATCTCACACAAACATCAGAGAAACATATTAGACATTTTCATTAATGGAGACAAAACCAGAAAAAGGAGAGTAAAAACCTCAAAGAAACAATCAACAATGGCGGACGACGGTGTGAGTAAGCAGAAACGACGGAGGGAAGCCACAAACGGAGTAAACCCACGACGGATTTCATTTGCAGAACGACGGCGGACGGATTGAGTTTCGTTTGTTTGCAGAAAAAAAGAGGAAGAAGAGAAACAGTGTCGCTAGGGTGAAATAAAAACGGTCATAAGAAAATAGAGGGATATCAGATTATGTTTTAATTTTAATATTTTAAAAGACCTAAGGCAGCGCTTTGAGAAAGCGCTTTCTTATGTTAATCCTTTAGCAACGCTTTTGGGGTAAAAGCGCTTTCTTATGTGGGATTAATGAAAGGCCTTTATCAGCGCTTTCCAAAAGCGTTGGCTAAAGCGTTTTGTACGAAAGCCCTTTAGCAGCGCTTTTCAAAAGCGCTGCCTTATGGTACCCCTTTAGCAGCGCTTTTCATAAAACGTTTTCTAAAGTTCACCTGCCTTAGGGCTTTAGCAGCGCTTTTCAAAAGCGTTGTCTTATGTCCCCCATTTAGCAGCGCTTTTTTCTTTAGTTTTTTATTTTTGTTTTTAGCGAAACATATAGCAGCACTTCTTCCAGAAAGCGCTGTCTTTGTTGTGCTGCAAAAACTCATTTTTGGCGTAGTGGAGCCAGTAGTGGCATTGTCATCATGCGAAGCAGAATATATAGCTGATTCTCTTTGTGAATGTCAAGCAACCTGGATGGTGAACTTGGTCAAAGAGATTACAGGGAAGAGTCATGGAGCAATTACCATGAAGATCGACAACATGTCAACTATCAACTTGGCGAAGAATCCAATAGCACATGGTCGAAGCAAGCACATCGAAATGAGGTTCCATTATCTTCGAGAGCAGGTAGCAGAAGGGAAGATGAACTTGGAACACTGCAAAACTGAGAATTAGATTGCAGATATCATGACGAAGGGAGTGCAGGTCGAAGTTTTTTGAAGACTAAGAGCCATGATGAATGTAGACAGCTTAGACACAATGAACTAGGTGGTGTGTTAAATTGTAATTCCTTGTGTCGAAGTGTCGAAGCAAGGGTATGTCGAAACAACTGTTTCACACAGATTTGATTTAGATTTGATTTGATATAGTTCCAAAATAGGTATTTTGGGCTTTTATATTTTTGGGTTTTGGCTTGGAGAACAAGTAAACCTAAATCTATAATTAGGGAGTAACCCTTATTTTTGTAAATAATCACAACACATTGCAATCACGGTTTGCAGTTGCAAGTGAATAGAAAGAGAAAAATCTCACAGTTTGTGGGTAACAACCTTCTTCTCCAAATTATCTTAGAATCCTAATTTTCTTTCTTTCTCTATTTTCTTCTTTTCTTTGGTATTGCTGCGCTAAGAACCCTTCTTGTTTATCAAGATAGGGTCGGAATTCCCATAGGTTTTGGGTTAATTCCAACAATAGCTAGTTTGGAAGTGTATAAGTGAAATTATATTAGGATTGTGATGTAGAAGTGATAGTTTCTTAGAAGTTATATCTAGTTTGGAAGTGTATAGCTAGTTGTTGAGAAGTTCTAAATTTGTGGTTATCGCTATCTAAGGAATAATTTAGACTATCTACTCATGTTTATGGTGTATCGGTTATGGTAGTAGTGATAACGATATTTTATAACATTAATAGAGTTGGAATAGAGTTAGAATTTATTTTTTATTTTGTTTTTTAGAATAATGCTAAAATATTTAAGGTAATTTTTTTTTAAATATTCACAATTTGTGGCGGTTCAAACTGCCACAATTTACCATCGCAATCAACAATAAAAACAAAAATATAACAAAATTCCACGACGAATGGTAATTGTCGCAATATTCAGGTTACATCAGTTCCTTAACCTTCGTGAAAGAGAACGACGATTGGTGTGACGATTTTGACAACAGTTGCAATACAGCTTCGCGACACACGTTTCTGAGACGAAGATGCAACCATTGTTACATACAAATTGCGACGATTCTAACTGTCGTGACCTACCACAATGAACCGTCACAATTTTCTAATTTTCTTGTGTGTAATGATTGCCTTAGAGGAGGCAAATCGAGATGGTGGTCTAATGTCTCAATTGAAAGTGAAACTCAAACAACCCTTCTATTTGGGTTATTCTGGGTGTCAACACGAGGGAGCATTTTTAATATTGGGGTATTTATTTTTATGAGCAAAACACCTTGTGAGTGACACACCACATACTCACCCAAAATCATAAGATAATATGTGTGTGGATTCTCCCACTTATAAATGCTTAAGTCTTCACATTTCTAACCAATGTGGGACTTTCCCACACTACTTACACTTGTTATTCTCAACATTCCCTCTTAAATATGAGTCTATCCACAATACTCCTCCTCAAGTGGAGGCTCTTTCATCCACATACACTTGTACTTCCATTGACACTCTTCAATGGAGCACTCTACCCACGACCATATAGGGATACTTTCGATACAAGATAGTCGGTCCCCTCACTCGAACCAAAGGCTCATGATATCATTGTTGGGGTTATTCAGGGTGTCAACACGAGAAAGTATTTTTTTTTTAATTTTAGGGCCTTTCTTTTTATGAGCAAAAAACCTTGTGACAGACACACACCACATACTCACCCAAAACTATAAGATAATAAATGTGTGGTTTCTCCCACTTACAAATGCTCAAGTCTCTACATTTTTAATCAATGTAGAACTTTTTCACACTAGTCACGTTTGTTATTCTGAACACCTTCATTGTGACATGATGTAATCCATTATTCCTTGGGATCTCCAAAATAAGTGGTCATATTGCAAGTATGTTCCTTTAAATAGGATTTAGACACACTTTTTCAGAGAAGGAAACAAGTGCGTAAATAAAAGAGTCATGACATATTGATTTTTCACTGAGATGTGTTACCAATTTTCATTAGGGATAAGTTCTTCAAAGATATATTGAATTTGTCTTATTACAAATTTGCTTGACTTCGACTTTAAAAATTGGCGGCTCATGATTATTTTTACTTTTTTGTTTTTCTTGGGTAAGGTCTAGCCCCTCTAGATGTACATATTTTTTATTTAATTTTACATAATAGTATATATTTAGTTAAAATTAGGATCTCTTATGTTTATTTACGCATGTACTAGTAGCATATATTTTTTAATTTTATTTTATATAGTAGCATATACTAGTATCATTTTAAATATTACAATTTACAGATGTGGTTGATTTTTTTTTCTTTTTAAATTTACCCTCTCTCTCTTTTAGTACAAGAGATTTTACACACGTTTTTCAAATATGGAAAGTTTATTGTTGTATGTTAACTTTAAATTGACACTATATTTACAAAACTACAATTAAAAATGAGAATAGTAAAATTAATTGATTAAGATCTTAATCATAAAAAAATCACTATTAAAATTTACACCATTTTTAGCATTAACGAGTGTAATAAAGATTTGAGGATAAATAATACACACATTTTTCATTATTAAGGTGTTTATTGTGTAATATTACACACTAAAATATAAAATGAGACTTTACATACAAATCTACCACCACATTTGTTTTATACACCATTTTTAGTAAAACCAGTGTAAATTCTTAAATTATACTATTATTTTTGTACATGTATTCATTATCAAAATTAATGATATAATTATAAAGTCTGATTCCGAAGATCTTCCAGCCAATTCTCCATCAATATTTCTTCATTCATTCCTATTCTAGCCCAATCATTAATCAATATTTCTTCATTCATTCTTATTCTAACTTACAAATCTTTTAAAACTTTATATCCTCAATTCAGATTCTATTTGAATTGACTTATTTTAATTTATTTATTGAAATATATGTACTTAAAAAATTGTTTGTGAAAATTTGTGAAAAGAACTTATTACATATTTATAAATTATTTTTAACTTATTTTAATAAATTAAATAGTATAATTTTGCTAAAATACGAAAAACATATATCTTTTAAGAAAAACATTCTTCAAGATTGTTTAAATAATATTAGCTTCTCTTAAGAGAATTTTTAAAAAGGAAAATGCTTATTAATAAGAAAATGTGAAAACAAAAAATACAAAAAAAATCTCAACCATTCATTATCACCACTATTCCATGATCTCTATTAAAATGAAAATTAAATTTAAAATCAATTTAAAATTCATCTCTAAAATAGTGACATATTCTTGCATTTCTTCTTTAAATTATTTTGTACTAAATAGTACTAATATAGTCCTAGAGAGAGAAGCTCCTACTTCTCTCTTCTTTTTCTTTTACCATGGACAACGATGGTGGTTGGAATGAGGTCAAGAAATGCTCTAAAGCAGCAACAAGTAGGAGGTGGGACGAGGAAGGTAGGGTTAAAGGGAAGAAGGTCATGGTATCCTCAACCATTTTCGTGACTGAGTTCCCGGAGAGGCTTAGGGCGAGTGATCTTTTCCATTTAATGAAGGAGGTTGGGGAGGTTGATGAAGTTTTTATTCCTACGAAACGTGATAAATGGGGGAAGAGATACGGTTTTGTTCGTTTTTTCGGGGTTGAGGACTTAAGAAGGTTGGTGGTGAAGTTGGATAATTATTTCATTGATGGTAGGAAGCTGCATGCGAATATTCCGAGATTCGCCAAAACTGTTAAGGAACCGTCAGGAAGGGAGAAGGAGAAGCCTGGTGTTCGAGAGGAAGAAAGAAGGGAAACCTGGAGACCGTTAGCAAGAGGTGAAGCGAGGGAAAACGATTTTATTGGAGGTAAAAGGGGTACTCGTTCGTATTCTGAAGTTCTCTGTTGTAAAAAGAAGGAGAAGGGGGACGGTTGCATTAATTTCTCGGTAAGCATGGAAGTAGTCAAAAGGTTTGAAGGTGCTTATGTAGGGAGGGTCTCAAAGCCAGGTTCATCTTACAATATGCAACGCAACTTTAATATGGAAGGTTACTTTGGCGTGAAAGCAACCCCGTTAGGAGCTAACCTTTGTCTATTAGAGGAGGCAGAGGTAGGGGAGCTTGCTTGTCTTCTCGAGGATGCTAAAGAATGGCTTGATCAATGGTTCAGAGAGGTGGTAAAGTGGGAACCTCAGATGGTGGATCACGAAAGAATTACATGGTTGCGGTGTTACGATATACCCTGTCATGCGTGGACGGCAGAGTTCTTTTTCTTTCTTACTTCTCTGGTTGGAGCTTTTGTTTGTAGCGAGGAAAGTACGTCGGATTGCTCTAAGTTCGATGTGGCTAACTTGATGGTTAGGACTTCGGTTGGTTCTTTAATAGACGAAGTTGTTAAAATTAACATCAATGGAGTTTTATTCAGAATTAGAATGGCGGAGGAGACTATAGGCCCTCTTGCTAAGACGATAGTCAAAGGTCCTTCCCTAAGTTAAGATTATGATGTGGAGTCATCGTTTGTGAATGAGAGCGAGTTTTTCGAAGAAGAGGAGAAAGGAGAATCTGGTAATGAGGAGGAAGAAGTTAACGTTTTTCAAGAAGGTTTGATGAAGCAGATTGACAGTAGAAGAGACGTGGAAAAGGGTTGTTTTGTTTTTAATGCTATATGCAAAAGTGCTACTGACTTACCTGTTTCAGAGAATAGTATTGGGCTCGAGAATGCAACAGCTTTGGAAGTAGCTTCTAGGCCTAGGAGTGTCGTGTCCACTTCTGATAGGAATAGGAAGAAGGATGAAATAAAGTCACTGGGAGTGGGCCCTAGTAAAGAGTCAGGAGGGGTCAACCGTCATTCCATTGTTCTAAAAGACAATTCGCTTTCCTTTGATGGGCTTTTGAAAGCCCAAATTGCAATGAGGTCTTGCAGTGAAGGGGAGGGCCCAGTCCATAAGCCAGTGGTTAGAGATGAAACTTCTTGGCCCCCTTTCTTTTCTGGTACCGGATCAAAATTAGGGTTTGCTCCTTGCTCGGAATCAGACTCTATTTCTTCCTTCTCCCGTCATGTTGAAAATGGTTGTGAGGGTTCTCCAATCGAGGGAGTGCACAGAAGGGTCATTGCGGCGGCCTCAACAAAGTCGAATAAGGCAACAGGTCGGGGAAAGGAGTACTCTGAAGACGAACCATCGAATCCGGAAGGTATTTTTCATCGTTGTCACTCAGTCACAGATTCGGAGGTAATTTTTGGTAATAAAAGATTCTGGTCTGAAATAGAATCTAAAGTATCTATGAAGGTCTGGGATATTTTCCATTCTTTGGGTATAGGAGAGGAAGGTAAGAAGGATGATCTTTTAGCATAAATCCAAGCAATGGGGTTGAGGGATAGGGGGAGCATCGTACAGAGGGAGTCCAAATCAAAGGTAGTCTAATGAATTTTCTTTCCTATAACATTAGAGGATGCGGGAATGTAATTAAGAGAAAGAGGATCGCAGAAATTATTCAAGCAGGAAATATGGATGTCTGTTTTATCCAAGAATCTAAAATGGCTCTAATGGACGATTCTATTGTTGTGTCTTTATGGGGGGAATCGTTGGTGGGTTGGTCGTCAGTGAGAGCTTCTGGTCTGGCTGGAGGTTTGATCACTCTCTGGAGGCTAGATAGAGTTAATTGCATTTTTAGTGTCAAAGGAGGCGGTTATTTGGGTGTCATGCTGGAATGGAAAGGTAAAGAGGTGATGTTGGTTAATATTTACTCATCCTGTCAGTTAGGTCATAAAAGAACGTTATGGAAGGAGCTGGTAGAATTTAGGAGTAAATATAGGAAGGCTGAATTCATTTTCGGGGGAGATTTCAACGCAGTTACGAGTGGTTGTGAAAGAAAAGGAGTTTCTATTCGAGAGCATAAGAAGGAGTCCGAAGAGTTCAATTGTTTCATTTCAGAGGTGGGATGCATGGACATTCCTTGCGTGGGAGGGAGGTATACTTGGTTTAATAGTAGTTGTTCTGCTAGAAGCCGGCTGGATAGATTTTTGGTTTCGTTTGCGTTGTTAGATGATTGGGGCTTGTCGTATCAGTTCATTGGCGATAGGGACATTTCTGACCACTGCCCTATTTGGATTAAATCGAATGTGGTAGATTGGGGTCCGAAGCACTTCATTTTCAATAACTGCTGGCTTAGGCATCCAAATTTTTATGCTTTCGTCGATTCGAAATGGAAGTCCTTTGATGTAACAGGGAGAGGAGATTATGTGTTAAAGGAGAAGTTAGGGCTGCTTAAGAAGTGCCTTAAGGAGTGGAATGTGAAAGTTTTTGGGTGGATAGACTTGAGCATTAGGAAAGAAGTAGAGAGCCTTAAAGATTTAGATGCTAAGGTGGGTCATGAAGGATTGGAGGATGTCGTAGAATTGGTCAAACGGAGAAAGGAGGTTAAAGAAGGGATTTGGAAGGGTCTTAACTTGAAGGAAAGTATGCTTAGATTGAAATCTAGGGCATTATGGTTGAAAGAGGGAGACAAAAATTCTAAATTTTTCCACAATGTAATGAGGGGGAGGAGAAGGAGGAATTGTATTTCTTTCGTCAATACGGAGAGCGGGAGGAAGAAGGAGGTGGAGGACGTTAAAGAAGAGGTCGGGAGGTTCTTCAGTGGAAACTTCTCAGAAAATTTACCGAATCGTCCTTTGTTTGAAGGTCTTAATCTTAGAAAATTGTCAGATTCGGATAAGAAGGTTTTGGAAGCGGAGTTTTCAGAAGAAGAGATAAAAGAGGCAGTTTGGTTATGCAATGCTAACAAGAGTCCCGGACCCGACGGTTTTTCGTTTGGTTTCTTCCAAGGTTGTTGGAATATTGTTCAGTCTGATATGGTTAGTTTTGTTCGGGATTTCCACTCCAAGTCTAGACTTACGAAGGCGGCCACGACATCCATTATAACGCTTGTTCCGAAGATCAAAAATCCTTAATCCCTATCTAATTACAGACCTATATCCTTGGTAAGTTGTTATCAAAAGTTATTATCTAAAGTTCTGGCCGGAAGATTGAAGAAGGTTGTAGGATCCATTGTTTCTGCAGAACAATCAGCTTTTGTCCCTAACAGGCAAATTTTTGACGGGGTTGTGGTAGTTAACGAAGTCCTGGATTATACAAAGAGGAACAATCGTAGTTGTATGTTCATTAAGATTGACTTTGAGCGCGCTTACGATTGTGTCTCTTGGGGTTTCTTAGAAGGGTCATGCAGCGTATGAATTTTTGTAATCGTTGGATGTCCTGGATGAATTCCTTGATTTTTAGTGAAACTTCCTCGGTTCTAATTAATGGCAGTGCGACAAAGGACTTCATGATTTCTAAAGGGCTTCGCCAGGGGGATCCTCTTTCTCCGTTCCTGTTCATTCTTGTGACGGAGATATTAACCCTTCTGTTTAATAAGCTGGAGGTGTAGGGTTTGTTCAAGGGTTTCAAGATGGCTGATGGAGTTTCTTTTAAAATTGGTTCAGTTCGTCGATGACACGATGGTTATAGGAGAAGCGAATTGGGACAATTTATGGAGTATTAAGGCAGCTCTAAGAGCTTTTGAAATATTATCGGGGCTTAAAATCAATTTCAGCAAGAGTAGTGTCGGTTGCTTAAACCATCCTCCAGGCTTTTTAGAAGCAGCAGCGGCTTTTTTAAACTGTGGAGTGGGAAACCTGCCATTCAAGTTCTTGGGTATCATTGTTGGAGAGAGCCCTAGAAAGGCTGTCGTTTGGAAGGAGGTGATCGATAGTGTTAGGTCTCGACTCTCGTCGTGGAAGGAAGGAACCTTTCTATTGGAGGTCGCGTTACCTTAATTAATTCGGTGTTGAATGCTCTGCCAATTTACTCTCTGTCTTTCTATAAAATGCCGAGAGTGGCGGTCAAGGCTATTCAGAGCATCCAGAGTAGGTTCTTATGGGGAGGAAGGTCGGATAAGAGAGTTATCCATTGGGTCGAGTGGAAGACAGTGTGTGCTTCTAAAGAAAGAGGAGGGTTAGGAGTTAAGGATCTGGAGGCCTTTAATAGATCTTTGTTGATGAAATGGAGGTGGCGGATTCTACAAGACAAACAGACTAGTTTGTACAAGTTGTTGGAATATAGGTATGCAAAAGGGAGCTTAACGTCTTTGGTTTTGAGCAGTGACGGAGGAAGGGGTAATAAAGCTACCTCCATCTAGTGGAGGGACTTATGCTTGGCTGGATTCGATGAAGGTTTATGGGAGGATTTGTTCACGAACAACCTGACTTGCAAGCTGGGATCGGGCGAAGATATTTCTATGTGGCATAGCAGTTGGTTGGATGATGTCCCTCTTAAGCATAATTTCCAAAAGTTTTTTATCTTGTTAAATCCACTTCCTCTTCTATTCAATCTGCAGGTTACTGGGATGAAAACGTTTGGTTTTGGAGGATCGATTTGCACCCTATACCAGTTAAAGAGTTTGTGGAAAGTGAGCTGCGAGTCTTGCTCAGTTTGCTGGAGTTAAATCCCCCTCAGTGGGGTCAGAAAGATTGCATTGCGTGGCTTTCTGGCGACGATTCAAATTCCTTTTCTGTTTCTGATTGTTACAGGTTGTTTACTGAGTTCATAAAGCCGGAAGAGGAGTTTAGGGATGAAGAGGAGGAGTTAATGCAGAAATCTCTCAAAGGGATTTGGCATTTTAAAGTTCCTTCGAAGTATAAGGTTTTTTTTTGTGGCGGTTACTCAGGGACAAAATAGCGTCGAAGGTCCAGTTGACTCGAAGAAATGTTAAGATGGATCAAGAAGGTAGTTTATCCGTGTTGTGCCAGGATCATGAAGAAACTAGCTTCCATCTTATCATTTGTTGCGGTTATGCGAAGGAAGTGTGGAGGGGCATTGGATCCTGGCTTGGTTTCGAGGTGAAGGAGTAACCCTCCTGCGCAGCCTCTTTGTTGGTTTTCATTGAGAAAGTTTCTAAGGAGACAAGAAAGACTAATGGCGCGGTCATTTGGATTAGGGTTGCTTGGTGCATATGGGCGAGCCGGAACAGCTACATATTTAAGAAGGAGCGGGTGTCAGTAGCGGAAACTCTGTACTCTGTTAAGTATTTATCTTGGAAATGGTTAGGGATTTCTTCTTATAAGAGCGGCATTAGTCTTTATGATTGGTGCACCGCACCTGTAGACTGTTTAATACGTACTTGACTGTCGGTTTGTTTGTTTGGATTATAGCACCCCTTGTGCTATCTTAATTCCATTGCTTATTAAAAAAAAAACTAATCTTTTAAAGAATAAAATATAAATCAAACAAGTTAGTTAAGACTGAAATACTAAACAATACCATATCTTAAAAATGGTAAATGGATGAATCATTAATTTCTAAATTTAATTATTGAAAATTAAATATTAAGTAGAATTATTAAATAAACTTCAAGTGAGATTCCAGATATGAAATAAATTAAAACACTATACCTTGTTATAGTATGCACCCTGATTGCAATTAAAAAAACTAGTAGCAAGAGTTATATAATGGACGTTTCTCAATTTTAATAGGACTTTCAAATAAAAAAAATTAAGGTATGACATCACTAATTATCTAAACTATATAATGTAAAAGAAATTAGACTTAATTACAATTTTAATGTATTTATTTTCATTTTTTTCTTCAATTTTGATCCATTTATAACGAATTAATAAATTAAATTTATAAAATTAAAACTTGTGGTGGCAAGGGATTTTGAAAACCCAGCTTCGTAAAGCAAGAAATCAATTTATAAAATTATCACTAATGTTCTGAATTTTCATGTTTGGTTTGGTTAGGAATATAGTTCTTAATAGGGATGTTTAAAAATATGGTTAATTGAATTGTATATTAGAATTGAATTGCATTGCACTAACCATTTAAATAGTTAATGAACTCAACCATTTAATTAAAACAATTCAAATTCAATTTAAAATTGTTTCAGAACCAATTTTATTTTATAAACTGATTTAATTATATAAATTAATTAGTTTTTAATAAAAGGAATAAAAATTTATTGAAAGTAAAAGAAATTCTAGAAAATATATTTTTTATTTCCTAAAAAATAATTTTTTTTCTTGGAAAAAAAACTAATATCGATCTTGTCCGAAAAATTGATTTTTTTCGAAAATAAGAAACATCGATTTTATTCGAAAATACAATAAATCGAAAATATGAAAAAATCGAGTTTCTTCATAAATATAAAAAGTCGAGTTTTTTCGAAAATATGATAAAGTCGAGTTTATTCATAAAAATGAAAAGGTTGGGGGAGAAGTTTGTGCGATTGGCTCCGTGTGGAACATCTCATTTCGGTTTCTTCCATTTTGGAAGGTCTTCTCTTGTTAGACAAAAAGTGCAAGGAGGCTTGGAAGTTGGATACCGGTTGGTTTTTTAGTTTGGTCGTTTGTTGGGTAATTTGGAATTATAGAAATAATATTCTTTTTGAGGGTACTTTTTATCCAATTTGGATGGGGTGGGGCTTATTAAGAAACTATCTTGGGAGTGGTCTTTGGTTTTGTGTAGATGTGATTTTAAGTCATCGTGGTCGGATTTGTGTGTAGATCCTTCGATTGGTTTTTGTTAACTTGTTTAGGTTGGGGTGTCTTTTGGTTGTGGTGAGACCTTTTTCTTTTCTTTGTATTAAGGGTTAAGCACCCCTAGTGCTTTTTAATTTATTCACTTTTGCTTATCAAAAATAAAAATAAAAATGAAAAAATCGAGTTTTTCCGAAAATACGAAAAAATTGAGTTTTTTCGGAATTATGAAAAAGTCGAGTTTTTTTCGTAAATATGAAAAAATCGAGTTTTTTCAGAAATATAAAAAAGTCGAGTTTTTTCGGAAATATGAGAAAGTCGAGTTTTTTAAAAAACATGAAATAGTCGAGTTTTTTCGGAAACATGAAAAAGTCGAGTTTTTTCGGAAACATGAATAAGTCGAGTTTTTCCGAAAATATGAAAAATCGAGTTTTTTCATAAATATGAAAAAGTAAAGTTTTTTCAGAAATACGAAAAAGTAGAGTTTTTTCAGAAATACGAAAAAGTAGAGTTTTTTAGAAATATGCAAAAGTCGAGTTTTTTCGTAAATATGAAAAAGTCGATTTTTTTTCGGAAATATGAAAAAATCGAGGTTTTTTGGAAATATGAAAAAGTCAAGTTTTTTCAGAAATCTGAAAAAGTAGAGTTTTTTTGAAAATATGAAAAAAATCGAGTTTTTTCTGAAATATGCAAAAGTCGAGTTTTTTCATAAATATGAAAAGTCGAGTTTTTCGGCAAATATGAAAAAGTCGAGTTTTTTCATAAATATAAAAAAGTCGAATTTTTCCGAAAATATGAAAAACTCGAATTTTTTTGAAAATATGAAAAAGTCGAGTTTTTCCCGAAATATGAAAAGTCGAGTTTTTTCGAAAATATTAAAAAGTCAAGTTTTTTTCGAAAATATGAAAAAACCGAGATTTTTCGGAAATATGAAAAAGTTGAGTTTTTTCAAAAATATGAAAAAATCGAGTTTTTTCAGAAATACAGAAATTCGAGTTTTTTTGGAAATAAAAAAAAAAACCTTTTTTGTTTTCAAAAAATACGAAAAATCAGTTTTTTAGAAACATGAAAATTCAATATATATATATATATATATATATATTTTTTTTTTTTTAAATACAGAAAATCTATGTTTTTTTGGAAATGTTAAAAATGAGTTTTCTTTTTTCAAAAATATGAAAAAAATCAAGTTTTTTTGGAAAAATGAGAAAGCATTTTTTTTGAAAATACAAAATATGAAAATAAAATAAAAAATTGAAAATAAATATTTTGAAGAATATTTTTTTTAATATAAAAAAATTTAAATTTTTATAAATTAGTTATTATTGACACCCTATCCTTATGTGCAGTTATTAAATCCCATCTAATTTTATCTCTCAGTACATCAGTTAGAAAGACTCTTATTTTTTCATCAGTTTTCATTCTTATTTTAAAATGGTATAATTTTTATTTTCAAAGACGAATTGTATATTTTAGCTCTGTTTGTTAAAAATAGTGGTTGATTGATAAGTTAATTTATAACTTATAGTTTATGACTGAGAGCTGATGACTGATAGCTTATGACTTATAGCTGAAGGCTGATGATTTATAGCTGATAAGCTAATTAAAGTATTTGGTAAAATTAGCGGTTCAATTAGTTGATAAATTAAAATGACATAAAAAACATTTAATATATAATTGATTTATTTAAATCTATACCTATAAATAAAAAGGTATGTGTTTTTGGACTGACTTATTTCTTTTCTAAATTTACCCTTATAAAGTTCACTTTAATACAAATTTACCCATATGTAACTCCCAAAAAAATTGATGTACACGTTTATTTATTAGAATCAAAGTGTCACTCAATATTCACGTTCATTGTTGAAATGTATTCATTTGTGTTACTCATTCATACATTTAATACCCGCATTACTTTTATTTTATTATTCTTAATTCTTCCGTTGATACCATTGAAGGAAGATATATTCAAAAGTATGGTATCTTCTCTTTCATATCTTCATTCTTAATAGGGGCTATGTTACATTCTCACTTTATCTCCCACAATTTCATCCTACATAGCATTTGCGGTGGAAAATATGCCCCTAATAAAATGACATGCATATCCATTGTGTTGTCATATAATCTTATCAATATAGTTCAAAAATATTAAAAAAATTAGAACTATGGGTTAAAGTGATCACTATTGTTAGCACAATAACTACACTGAAGTTATTAAGAAGATTGTGGAAAAAAACTATTTCCCAAATAATTGAAGTATTCATTGTCGTAGAACTATTTTTTATAAATTATAATCATTTGCATTTGTGATTTTATTGGCCTGACCCTTTTTAATTCCAAAACTAATCATATATAGGGCCTGTTTGTTTTGGCTTTTTTTTAAAATGATTTTTATAGTATAACATAATTTTGTAGAAAAAAATTTTACAAAGAAATTTTTTATAAAAGCTTCAAATGAAAATTTGGTTTGAATAGTTATTCTTAAAATATTATTTTAGGTATTTCATCATTTTATCGAAAGTTTTTTTGGATATCAAAATTTCAAAAAAAATCACTTAATTTTGAAGCTATTTCAAATAGTTTTTCATGAAAATCATTTTTGAAATACAACTTTTTGAAAAAATTGTGATTTTGACTATGTTTTGGTCTTCAATAATGTATATTAATGTTATAGTATGTCAAAATTAGTCTTTTAATTTATAAAAAACAAATTTAAAAAAACTTGTAATATTTTAAAAAATATTTTTGTAGAATCCATTTTCAAAAATACAAAGACAAAATCTATTTTTTTAAAGCTGAAACAAACTGGCCCATAATTGTTCATTTTTTCAAATTTTATTCTCCAGCCTTTTCAAAAAGAATAAACGGTAAAAAAAAGTTGAGGAGTGTTAGGTGCTAAAAAGTGTTAATATTTAGATTAGTTTTTAGCACCTTTTTGTGAGCTTTATTTGTAAATCCAAGTCTTTTCCCATTGTTTCCGTTTTATAACCGTTTTCTAGCTAATTTCGTTATTTGACTTATCTATTTAACTTTTAAGTTTTTATTGCAGATTTTTGCATGGAAGTGTGAAGAATGGAGCTATGAAGGCCCCACAAAAGCAGTTTTGGGAAATAATCATTTTTGGGGCATGCTTGAAGCGCGCTCAGCGCGCTCCTGCGCTGGTAGGAGTAGTTGCAAGGGGTTGCGCGCTCAGCGGGGTCCTTAGCCCGCTCGGCGCGCTCTTAGGCGGTTCATTTTGTAAGTGGAGCCCGCTCAGCGGGCGGCTGCGCGCTCAACGCACTCCGCGAATCTCAGCCCCTTTTTAAGTTGTTTTGTTCATAATTTTAGAGAATCCTTGATACATTTTTCAGAACAAAACACCTTGTAACACTGTAGCATTATATTTTGGAAGATTGGAAGCATCATTCTCCGCGAAATCGTCATTGATGCTTACTATTCGTCTTCATCTTCTTGATTGTTAGCTTCCATGACAATGGAGAGCTAATTTCCCTTTTGTGTCAAGGTTAAATGGTAGATAAACCTGTCTTTTGTATGTATAGGTATTAATATAGCTTGTGAACTCTTGGATGATGAATGTATGATGAAAAAATTTGTTTATATGGTTTATTCTTTGTGTTGGTTCATGATTGAGAAATGTGTTCCTACTCTTTACCTAGGTTTTTCATCCATCAATGTCCATTGGCTAGAGATAGTATTGTGTGTTGATGTTCATAAATATTGAACTAGAATGTTGTCATTTTGATAGTTTGAGTGAGAGATCATCAAAGGATCAAAATGGTAAAACTCACAATATGTGTTAGAGATAAACATATTGAGAGGATATGTGATTACATTTACTGTCTAAACGAGTTCATTCGCTTTATCGATTCTATCCGTGCAAAATGGTTTGTCGAACCCTAATCTTGACATGCTTTTTATAAACCGTTAAAACAAATATTTTTACCGCTTATACTTAACTTTGAATGCAAGTGTTCCAAAACAACCAAAAACCCTTGTTACTTTGAAGTTTAAAATGTACACGACTGTAGAACGGCTGCGATATCACCGAACAATCTCTGTGGATCGATAACAAAACCCTAACTCTATTTGTATTTCAACAATTGGCGCCGTTGTCGGGGATTGTTAATTGATATTGCAAGCATTGCAATAGTTGTGAAGTTTTAGACTTATTAAAAAAATTTCTTGTGCTTGTTGATTTGTTTTGTTTAGTGTGCAGACTTTGTTTATGCGAGGGCAACTACTGGCGGACCAACTTCTATTCGATCCCGAGATTGAAAGAACCGCTCGTAGACTCAATTGCAGAACTAGACGGAGGAGGCAACTAGTTAGACAAAGGCAAGAACAAGGAGAAAGTTCGATTTCTACACCACCACCAATTCCACAGTTCACGCCAATCATGGATCCACCACCACCACCCGCTTCCACACCATGTGTAAATATCCCACGTCACACCGCTCAGTTTGCTAACAACAATCAAGGAAGGCAAGCTGAGATGAAAACTGGAACTTTGAACTTATTGTATGGAAGTCCGTTCACGGGAATGGATCATGAAGACCCTTTCGCTTTTCTCACCAAATTTTATGAGATAGCGTTAGCGGCCGGAGTCGATCAAGCGCAAGAGTTACCTCTTTTCAAGAGACTATTTCCTCATGCGTTGCTTGGCAAGGCTAAGGATTGGTATCTTGATCAAACTCCCGCTGTGATGACCGATTGGAACGTTTTGGAGGAAAAATTTATAGAATGGTTCTTTTCTCACAACCGTTTTATGGAGTCAAAAACTGCAATTTCTGTGTTCTCTCAGGGCACTATTGAATCTCTGAATGAAGCATGGGAACGATTCAAATCCATGCTTCGCAAATGCAAAGGCCACAGGTTTGACGAGTTAACACAAATTCACATCTTCAAGAATGGTCTCCAACCAAATTGTAAGACATTATTGGATGCCACTTCTAGAGGATCTTTGTTATCAAAGAGTGCCGAAGAAGCTACGGATGTCATCAATAGAATGACTCTCAATGATCTTCAAAGTCAAAGCCGTAACAACTCGCAAAAGAAACCTGGGGTACTTGAATTGGGAACTAATGATGCAATCCTTGCACAAAACAAGCTCATATCTCAACAAGTGGAACTTTTGACTCAACAAATTAAAGAATTGAAGGAACCTAGCAAGAGTAAACAAGTTGCTTGTTGTGAACTTTGCAAAGGAGAGCATGACACCGGATTTTGTCCTCCTCCGGGATTTGAAGAAGTGAACTGCATGAATAATCAACGAGACTATCAAGGAAGACAACAACAACAACAACCTTATCAACAACAACACAATCCTCAACAACATTACCAAGGCAATCAAGGATATCCACCGAGGGCGAACTATCAACATAATCAAGGTTATGGTGGCGGTTCTTCAAACCGGAAAAATCCTTATCAACCTCCACCTCCTCCGGTTGCTAGCTCTAAGTTGGAAGACACTTTGACTCAATTCATGAAAATGTCTATGGCCAATCAAAAGAGTAGTGATGCGGCGATTAAGAATCTAGAAAATCAAGAGGGGCAACTTGCCAAGCAACTTGCCGAGCAACAACCGGGTCCTTCATTCTCCGCAAATACTCAAGTGAATCCTAAGGAGCATTGCAAGGCAATCATTACAAGAAGTGGGAAGGGGTTGGTAACTGAAAATGAGAAAAAGGTAGATGAAGAAAAAATTGATGGTATTGTGGAGGAGGATAGTGATGAGGAAGTAGTTGAAAATAAAAGTGAAAATGAAGAAGTAGTTGAAAATAAAAGTGAAAATGAAGGTGTAGTTGAAAATAAAAGTGATGAAATAGTTGAAGTTGAAAATAAGAGTGGTGAGGAGTTGAAGAAAAAGGAGAGACTTAGGAGAGTGAAGAAAGGAAAGGAAGTAGTGAGCACTATTTCGATCCAACATTTACCATATCCTCATGCTCCTTCAAAGAAATAAAATGAACGGCATTACGCTCGTTTCATGGATATTTTTAAACAGTAGCAAATTAACATTCCTTTTTCCGAAGCTTTGGAGCAAATGCCAAAATATGCTAAGTTTATGAAGGACATTCTCACAAAGAAGCGGAGGTATTCGGAACCGAAAACTATTATCTTTGACACAAGTTGTAGTGCCATCATCCAAAGAACTCTTCCGAAAAAAGAAGTTGACCCGGGGCGTGTTACTTTGCCGGTAACAATTGGTGACGTCTATGTTGGGAAAGGCCTAATCGATTTGGGCTCAAGCATTAATCTAATTACTTTTTCCATTGTAAAGAGGCTTGGGAACATTGAGATGAAAGCCATTCGGATGACGTTACAATTAGCCGACAAGTCCACAACTCATCCTCATGGGTTAGCTCAAGATGTCTTGGTAAAAGTTGACAAATTTTTCTTTCCAGTTGATTTCGTTGTTATTGATATGGAGGAAGATGAGGATGTGCCTTTAATTCTTGGGAGACCTTTCATGAAAACTGCCCGAATGATGATTGATGTGGATGACGGTTTAATGAAAGTGAGGGTTCAAAACGAAGAAGTTTTCTTTTATCTTTTTGAAGCAATGAAACATTCTCGAGACAAGCATGATAGCTTTCGTATCGATGCAATTGAAGAAGCAACTTTGGAGGTTTCAAAGCATGTTCATATATTATCTCCTTTGGAAATGGCTCTTGATGAATCTTTTGAGGTGTTTTCCGATGAAGAAGAAAGAGCTCTTGAAGAATGTTTAAAAGAGCTTGAATCTATCAAAGAGTTGTAACCGTGGGAAGTAGAAATGGAAGAGTTAAAGAAGGATGTGAAAGATGAGAAGTCACCACTTGAATTGAAGGTCTTGCCTTCGAATGTAAAATATGCCTTTCTTGATGACGGTGGTAACAAGCCGGTTATCATTAGCAATGTTTTGTCTAAAAACGAGGAAGACCGTTTAATCCAAGTTTTGAAGAAATATCAAGATGCAATAGGTTGGGTTCTTTTCGATCTTAAGGGAATTAGTCCATCTTGTTGTATGCACAAGATTCTTATGGAAGAAGATTTCAAGGCGGTTGCTCAACCACAACGCCGCTTGAACCCAACTATGAAAGAGGTGGTGAGGAAAGAAGTTGTGAAGCTTTTGGATGCGGGAATGATCTACCCGATCTCTGATAGTCCATGGGTAAGCCCCGTGCACGTTGCTCCTAAAAAGGGTGGCATTACCGTTATCCGAAATGATAAGAATGAGTTAATCCCAACAAAGATTGTGACGGGGTGGAGAATGTGCATTGATTATAGAAGGTTGAACACCGCAACTAGAAAAGATCATTTTCCACTCCCATTCATGGACCAAATGCTCGAGAGGTTATCCGGGCAGCAATTCTATTGTTTCTTGGATGGATATTCGGGGTATAATCAAATTGCGGTTGACCCGGCGGATCATGAGAAGACGGCCTTTACTTGTCCCTTTGGCATTTTTGCGTATCGGAAGATGCCTTTTGGGCTATGTAATGCGCTGACAACTTTCCAAAGGTGTGTTCAAGCTATCTTCTCCGACCTCATAGAAAAGAGAATGGAGGTGTTTATGGATGATTTTTCTATATTTGGAACATCTTTCGACTTGTGTTTGAAAATTTTGGAAACTGTCCTTGAGAGGTGTGTTAAGACTAACTTGGTGTTAAATTGGGAGAAGTGTAACTTTATGGTGACGGAGGGAATTGTGCTCGGCCACAAAGTTTCTTCCAAAGTCCTTGAAGTAGATCAAGCGAAGATTGAAGTAATCGAAAAGTTGCCACCTCCTACCAACGTCAAAGGAATTAGAAGCTTCTTGGGGCATGCGAGATTCTATAGGCGTTTCATCAAAGATTTTGCAAAGGTAGCAAGGCCATTGAGCAACTTGCTCAACAAAGATCAAGTATTTCTCTTTGATGATGAATGTCTTATTGCTTTCCAAATTTTGATTGAAAAACTAATTACCGCTCCAATAATCATCCCACCAAATTGGACTTTAAATTTTGAACTAATGTGCGATGCGAGTGATTATGCCGTTGAGTGGTGTTAGGTCAAAGGAAGGACAAAACTTTTCATGCTATACATTACGCAAGCAAGGTATTAAATGAGGCGCAAGTAAATTACGCCACAACCGAAAAAAAATTGCTTGATATTGTATACGCACTTGAGAAGTTTCGTTCTTACCTAATCGGGTCAAAAGTGGTTGTCTACACGGATCATTCGGCTATAAAATATCTGCTCACTAAACCGGATTCGAAGCAAAGGCTCATCCGTTGGATCCTTTTGCTTCAAGAATTTGATTTGGAAATAAAGGATAAAAAGGGTTCAGAGAATTTAGTGGCGGATCATTTGTCCCGTTTTATCAACGTGGAGGTAACCAAAGCTGAAAAGGAAATCCGAGAGGAATTTCCCGATGAAAAATTGTTTAAAGTCCAAGTTAGGCCTTGGTTGGCAGATTTTGCCAACCACAAAGCAACCAGTTGGGTGCCCTAAGACCTAACTTGGAACCAAAAAAGGAAGTTCCTGTCGGATGCGGATTACTATGTATGGGATGACCCGTATTTGTTCAAATTAGGAGGTGACAACCTTTTGAGAAGGTGTGTCACGAGTGAAGAAGCCCAAAGTATTCTTTGGCACTGTCACAACTCGCCTTATGGCGGCCATTTCAATGGTTCGAGGACGGCCACGAAAGTCTTGCAATCAGGCTTTTATTGGCCTACTCTCTTTAAAGACGCAAATATTCATGCGCAAAGTTGTGACACGTGCCAAAGAAGTGGGGGAAATGGAAAAAGAGATGAAATGCCCCTTCAAAATATTCAAGAAGTTGAAATTTTTGATTGTTGGGGTATCGATTTTGTTGGTCCATTCCCACCATCTTTTGGGAACGAGTACATGTTGGTAGCAGTTGACTACGTATCGAAGTGGGTTGAGGCGATTGCCTCACCAAAGGCGTATGGCAAAACGGTGATCAAATTTTTAAAGAAACACATATTTTCTCGATTTGGCACTCCTCGGGTGCTCATTAGTGATGGCGGGTCACCCTTTTGTAATACACCTCTTGAAAACATTTTAAAACACTATGGTGTATCGCATAAGGTGGCGACCCCTTACCACCCACAGTCGAATGGTCAAGCTGAGTTATCGAACCGCGAGGTAAAAAGAATCTTAGAAAAAACTGTGTCAAGTTCTAGGAAGGATTGGTCGCAAAAGTTGGACGAGGCTTTATGGGCATATCGCACCGCTTATAAAGCTCCAATCGGTCTAACTCCGTTTCAATTGGTTTATGGTAAAACTTGCCATTTACCGGTTGAAATGGAGCATAAGGCTTTGTGGACTTTGAAAATGTTAAATTTCGATAAGAACTTGGCCGGTGACAAAAGAAAAATGCAATTGCTTGAGTTGGAAGAAAAATCCAATAGAGTAAAATATCTCCAATTAATATTTTGTCGTCTCACAATAATTGATCAATTATTAGAGTTACCATAAAATTCTCTCTTGAACTAATAAATATTGATCTGTCTCTTTAATAAAATAATTGATCTCTTCAGAGTTCACTAGTTGCTCTATTGATCCCAAATGTCAATACTTAAAGCACTTAGAGGATTCCATTCATTTAATGAACCAAAGATAGAGCACATAGATACTCATCTGATATCCAATTGAGCGTTTAGATAATATGGGGTATTACACAAGACAAACAACAAAATCCATCAACTTTTAATTTATATGGTTTCTATTAAAATAACAAAATGTAACCTGTCGTTTTATTTTAAAGTTATGTCGTTTCCACATCATTTACGAACCCTATCATAGAGTTGCAAAGGAACACCACTTCTGCAGTAATAAAAGGTAGTTGTTAATTACTATATTCTATATACATTTAAGAATATAATTATAATCTATTAGTTTTCTTCCATTTATGTTCTATGTTTTTGAGAATAAAGGTTATAAACATTTTGTTCTCAATAACATGTCATAAAATATAAAAACCTTTTTTCCATATTATTGAATGTAGTATTTGTATTGTTTTTTTTATATATGTTACATGTATTAATTCCTTTTTTGAAAGAAGAAGAATGTTTCAATAGGAAAACAGAGTTGGGATTGTTCTGGGTGAGTGGAATGAAGTGTAAGACAAATAAGGTAAAGAAAAAAATTCACACAATCTAAATTTGAAAATTTTTTTCACTTATTATTGAAGACACCAAAATAAAATTATAACATTTATATCTATAACTTTTATAACCGTAGATAAAGGGATATAAAATTTTGGGCCAATCCTTTTTTCATTCTCATTTTACTCTTAAAAGTAAAGTTTTTTTCTTCTAAAAGTTGTAGTTTTTAAGAGGTAACTAGTGGGAGACTTGTGCATTCGCACGGGTACTGGTATGGTACGCGTATTTTTTCCAAATTATAATAAAAATAAAAATAAAGAATTAAAATTTTCAACCAAAAAAGTTATTATTTTTAAAAGATATAATAAATTAGTACCTATAATCAACAACGAATTTGACCCCGTATATAAATGTAAAATTTGTTTTGACATGACTTATATATTTGAATCTATATAATAATAATTGAATCAACAAAGTATGTTTTTAGTATTTTTTAATATTTATGAATGACACAAAATTGTCCCCAAAAAAATATAAATAAAATTATGTAATTTACAATAAATTAGTATAATAATTCGATTTCAAAAACATTGAAAGATGTTTTAGATAAATAAAATGTTTAAGTTTTTGTAACAGATAAGACAATTATGTTATAAGAGATAATACAATGATCGATAAATTTATGTTATTCAATATTTGAATCGGTAATAAAGTTGATCCCGTTTATGACAAGACTATTTGTTTTTGTATATAAAAATTGTTTAAGGAAAAATAAATATTTTTCCCGTATATAAATATTAGTTTTGTTTTGACATGAAATTATCGTTTTTGTTTTTTGTTTATTTACAAATGAGATGTTATTTTATAAGGGATTCGGATTTAAAAATATATACTAATTAATTATAAAACCCTCATATTTTAGTCACAAATTAGAAAGTAATGGTCACTAAAACAATAGGATTTTTATTTTTCCAATGAAAATCATCTAATAATATTAACTTTTGACATATTACTAATTATATTAATTTCATACTACACTGTAATGTAGATGAGAGTGAAATATTGGCTTTCTTGACCGAGTACACCTTAATGGTAGTTTGTCTAAATATATTTTGTTGATTTGGTTAAGCTATGCCTGGGGATATACACAACTGCCTACATTTTGAAGCTTTACGTGTTTGGTGATAAGTGCATGAATTCGCACTGTCCAATATCCCACAGTTCGGCATAAAAAAATAAATAAAATTAAGTGTTAAATATGTGTGTTTTTGAATTGAACTGATATACATTTTTATTGGTGTAGTGCAATATGTTGTAATTATTATTTTTCTATTCCCAACTACAATTACCAATGCTGAAACGACATTTTAATTATAAACACTGCACACTGTAAATTAAAATTGAAGAAGACAGTGTAAAAACTAAATGTAATAAAGCAATGCAAGTTGAAGAAGACAAAAAGTTGATTTGAAGAAACACTGCAAAGACAAAATACATAGTAAATGACTGAAAAGAAATCGAAAGAAATGTTGCATACTTAATCACTAAATCTAAAACTCCTTGCAGACAAATAGTTGTCCCAGCTATAGTCCCATTCATCGTCATCATCATAATCAAAGAGTTCGTAGTCTGGTTCTTCCTCATCATCTGAATCAAAAATTTTTACCCTCCTCACGAATCTTGCTGATGTCGTTTTTCTTCTCCTCTTTCTTCTTTGTCGAAGTGCAGGAGCGTGACGGACCTGTAGAACAAAACCATTTAACCAGTATTGTCAAGATGAACAGACAACTCTGCAGCCACAACATATGCCATGATGTATAGTGGGATATTGTATAACCCACTTCATGCACATGAACATACTGTGTCCTTTAACATCAACAGAAAAAATAAACAAACCATGAGATAAAAATACTATGGCGTGTTGCTGATGTAACCCAGGCTAAGGCTAAGTTGTATTGGCATTAAGAAAGGCAACAAAGGTGATGCAATATAACAAAGAGCAAAAAGAACCAGGGAAAACGAAATCGTATCGGGGGGAGCTGCAGAGGTTGTTGAAAGTGGGTACCCTGTTGGTGCGGTTGACGGCGCTCAAACTCCGGAGGTGGTTGAACCTCCGTACGTGGTTGGATGTCAGTAGCCGATTGTACATGGACAGTAAGTTCGACATTTTGTTGCGTCTGTTGATGTTAAAAAAATTATAATATTTAAACACAATGAAAGAATAACAGAGAGATCTTTGTAGTGATTAAAATATGCAGCACTAAATGGATGTGACGAACCTGTAGAGGTTGTTGGGCGTTCACAGGATGATGGACACCGTCAGGTTGTTGCAAGTCCGGAGATGGTGTTATGTCAGGCGCTGTCTGGACGTCTGTAAGCTCTGGCGCATAGAGAATTTTGTTGGATGCCATAGAAATACTTGTGCGTTTCTGAAGTTTAGTTTGTGTTGTAGAGAATAGGAAGCAGGATTAAATAATTAAGCTTTTGACTCTGCAGCTTCCCCCTACATTGGAAATGGAAATGCATTAATAGTTTTGAAACTGTAAAGTTTGAATATTGGGAGGCAAAATAATAATTAGTGGTGATGGTCAAGTCTATCATTTAGTTGCAAATACGGTGTATTATGTTATTGAGCATTAAAGGAAAAGAGAAGGAACCATGAAATATATTATGGATAGGAAACTTGAGATTTAAAGTTACCATATAAATGATACCAGATGCAGACAGTCATCCGAATTAAGGGTTTCCTGAATTTTCTGGTATTGTCCATAATATAATAGCACTTGCAGCACCAACACCAGATTGTTGAGAGGCAAAACACATGATATCTGCCATTACAGGGGACTGAAAACCATGAAAAGTATTTTTAAAAAAACTCAGCATATTTTTGAACCTAAAAAATAAATACCAAATTATGATACATTCACTATTACGTGGTTATAATGTTACAAAGAATCTGCGAAACAAACACGGAACCCTGTTTTTCTCTTGTCTGAGCATCCTTTTTTCCACCAGCTTCAAGGATCTCGGTTCCATTAGGCTTTCCATTCCCTATCAAACAAAAATAAAAGTGTGACTTTTACTTTCAATGTTACAGAGTCACAATGATCAAAATGAACACTTCATATAAGAAAGAATAACCATTTTCATAACATAAAGTGTTTAGTCGCAATAAAATGAAAGATTTTAACTTTTAATCTAACAATAATAGTAATAATATGGATCGTTTCACAGTTGCATTTGATAGCATTATGAAATTTTGCTAGCAATGGATAAAAAATACATTCACTCTTGGTTAGTGTTGAAACCTGGATGCCACCACATTCAAGTTGACATGATCAGAAGCATATGAAAATCGAATATGATATATTTGATGAAGTCTGAAGCATATAGAAGTAGACATGATCGCAAGCACGTTAGAAAGGACAAGACATCTTAGTTTTGAAAAGTTAAAGTAAAATCAACTAAGCTCAAGCCGAAAATCTTACAAGTTCAATAACAGTTCTCATAAAATACACAAATTAGACAAAATGTTTAAAGCATACACGTTGGAATGCATATGCAGTTGCAAAGTCAACACGTCCATAGTCTTTAAATGCTTCTTTATATATGTATCGACTACATGAACATTTGATTCCTTCTTGTTACATTATCTGAGAACTGAGAACTGTGTTGCTATCTACCATATGTTTCTATAGGACATGAACAACTGGAAGAGATAAAAGAAATCACACTATAAAAAGAAGCAAGAATGTGGGAAGAAAGATGTAAATTCAAATATATTATATATACATACATTGAGTAATTCAGACTGCTACTATCTACTTAGTAAAGGCCGAGACTCCTAGTTTTGGGTAGGTACATCAGCCGCGGGAGCATGTGACGGGTATCGAGAAACTTCCTTTTCCAACTTGAACTAAGTTACAGAGCAGCAATTGACAGTACTTTGTAGAAAGAATTAAAAAATAGAGCCATAAAATAGAGCAGCAATTGACCCACTCTTCTCTGGGCAAGCTCCTTTCCTTCTTGCAATTTTCCCTAAGATGGCAGAATCACCCCAATAGTACGAGTAGAAAGAATTAAAAAATAGAGCCGACAAATAACATTAAAAAGAATATAATAACCATATAAACCCCAAACAACATCGTGGATTATGAACAAAATGAATGCATTGTAACCCTTAGGAGAAAAAGCCTTGGTCGACCAATTTAATACCATCTTCTGAAGTTGTCTCTTATATTCTGCATGCACAGTTGTAAACATACTCACATATATAGAAAAAGATAAAGAGAGGTGAATTTGATGTTTCAACAGCAGGTCCTGTAACACCCCAAATTTATTAGAATATTTATTTAATTTATTTAAATATAATGTTTGTGAATTTTTAGTGAATTTTGGTAGTTTGTGTCGATGTCAGTATTTTGGTGGAGTTTTGGTTATTTTAATTAAATGATAGTATATAATATGAATATATTAGTATTATTATTAATTTAAAATAATATTAGAGGAATTAAGGGCAAGATGGACTTTTGAGGAGGATTAGTGAGGGTAAATTGGGGAAATCCCATTTTGGAAGCCCAAGGGTTTAACAAAAAGGAATTGGGAGGAATAGGATTCATTTTGTTAGATCGTGAAAATAAGGAGAAAGTGCTGAGCTCTGAGGAAAAAGGAAAAGGCGAGGATTCGTGAAGGTTTCCAAAGGCTCAATAGAGAAAAGCTCCGGTCGATAATCTAAGGTATGGGGAGTATTGCCTTTCATTATTTTCAATATACGAAGTGATGTGTTTAAAGTGGATTTTTGAGGTTTTTGGGTTTTTTGAAGGGTTTATGAATTATTGATGATTTAGGGGTATTTCTGAGGATCGATGATGGATTATTGAGGGTTGAATTGAGTTGGGTAAAAATAAACCTTCGAGGCTAAACCTTTTGATGATATGTGGGATCTTGTATGAGAAAGGGGTTTATGGGGTTTGTGGGAACCTTGAGAGCTTGTGAAGGTTTATGTGATTTTGAGTTAGGATAGTGGATTTAATCGACCTAAATGTCCTAGGTTTTTATGCCTTTGAGTGTCATGATGCTTTAGGACTATTTTGGAGATGTTTTGGGGAGAATTGAGGTTGAACCCGTAGGGATTTGGTGGACTGAAGGGCTACTGATGCGTAGCAGCGATTGCAGAAATCGCTAGTTCGCACGGCGAACAACTCATTCGCAAGGCGAATGTCCGCCCAGGCTCGTAAAGCGAGCAGCGCAGCAAATGTGCAATGAGTGTGTGATGGTACTGAGATGACTTTGGGAGGTGACTTTTGGGGCTCGCAAGGCGAACGTCCCAGCGAAGGCCTTCGCCTAGCGAATAGAGGCTGCGAGGAGAGGCAGAAGGGGGAACTCTCTGGTTTTTGTATGGGGAATGAGGATTTTCTGGCAGCTTCGCAAAGCGAACGCCAAAGCGAATAGGTTCACCAGGTGAACTCAGTAGGGAACCCTGCTGTTCGCAAAATTTTGTTTATGATTTCTGTGATGTTCTGATGTTTCGGTGTTGTGATTTTTCTTATGATTTACCATGATGTTATTGATGTTAATGATGATTATGACGTGATGATTTCGTGATGTTTTGATGACATAATTAACATGATATTTTCATGAATGATGATGCACATAATGATTTTATTGACGATGATGATTATTGACGTTGTGTATCATGCATTCATAGCATATTTTGATGATGATGTTAGGACTTCAGTCCAGTGATGATGAGGTTAGACTTCGGTCTATTGTGGCTTCCATCCCATTGTGTGAATGTGAAGTGGTTTATGACGTGCTTCGGTTCTTGTGTGGAACCGATCCTAATGACGGGGATCTTTGGAGGGTGATGGCCTAAGTGTCCTTCGATTGTGACGATTGGTACCACATGCATGAGTCTTGTTGTGCATTGCATTTATGTGGCATATTGTTGGGATTTATGATGTCGTGCTTGATGTTTGCCTTTTTATGCATATCCTATTTTATATTGATTATAATGAATTGTATTACTCACCCTGTCTGTTTGAATGTTGCCTCCACGTGGGTAACATGCAGGTGATTAGGATTTTTCGTGGATGCTTTGAGGAACTTTTTAAGTATTATTTGCTTTTGGTCGTTGTAGAGGGTCTTGCTCTAATAGTGTAACACCGGGTTGGGTCGTTGAGTCGAACCATGTTGAGTTTTATTTGGCTGTTATTTTGTTGTTATTTTGATGATTATGGTTTTGTTTCAAAAAAAAAACCTTTGGTGGGATTTTGTGGTTATGTTGGATCTGCTGTCCTTTGAGGCATTTTTGAGTTATTTTGAGGAAAACCCATTGTTTACGGAGCAACTTTTGTTGATTTGATTTTATTGAGAAATGTGCACCCTTTGAGGTGATGCTGATTTATTTAATGATTTTATATTTAATCCGCTACAATATTTGTGGGGTAGAAAAGGGTGTTACATTAGTGGTATCATAGTAGGTCGGTCCGTCCGGCCGGGTTTTTACGTGATGTCAGTCCCCGGTCGGTCGATAAGTGTGTGTACACTGTCGATGTTTTAGTTCTTCTAACCTTGTTGGTGGTGTGCAGGATGGCTGGAAGAAATGATCGTGATATTGCTGATGCTTTGGAATCAGTTGCTAATGTGGTGGCGCAACTCAATTTGAATGGTGGAGTTCCAGATGAGTTTCGTGATTTCGGGGAGTTCAAGAGGAACAATCCGCCGGAGTTTGAGGGTACTCACAATCCAACAAGTGCACACAAGTGGTTGAAGGCGATCGAGAAGATCTTCCGAGGGATGGGATGTACTGACTCGCAGCAAGTTCAGTTTGAAACTCATATGCTGTCAGAGGAGGCTGAGGATTTGTGGGATAACACCCGTCAGAGACAGGAAGATGTTGGCACTGTGATAACCTGGGCGGTGTTCAAGCAGGAATTTCTGGGAAAATATTATCTAGAGGATGCTCGTGGTAAGAGAGAGGTGGAATTCCTCGAGCTAAAGCAAGGAGATATGACTGTTGCAGAGTATGCTGTGAAGTTTGAGAAGCCGATGAAGTTATGTCCTCACTATAACCGTGCTGATGCTGAGATGTCCAAGTGCCTCAAGTTCGAGAATGGGTTGAGACCAGAGATTAAGCAGGGTATTGGGTATTAATAGATCCGCATGTATGCTGAGTCGGTGGACAAGAGCAGAATCTACGATGAGGATAGTCGAGCTCGATCTGCTCACTACAAGTAGTTGAGTGAGAAGAAAGGGCAGTATAGGGGGAAACCTTATATGACTTCAGCTGACAAAGGGAAGTAGAAGGCTTCAGATGGGAAAAAGACAAGTGGGGGAGCAGCTCCCGCTTCTGGGAAGTGTTACAGGTGTGGCGAGCAAGGTCACCGTGCTGATGTTTGTACTAATAATGTGTTGAGGTGCTACAGGTGTGGCAAGAAGGGTCATAGAGCAACTGATTGCAAGGATGATGGTCCAACTTATTTTAATTGTGGTGAGAAGGGTCACATCAGTACCAAGTGTCAGAAACTGAAGAAGACGGCTACTGCTGCTCAGACCAGTGGCAGAGTGTTTGCTTTGAGTGGTGCAGAAGTGCCAGAGAAGGACAACCTGATTCGAGGTACTTGTTTTATTAATGATGTTGAGTTGGTTACTATTATTGATACTGGAGCTACTCATTCTTTTGTTTCTCTTGAATGTGCTAATAAGTTGGGTTTGAAGTTGTCTGATATGATTGGTAGTATGCTAATAGAGACTCCTGCTAATGATTCTGTTACTACTACTTTTGTGTGTTTGAGATGTCCTTTGATGATTTTTAGGGAGAGTTTTGTGATGGATTTAGTGTGTTTACCCTTGCACCAAATCGATGTAATCCTTGGAATGAACTGGTTGGAGTTCAACCATGTTCATATCAATTTTTATACTAAGATAGTGGAGTTTCCTGAGTTTGGTGATAGTGGGGAGTTGATGTTCTTGTCGGGGAAGCAAGTAGACGAACTTGTGGAAGATGAAGCCTTGGCATTTGCAATGTTTACATCATTTCAGATTGATCATGAAGCTGCAAGTGTCGACTTAACTGTTGTATGTGAATTTCCATATGTGTTTCCAGATGACATCAGTGATTTGCCGCCAGAGCGTGAAGTAGAGTTTGCAGTGGACTTAATACCAGGTACGAGTCCAGTGTCGATGACTCCTTATCGGATGTCAGCTTCTAAGTTAAGTGAATTGAAGAAACAACTGGAAGAATTTCTCGAGAAGAGGTTTGTTTGACCAAGTGTTTCTCCGTGGGGTTCTCCTGTGTTGTTAGTGAAGAAGAAGGACAGAAGTATGAGGTTGTGTGTGGATTATCGGCAGTTGAATAAAGTGACTATCAAGAATAAGTATCCACTTTTGAGAATCGACGACTTGATCGATCAGTTAGTAGGTGCCTGTGTGTTTAGTAAGATTGATTTGAGGTCGGGTTACCATTAGATTCGTGTTAAGCCTGATGACATTCCGAAGACATCTTTCAGAACGAGGTATGGTCACTATGAATACATTGATGTCGTTTGGTGTGTCTAATGCACCTGGTGTGTTCATGGAGTATATGAATTGGATTTTTCATGAGTATTTGGATCAGTTTGTGGTGGTTTTCATCGATGACATCCTGATATATTCTAAGTCTGAAGAAGAGCATGCTGAGCATTTGAGAACTGTGTTGGAAGTATTGAAGGAAAAGAAGTTGTATGCAAAGCTGTCGAAGTGTGAGTTTTGGTTGAAGGAAGTGAGTTTCCTTGGCCATGTGATTTCAAATGGTAGAATTGCTGTAGATCCTTCCAAGATTGATGTTGTGTTACAGTGGGAGACTCTGAATTCTGCTACTGAGATACGAAATTTTCTGGGATTGGCGGGTTATTACCGCAAGTTTATCGAGGGCTTTTCTAAGTTGGAATTACCTTTGACTCATTTGACTCGAAAGGGTTAAGCTTTTGTGTGGGATGTAGCTTATGAAGAGAGTTTTGTGGAATTGAAGAAGAGATTAACGATCGCTCCAGTGCTGATTTTGCCTAATCCGAGTGAATCTTTTGTAGTGTATTGTGATGCGTCGAAGATGGGGCTTGGTGGAGTATTGATGCAGAATGGACAAGTTGTTGCATATGCTTCGAGACAATTGCGAGTTCATGAGAGGCATTATCCTACGCATGACTTGGAATTGGCTGCAGTGTTGTTTGTGCTGAAGATTTGGAGACATTATCTATTTAGCTCTAAGTTTGAAGTGTTCAGTGATCATAAAAGTCTGAAGAACTTATTTGATCAGAAAGAATTGAATATAAGGCAGAGAAGGTGGTTAAAGCTGTTGAAGGATTTCGATTTTGATTTGAGTTATCATTCTGGCAAAGCAAATGTAGTGGCCGATGCATTTAGCAGAAAGTCATTGCATATGTCGATGCTTATGGTGAAAGAACTGGAATTAATTGAGCAATTTCGAGATTTGAGTTTGGTGTGTGAAGAGACTCCTGACAGTGTGAAGTTGGGAATGTTGAAGTTGACTAGTGGTATTTTGGAAGAGATCAGAGTGGGACAATGATCTGACTTGAAGTTAGTTGACCAGTTGACTTTGATCAACCAGGGTAACGGAGGAGAATTCTGAATTGACGAGAATGGTGTGATGATGTTCAGAGACAGGGTGTGTGTTCTAGATGTCCCAGATATTAAGAAGAGCATTCTTGAAGAAGGACATCGAAGTAGGAGTAGTATTCATCCCAGTACTACGAAGATGTACCAAGATTTGAAAAAGTTGTTTTGGTGGCCGGGTATGAAGAAGGATGTTTTGGAGTTTGTTTATGCGTGTTTGACTTGTCAGAAGTCAAAGATTGAGCATCAGAAGCCTTTAGGTATGATGCAGCCGTTGAGGATTCCAGAATGGAAATGGGATAGTATTTCCATGGATTTTATGGTGGGATTGCCGAAGACTGCTAAGGGAAATTATTCAATTTGGGTGATCGTGGATAGATTAACTAAATCGGCTCATTTCTTGCCAATGAAGATTAATCATTCTATGCAGAAGTTGGCCGGGATGTATATTGAGGAGATTGTGAAGTTATATGGGATACCTTCGAGTATTGTGTCAGATAGAGATCCGAGATTTACATCGAGGTTCTAGAAGAGCTTGCAAGAGGCTTTGGGTACTAAGTTGAGGATGAGTTCTGCCTATCATCCTCAAACGGACGGTCAGACAGAAATGACTATTCAATCCTTAGAGGATTTGCTGAGAGCTTGTGTGTTGGATCATGGAGGATCTTGGGATAGCCATTTGTCGTTGATTGAGTTCACGTACAATAATAGTTTTCATGCTAGTATTGGAATGGCGCCCTATGAAGCTTTGTATGGGAGGAGGTGTAGGACTCCGTTGTGTTGGTATGAATCGGATGAGAGTGCTGTACTCGGACCTGAGATTGTGCAAGAGATGACCGAGAAGATTAAGATGATCCAAGCAAGGATGAGAGCGTCGCAGAGTCGCCAGAAGAGCTATCATGATAAGAGGAGAAGACACTGGAATTCCAAGAGGGAGATCACGTATTTTTGAGGGTGACGCCAATGACTGGTGTGGGTCGAGCTTTGAAGTCTAGGAAGCTCACTCCACATTTTGTTGGTCTGTATCAAATCTCGCGGAGGATAGGAGAGGTAGCCTATCGAATTGCTTTACCGTTGTCACTTGCGAATTTGCATGACGTGTTCCATGTGTCTCAGTTGAGGAAGTACATTCTGGATCTGTCACATGTGATTCAGATGGATGATGTACAAGTGAGGGATAATCTGACAGTGAAAGCTTTACCTGTGCGGATTGATGGTCAAGAAATGAAGCAACTGCAGGGTAAAGACATAACTTTGGTGAAGGTGTTGTGGGGCGGACCAGCTCGTGAAAGTTGGACTTGGGAACGCGAAGATCAGATGAGGGAGTCGTATCCGACTCTATTTCTTTGAGGTAATTTTCGAGGCGAAAATTCTGTAAGTCGGGGAGAGTTGTAACACCCCAAATTTACTAGAATATTTATTTAATTTATTTAAATATAATATTTGTGAATTTTTGGTGAATTTTGGTGGTTTGTGTCGATGTCAGTATTTTGGTGGAGTTTTGGTTATTTTAATTAAATGATAGTATATAATAAGAATATATTAGTATTATTATTAATTTAAAATAATATTAGAGGAATTAAGGGCAAGATGGACTTTTGAGGAGGATTAGTGAGGGTAAATTGGGGAAAGCCCATTTTGGAAGCCCAAGGGTTTAACAAAAAGGAATTGGGAGGAATAGGATTCATTTTGTTAGATCGTGAAAATAAGGAGAAAATGTAGAGCTCTGAGGAAAAAGGAAAAGGCGAGGATTCGTGAAGGTTTCCCAAGCCTCAATAGAGAAAAGCTCCGGATTCGTGAAGGTTTCTAAGGCATGGGGAGTATTGCCTTTAATTGTTTTCAATATAGGAAATGACGTGTTTAAAGTGAATTTTTGAGGTTTTTGAAGGGTTTATGAGTTATTGATGATTTAGGGGTATTTCTGAGGATCGATGATGGATTATTGAGGGTTGAATTGAGTTGGGTAAAAATAAGCCTTCGAGGCTAAACCTTTTGATGATATATGGGATCTTGTATGAGAAAGGGGTTTATGGGGTTTATGGGAACCTTGAGAGCTTGTGAAGGTTTATGTGATTTTGAGTTAGGATAGTGGAATTAATCGACCTAAATGTCGTAGGTTTTTATGCCTTTGAGTGCCATGATGCTTTAGAACTGTTTTGGAGATGTTTTGGGGAGAATTGAGGTTGAACCCATAGGGATTTGGTGGACTGAAGGGCTACTGATGCGTAGCAGCGATTGCAGAAATCGCTAGTTCGCAAGGCGGACAACTCATTCGCAAGGTGAATGTTCGCCCAGGATCGCAAAGCGAGAAGCGCAGCGAATGTGCGATGAGTGTGTGATGGTACTGAGATGACTCTGGGAGGTGACTTTTGGGGCTCGCAAGGCGAACATCCCAGCGAAGGGCTTCGCCTAGCGAATAGAGGCAGCGAGGAGAGGCAGAAGGGGGAACTCTCTGGTTTTTGTATAGGGAATAAGGATTCGCTAGCAGCTTTGCAAAGCGAACGCCAAAGTGAATGGGTTTGCAAGGGGAACACAGTAGCGAACCCTGTTGTTTGCGAAATTTTGATTATGATTTCTATGATGTTCTGATGTTTCGGTGCTGTGATTTTTCTAATGATTTACCATGATGTTATTGATGTTAATGGTGATTATGACGTGATGAATTCATGATGTTTTGACGTATATTTGATGACATGATTAACATGATATTTTGATGAATGATGATGCACATAATGATTTTATTGACGATGATGATTATTGACGTTGTGTATCATGCATTCATAGCATATTTTGATGATGATTTCAGGACTTCGGTCTAGTGATGATGAGGTTAGACTTCGGTCTATTGTGGCTTCCATCCCATTGTGTGGATGTGAAGTGGTTTATGACGTGCTCCGGTTCTTGTGTGGAACCGATCCTATTGACGGGGATCTTTGGAGGGTGATGGCCTAAGTGTCCATCGATTGTGACGATTGGTACCACATGCATGAGTCTTGTTGTGCATTGCATTTATGTGGAATATTGTTGGAATTTATGATGTCGTGCTTGATGTTTGCCTGTGATGACTCTGATGATGTTGTATATGATGATGACTCCATTTTTATGCATATCCTATTTTATATTGATTATAATAAATTGTATTACTCACTCTGACTGTTTGAATGTTTCCTCCACATGGGTAACGTGCAGGTGATCAGGATTAGCCGTGGATGCTTCGAGGAACTTTTGAAGTATTATTTGCTTTTGGTCGATGTAGAGGGTCTTGCTCTGATAGTGTAACATCGGGTTGGGTCGTTGAGTCGAACCATGTTAAGTTTTATTTGGCTGTTATTTTGTTGTTATTTTGATGATTGTGGTTTTGTTTAAAAAAAAACCTTTGGTGGGATTTTGTGGTTATGGTGGATCTGCTGCCCTTTGAGGCATTTTTGAGTTATTTTGAGGAAAACCCGTTGTTTACGGAGTAACTTTTGTTGATTTGATTTTATTGGGAAATGTGCACCCTTTGAGGTGATGCTGATTAATTTAATGATTTTATGTTTAATCCGCCACGATATTTGTGGGGTAGAAAAGGGTGTTACAGGTCCAGGTTGGTCAGTAAAAAAGATATAGGAAATAGAACAACATGCATTAAAAATCACCAAGTCTATCAAGATTTCACTTAGACATGCATGCACCCATCAGCTACATTCTTATCAACATGAAATATAAGAGAAATTTTTGTCACAGTAAGGTCGATATTACCTCAAATGCATCTTCATTCGTTCAATCATCGCTAATGTATAGGAAGCACGTCGTCATAATTGTTAAGTCCTAAAAACAATATTTATCATGTCATTTACGCCACAAAACAAACAACTCCGAACCATATACTAAAGAAACAGAATATGAACTCACCAACTGACTCGACGTCATGGCTTTTCCCTTATCCCAATTAATCAAGTACTCACACTCACTTATATAGTACACTGTGTTGTTATAAGTAATGCTACAAACTCCAGCAAAATTGGTGAATACTACCAATGATAGTTACCATAATACACAGTGGACAAAATAATAGCTAGTCACTCTAGGATTTCTCATTAACACACTATATAATGGTGTGATAATGATTAGAAATAATGCAAGGTCTCGACATGGGTCGCATATGTATAACAATATTTGACCATTACTTTATCATGTATAGATACTTGACGATCTCAAACATGAAAAATAAAGAACAATCACAAGATAAACCGTGCTTATCTACACTATATGTAAGCTCAATGATCTTCCTTTCGAACAGCATTTAGATCGTACACCATATGCATCGTCATTTTTTTAGGTGAATCCTCCCAATTAGAAAATGTTTTCAGGTCAACCTAATAAATAACATGACAACACAATATGTTATGTAACCAACTTCATAGTGTATTAATGAGAAAGCCTAGAGTGATCAACTTCATTTCTTTTTCATTATACTCGTTTAGAAGACTTGAAACGAACTATGCCTCCAAAGACTTGAAACTATACCTCCAATCAAAAAGCCTGTTCACACCGCACTTAAACTATACCTCCAAAGACTTGAAACGAACAAAAATAAACATAAATGTGTACCTCAGCCGGTGGCCATTCCCTATAAAATTCAAAAAGTAAATCAATTAACTGCAGCTATACATATTAGACTGTTGTTAAGAAATATAAAACACCAAGTATACCTTGGTCAGTCAGACTTTGCAAGATGTTTAGACATTATAAATTCCTGCAACACAACATATTATCATATTACTCTAAGAAATTCGAAACGGACTATAAAATTAACACAGTTCAACACTAAGCAAACTACTGCTAGGATATTGAATTGCAAAAAAAAAGTTCACGAATTTGTTGAAAGGGAGTCCATTAGTGGTGTTGCTATTTGGCATTGAATTGCATGATGACATCATCTTTTGTAGGTAGTGCAGGAATTGCCCCTCCAGCTGTCAAAAGATTTGAAAACCGATTTCGACCACAAATTGAAGAAACCTTTAGTGATACAGATCAATGCCCTTATGGTGGAAGTAGGCAGTACTTAACCCAGAAGGGATAATATTTTACTTACTTGAGTCAAACCAAAGAAAGCTCAAAACAAATTTGTCTGCGACAGTGAATTAATGGCAATATTGAATCACTAAACCTGCAATATTGAATCAAACTTCATTTAAAACATCAGATATTTTTTATCTACTAATTTCAATCTGCATAAATTCAATCAAATATCAGTCTTTTAAGTAGTAACAGAAGTGACACGAACATCAAGATTTCTGGACTGGTTTGTTGTTGTTGGCTTGTTGCTTCTACTACTGAGTTTCCTGCTAAAAAAACACGAAACATGCTTGATGCGTCCGCAAGTGCACGGATATATCGAAGTAATATAAAAGATTGTCGAACCCACAGAGACTAATGTCAACCTACCGTAATATATCGTTGCTTTGTAAAGCTAAGGCTAATGATATTCGATAAAAGGGAAACTAGAACTAAAACTAAAAATGAACTTAGAAAATATGATAATAAAGAGAGGCCGGAATATGGATTCCGCGTTCCTAAAGGACTTCGTAGAATTCGGGTACTAATTACAACTATAACTTAGTTCCGTAGAATATACCAACTTAAAGACTTCGCCACACGCTCTCGCGGTATTAACTAAAGTCATGTTACCTAATCCCAAGATTTTGCTCTCGCTCGCCCGGTAACTAGGAAATATATTTTAAAAGCCAATAATATCCTAAACGTATCTAAAGCGCTCTCGTTGTATTTAGATATGTTGCCTAATTTCCACTATCCGGTTCGACCCCCACGCTCTCGCAGTGTCGGCTCTAACCTTAATTAATTCCTCACTCTCGTGAACAAAATCGTGTTAAATACCCTCTCACTCCCGTGACAAAGCTATTTAAATTAGACTTGGAAATTAAAACCAAAACAGAATTTTAATCATAAGTCCGCACCTATTATTTCCTACCGAGTCCCGTCGGTAACGACGGTCCTTATACACCAGACTCAAGTTGCTTAGCCGGACATGTTACTAATTAAAAATGCATAAATCATTACGGTTACGATAAAGAACGACATGATAATTAAATTTGACAAACAAAGCAATAATAATAAATAATGCGATAAAAAGGAACCTGTAAATAATGCAAAAAGGAAAGCTGGAGTTACTTCTGGAATAATGAAAAATAAACTTCGCGTACAATAACTGGAACTGAAATTGAAATAAATGAAACACCACCTAAGACTAATGGTGTGGTAGTTCCTCGATGTGAGAAACTACCACTTTTACATGGTAAACTTTTCTGCCTAAAAACTAAGAATAGTAATCTGCTCTGAACATGAAACTTGGAAAAAATGGACGACCCATATCTGTTGCACCACTGCCCCCTTTTATAGACTTGCTTGTAACTTCCCTTGGAGAGAATTTAGGAGCATTAACTTTCCATTGAGAAGTCTAAGGGAGAGTGGGCTTATGTGTAGTTGAAGCTGAAGTTGAGAGAATCCAGGAGAAAATGTTGAACGTGTGTGACTGCCTTGGTCTTCCGTGTCCACGTCTGTGTTCTGGACGTAATAAATTGTTATGTGTGCGTGACGGTCGTGGTGACTGTGTGACGATCGTGGTACGTTAGGAAGTCCATGACGGTCGTGGTGGCTGTGTGACGGTCGTCACACACACCACTTTCTATTTTTCTATTTTTTCTCTGTCATTTCTTCCTGTTTTCTTCTCATTTCTTCATATTTTTCTACTTTGCTCATTTTTAGCTTGGACAATGAAATACCTGCGAAAATACTAGAATACTCGCGGAATAATCGGAACTTAAGCTGAAATAACATAATTATTAGTCGTAAATCAAGGCAAATATATGATACATTTTCGTGTTATCAATGCGTAAATGCATTAAAGCAGGTGGATTAAAGGCAGCAAGATATGAATAAAAAACCATTATATACAACTATTGATATGCTTCCATCTAATTGTGCTCTTAATGCTAAGTATAGCATTTGAATTTGCATTTCTTAGCTCAACATAGGATGTGGCAATCTGGTCAATGCCTATGAAAAAATTTAATTGATACAAGAGATTTGAACAAAACCAGAGTTCATTCGAGCCATCATCAGGTGTGGCAATTAGAGAAAGATATAGAAGATTCAAAAGTTCCTTACAATGGATAGATTGCAGTATGTTAGAGGGAATCACTAAATCAAGAATTGAATGATATTCAAAAGTTCTTTATTGAGGAGAGCTACATTGTTAGGCATGAGCACAGTCCTACATGCACACCAATCAATCAAATTTTTATGTTCAATAAAGAAAGAGCAGGGTAATTTGTTCAGTTTTTTTTCTGAAGCTACCTGAACACACCATTAACACTGCCTTTAGTTTATCCTGGAAGTGCCTTATATATGCCAACAATATTTGAAACACCACCAATGAAATGATGTGGAAACCAAAAGGTACCAATGGAGCATCATCTGATTAATTGATTCTGCGAAGGTTTACACACACAGAACCATTACGCCACTGCCGGTTTACACTTCAAATCTACCTTCTCCAACACGATATCATGGTTTCGACTGAAACACAGTTAGCTACAGAGAGGAGATATTGAAGAAAGTTGACGGTAACATCTTGCAGGTCCTATTTTCAACACCGAACAAAACTAAAATCACATCAGACAAATAATCAAACTTACAACCCTACGAAATTCAAATCAACAACCAACATCAGAACCTTACAAAAATCAAATCAACAAACAACATAACAACCTTACCAAAAAGTTGCACATATAAAATTGCGTGAAGAAGAAACCCTATAATCTGTAAGAAAGATGAATCAATGTGAAGAAAAAGGTGAAACCATGAAAGTACCATATCAGCTAATAATCACAAACCCAATGTGGTTGTGACTCTTATTTCTGCAAAACTGATATATCACTCTTTTCAACATAAACGTATTACTACAAAAGCGCACACCACTGTAAAACCATCGAAAACACCACAATCATCGTCAGCTCCACTTTTCCATTCGGTACCCCGACAACCTTGTAGTCTCTATTGTAGAAAATGAAGAGAAAATAAAGAAGAAAAGGAAGAGACTGATCATGTTGCTACAGACCGCGAAAGAGAGGAGAAAGGAAGATATGGAAGAGAGAACTCAAAAGAAGCAGATGAAGATAGCAGACAGAGAGTTCTATTTGTGTTTGAAAAGTGGGTGTGAGATGAAGAAGTGTGGAAGTGCAACTTCCTATATTCTGCTGCATTGGGTACACAATTTTCTTCTCACCATGCCAATTCTCAACTAAAGCAACCAAGCGAGATGTTCCCAAGAGACCAGTTTGGTTAAAAGAAAAAGTTGAAAAGTTGAACTACCCAGCACTGTTGAGGAGCATTTGTGCAAAAGTAAAGGCTTTGTTGTCCAAATAAGCTAGTTAGTTTTCAATTAGAACATGATTTAGTTGCAAATAGTTGGTTTTGGACTCAATTTACCCCTAATTTAGTAATGTGGCAGCTTAAGAAGAGAGGTTAGTATTGTGTTAACCACAACTACTAATTTTCCTATATTATAGATAGTTAATTCTAATTTTTTTTAATCCAACAAATATGATAAGTACCAAGATTAGTTTTTTTTAATTTTCATGATTTATATATAACTTTTTCAATTATATCCACTAATAATGTAATGACGATAGTTTTTTTTCCTTGCAAACCACTTTTGTTTATGGTTTGTGAGAGGATAGTAAATAAAAATTCTTCATTTCATCTCATTTTACCTTTCTATTTCTTTTTTAAAAATCATCTGTATTGCTTTACTACCATGAACAAAGTCAGATTGATAGTATGGATGGGGTTACTATATAATTTATTTGTATGTTGCTTATGTTATTGAATTAGTCTATTATCATACTTTATTTCTTAGTATGGAAATTTGACATTTTAAACTGTTTGAATAAAAAGCTTACTTATTTGTTTTTTATTTAGTATTTGTTATTATTTTATGGATAATGTTTTGGAATGCAGCAAGATAGAGGGGATATAAGTTTTTAGGCTAAACTATTTGTGTTTAATATTTACTCTTTAAAACAAGATTAATGAGTAAAAATTGTTTTAAAATACACATTCTTGCTAAATTTAAATTATCACTGACATTGATAAATTTTTTATAGAACAATTCTTTTAGATGATTTTCGTATGACTTTTTTTTCTTCAAAATGTAGCATTTTAATCAAGACATCATGTAACTAAAAATCTATGGAACCACGTCATAAAACAAAATTTTAGGAAGTTATTTTTAAATAAATTATCGAGAGATGCTAATTGCAGTTTTTCGAGATAAAGATATCATGTAACTGAAAATCTATGGAACTACATCACAAAACAAATTCTCAAATGAGAGGTCATTTCTAGAGAGAGATGTTGGCTAGTCGGGAGCACTAACAAGACCAATACTTCAAGATCTTAAAAGAGATTGAAGTCACATTTTAATCCAAAATCTTAAGATGTTAGATAAATGAGATACATTCAACAAAAGAGAGAGAACTAGAAAATTTTGTGTGTCTGCAATATAAAAAATGCAAAGACACACATGACAATGTTTATCACAATGTTTACACAAAAAATTATGGATTTATATTTTGACCTGCGTCTACACTAAAAAAAGCAAACAAACGGGCACGGAAGTGCCCATTTGAACGCTAGTTATTATTATTATTATTTTACAATACTCAAATTACGCTTCTCACTTTCTCTCTCTCTCTTACCGCTTTGGAACAATGTTTTGAAAACCGGACCGGTCATCAAACCGGTGAAGGTACTGGGTTGTTGGTTCATTGGTCGAATCACTGGGTCACTGGTCGAACCACATGAGTAAACTGGATTAAATCGGATAACTTGGCTGAATAAATCAGTCTCTATAAAAAAACTATGTATTTAATAAATCGGTCGAACCAAATGACTCGGTCTCTAAAAAATATCACGACACCTACAAAATTTCAAAATATCATTATTTCACATGTTCAATTTTTAAATTCAAACTCTTGACGTAGTCATCACGCACAACAAAATAGTACAAAATACAAATCAAAATAAATTTGGAATAATATCTGATTACAAACAAAGAAAAATTATTCCAAATAAATTTTGAATAAAGTCTACTTATATTTTAACGTTATTTATAATGAAAAATTATTAAAACAGCGTCATTATTATGAAAAAGACATGCAATCAGATAGCCGGTTTTTCAAAACCGTCATTTCACCGGTTTTTAGCAGTTTTAGTCGTTTTTCACTAATTCAATAGCATATCTGATCTAACAATCAGACCAGACCGATGACCTCTTGGATTCCCGGTTCGACCGGCCGGTTCAGTCCAGTTTTAAAACACTGCTTTAGAACCGTAAATCCCTTTCACCATATTCATTTCCATGATTGCATTCTCATCTATCTCAAAGGTAAATTTCAAAATCATAATCGATCTTGAGTTTGTTGTCGCAGAAGGAGATAACACCATAGTCGGAGGTATTTGTTTCACGATATATTGGGGTTTCTTACAAAGACGTCCCATGTTTTGATTATGCGACGTTGTTACTTGAATGCGTTTTTACGTATTTCTACAATGGCATTTCGTCTCACATATCCAAAATTGAAGGTGTTTCACTATAGAGATGTGGATCTCGAAAACTATGTCAATGACCAGGTTTTGTAAAAATTTTCATTCCCCTCTTTATCATTCATATACAAAGTTAGGGTTACACAATTCAATTCCTACTAACAAGTTACAATACCATTATTTCCCCATCTTTATGGTATGTCCTCAATTTCACGTTGTCACAATTTTTGAAATAATTGATGAGATTTTAGAAGACTTTTTCAGACTTTTTGAAATAATGACAAAAATAATTTGAGCATTAGAATTGAATATGTAATACAAATATATCTCTAGACTTTTTCAAAACTGAGAATCCTTTAGATGAATGCATTATAAGTAAACTTAATCAAATACTCTAAAATATCATATCTTAGTAACAAGATGAACGATTAAAATTAATATATCATATCATATATCATATCTCGGTTCTGACATTATAATTATCTATTGTATTTCACAGGATTAGCCCTTGAAGCACTTGCTAGAGTGATTTCACTTGCATCATCTGAAATTGATCAGGTAAAGTTCTGAAACTTTGTAGTGGTTACTTTGCTATTATAAAGCTGCTATATTTGAATGATAATTCCATAGATTGTCCAAAAATTCGTGTATTATAAAGTGCTTATAAAAAAAAAAATCTAAAGTTAATCTCACTGGTGTTGTTGCTGCATGTAGTTGAGTATATGTTTTAGCCTTTGCTAGACATACTTATCTTGCTTTTAAATACATCTTACCAACATACCTTTATATAGACACTTATATCAATATTTTATATTTGCCCACATTGGCAGGTCAGTATAGTAAAAAATGGTACAGTGAAGCTATTTGACAACATTGAGAAATATGGTATGTGAAGCCTTTTGCTTTTAACTCATTCTAAGTGGAAGATATTCATGGTTGTTTATAAACTTAGAGTTACCTTGCATGGATTTAGTAGTCATAATGTCATGATCTATGTTCATTTTAATTCATCACATTTTGTTTCTTATTTGGTTTATTTTGGGACGAGCAGGGCTTAAAAATTAATTAAGTTGCAATCATCTCTTTAATATCTAAGGTGCAAACTTCCCTAAAGCAAACTAGTATAATTGATGGTTTCTCTTGGATTAACTGTCTGTTAGTTGCATGTAACAGGACCTTATTATTATTGATAAACTTAGGCCCTGATTTAAGAATTAAGTAATCATGTGGGATGAAATTTTTGCATGTTGTCAATTCTGCAGTGCATTTTGGTCCTACATAGTGCCAATCGACATCAAAAGACATAGTTTTCTTAAAGCTCTTGAGCATTAAGAAAACTTTTTTCCCTATTCCACTGAAACAGTTTTGTTTCCCTAAAATCTGTGTATTGCTTAAACTGTCCTGCCATTCATTATACATTATCTTATCAGACAGACTTATATGAACATGTCATATTTCAGATGATGGAACATTTTATTTTGATCAGGAAATTGTTAGAGGATCCGAGCATCAAGGTTCTCTTTCCACAAATTCTTCAAACATTCTAGGGGTTGTTGCATTTGCTACATTAACTTCTGGAAAAATAAATGTGAGTAACAAATGAGGAATTGCTATTTAAATTGTTAATATGTTAGAATTTAATGTTAATGTTACTGTTTTATCTCTGCAATGCTAATATGTTAGAACTTCCATTCCATTGATATCGTCACTTCCAGAAACAGTCCATTCATTGCCCAAAAAAGCCACTTTAAGGTATGTAACTAAGTCCAATTTTCACACGGTTAATTAGTCCTTGAACTATATTATACGCTTTTATTCCAGATTTAAAGGACCCTTTTTAATGAAGTGGTGGATTAACCCTTCATGGGTTTTTCCAAATTATTGTGAAGTGGTATGTTAAAAAAATTACTAATTAATTAATAGGATATGTTTGGAGAACTCATATTCTATTACAAGATGCATGTTGAAGTGAGGTAGTGATTGCCATGTTTAAGGTACTCATAACATTTTGGGCCCGCATAACTATTATTGATTGAATCGCCTTCTTTATTGCCTTTTACTGTGATAGTTCAACTAGCTTTGTCGAAACGGCGATCCTTCCCGGTGGTTTAAATTCCTAATACTAGAATTAGGCACCACCCTATAGGGATTCCAAATCCATATAAGCTAGGGCATACGATGAAGGATATGTTGGAAAAATAATTGGACAAGATCCAAATTGGTTCATTTCGTCTTTTTCGTGCATGCTTGGCACGGGTTACCTTTTGGAGTTTTGGTTTGATTGTTAGATAGGTACATCGCCGTTCAATATTCTCTTCCCGGACTTGTTTCTTTTGGTTAATGAGCCCCATGTGAAAGTGGCGGAGATGGGTTTTTGGCACGATGAGGAGTGGCGGTGGTTGTTCCCGTTATTTAGCATTCAATACGATGTTCCGGCGGCGGCCCAACAACGTGATTTGGGGCTGCTTTTGCAGCAAGTTCGACCGGTAAGCTCCCATGCCGATAGTTTTGTTTGGTGGAAAAATGTCAAAGGCTTTTCGGTTAGTAGCGCTTATAATTCTATTATTTCTTCTCTTTTTCCGAGTTCGGATTTGAATGACAACATCACTTTAGCCTTATCTCGACTTTGGATTTCGAAAGTGCCTAGTAGAATTTCAATTTTTGGTTGGAGATTGATTTGGAGTAGACTTCCCACGAAGCGGGAATGATGGAAACGTGGTATTTTGACGGGACCGCATTCTTTGGTTTGTCCTTTGTGTTTTGGAGTTGAAGAAGATTTGGATCACATTTTCTTGAGTTGTCCAATTTCTAGAAGTTGGTGGAGTACTTTGTGTGATTGGCTCCGTGTGGATCATATTTCTTCGGTTACCTCTATTTTGGAAGACCTTCTTTTGTTGGACAAGAATTGTAAGGTGACTTGGAAGTTGGACACCGGTTGGTTTTTTGGTTTGGTCTTTTGTTGGGTAATTTGGAAATGTAGGAATGATATTCTTTTTAAGGGTCTTTTTTTGTCCAATATGGATGGGGTGAGGCTTATTAAAAAACTCTCTTGGGAGTGGTCTTTGGTTTTGATTAGAGGTGGCTTTAAGATGTCGTGGCCAGATTGGTGTGTTGATCCAACGATTTTCTTTTGTTGATGTTGATCGGTCTTTGGTTTCTTTTGGGTTTTGTGGGATCATTTCTTTTATCGTTGTATTTTGGGTTAAGCACCACATATTCACCCTACTAATTGCAATTTTTGAACGGAAAAATTGCAAACCCTCACTCAATTGCAATTTTTGGACGGAAAAATTGCAAATCCTCTCTCAATTGCAATTTTTGGACGAAAAAAATGCAAACCCTCTCTCAATAGCAATTTTTGAACGGAAAAATTGCAAACCCTCTCAACAAACTATTTTTGAACGGAAAAATAGGAAACCCTCTCAACAACCTATTTTTGAATGGAAAAATAGAAAACACTCTTTAAACACACAACTACCCAAATCCCCAATACACCAAAAAGACTACATTTTATTATTGTGTAGAAAACTAAAACTAACTATCCCTATTTATATTAATACTTAAATTCTATTTTTTTCTACTACCCGACTTGGGACTTGTTTATACTATTTTTATACTATTCGAGTAGTTGTTTACACACTACTACCCAAATCCCCAATTCTATTTTTATTTTATTTGAACCAACAAATTGTTGGGAAAATGTGATTTGTTTGGAGAAACAAGTGTGAGTTCTAAGTCCCACATTGCTTAGAAAAACTGGAGGTTAAGCACTTTATAAGTAAGAGGACCCATTGTGAATGGTTCCCCCTCCTGATGACCCATCAGGATTGAGATTGGGTGGAGGTGAGAAGAAGGAGGCCACCGGAAAACAGAACCAGAAGTTCAATGTGGCCAGCTAGATGGGGAAAGGACTGTGCGAAGGAGAACCAATTTCATCATTCTTTTTTACAAAGTTCCTAGAACCATATTCAGCAAAGGAAATGATTGAGGAGTTTAAGGAGTTTGGTCTGGTTTAAGAGGTTTTCATACCAACGAGGAGAGATAAAATGGGTAGAAGGTATGGATTTGTCAAATTTAGGAAAGTGAAGGACGAAAAAATCATGGCGGCTTGTTAGACGACGGCAACTTGTCTAGGGGGCGAATAGACACCCAAGCCAAACTTACTAAATAAAATTTGGGTTTTAAAGTTTTTTGAAAAAAAGTGCGTGCGGAAAGTTTTGGTATGGATTGACAAATGTCGTCTATACAAACCTAGTTATTGGAACTCGGATATGCAAAGCCAAATATGGAATGACAAACACAATAATCAAATATAGCCTTTAATCGAGTATCACGTTATTACTCGTTTAAACTAATTTACCTAGTAATGTTATATTGAATGATAATAAGCACAAATATTGAACTATGCAATTTATCAAACACTTGGTGTGCGGACGAATTTTTAGAATTTCCTTTGTGTTGTTGTTGATATGAAAACCACTTATAATCAAAAGTGATTATAAGCTAATCAACATTCAAGTTAAAACAAAAAGATCACAGGAAAATTCTTACGAGTCGATCGATTGATCAATGTTATTTGACAAATTGCGTAATGAAAAATAAAGTGAGTAAAGAGATAATAGAGAGATCGACCGAGGATTTGTTTACGTAGTTCCTCACTTTCGTTCTCGCATGTGGGTACGTTTGCACCTAATTTCCAATGTGGAATTAGTATACTTTCTTACTATGCAAAAAGTCGATGTACAAGAAAAGTGTTCAAGAGCAACCATACAAACACTACTGGTTATGATGTTGATTCAATCCCTTTTATTCTTTTGATCTTGAGTGAGACCAAGACAACAATGGATGCCAATTGACTTGTCGATATTGCTACTCCTTTGCGTTCTTTATCTCCAAAGCTTTCGCACAAGATTAATTGCACCAATTGTTCCACAAGACTTCAATTCGATTTGCCGTTCTACGTTACTTCCTTTGCGTTCTTTATCTCCAAGGGAACCTTTGTGTACTTTATCTCCAAAGGCTTTAACGACGTCGCAATCTTCTCTTGAATGTCTTGCACGAAAACCCCCAAATCTATACACGATCTTGGAGGACTAACCCGCGGTTTTTCCGGATGAAGGCTCCTACAAATCTCAACCCAATATCTCAGCTACACAAGAACCCAATTAGACCTTATCAGGCCTTCCCCTAGCTGGCACCCCAACAAAAGATTATTATGTGTGATTTGTCAGTGTGTAGACATGTGACGGTGTAACGTCCTGCATACTCGAAGTTGTACATTCAGATGTATGTGGTCCTTTCGAAGAGCATTCCATTCGTGGAAACATGTATTTCGTCTCATTTGTCGATGAGTACAGTCGAAAGCTCTGGATCTATGTGATCAAACAAAAGGATGAAGTATTTGAAATCTTTAAGAGATTCAAGATACTTGTCAAAAACCAGGGTGAAAAGAAAATTAAAGTTCTGCGAACAAATGGAGGTGGCAAATACACATCCAAGATATTTGAAGCATTCTGTGTAGAACATGGTATTGATCATGAGATAACTGCTCCTTATACTCCTCAACATAATGGAATAGTAGAGAGAATAAACAAGACCATATTGGACATGGCGAGATGAATGTTGAAGTAGAAGAATTTGCCAAAATCCTTATGGGGAGAAGCTGTATTGACTGCTGTTTATATTATGAATAGGTGCCCTACCAAGAAGCTGAAAAACAAGGTTCCTGAAAAAGTGTGGAGTGAGAAACAACCATCAGTGAGTCATCTGAAGGTGTTTGTCTCTATTTGCTACAAGAATATTCCTATGCTAGGAGAAGGAAGCTTGACGATAAGAGTGAACCTATGATTCTGGTACGATATCATAAGACTGAAGCATACAGGTTGTTCAATCTAATTAATCATAAGGTTGTGATGAGTCGAGACATTGTGATTGATAAAAATTCTGCCTGGGATTAGAATTCAATAATGCAATTGACAAGCCACTGATGAGCTATGATTTCGACAAAGCAAGTAATGATGTCGAAGTCAAAGACATTGCTGATACTCTGGTCGAAGAAGAAGTCGAAGTAGTTGCTGACATTCTCGACACAATCGAAGTCGAAGAGGATATGACTGGTGCAAGTCAGAGACCTTAAAGAACTAGAGCTCGTCCAACAAGAATTCAAGACTATGAAGTGGTTGGTGATGATGAAGTCACAATGGAAGCCTTCAAAGATAAACAATGGAAGTCTGCTATGGTCGAAGTGTTACAAGCATTTGAAAGAAATAACATATCGGAGTCGGTCAAATTGTCAGCTCATACAAAAGCTATTGAAGTAAAGTGGTGTTCAAGTTGAAACACAATGCTGATGGGTCGATAGCAAGGCATCCAGAGAGATTGGTAGCTCAAGGATTTCTCTAGAGAGCAAGACTCGACTACTCTGAAGTATTTGCACCTGTCGCAAGATTGGAAACAGTTTGACTAGTGGTGGCCTTAGCATGCAAGCAAGGCTGGTCAACATTTCACTTAGATGTGAAATCAGCATTTTTGAATGGAACTTTAGAAGAAAAGTTGTATGTCATACAACCTCTTGGGTTTGTGATTCAGGAGGAAGCAAGTAAAGTATATGATATTTGTAAATATATATAGTGTTAAGAATATTTTTATATAGAATAGTCCGACATCGACTATATGATATAATTAGTTGTAATCTATCTATATATAATAATGTCTCCGTAGTGCTTTTCAAAAACACATGGTTTAATTTAAATGTCTCCTAGTCTCTCTTATTTCAACATGATATCTAGAGCCTACTAAGAGGCAATTCTTTCTTCGTCGTATTTTACCCGGTTGACCTATTGTCTTTCAGTGAGATTTCTTATTTTGCAAATCGTGTTGTCATTCCGGTTTGCCTCTCACTTTTCAAAATTCTCCGCTAACCGCCTTGCCGCCACTGCCGCCTTTACTCTTTCGGCAAAACTTCCGGCGACGTTTCAAAAAATCGACCCCACCATCCAACTCGCCGTCCTCCGATCTGGTTGTCGCCCTTTTTCCTGCCACTGCCCCAGCGTGTCTGGCGGCTGATTCCCCCCATTTTTCCGCATGTCTACTCGCTTCTCCCCACCCATTCCAGATCTGGCCTCTGTTTTACTTTTTGACTCACGGAAAACGGTGCTCCAGTGCAAACAAACCTGATTTCACTCCGTGTTTCGTGTCATTAAGGCATGGGAGACGCTGATTATGTCTCGTTTACTAAAGTTCCGCTTATCCCATGTGAAAAACTAACTGGATCAGCAAACTATAACATATAGACTCGTGTTGTCGATATGTGGTTTCATAGTCAAGGATATGAAGATCACCTAACCACACAATTGAGTAATGTTTCCGCCGTCAAACTCGCTAAATGGAAGAAAACGGATGCCTCTCTGCTTACCGTGTTATGGTTCTCCACTTCACCTAACCAGGAAAGCGCAGTATCAAGCCTTCTCCACTTTCTATGAAGTTTGGGAAAAGGCCAAGAAAGTCTTCTCCAACGACGTTCATTGTCTATACAGTGTCATCCTCAAACTCGACACACTAAAGATGGAAAATATGGATATGCAAACCTATCTGAGTAAGCTTGATGCCTTGAAAGAAAGTTATGTAACCCTCATGCCGTACGCAAAAGATGAAATAGCTCATGCTGAACAACAGAGTAAATTTTTGATGATCATGGCACTTAAAGGACTACCATCCGAACTCGACTCCATTCGTAACCAGCTTTTATCAGGTACTACTATTCCTAACTATGATGCAGTTAGTGAACAACTGTTGTGCTTGGCTATACCTCATGCATTTGGTCCGGTTTCCCCTCCATCTACTGTTGCTCCAACACCAGGTGACACTGCTGCTCTCGCTTCTCTTGGCAACAATTAGAATCACCCTCGAGGAGGGTCAACCATCTCCAAACCTCGTCCCAAGTGTGACCATTGTAACCGGCTTGAACATATTATCGACCGTTGTTGGAAGCTACATGACAAACCCCCACGCCAGGTAAATGCCGCTCAAAGTGATAACCTAGACACTATGCAGACTTCACCTTCTATTCAGAACCCTATGCCAAGCTACGACAATTTTCTCAGGTGGTGTCAGACTAATCAGATCTCTGGTTCCACGCTTCGGTTGCACACACTGGTAATTCATCTGTTTGCTTCTCTCAATCATCTCCTCTTGGTCCTTGAGTCCTCGATTCTGGTACGTCTGATCATGTTACTGGTAATAAAGGTCTTTTTTCTTCCCTCTCTACCTCTGGTTTCAATACCCGGTCCCAAGGGATTGGTACTGTTCAAATTTTACCATCTCTCTCTGTTACTTCTGTCCTATATGTACCTAATTGCCTATTTAATTTACTGTCAGTCAGTCGTTTAACTCGTTCCTTTAATTGTTCTATCACCTTTACTAATAGTAATGTTACTTTGTAGGATCGGAGTTTGGGACAGACGATTGGTGTCGGATGTGAGTCTCAAGGCCTCTACTACTTCTCTACGTCATCTACCACATGCTCCACCACGGATTCTCCACTCATTATACATGCGCAGTTAGGTCATCCAGGTCTTCCCAATCTACAAAAGTTGGTGCCCAGTTTATCTAAATTATCCACTTTACATTGTGAGTCTTGTCAGTTAGGGAAACATACTCGTAGTCAATTTTCCGACCAAATCAATAAACGGGCTGTGTCCCCTTTTGCTTTAGTTTACTCCAATGTTTGGGGTCCCTCACGTACCGTGTCTACTTTTGAGTCTAGGTATTTTGTAACTTCTATTGATGATTTTTCAAGCTGCACATGGCTATTTATAATGAAGAACAGGTCTGAATTATTTTCCATTTTAAAACAATTTTATCGAGAAATATGAACCCAATTTGGTTTGTCTATTAATACCTCAAGAAGTGACAATGCACGTGAATATTTATCCCAACAATTTCAAACATTTATGTCATCCAATGGTATTTTGCACCAAACATCTTGCCCTCATACACCCCAACAAAACGGGGTAGCCGAACGCAAAAATTAGCACCTCGTAGAAACCACTCGGACCCTACTTCTCCATGGTAATGTTCCTCTTTGGGTTTGGGGAGATGCGATACTCATGACATGTTACCTCATAAATCGCATGCCCTCATCTGTCCTTAATAATAAAATCCCTCATTCAATCCTGTTTCCAAACTCTCCACTCCACCCAATTCCTCCTCGAGTCTTCGGGTCTACGAGTTTTGTACCCAATTTCTCCCCTGGTCTTAATAAACTATCAGCTCGATGACTAAAGTGTGTCTTTCTTGGCTATCATCGATCCCAAAAGGGTTATAGTTGCAACTCACATACTCTACAATGATACCTCGTATCCACTGATGTTACCTTCTTCGAGTTTGTTCCATATTTTGAGTCCATCCAAGTAACTACGGAACCTCTACAGGAAAGTATTTCCACACCTCTTTCAGAAGTCCCATTTGTCATTATCCCTCATCATTTTAGGGAACCTGAACCACAAGATACCCCTACGGTTGACCCCCCACTCCTCGCCCACTTCAAACATACCAGCGTCGTCACCCAATGTCTGTCGTACCTGTCCCTAAAGTCGTATCTGTCCCTGAAGTCGTACCTGTCCCTAAAGTCGTACCTATCCCTGAGGTCACTACGGACTCTTCTCCGACGCTCTCGCCATCACTGGATCCGATCCTGCAACTTGAGTGTGATCTTTTAATTGCCCTTCGAAAAGGTATACGTCAAACACGAAATCCTTCTCCACATTATATTAATTTATGTTATCATCGTCTTTCCCCTTTGTCGTATATTTGTTTGTCTTCTTTGTCTTCTGTTTCTATTCCTAAAACTCCAAGTGAAGCAATATCTCACCCTGAGTGGAGGCAAGAAATGATTGATGAAATGTGTGCTCTTCAAAGTAGTGGTACCAGGGAACTGGTTCCTCTACCCCATGGGAAATATTTAGTAGGTTGTCGTTGGCTTTATACAGTAAAGGTTGGTCCAGATGGTAAGATTGATCGATTTAAAGCTCGCTTGGTAGCCAAAGGATACACTCAGATTTTTGGGTTGGATTATAATGATACCTTTTCGTCTGTAGCCAAGATGGTATCTCTTAGACTTCTTATAGCCATTGCAGCCATTCGATATTGGTCTCTTTATCAAATTGACATCAAAAATGCATTCTTACATGGTGATATTGAAGAGGAAGTATATATGGAGCAACCACCTGGGTTTGTTGCTCAGGGGGAGTCATCAAATATGGTTTGTAGGCTACACAAGTCTCTTTATGATCTTAAGCAATCTCCGAGAGCTTGGTTTGGCAGATTCAACACTGTAGTACAACAGTTTAATATGATCCGTAGTGAAGCTGACCATTTTGTTTTTTATCGTCACTCACCCCAAGGGTGTATTTATCTTATTATGTATGTAGATGACATTATCATAAATGGTAGTGATCAGCAGGGAATACTCTAGTTGAAACAACATCTCTCAAAACAATTTGAGACAAAAGATCTTGGTAAACTCCGCTATTTCTTGGGTATTGAAGTAGCCCAATCTAAAGATGGTTTGATGATTTCTTAGCGGAAATATGCTATGGATATTTTCTAAGAAACAGGTTTGTTAAATACTAAACCAGTCGATACTCCTATGGATCCAAGTGTTAAACTACTACCCAATCAGAAGGAACCTCTATCTGACTCAGGAAGGTATAGGAGATTAGTTTGAAAGTTAAGTTATCCCACAGTCACTCGTCCGAACATTTCTTTTCCAGTCAGTGTGGTAAGCCAGTTCTTAAATTCCCCTTGTCAGGAACACATGGATGTTGTTATCCGGATTCTGAGATACATCAAATGTGCTCCAGGAAAAAGGTCTTGTGTATAAGGATAAAAGACATACCCAGATAGTTGGATACTCCGATGCTGATTGGACAGGGTCACCCATTGATAGACAATCCACCTCTAGGTATTGTGTACTTGTTGGAGGAAACCTTATATCCTGGAAAAGTAAGAAACAAAATGCAGTTTCAAGATCAAGCGCCGAGGCAGAGTATAGGGCTATGGCAATGGCAACATGTGAACTTATTTGGTTAAAACAGTTGCTCAAGGAACTTCAAATTGAAGAAGCAAGACCAATGACACTTATTTGTGATAATCAAGGTGCATTGCACATTGCTTCAAATCCAGTCTTCCATGAGAGGACCAAACATATTGAGATAGACTGTCACTTTTTCAGAGAGAAGATCGAGTCAGGCGACATCGTCACAAGCTTTGTTGACTCTAATGATCAATTGGCAGATGTGTTTAAAAAATCCCTAAGAAGCCCCAGAACTAACTATATATGTAACAAACTTGGTGCATTTGACTTATATGCTCAAGCTTGGGGGGAGTGTTGATATTTGTAAATATATATATAGTGTTAAGAATATTTGTATATAGAATAGTCCCACATCGACTATATCATGTAATTAGTTGTAATCTATCTATATATAATAATGTCTTCGTAGTGCTTTTTAAAATCACATGGTTTAATTAAAATGTCTCTTAGTTTCTCTTATTTCAACAGTTTAAAAGTTGCACAAAGCGTTGTATGGTCTCAAGCTGACACCTTGGGTATGGAACAAGAAGATCGATTCGTACTTGGTTGAATTGGGATTCGTAAAATGCAAATCTGAGTATGGTGCCTATGTTCAAGTTGTGGCACAAGATATAACAATAATCTGCTTATATGTCGATAACTTGCTAGTAACTAGAAATAGCCTGAAGAATTTGTCGAAGTTCAAAGAGCTGATGAGGAAGGAATTTGAAATATCGGATCTGGGAAAGTTGTCATACTTCCTAGGCATGTAATTTCAAATGTCGAAGCAAGTAATGGTGCTAAATCAAAGAAAATATGTCAAAGAGATACTCAAGAGATTCAAAATGGATGATTCGACTCCTGCATCTTCGCTTATCGAATCAAATTTAAAATTGGAGAAGCATGGAGAGGAAGACAAAGTCTATGCAACCTTGTTCAAACATATTATTGAATCTCTAAGATATGTGTGCAACAGTCGACCTGATATATGTTTCTCAAGTGGATTAGTGAGCGTATACATGAGTGAACCAAGGGTGTCACACATGAAGGCTGCAAGAAGAATCCTAAGATACTTAAAAGGATCGACAAACTATGGAATTTTATTTCCACGAGAATCTGAAAGCAAAGAAACTATGGTTACTTGTTATTTACATGTTGATTGGTGCGGAGATAAGGAAGATCAAAGAAGCACTACTGGATATTTCTTTCAAGTATTTGGTGCCCCAATTTCATGGTGCTCGAGAAAGCAACTTGTGGTGGCGTTATCATCATGTGAAGATGAATATATAGTAGGATCCTATGCTTCTTCTCAAGCAATTTGGATCAAATATGTGCTTGAAGAAATGGAGGTCGAAGTGAAGAAACCTCAGATATGTTCATGATGTATGACATTTCTAGATACAAAAACTTCATGGTTGTAAATGTCATAGAGCACAACACCCTTCATACCATTTTTGTATCCTAAAATTTCACATTTTCTGCCTCTTGCCTCAAGTTTTGTTCTATGCATGTGAAGAGTAGATGTGTATGCTAATGAACCAAAAACTTTAAGGCTATGCATATCAGGTATTTCATTATGTAGTATGAAATTAGGTGAATGATTATCTAAAACTGGTGTAGGAAGTTGATTTATAATGAATGTGGCATGTAAAATAGCCTAAGACCAAAATTTCTTGGAAAGTTTTGACTGGAAATGTAATGCTCTTACAACATTTAAAAGATGTTGATGCTTTCTCTCCACTCTTCCATTTTGTTGTGGAGATTCAACACAACTTGTTTGATGCATAATGCCCTTAGATTCATAAAATTCAAGAATGCTAAATTCAAGGCCATTATCAGATCTAATGACTTTAATAGTAGTTTTATATTGGTTTTCAATAAGTTTGACAAAATTTATCACATGCTGTCTAGTTTCAGATTTGGATTTCATGAGTGTTAACCATGTATATCTGTTGCAATCATCAACAACTGTTAAGAAATATGCATGACCATGTAAAGACTTGACAGCAAGAGGGCCCCAAATGTCAAAATGTATCATATCATAAGGGTGAGCACCCCTACTTTGGCTAACATTGTATGAAAGTTTTCTTTCTCTAGCATAATGGCACATATCGCAAACATATTTATTATTTATTATAATAAAAGGAAATTTAGAATGTAAGTACATTAATCTGTTTTGTGTAAGTGTCCTAGTCTAATGTGCCATAATGCTCTATCAGGTAAAGATACATTGGCTGCTAAGTGATACAAGCCATCCTTCTTTTCAATAGAACCAATCATCTTCATGGAGGTTTTGTCCTGTATAACACATTTTGAATCAAGAAACTTAACAGTACAATTTGAAGAGTCACACAACTTTGAAACAGACAGGAAGTTTAAAGAAAATTCAGGAATTAATAAGACATTGGAAATAATGAAGTCATGAGTGATATTAATTGTGCCAGAATATTTAGCAACAAGGCATTGCACATTTGGTAATCTAACACTAATAGGAATGATTTCTCTTTAAGAATGAAACCATTTTATAAAACTGCAAATATGATTAGAAGCCCCTGAATCAATAATCCAAGGACTTATGCTATGATTATGTATGGATTGGTGTATGTTACATGTTGATGAATGACCAACAACAACCTAATTTGTAGAAGCATGCCCTGATACTTAGCCAAAGTTAGATTTCTGAAGCAGCTCAATTAAAACACCGAATTAACCTTGAGTCATAGATGAAGTGCCATCTTTAACGTCACCACTATTAGGGAGAGATCCATCATCATGTCCATCAGATGCAACATTATTTGCTGTATTTTTAAATTGCTTTTGCATATGAAAGAGGCGACATAAGTGGAGTTGAGGTCAGTATCCTAACTATGAGTTTCTGTTATTATTGTTTTCATTGTTGTTTCCTAGCTTCTTATTGTAGGATTGTTATGTTCTTGATTTTACTTATTAGTACATTTGTGTCTTACTTTACAAATTAAAAAGAATTATGATAGCTAATGTTATTACATATCAAATGATATGAATGTTTGGATGCGAAGACAATAAATCAATGCTTATATATTAGTATATTTTTATTTGGAACCATAATATATTGTGATGAAGCTACTTTCTCATGTAAAGAAGAAGAAATGATAGAAATGGTGATGAATCAAAGCATTGCTTCACTACTTCTCAATGAGGAGATGCAATGTATATATACAATACAATTGAAAAAGATAAATGGAGGGAAGTGATATTGAACATTATCTCTATCTAACCAATAATGGGCCTGCCTTGGATCTAACAACCAATAACTACCAATGACTCACTTACTAACTATAGGCATACTAATTATATACAATTAACTAAAACTTAATAAGAAAATTAAACTTAGTTAATCACAACAAGCCCTCTCAAGCTAAGCATGGTGAATGTTGATCATGCCAAGCTTGGAAATAAACTTGTTGTAGGTAGTGTCTTAGGCAAAAAGTTCGCAAGTTGCTCATGAGTGGATATGGGAAGGAGACGAATGAAGCCTTGTTGGAGTTTCTCTCGAACCAAATGACAATATATCTCTAGATGCTTGGTGCATTCGTGAAACACCGGATTGGATGTAATGTGCATTGCACTTTGACTGTCGCAGTAAAGGGCCGAAAGTTTGGAGCAGGTGATACTCAATTCTTTCATTAAACCAGTCAGCCAATGTAACTCACATGTGGCAACAGATAATTCCCGATACTTACCTTCTGAGGATGATCTGGAGATTGTTTGTTGTTTCTTTGCACGCCATGATATGAGAGAAGATTCAAGAAACAAGCAATAACCTGAAATTGACTTTCAAGAATCGAAGCACCTATCCAATCAACATCTGAAAATCCAAGAAGTTAGATTTCAGATTGTCTGTGAAACAACAAACCTCTGCCAGGGCTGCTTTTCAATTGGTGAATGACCCTGCAAGCAACATGATAGTGTGCCTGTAGAAAAGCATATGGGTGATAATTTTGTTATATTATTATGAAGAAAAAAGTGCTCCTTTTATAGGAGAGAAAATACAAAATTAACACCTTTATTTTAGGAGTAATATAATGACACTTAAACAAGAAAATAAATAGTATTAAATAAGAAATATTTCAACACCCCCCCCCCCCTCAAGTTGGTTCATAGATGTCAATCATGCCCAACTTGCTGATCAAGTATTCAAATGTTGATCTTTCCAAGCTTTTGGTTAAAATATCAGCGGTCTGTTGATTGGAAGGGATAAATGGCAAGCAGAGAGTACCAGAGTCTATCTTTCTTTGATGAAATGATGATCGATCTCGATATGTTTAGTACGATCATGTTAAACCGGATTATGAGCTATGCTTATAGCTGCCTTGTTGTCACAGTACAATTTCAATGGGAGTTCTACCTCTATCTTCAGTTCTTTTAGGACTCTGAGAACCCACATACCTTAACAAATTCCTTGGGCCATTGCTCTAAACTCAGCTTCAGCACTACTTCTTGTAACTACTCCTTGTTTTTTGCTTCTACAAGTCACTAGGTTCCCCCACACATATGTGCAATAACCTGAAGTTGATTTTCTATCAATAATGGACCCTGCTCAATCTGCATCAGTGAATATTGCCACATTTTTATCATTGGTCTTCTTGAAGAATAACCCTTTTCCAGAAGTTGCTTTTAAGTATCTCAAGATTCTGTTCACAGCTTCAAGGTGTTCTTCATATGGTGCATGCATGAATTGACTCACAACACTAACAGAGAAAGCAATGTCAGGACGAGTATGAGCCAAATATATTAATTTTCCAACCAACCTCTAATATCTTCCAGTGTCAACTGGTGTGTCCCCTTTCTCCCAAAGTTTGGCACTTTGGTCCATCGGTGTGTCAGCAGGCTTACAACCACTCATACATGTCTCTTGTAGGAGATCAACATATTTACTCTGAGAAACAACAATTCCTTTCTTTGACCTTGCTACTTCCATGCCAAGGAAATACTTGAGGGGACCCAAGTCTTTGATTTCAAAATCTTCTGCTAAGTTTCTTTTTAATCTCTCCATTTCTATCTCATCATTACCTGTAAGAATAATATCATCAACATAGACTATCAAAATAGTTATCATTCCATTTTAACCTGACTTTGTGAATAAAGTATGATCTGCTTGTCCTTGAGTATATTCTTGTTTTTTCACAGATTGAGTAAACTTTTCAAACCAAGCTCTCAGAGATTGTTTCAACCCGTACAAGGACTTCTTTAGTTTACACACCTGTGACTCAAAGGTTTCTTCAAAACCTGGAGGACAATCCATATATACTTCTTCTTCTAAATCACCATTGAGAAAGACATTTTTGACATCTAGCTGATCGAGAGGCCAGTCTAAGTTAGCAGCAAGGGATAAGAGTATTCTGATTGTGTTAAGCTTTGCAACAAGAGCAAAGGTCTCTGAGTAATCTATGCCATAGGTCTGAGTGGATCCTTTTGCAACCAATCGAGCTTTGTACCTTTCGATTGATCCATCAGAATTGTACTTTATTGTGAACACCCACTTACATCCCACAGTTCTTTTACCTTCTGGCAGAGTTGTGGCACTCCAAGTTTTATTCTTTTTAAGAGCTTTAATCTCCTCAAAAATAGCTTCCTTCCACTTCGGAATTTCTAGAGCCTCCTGTACACTCTTAGGAATTTTGACACTAAATAGATTAGAAGTAAATGCAGCAAAAGAGGGAGACAAGTTTGAATATGATACAAAGTTAGACAAGGGGTGCCTAGTACATGGCCTACCTGGCTTCCTAAAGGCTATGGGAACATTAAGATTAGTATATTGTTTCCTAAGTTCTATGGGGAAATCAAGGTCGGTATATAGAGAATTAGGATCAAGGAGAGATTTACCTGTCTGAGTCGGTTGACTTTCACTCGGTTCAAATTCTTGGTTGAGCTGAGGAATAGGGTCTTCTACTACTTGATCATTGTTTCTTTTGGCGTAAATTTTGCCTTTCCAACTTGGATTTCCTTCCTCAAATATTTTTTTTGTTTCATTATAGGGATCTTTATCTGGTGCATTTTGATTAATTTCAATAAAAAAACATTTATTTGATCTTTGTTTTGATTTGTTGCCTCGGATTCTGATTGATCCTTACTCATGGAAGGAGTAGGTTCATCTAATTTTTTCAAGGAATTTTCTTTAGGTGCAGATGTACATGGAACAAAATTATGTGATATATACACATCTTCTGAGATAATTAAGTTTTCAAATAATTCAGGAGAATCTTCATTTGTTTTCCCCCCTGAAGATGATCATTACCAAAAAAAGATTTGTTTTCAAAAAAAGTAACATCCATTGTTACAAATATTTTCTTTGTATTAGGATCAAAACATTTATAACCTTTTTGAGAAGATGAATACCTAATAAAAACACATTTGATTGCACGGGGTTCAAGTTTTCCAAGATGCTTGTGTTCGTGAACAAAAGCTGTGCATCCAAATATTTTAAGTGGTAAATCAGATAAAACGGAAGCAATTGGAAAATATTTCAAGAAACTTTGCAAAGGTGTTTGAAATTTCAAAACACAGGATGGAATACGGTTTATTAAATGTCCAGCTGTCAAGACAGCTTCACCCCATAAATATTTAGGGACATTGGTAGAGAAGAGTAGTGCTCGTGCAACTTCAAGAAGGTGCCGGTTTTTCCTCTCCGCAATCCCATTTTGTCAGGGTGAGTTAAAACATGAACTTTAATGCACAATTCCATTTTCAAGGAAAAAATTTCCAACAATTTTATTAAAAAATTCAGTACCATTGTCAGTTCTAAACACTTGTATCTGGGTGTTAAATTGTGTCTGCACCAATTTACAAAAGTTTTGAATTATTTGACCTACCTCAGATTTTTCTTTCAACAAGTATACCCAACAAAGTCTAGTATGATCATCTGTGAAAGTGATAAACCATTTTTTGTTGGATAAAGTACTTGTTCGATTAGGCCCCCAAACAACACTATGAATCATTTAAAAAGGTTTTGAAGGTTTATAAGATTGAATTGGAAAAGAACTTCGATGATGTTTAGCAAACTCACAAACATCACATTGATGTGAAGAAATGTCTTGTTCAACAAAAAGTTTAGGAAACAGTGAACTTAAATACTTAAAACTAGGGTGGCCTAACCTTAGATGCCACAACATAATGTCATCCTTATTATTTGAAACAAAAAAAGATTTAACAGAAGAAAAACTTATTGGTCCAAATTGATGTCTGGTTTTTGGTTCATCTTCCAAGTAGTAGAGTCCACCACTTTCCTCAGCAGTGCCAATCACCCTCCCTGAGATCAGATCCTGAAATACACAATGAGTATCAAAGAAATGAGCTTGACAGTTTTTATTTGTGGTTAGCTTGCTGACAGATAATAAGTTGCAAGACAAATTTGGGACATGTAACACATCTTGGATGGTTAGTAAGGGAGACAAAACAATAGAACCTTTTCCTGCCACGACTGAAAGAGAGCCATTAGCTATTTTAATTTTGAAATTTCCTGCACATGGTTCATATGAAGAAAATAAGCTGGATTCACCGATCATATGATCGGTGGCTCCGGAATCAACGATCCATGTACGATTCGGAATGACACTAAGATGGGGTAATTTTGGGAAATTACCTTTCTAGGATATGGAGTACGAAGGTGTTGGAGACTCGAGGAGTTTGTACATTTGGTCTAGCTGTTCCTTAGTGAATGGAAATGCATTTGAGGAGGATTGTGGCTCTTGATAAGAAGTTGCTTGAAGTGCACGACCCTCACCCTTCTTTTTCCAATTAGAAGGCTTTCCATGAATTTTCCAACAAGTCACACGTGTGTGATAATAACGTTCGCAGTGATCACACAAGGGTTACCATCTTTCTTACCATATTTCTTGTTGTCTTTATTGAAGTTGTTTGTGACAAGGGCAGAACCATCAGTTGTTGAGTTTGACTTTCCCATCATCACTCTTTGTCTAGCCTCCTCCCTTCTGATTTCTGAAAAGGTTTCTCGGATAGTTGGCAGTGGATTATTTCCAAGAATTCTACCTCTTACTTCATCGAGTTCCTTGTTGAGACCAGCAAGAAAAATAAAGACACGGTCGTTCTCTTGCGTCTTAATAAACTGTAAACTGTCTTCAATACACCTCCGGCTATAATCATAACACTGATCCAACTCTTTCCAAAGGGCCATCAATTCATTATAGTAGGTAGTGACATCCATGTCATTCTACTTTAAATTCCATAACTTTGATTTTAGATCATAAATTTGAGAGAAACTTTAATATCAGAGCAAGACAGTTTTACAGTATCTTAAACATCTTTTGCTGTAGGCAGATACATGTATGTTTTTCTCATACCTACCTCCATAGTATTAATAAGCCAGACAATAATAGAAGAGTTTTCAGATTTCCAGAACCTCTAATTAGGAAGTGTTGTTGCAGGCACTAGAACATCACCTGTAAGAAAACCCAACTTCCCTTTGCCTTATAGAATAAGTCAAACAGTTTGGCACCATTCAGCGTAGTTTGCGCCATCTAGTTTCTGAACATTAACCTGAAGAGAGTTATTTTGACCTCCACCTCCTGAGTAACTGCAACCACCATCAAATGGGTAGCCATAATCGGACCCAAAAAAGTTGTGGTTGGGATCACATCTGCCATAACCGAACCCACCGTTAAAATTGTTGTTTGTCATGAACCTGGGCATTTCTGGCATGGTAATTCCACTTTCTCCGCCGGAATTGTTGTTGGCGCCGCCGCCGCCGCCTCTACGACCTCCTCTGGGAGGAAGTGGTGTTTGGATAGGGTCTACCATAGTTTGGATCGGTCGGGTCGGATAAAAGAACAGGTCGTCAGAGCTCATGATACCGTGTAGAAAAGCATATGGGTGATAATTTGGTTATATTATTATGAAGAAAAAAGGGCTCCTTTTATAGGAGAGAAAATAAAAAATTAACTCCTTTATTTTAGGAGTAATATAATGACACTTAAATAAGAAAATAAATAGTATTAAATAAGAAATATTTCAACAGTTCCATTATAGGATTATGCAAAAACTGACTGAGTTGGTGAGTAGCATATGTAATATCTATATGTGTAGTGTTAAGATACAATAAGCGGCCAATTATTCTTCTATAAGCTCCAATATCTTCAAATGTCTTTCCATTGTCAGTATGGAGTTTAATGGATGGATCAAGAGGGGTTACAGGTGGCTTTGATCCAAGCAAACTAGATTCCTGCAAGAGATCAAGACAATATTTTCGTTGAGATAAAGATATCACATCCTTCGATTGAGCAACTTCCAAACCAAGAAAGTATTTCAATATCATTAAGTCTTTGATGTTGAAATTTTAATCAAGAGTGGTTTTGATGCGAGTGAACTCATGCATAGAGTTGCCAGCTAATATTGTGTCATCAACATATATTAAGATGGCTGTGAAAGACTTGTCAGTTTTCAAAGTAAATAATGAGTACTCAGAAGAATATTGTCTATAACCTTGTTGAATTAGCAAAGTTGTTAATTTTTCATACCATTTTCGACAAACTTGCTTTAAACCATAGAGGATCTTTTGTAGCTTGCAGATCTGATTGGGCTTGTCACACGTAACTCCTTCAGGAATTGACATATAAACATCCTCTTGTAACTCTCCATGAAAAAATGCATTGTTAACATCAAACCGATCGAGAAACCAGTTGTTGATGGCAGCAGTTGCAAGGATTCTTCTAATTGTTGTAAGCTTAACTACTAGTGAGAAAGTATCAAAGAGATCAAGTCTTTCAATCTAATTATAACTCTTGACAACGAGTCTTATTTTGTACCTCTCTATTGTACCATCTACTTTATGTTTTACTTTGAAAACCCATTTGTACCCAATTAGTTTGACATGTGATGGCAAGTCAACTATGGTCCAAGTTCTATTCTTATGCAATGCATCTAATTTAAATTTCATTGCCTTGATCCAAGTCTCAGACAAACATGCTTCTTTGTAACTCTTTGGCTCATTTGTATATGTGAAGACATGATGTGATGCAGATAAATAATGTGAAATGGGATAAAAAGGTTTTGTGTTACTTGAAGATGATCTGTCTGGTGAAACATTGGATGTATTGCATACATAGTTTAAAAGATAATTGGGTGGTCGTTTAGTTCTAACAGGTCTAGTATGAGTGGAAGGTTCATTAACTTGTGTGACGTGTTCGTGTTCCATGTCAGTTTTTTCTGAAGAATCATGATCAGGTTTCATGTCATGGTCTGTGATAGGATGATCTAAGGTTTCATCAATTATTTTAATGTTTTGAGAAGGATTTTGTTTATCATTAGGAATGTTTTCTGTGTTATTTTGTGATACGGAAATTGTGGTTGGTGTGTGTTTGAGTTTAGAGTGGGTATGATATTCCCAAGTTGAGGAATTGTCACTTGAAGAAGGGAAAATATATTTATGATGTAATACATTTCTAGATAAAAAAAAACTTCATGGTTGTTAATGTCATAGAGCACAACACCCTTCATACCATTTTTGTATCCTAAAAATACACATTTTCTGCCTCTTGGCTCAAGCTTTGTTCTATGCATGTGAAGAGTAATTCTTTTCAAACATTTAAAAGATAGTGATGCTTCCTCTCCACTCTTTCATTTTGTTGTGGAGATTCAACACAACTTGTTTGATGTATAATGCCCTTATACACATAAAATCCAAGAATGCTAAATTCAAGGCCATTCAGATCTAATGACCTTGGCAATTGTTTTATATTGGTTTTCAATGAGTTTGACAATTTATCACATGCTGTCTAGCTCCAAATTTGGATTTCATGAGTGTTATCCATGTATATCTGCTGCAATCATCAACAACTGTTAAGAAATATGCATGACCATGTAAATACTTAACAGTAAGAGGCCCCCAAATCTTAAAATGTATCATATCATAAGGGTGAGCAGTCTTACTTTGGCTAACCTTGTATTAAAATTTTCTTTTCATAGCATAATGGCACGCATCACAAACATCTTTATTATTTATTATAATAATAGGGAATTTGGAATGTAAGTACATTAATCTGTTTTGTGATAAGTGTCATAGTCTAAAGTGCCATAAGGCTCTATCAGGTAAAAATACATTGCCTGCTAAAACAAGTATATGTTCTACATTGACATGTAAGCCATTATCTATCAGATTTAAGTGATATAAGCCATCCTTCTTTTCAGCAGAACCAATCATCTTCATGGAGGTTTTGTCCTGGATAACACATTTTGAATCAAGAAACTTAATAGTATAATTTGAAGATTCACTTAACTTTGAAACAGATAACAAGTTTAGAGAAAATTCTAGAATTAATAGGACATTGGAAACAATGAAGCCATGAGTGAAATTAATTGCGCCATGAGTGAAATTAATTGTGCCAGAATATTTAGCAACAAGACAATTCCCATTTGATAATCTGACACTAAATGATTTCTCTATAAGAATGAAACCATTTGATCGAACTCCGAATATGATCAGAAGCCCCTGAATCAATGATCCAAGGACTTATGCTATGATTATGTATGGATTGGTGTATGTTACATGTTGATGAGTGACCACAACAACCTGATTGGAAGAAGCATGCCCTAATACTTAGTTAAAGTTAGATTTCTGAAGCAACTCTATTAAAACACTGAATTGACCCTGAGTCATAGGTGAAGTATCATCTTTAATGTCACTACTATTAGGGGGAGATCCATCATCATGTCCGTTAAGAGTCTCACATCGGACAATATATGGCATGAACATGTGTTTATAAGTGGGGGCAATCCTCACTCTACCAACCGATTTTGTAGGGTTGTGTTAGGCCCAACCACATCTCTTATTCAGGTGGTATCAGAATTATCAGAACTCAGGTTCTACTGCTACGGTAGCACACACTGGTAATTATAATAGTTTTTACTATTAATAATAGTATACATCAATAGTTTTTTATTAATAGTAGACCTTTTTTCTTATTTATATATCATTTGTTATTTAGAAATTACAATTGAATCATTATAACAAGCGTTATGCATATAATTCTTAAAATCAAAAGAGTCATCAGGTTTTTTTTTAAATTATGAATACCACCAGAAATGTTTTACCACAATGGAGGAGGTTTTTCGCCATATATTGCCTGGTTGCCATTTATGTTGATCCTTTGTTTTTGTTTTCCATATTTACAAATAAGGTTTGAATTTTTTATTTTGTTTTAAAACCTTCTATGTTATTTACTCTATTTTGATAGGGGTTGGAATAAAAAGATATTGACATTTACTCGTTTATTTTTTACAGGATAACAAGTGTTTTAATATCAATTGGACGCTAGTCACAATTCTTATGGCAATGAGAACTTTGACAGATATTATTCATTTTATGAATATCAATTTAAAGGTTTTTTTTTCAATAAGCAAGAGATTAATATTGAAAGCGAGAACAATGGGTTCTCGAAACCACTTACAACAAAGCAAGGAAGGCCTCGAGTCTAAAGAAAATTACACCCAATTAAACCTTAAGCCAAGTAGTACAAAGGAAATTTGCAAAACTCATAAAACCTATAATTGGAGTGAGTAATTTTCCCAACATAAGACCATCTCCATACCAACGCCTTGATATTCCATACCGTATCCAACACATTCCAACTGACATTGCTAAAAATAATAGCATTACGTAAAGTCCACAAATACCAAGTCATTGACAACCACACACAACCTTCTTTCCCTTTCTTCACCCTATTTTGCTTGAAGAAATTATACCATGATAAGAAGCTTTCTATAATATCACTAGCTCCCCAATTTTCAAATCCAATCCAATCGGCGATCTCCCTCCACACCAATAAAGAAACACCACATTTCATAAAAATATGGTCAATAGAATCTTCCGCCAAAGAGCAAAACACACACTCCAATCCACTATTCGGAAACATACACCCTCTACAACTAAGAGCTAGCTTAGTAGGAAGCCTATTTAAAAAGCACCTCCACCCAAAAGCCTTAATCTTATAAGGAACTACAACTTTCCAAATAATAGAAAAGGCTTCATCAAATTTATTACTCGGACCAAAAGGAATGCGGAAAGAAGAAATTAAATTAAAGAAAGAACTCACAGAATATTCTTCTGTCGCACTCCCCCTCCAAGCCACCGTTCCAACAACACCAATATTCGGCCGAACATCGTCCAACAAAGTCTGTAACCTATGCATCTCCGTGGCCGCCTCTCCAACAACCAGCCCGACTACCCCAAAATCTCCCCAAATCCACCTATCATTGAACCAACCCCCCATGCAAGCTACCGAAACACCTTTAAGGTGAGACAAGTGGAAAAGAATTGGAAAATAATCCTTTAAACAATAATCCCCTATCCACCAAGAAAACCAAAAAGAGATAGAGAAACCATTGCCACTAGAAAATTTGCAATTAGGCACAAAACAATTATCTGGAATACTATTCGCCAAGCCACATAAGTCCCTCCACCAAAAAGAAGCACAACTCCCCTTTATCGAAGAATTTCCGGAATCCACCATCTTCAAATTTATATCTCCATATCTAGCTTTTAAAACACTATACCAAAAAGCATTAGTTTCCGTCAAAATCCTCCATCTCCATTTATTAATTAACGTCATATTAAAGTCGTCCACCCTTCTCAAGCCCAACCCCCCGTTTTCAAAAGGAAGACAAACCATCTTCCAACTCACCCAATGAATTTTCCTCTTATCCTCCTTACTTCCCCAAAGGAAGTTACTTTGAATACTAGTAATTTCTCTCACCACCTTCGTCGGGGCTTTATAGAAAGAAAGCATGAAAATAGATACACTAGAAAGCACCGTTTTTAATAAGGTAAGTCTTCCACCAAAACTAAGAAAACGATTGTTCCAACAAGAGAGCCTCCGTTTCAACTTCCCCGCCAAATCCCTCCACATTTCACTTCTATTAGAGTTGTAACCAATGGGGATTCCAAGAAAAACAAATTTATTTTCCTCCCTTTTGCAAGAGAGAAAAAAAGAAGCCACCTCCATAAACCTAGAATTAATATTCACACCAATAAGTTTTCTCTTATGAAAATTAAAACCCAACCCGGAAACTAATTCAAAACCTCTCAAGACCGCTTTAATGGCCCAAAGATGTTTCCAAGTGCCATCACCAAACAACAAAGTGTCGTCCGCAAATTGAAGAATGTCAACAAAGCACCTACCTCTTATGTTGAATCCCTCAAATTCCTCATTCACCACCGACCTATTAACCATTCCCTTTAGACCTTCTGCAACTATCACATAGAGAAAAGGAGATAAAGGGTCTCCTTGTCTCAATCCTCTCTCCACAATAAATTCCTTCGTAGGGCTACCGTTAACTAAGACTGACATCTTAATCGAAAAAACCAAAGCATCCATCCATCTCAACCAAGTTTCTCCAAACCCCATTTTACGAAGCATAAAGGTGAGAAATTCCAACTAACCTTATCATACGCCTTCTCGAAATCAACCTTCAAAAGCAAACAACCTTTTCCCTCCTTCTTTGCGAAATCAACCACCTCATTAGCTACCAAAACACCATCAAGAAGTTGTCTTCCCGGAACAAAAGCACTTTGGCAACTAGAAATAACCGAGTTCAACACCAACTTTAACTTCGACGCCAAGAGTTTTGATAAAGCTTTATAAACACACCCAACAAGACAAATAGGTCTATAATCATCCAAACTCAAAGGATTAGAAGATTTTGGTACCAAGGTCAAAAAAGATGAAATAAAAGATTTAGAGAAAAAAGCTCCGGAATGAAAGCTTTGAAAACAAGCAATAAAATCTTCCTTCATGAAATGCCAACACTTCTTGATAAAAAAGAAAAGAATAACCATCGGGGCCCGGGCTTTTTGAACCATCGCAACTCCAAACCGCTTCTTTAATTTCCTCCTCCGAAAAAAGAGCTTCAAGAAAAGAATTTTCCACACTACTAATACCCTTAAAAGGAATTCCTTCTAACACCGGTCTAACTAAATCCGTCTCAACAAATTTAGAAGCAAAATGTCTCCTCACTTCTTCCTTAACATCCTCCACCTTATCAATAACACCATTTTCTGTTCTTATGGAACCAATGAAATTACGCCTTCTCCTCTCTTTCATAACTCTATGAAAATACTTACTATTTGAATCCCCGTCATTAAGCCACTTCAATCTAGCTTTTTGAATAAGCATATTTTCCTTAATCTTTAAATTCAACCAAAACTTACTACTAGCACTCTTTTTCTTTCTCAACAAGTTTTCCTCCTCTAACTCCCCTAAAGCTACCTCCTCATCATCCCCTTCATTCAAAACCTTAACACCCTCCTCCATATTTAAATCAAACCTACCAAAAATAGTAGAATTCCACCACTTAAGGCTCTCTTTTAAGAACCTCAATTTTTCCTTAAGAACAGAATCTCTTCTTCCAACCACATGAATCCTCCTCCACACTTTTTCCACAAAATGAAGAAAAGAAGGATTAGAAAACCATTCATTGTTAACCCTAAAGGGTTTCGGACCCCAATCCGCTTTGTCCAAAATAAGCCATATAGGGCAATGATCGGATATATCCCTGTCCCCAATCAATTGACCCACGGTCCCCCCACTCATCGATGATACCATTAGATACCAAGAACTGATCAATCCTACTTTTAGCCTTGCCGTCACCACTATACCAACTAAACTTTTTACCCTTACACGGTAAATCCACCAAATTAACATCCAAAATAAACTTCTCAAAGGACCTCCACTCCGAACTCGTATTAAAAATTGTTCTACCTCTTCGTTCATTCGCATTTTTTACCGCGTTAAAATCGCCCCCAATCAACCACTCTCCATCCGCAAAGATGGCTTTCAGCTCTAACAACTTCTTCCATAAAATCCTCTTCAAAGCAAACGAGCAAGGGGCATAAATATTGACAACATAATAAAAATTATCTTTCCATCTAACTTTTATTCCCAAGTACCCCGCACCTCTAAAGCTACAAATGACATCCACCAAATTAGCTTTCCACAGAATAAGTAATCATCCCGACATGCCGTCTGAATTAACAAAAGAAAAATCAACATCATCGCTACGCCAAAAACTCCTCACAACACCCTCCGACAAATCTTGAATCTTCGTTTCTTGTAATAAAAACAAATCCGATTTTCCCTTTGAAATAATGCGAGAGATCCTACTTCTTTTAACTCTACTACAACCCCCTATAATATTCAAAGATCCCACAATCATTTCAACAAATTTATATTCGCCTTCCCTCTAATCAACCTAACTTTATCCGCTCTCTCCATTTCGACAATTCTTATTTGGAAATCTCCCATAGATTCACCCTTCTCCACACCTAAATTGGAAATTGCCTTCCATAATTTTTCTCCATGATTAGAATCCAAATTCTCAAAAAGTCGAAGGTTACACCTATCAATACCGGATTCCGCTGAATTTTCGCCATGATAACAAACCCTCTTATCAGGATCCCAACTGTTATCGCTTACCAACTTGCCCTTCCAGCCTTTGGTAACATACGACCCATATCCTCTCCCTTTTTTAGGCACATTTTCCTTCCTATTCCTCTTGAAATATCCATTAAAACTGCCTCTCATTTCATAGAAATGTTTTAATTTGAGACTTTTTAACACTTTCCTTTTATTATAACTGTGGGCCTTCGTAAGAACCAAAGAGTGGTCCCCATTATTCGCACAAAGACCAATATGAGGGGAAATATTCTTACTTAAAGCAGGAAGTGAGCAGGGAATAGTGGACCCCTGCAAGGATTTAGCCTCAGCGCTACATTCCACAGTAGTATGTGTTTCAAAAAAAGGTTTCTCTTTTAAGGAACAAATAGATTTACCAAAGGACAACCTTCCTGACACCTTTTCCTCATCCAGTCTCATGTCCCCATCAACCTTGCTTGTAGAAATGGATTGACTCACCAAAGAATTATCCAGCTGACAAAAGCCTCCCCCCTGTACCATAACGGGAACCTCCCTGTCTTCCTCAAAAGCCACCGGAGAACAAACCTCAAAACCAGTATCTTCTGACCTTCCGTCATTATCTTCCTCCGAAAATCCGTTTAAATCGCTTCTAAATTCATCAGAAGAGGAGGCCGAACCCTCTTCTAACTCCAAATTCGCTTCATAACTACCTACCCAGTCCTCCATTACCGAACCTAGTAGTTCTTCACGAAGATGAATAATAAAGGAGACATTATCAATCGTAACCTTCATAGAGTTTTTGAAAACAAAACCATGCGGCACCTTCAACGAGATTCTCGCAACAAATTAGTTCGCTCCAGACAAAGTGGCGTCATCCACACAAACTAAAGTTCTGATCGAGTCCGAAAAAGCCTTGAAAAATCACTGCACCACGCATGAAGTGGAACACTGCTCAAACACAGCCAGGCCACCCTATCTGAATCCACATCAGTTTCCTTCCAAGGCCTTAGAGATTGGAACCATTTCTTCCAACAAGACTCCCCTTCTACAATCAAATTATGGATTTCACCCTCTTTGGTTTCCTCCAACAGACACATAGACAGCCCCATCGAAGTAACCTTGATGGAAGACAAACCCTCTAATTCCAAACCTATCTGCACATTGAAAGACATCCCAGGTTTGTGAACAACACCTACATAAGCCTTGAGCATAATGTCTTTCATAGCTAGCTCAGAAGAAAAAACGACCATACTGTTCTCCTCCACATTTGCCAGAAACACCTCCTCACGTTGTGCTGAAACTTCCTTGCCGATGACTTCAACAAAAGATCTATTGCTTTCTCTCCTATCTGTACTAACGTGATTGAAAAGATCCTCACGCCGACACCCACCTTTAAGTTGGTAACTACCGTGAAAATCCCTTCTAACCACCCTCTTCTCTCCACGGCTATTCCTGTCAAACCTTGGCAAGTTTGCATGAATTTTCTGGTCATCTATTTGAATATTATCAATCTTCAGAGCAAGGATCCTCGCCTCCTCCACACCTCTAAATCTCGCGAATCCGAAATGTCTACCTAAGCTATTCCTCCTAGGAGAGATCATAACCTCCACTATGTCTCCCTCGCAACCGAACAAGTTGAAAAGATCCTCCGAACTCATCCGATCGGGGAACTCCGTAATATAAAACGACACCAGAGGGCGCCCTCCACCTACCCACGGCCCTTTCCCCTTTGTGAACACATCCCATCTTGGCATGATAGCACGAAAAGAACTCCTTTTAACAGGCATCCACTCCATACCAAAGGCGGAATAACAAAGCTAGCTCCCATCACCACCGAAAAGAAACCTCGGAATTTAAAAATTAGGAATTTAAACCAAACACACCCTGAAATCCCACAGTGAAAACCAAAATTCCTCCGATCAATGCACTTGAATCATGGCCTAAGATGAAGTGGTTACCGAAAAATAGACGAAAACCAGGAAAAAAAAGTAACACGAAGAAGAAACTGGAGATGAGACTTCCTCTCTCTAACTTTTGGTATAATAATAATAATGATATATTTTTTTTAACAAGTAGAGGAAACAATCACATTAAATACGAGTACAAGAGGTACTCGAATCCCTTACAACATGATCCGATGCAAAAACTAATTAGCAAGATCGCAATAGAGGAAATGTAATCCAATCAGAAAAACTACAATGAATAATAAAGTTTGAATCTCTTCATTATTTTGTTCGAAAACATTCCTATGATACCGAGGAACGTTAGCAAAGATCTTCTTGCCGTCCTAGAAAATGTTGTCTAATTTTGTTGCTAGCAAACCACCTTCATGTAACGCCCCAGTTTTGTCATTTTTATTTAATCGAGTCGTTTTGAATATTTTATTATTATATTATTTTATTTTAGACTTTTATTTAGTAATATGTCATTTTTCATTGTTGTGATATTTTATCGCGTTTTGGGAACGTTTGTGAGATATTTGAGTGTAGGGGTATTTTGGTCATTTCACTTTATTTTTCTTAAGTTAGTAAGAATAGAAATAGAAAGAGAGAAAGATAGAGAGAAAGAAAAAGAGAAGAAGGAAAAGGGAAAGAAAAGAGAAAGAAAGGAGAAAAGAGAGAAAAATTGGAAAAGAAAAAATCGATTCAAGCGACTTTCAAAAACACGATTAATCGAGTAAGGGTGCGAAACTCGATTATCTTATGATTGTGTATGATTATGTATGTGTGTGTTGGAATGTTTATTGTGTTTTCATAGCTTTTCAATTCTAGGTCGGAACGATGGAAATCGATGTTTTTGCGGTTGAAAAGTGATGTAAATGTTCTAGATTACTTGTTACCATGATTGGGTTATGTTCTGATTGTTATGTTTTGGGTTGGAAGAGTTTTTGGTTGAAAAATATGATTTTGGACCTCAAAACAGCGCTGCAGAATTTCTGGGTTTTCCTTGGTTCGCCTAGCGAACCTGGGGCAAAGCATTAGCGAATGAGTTTTCGCGGGTTCGCCTAGCGAACCGGTTAGCGAAGGTCAGTGAATGTTCGCTAACGTTGTTCGCCTAGCGAACTTTGTATCTTTTTGGTTCTGGTTGTTGCTGCCTTGGTTCGCCAAGGGGTTCGCCTAACGAACTTTGTGTCTGTTTTTATCTGATAGTGGTTTCGCTGGACATTCGCCTAGCGAAGGTGGTAGCGAATACTCGCTAGAGGGTTCGCCTAGCGAACATGGTAGTTTGTGTAATTTTGTTTTCTTCCTAACTTCTGATCTGTAAGTCGGATTGGGGTGCGGTTGGGTGCGTTAGAAAGCTTGTGAGTGGTTCTTTCTTATTAAAATGGTTTGGAGATTGTTGGCCGATTTAATTATGTCGGGAATTTGGAATGTGTCGTTTTGTCGACTTTTGCCGTTTAATTGTGCGTAATTGATGGGTTATCATGCGATGTGCTTGTGATATATGTTGGATGACTTGTGTGCTGATTATATGAGGTGAATACATGTGTTTAAATGTTGTGATGAGGTTTGTGGTCGTATGGCAATTAAATGCATTATTTTGGGCTTGAGTGCAAAGCATGATTTTTGTTGATTGAGATGATTGCATATATGTGTGCATTTGAATGTCATGAGTCATTGTATGCCAAGCATCATGATATGCATTCTTGTGGTCGTGTGCCCGTGTGGGGTGTGAGCGACGAATCGGTTCCAGAGGGAATCCGCTATAAGGTCGTGTGCCCGTGTGGGGTGTGAGCGATGGTTATAGACGATCGTGTGCCCGTGTGGGGTGTGAGCGATCGGGTCGTGTGCCCGTGTGGGGTGTGAGCGATCCATAAATGTCGTGTGCCTTATACAAAAGAGGTGTGAGCGATGGGGAAAATCGTATGCCCGACTGGGAGTTACATTAAGTAACGAGCGATGGTTCCAATAGTTCCTGAGTGAACTAGTGATGAGATTGATGGATGGATGGTACCGCATTGCATTGCATGGAGTCGTTGTGTCGGTCTCTGTGCATTTTCATAAATCATGAATGGATTGATTTAGTGTGGAATTGTGAATGTCATTGATGAGTTGATATATATACATTTGTGTTGATGATAATTGTAGTGTGTGTGATAGATATGCATTGTGTGGTGTGGTATTTGATTATGGTGTAGTTGTGGTGAGAATATTTTACATGTGTAATTTTGTGTTATTATATAATTATATGCAATTATATTATGATTGTTTTTCTCACCCTTCTGCTGTTTTATAATGCTCTACAAGGCATTGTAGATTAGAGTTGCTGGAGGTCTTTTTGTGAAGCTTAGGTCTTCATTCTTTTGTCGGTCGGCTCTGATATGTAGCACCGGGTAGTTAGGGAGACCGTTGGTGATTTATTTGTGTGTATATGTATCTTTTGGATGGTACATGTATGATTGTATATGACAGGCAAACTTTTTATCTATATATGAGATTTCAGTCTAGATTTTCCGCTTTTATTCTGTATCTGATTTGTGGGTGTTAGGAACTAAGTTCCTCTGATAATTGCTACCCGATTGTTGCATATCTAAATGAGTAGGTTTATTTGTGTTTCATTTCAATTGATGTGACGCCTTAGTCTATGCCGTGAATTTTTATTATACTCTGATTATTTGTTATCGCTTTACTTATTTGGGGGTATAGATTGGGGGTGTTACATTAAGTGGTATCAGAGCCAGTTCGTGTCAGTTTGTGTCAGTCCTTGTCGGTGTTGGTGTTTGGGTGAGCTGTTTGTTAACCATAGTTGCTGTTATTGGAAATGAACAGAATATGGCTGGTAGGAACGACGCTGCTTTAGCTACTGCGATGCAAGCTATGGCTCGGGCTGTGCAGGGTGCACCTCACGCTGCTGGAAATGATGAGTTCAGGAAGAATAAACCACCTGTATTCAAAGGGAGGTATGATCCTGATGGTGCTCAGATTTGGCTGAAAGAGATTGAAAGGATTTTCCGAGTGATGGATTGTGCTGAGTATTAGAAGGTGAGACTGGGTACTCACATGTTACAGGAAGAGGCTGATGATTGGTGGGTCAGTACTCGTCGTGTGTTGGAAGCTGCGGAGGAAGAAGTTACTTGGGCTTTGTTTAGTGTTGAGTTTCTGAGGAAGTATTTTCCCGAAGATGTAAGAGGAAAGAAAGAGATAGAGTTCTTGGAACTGAAACAAGGTAATATGTCTGTTGTTGATTATACTGCTAAGTTTGTGGAGCTGGTGCAGTTTTATCCACATTATGCGGAAGCGACTGCGGAGTTTTCTAAGTGTGTGAAGTTTGAGAGTGGATTGCGTCCTGAGATTAAGCAGGCTATTGGTTATCAGAGGATTAGAAGGTTTTCTGATTTGGTGGATTGTTGTAGGATTTATGAAGAAGATAGTAAAGCTCGTTCTACTCACTATAAGAGTGTGAGTGACAGGAAAGGGTAAGCCAAGGGGTACTTTTGATTGAAGGCTAAGTGGAGGAGGTATGTCTAATTCTTTGAGATGTTATAGATGTGGTGAATTGGGACATCGTCTGTTTGAATGTAGGAAAGATATGAGGAAGTGTACCAATTGCGGAGGTTTAGAGCATGTAGCGGCTGATTGTAAGAGGCAGAATATGGTGAAGTGTTTCAACTGTGGAAAACCTGGACATATTAGTACGAAGTGTCCGAAACCAAAGCAAGCTCCAGCTGGTGGGAAAGTTTTTGCATTGGCGGGAACTCAGACTACTAATGCAGATCGTCTGATCAGAGGTACTTGTTTTATTAATAGTACGCCTTTAGTTGCTATTATTGATACTGGAGCGACTCATTCGTTTATTTCGTCTGAGTGCGTGAAGCGTTTGAATCTTTTGTTGTCTTCGATGGATGGTGAGATGGTTATTGATACTCCAGCAATGGGGTCAGTAACTACTTCTTTGGTTTGTTTAAGTTGTCCTTTGACCATTTATGGTAAAGACTTTGAGATGGATTTAGTGTGTTTGCCGTTGGAGGGTTTAGATGTGGTTCTGGGAATGAATTGGTTGCAATTCAATAGGGTTCATATTGATTGTTATCATAAGCTAGTAAGGTTTCCTTCTCTTGAGGAAGACGAGGGCTCGAGTTTCTTATCTACCAAAGAGTTGAAGAAACTTTTGGCTGATGAAGCTCAGTTGTTCGGGTTGTTTGCTTCGATATCCGTGGATAGTCAAGTTGCACTTGATGTGTTTCCAGTGGTGTGTGAATTTTCGGAAGTGTTTCCTGAGGATATTTCAGATGTGCCTCCAGAGAGAGAGGTGGAGTTTTCTATAGATCTAGTTCCTGGTACTAGACCTGTGTCTATGGCACCATATCGAATGTCGGCATCTGAGTTGGTTGAGTTAAAGAAGCTGTTGAATGAATTGTTGGATAAGAGGTTTGTGAGGCCAAGTGTGTCGCCTTGGGGTGCTCCAGTTTTATTGGTGAAGAAGAAAGATGGAAGTATGAGATTGTGTATTGATTATCGCCAGTTGAATAAGGTGACGATTAAGAATAAGTATCCTCTTCCGAGAATTGATGATTTGATGGACCAGTTGGTAGGTGCTTGTGTGTTTAGTAAGATTGACTTGAGGTCAGGGTATCATCAGATTAGGGTGAAAGAGGAAGATATTCAGAAGACGGCTTTTAGGACACGTTACGGTCATTATGAATATTCTGTGATGTTGTTCGGGGTTTCTAATGCGCCAGGTGTGTTTATGGAATACATGAATCGTATTTTCCACGAGCATTTAGATCGATTTGTCGTGGTGTTTATTGATGACATCCTGATTTATTCTAAGTCTCGGGAGGAGCACCCGGAGCATTTGCGTATTATTTTGCAGGTTTTGAAGGATAGGAGACTTTTTGCCAAATTGTCCAAATGTGAATTCTGGTTGTCAGAAGTGAGTTTTCTTGGGCATGTGATTTCAGGTAATGGTATTGCTGTGGATCCATCTAAAGTAGAAGCATTTCTACAATGGGAGGCTCCTAGATCCGTTACTGAAATTCGAAGCTTTTTGGGTTTAGCTGGTTATTATCGAAGGTTCATTAAAGGTTTTTCTAAGCTAGCACTTCCTTTGTCCCAGTTGACATGTAAAAGGCAAGCGTTCATTTGGGATATTCGGTGCGAGGAAAGTTTTAATGAGCTGAAGAGAAGATTGACGACAGTTCCGATTTTGATTTTGCTGAATCCTACTGAACCATTTGTGGTGTATTGTGATGCGTCTTTGATTGGTCTAGGTGGGGTGCTAATGCAAGAAGGTAAGGTCGTGGCTTATGCTTCGAGGCAATTGAGGGTGCATGAGAAGAATTACCCTATGCATGATTTGGAATTAGCGGCTGTGGTGTTTGTGTTGAAGATTTGGAGGCATTATCTCTTTGGTGCAAGGTTTGAAGTCTTTAGCGATCACAAAAGTTTGAAATATCTGTTTGATCAGAAGGAACTGAATATGAGGAAGCGAAGATGGTTGGAATTTTTGAAGGACTACGACTTTGGCTTGAATTACCATCCTGGTAAAGCTAACGTGGTGGCCAATACGTTGAGCCAGAAATCATTGCATATGTCTGCTTTGATGGCTAAAGAGTGGAAACTTTTGGAATCGTTTAGAGATTTGAGTTTGGTATGTGAATTGACGTCGGATAGCGTGAGGCTTGGAATGTTAAAGGTTACTAATGATTTTCTGTTGGCGGTTAGCGAGAAACAGAAGTTGGATGTGAGATTTGTGGATTTGATGTTGGTTGGAGGAAAAGATGCGAATGGTGATTTTAGAGTGGATGATAATGGTGTTTTGAGGTTCCGTGGTCGAATTTGCATTCCGGATGATTCAGATTTGAAACGGATGATTTTGGAGGAAGGGCACCGGAGTAATTTGAGTATACATCCGGGAGCTAATAAGATGTACCGAGATTTGAAGAAGATTTTCTGGTGGTCTGGATTGAAGAGAGATGTGGCTCAGTTTGTGTATGCATGTTTGACGTGCCAGAAGTCGAAAGTGGAACATCAGAGGCCTAGTGGTTTGTTGCAACCGTTGGATGTTCCTGAGTGGAAATGGGATAGCATTTCTATGGATTTTGTAACAGGGTTGCCGAATACACTGAGGGGGCATAATGCTATTTGGGTGGTTGTGGACAGACTGACTAAATCGGCGCATTTTATTCCGATTGACATCAGTTTTTATTTGGAGAGGTTAGCTTAAATTTATATCAGTGTGATTGTGAAGCTACATGGGGTTCCGTTGAGTATTGTTTCGGATCGAGTCCCGAGGTTTACCTCGAGATTTTGGGGAAGTTTACAAAAGGCGTTGGGTTCTAAGTTGAGGTTGAGTTCGGCTTATAATCCTCAGACGGATGGACAGACGGAGAGAACGATTCAGTCGTTGGAAGATTTGTTGCGGGCTTGTGTTCTTGAACAAGGTGGTGCGTGGGATAGTTATCTTGCGTTGGTGGAATTCACGTATAATAACAGTTTCCATTCTAGTATTGGAATGACACCTTTTGAAGCGTTATATGGATGAAGATGTCGAACACCTTTGTGTTGGCATGAATCGGGGGAGAGTGCGGTGGTTGGACCGGAGTTGGTGCAACAGACTACAGACAAGGTGAAACTTATTCGTGAGAAAATGAAGGCTTCTCAGAGTAGGCAGAAGAGTTATCATGATCGGAGGCAGAAAGATCTTGAGTTTCAAGAGGGTGATCATGTATTTTTAAGAGTTACATCGGTGACGGGTGTTGGTCGTGCATTGAAGTCGAGGACACTTACTTCTCGGTTTATTGGTCCTTACCAGATATCCGCGAGAGTGGGTGTTGTGGCTTATCGGGTGGCGTTGCCGCCGAATCTGTCGAATTTGCATGATGTGTTCCATGTTTCACAGCTTCGGAAGTATGTTCCGGATCTGTCGCATGTGATTCCGATGGATGAAGTTGAGGTAAGGGAGAACCTTACGGTCGAGGCATTACCGGTGAGGATTTTGGATCGCGAGGTGAAGCAGTTAAGGGACAAGGATATTGCACTTGTGAAAGTAGCGTGGGGAGGCGCTGCCGAGGGCAATTTGACTTGGGAGTTGGAGAGTCGGATGCGGGAGTCGTATCCAGAGTTGTTCGTCTTAGGTATATTTTCGAGGACGAAAATTTCTAAGTGGGGAAGAGTTGTAACGCCCCAGTTTTGTCATTTTTATTTAATCGAGTCGTTTTGATTATTTTATTATTATTTTATTTTATTTTAGACTTTTATTTAGTAATATGTTATTTTTCATTGTTGTGATATTTTATCGCGTTTTGGGAACGTTTGTGAGATATTTGAGTGTAGGGGTATTTTGGTCATTTCACTTTATTTTTCTTGAGTTAGTAAGAATAGAAATAGAAAGAGAGAAAAATAGAGAGAAAGAAAAATAGAAGAAGGAAAAGGGAAAGAAAAGAGAAAGAAAGGAGAAAAGAGAGAAAACTTGGAAAAGAAGAAATCAATTCAACCGACTTTCAAAAACACGAGTAATCGGGTAAGGGTGCGAAACTTGATTATCTTATGATTGTGTATGATTATGTATGTATGTTGGAATGTTTATTGTGTTTTCATAGCTTTTTAATTCTAGGTCAGAACGATGGAAATCGATGTTTTCGCGGTTGAAAAGTGATGTAAATGTTGTAGATTACTTGTTACCATGATTGGGTTATGTTCTGATTGTTATGTTTTGTGTTGGAAGAGTTTTTGGTTGAAAAATATGATTTTGGACCTCAAAACAGCGCTGCAGAATTTCTGGGTTTTCCTTGGTTCGCCTAGCGAACCTGGGGCGAAGCAGTAGCGAATGAGTTTTCGCGGGTTTGCCTAGCGAACCAGTTAGCGAAGGTCAGCGAATGTTCGCTAACGTTGTTCGCCTATCGAACTTTGTATCTTTTTGGTTATGGTTGTTGCTGCCTTGGTTCGCCAAGGGGTTCGCCTAGCAAACTTTGTGTCTGTTTTTATCTGATAGTGGTTTCGCTGGACATTCGCCTAGCGAAGGTGGTAGCGAATACTCGCTAGAGGGTTCGCCTAGCGAACATGGCAGTTTGTGTAATTTTGTTTTCTTCCTAACTTCTGATCCGTAAGTCGGATTGGGGTGCGGTTGGGTGCGTTAGAAAGCTTGTGAGTGGTTCTTTCTTATTAAAATGGTTTGGAGATTGTTGGCCGATTTAATTATGTCGGGAATTTGGAATGTTTTGTTTTGTCGACTTTTGCTGTTTAATTGTGCGTAATTGATGGGTTATCATGCGATGTGCTTGTGATATATGTTGGATGACTTGTGTACTGATTATATGAGGTGAATGCATGTGTTTAAATGTTGTGATGAGGTTTGTGGCCGTATGGCAATTAAATGCATTGTTTTGGGCTTGAGTGCAAAGCATGATTTTTGTTGATTGAGATGATTGCATATATGTGTGCAGTTGAATGTCATGAGTCATTGTATGCCAAGCATCATGATATGCATTCTTGTGATGTCGTGTACCTGTGTGGGGTGTGAGCGACGAATCGGTTCCAGAGGGAATCCGCTATAAGGTCGTGTGCCCATGTGGGGTATGAGCGATGGTTATAGACGATCGTGTGCCCGTGTGGGGTGTGAGCGATCGGGTCGTGTGCCCGTGGGGGGTGTGAGCGATCCATAAACGTCGTGTGCCTTATACAAAAGAGGTGTGAGCGACGAGGAACATCGTATACCCTACGGGGAGTTACATTAAGTAACGAGCGATGGTTCCAATAGTTCCTGAGTGAACTAGTGATGAGATTGATGGATGGATGGTACCGCATTGCATTGCATGGAGTCGTTGTGTCGGTCTCTGTGCATTTGCATAAATCATGAATGGATTGATTTGGTGTGGAATTGTGAATGTCATTGATGAGTTGATATATATACATTTGTGTTGATGATAATTGTAGTGTGTGTGATAGATATGCATTGTGTGGTGTGGTATTTGATTATGGTGTAGTTGTGGTGAGAATATTTTACATGTGTAATTTTGTGTTATTATATAATTATATGCAATTATATTATGATTGTTTTTCTCACCCTTCTGCTGTTTTATAATGCTCTACGAGGCATTGCAGATTAGAGTTGTTGGAGGTCTTTTTGTGAAGCTTAGGTCTTCATTCTTTTGTCGGTCGACTCTGATATGTAGCACCGGGTAGTTAGGGAGACCGTTGGTGATTTATTTGTGTGTATATGTATCTTTTGGATGGTACATGTATGATTGTATATGACAGACAAACTTTTTATCTATATATGAGATTTCAGTACAGATTTTTCCGCTTTTATTTTGTATCTGATTTGTGGGTGTTAGGAACTAAGTTCCTCTGATAATTGCTACCCGATTATTGCATATCTAAATGAGCAGGTTTATTTTTGTGTTTCGTTTCAATTGATGTGACGCCTCAGTCTGTGCCGTGAATTTTTATTATACTCTGATTATTTGTTATTGCTTTACTTATTTGGGGTATAGATTAGGGGTGTTACACTTCACATTGAAAGACCTTACAAAGCCAAATCTCTTTCCTCCCGCGATCCTCTTCGGTAGTATGATTACTTCATCAATATCTCCCAAGTGCTAGAAAGCGTTGTACAATTCTCTAGCTCTAGCTCTTTCACCAAATTTTGTTATATAAAACGATGTTGTATTATGATTGTTGTCCCTACCCCCTGAGATGTCGCATCCCATTTCTCTCACTTCCTCCTACTGAAATTGTTTTTGTGGGAAACATTGGTCCATCCACCATTCATGTTGATCGAAACATAAGAAATAATAATACTGCTAGAACTAGGAATTTAAACCTTCTTGTATATCTTGAAGAGATTATCAACGAATGGATAAAAAGTGTTATTGAAAATAAAGTTTTATGACACTTTTAATCTAGTAAGCAAACAAAACAAATACTTTCAAAAGTCATACAAACACTATGATTCTCCATGAACTTAATGGATTAAGAAATAAAGGCGTCAACTGAATTGATAATTGAGGAATCGATGAACATGTTGCAACAATTCTAACTGCAAATTGAAAAATCAAATGGATAAGTTGGCATTTGAATGATGCCATTGAGAAACTCAAACATCAATTTAGCACGTAGGGCACGATACATGGATTTGCCCTAAAAATGCCAGCTTAAACTAATGAGAACTAGAGTGATAGAACACTACTAGAAATACTCTGTTTTCGTGCAAATTTACCTGCGGTTTTTGACAAAATTTCCGCAGGAAACTTCTTACCTGCGATTCTTCCTGCTATTTTCTATAGTCAGCAAAAACCTTCATGGGTAATTAATTTAGCAGGAAAAGTCGCAGGAAAAAATCGCAGGTAAAATAGCTAAAATCGCAGATAATACTGCAGGTAAGTGAAATATTCGCAGGAAAAGTCGCAGCAAATTGAAAATCCGCAGGTAAGTTCCCAGGTAATTTCTCTCGTAGGTTTTAAATTTTTATTGTTAATTGTGTTTAATTCATATTTAAAATATTATAATTAATGTTAAATATCCGTGTAACAATAATATAAAAATAAAAATCTAATTTGAATAAGCCAATGCAACACTAATCAAATTCAAATTTTTAAAGCAACCAAACATTAGTATAAAGTCAATAACAAGTACTTCTAGGTTTTCATTACTAAAAATGACACAATCAAGTTAATAATAATCACTTGTCCAACCAAATTAATAAGAAAAAACAATGCAAATTTCAAACTAGTTAATAAGAAAAAACATTACAAATTAAAATTCATTACTAATGTGTTCACTAATGTCTTTATCTGATTCATCAACATCATCTTCACTTGGATTATCAGTTTCATTATTGGCTTGAGGTGGATGAGAAGAAGATGCAGCAAATCCTAAATGATTCATTAACAATGAAAGTTTATTGTTTGTTTCAATCATCTCTTTTTTTTGTCGTTGCAATTGTTGCTTTATCTCCAATTTCTCTTGTTCTTGTCTTTGCAATGATGCATTGAGAGCATGGACTTGACTTCTTAAATCATCAACCTCTTGAGAGTTACTCGAAAGACTTGGTTGAGTTGATAATGGAACTAGAGTCTTGGCAATGGTTCCAAGACCAAATACCCTCCCTTTCTTCTTTCCAAATGACTCTGCCCATATATCCAAATCAGACGGCATTTCAAAAATAGGTTGACTGTCAATATATCTAAAGTTTATAGGAACGAAAGAATGCTCATTTACTCTATAATTCCATAATTTGAAAGCATACTTTGATAAATCTAGACATAAGTCTCAATTTGACCCCATGCTTTTCAACAAAAACATCCTTATAATCAGCACGAAGTTTCACTAAATTAGACCTATCATAAAACGCAGAGCAATCAGTGAGAGAATGAATGGTAATTCAATATAAGGCAATTATTACGAGTAAAGCAACAATAAATTTAGACTGTTGTGTACCACAAGGATAGTGCCCACAGTTTCCAATATACAAATTCAAAGTAAGTAAGCATCACCAAATAATGCATAATAGTGAATATTTACACATGAAAAACCCCAAAGCTTGAGGCAATATTTAAGGCTTCTGCTACAATTTGACAGTCAACAAAACTTACATATCAACTTCATTGAAGGTTGTCAACATAACATATGTGTTTTAGGAATCCTTCAACCGTGTAGCAACCCATTTCCGAATCCTTGTCATATGAACCTTTGATGGTGAAGAAAGATATTATAATAAAAAAGTTGCTAAGCAAAACTCAACCAGTAGATATAACAATCACAAAATAAAAATGACTCACTCGTCTTTCTCTTTCCTTAGGAGGAAGTTGTGGCTCAGATGGAGAGCTTTAGGAGCTTTCTTCTCCTCGGGTTCACTGGCTTTTGGAGTTGGCTTGCACTACAAGAAATACACGGACTACCTGCGGATTTTCCTGCGGAAATATTTCCGCAGGAATACCTGCGATTTTAGCTGCGAATATGCATTGTGGAACTTAGTTTTCTTCGAAATATAATATAGCAGCAAATTTCGCAGGAATTCCCAAGACTTTATCTGCGGCTTTTGATTTTAAAATAATATATCCTATGAAACCTCAAAAGTCTCTGGTAAATGCGCAGGAATTGGTGCGAATTTTGCTGCGGAATTTAATATGAACTTTACAGCAGTTTTTGCTGCGGATTTTGTAATATTAATTTTTTTAAAAATTTAATTATATTTTTACTATTATTTAATAAAATTGTAAAATATAATTGACATATTGATTACAAGGATATGTTTTTTTAGACATTTTTTAATTTTATATTAAATTTTATATTGTTTTAAGGTAATTTTTATTATTAATTGGGGTTTTTAGTTATTTCTTAAAAAAAAAAACTTATTTGGTATTTTTTTATTATTGTGAAAATAAAAAAAATTAAAAATATAAGTTTATGGTATAATTGGTGTAAATTGTAACCCTTCTTCAACTTGTAATTTTATAAAAAGTATAAAATTTAGAAAGGAAATTATAAAACATGTGAAAAAATGTGGCATTTCAATGATGGAACTCAGAAACTTTTGGATAAAAGACATGAACATGACTCATTTTTCTAATAAATTCATTTATTAATTTTAGGATACGTTTGAGGTGTAAATAATATAGATGAAATATATTAGTTTTAGTGAGAGAAGTTCCTCCTTCTCTCTAGGTTTTCTTGGGGGGCTGTTTTCCATTTTTTTTCTTTCGGTGCTTTTCGTTGCTAAGGAATGTCGTCCGGTTCTTTTGTCTTTTGATCGTCTGTTTTCTTGAGGTTTTCTTGGGGGATGTATTGGGTTCATCCTAAGAAGAGGATATTCAACAACTTAATTACGAAATGGGACGTTTTCCCGGTGGATGGAACTCGGAGTAGGGAAAGGGAGTTCAAGCTCTCGTCGGTGTATTTTTTGGAATTTCCTGATAGAATCAAAGCGTCTGACCTTTTCGAACTTTTTGGCTGTGTTGGGGATATAGTGGAGATTATTATTCCACCAAGGAGAAATAAGGTGGGGAAAAGATATGGGTTTACTAGATTCAAGAATGTGGAGGATTTGAGGTGTTTAGCGGTTAAGCTGGATAATATTCTGATTGAAGGTAAGAAGATCCATGCTAACCCTCCTAGATTTGAAAGGAATGAGGGATTCAGTAGGAGTTTTTCAAAGACGGGTAGTTTTCAGAATTCGCATCGTCAGTTTGATCCGAGAAGGGCTTTTCCTTTGAAGTCTGGTGGTTTCTCTATAGGAAATGGTATGAGATCTTACGCGGAGGCGGTAGGAGGAAAAGGGTGCTTTTCTACTCCGGTAGACGTCCCTGTGGTGGTTTACGATTCTGAGAAAGGTAGTTTGGAGAAAATGAAGAAAGCTTTTATTGGGAAGGTGATTACTCTGGGAATGTCGTATATGGTATCCTCTTTCTTTGAGATGGAGGGACATGTGTCTATTAAAATCACGTCGTTGGGAGCGAATCTTTGTTTGTTGGAGGAAGAAGAAGAGGGGGAGATTTTAGATCTGATCAAAGAAGGTGAAAAGTGGTGGAAACAATGGTTTCTTACCATTAGGCCGTGGGAGAAAAGTGATGTTGATAATGAGAGGACTGTTTGGTTGCGATTTTATGGTATCCCTGTGCAGGTTTGGCATGAAGATTTCTTCATCAAGCTGGCTAATTCGTTCGGAGATTTTATTGGTGTGGATGACGATACCTTGGCTGGAGTTACGAAGGATGTAGCGAGGATTCTGATTAAAGTGTCATTTTCCTTTCTAATAAGGGATTCAGTATTAGTTTCGATTGATAACAAAGTCTTCAAGATTCTGGTTCGTGAGGATATTTATGGTCCTAGGCGTTTTCAAACGCCTTCTTCTAACTTAAGCAGATCGGATTCTGAGTCTTGTGATTCAGATTCTGGATGGGAGAATGAGGGTTCGTACAATGGAAAAGAAGGGTCAGTGGGTGTTCTGGTCGGAGGTGACTTGGAGGAAGGTTGTTTTTTCCTTCAGAAGAAAAAAGTTGATGTTTGTGAAAAAGCATCGAAAGATTTTGGCAGGAAGGGAAATAGTAAGGGTAGAAAGGTAAAGTGTGCGAGGCAAGCAGATAGTACAGTGGGCCCCATACAGGCAAAGGAGGACAGTGGTTTTGTGTTTGACGAGGCAATCAGAGCTTCAAAAGGTATGGTTTGTAGTTCATTGAAAGGAGGTACGAATAAAGTAACTACTCCTTTGGTATCACTTTCTGAGGATTCTAGGGTGGCTTGTTCAATAGGGACAGTACCTACTCGGCGAATTTTTAAAAAGGGTCTGTCAAAAGAGGCGTCTCTCTACCTTTTCTATGAACCGCGTGGCAGGGAAGTGTTTCCCTAAAGGCTTGAAGTACAAAAGCCTGTACGCTTTAGGGGGACCCACAAAGAAGAAAAGAAGGAAAACTAAGATTAATTTCATTCCAGCGACTGGTAGAGTGGATTCTTTTGAAGCTGATACGTCTAGAAAGGCCAGCGCATCTATTTCTCATTCAATAGCGAAGAATTATGTTGCTGCATTTTCTAATGAGGTTTTGAGAGATCAGGATTTCGACAGTATTCAAGGCGAGCCTGACATTGTTAGATGCAACCAAAGGATGTTGGATAATCTGGCTTCCAACTTGGGAGATAAATTACGGAATGTTATATCTGATTTAGGTGTTGTGAAAGGAGATTCGAAAAGAGACTACAAACTTCAATTGGAAGTGTTGGAGAAGGAAGATAAAAATAGAGCGTTTAGAGGGAAGGCGATTTTAAATATGTTGAAATGAATTTAGGAACTTTTAACATTCGAGGAGGGGGAAGTAGGATAAAGAGGAGCATAATTTCTAAGTTTATTTCCAAAGGAAATTTCGATCTTTTTATGATCCAAGAAACTAAGATTCAAGATATGACCGATTCTTTAGCTAGGAGTTTTTGGAAGAATCAATTGATTTGATTATTCCTTTTCCAATTCTATTGGATCCGCTGGAGGTTTGTTGATTCTTTGAAAGGTTGGTTGTTGCAAAGTGATATGTAGTTTCAAAGGTGATGGTTTCTTGGGTATCAAGGTTAGAAGAAATCAAGATGTTTTTTATTTTGTCAACATATATTCTTTGTGTGATATAGTTTTGAAGTGTAGTTTATGGAGAAGGTTATTGGATATTAAGGCTAGTATGTCGGATGGAGAGTGGATTTTCGGTGGAGATTTCAATGCGGTGAAAAGGTATAGTGAACAAAAGGGATGTTCAGTGAGAAGTAGTAATCCGGAGTGGGAAGAATTTGCGGATTTTATCTCTAAGAGTGAGTTGATTGATGTTCCTTGTAAAGGGAAGAGGTTCTCTTGGTATGGGGTATAGGAGGGGCGTGTAGTAGGATTGATCGTTTTCTTGTATCGAAGGGTATCGTTGATAAGTGGGGGGTGGTGGGTCAATTTATCAGAATGAGAGATGTTTCGGACCATTGTCCTATTTGGCTTATCTTTGATAAATCAAATTGGGGCCCAAAGCCTTTCAAGTTTAACAAGGAATGGTTCGAGAACAAAGATTTCATTCCTTTTGTTGAGAATGTTTGGTGTAGGTTGGAGGTGGAGGGTAAAGGCGATTTTGTTCTTAAAGAGAAGTTACGGCTTCTTAAAGAGAGGCTTAAATGGTGGAATCATAATATTTTCGGGAAGATTGATTTGGAGATTGAGGATAATGTTGTCAAATTGAATGAGGGAGATGATGTAGGGGAGGATCTTTGTGTAGGAGAATTGGAGAAAAAAGAAGGGTGTGTCGAAACTTTTGGTTGAAGCTTAAGATAAAGGAGATTATGTTAATCCAAAAGTCGAGACTTAAGTGGGTAAATGATGGAGACTCTAATAGTAGATTTTTTCACCGAGTAGTGAAAGAAAGAAGGAGACGGAATTTTATAAGGTCTTTTAAATCAGATAGTGGAAATGTTGTTTCGGTTGAAGAGGTTAAGGAGGAGGTTAGGATGCATTTCGCGTCTAAATTCGTTGAAACAGATTTGGAGAGGCCGATTCTCGATGGGCTTCCTTTCAAATCCATCGATTCTTCCGAAAGGTTGTCTCTTGAAGCTCCTTTTTCGGATAGTGAGATAAAGGAGGCAGTTTGGGGTGTGATGGCTCGAAAAGTCCCGGGCCGGATGGTTACTGTGACACCCCCAATCTATACCCCCAAGCAATTAAAGCAGTAAAAGAAAATACAAAATTTCATCAGAGTATAATTAAACATGCACGGCATAGACCGAGGGGTCACATCAATTTGAAACAAACATACAACACATGCTCATAAAGATATGCAACAATTCAGGTAGTACTACACCCACAATTCAGAAACAGAATAAAAGCGGAAAATCCGTAACTGAATATCAATATATATATATATATATATATATATATATATATCATGAAAGTTTGTCATACATGTACAATCCAAAAGATACATATACATAATACAAAATAATCACAAACGGCCTCCCTAACTACCCGGTGTCACATATCAGAGCCGACCGACAAAAGAATGAAGACGCAAAGCTTCACAAAAAGCCTCCAGCAACTCTAATCTGCAATGCCTCATAGAGCATTATAAAACAGCAGAAGGGTGAGAAAAACAATCATAATACAGTTGCATATAATTATATATTCACACAGAAATACACAAGTAAAACATTCTCACCACAAATGCACAACAATCAAATACAACACAACACCGTACAATTCTCAAGTATCAAATACCACTACACATCAATCATACACAATACACTCATCATCAATACAATTACACATATTCCATCTCATCACTCACATTCACAATTCCATGCACTATTAATCCATGATTTATGCAAATACACAGAGACCGACACAACGACTCTATGCACATGCCATGCGGTACCGACTTCCAATATTCCTCATCACTAGTTCACTCAGGAACTCTGCTAGAATCATCGCTCGTTACTGAGGATCACTCAAGTAGCACCCCGTCGGGCCCACGATGTTCCCCGTCGCTTTAGGTCCTCTTGGTATAAGGCGCACGACGTTTATGGATTGCTTTAGGTCCTCTCGGTATAAGGCGCACAATCCGATCGCTCACACCCCACATGGGCACACGATCGTCTATAACCATCGCTTTAGGTCCTCTTATTTTTAAGGCGCACGATATATCAAATCGCTTTAGGTCCTCTTATTTTTAAGGCGCACGATGTTATAGCAGATTCCCTCTGGAATCAATCCGTCACTCAGGACGTCACAACAATGCATATCATGATGCTTGGCATACAATGACTCGTGACATTTAATATGCACACATATACACATCCATAATCATGCATATGTCAACAATTACCATACATCGCATTTTCTTGCCGTAAGGCCACCAACCATCATCACAATATGTATTTCATGCAATTTCATCACTCAACAGTACACAAGTCATACAATATCTACACCAATAGCCTATTGCACATACGCATCAAGTTCACACAATTAAACAACAAAAGTCGACAACAAAACAACACATCTCTAATTCCTGACATAATTTAATCGGCCAACAATCTCCAAAACCATCATCATAATAAAGTACATTTTATAAGCTTTCTAACGCACCCAACCACGCCTCAAAACGAACCACAGATCAAAAGTTATGAATTTTCAAAGAAAAGAATTTATTGAGAAACAGCCAGATTCGCCTGGCGACTTAGGAATTCGCCTGGCGGATCCCCATTCGCCAGCCCTTCGCCATGGATTTCGCCTGGAGAATCCCATTCGCCGGCACTTCGCCTGGCGAACTAGTGGCGAGTCACCAATATAGAAAAACCCCAAGAGTTACAGAAGCTACCCCCTTTCTGTAATTCCGATTTCGCTTGGCGACTTACGAATTCGCCTGGCGAATCTCCCTTCGCCAGCACTTTGCCTGGCGAACTAGTGGCGAGACTCAATTCGCCTGGCGAATCACAAATTCGCCTGGCGAATCACACCAGAACCAGAAAAATTCTGTTACGGGTTACACGATCCAAAACCCCCAAAAAACTCATTTTTCATTCCAAATCACTTCCACCACCAAAACAATTATCAGCAATGACTCATAAACACATTGTGATCATACAACGCAAATTATATCGATTTCCGACCGCGAAAACATCGATTCTTAACCATTTTATCATTTCGACCTAGAACTCAAAAGCCATGTAAAGACAAGAAACATCCAAGCAAACACATACATAATCATATACAAACATAGTATAACCGAGTTTCGCACCCTTACCCGATTTAATCGTGTTCTAGAAAGTCGGTTGATTGATTTCCAAGTTTTTCCAATTCTCTCTTTTCTTCTCTTCTCCTTTTCTTTTCTTCTTCTTTTCTTTTTCTTTCTCTTCCTATTTTTTCTCTCTTTCTATTCTATTATATTCTAACTTAACAAAATAAATCAAAATGCCCAAATTACCCCTACACTCAAATATCTCGCAAATGTTCCCAAAACGCGATAAAATACATTCACGACGAAAAATAACATATTTTCACATAAAAGTCAGAATTAAAGTAGTATAATAATAAAATACTCAAAACGACTCAATTAATTAAAAAGACAAAACTGACAAAACTGACCGGGGCGTTACAACTCTCCCCCACTTAGAAATTTTCGTCCTCGAAAATCTTACCTGAGACGAACAACTCTGGATACGACTCCCGCATCTGACTCTCCAACTCCCACGTCAAATTTCCCTCAGCAGCGCCTCCCCACGCCACCTTCACAAGTGCAATATCCTTGCCCCGCAACCTCTTCATCTCTCGATCTAAAATTCTCACCGGCAAAGCCTCAACCGTAAGGTTCTCCCTTACCTCAACCTCATCCATCGGAATCACATGCGATGGATCCGGAATATACTTCCTAAGCTGTGAAACATGGAACACATCATGCAAATTCGACAAACTCGGCGGCAACGCCACCCTATAAGCCACAACACCACTCTCGCAGATATCTGGTAAGGACCAATAGACCGAGAAGTAAGTTTCTTCGATTTCAATGCACGACCAACACCCGTTACCGGCGTAACCCTCAGAAATACATGATCTCCCTCTTGAAACTCAAGATCCTTCCGTCTCTGATCATGATAACTCTTTTGTCTGCTCTGAGAAGCCTTCATTTTCTCACGAATAAACTTCACTTTTTCCGTAGTCTGCTGCACCAACTCCGGTCCAACCACCGTTCTCTCACCAGATTCGTGCCAACACAACGGTGTCCGACATCTTCGTCCATATAATGCTTCAAACGGTGCCATTCCAATACTAGAATGGAAACTGTTATTATACGTGAATTCAACCAACGCAATATAACTATCCCACGCACCACCTTGTTCCAAAATACAAGCCCTCAACAAATCTTCCAAAGACTGAATCGTTCTCTCTGACTGCCCATCCGTCTGCGGATGATAAGCCGAACTTAACCTCAATTTAGAACCCAATGCCTTCTGTAAACTTTCCCAAAATCTCGAGGTAAACCTTGGATCTCGATCCGAAATAATACTTAACGGAACTCCATGCAACTTCACAATCACACTGATATAAATCTCAGCTAACCGTTCCAAAGAAAAACTGATGTCAATCGGAATGAAATGAGCCGATTTAGTCAATCTGTCCACAACCACCCAAATAGCATTATGCCCACGCTGAGTATTCGGTAACCCCGTTACAAAATCCATAGAAATGCTATCCCATTTCCATTCCAGAATATCCAACGGTTGCAACAAACCACTCGGCCTCTGATGTTCCACTTTCGACATCTGGCACGTCAAACAAGCATACACAAACTGAGCCATATCTCTTTTCAATCCAGACCACCAGAAAATCTTTTTCAAATCTTGGTACATCTTGTTTGCTCCCGGATGTATACTCAAATTACTCCGGTGTCCTTCTTCCAAAATCATTCGTTTCAAATCCGAATCGTCCGGAATACAAATTCGCCCACGGAACCTCAACACACCATTAATATCCACTTGAAAATCACTACTCGCATCTTTTCCGTCAACCAACATCAAATCCACCAATTTCACGTCCAACTTCTGTTTCTCCCTCACCGTCATCAGAAAATCATTAGTAACCTTCAACATACCCAGCCGCACACTATCCGACGACACTTCACATACCAAACTCAAATCTCTAAACGATTCCAAAAGCTCCCACTCCTTAACCATTAAAGCGGACATATGCAACGATTTCCGGCTCAATGCATCGGCTACCACATTAGCTTTACCAGGATGGTAATTCAAGCCAAAGTCGTAGTCCTTCAAAAATTCCAACCATCTTCGTTGCCTCATATTCAATTCCTTCTGATCAAACAGATATTTCAAACTCTTGTGATCACTAAAGACTTTAAACCTCGCACCAAAAAGATAATGCCTCCAAATCTTCAATGCAAAAACCACAACCGCTAACTCCAAGTCATGCGTAGGGTAATTCTTCTCATGCACTCTCAACTGCCTCGAAGCATACGCCACGACCTTACCGTCTTGCATTAGCACACCACCTAGAACAATCAAAGACGCATCACAATACACTACAAACGGTTCATTAGGATTCGGAAAAATCAAAATCGGAGCTGTCGTCAATCTTCTCTTCAGCTCATTAAAACTTTCCTCACACCGAATATCCCAAATGAACGCTTGCCCTTTACAAGTCAACTGGGTCAAAGGAAGTGCTAGCTTAGAAAAACCTTCAATAAACCTTCGATAATAACCGGCCAAACCCAAAAAGCTTCGAATTTTAGTAACAGATCTCGGAGCCTCCCATTGTAGAACTGCTTCTACTTTAGATGGATCCACAGAAATACCATTACCTGAAATTACGTGTCCAAGAAAACTCACTTCCGACAACCAAAATTCACACTTAGACAATTTGGCAAAAAGTTTCTTTTCCTTCAAAACCTGCAAAACAATACGCAAATGCTCCACGTGCTCCTCCCGAGACTTAGAATAAATCAATATGTCATCAATAAACACAACAACAAATCGATCCAAATGCTCGTGAAAAATACGATTCATGTACTCCATAAACACACCTGGCGCATTAGAAACCCCGAACGACATCACAGAATATTCATAATGATCGTAACGTGTCCTAAAAGCCGTCTTCTGAATATCTTCCTCTTTCACCCTAATCTGATGATACCCCGACCTCAAGTCAATCTTACTGAACACACAAGCACCAACCAACTGATCCATCAGATCATCAATTCTCGGAAGAGGATACTTATTCTTAATCGTCACCTTATTCAACTGGCGATAATCAATACACAACCGCATACTTCCGTCTTTCTTTTTCACCGAAAAAACTGGAGCACCCCAAGGAGAAACACTTGGCCTCACAAATATCTTCTCCAACAACTCATTCAATTGCATCTTCAAGTCTACCAACTCAGATGCTGACATACGATAAGGTGCCATAGAAACAGGTCTAGTACCAGGAACTAGATCTATCGAAAACTCCACCTCTCTCTCTGGCGGCAAGTCTGAAATATCCTCAGGAAACACTTCAGGAAATTCACACACAACCGGAAACACATCAAGTGAAACTTGGCTATCCACAGTCGACGACGCAAACAACCCAAACAACTGAGCTTCCTCCGCCAAAAGTTTCTTCAACTCTTTGGTAGATAAGAAACTCGAGTCTTCGTCTTCCTCAAGAGAAGGAAACCTTACCAACTTATGATAATAATCAATATGAACCCGATTGAATTGCAACCAATTCATTCCCAGAACCACATCTAACCCTTCCAACGGCAAACACACTAAATCCATCTCAAAGTCTTTACCATAAATGGTCAAAGGACAACTCAAACAAACCAAAGAAGTAGTTACTGACCCCATTGTTGGAGTATCAATAACCATCTCACCATCCATCAAAGACAACACAAGATTCAAACGCTTCGCGCATTCAGACGAAATAAACGAATGAGTCGCTCCAGTATCAATAATAGCAACTAAAGGCGTACTATTAATAAAACAAGTACCTCTGATCAGACGATCTGCACTTGAAGTCTTAGTCCCCGCCAATGAAAATACCTTCCCACTAGTTGGAGCTTGCTTCGGTTTCTGACACTTTGTGCTAATATGACCAGGTTCACCACAGTTGAAACACTTCACCACATTCTTCCGTTTATAATCATCTACGACATGTCCGACACCTCCACAATTAGAACACTTTCTCACATCTTTCCTGCACTCAAACTGACGATGCCCCAACTCACCACATTTAAAACATCTCGGAGAATTAGACATACCTTCTCCACCTGACCTTCGATCAAAAGTACCCCTCTGTTTACCTTTTTCCGCTGGTGTTACATACGGACTACTACGAAACTGTTGCTTCCCTTTTCTGTCACTCACACTCTTGTAGTGAGTAGAACGAGCCCTACTATCCTCTTCATAAATCCTACAACATTCCACCAAATCAGAAAACCTTCTTATCCTTTGATACCCGATTGCTTGCTTAATCTCAGGACGCAATCCACTCTCAAACTTCACACACTTAGAAAACTCTGCAATCGCTTCAGCATAATGAGGATAAAACTGCACAAGCTCCACAAACTTAACAGTATAATCAACAACAGACATACTACCTTGTTTCAGTTCCAAGAACTCAATTTCCTTCTTTCCTCTAACATCCTCGGGAAAATACTTCCTCAGAAACTCCTGGCTAAACAATTCCCAAGTAACTTCTTCATCCCCAGCTTCCAACACCTGACGAGTACTAACCCACCAGTCATCAGCTTCTTCCTGTAACATGTGAGTTCCCAGTCTCACCTTACTGTCCTCAGCACAATCCATAACTCAGAAAATCCTTTCAATCTCTTTCAACCAAATCTGTGCACCATCAGGATCATGTCTCCCTTTAAAGACAGGCGGTCTGTTCTTCCTGAACTCATCATTACCAGCATCATTAGGTGCACCCTGCATAGCACGAGCCATATCTTGCATCGCAGCAGCTAAAGCAGCATCATTCCTACCAGCCATATTCTGTTCATTTCCAATAACAGAAACTATGGTTAAACAAACAGCTCGCCCCAAACGCCAAACCGACAAAGACTAACACAACCAAACACGAACTGACACGGACTGGCTCGGACTGACACGGACTGACACGGACTGGCTCTGATCCCACTTAATGTGACACCCCCAATCTATACCCCCAAGCTATTAAAGCAGTAAAAGAAAATACAAAATTTCATCAGAGTATAATTAAACATGCACGACATAGACCGAGGGGTCACATCAATTTGAAACAAACATACAACACATGCTCATAAAGATATGCAACAATTCAGGTAGTACTACACCCACAATTCAGAAACAGAATAAAAGCGAAAAATCCGTAACTGAATATCAACATATATATATATATATATATATATATATATATATATATATATATATATATATATATCATGAAAGTTTTTCATACATGTACAATCCAAAAGATACATATACATAATACAAAATAATCACAAACGGCCTCCCTAACTACCCGGTGTCACATATCAGAGCCGACCGACAAAAGAATGAAGACGCAAAGCTTCACAAAAAGCCTCCAGCAACTCTAATATGCAATGCCTCATAGAGCATTATAAAACAGCAGAAGGGTGAGAAAAACAATCATAATACAGTTGCATATAATTATATATTCACACAGAAATACACAGGTAAAACATTCTCACCACAAATGCACAACAATCAAATACAACACAACACCGTACAATTCTCAAGTATCAAATACCACTACACATCAATCATACACAATACACTCATCATCAATACAATTACACATATTCCATCTCATCACTCACATTCACAATTCCATGCACTATTAATCCATGATTTATGCAAATGCACAGAGACCGACACAACGACTCTATGCACATGCCATGCGGTACCGACTTCCAATATTCCTCATCACTAGTTCACTCAGGAACTCTGCTGGAATCATCGCTCGTTACTGAGGATCACTCAAGGAACACCCCGTCGGGCCCACGATGTTTCCCGTCGCTTTAGGTCCTCTTGGTATAAGGCGCACGACGTTTATGGATTGCTTTAGGTCCTCTCGGTATAAGGCGCACAATCCGATCGCTCACACCCCACATGGGTACACGATCGTCTATAACCATCGCTTTAGGTCCTCTTATTTTTAAGGCGCACGATATATCAAATCGCTTTAGGTCCTCTTATTTTTAAGGCGCACGATGTTATAGCAGATTCCCTCTGGAATCAATCCGTCACTCAGGACGTCACAACAATGCATATCATGATGCTTGGCATACAATGACTCGTGACATTTAATATGCACACATATACACATCCATAATCATGCATATATCAACAATTACCATACATCGCATTTTCTTGCCGTAAGGCCACCAACCATCATCACAATATGTATTTCATGCAATTTCATCACTCAACAGTACACAAGTCATACAATATCTACACCAACAGCCTATTGCACATACGCATCAAGTTCACACAATTAAACGACAAAAGTCGACAACAAAACAACACATTCTCTAATTCCCGACATAATTTAATCGGCCAACAATCTCCAAAACCATCATCATAATAAAGTACATTTTATAAGCTTTCTAACGCACCCAACCACGCCTCAAACCGAACCACAGATCAAAAGTTATGAATTTTCAAAGAAAAGAATTTATTGAGAAACAGCCAGATTCGCCTGGCGACTTAGGAATTCGCCTGGAGGATCCCCATTCGCCAGCCCTTCGCCATGGATTTCGCCTGGCGAATCCCATTCGCCAGCACTTCGCCTGGCGAATTAGTGGCGAGTCACCAATTTAGAAAAACCCCAAGAGTTACAGAAGCTACCCCCTTTCTGTAATTCCGATTTCTCCTGGCGACTTACGAATTCGCCTGGCGAATCTCCCTTCGCCAGCACTTCGCCTGGCGAACTAGTGGCGAGACTCAATTCGCCTGGCAAATCCCAAATTCGCCTGGCGAATCACACCAGAACCAGAAAAATTTTGTTACGGGTTACACGATCCAAAACCCCCAAAAACCTCATTTTTCATTCCAAATCACTTCCAACACCAAAACAATTATCAGCAATGACTCATAAACACATTGTGATCATACAACGCAAATTATATCGATTTCCGACCGCGAAAACATCTATTCTTAACCATTTTATCATTTCGACCTAGAACTCAAAAGCCATGGAAAGACAAGAAACATCCAAGCAAACACATACATAATCATACACAAACATAGTATAACCGAGTTTCGCACCCTTACCCGATTTAATCGTGTTCTAGAAAGTTGGTTGATTGATTTCCAAGTTTTTCCAATTCTCTCTTTTCTTCTCTTCTCCTTTTCTTTTCTTCTTCTCTTCTTTTTCTTTCTCTTCCTATTTTTTCTCTCTTTCTATTCTATTATATTCTAACTTAACAAAATAAATCAAAATGCTCAAATTACCCCTACACTCAAATATCTCGCAAATGTTCCCAAAACGCGATAAAATACATTCACGACGAAAAATAACATATTTTCACATAAAAGTCAGAAATAAAGTAGTATAATAATAAAATACTCAAAATGACTCAATTAATTAAAAAGACAAAACTGACAAAACTGACCGGGGCGTTATAGTTACACTTTCTTATTTATTAAGAAGTGTTGGTATTTCTTGAAAGAAGATTTTTCTAGGTGCTTTGAGTATTTTCATTCCGGGGCGGTGTTGTCTAGGGCTTTTACTTCTTCCTTCTTAACATTGGTCCCTAAATCATCAAATCCTTTGGGTTTTGATAACTATAGACCTATTTGTTTAGTTGGTTGCGTTTATTAAGCTCTTTCCAAGCTCTTAGCCGCTGGATTGAAGGTGGTGTTGGATTCTATCATTGCCAAAAATCAAAGTGCTTTTGTTTCGGGAAGACAAATGCTTGATGGAATGCTAGTGGCCAATGAGTTGGTGGATTTCGCATCTAAAGAAGGAAAAGAGTGCTTACTTTTCAAAGTGGATTTCGAAAAAGCTTATGATAAAGTCTCTTGGAGTTTTCTTAGGTTTATGCTTAGGAAGATGGGTTTTGGTGAGAGGTGGATGAAGTGGATGGAGGCTTTGATTTTCTCTAGCAAAATGTCGGTGTTGGTTAATGGTAGTCCGACGAAGGAGTTTGTGGTTGAGAGAGGTTTGAGACAAGGAGATCCTCTTTCTCCGTTTCTTTTTGTGATTGTGGCAGAAGGATTGAGATGTATGGTGAGTAGGTCCGTAGAGATGGGCAATTTCAAGGGATTTAATTTAAATGGGAAGTGCTTTGTGGACATCCTTCAATTCGCGGACGATACTTTGTTGGTCGGAGATGGTAGTTGGAAGCACCTTTGGGCGATTAAAGCAGTGCTTAGGGGTTTCAAATTGGTGTCGGGTTTGGGTATTAATTTTCACCAGAGTAAGTTGATCGGGGTCAATATTAATCCCAACTTCATGGAAGTGGCTTCTTTTTTTTCTTTCTTGTAGAAAGGAAGATAATAAGTTTTCTTTTCTTGAAATTCCTATTGGTTGCTATTCTAATAAGAATTCAATGTGGTCGGGATTGATAACGAAGATGGAAAGGAGGTTATCTAGTTGGAATAATCGTTTGCTTAGTTTTGGAGGTAGACTTACTCTTTTGAAATCGGTTTTGTCCTCTCTTTCTATTTTTATGCTCTTTTTTTATAAAGTTCCGAAGAAGGTTATTAACAAGCTAACTTCGCTTCAAAGTAATTTTCTTTGGGGATGGTCGGTGGAGAAGAAATGCATTCATTGGGTGAGTTGGAGTGGCGTGTGTCTTCCGGTTGATAGAGGAGAGCTTGGTATTCGTAGGATCGAAGATTTCAATATTGTTCTTCTTCATAAATGGAGGTGGAGGATTTTATAGGAATCTAATTCTATTTGGTTGGATGCTTTGAAGGCTCGTTACGGAGATATTTCTTTACAAATGGTGAGGCCTAATGGTGATTTTCCAAAGGTTAGATTTTCTTCTAAATGGTGGTTGGACATATTGAGGTTAGCTAGTTTTTATCCGGAAGATCTTTTTGTGTCAAATAGTATTTTTGAAGTAGGTAATGGTTTTTCCACATCTTTTTGGCATTCTTTTTGGCTTGGGGATTTTTGTGTAAGAGACAAATATCCTATTTTATTCAATGCTTCTTTACTAAAGGATGTGTCTATTGCTTGCATGGGAGGTTGGAAGGGTGGTATATGGAAGTGGGGGAGCTTAGGAGTGATTGATGACGTGAACGCTACGGAGGAAGAGCGGTCCGCTACTGCCATGGAGCTGCTGGCCGCGCAGGATCTGCTCCTTACAGCGGTCCTGGCAGCGCCTGCTCGGGATAGGATTTTGTGGCGGCCGAATGTCGGTGATGGTTTCTCGGTTGGTAACTTTTGGGGTATTTCTAGTGTTTTTATAATACCTTTTGGTCTGGTTTATAGACTTGAGAATGCTTTTAATTTGGTGTGGAGAATGGAGGTTCCTTTGAAGGTTAGAGCTTTTGCTTGTAGATGTTTCTTAAAAAGAATACCTACTAAGCTTTGTTTATCTTTGAGGGGGTGTATTTTTGGGGACGGAAATCTTGACTGTGTTTTTTATTGCAACTCCATTGAATCGATGGATCATTTATTTTTGAATTGTAGCATCTCTAGGTTGGTTTGGAAGGAGGTGGCGGAGTGGATCGATATGATTGATTTTGAGTCTAATAATTTGAAAGAGAATTATTTGCTTTGGAGTAGATATGGTAAAAGGATGAATATGAAGAGAGGGAAGGAGGGATGCGTTTGGCTAGCAACAATTTGGTATATTTGGTTGTTGAGAAATGCTATCACTTTTAGAAATGACGAATGGAATGTTTTGGACATAGTGTGGAGTATTAAAGTTTTAAGCTTTGGTTTGGAGATGGTCGTTCATCGGGAAGATTACTCAAACTAATTGTAACTTCTATGAATTTAACATATTCTCTTTGTTGTATTTATCTTAAGTTTCAATTGGAGTGTAATTTTCTTACCGAGTTTAATTCTCACTTTTTGTAAGAAGGTTTGAGAACCCTTAGTTCTCATATTAATGTTAATTCTTGCTTATTAAAAAAAATATATAGACGAATTTTAATAATTGTGGAATGATGGGATTGTAACATATGATACATTAAACTATTTTCTTAAAATAATTTTTCTACACCATTTTATTTTTGTTGAATTCACCATCTTTAAATTTTAGACACTTGTTTGCAGCTCTTTTATAAAAAAAAAAAAATGGACACCGGACAATTTTTTCTATTTATGCAAAACAATCTCATGAAAGAAGAGAACACGTTCTCACTGGAATCGAAAAACGGAAAAAAAAAAACCAAAGGTTAAAAGGAGAATTAGGGTTTTGATTTGGGAGGGAAAATCACAATTCTAAAATCTTAAAGTTCAGAATTTCAGAGTCTTCACCAAACTCGCCACCACCATAACCAGGTTCTTCTCTAACTCTCTCTAGCTTTCATCGTTTGAATATCAATGAATCTCGTTTTGTAATATTCCAAAACCGTTTGTTTGCTGAGATAAACTTTTCAAATCAGAATCAGTTTTATTGTTTTTTCATTCGTTTATATATTTGCAGTATAGATCTAATTTTGAGGATTGCCTGATACGAATTTTAACTTGTGTTGCTGTTGGAAATTGTTGTTTGTTGAACAATTAGTTGAAAAATTTGCTGATTGTGTAGTATATATGGAAAATAGCCATTTTTGGATCGTGAATGTGTCGAAATTGCAAACACAATTCTATTGCCTTCATTGTTAATAATTTTATGGACAAAATTGACCCAGGAAAAACATATTTGAGGCTTCAATTGTGGCTGTGTTTGCAAATTTGATACATTCATGTACCGATTTGACAGTGAGTTACACTTCCGGAGACTGAAATGGTGGTTTGTTGGTGATTTATCTATGTTACTAATCTCTCATGGTGGAAAAAAATTCAAATGTTAGCTATACTTCAGTGAATTTGGTTTTAATGTATTTGTTTATTGGTTTTTGCAGATATTAACTCTACTCCCTGAAATATATAATATAAAAACATTGCACCTTTACCACATAAGTTCCAAAGATTATCATATAGGAATATTTTCTGAGAGAATTTAGGTCATGAAAAGGTTTATATTTTTTTTAATGTTGGGCCATTAGTATGTATTAAGTTCCACATATCTATAATGATTCAAGTCGTTAACTCTAACCTTTTGGTTAATCCTGAGATTTGGACAAGTCAACTTGTCTTGTTTGGCTGAGATTAAATTTCAGATTGTATAGGCTTATTCACTGCAGTAACCAGAATGAAGTGTTGTGCCAAATAAATTACTTGTGTAGTATTTCTATCCTGCATGAATGAGCTTATTAATAAACAAAATTCTGTTCCAAAAAGCTGCCTTGGAGCAAAGATAGACTTAACTGTGTGATGCTTTGAGTAGGAAATTCCAATGTGGTACTCTACAGGTTTACACTGTTTCACTGGACTAACATTGGAATTTTTTTTTGTTTTTTTAAAACATAAATTAAATTAAATTGTTGCTTGCAGCTTGACTTCCAACTTCCTGAAAAGTTTAAGTTGGAATTCTCAACTAAGGATGAAGCCAAAATTGAGATTTTGAGAAAAAGCAAAACAGAATCCCTAGAAGTCGCAGTATTTTGTGTTCAATATTTTCTCAACTCGACAACATACTCACCAAATTAACAAGATCCAAATCAGGTGCACAATTTCCTACTACTGAAAATTTCTTCCACAACATCAATGTTAGGATATTAGAATGTGTGCGAGATGATTAAAGTCTGCCCGTTATAATTAGAAAAGATGGTGCCATGCTGGCATATGAATTTTTAATCAGTTGAATGTGAAGCTTAGGATTTACTTAATGTTGTCCACTAAATTACAGCTTTGAGTAGTATAAATATCATTTGAAACTAGATTGCAAGCAAATTGTAAAGAAGATGCTTTACATGGTAAAACTATTAGATTAGCTTATGGTTCTGTAATAGTAGAATGCTGAACCATTTTAGCTAACTTTTTAAATTCTATGAATAATGAAATATGTTAACTTGATTTGACTAAAAAAAATGAAAGGTCATGACATGGTACATTAATAATAGAAAAGGTTGATTTTTGTTTCTGATTATGTATTTCATAACACATTAGCAAGTTCATGGTGAACATTTGCTCAGTGTCTAATTAGAGCACATACATAATACAAAATGAGCTTTCTATAAACAAACTGGAATCATGACTGCGATTTTTTATGACGACTAACTGAATGACCCGTTAGTTCCAAAATAATAAATAGTTTCTCTGTAAGTCTAGTGAAAAATGATCACAGACTAAAATGGTTTCATTTCCATTTCATATGGAAATAGCACAGCCTAATTCTTTGGCAGCAGTGTCAAGAAACTTAGTAGGCAATCCAACTGAAATTTTTGCTGTGAGCTTCACATGTCAAGCATTTTTCTACGTCAGCTTGCCAATCAACAACGTCCAACTTGAAGTATGGATAAGAGGGGTTGCGGTTGCCGTTAATTCGCAGTGGTTTAGGACTACACCTGATTGAGCCAGTATGTAAAATATCGCGGAGAACTGAGACGCTCCGAGTGCGGACGTGTGTACTTGGATGACAAAGGCACCTAATGGTAGCTGCTAGACGACACTGCAAGAGGTATAATCACAACAATCATATCAGACAATGGTTTTATATAACTAAAAGACAAAGAACATGTTTTATCATCAATGTGCATCGCTGTTGTGATTATTCTGTTTTTGACTATTGTTGCTTTTCAACTATATGTTGACTGTTAGCAACTCTATTAAATTTTGTTCTCATTATATATCATACCTGTTGTTTTTGTGGTGTTTAGAGCATATGTTTGTAAGTGATGGTTCAGATTTTATTCTTTATGGCAGAAAGTGGAAGAAGCTCTTAACAAGGATTCAGATGTTATTCTTTAAAATTTCCCTTCTCAGTCCTGCTTCTTAGGTCTCTATTTGGAATTTGGAATGGGGTGTTACTAAAACAATCTATTTTATGATTAATGTCTAATCTATTTGGAATTGTTGTGTGTTAGTTTTTATCTTTAGGTTTTTCTAGATATTCTGGAGAAAATGAAAAGGAGTGATGATCCTACTGCTGAGTACCTACAGTTTATAGCGAAAGACGAATCTGTTTATGGTCTTGTTACTGATTTTCCTTCTACGGCGTCAAATTCCATAGGTAACTCATTCATATTTACTATTAGAATTTGGGCTTTGTTTTCAAGCACAGTGATGGCCATGCTTGCTGTTATGCTGTGCCAACATATATGATGCTTACATATCAAACCATTATATTTACATATCTAAAGTTTGGCATGTGGTGCAGAAAACTCAAGTTTACACGTTTTTGACTTCTTGGCCAATTCAATCCTTAGAGAGGTTCTCTTATTCAGAAGGAAAAACCAGGTGCTTTTCTCCTGGAAGACCAACAGAGTTCTTGAAAAATTACAAATCTAGCTTGGAGTTCTTGGCTTATCTAGAAGGTAGCAGTCATATCTCCTTTCAGCTAATCTTACTTTTCACCTTGAAAAACAAAAAGAATGAAGTGGCGTTCAAGTGTCAAACAATTTTGTTTATTTAATATAGGTTTTAACTATGTATTTTCTAAATTTATTGATACAAGTAAGAGTATATATATTCACTAATATATGTTATTTAATTTTATGCAATGCCACCTCGGCATTGTCCCAAATCAGGGCCTCACTCTTCATTCATGTCCTTTCTCGTTTAAATCGAACGATTCTCGTCATCGCGAATCGGAATTTCTTACTGTTAATGTTTTCATATATTTTGAATCTGTGTCACATGCAGCGAAAACGAGAAGAGTGGATTCATCAACCTCACTGCTCGTTATCTAAGGTGTGAATCACTTTTTTGTTAGCACTTTTCATGATCTTCATTCTAATATCGAATATGTTCCGGTTCGCACCAACTCCTGTTGAATGGAGTAAGATCCAGACACCTGCTGCTGAAGTGGATGTGCCTTATGACAGTTTGGCACTAACTCATGAGAGTAATTTTTGTGTTCCGGTTGTTTGATTTAGCTGATTTGATGGTATAATTGTATAATAGATTGATATGTTTATGGCATGAATCATAACTGATTCAGGTTTGATATTAAGGGATTTGGTTTAGTGGTGATTCCCGAATTAGTTTTTCTACAGTAGGATATGTAATATCTATCACAAGATTTTGTTTGTTGAGTGGATCTTAGCATGCTTATAATATTTTATTAATTTCTTAAGAAGCCTCAATGAGAATAAAGGTTAGCTCTTTCGGGAGAATTACTTAAGAAATTCATTGGTTAAACTTTGTTTCTACGTAAAACATGTATGATAAAAATCATATTTTGACAATTAAATTTTTTAGAAATGCAGGTCGTTTGTTGGCAGTCTAGTGAGCCTCCATCACTCTATATATTCATTAACTGCAGTACGTGAACTTGGTTATATTGAGAAGTATGTGGTATGGTGCCTCTGCTATTAGAAGGTTTCCTGAAATTTGTATCTTTTCATTTCAAATCTTTGATAAATTCGCTGATAAATTCGGTCTAGTTTGGGTTGTGGGTCTTAACCAAGCTTTCCATGATAAGAAACCAACACCAACGCTGCTTCTTTCTCATTATTGTAGTATCGTCACTAGCTTGATGGGTTGCAGCTTATGTTTGTTCCTGTTTTGTTTAACTTGTTATTTTGTTCTTCTTTCTTTTAAATTTGTGATTTCTGCAGGAGTTTTTGCCAGATAATCGGTTAATTATCAGTGTTGATAGAGATTTCAAAATTCGTGTAAGCCATGATTTTTAGCTCGGAATCTCCTACTGCAAGTGCCAACACTTCTCAATCCTCTGGCTCTGGTATTACTTTACTAATCTTTTAGTGTAGCATGTGGTGTCATAAACTTTAGGGATGTTTGGATCAATTATTTGATCTTCTACTTTTGTATATATTATTAGTTACTATTACCTATGTTTATTTTGATCTCTTTTCTTTTTGAAAAAAAAATTGTGGCAGTTAATAAGTCAAGTCAGGTTGAAGCTTGTCCTCGGACCAGAGCTAAAGATAGTATAACCTTTGATTCTCAATTTTTCTGTCAGTAGAGAGCTTGAGTTGAATGGTCTTGCTCATCCCAAATGGATAAAACCTAGTGGCGTACTGGCATTTGAGAATGGTGAAGTCGATCTAGTTGCCACCCAGGTTTGTGTCACGTTTTACTCGACAACTCATAAATTGTATCCTGTGTTTCTTTTCTATGTTAATTTTCTATGGTTTTACTTTTGCGTTTCTTAATCAGTTGTGTAGTTTGATACAACTCATTTTAAATGCCGGTGAGGCTAAAATGAGAGCATTTAAATATTGCAAAATTCATGCCTGAGAATGGACTTATATCCCAATGCTAGATCTGGTTTTGGTTGGATCTGAATGGCAATTTAGAATCCAAGGTAGAGCCAGCAATTGGCAGGACAAACATATGGTGACCTCGACTCGTTCTGTGGAACAGGATGCACTCTTATCTACTGAGGTGAAATATACGCACAAGTTAAAATAGATAATAGTTTCATCTGTGAAAATAAATACCTTCATGATATGATAAATATTCAAGCAAGACAGTCCTATTATTTGACTTTATCTATGTATACAGGCTGCCAGAAGATTTGAGAGTCAATTGGCCAAATCCATTTTGGAAGGCAATGGTCAGCTTGCATTTGAAAAGCGTGCAACTGCAACTCAACTCCAACCTATTCCACATATAAGTTAGCCTCAACTCACTCAACTCCGACCACAACCTCAACCAAGTCTTTCGAGTAACTCTCAAGAGGTTGACGATTTGAGAAGTCACGTCCATGCTCTCAATGTATCATTGCAAAGACAAGAACAAGAGAAGTTGGAGATGAAGCAACAATTACAACGACAAGAAAAAGAGATGATTGAAACGAACAATAAACTTTCATTGTCAATGTGAATCATTTAGGATTTACTGCATCTTATCCACCTCAAGCCAATAATGAAACTGATAATCCAAGTGAAGATAATGTTGATGAATCAGATGAAGACATTAGTGAAAAAATTAGTTGTGAATTTTGATTTGGATTATTTTTTCTTGTTAACTAGTTTAAAATTTGCATTGTTTTTTCTTATTAATTTGGTTGGACAAGTGATTATTAGTAATTTTTTATTGACTTTATAGTAATGTTTGGTTGCTTTAAAAATTTGAATGTGATTAGTGTTGCATTGGCTTATTCAAATTAGATTTTTATTTTTATATTATTGTTACTTTGATATTTAACTTAATTATAATATTTTAAGTATGAATTAAACACAATTAATAATAATTAAAAACCTGAGAGAGAAAATAGCTGCGACTTTTCCTGCGAAAATTTTAGTTACCTGCGGTATTGTCTGCGAATTTAGCTGTTTTACCTGCGATTTTTTGCTGCGGTTATTTCCTGCGACTTTACCTGTTAAATTAATTACCCACGAAGGTTTTAGCTGGGAACAGAAAATAGCAGGAAGAATCGCAGGTAACATGTTTCCTGCGGAAATTGTATGAAAATCCACAGGTAAATCCGCAGGAAAGCTGAGTATTTCTAGTAAGTTCATCTTGTTTACCAATGGAACCTCCCAATTTCAATTTCAGTCTTTCAATGCTCAAATATATACTTAGTAATCTAAAGTAGACTAACTTGTCTATAAATTACATGCATACCATGTAATAGAATATATAATGAATAGAAGAACATGGTGGACTGCATTGAATATTTTTATGTGTTGAAAGATATTTACAAGCTATTAACTACAAGAAGTTTCGAAGCCATGTATAATGAATGTTGTGCCTGAAAAACATAAAACAAATTCAGTTCCTAAGAATACAAGAAGCTACTCACAAGATACATTACTACAGTTCTGGAGTCCTGAAATGAAGTTCACAAACCTTATGACACCTATGATAATCTCAACAATTACTAAGATCAGAATTGCACCAATGTTGTGTTATTAATAGCTCAAGTTCTCTTAAAAGATCCTGAAGAAAAAGGCAGTAAAACAATAGGAAAAACTATACTTTATCTGTCAAAGTCTGATTATGAATTGTCCAACACCTACTGCAGTTTCCTCTTTACCAATAGGAGTATGGAATAGATGTGCTATCATATTCGCACACCAGTTCTGCAGAATTCAACAAAAGAATCATGTTACTTTACCAGTTTTAAATTTTAATGAAAATTGGTCATAAAATGATCACATACAATATCAAAATATTTAATTCTATTAAGGTAATTCAGACAAAATATTTTAATCACAATAATCTACTCCAAAACATTTGGCCTAGTTATTAACCTGTGCTGAATTGACACTTCGGATTAAGGATGATAGGATTATGGAGTTAATTTTAGATAATTAAGATATTATGTTGAATTATTTATCATTTTATTTTATATGTTTTCTAGAATGTTTTTAGGATCTTTAAAATTGTTGAATTAGGCCTTTAATAACTTTTGGGGTCTTATAGTTAATTATCCATCCAAAGTTCTATATATGTAGCGTCTATGACACATTAGAAATTATCAATGAAATGAATGAAAAAGTCTTTTATTTCCTTTAATTTCTATTTTGTTACTTTAGTGTTCTTCCTCTTTCCTAGTTTAAACCCTAGTTCATAGTTTTGATAGGAAACTTCCTATCAATTTGGTGCTTTCATCCATGTACTCAAATCCTCCTATGGATTATCCCTATCACACACCTTCATATCATCCATGGAGCATTCCTCCTACCTATCCTACAAACCCCTCTTTTCCAACTCCTACCACACCTTCATTTCCATCTTTTCCATGGGAACTCTTTTCACCCTATTACACAAATCCATATGTTACAACCCCATATTTGTATTTTAATCATGGGTATACACCACCTCCACCTAACTCATATTCACCCTATTCATCATCTCATTATTCATACTCCTACAATAATTACCATCAAAAACTACAATCAACAAACACCTCCTCCACACTTCGTCACAACTATCAAAACCATTCTAATCATAGAAGAGATTATGAGAAACATTTGAAAGTGTCTCATCTCTCTTTAAAAAAAAAATCTAAATCCGCTACGAAACCTCACGACAAAAATATTGTTGATAAACAATCATCAACAATTGAAGAAGGAATTTTTGGTTTCAATCAACATTCTTGTTCACCTGTTATGGCAGATCTGAGTTTTGCAGTACAAGATGACGATGAGGAGGTATTATCCTTCCAATCTTCATTGACAGATCCAAATGAAGTTATCATCCCCACGTATCACATAGAAGTCTCTTCCTTCGTCCCCAATGATGAACGTCTTGTCGAGAAAAAATATTATGTTGGTTTGGGTTCTCCGACTGCTACTCTAACCTTTGTCCCAGTCTTAACCCCATCCAACATCGATTTAGAGCTCCTAGTCGATAAAGTTGTTGTTGTGAAACCGATGTTCAAAGTTAAAGTTATTTCCGACTTTTCCTCTTATGTCAGAGAGCAATTGAACGACATTGTTTCTAGAGTTTCCATGAATCTCGATCCGGTAAGGTGGCTAGCGGATGATTCCAACAATGGATATTTGCACGGCGACGGTGATTACGAAATTCCACCAAAACCTCATGATGCTATTTCAAAGATAAATAGAACGTGCACATCTGAAATGTTTACGAAAGTATGCGGATTCACCGTTTTCCCACCACCACCGACACTGATTTCGACAAGGTATTCTTCTCTTAGCCTATTTGCAAATCTCGTTTCCACTGTGTTTGATTTGGCACATATTCTGTGGTTTGAGTTCAAAAATATTAATCCAAACTTTGCAAAATTTTCACTGACCCCCACTCTGGTTTTTGACCTTGGACCGCATTGTTTGAGACAACTTGGTCTCTGCCACAGTTACAGCAGAGCAAAACTGAAATTCAATGTTAATCAGGTTGATAATATGGTCATCCAAGCAATCTTCCTACTCGATACACTGGATAAGGATATCAAGTCATTTTCCATGAGAGTCAGAGAATGGTATTCATGGCATTTTCCTGAACTAGTGAAGATCATAAATGATCATTATCTGTATTGCAAAATAGCTAAATATGTTGAGGATAAGTCAAAGTTGGCTGAAGACAATATTGAAGCATTAACTGACTTAGTTGGAGACGAAAATAAAGCAAAGGAGATTGTAGAAGTAGCAATAGCTTCCATGGGACAAGAATTGTCCCCTGTGGACTTGCTCAATGTCCATCAGTTTGCTCAAAGGGTGATGGACCTATCTGACTACAGGAGAAGGTTGTCTGATTACCTGACTACTAAGATGAATGATATTACACCTAATTTGCAATCTTTAGTTGGTGATAGTGTTGGAGCTCGTTTAATTTCTCATGCTGGCAGTCAAACAAATTTAGCCAAGTGCCCCTCCTCAACTCTTCAGATTCTTGGGGCAGAGAAAGCTTTACTCAGGGCATTAAAAACAAGAGGAAATACTCCCAAATATGGTCTGATATTCCACTCTTCTTTTATCGGCCGGGCATCTGCCAAAAACAAATGCCGCATGGCTCGCTATCTTGCAAACAAATGCTCTAGTGCATCTAGAATTGTCTGCTTTTCTGAAAAGGGTACTTCAGCCTTTGGCGAGAAACTCCGTGAGCAAGTTGGGGAGCGACTTGATTTTTATGACAAGGGTGTTGCCCCTCGTAAGAACATTGATGTCATGAAATCTGCTATTGAAGTTGCCGAAAACATAGATACAGAAATGGAAACCGAGGAAGTATCAGCCAAGAAAACCAAGAAGAAGAAGCAAAAAGCTGCTGCAGATGATGTTTCTGTTGGTGATATAAGAGATGTTGAAACTCTTGTTCCTGCTATTCAAGGTATAGATGCTCTCATTATCCTTACAAGTGGAGTGCCATTGATGAAACTTGGATTTGATCCAACTCAAGTAAATAGACCAGAGTTCTATTTTTATGATGATGGCATTACCCCACTCCTTTCATCTGTCGTAGTTGGTTCGTTAGAATGCTTAGAGTTGTTAATACAGGCAGGTGCTAAAGTAAATGTTAGAGCAACTCTTTTGCACATTACAGCTGATAATGGGAGTCTAGAACTGATAAATTCCTTATTGAAAGCTGGAGTTGATCCTAATGTCTCTGATGAGGATGGTGTTAAGCCAATACAGGTTGCAGCTGCAAGTGGTAATGGTGGAGCAGTTGAAATATTCTTCCCTGTTATATCCAAAATCGATACCGTTTCTTCTTGGACTGTTGATGGGATACTTGAATATATGCAATCAGATAGTCTGCATTTCCAAAATTCAGTAGAGCAAGTTAATAGCTGTAGTGATGCTCAACTTGGTAGCACCAGGCATAGTCCAATGCCTACTTCAGTTGAAAGTGAGAATGCATGTTCTTAGTTATCGACTCCTATGAGTGAACCTGATTTACTTAGTTTTAGTTCAAAGAAGCATAAAAGTTCCATATCTGGACTCCTGTCATGGCATGAGGAACTTACTCATGGTTCTGAACGGCTTCGAGATCTCAGTGCGGCGGAATTATTATGGGCCCGAACTGCAAACAAATTGGCTGAGAAGGTTGAAGTTGGTGCTGAGGCTGTTGAAGATCTATCAGTGATGATGAAGTCAAAAAGAAGACTTGTCTTGCCTACACAACTTATGCAGCCCTTCTTAGTTGTTCTTGTAGAAGATATGAAGTTGCATTATGAAAGTGTGGTCTACTCTGTTTCCAGATTAACAATATTAAGGTCATGTCATAGAACCTATAGTCAAGCACTTTTGACATCATCACGTACAACCATAGATGCTGTCACAAGGGAAAAGTCTCACGGATATGTATCCTGCTCTGTGCTAAAGTGCATCCGATATCTAACACAAGAAGTTGGATGTTTCGTGACACATCGCGGTTGGAATTCGACCTTTGAAGCTTTGAGCATTGGTGTTCCGTTGATTGCTATGTCACTTTGGACTGATCAAGTCACTAATGCAAAACTTATTGTCGGGTTTGGAAATGTTGGAATAACTTCTACAACCTTGAGGACAAGGTTGTTTTTGAAGGGGTTGGTAATGATAGGATTATGGAGTTAATTTTAGATAATTAAGATATTATGTTGAATTAGTTATCATTTTATTTTATATGTTTTCTAGAATGTTTTTAGGATCTTTAAAATTGTTGAATTGGCCCCTTTAATAGCTTTTGGGGTCTTATAGTTAATTATCCATCCAAAGTTCTATATATGTAGTGTCTATGACACATTAGAAATTATCAATGAAATGAATGAAAAAGTCTTTTATTTCCTTTAATTTCTATTTTATTACTTTAGTGTTCTTCCTCTTTCCTAGTTTAAACCCTAGTTCATAGTTTTGATAGGAAACTTCCTATCAAAGGACGTGTTCCGTGTTAGATATTCAATCACTTCCAATTTTTTAATATATGTTACTAGTACTTACCAATAAGCACAGCCTATCCAAAAGAGCATTGGCTAGGAATATGAACTTCATGAGAAATCTTTGATGGATCCTTCCGCATTGAAGACTTCCTAGATGAATGAGGAGGAAGCAATGTTTTCGAGCTCTTTTGCTGTTGTTCATCTACTGGTTGTACAAGAGGCTTTTTCAGTGGCGGTATAAATTCAGCAGTGTGCCTCCTTGTCAAGGATGAACCAAGAAAAGAACTTCCCAATCCTGCGAGTGTGAGCGATGAAGTGCCGAGAAATCCTATATTCGGCGATGGCACACTACCATACAGATCAATGGATTGCCTGAAATTGAAATCACATCATGACAACAAAGATTACAGATTTGATGCACATAACTTTGGAATTGAATTTGGACATAAGTAACCTATGAAGCACGGACACAGACACATACACCGGACACTCACACACATAGACAGTAGTATGAAAAAAAATAATAAATTGAACATAATCACAAGTGTCGGTGTTTCACACTGACACAGATACATCTTTTCTCAGAGATGTCAACGCTACAGATGAAGATGAAGTAACTGACCTGTATCTTTGAGGCCATACCATGCTGGAAGAACTTGGTTTTCTCTGTACTTGATTGTCATTTGAGTCATTGGAGTAACCCGATTCATTTCCATCCATTTCATCTCTTCCGAACTCCCTGTCTTCACCTTCTTCGTCGCTCTCAATGAAAAACACATTATCTGAAGAAGAGTTCTTCATCTTCTTTCAACTCTTAATCAATCACACCCTGCAAAAATCCTCAATTTATTTTAATCATTCAAATAATTCACTCACCTAACTTTCTAGAATCATAAATCACAAAAAAATAAATGTTCAGAATTCAGATTTATATTTATGAAATCCAAAATTTGAATTAAAAATCTAACTCTGTTCCCTATAATAAAAAAAAAAAACAGAAGAACATTACACTATAGAATTTTGGTCAATGCGAGACAAAAGAGTGTTGAGATCAATGATCACCAATTAACATGGGTCTGTTCTCTTTTTGTCTTTGTTCCAACACATAGTGTGAATGAAAATGAAAGAAAAGATAACAGGAACAGAAAAGAGAGAAAAAAAACCTTGGTTGAGTCTTTTTGTTTGTATAGTTATATGTTGTTGTCAGATCAGTGCCTCGGGTACAATCGAGGTGTTTGTTTTGTTATGACTGAAAGCGAACGTTCACAAAAAAAAAAAAAAAAACATTGGGATTAGTTTATACTAATTCATAAATTTATATTATAGTAGTTATGAATATAAACTGTATAAAAAAAACTATGATTAAAAATTATAATAATTAATAACCAAATATGGCCACAACTATAATTGCATCATATTTTCAACTATAATTGCTAATATTTAACACCACATTAAGAAGTGTAGTTTATATGAGTGGTATAAGTAGGGGTGAGAATAGACTGGGCCGAGCTAGACTTTGTCAAGTCTGAGCCTGACCTGCTAAAAAATTCAAAGCCTAAGCCTGATCTTTAGCTTATCATAGGCTTATTTTTAGGCCTAAGCCTGACCTTTTCGATGGCCTAATTGACCTACTAGCCTATTTAAAAGCCTACTTCATTTGAACATCTGTAAATAAGAAATTCAACTAATGTTAAATAGACTAACAAGTTAAAAGATCAATGAGTTTAAATGCTTATTTTCATTGTCTCGTTCAAGTTTTCTTACTAACATAAGTTTGGTGATATTATTTGTTGAAGAGAACTTATGAGAAAAACTTATGACATTGTTTATAATGTTTGTTCAACTTATTTTCATAAGTTCTTCAAGATAACTAAGTTTTATTTTCGTATTTTAATTAAAAGTACAAAATAGAATATAATAATAATAAATTTATTGATTTTTTCTTAAATAGACCAGCCTGATAGGCTTAAAAGGCTTTTCTTACAGCCTGTGGCCTAATCTTTTTAGCTAAATAGGCTTATAAAAAAGCCTAGGCCTTTTCTATTTAAGAAAAAGTCTGACCTGAGGCTATGTAGGCTAGGCCGTAGGCTAGGCCGTAGGCCCCTGTTAGTTGGTCTGACCTATTCTCACCCCTAGGTATAAGTATCCGTTCGATTTCTTGTAATTCTTGGTGTTTGTATTCCTTGGTTTGAGATTTCCTTAATCTCCTATTAATGATATTGCTTATAAAAAAAAAAACACCACAACTATAATTGCAGCAATTACAGTTAACACGTAATATAACATTAATATTACCAACAAACTATAGCATAGTATAATTATAATATGTCACCATATGAACATAACATTATTACACACTACATTGCTACATATGATAATGCACTACGTATATTCATAAATAGTATACACATAGTGCTATAAAACAAGCATTATTATAAACTCTACTGCACAACACAAAATGCACATACATAATAAACATTGCAGACGACGTTCAAGCACACATAGCAGACATAACACACACATAATAATAAATTAAATGGGATGAACGGTTTCGGTTATAATATTAGAACAATTAGGATATGATATTTAATATTAGAACATTATAAATAGTCTCTTCTGTACGGACTAAAATCTAATGCAATAGAGAGAGAATGTCTTCCCTCTCTCTAGGAACCGTACCTTCCCCGCCATCCTAGTTTTTTTTTCACAGTTTAGCAATTCTTGGCCGGTCCAATACGGTGGTTTTTTGCTACACCTCCAATCTTTTGAATCAAGGATTATCTTCGGCTTAAATTCCTAGCTTTCGAGCTTAGGGGCCTTGGTAATTTTTGGTTTCTTCAGGGTTGGATTTGTACTCTTCCATTCCCACCTTTATCGGACCTATTGCATCTTTTTTTGGCATTTGTTTAGTCCCTTTCATTCACCTCATGGCGTGGGTGAAGATTTCCAGAAAACATAGTCGAGGTCCTCCTGATAGGTTCTCGGTCTGGAAGGAAAACCCAGACAAAGGAGCTATCGACGGCGAACCTACGGTCTCTTTTTTCGTGACAGAATTCCCGGAGCAGATGAACGCTAAAGCTCTTTTCGACGTCTTCATGGCTTACGGGGTGATTTCCGAAGTTTTCGTTTCTGGAAAAAGAGATGTTCGTGGTAGAAGATTCAGATTCGCTAAGTTCCGTAAAGCTCACGACCCTCGTATCCTGGCATGCAATCTTGATAGTATTGTTTTAGAAGATAAGAAGATTCATGTTAATATTTCCAGATTCTCCAAGGATAATGCTCAGCTCGCTTCGAACAAGGTTCTACCCAAGAAGAAGACCCCCAACCAGGCCCATTCCGGTAGATCAGGTAATCTCTATTCCAAGGAGAAGTCCTATGTCAATATGGTTAGTGGTATAGATAAGCAAACTCAGGCTAGAGATTTTCAGGGAGAAAACAATGTAGTCTCTTTAGAGGTAGATGATTCTTGTCTTTTAAAACTGAGAGACATGAGGGTTGGAGTGGTGATGGAGGATGGTAATCCTTTCAACATCCAGAGGAATTTAAATGAAGAAGGTTACTTCAATATTAGGGCCACACCTATAGGAGCCTCCATGTACTTGCTTGAAGATACCTCAAGGGGTGACATTGAACTTTTCGTGAAAGAAGCGCATGACTGGTTGGATATCTGGTTCAAAGAAATTAGAGGTTGGAATCCGGAACTGATCGACCTTGACAGATTCGTCTGGATTAAATGCCATGGGCTTCCAAGCTACGCTTGGAACATTACTAATTTCAACCTGATATCCAATCGATTGGGAATTTTTTTCCATTGTGATGAGTCCACTAGAAACAAATCTAGATTGGATGTTGCTAGGCTGTTGATTAAAACGAAGAAGGAGGTTATTCTGAATCACAAGATTAGGGTTAAGGTGAATAACCACCTATTCACTATTTCAGTCACTGAAGATTTCAGTAGTGGATATTCCGATCAAACAGGGGTGGAAGACGATGAGTTGATAGATTTCGACGAGTTTGAATCGTCTCTTCAGCCAGACGAGGGAGGCGCGTGAGATTCGGAGGAAGACCTTGCGTGTGAGGATCTCAATTTCTCAGGGGTCGAACCCGAGACAGATAACGTTACGCATAAGGAACTTGTATCAGATAGCAGTAGTTCCGTACCTGTTGATTTATCCCAAGTTGGTGAAAGTTAAGAGAATGGTGATACTTTAGGTGGGTCAGAAGACAGTATAGGGAATGAAGCGACTTTGGAGGAAATAGGAGACTCTGTTCCTAGTAAGGATGATTTATCATCTCGAGGCAAAGCTTTACTCAAGGAGGACAAAAGTTTTATCTCTAATTTTGTCAGTCCAATTGAAATTGAACCAAATATTGAACCAAACTTACCTCCAGTTAACAACCACTTGGACCTGAGTAAAGATAATCTGCTAGTGGACCTGGACCTCCCTATTCCATTAAATGGGCCTCCAGGTGGTACAATTGGGCCTTCTAATAGAAGCAAATACAAAAAGAAGAAACAGTTACAAGAGATTTACGATTGTATCAAGATACCGTACACCCCTTCCTATTTTTCTAATCTCCTTAATTCTGCATTGAGGGAGCTTGAAAGCCACTCCAACAAGAATACTACCAAAGTAAACTCTTCCAGAAGATCTACCAGACTTACTCCTATTGAGTCAAGTACCTCTCTTCTCAGTGTTGAATCTATTACTGACACTGACGTGGCCAGAAGTAACTTGAGATGTCGCAAAGCTCTTGAGGAAATCCCTTCTAAAATGCGTAGAACAGTGTTGAAAATGGGGATCTCAAACGAGGAAGGCGAAGCTGAATTAGACAGTATGCTAAAGATTTTGGATAATGATGATAAAGCTGCTAGAATTGGAAAGAAGTTTGTTGCAACAGGTGATCAATGAATATTATGACCTTTAATACTCGTGGATGTTGTAACCCTATTAAGAGAAGGCGTACTGCCCAAATCATTACTAGAGGTATGGCAGATATTTTTTTGATCCAGGAAACTAAATTATCTGTCCTAGACTCCAAAGTGATCTCTAGTATTTGGAGCGGCCACAAAGTGGATTGGTCGGGTTTAAAATCCTCAGGTAGGTCAGGAGGCATCTTGACTCTGTGGAGGAATAAAGAATTGACAGCTTTTTCCAGCTTCAGTGGTTTTGGCTTCTTGGGAGTGGTTTTCAACTGGAAGAACCAAAAATTGACTGTGGTTAACGTTTACTCCCCTTGTGGGATGCCCGATAAAAGGAGAATGTGGAGTGATCTTATTGAAGTTAGGAGGAGGAATCAAGGTGGAGGTTGGATAGTAGGAGGGGATTTTAACGTCGTTAAAAACATTCGAGAAAGAAAAGGTAAAAGGGAATATCCTAACAGTGATATGAAGGAGTTTGGGGATTTCATAGAGGAGATGAATTTGACTGATCTTCCGGTAGTTGGGAACCTTTTTACTTGGTTCAACTCCAATGGGCAATCTAGAAGTCGCTTGGACAGGTTCTTGGTGAATGAGCAGGCCATTAGAGTTCTTTCTTTCAATATTCAGGAGGTAGGTGACAGATATATATCCGACCACCGCCCAGTTTGGTTGAAATCTAAAAACATCAACTGGGGTCCTAAACCCTTTAGGTCCCTCAATTGTTGGCACTCTCACAAAGGATTCCTCCCTTTCGTCAAACTCAAATGGGAGTCTTATTCTTTTGAAGGCTCATTCAACAACATTCTCCTTAAGAAGTTGCAAGCCCTTAAAGGAGATTTAAGATCATGGAATATCAATATTTTCGGTCATCTGGACCTTTCCTTCGAAGAAAAGGTGTATGAACAAAATCAGTTGGAGTGTAGCTCCTTTATTGGGAATGGAGGACATGATGAAATTGCTATTAAGGAGCGTCTCAGACTTCAGGAGGATATGTGGTCAACTCTGAGGCTGAAGGAAAGCTTGCTTGCGTAGAAATCTCGAGTGAAATGGCTTCGTGAGGGAGATAACAATACCAGATTTTTTCACAACTCTGTTAGATCGAGGAATCGTTCTAATCATATTTCTGCTATTAGAAAGGAAGGTACCCTTTTGGAGGATCCCGTAATAATTAAGGATGAAGCTAAGCTTTTCTATGAATCTAGATTCCAGGCCCAACCTCTGCTTAGAAGGTGTTCTAATGATTTCAGAGTTCAAGCCTTTGATGATTCTGATAGAAACAGTCTTGAAGCTGACTTCTCAGCTGAAGATGTTAAGTTTGCAGCTTTCAACTGTGATGGAAACAAGTGTCCTGGGGTCGACGAGTTCAATTTCTCTTTCATTAAGTTGTGTTGGGAAATTATCGGAGTAGATTTTACTAACTGCATCCTGGAATTCTTCAGGACTGGTTTCCTTCCGAAGATGTTCGTCTCCTCTTTTATTTCATTAGTTCCTAAGACTGACAATCCTCAAGGGTTTGAAGACTTCAGGCCCATTAGTCTTGTTAGTTGCATTCTCAAGACTGTGTCCAAGATGCTGGCTAGTAGATTGGGAAGGTTTATTCACAAGATTATTTTTCCTTCCCAATCTGCTTTCAGCCCTGGCCGTCAGATATTTGATGGGATTCTGTTAGCTAACGAGATTGCAGATTATGCGAAGAGATCCAACAAAGAGTGCCTCCTCTTTAAAGTGGACTTCGCAAGGGCGTATGATTGCGTTGACTGGCGGTTTCTTGAATTTATGCTTGTTAAGATGAGATTCGGTAGCAGTTGGCTTAAGTGGATTCGAGGGTCGGTATTTAAAAGTTTCTTGTCCATCCTTATAAACGGAAGTCCTTCTAAGGACTTCAAGGTCGGTCGTGGATTAAAACAGGGTGATCCTTTAGCCCCTTTCCTGTTCGCTATAGTCGCGGAAGGCTTGGCTTGCTTTGTTAGAAGTGCTGCTGATAATAATATGCTTTCCCCTTTTAAAGTTCAGGAGTCTCCCTCTCCTTGCTTGTTACAGTTCGCCGACGACACTCTTTTTATCGGGGATGGTTCGGTGCGGAATTTATGGACTTTCAAGGCCATTCTAAGGGCTTTTGAAGTCAGTTCTGGGCTTAAAATCAATTATTCCAAGAGTTGTATCTATGGCATAGGTGTTGAACCTGTTATCTTATATGTTGCTGAAGACTTCCTTCATTGCAAGTTTGGCTCTCTCCCCTTCAAATTTCTGGGTCTCTTTGTTGGAGACAATCACCGCCGGATTTCCTTTTGGAACCCTGTCATTGATTCTGTGAAGAAAAAGCTTTCAACCTGGAACAGCCGTAACCTCTCCTTCGGGGAAGAGTTACGTTGCTTAATTCGGTCATTACCAACTTGCCTATTCATCATCTCGCTTTCTACAGGGCGCCTACGAAAGTGGTGAAGCAAATTATTTCTTTACAACGCCGCTTCCTTTGGGCAGGGGCTGCTGATAAAGGTTATGTGTCCTGGATTTCTTGGAACACCATATGCAAATCGAAAGATCTTGGTGGACTCGGGGTTAAACACGTGGGTCGTCTCAACCACGCACTACTACTTAAATGGATTTGGAAGTTCTTCAGTGGTGGAAATGAGATATGGAGACAAACTTTGGAAGACAGATATGGTAATTTGAGTCTAAAATTGCAACTCGCTAGCACAGTTGGATCGAAGAAGAACGTTTCGCATTGGTTCAAGGATCTCCTAACCCTAGCTGCTAACGATTCTTTCCCTATCAGAGATGTCATCGATTGTAATATTGGTGATGGATCGAATGTTGCTTTCTGGCATACTATTTGGATTGGCCCCGAAGCACTGAAATTCCGTTTTCATTCTCTGTTTAAGGCTTCCTGTCATCATGAGATTAGTGTTAAAGATATGGTGGTGAGGGATGGTGAAACGTGGAGTTGGAGGCTGAATGATGTTATTGATGTCGTGGTCTCGAGCGATCCTATTTTGGTCCAGGAGAGGAACCACTGCCTCCAGGTTCTGGCCCAAGCCCATCTTAGCAATCGTGAGCCTGATTCTTGGAGCTGGCCCCTTCACAACTCTGCATCTTTCACGGTAAATTCTTGTTACTTGGCTTTGAACAATTCTTTCAATCCTAGCGGGGCTGCTACTGCTAATGCCGACTTGATTCAAATTCTGTGGAAAACGGTGCTCCCGGCTACTGTTCAGATTTTTGGCTGGAGATTGGCTCATGACAGACTTCCCACTAGATCTAATTTGATGATTAAGAAGCTTATTGATAATGACCATGAAAAGGTTTGTTGTTTCTGTTTTCTTCACTTGGAAGATTCTGCCCATCTCTTTTTCTCTTGCCCCAAGTCCACCTTGGTTTGGAACAAAGTTTGCGACTGGATGAATATCGGCACTATATCGGAAAATAATATCTGTCTTCATGCAAAAATTTGGAACACTAGGCTTAAAGGTTGTTGTGAAGTGGGTTTTAAAAACTCCATTTGGTTTATTACTTGTTGGATTTTATGGAAGTATAGGAATAATATCCTTTTTAATGATGTTATTTTTAGTGTGAATGACATTGTATTCGACATCAAAAACTACGCGTGGAGCTTTTTGATTCTAGGTAGGAAGGATAGTAAAACTTGTAGGCTCTACGAGTGGCTTAAACACCCGCTCCACTTCTTGTAATTTTCGGTTTGAGATTTCCTTAATCTCGATTATTGTTATTGCTTATTAAAAAAAATATTAGAACATTATTAGGATATTAGTTTCAGGGATTGCAATGGATGGATATTGCTATGAATGAGATTTAGGTATTATAATTATAATGCTCATTGTATACTTAAATGACTTTATTATTTCCCCTTGTTTACTAACTTTTAAGGGAGGGATCTCTAAATGCTTAGCTATATTATATATCAGTTTGATAGACAAAAAATGAAAAATAACCAAACATATGGGTTTTGTTCTATATTTGGTGCACATAAACTCACAGTTTAATAAACAATGTAGCACCAACACTTCACATTGAAGGTGTGTCTGAATGTCCGACACTACACTGACACTTGTGATTCTGAAATGCTTTTGTAACACTTGTAATAAACCAGAATGATGTTGATCTCTTACCGGAATTCTCCAAATGCTTTTGTAATTGACAGTGTCTCGATTCCACCTTTTTCAAACGTTAAAATTAAATTTAGAGAGAAAATAGTTACAGGCATAAAGGATTTAAAATTAACAGGTCATATAAGTAGAAAAGTGCAAAAAAATTGAAGTGTAACTCATTTGTTGTATTCTAAAAGAGACTTAATCATGGAGCTTCAATATTTCTACATTCTTCATCTCACTGTTATGTTCCTAAGTATGTTTCCTCAGTTACTCAACTGCCAACAAGAAGGCCTCAATAGCACTGTCTTTGACTGCACTGTTCTTGGATAACTCTTAGTAAGTTAATATTCAATTTTGAAGGAAAATTGATAAAGTAGATACACCCTTGTTTTGGATTTATGAGACGATTATTCTAAACTATAACACCATTTTGATAATTAAACATATGGGAAAATTGATGTACCTACAAGCCTTCCACCACTTTTGTAATCCCATGAAGGCCTGCTTCATTTAACCTCGTGACAATGGCAAAATGGTTTTTCAAAGTCCATAGATGAGCTAGAATAGAGACAATTCAAGGAGATGTTGCTTATGAGCCCACCACAATCTCAAGGGGTGTTGAGATATGATATAAAACTACTCACTTAGCTCATGACCCGGTCTATAAGTTATAACCATACAAAAAGTAAATAAAAAGGATAGAGACAAGAAGTTAAGCCAAGCTTACCACCCAAGGTGTCCTTCTGTGGCCAACTAATACCTTCAAGCAATTTCCAGTTTCACAATCAATGATCTTTACTGTGTGGCACCACTGCACATGCCAAAAACACACAATTTTGATCATAAAAGACCCTTGATTCAAATTGGCAAAAGAGAATAAAAACCAATTATAACTTACTGTGTGGAGACAATAAAGGGCAATATTTGACTAAATGCTGCTGCAATAGTATCCCGGGGAGGAGGCAATAAAGGGCAATATTTGGCTGACAAATGCCGCAATGACTCAGTACAATCTTAAATTCTCACTTGAAAAAACGCAAATCAATACAGCTACAACTGTTACAAATGAGAAGTAACACTGCCAAATAAACTGAACCTTTGACTCAGGAGACAAATGAAGTTTTCTTTAAGTTGTGCATTTCATCAAACAGCTGGAAGTCATACAAAAAATACCTGATGTCATGCAAATCAATACCTAAGAAATCCAAAAGCACAACTACAATTTTGGAGAATAAGCAAAAAGTGATAACGATAAAGGATTTTATATTCTATAACAAGCGAAGGAAAATCGATCAAGAAATGGAGAGACAAACCGGATAGGATGCAAACGCAATCAGAGGTATGATTTGTCGAAGAAATTAGGGCTACGATGAAACGGGAAATTAGGGAATCCGGAAGCGATTTCAATCTGGAAGCGATTTTGGGCTATGATTTGATAAAGCAATTTTAATCTAGAAGTGATTTTGGCTATGATTTGTTGAAGCCGAAATGTTGAAGCGTTTTCAATCCGAGGGGGAACGTGGGTTCGACGCCCAACTCTTAAATTTTACATAGGTTTTATTTTTTAAAATTTTTATATCTTTTATTTATTTTATTTTAAACAATAGTTTTTAATTGGTGTAAAAAACAATATTTTTTAATTAGAAAATATTATTTATTTAAAAAATATATTGACATAGATTGTGTAGCTTGTTGTTTTTGGTCATAACAATCTTTAAAATTGTATGGAGTACTATTTTTTTATGGTTATTGATCGTACCTGATCAGAAAAGAGATTAGTGGCCAATAACGTCGGGAGCTCCTCAACTCCGGTTTGGGGAGGGGAGGGGGGGGGGGGGGGGGTGTAACGCCCCGATTTCGATTATTCTAATTTTTGTTGAGTCCTTTATTTAGTTGAATGTTAAATTATTCTATTTATGACTTTGGTGTGATAATATGCTTTTATGCTATGTTATGATGTATTATCTGGGGGGGGGGGGGGGGGGGGGCGGGTGTAACGCCCCGATTTCGATTATTCTAATTTTTGTTGAGTCCTTTATTTAATTGAATGTTAAATTATTCTATTTATGACTTTGGTGTGATAATTTGCTTTTATGCTATGTTATGATGTATTATCTCGTTTGAGAGCGTTTTCAGGAATTTTGGGCTTAAGGGCATTTTGGTCATTTTATAACTATTAATGAGTTAGAGAAAATTAAGGAAGTAATTTGTAGAGGAAATTTATTAGAAAATGAATTAAGTGTAGAAATTGAATTAGAGGAAATATTGTGTAGAAATAAGAGAATTGGGAGAGAAATAGAATTATGTTGTAAAAATAGAAATGAGAGAAAAAGAAAATAAAAGAAAAGAAATAGGAATAAGAGGAAGGAAATAGGAGAGAAAGAGAGAAAGGGGAAATAGAAAGAAAAAGAAGAGAAAGAAAGAGGAAGAGGGAAAAGGAGAAGAAAAGAGGAAAAAGAGTGGAAATCATCAAGAACAAGAGCTAGATCATTTGGAATCCGGGTAAGGGTTAGAAACATTATTATCTTGTCTATGTGTGTAGTTATGTATGTGTATGTTTGTGGATTGAAAGATTTTTATGAGTTTTTGGAAAACCCTAAATTGGTGAAATGTTGTTGATGATGATCCAAATGTGATTTTGTGTTTATAAATGTGTTTCTAATGATGTTTACATGTTGGGTAATGGTTTGGATGATGTCTATTGGAGTAGGATTGATTTTGATGGGGTTTTGGGTTGGGAGAAAACTCAGAACAGCGTTCTGGGAATTTCTGGCATCGCAGGTTCGCCTGGCGAAGCCTGGCGAATGGGCCAGCGAGGGCTCGCCAGCACTCGCCTGGCAAACGGATGAACATTTCTGGGCACGGGCACTCGCCTGGCGAAGGCCAGCGAGCAGGTCAGCGAAGGTTCGCTGAGTTGTTCGCCTAGCGAACTTTGGGTGTTTTTGGGTCTGATGGTTGCTGCCTTGGTTCGCCAAGGGGTTCGCCTAGCGAACTTTGTGTCTGTTTTCTAGCTGGTAGTTGGTTCGCTGGACATTCGTCTAGCGAAGGCGGTAGCGAATGCTCGCTAGAGGGTTCGCCTAGCGAACAATGCTGTTTGTGTAATTTTGTTTTCTGCATAACTTTTGATCTGTGGTTCGGTTTGAGTCGTGGTTTAATGCATTAGAAAGCTTATAAAATGTTCCTTCTTATTAAAATGATTTTGAGATTGTTGACCGATTTAATTATGTCGGGAATTGGGAATAGTGTCGTTTCGTCGACTTTTGTCGTTGTAAGCGTGCGTAATTGATGTGTTTTATGCAATGTGCTTTTAATGTGGATATCGTATGACTTGTATGACGTTATATGATGTGAACGCATGTGAAGACATGTTGTGGTGATGAATTGTGGCCGAAAGGCAAATAAATGCAATGTGTTGTATTTGGTTATATATGCATGTTTGTGGTTGCATATATGTGTGAAGATGCATTGGTTGTCATGAGTTCTTGTATGCCAAGCATCATGATGTGCATTGTTGTCGCATCCTGAGGGACGGAGGTTCCATGGGGAATCTGCTATAACATCGTGAGCCTCGAAAATATGAGGTAAGAATCGCCTGAGGACCTAAAGCGATGGTTATAGCCATTTGCGTCACCGAGTGACGGCGGTTCCGGAGGGAATCCACTATAATATCGTGTGCCCGCCTGTGGGGTGTGAGCGATGATTATAGACGATCGTGTGCCCGCTTGTGGGGTGTGAGCGATCCATAAACATCGTGAGCCCCTTGTGTGGGGTGTGAGCGGTGGGTGAACATCGTAGGCCCGACGGGGAGTTACAGTGATGTAACGAGCGATGGTTCCAGCAGAGTTCCTGAGTAAACTAGTATTGAGATTTGATGGAGTCGGTACCGCATATGCATTTGCATAGAGAGTCGTTGTGTCGGTCTCTTTGCATCTGCATGAATCATGATTGCATTGTTATACGTGGAAAGTCATGATTGATTATTTATGTGGAAAATGGTGATGTACATTTATGATAAATGTATTGTGCATGTTTGATATGCATTGATAAATGGTTGATTTTATGATTGAGCTTGTGATAAGCCTTTGGAAATTGAAATGCAATTGTGTTGGATGTAGTAAATTGTAAATGATATGTTTTGTGTATAAACGTATGCATTGTGTGAGAATAGGTGATTATGTGCATGAATGATATGCTTGGGTTGTGATATATGTTATATAATGGAATTGGTGAGTAATAGTGTATGTGGTAATAAATGTGTATTTTTATGTTGAAATATATAATTATATGCATCGATATTATGATAATGTTTCTTACCCTTCTGCTGTTTTATAATGCTCTATGAGGCATTGCAGAGTAGGTTGCTGAAGGTATTTTGTGAAGCTTAGGACTTCATTTCTTTGGTCGGTCGGCTCTGATATGTAGCACCGGGTAGCTAAGATTACATGATTATTTTGTGATACATTTTGTATATGTATCTTGACTTGAATTGTTTATGTAAACATGATTCCGTGTTGACGGATAGTATTTGATATATATATATATATATATATATATATATATATATATATATATATGATGTTATTCAGTATTTAGATGTTTCCGCTTTTATTCTAAATATTGAGATGTGGGTGTAAGGACGAAGTTCCTCTGTGCAAGTTACCCCACTGTTGCATATCTTTATGAGCAGGTGTTGTATGTTTTAATTTCAAGTATAATGTGACATGCTTCTTTTATGCCATGCTTTGTAATTATACTCTGATGAATTTTTAATATATGCCTAAATGATTAGTACCTGATTATTTTGGGGGGGGGGGGTATAGAAGGGGGTGTTACATTAAGTGGTATCAGAGCCAGTGTTGAGTCAGTTTGTGTCAGTCCTTGTTGGTCTTTGTGGTTCGGTGAGCTGTTTGTTTAACCATAGTTGCTGTTATTGGAAATGAACAGAATATGGCTCGGGCTGTGCAGGGTGTACCGAATGTTACGGGTAATGATGAGTTCAGGAAGAACGAGCCGCCTATCTTCAAGGGAAGATATGATCCTGATGGTGCACAATTTTGGCTTGAGGAGGTTGAAAGAATCTTCCATGTGATGGATTGTGCTGAAGAGAATAAGGTGAGACTGGGTACTCACATGCTGGAGGAAGAAGCAGCTAATTGGTGGGTTAGTTTGCGCCAAGTGTTGGGAGTGGATGATGAAGAGGTTACTTGGGATTTATTTGTCCGAGAGTTTCGAAGGAAGTATTATCCTGAAGGTGTGAAGGAAAAGAAAGAGATTGAGTTTTTGGAGTTGAAACAGGGCAATATGTCTGTTGTTGACTATACTGCTAAGTTTGTGGAACTTGTGCAGTTTTATCCTCATTATGCTAAAGCGACTGCTGAATTTTCTAAGTGTGTGAAGTATGAGAACGGATTGCGTCCGGATATTAAACAGGCAATCGATTATCAGAGGATTAGAAGGTTTTTTGAATTGGTGGACAGTTGTAGGATTTACGAAGAGGATCGTAAGGCGCGTGCTACTCCCTACAAGAGTGTGAATGACAGGAAAGGGAAACAACAGTCTCGTGATGGGCCTTATGTGACACCCGTTGACCATGGTAAGGCGAGGGGTAACTTTGAGAAAAAGGCAAGTGGGGGAAGAATGTCTAGTCCTCCGAGGTGTTACTTTAAGTGTTACAAGTGTGGAGAAGTAGGACACCTTCGGCTTGATTGTGAGAAGAATAAACTGAAATGTTCCAAGTGTGGAGGTTCGGGTCATGTCGCAGCGGATTGTAAGAGAATTAGGGTGAAGTGTTTCAACTGTGGTGAAACAGGTCATATTAGCACGGGGTGTACGAAACCAAAGAGAGCTCCAACTGGTAGGAAGGCTGTTGCATTGGCAGGAGATGAGACTACTAGTGCGGATCGTTTGATTGAAGGTACCTGTTTTATTAATAGTACGCCTTTATTTCGCTATTATTGGTACTGGAGCGACTCATTCGTTTATTTCGTATGAGTGCGCGAAGCGTTTGAATTTGTTGTGGTCTTTTTGGGGTGGTGAGATGGTTATTAATACTTCTGCTTAGGGGTCGGTAATTACTTCCTGGGTTTGTTTAATTGTTCTTTGACCGTTTATGGTAAAGGATTTGTGATGGATTTGGTGTGTTTACAGTTGGAAGGATTAGAATGAGATAAGTGGGGGAGAAGCTGGTACTTCTCCAAGTTGCTTCAGGTATGGAGCGTTGGCTCAGTGTGTTGTGAATTGCAAGATTGTAAGTGCTCTTTGGACAGTGTGGTTCCCGGTTCCGAAGGGAATGCGGAGGTAAGGTTTATGTCAACTGGGGAATTGTGCCTTAGGTGGTTTTGTGCACAAGGTGCAAGAAATGCTACTATAGGTTGGTGGAGACGGTTTATGCCCCATCATGATTGTCGGTTGTCTATTGGCAAATTGAGGAACTGATCACCCTTAATCTATTGTTGATAGCAGACGGGAATTGTGTTGGATGGGATAGACGTATCTTTCCGGCTTTAATAGTGAAATGGAATACATTGTTCGGAATTAATGAAGGATTATGGATTGATTTTGATGATTTGATGAAGATTTTCATATTTGAAGACGAGACAGATTAAAAGTTTTAGTATGTTGGGAAGCCATTAAGAGAGTATGATTGAGTATTATTATTGGTTGTTTTCAGAGTTGTTGGTAACAAAAGGAAAAGATGATTGCACGAGATAATGAGCATGCGATGTATGAGGGAATTTATGAGACTTGGGATGTCAAGGGAAGAGATTGTATATAAATTGTTGAGAAATGAACAAGGTGACGATTAAGATTCATGGTGAGTTATGAATTTGGTTTGGTTTTGGGAGAGGCAGTTGTCAGGCCTAGTGTGTAAGTCGTGTTTGTGTATTCTTTGAGTTGCGAGTCGGTCGTCAAGTGCATTGTATGGGCTTTGCATCTTGTCGTTATTGTCATCTTGGTCGTGTTGTCGTGGTTGTTGCTGTTAGCAAGGTGGTTTGTCAGTTGTGTTATTCATGGTGTGCCTTTCATTGGCCTATTGTTTTGTTGGTCGGATGCGAGAGTTGTGTCCGGTGTTATTCGTATCAGTATATTTTCGAGGACGAAAATTCCTAAGTGGGGGAGAGTTGTAACGCCCCGATTTCGATTATTCCAATTTTTGTTGAGTCCTTTATTTAATTGAATGTTAAATTATTCTATTTATGACTTTGGTGTGATAATATGCTTTTATGCTATGTTATGATATATTATCTCGTTTGAGAGCATTTTCAGGAATTTTGGGCTTAAGGGCATTTTGATCATTTTATAACTATTAATGAGTTAGAGAAAATTAAGGAAGTAATTTGTAGAGGAAATTTATTAGAAAATGAATTAAGTGTAGAAATTGAATTAGAGGAAATATTGTGTAGAAATAAGAGAATTGGGAGAGAAATAGAATTATGTTGTAAAAATAGAAATGGGAGAAAAAGAAAATAAAAGAAAAGAAATAGGAATAAGAGGAAGGAAATAGGAGAGAAAGAGAGAAAGGGGAAATAGAAAGAAAAAGAAGAGAAAGAAAGAGGAAGAGGGAAAAAGAGAAGAAAAGAGGAAAAAGAGTGGAAATCAACAAGAACAAGAGCTAGATCATTTGGAATCCGGGTAAGGGTTAGAAACATTGTTATCTTGTCTATGTGTGTAGTTATGTATGTGTATGTTTGTGGATTGAAAGATTTTTATGAGTTTTTGGAAAACCCTAAATTGGTGAAATGTTTTTGATGATGATCCAAATGTGATTTTGTGTTTATAAATGTGTTTCTAATTATGTTTACATGTTGGGTAATGGTTTGGATGATGTCTATTGGAGTAGGATTGATTTTGATGGGGTTTTGGGTTGGGAGAAAACTCAGAACAGCGTTCTGGGAATTTCTGGCATCGCAGGTTCGCCTGGCGAAGCCTGGCGAATGGGCCAGCGAGGGCTCGCCAGCATTCGCCTGGCAAACGGATGAACATTTCTGGTCACGGGCACTCGCCTGGCGAAGGCCAGCGAGCAGGTCAGCGAAGGTTCGCTGAGTTGTTCGCCTAGCGAACTTTGGGTGTTTTTGGGTCTGATGGTTGCTGCCTTGGTTCGCCAAGGGGTTCGCCTAGCAAACTTTGTGTCTGTTTTCTAGCTGGTAGTTGGTTTGCTGGACATTCGCCTAGCGAAGGCGGGTAGCGAATGCTCGCTAGAGGGTTCGCCTAGCGAACAATGCTGTTTGTGTAATTTTGTTTTCTGCATAACTTTTGATCTGTGGTTCGGTTTGAGGCGTGGTTTGATGCATTAGAAAGCTTATAAAATGTTCCTTCTTATTAAAATGATTTTGAGATTGTTGACCAATTTAATTATGTCAGGAATTGGGAATAGTGTCGTTTCGTCGACTTTTGTCGTTGTAAGCGTGCGTAATTGATGTGTTTTATGCAATGTGCTTTTAATGTGGATATCGTATGACTTGTATGACGTTATATGATGTGAACGCATGTGATGACATGTTGTGGTGATGAATTGTGGCCGAAAGGCAAATAAATGCATTGTGTTGTATTTGGTTATATATGCATGTTTGTGGTTGCATATATGTGTGAAGATGCATTGGTTGTGGTTCCATGGGGAATCTGCTATAACATCGTGAGCCTCGAAAATATGAGGTAAGAATCGCCTGAGGACCTAAAGCGATGGTTATAGCCGTTTGCGTCACCGAGTGACGGCGGTTCCGGAGGGAATCCACTATAATATCGTGTGCCCGCCTGTGGGGTGTGAGCGATGATTATAGACGATTGTGTGCCCGCTTGTGGGGTGTGAGTAATCCATAAACATCGTGAGCCCCTCGTGTGGGGTGTGAGCGGTGGGTGAACATCGTAGGCCCGACGGGGAGTTACAGTGATGTAACGAGCGATGGTTCCAGCAGAGTTCCTGAGTAAACTAGTATTGAGATTTGATGGAGTCGGTACCGCATATGCATTTGCATAGAGAGTCGTTGTGTCGGTCTCTTTGCATCTGCATGAATCATGATTGCATTGTTATACGTGGAAAGTCATGATTGATTATTTGTGTGGAAAATGGTGATGTACATTTATGATAAATGTATTGTGCATGTTTGATATGCATTGATAAATGGTTGATTTTATGATTGAGCTTGTGATAAGCCTTTGGAAATTGAAATGCAATTGTGTTGGATGTAGTAAATTGTAAATGATATGTTTTGTGTATAAACGTATGCATTGTGTGAGAATAGGTGATTATGTGCATGAATGATATGCTTGGGTTGTGATATATGTTATATAATGGAATTAGTGAGTAATAGTGTATGTGGTAATAAATGTGTATTTTTATGTTGAAATATATAATTATATGCATCGATATTATGATAATGTTTCTTACCCTTCTGCTGTTTTATAATGCTCTATGAGGCATTGCAGAGTAGGTTGCTGAAGGTATTTTGTGAAGCTTAGGACTTCATTTCTTTTGGTCGGTCGGCTCTGATATGTAGTACCGGGTAGCTAGGATTACATGATTATTTTGTGATACATTTTGTATATGTATCTTGACTTGAATTGTTTATGTAAACATGATTCCGTGTTGACGGATAGTATTTGATATATATATATATATATATATATATATATATATATATATATATATATATATATAATGTTATTCAGTATTTAGATGTTTCCGCTTTTATTCTAAATATTGAGATGTGGGTGTAAGGACGAAGTTCGTCTGTGCAAGTTACCCCACTGTTGCATATCTTTATGAGCAGGTGTTTTATGTTTTAATTTCAAGTATAATGTGACATGCTTCTTTTATGCCATGCTTTGTAATTATACTCTGATGAAATTTTTAATATATGCCTAAATGATTAGTACCTGATTATTTGGGGGGGGGGGGTATAGAATGGGGTGTTACAGCGGGGGTGTACTCCGATGCCAAAGTCTGGAAAAGAGAGTAAGCAAGTTCAGGAAGTGAAAGTGAGTTAAAATGTAATGTGTAACCTGACCCTCTCAAGCGAGAGGGTATTTATAGGCTGCCCCCAGCGCGGGGCCAACGATCACTTGCACTGGGCTGGATTGCAAGGCCAAATACAAGTGACTGCCAGGGCTTACGTAGCTTAAAGAAGACCAACACGTGGTCTTCACCCTGGGGTAACGGTCCCGAGATCTCCGGAAGGTGGGCAGACCGACTCTTTCAGAGTTAGGAGGTTACATGATGACGTGTCCTCACGAGGAGGAACACGTGGAGATCGAGGAGAGACGAGATGTGTTCTGTAACGCCCCGTTTTGCCAATTTTATTTTATGGAGTCGTTTTGATTATTTTATTATTATTTTATTTTATTTCCGACTTTTATGTGAAAATGTGTTATTTTTCGTCGTGGTTATATTTTATCGCGTTTTGGGAACGTTTGCGAGATATTTGAGTGTGGGGGTATTTTGGACATTTCACATTTAATTTCACTAAGTTAGTAAGAAAAGAAAAGAAAAATAGAAATAGAAAGAATAGAAAGAAAAAGAGAGAAAAGAAAAGTAGAAAAGAAGAAAAGAGAAGAGAAAGAAGAAAAGAGAGGAAAAACTTGTGAAGGAAGAAATCAATCTCCCGACTTTCTAGAAAACGATTAAATCGGGTAAGGGTGCGAAACTCGATTATACTATGATTGTGTATGATTATGTATGTTTGTGTGGAAGTTTTGTTGGTTTTTCAAATATAGGTCTAAATGAGATAAACGAGTAGAAACCGATGTTTTCACGGATGAATTTCGAAATAAATTGCGTAGATTAGTCGTATGAGGTTAGGCCGAGATTATAGAAACTCGTTTGGTTGAAATCGGTTGATATTGTGAGTTTTGATATTTTTGGGTTTTGAGAATGTGAGATTTTGGTGAAAAATAAAAGTCGTGGAATCGGGTTTTTCTTGATCCTAATATGTTGGTATGTATTTATGTGATATTACCGTGTATTTATTCGGAAGAAAGTAATTGAATCGGTCGGGTTTCGGGCGATTACGCAGCTGTACCAGAATGTAGCAGAATTTCTGGTTTTGTGCGCAGTCGTACGGACGCGTGCTGTAGGTGGAAAATTCTGTTTTGGAAAAACTTCGGAAATTCATATCTCTTGAACCGTAAGTCAGTTTTGATCCCCGTTCGAAGCTTTGGGAAGCTAACGAGATGTTCTTTCTAGGAAAAATAGTTTTGAGGTCTGAACCTAGTCCAATCGGTACAGTTTTTTCGAACCGTTTCGTAGTGTCGGGCGTTCGGTTTATGTTTTTGCGTTATTTTGAAATATTCATATCTTCTTCGTTGTTTATCCGATTTAAGTGTTCTTTATATGGATGTGAAGCTAAAAATATGTTCTATGATTTGGTGAAGAAAAATATTATTTTTAGCCGACTTTTGGCCGACTTTACCGATTAATCGTGAATAGTTATTTTTGATGAAATGTTGTGATGATGATTTGTGGCCGAAAGGCAAGAAAATGCTAAGTGTGGTATTTGATGATATATGCATGATTGTGGATGTGTGTGTGCATGCAATGTTAATGTCATGAGTCATTGTATGCCAAGCATCATGATGTGCATTGTTGAAACGTCCTGAGTGGCGGTTTGGTTCCTGATGGAATCCGCTATAACATCGTGTGCCTCGAAAATATGAGGCGCTACCTGAGGACCTAAAGTGGTGGTTATAGACGATTGTGGGCTCCTTTGGAGACTTAAAGCAATCCTTAATGTCGTGTGCCTCGAAAATATGAGGCGTTGCCTGAGGACCTAAAGCGACGGGTGAACACCGTAGGCCCGACGGGGAGTTACTTGAGATTCTCAGTAACGAGCGATGGTTCCAATAGTTCCTGAGTGAACTGATGATGAGACATGAGACATTGGAAGTCGGTACCGCATGGCATGTGCATAGAGTCGTTGTGTCGGTCTATGTGCATTGCATAAATCATGAATTAATTGTGGGTGAATTTGTGAATGTGATTGATGATTGTATGGTATATGTGTGGTGTGTAATGGTATTCGATGCTTGAGAATTGTGCGGTATTATGTTATATGTGGTTGTGGTGAGAATGTGTTACTTGTACATTTTTGTGTTTATATATATAATTTTATTCAATTATATTATGGTTGTTTTTCTCACTCTTCTGCTGTTTTATAACGCTCTATGAGGCGTTGCAGATTAGAGCTGCTGGAGGTATTCCTTTTTGTGAAGCGTTGCGTCTTCATTATTTTGGTCGGTCGGCTCTGATATGTGACTCCGGGTAGTTAGGGTGGCCGCGTGCTATTATTTTGTATATCTGATGATATATTTTGGTTGTACATATGCTACCTGATGTATGACAAACTGTTTATATGTGTATATGTATATATGTTAATCAGATTTTAGATTTTCCGCTTTAATTCTAATTTCTGAAAAGTGGGTGTAAGGAACAAAGTTTCCTCTGTATGATTGCTACCCCACAGTTACATATCATTATGGGCAGGTGTTGCATGTTATGTGTATGTTTGGTTACTTTGATGTGATTCTCCTTTCTATGCCGTATTTCAAATATACTCTGACGAATTTTCGAATTTCCTTTTACTTCTTTAATTGGTTGTTTTTGGGGGTATTAGATTGGGGGCATCACATTAAGTGGTATCAGAGCCAGTTCGTGTCAGTTGTGTTTGTTGTGTCGTTTGCGTCTATTGTGTCTGGCATATTGGGCGAGTTGTGTTGAGCAAGTTGTAGCTTATGCTTCAAGGCAATTAAGAGTTCATGAGAAAAACTATCCTACTCATGATCTTGAATTAGCGGCTATAGTTTTTGTGTTGAAGATTTGGAGGCACTATCTCTATGGTGCGAGGTTCGAAGTCTTTAGTGATCATAAAAGCTTGAAATATTTATTTGATCAGAAAGAGTTGAACATGAGACAGCGGAGATGGTTGGAATTCTTGAAAGACTACGACTTTGGCTTAAATTACCATCCTGGTAAAGCTAATGTGGTAGCCGATGCATTGAGCCAGAAATCGTTGCATATGTCCGCATTGATGGTGAAAGAGTTGGAACTTTTGGAATCGTTTAGAGATTTGAGTTTGGTGTGTGAAGTGACATCGGTTAGTGTAAGGCTTGGAATGTTGAAAGTTACTAATGAATTTTTGTTGTCGGTAAGTGAGAAACAGAAGTTGGATTTGAAATTCGTTGATTTGATGATGAATGAGAATGTGGATTTCAAGGTTGATAATTTTGGTGTTTTGAGATTCAGTGGTCGTATTTGTATACCTGATGATGCGGAGTTGAAAAGAATGATTTTGGAGGAAGGACACCGGAGTAATTTAAGTATTCATCCGGGAGCGAATAAGATGTACCAAGATTTGAAGAAGATTTTCTGGTGGTCTGGTTTGAAAAGAGATGTGGCTCAGTTTGTGTATGCATGTTTGACTTGTCAGAAATCGAAAGTGGAACATTTGAGACCTAGTGGTTTGTTGCAACCGTTGGATATTCCTGAGTGGAAATGGGATAGCATTTCGATGGATTTTGTGACGGGATTACCGAACACTCAGCGTGGGCATAATGCTATTTGGGTGATTGTGGACATGCTGACTAAATCGGCGCATTTTATTCCAATTGACATCAGTTTTTCTTTGGAACGGTTAGCTGAGATCTATATCAGTGTGGTTGTGAAATTGCATGGGGTTCCTTTAAGTATTGTTTCTGATCGAGATCCTAGGTTTACGTCGAGATTTTGGGAAAGTTTACAGAAGGCTTTGGGTTCTAGATTGAGGTTGAGTTCGGCTTATCATCCGCAGACGGATGGTCAGACCGAAAGAACGATTCCGTCTTTGGAGGATTTGTTGAAAGCGTGTGTTTTGGAACAAGGTGGTACGTGGGACAGTTATCTTGCATTGGTTGAGTTCACGTATAATAACAGTTTCCATTCTAGTATCGGAATGGCACCTTTTGAGGCTTTATATGGACGAAGATGTAGAACGCCGTTGTGTTGGCACGAAACTGGTGAGAGTTCTGTGGTTGGACCGGAATTAGTGCAACAGACGACGGAAAAGGTAAAGTTTATTCGTGAGAAAATGAAGGCTTCTCAGAGTAGACAAAAGAGTTATCATGATCGGAGACGGAAGGATCTTGAGTTTCAAGAGGGTGATCACATATTTATGAGGGTTACGCCGGTAACGGGTGTTGGTCGTGCTTTGAAATCTAAGAAGCTTACTTCTCGATTTATTGGTCCTTACCAGATATCTGCGAGAGTGGGTGCTGTAGCGTATCGTGTGGCGTTACCGCCGAATCTGTCGAATTTGCATGATGTTTTTCATGTTTCACAGCTACAGAAGTATGTTCCGGACCCTTCACATGTGATTCCGATGGACGAGGTTGAGGTAAGAGATAACCTTACGATCGAGGCATTACCAGTTAGTATTTTGGATCGCGAGGTGAAGCGGTTGAGGGGTAAAGAGATTGCACTTGTGAAAGTGGCGTGGGGAGGCGCTGCTGAGGGTAATTTGACGTGGGAGTTGGAAAGTAGGATGCGGGAGTCGTATCCAGAGTTGTTTGTATCAGGTAAGATTTTCGAGGACGAAAATTTCTAAGTGGGGGAGAATTGTAACGCCCCGTTTTGCCAATTTTATTTTATGGAGTCGTTTTGATTATTTTATTATTATTTTATTTTATTTCCGACTTTTATGTGAAAATGTGTTATTTTTCGTCGTGATTATATTTTATCGCGTTTTGGGAACGTTTGCGAGATATTTGAGTGTGGGGGTATTTTGGACATTTCACATTTAATTTCACTAAGTTAGTAAGAAAAGAAAAGAAAAATTGAAATAGAAAGAATAGAAAGAAAAAGAGAGAAAAGAAAAGTAGAGAAGAAGAAAAGAGAAGAGAAAGAAGAAAAGAGAGGAAAAACTTGTGAAGGAAGAAATCAATCTCCCGACTTTCTAGAACACGATTAAATCGGGTAAGGGTGCGAAACTCGATTATACTATGATTGTGTATGATTATGTATGTTTGTGTGGAAGTTTTGTTGGTTTTTCAAATATAGGTCGAAATGAGATAAACGAGTAGAAACCGATGTTTTCACGGATGAATTTCGAAATAAATTGCGTAGATTAGTCGTATGAGGTTAGGCCGAGATTATAGAAACTTGTTTGGTTGAAATCGGTTGATATTGTGAGTTTTGACATTTTTGGGTTTTGAGAATGTGAGATTTTGGTGAAAAATAAAAGTCGTGGAATCGGGTTTTTCTTGATCCTAATATGTTGGTATGTATTTATGTGATATTACCATGTATTTATTCGGAAGAAAGTAATTGAATCGGTCGGGTTTCGGGCGATTACGCAGCTGTACCAGAATGTAGCAGAATTTCTGGTTTTGTGCGCAGTCGTACGGACGCGTGCTGTAGGTGGAAAATTCTGTTTTGGAAAAACTTCGGAAATTCATATCTCTTGAACCGTAAGTCGGTTTTGATCCACGTTCGAAGCGTTGGGAAGCTAACGAGATGTTATTTCTAGGAAAAATAGTTTTGAGGTCTGAACCTAGTCCAATCGGTACAGTTTTTTCGAACCATTTCGTAGTGTCGGGCGTCCGGTTTATGTTTTTGCGTTATTTTGAAATATTCATATCTTCTTCGTTGTTTATCCGATTTAAGTGTTCTTTATATGGATGTGAAGCTAAAAATATGTTCTATGATTTGGTGAAGAAAAATATTATTTTTAGCTGACTTTTGGCCGACTTTACCGATTAATCGTGAATAGTTGTTTTTGATGAAATGTTGTGATGATGATTTGTGGCCGAAAGGCAAGAAAATGCTAAGTGTGGTATTTGATGATATATGCATGATTGTGGATGTGTGTGTGCATGCAATGTTAATGTCATGAGTCATTGTATGCCAAGCATCATGATGTGCATTGTTGAAACGTCCTGAGTGGCGGTTTGGTTCCTGATGGAATCCGCTATAACATCGTGTGCCTCGAAAATATGAGGCGCTGCCTGAGGACCTAAAGCGGTGGTAATAGACGATTGTGGGCTCCTTTGGAGACTTAAAGCAATCCTTAACGTCGTGTGCCTCGAAAATATGAGGCGTTGCCTGAGGACCTAAAGCGACGGGTGAACATCGTAGGCCCGACTGTGAGTTACTTGAGATTCTCAGTAACGAGCGATGGTTCCAATAGTTCCTGAGTGAACTGATGATGAGACATGAGACATTGGAAGTCGGTACCGCATGGCATGTGCATAGAGTCGTTGTGTCGGTCTATGTGCATTGCATAAATCATGAATTAATTGTGGGTGAATTTGTGAATGTGATTGATGATTGTATGGTATATGTGTGGTGTGTAATGGTATTCGATGCTTGAGAATTGTGCGGTATTATGTTATATGTGGTTGTGGTGAGAATGTGTTACTTGTACATTTTTGTGTTTAGATATATAATTTTATTCAATTATATTATGGTTGTTTTTCTCACCCTTCTGCTGTTTTATAACGCTCTATGAGGCGTTGCAGATTAGAGCTGCTGGAGGTATTCCTTTTTGTGAAGCGTTGCGTCTTCATTATTTTGGTCGGTCGGCTCTGATATGTGACTCCGGGTAGTTAGGGTGGCCGCGTGCTATTATTTTGTATATCTGATGATATATTTTGGTTGTACATATGCTACCTGATGTATGACAAACTGTTTATATGTGTATATGTATATATGTTAATCAGATTTTAGATTTTCCGCTTTAATTCTAATTTCTGAAAAGTGGGTGTAAGGAACAAAGTTTCCTCTGTATGATTGCTACCCCACAGTTGCATATCATTATGGGCAGGTGTTGCATGTTATGTGTATGTTTGGTTACTTTGATGTGATTCCCCTTTCTATGCCGTATTTCAAATATACTCTGACGAATTTTCGAATTTCCTTTTACTTCTTTAATTGGTTGTTTTTGGGGGTATTAGATTGGGGGCGTCACATGTTCCACGAGACATGAAGCCCCTGCTCGATAGTGTCTGGCCAGCGTGTGCTCGACGAGGAGGAGGTTCGAGCATGCTCGGCGTTGGGTAGACTTGGGCCTTATTGGGCCACATCAGTATTTGGCTGGGCCTGCTCGACCGATGGGCAGGCGCCGACCCGATCCAGAACAGTTATAATTATAATATACACTTTAAGTAAAAAAAATATTCTATCTTAAACATATTATATCTTCCTTTTATCTATATATATATATATATATATATATATATATATATATATATATATATATATATATATATATATATATATATATATATATATTAGTGGTAAATAGTTATATATATTATTTATTTTCAAAAATCATTTTATGAATTTGTTAGACTAATGGTTCATGTTCATGTCTCTTATCCGAAAGTTCTTGCGTTCGATCTTCGAAATGCCACATTTTTTCACATGTTTTATAATTTATTTTTAAATTTTAGACTTTTTATAAAAATATAAGTTGAAGAATAACACACCAATTATACCATAAACTTATATTTTAAATTTTTCTAATTTTCACAACAATAAAAGAATATTAAATAAACAAATTTATTTAAAAAGTAACTAAAAAGCCTAATTAAAATAGTAAAATTTTCTTTAAAAAAAATACTAAATGACTATTTTAATTAAAAATAGTTCTAGTAATCTTTGTTTTTATATTTTATATATATATATATATATATATATATATATATATATATATTGTTTATTTTCTAAAATTAATAAATCAATTTGTTAGACTAATAGCTCATACTCATTGTCTAAATGAGATCCATAGAGTTACACAAGTTTCTAACGATTATAAAACATAGTGTGAACATAATGCGGATGTCAACGTAAATCCAACAAAAGATGAACAACTGCCGTAAAAACATAAGCTAAAATTTCAAAGTCTTCAAGCCTTTCCTTTAGCTTTATCTTTTCCTGAACTACCTGAAATATTGGACATGGGGTGAGATATAATTTATCTCAGTGGATCCCACGTATTTTATTGGTTCGCTTATCCAAATGTGTCTATTACTACCACATTAACCTAATACTGCACATTCGTATTAGGCGAGGGAACTAAGGGATCAAAACTCTTGAGTTTTCACAATGCGTGATCACACGATCACCTATTACCACATTCGAAATAACAAGTGTTTAAGAAAATGGAACTCTTATTACAACTATTCTCATACTCACAATACACAAGCGTATAAGAGAACAAAGCTCTTATTGCTTCCAAAACATAAGAACATCGGCTCCTAACTATGCGGTCAATGGATATGCTAGGCAAAAGTTAGTCTCTTTGAACAGAGTGAATTCGAATTACTAAGCCTTATCCATTCGGGCATGGTTTTACGAAGCGACCTACCCCCGTAGTCTTGAAAATGTACATTTTGGGGACTTACATGCCTGATCATACTCCACCCTTTAAAAAAATTTTAGTTTTTCTAATTTTCACAACAATACAAAAAGTATTAAATAAATAAATTTTCTTTAAAAAATAACAAAAAAGCCCAATTAATATAGTAAACTTCTTAATATGTCAATTATATTTTATAATTTTATTTATTAAGTGTAAAAATATAACTAATTTAAAAATTAAAAAAAAAAACTAGTGCCAAAAGTCGCAGCAAATATCGCAGTAAGGTTCTCAGCAAAATCTGCAACAAACTTCGCAGCAATTCCTGCGACATTCCAAAGACTTTTGAGGTTTCCCTCGATAACCAATTCCTGCGAAATAGGTAAGGTCTCAGGAATTCCTGCGAAATTTGCTTCAACTCTATTTTTCGCAGAAAATAATATTTCACGATATAAATTCGCAGGTAAAGTCCCAGGTATTCCTTTCCCCAGAAAAATCCGCAGGTAATTCGTGTATTTCTAATAGTGGAAACAAAAGAGGGACCGTCACTAGATTTGTTTAATAGTTTTCTTTATTTAGCAATGAGAACTTTGACATCTAATTTTGTTCTTTTCAGAAAAAATTAGCTTATATTTCTCCTGAAGCTAGGGCGATAAGCTTGGAGAAATATTCGTTGCGCCAAGAAAACTTTCGCTATTGGATGTATTCGTTTTATCGCCTTTTCCACAGATATTTTTCCTACTTTGTCTTTATAGCTTTTAACTTTTCTTATACATGGCTGGGTCACAAGAAGAAATTCATTATAAGAATCTTTTATACATCACGCTCCTTATGCAATATGTATACAGAATATCCATGTTTGTCTTTTCGGTGATTGGGAGATCTATGAATGGAATGGTATTTAACTCATTCAAAGGATATACCATTATGAGTATTCTCTCTTATTTTATTTTTGCCCATGTTGTTGGTTCAATGTGGTACGTCTTGGGAACACAGGTAAGTAAAGTGGACATTTCAAACTTCATTTTCAAAAAAATATAAACTTCTTGCTTTGAATTGAAATAATTTTATATAATCATTTTGATTTCTTGTTTTCTTAAAGAGGGTCAGCCAATGTGCCTACCCATCATCTTGCTTTCTATAAGGCGCCAAAGAAGGCGGTGAAGGAAATTATCGCGATTCAAAGACGTTTTCTTTGGGTAGGAGCTTCAGATAAAGGATACGTGCCTTGGATTTCTTTGAGCAATGTGTGCAAACCTAAAGATATTGGTGGCCTCGGCGTAAAACATGTTGGACGATTCAACTGCGCTCTGTTAGCAAAATGGATTTGGAAATTCTATAGTGGTGGAAATGAAATTTGGAGACAGACTATGGTCAACAGGTACGGTAATTTGAGTATCAAATTGCAATCTGCTGCTGAAGTTGGGAGTCAGTGTTACGAATCTCCTTGGATGAAGGACCTATTATCTATCTCAGTTTCCGAAACCAGTTGTTGTTTCAATGATTGTTTGAATTGTACTGTTGGAGATGGCGCTAATGTATCGTTTTGGCACTCGATTTGGATCAGTAATGAAAAGTTGATCCATCGTTATCCTAATTTGTACCAGTTTTGCAGGTCTAAGTACTGCTCAGTTAAAGACATGGGAGAGTGGGATGGTTGTTCTTGGAGATGGAGATTGAATGATTTCTTGGATATTGGCAATTCTAATGTGGATTCTGAGCGGATTAATTGTTTTCAGCTGCTGGCTCAGTCCTCTATATCTAAAGATGTGTTAGATGTTTGGAATTGGAATCTTCATGATTCTAATGAGTTCTCTGTCAATTCTTTTTACCATTCTTTGAACTGCTCAGTTTACGTTAGTGAGGCTGGTATGGTGAACACTGATTTGCTGCATATTCTGTGGAGGACGGCGCTCCCGGCTTCTGTCCAGTTTTTTGGGTGGAGGTTGGCTCATGACAGGTTGCCTACAAGGTCCAATTTGGCAATTAGAAGGCTTATTGTTAGTGAACATGACAAGGTTTACATTTTTTGCTTTCACCATCTTGAAGATTCCGCTCATCTATTTTTTTCTTGTACCAAATCCGTTTTAGTTTGGAATAGTATATGCGAGTGGGTGGGCATAGACAGAATTTTGGAAACTAATTGTTCCCCCCATGCGAAGGCTTGGTTCTCGAGGCTAAAAGGTCGTTGTGCAGTGGGTAAGATAAACTCTCTTTGGTTTATAACTTGTTGGATAATTTGGAGATTTAGGAACAAAATATTGTTCAACGATGTGATGTTTAATGCTAGCGACATTGTCAATGAAATCAAAACTTACTCGTGGAATTGGTTGATTTTGGGTAGCCTTGATAGTAAGTCTTGTAGATTATATGAATGGTATAAATTCCCATTAGATTTTTTGTAATTCCGTTGTCGGATTGGTGGTTGTACTATTTTGGTTCGAGATTTCCTTAATCTCTATTACAGAATTGCTTATAAAAAAAAAAAATCAAAAGTAACTATATGCACTACATTGATGGACTGTAATTCTAAATGGAGCAGTATGACAACAAAATGGAGTAATGATACGGGGGCAATCGAGTGTTTGAACGCCAAGTCAGAGTTTTCTTATGGAATCTTTGCGAGAGCTGTTTCATTCACTACAGAAGATAAAGTAACTAATAAATATGCATTTGCAGTGTTTTGGGGACTTCAGGTATATACTTTTGTTCTTTTATTTTCTTTCTGTAACTTAAATTGTATACATTTTGCTTTTTATTTATTCACCTATAATCTTTAATATAGCAAATAACTTCTACCGCTTCAAATCTATCCCCGAGCAATTACATTGGGGAAGTCATATTTGCATTTTTCATCATGGTACTAGGAATGACGCTTTTTCCATTGCTCATTGGAAATGTGCAACTCTATCTTCAATGTTTTGGAACAAGGTAGAAACTTTTTCTCTTACTTATGCTTTAATGGTGGGTAATGACAATGTGTATTTTCCTTATTATGTATTTCTAACGAAGTCAATATGTTTTGCTCCATCATGTTTGCAGGCCTCTGGAAATGCAACTTTGACTTCTTGAAGTTAAGAAATGGATGAAACGATTTCACATGCCCGAAGATATTCAAAGGTATCACATCAACATTTCTAAAACAAAACTATTAAATTATAAATTACAAATAATGTACATACTGCGTTTTTCATGCAGGCGAGTAGAAAATTATCTAATATTTAATTGGGACGTAACAAGAGGTCTTTCGGATGAAATGATACTAAAATATTTCTCAAATGATCTCAGAAGAGACATACGACGTGAAATCTACAAATTTGTTGAAAAGGTATGTATTCGAAAATTTTAAAGAAGTTATTTGATTAATCTTAATGTGAGTTTTGTTTATTAGATTTAAAAGTTATGTGAGATTTCAAATCTCATCGATCATGCTTTCAATAAGATTGTCTTTTTCTTATCTGTTAACAAGTGAGACATTGTTATAATTCAATATAATTAAACGTGATTTTCTTGTACAGGTTCCAATTTTTTCTGCATTGCGTGGAAATGAGCCTATATTAGATGCCATTCGTGAGGGTCTAAAACAACATACATATAGCGCTGGAACTATAATTTTGGAAAAGGACCAGCAATTAAAGAACACGTTGTTTATTAAGTATGGAAATTTGGAGAGCATTGAAAGCGATCCAACTAAACTTCAGTTATCTGACGGGGATGTTTATGGCATTGAACTTTTATATCGGTATCTTAAACAATCAACGGAATTAGAAGGTAATATACTTGATACAATGATAAACAATCAACTGAAATAGAATTTAAAAATATACGTGATACAATAATAAATTTTCTGAATATAAGTAGCAATAATCATTGACAATGCCATATACAAATTTAAGAACATATTTCATTTATTTTATTAGAACTAAAGTGGTTAGCTATAATTTAGTTAGTTAACTAGCTAACTTAGTTATTAAATCTTCTATTAAAATCTAGAGAGAGAAAAGTGAACAAAATTTCATTTTATCTTTTATTTATCAATATGGTTTTTAAGGAGTCTTTTTTTTTTTCAATGACTCATGCATATTTTTAGTTATGAGATGAATCTTCATCTCTTTGATATCGTGGTTTGTAATCCAATTTCAATTGCAGATGGTGGAGAAGAAAATACTGAAGAACATGGTATAAAGAGTGAAGTAACGTTAAAATGTTCAAATGGTGTAGTAGCATAAAGTGGAAGTCAATAACATTAGAAATACATATAGGGATAAATACATATAGGGAAAAAGGGATAAATTGTAGTGTAAATTTGAAAGATGAAGAAAGTTAAATTAGGAAGATCGATAACATGTTTTTTTTTTTCTCTTAAAAAAATATAAAACCAAATAAAACTAAAATTATTAATTTAAAATGAAACAAAATAAAAATTTAAAAAAGGGAGAAGCTCTTCTACATTACACAGTTTCCTAAAATTATTTCAAATCTCACTTAGAAATTGTTTTAAAGCCTTAAAATTGTTTCAATGCTCTTCTCAGAAATCGTTTTAAAACTCTTCTAAAAATTTGTTTCTCAATCTCTTCTTAGAAATTTTTTCTCACTCTCTTTTCATAAATAGTTTCTCTTATGCATTTTTCAAAAATCGTTTCTCAAAAATCTAGAAAATAATTCTCCGTTTCTCAGACATTGGCTCTGTTTGGTAAAAATAGCGGTTGACTGATAAGTTAGCTGATAGCTCATAGCTTATGACTGATAGTTGGTAAATGATAGCGTATAGTTTATAGCTGATGACTGATGACTTATAGCTGATAAGCTAATTGAAGTGTTTGGTAAAATTAGCGGTTTAATTAGGTGATTAAATAAAATGACATAAAAGATATTTAATAATTATTATTTTATTTTAAATTATAATAAATTATAAAGGATAGTAGTGGATTTTAGTTAAAATTATAAGGGTAAAAGTGGAATAAAAAATGATAAGCTATAAGCTATAAGCTAAAACCCTATTTAAAATAGCGTCTGGAAAATAAGCTATAAGCTAATAAAATAAGCTATAAGCTCATGATGAAAAGACCGTTACCAAACAGGTATTTTATTGTCATATGAACTTATAAGCTATAAGACATAAGCTATAAGCTCAAAAAATATTTTCCCAAACAGAGTCATTGTCTCTTCATTAAAGAAGTAAACCAACCTTTAATCCATAAATTCTTTGATTTTCAGGTAAGCTCATCAATATATTGATTCGTCTCTTCATTCTCTTCTGCATTTCATCTCGATAAGCTTTAAAATAAACCCTCTTTGTAGAATTTACATATTTCAAAAGAGTGTGTTTTAGGAGTTAATTTACTAAATGGTTGAATATGGACAAGTTTGTTATTCAGTTTATGTTGCAATTAAACCTTGTTAATGATATGTGGTTCCTTGGCATATTAGGACCATCTGACTTAATTGTTTAGTTAAAATTAGGAATTTAAGATCGCATATTTCTCATATTTTCAGGGAAGAAAACTAATGTGTGGATTTATTAGTTTTTTTAGCTATGAATTCCCATGTGCCTCTTTTTTGGATAAGCCGATTCAGACCATTATCCTGGTTGTTGTTAGAAATAAATTAGGCCTACCTAATTAATAATTTGTTAACCACTGAGAGAGTTTGGTCTAGTCCCCCTCCGTTGTATCTTGACTTTATTTATTCTATTGTTATGTTCTTTTTTTATTATTTAAAAAAACTTGTTTAAAATTTATTTGGATTTGTATTTTGTTGTGTATGATGACTATATATAAAATTGGTTTATTCAACCAGGTTTTCCGGTTTAATATAGTTTAGCCATACAATTTTGTTGGGGAGTCTGGAAGAGTCTAGAGCATCAACGAGACTAATGCTCTAGGACAACAAGAGAGAGACGCCACATCTCAACTAAAAATTTTAAGGTGTTAAATAAATGAGTCATCTCTCTTATAAATCCAACATTTCACTCATTTATAGGCAATGTGAGACTTTAACCACTCACCCTTGCACACAACATTCTCCCCCACAAGTGTGAGTCCCTCACATCCTATAACAGGATCCAGCACTGGATCCAGCTCCCGCTTCCCCATAAAGGCGAACCACGGCTCTGATACCACTTGTAACGACCCGAAAATCTAAATCAATTATTTAATTATTTATTTAATTAATTTAGAAGGAATTGAGAGGTTTTTGATGATTTTGGAGAATTTTGGAGTAAAAGAGTGTTTTTGGATAATTTAATTAAGTAAATGAGCATGTGTTATTTATATTATTATTATTATTAAAAATAAAATGAGAAAGGGCAAGGTGGTCGTATTGGGAAGTAAGTAAGGATAGGATGGGAAGTCCATAAGTTGGGATTTGTTAGCCAAAGAAAGAGAACGATCATTTTCTCATTTTGTCGTATCTTTTGTGAAGAACACTGAAGAAGAACTAGGGCTTGAGGATTACTAGAGGAATCTTGAAGAAAGAAGGAAAAAGCTTCGGATTACTCTAAGGTATGGGGAGAGTTCATAATTTCTTATAGTTTTATAGGAATTGGAGATGAATAAATTAAGGATTGTATGAATTATGTTGATTTTGATGATTGTTGATGTGGAATGAGTAATTTGATGAAAGTATGATGAATTTGATTGATATGTATTGCTAGATGTGTGTTTTGTGAGTATTTTTGATCAAAATTTGTGGGGAAAACTGATTTTTTGGGTAATCGAAGTCAAAAACGCAGAAAAAACACTTTTCGGGAAAAGTTGGGTTTCCTCACATCCTGACACGGGTCGTGTCACACAACACGGGCACCCGTGTCAGCCTAATGGTTGGGGAAAATAAATAATTTTGTTACAGAGTTTCTGACACGGGCCGTGTCACAGGACACGGGCGGCCGTGTCAGGCCTCTGTTCCTGCTGAAAATTTTTCTGTTTTGGGTTTTACGTGTAGGCCTCCTGACACGGGCCGTGTCACTGGACACGGGGGGCCGTGTCAGGCCACTGAGTATTTTCTGTTTTTGCTGTTTTGACGTTTTTCGTGCTGATTTTTGCTGTCTCGTTGCTTTGCCGTTGTATGGATGTTAACACATGATTTTTATGATGAATATTGTTGAAAATGAAATGAATGATGCACATGTTGATATTTGGATGAAATGAAGAGCTTAGCATCATTGCATTTCATGGCATTTTATGTTGGGGCTTCGGCCTATTGGTAGCTTCAATCCCATAGTGCGGATTGGAGTGATATGTTGTTATGTTATGCTCCCTTGTGGAGGGTTGATGGCCAGTGTCCATCACATGGAGGAAAAATCGGTACCACATGCATCCTTTACATACCATTATGTTTGACATAGCATTTTGTGAAGTAGTTGAGACTGTGTTGTGAATAATTATTGATGATGATTCCGATGTTGTTGTTTCTTATTTATTTATTTTCCATGTCTTTGTATTACTATAATGAATTATGTTTTCTCACCCTGCCTGCTTGGAAATGTTGCCTCTTATGTGGGTAACTTGCAGATAACCAAGAATAGCTACGAGGTGACGAAGGATGTAGCTTTGGAGTGTTTCGTTATGGTGTTTGATTTAGACATATTTACTATGAAGTACTTTATGGAATTGAAAATAAAAGTTGATTTCCGCTGCGTAGTTGTTAATTTTGATATTGATGAACGAGTAACCCGTGTTACGGGACAGGATAATGATTGTTATATGATGTCTTTGAATATGTGTGACACCCTTTATGTCGTTTTTACTCTGATAATATGAAATGTTTCACTAGAAATTGTATGTGAGGTAGAAGGGTGTTACACCACTGTTGGGTAGTCCGGGAGAGTCGAGAGTACCAACGGGACTAATGCTCCACGACAACAAGAGAGGGAGACACCACATCTCAACCCAAAACCTTAAGGTGTTAGGTAAATGGACCCTCTCTCTTATAAATCCAACATTCTATCCGTAATGTGGGACTTTAACCACTCACAATTACACATAACATTTTGTGAGGAGAGAGAGAGAGAGAGAGAGAGAGAGAGTAAAAGAGAAGTAATTGCATTATTAGGGTTGATATTGAAATGGAATTACAATATGTATTTATATACAACTAGGTGACTTGAATACTAAGTAACCAACATAACAAACCATAATCCTAACTTGGGCTTGGGCTACAACTTATATTATATCACAACGTACCCCCTTATAATTCAAGTTGTTGAACACAAACTAATCATAGTTGAACTAAACTATTCCTAATTTCTTTATCAAAGTTACACTACTGGAAAAATGCTTTTAACGTCGGACGCGAAATGCATTTTACCTCGGCAGCAGTAGCGAGGTAGTGAATGTCGTCATGAAAAGTAATAGCTTATAAACTCAGTTATTTAAACACCGAGGGGTAAATTAATTTGCACATGAGTTCGAACCCCAACATCTGTATTTTTATTATTTACAAAACTAGCGCCTCATACATGTCGGTTTACAATTAAACCGAGGGGTAAGATATAGTGTTTTTTTAATTGAAATTTGTTACATTGTGTCATACCCCAAATTTTGACCACTAAGATTTCCCATCATTGTGCAAATCATCAGCACAATATGGATGTACCTTTGTACCTCATCAGTCTCCCCAAAGATGGGTGAGCATCCACTACAATCAAAATTAGGGTTTCAAGCCCTCTCAGAGCCTTAGACAAAGGATCAATCAAGGAATGACATGATCTTCAACTTGTCTAAACCTCTCAAACATCCATAAAGGATCAAGAGGACTCCCACATCAAGAATTAAGCACAAGAGTGCAACATTTCAAGTGGATCAAGCCTCAAGTTCATCTAATACAAAGTCAACTGACGCAGAAAGTCAAAGTTTGACTTTTGGTCAACTTTGACCTTCACAAGCAATTACTCAAGAAAATATGATGGATGATTTAATTTGATCAAATTTAAATCAAGAAATCATGCAAAATTGCAAAATTGATCAAATTGAAAGAAACTTAGAAATTTTTTCTAAGTTAAAATCATGTTCAAGTGCACAACTTTTCGAGGTTGTAACTATTGATCCAAACATCCATTGATTTTGAGTAAGAGCTACTTTTAAAGAGGGTATTTGATACTTCAACATTGTAGAAGGAATCAACTCAAAATATCATAAGGATTGAAAGATATAAGTGATCAAAGTTGGGAATTCTTAATGTCCAATGTTCTGACATTGCATAGGGACATCATTAATATTTTTTCAGCAAGAATGCCCCAACTTCAAGCACGTTTTTCTCCATGATCCAAGTTGAACCAGGTCTGGAGTCAAACATGAAAGTTGAAGTACGTTGTCTCAGCTTTCCAGAAAGGTGTAGAACGTCCTTGCAGCATACTCGAGCAGGGAGATATGATTTTCGCAAGAAGCAGTGATAAAGCAGAATTTTCATGACAGCTTTTGGGACAGATTTGACTACACAAGTTCAAGACCATTTTGGATGGCTTTGCAAGCTGAACTAAGACCAAAGTCAAACATCAAAGTTAAATTATGTCATTAGGGCTTTCCAAAATGTATAAGAACTCCCATTAATTCAACTTGAGCAAGGAGTTATGAACCTCACAACAGGCCTTGCTCGAGCTGATTTTTTAGGACAGATTTTGTGCACTTTTCTTGTGCCACCCAATTTTCAAGCTTTGTCACCATGCAATACAAGCATCAAAGATGCAATTCACTTCAATTCAAAATATCATAGTGGATTAAAAGATACAAGTGATTAAAGTTTGGAATTATTAATGTTCAATGTCTAATGTTTCAACATTGCATAGGGACGTCATTAATATTTTTCCAGCAAGAATGTCCCAACTTCAAGGATGTTTTTCTCCATGATCCAAGTTGATTCAAGCCAAACCTTGAACATCAGAGTTGAAGTACATTGTCTCAGCTTTCCAGAAAGGTGTAGAACGTCCTTGTAGCATACTCGAGAAGGGAGATATGATTTTCGCAAGAAGCATTGATAAAGCAGAATTTTCATGACAGCTTTTAGGACAGATTCGACTACACAAGTTCAAGGCCATTTTTGATGACTTTACAAGCTGAACCAAGACCAAAGTCCAACATCAAAGTTGAAGTACGTTGTCTCAGCTTTCCAGAAAAGTGTAGAACGTCCTTGTAGCATACTCGAGCAGGGAGTTATGAATTTTACAAAACGGCTTGCTGCAGCTGAATTTTTCATGGGGCAGATTTGCACATTTCTTGTGCCACACGAATTTCCAACCCTTGTCATCACTTTGGACACCTATGAGGATCAAATCTAAAGGGGACAATCACTGAGCCAAGCCTCCAAAGTCCTTGGAACAAGAAGTAGCATGTTATTCCTAAAAATCCCTAAAAGAGGGACAAGACTCCAATTTTGGATTGGAGCATTTAATAGATGCTTAGAGGTGGCATGGACTGACACATTTGCAACTGAATTCAGTCAAGATTCCTCCAATAAGTAGGGAACTAAAGCTCTGTGTCCTAACCTCTAGTCAATGGCTAGAGGAGACTTGGATTTTCATTGGCCAACATTGGCCAAACCTCTGCTGCAGCCACCATTCACTGTTGCTGTGGAAACAAACTTGCTCTACTATAAATAGAGCTCCTTTGTGTTCAGTTTGAGTACACCAAAGCCATCAAACAGATGCTTTCCTCAAAATCTCTTCTTTCACCTCAAATTTGCCTTCCAAAGCAAGTAATTCTGAGTTTTTGAGTTAGAAAGCAATTCCACTCAAACTAATCACACACACACACCTCATATATATCATATGTAAGCTGTGCAAACTATCACAAGTGACCTGTAATCACAAAATCACAAAGTCACTTCTCAAAACCTCAAAATGGCACTTTTTTGCATTTTTCAAGCCATGTCTTGATTCAGTCACTATCCAAACCAGATAAAACCTCAAACACACTCCAAATATCATCCTTGAACTGTCCCAAATGGTTCCCAACATCTGGAACACCATTTGAGAGAGTTGCTATTTTGGTCACTTTTAACCCCTTTTGCAAGAAAGGGACAGTTTGTGTTTTTGCAGGTACCAGTTGATTCCAATCATCCTAAAAGCTTCTAAGGGATCATTTGAGTGTGTCTAAAGCATCAAATCATTTCTGGAACAAGAGGCTTGACAGATTGCACAAAAACTCCAAAAAGCTCAAAAAGAGGTAAGCATCACAACTTGGAATCCTTGAAATCATGCATTGCTTTGAAGTCCACTGATCATACACATCTCATACATGTTGTATATGTTGTATTTGAGCTAATTCACCATGTAATCCATGCCTGTATCAAAGTGTAGCACAGAAAATGCAATTATAGGTCCTTTTCAAAACCACTATTGGGTTTTGAGGAGGGAGTGTGATCTGAAAAAACTACCACCACCATTGGATGCCTTGTGAAATTCTGGGCGAGATGCATATAAATTTTGTCTCAAACCATTGAGATTTGAGAAAGTTATGGGTGTTGGAAGTTTGATAAAAAAGATGTTGAAAACTCATGAGTGATGTCTCATGAGTGATGTCTCATGAGTGATGTTGTGACATCACATTCATCTTTTTCTTAGTTTATCTTCAAAACTCAACCAATTTTTTCACATAGCAAAAATTATCATTTTCCAAATCTGTTTTACACACTTGTTATTCATACTCCATAATATTTTAATCCACCAAAAAATCACAAAAAATATTATTATTTGATATATTTTTAATATATTCAAAAATATTGTTTTAAATTGTTTTAAATGCTTTTAAAATGATTTCTTTTTCTTGATTTTTAAAACCAAAATGATTTTAAATATTCATGTGGATAAAATACTTTTTCATAAACCTTAATCACTGTTTATAACATGATTAATGATTTTATTTGATATTTTTTTTATCATTTTTTACTTGATTTTTCTTTGAAAAAATGCTCTTTAAAAAAATGAAATTAGGGTTTTTGATTAATTCAACCCTCATCAAACTTTTTCAAACATTCATGGGCCTCTATTAGAGTGTAAGACCCAACACCCTTGTACAGAAAACTTTTTGGGCCTCATTCGTTGTATAAGTCCCCCTGTACATTTTTAAACGGCGCGATCGTCGCCTTTTTTAAAATAAACCTGGGCCTACCCTCGAGTAGTAAGACCCATTTCTTTTTCTTAAAACTCTTTGGGCCTCTAATAGAGTGTAAGACCCAATCCTTTCTTGACCAAAACATTTTGGGCCTCAGTATTGTATAAGTCCCGATACCGTCAAAAACAAACGGCGCGATCGTCGCCTTTTCAAAATAACCTTTTGGGCCTCTCCTCGAGCTATAAGACCCATTCAAAACTTTTGGGCCTCTATTAGAGTGTAAGACCCAATCCCCTTTTAACCAAAACAATTTTGGGCCTCACTTATTGTATAAGTCCCTCTGCGTTAAAAGAAAACCTCGGCGCGATCGCCATTTTTAACGAAAAATCATCTGGGCCTACCCTCGTGTTATAAGCCCCACTCTTTTTCTTTAAAACTCTTTGGGCCTCTAATAGAGTGTAAGACCCAATCCTTTCTTGACCAAAACATTTTGGGCCTCAGTCACTTGTATAAGTCCCTCTGTACAAATTCAACAGTGCGCTCACTGATAAAACCCTGGGCCTCTCCTTGAGCTGTAAGCCCCAAATCTTTCTTTTTCAAAGCACTTTCTCCTTTGATTTTGAATATACTGTTGTTTTCAATCTGTCTTTGTTGAACAACTAACCAAACAGCATGGAAGCTCTACAACCGAGTAAGTGTTTATCCGTTTTCATTTACCGCTTTCATATACATATAACTGTATTGTGGGGTTGTTTCGCTGTAAGTCTTCTTTCATAAACTCATATAAACTGTGTAATAATAGTATAGATATTTAGAGTTTCCCCGGCAACTACGTCTAGCATTAAGCCCGTTGATCACTCTTAGAAATAGTCTAAACTAGATCCCCATAGGATTACCAGACACAGTCTTCCCTCCTCTTGGGGTTAAACAATATGGAGATATGAAAGGCAGCATTCTCTGTGAACCCTTTCATAGACTGTCACTCATAGAAATTGTCAAGAAACTCTATTCCCCAGAGATGATCTCTTCTCCATGAATTGCATCTCTTGAGTTTCTTCCAAATTCTCAAACTTTACTGACTTTGATATATTCTCGGTGAATAGCATTGCCTTGAATTTCTTGGGGTTTGGGGATCCATCGGCTTCTTAAAAGCAATCGGCCTCCTCTTGGGCATCATACAAGGACCCACAGGCTTCCTAAAAGCAACCCCGCCTTCTCTTGGGCTTAGTACAAGGACCCGTCGGCTTCTTAGAAGTATCCACAGCCTCCTCTTAGGCTTTGTATAATGATCTCTTACTCCAGGAATGATAGCCTCCTCTTGGGCTTCGTACAAGGACCCGTCGGCTTCTTTAAAGTTTCTAGCCTCCTCTTGGGCTTCGTACAAATTGTCCCGACGACCTCCTAGAGGTATAGGAACAGAACCTAGTCATCCTCATAGAACAGTCCTTTCAAAGAGTCTACTACTGTTTCTCAAAGCATAGTACAAAAGATGAAACTCTAGACTTGGACAGTCTAATATCCTTGAGTCTCAAAGACATTCTCAAGTGACCCCTTCGTTAAATAGGAATGAAACCCGCAGACTCGGACAGTCTCAATACCCTTTGGATTTCCCGTTTCCTCAAAGACAAGGAAATATCCCTGATCCTCGAATCAAATCCTTGAGTACAGTGCTGCCCATATAAGAACTGATTTTCTCTTTCAAAATCAGTATACTGGACCTGTCCCTCAACTGAAACAGTAACCTTAGCCTCCTCTTAGGCTTTGTATAATGATCCTTCTCCAGGGAAGTTAGCCTCTCTCTTGGGCTTTGTACAATAATTCTCCCCAGCGGAGTCAAACAACGTTTCGCCTCTCTCTCGGGCTTTGTACGAGACACATAAGAGACTCTCTCGTTGAGTCAATCACCCCTTTTGCCTCCATCTCGGGCTTTATACGAGATACAAAAAGGCTCTTAATTGAGCCAAACAAACAACAGCCTCCATCTCGGGCTTTGTACGAGATACAAAAACTCTCTTGTTGAGTCAAATCGCCTCCATCTCGGTCTTTATACGAGATACCAAACGACTCCCTCGTTGAGTCAAAACATTTTCGCCTCTCTCTCTCGGGCTTTGTACGAGACACATATAACCTTCTCTTAGGCTTTGTATAAGAAAACCACTGGTTGGTCCAATCAACCTTTTAGCATCAAAGCTGTGCCTCGTTCACAGTACACAAACATCAACAACTCCTTCCCCTTCATCTAATCGCTGTAAGCGGCAAGCCTCTGGATCATCTACATCCATGCCACTGTCCCTCTTTTAGCATGAGAAATTCCTAAGGAAAGATAGCATTGCTCTACACTGAGTTAAAGTCTTCTCCTTTAGGTTAAAATCCCTTATAAAGGAAATTATGGAATTACTAGGATTCGCGTATCCCGGTTAAAGTAATCCTCCTTTATAAACCAGTCACCCAACAGTTGTGACAGACAAACCCTTCTTTAGAGATGACAAATTCTCTCTAAAGTCGAGGTCCTTTAGCTTCACGTCTTGGGCTTTGAACAAGACACAAATAGACTTTTCAGTTTCACATCTTGGGCTTTGAACAAGATACAAATCATCTTTCGCTTCACGTCTTGGGCTTTGAACAAGACACCAAAAACACCCATTTCCTCCCATAGAATAGGAGGAACTACGAACGCTCTGATTTCCCTGTTTCGGTAAACGGGAATACGTAGGCATAAGATCGAAAGAAAAGATCTTAGCGAGCACTATCAACAAAAAACCAAAATCCCATACTCTCACATACCTATCAAAAAGCATCAGCCCTAACATCCTAATCCTTGTTCCCCGCCAGAAACCTTCTGTCAAGGTAAAAAGAAAGAAACCGTATTGGCGAAAATACAAATAACCAGTACAAAGGCCCCTCACATTGATAGCATCCGTAACCTAACAGACCGCTGTTTAAACTCAGTATGTAAAGCAGGGTTAATTGGAGACATCTATTTCCCTTCCTTATTCAGCTCACAATAGGATAAAAAATGAATCGACCTGTAGTTTTAAGCTCAACCGCAGAGAGCGACCAGCGCTTAAGAACCACGTCCAAAATCGCTCGCTACAGAAAAATGGCGCCCACCGTGGGGCCCTCGTCTTTCTTTTTCGGTCTTCCTTTTCTTCACTTGTGTGAATACCACAGATTGGGGCTTCCGCCGGGGAACCCATTTTCTGTCAGGAACTTAGGATTCTTAGCTTCATAGGTCTAGGATGTTTAGGACAAATATATATACTGCTTTTCCTAATTGCTATACATGTTTATTTTTCTGCTAATGGGAATACGGGTGATGCCGTATGTGGAAAGAATGAGTATACACCTAAGATAAGTGATGGCAACGGGGTCGACCATCAACCTCAGTAGAGGCTGACCAACGCAACCCATTCTCTCACCTAGACAATGGGCCGATTGTTAAGTCCGAGAAGCTGAGGAGCCAAACCCTTTTGTAGTGCGGAAACTATCGAAAATAGTTGTTACGCGATACTACCCTCATTTGAGGCTGGTGATCTATTCTCGGTGAATGGCACTTACTCTAAGATTGCTCTACAACTCGCTGGCGATCCGCTTGTTATTTTGCTTTCCTGGGAGGAGCTGATGATAATGAGTACAGGTACAAATATCACCTTAGTATAAACCTTTGGGGATGGGTAGAGCCTTGAATTCATGACAACGACCCTTTGACCCCATGTTTTTTCTATGTTTTTGTGTGCTGCATTCATGCATTCATTTAATAAAACATTAAATCATTCAAAAAACTTCTCTTCTAGTCTCTCTGTTTTTCAAATTAAACTAAGATTGTGATTGCAAATATCAGAGAAGAGGATTACGCTAATGGATTTCGGTAGAAGGAGAACTCATAAGTATACCTTCAAGGTTCCAAAACTAGAGGATTTGAGAAGGTTAGCGAGGATGATCACTAACCCAGAGGCTTTCAGAGCCAAGCACGGAGGTTTGCTACCACTATTAAGAGTCCATGTGATTGAGGGAATCATGGATGCGCTCATTCAGTTTTATGATCCGGTTTATCACTGTTTCACATTCCCGGATTACCAACTCGCACCAACGCTGAAGGAGTATTCTCATCTGATCGATCTACACATCACTGTTCGAGCTCCATTTTCTGGACTGGAAGAAATTCCAAAGAATCAGATCATTGCAAGAGCAATTCATTTGGACGAGTCTGAGGTTAGGACTCATCTAACCGCTAAGGGTGGCATCCCAGGTTTGCCAGCCCAGTTCTTGACGAAGAAAGCCCTGTATTTTGCCAGTATAGGAAACGTGACTGCTTTTGAAAGCATCTTTGTCTTGCTCACCTACGGGTTATTTTTGTTTCCCAACATCAATAACTTGGTCGATATTAACTCCATCAAGGTTTTTCTCATTGGAAACCCTGTGCCGACTTTGCTCGCAGATGCGTATCATTCTTTACACTTGGGGAATTTGTACAGCGGAGGGGAGATCACATGTTGTGTACCTCTGCTTTATAAATGGTTTAATTCCCACTTGCCCAAGTCTGCTGCTTTTTGGGATTGCAAGAGTGCCTTACGTTGGTCGCAGAAGATCATGTCTCTCACCAACTCTGATATAGATTGGTGTAATAGGATCTATGATGGAATCAGAATCATTGACCATTGTGGAAATTTCCCCAACGTACCCCTCATAGGAACTAAGGGAGGAATCAACTACCATCCGGTATTGGTTCTTCGTCAATTTGGATACCCGATGAGACACGTCCCACGGGGTGTTCATCTAGAAGGTCTTTTCTTCAAGGAAGGAGAAAACGACAGAGCACTAAAGATGGAAATAGTGCACGCTTCGAAACACATTCATAAGAAAGGACGAGAGTCTCTGGGAAAACCGGACTGTGTCTCGGTGGAGCCTTATCTCCATTAGGTACAAACTAGAGCTCTCAAGCTAAAGATGCCTTATCCTCGTTACGGAATTCTTCCGCCGAGGGAATCTGTCATGTACTTCATGATGGAAACTGAAAAGCTTCAGGTTACTCTCAACAAAATTCAAAAGGAGAGGAGGTCTTGGAAGAACAAGTACCGCACCCTCGACGTCGAGTGCATCAAAATATAGCAATTACTGAAAGAGAAAGATGCTCTGATTGAAATTTTGGAGCAGCATGCTGTAGAGAATCAAGATGACCAAAGGAATTTGCTCGCTCCTTTCACCTGGAAAAGGAATGACAACCCGACAACGGCCCAAGAGCCCCGGTCAAAGAAAAGGAAAATATCAGAATCAGCACCCGACTTCTCTTCAGAGAGGACTCGGGACCCATTAGTTTAGGTTTATGTTTCCGCACCTTGTAATCTACTGTATTTCCATTTCTATAATCCCTTTGAATTCAATAAAAAGGGGTTTCCCCACTGTTTGATATTTGCAATCTAATTGTCGAAGTTTATTTTGATTAAACCTTAAACAATTAATATAATCATTGCATTCATCATTCTCACATCGCGTATTCTTCTTCCCTACGAATCTCACGTTTGTGTCTCGGTTCTAGAGTCAAACTGTCTCATTCGTATAATACTCGGGCCAATCGTCAGAAAAAGATGGATGATCTTGAGGAAGAAAACAGAGAGTTGAAAGAAGAGATCGACGCTCTGAGAGAGGATATGAGAAAGCTTCGTAACGACATGCAAGCCATGGCAGAAGCTCAGCTACAACGAACTGTGATCTCAGAGATCACCTCAATGCCCATAGTGGAGAGGTATGATCCTAGGTATCAGATACCGAAAGATCGTACTTGGGGCATGCCTGTTAACTATATCCCGGAAGGATATGTTCCGCCGATCGCTGAGGATCAGGGAATCACAACAGAAGCCGCTGGGCCTGAAGGTTACAAACTTCGGGAAAGCGAAGATGCCAGGGGCATGTTGAAGACTCCTAAAGGTTACAAACTTCGGGAGGCGCCAAGACTCACTGCCGTAGTCACGGTACCACCCCCTGTGGTGCACACTGTCTCGGAAGGACAGATTCCACCAACACCTTCTGGTAAAAAGGAAACTATGTTTGACATAATGAATGAATTCCAGGAACAGTTCTTGGAAATGCAGAAGGAACTGCAGGCCATTCGCAGTCAGGATTTATTTGGAAAAGACGCCGGAGATCTCTGCTTGGTCCCAAATGTGAAAGTCCCGCACAAGTTCCAAGTGCCCGACTTTGAAAAATATAAGGGTAACTCTTGCCCTCAAAGCCATCTGGTGATGTACGCTCAGCGGATGTCAGCTCAGACGGAGAATCAGGACCTACTGATTCACTACTTTCAGGATAGTTTAACCGGTGCCGCACTCAAATGGTACATGGGTTTAAACCGTACTACGATCAGTATATTCAGAGATCTTGGTACTGCCTTCGTCCAACAATACAAATACAATTTGGACATGGTGTAATACCCCAAATTTTGACCACTTAGATTTCCCATCATTGTGAAAATCATCATCACAATATGGATGAACCATCATGCTTCATCAGTCTCCCCAAAGATGGGTGAGCATCCAATACAATCAAAATTAGGGTTTCAAGCCCTCTCTGAGCTTTAGACAAAGGATCAACCAAGAAATGACATGATCTTCAACTTGTCTAATCTCTTAAACATCCACAATGGATCAAAAAGGACTCCCACTTCAAGGATTAAGCACAAGGCTGCTCCCTTCTAGGTGGATCAAGTCTCAAGATCGACAGTGTTACCAAATTAGGGTTTTGGTCAACCAGGGCCTCCAGATGGAAATTTTCATCTGGGCACAAGGCAATGATCCAAAACATAACCTAATATACTTCATGGAACCTCATGAACCCATGCATCAAGTCAATTTTGCCTCAGGGGATGCATTCATCAAAAATCAGGAATTAGGGTTTCTTGACCTAATTCACCCCTAAGTTGACTTTTGGGATAAACCATGAGCCAAGACCTCAAGACATGATTTGAGGGTCTCTAATACACCATATTAATCCATTTGGAACAATGGATTGATCCAAGAAGCTTGAGCAACAAGTCTCATTTTCATCTGCACCACAATTAGGGTTTTAAGGGAAAAGTCAACTGTAACTTTGACTTTTGATCTAGACATGCTCCCAAACCCTAATACATGATTGAATATACCCTATGACACCCATGGAACATGTCCATCAAGTTTGATTTAGGTCAAGGACATGATTTCCTAAAGAATTGCACAGTTTGGAATTCATCTGATAAAAAGTCAACTGTGCACAAAAGTCAACTTTTACTTTTTGAGATTTTTCACCAAAATGGATTTTTAACCCTAAAATGATGTTAATGTATGATTTGAATCATCATTCATCAAGAAAAATCAAGAAAAGTGAGATAACTTGTAAAAGGGGTAACCATAAAACTGAGAAATTTTTCTAAGTTAAAAATAAAGTGGCAAAGGTACCAACTTTGGAGGACCATAACTCCTAAACCACAAGGCCATTTTTTCTCATCCAAAGATGGATTTGTAGCCCTCACTATCACCTACAAAAACTTCAACTACAAGTCATTCCAATTCATTAAGGATTTTGAGTTATGGAGTGATCAAAGTGGCTGAAAAGTGAAAATGTCACTTTTTCCAACACTTAGTGAAATTTTCACTAAGTCAGAATTTGCCTTCACTTTTTGCCAAATGTAGGGGGATTTTTCACTTGGAATCAAAAGAGATCAAAACCAAACTTGTTCAAACAGTTGTTGTATCATGTTAGAGCTTTCCAAAATGGCCAAGAACATTGCCAAATTCAACCTACACCATGAGATACAACATTGGCAAGTTGCCTTGCTGAAATCTGTCAAAGCAAGGCAGAATTTGCAATTTGGCTCGATTTGCCAAAATCAGCCAATTTCAATTGCTCCAATCCACTTAGACACCTCAGAGGATTGAATCCAAAGGGGACAATCACTGAGCCAAGCCTCCAAGGTCCAAGGAACAAGGAATAGCATGTTGAACCTAGAATGGCCAAAATAGGGACAAGACTTCAAATTTGGAATGAGGCATTCAATGGAACCATCAAGGTGGCATGGACTGAGCCATTCTCATCTGAAATCAGTCAAGACTTATCCAAGACCAAGGGGACCAAAGCTCTGTGCCCTAACCTCTAGTCAATGGCTAGAGGAGACTTTCATTTCCATTGGCCAACATTGAGGAAATCTACTTACCAGCTGCCATGCACTATTCCTTGCAAAACAAACTTGCTCTACTATAAATAGAGCTCAATTGTGGTCAGTTTGAGTACACCAAAGCCATCTAACAGATGCTTTCCTTAAAATCTCTTTCTCTTGGCAAAAATGTCTTTCTTAGCAAGGTAGCTATCGGGTTTTGAGTTTGAGAGCAATTTTGCACAAACCAATCACTCACACGCCTCACATACATCACACATGAGCTGATCAAACACTCACATAACTTCTGAAACATCAATTTCACAAAATCACTTGCCATCCACACAAGTTTGAAGTGAAGTTGCAGCTGAGGTGCCATAAACTGATCCAGTCCATTTCAATTCAATCCAAGTGTTCAAACACACTCCATATGGTGTAGGGAAGCTGTCCAGATCATCACAACTTGTCTGTAACACCTCCAACCCAAAATCACATCTGCACTTGCTGTCACGACTTGGAGGTAAGCCTAAACTTGGTCATCTCTCAATCTATGCATATTTGCTCGCACAATAATTTGGCCATATGTTCATAATCATGCATGGAATGTTTTCCCTCAATTAATTACATTGTTTGAATCGTGTATCAAAAATCCTAGCCTTCATGCAGAAATTAGGGTTCTTGAGGTCTCTTCGTGATTTCTTGTTGTATGTTTAATTTAAATGAAATTAAAGTACATAGACATGATCGTGAGGTTGAGGCGAGCATAATGATGTGTGGATTGCATGTTATAATTACGTATTCAGTGAGATTGGATGGAAAATGCAAATCAGCCAAACCCAGAAAACGCGCGTGTTCTTGGTGTTGTTCTTGGCGCCATTTTCAGATTTTCAAATATTTGAATTTTGTGATTTTTGTTTAATTGATTCAAAAATTAATTTCTCTCCGAGTTTTAATGATTTTGAGTTGATTCTTTTTTTAATAATTCACAAAAATGTTAAAATATTTTATTTTTACAAAAAATCCCAAAAATATTATTTATTTCATATAATTGATATTTTTGTAAAGAATTAATATTTTGATTGTTTTTGGCATTTTAAATATTTTTTCTACATTGATTTTGCAACTTTTAATGCTTTCTAATTATTTTGTAGGTCAATACTTAATCTTTGAAGCATTAATCCAATATCATAATTTGTTTTTCACATGTTAGACAATTTTGATCATTTTAATTGAATTTTTATTCAATTAAATACATTTTGAAAACAAATTAGGGTTTTGGATTAATTCAACCCTCATAAATCATTTTCAAAACACTTTGGGCCTCTATTAGAGTGTAAGACCCAATACTTTTTTGACAAAATCATCTTTGGGCCTCACTTATTGTATAAGTCCCGATACCGTCAAAAAACAAACGGCGCGATCGTCGCCTTTTCAAAAATCATCTGGGCCTATCCTCGAGTAGTAAGACCCATTTTTTTTTCTTTAAAACACTTTGGGCCTCTATTAGAGTGTAAGACCCAATCTCCCTTTTAACCAAAACATTTTTTTGGGCCTCACTTATTGTATAAGTCCCTCTGCGTTAAAAGAAAACCTCGGCGCGATCGCCATTTTTAAACGAAAAATCATTTGGGCCTACCCTCGTGTTATAAGCCCCACTCTTTTTCTTTAAACCTTTTTGGGCCTCTTGAGAGAGTGTAAGACCCATCCCTTTGTACAGAAAACCATTTTGGGCCCCAATCACTTGTATAAGTCCCTCTGTACAAATTCAAACAGTGCGCTCACTGATAAAACCCTGGGCCCCTCCTTGAGCTGTAAGCCCCAAATCTTTCTTTTTCAAAGCACTTTCTCCTTTGATTTTGAATATACTGTTGTTTTCAATCTTTCTGTGTTGAACAACTAACCAAACAGCATGGAAGCACTACAACCGAGTAAGTGGTTATCGCTTTCATTTACTGCTTTCATATTATAAACTGTATTGTGGGGCTGCTCACTGTAAGTCTCCTTTCATAAACTCATATCTACTGTGTAATAATAGTATAGATATTTCGAGTTTCCCCGGCAACTACGTCTAGAACTAAGTGATGCCGTTTCATTTATTCGTAGAAATAGACGCCTAGATCCCCAATAGGAGCACCAGATACAGTCTTCTCTTCGGCTGTCCTCCTTAGGAATCGTCAAGAAGCTCTACTCCCCAAGATGAATGTATTCTCTGTGAATGGCATCTTTGAGTTTCTTCCAAATTCTCGAACTTTCCTGACTTGATCTATTCCTTGTGGATAGCTTGCCTTGAATGTCTCGGGGTTTGGGTACCCACTATGGTCATAATCTTGGACCTTAACTAAGGAACCCTCTTTAAAAGTTAAAAGTTGTTGGATAGTAAACCTCGCACGTTTACCAGTGGTTTTTATCTTTAAAAGAGTTATCTCTCCTAATGGAAAGGAGATGATAGACCCACGGGCTTCTTAAAAGCATTGGCCTCCTCTTGGGCATTATTCAAGGACCCTACGGCTTCTTAGAAGTATTCACAGCCTCCTCTTAGGCTTCGTATAATGATCTCTTCCTCCGGGAATGATAGCCTCCTCTTAGGCTTCGTACAAGGACCCGTCGGCTTCTTAAAAGTTTCCAGCCTCCTCTTGGGCTTCGTACAAATTGTCCCGACGACCTCCTAGAGGTATAGGAACAGAACCTAGTCATCCTCATAGAACAGTCCTTTCATAGAGTCTACTACTGTTTCTCAAAGCATAATACAAAAGATAAAACTCTAGACTTGGACAGTCTAACTTCCTTGAGTCTCAAAGACATTCTCAAGCACCCTTCGTTAAATAGGAAGGAAACCCGCAGACTCGGATAGTCTCAATACCCTTTGGATTTCCCGTTTCCTCAAAGAGAAGGAAATATCCCTGATCCTCAAATTAAATCCCTGAGTACAGTGTTACTCATATAAGAACTGATTTTCTCTTTTAAATCAGTATATTGGATCTGTCACTCAACTGAAACAGTTACAATAGCCTCCATCTCGGGCTTCGTACGAGATACCAAAATTCTCCCCAGTGGAGTAAAAACAACCTTTTAGCCTCTCTCTCAGGCTTTGTATGAGACACAAAAGATTCCCTCGTTGAGTCAATCACCCCTTTTTGCCTCCATCTCGGGCCTCGTACGAGATACAAATTCCTTAAGCAAGAGTCGAACTCTTTTAGCCTCCTCTTAGGCTTTGTATAACGATATGCCCCACTGGGTCAAAAACCTTTAGCCTCTTTCTCGGGCTTTGTACGAGACACAAAATAGCCTTCTCTTAGGCTTTGTATAATGATTTTGCTAACGGAAATTAGCCTCCTCTTAGGCTTTGTAAAAGAAAACCACTGGTTGATCCAATCAACCTTTTAGCATCAAAGTTGTGCCTCGTTCACAGTACACAAACATCAACAACTCATTTCCCTTCATCTAATCGCTGTAAGCGGCAAGCCTCTGGATCATCTATATCCATGCCACTGTCCCTCTTTTAGCATGAGAAATTCCTAAGGAAAGATGGCATTGCTTTACACTGAGTTAAAGTCTTCTCCTTCAGGTTAAAACCCTTTCTTCGGAAATTATGGCATTGCTCGGATCCGCGTATCCCAGTTAAAGTAATTCTCCTTCTCCCCTCTTTAGAGATGACAAATTCTCTCTAAAGTCGAGGTCTTTCAGCTTCACGTCTTGGGCTTTGAACAAGACACAAATAGACCTTTCAGCTTCACATCTTGGGCTTTGAACAAGATACAAATCACCTTTCGCTTCACGTCTTGGGCTTTGAACAAGACACCAAAAACCAATTTCCTCCCATAGAATAGGAGGAACTACGAACGCTCTGATTTCCCTATTTCGGTAAACGGGAATACGTAGGCATAAGATCGAAAGAAAAGATCTTAGCGAGCGCAATCAACAAAAAACCCAAATCCCATATCTCAATCAATTAAAAGCAGTAATTCAAAAACATCAGTCCTAACATCATAATCCTTATTCCCCACCAGAAACCCTTTGCCTAGAAAAAAGAAAGAAAGAACCGTATTGGCGAAATACGAATAACTAGTACAAAGGCCCCCCTACATTGATAGCATCCGTAACCTAACAGACCGCTGTTTAAACTCAGTATGCAAGCAGGGTTAATTGGAGACATCTATTTCCCTTCCTTATTCAGCTCACAATAGGATAAAAAATGAATCGACCTATAGTTTTAAGCTCAACCGCAGAGAGCGACCAGCGCTTAAGAACCGCGTCCAAAATCGCTCGCTACACATGGCACCCGACAGAGATCAACTCAGATCAATGTCGCAAAAGGACAAGGAAACCTTTAAGGAGTATGCTCAAAGGTGGCGTGAAATTGCCGCTCAAATTTGTCCACCTCTTGAGGAAAAAGAGATGACAAAGATCTTCTTAAAGACCTTAAGCTCATTTTACTATGACCGAATGATTGCCAGTGCACCCAGTGATTTCACCGAGATGGTGGGCATGGGCGTACGTCTTGAGGAAGCCGTCCGAGAAGGACGTTTGGTAAAAGACACTGGATCAACGAGCGGTACTAAAAAATACGGTAATGCTCTCCCTAAGAAAAAAGAGCAAGATATTGGGAATATCTCTCTCGGAAAGCAAAGGTGAAGTTATCAGCCGGTAGCAGCTGTGACTCCTGCTACCAGCCCTGCGTCTGTTCCTACGTATCAACCTCAGGTTGCGCAGAACCAATCTGATCAGCAAAGGGCACAACAACCTCTTCAGCAGGCTCGTCCCCAATATAATAACAACCGTACAACACGGCCACCAGGATTTGATCCTATACCCGTAACGTACGCAGAGCTGTTTCCATTACTACTGGCTAAGGGGCACATTCAAACTAAGTCTCCTCTTACAGTACCAGAAAATCCGCCTTTTTGGTTTAAGGTGGATCAAACATGCCCTTATCATCAAGGAGGTTCAGGGCATAACATAGAGACTTATCTCAATTTCAAGTCCGACGTACAAAAGCTTGTTAGGAGCGGGGTCTTATCCTTCAAGGATACGAATCCTAATGTTCTCACGAATCCGCTACCTCAGCATGAGAAGGCTGCAGTCAATCTGATTGAGAGAGAGACTAACAATGTCTATCAAATTCACGATGTACTCTTGTTGAGGACCAATCTGGTCAAGATGCATTGTAGATAGAGTGGATATGGCCATGTGCCACCTCATAACTATCACCAGTGTGATATCTGCTCTAAAGACAACCAAGGATGTTCTGTAGTGCAAGCGGCTCTACAGGAACAAATGGATCTCGGATGGGTCCAAGAGCACCGAGTTCGTGCAGTTAACATGGTCTACACGAATTATAACATCATTCAGAACCACGGCATCTGTGCAATGAATGTCAACTTGGTGGCGATGCACTAAAGGCAAAGCCAGTATCATAATCTGCCGCGGCACGATTACAGTTCCTGTCTGATTTGCTCGGTAAACAAACAGGGATACTCTTTCATACAAGAGGCCCTCCAGCGTCAGATGGATCTTGGATGGATCCAAGACTACCATGATGGGAACCCTTATCAGATCAACATGGTTCAGATCTTTGATATTCGCGTAATGATTACCAGCCTGGTAGAGTTACATGCTGAGCAGGTCCGACTTGGATTCTTAATATCACATGACTATCAAGGTTGTAAAGCGGGTTGCAAAAACGATCAGGGTTGTACCCTAGTCCAGGAGGCACTTCAGTACTTATTAAATCATTGGTGGATGCCAATCTACATGGACGAAGATACTCAGCAAATTAGTATCAGTAATAGAAACCCCACTTGGCGTCAGAGTCAGGATGTCCGATCAGTGGAAGCTAACCTAGTGAGGTTACATTGTATTCAAAGTGGGCGTGGCCAGTGCCACCACACAATTACGATCGTTGTAGCGTCTGTTCGGAAAGTAACCAAGGGTGTTACCTTGTGAGAGCAGCTCTTCAGGGTCAGGTGGATCGTGGAGAGATTTGTCCATATCCAGGTTCCGGACCCGTCAACTGGACGCCGAACTACCTTGCCGATCAAGTTGAGGATGTTGTCACGATCTCTGGTCGTCACCAGACCAGGGATGTTCTTTCCATCATCCCTCTACTTGACGAATCTAAGGTTCCCAACCGGGAACGGATCGAGATTACTTACGATGGTCGGAAAAATCAAAAAATTCCCATAGTCATCTATCTACCGGGACCATTACCGTATGAATCAGCTAAGGCGATCCCTTACAAATACGGTGCAACAATAATTGAAAATGGAAAGGAAATTCCATTACCCTCCGTCGTGAATATTGCAGACATCAGTCGTGTAACACGGAGTGGTCGAATCTTCAACCGAGGGGTTGGGGAACTTAACAAGGAAAAGGAACTTCAGACAGAAGCACCCGATCCACCAGTCGGTCAATCCAGTAATCCCGGCCTTTCGAAAAATAATGATGAGATGCTGAAGCTCATCCAAAGGAGTGAATACAACATTGTTGATCAGCTATTACAAACTCCTTCAAAGATCTCGGTATTATCACTGTTACTCAGTTCAGAAGCCCACAGGGAGGCTCTACAGAAAGTCTTGGAGCAAGCCTTTGTGGAACAGGATGTAACAATCAGACAGTTCGATAGCATTGTCTCTAACATCACTTCCTGCAACAATTTGGGATTTAGTGATGAGGAATTACCTGAAGAGGGTCGTCGTCATAACATGGCGCTCAATATTACAGTTAACTGCTAGGACGATGCTTTAGCCAGCGTACTGGTAGACACAGGGTCAACCCTGAATGTTATGCCGAAGTCCACTTTGATGCAATTATCATTCAAAGGCCCTCCGATGAGAGTCAGCGAGGTCTTCGTCAAAGTGTTCGACGGATCCAGAAAAACAGTTATCGGCGAAATTAATCTTCCCATAACTATCGGTCCTCACACTTTCCAAGTTACTTTCCAGGTCATGGACATCCGGGCGACGTACAATTGTTTATTAGGAAGACCTTGGATACACCAGGATGGAGCGGTCACTTCGACCCTCCACCAAAAGCTAAAGTTCATTCAGAATAATCAACTTGTCACGGTTTGTGGGGAACAAGCCTTGCTTGTAAGCAACTTATCATCATCTACTGGTATAGAACCCGAGGAGGTTAGTGGAACTCAGTTCCAAGCACTGTCGGTGAGCAAGGACAATTAGTTCAGAGGAGGAACCTCGATTTCCTCATACAAAGATGCTATTAAAGCGGTCGAGAGTACCGATACGACATGATGGGGACAGCTTGTCATTCCCATTGACAATAAAACAAAGAAGGGTCTTGGTTTTTCTGCAACCTGTACCCGGACAGCTGTCAACGATGAAAGTCTTCATCCCTTTCAAAACTTCTTCCATAGTGGAGGTTTCCTTCACCCAGTGTCTCAAGTAGTTCATGCTATCAATGAGGAAGATCCCTCTGACACAGATGAAGAATGGAAGTCCTACCTCAACGAGGACGGTTATATGTCTCAGGAAGAGGTGCCTATACCTTTTTGCTTTCCTACAGAAAGTCCGAGATTTATACCCAGATCAGACGTCGAAATGATCTATGGAGATTGTGATCCGGAAGGATGCCGTGCTCCACCAAATTCATTAGAGAAGGACACTCCGATGAAAGACAACTTTGACCACAATTACTATGGCCCAATGGATGGTCTGCCAATGTGGCAACCTTACCCAGGAAACTTGGGGCAAGAAAGTCATCCGAACAATGAAAATCAGCTGACCGTCACTGAACAGAATACCTGTGTCCCCACCATGTCATGGGATCAACACTCAGGTCATTCTGAAGCTACTCAACATGAAGATGAATTCGCAACGTTCGCAGGACTTGAGTTCATCAACTATGATTTTCCTGAGGTCAACATCATCGAGAGAGATGACTTCTCCAGTTCCAAAGAAGTTTGGGACACTCTGGGAGAACCAAGTGGAAAATATGACTTTATGGTCAAGTACACTGCTACCGAAAGCTCTCGTATCAGGCTCGAAGATATCCAGCCAACTGGATGGGGAGATGTACCTGAGAGCACAAATGCTATGCAAAATGCAACAGAGGAATTCTCCTACGACAATTCTGCCTGGGAGACAGATTCCAATGATCCTGCTCCACCAAAAATCAGCGTCATTTCTGAAGACAAATCAAGGAAGGTGCCAGACTTTGTGATTCACTGAGGAGTTCGCCGCCAATGGGTTGCTGTCGAGGTTCCAAAGGTCGTTCATCAGTCAAAGTAATTGTCATCTTTAACCTTTCACCCAGCCCAGGTGAAACGGATGTTTTGATAGGGCTCGCTTTCTGTAAATTTCCCTCTTCGCTTTGCCCAAAGCGACAGAGTTTTGTTTTATAGGGCTGTAGTTTCAAGAGTCGACTTGTTCATTAATAAAATAACGTCGTTCTGTAATTTCCGCATTAATTGCTGTTTTCTCTTTTTGCTTTTTCAGAAAATGGTAATCCTAAAAAACAATTCAAAAATAAAAACAAGCAGTAAAAGAAATACACTGCACACACTTGCATTTTCTCTATCTCTTCTAAACACGAATCATCACGTCATGCAGATTGCTTGTTTTACACCCTGTTGAAACATACGATCCAATGCCTTCTCCCAACTTTGAGTTCCCGATATTCGAGGCAAAAGAGAAAAGAAAGCAGGATTGGGGCACTGCTCGGTCCAGCTTCCAGAGAGGGTTTGATAAAGCTTCTCAAAGAATTTCCCGATGTATTTGCTTGGTCCTATCAGGATATGCCAGGGTTGGATACTAGCATCGTGGAACATCACTTACCGTTAAGATCGGAATGTCCGCCAGTAAAGCAGAGGTTGAGACAGACTCACCCGGACATGGCCATCAAAATCAAAGAGGAGGTGAAGAAACAGATCGACGCAGGTTTCCTCGCTCAATCTAAATATCCTCAATGGTTAGCCAACATCGTACCCGTTCCCAAAAAGGACGGAAAGGTTAGAATGTGTTTTGACTACAGGGATCTAAACAAGGCTAGTCCAAAGGACGACTTTCCTTTACCACACATTGACATGCTGGTAGACAGTACAACAAAGTTCAAAGTCTTCTCCTTCATGGATGGATTCTCGGGCTATAACCAGATCAAAATGGCGCCGAATGACATGGAGAAAACTTCGTTCATTACTCCATGGGGTACCTTTTGTTACAAGGTAATGCCGTTCGGTTTGAAGAATGCCGGGGCAACCTATCAAAGGGCCATGACTACTCTGTTTCATGACATGATACACAAAGAAATCGAGGTATATGTCGATGATATGATTGCAAAATCAAAGACAGAAAGTGAGCACGTTGAACATCTGTCAAAATTGTTCGAACGTTTAAGAAAATTCAAGCTCCGATTGAATCCCAACAAGTGCACCTTCGATGTCCGTTCAGGGAAACTACTAGGGTTCATCGTCAGCCAGAAAGGAATTGAGGTTGATCCTGACAAGGTCAAGGCCATTCAAGAAATGCCTTCTCCGAAAACTGAAAAACAAGTCAGAGGATTCCTAGGACGTTTGAACTACATCTCCAGATTTATATTCCTCATAACCGCAACATGTGCGCCAATCTTCAAACTACTCAAGAAGATACAGTCATTTCTCACTGATTCGCGGGGCAAATGGACTCCGAATTATAATGGCCCCTATGTGGTCACGAAAGCTTTCTCAGGCGGCGCCTTGATACTTGCAACCATGGACGGAGAGGAATTTGCCTACCCCACGAATGTTGATGTAGTCAAGAAATACTTTGCCTAAACTAAAAAAAAAAAAGTCTCGGTGGATTGAAAACCCGAAAGGGCGGTCCAGGCAAAAGTTAGAGACATGATAAAAAAAAAATCATCCCGATGGATTGGAAATCTCCAAGTACAATCCAGGCAAAAATTAGGGATAATGGCAAGTAACTATGTTCAACAGAGGCAAGTCCCTCAGCAGCAGTTACATCATCCATCGGAGGAAAACTCCAGTCAAGGTCATCTTCGGCAGAAGCTCAAGATGTCCCGAATTCAAAGTTGGTAGAAGGATAGTGGTCGTTATGTTTCAACGTAGCCCTTTTCCCTGTAAATTACCATTTTATAGCTTTGTATATACTCTTTGGAATCACGCGTTTGGCTGATCTCCATCTTATCAATAAAATTTGAGCCTTGTGCTTTTGTTTGTAATTCTTGCTTGTTTTAGCTTTACAGAACGATGTTTTTAACATGACTAACGATTCTTGAAATAAAACAAAAATGAATTTACTTGTTAAAACTTTTTCCGCTTTTAAAATAAAGATGGCAATTTCTTTTGACTGTTGAACATCGAAAGAGCATCGACCGCTTCTCCAGAGGTGTTCGAACCTCAAAGTGCAGAATCAAAGTACTCCTTCTAGACCAGTACGCCTGAATGAAGGATCAACAATGTCAGAGACCATGTTTCGTCTGACATCCTCGGCCGAGTTCCTATCTCCTAAGCACGATCAACGGTATTCCCCGCAGGGATTATCTCTCCTAAGCAAGGTGGAATTGCTATCTTGAACCAGCGATATCTTTACACGCCCCGCGATGGCCGAGTATCCAGTCATGTTCATCTTTTAGTTTGTGTGTCGCGTCAGTTTTGTCCGCATATATATGCATACATCATGCATTATTGATTTGCATTCACATTTCATATTGCATCGCTATCACTCTAGCCGGTCTTGTCCCTTAGTGATAGGAGTTCTCTCAATCGAGTTGTCAGTTCTTTCCTCGTCAGGAAACGTTGTGTCTGAACAATCTCGCCACCAGTGTATCTTTAGATCAGAGTAGGCACTCGACCACTTTGATAACCTGAACCTCTGAAGAGCCAGAGAAGCTTTCAACAAATATCACTCTTCGCCATTGAAGATGATATCCTTGCTTTCCCGGATTAAGGAAAATCCCCAGAGAAAGCCTCTTAATCAGAGATTCTGCGGTACGACAGTTTTCCTCCGAAAAACCGCTAATGAAAAGGTCATCGGTACCTCAAAATTGGACCCCATCATATGGCATTTCTCCGGGAAGATCCCGAGAAAAGTATGATGTAAGATCCCAAACGAAAACAGTCTCTCAAGAGACTCGCTTTCCCCAGTAGAATCGACAAATGGCGTCTCCAAACAGAGAAGTTTGTGTACCTCTATAATTCAGACGAATGGGTTCCCAAGCAAGTCTGACATCGAAACTTTTTCCACTCAAATGGCATCTCCCCAGGAAAATTCGGCGAGAAGTTTGAGGAAAACCGCTACAAATAGCGTCCCTTGTCAAGAAAGTTTATTGACAAAAGAAACTGAGACCAGTTCCTTGGTAGGAAACCAGGATCGAGGGGAAGTTTATTTCAGAAACTAAGACCAGTTCCTTGGTAGGAAACCAGGATCGAGGGGAAGTTTACTTCAGAAACTAAGACCAGTTCCTTGGTAGGAAACCAGGATCGAGGGGAAGTTTAAATCAGAAACTAAGACCAGTTCCTTGGTAGGAAACCAGGATCGAGGGGAAGTTTATTTCAAAAGAAAACTGAGACCAGTTCCTTGGCTGAAGACCAGGATCGAGGGGAAGTTTACCTTTTCTAAGCATCACTGCTTAGCAAAAGAAGATGAATGCGTAAGCTACCATTCATAACCACCATTAAAATTTTAGGTATTCCGATATTTAATCCTCTTGCACCCCGAATGCCCGAATACCTTCGTCATTCACACCTTCGGGTCCAAGAAGATTAAATAGGGGCATCTGTCATACCCCAAATTTTGACCACTAAGATTTCCCATCATTGTGCAAATCATCAGCACAATATGGATGTACCTTTGTACCTCATAAGTCTCCCCAAAGATGGGTGAGCATCCACTACAATCAAAATTAGGGTTTCAAGCCCTCTCAGAGCCTTAGACAAAGGATCAATCAAGGAATGACATGATCTTCAACTTGTCTAAACCTCTTAAACATCCACAAAGGATCAAGAGGACTCCCACATCAAGAATTAAGCACAAGAGTGCAACATTTCAAGTGGATCAAGCCTCAAGTTCATCTAATACAAAGTCAACTGACGCAGAAAGTCAAAGTTTGACTTTTGGTCAACTTTGACCTTCACAAGCAATTACTCAAGAAAATATGATGGATGATTTAATTTGATCAAATTTAAATCAAGAAATCATGCAAAATTGCAAAATTGATCAAATTGAAAGAAACTTAGAAATTTTTTCTAAGTTAAAATCATGTTCAAGTGCACAACTTTTCGAGGTTGTAACTATTGATCCAAACATCCATTGATTTTGAGTAAGAGCTACTTTTAAAGAGGGTATTTGATACTTCAACATTGTAGAAGGAATCAACTCAAAATATCATAAGGATTGAAAGATATAAGTGATCAAAGTTGGGAATTCTTAATGTCCAATGTTCTGACATTGCATAGGGACATCATTAATATTTTTTCAGCAAGAATGCCCCAACTTCAAGCACGTTTTTCTCCATGATCCAAGTTGAACCAGGTCTGGAGTCAAACATGAAAGTTGAAGTACGTTGTCTCAGCTTTCCAGAAAGGTGTAGAACGTCCTTGCAGCATACTCGAGCAGGGAGATATGATTTTTGCAAGAAGCAGTGATAAAGCAGAATTTTCATGACAGCTTTTGGGACATATTTGACTACACAAGTTCAAGACCATTTTGGATGGCTTTGCAAGCTGAACTAAGACCAAAGTCAAACATCAAAGTTAAAGTATGTCATTAGGGATTTCCAAAATGTATAAGAACTCCCATTAATTCAACTTGAGCAAGGAGTTATGAACCTCACAACTCGAGCTGATTTTTTAGGACAGATTTTGTGCACTTTTCTTGTGCCACCCAATTTTCAAGCTTTGTCACCATGCAAGACAAGCATCAAAGATGCAATTCACTTCAATTCAAAATATCATAGTGGATTAAAAGATACAAGTGATTAAAGTTTGGAATTATTAATGTTCAATGTCTAATGTTTCAACATTGCATAGGGACGTCATTAATATTTTTCCAGCAAGAATGTTCCAACTTCAAGGATGTTTTTCTCCATGATCCAAGTTGATTCAAGCCAAACCTTGAACATCAAAGTTGAAGTACATTGTCTCAGCTTTCCAAAAAGGTGTAGAACGTCCATGTAGCATACTCGAGCAGGGAGATATGATTTTCGCTAGAAGCATTGATAAAGCAGAATTTTCATGACAGCTTTTAGGACAGATTCGACTACACAAGTTCAAGGCCATTTTTGATGACTTTGCAAGCTGAACCAAGACCAAAGTCCAACATCAAAGTTGAAGTACGTTGTCTCAGCTTTCCAGAAAGGTGTAGAACGTCCTTGTAGCATACTCGAGCAGGGAGTTATGAATTTTACAAAACGGCTTGCTGCAGCTGAATTTTTCATGGGGCAGATTTGCACATTTCTTGTGCCACACGAATTTCTAAGCCTTGTCATCACTTTGGACACCTCTGAGGATCAAATCTAAAGGGGACAATCACTGAGCCAAGCCTCCAAAGTCCTTGGAACAAGAAGTAGCATGCTATTCCTAAAAATCCCTAAAAGAGGGACAAGACTCCAATTTTGGATTTGAGCATTTAATAGATGCTTAGAGGTGGCATGGACTGACACATTTGCAACTGAATTCAGTCAAGATTCCTCCAACAAGTAGGGAACCAAAGCTCTGTGTCCTAACCTCTAGTCAATGGCTAGAGGAGACTTGGATTTTCATTGGCCAACATTGACCAAACCTCTGTTGGAGCCACCATTCACTGTTGCTGCGAAAACAAACTTGCTCTACTATAAATAGAGCTCCTTTTTGTTCAGTTTGAGTACACCAAAGCCATCAAACAGATGCTTTCCTCAAAATCTCTTCTTTCACCTCAAATTTGCCTTCCAAAGCAAGTAATTCTGAGTTTTTGAGTTAGAAAGCAATTCCACTCAAACTAATCACACACACACCTCATATATATCATATGTAAGCTGTGCAAACTATCATAAGTGACCTGTAATCACAAAATCACAAAGTCACTTCTCAAAACCTCAAAATGGCACTTTTTTGCATTTTTCAAGCCATGTCTTGATTCAGTCACTTTCCAAACCAGATAAAACCTCAAACACACTCCAAATATCATCCTTGAACTGTCCCAAATGGTTCCCAACATCTGGAACACCATTTGAGAGAGTTGCTATTTTGGTCACTTTTAACCCCTTTTGCAAGAAAGGGAGAGTTTGTGTTTTTGCAGGTACCAGTTGATTCCAATCATCCTAAAAGCTTCTAAGGGATCATTTGAGTGTGTCTAAAGCATCAAATCATTTCTGGAACAAGAGGCTTGACAGATTGCACAAAAACTCCAAAAAGCTCAAAAAGAGGTAAGCATCACAACTTGGAATCCTTGAAATCATGCATTGCTTTGAAGTCCACTGATCATACACATCTCATACATGTTGTATATGTTGTATTTGGGCTAATTCACCATGTAATCCATGCCTGTATCAAAGTGTAGCACAGAAAATGCAATTATAGGTCCTTTTCAAAACCACTATCGGGTTTTGAGGAGGGAGTGTGATCTGAAAAAACTACCACCACCATTGGATGCCTTGTGAAATTCTGGGCCAGATGCATATAAATTTTGTCTCAAACCATTGAGATTTGAGAAAGTTATGGGTGTTGGAAATTTGATAAAAAAGATGTTGAAAACTCATGAGTGATGTCTCATGAGTGATGTTGTGACATCACATTCCTCTTTTTCTTAGTTTATCTTCAAAACTCAACCAATTTTTTCACATAGCAAAAATTATCATTTTCCAAATCTGTTTTACACACTTGTTATTCATACTCCATAATATTTTAATCCACCAAAAAATCACAAAAAATATTATTATTTGATATATTTTTAATATATTCAAAAATATTGTTTTAAATTGTTTTAAATGCTTTTAAAATGATTTCTTTTTCTTGATTTTTAAAACCAAAATGATTTTAAATATTCATGTGGATAAAATACTTTTTCATAAACCTTAATCACTATTTATAACATGATTAATGATTTTATTTGATATTTTTTATCATTTTTTACTTGATTTTTCTTTGAAAAAATGCTCTTTAAAAAAATGAAATTAGGGTTTTTGATTAATTCAACCCTCATCAAACTTTTTCAAACATTCATGGGCCTCTATTAGAGTGTAAGACCCAACACCCTTGTACAGAAAACTTTTTGGGCCTTATTCATTGTATAAGTCCCCCTGTACATTTTTAAACTGCGCGATCGTCGCCTTTTTTAAAATAAACCTGGGCCTACCCTCGAGTAGTAAGACCCATTTCTTTTTCTTAAAACTCTTTGGGCCTCTAATAAAGTGTAAGATCCAATCCTTTCTTGACCCAAACATTTTGGGCCTCAGTATTGTATAAGTCCCGATACCGTCAAAAACAAACGGCGCGATCGTCGCCTTTTCAAAATAACCTTTTGGGCCTCTCCTCGAGCTATAAGACCCATTCAAAACTTTTGGGCCTCTATTAGAGTGTAAGACCCAATCCCCTTTTAACCAAAACAATTTTAGGCCTCACTTATTGTATAAGTCCCTCTGCGTTAAAAGAAAACCTCGGCGCGATCGCCATTTCAAACGAAAAATCATCTGGGCCTACCCTCGTGTTATAAGCCCCACTCTTTTTCTTTAAAACTCTTTGGGCCTCTAATAGAGTGTAAGACCCAATCCTTTCTTGACCAAAACATTTTGGGCCTCAGTCACTTGTATAAGTCCCTCTGTACAAATTCAATAGTGCGCTCACTGATAAAACCCTGGGCCTCTCCTTGAGCTGTAAGCCCCAAATCTTTCTTTTTCAAAGCACTTTCTCCTTTGATTTTGAATATACTGTTGTTTTCAATATGTCTTTGTTGAACAACTAACCAAACAACATGGAAGCTCTACAACCGAGTAAGTGTTTATCCGCTTTCATTTACCGCTTTCATATACATATAACTGTATTGTGGGGTTGTTTCGTTGTAAGTCTTCTTTCATAAACTCATATCAACTGTGTAATAATAGTATAGATATTTAGAGTTTCCCCGACAACTAAGTCTAGCATTAAGCCCGTTGATCACTCTTAGAAATAGTCTAAACTAGATCCACATAGGATTACCAGACACAGTCTTCCCTCCTCTTAGGGTTAAACAATATGGAGATATAAAAGGCAGCATTCTCTGTGAACCCTTTCATAGACTGTCACTCATAGAAGTTGTCAAGAAACTCTATTCCCCAGAGATGATCTCTTCTCCGTGAATTGCATCTCTTGAGTTTCTTCCAAATTCTCGAACTTTCCTGACTTTGATCTATTTTCGGTGAATAGCATTGCCTTGAATTTCTCGGGGTTTGGGGACCCATCGGCTTCTTAAAAGCAATCGGCCTCCTCTTGGGCATCATACAAGGACCCACAGGCTTCCTAAAAGCAACCCCGCCTCCTCTTGGGCTTAGTACAAGGACCCGTCGGCTTCTTAGAAGTATCCACAGCCTCCTCTTAGGCTTTGTATAATGATCTCTTCCTCCGGGAATGATAGCCTCCTCTTGGGCTTCGTACAAGGACCCGTCGGCTTCTTAAAAGTTTCTAGCCTCCTCTTGGGCTTCGTACAAGGACCCGTCGGCTTCTTAAAAGTTTCTAGCCTCCTCTTGGGCTTCGTACAAGGACCCGTCGGCTTCTTAAAAGTTTCTAGCCTCCTCTTGGGCTTCGTACAAATTGTCCCGACGACCTCCTAGAGGTATAGGAACAGAACCTAGTCATCCTCATAGAACAGTCCTTTCATAGAGTCTACTACTGTTTCTCAAAGCATAGTACAAAAGATGAAACTCTAGACTTGGACAGTCTAATATCCTTGAGTCTCAAAGACATTCTCAAGTGACCCCTTCGTTAAATAGGAAGGAAACCCGCAGACTCGGACAGTCTCAATACCCTTTGGATTTCCCGTTTCCTCAAAGACAAGGAAATATCCCTGATCCTCGAATCAAATCCTTGAGTACAGTGTTGCTCATTTAAGAACTGATTTTCTCTTTCAAAATCAGTATACTGGACCTGTCACTCAACTGAAACAGTAACCTTAGCCTCTTCTTAGGCTTTGTATAATGATCCTTCTCCAGGGAAGTTAGCCTCTCTCTTGGGCTTTGTACAATGATTCTCCCCAGCGGAGTCAAACAACGTTTCGTCTCTCTCTCGGGCTTTGTACGAGACACATAAGAGACTCCCTCGTTGAGTCAATCACCCCTTTCGCCTCCATCTCGGGCTTTATACGAGATACAAAAAGGTTCTTAATTGAGCCAAACAAACAACAGCCTCCATCTCGGGCTTTGTACGAGATACAAAAACTCTCTTGTTGAGTCAAATCGCCTCCATCTCGGTCTTTATACGAGATACCAAACGACTCCCTCGTTGAGTCAAAACATTTTCGCCTCTCTCTCGGGCTTTGTACGAGACACATATAGCCTTCTCTTAGGATTTGTATAAGAAAACCACTGGTTGGTCCAACAACCTTTTAGCATCAAAGTTGTGCCTCGTTCACAGTACACAAACATCAACAACTCCTTCCCCTTCATCTAATCGCTGTAAGCGGCAAGCCTCTGGATCATCTACATCCATGCCACTGTCCCTCTTTTAGCATGAGAAATTCCTAAGGAAAGATAACATTGCTCTACACTGAGTTAAAGTCTTCTCCTTTAGGTTAAAATCCCTTATAAAGGAAATTATGGCATTACTAGGATCCGCGTATCCCGGTTAAAGTAATCCTCCTTTATAAACCAGTCACCCAATAGTTGTGACAGACAAACCCTTCTTTAGAGATGACAAATTCTCTCTAAAGTCGAGGTCCTTCAGCTTCACGTCTTGGGCTTTGAACAAGACACAAATAGACTTTTCAGCTTCACATCTTGGGCTTTGAACAAGATACAAATCACCTTTCGCTTCACGTCTTGGGCTTTGAACAAGACACCAAAAACACCCATTTCCTCCCATAGAATAGGAGGAACTACGAACGCTCTGATTTCCCTGTTTCGGTAAACGGGAATACGTAGGCATAAGATCGAAAGAAAAGATCTTAGCGAGCACAATCAACAAAAAACTAAAATCCCATACTCTCACATACCTATCAAAAAGCATCAGCCCTAACATCCTAATCCTTGTTCCCCGCCAGAAACCTTCTGTCAAGGTAAAAAGAAAGAAACCGTATTGGCGAAAATACAAATAACCAGTACAAAGGCCCCCCCACATTGATAGCATCCGTAACCTAACAGACCGCTGTTTAAACTCAGTATGCAAAGCAGGGTTAATTGGAGACATCTATTTCCCTTCCTTATTCAGCTCACAATAGGATAAAAAATGAATCGACCTGTAGTTTTAAGCTCAACCGCAGAGAGCGACCAACGCTTAAGAACCGCGTCCAAAATCGCTCGCTACACATTGTTTACACAGAAAATAAATAAAAATAATTTGTTTACAAACTACAATGTTTACCCAAAATATTACATTGTTTACACAAAATATTAAAATAAAAATTAATTTCTCCCTAAATATCATATGTTGGATCTTCGACTCCTTGATATTTGGGCAAGATCAAATGCTATACTTTGCAAGTATTTGTTTATGATATAAAACAAAAGAAGGGTTATTAAAAAAGGTTTAGAAAAATAAATGATTTTCTGCTCAAATGAATATTTAAAAACAAAAACTTTAAACCCGAATAATTTTTTGCACTTGCAATCCATCATAGAGAACTCCTAATGGCAAAAGTAAAAGTGGAGGATGTAGATAGTTTCAAGTGCTTCATGACGTTTCTTTATAAATTATAGATATCAAACAACCTTTATAATTGAAAATTTTTAGGTTTCACACGAATCACTAATGGTAGTGTCTTAAGTGTTGATAATCATGAAATGGACGAAAAAGATTTGTTTAAGGAGGAAGAACCCCTGGGGTGCTGGTCGGCCCTAGACATCTGCTGGACCTGGGAGACGTGACCCTTAGGAGTCTTCTTCACACCCTTGGTCACCGCGATCTTGAGCATACACTCTTAGAGGTTCGACATCTGACCTGCAATAAATAAAAGAACAGGTAAGGATAACAAGAAAAAATAAGCGGACACACAGGTAAGGAACGCGCTCGCAATCTAAGATCTGAAAGGCTTCCTCGTCAGAACTGCACTCGAGGAGTGCCTTAGTATTGATCAAACAGGCCTAAAAAACAACGTCCCCATTCTCGTTGAGAATGAAGCTCCCGTCCTTGTTCACACACTTGGCAGGATTGAAGTTGTCGATGAAAGCCACGATCTTGTCATAGGCAAGCCTGTCCTCGTCGTCCAACTTGTGGGGCTTCGTGAGATAGCTCTCCATCCCACTTTTAAAGTGGACCTTCTGCTACTCAGGGGGAACTTTTCTTCCAAGGTCTCCGCCTTCTGCCCATCCACGAGCTTCACCACGCGCTCAAATAAGGAATCGACGGTTGCGTGCGTTACAGGCTTCACGAGGAGCTATCTATCCTTGAAGGACCAGACAGAGTCCAGATACGTTCTAAATAGCTTCCCTGACTGTTTCAAGGATACCCAGTTGTGTCATCCATTATGAGTCTGCTGCTGAAGATGGAAGAGGCGTAAAAACAGCGGAGCGTAGCACCGACGCAAAGATGTTGGGACACAAACTTGAACGCCCGCATGAACGCGATCACATTAGGATGAAGCTACAAAGGCGCAAACTCCAACCATTGAAATACCCCCTCTTGAAAATCACTGAAAGGAAGACGAAGCCTCACATCCCAAAAGGCGAACTCGTACATCAGGAAGCACTTCCCTGGGTACGACGAGCAGATCTAGTCCATTTCCTTGGGCTTGTAAACCAGCCAGTTCGCGGATGCCCCTTCCTCTCGGTTCTTGAGGGTAAGGAATGCGTTCGAGTCGTCGAAGATGAAGCACGAAGCAACGTCTAGGGGCTCCAGCTCGGCCCAATCGGATGGGGATACAACATTTGGGTCGACCGAATTATCTTCGACATCTGCACCGACATCTTCTACGTCAACCACGACGGCGTCCTCGGGCTTTGGAGCCATTTAACCTGAAAAGCAGAAGGAAATGGTGAATTCGACGTTAAGATCAAATACACCCTTCCACCGCAAATCAAGTGAAAGGGCGAAAGGAAAGTGCGAGGACACGCCTCGACCAAAGCCCTTGTCGACAAGCGCGTAGTCATGGGGAACTTCTCCTCAACATAAAGCGCAAAGCTTACTGCGCGGGGTGGGTCTCCTTGACAGAAAAAATTCATATCATGATCATCAAAGGGAGTAAACCTCCTCGACGCAAGATCTCTTTCTAGACCCCCGCGGCGAGGAAGTCCCCCCTACGTTAACTCAGCGAAGACGCTAAAAGCCTCGTGGGGTCCCCGAGACCTTCATTGAAAACTTCATGAGTTTTCCAGAATCATCATGAGTTCCCTAGTATCTTCATTGAAAACTTCATAAATTCACCAGAAACTTCATGGGATCCACCAGAAACTTCATGGACTCCCCGAAAACTTCATCGGAATCTCCATCCAAACCTCATGAAGTTCACTGGAAAGTTCACGAGAGCACTGGAAAACGCATAACTACTATGCTAGCCAGAAAAGGAAGAAGACTTACGTGTGTAAAGAAGATTCTGGAAAGCTGCGGCAGGCCGATGAACGAGAAATGAAGAGAGCAGAGGAATTTGAGGGATTCGTTTAAGAGCTTGAATGTTGTGAGCATTTCAAATGAGTCTCCCCTCCTCATATTTATATCCGCTGGCACGCAGAACGAATTATCACCTAGGCACTCAAGCACCCCTACTCATAGCCGTCATAAGTATTTATTACTTCTGACACGTGGCTCAAGAAGATATCACGCTTGTCCCTTCAAGCCCCCTCACACGGCTCGAGGAAATGACGTGTCTGCTCCTTCCACTTATGTCAAGCATAATGCTCGACTCTCGCACTCTCACGAACACTTCCTCGGGGAATGTTGAAAACAAGCGCCCACGCGAGCACTTGTCCTCAAGACAAACGCAAAAGTGGACCCTATCGTGGACCACATGCGGACCCCGCTGTCGAGCACGAATAATAGCTTCCACGATTATTCACGAGCATAGTCCCGCGAGCTCGTCACCTCGGGCACGAACGATGCTCCTCCAAGCGAGTTCCCTGCGCTCCTCTTTGACATAAGAATTGACTCTTAAGTTATTACTTGTATGCTTCGGAGCAACGAATTAGGGGCTCCTGTTCAAGACTGGGCCAGAACCTGGCCCACCATCGGGCACGATCCAACCCAACTCCTCGTCGAGGAGGGCCCAACACAAAGGCCCAATACATCATCCCGCGGGAGGAAATGCTCCTCACGCGTCTTCCCCACGTACCTCACATGCTCCCCACGCGGGGACACATCGCCGACTGAACCCGCGCCTTCCGCGGAGCAGATGACCCAGGACAAAGAACACGTGCTAGTTTTCCCTACTCCACGTAAATCTTGGTAGTTATCTGTATTGGGCCTAATGATCCAACCCAATGCAGATAACCATTTGCCTAGCGCTGGGGGCACATTATGAATACCCTCATCCACAGGACGGTCAGGTATTATAAACTCATACTTTATGTACTTGCTCTCTTTCGCTCTGAACCTCACTTTGGCATCAGAGTGTCTTGCAGGTACACCCCATCCTCTTCTCTACCACCGGTGAACTTGGAGATCACGACGTGTTGCTAGCTGCTGATCCTTTTTCTGATTCGGTAAGATCAATTTTGTTCAACACTTATGATGAGTGGTTGAAGAGCATTTCCTCGTACATTGCATTCTCCAGGATGATTCTGGTTCTGCATGCACTTCATGTGAATAATGAAAAAGCAAAGATGTTACTGAAGCCAGATAAAACTATTGTCACTGAACCTCATCATATATGGCTTTCTCTAAGTGATGACAAGTGGATGGAGGTGAAATTCAATTCGCAGGTGGAGTTTGCATTAAGAGATCTTATACTTTTTGATTATGCAAAGAAAAACAATGTGAATACTTCCGCTTTGACTCAATCTGAGATTCATGATATTATACTTGGAGCTGAGATTACTCCACCATCACAACAGCGACAACATATTACAGAGATTGAAAAAAGGTTATACACTTTTTACTATTTCCTAGTGTCACATCGGCGAAAATCAACCGGCGGAAAAAAACAGAAGAGTCGCCACCGAACGTTATTTATCCCGACGTAGGGAAAAGAAACAATCGAAGTAAACCTCAACAAAGGGAAAGACATGGTCATCGCAACCATAGCTTGGGTTCGGGAGTCGGTTACGCGAGATGAAGGTATTAGCACCCCCTCGCGTCCATCGTACTCGATGGGATCCATGCTTGTTGTTATCAATCAAAGGGTGTAGGGTATCTGAAGCTCAACTGCTAACTGGAAACGGGGGAACGAAGAAATGGGGGGAGAAAAGAAAAGGTGAATCGATAGGACAACGTCGTCCTAGGCCTACGTATTCCCTCGGGAGCGGGAAAGTCAGAGTCAACGTAGTTCGGAGGACTACGGGATTGTGGGGGGAAGGTTGCTCGCCAAGACATCGCGTCTCGTGCCTACGTATCCTCAATCTGACGTGAAGGAGGAAGTCAGAGCAGTTGTAGTTTGAACTACGGGTCGGTTGTTTATTTTTTTAGTGGAATACGTCAACGTTCACGTTCTAGCAGTTTAGGTGTTGCCGCTCTTTGTGGGAGTCTTACGCGTTTACCTGTTTGCGGTAGAACGGAAATGACGCATCCTTTACGATGAGAGTGAGTGAGATGAGAAGAGAATCCCGAAGGAAGACGGATGTTTGTTTTTGTCTTTTAGAAGAAAGTGTTTTGATTTTGCTTTGTTTACGATATGCAAAGCGTTAAAGTCTATGATATAGTGAACATTTTGTGTAACGAGTCACACGCCTCGCGCGACAAAGCATACTATGTACTTAAGGCTCATGGCACACAGAGCACATCTTTATTCATTAAGTGCTTTAGCTTTTCTTTGAGAGAGAGAGAAGAGATGACTCAAGGTTTGAAAAGAAAATCTAATGGGGGACTCAATCCTAGTGTTAGCATGCATCATTGATCCTATGATTGAATTATGAGGAAGAAAGGGAAGATGTCTACCTAAGTTATCATACATGGATTGGTAACCTAATGTCCATCCTACTTTGAACCTAACCCAAAATTAGATTCAATCTAGGAGCCCTATGGGGAACATGTCGTCAGACAAGTAAACATTATGTAACTCAATCCATAAACAAAAGGAACTACAAGTAAATGAAATAGTAAGCAGTGTCAATCAACAATAACATCAAACAATCAAGGTAAGAAAAGGGGGAGCTTTAGCCAAGGGGTCATATCAACCGAGGCAAACAAGCTAGCTGTGGGAAATAGAGGTACTCACCCAATGGTATCGAGAACCATGGAGAACAGACTAAAGAAGGGGAAGATGAGAATCAGATCACATAAGCATCAATATCGGTCAATGCGAGCTATAGGCAAGGTGTGGGGGTCTGATTGCTAGACTCTCCTTCCACTTGACGAACTCGATAACAAGAGTAAGCTATGTTCAAAGCATCAACATGAAATGTGACCTATGAATGACTTGGAACTAGAAATGGCGGGAGTCGATTGCGGACTCTCATTCCGCCTAATGCCTTCTTTGAGGACTTTTCGGGGAAATGAGGAATAGGATGCCTCTTTGAGGTCTTTAGCACAAATATAAACACACACATACAGAGCCTCCTTTGAGGATTTTCCAGAAAAATGCCCGCAAAAAAGAAACGATCGGGACTCCAATCCTACTTCTCATGTTATTTGAAAAGGAGAAAGTGAGTATAAGGGATGAAGAGTACTACCGGATAACAACGTACGCAAAGCGACGTAAGCGAAGCAACGTAAGCTCATGAAAGTTTTGAGCCTATTAACATCAATGAGCAAAAAATGTTAGAAGTGGACTTAATTCACAAATGAAAGTGGAATAAGCCAATCGGATAAACACCATCGGAGACTCTTTCAAAAATCCTTGCACAAGCTAGCACACAAGTTAGTACTAACAAGCAATTGCAATAAACCACAAACAGCAGCAACAACAACGCTCCTACACTTGTACAACCATAAAAACCAGCAACAAACAGAAATAGCCTACAACAGCTACTATTTCCAGAACAGGACAAGTATGTAATCAACCAGACATAATAGCTACATTCCACGGCTTACATTTTCAGAACAGCAATGTATACAGCAACAACTTCTACATTCATTCAATTAACTAATGTACAAGAAGGGTCATACCTCAATGGGATCAAGCAATCATTACTAAACAAGCATGCTTCCTTAAGGTCAAGCAAGCCTTATTACTCTCTAAATTGACAAGCATAGAACTCAAAGCTCATTAAGTTAATTCACTAATCAAAGAAGAATAACCAAAGTTAATCAATAAGCTTCCAATGAAAATGAAACACAAAAAAACATGTTAATCAATTCTAATAAGAAGTAGCATGATATTCAAACAATACTATGAAAAAAATCTCAATCAAAGCAACATAATATTCAACTAATATTATGTGAGAATCTCAATCAAGTGACAACATAATATTCAACTAATATCATGTGAAAAATCTCAATCAAGTGGCAACATGATATTCAATCAATATTCATGTAAAAATCCTAATCAAGCATGAAAACTTTAACACTACTTGACATGCAAAAAAATCTTTAATCAAACATGAAAAATTATCCCTAATTGACATGCAAAAAAAATCCTACAAGAGGTAACTAATATCATGTAAAAAGTCATTCGAACGCATTTGAATCAACAATTCAAAACAAATGCCAAAAATTGAGAAAATGACAATTAAAAAATGCCAAAAATTAGTTAATATCCTAAAATACTAACATGAAAAATTCTGGAACTTTCAGAGTCAAGGAACTATTTTCAGAAAATCGTTTTCGAAACAATTATCAAAGATGATATAAACAATTACCAAAGAAGCTAGGGGTGTAGGCAGTATATTCTTATATTCAAAATTAACTTATGGGTTGCATAGGGAGGTGCGAATAGAGAAACGTATAGGCCCATGGAACAAAGGGGCCCTGGCGGTCTACGGTAGTCCCTCAGTCAACATTTTTGACTGATATGGACCGTCTGATTGCATGAATGATGATGATGCATCGTAGGGCAGTAAGCACAGGGGTGTAGGGTAAGAAGCCTAGGACGGCATGCATTATATTAACCAGGTGGTCCTAATGGACGGTGACAAGTGTCACCGCCGGAGTGGACCAACACCACCAACCCTTATTTCCGCATTGTCTTTATATGAATAACGTGAACACTTAAGCTCTCAAACGTCTCTCTCTCTTTCTCTCTCTCTATGTATCATCGCCGGGATTCACATCTTGGCCGGAGAAGACGGTGGACGGCGGCGCCGCCGCGGCCTTCTCCGGTGATCCATTACCCCCAAACACAAAACATTGAACACTACCCCCCACTCAAATTAGCTCCTAAATCCAAATATGCAATTAGCTTTCTCAAAATCGCAACCAAAAAGTGGGATCGAAACTTCCGATCGAACGACTCTAGAATCAAGTTCGCTTATAATCGCTCTACACAAATCACGACCTAGCTAAATTCGCTCAACGAAACGAGGATGCAAAATCGAAATTAACACTATTCTCGCACAAATGTTCAAGTGAAGCAAGAAGATGAATCAGAAGACTTACAATGAATTCGAAGCTTTTTCAGGTACGAAACCGCTTCAACTCTGACTCTGCTCTTCTTCGCGTCTGAGAGCCGTGTTGTTGCGTGTTGCGATGTTCTTAATGAATTCTGAATTCAGTTATGGTTGTGTTGAATTTGTGATGTTGATGTTGGACTCTACAATAAACTTCTTCTTCTTCTTGCTACAAATCTGAGTTGTTGTTGTGATGTGTTGATTCTTGATGAAAGCTTGTTGCATCATCTTTCGCGCGAGATGTCGAAACCATTGAGTTTCGGCGCTGTTCTTCAAATCGCCACCGTTGTTGCAGTGAATTGCAGGTATTGAATTGAATGGATGAACATGGATATTAGGAAATTGTTGATGAAATTGATTAGCGGCTCAAATCATTGTTTCTTTTCTTTACAGTGAACTGATAGAGATGAGGGAGGCTTGTGATCTTCACGAAGAATTGCGGTTTCTGCAAAACTCCAATTTGTTGAATCTTGTTGAGGCTATGAAGAAGGAGTTTGGAAGATGATGTGGAAAGAATGGAGAAGCTTGGAGATCGAGATTGAGGATTGTTACAGTTAGAGAATTTTGAAGGTGTTGATTGAAAACTGTTATGGTTAGTTCTGTTAGAGAAACTGTTAGGAATTGGGAGTTATCCTTGGTAACTGTTAGAGAATGGATTTTTTTAGAGTGTTATGGTGAGTTTTCTATTGTGAGATTGGTTAGGGTTGGGAAATCGGTTAGGGTGGTTATGTTAGTTCCGTTATGAATTGGTTAGGACGATTTCTATTAGGACTTGTTTTTTGTAACTAATTTTCTCTCTTCTGTTGTGTCATTTCCCTTTTATTCACTGCTATATGTATTTACAAAATTCTGTGAAGGATGTGTTCCCCATTCCATTTGCTGTGTATCTTTTTCTGATAAATTGGCTCTGCTGCTATTTATTGCGCCTTGTCCTTACTGAAATCATTCTTCTCAAGAAATGTGAGTATGAAATATATTACCAAGAACCACTGCAAAGCAATGTGAAAACATCATTTAGATGTTGATGCGCCTTCTGTGACATGTTTGACAAGTAAATGTCCTATTAGCCCACCAAGAGCAGACAAAGTGATTTCAGGATGAATCACCTTGGTCAGAACATGGTCCAATGAATTAAACGAACTTAAAATGTCCCTTTGAGTGAATTGAATCACTAATTTATGAGTTCCCCTAGTCAGCGATCGACCGCATAGGAGTTAATTGTAGCGTGGTTGAGAAGATTCCCTTTTCCTTTTGGTAATGAAACAGGATTGGATTCTAAAAAATGGATATTGCTTTCTTCAAAATCACGTATGGATTTTGACAATAAAGCCTTTTCCACATCAAATCCCTTTGTTTTGCCTTGAAAGAGGGCCTTATTGGTTTGTAGAATGTCTACAAGTCCACGAGTGAGCTTCATGGTAATAAGGAAAGGTTCTTGAAATGTATATGACTTAAATTGAATTCATGGTCATAAGAGTGAACTTGGACAATGATGTATTTTATTCAAAACAATTGGAGATGGATTCAGTTTATTTGGTTTTGGACTTGAATTTTACATAATGGTTTTGGGGTTAAAAATTGGGTATCGGTTTTATTTGAAATTTATATGGATATGGCAAAGTGGATACCATGGTATGGATAATTGGGTAATTGAATTTTCAATTGGATATTGAAATGGACCAAAAGAAAGTGATATGGATAATAACAAAGAAATGGATATGTAGGTGGACAATTAGACTTGGTTTAATGGACTTGTATCTTAGCTTTCCAGAGATCCATATATCAATTCATGACAAATCAAACCCGCAATCTCAATTAATCCCCCAACCTCAATCTCATGTCTCTATTAGCTTGCATTACAAGCAACAAGAAATAAACAACTGAGGGAACGACGGTGCCTTGACCACAATATGAATCCACAACTCGATCTCTTGCACCATAACCCAAGACGTCTTCACCATGAAACTTTGACCACCACTGATACTCTTGAGAAAACTTGAAGAAGATAAACTTGTAGCTTGATAAACCTTGATAAAGGAGATATTTATGACAATCTTTGCTTCAAACTTGAATGAGGAGAACCTCAAAGCAAATAACAAAACCTTGATTCAAATAACCTCTGTAGTCCCATGTCTTAGAAGACCAATGCAATGTATGATAACGAGTTCATGACCTAATGGATATGCAGATGAATGCGAAACAAAAGCCAGTTATTGATGGTATAAATAGGAGGGAAAATTTTGGGGTGTTACAGCTGGAAATATAATTCAACTATATTTTTCTCTAGTCACCTCTATTGTTTATGTATGACCTAAAATTGGTTAATACTGCCATCTCAATCTAGAATATTTTCTCTACCTTTTCAATTTTTACTAAACAGGCAGATGAAACAAACTAAGTGACAACTGTAACAACAAAAACCTCAAATGTTCACTGTGAAGAACTTATAGTTACAACCACAAGTCCCAATGAGCAACCTACTTTTGGTTCGATTAATGAATGGCGTCTTAGAGAAATATCAGCCATAAATTATTCCTTAAAGTAAACCACATATTTGTGAACTCCAAAGGTATAAAGGTTGATATCATTTTTAAATTGACTCAATTCTCGAATTCATCTCTTTTTTTATATTGACTTTGGGTTCAAGTGATTAATACAAGCAGATGAACTATAAAGTTGTGACAGTTTAATCACTCAAGGAATGAAAGCTCGGGCAGGTCTGAAGTTCAACTATGTCGTGACATGTCAACTATATAGTAAGCAGAAAGAGGAGCAAAAGCCGGGAGTTGTTGATATTGTTTTACATATGTAAAGGTCAGCTCAACAATGTTATTGTGAAACTTTTTTTCCTTAGTTCTAGTTTGATATGTAGGCCCATATGGTAATGCCCATTAGGACTTTGTAGCATATTATTAATGCTTGTTAATCCCACAAGAAGGTTCCAATCATTAATCTCACACTTCAATCTCTTTTTTCAATTTCATTTTTGTTGCTTATACTGAAATTACTGTGCATCTATTTTCTGTGTTGTTGTGTTTAGTCTTGAGGGTTTTACTTGTGTTTTTATATGCAGTGCATTGGTTATAACTGCTTATATTATGAGAAGCGAGAATATATCACTAGAAGGTGTTAAATGAAACCTTTAGTTTCTTTAAAGTCTTCAGGGACTTTCCTTTTAGTAGTGACTTTCTTTTTGTTTTTAGAATAATTTTTAGTGACTTTCCTTTTGGTAGTGACTTTCATTTTGGAGCTGTGAATTTGTTTGCCCCAATGATGGTTTTCTCGAGCATGTGTGTATTATGAAGGTCACACTATATGCTACAACAAATGGGATTTTGTGTAGCAAAATAGGATTCTTTCCATTAATGTACTTGGTGTTGTTATATATTCACACAAAATATTGAGAGTTGATGTTGTTGTTGTGTTGAATGCTCGCTGTTCATCATCATTTTATTGTTAATTGAGATATATTTCTGTCATCATTCACTATATTTTGTTGTATCCCATTGTAACTCTATTCTCTTTGTTTTAATAAATTTATTCCAAAAAAAATATAAGCAAACCATTGCAATTTTCTATACTGCTTATTTTGTATACATCATTTTTTCCGTTGACTTATTCCATGCTTGAAGTTGAGGAAGGAATGGGTTTCAACAAAGAGATCCTTGACTATGAGTATGGTCAATAGTGAGGTAATGACGTAAGTAAGTAGAGTTGGTGGTATTAAACCATTTTTTATCTGTCCAGATGTTATAGCTAGTTTGGAAGTGTATAAGTGACATTATATTAGGAATGTGATGTAGAAGTGATAGTTTCTTAGAAATTATATCTAGTTTTGAAGTGTATAGCTAGTTGTTGAGAAGTTCCAAATTTGTGGTTATCGCTATCTAAGGAATAATTTAGACTATCTACTCATGTTTATGGTGTATCGGTTATGGTAGTAGTGATAACGATATTTTATAACATTAATAGAGTTGGAATAGAGTTAGAATTTATTTTTAATTTTGTTTTTTTATAATAATGCTAAAATATTTAAGGTAAATTTGTTTAAATATACACAATTTGCAGCGGTTCAAACCGCCACAATTTACCATCGCAACCAACAATAAAAACAAAAATCAAAATGATATTCCACGACGAATGGTAATTCTCGCAATATTCAGGTTACGTCAGTTTCTTAACCGTCGTGAAAGAGAACGACGATTGGTGTGACGATTTTGACAACAGCTGCAATACAGCTTCGCGACACACGTTTCTGGGACGAAGATGCAACCATCGTAACATGCAAATTGCGACGATTCTAACTGTCGTGACCTGCCACAATGAACCGTCACAATTTTCCAATTTTCTTGTGGTGTAATGATTGCCTTAGAGGAGGCAAATCGAGAGGGTGGTCTAATGTCTCAATTGAAAGTGAATCTCAAACAACCCTTCTATTTGGGTTATTCTGGGTGTCAACACGAGGGAGCATTTTTAATATTGGGGTATTTATTTTTATGAGCAAAACACCTTGTGAGAGACACACCACATACTCACCAAAAACCATAAGATAATAGGTGTATGGATTCTCCCACTTATTAATGTTTAAGTCTTCACATTTCTAACCAATGTGGGACTTTCCCACACTACTTACACTTGTTATTCTCAACACTCCCTCTTAAATATGAGTCTATCCACAATACTCCTCCTCAAGTAGAAGCTCTTTCATCCACATACACTTGTACTTCCATTGACACTCTTCAATGGAGCACTCTACCCACGACCATATAAGGATACTTTCCTTACAAGAGAGTCGGTCCCCTCACTCGAACCAAAGGCTCATGATACCATTGTTGGGGTTATTCAGGGTGTCAACACGAGAAAGTATTTTTTTAATATTAGGGCCTTTCTTTTTATGAGCAAAAAACCTTTTTAAGAGGAAATTTCTCAGAAATTGTGAACCCTAGAACAGCAAACGATTCAAACGCACCAAGTACTCTGAAGCTTCCATGGAAAATCCTGGTCTTTCCAAGACGAGCAAAGGCGTCAAGTTCTGCCTCAGGTATGTTGTCGTATTCTTTCCCCCACGTTCTTCCTTTATTTCATTTCATTCTTAGTTTAATGGTAATGGTGGACCCCAAATGGTTTAGGGTTTTTTTCGTTGTATTTTACCGTACTTGGTGGTCCCTTTTTGTATTAGGGTTTAGAATACTTTGTGTTTTAGGGTTTTGTGATCCTACCATTTCTTCATTAATTAAGTCTGTGGACCCATTCTGACAATGATGTACGAATTAACACAGGCCAACCAAGTGTCAAACAATTAGGTTTAGGATTCACCATGAGGTGCACTCGTTGAAACTCCTGTCAGACTGTATGTTGGTGGATTTGTTACAGAAATGGACTGGAAGTGGGATGTAGATTATCTGTCATATATGGAGTTGTTTGAACTGATTAAGAAGGATAAATATGTAGACATTAAGTGGGATGTAGATTATCTGTCATATCTGTCATACCTGAGTTTTTTTAAAGGGGGATCAAAAGTTTAGAAAAATAATACTATGGGGACCAAAAGTGCATTTAAGCCTATTTTTTATTTAATTTTACATAATAGTATATATTTAGTTAAAATTAGGATCTCTTATGTTTATTTACGCATGTACTAGTAGCATATATTTTTTAATTTTATTTTATATAGTAGCATATACTAGTATCATTTTAAATATTACAATTTACACATGTGGTTGATTTTTTTTTTCTTTTTAAATTTACTCTCTCTCTCTTTTAGTACAAGAGATTTTACACACGTTTTTCAAATATGGAAAGTTTATTGTTGTATGTTAACTTTAAATTGACACTATATTTACAAAACTACAATTAAAAAATGAGAATAGTAAAATTCATTGATTAAGATCTTAATCATAAAAAAATCACTATTAAAATTTACACCATTTTTAGCATTAACGAGTGTAATAAAGATTTGAGGATAAATAATACACACATATTTCATTATTAAGGTGTTTATTGTGTAATGTTACACACTTAAATTTAAAATGAGACTTTATATACAAATCTACCACCACATTTGTTTTATACACCATTTTTAGTAAAACCAGTGTAAATTCTTAAATTATACTATTATTTTTGTACATGTATTCATTATCAAATCAAAAAATTTAAGAAGGATTGTTTGTTTTTTAAAGTTGATTTCGCTAAGGCGTATGACTGTGTGGATTGGTCGTACCTTGAAGATATGATGGTTAAGATGGGATTTGGATGCAATTGGCTGAAATGGATTCGCGGCTCTGTTTTCAATAGTTTCACGTCGATCTTAATCAACGGGAGCCCTTCGAGGGATTTCAAGGTGGGGAGGGGGTTAAATCAAGGCGACCCGTTAGCTCCATACTTATTTGCTATAGCTGCTGAGGGATTGGCAAGTCATACCAGATCTGCTTCTTCTAATTCTATGCTATCTGAGTTTAAGATTAAAGATACCTCCACTGTTAGTATTTTGCAGTTTGCCGACGATACCCTCCTTATTGGAGATGGTTCGACCACTAATATTTGGGCTTTTAAATCTATTTTGCGTGCGTTTGAATTGATATCTGGGCTCAAAATTAACTATCATAAAAGCTGTTTATTTGGGATTGGAGTGGATACAGATTTTATGGCTGTTACTGAGGCATTTATGAATTGTAAAACGAGAAGACTTCCTTTTAAATTCCTGGGTTTGACAGTCGGAGGGAATCCTCGTCGGTACTCCTTTTGGAAACCGACTATTACTAGCTTTAGGAACATGCTCTCTTGCTAGACAGGGAGGACCTTGTCTATTGGAGGAAGAGTGTCCCTCATCAACTCGGTCCTGGTTAGTTTGCCTATCCATGCTCTGGCATTTTTTAAGGCCCCTAGGAAGGTAGTGAATGAGATTATCGGTATTCAGCGACGGTTCCTTTGGGTTGGCGCCTCTACCAACAAATATATTCCTTGGATTTCGTGGAATTCAGTTTGTAAACCAAAGGAATTCGGTGGTCTTGGAATCAAACACTTAAGGCGGTTCAATCGTGCATTGCTCACTAAATGGTTGTGGAAGTTTACTGTTGGCGGCAATGAGTTATGGAGGAAAACTCTTGTCACCAGATACGGTAACTTGAGTATTAAAGTTCAGACCTACCACGATGTTGGCAGATTGAAGTCAGATTCTACTTGGATGACTGATATTCTGTCGAACGCAGTCACCGAGCATCAAGAAAATTTCTGCGATTTCTTGGAATGTTCTGTAGGTGGAGGGGAAGATGTTGTTTTCTGGCAGTCTGCTTGGACGAGGAATTTGGCGTTGAAATTCCAATTTCCTTCTCTGTTCAATAATTTTAGAAAGAAGGCGATGTTCGTTAGTCAGATAGGAGTTTGGGAAGGAACTCAATGGCAGTGGAAAAACCCTTCATTGATGGATAGCGCTAATTCTTGAAATTCTGAGTTTGAAAGGAGGACCTGCAATTAGTTTTTGGAAAATTTATCTGCGGTTAAAGATGGTTTTGATAAATGGCAATGGACGCTAGATGATTCTAAGGTGTATTCGGTTAAATCCTTCTACCATTTCTTGAATTCGTTCTTATTAGTTGAGCTCCAGCCTGATATTGCAGATTCGCTGGGGTTACTTTGGAAGACGGTGATGCCGACGAAAGTCCATATTTTTGGTTGGAGATTGGTGCTCGATAGGCTCCCGACGAGATGTAACTTGGAGAAAAGAGGAGTAATCGATAATGAGCATGATAAGGTTTGTGTGCTTTGCTTCCGTAATCTTGAGGATAACACCCATCTCTTCTTCTCGTGTCACTTCTCCTTATTGGTGTGGGCCAAGATCTGTGATTGGGTTGGTATCAGTAGAATTTCGGAAGATTCTTGCAGTCTCCATTTGAAGGCTTGGAACCTGAAACTTAAGGGTCGAGGTAAAGTCGGAAAGATAAACTCTATATGGTTTATGTCTTGTTGGATCTTATGGAAGGCTAGAAATAATATAATGCTTAATGATGCTTTATATAATGTGGAAGATATTGTTAGTCTTATTAAAGTTGTATCGTGGAATTGGTTGATTTTAGGTCATGAAGATAGTAGAAAATGTAGTCTGTACGACTGACATAAATTCCCGTTCGATTTTTTGTAATTGCCCTCCTTGAGTTTGGAGGTGTTGTTTTGGTTTGAAATTCCATTAATCTCCTATTAATGAATTGCTTATAAAAAAAAATGATATAATTATAAAGTCTGATTCCGAAGATCTTCCAGCCAATTCTCCATCAATATTTCTTCATTCATTCCTATTCTAGCCCAATCATTAATCAATATTTCTTCATTCATTCTTATTCTAACTTACAAATCTTTTAAAACTTTATATCATCAATTCAGATTCTATTTGAATTGACTTATTTTAATTTATTTATTGAAATATATGTACTTAAAAAATTGTTTGTGATAATTTGTGAAAAGAACTTATTACATATTTATAAATTATTTTTAACTTATTATAATAAATTAAATAGTATAATTTGGCTAAAATACGAAAAACATATATCTTTTAAGAAAAACATTCTTCAAGATTGTTTAAATAATATTAGCTTCTCTTAAGAGAATTTTTAAAAAGGAAAATGCTTATTAATAAGAAAATGTGAAAACAAAAAATACAAAAAAAATTCTAAACCATTCATTATCACCACTATTCCATGATCTCTATTAAAATGAAAATTAAATTTAAAATCAATTTAAAATGCATCTCTAAAATAGTGACATGTGTGTATTCTTGCATTTCTTCTTTAAATTATTTCGTCCTAAATAGTACTAATCTTTTAAAAAATAAAATATAAATCAAACAAGTTAGTTAAGACTGAAATACTAAACAATACCATATCTAAAAAATGGTAAATGTATGAATCATTAATTTCTAAATTTAATTATTGAAAATTAAATATTAAGTAGAATTATTAAATAAACTTCAAGTGAGATTCCAGATATGAAATAAATTAATTCAAGTGAGATTCCAGATATGAAATAAATTAAAACACTATACCAACAATCCAGATCAAATAATTCGTCCTTGTACTGATCATGTTTTCCGAGAAAATTATGAGTTTATCATAGCTTATTGGGGTGTGTTTGGTTTAAACTTCTAATTTTCGAATTAGGGACCTTCGCATCTTGATTAGCTTTTGGTGCCTGTGGTGTTCTTCGTGTCCTGTATCAGTCTGTGTTATTGTCTGGGTGAGGTTTTCGGTCTTCTTCATTGGCATGGTTTGGGAGATTGCTACTAAGAAAGGGTTTTGTTTCATATCGCCAAAATGGGATGTTTTCTTGAAGGGGAAATGATCTTGGGATGGCTCATCTGTTATGTCGGTGTACTTTCCTGAGTTCCCTGATCGTATGAGCTCTGCAGAATTCTTTGAGTTATTTGGTTGTGAAGGAGATGTGGTGGAGGTGATGATCTCTCCTAGGCGGAACATTCTGAGCAAACGGTTTGGTTCCGCAAGGTTTACAGATGTGTTAGATGCAAGGGTACTTGCGGTGAAGATCGATAACATTCAGATTGATGGATGGAAGATTCATGCTAATCTTCCTAAGTTTGATATAGGTAATAGGTTCAAGACGAAGATGGATGGTGGAAAAGCTTTTGAAGGCCATCATCGGCGTTTTGTTCGTCGTACTGAGGTGACCAAGAACCTATCTTCTCCTTGGAAAGAGGGATGCAGTTCGTATGCTGATGTGGTTCGAAAGGTGGGATTTTCAGATAAGGCTAAAGTGAATGATGGAACAAAGTTTGGCGTGGTTTATTCATCGGATAGTTCGCGGAAAGATATTCTCAGAAAAGCTTATATAGGCTCTACTATCGTACCTGGTATGTCTTATAAGGTGAAGCTTGGGTTGGTTTTGAAGGGGTACATTGCTATTGAAATCACTCTGATCAGGCCTTCTCTATGCCTCCTGGAAGAAACAACGGATGGTGAAATCTTCAATCTGATTGAAAATGGTCAATCGGTTTGGAAGAAATGGTTCATGGATATAAAGCCTTGGAAGGAAATTGATGTTGATATCGAGAGGGTGGTTTGGTTGCGGTTGAGCGGAGTTCCGATACATGCGTGGCACCTGGATTTCTTTGAGGTTTTTGCGAGCTCCTTCGGGACATTCATCAAGGCCGATGAAGCCACTGTTTTCGGTCTATGTAAAGATGTTGCTAAAATTCTGGTTAAGGTTCCTTTTGGTTTCATTTTTCGGGATTTCTTGGACGTTATTATTGATGAACTTCCCTTCAAGATTTTCATCCGTGAAGTTGTTATAGAGCCAGTGAGGGGATCGTTGGTGAATAGTGATAACGTGATCTCTGAAATGGAATCGGAGCTGTCCTGTTCGGAAGATGAAAGAAGGAGTTGTTTTAATGGCTTCCAGGGTGTTGTTGACGAGTTTCGACCGGAGATTTCGGATCCTCACATTCTCTCTCCAGTTGAGGAAGAAGACGATTCGCTGGAAGTTGGTAGGGCCACGTCGGCTGCTTCTTGCCCATCGGTCAATGTGTTTTGTTCAAGGGACAAAATGCTGCAATGTTCTGTACCGGGTGATAGAGACAGGGGGATGGATATAGATGAGTTGGCAGGATTAGGGACTTTTGATAAAGCAATCTCTTCTATTAAGGAGCTTTCTCAATTGCCAATCCCTAGGTGTCAGGAGGATTTGGTTGTTAGGAGGAGTGAGCAGAATAGCGTGGGGAATAATGCTCCTTGTAATATTCAAACTTTCAACCTGCTTTTGGGGAGAGTGTACAAGTTTGTGGTGGGCCCACTGTACCTTGTACAGTTTCTCTCACTTTTCCAGTGAGCGAGCTTTTTGAAGAGGGAATTAATATAGAGGAACATAAGAAACGTTCTTTTAAAAACAGCAGTAGAAGGAAGGTGTTAAAAAGTTTAAATTTGAAACACCTTTATGAGGTGGGTGGTCATTTTTCTAGCTGTAATAAGAAACAAAGAAAGCACAAGAGTTTCATAGGGAGAAAGGGAGATTGTCGTTATTATTCGTTGATGTCGGGAGGAGGGAAGGCGTATAGTGAAAGTAGTAGGGACAATAGGGATTCTGGTATTAGGGCGGTGTTCCATGGCGAAAACTCGGCGGAGTCTGGAATCGTTAGATGCAATCTAAGAATTATGGAGAATTTAGATTCTAATATTTATGATATTTTATGGAAGGCTATCTCAAATTTGGGAGTTGAAAAGGGCGAATCAAAGGGAGATTTTCAAAGAAGATTATCTGAAATGGAGAGAGTCGATAAAGCAAAATTGTTTAGTGGGAAGGCGAATTTAAATTGGTTGAAATGATTGTGGGAATTATGAATATTAGAGGGGGATGTAACAGAGCTAAAAGGAGTAGGATTTCTCATATTATCGCTAAGGGCAAAACGGACATGTTTTTGATTCAAGAAACAAAAATTCAAGATTTGTCGGACAATGTGGCTCGAAGTTTTTGGAGAAGGGAGGAAGGTTTAGCTGGTATGGTGAGGACGGCAAGGCTAAAAGTAGGATTGATTGGTTCTTGGTAACAAATGGTATTGTGGAAGAATGGGGGGCGGTGGGTCAATTGATTGGTGAGAGGGACATTTCCGATCATTGTCCGATTTGGCTTTTAGTTGATAAATCAGATTGGGGTCCAAAACCTTTTAGAGTTAATAATGAATGGTTTTCCAACTCTTTTTTCCTTCCTTTTGTCGAAAAGGTGTGGAAAAATATTTATGTGGCCGGGAGGAAAGATTTTGTTCTTAAAGAAAAGTTGCGGTTATTAAAAAAGAGTCTAAAGTGGTGGAACACCAATATTTTTGGAAGATTCGATTTGGGAATGGAGGAGGGCGTTAAGGTTTTGAATGAAGGGGATGCCGAGGAGGTGGATTTAAGGGAGTTTGAGGAGGAAGAACTCTTGAGAAAGAAAAAAAGGTCTAGTAGCATGTTTTGGGTGAATTTGAAGATTAAGGAAAATATGTTCATTCAAAAAGCTAGATTGAAGTGGCTTAATGATGGGGATTCTAATAGCCGCTATTTCCATAGAGTAATGAAAGAGAGGAGGAGGCGTAACTTCATTGGCTCTATTCGGTTAGAAAATGGTATTATTGATAAGGTAGAGGATGTTAAGTGTAACGCCCCGGTTTTGTCTTATTTAATTAATCGAGTCGTTTTGATTATTTTATTATTATATTATTTTATTTTCGACTTTTATTTAGAAAAATGTTATTTTTCATCGTGATTATATTTTGTCGCGTTTTGAGAGCGTTTGCGAGATATTTGAATGTAGGGGTATTTTGGTCTTTTGTGGGGATAGATATTTGTCTTATTAAAATAGAAAGTTAGAGGTGAGAAAGGGAGAAAAAAAGAATTTTGAGAGAAAAAGAGAAGAAGAAGGAAAAGAGAGGAGAAAAGAGAAGAGCAAGAGAAAAGTGTGGAAAATCACCAAGATCAATCTTTCGGAGTCGATTTAATCGGGTAAGGGTGTGAAATATTGTTATCCTAACTTTGTGTATGATTATGTATGTGTTTTGTGTGGATGTTTTGGTTGGTTTTCCATATGTTTCCGGTTATGCCGTATTGGACGAAATCGATAGAAACCAATGTTTTTACGGTCGAAAAGTCGTATGAATACATGTGTTGGTTGGTTATATGTATGTGAGCTGCTGTTTAAAGTTTTATGAAGTTTGGTTATGTTTCGGTTAGTTTTCGGTATGTTTCCGTTGTTGTTTCCGTTTAGGTCGAATCGTAGGAAATCGATAGAAACCGATGTTTTCACGGTTAGAATTCGGAATAAATTACGTAGTTGTATCGAGTAAGGTTAGGTTGTCGTATAGCGTGCTTTTTATTCGATTTGGCGATGTTCGAAAAGTCTGGTTTTTGAAAGGTTGAAATTTAATCGAAAAATCGAACGTCGTAGAAATTTCGTTTATGTGTTCTAAATTGTTCTTATGTATTTGGTGATTGCGCGTATATGTTTGTTTCGGTGAAAATGTTCGATTTAGTCGAGTTCCAGGCATTTCGGAAAAGTTACAGCAAGGGTGCAAATTGAGAAATCTGGTTTTTGAGAAAAACAGAGTTATGAATCGATACATAACAGCTATGTATCGATACGAAATGGTTTATGTATCGATACATAACCCTTATGTATCGATACATACTGTAGAATTTTAAGAAAACAGAATTTCACTACAGCATGCGTCGACACATGCGAGCTATGTATCGATACATGTTGCTTTTCGTATCGATACATAAGCCTATGTATCGATACATACTGTGCTGAACCATAAAATTCTGGTTTGTCGGGGAAACTTCAGAAATTCATATCTCTTGAACCGTAAGTCGGTTTTGATCCCCGTTCGAAGCGTTGGAAAGCTAACGAAATGTTCTTTCTAGGAAAAATAGTTTTGGGGTCTGAACTTGGTCCAATCGGTACAGTTTTTACGAACCGTTTCGTAGTGTCGGGCGTCCGGTTTATGTTTTTGCGTTATTTTGAAATATTCATATCTTGTTAACCGTTTATCGTATTTAAGAGTTCTTTATACCGAATCGAAGCTGTCGATGAGTACTTTTTAATGATGATAGAAAATACTATTTTTGGCCAACTTTTAGCCGACTTTTTCGGAAAACCGAATAATGGAATTTTGAGTTATTTTTCAATATTGTAAGACATATTATGATGTGTTATGAGATGGCTTGTGTGATGATTCTTTGATGGAAATTTGATGTTGTGGAATGGTGTATTGGTGTTTGTGGCCATTTTGGGCAATTGTGTGCATTACTTTATATGTACTTGAAATACATGATTATTGTTAATGCATGAGCATTTGATGTTGGCATGAGTCAGTAATGTGTCAAGTATCATGATATGCATTCTTGCATTGGAAGATTCATAGATGAATCAGTTTTATCGTCTTACGCCCTGAAATAATGGTAGAAGCGATTAATCACAATCAGTTTTATCGTCTTACGCCCTGAAATAATGGTAGAAGCGATTAATCATAAATGATTGTGCGCCCTGAAATAGTGGACTATGGCAATCTGATTGTGCGCCCTGAAATAGTGGACTAAAGCAATCCATAAACGTCGTACGCCCTGAAATAATGGTTTATAGCGACGGGGAACATCGTAGGCCCGACGGGGAGTTACTCTATGTAACGAGCGATGATTCCAGCAGAGTTCCTGAGTGAACTAGTGATGATTGAGTCGGTACCCGCATTGCATTTGCATAGAGTCGTGAGTCGGTCTCTATGATTTGCATTGGTCATCTTTGTATATGTGCATTGATGAAGGAACCTGAATATATGTATTTATGTTGAATGATAAGCATTGTGATGTATATGCTTGGTTTTGTATATATATATATATATGCCTTGCGATGTATATTGAGTAAGATGTGATGAATGGCGATATGAGTTGTATCTTTGTAATGATACATTGGTGAATAAACATGTATGCGTGTTATGTTGAATGAATGGTGATGAATTGAGATGTATTAGGGATGCATGTATTTGAGCATGAATGAATATGCCTATGTGAAGGATGCGTTAATTACGGATTGTTATGCCGTGTATTTGAATTATGGTATATGCTTGGTGTGATATGTATATATACATGCATAGTGATGAGTTGTGGTGAGAACGTGGTATATGTGTATTATATGTTGAGATATATAATTATATGCAACGTTATTATGATAATACTTCTCACCCTTCTGCTGTTTTATGATGCTCTATGAGGCATTGCAGATTAGGTATCTGGTGGTCTTTTGTGAAGCGTGTCTTCATTTTCCTTGTTGGTCGGTTGACTCTGATATGTAGCACCGGGTAGCTAGGACGTTTTGATCTTTTTGTGATACATTTGCATATGTATCTTGCTGATGAATTTGTGTATATAAACATGATGTTATTTGTGATTCATACTGGATGATGTATATATATGTTGATGTATATATGTGGTTGTTATTCAATATTTTAGATGTTTCCGCTTTTATTCTAAATATTGAGATGTGGGTATAAGGACTGAGATCCTTTGTTGTTTGAAAGTTACCCCACTGTTGCATATCATTTTGAGCAGGTGTTGTATGTGTTTTAATTTCAAGCATAATGTGACATACCTTTTTATGCCGTGTTTGCAATTATACTCTGATAAAATTTTCAATACGTGCCTAAATGATTTAATATGTTATTTGGGGGTATAGAAAGGGGTGTTACATTAAGGAGGGAGTGAGGAATCATTTCGCTTCTAAATTTTTGGAAACGGGCTTGGATAGGCTGAGACTTGATGGCATTGACTTTAAGGCTATTAGCCTTATGGAGAAAGCTCTTCTTGAAGCCCATTTTTCGGAGGAGGAGATTAAATAGGCGGTTTGGAGTTGTGAGGGTTCTAAGAGTCCAGGTCCCAATGGATACACTTTCCTTTTTATTAAAAAGTGTTGGTCATTTATGAAAGAAGATTTTATTTGTTGTTTTCAAAGCTTTCACTCCGAAGCATTTTTCTCTAAGGAATTTGTTTCCTCTTTTTTGATATTGGTCCCTAAATCTTCTAATCCTATGGGATTGGAAGATTATAGGCCCATATGTCTCATCGGGTGTGTCTATAAAGCTTTATCGAAGCTTTTGGTGGCTAGATTGAAGTTGGTTTTGAATTCGGTTATATCCAATTGCCAAAGTGCTTTTGTCCTGGGGAGGCAATTGCTCGATGGCGTTTTGGTGGCTAATGAAGTGGTAGATTTTGCTAAGAAGGAAGGTAGAAGTTGTTTGCTTTTCAAGGTTGATTTTGAGAAAGCTTACGATAAGGTTAGTTGGAACTTCCTTCATTTTATGCTCCGTAAAATGGGATTTGGGGAGGTTTGGATGAAATGGATGGAAGCTTTGATTTTTTCAAGTAAAATGTCGGTGCTTGTTAACGGTAGTCCTATGAAGGAATTCTTTGTGGAAATAGGTTTGAGACAAGGAGATCCTCTTTCCCCTTTTCTTTATGTCATAGTTGCGGAAGGTTTGAAGGGTATGGTTTCTAGGTCGGTGGCGAATGAGAAGTTTGAGGGATTTAATATAAAGGGTAAGTGCCTTGTTGATATCCTTCAATTTGCGGATGACACCCTTTTGTTTGGTGAGGGAAGTTGGAAGCATCTTTGGGCTATTAAAGCGGTTTTGAGAGGGTTTGAATTAGTTTCCGGTTTGGGAATTAATTTTCATAAGAGAAAACTTATTGGTGTTAATTTGGAAAATAGGTTTTTGGAGGTTGCTTCTTTTTTCCTCTCTTGTAGGAGGGAGGATAGTAATTTTGTTTTCCTTGGAATTCCTATTGGTTTCAAATTCAATAGAATGGATATATGGAAGGAGTTGGCGGGGAAGATGAATCAGAGGCTTTCTTGTTGGAATAATAGATGTTAGATGATGGCTATGGATCTAGAAAAGGGGTTGAATAGATCCCATGAGTTTTACACGCAAATGGACTACAAAATTCTGTTTTAAAAAATTCTGTTTAACGGAAGCTGCTGCTGGATAAATCGTCTACAACGAACCTTCTACCAAAAGGATCGGATATGCACGAATATATTTTGGATGAGTATGAAGGAGAAAAATTCAGTTCTGAGTATTTCACTTACAAACGCAGACAACAAATTAATCACTTGCTTGATGTTTATTCCAATCCAATGAGGTTAATTGATAAACAATTAAAAGCACTGTGTTCGAATTTTGCTTGAAAACAAATTATCAAACACGTAGTGTGCATAAACACACTATGTGCAGAATTTCTATGGAGAATAATGTGCAGCTGCTCCAGAACACAATTCAACGAATTGTATTGATTTAACCAAAAGCAGTTTATCAGCGTACAATTATTCCACGACAGAAATTACGATAGTTGGCAACGTTACGAAATCGAACACTACTGAAATGTAAAAGAGTTAAGGGAAAGAGAGAGAACACCCGAGATTTGATTAGGCAGTTCCCCAATCGTCCTCGCTTTGGGTACGTCTGCCCCCAACTCCGCAAACGGAATTGAGATATATATATATATATGTTGCTGTTGCAAATTGTTTGTTACAAGAGAAAACTATGAACATACAAACCCCGAACGTCTTCGATCGTCGATGCAGAATTTTCTCTTCCCTTGATTCAAGATGAATTAAGTGCTCCGAATTTGGTTGATTTAATTACCGTCCCACGCTACTAAACCGAAAGAAAACTTCGTTCTTCAGTTACCTTCACTCGGTCAATTGAAATCTTCCAAGAATTCAAACCCAAACCTTCTTCTACGATCCTCTGATTACAGCTACTAAACCGAAACAGTTGCGCCAATTTCCGGTTACCTTCGCCCAGCCGAATCCCTGTAGAAAGAACAGTTTGTGCAAAAACCCCCAAAATCTCCTCGATTCTTGGAGGACAAACCCAACTGATTTAATTCAAGAAACACCTGCCAAACTCTCAACCCAGAAGATGAAGATCACACTTCCTAAATTCTGAACGTTATCACTTCTAACAATGGGTGACACAAACAAAGATGATTATGTGTGATTGTTTGTTTACACAATGAAGAAGATGAAGATGAAGAGAGAACTGACATATATTTTTCACGTTTCTTGTTCTATGTATGAAAAATGAAGACCCAAAACTATTTATATCAAAAATATGACAAAAAAAAAAGATAACAGAAAATAACAGACACGAATTTAAGTGGAAATGGTGAAAAACAAGTTCATGCGTCGACCTATGGGTTTTATGCGTCGACGCATAAAGTGCCAGTTTTGAGCCATTTATCACGGGTAAGCGCATGACCATTTTGAGGTCAGCGCATGAATGCTGAGGTCGACGCATAATGCTGATTTTTTAAGAAAAATCAATTTTTTGAATTGTTTTTCACCAGAACAGAGTCAGACCTACATGCGAGATACTATTAGATCACTTGTGGACATGTATTTTGGAAGGAATAAGATCTTAGGTATCTAAACACTTGACCAATATGGACATGACCGACACGTGAAGTGATACCGCTCAAATTACAATCTAATGCATTTGTTGACATCATTAAAACAAGAAGGCTAGAAGAGTATCCCTCACATACTCCCCCTTTTTGATGATGGCAACACTTCCTTGATTGTCATGAGAGATGTAATTTGAGATGATCAATGCTCCCCATGTCTTTGACACTTTAGCATCCGGTTCGACGTTTCTGTAGCTTATATTCATTCTTCTCCCCCTTTGACAACATCAAAAAAACGAGAGGACAGAGGTCAAAATAGGATATTTATAATATGGAATGGATCATCAAATATTTGCAACAACAAAAACAATTATCAGTATCCACATATGATACCGCTAATGTAAATGAGCAATGATTAAATACGGAACAACAATATTAAAGGAAAAACATTCACTTTAAAAGATGTAAACCATAATGGAAAAGTTTAGTACATGGCCACATAACAGAAAGCAAACAACAAAACACACATTCATGCACAACAAAATATGATGCCCTAAGATTTATGGTCTCCTCCCCCTGAATGGATAACCTCTTCCCCTGTGGTGTTGGCTTGGTGGTGGAAACTCCTCTAGTTGAAGGTTAAGGTCAATCAAGGTGCTATTTAGGTTACCAAGGCTGTTGGCTAAATTTTGATTTTGCTGAGTCAGATTGGCATCCATTTGATTGAACCTTGTCATAGCAGCATTTGCAAAATTGTTGAAATTGGTGGCATGAGATGACAGTTGGTTAGACAGGTTGGTAAGCTATTCTTGTTGAGTCAGGTATCGAGTTTCCTGCTGCGCTTGAAATTCTTGATGTTGCAGAGATAACTCAGTCAGTCTTGCCAAAATTTCATCATTGGATTGTGAATAATGCTGAGACGGTGGAGTTGGTGGAGCAGAATTTTCTGGAATCTGCCATTCAGAGTCAGCATCATAGGATGGAGGAACATATGCAGCACCAAGGTTGGTCCAGCAGTTTTGTTGATTCCACTGACCCCAGCCTTGATTGGCATATGATTCTTCTGGTTGATATCCTATCCATGCCTGAGTGTCTTCTTGATTGTCTTCTTCTTCCAGTGGATTGTCTTGCATGACAACGTCTTCCTGTATCACCACATTTTCAATATTACCAACAGGATCTCCATTACCTTGACTTCCTTCATCCTCACTTGCTTCAAGATGGACAGGTTCAGGATGGGTAGCTCTTGATCTATAGATGAACCTTTGCTCACGTGAGCTCCAATAGTAACCCATCATGGACAAAGTTCTAGCCAGAAACTGTTGTTCAGCAGTAATGTGAATATGACAAATCTGTGGAATAGGGATATCAAAGTGATTCAGAAAATTTGCCACTGCAGATGCATATCCAAGTGCTAAACACTTTCCAGAGCTGCGAGTTGTAAACATTCTAGAAGCAAAGTAGTAAGGCCAGTTGATTTTAATCTTTTCCCTCAGGATGTAGATCAGATGCACTTCTGCTTGTTCAACTCTTGAGAGGCCTCCTTTCTTAGGCCGCAAGATGCGAGCAGCGATCCACTGAAGAATACGTTCCTTAAATTTCAAGTGACCTGTGGTGACACTCTTAGGAAATGCTTCACTTGCCACAAACTCAGCTGGATATGGTTCCCTCAACATTGAATTCAGAGCAGTTTTGAATTCATACCCCCGAACAAAGGTGTTATCAGTAACCTTTGGGAGATTTTCATCAGTTTTCAACACAAACAATGTAGACCATACAGCGTTTGTCACCTGACATAGTGTATTATTTATAGAGAATTTAAATTCAGCTCCACAAAATTTTCCTTTCAATCCACAATAGAACAACCTAGTCAAGTCTTCACTGTACTTGTCATCACATTCAACAAATTCATTCAGATTTTGAAAGTTGATGAGTTCAGAAATTTTAGGAATGTGAAAATCTTGACCCATCAACGGATAAAATCCATGTTGTCTAATAACAGCCCGTTTAGAAAATATTTCAGCAAACGGAGTGGCTAACCTTTCAGAAATTAAAGATTCAAACGTTACCCGTTGAGTGGATGAGCTTCTTGTTGGTCTTTGTTGTGAAGTGGATCCTCTTCCTCCTCTTGTACCAGCATTTCTTCTGGAGGCCATTGTTGAAGAAGGGTTTAAGGAAGATTCTCAAACTTGATAGTTGCAGAGGTAGGAGAGAAGATGTGTGAAACCCTTTGATTTCCTTGGAGTAGGTATATAGAGCCTTTCCCTTTTGCTAATTATTTAGGGTTTTGATGAGGGTTTAGTGGAGATTTACTGAGATTAATGAGGTTTAAAGGAGTAGAATGGGGAGAGATTTACCACAAAAGCTAATTTGATGACATGCAATAATCCTTGTTTAATGTGCAATCAGAAAATATAGGGAAGTAAAACACTTATAGGTCGGCGCACGCACCCAGAGAGCATAAAGAAGTCTGAACGAATTCTCTATGCGTCGACCTGTAAACCTATGCGTCGGCGCATGCTTCCTGAAAAGTTTTAAAATTATTTGACCATGTGGCTATGCACTTACCCGTGAGTTTAATGGGTCAGCGCATGAAGTTAGGCGTCGACGCATGGAAGTGAAAAAATGAAAGTTTTGCATAATTCTTGTTTTAAGCAGATAAATACACATATACACACAGAACCAAACATTCACATGAATGATAAGTGCTCAAAATGAAATAAACATCAAGATTAGAGTAAGTAACATGGCACAAAATGTTGATTAACCTCTATAAGTTGGAACGATATTACCTTGAACGTCATGACGAAGAGATTCCTCACATATGAATGAAATTCTCTTTGCATTGTTAGTAAAATAAAACAAGCATATACATATACATATATGTGAAGATCATAATACTAAAAGATGTTATGCACGATCCGAGATATCGAGAATGCCGAGTTCCCTACGGATATGAAAGAAAGGCTCTGTAGCTAACGGTTTTGTGAAAATGTCAGCAAGTTGTTTCTTAGTGTCAACATGCTCAAAGATAACATCACCTTTCTCTACATGATCCCTAAGAAAATGATGGCGTATTTCGATATGCTTGGTGCGTGAATGTAGTACAGGGTTCTTAGTTAGATTAATCGCACTAGTGTTATCGCACAAAATTGGAAAACGTTCAAGTTTTAGGTTGAAATCGAGTAATTATTGTTTAAGCCATAAGACTTGAGCACAACAACTACCGGCGGCAACATATTCCGCCTCGGCTATTGACAAAGCAACGGAAACCTGTTTCTTGCTGTGCCAACTCACCAAGGAGTTTGCGAAAAAGTGACACGTGCCACTAGTACTTTTCCTATCCAACTTGCACCCGGCAAAGTCGGAGTCGGAGTATCCAACTAAAGAACAAGCACCTCCTTTGGAATACCACAGCCCATACTTTGGAGTACCAGATAGGTATCGAAGTATGCGCTTAACTGCCTTCAGGTGGGATTCCTTGGGATGTGCCTGATACCTTGCACACATGCATACACTAAACATTATATCGGGACGTGATGCGGTAAGATAAAGAAGAGATCCTATCATACCTCGGTACTTCTTTACCTCAACATCCTTACTCTTTTCGTCACGATCGAGGTTAGCACTAGTAGGCATAAGAGTATCTATTGCTTTGCAGTTCAGCATATCAAAACGTTTTAGTAACTCAAGACAATATTTCGTTTGACTCACGAATGTGCCCTCTTCAAGTTGTTTGATTTGCAATCCGAGGAAATAGTTTAGCTCCCCCATCATGCTCATTTCAAACTCCCCCTGCATCAAACTAGAAAACTCCTTGACCAAGGTCATGTTAGTAGACCCAAATATAATATCGTCAACATAAATTTGCACCAAAATTAAGTGTTTTCCTTGACGTTTAATAAAGAGGGTTGTGTCAACCTTTCCTCTTGAATACCCTTGATCAAGTAGAAATTTGCTTAGACGTTCATACCAAGCCCTAGGGGCTTGTTTAAGTCCGTACAAAGCTCGCTTAAGTTTATAGACATGATCAGGATATTCATGTGATTCAAAACCTGGTGGTTGGGCAACATACACCTCTTCATTTATATACCCGTTAAGGAATGCACTTTTAACATCCATTTGGAATAATTTAAAGTTCTTTGTGCAAGCGTAGGCAAGTAGAAGGCGTATGGCCTCGAGTCGGGCAACCGGCGCATAAGTTTCCTCATAGTCGATTCCTTCCTCTTGGTTATAGCCTTGTGCTACAAGCCTAGCTTTGTTACGCGTTATTACTCCATTTTCATCAAGTTTATTCCTAAACACCCATCGGGTGCCTATTACTCGATGATCTCGCGGAGGGGGGACAAGGTCCCAAACCTCATTTCTCCAGAATTGATTTAGTTCATCTTGCATTGATAGATACCAATGCTCATCGAGTAATGCTTCCTTAGAGTTTTTAGGTTCAACTTGGGAGACAAAAGCAGAGTAATAACAAAAGTTACTAAGTTTAGAGCGAGTAGTTACTCCCTTAGAGATATCACCGAGAATGTTGTCAATTGGATGGTCTTTTGAAGACTTCCAAGCTGGAGGAAGTTCATCTTCATTAGTATGATGATCATCCTCACTTTTCACTGGTTGGTGATCCTTTTCCTCCTCAATACGCACTGCTTCAGGCTGATCAATTCCCTTATCAGTGTCCTTGAGTATGTCTTCAGTAAGTACACCTGCACCATGAAAAAAAACTACCTTCTCCGACATTTCTCGGATAAGACTCGTCAAAAGAAACATGAACTGACTCTTCAACTACACGTAACCTTTTATTATAGATTCTATAAGCTTTACTTGACTGAGAGTATCCAAGAAAAATACCCTCGTCAGCCTTGGCATCAAATTTGCCGAGTGTCTCTTTTCCATTATTTAACACAAAACATTTGCAACCAAATACATGAAGGTGAGAGATATTTGGCTTACGCCCTTTTAAAAGCTCATACGGTGTCTTGTTTAGAATAGGCCGGATGAGCACCCTATTCAAAACGTAACAAGCCGTACTTATGGCGTCTGCCCAAAAGTATTTTGGTAATCCACTATCATTGATCATAGTCCTTCCAAGTTCTTCCAAAACTCTATTTTTACGTTCCACTACCCCATTTTGTTGAGGAGTATGTGGTGCGGAAAAATTATGATCAATTCCGTTGGAATCACAAAATGCTTCAAATAAATGATTTTCAAACTCGCCTCCATGATCACTTCTGATTGAACCAATGTTTGTGTTTAACGTGTTTTGAGATAACTTAGCAAATCGTTCAAAGGCTGAAAAAGTATCACTCTTATTTGCCAAGAAAATTGTCCAGCAAAACCTAGAAAAATCATCGACTATAACAAACCCATAGTAGTTACCACCTAGGCTTTTAAACCTAGATGGTCCAAAGAGATCCATATAGAGGAGCTCAAGAGGTCTCATAGTTGAAACAATGTTTTTAGATTTAAAAGAGATCCTTGTTTGCTTCCCCATTTGGCATGCATCGCAAAGATGATCCTTTGTAAATTTAATTTTGGGCAAACCGATGACTAGGTCTTTAGAGACAATTTTATTAAGCAAATCAAAATTGATATGAGCCAAGCGTCTATGCCACAACCATGAATCTTCATTCATAGTGACTAAACACTTGTCTCCATCCAATGATACCTCGTTTAAGTCTAGCATATAGACGTTATTCACCCTCAAACCCTTAAACACATTCTTCTTGTCGCAATCTTCAACTACGCAACAATCCTTTGAAAAAGAGACTTTATAATTTTTGTCGCATAGTTGACTAATGCTTAAAATGTTGTGTCTAAGGCCTTCCACAAGAAGTACATCGGAGATAGTAGTAGATGAGGGGTTACCTATACTACCTTTACCGAGAATCTGTCCCTTGTTGTTATCTCCGTAAGTGACAAACCCCTTTTTCTTCGCCACAAAGTCGATGAAAAGAGATATGTCTCCGGTCATATGTCTTGAGCATCCACTATCTAGAACCCATCTTCTTTCGGTGGTCTCAAGACTTTGTACCTACAAAAATAATCAAGGGAGAGTAGGTACCCAATTCTCATTGGGTCCTTTATGGTAAGTGAAACCAATATTGCCCTTGGGCAGCCATTGATAAATGCCCTTTGGAACAAGATATCTCCAAAAGCGGCACTTAGCAATAGTATGACCGAGCTTACAACAATACAAGCAATCACGATTTGATTGGAGTTTACCTTTGCTATCACTATCTCGAATCACATACGTGTATTTTTTATACGGATTATTCATTGTTTCACGATAGTGTGATCGATCAATAGCAAATGTAATCTTAGGCATGAGAGCTTTGTCTAACTTGGCTTTGAGGGTTCTCACCTCTCTTTGCCAAATGTGACAAGTACCACAGCCCCCAAGGTCAAACTATGTATATTCATCCTTATCGAAATTAGTCTTTGATACATTCACCATAGAGTTTTTAAGATCTTCCAATTCCTTTTGGGAATCGGAAACCTTTTTCTCCAAATAGGAAAAAATATTTTTATTCGAAGCTAAGCGTTGAAATGCTTCCTTAGCTTCGTGGTGTAATGTGTCAAAAGCTCTTTTCAATTCAGCATGAGACATATTTTGACAGTTTTCATATTTAGAGTATTTTACCTCTTTTCCTTTGTTGTGACGTGCCATGAGACAAAGGTTGACAGATTCACTTTCGTCACTTGAAGAGTCATCTTTCTCCGACTCGCTATCGCTTTCCCAAGCGATGTACGCTCGTCGAGACTTGTTGGACTTTTTGTTTGAGCGACTCTTGTCTTTATCCTTATCTTTGTCTTTCTTTAGGGATGGACAATCCGGCTTGTAGTGCCCAGATTTTCCACAATTGTAGCACGTCCCCTTTACTTTGCCATTTTTATGTCCTTCACTTCTAGATTGCTTCCGGAACTTGACAAGATTTCTGTCCGAGTGCTGAATATCATTCTTGCGAATGTATCTATTGTATCTATTCACAAATAAGCTCATATCATCACCGGATTCTTCATCCTTGTCATCTTTGGCTTCATCATCACTTTGCTCTTGATGTGTGGACTTTGAACAAGAAGCCTTAAGAGCTATCGACTTCTTTTCTGTATCTTTTGCCTTCTCTTTCTTTATACTCTTCTCATACTTATCCAAGCTAATGAGCACTTGCTCATGCTCATCGAGTTTACCAAAGAGTGTTGTGAGGTCTAATGTAGCAAGATCATTGGCCTCCTTGATAGCGGTAACCTTTGGTTGCCATTCCCTGCTAAGACACCTCAGAATTTTATTAGTAGAAACCTCATTTGGAATTGGTTTACCAAGGACATGCAATTTGTTGATAATGTGAGTGAATCATTTTTGCATATCCGCAATGGTTTCCCCTTGCTTCATGTAAAACAAATCAAACTCTTGCGTAAGTGTATTAATACGAGCCAACTTAACATCATTTGTGCCTTCGTGAGCTACTTGTAAAGCATCCCACATGGCTTTGGCCGTTTCACAATGAGAGACTCTATAATACTCGTTAACTCCCAAGGAAGAGATGATCATATTACGAGCCTTCCAATCATAACTGTACTTTTTCTCGTCCTCCTCATTCCATTGAGCTTCGGGTTTAGGAACGACAACGCCTTCCGCGTTAGTCATAGTAATTTCCATGGGACCATTTAAAATAACGTTCTAAACCTTCCGATCTAAGGAATTAATATGAACGCGTATACAATCCTTCCAGTAGCTGTAGTTTTCACCTGTAAAAACTGGAGCTCTATTATAAGCCCCCTTAGGTTCGTTCACCATGATCCAAGAAGTTTTACCGAAGCACCAGAATAAACCGGAGCTCGTGATACCACTTGTTAGACGATGGCTATGGATCTAGAAGGGGGGGTTGAATAGATCCCTTGAGTTTTACACGCAAATGGACTACAAAATTCTGTTTTAAAAAATTCTGTTTAACGGAAGCTGCTGCTGGATAAATCGTCTACAACGAACCTTCTACCAAAAGGATCGGATATGCACGAATATATTTTGGATGAGTATGAAGGAGAAAAATTCAGTTCTGAGTATTTCACTTACAAACGCAGACAACAAATTAATCACTTGCTTGATGTTTATTCCAATCCAATGAGGTTAATTGATAAACAATTAAAAGCACTGTGTTCGAATTTTACTTGAAAACAAATTATCAAACACGTAGTGTGCGTAAACACACTATGTGCAGAATTTCTATGGAGAATAATGTGCAGCTGCTCCAGAACACAATTCAACGAATTGTATTGATTTAACCAAAAGCAGTTTATCAGCGTACAATTATTCCACGACAGAAATTACGATAGTTGGCAACGTTACGAAATCGAACACTACTGAAATGTAAAAGAGTTAAGGGAAAGAGAGAGAACACCCGAGATTTGATTAGGAAGTTCCCCAATCGTCCTCGCTTTGGGTACGTCTGCCCCCAACTCCGCAAACGGAATTGAGATATATATATATATATATATGTTGCTGTTGCAAATTGTTTGTTACAAGAGAAAACTATGAACATACAAACCCCGAACGTCTTCGATCGTCGATGCAGAATTTTCTCTTCCCTTGATTCAAGATGAATCAAGTGCTCCGAATTTGGTTGATTCAATTACCGTCCCACGCTACTAAACCGAAAGAAAACTTCGTTCTTCAGTTACCTTCACTCGGTCAATTGAAATCTTCCAAGAATTCGAACCCAAACCTTCTTCTACGATCCTCTGATTACAGCTACTAAACCGAAACAGTTGCGCCAATTTCCGGTTACCTTCGCCCAGCCGAATCCCTGTAGAAAGAACAGTTTGTGCAAAAACCCCCAAAATCTCCTCGATTCTTGGAGGACAAACCCAACTGATTTAATTCAAGAAACACCTGCCAAACTCTCAACCCAGAAGATGAAGATCACACTTCCTAAATTTTGAACGTTATCACTTCTAACAATGGGTGACACAAACAAAGATGATTATGTGTGATTGTTTGTTTACACAATGAAGAAGATGAAGATGAAGAGAGAACTGACATATATTTTTCACGTTTCTTGTTCTATGTATGAAAAATGAAGACCCAAAACTATTTATATCAAAAATATGACCAAAAAAAAAGATAACAGAAAATAACAGACACAAATTTAAGTGGAAAGGGCAAAAAACAAGTTCATGCGTCGACCTATGGGTTTTATGCGTCGACGCATAAAGTGCCAGTTTTGAGCCATTTATCACGGGTAAGCGCATGACCATTTTGAGGTCAGCGCATGAATGCTGAGGTCGACGCATAATGCTGATTTTTTTAGGAAAAATCAATTTTTTGAATTGTTTTTCACCAGAACAGAGTCAGACCTACATGTGAGATACTATTAGATCACTTGTGGACATGTATTTTGGAAGGAATAAGATCTTAGGTATCTAAACACCTGACCAATATGGACATGACCGACACGTGAAGTGATACCGCTCAAATTACAATCTAATGCATTTGTTGACATCATTAAAACAAGAAGGCTAGAAGAGTATCCCTCACAATAGATTCCTTATTTTTGGAGGAAGACTTACTTTGTTAAAATCGGTGCTTTCTAGTGTTTCAATTTTTATGCTTTCTTTCTACAAAATTCCTAAGAAGGCGATCAAAGAGATTACTCGTATTCAAAGTAATTTTCTTTGGGGAAGTAAGGAGGAGAAAAGAAAAATTCATTGGGTAAGTTGGAAGGAAGTGTCTTCCGCTCTATAAAGGTGGTTTAGGTTTGAGAAGGGTTGATGATTTCAATTTGGCTCTTATCAACAAATGGAGATGGAGGATTTTAACGGAAAAAAATGCTTTATGGTATAATGTTTTAAAAGCTAGATATGGAGATATAAATTTGGAGATGGTGGATAGTAGTTGCTCTTCTTTGAAGGCGGATTGTTCTTCCTTTTGGTGGAGAGATTTATGTAGTTTGGAAAAAGGTTTACCGTGTAATGGTTTTGTTTCTAATTGTAAATTTTCCATTGGTAATGGTTTTTTATTGTCCTTTTAGAACTCTTGGTGGATTGGAGAGTGTTGTTTAAAGGATAGTTTTCCTATTCTTTTTCAATTATCTTGTCTTAAAGGTGTTTCGGTGGCTTGCATGGGAGGATGGATAGAGGAGAGGTGGTCTTGGAGTGATTTTGGGGTGGCCGGTCCCTTGGAGGGTTATTCGGTACGTGATTTTTATAATTTTCTTTTAAAGTACCGCATTCCTTTTGGGCCGAGCATTATATTCGATGAAGCTTATTCTTTTATTTGGAATTTAGAAGTCCCATCTAAGGTTAAGGTTTTTAGTTGGAGGAGTTTTTTGAATAGGCTTCCTACTAAGGTTGCTCTCTTTGGTAGATGTTGTGTTTTTCCGGGTAGTGGTATGGAGTGCATTGTTTTCTCTTCGGCGGAGGATTCATTAGACCATATTTTTTTGAATTGTTGTGTTGCTAAGTTGGTTTGGAAGGAGATGGCCGATTGGATCGGTTTTGAGGAATGGGGAGCAAATAACATTAAAGAAAGTTTTTTAAAGTGGTGTGCTTTTTCTAAACTTAGGAGGGTGAAGAAAAGGAAAGTTGGTTGTGTTTGGTTGGCTACGACTTGGTATATGTGGAATTTGCGGAACGGAATTATTTTTAGGAATGATAATTGGAATGTGTTGGATATCATTTGGAATAGTAAGACGATAATTTGGAGATGGTCTTTCATCGGGAAAATTACCCGCTCCAATTTTAGTTTTTATGAGTTTAGTAGGTTCCCTTTGTACTACTTGTCTTAAGGCTTAATTGGGTTGTAATTTTCTTTTTGGCTCGTGGTTAGCCTCGTTTTTTGTAAGTGGGTTCGAAAACTCATTGTTCTCGCTATCATTGAATTCTTGCTTATAAAAAAAAAATTAAAACACTATACCTTGTTATAGTATGCACCCTGATTGCAATTAAAAAAACTAGTAGCAAGAGTTATATAATGGACGTTTCTCAATTTGAAATGGACTTCCAAATAAAAAAATTAAGGTATGACATCACTAATTATCTAAACTATATAATGTAAAAGAAATTAGACTTAATTGCAATTTTAACGTATTTATTTTCATTTTTTTCTTCAGTTTTGATCCATTTATAAAGAATTAACAAATTAAATTTATAAATAAAACTTGTGGTGGCAAGGGATTTTGAAAACCCAGCTTCGTAAAGCAAGAAATCAATTTGCTAAGACTATCACAACGTTATCACTACTATTCTGAATTTTCATGTTTGATTTGGTTAGGAATATAGTTCCTAAAGGGATGTTTAAAAATATGGTTAACTAAATTATATATTAGAATTGAACTGCATTGTACTGACCATTTAAATAATTAATGATCTCAACCATTTAATTAAAACAATTCAAATTCAATTTAAAATCGTTTCAGAACCAATTTTATTTTATAAACTGACTTAATTATATAAATTAATTAGTTTTTAATAAAAGGAATAAAAATTTATTGAGAGTAAAAAAAATTCTAGAAAATACATTTTTTATTTCTTGAAAAATAATTGTTTTTCTTGAAAAAAAACTAACATCGATCTTGTCCGAAAAATTGATTTTTTTCAAAAATAAGAAACTTCGATTTTTTTCAAAAATACAATAAATCGAAAATATGAAAAAGTCGAGTTTTTTCATAAATATAAAAAGTCGAGTTTTTCCGAAAATATGAAAAAGTCGAGTTTATTTATAAAAATGAAAAAATCGAGTTTTTTCGGAAATATGAAAAAATTGAGTTTTTTCGGAATTATGAAAAAATCGAGTTTTTTTCGTAAATATGAAAAAATCGACTTTTTCAGAAATATGAAAAAGTCGAGTTTTTCGGAAATATGAAAAAATCGACTTTTTTCAGAAACATGAAATAGTCGAGTTTTTTCGGAAATATGAAAAAGTCGAGTTTTTTTGGAAATATGAATAAGTAGAGTTTTTTCGGAAATATGAAAAAATTGAGTTTTTTCGGAAATATGAAAAAGTCGAGTTTTTTCGGAAATATGAAAAGTCGAGTTTTTTCAGAAATATGAAAAAATAGTTTTTTCAAAAATACGAAAAAGTCGAGTTTTTTTAGAAATACAAAAAAGTTGAGTTTTTCAGATATATGCAAAAGTCGAGTTTTTTCGTAAATATGAAAAAGTCGATTTTTTTCGAAAATATGAAAAAATCGAGTTTTTTTGGAAATATGAAAAAGTAGAGTTTTTTTGGAAATATGAATAAGTCGAGTTATTTCTGAAATATGAAAAAATCGAGTTTTTTCGGAAATATGAAAAAGTCGAGTTTTTTCAGAAATATGAAAAGTTGAGTTTCTTCAGAAATATGAAAAAGTAAAGTTTTTTCAGAAATACGAAAAAAGTCGAGTTTTTTTTTCAGAAATACGAAAAAGTCCAGTTTTTCAGAAATATGCAAAAGTCGAGTTTTTTCGTAAATATGAAAAAGTCGATATTTTTCTAAAATATGAAAAAATCGAGTTTTTTTGGAAATATGAAAAAGTCAAGTTTTTTCAGAAATCTAAAAAAGTCAAGTTTTTTTGGAAATATGAAAAAAATCGAGTTTTTTTTTTCTGAAATATGCAAAAGTCGAGTTTTTTTCATAAATATGAAAAGTCGAGTTTTTCCGCAAATATGAAAAAGTCGAGTTTTTTTCATAAATATGAAAAGTCGAATTTTTCCGGAAATATGAAAAACTCGAGTTTTTCGGAAATTTGAAAAAGTCGAGTTTTTTCGGACATATGAAAAAGTCGAGTTTTTTCAGAAATATTAAAAAGTCGAGTTTTTTCGAAAATATGAAAAAACCGAGATTTTTCGAAAATATGAAAAAGTCAAGTTTTTTCGAAAATATGAAAAAGTCGAGTTTTTTCAGAAATACAGAAATTCGAGTTTTTTTGGAAGTACAAGAAAAAACATTTTTTTTCCAAAAAATACGAAAAATGAGGTCTTTTAGAAACTCGAAAATTCAATATTTATTTTTGAAAATACAGAAAACCGATGTTTTTTTGGAAATGTTAAAAACGGGTTATTTTTTCAAATATATGAAAAAAGCAAGTTTTTTTTGGGAAAAAACGAGAAAGCATTTTTTTCGAAAATACAAAATATGAAAATAAAATAAATAAATGAAAATAAATATTTTGAAGAATATTTTTTTTAATATATAAAAATTTAAATTTGTATAAATTAGTTATTATTAACACCCTATGTACAGTTATTAAATCCCATCTAACTTTATCTCTCAGTACATCAATTAGAAAGACTCTATTTTTTTCTTCAGTTTTCATTCTTATTTTAAAATGGTATAATTTTTATTTTCAAAGACGAATTGTATATTATAGCTCTGTTTGGTAAAAATAGTAGTTAGTTGATAAGTTAATTGATAACTTATAGCTTATGACTGAGGGCTGATGACTGATAGCTTATGACTTATAGCTGATGGCTGATGATTTATAGCTGATAAGCTAATTGAAGTGTTTGGTAAAATTAGCGGTTCAATTAGTTGATAAATTAAAATGACATAAAAAACATTTAATATATAATTGATTTATTTAAATCTATACCTATATATAAAAAGGATATGTGTTTTTGGACTGGCCTATTTCTTTTCCAAATTTACCCTTATAAAACTCACTTTAATACAAATTTACCCATATGTAACTCCCCAAAAAATTGATGTACACGTTTATTTATTAGAATTAAAGTGTCACTCAATATTCACCTTCATTGTTGAAATGTATTCATATGTGTTACTCATTCATACATTTAATACCCAAATTACTTTTGTTTTATTATTCTTAATTCTTCTGTTGATACCATTGAAGGAAGATATATTCAAAAGTATGGTATCTTCTCTAATCGGGTTCACAAGTGCTGGTGTCTTCTTTAATCGGGTTAATGCCATTGATGATGAGGGGGATAGTGATTGCGACATGGATGAGTGGATCCGCCCCTGCACTCCCGGTAAAAGTCTATGCAATTGGTCGTCTGAGAAAGTCATCCAAGTGACCCATCAAGAGTAATTGCCTTTGTTTTCTGTTTGTGTAAAATCCTACGTTCTGCCCAAGACGTAGTGATGTTTGTCTGTAGGGCTTTGATGTTTTTGTTTGCTTACTTTATCATCAATAAATGACGTTTTCACATTCAAATGTTTGTCTGTAAGGATAATGATATAGTAAGTTACCAACTTATGGTGTGAACATGGCAGTAGCAAGTTACCATTTTCATGAGGATGTGGAGAGTGATGAGAGCTTGAGATTCTTGTTTATTAGGGTGTGTGGTATTGTTGTGTTATCAGTATACTTTGTATTGAGTTTTGGATGGTTGATGAGTATTGAAAACAATGGAGAAGAAATGAAACAATATTGTAACGAAAAAAAAAAAGTGGAGAGAGGTTATAAAGATGGTTGATGAGTGGAGTTATAATGGTAATAAATCACTCATAAGTATTGTTGAATTGAAATTAGTATGAAAATAAATGGATTAGTATGGTAATAAATTGAAATAAATGGATTAGTATAATGAAACTAATTTTTAAAAGAACAATTTGTTTAAAATAGAATTAAAAATAAAAATTAGGTCCAAAAACGAAAAAAAAAAAAATATATAAATATAAAAAATATATAAATAAAAACGAAAAAAAATAAAAAAAAAGAATAAAATTAAAAAAATTATAATAAAAACAAATTAAAAAAATAAAACAAAATAAAACAAAAAATTAAAATAAAATTAAAAAAAATTAAAAAAAAATTAAAAAAAAATTTAAAAAATTTAAAAAAAAAAAAATAAAAAAAAATAAAAAATAAAAAAAATATAAAAAAATAAAAAAAAAATAAAAAAAAAATAAAAAAATATTAAATATTAAAATATTAATAAAAATGCCACGCGTGTAATTAAATAAATAAAAAATAAATAAAATTCCAACTAAGCGCGCCATGTCATCAATATGGTTGACCAAATCCACTCAGGGGGCAAAACGAGGGAATCTACAAATGGCAGGGATGGAATCTGTGTTTTTTTTTTTACAGGGTTGTTTTTGGGATTTCGCCTATATGGCAGGGGCCAAAAGGGGTATTAACCCCCAAAAAATTGATGTACACGTTTATTTATTAGAATTAAAGTGTCACTCAATATTCACGTTCATTGTTGAAATGTATTCATATGTGTTACTCATTCATACATTTAATACCCAAATTACTTTTGTTTTATTATTCTTAATTCTTCTGTTGATACCATTGAAGGAAGATATATTCAAAAGTATGATATCTTCTCTTTCATATCTTCTTTCTTAATAGGGGCTATGATAGGGAGTGAAATTATAATTATATTAATTAAGTTTATTTTGAATTTATATAAATAGTACTTTATTTATATTGCTATTTTAGTGGGCTCTTATTAATATTAGAGCCATTTTATCTTATTACCCATTAGAGGTATTATATATTGTAGTCTCATAGAGACATTATAAATCAATCAATGAAAAAGTGTTATCTTTAATTTTTATCTTCCTCATAGTTTTATTGCTTCTCATAGTTTTCTATAATCTTGTTAGGGTTTAGCATTTTGCTTCCTAACAATTGGTGCTTTCATCCTTGAACACCAAAACCTCCCATGGCATATCAATATCATCCCACCATAAACACCACTCCTACCACACCTTCATTTCCATCCTTTCCATGGGAACTTTTTTCCCCTCATTACACATATCCATATGTTACAAGTCCATCACCATGTTTATATTTTAATTATGGGTATACACCACATCCACCTAACCCATATTCATCCTATTCTACATTTCATTACTCATACTACTACAACAATTTCTATCAATTCGAAAACCCAACAAATAACTCCTCCATCTTTGGTCATAAATATCAAACTCATTTTAGTTATAGAAGAAATTTTGAGAAACACTTGAAAGTGTTTCATCTCTGTTTTAAGAAAACTTCTCAAAAGAAAAATTTCAAAACCCTTCTTTTTTCACAAAAAAAAAAAAAAGAAAATCGCTAGCGTTCAGAAGGAGAGGAAGCAACAGAAAGGAAAGGAAGCGGCGCCGAAATCAGAAGATTGGGATTCACATGCGTTACCGGCGAGCATAACGGATTCACATGAGATAATGGCTTACCGTTTTTGCTCCTCTTCTCCTTCCTCTCTCCTCCACGACCCACCCTCCTTCTCTTCCTCTTTCCGCAAACCCAAACTTCGACACTTTCCATCTTCTCTCACTCCTCTATCTAAAACCATTCTCCAATCCAACAATGTCTCACTACAAGAACCCATTCCTCAACAACAGCCCGAAAAAGACGCAAATTTTGATAACCCAGTTACTAAATATACTTCCTCGAAAAGCAGTCACATATGGGTCAATCCCAAAAGCCCCAAAGCCAAACAAATTGCGAAGAAATCTCATGATGCAAGGTGTAATTCTCTTCTCAAGCTTTCCAAGTCTTTGGATTCATGTAATCCCACTGAAGATGATGTTTCTAGAATTTTAAAGAGGTTAGGAGAAAATATTATAGAACATGACACAGTCATAATCATCAATAACATGGAGAATTCTGTTGTTGTACCTTTTGTTCTTCACTTAAGATTGGATGGTGCAGAGAAGGTGTTTGATGAAATGGTTAACCGAGGGGTGAAGCCTAATAATATTACTTTTTCGACTATAATTAGCTGTGACAGGCCTTGTCTTTTGCCTCCTTTGGTTTATGAAGAGATTAGGGATATGTTGAGGAAACAAGGTAAGGTTAGTGCTAGGTTATTGCAGAGAATAAGAGACCGTGTTCAGAGGTGGTATCACGAGGAAGGTTATGCTCGTGCTCAGGTTGTTAATTTTGGTAATCTTATTACACGTGAGGTTGTGTGTGAGGTTGTTGAAGGGGATATTACAAACTTGTCTATTCAGTATTTGGTTAAACTTGGTAATGTTGTTGAAGGCAACACGGAAGGATCTGTTGTTTCAAGAGAACTTCCAGAACAACTTCTACCGGGTCATACTTTTAACATTGAAGCTTGGAAACAAGCTTGGAGGAACATAAATTCCCTGGCTTTGTTTTCCAACATTGAGGTGAATCCTTATGACTCACAAAAAAGGCCTGGTACTGGTGCTTATTTGGATGAAAAAAAATTACAAGAACAGAGAACTGGTGCTAATATGAACTCAAGAAGAGGTGGATTATCAGTTCCTAGTTATTTTGGACCTATGCCAAACACAGGATTTGTAATGCAGCATCCAAGTTCACCACTTTCTAGTCCAGTTTTGTCTGGATATCCAGAAGGAAGTCCTGGCATTTCAGGAGGTAGAAATGAAATGAAACCTTTCCCCGCTTCTGGTAGAAATGGAGGCATGTTATCTGGATGGCATGGTCCAAGGTCTTTTGATAGTGCTCAAGACCCCAAGATTGTTAACTTCCTTGAAGAGTTGAAATCTGGCAAAGGTCGCAGATTTGAGCTATCCGATATTATTGGACATATCGTTGAATTTAGTGCTGATCAGCATGGAAGTCAATTTATACAGCAGAAGTTGGAAAGTTGTGGTGTTGAAGAGAAGGCAGTGGTGTTCAAAGAGGTTCTTCCACATGCTTCTAAATTAATGACTGATGTATTCGGTAACTATGTTATACCGAAGTTTTTTGAGTATAGAAACCCTGAGCAGAGGAAGGAACTTGCAGATAAACTTGCTGGTCAGATACTGCCTTTGAGTCTGCAGATGTATAGCTGTCGTGTAATCCAAAAGGCACTCGAGGTTATTGAGCATGAACAAAAAGCTCAGCTTGTTTGTGATCTAGATGGAAATATCATGAGATGCGTTCGGGATCAAAATGGGAATCATGTAATACAGAAATGCATTGAACCTATACCCACCCAAAAAATTGGCTTTATACTATCTGTATTTCGTGGGCAAGTCGCTAATTTATCAATGCATCCTTATGGATGTCGAGTCATTCAGAGAATTCTAGAGCACTGTACAGATGAGGTTCAGTGTCAGTTTATCGTGGATGAAATATTGGAGTCAGTTTGTTCTCTTGCTCTGGACCAGTATGGTAATTATGTTACCCAGCATGTGTTGGAGAGAGGAAAATCTCAAGAAGGGAGCCAAATAATCAGCAAGCTGTCAGGACATGTTGTTCAATTAAGTCAGCACAAGTTTGCTTCGAATGTTGTGGATGAAGTGCCTTCAATATGGGTTGACCATGCTGGTGTAAAAGCTAATATCACTGAGAATTTTTCTCGTCAGAGTAAATTCACTTATGGATTGGTAATGGAAGAGATTCAGTTTTTGAAATTGAAGGAGATTTATGGTTATTCTTTAAGGCATGGATTCCTTCGGAGGAATGAATTGGTTGCCAATGCTTTGGTCGCTGGATATGCAAAGTGTGGTTCACTGGATTATGCGGAGGGTGTGTTTGCTGATATGGAGTTGAAAACAGTGAGTTCTTGGAATTCGGTGATTGGAGGTCATGCGCAGAATGGTTTTCCTGGAAAGGCTTTGGATTTGTACCTTGTGATGAGAGATTCTAGCTTGGATCCTGATTGGTTTACAATTGGTAGTCTTCTTTTGGCTTGTGCTCGACTGAAGTCCCTGTCTTATGGGAAAGAGATTCATGGTTTTATGAGTCCCGCGAAAAGACCACTCAGGATGCGTTAATGCTGGGCTTGATTGTTCTGTTTAAGCAATGGGATCCGGGAGTAGGTTTAGAACCTTGAGGACAAGGTTCAAGTGACAATTACAACGACAAGAAAAAGAGATGATTGAAACGAACAATAAACTTTCATTGTCAATGTGAATCATTTAAGATTTGCTGCATCTTCTTATCCACGTCAAGTCAATAATGAAACTGATAATCCAAGTGAAGATGATGTTGATGAATCAGATGAAGACATTAGTGAAAAAATTAGTTGTGAATTTTGATATGGATTATTTTTTCTTGTTAACTAGTTTAAAATTTGCATTGTTTTTTCTTATTAATTTGGTTGGACAAGTGATTATTAGTAACTTGTTATTGACTTTATAGTAATGTTTGGTTGCTTTAAAAATTTGAATGTGATCAGTGTTGCATTGGCTTATTCAAATTAGATTTTTATTTTTATATTATTGTTACTTTGATATTTAACTTAATTATAATATTTTAAGTATGAATTAAACACAATTAATAATAATTAAAAACCTGAGAGAGAAAATACCTGCGACTTTTCCTGCGAAAATTTTAGTTACCTGCGGTATTGTCTGCGAATTTAGCTGTTTTACCTGCGATTTTTTGCTGCGGTTATTTCCTGCGACTTTACCTGTTAAATTAATTACCCGCGAAGGTTTTAGCTGGGAACAGAAAATAGCAGGAAGAATCGCAGGTAACATGTTTCCTGCGGAAATTGTATGAAAATCCACAGGAAAGCTGAGTATTTCTAGTAAGTTCATCTTGTTTACCAATGGAACCTCCCAATTTCAATTTCAGTCTTTCAATGCTCAAATATATACTTAGTAATCTAAAGTAGACTAACTTGTCTATAAATTACATGCATACCATGTAATAGAATATATAATGAATAGAAGAACATGGTGGACTGCATTGAATATTTTTATGTGTTGAAAGATATTTACAAGCTATTAACTACAAGAAGTTTCGAAGCCATGTATAATGAATGTTGTGCCTGAAAAACATAAAACAAATTCAGTTCCTAAGAATACAAGAAGCTACTCACAAGATACATTACTACAGTTCTGGAGTCCTGAAATGAAGTTCACAAACCTTATGACACCTATGATAATCTCAACAATTACTAAGATCAGAATTGCACCAATGTTGTGTTATTAATAGCTCAAGTTCTCTTAAAAGATCCTGAAGAAAAAGGCAGTAAAACAATAGGAAAAACTATACTTTATATGTCAAAGTCTGATTATGAATTGTCCAACACCTATTGCAGTTTCCTCTTTACCAATAGGAGTATGGAATAGATGTGCTATCATATTCGCACACCAGTTCTGCAGAATTCAACAAAAGAATCATGTTACTTTACCAGTTTTAAATTTTAATGAAAATTGGTCATAAAATGATCACATACAATATCAAAATATTCAATTCTATTAAGGTAATTCAGACAAAATATTTTAATCACAATAATCTACTCCAAAACATTTGGCCTAGTTATTAACCTGTGCTGAATTGACACTTCGGATTAAGGATGATAGGATTATGGAGTTAATTTTAGATAATTAAGATATTATGTTGAATTATTTATCATTTTATTTTATATGTTTTCTAGAATGTTTTTAGGATCTTTAAAATTGTTGAATTAGGACTTTAATAGCTTTTGGGGTCTTATAGTTAATTATCCATCCAAAGTTCTATATATGTAGTGTCTATGACACATTAGAAATTATCAATGAAATGAATGACAAAGTCTTTTATTTCCTTTAATTTCTATTTTGTTACTTTAGTGTTCTTCCTCTTTCCTAGTTTAAACCCTAGTTCATAGTTTTGATAGGAAACTTCCTATCAATTTGGTGCTTTCATCCATGTACTCAAATCCTCCTATGGATTATCCTTATCATACACCTTCATATCATCCATGGAGCATTCCTCCTACCTATCCTACAAACCCCTCTTTTCCAACTCCTACCACACCTTCATTTCCATCTTTTCCATGGGAACTCTTTTCACCCTATTACACAAATCCATATGTTACAACCCCATATTTGTATTTTAATCATGGGTATACACCACCTCCACCTAACTCATATTCACCCTATTCATCATCTCATTATTCATACTCCTACAATAATTACCATAAAAAACTACAATCAACCAGAGATATTAATAGCGAATTGCGGCGCGGAGCGGCCGACCCAAAAAATGGGATACCGGGATAGCGGATAGCGGGATAAGTTTTTGTACTAAAATAACTATATAATAATCTATAAAAATATGTCATATACTTAATGTAAAACTAAACCAATAACACATAATTATATAAAATCTAATGTCAAAAAACAATGCTTAATAAAGATTCAAAATATTATAGAAGATTCAAAACATCACAACTTAAAATTCAAACTTAGAACTATTAAACGAAAATTCAGCAAACATAAAAATCAAAGAATATCATCAAAACTCGCAAATTCTTCATCTTCATCATTATCATCATCTTCTTCTACCACCACTTGTTTATTCCTAGATGTACTTCCAACTTCAAGTAGCTTTGACCTCCTAGTGTAGATTACAGGCTCATTAACTCCACTTGCTTCGGCAACTAGATCCCAAGTTAAATCATCATTTTCATGAACCAAGTCTTGTTCCAAAGGTTCACCGTCTTCTCCTATCTCTCCCATCTCTTCCACCAACCATTTAGTGTGATAATTAATTTCACCAAATTCCATAGGATCAATCTTGTCCCGAATTTCATATCTTTCTATCAAAGCTTGGTTGTACTTGATGAAAACCAAGTCTTGCAACCGTTGATGTTCCAACTTATTTCGCTTCTTGGAATGAATCTAAAATACAATAATTTGAAGTATTAATTTAATAATCCTTGAATGTAAGATACTTTAAGATCTTATTCTTCCTAGTAAAAAAATTAATACTTACATGCTCAAAGATGCTCCAGTTACGCTCACATCCGGAAGCACTGCAACCTAAACTCAACACTTTAATAGCTAACATTTGCAAATCTGGAACTTCAGCTCCATAAGACTTCCACCACTCAGCTGCAAGTAAAAAAGCAATAATTATCGACTTGGAGCCAATTGTCAAATTTCAATAATTGTTAAATAATTAACTTCCATCTTACCTGGAGATAATGTCGTCCTTTGTCTAATCGCCCCTTTTAAACCAAAGAGACCATTAGCACCCTTGTAATGTGGCAATTGCATTGAAATCCTATCCTCCACATCTTCGCTTTCACTAAGTCTCTCAATGCATTTACGGAGGCCTCTCACCAATTTAGGATCATTCTCAATTTCCGGTTTCTCATAAAAATATTCAGGATTGAGATAGTAACCCGCAGAATGCAACGGATGATGAAGTTGACACTCCCATCTTTTATCAATGATGTCAAATACGACTTTGTACTTGCTTACATTAGAATTGAAGGCTTTCTCAATTGATTCCTTCGCTAGCCCCATTGCGGCATATATGTAACCCATTGCGGGTTTCCTTTCATTGTCAACCATTCTTAGCACATCTACAAGTGGCGCCATGACCTTAAGAGTGTAGAAAACATCATTCCAAAATGATGGCATAAGTATAATATTGGCTGCCCTTTTTCCTTTAGCATCCTTTGCACACTTGGAATTCAACCATTCATCACAAGTGAACATCTCTCTAAGTTTACTTTTTAGTTCTTGCAACCTTTGTAGAGTAAGGAAAGATGTGGCAAACCTTGTCACTCCATTTTTAACCAATTCAACATTGCCAGTAGTCTTTCTCATTAGATTCAAAGCAAATGTGTGGTTATAAATGTAGCCCACAACCTTAATTCCATTTTTTACAACCTTATCAATCTTTGGAATTTTTGCTATGTCTTCTAGCATAAGGTCCAAACAGTGGGCTGCACATGGAGTCCAAAACATGTGTTGCCTTTTTTGAGTTAAGATTTTACCCGCCGCTACATAATTACTTCCATTGTCGGTAATCAATTGGACAACATTTTGTTCACCCATTTCCTTAATAAAAGTGTCCAACAACTCGGCTAGCTTCTCCCCCGTCTTGGCATAGTCAGAAGCATCGACACTTTTCACAAACATCGTTCCCGTCGGACAATTGGCCAAGAAATTAATCAATGTTCTACCTTTTCTATCCGACCAACCATCCGACATAATTGAACACCCATACTTATTCCTTTGCACCTTGTGATTCTTCAACAAAACTTTTGTATAGTCCAACTCATTTTGAAGGAGTGGAACCCTAAGTTCATAATAAGTTGGCGGTTTCAAACGAGGACCATAGGTTCCAACGGCTTCTAACATTTGCTTAAAAGCTTTTGCATTTGCTACGTTGAAAGCAACTCCACAGTTATAAAAAAAGCGAGCAATATATTGAACTGTTCTTGCCCTCGCTTCTTTATCACAAGCATCATTGATGCTTGTGTCCTTTGTCTTTTTATAGACTAAATCCAATGGTCCTTTGGTCCGCTTAACAGTCATTGAAGATGTCTCACTCTCAGCAAGCCTCTTTCCACTTCGAATTCGACCTATTTCCGCGAGATCATTAGCATCATCCACATCTAATTGCACCATAACCTCATTTATTCCTTTCTTAATCCTCTCCTTTTCATCCATATCGGCACGTAATATCGCTTTAACTTCCGCCGGAGTTTTCGTGCAAGGAACTACATCACCTTTTATTCCTAATTGATGCTTTTTTGCTCTACTAATTCCCCCACTATTAGTTAGATTGCAAAAATCACATGTCACCTTCTTCTTGTTATTTATATCCTTCCAATGGTTGTATTGCCATGCTATGTCAATATTAGCACCGCTTGGTTTGAATGTTTGACCACAAGAAGCAACCGAGGTAGATATAGAATTCGGTGTAGAAGATGTAGCCATATTTTCTAGGAATAAAACATAATAGAACTTAGATTTTTAATCGCAAACAGAAGCTGTAACAAGATCTTTTAAAAACAGAATTTTAACATCATTTCTAACTGAGTTTTTTAAAAACAGAATTTTTATAGAACTTAGAAGCAGAAGAGAAAGAAAACAGAGTTTTTTAACTGAGTTAATAAAAACATAATAGAAGTAGAAGTTTAAAATAGAAATAGAAGTAGAAGTTCATAACAATCAGAATATATTATTAATAGAAAGAGAGAGATAGTACACTCACTTGCGGTTGTAGATGGAACGGTGGAGATGGAACGGAGAAGCTTTAGGCTGATGGAGATGGAATGGAATGGTGGAGAGAGTAGGCGTAAGAGAGAAAGAATGGAACGGTGGAGAGTGTTTGGAACTTCTAGGGCACAGTAGAGACAAAGAGAAAGAAAACAAGTCTGAAGAACGCAAAGGAAAAAGAGAAGAAAAAAGGTTTTAAAAAATTTTAAGTGTGGAGGGCAAAATAGTAATTTGGCAAGAAAAAAAATTAAAAAAAAAACAGAAACCGGGTAGCCCGCTCCGCCCAGGGAGCGACCCGCTACCCGCGACCCGAGATCGCGCCTTCTGCGCCCGCGACCGGCAACCTGCTCCTCGCACCCATGTTCGCGCGCGGCGGAGGGCCGCCCCAGTCCGGTCGCCCGGGATAGCGGCGGGAGCGGCCGCGATTTATTTCTCTGCAATCAACAAACACCTCCTCCACACTTCGTCACAACTATCAAAACCATTCTAATCATAGAAGAGATTATGAGAAACATTTGAAAGTGTCTCATCTCTCTTTAAAAAAAAATCTAAATCCGCTACGAAACCTCACGACAAAAATATTGTTGATAAACAATCATCAACAATTGAAGAAGGAATTTTTGGTTTCAATCAACATTCTTGTTCACCTGTTATGGCAGATCTGAGTTTTGCAGTACAAGATGACGATGAGGAGGTATCATCCTTCCAATCTTCATTGACAGATCCAAATGAAGTTATCATCCCCACGTATCACATAGAAGTCTCTTCCTCCGTCCCCAATGATGAACGTCTTGTCGAGAAAAAATATTATGTTGGTTTGGGTTCTCCGACTGCTACTCTAACCTTTGTCCCAATCTTAACCCCATCCAACATCGATTTAGAGCTCCTAGTCGATAAAGTTGTTGTTGTGAAACCGGAGTTCAAAGTTAAAGTTATTTCCGACTTTTCCTCTTATGTCAGAGAGCAATTGAACGACATTGTTTCTAGAGTTTCCATGAATCTCGATCCGGTAAGGTGGCTAGCGGATGGTTCCAACAATGGATATTTGCACGGCGACGGTGATTACGAAATTCCACCAAAACCTCATGATGCTATTTCAAAGATAAATAGAACGTGCACATCTGAAATGTTTACGAAAGTATGCAGATTCACCGTTTTTCCACCACCACCGACACTGATTTCGACAAGGTATTCTTCTCTTAGCCTATTTGCAAATCTCGTTTCCACTGTGTTTGATTTGGCACATATTCTGTGGTTTGAGTTCAAAAATATTAATCCAAACTTTGCAAAATTTTCACTGACCCCCACTCTGGTTTTTGACCTTGGACCGCATTGTTTGAGACAACTTGGTCTCTGCCACAGTTACAGCAGAGCAAAATTGAAATTCAATGTTAATCGGGTTGATAATATGGTCATCCAAGCAATCTTCCTACTCGATACACTGGATAAGGATATCAAGTCATTTTCCATGAGAGTCAGAGAATGGTATTCATGGCATTTTCCTGAACTAGTGAAGATCATAAATGATCATTATCTGTATTGCAAAATAGCTAAATATGTTGAGGATAAGTCAAAGTTGGCTGAAGACAATATTGAAGCATTAACTGACTTAGTTGGAGACGAAAATAAAGCAAAGGAGATTGTAGAAGCAGCAATAGCTTCCATGGGACAAGAATTGTCCCCTGTGGACTTGCTCAATGTCCATCAGTTTGCTCAAAGGGTGATGGACCTATCTGACTACAGGAGAAGGTTGTCTGATTACCTGACTACTAAGATGAATGATATTACACCTAATTTGCAATCTTTAGTTGGTGATAGTGTTGGAGCTCGTTTAATTTCTCATGCTGGCAGTCTCACAAATTTAGCCAAGTGCCCCTCCTCAACTCTTCAGATTCTTGGTGCAGAGAAAGCTTTATTCAGGGCATTAAAAACAAGAGGAAATACTCCCAAATATGGTCTGATATTCCACTCTTCTTTTATCGGCCGGGCATCTGCCAAAAACAAATGCCGCATGGCTCGCTATCTTGCAAACAAATGCTCTAGTGCATCTAGAATTGACTGCTTTTCTGAAAAGGGTACTTCAGCATTTGGCGAGAAACTCCGTGAGCAAGTTGGGGAGCGACTTGATTTTTATGACAAGGGTGTTGCCCCTCGTAAGAACATTGATGTCATGAAATCTGCTATTGAAGTTGCCGAAAACATAGATACAGAAATGGAAACCGAGGAAGTATCAGCCAAGAAAACCAAGAAGAAGAAGCAAAAAGCTGCTGCAGATGATGTTTCTGTTGGTGATATAAGAGATGTTGAAACTCTTGTTCCTGCTATTCAAGGTATAGATGCTCTCATTATCCTTACAAGTGGAGTGCCATTGATGAAACTTGGATTTGATCCAACTCAAGTAAATATACCAGAGTTCTATTTTTATGATGATGGCATTACCCCACTCCTTTCATCTGTCGTAGTTGGTTCGTTAGAATGCTTAGAGTTGTTAATACAGGCAGGTGCTAAAGTAAATGTTAGAGCAACTCCTTTGCACATTACAGCTGATAATGGGAGTCTAGAACTGATAAATTCCTTATTGAAAGCTGGAGTTGATCCTAATGTCTCTGATGAGGATGGTGTTAAGCCAATACAGGTTGCAGCTGCAAGTGGTAATCGTGGAGCAGTTGAAATATTCTTCCCTGTTATATCCAAAATCGATACCGTTTCTTCTTGGACTGTTGATGGGATACTTGAATATATGCAATCAGATAGTCTGCATTTCCAAAATTCAGTAGAGCAAGTTAATAGCTGTAGTGATGCTCAACTTGGTAGCACCAGGCATAGTCCAATGCCTACTTAGTTGAAAGTGAGAATGCATGTTCTTAGTTATCGACTCCTATGAGTGAACCTGATTTACTTAGTTTTAGTTCAAAGAAGCATAAAAGTTCCATATCTGGACTCCTGTCATGGCATGAGGAACTTACTCATGGTTCTGAACGGCTTCGAGATCTCAGTGCGGCGGAATTATTATGGGCCCGAACTGCAAACAAATTGGCTGAGAAGGTTGAAGTTGGTGCCGAGGCTGTTGAAGATCTATCAGTGATGATGAAGTAAAAAAGAAGACTTGTCTTGCCTACACAACTTATGCAGCCCTTCTTAGTTGTTCTTGTAGAAGATATGAAGTTGCATTATGAAAGTGTCGTCTACTCTGTTTCCAGATTAACAATATTAAGGTCATGTCATAGAACCTATAGTCAAGCACTTTTGACATCATCACGTACAACCATAGATGCTGTCACAAGGGAAAAGTCTCACGGATATGTATCCTGCTCTGTGCTAAAGTGCATCCGATATCTAACACAAGAAGTTGGATGTTTCGTGACACGTCGCGGTTGGAATTCGACCTTGGAAGCTTTGAGCATTGGTGTTCCGTTGATTGCTATGTCACTTTGGACTGATCAAGTCACTAATGCAAAACTTATTGTCGGGTTTGGAAATGTTGGAATAACTTCTACAACCTTGAGGACAAGGTTGTTTTTGAAGGGGTTGGTAATGATAGGATTATGGAGTTAATTTTAGATAATTAAGATATTATGTTGAATTAGTTATCATTTTATTTTATATGTTTTCTAGAATGTTTTTAGGATCTTTAAAATTGTTGAATTGGGCCTTTAATAGCTTTTGGGGTCTTATAGTTAATTATCCATCCAAAGTTCTATATATGTAGTGTCTATGACACATTAGAAATTATCAATGAAATGAATGAAAAATTCTTTTATTTCCTTTAATTTCTATTTTGTTACTTTAGTGTTCTTCCTCTTTCCTAGTTTAAACCCTAGTTCATAGTTTTGATAGGAAACTTCCTATCAAAGGACGTGTTCCGTGTTAGATATTCAATCACTTCCAATTTTTTAATATATGTTACTAGTACTTACCAATAAGCACAGCCTGTCCAAAAGAGCATTGGCTAGGAATATGAACTTCATGAGAAATCTTTGATGGATCCTTCCGCATTGAAGACTTCCTAGATGAATGAGGAGGAAGCAATGTTTTCGAGCTCTTTTGCTGTTGTTCATCTACTGGTTGTACAAGAGGCTTTTTCAGTGGCGGTATAAATTCAGCAGTGTGCCTCCTTGTCAAGGATGAACCAAGAAAAGAACTTCCTAATCCTGCGAGTGTGAGCGATGAAGTGCCGAGAAATCCTATATTCGGCGATGGCACACTACCATACAGATCAATGGATTGCCTGAAATTGAAATCACATCATGACAACAAAGATTACAGATTTGATGCACATAACTTTGGAATTGAATTTGGACATAAGTAACCTATGAAGCACGGACACAGACACATACACCGGACACTCACACACATAGACAGTAGTATGAAAAAAAATAATAAATTGAACATAATCACAAGTGTCAGTGTTTCACACTGACACAGATACATCTTTTCTCAGAGATGTCAACGCTACAGATGAAGAAGAAGTAACTGACCTGTAACTTTGAGGCCATACCATGCTGGAAGAACTTGGTTTTCTCTGTACTTGATTGTCATTTGAGTCATTGGAGTAACCCGATTCATTTCCATCCATTTCATCTCTTCCGAACTCCCTGTCTTCACCTTCTTCGTCGCTCTCAATGAAAAACACATTATCTGAAGAAGAGTTCTTCATCTTCTTTCAACTCTCAATCAATCACACCCTGCAAAAATCCTCAATTTATTTTAATCATTCAAATAATTCACTCACCTAACTTTCTAGAATCATAAATCACAAAAAAATAAATGTTCAGAATTCAGATTTATATTTATGAAATCCAAAATTTGAATTAAAAATCTAACTCTGTTCCCTATAATAAAAAAAAAACAGAAGAACATTACACTATAGAATTTTGGTCAATGCGAGACAAAAGAGTGTTGAGATCAATGATCACCAATTAACATGGGTCTGTTCTCTTTTTGTCTTTGTTCCAACACATAGTGTGAATGAAAATGAAAGAAAAGATAACAGGAACAGAAAAGAGAGAAAAAAAACCTTGGTTGAGTCTTTTTGTTTGTATAGTTATATGTTGTTGTCAGATCAGTGCCTCGGGTACAATCGAGGTGTTTGTTTTGTTATGACTGAAAGCGAACGTTCACAAAAAAAAAACATTGGGATTAGTTTATACTAATTCATAAATTTATATTATAGTAGTTATGAATATAAACTGTATAAAAAAAACTATGATTAAAAATTATAATAATTAATAACCAAATATGGCCACAACTATAATTGCATCATATTTTCAACTATAATTGCTAATATTTAACACCACATTAAGAAGTGTAGTTTATATGAGTGGTATAAGTAGGAGTGGGAATAGGCTGGGCCGAGCTAGGCTTTGCCAAGCCTGCTGAGCCTGACCTGCTAAAAAATTCAAAGCTTAAGCCTGGTCTGTAGCTTATCATAGGCTTATTTTTAGGCCAAAGCCTGGCCTTTTCGATGGTCTGATTGGCCTACTAGCTTATTTAAAAGCCTACTTCATTTGAACATCTGTAAATAAGAAATTCAACTAATGTTAAATAGACTAACAAGTTAAAAGATCAATGAGTTTAAATGCTTATTTTCATTGTCTCGTTCAAGTTTTCTTACTAGCATAAGTTTGGTGATATTATTTGTTGAAGAGAACTTATGACATTGTTTATAATGTTTGTTCAACTTATTTTCATAAGTTCTTCAAGATAACTAAGTTTTATTTTCGTATTTTAATTAAAAGTACAAAATAGAATATAATAATAATAAATTTATTGATTTTTTCTTAAATAGACCAGCCTGATAGGCTTAAAAGGCTTTTCTTACAGCCTGTGGCCTAATCTCTTTAGCTAAATAGGCTTATAAAAAAGCCTAGACCTTTTCTATTTAAGAAAAAGCCTGACCTGAGGCTATGTAGGCTAGGCCGTAGGCCCCTGTTAGTTGGTCTGACCTATTCTCACCCCTAGGTATAAATATCCGTTCGATTTCTTGTATTTCTTGGTGTTTGTATTCTTTGGTTTGAGATTTCCTTAATCTCCTATTAATGATATTGCTTATAAAAAAACAAAAAAAAACACCACAACTATAATTGCAGCAATTACAGTTATCACGTAATATAACATTAATATTACCAACAAACTATAGCATAGTATAATTATAATATGTCACCATATGAACATAACATTATTACACACTACATTGCTACATATGATAATGCACTACGTATAATCATAAATAGTATACACATAGTGCTATAAAACAAGCATTATTATAAACTCTACTGCACAACACAAAATGCACATACATAATAAACATTGCAGACGACGTTCAAGCACACATAGCAGACATAACACACACGTAATAATAAATTAAATGAGATGAACGGTTTCGGTTATAATATTAGAACAATTAGGATATGATATTTAATATTAGAACATTATAAATAGTCTCTTCTGTATTGACTAAAATCTAATGCAATAGAGAGAGAATGTCTTCCCTCTCTCTAGGAACCGTACCTTCCCCGCCATCCTAATTTTTTTTTTCACAGTTTAGCAATTCTTGGCCGGTCCGATACGGTGGTTTTTTGCTACACCTCCAATCTTTTGAATCAAGGATTATCTTCGGCTTAAATTCCTAGCTTTCGAGCTTAGGGGCCTTGGTAATTTTTGGTTTCTTCAGGGTTGGATTTGTACTCTTCCATTCCCACCTTTATCGGACCTATGGCATCTTTTTTTGGCATTTGTTTAGTCCCTTTCATTCACCTCATGGTGTGGGTGAAGATTTCCAGAAAACATAGTCGAGGTCCTCCTGATAGGTTCTCGGTCTGGAAGGAAAACCCAGGCAAAGGAGCTATCGACGGCGAACCTACGGTCTCTTTTTTCGTGACAGAATTCCCGGAGCAGATGAACGCTATAGCTCTTTTCGACGTCTTCATGGCTTACGGGGTGATTTCTGAAGTTTTCGTTTCTGGAAAAAGAGATGTTCGTGGTAGAAGATTCAGATTCGCTAAGTTCCGTAAAGCTCACGACCCTCGTATCCTGGCATGCAATCTTGATAGTATTGTTTTAGAAGATAAGAAGATTCATGTTAATATTTCCAGATTCTCCAAGGATAATGCTCAGCTCGCTTCGAACAAGGTTCCACCCAAGAAGAAGACCCCCAACCAGGCCCATTCCGGTAGATCAGGTAATCTCTATTCCAAGGAGAAGTCCTATGTCAATGTGGTTAGTGGTATAGATAAGCAAACTCAGGCTAGAGATTTTCAGGGAGAAAACAATGTAGTCTCTTTAGAGGTAGATGATTCTTGTCTTTTAAAACTGAGAGACATGAGGGTTGGAGTGGTGATGGAGGATGGTAATCCTTTCAACATCCAGAGGAATTTAAATGAAGAAGGTTACTTCAATATTAGGGCCACACCTATAGGAGCCTCCATGTGCTTGCTTGAAGATACCTCAGGGGGTGACATTGAACTTTTCGTGAAAGAAGCGCATGACTGGTTGGATATCTGGTTCAAAGAAATTAGAGGTTGGAATCCGGAACTGATCGACCTTGACAGATTCGTCTGGGTTAAATGCCATGGGCTTCCAAGCTACGCTTGGAACATTACTAATTTCAACCTGATATCCAATCGATTGGGAATTTTTTTCCATTGTGATGAGTCCACTAGAAACAAATCTAGATTGGATGTTGCTAGGCTGTTGATTAAAACGAAGAAGGAGGTTATTCTGAATCACAAGATTAGGGTTAAGGTAAATAACCACCTATTCACTATTTCAGTCACTGAAGATTTCAGTAGTGGATATTCCGATCAAACAGGGGTGGAAGACGATGAGTTGATAGATTCCGACGAGTTTGAATCGTCTCTTCAGCCAGACGAGGGAGACGCGTGGGATTCGGAGGAAGACCTTGCGTGTGAGGATCTCAATTTCTCAGGGGTCGAACCCGAGATAGATAACGTTACGCATAAGGAACTTGTATCAGATAGCAGTAGTTCCGTACCTGTTGATTTATCCCAAGTTGGTGAAAGTTAAGAGAATGGTGATACTTTAGGTGGGTCAGAAGACAGTATAGGGAATGAAGCGACTTTGGAGGAAATAGGAGACTCTGTTCCTAGTAAGGATGATTTATCATCTCGAGGCAAAGCTTTACTCAAGGAGGACAAAAGTTTTATCTCTAATTCTGTCAGTCCAATTGAAATTGAACCAAATATTGAACCAAACTTACCTCCAGTTAACAACCACTTGGACCTGAGTAAAGATAATCTGCTAGTGGACCTGGACCTCCCTATTCCATTAAATGGGCCTCCAGGTGGTACAATTGGGCCTTCTAATAGAAGCAAATACAAAAAGAAGAAACAGTTACAAGAGATTTACGATTGTATCAAGATACCGTACACCCCTTCCTATTTTTCTAATCTCCTTAATTCTGCATTGAGGGAGCTTGAAAGCCACTCCAACAAGAATACTACCAAAGTAAACTCTTCCAGAAGATCTACCAAACTTACTCCTATTGAGTCAAGTACCTCTCTTCTCAGTGTTGAATCTATTACTGACACTGACGTGGCCAGAAGTAACTTGAGATGTCGCAAAGTTCTTGAGGAAATCCCTTCTAAAATGCGTAGAACAGTGTTGAAAATGGGGATCTCAAACGAGGAAGGCGAAGCTGAATTAGACAGTATGCTAAAGATTTTGGATAATGATGATAAAGCTGCTAGAATTGGAAAGAAGTTTGTTGCAACAGGTGACCAATGAATATTATGACCTTTAATACTCGTGGATGTTGTAACCCTATTAAGAGAAGGCGTACTGCCCAAATCATTACTAGAGGTATGGCAGATATTTTTTTGATCCAGGAAACTAAACGATCTGTCCTAGACTCCAAAGTGATCTCTAGTATTTGGAGCGGCCACAAAGTGGATTGGTCGGGTTTAAAATCCTCAGGTAGGTCAGGAGGCATCTTGACTCTGTGGAGGAATAAAGAATTGACAGCTTTTTCCAGCTTCAGTGGTTTTGGCTTCTTGGGAGTGGTTTTTGTAACACCCCCTTTCTATACCCCCAAATAATCATTTAAATCATTTAGGCACATATTCTAAAATTCGCCAGAGTACAATTAAAGCATGGCATAAAAAGGCATGTCACATTATGCTTGAATTTAAAACATACAACACCTGCTCAAAACATTGATATGCAACAGTGGGGTAACTTTGTCCTTACACCCACATCTCAATATTTAGAATTAAAGCGGAAAATCCAAACATTGAAATACATCAAAATATATATACATACATATACATATGTATGCTTCATCAACACACTTCATGTTTACATAAACATTTATCCACAAGATACATATACAAATGTATCACAAAAGAATAATATACATCCTAGCTACCCGATGCTACATATCAGAGCCAACCGACCAAAAGAATGAAGACACGCTTCACCAAAAAGACCTCCAGCATACCTACTCTGCAATGCCTCATAGAGCATCATAAAACAGCAGAAGGGTGAGAAATATTATCATAATAACGTTGCATATATTTATATATCTCAACACAAGAGTATACACACAACACATCCTCACCATTCTACCATTCCACATAACATACATATTATATTCATTCTTTAATGCATCATTACAACGATACAATTCTTATCATAATTCATCACATCTCATTCAATATACATCGCAAGGCATATATATATATACACAAAACCAAGCATAGTCATCACAATGCTTATCATTCAACATAAACACATATATTCATGTTTACTCACCAATGCACACATACAAAGATGACCAATGCAAATCATAGAGACCGACTCACGACTCTATGCAAATGCAATGCGGTACCGACTCATTTCATCTCAAGTTCAATTGAAGAACTTATTGGAACCATCGCTTGTTACTTAACGTAACTCCCCGTCGGGCATACGATGTTCACCCATTGCTACCACCTCTCAAAAGGCTTACAATGTTTATGGATTGCTTTCGGTCCTCTTTGTATAAGGCTCACAATCCGATCGCTTTCGGTCCTCTTTGTATAAGGCTCACGATCGTTTGTAATCATCGTTCCCACCTCTCAAAAGGCTTACGACGTTACAACGGGTTCATCTTAGAACCCCACAATGCAAGAATGCACATCATGATGCTTCACATACAACATGACTCATGACACTTTTGACATGCATACATATCCACAATATAGTCATGCATTCATCACACACAATCCACATATATTCACATCAATTGTGCCAAACGGCAACCGAACGTTTTCACAAATAACCAAACAATTCGATTTACGGTTTACCGGAAAAGTTGGTGAAAAGTCAGCTAAAAATATAATTTCTTATCACCATCAATTAGTACATATCAATACCTTCAATTCGATATAAAGAACTCTCAAATCCGATAAACAACGAACAAGTTATGAATATTTCAAACTAACGCAAAAACATAAACCGGACGCCCGACACTACGAAACGGTTCGTAAAAACTGTACCGATTGGACCAAGTTCAGACCCCAAAACTATTTTTCCTAGAAAGAACATCTCGTTAGCTTCCCAATGCTTCGAACGGGGATCAAAACCGACTTACGGTTCAAGAGATATGAATTTCCGAAGTTTCCCCGACAAACCAGAATTTCTGCTTCAGCACAGTAGGTATCGATACATAGGCTTTATGTATCGATACATAAAGACCTCATGTATCGATCCCTAACTCGCATGTATCGATCCCTGCTGTAGTAAAAATTCCATTTTTCCCAATTTTCACAGTAGGGATCGATCCCTGGGATTATGTATCGATCCCTAACCCTGTTTTTCACAAAAAACCAGATTTTTCAAATTACAACTTTGCTGTCCTTTTCCCGAATCCCCGAAAACTCGACTAAATCGAACATTTTCACCGAAACAAACATATACGCGCAACCACCAAATACATAAGAACAATTTAGAACACATAAACGAAATTTCTACGACGTTCGATTTTTCGATTAAATTTCAACCTTTCAAAAACCAGAATTTTTAAACTTCACCAAATCGAATAAAAAGCACGACATACGACGACCTAACCTTCCTCGATACAACTACGTAATTTATTTCGAATTCTAACCGTGAAAACATCGTTTTCTATCAATTTCCTATAATTCGACCTAAACGGAAACAACAACGGAAACATACCGAAAACTAACCGAAACATAACCAAACTTAATGAAACTTCAAACAGCAGCTCACATACATATAACCAACCAACACATGTATTTATACGACTTTCCGACCGTAGAAACATCGGTTTCTATCGATTTCGCCCAATACGGCATAAACGGAAACATATAAAAACCACCCAAAACATTCATACAAAACTCATACATAATCATACACAAAGTTATAATAACAATGTTTCACACCCTTACCCGATTTCTCGATTCTTGGAAGCTTGATCTTGATGATTTGTAGCTTTCCTTCTTTTTCTCTTCTCTTTTTCTCTCTTGCTCTCAAAATTCTGTTTTTCTCTCTTTCTCACCTCTAACTTTCTATTTCTATTCTTTTTCTTTCTTTTTTTTATACTTTTCTTAAAATATCTCCTCTATAATAATTAACCAAAATATCTCACAAATATCTAATAATACATTTTCTCACTTAAAAATATATAATTTAACAATAATTATGAAATGTCTAAAATACCCTCCAATCTAATTTCCCCCGAAAACTCTCAAAAACGGTAAAATAATATAACACGCCAACATATCGGATTAAAACACCAATTTCACAATAACATAATTATTGCCAAATTAAATAAAAGACTCAACCAAATAGAATCAATCAACACGAAAATGGAAATATCAAAATCGGGCTGTTACAACTCTCCCCCACTTTAGAAATTTTCGTCCTCGAAAATATTACCTGATTCAAACAACTCCGGATACGACTCGCGCATCCCACTTTCCAATTCCCAAGTCATATTACCTTCTGAAGCGCCTCCCCACGCCACTTTCACAAGCGCAATATCTTTACCTCTTAACTTCTTAACTTCGCGATCCAAAATCTTAATCGGTAAAACTTCAACCGTAAGATTATCTCTCACTTCCACCTCGTCCATAGGAATAACATGTGACGGATCCGGAACATATTTCCGAAGTTGCGAAACATGGAATACGTCATGCAAATTCGAAAGGTTCGGAGGCAACGCCACCCGATAAGCCACGTCGCCAACACGTGCAATAATCTGATACGGACCAATAAAACGAGAAGTCAACTTCTTCGACTTCAAGGCACGACCCACACCCGTAACCGGTGTAACTCTCAAAAACACATGGTCGCCTTCTTGAAACTCAAGATCTTTCCTTCTCTTGTCATGATAGCTCTTTTGTCTACTTTGAGAAGCTTTCATCCTTTCCCGAATAAGCTTCACTTTCTCCGTCGTTTGTTGTACCATTTCCGGTCCAACTATCGTCCTCTCGCCGGTTTCATGCCAACACAAAGGTGTTCGACATCTCCGACCATACAAAGCCTCAAATGGTGCCATACCAATACTCGAATGAAAACTGTTATTTTAGGTGAACTCAATCAACGCTAAATAACTATCCCAAGCACCACCTTGCTCTAGCACACAAGCACGTAACAAATCCTCTAACGATTGAATCGTCCTCTCGGTTTGACCATCTGTTTGCGGATGGTAAGCCGAACTCAATCTTAGCTTAGAACCCAAAGCCTTTTGTAAACTCTCCCAAAACCTTGATGTAAATCTAGGATCTCTATCCGATACAATACTCTTAGGAACTCCATGTAACTTCACCACCACAAGAACATAAATCTCGGCTAACTTCTCCAAAGGATAACTAATATCAATTGGAATAAAGTGACCAGATTTAGTAAGCCTATCAACAATCACCCAAATAGCATTATGACCTCTTTGCGTATTCGGCAATCCCGTAACAAAATCCATCGATATACTATCCCATTTCCATTCCGGAATATCCAACGGTTGCAACAAACCACTAGGCTTCTGATGTTCCACCTTCGACTTTTGACAAGTCAAACATGCATATACAAATTGAGCAACATCCCTCTTTAATCCGGACCACCAAAAGATTTTCCTCAAATCTTGATACATTTTGTTCGCTCCCGGATGAATACTTAAGTTACTTCGGTGCCCTTCTTCCAATATCATCTTTTTCAACTCCGCATCATCGGGAATACAAATACGACCACGGAATCTCAAAACTCCAAAATTATCAACCTTGAAATCCTCATTCTCATTCAACATTAAATCAACGAACTTCAACTCCAATTTTTGCTTTTCACTAACCGTTGCAAGAAAATCATTCGTAACATGTAACATACCAAGTCTCACACTTCGCGGCGTCATTTCACAAACCAAACTCAAATCTCTGAAATCCTCCAAAAGTTCCCATTCTTTCATCATTAATGCGGACATATGTAACAACTTTCGACTTAAGGCATCAGCCACCACATTCGCCTTACCCGGATGGTAATTCAAACTAAAATCAAAATCCTTCAAAAGCTCTAACCATCTTCGTTGTCTCATGTTCAACTCCTTTTGATCAAATAAATATTTCAAGCTCTTGTGATCACTAAAAACTTCAAATCTCGCACCATAAAGATAATGCCTCCATATTTTCAAAACAAACACCACGGCCGCTAACTCCAAATCATGCGTAGGATAATTCTTTTCATGCACTCTCAATTGTCGTGAAGCATATGCCACAACTTTTCCATCTTGCATCAAAACACCACCTAAACCTGTCAATGAAGCATCACAATACACAACAAATGGTTCATTAGGATTAGGCAAAATCAAGATCGGAGTCGTTGTCAACCTTCTCTTTAGCTCATTGAAACTCTCTTCACAATGAATATCCCAAATGAACGCCTTTCCTTTACAAGTCAATTGCGTTAAAGGAAGTGCCAACTTCGAAAATCCTTCTATAAACCTCCGATAATAACCCGCCAAGCCTAAAAAGCTTCGAATCTCCGTAACTGACCTAGGAGCCTCCCATTGCATCACCGCATCTATCTTGGATGGATCAACACTAATACCACTACCGGAAATAACATGTCCAAGGAAACTTACTTCCGACAACCAAAATTCACATTTTGACAACTTAGCATACAATTGTTTCTCTTTCAAAATTTGCAACACAATTCTCAAATGCTCTTCATGCTCCTCTTGAGACTTAGAGTAAATCAAAATATCATCGATGAACACAACCACAAAACGATCCAACTGTTCATGAAAAATACGATTCATGTATTCCATAAACACACCCGGCGCATTAGAAACCCCGAATGGCATCACGGAATATTCGTAATGACCATACCGTGTCCTAAATGCCGTCTTTTGAATATCCTCTCCTTTCACACGAATCTGGTGATATCCCGATCTCAAATCAATCTTACTAAAAACATTCGCACCAACCAATTGGTCCATCAAATCATCGATCCTTGGAAGCGGATACTTGTTCTTAATCGTCACTTTGTTCAATTGTCGATAATCAATGCACAATCGCATACTCCCGTCCTTCTTCTTTACCAACAATACCGGAGCACCCCAAGGAGAAACACTTGGTCTTACAAATTTCTTATCCAACAAGTCATTCAATTGCTTTTTCAATTCTACCAACTCCGATGCCGACATACGATACGGTGCCATCGAAATCGGTCTAGTACCCGGAACTAGATCAATAGAAAATTCAACTTCTCTTTCCGGCGGTACATCCGTAATATCCTCCGGAAACACTTCTGGAAATTCCCGCACCACTGGGAACACATCAAGTGAAACTTTACTTTCCACCGACAATGATGCAAACAAACCAAACAATTGAGCTTCATCCGCTAAAAGTTTCTTCAACTCTTTAGTGGATAGGAAACTCTCAAATTCATCATCTTCCAAAGAAGGAAACCTTACTAACTTGTGATAGCAATCTATATGAACTCGATAAAATTGCAACCAGTTCATACCCAAGATTACGTCCAAACCCACCAACGGCAAACACACTAAATCCATAACAAAGTCTTTACCATACATGGTTAAAGGACAACTCATACACACCAAAGATGTAGTTACCGACCCTGAAGTAGGAGTCTCAATAACCATCTCACCACCCATCAAAGACAACGCAAGATTTAAACGCATCGCGCACTCCGAAGAAATAAACGAATGAGTCGCTCCCGTATCAATAACAGCAACTAAAGGTGTACTATTAATAAAGCATGTACCTTTAATCAAACGGTCTGCACTAGTGGTCTGAGTCCCCGCCAATGCAAACACCTTACCTCCCGCTTGAGCTTGTTTCGGCTTAGTACACTTAGTACTAATGTGACCCACTTCTCCACAATTAAAACACTTCACCATATTCCTCCTACACTCAGCAGTAGAATGCCCAATTCCTCCACAGTTAGAACATTTTCCAACGGGCTTCCTACACTCAGTTGCTTTATGACCCATTCCACCACAATTGAAACATTTAATGAACCCCGAACTTCCTCCTCCAGATCTCTTATTAAAGTTTCCCTTATATTTACCCTTATCAGCGGGTGTCACATAAGGTCCACTTCTAGCTTGTTGTTTTCCCTTCCTCTCGTTCAAACTCTTGTAATGTGTAGAACGAGCTTTGCTATCTTCCTCGAAGATTCTACAACATTCAGTCAAATCCGAAAACCTCCTAATTCTTTGATATCCCACAGCTTGCTTAATCTCAAGACGCAAACCATTCTCATATTTAATACACTTTGAGAACTCAGCAGTAATCGCGGCATAATGAGAATGAAATTGAACCAATTCCACAAACTTAGCAGTATAGTCCACCACTGACATACCACCTTGTTTCAATTCCAGGAATTCCATCTCCTTCTTCCCTTTCACACTTTCAGGGTAATACTTCAGCAAAAACTCGGTACGAAACAATTCCCAAGTTACCTCTTCATTATCCACCTCAAGAATTTCGCGCATACCGACCCACCAATCATCGGCTTCTTCCCTCAGCATGTGAGATCCAAGCCTCACCTTATTCTCTTCCGCAAAGTCCATAACTCTGAAGATTCTTTCAATCTCTTTCAACAAATTTTGAGCTCCATCGGGATCAAATCTTCCTTTGAAAACCGGTGGTTGATTCTTCCTGAACTCGTCATTAGCATTCACGTTAAGTGCACCTTGCACCGCCCTAGCCATTGCTTCCAAAGCAGCAGCCATCGCATTGTCGTTTCTACCAGCCATCTTCTCATTATTCCCAAAAATGACAACAAGGTTAAACAACAGTTCAACCAACACAACAACAAGACAGACACAACTGACTCAACTCTGGCTCTGATACCACTTAATGTAACACCCCCTTTCTATACCCCCAAATAATCATTTAAATCATTTAGGCACATATTCTAAAATTCGCCAGAGTACAATTAAAGCATGGCATAAAAAGGCATGTCACATTATGCTTGAATTTAAAACATACAACACCTGCTCAAAACATTGATATGCAACAGTGGGGTAACTTTGTCCTTACACCCACATCTCAATATTTAGAATTAAAGCGGAAAATCCAAACATTGAAATACATCAAAATATATATACATACATATACATATGTATGCTTCATCAACACACTTCATGTTTACATAAACATTTATCCACAAGATACATATACAAATGTATCACAAAAGAATAATATACATCCTAGCTACCCGGTGCTACATATCAGAGCCAACCGACCAAAAGAATGAAGACACGCTTCACCAAAAAGACCTCCAGCATACCTACTCTGCAATGCCTCATAGAGCATCATAAAACAGCAGAAGGGTGAGAAATATTATCATAATAACGTTGCATATATTTATATATCTCAACACAAGAGTATACACACAACACATCCTCACCATTCTACCATTCCACATAACATACATATTATATTCATTCTTCAATGCATCATTACAACGATACAATTCTTATCATAATTCATCACATCTCATTCAATATACATCGCAAGGCATATATATATATATACACAAAACCAAGCATAGTCATCACAATGCTTATCATTCAACATAAACACATATATTCATGTTTACTCACCAATGCACACATACAAAGATGACCAATGCAAATCATAGAGACCGACTCACGACTCTATGCAAATGCAATGCGGTACCGACTCATTTCATCTCAAGTTCAATTGAAGAACTTATTGGAACCATCGCTTGTTACTTAACGTAACTCCCCGTCGGGCATACGATGTTCACCCATTGCTACCACCTCTCAAAAGGCTTACAATGTTTATGGATTTCTTTCGGTCCTCTTTGTATAAGGCTCACAATCCGATCGCTTTCGGTCCTCTTTGTATAAGGCTCACGATCGTATGTAATCATCGCTCCCACCTCTCAAAAGGCTTACGACGTTACAACGGGTTCATCTTAGAACCCCACAATGCAAGAATGCACATCATGATGCTTCACATACAACATGACTCATGACACTTTTGACATGCATACATATCCACAATATAGTCATGCATTCATCACACACAATCCACATATATTCACATCAATTGTGCCAAACGGCAACCGAACGTTTTCACAAATAACCAAACAATTCGATTTACGGTTTACCGGAAAAGTTGGTGAAAAGTCAGCTAAAAATATAATTTCTTATCACCATCAATTAGTACATATCAATACCTTCAATTCGATATAAAGAACTCTCAAATCCGATAAACAACGAACAAGTTATGAATATTTCAAACTAACGCAAAAACATAAACCGGACGCCCGACACTACGAAACGGTTCGTAAAAACTGTACCGATTGGACCAAGTTCAGACCCCAAAACTATTTTTCCTAGAAAGAACATCTCGTTAGCTTCCCAACGCTTCGAACGGGGATCAAAACCGACTTACGGTTCAAGAGATATGAATTTCCGAAGTTTCCCCGACAAACCAGAATTTCTGCTTCAGCACAGTAGGTATCGATACATAGGCTTTATGTATCGATACATAAAGACCTCATGTATCGATCCCTAACTCGCATGTATCGATCCCTGCTGTAGTAAAAATTCCATTTTTCCCAATTTTCACAGTAGGGATCGATCCCTGGGATTATGTATCGATCCCTAACCCTGTTTTTCACAAAAAACCAGATTTTTCAAATTACAACTTTGTTGTCCTTTTCCCGAATCCCCGAAAACTCGACTAAATCGAACATTTTCACCGAAACAAACATATACGCGCAACCACCAAATACATAAGAACAATTTAGAACACATAAACGAAATTTCTACGACGTTCGATTTTTCGATTAAATTTCAACCTTTCAAAAACCAGAATTTTTAAACTTCACCAAATCGAATAAAAAGCACGACATACGACGACCTAACCTTCCTCGATACAACTACGTAATTTATTTCGAATTCTAACCGTGAAAACATCGTTTTCTATCAATTTCCTATAATTCGACCTAAACGGAAACAACAACGGAAACATACCGAAAACTAACCGAAACATAACCAAACTTAATGAAACTTCAAACAGCAGCTCACATACATATAACCAACCAACACATGTATTTATACGACTTTCCGACCGTAGAAACATCGGTTTCTATCGATTTCGCCCAATACGGCATAAACGGAAACATATAAAAACCACCCAAAACATTCATACAAAACTCATACATAATCATACACAAAGTTATAATAACAATGTTTCACACCCTTACCCGATTTCTCGATTCTTGGAAGCTTGATCTTGATGATTTGTAGCTTTCCTTCTTTTTCTCTTCTCTTTTTCTCTCTTGCTCTCAAAATTCTGTTTTTCTCTCTTTCTCACCTCTAACTTTCTATTTCTATTCTTTTTCTTTCTTTTTTTTATACTTTTCTTAAAATATCTCCTCTATAATAATTAACCAAAATATCTCACAAATATCTAATAATACATTTTCTCACTTAAAAATATATAATTTAACAATAATTATGAAATGTCTAAAATACCCTCCAATCTAATTTCCCCCGAAAACTCTCAAAAACGGTAAAATAATATAACACGCCAACATATCGGATTAAAACACCAATTTCACAATAACATAATTATTGCCAAATTAAATAAAAGACTCAACCAAATAGAATCAATCAACACGAAAATGGAAATATCAAAATCGGGCTGTTACAACTCTCCCCCACTTTAGAAATTTTCGTCCTCGAAAATATTACCTGATTCAAACAACTCCGGATACGACTCGCGCATCCCACTTTCCAATTCCCAAGTCATATTACCTTCTGAAGCGCCTCCCCACGCCACTTTCACAAGCGCAATATCTTTACCTCTTAACTTCTTAACTTCGCGATCCAAAATCTTAATCGGTAAAACTTCAACCGTAAGATTATCTCTCACTTCCACCTCGTCCATAGGAATAACATGTGACGGATCCGGAACATATTTCCGAAGTTGCGAAACATGGAATACGTCATGCAAATTCGAAAGGTTCGGAGGCAACGCCACCCGATAAGCCACGTCGCCAACACGTGCAATAATCTGATACGGACCAATAAAACGAGAAGTCAACTTCTTCGACTTCAAGGCACGACCCACACCCGTAACCGGTGTAACTCTCAAAAACACATGGTCGCCTTCTTGAAACTCAAGATCTTTCCTTCTCTTGTCATGATAGCTCTTTTGTCTACTTTGAGAAGCTTTCATCCTTTCCCGAATAAGCTTCACTTTCTCCGTCGTTTGTTGTACCATTTCCGGTCCAACTATCGTCCTCTCGCCGGTTTCATGCCAACACAAAGGTGTTCGACATCTCCGACCATACAAAGCCTCAAATGGTGCCATACCAATACTCGAATGAAAACTGTTATTTTAGGTGAACTCAATCAACGCTAAATAACTATCCCAAGCACCACCTTGCTCTAGCACACAAGCACGTAACAAATCCTCTAACGATTGAATCGTCCTCTCGGTTTGACCATCTGTTTGCGGATGGTAAGCCGAACTCAATCTTAGCTTAGAACCCAAAGCCTTTTGTAAACTCTCCCAAAACCTTGATGTAAATCTAGGATCTCTATCCGATACAATACTCTTAGGAACTCCATGTAACTTCACCACCACAAGAACATAAATCTCGGCTAACTTCTCCAAAGGATAACTAATATCAATTGGAATAAAGTGACCAGATTTAGTAAGCCTATCAACAATCACCCAAATAGCATTATGACCTCTTTGCGTATTCGGCAATCCCGTAACAAAATCCATCGATATACTATCCCATTTCCATTCCGGAATATCCAACGGTTGCAACAAACCACTAGGCTTCTGATGTTCCACCTTCGACTTTTGACAAGTCAAACATGCATATACAAATTGAGCAACATCCCTCTTTAATCCGGACCACCAAAAGATTTTCCTCAAATCTTGATACATTTTGTTCGCTCCCGGATGAATACTTAAGTTACTTCGGTGCCCTTCTTCCAATATCATCTTTTTCAACTCCGCATCATCGGGAATACAAATACGACCACGGAATCTCAAAACTCCAAAATTATCAACCTTGAAATCCTCATTCTCATTCAACATTAAATCAACGAACTTCAACTCCAATTTTTGCTTTTCACTAACCGTTGCAAGAAAATCATTCGTAACATGTAACATACCAAGTCTCACACTTCGCGGCGTCATTTCACAAACCAAACTCAAATCTCTGAAATCCTCCAAAAGTTCCCATTCTTTCATCATTAATGCGGACATATGTAACAACTTTCGACTTAAGGCATCAGCCACCACATTCGCCTTACCCGGATGGTAATTCAAACTAAAATCAAAATCCTTCAAAAGCTCTAACCATCTTCGTTGTCTCATGTTCAACTCCTTTTGATCAAATAAATATTTCAAGCTCTTGTGATCACTAAAAACTTCAAATCTCGCACCATAAAGATAATGCCTCCATATTTTCAAAACAAACACCACGGCCGCTAACTCCAAGTCATGCGTAGGATAATTCTTTTCATGCACTCTCAATTGTCGTGAAGCATATGCCACAACTTTTCCATCTTGCATCAAAACACCACCTAAACCTGTCAATGAAGCATCACAATACACAACAAATGGTTCATTAGGATTAGGCAAAATCAAGATCGGAGTCGTTGTCAACCTTCTCTTTAGCTCATTGAAACTCTCTTCACAATGAATATCCCAAATGAACGCCTTTCCTTTACAAGTCAATTGCGTTAAAGGAAGTGCCAACTTCGAAAATCCTTCTATAAACCTCCGATAATAACCCGCCAAGCCTAAAAAGCTTCGAATCTCCGTAACTGACCTAGGAGCCTCCCATTGCATCACCGCATCTATCTTGGATGGATCAACACTAATACCACTACCGGAAATAACATGTCCAAGGAAACTTACTTCCGACAACCAAAATTCACATTTTGACAACTTAGCATACAATTGTTTCTCTTTCAAAATTTGCAACACAATTCTCAAATGCTCTTCATGCTCCTCTTGAGACTTAGAGTAAATCAAAATATCATCGATGAACACAACCACAAAACGATCCAACTGTTCATGAAAAATACGATTCATGTATTCCATAAACACACCCGGCGCATTAGAAACCCCGAATGGCATCACGGAATATTCGTAATGACCATACCGTGTCCTAAATGCCGTCTTTTGAATATCCTCTCCTTTCACACGAATCTGGTGATATCCCGATCTCAAATCAATCTTACTAAAAACATTCGCACCAACCAATTGGTCCATCAAATCATCGATCCTTGGAAGCGGATACTTGTTCTTAATCGTCACTTTGTTCAATTGTCGATAATCAATGCACAATCGCATACTCCCGTCCTTCTTCTTTACCAACAATACCGGAGCACCCCAAGGAGAAACACTTGGTCTTACAAATTTCTTATCCAACAAGTCATTCAATTGCTTTTTCAATTCTACCAACTCCGATGCCGACATACGATACGGTGCCATCGAAATCGGTCTAGTACCCGGAACTAGATCAATAGAAAATTCAACTTCTCTTTCCGGCGGTACATCCGTAATATCCTCCGGAAACACTTCTGGAAATTCCCGCACCACTGGGAACACATCAAGTGAAACTTTACTTTCCACCGACAATGATGCAAACAAACCAAACAATTGAGCTTCATCCGCTAAAAGTTTCTTCAACTCTTTAGTGGATAGGAAACTCTCAAATTCATCATCTTCCAAAGAAGGAAACCTTACTAACTTGTGATAGCAATCTATATGAACTCGATAAAATTGCAACCAGTTCATACCCAAGATTACGTCCAAACCCACCAACGGCAAACACACTAAATCCATAACAAAGTCTTTACCATACATGGTTAAAGGACAACTCATACACACCAAAGATGTAGTTACCGACCCTGAAGTAGGAGTCTCAATAACCATCTCACCACCCATCAAAGACAACGCAAGATTTAAACGCATCGCGCACTCCGAAGAAATAAACGAATGAGTCGCTCCCGTATCAATAACAGCAACTAAAGGTGTACTATTAATAAAGCATGTACCTTTAATCAAACGGTCTGCACTAGTGGTCTGAGTCCCCGCCAATGCAAACACCTTACCTCCCGCTTGAGCTTGTTTCGGCTTAGTACACTTAGTACTAATGTGACCCACTTCTCCACAATTAAAACACTTCACCATATTCCTCCTACACTCAGCAGTAGAATGCCCAATTCCTCCACAGTTAGAACATTTTCCAACGGGCTTCCTACACTCAGTTGCTTTATGACCCATTCCACCACAATTGAAACATTTAATGAACCCCGAACTTCCTCCTCCAGATCTCTTATTAAAGTTTCCCTTATATTTACCCTTATCAGCGGGTGTCACATAAGGTCCACTTCTAGCTTGTTGTTTTCCCTTCCTCTCGTTCAAACTCTTGTAATGTGTAGAACGAGCTTTGCTATCTTCCTCGAAGATTCTACAACATTCAGTCAAATCCGAAAACCTCCTAATTCTTTGATATCCCACAGCTTGCTTAATCTCAGGACGCAAACCATTCTCATATTTAATACACTTTGAGAACTCAGCAGTAATCGCGGCATAATGAGAATGAAATTGAACCAATTCCACAAACTTAGCAGTATAGTCCACCACTGACATACCACCTTGTTTCAATTCCAGGAATTCCATCTCCTTCTTCCCTTTCACACTTTCAGGGTAATACTTCAGCAAAAACTCGGTACGAAACAATTCCCAAGTTACCTCTTCATTATCCACCTCAAGAATTTCGCGCATACCGACCCACCAATCATCGGCTTCTTCCCTCAGCATGTGAGATCCAAGCCTCACCTTATTCTCTTCCGCAAAGTCCATAACTCTGAAGATTCTTTCAATCTCTTTCAACAAATTTTGAGCTCCATCGGGATCAAATCTTCCTTTGAAAACCGGTGGTTGATTCTTCCTGAACTCGTCATTAGCATTCACGTTAAGTGCACCTTGCACCGCCCTAGCCATTGCTTCCAAAGCAGCAGCCATCGCATTGTCGTTTCTACCAGCCATCTTCTCATTATTCCCAAAAATGACAACAAGGTTAAACAACAGTTCAACCAACACAACAACAAGACAGACACAACTGACACAACTCTGGCTCTGATACCACTTAATGTAACACCCCCTTTCTATACCCCCAAATAATCATTTAAATCATTTAGGCACATATTCTAAAATTCGCCAGAGTACAATTAAAGCATGGCATAAAAAGGCATGTCACATTATGCTTGAATTTAAAACATACAACACCTGCTCAAAACATTGATATGCAACAGTGGGGTAACTTTGTCCTTACACCCACATCTCAATATTTAGAATTAAAGCGGAAAATCCAAACATTGAAATACATCAAAATATATATACATACATATACATATGTATGCTTCATCAACACACTTCATGTTTACATAAACATTTATCCACAAGATACATATACAAATGTATCACAAAAGAATAATATACATCCTAGCTACCCGGTGCTACATATCAGAGCCAACCGACCAAAAGAATGAAGACACGCTTCACCAAAAAGACCTCCAGCATACCTACTCTGCAATGCCTCATAGAGCATCATAAAACAGCAGAAGGGTGAGAAATATTATCATAATAACGTTGCATATATTTATATATCTCAACACAAGAGTATACACACAACACATCCTCACCATTCTACCATTCCACATAACATACATATTATATTCATTCTTCAATGCATCATTACAACGATACAATTCTTATCATAATTCATCACATCTCATTCAATATACATCGGAAGGCATATATATATATATATACACAAAACCAAGCATAGTCATCACAATGCTTATCATTCAACATAAACACATATATTCATGTTTACTCACCAATGCACACATACAAAGATGACCAATGCAAATCATAGAGACCGACTCACGACTCTATGCAAATGCAATGCGGTACCGACTCATTTCATCTCAAGTTCAATTGAAGAACTTATTGGAACCATCGCTTGTTACTTAACGTAACTCCCCGTCGGGCATACGATGTTCACCCATTGCTACCACCTCTCAAAAGGCTTACAATGTTTATGGATTGCTTTCGGTCCTCTTTGTATAAGGCTCACAATCCGATCGCTTTCGGTCCTCTTTGTATAAGGCTCACGATCGTATGTAATCATCGCTCCCACCTCTCAAAAGGCTTACGACGTTACAACGGGTTCATCTTAGAACCCCACAATGCAAGAATGCACATCATGATGCTTCACATACAACATGACTCATGACACTTTTGACATGCATACATATCCACAATATAGTCATGCATTCATCACACACAATCCACATATATTCACATCAATTGTGCCAAACGGCAACCGAACGTTTTCACAAATAACCAAACAATTCGATTTACGGTTTACCGGAAAAGTTGGTGAAAAGTCAGCTAAAAATATAATTTCTTATCACCATCAATTAGTACATATCAATACCTTCAATTCGATATAAAGAACTCTCAAATCCGATAAACAACGAACAAGTTATGAATATTTCAAACTAACGCAAAAACATAAACCGGACGCCCGACACTACGAAACGGTTCGTAAAAACTGTACCGATTGGACCAAGTTCAGACCCCAAAACTATTTTTCCTAGAAAGAACATCTCGTTAGCTTCCCAACGCTTCGAACGGGGATCAAAACCGACTTACGGTTCAAGAGATATGAATTTCCGAAGTTTCCCCGACAAACCAGAATTTCTGCTTCAGCACAGTAGGTATCGATACATAGGCTTTATGTATCGATACATAAAGACCTCATGTATCGATCCCTAACTCGCATGTATCGATCCCTGCTGTAGTAAAAATTCCATTTTTCCCAATTTTCACAGTAGGGATCGATCCCTGGGATTATGTATCGATCCCTAACCCTGTTTTTCACAAAAAACCAGATTTTTCAAATTACAACTTTGCTGTCCTTTTCCCGAATCCCCGAAAACTCGACTAAATCGAACATTTTCACCGAAACAAACATATACGCGCAACCACCAAATACATAAGAACAATTTAGAACACATAAACGAAATTTCTACGACGTTCGATTTTTCGATTAAATTTCAACCTTTCAAAAACCAGAATTTTTAAACTTCACCAAATCGAATAAAAAGCACGACATACGACGACCTAACCTTCCTCGATACAACTACGTAATTTATTTCGAATTCTAACCGTGAAAACATCGTTTTCTATCAATTTCCTATAATTCGACCTAAACGGAAACAACAACGGAAACATACCGAAAACTAACCGAAACATAACCAAACTTAATGAAACTTCAAACAGCAGCTCACATACATATAACCAACCAACACATGTATTTATACGACTTTCCGACCGTAGAAACATCGGTTTCTATCGATTTCGCCCAATACGGCATAAACGGAAACATATAAAAACCACCCAAAACATTCATACAAAACTCATACATAATCATACACAAAGTTATAATAACAATGTTTCACACCCTTACCCGATTTCTCGATTCTTGGAAGCTTGATCTTGATGATTTGTAGCTTTCCTTCTTTTTCTCTTCTCTTTTTCTCTCTTGCTCTCAAAATTCTGTTTTTCTCTCTTTCTCACCTCTAACTTTCTATTTCTATTCTTTTTCTTTCTTTTTTTTATACTTTTCTTAAAATATCTCCTCTATAATAATTAACCAAAATATCTCACAAATATCTAATAATACATTTTCTCACTTAAAAATATATAATTTAACAATAATTATGAAATGTCTAAAATACCCTCCAATCTAATTTCCCCCGAAAACTCTCAAAAACGGTAAAATAATATAACACGCCAACATATCGGATTAAAACACCAATTTCACAATAACATAATTATTGCCAAATTAAATAAAAGACTCAACCAAATAGAATCAATCAACACGAAAATGGAAATATCAAAATCGGGCTGTTACAACTCTCCCCCACTTTAGAAATTTTCGTCCTCGAAAATATTACCTGATTCAAACAACTCCGGATACGACTCGCGCATCCCACTTTCCAATTCCCAAGTCATATTACCTTCTGAAGCGCCTCCCCACGCCACTTTCACAAGCGCAATATCTTTACCTCTTAACTTCTTAACTTCGCGATCCAAAATCTTAATCGGTAAAACTTCAACCGTAAGATTATCTCTCACTTCCACCTCGTCCATAGGAATAACATGTGACGGATCCGGAACATATTTCCGAAGTTGCGAAACATGGAATACGTCATGCAAATTCGAAAGGTTCGGAGGCAACGCCACCCGATAAGCCACGTCGCCAACACGTGCAATAATCTGATACGGACCAATAAAACGAGAAGTCAACTTCTTCGACTTCAAGGCACGACCCACACCCGTAACCGGTGTAACTCTCAAAAACACATGGTCGCCTTCTTGAAACTCAAGATCTTTCCTTCTCTTGTCATGATAGCTCTTTTGTCTACTTTGAGAAGCTTTCATCCTTTCCCGAATAAGCTTCACTTTCTCCGTCGTTTGTTGTACCATTTCCGGTCCAACTATCGTCCTCTCGCCGGTTTCATGCCAACACAAAGGTGTTCGACATCTCCGACCATACAAAGCCTCAAATGGTGCCATACCAATACTCGAATGAAAACTGTTATTTTAGGTGAACTCAATCAACGCTAAATAACTATCCCAAGCACCACCTTGCTCTAGCACACAAGCACGTAACAAATCCTCTAACGATTGAATCGTCCTCTCGGTTTGACCATCTGTTTGCGGATGGTAAGCCGAACTCAATCTTAGCTTAGAACCCAAAGCCTTTTGTAAACTCTCCCAAAACCTTGATGTAAATCTAGGATCTCTATCCGATACAATACTCTTAGGAACTCCATGTAACTTCACCACCACAAGAACATAAATCTCGGCTAACTTCTCCAAAGGATAACTAATATCAATTGGAATAAAGTGACCAGATTTAGTAAGCCTATCAACAATCACCCAAATAGCATTATGACCTCTTTGCGTATTCGGCAATCCCGTAACAAAATCCATCGATATACTATCCCATTTCCATTCCGGAATATCCAACGGTTGCAACAAACCACTAGGCTTCTGATGTTCCACCTTCGACTTTTGACAAGTCAAACATGCATATACAAATTGAGCAACATCCCTCTTTAATCCGGACCACCAAAAGATTTTCCTCAAATCTTGATACATTTTGTTCGCTCCCGGATGAATACTTAAGTTACTTCGGTGCCCTTCTTCCAATATCATCTTTTTCAACTCCGCATCATCGGGAATACAAATACGACCACGGAATCTCAAAACTCCAAAATTATCAACCTTGAAATCCTCATTCTCATTCAACATTAAATCAACGAACTTCAACTCCAATTTTTGCTTTTCACTAACCGTTGCAAGAAAATCATTCGTAACATGTAACATACCAAGTCTCACACTTCGCGGCGTCATTTCACAAACCAAACTCAAATCTCTGAAATCCTCCAAAAGTTCCCATTCTTTCATCATTAATGCGGACATATGTAACAACTTTCGACTTAAGGCATCAGCCACCACATTCGCCTTACCCGGATGGTAATTCAAACTAAAATCAAAATCCTTCAAAAGCTCTAACCATCTTCGTTGTCTCATGTTCAACTCCTTTTGATCAAATAAATATTTCAAGCTCTTGTGATCACTAAAAACTTCAAATCTCGCACCATAAAGATAATGCCTCCATATTTTCAAAACAAACACCACGGCCGCTAACTCCAAGTCATGCGTAGGATAATTCTTTTCATGCACTCTCAATTGTCGTGAAGCATATGCCACAACTTTTCCATCTTGCATCAAAACACCACCTAAACCTGTCAATGAAGCATCACAATACACAACAAATGGTTCATTAGGATTAGGCAAAATCAAGATCGGAGTTGTTGTCAACCTTCTCTTTAGCTCATTGAAACTCTCTTCACAATGAATATCCCAAATGAACGCCTTTCCTTTACAAGTCAATTGCGTTAAAGGAAGTGCCAACTTCGAAAATCCTTCTATAAACCTCCGATAATAACCCGCCAAGCCTAAAAAGCTTCGAATCTCCGTAACTGACCTAGGAGCCTCCCATTGCATCACCGCATCTATCTTGGATGGATCAACACTAATACCACTACCGGAAATAACATGTCCAAGGAAACTTACTTCCGACAACCAAAATTCACATTTTGACAACTTAGCATACAATTGTTTCTCTTTCAAAATTTGCAACACAATTCTCAAATGCTCTTCATGCTCCTCTTGAGACTTAGAGTAAATCAAAATATCATCGATGAACACAACCACAAAACGATCCAACTGTTCATGAAAAATACGATTCATGTATTCCATAAACACACCCGGCGCATTAGAAACCCCGAATGGCATCACGGAATATTCGTAATGACCATACCGTGTCCTAAATGCCGTCTTTTGAATATCCTCTCCTTTCACACGAATCTGGTGATATCCCGATCTCAAATCAATCTTACTAAAAACATTCGCACCAACCAATTGGTCCATCAAATCATCGATCCTTGGAAGCGGATACTTGTTCTTAATCGTCACTTTGTTCAATTGTCGATAATCAATGCACAATCGCATACTCCCGTCCTTCTTCTTTACCAACAATACCGGAGCACCCCAAGGAGAAACACTTGGTCTTACAAATTTCTTATCCAACAAGTCATTCAATTGCTTTTTCAATTCTACCAACTCCGATGCCGACATACGATACGGTGCCATCGAAATCGGTCTAGTACCCGGAACTAGATCAATAGAAAATTCAACTTCTCTTTCCGGCGGTACATCCGTAATATCCTCCGGAAACACTTCTGGAAATTCCCGCACCACTGGGAACACATCAAGTGAAACTTTACTTTCCACCGACAATGATGCAAACAAACCAAACAATTGAGCTTCATCCGCTAAAAGTTTCTTCAACTCTTTAGTGGATAGGAAACTCTCAAATTCATCATCTTCCAAAGAAGGAAACCTTACTAACTTGTGATAGCAATCTATATGAACTCGATAAAATTGCAACCAGTTCATACCCAAGATTACGTCCAAACCCACCAACGGCAAACACACTAAATCCATAACAAAGTCTTTACCATACATGGTTAAAGGACAACTCATACACACCAAAGATGTAGTTACCGACCCTGAAGTAGGAGTCTCAATAACCATCTCACCACCCATCAAAGACAACGCAAGATTTAAACGCATCGCGCACTCCGAAGAAATAAACGAATGAGTCGCTCCCGTATCAATAACAGCAACTAAAGGTGTACTATTAATAAAGCATGTACCTTTAATCAAACGGTCTGCACTAGTGGTCTGAGTCCCCGCCAATGCAAACACCTTACCTCCCGCTTGAGCTTGTTTCGGCTTAGTACACTTAGTACTAATGTGACCCACTTCTCCACAATTAAAACACTTCACCATATTCCTCCTACACTCAGCAGTAGAATGCCCAATTCCTCCACAGTTAGAACATTTTCCAACGGGCTTCCTACACTCAGTTGCTTTATGACCCATTCCACCACAATTGAAACATTTAATGAACCCCGAACTTCCTCCTCCAGATCTCTTATTAAAGTTTCCCTTATATTTACCCTTATCAGCGGGTGTCACATAAGGTCCACTTCTAGCTTGTTGTTTTCCCTTCCTCTCGTTCAAACTCTTGTAATGTGTAGAACGAGCTTTGCTATCTTCCTCGAAGATTCTACAACATTCAGTCAAATCCGAAAACCTCCTAATTCTTTGATATCCCACAGCTTGCTTAATCTCAGGACGCAAACCATTCTCATATTTAATACACTTTGAGAACTCAGCAGTAATCGCGGCATAATGAGAATGAAATTGAACCAATTCCACAAACTTAGCAGTATAGTCCACCACTAACATACCACCTTGTTTCAATTCCAGGAATTCCATCTCCTTCTTCCCTTTCACACTTTCAGGGTAATACTTCAGCAAAAACTCGGTACGAAACAATTCCCAAGTTACCTCTTCATTATCCACCTCAAGAATTTCGCGCATACCGACCCACCAATCATCGGCTTCTTCCCTCAGCATGTGAGATCCAAGCCTCACCTTATTCTCTTCCGCAAAGTCCATAACTCTGAAGATTCTTTCAATCTCTTTCAACAAATTTTGAGCTCCATCGGGATCAAATCTTCCTTTGAAAACCGGTGGTTGATTCTTCCTGAACTCGTCATTAGCATTCACGTTAAGTGCACCTTGCACCGCCCTAGCCATTGCTTCCAAAGCAGCAGCCATCGCATTGTCGTTTCTACCAGCCATCTTCTCATTATTCCCAAAAATGACAACAAGGTTAAACAACAGTTCAACCAACACAACAACAAGACAGACACAACTGACACAACTCTGGCTCTGATACCACTTAATGTAACACCCCCTTTCTATACCCCCAAATAATCATTTAAATCATTTAGGCACATATTCTAAAATTCGCCAGAGTACAATTAAAGCATGGCATAAAAAGGCATGTCACATTATGCTTGAATTTAAAACATACAACACCTGCTCAAAACATTGATATGCAACAGTGGGGTAACTTTGTCCTTACACCCACATCTCAATATTTAGAATTAAAGCGGAAAATCCAAACATTGAAATACATCAAAATATATATACATACATATACATATGTATGCTTCATCAACACACTTCATGTTTACATAAACATTTATCCACAAGATACATATACAAATGTATCACAAAAGAATAATATACATCCTAGCTACCCGGTGCTACATATCAGAGCCAACCGACCAAAAGAATGAAGACACGCTTCACCAAAAAGACCTCCAGCATACCTACTCTGCAATGCCTCATAGAGCATCATAAAACAGCAGAAGGGTGAGAAATATTATCATAATAACGTTGCATATATTTATATATCTCAACACAAGAGTATACACACAACACATCCTCACCATTCTACCATTCCACATAACATACATATTATATTCATTCTTCAATGCATCATTACAACGATACAATTCTTATCATAATTCATCACATCTCATTCAATATACATCGCAAGGCATATATATATATATACACAAAACCAAGCATAGTCATCACAATGCTTATCATTCAACATAAACACATATATTCATGTTTACTCACCAATGCACACATACAAAGATGACCAATGCAAATCATAGAGACCGACTCACGACTCTATGCAAATGCAATGCGGTACCGACTCATTTCATCTCAAGTTCAATTGAAGAACTTATTGGAACCATCGCTTGTTACTTAACGTAACTCCCCGTCGGGCATACGATGTTCACCCATTGCTACCACCTCTCAAAAGGCTTACAATGTTTATGGATTGCTTTCGGTCCTCTTTGTATAAGGCTCACAATCCGATCGCTTTCGGTCCTCTTTGTATAAGGCTCACGATCGTATGTAATCATCGCTCCCACCTCTCAAAAGGCTTACGACGTTACAACGGGTTCATCTTAGAACCCCACAATGCAAGAATGCACATCATGATGCTTCACATACAACATGACTCATGACACTTTTGACATGCATACATATCCACAATATAGTCATGCATTCATCACACACAATCCACATATATTCACATCAATTGTGCCAAACGGCAACCGAACGTTTTCACAAATAACCAAACAATTCGATTTACGGTTTACCGGAAAAGTTGGTGAAAAGTCAGCTAAAAATATAATTTCTTATCACCATCAATTAGTACATATCAATACCTTCAATTCGATATAAAGAACTCTCAAATCCGATAAACAACGAACAAGTTATGAATATTTCAAACTAACGCAAAAACATAAACCGGACGCCCGACACTACGAAACGGTTCGTAAAAACTGTACCGATTGGACCAAGTTCAGACCCCAAAACTATTTTTCCTAGAAAGAACATCTCGTTAGCTTCCCAACGCTTCGAACGGGGATCAAAACCGACTTACGGTTCAAGAGATATGAATTTCCGAAGTTTCCCCGACAAACCAGAATTTCTGCTTCAGCACAGTAGGTATCGATACATAGGCTTTATGTATCGATACATAAAGACCTCATGTATCGATCCCTAACTCGCATGTATCGATCCCTGCTGTAGTAAAAATTCCATTTTTCCCAATTTTCACAGTAGGGATCGATCCCTGGGATTATGTATCGATCCCTAACCCTGTTTTTCACAAAAAACCAGATTTTTCAAATTACAACTTTGCTGTCCTTTTCCCGAATCCCCGAAAACTCGACTAAATCGAACATTTTCACCGAAACAAACATATACGCGCAACCACCAAATACATAAGAACAATTTAGAACACATAAACGAAATTTCTACGACGTTCGATTTTTCGATTAAATTTCAACCTTTCAAAAACCAGAATTTTTAAACTTCACCAAATCGAATAAAAAGCACGACATACGACGACCTAACCTTCCTCGATACAACTACGTAATTTATTTCGAATTCTAACCGTGAAAACATCGTTTTCTATCAATTTCCTATAATTCGACCTAAACGGAAACAACAACGGAAACATACCGAAAACTAACCGAAACATAACCAAACTTAATGAAACTTCAAACAGCAGCTCACATACATATAACCAACCAACACATGTATTTATACGACTTTCCGACCGTAGAAACATCGGTTTCTATCGATTTCGCCCAATACGGCATAAACGGAAACATATAAAAACCACCCAAAACATTCATACAAAACTCATACATAATCATACACAAAGTTATAATAACAATGTTTCACACCCTTACCCGATTTCTCGATTCTTGGAAGCTTGATCTTGATGATTTGTAGCTTTCCTTCTTTTTCTCTTCTCTTTTTCTCTCTTGCTCTCAAAATTCTGTTTTTCTCTCTTTCTCACCTCTAACTTTCTATTTCTATTCTTTTTCTTTCTTTTTTTTATACTTTTCTTAAAATATCTCCTCTATAATAATTAACCAAAATATCTCACAAATATCTAATAATACATTTTCTCACTTAAAAATATATAATTTAACAATAATTATGAAATGTCTAAAATACCCTCCAATCTAATTTCCCCCGAAAACTCTCAAAAACGGTAAAATAATATAACACGCCAACATATCGGATTAAAACACCAATTTCACAATAACATAATTATTGCCAAATTAAATAAAAGACTCAACCAAATAGAATCAATCAACACGAAAATGGAAATATCAAAATCGGGCTGTTACAACTCTCCCCCACTTTAGAAATTTTCGTCCTCGAAAATATTACCTGATTCAAACAACTCCGGATACGACTCGCGCATCCCACTTTCCAATTCCCAAGTCATATTACCTTCTGAAGCGCCTCCCCACGCCACTTTCACAAGCGCAATATCTTTACCTCTTAACTTCTTAACTTCGCGATCCAAAATCTTAATCGGTAAAACTTCAACCGTAAGATTATCTCTCACTTCCACCTCGTCCATAGGAATAACATGTGACGGATCCGGAACATATTTCCGAAGTTGCGAAACATGGAATACGTCATGCAAATTCGAAAGGTTCGGAGGCAACGCCACCCGATAAGCCACGTCGCCAACACGTGCAATAATCTGATACGGACCAATAAAACGAGAAGTCAACTTCTTCGACTTCAAGGCACGACCCACACCCGTAACCGGTGTAACTCTCAAAAACACATGGTCGCCTTCTTGAAACTCAAGATCTTTCCTTCTCTTGTCATGATAGCTCTTTTGTCTACTTTGAGAAGCTTTCATCCTTTCCCGAATAAGCTTCACTTTCTCCGTCGTTTGTTGTACCATTTCCGGTCCAACTATCGTCCTCTCGCCGGTTTCATGCCAACACAAAGGTGTTCGACATCTCCGACCATACAAAGCCTCAAATGGTGCCATACCAATACTCGAATGAAAACTGTTATTTTAGGTGAACTCAATCAACGCTAAATAACTATCCCAAGCACCACCTTGCTCTAGCACACAAGCACGTAACAAATCCTCTAACGATTGAATCGTCCTCTCGGTTTGACCATCTGTTTGCGGATGGTAAGCCGAACTCAATCTTAGCTTAGAACCCAAAGCCTTTTGTAAACTCTCCCAAAACCTTGATGTAAATCTAGGATCTCTATCCGATACAATACTCTTAGGAACTCCATGTAACTTCACCACCACAAGAACATAAATCTCGGCTAACTTCTCCAAAGGATAACTAATATCAATTGGAATAAAGTGACCAGATTTAGTAAGCCTATCAACAATCACCCAAATAGCATTATGACCTCTTTGCGTATTCGGCAATCCCGTAACAAAATCCATCGATATACTATCCCATTTCCATTCCGGAATATCCAACGGTTGCAACAAACCACTAGGCTTCTGATGTTCCACCTTCGACTTTTGACAAGTCAAACATGCATATACAAATTGAGCAACATCCCTCTTTAATCCGGACCACCAAAAGATTTTCCTCAAATCTTGATACATTTTGTTCGCTCCCGGATGAATACTTAAGTTACTTCGGTGCCCTTCTTCCAATATCATCTTTTTCAACTCCGCATCATCGGGAATACAAATACGACCACGGAATCTCAAAACTCCAAAATTATCAACCTTGAAATCCTCATTCTCATTCAACATTAAATCAACGAACTTCAACTCCAATTTTTGCTTTTCACTAACCGTTGCAAGAAAATCATTCGTAACATGTAACATACCAAGTCTCACACTTCGCGGCGTCATTTCACAAACCAAACTCAAATCTCTGAAATCCTCCAAAAGTTCCCATTCTTTCATCATTAATGCGGACATATGTAACAACTTTCGACTTAAGGCATCAGCCACCACATTCGCCTTACCCGGATGGTAATTCAAACTAAAATCAAAATCCTTCAAAAGCTCTAACCATCTTCGTTGTCTCATGTTCAACTCCTTTTGATCAAATAAATATTTCAAGCTCTTGTGATCACTAAAAACTTCAAATCTCGCACCATAAAGATAATGCCTCCATATTTTCAAAACAAACACCACGGCCGCTAACTCCAAGTCATGCGTAGGATAATTCTTTTCATGCACTCTCAATTGTCGTGAAGCATATGCCACAACTTTTCCATCTTGCATCAAAACACCACCTAAACCTGTCAATGAAGCATCACAATACACAACAAATGGTTCATTAGGATTAGGCAAAATCAAGATCGGAGTCGTTGTCAACCTTCTCTTTAGCTCATTGAAACTCTCTTCACAATGAATATCCCAAATGAACGCCTTTCCTTTACAAGTCAATTGCGTTAAAGGAAGTGCCAACTTCGAAAATCCTTCTATAAACCTCCGATAATAACCCGCCAAGCCTAAAAAGCTTCGAATCTCCGTAACTGACCTAGGAGCCTCCCATTGCATCACCGCATCTATCTTGGATGGATCAACACTAATACCACTACCGGAAATAACATGTCCAAGGAAACTTACTTCCGACAACCAAAATTCACATTTTGACAACTTAGCATACAATTGTTTCTCTTTCAAAATTTGCAACACAATTCTCAAATGCTCTTCATGCTCCTCTTGAGACTTAGAGTAAATCAAAATATCATCGATGAACACAACCACAAAACGATCCAACTGTTCATGAAAAATACGATTCATGTATTCCATAAACACACCCGGCGCATTAGAAACCCCGAATGGCATCACGGAATATTCGTAATGACCATACCGTGTCCTAAATGCCGTCTTTTGAATATCCTCTCCTTTCACACGAATCTGGTGATATCCCGATCTCAAATCAATCTTACTAAAAACATTCGCACCAACCAATTGGTCCATCAAATCATCGATCCTTGGAAGCGGATACTTGTTCTTAATCGTCACTTTGTTCAATTGTCGATAATCAATGCACAATCGCATACTCCCGTCCTTCTTCTTTACCAACAATACCGGAGCACCCCAAGGAGAAACACTTGGTCTTACAAATTTCTTATCCAACAAGTCATTCAATTGCTTTTTCAATTCTACCAACTCCGATGCCGACATACGATACGGTGCCATCGAAATCGGTCTAGTACCCGGAACTAGATCAATAGAAAATTCAACTTCTCTTTCCGGCGGTACATCCGTAATATCCTCCGGAAACACTTCTGGAAATTCCCGCACCACTGGGAACACATCAAGTGAAACTTTACTTTCCACCGACAATGATGCAAACAAACCAAACAATTGAGCTTCATCCGCTAAAAGTTTCTTCAACTCTTTAGTGGATAGGAAACTCTCAAATTCATCATCTTCCAAAGAAGGAAACCTTACTAACTTGTGATAGCAATCTATATGAACTCGATAAAATTGCAACCAGTTCATACCCAAGATTACGTCCAAACCCACCAACGGCAAACACACTAAATCCATAACAAAGTCTTTACCATACATGGTTAAAGGACAACTCATACACACCAAAGATGTAGTTACCGACCCTGAAGTAGGAGTCTCAATAACCATCTCACCACCCATCAAAGACAACGCAAGATTTAAACGCATCGCGCACTCCGAAGAAATAAACGAATGAGTCGCTCCCGTATCAATAACAGCAACTAAAGGTGTACTATTAATAAAGCATGTACCTTTAATCAAACGGTCTGCACTAGTGGTCTGAGTCCCCGCCAATGCAAACACCTTACCTCCCGCTTGAGCTTGTTTCGGCTTAGTACACTTAGTACTAATGTGACCCACTTCTCCACAATTAAAACACTTCACCATATTCCTCCTACACTCAGCAGTAGAATGCCCAATTCCTCCACAGTTAGAACATTTTCCAACGGGCTTCCTACACTCAGTTGCTTTATGACCCATTCCACCACAATTGAAACATTTAATGAACCCCGAACTTCCTCCTCCAGATCTCTTATTAAAGTTTCCCTTATATTTACCCTTATCAGCGGGTGTCACATAAGGTCCACTTCTAGCTTGTTGTTTTCCCTTCCTCTCGTTCAAACTCTTGTAATGTGTAGAACGACCTTTGCTATCTTCCTCGAAGATTCTACAACATTCAGTCAAATCCGAAAACCTCCTAATTCTTTGATATCCCACAGCTTGCTTAATCTCAGGACGCAAACCATTCTCATATTTAATACACTTTGAGAACTCAGCAGTAATCGCGGCATAATGAGAATGAAATTGAACCAATTCCACAAACTTAGCAGTATAGTCCACCACTGACATACCACCTTGTTTCAATTCCAGGAATTCCATCTCCTTCTTCCCTTTCACACTTTCAGGGTAATACTTCAGCAAAAACTCGGTACGAAACAATTCCCAAGTTACCTCTTCATTATCCACCTCAAGAATTTCGCGCATACCGACCCACCAATCATCGGCTTCTTCCCTCAGCATGTGAGATCCAAGCCTCACCTTATTCTCTTCCGCAAAGTCCATAACTCTGAAGATTCTTTCAATCTCTTTCAACAAATTTTGAGCTCCATCGGGATCAAATCTTCCTTTGAAAACCGGTGGTTGATTCTTCCTGAACTCGTCATTAGCATTCACGTTAAGTGCACCTTGCACCGCCCTAGCCATTGCTTCCAAAGCAGCAGCCATCGCATTGTCGTTTCTACCAGCCATCTTCTCATTATTCCCAAAAATGACAACAAGGTTAAACAACAGTTCAACCAACACAACAACAAGACAGACACAACTGACACAACTCTGGCTCTGATACCACTTAATGTAACACCCCCTTTCTATACCCCCAAATAATCATTTAAATCATTTAGGCACATATTCTAAAATTCGCCAGAGTACAATTAAAGCATGGCATAAAAAGGCATGTCACATTATGCTTGAATTTAAAACATACAACACCTGCTCAAAACATTGATATGCAACAGTGGGGTAACTTTGTCCTTACACCCACATCTCAATATTTAGAATTAAAGCGGAAAATCCAAACATTGAAATACATCAAAATATATATACATACATATACATATGTATGCTTCATCAACACACTTCATGTTTACATAAACATTTATCCACAAGATACATATACAAATGTATCACAAAAGAATAATATACATCCTAGCTACCCGGTGCTACATATCAGAGCCAACCGACCAAAAGAATGAAGACACGCTTCACCAAAAAGACCTCCAGCATACCTACTCTGCAATGCCTCATAGAGCATCATAAAACAGCAGAAGGGTGAGAAATATTATCATAATAACGTTGCATATATTTATATATCTCAACACAAGAGTATACACACAACACATCCTCACCATTCTACCATTCCACATAACATACATATTATATTCATTCTTCAATGCATCATTACAACGATACAATTCTTATCATAATTCATCACATCTCATTCAATATACATCGCAAGGCATATATATATATATACAGAAAACCAAGCATAGTCATCACAATGCTTATCATTCAACATAAACACATATATTCATGTTTACTCACCAATGCACACATACAAAGATGACCAATGCAAATCATAGAGACCGACTCACGACTCTATGCAAATGCAATGCGGTACCGACTCATTTCATCTCAAGTTCAATTGAAGAACTTATTGGAACCATCGCTTGTTACTTAACGTAACTCCCCGTCGGGCATACGATGTTCACCCATTGCTACCACCTCTCAAAAGGCTTACAATGTTTATGGATTGCTTTCGGTCCTCTTTGTATAAGGCTCACAATCCGATCGCTTTCGGTCCTCTTTGTATAAGGCTCACGATCGTATGTAATCATCGCTCCCACCTCTCAAAAGGCTTACGACGTTACAACGGGTTCATCTTAGAACCCCACAATGCAAGAATGCACATCATGATGCTTCACATACAACATGACTCATGACACTTTTGACATGCATACATATCCACAATATAGTCATGCATTCATCACACACAATCCACATATATTCACATCAATTGTGCCAAACGGCAACCGAACGTTTTCACAAATAACCAAACAATTCGATTTACGGTTTACCGGAAAAGTTGGTGAAAAGTCAGCTAAAAATATAATTTCTTATCACCATCAATTAGTACATATCAATACCTTCAATTCGATATAAAGAACTCTCAAATCCGATAAACAACGAACAAGTTATGAATATTTCAAACTAACGCAAAAACATAAACCGGACGCCCGACACTACGAAACGGTTCGTAAAAACTGTACCGATTGGACCAAGTTCAGACCCCAAAACTATTTTTCCTAGAAAGAACATCTCGTTAGCTTCCCAACGCTTCGAACGGGGATCAAAACCGACTTACGGTTCAAGAGATATGAATTTCCGAAGTTTCCCCGACAAACCAGAATTTCTGCTTCAGCACAGTAGGTATCGATACATAGGCTTTATGTATCGATACATAAAGACCTCATGTATCGATCCCTAACTCGCATGTATCGATCCCTGCTGTAGTAAAAATTCCATTTTTCCCAATTTTCACAGTAGGGATCGATCCCTGGGATTATGTATCGATCCCTAACCCTGTTTTTCACAAAAAACCAGATTTTTCAAATTACAACTTTGCTGTCCTTTTCCCGAATCCCCGAAAACTCGACTAAATCGAACATTTTCACCGAAACAAACATATACGCGCAACCACCAAATACATAAGAACAATTTAGAACACATAAACGAAATTTCTACGACGTTCGATTTTTCGATTAAATTTCAACCTTTCAAAAACCAGAATTTTTAAACTTCACCAAATCGAATAAAAAGCACGACATACGACGACCTAACCTTCCTCGATACAACTACGTAATTTATTTCGAATTCTAACCGTGAAAACATCGTTTTCTATCAATTTCCTATAATTCGACCTAAACGGAAACAACAACGGAAACATACCGAAAACTAACCGAAACATAACCAAACTTAATGAAACTTCAAACAGCAGCTCACATACATATAACCAACCAACACATGTATTTATACGACTTTCCGACCGTAGAAACATCGGTTTCTATCGATTTCGCCCAATACGGCATAAACGGAAACATATAAAAACCACCCAAAACATTCATACAAAACTCATACATAATCATACACAAAGTTATAATAACAATGTTTCACACCCTTACCCGATTTCTCGATTCTTGGAAGCTTGATCTTGATGATTTGTAGCTTTCCTTCTTTTTCTCTTCTCTTTTTCTCTCTTGCTCTCAAAATTCTGTTTTTCTCTCTTTCTCACCTCTAACTTTCTATTTCTATTCTTTTTCTTTCTTTTTTTTATACTTTTCTTAAAATATCTCCTCTATAATAATTAACCAAAATATCTCACAAATATCTAATAATACATTTTCTCACTTAAAAATATATAATTTAACAATAATTATGAAATGTCTAAAATACCCTCCAATCTAATTTCCCCCGAAAACTCTCAAAAACGGTAAAATAATATAACACGCCAACATATCGGATTAAAACACCAATTTCACAATAACATAATTATTGCCCAAATTAAATAAAAGACTCAACCAAATAGAATCAATCAACACGAAAATGGAAATATCAAAATCGGGCTGTTACAGTTTTCAACTAGAAGAACCAAAAATTGACTGTGGTTAACGTTTACTCCCCTTGTGGGATGCCCGATAAAAGGAGAATGTGGAGTGATCTTATTGAAGTTAGGAGGAGGAATCAAGGTGGAGGTTGGATAGTAGGAGGGGATTTTAACGTCGTTAAAAACATTCGAGAAAGAAAAGGTAAAAGGGAATATCCTAACAGTGATATGAAGGAGTTTGGGGATTTCATAGAGGAGATGAATTTGACTGATCTTCCGGTAGTTGGGAACCTTTTTACTTGGTTCAACTCCAATGGGCAATCTAGAAGTCGCTTGGACAGGTTCTTGGTGAATGAGCAGGCCATTAGAGTTCTTTCTTTCAATATTCAGGAGGTGGGTGACAGAGATATATCCGACCACCGCCCAGTTTGGTTGAAATCTAAAAACATCAACTGGGGTCCTAAACCCTTTAGGTCCCTCAATTGCTGGCACTCTCACAAAGGATTCCTCCCTTTCGTCAAACTCAAATGAGAGTCTTATTCTTTTGAAGGCTCATTCAGCAACATTCTCCTTAAGAAGTTGCAAGCCCTTAAAGGAGATTTAAGATCATGGAATATCAATATTTTTGGTCATCTGGACCTTTCCTTCGAAGAAAAGGTGTATGAACTAAATCAGTTGGAGTGTAGCTCCTTTATTGGGAATGGAGGACATGATGAAATTGCTATTAAGGAGCGTCTCAGACTTCAGGAGGATATGTGGTCAACTTTGAGGCTGAAGGAAAGCTTGCTTGCGTAGAAATCTCGAGTGAAATGGCTTCGTGAGGGAGATAACAATACCAGATTTTTTCACAACTCTGTTAGATCGAGGAATTGTTCTAATCATATTTCTGCTATTAGAAAGGAAGGTACCCTTTTGGAGGATCCCGTAATAATTAAGGATGAAGCTAAGCTTTTCTATGAATCTAGATTCCAGGCCCATCCTCTGCTTAGAAGGTGTTCTAATGATTTCAGAGTTCAAGCCTTTGATGATTCTGATAGAAACAGTCTTGAAGCTGACTTCTCAGCTGAAGATGTTAAGTTTATAGTTTTCAACTGTGATGGAAACAAGTGTCCTGGGGTCGACGGGTTCAATTTCTCTTTCATTAAGTTGTGTTAGGAAATTATTGGAGTAGATTTTACTAACTGCATCCTGGAATTCTTCAGGACTGGTTTCCTTCCGAAGATGTTCGTCTCCTATTTTATTTCATTAGTTCCTAAGACTGACAATCCTCAAGGGTTTGAAGACTTCAGGCCCATTAGTCTTGTTAGTTGCATTCTCAAGACTGTGTCCAAGATGCTGGCTAGTAGATTGGGAAGGTTTATTCACAAGATTATTTCTCCTTCCCAATCTGCTTTCATCCCTGGCCGTCAGATATTTGATGGGATTCTGTTAGCTAACGAGATTGCAGATTATGCGAAGAGATCCAACAAAGAGTGCCTCCTCTTTAAAGTGGACTTCGCAAGGGCGTATGATTGCGTTGACTGGTGGTTTCTTGAATTTATGCTTGTTAAGATGGGATTCGGTAGCAGCTGGCTTAAATGGATTCGAGGGTCGGTATTTAAAAGTTTCTTGTCCATCCTTATAAACGGAAGTCCTTCTAAGGACTTCAAGGTCGGTCGTGGATTAAAACAGGGTGATCCTTTAGCCCCTTTCCTGTTCGCTATAGTCGCGGAAGGCTTGGCTTGCTTTGTTAGAAGTGCTGCTGATAATAATATGCTTTCCCCTTTTAAAGTTCAGGAGTCCCCCTCTCCTTGCTTGTTACAGTTCGCCGACGACACTCTTCTTATCGGGGATGGTTCGGTGCAGAATTTATGGACTTTCAAGGCCATTCTAAGGGCTTTTGAAGTCAGTTCTGGGCTTAAAATCAATTATTCCAAGAGTTGTATCTATGGCATAGGTGTTGAACCTGTTATCCTATCTGCTGTTGAAGACTTCCTTCATTGCAAGTTTGGCTCTCTCCCCTTCAAATTTCTGGGTCTCTTTGTTGGAGACAATCACCGCCGGATTTCCTTTTGGAACCCTGTCATTGATTCTGTGAAGGAAAAGCTTTTAACCTGGAACAGCCGTAACCTCTCCTTCGGGGGAAGAGTTACGTTGCTTAATTCGGTCATTACCAACTTGCCTATTCATCATTATCTCTTTCTACAAGGCGCCTACGAAAGTGGTGAAGCAAATTATTTCTTTACAACGCCGCTTCCTTTGGGCAGGGGCTGCTGATAAAGGTTATGTGTCCTGGATTTCTTGGAACACCATATGCAAATCGAAAGATCTTGGTGGACTCGGGGTTAAACACGTGGATCGTCTCAACCACGCACTACTACTTAAATGGATTTGGAAGTTCTTCAGTGGTGGAAATGAGATATGGAGACAAACTTTGGAAGACAGATATGGTAATTTGAGTCTAAAATTGCAACTCGCTAGCACAGTTGGATCGAAGAAGAACGTTTCGTATTGGTTCAAGGATCTCCTAACCCTAGCTGCTAACGATTCTTTCCCTATCAGAGATGTCATCGATTGTAATATTGGTGATGGATCGAATGTTGCTTTCTGGCATATACTATTTGGATTGGCCCCGAAGCACTGAAATTCCGTTTTCATTCTCTGTTTAAGGCTTCCTGTCATCATGAGATTAGTGTTAAAGATATGGTGGTGAGGGATGGTGAAACGTGGAGTTGGAGGCTGAATGATGTTGTTGATGTCATGGTCTCGAGCGATCCTATTTTGGTCCAGGAGAGGAACCACTGCCTCCAGGTTCTGGCCCAAGCCCATCTTAGCAATCGTGAGCCTGATTCTTGGAGCTGGCCCCTTCACAACTCTGCATCTTTCACGGTAAATTCTTGTTACTTGGCTTTGAACAATTCTTTCAATCCCAGCGGGGCTGCTACTGCTAATGCCGACTTGATTCAAATTCTGTGGAAAACGGTGCTCCCGGCTACTGTTCAAATTTTTAGCTGGAGATTGGCTCATGACAGACTTCCCACTAGATCTAATTTGATGATTAAGAAGCTTATTGATAATGACCATGAAAAGGTTTGTTGTTTCTATTTTCTTCACTTGGAAGATTCTGCCCATCTCTTTTTCTCTTGCCCCAAGTCCACCTTGGTTTGGAACAAAGTTTGCGACTGGATGAATATCGGCACTATATCGGAAAATAATATCTGTCTTCATGCAAAAATTTGGAACACTAGGATTAAAGGTTGTTGTGAAGTGGGTTTTAAAAACTCCATTTGGTTTATTACTTGTTGGATTTTATGGAAGTATAGGAATAATATCCGTTTTAATGATGCTATTTTTAGTGTGAATGACATTGTATTCGACATTAAAAACTACGCGTGGAACTTTTTGATTCTAGGTAGGAAGGATAGTAAAACTTGTAGGCTCTACGAATGGCTTAAACACCTGCTCCACTTCTTGTAATTTTCGGTTTGAGATTTCCTTAATCTCGATTATTGTTATTGCTTATTAAAAAAAATATTAGAACATTATTAGGATATTAGTTTCAGGGATTGGAATGGATGGATATTGCTATGAATGAGATTTAGGTATTATAATTATAATGCTCATTGTATACTTAAATGACTTTATTATTTCCCCTTGTTTACTAACTTTTAAGGGAGGGATCTCTAAATGCTTAGCTATATTATATATCAGTTTGATAGACAAAAAATGAAAAATAACCAAACATATGGGTTTTGTTCTATATTTGGTGCACATAAACTCACCGTTTAATAAACAATGTAGCACCAACACTTCACATTGAAGGTGTGTCTGAATGTCCGATACTACACTGACACTTATGATTCTGAAATGCTTTTGTAACACTTGTAATAAACCAGAATGATGTTGATCTCTTACCGGAATTCTCCAAATGCTTTTGTAATTGACAGTGTCTCGATTCCACCTTTTTCAAACGTTAAAATTAAATATAGAGAGAAAATAGTTACAGGCATAAAGGATTTAAAATTAACAGGTCATATAAGTAGAAAAGTGCAAAAAAATTGAAGTGTAACTCATTTGTTGTATTCTAAAAGAGACTTAATCATGGAGCTTCAATATTTCTACATTCTTCATCTCACTGTTATGTTCCTAAGTATGTTTCCTCCGTTACTCAACTGCCAACAAGAAGGCCCCAATAGCACTGTCTTTGACTGCACTGTTCTTGGATAACTCTTAGTTAATATTCAATTTTGAAGGAAAATTGATAAAGTAGATACACCCTTGTTTTGGATTTATGAGACGATTATTCTAAACTATAACACCATTTTGATAATTAAACAAATGGGAAAATTGATGTACCTACAAGCCTTCCACCACTTTTATAATCCCATGAAGGCCTGCTTCATTTAACCTCGTGACAATGGCAAAATGGTTTTTCAAAGTCCATAGATGAGCTAGAATAGAGACAATTCAAGGAGATGTTGCTTATGAGCCCACCACAATCTCAAGGGGTGTTGAGATATGATATAAAACTACTCACTTAGCTCATGACCCGGTCTATAAGTTATAACCATACAAAAAGTAAATAAAAAGGATAGAGACAAGAAGTTAAGCCAAGCTTACCACCCAAGGTGTCCTTCTGTGGCCAACTAATACCTTCAAGCAATTTCCAGTTTCACAATCAATGATCTTTACTGTGTGGCACCACTGCACATGCCAAAAACACACAATTTTGATCATAAAAGACCCTTGATTCAAATTGGCAAAAGAGAATAAAAACCAATTATAACTTACTGTGTGGAGACAATAAAGGGCAATATTTGACTAAATGCTGCTGCAATAGTATCCCGGGGAGGAGGCAATAAAGGGCAATATTTGGCTGACAAATGCCGCAATGACTCAGTACAATCTTAAATTCTCACTTGAAAAAACGCAAATCAATACAGCTACAACTGTTACAAATGAGAAGTAACACTGCCAAATAAACTGAACCTTTGACTCAGGAGACAAATGAAGTTTTCTTTAAGTTGTGCATTTCATCAAACAGCTGGAAGTCATACAAAAAATACCTGATGTCATGCAAATCAATACCTAAGAAATCCAAAAGCACAAACACTAATACTACAATTTTGGAGAATAAGCAAAAAGTGATAACGATAAAGGATTTTATATTCTATAACAAGCGAAGGAAAATCGATCAAGAAATGGAGAGACAAACCGGATAGGATGCAAACGCAATCAGAGGTATGATTTGTCGAAGAAATTAGGGCTACGATGAAAAGAGAAATTAGGGAATCCGGAAGCGATTTCAATCTGGAAGCGATTTTGGGCTATGATTTGATAAAGCAATTTTAATCTAGAAGTGATTTTGGCTATGATTTGTTGAAGCGAAATGTTGAACTGTTTTCAATCCGAGGGGAAACGTGGGTTCGACGCCCAACTCTTAAATTTTACATAGGTTTTATTTATTAAAATTTTTATATCTTTTATTTATTTTATTTTAAACAATAGTCTTTAATTGGTGTAAAAAACAATAATTTTTAATTAGAAAATATTATTTATTTAAAAAATATATTGACATAGATTGTGTAGCTTGTTGTTTTTGGTCATAACAATCTTTAAAATTGTATGGAGTACTATTTTTTTATGGTTATTGATCGTACCTGATCAGAAAAGAGATTAGTGGCCAGCAACGTCGGGAGCTCCTCAACTCCGGTGGTGATGAAACGGGGGGAGGGGGGGGGGGGGGGGGGGGGGGGGTACTCCGATGCTAAAGTCTAGAAAAGAGAGTAAGCAAGTTCAGGAAGTGAAAGTGAGTTAAAATGTAATGTGTAACCTGACCCTCTCAAGCGAGAGGGTATTTATAGGCTGCCCCCAGCGCGGGGCCAACGGTGACTTGCACTGGGCTGGATTGCAAGGCCCAATACAAGTGACTGTCAGGGCTTACGAGCGTAAAGAAGACCAACACGTGGTCTTCGCCCTGGGGTAACAGTCCCGAGATCTCCGGAAGGTGGGCAGACCGACTCTTTCAGAGTTGGGAGGTTACATGATGACGTGTCCTTGCGAGGAGGAACACGTGGAGATCGAGGAGAGACGAGATGTGTTCCCCGAGACATGAAGCCCCTGCTCGACAGTGTCTGGCCAGCGTGTGCTCGACGAGGAGGAGGTTCGAGCGTGCTCGGCGCTGGGTAGACTTGGGCCTTATTGGGCCACATCAGTATTTGGCTGGACCTGCTCGACCGATGGGCAGGCGTCGGCCCGATCCAGAACAGTTATAATTATAATATACACTTTAAGTAAAAAAATATTCTATCTTAAACATATTATATCTTCCTTTTATCTATATATATATATATATATATATATATATATATATATATATTAGTGGTAAATAGTTATATATATTATTTATTTTCAAAAATCATTATATGAATTTGTTAGACTAATGGTTCATGTTCATGTCTCTTATCCGAAAGTTCTTGAGTTCGATCTTCGGAATGCCACATTTTTTCACATGTTTTATAATTTATTTTTTAATTTTAGACTTTTTATAAAAATATAAGTTGAAGAATTACACACCAATTATACCATAAACTTATATTTTAAATTTTTCTAATTTTCACAACAATAAAAGAATATTAAATAAACAAATTTATTTAAAAAGTAACTAAAAAGCCTAATTAAAATAGTAAAATTTTCTTTAAAAAAATACTAAATGACTATTTTAATTAAAAATAGTTCTAGTAATCTTTGTTTTTATATTATATATATATATATATATATATATATATATATATATATATATATATATATATATATAGGGTAATGCTAACCAGTGCCCCTGTGGCACTGGTTAAGGATCATTAATTGCATTAATATGTATTATAGGAGAGAGAAACTAAGTGTATTATATGTATTAAATAAGAGAGAAAGTGAATGTATTATATGAGAGAAAAAGTTGATGTATTAAATTTATTTGAGATAATTAATAATTAAGTATATTTAATTATCACTTTTTCTAAAAGAATTTAATGTGAAAAGCATTATTTAATACACCTTATCCAGTGCCCCAGGGGCACTGGTTAGCATTACCCATATATATATATATATATATATATATATATATATATATATATATATATATATATATATATATATATATATATATATATATATATATATATATATATATATATATATATATATATATATATTATTTATTTTCTAAAATTAATAAATCAATTTGTTAGATTAGTAGCGCATACTCATTGTCTAAATGACATCCATAGAGTTACACAAGTTTCTAACGATTATAAAACATAGTGTGAACATAATGCGGATGTCAACGTAAATCCAACAAAAGATGAACAACTGCAATAAAAACATAAGCTAAAATTTCAAAGTCTTCAAAGTCTTCAAGCCTTTCCTTTAGCTTTATCTTTTCCTGAACTACCTGAAATATTGGACATGGGGTGAGATATAATTTATCTCAGTGGATCCCACGTATTTTATTGGTTCGCTTATCCAAATGTGTCTATTACTACCACATTAACCTAATATTGCACATTCGTATTAGGCAAGGGAACTAAGGGATCAAAACTCTTGAGTTTTCACAATGCGTGATCACACGATCACCTATTACCACATTCGAAATAACAAGTGTTTAAGAAAATGGAACTCTTATTACAACTATTCTCATACTCACAATACACAAGCGTATAAGAGAACAAAGCTCTTATTGCTTCCAAAACATAAGAACATCGGCTCCTAACTATGCGGTCAATGGATATGCTAGGCAAAAGTTAGTCTCTTTGAACATAGTGAATTCGAATTACTAAGCCTTATCCATTCGGACATGGTTTTACGAAGCGACCTAACCCCGTAGTCTTGAAAATGTACATCTTGGGGACTTACATGCCTGATCATACTCCACCCTTTAAAAAAAAATTAGTTTTTCTAATTTTCACAACAATACAAAAAGTATTAAATAAATAAATTTTCTTTAAAAAATAACAAAAAAATCCAATTAATATAGTAAACTTCTTAATATGTCAATTATATTTTATAATTTTATTTATTAAGTGTAAAAATATAACTAATTTAAAAATTAAAAAAAAAAACTAGTGCCAAAAGTCGCAGCAAATATCGCAGTAAGGTTCTCAGCAAAATCTGCAACAAACTTCGCAGCAATTCCTACGACATTTCCAAAGACTTTTGAGGTTTCCTTCGATAACCAATTCCTGCGAAATAGGTAAGGTCTTAGGAATTCCTGCGAAATTTGCTTCAACTCTATTTTTCGCAGAAAATAATATTTCACGATATAAATTCGCAGGTAAAGTCCCAGGTATACCTTTCCCAAGAAAAATCCGCAGGTAATTTGTGTATTTCTAATAGTGGAAACAAAAGAGGGACCGTCACTAGATTTGTTTAATAGTTTTCTTTATTTAGCAATGAGAACTTTGACATCTAATTTTGTTCTTTGCAGAAAAAAATAGCTTCTATTTCTCCTGAAGCTAGGGCGATAAGCTTGGAGAAATATTCGTTGCGCCAAGAAAACTTTCGCTATTGGATGTATTCGTTTTATCGCCTTTTCCACAGATATTTTTCCTACTTTGTCTTTATAGTTTTTAACTTTTCTTATACATGGCTGGGTCACAAGAAGAAATTCATTATAAGAATCTTTTATACATCACGCTCCTTATGCAATATGTATACAGAATATCCATGTTTGTCTTTTCGGTGATTGGGAGATCTATGAATGGAATGGTATTTAACTCATTCAAAGGATATACCATTATGAGTATTCTCTCTTATTTTATTTTTGCCCATGTTGTTGGTTCAATGTGGTACGTCTTGGGAACACAGGTAAGTAAAGTGGACATTTCAAACTTCATTTTCAAAAAAATATAAACTTCTTGCTTTGAATTGAAATAATTTTATATAATCATTTTGATTTCTTGTTTTCTTAAAGAGGGTCAGCCAATGTGCCTACCCATCATCTTGCTTTCTATAAGGCGCCAAAGAAGGCGGTGAAGGAAATTATCGTGATTCAAAGACGTTTTCTTTGGGTAGGAGCTTCAGATAAAGGATACGTGCCTTGAATTTCTTTGAGCAATGTGTGCAAACCTAAAGATATTGGTGGCCTCGGCATAAAACATGTTGGACGATTCAACTGCGCTCTGTTAGCAAAATGGATTTGGAAATTCTATAGTGGTGGAAATGAAATTTGGAGACAGACTATGGTCAACAGGTACGGTAATTTGAGTATCAAATTGCAATCTGCTGCTGAAGTCGGGAGTTAGTGTTACGAATCTCCTTGGATGAAGGACCTATTATCTATCTCAATTTCCGAAACCAGTTGTTGTTTCAATGATTGTTTGAATTGTACTGTTGGAGATGGCGCTAATGTATCGTTTTGGCACTCGATTTGGATCGGTAATGAAAAGTTGATCCATCGTTATCCTAATTTGTACCAGTTTTGCAGGTCTAAGTACTGCTCAGTTAAAGACATGGGAGAGTGGGATGGTTGTTCTTGGAGATGGAGATTGAATGATTTCTTGGATATTGGCAATTCTAATGTGGATTCTGAGCGGATTAATTGTTTTCAGCTGCTGGCTCAGTCCTCTATATCTAAAGATGTGTTAGATGTTTGGAATTGGAATCTTCATGATTCTAATGAGTTCTCTGTCAATTCTTTTTACCATTCTTTGAACTGCTCAGTTTACGTTAGTGAGGCTGGTATGGTGAACACTGATTTGCTGCATATTCTGTGGAGGACGGCGCTCCCGGCTTCTGTCCAGTTTTTTGGGTGGAGGTTGGCTCATGCCAGGTTGCCTACAAGGTCCAATTTGGCAATTAGAAGGCTTATTGTTAGTGAACATGACAAGGTTTACATTTTTTGCTTTCACCATCTTGAAGATTCCGCTCATCTATTCTTTTCTTGTACCAAATCCGTTTTAGTTTGGAATAGTATATGCGAGTGGGTGGGCATAGACAGAATTTTGGAAACTGATTGTTCCCCCCATGCGAAGGCTTGGTTCTTGAGGCTAAAAGGTCGTTGTGCAGTGGGTAAGATAAACTCTCTTTGGTTTATAACTTGTTGGATAATTTGGAGATTTAGGAACAAAATATTGTTCAACGATGTGATGTTTAATGCTAGCGACATTGTCAATGAAATCAAAACTTACTCGTGGAATTGGTTGATTTTGGGTAGCCTTGATAGTAAGTCTTGTAGATTATATGAATGGTATAAATTCCCATTAGATTTTTTGTAATTCCGTTGTCGGATTGGTGGTTGTACTATTTTGGTTCGAGATTTCCTTAATCTCTATTACAGAATTGCTTATAAAAAAAATCAAAAGTAACTATATGCACTACATTGATGGACTGTAATTCTAAATGGAGCAGTATGACAACAAAATGGAGTAATGATACGGGGGCAATCGAGTGTTTGAACGCCAAGTCAGAGTTTTCTTATGGAATCTTTGCGAGAGCTGTTTCATTCACTACAAAAGATAAAGTAACTAATAAATATGCATTTGCAGTGTTTTGGGGACTTCAGGTATATACTTTTGTTCTTTTATTTTCTTTCTGTAACTTAAATTGTATACATTTTGCTTTTAATTTATTCACCTATAATCTTTAATATAGCAAATAACTTCTACCACTTCAAATCTATCCCCGAGCAATTACATTGGGGAAGTCATATTTGCATTTTTCATCATGGTACTAGGAATGACGCTTTTTCCATTGCTCATTGGAAATGTGCAACTCTATCTTCAATGTTTTGGAACAAGGTAGAAACTTTTTCTCTTACTTATGCTCTAATGGTGTGTAATGACAATGTGTATTTTCCTTATTATGTATTTCTAACGAAGTCAATATGTTTTGCTCCATCATGTTTGCAGGCCTCTGGAAATGCAACTTAGACTTCTTGAAGTTAAGAAATGGATGAAACGATTTCACATGCCCGAAGATATTTAAAGGTATCACATCAACATTTCTAAAACAAAACTATTAAATTATAAATTACAAATAATGTACATACTGCGTTTTTCATGCAGGCGAGTAGAAAATTATCTAATATTTAATTGGGACGTAACAAGAGGTCTTTCGGATGAAATGATACTAAAATATTTCTCAAATGATCTCAGAAGAGACATACGACGTGAAATCTACAAATTTGTTGAAAAGGTATGTATTCGAAAATTTTAAAGAAGTTATTTGATTAATCTTAATGTGAGTTTTGTTTATTAGATTTAAAAGTTATGTGAGATTTCAAATCTCATCGATCATGCTTTCAATAAGATTGTCTTTTTCTTATCTGTTAACAAGTGAGACATTGTTATAATTCAATATAATTAAACGTGATTTTCTTGTACAGGTTCCAATTTTTTCTGCATTGCGTGGAAATGAGCCTATATTAGATGCCATTCTTGAGGGTCTAAAACAACATACATATAGCGCTGGAACTATAATTTTGGAAAAGGACCAGCAATTAAAGAACACGTTGTTTATTAAGTATGGAAATTTGGAAAGCATTGAAAGCGATTCAACTAAACTTCAGTTATCTGACGGGGATGTTTATGGCATTGAACTTTTATATCGGTATCTTAAACAATCAACGGAATTAGACGGTAATATACTTGATACAATGATAAACAATCAACTGAAATAAAATTTAAAAATATACTTGATACAATAATAAATTTTCTGAATATAAGTAGCTATAATCATTGACAATGCCATATACAAATTTAAGAACATGTTTCATTTATTTTATTAGAACTAAAGTGGTTAGCTATAATTTAGTTAGTTAACTAGCTAACTTAGTTATTAAATCTTCTATTAAAATCTAGAGAGAGAAAAGTGAACAAAATTTCATTTTATCTTTTATTTATCAATATGGTTTTTAAGGAGTCTTTTTTTTTTCAATGACTCATGCATATTTTTAGTTATGAGATGAATCTTCATCTCTTTGATATCGTGGTTTGTAATCCAATTTCAATTGCAGATGGTGGAGAAGAAAATACTGAAGAACATGGTATAAAGAGTGAAGTAACATTAAAATGTTCAAATGGTGTAGTAGCATAAAGTGGAAGTCAATAACATTAGAAATACATATAGGGATAAATACATATAGGGAAAAAGGGATAAATTGTAGTGTAAATTTGAAAGATGAAGAAAGTTAAATTAGGAAGATCGATAACATGTTTTTTTTTTCTCTTAAAAAAATATAAAACCAAATAAAACTAAAATTATTAATTTAAAATGAAACAAAATAAAAATTTAAAAAAGGGAGAAGCTCTTCTACATTAGTTTCCTAAAATTATTTCAAATCTCACTTAGAAATTGTTTTAAAGCCTTAAAATTGTTTCAATGCTCTTCTCAGAAATCGTTTTAAAACTCTTCTAAAAATTTGTTTCTCAATCTCTTCTTAGAAATTTTTTCTCACTCTCTTTTCATAAATAGTTTCTCTTATGCATTTTTCAAAAATCGTTTCTCAAAAATCTAGAAAATAATTCTCCGTTTCTCAGACATTGGCTCTGTTTGGTAAAAATAGCGGTTGACTGATAAGTTAGCTGATAGCTCATAGCTTATGACTGATAGCTGGTAACTGATAGCTTATAGTTTATAGCTGATGACTGATGACTTATAGCTGATAAGCTAATTGAAGTGTTTGGTAAAATTAGCGGTTTAATTAGGTGATTAAATAAAATGACATAAAAGATATTTAATAATTATTATTTTATTTTAAATTATAATAAATTATAAAGGATAGTAGTGGATTTTAGTTAAAATTATAAGGGTAAAAGTGGAAGAAAAAATGATAAGCTATAAGCTATAAGCTAAAACGCTATTTAAAATAGCGTCTGGAAAATAAACTATAAGCTAATAAAATAAGCTATAAGCTCATGATGAAAAGACTGTTACCAAACAGATATTTTATTGTCATATGAGCATATAAGCTATAAGACATAAGCTATAAGCTCAAAAAATATTTTCCCAAACAGAGCCATTGTCTCTTCATTAAAGAAGGAAACCAACCTTTAATCCATAAATTCTTTGATTTTCAGGTAAGCTCATCAATATATTGATTCGTCTCTTCATTCTCTTCTGCATTTCATCTCGATAAGCTTTAAAATAAATCCTCTTTGTAGAATTTACATATCTCAAAAGAGTGTGTTTTAGGAGTTAATTTACTAAATGGTTGAATATGGACAAGTTTGTTATTCAGTTTATGTTGCAATTAAACCTTGTTAATGATATGTGGTTCCTTGGCATATTATGACCATCTGACTTAATTGTTTAGTTAAAATTAGGAATTTAAGATCGCATATTTCTCATATTTTCAGGGAAGAAAACTAATGTGTGGATTTATTAGTTTTTTTAGCTATGAATTCCCATTTGCCTCTTTTTTGGATAAGCCGATTCAGACCATTATCCTGGTTGTTGTTAGAAATAAATTAGGCCTTCCTAATTAATAATTTGTTAACCACTGAGAGAGTTTGGTCTAGTCCCCCTCCGTTGTATCTTGACTTTATTTATTCTATTGTTATGTTCTTTTTTTATTATTTAAAAAAACTTGTTTAAAATTTATTTGGATTTGTATTTTGTTGTGTATGATGACTATATATAAAATTGGTTTATTCAACCAGGTTTTCCGGTTTAATATAGTTTAGCCATACAATTTTGTTGGGGAGTCTGGAAGAGTCTAGAGCCTCAACGAGACTAATGCTCTAGGACAACAAGAGAGAGACGCCACATCTCAACTAAAAATTTTAAGGTGTTAAATAAATGAGTCATCTCTCTTATAAATCCAACATTTCACTCATTTATAGGCAATGTGAGACTTTAACCACTCACCCTTGCACACAACATTCTCCCCCACAAGTGTGGGTCCCTCACATCCTATAACAGGATCCAGCACCGGATCCAGCTCCCGCTCCCCCATAAAGGCGAACCACGGCTCTGATACCACTTGTAACGACCCGAAAATATAAATCAATTATTTAATTATTTATTTAATTAATTTAGAAGGAATTGAGAGGTTTTTGATGATTTTGGAGAATTTTGGAGTAAAAGAGTGTGTTTGGATAATTTAATTAAGTAAATGAGCATGTGTTATTTATATTATTATTATTATTAAAAATAAAATGAGAAAGGGCAAGGTGGTCGTATTGGGAAGTAAGTAAGGATAGGATGAGAAGTCCATAAGTTGGGATTTGTTAGCCAAAGAAAGAGAACGATCATTTTCTCATTTTGTCGTATCTTTTGTGAAGAACACTGAAGAAGAAAGGAGAAGAAGAACTAGGGCTTGAGGATTACTAGAGGAATCTTGAAGAAAGAAGGAAAAAGCTTCGGATTACTCTAAGGTATGGGGAGAGTTCATAATTTCTTATAGTTTTATAGGAATTGGAGATGAATAAATTAAGGATTGTATGCATTATGTTGATTTTGATGATTGTTGATGTGGAATGAGTAAATTGATGAAAGTATGATGAATTTGATTGATATGTATTGCTAGATGTGTGTTTTGTGAGTATTTTTGATCAAATTTTGTGGGGAAAACTGATTTTTTGGGTAATCGAAGTCAAAAACGCAGAAAAAACACTTTTCGGGAAAAGTTGGGTTTCCTCACATCCTGACACGGGCCGTCTCACACAACACGGGCACCCGTGTCAGCCTAATGGTTGGGGAAAATAAATAATTTTGTTACAGAGCTTCTGACACGGGCCGTGTCACAGGACACGGGCGGCCGTGTCAGGCCTCTGTTCCTGCTGAAAATTTTTCTGTTTTGGGTTTTACGTGTAGGCCTCCTGACACGGGCCGTGTCACTGGACACGGGGGGCCGTGTCAGGCCACTGAGTATTTTCTGTTTTTGCTGTTTTGACGTTTTTCGTGCTGATTTTTGCTGTCTCGTTGCTTTGCCGCTGTATGGATGTTAACACATGATTTTTATGATGAATATTGTTGAAAATGAAATGAATGATGCACATGTTGATATTTGGATGAAATGAAGAGCTTAGCATCATTGCATTTCATGGCATTTTATGTTGGGGCTTCGGCCTATTGGTAGCTTCAATCCTATAGTGCGGATTGGAGTGATATGTTGTTATGTTATGCTCCCTTGTGGAGGGTTGATGGCCAGTGTCCATCACATGGAGGAAAAATCGGTACCACATGCATCCTTTACATACCATTATGTTTGACATAGCATTTTGTGAAGTAGTTGAGACTGTGTTGTGAATAATTATTGATGATGATTCCGATGTTGTTGTTGCTTATTTATTTATTTTCCATGTCTTTGTATTACTATAATGAATTATGTTTTCTCACCCTGCCTGCTTGGAAATGTTGCCTCTTATGTGGGTAACTTGCAGATAACCAAGAATAGCTACGAGGTGACGAAGGATGTAGCTTTGGAGTGTTTCGTTATGGTGTTTGATTTGGACATATTTACTATGAAGTACTTTATGGAATTGAAAATAAAAGTTGATTTCCGCTGCGTAGTTGTTAATTTTGATATTGATGAACGAGTAACCCGTGTTACGGGACAGGATAATGATTGTTATATGATGTCTTTGAATATGTGTGACACCCTTTATGTCGTTTTTACTCTGATAATATGAAATGTTTCACTAGAAATTGTATGTGAGGTAGAAGGGTGTTACACCACTGTTGGGTAGTCCGGGAGAGTCGAGAGTACCAACGGGACTAATGCTCCACGACAACAAGAGAGGGAGACACCACATCTCAACCCAAAACCTTAAGGTGTTAGGTAAATGGACCCTCTCTCTTATAAATCCAACATTCTATCCGTAATGTGGGACTTTAACCACTCACAATTACACATAACATTTTGTGAGGAAAGAGAGAGAGAGAGAGAGAGAGAGAGAGAGAGAGAGAGAGAGAGAGAGAGAGAGAGAGAGTAAAAGAGAAGTAATTGCATTATTAGGGTTGATATTGAAATGGAATTACAATATGTATTTATATACAACTAGGTGACTTGAATACTAAGTAACCAACATAACAAACCATAATCCTAACTTGGGCTTGGGCTACAACTTATATTATATCACAACGTACCCCCTTATAATTCAAGTTGTTGAACACAAACTAATCATAGTTGAACTAAACTATTCCTAATTTCTTTATCAAAGTTACACTACTGGAAAAATGCTTTTAACGTCGGACGCGAAATGCATTTTACCTCGGCAGCAGTAGCGAGGTAGTGAATGTCGTCATGAAAAGTAATAGCTTATAAACTCAGTTATTTAAACACCGAGGGGTAAATTAATTTGCACATGAGTTCGAACCCCAACATCTGTATTTTTATTATTTACAAAACTAGCGCCTCATACATGTCGGTTTACAATTAAACCGAGGGGTAAGATATAGTGTTTTTTTAATTGAAATTTGTTACATTGTGTCATACCCCAAATTTTGACCACTAAGATTTCCCATCATTGTGCAAATCATCAGCACAATATGGATGTACCTTTGTACCTCATCAGTCTCCCCAAAGATGGGTGAGCATCCACTACAATCAAAATTAGGGTTTCAAGCCCTCTCAGAGCCCTAGACAAAGGATCAATCAAGGAATGACATGATCTTCAACTTTTCTAAACCTCTTAAACATCCACAAAGGATCAAGAGGACTCCCACATCAAGAATTAAGCACAAGAGTGCAACATTTCAAGTGGATCAAGCCTCAAGTTCATCTAATACAAAGTCAACTGACGCAGAAAGTCAAAGTTTGACTTTTGGTCAACTTTGACCTTCACAAGCAATTACTCAAGAAAATATGATGGATGATTTAATTTGATCAAATTTAAATCAAGAAATCATGCAAAATTGCAAAATTGATCAAATTGAAAGAAACTTAAAAAAAATTTCTAAGTTAAAATCATGTTCAAGTGCACAACTTTTCAAGGTTGTAACTATTGATCCAAACATCCATTGATTTTGAGTAAGAGCTACTTTTAAAGAGGGTATTTGATACTTCAACATTGTAGAAGGAATCAACTCAAAATATCATAAGGATTGAAAGATATAAGTGATCAAAGTTGGGAATTCTTAATGTCCAATGTTCTGACATTGCATAGGGACATCATTAATATTTTTTCAGCAAGAATGCCCCAACTTCAAGCACGTTTTTCTCCATGATCCAAGTTGAACCAGGCCTGGAGTCAAACATGAAAGTTGAAGTACGTTGTCTCAGCTTTCCAGAAAGGTGTAGAACGTCCTTGCAGCATACTCGAGCAGGGAGATATGATTTTCGCAAGAAGCAGTGATAAAGCAGAATTTTCATGACAGCTTTTGGGACAGATTTGACTACACAAGTTCAAGACCATTTTTGATGGCTTTGCAAGTTGAACTAAGACCAAAGTCAAACATCAAAGTTAAAGTATGTCATTAGGGATTTCCAAAATGTATAAGAACTCCCATTAATTCAACTTGAGCAAGGAGTTATGAACCTCACAACAGGCCTTGCTCGAGCTGATTTTTTAGGACAGATTTTGTGCACTTTTCTTGTGCCACCCAATTTTCAAGCTTTGTCACCATGCAAGACAAGCATCAAAGATGCAATTCACTTCAATTCAAAATATCATAGTGGATTAAAAGATACAAGTGATTAAAGTTTGGAATTATTAATGTTCAATGTCTAATGTTTCAACATTGCATAGGGACGTCATTAATATTTTTCCAGCAAGAATGTCCCAACTTCAAGGATGTTTTTCTCCATGATCCAAGTTGATTCAAGCCAAACCTTGAACATCAGAGTTGAAGTACATTGTCTCAGCTTTCCAGAAAGGTGTAGAACGTCCTTGTAGCATACTCGAGCAGGGAGATATGATTTTCGCAAGAAGCATTGATAAAGCAGAATTTTCATGACAGCTTTTAGGACAGATTCGACTACACAAGTTCAAGGCCATTTTTGATGACTTTGCAAGCTGAACCAAGACCAAAGTCCAACATCAAAGTTGAATTACGTTGTCTCAGCTTTCCAGAAAGGTGTAGAACGTCCTTGTAGCATACTCGAGCAGGGAGTTATGAATTTTACAAAACGGCTTGCTGCAGCTGAATTTTTCATGGGGCAGATTTGCACATTTCTTGTGCCACACGAATTTCCAAGCCTTGTCATCACTTTGGACACCTCTGAGTATCAAATCTAAAGGGGATAATCACTGAGCCAAGCCTCCAAAGTCCTTGGAACAAGAAGTAGCATGTTATTCCTAAAAATCCCTAAAAGAGGGACAAGACTCCAATTTTGAATTGGAGCATTTAATAGATGCTTAGAGGTGGCATGGACTGACACATTTGCAACTGAATTCAGTCAAGATTCCTCCAACAAGTAGGGAACCAAAGCTCTGTGTCCTAACCTCTAGTCAATGGCTAGAGGAGACTTGGATTTTCATTGGCCAACATTGGCCAAACCTCTGCTGCAGCCACCATTCACTGTTGTTGCGGAAACAAACTTGCTCTACTATAAATAGAGCTCCTTTGTGTTCAGTTTGAGTACACCAAAGCCATCAAACAGATGCTTTCCTCAAAATCTCTTCTTTCACCTCAAATTTGCCTTCCAAAGCAAGTAATTCTGAGTTTTTGAGTTAGAAAGCAATTCCACTCAAACTAATCACACACACACCTCATATATATCATATGTAAGCTGTGCAAACTATCACAAGTGACCTGTAATCACAAAATCACAAAGTCACTTCTCAAAACCTCAAAATGGCACTTTTTTGCATTTTTCAAGCCATGTCTTGATTCAGTCACTATCCAAACCAGATAAAACCTCAAACACACTCCAAATATCATCCTTGAACTGTCCCAAATGGTTCCCAACATCTGGAACACCATTTGAGAGAGTTGCTATTTTGGTCACTTTTAACCCCTTTTGCAAGAAAGGGACAGTTTGTGTTTTTGCAGGTACCAGTTGATTCCAATCATCCTAAAAGCTTCTAAGGGATCATTTGAGTGTGTCTAAAGCATCAAATCATTTCTGGAACAAGAGGCTTGACAAATTGTACAAAAACTCCAAAAAGCTCAAAAAGAGGTAAGCATCACAACTTGGAATCCTTGAAATCATGCATTGCTTTGAAGTCCACTGATCATACACATCTCATACATGTTGTATATGTTGTATTTGAGCTAATTCACCATGTAATCCATGCCTGTATCAAAGTGTAGCACAGAAAATGCAATTATAGGTCCTTTTCAAAACCACTATCGGGTTTTGAGGAGGGAGTGTGATCTGAAAAAACTACCACCACCATTGGATGCCTTGTGAAATTCTGGGCCAGATGCATATAAATTTTGTCTCAAACCATTGAGATTTGAGAAAGTTATGGGTGTTGGAAGTTTGATAAAAAAGATGTTGAAAACTCATGAGTGATGTCTCATGAGTGATGTTGTGACATCACATTCTTATCTTCAAAACTCAACCAATTTTTTCACATAGCAAAAATTATCATTTTCCAAATCTGTTTTACACACTTGTTATTCATACTCCATAATATTTTAATCCACCAAAAAATCACAAAAAATATTATTATTTGATATATTTTTAATATATTCAAAAATATTGTTTTAAATTGTTTTAAATGCTTTTAAAATGATTTCTTTTTCTTGATTTTTAAAACCAAAATGATTTTAAATATTCATGTGGATAAAATACTTTTTCATAAACCTTAATCACTGTTTATAACATGATTAATGATTTTATTTGATATTTTTTTATCATTTTTTACTTGATTTTTCTTTGAAAAAATGCTCTTTAAAAAAATGAAATTAGGGTTTTTGATTAATTCAACCCTCATCAAACTTTTTCAAACATTCATGGGCCTCTATTAGAGTGTAAGACCCAACACCCTTGTACAGAAAACTTTTTGGGCCTCATTCGTTGTATAAGTCCCCCTGTACATTTTTAAACTGCGCGATCGTCGCCTTTTTTAAAATAAACCTGGGTCTACCCTCGAGTAGTAAGACCCATTTCTTTTTCTTAAAACTCTTTGGGCCTCTAATAGAGTGTAAGACCCAATCCTTACTTGACCAAAACATTTTGGGCCTCAGTATTGTATAAGTCCCGATACCGTAAAAAACAAACGGCGCGATCGTCGCCTTTTCAAAATAACCTTTTGGGCCTCTCCTCGAGCTATAAGTCCCATTCAAAAGTTTTGGGCCTCTATTAGAGTGTAAGACCCAATCCCCTTTTAACCAAAACAATTTTGGGTCTCACTTATTGTATAAGTCCCTCTGCGTTAAAAGAAAACCTCGGTGCGATCGCCATTTTAAACGAAAAATCATCTGGGCCTACCCTCGTGTTATAAGCCCCACTCTTTTTCTTTAAAACTCTTTGGGCCTTTAATAGAGTGTAAGACCCAATCCTTTCTTGACCAAAACATTTTGGGCCTCAGTCACTTGTATAAGTCCCTCTGTACAAATTCAACAGTGCACTCACTGATAAAACCCTGGGCCTTTCCTTGAGCTGTAAGCCCCAAATCTTTCTTTTTCAAAGCACTTTCTCCTTTGATTTTGAATATACTGTTGTTTTCAATCTGTCTTTGTTGAACAACTAACCAAACAGCATGGAAGCTCTACAACCGAGTAAGTGTTTATCCGCTTTCATTTACCGCTTTCATATACATATAACTGTATTGTGGGGCTGTTTCGCTGTAAGTCTTCTTTCATAAACTCATATCAACTGTGTAATAATAGTATAGATATTTAGAGTTTCCCCGGCAACTACGTCTAGCATTAAGCCCGTTGATCACTCTTAGAAATAGTCTAAACTAGATCCCCATAGGATTACCAGACACAGTCTTCCCTCCTCTTGGGGTTAAACAATATGGAGATATGAAAGGCAGCATTCTCTGTGAACCCTTTCATAGACTGTCACTCATAGAAGTTGTCAAGAAACTCTATTCCCCAGAGATGATCTCTTCTCCGTGAATTGCATCTCTTGAGTTTCTTCCAAATTCTCGAACTTTCCTGACTTTGATCTATTCTCGGTGAATAGCACTGCCTTGAATTTCTCGGGGTTTGGGGATCCATCGGCTTCTTAAAAGCAATCGGCCTCCTCTTGGGCATCATACAAGGACCCACAGGCTTCCTAAAAGCAACCCCGCCTCCTCTTGGGCTTAGTACAAGGACCCGTCGGCTTCTTAGAAGTATCCACAGCCTCCTCTTAGGCTTTGTATAATGATCTCTTCCTCCAGGAATGGTAGCCTCCTCTTGGGCTTCGTACAAGGACCCGTCGGCTTCTTTAAAGTTTCTAGCCTCCTCTTGGGCTTCGTACAAATTGTCCCGACGACCTCCTAGAGGTATAGGAACAGAACCTAGTCATCCTCATAGAACAGTCCTTTCAAAGAGTCTACTACTGTTTCTTAAAACATAGTACAAAAGATGAAACTCTAGACTTGGACAGTCTAATATCCTTGAGTCTCAAAGACATTCTCAAGTGACCCCTTCGTTAAATAGGAATGAAACCCGCAGACTCGGACAGTCTCAATACCCTTTGGATTTCCCATTTCCTCAAAGACAAGGAAATATCCCTGATCCTCGAATCAAATCCTTGAGTACAGTGTTGCTCATATAAGAACTGATTTTCTCTTTCAAAATCAGTATACTGGACCTGTCACTCAACTGAAACAGTAACCTTAGCCTCCTCTTAGGCTTTGTATAATGATCCTTCTCCAGGGAAGTTAGCCTCTCTCTTGGGCTTTGTACAATGATTCTCCCCAGCGGAGTCAAACAACGTTTCGCCTCTCTCTCGGGCTTTGTGCGAGACACATAAGAGACTCCCTCGTTGAGTCAATCACCCCTTTCGCCTCCATCTCGGGCTTTATACGAGATACAAAAAGGTTCTTAATTGAGCCAAACAAACAACAGCCTCCATCTCGGGCTTTGTACGAGATACAAAAACTCTCTTGTTGAGTCAAATCGCCTCCATCTCGGTCTTTATACGAGATACCAAACGACTCCCTCGTTGAGTCAAAACATTTTCGCCTCTCTCTTGGGCTTTGTACGAGACACATATAGCCTTCTCTTAGGCTTTGTATAAGAAAACCACTGGTTGGTCCAATCAACTTTTTAGCATCAAAGCTGTGCCTCGTTCACAGTACACAAACATCAACAACTCCTTCCCCTTCATCTAATCGCTGTAAGTGGCAAGCCTCTGGATCATCTACATCCATGCCACTGTCCCTCTTTTAGCATGAGAAATTCCTAAGAAAAGATAGCATTGCTCTACACTGAGTTAAAGTCTTCTCCTTTAGGTTAAAATCCCTTATAAAGGAAATTATGGCATTACTAGGATCCGCGTATCCCGGTTAAAGTAATCCTCCTTTATAAACCAGTCACCCAACAGTTGTGACAGACAAACCCTTCTTTAGAGATGACAAATTCTCTCTAAAGTCGAGGTCCTTTAGCTTCACGTCTTGGGCTTTGAACAAGACACAAATAGACTTTTCAGTTTCACATCTTGGGCTTTGAACAAGATACAAATCATCTTTCGCTTCACGTCTTGGGCTTTGAACAAGACACCAAAAACACCCATTTCCTCCCATAGAATAGGAGGAACTACGAATGCTCTGATTTCCCTGTTTCGGTAAATGGGAATACGTAGGCATAAGATCGAAAGAAAAGATCTTAGTGAGCACTATCAACAAAAAACCAAAATCCCATACTCTCACATACCTATCAAAAAGCATCAGCCCTAACATCCTAATCCTTGTTCCCCGCCAGAAACCTTCTGTCAAGGTAAAAAGAAAGAAACCGTATTGGCGAAAATACAAATAACCAGTACAAAGGCCCCCCCACATTGATAGCATCCGTAACCTAACAGACCGCTGTTTAAACTCAGTATTCAAAGCAGGGTTAATTGGAGACATCTATTTCCCTTCCTTATTCAGCTCACAATAGGATAAAAAATGAATCGACCTGTAGTTTTAAGCTCAACCGCAGAGAGCGACCAGCGCTTAAGAACCGCGTCCAAAATCGCTCGCTATAGAAAAATGGCGCCCACCGTGGGGCCCTCGTCTTTCTTTTTCGGTCTTCCTTTTCTTCACTTGTGTGAATACCACAGATTGGGGCTTCCGCCGGGGAACCCATTTTCTGTCAGGAACTTAGGATTCTTAGCTTCATAGGTCTAGGATGTTTAGGACAAATATATATACTGCTTTTCCTAATTGCTATACATGTTTATTTTTCTGCTAATGGGAATACGGGTGATGCCGTATGTGGAAAGAATGAGTATACACCTAAGATAAGTGATGGCAACGGGGTCGACCACCAACCTCAGTGGAGGCTGACCAACGCAACCCATTCTCTCACCTAGACAATGGGCCGATTGTTAAGTCTGAGAAGCTGAGGAGCCAAACCCTTTTGTAGTGCGGAAACTATCGGAAATAGTTGTTACGCGATACTACCCTCATTTGAGGCTGGTGATCTATTCTCGGTGAATGGCACTTACTCTAAGATTGCTCTACAACTCGCTGGCGATCCGCTTGTTATTTTGCTTTCCTGGGAGGAGCTGATGATAATGAGTACAGGTACAAATATCACCTTAGTATAAACCTTTGGGGATAGGTAGAGCCTTGACTTCATGACAACGACCCTTTGACCCCATGTTTTTTCTATGTTTTTGTGTGCTGCATTCATGCATTCATTTAATAAAACATTAAAACATTCAAAAAACTTCTCTTCTAGTCTCTCTGTTTTTCAAATTAAACTAAGACTGTGATTGCAAATATCAGAGAAGAGGATTACGCTAATGGATTTTGGTAGAAGGAGAACTCATAAGTATACCTTCAAGGTTCCAAAACTAGAGGATTTGAGAAGGTTAGTGAGGATGATCACTAACCCAGAGGCTTTTAGAGCCAAGCACGGAGGTTTGCTACCACTATTAAGAGTCCATGTGATTGAGGGAATCATGGATGCGCTCATTCAGTTTTATGATCCGGTTTATCACTGTTTCACATTCCCGGATTACCAACTCGCACCAACGCTGGAGGAGTATTCTCATCTGATCGATCTACACATCACTGATCGAGCTCCATTTTCTGGACTGGAAGAAATTCCAAAGAATCAGATCATTGCAAGAGCAATTCATTTGGACGAGTCTGAGGTTAGGACTCATCTAACCGCTAAGGGTGGCATCCCAGGTTTGCCAGCCCAGTTCTTGACGAAGAAAGCCCTGTATTTTGCCAGTATAGGAAACGTGACTGCTTTTGAAAGCATCTTTGTCTTGCTCACCTACGGGTTATTTTTGTTTCCCAACATCAATAACTTCGTCGATATTAACTCCATCAAGGTTTTTCTCATTGGAAACCCTGTGCCGACTTTGCTCGCAGATGCGTATCATTCTGTACACTTGGGGAATTTGTACAGCGGAGGGGAGATCACATGCTGTGTACCTCTGCTTTATAAATGGTTTAATTCCCACTTGCCCAAGTTTGCTGCTTTTTGGGATTGCAAGAGTGCCTTACGTTGGTCGCAGAAGATCATGTCTCTCACCAACTCTGATATAGATTGGTGTAATAGGATCTATGATGGAATCAGAATCATTGACCATTGTGGAAATTTCCCCAACGTACCCCTCATAGGAACTAAGGGAGGAATCAACTACCATCCGGTATTGGTTCTTCGTCAATTTGGATACCCGATGAGACACGTCCCACGGGGTGTTCATCTGGAAGGTCTTTTCTTCAAGGAAGGAGAAAACGACAGAGCACTAAAGATGGAAATAGTGCACGCTTGGAAACACGTTCATAAGAAAGGACGAGAGTCTCTGGGAAAACCGGACTGTGTCTCGGTGGAGCCTTATCTCCATTAGGTATAAACTAGAGCTCTCAAGCTAAAGATGCCTTATCCTCGTTACGGAATTCTTCCGCCGAGGGAATCTGTCATGTACTTCATGACGGAAACTGAAAAGCTTCAGGTTACTCTCAACAAAATTCAAAAGGAGATGAGGTCTTGGAAGAACAAGTATCGCACCCTCGACGTCGAGTGCATCAAAATACAACAATTACTGAAAGAGAAAGATGCTCTAATTGAAATTTTGGAGCAGCATGCTGTAGAGAATCAAGATGACCAAAGGAATTTGCTCGCTCCTTTCACCTGGAAAAGGAATGACAACCCGACAACGGCCCAAGAGCCCCGGTCAAAGAAAAGGAAAATATCAGAATCAGCACCCGACTTCTCTTCAGAGAGGACTCGGGACCCATTAGTTTAGGTTTATGTTTCCGCACCTTGTAATCTACTGTATTTCCATTTCTATAATCCCTTTGAATTCAATAAAAAGGGGTTTCCCCACTGTTTGATATTTGCAATCTAATTGTCGAATTTTATTTTGATTAAACCTTAAACAATTAATATAATCATTGCATTCATCATTCTCACATCGCGTATTCTTCTTCCCTACGAATCTCACGTTTGTGTCTCGGTTCTAGAGTCAAACTGTCTCATTCGTATAATACTCGGGCCAATCGTCAGAAAAAGATGGATGATCTTGAGTAAGAAAACAGAGAGTTGAAAGAAGAGATCGACGCTCTGAGAGAGGATATGAGAAAGCTTCGTAACGACATGCAAGCCATGGCAGAAGCTCAGCTACAACGAACTGTGATCTCAGAGATCACCTCAACGCCCATAGTGGAGAGGTATGATCCTAGGTATCAGATACCGAAAGATCGTCCTTGGGGCATGCCTGTTAACTATATCTTGGAAGGATATGTTCCACCGATCGCTGAGGATCAGGGAATCACAACAGAAGCCGCTGGGCCTGAAGGTTACAAACTTCGGGAGACGCCAAGACTCACTGCCGTAGTCACGGTACCACCCCCTGTGGTGCACACTGTCCCGAAAGGACAGATTCCACCAACACCTTTTGGTAAAAAGGAAACTATGTTTGACAGAATGAATGAATTCCAGGAACAGTTCTTGGAAATGCAGAAGGAACTGCAGGCTATTCGCGGTCAGGATTTATTTGGAAAGGACACCGCAGATCTCTGTTTGGTCCCAAATGTGAAAGTCCCGCACAAGTTCCAAGTGCCCAACTTTGAAAAATATAAGGGCAACTCTTGCCCTCAAAGCCATCTGGTGATGTACGCTCAGCGGATGTCAGCTCAGACGGAGAATCAGGACCTACTGATTCACTACTTTCAGGATAGTTTAACCGGTGCCGCACTTAAATGGTACATGGGTTTAAACCGTACTACGATCAGTATATTCAGAGATCTTGGTACTACCTTCGTCCGACAATACAAATACAATTTGGACATGGCACCCGACAGAGATCAACTCAGATCAATGTCGCAAAAGGACAAGGAAACCTTTAAGGAGTATGCTCAAAGGTGGCGTGAAATTGCTGCTCAAATTTGTCCACCTCTTGAGGAAAAAGAGATGACAAAGATCTTCTTAAAGACCTTAAGCTCATTTTACTATAACCGAATGGTTGCCAGTGCACCCAGTGATTTCACCGAGATGGTGGGCATGGGCGTACGTCTTGAGGAAGCCGTCCGAGAAGGACGTTTGGTAAAAGACACTGGATCGACGAGCGGTACTAAAAAATACGGTAGTGCTCTCCCTAAGAAAAAAGAGCAAGATATTGGGAATATCTCTCTCGGAAAGCAAAGGTGACGTTGTCAGCCAGTAGCAACTGTGACTCCTGCTACCAGCCCTGCGTCTGTTCCTACGTATCAACCTCAGGTTGCGCAGAACCAATCTGATCAGCAAAGGACACAACAACCTCTTCAGCAGGCTCGTCCCCAATATAATAACAACCGTACAACACGGCCACCAGGATTTGATCCTATACCCGTAACGTACGCAGAGCTGTTTCCATTACTACTGGCTAAGGGGCACATTCAGACTAAGTCTCCTCTTACAATACCAGAAAATCTGCCTTTTTGGTTTAAGGTGGATCAAACATGCCCTTATCATCAAGGAGGTTCAGGGCATAACATAGAGACTTGTCTCAATTTCAAGTCCGACGTACAAAAGCTTGTTAGGAGCGGGGTCTTATCCTTCAAGGATACGAATCCTAATGTTCTCATGAATCCGCTACCTCAGTATGAGAAGGCTGCAGTCAATCTGATTGAGAGAGAGACTAACAATGTCTATCAAATTCACGATGTACTCTTGTTGAGGACCAATCTGGTCAAGATGCATTGTAGACAGAGTGGATATGGCCATGTGCCACCTCATAACTATCACCAGTGTGATATCTGCTCTAAAGACAACCAATGATGTTCTGTAGTGCAAGCGGCTCTACAGGAACAAATGGATCTCGGATGGGTCCAAGAGCACCGAGTTCGTGCAGTTAACATGGTCTACACGAATTCTAACATCATTCAGAACCACGACATCTGTGCAATGAATGTCAACTTGGTGGCGATGCACTCAAGGCAAAGCCAGTATCATAATCTGCCGCGGCACGATTACAGTTCCTGTCTGATTTGCTCGGTAAACAAACAGGGATGCTCTTTCATACAAGAGGCCCTCCAGCGTCAGATGGATCTTGGATGGATCCAAGACTACCATGATGGGAACCCTTATCAGATCAACATGGTTCAGATCTTTGATATTCGCGTAATGAATACCAGTCTGGTAGAGTTACATACTGAGCAGGTCCGACTCGGATTCTTAATATCACATGACTATCAAGGTTGTAAAGCGGGTTGCAAAAACGATCAGGGTTGTACCCTAGTCCAGGAGGCACTTCAGTACTTGTTAAATCATTGGTGGATGCCAATCTACATGGACGAAGATACTCAGCAAATTAGTATCAGTAATAGAAACCCCACTCGGCGTCAGAGTCAGGATGTCCGATCAGTGGAAGCTAACCTAGTGAGGTTACATTGTATTCAAAGTGGGCGTGGCCAGGTGCCACCACACAATTACGATCGTTGTAGCGTCTGTTCGGAAAGTAACCAAGGGTGTTACCTTGTGAGAGCAGATCTTCAGGGTTAGGTGGATCGTGGAGAGATTCGTCCATATCCAGGTTTTGGACCCGTCAACTGGACGCCGAACTACCTTGCCGATCAAGTTGAGGATGTTATCACGATCTCTGGTCGTCACCAGACCAGGGATGTTCTTGCCATCATCCCTCTACTTGACGAATCTAAGGTTCCCAACCGGGAACGGATCGAGATTACTTACGATGGTCGGAAAAATCAGAAAATTCCCATAGTCATCTATCTACCGGGACCATTACCGTATGAATCAGCTAAGGCGATCCCTTACAAATACGGTGCAACAATAATTGAAAATGGAAAGGAAATTCCATTACCCTCCGTCGTGAATATTGCAGACATCAGTCGTGTAACACGGAGTGGTCGAATCTTCAACCGAGGGGTTGGGGAACTTAACAAGGAAAAGGAACTTCAGACAGAAGCTCCCGATCCACCAGTCGGTTAATCCAGTAATCCCGGCCTTTCGAAAAATAATGATGAGATGCTGAAGCTCATCCAAAGGAGTGAATACAACATTGTTGATCAGCTATTACAAACTCCTTCAAAGATCTCGGTATTATCACTGTTACTCAGTTCAGAAGCCCACAGGGAGGCTCTACAGAAAGTCTTGGAGCAAGCCTTTGTGGAACAGGATGTAACAATCAGACAGTTCGATAGCATTGTCTCTAACATCACTTCCTGCAACAATTTGGGATTTAGTGATGAGGAATTACCTGAAGAGGGTCGTCGTCATAACATGGCGCTCAATATTACAGTTAACTGCCAGGACGATGCTTTAGCCAGCGTACTGGTAGACACAGGGTCAGCCCTGAATGTTATGCCGAAGTCCACTTTGATGCAATTATCATTCAAAGGCCCTCCGATGAGAGTCAGCGAGGTCTTCGTCAAAGTGTTCGACGGATCCAGAAAAACAGTTATCGGCGAAATTGATCTTCCCATAACTATCGGTCCTCACACTTTCCAAGTTACTTTCCAGGTCATGGACATCCGGGCGACGTACAGTTGTTTATTAGGAAGACCTTGGATACACCAGGATGGAGCGGTCACTTCGACCCTCCACCAAAAGCTAAAGTTCATTCAGAACGATCAACTTGTCACGGTTTGTGGGGAACAAGCCTTGCTTGTAAGCAACTTATCATCATCTACTGGTATAGAACCCGAGGAGGTTAGTGGAACTCAGTTCCAAGCACTGTCGGTGAGCAAGGACAATTAGTTCAGAGGAGGAACCTCGATTTCCTCATACAAAGATGCTATTAAAGCGGTCGAGAGTATCGATACGACATGATGGGGACAACTTGTCATTCCCATTGACAATAAAACAAAGAAGGGTGTTGGTTTTTCTGCAACCTGTACCCGGACAGCTGTCAACGATGAAAGTCTTCATCCCTTTCAAAACTTCTTCCACAGTGGAGGTTTCCTTCACCTAGTGTCTCAAGCAGTTCATGCTATCAATGAGGAAGATCCCTCTGACACAGATGAAGAATGGAAGTCCTACCTCAACGAGGACGGTTATATGTCTCAGGAAGAGGTGCCTATACCTTTTTGCTTTCCTACAGAAAGTCCGAGATTTATACCCAGATCAGACGTCGAAATGATCTATGGAGATTGTGATCCGGAAGGATGCCGTGCTCCACCAAATTCATTAGAGGAGGACACTCCGATGAAAGACAACTTTGACCACAATTACTATGGCCCAGTGGATGGTCTGCCAATGTGGCAACCTTACCCAGGAAACTTGGGGCAAGAAAGTCATCCGAACAATGAAAATCAGCTGACCGTCACTGAACAGAATACCTGTGTCCCCACCATGTCATGGGATCAACACTCAGGTCATTCTGAAGCTACTCAACATGAAGATGAATTTGCAACGTTCGCAGGACTTGAGTTCATCAACTATGATTTTCCTGAGGTCAACATCATCGAGAGAGATGACTTCTCCAGTTCCAAAGAAGTTTGGGACACTCTGGGAGAACCAAGTGGAAAATACGACTTTATGGTCAAGTACACTGCTCCCGAAAGCTCTCGTATCAGGCTCGAAGATATCCAGCCAACTGGATGGGGAGATGTACCTGAGAGCACAAATGCTATGCAAAATGCAACAGAGGAATTCTCCTACGACAATTCTTCCTGGGAGACATATTCCAATGATCATGCTCCACCAAAAATCAGCGTCATTTCTGAAGACAAATCAAGGAAGATGCCAAACTTTGTGATTCACCGAGGAGTTCGCCGTCAATGGGTTGCTGTCGAGGTTCCAAAGGTCGTTCATCAGTCAACGTAATTTCCATCTTTAACCTTTCACCCTGCCCAAGTGAAACAGATGTTTTGATAGGGCTCGCTTTCTGTAAATTTCCCTCTTCGCTTTGCCAAAAGCGACAGAGTTTTGTTTTATAGGGCTGTAGTTTCAAGAGTCGACTTGTTCATTAATAAAATAACGTCGTTCTGTAATTTCCGCATTAATTGCTGTTTTCTCTTTTTGCTTTTTCAGAAAATGGTAATCCTAAAAAATAATTCAAAAATAAAAACAAGCAGTAAAAGAAATACACTGCACACACTTGCATTTTCTCTATCTCTTCTAAACACGAATCATCACGTCATGCAGATTGCTTGTTTTACACCCTGTTGAAACATACGATCCAATGCCTTCTCCCAACTTTGAGTTCCCGATATTCGAGGCTAAAGAAGAAGATGACAACGAAATTCCAGAAGAGATCTCCCGACTACTCAGACAAGAGGAAAGGTCCATTGAACCTCACAAAGAACCGTTGGAAACGGTAAACTTGGGTTCAGAGCAAAAGAGAAAAGAAAGCAGGATTGGGGCACTGCTCGGTCCAACTGCCAGAGAGGGTTTGATAAAGCTTCTCAAAGAATTTCCCGATGTATTCGCTTGGTCCTATCAGGATATGCCAGGGTTGGATACCAGCATCGTGGAACATCACTTACCGTTAAGATCGGAATGTCCGCCAGTAAAGCAGAGGTTGAGACGGACTCACCCGGACATGGCCATCAAAATCAAAGAGGAGGTGAAGAAACAGATCGACGCAGGTTTCCTCGCTACATCTAAATATCCTCAATGGTTAGCCAACATCGTACCCGTTCCCAAAAAGGACGGAAAGGTTAGAATGTGTGTCGACTACAGGGATCTAAATAAGGCTAGTCCAAAGGACGACTTTCCTTTACCACACATTGACATGCTGGTAGACAGTACAACAAAGTTCAAAGTCTTCTCCTTCATGGATGGATTCTCGGGCTATAACCAGATCAAAATGGTGCCGAATGACATGGAGAAAACTTCGTTCATTACCCCATGGGGTACCTTTTGTTACAAGGTAATGCCGTTCGGTTTGAAGAATGTCGGGGAACCTATCAAAGGGCCATGACTACTCTGTTTCATGACATGATACACAAAGAAATCGAGGTATATGTCGATGATATGATTGCAAAATCAAAGACAGAGAGTGAACACGTTGAACATCTGTCAAAATTGTTCGAACGTTTAAGAAAATTCAAGCTCCGCTTGAATCCCAACAAGTGCACCTTCGGTGTCCGTTCAGGGAAACTACTAGGGTTCATCGTCAGCCAGAAAGGAATTGAGGTTGATCCTGACAAGGTCAAGGCCATTCAAGAAATGCCTTCTCCGAAAACTGAAAAACAAGTCAATGGATTCCTAGGACGTTTGAACTACATCTCCAGATTTATATTCCTCATAACCGCAACATGTGCGCCAATCTTCAAACTACTCAAGAAGATACAGTCATTTCTCACTGATTCGCGGGGCAAATGGACTCCGAATTATGATGGCCCTTATGTGGTCACGAAAGCTTTCTCAGGCGGCGCCTTGAGACTTGCAACCATGGACGGAGAGGAATTTGCCTACCCCACGAATGTTGATGTAGTCAAGAAATACTTCGCCTAAACTAAAAAAAAAAAAAAGTCTCGGTGGATTGAAAACCCGAAAGGGCGGTCCGGGCAAAAGTTAGAGACATGATAAAAAAAAATCATCCCGATGGATTGGAAATCTCCAAGTACAATCCAGGAAAAAATTAGGGATAATGGCAAGTAACTATGTTCAACAGAGGCAAGTCCCTCAGCAGCAGTTACATCATCCATCGGAGGAAAACTCCAGTCAAGGTCATCTTCGACAGAAGCTCAAGATGTCCCGAATTCAAAGTTGGTAGAAGGATAGTGGTCGTTATGTTTCAACGTAGCCCTTTTCCCTGTAAATTAGCATTTTCTAGCTTTGTATATACTCTTTGGAATCACGCGTTTGGCTGATCTCCATCTTATCAATAAAATTTGAGCCTTGTGCTTTTGTTTGTAATTCTTGCTTGTTTTAGCTTTACAGAACGACGTTTTTAACATGACTAACGATTCTTGAAATAAAACAAAAATGAATTTACTTGTTAAAACTTTTTCCGCTTTTAAAATAAAGATGGCAATTTCTTTTGACTGTTGAACATCGAAAGAGCATCGACCGCTTCTCCAGAGGTGTTCGAACCTCAAAGTGCAGAATCAAAGTACTCCTTCTAGACCAGTACGCCTGAATGAAGGATCAACAATGTCAGAGACCATGTTTCGTCTAACATCCTCGGCCGAGTTCCTATCTCCTAAGCCCGATCAACGGTATTCCCCGCAGGGATTATCTCTCCTAAGCAAGGTGGAATTGCTATCTTGAACCAGCGATATATTTACACGCCCCGCGATGGCCGAGTATCCAGTCATGTTCATCTTTTAGTTTGTGTGTCGCGTCAGTTTTGTCCGCATATATATGCATACATCATGCATTATTGATTTGCATTCACATTTCATATTGCATCTCTATCACTCTAGCCGGTCTTGTCCCTTAGTGATAGGAGTTCTCTCAATCGAGTTGTCAGTTCTTTCCTCGTCAGGAAACGTTGTGTCTGAACAATCTCGCCACCAGTGTATCTTTAGATCAGAGTCGGCACTCGACCACTTTGATAACCTGAACCTCTGAAGAGACAGAGAAGCTTTCAACAAATATCACTCTTCGCCATTGAAGATGATATCCTTGCTTTCCCGGATTAAGGAAAATCCCCAGAGAAAGCCTCTTAATCAGAGATTCGGCGGTACGACAGTTTTCCTCCGAAAAACCGCTAATGAAAAGGTCATCGGCACCTCAAAATTGGACCCCATCATATGGCATTTCTCCGGGAAGATCCCGAGAAAAGTATGATGTAAGATCCCAAACGAAAACAGTCTCTCAAGAGACTCGCTTTCCCCAGTAGAATCGACAAATGGCGTCTCCAAACAGAGAAGTTTGCGTACCTCTACAATTCAGACGAATGGGTTCCCAAACAAGTCTGACATCGAAACTTTTTCCACTCAAATGGCATCTCCCCAGGAAAATTCGGCGAGAAGTTGAGGAAAACCGCTACAAATAGCGTCCCTTGTCAAGAAAGTTTATTGACAAAAGAAACTGAGACCAGTTCCTTGGTAGGAAACCAGGATCGAGGGGAAGTTTATTTCAGAAACTAAGACCAGTTCCTTGGTAGGAAACCAGGATCGAGGGGAAGTTTACTTCAGAAACTAAGACCAGTTCCTTGGTAGGAAACCAGGATCGAGGGGAAGTTTAAATCAGAAACTAAGACCAGTTCCTTGGTAGGAAACCAGGATCGAGGGGAAGTTTATTTCAAAAGAAAACTGAGACCAGTTCCTTAGCTGAAGACCAGGATCGAGGGGAACTTTACCTTTTCTAAGCATCATTGCTTAGCAAAAGAAGATGAATGCGTAAGCTACCATTCATAACCACCATCAAAATTTTGGGTATTCCGATATTTAATCCTCTTGCACCCCGAATGCTCGAATACCTTCGTCATTCACACCTTCGGGTCCAAGAAGATTAAATAGGGGCATCTGTCATACCCCAAATTTTGACCACTAAGATTTCCCATCATTGTGCAAATCATCAGCACAATATGGATGTACCTTTGTACCTCATCAGTCTCCCCAAAGATGGGTGAGCATCCACTACAATCAAAATTAGGTTTTCAAGCCCTCTCAGAGCCTTAGACAAAGGATCAATCAAGGAATTATATGATCTTCAACTTGTCTAAACCTCTTAAACATCCACAAAGGATCAAGAGGACTCCCACATCAAGAATTAAGCACAAGAGTGCAACATTTCAAGTGGATCAAGCCTCAAGTTCATCTAATACAAAGTCAACTGACGCAGAAAGTCAAAGTTTGACTTTTGGTCAACTTTGACCTTCACAAGCAATTACCCAAGAAAATATGATGGATGATTTAATTTGATCAAATTTAAATCAAGAAATCATGCAAAATTGCAAAATTGATCAAATTGAAAGAAACTTAGAAATTTTTTCTAAGTTAAAATCATGTTCAAGTGCACAACTTTTCGAGGTTGTAACTATTGATCCAAACATCCATTGATTTTGAGTAAGAGCTACTTTTAAAGAGGGTATTTGATACTTCAACATTGTAGAAGGAATCAACTCAAAATATCATAAGGATTGAAAGATATAAGTGATCAAAGTTGGGAATTCTTAATGTCCAATGTTCTGACATTGCATAGGGACATCATTACTATTTTTTCAGCAAGAATGCCCCAACTTCAAGCACGTTTTTCTCCATGATCCAAGTTGAACCAGTTCTGGAGTCAAACATGAAAGTTGAAGTACGTTGTCTCAGATTTCCAGAAAGGTGTAGAACGTCCTTGCAGCATACTCGAGCAGGGAGATATGATTTTCGCAAGAAGCAGTGATAAAGCAGAATTTTCATGACAGCTTTTGGGACAGATTTGAATACACAAGTTCAAGACCATTTTGGATGGCTTTGCAAGCTGAACTAAGACCAAAGTCAAACATCAAAGTTAAAGTATGTCATTAGGGCTTTCCAAAATGTATAAGAACTCCCATTAATTCAACTTGAGCAAGGAGTTATGAACCTCACAACAGGCCTTGCTCGAGCTGATTTTTTAGGACAGATTTTGTGCACTTTTCTTGTGCCACCCAATTTCAAGCTTTGTCACCATGCAAGACAAACATAAAAGATGCAATTCACTTCAATTCAAAATATCATAGTGGATTAAAAGATACAAGTGATTAAAGTTTGGAATTATTAATGTTCAATGTCTAATGTTTCAACATTGCATAGGGACGTCATTAATATTTTTCCAGCAAGAATGTCCCAACTTCAAGGATGTTTTTCTCCATGATCCAAGTTGATTCAAGCCAAACCTTGAACATTAAAGTTGAAGTACATTGTCTCAGCTTTCCAGAAAGGTGTAGAACGTCCTTGTAGCATACTCGACCAGGGAGATATGATTTTCGCAAGAAGCATTGATAAAGCAGAATTTTCATGACAGCTTTTAGGACAGATTCGACTACACAAGTTCAAGGCCATTTTTGATGACTTTGCAAGCTGAACCAAGACCAAAGTCCAACATCAAAGTTGAAGTACGTTGTCTCAGCTTTCCAGAAAGGTGTAGAACGTCCTTGTAGCATACTCGAGCAGGGAGTTATGAATTTTACAAAATGGCTTGCTGCAGCTGAATTTTTCATGGGGCAGATTTGCACATTTCTTGTGCCACACGAATTTCCAAGCCTTGTCATCACTTTGGACACCTCTGAGGATCAAATCTAAAGGGGACAATCACTGAGCCAAGCCTCCAAAGTCCTTGGAACAAGAAGTAGCATGCTATTCCTAAAAATCCCTAAAAGAGGGACAAGACTCCAATTTTGGATTGGAGCATTTAATAGATGCTTAGAGGTGGCATGGACTGACACATTTGCAACTGAATTCAGTCAAGATTCCTCCAACAAGTAGGGAACCAAAGCTCTGTGTCCTAACCTCTAGTCAATGGCTAGAGGAGACTTGGATTTTCATTGGCCAACATTGACCAAACCTCTGTTGCAGCCACCATTCACTGTTGCTGCGAAAACAAACTTGCTCTACTATAAATAGAGCTCCTTTGTGTTCAGTTTGAGTACACCAAAGCCATCAAACAGATGCTTTCCTCAAAATCTCTTCTTTCACCTCAAATTTGCCTTCCAAAGCAAGTAATTCTGAGTTTTTGAGTTAGAAAGCAATTCCACTCAAACTAATCACACACACACCTCATATATATCATATGTAAGTTGTGCAAACTATCACAAGTGACCTGTAATCACAAAGTCACTTCTCAAAACCTCAAAATGGCACTTTTTTGCATTTTTCAAGCCATGTCTTGATTCAGTCACTTTCCAAACCAGATAAAACCTCAAACACATTCCAAATATCATCCTTGAACTGTCCCAAATGGTTCCCAACATCTGGAACACCATTTGAGAGAGTTGCTATTTTGGTCACTTTTAACCCCTTTTGCAAGAAAGAGACAGTTTGTGTTTTTGCAGGTACCAGTTGATTCCAATCATCCTAAAAGCTTCTAAGAGATCATTTGAGTGTGTCTAAAGCATCAAATCATTTCTGGAACAAGAGGCTTGACAGATTGCACAAAAACTCCAAAAAGCTCAAAAAGAGGTAAGCATCACAACTTGGAATCCTTGAAATCATGCATTGCTTTGAAGTCCACTGATCATACACATCTCATACATGTTGTATATGTTGTATTTGGGCTAATTCACCATGTAATCCATGCCTGTATCAAAGTGTAGCACAGAAAATGCAATTATAGGTCCTTTTCAAAACCACTATCGGGTTTTGAGGAGGGAGTGTGATCTGAAAAAACTACCACCACCATTGGATGCCTTGTGAAATTCTGGGCCAGATGCATATAAATTTTGTCTCAAACCATTGAGATTTGAGAAAGTTATGGGTGTTGGAATTTGATAAAAAAGATGTTGAAAACTCATGAGTGATGTTGTGACATCACATTCCTCTTTTTCTTAGTTTATCTTCAAAACTCAACCAATTTTTTCACATAGCAAAAATTATCATTTTCCAAATCTATTTTACACACTTGTTATTCATACTCCGTAATATTTTAATCCACCAAAAAATCACAAAAAATATTATTATTTGATATATTTTTAATATATTCAAAAATATTGTTTTAAATTGTTTTAAATGCTTTTAAAATGATTTCTTTTTCTTGATTTTTAAAACCAAAATGATTTTAAATATTCATGTGGATAAAATACTTTTTCATAAACCTTAATCACTGTTTATAACATGATTAATGATTTTATTTGATATTTTTTATCATTTTTTACTTGATTTTTCTTTGAAAATATGCTCTTTAAAAAAATGAAATTAGGGTTTTTGATTAATTCAACCCTCATCAAACTTTTTCAAACATTCATGGGCCTCTATTAGAGTGTAAGACCCAACACCCTTGTACAGAAAACTTTTTGGGCCTCATTCGTTGTATAAGTCCCCCTGTACATTTTTAAACGGCGCGATCGTCGCCTTTTTTAAAATAAACCTGGGCCTACCCTCGAGTAGTAAGACCCATTTCTTTTTCTTAAAACTCTTTGGGCCTCTAATAGAGGGTAAGATCCAATCCTTTCTTGACCAAAACATTTTGGGCCTCAGTATTGTATAAGTCCTGATACCGTCAAAAACAAACGGCGCGATCGTCGCCTTTTCAAAATAACCTTTTGGGCCTCTCCTCGAGCTATAAGACTCATTCAAAACTTTTGGGCCTCTATTAGAGTGTAAGACCCAATCCCCTTTTAACCAAAACAATTTTAGACCTCACTTATTGTATAAGTCCCTCTGCGTTAAAAGAAAACCTCGGCGCGATCGCCATTTCAAACGAAAAATCATCTGGGCCTACCCTCGTGTTATAAGCCCCACTCTTTTTCTTTAAAACTCTTTGGGCCTCTAATAGAGTGTAAGACCCAATCCTTTCTTGATCAAAACATTTTGGGCCTCAGTCACTTGTATAAGTCCCTCTGTACAAATTCAACAGTGCGCTCACTGATAAAACCCTGGGCTTCTCCTTGAGCTGTAAGCCCCAAATCTTTCTTTTTCAAAGCACTTTCTCCTTTGATTTTGAATATACTGTTGTTTTCAATCTGTCTTTGTTGAACAACTAACCAAACAGCATGGAAGCTCTACAACCGAGTAAGTGTTTATCCGCTTTCATTTACCGCTTTCATATACATATAACTGTATTGTGGGGCTGTTTCGCTGTAAGTCTTCTTTCATAAACTCATATCAACTGTGTAATAATAGTATAGATATTTAGAGTTTCCCCGGCAATTACGTCTAGCATTAAGCCCGTTGATCACTCTTAGAAATAGTCTAAACTAGATCCCCATAGGATTACCAGACACAGTCTTCCCTCCTCTTAGGGTTAAACAATATGGAGATATAAAAGGCAGCATTCTCTGTGAACCCTTTCATAGACTGTCACTCATAGAAGTTGTCAAGAAACTCTATTCCCCAGAGATGATCTCTTCTCCGTGAATTGCATCTCTTGAGTTTCTTCCAAATTCTCGAACTTTCCTGACTTTGATCTATTCTCGGTGAATAGCATTGCCTTAAATTTCTCGGGGTTTGGGGACCCATCGGCTTCTTAAAAGCAATCGGCCTCCTCTTGGGCATCATACAAGGACCCACAGGCTTCCTAAAAGCAACCCCGCCTCCTCTTGGGCTTAGTACAAAGACCCGTCGGCTTCTTAGAAGTATCCACAGCCTCCTCTTAGGCTTCGTAAAATGATCTCTTCCTCCGGGAATGATAGCCTACTCTTGGGCTTCGTACAAGGACCCGTCGGCTTCTTAAAAGTTTCTAGCCTCCTCTTGGGCTTCGTACAAGGACCCGTCGGCTTCTTAAAAGTTTCTAGCCTCCTCTTGGGCTTCGTACAAATTGTCCCGACGACCTCCTAGAGGTATAGGAACAGAACCTAGTCATCCTCATAGAACAGTCCTTTCAAAGAGTCTACTACTGTTTCTCAAAGCATAGTACAAAAGATGAAACTCTAGACTTGGACAGTCTAATATCCTTGAGTCTCAAAGACATTCTCAAGTGACCCCTTCGTTAAATAGGAAGGAAACCCGCAGACTCGGACAGTCTCAATACCCTTTGGATTTCCCGTTTCCTCAAAGACAAGGAAATATCCCTGATCCTCGAATCAAATCCTTGAGTACAGTGTTGCTCATATAAGAACTGATTTTCTCTTTCAAAATCAGTATACTGGACCTGTCACTCAAGTGAAACAGTAACCTTAGCCTCCTCTTAGGCTTTGTATAATGATCCTTCTCCAGGGAAGTTAGCCTCTCTCTTGGGCTTTGTACAATGATTCTCCCCAGCGGAGTCAAACAACGTTTCGCCTCTCTCTCGGGCTTTGTACGAGACACATAAGAGAGTCCCTCGTTGAGACAATCACCCATTTCGCCTCCATCTCGGGCTTTATACGAGATACAAAAAGGTTCTTAATTGAGCCAAACAAACAACAGCCTCCATCTCGGGCTTTGTACGAGATACAAAAACTCTCTTGTTGAGTCAAATCGCCTCCATCTCGGTCTTTATACGAGATACCAAACGACTCCCTCGTTGAGTCAAAACATTTTCGCCTCTCTCTTGGGCTTTGTACGAGACACATATAGCCTTCTCTTAGGCTTTGTATAAGAAAACCACTGGTTGGTCCAACAACCTTTTAGCATCAAAGTTGTGCCTCGTTCACAGTACACAAACATCCACAACTCCTTCCCCTTCATCTAATCGCTGTAAGCGGCAAGCCTCTGGATCATCTACATCCATGCCACTGTCCCTCTTTTAGCATGAGAAATTCTTAAGGAAAGATAGAATTGCTCTACACTGAGTTAAAGTCTTCTCCTTTAGGTTAAAATCCCTTATAAAGGAAATTATGGCATTACTAGGATCCGCGTATCCCGGTTAAAGTAATCCTCCTTTATAAACCAGTCACTCAACAGTTGTGACAGACAAACCCTTCTTTAGAGATGACAAATTCTCTCTAAAGTCGAGGTCCTTCAGCTTCACGTCTTGGGCTTTGAACAAGACACAAATAGACTTTTCAGCTTCACATCTTGGGCTTTGAACAAGATACAAATCACCTTTCGCTTCACGTCTTGGGCTTTGAACAAGACACCAAAAACACCCATTTCCTCCCATAGAATAGGAGGAACTACAAACGCTCTGATTTCCCTGTTTCGGTAAACGGGAATACGTAGGCATAAGATCGAAAGAAAAGATCTTAGCGAGCACAATCAACAAAAAACCAAAATCCCACACTCTCACATACCTATCAAAAAGCATCAGCCCTAACATCCTAATCCTTGTTCCCCGCCAGAAACCTTCTGTCAAGGTAAAAAGAAAGAAACCGTATTGGCGAAAATACAAATAACCATTACAAAGGCCCCCCCCCCCCCCACATTGATAGCATCTGTAACCTAACAGACCGCTGTTTAAACTCAGTATGCAAAGCAGGGTTAATTGGAGACATCTATTTCCCTTCCTTATTCAGCTCACAATAGGATAAAAAATGAATCGACCTGTAGTTTTAAGCTCAACCGCAGAGAGCGACCAACGCTTAAGAACCGCGTCCAAAATCGCTCGCTACACATTGTTTACACAGAAAATAAATAAAAATAATTTGTTTACAAACTACAATGTTTACCCAAAATATTACATTGTTTACACAAAATATTAAAATAAAAATTAATTTCTCCCTAAATATCATATGTTGGATCTTCGACTCCTTGATATTTGGGCAAGATCAAATGCTATACTTTGCAAGTATTTGTTTATGATATAAAACAAAAGAAGGGTTATAAAAAAAGGTTTAGAAAAATAAATGATTTTCTGATCAAATGAATATTTAAAAACAAAAACTTTAAACCCGAATAATTTTTTGCACTTGCAATCCATCATAGAGAACTCCTAATGGCAAAAGTAAAAGTGGAGGATGTAGATAGTTTCAAGTGCTTCATGACGTTTCTTTATAAATTATAGATATCAAACAACCTTTATAATTGAAAATTTTTAGGTTTCACACGAATCACTAATGGTAGTGTCTTGAGTGTTGATAATCATGAAATGGACGAAAAAGATTTGTTTAAGGAGGAAGAACCCCTGGGGTGCTGGTCGTCCCTAGACATCTGCTGGACCTGGGAGACGTGACCCTTAGGAGTCTTCTTCACACCCTTGGTCACCGCGATCTTGAGCATACACTCTTAGAGGTTCGACATCTGATCTGCAATAAATAAAATAACAGGTAAGGATAACAAGAAAAAATAAGCGGACACACAGGTAAGGAACGCACTCGCAATCTAAGATCTGAAAGGCTTCCTCGTCAGAACTGCACTCGAGGAGTGCCTTAGTATTGATCAAACAGGCCTCAAAAACAATGTCCCCATTCTCGTTGAGAATGAAGCTCCCGTCCTTGTTCACACACTTGGCAGGATTGAAGTTGTCGATGAAAGCCACGATCTTGTCATAGGCAAGCCTGTCCTCGTCGTCCAACTCGTGGGGCTTCGTGAGATAGCTCTCCATCCCACTTTTAAAGTGGACCTTCTGCCACTCAGGGGGAACTTTTCTTCCAAGGTCTCCGCCTTCTGCCCGTCCACGAGCTTCACCACGCGCTCAAATAAGGAATCGACGGTTGCGTGCGTTACAGGCTTCACGAGGAGGTATCTATCCTTGAAGGACCAGACAGAGTCCAGATACGTTCTAAATAGCTTCCCCGACTGTTTCAAGGATACCCAGTTGTGTCATCCATTATGAGTCTGCTGCTGAAGATGGAAGAGGCGTAAAAATAGCGGAGCGTAGCACCGACGCAAAGATGTTGGCACACAAACTTGAACGCCCGCATGAACGCGATCACATTAGGATGAAGCTACAAAGGCGCAAACTCCAACCATTGAAATACCCCCTCTTGAAAATCACTGAAAGGAAGACGAAGCCTCACATCCCAAAAGGCGAACTCGTACATCAGGAAGCACTTCCCTGGGTACGACGAGCAGATCTAGTCCATTTCCTTGGGCTTGTAAACCAGCCAGTTCGCGGATGCCCCTTCCTCTCGGTTCTTGAGGGTAAGGAATGCGTTCGAGTCGTCGAAGATGAAGCGCGAAGCAACGGCTAGGGGCTCCAGCTCGGCCCAATCGGATGGGGATACAACATTTGGGTCGACCGAATTATCTTCGACATCTGCACCGACGTCTTCTACGTCAACCACGACGGCGTCCTCGGTCTTTGGAGCCATTTAACCTGAAAAGCAGAAGGAAATGGTGAATTCGACGTTAAGATCAAATACACCCTTCCACCGCAAATCAAGTGAAAGGGCGAAAGAAAAGTGCGAGGACACGCCCTCGACCAAAGCCCTTGTCGACAAGCGCGTAGTCATGGGGAACTTCTCCTCAACATAAAGCGCAAAGCTTACTACGCGGGGTGGGTCTCCTTGACAGAAAAAATTCATATCATGATCGTCAAAGGGAGTAAACCTCCTCGACGCAAGATCTCTTTCTAGACCCCCGCGGCGAGGAAGTCCCCCCTACGTTAACTCAGCGAAGACGCTAAATGCCTCGTGGGGTCCCCGAGACCTTCATTGAAAACTTCATGAGTTTGCCAGAATCATCATGAGTTCCCTAGTATCTTCATTGAAAACTTCATAAATTCACCAGAAACTTCATGGGATCCACCAGAAACTTCATGGACTCCCCGAAAACTTCATCGGAATCTCCATCCAAACCTCATGAAGTTCACTGGAAAGTTCACGAGAGCACCGGAAAATGCATAACTACTATGCTAGCCAGAAAAGGAAGAAGACTTACGTGTGTAAAGAAGATTTTGGAAAGCTGCGGCGGGCCGATGAACGAGAAATGAAGAGAGCAGAGGAATTTGAGGGATTCGTTTAAGAGCTTGAATGTTGTGAGCATTTCAAATGAGTCTCCCCTCCTCATATTTATATCCGCTGGCACGCAGAACGAATTGTTACCTAGGCACTCAAGCACCCCTACTCATATCCGTCATAAGTATTTATTACTTCTGACACGTGGCTCAAGAAGATATCACGCTTGTCCCTTCAAGCCCCCTCACACGGCTCAAGGAAATGACGTGTCTGCTCCTTCCACTTACGTCAAGCATAATGCTCGACTCTCGCACTGTCACGAACACTTCCTCGGGGAATGTTGAAAACAAGCCCCCACGTGAGCACTTGTCCTCAAGACAAACGCAAAAGTGGACCCTATCGTCGACCACATGCGGACCCCGCTGTCGAGCACGACTAATAGCTTCCACGATTATTCACGAGCATAGTCCCGCGAGCTCGTCACCTCGGGCACGAACGATGCTCCTCCAAGCGAGTTCCCTCCGCTCCTCTTTGACATAAGAATTGACTCTTAAGTTATTACTTGTATGCTTCGGAGCAACGAATTAGGGGCTCCTGTTCTAGACTGGGCCAGAACCTGGCCCACCATCGGGCACGATCCAACCCAACTCCTCGTCGAGGAGGGCCCAACACAAAGGCCCAATACATCATCCTGCGGGAGGAAACGCTCCTCACGCGTCTTCCGCACGTACCTCACATGCTCCCCACGTGGGGACACATCGCCGACTGAACCCGCGCCTTTCGCGGAGCAGATGACCCAGGACAAAGAACACGTGCTAGTTTTCCCTACTCCACGTAAATCTTGGTAGTTATCTGTATTGGGCCTAATGATCCAACCCAATGCAGATAACCATTTGCCTAGCGCTGGGGGCACATTATAAATACCCTCATCCACAGGACGGTCAGGTATTATAAACTCATACTTTATGTACTTGCTCTCTTTCGCTCTGAACCTCACTTTGGCATCAGAGTGTCTTGCAGGTACACCCCATCCTCTTCTCTACCACCGGTGAACTTGGAGATCACGACGTGTTACTAGCTGCTGATCCTTTTTCTGATTCGGTAAGATCAATTTTGTTCAACACTTATGATGAGTGGTTGAAGAGCATTTCCTCGTACATTGCATTCTCCAGGATGATTCTGGTTCTGCATGCACTTCATGTGAATAATGAAAAAGCAAAGATGTTACTGAAGCCAGATAAAACTATTGTCACTGAACCTCATCATATATGGCTTTCTCTAAGTGATGACAAGTGGATGAAGGTGAAATTCAATTCGCAGGTGGAGTTTGCATTAAGAGATCTTATACTTTTTGATTATGCAAAGAAAAACAATGTGAATACTTCCGCTTTGACTCAATCTGAGATTCATGATATTATACTTGGAGCTGAGATTACTCCACCATCACAACAGCGACAACATATTACAGAGATTGAAAAAAGGTTATACATTTTTTACTATTTCCTAGTGTCACATCGGCGAAAATCAACCGGCGGAAAAAAACAGATGAGTCGCCACCGAACGTTATTTATCCCGACGTAGGGAAAAGAAACAATCGAAGTAAACCTCAACAAAGGGAAAGACATGGTCATCGCAACCATAGCTTGGGTTCGGGAGTCGGTTACGCGAGAGGAAGGTATTAGCACCCCCTCGCGTCCATCGTACTCGATGGGATCCATGCTTGTTGTTATCAATCAAAGGGTGTAGGGTATCTGAAGCTCAACTGCTAACTGGAAACGGGGGAACGAAGAAATTGGGGGAGAAAATAAAAGGTGAATCGATAGGACATCATCGTCCTAGGCCTACGTATTCCCTCGGGAGCGGGAAAGTCAGAGTCAACGTAGTTCGGAGGACTACGGGATTGTGGGGGGAAGGTTGCTCGCCAAGACATCGCGTCTCGTGCCTACGTATCCTCAATCTGACGTGAAGGAGGAAGTCAGAGCAGTTGTAGTTTGAACTACGGGTCGGTTGTTTATTTTTTTAGTGGAATACGTCAACGTTCACGTTCTAGCAGTTTAGGTGTTGCCGCTCTTTGTGGGAGTCTTACGCGTTTACCTGTTTGCGGTAGAACAGAAATGACGCATCCTTTACGATGAGAGTGAGTGAGATGAGAAAAGAATCCCGAAGGAAGACGGATGTTTGTTTTTGTCTTTTAGAAGAAAGTGTTTTGATTTTGCTTTGTTTACGATATGCAAAGTGTTAAAGTCTATGATATAGTGAACACTTTGTGTAACGAGTCACACGCCTCGTGCGACAAAGCATACTATGTACTTAAGGCTCATGGCACACAGAGCACATCTTTATTCATTAAGTGCTTTAGCTTTTCTTTGAGAGAGAGAGAAGAGATGACTCAAGGTTTGAAAAGAAAATCTAATGGGGGACTCAATCCTAGTGTTAGCATGCATCATTGATCCTATGATTGAATTATGAGGAAGAAAGGGAAGATGTCTACCTAAGTTATCATACATGGATTGGTAACCTAATGTCCATCCTACTTTGAACCTAATCCAAAATTAGATTCAATCTAGGAGCCCTATGGGGAACATGTCGTCAGACAAGTAAACATTATGTAACTCAATCCATAAACAAAAGGAACTACAAGTAAATGAAAGAGTAAGCAGTGTCAATCAACAATAACATCAAACAATCAAGGTAAGAAAAGGGGGAGCTTTAGCCAAGGGGTCATATCAACCGAGGCAAACAAGCTAGCTGTGGGAAATAGGGATACTCACCCAATGGTATCGAGAACTATGGAGAACAGAGTAAAGAAGGGGAAGATGAGAATCAGATCACATAAGCATCAATATCGGTCAATGCGAGCTATAGGCAAGGTGTGGGGGTCTGATTGCTAGACTCTCCTTCCACTTGACGAACTCGATAACAAGAGTAAGCTATGTTCAAAGCATCAACATGAAATGTGAGCTATGAATGACTTGGAACTAGAAATGGCGGGAGTCGATTGTGGACTCTCATTCCGCCTAATGCCTTCTTTGAGGACTTTTCGGGGAAATGAGGAATGGGATGCCTCTTTGAGGTCTTTAGCATAAATATAAACACACACATACAGAGCCTCCTTTGAGGACTTTCCAGAAAAATGCCCGCAAAAAAGAAACGATCGGGACTCCAATCCTACTTCTCATGTTATTTGAAAAGGAGAAAGTGAGTATAAGGGATGAAGAGTACTACCGGATAACAACGTACGCAAAGCGACGTAAGCGAAGCAACGTAAGCTCATGAAAGTCTCGAGCCTATTAACATCAATGAGCAAAAAATGTTAGAAGTGGACTTAATTCACAAATGAAAGTGGAATAAGCCAATCGGATAAACACCATCGGAGACTCTTTCAAAAATCCTTGCACAAGCTAGCACACAAGTTAGTACTAACAAGCAATTGCAATAAACCACAAACAGCAGCAACAACAACGCTCCTACACTTGTACAACCATAAAAACCAGCAACAAACAGAAATAGCCTACAACAGCTACTATTTCCAGAACAGGACAGGTATGTAATCAACCAGACATAATAGCTACATTCCACGGCTTACATTTTCAGAACAGCAATGTATACAACAACAACTACATTCATTCAATTAACTAATGTACAAGAAGGGTCATACCTCAATGGGATCAAGCAATCATTACTAAACAAGCATGCCTCCTTAAGGTCAAGCAAGCCTTATTACTCTCTAAATTGACAAGCATAGAACTCAAAGCTCATTAAGTTAATTCACTAATCAAAGAAGAATAACCAAAGTTAATCAATAAGCTTCCAATGAAAATGAAACACAAAAAAACATGTTAATCAATTCTAATAAGAAGTAGCATGATATTCAAACAATACCATGAAAAAAATCTCAATCAAAGCAACATAATATTCAACTAATATTATGTGAGAATCTCAATCAAGTGACAACATAATATTCAACTAATATCATGTGAAAAATCTCAATCAAGTGGCAACATGATATTCAATCAATATTCATGTAAAAATCCTAATCAAGCATGAAAACTTTAACACTACTTGACATGCAAAAAAATCTTTAATCAAACATGAAAAATTATCCCTAATTGACATGCAAAAAAAATCCTACAAGAGGTAACTAATATCATGTAAAAAGTCATTCGAACGCATTTGAATCAACAATTCAAAACAAATGCCAAAAATTGAGAAAATGACAATTAAAAAATGCCAAAAATTAGTTAATATCCTAAAATACTAACTTGAAAAATTCTGGAACTTTCAGAGTCAAGGAACTATTTTCAGAAAATCGTTTTCGAAACAATTATCAAAGATGATATAAACAATTACCAAAGAAGCTAGGGGTGCAGGCAGTAGATTCTTATGTTCAAAATTAACTTATGGGTTGCATAGGGAGGTGCGAATAGCGAAACGTATAGGCCCATGGAACAAAGGGGCCCTGGCGGTCTACGGTAGTCCCTCAGTCAACATTCTTGACTGATATGGACCGTCAGATTGCATGAATGATGATGATGATGCATCGTAGGGCAGTAAGCACAGGGGTGTAGGGTAAGAAGCCTAGGACGGCATGCATTATATTAACCAGGTGGTCCTAACGGACGGTGACAAGTGTCACCGCCGGAGTGGACCAACACCACCAACCCTTATTTCCGCATTGTCTTTATATGAATAACATGAACACTTAAGCTCTCAAACGTCTATCTCTGTCTCTCTCAAACGTCTCTCTCTCTTTCTCTCTCTCTATGTATCATCGCCGGGATTCACATCTTGGCCGGAGAAGACGGTGGACGGCGGCGCCACCGCGGCCTTCTCCGGTGATCCATTACCCCCAAACACAAAACATTGAACACTACCCCCCACTCAAATTAGCTCCTAAATCCAAATATGCAATTAGCTTTCTCAAAATCGCAACCAAAAAGTGGGATCGAAACTTCCGATCGAACGACTCTAGAATCAAGTTCGCTTATAATCGCTCTACACAAATCACGACCTAGCTAAATTCGCTCAACGAAACGAGGATGCAAAATCGAAATTAACACTATTCTCGCACAAATGTTCAAGTGAAGCAAGAAGATGAATCAGAAGACTTACAATGAATTCGAAGCTTTTTCAGGTACGAAACCGCTTCAACTCTGACTCTGCTCTTCTTCGCGTCTGAGAGCCGTGTTGTTGCGTGTTGCGATGTTCTTAATGAATTCTGAATTCAGTTATGGTTGTGTTGAATTTGTGATGTTGATGTTGGACTCTACAATAAACTTCTTCTTCTTCTTGCTACAAATCTGAGTTGTTGTTGTGATGTGTTGATTCTTGATGAAAGCTTGTTGCATCATCTTTCGCGCGAGATGTCGAAACCATTGAGTTTCGGCGCTGTTCTTCAAATCGCCACCGTTGTTGCAGTGAATTGCAGGTATCGAATTGAATGGATGAACATGGATATTAGGAAATTGTTGATGAAATTGATTAGCGGCTCAAATCATTGTTTCTTTTCTTTACAGTGAATTGATAGAGATGAGGGAGGCTTGTGATCTTCACGAAGAATTGCGGTTTCTGCAAAACTCCAATTTGTTGAATCTTGTTGAGGCTATGAAGAAGGAGTTTGGAAGATGATGTGGAAAGAATGGAGAAGCTTGGAGATGGAGATTGAGGATTGTTACAGTTAGAGAATTTTGAAGGTGTTGATTGAAAACTGTTATGGTTAGTTCTGTTAGAGAAACTGTTAGGAATTGGGAGTTATCCTTGGTAACTGTTAGAGAATGGATTTGTTTAGAGTGTTATGGTGAGTTTTCTATTGTGAGATTGGTTAGGGTTGGGAAATCGGTTAGGGTGGTTATGTTAGTTCCGTTATGAATTGGTTAGGACGATTTCTATTAGGACTTGTTTTTTGTAACTAATTTTCTCTCTTCTGTTGTGTCATTTCCCTTTTATTCACTGCTATATGTATTTACAAAATTCTGTGAAGGATGTGTTCCCCATTCCATTTGCTGTGTATCTTTTTCTGATAAATTGGCTCTGCTGCTATTTATTGCGCCTTGTCCTTACTGAAATCATTATTCTCAAGAAATGTGAGTATGAAATATATTACCAAGAACCACTACAAAGCAATGTGAAAACATCATTTAGATGTTGATGCGCCTTCTGTGACATGTTTGACAAGTAAGTGTCCTATTAGCCCACCAAGAGCAGACAAAGTGATTTCAGGATGAATCACCTTGGTCAGAACATGGTCCAATGAATTAAACGAACTTAAAATGTCCCTTTGAGTGAATTGAATCACTAATTTATGAGTTCCCCTAGTCAGCGATCGACCGCATAGGAGTTAATTGTAGCGTGGTTGAGAAGATTCCCTTTTCCTTTTGGTAATGAAACAGGATTGGATTCTAAAAAATGGATATTGCTTTCTTCAAAATCACGTATGGATTTTGACAATAAAGCCTTTTCCACATCAAATCCCTTTGTTTTGCCTTGAAAGAGGGCCTTATTGGTTTGTAGAATGTCTACAAGTCCACGAGTGAGCTTCATGGTAATAAGGAAAGGTTCTTGAAATGTATATGACTTAAATTGAATTCATGGTCATAAGAGTGAACTTGGACAATGGTGTATTTTATTCAAAACAATTGGAGATGGATTCAGTTTATTTGGTTTTGGACTTGAATTTTACATAATGGTTTTGGGGTTAAAAATTGGGTATCGGTTTTATTTGAAATTTATATGGATATGGCAAAGTGGATACCATGGTATGGATAATTGGGTAATTGAATTTTCAAATGGATATTGAAATGGACCAAAAGAAAGTTATATGGATAATAACAAAGAAATGGATATGTAGGTGGACAATTAGACTTGGTTTAATGGACTTGTATCTTAGCTTTCCAGAGATCCATATATCAATTCATGACAAATCAAACCCGCAATCTCAATTAATCCCCCAACCTCAATCTCAAGTCTCTATTAGCTTGCATTACAAGCAACAAGAAATAAACAACTGAGGGAACGACAGTGCCTTGACCATAATATGAATCCACAACTCGATCTCTTGCACCATAACCCAAGACTTCTTCACCATGAAACTTTGACCACCACTGATACTCTTGAGAAAACTTGAAGAAGATAAACTTGTAGCTTGATAAACCTTGATAAAGGAGATATTTATGACAATCTTTGCTTCAAACTTGAATGAGGAGAACCTCAAAGCAAATAACAAAACCTTGATTCAAATAACCTCCGTAGTCCCATGTCTTAGAAGACCAATGCAATGTATGATAACGAGTTCATGACCTAATGGATATGCAGATGAATGCGAAACAAAAGCCAGTTATTGATGGTATAAATAGGAGGGCAAATTTTGGGGTGTTACAGCTGGAAATATAATTCAACTATATTTTTCTCTAGTCACCTCTATTGTTTATGTATGACCTAAAATTGGTTAATACTGCCATCTCAATCTAGAATATTTTCTCTACCTTTTCAATTTTTACTAAACAGGCAGATGAAACAAACTAAGTGACAACTGTAACAACAAAAACCTCAAATGTTCACTGTGAAGAACTTATAGTTACAACCACAAGTCCCAATGAGCAACCTACTTTTGGTTCGATTAATGAATGGCGTCTTAGAGAAATATCAGCCACAAATTATTCCTTAAAGTAAACCACATATTTGTGAACTCCAAAGGTATAAAGGTTGATATCATTTTTATATTGACTCAATTCTCGAATTCATCTCTTTTTTTATATTGACTTTGGGTTCAAGTGATTAATACAAGCAGATGAACTATAAAGTTGTGGCAGTTTAATCACTCAAGGAATGAAAGCTCGGGCAGGTCTGAAGTTCAACTATGTCGTGACATGTCAACTATATAGTAAGCAGAAAGAGGAGCAAAAGCCGGGAGTTGTTGATATTGTTTTACATATGTAAAGGTCAGCTCAGCAATGTTATTGTGAAACTTTTTTTCCTTAGTTCTAGTTTGATATGTAGGCCCATATGGTAATGCCCATTAGGACTTTGTAGCATATTATTAATGCTTGTTAATCCCACAAGAAGGTTCCAATCATTAATCTCACACTTCAATCTCTTTTTTCAATTTCATTTTTGTTGCTTATACTGAAATTACTGTGCATCTATTTTCTGTGTTGTTGTGTTTAGTCTTGAGGGTTTTACTTGTGTTTTTATATGCAGTGGATTGGTCATAACTGCTTATATTATGAGAAGCGAGAATCTATCACTAGAAGGTGTTAAATGAAACCTTTAGTTTCTTTAAAGTCTTCAGGGACTTTCCTTTTAGTAGTGACTTTCTTTTTGTTTTTAGAATAATTTTTAGTGACTTTCCTTTTGGTAGTGACTTTCATTTTGGAGCTGTGAATTTGTTTGCCCCAATGATGGTTTTCTCGAGCATGTGTGTATTAACAAGGTCACACTATATGCTACAATAAATAGGATTTTGTGTAGCAAAATAGGATTCTTTCCATTAATGTACTTGGTGTTGTTATATATTCACACAAAATATTGAGAGTTGATGTTGTTGTTGTGTTGAATGCTCGCTGTTCATCATCATTTTATTGTTAATTGAGATATATTTCTGTCATCATTCACTATATTTTGTTGTATCCCTTTGTAACTCTATTCTCTTTGTTTTAATAAATTTATTCCAAAAAAAATATAAGCAAACCATTGCAATTTTCTATACTGCTTATTTTGTATACATCATTTTTTCCGTTGACTTATTCCATGCTTGAAGTTGAGGAAGGAATGGGTTTCAACAAAGAGATCCTTGACTATGAGTATGGTCAATAGTGAGGTAATGACGTAAGTAAGTAGAGTTGGTGGTATTAAACCATTTTTTATCTGTCCAGATGTTATAGCTAGTTTGGAAGTGTATAAGTGACATTATATTAGGAATGTGATGTAGAAGTGATAGTTTCTTAGAAATTATATCTAGTTTTGAAGTGTATAGCTAGTTGTTGAGAAGTTCCAAATTTGTGGTTATCGCTATCTAAGGAATAATTTAGACTATCTACTCATGTTTATGGTGTATCGGTTATGGTAGTAGTGATAACGATATTTTATAACATTAATAGAGTTGGAATAGAGTTAGAATTTATTTTTAATTTTGTTTTTTTATAATAATGCTAAAATATTTAAGGTAAATTTGTTTAAATATACACAATTTGCGGCGGTTCAAACCGCCACAATTTACCATCGCAATCAACAATAAAAACAAAAATCAAAATGATATTCCACGACGAATGGTAATTCTCGCAATATTCAGGTTACGTCAGTTTCTTAACCGTCGTGAAAGAGAACGACGATTGGTGTGACGATTTTGACAACAGCTGCAATACAGCTTCACGACACACGTTTCTGGGACGAAGATGCAACCATCGTAACATGCAAATTGCGACGATTCTAACTGTCGTGACCTGCCACAATGAATCGTCACAATTTTCCAATTTTCTTGTGGTGTAATGATTGCCTTAGAGGAGGCAAATCGAGAGGGTGGTCTAATGTCTCAATTGAAAGTGAATCTCAAACAACCCTTCTATTTGGGTTATTCTGGGTGTCAACACGAGGGAGCATTTTTAATATTGGGGTATTTATTTTTATGAGCAAAACACCTTGTGAGAGACACACCACATACTCACCAAAAACCATAAGATAATAGGTGTATGGATTCTCCCACTTATTAATGTTTAAGTCTTCACATTTCTAACCAATGTGGGACTTTCCCACACTACTTACACTTGTTATTCTCAACACTCCCTCTTAAATATGAGTCTATCCACAATACTCCTCCTCAAGTGGAAGCTCTTTCATCCACATACACTTGTACTTCCATTGACACTCTTCAATGAAGCACTCTAACCACGACCATATAAGGATACTTTCCATACAAGAGAGTCGGTCCCCTCACTCGAACCAAAGGCTCATGATACCATTGTTGGGGTTATTCAGGGTGTCAACACGAGAAAGTATTTTTTTAATATTAGGGCCTTTCTTTTTATGAGCAAAAATCCTTGTGAAAGACACACATCACATACTCACCCAAAACCATAAGGTAATAAATGTGTGGTTTCTCCCACTTACAAATGCTCAAGTCTCTACATTTCTAACTAATGTAGAACTTTTTCACACTACTCACATTTATTATTCTCAACACCTTCATTGTGACATGATGAAATCCCTTATTCCTTGGGATCTCCAAAATAAGTGGTCATATTGCAAGTATGTTCCTTTAAGTAGGATTTACACACACTTTTTCAGAGAAGGAAACAAGTGCGTAAATAAAAGAGTCATGACATATTGATTTTTCACTGAGATGTGTTACCAATTTTCATTAGGGATAAGTTTTTCAAAGATATATTGAATTTGTCTTATTACAAATTTGCTTGACTTTGACTTTAAAAATTGGCGGCTCATAATTTTTTTTTTACTTTTTTGTCTTTCTTGGGTAAGGTCTAGCCCCTCTAGATGTACATATTTTTTAGGCTTAAATGCACTTTTGGTCCCCATAGTATCATTTATCTAAACTTTTGACCCCCCTTTAAAAAAACCCAGGTTTTGGGTCCCTTGTTTTGAATTTTTTTGGGATTTTTTTGGCCCCCCCTCCAAATTAGGGTATGTGGCATTGTAGATTATGACATGGCAAAGCTTATAATTGCCAGCTAAATTACCACATCATTAAACACAATTTTAATTTTAAAAAATCACAAAATAAAATAACCTTATGTTATTTTTATTATTCTGAATATTTAATATAAGTAGTAACCTATCCCTAATTGCATTTCCATCGTAACATTATTTAAGAGGAAATTTCTCAGAAATTGTGAACCCTAGAACAGCAAACGATTCAAACGCACCAAGTACTCTGAAGCTTCCATGGAAAATCCTGGTCTTTCCAAGACGAGCAAAGGCGTCAATTTCTGCCTCAGGTATGTTGTCGTATTCTTTCCCCCACGTTCTTCCTTTATTTCATTTCATTCTTAGTTTAATGGTAATGGTGGACCCCAAATGGTTTAGGGTTTTTTTCGTTGTATTTTACCGTACTTGGTGGTCCCTTTTTGTATTAGGGTTTAGAATACTTTGTGTTTTAGGGTTTTGTGATCCTACCATTTCTTCATTAATTAAGTCTTGTTTGTGTGGACCCATTCTGACAATGATGTACGAATTAACACAGGCCAACCAAGTGTCAAACAATTAGGTTTAGGATTCACCATGAGGTGCACTCGTTGAAACTCCTGTCAGACTGTATGTTGGTGGATTTGTTACAGAAATGGACTGGAAGTGGGATGTAGATTATCTGTCATATATGGAGTTGTTTGAACTGATTAAGAAGGATAAATATGTAGACATTAAGTGGGATGTAGATTATCTGTCATATCTGTCATACCTGGGTTTTTTAAAAGGGGGATCAAAAGTTTAGAAAAATAATACTATGGGGACCAAAAGTGCATTTAAGCCTATTTTTTATTTAATTTTACATAATAGTATATATTTAGTTAAAATTAGGATCTCTTATGTTTATTTACGCATGTACTAGTAGCATATATTTTTTAATTTTATTTTATATAGTAGCATATACTAGTATCATTTTAAATATTACAATTTACACATGTGGTTGATTTTTTTTTTCTTTTTAAATTTACTCTCTCTCTCTTTTAGTACAAGAGATTTTACACACGTTTTTCAAATATGGAAAGTTTATTGTTGTATGTTAACTTTAAATTGACACTATATTTACAAAACTACAATTAAAAAATGAGAATAGTAAAATTCATTGATTAAGATCTTAATCATAAAAAAATCACTATTAAAATTTACACCATTTTTAGCATTAACGAGTGTAATAAAGATTTGAGGATAAATAATACACACATATTTCATTATTAAGGTGTTTATTGTGTAATGTTACACACTTAAATTTAAAATGAGACTTTACATACAAATCTACCACCACATTTGTTTTATACACCATTTTTAGTAAAACCAGTGTAAATTCTTAAATTATACTATTATTTTTGTACATGTATTCATTATCAAATCAAAAAATTTAAGAAGGATTGTTTGTTTTTTAAAGTTGATTTCGCTAAGGCGTATGACTGTGTGGATTGGTCGTACCTTGAAGATATGATGGTTAAGATGGGATTTGGATGCAATTGGCTGAAATGGATTCGCGGCTCTGTTTTCAATAGTTTCACGTCGATCTTAATCAACGGGAGCCCTTCGAGGGATTTCAAGGTGGGGAGGGGGTTAAAGCAAGGCGACCCGTTAGCTCCATACTTATTTGCTATAGCTGCTGAGGGATTGGCAAGTCATACCAGATCTGCTTCTTCTAATTCTATGCTATCTGAGTTTAAGATTAAAGATACCTCCACTGTTAGTATTTTGCAGTTTGCCGACGATACCCTCCTTATTGGAGATGGTTCGACCACTAATATTTGGGCTTTTAAATCTATTTTGCGTGCGTTTGAATTGATATCTGGGCTCAAAATTAACTATCATAAAAGCTGTTTATTTGAGATCGGAGTGGATATAGATTTTCTGGCTGTTACTGAGGGATTTATGAATTGTAAAACGAGAAGACTTCCTTTTAAATTCCTGGGTTTGACAGTCGGAGGGAATCCTCGTCGGTACTCCTTTTGGAAACCGACTATTACTAGCTTTAGGAACAGGCTCTCTTGCTAGACAGGGAGGACCTTGTCTATTGGAGGAAGAGTGTCCCTCATCAACTCGGTCCTGGTTAGTTTACCTATCCATGCTCTGGCATTTTTTAAGGCCCCTAGGAAGGTAGTGAATGAGATTATCGGTATTCAGCGACGGTTCCTTTGGGTTGGCGCCTCTACCAACAAATATATTCCTTGGATTTCGTGGAATTCGGTTTGTAAGCCAAAGGAATTCGGTGGTCTTGGAATCAAACACTTAAGGCGGTTCAATCGTGCATTGCTCACTAAATGGTTGTGGAAGTTTACTGTTGGCGGCAATGAGTTATGGAGGAAAACTCTTGTCACCAGATACGGTAACTTGAGTATTAAAGTTCAGACCTACCACGATGTTGGCAGATTGAAGTCAGATTCTCCTTGGATGACTGATATTCTGTCGAACGCAGTCACCGAGCTTCAAGAAAATTTCTGCGATTTCTTGGAATGTTCTGTAGGTGGAGGGGAAGATGTTGCTTTCTGGAAGTCTGCTTGGACGGGGAATTTGGCGTTGAAATTCCAATTTCCTTCTCTGTTCGATAATTTTAGAAAGAAGGCGATGTTCGTTAGTCAGATAGGAGTTTGGGAAGGAACTCAATGGCAGTGGAAAAACCCTTCATTGGTGGATAGCGCTAATTCTGGAAATTCTGAGTTTGAAAGGAGGACCTGCAATTAGTTTTTGGAAAATTTCTCTGCGGTTAAAGATGGTTTTGATAAATGGCAATGGACACTAGATGATTCTAAGGTGTATTCGGTTAAATCCTTCTACCATTTCTTGAATTCGTTCTTATTAGTTGAGCTCCAGCCTGATATTGCAGATTCGCTGGGGTTACTTTGGAAGACGGTGATGCCGACGAAAGTCCATATTTTTGGTTGGAGATTGGTGCTCGATAGGCTCCCGACGAGATGTAACTTGGAGAAAAGAGGAGTAATCGATAATGAGCATGATAAGGTTTGTGTGCTTTGCTTCCGTAATCTTGAGGATAACACCCATCTCTTCTTCTCGTGTCACTTCTCCTTATTGGTGTGGGCCAAGATCTGTGATTGGGTTGGTATCAGTAGAATTTCGGAAGATTCTTGCAGTCTCCATTTGAAGGCTTGGAACCTGAAACTTAAGGGTCGAGGTAAAGTCGGAAAGATAAACTCTATATGGTTTATGTCTTGTTGGATCTTATGGAAGGCTAGAAATAATATAATGTTTAATGATGCTTTATATAATGAGGAAGATATTGTTAGTCTTATTAAAGTTGTATCGTGGAATTGGTTGATTTTAGGTCATGAAGATAGTAGAAAATGTAGTCTGTACGACTGACATAAATTCCCGTTCGATTTTTTGTAATTGCCCTCCTTGAGTTTGGAGGTGTTGTTTTGGTTTGAAATTCCATTAATCTCCTATTAATGAATTGCTTATAAAAAAAAATGATATAATTATAAAGTCTGATTCCGAAGATCTTCCAGCCAATTCTCCATCAATATTTCTTCATTCATTCCTATTCTAGCCCAATCATTAATCAATATTTCTTCATTCATTCTTATTCTGACTTACAAATCTTTTAAAACTTTATATCATCAATTCAGATTCTATTTGAATTGACTTATTTTAATTTATTTATTGAAATATATGTACTTAAAAAATTGTTTGTGATAATTTGTGAAAAGAACTTATTACATATTTATAAATTATTTTTAACTTATTATAATAAATTAAATAGTATAATTTGGCTAAAATACGAAAAACATATATCTTTTAAGAAAAACATTCTTCAAGATTGTTTAAATAATATTAGCTTCTCTTAAGAGAATTTTTAAAAAGGAAAATGCTTATTAATAAGAAAATGTGAAAACAAAAAATACAAAAAAAATTCTCAACCATTCATTATCACCACTATTCCATGATCTCTATTAAAATGAAAATTAAATTTAAAATCAATTTAAAATGCATCTCTAAAATAGTGACATGTGTGTATTCTTGCATTTCTTCTTTAAATTATTTCGTCCTAAATAGTACTAATCTTTTAAAAAATAAAATATAAATCAAACAAGTTAGTTAAGACTGAAATACTAAACAATACCATATCTAAAAAATGGTAAATGTATGAATCATTAATTTCTAAATTTAATTATTGAAAATTAAATATTAAGTAGAATTATTAAATAAACTTCAAGTGAGATTCCAGATATGAAATAAATTAATTCAAGTGAGATTCCAGATATGAAATAAATTAAAACACTATACCAACAATCCAGATCAAATAATTCGTCCTTGTACTGATCATGTTTTCCGAGAAGATTATGAGTTTATCATAGCTTATTGGGGTGTGTTTGGTTTAAACTTCTAATTTTCGAATTAGGGACCTTCACATCTTGATTAGCTTTTGGTGCCTGTGGTGTTCTTCGCGTCCTGTATCAGTCTGTGTTATTGTCTGGGTGAGGTTTTCGGTCTTCTTCATTGGCATGGTTTGGGAGATTGCTACTAAGAAAGGGTTTTGTTTCATATCGCCAAAATGGGATGTTTTCTCGAAGGGGAAACGATCTTGGGATGGCTCATCTATTATGTCGGTGTACTTTCCTGAGTTCCCTGATCGTATGAGCTCTGCAGAATTCTTTGAGTTATTTGGTTGTGAAGGAGATGTGGTGGAGGTGATGATCTCTCCTAGGCGGAACATTCTGAGCAAACGGTTTGGTTCCGCAAGGTTTACAGATGTGTTAGATGCAAGGGTACTTGCGGTGAAGATCGATAACATTCAGATTGATGGACGGAAGATTCATGCTAATCTTCCTAAGTTTGATATAGGTAATAGGTTCAAGACGAAGATGGATGGTGGAAAAGCTTTTTGAAGGCCATCATCGGCGTTTTGTTCGTCGTACTGAGGTGACCAAGAACCTATCTTCTCCTTGGAAAGAAGGATGCAGTTCGTATGCTGATGTGGTTCGAAAGGTGGGATTTTCAGATAAGGCTAAAGTGAATGATGGAACAAAGTTTGGCGTGGTTTATTCATCGGATAGTTCGCGGAAAGATATTCTCAGAAAAGCTTATATAGGCTCTACTATGTACCCGGTATGTCTTATAAGGTAAAGCTTGGGTTGGTTTGAAGGGGTACACTGCTATTGAAATCACTCTGATCGGGCCTTCTCTATGCCTCCTGGAAGAAACAACGGATGGTGAAATCTTCAATCTGATTGAAAATGGTCAATCGGTTTGGAAGAAATGGTTCATGGATATAAAGCCTTGGAAGGAAATTGATGTTGATATCGAGAGGGTGGTTTGGTTGCGGTTGAGCGGAGTTCTGATACATGCGTGGCACCTGGATTTCTTTGAGGTTTTTGCGAGCTCCTTCGGGACATTCATCAAGGCCGATAAAGCCACTGTTTTCGGTCTATGTAAAGATGTTGCTAAAATTCTGGTTAAGGTTCCTTTTGGTTTCATTTTTCGGGATTTCTTGGACGTATTATTGATGAACTTCCCTTCAAGATTTTCATCTGTGAAGTTGTTATGGAGCCAGTGAGGGGATCGTTGGTGAATAGTGATAACGTGATCTCTGAAATGGAATCGGAGCTGTCCTGTTCAGAAGATGAAAGAAGGAGCTGTTTTAATGGCTTCCAGGGTGTTGTTGACGAGTTTCGACCGGAGATTTCGGATCCTCACATTCTCTCTCCAGTTGAGGAAGAAGACGATTCGCTGGAAGTTGGTAGGGCCACGTCGGCTGCTTCTTGCCCATCGGTCAATGTGTTTTGTTCAAGGGACAAAATGCTGCAGTGTTCTGTACCGGGTGATAGAGACAGGGGGATGGATATAGATGAGTTGGCAGGATTAGGGACTTTTGATAAAGCAATCTCTTCTATTTAGGAGCTTTCTCAATTGCCAATCCCTAGGTGTCAGGAGGATTTGGTTGTTAGGAGGAGTGAGCAGAATAGCGTGGGGAATAATGCTCCTTGTAATATCTCAAACTTTCAACCTGCTTTTGGGGAGAGTGTACAAGTTTGTGGTGGGCCCACTGTACCTTGTACAGTTTCTCTCACTTTTCCAGTGAGCGAGCTTTTTGAAGAGGGAATTAATATAGAGGAACATAAGAAACGTTCTTTTAAAAACAGCAGTAGAAGGAAGGTGTTAAAAAGTTTAAATTTGAAACACCTTTATGAGGTGGGTGGTCATTTTTCTAGCTGTAATAAGAAACAAAGAAAGCACAAGAGTTTCATAGGGAGAAAGGGAGATTGTCGTTATTATTCGTTGATGTCGGGAGGAGGGAAGGCGTATAGTGAAAATAGTAGGGACAACAGGGATTCTGGTATTAGGGCGGTGTTCCATGGCGAAAACTCGGCGGAGTCTGGAATCGTTAGATGCAATCTAAGAATTATGGAGAATTTAGATTCTAATATTTATGATATTTTATGGAAGGCTATCTCAAATTTGGGAGTTGAAAAGGGCGAATCAAAGGGAGATTTTCAAAGAAGATTATCTGAAATGGAGAGAGTTGATAAAGCAAAATTGTTTAGTGGGAAGGCGAATTTAAATTGGTTGAAATGATTGTGGGAATTATGAATATAAGAGGGGGATGCAACAGAGCTAAAAGGAGTAGGATTTCTCATATTATCGCTAAGGGCAAAACGGACATGTTTTTGATTCAAGAAACAAAAATTCAAGATTTGTCGGACAATGTGGCTCGAAGTTTTTGGAGAAGGGAGGAAGGTTTAGTTGGTATGGTGAGGACGGCAAGGCTAAAAGTAGGATTGATTGGTTCTTAGTAACAAATGGTATTGTGGAAGAATGGGGGGCGGTGGGTCAATTGATTGGTGAGAGGGACATTTCCGATCATTGTCCGATTTGGCTTTTAGTTGATAAATCAGATTGGGGTCCGAAACCTTTTAGAGTTAATAATGAATGGTTTTCCAACTCTTTTTTCCTTCCTTTTGTCGAAAAGGTGTGGAAAAATATTTATGTGGCCGGGAGGAAAGATTTTGTTCTTAAAGAAAAGTTGCGGTTATTAAAAAAGAGTCTAAAGTGGTGGAACACCAATATTTTTGGAAGATTCGATTTGGGAATGGAGGAGGGCGTTAAGGTTTTGAATGAAGGGGATGACGAGGAGGTGGATTTAGGGGAGTTTGAGGAGGAAGAACTCTTGAGAAAGAAAAAAAGGGCTAGTAGCATGTTTTGGGTGAATTTGAAGATTAAGGAAAATATGTTCATTCAAAAAGCTAGATTGAAGTGGCTTAATGATGGGGATTCTAATAGCCGCTATTTCCATAGAGTAATGAAAGAGAGGAGGAGGCGTAACTTCATTGGCTCTATTCGGTTAGAAAATGGTATTATTGATAAGGTAGAGGATGTTAAGGAGGGAGTGAGGAATCATTTCGCTTCTAAATTTTTGGAAACGGGCTTGGATAGGCTGAGACTTGATGGCATTGACTTTAAGGCTATTAGCCTTACGGAGAAAGCTCTTCTTGAAGCCCATTTTTCGGAGGAGGAGATTAAATAGGCGGTTTGGAGTTGTGAGGGTTCTAAGAGTCCAGGTCCCAATGGATACACTTTCCTTTTTATTAAAAAGTGTTGGTCCTTTATGAAAGAAGATTTTATTTGTTGTTTTCAAAGCTTTCACTCCGAAGCATTTTTCTCTAAGGCATTTGTTTCCTCTTTTTTGACATTGGTCCCTAAATCTTCTAATCCTATGGGATTGGAAGATTATAGGCCCATATGTCTCATCGGGTGTGTCTATAAAGCTTTATCGAAGCTTTTGGTGGCTAGATTGAAGTTGGTTTTGAATTCGGTTATATCCAATTGCCAAAGTGCTTTTGTCCCGGGGAGGCAATTGCTCGATGGCGTTTTGGTGGCTAATGAAGTGGTAGATTTTGCTAAGAAGGAAGGTAGAAGTTGTTTGCTTTTCAAGGTTGATTTTGAGAAAGCTTACGATAAGGTTAGTTGGAACTTCCTTCGTTTTATGCTCCGTAAAATGGGATTTGGGGAGGTTTGGATGAAATGGATGGAAGCTTTGATTTTTTCAAGTAAAATGTCGGTGCTTGTTAATGGTAGTCCTATGAAGGAATTTTTTATGGAAATAGGTTTGAGACAAGGAGATCCTCTTTCCCCTTTTCTTTATGTCATAGTTGCGGAAGGTTTGAAGGGTATGGTTTCTAGGTCGGTGGCGAATGAGAAGTTTGAGGGATTTAATATAAAGGGTAAGTGCCTTGTTGATATCCTTCAATTTGCGGATGACACCCTTTTGTTTGGTGAGGGAAGTTGGAAGCATCTTTGGGCTATTAAAGCGGTTTTGAGAGGGTTTGAATTAGTTTCCGGTTTGGGAATTAATTTTCATAAGAGAAAACTTATTGGTGTTAATTTGGAAAATAGGTTTTTGGAGGTTGCTTCTTTTTTCCTCTCTTGTAGGAGGGAGGATAGTAATTTTGTTTTCCTTGGAATTCCTATTGGTTTCAAATTCAATAGAATGGATATATGGAAGGAGTTGGTGGGGAAGATGAATCAGAGGCTTTCTTGTTGGAATAATAGATGTTAGACGATGGCTATGGATCTAGAAGGGGGGTTGAATAGATCCCTTGAGTTTTACACGCAAATGGACTACAAAATTCTATTTTAAAAAATTCTGTTTAACGGAAGCTGCTGCTGGATAAATCGTCTACAACGAACCTTCTACCAAAAGGATCGGATATGCACGAATATATTTTGGATGAGTATGAAGGAGAAAAATTCAGTTCTGAGTATTTCACTTACAAACGCAGACAACAAATTAATCACTTGCTTGATGTTTATTCCAATCCAATGAGGTTAATTGATAAACAATTAAAAGCACTGTGTTCGAATTTTGCTTGAAAACAAATTATCAAACACGTAGTGTGCGTAAACACACTATGTGCAGAATTTCTATGGAGAATAATGTGCAGATGCTCCAGAACACAATTCAACGAATTGTATTGATTTAACCAAAAGCAGTTTATCAGCGTATAATTATTCCACGACAGAAATTACGATAGTTGGCAACGTTACGAAATCGAACACTATTGAAATGTAAAAGAGTTAAGGGAAAGAGAGAGAACACCCGAGATTTGATTAGGCAGTTCCCCAATCGTCCTCGCTTTGGGTACGTCTGCCCCCAACTCCGCAAACGGAATTGAGATATATATATATGTTGCTGTTGCAAATTGTTTGTTACAAGAGAAAACTATGAACATACAAACCCCGAACGTCCTCGCATTAGAGTTCTTTCTTTCAATATTCAGGAGGTAGGTGACAGATATATATCCGACCACCGCCCAGTTTGGTTGAAATCTAAAAACATCAACTGGGGTCCTAAACCCTTTAGGTCCCTCAATTGCTGGCACTCTCACAAAGGATTCCTCCCTTTCGTCAAACTCAAATGCGAGTCTTATTCTTTTGAAGGCTCATTCAGCAACATTCTCCTTAAGAAGTTGCAAGCCCTTAAAGGAGATTTAAGATCATGGAATATCAATATTTTTGGTCATCTGGACCTTTCCTTCGAAGAAAAGGTGTATGAACTAAATCAGTTGGAGTGTAGCTCCTTTATTGGGAATGGAGGACATGATGAAATTCCTATTAAGGAGCGTCTCAGACTTCAGGAGGATATGTGGTCAACTCTGAGGCTGAAGGAAAGCTTGCTTGCGTAGAAATCTCGAGTGAAATGGCTTCGTGAGGGAGATAACAATACCAGATTTTTTCACAACTCTGTTAGATCGAGGAATTGTTCTAATCATATTTCTGCTATTAGAAAGGAAGGTACCCTTTTGGAGGATCCCGTAATAATTAAGGATGAAGCTAAGCTTTTCTATGAATCTAGATTCCAAGCTCATCCTCTGCTTAGAAGGTGTTCTAATGATTTCAGAGTTTAAGCCTTTGATGATTCTGATAGAAACAGTCTTGAAGCTGACTTCTCAGCTGAAGATGTTAAGTTTGCAGTTTTCAACTGTGATGGAAACAAGTGTCCTGGGGTCGACGGGTTCAATTTCTCTTTCATTAAGCTGTGTTGGGAAATTATTGGAGTAGATTTTACTAACTGCATCCTGGAATTCTTCAGGACTGGTTTCCTTCCGAAGATGTTCGTCTCCTCTTTTATTTCATTAGTTCATAAGACTGACAATCCTCAAGGGTTTGAAGACTTCAGGCACATTAGTCTTGTTAGTTGCATTCTCAAGACTGTGTCCAAGATGCTGGCTAGTAGATTGGGAAGGTTTATTCACAAGATTATTTCTCCTTCCCAATCTGCTTTCATCCCTGGCAGTCAGATATTTGATGGGATTCTGTTAGCTAACGAGATTGCAGATTATGCGAAGAGATCCAACAAAGAGTGCCTCCTCTTTAAAGTGGACTTCGCAAGGGCGTATGATTGCGTTGACTGGCGGTTTCTTGAATTTATGCTTGTTAAGATGGGATTCGGTAGCAGCTGGCTTAAGTGGATTCGAGGGTCGGTATTTAAAAGTTTCTTGTCCATCCTTATAAACGGAAGTCCTTCTAAGGACTTCAAGGTCGGTCGTGGATTAAAACAGGGTGATCTTTTAGCCCCTTTCCTGTTCGCTATAGTCGCGGAAGGCTTGGCTTGCTTTGTTAGAAGTGCTGCTGATAATAATATGCTTTCCCCTTTTAAAGTTCAGGAGTCTCCCTCTCCTTGCTTGTTACAGTTCACGCGACGACACTCTTCTTATCGGGGATGGTTCGGTGCGGAATTTATGGACTTTCAAGGCCATTCTAAGGGCTTTTGAAGTCAGTTCTGGGCTTAAAATCAATTATTCCAAGAGTTGTATCTATGGCATAGGTGTTGAACCTGTTATCCTATCTGCTGTTGAAGACTTCCTTCATTGCAAGTTTGGCTCTCTCCCCTTCAAATTTCTGGGTCTCTTTGTTGGAGACAATCACCGCCGGATTTCCTTTTGGAACCCTGTCATTGATTCTGTGAAGGAAAAGCTTTCAACCTGGAACAGCCGTAACCTCTCCTTCGGGGGAAGAGTTACGTTGCTTAATTCGGTCATTACCAACTTGCCTATTCATCATCTTGCTTTCTACAAGGCGCCTACGAAAGTGGTGAAGCAAATTATTTCTTTACAACGCCGCTTCCTTTGGGCAGGGGCTGCTGATAAAGGTTATGTGTCCTGGATTTCTTGGAACACCATATGCAAATCGAAAGATCTTGGTGGACTCGGGGTTAAACACGTGGATCGTCTCAACCACGCACTACTACTTAAATGGATTTGGAAGTTCTTCAGTGGTGGAAATGAGATATGGAGACAAACTTTGGAAGACAGATATGGTAATTTGAGTCTAAAATTGCAACTCGCTAGCACAGTTGGATCGAAGAAGAACGTTTCGTATTAGTTCAAGGATCTCCTAACCCTAGCTGCTAACGATTCTTTCCCTATCAGAGATGTCATCGATTGTAATATTGGTGATGGATCGAATGTTGCTTTCTGGCATACTATTTGGATTGGCCCCGAAGCACTGAAATTCCGTTTTCATTCTCTGTTTAAGGCTTCCTGTCATCATGAGATTAGTGTTAAAGATATGGTGGTGAGGGATGGTGAAACGTGGAGTTGGAGGCTGAATGATGTTGTTGATGTCATGGTCTCGAGCGATCCTATTTTGGTCCAGGAGAGGAACCACTGCCTCCAGGTTCTGGCCCAAGCCCATCTTAGCAATCGTGAGCCTGATTCTTGGAGCTGGCCCCTTCACAACTCTGAATCTTTCACGGTAAATTCTTGTTACTTGGCTTTGAACAATTCTTTCAATCCCAGCGGGGTTGCTACTGCTAATGCCGACTTGATTCAAATTCTATGGAAAACGGTGCTCCCGGCTACTGTTCAAATTTTTAGCTGGAGATTGGCTCATGACAGACTTCCCACTAGATCTAATTTGATGATTAAGAAGCTTATTGATAATGACCATGAAAAGGTTTGTTGTTTCTGTTTTCTTCACTTGGAAGATTCTGCCCATCTCTTTTTCTCTTGCCCCAAGTCCACCTTGGTTTGGAACAAAGTTTGCGACTGGATGAATATCGGCACTATATCGGAAAATAATATCTGTCTTCATGCAAAAATTTGGAACACTAGGATTAAAGGTTGTTGTGAAGTGGGTTTTAAAAACTCCATTTGGTTTATTACTTGTTGGATTTTATGGAAGTATAGGAATAATATCCTTTTTAATGATGCTATTTTTAGTGTGAATGACATTGTATTCGACATTAAAAACTACGCGTGGAACTTTTTGATTCTAGGTAGGAAGGATAGTAAAACTTGTAGGCTCTACGAATGGCTTAAACACCTGCTCCACTTCTTGTAATTTTCGGTTTGAGATTTCCTTAATCTCGATTATTGTTATTGCTTATTAAAAAAAAATATTAGAACATTATTAGGATATTAGTTTCAGGGATTGGAATGGATGGATATTGCTATGAATGAGATTTAGGTATTATAATTATAATGCTCATTGTATACTTAAATGACTTTATTATTTCCCCTTGTTTACTAACTTTTAAGGGAGGGATCTCTAAATGCTTAGCTATATTATATATCAGTTTGATAGACAAAAAATGAAAAATAACCAAACATATGGGTTTTGTTCTATATTTGGTGCACATAAACTCACAGTTTAATAAACAATGTAGCACCAACACTTCACATTGAAGGTGTGTCTGAATGTCCGATACTACACTGACACTTATGATTCTGAAATGCTTTTGTAACACTTGTAATAAACCAGAATGATGTTGATCTCTTACCGGAATTCTCCAAATGCTTTTGTAATTGACAGTGTCTCGATTCCACCTTTTTCAAACGTTAAAATTAAATTTAGAGAGAAAATAGTTACAGGCATAAAGGATTTAAAATTAACAGGTCATATAAGTAGAAAAGTGCAAAAAAATTGAAGTGTAACTCATTTGTTGTATTCTAAAAGAGACTTAATCATGGAGCTTCAATATTTCTACATTCTTCATCTCACTGTTATGTTCCTAAGTATGTTTCCTCCGTTACTCAACTGCCAACAAGAAGGCCTCAATAGCACTGTCTTTGACTGCACTGTTCTTGGATAACTCTTAGTAAGTTAATATTCAATTTTGAAGGAAAATTGATAAAGTAGATACACCCTTGTTTTGGATTTATGAGACGATTATTCTAAACTATAACACCATTTTGATAATTAAACAAATGGGAAAATTGATGTACCTACAAGCCTTCCACCACTTTTGTAATCCCATGAAGACCTGCTTCATTTAACCTCGTGACAATGGCAAAATGGTTTTTCAAAGTCCATAGATGAGCTAGAATAGAGACAATTCAAGGAGATGTTGCTTATGAGCCCACCACAATCTCAAGGGGTGTTGAGATATGATATAAAACTAATCACTTAGCTCATGACCCGGTCTATAAGTTATAACCATACAAAAAGTAAATAAAAAGGATAGAGACAAGAAGTTAAGCCAAGCTTACCACCCAAGGTGTCCTTCTGTGGCCAACTAATACCTTCAAGCAATTTCCAGTTTCACAATCAATGATCTTTACTGTGTGGCACCACTGCACATGCCAAAAACACACAATTTTGATCATAAAAGACCCTTGATTCAAATTGGCAAAAGAGAATAAAAACCAATTATAACTTACTGTGTGGAGACAATAAAGGGCAATATTTGACTAAATGCTGCTGCAATAGTATCCCGGGGAGGAGGCAATAAAGGGCAATATTTGGCTGACAAATGCCGCAATGACTCAGTACAATCTTAAATTCTCACTTGAAAAAACGCAAATCAATACAGCTACAACTGTTACAAATGAGAAGTAACACTGCCAAATAAACTGAACCTTTGACTCAGGAGACAAATGAAGTTTTCTTTAAGTTGTGCATTTCATCAAACAGCTGGAAGTCATACAAAAAATACCTGATGTCATGCAAATCAATACCTAAGAAATCCAAAAGCACAAACACTAATACTACAATTTTGGAGAATAAGCAAAAAGTGATAACGATAAAGGATTTTATATTCTATAACAAGCGAAGGAAAATCGATCAAGAAATGGAGAGACAAACCGGATAGGATGCAAACGCAATCTGAGGTATGATTTGTCGAAGAAATTAGGGCTACGATGAAAAGAGAAATTAGGGAATCCGGAAGCGATTTCAATCTGGAAGCGATTTTGGGCTATGATTTGATAAAGCAATTTTAATCTAGAAGTGATTTTGGCTATGATTTGTTGAAGCGAAATGTTGAAGCGTTTTCAATCCGAGGGGGAACGTGGGTTCGACGCCCAACTCTTAAATTTTACATAGGTTTTATTTATTAAAATTTTTATATCTTTTATTTATTTTATTTTAAACAATAGTCTTTAATTGGTGTAAAAAACAATAATTTTTAATTAGAAAATATTATTTATTTAAAAAATATATTGACATAGATTATGTAGCTTGTTGTTTTTGGTCATAACAATCTTTAAAATTGTATGGAGTACTATTTTTTTATGGTTATTGATCGTACCTGATCAGAAAAGAGATTAGTGGCCAGCAACGTCGGGAGCTCCTCAACTCCGGTGGTGATGAAAAAGGGGGGGGGGGGGGGGGGGGGGGTACTCCGATGCTAAAGTCTGGAAAAGAGAGTAAGCAAGTTCAGGAAGTGAAAGTGAGTTAAAATGTAATGTGTAACCTGACCCTCTCAAGCGAGAGGGTATTTATAGACTGCCCCCAGCGCGGGGGTCAACGGTGACTTGCACTGGGCTGGATTGCAAGGCCCAATACAAGTGACTGTCAAGGCTTACGTAGCGTAAAGAAGACCAACACGTGGTCTTCGCCCTGGGGTAACAGTCCCGAGATCTCCGGAAGGTGGGCAGACCGACTCTTTCAGAGTTGGGAGGTTACATGATGACGTGTCCTCGCGAGGAGGAACACGTGGAGATCGAGGAGAGACGAGATGTGTTCCCCGAGACATGAAGCCCCTGCTCGACAGTGTCTGGCCAGCGTGTGCTCGACGAGGATGAGGTTCGAGCGTGCTCGGTGTGAGCAAGCCTTTAAGTTTTTGTATGATTGCAAATTGTGTGATATGCATGATATAAGATTTGTATGCATGATTAGTTTGTACATACATATGATTTCATACCTACTATGATTTAAAATACAATGCAAATTGATTCATATCATCATTGTAATCATAAAAACGTTTTTCCCTATGTATGCATCGATTCATACGTGGCTTGTATCGATTCATACGACACTTGTATCGATACATGATCCTTTGTAACTAGGGTATGTATCGACGCATACGCATCATGTATCGATGCATGATTTACTTCACATTCTGAAATAATTTTGCTTCAGTATGTATCGATTCATACGATACTTGTATCGACACATGTTCCTTTGTAATTGAGCTATGTATCGACGCATGTGCATCATGTATCGATGCATGATTTATTTTACATACTGAAAATTAACAGGTACAGTATGCATCGATGCATACAACCATGTGTCGACTCATGCATGTGTTATACCCACTATGTATCGACGCATACGACTCTTGTATCGATACATAGAGCTGTTTGCTGCTTTTAACCGTTTCTGTTTTCATATATAAGTGTCATGACAGTTCAGTTTGGAGGAAGAATTCTGGTTAGAGTGAAAAAGTGCAATCAAAGCAAAAGACAAGTTTGGTGTGCATGATTTTTCAAGAGCAGTGTTAGAAACCTGAAAGAGACTTTGTCTTCATCATCTTCTCAATCTCGTTAATTCAAGAACATCAACACATAATCATTTTTGTTCTTCGGATTAAGGGATCTTTGAGATAACGTTCAGTGGTACGATCATTGATCTAGCTGAGTTGAAGATACAAAGGGGGTTTCGAGGAAAAACCATTTGGTTTGTCCTTCAAGAACGGGTGTGTTCTTGAGGGTTTGTTAGTCACGATTGCAGAACAGATTCAGCCGCAGCGTAGGGTTTGGAAATCTGGAGATTTCGCAAACAGGTCGTGGAACCGGTGAATTGTCTGTATTTCTTGCAGGAAAATTCTTGATCAAGCTCAGATCAAGTGAAGGTTCATACAATAGGAAGATCTTGGGGTTTAGATTTCTGGATTTGTATTGTAACCTTGTAAAGAACGAATTCAGCATTATTGATATAACAGGTCTCAATTTCATTTTGAAATTGAGAGGGAGACGTACCCACACGCGAGGACGGAAGTGGGGAACTTCCTTACCAAATCTCTGCGTATCGTATTCTATCTTTATCTCTTTACGCTTTCAACAACTTTGTGATTCGTTTGGTGTGTTGCGTATTAAAGTTTCAAGATACAATAGTGGTACGAAAATCTTTGTCAAAATCACCATTATTGTTAATCGTTGAATGCATACACGCCAAGTGTTTGACAAAATTGTTTGCTGTGTTTTTGTTCATTGGAAACAGTCTTTGTATGATTAGTGCATTTGAGTCGATTCATATCTGGTGTTAATATATCTTTGTCATCCTAATAAATCCAGCATAAACTCGTGTGTCCGGTTTTCTAGTAGCTGGTTCAGAATAGACGGAAGTCGATTCGGGATCATAATTTTTCCGCTAACTTGAAAGACTCTGATAAACTTTTTAAATCCTTGAGTTTCAAGGAGGTGATCTATTCACCCCCCCTCTCGATCACTAGCCACACCGTCTAACAAGTGGTATCAGAGCCTGGTTCACTGGTGCTTTGTGGCTGCTTGTAACGATATGGATTCTGAACCAAAGGGGGCGTATAATAGAGCGCCTGTTTTCAACGGTGAAAATTATGGCTACTGGAAAGACTGCATGCGAGTTCATATAAATTCTGTGGATAGGAATGTGTGGGCTGCCATTCAAAATGGTCCTTTTCAAATTACTATGAGAAATGAGGCTGGCGCCATAGTTCCTAAACCAGAAGATGATTACGATGAGAAAGATGAGAAAAAGTGGTCGAGTGATTGGAGAGCTCGAAATATGCTAATTTCAGCACTTAGTGCTGATGAGTATTATCGGGTATCCCATTGCTCGACAGCTAAAGAAATGTGGGATGCTTTAGAAATTGCCCATGAGGGTACTACTGAAGTAAAACAGTCCCGTATTAACACACTTAATCAAGAGTTCGAGCTCTTTCGCATGAAACAAGGAGAATCTATCTCTGACATGCAAAAGAGATTCGTTCATCTCATAAATCGGTTGAATGCACTTGGAAAACCTGTTTCCAATGAAATAGCCACTAATAAAATTCTGAGGTGTCTTAGCAGGGAATGGCAACCTAAAGTAACAGCTATTAAGGAAGCCAACGACCTCACGACGCTTACTATTACAACTTTATTCGGCAAGCTGGAAGAACATCAGCAAGAACTGGAAAGTCTCGAAATATTTGAGAAAAAGAGTAAAAAGGAAAAGAATAAAGACAAAGAGAGTGAGAAGAAGCCAATAGCTCTTGTGGCCTCTAACTCAAAGTCCTCACAAAAAGAGCAAAGCGACAATGATTCAAGTAGTGACGAAGATTCGGGTGATGAAGAAATGGGACTTTTTGTTAAGAGATATAATAGATTCATTCGAAAGAATGGAATCCAGCATTCCGACAAAAATCTCATTAAGTTTCGAAGACAATCTGTAGAGTCAAAACAGGAAGAGAATAAGAAGCATAGAGTAAAAGGATCGTGTTTTAATTGTGGTAAATCTGGACATTATAAAACAGAATGCCCTATGAAGAAAAAGGACAAAGGAAAAGCTCAACCAAGAAGGTCAAATAAACAAAGAAGAGCTTACATAACATGGGAAAGCGATAGTGACTCATCAAGCTCACAAAGTTCAAATGATAGTGATGAGACAGCAAATCCGTGTCTTATGGCTCACACCAAAAATCAGTCCTACCACAAGAAGAAAATCAACGATAAGAAAGTAAGACAAGCCTACTATAGTAATGTCTCCTCTATGTCTTTTTCTGAACTGAAAATCGCTTTTGAAAAACTGCATAACGAAGCTGTAGATGCTTTCAAAAGATTATCTTCCGATAAACAAATTTTTTCATTCTTGGAAGGTAAAGTATACAAAGCTGAAAAAGATTTAGAAAGCTTGAAAGCTAGTATTGCAGAAAATTCAAAAGATATTAATGTTAACGGATGTAGTAAAGTTAGGTATTGTGAAGCTTGTCATATTTGGCAACAAGAGGTTAAAACTCTTAAAGTCAAATTGGAAAAAGCTTTACAACCCAAGGTGACTTACGCCGTTGATTCTAGGTTGTTTAAGAAGTCATTAAATCCACCATATGCAAAATACTCCTTTATTCCAAAGGGTTTAATGATCAAAAATAAACAAATACATCGTCGTGGCTTATGTCACTATTGTTGTCATACTGGTCATACCATTGAAAAATGCAAGTTTAGGAGATTTCTTGTTCCTAAAGGCATTTATCAATGGAGACCTAAAGGCAACCATGTTACAACTTACCCACATGGACCCAATGAAAATTGGGTACCTGTTTCTCTCTTTTGATATTGTAGGATGAGTGTCTTGCATCCGTAGATAGAAGATGGTTTCTAGACAGCGGGTGCTCAAGGCACATGACGGGTGACATATCGCTTTTTATAGACTTCAAAGCAAAGAAGAAGGGATATGTTACTTATGGAGACAATAACAAAGGAGCTATACTTGGCAAAGGTAGTGTAGGTAATCCCTCTACCACTACTATTTCTGATGTCCATCTAGTTGAGGGGCTTAAACACAATTTGTTAAGTATTAGTCAATTGTGCGACAAGGGTTACAAGGTTTCTTTCACAAAAACTTGCTGCACAATTGAACATACTGAACAGAATATTGTGTTTAAGGGTGTAAGAGTAAACAATATCTATATGCTTGATCTTTTTGATGTACCTTTAACAAGCTCTAAGTGTCTAGTTGCCTTGAATGATGATTCTTGGCTTTGGCACAGACGCTTAGCGCATGTTAATTTCGATTTGCTTAATAAGGTTGTATCTAAGGATCTAGTAGTCGGTCTTCCAAAGATAAAATTTTCAAAAGACCATCTATGTGACGCGTGCCAAATGGGAAAGCAAACAAGGGTATCTTTTAAATCCAAAAATGTAATTTCAACTTCACGACCCCTTGAGCTTCTCCATATGGATCTCTTTGGACCTTCTAGGACAAATAGTCTAGGCGGAAACTATTATGGTTTAGTAATCGTTGATGACTATTCTAGATTTACTTGGACTATATTCCTTCATAGCAAAGATGAAACGTTTTCCGCTTTTAAGAGTTTTGCAAAACTGTCCCAAAATAAAATGAATTCTAAAATAGTTACAATTCGAAGCGATCATGGAGGAGAATTTCAAAACCATCTCTTTGATAAGTACTGTGATAAGTATGGTATTGAGCATAACTTTTCAGCTCCTCGAACTCCACAACAGAATGGCGTTGTGGAGCGCAAAAATCGCGTTTTAGAAGAGCTGGCAAGAACAATGCTAAATGAGGGTGGATTGCCAAAATATTTTTGGGCTGATGCAGTTAGCACAGCCTGTTATGTTCTAAACAGGATTCTAATTCGCCCTATTTTAAATAAAACCCCTTATGAGCTTTTAAAAGGAAGAAAGCCAAACTTATCACATCTTCACGTATTCGGTTGTAAGTGTTTTGTTTTGAATAATGGTAAGGAAAAACTTGGGAAGTTTGATGCAAAAGCGGATGAAGGTATTTTTCTTGGTTATTCACAATCAAGTAAAGCATATAGAGTGTATAATAAGCGTTTACTTTCCGTTGAAGAATATGTTCATGTCTCTTTTGATGAGTCTTATCCGAAAAATGTCGGAAAAGGTATTTCTTTTAATGACACAGGTATATCTACAGAAGACATACTCAAAGAAGTTGTTTCGGAAACTGATCAGTCCAAAACAGAAGACAATGAGGAGGAGGAAGATACCAGTCATGTCAAAGATATGGAAGAAGGACAAACTGAAGTGAATGTCCTTCCACCAACTTGGAGATCTTCAAAAGATCATCCTATTGACAACATCTTGGGAGACATTTCAAAGGGAGTCATGACTCGTTCTAGGATAAGTAATTTCTGCTCTCACTTCGCTTTTGTTTCACAAGTAGAACCTAAAAATGCCAAAGGGCCTTGATTGATGAATTTTGGCTAATGGCCATGCAAGAAGAGCTTAATCAATTTAAAAGAAATGACGTTTGGGAACTTGTTCCTCGTCCGCGAGATCATCATATCATAGGTACTAAATGGGTTTTTAGAAATAAGCTTGATGAAAACGGAGTGATAACTAGGAATAAGGCACGTTTAGTGGCACAAGGGTATAACCAAGAGGAGGGCATAGACTATGAGGAAACTTATGCTCCAGTTGCTCGCCTCGAAGCTATACGTCTCTTGCTTGCTTATGCGTGTTCTAGAGATTTTAAGCTTTACCAAATGGACGTAAAGAGTGTGTTTCTAAATGGTGTCCTAAATGAAGAGGTATACGTCTCACAACCTCCTGGTTTTGAGAATGCTGAATATCCAGATTATGTTTACAAATTAAAACGAGCTTTGTACGGTCTTAAGCAAGCCCCTCGGGTTTGGTATGAAAGACTTAGCAAATTTCTACTTGATCATGGATATTCAAGAGGTAAAGTGGATACCACCCTCTTCATTAAACACAAGGGAAAACACATTCTTTTAGTTCAAGTTTATGTAGACGATATAATTTTTGGTTCAACTAACATACACTTGGTCGAAGAGTTTTCAAAAGTTATGCAGGGTGAATTTGAAATGAGTCTTATGGGGGAGCTTAATTTCTTCCTCGGTCTCCAAATAAAGCAGCTTGATGAGGGCACAGCTGTGAGTCAAACAAAATACTGCAGAGAGCTGCTCAAGCGCTTTGGAATGAACGACTCAAAATCAATAGACACACCTATGCCTACCAACGGAAATCTAGATAAAGATGAACACGGTAAGAGTGTAGATGTCAAACAGTATAGAGGTATGATTGGGTCTCTCTTGTATCTTACTGCGTCTAGACCTGACATCATGTTTAGTGTCTGCATGTGTGCACGATATCAATCGAATCCTAAAGAGTCACACTTGAAAGCTGTCAAGCGCATATTTAGATATCTTCATGGAACATCTAAGTATGGGCTCTGGTATTTAAAAGGAAGCGATTGTAGCTTAGTAGGTTACTCCGATTCTGATTTTGCTGGCTGCAAATCAGATAGGAAAAGTACTAGTGGTACATGTCACTTATTTTCAAACTCTTTGGTCAGTTGGCATAGCAAGAAACAGGTGTCTGTCGCATTGTCAACTGCTGAGGCTGAGTACGTTGCAGCCGGTAGCTGTTGCGCTCAGATCTTGTGGCTGAAGCAACAACTACAAGATTTCGATATTCAACTCAAACGCATTCCAATAAAGTGTGACAACACCAGTGCTATAAATCTTACTAAGAATCCTGTTTTACACTCACGCACTAAACACATAGAGATTAGGCATCACTTTCTTCGCGATCATGTTGAAAAAGAGGACGTTGTATTTGAGCATGTTGATACTAAAAACCAACTTGCTGACATTTTTACTAAACCATTAGCAACGGAACCGTTCTTCAACATTCGTCGTGAATTAGGGATTTTAGATCTCTCCTCATCGATGTCTTAAGCATGTTGGTCCTTATTTATATATATCTCACTTTGGCTGTTAAGCTTTGTTTTTAGACATCACTCAGACTCCATAAGGTTTCATCAACAGAGGTAATATCATTCCTTTCTAAAATCTCTTTGGAACTTTGTGATTAGTGTATGGTAGAACAAATTCGTTAAGATCGTTTATATGTATTTCATTGCATATGTTGTTTGAACATTAACGTTTGATTCATGAATTGTACTTGAGCATCATTATCATGACATCATCTATACTGCATTGACTCAAGAGCTGTTCACAGGTTTCTAACTCAACAGGTAGTCACAAATCAGTTAAAACATGTTTTAGCATCAAGTATGTATCGATACAACAAGAACATGTGTCGACACATTAGAGTTTCCGATCGATACATTCGTGATATGTGTCGATTCATGTCTTTTCATTTTCAATTTTTTTAAAACTTGTTTCAGTATGTGTCGATGCATCCGTGCTTTGTGTCGACACATAGGACACTTTCAAAAACAAAAATTTCGCGATATGAATCGATCCATACCCTTTGTATCGATACATACTGTTTCTTTTACAATAAATGCATGTTCAAATCAGTTGTGGATCGACACATCATCTAATTTTAAAGGGATAATTCACTCTAACCTCTCTTCTCCTCTCATACCCACACGGCTAACCCTAACCTTCTCAAACATCTTCATCTCCAAAACCCTAATTCACATCTTAACCCCTCTACAATTCATCACCATGCCTCCCAGAATTATACCGGCTAGACAAAGAGGAAAAGGAAAGGAACCCATTGGGACGTCTGGTTAGTCTCCACAACCTCCAGAAATCCCTCCCAGTGCTCTCACTCTTCTTCATCCTGCCATCGCTGAGGAGTTTGAGACCTCTTTCAAGACAAGGTTAGTTATGAAACCTCATGTCTTTGATAAAACTGATGCATCTGCCCTCCATCTCAACGATGTCGTTGATTTATTGAAGGCACAAACCCTTGGTACATTTTTGGCCATAAATGATGCCTATCATGAGGATTTTATTCGTATATTTTATGCTGGTCTGCAAACTGGTAGAGGCTATATGTTCAGATGCTCAATTGGCACCAAAACTTACACTTTTGAAGCCACTGATTGGGAGAAAGTGTTTCAAATTCCGCTTGGGGTGCCTGGACTGAAAAAAATGGCATGACCAAAGTTATGATACGGAGTTTAAAATAAAGGACTATGTTGCATCTATTTCCAAATTGGATAGACCTCTCGGAGAGGATGAACCCATCATTTCTGGTATGATTACAAGCATACCTAGAATACTTCACTGGATTGTCTCGCACATCTTGCGTCCAAAGTCTGGTGGTCATTCTAGGTTGGATCGATCAGACATTCATCTTGTGTACCTTCTTCACAAAAAGGTTCCACTTAATTGGCCAAACTACTTTGTGAAACGCATGTTTCTTATGCGTAACAGTATGAAGAATATCACACTTGGATATGCTGCCCAAATTATGCGAATCATCAAATACTGGAATGTAACCATCCCTTTAGTACCCCTTACATCTTCCTCTTCCGCCCAAGAGTTCAACACTGCTACTTTATCTCATATGGGATACCGGTGGGACAAGGAGCGTCAATGTTTTTATTTTCTGGACAGAGGATCCAAAACAAGGGTGTACAATTTTGATGTGCCATCTGAACAAGTGTTTGTGCCTGAAGACCAACTGGATGAAGAAATGCATGAGGCCAATGACGAGAATCAGCCTGAAGCAGATGCTAATGCTGGCTGGGGTGATTGGGTGCCACAAAGGTGGTCTCCAACAAATTATGAACCAGGTCCACGTGTTCCTCCGTTCTCTGGCGCTGCCTCCTCTTCAACTGCCCCTGAGTACTTGACTCAAATGTTTCAGCAAATGGAGCTTGCAAATCAAGCCCGTCATGAACAGGCGCTTGCTTGGCATGTGCAGCAAAATGAGTGGCATAAGGAGCATCGTGAGTGGCATGATGAACACACAAGGATGTATCATAATCAGCATGCTTGGCACACGGAATTGGTTAAATGACATCAAGTCTTTTACAATGAAATGTCTGGTTTTATGGACGATTGTCGTGCACATCCTAGTATCATGGACAGATTCAGAAGTGTTGAAGTTCAGAACCGGTTCCGGCGATACAATTTCATGGGCCATAATCCTGATGAGATGCCTCCTCCGCCGCCTCCACCAAGCTTCAGAGATCCTGATAGAGAGGATGAGGAGTCCTGTGGAGGCCATAACCCTTTTTAGGCTAGCATCATGTCATTTCATTACATTTCATTTCATCATCATGTTGTTTCAGTTTCCTTGCTACATTGTTCAAACTTCATTTGTTTTGGTTCTGCTTATGTAAACTCCAAGTACTTTCTTAAAATTTTAATGCTTATTTCTTTTAGTTCTGTTTACTTGTGTTAGTCTTTCCCTGTCTTATCATTCTCTGTGAATGATTCTGTTATGTTAAGCTTCATTCTTGGTGATTGTGAGCTTCTATATCAATATTGCTGTCTATTGTTACATCAATTTTGTTGTCTAAGCTTTGGGACTATTTCACCAGACTGTCTATCTCTTCTTTTTGATGTTGACAAAGGGGGAGAAGAAAGACAACAAGATGTTGACAGCCATGCACAAACTCAGGGGGAGTGCTCTATCACATCTTGCAAATTTGCCATCATCAAAAAGGGGGAGTTTGTGAGCAAGCCTTTAAGTTTTTGTATGATTGCAAATTGTGTGATATGCATGATATAAGATTTGTATGCATGATTAGTTTGTACATACATATGATTTCATACCTACTATGATTTAAAAGACAATGCAAATTGATTCATATCATCATTGTAATCATAAAAACGTTTTTCCCTATGTATGCATCGATTCATACGTGGCTTGTATCGATTCATACGACACTTGTATCGATACATGATCCTTTGTAACTAGGGTATGTATCGACGCATACGCATCATGTATCGATGCATGATTTACTTCACATTCTGAAATAATTTTGCTTCAGTATGTATCGATTCATACGATACTTGTATCGACACATGTTCCTTTGTAATTGAGCTATGTATCGACGCATGTGCATCATGTATCGATGCATGATTTATTTTACATACTGAAAATTAACAGGTACAGTATGCATCGATGCATACAACCATGTGTCGACTCATGCATGTGTTATACTCACTATGTATCGACGCATACGACTCTTGTATCGATACATAAAGTTGTTTGTTGCTTTTAACCGTTTCTGTTTTCATATATAAGTGTCATGACAGTTCAGTTTGGAGGAAGAATTCTGGTTAGAGTGAAAAAGTGCAATCAAAGCAAAAGACAAGTTTGGTGTGCATGATTTTTCAAGAGCAGTGTTAGAAACCTGAAAGAGACTTTGTCTTCATCATCTTCTCAATCTCGTTAATTCAAGAACATCAACACATAATCATTTTTGTTCTTCGGATTAAGGGATCTTTGAGATAACGTTCAGTGGTACGATCATTGATCTAGCTGAGTTGAAGATACAAAGGGGGTTTCGAGGAAAAACCATTTGGTTTGTCCTTCAAGAACGGGTGTGTTCTTGAGGGTTTGTTAGTCACGATTGCAGAACAGATTCAGCCGCAGCGTAGGGTTTGGAAATCTGGAGATTTCGCAAACAGGTCGTGGAACCGGTGAATTGTCTGTATTTCTTGCAGGAAAATTCTTGATCAAGCTCAGATCAAGTGAAGGTTCATACAACAGGAAGATCTTGGGGTTTAGATTTCTGGATTTGTATTGTAACCTTGTAAAGAACGAATTCAGCATTATTGATATAACAGGTCTCAATTTCATTTTGAAATTGAGAGGGAGACGTACCCACACGCGAGGACGGAAGTGGGGAACTTCCTTACCAAATCTCTGCGTATCGTATTCTATCTTTATCTCTTTACGCTTTCAACAACTTTGTGATTCGTTTGGTGTGTTGCGTATTAAAGTTTCAAGATACAATAGTGGTACGAAAATCTTTGTCAAAATCACCATTATTGTTAATCGTTGAATGCATACACGCCAAGTGTTTGACAAAATTGTTTGCTGTGTTTTTGTTCATTGGAAACAGTCTTTGTATGATAAGTGCATTTGAGTCGATTCATATCTGGTGTTAATATATCTTTGTCATCCTAATAAATCCAGCATAAACTCGTGTGTCCGGTTTTCTAGTAGCTAGTTCAGAATAGACGGAAGTCGATTCGGGATCATAATTTTTCCGCTAACTTGAAAGACTCTGATAAACTTTTTAAATCCTTGAGTTTCAAGGAGGTGATCTATTCACCCCCCCTCTCGATCACTAGCCACACCGTCTAACACTCGGCGCTGGGTAGACTTGGGCCTTATTGGGCCACATCAGTATTTGGCTGGACCTGCTCAACCGATGGGCAGGCGCCGGACCGATCCAGAACAGTTATAATTATAATATACACTTTAAGTAAAAAAATATTCTATCTTAAACATATTATATCTTCCTTTTATCTATATATATATATATATATATATATATATATATATATTAGTGGTAAATAGTTATATATATTATTTATTTTCAAAAATCATTATATGAATTTGTTAGACTAATGGTTCATGTTCATGTCTCTTATCCGAAAGTTCTTGAGTTCGATCTTCGAAATGCCACATTTTTTCACATGTTTTATAATTTATTTTTTAATTTTAGACTTTTTATAAAAATATAAGTTGAAGAATTACACACCAATTATACCATAAATTTATATTTTAAATTTTTCTAATTTTCACAACAATAAAAGAATATTAAATAAACAAATTTATTTAAAAAGTAACTAAAAAGCCTAATTAAAATAGTAAAATTTTCTTTAAAAAAATACTAAATGACTATTTTAATTAAAAATAGTTCTAGTAATCTTTGTTTTTATATTATATATATATATATATATATATATATATATATATATATATATATATATATAGGGTTCAAATCTTATGAGAATGCCATTTTTATGTAAGAACATAAGAATGAATCTGAATCATTAGATTTTAAAATAAATGGCTGAGATTATGTGTGATTTTTGTTTTTCTCTCTCCTCTATTATTAAAATAAATGATGGAGGAGAGAGAAAAAAAACTGACACGTAATCTCCACCATTTATTTTAAAATCTAATGGTTTAGGTTCATTCTCATGTTCTCACATAAAAATGACATTCTCATATGATACGTTTCCTATATATATATATATATATATATATATATATATATATATATATATAGCTAACCAGTTCCCCTGGGGCACTGGTTAAGGATCATTAATTGCATTAATATGTATTATAGGAGAGAGAAACTAAGTGTATTATATGTATTAAATAAGAGAGAAAGTGAATGTATTATATGAGAGAAAAAGTTGATGTATTAAATTTATTTGAGATAATTAATAATTAAGTATATTTAATTATCACTTTTTCTAAAAGAATTTAATGTGAAAAGCATTATTTAATACACCTTATCCAGTGCCCCAGGGGAACTGGTTAGCATTACCCATATATATATATATATTATTTATTTTCTAAAATTAATAAATCAATTTGTTAGATTAGTAGCTCATACTAATTGTCTAAATGACATCCATAGAGTTACACAAGTTTCTAACGATTATAAAACATAGTGTGAACATAATGCGGATGTCAACGTAAATCCAACAAAAGATGAACAACTGCAATAAAAACATAAGCTAAAATTTCAAAGTCTTCAAGCCTTTCCTTTAGCTTTATCTTTTCCTGAACTACCTGAAATATTGGACATGGGGTGAGATATAATTTATCTCAGTGGATCCCACGTATTTTATTGGTTCGCTTATCCAAATGTGTCTATTACTACCACATTAACCTAATATTGCACATTCGTATTAGGCGAGGGAACTAAGGGATCAAAACTCTTGAGTTTTCACAATGCGTGATCACACGATCACCTATTACCACATTCGAAATAACAAGTGTTTAAGAAAATGGAACTCTTATTACAACTATTCTCATACTCACAATACACAAGCGTATAAGAGAACAAAGCTCTTATTGCTTCCAAAACATAAGAACATCGGCTCCTAACTACGCGGTCAATGGATATGCTAGGCAAAAGTTAGTCTCTTTGAACAGGGTGAATTCGAATTACTAAGCCTTATCCATTCGGGCATGGTTTTACGAAACGACCTACCCCCGTAGTCTTGAAAATGTACATCTTGGGGACTTACATGCCTGATCATACTCGACCCTTTAAAAAAAATTTAGTTTTTCTAATTTTCACAACAATACAAAAAGTATTAAATAAATAAATTTTCTTTAAAAAATAACAAAAAAATCCAATTAATATAGTAAACTTCTTAATATGTCAATTATATTTTATAATTTTATTTATTAAGTGTAAAAATATAACTAATTTAAAAATTTAAAAAAAAACTAGTGCCAAAAGTCGCAGCAAATATCGCAGTAAGGTTCTCAGCAAAATCTGCAACAAACTTCGCAACAATTCCTGCGACATTTCCAAAGACTTTTGAGGTTTCCTTCGATAACCAATTCCTGCGAAATAGGTAAGGTCTCAGGAATTCCTGCGAAATTTGCTTCAACTCTATTTTTTGCAGAAAATAATATTTCACGATATAAATTCGCAGGTAAAGTCCCAGGTATACCTTTCCCAAGAAAAATCCGCAGGTAATTTGTGTATTTCTAATAGTGGAAACAAAAGAGGGACCGTCACTAGATTTGTTTAATAGTTTTCTTTATTTAGCAATGAGAACTTTGACATCTAATTTTGTTCTTTGCAGAAAAAAATAGCTTCTATTTCTCCTGAAGCTAGGGCGATAAGCTTGGAGAAATATTCGTTGCGCCAAGAAAACTTTCGCTATTGGATGTATTCGTTTTATCGCCTTTTCCACAGATATTTTTCCTACTTTGTCTTTATAGTTTTTAACTTTTCTTATACATGGCTGGGTCACAAGAAGAAATTCATTATAAGAATCTTTTATACATCACGCTCCTTATGCAATATGTATACAGAATATCCATGTTTGTCTTTTCGGTGATTGGGAGATCTATGAATGGAATGGTATTTAACTCATTCAAAGGATATACCATTATGAGTATTCTCTCTTATTTTATTTTTGCCCATGTTGTTGGTTCAATGTGGTACGTCTTGGGAACACAGGTAAGTAAAGTGGACATTTCAAACTTCATTTTCAAAAAAATATAAACTTCTTTCTTTGAATTGAAATAATTTTATATAATCATTTTGATTTCTTGTTTTCTTAAAGAGGGTCAGCCAATGTGCCTACCCATCATCTTGTTTTCTATAAGGCGCCAAAGAAGGTGGTGAAGGAAATTATCGCGATTCAAAGACGTTTTCTTTGGGTAGGAGCTTCAGATAAAGGATACGTGCCTTGGATTTCTTTAAGCAATGTGTGCAAACCTAAAGATATTGGTGGCCTCGGCGTAAAACATGTTGGACGATTCAACTGCGCTCTGTTAGCAAAATGGATTTGGAAATTCTATAGTGGTGGAAATGAAATTTGGAGACAGACTATGGTCAACAGGTACGGTAATTTGAGTATCAAATTGCAATCTGCTGCTGAAGTTGGGAGTCAGTTTTACGAATCTCCTTGGATGAAGGACCTATTATCTATCTCAATTTCCGAAACCAGTTGTTGTTTCAATGATTGTTTGAATTGTACTGTTGGAGATGGCGCTAATGTATCGTTTTGGCACTCGATTTGGATCAGTAATGAAAAGTTGATCCATCGTTATCCTAATTTGTACCAGTTTTGCAGGTCTAAGTACTGCTCAGTTAAAGACATGGGAGAGTGGGATGGTTGTTCTTGGAGATGGATATTGAATGATTTCTTGGATATTGGCAATTCTAATGTGGATTCTGAGCGGATTAATTGTTTTCAGCTGCTGGCTCTGTCCTCTATATCTAAAGATGTGTTAGATGTTTGGAATTGTAATCTTCATGATTCTAATGAGTTCTCTGTCAATTCTTTTTACCATTCTTTGAACTGCTCAGTTTACGTTAGTGAGGCTGGTATGGTGAACACTGATTTGCTGCATATTCTGTGGAGGACGGCGCTCCCGGCTTCTGTCTAGTTTTTTGGTTGGAGGTTGGCTCATGACAGGTTGCCTACAAGGTCCAATTTGGCAATTAGAAGGCTTATTGTTAGTGAACATGACAAGGTTTACATTTTTTGCTTTCACCATCTTGAAGATTCCGCTCATCTATTCTTTTCTTGTACCAAATCTGTTTTAGTTTGGAATAGTATATGCGAGTGGGTGGGCATAGACAGAATTTTGGAAACTAATTGTTCCCCCGATGCGAAGGCTTGGTTCTCGAGGCTAAAAGGTCGTTGTGCAGTGGGTAAGATAAACTCTCTTTGGTTTATAACTTGTTGGATAATTTGGAGATTTATGAACAAAATATTGTTCAACGATGTGATGTTTAATGCTAGCGACATTATCAATGAAATCAAAACGTACTCGTGGAATTGGTTGATTTTGGGTAGCCTTGATAGTAAGTCTTGTAGATTATATGAATGGTATAAATTCCCATTATATTTTTTGTAATTCCGTTGTCGGATTGGTGGTTGTACTATTTTGGTTCGAGATTTCCTTAATCTCTATTACAGAATTGCTTATAAAAAAAAATCAAAAGTAACTATATGCACTACATTGATGGACTGTAATTCTAAATGGAGCAGTATGACAACAAAATGGAGTAATGATACGGGGGCAATCGAGTGTTTGAACGCCAAGTCAGAGTTTTCTTATGGAATCTTTGCGAGAGCTGTTTCATTCACTACAGAAGATAAAGTAACTAATAAATATGCATTTGCAGTGTTTTGGGGACTTCAGGTATATACTTTTGTTCTTTTATTTTCTTTCTGTAACTTAAATTGTATACATTTTGCTTTTAATTTATTCACCTATAATCTTTAATATAGCAAATAACTTCTACCGCTTCAAATCTATCCCCGAGCAATTACATTGGGGAAGTCATATTTGCATTTTTCATCATGGTACTAGGAATGACGCTTTTTCCATTGCTCATTGGAAATGTGCAACTCTATCTTCAATGTTTTGGAACAAGGTAGAAACTTTTTCTCTTACTTATGCTCTAATGGTGGGTAATGACAATGTGTATTTTCCTTATTATGTATTTCTAACGAAGTCAATATGTTTTGCTCCATCATGTTTGCAGGCGCCTCTGGAAATGCAACTTAGACTTCTTGAAGTTAAGAAATGGATGAAACGATTTCACATGCTCGAAGATATTCAAAGGTATCACATCAACATTTCTAAAAAAAACTATTAAATTATAAATTACAAATAATGTACATACTGCGTTTTTCATGCAGGCGAGTAGAAAATTATCTAATATTTAATTGGGACGTAACAAGAGGTCTTTCGGATGAAATGATACTAAAATATTTCTCAAATGATCTCAGAAGAGACATACGACGTGAAATCTACAAATTTGTTGAAAAGGTATGTATTCGAAAATTTTAAAGAAGTTATTTGATTAATCTTAATGTGAGTTTTGTTTATTAGATTTAAAAGTTATGTGAGATTTCAAATCTCATCGATCATGCTTTCAATAAGATTGTCTTTTTCTTATCTGTTAACAAGTGAGACATTGTTATAATTCAATATAATTAAACGTGATTTTCTTGTACAGGTTCCAATTTTTTCTGCATTGCGTGGAAATGAGCCTATATTAGATGTCATTCGTGAGGGTCTAAAACAACATACATATAGCGCTGGAACTATAATTTTGGAAAAGGACCAGCAATTAAAGAACACGTTGTTTATTAAGTATGGAAATTTGGAGAGCATTGAAAGCGATCCAACTAAACTTCAGTTATCTGACGGGGATGTTTATGGCATTGAACTTTTATATCGGTATCTTAAACAATCAACGGAATTAGAAGGTAATATACTTGATACAATGATAAACAATCAACTGAAATAGAATTTAAAAATATACTTGATACAATAATAAATTTTCTGAATATAAGTAGCAATAATCATTGACAATGCCATATACAAATTTAAGAACATGTTTCATTTATTTTATTAGAACTAAAGTGGTTAGCTATAATTTAGTTAGTTAACTAGCTAACTTAGTTATTAAATCTTCTATTAAAATCTAGAGAGAGAAAAGTGAACAAAATTTCATTTTATCTTTTATTTATCAATATGGTTTTTAAGGAGTCTTTTTTTTTTCAATGACTCATGCATATTTTTAGTTATGAGATGAATCTTCATCTCTTTGATATCGTGGTTTGTAATCCAATTTCAATTGCAGATGGTGGAGAAGAAAATACTGAAGAACATGGTATAAAGAGTGAAGTAACATTAAAATGTTCAAATGGTGTAGTAGCATAAAGTGGAAGTCAATAACATTAGAAATACATATAGGGATAAATACATATAGGGAAAAAGGGATAAATTGTAGTGTAAATTTGAAAGATGAAGAAAGTTAAATTAGGAAGATCGATAACATGTTTTTTTTTCTCTTAAAAAAATATAAAACCAAATAAAACTAAAATTATTAATTTAAAATGAAACAAAATAAAAATTTAAAAAAGGGAGAAGCTCTTCTACATTACACAGTTTCCTAAAATTATTTCAAATCTCACTTAGAAATTGTTTTAAAGCCTTAAAATTGTTTCAATGCTCTTCTCAGAAATCGTTTTAAAACTCTTCTAAAAATTTGTTTCTCAATCTCTTCTTAGAAATTTTTTCTCACTCTCTTTTCATAAATAGTTTCTCTTATGCATTTTTCAAAAATCGTTTCTCAAAAATCTAGAAAATAATTCTCCGTTTCTCAGACATTGTCTCTTCATTAAAGAAGGCAACCAACCTTTAATCCATAAATTCTTTGATTTTCAGGTAAGCTCATCAATATATTGATTCGTCTCTTCATTCTCTTCTGCATTTCATCTCGATAAGCTTTAAAATAAATCCTCTTTGTAGAATTTACATATTTCAAAAGAGTGTGTTTTAGGAGTTAATTTATTAAATGGTTGAATATGGACAAGTTTGTTATTCAGTTTATGTTGCAATTAAACCTTGTTAATGATATGTGGTTCCTTGGCATATTAGGACCATCTGACTTAATTGTTTAGTTAAAATTAGGAATTTAAGATCGCATATTTCTCATATTTTCAGGGAAGAAAACTAATGTGTGGATTTATTAGTTTTTTAGCTATGAATTCCCATTTGCCTCTTTTTTGGATAAGCCGATTCAGACCATTATCCTGGTTGTTGTTAGAAATAAATTAGGCCTTCCTAATTAATAATTTGTTAACCACTGAGAGAGTTTGGTCTAGTCCCCCTCCGTTGTATCTTGACTTTATTTATTCTATTGTTATGTTCTTTTTTTATTTTTTAAAAAAACTTGTTTAAAATTATTTGGATTTGTATTTTGTTGTGTATGATGACTATATATAAAATTGGTTTATTCAACCAGGTTTTCCGGTTTAATATAGTTTAGCCATACAATTTTGTTGGGGAGTCTGGAAGAGTCTAGAGCATCAACGAGACTAATGCTCTAGGACAACAAGAGAGAGACGCCACATCTCAACTAAAAATTTTAAGGTGTTAAATAAATGAGTCATCTCTCTTATAAATCCAACATTTCACTCACTTATAGGCAATGTGAGACTTTAACCACTCACCCTTGCACACAACATTCTCCCCCACAAGTGTGAGTCCCTCACATCCTATAACAGGATCCAGCACCGGATCCAGCTCCCGCTCCCCCATAAAGGCGAACCACGGCTCTGATACCACTTGTAACGACCCGAAAATCTAAATCAATTATTTAATTATTTATTTAATTAATTTAGAAGGAATTGAGAGGTTTTTGATGATTTTGGAGAATTTTGGAGTAAAAGAGTGTTTTTGGATAATTTAATTAAGTAAATGAGCATGTGTTATTTATATTATTATTATTATTAAAAATAAAATGAGAAAGGGCAAGGTGGTCGTATTGGGAAGTAAGTAAGGATAGGATGGGAAGTCCATAAGTTGGGATTTGTTAGCCAAAGAAAGAGAACGATCATTTTCTCATTTTGTCGTATCTTTTGTGAAGAACACTGAAGAAGAAAGGAGAAGAAGAACTAGGGCTTGAGGATTACTAGACGAATCTTGAAGAAAGAAGGAAAAAGCTTCGGATTACTCTAAGGTATGGGGAGAGTTTATAATTTCTTATAGTTTTATAGGAATTGGAGATGAATAGATTAAGGATTGTATGAATTATGTTGATTTTGATGATTGTTGATGTGGAATGAGTAATTTGATGAAAGTATGATGAATTTGATTGATATGTATTGCTATATGTGTGTTTTATGAGTATTTTTGATCAAATTTTGTGGGGAAAACTGATTTTTTGGGTAATCGAAGTCAAAAACGCAGAAAAAACACTTTTTGGGAAAAGTTGGGTTTCCTCACATCCTGACACGGGTCGTGTCACACAACACGGGCACCCGTGTCAGCCTACTGGTTGGGGAAAATAAATAATTTTGTTACAGAGCTTCTGACACAGGCCGTGTCACATGACACGGGCGGCCGTGTCAGGCCTCTGTTCCTGCTGAAATTTTTTTTGTTTTGGGTTTTACGTGTAGGCCTCCTGACACGGGTCGTGTCACTGGACACGGGCGGCCGTGTCAGGCCACTGAGTATTTTCTGTTTTTGCTGTTTTGACGTTTTTCGTGCTGATTTTTGCTGTCTCGTTGCTTTGCCGTGTATGGATGTTAACACATGATTTTTATGATGAATATTGTTGAAAATGAAATGAATGATGCACATGTTGATATTTGGATGAAATGAAGAGCTTAGCATCATTGCATTTCATGGCGTTTTATGTTGGGGCTTCAGCCTATTGGTAGCTTCAATCCCATAGTGCGGATTGGAGTGATATGTTGTTATGTTATGCTCCATTGTGGAGGGTTGATGGCCAGTGTCCATCACATGGAGGAAAAATCGGTACCACATGCATCCTTTACATACCATTATGACATAGCATTTTGTGAAGTAGTTGAGATTGTGTTGTGAATAATTATTGATGATGATTCCGATGTTGTTGTTGCTTATTTATTTATTTTCCATGTCTTTGTATTACTATAATGAATTATGTTTTCTCACTCTGCCTGCTTGGAAATGTTGCCTCTTATGTGGGTAACTTGCAGATAACCAAGAATAGCTATGAGGTGACGAAGGATGTAGCTTTGGAGTGTTTCATTATTACTGTCTAGTTAGAGGTGTCCTGCTCTGTGTCATGTAACATCGGGTTGGGAAAATTGTTGTGAACCTCGTTTCTTTTAGTTTATGACTGAATTTTTATAATGTTGATGATGGTGTTTGATTTGGACATATTTACTATGAAGTACTTTATGGAATTGAAAATAAAAGTTGATTTCCGCTGCGTAGTTGTTAATTTTGATATTGATGAACGAGTAACCTGTGTTACGGGACAGGATAATGATTGTTATATGATGTCTTTAAATATGTGTGACACCCTTTATGTCGTTTTTACTATGATAATATGAAATGTTTCACTAGAAATTGTATGTGAGGTAGAAGGGTGTTACACCACTGTTGGGTAGTCCGGGAGAGTCGAGAGTACCAACGGGACTAATGCTCCACGACAACAAGAGAGGGAGACACCACATCTCAACCCAAAACCTTAAGGTGTTAGGTAAATGGACCCTCTCTCTTATAAATCCAACATTCTATCCGTAATGTGGGACTTTAACCACTCATAATTACACATAACATTTTGTGAGGAGAGAGAGAGAGAGAGAGAGAGAGAGAGAGAGAGAGTAAAAGAGAAGTAATTGCATTATTAGGGTTGATATTGAAATGGAATTACAATATGTATTTATATACAACTAGGTGACTTGAATACTAAGTAACCAACATAACAAACCATAATCCTAACTTGGGCTTGGGCTACAACTTATATTATATCACAACGTACCCCCTTATAATTCAAGTTGTTGAACACAAACTAATCATAGTTGAACTAAATTATTCCTAATTTCTTTATCAAAGTTACACTACTGGAAAAATGCTTTTAACGTCGGACGCGAAATGCATTTTACCTCGGCAGCAGTAGCGAGGTAGTGATAGCTTATAAACTCAGTTATTTAAACACCGAGGGGTAAATTAATTTGCACATGAGTTCGAACCCCAACATCTGTATTTTTATTATTTACAAAACTAGCGCCTCATACATGTCGGTTTACAATTAAACCGAGGGGTAAGATATAGTGTTTTTTTAATTGAAATTTGTTACATTGTTTACACAGAAAATAAATAAAAATAATTTGTTTACAAACTACAATGTTTACCCAAAATATTACATTGTTTACACAAAATATTAAAATAAAAATTAATTTCTCCCTAAATATCATATGTTGGATCTTCGACTCCTTGATATTTGGGCAAGATCAAATGCTATACTTTGCAAGTATTTGTTTATGATATAAAACAAAAGAAGGGTTATAAAAAAAGGTTTAGAAAAATAAATGATTTTCTGCTCAAATGAATATTTAAAAACAAAAACTTTAAACCCGAATAATTTTTTGCACTTGCAATCCATCATAGAGAACTCCTAATGGCAAAAGTAAAAGTGGAGGATGTAGATAGTTTCAAGTGCTTCATGACGTTTCTTTATAAATTATAGATATCAAACAACCTTTATAATTGAAATTTTTTAGGTTTCACACGAATCACTAATGGTAGTGTCTTGAGTGTTGATAATCATGAAATGGACGAAAAAGATTTGTTTAAGGAGGAAGAACCCCTGGGGTGCTGGTCGGCCCTAGACATCTGCTGGACCTGGGAGACGTGACCCTTAGGAGTCTTCTTCACACCCTTGGTCGCCGCGATCTTGAGCATACACTCTTAGAGGTTCGACATCTGACCTGCAATAAATAAAAGAACAGGTAAGGATAACAAGAAAAAATAAGCGGACACACAGGTAAGGAACGCGCTCGCAATCTAAGAGCTGCAAGGCTTCCTCGTCAGAACTGCACTCGAGGAGTGCCTTAGTATTGATCAAACAGGCCTAAAAAACAACGTCCCCATTCTCGTTGAGAACGAAGCTCCCGTCCTTGTTCACACACTTGGCAGGATTGAAGTTGTCGATGAAAGCCACGATCTTGTCATAGGCAAGCCTCTCCTCGTCGTCCAGCTCATGGGGCTTCGTGAGATAGCTCTCCATCCCACTTTTAAAGTGGACCTTCTGCCACTCAGGGGGAACTTTTCTTCCAAGGTCTCCGCCTTCTGCCCATCCATGAGCTTCACCACGCGCTCAAATAAGGAATCGATGGTTGCGTGCGTTACAGGCTTCACGAGGAGGTATCTATCCTTGAAGGACCAGACAGAGTCCAGATACGTTCTAAATAGCTTCCCCGACTGTTTCAAGGATACCCAGTTGTGTCATCCATTATGAGTCTGCTGCTGAAGATGGAAGAGGCGTAAAAACAGCGGAGCGTAGCGTCGACGCAAAGATGTTGGCACACAAACTTGAACGCCCGCATGAACGCGATCACATTAGGATGAAGCTACAAAGGCGCAAACTCCAACCATTGAAATACCCCCTCTTGAAAATCACTGAAAGGAAGACGAAGCCTCACATCCCAAAAGGCGAACTCGTACATCAGGAAGCACTATCCTGGGTACGACGAGCAGATCTAGTCCATTTCCTTGGGCTTGTAAACCAGCCAGTTCGCGGATGCCCCTTCCTCTCGGTTCTTGAGGGTAAGGAATGCATTCGAGTCGTCGAAGATGAAGCGCGAAGCAACGGCCAGGGGCTCCAGCTCGGCCCAATCGGATGGGGATACAACATTTGGGTCGACCGAATTATCTTCGACATCTGCACCGACATCTTCTACGTCAACCACGACGGCGTCCTCAGGCTTTGGAGCCATTTAACCTGAAAAGCAGAAGGAAATGGTGAATTCGACGTTAAGATCAAATACACCCTTCCACCGCAAATCAAGTGAAAGGACGAAAGGAAAGTGCGAGGACACGCCCTCGACCAAAGCCCTTGTCGACAAGCGCGTAGTCATGGGGAACTTCTCCTAAACATAAAGCGCAAAGCTTACTGCGCGGGGTGGGTCTCCTTGACAGAAAAAATTCATATCATGACCGTCAAAGGGAGTAAACCTCCTCGACGCAAGATCTTTTTCTAGACCCCCGCGGCGAGGAAGCCCCCCTACGTTAACTCAGCGAAGACGCTAAAAGCCTCGTGGGGTCCCCGAGACCTTCATTGAAAACTTCATGAGTTTGCCAGAATCATCATGAGTTCCCTAGTATCTTCATCGAAAACTTCATAAATTCACCAGAAACTTCATGGGATCCACCAGAAACTTCATGGACTCCCCGAAAATTTCATCGGAATCTCCATCCAAACCTCATGAAGTTCACTGAAAAGTTCACGAGAGCACCGGAAAACGCATAACTACTATGCTAGCCAGAAAAGGAAGAAGACTTACGTGTGTAAAGAAGATTCTGGAAAGCTGCGGCGGGGCGATGAACGAGAAATGAAGAGAGCAGAGGAATTTGAGGGATTCGTTTAAGAGCTTGAATGTTGTGAGCATTTCAAATGAGTCTCCCCTCCTCATATTTATATCCGCTGGCACGCAGAACGAATTATCACCTAGGCACTCAAGCACCCCTACTCATAGCCGTCATAAGTATTTATTACTTCTGACACGTGGCTCAAGAAGATATCACGCTTATCCCTTCAAGCCCCCTCACACGGATCGAGGAAATGACGTGTCTGCTCCTTCCACTTACGTCAAGCATAATGCTCGACTCTCGCACTGTCACGAACACTTCCTCGGGGAATGTTGGAAACAAGCCCCCACGCGAGCACCTGTCCTCAAGCAAACGCAAAAGTGGACCCTATCGTAGACCACATGCGGACCCCGCTGTCAAGCATGACTAATAGCTTCCACGATTATTCACGAGCATAGTCCCGCGAGCTCGTCACCTCGGGCACGAACGATGCTCCTCCAAGCGAGTTCCCTGCGCTCCTCTTTGACATAAGAATTGACTCTTAAGTTATTACTTGTATGCTTCGGAGCAACGAATTAGGGGTTCCTGTTCTAGACTGGGCTAGAGCCTGACCCACCATCGGGCACGGTCCAACCCAACTCCTCGTCGAGGAGGGCCCAACACAAAGGCCCAATACATCATCCCGCGGGAGGAAACGCTCCTCACGCGTCTTCCCCACATACCTCACATGCTCCCCACGCGGGGACACATCGCCGACTAAACCTGCGCCTTCCGCGGAGCAGATGACCCAGAACAAAGAACACGTGCTAGTTTTCCCTACTCCACGTAAATCTTGGCAGTTATCTGTATTGGGCCTAATGATCCAACCCAATGCAGATAACCATTTGCCTAGCGCTGGGGGCACATTATAAATACCCTCATCCACAGGACGTCCAGGTATTATAAACTCATACTTTATGTACTTGCTCTCTTTCGCTCTGAACCTCACTAACAAGCAATTGCAATAAACCACAAACAGCAGCAACAACAGCGCTCCTACACCTGTACAACCATAAAAACCAGCAACAAACAGAAATAGCCTACAACAGCTACTATTTCCATAACAGGACAGGTATGTAATCAACCAGACATAATAGCTATATTCCACGACTTACATTTTCAGAACAGCAATGTATACAACAACTTTTACATTCATTCAATTAACTAATGTACAAGAAGGGTCATACCTCAATGGGATCAAGCAATCATTACTAAACAAGCATGCCTCCTTAAGGTCAAGCAAGCCTTATTACTCTCTAAATTGACAAGCATAGAACTCAAAGCTCATTAAGTTAATTCACTAATCAAAGAAGAATAACCAAAGTTAATCAATAAGCTTCCAATGAAAATGAAACACAAAAAAGCATGTTAATCAATTCTAATAAGAAGTAGCATGATATTCAAACAATACCATGAAAAAAATCTCAATCAAAGCAACATAATATTCAACTAATATTATGTGAGAATCTCAATCAAGTGACAACATAATATTCAACTAATATCATGTGAAAAATCTCAATCAAGTGGCAACATGATATTCAATCAATATTCATGTAAAAATCCTAATCAAGCATGAAAACTTTAACACTACTTGACATGCAAAAAAATCTCTAATCAAACATGAAAAATTATCCCTAATTGACATGCAAAAAAAATCCTACAAGAGGTAACTAATATCATGTAAAAAGTCGTTCGAACGCATTTGAATCAACAATTCAAAACAAATGCCAAAAATTGAGAAAATGACAATTAAAAAATGCCAAAAATTAGTTAATATCCTAAAATACTAACATGAAAAATTCTGGAACTTTCAGAGTCAAGGAACTATTTTCAGAAAATCGTTTTCGAAACAATTATCCAAGATGATATAAACAATTACCAAAGAAGCTAGGGGGTGCAGGCAGTAGATTCTTATGTTCAGAATTAACTTATGGGTTGCATAGGGAGGTGCGAATAGCGAAACGTATAGGCCCATGGAACAAAGGGGCCCTGGCGGTCTACGGTAGTCCCTCAGTCAACATTCTTGACTGATATGGACCGGCAGATTGCATGAATGATGATGATGATGCATCGTAGGGCAGTAAGCACAGGGGTGTAGGGTAAGAAGCCTGGGACGACATGCATTAGATTAACCAGGTGGTCCTAACGGACGGTGACAAGTGTCACCGCCGGAGTGGACCACCACCACCAACCCTTATTTCCTCATTGTCTTTATATGAATAACGTGAACACTTAAGCTCTCAAACGTCTATCTCTGTCTCTCTCAAACGTCTCTCTCTCTCTCTCTCTCTCTCTCTCTATGTATCATCGCCGGGATTCACATCTTGGCTGGAGAAGACGGTGGACGGCGGCGGCGCCGCGGCCTTCTCCGGTGATCCATTACCCCCAAACACAAAACATTGAACACTACCCCCCACTCAAATTAGCTCCTAAATCCAAATATGCAATTAGCTTTCTCAAAATCGCAACCAAAAAGTGGGATTGAAACTTCCGATCGAACGACTCTAGAATCAAGTTCGCTTATAATCGCTCTACACAAATCACGACCTAGCTAAATTCGCTCAACGAAACGAGGATGCAAAATCGAAATTAACACTATTCTCGCACAAATGTTCAAGTGAAGCAAGAAGATGAATCAGAAGACTTACAATGAATTCGAAGCTTTTTCAGGTACGAAACCGCTTCAACTCTGACTCTGCTCTTCTTCGCGTCTGAGAGCCGTGTTGTTGTGTATTGCGATGTTCTTAATGAATTCTGAATTCAGTTATGGTTGTGTTGAATTTGTGATGTTGATGTTGGACTCTACAATAAACTTCTTCTTCTTCTTGCTACAAATCTGAGTTGTTGTTGTGATGTGTTGATTCTTGATGAAAGCTTGTTGCATCATCTTTCGCGCGAGATGTCGAAACCATTGAGTTTCGGCGCTGTTCTTCAAATCGCCACCGTTGTTGCAGTGAATTGCAGGTATTGAATTGAATGGATGACCATGGATATTAGGAAATTGTTGATGAAATTGATTAGCGGCTCAAATCATTGTTTCTTTTCTTTACAGTGAACTGATAGAGATGAGGGAGGCTTGTGATCTTCACGAAGAATTGCGGTTTCTGCAAAACTCCAATTTGTTGAATCTTGTTGAGGCTATGAAGAAGGAGTTTGGAAGATGATGTGGAAAGAATGGAGAAGCTTGGAGATGGAGATTGAGGATTGTTACAGTTAGAGAATTTTGAAGGTGTTGATTGAAAACTGTTATGGTTAGTTCTGTTAGAGAAACTGTTAGGAATTGGGAGTTATCCTTGGTAACTGTTAGAGAATGGATTTTTTTAGAGTGTTATGGTGAGTTTTCTATTGTGAGATTGGTTAGGGTTGGGAAATCGGTTAGGGTGGTTATGTTAGTTCCGTTATGAATTGGTTAGGACGATTTCTATTAGGACTTGTTTTTTGTAACTAATTTTCTCTCTTCTGTTGTGTCATTTCCCTTTTATTCACTGCTATATGTATTTACAAAATTCTGTGAAGGATGTGTTCCCCATTCCATTTGCTGTGTATCTTTTTCTGATAAATTGGCTCTGCTGCTATTTATTGCGCCTTGTCCTTACTGAAATCATTCTTCTCAAGAAATGTGAGTATGAAATATATTACCAAGAACCACTGCAAAGCAATGTGAAAACATCATTTAGATGTTGATGCGCCTTCTGTGACATGTTTGACAAGTAAGTGTCCTATTAGCCCACCAAGAGCAGACAAAGTGATTTCAGGATGAATCACCTTGGTCAGAACATGGTCCAATGAATTAAACGAACTTAAAATGTCCCTTTGAGTGAATTGAATCACTAATTTATGAGTTCCCCTAGTCAGCGATCGACCGCATAGGAGTTAATTGTAGCGTGGTTGAGAAGATTCCCTTTTCCTTTTGGTAATGAAACAGGATTGGATTCTAAAAAATGGATATTGCTTTCTTCAAAATCACGTATGGATTTTGACAATAAAGCCTTTTCCACATCAAATCCCTTTGTTTTGCCTTGAAAGAGGGCCTTATTGGTTTGTAGAATGTCTATAAGTCCACGAGTGAGCTTCATGGTAATAAGGAAAGGTTCTTGAAATGTATATGACTTAAATTGAATTCATGGTCATAAGAGTGAACTTGGACAATGGTGTATTTTATTCAAAACAATTGGAGATGGATTCAGTTTATTTGGTTTTGGACTTGAATTTTACATAATGGTTTTGGGGTTAAAAATTGGGTATCGGTTTTATTTGAAATTTATATGGATATGGCAAAGTGGATACCATGGTATGGATAATTGGGTAATTGAATTTTCAAATGGATATTGAAATGGACCAAAAGAAAGTGATATGGATAATAACAAAGAAATGGATATGTAGGTGGACAATTAGACTTGGTTTAATGGACTTGTATCTTAGCTTTCCAGAGATCCATATATCAATTCATGACAAATCAAACCCGCAATCTCAATTAATCCCCCAACCTCAATCTCATGTCTCTATTAGCTTGCATTACAAGCAACAAGAAATAAACAACTGAGGGAACGACGGTGCCTTGACCATAATATGAATCCACAACTCGATCTCTTGCACCATAACCCAAGACGTCTTCACCATGAAACTTTGACCACCACTGATACTCTTGAGAAAACTTGAAGAAGATAAACTTGTAGCTTGATAAACCTTGATAAAGGAGATATTTATGACAATCTTTGCTTCAAACTTGAATGAGGAGAACCTCAAAGCAAATAACAAAACCTTGATTCAAATAACCTCTGTAGTCCCATGTCTTAGAAGACCAATGCAATGTATGATAACGAGTTCATGACCTAATGGATATGCAGATGAATGCCAAACAAAAGCCAGTTATTGATGGTATAAATAGGAGGGCAAATTTTGGGGTGTTACAGCTGGAAATATAATTTAACTATATTTTTCTCTAGTCACCTCTATTGTTTCTGTATGACCTAAAATTGGTTAATACTGCCATCTCAATCTAGAATATTTTCTCTACCTTTTCAATTTTTACTAAACAGACAGATGAAACAAACTAAGTGACAACTGTAACAACAAAAACCTCAAATGTTCACTGTGAAGAACTTATAGTTACAACCACAAGTCCCAATGAGCAACCTACTTTTGGTTCGATTAATGAATGGCGTCTTAGAGAAATATCAGCCACAAATTATTCCTTAAAGTAAACCACATATTTGTGAACTCCAAAGGTATAAAGGTTGATATCATTTTTATATTGACTCAATTCTCGAATTCATCTCTTTTTTTATATTGACTTTGGGTTCAAGTGATTAATACAAGCAGATGAACTATAAAGTTGTGGCAGTTTAATCACTCAAGGAATGAAAGCTCGGGCAGGTCTGAAGTTCAACTATGTCGTGACATGTCAACTATATAGTAAGCAGAAAGAGGAGCAAAAGCCGGATGTTGTTGATATTGTTTTACATATGTAAAGGTCAGGTCAGCTCAGCCCATATGGTAATGCCCATTAGGACTTTGTAGCATATTATTAATGCTTGTTAATCCCACAAGAAGGTTCCAATCATTAATCTCACACTTCAATCTCTTTTTTCAATTTCATTTTTGTTGCTTATACTGAAATTACTGTGCATCTATTTTCTGTGTTGTTGTGTTTAGTCTTGAGGGTTTTACTTGTGTTTTTATATGCAGTGCATTGGTTATAACTGCTTATATTATGAGAAGCGAGAATCTATCACTAGAAGGTGTTAAATGAAACCTTTAGTTTCTTTAAAGTCTTCAGGGACTTTCCTTTTAGTAGTGACTTTCTTTTTGTTTTTAGAATAATTTTTAGTGACTTTCCTTTTGGTAGTGACTTTCATTTTGGAGCTGTGAATTTGTTTGCCCCAATGATGGTTTTCTCGAGCATGTGTGTATTATGAAGGTCACACTATATGCTACAACAAATAAGATTTTGTGTAGCAAAATAGGATTCTTTCCATTAATGTACTTGGTGTTGTTACATATTCACACAAAATATTGAGAGTTGATGTTGTTGTTGTGTTGAATGCTCGTTGTTCATCATCATTTTATTGTTAATTGAGATATATTTCTGTCATCATTCACTATATTTTGTTGTATCCCTTTGTAACTCTATTCTCTTTGTTTTAATAAATTTATTCCAAAAAAAATATAAGCAAAACATTGCAATTTTCTATACTGCTTATTTTGCATACATCATTTTTTCCGTTGACTTATTCCATGCTTGAAGTTGAGGAAGGAATGGGTTTCAACAAAGAGATCCTTGACTATGAGTATGGTCAATAGTGAGGTAATGACGTAAGTAAGTAGAGTTGGTGGTATTAAACCATTTTTTATCTGTCCAGATGTTATAGCTAGTTTGGAAGTGTATAAGTGACATTATATTAGGAATGTGATGTAGAAGTGATAGTTTCTTAGAAATTATATCTAGTTTTGAAGTGTATAGCTAGTTGTTGAGAAGTTCCAAATTTGTGGTTATCGATATCTAAGGAATAATTTAGACTATCTACTCATGTTTATGGTGTATCGGTTATGGTAGTAGTGATAACGATATTTTATAACATTAATAGAGTTGGAATAGAGTTAGAATTTATTTTTTATTTTGTTTTTTTATAATAATGCTAATATATTTAAGGTAAATTTGTTTAAATATTCACAATTTGCGGCGGTTCAAACCGCCACAATTTACCATCGCAATCAACAATAAAAACAAAAATCAAAACGATATTCCACGACGAATGGTAATTCTCGCAATATTCAGGTTACGTCAGTTTCTTAACCATCGTGAAAGAGAACGACGATTGGTGTGACGATTTTGACAACAGCTGCAATACAGCTTCGCGACGCACGTTTTTGGGACGAAGATGCAACCATCGTAACATGCAAATTGCGACGATTCTAACTGTCGTGACCTGCCACAATGAACCGTCACAATTTTCCAATTTTCTTGTGGTGTAATGATTGCCTTAAAGGAGGCAAATCGAGAGGGTGGTCTAATGTCTTAATTGAAAGTGAATCTCAAACAACCCTTCTATTTGGGTTATTCTGGGTGTCAACACGAGGGAGCATTTTTAATATTGGGGTATTTATTTTTATGAGCAAAACACCTTGTGAGAGACACACCACATACTCACCAAAAACCATAAGATAATAGGTGTATGGATTCTCCCACTTATAAATGTTTAAGTCTTCACATTTCTAACCAATGTGAGACTTTTCCACACTACTTACACTTGTTATTCTCAACACTCCCTCTTAAATATGAGTCTATCCACAATACTCCTCCTCAAGTGGAAGCTCTTTCATCCACATACACTTGTACTTCCATTGACACTCTTCAATGAAGCACTCTACCCACGACCATATAAGGATACTTTCCATACAAGAGAGTCGGTCCCCTCACTCGAGCCAAAGGCTCATGATACCATTGTTGGGGTTATTCAGGGTGTCAACACGAGAACGTATTTTTTTAATATTAGGGCCTTTCTTTTTATGAGCAAAAAACCTTGTGAAAGACACACATCACATACTTACCCAAAACCATAAGGTAATAAATGTGTGGTTTCTCCCACTTACAAATGCTCAAGTCTCTACATTTCTAACTAATGTAGAACTTTTTCACACTACTCACATTTATTATTCTCAACACCTTCATTGTGACATGATGAAATCCCTTATTCCTTGGGATCTCCAAAATAAGTGGTCATATTGCAAGTATGTTCCTTTAAGTAGGATTTACACACACTTTTTCAGTGAAGGAAACAAGTGCGTAAATAAAAGAGTCATGACATATTGATTTTTCACTGAGATGTGTTACCAATTTTCATTAGGGATAAGTTTTTCAAAGATATATTGAATTTGTCTTATTACAAATTTGCTTAACTTTGACTTTAAAAATTGGCGGCTAATAATTTTTTTTTACTTTTTTGTTTTTCTTGGGTAAGGTCTAGCCCCTCTAGATGTACATATTTTTTAGGCTTAAATGCACTTTTGGTCCCCATAGTATCATTTTTCTAAACTTTTGATCCCCCTTTAAAAAAACCCAGGTTTTGGGTCCCTTGTTTTGATTTTTTTTGGGATTTTTTTGGTCCCCCCTCCAAATTAGGGTATGTGGCATTGTAGATTATGACATGGCAAAGCTTATAATTGCCAGGTGAATTACCACATCATTAAACACAATTTTAATTTTAAAAAATCACAAAATAAAATAACCTTATGTTATTTTTATTATTCTGAATATTTAATATAAGTAGTAACCTATCCCTAATTGCATTTCCATCGTAACATTATTTAAGAGGAAATTTCTCAGAAATTGTGAACCCTAGAACAACAAACGATTCAAAGGCACCAAGTACTCTGAAGCTTCCATGGAAAATCCTGGTCTTTCCAAGACGAGCAAAGGCGTCAAGTTCTGCCTCAGGTATGTTGTCGTATTCTTTCCCCCACGTTCTTCCTTTATTTCATTTCATTCTTAGTTTAATGGTAATGGTGGACCCCAAATGGTTTAGGGTTTTTTTCGTTGTATTTTACCGTACTTGGTGGTCCCTTTTTGTATTAGGGTTTAGAATACTTTGTGTTTTAGGGTTTTGTGGTCCTACCATTTCTTCATTAATTAAGTCTTGTTTGTGTGGACTCATTCTGACAATGATGTACGAATTAACACAGGCCAACCAAGTGTCAAACAATTAGGTTTAGGATTCACCATGAGGTGCACTCGTTGAAACTCCTGTCAGACTGTATGTTGGTGGATTTGTTACAGAAATGGACTGGAAGTGGGATGTAGATTATCTGTCATATATGGAATTGTTTGAACTGATTAAGAAGGATAAATATGTAGACATTAAGTGGGATGTAGATTATCTGTCATATCTGTCATACCTGGGTTTTTTTAAAGGGGGATCAAAAGTTTAAAAAAATAATACTATGGGGACCAAAAGTGCATTTAAACCTATTTTTTATTTAATTTTACATAATAGTATATATTTAGTTAAAATTAGGATCTCTTATGTTTATTTACGCATGTACTAGTAGCATATATTTTTTAATTTTATTTTATATAGTAACATATACTAGTATCATTTTAAATATTACAATTTACACATGTAGTTGATTTTTTTTTTCTTTTTAAATTTACTCTCTCTCTCTTTTAGTACAAGAGATTTTACACACGTTTTTCAAATATGGAAAGTTTATTGTTGTATGTTAACTTTAAATTGACACTATATTTACAAAACTACAATTAAAAAATGAGAATAGTAAAATTCATTGATTAAGATCTTAATCATAAAAAAATCACTATTAAAATTTACACCATTTTTAGCATTAACGAGTGTAATAAAGATTTGAGGATAAATAATACACACATATTTCATTATTAAGGTGTTTATTGTGTAATGTTACACACTTAAATTTAAAATGAGACTTTACATACAAATCTACCACCACATTTGTTTTATACACCATTTTTAGTAAAACCAGTGTAAATTCTTAAATTATACTATTATTTTTGTACATGTATTCATTATCAAATCAAAAAATTTAAGAAGGATTGTTTGTTTTTTAAAGTTGATTTCGCTAAGGCGTATGAATGTGTGGATTGGTCGTACCTTGAAGATATGATGGTTAAGATGGGATTTGGATGCAATTGGCTGAAATGGATTCGCGGCTCTGTTTTCAATAGTTTCACGTCGATCTTAATCAACGGGAGCCCTTCGAGGGATTTCAAGGTGGGGAGGGGGTTAAAGCAAGGCGACCCGTTAGCTCCATACTTATTTGCTATAGCTGCTGAGGGATTGACAAGTCATACCAGATCTGCTTCTTCTAATTCTATGCTATCTGAGTTTAAGATTAAAGATACCTCCACTGTTAGTATTTTGCAGTTTGCCGACGATACCCTCCTTATTGGAGATGGTTCGACCACTAATATTTGGGCTTTTAAATCTATTTTGCGTGCGTTTGAATTGATATCTGGGCTCAAAATTAACTATCATAAAAGCTGTTTATTTGGGATTGGAGTGGATACAGATTTTCTGGCTGCTACTGAGGCATTTCTGAATTGTAAAACGAGAAGACTTCCTTTTAAATTTCTGGGTTTGACAGTCGGAGGGAATCCTCGTCGGTACTCCTTTTGGAGACCGACTATTACTAGCTTTAGGAACAGGCTCTCTTGCTGGACAGGGAGGACCTTGTCTATTGGAGGAAGAGTGTCCCTCATCAACTCGGTCCTGGCACTATGCCATAAAAGCCTTTAGTCAGCGCTTTTTTTTGGAATTACACAGCGCTTAAAAGCGTTGTCTAAACTGGCGCTGCTAAAAAATTAGACAGTGCTTTGGTTAATGTAAGAAGCGCTGTCTAAAGGGGTGTTTTGACTAAAAACGCTGTCAAAGCACCGCTTTAGACAGCGCTTTTACAATAGACAGCGCTTTTGTTTATATTTTAAACATCGCTCTTTTTGTAAAGGAGTTGTCTAAATGGTGCTTTAGACAGCGCTTTTTGTTTTTTAGACTAACATTAGACATCGCTTTTTGCCTTTTTTTTAGTATACCTTAGACAGCGCTTTTGCTTTTATTGGTATAGCTTAGACAGCGCATGTTGGTATAAGCGCTGTCTAAACTCCACTTTAGCCAGCGCTTTTTGCGAAAGTGCTGTCTAAACCCCACCTTAGACAGCGCGTTTAGTGTAAAGCGCTGTCTAAGGTATACGAAATTTTTTATAAAAATTACTTTAAAAAAGCGCTGTTTGTTTTATACAGTTTATATGCACATGTTTTTAAACCAGAATTTGCACCAGGTTTTCAACCACAATTTGCACCTGTTTTTCAACCACATTTTGCACCAAAATATCATAAATTGGAGTTTCAAACCAATATATACGCACCAATTTTGCCTATTTATATATACAATTTTCATCCAACAATTTATATATACAAAACAATTGATGATACAAATCATTTCATCCAACAAAACATTTTGCTTCAAATCTACATATTACTTATAGAAATGCTAAGCAAAAAGCAATGCACATCAATATAACTCTATCTTCTACTTTGCACATATAACCTGAAACAGCACAAAAAGATTGTAATTCAATTAAAACAAGACATAAACAATGTCTATAGTTACAAAGTTATACATACTCAAAATTCTCATCAATTAAAGTAAGAGTACAATATACCTTATGATTGTACCTGGATCAGACAGTTACTGGTGGCCAACGACGTCCGTTGAGCTCCGGCTTCGGCGAGGTTGAAGGACGGCGGGGGGGGGGGGGGGGGGGGGGTGTACCTGCAAGGTACTCCGACGCTCAAGTTAGGGAGTGCACATAGTAACAGCAAATACAAGAAGAGTGAGAAAAGTGACTTAACCTGACCCTCTCAAGTGAGAGGGTATTTATAGAGAACCCTCAGCGCGGGGCCAACGGTTACTTGCATTGGGCTGGATTGTCAGGCCCAATCCAAGTAACTGCCAGGGCTTACGTGGCGTAGTGAAGACCAGCGCGTGGTCTTCGCCCTGGGGTAACCGCTCCTAGATTTCCGGGACTAGGGCAGACCAAATCCTTCGAGAGTGGAGTGGTTACTTGGAACGTGTCTACGTGGTACGGACCGTTAGACACTCCTCGCTGGGGAGGAGCCTTCTGTGTCGAGGACCCGTCAAGTCGTACGACGGACATGGTCTCGCGGGGAGGAGACATGCCTGTCGAGGAGTGATGTGCGGTATTCTCGCGGGGAGAAGCTGGTATGTCGGGGATCTACCTATCCGCCGGGGTGCGAGGTCCTCCTGCCCTGTTGGCCCAAGTGCCCGACACTGTAAAGTGCTCGGGGGAAACGTTGGTATGCTTGCAGCAGTCAAGTGCCCCACAGAGGGGTCTTATTGGGCCTCCCCATGCTATATGGGTTGGGCCTGCTCGACTGTTGGGCAGCCTCGGGCCAGTCCAGAACAGGAGCCCCCCAAGTCGTTGCTCTGAGGTGTCAGAGTAATGACTTAAGGGTTATTGGCATGTCGAGGATACGCCAAGAGGGGAACCGAGGAGGTCGTTCATATGCGCGAAATTCCTTCTGCCGGATGAGAGTCGGGCATCGATGCAGTTGTGTCTGATCGTACGGTCGGGGATATGAAGGGTTTTGGACTCGAAGCGTTGGGGAAAACCGAAGCGACACGCGTGGGGAGATGGGCGGCTGCATGCGTGCCACGTGTCACCTGCCATAATTACCTAGGGAGGCTAGGGCGGCTGGCTAGGGTAGCACACTCGAGTGCCCTATGCCCCCGAGTCTCGCGAGGACCGCTTATAAAAGCCGTTCCCCTCGCTCATTTTTCACTTTTCCACTTCTCTCTCAAGAATCCCCTCCTTCTCTCTCCACTCTCTTCCGCCGTAGCTGGCAGCCATCATCCGCCGGACGTTCCTTGCCGGAGACCCTTTGCTCCTCAACAATCGTCGTTCACCGTCGTGAAACCGCCGGAGACCCCGTGCCGGAACCCTAATTCGCCGTTTAACAGGTACTTGTTCTAAACTTGACCTTTATTTTGCGTTTTTCTTCAATTTAAACTAGTGTAGGACGTTTCCTTGGTGAATTGATGATATTCCCATGAGAAACGAGAGGATTCCTGGCGAATACGATGGGAATCTTTTGTTGAGGGAGAGAGTGCGGAGAACTTCGCTCTCTTTTGATGAATATCTCGAGGATCAGGGACGAACACGTCGGGGACCCGTTGAATGTCTCGGGGTCCCCAATAATTAGTATATCTGTTAGTGCCGCGGGGACACGGGGCAGAACCTTCCGGGGAGGCGATGAATTCCCCAGTGGACAAGTTGATCCTCGGACGATCGTGTCGGGGAGTTGAGAAAGTCTCGCCCCTTCTTCGCCCGTTCGGTTGAACAGCGGTGGAGGGGTGAATTTGATACGACCAATCAAATTCACCGTTTCCTTCTGCTTTTCAGGTAAATGGACGATTTGGCTGCGGAGGTGGCCGTAGGATATTTCGAGGAAAACGACGACCAGCCCGACTCCCCCATGGCTCACATGGCCTTTGCGCAAGAGAGGCCGCTCGAGGATTAGGTCTGCGACGAGGCCCTGGAGATGTCGTTCATCTTCGTCTACCCAGATGAGGATGACGCTTTCTGTACCGTCGAGCACAGATTAATCGGATCTGGCAAGTCTTGGAAGGTTTTTCGTCCCGAGGAGAGTCATCGAATATGCTCCTCTTACCGGGGAATGCGCATCCCCTTGTACGAGTTTATGTTCGAGAAGGCGGGGTGGAGGCTTCCCTTCACAGACTTACAAGAGGGGATCTTTACCTGGTTGCAGCTGGCGCCCTCTCAAATTCATCCGAACTCGCTAGCGTTTATTCGGGCCTTCGAGCTCGTTTGTAAATATTTAAAAATTGTGCCGACCGTTCGCCTCTTCTTCCGTATATTCCACCTTCAACGATCGTCGGCCGGTGGTCGACACGACTGGGTGTCTTTCAAGCAGAGCAAGGCATTGTTCCACACTTACTTGGATTCCATACGGGATTTCAAGTTCCGTTACTATTTTGTGAAACCGGTCACCCTAGAGGCCGTCTATTCGTTGTACCGGAAAGTCACCCGCGAGGTCGACGGTCGTCCCGAGGAGGTGCTGGAGCCCAAGTTTCCTCTGTACTGGACGGAGGAACACTTTAAGAAGGGAGTCGATAAATACAAGACGAAGCATGTTCAGATGGATGCCTACGAGCGGGAAGCCTATGATAAAATCGTCGCTTTCGTCGAAAGCTTCACCGAAGCTCAGCACGAGATGCTGGACGGTCAGCCGATAGTGGGTGCAGACGGGCAAGTGAAAAAGGAGCGTCGCCTGATAAATACCCGCGTTCTGCTCGAGACCTTCTCCGACGAGGAAGCAATCGAGTTGTTAGGTGGTAAAAACGTCCTCGCTTTAGGTCTTCCCCGCATCTGTGTTTCTCGCTTTACTAACGTTTTCTTTCCTTTTGCAGGAACAATGGCCGGAGCCGAGGAGAGGTTGAAGAAGCTGAAAGCGAAGAGGGCCCAGGAAGCGCAGGCCCGAGAAGAGGCGTCGCGCTCAAATGACCAAGAGGTTGTCCCTTCTGGGGCCCCGCCCGAGGGTGTTTCCACGGCCGCCGTGCCCGAAGGATCCAATCAGTCTCAGCCTGCTGATGCTGTGTCGGGGACCGTGGGTGGTCGAACAACTCCTGCGGGAAGCCAATCCTCGGCTACCCAAGGGACTCCGAAGAGGCAACGCGTTGCGGAGGTCGTCGACCTGGGTGGTGAAGACAGTCCCCCGATTCCTTCCAGCTTTGACCTTTCACCCTGTCATCAAAAACCTCACTTCTTCTCCGAGGTCACTTATCCTCGCACCCTTCCCTCCGAGATCCAAACTGTGCTGGGGACTGCTACTGAAGTGAGGAGGAGGATGATTTTTGAGGATCTGTCGGCCGTCACGCGTACTGCTCGACTGCTATCATTCTCAATGACGAGACCCGCCCTGCTGCTGAACTTGCCCGCCTGCAGGAAAAGCTGGATACCTTGGGTGCTGAGATGCTCGGTATGCACAAGGAACTAAAAGAGTGCCGAGATCTGAACAAAGAGCAAAGCGAGCAGCAGCAGCGGGTCGGGGCCAAGCTTAAGAAAGCCGAGGAGACGGAGAAAGGCCACCTTGCCCGAATAGCTGAACTGGAGTTGGAGGAGAAGCGGCTTAAGGAAAGGATTGCCGAGTTGGAAGATGCTGTGCGGCCGGCCGGAGGGGAAACTGAGGAAGACAGGCTCCTAACCACTCGTGCAGCATTAGTGGCCCATCTCCGGAAGCTCGAGCAGGATCTCCGGTTGTCCGAGGATGATGCTATTGAAACCGCGGGTATAGGGTTCCGTAGTGCCGTGGCTCAGCTTCGGGTTCTCAACCCTGATCTCGTCACTGAAGGGATTGACCCCGACGCTGAGGTGGTGGATGGCCAGATCGTGCATCCTCTGCGGGAGAACGACATTCATGTGCACGAGGAGCCTGACGGGGCCGCAGCTGAGTAGGTTTTTTATCTTTGTTTTGGTCGGCCTGCGAGCCGTTTTGTTTTCGCCCGGCTTGTGGGCTTAGTTGATGTACTATTTGCACAATGGTTATTTTTGCCCGGCTTGTGGGCTTATATTTGTAACTTTTTTGTACTAAGGGTTTTGCCCAGTATTCGTACTTCGTAATACCTCTTTATTGATTTTGATCGTGTGTGATGTGTTATTTGTTATACTTTATTTTTTCCCAAGTAATAAGGCTTTGGGATTTGCTCGACTTAAACAGTCCCTGACCGCGTGGAGAGCTGGTCGGGCGGCCGGAGGAGGACTCCGACCTTCAACGAGGCTAAGAGTTCGGTCGAGGTCCTAGTCTCGTGGCATGAACTTCCCATCGCGAGCTGGGTGTTATGCCCGGTTGGCACGACGACGGTGGGCCTCGATCGAGGTATCCCCGCCGGATCAAATGTCCTCGCGCACACACAACGCGGTCTCTGATCGTCGTGTTCTTATAGGGGTGTCGCGCTTGTACCCTAGCGCGTCCCCGTAATCGCGGTGCTAGTGAGCCGCGGGCAGTGTTTAACTGTAATATTGTTTTAGCTTTTCAGCATTCCATGGTCGAGCAAGTTCTTCCCCGTGCAGATTTTCGAGGAAATAGGCTCCTGTCCCCGTTTTCGCGCGGACGCGGTACGGGCCCTCCCAGTTCGCGGCGAGTTTGCCTTCTCGCGAGTCTTTCTGGTTCCTTCGTAGGACGAGGGTGCCCACCTGAAAATCACGTTTAATGACTTTGTCATTATAACGTAGTGTTATTTTTTGTTTAAGTGACGCTTCTCGGAGAGAAGCGGGCCGAACGTGTTTCCTCGACGAAGTCGAGTTCTTCCCTCAAGGCTTCATCGTTCACGTTCCCGTCGAGGGGGGCTTCCGTCCTCCTCGAGGGTTCCCTGATCTCCACGGGGATCACTGCCTCCGTTCCATAGGTCAAACGGAAAGGGGTCTCCCCGGTCGTGGAGTGTGGGGTTGTTCTGTAGGCCCAGAGGACGCTGTGTAGCTCCTCGACCCACCACTGTTTGGCGTCGCCTAGTCGTCGTCTTAATCCTCGAAGGATCACTCTGTTCGTGGCCTCAGCCTGTCCGTTCGTTTGAGGGTGCTCGACTGACGTGAAGTGCTGCTTCGTGCCTAGTTTTGTGACGAAGTCCTGGAAGTTCCTGTCGGTGAACTGGGTTCCGTTGTCGGTGACGATGGCTTGAGGCACTCCGAACCGGGCGAGGATATTTCTTTTGTAGAAACGTAGTATGTTGAAGGCAGTGATTTTGGCCAATGCTTCTGCTTCAATCCACTTCGTGAAGTAATCTACCCCGACGATGAGGTATTTGTTTTGATACGACCCCTGGACGAAAGGTCCGAGGATATCCATCCCCCACCATGCGAACGGCCACGGGGAGGATATCGACGTGAGCTCGCTGGGAGGAGCGAGGTGCATGTCCCCGTGCCGTTGGCATTTATCGCACTTCTTGACGTGCTCCTTGGCGTCTTGTTGCATGGTGGGCCAGTAATATCCTGCCCGGAGTGCTTTACGAGCTAGCGAACGTCCGCCGAGGTGCTGCGCATTGATTCCCTCATGAATCTCCTGGAGTATGCCGGGAACCTTGGTCTCCTCGACACATCTGAGGAGGGGAATAGAGAACCCTCGGCGGTATAGCTTGTCCTCGACTATGGTATACGAGCATGCCCGTCTCTTGACCATTCCTACCTCTTTGGGATCTTCGGGCAGTTTGCCTGTCATGAGGTATTCGTATACCGGGGTCATCCAGCAGCTGCTGTCTCCTATGGCGTTGATGTCCGAACCCGTGACCGGTTTGTCGATACTTGGGTGGGAAAGCACTTCTTGTATGACGGACTTGTTCCCGCCTTTCTTTTTCGTGCTCGCCAATTTTGACAGGACGTCCGCTCGGGCATTATGCTCCCGGGGGATGTGAGTTACTTCCGCCGAGGTGAACTTTTTCATCTTCTCTTTTACTTCCGCCGATAGTAGTTTGTAACCTGCAGAATTGTCGACCAGTTGGTCGATGTTAGGCAAGGGATAACAGTCTTTCGGGCAAGCCCGGTTGAGACCAGTATAATCAACGCACATTCTCCATTTTCCATTATTTTTCTTAACAAGTACAACGTTGGACAGCCATGTCGTGTATTTGGCTTCCGAAATAAAATTTGCCTCTAGGAGGTCTTTTACAGCTTTCTCAGTAGCCTTCGCTTTCTCGGGAGACTGCTTGCGCCTACGTTGTGCTACGACCCTAGCGGCCCGATCTACCGCGAGCTGATGGCAGGCTACTTCGGGGTCGAGGCCAGGCATCTCGGATGCGCTCCACGCGAAGAGGTCCGCATTCTCCCTCAGACACGCTTTCAGCTGTTCTTTCGCCAGGTCGGGGATCCCGGCGCCGATCTTCACGTTGCGATTAGGATCATCCCCGAGGGCCGCGAGCTCGAAGTCTCCATCTGGGATGGGGCGCGCTGGGTGGAGAGGCTGCCCGGTGTTCTCCGCCTGGTGGTTGGTGTCTTCGACTCTGTCTTCGTCGGACTCGCCGGAGAACCTGCTGTCCAGGTCGACCGTGTTGACAGGCGGGAGAGGTACCTGTTCGCCGTCTCGGGGTGGCTTGGCCACGGCCTTAGGTTTGGGACCAATAGAACTTAGGCCCTTGACGGCGGCATCGAAGCATCTTCTGGCCGCGTCGATGTCCCCGTGCATCGTCACTACTCGTCCCCTCCTCGTGTAGTACTTCATTTTGAGGTGGACCGCCGAGGGGACCGCCGTGAGTTCAGCAAGGGTGGTCCTCCCGAGGATGCAGTTGTACATGGATGGGCATTCAACCACCAGGAAACGGATCTTCACCTGTCGGGCGGTGTCTTCGGCCCCGAACGTAACCATCAGCTCCACGTAACCCCATGGTCTGGTGGTGGTTCCATTGAACCCTTGTAGGTCTGACCCGACGTACGGGGTCAAATGCCTCTCGTCCAGCTGAAGGGTCCCGAACAAATGAGAATACATGATGTCGACTGAGCTCCCCTGGTCGACTAGGATTCTTCGGACGTCAAAGTTCTCCATTTGTGCCCTGACCAGGAGGGGAATAGTGGCGTTTGGTGCTCCCCTGGGGAGTTCCTCGAGGTAGAAGGTGATGGGATTGGAGTTTCCCCGCACTTTCTCGAGGGTGGTCGCCTTCGACGATGTCGCTGATTCCAGTTCGTCAAACTTCCGTTTGATCGACCCAACCGATATTTTCCCGGGATCGCCTCCGGAGATAACCATTGCTTTGGGGAAGCCTTCCCAGGTACTGCGGGCCGTGACGGGGCCCTCGTCGGGGAAAGTCGCCCACATGTTGCGGATTACCTCTTCGCCCTCGATGATTGGGGGGACGAAGAAGTCCTCGGGTCGAGTGACGCTGAGGGCGACCTGAAGCTGGCTGTCGCCGGGAGGAGGTGTTGCCTCCTCGACGTTCTGTGCTTCCTTTAAACTGGGACGAGGAGGGTCATTCTGTTGGGCATACTTCTTCAAGTGCCCTTCTTTGATGAGAATCTCAATTGCATCCTTGAGGTGGATGCAATCTTCGGTCACGTGCCCGTGGCTTCGGTGGAACCTGCAGTACTTAGATTTGTCAACGTTTGGTTTGGGAGTCGCGGGCTTCGGGAAGCGAACTCCTCCTTTCACAAACTCGGAATTCTGGCAGTCTGAGAGGATCCGAGACCGGGTAGTGTTGAGCGGCGTGTACTCCGTGAATCGGCCAGCTGGCCCGCGCTATTCCCGGGGATCTCGATTGCGGTTTTCTTTCTTCTTTTCTCCTCCCCGTCGGGGAGAAGCGTCATCGTCTTTGTGGCCGCGGGGGCCTTCCCTACGTCTCGTCTCAAGAGCGATCTGGGCTGCTTCCGTCTCTTCGAGTTCGATGTACTTCTGGGCTCAAGCGAGAAGGTCCTCAAGACGCCGGGGTCTTCGGAGGCCAATGGATTTGGCAAAGTCCGACCCGGCGCGTAGTCCGTGGATAATTAAGTATTTCTTCATGTCGTCGGTCGTATGGACCTCGACGGCTTCCTTGTTAAACCTCTCGATGTAATTTCGAAGGGATTCGTTCCTCCCTTGGAAGATCTTTTCTAGGGCAGCCTCTGTCTTCGGGTGTCGACGAGACGCAGTGAAGTGTTTGGTGAAGCGTTGCTTCAGTTGTTTCCATGACGTGATCGAACCAGGTTCCAGACCCTGTACCATGTCATGTCTCCCTTCCGCAAGGTGGTGGGGAATAGCCTTCACCTGATGGCTCCCCTGACGTTTCGAAAGTCGAGCATCGCTTCGAAACTCTCCACGTGATCGTCGGGGTCGGTCAGCCCGTCGTAGGTCCCCAATGGTGGAGATTTCTCCATGCCTGGAGGGATTGGGGCGTCCATGATTTCCCACGACAAGGGGGTCCTTTGGTCCTCGTCGTCGCTACCAGCCGGGGATCTCGAAGGTGATCCATGGTGCCGTGGAGGGGAGTTCCTCGAACGGTTCTTTGGTCTCGCTTTAGTCTGCTTGGACTTCTTGGAGATGGTGGAGGCCCTGGGTTCCTTCCGAGGCGGGGACGAGGGCGCTTCTGGGTGATCGCCGGCTGGGGGCGCTCGAGACACGTTTGTCGACCATGGCGTACGGGCGACGGGGTCCGGGAATCTTCGGAAGGGGTCCTTCGCGGGGAAGAAGAGCGGCGAGGTGACGGGGGACGACGATGTCTTCGCGGGGAAAATCGTTGTGCCCGTCCTTGCTCCAAGGCTTCGATTCTGGTGTTCTGCTGCGCGATCAGCTGATTAGTCTGGTTGATCAATGCAAACAGGGCCACGGTGCTTGGGTCCGCGTTGGGCGGCGGAGCAACTGGCTGGAGAGTGGTTTGTTGGTCGTCCGTGCGGACGACGTTGTTGGTCGCCTCCTGGGAGTCCGGGGAGGCAGTCTGTCCGTCTCTTATGTCGCCTTCGCCGCCGTGGAGGATGATGGCGTCCTCACGGTGGCTCCCGTTCTCCAGTTGCGCGAGCACGGTGTCCAAAGCCTGGTTGACGGTCGGATTGGCCATGTTGGTGATGAAGAGGAAGCTTTGGTTTATCGAGGAGAAAACGGGGAAGCTTATAAGGTCCCCACAGTCGGCGCCACTGATCGTACCTGGATCAAACAGTTACTGGTGGCCAACGACGTCCGTTGAGCTCCAGCTCCGGTGAGGTTGAAGGACGGCGGGGGGGGGGGGGGGTGTACCTGCAAGGTACTCCGACGCCCAAGTTAGGGAGTGCACAGAGTAACAGCAAATACAAGAAGAGTGAGAAAAATGACTTAACCTGACCCTCTCAAGTGAGAGGGTATTTATAGAGAACCCCCAGCGCGGGGCCAATGGTTACTTGCATTGGGCTGGATTGTCAGGCCCAATCCAAGTAACTGCCAGGGCTTACGTGGCGTAGTGAAGACCAGCGCGTGGTCTTCGCCCTGGGGTAACCGCTCCTAGATTTCTGGGACTAGGGCAGACCGAATCCTTCGGGAGTGGAGTGGTTACTTGGAACGTGTCTACATGGTACAGACCGTTAGACACTCCTCGCTGGGGAGGAGCCTTCTGTGTCGAGGACCCGTCAAGCCGTACGACGGACATGGCCTCGCGAGGAGGAGACATGTCTGTCGAGGAGTGATGTGCGGTATTCTCGCGGGGAGAAGCTGGTATGTCGGGGATCTACCTATCCGCCGGGGTGCGAGGTCCTCCTGCCCTGTTGGCCCAAGTGCCCGACACTGTAAAGTGCTCGGGGGAAACGTTGGTATGCTTGCAGCAGTCAAGTGCCCCGCAGAGGGGTCTTATTGGGCCTCCCCATGCTATATGGGTTGGGCCTGCTCGACTGTTGGGCAGCCTCGGCACAGTCCAGAACACCTTATAAAACTCTGAGCTCAATAATGAATTGACACCAATCCTCTTTAATTTCATCCAAATGATCTCTTGAGTAATACACACACTTGAATTCATCAAAGTACTACATAATAATATAACATAGTTTGATTTAGTTTCAACTATTTAATTATATGAGAAATATGTGTTAAATATTAAAATAACTCATAAGTTAGAAATACATACATCGGATGGAATCTCTATTCGATCCAAAAAAAGAGTTTCTCTCATAAACCTCAACATGAAATAACCGCAATCTATATCAAAATAAAATATAAATGAATATTTAGAACAATTCACATAAATAAATAAATAAATGAATAAAAAATTATAATATATATCATTTTATTATATTACCTCTTTCACTAACATCTCTTTCTTTTCTTGGTTGGAATATGAATTACTTGTTTCTTAGCAATGCGGACGGATGAATTGATCCAAATTCCCTCGTTATGATCATTTCTGATATATGACTCATCCACTATAAGATCCTCATCTTGATCATTTCTATTATACAACTCATTCCGTCTAATGCATGACTCATTCTCAACATCAATATCACATTGATCTACACCGCTATCATCAACAACTTTGTTAGATAAAAGCACTATAGACCATTTCGTACTCGTCGGGTTAGTGACATAGAACACTTGTTTAGCTTGAGATGCTAGAATAAAAGGCGCATCTTTGTACCCCACCTTATTAAGATCCACTTGCAAAAATCCTGACTTATCCATTCGTATGCCACTACTATTTACCCACTTGCAACCAAAGATAGGAATCTGAAACTTCTCGTAATCAAACACCCAAATGTGCTCAATAACTCCAAAATATGACAGATTTGCATATTTGGGGTTTAAGTCTTTCATACTTGATATGTACATTGCTTCAACTAGCACGGTGACACCACTATTTTGCATAGTACTTTTATCATCTTGTTCTTTGGTATAAAATGTGTATCCATTAATTGCGTATGCGCTATGAGAAAACACATGCAAACTTGGACCATATGCCAAACATCTCAACCTTTCTGTTACTGAAGCGGGATCTGAAGAGCGCTTCGAATAAATATGATCCTTTAACCATTGTATAAAACTTTGATTGTACTCTCGTACTATCCAATTTTCATTTCTGTTCTGATTTAACCTTCGGAGTACATCCTTGTGCATTTTAACATATGGCTCAACCTCGTTATCATTGTGCAGAACATACAAATGCACTTGATCCCGTTCATCCCTTGATATTGTCACAATTTTATTTCCAATTAATTGTTTACCTTTCTTTTTTTCGAAAATATGATTTTTGGGGAGTCCAATCGATTGAACATTGGACAAATATTCAGTACAAAACTCAACCGCTTCTTCAACAATGTATCGTTCAACAATACAACCCTCTGGTCGACTTCGGTTTTTCACGTACCCTTTTAATATTTTCATATAACGTTCAGCAGGGTACATCCATCTCATATAAGCTGGTCCACACAACTGTGTCTCTTTCACAAGATGAACAACTAGATGTACCATTATGTCAAAAAAAGAGGAAGGAAAATACATTTCAAGCTCACACAAGGTAATAACTATTTCTTTTTGTAGTGTTGGTAAGATCTTAGGATCGATCACCTTACTACAAATTCACCTAAAGAAAAAACACAATTTAGTTATGGCGCTTCTTACTTTTTCTGGCAAAATAGAACGTATACCTATTGGTAGAAAATGTTCCATTATAACATGGCAATCATGTGTCTTTAAACTCTTCAACTTGAGGTCTTTCATAGACACAAGTCTTCTAATATCTGAAGAGTATCCTTCTGGAACTTTAACTTCACTCAGAAACTTACACAATAGTTTTTTCTCCTTTCTTGATAGAGTAAAAGCAGCAGGTGGTAGATATGTTCGTCTTCCTTTCTTCACGGGTGCTAATTCAGTTCTTAGTCCCATTTTTAACATGTCCTCCCTTGCTGTAAGGCCATCCTTAGACTTTCCCTTTATATTAAGTAACGTACCAATAACACTTTCAAGTACATTTTTTTCAATATGCATAACATCGAGAAAATGTCTCACGTACAAAGACTTCCAATATGACAATTCAAAAAATATATGTGCAAAAGGCTTGCCAAACTCAGTACGCACATCTTTCACCTTTTAAAAAACTTGGTCACCTGACAATGCAGGTGGAGCTTTACGCTGTTCGGTGTCTCCATTGAATGCTTTTCTCCACCCACGGTAGTGATGATTAGAATTTAAGAATCTACGATGACCGAGAAAGACATTCTTCTGACCAAACTCCAATCGCGTCGAATCTGTTTTATCTTCACAAATAGGACACGCACATTGACCTTTTATGCTGTACCCTGATAGATTTCCGTATGCTGGAAAATCATTAATTGTGCCATCATAAACCTCCACACCATTCTCCCACAAAAACTTTAAATCTTCGATTAAGGGTGCCAAGTATATGTCTATGTCATTCCCTGGTTGTTTAGGCCCAGAAATTAACATAAATAACATCATGTACTTACACTTCATACATAGCCATTGAGGTAGATTATAAATCATAAGAATCACAGGCCATGTGGTATGTGAGATACTTTGAAGACCATGCGGGTTCATTCCATCAGTAGATAATGCCAAGCGAAGGTTTCTTGCTTCTTCTCCAAAGTCAGGATAATCATTATCAATTTTCGACCACTGTGGTGAATCAGCCAGATGTCGATACTTTCCATCAATAATTATTTCATCTGCATGCCCAGTCAGGTGTCTTGCATCGGTTTCACTACGAAACATACGCCTAAATCTCGGAATTATAGGAAAATACCATAAGACTTTTGCTGGAGACAATTTTTTCTTATATCGAGACAAACCACATTTTGGGCACCCAGTTAACGATGCATATTCGTTTCGAAACAAAACGCAATCGTTTGGACAAACATGTATCTTATCATAGCTCATGCCAATAGAGCACAACATTTTTTTGGCCTCATAGGTTCGATTAGGAAGAACATTATCCTCCGGTAGCATTTCTCTCATAAGGGCCAACAACTCTGTGAAACTTTTATCCGACCATCCATTGCCCGCCTTTAAGTTGTACAACTTTAATACTGCAGACAGTCTTGTGAATTTAGTGCAACCTTTATACAACGGTTTCTCTGCATCCCTTACCAACCTCTCAAACATTTTGGGACAATCATGAAGATCTTCTTCAAGTGCTTCTGCAATCTCTTCGACTCGATCACAATCGTATGTTTCCGTGTCTTTGTCGTCTGAAGCATAGGTCGTATTACTTTTCCCACTCGGTTCAACATTCTCGTTAGTTTTCTCACCATGAAATATCCAACACTTATAACTTCGATCAATTCCATGCATCAGTAAATGCGATTTCAATCCATCTGCGTCAACCCGACCCACATAACAACAACCCAAGCAAGGACATTTCATTCGACTGGGGTCTTCAACGTGTTGAACAGCAAACTTAACGAATTCCAATACCCCATTCTCGTACTCTTTGGACAATCGATCGGCAGACATCCATTTTTTATCCATGGTTTTCCTACTTATTAAGGTAAACAAAAACACTACTATAATTATTCACGCAACTATTTCAAAAGAACATAAAAGAAGATTAATACAAACTTTTATTTCACGTATCGTCTACCATATGAAGATTTGAGTGCAAGAATAAAATACCTTTCTCGTAGTAGCACTTGGTTCAAAACAAATTCTCCTCAAACAACAATCTGAAAAGAACAATCACAAGAGAGATTAAGGCAGGAATAAGCCATTGAAGAATTCCAAAATTGAATCGTTTATAGTTTTGAATTTAATAGCATAAAACCAAGATATTAATATCCATAAGAGAACAACAAAACACTTAGTACCTATACCCCACTCTATATCTTGATTTAATTTTTTTTTGGTTACTCAAGGCATAGTTGTTTATAACAGAGACAGTATGGTTTACATCAATCAGATTCCTCAAAGAAGAACCCTAAAAGCAGAAATGTTCATATCAGAAAATGGACCTTACAAATCCATGGAACAGTTGTTGGATGACTGAGAAAAAACTTGTAATGATTAAAGTAATGGAGTCTTGTTATAACCCTAACCATCTCTACCGTTAACCATAACAGAAAAGAAGAAATCTTACCGAAACGGTGGAGTACGGTGGAGGACGGTGGAGGACGGTGGAGGACAATGGAGGAAGGACGACGGTGAGACTGTAACCGAGACGGTGGAGGAAGGTGGACGACGGTGGCGTGAGCTGTTCTTCGTTCGTTCTCGTCGTTCGCAGTTCGCAGCAGAGGGAAAAAATAGAGATGAAAAATAGAATACTGATACTATTCAGTTTTTTATTTTAATTAATAAGACCTTAGACAGCGCTTTTTAGAAAAGCGCTGGCTAATATAGGCCTTTAGCAGCGCTTTTTACAAGCGCTGTCTAATAATGGCCTTTAGCAGCACTTTTGAGATTAATTTTTTTTAAAATTTATATGACTCTAGAAAGCGCTTTTGAGAAAAGCGCTGGCTAATATAGGCCTTTAGCAGCGCTTCTCAGAAGCGCTGGCTAATGTGGTCCTTTACCAGCGCTTTTAAAAAAGCGCTGTCTAAGGTATGACTTTTAGCAGCGCTTTATACTCTTTTTCGTATACAGTTTCCGTGTTTTATTTTTTATTTAACTTATAGCAGCGCTTTTACATAAAAGCGCTGTCTAAGGTGCGCTAGTAAAAGTCATTTTTGGCGTAGTGTGGTTAGTTTGCCTATCCATGCTCTGGCATTTTTTAAGGCCCCTAGGAAGGTAGTGAATGAGATTATCGGTATTCAGCGACGGTTCCTTTGGGTTGGCGCCTCTACCAACAATTATATTCCTTGGATTTCATGGAATTCAGTTTGTAAGCCAAAGGAATTCGGTGGTCTTGGAATCAAACACTTAGGGCGGTTCAATCGTGCATTGCTCACTAAATGGTTGTGGAAGTTTACTATTGGCGGCAATGAGTTATTGGAGGAAAACTCTTGTCACTAGATACGGTAACTTGAGTATTAAAGTTCAGACCTACCAGGATGTTGGCAGATTGAAGTCAGATTCTCCTTGGATGACTGATATTCTGTCGAACGCAGTCACCGAGCTTCAAGATAATTTCTGCGATTTCTTGGAATGTTCTGTAGGTGGAGGGGAAGATGTTGCTTTCTGGCAGTCTGCTTGGACGGGGAATTTGGCGTTGAAATTCCAATTTCCTTCTCTGTTAGATAATTGTAGAAAGAAGACGATGTCCGTTAGTCAGATAGGAGTTTGGGAAGGAACTCAATGGCAGTGGAAAAACCCTTCATTGGTGGATAACGCTAATTCTGGAAATTCTGAGTTTGAAAGGAGGACCTGCAATTATTTTTTGGAAAATTTCTCTGCGGTTAAAGATGCTTCTGATAAATGGCAATGGACGCTAGATGATTCTAAGGTGTATTCGGTTAAATCCTTCTACCATTTCTTGAATTCGTTCTTATTAGTTGAGCTCCAGCCTGATATTGCAGATTCGCTGGGGTTACTTTGGAAGACGGTGATGCCGACGAAAGTCCATATTTTTGGTTGGAGATTAGTGCTCGATAGGCTCCCGACGAGATGTAACTTGGAGAAAAGAGGAGTAATCGATAATGAGCATGATAAGGTTTGTGTGCTTTGCTTCCGTAATCTTGAGGATAACACCCATCTCTTCTTCTCGTGTCACTTCTCCTTATTGGTGTGGGCCAAGATATGTGATTGGGTTGGTATCAGTAGAATTTCGGAAGATTCTTGCAGTCTCCATTTGAAGGCTTGGAACCTGAAACTTAAGGGCCGAGGTAAAGTCGGAAAGATAAACTCTATATGGTTTATGTCTTGTTGGATCTTATGGAAGGCTAGAAATAATATAATGTTTAATGATGCTTTATATAATGTGGAAGATATTGTTAGTCTTATTAAAGTTGTATCGTGGAATTGGTTGATTTTAGGTCATGAAGATAGTAGAAAATGTAGTATGTACGAATGGCATAAATTCCTGTTCGATTTTTTGTAATTGCCCTCCTTGAGTTTGGAGGTGTTGTTTTGGTTTGAAATTCCATTAATCTGCTATTAATGAATTGCTTATAAAAAAAAATGATATAATTATAAAGTCTGATTCCGAAGATCTTCCAGCCAATTCTCCATCAATATTTCTTCATTCATTCCTATTCTAGCCCAATCATTAATCAACATTTCTTCATTCATTCTTATTCTAACTTACAAATCTTTTAAAACTTTATATCATCAATTCAGATTCTATTTGAATTGACTTATTTTAATTTATTTATTGAAATATATGTACTTAAAAAATTGTTTGTGATAATTTGTGAAAAAAACTTATTACATATTTATAAATTATTTTTAACTTATTATAATAAATTAAATAGTATAATTTGGCTAAAATAATATTAGCTTCTCTTAAGAGAATTTTTAAAAAGGAAAATGCTTATTAATAAGAAAATGTGAAAACAAAAAATACAAAAAAAATTCTCAACCATTCATTATCACCACTATTCCATGTTCTCTATTAAAATGAAAATTAAATTTAAAATCAATTTAAAATGCATCTCTAAAATAGTGACATGTGTGTATTCTTGCATTTCTTCTTTAAATTATTTCGTACTAAATAGTACTAATCTTTTAAAAAATAAAATATAAATCAAACAAGTTAGTTAAGACTGAAATACTAAACAATACCATATCTAAAAAATGGTAAATGTATGAATCATTAATTTCTAAATTTAATTATTGAAAATTAAATATTAAGTAGAATTATTAAATAAACTTCAAGTGAGATTCCAGATATGAAATAAATTAATTCAAGTGAGATTCCAGATATGAAATAAATTAAAACACTATACCAACAATCCAGATCAAATAATTCGTCCTTGTACTGATCATGTTTTCCGAGAAGATTATGGGTTTATCATAGCGTATTGGGGTGTGTTCGGTTTAAACTTCTAATTTTCGAATTAGGGACCAACGCATCTTGATTAGCTTTTGGTGCCTGTGGTGTTCTTCGCGTCCTGTATCAGTCTGTGTTATTGTCTGGGTGAGGTTTTCGGTCTTCTTCATTGGCATGGTTTGGGAGATTGCTACTAAGAAAGGGTTTTGTTTCATATCGCCAAAATGGGATGTTTTCTCGAAGGGGAAACGATCTTGGGATGGCTCATCTGTTATGTCGGTGTACTTTCCTGAGTTCCCTGATCGTACACTACCAAAAAAAAGGAAAATTATGGCGGTTAAGGTAGTGCTATAATGGCGGTTTTAAGTGCCATAATTTTCAAAAGTGACGTTTTCTTAAAACGCCATAATTTTGGCTGCCGCTATGTAAAAAATGGCGGTTTCATATCAACCGCCATACAAACCGCCACAATTTACTCAGGAATAAAATGGCGGTTTTGTATGGGTATTTAGTATCAGTTTTAAACGCCACAATTTTCATTATGTTTCTAAAAAAATAATATATAATATGGCGATTATAACCGCCACAATTTTCAAATTTTTAAATACATATATTAAATATAATAGGAAAAACTGCATTAAAAAGAAAAGGAAAATACACAAAAGGAACATAAGATATCACATTGTCATCATTTAAGTATTTGAGCTCCCGTTACAGAAGGTTCAATTTAATCAGTAAGGCAAAATGCAGTCTAATATTGTCATAGGTCTAACACAAAGAGCAGTAACTACTAGACAGAGATCACAACAATGCTTGTTAACTAATTTAATGAGAATATTTGTTAGCACACATATAAGGTGTTTTTATCCACAAATTTACTCTTAGGCCCATCTGACTGTTGAAATGGGTTTGCAATTTCATCTGAACCATCAGTTGGGGACACAAGCATCACATCAATTTCTCTACAAATTATTAAACCGATACTTTTGGTCTTATCCATAGTTTTTAATGGATCATCAGAATCTTTAAGAAACTGAACAACATCGTCCAGCCGCTATGCAAACCAAATTTATTACCACCAGTTATATAATTGTCTTGGAACGTCAGCTAAAAGACCTGGACCTGCAAAATTCATTACTTAAACAAGACAATCTTACAACGTAATAACCAATAAAATAAAACACATGGATAAAAAGAAGAATAGAAAAGAAGATGAAACTATTGAGGACGTGCAAGTCGAGGGAGTCAATATCAAAGGTAGCATCAAAGTAGTGATCTTAGTAGTGGCCAGGGGCATCAACATGAATGTCGGTATGAGTCGGAAGTGTCATTTCAGAGTTGTTAACGATGGAACTGTTCTTCATGCTCTTTGGAAGCCACTGGAATTTACTGATATCATCTTTAGATTCAAACTCCAACAGTCAGGTCACAAGTATTCTAACAAATATATATGTAAAATTCCCAATTGCTTATTTAGTTAATACATACCACTTATTATACCAAGAGATCTCCAAGAGATGAAATCTTTGGGTCAATAACTATTTGTGCTTCTTAACTAAACTTTTATGACTTGCCGTACATCTTTAAGTTGACCCCACTTTAGTTCGATGATAATTCCTACAGTATATAGTTTTAAGATATATAAATGCACACAAAATTGTGCAATATAATTTCTTTTACAATGACATCTCCAATAAAAGTACGGTCAAATTTGATCCCAGCAACAGAGAGAGAAGAAATAAATAGCAAAAAAAGAATGTACAAATTACCAGTTTGAGCCTTGAAGCATGGACGCAAAAGACATTCGCTTGTCACCACTTCATACATGGTTGTGATATTTGGAAGAATTCCGGTTTTCGTATGTGCTGAGACAATTACCTATTAATAAACAAGCATCACATTCATTCATGCATGACTGTTTCATATAAGAAGAGGTTGTTGATTTTGAGAACAAAAACAAAACAGATAGTATTAAAAGAACATACAATGTCAAGTAATCTTGGATAAAATGTTTAGAGAATATTACTACTTGTATCGAGCGGTATCGTAAAATTTGAAGAATAATATATCTCTAATAGTAAAACTTTGGAGATTTTTTAGAGATAAATAGAATACTCCTGTATGTAGGCCACAACATAAAAAATGCAAAAGTTCTCTACCATACTTCTCATTTCCATGTATATAAAGTTAAAAAAAATGCAAAAGGAAACACTAGCTGATCCATCTAAAGTCTAAGGTTATCTTATTTTAAACGATATAACATTATACTCTACTGAACCTCAAATGATGTCAGGACCATGTTATTCAGAAGAATTGAATATCTGACTACAAGTGCAATATATCAACACCAAGAGTTCACCTATAACTTTATGCCAAATGACACTTATTTCTCTAGAATGCACTCTATTAAGCCATTTCCTCTTAAAAGCTACATAATATATATTTTGACTTATGGGTGATGAAATTGGATGGATGAAATTTGGTTCGTACACGTGGCATGATATGAGTAAATATTGAACATAAACTAAACATTCAAAACAAATAAGTATTAAAACAAATTTGGGTGGAGGTACTTCAGTAGTGCATCATATGTGGGCAATTTGCAACCAAAATCTCTAAGATTCACCATCGTGTGATTCTAATAATAATTCATGCAAATTAAAATTAAAAGACACTAAAAATATTATCATAAATTATAAATTAGTTTTAAAATAGATAATGAAACTAGATAAACATATAATATGAAATAATAATATTTTTAATATATAAATTGTCAATATCTTTCCAGTCATAGGGTAAGCTATAAAGCTGAATTCCAAAAGAGGTTGGAACTGCAACCTTACAAATCCAGGTGTGACCCTTCATCAAAAATTTTATCCCCTTTTCAGAAACTTTAATTTTGGCACCTCTTTTGTCAGAGCATCAACAAGGTGCCTCTTTCTAGACATGAAAAATATTTCAAGGTTACCATTTTTATAATATATAACACAATAAACATTCCCATGGACATAAGTAACTAGAAGGATTCTCAATAACATTCAGAGAGGTTTACACTATGTTTTTAGTTCAGTATTATTCTAACATAAGTTGTACATAAGCTGATTTTAAAAAAACTATGAAAAAAAACTAATAAAATTGATAACTATATTTGGACAAAAGTAACTAACAAGTTTACCACCAACCAAAAGTGGAATACTTCCATCACTCATTCAGAGCAAGACAAGATCATCAATAGAAACAGATAGTGCCAAAGCACTGTTTCAGATTCATGATTAGATTTAGAGTTAGATGCTCCAAAGCTTACATCTTGGGTAGTTAAAGAGCTGTAAAGAATTTGAACACAGCGTTCATAGACTTCAATATAACATGGCATCTTTCAACAAAACCACGATGTTATTTGTTATACCTTAATCTTAATTTAAAATCATGAGAATGAAGCATCAATAAAAAAAATTCGGTAACATACGATAAAACAATTGGTAACAAGCAATAAAAAATTCGTTAACATACGATAAGCAAATAATCAAACTAAATAGTTAAGATTTAGTAACAATACATAAATTGTGAACCTCCTATACAAATATCACTAAAATTCTGAACATACTACTTCACCAGCTTCGCCAAGGAATGTTATCTTCTGACTGGTATGTATTCTCTTCTCTGAATGAACTTCAAGTACTTTCTTTTCTTGTATAACCTTCTCTCTCTTACACTGCAGACAACGATCTTTATCATTGATAGTCTCACCAGTACACTTACATTCATTGCAGGGATGCTACATTTGCTGAATCTTTGACATACCGAGTTGCCTAATAGAAACTTTCATACCAGTTCCTTGACAACCAACAAATTTTATAGATTTAGAACTTTTACTGTAAACTATTTCAAATAACAACTAATGTAAGTAACATTGTCTCTGAAATAAGAAACATTTACACAAACAAAAAGACTAGCTTATGTTTGAATGAACTTATTCCATGTTTTAATTGGGTTTTAAACACAACATAATATAAAATCGTCTGTAAAAAGAAATTTTCCTCTATAAACTAATCAAACCCAACATTCTTATGATCTACCCACTGCAATTTGAGCACAAGACATTCCGAGAGAGAGAGAGAGAGAGAGAGAGAGAGAGAGAGAGAGAGAGAGAGAGAGAGGAGAGAGAGAGAGAGAGAGGAGAGAGAGAGAGAGAGAGAGAGAGAGAGAGAGAGAGAGAGAGAGAGAGAGAGAGAGCTTCTTCGATGTTACAACATCCTCTCCATGTCTCAGCCTCCGTCCTCGGCTACTACCACCGCCACCACCACCTGTTCAATGAGCCAAAACTAATTCAAGATAATTAAACCATACAAAAATTGATTAAGGTAAGAGCAAACCAAATAACGCAAAACCATAATCCTCACCAAAGAAAGACGAGAAGATGTCAAATGGGTCATGGCCACCACCACCCATTCCTTCCTTAAGACCATCCTCACCATATGTTTTATATATCTCATGTTTCTCAGGATCACTCAGAACATCATAAGCTTGTACTAGCTTTTTGAAGTTTGAACTACACCCCAATAAATAAATAATTCAATAAAAACACATAAAGCCTCAAAATCGCTATTAACTAAAGTTAGTTTAATCAAAATCAAAACCAAACCCAATCAGCGCCACAACTGAAACTTAACCTAACCCTAAATCAATAAACAAAACACCTTCAAGATGTAATAGACATCCACAATCAAATCAAATAATTCAAAATTAAAGAAAAGAGATAACCAATTAATCATCCATACAACATAGAATTAATCAAATTAGCATCAATAAAAATAAATTTAATTTAAATATCAAACCTTCTCGGGATCACAACCTTTATCGGGATGATTCTTAAAAGCAACTTTTTTGTAATCTTTTTTCAAATCATTCTAAGAAGCGTTCTTAGAAACACCCAGGATTTTATAGTACCTTGTGCTATCACTTTTCTTCTATGCTCTCCCAAACATCGTTGTAGTCGAAAATCTAGTACATATCAAAACCTAAGTTGAAAGAAGTGATCAACGATAAGAAGAAGAAGAGTAACAACGAGAGTTCCATATCCTTAGTCTTAATTTGAAATCAGGAGAATGAAAAATTAATAAAAAATTCAATAACATACGATAAAAATTTTGGTAACATGCAATAAATAATTTGTCCGCAAAGGATAAGCAAATAATCAAACCAAATGATTAAGATTCGGTAACAATACATGAAGTATATCTAAAAAAGGCAAGAGTGAAGAGATAACAGAGAAACCCTAATTTTAACTCAGAAATTGTGGAAGAGAGATTGGCGGAGAGGAGGAACAGAAAAGAAGAATTACAATGATGAGTGAGTGAATGGAAGAAAGAACGATTTAAAGATAGAAGAAAGAAGAAGGGAAGAAGGATGAGATTGAAGATACAAAGATGAATTTGGAAAAGGTAAAAGTGAGAATGGGAAAGGGAAAAGCGTGAAGAAGAAGGGAAGAACGAATTTTTTTTTAAATAAGGGTTTCTTTTTCTATTTTTTCTTTCGTATAACATAAGGGTTTCTTTTTATCTGAATAAAAAAAGAAAAAAATGATAAAACGTGTAAAAAAAAAGGAATAGTTACGAAGACACGTGGGGGCGTCCTTATGACATAAATTTATAAAAAACAACTTATTAAATAGCTTAAGTATATAACGGCAGTTTAAACCGTCACTATTTTACTAACATTGCGTCGGTTTGGAAAACCGTCGTAATTTACAGTAAATAGTGACGGTTTCATCAAACGCCATAATAAAACCGCCATAATTTACGCGTTTTTTTGTAGTGGTATGAGCTCTGCAGAATTCTTTGAGTTATTTGGTTGTGAAGGAGATGTGGTGGAGGTGATGATCTCTCCTAGGCGGAACATTCTGGGAAAACGGTTTGGTTCCGCAAGGTTTACAGATGTGTTAGATGCAAGGGTACTTGCGGTGAAGATCGATAACATTCAGATTGATGGACGGAAGATTCATGCTAATCTTCCTAAGTTTGATATAGGTAATAGGTTCAAGACGAAGATGGATGATGGAAAAGCTTTTGAAGGCCATCATCGGCGTTTTGTTCGTCGTACTGAGGTGACCAAGAACCTATCTTCTCCTTGGAAAGAGGGATGCAGTTCGTATGCTGATGTGGTTCGAAAGGTGGGATTTTCAGATAAGGCTAAAGTGAATGATGGAACAAAGTTTGGCGTGGTTTATTCATCGGATAGTTCGCGGAAAGATATTCTCAGAAAAGCTTATATAGGCTCTACTATTGTACCCGGTATGTCTTATAAGGTGAAGCTTGGGTTGGTTTTGAAGGGGTACACTGCTATTGAAATCACTCTGATCGGGCTTTCTCTATGCCTCCTGGAAGAAACAACGGATGGTGAAATCTTCAATCTGATTGAAAATGGTCAATCGGTTTGGAAGAAATGGTTCCTGGATATAAAGCCTTGGAAGGAAATTGATGTTGATATCGAGAGGGTGGTTTGGTTGCGGTTGAGTGGAGTTCCGGTACATGCGTGGCACCTGGATTTCTTTGAGGTTTTTGCGAGCTCCTTCGGGACATTCATCAAGGCCGATGAAGCCACTGTTTCCGGTCTATGTAAAGATGTTGCTAAAATTCTGGTTAAGGTTCCCTTTGGTTTCAGTTTTCGGGATTTCTTGGACGTTATTATTGATGAACTTCCCTTCAAGATTTTCATCCGTGAAGTTGTTATGGAGCCAGTGAGGGGATCGTTGGTGAATAGTGATAACGTAATCTCTGAAACGGAATCGGAGCTGTCCTATTCGGAAGATGAAAGAAGGAGCTGTTTTAATGGCTTCCAGGGTGTTGTTGACGAGTTTCAACCGGAGATTTCGGATCCTCACATTCTCTCTCCGGTTGAGGAAGAAGACGATTCGCTGGAAGTTGGTAGGGCCACGTCGGCTACTTCTTGCCCATCGGTCAATGTGTTTTGTTCAAGGGACAAAATGCTGCAGTGTTCTGTACCGGGTGATAGAGACAGGGGGATGGATATAGATGAGTTGGCAGGATTAGGGACTTTTGATAAAGCAATCTCTTCTATTAAGGAGCTTTCTCAATTGCCAGTCCCTAGGTGTCAGGAGGATTTGGTTGTTAGGAGGAGTGAGCAGAATAGCGTGGGGAATAATGCTCCTTGTAATATCTCAAACTTTCATCCTACTTTTGGGGAGAGTGCGCAAGTTTGTGGTGGGCCCACTGTACCTTGTACAGTTTCTCTCACTTTTCCAGTGAGCGAGCTTTTTGAAGAGGGAATTAATATAGAGGAACATAAGAAACATTCTTTTAAAAACAGCAGTAGAAGGAAGGTGTTAAAAAGTTTAAATTTGAAACACCTTTATGAGGTGGGTGGTTATTTTTCTAGCTGTAATAAGAAACAAAGGAAGCACAAGAGTTTCATAGGAAGAAAGGGAGATTGTCGTTATTATTCGTTGATGTCGGGAGGAGGGAAGGCGTATAGTGAAAGTAGTAGGGACAACAGGGATTCTGGTATTAGGGCGGTGTTCCATGGCAAAAACTTGGCGGAGTCTGGAATCGTTAGATCCAATCTAAGAATTATGGAGAATTTAGATTCTAATATTTGTGATATTTTATGGAAGGCTATCTCAAATTTGGGAGTTGAAAAGGGCGAATCAAAGGGAGATTTTCAAAGAAGATTATCTGAAATGGAGAGAGTTGATAAAGCAAAATTGTTTAGTGGGAAGGCGAATTTAAATTGGTTGAAATGATTGTGGGAATTATGAATATTAGAGGGGGATGCAACAGAGCTAAAAGGAGTAGGATTTCTCATATTATCGCTAAGGGCAAAGCGGACATGTTTTTGATTCAAGAAACAAAAATTCAAGATTTGTCGGACAATGTGGCTCGAAGTTTTTGGAGAAGGGAGGAAGGTTTAGTTGGTATGGTGAGGACGGCAAGGCTAAAAGTAGGATTGATTGGTTCTTAGTAACAAATGGTATTGTGGAAGAATGGGGGGCGGTGGGTCAATTGATTGGTGAGAGGGACATTTCCGATCATTGTCCGATTTGGCTTTTAGTTGATAAATCAGATTGGGGTCCGAAACCTTTTAGAGTTAATAATGAATGGTTTTCCAACTCTTTTTTCCTTCCTTTTGTCGAAAAGGTGTGGAAAAATATTTATGTGGCCGGGAGGAAAGATTTTGTTCTTAAAGAAAAGTTGCGGTTATTAAAAAAGAGTCTAAAGTGGTGGAACACCAATATTTTTGGAAGATTCGATTTGGGAATGGAGGAGGGCGTTAAGGTTTTGAATGAAGGGGGTGACGAGGAGGATGATTTAGGGGAGTTTGAGGAGGAAGAACTCTTGAGAAAGAAAAAAAGGGCTAGTAGCATGTTTTGGGTGAATTTGAAGATTAAGGAAAATATGCTCATTCAAAAAGCTAGATTGAAGTGGCTTAATGATGGGGATTCTAATAGTCGCTATTTCCATAGAGTAATGAAAGAGAGGAGGAGGCGTAACTTCATTGGCTCTATTCGGTCAGAAAATGGTATTATTGATAAGGTAGAGGATGTTAAGGAGGGAGTGAGGAATCATTTCGCTTCTAAATTTTTGGAAACGGGCTTGGATAGGCTGAGACTTGATGGCATTGACTTTAAGGCTATTAGCCTTACGGAGAAAGCTCTTCTTGAAGCCCATTTTTCGGAGGAGGAGATTAAAGAGGCGGTTTGGAGTTGTGAGGGTTCTAAGAGTCCAGGTCCCAATGGATACACTTTCCTTTTTATTAAAAAGTGTTGGTCCTTCATGAAAGAAGATTTTATTTGTTGTTTTCAAAGCTTTCACTCCGGATCATTTTTCTCTAAGGCATTTGTTTCCTCTTTTTTGACATTGGTCCCTAAATCTTCTAATCCTATGGGATTGGAAGATTATAGGCCCATATGTCTCATCGGGTGTGTCTATAAAGCTTTATCGAAGCTTTTGGCGGCTAGATTGAAGTTGGTTTTGAATTTGGTTATATCCAATTGCCAAAGTGCTTTTGTCCCGGGGAGGCAATTGCTCGATGGCGTTTTGGTGGCTAATGAAGTGGTAGATTTTGCTAAGAAGGAAGGTAGAAGTTGTTTGCTTTTCAAGGTTGATTTTGAGAAAGCTTACAATAAGGTTAGTTGGAACTTCCTTCGTTTTATGCTCCGCAAAATGGGATTTGGGGAGGTTTGGATGAAATGGATGGAAGCTTTGATTTTTTCAAGTAAAATGTCGGTGCTTGTTAACGGTAGTCCTACGAAGGAATTTTTTGTGGAAATAGGTTTGAGACAAGGAGATCCTCTTTCCCCTTTTCTTTATGTCATAGTTGCGGAAGGTTTGAAGGGTATGGTTTCTAGGTCGGTGGCGAATGAGAAGTTTGAGGGATTTAATATAAAGGGTAAGTGCCTTGTTGATATCCTTCAATTTGCGGATGACACCCTTTTGTTTGGTGAGGGAAGTTGGAAGCATCTTTGGGCTATTAAAGCGGGTTTGAGAGGGTTTGAATTAGTTTCCGGTTTGGGAATTAATTTTCATAAGAGAAAACTTATTGGTGTTAATTTGGAAAATAGGTTTTTGGAGGTTGCTTCTTTTTTCCTCTCTTGTAGGAGGGAGGATAGTAATTTTGTTTTCCTTGGAATTCCTATTGGTTTCAAATTCAATAGAATGGATATATGGAAGGAGTTGGTGGGGAAGATGAATCAGAGGCTTTCTTGTTGGAATAATAGATTCCTTATTTTTGGAGGAAGACTTACTTTGTTAAAATCGGTGCTTTCTAGTGTTTCAATTTTTATGCTTTCTTTCTACAAAGTTCCGAAGAAGGTGATCAAAGAGATTACTCGTATTCAAAGTAATTTTCTTTGGGGAAGTAAGGAGGAGAAAAGAAAAATTCATTGGGTAAGTTGGAAGGAAGTGTGTCTTCCGCTCTATAAAGGTGGTTTAGGTTTGAGAAGGGTGGATGATTTCAATTTGGCTCTTATCAACAAATGGAGATGGAGGATTTTAACGGAAAAAAAATGCTTTATGGTATAATGTTTTAAAAGCTAGATATAGAGATATAAATTTGGAGATGGTGGATAGTAGTTGCTCTTCTTTGAAGGCGGATTGTTCTTCCTTTTGGTGGAGAGATTTATGTAGTTTGGAAAAAGGTTTACCGTGTAATGGTTTTGTTTCTAATTGTAAATTTTCCATTGGTAATGGTTTTTTATTGTCCTTTTGGAACTCTTGGTGGATTGGAGAGTGTTGTTTAAAGGATAGTTTTCCTATTCTTTTTCAATTATCTTGTCTTAAAGGTGTTTCGGTGGCTTGCATGGGAGGATGGATAGAGGAGAGGTGGTCTTGGAGTAATTTTGGGGTGGCCGGTCCCTTGGAGGGTTATTCGGTACGTGATTTTTATAATTTTCTTTTAAAGTACCGCATTCCTTTTGGGCCGAGCAATATATTTGATGAAGCTTATTCTTTTATTTGGAATTTAGAAGTCCCATCTAAGGTTAAGGTTTTTAGTTGGAGGAGTTTTTTGAATAGGCTTCCTACTAAGGTTGCTCTCTTTGGTAGAGGTTGTGTTTTTCCGGGTAGTGGTATGGAGTGCATTTTTTGCTCTTCGGCGGAGGATTCATTAGACCATATTTTTTTGAATTGTTGTGCTGCTAAGTTGGTTTGGAAGGAGATGGCCGATTGGATCGGTTTTGAGGAATGAGGAGCAAATAACATTAAAGAAAGTTTTTTAAAGTGGTGTGTTTTTTCTAAACTTAGGAGGGTGAAGAAAGGGAAAGTTAGTTGTGTTTGGTTGGCTACGACTTGGTATATGTGGAATTTGCGGAACAAAATTATTTTTAGGAATGATAATTGGAATGTGTTGGATATCGTTTGGAATATTAAGACGATAATTTGGAGATGGTCTTTCATCGGAAAAATTACCCGCTCCAATTTTAGCTTTTATGAGTTTAGTAGGTTCCCTTTGTACTACTTGTCTTAAGGCTTAATTGGGTTGTAATTTTCTTTTTGGCTCGTGGTTAGCCTCGTTTTTTGTAAGTGGATTCGAAAACTCATTGTTCTCGCTATCATTGAATTATTGCTTATTAAAAAAAAAAAGTTAAAACACTATACCTTGTTATAGTATGCACCCTGATTGCAATTAAAAAAAACTAGTAGCAAGAGTTATATAATGGACGTTTCTCAATTTGAAATGGACTTCCAAATAAAAAAATTAAGGTATGACATCACTAATATTAAGGTATGACATCACTAAAGAAATTAGATTTAATTGCAATTTTAACGTATTTTTTTTCATTTTTTTTCTTCAGTTTTGATCCATTTATAAAGAATTAACAAATTAAATTTATAAATAAAACTTGTGGTGGCAAGGGATTTTGAAAACCCAGCTTCGTAAAGCAAGAAATCAATTTGCTAAGACTATCACAATGTTATCACTAATATTCTGAATTTTCATGTTTGATTTGGTTAGGAATATAGTTCCTAAAGGGATGTTTAAAAATATGGTTAACTAAATTATATATTAGAATTGAACTACATTGTACTGACCATTTAAATGATTAATGATCTCAACCATTTAATTAAAATAATTCAAATTCAATTTAAAATCGTTTCAGAACCAATTTTATTTTATAAACTGACTTAATTATATAAATTAATTAGTTTTTAATAAAAGGAATAAAAATTTATTGAGAGTAAAAAAAATTCTAGAAAATACATTTTTTATTTCTTGAAAAATAATTGTTTTTCTTGAAAAAAAACTAACATCGATCTTGTCCGAAAAATTGATCTTTTTCAAAAATAAGAAACTTCGATTTTTTTCAAAAATACAATAAATCGAAAATATGAAAAAGTCGAGTTTTTTCATAAATATAAAAAGTCGAGTTTTTCCGAAAATATGAAAAAGAGGAGTTTATTTATAAAAATGAAAAAATCGAGTTTTTCCGGAAATATGAAAAAATTGAGTTTTTTCGGAATTATAAAAAATTCGAGTTTTTTTCGTAAATATGAAAAAATCGACTTTTTCAGAAATATGAAAAAATCGACTTTTTTCAGAAACATGAAATAGTCGAGTTTTTTCGGAAATATGAAAAAGTCGAGTTTTTTTGGAAATATGAATAAGTCGAGTTTTTTCGGAAATATGAAAAAATTGAGTTTTTTCGGAAATATGAAAAAGTCGAGTTTTTTCGGAAATATGAAAAGTCGAGTTTTTTCAGAAATATGAAAAAATAGTTTTTTCAAAAATACGAAAAAGTAGAGTTTTTTTAGAAATACAAAAAAGTTGAGTTTTTCAGATATATGCAAAAGTCGAGTTTTTTCGTAAATATGAAAAAGTCGATTTTTTTCGAAAATATGAAAAAATCGAGTTTTTTTGGAAATATGAAAAAGTCGAGTTTTTTTGGAAATATGAATAAGTCGAGTTATTTCTGAAATATGAAAAAATCGAGTTTTTTCGGAAATATGAAAAAGTCGAGTTTTTTCGGAAATATGAAAAGTCGAGTTTCTTCAGAAAAATGAAAAAGTAAAGTTTTTTCAGAAATACGAAAAAGTCGAGTTTTTTTCAGAAATACGAAAAAGTCGAGTTTTTCAGAAATATGCAAAAGTCGAGTTTTTTCGTAAATATGAAAAAGTCGATATTTTTCGAAAATATGAAAAAATCGAGTTTTTTTGGAAATATGAAAAAGTCAAGTTTTTTCAGAAATCTGAAAAAGTCGAGTTTTTTCGGAAATATGAAAAAAATCGAGTTTTTTTTCTGAAATATGCAAAAGTCGAGTTTTTTCATAAATATGAAAAGTCGAGTTTTTACGCAAATATGAAAAAGTCGAGTTTTTTCATAAATATGAAAAAGTCGAATATTTCCGGAAATATGAAAAACTCGAGTATTTCAGAAATTTGAAAAAATCGAGTTTTTCCAGACATATGAAAAAGTCGAGTTTTTTCAGAAATATTAAAAAGTCGAGTTTTTTCGAAAATATGAAAAAACCGAGATTTTTCGAAAATATGAAAAAGTCAAGTTTTTTCGAAAATATGAAAAAGTCGAGTTTTTTCAGAAATACAGAAATTCGAGTTTTTTTGGAAGTACAAAAAAAAAACATTTTTTTTCTGAAAAATACGAAAAATGAGGTCTTTTAGTAACTCGAAAATTCAATATCTTTTTTTGAAAATACAGAAAACCGATGTTTTTTGGAAATGTTAAAAACGAGTTTTTTTTTTCAAAAATATGAAAAAAGCAAGTTTTTTTTGGGAAAAAACGAGAAAGCATTTTTTTCGAAAATACAAAATATGAAAATAAAATAAAAAAATGAAAATAAATATTTTGAAGAATATTTTTTTTTAATATATAAAAATTTAAATTTTTATAAATTAGTTATTATTAACACCCTATGTACAGTTATTAAATCCCATCTAACTTTATCTCTCAGTACATCAATTAGAAAGACTCTATTTTTTTCTTCAGTTTTCATTCTTATTTTAAAATGGTATAATTTTTATTTTCAAAGACGAATTGTATATTATAGCTCTGTTTGGTAAAAATAGTAGTTAGTTGATAAGTTAATTGATAACTTATAGCTTATGACTGAGGGCTGATGACTGATAACTTATGACTTATAGCTGATGGCTGATGATTTATAGCTGATAAGCTAATTGAAGTGTTTGGTAAAATTAGCGGGTCAATTAGTTGATAAATTAAAATGACATAAAAAACATTTAATATATAATTGATTTATTTAAATCTATACCTATATATAAAGAGGATATGTGTTTTTGGACTGACCTATTTCTTTTCCAAATTTACCTTTATAAAACTCATTTTAATACAAATTTACCCATATGTAACTCCCCAAAAAATTGATGTACACATTTATTTATTAGAATTAAAGTGTCACTCAATATTCACGTTCATCGTTGAAATGTATTCATATGTGTTACTCATTCATACATTTAATACCCACATTACTTTTGTTTTATTATTCTTAATTCTTCTGTTGATACCATTGAAGGAAGATATATTCAAAAGTATGGTATCTTCTCTTTCATATCTTCTTTCTTAATAGGGGCTATAGGGGCTATGGAGTGAAATTATAATTATATTAATTAAGTTTATTTAGAATTTATATAAATAGTACTTTATTTATATTGCTATTTTAGTGGGCTCTTATTAATATTAGGGCCATTTTATCTTATTACCCATTAGAGGTATTATATATTGTAGTCTCATAGAGACATTAGAAATCAATCAATGAAAAAGTGTTATCTTTAATTTTTATCTTCCTCATAGTTTTATTGCTTCTCATAGTTTTCTCTAATCTTGTTAGGGTTTAGCATTTTGCTTCCTAACAATTGGTGCGTTCATCCTTGAACACCAAAACCTCCCATGGCATATCAATATCATCCCACCATAAACACCACTCCTACCACACCTTCATTTCCATCCTTTCCATGGGAACTTTTTTCCCCTTATTACACATATCCATATGTTACAAGTCCATCACCATGTTTATATTTTAATTATGGGTATACACCACATCCACCTAACCCATATTCATCCTATTCTACATTTCATTACTCATACTACTACAACAATTCCTATCAATTCCAAAACCCAACAAACAACTCCTCCATCTCTGGTCATAAATATCAAACCCATTTTAGTCATAGAAGAAATTTTGAGAAACACTTGAAAGTGTTTCATCTCTGTTTTAAGAAAACTTCTCAAAAGAAAAATTTCAAAACCCTTCTTTTTCACAAAAAAAAAAAAAAAAGAAAATCGCTAGCGTTCAGAAGGAGAGGAAGCAACAGAAAGGAAAGGAAGCGGCGCCGAAATTAGAAGATTGGGATTCACATGCGTTACCGGCGAGCATAACGGATTCACATGAGATAATGGCTTACCGTTTTTGCTCCTCTTCTCCTTCCTCTCTCCTCCACGACCCACCCTCCTTCTCTTCCTCTTTCCGCAAACCCAAACTTCGACACTTTCCATCTTCTCTCACTCCTCTATCTAAAACCATTCTCCAATCCAACAATGTCTCATTACAAGAACCCATTCCTCAACAACAGCCCAAAAAAGACGCAATTTTTGATAACCCAGTTACTAAATATACTTCCTCGAAAAGCAGTCACATATGGGTCAATCCCAAAAGCCCCAGAGCCAAACAAATTGCGAAGAAATCTCACGATGCAAGGTATAATTCTCTTCTCAAGCTTTCCAAGTCTTTGGATTCATGTAATCCCACTGAAGATGATGTTTCTAGAATTTTAAAGAGGTTAGGAGAAAATATTATAGAACATGACGCAATCATGATCATCAATAACATGGAGAATTCTGTTGTTGTACCTTTTGTTCTTCACTTAAGATTGGATGGTGCAGAGAAGGTGTTTGATGAAATGGTTAACCGAGGGGTGAAGCCTAATAATATTACTTTTTTGACTATAATTAGCTGTGACAGGCCTTGTCTTTTGCCTCCTTTGGTTTATGAAGAGATTAGGGATATGTTGAGGAAACAAGGTAAGGTCAGTGCTAGGTTGTTGCAGAGAATAAGAGACCGTGTTCAGAGGTGGTATCACGAGGAAGGTTATGCTCGTGCTCAGGTTGTTAATTTTGGTAACCTTATTACACGTGAGGTTGTGTGTGAGGTTGTTGAAGGGGATATTACAAACTTGTCTATTCAGTATTTGGTTAAACTTGGTAATGTTGTTGAAGGCAACACGGAAGGATCTGTTGTTTCAAGAGAACTTCCAGAACAACTTCTACCGGGTCATACTTTTAACATTGAAGCTTGGAAACAAGCTTGGAGGAACATAACTTCCCTGGCTTTGTTTTCCAACATTGAGGTGAATCCTTATGACTCACAAAAAATGCCTGGTACTGGTGCTTATTTAGATGAAAAAAAATTACAAGAACAGAGAACTGGTGCTAATATGAACTCAAGAAGAGGTGGATTATCAGTTCCTAGTTATTTTGGACCTATGCCAAACACAGGATTTGTAATGCAGTATCCAAGTTCACCACTTTCTAGTCCAGTTTTGTCTGGATATCCAGAAGGAAGTCCTGGCATTTCAGGAGGTAGAAATGAAATGAAACTTTTCCCAGCTTCTGGTAGAAATGGAGGCATGTTATCTGGATGGCATGGTCCAAGGTCTTTTGATAGTGCTCAAGACCCCAAGATTGTTAACTTCCTTGAAGAGTTGAAATCTGGCAAAGGTCGCAGATTTGAGCTATCCGATATTATTGGACATATCGTTGAATTTAGTGTTGAACAGCATGGAAGTCAATTTATACAGCAGAAGTTGGAAAGTTGTGGTGTTGAAGAGAAGGCATTGGTGTTCAAAGAGGTTCTTCCACATGCTTCTAAATTAATGACTGATGTATTCGGTAACTATGTTATACAGAAGTTTTTTTAGTATAGAAACCCTGAGCAGAGGAAGGAACTTGCAGATAAACTTGCTGGTCAGATACTGCCTTTGAGTCTGCAGATGTATGGCTGTCGTGTAATCCAAAAGGCACTTGAGGTTATTGAGCATGAACAGAAAGCTCAACTTGTTCGTGAGCTAGATGGAAATATCATGAGATGTGTTCGGGATCAAAATGGGAATCATGTAATACAGAAATGCATTGAACCTATACCCACCCAAAAAATTGGCTTTATACTATCTGCATTTCGTGGGCAAGTCGCTAATTTATCAATGCATTCTTATGGATGTCGAGTCATTCAGAGAATTCTAGAGCACTGTACAGATGAGGTTCAGTGTCAGTTTATCGTGGACGAAATATTGGAGTCAGTTTGTTCTCTTGCTCAGGACCAGTATGGTAATTATGTTACCCATCATGTGTTGGAGAGAGGAAAATCTCAAGAAGGGAGCCAAATAATCAGTAAGCTGTCAGAACATGTTGTTCAATAAAGTCAGCACAAGTTTGCTTTGAATGTTGTGGATGAAGTGCCTTCAATATGGGTTGACCATGCTGGTGTAAAAGCTAATATCACTGAGAATTTTTCTCGTCAGAGTAAATTCACTTATGGATTGGTAATGGAAGAGATTCAATTTTTTAAATTGAAGGATATTCATGGTTATTCTTTAAGGCATGGATTCCTTCGGAGGAATGAATTGGTTGCCAATGCTTTGGTCGCTGGATATGCAAAGTGTGGTTCACTGGATTATGCGGAGGGTGTGTTTGCTGATATGGAGTTGAAAACAGTGAGTTCTTGGAATTCGGTGATTGGCGGTCATGCGCAAAATGGTTTTCCTGGAAAGGATTTGGATTTGTACCTTGTGATGAGAGATTCTAGCTTGGATCCTGATTGGTTTACAATTGGTAGTCTTCTTTTGGCTTGTGCTCGACTGAAGTCCCTGTCTTATGGGAAAGAGATTCATGGTTTTATGAGTCCCGCGAAAAGACCACTCAGGATGCGTTAATGTTGGGCTTGATTGTTCTGTTTAAGCAATGGGATCCGGGAGGAGGTTTAGAACCTTGAGGACAAGGTTCAAGTGAACCCCGCGACAATGATGGGGAGTGGAATTATAATTATATTAATTAAGTTTATTTAGAATTTATATAAATAGTACTTTATTTATATTGCTATTTTAGTGGGCTCTTATTAATATTTGGGTCATTTTATCTTATTATCCATTAGAGGTATTATATATTGTAGTCTCATAGAGACATTAGAAATCAATCAATGAAAAAGTGTTATCTTTAATTTTTATCATCCTCATAATTTTATTGCTTCTCTTAGTTTTCTCTAATCTTGTTAGGGTTTAGCATTTTGCTTCCTAACAGGCTATGTTACAGTCTCACTTTATCTCCCGCAATTTCATCCTACATAGCATTTGCGGTGGAAAATATGCCCCTAATAAAGTGACATGTATATCCATTGTGTTGTCATATAATCTTATCAATATAGTTCAACGTATAGTTCAAATATTAAAAAAGTTAGAACTATGGGTTAAAGTGATCACTATTGTTAGCACAATAACTACACTGAAGTTATTAAGAAGATTGTGGAAAAAAACTATTTCCCAAATAATTGAAGTATTCATTGTCGTAGAACTATTTTTTATAAATTATAATCATTAGAACTATTTTTTATAAATTATAATCATTTGCATTTGTGATTTTATTGGGCTGACCCTTTTTAATTCCAAAATTAACCTTATATAATTGTTCATTTTTTCAAATTTTATTCTCCAGCCTTTTCAAAAAGAATAAACGGTAAAAAAAAGTTGAGGAGCAGTTACATTTAGAGCAGTTAAGTTATTATTCATATTTAAGTACACGATCTATCCGTCACTCTATTTTACGATTAAATCCATAAAATCAAACGGTTTTAAAAAAGCAGTAGGAAAAAACAAACTGTTTTACAAGATGTAACGCCCTGTATAATATATACCTAGAATAATATCATACAAGTGTTTTATTTGGTACTGACACACCATTATAAGTGTCTAATGGCGTAATTCACATACTTGACCATTCTAAAAACATCAACACAATCTATGGTACAAGATATGGAAACTAGCCAAAACAATAAAAATTAAGATCAATATACAATATCCTCAATTGTATACATCAAATTACACAACGGAAAACTAAAGCTAAGCTTCTCTTGAAAATCAAATCTGCAAACACTGGCTGAAAAATAACAACAATAATGGGGTGAGATATTAATCTCAGTGAGTTCCCTATCTTATGGATTCTCTCGGCTTTATAGGGTTCTAGCCAATCCTAACTCAAGTCAAAAGGGAAGGGAAATGACCTTGAGTTCACAATCTCACACTATATGGAAACATGTTTATGAGTCCGTTAACTCAAAATTATCACTAATCGACAACCTTATCAAGGCATCCCCTTTTCCCATTCTCTTCTACGTCTAGAAGTCGGAACGAGACATGGATCCTCGTAGATTACTTGGCATACGAGATGGATTTGGAAACTAAGGGACATGTTATCACCTTACGAATCGTCACTTCACACGGTCTATACACCGTCACAAGTCTCTTTACCATATAGGTTCCATTCGTACTATACTCGGGAATCAAACCTACCAAATAATCGTGCATTCATTCTAGAGGAGCTCGTTACTCATGGAACGACACATATTACGGAAACGGTTACGATTACGTGATTTCACATACAAACATGATTGTATTCGACAATCACAAGGCTACATTCGCCTTAAGGGCCATCGCCTTTTCTCATAATTACAATGGTTCACACATGTTCCATACTAGTGTCTCACTCTCCTTTAGACCATTACTCATCAAGGATGCACCTTTATACGTCGAATGCACGAGCATCGTCATCTAAGTTCTCTACTCTAGACTATTATTCGACAAGGATGCACATCTATACATCGAATGCACGAGCATTGCCATCTAGAGTTTCTATCAAAATCCTTGTCATAACCTAGAATCATACCATTTGGTTTTGGGGTAAGGTTTACTCACACTTCCTAATTCATTTTAAGCATGCATATTCTCTCAATCATACTTAACAACGATTAGTTAGACATGGTATAACACAATTTGTATAAGTAAAACATTTATCACAACATATCACATAAACATTATTTTCATTCAATTGCCACTAAATGATTAATCCCACGAGTAAATCACGGTTTCCAACGATATCACATAATCGTCATAGCTTTCCAACGATACGAAGAACGCTTCGATTGGAATCACAGTATAAAAGTTATGAATTTTCAAACATTTTTCAAAAGTCACAGCAGTGGTAACCCGTTACCTCAAACATGTAACCGGTTACTTCACATCTGTTTCACGTAAAAACCTATTTTTTCTTCAGGTAACCAGTTACCTCAACCATGTAACTGGTTACTTCACTGAACCAGAGCCAAAAACCTGTTTTTTATGATACTAACTCAATCCAAACTCCACCAAAACATATTCCAACATAACAACAAGTATTCCCGATTATTTTCACATATAGCCCGACTATATTAAGCGATTTATTTCACGTTTATCCGTTAGAAACATTGATTAAGCCAATTTACTCATTTTATCAATTTCGAACCTAAACTCAAACCACTCTAACTTCTACACTTAAAGTTCTACCTAGAACCCACCTTGATGATTGAAGAGGAGGTTGAAGAAGATGATGAATAATGATGATGATCCATGAGCTTCTTCTTCTTCCTTGAGCTTTTCTCTCTTCTCTTGCTGTTATTTTTCTCTGTTTCTTCTTCTTTCTATTTCACCACTTTTTTTCCTCTTTCTCTTACCACTTATATATATATATATATATATATATATAAAATACTAATATTATACAATATAATCTAATAGAGTAAAATATCTCCAATTGATATTTTGTCGTCTCACACCAATTGATCAATTATTAGAGTTACCATAAAATTCTCTCTTGAACTAATAAATATTGATCTGTCTCTTTAATAAAATAATTGATCTCTTCAGAGTTCACTAGTTGCTCTATTGATCCTAAATGCCAATACTTAAAGCACTTAGAGGATTCCATTAATCTAATGAACCAAAGATAGAGCACATAGACACTCATCTGATCTCATCTGATATCCAATGGAGCGTTTAGATAATATGGGGTATTACACAAGACAAACAACAAAATCCATCAACTTTTAATTTATATGGTTTCTATTAAAATAAAAAAATGTAACCTGTCGTTTTATTTTTAAGTTATGTCGTTTCCACATCATTTATGAACCCTGTCATAGAGTTACAAAGGAACACCACTTCTGCAGTAATAAAAGGTAGTTGTTATATTTTTATATGCAAGAAATATATTGAAACAGAGAAATAAGGGTTCTCAACCTGCTTACACAAGGCGAGCCAAAGCTCGAAAAAATAAAAAGAAAATTACACACCAATTGAACTTAGGATAAATAAAACAAAGGGAATTTGATAAAATTCATGAAAGTTGTAATTTGGGATGAGTAATTTTCCCGATGAAAGTCCATCTCCACACCAAAGCTTTTATACTCCAAACCGTGTCAACCACGTTCCATTGAGCGTTTCTAAAAATGATCCTGTTCCTTAATAACCACAAATACCAAACTGTTGCTAACCAAACGCAACCTTCCTTCCCTTTCTTCAACCTCTTCCGGAAACCAAAATGACTCCATTTCATGAAGCTCTCCTTCAAGCAATTAGAATCAAAATCAACAAAACCAATCCATTCGCCAATCTCCTTCCAAACCAACTTCGAAACATTGCAAGACAAAAATAAATGGTTTCCTGTTTCACTGGAGTTACGACAAAAAACACAATCAATATTATCATCCGGGAAAGAGCAACCTCTAAGAGAAAGATTAGCCTTGGTAGGAAATCTATTTAAAAAGCTTCTCCAACCAAAACATTTAACCTTAAACGGGACCTCTATCTTCCAAATTAATTCGAAAGCTTCATCAAATTTGTTAACGGGACCAAAAGGTATCCGATATCTACCGGCCTTAACCCGAAAATCAGTAACTGTAAATACTTCCGAACTCTCCGACATCCACACAACACTATCCGTCCGATCCGGTACCGGCTCCACTTCCGCCAGAATAAAATGAAGCCGCTGAAGCTTCATGGCAGTAGCCATGCGCGATTGGACTGCAGAATCGGACAGGCCAGCTGTGCCGAAATCCGACCACACCCATTTATTGTTTTGTCAGCCACCCATGCACGCTATAGAGACATCCTTGAGGCAAGAAACAACAAAAAAATTCTGGAATTTCTCTTTGAGACTGAAATTTCCTAGCCAAAAACCATTCCAAAAGTAAGAGGAATAACCATTACCTATCCGGAAATTGCAACTAGAAACAAAAAAGTCTTTCGGAAAATAATTTCATAAATTAAGAATATCCTTCCACCACGAGGAGCAACGTCTAATCTTTTTCATCTCCCCGACCTCACCAACCATCTTCAATTTAATATCACCGTAGCGAGCCCTCAACACATCAATCCAAAGAGAATTAGCTTCCGACAATATCCTCCACCTCCATTTATGAAGAAGAGTAATATTAAAATCATCAATCCTACGTAATCCAAGACCACCTCTATCAACCGGAAGGCAAACTTCCTTCCAACTCACCCAATGAATACAATGATTACTCTCCTTACCTCCCCAAAGAAAGTTACTTTGAATCTACGTAATCTCTTTGATAACCTGCACCGGAGCCTTGTAAAATGAGAGCATAAAAATGGATAAGCTAGATAAAACCGATTTCAAAAGATTTAATCTACCTCCGAAGCTAAGCAATCTATTACTCCAACATAAAAGCCTCTTTTTCAACTTTGAAATCAAAACCGACCACATAAGAGCTTTATTATGATGTAACCCAACGGGAATTCCAAGGAACGAAAAATTACTATCTTCCTTTCTACAAGAGAGAATAAAGGAAGCCACATCCAGAAAGTTCGGATTGACATTCACACCAATTAACTTACTTTTGTGAAAATTAATTCCAACACCGCCTTAATATCTCCAACCAATAAAGTATCATCCGCAAATTGGAGAATATCCACAAAGCAACCACTGTTAAAGTTAAAGCCCTTGAAATTGCCAATCTCAACCGACTTCCGTACCATCCCTCTTAAACCTTCTGCCACTATAACGAAGAGGAAAGGAGAAAGAGGATCTCCTTGTCTGAACCCTCTTTCCACCACAAACTCCCTAGTAGGGCTACCGTTAACCAAAACCGACATTTTACTAGTAAAAATCAAAGCTTCCATCCACCTCATCCAAACCTCCCCAAAGCCCATCCTCCTTAGCATAAACCTAAGAAAACCCCAAGAGACTTTATCGTAGGCCTTCTCAAAATCAACTTTGAAAAGTAAGCATTCTTTCCTCTCCTTTGAAGCAAAATCCACCATTTCATTAGTCACAAGAACTCCATCTAGAAGTTGTCTTCCCGGAACAAAAGCACTTTGACTATTTGAAATAATCGAATTTAACACCAATTTCAATCTACCCGCAAGAAGCTTTGACAAAGCTTTATACACATAACCAACCAAGTAAATCGGCCTATAATAGTCCAAGCCCAACAGGTTAGGAGATTTAGGCACCAAGGTCAAAAAGGAGGAGATGAAAGCTTTAGATAATAACACTCCGGAGTGAAAATAATTAAAGCAATTAAGAAAGTCGTTCTTCAAGAAAGACCAACTATTCTTGATGAACAAGAAAGTAATACCATCCGGACCCGGACACTTGGAACCCTCGCACCCCCAAGCCGCCTCCTTTATCTTGGCCTCCAAAAAAGGCGCCTCAAGCAAAGATCTTTCGGCATGACCAAGAACCTTGAAAGGGAGATCTACAAGAACCGGCCTCTCAAAATCCGATTCCACAAACTTGGAAGAGAAATGGGCCCGAACTTCTCCTTTTTAACTTCCTCCACCGATGCAACACTACCTCTACCCGAATTGAAAGAACCGATGAAATTACGTCTCCTCCTTTCTTTCAAAACCCAATGAAAAAATTTACTATTAAAGTCTCCATCATTAAGCCACTTTATTCTCGACTTTTGAAATAACATATTCTCTTTAACCTTTAAATTCAACCAAAACTTACTACAAGCCCTCCTTTTAACCTCCAAATCCTCCTCTTCTATCTCCGACATATCCACATCATCTCCTTCATTCATAATCTCCACCTCCTCTTTAATCTCCAAGTCCCTATTTCCAAAAATGTTGTAATTCAACCATTTAAGCTTCTCTTTAATAAGACGTAATTTCTCTTTAAGGACAAAATCACTCCTACCTTCCACCTCTATTTTCCTCCATTCAAGCTCAACGAAAGGAATAAAATCTTTGTTACCAAACCATTCATTGTTAACTTTGAAAGGCTTCGGACCCCAATTGGAATTGTCAACCACAAGCCAAATTGGACAATGATCCGAAATATCTCTCAATCCAATAAATTGGCCCACCACCCCCCACTTCTCTATAATATCGTTCGCAACAAGGAACTGATCAATTCTACTACACGCCTTACCATCACTACCATACCAAGAAAATCTCTTCCCTTTATAAGGCACATCAATCAACTCACTCTCATAAATGAAGTCCGCGAATTCTACCGACTTCGAGTTCCTACTACCCACCTAACGACCCTTACGCTCCCTAGAACTCTTCACCGCATTGAAGTCTCCACCAAAGATCCACTCACCATCCAATCTACTCGCCTTTAAATCCAACAAACTCCTCCATAAACTATGCTTCGAATTAATATCGCAAGGAGAATAAACATTCAATATATAATACAGAGAATAAAAGGTAGTTATTAATTACTATATTCTGTATACATTTAAGAATATAATTATAATCTATTATTTTTCTTCCATTTATGTTGTATGCTTTTGAGAATAAAGGTTATTAACACTTTGTTCTCAATAACGTGTCATAAAATATAAAAACCTCTTTTACATATTTTCAAATGTAGTATTTGTATTTTTTTTAATATGTTACATGTATTAATTCCTTTTTTTAAAAGAAGAAGAATGTTGCAATAGGAAAAACAGAGTTGGGATTCTTCGGGTGAGTGGAATGGTGTGTAAGACAAATAAGGTAAAGAAAAAAATTCTCACAATCTAAATTTGAACATTTTTTTCACTTATTATTGAAGACACCAAAATAAAATTATAACATTGATATCTATAACTTTTATAACCGTAGATAAAGGGATATAAAATTTTGGGCCAATCCTTTTTTCATTCTCATTTTACTCTTTAAAAGTAAAGTTGTTTTCTTCTAAAAGTTGTAGTTTTTAAGAGGCAACTAGTGGGAGACCCGTGCATTCGCACAGGTACTGGTATGGTACGCGCATTTTTTCCAAATTATAATAAAAATAAAATTAAAAAATTAAAATTTTCAACCAAAAAAGTTATTATTTTTAAAAGATATAATAAATTAGTGCATATAATCAACAACGAATTTGACCCCGTATATAAATGTTAAATTTGTTTTGACATGACTTATATATTTGACTCTATATAATAATAATTGAATCAACAAAGTATGTTTTTTAGTATTTTTTTAATATTTATGAATGACACAAAATTGTCCCAAAAAAAATATAAATAAAATTATGTATTTAACAATAAATTAGTATAATAATTCGATTTCAAAAACATTGAAAGATGTTTTAGATAAATGAAATGTTTAAGTTTTTGTAACAGATAAGACAATTATGTTATAAGAGATAATACAATGATCGATAAATTTATGTTATTCAATATTTGAATCAGTAATAAAGTTGATCCTGTTTATGACAAGACTGTTTGTTTTTGTATATAAAAATTATTTAAGGAAAAATAATTTTTTCCCCATATATAAATATTAGTTTTGTTTTGACATGAAATTATCGTTTTTGTTTTTTGTTTATTTACAAATGAGATGTTAGTTTATAAGGGATTCGGTTTAAAAACATATACTAATTAATTTTAAAACCCCCATATTTTAGTCACATATTAGAAAATAATGGTCGATAAAACAATAGGATTTCTATTTTTCCAATGAAAATCATCTGATAATATTACCTTTTGACATATTACTAATTATATTAATTCCATACTACACTGTAATGTAGATGAGAGTGAAATATTGGCTTTCTTGACCGAGTACACCTTAATGATAGTTTATCTAAATATATTTTGTTGATTTGGTTAAGCTATGCCTGGGGATATACACTATTGCCTACATTTTGAAGCTTTACGTGTTTGGTGATAAGTGCATGAATTCGCACTGTCCAATATCCCACAGTTCAGCATAAAAAAATAAATAAAATTAAGTGTTATGTATGTGTGTTTTTGAATTGAACTGATATACATTTTTATTGGTGTAGTGCAATATGTTGTAATTATTATTTTGCTCCTCCCAACTACAATTACCTATGCCAAAACGACATTTTATTATAAACACTGCACACTGTAAATTAAAATTGAAGAAGACAGTGTAAAAACTAAATGTAATAAAGCAATGCAAGTTGAAGAAGACAAAAAGTTGATTTGAAGAAACACTGCAAAGACAAAATACATAGTAAATGACTGAAAAGAAATCGAAAGAAATGTTGCATACTTAATCACTAAATCTAAAACTCCTTGTAGACAAATAGTTGTCCCAGCTATAGTCTCGTTCATTGTCATCATCAGAATCAAAGAGTTCGTAGTCTGGTTCTTCCTCATCATCTGAATCAAAATTTTTTACCCTCCTCACGAATCTTGCTGATGTCATTTTTCTTCTCCTCTTTCTTCTTTGTCGAAGTGCAGGAGTGTGACTGACTTGTAGAACATAACCATTTAATCAGTATTGTCAAGATGAACAGACAACTCTGCAACCACAACATATGCCATGATGTATAGTGGGATATTATATAACCCACTTCATGCACATGAACATACTGTGTCCTTTAACATCAACAGAAAAAATAAACAGACCATGAGATAAAAATACTATGGCGTGTTACTGATGTAACTCAGGCTAAGGCTAAGTCGTATTGGCATTAAGAAAGGCAACAAAGGTGATGCAATATAACAAAGGGCAAAAAGAACCAGGGAAAACGAAATCGTACCGGAGGGAGCTGCAGAGGTTGTTGAAAATGGGGACCCTGTTGGTGCGGTTGACGACACTCGAACTCCGGAGGTGGTTGAACCTCCGTACGTGGTTAGATGTCAGTAGTCGGTTATACCTGGACAGCAGGTTCGACATTTTGTTGCGTCTACTGATGTTAAAAAAATTATAATATTTAAACACAATGAAAGAATAACAGAGAGATCTTTGTAGTGATTAAAATATGCAGCACTAAATGTATGTGCCGAACCTATAGAGGTTGTTGGGCGTCGACAGGATGATGGACACCGTCAGGTTGTTGCAAGTCCGGAGATGGTTGTATGTCAGGGGCTGTCTGGACATCAGTAGGCTCTGGCGCATGGAGAATTTTGTTGGATGCCATAGAAATACTTGTGCGTTTCTGAAGTTTGGTTTGTGTTGTAGAGAATAGAAGGCAGGATTAAATAATTAAGCTTGTGACTCTGCAGCTTCCCGCCTACATTGGAAATGGAAATGCATTAATAGTTTTGAAACTGTAAAGTTGGAACATTGGGAGGCAAAAGAATATTTAGTGGTGATGGTCAAGTCTGCCATTTAGTTGCAAATACGGTGTATTATGTTATTGGGCATTAAAGGAAAAGAGAAGGAACCATGAAATATATTATGGATAGAAAACTTGAGATTTAAAGTTACCATATAAATGATACTAGATGCAGACAGTCATCCGAATTAAGGGTTTCCTGAATTTTCTGGTATTGTCCATAATATAATAGCACCTACAGCACCAACACCAGATTGTTGAGAGGAAAAACACATGATATCTGCCATTACACGGGACTGAAAACCATGAAAAGTGTTTTTAAAAAAACTCAGCATATTATTTAACCTAAAAAATAAATACCAGATTATGATACATTCATTATTACGTGGTTATAATGTTACAAAGAATCTGCGAAACAGACACGGAACCCTGTTTTTCTCTTGTCTGAGCATCCTTTTTTCCACCAGCTTCAAGGATCTCGGTTCCATTAGGCTTTCCATTCCCTGTCAAACAAAAATAACAGTGTGACTTTTACTTTCAATGTTACAGAGTCACAATGATAAAAACTAACACTTCATATAAGAAAGAATAACCATTTTTAAAACAGAAAGGGTTTAGTCGCAATAAAATGAAAGCTTTTTAACTTTAAATCTAACAATAATAGTAATAATATGGATCGTTTCGCAGTTGCATTTGATAGCATTATGAAATTTTGCTAGCAATGGATAAAAAATACACTCACTCTTGTTTAGTGTTGAAACCTGGATGCCACCACATTCAAGTTGACATGATCAGAAGCATATGAAAATCGAATATGATATATTTGATGAAGTCTAAAGCATATAGAAGTAAACATGATCACAAGCACATTAGAAAGGACAAGACATCTTAGTTTTGAAAAGTTAAAGTAAAATCAACTAAGCTCAAGCCGAAAATCTTACAGGTTCAATAACGGTTCTCATAAAATACACAAATTAGACAGAATGTTTAAAGCATACACGTTGGGATGCCTATGCAGCTGCAAAGTCAACATGTCCATAGTCTTTAAACGCTTGTTTATATATGTATCGACTACATGAACATTTGATACCTTCTTGTTACATTATTTGAGAACTGAGAACTGTGTTGCTATCTACCATATGTTCCCATAGGACATGAACAACTGGAAGAGATAAAAGAAATCACACTATAAAAAGAAGCAAGAATGTGGGAAGAAAGATGTAAATTCAAATATATTATATATACATACGTTTGTCACTCCCGGGATTTTCATCCAAGTACAAACGCGAAAGTGGCACCGAAACAGAGTCGCCAGCAATGTGTATTTAACCCAAGAGAGGGAAAGGAAACACTGCATAAACCTGAGAGGAAGGATAGAGCATGGTCTTGCGACCTAAAGAACTGGGTTTGGGAGTCGGTTACGCGCGAGGAAGGTATTAGTACCCCCACGCGTCCATCGTACCCGATGGAATCCATGCTTGCTTAACTCGATCAAAGGGTGCAAAGAAAGATGCTGGAAAAAGAACTGAAAAAGGAAAGAAAGGTAAAAAGGAGGGATAGAAAAGAAAGAGAAACAAATGTAGGGAAAATAAAAGAAGTGCTCGAATGGGCCCTACCCCACTGCCTAAGTATCTCATCGGGAACATGAGAATCAGAGCGACGTATTTCCCCTCACCTAGGGTTGCTTTGTTTGTGTTTTTTAGTGGAAACGTCAACGTTCGCGTCCTAGCAGTTTAGGTGTTGCAGCTCGCTGTATGGAGACTTAGGCGTTACCTGTTTGCGGTAGAATGGAAATGATGCATCCTTAAGGAATGAGTGAATGAGATGAGGAGAGAAATTCCCGAAGGAAAGACGTTATTGTTTGTTTTAAGTTTTTTAGAAAGAAGTGTTTTGATTATTTTGTTTAGTAACGCACATTGTATTTAAGTCCCTCATGTGAGATTGAATGCCTCGCACATCGTCCCCAGACGGTACGTATGCTAAACATTCTCCCAAAGAAATGAGAGAAGACCCGTCACCTCCTTGTTCCCACATGAAAGGCCTAAATACAATATTTGTTATGCCTTTATTAAGTATTTTTTTACTTTTATTATGAGATGAGAGAGAAGAGACTCAAGAGAGGGGTAAAGGTGTAAACTAAGGGGGAGACTAAGACACACCCTAGTATTAGCATGCTTGGAGATCCTATGGTTAATGGGGTTTAAGAAACCTACTTCTAAAAGAAAGAAGAAGAATAGCAAAAGAAACAACTTACTTCCAAAATGGAAGTTAAGTTGATCTTAAAGAGGGATGAAAGAAAAGTTATTCAAGGAAAGCATATAAATGCTTGTCATGCTCACACATTGAATGATTTAAAGAAATAAGAGAAAGATGAAAGAGAAAAGTGTGTGTGGAAGCATATCCACACACTTACTTACCTTTAGCACCTACATGAAAATGTTAGTGTAAAACATATTTACAAGTAGTGAAATAAGGAAAGGATAACAAGTGATGATCAAATCAATTAAGAAAAAAAGAAATAGGATCCTAAGAGATACAAACTAATCAAGGTCAGAATCTAAACAATAAGAGTACTCTCTAATATTCGGACATCAAACACACATCAACTATGTACAAGTAAGGTCCTAAATATCAAAGAAGTGAACCGTAGAAGAAATAGATGAAGAATGGATGAAAATGCAAAGTGATCATGCATTTATGCCTCATATAAAGTCAAGGTCAGAATTAAATTCAATTCACAAAGGTCTTACAAAGCATATGAACCATCATGTAATTCAAGAATAGAAGAGTGCAAGTGGAAGAGATAAGACGAAGTAGAAGAAAAGAGAAGTGAAACATGTTCAATTAAATGCACAAAATGACATATTATAAATGCATAACATGTGAAATGGTTAATGAATGCACATGGGCAGTAGCATATTATACATGAGATGCAAATGGCATGAAGGAAATGGTACACCGAAATGCAAACATGCATCACATATAGCATAAGATGAAGTGAGAGATGAAAACAAGTCATAATTCAACTTAGAATGCACAAACTCATGTCAAATGTAAATGCAAACCAAAGTGACTTATAATGCAATCAAAGGTGACCTATAATATCATACAAATGACCTATAATATCACATGAATGGATCATAAAATATGCAAATGCTCATACAAATATGCACAAAAGAAATCATGCAAACATACACTAAAGTTAGAATGATACGACATGTATTAGGCTTCAAATGTAATGCATCAAACAAAAATCAAATGGGCTTATGAAAATTATGCAAGCATGGTATTCGAATGCCTAAGTCAGAAGTAAATCATACATCAAGATAGCATGTCAAAATTCTAAGCAAAATGACTTTAAACAATGCAATTAGGTCAAATTAAAACGTCATGCAAAATGGTGCAAAAACAAGCATCAAAACATGTCATAAAGTGACCCAAAAAATCAAACAAAAATCATATAACAGGTTTCAATGTATTAGTGAATCAATGCAAAAAGAATCAGGTCTAAACAGTTTGTAATGAGCAAGAAAAAAATCTACAAATTCATGTATCATATTTGGAATGCATACAAATGGAAATTCAAAGAAAAATACGAAACAGTGGTAAAAATGTAATAAAATCATGAAATAAAAATATAAAAAATTTCCTAAATATCTTTGTAACACTCATAAATTTTTCCAGAATTTTCTAATGATTTTTAGTATTTTTAAAAATTAAAAAATGAAACGTATATGAAATGAAAAAAATAAAATGCAAGAAAACAAGGAGGGGGTGCAACGATAGTCATTCTTTAGTTCAAAGGACATGGGCCTTAAAAATGGAAGGGTGCGAAAAGCAATTTAATTCAGTCCATTAAAGCCCAGAAAATCGCATGTGGTGGTGTATATCTTAGCTAGCATACGGATTCAATCTCATCCACACGATCACACATGATCTCCACATCAACGGATAAAAACGCACGCACACACTAGAATCATGCACGCGCACACACTATAGCAGCTGAGAATGCAAGAATTCAGCACGTGAGAAACAAAAGAACTCACTAATTTGCTGCTGCCATGCCATTGGTCCGCCGAAAAGTAACATAAAGCACCAACCGAATTGCGCCACTTGTGCAATCTCTCTCTTACCAACACTCTTCCAATCATTGTGTACTTATTAATTAATCATAAAACCATATGAACATGACCAATCATGCGCTGACACCTCACTAAACTCATTATTAATTCATGCAAATGTGCAGAATTTTATAATAACCAGAAAAATAATGCAGAATTTTTGTTCAACTTCCACACCAAATACCAAACTGAAGCCCAAACTTCATAGATCATGAATATGCTAATTAAATCACCAAAAGATCATTCTAACATCAAGAAAAAATGGCACAAAAGTGACACATCCAACATGAATTTCACAAAAATCACAAAATCACATAAACTTCAAATTAAACAAACAGAGGTGTGCCATCATTTCAGAACTTCCAGATGCAATGCATGAGTACTAATTTCACATTGTAAATTTCTAAAAATATGATGAACTAAAGGAAAAATGTCAAGATCTCTAACCTTGTGTGACGCACTTTTTTGTTTTAGAAATTCAAGAGCTTCTTGCAAGATCTTCAAATCAACACTTTGTGCCAAATAAAGGCGAAAACCAGATCCAATACTTACTTGGAGTAGAAATTGGAAGTGATGAGTGAAATTTGAGATTTTTCGATGGTGGATTCAATCGAATCTAATGCATACAGTAGAAAGAGGAGGTTATGGAGATGATTCTGCTTCAAAGATCTTCGAAAATGATGAAGAAACGAAAGAGAAATCTGGATCTGAATTCTTGAGAGTGAAGGAGAAATTTGAGATTTCTTGAGAAATTGTGATGAAAAGTGTGAGAAATGTGTGAGATTAGAGAGAAAATTGAGAGAATGATTGAGAATGAGTTCTGAGAAATGTGGAAAAATGAGAGAGAGAGTGAAATTGTGAAGTGTATTTTTGATTTATATGTTGAGTTAAATGGTAACCATGGTGGTTAAATGAGTTGGTTAAATGAGTTGGAGTTGGGTTAACTGAGTCCATTCCAACTAACTGAGTCATGACAGTTAGAGGTGAGTTGGGAAAATTTATTATGGTGTGGGTGAGTTTATGAAGTGTATGGTGGGATTTAAAATGGATGGTGGTGATGTAAGGAAATTTTTAGTTTAATGAAATAGAAAGTGGAATGGTGTAGCATGTATGTGAATATTTGAATTAACAACAACAACAATGTTATTTTTCTGGTTTTATAACAGCTTAAAATCAATTAAAACAAGGAAGTTTGGTGATGAATTTCTCCCACTTTAATGAATGGAAATGTGTAATTTTTATGGCAAATGAAAGAGTGGATATAGGAGAATAATTTTGATGTTGAAATTGAATTGAATAGAGGCTTGTTGGATGGTGTAAAATGACTCCAAACATCATGGTTCAGAACTAGTGCATGGGCTTGGCAGGTTGGTAGGTTGGCATGGCAATCTGACTTGGAAAATTCAGCATGAACGCGTCAACTTGGGACCATCATAACGCCATCATAATTTGCTCAAATGAAAAAATGTCCAACATCAAAGTTGAAGAGGACATTGAGATGAACAACTTTGATGTTCAACATTTTTTCGTTTGGAGCTTCCATCATGGAGAAAAGTGGCTGGACATTTGGCACACCAGGTGTTCGACAAAATTATGGCGCATGGGCCTCCACTTGCCTTGCCTTGACTTGGTTTTTGACCTATTTTGCTCAAACTTTGATCAATCATATCTCACTCAATTTTGGTCCAATGGAGGAGTTCTTTATATGGATTTGAAGCTTGAAACAAGATCTTTTGTTGTGGCTTGGTGGAATTTTTATTTGATGTCTCAATTTTGAATGGACTTGGTTCAAAGTTTGGTGCAAAATGACCAAAACTTACTATTTTTGGAAACTCCAAAATTTCTATTTTTGGCAGTTTTGCAATTTCTTGATTTTTCATTATTCCTCCATCATTTCTTGATCAAATTTTGTCCATTGAACATATATGACATGAATTTCATGAATTTGACCCCAAAAAGTCAGGAATTGACTTTTTCCACTACACAATTGACTTTTTCCCCAATTTCTTGATTATCAAGCAACTGATCAATTGAGACCCTTCTGAAACCAATTGATGAGTAATTTTCCATCCATATATGCTTAAGGACATGGGGAATACCATGACATCAAGTTTTGTCCAAAAAATCAGAGTTGACCTGATTTAATTGGAAACCCTAGTTTTGGTACCCACCTCCTAAGGGAAAAATGTGCAGTCTTCAATTTCAAATTCCTCAGAGTATGTTGTGTATCCTCTTAAAGGATGATAAGATATGCCACTTGAGGGTGATTTTTAACCAATGAACTATCACTTTTGAGGGTTTTCCTTCAGTTTTTTTTGGACCTCTTGCATAGTGAAGGATGTAGTGTTCCAATCTCCTATTGAATCTCACTTTCTTGATGTTTTGGGTGATCAATTGAAATAGTACGAGACATGAAAGACCTCTTGGCTTGCTTTGAGGCAACTTGTTTGACCTTTTGTGCCTTGAATGATTCCTTGATTGTCCACCTTTCCCCTGATCACATGCCTTGATGGTAAGAGGGTGTTATGCTTCATTTTTCTATGTTAAAGATGCAATGCAATGCTAATGAGATGGATATGATATGATATATGATAATTCTATGCTAGGATGCCAAAAGGGAGAGCAAATTTTGGGGTATTACAGCTGCCCCTATTCAAACGCTGTAGACCTGAATGTCTGAAAGCGATTGCTTTCAGACGTTCAAGGTATATAGCGATTGAATGCTAAATATAACCAAAAATTTACTCTGGATGATGAAGAACAAAAGGGATATAAACCCAACAAGAATGCTGGATTAAATCTTCAATGAAACGTTGTAGGAGAAATCTGTCTTTTGAACGACGCCAGGCGACTACTGGCTTGCCATACTGTCGATGGACTTTCAACAATGTCTTTTTGAACGGCGCCAGACGACTACTGGCTTGCCATACTGTCGATGGACTTTCAACAATGTCTTTTTGAATGACGCCAGACGACTACTGGCTTACCATACTGTCGATGGACTTTCACCAATGTCTTTTTGAACGACGCCAGGCGACTACTGGCTTGCCATACTGTCGATGGACTGGAGCTGCTCTGCCAATCTGTCGTTGGACTTTTACCAATTCGTGTTGGATTTCTGCCAATCTGTCGTTGGACTTCTGCCACTCTGTCGTTGGACTTTTACCAATCTGTGTTAGATTTCTGCCAATCTGTCGTTGGACTTCTGTGATTACCAAACCGGCGTTGGAATCTCAAACTTGCCATCTTCAGATGGACTTTTTGCAGCTTTGCCAAACTGTCATTGGACTTTGGTGCTTACCAAACCAGCTTTGGAAGCTTCGCCAAATGATCACTCCACCTACTGGAACAACCACCTGCAATACTATCCCACCTGCTGGAATAATATGGACAAACTGTCTGTATGCCAAAAATAAATTGGACTTTGAGCTGTAAATGAGCAATACTGAGAATTACACCACCGGCTGGGTAATATCATATGCTGACACTTTGCTGAAGAAACGGGTCCATTGATCTATTTAGACCTTGCTGGGGAATGCCTTTTGAGAGGATTTTACAGAAGACCAAACGTCCTCAAATTCTACTGGGGACAATAGATCGGGAACATCTCTTGCTGGGGAAATTCAAAATGCCCCATGCTCGGGAGGGTCAACAACTCCGCTGGGGATTATTCTTTGACAAATTTCACATGCTGAAACCTGCGGGCAATACAACACTACCACTTGCTGGTACATCCTGCCGAGAATAAATGCCACAAGGATGTTACTGCGAGAAGCTTCGTCTCTTAAGAGGATTTTATAGAAAACCAAGCGTTTTCAAACTCTTCACATCGTCTTGAATTACCCTTCACATCGTCTGCGAGGTATTGGAGGATTTACACTCGTTGTGGACATGGAGTGCTCATTGCATTAATAACCGTTATCAACACAGAATAATTTAATCTTCGGCAACCGTTGTCGTCACAAAACCCAGTGGGAAATCTTGAATGAGAGAATCGACTTAATAAGATACAACAGTATCAAGTCATAGCAAATAACTGTTCATGGTTACGATCGTGCTGCTTGGATCGATTGTATTCATCACCTGCAACAGAAAAGAAATATGCACATGCCCCAGGATATTGCGTGGTCTTTTGAGTCCACCATCCAAGGTTGTCCAACAAGCAAAGTAATTTTAATTGTCTTTTTTATCCATATTTTTGCAAGGCCATGATATTTTCAAAGCAATGTTTTATTATAAAAAATTGGACGTTTTTGCAAACAAAACAGTAAAATGAAAATAAAAGCTTGTGACTGAATATTCAATTTTATTGATGAATGTCAAAATTGGCGAATTTTCAATTGGAAGCAAACCCCTGAAAGAGTTGATTGCCATAAAATTGAGAAAAGAAATCTATCCTAATGATAATGCGGAAATTGGGTTCCAACTGATTTCTGATTCTGTTATAGCCAGTATACATTCCAACTCTCTTGACTATCTTCGCCTTCGGAAGCTCGTGGTCGGAACAATTCCTCCTTCGGAAACTTTGCTAGTTTGCTGAAGAGTAGAGAATGTACAGATTAATTCAGACTGCAGTCATTCGTTTAAATCTCTCTTTTGCGTGGATCGCCTTTTCAGGTTTTCAATCCACCGGGATACCCATTTTTGCCTAAGTTGCCCTTTCGGGTTTTCAACTTACCGGGTGTACAAATTTTTTTTTGCTTATATCCCTAATTTTTGCCCGAACCTTTATTCTATTTTTGGTTCGCCAAGATGTCCTTTTTTGCCTGGATTTTTTTTTATCCAGCGGGTCTATTTATACGAAGTATTTTTTAACTGCATCTGAATTAACAGGGGATGAAAAGTCTTCACCATCCATGGTTGTCAGCAATAAGGCTCCACCTGAGAAAACCTTTTTAACCACGAATGGACCTTCATAATTAGGAGTTCATTTACCCCTGTGATCTGTACTCGGAGGGAGTATTCTCTTGATTACCACATCTCCGACCTTGTAAACTTGAGGTCGAACCTTTTGATCGAATGCCCTCTTCATTCTGCGCTGGTATAGCTGGCCATGACATACTGCTGCTAATCGCTTCTCCTCAATAAGGCTCAGCTGATCAAATCTAGCTCGTACCCATTCAGCTTCATCTAGCATAACATCCATCAATACTCGGAGAGAGGGAATCTCAACTTCTACAGGTAGAACTGCCTCCATACCGTATACAAGTGAGTATGGTGTTGCCCCAGTGGACGTGCGGACTGATGTTCGATACCCATGCAAAGCCAATGGTAATATCTCATGCCAATCTTTGTACGTGACAACCATCTTCTACACAATCTCCTTGATATTTTTGTTGGCCGCTTCGACCGCGTCATTCATCTTTGGGCGGTACGGAGAAGAAGTGTGATGTTCGATCTTGAAGTCCCGGCATAGTTCAGCCATTATCTTATTATTCAAATTAGAACCATTATCAGTAATGATTCTTTCGGGCACTCCATATCGACAAATGATATCTCGTTTCAAGAAACGGGCTACCACTTGCTTAGTGACATTGGCATAAGATGCTGCTTCAACCCATTTAGTGAAGTAATCAATGGCGACCAAGATGAAACGATGGTCGTTTGAAACAGTAGGTTCAATTTTCCCGATCATATCAATGGCCCGCATTGCAAAGGGCCACGAAGAAGACATGATACTCAACGGATTGGGAGGAACGTGTACTTTGTCTGCATAGATCTGGCATTTGTGACACTTGCGAGCATACTTGCAGTAATCTGACTCCATTGTCAACCAATAATACCCCAATCTCAACAATTTCTTAGCCATCGCATGTCCTCCGGCATGGGTACCGAAAGAGCCTTCTGCACTTCAATCATCAACAGGTCTGCCTCGTGTCTATCCACGCATCTGAGCAGAACCGTGTCAAAATTTCTCTTATACAGCACGCCATCTTTGTTCAAGAAGAAACTACCGGCTAGCCTTCTTAATGTCTTCTTGTCTTTGGAAGATGCCCCAGGCGGGTATTCTTGATTTTTCAAGAAGCATTTAATGTCGTGGTACCAAGGCTTGTCGTCAGACACTGCATCAACATCAAACACAAAAGCAGGTCTATCAAGACGAGATACATCAATCCTGGGCACAAAGTTCCAACCATTGACTTTGATCATCGAAGATATAGTGGCCAAGGCGTCTGTAAACTTATTTTCTTCTTTGGGATAATGGTATAATTTGACAGTTGTAAAGAATGTCAACAATCTCCTCGTATAATCTCTATACGGAATCAAATTCTGCTGATGTGTGTGCCAAGTTCCCTTTATTTGATTGATTACCAGTGCTGAATCACCAAAGATATCGAGGGTCTTGATTCGTAAATCAATAGCCTCCTCAATCCCTAGTATGCAAGCTTCGTATTCTGCTTCGTTGTTGGTACACCCGAAAGTTACTCGGGCAGTGAAGGGCATGTGAACGCCTTCTGGTGTAACGAGAATCGCACCAACTCCGCACCCATTCATATTAACTGCCCCATCAAACATCAAACTCCATTTGGATTCAGGGTCAGGCCCCTCCTCCAGAAGTGGTTCCTCGCAGTCTTTCGCTTTGAGAAACATGATGTCCTCATCAGGGAAATCAAACTTCATGGGCTGGTAATCATTAATCGGCTGTTGCGCAAGATAATCTGACAGTATACTTCCTTTGATTGCCTTTTTTGAAGTAAATTGAATACCGTACTCTGTCAGTACCATCTGCCACCTTGCAACTCTGCCTGTAAGTGCTGGTTTCTCAAAAATATACTTGACCGGATCCAATTTTGAGATCAACAGGGTTATATGTGTGAGCATATATTGTCTCAATCTCTTTGCGGCCCATGCGAGTGCGCAGCATGTCTTCTCAAGCATTGAATAACGCGATTCACAATCTGTAAACTTCTTGCTCAGGTAGTAGATAGCATGTTCTTTCCTACCTGTCTCGTCGTGTTGACCGAGAACACAACCCATGGATCCTTCGAGCACTGTCAAGTACATAATCAGTGGTCTCCCTTGAACTGGAGGTATCAGAATTGGAGGTTCCTGCAAATATCTTTTTATTTTATCGAATGCATTTTGACAATCATCATTCCACCTGACCGTTTGATCTTTTCTTAGCATTTTGAATATCGGTTCGCAGGCGGCAATTAGGTGAGATATGAACCTTGAAATGTAGTTCAATCTCCCTAGAAAGCCGCGAACTTCTTTCTCAGTTCTCGGTACAGGCATATCTTGTATAGCTTTCACTTTAGCAGGATCAACCTCTATTCCTTTTTCACTGACAATGAAACCAAGCAATTTTCCTGACCGCACGCCGAAAGTACACTTGTTAGGATTCAGTCTCAACCTGAATTTCCTCAACCTCTCAAACAACTTCTTCAAGTTGATCAGATGTTCCTCTTTTGTCTTTGATTTAGCAATCATGTCATCCACATAGCACTTGATCTCTTTATGAATTAGATCGTGGAATAACGTCACCATTGCTCTTTGATAAGTTGCCCCTGCGTTTTTCAACCCAAAAGGCATTACTTTGTAATAGAAGGTACCCCACGGGGTAATGAATGTCGTCTTCTCCATGTCTTCAGGCGCCATCTTTATCTGATTATACCTGGAGAATCCATCCATAAATGAGAACACTGAAAACTAAGCAGTATTGTCAACCAGCACATCAATATGAGGGAGTGGAAAGTCATCTTTAGGGCTCGTCCTGTTGAGATCCCTGTAATCCACGCACATTCTGACTTTGCCATCTTTCTTCGGTACCGGTACTATATTGGCCACCCAAGGAGGATAGTTGGTTACTGCCAGAAAACCTACATCTAACTGTTTCTGTACCTCTTCCTTGATCTTCAAAGCCATTTTTGGTTTCGTTCTGCGCAGCTTTTGCTTGACCGGTGGACAGTCCTCTTTCAATGGTAGTCTATGCACAACTATGTCTGTATCCAAACCTGACATATCTTGATATGACCAAGCAAAGATGTCAACGTATTCACGCAGCATGACTATCAGCTCTTGCTTTACATCAGCCCGCAGACTTGCATCGATCTTGATCTCTTTCTTGCTTTCTTCTGACCCAATATTGATAATCTCAAGAACTTCCTGATGAGGCTGAATGGTCTTTTCTTCCTGTTTCAACAATCTAGCCAACTCTTCCGGGAGTTCATAGTCTTTATCACTTTCCTCCTCAGCTTGATAGATCGGATTATCGAAATCATACGTGGGCATAACAGAATCAGTTTCAGAGGAATTCACAAAATCAAGTCTGCATGATTGGATTGATGCTTTATTTTAGATCATTTTTGCTTGAAAACAAAAGAAAAGAAAGTGCATTATCATTTTTAATTTTCTTTGTGCAAAAATAAAAATAAAGAAGGAATAAAGGAACACAAATTTGTAAACAAAAACGTCCTTTTTATTGATATTTGAACATTATATGAGAAAATATGGTGGCCCTACAAATGGATCCTCACACCTTGGGCAGAGTGTGGGATTTTATGCATTATGAAAGACAAGAATTATTACTCTGAATGGTGTACAACATGAACGACTTCTTCACTAGACCAGTATTGCAATGCCTCGCCCGGAGCCAGTGAATACACCCATCTGTCCAGATAATCTGAGCGTTCAGCGTCATCTTCTATTGCTGAGCAGGACTGATTAGGGTTGATAATTTCTCCACTGTTGAAATTGATTGGCCCACGGAATCGGGGAACTGGCGTCCGGCCCGGTTGGTATCCAATGCCGAACTTATCTTCTTTCACAAACACGTCGATAGCTTTACCCCAACCTTGGGCATTCCCGCTTTCAACCACTTCTCTGGCCTGCTTGTAGGACGCAATTGATGCACTCTGCCCAACTGGCACATTTGACACCACTGATGTTGAAGCAAATTCTGGGGATTTGTTGATATTCAGGGCTTCAAAAGACTGGCACAGGGTTTCATGAATTTCTCCATCCATTTCCACATATTTGAAAGTGGATAGATGACTCACAAATATATCTTCCTCACCGCAAATGGTGACCACTTGACCCTCGAACACATATTTGAGCTTTTGATGTAGTGTGGAGGTAACTGCGCCTGCTGCGTGAATCCACGGTCGGCCCAACAAACAGCTGTAAGCAGGCTGAATGTCCATAACTTGGAAGATTGTCTTGAATATCTATGGACCCACCTGTATTGGTAATTCTACCTCTCTAAACACCGATCTTTGGGATCCATCGAAAGCTCTCACAATCAGATCGCTGGGTCTAAGAATCAATCCATCTACTTCAATTTTCATCAGGGCCTTTTTGGGTAACACATTCAAGGAAGAACCAGTGTCGACCAGCACATGCGACAAAACCGCTCCTTTGCATTCAAGTGTGATGTGCAACGCCTTGTTGTGATTATGTCCATCTGGAGTCAAATCCCTATTCGTAAACCCCAACTCGTGGCTTACATTGACATTAGAAATTACTCCCTCCAATTGATTCACAGTAATTTCTCGGGGAACGTATGCCATATTCAAAACCTTCAACAAAGCAGCCCGGTTTGCATCTGAACTCATTAACAGGGATAATATTGAGATTTTAGAGGGTGTCTGATTGAGCTGGTCAATGATCTTATAATCGCTCTTTTTGATAATCCTCATAAATTCCTCAACATCATTATCAAAATTGACTTTAGGGTCCTCTTCCTGAACAGGCACCTTGTCATCAACAACCTGTTTTCCTTTTGCTCTTGCAGCGGCTTCAGCTTCTTTATCACTCCTTAGAGTATGGGGAGCAAACAGTCGACCACTTCTGGTGAAACCACTTGGTCCACCGACATTCTTAACACTGGTACCAACAGTATCCTCTGCTCTCTGTTGACTTCCTCCTTGATGAGTAGTAGTTCCATATTGCCATGGAACTGCCCTATTAGACACATAAGAAGCAGATTCAGGAACCATAATCTTAACTGGTCTCGGCCTCTCGGGCACGATGATAGCAACAGGCTCTTCAATAGGCACCTGTATTTCAACTGGATTATAATAAATGGTAACGGCAGAAACATCTTTTTCCTTCTCTATCTTATCAAACTGAAGTCTTCCTTCGTCCATAAGTTCCTGCAGTCCAACTTTCAACATACTGCAGCCATTAATCTGTCTTGAACAATCCTCACAATCAGAGCCACATCCAGGAAATACCTTTCCTTTTAACAAACGCTCTTTTACAATCAACAGCGGAGTCTTTACCAAATTAACATCGGTAATCAGATTCAATTTCTCACCATCAGAAATAGCATTCATGCTTGCACCTCCATGATGGGGCATTGGATTATCACAAACATTCTGCGATTTAGAGAAATTAATAGCTTTTGCGTCAATCAAGTCCTGAACCTTATGTTGAAAGGCCCAACACTTTTCTATCGAGTGACCTTGCGCACCAGAATGAAATTCACATCGAGCGTTAGCATCATAACCTTGAGGCAATTTTCCAGTATCTAGCGGCCTCATAGTTCAAAGTTCAACTAACTTCTCTCTGAGCAATTGTGGTAATAAAGCAGCATATGTCATAGGCAAGGGATCAAACTTACGGTCCCTTGGTCTATTAGTCTGGAATCAGGGTCTAGCTTGCTGATCTGGAGCTTGCTGTCCTGCTGGAACTGGAATGGTTACAGCATCCACGTGATGATAAGACTGAGTCCTACCTCTGCCCCCTCCTCTATGCATAGCACTAGACTCCCCTTCTCTTTTCCTTGGTCCATTAGCAAAGGGTTTCCTCGAACTCGAAGCACCAGTCCCACTGACGTCTTGAATCTTACCCAACTTCAGCAGACTCTCTATTCGCTCCCCAGCAATAACAATGTCAGTAAACCCTTTGGAAGGACACACAGCCAATCTATCCAAATACAGCCCTTGGAGTGTGCTCATGAACATATCAGCCATCTCACGATCAGCCAAAGGTGGTTGAACTCGAGCAGCCAATTCTCTCCATCTTTGTGCGTACTGCTTAAAGCCCTCCTTGGAATCCCGAGTCATACTCTGCAGCTGAGTACGATTAGGTGCCATGTCCAAATTATATTGATACTGCTTCAGAAACGCAGCGCACAAATCTTTCCAGCTCTTTATATGAACCCTGTCCAGCTTAACGTACCATTCCAGGGAGGTGCCTGACAGGCTATCCTGGAAAAAATACATCCAGAGCTTTTGGTCTTCAGTATAAGCGGCAATCTTGCGATTGTAAGCTTGCAAATATGTTTTGGGACAGGTACTGCCATTTTACTTATCCAATGTAGGGAGCTTGAACTTGGGAGGGATTCGCACACCTTGCACGAGACCCATGTCCTCTACGTCAATTCCCAGAGGATTTTGGCTCTCAATAGCCTTGAGTCTTTCATCTAACCCTTCGTACTTCCGGTCTTCATTGTAGAAACCCATGTCATTGTTGAATGCAGTAAACTGGTCATCTTGACCATCCTCATTATTATCAAATCCCAGATGTACCCCACCAGCAGGGATGGTGCCAACAGGAGGAGTGCACACATTGCGATTTGGGATTTCAGTCTCCAGCCTCTGAATAGTAACTCTCATGGCATCTTGACCAACCCTCATAGTTTCCTGACCGGCCCTCAGCTCCTGCTAACCTTGAGCAATCCCCTGCATAAGGTTCATGAACTGTTCCATCCTTCCCCTCAAATCAGCTAATTTAGTCTGAACTTGTTCCATGACTCTGGCTTGATTGCGTCGGGTAGAATATCGGTGAACTGGGGTATCAGCTATCGTGCCTGAAAACCAAATAAAGGTTAGCAGGCGCCTGCAAAAAAGAAAACCTGTAATGCAACAATGATATGCTATGCAAATGCAAATGCCATGTTTATCATTTCCGAGGTGGCTCACACCCTGATTCCAACCTTAACCACGGAAATCTGAAGACCAGAAATCGTGATATAAAGAGTTTTGCCTTGAAGAGATATTCATATATGCAAATCACAAATATCTGATGGCCAGAAATAGTGATTTTGTAGTGTGCCAGTGTGCAGATATCTTATCACATCACATATATCTGAAGACCAGAAATTGTGAACAGAAATAGCTCATTTCATACAAATTACCAAAAGTTTTCAAGCACATTTGTCATAGTTTCAGCAACAGAATAAGAAACAAGCAGTCAAATGGATCCATCAACAAATCTGATGGTAACCATTACAAATTACAAAGAAATGACAAAAACCATTAATCTGATAGCTCTACGTCTTTCAGCTTCTGGCTGGAATACTTAATCTCTTCGAATAGGATGCAGGTACGCTGATGATGTGGCTTCTGAATCAGCTCTTTGATTACGACGTCCCTTTTTTCCAATGCATCAGATAATGAGCCCATGTGCATCAGCAAGGCTTCATCTTCATTGGCTCCTTTGCGCCTCTTATTTCCAGCTTGAATTTTAACCAGCTTCAGATCTGCCGTGACATCTTCAAGCTCTTTGTTGGCAAATTTCAGCTTATCTTCAGCATTCCTTGCCTGTTCTTGACTTTTGCCAAGATCCTCTCGATACCTTCTTCTTTCTACATGTGTTTTCTTCAACTCTTCATCTTTATTCCACAATTGTTCCTGTAACTCAGCATTCTCGAGCCTGACCTCATCCCAAGCTTGCTGAAACTTGGCTAACTTCTCTTTGTTCTGCGCTAAGGCCTGTTTGGTTTGCTTGTGAGCTTGAGTAGCAGCATCATCACCTTTACTAATCTTTTGGAAATGTTGGGCTCTTACAGCAAAGTCTTTCTCTTTTGCAGCTAGGATTTGTTCAGCATCTTGAGCTTTCCACTCCAGCTCCTTGTTGGCATGTAGAGCACTTTGAAGACGGCTACTCAACTCAGAATTCTCTCCTTGAAGCTTTTTCACCAAGGCTTGTAACTTGTCGACTTCTTCCACAGTAGCAGTGCTTCTTGCTTTCTCATTCTCCGGATACAAAAGGGGTGCCTTACCAAAAGGCAAGAGAAAATCTTCAACTCTTTTCTTCACCCACTCTTCATATGCTGGATAAGCCCGATTGTTAGGCTTGCCTAGAGCAACTTTCCCCTTCTTCAGTATGCTAACCCAGCTTTCAGAAGCTCTTTGTGTTGTTTCCCAACCATCTGATGCATGAAAATATAGGGACTCCTCTACATCTCTCTTAATAGGCGAACCTGTTAGGGCATACCCAAATTGCCGAACGGCCAAAGAAGGATCGTAATTAATTCCCCCTTTCTTCCTATCAGTGGAACATTAGGGAACTCACCACATCTGTGGATAATATTCTTGCCAATCATCCCATGATCTACCCATATGATGTCCTTGGCCACTAATCCCATTAAACGCTGACTCTACTCTAGAGAATCTTTGGAATCCACAAAAGCCCCTGATTGTGGTAAGCCACTTGCAAACCACTTATAGAACAAAGGTGCACAGCAACGAATTATCCCTCCTCTTTTCTTTTCGTTTCGGTTGTATAAGGAATAGTGAAGATCTCCCAGCAGTGTTGGTACCGGATTTTTCATCATGAATATCCGTATGGCGTCCGTATCAATGAAATCCGGCTCGTTGGGAAACAATACAATGCCGTATACACAAAGGGCTAGCAAAGCATTAAAAACAACCCAATTCTCGCCTTTAGCTGCTTCCTGAGCCTTCTTAATCAGATATTCCAGCTTGTAACCAGGAATCTTTCCTTTGTTGGAGACATTGGCTTTTAACTCTGATTTGCTCAAATAAAGAGCACCAGCCACTTTTCCAAAGTCAAGATCTCCCACAGACCCAAAGAAAGGAGGCTCCTCCTTGATAGCGATCCCCAACATGTTGGAATATTCCTCCAAAGTAGGTACCAACAAATAATCCGAAAATACAAAACACCTCAGCGGAGGGTCATAGAACTGCATCAAAGTATGGAGACCCTTGTACTCGTATTCACTGACATTGTACACAAAAGATAAGATCCAACCATATTTCTCCTCGAAAGCTGCTCGCACTTCAGGGCTTGCCATTCCCTTCAGAATAATAATAGGACCCAGAGTAGGCGTAAAGAACTTGTAGCTGATGATATTCTTCCTTTCTTTAGTGTTCATCTTTGCGAGGACCTGACGACTAGAATTAAGGGTAAAATATGCACCTGGAAATGAATAAACATGTATGTTAGGATATGATAATGCAATGCAAAGGGCATGGTATCAGGGTGCCAAGTGTCTGTGCTGAACTATGAACGGTGTCAGTGTAGCTCTGAGATTAACATAGAACCATAGATAAGAACCATCTGAATACAATAGGATGAAACTCCCTTTTGTGCAATGATGATAGAAAACCGGGTATGTAGGAGGTCATGGTTACCTACAAACCTGTAAACAACCCGCCCTTCTCACATGTGGGTACTAGGATGTTCAGTATCCCGGGCTCTCAGGTCGAGAAATGATGATACGTTCACCATTTTTGGTTCGGCATCATCATCAATCGAGGAGGCCTCAACTGATTCTCTAAAACGAAAGGTCCTCAGCTTCTGGCACTGAGGTCGAGAAGCAATAGTACATTCATCCCTCGGGGTACAGAACTATCGCCAATCGAGGAGTGCTTACACTAATTCTCTTTCAAAAGGGATGTCCTATAGCGAGTTCCCCGCATTGGGTCCTCGGATCGAGAATGTGCAATGGGTTTGCCACAAAACGTGGTCTGCCACTGTCACATCTCGGGAGGAGTGCCGCAACTGAGTCCTCGGGAATGGTCACCAGAGTCGACAGTTCCTCAAGAGAATAACTACTGGCCTGCATAACATGCAGTACCAGAAAGCTCCTGATAGAACCTCGTCTGGTTGTGGGTCTCATGAACAACAATACGTGGTCACCACCACGCAAGCGTCATGACTATCCATACTAAAACCTATGTGTATGCTCAAGCCTGGGTAGTGGGCTTATCTCTCAGAACACCATCCCGCCAAACAGAAAACAACAGCACAGTCCAGCACAATAATGATATGTAATGCAGTAAATGCGATAAATACAGTAAAGTACAGTAATACAGTAAATAACAGTATAGTACAACAGTAAATACAGCAAAAAAAATAGCACACCGGTAAACACCCAATGAAAGAAAAGCAAACAAGCGCTAGGATTGACTCGCTAAGGAAACCAGAGATTCTGGGTTCGTTCCCCAGCAGAGTCGCCAGCTGTCGCTCCCGGGATTTTCATCCAAGTACAAACGCGAAAGTGGCACCGAAACAGAGTCGCCAGCAATGTGTATTTATCCCAAGAGAGGAAAAGGAAACACTGCATAAACCTGAGAGGAAGGATAGAGCATGGTCTTGCGACCAAAAGAACTGGGTTCGGGAGTCGGTTACGCGCGAGGAAGGTATTAGCACCCCCACGCGTCCATTGTACCCGATGGGATCCACGCTTGCTTGTCTCGATCAAAGGGTGTAAAGAAAGATGCTGGAAAAAGAACTAAAAAAGGAAAGAAAGGTAAAAAGGAGGGATAGAAAAGAAAGAGAAACAAATGTAGGGAAAATAAAAGAAGTGCTCGAATGGGCCCTACCCCACTGCCTACGTATCTCATCGGGAACATGAGAATCAGAGCGACGTAGTTCCCCTCACCTAGGGTTGCTTTGTTTGTGTTTTTTAGTGGAAATGTCAACGTTCGCGTCCTAGCAGTTTAGGTGTTGCAGCTCGCTGTATGGAGACTTAGGCGTTACCTATTTGCGGTAGAACGGAAATGACGCATCCTTAAGGAATGAGTGAATGAGATGAGGAGAGAAATTCCCGAAGGAAAGACGTTATTGTTTGTTTTAAGTTTTTTAGAAAGAAGTGTTTTGATTATTTTGTTTAGTAACGCACATTGTATTTAAGTCCCTCATGTGAGATTGAATGCCTCGCACATCGTCCCCAGATGGTACGTATGCTAAAAATTCTCCCAAAGAAATGAGAGAATACCCCTCACCTCCTTGTTCCCACATGAAAGGCCTAAATACAATATTTGTTATGCCTTTATTAAGTATTTTTTTACTTTTATTATGAGATGAGAGAGAAGAGACTCAAGAGAGGGGTAAAGGTGTAAACTAAGGGGGAGACTAAGACACACCCTAGTATTAGCATGCTTGGAGATCCTATGGTTAATGGGGTTTAAGAAACCTACTTCTAAAAGAAAGAAGAAGAATAGCAAAAGAAACAACTTACTTCCAAAATGGAAGTTAAGTTGATCTTAAAGAGGGATGAAAGAAAAGTTATTCAAGGAAAGCATATAAATGCTTGTCATGCTCACACATTGAATGATTAAAAGAAATAAGAGAAAGATGAAAGAGAAAAGTGTGTGTGGAAGCATATCCACACACTTACTTACCTTTAGCACCTACATGAAAATGTTAGTGTAAAACATATTTACAAGTAGTGAAATAAGGAAAGGACAACAAGTGATGATCAAATCAATTAAGAACCAAAGAAATAGGATCCTAAGAGATACAAACTAATCAAGGTCAGAATCTAAACAATAAGAGTACTCTCTAATATTAGGACATCAAACATACATCAACTATGTACAAGTAAGGTCCTAAATATCAAAGAAGTGAACCGTAGAAGAAATAGATGAAGAATGGATGAAAATGCAAAGTGATCATGCATTTATGCTTCATATAAAGTCAAGGTCAGAATTAAATTCAATTCACAAAGGTCTTACAAAGCATATGAACCATCATGTAATTCAAGAATAGAAGAGTGCAAGTGGAAGAGATAAGATGAAGTAGAAGAAAAGAGAAGTGAAACATGTTCAATTAAATGCACAAAATGACATATTATAAATGCATAACATGTGAAATGGTTAATGAATACACATGGGCAGTAGCATATTATACATGAGATGCAAATGGCATGAAGGAAATAGTACACCGAAATGCAAACATGGATCACATATAGCATAAGAAGAAGTGAGAGATGAAAACAAGTCATAATTCAACTTAGAATGCACAAACTCATGTCAAATGTAAATGCAAACCAAAGTGACTTATAATGCAATCAAAGGTGACCTATAATATCATACAAATGACCTATAATATCACATGAATGGATCATAAAATATGCAAATTCTCATACAAATATGCACAAAAGAAATCATGCAAACATACACTAAAGTTAGAATGATACGACATGTATTAGGCTTCAAATGTAATGCATCAAAAAAAAATCAAATGGGCTTATGAAAATTATGCAAGCATGGTATACGAATGCCTAAGTCATAAGTAAATCATACATCAAGATAGCATGTCAAAATTCCAAGCAAAATGACTTTAAACAATGCAATTAGGTCAAATTAAAACGTCATGCAAAGTGGTGCAAAAACAAGCATCAAAACATGTCATAAAGTGACCCAAAAATTCAAAAAAAAAATCATCTAACAGGCTTCAATGTATTAGTGAATCAATGCAAAAAGAATCAGGTCAAAACAGTTTGTAATGAGCAAGAACAAAAATCTACAAATTCATGTATCATATTTGGAATGCATACAAATGGAAATTCAAAGAAAAATACGAAACAGTGGTAAAAATGTAATAAAATCATGAAATAAAAATACCAAAAATTTCCTAAATGTCTTTATAACACTCATGAATTTTTCCAGAATTTTCTAGTGATTTTTAGTATTTTTAAAAATTAAAAATGAAACGTATATGAAATGAAAAAAATAAAATGCAAGAAAACAAGGAGGGGGTGCAACAATTGTCATTCTTTAGTTCAAAGGACATGGGCCTTAAAAATGGAAGGGTACGAAAAGCAATTTAATTCAGTCCATTAAAGCCCAGAAAATCGCATATGGTGGTGTATATCTTAGCTAGCATACGGATTCAATCTCATCCACACGATCACACATGATCTCCACATCAACGGATAAAAACGCACGCACACACTAGAATCATGCACGCGCACACACTATAGCAGCTGAGAATGCAAGAATTCAGCACGTGAGAAACAAAAGAACTCACTAATTTTCTGCTTCCATGCCATTGGTCCGCCGAAAAGTAACATAAAGCACCAACCGAATTGCGCCACTTGTGCAATCTCTCTCTTACCAACACTCTTCCAATCATTGTGTACTTATTAATTAATCATAAAACCATATGAACATGACCAATCATGCGCTGATACCTCACTAAACTCATTATTAATTCATGCAAATGTGCAGAATTTTATAATAACCAGAAAAATAATGCAGAATTTGTGTTCAACTTCCACACCAAATATCTCCATCAAATCTTAATGAAAATTAACAAAGTAAGATACCAAACTGAAGCCCAAACTTCATAGATCATGAATATGCTAATTAAATCACCAAAATATCATTCTAACATCAAGAAAAAATGGCACGAAAGTGACACATCCAACATGAATTTCACAAAAATCACAAAATCACATAAACTTCAAATTAAACAAACAGAGGTGTGCCATCATTTCAGGACTTCCAGATGCAATGCATGAGTACTAATTTCACATTGTAAATTTCTAAAAATATGATGAACTAAAGGAAGAGTGTCAAGATCTCTAACCTTGTGTGATGCACTTTTTTGTTTTAGAAATCCAAGAGCTTCTTGCAAGATCTTCAAATCAACACTTTGTGCCAAATAAAGGCGAAAACCAGATCCAATACTTGCTTGGAGTAGAAATTGGAAGTGATGAGTGAAACTTGAGATTTTTTGATGGTGGATTCAATCGAATCTAATGCATACAGTAGAAAGAGGAGGTTATGGAGATGATTCTGCTTCAAAGATCTTCGAAAATGATGAAGAAACGAAAGAGAAATCTGGATCTGAATTCTTGAGAGTGAAGGAGAAATTTGAGATTTCTTGAGAAATTGTGATGAAAAGTGTGAGAAATGTGTGAGATTAGAGAGAAAATTGAGAGAATGATTGAGAATGAGTTCTGAGAAATGTGGAAAAATGAGAGAGAGAGTGAAATTGTGAAGTGTATTTTTGATTTATATGTTGAGTTAAATGGTAACCATGGTGGTTAAATGAGTTGGTTAAATGAGTTGGAGTTGGGTTAACTGAGTCCATTCCAACTAACTGAGTCATGACAGTTAGAGGTGAGTTGGGAAAATTTATTATGGTGTGGGTGAGTTTATGAAGTGTATGGTGGGGTTTAAAATGGATGGTGGTGATGTAAGGAAATTTTTAGTTTAATGAAATAGAAAGTGGAATGGTGTAGCATGTATGTGAATATTTGAATTAACAACAACAACAATGTTATTTTTCTGGTTTTATAACAGCTTAAAATCAATTAAAACAAGGAAGTTTGGTGATGAATTTTTCCCACTTTAATGAATGGAAATGTGTAATTTTTATGGCAAATGAAAGAGTAGATATAGGAGAATAATTTTGATGTTGAAATTGAATTGAATAGAGGCTTGTTGGATGGTGTAAAATGACTCCAAACGTCATGGTTCAGAACTGGTGCATGGGCTTGGCAGGTTGGTAGGTTGGCATGGGAATCTGACTTGGAAAATTCAGCATGAACGCGTCAACTTGGGACCATCATAACCCCATCATAATTTGCTCAAATGGAAAAATGTCCAACATAAAAGTTAAAGAGGACATTGAGATGAACAACTTTGATGTTCAACATTTTTTCGTTTGGAGCTTCCATCATGGAGAAAAGTGGCTGGACATTTGGCACACCAAGTGTTCGACAAAATTATGGCGCATGGGCCTGCACTTGGCTTGCCATGACTTGGTTTTTGACCTATTTTGCTCAAACTTTGATCAATCATATCTCACTCAATTTTGGTCCAATGGGGGAGTTATTTAAATGGATTTGAAGCTTGAAACAAGATCTTTTGTTGTGGCCTGGTGGAATTTTTATTTGATGTCTCAATTTTGAATGACCTTGATTCAAAGTTTGGTGCAAAATGGCCAAAACTTACTATTTTTGGAAACTAAAAAAATTTCTATTTTTGGCAGTTTTGCAATTTCTTGATTTTTCATTATTCCTCCATCATTTTTTGATCAAATTTTGTCCATTGAACATATATGACATGAATTTCATGAATTTGACACCAAAAAGTCAGGAGTTGACTTTTTCCACTGCACAATTGACTTTTTCCCCAATTTCTTGATTATCAAGCAACTGATCAATTGAGACCCTTCTGAAACCAATTGATGAGTAATTTTCCATCCATATATGCTTAAGGACCTGGGGAATACCATGAAATCAAGTTTTGTCCAAAAAATCAGAGTTGACCTGATTTAATTGGAAACCCTAGTTTTGGTACCCACCTCCTAAGGGAAAAATGTGCAGTCTTCAATTTCAAATTCCTCAGAGTATGTTGTGTACTCCTCTTAAAGGATGATAAGATATGCCCCTTGAGGGTGATTTATAACCAATGAACTATCACTTTTGAGGGTTTTCCTTCAGTTTTTTTTGGACCTCTTGCATAGTGAAGGATGTAGTGCTCCAATCTCCTATTGAATCTCACTTTCTTGATGTTTTGGATGATCAATTGAAATAGTACGAGACATGAAAGACCTCTTGGCTTGCCTTGAGGCAACTTGTTTGACCTTTTGTGCCTTGAATGATTCCTTGATTGTCCACCTTTCCCCTGATCACATGCCTTGATGGTAAGAGGGATGTTATGCTTCATTTTTCTATGTTAAAGATGCAATACAATGCTAATGAGATGGATATGATATGATATATGATAATGCTATGCTAGGATGCCAAAAGGGAGAGAAAATTTTGGGGTATTACAACGTTGAGTAATTCAGACTGCTACTATCTACTTAAAAAAGGCTGAGACTCCTAGTTTTGGGTAAGTACATCAGCTGCGGGAGCATGTGACGGGTATCGAGAAACTTTCTTTTCCAAGTTGAACTAAGTTATAGAGCAGCAATTGATAGTACTCTGTAGAAAGAATTAAAAAATAGAGCCAGAGAAATAGAGCAGTAATTGACCCACTCTTCTCTTAGAAAGCTCCTTTCCTTCTTGCAATTTTTCCTAAGATGGCAGAATCACCCCAATAGTACAAGTAGAAAGAATTAAAAAATAGAGCCGGCAAATAACATTAAAAAGAATAGAAAAACCATATAAACCCCAAACAACATCATGAATTATGAACAAAATTAATGCACTGTAACCCTTAGGAGAAAAAGCCTTGGTCGACCAATTTAATACCATCTTCTGAAGTTGTCTCTTATATTCTGCATGCACAATTGTAAACATACTCACATATATAGAAAAAGATAAAGAGAGGTGAATTTTTTGTTTCAACAGCAGGTCCAGGTTGGTCAGTAAAAAAGATATAGGAAATATAACAACATGCATTAAAAACCACCAAGTCTATCAGGGTTTCACTTAGACATGCATGCACCCATCTGCTACATTCTTATCAACATGAAATATAAAAGAAATTTTTGTCACAGTAAGCTTGATATTACCTTAAATGCATCTTTATTCGTTCAATCATCGCCAATGTATAGGAAGCGCGTCGTCATAATTGTTAAGTCCTAAAAACAATATTTATCATGTCATTTACGCCATAAAACAAACAACTCCGAACCATATACTAAAGAAACAGAATATGAACTCACCAATTGACTCGACGTTATGGCTTTTCCCTTATCCCAATTAATCAAGTACTCACACTCACGTATATAGTACACCGCATTGTTATAAGTAATGCTACAAACTCCAGCAAAATTGGTGAATACTACCAATGATAGTTGCCATAATACACAGTGGACAAAATAATAGCTAGTCACTCTAGGCTTTCTCATTAACACACTATATAATGGTGTGATAATGATTAGAAATAATGCAAGGTCTCGACATGGGTCGCATATGTATAACAATATTTGACCATTACTTTATCATGTACAGATACCTGACGATCTCAAACATGAAAAATAAAGAACAATCACAAGATAAACCGTGCTTATCAACACTATATGTAAGCTCAATGATCTTTCTTTCGAGCAGCATTTAGATCGGACACCATATCAATCGTCATTATTTTAGGTGAATCCTCCCAATTAGAAAATGTTTTCAGGTCAACCTAATAAATAGCATGACAACAAAATATGTTATGTAACCAACTTCATAGTGTGTTAATGAGAAAGCCTAGAGTTACCAACTTCATTTCTTTTTCATTATACTCGTTTTGAAGACTTGAAACGAACTATGCCTCCAAAGACTTGAAACTATACCTCCTATCACAGAGCCTGTTCACACCGCACTTAAACTATACCTCCAAAGACTTGAAACGAACAAAAATAAACATAAATGCGTACCTCAACCGGTGGCCATTCCCTATAAAATTCAAAAAGTAAATCAATTGATTGTAGCAATACATATTAGACTGTTTTTAAGAAATAGAGAGCACCAAGTATACCTTGGTCAGTCAGACTTTGCAAGATGTTTAGACATTATAGATTCCTGCAACACAACATATTATCATATCACTCTAAGAAATTCGGAACGGACTGTAAAATTAACACAGTTCAGCACTAAGCAAACTACTGCTAGGATATTGAATTGCAAAAAAAAAGTTTGCGGATTTGTTGAAATGGAGTCCATTAGTGGTGTTTCTATTTGGCATTGAATTGCATGACGACATCATCTTTTGTAGGAAGTGCAGGAATTGCCCCTCCAGTTGTCAAAAGATTTGAAAACCGATTTCGACCACAAATTGAAGAAACCTTTAGTGATACAGATCAATGCCCTTATGGTGGAAGTAGGCAGTACTTAACCCAGAAGGGATAATATTTTGCTTACTTGAGTCAAACATTGCCAAAGAAAGCTCAAAACAAATTTGTTTGCGACAGTGAATTAATGGCAATATTGCATCACTAAACCTGCAATATTGAATCAAACTTTATTTAAAACATTAGATATTTTTTATCTACTAATTTCAATATGCATAAATTCAATCAAATATCAGTCTTTTAAGTAGTAACATAAGTGACACGAACATCAAGATTTCTGGACTGGTTTGTTGTTGTTGGCTTGTTGCTTCTACTACTGAGTTTCATGCTAAAAAAAACACGAAACATGCGTAAATGCATTAAAGCAGGTGGATTAAAGGCAGCAAGATATGAATAAAAAACCAACATATACAACTATTGATATGCTTCCATCTAATTGTGCTCCTAATGCTAAGTATAGCATTTGAATTTGCATTTCTTAGCTCAACATAGGTTGTGGCAATCTGGTCAGATGCCTGTGAAAAAATTTAATTGATACAAGAGATTTGAACAAAACCTTAAAAAACATTAAGAAAACCAGAGTTCATTCGAGCCATCATCAGGTGTGGCAATTTGAGAAAGATATAGAAGATTCAAAAGTTCCTTACAATGGATAAATAGCAGTATGTTAGAGGGAAATCACTAAATCAAGAATTGAGTGATATTCAAAAGTTCTTTATTGAGGAGTGTAACGCCCCGATTCCGATTATTTCCATTTTGTTGAGTCTTTTATTTAAATTGAGTGATAAATTATTTTATTTGTGAAATTGGTGTGTTACTATGCTATGTTGACATGTTATGATATTTTATCGTTTTCAAGAGTTTTCGGGGAAATTAGAATGGAGGGTATTTTGGACATTTCTCAATTAATGATAAGTTAGAAATTTAGTGGAAATAGAATTATGAGAGGAAATGAATTAATTGAATTTGAGTAGAAAGAAAAGAAAATAGAAAAGAAAAAGAGATAAGAAGAGGAAATAGGAGAGAAAGAGAAAGAAAAGGGAAATAGAGAGAAAAAGGAGAGAAAGAAAGAGGAAGAGGAGAAAAGAGAAGAAAAACTTGGAAAACCTAGAAATCATCAAGAACAATCATCTAGCAAGCTTGGAATCCGGGTAAGGGTGTGAAATCTTATTATCTCATCAATGTATATCATTATGTATGTGTTTGTTTGGATGTTTTCTTGTTTTCCATAGCTTGAGTTCTAGGTTGGAATTGAGACTTTTGTGAGAAATCGATGGTTTTACGGTTGAAAATCGGTGTAAACGTAATAGAATACTTGTCATCATGATTGAATTATGTTTTGATGGTTATATGACAGTTGGAAATGTTTTGGGTGGTGAAAACATGAGTTTTGGAGGAACTGGTGCGCTGCTGGGTTTTTCTGAAAACGCAGGTTCGCACTGCGAATGGCTAGCGAGTGGGTAGCGAGCATTCGCTGAGTGTTCACACTGCGAACGAAGTAGCGAAGGACGTGTTAGCTTCTGCCTTGGTTCACTGGGTGCTTCCCAATGCGAATGGGGTAGCGAGCATTCGCTGGGATGTTCGCACTGCGAACGATGAGAATTTTCTAGGATATTTTTTCTTCTGCCTTGGTTCGCTAGTACACTCGCACTGCGAATGGAGTAGCGAAGGACTCGCTAGGAGCTTCGCACTGCGAATGTAGCAGTTTTTCCCAATTTGTTTTCTCTGTAACTTTTGATCTGTGTTTCGGTTTGAGGTGTGGTTTGATGCGTTAGAGAGCTTATGAAAAGTCTTCTTATTTTGATGATGTTTTGGAAATTGTTAGCCGATGTAATTATGTCGAAAAGTCGGGAATAGTGCTATTTAGCGACTTTTACCGTTTTGAATGTGTGTTTTAGATGAGAATCATACAATAGTGCATTGATGTGAATGTATATAGATTGTATGTGATGGTATGAGATGAATGCATGAATATATCGTGAATATGTATGCATTTCAAGAATGTCTTGAGTCATTTTGCATGTGAAGCATAATGATGCACATTCTTGTGTTGTGTGATTCTAATGAGAATCCGTTGTAACGTCGTGTGCCTAGGTGGGGTGTGAGCGATGATTACAAATGATTGTGTGCCCATGTGGGGTGTGAGCAATCAGATTGTGTGCCTATGTGAGGTGTGAGCAATCCATAAACATTGTGTGCCCATGTGGGGTGTGAGCAATGGGTGAACATCGTAGGCCCGACGGGGAGTTACATTGGTAACGAGCGATGGTTCCAATAAGTTCCTGAGTGGACTTGAGATGATTGAGTCGGTACCGCATTGCATTTGCATAGAGTCGTGAGTCGGTCTCTATGATTTGCATTTATCATATTTGTAATTGTGCATGGATGAATAACATGAATATGTATGTTTATGTGGAATGATAAGAATTGTGAAGGTATGCATGATGAATATGCTTGGTTTCGTATATATATATATATATATATATATATATATATATATATATATATATATATATATATACATTGTGATGTATATGAGTGAGTTGTGATGAATTGTGGTGAGAATGTAGAATATGTGTATTTTTATGCTAAGATATATAATTATATGCATTGTTATTATGATAATTTTTCTCACCCTTCTGCTGTTTTATGATGCTCTATGAGGTATTGCAGAGTAGGTATGCTGGTGGTCTTTTTGTGAAGCGTGTCTTCATTCTTTTGGTCGGTCGGCTCTGATATGTAGCACCGGGTAGCTGGGAAGATTACGATTCTTTTGTGATACATTTGTACATGTATCTTGTTGATGAATGTTTATGTAAACATGAATTATGTTTGTGGATAATACTTGATGATATATATATATATATATGTTTGATGTTATTCAATGTTTAGATTTTCCGCTTTTATTCTAAATAATGAGATGTGGGTGTAAGGACTAAGTTCCTCTGTTGCAAAGTTACCCCACTGTTGCATATCAATTGTTGAGCAGGTGTTGAATGTTTTAATTTCATGTTTAATGTGACATACCTCTTTTATACTATGTTTATAATTATACTCTGACGAAATTTTAAATATGTGCCTAAATGATTATGTGATTATTTAGGGGTATAGAAAGGGGGTGTTACATTAAGTGGTATCAGAGCTAGTGTTGAGTCAGTTGTGTCTGTCTTGTTGCTGTGATGGTTGAACTATTGTTTAACCTTGTTGTCATTTTTGGGAATGATCAGAATATGGCTGGTAGAAACGACAATGCGATGGCTGCTGCTTTGGAAGCAATGTCTAGGGCGGTACAAGGTGCGCCGAACGTGAATGCTAATGACAAGTTAAGGAAAAATCAACCACTGGTCTTCAAAGGAAGATTTGATCCCGATGGAGCTCAAATGTGGTTGAAAGAGATTGAAAGGATCTTCAGAGTCATGGGCTGTGCGGAGGAGAATAAGGTGAGGCTTGGGTCTCACATGCTGAAGGAAGAAGCCGACGATTGGTGGGTCGGTATGCGTCAAGTTCTTGAGGTGGATGATGAAGAGATAACTTGGGATTTATTTCGTACCGAGTTCTTGAGGAAGTATTACCCTGAAAGTGTGAAAGGGAAGAAGGAGATGGAGTTTCTTGAACTGAAACAAGGTAGTATGTCCGTGGTGGACTATACTGCTAAGTTTTTGGAGTTGGTTCAATTCCATCCTCACTATGCTGCAATTACTGCTGAGTTCTCAAAGTGTATTAAGTATGAGAATGGTTTACGTCCCGAGATTAAATAAGCTGTGGGATATCAAAGGATAAGAAGGTTTACGGATTTGACGGAATATTGTAGAATCTTCGAGGAAGATAGCAAGGCTCGTTCTACACATTACAGAAGTTTGAATGAGAGGAAGGGAAAGCAACAAGCTAGAAGTGGACCTTATGTGACACCCGTTGATAAGGGCAAGCATAGGGGAAACTTTGAGAGGAGATCTGGAGGAGGAGGTTCCGGTTCCATTAAGTGTTACAAGTGTGGTGAAATGGGTCATAAATAATTTGAGTGTGGGAAGACTGTGGTGAAATGTTCTAACTGTGGAGGCCTTGGGCATGCTACTGCCGATTGTAGAAGGAATATAGTGAAGTGCTATAATTGTGGAGAAGTGGGTCACATTAGTACTAAGTGTACTAAGCCGAAACAAGCTCAAGCGGGCGGAAAGGTGTTTGCATTAGCGGGGACGGACACTTCTAGTGCAGACCGTTTGATTAAAGGTACATGCTTTATTAATAGTACGCCTTTAGTTGCTATTATTGATACGGGAGCGACTCATTCATTCATTTCTCATGAGTGCGCTAAGCGTTTGAATTTGTTTATGACTTCTTGGGGTGGTGAGATGGTTATTGAGACTCCTGCTTCAGGGTCGGTAACTACGTCTTTGGTGTGTGTAAGTTGTCCTTTGACCATGTATGGTAAAGACTTCATGATGGATTTAGTATGTTTGCCGTTGGATGGATTGGACGTAATCTTGGGTATGAACTGGTTGCAATTTAATCAAGTTCATATAGATTGCTATCACAAGTTAGTAAGGTTTCCTTCTTTGGAAGATAATGAAGATGAGAGTTTCCTATCCACTAAAGAGTTGAAGAAACTTTTAGCGGACGAAGCTCAATTGTTCCGTTTGTTTGCATCATTGTCACTGGAGAGCAAAGTTGAGCTCGATGTGTTCCCAGTGGTGTGTGATTTTCCAGAAGTGTTTCCGGAGGATATTACGGATGTACCGCCGGAAAGAAAAGTTGAGTTTTCTATTGATCTAGTTCCGGGTACTAGACCGGTTTCGATGGCACCGTATCGTATGTCAGCATCGGAGTTGGTAGAATTGAAGAAGCAATTAAATGATTTGTTGGACAAGAGATTTGTAAGACCAAGTGTTTCTCCTTGGGGTGCTCCAGTATTGTTGGTAAATAAGAAGGATGGGAGTATGCGGTTATGCATTGATTATCGACAATTGAACAAGGTGACAATTAAGAACAAGTATCCGCTTCCAAGGATCGATGATTTGATGGACCAATTGGTTGGTGCGCGTGTTTTTAGCAAGATTGATTTGAGATCGGGATATCACCAGATTCGTGTGAAAGAAGAGGATATTCAAAAGACGACCTTTAGGACACGGTATGGTCATTACAAATATTCCGTGATGCCATTCGGTGTTTCTAATGCGTCGGGTGTGTTTATGGAATACATGAATCGTATTTTTCATGAACAGTTAGATCGTTTTGTGGTTGTGTTCATCGACGATATTTTGATTTACTCTAAGTCTCAAGAGGAGCATGAATAGCATTTGAGGATTGTGTTACAAATTTTGAAAGAGAAACAATTGTATGCTAAGTTGTCGAAATGTGAATTTTGGTTGTCGGAAGTAAGTTTTCTTGGACATGTTATTTCCGATAGTGGTATTAGTGTTGATCCATCCAAGATTGATGTGGTGATGCAATGGGAGGCTCCTAGATCGGTTACGGAGATTTGAAGCTTTTTAGGCTTGGCGGGGTATTATCGGAGGTTTATTGAGGGATTTTCGAAGTTGGCACTTCCGTTAACGCAATTGACTTGTAAAGGAAAGACTTTCGTTTGGGATATTCATTGTGAAGAGAGTTTCAATGAGCTAAAAAGAAGGTTGACAATGGCTCCGATCTTGATTTTGCCAAATCCGACGGAACCATTTGTTGTGTATTGTGATGCTTCATTGGTTGGATTAGGTGGTGTTTTGATGCAAGATGGAAAAGTTGTGGCTTATGCTTCAAGACAATTGAGAGTGCATGAAAAGAATTATCCTACACATGACTTGGAGTTAGCGGCCGTGGTGTTTGTTTTGAAAATTTGGAGACACTATCTTTATGGTGCAAGATTTGAAGTTTTTAGTGATCACAAGAGCTTGAAATATTTATTTGATCAAAAAGAATTTAACATGAGACAAAGAAGGTGGTTAGAGCTTTTGAAGGATTATGATTTTGGTTTGAATTACCATCCGGGTAAGGCAAACGTGGTGGACGATGCTTTGAGTCGGAAGTCGTTACATATGTCCGCATTGATGATGAGGGAATGGGAACTTTTGGAGAATTTTAGAGACTTGAGTTTGGTTTGTGAAATGACGCCGAGAAGTGTGAGACTTGGTATGCTACATGTTACGAATGATTTTCTTGCAACCGTATGTGAAAAGCAAAAGTTGGATTTGAAGTTCGTTGATTTGATGATGAATGAGAATGAGGATTTCAAGGTTGATAATTTTGGAGTTTTGAGATTCCGTGGTCGTATTTGTATTCCCGATGATGCGGAGTTGAAAAAGATGATATTGGAAGAAGGACACCGAAGTAACTTAAGTATTCATCCGGGAGCGAATAAAATGTATCAAGATTTGAAGAAAATCTTTTGGTGGTCCAGATTAAAGAGGGATGTGGCTCGATTTGTGTATGCATGCTTAACTTGTCAAAAGTCTAAGGTGGAACATCAAAAGCCTAGTGGATTGATGCAACCGTTGGACATTCCGGAGTGGAAATGGGATAGTATATCGATGGATTTTGTTACGGGATTGCCGAATACGCAAAGAGGTCATAATGCTATTTGGGTAATTGTTGATAGGCTTACTAAATCTGCTCACTTTATTCCAATTGATATTAGTTATCCTTTGGAGAAGTTAGCTGAGATTTATATTCTTGTGGTTGTGAAGTTACATGGAGTTCCTAAGAGTATTGTATCAGATAGAGATCCTAGATTCACATCGAGGTTTTGGGAGAGTTTACAAAAGACTTTGGGTTCTAAGCTAAGATTGAGTTTAGCTTATCATCCGCAAACGGATGGTCAAACCGAGAGGACAATTCAATCGTTGGAGGATTTATTGCGTGCTTGTGTGCTCGAGCAAGGTTGTGCTTGGGATAGTTATTTGGCATTGATTGAGTTCACCTACAATAACAGTTTTCATTCAAGTATAAATATGGCACCATTTGAGGCGTTGTATGGTCGGAGATGTCGAACACCTTTGTGTTGGCATGAAACCGGTGAGAGGATGATAGTTGGACCGGAGATGGTACAACAAACGACGGAGAAAGTGAAGTTTATTCGTGAGAAGATGAAAGCTTCTCAAAGTAGACAAAAGAGCTATCATGACAAGAGAAGGAAAGATCTTGAATTTCAAGAAGGCGACCATGTGTTTTTGAGAGTTATGCCGGTTACAGGTGTGGGTCGTGCTTTGAAGTCGAAGAAGTTGACTTCTTGTTTTATTGGTCCGTATCAGATTTCTGCACGAGTTGGTGCTGTGGCTTACCGTGTGGCGTTGCCTCCGAATCTTTCGAATTTGCATAATGTATTCCATGTTTCGCAACTTCGGAAGTATGTTCCGGATCCGTCACATGTTATTCCTATGGACGAGGTTAAAGTGAGAGATAACTTTACGGTTGAAGCTTTACCGATTAGGATTTTGGACCGTGAAGTTAAGAAACTAAGAGGCAAGGATATTGCGCTTGTGAAAGTAGCGTGGAGAGGCGCTGCGGAAGGCAATATGACTTGGGAACTAGAGAGTAGGATGCGAGAGTCGTATCCAGAGTTGTTTGAATCAGGTAAAATTTTCGAGGACGGAAATTTCTAAAGTGGGGGAGAGTTGTAACGCCCCGATTCCGATTATTTCCATTTTGTTGAGTCTTTTATTTAAATTGAGTAATAAATTATTTTATTTGTGAAATTGGTGTGTGACTATGCTATGTTGACATGTTATGATATTTTACCGTTTTTGAGAGTTTTCGGGGAAATTAGAATGGAGGGTATTTTGGACATTTCTCAATTAATGATAAGTTAGAAATTTAGTGGAAATAGAATTATGAGAGAAAATGAATTAATTGAATTTGAGTAGAAAGAAAAGAAAATAGAAAAGAAAAAGAGATAAGAAGAGGAAATAGGAGAGAAAGAGAAAGAAAAGGGAAATAGAGAGAAAAAGGAGAGAAAGAAAGAGGAAGAGGAGAAAAGAGAAGAAAAACTTGGAAAACCTAGAAATCATTAAGAACTATCATCTAACAAGCTTGGAATCCGGGTAAGGGTGTGAAATCTTATTATCTCATCAATGTATATCATTATGTATGTGTTTGTTTGGATGTTTTCTTGTTTTCCATAGCTTGAGTTCTAGGTTGGAATTGAGATTTTTGTGAGAAATCGATGGTTTTACGGTTGAAAATTTGTGTAAACATAATATAATACTTGTCATCATGATTGAATTATGTTTTGATGGTTATATGACAGTTGGAAATGTTTTGGGTGGTGAAAACATGAGTTTTGGAGGAACTGGTGCGCTGCTGGGTTTTTCTGAAAACGCAGGTTCGCACTGCGAATGGCTAGCGAGTGGGTAGCGAGCATTCGCTGAGTGTTCACACTGCGAACGAAGTAGCGAAGGACGTGTTAGCTTCTGCCTTGGTTCACTGGGTGCTTCCCAATGCGAATGGGGTAGCGAGCATTCGCTGGGATGTTCGCACTGCGAACGATGAGAATTTTCTAGGATATTTTTTCTTCTGCCTTGGTTCGCTAGTACACTCGCACTGCGAATGGAGTAGCGAAGGACTCGCTAGGAGCTTCGCACTGCGAATGTAGCAGTTTTTCCCAATTTGTTTTCTCTGTAACTTTTGATCTGTGTTTCGGTTTGAGGTGTGGTTTGATGCGTTAGAGAGCTTATGAAAAGTCTTCTTATTTTGATGATGTTTTGGAAATTGTTAGCCGATGTAATTATGTCGAAAAGTCGGGAATAGTGCTATTTAGCGACTTTTACCGTTTTGAATGTGTGTTTTAGATGAGAATCATACAATAGTGCATTGATGTGAATGTATATAGATTGTATGTGATGGTATGAGATGAATGCATGAATATATCGTGAATATGTATGCATTTCAAGAATGTCTTGAGTCATTTTGCATGTGAAGCATAATGATGCACATTCTTGTGTTGTGTGATTCTAATGAGAATCCGTTGTAACGTCGTGTGCCTAGGTGGGGTGTGAGCGATGATTACAAATGATTGTGTGCCCATGTGGGGTGTGAGCAATCAGATTGTGTGCCTATGTGAGGTGTGAGCAATCCATAAACATTGTGTGCCCATGTGGGGTGTGAGCAATGGGTGAACATCGTAGGCCCGACGGGGAGTTACATTGGTAACGAGCGATGGTTCCAATAAGTTCCTGAGTGGACTTGAGATGATTGAGTCGGTACCGCATTGCATTTGCATAGAGTCGTGAGTCGGTCTCTATGATTTGCATTTATCATATTTGTAATTGTGCATGGATGAATAACATGAATATGTATGTTTATGTGGAATGATAAGAATTGTGAAGGTATGCATGATGAATATGCTTGGTTTCGTATATATATATATATATATATATATATATATATATATATATATATATACATTGTGATGTATATGAGTGAGTTGTGATGAATTGTGGTGAGAATGTAGAATATGTGTATTTTTATGCTAAGATATATAATTATATGCATTGTTATTATGATAATTTTTCTCACCTTTCTGCTGTTTTATGATGCTCTATGAGGTATTGCAGAGTAGGTATGCTGGTGGTCTTTTTGTGAAGCGTGTCTTCATTCTTTTGGTCGGTCGGCTCTGATATGTAGCACCGGGTAGCTGGGAAGATTACGATTCTTTTGTGATACATTTGTACATGTATCTTGTTGATGAATGTTTATGTAAACATGAATTATGTTTGTGGATAATACTTGATGATATATATATATATATATATGTTTGATGTTATTCAATGTTTAGATTTTCCGCTTTTATTCTAAATAATGAGATGTGGGTGTAAGGACTAAGTTCCTCTGTTGCAAAGTTACCCCACTGTTGCATATCAATTGTTGAGCAGGTGTTGAATGTTTTAATTTCATGTTTAATGTGACATACCTCTTTTATACTATGTTTATAATTATACTCTGACGAAATTTTAAATATGTGCCTAAATGATTATGTGATTATTTAGGGGTATAGAAAGGGGGTGTTACATTAAGTGGTATCAGAGCTAGTGTTGAGTCAGTTGTGTCTGTCTTGTTGCTGTGATGGTTGAACTATTGTTTAACCTTGTTGTCATTTTTGGGAATGATCAGAATATGGCTGGTAGAAACGACAATGCGATGGCTGCTGCTTTGGAAGCAATGTCTAGGGCGGTACAAGGTGCGCCGAACGTGAATGCTAATGACAAGTTAAGGAAAAATCAACCACTGGTCTTCAAAGGAAGATTTGATCCCGATGGAGCTCAAATGTGGTTGAAAGAGATTGAAAGGATCTTCAGAGTCATGGGCTGTGCGGAGGAGAATAAGGTGAGGCTTGGGTCTCACATGCTGAAGGAAGAAGCCGACGATTGGTGGGTCGGTATGCGTCAAGTTCTTGAGGTGGATGATGAAGAGATAACTTGGGATTTATTTCGTACCGAGTTCTTGAGGAAGTATTACCCTGAAAGTGTGAAAGGGAAGAAGGAGATGGAGTTTCTTGAACTGAAACAAGGTAGTATGTCCGTGGTGGACTATACTGCTAAGTTTTTGGAGTTGGTTCAATTCCATCCTCACTATGCTGCAATTACTGCTGAGTTCTCAAAGTGTATTAAGTATGAGAATGGTTTACGTCCTGAGATTAAATAAGCTGTGGGATATCAAAGGATAAGAAGGTTTACGGATTTGACGGAATATTGTAGAATCTTCGAGGAAGATAGCAAGGCTCGTTCTACACATTACAGAAGTTTGAATGAGAGGAAGGGAAAGCAACAAGCTAGAAGTGGACCTTATGTGACACCCGTTGATAAGGGCAAGCATAGGGGAAACTTTGAGAGGAGATCTGGAGGAGGAGGTTCCGGTTCCATTAAGTGTTACAAGTGTGGTGAAATGGGTCATAAATAATTTGAGTGTGGGAAGACTGTGGTGAAATGTTCTAACTGTGGAGGCCTTGGGCATGCTACTGCCGATTGTAGAAGGAATATAGTGAAGTGCTATAATTGTGGAGAAGTGGGTCACATTAGTACTAAGTGTACTAAGCCGAAACAAGCTCAAGCGGGCAGAAAGGTGTTTGCATTAGCGGGGACGGACACTTCTAGTGCAGACCGTTTGATTAAAGGTACATGCTTTATTAATAGTACGCCTTTAGTTGCTATTATTGATACGGGAGCGACTCATTCATTCATTTCTCATGAGTGCGCTAAGCGTTTGAATTTGTTTATGACTTCTTGGGGTGGTGAGATGGTTATTGAGACTCCTGCTTCAGGGTCGGTAACTACGTCTTTGGTGTGTGTAAGTTGTCCTTTGACCATGTATGGTAAAGACTTCATGATGGATTTAGTATGTTTGCCGTTGGATGGATTGGACGTAATCTTGGGTATGAACTGGTTGCAATTTAATCAAGTTCATATAGATTGCTATCACAAGTTAGTAAGGTTTCCTTCTTTGGAAGATAATGAAGATGAGAGTTTCCTATCCACTAAAGAGTTGAAGAAACTTTTAGCGGACGAAGCTCAATTGTTCCGTTTGTTTGCATCATTGTCACTGGAGAGCAAAGTTGAGCTCGATGTGTTCCCAGTGGTGTGTGATTTTCCAGAAGTGTTTCCGGAGGATATTACGGATGTACCGCCGGAAAGAAAAGTTGAGTTTTCTATTGATCTAGTTCCGGGTACTAGACCGGTTTCGATGGCACCGTATCGTATGTCAGCATCGGAGTTGGTAGAATTGAAGAAGCAATTAAATGATTTGTTGGACAAGAGATTTGTAAGACCAAGTGTTTCTCCTTGGGGTGCTCCAGTATTGTTGGTAAATAAGAAGGATGGGAGTATGCGGTTATGCATTGATTATCGACAATTGAACAAGGTGACAATTAAGAACAAGTATCCGCTTCCAAGGATCGATGATTTGATGGACCAATTGGTTGGTGCGCGTGTTTTTAGCAAGATTGATTTGAGATCGGGATATCACCAGATTCGTGTGAAAGAAGAGGATATTCAAAAGACGACCTTTAGGACACGGTATGGTCATTACAAATATTCCGTGATGCCATTCGGTGTTTCTAATGCGTCGGGTGTGTTTATGGAATACATGAATCGTATTTTTCATGAACAGTTAGATCGTTTTGTGGTTGTGTTCATCGACGATATTTTGATTTACTCTAAGTCTCAAGAGGAGCATGAATAGCATTTGAGGATTGTGTTACAAATTTTGAAAGAGAAACAATTGTATGCTAAGTTGTCGAAATGTGAATTTTGGTTGTCGGAAGTAAGTTTTCTTGGACATGTTATTTCCGATAGTGGTATTAGTGTTGATCCATCCAAGATTGATGTGGTGATGCAATGGGAGGCTCCTAGATCGGTTACGGAGATTTGAAGCTTTTTAGGCTTGGCGGGGTATTATCGGAGGTTTATTGAGGGATTTTCGAAGTTGGCACTTCCGTTAACGCAATTGACTTGTAAAGGAAAGACTTTCGTTTGGGATATTCATTGTGAAGAGAGTTTCAATGAGCTAAAAAGAAGGTTGACAATGGCTCCGATCTTGATTTTGCCAAATCCGACGGAACCATTTGTTGTGTATTGTGATGCTTCATTGGTTGGTTTAGGTGGTGTTTTGATGCAAGATGGAAAAGTTGTGGCTTATGCTTCAAGACAATTGAGAGTGCATGAAAAGAATTATCCTACACATGACTTGGAGTTAGCGGCCGTGGTGTTTGTTTTGAAAATTTGGAGACACTATCTTTATGGTGCAAGATTTGAAGTTTTTAGTGATCACAAGAGCTTGAAATATTTATTTGATCAAAAAGAATTTAACATGAGACAAAGAAGGTGGTTAGAGCTTTTGAAGGATTATGATTTTGGTTTGAATTACCATCCGGGTAAGGCAAACGTGGTGGACGATGCTTTGAGTCGGAAGTCGTTACATATGTCCGCATTGATGATGAGGGAATGGGAACTTTTGGAGAATTTTAGAGACTTGAGTTTGGTTTGTGAAATGACGCCGAGAAGTGTGAGACTTGGTATGCTACATGTTACGAATGATTTTCTTGCAACCGTATGTGAAAAGCAAAAGTTGGATTTGAAGTTCGTTGATTTGATGATGAATGAGAATGAGGATTTCAAGGTTGATAATTTTGGAGTTTTGAGATTCCGTGGTCGTATTTGTATTCCCGATGATGCGGAGTTGAAAAAGATGATATTGGAAGAAGGACACCGAAGTAACTTAAGTATTCATCCGGGAGCGAATAAAATGTATCAAGATTTGAAGAAAATCTTTTGGTGGTCCAGATTAAAGAGGGATGTGGCTCGATTTGTGTATGCATGCTTAACTTGTCAAAAGTCTAAGGTGGAACATCAAAAGCCTAGTGGATTGATGCAACCGTTGGACATTCCGGAGTGGAAATGGGATAGTATATCGATGGATTTTGTTACGGGATTGCCGAATACGCAAAGAGGTCATAATGCTATTTGGGTAATTGTTGATAGGCTTACTAAATCTGCTCACTTTATTCCAATTGATATTAGTTATCCTTTGGAGAAGTTAGCTGAGATTTATATTCTTGTGGTTGTGAAGTTACATGGAGTTCCTAAGAGTATTGTATCAGATAGAGATCCTAGATTTACATCGAGGTTTTGGGAGAGTTTACAAAAGACTTTGGGTTCTAAGCTAAGATTGAGTTTAGCTTATCATCCGCAAACGGATGGTCAAACCGAGAGGACAATTCAATCGTTGGAGGATTTATTGCGTGCTTGTGTGCTCGAGCAAGGTTGTGCATGGGATAGTTATTTGGCATTGATTGAGTTCACCTACAATAACAGTTTTCATTCAAGTATAAATATGGCACCATTTGAGGCGTTGTATGGTCGGAGATGTCGAACACCTTTGTGTTGGCATGAAACCGGTGAGAGGATGATAGTTGGACCGGAGATGGTACAACAAACGACGGAGAAAGTGAAGTTTATTCGTGAGAAGATGAAAGCTTCTCAAAGTAGACAAAAGAGCTATCATGACAAGAGAAGGAAAGATCTTGAATTTCAAGAAGGCGACCATGTGTTTTTGAGAGTTATGCCGGTTACAGGTGTGGGTCGTGCTTTGAAGTCGAAGAAGTTGACTTCTTGTTTTATTGGTCCGTATCAGATTTCTGCACGAGTTGGTGCTGTGGCTTACCGTGTGGCGTTGCCTCCGAATCTTTCGAATTTGCATAATGTATTCCATGTTTCGCAACTTCGGAAGTATGTTCCGGATCCGTCACATGTTATTCCTATGGACGAGGTTAAAGTGAGAGATAACTTTACGGTTGAAGCTTTACCGATTAGGATTTTGGACCGTGAAGTTAAGAAACTAAGAGGCAAGGATATTGCGCTTGTGAAAGTAGCGTGGAGAGGCGCTGCGGAAGGCAATATGACTTGGGAACTAGAGAGTAGGATGCGAGAGTCGTATCCAGAGTTGTTTGAATCAGGTAAAATTTTCGAGGACAGAAATTTCTAAAGTGGGGGAGAGTTGTAACGCCCCGATTCCGATTATTTCCATTTTGTTGAGTCTTTTATTTAAATTGAGTAATAAATTATTTTATTTGTGAAATTGGTGTGTGACTATGCTATGTTGACATGTTATGATATTTTACCGTTTTTGAGAGTTTTCGGGGAAATTAGAATGGAGGGTATTTTGGACATTTCTCAATTAATGATAAGTTAGAAATTTAGTGGAAATAGAATTATGAGAGAAAATGAATTAATTGAATTTGAGTAGAAAGAAAAGAAAATAGAAAAGAAAAAGAGATAAGAAGAGGAAATAGGAGAGAAAGAGAAAGAAAAGGGAAATAGAGAGAAAAAGGAGAGAAAGAAAGAGGAAGAGGAGAAAAGAGAAGAAAAACTTGGAAAACCTAGAAATCATTAAGAACAATCATCTAACAAGCTTGGAATCCGGGTAAGGGTGTGAAATCTTATTATCTCATCAATGTATATCATTATGTATGTGTTTGTTTGGATGTTTTCTTGTTTTCCATAGCTTGAGTTCTAGGTTGGAATTGAGATTTTTGTGAGAAATCGATGGTTTTACGGTTGAAAATTGGTGTAAACATAATAGAATACTTGTCATCATGATTGAATTATGTTTTGATGGTTATATGACAGTTGGAAATGTTTTGGGTGGTGAAAACATGAGTTTTGGAGGAACTGGTGCGCTGCTGGGTTTTTCTGAAAACGCAGGTTCGCACTGCGATTGGCTAGCGAGTGGGTAGCGAGTGTTCGCTGAGTGTTCGCACTGCGAACGAAGTAGCGAAGGACGTGTTAGCTTCTGCCTTGGTTCGCTGGGTGCTTCGCAATGCGAATGGGGTAGCGAGCATTCGCTGGGATGTTCGCACTGCGAACGATGAGAATTTTCTAGGCTATTTTTGCTTCTGCCTTGGTTCGCTAGTACACTCGCACTGCGAATGGAGTAGAAGGACTCGCTAGGAGCTTCGCACTGCGAATGTAGCAGTTTTTCCCAATTTGTTTTCTCTGTAACTTTTGATCTGTGTTTCGGTTTGAGGTGTGGTTTGATGCGTTAGAGAGCTTATGAAATGTACTTTATTATGATGATGTTTTGGAAATTATTAGCCGATGTAATTATGTCGAAAAGTCAGGAATAGTGCTATTTAGCGACTTTTACCGTTTTGAATGTGTGTTTTGGATGAGAATCATACAATAGTGCATTGATGTGAATGTATATAGATTGTATGTGATGGTATGAGATGAATGCATGAATATATCGTGAATATGTATGCATTTCAAGAATGTCTTGAGTCATTTTGCATGTGAAGCATAATGATGCACATTCTTGTGTTGTGTGATTCTAATGAGAATCCGTTGTAACGTCGTGTGCCTATGAGGGGTGTGAGCGATGATTTCAAACGAATGTGTGCCCATGTGGGGTGTGAGCAATCGGATTGTGTGCCTATGTGAGGTGTGAGCAATCCATAAACATGTGTGCCCATGTGGGGTGTGAGCAATGGGTGAACATCGTAGGCCCGACGGGGAGTTACATTGGTAATGAGCGATGGTTCCAATAAGTTCCTGGGTGGACTTGAGATGATTGAGTCGGTACCGCATTGCATTTGCATAGAGTCGTGAGTCGGTCTCTATGATTTGCATTTATCATCTTTGTAATTGTGCATGGATGAATAAACATGAATATGTATGTTTATGTGGAATGATAAGAATTGTGAAGGTATGCATGATGAATATGCTTGGTTTCGTGTATATATATATATATATATATATATATATATATATATATATATATATATATATATATATATATACATTGCGATGTATATGAGTGAGTTGTGATGAATTGTGGTGAGAATGTAGAATATGTGTATTTTTATGCTAAGATATATAATTATATGCATTGTTATTATGATAATTTTTCTCACCCTCCTGCTGTTTTATGATGCTCTATGAGGCATTGCAGAGTAGGTATGCTGGTGGTCTTTTTGTGAAGCGTGTCTTCATTCTTTTGGTCGGTCGGCTCTGATATGTAGCACTGGGTAGCTAGGATGATTACGATTCTTTTGTGATACATTTGTACATGTATCTTGTTGATGAATGTTTATGTAAACATGAATTATGTTGGTGGATAATACTTGATGATATATATATATATATATATGTTTGATGTTATTCAATGTTTAGATTTTCCGCTTTTATTCTAAATATTGAGATGTGGGTGTAAGGACTAAGTTCCTCTGTTGCAAAGTTACCCCACTGTTGCATATCAATTGTTGAGCAGGTGTTGAATGTTTTAATTTCATGTATAATGTGACATACCTCTTTTATACTATGTTTATAATTATACTCTGACAAAATTTTAAATGTGCCTAAATGATTATGTGATTATTTGGGGGTATAGAAAGGGGGTGTTACAAGGAGAGCTACATTGTTAGCCATGAGCACAGTCCTACATGCACACCAATCAATCAAACTTTTATGTTCAATAAAGAAAGAGCAGGGTAATTTGTTCAGTTTTTTTTCTGAAGCTACCTGAATACACCATTAACACTGCCTTTGGTTTATCCTGGAAGTGCCTTATATATGCCAACAATATTTGAAACACCACCAATGAAATGATGTGGAAATCAAAAGGTACCAATGGAGCATCATCTGATTAATTGATTCTGCGAAGGTTTACACACACAGAACCATTATGCCACTGCCGGTTTACACTTCAAATCTACCTTCTCCGACACACGATATCACGGTTTCGACTGAAACACAATTAGCTACAGAGAGGAGATATTGAAGAAAGTTGACAGTAACATCTTGCAGGTCCTATTTTCAACACCGAACAAAACTAAAATCACATCAGACAAATAATCAAACTTACAACCCTACGAAATTCAAATCAACAACCAACATCAGAACCTTACAAAAATCAAATTAACAAACAACATAACAACCTTACCAAAAAGTTTCACATATAAAATTGCGTGAAGAAGAAACTAAGATGAATCAATGTGAAGAAGAAGGTGAAACCATGAAAGTACCATATCAGCTAATAATCACAAACCCGATGTGGTTGTGACTCTTATTTCTGCAAAACTGATCTATCACTCATTTCAACATAAACTTATTACTACAAAAGCGCACACCGCCGTAAAACCATCAGAAACACCACAATCCTCGTCGGCTCCACTTTTCCATTCGGTGCCCCGGCAACCTTGTAGTCTCTATTGTAGACACTGAAGAGAAAATAAAGAAGAAAAGGAAGAGACTGATCATGTTGCTACAGACCGCGAAAGAGAGGAGAAAGGAAGATATGGAAGAGGGAACTCAAAAGAAGCAGATGAAGATAGCAGACATAGAGTTCTATTTGTATTTGAAAAGTCGATGTGAGATGAAGAAGCGTGTAAGCGCAGCTTCCTATGTTCTGCTGCATTCGGTACACAGTTTTCTTCTCACCATGCCAATTCTCAGCTAAAGCAACCAAGGGTGGTGTTCCCAAGAGACCAGTTTGGTTAAAAGAAAAAGTTGAAAAGTTGAACTACCCGGCACTATTGAGGAACATTTATGCAAAAGTGAAGGCTTTGTTGTCCAAATAAGCTAGTTAGTCTTCAATTAGAACATGATTTACTTGCTAATAGTTGGTTTTGGACTCAATTTACCCCTAATTTAGTGATGTGGCAGCTTAAGAAGAGAGGTTATTATTGTGTTAACCACAACTACTAATTTTCCTATATTATAGATAGTTAATTCTAATTTTTTTTAATCCAACAAATATCATAAGTACCAAGATTAGTTTTTTTAATTTTCATGAATTATATATAACTTTTTCAATTATATCCACTAATAATGTAATGACGTAGTTTTTTTTCCTTGCAAACCACTTTTGTTTATGGTTTGTGAGAGGATTGTAAATAAAAATTCTTCATTTCATCTCATTTTACCTTTCTATTTCTTTTTTAAAAATCATCTGTATTGCTTTACTACCATGAATAAAGTCAGATTGATAGTATAGATGGCGGTTACTATATAATATATTTGTATGTTGCTTTTTTTTTTAATAAGCTAAAAATTCGTATAAACTGGAGTACAAAGGGGTACTCCAACCCGTATACATCTAAAGCCTGCTTAAATATCACCGGCTACAAAAATCACTCGGAGAATTGACCCAAGTGAAATAATTACAAAAATAAGAACTTTTATAACTCCTACCTATCCACCACCAAGTATAAATAAAAATACGATTTGAGATCGTATCAAAATCCCACAATTCCTCCCTAAAAATAATATTGTTACGACATAACCACAGGATCCAAGAAATTGATAACCATAACCCTACTGCTATTCTAATCGACACCCCTCTATCGACACAACCCTGTATCCAACATGATAAGTGAGTGACCATATTTCCTACTAATATACACGGTATCCCCAACCATTTACAAGCAAAATTCCACACCATAATAGATTTTCCACATAGAAATAGTACATGATCAGCCGACTCCATCTCGAGGAAGCAAAAAGGGCATGACATCTCATAACTATTAGAAACAATTCCCCTCTGATACAAATTATCTCTCGTTGGACTTCGCCTATGGAGCATTCTCCACCCAAACACTTTCACTTTAAACGGTACTTGCGCTAGCCAAGTTAACTTCAATGCCGCTTTCATTTCATCTCCTAACTGTATTGAATTATCTTCCATAATTTCCTGCAAAAAGACATACATAGATGAAACAGAATAAGTATAATTATCCTCCAGCAACCACTTAATTGAATCCTTGACATTCTTGATTATGGGAGTGGCAGCCAATATCGAATACAATTCCTCCAACTGAGCCCGCTCCGTTTCCTGACTTTCTGCTACAGCCACATTGATATCCCATTTCCAAACCTCTCCCTCCCAATAACCATTACTATTAACAGAGCTAAATTCTGAGTCTGTTAAAGCATATAGAGCAGGAAATCTTCTGCACAGTGGCTCATCCACAGCCCACTTCGACCTCCAAAAATCCACTCTAATCCCTTCTCCAACATCGTATACGATTAAATCAACCAACCTATCTTCTCCCACTACATTCAAGGACTGCAAAAGATCTACAAACCATAAAGATGGAGCCACCTGCAAACTTGAGATCTCCTTGTTAAAAAAATCGTAACAGCACAGAGGATATCTAAAGTTAATAAAATCCTTCCAAATTGTGATCTTATTGTCTAAAATCCTCCAAGCCCACTTAAGAAACAAAGCCAAATTGAATAACTTTAAATCTTTCACACCTAATCCACCCAAGTCTCTACTCTTACAAACCATTTGCCAACTTATCCAAGAGATCCCTTTTTTATTCTCTACCCCATTCCACAAAAATGATCTTTGAATAGACTTGAGAATGCTAACCACCTTAAGTGGCATTCTATAAAAAGACATGTAATGGATTGGCAAATTACTTAAGACGGAGTTAATTAGAGTAACTCGACCTCCAATTGATAAGTACCGACTCCTCCACGTATTCAATCTAGCACGCATAATATCAATCACCGGTTTCCAAAACGAGATTAATCTATGATTACCTCCTACTAATATCCCAAGAAACGAAAATTGAGAAGGAGAAACTTTACAAGATAGAAATATCTCTGCAGATCTGATCTTGAAATCATCCAACCCAACACAAATCAACGCACTCTTACTGAAATTGATGTCCAAACCTAAAGTGAGCTGAAAAGCTTTCAAAATAGCTTTGAACGCTAAGATATTCTTCCACGAACCATCGCCAATTAAGACCGAATCATCAGCAAATTGCAACATGTGAAAACCAATCTCAGGATTGAACTTAAATTCTGAGAAAAAACCATTCGCAACAGCTCGCCTCATAATGATTTCCAACCCCTCTGCTACCAGACAGAATAGGAAAGGAGCTAAAGGGTCTCCTTGCTTGAGACCCCTCGTCACTCTATAATCTTGAGATGGGCTCCCATTGACTAAAACCGAAGAAAAACTATTAAAAACTCCAAGGTCCATCCATCTCAACCACCTAGATCCAAATCCCATATGTTTCATCACTTCTCGAAGATAATCCCAATGTACACAGTCATACGCTTTAGCAAAATCCACTTTGAAAATCATCAACTCCTTTTTAGATCTCTTAGCAAAATCCAGGATCTCATTCAAAACCAATACCCCATCTAAAATGTTTCTTCCTTCCAAGAACGCCGTTTGTGTATTTGAAACAATACCACCAATTTTCGTCTTAAGTCTATTTGCAAGAATTTTAGAAATAACCTTATAAACTGAGGTAACCAAAGAAATTGGCCTATAACCATCCAAATCTTCAGGATTTTCAGACTTTGGGATTAAAACCACAAACGACGACGCAAAGGTTTTATGAAGCTGTTCACCCTCAAAAAACTCCAACACACAATTAGAGAACTCTGGCCCTATAATATCCCAACATCTTTTCAGAAATTCAAAGCTGAATCCATCCGGCCCAGGGCTACGGTCCCCAGAAAAACCAAAAACAACATCCTTGATTTCCTGAACTTTAACATCGACTTCTAATTCTTGACTATATGACCGAGACAAAGATTTAAAACCTGATCCTCCAATAGAGGGAAATGCTCTTTCTGCCCTAGTAAACCTGCTAGCAAAATGAGACTTGACATGTTTCTTAACCTTCTGCACATCCTCCTCCAATCTACCATTAATCATAACACCATTAATGGTATTCAAATTAATCCTCTGCCTCAAGACATTATGAAAAAACTTAGTATTAAGATCTCCATCAGCTATCCACTTGGTTCTCGATTTCTGCTTCAAAATACTCTCTTTAATTCTGATAGATTTCCAAAGATTATCTTCTGCAACATTCCTTCTCATAAGATCCTATCTAGAGATATTACCTAGATTATGGACCAAAAACTCTTCCATTTCATTGACAACCCCTACTTCCTTTTGGATACTTAGATCAATCCATCCAAACACATTTGAATTCCACCAACGAATTCTGGTCCTCAAATGTTTCAACTTTTCTGCCAGAATATACGAAGCTTTTCCTGTTATCTTATACTCATCCCACTCCCTTTTAATAAAGACTTAGAAATCAGCGTGGTCGAACCAACACAACAAAACCTTAAACGGCTTGGAACCCCAATTCAAATTCTTAGCTACAATCCAAACCGGCCTGTGATCTGATATATCTCTCTCTCCAATTCGTTGAGTAACCATATTCCAATCATTAAAAATAGTATGCGAAACAAGGAACCGATCAAGACGACTACAAACCGAATCTTTGGACTTGAACCAAGAAAATCTGAGACCACCACTTAAAGGTAAATCCACCAGACCCATCACGTTAATGAATTCAGAGAACTCAATCATGTATCTTCTATTAGGGCGAATATAACCAATCTGCTCCTCTCGACTCTTGATAGAATTAAAGTCCCCCCCAACTATCCAATTTCCAGGACTCAAATAACTTTTCAACTTTAATAATTCCTTCCATAAAACTCTCCTCTCACCAATATTAGAAGGGGAGTAAATGTTAAACAGATAGCAAATTCTACCTTTCCATAAAACCTGAATCCCAAGATAACCATGACCCCTATAGCTGCATATAGGAATAAAAACATCTGACTTCCATATGATGATTGAGCCTCCAGATAACCCAATCGCGTTAGAAGCAGACCAATGACAGGACCGATCTCTCCAAATACTATAGACTAATTCATCTGTAACACACCTACACTTCGTTTCCTGTAAAAAACATATCTCTGCTCCACCTTTAATCAACACTTCTCTAATCTTCTTTCTCTTCAACACCCCACCACACCCTCGAATATTGTATGAAACAATATTCATGAAAACTTATTAGCTTCCACCTTCTTTCCAAGAACTGCATTTCTATCCACATCTTCTAAATTCTTCAAAATACTCTCAAACACCTCGTCGTCTTCCTCAGCTTCAATGCCCAACTGTTGTATATAATCCCACACCCTAACAGGCGTATTCTCCAATTTCTTCTTAATTCTTAAATTACATTGAGCAAGACCAGAATCAGAAATTGAGTTATCATTTGAGACAGAGGGAAAATTTTCCTGAACTAAAAGGGAATCCTTCTTAATAACTTTTCCAGACACCTTCTCTTGGAATCCTTGCTTCTTGTGATACCTCAAAAACATAGTTTCGGCTTGAAGCAGAGTGGAATAATATGAAGGATCAAAAGGAATTTTGAGTCTCTGATAAATATCACCAATAATTTGCTTCTTACTCTTCTTCTTAGTCACCTGGAAACCAACACAATTCTGATCACCAATTATACCAGCCTCCAAATCACCTAGATTATCAAATGATGGAATTTGATCTCTCACCATAGGAAGCCTTCATTTACTGGTATGATTCAATTGAGTACCCCCCTCTATGGCCTCCTCAACTCTATTAAATTGAACCAACGAACAAGTAACATGATCTGGAATTGATCCCACCTCGGTTGACTTGCTTGAATTAGCCTCCAACTCACATAGATCATCTTCACCAGCATCACTAGCACTGCCCAAACCATCAAGACTTAGGTTGTCACCAAGATCCTGCCCAAGTTTACAACAGTTAACATCTACCGAATCTGAATTATGAGACAATTCCCCAGTACAATTTCTCATGACTTTAGCCTTATCACCATCTTCCTCCATCCCATACATACTCACCCCTCCTGACTTCTTGTAAAGTCCCACATCACTACCATCAGAGTTATAGATTTGAGAATCCACAAAGTCTGAGGTATCTTCTTCAAAATAATTTCTACCCCTACTACTACTATCTTTATCAAATGGTCCAAATGAATCCTCAACTATCTTAATACAATAAACATTGCCATTGATTTCCAAATTGACCACTTCATTGAGGTTCAAAGCACACTTAGTCTTAATCAGAATTCTTGCCATATCAAACCTAGCATGTTTCTTCGTGTCATCATCCATGCTAACTAACTCGCCCATGGTACCAGCTAAGAACTTGAAAAAAATTTCTCTCCACGCGTGACACGGAAGACCAAAAATCTTAACCCAAGTGAGTCTTTCTTGGTCCACATCATTTGGGGACCACTGACGGACTTCAGAAAACCATCTGGATAGCCAACCAGAATCCTCTGCTAATATTCTTTCAATATCGCCTGGATTATCTTCCTCAATAAGACAAAGATTAGTACCCATTGGTGTAACCCTAATATTAAAGAAACCTTCCAATTGAAATGCTTCTACAACCTCCTTCGCAGACCCAGGTACCTCCAGAACCCCTGTAAATGCCTGCTCAAACCTTTCCAAATCTTCTTTGTTAACATCAAAACTCAGATGAACAAAGTTTGGTTTATCTCCCATAAGAACCTTCTCAGATGTCTTAGAAGTCCTACCTGTCACCTGAGCGAAAGTCATTTTTGAACCAACACCATTCCTCTTCTCTTTATGAGTTGAGAAACCATCAACCCTCTTCTGATCCACAAACTTACGAACAACAGAGCCAGATCCTACCCTAACCCTATACTCTCTCTTGAATCTAGGAAGGTTTACAAAAATCTTAATGCCATTAATAACAACTTTGTCTAAACTAATGGCAAGAAGACGTTCATCCTCCACACCCTTAAACCTAACAAATCCAAATCTATTACCCCTGATATCGAGCCTGCCCGGAATAAACACCTCCAAAATTGAACCAAACTCCTTAAAAACTTCGAACATTTGCTTAGCCTCATACGAATCTGGGAATCGGGTAAAGAAAAAAGAAGAAGCTTCTTGTAAATTCACATCAGTTACCTTACCTTTATTACTCTTCCATATCGACATTCTTCCAACTGACGCTTTCCGATTTAGAGGATTCTTCTTTCTCCTCACCACTGTCCAAACTCCTCTGGCATCCCCAAAGTTATTCTGATAAGCCATAAATCGAAACGCAATCAACAACAATAAACCCACCAAAGATATAGCTTCCAGAACCCACTACCCAGTAGAACCCAAATGACGACACCTCCCTACCGAGGCCCCTAAGCCCTAAAGCCAGGAATTTAAGCCAAAGATAGGGAAGAGCTCACCCAGTATCCACTCGAATGGCAAGTCCGAACAGCTACGGATGGGTTATCAGTAACACTGAAATCAACGCATGCGTCTAATGCACCTGGTACATAGCTTTCGTTCGATTAGGGTTATAGAAAAATTGGGGAAGACGAAAAGTTCTAGAGATGGAAGAGAGCTTCTCTCTCTAAACAGTGTGCAAAATTTGACATTTTAAACTGTTTGAATAAAAAGCTTACTTATTTTGTTTTTTAATTTAGTATTTGTTATTATTTTATGGATAATGTTTTGGAATGCAGCAAGATATAGGGGATATAAGTTTTTAGTCTAAACTATTTGTGTTTAATATTTACTCTTTAAAACACGTTTAATGAGTAAAAATTGTTTTAAAATACACATTCTTGCTGAATTTAAATTATCACCGACATTGATAAATTTTTTATAGAACAATTCTTTTAGATGATTTTCGTAAGACTTTTTTTCTTCAAAATGTACCATTTTAATAAAGACATCTTGTTAGAACCGGCTTTAGATGTATACGGGTTAGGGTACCCCTTTGTACCTTTCATATATATAATCATTAGCTTATTAAAAAAAATAAAGACATCTTGTAACTAAAAATCTATGGAACCACGTCATAAAACAAAATTTTAGGAAGTTATTTTTAAATAAATTATCGAGAGATGCTAATTGCAGTTTTTCTAGATAAAGCAATAATGTAACTGAAAATCTATGGAACTACATCATAAAACAAATTCTCAAATGAGAGGTCATTTCTAGAGAGAGATTGATAGGAAGTTTTCATATCAAAGATTTGAGACTAGGTTTCAATACTAAAAGAGAGAAGAATAAAAGCTATCTAAAGAAAAATAAAACAAAAGATAACATTTTTCATTTTTGATTGATTATTTCTAATGTGTCATAGACACTACATATATAGAACTTTGGATGGATGATTAACTATAAAACCCAAAAGCCATTAAAGGCCCAATTCAACAATTTTAAAGATCCTAAAAACACTCTAGAAAACATATAAAATAAAATGATAACTAATTCAACATAATATCTTAATTATCTAAAATTAACTCCATAATCCTATCATTACCAACCCCTTCAAAAACAACCTTGTCCTCAAGGTTGTAAAACTTTATTTCTACAATAACTTTCCTGGAAGTCCGAACCTCGTCATCAGTGAGTGCACCAAATATCATCTTCTGTTTCTTGGCTTGCACTTGTTGCAAACGATCTTCCACTGTGTTCTTTACAATGAATCTTCTTACAGTAACCCTTCGTTTTTGCCCAATACGATGAATCCTCATTATTGCTTGCTCCTCAACTGCAGGATTCCACCAGGGATCCATTAGGAAAACATTTGAGGCTGCGGTCAAATTTAAGCCCACGCCACCGGTTTTTAGTGACATTAACAAAACCCTTTTCTCTTTTGTGTTGTTAAATTCCTTCAGAACCTTTTCCCTCTGCTTATGAGTCAATTTTCCATCAAATCTTAAAAATCCTATCTCTCTCCTCCTTAATGGATTTTCCAACAGATCAAAAAATAAAGTCCATTGACTAAAAACAATACTTTTTTCATCAGAATATTTCTGAATATGTTCTAAGAAATCAAACAACCTTGAAACTTTTGAAGACTCCGTCAAATTGCTCTCAATATAAACCTTGAATGGGTTTTCTGATGGAAGTACAATAAGATCATTTTTCTTGAGTGATTGACGATAGATTGGACACTTGCCACCCATTGAGGTAGCCCAGCAATTGAATAGGCATTCTCTACAAAACTGATGTGCGCATGGTGTAAAAACAGGATCTTCAAGTGATTCCAAACATATAGAGCATTCTACAGTTTCACCCTTTTGAATATGACCCAAAACCTCATCAATGTGTCCATGAGATTGGATAGAATGGGAAGAAGAAATAGAATTCTGTAGGAATCTACTAGCAAGTTTGTTCAATTTTACATTTTGCTGTGTATCACTTTCACAACACATGTCAGATGATTCAGTATGAGAATTGATGAATTTTCTTGCAAGTCTGCTCAAGTCTGCATACTTTGCAGGATCACTTCCATGCGTTAGTAGGTCAAGGATATTTGCATAGTAGTTAAGAACCTTTCCTTGTGCAACATATTGCTCAAATTGGACTTTAGATCTCAGGAAGAGAGCATCATAGAAGTCCCGTTCAGATTCTGACTGTTCACACTCAATCAATTGAATATCAGTTGGTGGCAAGACAAGTATAGGCCTTCTTTCTTTATCCTTTGTTTCCTTGGTTCTTCTTAGCATCAAGGTTCTCAAAATTCCCTTGACCAATTTCAGGGCTCTTTGATCACCCTACTCACAGGGCTTTTGAATCAACTTAGTCCACCACTGCCAGCTGCACCAAGGTTCAACACGCAAGAAAGACAAGAGACTGAATAGATCTTCCAAACTATTCTGAAACGGTGTTCCAGTTAGACACCAACAGCAGAGTGAGGACAGGGCAATAGTAGCCTGGGCAACCTGACTTTTATGGGCTTTAATATGATGAGCTTCGTCTAGCACTACTCTGAACCATTGGACCTTGTGGTAGATGTTATTCTCTCCATCACTTTTATATGAAGCTGATAGGACACCATATGTTGTCAAGACAACGTCGTACTCTAACAACAAATCAACATTATCAGTTCTACCCCTACCATAATGAACAAATGTAGATATGCTGCCTGATTTTGAATGTGTTTCAAGCTCGTCCTTCCATTGACCCAATAATGCCATGGGACAAACAATTAGAGTGCCACCCTCTACATTGTTAATATTCCTCTTCTTAGTTGAGAAAATGCTGTCATATAGGCTCTCTCCATTGCTGTCTTCTAACTTCACCCTTGCTTCACAGAAATTAGAATGATCGACATCATCATCAAACTCCCACAATTGCCCAGTATTTTCATCCTTGATGTGGGCAATGTAATGACCACTATTAGCTTTAGTTCCCTTGTGTATCAGTACAACTGACAAGTCATATATCAATTCAGACTGAGATGGCTCAGAGAGTCGGTGGTGCACACTAAGTTCAGAAGGAAAAGAAAATGAAGAAGTAATTTTCTTCTTTGTTTTTGTCTTTGGAAGGAAGACATAGCGCTTCAGCTGAAAATTAAGCACATCGGGAAATGTTCGCAGGGTGATGTTGAGAGTATCATTCACCATCGTAGCAACACCGGGCACCAAACATTCATCACCAATCATAAGCCTCTTAAACAAATCACAGCTCTCTCCAACAACACCATTCTCAGAATACGCACACCTAATCGAGTTCCACAAAACCAAGTTTCTCTCCGGCATTCTTTCAAACACCTTAACTGCACTCTCCACAAACCCAAACTTCTTATACATAGTAGCAAACACGTTCCGAACAAACACGTTGGAGAAAAACTTCGTCTTCAACGCAAACAGGTGAATCGCTTCTCCAAGTTTAACATCAGAGAGCCTCGTACACGCCTTAATAACGCACGACAGCGTGAAGTTATCCGGCAAAAACTCAGTGACGGTGAACATTGATGCGTCGTGTTGTTGGTTTCGTCTTCCCCTTGTTGCTCTTCGTCTTCTTCTTCTGTGACTTCCTCTTGATCTTGTTCGTCTGCTTCTTCCGGAACAATATTAGGGATCAAAGCGTCCACCCTTGTGCTAGATCTAATTTCATCTGTCACAGACAACAATAACTCATCATCAGCGTCATAAGAGCTAAAATAGGCTGGCTTTTATGGTGGTGGAGAAGTGGAACAAGGCTTCAACTTCAAATCTGACTCCTTCGTGAAAGATAGCGGTTGGGTTTCATCCATATTGAGTTGCTCTGGTTGTGTTTCAGTCAGATCTGGTGATTCTTCTTCTAGGTCTACTACAACACTTGTAGGGAGTAGATCTCTAAATTTGTCATCATCGACATCCTCAAGAAAGGAAGTAGCATTTGTAGACTCCACTGCTTCATAACTTGATTCGATTTCCTCGTCTAATTCAAGAAATCCATCTCTAAATTTCTCCCTAATTGCAAAATTGTAGGTCGTTTCAGTAACACCTTCCTCTTCCTCATATTGAATTGGTAAAATGGGTCTCCATTTAGGTTTAAAACGCCAAAGAAATATTTCTGTGAAAATATTCCAAGGCATCGATGGATGAGGTTGAATCCTCAATAACCACCATTTAAGAGCACAACCTTTCATTGCCATTGCTGCTAATTTAATCTTCTCCTCATCCTCCACAATACTTTGGGCTCTAAAATATTTTTCAATCGAAAAGATCCACCAAGATGATTCTTCTACTCCATAAAAATTCCACACGAATTCCATTTAGCAGGAATGAGATCGAAATGAAAGCACCAATTGATAGGAAGTTTTCCTATCAAAGATTTGAGACTAGGTTTCAATACTAAAAGAGAGAAGAATAAAAGCTATCTAAAGGAAAATAAAACAAAAGATAACATTTTTCATTTTTGATTTATTATTTCTAATGTGTCATAGACACTACATATATAGAACTTTGGATGGATAATTAACTATAAAACCCAAAAGCTATTAAAGGCCCAATTCAACAATTTTAAAGATCCTAAAAACATTCTAGAAAACATATAAAATAAAATGATAACTAATTCAACATAATATCTTAATTATCTAAAATTAACTCCATAATCCTATCAGAGATGTTGGCCAGTCCGGGAGCACTAGCAAGACCAATACTTCAAGATCATAAAAGAGAGAGAAGTCACATTTTAATCCAAAATCTTAAGATGTTAGGTAAATGAGTTACATCCAACAAAAGAGAGAGAACGAGAAAATTTTGTGTGTGTCTGGAATATAAAAAATGCAAAGACACACATGATAATGTTTATCGCAATGTTTACACAAAAAATTATGGATTTATATTTTGACCTGCGTCTACACTAAAAAAAGCGGACAAACGGGCACGGAAATGTCCGTTTGAACGCTAGTTATTATTATTATTATTTTACAATACTCAAATTACGCTTCTCACTTTCTCTCTCTCTTACCGCTTTGGAACAATGTTTTGAAAACCGGACCGGTCATCAAACTGGTGAAGGTACTGGGTCGCTGGTTCATTGGTCGAACCACTAGGTCACTGGTCGAACCACATGAGTAAACTGGATTAAACCGGATAACTTGGCTGAATAAATCAGTCTCTATAAAAAAAACTATATATTTAATAAATCGGTCGAACCAAATGACTCGGTCTCTAAAAAATATCACGACACCTACAAAATTTCAAAATATCATAATTTCACATGCTCAATTTTTAAATTCAAGCTCTTGACGTAGTCATCACGCACAACAAAGTAGTACAAAATACAAATCCAAATAAATTTGGAATAATATCTGATTACAAACAAAGAAAAATTATTCCAAATAAGTTTTGAATAAAGTCTACTTATCTTTTAATGTTATTTACAAAAAAAATTATTAAAACAGTGTCATTATTATGAAAAAAGACATGCAATCAGATAGCTGGTTTTTCAAAACCGTCAGTTCACCGGGTTTTAGCGGTTTTAGTCGTTTTTCATTAGTTCAATAGCATATTTGATCCAGTAATCAGACCAGACCGATGACCTCTTCGATTCCTGGTTCAACCGGCCGGTTCAATCCAGTTTTTAAAACATTGCTTGGGAACCGTAAATCCCTTTCACCATATTCATTTCCATGATTGCATTCTCATCTATCTCAAAGGTAAATTTCAAAATCATAATCGATCTTGAGTTTGTTGTCGCGGAAGGAGATAACACCATGGTCGAAGGTATTTGTTTCATGATATATTGGGGTTTCTTACAAAGACGTCCCATGTTTTGATTATGCGACGTTGTTACTTGAATGCGTTTTTACGTATTTCTACAATGGCATTTCGTCTCACATATCCAAAATTGAAGGTGTTTCACTATAGAGATGTGGATCTCGAAAACTATGTCAATGACCAGGTTTTGTAAAAAATTTCATTCCCCTCTTTATCATTCATATACAAAGTTAGGGTTACACAATTCAATTCCTACTAACAAGTTACAATACCATTATTTCCCCATCTTTATGGTATGTTCTCAATTTCACGTTGTCACAATTTTTGAAATAATTGATGAGATTTAAGAAGACTTTTTCTAGACTTTTTGAAATAATGACAAAAATAATTTGAGCATTAGAATTGATTATGTAATACAAATATATCTCTAGACTTTTTCAAAACTGAGAATCCTTTAGATGAATGCATTATAAGTAAACTTAATCAAATACTCTAAAATATCATATCTTAGTAACAAGATGAACGATTAAAATTAACTGGCTGAGATGGTTTAAAATTAATATATCATATCTCGGTTCTGACATTATAATTATCTATTGTATTTCACAGGATTAGCCCTTGAAGTACTTGCTAGAGTGATTTCACTTGCATCTTCTGAAATTGATCAGGTAAAGTTCTGAAACTTTGTAGTGGTTACTTTGCTATTATAAAGCTGCTATATTTGAATGATAATTCCATAGATTGTCCAAAAATTCGTGTATTATAAAGTGCTTATAAAAAAAAAATCTAAAGTTAAACTCACTGGTGTTGTTGCTGCATGTAGTTGAGTATATGTTTTAGCCTTTGCTAGACATACTTATCTTGCTTTTAAATACATCTTACCAACATACCTTTATATAAACACTTATATCAATATTTTATATTTGCCCACATTGGCAGGTCAGTATAGTAAAAAATGGTACAGTGAAGCTATTTGACAACATTGAGAAATATGGTATGTGAAGCCTTTTGCTTTTAACTCATTCTAAGTGGAAGATATTCATGGTTGTTTATAAACTTAGAGTTACCTTGCATGGATTTAGTAGTCATAATGTCATGATCTATGTTGCATTTTAATTCATCACATTTTGTTTCTTATTTGGTTTATTTTGGGACGAGCAGGGCTTAAAAATTAATTAAGTTGCAATCATCTCTTTAATATCTAAGGTGCAAACTTCCCTAAAGCAAACTAGTATAATTGATGGTTTCTCTTGGATTAACTGTCTATTAGTTGCATGTAACAGGACCTTATTATTATTGATAAACTTAGGCCCTGATTTAAGAATTAAGTAATCATGTGGGATGAAATTTTTGCATGTTGTCAATTCTGAAGTGCATTTTGGTCCTACATAGTGCCAATCGACATCAAAAGACATAGTTTTCTTAAAGCTCTTGAGCATTAAGAAAACTTTTTTCCCTATTCCACTGAAATAGTTTTGTTTCCCTAAAATCTGTGTATTGCTTAAACTGTCCTGCCATTCATTATACCTTATCTTATCAGATTTATATATTTTTTTTAATAAGCTAATATATATTTAACAGGGATACAATAGGGGTATCCCAACCCGTATACATCAAAAGGCCTCTCTAATAATCAAGGCCTACAAAAAAACACTAGGAGATTTAACCCAAGTGTAATAGTTACATATATGTGAACTTTTGTGATTCTTTCCTATCCACCACCAGGAAAAAACAAGGATACGATTCTAAATCGTGTCAAAATCCCAAAATTCATCTCTAAATAAAATGTTATTTCGAGATAACCAAATGATCCAACAGATTAGTAACCATAATCCCACAACATTACTAATTTGAATTTTACTGCCAACACACCCCGACACCCAACAGGATAAATGGTTTAGCATGTCTCCGACAAAAATCTCCGGAATACCCAACCATTTACTCGCAAATTTCCAGATTTGATTAGTCTTGAGACATTGGTAGAAAACATGTTCCACAGATTCCTCCTCTAAGAAACATAGTGGACAAGACATTTCATAAATATTAGTGATAATACCTCTGCGGACTAGATTTTCGCGAGTTGGGATTCTCTTATGCAACATCCGCCAACCGATAACTTTCACCTTGAAAAGGACCTGAGCCATCTAATTAAGCTTAAAAGCTGCCTTTAAATCTTCACCAATAGCCCCTATAGAGACAGCATGTTCCTGCATAAGAAGGTACATAGATCTAACAGAAAAGATACCGTTATCGTTAGGCATCCAGAATACAGAGTCTACAGATCCTGCACACGGTTTAGAGTCAGCCAGTAGAGAGTATAGATTCGCTCGCTGCCCATTGATGTGTTCTGGAAGGTTTTGATGAGATATTTTGATGTCCCAATTCCAAATTCCGTCCTCCCACGAACCGTTATCAGCCACCGAGCTACTTTTGTCATCTGCATAAGTCCACAAGTCTGGAAACTCCTAAGACAGGACCCTGGGTCTGGCCCAACGAGATAGCCAGAACAATACCTTATCTCCTTTTCCAATGTTGTAGGATATGAAACCAGAAACTGAATTCAGGCCACAAAAAATAGAGAGTTGAACCAGATCTCTCCACCAATAAGAAGAAGGGACACACAATTTTGAACATTCACCAATATGGAAATCGTGCTGATAGTTAGGATATCTAACAGCTATAAAGTACTTCCACAATGTATCCTTATGAGCTAGAATTTTCCAAATCCACTTGAATAACAGCGCAAGATTGAAAAGTTTTATATCTTTCATCCCTAAACCGCCTTCGTCTTTGCTTTTACAAACCATTGTCCAGCTTACCCACGACACCCCTTTTTTAGAGACCAAACCGTTCCACAAGAATGACTTTTGAATAGAAGTGAGAATGTGTATTACTCTATATGAAGTTTGTAAAAAGACATGAAATGAATAGGAAGATTTGCAAGGACAGAATTGATCAAGGTTACTCTTCCTCCCATAGATAAGAAATGCTTTTCCAAGAATTCAGTCTAGAACGGACCTTATCTATCAATGGTTTCCAAAAAGTGACCAGCCTATGATTACCTCCAATAGGGATTCCTAGGAATTTAAAAGGGCAAGTAGAGATCTTACAGGCTAGGAAATTTCCAGCAGCCGAGAGGAACGATTCATCAACGCCAATACCATAGAGGGAACTCTTGTTGAAATTTATCTCCAGACCAGAAATTAGATGAAAACCTTTCAAAATAATCTTGACTTCCATAATATTTTTCCATGACCCATCTCCTAATAAGACTAAATTGTCTGCGTATTACAACAAATGAAAAGAGACGTCTCGGTTGACCTTAAAGCCTGAGTATAGCCCTTTTTCCAATGCTCTGTTCACTAGGACAGCAAGTCCTTCCGCTGCAATAGTGAATAAGAGAGGGGCAAGGGGATCTTCTTGCTTAAGGCCCCTTGTCACAACGAAGTCCGTAGTAGGACTCCCATTAACCAGCATAGAGGAATAACTATTAAAAACCCCACTGTCCATCCATCTCAACCAAATTTGACCAAACCCCATAATTTCCATGACGTCTCGAAAGTACTTCCAATCGACACAGTCGTAAGCTTTGGCAAAGTCAACTTTTAAAAGCATAAGCTCTTTCTTGGATCTTTTAGCAAAATCGATAGCTTCATTTATAACAAGAACTCCATCGAGCAAAGTTCTGCCTTCGATGAACGCTGTTTGGGAGTTTGATATAATACTTCCTATTTTCTTTTTAAGTCTGGTAGCTAGGATTTTTGACAAAACTTTATAAACAGAGCTGATGAGTGTAATAGGTCTGTAGTCATCCAAATTCTTAGGACTTTCGTTTTTAGGGATGAGCACCACAAATGACGAAGCGAAAGCCTTGTGTAATTTATCTCCGTTGAAGAATTCCAAAATACAATTTGAGAAGTCATTACCTACTACACCCCAGCACTTCTTGAGGAACTCGAAGCTGAATCCATCAGGGCCAGGGCTACGGTCCCCGGCGCACTCGAAAATAGTACTTCTAATTTCATTCACGTCTACTGCAAATTCAAGCTCCTCACTATCTGAACTGGATAAACGTTTGAAACCTGATTCGCCCACATATGGAAAAGGTCTGGAAACTCTTTTAAATCTGTTAGCAAAATGATCTCTGACTGCCTCTTTGACCCCTTGCACATCGTCCACGTATATACCGTTAACCCAAACTGATGAAATAGAATTCATGTTGATGCGATTTCTCAGAGCAGCATGAAAGTACTTAGTATTAACATCCCCTTCCTCAATCCATTTCGACCTAGACTTTTGTTTAGAATGCTTTATTTAATCCTCAGGGACTTCCGTAACTCGTCTTCCGCAGAGTTCCTATTCTCCAGGTCCTCAGCTGAAATTACTCCTCGTTTTGAAGCAATAATGTCCTCAATCTCATTAATGGTTCCTGTTTCCAACTTAATCTTAGTATCGACCCAACCAAAAACATTAATGTTCCACGATCGAAGTTTCTCCCTAAGATTTTGCATCTTCCTGGCCAAGATGAAAGATGCCTTCGCTGTTACCTTAAAATCTTCCCATTCTGTTTTGACAAAAGGCAGAAAATTTGAGTGTTCAAACCAACAAGACAAAACTTTAAAAGGCTTAGGCCCCTAGTTTATATTCTTTGCATAAATCGACACCGGCCTATGGTCTGAGACTTCACTCTCTCCAATTCTTTGAGAAACCATGTTCCACTCGTTAAATACTCCAGGGGAGACTATGAATCTGTCTAGTCTGTTGCAGATCTTGCCTTTCGCTTTAAACCAAGAAAAATTTATACCACACAAAGGTAAATCCACACACCCAATCATATTGATAAACTCAGAGAATTCCTCCATATATCTTTTGTTAAGGCTGGAATAGCCAATTTGTTCAGCAGGGCACTTAATTGAGTTATAATCGCCACCCAAAATCCACTCTCCAGGTTCCAAACTGTTTTTGAGATTGATAAGGCATGACCAGAGCTCCCTTTTCTCCGAGATAGTACAAGGTGAGTAAATATTAAACAAATAGCACTTCGAACCTTTCCATACTGCCTGCAAACCTAAAAAGCCTTTGCCCCTAAAAGTGCATATAGGCTCCAGAACACCCTCTTTCCAAATAGTTACCATTCCTCCTGAAAGACCGTTAGAATTAGCTGCTGACCACTGACAGAAACTTTCCCCCCATAAACTATACACCAGCTCATCAGTCATCTTTGTACATTTAGTCTCCTGTAGAAAACATATTTCAGCGCCTGCCTTATTTAACGTGTCTCTAATTTTCTTCCTCTTTAGGACTCCGCCGCACCCTCTTATGTTGTATGTGATAATATTCATATGGAACCAATAACGGCCACCTTCTTAACTTTCTTCGCTTTTTTGTCAGCCACATCATGGTTTCTCAAGATAGTTTCAAAAACTTCATCGTCTTCCTCCGCCTCTATACGTAAGGATTTGATAGACTCCCAAACTCTCGCAGGGAGATTATCTAATTTCTTCTTAATCCTTGAGTTGCTTCGAAGGAAACCAGAATCACAGATAGAGCTCTCAATAGAATCAGGCTCCCTAATTACAGATAAAGAGGCCTGATCCTCCATTATTTTGCCATTCTGTTGAAGATGAGCCCAAACAGGCTTAGAATAAGAACAATCAGCCTGCAGGAGAGTAGCGTAATACGATGGTTTAAACGGAATTTTTATCTTCTTATATATGTCTTCAATAAGTTTCTTTTTCTTCCTCAATGAAGACACCTTCGTATTATCGAGGGCTCCAATAACATTATCACCTCCACACAAGCCATCTTGCGAAGCAGAACTATCTTCAATATCTTCATTATCATCATGTCTAGTTGTACCGCCGTGTGCTAATTTTATGTCACCAATCGTCTTGGGTAACACAATACCTCCGCCTATTATTTGTTTCTCAAGGGAGCATGTCACATGATCAAGACTAGAAGCCAAAGTTTTCCTTTTGTCACTGCTTTCTCCCATGCTTTCTCCAACTTTCAAAGTGGAGTTATCCCTTTCCTGTGATAAAACCTGATTCTCTGTAAGATCCACTCCTCCCCTTTCTTCAACTCTGCTGCTATTAATGTCAGCAGAAACCCCTTTATTTAGAAGCTCAGCCTCTTCTACGTTTACTTTCATAACCTGTTCGATAAATAGACTCCCATTATCACACTCTGCCTGATCTTGAGGGAATGACCCGGAGAACTTAGATTGTGTACTAAGAACCCTAGAGGAATTGTCCCATAAAGCCCCTTCGTCTTCCTGATCTGACTCAGATTCCAAAACATCTGAACTGTCCTCTTCGAAACATGAGACTTTGGACATACCATGGTCCCTAGTATAAGGACTAAACGAGTCCTCTACAATCTTAATTCTATACGCTTTATCATTCACGTCGACGTTAACTGCTTCATTCAGGTTCATAGCATATTTAGTTCTAATCAAGACTCTAGCTACGTCAAATCTCAAATGTTTCCTCGTATCTTCATCTATCTTTATGAAAGCTCCAGTGGTAGCAGCTAAAAATTTGAAAAACTTTTCCCCCCAAACATGACAAGGTAACTCGAAGATTTTAACCCAAGTGAGTCTCTCTTGGTCAACATCACTAGGAGTCCAAGGGTGGATTTCGGAAAACCATTTAGAGATCCATTTAGAATCTTCTGTTATCAACTTTTGAATATCTCCCAGGTTATCTTCTTCTAAGAGACATAAATTAGCCCCCATAGGTGTGACCTTAATATTGAAAAAACCTTCCATCTGAAACGCTTCAGAAACCTCACCAGCGGAACCCGGAATCTCCAAAACACCAGTAAAAGTCTGCTCAAACCTCTCTATATCTTCCACATTGACTTTGAAACTCAAATGAGCAAAGTTAGGTTTATCGCCCATAAGAACCTGGTTCAGATTGGTCCCATTCCTAAACCGTGCCCCTTTAGCAACCTGAGCATAGGAAAATCTATTGGCCATCCTGCTTCTATCCAAGGATTTAGGAGGAAGGCCGCCTGCAAACGTTTTATCTAAGCTCTTCTTCTTTATGAAGTACGTTCCACCATCAATCTTATACTCTCTACGAAATCTTGGGAGGTTAGCAAAATTCTTAGCACCATTAATGACAATGTTGTCAAGCTTAATGGCAAGAAGGTGTTTGTTATCGACTTTTTTGAATCTAACAAATCCAAACCTTTTTCCCCTTTTGTCCAATCTTCCCGGAATAAAAACTTCTAATATGAAACCAAAGTCCTTAAAGATATCATACATTTGTTTAGCGTCGTGCGAATATGGAAACTCGGTAAAGAAGAACGACGAAGCTTCTTTTAGATCCAGTTATGTGGCTTTACCTTTGTTGTTCTTCCAGATTGACATTCTTCCAGAATAATGATTCCGACCTTTCTTCTTCCCAACTTCCACCCAAGTCCATTGATTGTGACTAGTATCTTTAGACGACTCCATAATTGCAGATCTGAAAAAGATAAAATCAAGACGAAAGAGAATGCACGAGCCCAGACAGAGAACAAATGGACACTGACGAAGTTCAGCACCCAGACAACACAATTCCAAAATGATACTCAGGTACACAGGACTAGAAACCCTGGTAGAACACGATTCCCAGTAGTGGGAAGAAGACTGAACGTTAAACCAAACCCTTGAAGATCAAACAGTATGCCAACCCAAAACCTAGAAACCAAGGTTCACTAGAGGAGATGAACATTTCAGATTAGTGCACCTGATACATGTTTCTGAGATGATTGAAGAAGATGAAACAATTTCCAAGAAGTTGAAGCAAAACTAGAGAGAAGGCAGAGTTTCTCTCTCTAAACAATTAAGTAGAGCTTGTTGATTTATCAGACTTATATGAACATGTCATATTTCAGATGATGGAACATTTTATTTTGATTAGGAAATTGTTAGAGGATTTGAGCATCAAGGTTCTCTTTCCACAAATTCTTCAAACATTCTAGGGGTTGTTGCATTTGCTACATTAACTTCTGGAAAAATAAATGTGAGTAACAAATGAGGAATTGCTATTTAAATTGTTAATATGTTAGAATTTAATGTTAATGTTATTGTTATATCTCTGCAATGCTAATATGTTAGAACTTAATTAGTCCTTGAACTATATTATACGCTATTATTCCAGATTTAAAGGACCCGTTTAATGAAGTGGTGGATTAACTCTTCATGGGTTTTTCCAAATTATTGTCTTTTTTCAATAAGCAAGAGATTAATATTGAAAGCGAGAACAATGGGTTCTCGAAACCAGTACAACAAAACGAGGGAAGCATCGAGACAAAAGAAAATTACACCCAATTAAACCTTAAGCCAAGTAGTACAAAGGAAATTTGCAAAACTCATAAAAGCTATAATTAGAGCGAGTAATTTTCCCTACATAAGACCATCTCCACACCAACGCCTTGATATTCCAAACTGTATCGAACACGTTCCAACTAACATTGCTAAAAATAATAGCATTACGGAAAGTCCACAAATACCAAATCGTTGCCAACCACACACAACCTTCTTTCCCTTTCTTCACCCTTTTTCCAAATTATTGTGAAGTGGTATGTTAAAAAAATTACTAATTAATTAATAGGATATGTTTAGAGAACTCATATTCTATTACAAGATGCATGTTGAAGTGAGGTAGTGATTGCCATGTTTAAGGTACTCATAACATTTTGGGCCCACATAACTATTATTGATTGAATCGCCTTCTTTATTGCCTTTTACTGTGATAGTTCAACAAGCTTTGTCGGAACGACGATCCTTCCCGGTGGTTTAAATTCCTAATACTAGAATTAGGGACCACCCTATAGGGATTCCAAGTCCATATAAGTTAGGGCATACGATGAAGGATATGTTGGAAAAATAATTGGACAAGATCCAAATTGGTTCATTTCGTCTTTTTCGTGCAAGCTTGGCACGGGTTACTTTTTGGAGTTTTGGTTTGATTGTTGGATAGGTACATCGCCGTTCAACATTCTCTTCTTGTACTCATTTCTTTTGGTTAATGAACCCCACGTGAAAGTGGCGGAGATGGGTTTTTGGCACGATGAGGAGTGGCGGTGGTTGTTCCCGTTATTTAGCATTCAAGACGATGTTCCGGCGGCGGCCCAACAACGTGATTTGGGGCTGCTTTTGCAGCAAGTTCGGCCGGTCAGCTCCCATGCCGACAGTTTTGTTTGGTGGAAAAATGTAAAAGGCTTTTCGGTTAGTAGCGCTTATAATTCCATTCTTTCTTCTCTTTTTCTGAGTTCGGATTTGAATGACAACATCTCTTTAGCCTTATCTCGACATTGGATTTCGAAAGTGCCTAGTAGAATTTCCATTTTTGGTTGGAGATTGATTTTAAGTAGACTTCCCATGAAGCGGGAATTATGGAAACGTGGTATTTTGACGGGACCGTATTCTTTGGTTTGTCCTTTGTGTTTTGGAGTTGAAGAAGATTTAGATCACTTTTTCTTGAGTTGCCCTATTTCTAGAGGTTGGTGGAGTACTTTGTGTGATTGGCTCCGTGTGGATCATATTTCTTCGGTTACCTCTATTTTGGAAGGCCTTCTGTTGTTGGACAAGAATTGTAAGGCGGCTTGGAAGTTGGACACCGGTTGGTTTTTTGGTTTGGTCTTTTGTTGGGTAATTTGGAAATGTAGGAATGATATTCTTTTTAAGGGTCTTTTTTGTCCAATATGGATGGGGTGAGGCTTATTAAGAAACTCTCTTGGGAGTGGTCTTTGGTTTTGATTAGAGGTGGCTTTAAGATGTCGTGGCCGGATTGGTGTGTTGATCCAACGGTTTTCTTTTGTTGATGTTGATCGGTCTTTGGTTTCTTTTGGGTTTTGTGGGATCATTTCATTTATCGTTGTATTTTGGGTTAAGCACCCCTAGTGCTTTTTAATTCAATCCCTTTTGCTTGTAAAAAAAACAAAAAACAAATTTCTACGCACGCGAAAGCATACCCACAAAAAGAAAAAGAAGCAAATAATTCGAACAAAAACTCATAAAATCATAATTCAACTTGTAATTTTACAAGGATAAAATTACAAAGCCTCTTATACAATTGCAATTTTAAGGAGAAATTTGCAAACCCTACCAATTGTATTTTTGAACGGAAAAATTGCAAACCCTCGCTCAATTGCAATTTTTGGACGGAAAAATTGCAAATCCTCTCTCAATTGCAATTTTTGGACGAAAAAATGCAAACCCTCTCTCAATAGCAATTTTTAAACGGAAAAAGTACAAACCCTCTCAACAAACTATTTTTGAACGGAAAAATAGGAAACCCTCTCAACAACCTATTTTTGAATGGAAAAATAGAAAACACTCTTTAAACACACAACTACCCAAATCCCCAATTCACCAAAAAGACAACATTTTATTGATGTGTAGAAAACTAAAACTAACTATCCCTATTTATGTTAATACTTAAATTCTATTTTTTTCTATAATATACTATTTGAACCAATAAATTATTGGGAAAAATGTGATTTGTTTCGAGAAACAAGTGTGAGTTCTAAGTCTCACTTTGCTTAGAAAAGTGGAGGTTAAGCACTTTATAAGTAAGAGGACCCATACACCTATCACCTTAAGGTTTTGGGTGAATATGTGGTGTCTCTCTCACTTGTTTGGGTGAGTCTTTGTACTTTAGGCGAGTGTTTGACCCAATGTGAATGTTTCCCCCTCATGATGACCCATCAGGATTGAGATTGGGTGGAGGTAAGAAGAAGGAGACCACCGGAAAACAGAACCAAAATTTCAATGTGGCCAGCTAGATGGGGAAAAGACTGTGCGAAGGAGAACCAATTTCATCATTCTTTTAAGTTCAATGTGGCCAGCTAGATTGGGAAAGGACTGTGCGAAGGAGAACCAATTTCATCACTCTTTTTTACAGAGTTCCTAGAACCATTTGAAGCAAAGGAAATGACTGAGGTGTTTAAGGAGTTTGGTCTGGTTTCAGAGGTTTTCATACCAACGAGGAGAGATAAAATGGGTAGAAGGTATGGATTTGTCAAATTTAGGAAGGTGAAGGACGAAAATATCATGGCGGCTTGTTAGACGACGGCAACTTGTCTAGAGGGGGTGAATAAACACTCAAGCCAAACTCACTAAATAAAATTTGGGTTTTAAAGTTATTTGAAAAAGAGTGCGTGCGGAAAGTTTTGGTATGGATTGACAAACACAATAATCGAATATTACCTTTAATCGAGTATCACGTTATTACTTGTTTAAACTAATTTACCTAGTAATGCTATATCGAATGATAATAAGCAAAAATATTGAACTATGCAATTTATCAAACACTTGGTGTGCGAACGAATTTTTAGAATTTCCTTTGTGTTGTTGTTTATATGGAAACCACTTATAATCAAAAGTGATTATAAGCTAATCAACATTCAAGTTAAAACAAAAACATCACAGGAAAATTCTTACGAGTTGATCGATTGATCAATGCTATTTGACAAATTGCGTAATGAAAAATAAAGTGAGTAAAGAGATAATAGAGAGATCGACACGAGGATTTGTTTACGTATTTCCTCAGTTTCGTCCTTCCATGTGGGTACGTTTGCGCCTAATTTCCAATGTGGAATTAGGATACTTTCTTACTATACAAAAAGTCGATGTACAAGAAAAGTGTTCAAGAGCAACCATACAAACACTACTGGTTATGATGTTGATTCAACCCTTTTTATTCTTTTGATCTTGAGTAAGACCAAGACAACAATGGATGCCAATTGACTTGTCGATATTGCTACTCCTTTGCGTTCTTTATCTCCAAAGCTTTCGCGCAAGATCAATTGCACCAATTGTTCCATAAGACTTCAATTCGATTTGCCTTTCTCCGTTACTTCCTTTGCGTTCTTTATCTCCAAAGGATCCTTTGCGTACTTTATCTCTAAAGGCTTTCACGACGTCGAAATCCTCTCTTGAATGTCTTGCACGAAAACCCCCAAATCTATACACGACCTTGGAGGACTAACCCGCGGTTTTTCCGGATGAAGGCTCCTACAAATCTCAACCCAATATCCCGGCTACACAAGAACCCAATTGGTCCTTATCAGGCCTTCCCCTAGCTGGCACCCCAACAAAAGATTATTATGTGTGATTTGTCAGTGTGTAGACATGTGACAGTGTAACGTCCTGCATACTCGAAGTTGTACATTCAGATGTATGTGGTCCTTTCGAAGAGCATACCATTGGTGGAAACATGTATTTCGTCTCATTTGTCGATGAGTACAGTCGAAAGCTCTGGATCTATGTGATCAAACGAAAGGATGAAGTATTTGAAATCTTTAAGAGATTCAAGATACTTGTCAAAAACCAGCGTGAAAAGAAAATTAAAGTTAGGCGAACAAATGGAGGTGGCGAATACACATCCAAGATATTTGAAGCATTCTGTGTAGAATTGATCATGAGATAACTGCTCCTTATACTCCTCAACATAATGGAATAGTAGAGAGAATAAACAAGACCATATTGGACATGGCTAGATGAATGTTGAAGCAAAAGAATTTTCCAAAATCCTCACGGGGAGAAGCTGTTTTGACTGCTGTTTATATTATGAATAGGTGCCCTACCAAGGTTCCTGAAAAAGTGTGGAGTGACAAACAACCATCAGTGAGCCATCTGAAGGTGTTTGGCTCTATTTGCTACAAGAATATTCCTATGCTAGGAGAAAGAAGCTTGATGATAAGAGTGAACCTATGATTCTGGTACGATATCATAAGACTGAAGCATACAAGTTGTTCAATCTAATTAATCATAAGGTTGTGATGAGTCGAGACATTGTGATTGATGAAAATTATGCCTGGGGTTAGAATTCTAGTAATGCAATTGACATGCCACTGATGAGCTATGATTTCGACAAAGCAAGTAATGATGTCGAAGTCGAAGACATTGTTGATACTCCGGTCGAAGAAGAAGTCGAAGTAGTTGCTTACATTCTCGACACAATCGAAGTCGAAGAGGATATGACTGGTACAAGTCAGAGACCTCAAAGAACTAGAGCTTGTCTAGCAAGACTTCAAGACTATGAAGTGGTTGGTGATGATGAAGTCACAATGGAAGCCTTCAAAGATAAACAATGGTAGTCTGCTATTGTCGAAGTGTTACAAGCAATTGAAAGAAACAACATATCGAAGTCGGTCAAATTGTCAGCTCATACAAAAGCTATCGAAGTAAAGTGGGTGTTCAAGTTGAAACACAATGTTGATGGGTCGATAGCAAGGCATAAGGAGAGATTAGTAGCTTAAGGATTTCTCCAGAGAGCAAGACTCGACTACTCTGAAGTATTTGCACCTGTCGCAATATTGGAAACTGTTTGACTAGTGGTGGCCTTGGCATGCAAGCAAGGCTGGTCAACATTTCACTTAGATGTGAAATCAGCATTTTTGAATGGACCTTTAGAAGAAAAGTTGTATGTCATACAACCTCTTGGGTTTGTGATTCAGGAGGAAGCAAGTAAAGTATATGTTGATATTTGTAAATATATATAGTGTTAAGAATATTTGTATATAGAATAGTCCCACATCGACTATATAATATAATTGGTTGTAATCTATCTATATATAATAATGTCTCCGTAGTGCTTTTCAAAAACACACGGTTTAATTTAAATGTCTCATAGTCTCTCTTATTTCAACATGATATCTAGAGGCTACTAAGGGGCAATTATTTCTTCGCCGTATTTTACTCGGTTGACCTACTGTCTTTCAGTGAGATTTTTTTTTTGCAAACCGTGTTGTCACTCCGGTTTGCCTCTCACTTTTCAAAATTCTCCGCTAACCGCCTTGCCGCCACTGCCGCCGTTACTCTTTCGGCAAAACTTCCACTGACGTTTCGAAAAATCGACCCCACCATCCAACTCGACGTTTCTTCGTCGTATAACCGCCTTGTCGCCCTTTTTCCTGCCATTGCCCCAGCGCGTCCGACGGCTGATTCCGACCATTTTTCCACCATTCTACTCGCTTCTCCCCACCCATTCCAGATCTGGCCTTAGTTTTACTTTTCGACTCACGGAAAACGGTGCTCCCCAGTGCAAACAAACCCGATTTCACTCTGTGTTTCGTGTCAATAAGCCATGGGAGACGCTGATTCTGTCTCGTTTACTGAAGTTCTGCTTATCACATGTGAAAAACTAACCGGATCAGCAAACTATAATATATAGACTCGTGCTGTCGATATGTGGTTTCATGGTCAGGGATATGAAGATCACCTAACCACACAATTGAGTAATGTTACCGTCGTCAAACTCGCTAAATGGAAGAAAACTGATGCCTCTCTGCTTACCGTGTTATAGTTCTCCACTTCACCTAACCAGGCAAGCGCGGTATCAAGCCTTCTCCACTTTCTATGAGGTTTGGAAAAAGGCCAAGAAAGTCTTCTCCAACGACGTTCATTGTCTATACAGTGTCATCCTCAAACTCGACACACTAAAGATGGAAAATATGGATATGCAAACCTATCCGAGTAAGCTTGATGTCTTGAAAGAAAGTTATGCAACCCTCATGCCGTACGCAAAAGATGAAATAGCTCATGCTGAACAACAGAGTAAATTTTTGATGGTCATGGCACTTAAAGGACATCCATTTGAACTCGAATCCATTCGTAACCAGTTTTTATCAGGTACTACTGTTCCTAACTATGATGCAGTTAGTGAACAACTGTTGCGCTTGGCTACACCTCATGCCTTTGGTCTGGTTTCCCCTCCATCTACTGTTGCTCCAACACCAGGTGACACTGCTGCCCTCGTATCTCTTGGCAACAATTAGAATCACCCTCGAGGAGGGTCATCCAACTCCAAACCTCGTCCCAAGTGTGACCATTGTAACCGGCTTGGACATATTATCGACGTTGTTAAAAGCTACATGGCAAACCCCCACGCCAGGTAAATGCCGCTCAAAGTGATAACCTAGACACTATGCAAACTTCACCTTCTATTCAGAACCCTACGCCAAGCTACGAGTATTTTCTCAGGCACTACAAGAAAATTGGTAAATTACGACGGTTAATTTTAGCAGATTACGGCGGTTACAACCGACGCAAATTGCAAGTCGCGACGGTTCCTCTTCTGTCGTAGAAACATGTGTCGCGAGGCTATTTTACGATGGTTTGTGAAACTGTCGCTCCAACTGCCGTAACATTCCGCAACGGTTTTGAAACGGCCTCTAATATATTATTACGACGGTTGTAACCGCCATAATTTTGTAATATATATTTCATTGAAAATATCGACGGTTGTAACCGCCATAAATTTATATTATATATTTCATTGAAAATAACGACGGTTGTAACCGCCGTAATTTTATTATTTTTTATAAAAAAAATTTTAAAAATGCTACATTATCTCCTCTCTTCATATTAGTATAATACCAATACTATTACAATATTCAATTCAATCAATACAAAATACCATGAAAACTTATAATTTTATTAAACAAAAAAATTATCAATATTCACAATGAGAAATGATTGTTAATTAGTTAATATATTTAATATTCAATTAAATTGAATCTGCAGTAATGAAACATTAAACGCTAAGAAAACATGAGAAACACTACTAGTTACAAAAGCACAGTAATGAAACAACCTCTTTAAAAACTCATACTTTTGTATTATACTGATATGGACCTAATAAGAATTGTCATTTCAAAATAAAAAGCCAAGTAAAGTATACAAATTAGTCTTGGAAGAGACAGCAAGTAGAGGAAAAAAACTTCATACAACTAAATACTAAGTATAATCATTCTGAAGACAACATAATTTTTTTTAAAATAATAGAGTCTATGTTAAGCTTCATCATCAGACACTTTCAACTCTTATATAACACAGTACAAACACTTCGATTTCAAAACAATATGCTGTCAAAAGCCCTCTTCAAGTTTGTAGCATGATAGTAATAAGAATAGTTTGATTATCTAATTTAATGTTAGCATTGTCTTGTATGTAAGTCATCATTAATCAATACGAATAGTTTAATCGTAGAGTTTGAACATACCATTAGACAAGATCTGGAACCCTTTAAAGGGTTAGGTTTAGTGAGTCCTGCAGGGAAGCACTGAGGAGAAGGAGGATTTGTTTGAATCTGTTGTAAGATATTATTCTCCCTCTTGTGTCTTACATTCTCTAAGTCAAGAGTTATAGGCATGTTTTCTGCTTCATCGGGTCTTCTGCATAATATAAGAGTAATGCAAATATGATTAACTAAGAAAAGTCTCAGTAGCAACTCAAGTTATTACTATAAAAATAAGTTAGCAAATAATTTGTATAATTTATGTAGTGGCTCAAACATTTGCAATGATCACTTTTAAATTCCCCATCTAATTTAGGCCAAACATTGATCCATCACTGAACAATTGACATAGAGGAAAAGAATAGCTGGACAGGAACCACTCTGGGGCAGGAACCGCACTGTCCCGCTACCCACTATTTACCCTATAGCAGCCGCTATAGTGATCTGCACCGCCAAAACTCTTCCCGTAGCAGCTGGCCTCCGCTCCGATATAGTGGCATAGCGCCTCTATTGGCCGCTATTGACCACTCTAATTAAGACATCAGTAATAATTAATTGAATGTGACTACAACACATGAATCAGAGTCAGACACTATACACTATTTCATGCATACGAACTGAAGTGTCGGTACTACCAATAGAAATGTAGTGAATCTAACTATCATGCATCAAAGTCAGACACTATTCCATGCATACAAACTAAAGCGTTGGTACTACCAATAGAAATATAGTCAATCAAATTATCATCATATTAAAACTCCTTTTCTAATACTAGTATGTTTTAAAACACTATAGTTATAAAACTAAACTTAATAAACAGTGAAAAAAATATAGTTACTAAATAATACCTTGTCAAGAAGAGGTCTTTCTTATTGGCTGCTTATACATCTGAAACAGAGCCCGTAAAACAATCTATTATCTTAATTAGAAAAAATATGCAGTATTTCAGTAGTTTAGCAAACATGTAGCCCCTCTTCACTTCTCCTATCGCCCTTTCTCCTTCATCCATCTTTTTGGGCACAACCGGCCAATCATCTCTTGTGTTCCCTTTCTTGGTCTTTTCTTCAACTGATTGTTCTGGAAATAACCGTCAACTGGACTAGAGAACCCGACCCGGATCCCTTCATAACCACTCTGAATTCTCTAGTAGACCTCTTCATACCGGCCACCAGCATTGCCGTACAGTTCTTTTTGAGAAATTGAGTGGAAGCACCAAAACCAAGGACAAAGAAAACCAGAATCGACCCGGGTTAATCTTTTATGTTTCTCACATAGAATCAACAGTGATCGTCGACAATCAGGTCTAGTAAAAAAGAAACATACAAAAAATTTTAAAAATAGGAATCAGATGAAAAGTGAAAGAGAAAAAGAATGTAAAAATCAAACCTTAAATTGGAACCAAAAGAGAAACATACCTTAAAATTGTAGTGAAATGAGTCTGCTCAAAGGCTTACTAAAAGAGAAACATACCTTGAAGTGATAAGTTATTGTCCTAGGTGAGCAATATCTAGATAAGGTGACAACATTTAGTTATAATTTGTTTGATTAAAAAAAAAATTATTGCTTTCTCACTAGCTCACAAACTAGTGCAATGCTAAAATCAAGAGAAATGATGTTACCAACAACCAATAATTCCATTACATAAGACCAAATAAATCTAACTAGTGGACATACCACCACAAACAATTAATTACAACGTCATCATATCACCACATACAACAAATTACCATAAATTCAACATATACATGAATGAAAGACACTGCAATCAAGTAGCGGAAAAACTAGAAAACCAGTAGAATGCACATAGAAGAAACTTAGTAGCAAACTCAATTTGTCCTGTCAATTCAACACAACCCCAAAAATAATGCCTTAACCTTGGTAAGTTGTAACTGACAGTGCTGAGTAAGTACAATCCTGGTTGGGCATAAATACTTATTCAATTGAGTACTGTAACTAACTTCCTCCTTTAAGAAATCTAAAACAGAAAAAGAAATCTACTCCCCCTCTCTTTCTCTCAGTTTTCATTTCAAGAAAAGTTTCTATTACGCGTACCAGTGGAGATTGACTGGAGAGACTAGAGATGGCCTTCTTTTTCTTTCTGTACTTACCCACATCTCTTCACTTTTCCAGTTTTCCCTATCCCTAAACTAACTGCACAACTTGCTTCTTCCATAACCAAGAACTTCAACCCACATAAACCTCCTTGTGCAACAACCCCAAGTTGCCTTTAAGTTTTAACTACTCTCGACCTTCCTCACTTGTTTTGTTCTTATCGCTCGCCGTTTTGTATGTCGTGCCTCCATGTATCAAGAAAGAAAGGGCGAGTTAAATTAGCTAAATAATTTTGTATCAATTGAGTTAATTTGAACAACCTATTTATTTGAATTAAATTAATGGATGAAAAATATTTTTATATATTTTCTGCTGTTTGATACCGCAATTAGTATGGGGGAAATTCTAGAGAGGATACGTGTTATGTAAACAACTTTACCCCCACAAGTGGAGAACCTGTTTTCCAAGATTTGCACTTGAAGGTCACATGGCAGCAAACTTACTGTTGCACCAAGGATCACCCTCTTGATATTTAGAAATGAATTGAGAAGCCAAAAATTTAAGGTGTTATGACTATCTTATTGTAATGTTAGATAGTTAATAGTTATAATATCCTTACTGTTGAGTTAGTTTGGTCCTAAAATCAAATGAAAAGGCGGATTATTTAGGAATCTATTACAATTATTTTCATATTTTTCAACTTTGTTATCACAACTTATGGCACCGAAAAGCTATCTTGGCAAAGTGATTCATCCAAAGCTTCATCATTCTCTGCCGCTCCATAAACCTTAATTTCATCTACTAATACACCTTTGTCTAACAATACATGCCAAATGAAAAATCCATGAAACTCAATATAAATTCCAATTTCAAAGTTGTTGTACACAAACAAATATACCTACAAAAGGCCAGGGGCATCCTCCTCAAGCGTTGTTTGAATTGAATTCCTGCAAAACAAAAATACCTCCAAAAGGCCAGGGCATCCTCCTATCGATAAAATATTATTTAACAGAATCAGATCCTAAGTGGCTGTTTTCTTTCTTTTTCGTGCACACTTGATGCATGAAGGTTCTGCAGATTCTGAAAAATTAGAGCTTGACACAGGGTAGCTTATAGAAATATTTAAACTACAATCTTCCCTGGACATGAGAAACTCCAACCAATCATTTAAGCTCATATATTCCACTTGATCATCATTATAGTCGTTATGAACTTCCTGTTCATTTTTAACAACTAGCAGTTTAATGGAGGTGCTACCCATCGCATTCTCCATAACAATGTGGATTTCACTGTTATCCCAAGGCTCGTCTATGATTTTAACAGAGGTCTGACAAGCTGAACTACATGGGCTGTTATTGTATATAGGCATAAACTATATCAACAAAATACCAAAATCCAATTTAAAAATCAAGAAACAACACAAATCATAATCTATATCACCAGAATACCAAAATCCAATTTACAAATCAAGATTTAGAATTTCACATGTTTTTTTGATGAAATATTATCATAAAAACCACAAGTGAGAAGAGGAGGAATAAAATTCAAAAACGAAGAAACGAAACGTGATTATGCCATCAGGTGTAGTGTAGTCTATTTAAGCAGTTAAGTGATTGTGCTCTCTACTTTTGAATTAATATTCAGAAAATTATTCCCCAATTCTACAATTACGGACTACTTTGCTTGCCAATCATAGAATAGATGTAGGCTTAATAATTAGATATGTTCATTCAAATACAACAACATACACATGACAAGAATGTGTATGATCTTGTTCCAGAGTCATTGTTCCAACTCACTCAATACTAAAAACCTAGATTTAAAATAACATAAAAAAAATAGATTCAAAAATAATAAAAACTCTAGATTCGAAAAATCAACGACCACCTCACCTAGATTCGAACCTTAAGCTTCCTTCAGACCTTATCTAAGTTATAAAATCTCTTGCCTCCTTGCTTTTACCTGGAAATCAAAACATGATTATAATGAATATTTGAAGAAGCGAGATCTATTGGAGATGAGTGGTGACTCGAACAACGGTGAAAGGGTTTTGTGAGAGAAATGTTAGAATCATAAGAAAAAAAACAAATTTGTGTTTTTGAAAAGGAGAAGGGTGCGACCGAATATGGAGAAAAATAGAAGGGTTGGCCGAAGATGGATAGATAAGGAGAAGATGCGGACAAAGATGGAGTGATAAGGAAAAGGTGCGACCGAAGATGGAAAGACATAGACAATGTGCGGTGGCGGCTGAATCCAAGTGAGTATGTATTCTGCATTTCCATGAGAGTGAGATGGTTTCATGTTCATACATAAGAAGAATGAGTTTTGCTCTCATACTATGGAGAATGGGATTTTGGCTCTTGACATAAAAATAAAGCTAATTGAAAATAAAATATCTCTTTCCAAAATAGGGGATGGGTTGAACCGTCGTGGTCACTTTTTTTATGGGTATATTGTATTTCTTTTTTAATTGTTATTGATTTGTATTAAAATTTTGGAGGCAGTTGGGCTTAACGGTCGTGATAAGTGTCGCAAATAGGAAATTAAGGCAGTTTTTACACAAGCGTCGCAATCTATGTGTCGCAAAATGGAAAATTTCTTGTAGTGAGGTGGTGTCAGACTAATCAGATCTCTGGTTCCACTGCTTCGGTTGCACACACTGGTAATTCATCTGTTTGCTTCTCTCAATCATCTCCTCTTGGTTCTTGGAAACAATGAAGCCATGAGTGAATTTAATTGTGCCAGAATATTTAGCAACAAGACATTTCCTATTTGGTGAAGTGTCATCTTTAACGTCACCACTATTAGAGAGAGATCCATCATCATGTCCATCAGATGCAACATTATTTGCTGTTGTTTTGAATTGCTTTTGCATATGAGGTGGAACACCATGCTTCTTGAAGCAGTTTTCCACAATATGATTGGTTTTACCACAGAAAATGCACACACGAGCTCCATGTTTAAATGTATTCTTTCCAAATTTCTGGGAGTCAATTGCATTTTTCAAGGACTGTGATTCATCAGGGGTATATGAACCTGGATTTGCCTCTCATGTTGTATTACCATAGAAAAGATTTTATTAATTGGAGGCAACGGATCCATTAACAAAATTTGGGATTTAACAACAACAAATTATTCATCCAGACAAGTTTAAAAATGGATAATATGCATTAATTGATGATTGGATCTTCTATGCATAGCTGCACAAGAATATTTAATGCGGCGTGTACACATTGGTAAAGGCAAATACAAATCTAATTCTTTCCAGAGAATCTTGAGATTAGAGAAAAATTCAGTTACCGACTTTGTTTCTTGCTTGAGATTGTAAATTTCTTGCTGCAGTTCTGAAATGCGAATGAGATCACCTTTTGAGAATCTTTCTTTGAGATCGTTCCACACATCTACAATATTTTTCATGAACACGATTGATTGAGCAATTGAATTCGAAACTGAGTTCATGATCCAAGAATGAACCAGCATGTTGTACCGATTCCAAGCGCGAAAAGATGGTTCAAAAGAATCGTCTGAAACTGGGAAAGAACCATCAATGAATTCGAGCTTCATCTTGCCACCAAGATCTCTCTTCATGGATCGAGCCAAAAATGGTAATTCGAACTTGTGAGCTTGGGAAGAACTGTGACAGATTCGGGACCACCGCTTAGATGAACGAAATATGACAAAGTTTGATCCATGACATGATCGAGTGGTTGAGCTGGCGAAGGAGGAGCCATGAAAGAAAGGAAAAGGAATTAGAAGAATAACATAATCAAATGAATAACAGCAGCCATGAAAGAAAGGAAAAGGAATTAGAAGAATAACATAATCAAATGAATAACAGCAGAAGAAGGATCCACCATATTGTGATGAAGCTACTTTCTCATGTAAAGAAGAAGAAAGAATGGAAATGGTGATGAATCAATGTATTGCTTCACTACTTTTCAATGAGGAGATACAATGTATATATACAATACAATTGAAAAAGAGAAATGGAGGGAAGAGATATTTAACATTATAAATATATGAGTCATTGATAGATCCTAAGTTTCTACACTTTTTACTAAATGAAGATTGTGGTGAATTTGTTGTATAATCAAATATTTGAATAAGTTAATCCATGTGTACGATTTAGTTTGTCCAACGGCATTTGATAATATACCATATTTTTACATCTTATTTAAAGAAAATTCCAATCCAAATCCAAATAATTAAAGAAAAATTACGCTAAAAAAACTTATGCTTACACGATTCTACTCCCTTGAAAGAAAAACACAACTGCTCTCACGCTCTACGTCGATCAACCCTCTGTGTGACAGCGCTTCCCTAGTTGCTAACTTCTAATGCATCAGTCGCCACGCAAATGCTCAACCCTCTGTGTGACAGCGCTTCTCTAGTTGCTAACTTCTAATGCATCAGTCGCCATGCAAACGCTCGAACCTTTGAAAGAACAACACTGCTCCAAACTTTATACTCGGAACTTACCGTATCACACGGCCCTAACTCCGAACTATTACTATTACTCTGCTGAATAACATTATACTCGGAACTTACCGTATCACACGGCCCTAACTCCGGGGATGTTCCCCTCAGCAACTCCACTAATTCTCCGAGTAACAGATCCTCCCGATCAAATAGATTGGCCACCAATGCAACCTTCAAGACCTCACATCCCCTAAACATAGCCCCATCTCTTGCAATGTAACATTCCTTATTTTCTGCAGTGGAGTACAACTTGGATAGACACTCATTATGGTTCTCTTCCTACCCATTTTTCATGCCATAATTTTATTTTTGATCCACTTCTCAACCTAAGGCTCATTCTATTCACAAACAAATTTGCACCATTGCTTGACGTTATCCCAGCTTCACCAGATCTTTCAACCAAAGTGATTGTTTATTATTCACATTTCGGTGCCGCCCGACATAATTGCTTCACAAAGGTTACCATATCTATGTCGCAATAGGTTATACTATATGCTATCCTTGTCATCTAACATTATAACTTTTCTCATGTTATCAATTGCATGTTGTTTAAATGTAGGATTTTTCTTTAGCAAGGTCATTCCCATAAACAAAACTCGACCTTCTATGATTAAACAAAACTACAATTTTCTTTGATTTTTTCCATTTTCCTCACTTCTCACCATTGTAATTCGCATTGCGGCCGTTGCGGTGCGAATTTTTATAGAGAGATGTTTGAAATATAATGTTGAAAAACATTTAATATTAAGTTTTTTTATTACATAAGATAAGTAAATTGAATTTTAGAATTCTAGTTGTCTTTTTAAAGACTATATATAGTCAACCTTCTAGAAAAACTGTATTGATAGAATACGGTGGATGAAACTGTATTAATAGTATACATCAATACGGTGGATGAAACTGTATTGATAATTATAGAAAAACTTTTTTTTATAATTATAATAGTTTTCACTATTAATAGTATACATCAATAGTTTTCTATTAATAGTAGACCTTTTTTCTTATTTATAAATCATTTGTTATTTACAAATTACAATTGAATCATTATAACAAGCGTTATACATATAATTCTTAATATCAAAAGAGTCATCAGTTTTTTTTTTTTGAAATTATGAATACCACCAGAAATGTTTTACCTCAATGGAGGAGGTTTTTCGCTATATCTTGCCTGGTTGCCATTTATGTTGATCCTTTATTTTTGTTTTCCATATTTATAAATAAGGTTTGAATTTTTTATTGTTTTAAAACCTTCTATGTTATTTACTCTATTTTGATAGGGGTTTGAATAAAAAGATATTGACATTTACTAGTTTATTTTTTACAGGATAACAAATGTTTTAATATCAATTGGACGCTAGCCACAATTCTTATGGCAATGAGAACTTTGACCGATATTATTCATTTTATGAATATAAATTTAAAGGTAATTGATGTTCGGTATAATAATAATAATTTTTTTTTAATTATTTTTTTTATTTTTTAATAAGTAGAGGAAACAATCACATTAAATACGAGTACAAGAGTACAAGAGGTACTTGAATCCCTTACAACATTATCCGATACAAAAACTAATTAGCAAGATCGCAACAGAGAAAATGTAATCCAATCAGAAAAACTACAAAGAATAATAAAGTTTGAATTTCTTCATTATTTTGTTCGAAAACAATCCTATGATATCGAGGAACGTTAGCAAAGATCTTCTTGCCGTCCTAGAAAATGTTCTAATTTCGTTGCTAGCAAACCAGTGTCCTTCACATTGAAAAACCTTGTAAAGCCAAATCTCTTTCCTCTCGCGTTCCTCTTCGGTAGTATGATTACTTCATCAATATCTCTCAAATGCTTGAAAGCGTTGTACAATTCTCTAGCTCTAGCTCTTTCACCAAATTTTGTTATATAAAACGATGTTGTATTATGATTGTTGTCCCTACCCCCGGAGATGTCGCGTCCCATTTCTCTCTCTTCCTCCTATTGAAATTTTTTTTGAGGGAAACATTGGTCCATCCATCATTCATGTTGATCGAAACATAAGAAATAATAATACCTGCTAGAAGTAGGAATTTAAACTTTCTTGTATATCTTGAAGAGATTATCAACGAGGGAACAAAAAGTGTTATTGAAAATAAAGTTTTATGAGACTTTTAATCTAGTAAGCAAACAAAACAAATACTTTCAAAAGTCATACAAACACTAGGTAGGATTCTCCATGAACTTAATGTATTAAGAAATAAAGGCGTCAACTGAATTGATAATTGAGGAATCGATGAACATGTTGCAACAATTCTAACTGCAAATTGAAAAATCAAATGGATCAGTTGGCATTTGAATGATGCCATTGAGAAACTCAGACATCAATTTAGCACGTAGGGCACGATACATGGATTTGCCCCAAAAATGTCAGCTTAAACTAGCGAGAACGAGAGTGACAGAAACAAAAGAGGGACCATCACTAGATTAGTTTAATAGTTTTCTTTATTTAGCAATGAGAACTTTGACATCTAATTTTGTTCTTTGCAGAAAAAATTAGCCTCTATTTCTCCTGAAGCTAGGGAGATAAGCTTGGGAGAAATATTCGTTGCGCCAAGAAAACTTTCACTATTGGATGTATTCGTTTTATCGCCTCTTCCACAGGTATTTTTCCTCCTTTGTCTTTATAGTTTTTAACTTTTCTTATACATGTTATTACATTCAATTACAATTCTTTATTATGATGTATGATGTGAAATATTTGCAGATTTATATATGGTTTTTCCTATCGACTATGGCTGGATCACAAGAAGAAATTCATTATAAAAATCTTCTATATATCACGCTCCTTATGCAATATGTATACAGAATATCCGTGTTTGTCTTTTTGGTGATTGGGAGATCTATGAATGGAATGGTATTTAACTCATTTAAAGGATATACCATTATGAGTATTCTCTCTTATTTTATTTTTGCCCATGCTGTTGGTTCAATGTGGTACGTCTTGGGAACACAGGTAAGTAAAGTGTACATTTCAAACTTCATTTTCAAAAAAATATAAACTTCTTGCTTTGAATTGAAATAATTTTATATAATCATTTTGATTTCTTGTTTTCTTAAAGAGGGTCAGCCAATGTTTTCAAGAAGCATGTGCTAAATCAAAAGTAACTATATGCACTACATTGATGGACTGTAATTCTAAATGGAGCAATATGACAACAAAATGGAGTAATGATACGGGGGCAATCGAGTGTTTGAGCCCCAAGTCAGAGTTTTCTTATGGAATCTTTGCGAGAGCTGTTTCATTCACTACACAAGATAAAATAACTAATAAATATGCATTTGCAGGGTTTTGGGGACTTCAGGTATATACTTTTGTCCTTTTATTTTCTTTCTTTAACTTAAATTGTATACATTTTGCTTTTAATTTATTCACATCTTTAATACAGCAAATAACTTCTACCGCTTCAAATCTATCACCGAGCAATTACATTGGGGAAGTCATATTTGCATTTTTCATCATGGTACTAGGAATGATGCTTTTTCCATTGCTCATTGGAAATGTGCAACTCTTTCTTCAATGTTTTGGAGCAAGGTAGAAACTTTTTCTCTTACTTATGCTCTAATGGTGGGTAATGACAATGTGTATTTTCCTTATTATGTATTTCTAACAAAGTCAATATGTTTTGCTCCATCATGTTTGCAGGCCTCGGGAAATGCAACTTAGACTTCTTGAAGTTAAGAAATGGATGAAACGAGTTCACGTGCCAGAAGATATTAAAAGGTATCACATCAACATTTCTAAAAGAAAACTATCAAATTATAAATTACAAATAAAACAAAACTATCAAATTATAAATTACAAATAATGTACATACTGCGTTTTTGATGCAGGCGAGTAGAAAATGATCTAATATTTAATTGGGACGCAACAAAAGGTCTTTCGGATGAAACGATACTAGAATATTTCTCAAATGATCTCAGAAGAGACATACGACGTGAAATCTACAAATTTGTTGAAAAGGTATGTATTCGAACATTTTAAAGAAGTTATTTTATTAATCTTAATGTGAGTTTTGTTTATTAGATTTAAAAGTTATGTGAGATTTAAAATCTCGTCGATCATGCTTTCAATAAGATTGTCTTTTTCTTATCTGTCAACAAGTGATACATTGTTATAATTCAATATAATTAAACATGACTTTCTTTTACAGGTTCCAATTTTTTCTACATTGCGTGGAGATGAGCCTATATTAGATGCCATTCGTGAGCGTCTAAAACAACATACATACAGCGCTGGAACTATAATTTTGGAAAAGGACCAGCTATTAAAGAACACATTGTTTATTAAGTATGGAAATTTGGAGAGCATTGAAAACGATCCAACTAAACTTCAGTTATCTGACGGGGATGTTTATGGCATTGAACTTTTATATCGGTATCTTAAACAATCAACGGAATTAGAAGGTAATATACTTGATACAATGATAAATGTAACAGCCCGATTTTGATATTTCCATTTTCGTGTTGATTGATTCTATTTGGTTGAGTCTTTTATTTAATTTGGGCAATAATTATGTTATTGTGAAATTGGTGTTTTAATCCGATATGTTGGCGTGTTATATTATTTTACCGTTTTTGAGAGTTTTCGGGGGAAATTAGATTGGAGGGTATTTTAGACATTTCATAATTATTGTTAAATTATATATTTTTAAGTGAGAAAATGTATTATTAGATATTTGTGAGATATTTTGGTTAATTATTATAGAGGAGATATTTTAAGAAAAGTATAAAAAAGAAAGAAAAAGAATAGAAATAGAAAGTTAGAGGTGAGAAAGAGAGAAAAACAGAATTTTGAGAGCAAGAGAGAAAAAGAGAAGAGAAAAAGAAGGAAAGCTACAAATCATCAAGATCAAGCTTCCAAGAATCGAGAAATCGGGTAAGGGTGTGAAACATTGTTATTATAACTTTGTGTATGATTATGTATGAGTTTTGTATGAATGTTTTGGGTGGTTTTTATATGTTTCCGTTTATGCCGTATTGGACGAAATCGATAGAAACCGATGTTTCTACGGTCGGAAAGTCGTATAAATACATGTGTTGGTTGGTTATAGGTATGTGAGCTGCTGTTTGAAGTTTCATTAAGTTTGGTTATGTTTCGGTTAGTTTTCGGTATGTTTCCGTTGTTGTTTCCGTTTAGGTCGAATTATAGGAAATTGATAGAAAACGATGTTTTCACGGTTAGAATTCGAAATAAATTACGTAGTTGTATCGAGGAAGGTTAGGTCGTCGTATGTCGTGCTTTTTATTCGATTTGGTGAAGTTTAAAAATTCTGGTTTTTGAAAGGTTGAAATTTAATCGAAAAATCGAACGTCGTAGAAATTTCGTTTATGTGTTCTAAATTGTTCTTATGTATTTGGTGGTTGCGCGTATATGTTTGTTTCGGTGAAAATGTTCGATTTAGTCGAGTTTTCGGGGATTCGGGAAAAGGACAGCAAAGTTGTAATTTGAAAAATCTGGTTTTTTGTGAAAAACAGGGTTAGGGATCGATACATAATCCCAGGGATCGATCCCTACTGTGAAAATTGGGAAAAATGGAATTTTTACTACAGCAGGGATCGATACATGCGAGTTAGGGATCGATACATGAGGTCTTTATGTATCGATACATAAAGCCTATGTATCGATACCTACTGTGCTGAAGCAGAAATTCTGGTTTGTCGGGGAAACTTCGGAAATTCATATCTCTTGAACCGTAAGTCGGTTTTGATCCCCGTTCGAAGCGTTGGGAAGCTAACGAGATGTTCTTTCTAGGAAAAATAGTTTTGGGGTCTGAACTTGGTCCAATCGGTACAGTTTTTACGAACCGTTTCGTAGTGTCGGGCGTCCGGTTTATGTTTTTGCGTTAGTTTGAAATATTCATAACTTGTTCGTTGTTTATCGGATTTGAGAGTTCTTTATATCGAATTGAAGGTATTGATATGTACTAATGGATGGTGATAAGAAATTATATTTTTAGCTGACTTTTCACCAACTTTTCCGGTAAACCGTAAATCGAATTGTTTGGTTATTTGTGAAAACGTTCGGTTGCCGTTTGGCACAATTGATGTGAATATATGTGGATTGTGTGTGATGAATGCATGACTATATTGTGGATATGTATGCATGTCAAAAGTGTCATGAGTCATGTTGTATGTGAAGCATCATGATGTGCATTCTTGCATTGTGGGGTTCTAAGATGAACCCGTTGTAACGTCGTAAGCCTTTTGAGAGGTGGGAGCGATGATTACAAACGATCGTGAGCCTTATACAAAGAGGACCGAAAGCGATCGGATTGTGAGCCTTATACAAAGAGGACCGAAAGCAATCCATAAACATTGTAAGCCTTTTGAGAGGTGGTAGCAATGGGTGAACATCGTATGCCCGACGGGGAGTTACGTTAAGTAACAAGCGATGGTTCCAATAAGTTCTTCAATTGAACTTGAGATGAAATGAGTCGGTACCGCATTGCATTTGGATAGAGTCGTGAGTCGGTCTCTATGATTTGCATTGGTCATCTTTGTATATGTGCATTGGTGAATAAACATGAATATATGTGTTTATGTTGAATGATAAGCATTGTGATGACTATGCTTGGTTTTGTGTATATATATATATGCCTTGCGATGTATATTGAATGAGATGTGATGAATTGTGATAAGAATTGTATCGTTGTAATGATGCATTGAAGAATGAATATAATATGTATGTTATGTGGAATGGTAGAATGGTGAGGATGTGTTGTGTGTATACTCTTGTGTTGAGATATATAAATATATGCAACGTTATTATGATAATATTTCTCACCCTTCTGCTGTTTTATGATGCTCTATGAGGCATTGCAGAGTAGGTATGCTGGAGGTCTTTTTGGTGAAGCGTGTCTTCATTCTTTTGGTCGGTTGGCTCTGATATGTAGCACCGGGTAGCTAGGATGTATATTATTCTTTTGTGATACATTTGTATATGTATCTTGTGGATAAATGTTTATGTAAACATGAAGTGTGTTGATGAAGCATACATATGTATATGTATGTATATATATTTTGATGTATTTCAATGTTTGGATTTTCCGCTTTAATTCTAAATATTGAGATGTGGGTGTAAGGACAAAGTTACCCCACTGTTGCATATCAATGTTTTGAGCAGGTGTTGTATGTTTTAAATTCAATCATAATGTGACATGCCTTTTTATGCCATGCTTTAATTGTACTCTGGCGAATTTTAGAATATGTGCCTAAATGATTTAAATGATTATTTGGGGGGTATAGAAAGGGGGTGTTACATTAAGTGGTATCAGAGCCAGAGTTGAGTCAGTTGTGTCTGTCTTGTTGTTGTGTTGGTTGAACTGTTGTTTAACCTTGTTGTCATTTTTGGGAATAATCAGAAGATGGCTGGTAGAAACGACAATGCGATGGCTGCTGCTTTGGAAGCAATGGCTAGGGCGGTGCAGGGTGCGCCGAATGTAAATGCTAATGAAGAGTTCAGGAAGAATCAACCACCGGTTTTCAAAGGAAGATTTGATCCCGATGGAGCTCAAAATTGGTTGAAAGAGATTGAAAGAATCTTCAGAGTGATGGGTTGTGCGGAGGAGAATAAGGTGAGGCTTGGGTCTCACATGCTGAGGGAAGAAGCCGATGATTGGTGGGTCGGTATGCGTGAAGTTCTTGAGGTGGATGATGAAGAGGTAACTTGGAATTTATTTCGTACTGAATTTTTGAGGAAGTATTACCCTGAGAGTGTGAAGGGAAAGAAGGAGATGGAGTTTCTTGAACTGAAACAAGGTAGTATGTCTGTGGTGGACTATACTGCTAAATTTGTGGAGTTGGTTCAATTTCATTCTCATTATGCCGCGATTACTGCTGAGTTCTCAAAGTGTATTAAATATGAGAATGGTTTGCGTCCTGAGATTAAGCAAGCTGTGGGATATCAAAGAATTAGGAGGTTTTCGGATTTGACTGAATGTTGTAGAATCTTCGAGGAAGATAGCAAAGCTCGTTCTACAGATTACAAGAGTTTGAACGAGAGGAAGGGAAAACAACAAGCTAGAAGTGGACCTTATGTGACACCCGCTGATAAGGGTAAATATAAGGGAAACTTTAATAAGAGATCTGGAGGAGGAAGTTCGGGGTTCATTAAATGTTTCAATTGTGGTGGAATGGGTCATAAAGCAACTGAGTGTAGGAAGCCCGTTCGAAAATGTTCTAACTGTGGAGGAATTGGGCATTCTACTGCTGAGTGTAGGAGGAATATGGTGAAGTGTTTTAATTGTGGAGAAGTGGGTCACATTAGTACTAAGTGTACTAAGCCGAAACAAGCTCAAGCGGGAGGTAAGGTGTTTGCATTGGCGGGGACTCAGACCACTAGTGCAGACCGTTTGATTAAAGGTACATGCTTTATTAATAGTACACCTTTAGTTGCTGTTATTGATACGGGAGCGACTCATTCGTTTATTTCTTCGGAGTGCGCGATGCGTTTAAATCTTGCGTTGTCTTTGATGGGTGGTGAGATGGTTATTGAGACTCCTGCTTCAGGGTCGGTAACTACATCTTTGGTGTGTATGAGTTGTCCTTTAACCATGTATGGTAAAGACTTTGTTATGGATTTAGTGTGTTTGCCGTTGGTGGGTTTGGACGTAATCTTGGGTATGAACTGGTTGCAATTTAATCGAGTTCATATAGATTTCTATCACAAGTTAGTAAGGTTTCCTTCTTTGGAAGATGATGAATTTGAGAGTTTCCTATCCACTAAAGAGTTGAAGAAACTTTTAGCGGATGAAGCTCAATTGTTTGGTTTGTTTGCATCATTGTCGGTGGAAAGTAAAGTTTCACTTGATGTGTTCCCAGTGGTGCGGGAATTTCCAGAAGTGTTTCCGGAGGATATTACGGATGTACCGCCGGAAAGAGAAGTTGAATTTTCTATTGATCTAGTTCCGGGTACTAGACCGATTTCGATGGCACCGTATCGTATGTCGGCATCGGAGTTGGTAGAATTGAAAAAGCAATTGAATGACTTGTTGGATAAGAAATTTGTAAGACCAAGTGTTTCTCCTTGGGGTGCTCCGGTATTGTTGGTAAAGAAGAAGGACGGGAGTATGCGATTGTGCATTGATTATCGACAATTGAACAAAGTGACGATTAAGAACAAGTATCCGCTTCCAAGGATCGATGATTTGATGGACCAATTGGTTGGTGCGAATGTTTTTAGTAAGATTGATTTGAGATCGGGATATCACCAGATTCGTGTGAAAGGAGAGGATATTCAAAAGACGGCATTTAGGACACGGTATGGTCATTACGAATATTCCGTGATGCCATTCGGGGTTTCTAATGCGCCGGGTGTGTTTATGGAATACATGAATCGTATTTTTCATGAACAGTTGGATCGTTTTGTGGTTGTGTTCATCGATGATATTTTGATTTACTCTAAGTCTCAAGAGGAGCATGAAGAGCATTTGAGAATTGTGTTGCAAATTTTGAAAGAGAAACAATTGTATGCTAAGTTGTCAAAATGTGAATTTTGGTTGTCGGAAGTAAGTTTTCTTGGACATGTTATTTCCGGTAGTGGTATTAGTGTTGATCCATCCAAGATAGATGCGGTGATGCAATGGGAGGCTCCTAGGTCGGTTACGGAGATTCGAAGCTTTTTAGGCTTGGCGGGTTATTATCGGAGGTTTATAGAAGGATTTTCGAAGTTGGCACTTCCTTTAACGCAATTGACTTGTAAAGGAAAGGCGTTCATTTGGGATATTCATTGTGAAGAGAGTTTCAATGAGCTAAAGAGAAGGTTGACAACGACTCCGATCTTGATTTTGCCTAATCCTAATGAACCATTTGTTGTGTATTGTGATGCTTCATTGACAGGTTTAGGTGGTGTTTTGATGCAAGATGGAAAAGTTGTGGCATATGCTTCACGACAATTGAGAGTGCATGAAAAGAATTATCCTACGCATGACTTGGAGTTAGCGGCCGTGGTGTTTGTTTTGAAAATATGGAGGCATTATCTTTATGGTGCGAGATTTGAAGTTTTTAGTGATCACAAGAGCTTGAAATATTTATTTGATCAAAAGGAGTTGAACATGAGACAACGAAGATGGTTAGAGCTTTTGAAGGATTTTGATTTTAGTTTGAATTACCATCCGGGTAAGGCGAATGTGGTGGCTGATGCCTTAAGTCGAAAGTTGTTCCATATGTCCGCATTAATGATGAAAGAATGGGAACTTTTGGAGGATTTCAGAGATTTGAGTTTGGTTTGTGAAATGACGCCGCGAAGTGTGAGACTTGGTATGTTACATGTTACGAATGATTTTCTTGCAACGGTTAGTGAAAAGCAAAAATTGGAGTTGAAGTTCGTTGATTTAATGTTGAATGAGAATGAGGATTTCAAGGTTGATAATTTTGGAGTTTTGAGATTCCGTGGTCGTATTTGTATTCCCGATGATGCGGAGTTGAAAAAGATGATATTGGAAGAAGGGCACCGAAGTAACTTAAGTATTCATCCGGGAGCGAACAAAATGTATCAAGATTTGAGGAAAATCTTTTGGTGGTCCGGATTAAAGAGGGATGTTGCTCAATTTGTATATGCATGTTTGACTTGTCAAAAGTTGAAGGTGGAACATCAGAAGCCTAGTGGTTTGTTGCAACCGTTGGATATTCCGGAATGGAAATGGGATAGTATATCGATGGATTTTGTTACGGGATTGCCGAATACGCAAAGAGGTCATAATGCTATTTGGGTGATTGTTGATAGGCTTACTAAATCTGCTCACTTTATTCCAATTGATATTAGTTATCCTTTGGAGAAGTTAGCCGAGATTTATGTTCTTGTGGTGGTGAAGTTACATGGAGTTCCTAAGAGTATTGTATCGGATAGAGATCCTAGATTTACATCAAGGTTTTGGGAGAGTTTACAAAAGGCTTTGGGTTCTAAGCTAAGATTGAGTTCGGCTTACCATCCGCAAACAGATGGTCAAACCGAGAGGACGATTCAATCGTTAGAGGATTTGTTACGTGCTTGTGTGCTAGAGCAAGGTGGTGCTTGGGATAGTTATTTAGCGTTGATTGAGTTCACCTATAATAACAGTTTTCATTCGAGTATTGGTATGGCACCATTTGAGGCTTTGTATGGTCGGAGATGTCGAACACCTTTGTGTTGGCATGAAACCGGCGAGAGGACGATAGTTGGACCGGAAATGGTACAACAAACGACGGAGAAAGTGAAGCTTATTCGGGAAAGGATGAAAGCTTCTCAAAGTAGACAAAAGAGCTATCATGACAAGAGAAGGAAAGATCTTGAGTTTCAAGAAGGCGACCATGTGTTTTTGAGAGTTACACCGGTTACAGGTGTGGGTCGTGCCTTGAAGTCGAAGAAGTTGACTTCTCGTTTTATTGGTCCGTATCAGATTATTGCACGTGTTGGCGATGTGGCTTATCGGGTGGCGTTGCCTCCGAATCTTTCGAATTTGCATGACGTTTTCCATGTTTCGTAACTTCGAAAGTATGTTCCGGATCCGTCACATGTTATTCCTATGGACGAGGTGGAAGTGAGAGATAATCTTACGGTTGAAGTTTTACCGATTAAGATTTTGGATCGCGAAGTTAAGAAGTTAAGAGGTAAAGATATTGCGCTTGTGAAAGTGGTGTGGGGAGGCGCTTCAGAAGGCAATATGACTTGGGAATTGGAAAGTGGGATGCGCGAGTCGTATCCGGAGTTGTTTGAATCAGGTAATATTTTCGAGGACGAAAATTTCTAAAGTGGGGGAGAGTTGTAACAGCCCGATTTTGATATTTCCATTTTCGTGTTGATTGATTCTATTTGGTTGAGTCTTTTATTTAATTTGGGCAATAATTATGTTATTGTGAAATTGGTGTTTTAATCCGATATGTTGGCGTGTTATATTATTTTACCGTTTTTGAGAGTTTTCGGGGGAAATTAGATTGGAGGGTATTTTAGACATTTCATAATTATTGTTAAATTATATATTTTTAAGTGAGAAAATGTATTATTAGATATTTGTGAGATATTTTGGTTAATTATTATAGAGGAGATATTTTAAGAAAAGTATAAAAAAGAAAGAAAAAGAATAGAAATAGAAAGTTAGAGGTGAGAAAGAGAGAAAAACAGAATTTTGAGAGCAAGAGAGAAAAAGAGAAGAGAAAAAGAAGGAAAGCTACAAATCATCAAGATCAAGCTTCCAAGAATCGAGAAATCGGGTAAGGGTGTGAAACATTGTTATTATAACTTTGTGTATGATTATGTATGAGTTTTGTATGAATGTTTTGGGTGGTTTTTATATGTTTCCGTTTATGCCGTATTGGACGAAATCGATAGAAACCGATGTTTCTACGGTCGGAAAGTCGTATAAATACATGTGTTGGTTGGTTATAGGTATGTGAGCTGCTGTTTGAAGTTTCATTAAGTTTGGTTATGTTTCGGTTAGTTTTCGGTATGTTTCCGTTGTTGTTTCCGTTTAGGTCGAATTATAGGAAATTGATAGAAAACGATGTTTTCACGGTTAGAATTCGAAATAAATTACGTAGTTGTATCGAGGAAGGTTAGGTCGTCGTATGTCGTGCTTTTTATTCGATTTGGTGAAGTTTAAAAATTCTGGTTTTTGAAAGGTTGAAATTTAATCGAAAAATCGAACGTCGTAGAAATTTCGTTTATGTGTTCTAAATTGTTCTTATGTATTTGGTGGTTGCGCGTATATGTTTGTTTCGGTGAAAATGTTCGATTTAGTCGAGTTTTCGGGGATTCGGGAAAAGGACAGCAAAGTTGTAATTTGAAAAATCTGGTTTTTTGTGAAAAACAGGGTTAGGGATCGATACATAATCCCAGGGATCGATCCCTACTGTGAAAATTGGGAAAAATGGAATTTTTACTACAGCAGGGATCGATACATGCGAGTTAGGGATCGATACATGAGGTCTTTATGTATCGATACATAAAGCCTATGTATCGATACCTACTGTGCTGAAGCAGAAATTCTGGTTTGTCGGGGAAACTTCGGAAATTCATATCTCTTGAACCGTAAGTCGGTTTTGATCCCCGTTCGAAGCGTTGGGAAGCTAACGAGATGTTCTTTCTAGGAAAAATAGTTTTGGGGTCTGAACTTGGTCCAATCGGTACAGTTTTTACGAACCGTTTCGTAGTGTCGGGCGTCCGGTTTATGTTTTTGCGTTAGTTTGAAATATTCATAACTTGTTCGTTGTTTATCGGATTTGAGAGTTCTTTATATCGAATTGAAGGTATTGATATGTACTAATGGATGGTGATAAGAAATTATATTTTTAGCTGACTTTTCACCAACTTTTCCGGTAAACCGTAAATCGAATTGTTTGGTTATTTGTGAAAACGTTCGGTTGCCGTTTGGCACAATTGATGTGAATATATGTGGATTGTGTGTGATGAATGCATGACTATATTGTGGATATGTATGCATGTCAAAAGTGTCATGAGTCATGTTGTATGTGAAGCATCATGATGTGCATTCTTGCATTGTGGGGTTCTAAGATGAACCCGTTGTAACGTCGTAAGCCTTTTGAGAGGTGGGAGCGATGATTACAAACGATCGTGAGCCTTATACAAAGAGGACCGAAAGCGATCGGATTGTGAGCCTTATACAAAGAGGACCGAAAGCAATCCATAAACATTGTAAGCCTTTTGAGAGGTGGTAGCAATGGGTGAACATCGTATGCCCGACGGGGAGTTACGTTAAGTAACAAGCGATGGTTCCAATAAGTTCTTCAATTGAACTTGAGATGAAATGAGTCGGTACCGCATTGCATTTGGATAGAGTCGTGAGTCGGTCTCTATGATTTGCATTGGTCATCTTTGTATATGTGCATTGGTGAATAAACATGAATATATGTGTTTATGTTGAATGATAAGCATTGTGATGACTATGCTTGGTTTTGTGTATATATATATATGCCTTGCGATGTATATTGAATGAGATGTGATGAATTGTGATAAGAATTGTATCGTTGTAATGATGCATTGAAGAATGAATATAATATGTATGTTATGTGGAATGGTAGAATGGTGAGGATGTGTTGTGTGTATACTCTTGTGTTGAGATATATAAATATATGCAACGTTATTATGATAATATTTCTCACCCTTCTGCTGTTTTATGATGCTCTATGAGGCATTGCAGAGTAGGTATGCTGGAGGTCTTTTTGGTGAAGCGTGTCTTCATTCTTTTGGTCGGTTGGCTCTGATATGTAGCACCGGGTAGCTAGGATGTATATTATTCTTTTGTGATACATTTGTATATGTATCTTGTGGATAAATGTTTATGTAAACATGAAGTGTGTTGATGAAGCATACATATGTATATGTATGTATATATATTTTGATGTATTTCAATGTTTGGATTTTCCGCTTTAATTCTAAATATTGAGATGTGGGTGTAAGGACAAAGTTACCCCACTGTTGCATATCAATGTTTTGAGCAGGTGTTGTATGTTTTAAATTCAATCATAATGTGACATGCCTTTTTATGCCATGCTTTAATTGTACTCTGGCGAATTTTAGAATATGTGCCTAAATGATTTAAATGATTATTTGGGGGGTATAGAAAGGGGGTGTTACATTAAGTGGTATCAGAGCCAGAGTTGAGTCAGTTGTGTCTGTCTTGTTGTTGTGTTGGTTGAACTGTTGTTTAACCTTGTTGTCATTTTTGGGAATAATCAGAAGATGGCTGGTAGAAACGACAATGCGATGGCTGCTGCTTTGGAAGCAATGGCTAGGGCGGTGCAGGGTGCGCCGAATGTAAATGCTAATGAAGAGTTCAGGAAGAATCAACCACCGGTTTTCAAAGGAAGATTTGATCCCGATGGAGCTCAAAATTGGTTGAAAGAGATTGAAAGAATCTTCAGAGTGATGGGTTGTGCGGAGGAGAATAAGGTGAGGCTTGGGTCTCACATGCTGAGGGAAGAAGCCGATGATTGGTGGGTCGGTATGCGTGAAGTTCTTGAGGTGGATGATGAAGAGGTAACTTGGAATTTATTTCGTACTGAATTTTTGAGGAAGTATTACCCTGAGAGTGTGAAGGGAAAGAAGGAGATGGAGTTTCTTGAACTGAAACAAGGTAGTATGTCTGTGGTGGACTATACTGCTAAATTTGTGGAGTTGGTTCAATTTCATTCTCATTATGCCGCGATTACTGCTGAGTTCTCAAAGTGTATTAAATATGAGAATGGTTTGCGTCCTGAGATTAAGCAAGCTGTGGGATATCAAAGAATTAGGAGGTTTTCGGATTTGACTGAATGTTGTAGAATCTTCGAGGAAGATAGCAAAGCTCGTTCTACAGATTACAAGAGTTTGAACGAGAGGAAGGGAAAACAACAAGCTAGAAGTGGACCTTATGTGACACCCGCTGATAAGGGTAAATATAAGGGAAACTTTAATAAGAGATCTGGAGGAGGAAGTTCGGGGTTCATTAAATGTTTCAATTGTGGTGGAATGGGTCATAAAGCAACTGAGTGTAGGAAGCCCGTTCGAAAATGTTCTAACTGTGGAGGAATTGGGCATTCTACTGCTGAGTGTAGGAGGAATATGGTGAAGTGTTTTAATTGTGGAGAAGTGGGTCACATTAGTACTAAGTGTACTAAGCCGAAACAAGCTCAAGCGGGAGGTAAGGTGTTTGCATTGGCGGGGACTCAGACCACTAGTGCAGACCGTTTGATTAAAGGTACATGCTTTATTAATAGTACACCTTTAGTTGCTGTTATTGATACGGGAGCGACTCATTCGTTTATTTCTTCGGAGTGCGCGATGCGTTTAAATCTTGCGTTGTCTTTGATGGGTGGTGAGATGGTTATTGAGACTCCTGCTTCAGGGTCGGTAACTACATCTTTGGTGTGTATGAGTTGTCCTTTAACCATGTATGGTAAAGACTTTGTTATGGATTTAGTGTGTTTGCCGTTGGTGGGTTTGGACGTAATCTTGGGTATGAACTGGTTGCAATTTAATCGAGTTCATATAGATTGCTATCACAAGTTAGTAAGGTTTCCTTCTTTGGAAGATGATGAATTTGAGAGTTTCCTATCCACTAAAGAGTTGAAGAAACTTTTAGCGGATGAAGCTCAATTGTTTGGTTTGTTTGCATCATTGTCGGTGGAAAGTAAAGTTTCACTTGATGTGTTCCCAGTGGTGCGGGAATTTCCAGAAGTGTTTCCGGAGGATATTACGGATGTACCGCCGGAAAGAGAAGTTGAATTTTCTATTGATCTAGTTCCGGGTACTAGACCGATTTCGATGGCACCGTATCGTATGTCGGCATCGGAGTTGGTAGAATTGAAAAAGCAATTGAATGACTTGTTGGATAAGAAATTTGTAAGACCAAGTGTTTCTCCTTGGGGTGCTCCGGTATTGTTGGTAAAGAAGAAGGACGGGAGTATGCGATTGTGCATTGATTATCGACAATTGAACAAAGTGACGATTAAGAACAAGTATCCGCTTCCAAGGATCGATGATTTGATGGACCAATTGGTTGGTGCGAATGTTTTTAGTAAGATTGATTTGAGATCGGGATATCACCAGATTCGTGTGAAAGGAGAGGATATTCAAAAGACGGCATTTAGGACACGGTATGGTCATTACGAATATTCCGTGATGCCATTCGGGGTTTCTAATGCGCCGGGTGTGTTTATGGAATACATGAATCGTATTTTTCATGAACAGTTGGATCGTTTTGTGGTTGTGTTCATCGATGATATTTTGATTTACTCTAAGTCTCAAGAGGAGCATGAAGAGCATTTGAGAATTGTGTTGCAAATTTTGAAAGAGAAACAATTGTATGCTAAGTTGTCAAAATGTGAATTTTGGTTGTCGGAAGTAAGTTTTCTTGGACATGTTATTTCCGGTAGTGGTATTAGTGTTGATCCATCCAAGATAGATGCGGTGATGCAATGGGAGGCTCCTAGGTCGGTTACGGAGATTCGAAGCTTTTTAGGCTTGGCGGGTTATTATCGGAGGTTTATAGAAGGATTTTCGAAGTTGGCACTTCCTTTAACGCAATTGACTTGTAAAGGAAAGGCGTTCATTTGGGATATTCATTGTGAAGAGAGTTTCAATGAGCTAAAGAGAAGGTTGACAACGACTCCGATCTTGATTTTGCCTAATCCTAATGAACCATTTGTTGTGTATTGTGATGCTTCATTGACAGGTTTAGGTGGTGTTTTGATGCAAGATGGAAAAGTTGTGGCATATGCTTCACGACAATTGAGAGTGCATGAAAAGAATTATCCTACGCATGACTTGGAGTTAGCGGCCGTGGTGTTTGTTTTGAAAATATGGAGGCATTATCTTTATGGTGCGAGATTTGAAGTTTTTAGTGATCACAAGAGCTTGAAATATTTATTTGATCAAAAGGAGTTGAACATGAGACAACGAAGATGGTTAGAGCTTTTGAAGGATTTTGATTTTAGTTTGAATTACCATCCGGGTAAGGCGAATGTGGTGGCTGATGCCTTAAGTCGAAAGTTGTTCCATATGTCCGCATTAATGATGAAAGAATGGGAACTTTTGGAGGATTTCAGAGATTTGAGTTTGGTTTGTGAAATGACGCCGCGAAGTGTGAGACTTGGTATGTTACATGTTACGAATGATTTTCTTGCAACGGTTAGTGAAAAGCAAAAATTGGAGTTGAAGTTCGTTGATTTAATGTTGAATGAGAATGAGGATTTCAAGGTTGATAATTTTGGAGTTTTGAGATTCCGTGGTCGTATTTGTATTCCCGATGATGCGGAGTTGAAAAAGATGATATTGGAAGAAGGGCACCGAAGTAACTTAAGTATTCATCCGGGAGCGAACAAAATGTATCAAGATTTGAGGAAAATCTTTTGGTGGTCCGGATTAAAGAGGGATGTTGCTCAATTTGTATATGCATGTTTGACTTGTCAAAAGTTGAAGGTGGAACATCAGAAGCCTAGTGGTTTGTTGCAACCGTTGGATATTCCGGAATGGAAATGGGATAGTATATCGATGGATTTTGTTACGGGATTGCCGAATACGCAAAGAGGTCATAATGCTATTTGGGTGATTGTTGATAGGCTTACTAAATCTGCTCACTTTATTCCAATTGATATTAGTTATCCTTTGGAGAAGTTAGCCGAGATTTATGTTCTTGTGGTGGTGAAGTTACATGGAGTTCCTAAGAGTATTGTATCGGATAGAGATCCTAGATTTACATCAAGGTTTTGGGAGAGTTTACAAAAGGCTTTGGGTTCTAAGCTAAGATTGAGTTCGGCTTACCATCCGCAAACAGATGGTCAAACCGAGAGGACGATTCAATCGTTAGAGGATTTGTTACGTGCTTGTGTGCTAGAGCAAGGTGGTGCTTGGGATAGTTATTTAGCGTTGATTGAGTTCACCTATAATAACAGTTTTCATTCGAGTATTGGTATGGCACCATTTGAGGCTTTGTATGGTCGGAGATGTCGAACACCTTTGTGTTGGCATGAAACCGGCGAGAGGACGATAGTTGGACCGGAAATGGTACAACAAACGACGGAGAAAGTGAAGCTTATTCGGGAAAGGATGAAAGCTTCTCAAAGTAGACAAAAGAGCTATCATGACAAGAGAAGGAAAGATCTTGAGTTTCAAGAAGGCGACCATGTGTTTTTGAGAGTTACACCGGTTACAGGTGTGGGTCGTGCCTTGAAGTCGAAGAAGTTGACTTCTCGTTTTATTGGTCCGTATCAGATTATTGCACGTGTTGGCGATGTGGCTTATCGGGTGGCGTTGCCTCCGAATCTTTCGAATTTGCATGACGTTTTCCATGTTTCGTAACTTCGAAAGTATGTTCCGGATCCGTCACATGTTATTCCTATGGACGAGGTGGAAGTGAGAGATAATCTTACGGTTGAAGTTTTACCGATTAAGATTTTGGATCGCGAAGTTAAGAAGTTAAGAGGTAAAGATATTGCGCTTGTGAAAGTGGTGTGGGGAGGCGCTTCAGAAGGCAATATGACTTGGGAATTGGAAAGTGGGATGCGCGAGTCGTATCCGGAGTTGTTTGAATCAGGTAATATTTTCGAGGACGAAAATTTCTAAAGTGGGGGAGAGTTGTAACAGCCCGATTTTGATATTTCCATTTTCGTGTTGATTGATTCTATTTGGTTGAGTCTTTTATTTAATTTGGGCAATAATTATGTTATTGTGAAATTGGTGTTTTAATCCGATATGTTGGCGTGTTATATTATTTTACCGTTTTTGAGAGTTTTCGGGGGAAATTAGATTGGAGGGTATTTTAGACATTTCATAATTATTGTTAAATTATATATTTTTAAGTGAGAAAATGTATTATTAGATATTTGTGAGATATTTTGGTTAATTATTATAGAGGAGATATTTTAAGAAAAGTATAAAAAAGAAAGAAAAAGAATAGAAATAGAAAGTTAGAGGTGAGAAAGAGAGAAAAACAGAATTTTGAGAGCAAGAGAGAAAAAGAGAAGAGAAAAAGAAGGAAAGCTACAAATCATCAAGATCAAGCTTCCAAGAATCGAGAAATCGGGTAAGGGTGTGAAACATTGTTATTATAACTTTGTGTATGATTATGTATGAGTTTTGTATGAATGTTTTGGGTGGTTTTTATATGTTTCCGTTTATGCCGTATTGGACGAAATCGATAGAAACCGATGTTTCTACGGTCGGAAAGTCGTATAAATACATGTGTTGGTTGGTTATAGGTATGTGAGCTGCTGTTTGAAGTTTCATTAAGTTTGGTTATGTTTCGGTTAGTTTTCGGTATGTTTCCGTTGTTGTTTCCGTTTAGGTCGAATTATAGGAAATTGATAGAAAACGATGTTTTCACGGTTAGAATTCGAAATAAATTACGTAGTTGTATCGAGGAAGGTTAGGTCGTCGTATGTCGTGCTTTTTATTCGATTTGGTGAAGTTTAAAAATTCTGGTTTTTGAAAGGTTGAAATTTAATCGAAAAATCGAACGTCGTAGAAATTTCGTTTATGTGTTCTAAATTGTTCTTATGTATTTGGTGGTTGCGCGTATATGTTTGTTTCGGTGAAAATGTTCGATTTAGTCGAGTTTTCGGGGATTCGGGAAAAGGACAGCAAAGTTGTAATTTGAAAAATCTGGTTTTTTGTGAAAAACAGGGTTAGGGATCGATACATAATCCCAGGGATCGATCCCTACTGTGAAAATTGGGAAAAATGGAATTTTTACTACAGCAGGGATCGATACATGCGAGTTAGGGATCGATACATGAGGTCTTTATGTATCGATACATAAAGCCTATGTATCGATACCTACTGTGCTGAAGCAGAAATTCTGGTTTGTCGGGGAAACTTCGGAAATTCATATCTCTTGAACCGTAAGTCGGTTTTGATCCCCGTTCGAAGCGTTGGGAAGCTAACGAGATGTTCTTTCTAGGAAAAATAGTTTTGGGGTCTGAACTTGGTCCAATCGGTACAGTTTTTACGAACCGTTTCGTAGTGTCGGGCGTCCGGTTTATGTTTTTGCGTTAGTTTGAAATATTCATAACTTGTTCGTTGTTTATCGGATTTGAGAGTTCTTTATATCGAATTGAAGGTATTGATATGTACTAATGGATGGTGATAAGAAATTATATTTTTAGCTGACTTTTCACCAACTTTTCCGGTAAACCGTAAATCGAATTGTTTGGTTATTTGTGAAAACGTTCGGTTGCCGTTTGGCACAATTGATGTGAATATATGTGGATTGTGTGTGATGAATGCATGACTATATTGTGGATATGTATGCATGTCAAAAGTGTCATGAGTCATGTTGTATGTGAAGCATCATGATGTGCATTCTTGCATTGTGGGGTTCTAAGATGAACCCGTTGTAACGTCGTAAGCCTTTTGAGAGGTGGGAGCGATGATTACAAACGATCGTGAGCCTTATACAAAGAGGACCGAAAGCGATCGGATTGTGAGCCTTATACAAAGAGGACCGAAAGCAATCCATAAACATTGTAAGCCTTTTGAGAGGTGGTAGCAATGGGTGAACATCGTATGCCCGACGGGGAGTTACGTTAAGTAACAAGCGATGGTTCCAATAAGTTCTTCAATTGAACTTGAGATGAAATGAGTCGGTACCGCATTGCATTTGCATAGAGTCGTGAGTCGGTCTCTATGATTTGCATTGGTCATCTTTGTATATGTGCATTGGTGAATAAACATGAATATATGTGTTTATGTTGAATGATAAGCATTGTGATGACTATGCTTGGTTTTGTGTATATATATATATGCCTTGCGATGTATATTGAATGAGATGTGATGAATTGTGATAAGAATTGTATCGTTGTAATGATGCATTGAAGAATGAATATAATATGTATGTTATGTGGAATGGTAGAATGGTGAGGATGTGTTGTGTGTATACTCTTGTGTTGAGATATATAAATATATGCAACGTTATTATGATAATATTTCTCACCCTTCTGCTGTTTTATGATGCTCTATGAGGCATTGCAGAGTAGGTATGCTGGAGGTCTTTTTGGTGAAGCGTGTCTTCATTCTTTTGGTCGGTTGGCTCTGATATGTAGCACCGGGTAGCTAGGATGTATATTATTCTTTTGTGATACATTTGTATATGTATCTTGTGGATAAATGTTTATGTAAACATGAAGTGTGTTGATGAAGCATACATATGTATATGTATGTATATATATTTTGATGTATTTCAATGTTTGGATTTTCCGCTTTAATTCTAAATATTGAGATGTGGGTGTAAGGACAAAGTTACCCCACTGTTGCATATCAATGTTTTGAGCAGGTGTTGTATGTTTTAAATTCAATCATAATGTGACATGCCTTTTTATGCCATGCTTTAATTGTACTCTGGCGAATTTTAGAATATGTGCCTAAATGATTTAAATGATTATTTGGGGGGTATAGAAAGGGGGTGTTACAATAAACAATCAACTGAAATAGAATTTAAAAATATACTTGATACAATAATAAATTTTCTGAATATAAGTAGCGATAATCATTGACAATGCCATATACAAATTTAAGAACATGTTTCATTTATTTTATTAAAACTAAAGTGGTTAGCTATAATTTAGTTAGTTAACTAGCTAACTTAGTTATTAAATCTTCTATTAAAATCTAGAGAGACAGAAAAGTGAACAAAATTTCATTTTATCTTTTATTTATCAATATGGTTTTTAAGGAGTCTTTTTTTTTCAATGACTCATGCATATTTTTAGTTATGAGATGAATCTTCATCTCTTTGATATCGTGGTTTGTAATCCAATTTCAATTGCAGATGGTGGAGAAGAAAATACTGAAGAACATGGTATAAAGAGTGAAGTAACATTAAAATGTTCAAATGGTGTAGTAGCATACTCAATAGAAATTAAAGATATTAAAGAAGTGGCAACTCATTTCCCTGATTTTTGTCAAGCCCTCTTCCCAGAATAAGAGGTCTGAACAAAATCCAAATAATAGACCATAGACTAATATACAAATTCTATTTATTGTAATATTTATAACACTCCTCCTCTAGCTGCTAAATGTAATATTTGTAATATTTATAACATCTAATTTATGCTGCTAAGTGGAGATTATAACAGATTGTATTAATTTAGTCAATCATATCTACGGAAGGAAGCAGAACAAGCTCGATAAGGGCAAGAACTACATAAAGTGGAAGTAGAGTCAAACGGCGCTTAGCAACACAAAAGAAGATAGGTCTCATTGTTAGAACAACATAACTTTGTGTTTAGTCATTAATACATTGGCAAATAACATTAGAAATACATATAGGGAAAAAGGAATAAATTGAAGTGTAAATTTGAAAGATGAAGAAAGTTAAAATAGGAAGATGATAACATGTTTTTTTTTTCTCTTAAAATAATATAAAACCAAATAAAACTAAAATTATTAATTTAAAATGAAACAAAATAAAAATTTAAAATAAGGAGAAGCTCTTCTACATTACACAGTTTCCTAAAATTATTTCAAATCTCACTTAGAAATTGTTTTAAAGCCTTAAAATTGTTTCAATGCTATTCTCAGAAATCGTTTTAAAACTCTTCTAAAAATATGTTTCTCAATCTCTTCTTAGAAATTTTTTCTCACTCTCTTTTCATAAATAGTTCTCTTATGCACTTTTCAGAAATCGTTTCTCAAAAATCTAGAAAATAATTCTCCGTTTCTCAGACATTGTCTCTTCATTAAAGAAGGAAACCAACCTTTAATCCATAAATTCTTTGATTTTTAGGTAAGCTCATCAATATATTGATTCGTCTCTTCATTCTCTTCTGCATTTCATCTCGATAAGCTTTAAAATAAATCCTCTTTGTAGAATTTACATATTTCAAAAGAGTGTGTTTTAGGAGTTAATTTACTAAATGATTGAATATGAACAAATTTGTTATTCAGTTTATGTTGCAATTAAACCTTGTTAATGATATGTGGTTCCTTAGCATATTAGGACCATCTGACTTAATTGTTTAGTTAAAATTAGGAATTTGAGATCGCATATTTCTCATATTTTCAGGGAAGAAAACTAATGTGTGGATTTATTAGTTTCTTTAGCTATGAATTCCTATTTGCCTCTTTTTCGGGATAAGCCGATTCGGGCCATTATCCCGGTTGTTGTTAGAAATAAATTAGGCCTTCCTAATTAATAATTTGTTAACCACTGAGAGAGTTTGGGTCTAGTCCCCCTCCGTTGTATCTTGACTTTATTTATTCTAATGTTCTGTTCTTTTTTTATTATTTAAAAAAATTTGTTTAAAATTTATTTGGATTTGTATTTTGTTATGTATGATGACTATATATAAAATTGGTTTATTCAACCAGGTTTTTCGGTTTAATATAGTTTAGCCATACAATTTTGTTGGGGAGTCTGGAAGAGTCTAGAGCACCAACGAAACTAATGCTCTAGGACCACAAGAGAGAGACGCCACATCTCAACCAAAAATTTTAAGGTGTTAAATAAATGAGTCCTCTCTCATATAAATTCAACATTCCACTCATTTATAGGCAATGTGAGACTTTAACCACTCACCCTTGCACACGACATTCTCCCTAACAAGTGTGAGTCCCTCACATCCTATAACAGGATCCAGCACCAGATCCAGCTCCCGCTCCCCCACAAAGGCGAACCACGGCTCTGATACCCCTGTTGGGTAGTCCGGGAGAGTCGAGAGTACCAACGGGACTAATGCTCCACGACAACAAGAGAGGGAGACACCACATCTCAACCCAAAACCTTAATGTGTTAGGTAAATGGATCCTCTCTCTTATAAATCCAGCATTTCATCCGTAATGTGGGACTTTAACCACTCATAATTACACATAACATTTTGTGAGGAGAGAGAGAGAAAGAGAGAAAGAGAGAGAGTTAGGGTTGATATTGAAATGGAATTACAATATGTATTTATATACAACTAGGTGACTTGAATACTAAGTAACCAACATAACAAACCATAACCCTAACTCGGGCTTGGGCTACAACTTATATTATATCACAACGTACCCCCTTATAATTCAAGTTGTTGAACACAAACTAATCATAGTCGAACTAAACAATTCCTAATTTCTTTATCAAAGTTACACTACTAGAAAAATGCTTTTAACATCGAACGCGAAATGCGTTTTACCTCGGCAGCAGTAGCGAGGTAATAAACGTTGTCATGAAAAGTAATAGCTTATAACCTCAGTTATTTAAACACCGAGGGGTAAAGTAATTTGCACATGAGTTCGAACCCCAACATCTGTATTTTTATTATTTACAAAACTAGCGCCTCATACATCTCGGTTTACAATTAAACCGAGGGGTAAGATATATTGTTTTTTTAATTAAAATTTGTTACATTGTTTACACAGAAAATAAATAAAAATAATTTGTTTACAAACTACAATGTTTACCCAAAATATTACATTGTTTACACAAAATATTAAAATAAAAATTAATTTCTCCCTAAATATCATATGTTGGATCTTCGACTCCTTGATATTTTGGCATGATCAAATGCTATACTTTGCAAGTATTTGTTTATGATATAAAACAAAAGAAGGGTTAGAAAAAAAGGTTTAGAAAAATAAATGATTTTCTGCTCAAATGAATATTTAAAAACAAAAACTTTAAACCCAAATAATTTTTTGCACTTGCAATCCATCATAGAGAACTCCTAATGGAAAAAGTTAAAGTGGAGGATGTAGATAGTTTCAAGTGCTTCATGACGTTTCTTTATCAATTATAGATATCAAACAACCTTTATAATTGAAAATTTTTAGGTTTCACACGAATCACTAATGGTAGTGTCTTGAGTGCTGATAATCATGAAATGGACGACAGAGATTTGTTTAAGGATGGTGATCAATATCTAAAATTATGATGCTAAGTTATCGAGGTGAACATGTTTTTTTAATTACATTTTTTACACAAAATGTTGAAAAAAAATAATACATCAAAACCAGAATTTTGGTGTAAGGGGTTATTTGTTCTAAATATTGCATGTATCCAATTTTTAGGAGTTATATGTTCATAGCATTGAATGCATTCAACTTTTAAAGGAATTATCTATTCCAACATTAAAAAAAAATTGTTTTTTTTGCACTTGCAATCCATCCTAGAGAACTTTTACAAGCTTCTAAATACAACAACAACAACAACATTAACACCATTTTGTGAGCGGCTACATATAAGTTATGATTAGGGTAAAATATGTTTAACGAGTGCTTTTATAGTAAAATGTGACGTATCTTATCCCTCGGTTATTAAGGAAACCGATGAGATATATTATTTAGTTTACACCAAAATTATAATAATTAAAAATAGTTCCTGAATTGTTTTTCCCCTCGGAGTTTTTGAAAAACCGAGGTAATATGTGATTTTTATTTCGAAAATAAATAAATCATGACATGCATTGTTGAGACAATTTTTGTTCATACCATGTATCCTCTAAAGTTTTAATGATAACAAAGTTTTTGAACAAATAGTTAGGATTTCTAACTAGCTGGTTCTTATGTGCAAAATTATATTTACTTGGTAAAACTGGTTCTGATACGGAAGAAGCTATGATCCGGTTCTGGTTTTATATTTGTAAGAAATTCTGATTAGAAAGTTATCGTTAGTACATTTCAGAATCAGAAGCGTGCTTTACCCACCTCTAAAACTGAGTAATGTCACATCAAGCTCTGTAATCACAGGACTCGAGAATGGTTTACATTATCTTCAAAAGATTGTGATGTACTTGTTTCATAGAAGATTTCTCTGGACAAAGGCCTTGTTCAATGGATAATTCTTTCTCTATGAGTTTCAACACCTGATTTATTGGATAAGAAGATGTACTAAAAGATTTGATCTGATTATAGCTATTGGGGATGCTTCAACGAATCTATTTCTTCATCTATAAAAGGAGTAGAAGAATTGAAGATCAACTAAGATAATAACGCTGCAATTACAACTGAAATATACACGCATTGAATTCAAATCAGCTCAAGAGAAGCTAGTATGTTAAGAGTTTTTATTCTTTTATAGCTTAGGAATCCTTAGTGTTAAAGTGTCTTGTATTATATTTGAACAAATCTGATTATTAATCAAGTGTTATTGTAAGTTATTCCTTTCTTAAATAGTCAGTTTAGATAAAAGTCTCCTGCCGTAGGCTTGAGCATTGAAGTCTTAGATTTGAGGAATCTGAGCAAGAAGTCTTGGAATGAAGGTCTAAGCAGGAAGTCTTAGGCCTGATGGGCTTAAGCAAGGAAGTCTTGAACCTGAGGGGTTTAAGCAAGAAAGTATTAGGATCTGAGGATCTACGCAGGAAGTCTTGATCAGGTGCTGATTAAGCAAGGAAGTCTCGGGCTGAGGGTCTGAGCAGAAAAGTCTTATATTTGAGTGTATAAGCAATTGTAATCTATTTGATTATAGTGTAAATTGGACTACTCTCAGTTGGAGAGGAACCGATATAACTGTTGTGTGTTCTTTGATGTTTTTATTTACTTCTGTATACTTTTCCGCTGCACTTGTTATCAGGTTCAGAACTTTTGTATAGAATCTGAACTATGGTTCAGAAGTAGAAACGATTTGGCATACATAATTCAACCCCCCTTCTTGTGTATTATTCTCTCCTTCACGCATTGGAATCATATCCATTAGAATAGCAATGATCATCCATATTAAAAAATGTAACGTATCTTTTGGATTTTCAAGGCGTTTGAGCTTCTCTGATTGTTTCACTTCCTATTCTCCACTTTATTTAAACATTATTCTTTGTTTCAACGTCTCATTTCCAACTCTTTGTGTCTTCAGACCTAGTTTCAAAGTCTTTTCTTTTCTTCAAAAATATCTTCAACAACCTTTTATGAAAATATTTTGTTCGTAATCAATTAAAAGTTTGTTGATTTCGATGATTTGAAAGACAAAGTTTTTTATCTAAAGAAAGATATTCGCAAACAAAAGTTAAACGGTTACTTTGGCATTCTTAATGGACCCATCTACATTAATCTTGTAAAAGAGTCCTAGTTAAATGCCTCTATTGGGCCATCTGGTCATGATGTTGAGTCAATCCAGTTATATGTCAATGGCTTTCCTGTCATAATTACTCAGTCACTTATTGCTCAGACAATAAAATGTGAAGAGGGAGGTTGTTGTGTTGAACATTATAGATTCAACAATGTCTTTAAAGATCACCTTCGCCTATTTTATGCAACCAATAATAATCTCAGCAGTCCTGCTAGTCTACGACCAATTTGAAAAGTTTTGTATCAACTTCTAGTGTCAAATCTCTGTTTAAGAGAGAATGGACTAGAAACGCTTACTTGGAATGACAAGCATCTCATGTTATTCCTTACCAAGAACATCATAGTTAATCTTCCTCTTACCATTTTTAATTTCTTAAAGGAAATGATAATCATCTCTAGGAATGAAATGACTTTCCTCATACCATATGGAAGAGTTATTTCTGAACTTTTCTCTAAGTTATGGATGGTTAAAAGTGATACTAAGGAAGTTGAGTAGAATTAGAAATTTGAATATGTGGAATAGTTATTTGTTATCCCGTTTTTAATTAATGAAATATTTCCTTTCATATTATTGTTGATTCGTTTTTATTGTTAACAACAAAATTTTGAGAATAACTAATTAACAAGGATAAAATGAAGAAAAAAATTAACTAAGAAAAAAAGGGAAGACTGTAAGGTGTCAAGTGAGAAATCATTGAAAAACCTTAAATGCAGTTACTGGGATTCGAAGTGTGTTCCCTAATAACTATGTTACCTCGTTTTTTTTAAAACGAGGTATTAGGTTTATTATTATTTTTTCCATAAAATTTGGCGCTCACTAATAGCTATATTACCTCGATTTTATATAAAGGTTGTTTTTAAAAATAAAAACAAACATGTCTCTCCCAGGACACTTAAGCTCGATTTTTGGCATGTTCGAGGTGAAACCTTCATCATAAAAAGTATTATTTGTAGTAGTGTTAGGAATATTTTGATCTTCAATCCTTTGATAAAAATTACGGTCAACTGTGTTTCACTTGAGCAATGGCTCACCTCAAGATCATCCTGGTTTACCTTCTCCCTTAGGAAATGAAACCTAGCCTCAATGTGCTTACTTCTTCCATGCAGAATTGGATTCTTTGCAAGATTAATGGTTGGCCTACTGAAGAAAATCATTGATAAGTCTTCTGCTAAGACCATCTTTGAATCTTTATGTTCTACTAATGAAGGGAATCAGAAAGTTAGAGAAGCAAAAGCTAACTCTTTGGTAGAGAAATATGATTTGTTCAGAATGAAGGATGATAAGGATATTGAAACCTTGTTCTCCAGGTTTAAGATTCTTGTATCAAGCCTTCAAGTGCCGAACAAGAGTTACTCTACATCAGATCATGTCAAAAAGATTATGAGAAGTCTCCTTTTAAAGTTCATACCTAAAGTAACAACTATTCAGGAAGCTAAAGACCATAATACGTTGTCTCTTGAAAGTTTAATTAGTAACCTTCAGAGCCATGAGATGGAACTGAATGGAGATGAGTCTTCACAGAAAATCAAATCTCTTACTCTAAGATCTGCTTCTGAAAAATCTGGTGAAAAGTCCAAAAGACTTTCAAAGATCAGTAAACCTGATGAAACTTTTGAAGAATATTCTGATGATAGATCTGATGATGATGATGATATGGCTTGTTTCATCAGAGAATTCCAGTAAATGGCCAGAAGAAACAGAAGATTTTCTAAAAGCAATAGAAAATCTAACTTCAAAGAGAAAGATGGAGACAAGATCTGCTACAATTGCAACAAACCTAGCCACTTCAGAAATGATTGTCCTAATATCCAGAAAGACAATCAAAAGAAGGAAGTCATCAGAAGGATAACTTTAGGAACAAGTTTTAAAAGAACTTCATGGTTGTTAGAACAAGATTGGTTCATGACATATATTCCTTGAGTTTTAATGATAACAAAGTATTAAAAGAACAATGGTTATATTTGATGCGTGTTTCTTGTATACATGTTCTAATACTTGTAAATATATACATTCAGAAATTGATATACAAAGGCACACTTGAGAGAAGCTGAATTGCTAGCTTCTTGTGGTGCAGAATATGAAGAACACTCTTTAAGTGATATCTGGCGTAGACTCTGAAGCTGAAGGTCTCAGCATCAGAAGAATCAACATTATTGTCTTTACACTTGATGAATGTAAATTGGCTTTTGGTGATCATTCAGAGTTAGTAATAAAGCTAGAGTTATTCGTACTACAGAAAGCAAGCTGCATTGTCAAATCAGTTTGTCAGCTATAGACTTAGTTCACAAGGCTCAAGAAAAGTTAGCATGTTGTACGAATATCGACTCTCAACGGCTCTATAGTACAGAATCTCTTTGAAGACTCAATGGTTAAACACAATACACAATGTATCAAGATTTTTTGGTGTATCTATCTTCAATGTCTCTTGTACTATGGAGAAAGCAGAGACACTTGATCAAGTTATCTCTCCAACAGCTAGTCTTCTACAAATGTTATATAAGTAGCTGAAGGTTCAAACTGAATCTTTAAACAAGGATCAACCTGATAGAGGAGTAACAAGATCAACAATTATCAACACAAATGGTTATGCAGAATTTCTGTTGTAGTTTGTAATTGTAAAAGCCTTAAGATTTCTTACACACTGAATATCTTAGAAATATTAAGAGTTTAGGTCTTTGTTATGGTGATTTATCTGTACCTCTGATATTTTTTTCAAGAACACCTTGTTCTCTATTCTGCTGAACATGTTGTTTAGCAGTTTAGATCAAAGTCTCTCGCCAAGATTCCTGAGCCATGTAAGTCTCATGCTATGTGCTAGAGAATTGAAAGTCTTAATCAAGTGGATAGATTGAGAAAATCCAAGTCTCTCTCCAATATGCTTGAGCCATGTAAGTCTCCTGCTATGTGCTAGAGCATTAAAAGTCTTAATCAAGTGGATTGATTGAGCAGAAGTCTTGGGTTCGTGGAACCTGAGCAAAGAAGTCTCAGATCGAGGGTCTGAGCAGAAGTCTTGAGCCTGAGGGGGCTTAAGCAGGAAGTCTTGAACCTGAGGGGTTTAAGCAGAAGTCTTGGGCCATTCTTAACTGATATGGACCGTCAGATTGCATGAATGATGATGATGATACATCGTAGGGCAGTAAGCACAGGGGTGTAGGGTAAGAAACCTGGGACGGCATGCATTAGATTAACCAGGTGGTCCTAACGGACGGTGCCGGAGTGGACCACCACCACCAACCCTTATTTCCTCATTGTCTTTATATGAATAACGTGAACACTTAAGCTCTCAAACGTCTATCTCTGTCTCTCTCAAACGTCTCTCTCTCTCTCTCTCTCTCTCTCTCTCTCTCTCTCTCTCTCTATGTATCATCGCCGGGATTCACATCTTGGCCGGAGAAGACGGTGGACGGCGGCGGCGTCGCGGCCTTCTCCGGTGATCCATTACCCCCAAACACAAAACATTGAACACTATCCCCCACTCAAATTAGCTCCTAAATCCAAATATGCAATTAGCTTTCTCAAAATCGCAACCAAAAAGTAGGATCGAAACTTCCGATCGAACGACTCTAGAATCAAGTTCGCTTATAATCGCTCTACACAAATCACGACCTAGCTAAATTCGCTCAACGAAACGAGGATGCAAAATCAAAATTAACACTATTCTCGCACAAATGTTCAAGTGAAGCAAGAAGATGAATCGGAAGACTTACGATGAATTCGAAGCTTGTTCAGGTACGAAACCGCTTCAACTCTGACTCTGCTCTTCTTCGCGTCTGAGAGTCGTGTTGTTGCGTGTTGCGATGTTCTTAATGAATTTTGAATTCAGTTATGGTTGTGTTAAATTTGTGATGTTGATGTTGGACTCTGCAATAAAATTCTTCTTCTTCTTGCTACAAATCTGAGTTGTTGTTGTGATGTGTTGATTCTTGATGAAAGCTTGTTGCATCATCTTTCGTACGAGATGTCGAAACCATTGAGTTGCGGCGCTGTTCTTCAAATCGCCACCGTTGTTGCAGTGAATTGCAGGTATTAAATTGAATGGTTGAACTTGGATATTAGGAAATTGTTGATGAAATCGATTCGCGGCTCAAATCATTGTTTCTTTTCTTTACAGTGAACTGATAGAGATGAGGGAGGCTTGTGATCTTCACGAAGAATTGCGGTTTCTGCAAAACTCAAATTTGTTGAATCTTGTTGAGGCTATGAAGAAGGAGTTTGGAAGATGATGTGGAAAGAATGGAGAAGCTTGGAGATGGAGATTGAGGATTGTTACAGTTAGAGAATTTTGAAGGTGTTGATTGAAAACTGTTATGGTTAGTTCTGTTAGAGAAACTGTTAGGAATTGGGAGTTATCCTTGGTAACTGTTAGAGAATGGAGTTTTTTTTAGAGTGTTATGGTGAGTTTTCTATTGTGAGATTGGTTAGGGTTGGGAAATCGGTTAGGGTGGTTATGTTAGTTCCGTTATGAATTGGTTAGGACGATTTCTATTAGGACTTGTTTTTTGTAACTAATTTTCTCTCTTCTGTTGTGTCATTTCCCTTTTATTCACTGCTATATGTATTTACAAAATTCTGTGAAGGATGTGTTCCCCATTCCATTTGCTGTGTATCTTTTTCTGATAAATTGGCTCTGCTGCTATTTATTGCGCCTTGTCCTTACTGAAATCATTCTTCTCAAGAAATGTGAGTATGAAATATATTACCAAGAACCACTGCAAAGCAATGTGAAAACATCATTTAGATGTTGATGCGCCTTCTGTGACATGTTTGACAAGTAAGTGTCCTATTAGCCCACCAAGAGCAGACAAAGTGATTTCAGGATGAATCACCTTGGTCAGAACATGGTCCAATGAATTAAACAAACTTAAAATGTCCCTTTGAGTGAATTTAATCACTAATTTATGAGTTCCCCTAGTCAGCGATCGACCGCATAGGAGTTAATTGTAGCGTGGTTGAGAAGATTCCCTTTTCCTTTTGGTAATGAAACAGGATTGGATTCTAAAAAATGGATATTGCTTTCTTCAAAATCACGTATGGATTTTGACAATAAAGCCTTTTCCACATCAAATCCCTTTGTTTTGCCTTGAAAGAGGGCCTTATTGGTTTGTAGAATGTCTACAAGTCCACGAGTGAGCTTCATGGTAATAAGGAAAGGTTCTTGAAATGTATATGACTTAAATTGAATTTATGGTCATAAGAGTGAACTTGGACAATGGTGTATTTTATTCAAAACAATTGGAGATGGATTCAGTTTATTTGGTTTTGGACTTGAATTTTACATAATGGTTTTGGGGTTAAAAATTGGGTATCGGTTTTATTTGAAATTTATATGGATATGGCAAAGTGGATACCATGGTATGGATAATTGGGTAATTGAATTTTCAAATGGATATTGAAATGGACCAAAAGAAAGTGATATGGATAATAACAAAGAAATGGATATGTAGGTGGACAATTAGACTTGGTTTAATGGACTTGTATCTTAGCTTTCCAGAGATCCATATATTAATTCATGACAAATCAAACCCGCAATCTCAATTAATCCCCCAACCTCAATCTCATGTCTCTATTAGCTTGCATTACAAGCAACAAGAAATAAACAACTGAGGGAACGACGGTGCCTTGACCATAATATGAATCCACAACTCGATCTCTTGCACCATAACCCAAGACGTCTTCACCATGAAACTTTGACCACCACTGATACTCTTGAGAAAACTTGAAGAAGATAAACTTGTAGCTTGATAAACCTTGATAAAGGAGATATTTATGACAATCTTTGCTTCAAACTTGAATGAGGAGAACCTCAAACCAAATAACAAAACCTTGATTCAAATAACCTCTGTAGCCCCATGTCTTAGAAGACCAATGCAATGTATGATAACGAGTTCATAACCTATTGTATATGCAGATGAATGCGAAACAAAAGCCAGTTATTGATGGTATAAATAGGAGGACAAATTTTGGGGTGTTACAGCTGGAAATATAATTCAACTATATTTTTCTCTAGTTACCTCTATTGTTTCTGTATGACCTAAAATTGGTTAATACTGCCATCTCAATCTAGAATATTTTCTCTACCTTTTCAATTTTTACTAAACAGGCAGATGAAACAAACTAAGTGACAACTGTAACAACAAAAACCTCAAATGTTCACTGTGAAGAACTTATAGTTACAACCACGAGTCCCAATGAGCAACCTACTTTTGGTTCGATTAATGAATGGCGTCTTAGAGAAATATCAGCCACAAATTATTCCTTAAAGTAAACCACATATATGTGAACTCCAAAGGTATAAAGGTTGATATCATTTTTATATTGACTCAATTCTCGAATTCATCTCTTTTTTTATATTGACTTTGGGTTCAAGTGATTAATACAAGTAGATGAACTATAAAGTTGTGGCAGTTTAATCACTCAAGGAATGAAAGCTCGGGCAGGTCTGAAGTTCAACTATGTCGTGACATGTCAACTATATAGTAAGCAGAAAGAGGAGCAAAAGTCGGGAGTTGTTGATATTGTTTTACATATGTAAAGGTCAGCTCAGCAATGTTATTGTGAAACTTTTTTTCCTTAGTTCTAGTTTGATATGTAGGCCCATATGGTACTGCCCATTAGGACTTTGTAGCATATTATTAATGCTTGTTAATCCCACAAGAAGGTTCCAATCATTAATCTCACACTTCAATCTCTTTTTTCAATTTCATTTTTGTTGCTTATACTGAAATTACTGTGCATCTATTTTCTGTGTTGTTGTGTTTAGTCTTGAGGGTTTTACTTGTGTTTTTATATGCAGTGCATTGGTTATAACTGCTTATATTATGAGAAGCGAGAATCTATCACTAGAAGGTGTTAAATGAAACCTTTAGTTTCTTTAAAGTCTTCAGGGACTTTCCTTTTAGTAGTGACTTTTTTTTTGTTTTTAGAATAATTTTTAGTGACTTTCCTTTTGGTAGTGACTTTCATTTTGGAGCTGTGAATTTGTTTGCCCCAATGATGGTTTTCTCGAGCATGTGTGTATTATGAAGGTCACACTATATGCTACAACAAATAGGATTTTGTGTAGCAAAATAGGATTCTTTCCATTAATGTACTTGGTGTTGTTACATATTCACACAAAATATTGAGAGTTGATGTTGTTGCTGTGTTGAATGCTCGCTGTTCATCATCATTTTATTGTTAATTGAGATATATTTCTGTCATCATTCACTATATTTTGTTTTATCCCTTTGTAACTCTATTCTCTTTGTTTTAATAAATTTATTCCAAAAAAAATATAAGCAAACCATTGCAAATTTCTATAGTGCTTATTTTGTATACATCATTTTTTCCGTTGACTTATTCCATGCTTGAAGTTGAGGAAGGAATGGGTTTCAAGAAAGAGATCCTTGACTATGAGTATGGTTAATAGTGAGGTAATGACGTAAGTAAGTAGAGTTGGTGGTATTAAACCATTTTTTATCTGTCCAGATGTTATAGCTAGTTTGGAAGTGTATAAGTGACATTATATTAGGAATGTGATGTAGAAGTGATAGTTTCTTAGAAATTATATCTAGTTTTGAAGTGTATAGCTAGTTGTTGAGAAGTTCCAAATTTGTGGTTATCGCTATCTAAGGAATAATTTAAACTATCTACTCATGTTTATGGTGTATCGGTTATGGTAGTAATGATAACGATATTTTATAACATTAATAGAGTTGGAATAGAGTTAGAATTTATTTTTTATTTTGTTTTTTTATAATAATGCTAAAATATTTAAGGTAAATTTGTTTAAATATTCACAATTTGCGGCGGTTCAAACAGCCACAATTTACCATCGCAATCAACAATAAAAACAAAAATCAAAACGATATTCCACGACGAATGGTAATTCTCGCAATATTTAGGTTACGTCAGTTTCTTAACCGTCGTGAAAGAGAACGACGATTGGTGTGACGATTTTGACAACAACTGCAATACAGCTTCGCGACGCACGTTTCTGGGACGAAGATGCAACCATCATAACATGCAAATTGCGACGATTCTAACTGTCGTGACCTGCCACAATGAACCGTCACAATTTTCCAATTTTCTTGTGGTGTAATGATTGCCTTAGAGGAGGCAAATTGAGAGGGTGGTCTAATGTCTCAATTGAAAGTGAATCTCAAACAACCCTTCTATTTGGGTTATTCTGGGTGTCAACACGAGGGAGCATTTTTAATATTGGGGTATTTATTTTTATGAGCAAAACACCTTGTGAGAGACACACCACATACTCACCAAAAACCATAAGATAATAGGTGTGTGGATTCTCCCACTTATAAATGTTTAAGTCTTCACATTTCTAACCAATGTGGGACTTTCCCACACTACTTACACTTGTTATTCTCAACACTCCCTCTTAAATATGAGTCTATCCACAATACTCCTCCTCAAGTGGAAGCTCTTTCATCCACATACACTTGTACTTCCATTGACACTCTTCAATGGAGCACTCTACCCACGACCATATAACGATACTTTCCATACAAGAGAGTCGGTCCCCTCACTCGAACCAAAGGCTCATGATACCATTGTTGGGGTTATTCAGGGTGTCAACACGAGAAAGTATTTTTTTAATATTAGGGCCTTTCTTTTTATGAGAAAAAAACCTTGTGAAAGACACACATCACATACTCACCCAAAACCATAAGGTAATAAATGTGTGGTTTCTCCCACTTACAAATGCTCAAGTCTCTACATTTCTAACTAATGTAGAACTTTTTCACACTACTCACATTTATTATTCTCAACACCTTCATTGTGACATAATGAAATCCCTTATTCCTTGGGATCTCCAAAATAAGTGGTCATATTACAAGTATGTTCCTTTAAGTAGGATTTACACACATTTTTTGAGAGAAGGAAACAAGTGCGTAAATAAAAGAGTCATGACATATTGATTTTTCACTGAGATGTGTTACCAATTTTCATTAGGGATAAGTTTTTCAAAGATATATTGAATTTTTCTTATTACAAATTTGCTTGACTTTGACTTTAAAAATTGGCGGCTCATAATTTTTTTTTACTTTTTTGTTTTTCTTGGGTAAGGTCTAGCCCCTCTAGATGTACATATTTTTTAGGCTTAAATGCACTTTTGGTCCCCATAGTATCATTTTTCTAAACTTTTGATCCCCCTTTAAAAAAACCCAGGTTTTAGGTCCCTTGTTTTATTTTTTTTGGGAATTTTTTGGTCCCCCCTCTAAATTAGGGTATGTGGCATTGTAGATTATGACATGGCAAAGCTTATAATTGCCAGCTGAATTACCACATCATTAAACACAATTTTAATTTTAAAAAATCACAAAATAAAATAACCTTATGTTATTTTTATTATTCTGAATATTTAATATAAGTAGTAACCTATCCCTAATTGCATTTCCATCGAAACATTATTTAAGAGGAAATTTCTCAGAAAATGTGAACCCTAGAACAGCAAACGATTCAAACGCACCAAGTACTCTGAAGCTTCCATGGAAAATCCTGGTCTTTCCAAGACGAGCAAAGGCGTCAAGTTCTGCCTCAGGTATGTTGTCGTATTCTTTCCCCCACGTTCTTCCTATATTTCATTTCATTCTTATTTTAATGGTAATGGTGGACCCCAAATGGTTTAGGGTTTTTTTCGTTGTATTTTATCGTACTTGGTGGTCCCTTTTTGTATTAGGGTTTAGAATACTTTGTGTTTTAGGGTTTTGTGGTCCTACCATTTCTTCATTAATTAAGTCTTGTTTGTGTGGACTCATTCTGACAATGATGTACGAATTAACACAGGCCAACCAAGTGTCAAACAATTAGGTTTAGGATTCACCATGAGGTGCACTCGTTGAAACTCATGTCAGACTGTATGTTGGTGGATTTGTTACAGAAATGGACTGGAAGTGGGATGTAGATTATCTATCATATATGGAGTTGTTTGAACTGATTAAGAAGGATAAATATGTAGACATTAAGTGGGATGTAGATTATCTGTCATATCTGTCATACCTGAGTTTTTTTAAAGGGGGATCAAAAGTTTAGAAAAATAATACTATGGGGACCAAAAATGCATTTAAGCCTATTTTTTATTTAATTTTACATAATAGTATATATTTAGTTAAATTAGGATCTCTTATGTTTATTTACGCATGTACTAGTAGCATATATTTTTTAATTTTATTTTATATAGTAGCATATACTAGTATCATTTTAAATATTACAATTTACACATGTGGTTGATTTTTTTTTCTTTTTAAATTTACTCACTCTCTCTCTTTTAGTACAAGAGATTTTACACACGTTTTTCAAATATGGAAAGTTTATTGTTGTATGTTAACTTTAAATTGACACTATATTTACAAAACTACAATTAAAAAATGAGAATAGTAAAATTCATTGATTAAGATCTTAATCATAAAAAAATACTATTAAAATTTACACCATTTTTAGCATTAACGAGTGTAATAAAGATTTGAGGATAAATAATACACACATATTTCATTATTAAGGTGTTTATTGTGTACTGTTACACACTTAAATTTAAAATGAGACTTTACATACAAATCTACCACCACATTTGTTTTATACACCATTTTTAGTAAAACCAGTGTAAATTCTTAAATTATACTATTATTTTTGTACATGTATTCATTATCAAATAAAAAAATTTAAGAAGGATTGTTTGTTTTTTAAAGTTGATTTCGCTAAGGCGTATGACTGTGTGAATTGGTCGTACCTTGAAGATATGATGGTTAAAATGGGATTTGGGTGCAATTGGCTGAAATGGATTCGCGACTCTGTTTTCAATAGTTTCACGTCGATCTTAATCAACGGGAGCCCTTCGAGGGATTTCAAGGTGGGGAGGGAGTTAAAGCAAGGCGGCCCGTTAGCTCCATACTTATTTGCTATAGCTGCTGAGGGATTGGCAAGTCATATCAGATCTGCTTCTTCTAATTCTATGCTATTTGAGTTTAAGATTAAAGATACCTCCACTGTTAGTATTTTGCAGTTTGCCGACGATACCCTCCTTATTGGAAATGGTTCGGCCACTAATATTTGGGCTTTTAAATCTATTTTGCGTGCGTTTGAATTGATATCTGGGTTCAAAATTAACTATCATAAAAGCTGTTTATTTGGGATTGGAGTGGATACAGATTTTCTGGCTGCTACTGAGGCATTTCTGAATTGTAAAACGGGAAGACTTCCTTTTAAATTTCTGGGTTTGACAGTCGGAGGGAATCCTCGTCGGTACTCCTTTTGGAAACCGACTATTACTAGCTTTAGGAACAGGCTCTCTTGCTGGACAGGGAGGACCTTGTCTATAGGAGGAAGAGTGTCCCTCATCAACTTGGTCCTGGTTAGTTTGCCTATCCATGCTCTAGCATTTTTTAAGGCCCCTAAGAAGGTAGTGAATGAGATTATCGGTATTCAGCGACGGTTCCTTTGGGTTGGCGCCTCTACCAACAATTATATTCCTTGGATTTCGTGGAATTCAGTTTGTAAGCCAAAGGAATTCGGTGGTCTTGGAATCAAACACTTAGGACGGTTCAATCGTGCATTGCTCGCTAAATGGTTGTGGAAGTTTACTGTTGGCGGCAATGAGTTATGGAGGAAAACTCTTGTCACCAGATACGGTAACTTGAGTATTAAAGTTCAGACCTACCAGGATGTTGGCAGATTGAAGTCAGATTCTCCTTGGATGACTGATATTCTGTCGAACGCAGTCACCGAGCTTCAAGAAAATTTCTGCGATTTCTTGGAATGTTCTGTAGGTGGAGGGGAAGATGTTGCTTTCTGGCAGTCTGCTTGGACGGGGAATTTGGCGTTGAAATTCCAATTTCCTTCTCTGTTCGATAATTGTAGAAAGAAGGCGATGTCCGTTAGTCAGATAGGAGTTTGGGAAGGAACTCAATGGCAGTGGAAAAAGCCTTCATTGGTGGATAGCGCTAATTCTGGAAATTCTGAGTTTGAAATGAGGACCTGCAATTATTTTTTGGAAAATTTCTCTGCGGTTAAAGATGCTTCTGATAAATGGCAATGGACGCTAGATGATTCTAAGGTGTATTCGGTTAAATCCTTCTACCATTTCTTGAATTCGTTCTTATTAGTTGAGCTCCAGCCTGATATTGCAGATTCGCTGGGGTTACTTTGGAAGACGGTGATGCCGACGAAAGTCTATATTTTTGGTTGGAGATTGGTGCTCGATAGGCTCCCGACGAGATGTAACTTGGAGAAAAGAGGAGTAATCGATAATGAGCATGATAAGGTTTGTGTGCTTTGCTTCCGTAATCTTGAGGATAACACCCATCTCTTCTTCTCGTGTCACTTCTCCTTATTGGTGTGGGCCAAGATCTGTGATTGGGTTGGTATCAGTAGAATTTCGGAAGATTCTTGCAGTCTCCATTTGAAGGCTTGGAACCTGAAACTTAAGGGTCGAGGTAAAGTCGGAAAGATAAACTCTATATAGTTTATGTCTTGTTGGATCTTATGGAAGGCTAGAAATAATATAATGTTTAATGATGCTTTGTATAATGTGGAAGATATTGTTAGTCTTATTAAAGTTGTATCGTGGAATTTGTTGATTTTAGGTCATGAAGATAGTAGAAAATGTAGTCTTTACGAATGGCATAAATTCCCGTTCGATTTTTTGTAATTGCCCTCCTTGAGTTTGGAGGTGTTGTTTTGGTTTGAAATTCCATTAATCTCCTATTAATGAATTGCTTATCAAAAAAATGATATAATTATAAAGTCTGATTCCGAAGATCTTCCAGCCAATTCTCCATCAATATTTCTTCATTCATTCCTATTCTAGCCCAATCATTAATCAATATTTCTTCATTCATTCTTATTCTAACTTACAAATCTTTTAAAACTTTATATCATCAATTCAGATTCTATTTGAATTGACTTATTTTAATTTATTTATTGAAATATATGTACTTAAAAAATTGTTTGTGATAATTTGTGAAAAGAACTTATTACATATTTATAAATTATTTTTAACTTATTATAATAAAATAAATAGTATAATTTGGCTAAAATACGAAAAACATATATCTTTTAAGAAAAACATTCTTCAAGATTGTTTAAATAATATTAGCTTCTCTTAAGAGAATTTTTAAAAAGGAAAATGCTTATTAATAAGAAAATGGGAAAACAAAAAATACAAAAAAAATTCTCAACCATTCATTATCACCACTATTCCATGATCTCTATTAAAATGAAAATTAAATTTAAAATCAATTTAAAATGCATCTCTAAAATAGTGACATGTGTGTATTCTTGCATTTCTTCTTTAAATTATTTCGTACTAAATAGTACTAATCTTTTAAAAAATAAAATATAAATCAAACATGTTTGTTAAGACTGAAATACTAAACAATACCATATCTAAAAAATGGTAAATGTATGAAACATTAATTTCTAAATTTAATTATTGAAAATTAAATATTAAGTAGAATTATTAAATAAACTTCAAGTGAGATTCCAGATATGAAATAAATTAATTCAAGTGAGATTCCAGATATGAAATAAATTAAAACACTATACCAACAATCCAGATCAAATAATTTGTCCTTGTACTGATCATGTTTTCCGAGAAGATTATGGGTTTATCATAGCTTATTAGGGTGTGTTCGGTTTAAACTTCTAATTTTCGAATTAGGGACCTTCGCATCTTGATTAGCTTTTGGTGCCTGTGGTGTTCTTCGCGTCCTGTATCAGTCTGTGTTATTGTCTGGGTGAGGTTTTCGGTCTTCTTCATTGGCATGGTTTGGGATATTGCTACTAAGAAAGGGTTTTGTTTCATATCGCCAAAATGGGATGTTTTCTCGAAGGGGAAACGATCTTGGGATGGCTCATCTGTTATGTCGGTGTACTTTCCTGAGTTCCCTGGTCGTATGAGCTCTGCGGAATTCTTTGAGTTATTTGGTTGTGAAGGAGATGTGGTGGAGGTGATGATCTCTCCTAGGCGGAACATTCTGGGCAAACGGTTTGGTTCCGTAAGGTTTACAAATGTGTTAGATGCAAGGGTACTTGCGGTGAAGATCGATAACATTCAGATTGATGGACGGAAGATTCATGCTAATCTTCCTAAGTTTGATATAGGTAATAGGTTCAAGACGAAGATGGATGGTGGAAAAGCTTTTGAAGGCCATCATCGGCGTTTTGATCATCGTACTGAGGTGACCAAGAACCTATCTTCTCCTTGGAAAGAGGGATGCAGTTCGTATGCTGATGTGGTTCGAAAGGTGGGATTTTCAGATAAGGCTAAAGTGAATGATGGAACAAAGTTTGGCGTGGTTTATTCATCGGATAGTTCGCGGAAAGATATTCTCAGAAAAGCTTATATAGGCTCTACTATCGTACCCGGTATGTCTTATAAGGTGAAGCTTGGGTTGGTTTTGAAGGGGAACAATGCTATTGAAATCACTCTGATCGGGCCTTCTCTATGCCTCCTGGAAGAAACAACGGATGGTGAAATATTCAATCTGATTGAAAATGGTCAATCGGTTTGGAAGAAATGGTTCCTGGATATAAAGCCTTGGAAGGAAATTGATGTTGATATCGAGAGGGTGGTTTGGTTGTGGTTGAGCGGAGTTCCGGTACATGCGTGGCACCTAGATTTCTTTGAGGTTTTTGCGAGCTCCTTCGGGACATTCATCAAGGCCGATGAAGCCACTGTTTCCGGTCTATGTAAAGATGTTGCTAAAATTCTGGTTAAGGTTCCTTTTGGTTTCATTTTTTGGGATTTCTTGGACGTTATTATTGATGAACTTCCCTTCAAGATTTTCATCCGTGAAGTTGTTATGGAGCCAGTGAGGGGATCGTTGGTGAATAGTGATAACGTGATCTCTGAAACGGAATCGGAGTTGTCCTGTTCGGAAGATGAAAGAAGGAGCTATTTTAATGGCTTCCAGGGTGTTGTTGACGAGTTTCGACCGGAGGTTTCAGATCCTCACATTCTCTCTCCGGTTGAGGAAGAAGACTATTCGCTGGAAGTTGGTAGGGCCACGTCGGCTACTTCTTGCCCATCGGTCAATGTGTTTTGTTCTAGGGACAAAATGCTGCAATGTTCTGTACCGGGTGATAGACACAGGGGGATGGATATAGATGAGTTGGCAGGATTAGGGACTTTTGATAAAGCAATCTCTTCTATTAAGGAGCTTTCTCAATTGCCAATCCCTAGGTGTCAGGAGGATTTGGTTGTTAGGAGGAGTGAGCAGAACAGCGTGGGGAATAATGCTCCTTGTAATATCTCAAATTTCAGCCTGCTTTTGGGGAGAGTGCGCAAGTTTGTGGTGGGCCCACTGTACCTTGTACAGTTTCTCTCACTTTTCCAGTGAGCGAGCTTTTTGAAGAGGGGATTAATAAAGAGGAACATAAGAAACGTTCTTTTAAAAACAGCAGTAGAAGGAAGGTGTTAAAAAGTTTAAATTTGAAACACCTTTATGAGGTGGGTGGTCATTTTTCTAGCTGTAATAAGAAACAAAGGAAGCACAAGAGTTTCATAGGGAGAAAGGGAGATTGTCGTTATTATTCGTTGATGTCGGGAGGAGGGAAGGCGTATAGTGAAAGTAGTAGGGACAGCAAGGATTCTGGTATTAGGGCGGTGTTCCATGGCGAAAACTCGGCGGAGTCTGGAATCGATAGATGCAATCTAAGAATTATGGAGAATTTAGATTCTAATATTTGTGATATTTTATGGAAGGCTATCTCAAATTTGGGAGTTGAAAAGGGTGAATCAAAGGGAGATTTTCAAAGAAGATTATCTGAAATGGAGAGAGTTGATAAAGCAAAATTGTTTAGTGGGAAGGCGAATTTAAATTGGTTGAAATGATTGTGGGAATTATGAATATTAGAGGGGGATGCAACAGAGCTAAAAGGAGTAGGATTTCTCATATTATCGCTAAGGGCAAAGCGGACATGTTTTTGATTCAAGAAACAAAAATTCAAGATTTGTCGGACAATGTGGCTCGGAGTTTTTGGAGAAGGGAGGAAGGTTTAATTGGTATGGTGAGGACGGCAAGGCTAAAAGTAGGATTGATTGGTTCTTAGTAACAAATGGTATTGTGGAAAAATGGGGGCGGTGGGTCAATTGATTGGTGAGAGGGACATTTCCGATCATTGTCCGATTTGGCTTTTAGTTGATAAATCAGATTGGGGTCCGAAACCTTTTAGAGTTAATAATGAATGGTTTTCTAACTCTTTTTTCCTTCCTTTTGTCGAAAAGGTGTGGAAAAATATTTATGTGGCCGGGAGGAAAGATTTTGTTCTTAAAGAAAAGTTGCTGTTATTAAAAAAAAGTCTAAAGTGGTGGAACACCAATATTTTTGGAAGATTCGATTTGGGAATGGAGGAGGGCGTTAAGGTTTTGAATGAAGGGGATGACGAGGAGGTGGATTTAGGGGAGTTTGAGGAGGAAGAACTCTTGAGAAAGAAAAAAAGGGCTAGTAGCATGTTTTGGGTGAATTTGAAGATTAAGGAAAATATGCTCATTCTAATAGCCGTTATTTCCATAGAGTAATGAAAGAGAGGAGGAGGCGTAACTTCATTGGCTCTATTCGGTCAGAAAATGGTATTATTAATAAGGTAGAGGATGTTAAGGAGGGAGTGAGAAATCATTTCGCTTCTAAATTTTTGGAAACGGGCTTGGATAGGCTGAGACTTGATGGCATTGACTTTAAGGCTATTAGCCTTACGGAGATATAAATTTGGAGATGGTGGATAGTAGTTGCTCTTCTTTGAAGGCGGATTGTTCTTCCTTTTGGTGGAGAGATTTATGTAGTTTGGAAAAAGGTTTACCGTGTAATGGTTTTGTTTCTAATTGTAAATTTTCCATTGGTAATGGTTTTTTATTGTCTTTTTGGAACTCTTGGTGGATTGGAGAGTGTTGTTTAAAGGATAGTTTTCCTATTCTTTTTCAATTATCTTGTCTTAAAGGTGTTTCGGTGGCTTGCATGGGAGGATGGATAGAGGAGAGGTGGTCTTGGAGTGATTTTGGGGTGGCCGGTCCCTTGGAGGGTTATTCGGTACGTGATTTTTATAATTTTCTTTTAAAGTACCGCATTCCTTTTGGGCCGAGCAATATATTCGATGAAGCTTATTCTTTTATTTGGAATTTAGAAGTCCCATCTAAGGTTAAGGTTTTTAGTTGGAGGAGTTTTTTGAATAGGCTTCCTACTAAGGTTGCTCTCTTTGGTAGAGGTTGTGTTTTTCCGGGTAGTGGTATGGAGTGCATTTTTTGCTCTTCGGCGGAGGATTCATTAGACCATATTTTTTTGAATTGTTGTGTTGCTAAGTTGGTTTGGAAGGAGATGGCCGATTGGATCAGTTTTGAGGAATGGGGAGCAAATAACATTAAAGAAAGTTTTTTAAAGTGGTGTGCTTTTTCTAAACTTAGGAGGGTGAAGAAAGGGAAAGTTGGTTGTGTTTGGTTGGCTACGACTTGGTATATGTGAAATTTGCGGAACGGAATTATTTTTAGGAATGATAATTGGAATGTGTTGGATATCGTTTGGAATATTAAGACGATAATTTGGAGATGGTCTTTCATCGGGAAAATTACCCGCTCCAATTTTAGCTTTTATGAGTTTAGTAGGTTCCCTTTGTACTACTTGTCTTAAGGCTTAATTGGGTTGTAATTTTCTTTTTGGCTCGTGATTAGCCTCGTTTTTTGTTTTTTGTAAGTGGGTTCGAGAACTCATTGTTCTCGCTATCATTGAATTCTTGCTTATAAAAAAAAAAATTAAAACACTATACCTTGTTATAGTATGCACCCTGATTGCAATTAAAACAACTAGTAGCAAGAGTTATATAATGGACGTTTCTCAATTTGAAATGGACTTCCAAATAAAAAAATTAAGGTATGACATCACTAATGATCTAAACTATATAATGTAAAAGAAATTAGACTTAATTGCAATTTTAACGTATTTATTTTCATTTTTTTCTTCAGTTTTGATCCATTTATAAAGAATTAACAAATTAAATTTATAAATAAAACTTGTGGTGGCAAGGGACTTTGAAAACCCAACTTCGTAAAGCAAGAAATCAATTTGCTAAGACTATCACAACGTTATCACTAATATTCTGAATTTTCATGTTTGATTTGGTTAGGAATATAGTTCCTAAAGGGATGTTTAAAAATATGGTTAACTAAATTATATATTAGAATTGAATTGCATTGTACTGGCCATTTAAATGATTAATGATCTCAACCATTTAATTAAAACAATTCAAATTCAATTTAAAATCGTTTCAGAACCAATTTTATTTTATAAATTGACTTAATTATATAAATTAATTAGTTTTTAATAAAAGGAATAAAAATTTATTGAGTAAAAAAAATTCTAGAAAATACATTTTTTATTTTTTGAAAAATAATTGTTTTTCTTGAAAAAAAACTAACATCGATCTTGTCCGAAAAATTGATTTTTTTCAAAAATAAGAAACTTCGATTTTTTTCGAAAATACAATAAATCGAAAATATGAAAAAGTCGAGTTTTTTCATAAATATAAAAAGTCGAGTTTTCCCAAAAATATGAAAAAGTCGAGTTTATTTATAAAAATAAAAAAATCGAGTTTTTCCGGAAATATGAAAAAATTGAGTTTTTTTGGAATTATGAAAAAGTCGAGTTTTTTTCGTAAATATGAAAAAATCGACTTTTTCAGAAATATGAAAAAGTCGAGTTTTTTCGGAAATATGAAAAAATCGAGTTTTTTCATAAACATGAAATATTCGAGTTTTTTCGGAAATATGAAAAAGTCGAGTTTTTTCGGAAATATGAATAAGTCGAGTTTTTTCGAAAATATGAAAAAATCGAGTTTTTTCGGAAATATGAAAAACTCAAGTTTTTTCGGAAATATGAAAAGTCGAGTTTTTTCAGAAATATGAAAAAATAGTTTTTTCAAAAATACGAAAAAGTAGAGTTTTTTTAGAAATACAAAAAAGTCGAGTTTTTCAGATATATGCAAAAGTCGAGTTTTTTCTTAAATATGAAAAAGTCGATTTTTTTCGAAAATATGAAAAAATCGAGTTTTTTTGGAAATATGAAAAAGTCGAGTTTTTTCGGAAATATGAATAAGTCGAGTTATTTCTGAAACACGAAAATATCGAGTTTTTTCGGAAATATGAAAAAGTCGAGTTTTTTCGGAAATATGAAAAGTCAAGTTTCTTCAGAAATATGAAAAAGTAAAGTTTTTTCAGAAATACGAAAAAGTCGAGTTTTTTCAGAAATACGAAAAAGTCGAGTTTTTCAGAAATATGCAAAAGTCGAGTTTTTTCGTAAATATGAAAAAGTCGATTTTTTTCGGAAATATGAAAAAATCAAGTTTTTTTGGAAATATGAAAAAGTCAAGTTTTTTCAGAAATCAGAAAAAGTCGAGTTTTTTCGGAAATATGAAAAAAAATCGAGTTTTTTCTGAAATATGCAAAAGTCGAGTTTTTTCATAAATATGAAAAGTCGAGTTTTTCCGCAAATATGAAAAAATCGAGTTTTTTCATATATATGAAAAAGCCGAATTTTTCCGGAAATATGAAAAACTCGAGTTTTTCGGAAATTTGAAAAAGTCGAGTTTTCCGGACATATGAAAAAATCGAGCTTTTTCAGAAATATTAAAAAGTCGAGTTTTTTCGGAAATATGAAAAAACCGAGATTTTTCGAAAATATGAAAAAGTCAAGTTTTTTCGAAAATATGAAAAAATCGAGTTTTTTCATAAATACAGAAATTCGAGTTTTTTGGAAGTACAAAAAAAAAACATTTTTTTTCCAAAAAATACGAAAAATGAGGTCTTTTAGAAACTCGAAAATTCAATATTTTTTTTTGAAAATACAAAAAATCGATGTTTTTTGGAAATGTTAAAAACGAGTTTTTTTTTCAAAAATATGAAAAAAGCAAGTTTTTTTTGGGAAAAAACGAGAAAGCATTTTTTTCGAAAATACAAAATATGAAAATAAAATAAAAAATTGAAATTAAATATTTTGAAGAATATTTTTTTTTAATATAAAAAAATTTAAATTTTTATAAATTAGTTATTATTAACACCCTATGTACAGTTATTAAATCCCATCTAACTTTATCTCTCAGTACATCAATTAGAAAGACTCTATTTTTTTCTTCAGTTATCATTCTTATTTTAAAATGGTATAATTTTTATTTTCAAAGACGAATTGTATATTATAGCTCTGTTTGGTAAAAATAGTAGTTAGTTGATAAGTTAATTGATAACTTAATTATAACTTATGACTGAGGGCTGATGACTGATAGCTTATGACTTATAGCTGATGGCTGAGGATTTATAGCTGATAAGCTAATTGAAGTGTTTGGTAAAATTAGCGGTTCAATTAGTTGATAAATTAAGATGACATAAAAAACATTTAATATATAATTGATTTATTTAAATCTATACCTATATATAAAGAGGATATGTGTTTTTGGACTGACCTATTTCTTTTCCAAATTTACCCTTATAAAACTCACTTTAATACAAATTTACCCATATGTAACTCCCAAAAAATTGATGTACATGTTTATGTATTAGAATTAAAGTGTCACTCAATATTCACGTTCATTGTTGAAATGTATTCATATGTGTTACTCATTCATACATTTAATACCCACATTACTTTTGTTTTATTATTCTTAATTCTTCTGTTGATACCATTGAAGGAAGATATATTCAAAAGTATGGTATCTTCTCTTTCATATCTTCTTTCTTAATAGGGGCTATGATAGGGAGTGGAATTATAATTATATTAATTAAGTTTATTTAGAATTTATATAAATAGTACTTTATTTATAATGCTATTTTAGTGGGCTCTTATTAATATTTGGGTCATTTTATCTTATTACCCATTAGAGGTATTATATATTGTGGTCTCATAGAGACATTAGAAATCAATCAATGAAAAAGTGTTATCTTTAATTTTTATCTTCCTTGTAGTTTTATTGCTTCTCATAGTTTTCTCTAATCTTGTTAGGGTTTAGCATTTTGCTTCCTAACAATTGGTGCTTTCATCCTTGAACACCAAACCCTCCCATGGCATATCAATATCATCCCACCATAAACACCACTCCTACCACACCTTCATTTCCATCCTTTCCATGAGAACTTTTTTCCCCTTATTACACATATCCATATGTTACAAGTTCATCACCATGTTTATATTTTAATTATGGGTATACACCACATCCACCTAACCCATATTCATCCTATTCTACATTTCATTACTCATACTACTACAATAATTCCTATCAATTCCAAAACCCAACAAACAACTCCTCCATCTTTGGTCATAAATATCAAACCCATTTTAGTCATAGAAGAAATTTTGAGAAACACTTGAAAGTGTTTCATCTCTGTTTTAAGAAAACTTCTCAAAAGAAAAATTTCAAAACCCTTCTTTTTCACAAAAAAAAAGAAAATTGCTAGCGTTCAGAAGGAGAGGAAGCAACAGAAAGGAAAGGAAGCGGCGCCGAAATCAGAAGATTGGGATTCACATGCGTTACCGGCGAGCATAACGGATTCACATGAGATAATGGCTTATCGTTTTTGCTCCTCTTCTCCTTCCTCTCTCCTCCACGACCCACCCTCCTTCTCTTCCTCTTTCCGCAAACCCAAACTTCGACACTTTCCATCTTCTCTCACTCCTCTATCCAAAGCCATTCTTCAATCCAACAATGTCTCACTACAAGAACCCATTCCTCAACAACAGCCCGAAAAAGACGCAAATTTTGATAACCCAGTTACTAAATCTACTTCCTCGAAAAGCAGTCACATATGGGTCAATCCCAAAAGCCCCAGAGCCAAACAAATTGCGAAGAAATCTCATGATGCAAGGTATAATTCTCTTCTCAAGCTTTCCAAAGTCTTTGGATTCATGTAATCCCACTGAAGATGATGTTTCTAGAATTTTAAAGAGGTTAGGAGAAAATATTATAGAACAGGACGCAGTCATGATCATCAATAACATGGAGAATTCTGTTGTTGTACCTTTTGTTCTTCACCTAAGATTGGATGGTGCAGAGAAGGTGTTTGATGAAATGGTTAACCGAGGGGTGAAGCCTAATAATATTACTTTTTCGACTATAATTAGCTGTGACAGGCCTTGTCTTTTGCCTCCTTTAGTTTATGAAGAGATTAGGGATATGTTGAGGAAACAAGGTGAGGTTAGTGCTAGGTTGTTGCAGAGAATAAGAGACTGTGTTCAGAGGTGGTATCAAGAGGAAGGTTATGCTCGTGCTCAGGTTGTTAATTTTGGTAACCTTATTACACGTGAGGTTGTGTGTGAGGTTGTTGAAGGGGATATTACAAACTTGTCTATTCAGTATTTGGTTAAACTTGGTAATGTTATTGAAGGCAACACGGAAGGATCTGTTGTTTCAAGAGAGCTTCCAGAACAACTTCTTCCGGGTCATACTTTTAACATTGAAGCTTGGAAACAAGCTTGGAGGAACATAAATTCCCTGGCTTTGTTTTCCAACATTGAGGTGAATCCTTATGACTCACAAAAAAGGCCTGGTACTGGTGCTTATTTGGATGAAAAAAAATTACAATAACAGAGAACTAGTGCTAATATGAACTCAAGAAGAGGTGGATTATCAGTTCCTAGTTATTTTGGACCTATGCCAAACACAGGATTTGTAATGCAGTATCCAAGTTCACCACTTTCTAGTCCAGTTTTGTCTGGATATCTAGAAGGAAGTCCTGGCATTTCAGGAGGTAGAAATGAAATGAAACCTTTCCCAGCTTCTGGTAGAAATGGAGGCGTGTTATCTGGATGGCAATGTCCAAGGTCTTTTGATAGTGCTCAAGACCCCAAGATTGTTAACTTCCTTGAAGAGTTGAAATCTGGCAAAGGTCGCAGATTTGAGCTATCCGATATTATTGGACATATCGTTGAATTTAGTGCTGATCAGCATGGAAGTCAATTTACACAGCAGAAGTTAGAAAGTTGTGGTGTTGAAGAGAATGCATTGGTGTTCAAAGAGGTTCTTCCACATGCTTCTAAATTAATGACTGATGTATTCGGTAACTATGTTATACATAAGTTTTTTTAGTATAGAAACCCTGAGCAGAGGAAGGAACTTGCAGATAAACTTGCTGGTCAGATACTGCCTTTGAGTCTGCAGATGTATGGTTGTCGTGTAATCCAAAAGGCACTCGAGGTTATTGAGCATGAACAGAAAGCTCAGCTTGTTCGTGAGCTAGATGGAAATATCATGAGATGTGTTCGGGATCAAAATGGGAATCATGTAATACAGAAATGCATTGAACCTATACCCACCCAAAAAATTGGCTTTATACTATCTGCATTTCATGGGCAAGTCGCTAATTTATCAATGCATCCTTATGGATGTCGAGTCATTCAGAGAATTCTAGAGCACTGTACAGATGAGGTTCAGTGTCAGTTTATCGTGGACGAAGTATTGGAGTCAGTTTGTTCTCTTGCTCAGGACCAGTATGGTAATTATGTTACCCAGCATGTGTTGGAGAGAGGAAAATCTCAAGAAGGGAGCCAAATAATCAGCAAGCTGTCAGGACATGTTGTTCAATTAAGTCAGCACAAGTTTGCTTCGAATGTTGTGGATGAAGTGCCTTCAATATGGGTTGACCGTGCTGGTGTAAAAGCTAATATCACTGAGAATTTTTCTCGTCAGAGTAAATTCACTTATGGATTGGTAATGGAAGAGATTCAGTTTTTGAAATTGAAGGAGATTCATGGTTATTCTTTAAGGCATGGATTCCTTCGGAGGAATGAATTGGTTGCCAATGCTTTGGTCGCTGGATATGCAAAGTGTGGTTCACTGGATTATGCGGAGGGTGTGTTTGCTGATATGGAGTTGAAAACAGTGAGTTCTTGGAATTCGGTGATTGGCGGTCATGCGCAGAATGGTTTTCCTGGAAAGGCTTTGGATTTGTACCTTGTGATGAGAGATTCTGGCTTGGATCCTGATTGGTTTACAATTGGTAGTCTTCTTTTGGCTTGTGCTTGACTGAAGTCTCTGTCTTATGGGAAAGAGATTCATGGTTTTATGAGTCCCGCGAAAAGACCACTCAGGATGCGTTAATGCTGGGCTTGATTGTTCTGTTTAAGCAATGGGATCCGGGAGTAGGTTTAGAACCTTGAGGACAAGGTTTAAGTGAACCCCGCGGCAATGATAGGGAGTGGAATTATAATTATATTAATTAAGTTTATTTAGAATTTATATAAATAGTACTTTATTTATATTGCTATTTTAGTGGGCTCTTTTTAATATTTGGGCCATTTTATCTTATTACCCATTAGAGGTATTATATATTGTAGTCTCATAGAGACATTAGAAATCAATCAATGAAAACGTGTTATCTTTAATTTTTATCTTCCTCATAGTTTTATTGCTTCTCTTAGTTTTCTCTAATCTTGTTAGGGTTTAGCATTTTACTTCCTAACAGGCTATGTTACATTCTCACTTTATCTCCCACAATTTCATCCTACATAGCATTTGCGGTGGAAAATATGCCCCTACTAAAGTGACATGTATATCCATTGTGTTGTCATATAATCTTATCAATATAGTTCAACGTATAGTTCAAATATTAAAAAAGTTAGAACTATGGGTTAAAGTGATCACTATTGTTAGCACAATAACTACACTGAAGTTATTAAGAAGATTGTGGAAAAAAACTATTTCCCAAATAATTGAAGTATTCATTGTCGTAGAACTATTTTTTATAAATTATAAGCATTTGCATTTGTGATTTTATTGGGCTGACCCTTTTTAATTCCAAAATTAACCTTATATAATTGTTCATTTTTTCAAATTTTATTCTCCAGCCTTTTCAAAAAGAATAAACGGTAAAAAAAAGTTGAGGAGCAGTTACATTTAGAGCAGTTAAGGTATTATTCATATTTAAGTACACGGTCTATCCGTCACTCTATTTTACGATTAAATCCATAAAATCAAACGGTTTTAAAAAAGCAGGAGGAAAAAACAAATTGTTTTACAAGATGTAACGCCCTGTATAATATATACCTAGAATAATATCATACAAGTGTTTTATTTGGTACTGACACCATCATAAGTGCCTAATGGCGTAATTCACATACTTGACCATTCTAAAAACATCAACACAATCTATGGTACAAGATATGGAAACTAGCCAAAACAATAAAAACTAAGATCAATATACAATATCCTCAATTGTATACATCAAATTACACAATGGAAAACTAAAGCTAAGCTTCTCTTAAAAATCAAACCTGCAAACACTGGCTGAAAAATAACAACAATAATGGGGTGAGATATTAATCTCAGTGAGTTCCCTATCTTATGGATTCTCTCGGCTTTACAGGGTTCTAGCCAATCCTAACTCAAGTCAAAAGGGAAGGGAAATGACCTTGAGTTCACAATCTCACACTATATGGAAACATGTTTATGAGTCCATTAACTCAAAATTATCACTAATCGACAACCTTATCAAGGCATCCCCTTTTCCCATCCTCTTCTACGTCTAGAAGTTGGAACGAGTCATGGATCCTCGTAGATTACTTGGCATACGAGATGGATTTGGAAACTAAGGGACATGTTATCACCTTACGAATCGTCACTTCACACGGTCTGTACACCGTCACAAGTCTCTTTACCATATAGGTTCCATTCGTACTATACTCGGGAATCAAACCTACCAAATAATCGTGCATTCATTCTAGAGGAGCTCGTTACTCATGGAACGACACATATTAGGGAAACGGTTACGATTACGTGATTTCACATACAAACATAATTGTATTCGACAATCATAAGGCTATATTCGCCTTAAGGCCCGTCGCCTTTTCTCATAATTACAATGGTTCACACATGTTCCTGTAGACATATATTTTCGACACCATGTCTTGGTAGGCAAAATGATGTTCTTCAACTGAAGAAAATGGCTACAGATGAGGAAGAAAGAAAAAGAAGGTATTCAAAAGAAGTTTTCGACACTTCGACAAGAACAGCATTTCAACATTTTGACAGAAACATAAGGAAGTTTTCGTCAGACAAGGTTTAAGGGACATTTGTTACTTTTCGACAATTCGACAAAGTGAAGAGGCGCAACGCTTCGACGCAAAGGGAAAATTCAAATTCAAAAGATATGACGTTTGGCAGAAGACGCGTGGAAGCTTTAGAAGAAAAGAAGACATGCAGAAGGCCAAGTGTCAAAGATTTAGAATTTTTCCGTTACTAAACAGTTATTGTATTTTTCTATAAATAGGATAGTTGTTGTAGAATTTTAGTGTGTGAAAACTTGTACAAAATTCCTGTAAATACTCAAAGTACCCGTGTGAGAGAAAAGAGTTTGTTATCTGGAAAATGTACATGTGAACACCATCTTTTAAGTTTATAAAAATTCAAAGTCTTTTATAATTGCCTTTACTTTTCCCAGTCATTTATCCTTTGTCATTTACTTTATGCAAGTTTTACTTTCATTCAACTTATTTTTCGCCAGAAGTTGTTAGTTAGTTCTTTAACCAAACCATTCATACATAAAAGATACAACAAAACAAACCATTAAAACACCATTCTTCTAAGAGTTAGATAAATTTTGCACATGTATCCCAGGATTTGTGTGGTTGGTCCTGCAAGTAACCCAATTTTATAAGAGATTGGTAAACCAGAGGTTGTTCGCCAAAATCTACAGGGAACAAATTGGCACGCCCAGTGGGACTAGTGCGAAATTTTAGAATTTTTACAGAATAACTCTTAGCCAAATAGTTTCTACTTCGTCGTATGCTTTTGAGAAGCGGTAAATTAGCCGTAACCGACGTAGAAAGACCTAAAAGAACAAGAGTAAGAAGAATGGCAAATCAGCCAAATAATCCAAATCCAAATGAAACCATTCCAGTTTCCAACCCTATCCCTTCAACAAGGGGAAATGTGGATTCAAACCCTGTTTTAGAAGAGGTTATGCCTTCGTCAACAGGATCTATACCAGCGGTTTCGCTCTCCCAAAATATGCCTAGTTCTTCCACAATGGGACATTCAATGCCCATGGGGACGCCTCCTCCTGGAGGACATAATTATAGGCCATTTCAGACAAATTTTTCCATGCCTATGTTTGGTAGAGAACAACCATATAGAATGCCAACTTCAGTGATGGCAAACTTGCAAAATGCACCATCCTTGTATTCTGATGCCATGGTCCACGTATCTTCACCACTACAAGGGTTGGGATATGGTGGAAATACGAGTAGATTGAACCAACCCCTACCAAATTTCCAAATGCCAGCAATTACAAATAATTCTGCGCAAGTAATTCGACAACAAATGGACGAAATTAATCATGATATGGTCCAAATGTTGACACAACAAATGGGAGCAGTGTTTAACCCTTTAATACAAAACACTACCCAAACCAACCAATTGTTGGCTGCGCAAATGACACGTATTGCTGACTTTTTTTGTGTTCCCCAAACGCGACAAAGAGAACAAGTAATTCAAAACCCAGTAGTGACTATCGAAGAGGAACCCACAATAAATCAAAGGCCTTTAGAGAATCCTCAGGCAAACCCTAGAAACCAAGAGGCAGTGGTCGAACAGCCGCGTGTCGAAATCCCCGTTCAACAAGAACCTAGGAGGATAATAGTCCCGAGAGGCCAAGATGCTGATGATGCGTTGCAACAGCAAATACGATATAATAACCTGCCTGCCGAAAATAATTTAGCAGCCATGGTCGAAAGGATAATGGCGCAAAATGGGGTAAATGTAGGATTACAAAGGCCTAGTTATGCTTCCCCATTGTCTGAATATGTTCTACGACAGGAATTACCTCCAAGGTGGAAAGTACCCAAATTTACCAAATTTTCAGGGGACACTAGCGAATCCACCATAGAACATATAGCGCGTTATTTGATCGAAGCAGGAGAAATAGTCCATAATGAAAATTTGAAAATGAAATACTTCCCAAGTTCTTTGACGAAAAATGCGTTTACCTGGTTTACATCCTTGCCTGCAAACTCTATATTCACTTGGACCCAATTAGAAAGATTGTTCCATGAACAATTTTATATGGGTCAGACTAAAATAAGTTTGAAGGAATTAGCCAGTGTTAAGAGGAAATTTTCAGAGCCTATAGATGATTACCTAAATAGGTTTAGGTTGCTTAAGGCAAGATGTTTCACACAAGTGCCAGAGCAAGAGTTAGTCGAAATGGCTGCAGGGGGTCTAGATTATTCTATAAGAAATAAACTAGACACTCAATATTTAAGAGATATGGCACAATTAGCAGACAGGGTAAGACAAATTGAAAGGCTAAAAGCTGAGAAATTTAGATCAAATAAAAATAAAAAGGAAAGAGTGGCCTATGTAGGAGTATGCCAGGATAATGATAGTCACGAAAATGAACTAATTTTGTTCGACGAATAAGAAATTGATTTGGTAGAACTAAAGTCAGGCCCACCATACGCCTGTAAAGTACTAGCTCCGTCGAATGGGAAAAATCCAGTCAAACCTGAAAAGAATGATAAGTTTCCTAAAAGAACTTATACGTTCGACGTCACCAAGTGTGACAAAATTTTCGACTTATTAGTCAAAGATGGTCAATTAATAAAACCAGCAGGCACTAAAGAGCCTCCTGTGGACCAACAGAAAAAGAGAGGTTTTTGCAAATACCATAACTTTTTGGGTCATAAAACTTCTCAATGTTTCCTTTTCAGGGATCTTGTTCAGAATGCAATCCGTGATGGAAGACTGAAGTTTGGAGACAAATCAAAACAACAGATGAGGATTGACTCAAACCCCATGCAGGTGGTTGAAGCCAATTATGCTGAACCTTCCACTGTGAACATGGTGGAAGTCAAAGTAGCTTCTGATTGTAGTTTTGAAATGGTGGAAGCTGCTGAGGGCTTCGACAATAATATTAACATGGTGGAGGTTGCTGATGACCTCCTAGACAAGCCTGAAGTGGAAAAAGTATCCAAGGACTTTGTAGACCAGCCAGTGTCAGTCAAGATTACTGAAAATCTTGATGTAGGAAATTCGAATGACCATATCAACAAAGTTGAGACTACTGAAAGTTTCAGCAAACAGAACGCAGTTGAGACTACTGAAGGTTTCGACAGAAAGAACAAAGTTGGAGATACTGAAGTCTTCGACAGTCAGAAGAAGGAGGAAACTACTGAAGGTTTCAACAACCAGAATGTAGTTGGAATTACTGAAGGTTTCGACGAAAAGAATAACAACAAAATTCCTGAAGATGGAGTAATTTGGGATACTTTAGGGGAGCCCAGTGGAAAATTCGACTATCTCGTGAAATACTCTGCACCCCTAAGTTCTCGTATTGACATCAACAAAATCCAGCCAACTGGATGGGGAGATTTCTTTAAAGATACTAATGAAGGAGCAAATGTTAATGCCCCTGTCATCAGAGAGGAGGCTACTGAAGGCCTTAATCATGACAAAATAGAGACAATGAGAGTTGCTGACAAGATCAACACTATGGAACCAGTCAATAAGAATGTTACGAGAATCAAGACAGAGGCTGCTGAAGGCCTTGTGAAGCCTGCTCCTTATGGGATTTTGCGCAGAACAATGGAAGACCCTAAAGAAAACTCAGTCGAGCAATGCTGCAAACTCATCTCCAGGAACTTACCCTCAGGAGAAAGCTTCGACCAGGCGAAAGGGAATGCTGAAGAGGAGGCAAGACTTATTGAAAGAATGAATAAATTAAGTCTCACTGATGACTAGAATGTGGATATCAACATGGTGGAAATTTCTCAGAAGAAACAAACAGAAACTGACGAAGAACGCCGTCGAGAGGAGTATCAGAAGTTGGCTTATCCTAAGGAGGAGGAGAACTTAGTCGAATTCATCCAAGGTGCCAGAGAAAGAAGGCTGAAGTCATGTTGTGCCCACGTTGTAGTGCGGTGTTCGACAAGAAAGCAGCAAGCAATCTGGAGGGGGTGGAGAAAGCCAAAAGAAGAGGAAACTGGGGGGCAATCCCAGCAGCCAGAAACGGAAGGTTCGATCCAAGGAAGAGTGAGCATCACAACCAAAGGTTTGGCGAAGGACGTCATAGAACTTACAAGCCATCTGTCAAAGCTGAGGATGACAAGTGGGTCCAACCAATCAGAGATGCTCAAGGGCAGAAAAAATGGAAGAACTTTGAAATGCAGAGAGGTTCCTCCATGGAAGGAAAAAGGGGGGTCGAAAAACAGAAACCGAGACCATACCCATCAGAGAACTATAAAGGAAAGAATCCAATGTCAAGGTCTCAGTGGAGAAGGTTCCAAAGACAGAAAAGAGCAGAAAAGGAGGCTGCAGAAAAGAACAAAATCAAAGAAAACACTCTTGATGAAAATAAAGCTGAGTCAAGCAAAAACATGCAAACAATGAACCAAGAGTCTGCTCCAAAAAATGAGCCCTCTCAAAAGGACAAACCAAGCAACATGGTAGGGATGTCGAAGCCTAGCAACAAGGTGCCAGAAGACGACGAAGTGACTGATGATTTTAGGTCAGACTCAGAAGCATCTTTCGATGTCACATGCAATGTGGTTTCAGTGCTGCCTAGAGACTATGATAGAGTGATGGAGATCGAAGACGAAGAAGATGAGGTTGAAGATGACAGCATAGGGCTTATGCCTGTATGTTATTATATAATGAACAATGGTTGTGTCGAAGAGCAAAACACTTTCTTTGAAAGACCAGATGATGCAATGAAAGCGCACTTGAAGCCTTTGTTCATAAAAGGAAAAGTGGAGAACGTTGGTGTTAACAAGATCTTAGTAGATGGTGGAGCTGCAGTGAATTTAATGCCCCGTTTCATGATAAAAAGGATTGGAAAGGATGACTCAGACACAAAGCCCCACAACATGGTGTTGTCAAATTATGAGGGAAAAGTAGGAAATACCATGGGAGTGATCCAGGTGAACTTAACTGTTGGAACCATAACAAGGCCAACAATGTTTATAGTGATAGCTTCAAGGGCGAATTATAACTTGCTGCTTGGGAGAGAACGGATTCATGGGGTAGGAGTTGTACCATCATCCATGCACCAACGAATAGCCATCTGGAGGCCAGATGGGATTGTCGAGAATATTGAAGCAGATCAAAGCTATTTTATGACTGAAGTAAACAATGTGAATAGTCGAAGTTTCGACAAGAATTTGGCTCACATACCCCCCTGCAACCCAGCAGAATTCGACTTGAAGGCGACTGACAACGCCTATTGTTCCATGTACCTTCACCCAACACATGGGTTTCAATGGGACAAAGAAGTAATTGGCGAACCAAGTCACGTATGGGGGACTTCTAATATTGATCCAACCGGTTAGGGAAGTGAATTTGATGATTATGATGAGTGAAGCCTCAGCGATCGAAAGAATTACGGCTTATATAGCCGAAAATAAACTCAAAGCGGCCCTAGAGGCCGAAGTAAAATACATGGCTGTCGAAGCCAACAAAGAAGGTTTTGAAGAGCAATGTCCCCAAAGGGATATTGAAAAAGGTTATGACAACAATCAGACTGGCGAATGGCAGAATCAGAAGCTTGACGCCATCTATGATGACGAACCCTTGGGGTTCGAAAAGGATCCAGCATCGACTAACATGAAGATGGTGGCACAGGATCCATTAGAAGAAATCAATTTAGGACTGGGGGCAGAAAGAAGGCCAACTTACATCAGCGCCAAGATAAATCCTCAGTTCAAAGTCGAAATAATCCAATTGCTAAATGAGTACAAAGACTGTTTTGCATGGGATTACGACGAGATGCCAGGATTAGACAGGAGTTTGGTCGAATTGAAGCTGCCAATAATGGAGGGAAGGAAGCCAGTAAAGCAAACTCCCAGACGCTTCGCACCAGAAATCTTGTCGAAAATAAAAGAAGAGGTCGAAAGACTTCTAAAATGCAGATTCATCCGCACCACCAGGTATGTCGAATGGATTGCAAACATAGTCCCTGTAATTAAGAAAAATGGCAAGCTGAGGGTATGCATTGATTTTAGAGATTTAAATTCAGCTACCCCTAAAGATGAATATCCTATGCCAGTAGCAGAAATGCTCATAGATTCTGCAGCAGGCCATGAGTATTTGAGTATGCTTGATGGATACTCTGGCTATAATCAAATTTTTATAGCTGAAGAAGATGTTCCTAAAACAGCTTTTCGTTGCCCTGCAGCAATAGGAACCTATGAATGGGTAGTAATGCCCTTTGGTTTAAAAAATGCTGGGGCAACTTATCAAAGAGCCATGAATTCAACTTTTCATGACTTTATTGACACTTTTATGCAAATATACATTGATGATATTGTGGTTAAGTCCGTTTCAAGAACAAGTCATATAGACCATCTTCGACAGCCCTTTGAAAGGATGAGAAAGTTTGGTTTAAAAATGAATCCCCTTAAATGTGCTTTTGGTGTGCAGGCGGGTGATTTTTTAGGTTTTGTGGTCCACAAGAAAAGGATCTAAATAAATGAAAACAAAGCCAAAGCCATAATGGAAGCGAAAGCGCCATCGATAAAGAAGGGATTGCAGTCTCTACTAGGGAAAATCAACTTTCTCAGAAGGTTCATTTCTAACCTTAGTGGAAAGACACAAGCCTTTTCACCCCTACTTCGACTAATGAAGGAGGATTTCACATGGGGGCAAGAACAACAAGATGCCTTCGACAAGATCAAAGAGTATTTGGCTAGTCCTCCAGTTTTGATGTCTCCTTGTAGAAAAAGAAGTATGAGATTATACATTTCAGCGTCAGACAAAACTTTGGGAAGCATGATGTGTCAAGAAGATGAAAATGGCGTCGAAAGGGCCATATATTATCTCAGCAGAGTCCTAAATGATGCTGAAACTAGATATAGTGTGATAGAAAAATTATGTTTGTGTGTATATTTCTCTTGTGCAAAGTTAAAGCACTATATAAAACCTGTTGATGTATATGTTTCTTCTCATTTCGACGTAATAAAGTATATGTTATCTAAATCCATTTTACATAGTCGAATTGGGAAATGGGCTTTGGCATTGACAGAATATTCCTTAAAATATTTGCCTTTAAAGGCTGTTAAGGGACAAGTGGTTGCTGATTTCATAGCTGACCACTCAATAAATGAAAATGAAGTGGAATATGTCGAATTAGAACCATGGAAGTTATATTTCGACGGTTCCAGTCATAAGAATGGAACTGGTGTTGGAATGCTAATTATTTCTCCTGACAAAATTCCAACAAAATTCAAGTACAAAGTCGAAGGCTTCTGTTCAAATAATGAAGCAGAATATGAAGCTTTGATTGCCGGACTTGAAATATTGTTGGAATTGGGGGCAACAAGAGTCGAAATAATGGGTGAGTCTGAGTTGGTGATAAAACAATTGACAAGAGAATATAAATGTGTCAAAGAGAATCTGATTATGTACTTCGTAATAGCTAACAGACTTCTCAAAAAATTCGACAATGTGGCCATCAGACACATTCCTAGATTGAAGAATCAAGAAGCGAATGATTTGGCTCAACTTGCGTCAGGCTACAAAGTGTCAAAAGAAAATTTGGAGAAAGCTATTGAAGTAAGGGGAAGAGTTATATCCACCAAGTTGGCTCCTTCAGATTTGGAAACAATAAAATTAGGTTATGGGGATGAGGAAAATTTTGAAATTTTCAATATAGATGATTTAGAAATTGAAGATTGGAGAAAACCTATCAAGGATTATCTACAAGACCCAAATCAGAAAGTCGAAAGAAAAGTAAAGTACAGAGCTTTAAGTTATGTACTTTTTGGAAATGAATTATTTAAAAAGACTGTAGAAGGAGTCTTGCTGAAATGTTTGGACGAAGATGAAGCTTACATAGCTTTGTCGAACGCGCACAGTGGTGCATGTGGCGCACACCAAGCAGGCCACAAAATGAAATGGTTATTATTTCGACAAGGAATGTACTAGCCAACAATGTTGAAAGACTGTGTCGAATTTGCAAAAGGTTGTCAGGAATGCCAAGTGCATGCAGGTATACCACATGTTCCTGCAAATGAGTTGCATTCAATTATAAAACCTTGGCCATTCAGAGGTTAAGCATTGGATTTAATTGGTGAAATTCGACCAGCCTCTTCAAAAGGGCAGAAGTACATTTTAGTTGGAATAAATTATTTCACTAAGTGGATCGAAGCTATACCACTGGTAAATGTGGATCAAGAGGCAGTTATAGAGTTTATCCAGAAACATATAATTTACAGATTTGGGATACCAGAAACAATAACTACTGATCAGGGATCTGTGTTCACTGGAAAAAACATGCAAATGTTTGCAAAAGACACAGGTTTTAAACTCTTAACTTTGACACCCTATTATGCCCAGGCAAATGGACAAGTCGAAGCCGCAAACAAGGTTGTGATAAATTTGATCAAAAAACACGTGGGTAGAAAACCTAAAAACTGGCATAAGACTTTGGATCAGATTTTATGGGCTTGTCGAACGTCTCCTAAAGAAGCAACAAATTCTACTCCATTCAAATTGACTTATGGACACGATGCAGTGCTACCGGCCGAAATTTATTTACAGTCAATACGAGTTCAAAGGCATCATGAAATTCCATCAGAAATGTATTGGAGCATGATGATGGATGAATTAGTTGATTTGGATGAAGAGAGATTGCGTGCATTAGACCTGATAAAGAGACAAAAAGAGAGAGTCGAAAAGTTTTACAATAAGAAAGTGAAATTTAAGACCCTTTCAGTGGGGGATCTTGTTTGGAAAGTAATTCTTCCTATGGATCGAAAAGATAGGTTAATGGGAAAATGGTCTCCTAAGTGGGAAGGACCTTTCCAAATTTTAAAAGTTTTTTCAAATGGCGTATATGAGGTCGAAGAGATAGATAAAGATAAAAGAATACTGAAGATAAATGTCAAGTATTTGAAAAAATATAAGCCAACATTGCAAGAAATTAAAATAGCAGTCGAATAATTGTAAAAATAAAGGCAATATGGCGGACTAAAAATCTTTTCGCCAAATAACACAGATCCATTGTCATTACAAAAAGGGCTTTAAAAGCCAAACAAAAATTACAAGTGTTCAAACGGGAAAGGATGCTTTCAGCTTCTCAAATTTTGACTTCTGAATTTGAAGGCGTCGCTCACAAAGTGTCTTGTTCTTAGAAATCTCCTCAATCTCCTCGCCAAGCTTACGGGCCCTGTCGACATGGTGCACCCCAACTTCCAGCTCTTTGCGGATTTCTTCCTGATCATTCTTCTGCAGCTCTGATTGACATTTTTTTGCCTGTGAAATTTTGCCTTGGAGGACAGAAATTTGTTTCTCCCATTTTAGAATGTTTTCGCCACACAAAGCTGCTTCCCGCTGATTTTGCTCAGTCACTTGCTCCATTTCAGTTACCTTGTTGGACGAATTCGACGCAGCTTCCCACTCAGCAAGTTGGCTCTCTGTTTTGTTTTCAAGCTTCTTGGAGCACTCTCGAAGTCGATTAAAGTCAGTTACCACAAGATCTATCAAAGTAGTAAGGTCCAGCACCACATCAGTGACTTCAGGAGGAGCCTCCAGGACATTGACTTGCTTTAGGATTTTCTTCAGGTCGAAGTGAGCAGAGGAGTCATTCTCCAAAAGTTGAAATAAGTCAATATCAAGGACCTTCTATCGAATGTGGGCCAGCGATTCGTCCATTGATTTGGCATCAGAAGTAGTTCCTGAGGTGGTCGAACTACTGATGGTAGTATCAGCAAAGTTGTAGCGGGAACTGAGCATGGTCTTTAGATACTCAAAAGGTCTTTGCACCTTCATACTTTCTAGCTCCTCATGAGAGAACTGGGTCGAAGTCGTCCCGGTCGAAGCAGCTTTAGCTGTTTTACCAAGATTTTCTTCGACGTTTTCTGTCTTTTCGCCAGTATCAACAGCAGGAGTTGGTGGCCTTTCATGTTCTTCTTCTTCTTCTTCTTCGGCATCACTTGCAGCCTCCTTGTCTCGCTCTTCGTCAGCAAATTCTGAATGGGGGGGAGATTGATCTTCAGCTTCATTTATAGTGGCAGCCATCACGGTGTCCCCATCAGTTTCGACAAAGTCTTCAGTATCGGGACCAGTCTTTTCTTCCACTACTTTTGGAATTCGTATAGAAATGGCAATGGGTTGATCTACTTCAGTGGCTGATTCCTTCGCTGAACTCTTAGGGGAGGATTTGGAGGCGCTGGTTGGGTTATAAGTAGGATCACTGCTGGTCTTGGGAAGAACTTGGATCATAGGTTGTCCGTGAATATCGACAGGTACCTGAAGGATAAGTAGGTTAAAGGAGCGAATACAAGTAAAGCAGCTTGTTAGCATCAAGAGGAAAAGAAAAAATCATACATTTAGAATTTTGGTCTTTAGACTAGAACTTTCACTTTCCGATGGAGCGGGGGTGATTCCCTCACCTGGTTCCTTTGATAGTATTTTCTCTAAAAATTTGGGAGTAGGAGGTTTCTGTGAGAGAGGTTTGGTTGCTTTCTTCCTCTTTTTGGTGGGTTTTGCCTGATCTGGTGACTCATCACCATCCTTTTCAGTATTTAATGCTGGACGAACAGGAGAATTATCAGAGTGCTCTTCCAGGTCAGTGTCGAATTCATCAATGGTTTGCCTTGCATAGCTACCAGCATCAGGGTCGACTCCATCTTGGAGTCTCTCAGCTAAAGTCTTTTCAGAATCAAGATCAATTGTGTCCTGCTCTTTTTTCTTTGTTGAGTTCTTTGTCGAAGCTTTGGAAGAGGTAGGCATTGAGCTAGCTGCTTTAAAGGTAGGACCACCTGTCAATGTTGGCATTTCTTTTGCTATGGGGTGTCCTTCGACATCAACTTGGATCTGAGAACAAGCAAAAAGTCAAGGAAAAGAAAATGCAAGTAAAAGTGAATATCATCAGTCGAAATAAAAGGTTTACCTGAGGGATCTCAGTATTAAAGCTAGAATTCCCACTTTCTGTATCTTTGATAAGAACTTTTGTAACTGGACTGGTGGGGGGAGTTTTCTTGGTCGAGCGGACAATGGACCTTTGGGAGGCAACTGTCTTGATCTTCGGGACCTTCTTTCTCTTGAGAGGTTGTTGGTCTGGAGATTCATCCCCGGATTCTTCATCGATCACCTTTACCTCCTCCTCTTGTTTTCTTTTCTTGGAGGGTGGTGGGTTTTGACTCACCTAAAAGCACAGGAGAAAATTGTTTTAGTTCGAATTAAACAGAATTTATTACATGGAAAAAAGTTGATATTTTCTGGTAAAACCTTTTCGACTGTAGAGGTTGGTTGTTCGATCACCTTTCCAGAATTACTTCCGACAGAAGCCTTTTTAGGAGTAATCTTGACAGCTGAAAGAAAGAAAGAAAAATAAAGAAATGAATACAAAAGGAAAAAACATAAGAAGGAAGTTAGAATAAAGTAAAGAAAAATTGTGTTTCTTTAAACACCTTCAAGAATGGGAGATTCCACACGAACGTGTTCTATTCCAATATGAAGGTGTCTTGGGAAATTATCCAAATGATACTTAGTCAGAACCACACGCTCAGTAGGTTTTTTACAAGATTCACGGAGCAGTTTTAGGTGAGATCCACAAATAAACCAATCTGGGAATGGAGGGCTTAATGCTACACCAAATTCAGCAGAAGGTAGAGGGGGAAACTTTGGTGGATAATAGCTGTATGCCAAATCATAACGTATTTCTGGACGAACATATGAAGGCAACACCAGCTTCTCCAATTTTGCTGTAAATTTGTGTTTCAAAGTCACTGCTGCTTCGCTTATGGTTCGACTAAGATCATTTGGCCGGTAAATAGTTTCAAAATAATGCTGAAACTTTTGGATTTCTTTAATATGTCTTTCAGTACCTTTCTTTGTTCGATCCTGCACAAAAGTGAAAGCATTCGTCAGATGAGTCGTAAAGGCCGTCACGTCGAAGAATCTAGTGAGGTAGTAGTCTTTCCACCAAACATCGAATTCTTGAGTGCAGAGGAAAGATGGTCGAAAGACCACCGGTTGAATCTCCAGAGTCTCATCAAAGTATTTTTCTGATAACTCTATGCTTTTCTCCAGATTATGAAAAGAATTGTGAAAAATAATACAACCTTTCTTTGGATAAACGGGTTTTGTTTTTATTTGGATTAACCCAAATTGTCGAGCCACTAGGTTGGGTTGATAAACAATAAGGGAAATTTTTGTGTTATTCGTGTTGTGATGGGAGAAAAGGTGTCTTGGTGTTAGGAACGATTCCCAGATAACCAAAAATGTGTCTTCTTCTTTCTGCATCTCAAAAGGAAGTTGTTTGGTAAACCATTTGGGACCAATAGTTCTGTTGGCAAAGGGTGCCATGGACGGAGTGAAGTTGTATCGTTTGGCAAACATCATTACATAACTGGTGAAGGCTTGTCGAAGGCTAATCCCTTCGTCATATGGAGTTAGTTTTACCAACCTAGGCCATTCGACGTTTTTGTCCTTCACTTCTTCCTCATTTACTTTATTCTTGATAGGGAGAGAGGCCTCGAAGTTGGCATTTAGCCATAACTGTAGAAGCCAGAAAGGCCCTGCCAAGCTTAGTTTTCCTTTCTCTTTGACAGTCTTCAAAAACTCCACACTCTCGCTAATGGATTCATAAAGGTTCGCCAAAACCATTTCGCTTAAACAAAGTTTTTTCCCAGCATGAAGTTGGTTGGCTATGGTAAGGTATTTTTTGGCAACCTGAAGAGAACGAGAGCAAAAGACAAATTTCGACAACCAGAGGGTCAAAAAGGCTATGTGCTCTACATCAGAGACTTTTGTAGTTGTTTTGTCATAGTAATGAGCAATAAACAAGGAATAGGAGGCATGTTTGGTGTTGAAACCTATAGTATCTTCATCTAAATCAGTAGGGTCGAAGTCTAATCCTATAGGGCTAAGGCCAACTATGGCAGCTATGTCGAAGAAGGTTGGAGTGACCATTCCACAAGGAAGATGGAAGTTGTTGTAGGTGCTATCCCAAAAGTAAAGGGAAGCCAGGAGCATGTTTGGGCAATAACTAGGGCCCACCTTCGACAGTTGGATCAAGTCGAAAATGCCAGTTTGCTTCCAGAAATCCCCTTTAGTTTTTTCGACCTTAGTCAGCCAGGCCAAATAGTCTGAAGGATCTTTTGTCAAAGGGCAACTTCTAAAGATCCTAGCTTGGTTCAAATATGCTAAATCCATTTCTTCAGAAGCTGAGGAGCTATCAGGATTTTTTGGGGACGTTTCACTAGGTTTGGGTTTTATTCCAGCACCTATGGGTTTTGAATAAGAATACGTAGGGAGAAAATCCTTTAAACGATCAGCGTTAGCATTGCGGTCAGGGAGTGGACCCAACATTGCATGGCAAGTGCCAGAAATAAGAACCGGAATGAGTACCTGGGATTGATAAATGCTTGCTTTCTCCCTTTCATTTGGAGGCTCTGGAATGTACTGTTGATTGCTCACAATCACTGGTCCAGGCAACTCGTGCGCATAAGGGAGAACAGTAGTGTTCTTGGTCTTCTTGGTTTTCTTATCAGTAGGAGCTTTGCGAGGAGCCATTGATGAGGGAAGCAGAGAAATTTCAGAAGAAAGTATGAAGGTTTGAAATGGGTTTGTGAAGAAGAAGAAGGTCAGGAACGTGAAAGTGTTAAAAGATTTGGAAATGAGTATTTATAGAGGGAAATATGAGAAAACGTTCCAGTTTTAATATTGATCATGGGACACGTGTCAAGATTTCAACGGTAATGATCAAAGAGTATGGAAAGCTGAGAAAAGCATGGCTAGCTAGTTTTTAGGGTTATGCAGATCATGTCTAAACGTGGGATTAAATGGGACGTTTAAAGAAAAGTGTAATGATGGATTTTCTTGGGACTTAACAAAAGGTCACGTCTTGAAAACCAACATCATTAATGCAGGTAACATGGCGTCGAAATATTTTCGACAGCAAATGATGGTTTCTCTAGAAATAAGTCGAAACATCTTTGCTGGGGGGCAATTTGTAGACATATATTTTCGACACCATGTCTTGGTAGGCAAAATGATGTTCTTCAACTGAAGAAAATGGCTACAGATGAGGAAGAAAGAAAATGAAGGTATTCAAAAGAAGTTTTCGACACTTCGACAAGAACAGCGTTTCGACATTTCGACAGAAACATAAGGAAGTTTTCGTCAGACAAGGTTTAAGGGACATTTGTTACTTTTCGACAATTCGACAAAGTGAAGAGGCGCAACGCTTCGACGCAAAGGGAAAATTCAAATTCAAAAGATATGATGTTTGGCAGAAGACGCGTGGAAGCTTTAGAAGAAAAGAAGGCATGCAGAAGGCTAAGTGTCAAAGATTTAGAATTTTTCCGTTACTAAACAGTTATTGTATTTTTCTATAAATAGGATAGTTGTTGTAGAATTTTAGTGTGTGAAAACTTGTACAAAATTCCTGTAAATACTCAAAGTACCCATGTGAGAGAAAAGAGTTTGTTATCTGGAAAATGTACGTGTGAACACCATCTTTTAAGTTTATAAAAATTCAAAGTCTTTTATAATTGCCTTTACTTTTCCCAGTCATTTATCCTTTGTCATTTACTTTATGCAAGTTTTACTTTCATTCAACTTATTTTTCGCCAGAAGTTGTTAGTTAGTTCTTTAACCAAACCATTCATACATAAAAGATACAACAAAACAAACCATTAAAACACCATTCTTCTAAGAGTTAGATAAATTTTGCACATGTATCCCAGGATTTGTGTGGTTGGTCCTGCAAGTAACCCAATTTTATAAGAGATTGGCAAACCAGAGGTTGTTCGCCAAAATCTACAGCGAACAGTTCCATACTAGTGTCTCACTCTCCTTTAGACCATTACTCGTCAAGGATGCACCTTTATACATCGAATGCACGAGCATCATCATCTAAGTTCTCTACTCTAAACTATTACTCGACAAGGATGCACATCTATACATCTAATGCACGAGCATTGCCATCTAGAGTTTCTATCAAAATCCTTGTCATAACCTAGAATCATACCATTTGGTTTTGGGGTAAGGTTTACTCACACTTCCTAATTCATTTTAAGCATGCATATTCTCTCAATCATACTTAACAATGATTAGTTAGACATGGTATAACACAATTTGCATAAGTAAAACATTTATCACAACATATCACATAAACATTATTATCATTCAATTGCCACTAAATGATTAATCCCACGAGTAAATCACAGTTTCCAACGATATCACATAATCGTCATAGCTTTCCAACGATACGAAGAACGCTTCGATCGGAATCACGGTATAAAAGTTATGAATTTTCAAACATTTTTCAAAAGTCACAGCAGTGGTAACCCGTTACCTCAAACATGTAACCGGTTACTTCACATCTGTTTCACGTAAAAACCTATTTTTTCTTCAGGTAACCAGTTACCTCAACCATGTAACTGGTTACTTCACTGAACCAGAGCCAAAAACCTGTTTTTTATGATACTAACTCAATCCAAACTCCACCAAAACATATTCCAACATAACAACAAGTATTCCCGATTATTTCCACATATAGCCCGACTATATTTAGCGATTTATTTCACGTTTATCCATTAGAAACATTGATTAAGCCAATTTACTCATTTTATCAATTTCTAACCTAAACTCAAACCACTCTAACTTCTACACTTAAAGTTCTACCTAGAACCCACCTTGATGATTGAAGAGGAGGTTGAAGAAGATGATGAATAATGATGATGATCCATGAGCTTCTTCTTCTTCCTTGAGCTTTTCTCTCTTCTCTTGCTCTTCTTTTTCTCTGTTTCTTCTTCTTTCTATTTCACCACTTTTTTTCCTCTTTCTCTTACCACTTATATATATATATAATACTAATATTATACAATATAATCTAATAGAGTAAGATATCTCCAATTGATATTTTGTCGTCTCACACCAATTGATCAATTATTAGAGTTACCATAAAATTCTCTCTTGAACTAATAAATATTGATCTGTCTCTTTAATAAAATAATTGATCTCTTCAGAGTTCACTAGTTGCTCTATTGATTCTAAATGCCAATACTTAAAGCACTTAGAGGATTCCATTAATCTAATGAACCAAAGATAGAGCACATAGACACTCATCTGATCTCATCTGATATCCAATGGAGCGTTTAGATAATATGGGGTATTACACAAGACAAACAACAAAATCCATCAACTTTTAATTTATATGGTTTCTATTAAAATAACAAAATGTAACCTGTCGTTTTATTTTTAAGTTATGTCGTTTCCACATCATTTATGAACCCTATCATAGAGTTGCAAAGGTACACCACTTCTGCAGTAATAAAAGGTAGTTGTTTTATTTTTATATGCAAGAAATATATTGAAACAGAGAAATAAGGGTTCTCAACCTGCTTACACAAGGCGAGCCAAAGCTCGAAAAAATAAAAAGAAAATTACACACCAATTGAACTTAGGATAAATAAAACAAAGGGAATTTGATAAAATTCATAAAAGTTGTAATTTGGGATGAGTAATTTTCCCGATGAAAGTCCATCTCCACACCAAAGCTTTTATACTCCAAACCGTGTCAACCACGTTCCATTGAGCGTTTCTAAAAATGATCCTGTTCCTTAATAACCACAAATACCAAACCGTTGCTAACCAAACGCAACCTTCCTTCCCTTTCTTTAACCTCTTCCGGAAACCAAAATGACTCCATTTCATGAAGCTCTCCTTCAAGCAATTAGAATCAAAATCAACAAAACCAATCCATTCGCCAATCTCCTTCCAAACCAACTTCGAAACATTGCAAGACAAAAATAAATGGTTTCCTGTTTCACTGGAGTTACGACAAAAAACACAATCAATATTATCATTTGGGAAAGAGCAACCTCTAAGAGAAAGATTAGCCTTAGTAGGAAATCTATTTAAAAAGCTTCTCCAACCAAAACATTTAACCTTAAACGGGACCTCTATCTTCCAAATTAATTCGAAAGATTCATCAAATTTGTTAACGGGACCAAAAGGTATCCAATATCTACCGGCCTTAACCCGAAAATCAGTAACTGTAAATACTTCCGAACTCTCCGACATCCACACAACACTATCCGGCCGATCCGGTACCGGCTCCACTTCTGCCAGAATAAAATGAAGCCGCTGAAGCTTCATGGCAGTAGCCATGCGCGATTGGACTGCAGAATCGGACAGGCCGGCTGTGCCGAAATCCGACCACACCCATTTATTGTTTTGCCAGCCACCCATGCACGCTATAGAGACATCCTTGAGGCAAGAAACAACAAAAAAATTCTTGAATTTCTCTTTGAGGCTGAAATTTCCTAGCCAAAAACCATTCCAAAAGGAAGAGGAATAACCATTACCTATCCGGAAATTGCAACTAGAAACAAAGAAGTCTTTCGGAAAATAATTTCCTAAATTAAGAATATCCTTCCACCATGAGGAGCAACGTCTAATCTTTTTCATCTCCCCGACCTCACCAACCATCTTCAATTTAATATCACCGTAGCGAGCCCTCAACACATAAATCCAAAGAGAATTAGCTTCCGACAATATCCTCCACCTCCATTTATGAAGAAGAGTAATATTAAAATCATCAATCCTACGCAATCCAAGACCACCTCTATCAACCGGAAGGCAAACTTCCTTCCAACTCAACCAATGAATACAATGATTACCCTCCTTACCTCCCTAAAGAAAGTTACTTTGAATCTACGTAATCTCTTTGATAACCTGCACCGGAGCCTTGTAAAAAGAGAGCATAAAAATGGATAAGCTAGATAAAACCGATTTCAAAAGAGTTAATCTACCTCCGAAGCTAAGCAATCTATTACTCCAACATAAAAGCCTCTTTTTCAACTTTGAAATCAAAACTGACCACATAAGAGCTTTATTATGATGTAACCCAACGGGAATTCCAAGGAACAAAAAATTACTATCTTCCTTTCTACAAGAGAGAATAAAGGAAGCCACATCCATAAAGTTCGGATTGACATTCACACCAATTAACTTACTTTTGTGAAAATTAATTCCAACACCGCCTTAATCACCCAAATATGCTTCCAACTACCATCTCCAACCAATAAAGTATCATCCGCAAATTGGAGAATATCCACAAAGCAACCATTGTTAAAGTTAAAGCCCTTGAAATTGCCAATCTCAACCGACTTCCGTACCATCCCTCTTAAACCTTCTGCCACTATAACGAAGAGGAAAGGAGAAAGAGGATCTCCTTGTCTGAACCCTCTTTCCACCACAAACTCCCTAGTAGGGCTACCGTTAACCAAAACCGACATTTTACTAGTAAAAATCAAAGCTTCCATCCACCTCATCCAAACCTCCCCAAAGCCCATCCTCCTTAGCATAAACCTAAGAAAACCCCAAGAGACTTTATCGTAGGCCTTCTCAAAATCAACTTTGAAAAGTAAGCATTCTTTCCTCTCCTTTGAAGCAAAATCCACCATTTCATTAGTCACAAGAACTCCATCTAGAAGTTGTCTTCCCGGAACAAAAACACTTTGACTATTTGAAATAATCGAATTTAACACCAATTTCAATCTACCCGCAAGAAGCTTTGACAAAGCTTTATACACATAACCAACCAAGTAAATCGGCCTATAATAGTCCAAGCCTAACAGGTTAGGAGATTTAGGCACCAAGGTAAAAAAGGAGGAGATGAAAGCTTTAGATAATAACGCTCCGGAGTGAAAATAATTAAAGCAATTAAGAAAGTCGTCCTTCAAGAAAGACCAACTATTCTTGATGAACAAGAAAGTAATATCATCCGGACTCGGACACTTGGAACCCTCGCACCCCCAAGCCGCCTCCTTTATCTCGGCCTCCAAAAAAGGCGCCTCAAGCAAAGATCTTTCGGCATGACCAAGAACCTTGAAAGGGAGATCTACAAGAACCGGCCTCTCAAAATCCGATTCCACAAACTTGGAAGAGAAATGGGCCCTAACTTCTCCTTTTTAACTTCCTCCACCGATGCAACACTACCTCTACCCGAATTGAAAGAACCGATGAAATTACGTCTCCTCCTTTCTTTCAAAACCCAATGAAAAAATCTACTATTAGAGTCTCCATCATTAAGCCACTTTATTCTCGACTTTTGAAATAACATATTCTCTTTAACCTTTAAATTCAACCAAAACTTACTACAAGCCCTCCTTTTAACCTCCAAATCCTCCTCTTCTATCTCCGACATATCCACATCATCTCCTTCATTCATAATCTCCACCTCCTCTTTAATCTCCAAGTCCCTCTTTCCAAAAATGTTGTAATTCAACCATTTAAGCTTCTCTTTAATAAGACGTAATTTCTCTTTAAGGACAAAATCACTCCTACCTTCCACCTCTATTTTCCTCCATTCAAGCTCAACGAAAGGAATAAAATCTTTGTTACCAAACCATTCATTGTTAACTTTTAAAGGCTTCGGACCCCAATTGGAATTGTCAACCACAAGCCAAATTGGACAATGATCTGAAATATCTCTCAATCCAATAAATTGGCCCACCACCCCCCACTTCTCTATAATATCGTTCGCAACAAGGAACTGATCAATTCTACTACACGCCTTACCATTACTACCATATCAAGAAAATCTCTTCCCTTTACAAGGCACATCAATCAACTCACTCTCATAAATGAAGTCCGTGAATTCTACCGACTCCGAGTTCCTATTACCCACCTAACGACCCTTACGCTCCCTAGAACTCTTCACCGCATTGAAGTCTCCACCAAAGATCCACTCACCATCCAATCTACTCGCCTTTAAATCCAACAAACTCCTCCATAAACTGCGCTTCGAATTAATATCGCAAGGAGAATAAACATTCAATATATAATACAGAGAATAAAAGGTAGTTATTAATTACTATATTCTGTATACATTTAAGAATATAATTATAATCTATTATTTTTCTTCCATTTATGTTCTATGTTTTTTAGAATAAAGGTTATTAACACTTTGTTCTCAATAACGTGTCATAAAATATAAAAACCTCTTTTACATATTATCGAATGTAGTATTTGTATTTTTTTTTAATATGTTACATGTATTAATTCCTTTTTTGAAAGAAGAAGAATGTTGCAATAGGAAAAACAGAGTTGGGATTCTTCGGGTGAGTGGAATGGTGTGTAAGACAAATAAGGTAAAGAAAAAAATTCTAACAATCTAAATTTGAACATTTTTTTCACTTATTATTGAAGACACCAAAATAAAATTATAACATTGATATCTATAACTTTTATAACTGTAGATAAAGGGATATAAAATTTTGGGCCAATCCTTTTTTCATTCTCATTTTACTCTTTAAAAGTAAAGTTGTTTTCTTCTAAAAGTTGTAGTTTTTAAGAGGCAACTAGTGGGAGACCCGTGCATTCGCACGGGTACTGGTATGGTACGCGCATTTTTTCCAAATTATAATAAAAATAAAATTAAAAAATTAAAATTTTCAATCAAAAAAGTTATTATTTTTAAAAGATATAATAAATTAGTGCATATAATCAACAACGAATTTGACCCCGTATATAAATGTTAAATTTGTTTTGACATGACTTATATATTTGAATCTATATAATAATAATTGAATCAACAAAGTATGTTTTTTAGTATTTTTTAATATTTATGAATGACACAAAATTGTCCCAAAAAAAATATAAATAAAATTATGTATTTAACAATAAATTAGTATAATAATTCGATTTCAAAAACATTGAAAGATGTTTTAGATAAATGAAATGTTTAAGTTTTTGTAACAGATAAGACAATTATGTTATAAGAGATAATACAATGATCGATAAATTTATGTTATTCAATATTTGAATCAGTAATAAAGTTGATCCTGTTTATGACAAGACTGTTTGTTTTTGTATATAAAAATTGTTTAAGGAAAAATAATTTTTTTCCCGTATATAAATATTAGTTTTGTTTTGACATGAAATTATCGTTTTTGTTTTTTGTTTATTTACAAATGAGATGTTATTTTATAAGGGATTCAGTTTAAAAATATATACTAATTAATTTTAAAACCCCCATATTTTAGTCACATATTAGAAAGTAATGGTCGATAAAACAATAGGATTTTTATTTTTCCAATGAAAATCATCTAATAATATTAACTTTTGACATATTACTAATTATATTAATTTCATACTACACTGTAATGTAGATGAGAGTGAAATATTGGCTTTCTTGACCGAGTACACCTTAATGATAGTTTATCTAAATATATTTTGTTGATTTGGTTAAGCTATGCCTGGGGATATACACAACTGCCTACATTTTGAAGCTTTACGTGTTTGGTGATAAGTGCATGAATTCGCACTGTCCAATATCCCACAGTTCAGCATAAAAATAAAATAAAATTAAGTGTTAAGTATGTGTGTTTTTGAATTGAACTGATATACATTTTTATTGGTGTAGTGCAATATGTTGTAATTATTATTTTGCTCCTCCCAACTACAATTACCTATGCCGAAATGACATTTTATTATAAACACTGCACACTGTAAATTAAAATTGAAGAAGACAGTGTAAAAACTAAATGTAATAAAGCAATGCAAGTTGAAGAAGACAAAAAGTTGATTTGAAGAAACACTGCAAAGACAAAATACATAGTAAATGACTGAAAAGAAATCGAAAGAAATGTTGCATACTTAATCACTAAATCTAAAACTCCTTATAGACAAATATTTGTCCCAACTATAGTCCCGTTCATCGTCATCATCAGAATCAAAGAGTTCGTAGTCTGGTTCTTCCTCATCATCTGAATCAAAATTTTTTACCCTCCTCACGAATCTTGCTGATGTCATTTTTTTTCTCCTCTTTCTTCTTTGTCGAAGTGCAGGAGTGTGACTGACCTGTAGAACATAACCATTTAATCAGTATTGTCAAGATGAACAGACAACTTTGCAGCCACAACATATGCCATGATGTATAGTGGGATATTATATAACCCACTTCATGCACATGAACATACTGTGTCCTTTAACATCAACAGAAAAAATAAACAGACCATGAGATAAAAATACTATGGCGTGTTACTGATGTAACCAAGTCTAAGGCTAAGCCGTATTGGAATTAAGAAAGGCAACAAAGGTGATGCAATATAACAAAGGGAAAAAGAACCAGGGAAAACGAAATCGTACCGGAGGGAGCTGCAGAGGTTGTTGAAAATGGGGACCCTGTTGGTGCGGTTGACGACGCTCGAACTCCGGAGGTGGTTGAACCTCCATACGTGGTTGGATGTCAGTAGCCGGTTGTAACTGGACAGCAGGTTCGACATTTTGTTGCGTCTACTGATGTTAAAAAAATTATAATATTTAAACACAATGAAAGAATAACAGAGAGATCTTTGTAGTGATTAAAATATGCAGCACTAAATGTATGTGCCGAACCTGTAGAGGTTGTTGGGCGTCGACAGGATGATGGACACCGTCAGGTTGTTGCAAGTCCGGAGATGGTTGTATGTCAGGCGCTGTCTGGACGTCAGTAGGATCTGGCGCATGGAGAATTTTGTTGGATGCCATAGAAATACTTGTGCGTTTCTGAAGTTTGGTTTGTGTTGTAGAGAATATAAGGCAGGATTAAATAATTAAGCTTGTGACTCTGCAGCTTCCCGCCTACATTGGAAATGGAAATGCATTAATAGTTTTGAAACTGTAAAGTTGGAACATTGGGAGGCAAAATAATATTTAGTGGTGATGGTCAAGTCTACCATTTAGTTGCAAATACGGTGTATTATGTTATTGGGCATTAAAGGAAAAGAGAAGGAACCATGAAATATATTATGGATAGAAAACTTGAGATTTAAAGTTACCATATAAATGACACTAGATGCAGACAGTCATCCGAATTAAGGGTTTCCTGAATTTTCTGGTATTGTCCATAATATAATAGCACCTGCAGCACCAACGCCAGATTGTTGAGAGGCAAAACACATGATATCTGCCATTACTGGGGACTAAAAACCATGAAAAGTGTTTTTAAAAAGACTCAGCATATTTTTTAACCTAAAAAATAAATACCAGATTATGATACATTCATTATTACGTGGTTATAATGTTACAAAGAATCTGCGAAACAGACACGGAACCCTGTTTTTCTCTTGTCTGAGCATCCTTTTTTCCACCAGCTTCAAGGATCTCGGTTCCATTAGGCTTTCCATTCCCTGTCAAACAAAAATAAAAGTGTGACTTTTACTTTCAATGTTACAAAGTCACAATGATAAAAACTAACACTTCATATAAGAAAGAATAACCATTTTCATAACAGAAAGGGTTTAGTCGCAATAAAATGAAAGCTTTTTAACTTTAAATCTAACAATAATAGTAATAATATGGATCATTTCGCAGTTGCATTTGATAGCATTATGAAATTTTGCTAGCAATGGATAAAAAATACACTCACTCTTGTTTAGTGTTGAAACCTGGATGCCACCACATTCAAGTTGACATGATCAGAAGCATATGAAAACCGAATATGATATATTTGATGAAGTCTAAAGCATATAGAAGTAGACATGATCACAAGCACATTAGAAAGGACAAGACATCTTAGTTTTGAAAAGTTAAAGTAAAATCAACTAAGCTCAAGCCGAAAATCTTACAGGTTCAATAACGGTTCTCATAAAATACACAAATTAGACAGAATGTTTAAAGCATACACGTTGGGATGCCTATGCAGCTGCAAAGTCAACATGTCCATAGTCTTTAAACGCTTGTTTATATATGTATCGACTACATGAACATTTGATACCTTCTTATTATATTATTTGAGAACTGAGAACTGTGTTGCTATCTACCATATGTTCCCATAGGACATGAACAACTGGAAGAGATAAAAGAAATCACACTATAAAAAGAAGCAAGAATGTGGGAAGAAAGATGTAAATTCAAATATATTATATATACATACATTGAGTAATTCAGACTGCTACTATCTACTTAAAAAAGGCTGAGACTCCTAGTTTTGGGTAGGTACATCAGCTGCGGGAGCATGTGACGGGTATCGAGAAACTTCCTTTTCCAAGTTGAACTAAGTTATAGAGCAGCAATTGACAGTACTCTGTAGAAAGAATTAAAAAATAGAGCCAGAGAAATAGAGCAGCAATTGACCCACTATTCTCTTAGAAATCTCATTTCCTTCTTGCAATTTTTCCTAAGATGGCAGAATCACCCCAATAGTACAAGTAGAAAGAATTAAAAAATAGAGCCGACAAATAACATTAAAAAGAATAGAAAAACCATATAAACCCCAAACAACATCATGGATTATGAACAAAATCAATGCACTGTAACCCTTAGGAGGAAAAAGCCTTGGTCGACCAATTTAATACCATCTTCTGAAGTTGTCTCTTATATTCTGCATGCACAGTTGTAAACATACTCACATATATAGAAAAAGATAAAGAGAGGTGAATTTGTTGTTTCAACAGCAGGTCCAGGTTGGTCAGTAAAAAAGATATAGGAAATATAGCAACATGCATTAAAAATCACCAAGTCTATCAAGGTTTCACTTAGACATGCATGCACCCATCTGCTACATTCTTATCAACATGAAATATAAAAGAAATTTTTGTCACAGTAAGCTCGATATTACCTTAAATGCATCTTTATTCGTTCAATCATCGCCAATGTATAGGAAGCGCGTCGTCATAATTGTTAAGTCCTAAAAACAATATTTATCATGTCATTTACGCCATAAAATAAACAACTCTGAACCATATACTAAAGAAACAGAATATGAACTCACCAACTGACTCGACGTCATGGCTTTTCCCTTATCCCAATTAATCAAGTACTCACACTCACGTATATAGTACACCGCATTGTTATAAGTAATGCTACAAACTCCAGCAAAATTGGTGAATACTTCCAATGATAGTTGCCATAATACACAGTGGACAAAATAATAGCTAGTCACTCTAGGCTTTCTCATTAACACACTATATAATGGTGTGATAATGATTAGAAATAATGCAAGGTCTCGACATGGGTCGCATATGTATAACAATATTTGACCATTACTTTATCAAGTACAGATACCTGACGATCTCAAACATGAAAAATAAAGAACAATCACAAGATAAACCGTGCTTATCAACACTATATGTAAGCTCAATGATCTTTCTTTCGAGCAGCATTTAGATCGGACACCATATCCATCGTCATTATTTTAGGTGAATCCTCCCAATTAGAAAATGTTTTCAGGTCAACCTAATAAATAACATGACAACAAAATATGTTAAGTAACCAACTTCATAGTGTGTTAATGAGAAAGCCTAGAGTTACCAACTTCATTTCTTTTTCATTATACTTATTTTGAAGACTTGAAACGAACTATGCCTCCAAAGACTTGAAACTATACCTCCAATCACAAAGCCTGTTCACACCGCACTTAAACTATACCTCGAAAGACTTGAAACGAACAAAAATAAACATAAATGCGTACCTCAACCGCTGGCCATTCCCTATAAAATTCAAAAAGTAAATCAATTATACTCTGACGAAATTTTAAATATGTGCCTAAATGATTATGTGATTATTTAGGGGTATAGAAAGGGGGTGTTACATTAAGTGGTATCAGAGCTAGTGTTGAGTCAGTTGTGTCTGTCTTGTTGCTGTGATGGTTGAACTGTTGTTTAACCTTGTTGTCATTTTTGGGAATGATCAGAATATGGCTGGTAGAAACGACAATGTGATGGCTGCTGCTTTGGAAGCAATGTCTAGGGCGGTACAAGGTGCGCCGAACGTGAATGCTAATGACGAGTTAAGGAAAAATCAACCACCGGTCTTCAAAGGAAGATTTGTTCCCGATGGAGCTCAAATGTGGTTGAAAGAGATTGAAAGGATCTTCAGAGTCATGGGCTGTGCGGAGGAGAATAAGGTGAGGCTTGGGTCTCACATGCTGAAGGAAGAAGCCGACAATTGGTGGGTCGGTATGCGTCAAGTTCTTGAGGTGGATGATGAAGAGATAACTTGGGATTTATTTCGTACCGAGTTCTTGAGGAAGTATTACCCTGAAAGTGTGAAAGGGAAGAAGGAGATGGAGTTTCTTGAACTGAAACAAGGTAGTATGTCCGTGGTGGACTATACTGCTAAGTTTTTGGAGTTGGTTCAATTCCATCCTCACTATGCTGCAATTACTGCTGAGTTCTCAAAGTGTATTAAGTATGAGAATGGTTTACGTCCCGAGATTAAATAAGCTGTGGGATATCAAAGGATAAGAAGGTTTACGGATTTGACAGAATATTGTAGAATCTTCGAGGAAGATAGCAAGGCTCGTTCTACACATTACAGAAGTTTGAATGAGAGGAAGGGAAAGCAACAAGCTAGAAGTGGACCTTATGTGACACCCGTTGATAAGGGCAAGCATAGGGGAAACTTTGAGAGGAGATCTGGAGGAGGAGGTTCCGGTTCCATTAAGTGTTACAAGTGTGGTGAAATAGGTCATAAATCATTTGAGTGTGGGAAGACTGTGGTGAAATGTTCTAACTGTGGAGGCCTTGGGCATGCTACTGCCGATTGTAGAAGGAATATAGTGAAGTGCTATAATTATGGAGAAGTGGGTCACATTAGTACTAAGTGTACTAAGCCGAAACAAGCTCAAGCGGGCGGAAAGGTGTTTGCATTAGCGGGGACGGACACTTCTAGTGCAGACCGTTTGATTAAAGGTACATGCTTTATTAATAGTACGCCTTTAGTTGCTATTATTGATACGGGAGCGACTCATTCATTCATTTCTCATGAGTGCGCTAAGCGTTTGAATTTGTTTATGACTTCTTGGGGTGGTGAGATGGTTATTGAGACTCCTGCTTCAGGGTCGGTAACTACGTCTGTGGTGTGTGTAAGTTGTCCTTTGACCATGTATGGTAAAGACTTCATGATGGATTTAGTATGTTTGCCGTTGGATGGATTGGACGTAATCTTGGGTATGAACTGGTTGCAATTTAATCAAGTTCATATAGATTGCTATCACAAGTTAGTAAGGTTTCCTTCTTTGGAAGATAATGAAGATGAGAGTTTCCTATCCACTAAAGAGTTGAAGAAACTTTTAGCGGACGAAGCTCAATTGTTCGGTTTGTTTGCATCATTGTCACTGGAGAGCAAAGTTGAGCTCGATGTGTTCCCAGTGGTGTGTGATTTTCCAGAAGTGTTTCCGGAGGATATTACGGATGTACCGCCGAAAAGAAAAGTTGAGTTTTCTATTGATCTAGTTCCGGGTACTAGACCGGTTTCGATGGCACCGTATCGTATGTCGGCATCGGAGTTGGTAGAATTGAAGAAGCAATTGAATGATTTGTTGGACAAGAGATTTGTAAGACCAAGTGTTTCTCCTTGGGGTGCTCCAGTATTGTTGGTAAAGAAGAAGGATGGGAGTATGCGGTTATGCATTGATTATCGACAATTGAACAAGGTGACAATTAAGAACAAGTATCCGCTTCCAAGGATCGATGATTTGATGGACCAATTGGTTGGTGCGCGTGTTTTTAGCAAGATTGATTTGAGATCGGGATATCACCAGATTCGTGTGAAAGAAGAGGATATTCAAAAGACGACCTTTAGGACACGGTATAGTCTTTACAAATATTCCGTGATGCCATTCGGTGTTTCTAATGCGCCGGGTGTGTTTATGGAATACATGAATCGTATTTTTCATGAACAGTTAGATCGTTTTGTGGTTGTGTTCATCGACGATATTTTGATTTACTCTAAGTCTCAAGAGGAGCATGAATAGCATTTGAGGATTGTGTTACAAATTTTGAAAGAGAAACAATTGTATGCTAAGTTGTCGAAATGTGAATTTTGGTTGTCGGAAGTAAGTTTTCTTGGACATGTTATTTCCGATAGTGGTATTAGTGTTGATCCATCCAAGATTGATGTGGTGATGCAATGGGAGGCTCCTAGATCGGTTACGGAGATTTGAAGCTTTTTAGGCTTGGCGGGGTATTATCGGAGGTTTATTGAGGGATTTTCGAAGTTGGCACTTCCGTTAACGCAATTGACTTGTAAAGGAAAGACTTTCGTTTGGGATATTCATTGTGAAGAGAGTTTCAATGAGCTAAAAAGAAGGTTGACAATGGCTCCGATCTTGATTTTGCCAAATCCGACGGAACCATTTGTTGTGTATTGTGATGCTTCATTGGTTGGTTTAGGTGGTGTTTTGATGCAAGATGGAAAAGTTGTGGCTTATGCTTCAAGACAATTGAGAGTGCATGAAAAGAATTATCCTACACATGACTTGGAGTTAGCGGCCGTGGTGTTTGTTTTGAAAATTTGGAGACACTATCTTTATGGTGCAAGATTTGAAGTTTTTAGTGATCACAAGAGCTTGAAATATTTATTTGATCAAAAAGAATTTAACATGAGACAAAGAAGGTGGTTAGAGCTTTTGAAGGATTATGATTTTGGTTTGAATTACCATCCGGGTAAGGCAAACGTGGTGGACGATGCTTTGAGTCGGAAGTCGTTACATATGTCCGCATTGATGATGAGGGAATGGGAACTTTTGGAGAATTTTAGAGACTTGAGTTTGGTTTGTGAAATGACGCCGAGAAGTGTGAGACTTGGTATGCTACATGTTACGAATGATTTTCTTGCAACCGTATGTGAAAAGCAAAAGTTGGATTTGAAGTTCGTTGATTTGATGATGAATGAGAATGAGGATTTCAAGGTTGATAATTTTGGAGTTTTGAGATTCCGTGGTCGTATTTGTATTCCCGATGATGCGGAATTGAAAAAGATGATATTGGAAGAAGGACACCGAAGTAACTTAAGTATTCATCCGGGAGCGAATAAAATGTATCAAGATTTGAAGAAAATCTTTTGGTGGTCCAGATTAAAGAGGGATGTGGCTCGATTTGTGTATGCATGCTTAACTTGTCAAAAGTCTAAGGTGGAACATCAAAAGCCTAGTGGATTGATGCAACCGTTGGACATTCCGGAGTGGAAATGGGATAGTATATCGATGGATTTTGTTACGGGATTGCCGAATACGCAAAGAGGTCATAATGCTATTTGGGTAATTGTTGATAGGCTTACTAAATCTGCTCACTTTATTCCAATTGATATTAGTTATCCTTTGGAGAAGTTAGCTGAGATTTATATTCTTGTGGTTGTGAAGTTACATGGAGTTCCTAAGAGTATTGTATTGGATAGAGATCCTAGATTCACATCGAGGTTTTGGGAGAGTTTACAAAAGACTTTGGGTTCTAAGCTAAGATTGAGTTTAGCTTATCATCCGCAAACGGATGGTCAAACCGAGAGGACAATTCAATCGTTGGAGGATTTATTGCGTGCTTGTGTGCTCGAGCAAGGTTGTGCTTGGGATAGTTATTTGGCATTGATTGAGTTCACCTACAATAACAGTTTTCATTCAAGTATAAATATGGCACCATTTGAGGCGTTGTATGGTCGGAGATGTCGAACACCTTTGTGTTGGCATGAAACCGGTGAGAGGGTGATAGTTGGACCGGAGATGGTACAACAAACGACGGAGAAAGTGAAGTTTATTCGTGAGAAGATGAAAGCTTCTCAAAGTAGACAAAAGAGCTATCATGACAAGAGAAGGAAAGATCTTGAATTTCAAGAAGGCGACCATGTGTTTTTGAGAGTTATGCCGGTTACAGGTGTGGGTCGTGCTTTGAAGTCGAAGAAGTTGACTTCTTGTTTTATTGGTCCGTATCAGATTTCTGCACGAGTTGGTGCTGTGGCTTACCGTGTGGCGTTGCCTCCGAATCTTTCGAATTTGCATAATGTATTCCATGTTTCGCAACTTCGGAAGTATGTTCCGGATCCGTCACATGTTATTCCTATGGACGAGGTTAAAGTGAGAGATAACCTTACGGTTGAAGCTTTACCAATTAGGATTTTGGACCGTGAAGTTAAGAAACTAAGAGGCAAGGATATTGCGCTTGTGAAAGTAGCGTGGAGAGGCGCTGCGGAAGGCAATATGACTTGGGAACTAGAGAGTAGGATGCGAGAGTCGTATCCAGAGTTGTTTGAATCAGGTAAAATTTTCGAGGACGGAAATTTCTAAAGTGGGGGAGAGTTGTAACGCCCCGATTCCGATTATTTCCATTTTGTTGAGTCTTTTATTTAAATTGAGTAATAAATTATTTTATTTGTGAAATTGGTGTGTGACTATGCTATGTTGACATGTTATGATATTTTACCGTTTTTGAGAGTTTTCGGGGAAATTAGAATGGAGGGTATTTTGGACATTTCTCAATTAATGATAAGTTAGAAATTTAGTGGAAATAGAATTATGAGTGAAAATGAATTAATTGAATTTGAGTAGAAAGAAAAGAAAATAGAAAAGAAAAAGAGATAAGAAGAGGAAATAGGAGAGAAAGAGAAAGAAAAGGGAAATAGAGAGAAAAAGGAGAGAAAGAAAGAGGAAGAGGAGAAAAGAGAAGAAAAACTTGGAAAACCTAGAAATCATTAAGAACAATCATCTAACAAGCTTGGAATCCGGGTAAGGGTGTGAAATCTTATTATCTCATCAATGTATATCATTATGTATGTGTTTGTTTGGATGTTTTCTTGTTTTCCATAGCTTGAGTTCTAGGTTGGAATTGAGATTTTTGTGAGAAATCGATGGTTTTACGGTTGAAAATCGGTGTAAACGTAATAGAATACTTGTCATCATGATTGAATTATGTTTTGATGGTTATATGACAGTTGGAAATGTTTTGGGTGGTGAAAACATGAGTTTTGGAGGAACTGGTGCGCTGCTGGGTTTTTCTAAAAACGCAGGTTCGCACTGCGAATGGCTAGCGAGTGGGTAGCGAGCGTTCGCTGAGTGTTCGAACTGCGAACGAAGTAGCGAAGGACGTGTTAGCTTCTGCCTTGGTTCGCTGGGTGCTTCGCAATGCGAATGGGGTAGCGAGCATTCGCTGGGATGTTCGCACTGCGAACGATGAGAATTTTCTAGGCTATTTTTGCTTCTGCCTTGGTTCGCTAGTACACTCGCACTGCGAATGGAGTAGAAGGACTCGCTAGGAGCTTCGCACTGCGAATGTAGCAGTTTTTCCCAATTTGTTTTCTCTGTAACTTTTGATCTGTGTTTCGGTTTGAGGTGTGGTTTGATGCGTTAGAGAGCTTATGAAATGTACTTTATTATGATGATGTTTTGGAAATTATTAGCCGATGTAATTATGTCGAAAAGTCAGGAATAGTGCTATTTAGCGACTTTTACCGTTTTGAATGTGTGTTTTGGATGAGAATCATACAATAGTGCATTGATGTGAATGTATATAGATTGTATGTGATGGTATGAGATGAATGCATGAATATATCGTGAATATGTATGCATTTCAAGAATGTCTTGAGTCATTTTGCATGTGAAGCATAATGATGCACATTCTTGTGTTGTGTGATTCTAATGAGAATCCGTTGTAACGCCGTGTGCCTATGTGGGGTGTGAGCGATGATTTCAAACGAATGTGTGCCCATGTGGGGTGTGAGCAATCGGATTGTGTGCCTATGTGAGGTGTGAGCAATCCATAAACATGTGTGCCCATGTGGGGTGTGAGCAATGGGTGAACATCGTAGGCCCGACGGGGAGTTACATTGGTAATGAGCGATGGTTCCAATAAGTTCCTGGGTGGACTTGAGATGATTGAGTCGGTACCGCATTGCATTTGCATAGAGTCGTGAGTCGGTCTCTATGATTTGCATTTATCATCTTTGTAATTGTGCATGGATGAATAAACATGAATATGTATGTTTATGTGGAATGATAAGAATTGTGAAGGTATGCATGATGAATATGCTTGGTTTCGTGTATATATATATATATATATATATATATATATATATATACACATTGCGATGTATATGAGTGAGTTGTGATGAATTGTGGTGAGAATGTAGAATATGTGTATTTTTATGCTAAGATATATAATTATATGCATTGTTATTATGATAATTTTTCTCACCCTCCTGCTGTTTTATGATGCTCTATGAGGCATTGCAGAGTAGGTATGCTGGTGGTCTTTTTGTGAAGCGTGTCTTCATTCTTTTGGTCGGTCGGCTCTGATATGTAGCACCGGGTAGCTAGGATGATTACGATTCTTTTGTGATACATTTGTACATGTATCTTGTTGATGAATGTTTATGTAAACATGAATTATGTTGGTGGATAATACTTGATGATATATATATATATATATATATATATATATATATATATATATATATATATATATATATATATATATATATGTTTGATGTTATTCAATGTTTAGATTTTCCGCTTTTATTCTAAATATTGAGATGTGGGTGTAAGGACTAAGTTCCTCTGTTGCAAAGTTACCCCACTGTTGCATATCAATTGTTGAGCAGGTGTTGAATGTTTTAATTTCATGTATAATGTGACATACCTCTTTTATACTATGTTTATAATTATACTCTGACAAAATTTTAAATGTGCCTAAATGATTATGTGATTATTTGGGGGTATAGAAAGGGGGTGTTACAAGGAGAGCTACATTGTTAGCCATGAGCACAGTCCTACATGCACACCAATCAATCAAACTTTTATGTTCAATAAAGAAAGAGCAGGGTAATTTGTTCAGTTTTTTTTCTGAAGCTACCTGAATACACCATTAACACTGCCTTTGGTTTATCCTGGAAGTGCCTTATATATGCCAACAATATTTGAAACACCACCAATGAAATGATGTGGAAATCAAAAGGTACCAATGGAGCATCATCTGATTAATTGATTCTGCGAAGGTTTACACACACAGAACCACTGCCGGTTTACACTTCAAATCTACCTTCTCCGACACACGATATCACGGTTTCGACTGAAACACAATTAGCTACAGAGAGGAGATATTGAAGAAAGTTGACGGTAACATCTTGCAGGTCCTATTTTCAACACCGAACAAAACTAAAATCACATCAGACAAATAATCAAACTTACAACCCTACGAAATTCAAATCAACAACCAACATCAGAACCTTACAAAAATCAAATTAACAAACAACATAACAACCTTACCAAAAAGGTTCACATATAAAATTGCGTGAAGAAGAAACTAAGATGAATCAATGTGAAGAAGAAGGTGAAACCATGAAAGTACCATATCAGCTAATAATCACAAACCCGATGTGGTTGTGACTCTTATTTCTGCAAAACTGATCTATCACTCATTTCAACATAAACTTATTACTACAAAAGCGCACACCGCCGTAAAACCATCAGAAACACCACAATCATCGTCGGCTCCACTTTTCCATTCGGTGCCCCGGCAACCTTGTAGTCTCTATTGTAGACACTGAAGAGAAAATAAAGAAGAAAAGGAAGAGACTGATCATGTTGCTACAGACCGCGAAAGAGAGGAGAAAGGAAGATATGGAAGAGGGAACTCAAAAGAAGCAGATGAAGATAGCAGACATAGAGTTCTATTTGTATTTGAAAAGTCGATGTGAGATGAAGAAGCGTGTAAGCGCAGCTTCCTATGTTCTGCTGCATTCGGTACACAGTTTTCTTCTCACCATGCCAATTCTCAGCTAAAGCAACCAAGGGTGGTGTTCCCAAGAGACCAGTTTGGTTAAAAGAAAAAGTTGAAAAGTTGAACTACCCGGCACTATTGAGGAACATTTATGCAAAAGTGAAGGCTTTGTTGTCCAAATAAGCTAGTTAGTCTTCAATTAGAACATGATTTACTTGCTAATAGTTGGTTTTGGACTCAATTTACCCCTAATTTAGTGATGTGGCAGCTTAAGAAGAGAGGTTATTATTGTGTTAACCACAACTACTAATTTTCCTATATTATAGATAGTTAATTCTATTTTTTTTTAATCCAACAAATATCATAAGTACCAAGATTAGTTTTTTTAATTTTCATGAATTATATATAACTTTTTCAATTATATCCACTAATAATGTAATGACGTAGTTTTTTTTCCTTGCAAACCACTTTTGTTTATGGTTTGTGAGAGGATTGTAAATAAAAATTCTTCATTTCATCTCATTTTACCTTTCTATTTCTTTTTTAAAAATCATCTGTATTGCTTTACTACCATGAATAAAGTCAGATTGATAGTATAGATGGCGGTTACTATATAATATATTTGTATGTTGCTTTTTTTTTTAATAAGCTAAAAATTCGTATAAACTGGAGTACAAAGGGGTACTCCAACCCGTATACATCTAAAGCCTGCTTAAATATCACCGGCTACAAAAATCACTCGGAGAATTGACCCAAGTGAAATAATTACAAAAATAAGAACTTTTATAACTCCTACCTATCCACCACCAAGTATAAATAAAAATACGATTTGAGATCGTATCAAAATCCCACAATTCCTCCCTAAAAATAATATTGTTACGACATAACCACAGGATCCAAGAAATTGATAACCATAACCCTACTGCTATTCTAATCGACACCCCTCTATCGACACAACCCTGTATCCAACATGATAAGTGAGTGACCATATTTCCTACTAATATACACGGTATCCCCAACCATTTACAAGCAAAATTCCACACCATAATAGATTTTCCACATAGAAATAGTACATGATCAGCCGACTCCATCTCGAGGAAGCAAAAAGGGCATGACATCTCATAACTATTAGAAACAATTCCCCTCCGATACAAATTATCTCTCGTTGGAATTCGCCTATGGAGCATTCTCCACCCAAACACTTTCACTTTAAACGGTACTTGCGCTAGCCAAGTTAACTTCAATGCCGCTTTCATTTCATCTCCTAACTGTATTGAATTATCTTCCATAATTTCCTGCAAAAAGACATACATAGATGAAACAGAATAAGTATAATTATCCTCCAGCAACCACTTAATTGAATCCTTGACATTCTTGATTATGGGAGTGGCAGCCAATATCGAATACAATTCCTTCAACTGAGCCCGCTCCGTTTCCTGACTTTCTGCTACAGCCACATTGATATCCCATTTCCAAACCTCTCCCTCCCAATAACCATTACTATTAACAGAGCTAAATTCTGAGTCTGTTAAAGCATATAGAGCAGGAAATCTTCTGCACAGTGGCTCATCCACAGCCCACTTCGACCTCCAAAAATCCACTCTAATCCCTTCTCCAACATCGTATACGATTAAATCAACCAACCTATCTTCTCCCACTACATTCAAGGACTGCAAAAGATCTACAAACCATAAAGATGGAGCCACCTGCAAACTTGAGATCTCCTTGTTAAAAAAATCGTAACAGCACAGAGGATATCTAAAGTTAATAAAATCCTTCCAAATTGTGATCTTATTGTCTAAAATCCTCCAAGCCCACTTAAGAAACAAAGCCAAATTGAATAACTTTAAATCTTTCACACCTAATCCACCCAAGTCTCTACTCTTACAAACCATTTACCAACTTATCCAAGAGATCCCTTTTTTATTCTCTACCCCATTCCACAAAAATGATCTTTGAATAGACTTGAGAATGCTAACCACCTTAAGTGGCATTCTATAAAAAGACATGTAATGGATTGGCAAATTACTTAAGACGGAGTTAATTAGAGTAACTCGACCTCCCATTGATAAGTACCGACTCCTCCACGTATTCAATCTAGCACGCATAATATCAATCACCGGTTTCCAAAACGAGATTAATCTATGATTACCTCCTACTAATATCCCAAGAAACGAAAATTGAGAAGGAGAAACTTTACAAGATAGAAATATCTCTGCAGATCTGATCTTGAAATCATCCAACCCAACACAAATCAACGCACTCTTACTGAAATTGATGTCCAAACCTAAAGTGAGCTGAAAAGCTTTCAAAATAGCTTTGAACGCTAAGATATTCTTCCACGAACCATCGCCAATTAAGACCGAATCATCAGCAAATTGCAACATGTGAAAACCAATCTCAGGATTGAACTTAAATTCTGAGAAAAAACCATTCGCAACAGCTCGCCTCATAATGATTTCCAACCCCTCTGCTACCAGACAGAATAGGAAAGGAGCTAAAGGGTCTCCTTGCTTGAGACCCCTCGTCACTCTATAATCTTGAGATGGGCTCCCATTGACTAAAACCGAAGAAAAACTATTAAAAACTCCAAGGTCCATCCATCTCAACCACCTAGATCCAAATCCCATATGTTTCATCACTTCTCGAAGATAATCCCAATGTACACAGTCATACGCTTTAGCAAAATCCACTTTGAAAATCATCAACTCCTTTTTAGATCTCTTAGCAAAATCCAGGATCTCATTCAAAACCAATACCCCATCTAAAATGTTTCTTCCTTCCAAGAACGCCGTTTGTGTATTTGAAACAATACCACCAATTTTCGTCTTAAGTCTATTTGCAAGAATTTTAGAAATAACCTTATAAACTGAGGTAACCAAAGAAATTGGCCTATAACCATCCAAATCTTCAGGATTTTCAGACTTTGGGATTAAAACCACAAACGACAATGCAAAGGTTTTATGAAGCTGTTCACCCTCAAAAAACTCCAACACACAATTAGAGAACTCTGGCCCTATAATATCCCAACATCTTTTCAGAAATTCAAAGATGAATCCATCCGGCCCAGGGCTACGGTCCCCAGAAAAACCAAAAACAACATCCTTGATTTCCTGAACTTTAACATCGACTTCTAATTCTTGACTATATGACAGAGACAAAGATTTAAAACCTGATCCTCCAATAGAGGGAAATGCTCTTTCTGCCCTAGTAAACCTGCTAGCAAAATGAGACTTGACATGTTTCTTAACCTTCTGCACATCCTCCTCCAATCTACCATTAATCATAACACCATTAATGGTATTCAAATTAATCCTCTGCCTCAAGACATTATGAAAAAACTTAGTATTAAGATCTCCATCAGCTATCCACTTGGTTCTCGATTTCTGCTTCAAAATACTCTCTTTAATTCTGATAGATTTCCAAAGATTATCTTCTGCAACATTCCTTCTCATAAGATCCTATCTAGAGATATTACCTAGATTATGGACCAAAAACTCTTCCATTTCATTGACAACCCCTACTTCCTTTTGGATACTTAGATCAATCCATCCAAACACATTTGAATTCCACCAACGAATTCTGGTCCTCAAATGTTTCAACTTTTCTGCCAGAATATACGAAGCTTTTCCTGTTATCTTATACTCATCCCACTCCCTTTTAATAAAGACTTAGAAATCAGCGTGGTCGAACCAACACGACAAAACCTTAAACGGCTTGGAACCCCAATTCAAACTCTTAGCTACAATCCAAACCGGCCTGTGATCTGATATATCTCTCTCTCCAATTCGTTGAGTAACCATATTCCAATCATTAAAAATAGTATGCGAAACAAGGAACCGATCAAGACGACTACAAACCGAATCTTTGGACTTGAACCAAGAAAATCTGAGACCACCACTTAAAGGTAAATCCACCAGACCCATCACGTTAATGAATTCAGAGAACTCAATCATGTATCTTCTATTAGGGCGAATATAACCAATCTGCTCCTCTCGACTCTTGATAGAATTAAAGTCCCCCCCAACTATCCAATTTCCAGGACTCAAATAACTTTTCAACTTTAATAATTCCTTCCATAAAACTCTCCTCTCACCAATATTAGAAGGGGAGTAAATGTTAAACAGATAGCAAATTCTACCTTTCCATAAAACCTGAATCCCAAGATAACCATGACCCTTATAGCTGCATATAGGAATAAAAACATCTGACTTCCATATGATGATTGAGCCTCCAGATAACCCAATCGCGTTAGAAGCAGACCAATGACAGGACCGATCTCTCCAAATACTATAGACTAATTCATCTGTAACACACCTACACTTCGTTTCCTGTAAAAAACATATCTCTGCTCCACCTTTAATCAACACTTCTCTAATCTTCTTTCTCTTCAACACCCCACCACACCCTCGAATATTGTATGAAACAATATTCATGAAAACTTATTAGCTTCCACCTTCTTTCCAAGAACTGCATTTCTATCCACATCTTCTAAATTCTTCAAAATACTCTCAAACACCTCGTCGTCTTCCTCAGCTTCAATGCCCAACTGTTGTATATAATCCCACACCCTAACAGGCGTATTCTCCAATTTCTTCTTAATTCTTAAATTACATTGAGCAAGACCAGAATCAGAAATTGAGTTATCATTTGAGACAGAGGGAAAATTTTCCTGAACTAAAAGGGAATCCTTCTTAATAACTTTTCCAGACACCTTCTCTTGGAATCCTTGCTTTTGTGATACCTCAAAAACATAATTTAGGCTTGAAGCAGAGTGGAATAATATGAAGGATCAAAAGGAATTTTGAGTCTCTGATAAATATCACCAATAATTTGCTTCTTACTCTTCTTCTTAGTCACCTGGAAACCAACACAATTCTGATCACCAATTATACCAGCCTCCAAATCACCTAGATTATCAGATGATGGAATTTGATCTCTCACCATAGGAAGCCTTCCTTTACTGGTATGATTCAATTGAGTACCCCCCTCTATGGCCTCCTCAACTCTATTAAATTGAACCAATGAACAAGTAACATGATCTGGCATTGATCCCACCTCAGTTAAATTGCTTGAATTAGCCTCCAACTCACATAGATCATCTTCACCAGCATCACTAGCACTGCCCAAACCATCAAGACTTAGGTTGTCACCAAGATCCTGCCCAAGTTTACAACAGTTAACATCTACCGAATCTGAATTATGAGACAATTCCCCAGTACAATTTCTCATGACTTTAGCCTTATCACCATCTTCCTCCATCCCATACATACTCACCCCTCCTGACTTCTTGTAAAGTCCCACATCACTACCATCAGAGTTATAGATTTGAGAATCCACAAAGTCTGAGGTATCTTCTTCAAAATAATTTCTACCCCTACTACTACTATCTTTATCAAATGGTCCAAATGAATCCTCAACTATCTTAATACAATAAACATTGCCATTGATTTCCAAATTGACCACTTCATTGAGGTTCAAAGCACACTTAGTCTTAATTAGAATTCTTGCCATATCAAACCTAGCATGTTTCTTCGTGTCATCATCCATGCTAACTAACTCGCCCATGGTACCAGCTAAGAACTTGAAAAAAATTTCTCTCCACGCGTGACATGGAAGACCAAAAATCTTAACCCAAGTGAGTCTTTCTTGGTCCACATCATTTGGGGACCACTGACGGACTTCAGAAAACCATCTGGACAGCCAACCAGAATCCTCTGCTAATATTCTTTCAATATCGCCTGGATTATCTTCCTCAATAAGACAAAGATTAGTACCCATTGGTGTAACCCTAATATTAAAGAAACATTCCAATTGAAATGCTTCTACAACCTCCTTCGCAGACCCAGGTACCTCCAGAACCCCTGTAAATGCCTGCTCAAACCTTTCCAAATCTTCTTTGTTAACATCAAAACTCAGATGAACAAAGTTTGGTTTATCTCCCATAAGAACCTTCTCAGATGTCTTAGAAGTCCTACCTGTCACCTGAGCGAAAGTCATTTTTGAACCAACACCATTCCTCTTCTCTTTATGAGTTGAGAAACCATCAACCCTCTTCTGATCCACAAACTTACGAACAACAGAGCCAGATCCTACCCTAACCCTATACTCTCTCTTGAATCTAGGAAGGTTTACAAAAATCTTAATGCCATTAATAACAACTTTGTCTAAACTAATGGCAAGAAGACGTTCATCCTCCACACCCTTAAACCTAACAAATCCAAATCTATTACCCCTGATATCGAGCCTGCCCGGAATAAACACCTCCAAAATTGAACCAAACTCCTTAAAAACTTCGAACATTTGCTTAGCCTCATACGAATCTGGGAATCGGGTAAAGAAAAAAGAAGAAGCTTCTTGTAAATCCACATCAGTTACCTTACCTTTATTACTCTTCCATATCGACATTCTTCCAACTGACGCTTTCCGATTTAGAGGATTCTTCTTTCTCCTCACCACTGTCCAAACTCCTCTGGCATCCCCAAAGTTATTCTGATAAGCCATAAATCGAAACGCAATCAACAACAATAAACCCACCAAAGATATAGCTTCCAGCACCCACTACCCAGTAGAACCCAAATGACGACACCTCCCTACCGAGGCCCCTAAGCCCTAAAGCCAGGAATTTAAGCCAAAGATAGGGAAGAGCTCACCCAGTATCCACTCGAATAGTAAGTCCGAACAGCTACGGATGGGTTATCAGTAACACTGAAATCAACGCATGCGTCTAATGCACCTGGTACATAGCTTTCGTTCGATTAGGGTTATAGAAAAATTAGGGAAGACGAAAAGTTCTAGAGATGGAAGAGAGCTTCTCTCTCTAAACAGTGTGCAAAATTTGACATTTTAAACTGTTTGAATAAAAAGCTTACTTATTTTGTTTTTTAATTTAGTATTTGTTATTATTTTATGGATAATGTTTTGGAATGCAGCAAGATATAGGGGATATAAGTTTTTAGGCTAAACTATTTGTGTTTAATATTTACTCTTTAAAACACGTTTAATGAGTAAAAATTGTTTTAAAATACACATTCTTGCTGAATTTAAATTATCACCGACATTGATAAATTTTTTATAGAACAATTCTTTTAGATGATTTTCGTAAGACTTTTTTTCTTCAAAATGTACCATTTTAATAAAGACATCTTGTTAGAACCGGCTTTAGATGTATACGGGTTAGGGTACCCCTTTGTACCTTTCATATATATAATCATTAGCTTATTAAAAAAAATAAAGACATCTTGTAACTAAAAATCTATGGAACCACGTCATAAAACAAAATTTTAGGAAGTTATTTTTAAATAAATTATCGAGAGATGCTAATTGCAGTTTTTCTAGATAAAGCAATAATGTAACTGAAAATCTATGGAACTACATCATAAAACAAATTCTCAAATGAGAGGTCATTTCTAGAGAGAGATTGATAGGAAGTTTTCATATCAAAGATTTGAGACTAGGTTTCAATACTAAAAGAGAGAAGAATAAAAGCTATCTAAAGAAAAATAAAACAAAAGATAATATTTTTCATTTTTGATTGATTATTTCTAATGTGTCATAGACACTACATATATAGAACTTTGGATGGATGATTAACTATAAAACCCAAAAGCTATTAAAGGCCCAATTCAACAATTTTAAAGATCCTAAAAACACTCTAGAAAACATATAAAATAAAATGATAACTAATTCAACATAATATCTTAATTATCTAAAATTAACTCCATAATCCTATCATTACCAACCCCTTCAAAAACAACCTTGTCCTCAAGGTTGTAAAACTTTATTTCTACAATAACTTTCCTGGAAGTCCGAACCTCGTCATCAGTGAGTGCACCAAATATCATCTTCTGTTTCTTGGCTTGCACTTGTTGCAAACGATCTTCCACTGTGTTCTTTACAATGAATCTTCTTACAGTAACCCTTCGTTTTTGACCAATACGATGAATCCTCATTATTGCTTGCTCCTCAACTGCAGGATTCCACCAGGGATCCATTAGGAAAACATTTGAGGCTGCGGTCAAATTTAAGCCCACGCCACCGGCTTTTAGTGACATTAACAAAACCCTTTTCTCTTTTGTGTTGTTAAATTCCTTCAGAACCTTTTCCCTCTGCTTATGAGTCAATTTTCCATCAAATCTTAAAAATCCTATCTCTCTCCTCCTTAATGGATTTTCCAACAGATCAAAAAATAAAGTCCATTGACTAAAAACAATACTTTTTTCATCAGAATATTTCTGAATATGTTCTAAGAAATCAAACAACCTTGAAACTTTTGAAGACTCCGTCAAATTGCTCTCAATATAAACCTTGAATGGGTTTTCTGATGGAAGTACAATAAGATCATTTTTCTTGAGTGATTGACGACAGATTGGACACTTGCCACCCATTGAGGTACCCCAGCAATTGAATAGGCATTCTCTACAAAACTGATGTGCGCATGGTGTAAAAACAGGATCTTCAAGTGATTCCAAACATATAGAGCATTCTACAGTTTCACCCTTTTGAATATGACCCAAAACCTCATCAATGTGTCCATGAGATTGGATAGAATGGGAAGAAGAAATAGAATTCTGTAGGAATCTACTAGCAAGTTTGTTCAATTTTACATTTTGCTGTGTATCACTTTCACAACACATGTCAGATGATTCAGTATGAGAATTGATGAATTTTCTTGCAAGTCTGCTCAAGTCTGCATACTTTGCAGGATCACTTCCATGCGTTAGTAGGTCAAGGATATTTGCATAGTAGTTAAGAACCTTTCCTTGTGCAACATATTGCTCAAATTGGACTTTAGATCTCAGGAAGAGAGCATCATAGAAGTCCCGTTCAGATTCTGACTGTTCACACTCAATCAATTGAATATCAGTTGGTGGCAAGACAAGTATAGGCCTTCTTTCTTTATCCTTTGTTTCCTTGGTTCTTCTTAGCATCAAGGTCCTCAAAATTCCCTTGACCAATTTCAGGGCTCTTTGATCACCCTACTCACAGGGCTTTTGAATCAACTTAGTCCACCACTGCCAGCTGCACCAAGGTTCAACACGCAAGAAAGACAAGAGACTGAATAGATCTTCCAAACTATTCTGAAACGGTGTTCCAGTTAGACACCAACAGCATAGTGAGGACAGGGCAATAGTAGCCTGGGCAACCTGACTTTTATGGGCTTTAATATGATGAGCTTCGTCTAGCACTACTCTGAACCATTGGACCTTGTGGTAGATGTTATTCTCTCCATCACTTTTATATGAAGCTGATAGGACACCATATGTTGTCAAGACAACGTCGTACTCTAACAACAAATCAATATTATCAGTTCTACCCCTACCATAATGAACAAATGTAGATATGCTGCCTGATTTTGAATGTGTTTCAAGCTCGTCCTTCCATTGACCCAATAATGCCATGGGACAAACAATTAGAGTGCCACCCTCTACATTGTTAATATTCCTCTTCTTAGTTAAGAAAATGCTGTCATATAGGCTCTCTGCATTGCTGTCTTCTAACTTCACCCTTGCTTCACAGAAATTAGAATGATCGACATCATCATCAAACTCCCACAATTGCCCAGTATTTTCATCCTTGATGTGGGCAATGTAATGACCACTATTAGCTTTAGTTCCCTTGTGTATCAGTACAACTGACAAGTCATATATCAATTCAGACTGAGATGGCTCAGAGAGTCGGTGGTGCACACTAAGTTCAGAAGGAAAAGAAAATGAAGAAGTAATTTTCTTCTTTGTTTTTGTCTTTGGAAGGAAGACATAGCGCTTCAGCTGAAAATTAAGCACATCGGGAAATGTTCGCAGGGTGATGTTGAGAGTATCATTCACCATCGTAGCAACACCGGGCACCAAACATTCATCACCAATCATAAGCCTCTTAAACAAATCACAGCTCTCTCCAACAACACCATTCTCAGAATACGCACACCTAATCGAGTTCCACAAAACCAAGTTTCTCTCCGGCATTCTTTCAAACACCTTAACTGCACTCTCCACAAACCCAAACTTCTCATACATAGTAGCAAACACGTTCCGAACAAACACGTCGGAGAAAAACTTCGTCTTCAACGCAAACAGGTGAATCGCTTCTCCAAGTTTAACATCAGAGAGCCTCGTACACGCCTTAATAACGCACGACAGCGTGAAGTTATCCGGCAAAAACTCAGTGACGGTGAACATTGATGCGTCGTGTTGTTGGTTTCGTCTTCCCCTTGTTGCTCTTCGTCTTCTTCTTCTGTGACTTCCTCTTGATCTTGTTCGTCTGCTTCTTCCGAAACAATATTAGGGATCAAAGCGTCCACCCTTGTGCTAGATCTAATTTCATCTGTCACAGACAACAATAACTCATCATCAGCGTCATAAGAGCTAAAATAGGCTGGCTTTGATGGTGGTGGAGAAGTGGAACAAGGCTTCAACTTCAAATTTGACTCCTTCGTGAAAGATAGCGGTTGGGTTTCATCCATATTGAGTTGCTCTGGTTGTGTTTCAGTCAGATCTGGTGATTCTTCTTCTAGGTCTACTACAACACTTGTAGGGAGTAGATCTCTAAATTTGTCATCATCGACATCCTCAAGAAAGGAAGTAGCATTTGTAGACTCCACTGCTTCATAACTTGATTCGATTTCCTCGTCTAATTCAAGAAATCCATCTCTAAATTTCTCCCTAATTGCAAAATTGTAGGTCGTTTCAGTAACACCTTCCTCTTCCTCATATTGAATTGGTAAAATGGGTCTCCATTTAGGTTTAAAACGCCAAAGAAATATTTCTGTGAAAATATTCCAAGGCATCGATGGATGAGGTTGAATCCTCAATAGCCACCATTTAAGAGCACAACCTTTCATTGCCATTGCTGCTAATTTAATCTTCTCCTCATCCTCCACAATATTTTGGGCTCTAAAATATTTTTCAATCGAAAAGATCCACCAAGATGATTCTTCTACTCCATAAAAATTCCACACGAATTCCATTTAGCAGGAATGAGATCGAAATGAAAGCACCAATTGATAGGAAGTTTTCCTATCAAAGATTTGAGACTAGGTTTCAATACTAAAAGAGAGAAGAATAAAAGCTATCTAAAGGAAAATAAAACAAAAGATAACATTTTTCATTTTTGATTTATTATTTCTAATGTGTCATAGACACTACATATATAGAACTTTGGATGGATAATTAACTATAAAACCCAAAAGCTATTAAAGGCCCAATTCAACAATTTTAAAGATCCTAAAAACATTCTAGAAAACATATAAAATAAAATGATAACTAATTCAACATAATATCTTAATTATCTAAAATTAACTCCATAATCCTATCAGAGATGTTGGCCAGTCCGGGAGCACTAGCAAGACCAATACTTCAAGATCATAAAAGAGAGAGAAGTCACATTTTAATCCAAAATCTTAAGATGTTAGGTAAATGAGTTACATCCAACAAAAGAGAGAGAACGAGAAAATTTTTTGTGTGTCTGGAATATAAAAAATGCAAAGACACACATGATAATGTTTATCGCAATGTTTACACAAAAAATTATGGATTTATATTTTGACCTGCGTCTACACTAAAAAAAGCGGACAAACGGGCACGGAAATGTCCGTTTGAACGCTAGTTATTATTATTATTATTTTACAATACTCAAATTACGCTTCTCACTTTCTCTCTCTCTTACCGCTTTGGAACAATGTTTTGAAAACCGGACCGGTCATCAAACTGGTGAAGGTACTGGGTCGCTGGTTCATTGGTCGAACCACTAGGTCACTGGTCGAACCACATGAGTAAACTGGATTAAACCGGATAACTTGGCTGAATAAATCAGTCTCTATAAAAAAAACTATATATTTAATAAATCGGTCGAACCAAATGACTCGGTCTCTAAAAAATATCACGACACCTACAAAATTTCAAAATATCATAATTTCACATGCTCAATTTTTAAATTCAAGCTCTTGACGTAGTCATCACGCACAACAAAGTAGTACAAAATACAAATCCAAATAAATTTGGAATAATATCTTATTACAAACAAAGAAAAATTATTCCAAATAAATTTTGAATAAAGTCTACTTATCTTTTAATGTTATTTACAAAAAAAATTATTAAAACAGTGTCATTATTATGAAAAAAGACATGCAATCAGATAGCTGGTTTTTCAAAACCGTCAGTTCACCGGGTTTTAGCGGTTTTAGTCGTTTTTCATTAGTTCAATAGCATATTTGATCCAGCAATCAGACCAGACCGATGACCTCTTCGATTCCTGGTTCGACCGGCCGGTTCAATCCAGTTTTTAAAACATTGCTTGGGAACCGTAAATCCCTTTCACCATATTCATTTCCATGATTGCATTCTCATCTATCTCAAAGGTAAATTTCAAAATCATAATCGATCTTGAGTTTGTTGTCGCGGAAGGAGATAACACCATGGTCGAAGGTATTTGTTTCATGATATATTGGGGTTTCTTACAAAGACGTCCCATGTTTTGATTATGCGACGTTGTTACTTGAATGCGTTTTTACGTATTTCTACAATGGCATTTCGTCTCACATATCCAAAATTGAAGGTGTTTCACTATAGAGATGTGGATCTCGAAAACTATGTCAATGACCAGGTTTTGTAAAAAATTTCATTCCCCTCTTTATCATTCATATACAAAGTTAGGGTTACACAATTCAATTCCTACTAACAAGTTACAATACCATTATTTCCCCATCTTTATGGTATGTTCTCAATTTCACGTTGTCACAATTTTTGAAATAATTGATGAGATTTAAGAAGACTTTTTCTAGACTTTTTGAAATAATGACAAAAATAATTTGAGCATTAGAATTGATTATGTAATACAAATATATCTCTAGACTTTTCCAAAACTGAGAATCCTTTAGATGAATGCATTATAAGTAAACTTAATCAAATACTCTAAAATATCATATCTTAGTAACAAGATGAACGATTAAAATTAACTGGCTGAGATGGTTTAAAATTAATATATCATATCTCGGTTCTGACATTATAATTATCTATTGTATTTCACAGGATTAGCCCTTGAAGTACTTGCTAGAGTGATTTCACTTGCATCTTCTGAAATTGATCAGGTAAAGTTCTGAAACTTTGTAGTGGTTACTTTGCTATTATAAAGCTGCTATATTTGAATGATAATTCCATAGATTGTCCAAAAATTCGTGTATTATAAAGTGCTTATAAAAAAAAAATCTAAAGTTAAACTCACTGGTGTTGTTGCTGCATGTAGTTGAGTATATGTTTTAGCCTTTGCTAGACATACTTATCTTGCTTTTAAATACATCTTACCAACATACCTTTATATAAACACTTATATCAATATTTTATATTTGCCCACATTGGCAGGTCAGTATAGTAAAAAATGGTACAGTGAAGCTATTTGACAACATTGAGAAATATGGTATGTGAAGCCTTTTGCTTTTAACTCATTCTAAGTGGAAGATATTCATGGTTGTTTATAAACTTAGAGTTACCTTGCATGGATTTAGTAGTCATAATGTCATGATCTATGTTGCATTTTAATTCATCACATTTTGTTTCTTATTTGGTTTATTTTGGGACGAGCAGGGCTTAAAAATTAATTAAGTTGCAATCATCTCTTTAATATCTAAGGTGCAAACTTCCCTAAAGCAAACTAGTATAATTGATGGTTTCTCTTGGATTAACTGTCTATTAGTTGCATGTAACAGGACCTTATTATTATTGATAAACTTAGGCCCTAATTTAAGAATTAAGTAATCATGTGGGATGAAATTTTTGCATGTTGTCAATTCTGAAGTGCATTTTGGTCCTACATAGTGCCAATCGACATCAAAAGACATAGTTTTCTTAAAGCTCTTGAGCATTAAGAAAACTTTTTTCCCTATTCCACTGAAATAGTTTTGTTTCCCTAAAATCTGTGTATTGCTTAAACTGTCCTGCCATTCATTATACCTTATCTTATCAGATTTATATATTTTTTTTTAATAAGCTAATATATATTTAACAGGGATACAATAGGGGTATCCCAACCCGTATACATCAAAAGGCCTCTCTAATAATCAAGGCCTACAAAAAAACACTAGGAGATTTAACCCAAGTGTAATAGTTACATATATGTGAACTTTTGTGATTCTTTCCTATCCACCACCAGGAAAAAACAAGGATACGATTCTAAATCGTGTCAAGATCCCAAAATTCATCTCTAAATAAAATGTTATTTCGAGATAACCAAATGATCCAACAGATTAGTAACCATAATCCCACAACATTACTAATTTGAATTTTACTGCCAACACACCCCGACACCCAACAGGATAAATGGTTTAGCATGTCTCCGACAAAAATCTCCGGAATACCCAACCATTTACTCACAAATTTCCAGATTTGATTAGTCTTGAGACATTGGTAGAAAACATGTTCCACAGATTCCTCCTCTAAGAAACATAGTGGACAAGACATTTCATAAATATTAGTGATAATACCTCTGCGGACTAGATTTTCGCGAGTTGGGATTCTCTTATGCAACATCCGCCAATCGATAACTTTCACCTTGAAAAGGACCTGAGCCATCTAATTAAGCTTAAAAGCTGCCTTTAAATCTTCCCCAATAGCCCCTATAGAGACAGCATGTTCCTGCATAAGAAGGTACATAGATCTAACAGAAAAGATACCGTTATCGTTAGGCATCCAGAATACAGAGTCTACAGATCCTGCACACGGTTTAGAGTCAGCCAGTAGAGAGTATAGATTCGCTCGCTGCCCATTGATGTGTTCTGGAAGGTTTTGATGAGATATTTTGATGTCCCAATTCCAAATTCCGTCCTCCCACGAACCGTTATCAGCCACCGAGCTACTTTTGTCATCTGCATAAGTCCACAAGTCTGGAAACTCCTAAGACAGGACCCTGGGTCTGGCCCAACGAGATAGCCAGAACAATACCTTATCTCCTTTTCCAATGTTGTAGGATATGAAACCAGAAACTGAATTCAGGCCACAAAAAATAGAGAGTTGAACCAGATCTCTCCACCAATAAGAAGAAGGGACACACAATTTTGAACATTCACCAATATGGAAATCGTGCTGATAGTTAGGATATCTAACAGCTATAAAGTACTTCCACAATGTATCCTTATGAGCTAGAATTTTCCAAATCCACTTGAATAACAGCGCAAGATTGAAAAGTTTTATATCTTTCATCCCTAAACCGCCTTCGTCTTTGCTTTTACAAACCATTGTCCAGCTTACCCACGACACCCCTTTTTTAGAGACCAAACCGTTCCACAAGAATGACTTTTGAATAGAAGTGAGAATGCGTATTACTCTATAGGAAGTTTGTAAAAAGACATGAAATGAATAGGAAGATTTGCAAGGACAGAATTGATCAAGGTTACTCTTCCTCCCATAGATAATAAATGCTTTTCCAAGAATTCAGTCTAGAACGGACCTTATCTATCAATGGTTTCCAAAAAGTGACCAGCCTATGATTACCTCCAATAGGGATTCCTAGGAATTTAAAAGGGCAAGTAGAGATCTTACAGGCTAGGAAATTTCCAGCAGTCGAGAGGAACGATTCATCAACGCCAATACCATAGAGGGAACTCTTGTTGAAATTTATCTCCAGACCAGAAATTAGATGAAAACCTTTCAAAATAATCTTGACTTCCATAATATTTTTCCATGACCCATCTCCTAATAAGACTAAATTGTCTGCGTATTACAACAAATGAAAAGAGACGTCTCGGTTGACCTTAAAGCCTGAGTATAGCCCTTTTTCCAATGCTCTGTTCACTAGGACAGCAAGTCCTTCCGCTGCAATAGTGAATAAGAGAGGGGCAAGGGGATCTCCTTGCTTAAGGCCCCTTGTCACAACGAAGTCCGTAGTAGGACTCCCATTAACCAGCACAGAGGAATAACTATTAAAAACCCCACTGTCCATCCATCTCAACCAAATTTGACCAAACCCCATAATTTCCATGACGTCTCGAAAGTACTTCCAATCGACACAGTCGTAAGCTTTGGCAAAGTCAACTTTTAAAAGCATAAGCTCTTTCTTGGATCTTTTAGCAAAATCGATAGCTTCATTTATAACAAGAACTCCATCGAGCAAAGTTCTGCCTTCGATAAACGTTGTTTGGGAGTTTGATATAATACTTCCTATTTTCTTTTTAAGTCTGGTAGCTAGGATTTTTGACAAAACTTTATAAACAGAGCTGATGAGTGTAATAGGTCTGTAGTCATCCAAATTCTTAGGACTTTCGTTTTTAGGGATGAGCACCACAAATGACGAAGCGAAAGCCTTGTGTAATTTATCTCCGTTGAAGAATTCCAAAATACAATTTGAGAAGTCATTACCTACTACACCCCAGCACTTCTTGAGGAACTCGAAGCTGAATCCATCAGGGCCAGGGCTACGGTCCCCGGCGCACTCGAAAACAGCACTTCTAATTTCATTCACGTCTACTGCAAATTCAAGCTCCTCACTATCTGAACTGGATAAACGTTTGAAACCTGATTCGCCCACATATGGAAAAGGTCTGGAAACTCTTTTAAATCTGTTAGCAAAATGATCTCTGACTGCCTCTTTGACCCCTTGCACATCGTCCACGTATATACCGTTAACCCAAACTGATGAAATAGAATTCATGTTGATGCGATTTCTCAGAGCAGCATGAAAGTACTTAGTATTAACATCCCCTTCCTCAATCCATTTCGACCTAGACTTTTGTTTAGAATGCTTTATTTAATCCTCAGGGACTTCCATAACTCGTCTTCCGCAGAGTTCCTATTCTCCAGGTCCTCAGCTGAAATTACTCCTCGTTTTGAAGCAATAATGTCCTCAATCTCATTAATGGTTCCTGTTTCCAACTTAATCTTAGTATCGACCCAACCAAAAACATTAATGTTCCACGATCGAAGTTTCTCCCTAAGATTTTGCATCTTCCTGGCCAAGATGAAAGATGCCTTCCCTGTTACCTTAAAATCTTCCCATTCTGTTTTGACAAAAGGCAGAAAATTTGAGTGTTCAAACCAACAAGACAAAACTTTAAAAGGCTTAGGCCCCCAGTTTATATTCTTTGCATAAATCGACACCGGCCTATGGTCTGAGACTTCTCTCTCTCCAATTCTTTGAGAAACCATGTTCCACTCGTTAAATACTCCAGGGGAGACTATGAATCTGTCTAGTCTGTTGCAGATCTTGCCTTTCGCTTTAAACCAAGAAAAATTTATACCACACAAAGGTAAATCCACACACCCAATCATATTGATAAACTCAGAGAATTCCTCCATATATCTTCTGTTAAGGCTGGAATAGCCAATTTGTTCAGCAGGGCACTTAATTGAGTTATAATCGCCACCCAAAATCCACTCTCCAGGTTCCAAACTATTTTTGAGATTGATAAGGCATGACCAGAGCTCCCTTTTCTCCGAGATAGTACAAGGTGAGTAAATATTAAACAAATAGCACTTCGAACCTTTCCATACTGCCTGCAAACCTAAAAAGCCTTTGCCCCTAAAAGTGCATATAGGCTCCAGAACACCCTCTTTCCAAATAGTTACCATTCCTCCTGAAAGACCGTTAGAATTAGCTGCTGACCACTGACAGAAACTTTCCCCCCATAAACTATACACCAGCTCATCAGTCATCTTTGTACATTTAGTCTCCTGTAGAAAACATATTTCAGCGCCTGCCTTATTTAACGTGTCTCTAATTTTCTTCCTCTTTAGGACTCCGCCGCACCCTCTTATGTTGTATGTGATAATATTCATATGGAACCAATAACGGCCACCTTCTTAACTTTCTTCGCTTTTTTGTCAGCCACATCATGGTTTCTCAAGATAGTTTCAAAAACTTCATCGTCTTCCTCCGCCTCTATACGTAAGGATTTGATAGACTCCCAAACTCTCGCAGGGAGATTATCTAATTTCTTCTTAATCCTTGAGTTGCTTCGAAGGAAACCAGAATCACAGATAGAGCTCTCAATAGAATCAGGCTCCCTAATTACAGATAAAGAGGCCTGATCCTCCATTATTTTGCCATTCTGTTGAAGATGAGCCCAAACAGGCTTAGAATAAGAACAATCAGCCTGCAGGAGAGTAACGTAATACGATGGTTTAAACGGAATTTTTATCTTCTTATATATGTTTTCAATAAGTTTCTTTTTCTTCCTCAATGAAGACACCTTCGTATTATCGAGGGCTCCAATAACATTATCACCTCCACACAAGCCATCTTGCGAAGCAGAACTATCTTCAATATCTTCATTATCATCATGTCTAGTTGTACCGCCGTGTGCTAATTTTATGTCACCAATCGTCTTGGGTAACACAATACCTCCGCCTATTATTTGTTTCTCAAGGGAGCATGTCACATGATCAAGACTAGAAGCCAAAGTTTGCCTTTTGTCACTGCTTTCTCCCATGCTTTCTCTAACTTTCAAAGTGGAGTTATCCCTTTCCTGTGATAAAACCTGATTCTCTGTAAGATCCACTCCTCCCCTTTCTTCAACTCTGCTGCTATTAATGTCAGCAGAAACCCCTTTATTTAGAAGCTCAGCCTCTTCTACGTTTACTTTCATAACCTGTTCGATAAATAGACTCCCATTATCACACTCTGCCTGATCTTGAGGGAATGACCCGGAGAACTTAGATTGTGTACTAAGAACCCTAGAGGAATTGTCCCATAAAGCCCCTTCGTCTTCCTGATCTGACTCAGATTCCAAAACATCTGAACTGTCCTCTTCGAAACATGAGACTTTGGACATACCATGGTCCCTAGTATAAGGACCAAACGAGTCCTCTACAATCTTAATTCTATACGCTTTATCATTCACGTCGACGTTAACTGCTTCATTCAGGTTCATAGCATATTTAGTTCTAATCAAGACTCTAGCTACATCAAATCTCAAATGTTTCCTCGTATCTTCATCTATCTTTATGAAAGCTCCAGTGGTAGCAACTAAAAATTTGAAAAACTTTTCCCCCCAAACATGACAAGGTAACCCGAAGATTTTAACCCAAGTGAGCCTCTCTTGGTCAACATCACTAGGAGTCCAAGGGTGGATTTCGGAAAACCATTTAGAGATCCATTTAGAATCTTCTGTTATCAACTTTTGAATATCTCCCAGGTTATCTTCTTCTAAGAGACATAAATTAGCCCCCATAGGTGTGACCTTAATATTGAAAAAACCTTCCATCTGAAACGCTTCAGAAACCTCACCAGCGGAACCCGGAATCTCCAAAACACCAGTAAAAGTCTGCTCAAACCTCTCTATATCTTCCACATTGACTTTGAAACTCAAATGAGCAAAGTTAGGTTTATCGCCCATAAGAACCTGGTTCAGATTGGTCCCATTCCTAAACCGTGCCCCTTTAGCAACCTGAGCATAGGAAAATCTATTGGCCATCCTGCTTCTATCCAAGGATTTAGGAGGAAGACCGCCTGCAAACGTTTTATCTAAGCTCCTCTTCTTTATGAAGTACGTTCCACCATCAATCTTATACTCTCTACGAAATCTTGGGAGGTTAGCAAAATTCTTAGCACCCTTAATGACAATGTTGTCAAGCTTAATGGCAAGAAGGTGTTCGTTATCGACTTTTTTGAATCTAACAAATCCAAACCTTTTTCCCCTTTTGTCCAATCTTCCCGGAATAAAAACTTCTAATATGAAACCAAAGTCCTTAAAGATATCATACATTTGTTTAGCGTCGTGTGAATATGGAAACTCGGTAAAGAAGAACGACGAAGCTTCTTTTAGATCCAGTTATGTGGCTTTACCTTTGTTGTTCTTCCAGATTGACATTCTTCCAGAATAATGATTCCGACCTTTCTTCTTCCCAACTTCCACCCAAGTCCATTGATTATGACTAGTATCTTTAGACGACTCCATAATTGCAGATCTGAAAAAGATAAAATCAAGACGAAAGAGAATGCACGAGCCCAGACAGAGAACAAATGGACACTGACGAAGTTCAGCACCCAGACAACACAATTTCAAAATGATACTCAGGTACACAGGACTAGAAACCCTGGTAGAACACGATTCCAAGTAGTGGGAAGAAGACTGAACGTTAAACCAAACCCTTGAAGATCAAACAGTATGCCAACCCAAAACCTAGAAACCAAGGTTCACTAGAGGAGATGAACGTTTCAGATTAGTGCACCTGATACATGTTTCTGAGATGATTGAAGAAGATGAAACAATTTCCAAGAAGTTGAAGCAAAACTAGAGAGAAGGCAGAGTTTCTCTCTCTAAACAATTAAGTAGAGCTTGTTGATTTATCAGACTTATATGAACATGTCATATTTCAGATGATGGAACATTTTATTTTGATCAGGAAATTGTTAGAGGATTTGAGCATCAAGGTTCTCTTTCCACAAATTCTTCAAACATTCTAGGGGTTGTTGCATTTGCTACATTAACTTCTGGAAAAATAAATGTGAGTAACAAATGAGGAATTGCTATTTAAATTGTTAATATGTTAGAATTTAATTTTAATGTTATTGTTATATCTCTGCAATGCTAATATGTTAGAACTTAATTAGTCCTTGAACTATATTATACGCTATTATTCCAGATTTAAAGGACCCGTTTAATGAAGTGGTGGATTAACTCTTCATGGGTTTTTCCAAATTATTGTCTTTTTTCAATAAGCAAGAGATTAATATTGAAAGCGAGAACAATGGGTTCTCGAAACCAGTACAACAAAACGAGGGAAGCATCGAGACAAAAGAAAATTACACCCAATTAAACCTTAAGCCAAGTAGTACAAAGGAAATTTGCAAAACTCATAAAAGCTATAATTAGAGCGAGTAATTTTCCCTACATAAGACCATCTCCACACCAACGCCTTGATATTCCAAACTGTATCGAACACGTTCCAACTAACATTGCTAAAAATAATAGCATTACGCAAAGTCCACAAATACCAAATCGTTGCCAACCACACACAACCTTCTTTCCCTTTCTTCACCCTTTTTCCAAATTATTGTGAAGTGGTATGTTAAAAAAATTACTAATTAATTAATAGGATATGTTTAGAGAACTCATATTCTATTACAAGATGCATGTTGAAGTGAGGTAGTGATTGCCATGTTTAAGGTACTCATAACATTTTAGGCCCACATAACTATTATTGATTGAATCGCCTTCTTTATTGCCTTTTACTGTGATAGTTCAACAAGCTTTGTCGGAACGACAATCCTTCCCGGTGGTTTAAATTCCTAATACTAGAATTAGGGACCACCCTATAGGGATTCCAAGCCCATATAAGTTAGGGCATACGATGAAGGATATGTTGGAAAAATAATTGGACAAGATCCAAATTGGTTCATTTCGTCTTTTTCGTGCAAGCTTGGCACGGGTTACTTTTTGGAGTTTTGGTTTGATTGTTGGATAGGTACATCGCCGTTCAACATTCTCTTCTTGTACTCATTTCTTTTGGTTAATGAACCCCACGTGAAAGTGGCGGAGATGGGTTTTTGGCACGATGAGGAGTGGCGGTGGTTGTTCCCGTTATTTAGCATTCAAGACGATGTTCCGGCGGCGGCCCAACAACGTGATTTGGGGCTGCTTTTGCAGCAAGTTCGGCCGGTCAGCTCCCATGCCGACAGTTTTGTTTGGTGGAAAAATGTCAAAGGCTTTTCGGTTAGTAGCGCTTATAATTCCATTCTTTCTTCTCTTTTTCTGAGTTCGGATTTGAATGACAACATCTCTTTAGCCTTATCTCGACATTGGATTTCGAAAGTGCCTAGTAGAATTTCCATTTTTGGTTGGAGATTGATTTTAAGTAGACTTCCCACGAAGCGGGAATTATGGAAACGTGGTATTTTGACGGGACCGCATTCTTTGGTTTGTCCTTTGTGTTTTGGAGTTGAAGAAGATTTAGATCACTTTTTCTTGAGTTGCCCTATTTCTAGAGGTTGGTGGAGTACTTTGTGTGATTGGCTCCGTGTGGATCATATTTCTTCGGTTACCTCTATTTTGGAAGGCCTTCTGTTGTTGGACAAGAATTGTAAGGCGGCTTGGAAGTTGGACACCGGTTGGTTTTTTGGTTTGGTCTTTTGTTGGGTAATTTGGAAATGTAGGAATGATATTCTTTTTAAGGGTCTTTTTTGTCCAATATGGATGGCGTGAGGCTTATTAAGAAACTCTCTTGGGAGTGGTCTTTGGTTTTGATTAGAGGTGGCTTTAAGATGTCGTGGCCGGATTGGTGTGTTGATCCAACGGTTTTCTTTTGTTGATGTTGATCGGTCTTTGGTTTCTTTTGGGTTTTGTGGGATCATTTCATTTATCGTTGTATTTTGGGTTAAGCACCCCTAGTGCTTTTTAATTCAATCCCTTTTGCTTGTAAAAAAAACAAAAAACAAATTTCTACGCACGCGAAAGCATACCCTCAAAAAGAAAAAGAAGCAAATAATTCGAACAAAAACTCATAAAATCATAATTCAACTTGTAATTTTACAAGGATAAAATTACAAAGCCTCTTATACAATTGCAATTTTAAGGAGAAATTTGCAAACCCTACCAATTGTATTTTTGAACGGAAAAATTGCAAACCCTCGCTCAATTGCAATTTTTGGACGGAAAAATTGCAAATCCTCTCTCAATTGCAATTTTTGGACGAAAAAAATGCAAACCCTCTCTCAATAGCAATTTTTAAACGGAAAAAGTACAAACCCTCTCAACAAACTATTTTTGAACGGAAAAATAGGAAACCCTCTCAACAACCTATTTTTGAATGGAAAAATAGAAAACACTCTTTAAACACACAACTACCCAAATCCCCAATTCACCAAAAAGACAACATTTTATTGATGTGTAGAAAACTAAAACTAACTATCCCTATTTATGTTAATACTTAAATTCTATTTTTTTCTATAATATACTATTTGAACCAATAAATTATTGGGAAAAATGTGATTTGTTTCGAGAAACAAGTGTGAGTTCTAAGTCTCACTTTGCTTAGAAAAGTGGAGGTTAAGTACTTTATAAGTAAGAGGACCCATACACCTATCACCTTAAGGTTTTGGGTGAATATGTGGTGTCTCTCTCACTTGTTTGGGTGAGTCTTTGTACTTTAGGCGAGTGTTTGACCCAATGTGAATGTTTCCCCCTCATGATGACCCATCAGGATTGAGATTGGGTGGAGGTAAGAAGAAGGAGACCACCGGAAAACAGAACCAGAATTTCAATGTGGCCAGCTAGATGGGGAAAGGACTGTGCGAAGGAGAACCAATTTCATAATTCTTTTAAGTTCAATGTGGCCAGCTAGATTGGGAAAGGACTGTGCGAAGGAGAACCAATTTCATCACTCTTTTTTACAGAGTTCCTAGAACCATTTGAAGCAAAGGAAATGACTGAGGTGTTTAAGGAGTTTGGTCTGGTTTCAGAGGTTTTCATACCAACGAGGAGAGATAAAATGGGTAGAAGGTATGGATTTGTCAAATTTAGGAAGGTGAAGGACGAAAATATCATGGCGGCTTGTTAGACGACGGCAACTTGTCTAGAGGGGGTGAATAAACACTCAAGCCAAACTCACTAAATAAAATTTGGGTTTTAAAGTTATTTGAAAAAGAGTGCGTGCGGAAAGTTTTGGTATGGATTGACAAACACAATAATCGAATATTACCTTTAATCGAGTATCACGTTATTACTCGTTTAAACTAATTTACCTAGTAATGCTATATCGAATGATAATAAGCAAAAATATTGAACTATGCAATTTATCAAACACTTGGTGTGCGAACGAATTTTTAGAATTTCCTTTGTGTTGTTGTTTATATGGAAACCACTTATAATCAAAAGTGATTATAAGCTAATCAACATTCAAGTTAAAACAAAAACATCACAGGAAAATTCTTACGAGTTGATCGATTGATCAATGCTATTTGACAAATTGCGTAATGAAAAATAAAGTGAGTAAAGAGATAATAGAGAGATCGACACGAGGATTTGTTTACGTATTTCCTCAGTTTCGTCCTTCCATGTGGGTACGTTTGCGCCTAATTTCCAATGTGGAATTAGGATACTTTCTTACTATACAAAAAGTCGATGTACAAGAAAAGTGTTCAAGAGCAACCATACAAACACTACTGGTTATGATGTTGATTCAACCCTTTTTATTCTTTTGATCTTGAGTAAGACCAAGACAACAATGGATGCCAATTGACTTGTCGATATTGCTACTCCTTTGCGTTCTTTATCTCCAAAGCTTTCGCGCAAGATCAATTGCACCAATTGTTCCATAAGACTTCAATTTGATTTGCCTTTCTCCGTTACTTCCTTTGCGTTCTTTATCTCCAAAGGATCCTTTGCGTACTTTATCTCTAAAGGCTTTCACGACGTCGCAATCCTCTCTTGAATGTCTTGCACGAAAACCCCCAAATCTATACACGACCTTGGAGGACTAACCCGCGGTTTTTCCGGATGATGGCTCCTACAAATCTCAACCCAATATCCCGGCTACACAAGAACCCAATTGGACCTTATCAGGCCTTCCCCTAGCTGGCACCCCAACAAAAGATTATTATGTGTGATTTGTCAGTGTGTAGACATGTGACAGTGTAACGTCCTGCATACTCGAAGTTGTACATTCAGATGTATGTGGTCCTTTCGAAGAGCATACCATTGGTGGAAACATGTATTTCGTCTCATTTGTCGATGAGTACAGTCGAAAGCTCTGGATCTATGTGATCAAACGAAAGGATGAAGTATTTGAAATCTTTAAGAGATTCAAGATACTTGTCAAAAACCAGCGTGAAAAGAAAATTAAAGTTAGGCGAACAAATGGAGGTGGCGAATACACATCCAAGATATTTGAAGCATTCTGTGTAGAATTGATCATGAGATAACTGCTCCTTATACTCCTCAACATAATGGAATAGTAGAGAGAATAAACAAGACCATATTGGACATGGCTAGATGAATGTTGAAGCAGAAGAATTTTCCAAAATCCTCACGGGGAGAAGCTGTTTTGACTGTTGTTTATATTATGAATAGGTGCCCTACCAAGAAGCTGAAGAACAAGGTTCCTGAAAAAGTGTGGAGTGACAAACAACCATCAGTGAGCCATCTGAAGGTGTTTGGCTCTATTTGCTACAAGAATATTCCTATGCTAGGAGAAAGAAGCTTGATGATAAGAGTGAACCTATGATTCTGGTACGATATCATAAGACTGAAGCATACAAGTTGTTCAATCTAATTAATCATAAGGTTGTGATGAGTCGAGACATTGTGATTGATGAAAATTATGCCTGGGGTTAGAATTCTAGTAATGCAATTGACATGCCACTGATGAGCTATGATTTAGATAAAGCAAGTAATGATGTCGAAGTCGAAGACATTGTTGATACTCCGGTCGAAGAAGAAGTCGAAGTAGTTGCTTACATTCTCGACACAATCGAAGTCGAAGAGGATATGACTGGTACAAGTCAGAGACCTCAAAGAACTAGAGCTTGTCTAGCAAGACTTCAAGACTATGAAGTGGTTGGTGATGATGAAGTCACAATGGAAGCCTTCAAAGATAAACAATGGTAGTCTGCTATTGTCGAAGTGTTACAAGCAATTGAAAGAAACAACATATCGAAGTCGGTCAAATTGTCAGCTCATACAAAAGCTATCGAAGTAAAGTGGGTGTTCAAGTTGAAACACAATGTTGATGGGTCGATAGCAAGGCATAAGGAGAGATTAGTAGCTCAAGGATTTCTCCAGAGAGCAAGACTCGACTACTCTGAAGTATTTGCACCTGTCGCAAGATTGGAAACTGTTTGACTAGTGGTGGCCTTGGCATGCAAGCAAGGCTGGTCAACATTTCACTTAGATGTGAAATCAGCATTTTTGAATGGACCTTTAGAAGAAAAGTTGTATGTCATACAACCTCTTGGGTTTGTGATTCAGGAGGAAGCAAGTAAAGTATATGTTGATATTTGTAAATATATATAGTGTTAAGAATATTTGTATATAGAATAGTCCCACATCGACTATATAATATAATTGGTTGTAATCTATCTATATATAATAATGTCTCCGTAGTGCTTTTCAAAAACACACGGTTTAATTTAAATGTCTCTTAGTCTCTCTTATTTCAACATGATATCTAGAGGCTACTAAGGGGCAATTCTTTCTTCGCCGTATTTTACTCGGTTGACCTACTGTCTTTCAGTGAGATTTTTTTTTTGCAAACCGTGTTGTCACTCCGGTTTGCCTCTCACTTTTCAAAATTCTCCGCTAACCGCCTTGCCGCCACTGCCGCCGTTACTCTTTCGGCAAAACTTCCACTGACGTTTCGAAAAATCGACCCCACCATCCAACTCGACATTTCTTCGTCGTATAACCGCCTTGTCGCCCTTTTTCCTGCCATTGCCCCAGCGCGTCCGACGGCTGATTCCGACCATTTTTCCACCATTCTACTCGCTTCTCCCCACCCATTCCAGATCTGGCCTTAGTTTTACTTTTCGACTCACGGAAAACGGTGCTCCCCAGTGCAAACAAACCCGATTTCACTCTGTGTTTCGTGTCAATAAGCCATGGGAGACGCTGATTCTGTCTCGTTTACTGAAGTTCTGCTTATCACATGTGAAAAACTAACCGGATCAGCAAACTATAATATATAGACTCGTGCTGTCGATATGTGGTTTCATGGTCAGGGATATGAAGATCACCTAACCACACAATTGAGTAATGTTACCATCGTCAAACTCGCTAAATGGAAGAAAACTGATGCCTCTCTGCTTACCGTGTTATAGTTCTCCACTTCACCTAACCAGGCAAGCGCGGTATCAAGCCTTCTCCACTTTCTATGAGGTTTGGAAAAAGGCCAAGAAAGTCTTCTCCAACGACGTTCATTGTCTATACAGTGTCATCCTCAAACTCGACACACTAAAGATGGAAAATATGGATATGCAAACCTATCCGAGTAAGCTTGATGTCTTGAAAGAAAGTTATGCAACCCTCATGCCGTACGCAAAAGATGAAATAGCTCATGCTGAACAACAGAGTAAATTTTTGATGGTCATGGCACTTAAAGGACATCCATTTGAACTCGAATCCATTCGTAACCAGTTTTTATCAGGTACTACTGTTCCTAACTATGATGCAGTTAGTGAACAACTGTTGCGCTTGGCTACACCTCATGCATTTGGTCTGGTTTCCCCTCCATCTACTGTTGCTCCAACACCAGGTGACACTGCTGCCCTCGTATCTCTTGGCAACAATTAGAATCACCCTCGAGGAGGGTCATCCAACTCCAAACCTCGTCCCAAGTGTGACCATTGTAACCGGCTTGGACATATTATCGACGTTGTTAAAAGCTACATGGCAAACCCCCACGCCAGGTAAATGCCGCTCAAAGTGATAACCTAGACACTATGCAAACTTCACCTTCTATTCAGAACCCTACGCCAAGCTACGAGTATTTTCTCAGGCACTACAAGAAAATTGGTAAATTACGACGGTTAATTTTAGCAGATTACGGCGGTTACAACCGACGCAAATTGCAAGTCGCGACGGTTCCTCTTCTGTCGTAGAAACATGTGTCGCGAGGCTATTTTACGATGGTTTGTGAAACTGTCGCTCCAACTGCCGTAACATTCCGCAACGGTTTTGAAACGGCCTCAAATATATTATTACGACGGTTGTAACCGCCATAATTTTGTAATATATATTTCATTGAAAATATCGACGGTTGTAACCGCCATAAATTTATATTATATATTTCATTGAAAATAACGACGGTTGTAACCGCCGTAATTTTATTATTTTTTATAAAAAAAATTTAAAAAATGCTACATTATCTCCTCTCTTCATATTAGTATAATACCAATACTATTACAATATTCAATTCAATCAATACAAAATACCATGAAAACTTATAATTTTATTAAACAAAAAAATTATCAATATTCACAATGAGAAATGATTGTTAATTAGTTAATATATTTAATATTCAATTAAATTGAATCTGCAGTAATGAAACATTAAACGCTAAGAAAACATGAGAAACACTACTAGTTACAAAAGCACAGTAATGAAACAACCTCTTTAAAAACTCATACTTTTGTATTATACTGATATGGACCTAATAAGAATTGTCATTTCAAAATAAAAAGCCAAGTAAAGTATACAAATTAGTCTTGGAAGAGACAGCAAGTAGAGGAAAAAAACTTCATACAACTAAATACTAAGTATAATCATTCTGAAGACAACATAATTTTTTTTAAAATAATAGAGTCTATGTTAAGCTTCATCATCAGACACTTTCAACTCTTATATAACACAGTACAAACACTTCGATTTCAAAACAATATGCTGTCAAAAGCCCTCTTCAAGTTTGTAGCATGATAGTAATAAGAATAGTTTGATTATCTAATTTAATGTTAGCATTGTCTTGTATGTAAGTCATCATTAATCAATACGAATAGTTTAATCGTAGAGTTTGAACATACCATTAGCCAAGATCTGGAACCCTTTAAAGGGTTAGGTTTAGTGAGTCCTGCAGGGAAGCACTGAGGAGAAGGAGGATTTGTTTGAATCTGTTGTAAGATATTATTCTCCCTCTTGTGTCTTACATTCTCTAAGTCAAGAGTTATAGGCATGTTTTCTGCTTCATCGGGTCTTCTGCATAATATAAGAGTAATGCAAATATGATTAACTAAGAAAAGTCTCAGTAGCAACTCAAGTTATTACTATAAAAATAAGTTAGCAAATAATTTGTATAATTTATGTAGTGGCTCAAACATTTGCAATGATCACTTTTAAATTCCCCATCTAATTTAGGCCAAACATTGATCCATCACTGAACAATTGACATAGAGGAAAAGAATAGCTGGACAGGAACCACTCTGGGGCAGGAACCGCACTGTCCCGCTACCCACTATTTACCCTATAGCAGCCGCTATAGTGATCTGCACCGCCAAAACTCTTCCCGTAGCAGCTGGCCTCCGCTCCGATATAGTGGCATAGCGCCTCTATTGGCCGCTATTGACCACTCTAATTAAGACATCAGTAATAATTAATTGAATGTGACTACAACACATGAATCAGAGTCAGACACTATACACTATTTCATGCATACGAACTGAAGTGTCGGTACTACCAATAGAAATGTAGTGAATCTAACTATCATGCATCAAAGTCAGACACTATTTCATGCATACAAACTAAAGCGTTGGTACTACCAATAGAAATATAGTCAATCAAATTATCATCATATTAAAACTCCTTTTCTAATACTAGTATGTTTTAAAACACTATAGTTATAAAACTAAACTTAATAAACAGTGAAAAAAATATAGTTACTAAATAATACCTTGTCAAGAAGAGGTCTTTCTTATTGGCTGCTTATACATCTGAAACAGAGCCCGTAAAACAATCTATTATCTTAATTAGAAAAAATATGCAGTATTTCAGTAGTTTAGCAAACATGTAGCCCCTCTTCACTTCTCCTATCGCCCTTTCTCCTTCATCCATCTTTTTGGGCACAACCGGCCAATCATCTCTTGTGTTCCCTTTCTTGGTCTTTTCTTCAACTGATTGTTCTGGAAATAACCATCAACTGGACTAGAGAACCCGACCCGGATCCCTTCATAACCACTCTGAATTCTTTAGTAGACCTCTTCATACCGGCCACCAGCATTGCCGTACAGTTCTTTTTGAGAAATTGAGTGGAAGCACCAAAACCAAGGACAAAGAAAACCAGAATCGACCCGGGTTAATCTTTTATGTTTCTCACATAGAATCAACAGTGATCGTCGACAATCAGGTCTAGTAAAAAAGAAACATACAAAAAATTTTAAAAATAGGAATCAGATGAAAAGTGAAAGAGAAAAAGAATGTAAAAATCAAACCTTAAATTGGAACCAAAAGAGAAACATACCTTAAAATTGTAGTGAAATGAGTCTGCTCAAAGGCTTACTAAAAGAGAAACATACCTTGAAGTGATAAGTTAATGTCCTAGGTGAGCAATATCTAGATAAGGTGACAACATTTAGTTATAATTTGTTTGATTAAAAAAAAAATTATTGCTTTCTCACTAGCTCACAAACTAGTGCAATGCTAAAATCAAGAGAAATGATGTTACCAACAACCAATAATTCCATTACATAAGACCAAATAAATCTAACTAGTGGACATACCACCACAAACAATTAATTACAACGTCATCATATCACCACATACAACAAATTACCATAAATTCAACATATACATGAATGAAAGACACTGCAATCAAGTAGCGGAAAAACTAGAAAACCAGTAGAATGCACATAGAAGAAACTTAGTAGCAAACTCAATTTGTCCTGTCAATTCAACACAACCCCAAAAATAATGCCTTAACCTTGGTAAGTTGTAACTGACAGTGCTGAGTAAGTACAATCCTGGTTGGGCATAAATACTTATTCAATTGAGTACTGTAACTAACTTCCTCCTTTAAGAAATCTAAAACAGAAAAAGAAATCTACTCCCCCTCTCTTTCTCTCAGTTTTCATTTCAAGAAAAGTTTCTATTACGCGTACCAGTGGAGATTGACTGGAGAGACTAGAGATGGCCTTCTTTTTCTTTCTGTACTTACCCACATCTCTTCACTTTTCCAGTTTTCCCTATCCCTAAACTAACTGCACAACTTGCTTCTTCCATAACCAAGAACTTCAACCCACATAAACCTCCTTGTGCAACAACCCCAAGTTGCCTTTAAGTTTTAACTACTCTCGACCTTCCTCACTTGTTTTGTTCTTATCGCTCGCCGTTTTGTATGTCGTGCCTCCATGTATCAAGAAAGAAAGGGCGAGTTAAATTAGCTAAATAATTTTGTATCAATTGAGTTAATTTGAACAACCTATTTATTTGAATTAAATTAATGGATGAAAAATATTTTTATATATTTTCTGCTGTTTGATATCGCAATTAGTATGGGGGAAATTCTAGAGAGGATATGTGTTATGTAAACAACTTTACCCCCACAAGTGGAGAACCTGTTTTCCAAGATTTGCACTTGAAGGTCACATGGCAGCAAACTTACTGTTGCACCAAGGATCACCCTCTTGATATTTAGAAATGAATTGAGAAGCCAAAAATTTAAGGTGTTATGACTATCTTATTGTAATGTTAGATAGTTAATAGTTATAATATCCTTACTGTTGAGTTAGTTTGGTCCTAAAATCAAATGAAAAGGCGGATTATTTAGGAATCTATTACAATTATTTTCATATTTTTCACCTTTGTTATCACAACTTATGGCACCGAAAAGCTATCTTGGCAAAGTGATTCATCCAAAGCTTCATCATTCTCTGCCGCTCCATAAACCTTAATTTCATCTACTAATACACCTTTGTCTAACAATACATGCCAAATGAAAAATCCATGAAACTCAATATAAGTTCCAATTTCAAAGTTGTTGTACACAAACAAATATACCTACAAAAGGCCAGGGGCATCCTCCTCAAGCGTTGTTTGAATTGAATTCCTGCAAAACAAAAATACCTCCAAAAGGCCAGGGCATCCTCCTATCGATAAAATATTATTTAACAGAATCAGATCCTAAGTGGCTGTTTTCTTTCTTTTTCGTGCACACTTGATGCATGAAGGTTCTGCAGATTCTGAAAAATTAGAGCTTGACACAGGGTAGCTTATAGAAATATTTAAACTACAATCTTCCCTGGACATGAGAAACTCCAACCAATCATTTAACCTCATATATTCCACTTGATCATCATTATAGTCGTTATGAACTTCCTGTTCATTTTTAACAACTAGCAGTTTAATGGAGGTGCTACCCATCGCATTCTCCATAACAATGTGGATTTCACTGTTATCCCAAGGCTCGTCTATGATTTTAACAGAGGTCTGACAAGCTGAACTACATGGGCTGTTATTGTATATAGGCATAAACCATATCAACAAAATACCAAAATCCAATTTAAAAATCAAGAAACAACACAAATCATAATCTATATCACCAGAATACCAAAATCCAATTTACAAATCAAGATTTAGAATTTCACATGTTTTTTTGATGAAATATTATCATAAAAACCACAAGTGAGAAGAGGAGGAATAAAATTCAAAAACGAAGAAACGAAACGTGATTATGCCATCAGGTGTAGTGTAGTCTATTTAAGCAGTTAAGTGATTGTGCTCTCTACTTTTGAATTAATATTCAGAAAATTATTCCCCAATTCTACAATTACGGACTACTTTGCTTGCCAATCATAGAATAGATGTAGGCTTAATAATTAGATATGTTCATTCAAATACAACAACATACACATGACAAGAATGTGTATGATCTTGTTCCAGAGTCATTGTTCCAACTCACTCAATACTAAAAACCTAGATTTAAAATAACATAAAAAAAATAGATTCAAAAATAATAAAAACTCTAGATTCGAAAAATCAACGACCACCTCACCTAGATTCGAACCTTAAGCTTCCTTCAGACCTTATCTAAGTTATAAAATCTCTTGCCTCCTTGCTTTTACCTGGAAATCAAAACATGATTATAATGAATATTTGAAGAAGCGAGATCTATTGGAGATGAGTGGTGACTCGAACAACGGTGAAAGGGTTTTGTGAGAGAAATGTTAGAATCATAAGAAAAAAAACAAATTTGTGTTTTTGAAAAGGAGAAGGGTGCGACCGAATATGGAGAAAAATAGAAGGGTTGGCCGAAGATGGATAGATAAGGAGAAGATGCGGACAAAGATGGAGTGATAAGGAAAAGGTGCGACCGAAGATGGAAAGACATAGACAATGTGCGGTGGCGGCTGAATCCAAGTGAGTATGTATTCTGCATTTCCATGAGAGTGAGATGGTTTCATGTTCATACATAAGAAGAATGAGTTTTGCTCTCATACTATGGAGAATGGGATTTTGGCTCTTGACATAAAAATAAAGCTAATTGAAAATAAAATATCTCTTTCCAAAATAGGGGACGGGTTGAACCGTCGTGGTCACTTTTTTTATGGGTATATTGTATTTCTTTTTTAATTGTTATTGATTTGTATTAAAATTTTGGAGGCAGTTGGGCTTAACGGTCGTGATAAGTGTCGCAAATAGGAAATTAAGGCAGTTTTTACACAAGCGTCGCAATCTATGTGTCGCAAAATGGAAAATTTCTTGTAGTGAGGTGGTGTCAGACTAATCAGATCTCTGGTTCCACTGCTTCGGTTGCACACACTGGTAATTCATCTGTTTGCTTCTCTCAATCATCTCCTCTTGGTTCTTGGAAACAATGAAGCCATGAGTGAATTTAATTGTGCCAGAATATTTAGCAACAAGACATTTCCTATTTGGTGAAGTGTCATCTTTAACGTCACCACTATTAGAGAGAGATCCATCATCATGTCCATCAGATGCAACATTATTTGCTGTTGTTTTGAATTGCTTTTGCATATGAGGTGGAACACCATGCTTCTTGAAGCAGTTTTCCACAATATGATTGGTTTTACCACAGAAAATGCACACACGAGCTCCATGTTTAAATGTATTCTTTCCAAATTTCTGGGAGTCAATTGCATTTTTCAAGGACTGTGATTCATCAGGGGTATATGAACCTGGATTTGCCTCTCATGTTGTATTACCATAGAAAAGATTTTATTAATTGGAGGCAACGGATCCATTAACAAAATTTGGGATTTAACAACAACAAATTATTCATCCAGACAAGTTTAAAAATGGATAATATGCATTAATTGATGATTGGATCTTCTATGCATAGCTGCACAAGAATATTTAATGCGGCGTGTACACATTGGTAAAGGCAAATACAAATCTAATTCTTTCCAGAGAATCTTGAGATTAGAGAAAAATTCAGTTACCGACTTTGTTTCTTGCTTGAGATTGTAAATTTCTTGCTGCAGTTCTGAAATGCGAATGAGATCACCTTTTGAGAATCTTTCTTTGAGATCGTTCCACACATCTACAATATTTTTCATGAACACGATTGATTGAGCAATTGAATTCGAAACTGAGTTCATGATCCAAGAATGAACCAGCATGTTGTACCGATTCCAAGCGCGAAAAGATGGTTCAAAAGAATCATCTGAAACTGGGAAAGAACCATCAATGAATTCGAGCTTCATCTTGCCACCAAGATCTCTCTTCATGGATCGAGCCAAAAATGGTAATTCGAACTTGTGAGCTTGGGAAGAACTGTGACAGATTCGGGACCACCGCTTAGATGAACGAAATATGACAAAGTTTGATCCATGACATGATCGAGTGGTTGAGCTGGCGAAGGAGGAGCCATGAAAGAAAGGAAAAGGAATTAGAAGAATAACATAATCAAATGAATAACAGCAGCCATGAAAGAAAGGAAAAGGAATTAGAAGAATAACATAATCAAATGAATAACAGCAGAAGAAGGATCCACCATATTGTGATGAAGCTACTTTCTCATGTAAAGAAGAAGAAAGAATGGAAATGGTGATGAATCAATGTATTGCTTCACTACTTTTCAATGAGGAGATACAATGTATATATACAATACAATTGAAAAAGAGAAATGGAGGGAAGAGATATTTAACATTATAAATATATGAGTCATTGATAGATCCTAAGTTTCTACACTTTTTACTAAATGAAGATTGTGGTGAATTTGTTGTATAATCAAATATTTGAATAAGTTAATCCATGTGTACGATTTAGTTTGTCCAACGGCATTTGATAATATACCATATTTTTACATCTTATTTAAAGAAAATTCCAATCCAAATCCAAATAATTAAAGAAAAATTACGCTAAAAAAACTTATGCTTACACGATTCTACTCCCTTGAAAGAAAAACACAACTGCTCTCACGCTCTACGTCGATCAACCCTCTGTGTGACAGCGCTTCCCTAGTTGCTAACTTCTAATGCATCAGTCGCCACGCAAATGCTCAACCCTCTGTGTGACAGCGCTTCTCTAGTTGCTAACTTCTAATGCATCAGTCGCCATGCAAACGCTCGAACCTTTGAAAGAACAACACTGCTCCAAACTTTATACTCGGAACTTACCGTATCACACGGCCCTAACTCCGAACTATTACTATTACTCTGCTGAATAACATTATACTCGGAACTTACCGTATCACACGGCCCTAACTCCGGGGATGTTCCCCTCAGCAACTCCACTAATTCTCCGAGTAACAGATCCTCCCGATCAAATAGATTGGCCACCAATGCAACCTTCAAGACCTCACATCCCCTAAACATAGCCCCATCTCTTGCAATGTAACATTCCTTATTTTCTGCAGTGGAGTACAACTTGGATAGACACTCATTATGGTTCTCTTCCTACCCATTTTTCATGCCATAATTTTATTTTTGATCCACTTCTCAACCTAAGGCTCATTCTATTCACAAACAAATTTGCACCATTGCTTGACGTTATCCCAGCTTCACCAGATCTTTCAACCAAAGTGATTGTTTATTATTCACATTTCGGTGCCGCCCGACATAATTGCTTCACAAAGGTTACCATATCTATGTCGCAATAGGTTATACTATATGCTATCCTTGTCATCTAACATTATAACTTTTCTCATGTTATCAATTGCATGTTGTTTAAATGTAGGATTTTTCTTTAGCAAGGTCATTCCCATAAACAAAACTCGACCTTCTATGATTAAACAAAACTACAATTTTCTTTGATTTTTTCCATTTTCCTCACTTCTCACCATTGTAATTCGCATTGCGGCCGTTGCGGTGCGAATTTTTATAGAGAGATGTTTGAAATATAATGTTGAAAAACATTTAATATTAAGTTTTTTTATTACATAAGATAAGTAAATTGAATTTTAGAATTCTAGTTGTCTTTTTAAAGACTATATATAGTCAACCTTCTAGAAAAACTGTATTGATAGAATACGGTGGATGAAACTGTATTAATAGTATACATCAATACGGTGGATGAAACTGTATTGATAATTATAGAAAAACTTTTTTTTATAATTATAATAGTTTTCACTATTAATAGTATACATCAATAGTTTTCTATTAATAGTAGACCTTTTTTCTTATTTATAAATCATTTGTTATTTACAAATTACAATTGAATCATTATAACAAGCGTTATACATATAATTCTTAATATCAAAAGAGTCATCAGTTTTTTTTTTTTGAAATTATGAATACCACCAGAAATGTTTTACCTCAATGGAGGAGGTTTTTCGCTATATCTTGCCTGGTTGCCATTTATGTTGATCCTTTATTTTTGTTTTCCATATTTATAAATAAGGTTTGAATTTTTTATTGTTTTAAAACCTTCTATGTTATTTACTCTATTTTGATAGGGGTTTGAATAAAAAGATATTGACATTTACTAGTTTATTTTTTACAGGATAACAAATGTTTTAATATCAATTGGACGCTAGCCACAATTCTTATGGCAATGAGAACTTTGACCGATATTATTCATTTTATGAATATAAATTTAAAGGTAATTGATGTTCGGTATAATAATAATAATTTTTTTTTTATTATTTTTTTTATTTTTTAATAAGTAGAGGAAACAATCACATTAAATACGAGTACAAGAGTACAAGAGGTACTTGAATCCCTTACAACATTATCCGATACAAAAACTAATTAGCAAGATCGCAACAGAGAAAATGTAATCCAATCAGAAAAACTACAAAGAATAATAAAGTTTGAATTTCTTCATTATTTTGTTCGAAAACAATCCTATGATATCGAGGAACGTTAGCAAAGATCTTCTTGCCGTCCTAGAAAATGTTCTAATTTCGTTGCTAGCAAACCAGTGTCCTTCACATTGAAAAACCTTGTAAAGCCAAATCTCTTTCCTCTCGCGTTCCTCTTCGGTAGTATGATTACTTCATCAATATCTCTCAAATGCTTGAAAGCGTTGTACAATTCTCTAGCTCTAGCTCTTTCACCAAATTTTGTTATATAAAACGATGTTGTATTATGATTGTTGTCCCTACCCCCGGAGATGTCGCGTCCCATTTCTCTCTCTTCCTCCTATTGAAATTTTTTTTGAGGGAAACATTGGTCCATCCATCATTCATGTTGATCGAAACATAAGAAATAATAATACCTGCTAGAAGTAGGAATTTAAACTTTCTTGTATATCTTGAAGAGATTATCAACGAGGGAACAAAAAGTGTTATTGAAAATAAAGTTTTATGAGACTTTTAATCTAGTAAGCAAACAAAACAAATACTTTCAAAAGTCATACAAACACTAGGTAGGATTCTCCATGAACTTAATGTATTAAGAAATAAAGGCGTCAACTGAATTGATAATTGAGGAATCGATGAACATGTTGCAACAATTCTAACTGCAAATTGAAAAATCAAATGGATCAGTTGGCATTTGAATGATGCCATTGAGAAACTCAGACATCAATTTAGCACGTAGGGCACGATACATGGATTTGCCCCAAAAATGTCAGCTTAAACTAGCGAGAACGAGAGTGACAGAAACAAAAGAGGGACCATCACTAGATTAGTTTAATAGTTTTCTTTATTTAGCAATGAGAACTTTGACATCTAATTTTGTTCTTTGCAGAAAAAATTAGCCTCTATTTCTCCTGAAGCTAGGGAGATAAGCTTGGGAGAAATATTCGTTGCGCCAAGAAAACTTTCACTATTGGATGTATTCGTTTTATCGCCTCTTCCACAGGTATTTTTCCTCCTTTGTCTTTATAGTTTTTAACTTTTCTTATACATGTTATTACATTCAATTACAATTCTTTATTATGATGTATGATGTGAAATATTTGCAGATTTATATATGGTTTTTCCTATCGACTATGGCTGGATCACAAGAAGAAATTCATTATAAAAATCTTCTATATATCACGCTCCTTATGCAATATGTATACAGAATATCCGTGTTTGTCTTTTTGGTGATTGGGAGATCTATGAATGGAATGGTATTTAACTCATTTAAAGGATATACCATTATGAGTATTCTCTCTTATTTTATTTTTGCCCATGCTGTTGGTTCAATGTGGTACGTCTTGGGAACACAGGTAAGTAAAGTGTACATTTCAAACTTCATTTTCAAAAAAATATAAACTTCTTGCTTTGAATTGAAATAATTTTATATAATCATTTTGATTTCTTGTTTTCTTAAAGAGGGTCAGCCAATGTTTTCAAGAAGCATGTGCTAAATCAAAAGTAACTATATGCACTACATTGATGGACTGTAATTCTAAATGGAGCAATATGACAACAAAATGGAGTAATGATACGGGGGCAATCGAGTGTTTGAGCCCCAAGTCAGAGTTTTCTTATGGAATCTTTGCGAGAGCTGTTTCATTCACTACACAAGATAAAATAACTAATAAATATGCATTTGCAGGGTTTTGGGGACTTCAGGTATATACTTTTGTCCTTTTATTTTCTTTCTTTAACTTAAATTGTATACATTTTGCTTTTAATTTATTCACATCTTTAATACAGCAAATAACTTCTACCGCTTCAAATCTATCACCGAGCAATTACATTGGGGAAGTCATATTTGCATTTTTCATCATGGTACTAGGAATGATGCTTTTTCCATTGCTCATTGGAAATGTGCAACTCTTTCTTCAATGTTTTGGAGCAAGGTAGAAACTTTTTCTCTTACTTATGCTCTAATGGTGGGTAATGACAATGTGTATTTTCCTTATTATGTATTTCTAACAAAGTCAATATGTTTTGCTCCATCATGTTTGCAGGCCTCGGGAAATGCAACTTAGACTTCTTGAAGTTAAGAAATGGATGAAACGAGTTCACGTGCCAGAAGATATTAAAAGGTATCACATCAACATTTCTAAAAGAAAACTATCAAATTATAAATTACAAATAAAACAAAACTATCAAATTATAAATTACAAATAATGTACATACTGCGTTTTTGATGCAGGCGAGTAGAAAATGATCTAATATTTAATTGGGACGCAACAAAAGGTCTTTCGGATGAAACGATACTAGAATATTTCTCAAATGATCTCAGAAGAGACATACGACGTGAAATCTACAAATTTGTTGAAAAGGTATGTATTCGAACATTTTAAAGAAGTTATTTTATTAATCTTAATGTGAGTTTTGTTTATTAGATTTAAAAGTTATGTGAGATTTAAAATCTCGTCGATCATGCTTTCAATAAGATTGTCTTTTTCTTATCTGTCAACAAGTGATACATTGTTATAATTCAATATAATTAAACATGACTTTCTTTTACAGGTTCCAATTTTTTCTACATTGCGTGGAGATGAGCCTATATTAGATGCCATTCGTGAGCGTCTAAAACAACATACATACAGCGCTGGAACTATAATTTTGGAAAAGGACCAGCTATTAAAGAACACATTGTTTATTAAGTATGGAAATTTGGAGAGCATTGAAAACGATCCAACTAAACTTCAGTTATCTGACGGGGATGTTTATGGCATTGAACTTTTATATCGGTATCTTAAACAATCAACGGAATTAGAAGGTAATATACTTGATACAATGATAAACAATCAACTGAAATAGAATTTAAAAATATACTTGATACAATAATAAATTTTCTGAATATAAGTAGCGATAATCATTGACAATGCCATATACAAATTTAAGAACATGTTTCATTTATTTTATTAAAACTAAAGTGGTTAGCTATAATTTAGTTAGTTAACTAGCTAACTTAGTTATTAAATCTTCTATTAAAATCTAGAGAGAGAGAAAAGTGAACAAAATTTCATTTTATCTTTTATTTATCAATATGGTTTTTAAGGAGTCTTTTTTTTTCAATGACTCATGCATATTTTTAGTTATGAGATGAATCTTCATCTCTTTGATATCGTGGTTTGTAATCCAATTTCAATTGCAGATGGTGGAGAAGAAAATACTGAAGAACATGGTATAAAGAGTGAAGTAACATTAAAATGTTCAAATGGTGTAGTAGCATACTCAATAGAAATTAAAGATATTAAAGAAGTGGCAACTCATTTCCCTGATTTTTGTCAAGCCCTCTTCCCAGAATAAGAGGTCTGAACAAAATCCAAATAATAGACCATAGACTAATATACAAATTCTATTTATTGTAATATTTATAACACTCCTCCTCTAGCTGCTAAATGTAATATTTGTAATATTTATAACATCTAATTTATGCTGCTAAGTGGAGATTATAACAGATTGTATTAATTTAGTCAATCATATCTACGGAAGGAAGCAGAACAAGCTCGATAAGGGCAAGAACTACATAAAGTGGAAGTAGAGTCAAACGGCGCTTAGCAACACAAAAGAAGATAGGTCTCATTGTTAGAACAACATAACTTTGTGTTTAGTCATTAATACATTGGCAAATAACATTAGAAATACATATAGGGAAAAAGGAATAAATTGAAGTGTAAATTTGAAAGATGAAGAAAGTTAAAATAGGAAGATGATAACAAGTTTTTTTTTCTCTTAAAATAATATAAAACCAAATAAAACTAAAATTATTAATTTAAAATGAAACAAAATAAAAATTTAAAATAAGGAGAAGCTCTTCTACATTTCACAGTTTCCTAAAATTATTTCAAATCTCACATAGAAATTGTTTTAAAGCCTTAAAATTGTTTCAATGCTATTCTCAGAAATCGTTTTAAAACTCTTCTAAAAATATGTTTCTCAATCTCTTCTTAAAAATTTTTTCTCACTCTCTTTTCATAAATAGTTCTCTTATGCACTTTTCAGAAATCGTTTCTCAAAAATCTAGAAAATAATTCTCCGTTTCTCAGACATTGTCTCTTCATTAAAGAAGGAAACCAACCTTTAATCCATAAATTCTTTGATTTTCAGGTAAGCTCATCAATATATTGATTCGTCTCTTCATTCTCTTCTGCATTTCATCTCGATAAGCTTTAAAATAAACCCTCTTTGTAGAATTTACATATTTCAAAAGAGTGTGTTTTAGGAGTTAATTTACTAAATGATTGAATATGAACAAATTTGTTATTCAGTTTATGTTGCAATTAAACCTTGTTAATGATATGTGGTTCCTTAGCATATTAGGACCATCTGACTTAATTGTTTAGTTAAAATTAGGAATTTGAGATCGCATATTTCTCATATTTTCAGGGAAGAAAACTAATGTGTGGATTTATTAGTTTCTTTAGCTATGAATTCCTATTTGCCTCTTTTTCGGGATAAGCCGATTCGGGCCATTATCCCGGTTGTTGTTAGAAATAAATTAGGCCTTCCTAATTAATAATTTGTTAACCACTGAGAGAGTTTTGGTCTAGTCCCCCTCCGTTGTATCTTGACTTTATTTATTCTAATGTTCTGTTCTTTTTTTATTATTTAAAAAAATTTGTTTAAAATTTATTTGGATTTGTATTTTGTTATGTATGATGACTATATATAAAATTGGTTTATTCAACCAGGTTTTTCGGTTTAATATAGTTTAGCCATACAATTTTGTTGGGGAGTCTGGAAGAGTCTAGAGCACCAACGAAACTAATGCTCTAGGACCACAAGAGAGAGACGCCACATCTCAACCAAAAATTTTAAGGTGTTAAATAAATGAGTCCTCTCTCATATAAATTCAACATTCCACTCATTTATAGGCAATGTGAGACTTTAACCACTCACCCTTGCACACGACATTCTCCCTCACAAGTGTGAGTCCCTCACATCCTATAACAGGATCCAGCACCAGATCCAGCTCCCGCTCCCCCACAAAGGCGAACCACGGCTCTGATACCCCTGTTGGGTAGTCCGGGAGAGTCGAGAGTACCAACGGGACTAATGCTCCACGACAACAAGAGAGGGAGACACCACATCTCAACCCAAAACCTTAATGTGTTAGGTAAATGGATCCTCTCTCTTATAAATCCAGCATTCCATCCGTAATGTGGGACTTTAACCACTCATAATTACACATAACATTTTGTGAGGAGAGAGAGAGAGAAAGAGAGAGAGTTAGGGTTGATATTGAAATGGAATTACAATATGTGTTTATATACAACTAGGTGACTTGAATACTAAGTAACCAACATAACAAACCATAACCCTAACTCGGGCTTGGGCTACAACTTATATTATATCACAACGTACCCCCTTATAATTCAAGTTGTTGAACACAAACTAATCATAGTCGAACTAAACTATTCCTAATTTCTTTATCAAAGTTACACTACTAGAAAAATGCTTTTAACATCGAACGCGAAATGCGTTTTACCTCGGCAGCAGTAGCGAGGTAATAAACGTTGTCATGAAAAGTAATAGCTTATAACCTCAGTTATTTAAACACCGAGGGGTAAAGTAATTTGCACATGAGTTCGAACCCCAACATCTGTATTTTTATTATTTACAAAACTAGCGCCTCATACATCTCGGTTTACAATTAAACCGAGGGGTAAGATATATTGTTTTTTTAATTAAAATTTGTTACATTGTTTACACAGAAAATAAATAAAAATAATTTGTTTACAAACTACAATGTTTACCCAAAATATTACATTGTTTACACAAAATATTAAAATAAAAATTAATTTCTCCCTAAATATCATATGTTGGATCTTCGACTCCTTGATATTTTGGCATGATCAAATGCTATACTTTGCAAGTATTTGTTTATGATATAAAACAAAAGAAGGGTTAGAAAAAAAGGTTTAGAAAAATAAATGATTTTCTGCTCAAATGAATATTTAAAAACAAAAACTTTAAACCCGAATAATTTTTTGCACTTGCAATCCATCATAGAGAACTCCTAATGGAAAAAGTTAAAGTGGAGGATGTAGATAGTTTCAAGTGCTTCATGACGTCTCTTTATCAATTATAGATATCAAACAACCTTTATAATTGAAAATTTTTAGGTTTCACACGAATCACTAATGGTAGTGTCTTGAGTGCTGATAATCATGAAATGGACGACAGAGATTTGTTTAAGGATGGTGATCAATATCTAAAATTATGATGCTAAGTTATCGAGGTGAACATGTTTTTTTAATTACATTGTTTACACAAAATGTTGAAAAACAATAATACATCAAAACCAGAATTTTGGTGTAAGGGGTTATTTGTTCTAAATATTGCATGTATCCAATTTTTAGGAGTTATATGTTCATAGCATTGAATGCATTCAACTTTTAAAGGAATTATCTGTTCCAACATTAAAAAAAAATGTTTTTTTTACACTTGCAATCCATCCTAGAGAACTTTTACAAGCTTCTAAATACAACAACAACAACAACAACAACAACAACATTAACACCATTTTGTGAGCGACTACATATAAGTTATGATTAGGGTAAAATATGTTTAACGAGTGCTTTTATAGTAAAATGTGACGTATCTTATCCCTCGGTTATTAAGGAAACCGATGAGATATATTATTTAGTTTACACCAAAATTATAATAATTAAAAATAGTTCCTGAATTGTTTTTCCCCTCGGAGTTTTCGAAAAACCGAGGTAATATGTGATTTTTATTTCGAAAATAAATAAATCATGACATGCTTTGTTGAGACAATTTTTGTTCATACCATGTATCCTCTAAAGTTTTAATGATAACAAAGTTTTTGAACAAATAGTTAGGATTTCTAACTAGCTGGTTCTTATGTGCAAAATTATATTTACTTGGTAAAACTGGTTCTGATACGGAAGAAGCTATGATCCGGTTCTGGTTTTATATTTGTAGGAAATTCTGATCAGAAAGTTATCGTTAGTACATTTCAGAATCAGAAGCGTGCTTTACCCACCTCTAAAACTGAGTAATGTCACCTCAAGCTCTGTAATCACGGGACTCGAGAATGGTTTACATTATCTTCAAAAGATTGTGATGTACTTGTTTCATAGAAGATTTCTCAGGACAAAGGCCTTGTTCAATGGATAATTCTTTCTCTATGAGTTTCAACACCTGATTTATTGGATAAGAAGATGAACTAAAAGATTTGATCTGATTATAGCTATTGGGGATGCTTCAACGACTCTATTTCTTCATCTATAAAAGAAGTAGAAGAATTGAAGATCAACTAAGATAATAACGCTGCAATTACAATTGAAATATACACGCATTGAATTCAAATCAGCTCAAGAGAAGCTAGTATGTTAAGAGTTCTTATTCTTTTATAGCTTAGGAATCCTTAGTGTTAAAGTGTCTTGTATTATATTTGAACAAATTTGATTATTAATCAAGTGTTATTGTAAGTTATTCCTTCCTTAAATAGTCAGTTTAGATAAAAGTCTCCTACCGTGGGCTTGAGCATTGAAGTCTTAGATTTGAGGAATCTGAGCAAGAAGTCTTGGAATGAAGGTCTAAGCAGGAAGTCTTAGGCCTGATGGGCTTAAGCAAGGAAGTCTTGAACCTGAGGGGTTTAAGCAAGAAAGTATTAGGATCTGAGGATCTACGCAGGAAGTCTTGATCAGGTGCTGATTAAGCAAGGAAGTCTTGGGCTGAGGGTCTGAGCAGAAAAGTCTTATACTTAAGTGTATAAGCAATTGTAATCTATTGATTATAGTGTAAACTGGACTACTCTCAGTTGGAGAGGAACCGATATAACTGTTGTGTGTTCTTTGACGTTTTTATTTACTTCTGTATACTTTTCCGCTGCACTTGTTATCAGGTTCAGAACTTTTGTATATAATCTGAATTGTGGTTCAGAAGTAGAAACGATTTGGCATACATAATTCAACCCCCCTTCTTGTGTATTATTCTCTCCTTCACGCATTGGAATCATATCCATTAGAATAGCAATGATCATCCAAATTAAAAAATGTAACGTATCTTTTGGATTTTCAAGGCGTTTGAGCTTCTCTGATTGTTTCACTTCCTATTCTCCACTTTATTTAAACATTATTCCTTGTTTCAACGTCTCATTTCCAACTCTTTGTGTCTTCAGACCTAGTTTCAAAGTCTTTTCTTTTCTTCAAAAATATCTTCAACAACCTTTTATGAAAATATTTTGTTCGTAATCAATTAAAAGTTTATTGATTTCGATGATTTGAAAGACAAAGTTTTTTATCTAAAGAAAGCTATTCGCAAACAAAAGTTAAACAGTTACTTTGGCATTCTTAATGGACTCATCTACATTAATCTTATAAAAGAGTCCTGGTTAAATGCCTCTATTGGGCCATCTGGTCATGATGTTGAGTCAATCCAGTTATATGTCAATGGCTTTCCCGTCATAATTACTCAGTCACTTATTGTTCAGACAATAAAATGTGAAGAGGGAGGTTGTTGTGTTGAACATTATAGATTCAACAATGTCTTTAAAGATCACCTTCGCCTATTTTATGCAACCAATAATAATCTCAGCAGTCCTGCTAGTCTACGACCAATTGGAAAAGTTTTGTATCAACTTCTAGTGTCAAATCTCTGTTTAAGAGAGAAAGGACTAGAAACGCTTACTTGGAATGACAAGCATCTCATGTTATTCCTTACCAAGAACATCATAGTTAATCTTCCTCTTACCATTTTTAATTTCTTAAAGGAAATGATAATCATCTCTAGGAATGAAATGACTTTCCTCATACCATATGGAAGAGTTATTTCTGAACATTTCTCTAAGTTATGGATGGTTAAAAGTGATACTAATGAAGTTGAGTAGAATTAGAAATTTGAATATGTGGAATAGTTATTTGTTATCCCGTTTTTAATTAATGAAATATTTCCTTTCATATTATTGTTGATTCGTTTTTATTGTTAACAACAAAATTTTGAGAATAACTAATTAACAAGGATAAAATGAAGAAAAAAATTAACTAAGAAAAAAAGGGAAGACTGTAAGGTGTCAAGTGAGAAATCATTGAAAAACCTTAAATGCAGTTACTGGGATTCAAAGTGTGTTCCCTAATAACTATGTTACCTCGTTTTAAAAAAAAACGAGGTATTAGGTTTATTATTGTTTTTTCCATAAAATTTGGCGTTCACTAATAGCTATATTACCTCGATTTTATATAAAAGTTGTTTTTTAAAAAAAATCAAACATGTCTCTCCCAGGACACTTAAGCTCGATTTTTGGCATGTTTGAGGTGAAACCTTCATCATAAAATGTATTTGTAGTCGGGTTAGGAATATTTTAATCTTCAATCCTTTGATAAAAATTACGGTCAACTATGTTTCACTTGAGCAATGACTCACTTCAAGATCATCCTGGTTTACCTTCTCCCTTAGGAAATGAAACCTAGCCTCAATGTGCTTACTTCTTCCATGCAGAATTGGATTCTTTGCAAGATTAATGGCTGACCTACTGAAGAAAATCATTGATAAGTCTTCTGCTAAGACCATCTTTGAATCTTTGTGTTCTACTAATGAAGGGAATCATAAAGTTAGAGAAGCAAAAGCTAACTCTTTGGTAGAGAAATATGATTTGTTCAGAATGAAGGATGATAAGGATATTGAAACCTTGTTCTCCAGGTTTAAGATTCTTGTATCAAGCCTTCAAGTGCCGAACAAGAGTTACTCTACATCAGATCATGTCAAAAAGATTATGAGAAGTCTCCCTTTAAAGTTCATACCTAAAGTAACAACTATTCAGGAAGCTAAAGACCATAATACATTGTCTCTTGAAAGTTTAATCAGTAACCTTCAGAGCCATGAGATGGAACTGAATGGAGATGAGTCTTCACAGAAAATCAAATCTCTTGCTCTAAGATCTGCTTCTGAAAAATATGGTGAAAAGTCCAAAAGACTTTCAAAGATCAGTAAACCTGATGAAACTTTTGAAGAATATTCTGATGATAGATCTGATGATGATGATGATATGGCTTGTTTCATCAGAGAATTCCAGTAAATGGCCAGAAGAAACAGAAGATTTTCTAAAAGCAATAGGAGATCTAACTTTAAAGAGAAAGATGGAGACAAGATCTGCTACAATTGCAACAAACCTAGCCACTTCAGAAATGATTGTCCTAATATCCAGAAAGACAATTAAAAGAAGGAAGTCATCAGAAAGATAACTTTAGGAACAGGTTTTAAAAGAACTTCATGGTTGTTAGAACAAGATTGGTTCATGACATATATTCCTTGAGTTTTAATGATAACAAAGTATTAAAAGAACAATGGTTATATTTGATGCGTGTTTCTTGTATACATGTTCTAATACTTGTAAATATATACATTCAAAAATTGATATACAAAGGCACACTTGAGAGAAGCTGAATTGCTAGCTTCTGGTGGTGCAGAATATGAAGAATACTCTTTAAATGATATCTGGCATAGACTCTGAAGCTGAAGGTCTCAGCATCAGAAGAATCAACTTTATTGTCTCTACACTTGATGAATGTAAATTAGCTTTTGGTGATCATTCAGAGTTAGTAATAAAGCTAGAGCTATCCGTACTACAGAAAGCAAGCTACATTGTCAAATCAGTTTGTCAGCTATAGTCTTAGTTCACAAAGCTCAAGAAAAGTTAGCATGTTGTACGAATATCGACTCTCAACGGCTCTATAGTACAAAATCTTTTTGAAGACTCAATGGTTAAACACGATACACAATGTATCAAGATTTTTTGGTGTATCTATCTTCAACGTCTCTTGTACTATGGAGAAAGCAGAGACACTTGATCAAGTTATCTCTCCAACTGCCAGTCTTCTACAAATGTTATATAAGTAGCTGAAGGTTCAAACTGAATCTTTAAACAAGGATCAACCTGATAGAGGAGTAACAAGATCAACAATTATCAACACAAATGGTTATGCAGAATTTCTGTTGTAGTTTGTAATTGTAAAAGCCTTACGATTTCTTACACACTGAATATCTTAGAAATATTAAGAGTTTAGGTCTTTGTTATGGTGATTTATCTGTACCTCTGATATATTTTTCAAGAACACATTCTTCTCTATTCTGCTGAACATGTTGTTTAGCAGTTTAGATCAAAGTCTCTCGCCAAGATTCCTGAGCCATGTAAGTCTCATGCTATGTGCTAGAGAATTGAAAGTCTTAATCAAGTGGATAGATTGAGAAAATCCAAGTCTCTCTCCAATATGCTTGAGCCATGTAAGTCTCCTGCTATGTGCTAGAGCATTAAAAGTCTTAATCAAGTGGATTGATTGAGCAGAAGTCTTGGGTTCGTGGAACCTGAGCAAAGAAGTCTCAGATTGAGGGTCTGAGCAGAAGTCTTGAGCCTGAGGGGGCTTAAGCAGGAAGTCTTGAACCTGAGGGGTTTAAGCAGAAGTCTTGGGCCAGAGTGGCTTGAGCAAAAAGTCTTGTATCTGAGGGACCTGAGTAAGAAATACTACTACAAAACGCGCAAAGAGCAACGCCAGGTTTTTCAACGGATTCATATACACTGTTGTAATAGTGCAAACTGGATGCGCCCATTTTTTTATTCTTATTAAAATGGTTTTAATCATGGTTAAAATTCCAACTGTGGTGAAACGTGAGGCCTTTCACCACAATTATTTTAAAAACCGTGATTATAGGTAGCGTCTGGTCATGGGTTCAAGTCTCAGCACCAGCATTTATGGTTTTTTACTTATTTTTTCAAAATGCTGACAGCCTTTCACCATGGGTATTTAAAAAACTGTGATTATAGCCTATAGTTTAGTTTTAGGTCTTGTTGGTATCCAAACCCGGTTTTAGGGAAAATTGTCTCCTTTTTGAAATCTGGTTCGTGCATTCTGAGTTACGGGATTTCACCCTCAAAACCCCAAATTCATTTTTTTTCTATTTTTAATGAATTTTTTTACTGTTTTCATAGTCTCAAAAAATCTTTAAAAAATCTCAAAATTCTTATTTTACTTAATTAGATTAAATTTTGTGTGTTTTGTATTTTTTCTGAATTTATTTTAATCATGTTACTTCTTTCCTATTTTTTCAAAATGTTGACAGACCTTTCACCACGGGTATTTAAAAAACCATGATTATAGGTAGCGTTTTTTACTTATTTTTTCAAAATGCTGACAGACCTATCACCACGGGTATTTAAAAAACCGTGATCATAGGTAGCGTCTGGTCATGGGTTCAAGTCCCAACACCAACATTTTTAGTTTTTTACTTATTTTTTCAAGTCCCAGTAATAACATTATAGGTGGCACGCTTATTGAGTTTATTCACTATCCTTAAACAAATCTTGGTCGTCAATTTAGTGATTATCAACGGCCAAGATACTACTGTTAGTCATCCGCGTGAAACCTAAAACTTAGACGAACTACATCTTTTACCTCCAAACATCATCTTTCATTTACGATACTCTGTTTCTCCACTAAACCAAATTTCAAAACAAATTTCAAAACGCCATAATCTCTTCTACAACTTGAATGACACCAGGAAAGTATGGATTCGAGTTAGCAATGTTAGTTGTTGGTGTTCTTTTTTAATTATTAATGTTCTTGTAGTTCTTTTTTATTATTGTTGTTCTTGTGTTATTATTATTATTGTTGTTGTTGTTGTTGTTCTTATTATTCTTATTGTTGTTCCTGCTGTTGTTCTTGATGTTCTTGATGTTCTTGTTCTTCTTTCTGTTGTTCTTATTCTAATGCTACAATTTTATTTAATTTTATTAAAAGATAGTTATTTAAAATAACCGTGATTATAGGTAGTTCTAATGCTGTATTTTTTTTTTATTTATTAAAAGACATACAACAACGGTTATTTAAAATAACCGTGATTATATGTAGTGCGCTTTCCATTTTTTTACAACGCTTACTGGGCCGAGATTGTAAGTATCATATATACAACGACACTCTACATAACAACGCCTGTGCCTGCGTCATTATATATCTTTCCCAACCGTTGTTAAATGAGTTTTTCGTAGTAGTGAAAGTTTAGGATGAGGGTCTAAGCAAGGGAGTCTTGGGTCTGTAGGACTTGAGCAAGGAAGTCTTGAACCTTAGGGGTTTAAGCAAGAAGTCTCGGACTTAGGGTCTGAGCATTGTAAAATTGTATGCAGAATGCATAAGAGATTGTAATCATGATTTAGTTATAGTGAAAATCTCTTGTGAATCAAGAGGACTTGACTACTCTCAGTTGGGAGGAACCAGTATAAATCTTTTTGTCTTCTGCTACTTTTTATGTGCTTCTGCTAACATTCCAATCAGAAAAGTATGTCGGTTAAAGACTCTCCTTCAAGAAGGAATCAAGTTCCACATGAAAAATATTATATTGCTTTTCCTATCATATTCAAAGGGTGATTCTGCTGAATTTAAATGATGGAAAAGTTAAATATATTTTTAATTCATTGGACTTGATAAAGGGTTTGTGAAGGTCTGTAGAATACCCTCGAAAAAATGTATTACTATAGAAGTTGATGGTGCAGGGATGATCAAAATTTGAAAGTCTCTTTCACCAGCTCAGAAGAAGCTTATTGAAAATATCTTCAGAGATAGATGCATTCTGGTAGGTGCTTTATCTCAATTCTGGATATATCAACTTCATTGATATTTCTAATGCTCAGACTATCTTTGAATCCTTGTGGTCAGATTTATGGGAATAAGTTATGAAGCTTGTCCAGTTACACTTTATCTAATATTTCCAAGCAAATTTTGAGAAGATTGTTGTGAATTCAAACCTGAGGTCACAGTTACTCAAGAAGTCATAACAACTTGAGCTTACTATGGCTTGTAGGTTTATCTTGCAATCTTCAAAGAAAAGAAATAGAATTAGATGATGAAAAGCTATCTAACAAATTATCTTTTCTAAAGCCTGTTGAAGGATATTTCCTATCACTAGTGCAGGAAAGATTTTTTACATCGGGCGAAAAACACATTTTACATCGGGTCTGGGTCCGATGTAAAGGCAAGCGATATAGTAAATCAAAGACATTTTACATCGGGCAATAGCCCGATGTAAAAAATACATCTACTACATCGGTTGACTGTTACGTTTGATGTGAAATATGAGTTAACGTTTATTTTTTTAAAATAAATGCACATTTAACATCGATTTCATTTATGGCCCGATGTAAAATGTAGGTTTTTACATCGGTTGCCTTTCTGGCCTGATGTAAAATGTATGTTTTTACATCAGTTGCCTTTATGGCCTGATGTAATTTTTGAAAGATAAGAGAAACAAAGGCATATGATGAAATCATGTGTTATGAACACACTAAGGATATTATAAATACAATCACAATGATCTATGGTCACGATAATTACATGATAATATAAAAGAAAAAAATAGCCCATAATGTTTCTATTTACTTTATTTCTAACAGTAAAGAAAAGACACTACAACATCAAAAAACAGTAACTTCTGATTGAAACTACTCGAACAGATGTATATGAAATTAACCTTAATTAATGTTTTGTCACCATCGCCTTCAAAACAAGCATGTGAAACCCCTGAAAATTGAATTTGTTAAACTACTGCTGCAGATGGATTGCTTTTTTTGTAAACTTGACAGCAAATGCATACTACATAGTTTACTAGATTCTGTACCATGAATAAGTTGTTAGTGAGTTGTCGCCAAAAGTGGAAGTGGAAAAGTAAGTGACATAGCCATATCCAAAATTGCTTCCTGGAATAAAAGCAAATTCAGTTACCTTCAAGAAATGTTTAGAAAAGAATAACAACAACAAGAAGCGCTGCTGTGGCTCCTGAGAAGTGAAGACTTTCGGGTGGAGGCTTTTGCGTAACCGATTACTTACTCGAGATAACCTTCGCAGGCGTGGAATCATCACAAATCCTCATGAAACTGCTTGTCCGCTGTGCTTTTTGGTAAATGAAGATGCTTGGCATTTGATAATTGGTTGTAATAAGAGTGCCATGGTTTGGTATAGGATTGAACTTTGGTTGGGGATTCAACCGGAAGATGAGGACAGTTTGGTTAGTCATTTGCAGGCTCGGATTCACAAGCTTATCTTAATCAACGTGGGAATCAATAACGCAGTGGCTTTATGGATTTCAATTAGTTGGTGTATATGGTATAATAGAAACAATATTATGTTTAAGGATGGTTTTTGGGATGTTGATTCGGTGGTTGATAGATGCATTACTTTAACTTGGTGGTGGATTGGTAAGAGTCGCAAAAACGCTCACACTTGTAATTATTATGAATGGTATAGATGCCCGTGTGAATATTTGTAGTTTTCACAGGGGATAGTGGTTAGGCGTTGTATATCGGTTAGGATACCCCTTTGTATCCTTTTTGAATGAAGTTTGCTTATTAAAAAAAAAATAAGAAGCGCCGCTGTAAAATAAACAAAACACTGATTTTGAAAACAAGAACCAAATTAATCCAATAATGAGACTCTTTTCCAACTAAAAAGTAATAAGAGATTTCGTTACCGCAGAATAGAAATTTGAAAGTGGAATGTAATAAGAAATTCAAAAGTGAGTTACTTCTCTGATTCTAAAGATCTTACCAATTCCTTAATCAAAGTGTTAAGAATTTGATGCTTAACCTCTCCCTTTAACAAAAGTGGAACGTTATTCTTGAATACCCTGCAAAATAAATGAAATATCACCACCTTCCGATAATTGAGAGGGAGGGGTTGCAAATAGAGAATATTTGAACAAAATTGTACATGGCATGTTTTAATTATCAGCACTCTATTTGTGCAGAAATCAGGATATTTTAGTTTATAGACATCAAAGAACATTTGTAATAACGGAAAGCCTCCTTTCTCAATATTGTTTAGTCACTCATCCTGCCTTCAAAAAACTTTTTTTCAAATAAACAATTTTTTTAATAAATATAATACAAAACTTCAACAATTGTAATTCCGTACGACTATGTGCAAGAATTTGTTTAATGTGAAGTTAGCAGCATCATTTTGACTAAGCACATACCATGAATTTCCAGCGGCATTAGAAATTATATCAGAGATTATCCATGGATGAATTCCAGCTTTTACACCAAGATAAAGAGCCTCCACAAAAGCAATGAAATAAATTCCTTCCAGCATTACAGAGACCATTTTAGCCTTACTTCAATGAAAGAGTGGTAAAAAAATTTAAATTAAAAACACCAAATAGAACACAATATAGTAAACAGTAACTTTTTTTGTAATAACTTAGGATTACTATCTAAGTAAATCATGAGGCATGTTATTTTGCAATATTGTTTTAGGGGTGGGGGGCTCTGCAAGGCATGGATATATAGAACTTGGGCATTTAAAGATTTTCCATAATGAAAAATTAGGCTTAGCAAGGGCAAGAAGGAGTGTGCACCTGCCACCACCCATTTCACCCTCAAAAGTGAACAACTTTTCACACATTGCTGTCAACAAAAAGCAAATATTAACTAGCATGATGGGGAAAAAGATACTTATTTTTATTGCATATCATATTTGTGTGTTGTATATCCAAACAGGTCTCAAAACTTTACCTGAAAGAAGAGGCCGTACTCTTGCAATGGCATCTGATCTTCCAGATGATACAATCTAAGTAGCACAGGCAGCAATAATTGATGCAAGATAGGATGATTAAGCAGTTGATCAAAATCAGGAACTTTATTCTTAGCTAACAAGACTTGCAACATATTATAAATATAAGTAAATAACTCACGTGACTTTTCCACTCAACGCATCAGACCTCCCATAAGAGGCAGCATCAACAACATAGGCTATCTTCTGAAATTCTACAGGATAAACAAAAACGGTTACTTTTGAGCAGTAACCCACTATCACTGAATTCCCAAATAATCATAAGTTTAAAGATATCATTCCAGAATACATGTAAATTTAACGTGCAATGGTTTTAGTTGATATATTAGAGAAGGTGGTAAGAAATTCCGAAGTTCTCAACTCAGAGTATGCCCTCTAGACTCCCAATTACAAACGTAAACCTTCTCATGCCCTTCACAGACTATTCATTCCCACCTTATGTAACAGACTCAGTTTGTTACCACCTTCTCTCTTTGTAACTAACTCTTCCCTCTTTTCTAGGGGTGTACAAAAAAATCGGTTATGCTTAACCAAATTGGTATCCAAATTGTTCCACTTTTAAAAATCTAAACCAAATGTCAAAATATAAATTCGGTTATCCATTTTATTATCCAAATATAAACCAGTAACCATATGTTTAATTATTGGATATCCAAATTTGACTATGTGTTAAATTCATATATTTGTTTTTTTATGTTTCATTATATAATTGGATTACTATACACCATATTATTTTACTACAGAAAGTCTCAGTTCTATGTCCCAGTAACAAATTTTATAATTGGTACATAGAATTATTAAAAATTGGATTACTATGTTTCATTACCGGATAACAAATTGGATTACTATGAAACATTAAATTTAAATATAAAACATTATAATTTATATATATATATATATATATATATATATATATATATATATATATATATATATATATATATATATATATATAATTTGTTATGCACCAATAACAACAATTAAAAAATTTGTTAGTGAGACTTTCTACAGTTTTATTTTATAATATTTTTATACAATTGAATTATTTTTTGTGTAGCTAGATACACAATTAATATGTATGTCATTAGAATAGTTTTGTCGGCAAATGAATAATCCATGGAAACACAAATTTAAGGATTTAAAACAAGCATATCAGTCTCATAATATGGATAGCCATTGGTTTTATGAAGTCACTATAAAATTGGAAAAATTCTGATTACAAATTGGTTTTATGAAAAATCTGGTTTTAAATTGGTTCAAGTGAAAAACTGAATATTAATATAAACCGGTTTTAAACCGGACTGAACCAAATAAAAACCAATTTTAAAAAAATAAACTGGTTTAATTAAAGTGGTTTTAAAAACCAAACTGAATTATATATTTGGTTCGGTTTGGTTTGGTTTTAAAACCATGCACACCCCTACTCTTTTCCTATTTTCCGCCTAAGATTACTCTAAAGCAGGCCCCGAAAATTGGGCTTTCGGTTGTAGACCTTGATGTTGTTTGACTTAAGCTATAGGAAACATAAAGCAGTATTAACAGATGCATCATATTGAGTCATTGACCCAAAAAATTCCGATAGCGTCATACCATATCCTCACATGTTCAACTAACATGAGAACTGCTAAAATGATCAAATGGCTAATTATGCATTCTGAATGCAGAGGAATAAGCATCATTATTAGGAACTCCTTTTACAAATAATCAATCATTTTAGTTCGCCAAAAACATAGACTAGGTGTTTGTCTGGTATATGAGAAAGGGAAAAATATTTAGGATTCCATTCTTGTATCTTCTGCATCCATTCAATCATTTCCTTCCTATTGCTACTGATATCCTCAGACCCTGCGGAAACCACAACAATTCTTTCGATGTACCTGAAAATCCACGACCATATAAAACGTTTGTTTCTAACAAAAGCATTTAAAACATATAATACTAAAATTCAACATTTGATTCTTAGAAGCTTCTTAAATTAGCTTATTTGAGATTATCTACTGACATAAACACCTTTTACATCATTTGATACTAGTAGAGCTTATAAAAACAGTTTATGATATGTCCATAAATTGTTTTTGACTTATTACCATAAGCTCTCTATTATAGTGCTGCATAAATCTTCAAAATGAAGTTTCTGAAATTATAAACATCTATTCAATGTAGTGATGACAGAACGAAGAAGAAAGTTAGAAGGGAACATACTGAATGATATCAATAGTCTTGTAAATGATGTGAGATCCGTTTTGGAAAACAGGGAGGCTTCCACTGGGATTCATCTGGAAGAGCCTCGAATCCAAGTTCTTGCCAGTTACAGGATTGGCATGGAAAGATGTATAATCAATGCCCTTTTCTTCTAATACAAGTCTCACCTTCTGGCTGTCCAAATCAAATGGATGATGATATAACTGCATTTTCTTATCACCACCTAGAAAATTTCTGCCAGATATTTCTTCCAAGAGTATATATCATCAACGGCGCGCCGCAGAAATCAGTCTGCAAAACATTGAACGATATCCAAGTTGTCATTAATACTACAAAAATCAAAGACATCACTAAGTAACATTTCAACATATATGTGACCTAAAATTTAAGTAGTCTAAGTTCATAACTAATATATGGAAAATATACGAATGAAAAGGTGCTAACTATCAAGTAATTTCAATTTCAAAGAAACAGATTAAAAAATGGTTTTGATTGATGAAGTATCATGAAGATTCATAATCAAAATCAACAGCAGACAAGAGTGAATCCAATTATTTTGAGAAATGTCGAAAAGTATATAAAAAGTTGAACAAATACAATAAAAATACATTAAAGTGAAAGCACAAAACAGTTATGAAATGAGAGAGAGAGAGAGAGAAATACCCAGAAACATAGGAGATGAAAAGGAGGAAGGTTTTAGGGACTCGAAACAGAACAGTGGTGCCACCGAGTTCGCGTTGTTGTTGATGTTGTCATTCCCTCACCGTTGTTGTGTTGATACCGTTACGAATCCATAATTCAGTGGCGGCGAAGACGGAATCAAAATGTGTGATGTTGTCGGTGGTGTTGTTGTTGTTGTGCACGGCGAGATGATTTTGTGGTTCGAATTTATGGTGTGGTTGTTGTTGTTGTTCTGCAATTGAGAAAGAAATATATGGATTGTTTTGTGTTTGGTTGTGGTTGGATAAATTTGGTTGAGCAGAGGAATCAATTTAAGGGGTCTTTTGCGCAGAGTTTCAAGCTTTGAAGGTTGTGTTGCAGAATGGTGGAAGAATGGTGAAAGACACTGTTGCGACTGGAATTACTAACAGGTTTAGTGTTTTAGTGAGGAGTTTTAGTGAGTTTTAGGGTAGGAGTTTTCACATCGGTTGATAGAGGCCCGATGTAAAGGCCCATCTTTTCACATCGGGTGTAAATCCAGGCCCGATGTGAAATCCTTTATAAGAAAATTTCATAGAATTTTTCACATCGAGTGCAAATCCAGACCCGATGTGAAATCATTTATAATAAATTTTTATATTATTTATGAAACTGCCACTTTATTATTTTTTCATCAGTGAACTTTTCACATCAGGTGCAAATCCAGGCCTGATGTGAAATTCTTTATAACACAATTTTATATTATTTACGAAACTGCCACCGCGTTATTTTTCACATCAGTGAAAATAAATGTTTGATGTAAAATTCCTAAATCAAATATTTTTCACTTCATATTGTTATGAAATCTGATGTAAAATCTTTTGACAAATATTTTTCACATCATATATTTTGAAATCTGATGTAAAATCATTTAACCAAATGTCTTATTTTTAGTAGTGTATGGAATGTCTGATGATGAGGAATTAACCTTCCTAATTAGAAGATTATTCAATTGGCCGAATGGAACGTGACATATGTTGTTAAAAGAGTACCTTCATAAGCTTCTGAGATATTTGTATTTCAATTGATTTCCAAAATTCAAGAACAAGGAGAAACACTACTAGAACCTAATGTCATAGATCTTCACTGTATATTCATTTGAAGATGACATTAGTTCAGGATTCAGAAGAAACAGTAATCTGGCTCTGCCAATCATTGCTGCTTCTGAAGAAGCATCTGAATCCTAGAATAAAAATTCAATATTGAAAAGAAAGAGATTATGCGAAATCTATCTTGCTTCAATATTTGATAATAAGGAGTCTGTTCTTTAAGGTGATATCTTAAGTGACTCTATTTCTACTTGATTGAGGGTCATCATGGAATTTGTATTAAAGGACAATTCTATGAGAAACCTTCAATTCTTCGTGTTCTGCTAGCAATTACATGACATAACTTTAATTTGTTTTATGTCATTCTCTGATAGCTAACGCCATCTGGTTCTTTACTTATCAAAAGTTTCAAATTTAAAAGATTTAATCCAAGACAATGAAATCAATGATTCTGCTAAGAACAAGATCTTGTTCATATAATGACTCATCCTAGACTGATACTCTGGAATGAATCATGATACTGCTATCAGAATGTGGCATAAGGCAAAGGAAAGTCTGTCAGGTCCAACATGTATGGACTCATAGAAATACGAGTATCATTATTTAAAATGTAGTTGCTACAGATATCGAAGAAAGGAGAAAAGGCATCTTCCATGTTGTTTATCAAAGGTTGTTTGCAATATTTGACGGAAGAAGAGCCTACAGCCCAAATTCAAGTGCTAGAGGTACTGAGTTTAGTGAAAGTAGTGGAGTCAATGGTTTAACATCCATTGAATCGGAATCCACTCAGAGTAGTATTCAGATTCTATGGTCAAATCTGAATGCTCATATGAGTCTGACCAAGAAAATAACAAAAAAAATAGTATGTCTGTTCTTTTCTAGCTTATTACTTGAATCAATGAGATATTTGAGTATATATATATATATATATATATATATATATATATATATATATATATGCAAAGTCTTTGTTAGATTTCTAGAGAAGTTCTTTTTGATAAAAGAATCTTCAGAAATCATTAAGAAGAAACTGTGTTGTATTTATCTATACTAAATATATCATTAGTTGGATGATGGTCATATTTATGGAAATAGTTTTCTCACTTTTTGTGATGAGACTGCTGTTTATTTGCTGTCAAATAAACTAATTCAATATTCTTCAATCACTCATGACTCTTGTTTCAAAAGAAAATGTTTGGTTTTAAATAGAATCTTGAAGAGTGATGACTGACAGAAGATGTCTCTCTAAATCTAAATATACTAGACTCTCATGGATGATAGCTTCTGAAAATTGTCAGACCCTTAGATTCAAAAAAGGATTCCTTACTTCTGATAAAGTAGTTTAAGAAGAAGGTTTTTCCAAAAGCTTTTATATTACTTAAATATTCATAAAGGTGAAAACCATCTAGTGGATTCAGGAAATTTACTGGATAAGAACCCTTGAGTATTGATGTTTTTCTTTTTATATACTATTATTATCTTTATCCCTTGTCTTGTGAAACGTTATTTTGTGTCATTTTTCAAGCAAGATTCTTATTCCTTTAGAATCTTGTTCACTTATTTTCTTTTATTTTTATTTTCTTTGGTTGTGTGCTGATCAAACCAAACCTGAAATGAATTCTCTAGTCTATTCTCCTTTAAATCAACTAGTTGTCATCAATGAAAATTTGTGGATTTTGATGAGTTCCTTAAGATAGGTTTTAACTTCTGGATGACTGTGTCTGAACAAAGATGGAATGGATACTTTGAGATGCTCCGGGGTTTCACTTATCCAAGTGTTGTCAAAGAGTTTTGGATCAATGCTTCCTTTGTTGAGCTGAATTCTGAGTGTGCTATTTTTTCTAAAGTAACTGGTGTTTCTGTAATAGTAATCTCTAAATCGATTGCTAATGTGATCAATTGTGAGGAGATTGGAAAAATCCCAGGAACTCTTGTTTGGGAACACTATCTTCCTACTTGGCATATCTTTATAGATCATTCTAACACTTCTCGAGTCTCAAATCTTTGTCCTGATGCAATTGTTTGGAATTAGATTTTGAACTCAAACTTGCTTCCTAAGGATGAGGATCTCGACCTTGTGAACTCTATTGAAAAGGATTTGCTACTACTTCTCAATTAAGACTTGCGGATTGATCTTCCTCATGTTATGTTTGACTATTTAAAGATGACTCTTTCTTCCTTTCACAAGGGAAAAACTTTCTTCATTCCTTATGGACGAGTTCTTTCAGAACTACTGGTCCATCAGGGAGTTATCATACGTTCAGATGCTGATTCTTCTAAAATCTGGAGAGACAAGTTTGAAGCTATTTATGAGAGTTTTTGATGTTAGACTTCTGCAAATTTATGTCTTGTAATTGTTAAGACTTTCTGTAATAAGAAATCTTATTGTTAATCCAAGTTTGTTCATGCTTTTGTGCATCTTAACTGTTATAAGTATTTATTTATATTGTTGTTCAAGAGGATGAAACAAATAGGATTAAAAACTCTAGAAATGAAACATTCTCATTAACTGGAAGTGATTACAAATTGTTAGGACTCTCTAGACATTCAGATTTTCCGTAAGGTATTCCCTAGGATCATTTGACATATCTAGATTGTCTAAATAATCTTTCCATTCTTCCTTTGCAAACTCTACAACTTCCTTTCTTAGCTGATTTCTGCGTTTTGACCTGGAAGTTCTTCTTCTTCGGTGTATCTCAATGAAGGTTGCTGAAGAAGTGTATGATTCTGAAGCTATCTACTTACTTGTAGATCCTTCAGTTGTTGCATCACTCTTGTTTGCTTAATTTGTTGCATTAAGCATGGCTATCTTTCTGAAATCTCTCTTTGGAACTCAATTTGCTTTTGCTTATACATTTTGGTGTTCAGAAGATCAAATGACTATGAAAGTGAGTCTTCTAAGGGGTTTTTATAGAGTCTTTACATTCATTACCTTTGGTACTAATTATTTTTTATTGATTAAGTCAAATCAATTTTAAAATACTGACTCTTGGAACTGATGTCTAGTATTCTGACCTATTAAGATTCTTTTAACAAGTTATAGATAATATTGTTAACATGTTAATTGTTGCTTTTGGTCATCTCATTACTTCATTAATGTTTTTTATCATAAAATTTAATGGGTAAATGAAGTGTTTGTACGAATGCATAATATTTATTGGTCAAAATAATTTTTCATTAATTAAGCATAAAGGATTACAAAAACATGAGGAACTGGATGGTATTTAGAATATATCAATACCTAAGTCACCCATTGCCTTGTAGGAGAAGCTGTTTCTATAATCGATATATGGCTTATCTTCATCAATGTTCTCCTCTTCCGCTTCTGGGACAACAAGACGGTAAAACATATCGTTGAGCCTCTTCCTCCTTGTCTTCTTCATGGATTTCTTCCTCGGCTTCAAAACAGCTACTGATGGACCTCCTTTTGTAGGTTTTTGAGGTAGTGCTGACAAAGCCTCGTCTAAAGTGTTCACGGCAGAGAGCACAAGAACAGTATGTTATACCCTAAATTTTGACCCTAAGACTTCACATCATCGTGAAAATCATCACCATAATATGGATTTACCTTTATGCATCACTGATCCTCTAAAAGATTGTTGAGTGTTCACTCTAGGAAAAAATTAGGGTTTTGAGCCTCTTAGAGGATTCAGGCAAAGGATCAATCAAGAATTGACATGATATTCAACTTATCAAGTCTCTCAATCATCAATAGAGGTCAAGAGATCCTCAACATCAAGAATCAAACACAAGATTGCATCATTTCAAGTTGATCAAGCCTCAAGATCATCAGTGTCACCAAATTAGGGTTTTGGTCGATCAAGGCTTCCAGAGAGAAATTTTCATCTGGGCATGAGTCAATGCCTCAATATATGATTCAATAATATCAAAAAAACCTCATGAGTCCATTCATAAGTTCAAAGTAGCCTCAGAGGATGCATCTATAAAAAATCAGGAATTAGGGTTTCTCTGCACAAAATTCATCTGAGACCCAAAGTCAAAGTTTGACTTTTTGGCCAAAAATGTTCGTCATGAGCCATTATACAAGAAAACATGATCCGTTGTTGCATTTGAACAAGATTTGATCAAAAAATCAAGGTTACTTGTAAAAAGGGCAATGTTGAGAAATTGAAATTTTTTCTAAGTTATGGAAAAAAATGTTCAAGTGCCTAACTTCCAAAGTGTCATACCCCAAATTTTGACCACCAAGATTTCCCATCATTTTGACAATCATCATCACAATATGGATGCACTTTCATGCCTCATCAATCTCCTCAAAGATGATTGAGCATTCAGCACAATCAAGAACTAGGGTTTTTGAGCCCTCTCAGAGCACTTAGACAAAGGATCAATCAAGGAATGACATGATCTTTAACTTGTCTAACCTCTCAAACACCTATAAAGGATCAAGAGGACTCCCACATCAAGAATCAAGCACAAGGTTGCAACATTCCAAGTAGATTAAGCCTCAAGATCGCCAGTGTCACCAAATTAGGGTTTGGGTCGACCAAGGCCTCCAGATGGAATATTTCCTCTGGGCATGAGCCAATGCTTCAAAGCATAACCCAAGATACTCCAAGGGACCTCATGGACCCAATCATCAAGTCAATGCATTTACCAAAAAATCAGGAATTAGGGTTTCTTGACCTAATTCACCCCTAAGTTGACTTTTGGGACAAAGCATGAGCTAAGACCTCAAGACACGATTTGAGGGCCTCCAATACACCACATTGATCCATTTGCAACAATGGATTGGCCCAAGAAGCTTGGCTCACAAGTTTCAATTTCACCAGGACCACAATTAGGGTTTTGAGGAAAAAGCCAACTGTGCCTTTGACTTTTGACCAAGACATGCTCCCAAACCTTGGGACATGATTCAATACACCCTATAACACCTATGGAATCCATCCATTAGGTTTGATTTAGGTCAAGGACTTAATTTCACAAAGGATCACACAGTTTGGATTTCATCCGATAAAAAGTTAAATGTGCACAAAATCAAATTTGACTTTTTGGAATTTTTCACAAATATGGTTCCCCTAAGTCAAAAATAATGTTAATGTATGGTATTGATCCTCATTCATTAAGAAAAATCAAGAAAAGTGAGGTTTCTTGCAAAAGGGGCAACCATAAGAACCCAAAATTTTTCTAAGTTATGGAACAAAAGTGATTTTGGTACCAACTTCCAAGGATCGTAACTTGAGATCCAAGCAACCATTTTGGATGATCCAAAGCTGGATTTGTAGGTCTTGCTACACTCTACAAAAGCTTCAACTACATCAGACTCTAATTCTTCATGGATTTTGAGTTGTGGATTGATCAAAATCACAAAAATATGAAAATGACACTTTTTCCAACACTTAGTGAAAATTTGCCTAAGTTACCAGCCTTGAACATCAATGTTCATGAGGTTTTTTCAGTTGGATCCGAATAGTTTAAAAAAAACTATGAACACACATATTTTGTATCATATGAGGGCTTTCTAAAAAGCAAAAGAGCATCCCATAACTCAACCTGAGCAGGGAGATATGGTCCCCTCAAAATCACTATTTCCAACTGCCTTGTACAAGGTAGATTTTTTGCATTTGCTCGATTTGGAAAATTTGGAAAACTCCAAGCCTTGTCATTTATTTGGACACATCTGAGGATAAAACAAAAGGAGAATGATCTGATCCCCAAGCCTCCAAAGTCCAAGAATATACACTTATCCATAACAAACCTAAAAAGGCTAAAAATGTGCCAAGACTCCAATTTTGTTTCCAAGCATTCAATGGATGCACCAAGGTGGCATGGACTGACATATTCCAAACTGAATGAGTCAAGAATCAGCACTGAATAAAAGAACCATAGGCCTGTGCCCTAACCTCAAGTCAATGGCCATAGGAGACTAAAGATTCCCCTAGATCAACATTGGCCAAAGGCCTGTACCAGCTGCCATTCACTATTGCTTGCAAAACAAACTTGCTCTACTATAAATAGAGCTCATTTGTGCTCAGTTTAAGTACACTAAAGCACTACAACTGATGCTTTCCTCAAAATCTCTCTCTTTAGGCCAAAATGCCTTCTTTTGCAAGTCATCTCTGGGTTTTTGAGTTAGAGAGCAATTCCACCACAGCTCATGATCCAAACACATCCAATATGTTATATCTAAGCTGTCCAAATACTCACTTGTGACCTGAAACACCAAAATCAGAAAATCCACTTCCAAAACCTCAAAATTGGACTTTTCTGCATTTTCCAAGCCATGCCTTGATTCAGTCACTTCCAAAACCAAACAAGGCCTCAAACACACTCCAAATATCATCCTCAAATTGTCCCAATTGGTTTCCCTAATCTGGAACACCATTTGAGAGAGTTTCCATATTGGTCACTTTTTCCCCTTTTGCTAGAAAGAGGTAAAACTTGTTCCTGAGGATTCCAGCTGGTTTTGATCACCCTAAAAGCTTCTAAGGGATCAATCAAGAGTGTCCAAAGCATTGGATTACTACTGGCACGAGGATCTTGACAGTTAGCACAAAAAGCTTCAAGAGGTAAGTGCATGACAACTTGAATTCTTTGAATTATGCATTCCTTTGATGTCATTGATCATAAACATCTCATGCATGTTGTATATGTTGTGCTTGAACCAATTTGCCCTGCTATTGTTGACTGAGTAGTGAGATATCATAGAACATGCAAATCTAGGCCTATTTTGAAACCACTATCGAGTTTTAAAATAGGGACACTTTATAAAAGTTCCAAAAGCACCATTGGATTCCTCATGAATTTCTAGGCCAGATGCACCTAAATTTTGTCTAAATCCATGGAGAAATGAGAAAGTTTGAGGCTTCACGTAAATTGCCAAAACTTGTCTTGCCTTGGCCTTGGCCTTGGCCATGCCTGAAAATAAGGCACCCCATATATGCACATAGGGTGGTTTTGATACACGGATGTATCACCACTCCAGTGATAGCGCGCATGTGTGTTTGTGTATGAGGTCGTGGGTTCAAACCCCACCCAGACCTTTTTTACTACTCTCTCATTTTTGCTATTTTTTTTCAATATTTTCATGTTTTTGTTAATTAATTCAAAAATTAATTTCTCTCTCAATTTTTATTATTTTTGATTGATTCTTTTTTTGAAAATTCACAAAAATATTAAAATATTTTATTCCATGAAAATTTTACAAAAATATTATTTATTTCATATATTTTATATTTTTGTAAAGAATTATATTTTTATTTGTTTTTAAACATTAAAAATATTTCTTTCTCTTGGTTTTGCAAAATTCAAATGATTTTAAAATCATCCCATGAATGAAACATGATTTTCCAAATATAAATCCAAGATCACAACCTTTTTTCACATGTTTCATTATTTTAATTAAATTTTTATTCAATTAAAATACATTTTAAAACCAAAAATTAGGGTTTTGATCATTATCACCCTAACAAATCTTTTCAAACATTTTTGGGCCTCTATTAGAGTGTAAAACCCAATCCCTTTTTAACCAAAAACCTTTTTGGGCCCCAATCATTGTATAAGACCCATTGTGTTTTCAAAAACCTCGACGCGATCTCCGTTTTCAAACAAATCATTTGGGCATCTCCTTTAGTTGTAAGCCCCATCCCTTGTACAAAAATAAACCTTTGGGCTTCTCTTTGAGTTGTAAGACCCATTTCTTTGTAAGTAAAACCTAATTTGGGTCTCAGTCATTGTATAAGTCCCGATACAATCTTTAGATCAACGGTACGATTACTGTTTTTCATCTGGGCCTCTCCTTTAGTATAAGCCCCAACAATCTTTTCAAAACAACTTCCCTTTTGATTTAGGTTCAAATTCATAGTTGCTATCAAAACTTTCTTTAATTTCTTGAACAACTAATCATATAACTGTTACAATGGAAGCTTGCTCGCCTGTAAGTTTTTATCGGCTTTCTTTACATACTGTCATATATATATATAACTGTATTGCTGGAAGCTTGCTCACCTGTGTAATACCCCAAAATTTTCCCTCTTATTTATTGCCTTATAACAAAGGCTTATGCTTCACATTCATCTGCATCTCCATTAGGTCATAACACTAACAATCATGCATTTCATTGGCTCCTAGGACATGGGATCGAAACATTCTTCTCGTGATTTGAATTTTCCTATTTAAAGGCAATTTATCTGGCTGCCACGCTCAAATTGAGACAAAGGTCTGAGCTCACAGCATCATGAGCATCTTCATATCATGGTTCATCCAGCTGCAAGGCTTTTCTCTGCCAAGATCCATCGAGTATCAAGTGTATCTTCTTCAAGATTTCTCAAGAACATCAAATGCTTAAGGTTTCTTCTTTGGTTTAATTGAGAAGGTTGTGGACTATGGTTTTGGTTATTCAACCACTCGAGTCATTGCTTCATTTAAGAATACCGGGGTTTCGTGCTTCATTAAGAGTGAGCTTGGCAGTAGTTCTTTCAATAAAGGCTCATTGTGCTAGAATTCTCCCCAAACTACATTGAGCATTATTCTTCATTACAAGTTCAGCGTTGTCAATGTGCGTCTCAAAGTGGTCCAGGATCTCCTATCTTGTGTGTGAGTTTATTGATATTCATTAAATAGAGGGTGGTTAGGACTTCATGTCAGAGGCATCCTGGGTATTCATGGTGAAAGAGATCAAGTTGTATGTCCATGTTGTGATCAAATCATCGTGGTCGTGTCCGTTTCTCGTGGTTTGTTGCCTGTGATTCGGATTAACTGGAATTATTGACTGAAGTTCGAGGACTCATTGAAGATGCAAGTCCATATTCAAATCCATGTCAACATCCATATCTTAAACCAAGTTCCAATTCCATTTTTATAATCATATCTACAAAACATATAAGCCCACCGAATGATTTATGGTCAGTCTTAACTAGTATGCGGATAGCGGATGGTGAATGCTCTTCCACAGCTTTGTTACATAGCCTGGGATGTATGTCACCGCCAGGAGGAGGTGTAATTGCTGCTCAATTGCTAGAGCTTAAAAAAATAATGAGATTGAGATTGTTAAGGTAGCTCTTGAAGGCTGTCGATGGATTTGGGTGGAAAGCGGATTTACGACCTTTGATGAGGTTGTCCTTGATGGTCCTCATCATTGGGATCCATATATACGAGTTACACCAATTGACTTGGCGGTTTTCAAATAAAAATTGTTTCTTGAGCTTGGCATTTGGGGAATTCTTGCAACTTGCTGACTATGCTAATATTCTCCATAGGATGGCAAATAGAAAAGGCTGCATATCAGTAAAAGGAAAAGCATAGCAGGTTCAATTAAGAACCAATTTCTAACAGAATAATTAACCCAATCCATCAACAGAAAATCACTAGCAGGAAAAATACAAAGGCATTCCAAATTCATCATAACAGTGGTTCCAATTAAAAACTCATATCAGTTTTAAACAGAATACACAACACCATGCACCATGGCAACATAACTAATTTTTAGAGCGGGAGAATTCATTGAAAAGTTTACATAGCAGTTACTACAAGACTAACGGCAGAAAAGAGGTTCTTAGCAGGTGAAAAGGAATACATAGCCGAAGGAAAACTCCATGATAAAAAACGAAATCGATGCAGAATTTCATAACAACAAAATCCCAACTGAAAAACCTAACAGAATCTTCTCACTAACTATAACAGTTACAAAGTTAACAGACTTTCCTAACCATTTTTCTAACTGTCAATTCCAAAATCCTAACCTCTAACAGATTCCACCAACTAACTCTAACAGAAAAGATAGCCTAACCAATCTCCTTCATCTTCAATCTTCTTCTTCTCAACTCAACACCTTCAATCCCCTCTAACCTTCTAACAGTTTCAAGAACCTCTAACCACTACAAGAAAAAAGGAGATTTACGACACTTGAGTTGCGACAGTTATCACAAAACCGTCCTTATTCTTGGATTGCGACGGTTGTCACGACAGTTAGGGTCAACTGTCGCATATTTTTTGCGACAGTTATCTCAAAACCCTCCTTATTCTTATAATGCGGCGATTGTCATGCCAGTTAGAAACTGAACTGCGACGGTTGTCACAACAGTTATCACAAAACCGTCCTTATTATATTTTTTAGGGTTAATAGTCATTTACCCCCCTGCAATATAGGCGAGTTTTGATTGACCCCCCTTTAAAAATAGTTTTTTGGATTACCCCCCTGAATTTTTAAAATTCTAAGTCTTTTGCCCCCCAGGTAGAAAAATTACCCCCCTGTAAATATTTTTTTTTATTTACCCCCCCGGTTTTTACACGCTTAGGGGGTACCCCAAAATTTCAGGGGGGTAATCCAAAATTATTTTTTTAAAAGGGAGTAAATCAAAATTTGCCTATAGTAGGGGGTAAATGACTATTAACCCTATTTTTTACTTAACTTTTTTTTATAAAATAATTTTTTTTATTGAGCGCTAAATAATAAGGTAAAATTTGTTCCTCCCAATTCATAAAAAAAATCTTTATCGACTCCTCAACTGAAAACTCAGTTTACTTTAATTTATTATAAATATTTTTTATATAATTGTTTTGATAAACACATTATTATTATATGTATATTTCTCACTTTTTAAAATATGATTTAAATGATAAAATGTTTTGAATATTTTTCTCAAAATTTTATTTAACAATTTTTTAAAAAATTCCATTGTTTTAAATAAATATCAAATAAATTAAACTTATTTTAAAATTATTATAAAATTGTTAAAATTATTATTTTAAATTTAAAGTTTACCAAATTGTTCTACTTTTCAAAAGCGATATTGTTCAACTTTCTAACAATGATATTATATTATATTAAGAGACATTCTACCAAATTATTATTATTATTATTATTATTAGTATTCTATAAGATTTTTTACCAAACAAAAAAAAGCAAACACCCCAAATTAATGTGAACTCGTGAACTCACCTTCGTCCTCACCGGCCTCACAAACTCACCATGTTCCTTATAGAAATTTCTTCTCTCACATTCTTCCTCAACAAAATCACATTCTTCCCTCACCTTTTTCTTCCCCGGAACTTAGAAAACCTAAAAAACAATCAAACCCCTAAAATTTGATCTCACCCAAAAATAAAAAACCCTAAAGTATCGCCAGTCACCGAAGAATCTCCGCTGAGAACCGCTACGAAATCCAAAATCAATATAAGAAACGATGTTAATAGATGCAAAATTCAAGGTCTTCATTTTCTTCTATTCCATGTATGGTCACGTGGAAGGTTTGGGGAAGAGATTGAAATGTGTGGATCCTATTGAAGGTGTTGGGGTTACGTACAGAGTACCGAAGACACCAAAGACATTCTCTGATTTTGAGTAATAAAGGTCACTCTCCTAAAGACGTTCTTGATTCACACTCTCCTAACATTTTGAGTTCTCTTATTCTCACTTTCTAATGATTCACACGTAGTCAAATTTGGCCAAATCTTAAACCTAATTTTAGTTTTACATTTCTAATTGGATGCATTTCTAATTCTCACTTTCTAATTTTCTTGGTAGAACCTTTCTTTGCGTTTTTCTACCATTTTGTGTGATGAATTTATGATTCACAATTTGCTCGTTGTGTCAAGGGAAAGTGTAATAAAAACATGGAACTAGTAGAAGATACATGATTTAGGTCTTCATATTGATGAATTGGCAATTTGTCTCTGTTCAATTACAATTCTGTCAACTATTTGGATCTATGTTATGTCTAATTAACTTCATAGGCCACATTTTGATTGATTTTCTGGGTAACTTATCTCATTTGATGCAATTGTAATGCAGGGGAACCTATTTATATGTTGGGTCTTGGTGGAGTTCTTGTATTTGTAGGGTAACTTATCTCATTTGATGCCTGTTTACTCTTTTCTTATATTCGTTCATTTCTATAAAATGCATTGCATTTTGTTAATGTAAATTGTTGTTCAATGTTGAAGGAGGCTCAATATGTGTTTGTGTTCTTCAAGTTACGTTACGGTGCTGCAAACTTATTAATCAAGCTCAGTAGATTACTGAGCAAACTCTACAACCTAATAATGTATTTCGAAGTTGGTTGTTATAGTTGTGTATGCTTTTCATAAATGTGTTCCTTATACCGGTTATAATCATACAAGGTTCCAATCTTGATGATTTTCTCATTTAACCAAGTTCTTGTGGTTGTATGTGGATGTGTGTAATGTTTGAACTATACATACATTGATTGCTAAATTGTGTTGTTGTGTTTTTGTTTGTGCAGGCCAGAGACCAACAACATCAGAGGGGATAAGCTGATCCTTACCTTGCACAAGTTTTTAACACAAAAGCCTTGGTCACTGGAGCAAGGTTTGGTTGAGTTTTTATTTTTTTGGGGGTGGTACATAGGTAAGCTTATGTTTAAGCCAACACATTATTTTTTTAATAACAGGTTTATGGGTCCATTGAAGAAGAGGGCTGTGATTTATGGGTACCAAGTCTGCTACCACCAAGAAAGTAGCCTAAACCCTAAATGAACTTTGAAGGGCAGCAAATAAGCAATGTATGGAAACTAAGCAATTTTTTATTCCAAAGGTATTCGTGTTCTGTTTTGATCAATTTTTTTATTCCATCTCATTTTATAAATTTAGGCCAGCAAATAAGCAATGTATGGAAACTATTGGATTTTTTAGGACCTAGCATTGGAGTTGCCAAACCTTGATCCTGCTGGTCTTGATCTTCTTTCGGTGAGTTCACTGCCTCGTATTCATTACTGTTTACGTTTCTTCGAATACGTGCCTAAATTACTTAACTCTTATATTGATACTTAAAGTTTATTTATGCCTGGTGTTGTGTTGGACAGAAAATGCTTTGCTTGTGCCCAAATGGCAGGATTTCAACTTATTGATTTGTCAACAAATGTCCATTCCCTGGTTTTCACAGTGAGTAAAGAGATTTCTCCCCTCCACCCCAACCTTAATTTCTATGTTGAATCTATATATTATTATCAGATAGCCACCATGGATGATTTTTGGCCAACTTCTTTATGGCCAATTTGTGAGTGATAGTAGTTCCATGACGTTTACGGTGGGAAATGACAGCTTAAAATAGTGGGTTTTTGGCCTTCTACAATCTATAACAATGTAACAAGTTCCTATACATAATTTATATTGTCTCTTTCGTGTATTACTTGGACAGTAATTAAATATCCCTTGAGGGTTGAGTCTATGCATGATACTAGAATATCACTGATAATTGTTTTTGTGAATTTTTAGCTTTTGGCCAAGTAATTGAATTAGCATATTATTTTTTTATGGTTCATAACTTCAGTCTTGTAGACATTTCTAGTTTTTCAATTGTTTAACTAGAGAAATTCCCGAGTTAATGTGCTCTATGAATTACATGTTGCATCTGCATATATCTGTAAAATCTTCTAAAGAAGTCAGAAACTGAGTTGTCCTCAATTCTTTTCTTTATTTGAATATTAACTTATTCATATCATTTATGTTTCTTTATATGTTATGGTAGTTTAAAAGGATACTTTTGCATAATAGCATGACATTAGTTAAATGGATCCTTTGATTCATATGAGTGACCATGTTTGAAATTTCACCAATAATGTAGGTTGATAATGACCCTGTTTGAAGTCTATTTTTTTAATAGTTGTTTCTGAAATCATCGCAGAAGCCTGTTCTCTCTTGCATCGCATTCAAAGATGACACATTGCAAAACCCAATTCTCTCCCGAATCATCACATCTTACAATTCATCACAACTTTTAGTTATGATAACTCGAGGTTGGCTTTTCTTACTCTACCTATGCTATTTCATTAGGGTTTTTGGTTATTGCATTGTGTTTCTGGTTTGTTATTACTATTGATTTAAGGTTTTAGTTGATTGGTTTGGGTTTGTAGTTAATTATTGCAATTGATTTAGAGGTTTTTCATTAACTAATTATTGGAAATTAATAAAATTAATGTTATTTTTTTGCCATGGATGAACTGTTAGACAATAATGTTTGTTTTTGTTGCTACTATGACATAAATCCAACGGTCCATAGAAATTTCATATGCCAATCAATTTTCCCTCAAGTTATGCCCCCCACTTGTCTTATTTGTTAATATGACTATAACATTGACCAAACTTGTCTCATATTGCTTTGGCTAACCTAAACATAACCACTTTGGTCCCTTCATTTGGTTAATTTTTTTTTTATTTTTAAAGTTGATTATGACCTTTGTTTCTGAATATTTTACATGCTCAAGAAGGAGATGCAACCTAGAGAATCTGGCCAATACGCTTCAACCTTCAGGAGTCCATTCGTGGGAGTGACGAGAACCCGAAAGCATTGAAGTGAGCATTCAGAAGCTGTTGTAGTGTGATAGGTGCTCGTTTAGATCATTAAAGGTTTAATTGCTGCTAAAGAGAGCGAAAAGTGTGATCTAGCTCCGACCATATTGTCGTTTCGGTAACACTCAATTGTTTCCTTTTGGCTACTGTTATGATATTAATTAAAGTGATTGTTAACTTGGTTCCAATGGATGTTATGTTAGAGGCAGTTTGTTGCAGTGAAACTACTAGAACTTGCATTGAATTTCAGTGATTGGTGAAGTTTGATTTAGTGTTACAGTTAGATGTTAATTTAGTGAATTTGATTAATTTGAAATGTTAGAACAGTTAAAGAGATAGAGATGGTTAGTTCAAGTTGTACCCTATTATGAAAGTGTAGTTAGGGTTGTCATCGATTCGAATTTCTGTCAAGACTTGAATGAAGCTTATGATTGTGAATGTTAAATGCAGGATCTCAAATCTTTAGCGAGGGTGGACTTGACTACTTGGGCAACCCAAGCTTGGTCATTGCTCAAAGCATCCTTGCCATCTGGGCTACTCAAGTTATCTTGATGGGAGCTGTTGAAGGTTACCGTATTGTCGGTGGGCCTCTCGGTGAGGTAGTTGATCCACTTTACCAGGGTGGAAGCTTTGATCCATTGGGCTTAGCTGAAGACCCAGAAGCATTTGCAGAATTGAAGGTGAAGGAACTGAAGAACGGTAGATTAGCCACGTTCTCTATGTTTGGATTCTTTGTTCAAGCTATTGTAACTGGAAAAGGTCCTTTGAAGAACCTCGTTGTTCATCTTGCTGACCCAGTCAACAACAATGCATGGTCATATGCCACCAACTTTGTTCCCGGAAAGTGAACACTATTATTATGTATATGTTTTTGGTCAAATATACGTTGTTGTGGTTGTAATGTTCTTCCTAATTCAAGGTGAATTATTATCATTATCATTAACGTCTGTGTATGCATAGGTTCACTAATACAAGGTGCTGCATTTTTTTACCAAGTTGTTGTGGTTGTAATGTTCTTCCCAATTCAATGTGAATTATTATCATTATCATTATCGTCTGTGTATGTGATTATTTGCCTCATTCTGTTCATATTTCTATAACAATTTTTTTTTTAATTTTAAAAATAAATTACCTGCGGATTTACCTGTGGAAATAAAATTTCCTACGGATTTACCTGCAGAAAGGAAATTTCCTACGGATTTACCTGCAGAAGAACCTGTGGAACAGAAAGTTGCGACGGTTGAAACCGTCGTAATCAACAATTAAAACAAAAATCAATTGAAAAGTTACGACAGTTGATAACCATCACAATATGTAGATTACGTCAGTTCCTTACCCGTCGTGAGAGTTAACGGCGATTGGTGTGACGGTTTTGACAACCGACGCGATACGGCCTCGCGACACACGTTTCTATGACAGTGTAACAACCGTCGCGATTTGAAAATTACTGCGATTTTAACCGTCGTAATCTGCCAATTTTCTTATAGTGAACTATTTTTACCAACAAAAAAGTTCTAACAAAAACACCTCCTCTAATCTTTCTCACAGCTTCTATCAGAACTCTAACCGCATTTCCTAACGAATCCAATCTCTAACCTATTGGGATGAGCCAAAAAATCTAACAAAAACTAGGCTGGAATTTCTTCAATTGGTCTTCTTCAATCTCCAACCTTCATGGCATCATTTTAGTCACCTTCAACCTCATCAATAAGCTTAACCGATTTCTCTTTCCATTCTAGAACAAGCTTCACAACCTGCAAATCATCAACAACATTGCATCATCAATTCTACAAAAATGACCTTCGTTATCATTCAACATCTCCACCAATTTACCAATTCATCAACCTGCATGACAACAATTTCGGCATTGCGATTCAAAGCGCAATTTGCAACAAATCATAATCTCGAGTTTGAATCGCAACAAGAACCAGAACTTCATTTTGGCGAAACTGCGGAAATAATCAAGAACGAACAAGAGAAATTCAGAGGTAGAGGGAGGATTTGCGAAAGAAGTGAGAAACCGAGTTTACCGTAGCTTCGTCATCGTGAAGGTATGCACATTTTCGTTCCAATCTCGTAGCTGCGGCTTTGGACTTAGAGTCCATTGTGGATCATATTGCTCTAATTTAGTTTGATTCCTTTTCTGGTATTTGCGATCCCATGAGTTGATTGATTATTAGGGAAATCTAATCCCGGATTCGTGATGAGTGGAAAATTCTAGGGAGGGTTCGTGTTTGGATTTCTTTGATTGGTGGTGGTAGGTCGCCGGAGAAGACGGTGGAGCTGCCGCCGGCCACCAGCCTTCTCCGGCCAGATTAGGTTTCCAACGATGATGCATAGAGAGAGAGACGTTTGAGAGCTGAAGGATTTTGATTCATGTTATTCATATAAAGGCAATGAGGATATAAGGTTTGGTGGTGGTGGTCCACTCCGGCGGTGACACTTGTCACCGTCCAGTAGGACCACCTGGTTAATCTAGTGTGTGTCATCCCAAGCTTCTTACCATGCACCCCTCCGTTTGCCACCCCATGATGCGCCATCATCATCATTCATTACAATCGGAGGGTCCAGATCAGTCAAGATTGTTGACTGAGGGACTACCGTAGACCGCCAGGGCCTCCATATTCCATGGGCCTGTGTGTTTCACTATTTGCATCCCTAATGGTTGAGCCCAAGTTAAAATGAACTGAATAACTGCTACTGCTACACCCCTGGATTTAGTTCTTGTATATTAATCCTTTTCTTTCATACATGCTAGAAATTCATTTAAAAAAAAAAAATAGTTTCAGTTTGAGGAAAATTATTAATAAATTCAGGTGTGTACCTGAAGATGTTAATTAATTTTCCTCAATTTTTAATTTCATTTTTGGCATGATTTGGTATTTTTTCTTGAATTCACCTTGAAATGTGTTTCTATGATCATACCCTTGATTACACGCTTCCTAATTGATTTTTCTTAGTTAGTTTTGAATTGAATTTTTGCACCTAATTTGATACTTGGTTTGTGCACATATTGAAGGACCTTGTACATTTGTTTGAGAGCTTTTTAAGTGTACTTTTGGTAATCTCTTGTGGATGTATAGTCATTGATTATAGGTGAATTATTTGCACTAATTTGAACATGATAAAAGCCAAATTTTGAACCCATCTTCTTGACATGTTTAGGCCCTGACCTCATCCAACTATGCTTTAAATCACACATTTTTCCAATGCTCATGACCATTTTTCCATGCATTTTCATTATGATTAACGCGCTTGTGCCCATGTTGTATTCGTGAGATGTTTGATGAGAAGGCATTTATGCCATGACTTGGAAACTTATATTGATATTATATGCTTGGAATGTGACATAATTTAGAGGACCTATAATCCATTCCAAGTCATTTTTGTATGTTCATAGTGTGCATGGAAGCTTGTATGTTTTAAGCATCATTTTGCATCAACTTTGTGGCATCCTACTTGTGCTTTTGAGACCTCTTGTTGTCAATCCCTTTCGATACTTGTAAGCATGATTCTATGAAGCATAGGTACTGACCTATAATGTTTTTTTCATTTAAATTGGACCTACCATTCTTATTTGCATGATCAAGTTTGCTTTGGCTCCTAAGAGGGAATTGACACTTGCTTACCTAGTTTGCTTAATCCTTTGAAGTTCACTTGTGTGCATTAATTATGAGCTTTGAACATAACTTGTAAGTGCCTTCTCTACTGACCTAAACTTGCCTCATGTGTATTTACATCTTCATGACTTCATTTCTTACTTGTGTTGCAAGTCACTAGTTTAGGAATTGATTGAAATTAACTTGTGGTAGTTTTGCTTGAGTGATTGAGACATGTGATAACTTGAAACCTCTTGATAATTATAGGATGTTTTAGGTGTTCATAACTTGATTTCATTTATGATTTTGAGCTTTATTAATTTCCTACATCCATACTCATTTGTTTTGTGCATAAATGCATTTGAAATGTTGCATCTTAGTGAACTCAAGTGTGCATAACTTGTTTGCTCATCAGGAATGCATCCATGTACTATCTCTATGTTAGTTCAATGATATTTTCATGCATCAATGAAGGGTGCACATTCTGACCTTGGTCCATTTTCATGTTTTAATTCAATTCATCTAACTTATAATGGCTTTCTTTTGTAGTTTACAATTGACTTTGAAGTAGACTTTAGCTTTTGCTATAGCTTGTAATTGTTTGATTTCTTTTAGTCTATTAACATGGATAGGGTTTAACCAAAGGTGTTTACCAACTAAGGCCTTGTTCCTTTGGTTGTTTCATTGTTGCTTTTTCCTTGTGATTCCTAACTCATTTGTTGATTTGTGCAAGGTGCTTCAAGGAAATCTCCAAGAATGGCATAGTTTGTTTACTTTGTAAATGCTCATTTCTAACTTGTTTGTTCATTAACATTAACAGGTGCTTACGTTATTTTTGCTTGCATTGATTTGCTACGGATCTATATCCGTTTAGTAGGACATCTCATCTCTTTATATCCCTCGAACTTTACCGCTTTCAAAATACCATGAGAAGTAGGAATAGAGATGCATGACTGGGAGTCCCTACTTTAGGTGGGCAAGGCTGTTTATTTGTTTTAAAGTCCTCCAAAGAGGCTCTGATTGTGTTTGTTTAATATTGTGCCTAAGACCTCCAAAGAGGCATCCCATTCCCGTATCCCCTTGTAAGACCTCCGATAAGGCAATTGACGGAAGGTAGGGTTCGCAACCGACCCCCGTTATTCTAGTTGAGTTGTTCTTAGCTCTCATTACATGATTGAAGCATTGAGCATCACTTACTCCTGTTATCGAGTCGGTTAAGTGGAATGTAGGGTTCGCAACCGACCTCCTCTCATTGTCATTAGCTCACATCGACCGATGTTAACGCTTATGTGCCGCACCTCGAAAAAATCGCTTCATTGAAGACACGACCCTTCGCGTGAAAGGCGCGGAAAACGGTTCGACAGAGTCGCCACCGAACTTTATTTATCCCAAAAGAGGGAAAGGAAAATATCGAGAAAACCTTTAAGGAAGGGGTAAGAACAGGGTCTTCGCAACCACATTCCGGGTTCGGGAGTCGGTTACGTGAGGGGAAGGTACGTGCACCCCCTCACGTCCGTTGTACTCAACGGGAACCTCTTGATTCGAATCGCGATACTCGTTAGCTAAGTTTGTTTGTTTTCTTCTCAAAAATAAATGCAAAACGGTAAAGATAAAAGGAAAAGATACTAAGGAAAATGGGTGGTTTAAGGATAGGGTGCTCGGCAAGATCATCGCGACCTCGGGCCTACGTATGATCATTCGGACGAGAATGAGAAATCAGAGCAATCGTAGTTCGACTACGGGGTTTGACGGAAAAAAAATGGAAGTGTGGACGCAAACGGTGGAAAAAGAAAAAGTGTGCTCGCCAAGATCATTGCAATCTTGTGCCTACGTATCTTTATTCGGACGAGACTAAAGAATCAGAGCAGTCGTAGTTCGTGGGACGCCCACGAAACAAGGGAGTTGGTTGATTTTTAAAGGAGGCGTCAAATGCTCACACACGAGTAAGAGAACTCGCACCCAAACAATCGAAAAGAGATCAAAGACTTGAACCCCTATTTTTCACCTTGAAAAAGAATTACGATAGTTGTTAGTCGTTTTGAGGTTTGATTATGAAAATTCGCTTGATGTTGGATCAAGGGTTTATTGTATGCGCTTGGTAATTTTGAAAAGGATTTGATTTGTTAAAATAAGAGGCGTCAATTGCTCACACACGAGTAAGAGAACTCGCACCCAAACAATCGAAGGAAGATCAAAGACTTGAACCCCCATTTTTCACCTTAAAAGAGTTGCGATAGTTGTTTAATTGTTTTTGAAGTTTATTATGAAAATTCGCTTGACGTTGGATCAAGGGTTTATTGTTATGACAAGAGTTTGGTTTGGAAAAGAGATTGATTAGAGGTTGATTCGAAAATGGGCTCGACGACGAATCGAGAGTTTGGTTGAAAATGGGTTTGTTTGAAAATGGCTCGACGACGAATCGAGATTTAGTTTGAAAATGGGTTGCCTATGCTAGTCCCTAGGGGTGCTCCTAGTAAACAAACTACAATCAAAAGAAAACTAAATGCGTACATCGGAATGGGGAGCGGAGTACATGTAAAGTACAGGGGATGGCATGAAATAAAGGGTCTCATTGTAAGGTAGCCCAAGAGAAAGCCGTGTGTGTGCAAGGTGTCCTAAACTAAGCCTCAAACCAAAGTTGCCAAGCAAATGATCATAACCAACAGTCCATCAATTAGTTTTTTAGGTTTCGATAATTTTAGTGTTTTTTTTATTAAAGGTGAACAAATGAAATTGGTTAGATAAACATGAATATGGATATGAACAATGATAATAATAATATGATCGAGATAATATGAACAAGGTATAATATTGACATAAAATAAAATTGGTCTCGTCTTAATCGGAATTTAATCGACAAATCGATAATCAACGATTTTTTACTTTCATTGACCAAAAGTGAAAATAAAAGAATATAAATCGAAATAGACATAAAAATCGGAAAACTAAGAAAGGTCTCATCTTTACTAAGATTTTAAATCGAAAAATCGATAATATTTAGTATTTGATTTCATTGACCCAAAGACGAATAAGAATAATGGAAAAATAATGGAAATGAAATAAAATCGAAAGGGTTAAATATGTTTAAGGCCCCTGAAAATAACCCAACTTTCAAGTTTGGTCCCTATAAATATTTTCTTCAAGGTTTGGTCCTCTGAAAGTTTTCCGTCCCTAACTTTAGTCCCTCCCGTTAGTTTCCACTAACGGAGGATGATGTGGCATGCCATGTGTGTTATTGTTTTCCACGTCAGAAATGTTATAAAATAATTTTTTTTCTTATAATTATACTTAATGTGATTTCTGTGTTACAAGTCTCCTTTATTCACCCTTCTTCTTTAATCTTATTCTCTCCACAACAAATCCAATCTGATTCCCAATCCCACAAGAACCACTCATGTTCCCACAAACAAGCGAAACCCTATCTCCTTCCATTAACTCCACCGCCATTCCCTTTCTAACTTCAACACTGTTAACAAAAACACCATTCGAAGCTTCTAGAAATGAAAAACCCTCACCGCCAGAAGAAACCATGGCTCTTTTCCTGAACTCATGAACGAGGCGAATTTCGAAATAATTGGTGCATGACAAAACCCCACTCAGAATGTAGAGTTTGCGAAGCGAGGCGTCGAAGATGATTTCGGTGAAATTTGAATCGATCATGGTGATGGGTTTTGATTATTCAATGGAAGAATAGCTAGCTCAACCGTTCACTTTCATAAATCTCCTCACTCTCAGGTATCCCCAAAACCCTAATTCTCTATGTCGTAGGGTTTTGAATAACTTCCGCAACTTCTACCCTTTCTCCCTTTCTCTTACGTTTTCAATCTCTCTTTTTCAGATGGGCAAGTCAAGCAAGAAATCCGCCACCAAGGTATGCGTGATTTCAATCTCTCGTTCCTCTCACTCCTCACATAATTATTTTCGATTATTGTAGTTGCTTATCGTCTTTTTATTCTTCATTGTTCTGTGTTGTTTTGATTCATGACTTTTTAATTTCATTTGATTTTTGAAAATTTCTTCTTTGTTTTTGTGATGTAAACTATGCTACAAGTATTTGATGTTTTTAAAGTGTTTGATTGGTATAACTGATTTTATGAAATTCGAATTTTTTAAAGTTGATTTGGTGTTCTGATCTTGATTTTCTGTTGGATTGTTTTGATTTGGTGTAGGCAAGAAGTAGGCTGAGGAAGAGGTCAAGAAAGTGAGTGCTAAGAAACAGAAGGTTATTGCTAAGCAAAAGAAGGAAGCTGTGGTTCAGAAAGCTAAGGAGGAAAGTAGTTCAGAGGAAGATTCCTCTGAATCTAAGGATGAGATATATGTATCTCTAATCATGTAATTGTTTGGTTATTATTATGTTGTTGTGTATTAGGTGTATCCTTTTCCATGTGATATTCTCTACATAGCTTTTTATCAATTTTGTTTGGCAAGAATCATTTTCCTTAACAAGCTTTAGTTATGCCTGCTAAAGCAACTCTGTTTGACAAGAACTGCAATCCTTTACCGGAGCTTGGAACTGCAATCCTTTAGTTATGTTCTGTTTTCACTGCTAATTGATCTCACTGCTTATTTTTGTTCTCTTGGCAGAACTTCATCTTGGCTTAAGCAAGAAGGTTGTAACAAACACAGGTTATGTAAATATACTAGACCACATTTTCCTGTTTTTACTGATTTTTTCTTGATGAAATGATGATGATTCACTTTTTATGACTATTGATTGTTCTTATGTTGGTTTCTTCTTGCGTGCAGAATTTGGTGTGTGAAGCTCTACATGATTGAGTCCTCGGTATCCTAAGCTTCATACCACTTATCAGCAAATTATCAAGCTCACTATTTATAGTGAAAAACACCTATATACACCTATCTGCTTGACAGTGAGCTTCATAGTGAAAAACAGTTCCTAGTCATCCAAGGCTCTACATTATCAACTTAATTGTATATCTCATTAATAACTTCATGGTATTAATACAAGATGCACGAACTTATACACTTCCTTGTCATGCTTCTTACAACATACTTTGTACATTAGGATGTAATTTGAATATGGCAAAAAAGTTGCAAATTGAAAACTTTGAATCTTTTGGAATTTTTGCACTTGTAAATCAAAGAATTCTTGAACCTTGTATTCTTCTTGTACTCTTGGTTTGAATGAAATAACTTTGAGATTTTTGAATTTGCATCATAGTTTGTAATGGTTTTTCATGGTTTGAAGCTTTAGTTGTGATTTTCAAGCTTCAATATCACGTTTTAGACAATATTCACAGTACCATAGAAATATAGTAATCTGTATCAAAATTTTGCATGTACTTGATATTATGCTTATAAGTAAGTAAAAGTAAATGATTACTCCAAGCATTAAGGCTAATACAAAAAGGCCCTAGGCAATAAGGCTTATGAATTATGATTGTTCATGATTTTGTGTATGATTTACAGCTCGTCCTGGAATTTTCAGCCAGAAAGAAAGAGCTAAATGGGATGCGTGGAAGGCCGTTGAAGGTAAAAAATGTTAAAAGATTTGGTTATAAGTGTTATGTTAAGCAATCTATATCTATTTCGTTATGGTGCTTTTGCGCTATAAAATACCGACACAAACACGACAACTAGACATCGTTAATCTATAGTTTCAGTGCAACAGTTTTTTTTCCGTATAGATGTCAAAATTATATTTATTTATTTTGCAGGAAAATCCAAGGATGAAGCAATGAGTGATTACATCACTAAGGTGAAACAGCTGCTGGAAGAAGCTGGTCTTCCTACTTAACATCATTGTCATGTCTAGCTTTCTAGTTCTATGCTAAAAGTTTCTATGTATTTTGAAAATAAAACAGTTGCAGTGTTTGATGTTTGATCTAAAACTTTTAATATATAATCTTAATTGTTCTGTATTGAATTGCATGTGTTACAATGAGTTCAGTTAACTTCATCACAACTACTGAAAATGTCTGTTGACAGATGTAGTGCTAGAAACATGAAATGGTCTATGTGGTTTACTTAAAACTATTTCTACTTTGGACCTTAATTGCTTGATCTTGAATTTAATTTCATCAGAAGTCTAATCAAATTAAGGTGAGTGTTCAGTATGAATCGAAAAAGAATCTGGAGGTTTTATGAATTAGCTAGAGATTACCTATGAATTAGCTACAAAAATGATGTGTTTAAATTAGCTACAGATTAGCTAGGAATTAGCTAGAAAGTAGCTGCAAATTAACTACAATTTCTGGATTCAAATATGATATAAATATAAAAAAAAATTAAAATTGAAACAATTGCCACGTGGCATACATGTCAGCAATTTTTGCCACGTAGGCATTGCCACATGTAAGCCACGTCATAAAAAAAATTCCACATGGAGGGAGGGACTACAGTTACAAACGGAAAACTTTAGGAGGACCAAACCTTGAAGAAAATTTTTTTAGGGACCAAACTTGAATGTTGGGTTATTTTCAAGGACCTAATACTTATTTAACCCAAATCGAAAATGATAAGAAAAATAATAAAGGTCTCACCTTTATCGAGATTAAGTCAAGAAATCGACAAATCATCGATGTTTTAGTTTTCATTGACCCAAAATAAATGTAAATGAAATAAAATCGAAAAGGTATAGGAAAAAGAATAAAGGTCTCACCTTTATCGAGATTAAGTCGAGAAATCGACAAATCGTCGATGTTTGGTTTTCATTGACCCAAAATAAATGAATAAAAATAATATAATGAAATAAATTGGACAAAAAAATAAATAGGCCTCATATATATCAAAATTCCATTGGTTTTAAAACCAATTAAACTATGAGTATTGCTAGATCATTGGCCCAAATAAATAAATAAATCTAAATGAAAGCAAAAATATTAATGGAGATAATAAATCAAGAGAGATCTAGTCAAAATAAAATAAAAAGGTCTTAGAAAAATATGGAAAAGGGGGTCGCATCAGTTAAAGGGTGTGTGAGTATGGAAATCTAACACGGGCTACAAAGAAAAGCTCAACAACCAAAGTCTTGAATTAGCAAAACGAATTGAATGAATAAAAAAAAAGGTTTAGGTCAAAGCAACAGAACACGACTAAATTAACATCAGCTGAAAGAAAACAAGGTAACATCAAAATTCAAAACAACGATCAAGGCTCCATTTCCAACCTTTCCTCGAGTTCAAATCGCTCCAGTCTCTCTCGCGTATGCTCGATTCTACTCACACGTTGCTCAGGTTTGGATTTTCGTTTCAATACACCTTTGTTTCCGGTTTGTTTACTCTCAACTTTCTACTTCATCTCTGAATCACTCTGTTTTTGAATTGCGGGTTTGGTTTATGGTTGTGATTTGTGAATCGATTGCTGAGATTTGTGAGTTATGGGTTTTGCTGATGATTGAATAATGATGAGTTTTTGGGTTTTTGTTATTGGTGAAGAGGAAGGTCAGGTCGTGGTTGTATTGTGAAGGGTTGGTTTGTGAAAAGTATGGAGGTTGAAAGGTTTGTGGAAGATGTTGCTGGTTTTATGGTGGATTAAAGGTTATGATTAAGGATGATGATGAGGTTTGATGGAAAGGTTCAAGATTTGTGAAAAAAATTTAGGATTGATTTTTGGCAGGGGTCTGTTAGCGGCCGTGAGCTCATTCAATGAGAGGATTTGAGGGTGTATTTATAGGTGAGAATGAGGAGTAGAATGGGAAGAATTGAAGGAATCGTGGTTGCTGCTACGTTTTGCTATTGATTATGTGTTACGGTTCGTATGGTACAAACGTTGTGTGGCTTTGGTGTGGGTCCTAGCTCAATACAGGTTGGCAAATTGCAGGTGGGGTCAAGGAAGCAAGTTTGTGATGCGCTGAAGGTTTTATGCGAGAATCCATTTTGGTTCGTCGCTTTTACGGTTTTGTCACGTCTGTGAAGTTTGTACGCGTACGGAATTGAATAGAAATTGAAGAAATTTGTTCTTTCTTTTGCATGGTCGTTTTGTGGACGGGTTATGTGTGAATTTGTTTTTAAGCAGGCTTCAGTTTTGTTATTCGAAACACAATGGTCTGGTGTGTGGTATTGTGAATCATGGTTTCAAATTGGCTGGGCTTGGTGCGTAAGGTGCTTGAGGAATGGTGCGTGGAACCACTGTAGGTACGCTTTTGTTGTGAGAATGACTTGGAGGAAAGGCTTGTTTTGGGAGCTTTTTATAAGTACAATCTTGCTAATTTTTCTGTCAAAACAAAAAATAAAAAATAAAAAACTGACTGCTCTCTCTTTTTTTTTTGACTGGAAGATGGCTTTGGTTGTTGGAGGGGAAATGGTTAATAAATGGTGAGATAAATGAATTTGGAAGTGAGATAAATGAATAGATTTTTAGGTTTCGATAATTTTAGTGTTTTTTTGATTAAAGGTGAACAAATGAAATTGGTTAGATAAACATGAATATGAATATGAACAATGATAATAATAATATGATCAAGATAATATGAACAAGGTATAATATTGACATAAAATAAAATTGGTCTCGTCTTAGTCGGAATTTAATCGACAAATCGATAATCAACGATTTTTGACTTTCATTGACCAAAAGTGAAAATAAAAGAATATAAATCGAAATAGACATAAAAATCGGAAAACTAAGAAAGGTCTCATCTTTACTAAGATTTTAAATCGAAAAATCGATAATCTTTAGTATTTGATTTCATTGACCCAAAGACGAATAAGAATAATGGAAAAATAATGGAAATGAAATAAATCGAAAATGATAAGAAAAATAATAAAGGTCTCACCTTTATCGAGATTAAGTCGAGAAATCGACAAATCATCAATGTTTTGGTTTTCATTGACCCAAAATAAATGTAAATGAAATAAAATCGAAAAGGTATAGGAAAAAGAATAAAGGTCTCACCTTTATCGAGATTAAGTCGAGAAATCGACAAATCGTCGATGTTTGGTTTTCATTGACCCAAAATAAAGGAATAAAAATAATATAATGAAATAAATTGGACAAAAAAATAAATAGGCCTCATATATATCAAAATTCCATTGGTTTTAAAACCAATTAAATTATGAGTATTGCTAGATCATTGGCCCAAAAAAAAAAATATATATATATATATATATATATATCTAAATGAAAGCAAAAATATTAATGGAGATAATAAATCAAGAGAGATCTAGTCAAAATAAAATAAAAAGGTCTTAGAAAAATATGGAAAAGGGGGTCACATCAGTTAAAGGGTGTGTGAGCATGGAAATCTAACACGGGCTACAAAGAAAAGCCCAACAACCAAAGTCTTGAATCAGCAAAACGAATTGAATGAATAAAAAAACAAGGTTTAGGTCAAAGAACCAGAACACGACCAAATCAACATCAGCTGAAAGAAAACAAGGTAACATCAAAATTCAAAACAACGATCAAGGCTCCATTTCCAACCTTTCCTCGAGTTCAAATCGCTTCAGTCTCTCTCGCGTATGCTCGATTCTACTCACACGTTGCTCAGGTTTGGATTTTCGTTTCAATACACCTTTGTTTCTGGTTTGTTTACTCTCAACTTTCTACTTCATCTCTGAATCACTCTGTTTTTGAATTGCGGGTTTGGTTTATGGTTATGGTTTGTGAATCGATTGCTGAGATTTGTGAGTTATGGGTTTTGCTGATGATTGAATAATGATGAGTTTTTGGGTTTTTGTTATTGGTGAAGAGGAAGGTCAGGTCGTGGTTGTATTGTGAAGGGTTGGTTTGTGAAAAGTATGGAGGTTGAAAGGTTTGTGGAAGATGTTGCTGGTTTTATGGTGGATTGAAGGTTATGATTAAGGATGATGATGAGGTTTGATGGAAAGGTTGAAGATTTGTGAAAAAAATTTAGGATTGATTTTTTCCAGGGGTCTGTTAGCGGCAGTGAGCTCATTCAATGAGAGGATTTGAGGGTGTATTTATAGGTGAGAATGAGGAGTAGAATGGGAAGAATTGAAGGAATCGTGGTTGCTGCTACATTTTACTATTGATTATGCGTTACGGTTCGTATGGTACAAATGTTGTGTGGCTTTGGTGTGGGTCCTTGCTCAATACAGGTTGGCAAATTGCAGGTGGGGTCAAGGAAGCAAGTTTGTGATGCGCTGAAGGTTTTGTGCGAGAATCCATTTTGGTTCGTCTCTTTTATGGTTTTGTCGCGTCTGTGAAGTTTGTACGCGTACATAATTGAATACGAATTGAAGAAATTTGTTCTTTCTTTTGCAGGGTCGTTTTGTGGATGGGTTATGTGTGAATTTGTTTTTACGCGGGCTTCAGTTTTATTATTCGAAACACAGTGGTCTGGTGTGTGGTATTGTGAATCATGGTTTCAAATTGGCTGGGCTTGGTGCGTAAGGTGCTTGAGGAATGGTGTGTAGAACCACTGTAGGTACGCTTTTGTTGTGAGAATGACTTGGAGGAAAGGCTTGTTTTGGGAGCTTTTTATAAGTACAATCTTGCTAATTTTTCTGTCAAAACAACAAAAATAATAATAATTAAAAAAACTGACTGCTCTCTCTTTTTTTTTTGACTGGAAGATGGCTTTGGTTGTTGGAGGGGAATCGAGCTGCATGACATTGCAGACTTGCCTTAGTATAATGGCTGCATGGTTGTTGGAGGGGAAATTTTTGTAAAAAAATTGTATAGAAATGAATTGGGCTTTGGACTCCCTTTTTATTTGTAGTAATATGTGCCTTTTTATTTTTGGCGATTGTTGGCATAATGTGGTAATGGATTGAATTTTGTGTGAGCTTGGGTTTTGTTTGAACAATGAGGCTTATTTTTGTAGTGTTATTGGACTTTAATATGAATATGGAAGAATAAGAAAAATAAATTTCATGAACAATGGATATTAGATTTAACGGATAATGGAGGAGACTTGGATAACATGAATTTGGAAGTGAGATAAATGAATAGTGAATAAATGGTTTATTGGATTTTTAAATGGATATGGACCAAGAATGGATCAAAATATGGATTTTGAATAAAAATGAATTATGAAAAGTGGCTTAATGGATTTTTGTAGAAAATGGTTACTAAAGTGGATATGGACGTGGCTTAAAATAGATGAATGAAATGGATAACTAAAAATTGGTTCTTCGAAAAGGGTATTAAAAGGTGGATAGTTTAATTGATAAAAAATAATGGAAATTGGTAGGAAATAGAAAGTGGAAATGAATATGAACATTGGATGGATAAATGGTAATTGGATTGGATAAAATGAAAGTGGAAGTGAATGAACTGCCCTTGATGATCTTCAACTGTGAGACAACTGGTAACTTGACATAGCTTGATAACTTGACCCACACACAAACGACTCGAATAGGTATAAACCTTAATAAAAGCCTCAATCACACGTCATCTGAATTAGTGCACCATGGTCTTGTAGACACAGATTTTCGACACCATGTTTTGGTAGGCGAAATGACGTTCTTCAACTAAAGAAAATGGCTACAGACGAAGAAGAAAGAAAATGAAGGTATTTAGAAGGAGTTTCGACACTTCGACAAAGAGCAGAGTTTCGACATTTCGACAGAAACGTAAGGAAGTTTGCGTCAGACAAGGTTTAAGGGACATCTGTTATTTTTCGACAATTCGACAAAGTGGAGAGGTGCAACGCTTCGACGCAAAAGGGAAATTCAAATTCAAAAGATATGACGCTTGGCAGAAGACGCGTGGAAGCTTTAGAAGAAGCGAAGACATGCAGAAAACCAAGTGTCAAAGATTTAGATTTTTTCCGTTATTAAACAGTTATTGTATTTTTCTATAAATAGGATAGTTGTTGTAGAATTTTAGTGTGTGAAAACTTGTACAAAATTCCTGTAAATACTCAAAGTACCCGTGTGAGAGAAAAGAGTTTGATATCTGGAAAATGTACGTGTGACACCATCTTTTAAGTTTATAAGAAATTCAAAGTCTTTTATAATTGCTCTTTATTTTTCCTAGTCATTTATCCTTTGTTATTTCCTTCATACAAGTTTTACTTCCTTTTAACTTATTTTTCGCCAGAAGTTGTTAGTTAGTTCTTTAACCAAACCATTCGTACATAAAAGATACAACAAAGCAAACCATTAAAACACCATTACTCTAAGAGTTAGACAATTTTGCACATGTATCCCAGGATTTGTGTGGTTGGTCCTGCAAGTAACCCAGTTTCATAAGAGATTGGTAAACCAGAGGTTGTTCGCCAAAATCAACTGCGAACAAATTGGCACACCCGGTGGGAACAGTGCGAAATTTTAAAAATAACTCTTAGCCAAATAGTTTCTACTTCGTCGTATGCTTTTGAGAAGCGGTAAATTAGCCATAACCGACGTAGAAAGACCTAAAAGGACAAGAGTGAGAAAAATGGCGAATCGGCCAAATAATCCAAATCCAAATGAAACCATTCCAGTTTCCAACCCTATACCTTCGACAGGGGGAAATGTGGATTCAAACCCTGTTTTGGAGGAGGCTATGCCTTCGTCAACAGGATCTATACCAGCGGTTTCGCTCTCCCAAAACATGCCTAGTTCTTCCACAATGGGACATTCAATGCCCATGGGGACGCCTCCTCCTGGAGGACATAATTATAGGCCATTTCAGACAAATTTTTCCATGCCTATGTTTGGTAGAGAACAACCATATGGAATGCCAACTTCTGTGATGGCAAACTTACAAAATGCACCATCCTTGTATTCTGATGCCATGGTCCACGTATCTTCACCACTACAAGGATCGGGATATGGTGGAAATACGAGTAGATTGAACCAACCCCTACCAAATTTCCAAATGCCAGCAATTACAAATAATTCTGCGCAAGTAATTCGACAACAAATGGACGAAAGTAATCATGATATGGTCCAAATGTTGACACAACAAATGGGAGCAGTGTTTAATCCTTTAATACAAAACACTACCCAAACCAACCAATTGTTGGCTGCGCAAATGACGCGCATTGCTGACTTTTTTGGTGTTTCTCAAACACGACAAAGAGAACAAGTGATTCAAAACCCAATAGTAAATGTCGAAGAGGAACCCACAATAAATCAAAGGCCTTTAGAGAATCCTCAGGCAAACCCTAGAAACCAAGAGGCAGTGGTCGAACAGCCTCGTGTCGAAATCCCCGTTCAACAAGAACCTAGGAGGGTAATCGTCCAGAGAGGCGAAGATGCTGATGATGTCTTGCGACAGCGAATACGATATAACCATCTGCCTGCCGAAAACAATCTAGCAGCCATGGTCGAAAGGATAACGGCGCAAAATGGGGTAAATGTGGGATTACAAAGGCCTAGTTATGCTTCCCCACTATCTGAATATATTCTACAACAGGAATTACCCCCAAGGTGGAAAGTCCCCAAGTTTACCAAATTCTCAGGGGACACTAGCGAATCCACCATAGAACATATAGTGCATTATTTGATCGAAGCAGGAGAAATAGCCAATAATGAAAATTTGAAAATGAAGTACTTCCCAAGTTCTTTGACAAAAAATACATTTACCTGGTTTACATCCTTGCCTGCGAACTCTATATTCACGTGGACCCAATTAGAAAGATTGTTCCATGAACAATTCTATATGGGTCAGAATAAGATAAGTTTGAAGGAATTAGCCAGTGTTAAGAGGAAATTTTTAGAGCCTATAGATGATTACCTAAATAGGTTCAGGTTGCTTAAGGCAAGATGTTTCACACAAGTGCCAGAACAAGAGTTAGTCGAAATGGCTGCAGGGGGTCTAGATTATTCTATAAGGAAGAAATTAGACACTCAATATTTAAGAGATATGGCACAATTAGCAGATAGGGTAAGACAAATTGAAAGGCTAAAAGCTGAGAAATTTAGATCAAATAAAAATAAAAAGGAAAGAGTGGCCTATGTAGGAGTATGCCAGGATAATGATAGTGACGAAAATGAACTAATTTTGTTCGACGAACAAGAAATTGATCTGGCAGAACTAAAGTCAGGACCACCATACGCCTGTAAAGTACTAGCTCCGTCGAATGGGAAAAATCCAGTCGAACCTGAAAAAAATGATAGGTTTCCTAAAAGAACTTATACGTTCGACGTTACCAAGTGTGACGAAATTTTCGACTTATTAGTCAAAGATGGTCAATTAATAAAACCAGCAGGCACTAAAGAGCCTCCTGTGGACCAACAGAAAAAGAGAGGTTTTTGCAAATACCATAACTTTTTGGGTCATAAAACTTCTCAATGTTTCCTTTTCAGGGATCTTGTTCAGAATGCAATTCGTGATGGAAGACTGAAGTTTGGAGACAAATCAAAACAACAGATGAAGATTGACTCAAACCCCATGCAGGTGGTCGAAGCCAATTATGCTGAACCTTCCACTGTGAATATGGTGGAGGTCGAAGTAGCCTCTGATTGTAGTTTTGAAATGGTGGAAGCTGCTGATGATCTCCTAGACAAGCCTGAGGAGGAAAAAGTAGCCAAGGACTTTGTAGACCAGCCAGTGTCGATCAAGATTACTGAAAATCTTGATGTAGGAAATTTGAATGACTATATCAACAGAGTTGAAACTACTGAGGGTTTCGACAGTAAAAACAAAGTTGGAGATACTGAAGTCTTCGACAGTCAGAAGAAGGAGGAAACTACTGAAGGTTTCAACAACCAAAATGCAGTTGGAATTACTGAAGGTTTCGACGAAAAGAATAACAACAAAATTGCTGAAGATGGAGTAATTTGGGATACGTTGGGGGAGCCCAGTGGAAAATTCGACTATCTCATGAAATATTCTGCACCCCCAAGTTCTCGTATTGACATCAACGAAATCCAACCAACTGGATGGGGGGATGTCTTTGAAGATATTGACGAAGGAGCAAATGATAATGCCCCTATCATCAAAGAGGAGGCTACTGAAGGCCTTAATCATGACAAAACAGAGACAATTGGAGTTGCTGGCAAGATCACCACTATGGAACCAGTCAATAAGAACGTTACCAGAATAAAGGCAGAGGCTGCTGAAGGCCTTGTAAAGCCTGCTCCTTATGGGATTTTGCGTAGAACAATGGAAGACCCTAAAGAAAACTCAGTCAAGCAATGCTGCAAACTCATCTCCAAGGACCTACCCTTAGGGGGAAGCTTCGACCTGGCGAAAGGGAATGCTGAAGAAGAGGCAAGACTTATTGAAAGAATGAATAAACTAAGTATCACTGATGACCAGAATGTGGATATCAACATGGTGGAAATTTCTCAGAAGAAACAAACAGGAACTGACGAAGAACGCCGTCGAGAAGAATATCAGAAGTTGGCTTACCCTAAGGAGGAGGAGAGCTTAGTCGAATTCATCCAGAGGTGCCAGAGAAAGAAGGCTGAGGTCATGTTGTGCCCACGTTGTAGTGCGGTGTTCGACAAGAAAGCAGCAAGCAATCTGGAGGGGATGGAGAAGGCCAAAAGAAGAGGAAACTAGGGGGCAATCCCAGCAGCCAGAAATGGAAGGTTCGATCCAAGGAGGAGTGAGCATCACAACCAAAGGATTGGCGAAGGACGTCATAGGACTTACAAGCCATCTGTCAAAGCTGAGAATGACAAGTGGGTCCAACCAATCAGAGATGCTCAAGGGCAGAAAAGATGGAAGAATTTTGAAATGCAGAGAGGTTCCTCCATGAAAGGAAAAAGGGAGTTCGAAAAACAGAAACCAAGACCATACCCATCAGAAAACTATAAAGGAAAGAACCCAATGTCAAGGTCTCAGTGGAGAAGGTTCCAAAGGCAGAAAAGAGCAGAAAAGGAGGCTGCAGAAAAGAACAAAATCAAAGAAAACACTCTAGATGAAAATAAAGCTGAGTCAAGCAAAAACATGCAAACAATGAACCAAGAGTCTGCTCTAAAAAATGAGCCATCTCAAAAGGACGCTCCAAGCAACATGGTGGTGATGTCGAAGCCTAACAACAAGGTGCCAGAAGACGACGAAGTGACTGATGATTTTAGGTCTGACTCAGAAGCATCTTTCGATGTCACATGCAATGTGGTTTCAGTGCTGCCTAGAGACTATGATAGAGTGATGGAGATCGAAGACGAAGAAGGTGATGTTGAAGATGACAGCATGGGGCTAAGGCCTGTATGTTATTATATAATGAACAATGGTTGTGTCGAAGAGCAAAACGCTTTCTTTGAAAGACCAGATGATGCAATGAAGGCACACTTGAAGCCTTTGTTCATAAAAGGAAAAGTGGAGAATGTTGGTGTCAATAAGATATTAGTAGATGGTGGCGCTGCTGTGAATTTGATGCCTTATTTCATGGTAAAAAAGATTGGAAAGGATGACTCAGACACAAAGCCCCACAACATGGTGTTGTCAAACTACGAGGGAAAAGTAGGAAATACCATGGGAGTAATCCAGGTGAACCTGACTGTTGGAACAATAACAAGACCAACAATGTTCATAGTGATAGCTTCGAGGGCAAATTATAACTTGCTGCTTGGAAGAGAGTGGATTCATGGGATAGGGGCTATACCATCATCCATGCACCAACGAATAGCTATCTGGAGGCCAGATGGGATTGTCGAGAATATTGAAGCAGATCAAAGCTATTTTATGACTGAAGTAAACAATGTGAATAGTCAAAGTTTCGACAAGAATTTGGCTCACATACCACCCTGCAACCCAGCAGGATTCGACCTAAAGGCAACTGACAACGCCTATTGTTCCATGTACCTTCACCCAACACGTGGGTTTCAATGGGACAAAGAAGTAATTGGCGAACCAAGTCACGTATGGGGAACTTCGCCTATTGAGCCAACGGGTTGGGGAAGTGAATTTGATGATTATGATGAGTGAAGCCTCAGCAATCGAAAGAATTACGGCTTATATGGCCGAAAATAAACTCAAAGCGGCCCTAGAGGCCGAAGTGAAATACATGGCTGTCGAAGCCAACAAAGAAGATATTGAAGAACAATGTCCCCAGAGGGATATTGAAAAGGGTTATGACAACAATCAGACTGGCGAATGGCAGAATCAGAAGCTTGACGCCATCTATGATGACGAACCTTTGGGGTTCGAAAAGGATCCAGCATCGACTAACATGAAGATGGTGGCACAGGATCCATTAGAAGAAATCAATTTAGGACTGGGGGCAGAAAGAAGGCCAACTTACATCAGCGCCAAGATAGATCCTCAGTTCAAAGTCGAAATAGTCCAATTGCTAAATGAGTACAAAGACTGTTTTGCATGGGATTACGACGAGATGCCAGGATTAGACAGGAGTTTGGTCGAATTGAAGCTGCCAATAATGGAGGGAAAGAAGCCAATAAAGCAAACTCCCAGACGCTTCGCACCAGAAATCTTGTCGAAAATAAAAGAAGAGGTCGAAAGACTTCTAAGATGCAGATTCATCCGCACCACTAGGTATGTCGAATGGATTGCGAACATAGTCCCTGTAATTAAGAAAAATGGCAAGCTGAGGGTATGCATTGATTTTAGAGATTTAAATTCAGCTACCCCTAAGGATGAATATCCTATGCCAGTAGCAGAAATGCTCATAGATTCTGCAGCAGGCCATGAGTATTTGAGTATGCTTGATGGATACTCTGGCTATAATCAAATTTTTATAGCTGAAGAACATGTTCCTAAAACAGCTTTTCGTTGCCCTGGAGCAATAGGAACCTATGAATGGGTAGTAATGCCCTTTGGTTTAAAAAATGCTGGAGCAACTTATCAAAGAGCCATGAATTCGATTTTTCATGACTTTATCGACACTTTTATGCAAATATACATTGATGATATTGTGGTCAAGTCTGTTTCAGGAACAAGTCATATAGACCATTTTCGACAGTCCTTTGAAAGGATGAGAAAGTTTGGTTTAAAAATGAATCCCCTTAAATGTGCGTTTGGTGTGCAGGCGGGTGATTTCTTAGGTTTTGTGGTCCACAAGAAAGGAATCGAAATAAATGAAAACAAAGCCAAAGCCATAATGGAAGCAAAAGCGCCATCGACAAAGAAGGGATTGCAGTCTCTACTAGGGAAAATCAACTTTCTCAGAAGGTTCATTTCTAACCTTAGTGGGAAGACACAAGCTTTCTCACCTCTACTTTGACTAAAAAAGGAAGATTTCACATGGGGGTAAGAACAACAAGATGCCTTCGACAAGATCAAAGAGTATCTGGCTAATCCTCCAGTTTTGGTGTCTCCTTGTAGAAAAAGAAGTATGAGATTATACATTTCAACGTCAGACAAAACTCTGGGAAGCATGTTGTGTCAAGAAGATGAGACTGGCGTCAAAAGGGCCATCTATTATCTCAACAGAGTCCTAAATGATGCTGAAACTAGATATAGTGTGATAGAAAAATTATGTTTGTGTGTATATTTCTCTTGTACAAAGTTAAAGCACTATATAAAACCTGTTGATGTATTTGTTTCTTCTCATTTCGACGTAATAAAATATATGTTATCTAAATCCATTTTACATAGTCGAATTGGGAAATGGGCTTTGGCATTGACAGAATATTCCTTAAAATATTTGCCTTTAAAGGCTGTTAAGGGACAAGTGGTTGCTGATTTCATAGCTGACCATTCCATAAATGAAAATGAAGTAAAATATGTTGAACTAGAGCCATGGAAATTATATTTCGACGGTTCCAGTCATAAGAATGGAACTGGTGTTGGAATGCTAATTATTTCTCCTGACAAAATTCCAACAAAATTCAAGTACAAAGTCGAAGGCTTATGTTCAAATAATGAAGCAGAATATGAAGCTTTGATTGCCAGACTTGAAATATTGTTGGAATTGGGGGCAACAAGAGTCGAAATAATGGGTGACTCTGAGCTGGTGATAAAACAATTGACAAGAGAATATAAATGTGTCAAAGAGAATTTGATTATGTACTTCGTAATAGCCAACAGACTCCTCAAAAAATTCGACAATGTGGCCATTAGACACATTCCTAGATTGAAGAATCAAGAAGCGAATGATTTGGCTCAACTTGCGTCAGGCTACAAAGTGTCGAAAGAAAACTTGGAGAAAGCTATTGAAGTAAGAGGAAGAGTTGTATCCACCAAATTGGCTCCTTCAGATTTGGAGACAATAAGATTAGGTTATGGGGATGAGGAAAATTTTGAAATTTTCAATATAGATGATTCAGAAATTGAAGATTGGAGAAAACCTATCAAGGATTATCTACAAGACCCAAATCAGAAAGTCGAAAGAAAAGTAAAGTACAGAGCTTTGAGTTATGTACTTTTTGGAAATGAATTATTTAAAAAGACTGCAGAAGGAGTCTTGCTGAAATGTTTGGGCGAAGATGAAGCTTACATAGCTTTGTCGAACGTTCACAGTGGTGCATGTGGCGCACACCAAGCAGGCCACAAAATGAAATGGTTATTATTTCGACAAGGAATGTACTGGCCAACAATGCTGAAAGACTGTGTCAAATTTGCAAAAGGTTATCAGGAATGCCAAGTGCATGCAGGTATACCACATGTTCCTGCAAATGAGTTGCATTCAATTATAAAACCTTGGCCATTCAGAGGTTGGGCGTTGGATTTAATTGGTGAAATTCGACCAGCCTCTTCAAAGGGGCAGAAGTACATTTTAGTTGGAATAGATTATTTCACTAAGTGGATTGAAGCTATACCACTGGTAAATGTGGATCAAGAGGCAGTTATAGAGTTTATCCAGAAACATATAATTTATAGATTTGGGATACCAGAAACAGTAACTACTGATCAGGGATATGTGTTTACTGGGAAAAACATGCAAATGTTTGCAAAAGACACAGGTTTTAAACTCTTAACTTCGACACCTTATTACGCCCAGGCAAATGGACAGGTCGAAGCAGCAAATAAGGTTGTGATAAATTTGATCAAAAAACACGTGGGTAGAAAACCTAAGAATTGGCATAAGACTTTGGATCAGATTTTATGGGCTTGTCGAACGTCTCCTAAAGAAGCAACAAATTCTACTCCATTCAAATTGACTTATGGACACGATGCAATGCTACCGGTCGAAATTTATTTACAGTCAATACGAGTTCAAAGGCATCATGAAATTCCATCAGAAATGTATTGGAGCATGATGATGGATGAACTAGTTGATTTGGATGAAGAGAGATTGCGTGCGTTAGACCTGATAAAGAGAGAAAAAGAAAGAGTCGAAAAGTTTTACAATAAGAAAGTAAAATTTAAGACACTTTCAGTGGGGGATCTTGTTTGGAAAGTAATTCTTCCTATGGATCGAAAAGATAGGTTAATGGGAAAATGGTCTCCTAAGTGGGAAGGACCTTTCCAAATTTTAAAAGTTTTTTCAAATGGCGCATATGAGGTCGAAGAGATAGATAAAGATAAAAGAATACTGAAGATAAATGGCAAGTATTTGAAAAAATATAAGCCAACATTGCAAGAAATTAAAATAGCAGTCGAATAATTGTAAGAAGAAAAGCAATATGGCGGACAAAAAATCTTTTCGCCAGATAGTACAAATCCATTGTCATTACAAAAAGGGCTTTAAAAGCCAAACAAAAATTACAAGTATTCAAAGAGGAAAAGATGCTTTCAGCTTCTCAAACTTTGACTTCTGAATTTGAAGGCGTTGCTCACAAAGTGTCTTGTTCTTAGTAATCTCCCCAATCTCCTCGCCAAGCTTACGGGCCCTGTCGACATGGTGCACACCAACTTCCAGCTCTTTGCGGATTTCTTCCTGGTCATTCTTCTGCAGCTCTGATTGACGTTTTTTCGCCTGTGAAATTTTGCCTTGGAGGACAGAAATTTGTTTCTCCTATTCTAGAATGTTTTCGCCACACAAAGCTGCTTCCCGCTGATTTTGCTGAGACACTTGCTCCATTTCAGTCACTTTATTGGACGAATTCGACGCAGCTTCCCACTCAGCAAGTTGGGTCTCCGTTTTGCTTTCAAGCCTCTTGGAGCACTCTCGAAGTCGATTAAAATCAATTACCACAAGATCTATCAAAGTAGTGAGGTCCAGCACCACACCAGTGACTTCAGGAGGGGCCTCCAAGACATTGACTTGCTTCAGGATTTTCTTTAGGTCGAAGTGAGCAGAAGAGTCATTCTCCAGAAGTTGAAACAAGTCAATATCAAGGGCTTTCTGTCGAATGTTTGCCAGCGATTCATCCATTGATTTGGCATCAGAAGTGGTCCCTGTGGTAGTCAAACTACTAATAGTAGTGTCAGCGAAATTGTAGCGGGAACTAAGCATGGTCTTCAGATACTCAAAAGGTCTTTACACCTTCATACTTTCTAGCTCCTCATGAGAAAACTGGGTCGAAATCGTCCCGGTCGAAGCAGCTGTAGCTGTTTTACCAAGATTTTCTTCCACGTTTTCGGTCTTTTCGCCAGTATCAGCAGCAGGAGTTGGTGGCCTTTCATGTTCTTCTTCTTCTTCTTCTTCAGCATCACTTCCAGCCTCCTTGTCTCTCTCTTTGTCAGCAGATTCTGAATGGGGGGGGGGGAGATTGATCTTCAGCTTCATTTCTAGTGGCAGCCATTATGGTATCCCCATCAGTTTCGACAAAATCTTCAGTATCGGGACCAGTCTTTTCTTCCACTACTTTTGGATTTCGTGTAGAAAGAGCAATGGGCTGATCTACTTCAGTGGCTGATTCCTTCGCTGAACTCTTTGCGGAGGATTTGGAGGCGCTGGCTGGATTGTAAGTAGGGTCACTGCTGGTTTTGGGGAGAAATTGGATCATAGGTTGTCCGTGAATATCGACAGGTACCTGAAGGATAAGTAGGTTAAAGGAGCAAATACAAGTAAAGCAGCTTGTTAGCATCAAGGGGAAAAGAAAAAATCATACCTTTAGAATTTTGGTCTTTAGACTAGAATTTTCACTTTTCGCCGGAGCAGGTGTGATTCCCTCACTTTGTTCCTTTGATAGTATTCTCTCTAAAACTTTGGGAGTAGGTGGTTTCTGGGGGAGAGGTTTGATTGCTTTCTTCCTCTTTTTGGTGGGTTTTGCCTGATCCGGTGACTCATCACCATCCTTTTCAGCATTTAATGCTGGACGAACAGGAGAATCATCAGAATGCTCTTCCAGATCAATGTCGAACTCATCAATGGTTTGCCTTTCATAGCTACCAGCATCAGGGTCTACTCCATCTTGGAGTCTTTCAGCTAAAGTCTTTTCAGAGTCAAGATCAATGGTGTCCTGCTCTTTTTCCTTTGTTGATTTCTTTGTCGAAGCTTTGGAAGAGGCAGGTATTGAGCTAGCTGCTTTAGAGGTAGGACCACCTGTTAATGTTGGCATTTCTTTTGCTATGGGTTGTCCTTCGACATCAACTTGGATCTGAAAACAAGCAAAAGTCAAGGAAAAGAAAAGGCAAGTAAAAGTAAATATCATCAGTCGAAATGAAGGTTTACCTGAGGGATCTCAGTAGTAAAGCTAGAATTCCTACTTTCTGTATCTTTGATAAGAATTTTTGTAACTGGACTGGCGGGGGGAGTTTTCTTGGTCAAGCGGACAATGGACCTTTGGGAGGCAGCTGTTTTGATCTTCAGGACCTTCTTTTTCCTGAGAGGTTGTTGGTCTGGAGATTCATCCCCAGATTCTTCATCGATCACCTTTACCTCCTCCTCTTGTTTTCTTTTCTTGGAGGGTGGTGGGTTTTTACTCACCTAAAAACACAGGAGAAAATTGTTTTAGTTCAAGTTAAACAGAATTTATTACATGGGAAAAAGATTGATACTTTCTGGGAAAACCTTTTCGACTGCACAGGTTGGTTGCTCGACCACCTTTCCAGAATTACTTCCGACAGAAGCTTTTTTAGGAGTAATCTTGACAGCTGAAAGAAAGAAAGAAAAATAAAGAAATGAATACAAAAAGAAAAAAAGAAGGAAGTTAGAATGAAATAAAGAGAAATTGTGTCTCTTTAAACACCTTCAAGAATGGGAGATTCCACGCGAACGTGTTCTATTCCAATATGAAGGTGTCCTGGGAAATTGTCCAAATGATACTTAGTCGGAACCACACGCTCAGCAGGTTTTTTACAAGATTCACGGAGCAGTTTTAGGTGAGATCCACAAATAAACCAATCTGGGATTGGAGGGCTTAATGCTACACCAAATTCAGCAGAAGGTAGAGGGGGAAACTTTGGTGGATAATAGCTGTATGCCAAATCATAACGTATTTCTGGACGAACATATGAAGGCAACACCAGCTTCTCCAATTTTGCTGTAAATTTGTGTTTCAAAGTCACTGCTGCTTCGCTTATGGTTCGACTAAGATCATTTGGCTGGTAAATAGTTTCAAAATAATGCTGAAACTTTTGGATTTCTTTAATATGTCTTTCAGTACCTTTCTTTGTTCGATCCTGCACAAAAGTGAAAGCATTCGTCAAATGAGTCGTAAAGGCCGTCACGTCGAAGAATCTAGTGAGGTAGTAGTCTTTCCACCAAACATCAAATTCTTGAGTGCAGAGGAAAGATGGTCGAAAGACCACCGGTTGAATCTCCAGAGTCTCATCATAGTATTTTTCTGATAACTCTATGCTTTTCTCCAGATTATGAAAAGAATTGTGAAAAATAATACAACCTTTCTTTGGATAAACGGGTTTTGTTTTCATTTGGATTAACCCAAATTGTCGAGCCACTAGGTTGGGTTGATAAACAATAAGGGAAATTTTTGTGTTATTCGTATTATGATGGGAGAAGAGGTGTCTTGGTGTTAGGAACGATTCCCAGATAACCAAAAATGTGTCTTCTTCTTTCTGCATCTCAAAAGGAAGTTGTTTGGTAAACCATTTGGGACCAATAGTTCTGTTGGCAAAGGGGACCATGGACGAAGTGAAGTTGTATCATTTGGAAAACATCATTACATAACTAGTGAAGGCTTGTCGAAGGCTAATCCCTTCGTCAGATGGGGTTAGTTTTACCAACCTAGGCCATTCGACGTTTCTGTCCTTCACTTCTTCCTCATTTACTTTATTCTTGATAGGGAGAGATGCCTCAAAGGTGGCATTTAGCCATAACTGTAGAAGCCAGAAAGGTCCTGCCAAGCTTAGTTTTCCTTTCTCTTTGACAGTCTTCAAAAACTCCACACTCTCGCTAATGGATTCGTAAAGGTTCGCCAAAACCATTTCGCTTAAACAAAGTTTTTTCCTAGCATGAAGTTGGTTGGCTATGGTAAGGTATTTTTTGGCAACCTGAAGAGAACGAGAGCAAAAGACAAATTTTGACAACCAGAGGGTCAAAAAGGCTATGTGCTCTACATCAGAGACTTCTGTAGTTGTTTTGTCATAGTAATGAGTAATAAACAAGGAATAGGAGGCATGTTTGGTGTTGAAGCCTATAGTATCTTCATCTAAATCAGTAGGGTCGAAGTCTAATCCTATAGGGCTAAGGCCAACTATGGCAGCTATGTCGAAGAAGGTTGGAGTGACCATTCCACATGGGAGATGGAAGTTGTTGTAGGTGCTATCCCAAAAGTAAAGGGAAGCCAGGAGCATGTTTGGGCAATAACTAGGGCCCACTTTCGACAGTTGGATCAAGTCGAAAATTCCAGTTTGCTTCCAGAAGTCCCCTTTAATTTTTTCGACCTTAGTCAGCCAGGCCAAATAGTCTGAAGGATCTTTTGTCAAAGGGCAACTTCTAAAGATCCTAGCTTGGTTCAAATATGCTAAATCTATTTCTTCAGAAGCTGAGGAGCTATCAAGATTTTTTGGGGACGTTTCACTAGGTTTGGGTTTTATTCCAGCACCTATGGGTTTTGAATAAGAATACGTAGGGAAAAAATCCTTTAAACGATCAGCATTTGCATTAGGGTCAGGGAGTGGACCCAACATTGCATGGCAAGCACCAGAAATAAGAACCGGAATAAGTACATGGGATTGATAAATGCTTGCTTTCTCTCTTTCATTTGGAGGCTCTGGAATGTACTGTTGATTGCTCACAATCACTGGTCCAGGCAACTCGTGCGCATAAGGGAGAACAGTAGTGTTCCTGGTCTTCTTGGTTTTCTTGTCAGTAGGAGCTTTGCGAGGAGCCATTGATGAGGGAAGCAGAGAAATTTCAGAAGAAAATTTGAAGGTTTGAAATGGGTTTGTGGAGAAGAAGAAGTTCAGGAACGTAAAAATATTAAAAGATTTGGAAATGAGTATTTATAGAGGGAAAGGTGAGAAAACGTTCCAGTTTCTATACTAATCATGGGACACGTGTTAAAATTTCAACGGCGATGATCAAAGAGTATGGAAAGTTGAGAAAGGCATGGCTAGCTAGGTTTTAGGGTTATGGAGATCATGTCTGAACGTGGGGTTAGATGGGACGTTTTAAGAAAGTGTAATGATGGATTTTTCTTGGGACTTAACAAAAGGTCACGTCTTGAAAACCAACATCATTAATGCGGGTAACATGGCGTTGAAGTATTTTCAATAGCAAATGATGGTTTCTTCAGAAATAAGTCGAAACATCTTTGCTGGGGGCAATTTGTAGACACAGATTTTCGACACCATGTTTTGGTAGGCGAAATGACGTTCTTCAACTAAAGAAAATGGCTACAGACGAAGAAGAAAGAAAATGAAGGTATTTAGAAGGAGTCTCGACACTTCGACAAAGAGCAGAGTTTCGACATTTCGACAGAAACGTAAGGAAGTTTGCGTCAGACAAGGTTTAAGGGACATCTGTTATTTTTTGACAATTCGACAAAGTGGAGAGGCGCAACGCTTCGACGCAAAAGGGAAATTCAAATTCAAAAGATATGACGCTTGGCAGAAGACGCGTGGAAGCTTTAGAAGAAGCGAAGACATGCAGAAAACCAAGTGTCAAAGATTTAGAGTTTTTCCGTTATTAAACAGTTATTGTATTTTTCTATAAATAGGATAGTTGTTGTAGAATTTTAGTGTGTGAAAACTTGTACAAAATTCCTGTAAATACTCAAAGTACCCGTGTGAGAGAAAAGAGTTTGATATCTGGAAAATGTACGTGTGAACACCATCTTTTAAGTTTATAAGAAATTCAAAGTCTTTTATAATTGCTCTTTATTTTTCCTAGTCATTTATCCTTTGTTATTTCCTTCATACAAGTTTTACTTCCTTTTAACTTATTTTTCGCCAGAAGTTGTTAGTTAGTTCTTTAACCAAACCATTCGTACATAAAAGATACAACAAAGCAAACCATTAAAACACCATTACTCTAAGAGTTAGAAAATTTTGCACATGTATCCCAGGATTTGTGTGGTTGGTCCTGCAAGTAACCCAGTTTCATAAGAGATTGGTAAACCAGAGGTTGTTCGCCAAAATCAACTGCGAACAGGTCTTGAAAAGAAGGCAGCATATTTTTTTGGATTTTCTGAATGATGGTTAATGGATGGATATACAGATGACAATTATACACAGGTAGGACAAATTTGGGGTATGACATTATGTGATCTCATTCACATCTTTTTTATTGATCTACTTTGATATGTGATATCATAGTATTGTTTGTTTTAGCTTTTGCTTCCTCATTAGGATACCTATTCTAACTTGTCCAAGTTAGATAGGTTAGAAAACATAACATAGGACTAACCTTTGCATGACAACATTAGGATAGAATTTCCTTTCTCATCCTCCATCATAGGACCAACAAATACATGCTAACATTAGGACTACAATTAGTCTCCCCATTAGATTTTCTTTTCACACCTTGAGTCATCTCTTCTCTCATCTCAACACAAAATCGAAAACATGTAATAAAGACAATAAGCATTATACGCCATGAGCCTTAAGTACATGGGAAATGAAACGGGGGGGGGGGGGGGTCTCCCTTCGCCTTTCTAGAATATTTAGCATACGTCCTGTTGGAAACGACCATGCGACGCATTCGTTCCTATGTCATAGACTTTAGTGCAATGCGAGTTTCAAACAAACTTCAAAACACTTCTAAAAAACATAAAACAAACAATCATTCTCTTCTCAACTCCTTCACTCCCTTTATAAAGGATGCGTCTCTTCAGTTCTACCCAAACAGGTAAACGCGTAAGACTCCGTACAACGAGCGGCGACACCTAAACTGCTGGAACGCGAACCTTGGCGTATTCCACTAAAAAACACAAACAAAGCAAAGGTCACCCTTAGTGAGGGGAACTACGTCGCTCTGAATCTTCATTGGGTAATGGAGATACGTAGGCAGGAGATCGTACGAGATCTTTGCGAGCACAACCTTATTTATCAAACCCTTTTTATCTTGCCCGAGTGCAACCGAGACTCTTTCACCAAACAAATCAAAACCGACCCGTAGGTCGAACTATGACTACTCTGACTTCCTCTCTCTGGTTAGATTGAGGATACGTAGGCACAAGACGCGACGTCTTGGCGAGCAACCTTCCCCCACAAAACCGTAGTCCAGAACTACATTGGCTCTGACTTTCCCACACGCGAGGGAATACGTAGGCCTAGGACGACGATGTCCTACCGAGTCACTTCTTTTCGTTTTCCTTCCCTTTTCTCTCGTTCCATTCCAGTAGCAGTGAAGCATTCAGATACCTACACCCTTTGATCGATAACAACAAGTGTGGATCCCATCGAGTACGATGAACGCGAGGGGGTGCTAATACCTTCCTCTCGCGTAACCGACTCCCGAACCCAGGCGATGGTTGCGATGACCATTCCTTTCCCTTTGTTGAGGTTTACTTCGATCATTTCCTTTCCCTGCGCCGGGATAAATAAAGTTCGGTGGCGACTCTTCTGTTCTTTTCCACCGGTTGATTTTCGCAGATGCAACAACTGGCGACTCTGCTGGGGACCCCATCCCTAAGCGAGTCAATCCTAGCGCTAGTTTGTTTTTGATTATAGGGTGTTTATCTGTATTGCTTTACTCGCTTTATTTATGGCATTATTGCATGTTTACTGTTTTATTACATTTACTTGCTTTTCATTTACTGTTTCCATATATCATGTACTGTGTTGCTACTGTTGTTCTATTGGGTGGGTTATACCCAGGCTTGAGCATACACCTAGGATTAGCGTGGAAAGTAGTGTGACTTGTGTGGCATTTGGCCAGACTTAGTATACATGAAAATTCCACATCCAGACGAGGTTTTCGTTGGTAATGTTATTTCCTGCGCATTGGTGCAGATGTCAGAACATAACCTTGAAAGCTGTCGACTCTGGTGACCATTCCCCAAGGACTCAGTTGAGGCACTCCTCCCAAGAAGTGATAATGGCAGACCAGAAATGGAAAACCCATTGCACTTCTTGACCCGAGGAGCCGAAGCTGGGAACTCAATATAGGATGACCTTGTTAAAGGGAATCAGCGGAGGCCTCCCCGAGGGATGATAATGCAAAACTAGAAATGGTGACCGTATCATCATTTCTCGACCCGAGTGCCAGAAACTGAGGATCCTTCGTTTTTAGTACCCACACGTGAGAATGGGCGGGTGTTTACATGTTTGCAGGTAACCGAAACCTCCAAACTACCTGTTATTCTGGTCTTCTTATCACTGTGGACTTATCAGCCTGATATTATGGTATTATGATTATTCGAATATTCTGGTTTTCCAATTACTCTGACACCCTGATTATTCCGGTGTTCTGATTATCCCGGTACTCTGATTATGCCAATATTCTGGCATTCTGGTATTCTGATTATGCCGATATTCTGGCATTCTGGTATTCTGATTGTGCCGATATGTTGGCCTTCGGGTATTCTGATTATTCGGATATTTTGGTATTACGGTATTCTCTTCAGAGCAGACCTGTGAACTTATTCAGCCATCAACACAACACTTATCCAGATTATGTGGCAGTAGTGATCCCATGTCTTTACATCATGACATCATATTATTTCAACATACATGCTCCGTTATTCCTAAGGATATTAGTTTTGAAACTTGCTATTGAGCATTCCATTTAGTCCTTGTGGTTCTTCGGTTCATAACATGAATCAAAGCAGAAAGATTCCTTGGAAATAACCGAACGTGTCATTTGCATACATCCATGCATACATGCATTCATAACAGGTGCTCAGAGGCAGATTCCTTATTCTGATTTGGTCTTCTCTTCAGAATTGCCAACTTGAATTCTCACCACTAAACTTCCAACAATCAGAGTTCAGCTATGAAACAACTCCGTGCAGAAGGGGCTGAAATAAAAATCCAGATGGGGCATTTTATGGTGGATATGTAAGCATTGTCCCAGGGTCAACAGTTGTTGAGAGAGGAAGTCAACCAGATGGAGACTCAAGTGAGCCTGGTTATGAAAATCCTAAATACGGTGTTAAGGAAGGAAAACAGTCATGTGCCCAATGCTGCAGCAGAAGTTCCTGTTCCTCCCATATCTTTGGAATCTTCTCCAGACCGCGGAGTGCCTACTGAATCTCCTCCCCAACCAGAGCTTTCCCATCAGTAATCACTTCCTACTCTCAAAAGGATCGTGAGCCAGAAAGGTCTGAGAAAAAGTTTGATCCGATCCCGATGCCATCTGCGCAACTACTTCGACTCTTGCTCAAACTTCAGCTAATTGAGCTTGTCGCCATGGAATCCCCTCCCGCAAAGCTTCCTCTGGGGTATGATGCTAATGCTAGGTGTGAGTACCACTCAGGAACACTCAGACATTCAACCGAGAATTGCAAAGCTTTCAGGCACAGGGTGTAGGACTTGATCGACTCAAAGGTCATCACGCCATATGGTACGCCCATGATTTAAAGTTTCTTGCCAGGATGAGCATCCAAATGGCAAGGACATCATCAGAAGTAATAAGTCCAGACGGAGTAAAGTCTCCTCAACAATGGCAATCATCAGTTTCTTTACTGCATCTTCATATGTAGCTTTCATTTGTTTGTTTAAACATTGTTTGCATGTAAGAACTTGTTCGTTTTTTAAATGATAATAATAATACAATGAACATGTTTTTCTTGAAGTAATCCATTCATGATCACTCTTAAATGTTCAGGTGCATTGCAATACTGACTTTCTTGCTTAAACTCTTTGAGGGAGGATGATGATTTGAAAACGCAAAAATCTCTAGGGGTGTGCTTTTGAATATAACCCTGTTGAGGATGTACATGCATTGTTTCGAATCCCCAAACACTGGAGATATAAGGGAGATAGACCCTCGTTAACCCCTTTGAGCCTTGAAGTAGGAGTTTCTTTTTGTATGAAAAAACCCTCACACTTAACCCAGGGGCAGGGTAGTTGTTAGTTGATTTGACCAAGCGTCCAAATTTTAAAAGGAATGCGCGTCCAAGAACCCATCACCTTTTTTTTCTCATCAGGAGGCCAAGGAGCATGAAACTGCAATGGTTATCCATCAGTAATCAAGGAGTGAAGCAGTCACAATCCTTTCAACGAAGTCAAGACAAGCCAGTGTCACATGATTTGTTCAAAAGAAAAAGAAAAAGAAAAAGAAAAAGTCCTCTAAGTCGAAACTTGAAAACAAACGACTTAGGCAAAAGTTAGGGCATCCCGCTGGACATCAAAATCGAAAAGGATTCAAAAGAATCAGTCCAGGAAAAATCAGGGGAACAAATGAAAAAAGAAAATAGAAAAAGCGAAAAGGATTACAAAAGAAAAATCCTCGAGCAAGAACGAATCGTGTGACTACAGGTACCAAAGACGAAAGGAGCGACTGCCACTCCGAAAGCGTTGTAGACTCCTTAACCATCACTGATGACATGCAATAACCTTTTAGAAGGTGAGCACTTGTGTCAAATGAACTGAAGGACATCAAGGAGAATGGGTGGGTACAAACAAAATTTTGAGCCATAAATCCTTCTTTCTCAAACCGTGAACCAGGCCACGTTACAACCCTCAAAAGTCCTAATTGAAATAGGGTTTATTTCGATAGCGTACTTCTGATAAGACAGCGTTCCTGACTCCCATGAGTGGGGGCTAAAATGTTTTTGTCGGTATTGCATGTGCATGCGTTCTTTCATTCAAAAATCAATGTCGTATCCTAAGCAGTGACTCGTTCACATAGCTTTGCGACATCTTTTCAATAAAGACTTCAAGATTAACATGTGTGTTGCATTTGAATAATCATTTTTAGAATAAATATTTTATGCTTGCATACATTTGTGTGACATCAAAGAAGCTTACATGATGAAAATCAGTCGAGGAGCTTAATTATGCCAAGTTGAGATGCTTGAGACTCCAGAGGACATGTTACTGAAAGACTATGTGGGGCAAAGGCGTTCCCAGCCAGTTGTGTTGAGATGTAACCAATCTGGGGCAATCGCATCGAGAAATGTCTTCGAGGTTCATCCAATCTGGGGCAATCACGTCGAGATTTGATAAATCTCTCCGAAAGCAGTGTAATCAGGGGAAGTCACGCCGAGAAATCTCTTCGAAGTGTAGCCAAGCTGGGGCAGTCAAGTTGAGAAAGTCTTTTCAGAGAGCGGTCAATCATGGGCAGTCACGCCAAGAAATCTCTTCAAAGCTTAGCCAAACTGGGGGCAACCACGTTGAGATCCGTTGAATCTCTCCAAAATCATTTAATATGGGGCAATCAGGTCGATTTGGAAAATCTCTCTAAGATCGGTTAGGGGCAAAGTTTCTTCAAGACTCGAGGCAGGCCACCTCAAGAGTACGAGAAGTTGTCCTTTCCAAGAGATGACTAGTCAGAAGCACCTCTCAATGTGTTTGAAGACACTGGGGCATTTTGAATGCTACGTCTTCTGTAAAATCCTCTCGAGGTGAAATTCTTTCATAGACCTTGCAGTCTGGGGAAAATGGAGAATTAAATGAATCTTTGTTCACTCATGACAATCAATGGGCAGTTGATCAACTCAGAAGCTTGAAACAGAGGTCATTTCCAGCATGAGGTGCTTTGATCTCTTTTCTCTAGCAGAATTCAGCATGCTATCTCTTCCCAACAGAGTATCAGAATGTCTCTCCTCTAGCAAAGCATCAGGAAGTTTGATTTCCCCAGTGGAGTCCATGGTCATGGCCCTCCCCAACCAGAAACAGGTCCCTCAGCAGAAGACTTCTTCCTCAAGGTTGTCATCCCCCGCATTGTATAAGGATTCCTTATTCCCCGTAGCGCAAAGTCATGGAATATTCCCAAGCAGTCTCGAAAATGGTGGAAAGTCAGAGTGTTCTCCTCCTCTAGCGTATCAGATCAGTGATGTTGCCTGCAATTAAAGTCCAATGGTTATTAACAGTTCAGACCCATCGGTTGTTTAGAGGTTATTCCCAGTAGGAGGTGCTTGATCTCAATCTCCTCAGTAGGTTGTTCCTTCCTCAACAAGAGTTTGCTTGAACTCAACTCCTTAGCAGCCAGGTCAGAAAGTTGTCATTTCCCCAGCGGAGTTCTATGGTTATAGTTCTTCCCCAAGCAGATTGGTTCAGATGATACCTCCCCGACAAGGTCATCATTCCTTACAGTAATCCTCAGCAAGTTTGGCAGTTCAAAGCCCAAATTGTGCCAACGCTTTCCCCAACTAAGTTGATATTTTTCCGCGGACTATCAGAAGATCAGATTAGTGGTTGTTTCCTCAGCAAGGGTTGCGACCACGAAGACAATCCAGTTTTTTATCCCCGGTGGAGTTGACTTCATTTCCTCGGCATTTATTTTGCTGAGGGGCCTCCTTGCATTTTGGATATAGTAATCCTGCATCCTCAAAACGCGTAGCATTTCCATTTGAGATGGAGCATTACGCCATGGAAAAAATCAAACATATGCATACGAAGCATAAGCCAGTTTTGGTACCGTGTGCAAGAGCCCAAAATTGTTTCGCTTCGATCGGACTGAAAAACCAAAAAGAATGCCTCGTTCATTCCCAACAGACATTTCAAAGCAGTATCAGAGTTTCACCTCTTTTCTCCTCACCAGAGTCCTATTTTTCGGTTTGTAGATCTTTTTTATCTTACATCTTAAACGTATATTTCAGGAACCATTCCCGATAGGATAACTTTAGTCGTTCCCGACAGGCGACCTTTGAGTTTTAAACCTAGCCGTTCCCGACAGACCCGCTTTTGCCGTTCCCTACAGGCGACTTTTGAGTTTTAAACCTAGCCGTTCCCGACAGGCCCGCTATTGCAGTTCCCGATAGGCATACCATAGGTTTTAAACTTTAGTCGTTCCCGACAGGTGACCTTTGAGTTTTAAACCTAGCCGTTCCCGACAGGCCCGCTTTTGCCATTCCTGGAAGGCATACCATAGGTTTTAAACTTTAGCCATTCCCGACAGGCGACCTTTGAGTTTTAAACCTAGCCGTTCCCGACAGGCCTGCTATTGCAGTTCCCGATAGGCATACCATAGGTTTTAAACTTTAGTCGTTCCCGACAGGTGACCTTTGAGTTTTAAACCTAGCCGTTCCCGACAGGCCCGCTTTTGCCATTCCCGGCAGGCATACCATAGGTTTTAAACTTTAGCCATTCCCGACAGGCGACCTTTGAGTTTTAAACCTAGCCGTTCCCGACAGGCCCGTTTTTGCCGTTCCCGACAGGCATACCATAGGTTTTAAACTTTAGCAGTTCCCGACAGGCGACCTTTGAGTTTTAAACCTAGCCGTTCCCGACAGGCCCGCTTTTGCCGTTCCCAACAGGCATACTATAGGTTTTAAACTTTAGCTATTCTCGACAGGCGACCTTTGAGTTTTAAACCTAGCTGTTCCCGACAAGCCTGCGTTTGCCGTTCCCGATAGGCATACAATAGGTTTTAAACTTTAGTTGTTCCCGATAGGCGCCTTTTTGAGTTTTAAACTTAGCCATTCCCGACAGGCATACTTCAGCCGTTCTCGACAGGCATACCATAAGGTTTAAACTTTGGTCATTCCCGACAGGCACACTTTAGCCGTTCCCGACAGGCATCCTTTCGGTTTCAAACTTTGGTCATAGGTTCCGGACTCTTCCCCCAAATATCTTTCCAACAACTGCTTAGTTTGTCATATACCTATTTCTTTTACCCACAGAGCACAAATTTTCTGGTTTTTCTGGTATTCAATCCCTATTGACCTTGAATGTCTGACAGCCGTTGCTCTCATCCCTACAGGTCCATAATTGATTGAATAGGGGCGGCTGTAATACCCCAAAATCTGTCCTCTTATTTATTTCCTTATAACAACGGCTTCTGCTTCACATTCATCTGCATCTCCATTAGGTCATAACACTAACAATCATGCATTTCATTGGCTCCTAGGACATGGGATCGAAACATTCTTCTTGTGATTTGAATTTTCCTATTCAAAGGCAATTTATCTGGCTACCACGCTCAAATTGAGACAAAGGTCTGATCTCACAGCATCATGAGCATCTTCATATCATGGTTCATCTAGCTGCAAGGCTTTTCTCTGCCAAGATTCATCGAGTATCATGTGTATCTTCTTCAAGATTTCTCAAGAACATAAATTCTTAAGGTTTCTTCTTTGGTTTAATGTAGAAGGTTGTGGACTATGGTTTTGGTTATTCAACCACTCGAGTCATTGCTTCATTTAAGAATACCGGGGTTTCGTGTTTCATTAAGAGTGAGCCTGGCATTAGTTCTTTCAATAAAGGTTCATTGTGCTAGAATTCTCCCCAAAGCTACATTGAGCGTTATTCTTCATTACAAGTTCAGCATTGTCAATGTGCGTCTCAAAGTGGTCCAGGATCTCCTATCTTGTGTGTGAGTTTATTGATATTCATCAAATAGAGGGTGGTTAGGACTTCATGTCAGAGGCATCCTGGGTATTCATGGTGCAAGAGATCAAGTTGTATGTCCATGTTGTGATCAAAGCATCGTGGTCGTGTCCGTTTCTCGTGGTTTGTTGCCTGTGATTCGGATTAACTGGAGTTATTGACTGAAGTTCGAGGACTCATTGAAGATACAAGTCCATATTCAAATCCAAGTCAACATCCATATCTTAAACCAAGTTCCAATTCCATTTTTATAATCATATCTCCAAAACATATAAGCCCACTGAATGATTTATGGTCAGTCTCAACTAGCATACGGATAACGGATGGTGAATGCTCTTCCACAGCTTTGTTGCATAGCCTGGGATGTAAGTCACCTCCAGGAGGAGGTGTAATTGCTGCTCCATTGCTAGAGCTTGGAAAAAATAATGAGATTGAGATTGTTAAGGTAGCTCTTGAAGGCTGTCGATGGATTTGGGTGGAAAGCAGATTTATGACCTTTGATGAGGTTGTCCTTGATGGTCCTCGTCATTAGGATCCATATATACGAGTTACACCAATTGACTTGGCGGTTTTCAAATAAAAATTGTTTCTTGAGCTTGGTATTTGGGGAATTCTTGTAACTTGCTGACTATGCTAATATTTTCCATAGGATGGCGAATAGAAAAGGCTGCATATCTGTAAAAGGAAAAGCATAGCAGGTTCAATTAAGAACCAATTTCTAACAGAATAATTAACCCAATCCATCAACAGAAAATCACTAGCAGGAAAAATACAAAGGCATTCCAAATTCATCATAATAGTGGTTCCAATTAAAAACTCATATCAGTTTTAAACAGAATACACAACACCATGCACCATGGCAACATAACTAATTTTTAGAGCGGGAGAATTCATTGAAAAGTTTACATAGCAGTTACTACAAGACTAACAGCAGAAAATAGGTTCTTAGCAGGTGAAAAGGAATACATAGCCGAAGGAAAACTCCATGACAAAAAATGAAATCGATGCAGAATTTCATAACAACAAAATCCCAACTGAAAAACCTAACAGAATCTTCTCACTAACTATAACAGTTACAAAGTTAACAGACTTTCCTAACCATTTTTCTAACTGTCAATTCCAAAATCCCAACCTCTAACAGATTCCACCAACTAACTCTAATAGAAAAGAGAACCTAACCAATCTCCTTCATCTTCAATCTTCTTCTTCTCAACTCAACACCTTCAATCCCCTCTAACCTTCTAACAGTTTCAAGAACCTCTAACCATTTTTACCAACAAAAAACTTCTAACAGAAACACCTCCTCTAATCTTTCTCACAACTTCTATCAGAACTCTAACCGCATTTCCAAACGAATCCAATCTCTAACCGATTGGGATGAGCCAAAAAATCTAACAAAAACTAGGCTAGAATTTCTTCAATCCGTCTTCTTCAATCTCCAACCTTCATGGCATCATTATAGTCACCTTCAACCTCATCAATAAGCTTAACCAATTTCTCTTTCCATTCAAGAACAAGCTTCACAACCTGCAAATCATCAACAACATCGCATCATCAATTCTACAAAAAGGACCTTCGTTATCATTCAACATCTCCACCAATTTACCAATTCATCAACCTGCAAGACAACAATTTTGGCATTACGATTCAAAACGCAATTTACAACAAATCATAATCTCGAGTTTGAATCCCAACAAGAATCTGAACTTCATTTTGGCGAAACTGCGGAAAGAATCAAGAACGAACAAGAGAAATTCAGAGGTAGAGGGAGGATTTGCGAACTTAAGTAAGAAGGGAGAAACCGAGTTTACCGTAGCTTGGTCATCGTGAAAGTATGCACATTTTCATTCCAATCTCGTAGTTGCGGCTTTGGACTTAGAGTCCATTGTGGATCATATTGCTCTAATTTAGTTTGATTCCTCTTTTGGTATTTGCCATCCCATGAGTTGATTGAGTTTTAGGGAAGTCTAATCCCGGATTCGTGATGAGTGGAAAATTCTAGGGAGGGTTCGTGTTTGGGTTTCTTTGATTGGTGGTGGTAGGTCGTTGGAGAAGACGGTGGCGCCGGCGCCGGCCACCGGCCTTCTCTGGCCAGATTAGGTTTCCGGCGATGATGCATAGAGAGAGAGAGAGAGATGATTGAGAGCTGAAGGATTTTGATTCATGTTATTCATATAAAGGCAATGAGGCGATAAGGTTTGGTGGTGGTGGTCCACTCCGGCGGTGACACTTGTCACCGTCCGGTAGGACCACCTGGTTAATCTAGTGCATGCTGTCCCAAGCTTCTTACCATGCACCCCTCCGTTTGCCACCCCATGATGCGCCATCGTCATCATTCATTATAATCGGAGGGTCCAGATCAGTCAAGATTGTTGACTGAGGGACTACCGTAGACCGCCACGGCCTCCATATTCCATGGGCCTGTGCGTTTAACTATTTGCACCCTAATGGTTGAGCCCAAGTTAAAATGAACTGAATAACCGCTACTGCTACACCCCTGGATTTAGTTCTTGTATATTAATCCTTTTTTTTTCATACATGCTAGAAATGCATTTTAAAAAAAATAGTTTCTATTTGAGGAAAATTATTAATAAATTCAGGTGTGTACCTGAAGATGTTAATTAATTTTCCTCAATTTTTAATTCCATTTTTGGCATGATTTGGTATTTTTTCTTGAATTTACCTTGAAATGTGTTTCTATGATCATACCCTTGATTACACGCTTCCTAATTGATTTTTCTTAGTTAGTTTTGAATTGAATTTTTGTACCTAATTTGATACTTGGTTTGTGCACATATTGAAAGACCTTGTACATTTGTTTGAGGTTTTTTAGAGCTTTTTTAGTGTACTTTTGGTAATCTCTTGTGGATGTATAGTCATTGATTATAGGTGAATTGCTTGCACTAATTTAAACATGATAAAAGTCAAATTTTGAACCCATCTTCTTGACATGTTTAGGCCCTGACCTCATCCAACTATGCTTTAAATCACACATTTTTCCAATGCTCATGACCATTTTTCCAAGCATTTTCATTATGATTAATGCGCCTGTGCCCATGTTGTATTCGTGAGATGTTTGATGAGAAGGCATTTATGCCATGACTTGGAAACTTATATTGATATTATATGCTTGGAATGTGACACAATTTAGAGGACTTATAATCCATTCCAAGTCATTTTTGTATGTTCATAGTGTGCATGGAAGCTTGTATGTTTTAAGCATCATTTTCCATCAACTTTGTGGCATCCTACTTGTGCTTTTGAGACCTCTTGTTGTCAATCCCTTTCATTACTTGTAAGCATGATGCTATGAAGCGTAGGTACTGACCTATAATGTTTGTTTTCATTTAAATTAGACCTACCATTTTTATTTGCATGATAAAGTTTGCTTTGGCTCCTAAGAGGGAATTGACACTTGCTTTCCTAGTTTGCTTAATCCTTTGAATTTCACTTGTGTGCATTGATTGTGAGCTTTGAACATAACTTGTAAGTGCCTTCTCTACTGACCTAAACTTTCCTCATGTGTATTTACATCTTCATGACTTCATTTCTTACTTGTGTTGCAAGTCACTAGTTTAGGAATTGATTGAAGTTAACTTGTGGTAGTTTTACTTTAGTGATTGAGACATGTGATAACTTGAAACCTCTTGATAATTGTAGGATGTTTTAGGTGTTCATAACTTGACTTCATTTCTGACTTTGAGCTTTATTAATTTCCTACATCTATACTCAGTTGTTCTGTGCATAAATGCATTTGAAATGTTGCATCTTAGTGAACTCAAGTGTGCATAACTTGTTTGCTCATCAGGAATGCATCCATGTGCTATCTCTATGTTAGTTCAATGATATTCTCATGCATCAATGAAGGATGCACATTCTAACCTTGGTCCATTTTCATGTTGTAATTCAATTCATCTAACTTATAATGGCTTTCTTTTGTAGTTTACAATTGACTTTGAAGTAGACTTTAGCTTTTGCTATAGTTTGTAATTGTTTGATTTCTTTTGGTCCATTAACATGGATAGGGTTTAACCAAAGGTGTTTACCAACTAAGGCCTTGTTCCTTTGGTTGTTTCATTGTTGCTTTTTCCTTCTGATTCCTAACTCATTTGTTGATTTGTGCAAGGTGCTTCAAGGAAATCTCCAAGAATGGCATAGTTATTTTACTTTGTAAATGCTCATTTCTAACTTGTTTGTTCATTAACATTAACAGGTTCTTACGTTGTTTTTGCTTACATTGCTTTGCTACGGATCTATATCCGTTTGGTAGGACATCTCATCTTTTTATATCCCTCGAACTTTACCGCTTTCAAAATGCCATGAGAAGTAGGAATAGAGATGCATGACTGGGAGTCCCTACTTTAGGTGGGCAAGGCTGTTTATTTGTTTTAAAGTCCTCCAAAGAGGCTCTGATTGTGTTTGTTTAATATTGTGCCTAAGACCTCCAAAGAGGCATCCCATTCCCGTATCCCCTTGTAAGACCTCCAATAAGGAAATTGACGGAAGGTAGGGTTCGTAACCGACCCCCGTTATTCTAGTTGAGTCGTTCTTAGCTCTCATTACATGATTGAAGCTTTGAGCATCACCTGCTCCTGTTATCGAGTCGGTCAAGTGGAAGGTAGGGTTCGCAACCGACCCCTGCTCATTGTCATTAGCTCACATCGACCGATGTTAACGCTTATGTGATCTCATTCACATCTTTTTTATTGATCTACTTTGATATGTGATATCATAGTATTGTTTGTTTTAGCTTTTGCTTCCTCATTAGGATACCTATTCTAACTTGTCCAAGTTAGATAGGTTAGAAAACATAACATAGGACTAACCTTTGCATGACAACATTAGGATATAATTTCCTTTCTCATCCTCCATCATATGACCAACTAATGCATGCTAACATTAGGACCAACCTGTAAGTCATTCTTTCATTCTTTTAAATACTTGTCATATATATATATATAACTGTATTGCTGGAAGCTTGCTCACCTGTAATTCCTTCTTTCATATCCTTTTAAATACTTGTTATATATCGACTGTATATATACTCTTAAATACAGTCAAAACTAGTTCCCCATAGGAATTTCCAGATACAATCTTGCCTTCTCTTGGGCTTAAACAATATGGAACAAAGAGAAAGACATTATTCCCGGCGAACTTTTCTCAGACTGTCACTATTAGAAATTGTCAAAGAAGTTCATTTCCCTAGAGAGGATTAATTCTCGGTGAAACCTCTCTTGAATTTCTTTAAACCCTAGAACTGTTCACTAAAGAAAAGATTATTCCCGGTGAAACTTTTCTTGAACATTTCTTAAGTTTGGACCCACAGGCTTACTAAAAGCATCCCAGCCTCCTCTTGGGCTTTGTACAAGGACCCTCCGGCTTCTTAGAAGTTATCATGCCTTCTCTTGGGCTTAATACAAGGACCCTGAAGACCTCTTAAAGGTATAAGACAGAACTTAGTCATCCTTTGGTAGAGCAGTCTTTCCAGAGTCAAAACCTTGGACAATTTAGGATTGATTCTCATCCCTTAAAACACCTGCCTCCTCTTGGGCATCATACAAAGATAAGTTCTTCCATACCAGTAGACTTGGACAGTCTAATCTCCTTTTGGGACCCCAAAGACATTCTCAAGTTCCCTACAAACACAGGAAAAACCCTGGTCATTTTAATCAAACTCCAGTAGAGTTAAAACCCCCATAGGTTCTAAAACTAAATATTTATCTAAAATTTCCCCAGCTAGGGTCAAATCACTATCAACAAACCTTTATCAGAACCTCAAGGCATTTGATACCTCAACTTTTCTATAAACCCTCAGCAAGAGTTGATCCCCTATTTTGGACCTGCCTCTGGATCTCAATAATCCTCAGCAGAAGCCAGCCTCCTCTTAGGCTTTGTATAATGATTTTTCCTCAGCAGAATTAGCCCCAACAACACCCTTTTGTTGGGCCCATCTTCTTTCTTAAAACATTCTCTTGTTGAGTTAACCCTTTTTAGCCTCGGTCTTGGGCTTTGTACAAGACAAACAAAGCACTCTCTTGTTGAGTCAATCACCTTAAGGCACTCTCTTGTTGAGTCAACCTTTTTCAGCCTCCTCTCAGGCCTTGGATAAACATTTTTCCCAGCTGAGTTAGCTTCAAAAGGACTCTCTTGTTGAGTCAATCACCTTTCAAAGTACTCTCTTGTTGAGTCAATCACATTTCCATACTTTCTTGTTGAGGCAATGGTACCAAAAACACTCTCTTGTTGAGTCAGTCATCTTTTTAGCCTTACTCTTGGCCTTTGTACAAGACATATATAAACTTTCTCCAACAAAGTCAAAATCTTCATAAACTTATTTTAAAGCTTGGGACAAATATCTTCCCCAGCGAAGTCAATTCCTCTCAGCCTTCTTTTAAGCTTTGAGAAATAATGTCCCTAAGCCTAATCAATCTTCTTTTCAGCCTCCTCTTAGGATTTGTATAATGATTTTATCCAGTAATGTCAGCCTCAATCTTGGGCTTTGTACAAGACACCTAAAAATCCTCAGCTGAGTCAGTCAACTACCTTCCAGCCTCAATCTTGGGTTTTGTACAAGACACCAAATAAAACACTCTCTTGTTGAGTCAGTCTCATTTCAGCCTCAATCTTGGGATTTATACAAGACACCGTATAAATCTCTCTAGCAGAGTCAATCTTCTTTTAGCCTCAATCTTGGGCTTCGTACAAGACAGATAAAACCTCTCACCAACAGAGTCAGTTTCCCTTTTAGCCTCAATCTTGGGTTTCGTACAAGACAGGTAAAATATTTCCCCAAAAAAGTCAACTTTTAGCCTCCTCTTAGGCTTTGTATAATGATATCCCCCAAAGAGTCAGTCTCCTTTTTAGCCTCAATCTTGGGCTTTTTACAAGATAGGTAAATACTCTCTTGTTGAGTCAGCCTTTTCCAGCCTCCTCTTAGGCTCTGTATAAGGACTTCCCCAGTGGAGTCAATCAACCTCTTAGCTTCAACCTTGTGCTTTGATCAAGGCACACAAAAATCAACATCCTCCTCAGAGGAAATCAAAATCTCTCTGCAAGAAGTCGTTTCCCCGTGTTATCACACATCAAAACAGGCATTTAAAACAAACTCTAATCCCAGATAACTTCTGTAAGTGGCACACTTGTTGATTCAAATATCCAAGCTGTTGTCCATCTCTTATCCTGGTAAACTTCCTCTTTCATCTAATTGCTGTAAGTGGCAAGCCTCTGGATTATTTTCATCCACGCCACTGCCCCTTTCTTAGCATGAAAGACTCATAAGGAAAAATGGCATTGTTCTACACTGAGTTAAAGTTTTCTCCTTCAGGATAAATCCCCTATAAAGGAAAAATGGCATTGCTCTACACTGAGTTAAAGTAATTCTCCTTTATAATAAGTCACCCAACAACTGTGATAAACAGACGAGATACCTCCCTTTAGAGATGACAAATTCTCTCTCAGTCAAACCTTTTAGCTTCAATCTTGGGCTTTGAACAAGACACAAATATTCCCTTTAGCTTCAATCTTGGCCTTTGAACAAGACACCAAAACATCATCTTTTTCCTCCCATAGAATAGGAGGAACTACGATTGCTCTGATTTCCCTGTTTATTTAACGGGAATATGTAGGCATAAGATTGCGAAATCTTAGCGAGCACACCAATCAAAAACTCTAGGTCCAGTACCTTCACACCAATCAAAACTGAGGTCCAGTACCTCACCAAAATAAACAAAAACTCACCCTATCTCTCTCAAACATCTCCTAAAGAAGAAAATTTCCCAACCCACAATAGATAAACACCATCAAGTATAAAAGCATAACCTATTCCTAACAATCTGTGGATAACCACATATAGGATGGGTAATTGACAACTCCCCATTGTATAACCTGACCCCGAACTCCCCGAATCTCTTAAGCGTTTGTTCAGTAAAACATTCGTGTGCAAAGTTAGTTTTAGATAGCTTCCCTTTCCCTTCCAGCTTCATGGGATAAATAAGAAATCAGAAAGTAGCACCCCACTCCTACCATGCGGTGAGGAGAAACCCATGGCGATAAGGTGGTCGCGTCACCGACAAAAATCGCACGCTACAAGAAAATGGAGACTCTGCTGGGGAAACATTTTGTCTGTATAGGACTAGGATTATAGTTCGTAAGAGGTCTAGGATGTTAGTTTTAGGAATCATACTATATATATATATACTGCTTTTCCTACTTGATATCCGTGTTTATTTTTCTGCTAATGGGAATGCGAGTGATGTCGCATGTGGAAAGTATGAGAGAACCCTAAGATAGGTGATGGCATAGACGTGTAGTCTTAAAGGGAGTGAATCCCAAATAAGCTATCCTGGTAGACCATCAAATCAGTGGAGATACCCTTTGCGGATTCAATGCTTAACGACTCCGTTGTGAAGGCAGATTGTCCCAATGTGGTATTTGTGAAACTGAGGATTTAGTAGACAGTAACCATGTAGCCATTTGATAGTGCGATAGCTATCGGAAATAGTTGACACACGATACTGCACTCAATTGAGATTACCCTAGGATACTACAACTCGCTCGGGTGAACCAGCTTGTTGTAGTTATCCCTAGGGGGTCAATGATTTTGGGAACTTTTAACCCGTTCCACAGGTACAAAATTCACCAGAATACAACCTTTGGGGATGGGTAGAGCCATGACTCCATGCTCGTGACATTGAACCCGTGAACCCATGTTTTTTCAATGTTTTTGTGTGCTGCATTCATGCATTCATCTAAAAAACTCTTAAACACAGAAAAAAAAATCTTCTTTTCTCTTCTCTCAATTTTTCAAATTAAACTAAAACAATGATTGCAAATATCAGAGAAAAATATTGCGTTATGGATTTCGATAGAAGGAAGACGCACAAGTATACCTTCAAGGCTCCAAAACTAGAGGATTTAAGGGGGTTGGCAAGGATGATCACCAACCCTAATGCTTTCGGAGCTAAGTACGGAGGACTGCTGTCTCTATTAAGTGTCCATGTGATTGAAGGAATCATGTCTATGCTAATTCAGTTTTATGATCTGGTTTATCACTGTTTCACATTCCCGGATTATCGGCTAGCACCAACACTGGAGGAGTACTCTCACCTGACTGATTTACTCATCACTGACCTAGCTCCTTTTTCTGGACTGGAAGAAATTCCAAAAGATCAAACCATTGCAAGAGCAATCAATTTAGACGAGTCAGAAGTCAGGACTCACATGACCACAAAGGAAGGAATCCAAGGTTTACCGACCAAGTTTTTGGTAGAGAAAGCCCTATACTTTGCCAGTATAGGAAACATAACTGCTTTCAAAGATATCTTTGTTCTACTCACATACGGGTTGTTCCTTTTTCCCAACAACGATAACTTCGTTGATACCAATGCCATTAAGATATTTCTGATTGGAAACCCTGTACCGACCTTGCTCGCAGATGCTTATCATTCTGTACACTTAAGGAATTTGTATAGCGGAGGAATGATCACATGTTGTGTACCCCTGCTATACAAATGGTTCACTTTCCATTTACCCAAGTCTGCTGCTTTTTGGGATCATAAGAGTACTCTACGTTGGTCACAGAGAATCATGTCTCTTACCAACTCTGACATAGATTGGTACAATCGGATCTATGACGGGATAAGGATCATCGACAAATGTGGAAACTTCCCTAATGTACCCCTAACAGGAACTAAAGGAGAAATCAACTATCGTCCAATTTTAGTTCGCCGTCAACTCGGATACCCGATGAGGCATATCCCACGTAATGTTCATCTGAAAGGTCTTTTCTTCAAGGAAGGAGAAAATGACATGGCACTAAAGACAGAAATAGTGCATGCCTGGAAACATGTTCACAGGAAAGGAAGAGAGTCTCTAGGAAGACCAAACTGTATCTCTGTGGAACCTTATCTCCACTGGGTACAAACTAGAGCCCTCAAGCTAAGGATGCCTTACCCTCGTCAAGAAGTTCTTCTGCTAAAGGAATTTGTCCTTTATTTTATGTTTGATGCGGAAAAACTCCAAGTCACTCTCAACAAAGTTCGACGGGAAAATAAATCTTGGAAGAACAATACCGTATTCTCAATGTGGAGTGTGCCAAAATTCAGCAACTGTTAAAAGAAAAAGATGCTCTGATTAGGATATTAGAGCAACATGTTGTAGAAAATCAAGAAGACCGAAGAAATTTTCTCGCTCCTTTCACTTGGCAAAGGACTGACGACTCGACAACGGCTTAAGAGCCCCGGTCAAAGAAAAGGAAAATACCAGAACCAGCACCTGAGCTCTCCTCAGAGAGGACTCAGGATCCATAAGCTTAGACTTTTCCTTTTACAGCACTTTGTAAAATATTGTATTTCCCTTTCTGCAATCTTTCAAATTCAATAAAACGAGGTCTCCCCACTGTATGATATTTGCAATCCATTTGTTGAAGTTTCTTTTTTATTAAAGCAAAAACAAAAAAATTAATATATATCATTGCATATCATTCATCATTCTCACATAACGCATTCTTCTTACCTTCGAATCTCACGTATGTGTCACGATTCTAGAGTCAAACTGTCTCATTCGTACAATACTAGGGCCAATCGACAAAAGAAAATGGACGATCTCGAGGAAGAGAACAGAGACCTGAGAGAAGAAATCGACGCTCTAAAAGAAGATCTGTAAAAACTTCACAGTGACATGCAATCCCTGGCAACAGCTCAGAGACAACAACAAAGGACTGTGATCTCGAAGATCACATCTACGCCCATAGTGGAGATGTATGATCCTCGGTACAACATGCCTAAAGAACGTCCCTAGGGCATGCCTATCAACTTTGTCCCTGAAGGATATATTCCGTCGGCCACGGAAGACCCGGAAACTGCAGCAGGAACCGCTGGGCCTGAAGGTTACAAACTTCGGGAAGGCGAAGATGCAAGAGTCATAACAGCAACTCCTGAAGGTTACAAACTTCGGGGCATAGAAGAACCAAGAGTAACTGCCGTAATAACTATACCACAACACGTGGTACACACTGTCCCAGAAGGACAGATTCCACAAGTAATCTCTCGTGGAAACGAAGATATGTACGACAGAATGAATGAGTTCTAGGAACAATTCCTAGAGACGCAGAAGGAACTGTATGCCATTCGCGGTCAGGATTTATCCGGAAAGGACGCCGCAGACCTTTGTCTGGTCCCTAATGTGAAACTCCCGCACAAATTCAAGGTGCTTGACTTTGAAAAATACAAGGCCAACTCTTGCCCTCAAAGTCATTTGGTGATGTACGCTCGAAAGATGTCAACTCAGACAGAAAATCAACAGCTACTGATCCATTATTTCCAAGACAGTTTAACCGGTGCCACGCTCAAATGGTACATGGTTTTAAACTGCACAAAGATCGTCACTTTAAGAGATCGTGGCGCTGCCTTCGTTCAGCAGTATAAGTATAACCTGGACATGGCACCAGACAGAGATCAACTCAGAGCGATGTCGCAGAATGACAAGGAAACCTTTAAGGAATATGCTCAGAGATGGCGTGAAATTGCCGCCCAGATCTGTCCCCCTCTTGAGGAAAAAGAGATGACAAAAACCTTTTTAAAAACCTTGAGCTCATTCTATTACGACCGAAGGGTTGCCAGTGCGCCCAGTGACTTCGCTGGAATGGTGAACATGGGAGTACGCCTTGAAGAAGCAGTCCGAGAAGGACGTTTAGTTAAAGATACAGGGCTATCCAGCAGTACCAAAAGATACGGTAGTGCTTTCCCTAAGAAAAAAGAGCAAGATATTGGTAATATCTCTCTCAGAAAGCAAAGGCAAAGGTATCAACTAGTAGCAGCAGTAACTCATGCTATCAACCCTACGCCGACTCCAACGTATCAACCCCAGGTTGCTCAGAGCCAACCAAATAAACAATAATATCAATAAAGGACACAACAGCCCCTTCAGTAGGCTCGTCCACAGTACAACAACAATCATACGACATGACCACCAGGGTTTAAACCTATACCGATGTTGTACGCAGAACTGTTTCCACTACTACTGGTCAAGGGGCACGTCTTATAGTACCCGAAAATCCGCCTTCCTGGTCTCCTCTTATAGTACCCAAAAATCCTCCTTTCTGGTTCAAAGCAGATCAAACTTGCCCTTACCATCAAGGAGGACCGGGGCACAACATTGAAAACTATCTCAGCTTCAAATTTGATGTACAGAAGCTTGTCAAGAATGGGGTCTTATCTTTTAAAGATACTAATCCAAATGTTCAGACGAACCCGTTGCCTCAACATGAAAAGACTGCAGTAAATTTGATAGAGGAGGAATTTAGCCGCAGTTATCAAATTCACGATGTACTCCTATTAGGAACCAATCTGGTTAGGATGCATTGCAGACAGAGCGGGTACGGTCATGTACCATCTCACAATTATCATCAGTGTGATATCTGCTTAAAGAATAATCAAGGATGTTCCGTAGTACAATCAGCTCTACAAGAACAGATGGATCTCGGATGGATCCAAGATCATCGAATCCGTGAGGTCAATATGGCTCACGTAAATCCCAACATTGTCCAGAACCACAACATTCTGGCAATGAATATCAACTTGGTGGCAATGCACTCAAGGCAAATCCAACATCATGATCTGCCACGGCACGATTACAATTCCTGTCCGATCTGCTCAATAAACAATCAGGGATGCTCTTTTGTACAAGAGGCCCTCCAACGTCAGATGGATCTCGGATGGATCCAGGATTACCGTGATAGAAGTAGCCATCAAGTTAATATGATTCAAATATTTGATATTCGCTTGATGAATACCAGTCTGGTAGAATTACACGCTAAGCAAGTCAGGCTCGGTTTTCTGGCTTCGCATGATTATCAGAACTCTAAAGTGTGTCGTGAAGACGACCAAGGATGTGCACTTATCCAAAGAACACTTCAACACTTGTTGGACCACTGGTGGCTTCTGATATACCTGGATGAAGACACACAACAAGTCATCATGACTAATGAGAATTCTGATAGGTATCAAAGTCAGGATGTTCGCTCGATGGAAACAGATCTAGTGAAGTTGGACTACATACAAAGCGGACGTGGCCGGGTGCCACCACACAACTATGAGCGTTGTATAGTTTGCTCACAGAACAACCAAGGATGCTACCTTGCACGGTCAGCTCTTCAAAATCAGTTGGACCGAAAGGAGATTCGACCATGTTCAAGTTCTGGTTCGATCAACGTAATGTAAGATTATCTTCCAGATCAAAACAAAGATGTTGTCTTAATCTCTAATCATGAAATGACCAAAGACGTATGCGTTATAATCCCTCTACTCTATGAATCAAGAGTTCCTCTTGATAGTAGAAAGATTCTCAACCTCAAACCAATTGAGGCCGGCTACGATGGTCAAAAAAATCAAAAGGCTCCTGTGGTTATCTATCTGCCAGGTCCAATACCGTGTGAATCCGAAAAGGCTGTCCCTTGCCAGTACGGTGCAACAACAATCGAAAATGGAAAGGAAACTCCATTACCCTCCGTCATAAACATTGCCGATATCAGTCGAGTGACACGGAGCGGTCGGATCTTCAACAAAGGAGTTGGAGAACCCACCAGAGAAAAAGAACCTCAAACAGAAGTTCCCAATCAACCAGTCAATCAATCCAAAAGAGCGAGTACAACATTGTAGACCAACTATTGCAAACTCCTTCGAGAATCTCTGTGCTATCTCTCTTGCTCAGTTCCGAAGCCCACAGAGAAGCCTTGCAGAAAGTCTTGGAGCAAGCCTTTGTGGAACAAGATGTGACGATAAGACAATTCGACATCATCATCTCCAACATCACTTCCTGCAACAATTTTGGATTCAGTGATGAAGAACTGCCAGAAGAAGGCAAAAATCACAACATGGCACTTAACATTACAGTCAACTGCCCGGACGATGCTTTAGCCAGCGTACTGGTAGATACAGGATCAGCTCTGAATGTTATGCCAAAATCTACTCTGATGCGACTATCATTTTAAGGATCTCCGATGAGAGGCAGCGAGGTCATCGTCAAAGACTTTGACGGATCCAGAAAAATAGTTATCAGCAAAGTTGATCTTCCCATAACTATCGGTGCTCACACTTTCCAAGTCACTTTCTAGGTCATGGACATCCGGGAAGCATACAGCTGTTTATTAGGAAAACCTTGGATACACGAAGCTTGGGTAGTCACTTCGACACTTCACCAGAAGCTGAAGTTCGTCAAGAATGACAAGTTAGTCACACTCTACAGAGAGCAGACCTTGATCGTGAGCAATTTATCATCATTTTCCTGTGTAGAACCAGAGGAGGTTGTTGGAACCCAGTTCCAAGCACTTTCGGTGAACAATGAGAATCAATCAGAAAAAGGAACGCCGATTTCCTCATACAAAGAAGCTCTCGAAGTGATCAATTGTAACAACCTAAAAGGATGGGGAAAGCTGGTAATTCCTACTGATAACAAGACAAAGAAATGTCTTGGTTTTTCCTCAACCTGTACCCAGAATGCCAAGAACGATGAAAGTTTTCATCCCATTCAGGACTTCTTCCATAGTGGAGGTTTCCTTCACCTGGTGTGTCAAGAAGTACATACCATCAATGAGGGTGACTCCTCTAATATAGATGAAGAGTGGAAGTCCTATCTCAATGAGGACGGTTATATGTCTCAGGAAGAAACGCATACGCCATTTTGCTATCCCACGCAAAGTCCGAGATATATACCAAGATCAGACGTCAAGATGATGTACGGAGATTATGATCCAGAAGGATGTCGTGCTCCACCTAACTCATTAGAGGAGGACACTCTAATGAAAGACAACTTCAACTATGACTATTATGACCCAATGGATGACTTGCTTATCTGGCAGCCACACCCAAAAGACTTGGGGCAAAAGAGTCAACCCAACGATACATATCAGCTGAGCATCATTGAAAAGAATACCTTCGTCCCCACCAAATCAAGGGATCATAACTCAGGGCATTCAGGAAATATCCAGCACAACGATGAATCTGTAAAGATTGCAGGATAAGAGTTCATCAACTATGATTTTCCCGAGGTCAACGTCATCGAGAAAGATGACTCCGCCACTCCCACAACAGTATGGGACACCTTAGGATAACCAAGTGGCAAGTACGACTTCTTGGTCAAGTACACCGCTCCTGAAAGCTCTCGTATCAGGCTCGAAGACATCCAGCCAACTGAATGGGGAGATTCACCTGAGAGTGAAAACATTGTGCAAGATATAACAGAAGAGTTCGTCTACGACAACTCTGCATGGGAGGAAGACTCCAATGATCCTGCTCCGCCAGAAATCAGCGTCATTTCTGAGGACAAACCAAGAAAGAAGGTACCAGACTTGTGATCCACCGAGGAGTTCGCCGCCAATGGGTTGCTGTCGATGTCCCGAAAGTCGTTCATAACTCTAAGTAATTGCCATCTTTGTTTTGACCTTTCACCCTGCCCAGGTGAAACGGATGTTTTTATAGGGTTCACTTTCTGTAAATGTCCCTCTTCGCTTTGCCTAAAGCGACAGAGTTTTGTTTTATAGGGCTGTAGTTTCAAGAATCGACAAAATCATAAATAAAATAACGTCGTTCTGTAATTTTCGCATTTATTACTGTTTTCACTTTTCGCTTTTTCAGAAAATGGTAATCCTAAAAACAGCCCAAAAATAAAAAACAAGCATTTTTTTGGAAAATACACTGCACACACTCTTGCATTTCTCTCTATCTCTTCTAAAAAACAATCATCACGTCATACAGATTGCTTGTTTTAAACCCCATTAAAACATACGATCCAATGCCTTCTCCCAACTTTGAATTCCTGGTATTTGAAGCTGAAGAAGAAGAGGACGAAGAAATTCCAGAAGAGATCTTTCAATTACTCAAACAAGAGGAAAGGTCCATCAAACCTCACAAAGAGCCGCTGGAAACGGTCAACTTGGGTTCAGAAGAAGAGAGGAAAGAAGTCAAGATTGGGGCACTGCTCAGTCCAATTGTCAAAGAAGACTTGATAAAACTTCTCGAAGAGTTTCCTGATGTATTTGCTTGGTCCTATCAGGACATGCCAGGGTTAGACACCAGCATCGTGGAACATCATCTACCGTTAAGATCAGAATGTCCGCCGATAAAATAAAGACTAAGACGGACTCATCCAGACATGACCATCAAAATCAAAGAGGAAGTGCAGAAACAGATTGACACGGGTTTCCTCGCCACCTCAGAATATCCTCAATGGTTAGCCAACATAGTACTAGTTCCAAAAAAGGACGGAAAAGTCAGAATGCGTGTAGATTACAGGGATCTGAACAAAGCCAGTTCAAAGGATGACTTCCCCCTGCCTCACATTGACATGCTGGTAGACAGTATAACAAAGTTTAAAGTCTTCTCCTTCATGGATGGATTCTCGGGCTATAATCAAATCAAAATGGCACCGGAAGACATGGATAAAAATTCATTCATCACCCCATGGGGCACCTTTTGTTACAAGGTAATGACGTTCGGTTTGAAGAACGCTGGGGCAACCTATCAAAGGGCCATGACAACCTTGTTTCACGACATGATGCACAAAGAAATCGAAGTGTATGTCGATGACATGATTGGCAAATCTAAAAGAGAAGAGGAGCATGTGACCCACTTGTCCAAACTATTCGAGCGTCTGAGAAAGTACAAACTCTGTTTGAATCCTAACAAATGCACGTTTGGTGTCAGCTCAGGAAAACTTTTAGGGTTCATCGTCAGCCAGAAAGGAATTGAGGTTGATCCTGACAAAGTCAAGGCCATTCAAGAAATGCCTTCTCCAAGGACTGAGAAACAAGTCAGAGGATTCCTAGGACGTTTGAATTACATTTCCAGATTTATATTCCTCATGACCGTGACATGCACGCCAATCTTCAAATTACTCAAAAAGAATCAGGACTGCGTATGGACAGAAGACTGCCAAATTGCCTTCGACGGTATCAAAAAGTATATGTTGAATCCACCAATCCTGTCACCTCCAGTGAAGGGAAGAACGCTGATTATATACCTAACAGTCTTGGAAGACTCAATAGGTTGTGTACTTCGCCAACAAGACGAAACGAAAAGAAAGGAGTCTGCCATCTACTATTTGAGCAAGAAGTTTACCGACTGTGAAACTCAGTATACTATGCTTGAGAAAACGTGATGTCCTCTGGCTTGGGCAGCCAAACGTCTTTGACAGTACATGATTTGTCACACTACTTGGTTAATCTCCGATATGGATCCGATCAAGTATGTCTTTGAAAAACCTGCTCTCACGGGAAGGATTGCCTGTTGGCAGATGTTGTTATCGGAATACGACATTGAGTACCACGCTCAAAAAGCCGTCAAAGGAAGTATTTTAGCCGATCATTTGGCTCATCAACCGATTGACGATCAGGAATCAGTCGGATTTAACTTCCCAGACGAAGATGTCATGTATCTGAAAATGAAAGATTGCGATGAACCGCCACCTAGTGAAGGGCCAGAACAAGGTTCCCAATGGGGACTAATCTTTGACGGAGTTGTCAACATTTATGGAAACGGAATTGGAGCAATCATTGTAACACCTCAGGGTACCCACATTCCTTTCACTTCCAGATTGACATTCAAGTGTACAAACAACGAGGCCGAATACGAAGCTTGTATCATGGGTCTCGAAGAAGAAATTGACTTAAGGATTAAGAACTTGGATGTGTATGGAGACTCCGCCCTGGTTATCAATCAAATCAAAGGAGATTGGAACACATACCAATCAGGACTGATTCCTTACAAAGACTATGCGAGAAGGTTGTTACCATTCTTCAACAGAATCGAGTTTCATCACATCCCTCGTGAAGAGAATCACATGGCTAATGCATTAGCCACTCTCTCTTCCATGATTAGTGTAGGTCAATGGAACGACTTGCCTAAGATTGACATAACGCGCCTAGAACGGCCCGCTTACATCTTCGAAATTGAAGCAGTCATAGACGATAAACCTTTGTATCACGATATCAAATGCTTCCTTCAGAAACAAGAGTACCCACCTGGGGCATCCAGAAAAGACAGGAAAACCCTCAGAAGATTGGCATGTAGCTTCTTTCTGAGCGGTGATACACTCTATAAGAGAAACTTCGACATGGTCTTGCTCCGATGTGTAGACAGACCAGAAGCAAACATGCTGATAAAAGAAATTCACGAAGGATCCTTTGGCACTCATGCCAATGGACACACAATGGCAAGGAAAATTCTGAGAGCAGGGTACTATTGGTTGACAATGGAATCCGATTGCTACATGTACACGAGGAAGTGTCACAAGTGTCAAATATACGCAGACAAAATCCATGTACCGCCAACGCATCTCAAAGTTCTTTCTTCCCCATGGTCTTTTTCTATATGGGGAATTGACATGATTGGCATGATCGAACCCAAGGCTTCGAACGGACATCGGTTCATCCTGGTAGCCATTGACTACTTCACCAAGTGGGTCGAAGCAGCATATACACCAATGTGACCCGACAAGTCGTGGTCCGCTTTATCAAAAACAATATCATATGCCGTTATGGTTTTTCGAGCCAGATCATTACTGATAATGGATCTAACTTGAACAACAAGATGATGAAAGAGTTGTGCGCTGAGTTCAAGATCGAACACCATAACTCATCTCCCTACTTGCCTAAGATGAACGGAGCGGTAGACGTTGCTAACAAGAACATCAAGAAGATTATTCAAAAGATGGTTGTAACCTACAAAGACTGGCACGAGATGCTACCCTATGCTCTTTACAGTTATCGCAGGTCTGTCCACACTTCAACAGGGGCAACCCCTTTCTCTCTAGTATATTGCATGGAGGCAGTGCTTCCGATAGAAGTAGAGATCCCATCAATCCGGGTATTGATGGAAGCTAAGCTAACAGAATCTGAATGGTGTCAAAGTCGACACGATGAACTGAACCTAATCGAAAAAAAGTGAATAACGACTCTATGTCATGGTCAGTTGTATCAGCAAAGAATGAAGAAAGTGTTTGACAAAAAGGTCCGACCTCGCGCCTTCAGAAAAGGAGACCTTGTGCTCAAGAAGATACAATCATTCCTCACTGGTTCCCGGGGAAAATGGACTCCGAACTATGACAGCCCCTATGTGGTCAAGAAAGCCTTCTCAGGCGACGCCTTGAGACTCGTAGCCATGGATGGAGAAGAGTTTGCATATCCCACGAATGTTGACGTAGTCAAGAAATACTTCGCCTAAACAAAAAAAAATGTCTCGGTGGATTAAAAACCTGAAAGGGTGATCCAGACAAAAATTAGAGACATAAGCAAAAAAAACTCATCCCGATGGATTGGAAATCTCAAAGTACAATCCAGGCAAAAGTTAGGGATTAATGGCAAGTAACTACGTTCGACAAGGTTAAATCCCCAGCAGCAATGTCGTCCATCAAAAGAACTTCCAATCAAGGTCATCTTCGACAGAAGCTCAGGATGTCCAGAATTCAAAGTTGGTTGAAGGATAATGGTTGTTATGTTTCAATGTAGCCCTTTTCCCTTAAATTACCATTTTCTAAACTTTGTAAATACTCTATGGGATCACGCGCTTAGCTGATTTCCATCCTATCAATAAAATTTGAGCCCTAGTGCTTTTGTTTGTAATCCTTATTTGTTTTAGCTTTACAGAATGACATTTTTAACATGATCAACGATTCTTGAAATAAAACAAAAATGAATTTACTTGTCAAATTTTTTTTTCTGCTTTTAAAATAAAGATGGCATTTTATTTTGACTTTGAATATTGAAAAGAACATCGTTCGCTTCTCCAGAGGTGATTGAACCTCAAAGTGCAGAATCAAAGTACTCCTTCTAAACCAGTACATCTGAATGAAGGATCAACGGTGTCAGAGACCATGTTTCATCTGAAATCCCCGACAGAGTTCGTACCTCTTAAGACCGATTGAACAATTCTTTCTCCCCACAGGGACCGTCTTTCCTAAGCAAGGCAGGATTGCTATTTTGGACCAGGGATACTTTTAACCCCCGCATTGGCCGAGTATCCCTTCTTGTTCGTTCACTAGTCTGTATGTCGCGTCAGTTTTGTCAGCATAAACAAAGATACATCATGTATTATTGATTCACATTTATATTCATATTGCATCACTATCATTCTAGTCGGTCTTATCCCCAAGTGATAAAGTCCTCTCATCAATCAAGTTGTAAGTTCTTTCCTCGCCAGGAAATGTTTTGTCTGAACAATCTCTCTCCCCTAGTTTATTTCTGGATTGGAGACGGTCCTCGACCACTTTGATAACTTGAACCTCTAAAAAGCAAGAAGACATTCGACAAACGTCACTCTTCACCATCAAAGATGATATTTACGCTTTCCCGGATTAAGGAAAATCCCCAGGGAAAGCCTCGCAACTAAAGGCTCTCAGCAACACATTGGTTTTTCTCTTCAGAAAGTCAACGTTAATGAAGTTACCAGCACCTCAAAATTGGATTACGTCACATGGCATTTCTCCGAAAAGATCTCAAAGAAAAAGTATGATGTAATATCCCCGAGTGAAAAGCAATCTCTCAGGAGACTCGTTTTCCCCCAGTAGAGTCAACAAATGGCATCTCCAATGGAGAAGTTTGCACACGTCTACAACTCAGACAAATGGGTCCCCCAACACGCCTGACATCAAATTTTTCAATCAAATGGTGTCTCCCCCAGTAAGCTCGGTGAGAAGTTTGATGAAAACTGCTACACATAACATCCCTTGTCAAGGAAGAAAAAAAACTGAGACTAGTTCCTTGGCTGAAGACCAGGATCGAGGGGAAGTTTGTTTCAAAAGAAATTGAGACTAGTTCCGTGGCTAAAGACCAGGATCGAGGGAAAGTTTATTGACAAAAGAAACTGAGACCAGTTCCGTGGCTGAAGACCAGGATCGAGGGGAAGTTTATTGACAAAAAGAAAATGAGACCAGTTCCGTGGGTAAAAACCAAGATCGAGGGGAAGTTTATTTAAGAAACTTAGACCAGTTCCGTGGCGGAAGACCAGGATCAAGGGGAAGTTTTTATCTTTTCTAAGCATCATTGCTTAGCAAAAGAAGATGGATGGGCAAACTGCCATTCATAACCACTGTCAAAATTTTGGGTCTTCCGATATTTAATCCTCTTGCACCCCGAATGCCCGAATACCTTCGCCATTCACACCTTCGGGTCCAAGAAGATTAAATAGGGGCATCTATCATATCCCAAATTTTGACCACCAAGATTTCCCATCATTATGAAAATCATCATCACAATATGGATGTACTTTCATGCCTCATCAATCTCCTCAAAGATGATTGAGCATTCACCACAATCAAGAACTAGGGTTTTTGAGCCCTCTCAGAGCACTTAGACAAAGGATCAATCAAGGAATGACATGATCTTCAACTTATCTAACCTCTCAAACACCTATAAAGGATCAAGAGGACTCCCACATCAAGAATCAAGCACAAGGTTGCAACATTCCAAGTGGATTAAGCCTCAAGATCGCTAGTGTCACCAAATTAGGGTTTTGGTCGACCAAGGCCTCCAGATGGAATTTTTCCTCTGGGCATGAGCCGATGCTTCAAAGCATAACCCAAGATACTCCAAGGGACCTCATGGACCCAATCATCAAGTCAATGCATTTACCAAAAAATCAGGAATTAGGGTTTCTTGACCTAATTCACCCCTAAGTTGACTTTTGGGACAAAGCATGAGCCAAGACCTCAAGACATGATTTGAGGGCCTCCAATACACCACATTGATCCATTTGAAACAATGGATTGGCCCAAGAAGCTTGGCTCACAAGTTTCAATTTCACCAGGACCACAATTAGGGTTTTAAGGAAAAAGTCAACTGTGCCTTTGACTTTTGACCAAGACATGCTCCCAAACCTTGGGACATGATTCAATACACCCTATAACACCTATGGAATCCATCCATTAGGTTTGATTTAGGTCAAGGACTTGATTTGACAAAGGATCGCATAGTTTGGATTTCATCCGATAAAAAGTCAACTGTGCACAAAATCAAGTTTGACTTTTTGGAATTTTTCACAAATATGGTTCCCCTAAGTCAAAAATAATGTTAATGTATGTAATTGAACATCATTCATTAAGAAAAATCAAGAAAAGTGAGGTTTATTGCAAAAGGGGCAACCATAAGAAACCAAAAATTTTCCAAGTTATGGAACAAAAGTGATTTTGGTACCAACTTCCAAGGCTCATAACTTGAGATCCAAGCAACCATTTTGGGTGATCCAAAGCTGGATTTGTAGGTCTTGCTACACTCTACAAAAGCTTCAACTACCTCAGACTCCAATTCTTCAAGGATTTTGAGTGTTGGATTGATCAAAATCACAAAAACATGAAAATGACACTTTTTCCAACACTTAGTGAAAATCTGCCTAAGTTACCAGCCTTGAACATCAATGTTCATGAGGTTTTTTTAGTTGGATCCAAATAGTTTCAAAATAAACTATGATCACACATGTTTTGTATCATATGAGGGCTTTTTAAAAAGCATAAGAGCTTCCCATAACTCAACCTAAACAGGGAGATATGATCATCTCAAAATCACTATTTCCAACTGCCTTGTACAAGGCAGATTTTGTGCATTTGCTCGATTTGGTAAATTTGGACAACTCCAAGCCTTGTCATACATTTGGACACATCTGAGGATAAAACAAAAGGAGAATGATCTGATCCCCAAGCCTCCAAAGTCCAAGAATCTACACTTAGCCATAACAAACCTAAAAAGGCTAAAAAGGTGCCAATACTCCAATTTTGTTTCGAAGCATTCAATGGATGCACCAAGGTGGCATGGACTGACACATTCCTAACTGAATGAGTCAAGAATCAGTATTGAATCAAAGAGCCATAGGCCTGTGCCCTAACCTCAAGTAAATGGCTATAGGAGACTAAAGATTCCCTTGGATCAACATTGGCCAAAGGCCTGTACCAGCTGCCATTCACTATTGCTTGCAAAACAAACTTGCTTTTCTATAAATAAAGTTCATTTGTGCTTAGTTTGAATACACCAAAGCACTACAACTGATGTTTTCCTCAAAATCTCTCTCTTTAGGCCAAAATGCCTTCTTTTGCAAGTCATCTCTGAGTTTTTAAGTTAGAGAGCAATTCCACCACAGCTCATGATCCAAACACATCCAATATGTTATATCTAAGCTGTCCAAACACTCACTTTTAACCTGAAACACCAAAATTAGAAAATCCACTTCCAAAACCTCAAAATTGGACTTTTCTGCATTTTCCAAGCCATGCCTTGATTCAATCACTTCCAAAACCAAATAAGGCCTCAAACAGACTCCAAATATCATCCTCAAACTGTACCAGTTGGTTTCCCTCATTTGGAACACCATTTGAGAGAGTTGCCATATTGGTTACTTTTGCCCCTTTTGCAAGAAAGAGCTAAAACTTGTTCCTGAGGATTCCAGCTGGTTTTGATCATCCTAAAAGCTTCTAAGGGATCAATCAAGAGTGTCGAAAGCATTGGATTACTACTGGCATAAGGATCTTGACAGTTAGCACAAAAAGCTTCAAGAGGTAAGTGCATGACAGCTTGAATTCTTTGAATTATGCATTCCTTTGATGTCCATTGATCATAAACATCTCATGCATGTTGTATATGTTGTGTTTGAACCAATTTACCCTGCTATTGTTGACTGAGTAATGAGATAGCATAGAACATGCAAATCTAGGCCTATTTTGAAACCACTATTGGGTTTTAAAATAGGGACACTTTATGAAAATTCCAAAAGCACCATTAGATTCCTCATGAAATTCTAGGCCAGATGCACCTAAATTTTGTCTAAATCCATGGAGAAATGAGAAAGTTAGAGGCTTCACGTAAATTGCCAAAACTTGCCTTGCCTTGGCCTTGGCCAGGCCTGAAAACAAGGCACCCCATATATTCACATGGGGTGGTTTTGATACACGGATGTATCACCACCCCAGTGGTAGCGCGCATGTGTGTTTGTGTATGAGGTCGTGGATTCAAACCCCACCCAGACTTTTTTTACTACTCTCTCATTTTTGCTATTTTTTTCAATATTTTCATGTTTTTGTTAATTAATTCAAAAATTAATTTCTCTCTCAATTTTAATTATTTTTTATTGATTCTTTTTTTGAAAATTCACAAAAATATTAAAATATTTTATTCCACGAAAATTTTACAAAAATATTATTTATTTCATATATTTGATAATTTTGTAAAGAATTATATTTTTATTTGTTTTTAAACATTAAAAATATTTCTTTCTCTTGGTTTTGCAAAATTCAAATGAATTTTAAATCATCCCATAAATGAAACATGATTTTCCAAATATAAATCCAAGATCACACAACCTTTTTTCACATGTTTGATTATTTTAATTAAATTTTTATTCAATTAAAATACATTTTAAAACCAAAAATTAGGGTTTTGATCATTTTCGCCCTAACAAATCTTTTCAAAAAATTTTGGGCCTCTATTAGAGTGTAAGACCCAATCCCTTTTTAACCAAAAACCTTTTTGGGCCTCAGTAATTGTATAAGACCCATTGTGTTTTCAAAAACCTCGGCGCGATCGCCGTTTTCAAACAAATCATTTGGGCCTCTCCTTGAGTTGTAAGCCTCATCCCTTGTACAAAAATAAACCTTTGGGCTTCTCTTTGAGTTGTAAGACCCATTTCTTTGTAAGTAAAACCTAATTTGGGCCTTAGTCATCGTATAAGTCCCGATACAATCTTCAGATCAACGGTACGATTACTGTTTTTCATCCGGGCCTCTCCTTGACTATAAGCCCCAACAATCTTTTCAAAACAACTTCCCTTTTGATTTAGGTTCAAATTCATAGTTGTTATCAAAACTTTCTTTAATTTCTTAAACAACTAACCATACAGCTGTTACAATGGAAGCTTGCTCGCCTGTAAGTTTTTATCAACTTTCTTTACATATTGTCATATATATATATATATATATATATATATATATATATATATATATATATATATATATATATATAACTGTATTGCTGGAAGCTTGCTCACCTGTAAGTCCTTCTTTCATTCTTTTAAATACTTGTCATATATATATATATATATAACTGTATTGCTGGAAGCTTGCTCACCTGTAAGTCCTTCTTTCATATCTTTTTAAATACTTGTCATATATCAACTGCATATATACTTGTATATATGCTAAGAGTTTTCCTCGGCAACTAGGTCTAGAACTAGGTAAAGCCAGTTGGTCACTCATAAATATAGTCAAAACTAGTTCCCCATAGGAATGTCCAGATACAATCTTGCCTTCTCTTGGGCTTAAACAATATGGAACAAAGAGAAAGGCATTATTCTCGGTGAAACTTTTCTCAGACTGTCACTATTAGAAATTGTCAAAGAAGTTCATTTCCCCAGAGAGGATTAATTCTCGGTGAAACCTCTCTTGAATTTCTTCAAACCCTATAACTGTTCACTAAAGAAAAGATTATTCCGGGTGAAACTTTTCTTGAAAATTTCTTAAGTTTGGACCCACATGCTTCCTAAAAGCATCCCAGCCTCCTCTTGGACTTTGTACAAGGACCCTCCGGCTTCTTCGAAGTTCTCATGCATCCTCTTGGGCTTAATACAAGGACCCTGAAGACCTTTTAAAGGTATAAGACATAACTTAGTCATCCTTTGGTAGAGCAGTCTTTCCAGAGTCAAAACCTTGGACAATTTAGGGTTGATTCTCATCCCTTAAAACACTTGCCTCCTCTTGGGCATCATACAAAGATAAATTCTTCCATACCAGTAGACTTGGACAGTCAAACCTCCTTTTGGGACCCCAAAGACATTCTCAAGTTCCCTACAAACACAGGAAAAACCCTGGTCATTTTAATCAATCTCCAGTAGAGTTAAAACCCCCATAGGTTCTAAAACTTAATATTTATCCAAAATTTCCCCAGCTAGGGTAAAACCACTATCAATAAACCTTTATCAGAACCTCAAGGCATCTGATACCTCAACTCTTCTATAAACCCTCAGCAAGAGTTGATCCCCCATTTTGGACGTACCTCTGATCTCAATAATCCTCAGTAGAAGCCAGCATCCTCTTAGGCTTTGTATAATGATTTTTCCTCAGCTGAATTAGCCCCAACAACACCCTTTTGTTGGGGCCATCTTCTTTCTTAAAACACTCTCTTGTTGAGTTAACCCTTTTTAGCCTCAGTCTTGGGCTTTGTACAAGACAAACAAAGCACTCTCTTGTTGAGTCAATCACCTTAAGGCACTCTCTTGTTGAGTCAACCTTTTTCAGCCTCCTCTTAGGCTTGGTATAAAGATTTTTCCCAGCTAAGTTAGCTTCAAAATGACTCTCTTGTTGAGTCAATCACCTTTCAAAGTACTCTCTTGTTGAGTCAATCACCTTTCAATACTCTCTTGTTGAGGCAATGGTACCAAAAACACTCTCTTGTTGAGTCAGTCATCTTTTTAGCCTCAATCTTGGGCTTTGTACAAGACATATATAAACTTTCTCCAACAAAGTCAAAATCTTCATAAACTCCTTTTAAAGATTGGGACAAATATCTTCCCCCGCGAAGTCAATTCCTCCCAGCCTTCTTTTAGGCTTTGAGAAATAATGTCCCTAAGCAGAATCAATCTTCTTTTCAGCCTCCTCTTAGGATTTGTATAATGATTTTACCCAGTAAGGTCAGCCTCAATCTTGGGCTTTGTACAAGACACCTAAAAATCCTCAGTTGAGTCAGTCAACTACCTTCCAACCCCTCAATCTTGGGCTTTGTACAAGACACCAAATAAAACACTCTCTTGTTGAGTCAGTCTCATTTCAGGCTCAATCTTGGGCTTTGTACAAGACACCGTATAAATCTCTCCAGCAGAGTCAATCTTCTTTTAGACTCAATCTCGGGCTTCGTACAAGACAGATAAAACCTCTCACCAACAGAGTCAGTTCCCCATTTAGCCTCAATCTTGGGCTTTGTACAAGACAGATAAAATATTTCCCCGAAAAAGTTAACTTTTAGCCTCCTCTTAGGCTTTGTATAATGATATCCCCCAATGAGTCTGTCTCTTTTTTAGCCTTAATCTTGGGCTTTGTACAAGATAGGTAAATACTCTCTTGTTGAGTCATCCTTTTCCAGCCTCCTCTTAGGATCTGTATAAGGACTTCCCCAGTGGAGTCAATCAACCTCTTAGCTTCAACCTTGGGCTTTGATCAAGGCACACAAAAATCAACATCCCCCTCAGAGGAAATCAAAATCAATCTGCAGGAAGTCATTTCCCCGTGTTATCACACATCAAAACAGGCATTCAAAACAAACCCTAATCCCAGATAACTGCTGTAAGTGGCACACTTGTTGATTCAAATATCCAAGCTATCGTTTATCTCTTATCCTGGTAAACTTCCTCTTTCATCTAATTGCTGTAAGTGGCAAGCCTCTGGATTATTTACATCCACGCCACTGCCCATCTCTTAGCATGAAAGACTCCTAAGGAAAAATGGCATTGCTCTACACTGAGTTAAAGTTTTCTCCTTCAGGATAAATCCCCTATAAAGGAAATTATGGCATTGCTGGATTCACATATCCTAGTTAAAGTAATTCTCCTTTATAATCAGTCACCCAACAACTGTGATAAACAGACGAGATATCTCCCTTTAGAGATGACAAATTCTCTCTCCGTCAAACCTTTTAGCTTCAATCTTGGGCTTTGAACAAGACACACCTTTAGCTTCAATCTTGGGCTTTGAACAAGACACAAATATTCCCTTTAGCTTCAATCTTGGGCTTTGAACAAGACACCAAAACATCATCTTTTTCCTCCCATAGAATAGGAGGAACTACGATTGCTCTGATTTCACTGTTTATTTAACGGGAATACGTAGGCATAAGATTGCGAAATCTTAGCGAGCACACCAATCAAAAACTCTAGGTCCAGTACCTTCACACCAATCAAAACTGAGGTCCAGTACCTCACCAAAATCAACAAAAACTTACCCTATCTCTCTCAAACATCTCCCAAAGAATAAATTTTCCCAACCCACAACAGATAAACACCATCAAGTATAAAAGCAGAACCTATTGCTAACAACCTGTGGATAACCACATATAAGATGGGTAATTGACAACTCCCCATTGCATAACCTGACCCCGAAATCCCCGAATCTCTTAAGCGTTTGTTCAATAAAACATTCGCGTGCAAGGTTAGTTTTAGATAGCTTCCCTTTCCCTTCCAGCTTCACGGGATAAATAAGAAATCAGAAAGTAGCACCCCACTCCTACCATTGCAGTGAGGAGAAACCCATGGCGATAAGGTGGTCGCGTCACCGACAAAAATTGCACGCTACACAAAGGCCATAACTTGTGATCCAAGCAACCATTTTTTGCACTCCAAAGCTCAAATGATAGATCTTCTTCCATACAATAAGATTGTCGGACTGAACCATCCCCCAAAAATGCATAGATTTTGAGTTATAAGGCCATGAAGTTAGGGTTTCATGATGTTTTGAACTTTGACACTTAGAATTTTTTTAGGCAGAATCTGTTTCATGTTTTGGCCAACTTTGAAGACATTTTTCACCATGATCCAAGAAGATACAAGACCAAATGCAAACATCAATGTTGTAGTACATCATATCAGCTTTCCAAAGGGTACAAGAACATCCATTAATTCAACTTAAGCAAGAAGTTATGGACCTCTTAACATGGCATAACACAACTTATTTTTCTAGGCAGCATTGGTGCATAACTTACATCCCACGATTTTTAGCCAAACTTTGAGTGACTAGACAAGACTAATCCTTATCCAATTCAACAAGAATCTTAGCTAATCATGGAGAACCTGCAAGTTTAAGCCATATGTCAAGAATATAGCCCTTTGAAAGTCACGAAACATCATTGCTAGCTATGAAACTTAAATTTTGTTTGCAAGCTTTAATGTGGAACATTGAATCAGCAATAGATAAGCCACACCAGTCAAGATGAGTCAAGAAACATGAGTGTTCAAACCTGCAAATATGGTTGGAGTCAAGATAAGAGTTAGACCAAAGAAGACTTAGGTACCTTGGCATTTAAGTTAAAGGCTACCAAGCTATATCCATTGGATAATAGAGTGATCCCTCATCCATTCACTATTCCTCCAAAAACAAACTTGTTCTCCTATAAATAGGAGTTATTTCTGATTATTTCAAACACACCAAAATAACTCTAAGTATTGTTTTCTCACTTTCACACTTTCATATCAAAGTTCAATTTTTCAAATAGTGAAAATCAAATTTCTCAAACCAGAGCAATTCCATCCAAAGCAAGGATCCAAAAACCTCACATACATCATATATGAGTGATCCAAACACTTAAACATCATCTGTAACATCAAATTCATCAAGATCATAGTTCATCCCAAGCAAGTTGCAGTTGGATTTGAGCCCATCAATCCATAAGGTTTCAATCCATTCCAAGCACATCAACACACTCCTTGAGGTCTAGGGAAGCTATCCAGGTTATCATTTCACATCTATAACACCTACAACTGAGGATTCGATTTCCTCTTGCACAGGTAAGTCTGAACTTCTCAAACTCCATGAATCATGCATCGTAAATGCTATTATTATTCGATTTGTGTGATGTGTTTTTGGGGCATTATTTCGCAATGGAATTTTGAAGGATGCTATGTTGAGGTTTCAAATTTACAACTGGTAGTGTTGTAATAATCTAGTAGATGTTGGATTTTTACATGAACTATGGCTGCTTTAGCTATCCCTGTTATGACTTTTGGTGATCAAATATCATGTTGTCATGTTTTTGATTTTGTTGAGGTGAATGGTATAAGGGTTAAATGTGTCGTTGCGGTATAGATTATCTGATATAGAATCTTACTGTCATACTTATTTGTTCACTTGTATATGCATTGTAGTCATATCGGTTTCAACATCGTGACGGCGGTTACCAATTCTTGATTTGATTTCTACTGCATTTTCTGACTTACGTGTGCATCCTATACGTTGTACTACGATCTGGAAAACATGTTGATTGTGGGTTTGATATTTTGTGCTTTTATATCTTGTATTTTACAATTGTTATGATTGGCGAATGGAAGAATGTGCTCTAGGTTTGTAAAGTTATTGGTCATAGCTCTTCATTTGGTCATTTGGACTCTTTCTTATTTCTTCTTTTATTATTTGTTAAAGAGAATTTGGTTTGAAGATAGCTTGTTGTTGGGCTCTACATTCCTGTTCAAGCCCATTTGGCTCCTTTCATTTACACTTGTGTTTTATTTTTGCACCTCCTATTACAACTTGACCTTTGTGAATAAGTTAGGTTGTCGTTGCTTTATTTTGTTTTAAAATCGAATTTTAAATCTATGGTTTCGACAAATCTATGTCGATTGTGCCATCAAAATTCTTACACATTAATTGGATAAATTTCGCCGCGTTATGGTCTTCATGTATGACACTCCTCAGGTTGTTATTACACACAAACCGGCTATGGAGCACATTATAACATACTCGATTCAATTTATGTTCACCTTTAATTAATTAAATAATTAAATAATTTTGTTTAGTCATTTAATTTTGCTAATCAATTTTAATTAATTTAATTATTTGATTTAATCGGATAATTTTAATAATTAATTTTAATTAGCCTAATTGATCGATTAACCAAATTCCAATCGCTTAACTTTATTAATCAATCTTAATTAACTTAATTATTTGATTACATTAATTTTAATCGAATAATTTTGATAATTGACTTGGATTAATCAAATTAAGTGATTTAATAAACTTTGACCATTTTGACTTTGCTAAATAAAATCGGGCCAAGATCGAGGGATTCCAAAACTCAAACCACCTCTTGTTTATACGCACTTGTTGTTTCATTTCATCCCCATTCGACAAAATGTACCCCAATTCCCATGACGTGTAATAATTTTATCGTTTTCCTTATTTTGTTTATGTCTTGCCATTGTATCACCCAAAATCATTTTCAAAATAATTCTCGATCCAACGTCAAGCCATCTTTCACACCTTTGTAAGTTGATTGCTTTTTAAGCATCACCATCAACCATATGGTCACCATACACAACATTCATAGCTTACTCTTGGGCTTTCTTACAATGGGACTTACTCGATCCATTACTTCTATTCGGTCGTTTAAAAGACTAGCCCACTTTGCTAGTGCACATAATTAAAATTCAATTCGATTGCTTTCCTTTACTTTTACTTGCTTGTTTTGTCTTGTATGATTAATAAAATCGAAACCCTCAAGCACTCTTGATCCATATATCAAGCCCTACCCCTGTCTTGTAAGTCGATTTCCTCATGCATCGCCATCAACTTTACCCAACACCTATTAGGACCTCATTTCCATTAGTTCAAGTCCTTACACCATTTCACATGCAAATTTAAACCTCGATCAACATCGAGTATTTTCTTCAAATCAAATTAAAACATCTAATCATACTTAAATACTATTTCTTAAAAGATGAAAAGGGAGGGGTTTATAGTCTTCGATTCTTCTCCTTAATCGTTTAGGTGGGAGTTGCCTTTCTCGCTGTCTAAACAAATGTCATATCTAAAACACTTCTAATCGGATAAGATTCAAGTCATTTTTTATAATCATTTAAATGAAAGGATGTGGTCTAGAGCCTTCTATATCTCTTTCCGAGTTCTTGGGATACGAGGAGCCTTCGTCGGTTATTCTAAGCACTCGTCGTTCGTTAAAACACTTAATCTATACTCAAACACTTTTTCAAAAGAACATTGTTTAGTCCATTCTATCGCGCATATAAACTAGTTCTTCCTCCTAGCCTTGAAGCAGACAAGCCAATGTTTAGCAGTTAGAATGTGACCTAAAAATTCATTCATTAAAAAACAGAAACCAACCAACCGTAATCCCATGAACTACGGATACTTTGATTCTTCATTTTTTCAAATGAAAGATACGTAGGCACAAGGGCCCCAATCCTTGGCATTCACCCTAATTAAAAACCATCTATTTCCCCCCTTAGAAGTGAATCCTTTACTCATTATTCCCTTAGGAGAAAAAAAAAACAAACTTAACTAACATTTCTCACAAATCGAATTAAGAGGTTCCCGTTGAGTACAACGGACGTGGAAGGTGCTAATACCTTCCCTTTGCGTAATCGACTCCTGAACCTAGAATTTGGTTGCGATGACCATTTTCTTATCCCAAAGGTTTTATCGATATTTTCCTATTCCTTCCTTGGAATTAATGAAGCTCGATGGCGACTCTGTTCAAACATTTTTTCCGCATCCATCGTGAAGGATCGTAGTTTTTAAGGTACAACACATGGTGACTCTGCTGGGGAGATGCATTGCCCTATGCTAGAGAGATTCAAGCCTAACTTGATTCGATTGGTGAGCGTTAGCTTCTCTTATTTATTTTCCCTTATTGTTTGCTTGCCTGTTTGATTATTTGTTATCTACTTGCTTGCTTGTCTTTATTTCTCCTATTGTTGTTTCTTGTGACATTGTTGGGGTTCTCTGATAATTGGTGCTTTGTGAGATAGGCTCTTTACTCGAGTCTGAGAAAAACATAGGATTTATGATTATGGTTGTGTAGTAAAGACCTACGAGGAGCCTTCCTCATGGGGACTATCGCACCTGCGAAAATCAACCGGCGAAAAAGACAAAAGAGTCGCCACCGAACGTTATTTATCTTGACGCAGGGAAAGGAAACGATCGAATAAAACCTCAACAAAGGGAATGAATAGTCATCGCAACCATAGCCTGAGTTTAGGAGTTGGTTACGCGAGAGGAAGGTATTAGCACCCCCTCGCATCCATCGTACTCGATGGGATCCACGCTTGTTGTTTCGATCAAATGGTGAGTTATCTAAAGCTCTAACTGCTAACTAGAGAGGAAGAAAAAAGAAAAGGTGACTCGGTAGGACATCGTCGTCCTAGGCCTACGTATTCCCTCGGGAATGGGAAAATCAGAGTCAACGTAGTTCGGAGACTACAGGATTGTGGGGGAAGGTTGCTCGCCAAGACATCGCCGCCTCGTGCCTACGTATCCTTAATCTAACGAGAAAGAGGAAATCAGAGCAGTCATAGTTCGACCTACAAGATCATTAAATGTTTTTTATGAGCGACGTTAAGTTCGCGCCCGGCAGTTAGGGTCGATGCCTGTTTGCGACAAAATAAAAGTAACGTGCTCATTTCTGAAAGTGATTTAAAACCCGGTTAATCCCGAAGGATAAAATGATTTGAACTTTATTTGTGTTTTTTAGACAGAAGTGGCTTAAGTTAGTTTGAAACTTGTATTGCACTAAAGTCAATGACATAGGATCGAATGCGTCGCACATCGACCCAAGACGGGACGTATGCTAAACACTCTAGGAAAGTGAAAGGAAGTCCCCCACTCTCCATTTCCCATGTACTTAAGGCTCATGGCGTACAATACTTGTTGTATTTATTAGGTGTTTTGAACTTGTTTTGAGATGAGAAGAGAAAGGACTCTAAAAGTTGCAAAGAAAAAAAACTAAGGGAGACTAAGCCCTAATGTTGTCATGCATCATGGCCCAAAGATTGAGGTTAGGGGACTATCTTACTTGTTATCATACATGGATTGCAAACCTAATCTCTCTCCTACCTCCATCTTAATTGGAAATTAAGTGGAGCTAGGAATCCTAAGGGATCATGTGAACATCACAAGTAAACATTAGACTAAACAATCACCACAGAGAAAATAGAAGGGAGAATTAAGATGAAATAGGATTCATGTAAGTGTAACATCAATGTAAAGCACCATAAACTTACCATCTCCAATCCAAGCTCAACTAATGAATAGTTGAAAGCAAAGTGTGCAACCATGCAACTATGGCTATGTTAGAGTCCTAAGACTACACTATGATGAACACTAAACAACAACCAAAGTTAGAAGTGTCCTAAAGGTATGAGATCCTACTAGGGGCAGTAGCTAAACACTGCTCTATCTTATCTAAGTTAATGTCCTAAGGGAGCATGCAAAAGTGTTAAGTTTTATCTTACACCATCACCTAAACATGTATCATTCACAAGCTATACCAAATGAACTTCTCAAAGTTAGCACAAGTGGAACTAATCCATGTATAAGCAATACACAAGGTATGAAAAATGTAAAATGAATGCTTGAAGCATTGAGGATTGATTATGAAATTCACTTTAGGTCATGTTCAAATGATTTGCAAGTTATGCACAAAGATCTTATCTTAAGCATCTTTTGGACAATTATGAACATATGATGAACAACCAAGTGTGAAAGGAATCCATGAAAGCCTAAGGTCAGAATTGAATCATGTTATTAAATTTGTAAACATGTCAAGTTATCACTCATGTCATCTTGGCAAACCAATATCCAAAGACAATACAAACAATTGTCAAACTAGCATCCACACAATACCACAAAATCATGTTAAATGGCAAGCAAGGAAAGTGAATCCAAATCATGTTAAATGTGTACCTAAGTACAAGAGGCAGTGTTAAATGACATATAAATTATGTTTGAAATGTCAACAAATCATCATGGGATTCACACCAATTAGCATTCAAGAAGTTAGGCAATTCTAAGCAAAGAAAGTACCTAAGACATGTTTCAAGTGTTCATGAATCAAACCATGATTAAGAAACCACTAAGTTGGTATATGAAGACCAAGGTTAGAAGTGAAATAACATGTATAAATGCTTGAGATCAATTTTGAAATGTCACACAAGTTTGCAACAAATATCCTCTCCAAAGCCCATTCAAGTTAGGCAAACAAATCACCTAAACATTTTCCTATAAGCATGTATCTTATCATTCAAGTAAAAGGAATGAAATGGCATGGAAATTTAAGGTCAAAGCATCCGAGTCAGAAGTGAATGACCTATAATATGTCCTAATTGAACCCCAAAGAAATTGTGCAAAGATGCATTTAAGTGGTGTCAAAGGAGGAGGCAATGTGGAAGCACAATTCAAGTTTTCATACACACAAAGGTAAACAGCATTGAAGGCATGTGAAATGGCATGTGAGTCCATGTGGGGAGGCCCTATATTATGCTAAAACATACATGAAAGAGTGAACAAAGTATCCCTAATAGAGGGTGGCATGAAGGTATGATCAAATCAATACACCTATGTAAGTATCAAGTAGCATCGAGCATCCAATTAGGTTTATACAACGCATGTAATCCATGGTCAAGAAACAATATCCAAGCATGTCTCAATTTTGTATCAAAATACACTCATGGGTGTGTCAAAACTCATCCCCAAAGTTGGCCTAAGGTAGCCTCACACAAATGTCAATCCAAACCTAGCTCTAGGCATACTTACATATGACATGTTCACATTGGAAAATAGATGAAAAATAGCAAAAGGCCTTTGAAAATTATGAAAAATAAACCATGTCATTTTAAGGCCAGTGAGTGATCACATGCAAAATATTGGATCCAAATCATGCACCAAAATCATTCAATTAACTGCAAACATCAAGCACATGTCAAGGATGATCATCTAAAGCAAAGATCAAAATATGAAATTCAAAAGCATTCCAAAATTCATGGACAATGCACCAATACAACATCAACATGTTAAGAAAATCAAGGTCTAATTCCATACCCAAAATCAGGCTCAAAACGTTAAAGGAAGGTCCCATTCTATGGATTGCATTACAAGGTATCTCAAAATGAACACATCATAGTCAGAAATTGAAAAAAAAATATTAAATGCAGCCAAAAGTAAAAATAAAATTCACTAAAAATTAATTAAAACTTTCAGGTATCCCGATGAATGTTTTCATGATTTTATAGCATTATTTTCTATTTTTAAAATTCCAATTTAAAACGCATTCAGAAAAAGAAATTAAAAAAACAAGAGAAGGGGAGGGGGTGTCACACTAGTAACTCGCTAGTCTAATATTCATGTGCGCATAGCAAAAAAAAAATAGACCCAAGAAGAACCCAAAGTCTGGTGGTGTATGGTGGTCCCTCTTGACCTAGGGATTGATCTGAACCGTTGGATTTCAAGGCACAAACTCTTAGAATGGTCCAAGGGACCACATGGAGGGGCGCATGGAAACAAACACGGGGACGCATGCGCGGTACCAAAGAGAAGGTTACTCGGATGATGACAAGTGTCTTCAGTGGGGACACATGTCATCGCCGGAGCGGCCACACGCACCACCCTTTTCCCATCTTAATAAAAAGCATGGTGAGTGAAAACATCATCATTTGTAACGTGAAACCCTCCCTCCATGTCTACCTCTCTTATCTGAACACTCCTTTCCTTCTACAAATAAACATTAACCTAAACCCTAAGTACCCGCAGGTGAAGACGGTGGCACGCGGTGGCCGCCGCCGTCCTCCTCCGGCCAACCGCCCCCAAACCATAAAACTCTCTACCCGAGCCCCCACTCAAATTTCGCTCTCGTTACGAATCCAGCATCAATTTTCTCTAAAGCTTAGCCTAACGACGGAATCGAGTATACAGAAGTCGAAATCAAATCACAATGGACATTAGGTCCATGGCCGCAGCTACGAGATAGAAACGAAGATATTTGTACCTTCACGATGACGCTAACGGCGAACTTGTTTGGTACTTTCTTTTTCCTTTTCTTCTTCTCCCTCTATTCTCCTATGTGAAATTGTTGATGTTAAGAATTCTTTTTCTTCACTTTGCAAATTCTTCTTCTTCTTTGTGGTTCTGAATTTGTGGTATGATGTTGAATGGAATTGCAGAGGCTTCGATGTCGTGGCGATGTTCGAATTGCCGATTTTAAGCTGTCACGGGTTTCTTCTGGTTTCCGATTCCTTCTTTGAAGTTGGTTGATGAAGGATTGGAAGGGGAAGTTGCAGGTTTCCAATTGAATTCGTGATGGTGGATCCTGAAGTTTTTATGAGGAGTTCATGGTGGTTTCCGATTGATGAAGAATTGGTTGACTTGAGGAGATTGAAGATGGTTGCTATGGCTTCAAGAGGAGGTTCGAGGGAGAGAGTTGGTTAGAGATTTTTTGAGAAATCTGTTAGGAGCTTCTTTTTCTGTTAGAGGTTTTTTTTTTATTAGTGAATTGTTCTGTTATGAGTTTGTTGTTGTGAAATCCAATTGCTGAGATGGGCTTCTATTTTTTTGTTAATTTTTTAACTGCAACTGAACTCTAGTGATTCTCAAATGCAGTTCTGTTAGGTGTGTTATGAATTGGATCGAAAAACTGGTGTGTAATACTTTACTGCAGTATATTATATTTCTGTTATATGAATTTTCCTGTCCAATTCTATTGGAAAGTTTCTGTCATGAAAAAAAATCTATTAGGAATTTCTGCTATGTAATTTCTTATTTACTGCTGGGTATTTTCTCTGTTAGTCTCCTGATGCCAAACCATACAACAAAGAAGGAATAGCCGTCAATGTGTCATGACTGCACAGAACTCTCCCAATTTTGGAACACAATCTCAACATCTTCATGGAAATTAGCACCCATGATGGCAGTTTGGAGGTAGCCATTATTGCCTCCGGTAGGCGAGGTAGGAATGCTTCCAACATAGAAAACTCCGGGAATGTTGAAGTAGTCAGCAATTTTCAATGGAATGTCTAGTGCAATATATGATATAAGGAGCAGAGTTTGCAAGCATGATGGTTCGGCTTGGCTTGATCAATCCATAGTGGTAAGATCCTCGAGGGTTTGGTCTTAGTCCACTTGCTGTCAGGTTCCACCGGATAGTTCTGACTTGAAAGACATCTATTTGAGGACCTGGAAACTGTCCATTAATCAAGATCCCCTGTTGTTTAAGACCAAGAGGATAAATGTCACCATAGGTGACTTTCCATGTGAAGTACTTATATGGGTCTTTAAAGGTAACAGATGTGAAAGAGAAAAAGAATGTGGTAAGAAAAAGAATGAGATAAGAAGATATAACATTGTTTGATTTCATTTTGGTTTTAAAATGGATATTAAGAAGGAAATGAAATGGATACGAATTAAAATATGGTTTTGGATATTTGAATATAATTTGGATTTTGAGTATTGAAAATGGTTAATGACTTCAAAAAAAATAGGTAATGGTTTATGATGGATATCGAATTAGGTTTGGGAAAATGTAGGTTTAGATGGTTTAAAATGGGTAAAATGGTTTGAAATATGGATTGAATTTGAATTCGAAGGTTGAATGATGACGAACTTGAATAATGTCATCCAAATAAACCATAACCCTGCACCTCCCATCCTTAGCTTGATCTGAATCCTTGAACAAAATGAATTCTCGGGAATTTGATGCCATGATGAATATTTCCACAAGTAAACCCTTGAAAGCCACATGATTAGGGAAATAAACCTTAATCATGTGATAGTGAGCGCAAGAATATGATGCCTTTTGATAATTGAAATGGCTAGACTTTGAGAACCAATAAAATCATATCTCATGGCAGAATTCATTTATACCCTTGATGAAACCTTGATCTTCTGAGAAACACAGAGAAATAAACTCTGATTCCAGACCATGGTAAATTTTGGAGACGCATGGCCTAGTAGCTTGATGAAGAAGAAGTCCATGATAACCATACTTCACCACCCTAATCCCAAACTTCACTGCTTGATGAAGAACCAGAAGAATCAAGCTTTATTGAAGATATACCTCAGCCACTGTGAAACCCTAATTTTCAAGATTACTGATCCTCTTGAACCAAGGTCTGCTATGTGAGGTGAGGATAATGAGGCTTCAAAACCCTGGGATGAGGATCATGGATAGAAGGGAGTGATCCTCTTCCTTGTAAGTTTCAATCTTCTAATAAAATGGTGAACCAAATATGATGCCTTGAGGCATGAGAAGCCTTTGCAACTTGAGTGCTTGAGTATATCTCATTCTCTTTGCTTTGCACACTCAATGATGGTGATACCCTTGATACCATGCCTTGAGGAGACCAATGATGCATATGCAATGCTTATGACCTAACAGTACATGAAATGAGAAGCATAAGCCACCTATTGGGTATAAATAGGAGGGCAAATTTTGGGGTGTTACAACTGCCCATATTCAATCAACTTGGACCTGAAGGGTCGATAACAACGGTTTTCAGACATTTGAGGTACACGGAGATTGAATACTAAAAGAACCTAGAAATTTGCACTCTGTGGGGATATATCTTATAAAGTGTTTGCCAACCGAAGGTGGACTCAAAGTAAAGATGCCACTCGAAAGCTGAATTGAAAGGGATGTCGGTCGAAGGCGGACTTGCAATGAATTGGTTTAAGAAGGAAAGAAGGCCGGTCGGAGCCGGACTCATAACCGAAGGTTAAGCGAAACAAATGTCGGCCTAAGGCGGATTCACAACACAACGAAGGTGAACTTTGTAAGAAGAATGTCGGCCGAAGGCAGACTCGCAACGAATGATCTGAAAAGGGAGGAATGCCGGCTGGAGGCGGACTCACTATGAAAGGATAATAACCGAACGTGACTTCATCAAAACACAAAGGTAGGCCGACATGAAGGCGGTCTCATAACCAGAGGTTACCATCACAAGATGGATTTTCAGGAGGAAGGCCGACACGAGAGCAGACTCAGATCCAAACACAAAGGTAGGCCAACACGAAGGCGGTCTCATAACCAGAGGTTACCATCACAAGATGGATTTTCAAAAGGAAGGCCGACACGAAGGCAGACTCAGTTCCAAACACAAAGGTAGGCCGACACGAAGGCGGTCCCATAACCAGAGGTTACCATCACAAGATGGATTTTTAAAAGGAAAGCCAACACGAAGGTGGACTCAGATCCAAACACAAAGGTAGGCCGACACGAAGGCAGTCTAATAGCCTGAGGTTACCATCACAAGATGGATTTTTACAAGGAAAGCCGACACGAGGGCGGAATCAGATCCAAACACAAAGGTACGCCGACACGAAAGCGGTCTCATAGTCAGAGGTTACCATCATAAGATGGATTTTCAAAAGGAAAGCCGACACGAAGGCCGACTCAGATCCAAACACAAAGGTAGGACGACACGAAGGCAGTCTCATAACCAGAGGTTACCATCACAAGATGGATTTTCATAAGGAAAGCCGACACGAGGGCGGACTCAGATCCAAACACAATGGTAGGCCGACACGAAGACGGTCTCATAACCAGAGGTTACCATAACAAGATGAATTTTCAAAAGGAAATCTGACACGAAGGCGGACTCAGATCCAAACACAAAGGTAGGCCGACACGAAGGTGGTCTCATAACCAAAGGTTACCATCATAAGATGGATTTTCAAAAGGAAAGCCGACACGAGGGCGAACTCAGATCCAAAGGTTTGTAAAATCAACAGATCTACAAAGATGACTCCGCTGGGGGAAAGAGAAGCCTAAACAGACAACTCTGCATGGGAGGATAAGCATGATGAACGAATTCATCGTTAATTTCACCGGGGATAACGTAAGATTGAATCTCCTGAAATACACCATTTTTGCTGGGGAAAAGCCTTGAAAAGAAAGTATCAAACCTGACTTATGCTTCGAATGCATATGTTTGAATTTTTCTATGGCGTAATGCTCCATACAAAATGGAAATGCTACACATTTGGAGGATGTTATGCAAAGATTCTTATGCTATGCAAAAGAGGTGCCTCAGCAAAATAAATGTTGAAGATACGAAAGCAACTCCACTAGGGATGACAAATGTGACGCCCCCAAACTATACCCCCAATTAACACGCAATTAAAGCAGTAAAAGAAAATTCAAAAATTTGTCAGAGTATATTTGAATTTGCGGCATAGAAAGGGAGGAATCACATCAATTGTAACAAAACATACACATAACATGCAACACCTGCCCATAATGATATGCAACTGTGGGGTAGCAATCACACAGAGGAAACTTTGTTCCTTACACCCACTTTTCAGAAATTAGAATTAAAGCGGAAAATCTAAAATCTGATTAACATATATACATATACACATATAAACAGTTTGTCATACATCAGGTAGCATATGTACAACCAAAATATATCATCAGATATACAAAATAATCGCAAACGGCCACCCTAACTACCCGGAGTCACATATCAGAGCCGACCGACCAAAAGAATGAAGACGCAACGCTTCACAAAAAGGAATACCTCCAGCAGCTCTAATCTGCAACGCCTCATAGAGCGTTATAAAACAGCAGAAGGGTGAGAAAAACAACCATAATATAATTGAATAAAATTATATATATAAACACAAAAATGTACAAGTAACACATTCTCACCACAACCACATATAACATGATACCGCACAATTCTCAAGCATCGAATACCATTACACACCACACATATACCATACAATCATCAATCACATTCACAAATTCACACACAATTAATTCATGATTTATGCAATGCACATAGACCGACACAACGACTCTATGCACATGCCATGCGGTACCGACTTCCAATGTCTCATGTCTCATCATCAGTTCACTCAGGAACTATTGGAACCATCGCTCGTTACTGAGAATCTCAAGTAACTCCCCGTCGGGCCTACGATGTTCACCCCGTCGCTTTAGGTCCTCAGGCATCGCCTTATATTTTCGAGGCACACGACGTTAAGGATTGCTTTAAGTCTCCAAAGGAGCCCACAATCGTCTATAACCACCGCTTTAGGTCCTCAGGCATCGCCTCATATTTTCGAGGCACACGATGTTATAGCAATTTCCCTCAGGAATTAAACCGTCACTCAGGACGTTTCCACAATGCACACTATGATGCTTGGCATGCAATGACCCATGACATTCAATATGCACGCATACATACATTCATTCATCGATAAAACCACACTTTGCACTTATGCCCAAAACAATGCATTTAATTTCCATACGGCCACAAATCACCACAACATCATCTAAACACATGCATTTACATCATACAACAGCACCTTGCACAATATACCTCAATTACGTACAAGTATAACGACAAAAGTCAACAATCGACACTATTCCCGACTTTCCGACATAATTAAATCGGCTAACAATTCCAAAATCATCATAACAATAAAGTACTGCTCAATAGCTACGTAACGATACCAAGAATGTAAAAATCGGACAAACGGATCAAAAGTTACGAACGAAAACGAAAAACGATATTTTGAAAAGTCACATTTTGCAAAAGCTCTGCCCGTACGCGTACCACCATGAGCCATACGCGTATGAGCAGAGGCTCATTTTCCCAAAGATCACGTGTAAAAACCCATACGCGTAATACCCTCTCTCGTACGCGTATTGCCATGAAATGCTACGCGTATCATACGCAAATGGGCAGATGGCCGAGAAAACAAGCAGCCCATACGCGTATTGCCCTCATGGCTCGCCCACCATACGCGTAACGCCAAGGTTCATACGCGTATGAACATGCCCCATACGCGTATGACCTGGAAAAAACCAGAAAAATTCCTGCATAATTTGTTCCACGATTTTCCACCCAAAAACCTCCAATTCATCATCCAAATCTCAGAAAAACAGCAATTTGAAGTGTAATAACATACCACAAACATGTATGAACAATCAACAATGCATTCAACAAGATTTTTACCACAATCAAATTCATTTCTAATCAATTTTTACACAATCTAGGTTTTACTAATATTCTCCAAATCAATCCAAAAACAAAAATACAACACATACATAATCGTATACAATCATAGAATAATCGAGTTTCGCACCCTTACCCTATTTAATCGACTTTACAACTTGCTCTTGATGATTTTTCCACTCTTTTCTTCAATTTCTCTCTTTTCTCTCTTCTCTTCTCTTTTCCCTTCTTTCTTCTTTCTTTCTCTCTATTTTTCTTTCCCTTTTCTTTTCTATTTTCTTTTCTTACTAACTTAGTAAAAATATCTATGAAATGTCCAAAATACCCCCACACTCAAATATCTCGCAAACGTTCCCAAAACGCGATAAAATACAATCACGACGAAAAATAACATATTTTCACATAAAAGTCGAAAATAAAATAAAATAATAATAAAATAATCCAAAAAGACTCAATAAAATAAAATTGGCAAAACGGGGCGTTACAATTCTCCCCCACTTAGAAATTTCCGTCCTCGAAAATCTTACCTGATACAAACAACTCTGGATACGACTCCCGCATCCTACTCTCCAATTCCCACGTCAAATTACCCTCAGCAGCGCCTCCCCACGCCACTTTCACAAGTGCAATCTCTTTACCCCTCAACCGCTTCACCTCGCGATCCAAAATACTAACCGGTAAAGTCTCGACCGTAAGGTTATCTCTTACCTCAACCTCGTCCATTGGAATAACATGTGAAGGGTCCGGAACATACTTCCGAAGCTGTGAAACATGAAAAACATCATGCAAATTCGACAGATTCGGCGGTAACGCCACACGATACGCTACAACACCCACTCTCGCAGATATCTGGTAAGGACCAATAAATCGAGAAGTAAACTTCTTAGATTTCAAAGCACGACCAACACCCGTTACCGGCGTAACCCTCAGAAATACGTGATCACCCTCTTGAAACTCAAGATCCTTCCGTCTCCGATCATGATAACTCTTTTGTCTACTCTGAGAAGCCTTCATTTTCTCACAAATAAACTTTACCTTTTCCGTCGTTTGTTGCACCAAATCCGGTCCAACCACCGAACTTTCACCTGTTTCGTGCCAACACAACGGCGTTCGACATCTTCGTCCATATAAGGCCTCAAAAGGTGCCATTCCAATACTAGAATGGAAACTGTTATTATACGTGAACTCAACCAATGCAAAATAACTGTCCCACGTACCACCTTGTTCCAAAACACACGCTCTCAACAAATCCTCCAAAGACTGAATCGTTCTTTCGGTCTGACCATCCGTCTGCGGATGATAAGCCGAACTCAACCTCAATCTAGAATCCAAAGCCTTCTGTAAACTTTCCCAAAATCTCGATGTAAACCTAGGATCTCGATCAGAAACAATACTCAATGGAATCCCATGCAATTTCACAACCACACTGATATAGATCTCAGCTAACCGTTCCAAAGAAAAACTGATGTCAATCGGAATAAAATGCGCCGATTTAGTCAGCCTGTCCACAATCACCCAAATAGCATTATGACCTCTTTGTGTATTCGGCAATCCCATTACAAAATCCATCGAAATGCTATCCCACTTCCACTCAGGAATATCCAACGATTGCAACAAACCACTAGGCCTTAAATGTTCCACTTTCGATTTCTGACAAGTCAAACATGCATACACAAACTGAGCCACATCTCTTTTCAAACCAGACCACCAGAAAATCTTCTTCAAATCTTGGTACATCTTATTCGCACCCGGATGAATACTTAAATTACTCCGGTGTCCTTCCTCCAAAATCATTCTTTTCAACTCCGCATCATCAGGAATACAAATACGACCACGGAATCTCAAAACACCAAAATTATCCACCTTGAAATCCACATTCTCATTCCTCATCAAATCAACGAATTTCAAATCCAGCTTTTGTTTCTCACTAACCGACAACAAAAATTCATTAGCAACCTTCAACATTCCAAGCCTTACACTAACCGAAGTCACTTCACATACCAAACTCAAGTCTCTAAACGACTCCAAAAGTTCCCACTCTTTCACCATCAATGCGGACATATGCAACGATTTCCGGCTCAATGCATCGGCTACCACATTAGCTTTACCAGGATGGTAATTCAAGCCAAAGTCGTAGTCTTTCAAGAATTCCAACCACCTCCGCTGTCTCATGTTCAACTCTTTCTGATCAAATAAATATTTCAAGCTTTTATGATCACTAAAGACTTCGAACCTCGCACCATAGAGATAGTGCCTCCAAATCTTCAACACAAAAACTACAGCCGCTAATTCAAGATCATGAGTAGGATAGTTTTTCTCATGAACTCTTAATTGCCTTGAAGCATAAGCTACAACCTTACCTTCCTGCATCAGAACACCACCCAAACCAATTAAAGAAGCATTGCAGTACACAACAAACAGTTCAGTAGGATCAGGTAAAATCAGAATAGGAGCTGTCGTCAATCTTCTCTTCAGCTCACAAAAACTCTCCTCACACCGAATATCCCAAATGAACGCTTGACCTTTACAAGTCAACTGGGTCAAAGGCAATGCAAGCTTAGAAAACCCTTCAATGAACCTCCGGTAATAACCAGCCAAACCCAAAAAGCTTCGAATCTCGGTAACGGATCTAGGAGCCTCCCATTGTAGAACTGCTTCTACTTTAGATGGATCCACAGCAATACCATTACCTGAAATTACATGCCCAAGAAAACTCACCTCAGACAACCAGAATTCACACTTGGACAATTTGGCAAAAAGCTTCCTTTCCTTCAAAACCTGCAAAACAATACGCAAATGCTCTGCATGTTCCTCACAAGACTTAGAATAGATTAAAATATCATCAATAAACACCACCACAAAACCATCCAAATGCTCGTGGAAAATACGATTCATGTATTCCATAAACACACCTGGCGCATTAGAAACCCTGAACGGCATCACTGAATATTCATAATGACCGTAACGTGTTCTAAAGGCCGTCTTCTGAATATCCTCTTCTTTCACTCTTATCTGATGGTACCCCGTTCTCAAATCGATCTTACTAAATACACAAGCACCAACCAACTGATCCATCAGATCATCAATTCTTGGAAGCGGATATTTGTTCTTAATCGTCACTTTGTTCAACTGGCGATAATCAATACATAATTGCATACTCCCATCTTTCTTTTTCACTAACAAAACTGGAGCACCCCAAGGTGAAACACTTGGCCTCACGAACCTCTTTTCCAACAACTCATTTAACTGCTTTTTCAACTCCACCAATTCAGATGCCGACATTCTATAAGGTGCCATAGAAACAGGTCTAGTACCAGGAACTATATCTATCGAAAATTCCACCTTTCTCACCGGCGGCACATCTGAAATATCATTAGGAAACACCTCAGGAAATTCGCACACAACAGGAAACACTTCAAGAGAAACTTGACTATCCACAGTCAAAGATGCAAATAATCCAAACAACTGAGCTTCATCCGCCAAAAGTTTCTTCAACTCTTTGGTAGATAAGATACTCGAGTCTTCGTCTTCCTCAAGAGAAGGAAACCTTACAAGCTTATGATAACAGTCAATGTGCACCCGATTGAATTGCAACCAATTCATTCCCAACACCACATCTAAACCTTCCAACGGTAAACACACCAAATCCATCGCAAAGTCTTTACCATAAATGGTCAAAGGACAACTCAAACTCACCAAAGAAGTAGTTACTGACCCCATCGCTAGAGTATCAATAACCATCTCACCATCCATCGAAGACAACCCAAGATTCAAACGTTCCGCGCACTCAGACGAAATAAATGAATGAGTCGCTCCAGTATCAATAATAGCAATTAAAGGCGTATTATTAATAAAGAAAGTACCTCTTATCAGACGATCAGCACTTGAAGTCTGAGTTCCCGCCAATGAAAACACTTTCCCACTAGTCGGAGCTTTCTTCTGATTCGAAAACTTCAAGCTAATGTGACCAGGTTCCCCACAGTTATAACACTTCACTACATTCTTCCTTTTACAATCAGCTAAAACATGTCCGATACCACCACAATTAGAACACTTATCCACTTTCTTCCTACATTCCATCTGGCGATGACCCAATTCACCACATTTAAAACACCTAGGAGCATTAGACATACCTCCTCCACTTGACCTTCGATCAAAATTACCCCTTTGTTTACCTTTATCAGCCGGTGACACATACGGACCACCACGGAACTGTTGCTTCCCTTTCCTATCACTTACACTTTTATAGTGAGCAGAACGGGCCTTACTATCTTCATCATAAATCCTACAGCATTCCACCAAATCACCAAACCTTCGAATCCTCTGATATCCAATAGCCTGCTTTATCTCAGGACGCAAGCCACTTTCATACTTCACACACTTTGAAAATTCAGCAGTTGCTTCCACATAATGAGGATAAAACTGCACAAGTTCCACAAACTTAGCAGTTTAGTCAATAACCGACATATTACCTTGTTTTAGCTCTAAAAACTCAACCTCCTTCTTTCCTCGGACATCCTCCAGAAAATACTTCCTTAGAAACTCTCGGCTAAACACTTCCCAAGTAATCTCTTCTTCCTCCTCCTCAGCTTCCAACACCTGACGAGTACTGATCCACCAGTCGTCAGCCTCTTCATGTAACATATGAGTGCCTAACCTCACCTTATCATCATCGTCACAATCCATTACCCTGAAAATCCTCTCAATCTCTTTCAACCACAACTGCGCACCATCCGGATCATGCTTCCCTTTAAAGACCGGCGGCTTATTCTTTCTAAACTCATCATTTCCTGCAGCATTCGGTGCCCCCTGCACAGCTCGTGCCATCGCTTCCATCGCAGCAGCCAAAGTAGCATCATTACGACCAGCCATATTCTGTTCGTCCAAATACAGAAACTATGGTTAAACAACCACTTGCTCAACACAACTCGCCCAATATGCCAGACACAACAGACACAACTGACACAACTGACACGGACTGGCTCTGATACCACTTAATGTGACGCCCCCAAACTATACCCCCAATTAACACGCAATTAAAGCAGTAAAAGAAAATTCAAAAATTCGTCAGAGTATATTTGAATTCGCGGCATAGAATTGGAGAAATCACATCAATTGTAACAAAACATACACATAACATGCAACACCTGCCCATAATGATATGCAACTGTGGGGTAGCAATCACACAGAGGAAACTTTGTTCCTTACACCCACTTTTCAGACATTAGAATTAAAGCGGAAAATCTAAAATCTGATTAACATATATACATATACACATATAAACAGTTTGTCATACATCAGGTAGCATATGTACAACCAAAATATATCATCAGATATGCAAAATAATCGCAAACGGCCACCCTAACTACCCGGAGTCACATATCAGAGCCGACCGACCAAAAGAATGAAGACGCAACGCTTCACAAAAAGGAATACCTCCAGCAGCTCTAATCTGCAACGCCTCATAGAGCGTTATAAAACAGCAGAAGGGTGAGAAAAACAACCATAATATAATTGAATAAAATTATATATATAAACACAAAAATGTACAAGTAACACATTCTCACCACAACCACATATAACATGATACCGCACAATTCTCAAGCATCGAATACCATTACACACCACACATATACCATACAATCATCAATCACATTCACAAATTCACACACAATTAATTCATGATTTATGCAATGCACATAGACCGACACAATGACTCTATGCACATGCCATGCGGGTACCGACTTCCAATGTCTCATGTCTCATCATCAGTTCACTCAGGAACTATTGGAACCATCGCTCGTTACTGAGAATCTCAAGTAACTCCCCGTCGGGCCTACGATGTTCACCCGTCGCTTTAGGTCCTCAGGCATCGCCTTATATTTTCGAGGCACACGACGTTAAGGATTGCTTTAAGTCTCCAAAGGAGCCCACAATCTTCTATAACCACCGCTTTAGGTCCTCAGGCATCGCCTCATATTTTCGAGGCACACGATGTTATAACAATTTCCCTCAGGAATTAAACCGTCACTCAGGACGTTTCCACAATGCACACTATGATGCTTGGCATGCAATGACCCATGACATTCAATATGCACGCATACATACATTCATTCATCGATAAAACCACACTTTGCACTTATGCCCAAAACAATGCATTTAATTTCCATACGGCCACAAATCACCACAACATCATCTAAACACATGCATTTACATCATACAACAGCACCTTGCACAATATACCTCAATTACGTACAAGTATAACGACAAAAGTCAACAATCGACACTATTCCCGACTTTCCGACATAATTAAATTGGCTAACAATTCCAAAATCATCATAACAATAAAGTACTGCTCAATAGCTACGTAACGATACCAAGAATGTAAAAATCGGACAAACGGATCAAAAGTTACGAACGAAAACGAAAAATGATATTTTGAAAAGTCACATTTTGCAAAAGCTCTGCCCGTACGCGTACCACCATGAGCCATACGCGTATGAGCAGAGGCTCATTTTCCCAAAGATCACGTGTAAAAACCCATACGCGTAATACCCTCTCTCGTACGCGTATTGCCATGAAATGCTACGCGTATCATACGCAAATGGGCAGATGGCCGAGAAAACAAGCAGCCCATACGCGTATTGCCCTCATGGCTCGCCCACCATACGCGTAACGCCAAGGTTCATACGCGTATGAACATGCCCCATACGCGTATGACCTGGAAAAAACCAAAAAAATTCCTGCATAATTTGTTCCACGATTTTCCACCCAAAAACCTCCAATTCATCATCCAAATCTCAGAAAAACAGCAATTTGAAGTGTAATAACATACCACAAACATGTATGAACAATCAACAATGCATCCAACAAGATTTTTACCACAATCAAATTCATTTCTAATCAATTTTTACACAATCTAGGTTTTACTAATATTCTCCAAATAAATCCAAAAACAAAAATAAAACACATACATAATCGTATACAATCATAGAATAATCGAGTTTCGCACCCTTACCCGATTTAATCGACTTTACAACTTGCTCTTGATGATTTTTCCACTCTTTTCTTCAATTTCTCTCTTTTCTCTCTTCTCTTCTCTTTTCCCTTCTTTCTTCTTTCTTTCTCTCTATTTTTCTTTCCCTTTTCTTTTCTATTTTCTTTTCTTACCAACTTAGTAAAAATATCTATGAAATGTCCAAAATACCCCCACACTCAAATATCTCGCAAACGTTCCCAAAACGCGATAAAATATAATCACGACGAAAAATAACATATTTTCACATAAAAGTCGAAAATAAAATAAAATAATAATAAAATAATCCAAAAAGACTCAATAAAATAAAATTGGCAAAACGGGGCGTTACAACAAACCAAATTGTCTTTAGGGTCACAACCCTTGCTGAGGAAGGCAAAATGGACGGACTTCCTGATCAAAACTTTTGCTGAAGATGAAACCCGATGAGAACTCCCCCTCCGTTGGGGATTACAAATACACCTGCTGAAGATGGAACCCAAAAATCTGAACTTCCCCTACGCTGGGAATCAAGAATGACAACTGCTGAAGATGGAACCCAAAGATCTGAACTTCCCCTACGCTAGGAATCAAGAATGACAACTGCTGAAGATGGAAACCAAAATGATTGATGCGGAAAAGGTGCCAATAACCATTGGACTTGGAAACTGTCGAGGGTGTCAACCACTATTGACTGAACCGCTGAGAGGATTAACACCAAACCCTGCTTGGGGAATGAAGTCAATAACACCGAACCCACTGGAGAATACCCTTGAACTCAACCTGCTGCTGAGGAAACGACTTTAACCTGCTGAGGATGATAGCATACCTTTGCTTGCGAGATTACACTTCCTGACTTGATGAGGAAAGTAGACACCACGACACTGTAAGGAATATAAGATTTCTGCCGAGGACAAACATCCAACAAATCTCCTGTTGAAGATGCAACATTATCCTGTCTAACACGGTCGGCTTCTGAGTACTCGCTAGGGAGTAATAAGCCACTATGACCGGGGGGAAGCAATCCACTGTGTCATACCCCAAATTTTGACCACTATGATTTCCCATCACTGTGAAAATCATCATCACAATATGGATGAACTTTCATACTCATTAGTCTCCCCAAAGATGGGTGAGCATCCACTACAATCAAACTTAGGGTTTCAAGTCCTCTCAGAGCTCTTAGACAAAGGATCAATCAAGGAATGAAATGATCTTCAACTTGTCTAAACCTCTCAAACATCCACAATGGATTAAGAGGACTCCCACATCAAGAATCAAGCACAAGGTTGCAACATCTCAAGTGGATAAAGCCTCAAGATCGCCAGTGTAACCAAATTAGGGTTTTGGTCGACCAGGGCCTCTAGATGGAAATTTACCTCTGGGCATGAGCCAATGCCTCAAAGCATAACCCAAGATACTCCAAGGGACCTCATGGACCCCATCATCAAGTCAATTTGACCTTAGGGGATGCATTCATAAAAAATCAGGAATTAGGGTTTCTTGACCTAATTCACCCCTAAGTTGACTTTTGGGACAAAACATGAGCCAAGACCTCAAGACATGATTTGAGGGACCCTAATACACTACATTGATCCATTTACAACAATGGATTGATCCAAGAAGCTTGATTCACAAATTTCAAGTTCATCAGAACCACAGTTAGGGTTTCGCGGAAAAAGTCAACCGTGCCTTTGACTTTTGACCAGGACATGCTCCCAAACATTGGGACATGATTCAATACACCCTATACCACCTATGAAATTAATCCATTAAGTTTGATTTAGGTCAAAGACTTGATTTCATAGAGGATCGTACAGTTTGGAATTCATCTGATAAAAGGTCACCTGTGTCTAAAAGTCAAAGTTTGACTTTTTTGATTTTTTGATCAATTATGGTTCCCTAACCCTAAAATGATGATAATGTGTGATTGGAATCATCATTCATCAATAAAAATCAAGAAAAGTGGGATAACTTGTAAAAGGGGTAACCATAAAAAACTTAGAAATTTTCTAAGTTATGGAACAAAGTGGCTAGGGTACCAACTTCCAAGGATCATAACTTGAGATCCAAGCAACCATTTTGGCTGATCCAAAGATGGATTTGTATCTCTCATGGCATACTTTAAAAGTGTCAACTACACCTCACTCAAATTCTTCATGGATTTTTAGTTATGGAGTGACCAAAATGACAAAAACATGAAAATGCCACTTTTTCCAACACTTAGTGAAATTTTCACTAAGTCAGAATCTGTTTCACTTTTTTTCAAAATGTAAGGGCATTTTTCACTTAGATCCAAAAAGTGTCAAGACAAACTATGATCACCCACATGTTGTATCATATGAGAGCTTTCCAAAATGGACAAGAACCCCATGAAATTCCATTTGAGCTAAGAGTTATGACAGTGGCAATATGCCTTGCTGTAACTGTCATAACAAGGCAGATTTGTGCATTTTTATCGGTTTGAGCAATTTGTGCAAATGACAAACATTTATCCATATGAACACCTCAGGGGGAGACCAAGGAGGAACAAACACTGATCCATAAGCCTCCCAAGTCTTTGGAATCAAAAGTAGCATGCCAAACCTAGAAATGCCTAAAAAGAGGGACAAGACTCCAATTTTGTTTTGGAGCATTCAATGGATGCACCAAGGTGGCATGAACTGAGCCTTTTCCAACTGAATGAGTCAAGGATGATCTCTGAACTAGGGAACCAAAGGCCTGTGCTCTAACCTCTAGTCAATGGCTAGAGGAGACTTAAGATTCCAAAGTGATGCAATTGGACAATGATCTGCTGCAGTTGCCATTCACTATTGCTTGCAAAACAAACTTGCTCTACTATAAATAGATCTCATTTATGCTCAGTTTAAGTACACCAAAGGCCTACAACAATTGTCTTTCTCAAAATCATCTTCTCACTCTCCAAAATGTCTTTCTTAGCAAGTCACTATCGAATTTTTCAGTAGAGAGTAATTCCACTCAAACCAATTGCTCTAACACCTCATAAAGATCATATGTGAGCTGATCAAACACTAAACACACAACTGTAACACTGATTTCTCAGAATCACCAGCCAGTTGCTCATGTTTTCAACCAAGTTGCAGTTGAGATGCCATGAAGTGATCCAGCCATTTCCAATCAGGTCCAAGCATTTAAACACACTCCATATGGTGTAGGGAAGCTGTTCAGATCATCACAACTCATCTGTAACAACTCTAACTCAAAAATCACATTGCTCTTGTTGTCACGACCTTCAAGTAAGCCTAAACTTGGTCATCACTTAATCTATGCATATTTCCTCGCACAATACTTTTGCCAAATGTTCATAATCATGCATAGAATGTTTCCCCTTAATTAATTTCTTTGTTTGAATTGTGCATCAAAATTCTCAGCCTTCATGCAAATTTTAGGGTTCTTGAGGTTTTGTCTTGATTTCTTATTCCATGCTTAAAATAAATGAAATTAAAGACCATAAACATGATCGTGAGGTGAAAACGAGCAGATTGGTATGTGGATTGTGTGATTTCATCAAGTATTCAGTGAGATTGGATAGAAAATGAAAATCTGACCAAAACTCCCTTTGCGCGTGTTCTTTGCCCATGTTCTTGGCGCCTTTTTTCACAAAATTCAAATATTTGAATTTTGTCATTTTATTTAATTGATTCAAAAATTAATTTCTCTATGAGTTTTAATGATTTTGAGTTGATTCTTTTTTTAATAATTCACAAAAATGTTAAAATATTTTATTTTGCCAAAAATTCCCAAAAATATTATTTATTTCATATAATTGATATTTTTGCAAAGAATTAATCTTTTATTTGTTTTTTAACATTTAAAATATTTTTTCCTCCTTGATTTTCCAAATTTAATTTGAAATTCTGGTATAGCAGTCCCAGATGTCACATAACATGTCGAGACATCTGGTCTGTTATCAACAACATATACAAGATATAGACAATTAAAGAAGTTGCTGAAAAGTAAAGTGCACACAAGAATTGTTTATCCAGTTCACTCTAACAACCTACATCTGGGGGCATACCAAGCCAGGAAGGAAGTCCACTATTAGCAGTATCAATTCATAGACCCTACAGCCAACACACCCGTTGACAATCTACTCACTTAATAACTACCCAATGACCCTTCTACCTAAGTCCACCCTAGATAAGAGACTTCATCTCACTTCCAATCATCGCAATGATGTCTAGCAGTCAACACCTCAGCCACTGCATCAACAGGCTGATTACCAATAACTCTTCAGTCACATAAAAATAGAAGACACACTCCTATGCCTATACTCAGCCAAGACTCTTGACTGAGAACACCATCTTGGAGTTGCTTAAAAGCTCCCTCCAAGAACAATACATCTCTTACCTACAGGCTTAGAGATAAACACGATGACCATCCCATAAACCGAGTGGTTCATCGACCAACACAGCCCTTATAATTTACATGATGGTTGGCCTACTTTTTCTAGGTTACAATGCTTCTATTTATAACCTATACCCAACTGGATTTGGGCTTCAAATCACAGCAAATTTGCTGTTACAAATCTGCAGTAGATTCTGCTACAAAATAGGTCTTCAATCAAATCTTCCTAAAATATCTCCATATTTAAATACTCAATCTTTTCTTGATTTTATCTTGAATCTTCCAGACCTTTAAATCAGCTCCACAAAGGATACATAATATTTCCAGGATATTATGTATCTTTTAAATCTTCACTTTTTAATTCAGCTGCAAGATCTTCTCCATAAAAATAGGAACAAATCTCCAAATAGTTTCCTAAAAAGTCTCCAAGATCCTTTTTATCAAATCCAATTAAATCTGCACTTTGTTCCTAATAAATCTCCTTGACCTGTGTATAATGATGACGTATCCAAAAAGATCTCACCAGATCAAATCAAATCTGTCAAGAGATATACAATAGCAGCACCTGCTGTAACAGACAATGATGTTGTGACATCTCCTTTAACATCTTGATTAACCATCCCAGAGCAGCAGTACCTGTTGTACCAGATCAAGATGTTCTGTCATGACAGCCACGTCACATAACCTTAAACATTCAGGTTCAGTAAAGTGCTCATGACATCTCTGTTACACCATTACAACCATGCACTCATACTAGGTAGGAGCAGCACAACATGCCAAGACATCACACTTGACATTTAACTAATCTAATATGACAGAAACTGAACATAACTAGTTAGTGCAGAACAACATGTCAAGACATTCTACTTGACATTTCACAACCTGCAACTAATCTATCTAATATGACAGATACACATACAACATGTTAAATCACCTTCAGTGACATAAGAGCTAACAAAAAGGTTTTAACAAAATTTAGCCAACATACATACTGCATAGCTGCAGAACTAACAAAATCCCCCTTTGGCAAATTTTGGCTAAAACCAACAATCAGTGATACCAGCATTAGAAGACCAACACAGATTGTTAGCACAGTCACACACACATCAGCAGATAAAAACATTTATCACACAACAGCAACTTCACAACAACAGATCAACACTCAACTACAACCTCACACAGCCACTCACACTAGCTTACCAGTTAGTGGCAGAGGTACACAAATAAATGTTAGACCATCATATGGGGCATCAGATATCAGCACATCATGCCACCACACACTCTCCCCCTTTTTAGCCATATTTGACTAAGCAATAGCACACCAGAGTAATATCCATACAACCTTTGGATAACACAACCAGCTCCCCCTCAAGGAAACAACCAAGGAACTCTACTACTACTTACAACCATCTCCCCCTTATTAGCCATAATATGCCAAACCAAGCAACTATGCATTTAAGGGAAATCAACCAAAATTAGGAAAATCAGTAGCATTACTCCCCCTGACATGGATAACCTATGCTCCTTTGCAAGAAGAACACCCAAAATGAATGAAAAACATAAGACGGATCTTCATGTCTTCAAGAGCTCACTCCCAGTTCAGCCACCGGCTAAAGCTCATTCATTTTGACACCTGCTAAATAAGCAGTCACTCACACATGAAGTTACATCATGCTATACGTGAGGAACATAAGGATCACCATCCTCCTTCAAACAAACTAAAGCTTCCCCTCAAGCCAAGGGACCAGAAACAACCAGAACAAAAACACATCATAACCCATCACATCACAGAAGATCACAAGAACACAAGAACAATACTCTCTCTCCCCAAGCTTTTCAACTGGCCTTAGTAAGACCCTCCATCGATAATCACCCAACTCTCCAAAGGCACTAATTCCTTATCATTCTCCCGTATGATAAATTGGAATACTCCTGATCAGTTGATGAGTATCTTCACCTTCAGACTTCCAAGCAATCAATACCTGATCTGCTTCAGTCTTCTCTACATTCTCCATCCAAGAAAGACCTTCTACTTCATCATTCTCCCGTATGACTATGTAGACGCTCCTTAGGCATAATGTAGGCACCAAGCTCCTGAACCAGACCACAATCATCCTTCACCAAGGAAATCCAACCCAGATAATGTCCCAACACCAAGTTAGAACATCTGCCACACACCAAGACATCATCACCATGATTCTTGATATGCTCCACAAACTGGACTTACTATAGCATAGTAATCCAAAGAACTGAAGAACTCCAGACAACGCTGCGCCACCAGCTTAAATAAGAACTCCAGAAAGAGAGAAATAAACTCTCATCCACCTTCAAGAAGAATAATCTCCTTGAGTCTTCAACTCATCACCCTTCTCGAAGCAAAGAGTTCAGACTGCAGACTTGCATACTCACATCCGACAAATACTTAGCTCCCGTCAAAGTATTTATTATTAGTCAGATAAGACTACCTTCTCACACAAGGTAAGACATTTGGTCTTACATTCTTCTTTCGCACACATCAGGCATCTGCTGATTCTTCTTCATGACAAACCATCATGACAACCATTCATACCACAAAATAATTCCAGATTAGGTCAGTGTCTTGACCTTTCACTCCACCCTGAGCTAAACAAACTTCCTTGGTTGAGGAAGCAATGAACTGAAATGATGTTTCAACATCAGTTCCGTCATCAGTCTAAATCACATTAACCATCTACTATGGCTTTGGAGACAACAACCACATTAATCCACACACATCTCTTGCAAGGGACACAAGAGGATCGACCATCAGTATCTGATCAACCTTCAAAACCAGATCATACACACATGTAGGAACCTGCATACTCTACATCTCAAGAATCTTCTTCTCAAACTTCTAATGTTCAGACCTTCTGTCTATCTTTGAGATGTTGAATGCCATCCTTCTGCACCTAAAGAGGAGATTCCCTCTAACAGGTTTCTGGAGCAAAAAAATATTGACTGGCCATCACAAACAGATTGTTAAAAAAAATATGCTTCTCCTAACACTTCAACCTACAAGGATTCCCTTCAATCCTTGCAAAAAAAATGTTCCATTATGTGAGGACACCACATAACTGAACTCCAGCTTAAGAAGAAACTTCTCATGCAGATACCAGGGAACCATAATCCTTTGGTCCCAAAACACCAACTCCTCCTTGCTCCACACACAAATCTGAAATGCTCATCCTAGATGGTTTGGATGACATTCCAACTATGAAGACACCAGTCAACCAGTTAGGTTATTACACCTCCTCTATGCAAGCCAGAAGTATGTTCCAAACAGATGTGATTAAAACACATTTGCAATTCCAAATCTTTATCCACAAGATTCTGCACACTCTGCTGGTTTGATGTCACAACAACTGGTAGAACATCATTCAAGAACAACACCATGGGATCCTTCAATTTAGACATGTGGATGGTCTTTCGGAGAAGAGAGCAAAAATAAATTGCATCCTTCTGATCTCTCATCAACAAACTTATTGAAAATGCCTTTATGAGTGGACTTGGGTCAAACCTCAAGTATCTTTGGTCACTTTAATAAGTCAGTCAATATTATCCTCAAGTATCACAACACCATGTGATACACCTTCAGAGGAGAACAGAGTGTTGTGGCCTCAACACACAAAACCACCAGGAGTTTTCTGACATATACAAATGCAGCGGAACACAGATAAAGAAAACCCCTCTACAACCTTTAAAACTTAATAACCTTTGCACAAACACCACACTCCAGCTGCAATAGGTCAGCATAGGTTGAAAATAAATCAACCCACAAAGCAGCTCACCACCAAAGCTACACGCCTGACAACTTCAAACAGAGCCAATACCCACCCTATCAGGAATAGTCCATCCTCCACTTCAAGGGACCATTCAAACAACATATGAACTGACCAAGTCCAAACAACTTTTCAGCACATCTATATTCCTTGCACATGAACCAGAAAGTATCTTCCCTAGGATCTCACCCAGAAAAATGAACAGGATGCCTGCTCTAATACCAATTGAAATTCTGGTATAGCAGTCCCAGATGTCACATAACATGTCGAGACATCTGGTCTGTTATCAACAACATATACAAGATATAGACAATTAAAGAAATTGATGAAAAGTAAAGTGCACACAAGAATTGTTTACCCAGTTCGGTCTAACAACCTACATCTGGGGGCATACCAAGCCAGGAAGAAAGTCCACTATTAGCAGTATCAATTCATAGACCCTACAGCCAACACACCCGTTGATGATCTACTCATTTACTAACTACCCAATGACCCTTCTACCTAAGTCCACCCTAGATAAGAGACTCCATCTCACTTCCAATCATCGCAATGATGTCTAGCAGTCAACACCTCAGCCACTGCATCAACAGGTTGATTACCAATAACTCTTCAGTCACATAAAAATAGAAGACACACTCCTATGCCTATACTCAGCCAAGACTCTTGACTGAGAACACCATCTTGGAGTTTCTTAAAAGCTCCCTCCAAGAACAATACATCTCTTACCTACATGCTTAGAGATAAGCACGATGACCATCCCACAAACCGAGTGGTTCATCGACCAACACAGCCCTTATAATTTACATGATGGATGGCCTACTTTTTCTAGGTTACAATGCTTCTATTTATAACCTATACCCAACTGGATTTGGGCTTCAAATCACAGCAAATTTGCTGTTACAAATCTGCAGTAGATTCTGCTACAAAATAGGTCTTCAATAAAATCTTCCTGAAATATCTCCATATTTAAATACTTAATCTTTTCTTGATTTTATCTTGAATCTTCCAGACCTTTAAATCAGCTCCACAAAGGATACATAATATTTCCAGGATATTATGTATCTTTTAAATCTTCACTTTTTAATTCAGCTGCAAGATCTTCTCCATAAAAATAGGAACAAATCTCCAAATAGTTTCCTAAAAAGTCTCCAAGATCCTTTTTATCAAATCCAATTAAATCTGCACTTTGTTCCTAATAAATCTCCTTGACCTGTGTATAATGATGAGGTATCCAAAAAGATCTCATCAGATCAAATCAAATCTGTCAAGAGATATACAATTGCAGCACCTACTGTAACAGACAATGATGTTGTGACATCTCCTTTAACATCTTGATTAACCATCCCAGATAAGCAGTACCTGTTGTACCAGATCAAGTTGTTCTGTCATGACAGCCACGTCACATAACCTTAAACATTCAGGTTCAGTGAAGTGCTCATGACATCTCTGTCACACCATTACAACCATGCACTCATACTAGGTAGGAGAAGCACAACATGTCAAGACATCACACTTGACATTTAACTAATCTAATATGACAGAAACTGAACATAATTAGTTAGTGCAGAACAACATGTCAAGACATCCTACTTGACATTTCACAACCTGCAACTAATCTATCTAATATGACAGATACACATACAACATGTTAAAACACCTTCAGTGACATAAGAGCTAACAAAAAGGTTTTAACAAAATTTAGTCAACATACATACTGCATAGCTGCAGAACTAACATAATTGGTTTCCAATCATTTTGTGGATATAAACATGATTTTTGAAACATGGATCCAAGATAAAAAATTAGGGTTTTGATTAATTTAACCCTCATCAATCATTTTCAAACACTCATGGGCCTCTAATAGAGTGTAAGACCCAATCCCTTTTTAACCAAAACAATTTTGGGCCTCAGATATTGTATAAGTCCCTCTGCGTTAAAAGGAAAATCTCGGCGCAATCGCCAGTTCAAAAATCAAATCATCTGGGCCTACCCTCGTGTTATAAGCCTCATTTCTTTTCTTTAAATTTCCTTGGGCCTCTCCTTGAGCTGTAAGCCCCAACAGTCTTTTCAAAATACTTTCTCCTTTGATTTTGAATTCAAATATATGTTGTTATCAAAACTTTCTTTAATTTCTTTGTTGAAAAACTAACAAAATAGCATGGAAGCTCTACAATGGGTAAGTGTTTATCCACTTTCATTTACCGTTTTCGTATGTATATAACTGTATTGTGGGGCTGTTTCACTGTAAGTCTTCTTTCACATCCTTTTATATACTTGTCACATATCCACTGTGTAATACTAGTATAGTTATTTAGAGTTTTCCCCGGCAACTACGTCTAGAACTAGGTAAAGCCCTGTTGATCACTCTTTAAATACAAACAAAACTAGATCCCCATAGGATTTCCAGATACATTCTTCCTTTCTCTTGGGGTTAAACAATATGGAACAAAGAGAAAAGCAGTATTCTCGGTGAACCTTTTCTCAGAATGTCACCCTTAGAAATTGTCAAAGAAACTCTAACTCCCCAGAGATGATCTTTTCTCCGTGAATGGCATCTCTTGAGTTTCTTCCAAATTCTCGAACTTTCCTGGAATGATCCATTCTCTGTGAATTGCATTTCTTGAACTTCTCTTGGTTTGGGGACCCACAGGCTTCCTAAAAGCATCCCACCTCCTCTTGGGCGTTGTACAAGGACCCTTCGGCTTCTTAGAAGTTCTCATGCCTTCTCTTGGGCTTAATACAAGGACCCTGACAACCTCTTAAAGGTATAAGACATAACTTAGTCATCCTTTGCTAGAGCAGTCTTTCTAGCGTCAAAACCCCAACCATTTTAGGGTTGATACTCATCCCTTAATGCCCGCGCCTCCTCTTGGGCATTGTACAAAAGATAAAACTCTAGACTTGGATGGTCTAAAACTCTTGAGTCTCAAAGAAATTCTCAATTTCCTTTCAAACATAGGAAAAAACACCGATCACTCTGGATCAATCTCCAGCAGAAACCCGGTCTCTCTCATGAGAGTTCCCCACACTTGGACCCGCTTCAGGATCTCAATAATCCTCAGCAGTAAGTCAGCCTCCTCTTGGGCTTTGTACAAATGATTCTCCCCAGTGGAGCTAACCTTTTCAGACTCTCTTGTTGAGTCAACCACTTTTAGCCTCCGTCTTGGGCTTTGTACAAGACATATAAAAACACTCTCTTGTTGAGTATAAAAGACTCTCTTGTTGAGTCAATCTCCTTTTAGCCTCAATCTCGGGCTTTGTACGAGACATAAAAACACTCTCTTGTTGAGTATAAAAGACTTCATTATTGAGTCAATCTCCTTTTAGCCTCAATTTCGGGCTTCGTACGAGACAACAAAACACTCTCTTGTTGAGTATAAAAGACTCTCCTGTTGAGTCAATCTCCTTTTAGCCTAAATCTCGGGCTTCGTACGAGACAACAAATCACTCTCTTGTTGAGTATAAAAGACTCTCTTGTTGAGTCAATCAACCTTCCGACTCTCTTGGTGAGTCAATCACCTGTTCAAGACTCTCTTGTTGAGTCACCTTTTTTAGCCTCTGTCTTAGGCTTTATACAGGACAGGTAAAAGTACTCTCTTATTGATTCAAACCATTTCAGCCTCCATCTTGGGCTTTATACAAGATACATTCTCCCCAACGGAGTCAAAATCCCTTTTAGCCTCAATCTTGGGCTTTGTACAAGACAGAAAGAACATTTTCCCCGGAAAAGTCAAACTTCTAGCCTCCTCTTAGGCTTTGAATAAAGAAATCCCCGGTTGAGTCAATCAACCTTTTAGCATAAAATTTGTGCTTTGCTCACAGCATACAAACATCAACAATTTCTCTTTAGAGATGACAAATTCCCTTTTAAAACCTTTTAGCTTCTCATCTTGGCCTTTGAACAAGATACAAATCACCTTTAGCTTCAATCTTGGGCTTTGAACAAGACACCAAAACATCTCTTTCCTCCCATAGAATAGGAGAAACTACGATCGCTCTGATTTCCCTGTTTCGGGAATACATAGGCATAAGATTGCGAAATCTTAGCGAGCATGCTAATCAAAAACTCGAAGTCCAGTACCTCCATACATCAATAAAAAAGCATCAAACCTAACACCTTACCAAAAGCCTCGTAAATAGGCCAGACACTGTAATCTTAACGAAATAACCTAAGACAGCCCCCCTTTTGATAACTTCTGTAAACCAATAATTTTGACTGTTTAACCTCAGTATGCAAGCATGGTTAATTGGAGACATCTATTTCCCTTCCTTAATCAGCTTCACAGGATAAAAAATGAATCTAACTGTAGTACCAAAGCAATAGTGATTTGAAACCACAAAAATCGCGCTACATAAAAAATGGCGACCACAGTGGGAGGCATTCTTTCTTACAGTTTTAGGTAGAAACCTTGAACGAGTCATTTTCACAGTGGCCACCACAGAAAAAATGGCAACCACAGTGGGAGTCTATTCTTTCTTACAGGCTTAGGTAGAAAACTTTAAATTCACAAGGTACCACGAAAATGGTGACTCTACTGGGGAGTCATTGTCTGTATAGGATCGTAGGACTAGAGGTCTAGGATGTTAGGACAAATATATATACTGCTTTTCCTAATTGATATCCATATTTATTTTTCTGCTAATGGGAATGCGTGTGATGCCGCATCTGGAAAGAGTGAGTATACACCTAAGATAAGTGATGGCACTAGACGGGTAATCTTACAGGGAGTGAATCCCAGATAAGAGGTCCCGGTCGACCATCGAATCAGTGGAGATGCCCTTTGCGGATTCAATGCCTATATGACTTCGGTTGTTGAAAGCAGATTGTTCGATTGGGTTATCCTAGAAGCTGAGGATTTTAGTAGACTAAAACCATTTTGTAGTGCGGAAGCTATCGGAAATAGTTGTCATGCGATACTATCCTCATTTGAGATTACTCTAAGATACTATAGCTCGTTGGCGATCTGCTTGTTGTCGTTATCCCAAGAGGGGTCAGTGATTTTGAGGACAGGTACAAAAAAATCACCAGTATAAACCTTTGGGGATGGGTAGAGCCTTGACTTCATGACACCGACCCTTTGACCCCATGTTTTTTCTATGTTTTTGTGTGCTGCATTCATGCATTCATTTCATTAAAAAACATTAATTAAAGAAAAAATCTTCTCTTCTAGTCTCTCTTTTCAAATTAAACTAAGACAATGATTGCAAATGTCAGATAAAGAGATTGCTAATGGATTTCGGTAGAAGGAAGACTCATAAGTACACCTTCAAGGTTCCAAAACTAGAGGATTTAAAAGGTCTGGCGAGGATGATAACCAACCCTGAGGCTTTCAGAGCTAAGTATGGAGGACTGCTTCTGTTAAGGGTCCATGTAATTGAAGGAATCTTGTCCACACTAATCCAGTTCTACGATCCGGTCTATCACTGTTTCACATTCCCGGATTATCAGCTAGTACCAACACTGGAGGAGTACTATTTACCCATTATTGACCAAGCTCCCTTTTCTGGTCTGGAAGAAATTCCAAAGGATCAAACCATTGCAAGAACAATCTATTTGGACGAGTCAGAAGTCAGGACTCACATGATCATCAAGGGTGGTATCCAAGGTTTGCCAGCCCAGTTCTTGATAAAGAAAGCTCTGTACTTTGCTAGTATAGGGAACATGGCCGCTTTCGAAAGCATCTTTGTTTTGCTCACCTACGGGTTATTTTTGTTTCCCAACATCGATAACTTTGTAGATATCAATGCCATTAAGATTTTTCTGATTGGAAACCCTGTACCGACCTTGCTCGCAGATGCTTATAATTCTGTACACCTAAGGAATTTTTACAGCGCAGGAATGATCACCTGTTGTGTACCCCTGCTTTACAAATGGTTCATTTCCCATTTGCCAAAGTCTGCTACATTTTGGGATCAAAAAAGTACTTTATGTTGGTTGCAGAGAATCATGTCTCTTACCAACTTTGATATCGATTGGTACAATCGAATCTATGACGGGATCAGGATCATTGACCGTTGTGGAAATTTCCCAAATGTACCCCTCATAGGAATTAAAGGAGGAATCAATTATCATCCAGTTTTGGTTCGTCGTCAATTTGGATACCCGATGAGGCATGTCCCGCGTAATGCTCATCTGGAAGGTCTTTTCTTCAAGGAAGGAGAAAATGACATAGCACTAAAGACAGAAATAGTGCATGCCTGGAAACACGTTCATAGGAAAGGAAGAGAGTCTCTAGGAAAAAGACTGTGTCTCGGTGGAACCTTATCTCCATTGGGTACAAACTAGAGCTCTCAAACTGAGGATGCCTTATCCTCGTCAGGAAGTTCTTCCATTAAGGGACCCTGTCCTTTATTTCATGTCTGATACAGAAAAACTTCAGGCTACTCTCAACAAAGTTCAGCAAGAGAAGAAGTCTTGGAAGAACAAGTACCGTATTCTCAATGTGGAGTGTAAGAAAATACAACAACTGTTAAAAGAAAAAGACGCTCTGATCGAGATTTTAGAGCAACATGCTGTAGAAAACAAGATGACCAAAGGAATTTGCTCGCTCCTTTCACTTGGCAAAGGAAGGATAACCCGACAACGGCTCAAGAGCCTCGGTCAAAGAAAAGGAAAGTACCAGAACCAGCATCTGAGCTCTCCTCAGAGAGGACTCAGGGTCCATTAGCTTAGAGATTTCCTTTTACAGCACTATGTAAATTACTGTATTTCCATTCCGCAATCTTTGAATTCAATAAAACGGGGTTTCCCCACTGTTTGATATTTGCAATCCAATTGTCATAGTTTATCTTAGAAAAAAAATTAATTAAAATATAATTATTGCATATCATTCATCATTCTCACGTAACACATTCTTCTTACCTACGAATCTCACGTTTGCGTCTCAATTCTAGAGTCAAACTGTCTCATTCGTACAATACTCGGGTCAATCGACAGAAAAAGATGGATGATCTCGAGGAAGAGAACAGAGAGTTAAGGGAAGAGATCAACACTCTGAAAGAGGGTCTGAGAAAGCTTCATAACGACATGTAAGCTCTAGCAGTAGCTCAGATGCAACAACAACGGACTGTGATCTCAGAGATCACATCAAGGCCCATAGTGGAGAAGTATGATCCTATGTATAACATGCCGAAAAATCGTCCCTGGGGCATGCCTATCAACTTTATCCCTGAAGGATATATTCCGCCGATCACGAAAGATCCAGAAACTGCAGTAGGAACCGCTGGGCTTGAAGATTACAAACTTCGGGAAAGCGAAGATGCCAGAGGCATGACAACAACTCCTGAAGGTTATAAACTTCGGGAGAGGGAAGTACCTAGAGTCACTGCCATGATGACTATACCACCACCCATGGTACACACTGTCCCGGAAGGGCAGATTCCACAGATACCGTCTAGTGGAAACGAAAGTATGGAAGAGAGAATGAGGGAATTCCAGGAACAGTTCCTGGAAATGGAGAAATAACTACAAGCTATTCACGGTCAGGATCTATTTGGAAAGGACGTCGCAGACCTCTGTTTGGTCCCAAAAACTCAAAGTTCAGTACCTCCATACATCAATCAAAAAGTATCAAACCTAACACCTTACCAGAAGCCTCGAAAATAGTCCAGACACTGTAATCTTAACGAAATAACCTAAGACAGCCCCCCCTTTTGATAGCATCTGTAAACCAACAGTTTTGATTGTTTAACCTCAGTATGCAAGCATGGTTAATTGGAGACATCTATTTCCCTTCCTTAATCAGCTTCACATGATAAAAAATGAATCGAACTGTAGTACCAAAGCGATAGTTATTCGAAACCACAAAAATCGCGCTACACACTGACTCATGCTGGGGAGAGAGAAATTCTCAACGCTTCGCCGAGGATGCTAAATCTTCTATGCCGGAGAGATAAACTCTACTGGGGAGAATAAATCATGCCATCCTGCAAACACACATCAAACAACAAGAAATTCTACATGCACATTGGCCACCTCGATCTCCATCCATAATATCCCTTGCTCAAGCAATTTTCATTGTTTTCGACACGCTCTGTAAAGCTTAATGTTTTCACCTGCAATGTTTATCAAAAATACCGAACGTTTTTTCAAACAAAACAGTAAAAGTAAAAACATGAATGAATAGCTTTTTGAGTGAAATGAAAATTTTATTGATTGAATCGGCCTGTAAATAGGCATTTACAAATGGAAGCAATTCCTGAAAAGAGGTAATTGCGCAAAAATGAAAAGAAAAATACATATGTCGGTAATGTGGGAATAGATATCCACCATGTTTCGACTCAGCTATGCCCCATATGTCTTCTATATCCGCAGATGCTTCGGCCTCTGAAAAGACTGCTGGACTAATTCATTTCCTTCGAAATTCCCAAGTAGAAAAAGTGTTCACAGATCGAACGCAGACTGCAGCCTCTCGCTTTCAAGTCCCTAATTTTTACCTGAATCTCCCTTTCGGGTTTTCAATCCAGCAGGATACCCATTTTGGCCAAAGTTTCCTTTTCAGGTTTTCAACTTTGCGGGTTTATTCTTTTCTTTTCTTTTTTCCCTAATTTTTTGCCTGAACCTTTTTCGTTTTGCGGTTCACCGAGATGCCCTTTTTTGCCCGGACTTTTCTTTTTGTTGTCCAGCGGGTCTCTTTTATGCGAAGTATTTTTTGACTGCGTCTGCGTTCACAGGGGATGTAAAATCTTCGCCATCCATGGTTGAGAGTAACAAGGCTCCACCAGAGAAAACCTGTCTCACAACATACGGTCCTTCGTAGTTTGGAGTCCATTTGCCCCTGTGATCTGTCTGAGGAGGAAAGATCCTTTTCAACACCAATTCGCCTGTCTGAAAACACCGAGGACGTACTTTCTGATCAAAGTCCCTCTTCATCCTGCTCTGATATAATTGGCCATGTGTAATGGTTGCTAACCTCTTCTCCTCGATAAGGTTCAATTGATCCAACTTGGATCGCACCCATTCGGCTTCATTGAGCTTCACGTCTGCCAGAACTCTCAAAGAAGGAATCTCGACTTCTAGTGGTAGGACTGCTTCTATACCATACTCCAGCGAGAAAGGAGTTGCCCCGATCGACGTACGCACCAAAGTACGATAACCGTGTAGAGCGAAAGGCAACATCTCATGCCAGTATTTATACATTACCACCATCTTCTGCACAATCTTCTTGATGTTCTTATTCGCTGCCTCAACAATGCCATTCATCTTCGGACGATATGGAGAAGAATTGGGATGATCAATCTTGAAGCTCTGGCATAGTTCCTTCATCATCTTCTTGTTTAAATCCGAACTATTATCAGTGATGATTCTCTCCGGGATACCATAACGGCAGATGATGTCCTTCTTTATGAACCGGGCTACCATCTGTTTGGTGACGTTGGCGAACGAGGCTGCTTCTACCCACTTCGTGAAGTAATCAATGGCGACCAGAATAAAGCGATGCCCATTAGAAGCAGTCGGCTCAATCTTCCTAATCATGTCGATGCCCCACATGGAAAATGACCAAGGAGATGACAATACCTTCAGAGGAGTAGGCGGCACATGCACCTTATTAGCATAAATCTGGCATTTATGGCATTTCCTGGCGTATTTGAAACAATCGGACTCCATAGTCATCTAGTAATACCCTGCCCTCAACAACTTTCTGGCCATGGCATGCCCATTGGCATGAGTGCCGAAAGAACCCTCATGAACTTCTACCATCAACTGGCTTGCCTCGTGTTCATCAACACACTGTAGCAAGACCATGTCGAAATTCCTTTTGTACAGCACATCGTCCTCCTTCAACAAGAAATTGCATGCTAACCTCCGCAGAGTTTTCTTATCCTTGGTGGATGCCCCATCCGAATACTCTTGACTTTTGAGAAAACGCTTGATGTCATGATACCAAGGCTTGCCATCTGACACTTCCTCAGCTGCAAACACGAAAGTCGGCCTGTCCAGACGCATAATTCTGATTGATGGAGTTTCATTCCACCGATTTAACTTGTACATGGAAGCCAACATTGCCAATGCATCAACCATTTGATTCTCATTCTGGGGTACGGGATGAAAGTCCACCCTATCAAAGAACGGTAACAACCTTCTGGCATAATTCTTGTACGGCACCAAGTTCGCCTGACGAGTTTCCCATTCTCCCTTGATCTGATTAATCACCAACGCAGAATCACCATATACATAGAGGTTCTTGATTCTCAAATCAATAGTTTTTTCTAACCCTATGATGCATGCTTCATACTCTGCCTCTTTGTTGGTGCATATGAATGCCAATCGGGCGGTGAAGGGTATATGAGAACCCTGCGGAGTAGTAATGATCGCCCTGATTCCATTACCATATGAATTTACAACCCCATCAAAAATCAAACTCCACTGAGATCCAATATCTGGTGCTTCGTCAGGCAAAGGCTCATCACAATCTTTCATCTTCAAAAACATGATGTGCTCATCTGGAAATTCAAACTTCATAGGTTGATAATCCTCGATCAGTTGTTGAGCTAGATATTCTGATAGAACACTTCCCTTAATGGATTTCTGGGAAACATATTGAATAGCGTACTCTGCCAAAACCATCTGCCAATGAGCTATTCTCCTGGAGAGTGCTTGCTTCTCAAACACATACTTAATCGGATCCATCTTCGAAATCAACAGGGTTGTGTGATTTAACATGTATTGACTTAAACACTTAGCAACCCAAGCGAGTGCACAACATGTCTTCTCCAGCATTGAGTATCTCGATTCACAATCAGTGAACTTTTTACTCAGGTAGTAGATGGCATGCTCTTTCCTACCTGTCTTGTCGTGTTGAGTGAGTACACACCCCATCGAATTCTCAAGAACCGTAAGATACATAATCAATGGCCGACCTGGCACTGGCGGCATAAGGATCAGAGGTTCCTGAAAATATTCTTTTATTTTATCAAACGCCTTTTGACAATTTTCGTTCCACCCGACCCCTTGATCTTTGCTCAACAGTTTGAATATAGGTTCACACGTGGCTGTGAGATGAGAGATGAATTGGGCTATGTAGTTCAGCTCCCTAAGAAACCACGAACCTCTTTCTCCGTTCTCGGCTCAGGCATATGTTGCATGGCTTTTTTACTTTAGCAGGATCTACCTTGATTCCTCTTTCACTAACAATGAAGCCCAACAATTTACCAGATCTCACCCCGAAGGTGCACTTGTTCGGATTCAACCTCAGCCTGAATTTCCTTAATCTTTCAAACAGCTTTTGAAGATTCACCAAATGCTCTTCCTCCGTCTGTGACTTCGTGGTCATGTCATCAACATGGACCTCAATCTCCTTATGAATCATATCATGAAAGAGAGTCACCATAGCCCGCTGATAGGTTGCCCCAACATTTTTTAATTCAAAGGGCATGACCTTGTAGCAAAAAGTTCCCCACGATGTAATGAAAGTCGTCTTCTCCATGTCCTCTGGGGCCATTTTGATTTGGTTATACCCAGAGAAACCATCCATGAAGGAAAATACATAATATTGAGCAGTGTTGTCAACTAACACGTCAATGTGGGGAAGCGAGAAATCATCTTTTGGGCTTGCTTTGTTCAAGTCTTGATAATCGACACACATCCTGACCTTTCCGTCTTTCTTAGGCACGGGAACGATGTTAGCAACCCACGGAGGATAATTCGTCATAGGGAGAAAAACAACATCCAACTGCTTTTGAACCTCTTCTTTAATTTTAATAGCCATGTCCGGTCTTGTTCTCTTCAACTTCTGCTTAACTAGAGGACAATCCTCTTTGAGCGGTAACCGGTGCACAACAATATTCGTATCGAGCCCAGGCATGTCTTGGTAAGACCAGGCGAAGATGTCCACATACTCTCGCAGCATATCAACCAGTCTTCTCTTTACACTGTCTTCCAAAGCATCCCTGATTCTGACTTCTTTCTTCATATCCTCGGTGCCCAAGTTGATAACTTCAATGTCCTCCTGATGAGGTAAGATGATTCGTTCCTCCTGTTTTAGCAGTCTGGCCAATTCTTCAGGTAAGTCACAGTCTTCGTCAGCCTCTTCTTCAGCCTGATAAATGGGATTGTCAAAGTCATACCGAGCGATAGCTGAATCATGATCGGTGGAATCTGAACTGATAAACCTGAATGAGGGATGTTTTATGTTGATTATGAATGCAATCATGAACAAACAAAACACATTTCCATTTTACTTTTAATAAATGCACAAAAGTAAAAATGAAAAACAGGGATCACAATATTTGAATGCAAAAACGTTCTTTATTAATCATAAAAAATGAACGTAAAACATCGTGGCCCTACAGAAATAATCGCTATGCCTTGGGCAGAATGTAGGATTGAACATATACAAAAACAAGAACAATTACTCTTCGCACGAGACTTGGACAACTTCCTTAGCAGACCAATTATATAGCTCCTGGCCAGGAATGGACGGACAGATCCATTAGTCCATGTCATAATCACTGTCACCCTCATCATCTCCGATGGCATTAATTCTGTTAAAGAAAACTCCCGCACTAGTGAACTGAACCGGACCATTATACTTTGGCGGCCCCTGAGATGATTTTGACGGCTTGTACCCCAGCCCATACTTATTCTTCTTCATCTGCACATCTATTACTTGTCCCCATTTTTGAGAATTACCGGAATATACCACAGCGCGTGCATCTTTGAGCGAAGACATAGAAACTTCGGGTTCATTAACCTCCACCGGAGGCTCATTCGAGATCTGAACAACTTCGAAACCCTGGCACAAAGTCTCATGTATCTCTCCATCCACCTCCACGTACTTGAAAGTTGACAGATGACTGATCATTATATCTTCTTCCCCACACACCGTAACAACCTTTCCCTCAGCCATATACTTCAGCTTCTGATGTAGGGTAGACGTCACCGCCCCAACGTGGTGAATCCAGAGGCGTCCAAACAAACAACTATATGCCGGCTGTATGTCCATGATATAGAAGGTCGCGTCAAATACCTCGGGTCCCACCTTGATGGGTATCACAATTTCTCCGAACACCGACCTTTTGGAGCCATTAAAGGCCCACACTACCAGATCACTGGGTGTACAAATTAGCCCTTGAGTATCCAGTTTCATCAGCGCTTTCTTGGGGAGAAGATTTAATGAAGAACCGGTGTCTACCAACATGTGGGATAACAAAAAGCCTATGCATTCTATCGATATGTGTAAAGCATTATTATGGTTTCTCCCCGCGGGGGTCAAGTCCAAGTCTGTAAAGCCCAAACTGTTTCCAGCATTTACATGTGCTATCACGCCCTCAAGCTGATTCACCGATGTTTCTTGCGGTACATACGCTGCATTCAACACCTTCAATAAAGCATTCCTATGCACCTCCGAGCACATCAACAAAGACAGAATAGAAATTTTGGACGGTGTGAGTCATACAACTGATTCTAATACAATCAAAGGTGAGTCCATCAACAAGCCTGATGGTAATCACAATATACAGAGATACAAGTACAAATCAATCCCAAACCCCAAACCCATACAAACTGGTCTTGACCTCTTTGAGTAGGGCTTCAGTGTTAGGGTGAGTTGGTCGTTCTATCAGCCCTCTAATCAACTTGTTCCTCATCTCAATGCCTTGGTTCAACTTGACAATGTACAATACGCTATCGTCATCTCTGAAGACGTCTTTGAGCTTTGACTTCTTGATCCCGACCTAAACCTTGAGCTCTTCAATCTCCTTCTGAGCTTCCTTTAGTTTGTCGGAGAAGTGCTTCTTGCCTTTTTTCGCCTTTGGAATTCTTCCTTCAAATCCCCATTATCAGCCATGATTTCAACCCATTTGCTCTGAGAGTCAGCAAGCTTAGCATTTGCCTCTGCCAAGTGTTGCTTAGTTTGCTTGTGAGTCTTCACGGAGGATTCAACAGCCAACTTAAATTTCTGATAGAATTGAGGTGTGTCTGCGAGGTCCCTCTCCTTCTCTACCAGCAGTTTCGTTGCATCTTGAGCCTTCCATTCCAATCCCAGGTTGGCATGCAAAGCGTCTTGAAGACGACTACTTAAGTCAAAGTTTTCGACGCGAAGCTCATTCACCAGAGCTTGCAGCTTATTAAACTCTTCAATAGAAATAGTGGCGGGTTGCTCTATCATTAAGGGATACAAAGGTGGCTCCCTTGATAATGGCAAGAGCACCTCATCCGCTTTCCTCTGGATCCACTCAACGTAAGGAGGGTAGGATCTACAGTCACCCTTCCCCAGGACATTCTTCCCCTTCTTGTGAATATATGCCCAAGCACTCACAGCTTTCCTCAACATCTCTTGATCTTCAGTGTCATTAAAGAACAAAGATTCCACAATGTCTCGGTCTTCAGTAGGACCATTCAAAGCATATCCAAATTGTCGAATGGCTATGATAGGGTTGTAATTGATTCCACCCTTCCTACCTACCATAGGAACATTTGGAAAGTTCCCGCAGCTAGAAATAATCTCCGTACCCAACAGCTGATGATCAAACCAGACGATGTTGTCAGCAGTCAGCCCCATTATCCGCTTAGACCATTTCAGAGAAGTCTTTGTGTCAACGAAGGCACCAGTCTGAGGCAGATGATTCAAAAACCAATCGGACAAGAGCGGCGTGAAACAATTCACGGACCCACCTCTTCTCTTTTCATTCTTGAAATGCACCGAATGATAGAAATCACCAAGCAGAGTAGGAATTGGATTTTTCAGAATGAAGATTCTCATGGCATGCATATCCACGAAGTCATGTTTGTTGGGAAATAAAACAATCCCGTAAATGCACAGAGCCAAAATAGCATTGAAAACCATCCAACATCTGGCGTCGGCATACTCTCGAGCTTGGCTTACCAGAAACTCCAATGGAAAACCTTTAAATCCACCCTTGTCAGCAACATTATCCTTCAGAACTGACTGTCCCACATGCAGAGCAACTGATACTTCCTCTAAACTTGGACACTCCTCAGAAAAGAATGGTATTCTTGGTTTGACAGAGATCCCCAGGATGAAAGAAAGCTCTTCCAGCATTGGCGCTAGAATATAATTTGGGAAGACGAAGCAACACAATGGAGGCTCATAAAACTACAATAGTGTATGAAAAGCGTCGTGCTCGTACTTCGTGATGTTGCGGACCATGCTCAATAATCTCCCATACTCTTTTCTAAATTCGGTAAGAACCCCAGGTTCAGCCATGGCAACCACTTTATGAAGCAAAAATAGAGTTGGTCTTGGAAATCTGTATGCCACATTATTCTTCCTCTTAGTATCCATCCCTGTAGAACCCATTGACCAGAATCAAAGGTAAGATATACACCTGGAAATGAAAAACATAAATGTTAGGATATGATGTGATACAATGCAAAGGCATGGTATCATAGGTGCCATATATCTGGACATATCTGTGATGGACTGTGTGAATAGTGTCTGTGTAGAACTATGAATAACAACTGACTGAATATAACAGGATAAACTATCCACTTCTGTAAGAATACTAGAAAACCAGGTAGGTTGAAAGTCATGGTTGCCTGCAAACCTGTAAACACCCAGCCCTTCTCACATGTGGGTTCTAAGACTAAGGATCCTCAGCGTCACTGACTCTCAGGTCAAGAAATGATGATACGTTCACCATTTCTGGTTTGACATCATCATCAATAGAGGAGGCCTCAACTGATTCCCCTCAAACGGTCATCCTATGGCAAGTTCTCAGCTTCGGGTCCTCGGATCAAGAAGCGTAATGGGGTTGCCATTTCTGGTATACCATTATCACCTCCTGGGAGGAGTGCCTCAACTGAGTCCCCGGGAATGGTCACCAGAGCTGACAGCTTTCTAGGTTAACACTCCGAAATGCACAAGTCGCGGAAATCAGAACATCTCCCAAGAAAACCTCGTATGGGTGTGGGTTTTGTGTAAACCAAACGTACCAAGACACTACGTAGGCCACATTACTTTCCACTCTAGTCCTATGTGTGTACTCAAGCTTGTGTAATGGGCTTATCTCTTAGATCACCCATCCCAGCAAAAAACAACAGTCTAGCAGATTCTAGAATATATGGCAATAGTGAAATGTAAAGCAAGTAAATGCAATAAAAGCAATAAACATGCAACAATGCCATAAATAAAGCGAGTAAAACATATAGATAAATGCCCAATAACTAAAAGCACACAAATGCTAGGATTGACTCGCTTAGGGAACCAGAGTCCCCAGCAGAGTCGCCAGCTGTCGCACCTACGAAAATCAACCGGCGGAAAAGACAGAAGAGTCGCCACCGAACGTTATTTATCCTGACGCAGGGAAAGGAAATGATCGAAGAAAACCTCAACAAAGGGAAAGGAATGGTCATCGCAACCATAGCCTGAGTTTGGGAGTCGGTTACGCAAGAGGAAGGTGTTAGCACCCCCTCGCGCCCATCGTACTCGATGGGATCCACGCTCGTTGTTTCAATCAAAGGGTGAGTTATCTAAAGCTCTAACTGCTAACTAGAGTGGAAGAAAAAAGAAAAGGTGACTCGGTAGGACATCGCCGTCCTAGGCCTACGTATTCCCTCGGGAACGGGAAAATCAGACTCAACGTAGTTTGGAGACTACAGGATTGTGGGGGAAGGTTGCTCGCCAAGACATCGCCGCCTCGTGCCTACGTATCCTCAATCTAACGAGAAAAAGGAAATCAGAGCAGTCGTAGTTCGACCTACAAGATCATTAAGTTTTTTTTATGAGCGACGTTAAGTTCGCGCCCGACAGTTAGGGTCGATGCTTGTTTGCGACAAAACGGAAGTAACGTGCTCTTTTATGAAAATGATTTGAAACCCGGTTAATCTCGAAGGATAAAATGATTTGAACTTTGTTTGTGTTTTTTAGACAGAAGTGTCTGAAGTTAGTTTGAAACTTGTATTTCATTAAAGTCAATGACATAGGATCGAATGCGTCGCACATCGACCCAAGACGGGACGCATGCTAAACACTCTAGAAAAGTGAAAGGAAGCCCCCCACTCTCCATTTCCCTTGTAATTAAGGTTCGTGGCGTACAATACTCGTTGTATTTATTAGGTTTTTTGAACTTGTTTTGAGATGAGAAGAGAAAGGACTCCAAAAGTTGCAAAGAAAAACAACTAAGGGAGACTAAGCCCTAATGTTGTCATGCATCATGGCCCTAAGATTGAGGTTATGGGACTATCCTACTTTTTATCATACATGGATTGCAAACCTAATGTCTCTCATACCTCCATCTTAATCGGAAATTAAGTGGAGCTAGGAATCCTAAGGGATCATGTGACTATCACAAGTAAACATTAGACTAAACAATCACCAAAATGAAAAGAGAAGCGAGAAGTAAGATGAACTAGGATTCATGTAAGTGTAACATCAATGTAAAGCACCAAAAACTTACCATCTCCAAGCCAAGCTCAACTAATGAATAGCTGAAAGCAAAGTGTGCAAACATGCAACTATGGCTATGTTAGAGTCCTAAGACTACACTAAGATGAACACCAAACAACAACCAAAGTTAGAAGTGTCATAAAGGTATGAGATCCTACTAGGGGAAGTAGCTAAACACTACTCTATCTTATCTAAGTTAATGTCCTAAGGGAGCATGTAAAAGTGTCAAGCTTTATCTTACACCATCGCCTAAACATGTATCATTCACAAGCTATACCAAATGAACTTCTCAAAGTTAGCACAAGTGGAACTAATCCATGTATAAGCAATACACAAGGTATGAACAATGTTTCATACCCCAAATTTTTACCACCAAGATTTCCCATCATTGTGAAAATCATCACCACAATATGGATGTACTTTTATGCCTCATCAGTCTCCTCAAAGATGATTGAGTATTCACCACAATCAAGAAGTAGGGTTTTGAGCCCTCTCAGAGCACTTAGACAAAGGATCAATCAAGAAACGACATGATCTTCAACTTGTTTAACCTCTCAAACACCCACAAAGGATCAAGGGGACTCCCACATCAAGAATTAAGCACAAAGTTGCAACATTCCAAGTGGATCAAACCTCAAGATCGCATGTGTCACCAAATTAGGGTTTGGTCGACTAGGGCCTCCAGATGAAAATTTTCTTCTACGCATGAGCCAATGCCTCAATATATGGTCCTATAAGCTCAAAAGGATCTCAAGAGCCCAACAACAATGGAAAAATCACCTTGAAGGTTCATCTATAAAAAAATCAGGAATTAGGTCTTTGACCTAATTCAACCCTTGAGTTAACTTGTGAAGTGAGGTGTGACTTGAAGCTTCAAAATGAACTTCAAAGACCTCAAATACATCTAATTGGCATGTTTACAAGATTTGATTAACTCAAAGAGCACAAGTCATAAGCCACAAGAGCTCAAAACCATATGATCACAAATTAGGGTTTTTGATGAGAAAAAGTCAACCCTACCCTTGACTGTGGACCTAGCCTTGATCTCAAACCTTGGAGAGGGGTCCAAAACATTACTAAATACCCTTGGAGGCCATCCATGAAGTTTAATTGAGCCCAAGGATTTATTTCACAAAAGAATCACAAAGTCAAAATTTCATCTGCTGAAAAAGTCAACTGTACAAAAATCCAAGTTTGACTTTTTGAATTTTTGGCCAACCAAGGTTCTTTAACCCTAAAACAATGTTAATATGTGATTTGAATCATCATTCATCAAGAAAATCAAAGAAAGTGAGTTAACTTGTAAAAGGGGTAACCATAAAAAACTTAGAATTTTTCTAAGTTATGGAACAAAGTGGCTAGGGTACCAACTTTGCAAGGCCATATCTCCCAAACCCTAAGGCCTTTTTCTCCTATTCAAAGCTCAGATTGTAGTTCATGTTACATACTTCAAATATGTCAACTGGACCTCATTCCAATTCATCATGGATTTTGAGTTATTTTTTGAGCAAAATCACAAAAAACATGAAAATGACATTTTTCCAACACTTAGTGAAATTTTCACTAAGTCAAAATCTGCCTTACTTTTTCCAAAATGTAGGGACATTTTTCACCTTGATCCAAGTCAAACCAGGTCCTGGGGTGAACATCAAAGTTAAAGTATGCCATAAGGGCTTTCCAACAAGTACCAGATCATCTCCAAATTCAATTTGAGCAAGGAGATACAACCCTTGAAACATGGCATCATGGACTGGTTTTACAAGGCAGAATTTTGTACATTTGCTCGATTTGTCCAAATCTAATAACTCCAAGCCTTATCATCAATTTGGACACATCAGAGGATCAAATCCAAGGGGGATGATCTGATCTCCAAGCCTCCCAAGTCCAAGAATCTACATTAGGCTTGTCATCCCTAAAAAGGCTACAAAGATGCCAAGACTCCAATTTTGTTTCCTAGCCTTTAATGAATGCATCAAGGTGGCATGAATTGAGCCTATTCCAACTGAATTCAGTCAAGACTTATCTCTAAACCAAAGCTACAAAGCTTGTGCTCTAACCTCAAGTCAATGGCTAGAGGAGACTTGAGATTCCTTTTGCATAACATTGGCCAAAGGCCTGCTGCAGTTGTCATTCACTATTGATGCCAAAACAAACTTGACACACTATAAATAGACCTCAATTGTGATCAGTTTGAGTACACCAAAGCACCCAAACTGATGCTTTCCTCAAAATCTCCACTTTCACTCCAATTTTGCCTTCTAACTCAAGTCACCATCGGATTTTGAGTTTGAGAGCAATTCCAACCAAACCAATGGTTCACACACCTCACATATAACATATAGAAGTGATCCAAACTCTTACATAACATCTGGAACATCAATTTCACAAAATCACCAGCCAACTGCTCAAGTTCTTGACACATTTGCAGTTGAGGTACCATATCCAGTTCCAGCTCAATTCAATCCACTCCAAGCATCTAAACACACTCCATGGCACCTAAGGAAGCTATCCAAATCATTGGAACCTAGCTGTAACACCTCCAACTCAGAACTTGATCACCAGCTGCAAGAGGTAAGCATGAACTCTTCAAACTCCATGATGCATGCATATTTTACTGCACAATAATTTTGCCACATGTTCATAATCATGTATGGAGTGATAACCCTCAATCAATTGCCATGAATCAATCGTGTATGGAATTTCATTGTGTTCATGCTGAAATTAGGGTTCTTGAGGTTTTCTTCTGATTTCTCACTCAATACTCAAAATAAATGCAATTAAACTATATGGTTGTGATCCTTGTTCAAAAACGAACAAGATTGGTACTTGAATCGTGCAAAACCATTGAGGAATCATGGAGAAAAGTGAGAAAATGCAAATCTGCAGAAACAGGGCACGCGGGCAAGAACTTGGTGTTCTTGGCACCCTTTTTCAAATTTTTGAATATTTTAATATTTTAATATTTTTGTTAATTGATTCAAAATTAATTTCTCTCTGAATATTTATGTTTTTGAATTGATTCTTTTTCTAAAAATTCACTAAAATGTTTAAATATTTTATTTTACAAAAAAATACAATTTATATTATTTATTTAATATAGTTAGAATTTTTGTAATTAATTTCATTTTATTTGTTTTTTAACATTTTTAAATGGAATTCCCACTTTGATCTTTCAAAACTAATTGAATTTCAAACTCTCATGTAATTAAACATGATTTTTCAAAATATTTTTCAAGGTGTACAACTTATTTTTGAATATATTTGGTATTTTATATCATTTTTTTCATTTAATTTCCTTCGAAAAATAACACTTTTATTTAAAATTAGGGTTTCCTCTCGATTTTAAATTTTCAAACACTTTTGGGCCTCTAATAGAGTGTAAGACCCAACCCCCTTTGTACATAAACAATTTTTGGGCCTCAGACATTCTATAAGTCCCAACATATTTTCGAAAATCTCGGCGCGATCGCCAGTTCAAAATTAAATCATTTGGGCCTCCCCTCGTGTTGTAAGTCCCATTCTCTTTTCTTTAAAACACTTTTGGGCCTCTAATAGAGTGTAAGACCCAACCCTCTTTTTGCAAACCATTTTTTGGACCTCAGATGTGAAGGTGCGAGAAAGACACAAGAAAGGGGGGGTTTGAATTGTGTATTTACTCTTTTAACAACTTTTCGCTTCTTGTCAATAAGACACTTTACGTTACATCAGAGTTTGTTGAGAGACTCTGACTTGCGAAGTTATATTCAGACTTGGCAATGCTTGAAGCGTGAAAACCAATGAGAGTCTGAGAGTTGTGTGCATCATTCTGAATCTTGCAGAGCTGAAGCTTATCAGAGTTGCAAGGTTCTGACTTGCTTATGTAAGGTTCTGATACTCAATATAGAAACATAAACAAAGACATTAAGCATAAGAGTAAAGAACACACGATATATCCTGGTTCACCGCAAAGGCTAATCCAGTCCACCCTCCTCAGGTGATTTCTCCTTGAACACAAGGTATTAATCCACTATAATCAATCTCGATTACAGATGCACGAGCACATAACTGGTGACTAACAAACTGCACAACCGCACTGTGACTAACATGCAATGAACCGTTCAGGGATTCAACTTAATGAATATAACGAACAATGAACTGCAGGTTCCAATCTCGCAAGATCTACTGCTAGGCTTTCACAACTAGACGTTTAGGGATTCATCGTAATGAATATAACGCTACTGACCCTATTTCAGGCTTTTCCCACAATGACATCTCGCCATTGTCTTATCAAGTCTCCGGTCACACTGACCACTCAAGGAATCCTAATTCACCAAGAATTAGTTTAACAGGAGATTACAATAATGCTTCTTAACAAGCATATTACTCCTAAGTTTAAGTACAAAGAACACACAAGTGTTCAAGCAAGATATGAGCAACATCTCCTTGCTATTCTAAGAACCTACACAGATGTATATTGATTTGACAGTTGTTGATATCTTGTAGATCTTCTTCTTCTTCGTCTTCTTGGGTGAGCAAGCTTTGAGCAATAACTCCTTGCTTCAGATCTTCAATGTAGCACTGATGAGAAGATGGTTGATGACTTGACAGATCTTCAATGTTGTATTCTTCATCAACAACAATGGCCATGTGTAAATTTTGATAGCTTTGAATGTTTAAGTGTTACAACGAGAACTCATCGCTGCTGCTATCTTTACACAATGACTTTGATTAATTCTCCATTCATGGACTAAATCGATACCTTCAGAAGCGAATACTCTTTCCTTTAATAGCCCAGTAGAAATATAGCCACTTGAAATACTGTTGGCTATTGGAAAAGAGACATTGTGTAATAATTAGCTGTACTGACACATCTCCTTTTTGCTATGGTAGACGTGACGGGATATATCTTCTTGGGTGTAGCGTACAGTCTTTCACAACTGTAACATTTGACTTCCAAACTTCAGAGGCTTCTGATGGTAAATTGATGAAGCATGAGTAGAGCCTTCTTAACAGGATATCTGATACGTCAAGTCTTCATTCATTTAATGAAGTCCATTAGGAATCAGTCTTTAGAACTTCAGAACTTGTCTTTAAGAACATTATCCTTTACTTCTTCAAGTCTTCCGAAACTTCAGAACTCGTCCATTAGGAATCTGTCTTCAGAGTCTTTAGCACTTGACCTTTAAACCGTAATCTTCAGAACACATAAGTCTTCAGAGTCTTTCTGCATTTGGTCTTCAGAGCCTTCTGCCTTCAGAACTTCAAGTCACGAGAGTCTTCAGCACTTCGGTTCTCCAGAGGATTACCTTCTTCAGAAGCTTCGCAATCTTCAGAATCTTTACCACTTTCAGAGAGCATCCACAAGAGCATTACAACAGCAATATCGGTATCCTTGGATCTGACTGATCACGATCAGATATAGAAGCATTCTTGCTTCTTGCGACTTGTGTCACACATAGTAACTTCGCATATTATCAATTACGCGCATCTGGCTGGTGCTTGTTGGATCTGATATCTTCTATGATTGTGATCTGCACATAACACATGTTAGAACATAAAATGGTTCTTTCACAAATACGTATTGTTATCATCAAAACATAGATCAACTTGTAGAGACAACTCTTGCTCTCACGATCTCCCCCTTTTTGATGATGACAAAACCAAGTATTTTGATTGAACATTTTATACAAGGTAATCACCAAACAAACATATTCAGAGTCTGGAACAATAGCTCCCCCTGAATGTGTTATCCTTAAAGTTTTTATCTGTGTTCATCTAGAATCTTATATGATCCAAAGACATACAGAATAACAACTTGAGTTGCTAGAACAAAGAATAGAAAAGGACTACTTCTCTATCTCGTCTTTAAGGAAACAAATAGTCTTCAGCATCTGGACTAGTTCATCAGAACTTCCATCTTCAGATCTTCAGACTCAGTTCCTTTCTTCAGAGACATCTAAAGCATTTCTAATTTTCAGCAGATTCATTTAAGCACAATCAGAACAATTCTTATCTAATAACATAGCCTCGCTATTCATCAGAGACAGAAATTGTCTTTTAAGAAACTCCCCCTGAGTTTCAGACTTTGTGAAGATTTTAGATTTTGCAGTTGAATCTTCAGGGTAGTCTCCCCCTAATTTCCATAAGTCAGATATTGGGATCTTCAGAATCGTAATTCAGGAATATGAGTTTTTAATCACCAATATGGATCATGACTTTTTTAGAGTTTGACTTTTGAACATAGGTCTTCATCTCAGAACCTTGTTACTGTCACAACTCAATGGTTCATCAAAGCTTGATTTTGATCAGATACCAAATGAAGGTTAATTTTTGTGATCAATCAACGCTTGATTCTGAAACTGTCACACATGTTTTAATTTTAGTCTGATACTGAGTTATACCAGAGTATGTTATGTATAATTCCAACTGAGATATTTTTCTCATTCCACTTAAAGGTAATTCCTTTGTGTGCTGAGATGATACCAACGAAGGTATTTTGAAAAAATTCACATCTTTGCTCTGATTGATATTACTACAGACTGAGTCTGATACCAATCTTTATGTAACTGAGTCTGATTAGCATTTGTTGATTTAGTCTGATACCAAATCATTTTCTTCTTAATTGATTCTTGGTAGACATCAGAACTACTTCTTCTTGTATCTTCAAGTCGGATCTTCAGACAGTTCTTGACTTCTGATTTGCACACTTCTTCCGAGTAAGCATCTTGAAATATATACTTTGTCTTGACTGCTTTCAGAGTTTTCTTCTTCTGATTCTTACATTCTGAATCTCATATTCTAAGACAGCTTACAGCTTCTGAACCAAGTGAGATAGAGATCACGATGAACTTTGACTATCAGACAGTTCTCAACTTTTGAACACATGTTCACGAAGTGTACAACTTTCATCATATGACCAACAGTTCATAAGAACTTCACTATTTTTCTTTCTTAACCTGTCTTAGAATGCCTAGTGAACTTGTTCAGAGTTCCTCGGTTAAACATCAAACAACAAACGTTAGTAGTAACACATTTTATATGATAGATTACTTGTTTGAGTTGCATTCTTTCTGTTTTAAGATTTTCTTCTTTCCAATCAAAATCATATTATATTTCTCCCCCTTTTTGACATCATCAAAAAGTTTAGAGTGTCTGAGCATTTAAGCATATGTAGATCAATATGATAGTGAACATAAATAGACTCAAAGGATGTTATCATTTAAGCATTAAGCATACGATGATTGATATGATAAGGAGCAGTTCTAGTGATCAATATCTTTAGAGATTAGTTATAGTGTTTAATGGATACTTAGATGTAACCTTTAAACACAGAACCACAAAATGGTTTTAACATATAAAGCATAGGTTAATATTAATCCTAAAGGTGATCAGAACACAAACCTAATGAGAATAGATTCCTAAGGATTAGACTAGAAGGAGCCTAATGATGATGAGGAAGGTGAGATAAGCTTTTAGAATTATCAGTTCTTGAGGTATGCAGCTTTTCTTCTGCTTGAGTAATCGCCAACCTCTTGCTCTTCACAATTTATTCTGAGATCCAATCATGGAACTTAGTCCAGATATTTCTTATTTCCATGGGGTCCACACAGGAACTGGAAGCATCCACTAAGTTTTGGATTTTTGTGATGGCATTATCCTTAAAGAATGTTAATGCGCTATTGACAGTCTTGTATCATTTTGCATTGTAATAACGAGCAAGCATTTTAATCATTTTAAGTAGTGTGAACATTTTGGATATGATTAAGGTTTTCATGCAGTTCTTAGAGTAGAATCTTATGGTAAAGGATTTTTGTATTTTTAAGACTCCAAAAAGATATTTCATTTAATAATCTTAACAAAAATACATAGAGCAAGAAATAGCATAGTAGGGTAGAAAACTTATAACCTAATTCTATTTCTTATTAGGAACTTCCAGATAGATTTGTAATATCTATGGGTGAACATTCAGTGGTTGCTCCTAAGTGGTTTAGCCTGGTAATCACATCTTGAATTTCTAGGACTCGGGATATGACTCTTCCATACGGGATGCTGAGAGAGGGTTTGTCTTTAGACAAAAGAATTTGTTCTTTCAAGTGATTAAACATAGTTAGTGGAAGGTTTATTTTCCTTCTGTAGATCAAAAAGAAGATGAATAGTCTATCTGAATGGGTTAGCCTTTGTTCTCCTACTTCTCTAGGTCGAAGGTTTGTTTCCATTATTCTGTGTCAGACTTTAGCTGATGGCTTGAGTGTGGAGACACAGTTGGAAGGACCATTTCCACAATGAATTTTGTAGATGAGATTATTGAAGATTTTTCTTTCCTTGTAGTCTTCAATGGTGTCACCGTTTTCATTGCACTCGATTGCTTGTGCAATGACAGAGGGTTTAATTACTACTGGAATTCCAGAGACAACTGACTGAATGATGTGCTGGTTATACACGTTAGAAAACACATCAACATTTGCCCAGAATTCTTTAACAAGATCTGTGTAAATGAGACCTGGAAGCATCTCAAGATAACCTTCCCATTTCTGGTAACTTAATTCGGACGAAGTTCTTGTAAAGCCAAGTTCTTTGAGAGAACTGGTGTTCATAGAGAATTCATTTAGGACTGTTAACTCAGAGATTTCACTCTTAGTAGGTTTTGGATGAGAGGTGGACATTCTAGAGGGAATACTAAAGAGAGGCACTGACTGAGATGGTTTAGAATGATGGATAGAGGAGTGAACAAGGTGCCTTAAGTAGGCACCGAATAGAGAGAGTCAAATAAATGCTTGTGACTCCAACCGTCAGGTTCGTCATTTCCTAGATATTTTAAGCTAGATATGACTAGGTTAAGGGATTAATACTGGCACTGAGTCCAACAGTTTATCATTCTTGGAAAGACCAAGAGGTCACACATAGACTTCTCTAAATTAATTCTTGACAGGAATCAAGGATTCGCAATAAGTGCATATGTAAAAGTTGTATCACTAACTAGTAGTGAAAACATAGACACATTTTCTTCTTTCAAGAATATTTATCTTGTATGTCTAATAAGTACACATACATAGGTGTAGGCACAAAGAATTGAAAGTAACACATACTTCATTGATTTAATTAGCAATTACACAGTATGAGCATGTGAACTTAATGAACCATTACACACTAATAACTTAGCCTGATTATGATAGATAATCTTCTAATTTTTATGAGAACCATCTACTGTCGAAGGTATCATAAAAATTCCTATTCAGAGCAGTGTCTAGGCCACACTGAATTCTGCAAATTGCTTGCACAATTCCTGCTCTGAAGAGTACTTCAGATAAGACTCTTCCGTAAGGGATGAAGGATTTGCCCACTGATCTTGACATAAGAATTGATTATTTGAGATGGTCAAAGATTATTTGAGACAGATCAATAGGAGTTCTCCTAAGAAGACACATGATGAGAAGCTTGTCATCATGATACATAAAATATTTGTTTGTATTGCGAGGTTTAATATTTGTTAAGATGAACTTGAACCAACCTCTAGCAATAGGCAAAATTTTTTCAGGTTTCGTAGGTTCAAAAGCAGATCCTTTATAAACATATAGTGCATTTCAACATCGGAGGTGCATCGAATAGATGCATGGTTGGGAGTGACACCTCCTAGTGAAAAGTCAATGGCTTCAGAGATTTTTGTGGCGATGATGGTGACTGGGAGACCATAAATGTCAGAGGAGATAGTTAGACCATTATTGCTAACAGAGGCATTGATCCAAAAGGATTTTAAAAGGTTCGGATAAATTGAGCCTCTTAGCATATGTATGTATCCATTCAAATTTTGAAAGTGAATACCAAGATGAAAATCATGATCAGTATCCATTGGATTTGGTCGTTTTTCATTGATGACTTCAAGGAGATCATCATTGCCATTAAAGGTTCTTGGAGTCATTTTAGATTGCGTTTAGGGTGAATGGAAGGTTGGGAATAAGAGATAGTGGAGAATTCTTTTGGAATATGTTATGACTTTAAATAGATGGATGGAGGAGTTTGAACTGAATGGGTCAATAACTAAGAATGACTTAGGAAGACTGGAATTCTTAGGGGTAGTCTAAAAGATGAAGACAGATAAGTAGTCTGTTGTTCTAGGGAAGATCGAAAAGATATACATGCACTTTATTCTTAGCAAAAGTTAGGTGGATGTAGTAACTGCATTATGAAGTCATTAATTCTAAGAGAAGACCAAAAGCCACGCTTTCTAATTTCAAGGTTTTTATTGATTATTAATCAGCGCATAGCCCAGAATGTAGGCAAAAAGGATTTTTCACTATTTTCAATCCTAAAAGAGAATCCTGACTTGTCAGAACATGACCATGCCTGGTTTATATGCTATTGCCTAGGTAATGAGCTATTTTGGTCATGGTAGCACGTTTCCCTATTTCATAGATATCACTCAATATGCGCATATCAAGGAAATTTGGATGGCTGAGATTTTCTTAAGTAGAAATTTGGACAAATAAAAAAAATGTCGTTCAATTTAATTGAACATCATGGTTTCTTAGACTAACTAGGTTAGGTGGAGGGACTCTAAGAGAGAGAGTTAGGTCTGGAATAGGAGTACTAGTTGGAGTGTACTTATGGGTTATAGGAAGTGGTCAAGCAGAGTGAATGACATGATGAGGAGAATCTTACATATGTGACTGTTTTTCCTTAACTATTTCAAAAAGCATATGCAGACACATACGAAAAGGACAAAATATATTTTTAATCACTTCTCACGAAACTTAACACAACATAACTAAAAAGCTTGATAAAGTAATTCTGGTTGTTTATTCATGAAAATAAGTCGTAAATGAAGGAAGGATGGTGCCTGAGATCTTTACGGACTTATCTGCATTCCATTTTGACTCCGATCTTTCTTTCTAAGGAATATGGAATCTCTATGTCAAACCTTTTATGAGTGTATTCCTTTCTGAGCTTTTAACCATTTGTCTTTCAGATTCTGCTTACTTCTGAGTGAACTGCTGTAGGTTCTTCGATTCTTCAAGATTCACTTGCATTCTGGTTTCTGAAGAATATGAACATTTTCTGAACTTCTGATACTAGGTTGAGAGCTGAATCAATCTCCGCAAAAATCCTTTCCTTTTTCCTGTTCTACATACTTATTTGATTTTTGAGAACAACCAATCTGAAACTCAAGAAAACAACATTCAGTTCTTCATTGAATATTTTAACCTCTAGATCATTCAAGATTCAGATGTTGAATCATTCCTAAGAGATTGAATTCTTCATATTTTTTGACTTCAACAGACTTCACTTTGAAGTTCAAAATCATAGAACAACAATCTTTCTTCTTTACATAAAGAAGTTCTGAATGAGCTTAAAACGAGAAAGTCAAGGATGGACCTAATCCATTTCTTGAAAACATCTCAAAAAACTCATAAAGAATTAATCTTCAGCAAATAAGACTTCTTGTTTTCTTATGATTCAACTTTGAGCAAATACGTGGTTCATCTACTCGTATCTTCCAAGATAAGCATTCAACAGATACTACTTCTTATCTGATGAATCTATCTTATCAGCTGATTCTTCAATGTTCATTAAAACTTAAGTGAGGAAGATTTAGTTGTTGACAACGGCAAAACCTCCAGAATCAGTGATTTGCTCAAGTACTCAGATTTATTACAATTTTGTACACAGTCATTTTCTGAACTGTTACAGAAATTGTAAGTGGATTTCAATCTCACCCAGAGTATTTCTACGCACCGCATCTGGATCTTTTTCTGACACTGTTAAGTGTTTGATATCCATTAATAACAGAACCAGAGCTCTGATACCAATTGAAGGTACGAGAAAGACACAAGAAAGGGGGGTTTAAATTGTGTATGTACTCTTTTAACAACTTTTCACTTCTTTTCAATAAGACACTTTACGTTACATCAGAGTTCGTTGAGAAACTCTGACTTGCGAAGTTATATTCAGACTTGGAAATGCTTGAAGCGTGAGAACCAATGAGAGTCTGAGAGCTGTGTACATCATTCTGAATCTTACAGATCGGAAGCTTATCAGAGTTACAAGGTTCTGACTTGCTTATGTAAGGTTCTAATACTCAATATAGAAATATAAACAAAGACATTAAGCATAAAAGTAAAGAACACACGATATATCCTGGTTCACCACAAAGGCTAATCCAGTCCACCCTCCTCAGGTGATTTCACCTTGAACACAAGGTCTTAATCCACTATAATCAATCTCGATTACAGATGCACGAGCACATAGCTGGTGACTAACAAACTGCACAGCCGCACTGTGACTAACATGCAATGAACCGTTCAGGGATTCAACTTAATGAATATAATGAACATTGACCTGCAGGTTCCAATCTCGCAAGATCTACAGCTAGGCCTTCACAACTAGACGTTCAGGGATTCATCGTAATGAATATAATGCTACTGACCCTAGTTCAGGCTTTTCCCACAATGACATCTCGCCATTGTCTTCTCAAGTCTCCGGTCACACTGACCACTCAAGGAATCCTAATTCACCAAGAATTAGTTTAACAGGAGATTACAATAATGCTTCTTAACAAGCAGATTACTACTAAGTTTAATTACAAAGAACACACAAGTGTTCAAGCAAGATATGAGCAATAGCTCCTTGCTATTCTAAGAACCTACACAGATGTATATTGATTTGACAGTTGTTGATATCTTGTAGATCTTCTTCTTCTTCGTCTTCTTGGGTGAGCAAGCTTTGAGCAACAACTCCTTGCTTCAGATCTTCAATGTAGCACTGACGAGAAGATGGTTGATGACTTGACAGATCTTCAATGTTGTCTTCTTCATCAACAGCTTCTGTACCAATTGATTGTTGTTGTGTTGATTTGATCTTTAAGCTTCAACAACAATGGCCATGTGTAAATTTTGATAGATTTGAATGTTTAAGTGTTACAACGAGAACTCATCGTTGTTGCTATCTTTACACAATGACTTTGATCAATTCTCCATTCATGGACTGAATCGATACCTTCAGAAGAGAATACTCTTTCCTTTAAATAGCCCAGTAGAAATATAGCCGTTTGAAATACTGTTGGCTGTTGGAAAAGAGACGTTGTGTAATAATTAGCTGTACTGACACATCTCCTTTTTGCTATGGTAGATGTGACGGGATATATCTTCTTGGGCGTAGTGTACAGTCTTTCACAACGGTAATGTTTGACTTCCAAACTTCAGAGGCTTCTGATGGTAAATTGATGAAGCATGAGTAGAGCCTTCTTAACATGATATTTGATATGTCAAGTCTTCAGTCATTTGAAGAAGTCCATTAGGAATCAGTCTTCAGAACTTCAGCACTTGTCTTTAAGAACATTATCCTTTACTTCTTCAAGTCTTCCGAAACTTCAGAACTCGTCCATTAGGAATCTGTCTTCAGAGTCTTCAGCACTTGACCTTTGAAACTGTAATCTTCAGAACACATAAGTCTTTAGAGTCTTTCTACACTTGGTCTTCAGAGCCTTCTGCCTTCAGAACTTCAAGTCATGAGAGTCTTCAGCACTTCGGTTCCCCAGAGGATTATCTTCTTCAGAAGCTTCGCAATCTTCAGAATCTTGACCACTTTCAGAGAGCATCCACAAGAGCATTGAAACAACAATATCGGCATCCTTGGATCTGACTAATCACGATCAGATACAGAAGCATTCTTGCTTCTTGTGACTTGTGTCACACATAGTAACTTCGCATATTATCAATTACGCACATCTGCCTGGTGCTTGTTGGATCTGATATCTTCTATGATTGTGATCTGCATACAACATATGTTAGAACATAAAATGGTTCTTTCACAAATACGTATTGTTATCATCAAAACATAGACCGACTTGTAGAGACAACTCTTGCTCTCACAAGATGTTGTATAAGTCGCATTGTATTTTCAAAAATCACGACGCGGTCGTCGACTTTTAAAACAAAGTCATCTGGGCCTACCCTCATGTTGTAAGTCCCATCTTTCTTTTTCATAAACAATTTTTGGCCTCTCCTTGAGTTGTAAGATCCAACCCCTTTGTATAGAAAAACCTCTTTGGGCCTCAGTCGTTGTATAAGTCCCGATACGATATTCAACGATAACGGTGCGATCACTGTTAAACCTTGGACCTCTCCTTGAGTATAAGCCCCGACAATCCTTTCAAAAACAACTTCCCTTTGATTTAGGTTCAAATGTACAGTTGTTATGAAAACTTTCTTTAATTTCTTAAAACAACTAACAATACAGCTATGGAAGCTTGCTCGCCTGTAAGTTTTTATCCGCTTTCTTTTACTTACTTGCACATATACATGTATATATTTGTTTGAACAGCATGGAAGCTTACTCACCTGTAAGTTTTTATCAGCTTTACTTTACATGCTTTAATATATATAACTGTATTGTGGGAAATTGCTCCCCTGTAAGTCCTTCTTTCATATCCTTTTAAATACTTGTCATATATCAACTGTATATATACTAGTATATCTATTTAGAGTTTTCCCCGGCAACTAGGTTTAGACCCAGGTAAAGCCAGTTGGTCACTCTTTAATACAGTCAAGACTAGATCCCCATAGAATTTCCAGACACAATCTTGCCTTCTCTTGGGCTTAAACAATATGGAACAAAGAGAAAGGCAGTATTCTCGGTGAACCTTTTCTCAGATTGTCACTATTAGAATTTGTCAAAGAAATTCAGTTTCCCCAGAGAGGATTAATTCCCGGTGAAACTTCTCTTGAATTTCTTCAAACCATAGAACTGTTCACTAAAGAAAAGATTATTCTCGATGAAACTTTTCTTGAACTCTTCTTAAGTTTGGACCCACAGGCTTCCTAAAAGCATCCCCGCCTCCTCTTGGGCTTTGTACAAGGACCCTCCGACTTCTTAGAAGTTCTCATGCCTTCTCTTGGGCTTAATACAAGGACCCTAAAGACCTCTTAAAGGTATAAGACATAACTTAGTCATCCTTTGCTAGAGCAGTCTTTCCAGTGTCAAATCTCAGACCAATTGAGGGTTGATTCTCATTCCTTAAAACACTTACCTCCTCTTGGGCACCATACAAAGATAAACTCCTCCATACAATAGACTTGGACAGTCTAAATCTTCTCTTAAGTCTCAAAGACATTCTCAAGTTCCCTACAAACATAGGAGAAACCCTGGTCATTCTGGATCAATCTCCAATAGAGTTAAAACCCTTGGGTTCTAAAACCCAGTCTCTCTCCTAAAAAATTCCCCAACCAGGGTCAATTTATCATCAGTATAACACTATCTCAAATCAGAACCTCAAGGTCTCTGATACTTCAACTCTTCTGTAAACCCTTAGCAAGAGTTGATTCCCCATTTGGATCTGCCTCGGGATCTCAAATAATCCCCAGCAAAGATAGCCTCCTCTTAGGCTTTTTACAATGATCTTTCCTCATCATAGTCAGCCTCCTCTTGGGATTTTTACAATGATTCTCCCCAACGGAGCTAACCTTTTCAGACTCTCTTGTTGAGTCAATCACCTTTTCAGACTCTCTTGTTGAGTCAATCAACTTTCAGCACTCTCTTGTTGAGTCAACCCTATTAGCCTGAATCCTGGGCTTTGTACAAGACAGATAAAAACACTCTCTTGTTGAGTCAATCTTTTCCAGCCTCCTCTTAGGCTTGGTATAAAGATTTCCCCTAGCAAAAGCTAGCCTCCTCTTAGGCTTTGTATAATGATTTCTCCAGCTTGTTCAGCCACAATCTTGGGCTTTGTATAAGACAGATAAAAGCACTCTCTTATTGAGTCAAACCCTTTTTAGCCTCAATCTTTGGCTTTGTACAAGACATAAATCTTCATAACCTTCTCTTAAGCTTGGGACAAATATCTTCCCCAGCGGAATCAATTCCTCTCAGCCTACTTTTAGGCTTTGAGAAATAATTTCCTAAGCAGAGTCAATCCTCTTTCAGCCTCAATCTTGGGCTTTGTACAAGACAGATAATACTCTTCAGCAAAGTCAAACTTATTTCAGCCTCAATCTTGGGCTTTGTACAAGACACCTATAATACCCTCAGCTCAGTCAGTAAAGCCTCATTTTTGCCTCAATCTTGGGCTTTGTATAAGACAGATAAAGGTTTCTTTCCCGCAGAGTCGGTTTCTTTTCAGCCTCAATCTCGGGCTTTGTACAAGACACATACAAACCCTCCCCAACGGAGTCAAAATCCCTTTTAGCCTTAATCTTGGGCTTTGTACAAGACAGACAGAATATTTTCCCCGAAAAAGTCAAACTTCTAGCCTCTTCTTAAGCTTTGTATAATTCTATCCCCCAAAGAGCCAGTCTCTTTTAGCCTCAATCTTGGGCATTGTACAAGACATATAAACACTCTTTTGTTGAGTCAGTCTTCTCTAGCCTCCTCTTAGGCTTTGTATAAGGACTTCCCCAGTGGAGTCAATTAACCTCTTAGCTTCAACCTTGGGCTTTGATCAAGGCACACAAAAATCAACATCCCCTCAGAGGAAATCAAAATGTCTCTGTAGGAAGTCATTTCTCTGTTTATCACTCATCACAACAGAAAATCAAAACAAACCCTAAATCCCCGATAACTGCTGTAAGTGGCACACTTGTTAATTCAAATATCTAAGCTGTCGTCCATATTTTATCCTGGTAAATCCTCTCTTTCATCTAATTGCTGTAAGCGGCAAGCCTCTGGACTATTTACATCCATGCCACTGTCCCTCTCTTAGCATGAAAAATTCCTAAGGAAAAATGGCATTGCTCAACACTGAGTTAAAGTTTTCTCCTTCAGGAAAAATCCCCTATAAAGGAAATTATGGCATTGCTGGATTCACATATCCCAGTTGTGATAAATAGACAAATGTCTCCCTTTAGAGATGACAAGTTCTCTCTCAGTCAAACCTTTTAGCTTCAATATCTGGCTTTGAACAAGACACAAATACTCAACCTTTTAGCTTCAATCTTGGGCTTTGAACAAGACACCAAAATATCTTTTTTCCTCCCTTAGAATAGGAGGAAATACGATTGCTCTGATTTCCCTGTTTCCTTTAAACGGGAATACGTAGGCATAAGATTGAGAAATCTTAGCGAGCATACTAATCAATCACTCTAGGTCTAGCACCTTCATACCAATCAAAACTTAGGTCCAGTACCTTACCAAAAACATCGGAAAAACCCGAACATCAACAAAAACCCACTCTCTCTCTCATATTTCCCAAGAAACTTTCCCAACCCATTAACGAATAAACACCATCAAGTATAAAGCGAAACCTAAAGCTAACACCCTATGGATAACCACATATAGGATGGGTAATTGACAACTCCCCATTGTATAACCTGATCCCGGACCCCCCAATCTCTCTTAATGTTTGTTCAGTTAAACATTCGCGTGCAAGGTTAGTTTTAGATAGCTTCCCTTTCCCTTCCAGCTTCACGGGATAAATAAGAAATCAAAAAGTAGCACCCCCTCCTCTTCATTGAGGATAAAACCCAAATTCCGCGATAAGGTGGTCGCGTCACCGACAAAAATCGCGCGCTACAGTAAAAATTACGACACTGCTGGGGACGTCTTTGATATGTCTAGGACTAGGATTATAGCTCTTAAAAGGTCTAGGATGTTAGTTTTAGGAATGAATATATATATATATATATATATATCGCTTTTCCTAATTGATATCCGTGTTTATTTTTCTGCTAATGGGACTGCGGGTGATGCCGCATCTGGAAAGTTTGAGTGATACCTAAGATAAGTGATGGCATAGACGAGGGGTCTTATAGGGAGTGATTCTCGAATAAGCGATCCTGGTAGACCATTGAATCAGTGGAGATACCCTTTGCAGATTCAATGTCTAAACGACTTCGGTTGTTGAAAGCTGATTGTTCGATTATGGTATCCATGAAACTGAGGATTTAGTAGACTGAGACCATGTGACTATTTTGTAGTGCGGAAGCTATCGGAAAAGTTGTCACGCGATACTACCATCATTTGAGATTACCCTAAGATACTGCAGCTCGCTCGGGTGAACCAGCCTGCTGTTTTTATCCCAAAGGGGATCAATGATTTTGAGGACAGGTACAAAAATTCACCAATACAACTTTTGGGAATGGGTAGAGCCATGACTTCATGACGCTGAACCTTTGAACCCATGTTTTTTCTATGTTTTTGTGTGTTGTATTCATGCATTCATTTCATTAAAAAACTTTAAACAAAGAAAAATTTTCTCTTCTAGTCTCTCTTTTTCAAATTAAACTAAGACAATGATTACAAATATCAGAGAGAACGATTGCGTTATGGATTTCGGTAGAAGGAAGACTCACAAGTACACCTTCAAAGTTCCAAAACTAGAGGATTTGAGAGGGTTGGCAAGGTTTATCACCAACCCTGATGCTTTTAGAGCTAAGTACGGAGGACTGTTGTCTCTGTTAAGGGTCCATGTAATTGAAGGAATACTGGCTACGCTGATTCAGTTTTACGATCCGGTTTATCACTGTTTCACATTCCCGGATTATCAACTAGCACCGGCGCTGGAGGAGTACTCTCACTTGACTGATTTACCCATTACTGACCATGCTCCCTTTTCTGGATTGGAAGAAATTCCAAAGGATCAAATCATTGCAAGAGCAATCCATTTGGACGAGTCAGAAGTCAGGACTCACATGACCATTAAGGGTGGAATCCAAGGTTTACCGGCCAAGTTTTTTATAGAGAAAGCCCCTGTACTTTTCCAGTATAGGAAACGTGTCTGCTTTCGAGAGCATCTTTGTTCTACTTACATACAGGTTATTTCTGTTTCCCAACATTGATAGCTTCATTGATATCAATGCCATTAAGATATTTCTGATTGGAAACCCCGTACCAACCTTGCTCGCAGACGTCTATCATTCTATACACTTAAGGAATTTGTACAGTAGAGGAATGATCACATGCTGTGTACCCCTGCTATACAAATGGTTTACTTCTCATTTACCCATGTCTGCTGCTTTTTGGGATCATAAGAGTACTCTACGTTGGTCACAGAGAATCATGTCTCTTACCAACTCTGACATCAATTGGTACAATCGAATCTATGACGGGATAAGAATCATTGACTGTTGTGGAAACTTCCCTAATGTACCCCTCATAGGCACTAAAGGAGGAATCAATTATCATCCAGTTTTAGTTCGTCGTCAATTCGGATACCCGATGAGACACATCCTGCGTAATGTTCATCTGGAAGGTCTTTTCTTCAAGAAAGGAGAAAGTGACAGGGCACCAAAGACAGAAACAGTGCATGCCTGAAAACATGTTCACAGGAAAGGAAGAGAGTCTCTAGGAAAACTAGACTGTGTCTCTGTGGAACCTTATCTCCACTGGGTACAAACTATAGCTCTCAAGCTGAGGATGCCTTACCCTCATCAAGAAGTTCTTCAGTTAAAGGAATCTGTCCTTTATTTTATGTCTGATACGGAAAAACTCCAAGTCACTCTCAACAAAGTTCAACGGGAAAAAAATCTTGGAAGAACAAATACCGTATTCTCAATGTGGAGTGTACCAAAATACAACAACTGTTGAAAGAAAAAGATGCTCTGATCGAGATTTTAGAGCAACATGCTGTAGAGAATCAAGAAGACCGAAGGAATTTGCTCGCTCCTTTCACTTGGAAAAAGGATGACAACCCGACAACGGCTCAAGAGCCCCGGTCAAAGAAAAGGAAAATACCAGAACCAGCACCTGAGCCCTCCTCAAAGAGGACTCAGGATCCATAAGCTTAGACATTTCCTTTTACAGCACTTTGTAAATTACTGTATTTCCATTTCCGCAATCTTTGAATTCAATAAAATGGGGTCTCCCCACTGTATGATATTCGCAATCCAATTGTTGAAGTTTCTTTTGATTAAAAAACATTAATTAATATATAATCATTGCATATCATTCATCATTCTCACATAACACATTCTTCTTCCCTACGAATCTCACGTTTGTCTCTCGATTCTAGAGTCAAACTGTCTAATTCGTACAATACTCGGGCCAATCGACAAAAGAAAATGGATGATCTCGAGGAAGATAATAGAGAGTTGAGAGAAGAAATCGACACTCTGAAAGAAGATTTGAGAAAGCTTCACAATAAAATTGACATGCAATCTCTGGCAGCAGCTCAGATATAACAACAAAGGAATGTGGTCTCAGAGATCACATCTACGCCCATAGTGTAAAAGTATGATCCTTGGTACAACATGCCTAAAGATCGTCCCTGGGGCATGCCACTCAACTATATCCCGGAAGGATATATTCCGCCGATCACGGAAGATCCGGAAACTACAGCAGGAACCGCTGGGCCTGAAGGTTACAAACTTCGAGAAAGCGAAGATACCAGGGGCATGACAATAACTCCTGAAGGTTACAAACTTCAGAATATGGGAAGCACCAAGAGTCACTGACGTAATGACTATACCACGACCCGTGGTACACACTGTCCCGGAAGGACAGATTCCATATATACCTTCTGGTGTAAACGAAAGTATGTACGACAGAATGAATGAGTTCCAGGAACAATTCCTGGAGATGTAGAAGGAACTGCATGCCATTCGCGGTCAGGATCTAATCAGAAAGGACGTCGCAGACCTTTGTTTGGTCCCCAATGTGAAAATTCCGCACAAGTTCAAGGTTCCCGAATTTGAGAAATACAAGGGCAACTCTTGCCCTCAAAGTCATTTGGTGATGTACGCTCGGAAGATGTCAACTCAGATAGAGAACTAACAGCTACTGATCCATTACTTCCAAGATAGTTTAACTGGTGTCGCACTCAAATGGTACATGGGTTTGAACCGCACCAAGATCGTCACTTTCAGAGATCTTGGCACTGCCTTCGTTCAGCAGTATAAGTATAACCTGGACATGGCACCAGACCGAGATCAACTCAGAGCCATGTCACAGAAGGACAAGGAAACCTTTAAGGAATATGCTCAGAGATGGCGTGAAATTTTCGTCTAGATTTGTCCACCTCTTGAGGAAAAAGAGATGACAAAGATTTTCTTGAAAACCTTGAGCTCATTTTATTACGGCCGAATGGTCGCCAGTCTGCCCAGCGACTTTACTGAAATGGTGAATATGGGAGTACACCTTGAAGAGGCAGTCTGAGAAGGACGTCTGGTCAAAGATACAGGACCATCAAGCAGTACCAAAAGATACGGTAGTGCTTTCCCTAAGAAAAAGAGCAAGATATTGGTAATATCTCTCTCGAAAAGCAGAGGTGAAGGTACCAACCAGTAGCAGCTGTAACTCCTGCTATCAACCCTGCGCCTGTTCCAAAGTATCAACCTCAGGTTGCTCAGAGCCAACCGAATCAACAACAATATCAGCAAAGGACACAACAGCCTCTTCAGCAGGCTCGTCCACTGTACAACAATAACAACCATACAACGCGACCACCAGGGTTTGACCCTATACCAATGTTGTACGCATAACTGTTTCCGCTACTACTGGTCAAGGGGCACGTCCAAACCAGGTCTCCTCTTATAGTACCGGAAAATCTGCCTTTTTGGTTCAAAGCAGATTAAACTTGCCCTTACCATCAAGGAGGACCGAGGCACAACATAGAAAATTGTCTCAGCTTCAAATTCGATGTACAAAAGCTTGTCGGGAACGGGGTATTATCCTTCAAGGATACAAATCCAAATGTTTAGACGAACCCATTGCCTCAACACGAGAAAGCTGCGGTAAATTTGATAGAGGAAGAGTCTAACCACAACTATCAAATTCACGATGTACTCTTATTGGGAACCAACCTGGTCAAGATGCATTGCAAACATAGCGGATACGGTCATGTACTGTATCATAATTATCATCAGTGTAATATCTGCTCTAAAAACAATCAAGGATGTTCTATGGTGCTATCAGCTCTATAGGAACAGATGGATCTCGGATGGATCCAAGATCACCGAATCCGTGAGGTCAACCTAACTTTACAAATTCCAACATCATTCAAAACTACGACATCCATGCGATGAATGTCAACTTAGTGGCAATGCATTCAAGGCAAAGCCAACATCATGATCTGCCACGACACAATTATGATTCCTGTCTGATTTGCCCGATAAACAATCAGGGATGCTCTTTTGTACAGGAGGCCCTCTAGCGTCAGATGGATCTTGGATGGATCCAGGACTACCGGGATAGAAGTCATTATCAAGTTAATATGATTCATATATTTGATATTCGCTTGATGAATACCAGTCTGGTGGAATTACACACTAAGCAAGTCCAGCTTGGTTTTCTAACTTCCCATGATTATCAAAACTGTAAAATATGTCGTGAGAGTGACCAAGTATGTGCACTCATTCAAAGAACACTGCAACACTTGTTGAACCACTGGCGGCTTCCGATCTATCTAGATGAAGGCACACAGTAGATCAGTATGACTGATGGGAACCCTACTAGGCATCAAAGTCAGGATGTTCGATCAATGGAAACAGATCTAGTAAGGTTGCACTGCATACAAAGCGGACGTGGCCGGGTGCCACAACACAACTATGAGCGTTGTAGAGTTTGCTCAGAGAATAACCAAGGATGCTACCTCGTGCGAGCAGCCCTTCAAAGTAAGTTGGACCACAAAGAGGTTCAACCATGTTCAAGCTATGGTCCGATCAACATAATGTCAGACTATCTTCCCAATCGAGGCAAAGAAGTTATTTTGATCCCTAAGCGAGAAGTGGCCAAAGATGTATGCGCCATAATCCCTTTACTCCATGAATCAAGAGTTCCCCTTGATAGTGGAAAGATTCTTAACCTCAAACCAATTGAGGCCGGCTACGATGGTCAGAAAAATCAAAAGGCTCCTGTAGTTATCTATCTGCCGAGACCAGTACCGTACAAATCCAATAAGGCTATCCCTTACAAATACGGTGCAGCAACAATTGAGAATGGAAAGGAAACTCCATTACCCTCCGTCGTGTATATTGCAGACATCAGTTGAGTAACACGGAGCGGTCGGATCTTCAACCGAGGAGTTGGAGAACCCAGAAAAGAAAAGGAACCCCAAACAGAAGTTCCTAATCAACCAATCGGTCAATCTAGTGATCTCGACCTTTCAAAGAACAACGATGAGATGCTGAAGCTCATCCAGAAAAGAGAGTACAACATTGTTGATCAACTGTTGCAAATTCCTTCAAAAATCTTTGTGCTATCTCTTTTACTCAGTTCCGAAGCTCATAGGGAAGCTCTACAGAAAGTCTTAGAGCAGGCCTTTATGGAACAAGATGTAACGATAAGACAATTCGACAACATCATCTCCAACATCACTTCCTGCAACAACTTGGGGTTTAGTGATGAAGAACTGTCGGAAGAGGGCCAGAATCACAATATGGCACTCAACATTACAGTCAACTACCGGGATGATACATTAGCCAGCATACTGGTAGACACCGGATCAGCTCTGAATGTTATGCCAAAATCTACTCTAAAGAGACTATCATTTCAAGGATCTCTGATGAGAGGTAGTGAGGTCATCGTCAAAGCATTTGACGGATCCCGAAAAATAGTTATCGGCAAAGTCGACCTTCCCATAACTATCGGTCCTCACACTTTCTAAGTCACTTTCCAGGTCATGGACATCTGGGTAGCCTACAGCTGTTTGTTAGGAAGACCTTGGATACACGAGGCTGGGGCAGTCACTTCGACACTTCACCAGAAGCTGAAGTTTATCAAGAATGACCAACTAGTCACAGTCTGTGGACAACAAGCCTTGATCGTGAGCAACTTATTATCGTCCACTTGTGTAGAACTAGAGGAGGTTGTTGGAACCCAGTTCCAAGCACTTTTGGTGAGCAACGACAACTAGTCAGAAAAAGGAACATCGATTTCCTCGTACAGAGATGCTCTCGAAGTAATCAAAAGTAACAATGCAAAAGGATGGGGACAGCTTGTCATTCCTACTGACAACAAGACAAAGAAAGGTCTTGGTTTTTCCTCAAATTGTACCCAGACTGCTACTAACAATGAAAGTCTTCATCCCATTCAGGACTTCTTCCACAGTGGAGGTTTCCTTCACCCAATATCTCAAGAAGTCCATACCATCAACGAGGGTGATTCCTCCGATACGGATGAAGAGTGGAAGTCCTATCTTAACGAAGATGGTTATATGTCTCAAGGAGAGGTGCATACGCCATTTTGCTATCCCGCACAGAGTCCGAGATATATACCAAGGTCAGATGTTAAAATGATATACATAGTCAATGGATGGCCTGCCTATCTGGCAGCCGTACCCAGGAGACTTGGGACAAAAGAGTCAGCCTAATGATGCATATCAACTGAGCTTCACTGAAAAGAATACATGCGTCCTCACCGAACCATGGGATCATTACTCAGGGAATTCTGAAGACATCCAGTATAATGATGAATTTGCAAAGAACACAGGACAAGAGTTCCTTAACTATTCTTTTCCCGAGGTCAACGTCATCGAAATGGATGACTCCTCCAGTTCCACTGAAGTATGGGACACCTTAGAACAACCGAGTGGCAAATACGACTTCATGGTCAAGTACACCGCTCCTGAAAGATCTCGTATCAGGCTCGAAGACATCTAGCCAACTGGATGGGGAGATCCACCTAAGAGTACAAACACTGTGCAAGATACAACAGAAGAATCCTCCTACGACAACTCTGCCTGGGAGACAGATTCCAATGATCATGCTCCACCAGAAATCAGCGTCATTTCTGAAGACAAATCAAGAAGGAAGGTACCAGACTTTTGATTCACCGAGGAGTTCGCCGCCAATGGTTTATAGTCGATGTCTCGAAATTCGTTCATAAGTCTAAGTAATTGCCGTCTTTGTCTTAACCTTTCACCCTGCCCAGGTGAAACGGATGTTTTGATAGGGATCACTTTCTGTAAATGTCTCTCTTCGCTTCACCCAAAGCGACAAAGTTTTGTTTTATAGGGCTGTAGTTTCAAGAATCGACAAAATCATAAATAAAATAACGTCGTTCTGTAATTTCCGCATTTTATTGTTGTTTTCTCTTTTCGCTTTTTCAGAAAATGGCAATCCTAAAAAAAACTCAAACAATAAAAACAAGCAGTTTTCAGAAAATACACTGCACACACTCTTGCATTTCTCTCTATCTCTTCTAAAAAAACCATCATGTCATGCAGATTGCTTATTTTAAACCTTATCGAAACATACGATCCAACGCCTTCTCCCAACTTTGAATTCCCAGTATTTGAGGCTGAAGAAGAAAATGACGAAGAAATTCTAGAAGAGATCTCCCGATTACTCAGACAAGGGAAAAGGTCCATTGAACCTCACAAAGAGCCGTTGGAAACGGTCAACTTGGGTTCAGAAGAAGAGAGAAAAGAAGTCAAGATTAAGGGACTGCTCAGTCTAACTGTCAAAGAAAGTTTGATAAAGCTTCTCAAAGAATTTCCCGATGTATTCGCTTGGTCCTATCAGGATATGCCTGGGTTGGATACCAGCATCGTGGAACATCATCTACCATTACGATCAGAATGTCCGCCAGTAAAACAAAGGCTAAGACGGACTCACCCGGATATGGCCATCAAAATCAAAGAGGAAGTACAGAAACAGATTGACGCGGGTTTCCTCGCCACATCAGAATATCCTCAATGGTTAGCCAACATAGTACCAGTTTCGAAAAAGGACGGAAAGGTCAGAATGTGTGTAGACTATAGGGATCTGAACAAGGCCAGTCCAAAGGATGACTTTCCCTTACCACACATTGACATGCTGGTAGACAGTACAGTGAAGTTCAAAGTATTCTCCTTCATGGATGGATTCTCGGGCTATAATCAGATAAAAATGGCGCCGAAATACATGGAGAAAACTTCCTTCATCACACCATGGGGCACCTTTTGTTATAAGGTAATGCCGTTCGGTTTGAAGAACGACGGGGCAACCTATCAAAGGGCCATGACTACTTTATTTCATGACATGATACACAAAGAAATAGAAGTGTATGTCGATGATATGATTGTCAAATCTAAGATGGAAGAGAAGCATGTGATCCACCTGTCAAAGCTATTCGAGCGTCTGAGGAAGTACAAACTCCGCTTGAATCCCAATAAGTGCACATTCGGTGTTCGCTCAGGAAAACTGCTAGGGTTCATCGTCAGCCAAAAAGGAATTGAGGTTGATCCTGACAAAGTCAAGGCCATTCAAGAAATGCCTTCTCCAAAGACTGAAAAATAAGTCAGAGGATTCCTGGGACGTTTGAATTACATTTCCAGATTTATATTCCTTATGACCGCGACATGTGAGCCGATATTCAAATTACTCAAAAAGAATCAGGACTACATCCGGATATAAGACTGCCAAACCGCCTTCGACAGTATCAAGGAATACCTATTGAACCCACCGATTATATCACCTTCAATGGAAGGAAGACCACTGATCATCTACCTAACGGTCTTGGAAGACTCAATGGGTTGTGTACTTGGCCAGCAAGACGAAACCAAAAGGAAAGAGTCTGCCATCTATTATTTGAGCAAGAAATTCACCGACTGCGAGACTCGCTACACTATTCTTGAGAAAACTTGATGTGCTCTGGCTTGGGCAGCCAAACGTCTTCGTCAGTACATGATTTGTCACACTACTTGGTTAATCTCCGAAATGGATCCAATCAAGTACGTATTTGAAAAGCCTGCTCTCACGAGAAGGATAGCCCGTTGGCAGATGTTGCTATCAGAATACGACATCGAGTACCATGCTCAGAAAGTCGTCAAAGGAAGTATTTTAGCCGATCATTTGGCTCATCAACCGATTGACAATCAAGAATCAGTCGGATTTGACTTCCCCGACGAAGATGTCATGTATTTGAAAATGAAAGATTGCGATGAACCGCTACCCAGTGGAGGGCTAGAACTAGGTTCCCAATGGGGACTTATCTTTGATGGAGCTGTCAATCATCATGGAAATAGAATTGGGGCAATCATCATAACACCTCAAGGTACCCACATTCCTTTCACCGCCCGACGGACATTCAAGTGTACCAACAACGAGGCCGAATATGAAGCTTGTATCATGGGTCTCGAAGAAGCGATTGACTTGAGAATTAAGAACTTGGATGTGTATGGAGAGTCAACCCTGGTTATCAATAAGATCAAAGGAGATTGGAACAGGTACCAATCAGGATTGATTCCTTACAAAGATTACGCAAGAAGGTTGTTACCATTCTTCAACATAATCGAGTTTCATCACATCCCTCGTGAAGAGAATCGCATGGCTGATGCACTGGCCACTCTCTCTTCCATGATTAGTGTAGGTCAATTGAACAACATAACTAAGATCGACGTAATGCGCCGGGAACGGCCCGCTTATATCTTCACGATTGAAGCAGTCATAGACGACAAACCTTGGTATCACGACATCAAATGCTTCCTTCAAAAACAAGAGTACCCACCTGGGGCGTCCAGAAAAGTCAGGAAAACCCTCAGAAGGCTGGCAGGAAGCTTCTTTCTGAGCGGTGATACACTCTATAAAAGAAACTTTAACATGGTCTTGCTTCGATGCGTAGACAGACCAGAGGCAAACCTGTTGATGAAAGAAATTCACGAAGGATCCTTTGGCACTCATGCCAACGGACACACAATGGCAAGAAAAATTCTAAGAGCAGGGTACTATTGGTTGAGAATGGAATCTGATTGCTACAAGAACATGAGGAGATGTCACAAGTGTCAGATATACTCAGACAAGATCCATGTACCACCTACGCATCTCAAAGTTCTCTCTTCCCCATGGCCTTTTTCCATATGGGGAATTGACATGATTGGCATGATCGAATCCAAGGCTTCAAGCTGACATCGTTCATCCTGGTAGCCATTGATTATTTCACCAAGTGGGTCGAAGCAGCGTCATATGCCAATGTAACCAGACAAGTCGTGGTCCGCTTTATCAAAAACAATCTCATATACCGATATGGTGTTCCAAGCCAGATCATTACTGATAACGGATCCAACTTGAACAACAAGATGATGAAAGAGTTGTGTGCTGAGTTCAAGATCGAACACCATAACTCATCTCCCCACCGACCCAAGATGAACGGAGCGGTAGAAGCGGCTAACATGAACATCAAGAAGATCATTCAAAAAATGGTTGTAACCTACAAAGACTGGCACGAGATGCTACCCTTTGCTCTTCACGGTAATCGCAAATCTGTCCGCACTTCAACAGGGGCAACCCCTTTCTCTCTAGTATATGGCATGGAGGCACTGCTTCCCATAGAAATAGAGATCCCATCAATCAGGGTATTAATGGAAGCTAAGCTAACAGAGGCTGAATGATGTCAAAGTCGACACGACGAATTAAACCTAATCAAAGAAAAGAGAATAACGACACTATGCCATGGTCAGTTGTATCAACAAAGAATGAAGAAAGCGTTTGACAAAAAGGTTCTACCCCGAGTCTTCAAAAAAGGAGACCTCGTGCTCAAGAAGATACAATCATTTCTCACTGATTCCCAGGGCAAATGGACTCCGAATTACGATGGCCCCTATGTGGTCAAGAAAGCCTTCTCAGGCGGCGCCTTGAGACTCGCGACCATGGATGGAGATGAATTTTCCTGCCCTACAAATGTTGACGTAGTCAAGAAATACTTCGCCTAAAAAAAATTAAAAATAAAAAATGTCTCGGTGGATTGAAAACCCAAAAGGGCGGTCCAGGCAAAAATTAGAGACATAAGCAAAAAAAACCATCCAGATGGATTGGAAATCTCAAAGTACAATCCAGGCAAAAATTAGGGATTAATGGCAAGTAACTACATCTGATGAGGTTAAATCCCCTGTAGTAATTCCATCCATCAGGAAAACTCCAGTCAAAGTCATCTTCGACGGAAGCTCAGGATGTCCAGAATTCAATGTTGGTAGAAGGATAACGGTCGTCATGTTTCGATGTAGCCCTTTTCCCTTAAATTATCATTTTCTAACTTTGTAAATACTCTATGGAATCACGCGCTTAGCTGATTTCCATCCTATCAATAAAATTTGAGCCTTAGTGATTTTATTTGCAATTCTTATTTGCTTTAGCTTTACAGAATGATGTTTTTAATATCATTAACGATTCTTGAAATAAAACAAAAAATGAATTTACTTGTCAAATTTTTTTCGCTTTTAAAACAAAGATGGCAATTTCCTTTGACTGATGAGCATCATCGATCGCTTCTCCGGAAGTAATTGAGCTTCAAAGTGCAGAATCAAAGTATTCCTTCTAAACTGGTATGCTTGAACGAAGGATCAACTGTATCAGATATGATTTTCCCATCTGATATCCCCGGCAGAGTTTTTGCCTCCTAAGTCTGACCCACGTTTTCCCCCCCACGGGGATTATCTCTCCTAAGCAAGGCAGAATTGCTATTTTGAACCAGTGATACTTTTCATCCCCCGCAGTGGCCGAGTATCCAATCGTGTTCATCCATTAGTCTGTATGTCGCGTTAGTTTTGTCAGCATAAACATACATACATCATGCATTATTGATTTACATTCATATTCATATTGCTTCACTATCACTTTAGTCGGTCTTGTCCCCTAGTGATAGAAGTCCTCTCAATCGAGTTTTCAATTCTTTCCTCGTCAGGAAGAGTTGCGTCTGAACAATCTCTCCTCTAGTTTATTTTTGGATTTGAGCTGGTCCCTTGACCACTTTGATAATTTGAACCTCTGAAAAGCAAGAATACATTTGACAAACGTCACTCTTTACCATTGAAGATGATATCTTCGCTTTCCTGGATTAAGGAAAATCCCCAGAGAAAGCCTCACAACTAAAGACTCTCAGCAACACATTGATTTTTCTCCCAAGAAAGTCAATGTTAATGAAGTCATCAGCACCTCAAAATTGGATTACATAACATGGCATTTCTCCGAGGAGATCTCGAGGAAAAGTATGATGTAATATCCCCAAGCAGGAAACAGCCTCTCGAGAGACTCGTTTTCCCCAGTAGAGTCAACAAATGGCGTCTCCAACAGAGAAGTTTGTACAACTCTACAGCTCAGATGAATGGCTTCCCCAGCAAGTTTGACATCAAATCTTTTCCCATCAAATGGCATCTCCCCCGAAAAATTCGGCGAGAAGTTTGAGGAAAACCGCTATAAATAGCGTCACTTGTCAAGAGAGTTTATTGACAAAAGAAACTAAGACCAGTTCCTTGGCTGAAGACTAGGATCGAGGGGAAGTTTATTTTAGAAACTGAGATCAGTTCCTTGGCTGAAGACCAGGATCGAGGGGAAGTTTATTTCAAAAACTGAGACCAGTTCCTTGGCTGAAGACCAAGATCGAGGGGAAGTTTATTGACAAAAGAAATTGAGACCAGTTCTGTGGCTGAAGACCGGGATCGAGAGGAAGTTTCACCCTTTTCAAAAAGCACCATTACTTAGCAAAAGAATATGGATGAGCAGGAAGCCATTCATAACCACCATCAAAATTTCAGGTATTTCGATATTTAATCCTCTTGCACCCCGAATGCCCGAATACCTTCGCCATTCACACCTTCGGGTCCAAGAAAATTAAATAGGGGCATCTGTCATACCCCAAATTTTGACCACCAAGATTTCCCATCATTGTGAAAGTCATCACCATAATATGGATGTACTTTTATGCCTCATCAGTCTCCTCAAAGATGATTGAGCATTCACCACAATCAAGAAGTAGGGTTTTGAGCCCTCTCAGAGCACCTAGACAAAGGATCATCAAGAAATGACATGATCTTTAACTTGTCTAACCTCTCAAACACCCACAAAGGATCAAGGGGACTCCTACATCAAGAATTAAGCACAAAGTTGCAACATTCCAAGTGGATCAAGCCTCAAGATCGCCTGTGTCACCAAATTAGGGTTTGGTCGACCAGGGCCTCCAAATGAAAATTTTCTTCTAGGCATGATCCAATGCCTCAATATATGGTCCTATAAGCTCAAAAGGATCTCAATAGCCCATCCACAATGGCAAAATCGCCTTGAAGGTCCATCTATCAAAAAATCAGGAATTAGGGTTTTGACCTAATTCAACCCTTGAGTTAACTTGTGAAGTGAGGTGTGGCTTGAAGCTTCAAAATGAACTTTAAAGACCTCAAATACATCACATTGGCATGTTTAAAAGATTTGATTAACTCAAAGAGCTCAAGTCATAAGCCACAAGAGCTCAAAACCATCTGATCACAAATTAGGGTTTCTGATGAGAAAAAGTCAACCCTACCCTTGAATGTGGACCTACCATTGATCTCAAAACTTGGGAAGGGGTCCAAGACATTCCTAAATACCCTTGGAGGCCATCCATGAAGTTTAATTGAGCCCAAGGATTGATTTCACAAAAGGATCACAAAGTCAAAATTTCATCTGTTGAAAAAGTCAATTGTACAAAAATCCAAGTTTGACTTTTTGAATTTTTGGTCAACCAAGGTTATTTAACCCTAAAACAATGTTAATATGTGATTTGAATCATCATTCATCAAGAAAAATCAAAGAAAGTGAGTTAACTTGTAAAAGGGGTAACCATAAAAAACTTAGAATTTTTCTAAGTTATGGAACAAAGTGGCTAGGGTACCAACTTTGCAAGGGCATATCTCCCAAACCCTAAGGCCTTTTTCTCCCATTCAAAGCTCAGATTTAAGTTCATGTTACATACTTCAAATATGTCAACTGGACCTCATTCTAATTCATCATGGATTTTGAGTTATTGTTTGAGCAAAATCACAAAAAACATGAAAATGACATTTTTCCAACACTTAGTGAAATTTTCACTAAGTCAGAATTTGGCTTACTTTTTCCAAAAAGTAAGTGTAGCACGATTTTTGTGGTCCTGAGTCACTATCGCTTGGGTACTACAGTTCAATTCATTTTTATCCTATTGAGCTGATTAAGAAGGGAAATAGATGTCTCCAATTAACCCTGCTTGCATACTGAGTTTAAACAGCGGTCTGTTAGGTCACAGATGCTATGTAGATGTGGGGGCTTTCTTCGGTTATTTTGTTAAGAATAGAATGTTTGGCCTATTGGGGGATGTTAGGACTGATGCTTTTCGATTGATGTATAAAGGTATGGGATTTTGGGTTTTTTATTAATATGCTCGCTAAGATTTTGAAATCTTATGCCTACGTATTCCCGAAACAGGGAAATCAGAGCGATCGTAGTTCCTCCTATTCTATGGGAGAGAATGGGAGGAAAAAGGTTGTTTTGGTGTCTTATTCAAAGCCCAAGAGGTGAAGCTGAAGGTGATTTGTATCTTGTTCAAAGCCCAAGATGTGAAGCTGAAGAGTCTATTTGTATCTTGTTCAAAGCCCAAGATGTGAAGCTAAAAGGTCTTGACTGAGAGAGAATTTGTCATCTCTAAAGAGGAATTGTTGATGTTTGTATGCTGTGAGCAAGGCACAACTTTGATGCTAAAAGGTTGATTGACTCAACCGAGGTTTTCTTTATACAAAGCCTAAGAGGAGGCTATTGACCCAACAAGAGGGTGTTTTTCTGTCTTGTACAAAGCCCAAGATTGAGGCTAGAAGGGTTTGACTCAACTAGAGAGGATTTTCGTGTGTCTTGTACAAAGTCCAAGACGGAGGCTAAGGGGGATTGACTCAATAAGAGAGTCTTTTATACTCAACAAGAGGGTAATTTGTATCTCGTACGAAGCCCGAGATGGGGGCTAAAAGGGTGACTCAACAAGAGAGTCTTTTATACTCAACAAGAGAGTGATTTGTATCTCGTACGAAGCCCGAGATAGAGGCTAAAAGGGTGACTCAACAAGAGAGTCTTTTATACTCAACAAGAGAGTGTTTTATATCTCGTACGAAGCCCGAGATAGAGGCTAAAGGGGTTGACTCAACAAGAGAGTCTGAAATGGTTAGCTCCGCTGGGGAGGAATCATTTGTAGAAAGCCCAAGAGGAGGCTAACTGTATTAGTGACTGTTTCAGTTGAGTGACAGGTCCAGTGTGTTGGATAAAAGAGAAAATCAGTTCTTATGAAGAGAAAGATTATAGGTAAGGTTGTGCCTTGGTATTGATCAGAGGATCAGGGTTATTTCCTGTTCTGTAAGGAAATGGGAAATCCCAAGGGTATTGAGACTGTCCAAGTCTACTGATGTTTTGAGAAATCGATTCTCAGGTAATGAACGCTCTTTGTATGAGGCCCAAGAGAAGGTTGGTATGTTAAAGGATGAAGGTCAACCCGTTAACTAGTCTGACACTTGACTCAGAAAGACAGCTCTAGCAAATTGATGACTAGGTTCTGTTCCTATACCTATAGAGGTCTTTGGGTCCTTGTATTAAGCCCAAGAGAAGGCCTGAGAACTTCTAAGAAGCCGAAGGGTCCTTGTACAACGACCAAGAGGAGGCGGGGATGCTTTTAGGAAGCCTGTGGGTCCCCAAACCCCGAGAAGTCCAAGACATGCCATTCACCGAGAATAGATTAAGCCAGGAAAGTTCGAGAATTTGGAAGAAACTCAAGAGATGCCATTCACGGAGAAAAGATCATCTCTGGGGAGTTAGAGTTTCTTTGACGATTTCTAAGGGTGACAGTCTGAGAAAGGGTTCACCGAGAATGCTGCCTTTCACGTCTCCATATTGTTTAACCCCAAGAGGAGGGAAGACTGTATCTGGAAATCCTACGGGGATCTAGTTTTATTTGTATTTAAGAGTGACCAACAGGGCTTTACCTAGTGCTAGACGTAGTTGCTGGGGAAAACTCTAAATAACTATACTAGTATTACACAGTGGATATTGGACAAGTATATAAAAGTTTGTGAAAGAAGACTTACAGTGAAACAGCCCCACAATACAGTTATATATATATGAAAGCGGTAAATGAAAGCGGGTAAACACTTACTCGGTTGTAGAGCTTCCATACTATTTTGTTAGTTGTTGAACAAAGAAAACTTTGATAACAATATTATAAATCAAAGGAGAAAGTACTTTGAAAAGATTGTTGGGGCTTACAGCTCAAGGAGAGGCCCAAGTTTTAACGATGATCGCACCGTTGTTTTGAAAACTGTACAGAGGGACTTATACAATATGTGAGGCCCACAAAGTTTTTATGTACAAGGAGATGGGGCTTACAACTCAAGGAGATGCCCAGGGTTATTTGTTTGAAAATGGCGATCGCGCAGAGGTTTTTCTTTTAACACAGAGGGACTTATACAATGTCTGAGGCCCAAAATGGTTTTGGTTAAAAGGGAATTGGGTCTTACACTCTATTAGAGGCCCAAAGAGTTATTTTTGTACAAGTGATGGGGCTTACAGCTCAAGGAGAGACCCAGGGTTTTTGTAAAAAAAAGGCGACGATCGCGCCGTTGTTTTTGAAAATACAGCGGGACTTATACAACGGCTGAAGCCCAAAAAGTGGTGTATTTACAAAGGGGATGGGTCTTACACTTTAATAGAGGCCCATAAGTGTTTGAAAATGATTTGTTGAAGGTGGAATCAATCAAAGAAACCCTAATTTTTGTTTTCCTTTAAAAGTAAATATTTAAAGAAAATCAAATAAAATGATAAAAATACCAAATAAGTTTGAATAAACCACTTGTGATTTTTGTTTAAGGTTTGAAAAATGAGGTTTTAATCACAAGATGATTTAGAACTCATTTGGTTTTGATATTCAAAGTAAATATTCACTTTTAAATGTTTTAAAAAAATTAAAATGAATTTATTCACAAAAATACTAATTATGTTACATAACTAATATAAATTTATTTTTTTGTGGAATAAAATATTTCAACATTTTTGTGATTTTTTGCAAAAAGAACCAATAAAAAATAATTAAAATTGAGTGAGTTATTAATTTTCCAAGTTATTAAAAATAATATGAAAAATGATAAAAAAAAATAGGAAAATTGGTAAAAAGAGGATCTGGGGCGAGGGGGATTCGAACCCCAGACCTCTTGTGTGCAGTGCGCGCCCTCTACCACTGGGGTGGTGATACATCCGTGTATTGAAACACAACTACAAATATACAAGACTTGCCTTGTTTTTGGCCTGGCCCAAGACAAGGCAAGGCAAAACTTTGGTCAGAAACGTGAAGGCCATAACTTTCTCATTTCTCCATGGATTGAGACAAAATTTAGGTCTATCTTGCCTAGAATTTCACAAGGAATCCAATGGTGGTGGTATTTTTTTTTAGATCATGCTCCTATTGAAAAACCCGATAGTGGTTTTGAAATAGGCCATGATTTGCATTTTCTGTTCCATCTCTTGATACAGGTGTGAATTACATGGTAAATTGGTGAAAACACAACACATACAACATGTATAAGAGATGCATGATTAGTGGACCTCAAAGCAAGGCATGTTTCAAAGAGTTCAAGTTGAGATGCTTACCTCTTTTTGAAGCTTTTATACAATCTGCCAAGTGCTTAGTTCCAAAAATGATTTGATGATTTGGACACCCTCAAATGACCTCTTGGAAGCTTTTAGGATGGTTGGAATCAACTGGAAACCTCAGGAGCAAGTTTGAGCTCTTTCTTGCAAAAGGGGCAAAAGTGGCCAAAATAGCAACTATCTCAAATGGTGTTCCAGATGTGTGGAACCATTTAGGACAGTTCAAGGATGATATTTGGAGTGTGTTTGAGGTTTTATCTGGTTTGGAAAGTGACTGATTCAAGACATGACTTGAAAAATGCACAAAAAGGCCTATTTTGAGGTTTTGAGAGGTGACATTGTGATTTTGGTGTTACAGGTCACTTGTGAGAGTTTGGACAGCTTAGATATGACATATTGAATGTGTTTGGATCATGAGCTATGGTGGAGTTGATCTCTAACTCAAAAACTCAGAGTTACCTTGCTAAAGAAGGCATTTTTGCCTAGAGAAAGAGATTTTGAGGAAAGCAAGTGTTGTAGTGCTTTGGTGTACTCAAACTGAACACAATTGAGCTCTATTTATAGTAGAGCAAGTTTGTTTTGGATGCAATAATGAAAGGCAACTGCAGCAGAGGTTTGGCCAATGTTGAGCAATGAGAATCCAAGTCTTCTCTAGCCATTGACGAGAGGTTTGGGCACATGTTGCTGGTTCCCTTGGTCTTGGATAAGTCTTGACTGAATTCAGTTGGAAGAGGCTCAGTCCATGCCACCTTGGTGCATCCATTAAATGCTTCAATCCAAAATTGGAGTCTTGTCCCTCTTTTAGGGATTTCTAGGTTTGGCATGCTACTTTTGGTTCTAAAGACTTGGGAGGCTTGGGATCAGAGTTGGTTCCTCCTTGATCCCCCCTTGAGGTGTTCAGATGGATAGATTTACTTGCCCTTTGCAAAAATTGGGCAAATCGAGCAAAATACACAAATCTGCCTTGCTTTGACAGTTTTCAGCAAGGCATATTGTCGTTGTCATATCTCATGGCCCAAGTGGAATTTGATGGAGTTCTTGGCCATTTTGGAAAGCCCTCATATGATACAACAACTGTTTGATCATAATTGGTTTTGATACTTTTTGGATCCAAGTGAAAAATGCCCCTACATTTGGAAAAAAATGAAGGCAGATTCTGACTTGGTGAAAATTTCACTAAGTGTTGGAAAAAAGTGACATTTTCACTTTTTGTGATTTTGATCATTCCATAACTTAAAATCCATGAGGAATTGGAATGAGTTGTGTTTGAAGCTTTTGTAGAGGGTCATGAGAGCTATAAATCCAGCTTTGGATGGGGAAAAATGGCCTTGTGGTTTAGGAGTTATGATCCTCCAAAGTTGGTACCCTTGCCACTTTATTCCATAACTTAGAAAAATTTCTAAGTTTTTATGGTTACCCCTTTTACAAGTTATCCCACTTTCTTTGATTTTTCTTGATGAATTATGATTCCAGTCATACATTAACATCATTTTAGGGTCAAAGAACCATAATTGTGAAAAATCTCAAAAAGTCAAAGTTTGACTTTTGTGCACAGTTGACTTTTTGTTAGATGAATTCCAAACTATGCAATCCTCTATGAAATCAAGTCCTTGACCTAAATCAAACTTGATGGATTGATTTCATAGGTGTTATAGGGTGTATTGAATCATGTCCCAAGGTTTGGGAGCATGCCTTGGTCAAAAGTCAAAGATACAGTTGATTTTTCCCGCGAAACCCTAAGTGTGGTTCTGATGAACTTGAAACTTGTTGATCAAGCTTCTTGGATTAATCCATTGTTGCAAATGGATCAATTTGGTGTGTTATGGACCCTCAAATCATGTCTTGAGGTCTTGGTTCATGTGTTGTCCCAAAAGTTAACTTAGGGGTGAATTAGGTCAAGAAACCCTAATTCCTGATTTTTTATTGTATGCATCCCCTGAGGCAAAATTGACTTGCTGATTGGGTTCATGATGTCCCATGGAGCATTTTGGGTTATGCTTTGAAGCATTGGTTCATACCCAGAGGGAAATTTCCATCTGGAGGCCCTGGTCGACCAAAACCCTAATTTGGTGACACTGGCGATCTTGAGGCTTTAATCCACTTGGACTGTTGCAACCTTGTGCTTGATCCTTAAAGTGGGAGTCCTCTTGATCTATTGTATATTTTAGAGGTTTAGACAAGTTGAAGATCATGTCATTCCTTGATTGATCCTTTGTCTAAGAGCTCTGAGAGAGCTTGAAACCCAAATTTTGATTGTAGTGGATGCTCACCCATCTTTGGGGAGACTAATGAGGCATAATGATACACCGATATTGTGATGATGATTTGCACAATGATGGGAAATCTTAGTGGTCAAAATTTGGGGTATGACAAATGCCCCTATTTAATCTTCTTGGACCCGAAGGTGTGAATGGCGAAGGTATTCGGGCATTCGGGGTGCAAGAGGATTAAATATCGGAATACCCAAAATTTTGATGGTGGTTAAGAATGGTAGCTCACGCATCCTTATTCTTTTGCTAAGCAATGATGCTCAGAAAATGTAAAAACTTCCCCTCGATCCTGGACTTCAGCCAAGGAACTGGTCTAAGTTTCTGAAATAAACTTCCCCTCGATCCTGGTTTCCTACCAAGGAACTGGTCTTAGTTTCTGAAATAAACTTCCCCTCGATCCTGGTTTCCTACCAAGGAACTGGTCTTAGTTTCTGAAATAAACCTCCCCTCGATCCTGGTTTCCTACCAAGGAACTGGTCTCAGTTTCTTTTGTAAACTTCCCCTCGATCCCGGTTTCCTACCAAGGAACTGGTCTCAGTTTCTTTTGTCAATAAAATTTATTGACAAGGGACGCTATTTGTAGCGGCTTTCCTCAAACTTCCGCCGAATTTTCTTGGTGAGATGCCATTTGACGAAAAAAGATTTGATGTCAGAGTTGATGGGGAAACCCAGTCGTCTAAATTGTAGAGGTATACAAACTTCTCTGTTTGGAGACGCCATTTGTCGACTCTACTGGGGAAAGCAAGTCTCTTGAGAGACTACTTCCTGTCTGGGGATACATCATATTTTTCCCGGGATCTTCTCGAAGAAATGCCATATGATGTGATCCAATTTTGAGGTGCTGATGACCTTTTCATCAGCAGAATTCTTCGGAGAAAAGCGGTCGTGTTGCAGAATTTCTGATTAAGAGACTTTCTCTGGGGATTTTCCTTAATCCGAGAAAGCGAAGACATCATCTTCAATGGCGAAGAGTGACGTCGGCTGAAGGTTCTCTGGCTTTTCAGAGGTTCAAGTTATCAAAGTGGTTGAGGACCAATTCTAATCCAGAAATAAACAGGAGGAGAGAGATTGTTCAGACGCAACAATTCCTGACGAGGAAAGGACTGACAACTCGATTGAGACGACTTCTATCACTAGGGGATAAGACAGACTAGAGAGATAGTGATGCCATATGAATATGAATGTAAATCAATAATACCTGATGTATGTATGCTTATGCAGAAAAAACTGACGCGACATATAGACTAATATATGGACACGACTGGATACTCGGCCACTGTGGGGAACGAAGAGGTACCACTGGTCCAAAAGTAGCAATTTCGCCTTGCCGAGGAGAGATAGTCCCTGTTGGGAGCTAAGTTGGTCGGGCTTAGAAGGTAAGAACTCTGTCGGGGGTGTCAGAGGAAACACCGTCTCTGACACAGCTGATCCTTCATTCAGGTGCACTGGTTTAGAAGGAGTACTTTGATTCTGCACTTTGAGGTTCGATTACTTCTGGAGAAGCGACCAATGTTCTTTTAATGTTCAACAGTCAAAAGAAAATGCCATCTTTATTTTAAAAGCAGAAAAAGTTTTGACAAGTAAATTCATTTTTGTTTTATTTCAAGAATCGTTAATCATATTAAAATGTCGTTCTGTAAAGCTAAAACAAATAAGAATTGCAAACAAAAGCACTAGGGCTCAAATTTCATTGATAGGATGGAAATCAGCCAAACGCGTTATTCCATGGAGTATTTACAAAGTTAGAAAATGGTAATTTTAAGGGAAAAGGGCTACGTTGAAACATAACGACCACTATCCTTCTACCAACTTTAGATTCTGGACATCCTGAGCTTCCGTCGAAGATGACCCTGACTGGAGTTTTCCTGACTGATGGTGTAACTGCTGCTGAGGGACTTGCCCCATTGTTGAACATAGTTACTTGCCATTATCCCTAATTTTTTCCTGGATTGTACTATGATGTTTCCAATCCAACGGGATGATTTTTGATTATGTCTCTAATTTTTACCTGGACTGCCCTTTCGGGTTTTCAATCCACTGAGACGTTTTTTTATTTTATTTTATTTAGGCGAAGTATTTCTTGACTACGTCAACATTTGTGGGATAGGCAAATTCCTCTCCATCCATGGTTGCAAGTCTCAAGGCACCGCCTGAGAAAGCTTTCTTGACCACATAAGGGCCGTTATAGTTTGGAGCCCATTTTCCACGGGAATCAATGAGAAATGATTGTATCTTTTTTAGCACAAGGTCTCCTTTCCTGAAGACGCGAGGTTGAACCTTTTTGTCGAATGCCTTCTTCATTCTTTGTTGATATAGTTAAGCGTGGCATAGTGCCGTTATTCTCTTTTCTTCAATCAAATTCAGTTCGTCGTGTCGACTTTAACACCACTCAGCTTCTGTAAGCTTAGCTTCCATCAATACCCGGATTGATGGGATCTCTACTTCTATGGGGAGTACTGCTTGCATGCCATATACTAGAGAGAAAAGGGCTGCCCCTGTTGAAGTGCGAAAAGATGTGCGATAACCATGAAGAGCAAAGGGTAGCATCTCGTGCCAATCTTTGTAAGTTACAACCATCTTCTGAACAATCTTCTTGATGTTCTTGTTAGCCGCTTCTACCGCTCCGTTCATCTTAGGTCGGTAGGGAGATGAGTTATGGTGTTCGATCTTGAACTCAGTGCACAATTCTTTTATCATCTTGTTGTTCAAGTTGGATCCATTATCAGTAACGATCTGGCTTGGAACACCATAACGGCAAATGATATTGTTTTTGATAAATCGGACCACCACTTGTCGGGTTACATTGGCGAATGACGCTGCTTCGACCCACTTGGTGAAGTAGTCAATGGCTACTAGAATGAACTGATGTCTGTTTGAAGCCTTAGGTTCAATCATGCCAATCATGTCGATTCCTCATATAGAAAAAAGCCACGGGGAAGAGAGACCTTTGAGATGCGTTGGCGGTACATGGATTTTGTCTGAGTATATCTGACACTTGTGACACTTCCTCATGTACTTGTAGCAGTCGGATTCCATTGTCAACCAATAGTACCCTGCTCTTAGAATTTTTCTCGCCATTGTGTGTCCGTTGGAATGAGTGCCAAAGGATCCTTCGTGAATTTCTTTTATCAGCATGTCTGCTTCTGGTCTATCGACGCGTCGAAGCAAAACCATGTCAAAATTACGCTTATAGAGTGTATCACCGCTCAGGAAGAAGCTGCCTGCTAATCTTCTGAGGGTCTTTCTATCCTTTCTAGATGCCCCGGGTGGGTATTCTTGTTTCTGAAGGAAGCATTTGATATCGTGATACCAAGGTTTGTCATCTATGAATGCTTCAATCGTGAAGATGTAAGCGGGCCTTTCAAGGCGCATTATGTCGATCTTAGGTAAGTCATTCCATTGACCTACACTAATCATGGAAGAGAGGGTGGCTAATGCATCAGCCATGTGATTCTCTTCACGAGAGATATGATGAAACTCGATTCTGTTGAAGAAGGGTAACAACCTTCTTGCGTAGTCTTTGTAAGGAATCAATCCTGATTGGTATGTGTTCCAATCTCCTTTGACCTGATTGATAACCAGGGCTGAGTTGCTGTATACGTCCAAGTTCTTGATCTTTAAGTCGATCGCTTCTTCGAGACCCATGATACAAGCTTCGTATTCGGCCTCTTTGTTTGTGCACTTGAACGTAAGTCTAGCGGTGAAAAGAATGTGGGTACCTTGAGGTGTTATGATGATTGCCCCAATTCCGTTTCCGTAATGATTGACAGCTCCGTCAAAGATTAGTCCCCATTGGGAACCTGGTTCTGGCCCTTCACTAGGTAGTGGTTCATCGCAATCTTTCATTTTTAGATACATGCCATCTTCATCTGGAAAGTCAAATCCGACTTATTCTTGATCGTCAATCGGTTGATGAGCCAAATGATCGGCTAAAACACTTCCCTTAACGACTTTTTGAGCGTGGTACTCAATGTCGTATTCTGATAACAACATTTGCCAACGGGCGATCCTTCCCGTGAGAGCAGGCTTTTCAAAAACATACTTGATCGGATCCATTTCGGAGATTAACCAAGTAGTGTAATGAATCATGTACTGGCGAAGACGTTTGGCTGCCCAAGTCAGAGCACAGCAAGTTTTTTCGAGCATAGTGTACCGAGTCTCACAGTCAGTGAACTTCTTGTTCAAATAGTAGATGGCAGACTCTTTCCTTTTTGTTTCGTCTTGTTGGCTAAGTACACAACCCATTGAGTCTTCCAAGACTGTTAAGTAGATGATTAGTGGTCTTCCTTCCACTGGAGGTGATAGAATCGGTGGGTTCAACAGGTATTCCTTGATACTATTGAAGGCGGTTTGGCAGTCATCTGTCCAAACGCAGTCCTGATTCTTTTTGAGTAATTTGAAGATTGGCGCACATGTCGCGGTCATGAGGAATATAAATCTGGAAATGTAATTCAAATGTCCCAGGAATCCCCTGACTTGTTTTTCAGTCTTTGGAGAAGTCATTTCTTGAATGGCCTTGACCTTGTCAGGATCAACTTCAATTTCTTTCTGGATGACGATGAACCCTAGCAGTTTCCCTGAACGGACACCGAAGGTGCACTTGTTGGGATTCAAGCGGAGTTTGTACTTTCTCAAATGCTCAAATAGTTTTGACAGGTGGGTCACATGCTCCTCCTCTATTCTAGATTTGGCAATCATGTCATCGACATATACCTCGATTTCCTTACGTATCATGTCATGAAACAGAGTAGTCATGGCCCGTTGATAAGTTGCCCCGGCGTTCTTCAACCCGAACGACATTACCTTGTAACAAAAAGTACCCCATGGGGTGATGAAGGAAGTCTTCTCCATGTCTTTCAGAGCCATTTTTATTTGATTATAGCCCGAGAATCCATCCATGAAGGAGAAGACTTTGAACTTTGCTGTAATGTCAACCAGCATGTCAATGTGTGGTAAGGGAAAGTCGTCCTTTGGACTAACCTTGTTTAGATCTCTGTAATCCACACACATTCTGACTTTTCCGTCCTTTTTCGGAATGGGTACTATGTTGGCTAACCATTGAGGATACTCCGATGTGGCGAGGAAACCCGCGTCAATCTGTTTCTGTACTTCCTCCTTGATTTTGATGGCTATGTCCGGGTGAGTCCGTCTCAACCTCTGTTTTACTGGCGGACATTCTGATCTCAATGGCAGATGATGTTGCACGATGCTGGTATCCAACCCTGGCATATCCTGATAGGGCCAAGCGAATACATCGGGAAACTCTTTGAGAAGCTTTCTCAAACTTTCTTTGACAGTTGGATTGAGCAGTGCCCCAATCTTGACTTCTCTTCTCTCTTCTTCTGAACCCAAGTTGACCGTTTCCAACGGCTCTTTGTGAGGTTTAATGGACCTTTCCTCTTGTCTGAGTAGTCGGGAGATCTCCTCTGGAATTTCGTCTTCAACTTCTTTTTCAGCCCCAAATACCGGGAATTCAAAGTTGGGAGAAGGGATAGAGAGAATGCAAGAGTGCGCAGTGTATTTGTTTTTACTGCTTGTTTTTATTATTTGAATTATTTTTTAGGATTACCATTTTTCAAAAAAACGAAAAGAGAAAACAGCCATTAATGCGGAAATTACAGAACGACATTTATTTATTTATGAAAAAGTCAATTCTTGAAACTACAACCCTATAAAACAAAACTCTATCGCTTTGGGCGAAGCGAAGAGGGATATTTACAGAAAGTGAGCCCTATCAAAACATCTGTTTCACCTGGGCAGGGTGAAAGGTTAAGATAAAGACGACAATTACTTTGACTTATGAACAATCTTCGGGACATCGACAACGACCCATTGGCGGCGAACTCCTCGGTGAATCACAAAGTCTGGTACCTTCCTTGATTTGTCTTCAGAAATAACGCTGATTTCTGGCGGAGTTGGATCATTGGAATCTGTCTCCCAGGCAGAGTTGTTGTAGGAGGATTCCTCTGTTGTATTTTGTAGAGTATTTGTGCTCTCAGGCCAATCTCCCCATCCAGTTGGCTGGATGTCCTCGAGCCTGATACGAGAGCTTTCAGGAGCAGTGTACTTGACCAAAAAGTCATATTTTCCACTTGGTTGTCCTAAAGTGTCCCACACTTCTTTAGAAATGGAGGAGTCATCCCTTTCGATGATGTTGACCTCGGGAAAAGCATAGTTGATGAATTCTAGTCCTGCAAACTTTGCAACTTCATCGTCGTGCTGGATATTTTCTAAATGACCTGAGTGTTGATCCCATGACGTGGTGGGGACGCAGGTATTCGTTTCAATGACGCTCAGCTGATTTTCATTGTTCGGCTGATTTTCTTGCCCCAAGTCTCCTAGGTACGGCTGCCAGATACGCAGGCCATCCATCGGGCCATAGTAGTCGTGGTCAAAGTTGTATTTCATCGGAGTGTCTTCCTCTAATGAATTTGGCGGAGAACGACATCCTTCCAGATCACAATCTTCATATATCATTTTGACATCTACCCTCAGTATAAATCTCGGACTCTGTGCCGGAAAGCAAAATGGTGTAGGCACCTCTTCCTGAGACATATAACCGTCCTTGTTAAGATAGGACTCCCATTCTTCCTCCATGTCGGAGGAATCTCCCTCGTTGATGGTATGTACTTCTTGAGACACTGGGTGAAAGAAATCTCCAATGTGGAAGAAGTCCTGAATGGGATGAAGACTTTCGCCACTAGCGGTAGTCTGGGTGCAGGTTACAGAAAAGCCGAGACCTTTCTTCGCTTTGTTATTAGTAGGAATGACAAGTTGTCCCCATCCTTTCGTATTGTTGCCTTCAATTGCCTCGAGGGCATCTTTGTATGAGAAAATAGAGGTTCCTTTCTCTGATTAATTCTCATTGCTCACCAAAAGTGCTTGGAATTGAGTTCCGACAACCTCCTCGGGTTCTACACAAGTGGACAATGATAGGTTACTCACGATCAAGGCTTGTTCTCCACAGACCGTGACGAGTTGGTCATTCCTGACAAACTTCAGCTTCCCGAGCCTGGTGTATCCAAGGTCTTCCTAATAAACAATTGTATGTTGCCCGGATGTCCATGACCTGGAAAGTGACTAGGAAAGTGTGAGGACCGATAGTTATGGGAAGGTCGACTTCGCCAATAACTATTTTTTCTGGACCTGCCAAATGCTTTGACGACGACCTCACTGCCTCTCATCGGAGTTCCTTTGAATGATAGTTGCATCAGAGTGGACTTCGGCATGACGTTGAGAGCCGATCCGGTGTCTATCAGTACGCTGGCTAAAGCATCGTCCTGGTAGTTAACGGTGATATTGAGCGCCATGTTGTGGTTCTTGCCTTCTTCTGGCAATTCCTCATCACTAAACCCCAAGTTATTGCAGGAAGTGATGTTAGAGATGATGGTATCAAATTGTCTTATTGACACATCCTGTTCCACAAAGGCCTGCTCTAAGACTTTCTGTAGAGCCTCTCTATGGGCTTCGGAACTGAGCAAAAGAGATAGCACTGAGATTTTTGAAGGAGTTTGTAACAGTTGATCGAAAATGTTGTATTCACTCCTTTGGATGAGCTTTAGCATCTCATCATTGTTCTTTGAAAGGTCGGGATTACTGGATTGACCGACTGGTGGATTGGGAACTTCCGTTTGAGGTTCCTTTTCTTTGTTAGGTTCTCTAACTCCTCGGTTGAAGATTCGACCGCTCCGTGTTACTCGACTGATGTCTGCGATATTTACGACGGAGGGTAATGGAATTTCCTTTCCATTCTCAACTGTTGTTGCACCGTATTTGTAAGGGATAGCCTTAGTTGACTCATAAGGTAGTGGTCCTGGCATATAGATGATTACGGGAGCCTTCTGATTTTTTTGACCATCATAAGTAATCTCAATCAACTCCCGGTTAGGAACTTTCGATTTGTCAAGTAAAGGGATGATGGCACAAACATCTTTGGTCCTTTCGCGATCAAAGATCACAATAACATCCTTAATCTGATCAGTAAAATAGTCTAGCGTCCAGCTGATAGACCCCGAAACTGAGTATTGTCGAATCTCTTGGCGGTCCAACTGACTCTGAAGAGCTGCTCGCACGAGGTAGCATCCTTGATTATTTTCCGAGCAGACTCTACAATGCTCGTAGTTGTGTGGTGGCACCTGGCCACGTCCTCTTTAAATGCAGTGTAACCTCACTAGATCTGTTTCCGTAGATCGGACATCCTGACTTTGATGCTGAGTAGGGTTCACATCAACCACACTGATTTGTTGCGTGTCTTCCTCCATATAGATTGGAAGCCACCAGTGGTTTAACAAGTGTTGCAAAGTTATTTGAACGAGAGCACACCCTTGGTTACTCTCACAACATACTTTACAGCTCAGATAATCATGCGAAGTGAGAAAACCGAGTTGGACTTGTGTAGCGTGTAACTCCACCAAGCTGGTATTCATCAACCGAATATAGAAGATTTGAACCATGTTGATCTGATAGGGGTTTCTATCATGGTAGTCCTGGATCCACCCAAGATCCATCTGACGCTGGAGGGCTTCTTGTACAAAAGAGCATCCCTGTTTGTTTACCGAGCAGATCAGACAGGAATTATAATCGTGCCGTGGCAGATTATGATACTGGCTTTACCTTGAGTGCATCTCCACTAAGTTGACATTAATTGCACGGATGTCGTGGTTCTGAATGATGTTGGAACTTATATAAGTCATGTTAACTCCACGAACTCGATGCTCTTGGATCCATTCGAGATCCAACTGTTCCTGTAGAGCTGATTGCACCACAGAACATCCCTGATCATATTTAGAGCAGATATCACACGGGTGATAATTATGAGGTGGCACATGGCCATATCCACTCTGTCTACAATGCATCTTGACCAGGCTGGCCCTCAATAAGAGTACATCGTGAATTTGATAGTTGTTGTTGGACTCTCCCTCTATCAAATTTACCGCAGCTTTCTCATGTTGAGGCAGCGGGCTCGTGAGAACATTCGGATTCGTATCTTTGAAAGATAAGACCCCGCTCCTAACAAGCTTTTGCCCGTCGGATTTGAAACTGAGACAGTTTTCTATGTTATGCCATGGTCCTCCTTGATGATAAGGACAAGTCTGGTCCGTTTTGAACCAAAAGGGCGGATTCTCGGGTACTGTAAGAGGAGACTTGGTTTGGACATGCCCCTTGACCAGTAGTAATGGAAACAGTTCTGCGTACAACACAGGTATAGGATCAAACCCTGGTGGTCGTGTTGCACGGTTGTTGTTGTATGGAGGACGAGTCTGCTGAAGAGACTGTTGTGTCCTTTGCTAAAATTGCGGTTGATTAGGTTGGCTCTGAGCAACCTGAGGTTGATACGTAGGAACGGACGCAGGGTTGATAGCAGGAGTCACGGCTACTACTGGTTGATATCATCGCCTTTGCCTTCCAAGAGAGATATTCCCAATACCCTGCTCTTTCTTCTTAGAGAGAGCACTACCGTATCGTTTTGTACTACTTGATGATCCCGCATCTTTAACTAAACGTCCTTCTCGGACTGCTTCCTCAAGACGAACTCCCATGCCCACCATCTCGGTGAAGTCACTGGGTGCACTGGCAACCATTCTGTCATAGTAAAATGAGCTTAAGGTTTTCAAAAAGATCTTTGTCATCTCTTTTTCCTCCAGAGGCGGAGAAATCTGAGCGGCAATTTCACGCCATCTATGAGCGTATTCTTTAAAGGTTTCCTTATCCTTTTGTGACATTGATCTGAGTTGATCTCTGTTCGGTGCCATGTCCAGATTGTATTTATATTGTTGAACGAAGACAGCGCCAAGATCTCTGAATGTGTCGATCGTGGCGCAGTTTAAATCCATGTACCATTTTAATGCGGCACCGGTTAAACTATCCTGAAAGTAATGAATGAGCAGCTCTTGGTTCTTTGTCTGAGCTGACATTCGCCGAGCGTACATCACCAAGTGGATTTGAGGGCAAGAGTTACCCTTGTACTTTTCAAAATCGGGTACCTGGAACTTGTGCGAAACTTTCACATTGGGGACCAAGCAGAGGTCCGGGGCGTCCTTTCCAAATAAATCTTGACCGCGAAGGACTTGCAGCTCTTTCTGCATCTCCAGGAACTGTTCCTAGAACTCATTCATTCTGTCGAACATGCGGTCGTTTCCACCAGAAGGTATCTGTGGAATCTGTCCTTCCGGGACAGTGTGTACCACGGGCGGTGGTATAGTCATTATGGCCGAGACTCTCGGTGCCTCCCGAAGTTTGTAACCTTCAGGAGTTACTATCATGCCCCTGGCATCTTTGCTTTCCCGAAGTTTGTAACCTTCAGGCCCAGCGGCTGGTGCTAAAGTTTCCGGATCTTCAGTGATCGGCGGAATATATCCTTCCGGGATATAGTTGGGTGGCATGCCCCAGGGACGATCTTTCAGCATTTTATACCTAGGATCATACTTTTCCACCATGGGCGTTGATGTGATCTCTGAGATCACAGTCCGTTGTTGTTGCATCTGAGCTTCTGCTAGAGCTTGCATGTCGTTATGAAGCTTTCTCAGATCATCTTTTAGAGTGTCGATCTCTTCTCTCAACTCTCTATTCTCTTCCTCGAGATCATCCATCTTTTTCTGACGATTGGCCAGAGTATTGTACGAATGAGACGGTTTGACTCTAGAATCGAGACACGAACGTGAGATTCGTAGGTAAGAAGAATGTGTTTATGTGGGAATGATGAATGATATGCAATGATTATCTTAATTGTATGTTTTTGTTTATTCAAAGTAAACTTCGACAATTAGATTGCAAGTATCAAATAGTGGGGAAACCCCGTTTTATTGAATTAAAAAATTGCAGAAATGGAAATACAGTAGATTACTAAGTGTTGTAAAAGGAAATCTAAACTAATGGATCCTGAGTCCTCTCTGAGGGGAGCTCAGGTGCTGGTTCGGGTATCTTCCTTTTCTTTGACCGGGACTCTTCGGCCGTTGTCGGGTTGTCATTCCTTTGCCAAGTGAAAGGAGCGAGAAAATTCCTTTGGTCATCCTGATTTTCTACAGCATGTTGCTCTAAAATCTCAATCAGAGCATCCTTTTCCCTTAATAGTTGATGTAGTTTCTTGCATTCCACATTGAGAATACGGTACTTGTTCCTCCAAGACCTCTTCTCCTACTGAACTTTGCTGAGAGTAACCTGAAGTTTTTCCGTCTCAGACATAAAATAAAGGGTAGAGTCCCTTAATGGAAGAACTTCCTGACGAGGGTAAGGCATCCTTAGCTTGAGAGCTCTAGTTTGTACCCAGTGGAGATAAGGCTCCACCGAGACACAGTCTGGTTTTCCTAGAGACTCTCTTCCTTTCCTATGAACATGTTTCCAGGCATGCACTATTTCTATCTTTAGTGCTCTGTCATTTTCTCCCTCCTTGAAGAAAAGACCTTCCAGATGAGCATTACGCGGGATATGCCTCATCGGGTATCCAAATTGATGACGAACTAAAACTGGATGATAATTGACTCCTCCCTTAGTTCCTATAAGGGGTACATTTTGGAAATTTCCACAACGGTCAATGATCCTGATCCCTTCATAGATTCAATTGCACCAATCGATGTCCGAGTTGGTAAGAGACATGATTCTCTGCGACCAACGTAAAGTATTCTTTTGATCCCAAATTACAGCAGACTTGAGCAAGTGGGAAGTGAACCATTTGTACAGTAGGGGTACACAGCATGTGATCATTCCTCCGCTATACAAATTCCTTAAATGTACCAAATGATAAGCATCTGCGAGCAAAGTCGGTACAGGGTTTCCAATCAGAAAAATCTTAATGGCGTTGATATCCACGAAGTTATCAATGTTGGGAAACAGAAATAACCCGTAGATGAGCAAAACAAAGATGCTCTCGAAAGCTGCCACGTTCCCTATACTAGCAAAGTATAGAGCTTTCTTTGTCAAGAACTGGGCTGGCAAACCCTGGATTCCACCCTTAGTGGTCATGTGAGTCCTGACCTCTGACTCGTCCAAATAAATTGCCCTTGCAATGGTTTGATCCTTTGGAATTTCTTCCAGTCCAGAAAAGGGAGCTTGATCAGTAATGTGTAGATCAGTCAGGTGAGAGTACTCCTCTAGCGTTGGTGCTAGTTGATAATCTGGGAATGTGAAACAGTGATAGACCGGATCGTAGAACTGGATTAATGTGGACAGGATTCCTTCAATTACATGATCCCTTAATAGAGACATTAGTCCTCCATACTTGGCTCTAAAAGCCTCGTGGTTGGTTATCATCCTCGCCAAACCTCTCAAATCCTCTAGTTTTAGAACCTTGAAGGTGTACTTATGAGTTTTCCTTCTACCGAAATCCATTAGCGAAATCCATTTATTTGACATTTGCAATCATTGTCTTAGTTTAATTTGAAAAACAGAGACTAGAAGAGAAGATTTTTCTTTGGTTTAGTGTTTTTTAAATGAATGTATGAATGCAGCACACAAAAACATAGAAAAAACATGGGGTCAAAGGGTCGGTGTCATGAAGTCAAGGCTTTACCCCCACTCCCCCAAAGGTTTATACTGGTGATTTTTTGTACCTGTCCGCAAAATCATTGACCCCTCTTGGGATAACAACAGAAAGCGGATCGCCAGCGAGCTGATGTATCCTAGAGTGGCCTCAAATGAGGGTAGTATCGCGTGACAACTATTTCCGATAGCTTCCGCACTACAAAATGTTTTTAGCCTACTAAAAACCTCAGCTTCTCAGATAACCCAGTCGACCACACTACTTTTAACAACCGGAGTCGTATAGGAAATGTATCTGCAAAGGGAGTCTCCACTGAGTTTGATGGTTGATCGGGGACTCTTAACTGGGATTCACTCCCCGCAAGATTACCCGCATTGCCATCACCTATCTTAGGTGTATACTTAATCTTTCCACATGCGGCATCACACGCATTCCCATTAGCAGAAAAATAAACACATATTTCAATTAGGAAAAGCGGTATATATATTTGTCTTAATCATCTTAGACCTCTACGATCCTATGATCCTAACAGACAATGACTCCCCAGCAGAGTCGCCATTTCTGTGAACTTTAAATTTCACCCTAAGAGGTGGGAGAAGGAATGACTCGTCCCCAGTGAAGTCGCCATTTTTCGGTGGCACTTTCTAAACTTAACGTTTCTACCGAAGATTGTAAGAAAAGGAAAATTGCCCCACGGTGGGCGCCATTTTTCTGTAGCGCGATTTTTGTGGTCCTGAGTCACTATCGCTTGGGTACTACAGTTCGATTCATTTTTTATCCTATTGAGCTGATTAAGGAAGGGAAATAGATGTCTCCAATTAACCCTACTTGCATACTGAGTTTGAACAGCGGTCTGTTAGGTCACAGATGTTATGTTGATGTGGGGGCTTTCTTCGGTTATTTTGTTAAGAATAGAATGTTTGGACTATTGGTGGGATGTTAGGACTGATGCTTTTCAATTGATGTATAAAGCTATGGGATTTTGGGTTTTTGAATAATATGCTCGCTAAGATTTTGAAATCTTATGCTACGTATTCCCGAAACAAAGAAATCAGAGCGATCATAGTTCCTCCTATTCTATGGGAGGAAAAACGCTGTTTTGGTGTCTTGTTCAAAGCCCAAGACGTGAAGCTGAAGGTGATTTGTATCTTGTTCAAAGCCCAAGATGTGAAGCTGAAGAGTCTATTGGTATCTTGTTCAAAGCCCAAGATGTGAAGCTAAAAGGTCTTGACTGAGAGAGAATTTGTCATCTCTAAAGAGGAATTGTTGATGTTTGTATGTTGTGAGCAAGTCACAACTTTGAAGCTAAAAGGTTGATTGACTCAACCGGGGTTTCCTTTATACAAAGCCTAAGAGGAGGCTATTGACCCAACAAGATGGTGTTTTTCTGTCTTGTACAAAGCCTAAAATTGAGGCTAAAAGGGTTTGACTCAACTAGAGAGGATTTTTGTGTGTCTTGTACAAAGCCCAAGACAAAGGCTAAGGGGGATTGACTCAACAAGAGAGTCTTTTATACTCAACAAGAGAGTGATTTGTATCTCATATGAAGCCTGAGATGGGGGCTAAAAGGGTGACTCAACAAGAGAGTCTTTTATACTCAACAAGAGAGTGATTTGTATCTCGTACGAAGCCCGAGATAGAGGCTAAAGGGGTTGACTCAACAAGAGAGTCTGAAATGGTTAGCTCCACTGGGGAGGAATCATTTGTACAAAGCCCAAGAGAAGGCTAACTGTGCTGGTGACTATTTCAGTTGAGTGACAGGTCCAGTGTGTTGGATAAAAGAGAAAATCAGTTCTTATGAAGAGAAAGATTATAGGTAAGGTTGTGCCTTGGTATTGATCAGAGGATCAGGGTTATTTCCTATTCTTTAAGGAAATTGGAAATCCCAAGGGTATTGAGACTGTCCAAGTCTACTGGTGTTTTGAGAAATCGATTCTCAGGTAATGAACGCTCTTTGTATGATGCCCAAGAGAAGGCTGGTATGTTAAATGATGAAGGTCAACCCGTTAACTAGTCTGACACTTGACTCAGAAAGACAGCTCTAGCAAATTGATGACTAGGTTCTATTCCTATACCTGTAGAGGTCTCTGGGCCCTTGTATTAAGCCCAAGAGAAGGCCCGAGAACTTCTAAGAAGCCGAAGGGTCCTTGTACAACGCCCAAGAAGAGGCGGGGATGCTTTTAGGAAGCCTGTGGGTCCCCAAACCCCGAGAAATTCAAGACATGCCATTCCCCGAGAATAGATCAAGCCAGGAAAGTTCAAGAATTTGGAAGAAACTCAAGAGATGCCATTCACGGAGAAAAGATCATCTCTGGGGAGTTAGAGTTTCTTTGACAATTTCTAAGGGTGACAGTCTGAGAAAGGGTTCACCGAGAATGCTGCCTTTCACGTCTCCATATTGTTTAACCCCAAGAGGAGGGAAGACTATATCTAGAAATCCTACGGGGATCTAGTTTTGTTTGTATTTAAGAGTGACCAACAGGGCTTTACCTAGTGCTAGACGTAGTTGCCGGGGAAAACTCTAAATAACTATACTAGTATTACACAATGGATATTGGACAAGTATATAAAAGTTTGTGAAAGAAGACTTACAGTGAAACAGCCCCACAATACAGTTATATATATATATGAAAGCGGTAAATGAAAGTGGGTAAACACTTACTCTGTTGTACAGCTTCCATGCTGTTTTGTTAGTTGTTCAACAAAGAAAGCTTTGTTAACAATATTATAAATCAAAGGAGAAAGTACTTTGAAAAGATTGTTGGGGCTTACAGCTCAAGGAGAGGCCCAAGTTTTAACGATGATCACACCGTTGTTTTGAAAACTATACAGAGGGACTTATACAATATGTGAGGCCCACAAAGTTTTTATGTACAAGGAGATGGGGCTTACAACTCAAGGAGAGGCACAGGGTTATTTGTTTGAAAACGACGATCGCGCCGAGGTTTTTCTTTTAACGCAGAGGGACTTATATAATGTCTGAGGCCCAAAATGGTTTTGTTTAAAAGGGGATTGGGTCTTACACTCTATTAGAGGCCCAAAGAGTTATTTTTGTACAAGTGAGGGGGCTTACAGCTCAAGGAGAGACCCAGGGTTTTTGTAAAAAAAAGGCGACGATTGCGCCATTGTTTTTGAAAATACAGCGGGACTTATACAACGGCTGAGGCCCAAAAAGTGGTGTATTTACAAAGGGGATGAGTCTTACACTCTAATAGAGGCCCATGAGTGTTGAAAAATGACTTGTTGAAGGTGGAATCAATCAAAGAAACCCTAATTTTTGTTTTCCTTTAAAAGTAAATATTTAAAGAAAATCAAATAAAATGATAAAAATACCAAATAAGTTTGAATAAACCATTTTTTATTTTTGTTTAAGGTTTGAAAAATGAGGTTTTAATCACAAGATGATTTAGAACTCATTTGGTTTTGATTTTCAAAGTAAATATTCACTTTTAAATGTTTTAAAAACAATTAAAATGAATTTATTCACAAAAATACTAATTATATTAAATAACTAATACAAATTTGATTTTTTGTAGAATAAAATATTTCAACATTTTTGTGATTTTTTGCAAAAAGAACCAATAAAAAATAATTAAAATTGAGTGAGTTATTAATTTTCCAAGTTATTAAAAATAATATGAAAAATGATAAAAAAAATAGGAAAAAGTGGTAAAAAGAGGATCTGGGGCGAGGGGGGTTCGAACCCCAGACCTCTTGTGTGCAGTGTGCACCCTCTACCACTGGGGTGGTGATACATCCGTGTATTGAAACACAACCACAAATATATTAGGCTTGCCTTGTTTTTGGCCTGGCCCAAGGCAAGGCAAGGCAAAACTTTGGTCAGAAACGTGAAGGCCATAACTTTTTCATTTCTTCATGGATTGAGACAAAATTTAGGTCTATCCTGTCTAGAATTTCACAAGGAATCCAGTGGTGGTGGTGTTTTTTTTTCAAATCATGCTCCTATTGAAAAAACCGATAGTGGTTTTGAAATAGGCCATGATTTGCATTTTCTGTGCCATGTCTTGATACAGGTGTGAATTACATGGTAAATTGGTGCAAACAAAACACATACAACATGTATAAGAGATGCATGATCAGTGGACCTCAAAGCAAGGCATGTTTCAAAGAGTTCAAGTTGAGATGCTTACCTCTTTTTGGAGCTTTTGTGCAATCTGCCAAGTGCTTTGTTCCATAAATGATTTGATGCTTTGGACACCCTCAAATGACCTCTTGGAAGCTTTTAGGATGGTTGGAATCAACTGGAAACCTCAGGAGCAAGTTTGAGCTCTTTCTTGCAAAAGGGGCAAAAGTGGCCAAAATAACAACTCTCTCAAATGGTGTTCCAGATGTGTGGAACCATTTGGAACAGTTCAAGGATGATATTTGGAGTATGTTTGAGGTTTTATCTGGTTTGGAAAGTGACTGATTCAAGACATGGCTTGAAAAATGCACAAAAAGGCCTATTTTGAGGTTTTGAGAGGTGACTTTGTGATTTTGGTGTTACAGGTCACTTGTGAGAGTTTGGATAGCTTAGATATGACATATTGGATGTGTTTGGATCGTGAGCTATGGTGGAGTTGCTCTCTAACTCAAAAACTCAGAGTTACCTTGCTAAAGAAGACATTTTTGCCTAGAGAAAGAGATTTTGAGGAAAGCAAGTGTTGTAGTGCTTTGGTGTACTCAAACTGAACACAATTGAGCTCTATTTAGAGTAGAGCAAGTTTGTTTTGGCTGCAATAGTGAATGGCAACTGCATCAGAGGTTTGGCCATTGTTGAGCAATGAGAATCCAAGCCTTCTATAGCCATTGACTAGAGGTTAGGGCACAGGCTGCTGGTTCCCTTGGTCTTGGATAAGTCTTGACTGAATTCAGTTGGAAAAGGCTCAGTCCATGCCACCTTGGTGCATCCATTAAATGCTCCAACCCAAAATTGGAGTCTTGTCCCTCTTTTAGGGATTTCTAGGTTTGGCATGCTACTTTTGGTTCCAAAGACTTGGGAGGCTTGGGATCAAAGTTGGTTCCTCCTTGGTCCCCCCTTGAGCTATTCAGATGGATAAATTTGCTTGCCCTTTGCGAAAATTGGGCAAATCGAGAAAAATGCACAAATCTGCCTTGCTTTGACAGTTTTCAGCAAGGCATATTGCCATTGTCATATCTCATGGCCCAAGTGGAATTTGATGGAGTTCTTGGCCATTTTGGAAAGCCCTCATATGATACAACAACTGTTTGATCATAATTGGTTTTGATACTTTTTGGATCCAAGTGAAAAATTCCCCTACATTTGGAAAAAAATGACGGCAGATTTTGACTTAGTGAAAATTTCACTAAGTGTTGGAAAAAAAGTGACATTTTCACTTTTTGTGATTTTGATCACTCTATAACTTAAAATCCATGAGGAATTGGAATGAGTTGTGTTTGAAGCTTTTGTAGAGGGCCATGAGAGCTACAAATCCAGCTTTGGATGGGGAAAATGGCCTTGTGGTTTAGGAGTTATGATCCTCCAAAGTTGGTACCCTTGCCACTTTATTCCATAACTTAGAAAATTTTCTAAGTTTTTATGGTTACCCCTTTTACAAGTTATCCCACTTTCTTTGATTTTTCTTGATGAATGATGATTCCAATCATACATTAACATCATTTTAGGGTCAAAGAACCATAATTGTGAAAAATCTCAAAAAGTCAAAGTTTGACTTTTGTGCACAGTTGACTTTTTGTCAGATGAATTCCAAACTGTGCAATCCTCTATGAAATCAAGTCCTTGACCTAAATAAAACTTGATGGATTGATTTCATAGGTGTTATAGGGTGTATTGAATCATGTCCCAAGGTTTGGGAGCATGCCTGGGTCAAAAGTCAAAGATACAATTGACTTTTCCCGTGAAACCCTAATTGTGGTTCTGATGAACTTGAAACTTGTTGATCAAGCTTCTTGGATTAATCCATTGTTGCAAATGGATCAATGTGGTGTTTTAGGGACCCTCAAATCATGTCTTGAGGTCTTGGCTCATGTGTTATCCCAAAAGTAAACTTAGGGATGGATTAGGTCAAGAAACCCTAATTCCTGATTTTTTATTGTATGCATCCCCTGAGGCAAAATTGACTTGATGATTGGGTTCATGATGTCCCATGGAGCATTTTAGGTTATGCTTTGAAGCATTGGCTCATGCCTAGAGGTAAATTTCCATCTGGAGGCCCTGGTCGACCAAAACCCTAATTTGGTGACACTGGCGATCTTGAGGCTTAAATTACTTGGACTGTTGCAGCCTTGTGCTTGATCCTTGAAGTGGGAGTCCTCTTGATCCATTGTATATTTGAGAGGTTTAGACAAGTTGAAGATCATGTCATTCCTTGATTGATCCTTTGTCTAAGAGCTCTGAGAGGGCTTGAAACCCTAATTTTGATTGTAGTGGATGCTCACCCATATTTGGGGAGACTAATGAGGCATAATGATACACTCATATTGTGATGATGATTTCCACAATGATGGGAAATCTTAGTGGTCAAAATTTGGGGTATGATAGTAGGGACATTTTTCACCTTGATCCAAGTCAAACCAGGTCTAGGGGTGAACATCAAAGTTAAAGTATGCCATAAGGGCTTTCCAACAAGTACCAGATCATCTCCAAATTCAATTTGAGCAAGGAGATACAACCCTTGAAACATGGCATCATGGACTAGTTTTACAAGGCAGAATTGTGCACATTTGCTCGATTTGTCCAAGTCTGATAACTCCAAGCCTTATCATCAATTTGGACACATCAGAGGATCAAATCCAAGGGGGATGATCTGATCTCCAAGCCTCCCAAGTCCAAGATTCTACATTAGGCTTGTCATCCCTAAAAAGGCTACAAAGATGCCAAGACTCCAATTTTGTTTCCAAGCTTTTAATGAATGCATCAAGGTGGCATGAATTGAGCCTATTCCAACTGAATTCAGTCAAGACTTATCTCTGAACCAAAGCTACAAAGCCTGTGCTCTAACCTCAAGTCAATGGCTAGAGGAAACTTGAGATTCCTTTTGCATAACATTGGCCAAAGGCCTGCTGCAGTTGCCATTCACTATTGATGCCAAAACAAATTTGACACACTATAAATAGACCTCAATTGTGATCAGTTTAAGTACACCAAAGCACCCAAACTGATGCTTTCCTCAAAATCTCCACTTTCACTCCAATTTTGCCTTCTAACTCAAGTCATCATCAGATTTTGAGTTTGAGAGCAATTCCAACCAAACCAATGGTTCACACACCTCACATATAACATATAGAAGTGATCCAAACTCTTACATAACATCTGGAACATCAATTTCACAAAATCACCAGCCAACTGCTCAAGTTCTTGACAGATTTGCAGTTGAGGTACCATCTCCAGTTCCAGCACAATTCAATCCACTCCAAGCATCCAAACACACTCCATGGCACCTAAGGAAGCTATCCTGATCATTGGAACCTAGTTGTAACACCTCAAACTCAAAACTTGATCACCAGCTGCAAGATGTAAGCATGAACTCTTCAAACTCCATGATGCATGCATATTTTACTGCACAATAATTTTGCCACATGTTCTTAATCATGTATGGAGTGATAACCCTCAATCAATTACCATGAATCAATCGTGTATGGAATTTCATTGTGTTCATGCTTAAATTAGGGTTCTTGAGGTTTTCTTCTGATTTCTCACTCAATACTCAAAATAAATGCAATTAAACTATATGGTTGTGATCCTTGTTCAAAAACGAACAAGATTGGTACTTGAACCGTGCAAAACCATTGAGGAATCATGGAGAAAAATGAGAAAATGCAAATCTGCAGAAACAGGGCACGCGGGCAAGAACTTGGTGTTCTTGGCGCCCTTTTTCAAAATTTTGAATATTTGAATATTTTGATATTTTTGTTAATTGATTCAAAAATTAATTTCTCTCTGAATATTTATGTTTTTGAATTGATTCTTTTTCTCAAAATTCACTAAAATGTTCAAATATTTTATTTTACAAAAATTCCAATTTATATTATTTATTTAATATAGTTAGAATTTTTGTAATTAATTTCATTTTATTTGTTTTTTAACATTTTTAAATGGAATTCCCACTTTGATCTTTCAAAACCAATTGAATTTCAAACTCTCATGTAATTAAACATGATTTTTCAAAAAAAATTTCAAGGTGTACAACTTATTTTTGAATATATTTGGTATTTTATATCATTTTTTCATTTAATTTCCTTTGAAAAATAACACTTTTATTTAAAATTAGGGTTTCCTCTCGATTTTAAATATTCAAATACTTTTGGGCCTCTAATAGAGTGTAAGACCCAACCCCCTTTGTACATAAACAATTTTTGGGCCTCAGACATTGTATAAGTCCCAACACATTTTCAAAAATCTCGGCGCGATCGCCAGTTCAAAATCAAATCATCTGGGCCTCCCCTCGTGTTGTAAGTCTCATTCTCTTTTCTTTAAAACACTTTTGGGCCTCTAATAGAGTGTAAGACCCAACCCTCTTTTTGCAAACCATTTTTTAGGCCTCAGATGTTGTATAAGTCCCATAGTATTTTCAAAAATCACGGCGCGGTCGTCGCCTTTTAAAACAAAGTCATCTGGGCCTACCCTCGTGTTGTAAGTCCCATCTTTCTTTTTCATAAACAATTTTGGGTCTCTCCTTGAGTTGTAAGACCCAACCCCTTTGTATAGAAAAACCACTTTGGGCCTCAGTCGTTTTATAAGTCCTGATACGATCCTAAAAAACAACGGTGCGATCACTGTTAAACCTTGGGCCTCTCCTTGAGTATAAGCCCCAACAATCTTTTTAAAAAACTTCCCTTTGATTTAGGTTGAAATGTACAGTTGTTATCAAAACTTTCTTTAATTTCTTTAAACAACTAACAATACAGTTATGGAAGCTTGCTCGCCTGTAAGTTTTTATCCGCTTTCTTTTACATACTTGCACATATACATGTATATATTTGTTTGAACAACATGGAAGCTTGCTCACCTGTAAGTTTTTATCAGCTTTACTTTACATGCTTTAATATATATAACTGTATTGTGGGAAGCTTCTCCCCTGTAAGTCCTTCTTTCATATCCTTTTAAATACTTGTCATATATCAATTGTATATATACTAGTATATCTAATTAGAGTTTTCCCCGGCAACTAGGTCTAGACCTAGGTAAAGCCAGTTGCTCACTCTTTAATATAGTCAAGACTAAATCCCCATAGGATTTCCAGATACAGTCTTGCCTTCTCTTGGGCTTAAACAATATGGAACAAAGAGAAAGACAATATTCTCGGTGAACCTTTTCTCAGACTGTCACTATTAGAACTTGTCAAATAAATTCAGTTTCCCTAGAGAGGATTAATTCCCGGTGAAACTTCTCTTGAATTTCTTCAAACCATAGAACTGTTCACTAAAGAAATGATTATTCCCGATGAAACTTTTCTTGAACTCTTCTTAAGTTTGGACCCACAAGTTTCCTAAAAGCATCCCCGCCTCCTCTTGGGCTTTGTACAAGGACCCTCTGGCTTCTTAGAAGTTATCATGCCTTCTCTTGGGCTTCATACAAAGATCCTAAAGACCTCTTAAAGGTATAAGACAGAACTTAGTCATCCTTTGCTAGAGCAGTCTTTCCAATGTCAAATCTCAGACCAATTAAGGGTTGATTCTCATCCCTTAAAACACTTGCCTCCTCTTGGGAATCATACAAAGATAAACTCCTCCATACAATAAACTTGGACAGTCTAAATCTCCTCTTACGTCTCAAAGACATTCTCAAATTCCCTACAAACATAGGAGAAACCTCGGTCATTCTGGATCAATCTCCAATAGAGTTAAAACCCTTGGGTTCTAAAACCCAGTCTCTCTCCTAAAAAATTCCCCAACCAGGGTCAGTTTATCATCAGTATAACACTATCTCAAATCAGAGCCTCAAGGTCTCTGATACTTCAACTCTTCTGTAAACCCTTAACAAGAATTAATTCCCTATTTGGACCTGCCTCGGGATCTCAAATAATCCCCAACAAAGATAGCCTCCTCTTAGGCTTTGTATAATGATCTTTCCTCTGCATAGTCAGCCTCCTCTTGGGCTTTGTACAATGATTCTCCCTAGCGGAGCTAACCATTTCAGACTCTCTTGTTGAGTCAATCACCTTTTCAGACTCTCTTGTTGAGTCAATCAACTTTCAGCACTCTCTTGTTGAGTCAACCCTATTAGCCTCAATCCTGGGCTTTGTACAGGACAGATAAAAACACTCTCTTGTTGAGTCAATATTTTCCAGCCTCCTCTTAGGCTTGGTATAAAGATTTCCCCTAGCAAAAGCTAGCCTCCTCTTAGGCTTTGTATAATGATTTCTCCAGCTTGTTCAGCCACAATCCTGGGCTTTGTACAGGACAGATAAAAGCACTATCTTGTTGATTCAAACCCTTTTTAGCCTCAATCTTGGGCTTTGTACAAGACATAAATCTTCATAACCTTCTCTTAAGCTTGGGACAAATATCTTCCCCAGTGGAATCAATTCCTCTCTTAAGCAGATTCAATCCTCTTTCAGCCTCAATCTTGGGCTTTATACAAGACAGATAATACTCTCTAGTAGAGTCAAACTCATTTCAGCCTCAATCTTGGGCTTTGTATAAGACACCTATAATACCCTCAGTTGAGTCAGTAAAGCCTCATTTTAGCCTCAATCTTGGGCTTTGTAAAAGACGGATAAAGGTTTCTTTCCCGCAGAGTCGGTTTCTTTTCAGCCTCAATCTTGGGTTTTGTACAAGCCACATATAAACCCTCCCCAACGGAGTCAAAATCCATTTTAGCCTCAATCTTGGGCTTTGTACAAGACAGACATAATATTTTCCCCGGAAAAGTCAAACTTCTAGCCTCCTTTTAGGCTTTGTATAATGATATCCCCCAAAGAGTCAGTCTCTTTTAGCCTCAATCTTGAGCTTTGTACAAGACAGATAAACACTCTTTTGTTGAGTCAGTCTTCTCTAGCCTCCTCTTAGGCTTTGTATAAGGACTTCCCCTGTGGAGTCAATCAACCTCTTAACTTCAACCTTGGGCTTTGATCAAGGCACACAAAAATCAACATCCCCTCAGAGGAAATCAAAATATCTCTGTAGGAAGTCATTTCTCTGTTTATCACTCATCACAACAGAAAATCAAAACAAACCCTAACTCCCCGATAACTGCTGTAAGTGGCACACTTGTTGATTCAAATATTCAAGCTGTCGTCCATCTTTTATCCTGGTAAATCCTCTCTTTCATCTAATTGTTGTATGCAGCAAGCCTCTAGATTATTTACATCCATGCCACTGTCCCTCTCTTAGCATGAGAAATTCCTAAGGAAAAATGGCATTGCTCAACACTGAGTTAAAGTTTTCTCCTTCAGGACAAATCACCTGTAAAGGAAATTATGACATTGTTGTATTCACATATCCCAGTTAAAGTAATTCTCCTTTATAAACAGTCACCCAACAGTTGTGATAAACAGACAAGTGTCTCCCTTTAGAGATGATAAGTTCTCTCTCAGTCAAACCTTTTAGCTTCAATCTCGGGCTTTGAACAAGACACAAATACTCAACCTTTTAGCTTCAATCTTGGGATTTGAACAAGACACCAAAATATATTTTTTTCCTCCCTTAGAATATGAGGAACTACGATTGCTCTGATTTCCCTGTTTCGTTTAAACGGGAATACGTAGGCATAAGATTGCAAAATCTTAGCGAGCATACTAATCAAACACTCTAGGTCTAGCACCTTCATACCAATCAAAACTTAGGTCCAGTACCTTACTAAAAACATCGGAAAAACCCGAACATCAACAAAAACCCAATCTCTCTCTCATATTTCCCAAGAAACTTTCCCAACCCATTAACGGATAAACACCATCAAGTATAAAGTGAAACCTAAAGCTAACATCCTGTGGATAACCACATATAGGATGGGTAATTGACAACTCCCCATTGTATAACCTGACCCCGGACCCCCTAATCTATCTTAGCGTTTGTTCAGTTAAACATTCGCGTGCAAGGTTAGTTTTAGATAGCTTTCTTTCCCTTCCAGCTTCACGGGATAAATAAGAAATCAGAATGTAGCACCCCCTCCTCTTCATTGAGGAGAAAACCCAAATTCCGCGATAAGGTGGTCGTGTCACCGACAAAAATCGCGCCCTACACAGTGTCAAATGAATGCTTGAAGCATTGAGGATTGATTATGAAATGCACTTTAGGTCATGTTCAAATGATTTGCAAGTTATGCACAAAGATCTTATCTTAAGCATGTTTTGGACAATTATGAACATATGATGAACAACCAAGTGTGGAAGGAATCCATGAAAGCCTAAGGTCATAATTGAATCATGTTATTCAATGTGTAAACATGTCAAGTTATCATTCATGTCATCATGGCAAACCAATATCCAAAGACAATACAAACAATTGTCAAACTAGCATCCTCACAATTTCACAAAATCATGTTAAATGACAAGCAAGGAAAGTGAATCCAAATCATGTTAAATGTGTACCTAAGTACAAGAGGCAGTGGTAAATGACATATAAATTATGTTTGAAATGTCAACAAATCATCATGGGATTCACACCAATTAGCATTCAAGAAGTTAGGCAATTCTAAGCAAAGAAAGTACCTAAGACATGTTTCAAGTGTTCATGAATCAAACCATGATTAAGCAACCACTAAGTTGGTATATAAAGACTAAGGTCAGAAGTGAAATAACATGTATAAATGCTTGAAATCAATTTTGAAATGTCACACAAGTTTGCAACAAATATCCTCTCCAAAGTCCATTCAAGTTAGGCAAACAAATCACCTAAACATTTTCCTATAAGCATGTATCTTATCATTCAAGTAAAAGGAATAAAATGGCATGGAAATGTAAGGTCAAAGCATCCGAGTCAGAAGTGAATGACCTATAATATGTCCTAATTGAACCCCAAAGCAATTGTGCACAGATGCCTTTAAGTGGTGTCAAAGAAGGAGGCAATGTGGAAGCACAATTCAAGTTTTCATACACACAAAGGTAAACATCATTCAAGGCATGTGAATGAAGGGAAATTGGCGATCTAAACACAGCAGAAAAGAAAAAAAAATTCCCTTTAGAGATCCTTACGAAAGATCATGATCTGTGATAGAAAAGTTACCTCTTGTGGCGATGAAACCTTTGATTCCAAATCTATGGATGATCACTGTAACGCCCCAGTTTTGGTCCGTTTTATTTAATCGAGTTTAATTGATTATTTTATTATTATATTATTTTATTTTCGACTTTTATTTAGAAAAATGTTATTTTTCATCGTTATTATGTTTTATCGCATTTTGAGAGCGTTTGCGGGATATTTGAGTGTAGGGGTATTTTGGTCATTTGGGTAGATATTTTGTTTAAATAGAATAGAAAAGTTGAGAGAAAAAGAGAGAAGAGAAAAGAAAACAGAAAAAAGTAGTAAAGAGAAGAAAAGAGAAAGAAAGAGAAGGAAAGAAGAGGAAGAGGAGAGAAAAGAGAAAAAGAGGAAAATCGAGTATTCATCCGTTTCGAGCGCGATTAATCGGGTAAGGGTGAGAAGTTTCAATTATATCTCGCTTGTGTATGTATATGTGTATGTTTTGTGTGAATGTTTTGGTTGGTTTCAATATGTTTCCGTTTATGCCGTAATTGACGAAATCGATAGAAATCGATGTTTCTACGGTCGAAAAGTCGTATAAATACAGGTGTTGGTTGGTTATATGTACGGGAGCTGCTGTTTAAAGTTTCATGACGTTTGGTTAGGTTTCGGTTAGTTTTCGTTATGGTTCCGTCGTTTGTTTCCGTTTAGGTCGATTGTAGGAAATCGATAGAAAACGATGTTTTCACGGTTAGAATTCGAAATAAATTACGTAGTTGTATCGAGGAAGGTTAGGTCGTCGTATGTCGTGCTTTTCATTCGATTTGGTGACGTTCGAAAATTCTGGTTTTTGAACGATAGAAATTTAATCGAAAAATCGAACGTCGTAGAAATTTTGTTTAAGTGTTCTAAATTGTTCTTATGTATTTGGTGTTTATGAGTATATGTTTGTTTCGGTGAAAATGTTCGATTTAGTCGAGTTTTTGGGTGTTTCGGGAAAAGGACAGCAAGGTTGTAATTTGAAAAATCTGGTTTTTTGTGAAAAACAGGGTTAGGGATCGATACATAACCCCAGGGATCGATCCCTACTGTGAAAATTAGGAAAAATGGCATTTTACTACAGCAGGGATCGATCCCTGCGAGTTAGGGATCGATACCTACTGTGCTGAAACAGAAAATTCTGTTTTTCGGGGAAACTTCGGAAATTCATATCTTTTGATCCGTAACTCGGATTGGGACGTTCTTTATACCGTTGGAAAGCTAACGAAAAGCTCTTTCTATTAAAAATGGTTTGGAGGGTAAAAGATGATTTAATTAATTCGTGTTTTTGGAAAATAGTCGGGTGGTCGGGTTTTTATCGCGTACAACGTGGGCGATTGATGTGTTATCGTGTTATATGCTTTTGATATGTAATGTGTAGCTGGTGTGTTGTTATATGATGTGAATATACGTGATGAGTTGTTGTGATATGGTGTCGATGTTGTGATAATGTGGTTGTTGTGCGGTAAATACATTGTTTGATTTAATATCAATGTATGTTGTTATGGTGTATTGTGGGTAGCCTTTGTGGTGTGAATCCCTTGTGGAAGTAATTGTGATTGCATGATTGTTGTGGTTTGTGGTTTGTGATGAAATGCATTGTTATGTGAAATTCAATGTATGTTGTGTGGTGGCCTTTATGGTTTGAAATGCATTGTTTGAATTGTGTTGCAATGCATGAATGTGATGATGATTGGTGGCCGAAAGGCAAGAAAATGCTAAGTGTAGTATTTGATTATATATGCATGATGATTGATGTTGTGAGCATGCAATGTGAATGTCATGAGTCATTGTATGCCAAACATCATTGTGCATGGTTGAAACGTCCTGAGTGACGGTTTGATTCCAGAGGGAATCTGCTATAACACCGTGGGCCTCGAAAATATGAGGCGCTGCCTGAGGACTTAAAGCGGTGGTTATAGACGATTGTGGGCTCCTTTGGAGACTTAAAGCAATCCTTAACGTCGTGGGCCTCGAAAATACGAGGCGATGCCTGAGGACTTACAGCGACGGGTGAACATCGTAGACCCGACGGGGTGTTATTGGCTACGTCCCAGTAACGAGCGATGATTCCAAGAGTTCCTGGGGAACTAATGAATTACAAGGTTGTAAGTCGGTACCGCATGGCATGTGCATAGAGTCGTAGTGTCGATCTATGTGCATTGCATAAATCATGAGTCATTTGTGCATGAAATTGTGATTGTGATTGATGAGATGAAATATGTGCAATTGTATTGAATGGTATATGTTTGTTTGACATATGTGATTGTGAATGGATGCATGATTGGTGGAAAATCATGATTTGATGACTAAGTGTGGAAATTGTGCATTGATTTGTTATGTGTTGAGGTTGTGATGGCCTTGGTAATTGGATGTGCATATGTGATACATGCTATGACTTGGTATGCTTTATGTGCAAATGTGTAGTTATGTTTTTAAGTGTGATGTGTGAGGTGAGAATAACTGTGTATGTGATTTTATGTGTTTTTGCATATTATTATGCAATCTTGCTATAGTTGTTATTTCTTACCCTTCTGCTGGAATATGTTTTTTATGGCATAGTGCAGATTGTCAGCTTTAGAGGCTTGGAGGCTTTTGTGGAGATTAGTCCTCCGTTTCGTTGTCGTTCGTGGTGTCTGCTCTGATACGTAGCACGGGAGTCGGGGAACGTTTATTATATGTATATAATTGTTGAATATATTTTGTATTTATATTTTGATGTTCTAAAACAGTTTATTTTGTAAAACAAGTCGGTTATGGATCTTTCCGCTTTATTCCATAATTGACCATCCTTTTGTAAGGAAAAGTTTCCCTTTGTGTTATGTATCAAAAATGTTGAGCAGGGATTGTATTTTATTTCTTTAAGTGTGACATCCCTGTTTCCTGTCGGAAAAATAAATTTTTTAGTTACTCTGATATTTATTATGTGTTATTTATTTCGCGATGGGAATTGGGGTGTTACATTAGTGGTATCAGAGCAGGTCGGTCCGTCCGGCCGAGTTGTTGAGTCAGTTGGTGTGACAGTTGAATACTGTCGTTGTTGTTTATCCCTTAGTACGTGATAGGTGTGTGGAACACTGTCAGTACTTTCTGGGTTTTCTAATCCTTTGTTTTCAGGATTGAGTTTGAGATAAGTGGGGGAGAAGTTGGTACTTCTCCATGTTGCTTCAGGTGTGGAGCGTTGGCTCAGTGTATTGTGAATTGCAAGATTGTAAGTGCTCTTTGGACAGTGTGGTTCCCAGTTCCGGAGGGAATGCGGAGGTAAGGTTTATGCCTTAGGTAGTTTTGTGCACAAGATGCAAGACATACTATTATAGTTTGGTAAAGACGGTTTATGCCACATCATGATTGTCGGCTGTCTATTGACAAATTGAGGAACTGATCACCCTTAATCTCTTGTTGATAGCAGACGGAAATTATGTTGGATGGAATAGACGTGTCTTTCCAGTTTTGATAGCGTGTGAAATGAGTGTTTGGAATTTAAGGAAATGATTACAGATTATTTTGACGAGTCGATGAAGATGCTAATATCGGAAGATGAAACGGATTAGAGGCTTTGGTATGTTGGTTCAATTGGGAAGTTTTGAGAGTGAATGATTGGGCATCGGTAATGGTTGTTCTCAGAGAGTTAAGTGTGAACTCAAATTTGACGAAGGTAGGGATTTGAGGTTTGGATCTGCTAAGTAAGTAGAAGAACTGTTAGGACGTGAAACTAAGATGTTGTTATGTTTGTGCCGATAGTTTTTTCTAGAAATTGGCAGGAAGGGCACAGTGATGAGCTACCGGTTGTGCGTGATTTTCAGATGTATTCCCGGATGGAATATTGGATGTTAGCATTAGAGGTACCCGAACTGATAGAGTAGTTGGAAGATTTACTGGAAAGGAGAATTGTGAGGCCAAGTGTGTCGTTTTGGAGAGCTTCAGTGTTGTTGGCGACAAAAAGGAAGGATGATTGACCGAAATAACAAGCATGATGTGAATAATGGTATTGAGACTATGGAAAGCCAAACTTAGAGTTCCGAAGAGGTTTGGAGTTTTTGGAATTTTAGAGCATTAATGGAAATTTTGAGAAAACCTTAAGTGTGGATGTACTATTTGAGAGTTCTTTTGGATTGGTTGTTGCTACATGTTGGGATTTATGGAATTTGGACGGTTAAGAGAAGAAATTGTGTATGGATTACTGACAGTTGAATAAGGTAATGGTGGAGAATAAGTGTCCGCTTTCAGGAATAGATGACTGTAATGGTTTGGCTGAGTTTGAGTGAACTTGCGATTGTTTGAAATGTTTGATACGAGTAGTGAATTGTGTGAGCTGAGGCTTTGATCGATTTGATGTGACTGGTTATGTTGTTATCATCGGAATAGACTGGTAATTACTCGGTTAAGCTTGTGTGTGAGTAGCCAGTTGCCTAGTGCAAGGTTTTGCAAAAGCTTTAAGAATTTATATCTTTTGGAATTTGGTTGGACATTACAACGTGCGGTGATGTTGCTTGGTGTTAGTAATGCGTCCGTAATGTTTGTGGAGTATATGAATCGTATCTTCCATATTTAATTGGATAAGTTGTAGTGGTTTTAATTGAGGATATTCGAATCTGTTATAAACTCAGAAGAAGAACATGAAGAGTGTTTGGGAATTGAATCACAAGTGTTGAAAAGAGACGAAGTTTTATGCTAAGTTATTCGAGTGAGAATTTTGGTTGAAAAGGTTAGTCTTCTTGGATATGTTATTTCAGGTAATGGTATTGTTATGGATCCATCGGAAGTAGATCTGGTTTTACAATGAGAGGTTCCGAAGTTGGTTAAGGAGATTCGAAACTTTTGGGCTCAGTTGGTTGTTACGAAAGGTTATGGAAGACATTGTTATGTTTGTACTTCTGTTATTTCAGTTGGCTTGCCAAGGATGAGTCGTTTGTTTTGGATGTTCGTTGTGAGTAAGTTTCAGAGAGCTGAAGTAGAATTTGTCTACGGCTGCAGTTTTGAGTCTGTGTGATCCTGTTCAACCGTTTGTGAGGTATGAGGATGTGTTTTGATAAGTTTAGGCAGTGTGTTAGTGCAAGAAAGTAAATTTGTGGCTTATACTTTACGACCTTTGAGGATTCATAGAAGGATCTATACTATTCAGGATTTGGAATTGGTTACGGTTGTATTGTGTTGGAAAATTTGGAGGTATTATCTTTATGGTTTTGGGTTCGAAGTGTTTAGTAATCACAAGAATATTGAGTACCTGTTTGGTCAGAAGGAATATGGTATGAGACAGAGAGGATGGTTGGAATTTGTGATGAGTTATGACTTTAGTTGGAATTATCCCATTGGTGAGGTTAATGTCGTGCCTGATGAGTTAAGTCGAAAGTTGTTATGCATGTCTGTTCGTATGGATGAGAATTATTTGAGCAGTTCAGAGACTGGTGTCTGGTGTGTGAGATAACACAGTAGAGTGCGAGGTTGGGTATATTAAAGGCGAACAATGATTTTTGGTGATTATGAGAAAGAGTTAGACCTTGGTCGTGAGATTGGTAGTTTTGATGGTTTCGGGTAATCAAAGTGCGCATCGGAAGCGTGATGTGGCACAATTCATATATGTGTGTGTGACTTGTAAGATTTCGTAGGTGGAACATTGGGAATATGTAGGACTGATGAGACCATTGGACGTTTCAAAATGGAAGTGATAAGTGAAAGGTTTAAATGTTATCCATGGGCTACTATGTAGATGGATGTTTCGGTTATATGTTCGATTGGTGAATCGTAGCATTGTTGTGGTATGATTGTGTGACAAGGATGTTAGTATTATGGTTGTGTGGAGGTTGTTTAATTGATGTTGTGTCGTGGAACTTGTATTCTTGATTGTGTTGTTGCCTCGTTTCCATTGTGTTGGTTCGAGTTCGTGTAGCTAATTCTTTTGTGGGGAATTAGAGGAGTGTTACCTACGGTGATGGTAACGATCTTGTTGCGTTTCGGTTCTATAGTGAACCTGTGTGTTGGTATCGTGGTTTTCCTTGAGTTGTGAGTTGGTCGTCAAGTGCATTGTATGGGCTTTGCATCTTGTAGTTGTTGTCGTATCGTGTTGTTGTTGTTGCTGTTAGCAAGGTGTTTGTCTATGGTGTTATTCGTGGTGTGCCTTTTGTTGGCATGTTGGTTTGTTCGTCGGATCCGAGAGTCGTGTCCGGAGTTGTTCGTCTCGGTTATATTTTCGAGGACGAAAATGTCTAAGTGGGGGAGAATTGTAACGCCCCAGTTTTGGTCCGTTTTATTTAATCGAGTTTAATTGATTATTTTATTATTATATTATTTTATTTTCGACTTTTATTTAGAAAAATGTTATTTTTCATCGTTATTATGTTTTATCGCATTTTGAGAGCGTTTGCGGGATATTTGAGTGTAGGGGTATTTTGGTCATTTGGGTAGATATTTTGTTTAAATAGAATAGAAAAGTTGAGAGAAAAAGAGAGAAGAGAAAAGAAAACAGAAAAAAGTAGTAAAGAGAAGAAAAGAGAAAGAAAGAGAAGGAAAGAAGAGGAAGAGGAGAGAAAAGAGAAAAAGAGGAAAATCGAGTATTCATCCGTTTCGAGCGCGATTAATCGGGTAAGGGTGAGAAGTTTCAATTATATCTCGCTTGTGTATGTATATGTGTATGTTTTGTGTGAATGTTTTGGTTGGTTTCAATATGTTTCCGTTTATGCCGTAATTGACGAAATCGATAGAAATCGATGTTTCTACGGTCGAAAAGTCGTATAAATACAGGTGTTGGTTGGTTATATGTACGGGAGCTGCTGTTTAAAGTTTCATGACGTTTGGTTAGGTTTCGGTTAGTTTTCGTTATGGTTCCGTCGTTTGTTTCCGTTTAGGTCGATTGTAGGAAATCGATAGAAAACGATGTTTTCACGGTTAGAATTCGAAATAAATTACGTAGTTGTATCGAGGAAGGTTAGGTCGTCGTATGTCGTGCTTTTCATTCGATTTGGTGACGTTCGAAAATTCTGGTTTTTGAACGATAGAAATTTAATCGAAAAATCGAACGTCGTAGAAATTTTGTTTAAGTGTTCTAAATTGTTCTTATGTATTTGGTGTTTATGAGTATATGTTTGTTTCGGTGAAAATGTTCGATTTAGTCGAGTTTTTGGGTGTTTCGGGAAAAGGACAGCAAGGTTGTAATTTGAAAAATCTGGTTTTTTGTGAAAAACAGGGTTAGGGATCGATACATAACCCCAGGGATCGATCCCTACTGTGAAAATTAGGAAAAATGGCATTTTACTACAGCAGGGATCGATCCCTGCGAGTTAGGGATCGATACCTACTGTGCTGAAACAGAAAATTCTGTTTTTCGGGGAAACTTCGGAAATTCATATCTTTTGATCCGTAACTCGGATTGGGACGTTCTTTATACCGTTGGAAAGCTAACGAAAAGCTCTTTCTATTAAAAATGGTTTGGAGGGTAAAAGATGATTTAATTAATTCGTGTTTTTGGAAAATAGTCGGGTGGTCGGGTTTTTATCGCGTACAACGTGGGCGATTGATGTGTTATCGTGTTATATGCTTTTGATATGTAATGTGTAGCTGGTGTGTTGTTATATGATGTGAATATACGTGATGAGTTGTTGTGATATGGTGTCGATGTTGTGATAATGTGGTTGTTGTGCGGTAAATACATTGTTTGATTTAATATCAATGTATGTTGTTATGGTGTATTGTGGGTAGCCTTTGTGGTGTGAATCCCTTGTGGAAGTAATTGTGATTGCATGATTGTTGTGGTTTGTGGTTTGTGATGAAATGCATTGTTATGTGAAATTCAATGTATGTTGTGTGGTGGCCTTTATGGTTTGAAATGCATTGTTTGAATTGTGTTGCAATGCATGAATGTGATGATGATTGGTGGCCGAAAGGCAAGAAAATGCTAAGTGTAGTATTTGATTATATATGCATGATGATTGATGTTGTGAGCATGCAATGTGAATGTCATGAGTCATTGTATGCCAAACATCATTGTGCATGGTTGAAACGTCCTGAGTGACGGTTTGATTCCAGAGGGAATCTGCTATAACACCGTGGGCCTCGAAAATATGAGGCGCTGCCTGAGGACTTAAAGCGGTGGTTATAGACGATTGTGGGCTCCTTTGGAGACTTAAAGCAATCCTTAACGTCGTGGGCCTCGAAAATACGAGGCGATGCCTGAGGACTTACAGCGACGGGTGAACATCGTAGACCCGACGGGGTGTTATTGGCTACGTCCCAGTAACGAGCGATGATTCCAAGAGTTCCTGGGGAACTAATGAATTACAAGGTTGGAAGTCGGTACCGCATGGCATGTGCATAGAGTCGTAGTGTCGATCTATGTGCATTGCATAAATCATGAGTCATTTGTGCATGAAATTGTGATTGTGATTGATGAGATGAAATATGTGCAATTGTATTGAATGGTATATGTTTGTTTGACATATGTGATTGTGAATGGATGCATGATTGGTGGAAAATCATGATTTGATGACTAAGTGTGGAAATTGTGCATTGATTTGTTATGTGTTGAGGTTGTGATGGCCTTGGTAATTGGATGTGCATATGTGATACATGCTATGACTTGGTATGCTTTATGTGCAAATGTGTAGTTATGTTTTTAAGTGTGATGTGTGAGGTGAGAATAACTGTGTATGTGATTTTATGTGTTTTTGCATATTATTATGCAATCTTGCTATAGTTGTTATTTCTTACCCTTCTGCTGGAATATGCTTTTTATGGCATAGTGCAGATTGTCAGCTTTAGAGGCTTGGAGGCTTTTGTGGAGATTAGTCCTCCGTTTCGTTGTCGTTCGTGGTGTCTGCTCTGATACGTAGCACGGGAGTCGGGGAACGTTTATTATATGTATATAATTGTTGAATATATTTTGTATTTATATTTTGATGTTCTAAAACAGTTTATTTTGTAAAACAAGTCGGTTATGGATCTTTCCGCTTTATTCCATAATTGACCATCCTTTTGTAAGGAAAAGTTTCCCTTTGTGTTATGTATCAAAAATGTTGAGCAGGGATTGTATTTTATTTCTTTAAGTGTGACATCCCTGTTTCCTGTCGGAAAAATAAATTTTTTAGTTACTCTGATATTTATTATGTGTTATTTATTTCGCGATGAGAATTGGGGTGTTACAATCACGAGCGTTGTACGATGAACAGTGCCTCTACTCAGTCCACACGAACAGCTTCCTTCAGTCACAGTGCTAGCTGATTACGATTGAAGGTTTTGAGTGAGGGAGAGGAAAAATAGAATACGGCCAGGGTTTCAACAACAACAACAACAACTATTGAGCTTCTGCACAAGGGTTCTATTTATAGAACTACTTGTGTGGGCTACAAGCTAAAAAGCCCAACTCAATATTATTATATTATTATAATAACTATTATTATAATAAATATAATTTTATTATTATTATATTTTATAACTATTATAAAATTAATAATAACTATTATTATATTACATGGTACCTTACCATATTCCGTATTCCATTCAAGTGCACCATACCTTACGGTGTTCCTTATTTACTCTATCTCTTCTCCAACTGTCCTTATGTGTGTGACCCTGTAGGATTTCGCGACGTTGGCAATTATATTAAATCATGTATTTAACATAATAAACAGTGAGCGGTATCTAGCAACACATCACTGCTACCCAAGTCACAAAATTGTCATGTGATCTGACAAAACCTTTTGTGATAGTACTTGTGTGTACAATTACCCTTTTCCCCTATGTCTATATTGAACACAAGGCATATACCATGTCATCCTTGTCCAGTTCAATATTGGGCCCTTAGACATTTATCCTGTTATGCAGGATGGGCAAATTCCATCTAGGCTACTCATGTCCCTCAGCATGCTTTGTGAAGTACCCATCAACTGTCTTTATGATCATCCAGTTACGGATAATGTTTGATCAGCAATAAAGTACTTGACTCTACATCTAGGGTACATAGTAGTTTCAGGTCGAAGGGTGGTATACACCACTATCACCATGAGAGTAACTTATGACACTTTGCATAACATTCTATGTAGTACTCTCATAGTGGGTCAATTCAGTATAAATATTACTCCTAATATTCATACCTATGTCAAGACTCGATAACTCCTTATCCATGATCCATGTGATGTGATCATCAGTCTATCTATATAATAGTCTTAATTCTTTAAGGCTATCCCATTTCACATTAAAGCTCGACTATGGATGCTTTAAGAATAGTGTCCTTATGTTTAATGGAATCTCATGATTAAGTCATACTTAATGTTTCATTAAACAAACTAGCTATTCTAGGGACTTTATCATTTTGGAAAAACAAACATAATAAAGAAATGCCTTTTATTATTAATAAATAATTCGATACGAGTACCAAAAGTATTGGCCTCTAGGGCTTACACCAACAATCTCCCACTAGCACTAGAGCCAATCAGGCATACCCCTAATACCCATAGATCTAGTATGACCATCATGCTTCAGCTGCGCAAGAGGTTTTGTTAGTGGGTCAGCAATATTGTCAACTGTAGGTACTCTGCATATCTTCACATCTCCCCGATCTATTATCTCTCGAATGAGATGATAACGCCTAAGTATGTGTTTGGATCGTTGGTGAGATCTAGGCTCCTTAGCTTGTGCGATGGCACCATTATTATCACAAAAGAGATCAATGGGATCCACAATGCTAGGGATTATGCCAAGTTCACTAATGAATTTCTTGATCCAAACAGCTTCCTTCGCTGCATTTGAGGCAACAATATACTCGGCCTCAGTTGTAGAATCACCAACTGTTTCTTGCTTTGAACTTTTCTAGCTCAAAGCGCCACCATTTAGGCCGAACACATAACTAGATTGCGATCTAAAGTCATCCTTATCTGTCTGGAAGCTAGCATCGGTGTAACCAATTACCGCGAGCTCTTCCTGACCTCCATATATCAAGAATGAGTCCTTAGTCCTTCTCAAGTACTTAAGGATATTCTTGACAGCTACCCAGTGAGCATCACCAGGATCAGATTGGTACCTACTCGTTGCACTTAAAGCATACGAGACATATGGTCGAGTACATAACATGGCATACATGATAGATCCTATTGCAGATGCATATGGAATCTTATTCATGCGATCCCTTTCTTCCTTTGTTGAAGGGGATTGTGTTTTTGATAGACATAGGCCATGTTGCATAGGTATGAATCCTTTCTTGGAATCATGCATATTAAAGCGTCTCAACACTTTGTCTATGTATGTACTCTGACTTAGACCAAGCAGTTTTTGTGATCTATCTCTATAGATCCTGATTCCTAATATATAGGCTGCTTCACCAAGGTCCTTCATAGAAAAGCATTTCCCTAACCAAGCTTTTACTTGTTGCAAGGTAGGGATATCGTTTCCAATGAGTAATATGTCATCTACATATAATACCAGGAAAACAATTATGCTCCCACTAACCTTCTTGTAGACACAAGGCTCATCTTCATTCTTTATGAATCCATATTGTTTTAGAGTTTCATCAAAACGAAGATTCCAGCTTCTGGAAGCTTGCTTTAATCCGTAGATTGATCGCTGTAACTTGCATATCTTTTGGGCTTCTTCGGGTATGTCAAATCCTTCAAGTTGTGTCATGTACACATCCTCAAGAAGATTCCCATTAAGGAAAGCAGTCTTGACATCCATCTGCCATATTTCATAATCATGATATGCAGCGATAACAAGTAAAATCCGAACAGATTTAAGCATTGCAACTGGTGAAAAGGTTTCATCATAGTCTACACCATGAATTTGTTTATAACCTTTAGCAACCAGTCTTGTCTTATAGGTATGTACCTTACCATCCATGTCAGTCTTCTTTTTGAAGACCCACTTGCATCCTATAGGATTAATTCCTACAGGAGGCTCTACCAAGGTCCAAACCTGGTTTGTGTAAATGGAATCCATTTCAGATTTCATGGCTTCTAGCCACTTCTCAGAATCAGGACCAGTTATGGCCTCTTGATAGGTTACAGGCTCATCTTGATCCATGAGTAATACTTCACCTTGATCATTTATGAGATATCCATATCTCTCTGGTTGGTGACGTATCCTACTCGACCTACGCTAGTCTTGTTCTACTTGAGCAGGTTGCTCTTCCACAACTACTTATGGTTCCTTCTCTAATTCCTCCATAGGTGTATCAATGCTTTGTGATTCTTGAATTTCTTCAAGCTCTACTTTCCTCCCACTGATTCCTTTAGAAATAAAGTCCCTTTCCAAGAAAACTCTAGTTCGAGCGACAAACACTTTGCCCTCAGAAGGATTGTAGAAGTAATACCCTCTTGTTTCTTTAGGATACCCCACAAATAAGCATTTGTCAGATTTGGGCTCAAGCTTAGTTGAAATTTGTCGTTTTACATAAACTTCACAACCCCAAATCTTCATGTAAGACATATGTGGTTTCTTATCACTCCATATTTCATATGGTGTCTTTTCAACCTTTTTGGATGGAACACGGTTAAGTGTGTAAGCTGCTGTCAGTAGTGCATGTCCCCAAAAGGAGTTTGGAAGATCGGCATGACTCATCATGGATCGGACCATGTCTAACAAGGTTCGATTTCTTCTCTCAGATACACCATTCCATTGTGGTGTTCCAGGAGGAGTGAGTTGGGATAGAATCCCACACTCTTTTAGATGGTCATCAAACTCTAGGCTTAAATATTCACCGCCTCGATCTGATCGAAGAGTTTTAACATTCTTACCTAGTTGGTTTTGTACTTCATTCTTAAATTCCTTGAACTTTTCAAAGGATTCAGATTTGTGTTTCATTAAATAGACATAACCATATCTACTGAAATCATCGGTAAATGTGATGAAGTATTGAAAACCTCCTCTGGCTGGTATGTTCAGTGGTCCACATACGTCAGTGTGTATGAGGGCCAAAAGATCATTAGCCCTTTCACCTTTTCCTGTGAATGGGGACTTTGTCATCTTTCCAATTAAACAAGATCTGCATGTATCATATGATTCGTAATCAAAAGAGTCAAATAGTCCATCTTTATGGAGTTTGGAGATGCGTTTCTCATTTATATGGCCTAAGCGACAATGCCAAAGGTAACTTGGATTTAACTCGTTAGGTTTCATCCTTTTAGTATTAATGTTATAAATTGGAATTTCAAGATCAAGGACATATAATTCATTGTTCATTTGTGTAGTAGCATAGAATATATCATTCAAATAAATAGAGCAACAATTGTTCTTTATTATAAATGAAAAACCAAACTTGTCCAAACAAGAAACGGAAATAATATTCCTGCTAATTGCAGGTACATAATAACAGTTCTCTAACTGAATTATTAAACCACTAGGTAAAGTCAAAACATAAGTTCCTATGGCTAAAGCAGCAACCTTTGCTCCATTTCCAACTCGTAGGTCGACTTCACCTTTTGCCAAATCTCTACTCCTTTTTAGTCCCTGTACATTGGTACAAATGTGAGAACCACATCCAGTATCTAATACCCATGATGCAGAAGTAGATAAATTTATTTCTATAACAAAAATACCTGAAGTTGAAGTCACCACTCCATTCTTCTTATCTTCCAGGTACTTTGGGCAGTTTCTCTTCCAATGTCTGGTCTTACCGCAATAGAAGCAAATGCCCTCCTTTGCTATACCTCCACTAGGCTTCAAAGCAAGGGTAGTATGTTTGGGTTTGGCAACTTCCTTGCCTTTCCATTTACCAACCTGCTTGGTGGGCCTTTTGTTCTGTTTCTTTCCATTACTGACCATCAGAATGGATTTCCCTTTTGTCTTCAGGTTTTGCGCAGCAGTTCTTAACATGCTTAGCAATTCAGGAAGAGTTTTGTCCATGTCATTCATGTTGAAATTAAGGACAAATTGACCGAAGCTTTCCGACAACGATTGCATGATCAAATCAGTCGCAAGCTCCTTTTTTAGGGCAAATCCCAATCTTTCAAGATTCTCCACATACCCAATCATCTTGAGTACATGGGGACCTACTGGGGTTCCCTCAGAAAGCTTGGCTTGAAAAAGGGCTTTTGAAACTTCAAACCTTTCATGCCTTGCCTGCTCTTGATAGAGCATTTTCAGATGTTCGATCATATCGAACGCTGCCATGTTTTCATGTTGCTTTTGCAATTCAGAATTCATGGTAGTCAGCATGAGGCAAGCAGTTTCATTGGCATCATCGACATGCTTCTTATAAGCATCTCTTCCAGCCTTAGGAGCAGAACTAGGAGGTTCTTCATCAGGAACAGGTGTCTCTAAGACATACAGCTTTCTGTCATGTTTGAGGACAATCCTCAAATTTCGGTGCCAATCCATAAAATTTGTCCCAGACAATTTTTCCTTATCCAAGATTGTTCGCAAAATGTTATTAGATGTGTTTGTTGTCATGGTAATCTACAAAATGGAATGGAAAAATATAAGTATCATAACATATTCAATTAGGCCTTTAATTAAATATGCTTCCACTATTTTACTCAAACCAAATGACCCTCATCATTTGATTCGGAAAATCCCTTTGGAAGACTTTCTAGTGGATCGAGATCCATATTTCACTTTGTTTTAAGTCAACGTTAAGCTGATTACACAAAACTTAGCTATTTAGGTAGGAACTTCTTCCAATTGTATCTAATACAATTCTCGAATATTTCAGTTGGGTGAATAACTCCTTATTCCAATCCATCATATGGACTATTCCCAACTCTTGCTTCTAAACGCATATAATCTTATTATATTTTGTTTAGTTAAGTTTGACCCATTATTTTAGAAATTGGATATTACAATTATCCCATCGCACCTTACTAATATAGAACATGCACCTCGCGTTAGGCGAAACCTATAATATTCGATACTAGTCTTGATGAGTTCTAAAACTTGGAAAGCAAAAACTTAATATTTTGTTTTGAGGGATTTTTAATTAGTTTGATCTCACCGGCTTATTTATCATATAAATCGTTCCTCACACATGCATACAATATATATCAACATACATACATACAAATGAAACAGTTATGGCCCTTAGCGCAATTGTTCTCCCAAGCCAATGAGAGAACTTAAGCTAAACCTAATAAACTAAGGCCATAACTGATCACCACAAGAAAAATAATAAATAAATTTTATTATTATTAATTTAAATCCTGTTTATTAAATAAATCAAATTAAATTTTTGGCGAATGCATGACCTAAAGCGCAGACTGCATTGACGCAACATTTGCGCCGTCATACTGCTTGTGACGACCGTCACAGTTGCCATGGCGACCGTCACACATCAGCCCATGACGACCGTCACAAAGCTATGGCGACCGTCACACTTGAAACTATGGAGACCGTCACGCTAACAGAACGCGTGACTTTTGATCTTAGACCTCTTTGACGGCGCAACCCTTGTACCCTCATAAACCTTGATGCAACAATTTCATACCATCAAAACACCATGATCAATAATTCAGTATGATTGATCCGTATGATATCGCTTCACCATACTAAAGTCGGATTCCGAAACAGATAACCACAGATCGCTCAATCGAATGATAATCATTACGTGATTTGAACTAACGAAATAAAATAGTATATCCAATATACCATCTTTGCATCAAAGTTAATCATATCACATATGAATTAGATCGATCATATATGTGTAACTTATGGACGTTTGACATATCGCCGCTTCAACATACTATTGTCGGATTCTGAAGCATAGTCAATATCAATCATGCAAACCGTACACAATTTGATGCCAACAAATTCAATATCTGGATTTGATTTAATTTTTACGTGTTTTAATCCAATTAAAACAAAAATGACAGAAAATAAACAATTACCAGACTCATGGTTTCGTAAGTGGCTCTGATACCACTGAAGGGAAATTGGCGATCTAAACGCAGCGGAAAACAAAAAAAAATCCCTTTAGAGATCCTTACGAAAGATCATGATTTGTGATAGAAAAGTTACCTCTTGTGGCGATGAAATCTTTGATTCCAAATCTGTGGATGATCACGAGCGTTGTACGATGAACAGTGCCTCTACTCAGTCCACACGAACAACTTCCTTCAGTCACAGTGCTAGCTGATTACGATTGAAGGTTTTGAGTGAGAGAGAGGAAAAATAGAATACGGCCAGGGTTTCAACAACAACAACAACAACTATTGAGCTTCTACACAAGGGTTCTATTTATAGAACTACTTGTGTGGGCTACAAGCTAAAAAGCCCAACTCAATATTATTATATTATTATAATAACTATTATTATAATAAATATAATTTTATTATTATTATATTTTATAACTATTATAAAATTAATAATAAATATTATTATATTACATAGTACCTTACCATATTCCGTATTCCATTCAAGTGCATCGTACCTTACGGTGTTCCTTATTTACTCAATCTCTTCTCCAACTGTCCTTATGTGTGTGACCCTGTAAGATTTCGCGACGTTGGCAATTATATTAAATCATGTATTTAACATAATAAACAATGAGCGATATCTAGCAACACATCACTGTTACCCAAGTCACAAAATTGTCATGTGATTTGACAAAACCTTTTGTGATAGTACTTGTGTGTACAATTACCCTTTTGCCCCCATGTCTATATTGAACACAAGGCATATACCGTGTCATCCTTGTCCAGTTCAATATTGGGCCCTTAGACATTTATCCTGTTATGCAGGACGGGCAAATTCCATCTAGGCTACTCATGTCCCTCAACATGCTTTGTGAAGTACCCATCAACTGTCTTTATGATCATCCAGTTACGGACAATGTTTGATCAGCAATAAAGTACTTGACTCTACATCTAGGGTACATAGTAGTTTCAGGTCAAAGGGTGGTATACACCACTATCACCATGAGAGTAACTTATGACACTTTGCATAACATTCTATGTAGTACTCTCATAGTGGGTCAATCCAGTATAAATATTACTCATAATATTCATACCTATGTCAAGACTCGATAACTCCTTATCCATGATCCATGAGATGTGATCATCAGTCTATCTACATAATAATCTTAATGCTTTAAGGCTATCCCATTTCACATTAAAGCTCGACTATGGATGCTTTAAGAATAGTGTCCTTATGTTTAATGGAATATCATGATTAAGTCATACTTAATGTTTCATTAAACGAACTAGCTATTCTAGAGACTTTATCATTTTGGAAAAACAAACATAATAAAGAAATGCCTTTTATTATTAATAAATAATTCGATACAAGTACCAAAAGTATTGGCCTATAGGGCTTACACCAACAGTGAAATGGCATGTGAGTCCATGTGGGAAGGCCCTATATTATGCTAAAAAATACATGAAAGAGTGCACAAAGTATCCCTAATGGAGGGTGGCATGAAGGTATGATCAAATCAATCCACCTAGGTAAGTATCAAGTAGCATTGAGCATCCAATTAGGCTCATACAGCGCATGTAATCCATGGTCAAGAAACAATATCCAAGCATGTCTCAATTGTGCATCAAAATACACTCATGAGTGTGTCAAAACTCATCCCCAAAGTTGGCCTAAGGTAGCCTCACACAAATGTCAATCCAAATCTAGCTCTAGGCATGCTTACATATGACATGTTTACATTGGAAAATAGATGAAAAATAGCAAAAGGCCTTTGAAAATTATGAACAATCAACCATGTCATGTTAAGGCCAGTGAATTATCACTTGCAAAAGATTAGATCCAAATCATGCATTAAAAGCATTCAATTAATTGCAAACATCAAGCACATGTCAAGGATGATCATCTAAAGCAAAGATCAAAAGATGAAATTCAAAAGCATTCCAAAATTCATGGACAATGCACCATTACAACATCAACATGTTAAGCAATCCAAGGTCTAATTTAATACCCAAAATCAGGCTCAAAACATTAAAGGAAGGTCCCTTTCTATGGCTTGTATTATAAGGTATCTCAAAATGAACACATCATAGTCAGAAATTGAGAAAAAAATATTAAATTCAACCAAAAGTGAAAATACAATTCACAAAAAATTAATTAAAACCTTCAGGTATCTCCATGATATTTTACATGATTTTATGACTATATTTGCTATTTTTAAAATTCCAATTTGAAACGCATTCAAAAAAAAAAATTAAAAAAAACAAGAGAATGGGAGGGGGTGTCACACTAGTAACTCGCTAGTTTACTATTCATGTGGGCTTAGCATGGAGTGTGCGCATAGAAAAAAAATAGGCCCAAGAAGTACCCAAAGCCTGGTGGTGTATGGTGGTCCCTCTTGACTTAGGGATTGATCTGAACAGTTGGATATCAAGGCACAAACTCTTAGATTGATCCAAGGGACCACATGGAGGGGCGCATGGAAACAAACATGAGGACGCATGTGCGGTATCAAAGAGAAGGTTACTCGGAAGATGACAAGTGTCCTCAGGCGACACATGTCATCGCTGGACCGGCCACACGCACCACCCTTATCCCAGCCTAATAAAAAGCATGGTGAGTGAAAACATCATCATTTGTAACGTGAAGTGAAACCCTCCCTCCATGTCTACCTCTCTTTTCTGAACACTCCTTTCCTTCTGCAAATAAACATTAACCTAAACCCTAAGTACCCGCGGGAGAAGACGGTGGCATGTGGTGGCTGCCACCGTCCTTCTCCGGCCAACCGCCCCCAAACCATAAAACTCTCTACACGAGACCCCACTCAAATTCCGCTCTCGTTACGAATCCAGTATCAATTTTCTCTAAATCTTAGCCACATGACGGGATCGAGCATACAGAAGTCGAAATCAAATCACAATGGACATTAGGTCCAAGGCCGCATCTACGAGATAGAAGCGAAGATATTCGTACCTTCACGATGACGACGCTACCGGCGAACTTGTTTGGTACTTTCTTTTTCCTTTTCTTACTTCTTCTACCTCTATTCTCCTATGTGAAATTGTTGACGTTATGAATTCTTTTTCTTCACTTTGCGAATTCTTCTTCTTCTTTGTGGTTCTGAATTTGTGGTATGATGTTGAATGGAATTGCAGAGGCTTCGAAGTCGTGGCGATGATTGAATTGCCGGTTTTAAGCTGTCACGGGTTTCTTCTGGTTTCTGATTCCTTCTTTGAAGTTGGTTGATGAAGGATTGGAAGGGGAAGTTGCAGGTTTCCAATTGAATTCGTGATGGTGGATCTTGAAGTTTTTATGAGGAGTTCATGGTGGTTTCCGATTGATGAAGAATTGGTTGACTTGAGGAGATTGAAGATGGTTGCTATGGCTTCAAGGGGAGGTTCGAGGGAGAGAGTTGGTTATAGATTTTTTGAGAATTCTGTTAGGAGCTTCTTTTTCTGTTAGAGTTTTTTTTTTTTGGATTCGTGAATTGTTCTGTTATGAGTTTGTTGCTGTGAAATTCAATTGCTGAGATGGGCTTCTATTTTTTTGTTAATTTTTGAACTGCAACTGAACTCTAGTGATTCTCAAATGCAGTTCTGTTAGGTGTGTTATGAATTGGATCGAAAAACTAGTGTGTAATACTTTACTGCAGTATATTATATTTCCGTTATATGAATTTTCCTGTCCAATTCTGTTGGAAAGTTTCTGTTATGAAAAAAAAATCTATTAGGAATTTCTGCTGGGTACTTTCTCTGTTAGTCTCCTGATGCCAAACCTTACAACAAAGAAGGAATACCCGTCAATGTGTCATGACTGCACATAACTCTCCCAATTTTGGAACACAATCTCAACATCTTCATGGAAATTAGCACCCATGACGGCAGTTTGGAGGTAGCCATTATTGCCTCCGGTAGGAGAGGTAGGAATGCTTCCAACATAGAAAACTCCGGGAATGTTGAAGTAGTCAGCAAGTTTCAATGGAATGTCTGGTGCAATATATGATACACTGTTGAACGCATACCTCTGCTTGCCATTGATATAAGGAGCAGAGCTTGCAAGCATGATGGTTCGGCTTGGCTTGATCAATCCATAGGGGTAAGATCCTTGAGGGTTTGGTCTTAGTCCACTTGCTGTCAGGTTCCACCGGATAGTTCTGACTTGAAAGACAGATGAGGCAATATCAAGTTCTCATTGGTAACACTATCTATTTGAGGACCTGGAAACTGTCCATTAATCAAGATCCCCTGTTGTTTAAGACCAAGAAAATAAATGTCACCATAGGTGACTTTCCATGTGAAGTACTTATATGGGTCTTCAAAGGTAACAGATGTGAAAGAGAAAAAGAATGTGGCAAGAAAAAGAATGAGATAAGAAGAAGATACAACATTGTTTGATTTCATTTTGGTTTTAAAATGGATATTAAGAAGGAAATGAAATGGATACGAATTAAAACATGGTTTTGGATATTTGAATATGATTTGGATTTTCAGTATTGAAAATGGTTAATGACTTGAAAAAGAATAGGTAATGGTTTATGATGGATATCGAATTAAATTTGGGAAAATGTAGGTTTAGATGGTTTAAAATGGGTAAAATGGTTTTACATATGGATTGAATTTGAATTCGAAGGGTGAATGATGACGAACTTGAATAATGCCACCCAAATAAACCATAACCCTGCACCTCCCATCTTTAGCTCGAACTGAATCCTTGAACAAAACCAATTCTTGAAAATTTGATGCCATGATGAATCTTTCCATAAGTAAACCCTTGAAAGCCACATGATTAGGGAAATAAACCTTAATCATGTGATAGTGAGCGCAAGAATATGATGCCTTTTGATGATTGAAATGGATAGACTTTGAGAACCAACAAAATCATATCTCATGGCAGAATTAATTTATACCCTTGATGAAATATTGATCTTCTGAGAAACACAGAGAAATAAACTCTGATTCCAGACCATGGTGAATTTCGGAGACACATGGCCCAGGTAGCTTGATGAAGAAGAAGTCCATGATAACCATACTTCACCACCCTAATCCCACACTTCACTGCTTGAAGAAGAACAGGAAGAATCAAGCTTTATTGAAGATATACCTCAGCCACTGTGAAACCCTAATTTGCAAGATCACTGATCCTCTTGAACCAAGGTCTTCTATGTGAGGTGAGGATAATGAGGCTTCAAAACCCTAGCCTGAGGATCATGGATAAGAGGGAGTGATCCTCTTCAAGCTCCTTGCAATTTTCAATCTTCTAATGAAATGGTGAACCAAATATGATGCCCTGAGGCATGAGAAGCCTTTGCAACTTGAGTGTTTGAGTATATCACATTCTCTTTGCTTTGCACACTCAATGATGGTGATATCCTTGATATCATGACTTGAGGAGACTAATGATGCATATGCAATGCCTATGACCTAATAGTACATGAAATGTGAAGCATAAGTCACCTATTGGGTATAAATAGGAGGGCAAATTTTGGGGTGTTACAGGGACGATACGAAAACCCTGCCTAGAGTGTATTCTCTCTGAGATGTTATTGTCTGATGAGCCTTCGTCATGGTGATAATGTTTTCAAGTTGGATTGATTACTCTAGGGACCTTTTAACCCATTCCATGGTTGTTGTGTAATGTTGACTCATGAGGCCTTTGGACTCGTTAGGTTTATACGAAATCCCCAATCAGATGAGATCCCTTGAACGTATTACTTCCTGACAGTAATATTTTCAACCTCGATCTATGACTCTGAGAACCTTCTTTTAGAACCCGTGCGTCGATGGTTGTGTAGTAGAGGCCCACGGGGGGCCTTCCTTGTTGGGACGATACCAATGCCTCACTTAGAAGAGACCGTTTCAAAGATATTATCGTCTGACGGGCCTTCGTTATGGTAATAATATCTTCGATAGGGATCCATGACTCTAGGCAAGCACTTTTTTTAGAGCCTACCCATGGGGTTCCAATAATCAGAGATATCCATTATCTTGCTCCTACTTCAGAATCAGATTATGCTTGTGATCCTGGATCCTTGCATAAGTATTACATATTCATGACCATAACATTCATACTTTTTGTTTTAAGGGAATCTAAGAATTACCGTTGCTAAAAGACGAAAATTATGGGATCTAACACTCGAAGCACCTACACCTTTAGATTTAAGAAGCCTGATTTAGCTGACCTGCGTGGATTGGTTCCACGGATACGTGCTGTCTTCCGAATTAAATTTGGGAAGGATTTTGGAAAACTACTTCACATTCTGAATCAAGATATGGATCCTCAAATACTAGTCACCTTGGCACAGTTTTACGACTCCCCCTTATGGTGTTTTACATTTCAAGACTTTCAGTTGGCGCCGACATTAGAAGAGTTCAAAGTTCTGGTAGGCATTCCCATGAAAAACAAGTTGCCATTTGAGGGTGTAAACATTTCTTTGAAGGATGAGGTCATAGAGGAAGCTCTCCATATGCATAAAAGGGAAGTCACCGCTAATTGAAAGACTAAATGAAGGGTCAAAGGCTTTTCCCTCACATTTCTTTTGGAAAGGGCTAACACTCTTTTGGAAGTCGAGAGTTGGGAGGCTTGTTATGCTACTGTTGCACTGGCTATTTATTGAATTGTCTTGTTTCCCAATGTGGACGTGGATGATTTTTGTAGACATTACTGCCATGAACATTTTTCTCACAAGGAACCCGGTACTTACCCTTTTAGCTGATGTGTACTACTACTTGAGTTGGAGACATGCTAAAAAGGGAGGTTTGATTGCATGTTATGCTCTCGTTTTGTACCAATGGCTTCGAATGCATATTCCGAAGAAAGGACCCTTTGTAGAGCAAGTTGATGAGAGCTGGGTTCAGAGGTTGGGGTCTCTCAGATTGGCCGATCTCTTTTGGTATTCACAAGACTATGAAACAGTCATATCCAGTTGTAGAGAGTTCCATAATATCCACCTCATTGGAACCAGGGCTGCGTTAATTCTAATCCAATGTTATCTGTGAGGAAGCTAGGGTATGCGATGGAGGGACCACCTGAAGAGAAGACACTATAGGCTTTCTTGGTACATGGTTTGGGAACTGGGAACCCTGACTTGTTCAAGAAAATCACGAATGCTTAGAAGAATGTCAATCGAAGGGGAAAAGCTAATTTGGGAAAAAGGAACAGTATTACAAAAGAACCTTATTTCTTGTGGGTCAAAGAGAGGGTAAAGGTAATGAAAAAGCCCTTTGTAATCAAGATGACTGAGCCTCTACCTGAACCAAAGCCTACTCACATCCCAATTGAGGAAGTTGAGGATCTTAAGGCTATTATAGCAAGATTGGTGAAAGAGAATGAGGAACTGAATCTGAAACTCCAACATGTCACTGATGAGAAAAACAAGATGAAATGGTAACTTGAGCGCAAGAGTACCCAACTTGGAGCAGTGGAGAAAAGGGTAGACGAAGAAGAGCACAACAGAAAGAAAACTAAAGTATGCATTAACCAAGCTAATGGTTGGTTGAGTGACCTCAAGGAAGAGCTGAATAGAGCTTGGAAGAAATGCCTAGAAAATTAGAATTATTGGCTTCTTGCTACCAAAAAGAACAAGCAGATAAGAGATGATTTGGGAGCAAAAATCAGAGAACTTGGTGCTGCTCTACGCCTTTCAAGGTCCAGTGAAGAAGAAGAGCATCAACTTAAAGAGGCTACCACAAGAGCTTCTCGAGTCACACCTACTGTTTGGGATAGGAAGTGTAGAGAAGCAGATGATGCCAGAGGAATCGCTGAACATCGGAAGAATTAAATAGAGGCTCTTCTCCGGGATAGAAACATATGGTCAGCAGAAAGAGAAAGAGTGGTTAATGATTATGAAGGCTATGAGTGATCTGTGCACCTCTTGAAGGGTGAAAGAGACATGTACCACACAAAACTCAACGGTTTGGCAGAATTTTTTAACTGGTTGGCCACAGACTTGCCTTGGAAGCTTAGAGATTTCTTGGAGGCACCGGATGACCCTATCTCTCCTTCCATATGTGAATTCCTCTACCTTTGCAAAGTATTGATAAAGATATTCAAGGAAGAACTAGAGGAGCGCCAGGCTCGTAGGCCAAAAGTTTGCGATTTATTTTGCTTTTGTACTTTTTCCCGCTTTTTAAGCATTATGGGTGACGCAACTGCGAAAAACACCCGGCGGAAAAAACAGAAGAGTCGCCACCAAACGTTATTTATCCCGACGAAGGGAAAGGAAACGATCGAAGAAAACCTCAAAAGGGAGAAGACATGGTCATCACAACAATAGTCTGGGTTCGGGAGTCAGTTACGTAAGAGGAAGGTATTAGCACCCCCTCACGTTCGTTGTACTCAACGGGATCCACGCTTGTTGTCTAATCAAAGGGTGTGTCATCTAAAGCCTACTGCTAAACGGAAACGAAAAGGGAAAAACAAAAGGAGACTCGATAGGACATCGCTGTCCTAGGCCTACATATTCCCTCGTGCAATGGGAAAGTCAGAGTCAACGTAGTTCGGAAGACTACCTAATGTTGTCATGCACAATGGTCTTAAAGTTGAGATAGAAAGGCAATTCTACCTAGTGTTAGCATGCGAAAAAATAGACCTAAGGTTAAGGTTTAAAAGGGACTATCCTAATTGTTATCATGCATGGATTAGCTCCTAATGTCTATCCTACTCCAAGCTTAATTAAAAATTAAGTCAGACTAGGGAATCCTAAGGGAACATGCAAAAGCAAACAAAAACCAAGAAAAAAACTAAAAACAACAGCTACAACAGCGCTCTCCCGCACCAATACAGCAGTAAAATTCAGTAAAAAAGCAAGATAGCTTTTAACAGCACATGTTTTCAGGAAGAAACAGGTGTAAAAGGCCGCAAACATAATGGATGCACAATTAACAACACGTGAAACTCCAAAACAGCAGGTATAAAAGCTCAGGCAACAATGCATCAAGACAAATTCATATGGAAAGACATCAATCATGCACAACAACACAATATCAAGTATGCATCCAAGGTTGATCAATCAATGATGAACATGTTATATATCCAAGCACAATCATGAATCAAAAGAATCGCACACAAACATCCCTTCACATTTAAACGGAAACACATGACTTGCAAACATGCACAACCACCATGCAAGAATGAATGCTTCACATGCATATACAAATTAAGCACAAAGCATTAAGCATGAACGAAATCAAAGACATTGCATACTTGAACATTCTCCAAAAGCATCACAGACAATTCAACAAATCAACAATTAATCGCTTGAAACGAACACGCAATCATGGAATCGAAAGCAAACATGAACGTGAATCATATATCCAGCAATGCAAACATCAAGAACAAGCAATCACAGTGGCACTAAGGATTATGCAACATGATCATCACATCAAGAATGCAAAATAAAAGAATCGTGCACATGCGTTACGAAAACCAAAAGTCGTGTGTCGAAGAATCGCATTCAAACCATCATGTGAGGTGAAACAACTCAAGAATAATCCACAAATCAACATCATATCAATCCATGATGATTAGAGATGTCAAGGAATCCAAACAAACAAGAAAAAGAAAGAAAATCACAATCTGTCCTAGTGGTAATCGATTACCCTAATTGAGGTAATCGGTTACTCTGTTGAAAATTGGCCAAAAACGTGAAAATTAGGCAGGGTAACCGATTACCCTGATTGAGGTAATCTGTTATTCTGATAAAAATTGCCAAAAGATGTGAAAATTAGGCAGGGCAACCGATTACCCTGATTGTGGTAATCGATTACCACTGAGACAGTGGCAGAAATTCAACTTTGAAAAGCACTTTTCAGCAGCAAATGACTTATGCAATCATCCAAATGATCATGTAATCAATTATGCATGAAATTCACATCAAATATCAGTAATCAAACACCAATTGCATCAATCAAACAACAAGATCATAAATCAAATCAAGTAAATGGATCAAATCACATTGAAAACCATGGATCTACATTGCATAAGTTGAAATTAAGCTAGATCAAACATAGATCTAAGAAAACCCAACCTACAAAGGTGAGAATTGGTTTGGTAAGTGTTGCAAACGAAAATTGATGGATCAAAGCAAGAAATCCAGAGATCTATGAAGCTTTATCAAGAACACTTGAAGATCAAAGCAATAATCCACAAATAAGCAAAAGCTCTCCAAGAAGTGATTCCAAAACCTTGAATCTAGATCCAAACAAGTTGCTACTGCAGAATTGTACCAAGAATGATGATGTGATGGAGGTTTAGCTCAAGAATTCACAAATTTCAATGCACAATTTGTGAATCTATTAATATGGAGCTTTGGTGAGAGGTTGAAAATGAAGATGGAGAATGAAAAAGTGAGAGAGAATTGAGAGCAAAATCTGAAAATGAGGGTGAAAACGAGAATGTATGGGTGAGGTTTAGAGTAAATGTGGTTAAATAACCCCTAGGTTAGAGATTAAATTTGGTTTGGAGTGTGGGTTAGTGAGAGGAATGGAAAATGAGGTATGGGATTAGGAATGGAGCATTTGAATTATGGAGGGAAATGGTGAAAATTTGTGAAAACAAATCAATTCTAGATCCTTCTAATGATGCACATGGGAAAGCACATGATCACAATTGGCTCCAAATTTTGCAGTGCTGAAAAATGAACAAAATTTGCAAAATCAGCCTAAAGTAATCGATTACCCATATTATGGTAATCGATTACCCTATTCAAAAATTCAAATTTTGGCGCCATAATGAGGGAACCTTGGAGAATCGCCTGTTTCCACCTGTTCTGAGCCACGTTAGGCCTCTAAAACTTGTCCTTTTATATTGCCACTGAATCATGCCTGAAATATGCTGTGAATTTCTTTCCGCACTCGAAATATTCTGTTGAAAAAAAACAGTCCGGTGCCGAATCGCTGAGCAAAAGAAGGTGCTGGAACCTCTGATAATCAAATCATCTAATGAGCAAAATAAATGCTCGAAAAGACATTGACGGCTATTAGTTTAGCTCTGTACACTGCTGAAATGTCCTCTGAACTGGAGAAACCTTGAGATGTGAGTAGATACCTTAATCCCATGTCTTAGCAAACCATGCAAATGCAAAATGACGATGCACATGAAATGAAGCATAAGCCAGATTAGGGTGTCATACCCCAAACTTTGACCACCAAGATTTCCCATCATTGTTAAAATCATCATCACAATATGGATGTACCATCTGCCCCATCAATCTCCTCAAAGATGGGTGAACATTCACCATAATCAAGAATTAGGGTTTCAGGCCCTCTCAGAGCATTTAGACAAAAGATCAATCAAGAAATGACATGCTCTTCAACTTGTCTAAACCTCTCAAACACCCATAAAGGATCAAGAGGACGCCCACATCAAAAATCAAGCACAAGGTTGCAACATTCTAAGTGGATCAAGCCTCGAGATAGCCAGTGTCACCAAATTAGGATTTTGGTCGACCAAGGCCTCCAGATGAAGATTTTCATCTAGGAATGAGCCAATGCTTCAAAGTACAACCCAAAATATTCCAAGGGACCTCATGGACCCAATCATTAAGTCAATTTAACCTCAGGGGATGCATTTACCAAAAATCAGGAATTAGGGTTTCTTGACCTAATTCACCCCTAAGTTGACTTTTGGGACAAAGCATGAGCCAAGACCTCAAGACATGATTTGAGGGCCTCCAATACATCACATTGATCCATTTAAAATAATGGATTGATCCAAGAAGCTTGATTCACAAGTTTCATTTTCATCTAGACCACAATTAGGGTTACGAGGAAAAAGTCAACTGTACCGTTGACTTTTGACCAGGACATGCTCCCAAACCTTGATACATGATTCAATACTCCCTATAACACCTATGGAATCCATCCATTAGGTTTGATTTAGGTCGAGGACTTGATTTCACAAAGGATCGCACAGTTTGGATTTCATCTGATAAAAAATCAACTGTGCACAAAATCAAGTTTGACTTTTTGAATTTTTTCACAAATATGGTTCCCCTAAGTCAAAAATAATGTTAATGTGTGACATTGATCATCATTCATAAAAAAAAATCAAGAAAAGTGAGGTTTATTGAAAAAGGGGCAACCATAAGAAACCAACATTTTTCTAAGTTATGGAACAAAAGTGGTTTTGGTACCAACTTCCAAGGACCATAACTTCTGATCTAAGCAACCATTTTGGGTGATCCAAAGCTGGATTTGTAGGTCTTGCTACACTCTACAAAGGTTCAACTATCTCATACTCCAATTCTTCATGTATTTTGAGTTATGGATTGATCAAAATCACAAAAACATGAAAATGACACTTTTTCCAACACTTAGTGAAAATCTGCCTAAGTTACCAGCCTTGAACATCAATGTTCATGGGGTTTTTTCAGTTGGATCCAAATAGTTTCAAAATAAACTATGATCACACATGTTTTGTATTATATAATGGCTTTCTAAAAAGCACAAGAGCTTCCCATAATTCAACCTGAGCAGGGAGATATGAATCCCTCAAAATCACCATTTCCAACTGTCCCAAGCAAGGCAGATTTTGTGCATTTGCTCGATTTGGAAAATTTGGAAAACTCCAAGCCTTGTCATCCATTTAGACACATCTGAGGATAAAACAAAAGTAGAATGATTTGATGTCCAAGCCTCCAAAGTCCAAGAATCTACATATAGCCATGCCAAACCTAAAAGAGCTAAAAAGTGCCAAGACTCCAATTTTGTTTCAATGCATTCAATGGATGCATCAAGGGCATGAACTGAGGCAAGCTTAACTGAATGAGTCAAGCCTTATCTCTGAACCAAAAGACCATAGTCCTGTGCTCTAACCTCAAGTCAATGGCTAGAGGAAACTTGAGATTCCATTTGATCCACATTGGCCACAGACCTGCTGCAGTTGCCACACACTTTTGCTGCCAAAACAAACTTGACACACTATAAATAGACCTCAATTGTGATCAGTTTGAGTACACCAAAGCACCCAAACTGATGTTTTACTCAAAAATCTCTTCTTCACTCCAATTTTGCCTTCTAACTCAAGTCACTATCGGGTTTTGAGATTAAGAGTGATTCCAACCAAACCAATCACACACACACCTCATAAACATCATGTATGAGTGATCCATAACATAAAATCACATCTGGAACATCAAATTCACAAAATCAATAGCCAATTGCTCAAGTTCTTGACAGAGTTGCAGTTGAGGTACCACAACCAATTCCAGCTCATTTCAATCCATTCCAAGCATTCAAACACACTCCTTGGCACCTAAGGAAGATGTCCAGATCATTGGAACCTAGCTGTAACACCTCCATCTCCAAACTCGATCACCAGCTGCAAGAGGTAAGCCTGAACCCTTCTAACTCTATGATCCATGCACCATGAATGAATTTTTGAGTTACCATCTTGTTTATGCATGTATGTAGAGTGATAACCCTCAATCAATTGCCATAAATCAATCGTGAATGGAATTTCATTGTGTTCATGCTGAAATTAGGGTTCTTGAGGTTTTCAGTTGATTTCTTTCTCCATGCTTAATATAAATGCAATTAAACTATATGGTTGTGATCCTTGTTCAAAAACGAACAAGATTGGTACTTGAATCGTGCAAAACCATTGAGAAATCATGGAGAAAAGTGAGAAAATGTAAATCTGCAACAACAGAGGGCGCGGGCGAGAACCAAGTGTTCTTGGCGCCATAATTCAAATTTTTGAATTTTAGTTATTTTGTTTAATTGATTCAAAAATTAATTTCTCTCTAAATATTTATGTTTTTGAATTGATTCTTTTTCTCAAAATTCACTAAAATGTTTAAATATTTTATTTTACAAAAAAATCCAATTTATATTATTTATTTAATATAGTTAGAATTTTTGTAATTAATTTCATTTTATTGTTTTAAACAATTTTTAAAATGAAATTCCCACTTTGATATTTCAAAACTAATTGAATTTCAAGCTTTCATATGATTAAACATAAATTTTCAAAATATTTTTCAAAGTGTACAACTTGTTTTTGAATATATTTGATATTTTATCATTTATTATTTAAATTTCCTTTGAAAAATGACATTCTAATTTAAAATTAGGGTTTCCTCTCAATTTTAAATTTTCAAAACACTTTGGGCCTCTATTAGAGTGTACGACCCAATCCCTTTTTGATCAAAACCTTTTTGGGCCTCAGTCATTGTATAAGTCCTACTGCGATTTTAAAAATCTCGGCGCGGTCGTCGCCTTTTAAACAAAAATAATTATCTGGGCCTCTCCATGAGTTGTAAGCCACATCAATTGTACATAAATAAACTTTGGGCTTCGTGATAGTGTGTAAGTCCCACCCCTTTTTAAATATAAACCTTTTTGGGTCTCAGTCGTTGTATAAGTCCTGGTACAGTTTACAAAACAACGGTACGATTACTGTTTTTTTCATATGGGCCTCTCCTTGAGTATAAGCCCCAACAATCTTTTCAAAACAACTTCCTTTTTATTTAGGTTCAAATCCATAGTTGTTATCAAAACTTTCTTTAATTTCTTGAACAACTAACCATACAACTGTTACAATGGAAGCTTGCTCGCCTGTAAGTTTTATCTGCTTTCATTTACTTGCTTTCATATATATATATAACTTTATTGCTGGAAGCTTGCTCACCTGTAAGTCCTTCTTTCATATCCTTTTAAATACTTGTCATATATCAACTATATATATACTTGTATATCTGCTTAGAGTTTTCCCCGGTAACTAGGTCTAGAACTAGGTAAAGCCAGTTTGCCACTCTTTCAATACAGTCAAAACTAGTTCCCCATAGGGATTCCAGATATAGTCCTGCCTTCTCTTGGGCTTAAATAATATGGAACAAAGAGAAAGGCATTATTCCCGGTAAAAATTTTCTCAGACTGTCACTATTAGAAATTGTCAAAGAAGTTCATTTCCCCACAGAGGATTAATTCCCGGTGAAACCTCTTTTGAATTTCTTCAAACCCTAGAATTGTTCACTAAAGAAAAGATTATTCCCGGTGAAACTTTTCTTGAACTCTTCTTAAGTTTGGACCCACAGGCTTTCTAAAAGCATTCCCGCCTCTTCTTGGGTTTTGTATAAGGACCCTCCAGCTTCTTAGAAGTTCTCATGCCTCCTCTTGGGCTTAATACAAGGACCCTGAAGACCTCTTAAAGGTATAGGACAAAACTTAGTCATCCTTTGCTAGAGCAGTCTTTCCAAAAAGTCAGAACCTCATACCAATTTTAGGGTTGACACTCATCCCTTAAAATACCAGCCTCCTCTTGGGCATCATACAAAGACAAACTCTTCCATACCAGTATACTTGGACAGTCTAATCCCCTCTTGGATCTCAAAGACATTCTCAAGTTCCCTACAAACACAGGAAAAAACCCTGATCATTCAACCAATCTCCAGTAGAGTTAAAATTCTCACAGGATCTAAAACTCAATGAAATTCTGGTATCAGATATGTGATGTTATGTGTGATGTCACAACAACACACTCTGCAATGGACAATGTAAAATAACAGAAGAGAACACAAAGAATTGTTCACCCAGTTCAGTTAAACAACTTACTCTGGGGACTACCAAGCCAGGGATGAATTTCACTATCAGTAGAATTAATTTACAGACTCAACAACCCAGTTGACATCTCCTAAACTTAATCTCTACTTAATGAACCTTCTACCTAAGAGACCACTTAGGTATGAGAACACTACTCAATTCCTAAATCACTTCAGTGATATAATTCAAAGATCACACACTTTGAAAAACACAACTTGATCTGCTTCACAGCTTTGATCAAGAACAACTCAAAACAACAACACCAATTCACACTAGAATGGTTAACAACACGAAGACACAAACGACTCTCAGTTTTTAGCTCTCTTTCTTCTTCTTTTACTTCAGGATTGATGCGCTTTATATAACTATTTGATTTGGTCTTGGACCTGCTACAATATTTGACCTGATTTGTTATTTAAAACTGAATCTTCAAAACAGATTTTCTCTCTCAAAATCTTCTTAAATCTTCAGCCTTTAAACACTCATACAAATCTGCATCAAATCTGTTTGCAACAGAAAATATCTCCTCCAAGATATTCGCATCCAATAACTCTAACAGCTCTCCCAAATTCCATCTAATACGCTTAACCCTAAGACCATCTCAAACCTGATGTTTTAATGATCTGCATATCTGATGTCATGACATCGCATGTGACATCAGACTTCAAAACTTCAACAACTTAAACACTTAACATTCTCCAATGTTAAGACTCAATGTTAAGACATCACCCATGTGACATCAACATTGAACAACTTTGTTTTACCAAAATTCTAGCCAATCCAAGACCTAACAATCTCCCCCTTTGGCTAATTTTGGTTGAAACAATCTCTACAACATCAGAGACTTCAGCAGCGGATAAAAATGTTTAAACAGACAGCTCTTACTTCAAAATACTGCACACCACCTATCAACAAAGGGCAAACTCCCCCTCAAAACCAGAACCAGCATAAATAATTGTTCAACATGCACACTCCCCCTCAACATCTGCACCACACCAAAACTGCGATAGGTCACACTCTACACACAAAGGCTAGGCTAACTCTCCCCCTTTTAGCCATAATTGGACAATCACCAAACACAATGCCCTGACATAATAAATGACATAGTCAAACAACAGGTTCCAACACCTTGACTGGTCAGGCGATACAAACAATGCTCCTTGTTTGCATTATAAAAACAGGCCTTCTTCCTTCTAGTAGCATCACACAGCAACCAAGAATGAGCCAGTCAAACACCAAAGATGCAGCACAAAACCTCAAGCAGAAGGACAAGACTTCAGATCCACCTAAGAAGAGAAGCAAAACAATGACTGCAGCTGAAACTACTTCAGGAACCACAAAGACAGACAGAACCTCAGAGACAACCATGAAACCTAGCAAGAAACTTCCTGTGCAACAACATGCTTCTGATGATGATTGGGATGAAGACTGGAAAGCTTTTCTAGATGCAGGGGGTTGGGATAATCTATAACTATTGATGTACTTCAACCATGTATGCATTCAGCAGTTGAATAAAATCAATATCTAATAAAGAATACAACTGCTTAATACACTCTCTAGCACATTTAATCTTCATAAATGCAAATTCCCAATTTACTTCTCAAGCTTTCAAATTGGTTTGCATCTAAGGCTTTAGTAAAAATGTCAGCTAATTGTTTATCTGTAGCAACATGTTCCAAAGCAACTACTTTGTCTTCAACCAAATCTCTTATAAAATGATGCCTTATATCAATATGCTTAGTTCGGCTATGCTGAATAGGATTCTTAGAGATATTGATAGCACTCAAATTATCACAGTACAATGTCATGACATCTTGCTTGACATTGCATTCTGTTAACATCTGCTTCATCCAAACAAGTTGAGAATAACTACTCCCTACTGCTATGTACTCAGCTTCAGCAGTAGAAAGAGACACACAGTTCTGCTTTTTACTAAACCGTGATATCGGATTATTCCCTAAGAAGAAATAACCTCCTGAAGTGCTTTTCCTATCATCAGCACTCCCAGCCCAGTCAGCATCACAATATCCCATTAACTCAGTCCCAGATCCATGACTATACAACATCCCATAGTCACTAGTGCCATTAACATATTTCAGGATCCTCTTCACTTGATTCAAGTGACTAACCTTAGGCTCAGATTGATATCTGGCACAAACTCCAACAGCAAAAGAAATGTCAGGTCTGCTAGCTGTGAGATACAATAGACTCCCAATCATGCTTCTATATAAACTTTGATCCACACTAACTCCATGTTCATCCTTGGATAATTTTAAATGAGTAGGAGCAGGAGTCCTCTTATGATTAGCATTCTCTAGACCAAACTTCTTCACTATGTTCTTTGCATACTTGCTCTGAGAAATGAATATGGAGTCTTCCATTTGTCTAACTTGTAGACCAAGAAAATAGTTGAGCTCTCCAACAAGACTCATTTCAAACTCAAACTGCATCTGTTCCACAAAATGTTTCACCATTGCATCTGACATCCCACCAAATACTATGTCATCGACATAGATTTGAACTATCATCAGTTTTCCTCCTTCCTCTTTAACAAACAAGGTCTTGTCAATCCCTCCTTTTCTGTAGCCATTCATAACCAGGAATTCAGTAAGCCTTTCATACCAAGCTCTTGGTGCTTGATTCAAACCATATAGAGCTTTCCTTAGTTTGTACACATGGTCAGGAAATGTTGGATCAATAAATCCTTTTGGTTGATCAACATACACCTCTTCATTTAAGTAACCATTCAAGAAGGCACTCTTAACATCCATCTGAAAAAGCTTGAATTTGAAATTACAAGCCACCCCTAAGAGCAATCTGATAGATTCCAGTCTTGCCACAGGAGCAAAGGTTTCATCATAATCAATTCCTTTAACCTGAGTGTATCCCTGAGCAACTAATCTGGCCATGTTTCTGGTGACCACTCCTTGTTCATCAGATTTATTCTTGTAAATCCACTTGGTGCCAATCACATTAACTCCATCAGGCCTTGGTACAAGATCCCATACTTCATTCCTCTTGAATTGCTCCAGCTCTTCATGCATTGCATTTATCCAAAACTCATCAGTCAATGCTTCCTTGACATTCTTTGGCTCAATTTTGGAGACAAAACATGAACTTGCTATAACTTCTCTTGACCTAGTCCTCACTCCAGAATTTGGATCACCTATAATAAGCTCCTTTGGGTGGTCCTTCTGTACTCTGATAGAAGGATCTTTATGAGGTTGCTCAAATTCAGTCTCAGCAGCAACAACACTAGTAGTTGGACTTCTGTCTTTAGCTTCTGGTGCAACTTCACCAACTGATGTTCCAACATCATCTATGACATCATCATCTTCCTGCTTATCATTGTCATCAATCACCACATTGATGGACTCCATCATCACCTTGGTTCTAGAGTTGAAAACCCTATATGCTCTGCTGTTGGTAGAGTATCCCAAAAATATTCCTTCATCCCTTTTGGAATCCAATTTTCTTCTCTGTTCTCTATCATCCAGAATATAACATCTACTTCCAAAAACATGAAAGTATTTAACATTAGGTTTTCTTCCCTTCCATAGTTCATACAGAGTGGATGAAGTGCCTCTTCTCAGGGTAACCTTGTTGTGAATGTAGCAGGCAGTATTCATGGCTTCAGCCCAGAAATGATAGGGAAGTTTCTTGGCATGGATCATAGCTCTAGCAGACTCTTGGATAGTTCTGTTCTTCCTCTCAACTACTCCATTTTACTGAGGAGTAATAGGAGATGAAAACTCATGACTTATACCTTCAGCAGAGCAAAATTCTTCAAACTTGTTATTCTCAAACTCTCTTCCATGGTCACTCCTTATCCTGATAACATTACTCTCATTTTCTCTTTGGAGTCTTTGACAAAGATCTTTAAAAACATCAAACACCTCTGATTTGTCTTTGATGAAGCTCACCCAGGTGTACCTTGAATACTCATCCATAAATACATACGTATATTTCTTTCCACCCAGACTTTCAACCTGCATAGGTCCCATCAAGTCCATATGAAGTAGTTCCAAGACCTTGGAGGTGGTGTCATGTTGAAGCTTCGGATGAGACATCTTTGTCTGCTTCCCTTTTTGACAGTCTCCACACACTTTTCCTTCCTCAATATTAAGTTTGGGAATTCCTCTGACTGCTTCTGAGGAGATGATTCTCTTCATTCCCTTTAGGTGAAGATGTCCCAACTTCTGATGCTAGATTTTGACATCATCTTCTTTAGCAAAAAAACAAGTGGAAGAATTTGAGTCTTGTGGCACCCAAAGATAACAATTGTCTATAGAACTGACTCCCTTCATAATGACTTCTCCTTTATCATCTTTGACAATGCATTCAGACTTTGTAAAGTCTACTTTGAATCCACAAAATTGACTAATGCTAATCAAATTTGCTGTCAGTCCTTTAACAAGAAGAACATCCTCCAGTCTGGGAGCACCAGTACAATTCAGTTTACCAATCCCCTTGATCTCTCCTTTGACCCCATCACCAAATGTAACATGGCCTGAAGAATGAAGCTTCACATCTACCAACAGATTCTTAACTCCAGTTATGTGCCTTGAACACCCACTGTCAAAGTACCAATCTTCTTTGGTAGAAACCCTTAAAGAAGTGTGAGCTATCAAGCTGGTAACCTTAACTTTAGGGACCCATTGCTTCTTAGGCTTGGTAACCTGCCTTCCTTTATGACAGTTCTGTCTGGGAACAACCTGATGAGCCTTCTGTGGATATCCATGTAGCTTATAACAATAAGCCTTAATGTGTCCAAAACATCCACAATGGTGACATCTCCAGTGTCTGTATTTCTTCTTAGATGGAGTTCTGTCATGATGTTTTAACATCTGTTTTAACATCACTGGTTTGGAGGTGATAACATCATTAGAACCTGCATCATTGGTGAATCCCAAACCACATTTGTCTGCAGCCATCTTCCCAATACTAAGAATGTTGTCAAAAGCATCAGTACCATTGTTCAACATTCTGATAGTTTTGGTCATAGAGTCCAGTTTATAGTTAAGCATACTGACTTCAGCTTCAAGTTCAATCTTTTCAGCTTTTAACTGTACTATGGTTTTCTTCAGCTCTTCTCCTTCAAGACACACTTGTTCACTTCTTATGAAAAGATCCTTATAAGTGACAGCAAGTTCATCATAAGTAACCTCATCATCACAAGAATCATCATCTGACTCATAAACCTCAACCATAGCTCTAACAAGTTTAGCTGAATTTTCTTCAGATTCACTCTCACTGTCAGACCAAGAAGCTGATAACCCTTTCTGCTTCTTTAGAAAAGTAGGACATTCCTTCTTGACATGTCCATACCCTTCACACTCATAGCATTGTATCCCTTTGTCATTACTGGACTTTTCTTCATCTTTAGACTTCTTCCCTTGTTCTCCTGATCTGTTGATGTCAGAAGTAATGTTCTTGACATTGGGATTATAACTCCTATTTATCCTCTTCATAACTTTGTTGAACTATTTTCCCAGCAAAGCAATAGCATGAGACAGCTCCTCCTGAGAATCATCCTCTTTCCCTTTCTTGGCTTCTTCAGAACTGGAAATCAAAGCTATACTCTTGGACTTCTTTTCAGGTTCCTCTTCACTTAACCCTAGCTCAAATGTTTGAAGAGATCCAATAAGCTCATCAACCCTCATTTTGCTGATGTCTTGAGCTTCTTCAATTGCAGTCACCTTCATCTTATACCTCTTGGGAAGGGATCTAAGGATTTTCCTCACCAGCTTTTCTTCAGTCATCTTCTCTCCTAGAGTACTAGAGGCATTAGACAGCTCAAGAATACTCATATGAAAGTCAAGAATAGTTTCATCTTCCTTCATTTTTAGACTTTCAGACTTTGATGTCAAAAGTTGAAGTCTTGACATCTTAACCTTTGAAGTTCCTTCATGAGTAGTCTTCAAGATGTCCCAAGCTTACTTAGCAACTTCACAGTGTAGCGAGCGATTTTGGACGCGGTTCTTAAGTGCTGTCGCTCTCTGCGGTCAGTTTACTACAGGTCGATTCATTTTTATCCTATTGTGAGCTGAATAAGGAAGGGAAATAGATGTCTCCAATTAACCCTGCTTGCATACTGAGTTTAAACAGCGGTCTGTTAGGTTACGGATGCGATCAATGTGGTGGGGCCTTTCTTGTGCTATTTTGACAGAATGACGAGTTTCTGGCGGGGAACAAGGATTAGGATGTTAGGACTGATGCTTTTTGATAGATACATGAGAGTATGGGATTTTGGGTTTTCGTTTAGTGTGCTCGCTAAGATTTTTTCTTTCAATCTTATGCCTACGCATTCCCGTTTACCGAAACAGGGAAATCAGAGCATTCGTAGTTCCTCCCAATGGGAGGAAATGGGTGTTTTTTGGTGTCTTGTTTAAAGCCCAAGACGTGAAGCGAAAGGTGGTTTGTATCTTGTTCAAAGCCCAAGATATGAAGCTAAAAAGTCTATTTGTATCTTGTTTAAAGCCCAAGATGTGAAGCTAAAGCGTTTTGACATTAGAGAGAACTTGTCATCTCTAAAGGGGGATATTTGGTCTGTTTGTCACAACTGTTGGGTGACTGACTGTAAAGGAGGATTACTTTAACCGGGATATGCGGATCCTAGTAATGCCATAATTTCCTTTATAGGGGATTTTAACCTAAAGGAGAAGACTTTAACTCAGTTTAGAGCAATGCCATCTTTCCTTAGGAATTTCTCATGCTAAAAGAGGGACAGTGGCATGGATGTAGATAATCCAGAGGCTTGCCGCTTATAGCAATTAGATGAAGGGGAAAGAGTTGTTGATGTTTGTGTACTGTGAATGAGGCACAACTTTGATGCTAAAAGGTTGATTGGATCAACCAATGGTTTTCTTATATAAAGCCTAAGAGGAGGCTAATATGTGTCTCATACAAAGCCCGAGAGAGAGGCTAAAAGGTTTTGACTCGACGATGGAGTCTTTTGGTATCTCGTATAAAGCCCGAGATGAAGGCTATTTGACTCAACAAGAGAGTTTTTTGTATCTCGTACGAAGCCCGAGATGGAGGCTATTGTTTGTTTGGCTCAATAAGAACCTTTTTGTATCTCGTATAAAGCCCGAGATGAAGGCGAAAGGGGTGATTGACTCAACGAGGGAGTCTCTTATGTGTCTCGTACAAATCCCGAGAGAGAGGCTAAACGTTGTTTGACTCCGCTGGGGAGAATCCTTGTACAAAGCCCAAGAGAGAGGCTAACTTCACTGGAGAAGGATCATTATACAAAGCCTAAGAGGAGGCTATGGTTACTGTTTCAGTTAAGTGACAGGTCCAGTATGCTGATTTAAAGAGAAAATCAGTTCTTATATGAGTAATGCTGTACTTAGGGATTTCGATTCAAGGATCCGGGTTATTCCTGTTCTTTAAGGAAGTGGGAAATCCGAAGGGTATTGAGACTGTCCGAGTCTACGGGTTTTCTTCCTAGTTTGAAAGGGGTCACTTGAGAATATCTTTGAGACTCAAGGAGATTAGACTGTCCAAGTCTAGAGTTTCATCTTTTGTACTATGCTTTGAGAAATAGTAGTAGACTCTTGAAAAGACTGTTCTATGGAGATGATTAAGTTCTATTCCTATACCTCTAGGAGGCCGTCAGGACAATTTGTACGAAGCCCAACAGGAGGCTGTAAACTTTTAAGAAGCCAATCGGTCCTTGTACGAAGCCCAAGAGGAGGCTATCATTCCCGGAGGAAGAGATCATTATACGAAGCCTAAGAGGAGGCTGTGAATACTTCTAAGAAGCCGTAGGGTCCTTGTACTAAGCCCAAGAGGAGGCGGGGTTGCTTTTAGGAAGCCTGTGGGTCCTTGTACGATGCCCAAGAGGAGGCCGATGCTTTTAGGAAGCCCGTGGGTCCCCAAACCCCGAGAAATTCAAGACAGGCTATTCACAAAGAATAGATCAAGCCAGGAAAGTTTGAAAATTTGGAAGAAACTCAAAGATTCCATTCACGGAGAATACATTCATCTCTGGGAGTAGAGTTTCTTGACAATTCCTAATGAGGACAGCCGAAGAGAAGACTGTATCTGGTGATCCTATTGGGGATCTAGTTGTTTATTTCTACGAATAAACGAAACGGCGTCACCTAGTTCTAGACGTAGTTGCTGGGGAAACTCTAAATATCTATACTATTATTACACAGTTGATATGAGTTTATGAAAGAAGACTTACAGTGAAACAGCCCCACAATACAGTTATATGTATATGAAAGCGGTAAATGAAAGCAATAACCACTTACTCGGTTGTAGAGCTTCCATGCTGTTTGGTTAGTTGTTCAACAAAGAAAGATTGAAAACAACAGTATATTCAAAATCAAAGGAGAAAGTGCTTTGAAAAAGAAAGATTTGGGGCTTACAGCTCAAGGAGAGGCCCAGGGTTTTATCAGTGAGCGCACTGTTGAATTTGTACAAGTGACTGAGGCCCAAAAAGGTTTTCTGTACAAAGGGATGGGTCTTACACTCTCTTAAGAGGCCCAAAAGGTTTAAAGAAAAAGAGTGAGAGTGGGGCTTATAACACGAGGGTAGGCCCAGTTGACTTTTCGTTTGAAATGACGATCGCTCCGAGATTTTCTTTTAACGCGAAGGGGCTTATAATATATCTGAGGCCCAAAATGTTTTGGTTAAAAGGGGGTTGGGTCTTACACTCTAATAGAGGCCCAAAAGGTTTTGAATGGATCTTATAGCTCGAGGAGAGGCCCCAAAGGTTACTTTTTCAACTGGCGACGATCGCGCCGTATGTTTTTGACGGTATCGGGACTTATACAATACACTGAGGCCCAAAAAATGAGTTGGTCAAAAAAGGATTGGGTCTTACACTCTATTAGAGGCCCAAAAGTTTGACAATGATTTGTTTGAGTGAAAATCAAAGAAACCCTAATTTTATTCTTTAAAAGTAAATATTTAAAGAAAAGCAATGAAAAATACCAAATAGGTTTGAATAAACCACTTGTGATTTTTGTTTAAGGTTTGAAAAATGAGGTATAAATCACAAGAGATATTAAAACTCATTTGGTCTTGATTTTTCAAGATGAATATTCATTTTAAAATGTTTAAAAACAAATAAAATGAATTTATTCACAAAAATACTAATTATATTAAATAAATAATATAAACTCAATTTTTTTGTGTAATAAAATATTTCAACATTTTTGTGATTTTTTGCAAAAAGAACCAATAAAAAATAATTAAAATTAAAAGAGTTATTAATTTTCCAATTAATTAATACTCCATGAAAATATTGGAAAAAATGGCAAAATGTGAAAAAACACAAAATGGCATAGGTGGGGTTTGAACCCAAGACCTCAAGGTTACAAGGCGCGCGCCTTACCACTGGGGTGGTGATACATCCATTGTTTGAAACAAAACAACAAATATACAAGTCATGCCTTGGTTTTAGGCCTGGCCCAAGGCAAGTTTTGGCAAGTTTTGGCTCAAAAACGTGAAGGTCATAACTTTCTCAATTCTTAATGGTTTGAGACAAAATTTATATGCATCTGGACCAGAATTTCATAAGGAATCCAATGGTGGTGGTAGTTTTTTCAGATCACACTCCCTCCTCAAAATCCGATAGTGGTTTTGAAAATGACCTATGATTGCATTTTCTATGCTACAACTTGGTGCAAGCATGAATTACATGGTGAATTAGCTCAAACATAACATATACAACATGTACGAGATGTTTATGATCAGTGGACTTCAAAGCATTGCATGATTCAAAGATTCCAAGTTGTGAGGCTTACCGCTTTTTTTGAGATTTTGGAGCTTTTGTGCAATCTGTCAAACCTCTTGTTCCAGAAATGATTTGATGCTTTAGACACACTCAAATGATCCCTTAGAAGCTTTTAGGATGATTGGAATTGACTGGTACCTGCAAAAACACAAACAGTCCCTTTCTTGCAAAAGGGGTTAAAAGTGACCAAAATAGCAACTCTCTCAAATGGTGTTCCAGATGGGGGGAACCATTTGGGACAGTTCAAGGATGATACTTGGAGTGTGTTTGAGGTTTTATCTGGTTTGGAAAGTGTCTGAATCAAGACATGGCTTGAAAAATGCAAAAAAAGCCTATTTTGAGGTTTTGAGAGGTGACTTTGTGATTTTGTGATTACAGGTCACTTGTGATAGTTTGCACAGCTTACATATGATATATATGAGGTGTGTGTGTGATTGATTGTGATGGAAAAGCTCTCAAGCTCAAAAACTCAAAGTTGCCTTGCTAAAGAAGGCATTTTTGCCAAGAGAAAGAGGTTTTGAGGAAAGCATCTGTTTGATGGCTTTGGTGTACTCAAACTGATCACAATTGAGCTCTATTTATAGTAGAGCAAGTTTGTTTTGGGATCCACAGTGAATGGCAACTGTAGCAGAGGTTTGGCCAATGTTGTCCAATGGAAATCCAAGTCTCCTCTAGCCATTGACTAGAGGTTAGGGCACAGGGCTGTGGTTCCCTTGGTCTTGGATAAGTCTTGACTGAATTCAGTTGAGAATGGCTCAGTCCATGCCACCTTGATGCTTCCATTGAATGCTCCAATCCAAAATTGAAGTCTTGTCCCTATTTTGGCAATTTTAGGTTCAACATGCTATTTCTTGTTCCAAAGACTTTGGAGGCTTGGCTCAGTGATTGTCCCCTTTAGATTCAATCCTCAGAGGTGTCCAAGTGGATAGGAGCATTTGGATTTGGCTGATTTTAGCAAATCGAGCAAAAATACAAAATCTTCCTTGCCTTGACAGATTTCAACAAGGCAACTTGCCAATGTCATATCTCATGACTCAAATTGAATTTGGTAATGTTATTGGCCATTTTGGAAAGCCCTTACATGATACAACAACTGTTTGAACATGTTTGGTTTTGATCTCTTTTGAATCCAAGTGAAAAATCCCCCTACATTTGGCAAAAAGTAGGGTAAAATCTGACTTAGTGAAATTTTCACTAAGTGTTGGAACAAAGTGACTTTTCTTGATTTTGATCACTCCATAACTCAAAATCCATGAGGAATTTGGACATAGGTCAGTATGAAGCATTTTTAAAGGGCAATGAGATCTACAAATCAAGCTTTGAATGGGGCACAATGGCCTTGTCTTTTAGGAGTTATGGTCCTCCAAAGTTGGCACATTAGTGTCACTTTTTCCATAACTTAGAAATTTTTCTAAGTTTTTATGGTTACCCCTTTTACAAGTTATCCCACTTTCTTTGATTTTTCTTGATGAATGATTATTCAAATCATACATTAACATCATTTTAGGGTTAAAAATCCATTTTGGTGAAAAATCTCAAAAAGTCAAAGTTGACTTTTGTGCACAGTTGACTTTTTATCAGATGAATTCCAAACTGTGCAATTCTTCAGGAAATTATGTCCTTGACCTAAATAAAACTTGATGGACATGTTACATGGGTGGTATAGAGGATATTGAATAATGTCTTAGGGCTTGGGAGCATGTCCTGGTCAAAAGTCAAAGTTACAGTTGACTTTCCTCGCGAAACCCTAATTGTGGTGCAGATGAAATTGAAACTTGTTGCTCAAACTTCTTGGATCAATCCATTGTTCCAAATGGATCAATATAGTATATTAGAGACCCTCAAACCCTCTCTTGAGGTCTTGGCTCATGATTTGCCCTAAAAGTCAACTTAGGGGTGAATTAGATCAAGAAACCCTAATTCCTGATTTTTTATGAATGCATCCCCAGGAAAAATTGACTTGATGATTGGGTTTATGATGTCCCTTGGAGCATCATAGGTTATGCCTTGAAGCATTGGCTCATGCCCAGAGGAGGATTTCCATCTGGAGGCCCTGGTCGACCAAAACCCTAATTTGGTGACACTGGCGATCTTGGGGCTTGATCCACTTAAAAGGAAGCAGCCTTGTGCTTAATCCTTGAAGTGGGAGTCCTCTTGATCCATTGTAGATGTTGGAGAGGTTTAGACAAGTTGAAGATCATGTCATTTCTTGATTGGTCCTTTGTCTAAGAGCTCTGAGAGGGCTTGAAACCCTAATTTTGATTGTAGTGGATGCTCACCCATCTTTGGGGAGACTGATGAAATATAATGGTTCCTCCATATTGTGATGATGATTAGTACAATGATGGGAATCTAGGTGGTCAAAATTTGGGGTATGACACACAGGTATTGATCAACCTGAATATGTTCTTATCAACTCCATTGAAAATAGCATTTAAAGCTTTGGAATTACAAGGGGCAAGCTCATCTTCTTCCTTGGTCCATTCTTCTTCGGGTTTCAGTTTTGAGCTGCCTTCTTTTTCTTTCCCAGCATCTTCTTTCTCAACAACAACAAGTGCTTTCCATTCTTTTATGATAGCCTTCCAAGCCCTGCTGTCCAAGGATTTCAAAAAGGTAATCATCCTTGGTTTCCAATAATCATAATTAGAGCCATCCAAAATAGGGGGTCTATTCACAAATCCACCAACTTCCTTGTCCATCTTTACCAGAAAGTATCAGCCCTAAATCTCACCCAGATGCAGAGCAGGATGCCTGCTCTGATACCAATTGAAATTTTGGTACCAGATATGTGATGTTACGTGTGATGTCACAACAACACACTCTGCAAAGGACAATGTAAAACAACAGAAGAGAACACAAAGAATTATTCACCCAATTCAGTTAAACAGCTTGCTCTGGGGGCTACCAAGCCAGGGATGAATTTCACTATCAGTAGAATTAATTTACAGACTCAACAACCCAGTTGACATCTCCTAAACTTAATCTCTACTTAATGAAACTTCTACCTAAGAGACCACTTAGGTATGAGAACACTACTCAATCCCTAAATCACTTCAGTGATATAATTCAAAGATCACACACTTTGAAAAACACAACTTGATTCTGCTTCACAGCTTTGATCAAGAACAACTCAAAACAACAACACCAATTCACACTAGAATGGTTAACAACATGAAGACACAAATGACTCTCAGTCTTTAGCTCTCTTTCTTCGTCTTTTCCTTCAAGATTGATGCGCTTTATATAACTATTTGATTTGGTCTTGGACCTGCTACAATATCTGACCTGATTTGTTATTTAAAACTGAATCTTCAAAACAAATTTTCTCTCTCAAAATCTTCTTAAATCTCCAGCCTTTAAACACTCCTACAAATCTGCATCAAATCTGTTTGCAACAGAAAATATCTCCTTCAAGATATTCGCATCCAATAACTCTAACAGCTCTCCCAAATTCCAGCTAATATGCTTAACCCTAAAACCATCTCAAACCTGATGTTTTAATGATCTGCATATCTGATGTCATGACATCGCGTGTGACATCAGACTTCAAAACTTCAACAACTTAAACACTTAACATTCTCCAATGTTAAGACTCAATGTTAAGACATCACCCATGTGACATCAACATTGAACAACTTTTTTTTACCAAAATTCTAGCCAATCCAAGACCTAACACTCAATCTTTATCCTAAATTTCCCCAGCTAGGGACAACTTATCATCAGAACCTCAAGGTATCTGATACCTCAACTCTTCTGGAAACCCTCAGCAAAAGTTGATCCCCCTAATTTAAACCTGCCTCTGGATCTTAATAATCTTCAGTAGAAGTCAGCCTACTCTTAGGCTTTGTATAATGATTTCTCCAGCTTGTTCAGCCATAATCTTGGGCTTTGTACAAGACAGATCAAAGCACTCTCTTGTTGAGTTAGTCTCATTTTAGCCTCAATCTTGGGCTTTGTACAAGACACCATATGAATACTCTCTTTTTGAGTCATTCTTTTTTAGCCTCAATCTTGGGCTTTGTACAAGACATATATAGACTTTCCCCAACAAAGCCAAAATCTTCATAACATTCTCTTAAGCTCTGGACAAATATCTTCCCTAGCAAAGTCAACTCCTCCCAGCCTTCTTTTAGGCTTTGAGAGATAATATCCCTAAGTAGAATCAATTTGATTTTAAGCCTCCTCTTAGACTTTGTATAATGATTTTCCCAGTAAGGCCAGCCTTAATCTTGGGCTTTGTACAAGACACCTAAAAATCCTCAGCTGAGTCAGTCAACTACCTTTCAGCCTCAATCTTGGGCTTTGTACAAGACACCAAATAAAACACTCTCTTGTTGAGGCAGTCACATTTTAGCCTCAATCTTGGGCTTTGTACAAGACAGACAAATATTTCTTTCCCACAGAGTCAGTTTCCCCTTTTCAGCCTCAATCTTGGGCTTTGTACAAGACACCGTATAAATCTCTCTAGCAGAGTCAATCTTCTTTTAGCCACAATCTTGGGCTTTGTACAAGATAGATAAAACCTCTCACCCATAGAGTTAGTTGCCCCTTTTAGCCTCAATCTTGTGCTATGTACAAGACAGATAAAGTATTTTCCTGGAAAAGTCTACTTTTAGCCTCCTCTTAGGCTTTGTATAATGATATCCCCAAAAGAGGCAGTCTCTTTTTAGCCTTAATCTTGGGATTTGTACAAGATAGATAGGCACTCTCTTATTGAGTCAGTCTTCTCCAGCCTCCTCTTAGGCTTTGTATAAGGACTTCCCCAGTGGAGTCAATCAATCTCTTAGCTTTAACCTTGGGCTTTGATCAAGGCACACAAAAATCAACATTCCCCTCAGAGGAAATCTAAAACTCTCTGTAGGAAGACATTTCTCTGTGTTATCACACATCAAAACAAACAAATCAAACAAACCCTAATCCCAGATAACTACTGTAAGTGGAACACTTATTGATTCAAATCCAAGCTATCGTCCATCTCTTATCCTGGTAAAAATCTTCTCTTTCATCTAATTGTTGTAAGCGACAAGCCTCTGGATTATTTACATCCACGCCACTGTCCATCTCTTAGCATGAAAGACTCCTAAGGAAAAATGGCATTGCTCAACATTGAGATAAAGTTTTCTCCTTCAGGACAAATCCCTCATAAAGGAAATTATGGCACTGCTGGATTCTTATATCCCAGTTAAAGTAATCCTTCTTTGTAAACAGTCACCCGACAGTTGTGATAAACAGACAAGATGTATCCCTTTAGAGATGACAAATTCTCTCTCAGTCAAACCTTTAGCTTCAATCTTGGGCTTTAAACAAGACACAAATACCTTTAGCTTCAATCTTGGGCTTCGAACAAGACACCAAAACATCTCTATCCTCCCATAGAATAGGAGGAACTACGATTGCTCTGATTTCCCTGTTTCTTTAAACGGGAATACGTAGGCATAAGATTACGAAATCTTAGCGAGCATACCAATCAAAAACCTTAGGTCTAGTACCTTCATACCAATCAAAAACTGAGGTCCAGTACCTCACCAAAATCATCAAAAACTCAAACTCTCTCTCTCTCTCAATATTCCCAAACTTTCCCAACCCACAACAGATAAACACCATCAACTGTAAAAGCAGAACCTAAAACTATCAACCTGTGGATAACCACATATAGGATGGGTAATTGACAACTCCCCATTGTATAACCTGACCCCGAACTCCCCGAATCTCTTAAGTGTTTGTTCAGTTAAACATTCGCGTGCAAGGTTAGTTTTAGATAGCTTCCCTTTCCCTTCCAGCTTCACGGGATAAATAAGAAATCAGAAAGTAGCACCCCACTCCTCCTCATTGAGGTGAGGAGAAATCCATGTACGATAAGGTGGTCACGTCACCGACAAAAATCACACGCTACAGGAAAATGACGACTCTGCTGGGGACGTCTTTGATCTGTCTAGGACTAAGATTAGAATTCTTAAGAGGTCTAGGAAGTTAGTTTTAGGAATTATGATATATATATATATATATATATATATATATATATATATATATATATATATATATATATATACTGCTTTTCCTACTTGATATCCATGTTTATTTTTCTGCTAATGGGAATGCGAGTGATGTCGCATGTGGAAAGTTTGAGTGATACCTAAGATAGGTGATGGCATAGACGGACGGTCTTACAAGGAGTGAATCCCGAATAAGCTGTCCCGGTAGACCATCAAATCAGTGGAGATACCCTTTGTGGATTCAATGCTTAACGACTCCATTGTGAAGGCAGATTGTCCCAATGTGGTATCCGTGAAACTGAGGATTTAGTAGACAGTAACCATGTGGCTATTTGGTATTGCGGTAGCTATCAAAAATAGATGACACGCGATACTACACTCAATTGAGATTACCCTAGGATGCTACAGCTCGCTCTGGTGAACCAGCTTGCTGTTGTCATCCCTAGGGGGTCAATGATTTTGGGAACAGGTACAAAAATTCACCATAGTACAACCTTTAGGGATGGGTAGAGCCATGACTCCATGCTCGTGACGCTGAACCTTTGAACCCATGTTTTTTCTATGTTTTTGTGTGCTGCATTCATGCATTCATTTAAAAAACTCTTAAACAAAGAAAAAAAATCTTCTTTTCTCTTCTCTCTTTTTTTCAAATTAAACTAAAACAATGATTGCAAATATCAGAGAGAAAGATTGCGTTATGGATTTCAGTAGAAGAAAGACGCACAAGTACACCTTCAAAGCTCCAAAACTAGATGATTTAAGAGGGTTGGCAAGGATGATCACCAACCCTGATGCTTTCAGACCTAAGTACGCAGGAATGCAGTCTATGTTAAGGGTCTATGTAGTTAAAGGAATTCGGTCTACGCTGATTCAGTTCTACAATCCGGTTTATCACTGTTTCACATTCCCGGATTATCAACTAGCACCAACACTGGAGGAGTACTCTCACCTGACTGATTTACCCATCACTGACCAAGCTCCCTTTTTTGGACTGGAAGAAATTCCAAAAGATCAAACCATTGCAAGAACAATCTATTTGGATGAGTTAGAAGTCAGTACTCACATGACCACTAAGGAAGGAATCCAAGGTATATCCGATGAGGCATATCCCGCGTAATGTTCATCTGGAAGGTATCTTCTTCAAAGAAGGAGAAAGTGACAGGGCACTAAAGAAGGAAATAGTGCATGCCTGGAAACATGTTCACAGGAAAGGAAGAGAGTCTCTAGGAAAACCAGACTGTGCCTCTATGGAACCTTATCTCCACTGGGTATAAACTAGAGCCCTCAAGCTGAGGATGCTTTACCCTCGTCAAGAAGTTCTTCTGCTAAAGGAATCTGTCCTTTATTTTATGTCTGATGCGGAAAAACTCCAGGTCACTCCCAACAAAGTTCGACAGGAAAAGAAATCTTGGAAGAACAAGTACAGTATTCTCAATGTGGAGTGTAACAAAATTCAGCAACTGTTAAAAGAAAAGGATGCTCTAATTAAGATACTAGAACAACATGTTGTAGAAAATCTAGAAGACCGAAGAAATTTGCTTGTTCCTTTCACTTGGCAAAGGACCGACAACCCGACAACGGCTCAAGAGCCCCGGTCAAAGAAAAGGAAAATACCAGAACCAGCACCTGAGCCATCTTTAGAGAGGACTCGTGATCCATAAGCTTAGACTTTTCCATTTACCGCACTTTGTAAAATACTGTATTTCCCTTTCTGCAATCTTTCAAATTCAATAAAATGGGGTCTCCCCACTGTATGATATTTGCAATCTATTTGTTGAAGTTTCTTTTTTATTGAAGCAAAAAAAAATTAATATATATCATTGCATATCATTCATCATTCTCACATAACTCACTCTTCTTACCCTCAAATCTCACGTATGTGTCACGATTCTAGAGTCAGACTATCTCATTCGTACAATACTCGGGCCAATCGACAAATGGTAATGGATGATCTCGAGGAAGAGAACAAAGAGCTGAGAGAAGAAATTAACGCTCTGAAGGAAGATTTAAGGAAACTTCACAGTGACATGCAATCTCTGGCAGCAGCTCAGAGACAACAACAAAGGACTGTGATCTCAGAGATCACATCTACGCCCATAGTGGAGACGTATGATCCTCAGTACAACATGCCTAAAGATCGTCCATGGGGCATGCCTATCAAATTTATCCCTGAAGGATATATTCCGCCAGTCATGGAAGACTCGGAAACTGCAGCAGGAACCGCTGGGCCTGAAGGTTACAAACTTCGGTAAAGCGAACACGTAAGAGTGATGACAGCAACTCCTGAAGGGTACAAACTTCGGGATAAGGAAGCACCAAGAGTCACCGCCGTAATGACTATACCACAACCAGTGGTACACACTGTCCCGGAAGGACAGATTCCACAAATACCTTCTGGTGGAAATGAAAACATGTACGATAGGATGAATGAGTTCTAGGAACAATTCCTGGAGATGCAGAAGGAACTGCATGCCATTCGTGAACAACATTTATTCGAAAAGGATGCCGCAGACCTTTGTCTGGTCCCCAATTTGAAAATCCCGCACAAATTTAAGGTGCCTGACTTTGAAAGATACAAGGGCAACTCTTGCCCTCAAAGTCATTTGGTGATGTACACTCGAAAGATGTCAACTCAGATAGAAAATCAACAGCTACTGATCCATTACTTTCAAGATAGTTTAACCGATGCCGCACTCAAATGGTACATGGGTTTAAACCGCCCCAAGATCGTTACTTTCAGAGATCTTGGGGCAGCCTTCGTTCAGCAATATAAATATAACCTGGACATGGCATCAGACAGAGATCAACTCAGAGCAATGTCGCGGAAGGACAAAGAAACCTTTAAGGAATATGGTCAGAGATGGCGTGAAATTGCCACCCAGATTTGTCCCCCTCTTGAGGAAAAAGAGATGACAAAGATCTTTTTGAAAACCTTAAGCTCATTCTATTACGACCGAATGGTCGCCAGTGCGCCCAGCGACTTCACCGAAATGGTAAACATGGGGGTACGCCTTGAAGAAGCAGTCCGAGAAGGACGTCTGGTCAAAGATACAGGAACATCAAGCAGTACCAAAAGATACGGTAGTGCTTTCCCTAAGAAAAAAGAGCTAGATATTGGTAATATCTCTCTCGGAAAGCAAAGGTGAAGGTATCAACCAGTAGCAGCGGTAACTCCCTCTATCAACCCTGCACCTGTTCCAACGTATCAATCTCAGGTTGCTCAGCGCCAACCAAATCAACAATAGTATCAGCAAAGGACACAACAACCCCTTCAGCTGGCTCGTCCTCGGTGCAACAATAACAACCGTACAACGCGACCACCAGGGTTTGACCCTATACCAATGTTGTACGCCGAACTATTTCTGCTCTTACTGGTCAAGGGGCACGTCCAAACCAGGTTTCCTCTTACAGTACCAAAAAATCCACCTTTTTGGTTCAAAGCGGATCAAACTTGCCCTTACCATCAAGGAGGACCGGGGCACAACATTGAAAACTGTCTCAGCTTTAAGTTCGATGTACAGAAACTTGTCAGGAATGGGGTCTTATCCTTCAAGGATACAAATCCAAATGTTCAGACGAACCCGTTGCCTCAACATGAGAAAACTACAGTAAATTTGATAGAGGAAGAATCTAACCGCAACTATCAAATTTACGATGTACTCCTATTAGGAACCAATCTGGTCAGGATGCATTGCAGATAGAGTGGATACGGTCATGTACCATCTCACAATTATCACCAGTGTGATATCTGCTCAAAGAATAATCAAGGATGTTCCGTACTGCAATCGGCTCTACAAGAATAGATGGATCTCGGATGGATCCTAGATCACAAAATCTGTGAGGTCAATATGGCCCACGTAAATCCCAACATTGTCCAGAACCACAACGTTCTGGGAAATAATGTCAACTTGGTGGCAATACACTCAAGACAAAGCCAACATCATGATCTGCCACGAAACGATTACAATTCCTGTCCGATATGCTCAATAAATAATCAGGGATGCTCTTTTGTACAAGAGGCCCTCTAGCGTCAGATGGATCTCGGATGGATTTAGGACTATCGTGATAGAAGTCACTATCAAGTTAATATGATTCAAATATTTGATATTCACTTGATGAATACTAGCCTGGTAGAATTACACGCTAAGCAGGTCAGGCTCGGTTTTCTAGCCTCACATGATTATTAGAACTGTAAAGTGTGTTGTAAAGAGGACCAAGGATGTGCACTTGTCCAAAGAACACTTCAACACTTGTTGAACCACTGGTGGCTTCCGATCTACCTGGAAGAAGACACACAATAGATCAGTATGACTGACGAGAATCCTACTAGGAATCAAAGTCAGGATGTTCATGCAATGGAAAAAAATCTAGTGAAGTTGCACTGCATACAAAGCGGACGTGGCCAGGTGCCACCACACAACTATGAGCGCTGCAGAGTTTGCTCAGAGAGCAACCAAGGATGCTACCTCGTGCGAGCAGCCCTTCACAATCAATTGGACCGGAAAGAGAGTCGATCATGTTCTAGCTCTGGTTCGGTCAACGTAACACAAGATTATCTTCCTGATCAAAGCAAATACATTATCTTAATCCCTAAACAGGAAGTGGCCAAAGACGTTTGCGCTATAATCCCTCTACTCCATGAATCAAGAGTTCCTCTTGATAATAGAAGGATTCTCAACCTCGAACCGATTGAGGCCGGCTACGATGGTCAGAAAAATCAAAAGGCTCATGTGGTTATCTATCTGCCATGACCAATACCGTACAAATCTGATAAGGCTATCCCTTACAAATACGGTGCAACAACAATCGAGAATGGAAAGGAAACTCCATTACCCTCCGCCGTAAACATTGCTGACATCAGTCGAGTAACACGGAGCGGCCAGATCTTCAATAGAGGAGTTAGATAACCCACCAGAGAAAAGGAACCTCAAACAGAAGTTCCCAATCAACCAGTCGGTTAATCCAGTAATCCCGACCTTTCAAAGAACAACAATGAGATGCTGAAGCTCATCCAGAAGAGCGAGTACAACATTGTAGACCAACTGTTGCAAACTCCTTCGAGAATCTGTGATATCTCTCTTGCTCAGTTCTGAAGCTCACAGAGAAGCTCTACAGAAAGTCTTAGAGCAAGCCTTTGTGGAACAAGATGTGACGATAAGACAATTTGACAGCATCATCTCCAACATTACTTCCTGCAACAATTTAGGATTCAGTGATGAAGAACTGCCGGAAGAAGGAAAAAATCACAACATGGAGCTTAACATTACAGTCAACTGCCAGGACGATGCTTTATCCAGCGTACTAGTAGATACCAGATCAGCTCTGAATGTTATGCCAAAATCTACTCTAATGCGACTATCATTTCAAGGATCTCCGATGAGAGGCAGTGAGGTCATCGTCAAAGCCTTCGACAGATCTAGAAAAACAGTTATCGACGAAGTCGACCTTCCCATAACTATCGGTCCCCACACTTTCCAAGTCACTTTCAAGGTCATGGACATTCGGGAAGCATATAGGTGTTTATTAGGAAGACCTCGGATACACGAAGCCGGGGCAGTCACTTCGACACTTCACCAGTAACTGAAGTTCGTCAAAAATGACAAGCTAGTCACAGTCTGTGGAGATCAGGCCTTGATCGTGAGCAACTTATCATCATCATCCTGTGTAGAACCAGAGGAGGTTGTTGGAACCCAGTTCCAAGCACTTTCGGTGAGCAATGAGAATCAATTAGAAAAAGAAACATCGATTTCCTCATATAAAGATGCTCTCGAAGTGATCAAAAGTAACAACGCAAAACGATGGGACAACTTGTCATTCCTACGGATAACAAGACAAAGAAAGGTCTTAGTTTTTCCTCAACCTGTACCTAGACTGCTACTAATGATGAAAGTTTTCATCCCATTCAAGACTTCTTCCACAGTGGAGGTTTCCTTCACCCGATGTCTCAAGAAGTACATACCATCAATGAGGGTGACTCCTCTGATACAGATGAAGAGTGGAAGTCCTATCTCAATGAGGAAGGTTATATGTCTTAGGAAGAAACGCATACGCCATTTTGCTATCCTACGCAAAGTCCGAGATATATACCAAGATCAGACGTCAAGATGATGTACGGAGATTGTGATCCGGAAGAATGTCGTGCTCCACCCAACTCATTAGAGGAGGACACTCTGATGAAAGACAACTTCGACTATGACTATTATGACCCAATGGATGACTTGCCTATCTGGCAGCCGTACCCAGAAGACTTGGGAAAAAAGAGTCAGCCAAACAATGCTTATCAGCTGAGCAATGTTGAAAAGAATACCTACGTCCCCATCAAGTCATGGGATTATTACTCAGGACATTCCGAAGATATCCAGCACAACGATGAATCTGCAAAGATTGCAGGACAAGAGTTCATCAACTATGCTTTGCCTGAGGTCAACGTCATCGAGAAAGATGACTCCGCCAGTCCCACAATAGTATGGGACACGTTAGGACAGCCGAGTCGCAAGTACGACTTCTTAGTCAAGAACACCGCTCCTGAAAGCTCTCGTATCAGGCTCGAAGACATCCATCCAACTGGATGGGGAGACCCGCCTGAAAATGAAAACACTATGCAAAATACAACAGAAGAGTTCGTCTACGACAACTCTGCTTGGGAGGAAGACTCCAATGATCCTGCTCTGCCAGAAATCAACGTCATTTATGAGGACAAACTAAGAAAGAAGGTACCAGACTTTGTGATTCACCGAGGAGTTCGCCGCCAATGGGTTACTGTCAATGTCCCGAAAGTCGTCCATAAGTCTAAGTAATTGCCATCTTTGTTTTAACCTTTCACCCTGCCCAAGTGAAACGAATGTTTTTATAGGGCTCACTGTCTGTAAATGTTCCTCTTTGCTTTGTCCAAAGCAACATAGTTTTGTTTTATAGGGATGTACTTTCAAGAATGGACAAAATCATAAGTAAATAAACGTCATTCTGTAATTTCCACATTTATTGTTGTTTTCACTTTTCGCTTTTTTAGAAAATGGTAATCCTAAAATAGCCCAAAAATAAAAAAACAAGCATACACTGCACACACTCTTGCATTCTCTCTATCTCTTCTAAAAATAAATCATCACGTCATGCAGACTGCTTGTTTTAAACCCCGTTGAAACATACGATCCAATGCCTTCTCCCAACTTTGAACTCCCGGTATTTGAGGCTGAAGAAGAAGAAGACGAAGAAATTCCAGAAGAGATCTCCCGATTACTCAGACAAGAGGAAAGGTCCATGAACCTCACAAAGAGCCATTGGAAATGGTCAACTTGGGTTCAGAGGAAGAGAGAAAGGAAGTCAAGATTGGGGCACTGCTCAGTCCGTCTATCAAAGAAGACTTGATAAAACTTCTCAAAGAGTTTCCTGATGTATTCACTTGGTCCTATCAGGACATGTCGGGGTTGGATACCAACATTGTGAAACATCATCTACCGTTAAGATCAGAATGTCCGCCGGTGAAACCAAGGCTAAGACGGACTCATCCAGACATGACCATCAAAATCAAAGAGGAAGTATAGAAACAGATTAACGCGGGTTTCCTCGCCACCTCAGAATATCCTCAATGGCTAGCCAACATAGCACCAGTTCTGAAAAAGGATGGAAAAGTCAGAATGTGTATAGATTACAGGGATCTGAACAAGGCCAGTCCAAAGGATGACTTTCCCTTATCGCACATAGACATGCTGGTAGACAGTACATCAAAGTTCAAAGTATTCACCTTCATGGATGGATTCTCGGGCTATGATCAAATCAAAATGGCACCGAAAGAGATGAAGAAAACTTCCTTTATAACCCCTTGGGGCACCTTTTGTTACAAGGTAATGTCGTTCGGTTTGAAGAACGCCAGGGCAACCTATCAAAGGGCCATGACTACTCTGTTCCATGACATGATACACAAAGAGATTGAAGTGTATGTCGATGACATGATTGCAAAATCTAAAACAGAAGAGGAGCATGTGACCTATGTGTCAAAACTATTCGAGCGTCTGAGAAAGTACAAACTCCGCTTGAATCCCAACAAGTGCACGTTCGGTGTCCGCTCAGGAAAACTGCTAGGATTCATCGTCAGCCAGAAAGGAATTGAGGTTGACCCTGACAAAGTCAAGGCCATTTAAGAAATTCCTTCTCCAAAGACTGAGAAACAAGTCAGAGGATTCCTGGGACGTTTGAATTACATTTCCAAATTTATATTCCTCATGACCGCGACGTGCACGCCAATCTTCAAGTTACTCAAAAAGAATTAGGACTGCGTATGGACAGAAGACTGCCAAACCGCCTTCGACAGTATCAAAGAGTATCTTTTGAATCCACCTATCCTGTTACCTCCAGTGGAGGGAAAACCGCTGATCATCTATTTAACGGTTTTGGAAGACTCCATGGGTTGTGTACTTGGCGAACAAGATGAAACAAAAAGAAAAAAGTCTGCCTTCTACTATTTGAGCAAGAAGTTTATCGACTGTGAAACTCGGTATACTATGCTTAAGAAAACTTGCTGTGCTCTGGCTTGGGCAGCCAAATGTCTTCGCCAGTACATGATTTGTCATACTACTTGGTTAATCTCCAAAATGGATCTGATCAAGTATGTCTTTGAAAAACCTGCCCTCACGGGAAGGATTGCTCGGTGGCAGATGTTGTTATCAGAATATGACATCGAGTACCACGCTCAGAAAGCCATCAAAAGAAGTATTTTAGCCGATCACTTGGCTCATCAACCGATTAAAGATCAGGAATCAGTCGGGTTTGACTTCCCAGACGAAGATGTCACGTACTTGAAAATAAAAGATTGCGATGAACCGCTACCCAGTGAAAGGCCAGAACCAGGTTCCCAATGGGGACTAATCTTTGATGGAGTTGTCAACAATTATGGAAATGGAATTGGGGCAATCATCATAACACCTCAGGGTACCCACATTCCGTTCACCTCCCGACTGACATTCAAATGTACAAACAATGAGGCCGAATACGAAGCTTGTATCATGGGTCTCGAAGAAGCGATCAACTTAAGGATCAAGAACTTGGATGTGTATGGAGACTCATCCCTGGTTATCAATCAGATCAGAGGAGATTGGAACACATACCAATCAGGACTGATTCCTTACAAAGACTACGCGAGAAGGTTGTTACCATTCTTCAATAGAATCGAGTTTCATTATATCCCTCGTGAAGAGAATCCAATGGCTGGTGCATTAGCCACTCTCTCTTCCATGATTAGTGTAGGTCAATGGAACGACATACCTAAGATCGACGTAATGCGCCTGGAACGGCCCGCTTACATCTTCACGATTGAAGCAGTCATAGACGACAAACCTTGGTATCACGATATCAAATGCTTCCTTCAGAAACAAGAGTACCCGCCTGAGGCATCAAGAAAAAACAGAAAGACTCTCAGAAGACTGGCAGGCAACTTCTTCCTGAGCGGTGATACGCTCTATAAGAGAAACTTTGACATGGTCTTGCTCCGATGGATAGACAGACCAGATGAAAACATGCTGATAAAAGAGATTCATGAAGGATCCTTTGGCACTCATGCCAACGAACACACAATGGCAAGGAAAATTCTGAGAGCAGGGTACTATTGGTTGACCATGGAATCTGATTGCTACAAGTACATGAGGAAGTGTCACAAGTGTCAGATATACTCAAACAAACTCCATGTACCGCCAACACATCTAAAAGTTATTTCTTCCCCATGTTCTTTTTCCATATGGGGAATCGACATAATTGGCATGATCGAACCCAAAGCTTCAAACGGACATTGGTTCATCCTGGTAGCCATTGACTACTTCAGCAAATGGGTCAATGCCGTGTCATACACCAATGTAACCAGACAAGTGGTATTCCGTTTCATCAAAAACAATCTCATATGCCGTTATGGTGTTCCAAGCAAGATCATTACTGACAATGGATCCAACTTGAACAACAAGATGATGAAGGAGTTATGCGCTGAGTTCAAGATTGAACACCATAACTCATCTCCCTACCGACCTAAGATGAACAGAACGGTAGAAGCGGCTAACAAGAACATCAAGAAGATTGTTCAAAAGATGGTTGTAACCTACAAAGACTGGCACGAGATGCTACCCTTTGCTCTTCACGGTTATCGCACATCTGTCGGCACTTCAACAGGGGTTGCCCCTTTCTCTCTAGTATATGGCATGGAAGCAGTGCTTCCCATAGAAGTTGAGATCCCGTCAAACTGGGTATTGATGGAAGCTAGGCTAACAGAAGCAGAATGGTGTCAAAGTCGACACGACAAACTGAACCTAATAGAAGAAAAACGAATAATGTCTCTGTGCCAAGGTCAGTTGTATCAGCAAAGAATGAAGAAGGCGTTCGACAAAAAGGTCTGACCCCGTGTCTTCCGAAAAGGAGACCTTGTGCTCAAGAAGATACAATCATTCCTCACTGATTCCCTGGGCAAATGGACTCCGAATTATGACGGCCCTTATGTGGTCAAGAAAGCCTTCCCAGGCAGTGCCTTGAGACTCGCAACCATGGACGGAGAGGAATTTGCCTACCCCACAAATGTTGATGTAGTCAAGAAATACTTCGCCTAAAAAAAATCTCGGTGGATTGAAAACCCGAAAGGGCGGTCCAGGCAAAAATTAGAGACACAAGCAAAAATCATCCCGATGGATTGGAAACCTCAAAAGAGATAATCCAGGCAAAAGTTTGGGATTCATGGCAAGTAACTATCTCCGACAAGGTTAAATCCCCAGCGGTAATACCATTCGTCAGAAGACTCTAGTCAAGGTCATCTTCTACAGAAGCTCAGAATGTCCAGAATTCAAAGTTGGTAGAAGGATAACGGTCGTTATGTTTTAATGTAGCCCCTTTTCCCTTAAATTACCATTTTCTAACTTTGTAAATACTCTATGGGATCACGCACTAGGCTGATGTCCATCCTATCAATAAAATTTGAGCCCTAGTGCTTTTGTTTGTAATTCTCATTTGTTTTAGCTTTACAGAATGACATTTTAACATGATCAACGATTCTTGAAATAAAACAAAAATGAATTTTACTTGTCAAAATTTTTTTGCTTTTAAAATAAAAATGGCAATTCCTTTTGGGTTTGAACATAAAAAAGAACATCGACCACTTCTCCAGAGGTGATTGAACCTCAAAGTGCAGAATCAAAGTACTCTTTCTAATCCAGTACGCTTGGATGAAGGATCAACTGTGTCAGAGACCATGTTCCATCTGACATCCCCGATAGAGTACGTATCTCTTAAGACCGATTGAACATTTATTTCTCCACACATAGACCGTTTCTCCTAAGCAAGGCAGGATTGCTATCTTGGAACAATGATACTTTTCATTCCCCGCAGTGGCCGAGTATCCAGTCGTGTTTATCTATTAGTCTATATGTCGCGTCAGTTTTGTCAGCATAAACATACATACATCATGCATTATTGATTCATACTCATATTCATATTGCATCACTATCACTCTGGTCAGTCTTATCCCCAAGTGATAAAAGTCCTCTTATCAACCGAGTTATCAGTTCTTTCATCGTTAGGAAATGTTTTGTCTGAACAATCTCTCTCCCCTAGTTTATTTCTGGATTGGAGCTGGTCCTCGACCACTTTGATAACTTGAACCTCTGAGAAACAAGAAGACATTCGACAAACATCACTCTTCACCATTGAAGATGGTATCTTCGCTTTCCCGGATTAAGGAAAATCCCCAGAGAAAGCCTTGCAACTAAAGACTCTCAGCAACACATTGGTTTTTCTCTTTAGAAAGTCAATGTCAATGAAGTCATCAGCACCTCAAAATTGGATTACATAACATGGCATTTCTTGGAGAAGATCTCGAAGAAAAGTATGATGTAATATCCCCAAGCAGGAAGCGGTCTCTCGAGAGACTCGTTTTTCCCAAGTAGAGTCAACAAATGGCGTCTCCAACAGAGAAGTTTGCACACCTCTACAGCTCAGACAAGTGGGTTTCCCCAGTAAGTCTGACATCAAAACTTTTTCCCATCAAATGGCATCTCCCCAGGAAAATTCGGTGAGAAGTTTGAGGAAAACCGCTACACATAACGTCCCTTGTCAAGGAGGGAACTTGACGGAAAAAAACTGAGACTAGTTCCTTGGCTGAAGACCAGGATCGAGGGGAAGTTTATTGACAAAAGAAACTGAGACCAGTTCCTTGGCTGAAGACCAGGATCGAGGGGAAGTTTTATATCAAAAACTAAGACCAGTTCCTTGGCTGAAGACCAGGATCGAGGGGAAGTTTATATCAGAAACTAAGACCAGTTCCTTGGCTGAAGACCATGATCGAGGGGAAGTTTATATCAGAAACTAAGACCAGTTCCTTGGCTGAAGACCAGGATCGAGGGGAAGTTTATATCAGAAACTAAGACCAGTTCCTTGGATGAAGACCAGGATCGAGGGGAAGTTTCACCCTTTTCTAAGCATTTTTGCTTAGCAAAAGAAGATGGATGAGCAAACTGCCATTCATAACCACCATCAAAATTTTGGGGTATTCCGATATTTAATCCACTTGCACCCCGAATGCCCGAATACCTTCGCCATTCCCATTTTCGGGTCCAAGAAGATTAAATAGGGGCATCTATCATACCCCAAATTTTGACCACCAAGATTTCCCATCATTGTGCAAATCATCATCACAATATGGATGTACCATTATGCCTCATCAATCTCCTCAAAGATGGGTGAGCATTCACCATAATCAAGAATTAGGGTTTCAGGCCCTCCCAGAGCACTTAGACAAAAGATCAATCAAGAAATGAGATGATCTTTAACTTGTCTAAACCTCTCAAATACCCATAAGGGATCAAGAGGACTCCCACATCAAAAATCCAGCACAAGGTTGCAACATTCTAAGTGGATCAAGCCTCGAGATCGCCAGTGTCACCAAATTAGGGTTTTGGTCGACCAAGGCCTCCAGATGAAGATTTTCATCTGGGCATGAGCCAATGCTTCAAAGCATAACCCAAGATACTCCAAGGGACCTCATGGACCCAATCATTAAGTCAATTTAACCTCAGGGGATGCATTTACCAAAAATCAGGAATTAGGGTTTCTTGACCTAATTCACCCCTAAGTTAACTTTTGGGACAAAGCATGAGACAAGACCTCAAGACATGATTTGAGGGCCTCCAATACACCACATTGATCTATTTACAACAATTGATTGATCCAAGAAGCTTGATTCACAAGTTTCATTTTCATCTGGACCACAATTAGGGTTACGAGGAAAAAGTCAACTGTACCGTTGACTTTTGACCAGGACATGCTCCCAAACCTTGGGACATGATTCAATACACCCTATAACACCTACGAAATCCATCCATTAAGTTTAATTTAGGTCAAGGACTTGATTTCACAAAGGATCGCACAGTTTGGATTTCATCCGATAAAAAGTCAACTGTGCACAAAATCAAGTTTGACTTTTTGGAATTTTTCATAAATATGGTTCCCCTAAGTCAAAAATAATGTTAATGTGTGACATTGATCATCATTCATCAAGAAAAATCAAGAAAAGTGAGGTTTCTTGAAAAAGGGGCAACCATAAGAAACCAAAATTTTTCTAAGTTATGGAACAAAAGTGGTTTTGGTACCAACTTCCAAGGACTATAACTTCTGATCCAAGCAACCATTTTGGGTGATCCAAAGCTGGATTTGTAGGTCTTGCTACACTCTACAAAAGCTTCAACTACCCCAGACTCCAATTCTTCATGGATTTTGAGTTATGGATTGATCAAAATCACAAAAACATGAAAATGACACTTTTTCCAACACTTAGTGAAAATCTGCCTAAGTTACCAGCCTTGAACATCAATGTTCATGGGGTTTTTTCAGTTGGATCCAAATAGTTTCAAAACAAACTATGATCACACATGTGTTGTATCATATGAGGGCTTTCTAAAAAGCACAAGAGCCTCCCATAACTCAACCTGAGCAGGGAGATATGAATCCCTCAAAATCACCATTTCCAACTGTCCCAAGCAAGGCAGATTTTGTGCATTTGCTCGATTTGGAAAATTTGGACAACTCCAAGCCTGTCATCCATTTGGACACATCTGAGGATAAAACAAAAGGAGAATGATCTGATCCCCAAGTGTAACGCCCCAGTTTAAGTTATTTTTATTTAATTGAGTCGTTTTGATTATTTTATTATTATATTATTTTATTTTTGTATTTTATTTGAAAATATATTATTTTTCGTCGTAAATATATTTTATCGCATTTTGAGAGCGTTTGTGAGATATTTGAGTGTGGGGGTATTTTGGTCATTTCACTTTAATTTTTCCTAAGTTAGAAATATAAATAGAAAAGAAAAGAGAGAAAAATAGAGAAGAAGAAAAAGGAGAAGAGAAAGAGAAGAGGAAAAAGAAGAAAAAGAGGAAAAACTTGTGGATTTAGGAACTGACTTTCTACACGCGATTTAATCGGGTAAGGGTGCGAAACTCGATTATCTTATCATTGTGTCTGATTATAAATGTGTGTGTGCATGTTGTCTTGCCTTTTTCCATAGTTTTCGGTTTTAGGTCGAAAACGAGTAAACGAGGAGAAATTGATGTTTTCGCGGTCGGAAATCGATATAATTTGCGTTGTATGATCACAATGTGTTTATGAGTCATTGCTGATAATTGTTTTGCTGTTGGAATTGATTTGGAATGAAAAATGAGATTTTGGGGGTTTTGGATCAATGTAACCCGTAACAGAATTTTTCTGGTTCTGGTGTGATTCGCCAGGTGAATTAGGTCTCGCCACTAGTTCACCAGGCGAAGTGCTTGCGAAGGGGGATTCGCCAGGCGAAATCGTAAGTCGCCAGGCGAAATCGGAAAGACAGAAATGGGGTAGCTTCTGTAACTTTTGGTTTTTTCTAATTTTGTGGTTCACCACTAGTTCGCCAGGCGAAGTGCTGGCGAATGGGGACCTGCCAGGCGAAATCCTAAGTCGCCAGGCGAATCTGGCTGTTTCTCAATAAATTCTTTTCTTTGAAAATTCATAACTTTCGATCCGTAAGTCAGATTGGGGAGTGGTTGGGTGCGTTAGAAAGATTTTGAGTCGTTCTTTCTTATTAAAATCGTTTGGAGATTGTTGGCCGATTTAATTATGTCGGGAATTTGGAATGTGTCGTTTGTCGACTTTTACCGTTTTAATGATGTACATTTGATGTGTTATTATGTAATATGCTTGTGATATGAATTGTATGACTTGTGTACTGTTGTGAAATGAATATGCACATGATATATGTTGTGATGATGAATTGTGGCCTAAGGGCAAGAAAATGAAATGTGTGGTATTTGATGATATATGCATGATTATGGAATGTGTATATGGGTGCATTTGAATGTCATGAGTCATTGTATGCCAAACATCATGATGTGCATTCTTGTGATGTTGTGTGCCCTAGTGGGTGTGAGCAACAAATTGGTTCCAGAGGGAATCCACTATAACATCGTGCGCCTTAAAAATAAGAGGAGTTAAAACGATGGTTATAGACGATTGTGCGCCTTATACAAAGAGGACCTAAAGCGATCGGATTGTGCGCCTTATACAAAGAGGACCTAAAGCAATACATAAACGTCGCGCGCCTTAAAAAAATAAGAGGACCTAAAGCGACGGGGAACATCGTATGCCCGACGGGGAGTTACACTAAGTAACGTGCGATGGTTCCAATAGTTCCTGAGTGAACTGGTGTTGAGAATTGATGGAAGTCGGTACCGCATGTGCATATGCATAGAGTCGTTGTGTCGGTCTCTCTACATTTGCATAAATCATAAATGGTTTGATTATGTGTGGAATTGTGGATGAAATTGATGAGTTGATATATGAATATACGTGTTGGTGATAATTGTATTGTGTATGATTGATATGCTTTTGTGACCGATATGTGAGACAATAAATTGTGTTGGTTTGTACTTGATTTATGGCGTATAGTGTGGTGAGAATATTATGTTTGTGTAATCGTGTGTTATTATATAATTATATGCAATTATATTATGATTGTGTTTCTCACCCTTCTGCTGTTTTTAATGCTCTATGAGGCATTGCAGATTAGATGCTGGAGGTCTTTTTGTGAAGCTTAGGTCTTCATTCTTTTGTCGGTCGGCTCTGATATGTAGCACCGGGTAGTCGGGGTGATCGAGTGTGATTATTTTGTATTATGTATATGTATCTTTTGGATTGTACATGTATGATATTGGATATGACAGACAAACTTTTATGGTATATATACATGATATTCAGTTACGGATTTTCCGTTTTTATTCTGTAATTGAATTGTGGGTTGTAGGAACTCAGTTCCTTTGTTATGTGCTACCTGAATGTTGCATATTATATAAGCAGGTTGTTGTATGTTTGTTTTAAATTGATGTGACCCCTCGGTCTATGCCGTGAATGTTTTTAATTATACTCTGATGAAATTCTGAATTTTATTTATCGCTTTGTTAGATTGGGGGTGTTACATTAAGTGGTATCAGAGCTAGTTTGTGTCAGTCCTTGTTGGTCTTTGTGGTTCGGTGAGCTGTTTGTTTAACCATAGTTGCTGTTATTGGAAATGAACAGAATATGGCTATTAGGAATGACACTCCTTTAGCTGCTGCGATGCAAGCTATGGCTCGGGCTGTGCAGGGTGCACCTAATGCTGTTGAAAATGATGAGTTTAGGAAGAACAAACCGCCTATCTTCAAAGGAAGATATGATCCTGATGGTGTACAGATTTGGCTGAAAGAGATTGAAAGGATTTTCTGAGTAATGGATTGTGATGAGGATCAGAAGGTGAGACTGGGTACTCACATGTTGCAAGAAGAAGCTGATGATTGGTAGGTGAGTACTCGTCAGGTGTTGGAAGCTTCGGAGGAAGAAGTTACTTGGGCTGTGTTTAACATTGAGTTTCTGAGGAAGTATTTTCTTGAAGATGTAAGAGGAAAGAAGGAAATTGAGTTCTTGGAATTGAAACAAGGTAGTATGTCTGTTGTTGATTATACTGCTAAGTTTGTGGAGCTTGTACAGTTTTATCCACATTATGCTGAAGCGACCACAGAGTTTTCTAAGTGTGTGAAGTATGAAAACAGATTGCGTCCGGAGATAAAGCAGGCAATCGGTTATCAAAGGATTAGGAGGTTTTCTAATTTAGTGGAGTGTTGTAGGATTTATGAGGAGGATAGTAAGGCTCGTTCTACTCACTATAAGAGTGTGAGTGAGAGGAAAGAGAAGCAACAGTTTCGTAGTGGTCCGTATGTGACACCAGCTGATAAGGGTAAACAAAGGGGAAATTTTGAGAGAAGGTCAAGTGGAGGAGGTATGTCTAGTCCTCTGAGATGTTTTAGGTGTGGCGACCTAGGACATCGTCAGTTTGAATGCAGGAAGGATATGAGGAAGTGTACCAATTGTGGAGGTTTAGGACATATTGCAGCTGAGTGCAAGAGGAATAATGTGGTGAAGTGTTTCAAATGTGTTGAACCTGGTCATATTAGTACAAAATGTCTGAAACCGAAGCAAGCTCCAGCTGGTGGGAAAGTTTTTGCCTTGGCGGGAACTCAGACTACTAGTGCAGACCGTCTGATTAGAGGTACTTGTTTTATTAATAGTACGCCTTTAGTTGCTATTATTGATACTAGAGCGACTCATTCGTTTATTTCGTCTGAGTGTGCGAAGCGTTTGAATCTTGTGTTGTCTTTGATGGGTGGTGAGATGGTTATTGATACTCCAGCAATAGGGTCAGTAACTACTTCTTTGGTTTGTTTAAGTTGTCCTTTGACCATTTATGGTAAAGACTTTGAGATGGATTTGGTGTGTTTGCCGTTGGAGGGTTTAGATGTGGTTTTGGGGGATGAATTGGTTGCAATTCAATCGAGTTCATATTGATTGTTATCATAAGCTAGTAAGGTTTCCTTCTCTTGAAGAAGACGAGGACTCGAGTTTCTTATCTACCAAAGAGTTGAAGAAACTTTCGGCGGATGAAGTTCAGTTGTTTGGGTTGTTTGCATCGTTGACTGTGGATAGTCAAGTTTCACTTGATGTGTTTTCTGTTGTGTGTGATTTTCCGGAAGTGTTTCCTGAGGATATTTCAGACTTTCCGCCAGAGAGAGAGGTGGAGTTTTCTATAGATCTAGTTCCTGGTACTAGACCTGTATCGATGGAACCATATCGAATGTCAGCATCTGAGTTGGTTGAGTTAAAGAAGCAATTGAACGAATTGTTGGGGAAGAGGTTTGTGAGACCAAGTGTGTCGCCTTGGGGTGCTCCAGTTTTGTTGGTGAAAAAGAAAGATGGAAGTATGCGATTGTGTATTGATTATCGCCAGTTGAATAAGGTGACGATTAAGAATAAGTATCCTCTTCCAAGGATTGATGATCTGATGGATCAGTTGGTAGGTGCGTGTGTTTAGTAAGATTGACTTGAGGTCGGGGTATCATCAGATAAGAGTGAAAGAAGAAGATATTCAGAAGACGACTTTTAGGACACGATACGGTCATTATGAATATTCGGTGATGTCGTTCGGGGTTTCTAATGCGCCAGGTGTGTTTATGGAGTACATGAATCGTATTTTTCACGAGCATTTGGATCGTTTTGTTGTTGTGTTTATTGATGATATCTTGATTTATTCTAAGTCTCGGGAGGAGCACGCGTAGCATTTACATATTGTTTTGCAGGTTTTGAAGGAAAGGAAACTTTTTGCTAAGCTGTCCAAGTGTGAATTCTGGTTGTCGGAGGTGAGTTTTCTTGGGCACGTGATTTCAGGTAATGGTATTGCTGTGGATCCATCTAAAGTAGATGCAGTTCTACAATGGGAGGCTCCGAGATCCGTTACTGAAATTCGAAGCTTTTTGGGATTAGCCGGATATTATCGAAGGTTTATTGAAGGTTTTTCTAAGCTAGCACTTCCGTTGACCCAGTTGACTTGTAAAGGCAAAGCGTTCATTTGGGATATTCATTGCGAGGAAAGTTTTAGTGAGCTGAAGAGAAGATTGACTACAACTCCGATTTTGATTTTACCGAATCCTAATGAACCGTTTGTGGTGTATTGTGATGCGTCTTTGATTGGTCTAGGTGGTGTTCTGATGCAAGAAGGTAAGGTGGTGGCTTATGCTTCAAGGCAATTGAGAGTGCATGAGAAAAATTATCCTACTCATGATCTTGAATTAGCGGCTGTGGTTTTTGTGTTGAAGATTTGGAGGCATTATCTCTACGGTGCAAGATTCGAAGTCTTTAGTGATCATAAAAGTTTGAAATATTTGTTTGATCAGAAAGAATTGAATATGAGGCAACGTAGATGGTGGGAATTCTTGAAGGACTACGACTTTGGCTTGAACTACCATCCTGGTAAAGCTAACGTGGTAGCCGATGCGTTGAGCCAGAAATCGTTGCATATTTCCGCTTTAATGGTTAAGGAGTGGGAACTTTTGGAATCGTTTAGAGATTTGAGTTTGGTATGTGAAGTGACGTCGGATAGCATGAGGCTTGGAATGTTGAAGGTGACTAATGATTTTCTGTTGTCGGTTAGTGAGAAACAGAAGATGGATGTGAAATTTGTGGATTTGATGGCGGTTGGAGAGAAAATTGAAAATGAGGACTTTAAAGTGGACAATAAAGGTGTTTTGAGGTTCCGAGGTAGAATTTGTATTCCGGACGATTCGGAGTTGAAAAGGATGATTTTGGAGGAAGGACACCGGAGTAATTTGAGTATACATCCGGGAGCGAATAAGATGTACCAAGATTTGAAGAAGATTTTCTGGTGGTCTGGATTGAAAAGAGATGTGGCTCAGTTTGTGTATGCGTGTTTGACTTGTCAGAAATCGAAGGTGGAACATCTGAGGCCTAGTGGTTTGTTGCAACCGTTGGATATTCCTGAGTGGAAATGGGATATCATTTCGATTGATTTTGTAACAGGGTTGCCGAAAACAGTGAGGGGGCATAATGCTATTTGTGTGGTTGTAGATAGGCTGACTAAATTGGCGCATTTCATTCCGATTGACATCAGTTTTTCTTTGGAGAGGTTGGCTGAGATTTACATCAGTGTGATTGTGAAGTTGCATGGTGTTCCTTTAAGTATTGTTTCTGATCGAGATCCGAGGTTTACTTCGAGGCTTTGGGAAAGTTTACAAAATGCGTTGGGTTCTAAATTGAGATTGAGTTCGGCTTATCATCCGCAGACGGATGGTCAGACCGAGAGAACGATTCAGTCGTTGGAAGATTTGTTGAGAGCATGTGTTCTTGAACAAGGTGGTGCGTGGGATAGTTATCTTGCATTGATTGAATTCATGTATAATAACAGTTTCCATTCGAGTATTAAAATGGCACCGTTTGAAGCGTTGTATGGATGAAGATGTCGAACACCGTTGTGTTGGCACGAATCTGGTGAGAGTTCGGTGGTTGGACCAGAGTTGGTGCAACAGACTACGAAAAAGGTGAAGCTTATTCGTGAGAAAATGAAGGCTTCTCAGAGTAGGCAAAAGAGTTATCATGATCGAAGAAGTAAAGATCTCGAGTTCCAAGAGGGCGATCATGTATTTTTGAGAGTTACGCCGGTAACGGGTGTTGGTCGTGCATTGAAATCGAAGAAGCTTACTTCTCGGTTTATTGGTCCTTACCAGATATCCGCAAAAGTTGGTGCTGTGGCTTATAGGGTGGCGTTACCGCCGAATTTGTTGAATTTGCATGATGTATTCCATGTTTCACAGCTTCGGAAGTATGTTCCGGATCCGTCGCATGTGATTCCGATGGACGAGGTTGAGGTAAGGGAGAACCTTACGGTTGAGGCATTACCAGTGAGGATTTTGGATCGCGAGTTGAAGCGGTTAAGGGGCAAGGACATTGCGCTTGTGAAAGTGGCGTGGGGAGGCGCTGCTGAGGGCAATTTGACTTGGGAGTTGGAGAGTCGGATGCGGGAGTTGTATCTAGAGTTGTTCGTCTCAGGTATATTTTCGAGGACGAAAATTTCTAAGTGGGGGAGAGTTGTAACGCCCCAGTTTAAGTTATTTTTATTTAATTGAGTTGTTTTGATTATTTCATTATTATATTATTTTATTTCTGACTTTTATTTGAAAATATATTATTTTTCGTTGTAAATATATTTTATCGCATTTTGAGAGCGTTTGTGAGATATTTGAGTCTGGGGGTATTTTGGTCATTTCACTTTAATTTTTCCTAAGTTAGAAATATAAATAGAAAAGAAAAGAGAGAAAAATAGAGAAGAAGAGAAAGAGAAGAGGAAAAAGAAGAAAAAGAGGAAAAACTTGTGGATTTAGGAACCGACTTTCTACACGCGATTTAATCGGGTAAGGGTGCGAAACTCGATTATCTTATCATTGTGTATGATCATGTATGTGTGTGTGCATGTTGTCTTGCCTTTTTCCATAGTTTTCGGTTTTAGGTCGAAAATGATTAAACAAGGAGAAATCGATGTTTTCGCGGTTGGAAATCGATATAATTTGCGTTGTATGATCACAATGTGTTTATGAGTCATTGCTGATAATTGTTTTGCTGTTGGAATTGATTTGGAATGAAAAATGAGATTTTGGGGGTTTTGGATCTATGTAACCCGTAACAGAATTTTTTTGGTTCTGGTGTGATTCGCCAGGTGAATTTGGGATTCGCCAGGCGAAATCGTAAGTCGCCAGGCGAAATCGGAAAGATAGAAATGAGGTAGCTTCTGTAACTTTGGGTTTTTTCTAATTTTGTGGTTTGCCACTAGTTCGCCAGGCGAAGTGCTGGCGAATGGGGATCCGCCAGGCGAAATCCTAAGTCGCCAGGAGAATCTGGCTCTTTCTCAATAAATTCTTTTCTTTGAAAATTCATAACTTTCGATCCGTAAGTCGGATTGGGGCGTGGTTGGGTGCGTTAGAAAGCTTTTGAGTCGTTATTTCTTATTAAAATGGTTTGGAGATTGTTGGCCGATTTAATTATGTCGGGAATTTGGAATGTGTCGTTTGTTGACTTTTACCGTTTTAATGATGTGCATTTGATGTGTTATTATGCATTATGCTTGTGATATGAATTGTATGACTTGTGTGCTATTGTGAAATGAATATGCACGTGATATATGTTGTGATGATGAATTGTGGCCTAAGGGCAAGAAAATGCAATGTGTGGTATTTGATGATATATGCATGATTATGGAATATGTATATGGGTGCATTTGAATGTCATGAGTCATTGTATGCCAAGCATCATGATGTGCATTCTTATGATGTTGTGTGCCCTAGTGGGTGTGAGCAACGAATTGGTTCCAGAGGGAATCCGCTATAACATTGTGCGCCTTAAAAATAAGAGGACTTAAAGCGATGGTTATAGACAATCGTGCGCCTTATACAAAGAGGACCTAAAGCGATCGGATTGTGCGCCTTATACAAAGAGGACCTAAAGCAATCCATAAATGTCGTGCGCCTTAAAAAAATAAGAGGACCTAAAGCGACGGGGAACATCGTATGCCCGACGGGGAGTTACACTAAGTAACGAGCGATGGTTTCAATAGTTCCTGAGTGAACTGGTGTTGAGAATTGATGGAAGTTAGTACCGTATGTGCATACCGTATGTGCATACCGTATGTGCATATGCATAGAGTCGTTGTATCGGTCTCTCTGCATTTGTATAAATCATGAATGGTTTGATTATGTGTGGAATTGTGGATGAAATTGATGAGTTGATATATGAATATACGTGTTGGTGATAATTGTATTGTGTATGATTGATATGCTTTTGTGACTGATATGTGACACAATTCATTGTGTTGGTTTGTACTTGATTTATGGCGTATAGTGTGGTGAGAATATTATGTTTGTGTAATCGTGTGTTATTATATAATTATATGCAATTATATTATGATTGTGTTTCTCACCCTTCTGCTGTTTTTAATGCTCTATGAGGCATTGCTGATTAGATGCTGGAGGTCTTTTTGTGAAGCTTAGGTCTTCATTCTTTTGTCGGTCGGCTCTGATATGTAGCACCGGGTAGTCGGGTTATCGAGTGTGATTATTTTGTATTATGTATATGTATCTTTTGGATTGTACATGTATGATATTGGATATGACAGACAAACTTTTATGGTATATATACATGATATTCAGTTACGGATTTTCCGCTTTTATTCTGTAATTGAATTGTGGGTTGTAGGAACTCAGTTCCTTTGTTATGTGCTACCTGAATGTTGCATATTATATGAGCAGGTTGCTGTATGTTTGTTTCAAATTGATGTGACCCCTCGGTCTATGCCGTGAATGTTTTTAATTATACTCTGATGAAATTTTGGATTTTATTTATCGCTTTGTTAGATTGGGGGCATAGATTGGGGGTGTTACACCAAGCCTCCAAAGTCCAAGAATCTACATATAGCCATGCCAAACCTAAAAGAGCTAAAAAGTGCCAAGACTCCAATTTTGTTTCAATGCATTCAATGGATGCATCAAGGTGGCATGAACTGAAACAAGCTTAACTGAATGAGTCAAGCCTTATCTCTGAACCAAAAGACCATAGGCTTGTGCTCTAACCTCAAGTCAATGGCTAGAGGTGTAACACCCCATTTCTACCCGGTAATTATAATAAAATCAGAGTTAGAAAATTTTCAACATAAACGGGATATCACATTTTCAACTTTAAAATCAATCACATAATAGTTAATCATGAAAGATACATAACGATTCTAGGGAACATAAACCAACAAATAAATCTTCAACTTATAATCAACTTTGTCAACTGCAACGCAGCGGATTCATAAACAAATTAGTAGCATCTTTATCCAACATAAAACAACTTCAAATTAAACAAACAAGTAATTTTCGGCAATTTCACTAAAAATTCAGCATGTAGACAACTAAATTAAAGACACGCGTCATCCCCCCGAGTGCTACGTATCAGAGCGACAAACACCAACATCGAACTAAGGTAACCGGCTACTCCTCTTGATTACCTGCACGTTGCCAACATAGGGACAACATTCAAACAGAAGGGGTGAGTTACCGAATATTATAAATGGAGTGATAAATAATACGTAGGCAAGAATCATACAAATAATCACCACTTCACATCAACAACCAACAAACAAAAATCAACAACTTAAGAAAATGCAACTTTAATGCGACTCGACAATGTTATGCATGTGGTACCATCGGAGTAAAACTCCCAACTTAAAATTTCCAGTTTATCGAGGCATCAAGGCATAAGCCTTCAACTTTCAACTTTCAACTTGTGCCAATCCAGGCCAACGTGGTGTGAGCAACGACTCCGACATAAAATGCAATGTATGCTTTATGACATGCACAACTCATCAACATAAACAACTCAACAACTTTTACAACATAATCAACTTAAACGACATAGCAACTTTTATGACATAACCAAATTATATCAACGTTGGCTTATCAGCCTACAACTTACAATTTGTCCGTAAACCGGAACAACATTACAACTCAGCTGTACCTGTAACTCAACTTTTTCGACAGAATTTCAACGAAACAATTCAACAAAATTCACCTACTCATTTACCCGACTTACCCCGACAATTTTCGTTAAATTTCGGACAACTAAAATTTCCGCCTAAATCGGCTAAACCGACTAAAACTGTAGTGTTTTTAACTTCTGTTATTAATACCAGTTTATTATAAAATTCTGTTTTCTATTACTGCTACTAATTAAAATAAATTTCCAAGCTTCTGTCATGGGTTCTAATCAGTTCAGTTCCTGTCAAAAATTCTCTCTGCTATAATAAAAACCTGTTATTCATACTTAGTTTCATTTTCTGTCAAAAACTATTACTGCTACTTATTTTGATTTTTGTAAAAAAAAACTGTCGACTGATTCATGGATCCCGTGTTTCTGCTAATTATTGTTACTAATACATGATTTGTTAACATATGATTTTGGTTAATTCTCTAATCCTAACCTTCATGGTTTATTAAGACTAGTACACATATAAAACAAAAATGCCAATTCCTTACATTCATGGGTGGCCTGCGCCACCCTTGCTCTAGAAATTAAGTGGCTTGCGCCACATATCCTTAGGTGGCCTGCGCCACATCTTTATTTTCTTCAGTGGCTTGCGCCACATACTTCTCTTTGTTGTTTTGGGTGGCCTGCGCCACCCCTAAGTGAGGGATGGGTGGTCTGCGCCATCCGTGCATTTGTGAAAAGTGCCATTCGTCCCCAACCAAATTTCCATAAGAATTTAATTTCACTGCAACATTCCAAAAATTACCATCAATAATTTCACAAAAATCGACCAATTAATCTTTTCACAGACAATCAATTTCACAGGAATGCTCACAAAATCCATCCAACGATAAATTTCAATAACTTCAACACAGAAACAACAACATCACAACAAATCGACAACTTAACATTTTCACTGCAAGGTTCACAAAATCAATATCACACGGCAAAGTCACAATTTAACAACATCAATATTAATTCCCTCGCAGACAACAACACCTATCGAAAATCAATGGAAGAAAACTCATATAATCCCCAACCCTTATATCATTCATCATATCCCGGTTATAATAGTCGAACCCACCCTTACCTTGGATTAAAGGCAGCTCGACAATCGATCGGACTTCGGGAATTTGGCACCGGTAGCGGTTTCTCTCGCAACTTCTTCTCTCACGTTCGGTTCCACTTCTTCTCTAACTGATATTCCAAAGCCTCACTAATCTTTCTATTTCCTTTATTTTATTATAATAATAATATTCTAATATAATATCTAATGGGCCTAAAACATACACCCCTTAATTTACTAATTCCAACATGAAACCAAGCCCACTTAATGGAACACACTCCAACCACGATAGTATTACTACTACTATTATTCCACGACTATAATATTATTTCTAATATTATTTCTACGACTTACCAACTTAAAAAAATTCCGACTTAACGACTTAATTCACCGTAACACCAAAATCAACCGAATAATTCACAAACAATTAATTAAATATTCAATTAAATAAATAATTAAATATTTGGGCGTTACAACTCTCCCCCACTTAGAATATTTTCGTCCTCGAAAATTTACCTGATTCAAATAGCTCGGGATAGGAGTCTCGCATCTTGCTCTCCAATTCCCACGTCATGCCTTCTCCAGTAGCTCCCAACCAGACAACTTTCACCAACGTGATCTCTTTCCCTCGCAAAGTCTTCATTTCACGATCCGCGATTCGCACAGGCTTCGTCTCCACCGTGAGATTATCCCGTACTTGCACATCATCCATATTAACCATATGAGACGGATCTGGAATGTACTTCCGAAGTTGTGACACATGAAACACATCATGCAAATTCGAAAGATTTGGCGGTAACGCCATTCGGTAAGCAACTTTCCCAACTCTGTCCAAAATCTGATACGGACCAATAAAACAAGGAGTGAGCTTCTTAGACTTTAAAGCTCTTCCAACACCAGTCACAGGCATGACTCTCAAAAACACATGATCACCCGCTTGGAATTCCCAATCCTTCTTCCGCTTGTCATGGTAACTTTTCTGTCTACTTTGAGAAGCTTTCATTTTCTCTCGAATCAACTTCACCTTCTCGGTAGTTTCTCGAACTACTTCCGGTCCAAGTACTACACTTTCACCAGATTCATGCCAACACAACGGAGTTCTACACCTCCGACCATACAACGCTTCAAAAGGTGCCATTCCGATACTAGAATGGTGACTATTATTATAAGTGAACTCGATCAATGGAAGATAAGTATCCCACGAACCTCCCTGCTCAAGAACACAAGCTCTCAACAGATCCTCCAACGACTGAATAGTTCTCTCAGTTTGACCATCTGTTTGAGGATGATACGCCGAACTCAACCTCAACTTAGAACCCAATGCCTCTTGTAGGCTCTTCCAAAACGCTGACGTAAACCTCGGATCTCTATCCGACACAATACACAAAGGAACACCATGCAACTTCACAATCACTCGGATATAAATCTCTGCCAACTTTGCAATCGGATATGTGATGTTAATAGGTATAAAATGAGCCGACTTTGTCAACCTATCAACAATCATCCAAATTGAATCATGTCCTCTTGAAGTAATAGGCAACCCTGTCACAAAGTCCATAGAAATGCTATCCCATTTCCATTCTGGTACTTCCAACGGTTGCATCAACCCCGCAGGATTCTGATGCTCAACTTTCGACTTCTGACAAGTAAAACATGCATACACAAATCGTGCCACATCTTCTTTCATTCCGGACCACCAAAATATCTTCTTCAAGTCTTGATACATTTTAGTAGCTCCCGGATGAATTCTCAGATTACTTCTATGACCCTCTTCAAGAATCTTCTTTTTCATATCTGCATCATCTGGTATACAAATTCGATCATGCAGTCTCAACACACCTCGTGCGTCAATCTTAAAGTCACTCTTATCTGATTGACCACAATTATTCATGATGTCCACTAGTTTCACATCCCGCTTCTGAGCCTCTCGAATACTGTCCAGAAAATCATTGTTAATCTTTAACATACCCAGCATAACACTCTGCGGTGTCACTTCGCAAACCAAACTCATATCTCGAAACTGCTCAATTAATTCCAATTTCTTAATCATCATTGCTGACATGTGCAAGGTCTTTCGGCTTAAAGCATCAGCCACAACATTAGCTTTACTCGAATGATAATTCAAACCGAAATCATAATCTTTCAGCAATTCTAACCACCTTCGCTGTCTCATATTCAACTCTTTCTGATCAAACAAAGACTTTAAGCTCTTATGATCACTATAAACTTCAAATCTAGAACCATAGAGATAATGCCTCCAAATCTTCAGCACAAAAACCACTGCAGCAAGTTCCAAATCATGCGTAGGATAATTCCTTTCATGAGTTCTCAACTGTCGAGATGCATAAGCAATTACTTTATTATTCTGCATAAGCACACCTCCTAAACCCATCAACGAAGCATTACAATAAACCACAAACGATTCTCCTGGATTCGGTAATGTCAAAACCGGAGCCGACGTCAACCTCTTCTTCAATTCTGTAAAATTTTCCTCGCACTGAACATCCCACACAAAAGCTTTACTTTTACAAGTTAATCTAGTTAACGGAAGTGCCAACTTAGAAAATCCTTCAATAAATCTTCTATAATAACCAGCTAGTCCCAGAAAACTTCTAATCTCAGTAGCCGACCTCGGAGTTTCCCATTGCAACACAGCATCTACTTTAGAAGGATCCACGACAATGCCACTACCTGAAATCACATGACCAAGAAAACTAACTTCTTTAAACTAGAACTCGCACTTGGACAGCTTCGCATATAACTTCTTGTCTTTCAAAACTTCTAACACTGTTCTCAAATGTTCCTTATGCTCTTCTTCTGACTTAGAATAAATCAGAATATCATCAATGAATACAACCATAAAACGATCCAGATAAGTATGAAAAATGCGGTTCATGTATTCCATGAATACTCCCGGCGCATTAGTAACACCGAAAGGCATCACTGAATACTCATAATGTCCATACCATGTTCTGAACGCCGTCTTCTGAATATCCTCATCTTTCACTTTAATCTGATGATAACCCGATCTCAAATCAATCTTGCTAAACACACGAGCACCCACCAACTAGTCCATAAAATCATCTATCCTCGGGAGTGGATACTTGTTCTTAATTGTTACTTTATTCAGCTGTCTATAATCAACACAAAGTCTCATACTTCCATCTTTCTTCTTTACTAGCAACACTGGAGCTCCCCACGGCGATACACTTGGTCTTATAAACTTCTTCTCAAGTAATTCTTCCAACTGCTTCTTTAATTCAGATAACTCGGATGCCGACATTCTGTATGGTGCCATCGAAACAGGTCTAGTACCAAGTACAAGATCAATTGCAAATTCAACCTCTCTCTCTAGCGGCACATCAGGAATTTCATCAGGGAAAACTTTAATAAATTCATTCACCACTTGCAATTCTTCAATCTTAGCTTTACTCTCAATAGACAATGTTGCCATCAACGAAAACATCTGAGCTTCTTCTTTCATCAATTGATGTAACTCTCTGAAAGACAACAACCCAACTCCTTCCTCTTCAGGAGTAGAAAACCTCACCGACTTACGATAACAATTTATATGAACATAGTTATACTCTAACCAGTTCATACCTAGGATTACATCCATTCCGGTCAGCGGCAAACAAACCAAATCAACATAAAAGTCTTTATCGAAGATCGATAAAGGACACCTTAAACACACAAGAGAAGTAGTCACCGATCCCTTAGCTGGAACCTCGACGATTAATTCTCCATTCATAGTAGACAATTTAAGACCCAATCTTTGAACACAATCAGCAGAAACAAAACAATGTGTAGCACCAGTATCAATAATAGTAATTAAAGGAGTACTATTAATGAAACATGTACCTCTGATAAGTCTGTCCCCGATAGGGGTGGCAAAACGGGCCGCCCGCCCCGCCCCGCCAAAAGCCCGCCAAAAAAAAGAGCGGGGCGGGCATGCCCGCTAAGTGAAATGGGCATGAAATTTAAGCCCGCCCCGCCAAGGTAGCGGGTTGGCGGGCGGCGGGCCGGCTCGCCTTCTTTTTTTTATAATTTTTTTCCATTTTTTAAATAAATTAAAATGCTTTATTTTTTTACATTTCAATACTAATTTCATTACCCTGCTATGAGTATACATATTACCTTTTCAAAAATACAGTATAATTCAACACAATATTTAACAAGCAATTAACAATATAATTATAATTTTTAACAAGCATTTTTAATAAACAATGAATAGTATAATTACAATTTTTAATTTTTAAGATGTACATTAACCAAACTTTAAAGAATAGTAGTACTCGTTCTTCTTAATTAAAGCAAATGCTAATTAAAACTAACAAAAAATAAAAGTTTAAAATGAATAAAATAATTTAATTAATTTTAGCGGGCTGGCGGGCCAACCCCGCCCCGTTTTGTATTTCGCCCGCGGGGATTTTAGCTTTGGCGGGGCGGGCGAAGCGGGTAGGCGTGTCCAAAATCCCAACCCAGCCCGCCATTTTTTGGCGGGTGGCGGGCCGGCCCGGCGGGCTCCGGCCCGTTTTGCCACCCCTAGTCCCCGTTAGCTGTCTGAGTTCCTGCTAACGCGAACACTTTTCCGGTCTGAGCTTTCTTTGGCTTCTGACACTGATTACCAATATGCCCCTCTTCACCACAATTAAAACATATCATCTCCTTATGCTTGCAATCAGATATTGCATGTCCAATCTTACCACATCGGAAACACCTCTTCACCTCAGCAGTACACACAGTACTCTTATGTCCAGATTTTCCACACTTGAAACAAGTTATGCCAGCAGGAGCATCTCCCCTACTAGTCTTCTTGCCCTCAGTCGCTCTCTGTTTACCTTTTCCAGCTGGAGCATCATAAGGCTTGCCACGATTCTGTTGTTGCTTGCCTCTTCTATCGCTAACAATCTTGTAGTGAGCATTGTTGTCCTCTTCATAAATTCTTTAACTATCGACTAAATCAGAAAAGACACGAATCTTCAGATACCTGTTGCACCCAAAAATTTGCCCTCCTTACTTTATTACTAACTGACTTATGTTGCATTGCATTTTGCATTATCATGTGTGCATATCATTGGTTCTTAGCATGGGGTCAAGGTGCCAGAGGCAGTGCTTCAGAGGGTCAAGCAAGAGTCCTGGTATTGTCCAAGAGAGCTCAGGTGGATCATCCTCTCCTAACCAGTGCATAGATTAGGGTTTTGAGATTCTTGGGTTTATTGCTTCAATGGGCAAGCTCCTTGGGTTTTTATCATCATCAAAAGGCATATCTTATCTTTGTTGGAGAGGATACACATCATATTCAGGGGAATTTGGATTTGGAGACTGTGTTATTTCCTACTAGACTGAGGGTACCACAACTAGGGTTTGCTATAAAGTCAGTTTATTTCTGATTTTTTGGGTAAGACTTGATTCCATGGTATTACTTGGGTCCCCAAGTATCTAGGGATGGGAGTTTGTCCCTCAGTTTGGTTCAGGAGAGACTTAATTGATCAGAAGATTGAGAATCAGGTGAATTGGGTAAAAGTCAACAGTGAGAGGAGAAGTCAACTGTGGAATTTTGAGGTTCTCTCCAAGGGTTTTAAGGTCTCACATCCTCATATGGTCATCAAAATTCAAGTTTCACACCATTTATCAAAAATCAGGAGTTGGTGCAAAAGTTACCAAAAATGGAAATGACTTGTAATTTGAAGTTTCCTTTTTGGGCAAGTTCCTGTACTGCATTCAACTTGACTTTTCATCATCAAGAAAGCTTCAAATGAATTTTTCTCCAACATGAAAGTTGAAGATATTTTTCTCCTCTTTCCAACAAGTACTAGTGGGTCTCCATATCATTTGTGAAACTCCAGTTATTATCAAAAGAAGGCAAAGTGGTTTTTAGGATTTTTCATGGCTCCATTTTCACAACTTTGGGCATAATGACCTATAATCAATTCCATTGTTTCATGTCACTTTCTAATGTCAAAGAACAATACCTAAGGAACATTTTAGACCTTTGAAGCAAGTGGTTTCATGGTGTATGTATCACTTATCCTCCATTATTCAAAATTCCCAAATTATTTAAAAGTCATGCATCAAATGGTTTCAAGGCCCAATGTCAATGTGGGTGTAATTAGCAATTCAAATGCAAGTGATCTATCATGAAACTTTCAAATATACATGCATGGAGGAGGTGTACTTAACATAATGTGATTTTTCAAAATTATTCAAGAACTCATTAAACAATGAATTGCCCAAGCCCAATTCATTATCAGAGGAAAACCCTAGCCTATTTAAACCTATCCATGCACTGGTTGGACAGTTTTACACGTGATATTTTGGAGAGAAAAAATTTTAACCCTAATTCTTGAATTCATTAGATCTCCTAATCTACAAGGAGTTTCTTCAAAGTTCTTCCACAAATCTTCTCCTGGTGATCTCTAGAACACAACCCAACCACCATTCGCAACCAAAAGCAAAGATTAGAGTGGCACCATCTCAGGTTGGTGGATTTTTTCGTGGTCGTGCAACTTGAATTTTTTACGTGTATATTGTTGTGTGATTATCACTGATCATACTGATGTGATTTGTTTTGAATATGGATGCGTATATCGCTTGTATGGTGTGTTTGAAGTTTTATGCCCTAACCTTAATCTCTTCGTTTTTCAATATATATTGGTTATTTGTGAATTTGGAGTGCACATTCGAAATCCTTGTGAAAATCTGGTTGGATTAGTGTAGTTGTTTGCAGTTTCTGGGCAGTTTCAGGTGGACGTTCATCCCAGACGGCGGACGGAACCCTAATCCCGTCGCCGGAAAAGGTTGCAGGTCGCCGGAGGAATTTTGGGGAAGATGACGTTGTGGCCGTTGGATCTTGGGATCTGACGGTCCATAGCGTGCCACGTTTATATCCTTTATTTTTTTTCTGATTTTAATTTATTAATCATGTGTTATTTACCCCACGAGTCTTACCATGTTCTACCAATTGGAGCTTTTATTTTTATTTACTTTTTATATGCGTTGACTAATCCTGGACCATGTGATGAATCGTCTGGTGGAAAACGTGCCAACAAATTAAAATTACATGTGCCTTGCACATGGCTGGTGTATGGTATTCAGTTCTCTTTGGTGTGTGTGCGTACATGGTTAGTGTGGTGTACCTTCTCATCATGACCACTCATCATAACTACTTGTGCTTTGTGTTGACTTGTTTGAGACGCAGGATTGATCCTAAGGCAGGTAAGCAGTCAACCCAGTTGACTAAGGCCCATCCTTATTTCTTTTTATTTTATTTTTTTGCTGATGGGTTGGGCTGCTATCCGTACCCCCCACTCTTCAGCCCATACCATTCCAATGCATCTTTCTTATTACTTGTACCCCCCACGCCATTTATTTCATTTAATTTTTATTCTAATTCATTTTTAATTTTTAAAAATATATTATTGCACTAAAAAATTACTAAAAAATTCATGCATCATATTTATCATTTTATAAAATTTTTACAAATTTTATTTTTTATTTTTATTTTATTTTTATCACCTAAACTAATTATTTAGTTAATTTCTTTTTGCATTACTCATATCATGCATACATAAATTTCTTTATTTTATTTCTCTGCAACCATAAAATATTTTTAATCCATTCTTTTTGCATCCATTAGGTGACATATTAAATTGCATAAAATTATTTTTGTTTCATTTTTAAATTTATTTCATATTGCATTTTAGTCCTTCCCTTTGGCACATTGAATCCCACCTCTCACCTAAACTTTGCCTAATTGTTTAAGTGACTAACATCTTGAATTTTTGCAGGAATTTTTGATGTGTTGTTTATATCTAGTTGAGAAACCTTGATATTTAATTTGGGAATTTTAGGAGTTATTTATCTAATTATTTGATTTGCTTTCACTTGAGATCTGCTTATATGTGTGTTTCTGATCATGCCTAAGTCCTTGTTTGAAAGGCACTTGTGCCATTTGCCTTGGGGTTGTTTCTTTGATTTCTGAATTCATGTTTGGATCATTATCACTATTGTTTTCCATTGTTTGATTTTCACTTGCCTTGATATTATGTATGTCCGTTTCTCACTAACCTTTTATGCAGGGACTAAGGTAAGTTCTTTAAGGGTATGGATAAGTATCCATGGCCACCCTTACTCTTCTTCCTTCTCTCATCTCTTTCCTTTAGGTTTAGGTTGTTGTCAAACCTCACTAACCGTAGGTCACCCATGCATGACAACTTTAGGACTCATAGTCCCCCTTTAGAGTTACCCTTGTGTCTTCTCTCTTCTCATCTCAAACTTCTTGAAAACACTTAATAAGTATAAAGTGTATTGCGCACGAGGCTTAAGTGTGGGGAATAAGAAATGAGGGGCTTCCTCTCATCTTTCTAGAGTGCTTAGCGAGCGTCCTGTCTTGGGACGATGCGTTAAGTATTCGCCCCTGTGCCCTAGACTTTGGTGCAATGCAGCTTAGGAACTAACTTAAGCCACTTCTGTCCTAAAAAATACAAACACACTTCAAACCTTTTTGTCCTTCGGGATTGTCAAACTAAAGGATATTTTCAAAAAGGGCACGTTACTTTCCGTCTGAGTCGCAAACAGGCATCGACCCTAACTGCCGGACGTGAACTTAGCGTCGCTCATAAAAAACACAAAAAGAACCTGGTCCGAACTAGGTTGACTCTGAATTCCCCATTGCACAAGGGGGTACGTAGGCCTAGGACGTCGACGTCCTACCGAGTCTGTCTTAGTCTTTCCCTTCCCCGTCTTAGTACAACCCTAGATGATAGGATAACTCACCCTTAGAATAGACAACAAGCGTGGATCCCATCGAGTACGATGGACGCGTGGGGTGCTAGCACCTTCCCCTCGCGTAACCGACTCCCGAACCCAGGCTATGGTTGCGATGACCATTCCTTTCCCTCTTCCTCAGGTTTATGCGGTGTTCCCTTTCCCTCTCTTGGGATAAATTTGCACGGCTGGAGACTCTGTTTTTCCGCGCCACTCTCGCGTTTGTACCTGGATGAAAATCCTGGGAGCGACAGCTGGCGACTCTGCTGGGGAATCTGGTTGACCTATGCTAGTCCATCCCTAAGCGAGTCAGTCCTAGCGCTTGCTTGTCTTTGTTCTCTTTGGGTGTTTGTTTTTGTTTTGCTTTATGTGTTGTATTTTATTTTTATTTTTACCGCATTTTTTGCATTTCATTTATTATTACTGTCATACTGCTGTGTTGTGCTGGCTGTCTTTGTTTTGCAGGTTGGGTGGGACCGAGAGATAAGCCCAATACCCAGGCTTGAGTATACCCTAGGACTAGAGTGGAAAGTAGTGGGACCTACGTGCCCGCTTGGTACGTTTGTGTGTTCACGAAATTCACGACCAGACGAGGCTATCTTGGGACGCATTCTAACGTGTGTGTCTTGCGCATGTTGGGATGTCGATCTAGAGAGCTGTAGACTCTGGTGACCGATCATCGAGGACCTTAGTGGAAACACCCCTCTTTAGTGGTGACAGTGGCAGACCACATCCCGTGGCAAACCCATTCGCACCCGAGGGCCCGCTTTGGAACTCGCATAGGATGGCCCCTACGTTTTGAGGAGAATCAGTGGAGGCGCTCCTCGATTGACGATAGTACTGTACCCCGAGGGATGAATGTACTATTGTTTCTCGACCTCAGTGCCAAAGCTGAGTACCTTCTGCTTTGGAGAATCAGTTGAGGCCTCCTCGATTGATGATGATGCCAAACCATAAATGGTGAACGTATCATCGTTTCTCGACCTGAGAGCCCGGGATACTGAACATCCTAGTACCCACACGTGAGAGGGGATGGGTGTTTGCAGATTTACAGGTAACCGAAACCTTCAACCTACCCTGTTTTTCTGGATTTCTCATCAATGTCCGATTATTTGGGTTCTTGGTTATCTCAGTGGTTCAGAATTCTGGTTTTTTGGGTTGTGGTTCTCGTTCAGTTAACAGCACAGCACATCCAGCAGTGTTGCCTTGACCCCATGTTTGCATGAGCATATCATTTTCTTGCATTCTAACATGTTTGACATTTTTCAGGGCTTGCATCTTACTCTTGATTCCGGTTTTCTGAGGTTACTTCAGCATGGATGTCCAGAGAAAGAAGGTTGTTGCCTATTCGTTCCCAGATCCGACTTTGACATTGATTCACAAGCTAATTAATATGGCTGGTCCTGGAGTTTGTACAGAGTTCAGTGGAGTGTATGGGAGACTTTTGAAGTTTGTTTATAATATTTCTAAGTATGAGAAGGATGCCATTCGTACGCTTCTTCAATTCTACGATCCGTCTTTGCGCTGCTTCACATTCCCAGACTACATCTTGGCCCCAACGTTGGGAATCCCCATCAGGCATGATATAGTTTTCTTTTCTGAAGAACACCCTGGGGTAAAAGAAATGGTTGTTGCTCTTCATATTAGTGAATCTGTTCTGAACAGTAATATTGAAGAAAAATAAGGAGTTAAGGGTTTCCTATTGAAGTTCCTGTTTGATCAAGCCTGCATACATGTCAAAGAGAAGAATTGGACTGCTTTCCAAGCTATCCTAGCTATGTGCATCTATGGGATTGTCCTGTTTTCGAATATTCCTGATCTGGTGGATATGCATGCCGTCAGAATCTTTATTTCGAAGAATCCTATACCTATCTTGCTAGGTGATGTGTATCACTCAGTTCACTACAAGAATGAGAATAGGCGTGGAAAAACTGTGAGTTGCTGTGCACCGCTCTTAGCTACTTGGTTTCTGAGTCATCTCCCTGAATCTGGCGTTTTCGTTGATACGAAAGATTCTCTGAAATGGTCAAAGAGGGTAATGGGCTTGACTGCTGACAACATTGTTTGGTTTAATCGTGACTTGCTAGGAATGGAGATTATTTGCAAATGCGGAGAATTCCCTAATGTACCCTTGATAGGGAGGAAAGGTGGAATTAACTATAATCCCTCCTAGCTATCAGGCAGTTTGGTTATCCTTTGAAAGGTCCACTCGAAGAGCGAGATGTCCGAGAGTCCTTATTCTTCAATGGTATTGAGGATCAAGGGTTGATAAGGAAGATTGTGAATGCTTGGAAACAGGTGACCAAGAAGGGTAAAATTCCATTCGGGAAAAGTAACAATGGGGCATTCCCTTCCTATAAAGAGTGGATTAAGAAGAGAGCAGAATAGGAGCTTCTTCCATTCCCGGTGGAACCACCTTTGTATCCCTTGGTGATCGAGCCTCCTACCACCGTTCAGTTGGAGAAGTATAACAAATTATGGGCTGAAAAGGAAAGGCTGCGGGAAGAAAATAGTGAGCTAAAAAGAGAGATTTATCAGTGGAAGCATGAGCGGGGTGAAGCTGTTGATACCGCCAAGTTGAAGACAGAGCTCCTTGCTAAAGTAGAAAAAGAGCTAGCGGACATGGTCACATCCAGACAAAAGATGAAGGAAGCTTTGGATGGTATCAGTAAGGTTCTCGAATCTAAGAAGGAGGAATTAGACAAGGCTTTGCTGAAAATCCACAGGTTCAATGATCACCAAGAAACTGCCATGGCTGAGAATAAGAGAAAGGAAGACGACTACCTAGCTAAGATTGATCATCTAAAGTCGACGCTCAAGAAGAAAGACGCTGAGATTGTGTCAGAAGTATTCAAGAGACAAGCAGTCGAGGGTCGACTTAATGAAGCCATAGCCTCCATAGAGGAACTGAAGGTCCAAGCTGAAGTGAAGAGATCTAGACATGAGGGACCTAGCATGGATGATGCTTCTGGAGAAGACGCTTGGGAGTTACATTGCCGATACTTGGATGGGATCATACACAGGAGAGGCCTTCTCATTCAAGGACTAATTCAGAGACCAAAGCATCCCGACACCAGAAAGCTGTTCGAGGAAATTCAAGACTAGTGCAGAAAGCATAATGGATGGGGGGATTGACACTTGTGAACTTTGATGATATGCCATAGTTTTCTGTTCTCTTTTATTGTATTTAGGATCACCACCAGGCCTGTTGGTTGGGACCTATGTTTTGTGTTCAGACTTGTTATCTCGGATTTGTGATTGTTGACATTTGGTTTTTCTATGGTTTTCTTAATATATGAGCAGGAGTTCCATTATATCTTATTGATTAAACCGGAATCAAGGGGTGGATCGCCCTGCGAATATTCAAACATGTTCATTTGCATTTACATATTCATAATCATTTTGCATAATCATTTTGCATGACAGGTGTTTATCTCCAGTATTCTTATCTTGTTCCAATCTCAGAATTGCAGACTTAACTCCTCAGGCCGTTCAGGAGTTGATTATGGAGCAAGTTCAAGCTGGGTTGAGGGAAATGCGAAGCCAGATGGGGCAATTTGGGGAAGACATGCTCCAGGAGCAGAGGATGCTGAGGGAGGAGATCAATCAGTTGAAGACTCAGATGGGTTTGATCATGGAAATTTTGAATAGGGTGTTGAAGAAGGAAGACAGTCCTGTGCCCGCTTCCACAGCAGAGGTTCTCATTCCTCCCATCTCTTTGGGGTCTCCTCTAGACCATGGATTACCTCGTGGATCCTCTCCCCCGTCAGAGCTTTTTCATCAACAACCGTTTCTTGAGGGTCTTAATCCAGAGAAGCTTGATAAGAAGTTTGATCAGATTCCGATGCCATACGCTCAGTTGCTTCAGCACTTGCTCAAGTTTTAGCTAATTGAATTGATTGCTGCGGGACCTCCACACACCAAGTTTCGTATGGGTTCCAATGTCCATGATAGGTGTGAATTCCATTCAGGGGCACCTGGTCATAATGTTGAAGATTGTAAGATGCTCAAGTACAAAGTCCAAGAGCTCATTGATTCAGGGGCAATCAAGTTTACATCAGTTGGCACTGGTAAACAAAGTGATGTTACTCCCAGTGTTGCAAAGGGACTGAGGACTCCCTCTTTTACCAAAGGATCCACCTCGCGTCAGGGATCTCTTCCACAACCCTTGTTTGTGCCTCAGCCGAATACGGAAAGGAAAGTGCAATCGCAGGTGAGGCGTCCAAATCAGCATCGACAGCAGAATTATCAACAACAGGGGCAACTGAGACCAAGAAGGCCCAACAGGATATTCGATCCTATTCCTATCCCTTATAGTCAGTTGTTTGCTCGTCTGCTCGAGAACTCTCTGATTCAGACGAGGAGTACCACGCCGGTACCATACCCTATTCCTCTGGATTATGACATGACTACTAGGTGCGAGTTCCACTCGGGAACGTTTGGGCATACGATTGATGAGTGTAAGGCATTCCAGCACAAGGTGCAAGACCTGGTAGACTCAGAGATCATTGTATTCACTGAAGATGATATGTACATCAATTGAAGCCTCCTTTCTAAAATGAACACCCAGTCTACAAGTACGTCCAGGCAGGATTAAGCTTCCTCAGCAATGGCAATCTTCAGCTTCTTTACTGCATTTTCATTTGTAGTTTTTTATTTCTTGTTAAAGCATCGTATGTATGCAAGACTTGTTTGTTTTTTATGATGATATTAATGCAATGAGTATGTTTTCCTTGAAGTAATCCATTCGTATTCACTCTTAAATGTTTTTATGCACTGCAATACCAATTTTCTTTGTTTAGAACTCTTGAGGGAGGATGACGAAATAAGAACGCAGGTTTCTAATGGTACGCTTTTGGATAGAACCCTGTTGAGGATGTACAGGCATTGTTTCAAACCCCTAAACACTGGAGATATAAGGGAGATAGACCCTCGTTAACCCCTTTGACCCTTGAAGTAGGAGTTTCCTTCGTATGAAAAAACCCTCATAATTAACCCAGGGGCAGGGTAGGCGTCAGTAAGTTTGACCGAGCGTTCAAATTTCAAGGAGAGTGTGCGTCTAAGGATCCATTACCTTCTTCCCACCAACAAGAGATGCGAAACCACGATGGTCATCCATCAACAACTAAGGAGTGAGATAGTCACAACCCTGTCAAGCAAGTAAGACAACCAGTGTCACACGCTTTGTTCAAAAGAGGGATATAAAAAGAAAGAAAAGAGAAAAGCCCGCTAAGTCGAAGCGACTTAGGCAAAAGTTAGGGCATCCCGCTGGACTTCAAAATCGAAAAAACTCAAAAGAGCCAGTCCAGGCAAAAATTAGGGATCAAAAAGGCAAAAGAAAGAAAAGGCGAAAAGCGTTACAAAAGAAAATCTTCTATAAGAACAAACTCGTGTGATTATTGACACAAAAAGGGGTGACTGTCATTCCAAAACCTCCTTAGGTGTCAAACCATTAGTTGCATGGACTCCTTGAAGATCATAAACCTTCGGAGAGATGAGCGTTTGTGTCAGATTAACTGAACCTAGGACTGGAAAACATCACGAATAGTGGGTGGGCACCGATAAACTTTGAGCCATAAATCCTTTTTCTGAAACCGTGAACCAAACCACGTTACAACCCTTAAAAGTCCTAATTGAAACAGGGTTTATTCCGAGAGCGCACTTCAACAGGATAGCGTTCCTGACTCCTATGAGTTGTGCTAATAAGATTTGTTGGTATTGCATGTGCGCATTGTTTTGCCATTCAAAAAAATCAAGGTCGCATCCCAACTAGTGATTCGTTCACAGGGTTTTGCGACGTATTTTCAATAAAACTTCAAGGTTAACATGAGTGTTGCATTAGAATTGTCATTCTCATAATAAACATTTTCTGCTTGCATGTGTTTGATATCAGATAGGCTTACACAGTGAACGTCAGTCAAGAAGCTTGATCCTGCCAAGTTGGGATGCTTGAAAATTCCGAAGGACAATCATATCAAAGGGCATGCTGCCAAGAGACTCAGTGTAGAGTGGGATCTACCCAATAAGTCGTGTTAAGATGTAGCCAATCTGGGGCAGTCACGTCGAGAAATCTCTCCGAAATTCAGTTATTCTGGGGCATTCATTCTAAGATCAGGGGCAAAGTCAGTTCAAAGCTCATATTGAGGCAGGCCATCCCTAGAGCGTGAGAAGTTATCCTCTCCAGAAGACGGTTAATCAGGAGCACCTCCTCAAGGTTCAAAATACTAAAGCAGAGTATTTTCAAGTCATTACGACCCCTTTCGAGGTAATGTACTTCATGGATTATGAAGACTAGGGAAGTTATGTCGAGATATGATAAATCTCTCCAAGAGTTTGAAGACCCTAGGGCAGTGCGAACGCCCGTTCTTCTGTAAAATCCTCTAGAGATGATTTCTTCCATTAGACCTGGTGGTCTGGGACAAGTGGAAAGTTCAAAGGGCCGTTTATGAACATAAAGACAAGTCAGGTTGCAGGGCAACAGGATTGTACTCTCCCAGCAGTTTGCTCTCCCCAGCATTGAGATTGCTCCTTCCCCAGCAGGGAAAAACTTTCCTCAGCAGAGCAGACCTTCCCCAGCAGGAGACTTGGGAAGCATTTTCTCCGGATCAAGACATTGTCTCCCCACAGAATCAGGGTGTTCGCCCTCCCCATCCAGTCAGGAAGCGTGCTTTCACCGACGATGTCGTATTCTACTCCCCAGCAAGGTGAGAGTAAGGTCATTCTCCCCATCAGCAGGCTAAGTATCCCCAAGCAAGATAGTATCATGGACAGTTTTCCCCAAGCAGGATGGTATTATGGGCTGGAATCCCCCAGCAGGTCCTAAGCCCAATTGGTTATTAGCAATCCTCAGCAACGGACTTCCAGGCACTCATTCTCAGCTCCCCCAGCAGAGGAGAAATCTCAGGTTTTGGATAAAGACAGGTGTGGCCCCCGGTAGTTCTCTCGGGATGTCATCCCCAACAAAAGTTGTTGATCTGAAAAGTCGATCAGTATGACCCTTCTCAGCAGAGTTCCTGGATTCAGAAGACAATTTATTTTTGTCATCCCCAGATGAATTGGTTTTTCTCTCCGGCATTTATTTTACTGGAAATACCCTTTTTGCATATCATAAGCATTCACATTGCATCCTCAAACGCGTAGCATTTCCATGTCGTATGGAGCATTACGCCATTATTCAAACATTTGCATTCGAAGCATAAGCCAGGTTTGATACTTTCTTTGCCAGTTCTCTTTCTCAGCAGAGATGGTATAACTCAGGAGATTTTGGAGGGATGCGTTCCTCATACTTGTGCTCCCCGGCAGAGTCTTTTATTTAGACTCCTCCTTTCCCCAGCGGAGCCATCTTATCTGTGGATCATGGGTCCGTTAGAAGTTTGTCTGGCCTTTCTCTTTTGTGAAATCCCGTTCTTACCTGACATATTTTGTTTGCCAGAGGTGATTAAAACCAGAAGTTTTGTTTCACGTTATCCCCAGTGAAGTCGCCGTTTGTCTTGCTAGTTTCTCTTTATCAGCAGAGGTAGCAATCTTTCAGATATTTCTTTTGTCAGTTTCCCTTTATCAGCAGGGATGGAATTTTGCTAGTTCTCTTTATCAGCAGAGATAGCAATCTTTTGGAGATTTCTTCGTCAGTTCCCTTTATCAGCAGGGATGGCATTGGTATTGCTAGTTTCTCTTTATCAGCAGAGATAACAATCTTTCGGATATTTCTTTTGTCAGTTTCCCTTTATCAGCTGGGATGGCATTGGTATTGCTAGTTTCTCTTTATCAGCAGAGATAGCAATCTTTCGGGTACTTTCTTCGTCAGTTCCCTTTATCAGCAGGGATGGCATTGGTATTGCTAGTTTCTCTTTATCAACAGAGATAGCAATCCTTCGGATATTTTCTTCGTCAGTTTACCTTTATCAGCAGGGATGGAATTTGTATTGCTAGTTTCTCTTTATCAGCAGAGATATTAATCTTTTGAAGACCGTCTTTCGTCAGTTCCCCTTATCAGCAGGGATGACATTCATGTTGCTAGTTTCTCTTTATCAGCAGAGATAGCAATCTTTCGGAGATTTCTTTTGTCAGTTTCCCTTTATCAGCAGGGATGGCATTTTGCTAGTTCTCTTTATCAGCAAAGATAGCAATCTTTCGGAGATTTCTTTTGTCAGTTTCCCTTTATCAGCAGGGATGACATTCGTGTGGCTAGTTTCTCTTTATCAGCAGAGATAGCAATCTTTCGGAGATTTCTTTTGTCAGTTTCCCTTTATCAGCAGGGATGGCATTTTGCTAGTTCTCTTTATCAGCAGAGATAGCAGTCTTTCAGATATGTTCTTCGTCAGTTTCCCTTTATCAGCAGGGATGGCATTTATCTTGCTAGTTTCCCTTTATCAGCAGGGATGACATTCGTGTGGCTAGTTTCACTTTATCAGCAGAGATAGCAATCTTTCGGAAGTTTCCCTTTATCAGCAGGGATGGCATTTTGCTAGTTCTCTTTATCAGCAGAGATAGCAGTCTTTTGGATATGTTCTTCGTCAGTTTCCCTTTATCAGCAGGGATGACATTTTGCTAGTTCTCTTTATCAACAGAGATAGCAGTCTTTCGGATATGTTCTTCGTCAGTTTCCCTTTATCAGCAGGGATGGCATTTATCTTGCTAGTTTCCCTTTATCAGCAGGGATGGCATTTGTTTTGCTAGTTTCGCTTTATCAGTAGGGATAACAATCTTTTGGAGTTTTTCTTTCGTCAGTTTCCCTTTATCAGTAGGGATGGCATTTGTTTTGCTAGTTTCTCTTTATCAGCAGAGATAGCAATCTTTTGAAGATAATCTTTTCGTCAGTTTCCCTTTATCAGCAGGGATGGCATTTATCTTGCTAGTTTCCCTTTATCAGCAGGGATGACATTTGTTTTGCTAGTTTCTCTTTATCAGCAGAGATAACAATCTTTCGGATATTTTCTTTGTCAGTTCCCTTTATCAGCAGGGATGACATTGATATTGCTAGTTTCTCTTTATCAGCAGAGATAGCAATCTTTCGGATATTTTCTTCGTCAGTTCCCTTTATCAGCAGGGATGACATTGATATCGCTAGTTTCAATTTATCAGCAGAGATAGCGATCTTTTGGATAGTTCTTCGTCAGTTTCTCTTTATCAGCAGGGATGGCATTTATTTTGCTAGTTTCCCTTTATCAGCAGAGGTGGCATCAGTTTGCTAGTTTCTCTTTATCAGCAGAGATAGCGATCTTTTGGATAGTTCTTCGTCAGTTCCCTTTATCAGCAGGGATGGCATTTATTTTGGCCAGTTTCCCTTTATCCGCAGGGATGGCATCAGTTTGCTAGTTTCTCTTTATCAGCAAAGATAGCGATGGCATTTGTTTTGCTAGTTTCTCTTTATCAGCAGAGATAGCAAGCTTTGAAGATATTCTTTTGTCAGTGTCCCTTCATCAACAGGGATGGTATTTATTTTGCTAGTTTCTCTTTATCAGCAGGGATAACAATCTTTTAGAGATTTCTTTCGTCAGTTCCCTTTATCAGCAGGGATGGCAGTTTATTTTGCTAGTTCTCTTTGTCAGCAGGGATAACGATCTTTTGAAGATTCTTTTCGTCAGTTCCCTTTATCAGCAGGGATGGCATATTTCGAGATTCCTTTGTCAGTTTTCTTTATCAGCAGAGATGACGTAACTTGGGAGAGTTTGTTTCACTCTATACCCAACATAGCTAGCACTCGTCCGTATTGTGACAGTACAACATTTATGGCTAATCCTCCAGCAGAGGATTGCAAATTTCCGGGTTCTTTGGTATTCAATCTCCGTACATCCTAATTGTCTGAAAGCCGTCGCTATCATACCTTCAGGACCAAGTTGATTGAATAGGGGCAGCTGTTGCACCCCAAAATTTGCGCTCCTTACTTTATTACTAACTGGCTTATGTTGCATTGCATTTTGCATTATCATGTGTGCATATCATTGGTTCTTAGCATGGGGTCAAGGTGCCTGAGGCAGTGCTTCAGAGGGTCAAGCAAGAGTCCTGGTATTGTCCAAGAGAGCTCAGGTGGATCATCATCTCCTAACCAGTGCATAGATTAGGGTTTTGAGATTCTTGGGTTTATTGCTTCAATGGGCAAGCTCCTTGGGTTTTTATCATCATCAAAATGCATATCTTATCTTTGTTGGAGAGGATACACATCATATTCAGGGGAATTTGGATTTGGAGACTGTGCTATTTCCTCCTAGACTGAGGGTACCACAACTAGGGTTTGCTATAAAGTCAGTTTATTTCTGATTTTTTGGGAAAGACTTGATTCCATGGTATTCCTTGGGTCCCCAAGTATCTAGGGATGGGAGGTTGTCCCTCAGTTTGGTTCAGGAGAGACTTAATTGATCAGAAGATTGAGAATCAGGTGAATTGGGTAAAAGTCAACAGTGAGAGGAGAAGTCAACTGTGGAATTTTGAGGTTCTCTCCAAGGATTTTAAGGTCTCACATCCTCATATGGTCATCAAAAGTCAAGTTTCACACCATTTATCAAAAATCAGGAGTTCGTGCAAAAGTTACTAAAAATGGAAATGACTTGTAATTTGAAGTTTCCTTTTTGGGCAAGTTCCTGCACTGCATTCAACTTCACTTTTCATCATCAATAAAGCTTCAAATGAATTTCTCTCCAACATGAAAGTTGAAGATCTGTTTCTCCTCTTTCCAACAAGTACTAGTGAGTCTCCATATCATTTGTGAAACTCTAGTTATGATCAAAAGAAGGCAAAGTGGTTTTTAGGGTTTTTCATGACTCCATTTTCACAACTTTGAGCATAATGACCTATAATCAATTCCATTGTTTCATGTCACTTTCTAATGTCAAAGAACAATCACTAAGGAACATTTTAGACCTTTGAAGCAAGTGGTTTCATGGTGTATGTATCACTTATCCTCCATTATTCAAAATTCCCAAATTATTTAAAAGTCATGAATCAAATGGTTTCAAGGCCCAATGTCAATGTGGGTGTAATTAGCAATTCAAATGCAAGTGATCTATCATGAAACTTTCAAATATCCATGCATGGAGGAGGTGTACTTAACATAATGTGATTTTTCAAAATTATTCAAGAACTCATTAAACAATGAATTGCCCAAGCCCAATTCATTATCAGAGGAAAACCCTAGCCTATTTAAACCTATCCATGCACTGGTTGGACAGTTTTACACGTGATATTTTGGAGAGAAAAAAGTTCAACCCTAATTCTTGAATTCATTGGATCTCTCAATCTACAAGGAGTTTCTTCAAAGTTCTTCCACAAACCTTCTCCTGGTGATCTCTAGAACACAACCCAACCACCATTCGCAGCCAAAAGCAAAGATTAGAGTGGCACCATCTCAGGTTGGTGGATTTTTTTCCCGGTCGTGCAACTTGAATTTTTTACGTGTATATTGTTGTGTGATTGTCACTGATCATGCTGATGTGATTTGTTTTGAATATGGATGCGTATATCGCTTGTATGGTGTGTTTGAAGTTTTATGCCCTAACCTTAATCTCTTCGTTTTTCAATATATATTGGTTATTTGTGAATTTGGAGTGCACATTCGAAATCCTTGTGAAAATCTGGTTGGATTAGTGTAGTTGTTTGCAGTTTCTGGGCAGTTTCAGGTGGACGTTCATCCCAGACGGCGGATGGAACCCTAATCCCGTCGCCGGAAAAGGTTGCAGGTCGCCGAAGGAATTTTGGGGAAGATGACGTTGTGGCCGTTGGATCTTGGGATCTGACGGTCCATAGCGTGCCACGTTTATATCCTTTATATTTTTTTCTGATTTTAATTTATTAATCATGTGTTGTTTACCCCACGAGTCTTACCATGTTCTACCAATTGGAGCTTTTATTTTTATTTACTTTTTATATGCGTTGACTAATCCTGGACCATGTGATGAATCGTCTGGTGGAAAACGTGCCAACAAATTAAAATTACATGTGCCTTGCACATGGCTGGTGTATGGTATTCAGTTCTCTTTGGTGTGTGTGCGTACATGGTTAGTGTGGTGTACCTTCTCATCATGACCACTCATCATAACTACTTGTGCTTTGTGTTGACTTGTTTGAGACGCAGGATTGATCCTAAGGCAGGTAAGCAGTCAACCCAGTTGACTAAGGCCCATCCTTATTTCTTTTTATTTTATTTTTTCGCTGATGGGTTGGGCTGCTATTCGCACCCCCCACTCTTCAGTCCATACCATTCCAATGCATCTTTCTTACTACTTGTACCCCCCACGCCATTTATTTCATTTAATTTTTATTCTGATTCATTTTTAATTTTTAAAAATATATTATTGCATTAAAAAAATACTAAAAAATTCATGCATCATATTTATCATTTTATAAAATTTTTACAAATTTTATTTTATTTTTTTATTTTTTTTTCTCCTAAACTAATTATTTAGTTAATTTCTTTTTGCATTACTCATATCATGCATACATAAATTTCTTTATTTTATTTCTCTACAACCATAAAATATTTTTAATCCATTCTTTTTGTATCCATTAGGTGACATATTAAATTGCATAAAAATATTTTTCTTTCATTTTTAAATTTATTTCATATTGCATTTTAGTCCTTCCCTTTGGCACATTGAATCCCACCTCTCACCTGAACTTTGCCTAATTGTTTAAGTGACTAACATCTTGAATTTTTGCAGGAATTTTTGATGTGTTGTTTGTCTCTGGTTGAGAAACCTTGATATTTAATTTGGGAATTTTAGGAGTTATTTCTCTAATTATTTGATTTGCTTTCACTTGAGATCTGCTTATATGTGTGTTTCTGATCATGCCTACGTCCTTGTTTGAAAGGCACTTGTGCCATTTGCCTTGGGGTTGTTTCTTTGATTTCTGAATTCATGTTTGGATCATTATCACTATTGTTTTCCATTGTTTGATTTTCACTTGCCTTGATATTATGTATGTCCGTTTCTCACTAACCTTTTATGCAGGGACTACGGTAAGTTCTTTAAGGGTATGGATAAGTATCCATGGCCACCCTTACTCTTCTTCCTTCTCTCATCTCTTTCCTTTAGGTTTAGGTTGTCGTCATTCCTCACTAACCGTAGGTCACCCATGCATGACAACTGTAGGACTCATAGTCCCCCTTTAGAGTTACCCTTGTGTCTTCTCTCTTCTCATCTCAAACTTCTTAAAAACACTGAATAAGTATAAAGTGTATTGCGCACGAGCCTTAAGTGTGGGGAATGAGAAATGAGGGGCTTCCTCTCATATTTCTAGAGTGCTTAGCGAGCGTCCTGTCTTGGGACGATGCGTTAAGTATTCGCCCCTGTGCCCTAGACTTTGGTGCAATGCAGCTTAGGAACTAACTTAAGCCACTTCTGTCCTAAAAAATACAAACACACTTCAAACCTTTTTGTCCTTTGGGATTGTCAAACTAAAGGATATTTTCAAAAAGGGCACGTTACTTTCCGTCTGAGTCGCAAACAGGCATCGACCCTAACTGCCGGACGCGAACTTAGCGTCGCTCATAAAAAACACAAAAAGAACCTGATCCGAACTACGTTGACTCTGAATTCCCCATTGCACAAGGGGGGTACGTAGGCCTAGGACGTCGACGTCCTACCGAGTCTGTCTTAGTCTTTCCCTTCCCCGTCTTAGTACAGCCCTAGATGATAGGATAACTCACCCTTAGAATAGACAACAAGCATGGATCCCATCGAGTACGATGGACGCGTGGGGTGCTAGCACCTTCCCCTCGCGTAACCGACTCCCGAACCCAGGCTATGGTTGCGATGACCATTCCTTTCCCTCTTCCTCAGGTTTATGCGGTGTTCCCTTTCCCTCTCTTGGGATAAATTTACACGGCTGGCAACTCTGTTTTTCCGCACCACTCTCGCGTTTGTACCTGGATGAAAATCCTGGGAGCGACAATACCCAATAGCTTTCTTGATCTCAGAGGGCAAACCGCTTTCAAACTTAATGCATTTAGAAAACTCAGCATCATCACCGGTATAGTACGGATAAAACTTAGCCAGCTCAACAAACTTCGTAGCATAATCTGTAACCGACATAGTTCCTTGCTTCAGCTCAAGAAACTCAATCTGCTTCTTACCACGGAAATCCTCTGGATAATACTTCCTCAGAAACTCCCTTCGGAACACATCCCAAGTGATAACTTCACCTGCACTCTCCAACCTCTGACGAGTCTCTAGCCACCAGTCATCAGCTTCGACTGCTAGCATATGAGTCCCATAACGAACCTTCTGCGCTGGAGTGCAGTCCATCACACGGAAGATCCTCTCAATCTCTTTCAACCAATCCAACGCTCCATCAGGATCATACTTGCCCTTGAAGGTAGGCAGATTCTCCCTCTGAAAAGTCGCCAGACTACGAGATCCATCATTCTCGCCACCGTTCGGTAAATTGTGCACAGCCTGAGCCATTGCTTGCATTGCAGCAGCCATTGCAACATCGTTCCTTCCAGCCATCTCAACTAATCACTATAACACAAACCAAAGTTAGAACCAAATAACAATACTCGATTGTTAAACAACTACGACTCGACACTTGGCCGGACGGACCGACCTGCTCTGATACCACTAATGTAACACCCCATTTCTACCCGGTAATTATAATAAAACCAGAGTTAGAAAATTTTTGACATAAACGGGATATCAAATTTTCAACTTTAAAATCAATCACATAATAGTTAATCATGAAAGATACATAACGATTAGAGGGAACATAAACCAACAAATAAATCTTTAACTTATAATCAACTTTGTCAACTGCAACGCAGCGGATTCATAAACAAATTAGTAGCATCTTTATCCAACATAAAACAACTTCAAATTAAACAACAAAGTAATTTTAGGCAATTTCACTAAAAATTCAGCATGTAGACAACTAAATTAAAGACACACGTCATCCCCCCGAGTGCTACGTATCAGAGCGACAAACACCAACATCGAACTAAGGTAACCGGCTACTCCTCTTGATTACCTGCACGTTGCCAACATAGGGACAACATTCAAACAGAAGGGGTGAGTTACTGAATATTATAAACGGAGTATGATAAATAATACTTAGGCAAGAATCATACAAATAATCACCACTTCACATCAACAACCAACAAACAAAAATCAATAACAACTTAAGAAAATGCAACTTTAATTCGACTCGACAATGTTATGCATGTGGTACCATCGGAGTAAAACTCCCAACTTAAAATTGCCAGTTTATCGAGGCATCAAGGCATAAGCCTTCAACTTTCAACTTTCAACTTTCAACTTGTGCCAATCCAGGCCAACGTGGTATGAGCAACGACTCCGACTTAAAATGCAATGTATGCTTTATGACATGCACAACTCATCAACATAAACAACTCAACAACTTCCACAACATAATCAACTTAAACGACATAGCAACTTTTACGACATAAACAACTTATATCAATGTTGGCTTATCAGCCTACAACTTACAATTTGTCCGTAAACCAGAACAACATTACAACTCAGTTGTACCTGCAACTCAACTTTTTCGACAGAATTTCAATGAAATAATTCAACAAAATTCACCTACTCATTTACCCGACTTACCCCGACAATTTTTGTTAAATTCCGGACAACTAAATTTTCCGCCTAAATCGGCTAAACCGACTAAAACTGTACTGTTTTAAACTTCTGTTATTAATACCAGTTTATTATAAAATTCTGTTTTCTATTACTGCTACTAATTAAAATAAATTTCCAAGCTTCTGTCATGGGTTCTAATCAGTTCAGTTCCTGTCAAAAATTCTCTCTGCTATAATAAAAACCTGTTATTCATACTTAGTTTCATTTTCTGTCAAAAACTATTACTGCTACTTATTTTGATTTCTGTCAAAAAAAACTGTCGACTGATTCATGGATCCCGTGTTTCTACTAATTATTGTTACTAATACATGATTTGTTAACATATGATTTTGGTTAATTCTCTAATCCTAACCTTCATGGTTTATTAAGACTAGTACACATATAAAACAAAAATGCCAATTCCTTACATTCATGGGTGGCCTGCGCCACCCTTGCTCTTGAAATTAAGTGGCCTGCGCCACATATCCTTAGGTGGCCTGCGCCACATCTTTATTTTCTTCAGTGGCTTACGCCACATACTTCTCTTTGTTGTTTTGGGTGGCCTGCGCCACCCTTAAGTGAGGGATGGGTGGTCTGCGCCACCTGTGCATTTGTGAAAAGTGCCATTCGTCCCCAACCAAATTTCCAGAAGAATTTAATCTCACTACAACATTCCTAAAATTACCAGCAATAATTTCACAAAAATCGACCAATTAATCTTTTCACAGACAATCAATTTCACAGGAATGCTCACAAAATCCATCCAACGATAAATTTCAATAACTTCAACACAGAAACAACAACATCACAACAAATCGACAACTTAACATTTTCACTGCAAGGTTCACAAAATCAATATCACACGGCAGAGTCACAATTTAACAACATCAATATTAATTCCCTCGCAGACAACAACACCTATCGAAAATCAATGGAAGAAAACTCATATAATCCCCAACCCTTATATCATTCATCATAACCCGGTTATAATAGTCGAACCCACCCTTACCTTGGATTGAAGGCAGCTCGACAATCGATCGGACTTCGGGAATTTGGCACTGGTAGCGGTTTCTCTCGCAACTTCTTCTCTCACGTTTGGTTCCTCTTCTTCTCTAACTAATATTCCAAAGCCTCACTAATCTTTCTATTTCCTTTATTTTATTAAAATAATAATATTCTAATATAATATCTAATGGGCCTAAAACATACACCCCTTAATTTATTAATTCTGACACGAAACCAAGCCCACTTAATCGAACACACTCCAACCACGATAGTATTACTACTACTATTATTCCACGACTATAATATTATTTCTAATATTATTTCTATGACTTACCAACTTAAAAAAATTCCGACTTAACGACTTAATTCACCGCAACACCAAAATCAACCGAATAATTCACAAACAATTAATTAAATATTCAATTAAATAAATAATTAAATATTTGGGCGTTACAAGAGGAGACTTGAGATTCCATTTGATCCACATTGGCCACAGACCTGCTGCAGTTGCCACACACTATTGCTGCCAAAACAAACTTGACACACTATAAATAGACCTCAATTGTGATCAGTTTGAGTACACCAAAGCACCCAAACTGATGCTTTACTCAAAAATCTCTTCTTCACTCCAATTTTGCCTTCTAACTCAAGTCACTATCGGGTTTTGAGATTAAGAGTGATTCCAACCAAACCAATAACACACAACTCATAAACATCATGTATGAGTGATCCATAACATAAAATCACATCTGGAACATCAAATTCACAAAATCACCAGCCAATTGCTCAAGTTCTTGACAGAGTTGCAGTTGAGGTACCACAACCAATTCCAGCTCATTTCAATCCATCCCAAGCATTCAAACACACTCCTTGGCACCTAAGGAAGTTGTCTTGATCATTGGAACCTAGCTGTAACACCTCCATCACCAAACTTGATTACTAGCTACAAGAGGTAAGCCTGAACCCTTCTAACTCTATGATCCATGCATCATGAATGAATTTTTGAGTTACCATCTTGTTTATGCATGTATGTAGAGTGATAACCCTCAATCAATTGCCATAAATCAATCGTGTATGGAATTTCATTGTGTTCATGCTGAAATTAGGGTTCTTGAGGTTTTAAGTTGATTTCTTTCTCCATGCTTAATATAAATGCAATTAAACTATATGGTTGTGATCCTTGTTAAAAAAACGAACAAGATTGGTACTTGAATCGTGCAAAACCATTGAGAAATCATGGAGAAAAGTGAGAAAACACAAATCTGCAACAACAGAGGGCGCGGGCAAGAATCAAGTGTTCTTGGCGCCATAATTCAAATTTTTGAATTTTAGTTATTTTGTTTAATTGATTCAAAAATTAATTTCTCTCTGAATATTTATGTTTTTGAATTGATTCTTTTTCTCAAAATTCACTAAAATGTTTAAATATTTTATTTTACAAAAAAATACAATTTATATTATTTATTTAATATAGTTAGAATTTTTGTAATTAATTTCATTTTATTATTTTAAACAATTTTTAAAATGAAATTCCCACTTTGATCTTTCAAAACTAATTGAATTTCAAGCTTTCATATGATTAAACATAATTTTTCAAAATATTTTTCAAAGTGTACAACTTGTTTTTTAATATATTTGATATTTTATCATTTATTATTTAAATTTCCTTTGAAAAATGACATTCTAATTTAAAATTAGGGTTTCCTCTCGATTTTAAATTTTCAAAACACTTTGGGCCTCTATTAGAGTGTAAGACCCAAATCCTTTTTGACCAAAACCTTTTTGGACCTCAGTCATTGTATAAGTCCCACTGCGATTTTAAAAATCCCGGCGCGGTCGTCGCGTTTTAAACAAAAAAAATCATCTGGGCCTCTCCTTGAGTTGTAAGCCCCATCACTTGTACATAAATAAACGTTGGGCCTCTTGATAGAGTGTAAGTCCCACCCCTTTGTAAATATAAACCTTTTTGGGTCTCAGTCGTTGTATAAGTCCCGATACAGTTTAAAAAACAACGGTACGATTACTTTTTTTTCATCTGGGCCTCTCCTTAAGTATAAGCCCCAAGATTCTTTTCAAAATAACTTCCTTTTTGATTTAGGTTCAAATCCATAGTTGTTATCAAAACTTTCTTTAATTTCTTAAATAACTAACCATACAGCTGTTATAATGGAAGCTTGCTCGCCTGTAAGTTTTATCAGCTTTCATTTAATTGCTTTCATATATATATATATATATATATATATATATATATAACTGAATTGCTGGAAGCTTGGTCACCTGTAAGTCCTTCTTTCATATCCTTTTAAATACTTGTCATATATCAACTATATATATACTTGTATATCTGCTTAGAGTTTTCCCGACAACTAGGTCTAGAACTATGTAAAGCCAGTTGGTCACTCTTTCAATACAGTCAAAACTAGTTCCCCATAGGAATTCCAGATACAGTCTTGCCTTCTGTTGGGCTTAAACAATATGGAACAAAGAGAAAGGCATTATTCCTGGTGAAACTTTTCTCAGACTGTCACTATTAGAAATTGTCAAAGAAGTTCATTTCCCCAGAGAGGATTAATTCCCGGTGAAACTTCTTTTGAATTTCTTCAAATCCTAGAATTGTTCAGTAAAGAAAAGATTATTCCCGGTGAAACTTTTCTTGAACTCTTCTTAAGTTTGGACCCACAGGCTTCCTAAAAGCATCCCCACATCCTCTTGGGCTTTGTACAAGGACCCTCCAGCTTCTTAGAAGTTCTCATGCCTCCTCTTGGGCTTAATACAATGACCCTGAAGACCTTTTAAAGGTATAGGACAAAACTTAGTCATCCTTTGCTAGAGCAGTCTTTCCAAAGAGTTAGAACCTCATACCAATTTTAGGGTTGACACTCATCCCTTAAAATACCAGCCTCCTCTTGGGCATCATACAAAGACAAACTCTTCCATACCAATAGACTTGGACAGTCTAATCCCCTCTTGGATCTCAAAGACATTCTCAAGTTCCCTACAAACACAGGAAAAAACCCTAATCATTTAACCAATCTCCAATAGAGTTAAAATCCTCACAAGATCTAAAACTCAATCTTTATCCTAAATTTCCCCAGCTAGGGACAACTTATCATTAGAACCTCAAGGTATCTTATACCTCAACTCTTCTAGAAACCCTTAGCAAAAGGTGGTCCCCCTAATTTGGACCTGCCTCTGGATCTCAATAATTCTCAGCAGAAGTCAGCCTCCTCTTAGGCTTCGTATAATGATTTCTCCAGCTTGTTCAGCCACAATCTTGGGCTTTGTACAAGACAGATCAAAGCACTCTCTTGTTAAGTCAGTCTCATTTTAGCCTCAATCTTGGGCTTTGTACAAGACACCATATGAATACTCTCTTGTTGAGTCATTCTTTTTTAGCCTCAATCTTGGGCTTTGTACAAGACATATATAGACTTTCCCCAACAAAGTCAAAATCTTCATAACATTTTCTTAAGCTTTGGACAAATATCTTCCCCAGCAAAGTCAACTCCTCCCAGCCTTCTTTTAGGCTTTGAGAGATAATATCCCTAAGCAGGATCAATCTGCTTTTCAGCCTCCTCTTAGGCTTTGTATAATGATTTTCCCAGTAAGGTCAGCCTCAATCTTGGGCTTTGTACAAGACACCTAAAAATCCTCAGCTGAGTCAGTCAACTACCTTTCAGCCTCAATTTTGGGCTTTGTACAAGACACCAAATAAAACACTCTCTTGTTGAGTCAGTTGCATTTTTGCCTCAATCTTGGGCTTTGTACAAGACAGACAAATATTTCTTTCCCACAGAGTCAGTTTCCCCTTTTCAGCCTCAATCTTGGGCTTTGTGCAAGACACCGTATAAATCTCTCTAGCAGAGTCAATCTTCTTTTAGCCACAATCTTGAGCTTTGTACAAGACAGATAAAACCTCTCACCCATAGAGTTAGTTGCCCCTTTTAGCCTCAATCTTGGGCTTTGTACAAGACAGATAAAGTATTTTCCCGGAAAAGTCAACTTTTAGCCTCCTTTTAGGCTTTGTATAATGATATCCCAAAAGAGTCAGTCTCTTTTTAGCCTTAATCTTGGGCTTTGTACAAGATAGATAGACACTCTCTTATTGAGTCAGTCTTCTCCAGCCTCCTCTTAGGCTTTGTATAAGGACTTCCTCAGAGGAAATCTAAAACTCTCTGTAGGAAGACATTTCTCTGTGTTATCACACATCAAAACAAACAAATCAAACAAACCCTAATCCCAGATAACTGCTGTAAGTGGCACACTTGTTGATTCAAATCCAAGCTGTCGTCCATCTCTTATCCTGGTAAAAATCTTCTCTTTCATCTAATTGCTGTAAGCGACAAGCCTCTGGGTTATTTACATCCACGCCACTGTCCCTCTCTTAGCATGAAAGACTCCTAAGGAAAAATGGCATTTCTCAACACTGAGTTAAATTTTTCTCCTTCAGGACAAATCCCTCATAAAGGAAATTATGGCATTGTCGGATTCTTATATCCCAGTTAAAGTAATCCTCCTTTGTAAACAGTCACCCAACAGTTGTGATAAATAGACAAGATGTATCCTTTTAGAGATGACAAATTCTCTCTCAGTCAAACCTTTAGCTTCAATCTTGGGCCTTGAACAAGACAAAAATACCTTTAGCTTCAATCTTGTGCTTTGAACAAGACACCAAAACATCTATTTCCTCCCATATAATAGGAGGAACTACGATTGCTCTGATTTCCCTATTTCTTTAAATGAGAATACGTAGGCATAAGATTGTGAAATCTTAGCGAGCATACCAATCAAAAACCTTAGGTCCAGTACCTTCATACCAATCAAAAACTGAGGTCCAGTACCTCACCAAAATCATCAAAAACTCAAACTCTCTCTCTCTCTCTCAATATTCCCAAACTTTCCCAACCCAAAACAGATAAACACCATCAAGTGTAAAAGCAGAACCTAAAACTATCAACCTGTGGAGAACCACATATAGGATGGGTAATTAACAACTCCCCATTGTATAACCTGACCCCGAACTCCCCGAATCTCTTAAGCGTTTGTTCAGTTAAACATTCACGTGCAAGGTTAGTTTTAGATAGCTTCCATTTCCCTTCCAGCTTCACGGGATAAATAAGAAATTAGAAAGTAACACCCCACTCCTCCTCATTGAGGTGAGGAGAAACCCATGTGCGATAAGGTGGTCGCGTCACCGACAAAAATCGCACGCTACATAGGGTTAGAAACAAGAGGGCAAATTTTGGGGTGTTACAGCTGCCCCTATTCAATCTACTTGGACCTGAAGGAGTGATAGAAACAACTTTCATACATTCAGGGTACACGGAGATTGAATACCAAAAGAACCTGGAAATTTGCAAACTGTGGGGAGAAACGTGACAAAGGTTGTCAGCCGAAGGTGGGCTTAAAATAAAGATGCCACTCGAAAGCGGATTTACCAAAGGAATACCGACCAGAGGCGGACTCACAACCAAAGGATAAAAAGAAAGAATGCTGACCGAGGGTGGACTCACATCAAAAGGATAGGAATCGAAGGTCACTTTTAAGAAAAAGGCCGGCCGGAGGCGAACTCACATCTAACAAGAAAAGGGGTGCCAGCCGAAGGCGGACTCACAACAAAAGATCTAAGAGGAAAGTCGGCGGAAGGCGGACTCACAACCCAACAAAGGTTTACCGACCGAAGGCGGGTTCACAACCAAAGGATTCGAAAGGAAAGTCGGCCGAAGGTGGACTCATGACCCAACAAAGGTTTACCGGCCGAAGGCTGACTCACGACCCAACTAAAGTTTATCGGCCGAAGGCGGGTTTATAACCAAAAGATAGCAGATGAATGCCGACCTAGGGCGAACTCATATCATCACGAGAAAAGGAATGTCGGCCACAGGCGGACTCACAACCAAACCAAGGTTTACCGGCCGAAGGCGGGTTCACAACCGAAGGATTCAAAAGGAAAGTTGGTCGAAGGCGGACTCACGACCAAGCAAAGGTTTATCGGCCGAAGGCGGGTTCACAACCAAAGGTTACCATCACAAGATGGATTTTCAAAAGGAAGGCCGACCACGGGCGGACTCACATCCAACGACAAAGGTATGCCGACCACAGGCGGACTCACAATCAGAAGTTACCATCACAAGATGGATTTTCAAAAGGAAGGCCGACCACAGGCGGACTCACATCCAACAATAAAGGTAGGCCGACCACAGGCGGACTCACAACCCAAGGTTACCATCACAAGATGGATTTTCAAAAGGAAGGCCGGCTAACAGGCAGGCTCACATCCAAACAACAAAGGTAGGCCGACCACAGACAGACTCACAACCAGAGGTTACCATCACAAGATGTATTTTCAAAAGGAAGCCCGACTAACAGGCGGACTCACATCCAAACAACAATGGTAGGTTGACCACAAGTGGACTCACAACCAAAGGTTACCATCACAAGATGAATTTTCAAAAGGAAGGCCGGCTAACATGCGGACTCACATCCAAACAACAATGGTAGGCCGACCATAGGCGGACTCATAACCAAAGGTAGTAGAATCAACAGATCTACAAAGATGACTCCGCTGGGGAAAAGAGAAGCCTAAATAGACAACTCTGCAGGGGAGTATAAGCATGATGAATGAATTCATCGTCAACTTCACTAGGGATAAAGTAAGATTGAGTCTCCTGAAATATGCCATTTTGTATTGAGGAAATGTCCGGCAAAGATAATATCAAACCTAGCTTATGCTTCGAATGCATATGTTTGAATTTTTCTATGGCATAATGCTCCATACAAAATGGAAATGTTACGCATTTGGAGGATACAATGCAAAGATGCTTATGATATGCAAAAGATACTTCAACGAGAGAAGTGCTGAGAAACCCGAAAATAAACTCTGCTGAGGAAGACAAACCGAACGACCTTCCTAATTATAACCTCCACTGAAGATAAAACCCAAATAGAACATCCCATATGCTGGGAATCATGAATAACACCTGCTGGAGATAAAACCCAAAAACCTGAGGCGAAAAAGTGCCAATAACAATTGGGCTTGGAATCTGCCGGGGATGTCAACCACTATTGATCTACTTGTCGAGAGAATCAATACCAAACTCTGCTTGGGGATTGAAGTCAATAATACCAAACATGCCGGGTGTAATACCCCAAATTTTGACCACTTAGATTTCCTATCATTGTGAAAATCATCATCACAATATGGATGAACCATCATGCTTCATCAGTCTCCCCAAAGATGGGTGAGCATCCAATACAATCAAAATTAGGGTTTCAAGCCCTCTCTGAGTGCTTAGACAAAGGATCAATCAAGAAATGACATGATCTTCAACTTGTCTAATCTCTTAAATATCCACAATGGATCAAAAAGGACTCCCACTTCAAGGATTAAGCACAAGGCTGCTCCCTTCTAGGTGGATCAAGTCTCAAGATCGACAGTGTCACCAAATTAGGGTTTTGCTCGACCAGGGCCTCCAGATGGAAATTTTCATCTGGGCACAAGGAAATGATCCAAAACATGACCTAATATACTTCATGGAACCTCATGAACCCATGCATCAAGTCAATTTTGCCTCAGGGGATGCATTCATCAAAAATCAGGAATTAGGGTTTCTTGACCTAATTCACCCCTAAGTTGACTTTTGGGACAAACCATGAGCCAAGACCTCAAGAGATGATTTGAGGGTCTCTAATATACCATATTGATCCATTTGGGACCATGTATTGATCCAAGAAGTTTGAGCAACAAGTCTCAATTTCATCTGCACCACAATTAGGGTTTTAAGAGAAAAGTCAACTGTAACTTTGACTTTTGACCAAGACATGCTCCCAAACCCTAATACATGATTGAATATACCCTATGACACCCATGGAACATGCCCATCAAGTTTAATTTAGGTCAAGGACATGATTTCCTAAAGAATTGCACAGTTTGGAATTCATCTGATAAAAAGTCAACTGTGCACAAAAGTCAACTTTGACTTTTTGAGATTTTTCACCAAAATGGATTTTTAACCCTAAAATGATGTTAATGTATGATTTGAATCATCATTCATCAAGAAAAATCAAGAAAAGTAAGATAACTTGTAAAAGGGGTAACCATAAAACTTAGAAATTTTTCTAAGTTAAAAATAAAGTGGCAAAGGTACCAACTTTGGAGGACCATAACTCCTAAACCACAAGGCCATTTTTTCTCATCCAAAGATGGATTTGTAGCCCTCATTATCACCTACAAAAACTTCAACTACAAGTCATTCCAATTCATTAAGGATTTTGAGTTATGGAGTGATCAAAGTGGCTGAAAAGTGAAAATGTCACTTTTTCCAACACTTAGTGAAATTTTCACTAAGTCAGATTCTGCCTCACTTTTTGCCAAATGTAGGGGGATTTTTCACTTGGAATCAAAAGAGATCAAAACCAAACTTGTTCAAACAGTTGTTGTATCATGTAAGAGCTTTCCAAAATGGCCAAGAACATTGCCAAATTCAACCTACACCATGAGATACAACATTGCCAAGTTGCCTTGCTGAAATCTGTCAAGGCAAGGCAGAATTTGCAACTTTGGTCGATTTGCCAAAATCAGCCAAATTCAATTGCTCCTATCCACTTGGACACCTCAGAGGATTGAATCTAAAGGGGACAATCACTGAGCCAAGCCTCCAAAGTCCATGGAACAAGAAATAGCATGTTGAACCTAGAATGGCCAAAATAGGGACAAGACTTCAAATTTGGAATGAGGCATTCAATGAAACCATCAAGGTGGCATGGACTGAGCCATTCTCCTCTGAAATCAGTCAAGACTTATCCAAGACCAAGGGAACCAAAGCTCTGTGCCCTAACCTCTAGTCAATGGCTAGAGGAGACTTGGATTTTCATTTGCCAACATTGGCCAAACCTACTTACCAGCTGCCATGCATTATTCCTTGCAAAACAAACTTGCTCTACTATAAATAGAGCTCAATTGTGGTCAGTTTGATTACACCAAATCCATCTAACAGATGCTTTCCTCAAAATCTCTTCTTTCACTCTGATTTTGCCTTCTAAGGCAAGTCACTGTCGGGTTTTGAGTTTGAGAGCAATTCCAATCAAACCAATCACTCACACACCTCACATACATCACATATGAGCTGATCAAACACTTAGATTACTTCTGAAACATCAATTTCACAAAATCACCAGCTGGTTGCTCAAGGTTTTAACCAAAGTGCAGCTGAGGTACCACAAAATGATCCAGCCAATTTCAATCAAGTCCAACCATCCAAACACAATCCATAGGGTGTAGGGAAGCTGTTCAGATCATCACCACTCATCTGTAACACCTCCAAATCAAAAATCACTTTGAACTTGCTGTCACGACTTGGAGGTAAGCACATACTTGGTCATTTCTCAATCTATGCATATTTCCTCGCACAATAATTTGGCCATATGTTCATAATCATGCATGGAATGTTTTCCCTCAATTAATTGCATTGTTTGAATCGTGTATCAAAAATCCTAGCCTTCATGCAGAAATTAGGGTTCTTGAGGTCTCTTCGTGATTTCTTGTTGTATGTTTAATTTAAATGAAATTAAAGTACATAGACATGATCGTGAGGTTGAGGCGAGCATAATGATATGTGGATTCCATGATATGGTTACGTATTCATGGAGATTGGATAGAAAATGCAAATCTGAGAAACCAAGAACACGCGCGTGTTCTTAAGCTTGTTCTTGGCGCCATTTTTAGAAATTCAAATATTTGAATTTTGTGATTTTGTTTAATTGATTCAAAAATTAATTTCTCTCTGAGTTTTAATGATTTTGAGTTGATTCTTTTTTTAATAATTCACAAAAATGTTAAAATATTTTATTTTCACAAAAAATCCCAAAAATATTATTTATTTCATATAATTGATATTTTTGCAAAGAATTAATATTTTAATTGTTTTTGACATTTTAAATATTTTTTCTACATTGATATTGCAACTTTTAATGCTTTCTAATTATTTTGTAGGTCAATACTTAATTTTTGAATCATTAATCCAAGATCACAATTTGTTTTCCATGTGTTAAACAATTTTTGATCATTTTAATTGAATTTTTATTCAATTAAATACATTTTGAAAACAAATTAGGGTTTTGGATTAATTCAACCCTCATAAATCACTTTCAAAACTTTTTGGGCCTCTTGAGAGAGTGTAAGACCCATCCCCCCTTGTACAAAAACTTTTTGGGCCTCACTCATTGTATAAGTCCCTCTGTACAAGTAAACGACGCGATCGTCGCCCGTTTAAAAATAAAAAAATCATCTGGGCCTCTCCTTGAGCTATAAGACCCATTCAAAACACTTTGGGCCTCTATTAGAGTGTAAGACCCAATCCCCCTTTTAACCAAAACATTTTGGGCCTCACTTATTGCATAAGTCCCTTTGCGTTAAAAGAAAACCTCGGCGTGATCGCCATTTTTATACGAAAAATCATTTGGGCCTACCCTCGTGTTATAAGCCCCTCTCTTTTCTTTAAACCTTTTTGGGCCTCTTGAGAGAGTGTAAGACCCATCCCTTTGTACAGAAAACTTTTTGGGCCCCAGTCACTTGTATAAGTCCCGCTGTACAAAGTCAAACAGTGTGCTCACTGATAAAACCCTGGGCCTCTCCTAGAGCTGTAAGCCCCAAATCTTTCTTTTTCAAAGCACTTTCTCCTTTGATTTTGGATATACTGTTGTTTTCAATCTTTCTTTGTTGAACAACTAACCAAACAGCATGGAAGCACTACAACCGAGTAAGTGGTTATCGCTTTCATTTACTGCTTTCATATTATAAACTGTATTGTGGGGCTGCTCACTGTAAGTCTCCTTTCATGAACTCATATCTACTGTGTAATAATAGTATAGATATTTCGAGTTTCCCCAGCAACTACGTCTAGAACTAGGTGACGCCGTTTCATTTATTCGTAGAAATAGACGCCTAGATCCCCAATAGGAGCACCAGATACAATCTTCTCTTCGGCTGTCCTCCTTAGGAATCGTCAAGAAGCTCTACTCCCTAAGATGAATGTATTCTCCGTGAATGGCATCTTTGAGTTTCTTCCAAATTCTCGAACTTTCCTGACTTGATCTATTCCTTGTGGATAGCTTGCCTTGAATGTCTCGGGGTTTGGGTACCCACTACGGTCATAATCTTGGACCTTAACTAAGGAACCCTCTTCAAAAGCTAAAAGTCGCTGGATAGTAAACCTCGCACGTTTACCAGTGGTTTTTATCTTTAAAAGAGTTATCTCTCCTAATGGAAAGGAGATGATAGACCCACGGGCTTCTTAAAAGCATTGGCCTCCTCTTGGGCATTATTCAAGGACACTACGACTTCTTAGAAGTATTCACAGCCTCCTCTTAGGCTTCGTATAATGATCTCTTCCTTCGGGAATGATAGTCTCCTCTTGGGCTTCGTACAAGGACCCGTCGGCTTCTTAAAAGTTTCCAGCCTCCTCTTGGGCTTCGTACAAATTGTCCCGACGACCTCCTAGAGGTATAGGAACAGAACCTAGTCATCCTCATAGAACAGTTCTTTCATAGAGTCTACTACTGTTTCTCAAAGCATAGTACAAAAGAAAAAAACTCTAGACTTGGACAGTCTAACTTCCTTGAGTCTCAAAGACATTCTCAAGTGACCCCTTCGTTAAATAGGAAGGAAACCCGCAGACTCGGACAGTCTCAATACCCTTTGGATTTCTAGTTTCCCCAAAGAAGAGGAAACAACCCCGATCCTCAGATCTAATCCCTGAGTACAGTGTTGCTCATATAAGAACTGATTTTCTCTTTTAAAATCAGTATATTGAATCTGTCACTCAACTGAAACAAACCTTTAGCCTCCATCTCGGGCTTCGTACGAGATACAAAAACACTCTCTTGTTGAGTATCAAAGACTCTCTTGTTGAGTCAAACTTTTAGCCTCTATCTCGGGCTTCGTACGAGACACAAAGACTCCCTCGTAGAGTCAAACAAACAATAGCCTCTATCTCGGGCTTCGTACGAGACACAAAGACTCTATCGTCGGGTCAAAAACTTTTAGCCTCTCTCTCGGGCTTTGTACGAGACACAAAATAGCCTCCTCTTAGGCTTTGTATAATGATTTTCCTAGCGGAAATTAGCCTCCTCTTAGGCTTTGTATAAGAAAACCACTGGTTGATCCAATCAACCTTTTAGCATCAAAGCTGTGCCTCGTTCACAGTACACAAACATCAACAACTCCTTTCCTTTCATCTAATCGCTGTAAGCGGCAAGCCTCTGGATCATCTATATCCATGCCACTGTCCCTCTTTTAGCATGAGAAATTCCTAAGGAAAGATGGCATTGCTCTACACTGAGTTAAAGTCTTCTCCTTCAGGTTAAAGCCCTTTCTTCGGAAATTATGGCATTGCTCGGATCCGCGTATCCCAGTTAAAGTAATTCTCCTTCCCCCTCTTTAGAGATGACAAATTCTCTCTAAAACCGAGGTCTTTCAGCTTCACGTCTTGGGCTTTGAACAAGACACAAATAGACCCTTCAGCTTCACATCTTGGGCTTTGAACAAGATACAAACCACCTTTCGCTTCACGTCTTGGGCTTTAAACAAGACACCAAAAACACCCATTTCCTCCCATGGAATAGGAGGAACTACGAACGCTCTGATTTCCCTGTTTCGGTAAACGGGAATACGTAGGCATAAGATCGAAAGAAAAAATCTTAGCGAGCGCAATCAACAAAAAACCCAAATCCCATATCTCCATCAATTAAAAGCAGTAATTCAAAAGCATCAGTCCTAACATCCTAATCCTTGTTCCCCGCCAGAAACCTTCTGCCTAGATAAAAAGAAAGAAAACAGTATTGGCGAAAATACAAATAACCAGTACAAAGGTCCCTCCACATTGATAGCATTCGTAACCTAACAGACCGCTGTTTAAACTCAGTATGCAAGCAGGGTTAATTGGAGACATCTATTTCCCTTCCTTATTCAGCTCACAATAGGATAAAAAATGAATCGACCTGTAGTTTTAAGCTCAAACCGCAGAGAGCGACCAACGCTTAAGAACCGCGTCCAAAATCGCTCGCTACACAAAAATGGCGCCCACCGTGGGGCCTTTCAAAGTTAGATCTAGGCACGGTCTTCCTTTTCACCTCTTGTGTGAAAAACTACAGAGTGGTAACTCAGCCGGGGAGCCATTTTCTGTCAGGAACTTAGGATTCTTAGCTTTATAAGTCTAGGATGATTAGGACAAATATATATACTGCTTTTCCTAATTGCTATACATGTTTATTTTTCTGCTAATGGGAATGCGGGTGATGCCGTATGCGGAAAGAATGAGTATACACTTAAGATAAGTGATGGCGAAGGGGTCGACCATCAACCTCAGTGGAGGCTGACCAACGCAACCCATTCACTCTTCTAGCCAATGGGCCGGTTGTTAAGTCTGAGAAGCTGAGGAGCCAAACCATTTCGTAGTGCGGAAACTATCGGAAATAGTTGTTACGCGATACTACCCTCATTTGAGGTTGGTGATCTATTCTCGGTGAATGGCACTTACTCTAAGATTGCACACAACTCGCTAGCGATCCGCTTGTTGTCTGCCTTTCTGGGAGGAGCTGATGATAATGAGTACAGGTACAAAAATCACCCTAGTATAAACCTTTGGGGATGGGTAGAGCCTTGACTTCATGACAACGACCCTCTGACCCCATGTTTTTTCTATGTTTTTGTGTGCTGCATTCATGCATCCATTTAATAAAACATTGAAACAAAAAAAAAACTTTCTCTTCTAGTCTCTCTGTTTTTCAAATTAAACTAAGACTGTGATTGCAAATATCAGAGAAGAGGATTACGCTAATGGATTTCGGTAGAAGGAGAACTCACCAGTATACCTTCAAGGTTCCAAAACTAGGGGATTTGAGAAGGTTAGCAAGGATGATCGTTAACCCAGAGGCTTTCAGAGCCAAGCACGGTGGTTTGCTACCACTATTAAGAGTCCATGTGATTAAGGGGACCATGGACGCGCTCATTCAATTCTACGATCCGGTTTATCACTGTTTCACATTCCCGGATTACCAGCTATCACCAACGCTGGAGGAGTATTCTCATCTGACTGATTTACATATCACTGATCGAGCTCCATTTTCTGGACTGGAAGAAATTCCAAAGAATCAGATCATTGCAAGAGCAATTCATTTGGACGAGTCTGAGGTCAGGACTCACATGACCACTAAGGGTGGCATCCAAGGTTTGCCAGCCCAGTTCTTGAGAAAAAAGGCTCTATACTTCGCTAGTATAGGGAACGGGACTGCTTTTGAAAGCATCTTTGTCTTGCTCACGTACGGGTTATTTTTGTTTCCCAACATCAATAACTTCGTCGATATCAACGCTATTAAGGTTTTTCTCATTGGAAACCCTGTACCGACTTTGCTCGCAGATGCGTATCATTTTGTACACTTGGGAAATTTGTACAGCGGAGGGGAGATCACATGCTGTGTACCTTTGCTTTACAAATGGTTTATCTCTCACTTGCCCAAGTCTGCTGCTTTTTGGGATTGCAAGAGTGCCTTACGTTGGTCGCAGAAGATCATGTCTCTCACCAATTCCGATATAGATTGGTGTAATAGGATTTATGAGGGAATCAGAATCATTGACCGTTGTGGAAACTTCCCCAGCGTACCCCTCATAGGAACTAAAGGAGGAATCAACTATCATCCGATATTAGTTCTTCGTCAATTTGGATACCCGATGAGACACATCCCACTGGGTGTTCATCTGGAAGGTCTTTTCTTCAAAGAAGGAGAAAGTGACAGAGTACTAAAGATGGAAATAGTGCAAGCTTGGAAACATGTTCATAAGAAAGAACGAGAGTCTCTGGGAAAACTGGACTGTGTCTCGATGGAGCCTTATCTCCATTGGGTACAAACCAGAGCTCTCAAGCTAAAAATGCCTTATCCTCGTTACAGAATTCTTCCACCAAGGGAAACTGTCATGTACTTCATGACGGAAACTGAAAAGCTTCAGGTTACTCTCAACAAAGTTCAAAAGGAAAGAAGATCTTGGAAGAACAAGTACCGCACCCTCGACGGAGAGTGTATCCAAATACAGCAACTACTAAAAGAGAAAGATGCTCTGATTGAAATTTTGGAGCAGCATGTTGTAGAGAATCAAGATGACCAAAGGAATTTGCTCACTCCTTTCACTTGTCAAAGGAATGACAACCCGACAACGGCCCAAGCGCCCCGGTCAAAGAAAAGGAAGATACCAGAATCAGCACCCGGTTTCTCCTCAGAGAGGACTCAGGACCCATTAGTTTAGGTTTCTGTTTCTGCACTTTGTAATCTACTGTATTTCCATTTCTGTAATCCTTTGGAATTCAATAAAAAGGGGTTTCCCCAGTGTTTGATATTTTCAATCTAATTGTCGAAGTTTATTTTGATTAAACCAAAAAAAACAACAATTAATATAATCATTGCATTCATCATTCTCACATCGCGTATTCTTCTTCCCTACGAATCTCACGTTTGTGTCTCGATTCTAGAGTCAAACTGTCTCATTCGTATAATACTCGGGCCAATCGTCAGAAAAAGATGGATGATCTTGAGGAAGAAAACAGAGAGTTGAAAGAAGAGATCGACGCTCTGAGAGAGGATATGAGAAAGCTTCGTAACGACATGCAAGCCATGGCAGAAGCTCAGCTACAAAGAACTGTGATCTCAGAGATCACCTCAACGCCCATCATAGAAAAGTATGATCCTAGGTATCAGATGCCGAAAGATCGTCCTTGGGGCATGCCTGTTAACTATATTCCGGAAGGATATGTTCCGCCGATCACTGAAGATCAGGGAATCGCAACAGAAGCCGCTGGGCCTAAAGGTTACAAACTTTAGGAAAGCAAAGATGCTAGGGGCATACTGAAGACTCCTGAAGGTTACTAACTTCGGGAGGCACCAAGACTTACTGCCGTAGTCACGGTACCACCCCTTGTGGTGCACACTGTCCCGGAAGAACAGATTCCACAGACACCTTCTGGTAAGAAGGAAACTATGTTTGACAGAATGGATGAATTCCAGGAACAGTTCTTGGAAATGCAGAAAGAGCTGCAAGCCATTTGCAGTCAGGATCTATTTGGAAAGGACGCCGCAGACCTCTGCTTGGTCCCAAATGTGAAAGTCCCGCACAAGTTCCAAGTGCCCGACTTTGAAAAATACAAGGGTAACTCTTGCCCTCAGAGCCATCTGGTGATGTACGCTCAGCGGATGTCATCTCAGACGGAGAATCAGGACCTGCTGATTCACTACTTCCAGGATAGATTAACTGGTGTTGCACTCAAATGGTACATGAGTTTAAACCATACTACGATCAGTACATTCAGAGATCTTGGTACTGCCTTCATCCAACAATACAAATACAATTTGGACATGGCACCCGACAGAGTTCAACTCAGATCAATGTCGCAAAAGGAAAAGGAAACCTTTAAGGAGTATGCTCAAAGGTGGCGTGAAATTGCCGCTCAAATTTGTCCACCTCTTGAGGAAAAAGAGATGACAAAAATCTTCTTAAAGACCTTAAGCTCATTTTACTATGACCGAATGGTTGCCAGTGCGCCCAGTGATTTCACCGAAATGGTCGGCATGGGCGTACGTCTTGAGGAAGCCGTCCGAGAAGGACGTTTGGTAAAAGACACTGGATCGACGAGCGGTACTAAAAAATATGGTAGTGCTCTCCCTAAGAAAAAAGAGCAAGATATTGGGAATATCTCTCTCGGAAAGCAAAGGCGTCGTTATCAGCCAGTAGCAGCTGTTACTCCTGCTATCGGCCCCGCGCCTATTCCTATGTATCAACCTCAGGTTGCGCAGAGCCAACCTGACCAACAAAGGACACAACAACCTCTTCAGCAGGCTCGTCCTCCATATAATAACAACCGTACAATACGGCCACCAGGATTTGATCCTATACCCATAACATACGCAGAGCTATTTCCGTTACTGCTGGCTAAGGGGCACATTCAGACTAAGTCTCCCCTTTCAGTTCTGGAAAATCCGCCATTTTGGTTTAAAGCGGATCAAACATGCCCTTATCATCAAGGAGGTTCAGGGCATAACATTGAGACTTGTCTCAATTTCAAATTCGACGTGCAAAAGCTTGTTAGGAGCGGGCTCTTATCTTTCAAAGATACGAATCCTAATGTTCTTACGAACCCGCTGCCTCAACATGAGAAAGCTGCAGTCAATCTGATTGAGAAAGAGACTAACAATGTCTATCAAATTCATGATGTACTCTTGTTGAAAACCAATCTGGTCAAGATGCATTATAGACAGAGTGGATATGGCCATGTACCACCTCATAATTATCACCAGTGTGATATCTGCTCTAAAGACAACCAGGGATGTTCTGTGGTGCAAGCAGCTCTACAGGAGCAAATGGATCTTGGATGGATCCAAGAGCACCGAGTTCGTGGAGTTAACATGGTTTACACGAATTCCAACGTCATTCAAAACCACGACATCCGTACGATGAATGTCAACTTGGTGGCGATGCACTCAAGGCAAAGCCAGTATCATAATCTGCCGTGGCACGATTACAGTTCCTGTCTAATTTGCTCGGTAAACAAACAGGGATGCTCTTTCATACAAGAGGCCCTCCAGCGTCAGATGGACCTTGGATGGATCCAAGACTGTCATGATAGGAACTCCTATCAAATCAAAATGGTTCAGATCTTTGACATTCGCGTGATGAATACCAACCTGGTAGAGTTACATGCCGAGCAGGTCCGACTCGGATTCTTAATATCGCATGATTATCAAAACTGTAAAGCAGGTTGCGAAAATGATTGAGGTTGTACCCTTGTCCAGGAGGCACTTCAGCACTTGTTAAATCACTGGTGGATGCCAATCTATATGGACGAAGATACTCAGCAGATTAGTATCAGTAACAGAAATCCCACTCGGCGTCAAAGTCAGGATGTCCGATCAAGGGAAGATAACCTAGTGAGGTTACATTGTATTCAAAGTGGGCGTGGCCAGGTGCCACCACACAACTATGACAGTTGTAGCGTCTATTCGGAAAGTAACCAAGGGTGTTACCTTGTGAGAGCAGCTCTTCAGGGTCGGGTCGATCATGGAGAAATTCGTCCATATCCATGTTCGGGACCCATCATTTGGTCGTCGAACTACCTTGCCGAGCAAGTTGAGGATGTTGTCACAATCTCTAGTCATCATAGGACCAGGGATGTTTTTGCCATCATTCCTCTACTTAACGAATCTAAAGTTCCCAACCAGGAACAGATCGAGATTACTTATGATGGTCAGAAAAATCAGAAGGTTCCCATAGTCATCTATCTACCGGGGCCACTACCGTATGAATCAGCTAAGGCAATCCCTTACAAATACGGTGCAATAATAATCGAGAATGGAAAGGAAATTCCATTACCCTCCGTCGTGAATATTGCAGACATCAGTCGTGTAACACGGAGCGGTCGAATCTTCAATCGAGGGGTTGGAGAATCCAACAAAGAAAAGGAACTTCAGGCAGAAATTCCTGATCCACCAGTCGGTCAATCTGGTAATCCTGACTTTTCAAAAGACAAGGATGAGATGCTAAAGCTCATCCAAAGGAGTGAATATAACATTGTTGATCAACTGTTACAGACTCCTTCAAAGATCTCAGTATTATCACTGTTACTCAGTTTAGAAGCACACAGAGAGGCTCTACAGAAAGTCTTGGAGCAAGCCTTTGTGGAACAGGATGTAACAATCAGACAATTCGATAGCATTGTCTCTAACATCACTTCTTGCAACAATTTGGGATTTAGTGATGAGGAATTACCTGAAGAGGGTCGTCGTCATAACATGGCGCTCAACATTATAGTTAACTGCCAGGGCGATGCTTTAGCCAATGTACTGGTAGACACAAGGTCAGCCCTGAATGTTATGCCGAAGTCCACTTTGACGCAATTATCATTTAAGGGCCCTCCGATGAGAGTCAGCGAGGTCATCGTCAAAGCATTCGACGGATCCAGAAAAATAGTTATCGGCGAAGTTGATCTTCCCATAACTATTGGTCCTCACACTTTCCAAATCACTTTCCAGGTCATGGACATCCGGGCAACATACAGTTGTTTATTAGGAAGACCTTGGATACATCAGGCTGGAGCGGTTACTTCAACCCTCCACCAAAAGCTAAAGTTCGTCAAGAACGATCAACTTGTCACGGTTTGTGGGGAACAAGCCTTGCTTGTGAGTAACCTATCATCATCTGCTTGTGTAGAACCCGAGGAGGTTATTGGAACTCAGTTCTAAGCACTATCGGTGAGCAAGAACGATCAATACGAAGAAGGAACTTCAATTTCTTCATACAAAGATGCTATCAAAGCGGTCGAGAGTACCGATACAAAAGGATGGGGACAACTTGTCATTCCCACTGACAATAAAATAAAGAAGGGTCTCGGTTTTTCTGCGACCTGTACTCAGACAGCCGCCAACGATGAAAGTCTTCATCCCCTTCAAAACTTCTTCCACAGTGGAGGTTTTCTTCACCCAGTGTCTCAGACAGTTCATGCTATCAATGAGGAAGATCCCTCTGACACAGATGAAGAATGGAAGTCCTATCTTAACAAGGACGGTTATATGTCTCAGGAAGAGGTGCCTATGCCTTTTTGCTTTCCAACAGAAAGTCTGAGATTTATACCAAGATCAGATGTCGAAATGATCTACGGAGATTGTGATCCGGAAGGATGCTGTGCTCCTCCAAATTCATTAGTGGAGGACACTCTGATGAAAGACAACTTTGACCACAATTACTATGGCCCAATGGATGGTCTGCCAATGTGGCAGCCTTACCCAGGAAACTTGGGGCAAGAAAGTCAGCCGAGTAATGAAACTCAGCTGAGCGTCATTAAACAGAATACCTGTGTCCCCACCCTGTCATGGGATCAACACTCAGGTCATTCGGAAACTACTCAACATGAAGATGAATTCGCAATGTTTGCAGGACTAGAATTCATCAACTATGCTTTTCCTGAGGTCAACGTCATCGAGAGGGATGACTTCTCCAGTTCCAAAGAAGTTTGGGACACTCTGGGACAACCAAGTGGAAAATACGACTTTATGGTCAAGTACACTGCTCCCGAAAGCTCTCGTATCAAGCTCGAAGATATCCAATCAACTGGATGGGGAGATACAGCTGAGAGCACGAATGCTATGCAAAATGCAACAGAGGAATCCTCCTACGACAACTCTGCTTGGGAGACAGATTCCAATGATCCTACTCCACCAGAAATCAGCGTCATTTCTGAAGACAAATCAAGGAAGGTGCCAGACTTTGTGATTCACCGAGGAGTTCGCCGCCAATGGGTTGCTGTCGAGGTTCTGAAGGTCGTTCGTCGGTCAAAGTAATTGCCATCTTTAACCTTTCACCCTGCCCAGGTGAAACGGATGTTTTGATAGGGCTCGCTTTTTGTAAATTTCCCTCTTCGCTTTGCCCATAGCGAGTGAGTTTTGTTTTATAGGGCTGTAGTTTCAAGATTCGACTTGTTCATTAATAAAATAACGTCGTTCTGTAATTTTCGCATTTATTGTTGTTTTCTCTTTTCGCTTTTTTCAGAAAATGGTAATCCTAAAAAACATTCAATAATAAAAACAAGCAGTAAAATCAAAACATTGCACACACTTACATTTTCTCTATCTCTTCTAAACACGAATCATCACGTCATGCAGATTGCTTGTTTTATACCCCGTTGAAACATACGATCCGATGCCTTCTCCCAACTTTGAGTTCCCGGTATTCGAGGCTGAAGAAGAAAATGACGACGAAATTCCAGAAGAGATCTCCCGACTACTCAGACAAGAGGAAAGGTCCATTGAACCTCACAAAGATCCATTGGAAACGGTAAACTTGGGTTCAGAAAAAGAGAGAAAAGAAATCAGGATCGGAGCACTGCTCAGTCCAACTGTCAAAGAAGTTTGATAAAGCTTCTCAAAGAATTCCCCGATGTATTCGCTTGGTCCTATCAGGATATGCCAGGGTTGGATACCAGCATCGTGGAACATCACTTACCGCTAAGATCGGAATGTCCGCCAGTAAAGCAAAGGTTGAGACGGACTCACCCGGACATGGCCATCAAAATCAAAGAGGAGGTACAGAAACAGATCGACGCGGGTTTCCTCGCTACATCTGAATATCCTCAATGGTTAGCCAACATCGTACCCGTTCCCAAAAAGGATGGAAAGGTCAGAATGTGTGTTGATTACAGAGATCTAAACAAGGCAAGTCCAAAGGACGACTTTCCTTTACCACACATTGACATGCTGGTTGACAGCACATCAAAGTTCAAAGTATTCTCCTTCATGGATGGATTCTCGGGCTATAACCAGATCAAAATGGCGCCGAAAGACATGGGGAAAACTTCGTTCATTACCCCATGGGGTACCTTTTGTTACAAGGTAATGCCGTTCGGTTTGAAGAATACCGGGGCAACCTATCAAAGGGCCATGACTACTCTGTTTCATGACATGATACACAAAGAAATCGAGGTATATGTCAATGATTTGATTGCAAAATCAAAAACAGAGAGTGAGCACATTGAACATCTGTCAAAATTGTTCGAACGTCTAAGAAAATTCAAGCTCCGCTTGAATCCCAACAAGTGCACCTTCGGTGTCCGTTCGGGGAAATTACTAGGGTTCATCGTCAGCTAGAAAGGAATTGAAGTTGATCCTGACAAGGTCAAGGCCATTCAAGAAATGCCTTCTCCGAAAACTGAAAAACAAGTCAGATGATTCCTGGGACGTTTGAACTACATCTCCAGATTCATATTCCTTATGACCGCGACATGCGCGCCGATCTTCAAATTACTCAAAAAGAACCAGGATTGCGTTTGGTCAGAAGATTGCCAAACCGCCTTCGACAGTATCAAGGAATATCTGTTGAATCCTCCGATCCTATCACCTCCAGTGGAAGGAAGACCACTGATCATTTACCTCACAGTCCTAGAGGACTCAATGGGATGTGTACTTGGCCAACAAGACGAAACTAAAAGGAAAGAGTCTGCCATTTACTATCTGAGCAAGAAATTCACCGACTGTGAAACTCTGTACACGATGCTTGAGAAAACTTGTTGCGCTTTGGCTTGGGCAGCCAAACGTCTTTGCCAGTACATGATTCGTCATACTACTTGGTTGGTCTTCGAAATGGATCCAATCAAGTACGTTTTCGAAAAACCTGCTCTTACGGGAAGAATTGCCCGTTGGCAGATGCTGTTATCAGAATATGACATAGAGTATCATGCTCAGAAAGCTGTTAAAGGAAGTATTTTAGCCGATCATTTGGCTCATCAACCGATTGACGATGAAGAATCAATCGGGTTTGACTTCCCTGACGTAGATGTCATGTATCTAAAGATGAAAGATTGCGATGAACCGCTACCCAGTGAAGGGCCAGAACCAGGTTCCCAGTGGGGACTTATCTTTGACGGAGCAGTCAATCATTATGGAAACGGAATTGGGGCAATCATTGTTACCCCTCAGGGTGCCCACATTCATTTCACTGCTAGACTTACGTTCAAATGTACGAACAACGAGGCCGAATACGAAGCATGTATCATGGGTCTCGAAGAAGCGATTAATTTAAGGATCAAAAACTTGGACGTATACGGCGATTCAGCCCTGGTTATTAACCAGATAAAAGGAGATTGGAACACATACCAATCATGATTGATTCCTTACAAAGACTATGCAAGAAGGTTGTTACCCTTCTTCAACAGAGTCGACTTTCATCACATCCCTCGTGATGAGAATCACATGGCTGATGCATTAGCCACTCTCTCTTCCATGATTAGTGTAGGTTGATGGAATGACATACCTACGATCGACATCATGCGCCTTGAACGGCCCGCTTACATCTTCGCGATTGAAGCAGTCATAGACGACAGACCTTGGTATCACGATATCAAATGCTTCCTTCAGAAACAAGAGTACCCATCTGGGGCACTCAGAAAAGACAGGAAAACCCTCAGAAGATTGGCTGGAAACTTCTTCCTGAGCGGTGACACTCTTTATAAGAGAAATTTTGACATGGTCTTGCTCCGATGTGTCGACAGACCAGAAGCAGACATGCTCATGAAAGAAATTCATGAAGGATCCTTTGGCACTCATGCCAACGGACACACAATGGCGAGAAAATTCTCAGGGCCGGGTATTATTGGTTGACCATGGAATCCGACTGCTACAAGTACACGAGGAGGTGTCACAAGTGTCAGATATACTCCGACAAAATTCATGTACCGCCATCACATCTCAAAGTTCTTTCTTCCCCGTGGCCTTTTTCCATATGGGGAATCGACATGATTAGTATGATTGAGCCCAAGGCTTCAAACGGACATCGGTTCATCCTGGTAGCCATTGATTATTTCACCAAGTGGGTTGAAGCAGCGTCATTCACCAATGTAACCCGATAAGTGGTGGTCCGATTTATCAAAAACAATATCATCTGTCGTTATGGTGTTCCAAGCGAGATCATTACTGATAATGGATCTAACTTGAACAATAAGATGATGAAAGAGTTGTGCGCAGAGTTTAAGATCGAACACCATAACTCATCTCCCTACCGACCCAAGATGAACGGAGCGGTAGAAGTGGCTAACAAGAACATCAAGAAGATCGTTCAAAAGATGGTTGTAACCTACAAAGATTGGCACGAAATGCTACCCTTTGCTCTTCACGGTTATCGAACATCTATCCGCACTTCAACAGGGGCAACCCCTTTCTCTCTAGTATATGGCATGGAAGCAGTGCTCCCCATAGAAGTAGAGATCCCATCAATCCGGGTATTGATGGAAGCTCAGCTCACCGAAGCTGAATGGTGTCAAAGTCGACACGACGAACTGAACCTGATCGAAGAAAAGAGAATCACGGCACTATGCCACGGTCAATTATATCAACAGAGAATGAAAAGGGCGTTCGACAAAAAGGTCCGACCTCGTATTTTCAGAAAAGGAGACCCCGTGCTCAAGAAGATACAATCATTTCTCACTGACTCTCGGGGCAAATGGACCCCAAATTATGATGGCCCCTATGTGGTCACGAAAGCTTTCTCAGGCGGCGCCTTGAGACTTGCAACCATGGACGGAGAGGAATTTGCCTACCCCACGAATGTTGATGTAGTCAAGAAATACTTCGCCTAAAAATAAAAATAAAAAAATAAAAAAAAACGTCTTGGTGGATTGAAAACCCGAAAGGGCGGTCCAGGCAAAAGTTAGAGACATGAAAAAAAATCATCCCGATGGATTGGAAATCTCATAGTACAATCCAGGCAAAAATTAGGGATAATGGCAAGTAACTATGTTCAACAGAGGCAAGTCCCTCAGCAGCAGTTACAACATCATCTATCGGAGGAAATCTCCAGTCAAAGGTCATCTTCGACGGAAGCTCAGGATGTCCCGAACTCAAAGTTGGTAGAAGGATAGTGGTCGTTATGTTTCAACGTAGCCCTTTTCCCTGTAAATTACCATTTTCTAACTTTGTATATACTCTTTGGAATCACGCGTTTGGCTGATCTCCATCTTATCAATAAAATTTGAGCCCTTGTGCTTTTGTTTGTAATTCTTTACTTGTTTTAGCTTTACAAAACGACGTTGTTTAAACTTAATCAGCGATTCTTGAAATAAAACAAAAATAAATTTACTTGTTAAACTTTTTCTGCTTTTAAATTAAAGATGGCATTTCTTTTGACTGTTGGACATCAGAAGAACATCGATCGCTTTTCCCGAAGTAAGCGAACTTCAAAATGCAGAATCAAAGTACTCCTTCTAAACCAGTTTGCCTGAATGAAGGGATCAACTGTGTCAGAGACCTTGTTTCGTCTGACAACCTCGGCCGAGTTCTCATCTCCTAAGCCCGATCAACATAGCTCCCAACGGGACTATCTCTCCTAAGCAAGGTGGAATTGCTATTTTGAATCAACGGTACTTCTTCACCCCGCGATGGTCGAGTATCCAATTGTGTTCATCTCTTAGTCTGTATGTTGCGTCTATTTTGTCAGCACATACATACATACATACATCATGTATTTTTTATTTGCATTCACATTTCATATTGCATCACTATCACTCTAGTCGGTCCTGTCCCCTAGTGGTAGAAGTCCTCTCAATCGAGTTGTCAGTTCTTGCCTCGTCAGGAAATACTGTGTCTGAACAACCTCGCTTCCAGTTTAATTCTGGAAAGAAGTTGGTCCTTGACCACTTTGATAACTTGAACCTCTGAAAAGCCAGAGAAAACTTTCAATAAGCATCACTCTTCGCCATTGAAGATGATATCCTTGCTTTCCCGGATTAAGGAAAATCCACAGAGAAAGCCTCGTGATCAGAGATTCGGCAGCATGCCAGTTTTGCTCCGAAAAACCACTGATGAGAAGGTCATTGGCACCTCAAAATTGGATCCCATCATATGGCATTTCTCCGGGAAGATCCCGAGAAAAGTATGATGTAACCCCAAACGAAAACAGTCTCTCAAGAGACTCGCTTTCCCCAGTAGAATAGACAAATGACGTCTCTAAAACAGAGAAGTTTGTGTACCTCTACAACTCAGACGAATGGGTTCCCCAGCAAGTCTGACATCAAAACTTTTTCCACTCAAATGGCATCTCCCCAGGAAAATTCGGCGAGAAGTTTGAAGGAAAGCTGCTACGAATAGCGTCCCTTGTCAGTAAAGTTTATTGACAAAAGAAACTAAGACCAGTTCCTTGGTAGGAAACCAGGATCGAGGGGAAGTTTAAATCAGAAACTAAGACCAGTTCCTTGGTAGGAAACCAGGATCGAGGGAAAGTTTGTTTCCACAACTGAGACCAGTTCCTTGGTAGGAAACCAGGATCGAGGGGAAGTTTATTTCAAAAGAAAACTGAGACCAGTTCCTTGGTAGGAGACCAGGATCGAGGGGAAGTTTACCTTTTCTAAGCATCATTGCTTAGCTAAAGAAGATGAATGTGTAAGCTACCATTCATAACCGCCATCAAAATTTCAGGTATTCTGATATTTAATCCTCTTGCACCCCGAATGCCCGAATCCCTTCGTCATTCACACCTTCGGGTCCAAGAAGATTAAATAGGGGCATCTGTAATACCCCAAATTTTGACCACTTAGATTTCCCATCATTGTGAAAATCATCATCACAATATGGATGAACCATCATGCTTCATCAGTCTCCCCAAAGATGGGTGAGAATCCAATACAATCAAAATTAGGGTTTCAAGCCCTCTCTGAGTGCTTAGACAAAGGATCAATCAAGAAATGACATGATCTTCAACTTGTCTATCAATCAAGAAATGACATGATCTTCAACTTGTCTAATCTCTTAAATATCCACAATGGATCAAAAAGGACTCCCACTTCAAGGATTAAGCACAAGGCTGCTCCCTTCTAGGTGGATCAAGTCTCAAGATCGACAGTGTCACCAAATTAGGGTTTTGGTCGACCAGGGCCTCCAAATGGAAATTTTCATCTGGGCACAAGGCAATGATCTAAAACATGACCTAATATACTTCATGGAACCTCATGAACCCATGCATCAAGTCAATTTTACCTCAGGGGATGCATTCATCAAAAATCAGGAATTAGGGTTTCTTGACTTAATTCACCCCTAAGTTGACTTTTGTGACAAACCATGAGCCAAGACCTCAAGAGATAATTTGAGGGTCTCTAATATACCATATTGATCCATTTGGGACCATGGATTGATCCAAGAAGTTTGAGCAACAAGTCTCAATTTCATCTGCACCACAATTAGGGTTTTAAGAGAAAAGTCAACTGTAACTTTGACTTTTGACCAAGACATGCTCCCAAACCCTAATACATGATTGAATATACCCTATGACACCCATGGAACATGCCCATCAAGTTTGATTTAGGTCAAGGACATGATTTCCTGAAGAATTGCACAGTTTGCAATTCATCTGATAAAAAGTCAACTGTGCACAAAAGTCAACTTTGACTTTTTGAGATTTTTCACTAAAATGGATTTTTAACCCTAAAATGATGTTAATGTATGATTTGAATCATCATTCATCAAGAAAAATCAAGAAAAGTAAGATAACTTGTAAAAGGGGTAACCATAAAACTTAGAAATTTTTCTAAGTTAAAAATAAAGTGGCAAAGGTACCAACTTTGGAGGATCATAACTCCTAAACCACAAGGCCATTTTTTCTCATCCAAAGATGGATTTGTATCCCTCATTATCACCTACAAAAACTTCAACTACAAGTCATTCCAATTCATTAAGAATTTTGAGTTATGGAGTGATCAAAGTGGCTGAAAAGTGAAAATGTCACTTTTTCCAACACTTAGTGAAATTTTCACTAAGTCAGATTCTGCCTCACTTTTTGCCAAATGTAGGAGCATTTTTCACTTGGAATCAAAAGAGATCAAAACCAAACTTGTTCAAACAGTTGTTGTATCATGTAAGAGCTTTCCAAAATGGCCAAGAACATTGCCAAATTCAACCTACACCATGAGATACAACATTGCCAAGTTGCCTTGCTGAAATCTGTCAAGGCAAGGAAGAATTTGCAACTTTGGTCGATTTGCCAAAATCAGCCAAATTCAATTGCTCCTATCCACTTGGACACCTCAGAGGATTGAATCTAAAGGGGACAATCACTGAGCCAAGCCTCCAAAGTCCATGGAACAAGAAATAGCATGTTGAACCTAGAATGGCCAAAATAGGGACAAGACTTCAAATTTGGAATGAGGCATTCAATGAAACCATCAAGGTGGCATGGACTGAGACATTCTCATCTGAAATCAGTCAAGACTTATCCAAGACCAAGGGAACCAAAGCTCTGTGCCCTAACCTCAAGTCAATGGCTAGAGGAGACTTGGATTTTCATTTGCCAACATTGGCCAAACCTACTTACCAGCTGCCATGCACTATTCCTTGCAAAACAAACTTGCTCTACTATAAATAGAGCTCAATTATGGTCAGTTTGAGTACACCAAAGCCATCTAACAGATGCTTTCCTCAAAATCTCTTCTTTCACTCTAAATTTGCCTTCTAAGGCAAGTCACTACCGGGTTTTGAGTTTGAGAGCAATTCCAATCAAACCAATCACTCACACACCTCACATACATCACATATGAGCTGATCAAACACTTAGATTACTTCTGAAACATCAATTTCACAAAATCACCAGCTGGTTGCTCAAGGTTTTAACCAAAGTGCAGCTGAGGTACCACAAAATGATCCAGCCAATTTCAATCAAGTCCAACCATCCAAACACAATCCATAGGGTGTAGGGAAGCTGTTCAGATCATCACCACTCATCTATAACACCTCCAAATCAAAAATCACTTTGAACTTGCTGTCACGACTTGGAGGTAAGCACATACTTGGTCATTTCTCAATCTATGCATATTTCCTCGCACAATAATTTGGCCATATGTTCATAATCATGCATGGAATGTTTTCCCTCAATTAATTGCATTGTTTGAATCGTGTATCAAAAATCCTAGCCTTCATGCAGAAATTAGGGTTCTTGAGGTCTCTTCGTGATTTCTTGTTGTATGTTTAATTTAAATGAAATTAAAGTACATAGACATGATCGTGAGGTTGAGGCGAGCATAATGATATGTGGATTGCATGATATGATTACGTATTCATGGAGATTGGATAGAAAATGCAAATCTGAGAAACCAAGAACACGCGCGTGTTCTTCAGTTTGTTCTTGGCGCCATTTTTAGAAATTCAAATATTTGAATTTTGTGATTTTGTTTAATTGATTCAAAAATTAATTTCTCTCTGAGTTTTAATGATTTTGAGTTGATTCTTTTTTTAATAATTCAAAAAAATGTTAAAATATTTTATTTTCACAAAAAATCCCAAAAATATTATTTATTTCATATAATTGATATTTTTGCAAAGAATTAATATTTTAATTGTTTTTGACATTTTAAATATTTTTTCCACATTGATTTTGCAACTTTTAATGCTTTCTAATTATTTTGTAGGTCAATACTTAATTTTTGAAGCATTAATCCAAGATCACAATTTGTTTTCCATGTGTTAAACAATTTTTGATCATTTTAATTGAATTTTTATTCAATTAAATACATTTTGAAAACAAATTAGGGTTTTGGATTAATTCAACCCTCATAAATCACTTTCAAAACTTTTTGGGCCTCTTGAGAGAGTGTAAGACCCATCCCCCCTTGTACAAAAACTTTTTGGGCCTCACTCATTGTATAAGTCCCTCTGTACAAGTAAACGGCGCGATCGTCGCCCGTTTAAAAATAAAAAAATCATCTGGGCCTCTCCTTGAGCTATAAGACCCATTCAAAACACTTTGGGCCTCTATTAGAGTGTAAGACCCAATCCCCCTTTTAACCAAAACATTTTGGGCCTCACTTATTGCATAAGTCCCTCTGCGTTAAAAGAAAACCTCGGCGCGATCGCCATTTTTAAACGAAAAATCATTTGGGCCTACCCTCGTGTTATAAACCCCTCTCTTTTCTTTAAACCTTTTTTGGGCCTCTTGAGAGAGTGTAAGACCCATCCCTTTGTACAGAAAACTTTTTGGGCCCCAGTAACTTGTATAAGTCCCGCTGTACAAAGTCAAACAGTGTGCTCACTGATAAAACCCTGGGCCTCTCCTTGAGCTGTAAGCCCCAAATCTTTCTTTTTCAAAGCACTTTCTCCTTTGATTTTGAATATACTATTGTTTTCAATCTTTCTTTATTGAACAACTAACCAAACAGCATGGAAGCACTACAACCGAGTAAGTGGTTATCGCTTTCATTTACTGCTTTCATATTATAAACTCTATTGTGGGGCTGCTCACTGTAAGTCTCCTTTCATAAACTCATATCTACTGTGTAATAATAGTATATATATTTCGAGTTTCCCCGGCAACTACGTCTAGAACTAGGTGACGCCGTTTCATTTATTCGTAGAAATAGACGCCTAGATCCCCAATAGGAGCACCAGATACAGTCTTCTCTTCGGCTGTCCTCCTTAGGAATCGTCAAGAAGCTCTACTCCCCAAGATGAATGTATTCTCCGTGAATGGCATCTTTAAGTTTCTTCCAAATTCTCGAACTTTCCTGACTCGATCTATTCCTTGTGGATAGCTTGCCTTGAATGTCTCGGGGTTTGGGTACCCACTACGGTCATAATCTTGGACCTTAACTAAGGAACCCTCTTCAAAAGCTAAAAGTCGTTGGATAGTAAACCTCGCACGTTTACTAGTGGTTTTTATCTTTAAAAGAGTTATATCTCCTAATGGAAAGGAGATGATAGACCCACGGGCTTCTTAAAAGCATCGCCCTCCTCTTGGGCATTATTCAAGGACACTACGGCTTCTTAGAAGTATTCACAGCCTCCTCTTAGGCTTCGTATAATGATCTCTTCCTTCGGGAATGATAGCCTCCTCTTGGGCTTTGTACAAGGACCCGTCGGCTTCTTAAAAGTTTCCAGCCTCCTCTTGGGCTTCGTACAAATTGTCCCGACGACCTCCTAGAGGTATAGGAACAGAACCTAGTCATCCTCATAGAACAGTCCTTTCATAGAGTCTACTACTGTTTCTCAAAGCATAGTACAAAAGAAAAAAACTCTAGACTTGGACAGTCTAACTTCCTTGAGTCTCAAAGACATTCTCAAGTGACCCCTTCGTTAAATAGGAAGGAAACCCGCAGACTCGGACAGTCTCAATACCCTTTGGATTACCAGTTTCCCCAAAGAAGAGGAAACAACCCCGATCCTCAGATCTAATCCCTGAGTACAATGTTGCTCATATAAGAACTAATTTTCTCTTTTAAAATCAGTATATTGGATATGTCACTCAACTAAAACAAACCTTTAGCCTCCATCTCGGGCTTCGTACGAGATACAAAAACACTCTCTTGTTGAGTATCAAAGACTCTCTTGTTGAGTCAAACTTTTAGCCTCTATCTCGGGCTTCGTACGAGACACAAAGACTCCCTCGTAGAGTCAAACAAACAATAGCCTCTATCTCGGGCTTCCTACGAGACACAAAGACTCTATCGTCGGGTCAAAAACTTTTAGCCTCTCTCTCGGGGTTTGTACGAGACACAAAATAGCCTCCTCTTAGGCTTTGTATAATGATTTTCCTAGCGGAAATTAGCCTCCTCTTATGCTTTGTATAAGAAAACCAATGGTTGATCCAATCAACCTTTTAGCATCAAAGTTGTGCCTCGTTCACAGTACACAAACATCAACAACTCCTTTCCTTTCATCTAATCGCTGTAAGCGGCAAGCCTCTGGATCATCTATATCCATGCCACTGTCCCTCTTTTAGCATGAGAAATTCCTAAGGAAAGATGGCATTTCTCTACACTGAGTTAAAGTCTTCTCCTTCAGGTTAAAACCCTTTCTTCAGAAATTATGGCATTGCTCGGATCCGCGTATCCCAGTTAAAGTAATTCTCATTCCCCCTCTTTAGAGATGACAAATTCTCTCTAAAACCGAGGTCTTTCAGCTTCACGTCTTGGGCTTTGAACAAGACACAAATAGACCCTTCAGCTTCACATCTTGGGCTTTGAACAAGATACAAACCACCTTTCGCTTCACGTCTTGGGCTTTAAACAAGACACCAAAAACACCCATTTCCTCCCATAGAATAGGAGGAACTACGAACGCTCTGATTTCCCTATTTCGGTAAACGGGAATACGTAGGCATAAGATCGAAAGAAAAAATCTTAGCGAGCGCAATCAACAAAAAACCCAAATCCCATATCTCCATCAATTAAAAGCAGTAATTCAAAAGCATCAGTCCTAACATCCTAATCCTTGTTCCCCGCCAGAAACCTTCTGCCTAGATAAAAAGAAAGAAAACAGTATTGGCGAAAATACAAATAACCAGTACAAAGGCCCCCCCACATTGATAGCATTCGTAACCTAACAGACCGCTGTTTAAACTCAGTATGCAAGCAGGGTTAATTGGAGACATCTATTTCCCTTCCTTATTCAGCTCACACTAGGATAAAAAATGAATCGACCTGTAGTTTTAAGCTCAAACCGCAAAGAGCGACCAGCGCTTAAGAATCGCTCCCAAAATCGCTCGCTACACCGGGGAATATCATTGAACTTAAACTGTTGTTGGAGAAATGACTTTAACCTTACCCTGCTAGGGATAAAAGCACACTGCTGCTGGCAAAATTACACTTCCTGACCCGATGAGGAAAGTAGACACCAAGACTCTGTGGGGAATATAAAATCTCTACGAGGGAGAGAAATCCAACAAGTCTCCTGGTATAGATGCAACATTATCCTTTTTGGGACAGTCAACTTCTGAATACTCACCGGGGAGTAATAAACAAATCTGACTGGGGAAAGTAATCCTCCGCACTCTTGTTGGGGAGAAATAATTTTCTGATGCTCTATTGAGGATGCTAGATCTTCAATGTTAGAGAGAGACTCTACTGGTGTCGCATCTGTGAAAATCAACCGGCAGAAAGGAACAGAAGAGTCGCCATCGAACGTTATTTATCCCAACGCAGGGAAAGGAAACGATTGAAGAAAACCTCAACAAAGGGAAAGGAATGGTCATCGCAACCATCGTCTGGGTTCGGGAGTCGGTTAAGCGAGAGGAAGGTATTAGCACCCCCTCGCGTCCATCGTACTCGATGGGATCCATGCTTTCTGTTATCGATTAAAGGGTGTAAGGTATTTGAAGCTCAACTGCTAATTAGAATGGAAAGAGAAACGGGGAAAACGGGAAAAAGAAAAGCAAAGGTGACTCGATAGGACATCGTCGTCCTAGGCCTACGTATTCCCTCGGGAGTGGGAAAGTCAGAGTCAACATAGTTCGGAGGACTACGGGATTGTGCATGCCAGGCATCGCGCCTGTGCCTACGTATCTCGTCGAGAATGAGAATCAGAGCGTCGTAGTTTGGCTCACTACGGGTTGCTAACGGAAACCAAAGGGTTGGTAAATAAAGTCGTGCTCGCAGAGATCTCGCATGATCTCCTGCCTACATATCTCCATTAACCAATGAAGAATCAGAGCGTCCTAGTTCCCCTCACTAGGGATGACCTTGCTTTGTTTGTGTTTTTTAGTGGAATACGTCAACATTCACGTTCTAGTAGTTTAGGTGTTTCCGCTCAGCGTGGGAGTCTTACGCGTTTACCTGTTTGCGGTAGAACGGAAATGACGCATCCTTTACGATGAGAGTGAGTGAGATGAGAAGAGAAGACTCAAAGTAGTAGAGAAAAATCTAAGGGGAGACTAATTGTAGTCATGATGTTAGCATGCTTTTGTTGATCCTAGGGGTTGAGGATGAGAAAGGAAATTCTATCCTAATGTTGTCATGCAAAGGTTAGTCCTATGTTATGTTTTCTAACCTATCTAACTTGGACAAGTTATAATAGGTATCCTAATGAGGAAGCATAATCTAAAGCAAACAATACAATGATATCACATATCAAAGTAGATCAATAAAAGAGATGTGAATGAGATCACATAAGCGTCAACATCGGTCGATGCGAGCTAATGACAATGAGCGGGGGTCGGTTGTGAACCCTACCTTCCACTTGATAGACTCGATAACAGGAGCAGGTAATGTTCAAAGCTTCAATCATGTAATGAGAGCTAAGCACGACTCAACTAGAATAACGGGGGTCGGTTGCGAACCCTATCTTCCGTCAATTGCCTTCTCGGAGGTCTTTAAAATAATAAACAGAATTGCCCACCTATAGTAGGGACTCCCAGTCATGGATCTCTATTCCTACTTCTCATGGCATCGAAAGCGGTAAAGTGCGAGGAATATTAAAAGGGATGCGGGATAATACCAAACAGATAACAATCCGTAGCAACACAAGCAGAACAAGAAACCCGGAGAGTAAGCTGCATGAAAATGCAATTCAGGCAAAACGCCACAAATGCATGTATACGTCTCAAGAATGAGAGACAAAGAGAAACCACATCGTAAGTGAAGTGGTATCCCACAAATAAAGTGGAATACCAAATGGATAACCAACCAATGATTAATGATCGAAAGCTCTCCTGAAATACCTTGCACGACTTAACAAACAAGTTAGTAATAACAAGGAAACGTAACCGAAGTTACACCCTCAAATTACAACTAAAATTAACAACAAATCATGAAGAAATAAGGGGTAAACAAGTGTCTATAAGTGTCCTAAGAGTTCCGTAAAGATGGCATGAAGGCCTCATCGAAATCCCTATAGGATAACTCTATCAAACAATCAATTAAGCATACATGAAATGGGATTATAGGTCCCAAAAAATTAAGATAATTGAGTCATATCATCTCAAGACCAGCAACCAAACACAGCCAAAACAAGTGTTCAAAGTCATGTTTATACCCATCTCAAATCAAGTCAAAATTGCACACATTATCAATCACTAAGCATGCAAAAGAAAACATCACAAGTAAACCTAAAATGGGCTAAAATTCACACAAAAAATTGAAAAAGTCCCCTAAGATATCCCTAATCCTATAGGTCAGTAGCACGCCAAAGTTCCACTCAAAACTAGTTGAGAAAAAATATTTATGAAGCCTATTACAAAAGTTAAGACCATAAGAACACCTCTTAATCAAAATTATGGAAAAATACCAAATCAAATTAAAAGTGCAATTAAAAATCATCAAAAATTAATTAACATCCTCACATGTCAACATGAATTTTCATGGAATTTTCAGAGGGAAGAAACTATTTTTAGAAATTGATTTTTATAAGTGTATTTTGAAAGAAATTAGAAATGAAGCAAGAGAAAGCAGGGGGGTTCCCACAGAAAAACCTACTAAAAAACGTATGGGCCTCAAAGGGGGGAGGGTACGAAAAGCACTTTGGTAAAACCATAGACGTGTAAAGCCTGGTGAAGCATAGTATGGTCCTTAGTTGACTCTGTTGACTAGTCCTAGCCGTCTGATCTTACTGGAGATGATGATGATGAATCCTAAGGTTGAGAACAGAAGTTGCACGGTAGTGGAAATGGGGACGCAGAAATTAGATTAAAGAGAGGACCCACAGGACGGTGAAAAGTGTCACCGCCGGAGTGGACCTCACCACCACCCTCATCTTATAACAACTTAAAACATGAAGAGGATTTCCTCATTTCTCAATGTTCTCCTCTCTCTCTCTCTAACGTCTTAACCTCGCCTGAAAACCTAATCCGGCCGGAGAAGGACGGTGGCCGGCGACGGCGCCACCGTATTCTCTGGCGACCTACCACCACCAATAAAGTAATAACAAACACTAACTCCTACTCAATTTTCGCCCTTATTCCAAATCCGACGACGGTTTTCTCAAAAGATCAATCAAACAGCGAGATCGAAACGAAATCCAACAAAACAAAATCAACAAAAACTCAAGGCAATAACATTAAATCACAATGGATTCTAAATCTGAGGCCGCAGCTAAAGACGGAGATGAGGAAGTCGTACCTTGAAGACAACGAGGCTAACGGCGACGCGACAGGTACTTAGTTTCTCCCTTCTTTTACTCGAATTCACGCTCTGACGATGCCGTTGTTGTGTGTTACGGGATTGAATCCTTGCGTTGTTACGTGAATCGTGGTAGAATTCTTGCATGTGAGTGAGTTGCGAATTGGTGCTGATTCACTATGTAATGTGGTTGCAGATCAAGAATTGGTTCATTCTTGAATTTGCAGGTACTTTTGCAGAGAAATGAAGAATACGAATTGAGGATGATGCAGAGGAAATCGAAGACTGAAGATGTTGATTTAAAGTTGAAGATCGAAGACGATTGTTTATGGTTTCTGGCAGTTGTAAATCGAACATTGAAGCAATTTGTTACAATTCTGTTATGGTTTTTTTGTGAGATTTTCTTGAGTAGGTTATGGAGATTAGAAGCATGAAGATGAGAGTGATGATGGTTATTGATTGATGATGGAGATTGCAGGGTGATGGAGGAGATTGAAGGTTGGTTCGTGGAAGATGAAGATGAAGGTTTTTGAGGATGAGATAGTTTTTCTGAGCATTTGGTTAGGTTCTGTTAGGAGTTAGTTAGGGTGGAGTGAAAACTAGTTAGGGAATGGTTAGAAACTCTTAGAAGTTAGGAGTTTTGGTCAGTTTTCTGTTATGGATTTCTCCTGGAATCTTCTTTTCTATTATGAGCCTTTTTTACAAGTGAAAAATTCTGTTGGAGTTTACCTGTGAATTTTGGATTGAGGTCGTTGGTTTTTCTGGTTTTTTCAATTTGTGAACTGATAAATAAATGTGATGCTGAGACTTTTATATTAACTTCTTTTATTTAATTTTTCTGCTAACGTCTGCTATGTATATCTTCTTTTACTGTCGTGGATTTCCTCATTTAGAAGGGAGTTATAAGGAAAACAATTTTGACCGGTGAAGTTTAGTACCACCGGAGCTGAACCGCAGCTTGAACCTTCGGGTGATGAACCCCTAAAGACCTCCCCGTGACTTGATAATTTATTATCAGAGCTATAACTTCCGTATTCCTCCAAGTCATTGAATGAGATGTCTTCTTGATGCTTTGTACAGGAAGTCAATGAAGTAGCATCAATATCTGTATCTGTCAGCCATTTTTCACTATTGATCATGTAATCAATTTCTAAACCCTTTATTGCACTTGTGGCGTCAGTCAATATTTGGTTGGGGACAACTTCGTTACCCATCACAAAAAGTTGGGTAGTCTACCTTCAACCAATCCACTAATGCCATATCATTTTATTATACTTAATTATTTATTTAATGATTTAAATTTTGTAGATTTCCAATGCAATGTAGCCTAATTTACTCTATGGGTAACTCAACCCAACTTTTTGAAGTGGGTAGATAAGAATTCACCTATTTGGTTTTGATCAAATGTGATACTTTTTGTTCCACTGTCTTCATCAGCAGATGGCCTTAACTCTATGTGGGCAATATAATAAATTCTCAAAACTTGCACAAGGTTATTAGGAATTTCAGAGATGAATATATATTGGTGCATCAACAAAGGCTTTTGTCAGCAGTATCTCCCCCCACACATGAATCTTTTCATTCTAACTAGTTGGTGTTTCAAGGCTCGACATAGCTTAGGACTCAAACAATTCCATATGCGTTTCAAGAGCAGCACGGTGCAATCACTCAAGTTTTTTCTTGGAACTTTTCAACATTTAAATGGCGTTTGGATAGGGTTTTGCAGTTTAAAAAATGAATATGGTTTAAATTGGATAAAATGGATATTCAGATTAGAAAATGCTTTGGACTTAAAAAAAAAGATATAAAATGTGGATAAAAAATGGTTTTTTACAAGATGAATATCAAATATGGACAAGAAGAAATAGAAATGGATATGTGAGTGAACAATTGGATTTGGAATTTGTTTAAGTGTGAGATGAAATTAAAATGGATATAGAAGTGGTTCAAAATGGATAAAGAAAAATGGTTTTAAAAATGGATAAAATGGGTGATGGATATTAACATGAAAATGGTCATTGGTTAGAAAGAATGGACTTGTGTCTTGAATCTCCAGTAATCCACATAATCAATCTTAGCACATTCAAACCACATTAAACTTCGACTCCAAGGCAAGCTTGTACTCAATTAGCCGCTATTAATGATGGCCTTGATCACAACATGAATCCGCAACTTGACCTCTTGCACTATAACCCAAGATGTCTTCACCATGAAACCCTGGCTACCATCTCCAATTGATAAATATCAACCAATTCGTACAAAAGATAAGAAACCCGGACCACGATGATGAAGAAGTGACCTGCTACTCTTGAGAAAACATGAAGAGGATCCACTTGGTGCTTGACAAAAGAAAGCCTCGATACTTAATGAATTCTTGATCCCACGCCTTAGGAGCTTATGCAAATGTATGATTAATGCAGTTATGACCTAGTGAAGATGCGGATGAATGCAAAGCGAAAGCCAATGTTATAAGGCAATAAATAAGAGGGCAAATTTTGGGTTATTACAGCTGCCCCTATTCAATCAACTGTGGACCTGAATGGATGAGAGTAGCGTCTGTCAGAAATTCAAGGTAAATAGGGATTGAATACAAAAATAACTAGAAAATTTGCGCTCTGTGGGTAAAAAGAATGGATATATGACAAACACAGCAGTCGTGGGAAAAGATATTTGTGGAAAAGAGTCTGGAACCTACTAAAATTGAAACCCAAAGGATGCCTGTCGGGAACTGCTAAGGTTTTGCCTGTCAGGAACGGCTGGAGTTTAAAACTTATGGTATGCCTGTCGGGAACGGCTAAGTTTAAAACTCAAAAGGGCGTCTGTCGGGAACGGCTAAAGTTTAAAACCTATTGTATGCCTGTCGGGAACGGCAAAAGCGGGTCTGTCGGGAATGGCCAGGTTTTAAAACTCAAAGGTCGCCTGTCGAGAACGACTAAAGTTTAAAACCTATTGTATGCTTGTCGGGAACGGCAACAACGAGCCTGTCAGGAACGGCTAGGTTTAAAACTAAAAAGTCGCCTGTCGGGAACGGCTAAAGTTTAAAACCTATTGTATGCCTGTCGGGAACGGTAACAACAAGCCTGTCGGGAACGGCCAGGTTTAAAACTCCAAGGTCGCCTGTCGAGAACGACTAAAGTTTAAAACCTATTGTATGCCTGTCGGGAACGACAACAACGACCCTGTCGGGAACGACCAGGTTTAAAACTCCAAGGTCGCCTGTCGGGAATGGATAAAGTTTAAAACCTATTGTATGCTTGTCGGGAATGACACCAACGAGCCTGTCGAGAACGGCCAGGTTTAAAACTCCAAGATCGCCTATCGGGAATGGCAAAAGTTTAAAACCTATTGTATGCCTGTCGGGAACGGCAACAACGAGCCTGTCGGGAACAACTAGGTTTAAAACTCAAAAGTCGCCTGTCGGGAACGACTAAAGTTTAAAACCTATTGTATGGCTGTCGGGAACGGCAACAATGAGCCTGTCGGGAACAACTAGGTTTAAAACTCAAAAGTCGTCTATCGGGAATGACTAAAGTTTAAAATTTGTAAAGGTTCCTGTCGGGAACGGCAAAAGTTTAAAACTTGTAAAGGTGCCTGTCGGGAACGGCAAAAGTTTAAAACTTGTAAAGGTGCCTGTCGGGAACGACTAAAGTTTAAAACCCATGATATGCCTATCGAGAACAGCAAAAGCGGGCCTGTCGGGAACGACCATGTTTAAAACTCAAAGGACGCCTGTCGGGAACGACAAAAGTTTAAAACTTAAAGGTGCCTGTCGGGAACGACAAAAGTTTAAAACTTAAAGTATGCCTGTCGAGAACGGCAAAAGGAAACCTATCTGGAATGGTTCCTAAAAAATAAGCTCGACCTATACGTCCATCGGGAATGACTAAGGTTCGAAGCTTAGAAGGTTCCTATCTAGAATGGCTAAAGGAATCCTATCGGGAATGGTTCCTAAAATATACGATTAAGATGTAGGATCCAAAGGTCTACAAACCGAAATATGAGACTCTGGTGAGGAGAAAAGAGATGACACCCTGGTATTGCTTGAAATGTCTGTTGGGGAATGAACGAGGCATTCTTTTTGGGGTTCTTCAGTCTAATCGAAGAGAAACAATTTTGGTCTTTCGCACGAGGCACCAAAACCGGCTTATGCTTCATATGCATATGTTTGAATTTTTCCATGGCGTAATACTCCATCTCGATGGAAATGTTACGCATTTTAAAGGATGCAATGATTACTATATGCAAAATGAAAGGAGGCTCCTCAGCAAAATAAATGTCAAGGATATAAAGGCAACTCCGCTTGGGACAACAATAGCAACTATGCTGAGGAAATAACCACCGATCTGATCTTTCGACCCTCTGTGGGAAAATACCAACTCAGCTGGGGATAACGTTGACACAATCTGGGCTCTGAACTGCCAACTTGCTGAGGATTACTGTAAGGAATAATGACCTTGCTGGGGAGGTATCATTTGAACCAATCTGCTTGGGGAAGAACTATAACCATAGAACTCCGTTGGGGAAATGACAACTTTCTGACCTGGCTGCTTGGGGAATTAAGATCAACTAACTCTTGTTGAGGAAGGAAAAACCTGCTGAGGGACTGAAATCAACCCAACTTCTGCTGAGGAAAGCACTTGCTAGGGGACTGAAATCAACCCAACTTCTGCTGAGGAAAGAAGCACTTTCTAGGGGACTGCGATCAACCACATTTCTTGCTAAGGGAAGAAACACTTGCTAGGGGACTAAAATCAACCCAACTTCTGCTGAGGATAACCTCTGAACAACCGATGGGTATGAATTGTCAATACCCATTAGAATTTAATTATAGGCAATATCATGGATCCGACATGGTGGAGGAGGGGGAGGATACTCTGACTTTTCACCATTTTCAAAATTGCTTGGGAACGTTCCATCATTTTACATTGCTGGGAGTGAGGAATTCTTGTATACTGCTGGGGATGACATCCTCAAGGAAAAACTTTCCTGTTGAGGGACCCATTTCTGCTTGGGGAGAGCCATGATCATGGACTCCACTGGGGAAATCAAACTTCCTGATGTCTTGCTAGGAAGAGGGATATTCAGATACTCTGTTGGGAAGAGACAGCATACTGAATCCTGCTGGAGAAAAGAGATTAAAGACACCTCATGCTGAAAATGACCTCTATTTCAAGCTTCTGAGTTGATCAACTGCCCATTGATCGTCATGAGTGACAACGATTCATTTAATTCTCCATTTTCCCCAGACTGCAAGGTCTATGAAGAAATTCGCCTAGAAAGGATTTTACAGAAGACGTGGCATTCAAAATGCCCCAGTGTCTTCAAACTCTTTGAGAGGTGCTTCTGACTAGTCATCTTTTGGAAAGAACAACTTCTCGTACTCTTGAGGTGGCCTGCCTCGAGTCTTGAAGAAACTTTGCCCCTAACCGATCTTAGAGAGATTTTCCAAATTGACTTGATTGCCCCATATTAAATGCTTTTGGAGAGATTCAACGGATCTCAACGTGGTTGCCCCCAGTTTGGCTAAACTTTGAAGAGATTTCTCGACGAGACTTCCCCTCATTGATCGCTCTCTGAAAAGACTTTCTCAACTTGACTGCTCCAGCTTGGCTACACTTTGAAGAGATTTCTCGGCGTGACTTCCCCTGATTATACTGCTTTTGGAGAGATTTATCGAATCTCGACGTGATTGCCCCAGATTGGCTAAACCTCGAAGACATTCTCGATGCGATTGCCCCAGATTGGCTGCATCTCAACACAACAGGCTGGGAATGCCTTTGCCACACATAGTCTTTCAGTAACATGTCCTCTGGAGTCTCAAGCATTTCGACTTGGCAGGATCAAGCTTCTCGACTGATGTTCATCATGTAAGCTTTTTCGATGTCAAGTACAATGTATGCAAGCAGAAAGCGTCTATCCTGAGAATGATAATTCTAATGAAACATACATGTTACCCTTGAAGTTTCCATTGAAAAGATATCGCCAAACCTCGTGAACGAGTCACTAGTTAAGATGCGACACTGATTTGAATAAAAGACATTATGCACATGCAATACCAACAAAAACATTTTAGCCCCACTCATGGGAGTCAGGAACGCTGCCTTATCAGAAGTACGCCTTCGGAATAACCTTGCTTCAATTAGGACTTTTGAGGGTTGTAACGTGGTCTGGTTCACGGTTTGAGAAAGAAGGATTTATGGCTCAAAATTTTGTTTGTACCCGCTCATTCTCCTTGATGTCCTTCAGTCCTATATTCAGTTCGTTTGACACAAATGCTCATCTTCCCAAAAGGTTATTGCATGTCATCAGTGATGGTTAAGGAGCCCACAACGTTTTTGGAGTGGCAGTCGCTCTTTTCGTCTTTGGTGCCCATAGTCACACGACTCGTTCTTGCTCGAGGATTTTTATTTTGTAATCCTTTTTGCTTTTTCCATTTATTTCTTTTTTCATTTGTTTCCCTAATTTTGCCTGGACTGATTCTTTTAAATCCTTTTGTCCAGCGGGATGCCCTATTTTTTGCCTAAGTCACTTGTTTTCAAACTTCGACTTAGCGGGCCCCTTTTTTTTCTCTTTTTTTCTTTCTTTTGAACAAATCGTGTGTCACTGGCTTGTCTTGACTTCCTTGAAAGGATTGTGACTGCTTCACTCCTTGCGACGAGGGATAACCATTGTGGTTTCACATCTCTTGACCTCTTGATGGTGGAATAGAAGGTAATGGATCCTCAGATGCACACTTCTTTCGAAATTTGAACGCTCGGCCAAACTAAATGACGCCTACCCTACCCCTGGATTAAATGTGAGGGTTTTTTCATACGAAAAGAAACTCCTACTTCGAGGCTCAAAGGGGTTAACAAAGGTCTATCTCCCTTATATCTCCAGTGATTAGGGATTTGAAACAATGCTTGTACATCGTCAACAGGGTCTTATTCAAAACACACGATCAGAGATTTTTGCGTTTTTACTTCATCATTCTCCCTCTAAGAGTTTAAGCAAGAAAGTCAAAATTTCAAAGCACATAAACATTTAAGAATGATCATGAATGGATTACTTCAAGAAAAACATGCTTATTGTATTATGATTGTCATTCAAACAAGTTTCTACATGCATATAATATTTAAACAAACAAATGAAAGCTACATATTGTCGCTCCCGAGGATTTGCATCCATGGTACAAACGCGAAAGTGGCGCGGAAAACAGAGTCGCCAGCAATGTGTATTTATTCCAAGAGAGGGAAAGGAAACACTGCGTAAACCTGAAGGAAGGGAAAGAGCATGGTCTCACGACCAAGAGAAATAGGTAAGGGAGTTGGTTACGCGAAGGGAAGGTGTTAGCACCCCACACGTCCATTGTACTCGATGGGATCCATGCTTGTTGTCTCGATCAAAGGGTGTCGTCATTTGGAGCTCCACTGCTACTGGACCGGAGAAGAAACAGGTACGGGAAAGAACGGAGAAAAGAAGAAGAAAAGAAAAAGAAGTGACTCGATAGGACATCGCTCGTCCTATGCCTAGGTATTCCCCCGTGCAATGGGAAAGTCAGAGTCAACGTAGTTCGGACACGAACTAAAGGGGGGGGGGGGGAGGTTGCTCGCCAAGACATCGCCGTCTTGTGCCTATGTATCCTCAATCGGACGAGAGAGAGGAAATCAGAGCAGTCGTAGTTTGACCTAACGAGGTCAGTTAGTGTTTTTTATGAGTGACGTTAGATTTGCGTCCGGCAGTTAGGGTCGATGTCTGTTTGCGACGAGACAAAAGTAACGTGCCCTTTTTTGAAAATGGTTTGAAATTAACGATCCCGAAGGATGAAAAAAAGTTTGAGTTTGTTTTTGTGTTTTTTAGACAGAGATGGATTGAAGTTAATTCATAACTTGCATTGCACCGAAGTTTATGATGTAGGAACGAATGCTTAGCAAATTGTTCCAAGATGGAACGACCACCAAACACTCTAGAAAAATGAGAGGAAACCCCTCATTCCTCACTTCCCACATGCAAGGCTCACACGCAATACACATTAATTTTATTAAGTGTTTTAGAAGTGTTACGAGATGAGAAGAGAAGACACAAGGAAAGGGAATTCTAAAGGGAATTTCTATCCTAGTGTTGTCATGCAAAGGGTAGTCCTATGGTTAGTGAGGCTTAGAAGAGAACCCTACCTAAAGTCTAATGCTAATCCTACTCCAAGCTTAATCGAAAATTAAGTTTGACTAGGTAGCTCTAAGGGGAAAAGAATCCAAGACTTAAACAAGTCTTGAGATCCAAGGGAAGAAAAGAGTGAAAGAGACGAAAGAGGAAAGGAAACGAATAAATAAAAACAGCGGCTACCACAACGTTCCTGCACCAAAACAGCGTTAAAAAGCAGCACACAAGCAAGGCAACATACAACAACATAGAATTCAGCACTACAAAGAGTGTGAAAAGCCAAACAGTTGTACATACAATAGCGCACATACACATAGACAGCTGTAGAAACAAGGCAGCATGTAATACATTTGAATACGAATCAAGCATGGCAAAGCAAACACGCATCAAACATCATGCATTATGATTACAGACACATCATATATCATAGTAAACAATCTTGAAAACACCATGGAAGAAAGTGCATCATGAAGGTATTCATAACATCAAGCATGTGCACAAATCGGAATAAACGTGCATCTCAAGGAATAGAAGCATAACACAATTCCAGCAACATAAGCATTTAATCACAATCAACATGCTCAAAGAAGTGTGTGTATGGTGTTCATAGCATCAAGAAATCAACAACACAAGCATGAACATCCAATAGTGATAACCAAGAATCGCGTGTCGACAAAATCACATCCATGCCCTAGTGTGAGGTGCAACAGCTCAAGAATAATCCACAAATCATCAATGCATCATTCCACGAAGTTTAGGCATGCATCGGATCTCAAACAACCAAGAAAATGCAAGAAAATATCACTCTGCAACAGTGGTAATCGATTACTCACTTTGAGTAATCGGTTACTCAGTTGAAATTTGGCCAAAAACGTGAAAATTAGGCAGAGTAATCGGTTACTCTGTTAGGGTAATCGATTACCACTGAAACAGAGGCAGAAAATCAACTTTGAAAAGCACTTTTCAGCATCCAATCACTTATGTAAACATCCAAATGATCATGCAATCAATTAATCACGAAATTCACATCAAATATCAGTAATCAAACACCAATTTCATCAATCAAACAACAAGATCACAAATCAAATCAAGCAAATGGATCAAATCACATCACAAACCAAAAATCTACATTGCATAAGTTGAAATTAAGCTAAATCAAACATAGATCTAAGGAAAACCAACCTACAAGGATGAGATTTGCCTTGGTGATTGTTGAGCACGAAAATTGGTGAATCCAAGCAAGAAAACCAGAGATCTATACAATAATCTTCAAGATCCTAGCAAGAAACTTCAAGATCCAAGCAAGAACACTCCAAATAATCAAAAGCTGCTCCCAAAAGTGATTCAAAGATCCAAACCAGTAGCTATATCAGAATTGAACCAAGAATGATGATGTGATGGAGGTTTAGCTCAAGAATTCACAAATTCCAATGAAGAATTTGTGAATCTATGGATATGTAGCTTTGGTGAGGGGTTGAAGATAAGAATTGAGAGAAATTATGAAAAATTGGAGAGTGAAAATGATCTATGTTGGTGAGGTTTGGAATGAATTGATTTAAATAGAAGCTAGGTTAGGAATCCAAATGTGGTTTGGAATGAGGTTAAGTGAGTGGAAATTGGGATGAAATATGAATTAGGAAATGAAATGAGGAATTAGAGTGGAAAAATGATGGAGAGAATTTGAATTTTGGGTGGAAAATGATGAAAATATTAGTTCTAGATCCTTCCCACACATGCACAAGCTAAGCACATGACCACAAAACACCCCAAAATTCTGCAGTGCTGAAAATGCCACATTTTTGCAATTTCGCCCAGATTATTCGGTTACTCACTTTGAGTAATCGATTACTCAGTTCAAAAATTCAAAAATGGCGCCAAAAGGAGGGAAACTTGGATATTCTCCCGGTTCCACCTGTTCTGGACCATGATAGACCTCTGAAACTTCCCAACTGACATTACCACTGGAATACACCTGAAATATGCTGCGAAATGTTTTTCGCACTCGGATTGAACTGCTGATAACAATTGTTTGGTGCTGAATACTAATCAAAAATTGACTGCCGGAGTTTCTGATCATCTAGTTGCTTAATGAGCAAAATAAATGCTCAAAAAGACTTGGAAAGCTATCTGCTTGACTCAGAACACTGTTAACAATCATACTGGATCTGATGACGCCGTGAGCTGCTAAAAGAATACCTTGATCCCTGCTCAAAAGAAAAATGCAAAATGCAGGAATGATAACGCAGATGAAAGGAAGCATAACCCAGTTAGGTTAGAAACAAAAGGGAAAATTTTGAGGTGTTACAGCTGCCCCTATTCAAACTCCTTAGATCCGAGGGTATGGAAGCAACGACTTTCAGACAATCGGGATACATGGAGATTGAATACCAAAATAACGTGAAAAAATATGCAACCTGCGGGGAAAATGAAAATACAGTGCCTGCCAACCGAAGGTGGGCTTAAAAACAACGGATACCAACCAATAGTTGGGATAACAAAGGATACCAACCAATAGATGGGATGACGAGGACGCCGACCAAAGACGAACTCATAACAAAGGAGACCAACCAAAAGTTGGAATGAAAGGACACCAACCAAGAGTTGGACGAAACAAAGGAGACCAACCAAAAGTTGGGATAACAGATACTAACCAAAAGTTAGGATGAAGTAGGATACCAACCAAAAGTTGGGATGCAAAGGGTACCAACCAAAAGTTGGGATGAAACAAAAGAGACCAACCAAAAGTTGGGATAACGCCAAGGGTACCGACCAAAAGTTGGGATGAAATAGGATACCAACCAAAAGTTGGAATGCAAAGGGTACCAACCAAAAGTTGGGACGAAACAAAGGAGACCAACCAAAAGTTGGGATAACAGATACTAACCAAAAGTTAGGATGAAATAGGATACCAACCAAAAGTTGGGATGCAAAGGGTACCAACCAAAAGTTGGAATAACCAAGAAGGTACCAACCAAAAGTTGGGATAACGAGAACGCCGACCAAAGGCGAACTCAACACAGATTACCAACCAATAGTTGGGATAGCAAAGGATACCAACCAAAAGTTGGGATAACGAGAAGGGTACCAACCAAAAGTTGGGATGAAATAGGATACCAACCAAAAGTTGGGATGCAAAGGGTACCAACCAAAAGTTGGAATAACAAAAAAGGTACCAACCAAAAGTTGGGATAACGAGAACGCCGACCAAAGGCGAACTCAACACAGATTACCAACCAATAGTTGGGATAACCAAGGATACTAACCAAAAGATAGGATAACGAGAACGCCGAACAAAGGCGAACTCAACACAGATTACCAACCAATAGTTGGGATAAAAAAGGATACCAACCAAAAGTTGGGATAACGAGAACGCCGACCAAAGGCGAACTCAACACAGATTACCAACCAATAGTTGGGATAACAAAGGATACCAACCAAAAGTCGGGATAACGAGAAGAGGACCAACCAAAAGTTGGAATAACCAAAGGGTACCAACCAATAGTTGGAATAACAAAAGAAGTATAGGAAGTAAAATCAACAGACTTATGACCTGTAAAGGAAATGGCTCCACCGGGGGAAGAGAACACAAACAACCCTGTAGGGGATTATAACAACAAGGACAAATCCACTGGTTGGAGGGGGATGTTGACCAACATCCTCTGAATTACACCTCTTTCTGTTGGGGACAGAAACTGGTAACGAATATCAAACCTGGCTTATGCTTCGAATGCATATGTTTCAATTTTGCCATAATGCTCCATATTAATGGAATGCTACGCTTTTGGGAGGATGCCATGCAAAAATGCTTATGCAATGCAAAAGAGGCGTCTCAGTAAAATAAATGCTGAAGACAAAGGCAACTCCACCAGGGGTGACAAACTAACTTGTCCTCTGAAATAAGAGACCCTGCCGAGAAAGACTTCCCTCTGTTGAGAAAAATCTTGATTATATACTCTGTCGGAGATGAAAAACTCCAAGAAGAGATCCACTCTGTTGGGGAGGGATAAAAACGAATATTGGAGGTGGAACCCCAAAGAGAAACTCTCTCTACTGGGGATTACCAATGACTTCTGCCGAAGATAGAATCCAAAAGCCAGATCTGAAAAATGCCAATAACAACTGGACTTTAAGACCTGCCGGGGGTGTCAACCGCTGTTGAATAATCCACTGAGAAGATCACCACCAAACTCTGCTTGGGGAAATAAATCGATAATTCCGAACCTGCTTGGGGATATTAATGGACTCAACCTGCTGTTGGGAGATGCCCTGCTTTTACCCTGCTGGGGAATATCAGTACTTTTACCTTGCTGTGAAGTACCGGCTATTACCAGCAAACCTGCTTGAGGAACGGTAGATGTTGACATCCACCCTGCTAGAGGATAACATCAAGCTTACTCATATGAGGGGATTAACTCATATCGTTGCTGGTGAGGAAAACATTTCTCGACTAGCTGAGGAGAATGAGTTCTCAGGCCCTGTGGGGGCAAAATACCTTTATCCAGAGAAGGAAGATATTCCTTAAGTCTCCTGCTGGAGATGCAGAAGTATCAACTTCTGACTACTCGCAGAAAGGGTAATGAATCAATCACAACACTAGATGGGGAAATAATCCCCTGTACTCTGCTGAGGAAGATAAGCCTCGACACCCTGGCTGGGGAAAATAACAACCTGTTGAGGAGGATGAACTTTTCAATGTCGACGAGAGTAGCTCTACTGGGGAAGAACAGTCAACGAAACTTAATGAGGGATATCATTGAGCTTAACCTGCTGTTGGAGGAAAGAATTTACCCTGCTGGAGATTAGAGCCTGCCGTTGCTGACGGAAATACACTTCCTGACCTGATGGGGAAAGTGAGTACCAGACTCTGTGGGGAAAATGAAGTCTTTTCAAAGACATCCAACACACCTCCTGCTGGAGATATAACCATATTCACCTCGGAGCAATCCACTTTAAACTGCTTGCTGGGGAGAATGAGTTCTGCTGAGGATGATTAACTTTCAGTGCTGGGGGAGGCGACTCCACTGGGGATAACAACCCTGTTGTCCAACCTGACCTGTCTCTATAGTCATAAGAGGCTCTTTTGAACTCTCCATTTGCCCTAGACCACGAGGTCTAAAAGGAGAAATCATCTCAAGAGGATTTTATAGAAGACTGGGCATTCACACTGCCCCAGGATCTTCAAACTCTTGGAGAGATTTATCACATCTCTATATAATTGCCCCAGACTGCATATCTACAAAGTAGCTTGCCTCGAAAGGGTTTGTAATGATTTGAAAATACTCTGTCCCAGTATTTTGAACTTTGAAGAGGTGCTTTCAATTAACCGTCTTCAGGAGTGGACAACTTCTCACGCTCTAAAAGTGGCCTGCCCCAAGTCTTAAAGAAACTTTGCCCCTGACTGATCTTACAGAGATTTGTCAAATCGACCTGATTGCCCCATATTAAGCGCTTGCGTAGGGATTTATCGGATTTCGACATAATTGCCCCAATTTGTCTGAACTTAGGGAGAGTTTTCAATGTGACCGCTCCAGATTGACTGCCTCTTATCACCATTCATCGGGAACTCCCAGGCTGCGCACAGTCTCCTGGCCACATACCCCTTGACATAACTGTCCTTCGGAGTTTTCACCATCTTAACTTGGCGCGATCGAGCTTCTCAACTGACGTTCATCATGTAAGCTCCTTTGATGTCAAACATAAGCAAGCAAAAAATGTTTAATATGAGAATGACAATTCTAATGGAACACTTATGTTAACCTGAAGTTTTATTAAAAATGTGTCGCCAAGCTTTGTGAAAGAATCACTAGCTGGGATGTGACACTGATCTTTTAATGGAAAACAATACGCACATGCGATACCAACAAAAAACTTAATAGCACAAATTGTAGGAGTCGGGAACGCTATCTTGCCGAAGTACGCCTTCGGAATAAACCCTGTTTCAATTAGGACTTTTAAGGGTTGTAACATGGCCTAGTTCACGGTTTTGAGAAAAAAGGATTTAAGGCTTAAAGTTTATCGGTGCCCACCCACTCTTCGTGATATTCTCCACTCCTATGTTCAGCTAATTTGGCGCAAGCACTCATCTCTCAAAAGGTTTTATGATCTTTGAAGAACCCATGCAATTGGTGGTTCGAGACCTGATGAGGTTTTGGAGCAACAGTCACCCCTTTTGTCTTTTGTGTCTGTAGCCACACGACTTTGTTCTTATCGGAGGATTTTTCTCTTGATCATCCTTTTCCGCGTTTCGCCTCTTTTTTTTTATTTCTCTGATTTTTCCTGGACTGATTCTTTTGAGTTTTTCGATTTTTGAAGTCCAGCGGGATGCCCTAACTTTTTCCTAAGTCGCTTGTTTTCAAATTTCGACTTAGCGAGCTTTTCCTTTTTCCTTTTTCTTCTCCTTTTTTTTTGGGAACAAATCGTGTGACACTGTTTTGTCTGACTTTGTTTGAAAGGGTTATGATTATCTCATTACTTGGTCCATGAGGGATAACCATTGTGGTTTCACATCCCTTGATCTTCTGATGTGTGAGAGAAGAAAGGTAATGGATCCTCAGATGCTCACTCCTTTTGAAATTTGAACGTTTGGTCAAATTACTGACAACTACCCTGTCCCTGGTTAAATGTGAGGGTTTTTTTCGAATGAAAATAAACTCCTACTTCAAGGCTCAAAGGGGCTGACGAGGGTCTATCTCCCTTATATCTCCAGTGTTTAGGGATTTGAAACAATGCCTGTACATCCTCAACAGGGTTTTATCCAAAAGCACACAACCAAAGATTTTGCGTTCTTTACCTCATCATCCTCCCTCAAGAGTTTAAGGCAAGAGAGTTGGTATTGCAGTGCATATAGACATGATGTGAGTGCATAAAAGTAAAATACTTCAGGAACAACACATCATTGCATTAAAATCAACATTCAAACACAAACAAGTTTTTACATGCAGACAATGTTTAAACAAACAAATGAAAGCTACATATGAAAATGCAGTAAAGGAAGCTGATGATTGCCATTGTTGAGGAGACTTGACTCCGTCTGATGTCTTTGCAGCCTCGAGTGCTCATTCTGATAAAGAAGCTTCACCTTGTGAGGGTACCATCTGGGGTGATGACCTTTGAGTCAATCAAATCTTGTACCTTGTGCTAGAATGCAATACAGTCGTCAATTGTGTACCCAAACATTCCCGAATGAAACTCACAGCTAGCGTTCATGTCATAATCCAGAGGAATAGGATATGGCACCGGCATGGCATTCCTCAGCTGAATCAGAGAGCTTTTGAGCAAGCGATCCAACAACTGACTGTAAGGAATAGGAATAGGATCAAATATCCTCTTGGGCCTTCTTGGTCTGAGTTGCCTCTGCTGCTGATAATTCTGCTGCTGCTGATTTAGGTGCCTAATCCTCCTATGCACTTTCCTTTCTGCATTCGGCTGAGGCATAAACAAAGATTGTTGACGCAGAACTTCTGAAGCAACAGGCTGTGGAAGAGATCCATGACATGAGGTGGATCCTTTAGAAAAGGAAGGAGTCCCCAATTCCTTTGCAACAGTGGGAGTAAAATCACCTTGTTTACCAGTGCCAACTGATGTAATCTTGGTTGCCTCTGAATCAATGAGATCTTGGACTTTATGCTTGAACCTTGTACAATTCTCAATATTGTGACCAGGTGCCCCAGAGTGGAACTCACATCTAGCATTAGCATTAGGTCCCAAAGGAATCTTTGTGGGAAGCGGTCCCAAACTAACACGTTCAACCAATTTGAGCTCGAGTAAATAGGAAAGCAACTGCGCATACGGCATTAGAATGGGATCAAACTTCCTCTTAGGCCCCTCTGACTTAGGATTCTCTTGGGGAGCAGGAAGTGATTGCTCATTAGAAAGCTCCGAAACTTCAATTCATGGAGGGGATTCACGAGATAATCCACGATCTAGAGCAAATCCCAAAGAGATGGGAGGAGTAAGGACCTCTGTTGTGGAAGCAAGCACATGATCGTTTTCCTTCTTTAACACCTTATTCAAGATTTCCATGACCAGGCCCATCTGAGTCCTCATTTGATTGACTTCCTCTCTTAGCAGTTTCTGACCTTGAGACTTGGCCTGCATATCTTCCCCAAACTGCCTCATTTGGATCTTTATTTCAGTCACTTCTGCATGAAGTTGTTCCATGGCTATCCTCTGATTATCACAGGCTGAGTAGATCAAGCTGGCTGTCCTGAAGATAATACCAAGTCAAAATGAGAAATCCGCTCTGGAACACCTGCTATGCGTATGAGTATGCAAATAAGTATGTGATAACACGAAAATATATCATGTTTTTACTTTGATTTATGTTATTTTCTTATTCCGTTTTAGTCTAATATCCGATTTTCTCGAGAGTATTTAAATGTTTTTGCAGGTAATTCCATTTCCAAGTCAAAAGTATGCAAAGTGTAGAAAAGAAGCAAAACATGCAAGAAAAGAGCAGGAAAGTGAAGAAAAACAGCAGAATCCAAATTCTGCTGATGTGACGATCGTCACGGTTCCACCACCACCGTGGCAGATACAAATTTCATCATGACCGTCACAATGCTTCACGATCGTCATGCGTTCATAACAGTTTAATACGTTGAGCAGAAACGTGATTACGGAGTTTCAGAGAATCAGTTTTTGCATGTTCACATTTCCTCCGAAGAAATTTAGGTTCCAAAGTCACATAACTGTCAAAGAGAAGTGCCTACATTTTCTCCAACCACTACCTCAGCTCAGTCTATAAATATGAGAGATTTCTAAGAACAAAGGGGGTAACCTATTTTCTGCATTCTGAAGTACCGTCTTGCTGCCAAATTTTATTCAGAGTTTTTGTTTTGTTTTGTTTACATTTACCTTTCCTTGTCACCCATTACCGAACAAAGTAATAGTTTCTCACATTGAGGAACTATTACACTTTAGATTTAGATTGTTTCATTGCCTTCATCATTTGCTATTTTAATTCTATCCAAGCAAGAACCTACCAGTCTGTGGAGGGATTGCTGCTACTGCATTTACCAGGTTTCCATTATTCAATTTATAGTATCGTTTATTTTCTTTTAATTATGTCTTTGATTAATAGTTTTTCAGCTTTTATGTTTAAGTTCGTAATTATGTCAAGCTAAACCGATCTTATCGGTATGTAATGAAGTAACCAAATGGATTAAATAACTCTAAGCTAAAATCAATAATTAACTCTTCTTCTGGCTTCGATTTCTTAATTTTAAACCCAACTTTTATTACGAGAGTAAAAACGTAACAAAGGTTAAGGTCAAGACCACGGGAGTGTGAGGCTTTACCTGGATAGCTGAAATCGGGCATTAGTTTTAAAAACAGCTGAAACACTTTGAAGTTAATTAGGTCTTATTAGTTTTCAAAAATTATTTTTAACCTCATATGGGCTAGCGAGAGCAGACATATTGACTTAAGAGTATAGTCCGAAGCAATAACTACGGGAGTGTGAGGTGAGGGCTTTTAAACTGGTTTTTCCTACAGATGCATAAGGTGATAAATCTTTATACGCTTAGGTTTAATTAATTCCACGTAGGTTTACTGAATTATATACCGATATCTTATTCATAACTAGTATTCCTGAATTTTAATTTCTCTTTAATTTCTCGTTTGAACTTAAAAACCAATTCTGATTAGCCTTAGATAAACATAGTAACGATAGATAACGGTGCGTTCGATTTTTAGTCTCTGTGGGATCAATAATCTTTTAAAACTACGCGATACGACTGTATACTTGCAGTTATATTTATTTAGGCACACTAAATAAGCGATCAAGTTTTCCGCGCCGTTGCCGGGGACTAATTAAGTCGATATCGTAACTCCCTTGTTACGCCGTATAGACTAAGGTAAAAACCAAAGTTCCCGTTCTATCGATTGTATGCCAAGTACTCGCTCTTCTGGCGAAGACCTCATACGGCCGACAAACGAACCTGAACATCTTCTTAACGTAAAAAGATGTACCCGAGAGTACTGCTTAGCTCACGAAATCCCTTTTCCTTCTTCGGAACCTGAATCTCAATCAGATCTTGAACTTGAATCTGAATCAGATTCCGAATCAGAAACAGACATGGCTGACTTACCACAAAACCGACCTCTTAAGTATTATGCTGCCGCATCTCAACAAGAACCTCACAACAACATTGTCACTCCAACTATCAACCGAAACGATTTTGAGTTGAAATCCTCGCTGTTATCTGCTGTGCAACAAAATCAATTTTCTAGAAACCCAACAGAAGATCCGAACGAACGTCTGACCAAGTTTGTGCAGTACGCAGACACAGTGAAAGTAAATGGTGTAACCGCAGACGCCATAAGACTACGTCTTTTTCCTTTCTCATTAAGAGATAGAGCTTGGGATTGGTTGCAATCCTTGCCATCAAACTCTATTACTTCTTGGGAGGATTTAAAGAAGGTCTTTCTGGCACGATATTTTCTACCAAGCAAAACAGCTATGCTGAGAGCCCAAATCAACAACTTCAGACAAAAAGACAACGAGTCTTTATATGATGCTTGGGAAAGATACAAAGATATGAGGAGGATATGCCCGCATCATGGTCTTGAGGATTGGTTAATTATCCACACGTTTTACAATGGTCTCTTGTACAATACAAGATTGACAATAGATGCCACCGCTGGTGGTACACTCAAGGATAAACCCTATGATGAAGCCCACCAACTCATCGAGAGTATGGCTCAGAATCACTACCAATGGGGAGGTGAAAGAACTCAAGTGGAGAAATCCCAGCCAAAAGGAGGAATGTACGAAGTTTCTAGCCTAGATCATGTCCGTGCTAAGGTAGATGCAATAGCGCAAAAGATAGACAATTTGACCATAACACCCACAGCCACTGTGGCTGCTGTAGCGCCAAACTGCGAATTATGTGGAACAGCTGGACACGCTGCCCCTGAATGCCAAGTTTTAGCAGGAGCCTCTACAGATCAAGTGAATTATGTTCAAGCAAACCCTTATGCAAATACCTACAATCCTGGTTGGAAGAATCACCCAAACTTCTCTTACAAAAACAACAATGCACTGTATGCACCTGGTCAAGCACCTGCTGCACCACCAGGTTATCAAAAGGCTGCAACAGCTGCTCCAAATGTTCCTAGGAAGTCTAACCTTGAACAGATGATAGAAAACTTTATAACCACCCAGACTTAAACAAACAAAGAGTTCCTGAATCAAAACGTACACACTAGTGAACAGATTAAGCAGTTGGCAAACAAAGTAAACACATTGGCCACTCACAACAAAATGCTTGAAACGCAAATTTCCCAAGTGGCTCAACAACAAGCACCTACTGCTGCTCCTGCAGGAACATTTCCTGGACAGCCACAACCTAATCCTAAAGGACATGCAAATGTTGTTATACTGAGAAGTGGAAAAGAATTAGATGAACCCATTGATCCAAGACTTCAAAATCCAGCCATGTACCAAAAGTCTGCTAACGACCCAACAACTGAGAAGGAGAATGACCTCAAGGAAAGGGAAGATAATGACCAAGAGGCCGTAAACAAAGAAAAACCTTATGTGCCTCCACCACCTTATAAACCACCTATTCCGTATTCTCAAAGATTGACAAATTCTAAAACTGCAGGGTAATTTAAGAAATTTGTTGAACTTCTAAAATAATTGAACATCACTATACCTTTTACAGAAGCTATCACTCAGATGCCCTCATATGCTACGTTCCTAAAAGAAATCTTATCCAATAAGAAAAAGATTGAGGAAAACGAAACAGTTACACTTACTGCTGAGTGTAGCGCAATAATTCAAAACAACATGCCTCCTAAGCTGAAAGACCCAGGTAGTTTCTCCATACCTTGTGTAATTGGGAAGTTCGTCATAGACAAAGCTCTATGCGACTTAGGAGCCAGTATTAGTGTTATGCCCTTATCCATATGCAAGAAGCTTGATATGGGAGAATTAAGACCAACTAAGATGTCTGTTCAATTAGCTGACCGCTCTATTAAGTACCCAGTTGGTATACTAGAAAATGTTCCAGTTCGTATAGGACAATTCTATATTCCTACCGATTTCATAATCATGGATATTAAAGAAGACTCTACTACTCCTATCATATTAGGAAGACCGTTCCTAGCTACTGCTGGAGCAATTATAGATGTAAAGAGAGGCAGGCTAACTTTTGAAGTTGGTGAAGAGAAGTTTGAATTTACTTTGACAAAATTCTTACAAGCTCCAGCTATAGACGACACATGTTATCTACTAGATGTCATAGATGAGTGCGTAAGAGAAATAGAGATGGAACCGACCACATACTCAGATATTCTAAAAATTCCAATACCTCCGATTTTCGAAGATGATAACTGGCGTGAACCTTATCAAGACGATAGCCTAAGCGAATGCTTAGCACTTACACCAGATCATCTACCTTGCTCGAAGAAACCAGCCCTAGAACTGAAAACATTACCCAAAAATTTAAGGTATGAATTCCTAGACGAAGATCTCGAACGACCTGTAATAGTCAATGCAGACTTAGGACAGACCGAAACCAAGAAACTATTAGATGTCTTAAGAAAATACCCAACTGCGTTAGGCTATAACATCGCTGACCTTAAAGGAACAAGTTCTTCTATTTGTATGCATCGCATTATACTGGAGGAAGACTGTAAATCCTCTAGGGAACATCAGAGAAGGATTAACACGATCTTGAGTACCGTAGTCAAAGACGAAGTGAAAAAACTTTTAGAAGCAGGAATTATATACCCGATATCAGACAGTAAATGGGTTAGCCCAGTACATGTCGTTCCAAAGAAGGGAGGTGTTACAGTTGTTAAGAATGAAAAAGGTGAATCTATAACAAAAAGGGTTGTAACTGGAAGTAGAATGTGCATCGATTATAGAAAGTAATATAAAGCCACTCGTAAAGACCATTTCCCATTGCCTTTTATTGACCAAATATTGGAACGATTGACTAAACACTCATACTTCTGCTATTTAGACGGTTATTCAGGATTCTTTCAAATTCCTATTCATCCTGATGACCAAGAAAAGATGACCTTCACATGTCCCTATGGTACATTTGCCTATCGACGAATGTCGTTTGGACTATGTAACGCACCTGCCACATTCCAAAGATGCATGATGTCAGTCTTTGCTGATTTTATAGATGACATTATGGAAGTGTTTATGGATGACTTTTCTGTTTGTGGGCAGAGCTTTGAAGGATGTCTATCGAACCTAGAAATGGTACTGGAAAGATGCGTAAAAGTCAATCTCGTATTAAACTGGGAGAAATGCCATTTTATGGTAAATCAAGGAATCGTACTTGGACACGTTGTGTCCGATAGACGAATTGAAGTTGATAAAGCTAAGATAGAAATTATAAAAAATCTTTAACCTCCGAAAACCGTACGAGAAATTCGAAGTTTCATAGGACACGCCGGTTTCTACCGACGATTCATAAAGGATTTCTCAAAAATTACTAAACCTCTTACCGGTCTATTAATGAAAGACGCTGAATTTATCTTTGATGAGAAATGTCTAAAAGCGTTTGAATAGCTGAAAATAGCTCTTATTACCGCACCTATCATGCAACCACCAGATTGGAGATTACCTTTCGAAATCACGTGTGATGCAAGTGATTATGTTGTAGGTGCAGTTTTAGGACAGAGGAGGGATAGAAAACTTCATGCCATTTACTATGCAAGTAAAACCTTAGATACTGCTCAAATGAACTACGCTACCACAGAAAAAGAACTTTTAGTCTTGATCTTTGCCATTGACAAATTCCGTTCCTACCTAGTGGGAGCAAAGATCATCATTTATACAGACCACGTAGCTATTAGATATTTACTTAACAAAAAGGATGCAAAACCTAGACTGCTAAGGTGGATCCTACTTTTACAAGAATTTGATTTAGAGATCAAAAATAAGAAAGGAACTGAAAACGTAGTAGCAGACCACTTATCCCGATTAGAGGGCATTAAACCAGAGCCAGTACCCATTAATGAGGATTTCCCATATGAACGACTCATAGTCCAACTAGAAAGTGATATGTCTACTCTACAGTTGAATGACCCAAAAATGGAAGAACTCGTGGAAGAAATTAACATACACACAACCCTGCCATGGTATGCTGACATAGTCAACTACTTAGCAGCTGGAGTACTTCCACCAGACTTATCTTATCAACAAAAGAAAAAATTCTTTCATGATCTAAAACATTATTATTGGGATGAACCTTTGCTGTTTAAGAGAGGAGCCGACGGTATCTTCCGTCGTTGCGTCCCTGAAGAAGAAATAGAAAACATAATCTCTCAATGTCATTCTGCTCCTTACGGAGGACATGCTAGTACCTCAAAGACATGTGCTAAGATCTTGCAATCCGGCCTATTCTGGCCCAACCTTTGGAAGGATGTCCACATTGCAATACTAAACTGCGACCGGTGCCAACGCACTGGTAACATATCAAAACGCGATAAGATGCCTCAAAAAGGTATATTAGAAGTAGAAGTCTTTGACGTATGGGGGATTGATTTTATGGGACCTTTCCCATCATCCTTTGGAAACCAATATATACACGTAGCTGTCGATTATGTTTCAAAATGGATTGAGGCAATAGCTTCTCCTACAAATGACGCATGAGTAGTCATAAAGCTTTTCAAAAACACAATTTTCCCAGATTTGGTGTGCCGAGACTTGTCATAAGTGACGGTGGCTCCCATTTCATATCAAAAATATTTGACAAATTACTATCAAAGTATGGGGTAAGACACCGCATAGCAACACCATATCATCCACAAACAAGTGGACAGGTTGAGGTCTCGAATAGAGAAATAAAACAAATTCTAGAAAAGACCGTAGCCACCTCTAGGAAAGATTGGTCATCTAAACTCAACGAAGCTATATGGGCATATAGGACGACCTACAAAACACCAATCGGAACTACACCTTTCAAGCTGGTTTATGGTAAATCTTGCCATCTACCAGTGGAATTAGAACATAAAGCCTATTGGGCTATTAAAACATTGAACTTAAGGTATGATTCCGCAGGTGAAAAACGTATCCTAGATTTGCATGAACTAGAAGAGTTAAGATTAGACGCTTACGAAAATGCTAAAATATATAAAGAACGAACTAAAAAATGGCACGATAAGCGCTTATCTAGAAAAGAATTTAGTGTGGGAGACGTTGTACTCTTATTTAACTCAATATTCAAACTCTTTCCTGGGAAATTAAGGTCTAGATGGTCCGGTCCTTTTGAGATTACAAAAATTCTACAAAGTGGAGCGATAGAAATAAAGGGGAGGAATAGTAATCCATTTTTAGTTAATGGACAACGTCTAAAACACTATCACAACATTGAAAATAGAGATTATTTGAACTGCCTAAGACTTTTAGAGTTGCCCACCGAACCCCCTAACTAAGCATCTAATTGAATTCGTCAGGCTTTCGACGTTAAAAGCAGCGCTTAATGGGAGGCAACCCATGATTTTTGTTTTTCTTGCTTTATATTTGTTATTTCTTTACGTTTCCTATGTTTTATTTTTATTTTGCAAATTTTTAGTTTCATTTATATCATTTTAAATTTAATTTGAAAATGTTGTGCTGTTCTTAAAATTGAAAAACTACAGGATTATAAAGTCTCTCTACTATTTCTGTTCTCCTCTTCTGCTTACATTTTTTTGCAAAAAGTATTAATTAATGGAAAACGAGGATAACTTGTTAGTAGAATTCAGAGATGCAGCTCAGTGGCATCGCTATGAGGCTTTGTCTCTTAGACCATTTGCCTTGACAAAATTTGCCCACAGACCCACCATGACCGCCTTAGGTGTAGGTGAGAGCGTAGACTTTCTGTTTAACCAATTAGGTTGGGAGGGTTTTGCCAACAATAAACATAAATGATACCGTAGGTTGACTTTAGAATTCCTGAGCTCTTTAAGCTATAACCCTTACTGTGGAAAAGGTTTTACCAGGGGAAGAATTACCTTTAGACTATTTGGATACAGCTGCCAGTTCACCATAAAGGAGCTGTCGGATCTTTTAGGATTTCCTGAAGGACCTAATGTTTTCTCTGTGGTTCAAGAGGACTTAATGTTGGTTGGAGAGCTGAGTGATTTTCGGGGTAGAATTTCAGGGAAACCTGATTTTGACATAGACCCTATGCTTTCAACAGAAATACATAACCCCGCTTTCCGTTACTTTCATATGATCCTGGCCTATACTTTATTTGGTAAACCTGAGAATGATAACATTGTTTCGAGGGATGAGCTTTTCATCATGTTTTGTGCTTCTCAGTCTAGAGAGGTCAATGGACTCACTTTTATGTTGAACAACTTTTGCAAACTCATTAATAATGATAACAGTCCAATTCTGATAGGTGGCTTAGTTACAAAAATAGCTGATGCTATGGGATTCAGAACCCGACTTTCTAAGATTAACCCCTTTGGAGAATATAGACCCATGAATATCACTTTTTGTTTCAATAGGGCTATGATTAGGAACCGAGGTCCGAAGCATTTTCAGCTTCTGATTAACAATGTTATTGTACCACACTTTACACTTCCAAATCATGAACGCACAAGTGTGGACAATCAACATAATTGGCTATATGACCTTGATGAACCCGTGCCTGAACCGGAAGAAACCTTTCCTGAACCTGAGATCGACCCAAAAACACCCCCTCATTATCATGATCTTGATTATATGGAATTCCAAGAAGACATTGACATTCCTAAAGCTGATGCCACTAACTATGCTGCTAATCTGAATTCTATTCTAAAGACTATGGATGAGTATCATAAAGAAATCACTTTAGTAAAGGATGAGCTAAACACAATGCGACAAAATATTGTTGGACTCATGGATTTGACCGTTGAACAATTTGATCATATAAATCAAGCCATCGCATCTTTGAAGAAACGCCTTGACTAGATTTACGAAGCACCTCTTTTTCAAGTTTCAATGCATTTACTTCAGAAACATTTTACTTTATTTCAGTTTTTCATTTTATGTCAGGAATAAATTGTTTTACATTCAGTATTGATACAATGCTAGCATTTGCTAGCACCTCTTTGGTTTTAACGGATGATTTAATTTACTGCTAAATATTGATCTTTATGGTTTCAATTTTATTCATGTCATACTTTTTATTCTGTTTTTAATTCATGTTGTCATGTTATTTATCTCTCAATATGCATTATAATGTTATTTCTCTGTGCTACCATTGCCTGTTATGAAAATTTTATGTATGGAATGCTTGCTGACAAAAACTATTTAATTCTCCAAATTTTGCGACTGTCACGATCGTGACAGGCCCCGTGACGACCGTCACGCGGGTTTGGGACACGTTCTGTGTTAAAACAGAACTGTATCCTTCGTCTTCCTCTTCTTTCCCTCAATTCAAAACACGACCGTCCCACTATCTTTTCCCATTCCATAACTGTCCCACCACTACGCATTTAACCCAATTCAACATTTTCCTTTACCACTCGTTTTCCCCATTCACTATATATTCATACCGTGTACCATTTCTTTTCACAAACCCTCATTCTCCACAACCCATTTTCTTTCCTAATTTCTCTGTGACCCACCAATGGCACAACAAATTCCGGACCTATCAACATTGAATTTCAAAGATAGAGAAGCAGGAGAGCGTCAAAGGGCTAGGTACATCGATTACTACCGACGTTCCGTACAACCAACTTGCTATGTAGACATTACATGTCTTGAAGAACTCGGAATGCTTGAAGGAGTAAGAGATTTGCTACAAACCGCCGGTCTATGACAGCTCTGTACTCAGAGCCGGCCTACTTACGAAGCCCTGACGCTCGAGTTTCTAAGTTCGTTCACATACGTAACACCTTCTGGCGAAACGAACCAACTCACCGGCGTAGCCACGTTCCACATGTTTGGTACTGAGTATAAAATCGACCAAAATCAACTCGCCGATATGCTTGGTTTCAACCATGGCGAGAATGTTCATTGCCGGGTGCCACAGGAGAATTTCTTTCAAGCAGCATTTCAATTATGGAATCGATTGACAGGAACAACAGTCGATAGCTGGGATAGCCTAAACGCAACTTATATCCACAACCCAGCCATCAGATATGTTCACCGCGCATTAGGAAGCACTATTTTTGCACGGGATAGCAACCACAAGGTAATCTCAAAGGAACTATTTTTCCTCCATTGTATGTTTCACCCAGAGCCGATCTACGCCGCACCATTTTTGCTAGCACACATACAAGCAAACTGTGCTAGAGGTTCCAAACCTTTCTATTTTGGAGGGATTGTCACCTCTATTGCTCTCAAATTGAATTTGGAAAAAGAGCTTACCAGATTACCCTCCATGCCTCCGGTGTTCCTTGACATAGACTGTTGCCGAAACTCTCAGCTCATCAAGTTACGACGAGATGGGAAATACCATCCCATGGTCCGCGCCAAAACCGTAAGAAGTATCATTATGCCTTGTAGAGACCGCATTAATCCTCGGGAAATGCACAACTGGTTATTTAATTTGAATGCTCCTGAGCAAAATGCGGCTGCACCAGATGATCATGATCATGGACCTGTTGATGAGATGGAGCAAGAGATGGATAACGCCCTAGAAAACCAACCACCACCTGCTGATGATGCACCTTCGACCTCAAGACGTCATCGCCGCACCGAACAAGACACTGTTACTAATGAAGAAATCTTAAGGGCTTTTTGGCTTCAAAACCAATAGCAACAGACGCAACATAATGAAGTAATGGTGCTGATGCGCCAAATTCAAAAGGCTAAGCGAACCAAGGGTAGAGGCTTGATGGTGTGATAAAAGGAATGGATGCATTGACCTTGGGAGTGCAAAACTTACATGACTACATCCATCACGTGGGCATTCCTGATCACGTAGCGCAGCATGGAAGAGGACGCTCCAGAGGCAGAGGACGTGGCCCACCTTGATTTTATTTTGTTTTTCTTTTTAGTTTTTCTTGTTAGTCCCCTTTATATCGCAACATTGAGGACAATGTCCGATATAGTGTGGGAGAGTCAGTTTATTTCCGTTTTATTTCCCTTTCTTGTATTTTCCTTTTTTTTCCTTATCAAAGTTAATATATGAGTATTTTCGTTCAGTATTCTGATTTTCCCATTTTATTCTGCCATAACAAAAAAAAAATTTACGATTAATACACATCGTGGAATACCAAATTTTAAGCCTTGTTAGGAAGTTGGGAAAGTGCTAACAAGATCGGTACCGTCTTGACACCTTAGACCTCTTGCGTATGCGATATCAGTTTTGATACTTATTATACGATACCTTGAGTTCAGTCCTAAAGTAACCCCTAGTAGTTTATATCAGCAGTCAGCACCGTCTAAATCACAAACCACGTGGGGAGCCGATGAATATAAGTGTTTGATGCCCAATCATGAAAAGAAAAACATATTTCTTATCTATATGCCGAGAAAAATAGAATATGCAACAACTCTCACAGTTGTGAAAATTTATAAGAAAAGAAAGAAAATCTGTTGTCGATTGGTTCAGAGGTACCTGATTCTGAACTTGGTAGGGCGAACTACTGTTCGATCCCCCGCAATCTACAAACGCGATACCTAAAGGGTTACCACACTTGTGTATCAGGCCCCGTGAGAAAAAGGGATCAAAGTCACTAACCGGTTACTCCACTACATGCGTGAATAAGGCAAAGGGCTTAATGTGATTGCGTTAGAATGAAACCGGGTGAAATAGACACGAAAACTTTTGGTTAAACTATAATAGAATGATCGGAACTGGATTGTACAAAAGAGAGGTCTATGACAAGCTTGTTGCTTTGTGTCATTATTGTATCCTTAGTGTTTTATACCAGTACGTGTCTTACTAACAAGAAACTCTTTTTCAAATCCATTGGTATACCAAGTATGTGCATTTGATGAAGTTTGTCCGATAAAACAGATTGATTGCTTGAGGACAAGCAAAGATTCAAGTGTGGGAGAGTTTGATAACATGAAAATATATCATGTTTTTACTTTGATTTATGTTATTTTCTTATTCCGTTTTCGTCTAATATCCGATTTTCTCGAGAGTATTTAAGTGTTTTTGCATGTAATTCCATTTCCAAGTCAAAAGTATGCAAATTGTAGAAAAGAAGCAAAACATGCAAGAAAAGAGCAGGAAAGTGAAGAAAAACAGTAGAATCCAAATTCTGCTGATGTGATGATCGTCACGGTTCCACCACGACCGTGGTAGATACAAATTTCATCACGACTGTCACAATGCTTCACGATCGTCATGTATTCAGAACAGTTTAATACGTTGAGCAGAAACGTGATTACGAAGTTTCAGAGAATCAGTTTTTACACGTTCACATTTCCTCCGAAGATATTTAGGTTCCAAAGTCACATAACTGTCAAAGAGAAGTGCCTACATTTTCTCCAACCACTACCTCAGCTCAGTCTATAAATATGAGAGATTTCGAAAACAAAAGGGGTAACCTATTTTCTGCATTCTGAAGTACCGTCTTGCTACCAAATTTTATTCAGAGTTTTTGTTTTGTTTTGTTTACATTTACCTTTCCTTGTTGTAGCGAGCGATTTTGGACGCGGTTCTTAAGCGCTGGTCGCTCTCTGCGGTTTGAGCTTAAACTACAGGTCGATTCATTTTTTATCCTATTGTGAGCTGAATAAGGAAGGGAAATAGATGTCTCCAATTAACCCTGCTTTGCATACTGAGTTTAAACAGCGGTCCGTTAGGTTACGGATGCTATCAATGTGGGGGGCCTTTGTACTGGTTATTTGTATTTTCGCCAATACTGTTCACTTTCTTTTTACCTGGGCAGAAGGTTTCTGGCGGGGAATAAGGATTAGGATATTAGGACTGGTGCTTTTGAATTACTGTTTTTGATTGACGAAGATATGGGATTTGGGTTTTTTGTTGATTGCGCTCGCTAAGATCTTTTCTTTCGATCTTATGCCTACGTATTCCCGTTTACCGAAACAGGGAAATCAGAGCGTTCGTAGTTCCTCCTATTCTATGGGAGGAAATTGGGGTTTTTGGTGTCTTGTTCAAAGCCCAAGACGTGAAGCGAAAGGTGATTTGTATCTTGTTCAAAGCCCAAGATGTGAAGCTGAAGGTGATTTGTATCTTGCTCAAAGCCCAAGATATGAAGCTGAAGAGTCTATTTGTGTCTTGTTCAAAGCCCAAGACGTGAAGCTGAAAGACCTCGGCTTTAGAGAGAATTTGTCATCTCTAAAGAGGGGAGAAGGAGAATTACTTTAACTGGGATACGCGGATCCGAGCAATGCCATAATTTCCGAAGAAAGGGTTTTAACCTGAAGGAGAAGACTTTAACTCAGTGTAGAGCAATGCCATCTTTCCTTAGGAATTTCTCATGCTAAAAGAGGGACAGTGGCATGGATGTAGATGATCCAGAGGCTTGCCGCTTACAGCGATTAGATGAAGGGAAAGGAGTTGTTGATGTTTGTGTACTGCGAACGAGGCACATCTTTGATACTAAAAGGTCGATTGGATCAACCAGTGGTTTTCTTATACAAAGCCTAAGAGGAGGCTCATTTCCGCTAGGAAAATCATTATACAAAGCCTAAGAGGAGGCTATTTTGTGTCTCGTACAAAGCCCGAGAGAGAGGCTAAAAGTTTTTGACCCAGTGGGGCATATCGTTATACAAAGCCTAAGAGGAGGCTAACAAAGAGTTGACTCAGTTGGAGAATCTTTTATACTCAGTAAGAGAGTGTTTTTGTATCTCGTACAAAGCCCGAGAGAGAGGCGAAAATGTTATTTTGACTCCACTGGGGAGAATTTTGGTATCTCGTACGAAGCCCGAGATGGAGGCTATTGTAACTGTTTCAGTTGAGTGACAGATCCAATATACTGATTTAAAAGAGAAAATAAGTTCTTATATGAGTAACACTGTACTCAGGGATTTGATTTGAGGCTCAGGGATATTTCCTTCTCTTTGAGGAAACGGGAAATCCAAAGGGTATTGAGACTATCCGAGTCTGCGGGTTTCCTTCCTATTTAACGAAGGGTGCTTGAGAATGTCTTTGAGACTCAAGGAAGTTAGACTGTCTGTGTCTAGAGTTTTATCTTTTGTACTATGCTTCGAGAAATAGTAGTAGACTCTATGAAAGGACTGCTCTATGAGGATGACTAGGTTCTGTTCCTATACCTCTAGGAGGTCGTCGGGACAATTTGTACGAAGCCCAAGAGGAGGCTGGAAACTTTTAAGAAGCCGACGGGTCCTTGTACGAAGCCCAAGAGGAGGCTATCATTCCCGGAGGAAGAGATCATTATACGAAGCCTAAGAGGAGGCTGTGAATACTTCTAAGAAGCCGTAGGGTCCTTGAATAATGCCCAAGAGGAGGCCGATGCTTTTAAGAAGCCCGTGGGTCTATCATCTCCTTTCCATTAGGAGAGATAACTCTTTTAAAGATCAAAACCACTGGTAAACGTGCGAGGTTTACTATCCAGCGACTTTTAACTTTTAAAGAGGGTTCCTTAGTTAAGGTCCAAGATTATGACCGTAGTGGGTACCCAAACCCCGAGACATTCAAGGCAAGCTATCCACAAGGAATCGATCAAGTCAGGAAAGTTCGAGAATTTGGGAAGAAACTCAAAGATGCCATGCACGGAGAATACATTCATCTTGGGGAGTAGAGCTTCTTGACGATTCCTAAGGAGGACAGCCGAAGAGAAGACTGTATCTGGTGCTCCTATTGGGGATCTAGGCGTCTATTTCTACGAATAAGTGAAACGGCGTCACCTAGTTCTAGACGTAGTTGCCGGGGAAACTCGAAATATCTATACTATTATTACACAGTAGATATGAGTTTATGAAAGGAGACTTACAGTGAGCAGCCCCACAATACAGTTTATAATATGAAAGCGGTAAATGAAAGCGATAACCACTTACTCGGTTGTAGTGCTTCCATGCTGTTTGGTTAGTTGTTCAACAAAGAAAGATTAAAAACAACAGTATATTCAAAATCAAAGGAGAAAGTGCTTTGAAAAAGAAAGATTTGGGGCTTACAGCTCAAGGAGAGGCCCAGGGTTTTATCAGTGAGCGCACTGTTTGAATTTGTACAGAGGAACTTATACAAGTGACTGGGGCCCAAAAAGGTTTTCTGTACAAAGGGATGGGTCTTACACTCTCTCAAGAGGCCCAAAAAGGTTTAAAGAAAAGAGAGTGGGGATTATAACACGAGGGTAGGCCCGAATGATTTTTCGTTTAAAAATGGCGATCGCGCCGAGGTTTTCTTTTAACCCAGAGGGACTTATACACTAAGTGAGGCCCAAAATGTTTTTGGTTAAAAGGGGGATTGGGTCTTACACTCTATTAGAGGCCCAAAGTGTTTTAAAGAAAAAGAAATGGGTCTTACTACTCGAGGGTAGGCCCAGATGGTTTTTATTTTTAAACGGGCGACGATCGCGCCGTTTACTTGTACAGAGGGACTTATACAATGAGTGAGGCCCAAAAAAGTTTTGTACAAGGGGGGATGGGTCTAACACTCTCTCAAGAGGCCCAAAAAGTTTTGAGATGAATAAATGGGTCTTACTACTCGAGGGTAGGCCCAGATGATTTTTGAAAAGGCGACGATCGCGCCGTTTGTTTTTTTGACGGTATCGGGACTTATACAATATGTGAGGCCCAAAATGATATGGTTAAAAAAAAGTATTGGGTCTTACACTCTAATAGAGGCCCAAAGTGTTTTGAAAAATGATTTTTGAGGGTTGAATTAATCCAAAACCCTAGTTTGTTTTCAAAATGTATTTAATTGAATAAAAATTCAATTAAATGATAAAAAATTGTTTAACACATGGAAAACAAATTGTGATCTTGGATTAATGCTTCAAAAATTAAGTATTGACCTACAAAATAATTAGAAAGCATTAAAAGTTGCAAAATCAATGTAGAAAAAATATTTAAAATGCCAAAAACAATCAAAATATTAATTCTTTACAAAAATATCAATTATATGAAATAAATAATATTTTTGGGATTTTTTGATAAAATAAAATATTTTAACATTTTTGTGAATTATTAAAAAAGAATCAATTCAAAATCATTAAAACTCAGAGAGAAATTAATTTTTGAATCAATTAAACAAAATCACAAAATTCAAATATTTGAATTTGAAAAAAAGGCGCCAAGAACAAGCTGAAGAACACGCGCGTGTTCTTGGTTTCTCAGATTTGCGTTTTCTATCCAATCTCCATGAATACGTAATCATATCATGCAATCCACATATCATTATGCTCGTCTCAACCTCACGATCATGTCTATGTACTTTAATTTCATTTAAATTAAACATACAACAAGAAATCACGAAGAAACCCCAAGAACCCTAATTTCTGCATGAAGGCTAGGATTTTTTATACACGATTCAAACAATGCAATTAATTGAGGGAAAACATTCCATGCATGATTATGAACATATGGCCAAATTATTGTGCGAGGAAATATGCATAGATTGAGAGATGACCAAGCATGTGCTTACCTCCAAGCCGTGACAGCAAGTTCAGAGTGATTTTTGATTTGGAGGTGTTACAGATGAGTGGTGATGATCTGAACAGCTTCCCTACACCCTATGGATTGTGTTTGGATGGTTGGACTTGATTGAAATTGGCTGGATCATTTTGTGGTACCTCAGCTGCACCTTGTTTGAAAATTTGAGCAACCAGCTGGTGATTTCATGAAATTGATGTTTCAGAAGTTATGTGAGTGTTTGATCAGCTCATATGTGATGTATGTGAGGTGTGTGAGTGATTGGTTTGTGCAGAATTGCTCTCAAACTCAAAACCCGATAGCTACCTTGCTAAGAAAGGCATTTTTGCCAAGAGAAAGAGATTTTGAGGAAAGCATCTGTTAGATGGCATTGGTGTACTCAAACTTACCAAAATTGAGCTCTATTTATAGTAGAGCAAGTTTGTTTTGCAAGGAATAGTGCATGGCAGTTGGTAAGTAGGTTTGGCCAATGTTGTCCAATGAGAATTCAAGTCTCCTCTAGCCATTGACTAGAGGTTAGGGCACAGAGCTTTGGTCCCCTTGGTCTTGGATAAGTCTTGACTGATTTCAGATGAGAATGGCTCAGTCCATGCCACCTTGATGGTTCCATTGAATGCCTCATTCCAAATTTGAAGTCTTGTCCCTACTTTGGCAACTCTAGGTTCAACATGCTATTCCTTGTTCCTTGGACCTTGGAGGCTTGGCTCAGTGATTGTCCCCTTTGGATTCAATCCTCTGAGGTGTCCAAGTGGATAGGAGCAATTGAAATTGGCTGATTTTGGCAAATCGACCAAAGTTGCAAATTCTGCCTTGCCTTGACAGATTTCAGCAAGGCAACTTGGCAATGTTGTATCTCATGGTGTAGGTTGAATTTGGCAATGTTCTTGGCCATTTTGGAAAGCTCTTACATGATACAACAACTGTTTGAACAAGTTTGGTTTTGATCTCTTTTGATTCCAAGTGAAAAATCCCCCTACATTTGGCAAAAAGTGAGGCAGAATCTGACTTAGTGAAAATTTCACTAAGTGTTGGAAAAAGTGACATTTTCACTTTTCAGCCACTTTGATCACTACATAACTCAAAATCCTTAATGAATTGGAATGACTTGTAGTTGAAGTTTTTGTAGGTGATAATGAGGGCTACAAATCCATCTTTGGATGAGAAAAAATGGCCTTGTGGTTTAGGAGTTATGGTCCTCCAAAGTTGGTACCTTTGCCACTTTATTTTTAACTTAGAAAAATTTCTAAGTTTTATGGTTACCCCTTTTACAAGTTATCTCACTTTTCTTGATTTTTCTTGATGAATGATGATTCAAATCATACATTAACATCATTTTAGGGGTTAAAAATCCATTTTGGTGAAAAATCTCAAAAAGTCAAAGTTGACTTTTGTGCACAGTTGACTTTTTATCAGATGAATTCCAAACTGTGCAATTCTTCAGGAAATCATGTCCTTGACCTAAATCAAACTTGATGGACATGTTCCATGGGTGTCATAGGGTATATTCAATCATGTATTAGGGTTTGGGAGCATGTCTTGGTCAAAAGTCAAAGTTACAGTTGACTTTTCCCTTAAAACCCTAATTGTGGTGCAGATGAAAATGAGACTTGTTGCTCAAGCTTCTTGGATCAATCCATTGTTCCAAATGGATCAATATGGTGTATTAGAGACCCTCAAATCATCTCTTGAGGTCTTGGCTCATTGTTTGCCCCAAAAGTCAACTTAGGGGTGAATTAGGTCAAGAAACCCTAATTCCTGATTTTTGATGTATGCATCCCCTGAGGTCAAATTGACTTGATGCTTGGGCCCATGAGGTTCCATGGAGTACATTAGGTTATGTTTGGGATCATTGCCTTGTGCCCAGATGAAAATTTCCATCTAGGGGCCCTGGTCGACCAAAACCCTAATTTGGTGATACTGGCGATCTTGAGACTTGATCCACCTAGAAGGGAGCAGCCTTGTGCTTAATCCTTGAAGTGGGAGTCCTTTTTGATCCATTGTGGATGTTTGAGAGATTAGACAAGTTGAAGATCATGTCATTTCTTGATTGATCCTTTGTCTAAGCACTCAGAGAGGGCTTGAAACCCTAATTTTGATTGTAGTGGATGCTCACCCATCTTTGGGGAGGCTAATGAAGCATGATGGTTCATCCATATTGTGATGATGATTTTCACAATGATGGGAAATCTAAGTGGTCAAAATTTGGGGTATTACACTTGTCACCCATTACCGAACAAAGTAATAGTTTCTCACATTGAGGAACTATTACACTTTACATTTAGATTGTTTCATTGCCTTCATCATTTGCTATTTTAATTCTATCCAAGCAAGAACCTACTAGTCTGTGGAGGGATTGCTGCTACTGCATTTACCAGGTTTCCATTATTCAATTTATAGTATCGTTTATTTTCTTTTAATTATGTCTTTGATTAATTGTTTTTCTGCTTTTATGTTTAAGTTCGTAATTATGTCAAGCTAAACCGATCTTATCGGTATGTAATGAAGTAACCAAATGGATTAAATAACTCTAAGATAAAATCAATAATTAACTCTTCTTCTGGCTCCGATTTCTTAATTTTAAACCCAATTTTATTACGAGAGTAAAAAGGTAACAAAGGTTAAGGTCAAGACCACGGAGTGTGAGGCTTTACCCGGATAGCTGAAATCGGGCATTAGTTTTAAAAACAGCGGAAGCGCTTTGAAGTTAATTAGGTATTATTAGTTTTCAAAAAGTATTTTTAACCTCATCTGGGCTAGCAAGAGCAGACATATTGACTTAAGAGTATAGTCCGAAGCAATAACCACGGGAGTGTGAGGTGAGGGCTTTTAAACTGGTTTTTCCTACAGATGCATAGGGTGATAAATCTTTATACGCTTAGGTTTAATTAATTCCATGTAGGTTTACTAAATTATATACCGATATCTTATTCATAACTAGTATTCCCAAATTTTAATTTCTCTTTAATTTCCCGTTTGAACTTAAAAACCAATTCTGATTAGCCTTAGATAAACATAGTAACGATAGATAACGATGCGTTCGATTTTTAGTCTCTGTGGGATCGATAATCTTTTAAAACTACGAGATACGACTGTATACTTGCAGTTAGATTTATTTAGGCACACTGAATAAGCGATCAGTATGAAAATGCAAATGAACATGCTTGAATATTTTCAAGGCGATCCACCCCTTGATTCCAGTTTAAAGACGAGATAGGATGAAACTGCTGCTCATATAAATCAGAGAAAAATCACTGTCAGAGATTACAACCCAAAATAACAATAATAAGTCTGAACTAAGAGAAGCAAGGATCCCAGCCAACAATTCTGGTGGTGTCCCGAGATACAAAGAAAAACAAACTACAGAGTATCACCCACTGCCTGAGCTAGAACCTTCACCCCTAAGCCTCTTCACCTCAGCTCATATCTTCATCTCTGCTATGGTTGCTATGGTCTCATTCAGTCGCTCCTCGACTGCGTGTCTCTGGAACGTCCCTGATAAGATCTCCTCGTCTTTCTTCTTGAGCTTTGTCTTCAGACTCTCGATCTGATCCAGAAACTTATCTTCTTTCTGTTTGTTGGCCGCTATTGCAGTATCTCGGTAAGCGTTGAACTTATGAATCTTTGACCAAGCTTTGGCTAGATCTTCCTTCTTGGATTTGAGAATCCTGGTAACACTTTTTAGAGCTTGCCCTACCTTTTTTCTGGCTGTGACCTCTTCAGCTAGATCTTTTTCTTTCTTAGCGAGAAGCTCTATCTTTAACTTGGCGATATGAACAGCTTCACCCCGCTCATGTTTCAACTGGTAAATTTCTCTTTGCAGCTCACCGTTCTCCTCTCGAAGTTTCTCCTTTTCAGGCCACAGTTTGCTATACTCCTCTATCTTCACTGTGGTTGGTGGCTCAATCATCAGAGGGTACAAAGGCGGCTCTATTAGGAAAGGATGAAGCTCCTCTTCTGCCCTTTTTCGGACCCACTCCACATACGGAGAGAAAGCTTGGTTGTTACACTCCCCAAAGAAATTCTTTCCTCTCTTAAAAACTTGCTTCCAAGCGTCCACGACTTTCCTTACCACCTCTTGGTCTGCAGTGCCATTGAAAAACAAGGATTCTTTGACATCTTGTTCCTCAGGGGGAGTCTTCAATGCATACCCAAATTGTATGATGGCAAGGGAATGGTTATAATTAATTCCGCCTTTCCTCCCTATTAAGGGCACATTTGGGAATCCTCCGCAGTTGAAAATGAGCTCAATCCCTAGCAAACTGTGATTAAACCAAACGATGTTGTCAGCAGTCAATCCCATCAACCTTTTAGACCACTTCCTATAATCCCTTGCATTAACAAAAGCCCCTGCTTTAGGGAGATGACTAAAAAGCCAAGTAGATAGGAGCGGCGCGCAGCAACTTACAGTCCTTCCTCGTCTCTTTTCGTTCTTGTAGTGGACTGAATGATACACGTCACCAAGAAGAGTAGGCAGGGGTTTCTCAAGATGAAAATCCAAATTGCCTGCATGTCGACAAACTCTGGGATGTTGGGGAATAGGACAGTCCCATAAATGCAAAGAGCTAGAATAACATTGAAAGCAGGCCAATTTCTCTTCTTAGCACATGAGCAAGCTTGGTCAAACAGAAACTTCAACGGGAGGCCTTTAAACCCTTGCTTGTCACTGATATTGTTGCTCAGAATGGATTCCCCCATGTGAATAGCAGCCGCCATCTCTTCCAGTCCGGGCTGTTCTTCAGAAAAGAAAAGTATCCTTGGATCGATAGAAATTCCCAAAATAAATGAGAACTCCTCTAAATTCGGAGCCAATACATAATTCGGAAAAGTGAAGCAACGTAAAGGAGGGTCATAGAATTGAAGGAGCGTGTGAATGGCATCGTGCTCTTCTTGTGAAATATTTCGGACAATCTTCAATATCTCCCCATATTCCTCCTTGAACCTGGAACGGATCTCAGGATCAGTCATACTAATCAGCTTGTGAATCAACTTCAGAGTCAGATCTGGGAACGTGTATGCTACATTCTTCTTCCTCTGAGCTACCATGATGAGAACACCTCAACAACCAGAATCAAGGGTAAGATGCAAGCCCTGAAAAATGTCAAACATGTTAGAATGCAAGAAATGATGCAAATGCAAACATGGGATCAAGGTATCATTGCTCCGGACACGTGCTGTACTGATAACTGAACGAGAACCACAACCCAGAAAACCAGAATTCCAGATCATCGGACCACTGAGCTAACCAGAAAACCAGGTAAATAACTATACACCGTTGAGAAATCCAGAAAACCGGGTAGGCTGAAGGTTTCGGTTACCTGCAGACCTGCAAACACCCATCCCCGCTCACATGTGGGTTCTAGAAAACGGGATCCTCAGTCTCAGATTCTCGATTTGAGAAGCAATAGTACATTCATCCCTCGGGGTACAATACTATTGCCAAACAAAGAGGTCGTCCACTAATTCCCCAAAAAAAAAGGTCATCCTATGCAAGTTCCCAGCATTGGGTCCTCGGATCGACAAGTGTAATGGGTTTGCCATTTCTGGTATGCCATTATCACATATCGAGATGAGAGGCGTTGCTGGGTCCTCGGAAGAAATAGTCGCCAGAGTCGACAGCTCTCTAGATCAACACCCTGAAATGCGCAAGACACGCACGTCAGAATATCTCCCAAGATAGCCTCGTCTAGATGTGAATTTCGTGAACACCAAACGCACCAAGACGGCGCGTAGGTCCCACTACTTTCCACTCTAGTCCTAAGTGTATGCTCAAACCTGTGTATTGGGCTTATCTCTCAAAGAAACCCAACCTGCCAAACAGAAAACCAGCACAGCACAACACAGTCCAGCATTATAATGAAATGCAATGCAATAAATACGGTAAATACAGTAAAACAGTAATATACAGAAAAATAAAGCATAACAGTAACAGTAAACACCCAATGAAAACAACAAACAAGCGCTAGGATTGACTTGCAAAAGGGGATGGACCAGCAAGAGGTCAACCTGTCCCCAGCAGAGTCGCCAGCTGTCGCTCCCGAGGATTTGCATCCATGGTACAAACGCGAAAGTGGCGCGGAAAACAAAGTCGCCAGCAATGTGTATTTATCCAAAGAGAGGGAAAGAGCATGGTCTCGCGACCAAGAGAAATGGGTAAGGGAGTCGGTTACGCGAAGGGAAGGTGTTAGCACCCCACACATCCATCGTACTCGATGGGATCCACGCTTGTTGTCTCGATCAAAGGGTGTCGTCATCTGGAGCTCCACTGCTACTGGACCGGAGAAGAAACAAGTATGAGAAAGAACGGGCAAACAAAGAAGAAAAGAAAAAGAAGTGACTCGATAGGACATCTCTCGTCCTATGCCTAGGTATTCCCTCGTGCAATGGGAAAGTTAGAGTCAACGTAGTTCGGACACGAACTAATGGGGGGGAGGTTGCTCGCCAAAACATCGCCCTCTTGTGCCTACGTATCCTCAATCGGACGAGAGAGAGGAAATCAGAGCAGTCGTAGTTCGACCTAACGAGGTCGGTTAGTGTTTTTTATGAGCGACGTTAGATTCGCGTCCGGCAGTTAGGGTCGATGCCTGTTTGCGACGAGACGGAAGTAACGTGCCCTTTTCTGAAAATGGTTTGAAATTAACGATCCCGAAGGTTGAAAAAATGTTTGAGTTTGTTTTTTTGTTTTTTAGACAGAAATGGATTGAAGTTAATTCATAACTTGCATTGCACCGAAGTCTATGATGTAGGAACGAATGCTTAGCAAATTGTTCCAAGATGGAACTGTAGCGAGCGATTTTGGACGCGGTTCTTAAGCGCTGGTCGCTCTCTGCGGTTTGATCTTTAAACTACAGGTCGATTCATTTTTTATCCTATTGTGAGCTGAATAAGGAAGGGAAATAGATGTCTCTAATTAACCCTGCTTGCATACTGAGTTTAAACAGTGGTCTGTTAGGTTACGGATGCTATCAATGTGGGGGGCCTTTGTACTGGTTATTTGTATTTTCGCCAATACTGTTCTCTTTCTTTTTACCTGGGTAGGAGATTTCTGGCGGGGAATAAGGATTAGGATGTTAGGACTGGTGCTTTTGAATTACTGCTTTTGATTGACGAAGATATGGGATTTGGGTTTTTTGTTGATTGCGCTCGCTAAGATCTTTTATTTCGATCTTATGCCTACGTATTCTCGTTTACCGAAACAGGGAAATCAGAGCGTTCGTAGTTCCTCCTATTCTATGGGAGGAAATGGGTGTTTTTGGTGTCTTGTTTAAAGTCCAAGACGTGAAGCGAAAGGTGATTTGTATCTTGTTTAAAGCCCAAGACGTGAAGCTGAAAGGTCTATTTGTGTCTTGTTCAAAGCCCAATACGTGAAGCGAAAGGAACTCGACTTTAGAGAGAATTTGTCATCTCTAAAGAGGGGAGAAGGAGAATTACTTTAACTGGGATACGCGGATCCGAGCAATGCCATAATTTCCGAAGAAAGGGTTTTAACCCGAAGGGGAAGACTTTAACTCAGTGTAGAGCAATGCCATCTTTCCTTAGGAATTTCTCATGCTAAAAGAGGGACAGTGGCATGGATGTAGATGATCCAGAGGCTTGCCGCTTACAGCGATTAGATGAAGGGAAAGGAGTTGTTGATGTTTGTATACTGTGAACAAGGCACAGCTTTGATGCTAAAAGGTCGATTGGATCAACCAGTGGTTTTCTTATACAAAGCCTAAGAGGAGGCTAATTTCCGCTAGGAAAATCATTATACAAAGCCTAAGAGGAGGTTATTTTGTGTCTCGTACAAAGCCCGAGAGAGAGGCTAAAAGTTTTTGACCCAGTGGGGCATATCGTTATACAAAGCCTAAGAGGAGGCTAGCAAAGAGTTGACTCAGTTGGAGAATCTTTTATACTCAGTAAGGGAGTGTTTTTGTATCTCGTACAAAGCCCGAGAGAGAGGCGAAAAGGTTGTTTTGACTCCACTGGGGAGAATTTTGGTATCTCGTACGAAGCCCGAGATGGAGGCTATTGTAACTGTTTCAGTTGAGTGACAGATCCAATATACTGATTTAAAAGAGAAAATCAGTTCTTATATGAGTAACACTGTACACAGGGATTTCATTTGAGGATCAGGGATATTTCCTTCTCTTTGAGGAAACGGGAAATCCAAAGGGTATCGAGACTATCCGAGTCTGCGGGTTTCCTTCCTATTTAACGAAGGGTGCTTGAGAATGTCTTTGAGACTCAAGGAAGTTAGATTGTCCGTGTCTAGAGTTTTATCTTTTGTACTATGCTTCGAGAAACAGTAGTAGACTCTATGAAAGGACTGTTCTATGAGGATGACTAGGTTCTGTTCCTATACCTCTAGGAGGTCGTCGGGATAATTTGTACGAAGCCCAAGAGGAGGCTGGAAACTTTTAAGAAGCCGACGGGTCCTTGTACAAAGCCCAAGAGGAGGCTATCATTCCCGAAGGAAGAGATCATTATACGAAGCCTAAGAGGAGGCTGTGAATACTTCTAAGAAGCCGTAGGGTCCTTGAATAATGCCCAAGAGGAGGCCGATGCTTTTAAGAAGCCCGTGGGTCTATCATCTCCTTTCCATTAGGAGAGATAACTCTTTTATAGATGAAAACCACTGGTAAACGTGCGAGGTTTACTATCTAGCGACTTTGAACTTTTAAAGAGGGTTCCTTAGTTAAGGTCCAAGATTATGACCGTAGTGGGTACCCAAACCCCGAGACGTTCAAGGCAAGCTATCCACAAGGAATAGATCAAGTCAGGAAAGTTCGAGAATTGGGAAGAAACTCAAAGATGCCATTCACGGAGAATACATTCATCTTGGGGAGTAGAGCTTCTTGAAGATTCCTAAGGAGGACAGCCGAAGAGAAGACTGTATCTTGTGCTCCTATTGGGGATCTAGGCGTCTATTTCTACGAATAAGTGAAACGGCGTCACCTAGTTCTAGACGTAGTAGCCGGGGAAACTCGAAATATCTATACTATTATTACACAGAAGATATGAGTTTATGAAAGGAGACTTATAGTGAGCAGCCCCACAATACAGTTTATAATATGAAAGCAGTAAATGAAAGCGATAACCACTTACTCGGTTGTAGTGCTTCCATGCTGTTTGGTTAGTTGTTCAACAAAGAAAGATTGAAAACAACAGTATATTCAAAATCAAAGGAGAAAGTGCTTTGAAAAAGAAAGATTTGGGGCTTACAGCTCAAGGAGAGGCCCAGGGTTTTATGAGTGAGCACACTGTTTGACTTTGTACAACGGGACTTATACAAGTGACTGGGGCCCAAAAAGGTTTTCTGTACAAAGGGATGAGTCTTACACTCTCTCAAGAGACCCAAAAGTTTTAAAGAAAAAGAGTGGGGCTTATAACACGAGGGTAGCCCCAAATGATTTTTCCGTTTAAAATGGCGATCGCGCCAAGGTTTTCTTTTAACGCAGAGGGACTTATACAATAAGTGAGGCCCAAAATGTTTTGGTTAAAAGGGGGATTGGGTCTTACACTCTAATAGAGGCCCAAAGTGTTTTGAATGGGTCTTATAGCTCAAGGAGAGGCCCAGATGAGTTTTATTTTTAAACGGGCGACGATCGCGCTGTTTACTTGTACAGAGGGACTTATACAATGAGTGAGGCCCAAAAAGTTTTTGTACAAGGGGGGATGGGTCTTACACTCTCTCAAGAGGCCCAAAAAGTTTTGAAGAAAAATAAATGGGTCTTACTACTCGAGGGTAGGCCCAGATGATTTTTGAAAAGGCGACGATCGCGCCGTTTGTTTTTTGACGGTATCAGGACTTATACAATAAGTGAGGCCCAAAGATGATTTGGTAAAAAAAAAGGATTGGGTCTTACACTCTAATAGAGGCCCAAAGTGTTTTGAAAATGATTTATGAGGGTTGAATTAATCCAAAACCCTAATTTGTTTTCAAAATGTATTTAATTGAATAAAAATTCAATTAAAATTATCAAAAATTGTTTAACACATGGAAAACAAATTGTGATCTTGGATTAATGCTTCAAAAATTAAGTATTGACCTACAAAATAATTAGAAAGCATTAAAAGTTGCAAAATCAATGTAGAAAAAATATTTAAAATGCCAAAAACAATCAAAATATTAATTCTTTACAAAAATATCAATTATATGAAATAAATAATATTTTTGGGATTGTTTGATAAAATAAAATATTTTAACATTTTTGTGAATTATTAAAAAAAGAATCAACTCAAAATCATTAAAACTCAGAGAGAAATTAATTTTTGAATCAATTAAACAAAATCACAAAATTCAAATATTTGAATTTGAAAAAAAAGGCGCAAAGAACAAGCTGAAGAACACGCGCGTGTTCTTGGTTTCTCAGATTTGCGTTTTCTATCTAATCTCCATGAATACGTAATCATATCATGAAATCACATATCATTATGCTCGTCTCAACCTCACGATCATGTCTATGTACTTTAATTTCATTTAAATTAAACATACAACAAGAAATCACGAAGAGACCTCAAGAACCCTAATTTCTGCATGAAGGCTAGGATTTTTGATACACGATTCAAACAATGCAATTAATTGAGGGAAAACATTCCATGCATGATTATGAACATATGGTCAAATTATTTTGCGAGGAAATATGCATAGATTGAGAGATGACCAAGCATGTGCTTACCTCCAAGCCGTGACAGCAAGTTCAGAGTGATTTTTGATTTGGAGGTGTTACAGATGAGTGGTGATGATCTGAACAGCTTCCCTACACCCTATGGATTGTGTTTGAACACTTGGATTGAATTGAAATGGACTGGATCATTTTGTGGTACCTCAGCTGCACCTTGTTTGAAAATTTGAGCAACCAGCTGGTGATTTCATAAAATTGATGTTTCAGAAGTTATGTGAGTGTTTGATCAGCTCATATGTGATGTATGTGAGGTGTCTGAGTGATTGGTTTGTGCAGAATTGCTCTCAAACTCAAAACCCGATAGCTACCTTGCTAAGAAAGGCATTTTTGCCAAGAGAAAGAGATTTTGAGGAAAGCATCTGTTAGATGGCTTTGGTGTACTTAAACTGAACACAATTGAGCTCTATTTATAGTAGAGCAAGTTTGTTTTGCAAGGAATAGTGCATGGCAGCTGGTAAGTAGGTTTGGCCATTGTTGTCCAATGAGAATCCAAGTCTCCTCTAGCCATTGACTAGAGGTTAGGGCACAGAGCTTTGGTCCCCTTGGTCTTGGATAAGTCTTGACTGATTTCAGATGAGAATGGCTCAGTCCATCCCACCTTGATGGTTCCATTGAATGCCTCATTCCAAATTTGAAGTCTTGTCCCTATTTTGGCCATTCTAGGTTCAACATGCTATTCTTTGTTCCTTGGACCTTGGAGGCTTGGCTCAGTGATTGTCCTCTTTGGATTCAATCCTCTGAGGTGTCCAAGTGGATTGGAGCAATTGAAATTGGCTGATTTTGGCAAATCGACCAAAGTTGCAAATTCTGCCTTGCCTTGACAGATTTCAGCAAGGCAACTTGGCAATGTTGTATCTCATGGTGTAGGTTGAATTTGGCAATGTTCTTGGCCATTTTGGAAAGCTCTTACATGATACAACAATTGTTTGAACAAGTTTGGTTTTGATCTCTTTTGATTCCAAGTGAAAAATCCCCCTACATTTGGCAAAAAGTGAAGGCAAATTCTGACTTAGTGAAAATTTCACTAAGTGTTGGAAAAAGTGACATTTTCACTTTTCAGCCACTTTGATCACTCCATAACTCAAAATCCTTAATGAATTGGAATGACTTGTAGTTGAAGTTTTTGTAGGTGATAATGAGGGCTACAAATCCATCTTTGGATGAGAAAAAATGGCCTTGTGGTTTAGGAGTTATGGTCCTCCAAAGTTGGTACCTTTGCCACTTTATTTTTAACTTAGAAAAATTTCTAAGTTTTATGGTTACCCCTTTTACAAGTTATCTCACTTTTCTTGATTTTTCTTGATGAATGATGATTCAAATCATACATTAACATCATTTTAGGGTTAAAAATCCATTTTGGTGAAAAATCTCAAAAAGTCAAAGTTGACTTTTGTGCACAGTTGACTTTTTATCAGATGAATTCCAAACTGTGCAATTCTTCAGGAAATCATGTCCTTGACCTAAATCAAACTTGATGGACATGTTCCATGGGTGTCATAGGGTATATTCAATCATGTATTAGGGTTTGGGAGCATGTCTTGGTCAAAAGTCAAAGTTACAGTTGACTTTTCCCTTAAAACCCTAATTGTGGTGCAGATGAAAATGAGACTTGTTGCTCAAGCTTCTTGGATCAATCAATTGTTCCAAATGGATCAATATGGTGTATTAGAGACCCTCAAATCATCTCTTGAGGTCTTGGCTCATGGTTTGTCCCAAAAGTCAACTTAGGGGTGAATTAGATCAAGAAACCCTAATTCCTGATTTTTGATGAATGCATCCCCTGAGGCAAAATTGACTTGATGCATGGGTTCATGAGGTTCCATGAAGCATATTAGGTCATGTTTTGGATCATTGCCTTGTGCCCAGATGAAAATTTCCATCTGGAGACTCTGGTCGACCAAAACCCTAATTTGGTGACACTATCGATCTTGAGACTTGATCCACCTAGAAGGGAGCAGCCTTGTGCTTAATCCTTGAAGTGGGAGTTCTTTTTGATCCATTGTGGATGTTTGAGAGGTTAGACAAGTTGAAGATCATGTCATTTCTTGATTGATCCTTTGTCTAAGCACTCAGAGAGGGCTTGAAACCCTAATTTTGATTATAGTGGATGCTCACCCATCTTTGGGGAGACTGATGAAGCATGATGGTTCATCCATATTGTGATGATGATTTTCACAATGATGGGAAATCTAAGTGGTCAAAATTTGGGGTATTACAGATGCCCCTATTTAATCTTCTTGGACCCGATGGTATGAATGACGAAGGGATTCGGGCATTCGGGGTGGTAGCTTACGCATTCATCTTCTTTAGCTAAGCGATGATGCTTAGAAAAGGTAAACTTCCCCTCGATCCTTGTTTCCTACCAAGGAACTGGTCTCAGTCTCTTTTGAAATAAACTTCCCCTCGATCCTGGTTTCCTACCAAGGAACTGGTCTTAGTTTCTGATTTAAACTTCCCCTCGATCCTGGTTTCCTACCAAGAACTGGTCTTAGTTTCTGATTTAAACTTCCCCTCGATCCTGGTTTCCTACCAAGAACTGGTCTTAGTTTCTTTTGTGAATAAACTTTCTTGACAAGGGACGCTATTCATAGCGGCTTTCCTCAAACTTCTCGCCGAATTTTCCTGGGGAGATGCCATTTGACGGAAAAAGGTTTGATGTCAGACTTGCTGGGGAACCCAGCGTCTGAGTTGTAGAGTTGTACAAACTTCTCTGTTGGAGACGCCAATTGTTTCTACTGGGGAAAGCGAGTCTCTTGAGAGACTGTTTTTGTTTGGGGTTACATCATACTTTTCTCGGGATCTTCCAAGAGAAATGCCATATGATGGGATCCAATTTTGAGGTGCCAATGACCTTCTCATCAGTGGTTTTTCGGAGCAAAACTGGCGTGCTGCCGAATCTCTGATCACGAGGCTTTCTCTGTGGATTTTCCTTAATCCGGGAAAGCAAGGATATCATCTTCAATGGCGAAGAGTGATGTTTATTGAGAGTTTTCTCTGGCTTTTCAGAGGTTCAAGTTATCAAAGTGGCCAAGTGCCGACTCTGATCTAAAGATACACTGGTGGCGAGATTGTGCAGACGCAACACTTCCTGACGAGGAAAGAACTGACAAACTCGCTTGAGAAAACTATTTATCACTAGAGGACAAGACCGACTCAAGTGATAGTGATGCAATACGAAATACGAACGCAAATAAAATGCATGAAGTATGTATGTATATGCTGACAAAACAGACGCGACATACAGACTAATGGATGAACACAATTGGATACTCGGCCATCGCGGGGCGAAGAAGTACCGTTGATTCAAAATAGCAATTCCACCTTGCTTAGGAGAGATAGTCCCGTTGGGAGCTATATTGATCAGGCTTAGGAGATGAGAACTCGGCCGAAGGCTGTCAGACGAAACAAGGTCTCTGACACAGTTGATCCCTTCATTCATGCATACTGGCTTAGAAGAAGTACTTTGATTCTGCACTTTGAAGTTCGCTTACTTCGGGAGAAGCAATCGATGTTCTTCAGATGTTCAACAGTCAAAAGAAATTGCCATCTTTATTTTAAAAGCAGAAAAAGTTTTAACAAGTAAATTCATTTTTGTTTTATTTCAAGAATCGCTGATTAAGTTTAAACAACGTCGTTCTGTAAAGCTAAAACAAGTAAAGAATTACAAACAAAAGCACAAGGGATCAAATTTTATTGATAAGATGGAGATCAGCCAAACGCGTGATTCCAAAGAGTATATACAAAGTTAGAAAATGGTAATTTACAGGGAAAAGGGATACGTTGAAAGATAACGACCACTATCCTTCTACCAAATTTGAATTCGGGACATCCTGGGCTTCCGTCGAAGATGACCTTTGACTGGAGATTTCCTCCGATAGATGATGTAACTACTGCTGAGGGACTTGCCTCTGTTGAACATAGTTACTTGCCATTATCCCTAACTTTTGCCTGGATTGTACTATGAGATTTCCAATCCATCGGGATGATTCTTTTTTTTTCATGTCTCTAACTTTTGCCTGGACCGCCCTTTCGGGTTTTCAATCGACCGAGACGTTTTTTTTTAGTTTAGGAGAAGTATTTCTTGACTACATCAACATTCGTGGGGTAGGCAAATTCCTCTCCGTCCATGGTTGCAAGTCTCAAGGCGCCACCTGAGAAAGCTTTTGTGACCACATAGGGGCCATCATAATTTGGAGTCCATTTGCCCCGAGAGTCAGTGAGAAATGATTGTATCTTCTTGAGCACAAGGTCTCCTTTCCTGAAGACACGAGGTCGGACCTTTTTGTCGAACGCCCTTTTCATTCTCTGTTGATATAACTGACCGTGGCATAGTGCCGTGATTCTCTTTTCTTCTATCAGGTTCAGTTCGTCGTGTCGACTTTGACACCATTCAGCTTCGGTGAGCTTAGCTTCCATCAATACCCTGATTGACGGGATCTCTACTTCTATGGGAAGCACTGCCTCCATGCCATATACTAGAGAGAAAGGGGTAGCCCCTGTTGAAGTGCGGACAGATGTGCGATAACCATGAAGAGCAAAGGGTAGCATCTCGTACCAATCTTTATAGGTTACAACCATTTTTTGAACGATCTTCTTGATGTTCTTGTTAGCCGCTTCTACCGCTCCGTTCATCTTGGGTCGGTAGGGAGATGAGTTATGGTGTTCGATGTTGAACTCTGCGCATAACTCTTTCATCATCTTATTGTTCAAGTTAGATCCATTATCAGTAATGATCTCGCTTGGAACACCATAACGGCAGATGATATTGTTTTTGATAAATCGAACCACCACTTGTCGGGTTACATTGGCGAATGACGCTGCTTCGACCCACTTGGTGAAATAGTCAATGGCTACCAGGATGAACCGATGTCTGTTTGAAGCCTTGGGCTCAATCATGCCAATCATGTCGATTCCCCATATGGAAAAAGGCCACGGGGAAGAAAGAACTTTGAGATGTGATGGCGGTACATGAATTTTGTCGGAGTATATCTGACATTTGTGACACCTCCTCATGTACTTGTAGCAGTCGGATTCCATGGTTAACCAGTAGTACCCTGCTCTTAGGATTTTTCTCGCCATTGTGTGTCCGTTGGCATGAGTGCCAAAGGATCCTTCATGAATTTCTTTCATGAGCACGTCTGCTTCTGGTCTGTCGACGCATCGGAGCAAGACCATGTCAAAATTTCTCTTATAAAGAGTGTCACCGCCCAGGAAGAAGTTTCCAGCCAATCTTCTGAGGGTTTTCCTGTCTTTTCTGAGTGCCCCAGATGGGTACTCTTGTTTCTGAAGTAAGCATTTGATATTGTGATACCAAGGTCTGTCGTCTATGACTGCTTCAATCGCGAAGATGTAAGCGGGCCGTTCAAGGCACATGATGTCGATCTTAGGTATGTCATTCCATCGACCTACACTAATCATGGAAGAGAGAGTGGCTAATGCATCAGCCATGTGATTCTCATCACGAGGGATGTGATGAAAGTCGACTCTGTTGAAGAAGGGTAACAACCTCCTTGCATAGACTTTGTAAGGAATCAATCCTGATTGGTATGTGTTCCAATCTCCTTTTATCTAGTTAATAACCAGGGCTGAATCTCCGTATACGTCCAAATTTTTGATCCTTAAATCAATCGCTTCTTCGAGACCCATAATACATGCTTCGTATTCGGCCTCGTTGTTCGTACATTTGAACGTAAGTCTGGCAGTGAAACGAATGTGGGAACCCTGAGGGGTAACAATGATTGCCCCAATTCCGTTTCCATAATGATTAACTGCTCCGTCAAAGATGAGTCCCCACTGGGAACCTGGTTCTGGCCCTTCACTGGGTAGCGGTTCATCGCAATCTTTCATTTTTAGAAACATGACATCTTCGTCTGGGAAGACAAACCCGATTGATTCTTGATCGTCAAACAGTTGATGAGCCAAATGATCGGCTAAAATACTTCCTTTAACGGCTTTCTGAGCGTGGTACTCTATGTCATATTCTGATAGCAACATCTGCCAACGGGCAATCCTTCCCGTGAGAGCAGGTTTTTCGAAAACGTGCTTGATTGGATCCATTTCGGAGAACAACCAAGTAGTATGATGAATCATGTACTGGCGAAGACATTTGGCTGCCCAAGCCAAAGCGTAACAAGTTTTCTCAACTGTTGTGTACCGAGTCTCGCAGTCAGTGAATTTCTTGCTTAGATAGTAAATGGCAGACTCTTTCCTTTTAGTTTCGTCTTGTTGGCCAAGTACACATCCCATTGAGTCCTCTAGGACTGTGAGGCAAATGATTAGTGGTCTTCCTTCCACTGGAGGTGATAGAATCGGAGGATTCAACAGATATTCTTTGATATTGTCGAAGGCGGTTTGGCAATCTTCTGACCAAATGCAATCCTGGTTCTTTTTGAGTAATTTGAAGATCGGCGCGCATGTCGCGTTCATAAGGAATATGAATCTGGAGATGTAGTTCAAACGACCCAGGAATCCTCTGACTTGTTTTTCAGTTTTCGGAGAAGGCATTTCTTGAATGGCCTTGACCTTGTCAGGATCAACCTCAATCCATTTCTGGCTGACGATGAACCCTAGTAGTTTCCCTGAACGGACACCGAAGGTGCACTTGTTGGGATTCAAGCGGAGCTTGAATTTTCTTAGACGTTCGAACAATTTTGACAGATGTTCAACGTGCTCATCCTCTGTTCTTGATTTTGCAATCAAATCATCGACATATACCTCGATTTCTTTGTGCATCATGCCATGAAACAGAGTAGTCATGGCCCTTTAATAGGTTGCCCCGGCATTCTTCAAACCGAACGGCATAACCTTGTAACAAAAGGTACCCCATGGGGTAATGAACGAAGTTTTCTCTATGTCTTTCGGCGCCATTTTGATCTGGTTATAGCCCGAAAATCCATCCATGAAGGAGAATACTTTGAACCTTGCTGTGCTGTCAACCAGCATGTCAACGTGTGGTAAAGGAAAGTCGTCCTTTGGACTTGCCTTGTTCAAATCTCTGTAATCAACACACATTCTGACCTTTCCCTCCTTTTTGGGAATGGGTACGATGTTGGCTAGACATTGAGGATATTCAGATGTAGCGAGGAAACCCGCGTCGATCTGTTTCTGTACCTCCTCCTTGATTTTGATGGCCATGTCCGGATGAGTGCGTCTCAACCTTTGCTTTACTGGCGGACATTCTGATCTCAACGGTAAGTGATGTTCCACGATGCTGGTATCCAACCCTGGTATATCCTGATAGGACCAAGCGAACACATCGAGGAATTCTTTGAGAAGCTTTATCAAACCCTCTCTGGCAGTTGGACTGAGCAATGCTCCGATCCTGATTTCTTTTTTCTCTTTTTCTGAACCCAAGTTTATCGTTTCCAACGGTTCTTTGTGAGGTTCAATGGATCTTTCCTCTTGTCTGAGTAGTCGGGAGATCTCTTCTGGAATTTCGTTGTCATTTTCTTCTTCAGCCTCGAATACCGGGAACTCAAAGTTGGAAGAAGGCATTGGATCGTATGTTTCAACGGGGTATAAAACAAGCAATCTGCATGACGTGATGATTCGTGTTTAGAAGAGATAGAGAAAATGCAAGTGTGTGCAGTGTTTTGATTTTACTGCTTATTTTTATTATTGAATGTTTTTTTAGGATTACCATTTTCTGAAAAAGTAAAAAGAGAAAACAGCAATTAATGCGGAAATTACAGAACGACGTTATTTTATTAATGAACAAGTCGAATCTTGAAACTACAGCCCTATAAAACAAAACTCACTCGCTTTGGGCAAAGCGAAGAGGGAAATTTACAAAAAGCGAGCCCTATCAAAATATCCGTTTCACCTGGGCAGGGTGAAAGGTTTAAAGATGGCAACTACTTTGACTGATGAACGACCTTCGGAACCTCGACGGCAACCCATTGGCGGCGAACTCCTTAGTGAATCACAAAGTCTGGCACCTTCCTTGATTTGTCTTCAGAAATGACGCTGATTTCTGGTGGAGTAGGATCGTTGGAATCTGTCTCCCAAGCAGAGTTGTCGTAGGAGGATTCCCCTGTTGCATTTTGCATAGCATTTGTGCTCTCAGCTGTATCTCCCCATCCAGTTGACTGGACATCTTCGAGCCTGATACGAGAGCTTTCGGGAGCAGTGTACTTGACCATAAAGTCGTATTTTCCACTAGGTTGTCGCAGAGTGTCCCAAACTTCTGTGGAACTGGAGGAGTCATTTCTCTCGATGACGTTGACCTCGGGAAAAGCATAATTGATGAATTCTAGTCCTGCAAACGTTGCGAATTCATCATTATGTTGAGTAATTTCTGAATGACCTGAGTGTTGATCCCATGACATGGTGGGGAAACAGGTATTCTGTTCAATGACGCTCAGCTGAGTTTCATTACTCGGCTGACTTTCTGGCCTCAAGTCTCCTGGGTAAGGCTGCCACATTGGCAGGCCATCCATCGGGCCATAGTAATTGCGGTCAAAGTTGTCTTTCATCAGAGTGTCCTACTCTAATGAATTTGGCGGAGCACGACATCCTTCCGGATCACAATCTCCGTAGATAATTTCGACATCTGAGCTTAGTATAAATCTCGGACTTTCTGTAGGAAAGCAAAAAGGCATAGGCACCTCTTCCTGAGACATATAGCCGTCCTTGTTAAAGTAGGACTTCCATTCTTCATCTGTGTCAGAGGGATCTTCCTCATTGATAGCATGAACTGTCTGAGACACTGGGTGAAGAAAACCTCCACTGTGGAAGAAGTTTTGAAGGGGATGAAGACTTTCATCGTTGGCAGCTGTCCGGGTACAGGTTGCAGAAAAACCAAGACCCTTCTTTGTTTTATTGTCAATAGGAATGACAAGCTGTCCCCATCCGGTTGTATCGGTACTCTCGACCGCTTTGATAGCATCTTTGTATGAAGAAATTGAAGTTACTTCTTCGGATTGATCGCTCTTGCTCACCGATAGTGCTTGGAACTGAGTTCCAATAACCTCCTCGGGTTCCACACAAGTAGATGATGATAGGTTACTCACAAGCAAGACTTGTTCCCCATAAACCGTGACAAGTTGATCGTTCTTGACGAACTTTAGCTTTTGGTGGAGGGTCGAAGTGACCGCTCCAACCTGATGTATCCAAGGTCTTCCTAATAAACAACTGTATGTTTCCCGGATGTCCATGACCTGGAAAGTGATTTGGAAAGTGTGAGGACCAACAGTTATGGGAAGATCAACTTCGCCGATAACTGTTTTTCTGGATCCGTCGAATGCTTTGACGACGACCTCGCTGACTCTCATCGGAGGGCCCTTGAATGATAATTGCATCAAGGTGGACTTCGGCATAACATTCAGGGCTGACCCTGTGTCTACCAGTACGTTGGCTAAAGCATCGCCCTGGCAGTTAACTGTGATATTGAGCGCCATGTTATGACGGCGACCCTCTTCAGGTAATTCCTCATCACTAAATCCCAAATTATTGCAGGAAGTGATGTTAGATACAATGCTATCGAATTGTCTGATTGTTACATCCTGTTCCACAAAGGCTTGCTCCAAGACTTTCTGTAGAGCCTCTCTGTGTGCTTCTGAACTGAGTAATAGTGATAATACTGAGATCTTTGAAGGAGTCTGTAACAGTTGATCAACAATGTTATATTCACTCCTTTGGATGAGCTTTAGCATCTCATCTTTGTCTTTTGAAAAGTCGGGATTACCATATTGACTGACTGGTGGATCAGGAATTTCCGCCTGAAGTTCCTTTTCTTTGTTGGATTCTTCAACCCCTCGGTTAAAGATTCTACCACTCCGTGTTACACGACTGACGTCTGCAATATTCACGACGGAGGGTAATGGAATTTCCTTTCCATTCTCAATTGTTGTTGCACCGTATTTGTAAGGGATCGCCTTAGCTGATTCATACGGTAATGGTCCCCGTAGATAGATGACTATGGGAACCTTCTGATTTTTCTGACCGTCATAAGTAACCTCGATCCGTTCCCAGTTGGGAACTCTAGATTCGTCAAGTAGAGGGACGATGGCAAAAACATCCCTGATCTGGTGATGACCAGAGATCGTGACAACATCCTCAACTTGATCGGCAAGGTAGTTCGGCGACCAAATGATGGGTCCTGGACCTGGATATGGATGAATTTCTCCATGATCGATCTGACCCTGAAGAGCTGCTCTCACAAGGTAACACCCTAGGTTACTTTCCGAACAGACGCTACAACTGTCATAGTTGTGTGGTGGCACCTGGCCACGGTCACTTTGAATACAATGTAACCTCACTAGGTTACCTTCCATTGATCGGACATCCTGACTTTGACGACGAGTAGGATTCCTGTTATTGATACTAATCTGCTGAGTATCTTCATCCATGTAGATTGGCATCCACCAGTGATTTAACAAGTGCTGAAGTGCCTCCTGGACAAGGGTACAACCTCGATCGTTTTCGCAACCTGCTTTACAGTTTTGATAATCGTGTGATATTAAGAATCCGAGTCGGACCTGCTCAGCATGTAACTCTACCAGATTGGTATTCATCACGCGGATGTCAAAGATCTTAACCATGTTGATTTGATAGGAGTTCCTATCATGGTAGTCTTGGATCCATCCAAGATCTATCTGACGCTGGAGGGCCTCTTGTATGAAAGAGCATCCCTGTTTGTTTACCGAGCAAATCAGACAGGAACTGTAATCGTGCCGCGGCAGATTATGATACTGGCTTTGCCTTGAGTGCATCGCCACCAAGTTGACATTCATCACACGGATGTCGTGGTTTTAAATGACGTTAGAATTCGTAGAGACCATGTTAACTCCACGAACTCGGTGCTCCTGGATCCATCCGAGATCCATTTGTTCCTGTAGAGCTGCTTGCACTACAGAACATCCTTGGTTGTCTTTAGAGTAGATATCACACTGGTGATAATTATGAGGTGGCACATGGCCATATCCACTCTGTCTACAATGCATCCTGACCAGATTGGTCCCCAATAAGAGTACATCGTGAATTTGATAGACATTGTTAGTCTCTTTCTCAATCAGATTGACTGCAGCCTTCTCATGTTGAGGCAGCGGGTTCATAAGAACATTAGGATTCGTATCTTTGAAAGATAAGAGCCCGCTCCTAAAAAGCTTTTGCACGTCGGATTTGAAATTGAGACAAGTCTCAATGTTATGCCCTGAACCTCCTTGATGATAAGGGCATGTTTGATCCACTTTAAACCAAAAAGGCGGATTTTCCGGAACTGAAAGGGGAGACTTAGTCTGAATGTGCCCCTTGGCTAGCAGTAACGGAAACAGTTCTGCGTACGTTACAGGTATAGGATCAAATCCTGGTGGCCGTGTTGTACGGTTGTTGTTATATGGGGGACGAGCCTGCTGAAGAGGCTGTTGTGTCCTTTGTTGGTCAGGTTGGCTCTGCGCAATCTGAGGTTGATACATAGGAACAGGCACGGGGCCGATAGCAGGAGTAACAGCTTCTACTGGCTGATAACGTCGCCTTTGCTTTCCGAGAGAGATATTCCCAATATCTTGCTCTTTTTTCTTAGGGAGAGCACTACCGTATTTTTTTAGTACCGCTCGTTGATCCAGTGTCTTTTACCAAACGTCCTTCTCGGACGGCTTCCTCAAGACGTACACCCATGCCGACCATTTCGGTGAAATCACTGGGCGCACTGGCAACCATTCGGTCATAGTAAAATGAGCTTAAGGTCTTTAAGAAGATCTTTGTCATCTCTTTTTCCTCAAGAGGTGGACAAATTAGAGCGGCAATTTCACGCCACCTTTGAGCATACTTCTTAAAGGTTTCCTTGTCCTTTTGCGACATCGATCTGAGTTGATCTCTGTCGGGTGCCATGTCCAAATTGTACTTGTATTGTTGGACGAAGGCAGTACCAAGATCTCTGAATGTACTGATCGTAGTACAGTTTAAACCCATGTACCATTTGAGTGCGGCACCGGTTAAACTATCCTGGAAGTAGTGAATCAGCAGGTCCTGATTCTCCGTCTGGGCTGACATCCGCCGAGCGTACATCACCAGATGGCTCTGAGGGAAAGAGTTACCCTTGTATTTTTCAAAGTCGGGCACTTGGAACTTGTGCGGGACTTTTACATTTGGGACCAAGCAGAGGTCTGCGGCGTCCTTTCCAAATAGATCCTGACCGCGAATGGCTTGCAGCTCTTTCTGCATTTCCAAGAACTGCTCCTGGAATTCCTCCATTCTATCAAACATAGTTTCCTTCTTACCAGAAGATGTCCATGGAATCTATCCTTCCGGGACAGTGTTCACCACAGGGGGTGGTACCGTGACTACGACAGTAAGTCTCGGCGCCTCCCGAAGTTTATAACCTTCAGGAGTCTTGAGTATGCCCCTGGCATCTTCGCTTTCCCGAAGTTTGTAACCTTCAGGCCAAGCGGCTTCTGTTGCGATTCCCTGATCTTCAGTGATCGGCGGAACATATCCTTCTGGGATATAGTTAACAGGCATGCCCCAAGGACGATCTTTCGGTATCTGATACCTAGGATCATACTTTTCTATGATGGGCGTTGAGGTGATCTCTGAGATCACAGTTCTTTGTAGCTGAGCTTCTGCCATGGCTTGGATGTCGTTACGAAGCTTTCTCATATCCTCTCTCAGAGCGTCGATCTCTTCTTTCAACTCTCTGTTTTCTTCCTCAAGATCATCCATCTTTTTCTGACGATTGGCCCGAGTATTATACGAATGAGACAGTTTGACTCTAGAATCGAGACACAAACGTGAGATTCGTAGGTAAGGATAATACGCGATGTGAGAATGATGAATGCAATGATTATATTAATTGTTTATAGGTTTAATTAAAATAAACTTCGACAATTAGATTGCAAATATCAAACAGTGGGGAAACCCCTTTTTATTGAATTCCAAAGGATTACATAAATGGAAATACAGTAGATTACAAAGTGCAGAAACAGAAACCTAAACTAATGGGTCCCGAGTCCTCTTCTTTGACCGGGGCGCTTGGGCCGTTGTCGGGTTGTCATTCCTTTGCCAGGTGAAAGGAGCGAGCAAATTCCTTTGGTCATCTTGATTCTCTACAGCATGCTACTCCAAAATTTCAATCAGAGCATCTTTCTCTTTCAGTAATTGTTGTATTTGGATACACTCTACGTCGAGGGTGCGGTACTTGTTCTTCCAAGATCTTCTTTCCTTTTGAACTTTGTTGAGAGTAACCTGAAGCCTTTCAGTTTCCATCATGAAGTACATGACAATTTCCCTCGGCGGAAGAATTCCGTAACGAGGATAAGGCATCTTTAGCTTGAGAGCTCTAGTTTGTACCCAATGGAGATAAGGCTCCACCGAGACACAGTCCGGTTTTCCCAGAGACTCTCGTCCTTTCTTATGAACCTGTTTCCAAGCTTGGACTATTTCCATCTTTAGTGCTCTGTCACTTTCTCCTTCTTTGAAGAAAAGACCTTCCAGATGAACACCCAGTGGGATGTGTCTCATCGGGTATCCAAATTGACGAAGAACCAATATCGGATGATAGTTGATTCCTCCTTTAGTTCCTATGAGGGGTACGCTGGGGAAGTTTCCACAATGGTCAATGATTCTAATTCCCTCATAAATCCTATTACACCAATCTATATCAGAGTTGGTAAGAGACATGATCTTCTGCGACCAACGTAAGACACTCTTGCAATCCCAAAAAGCAGCAGACTTGGGCAAGTGAGAGATAAACCATTTGTAAAGCAAAGGTACACAGCATGTGATCGCTCCTCCGCTGTACAAATTTCCCAAGTGTACAGAATGATACGCATCTGCAAACAAAGTCGGCACAGGGTTTCCAATGAGAAAAACCTTAATAGCGTTGATATCGACGAAGTTATTGATGTTGGGAAACGAAAATAACCCGTAGGTGAGCAAGACAAAGATGCTTTCAAAAGCAGTCCCGTTCCCTATACTAGCAAAGTACAGAGCTTTCTTGGTCAGGAACTGGGCTGGCAAACCTTGGATGCCACCCTTAGTGGTCATGTGAGTCCGGACCTCAGACTCGTCCAAATGAATTGCTATTGCAATAGTTTGATTCTTTGGAATTTCTTCCAGTCCAGAAAATGGAGCTCGATTAGTGATATGTAAATCAGTCAGATGAGAATACTCCTCTAGCGTTGGTGATAGCTGGTAATCCGGGAATGTGAAACAATGATAAACCGGATCGTAGAATTGAATGAGCGCGTCCATGATCCCCTTAATCACATGGACTCTTAACAATGGTAGCAAACCACCGTGCTTGGCTCTGAAAGCCTCTGGGTTAACGATCATCCTCGCTAACTTTCTCAAATCCCCTAGTTTTGGAACCTTGAAGGTATACTGGTGAGTTCTCCTTCTACCGAAATCCATTAATGCAATCTTTTTCTCTGATATTTGCAATCACAGTCTTAGTTTAATTTGAAAAACAGAGAGACTAGAAGAGAAATTTTTTGAATGTTTTAATGTTTTATTAAATGAATGCATGAATGCAGCACACAAAAACATAGAAAAAACATGGGGTCAAAGGGTCGTTGTCATGAAGTCAAGGCTCTACCCATCCCCAAAGGTTTATACTAGGGTGATTTTTGTACCTGTACTCATTATCATCAGCTCCTCCCAGGAAAGCAAAACAACAAGCGGATCGCCAGCGAGTTGTAGAGCAATCTTAGAGTAAGTGCCATTCACCGAGAATAGATCACCAGCCTCAAATGAGGGTAGTATCGCGTAACAGCTATTTCCGATAGCTTCCGCACTACGAAAAAGGTTGGATTTTCTTAAGTGTATACTCAATTTCACCACATGCGGCATCACACGCATTCCCAGTAGCAGAAAAATAAACACGTATTCATTTAGGAAAAGCAGTATATATATTTGTCCTAATCATCCTAGACTTATAAAGCTATGAATCTTAAGTTCCTGACAGAAATGGGTTCCCCGGAGGAAACCCCAATCTGTGGTTCCCTGCCTAAGAGATGGACCAGCATAGGTCAATCTTTCTCCTCAGCAGAGTTGCCGTTTTCCGTGGAAAATGAGGATGATGCCCTAAAGCAAAATGAGATTGGCCCCACGGTAGGCGCCACTTTTCTGTAGCGAGCGATTTTGGACGCGGTTCTTAAGCGCTGGTCGCTCTCTGCGGTTTGAGCTTTAAACTACAGGTCGATTCATTTTTTATCCTATTGTGACCTGAATAAGGAAGGGAAATAGATGTCTCCAATTAAACCTGCTTGCATATTGAGTTTAAACAGTGGTCTGTTAGGTTACGGATGCTATCAATGTGGGGGGCCTTTGTACTGGTTATTTGTATTTTCGCCAATACTGTTCTCTTTCTTTTTACCTGGGCAGGAGATTTCTGGCGGGGAATAAGGATTAGGATGTTAGGACTGGTGCTTTTGAATTACTGCTTTTGATTGACGAAGATATGGGATTTGGGTTTTTTGTTGATTGCGCTCGCTAAGATCTTTTCTTTCGATCTTATGCCTACGTATTCCCGTTTACTGAAACAGGGAAATCAGAGCGTTCGTAGTTCCTCCTATTCTATGGGAGGAAATGGGTGTTTTTGGTGTCTTGTTTAAAGCCCAAGACGTGAAGCGAAAGGTGATTTGTATCTTGTTTAAAGCCCAAGATGTGAAGCTGAAAGGTCTATTTGTGTCTTGTTCAAAGCCCAAGACGTGAAGCGAAAGGACCTCGACTTTAGAGAGAATTTGTCATCTCTAAAGAGGGGAGAAGGAGAATTACTTTAACTGGGATACGCGGATCCGAGCAATGCCATAATTTCCGAAGAAAGGGTTTTAACCTGAAGGAGAAGACTTTAACTCAGTGTAGAGCAATGCCATCTTTCCTTAGGAATTTCTCATGCTAAAAGAGGGACAGTGGCATGGATGTAGATGATCCAGAGGCTTGCCGCTTACAGCGATTAGATGAAGGGAAAGGAGTTGTTGATGTTTGTATACTGTGAACAAGGCACAACTTTGATGCTAAAAGGTCGATTGGATCAACCAATGGTTTTCTTATACAAAGCCTAAGAGGAGGCTAATTTCCGCTAGGAAAATCATTATACAAAGCCTAAGAGGAGGCTATTTTGTGTCTCGTACAAAGCCCGAGAGAGAGGCTAAAAGTTTTTGACCCAGTGGGGCATATCGTTATACAAAGCCTAAGAGGAGGCTAGCAAAGAGTTGACTCAGTTGGAGAATGTTTTATACTCAGTAAGAGAGTGTTTTTGTATCTCGTACAAAGCCCGAGAGAGAGGCGAAAAGGTTGTTTTGACTCCACTGGGGAGAATTTTGGTATCTCGTACGAAGCCCGAGATGGAGGCTATTGTAACTGTTTCAGTTGAGTGACAGATCCAATATACTGATTTAAAAGAGAAAATCAATTCTTATATGAGTAACACTGTACACAGGGATTTAATTTGAGGATCATGGATATTTCCTTCTCTTTGAGGAAACGGGAAATCCAAAGGGTATCGAGACTATCCGAGTCTGCGGGTTTCCTTCCTATTTAACGAAGGGTGCTTGAGAATGTCTTTGAGACTCAAGGAAGTTAGACTGTCCGTGTCTAGAGTTTTATCTTTTGTACTATGCTTCGAGAAACAGTTGTAGACTCTATGAAAGGACTGTTCTATGAGGATGACTAGGTTCTGTTCCTATACCTCTAGGAGGTCGTCGGGATAATTTGTATGAAGCCCAAGAGGAGGCTGGAAACTTTTAAGAAGCCGACGGGTCCGTGTACGAAGCCCAAGAGGAGGCTATCATTCCTGAAGGAAGAGATCATTATACGAAGCCTAAGAGGAGGCTGTGAATACTTCTAAGAAGCCGTAGGGTCCTTGAATAATGCCCAAGAGGAGGCCGATGCTTTTAAGAAGCCCGTGGGTCTATCATCTCCTTTCCATTAGGAGAGATAACTCTTTTAAAGATGAAAACCACTGGTAAACGTGCGAGGTTTACTATCCAGCGACTTTGAACTTTTAAAGAGGGTTCCTTAGTTAAGGTCCAAGATTATGACCGTAGTGGGTACCCAAACCCCGAGACATTCAAGGCAAGCTATCCACAAGGAATAGATCAAGTCAGGAAAGTTCGAGAATTGGGAAGAAACTCAAAGATGCCATTCACGGAGAATACATTCATCTTGGGGAGTAGAGCTTCTTTACGATTCCTAAGGAGGACAACCGAAGAGAAGATTGTATCTGGTGCTCCTATTGGGGATCTAGGCGTCTATTTCTACGAATAAGTGAAACGGCGTCACCTAGTTCTAGACGTAGTAGCCGGGGAAACTCGAAATATCTATACTATTATTACACAGTAGATATGAGTTTATGAAAGGAGACTTACAGTGAGCAGCCCCACAATACAGTTTATAATATGAAAGCAGTAAATGAAAGCGATAACCACTTACTCGGTTGTAGTGCTTCCATGCTGTTTGGTTAGTTGTTCAACAAAGAAAGATTGAAAACAACAGTATATTCAAAATCAAAGGAGAAAGTGCTTTGAAAAAGAAAGATTTGGGGCTTACAGCTCAAGGAGAGGCCCAAGGTTTTATCAGTGAGCACACTGTTTGACTTTGTACAGCGGGACTTATACAAGTGACTGGGGCTTATAACACGAGGGTAGGCCCAAATGATTTTTCCGTTTAAAATGGCGATCGCGCCGAGGTTTTCTTTTAACGCAGAGGGACTTATACAATAAGTGAGGCCCAAAATGTTTTGGTTAAAAGGGGGATTGGGTCTTACACTCTAATAGAGGCCCAAAGTGTTTTGAATGGGTCTTATAGCTCAAGGAGAGGCCCAGATGAGTTTTATTTTTAAACGGGCGACGATCGCGCCGTTTACTTGTACAGAGGGACTTATACAATGAGTGAGGCCCAAAAAGTTTTTGTACAAGGGGGGATGGGTCTTACACTCTCTCAAGAGGCCCAAAAAGTTTTGAAGAAAAATAAATGGGTCTTACTACTCGAGGGTAGGCCCAGATGATTTTTGAAAAGGCGACGATCGCGCCATTTGTTTTTTGACGGTATCGGGACTAATACAATAAGTGAGGCCCAAAGATGATTTGGTCAAAAAAAAGGATTGGGTCTTACACTCTAATAGAGGCCCAAAGTGTTTTGAAAATGATTTATGAGGGTTGAATTAATCCAAAACCCTAATTTGTTTTCAAAATGTATTTAATTGAATAAAAATTCAATTAAAATGATCAAAAATTGTTTAACACATGGAAAACAAATTGTGATCTTGGATTAATGCTTCAAAAATTAAGTATTGACCTACAAAATAATTAGAAAGCATTAAAAGTTGCAAAATCAATGTAGAAAAAATATTTAAAATGCCAAAAACAATCAAAATATTAATTCTTTACAAAAATATCAATTATATGAAATAAATAATATTTTTGGGATTGTTTGATAAAATAAAATATTTTAACATTTTTGTGAATTATTAAAAAAAGAATCAACTCAAAATCATTAAAACTCAGAGAGAAATTAATTTTTGAATCAATTAAACAAAATCACAAAATTCAAATATTTGAATTTGAAAAAAAAGGCGCCAAGAACAAGCTGAAGAACACGCGCGTGTTCTTGGTTTCTCAGATTTGCATTTTCTATCCAATCTCCATGAATACGTAATCATATCATGCAATCCACATATCATTATGCTCGTCTCAACCTCACGATCATGTCTATGTACTTTAATTTCATTTAAATTAAACATACAACAAGAAATCACGAAGAGACCTCAAGAACCCTGATTTCTGCATGAAGGCTAGGATTTTTTATACACGATTCAAACAATGCAATTAATTGAGGGAAAACATTCCATGCATGATTATGAACATATGGCCAAATTATTGTGCGAGGAAATATGCATAGATTGAGAGATGACCAAGCATGTGCTTACCTCCAAGCCGTGACAGCAAGTTCAGAGTGATTTTTGATTTGGAGGTGTTACAGATGAGTGGTGATGATCTGAACAGCTTCCCTACACCTTATGGATTGTGTTTGAACACTTGGATTGAATTGAAATGGACTGGATCATTTTGTGGTACCTCAGCTGCACCTTGTTTGAAAATTTGAGCAACCAGCTGGTGATTTCATAAAATTGATGTTTCAGAAGTTATGTGAGTGTTTGATCAGCTCATATGTGATGTATGTGAGGTGTGTGAGTGATTGGTTTGTGCAGAATTGCTCTCAAACTCAAAACCCGATAGCTACCTTGCTAAGAAAGGCATTTTTGCCAAGAGAAAGAGATTTTGAGGAAAGCATCTGTTAGATGGCTTTGGTGTACTTAAACTGACCACAATTGAGCTCTATTTATAGTAGAGCAAGTTTGTTTTGCAAGGAATAGTGCATGGCAGCTGGTAAGTAGGTTTGGCCAATGTTGTCCAATGAGAATCCAAGTCTCCTCTAGCCATTGACTAGAGGTTAGGGCATAGAGCTTTGGTCCCCTTGGTCTTGGATAAGTCTTGGCTGATTTCAGATGAGAATGGCTCAGTCCATGCCACCTTGATGGTTCCATTGAATGCCTCATTCCAAATTTGAAGTCTTGTCCCTATTTTGGCCATTCTAGGTTCAACATGCTATTCTTTGTTCCTTGGACCTTGGAGGCTTGGCTCAGTGATTGTCCTCTTTGGATTCAATCCTCTGAGGTGTCCAAGTGGATTGGAGCAATTGAAATTGGCTGATTTTGGCAAATCGACCAAAGTTGCAAATTCTGCCTTGCCTTGACAGATTTCAGAAAGGCAACTTGGCAATGTTGTATCTCATGGTGTAGGTTGAATTTGGCAATGTTCTTGGCCATTTTGGAAAGCTCTTACATGATACAACAATTGTTTAAACAAGTTTGGTTTTGATCTCTTTTGATTCCAAGTGAAAAATCCCCCTACATTTGGCAAAAAGTGAAGGCAAATTCTGACTTAGTGAAAATTTCACTAAGTGTTGAAAAAAGTGACATTTTCACTTTTCAGCCACTTTGATCACTCCATAACTCAAAATCCTTAATGAATTGGAATGACTTGTAGTTGAAGTTTTTGTAGGTGATAATGAGGGCTACAAATCCATCTTTGGATGAGAAAAAATGGCCTTGTGGTTTAGGAGTTATGGTCCTCCAAAGTTGGTACCTTTGCCACTTTATTTTTAACTTAGAAAAATTTCTAAGTTTTATGGTTACCTCTTTTACAAGTTATCTCACTTTTCTTGATTTTTCTTGATGAATGATGATTCAAATCATACATTAACATCATTTTAGGGTTAAAAATCCATTTTGGTGAAAAATCTCAAAAAGTCAAAGTTGACTTTTGTGCACAGTTGACTTTTTATCAGATGAATTCCAACCTGTGCAATTCTTCAGGAAATCATGTCCTTGACCTAAATCAAACTTGATGGACATGTTCCATGGGTGTCATAGGGTATATTCAATCATGTATTAGGGTTTGGGAGCATGTCTTGGTCAAAAGTCAAAGTTACAGTTGACTTTTCCCTTAAAACCCTAATTGTGGTGCAGATGAAAATGAGACTTGTTGCTCAAGCTTCTTGGATCAATCCATTGTTCCAAATGGATCAATATGGTGTATTATAGACCCTCAAATCATCTCTTGAGGTCTTGGCTCATGGTTTGTCCCAAAAGTCAACTTAGGGGTGAATTAGGTCAAGAAACCCTAATTCCTGATTTTTGATGAATGCATCCCCTGAGGCAAAATTGACTTGATGCATGGGTTCATGAGGTTCCATGAAGCATATTAGGTCATCTTTTGGATCATTGCCTTGTGCCCAGATGAAAATTTCCATCTGGAGACTCTGGTCGACCAAAACCCTAATTTGGTGACACTGTCGATCTTGAGACTTGATCCACCTAGAAGGGAGCAGCCTTGTGCTTAATCCTTGAAGTGGGAGTCCTTTTTGATCCATTGTGGATGTTTGAGAGGTTAGATAAGTTGAAGATCATGTCATTTCTTAATTGATCCTTTGTCTAAGCACTCAGAGAGGGCTTGAAACCCTAATTTTGATTATAGTGGATGCTCACCCATCTTTGGGGAGACTGATGAAGCATGATGGTTCATCCATATTGTGATGATGATTTTCACAATGATGGGAAATCTAAGTGGTCAAAATTTGGGGTATTACAGGAACGTCCACCAAACACTCTAGAAAAATGAGAGGAAACCCCTCATTCGTCACTTCCCACATGCAAGGCTCACGCGCAATACACGTTAATTTTATTAAGTGTTTTAGAAGTGTTACGAGATGAGAAGAGAAGACACAAGGAAAGGGAATTCTAAAGGGAATTTCTATCCTAGTGTTGTCATGCAAAGGGTAGTCCTATGGTTAGTGAGGCTTAGAAGAGAACCCTACCTAAAGTCTAATGCTAATCATACTCCAAGCTTAATCGAAAATTAAGTTGGACTAGGTAGCTCTAAGGGGAAAAAAATCTAAGACTTAAACAAGTCTTGAGATCCAAGGGAAGAAAAGAGTGAAAGAGACGAAAGAGGAAAGGAAACGAATAAATAAAAATAGCAGCTACCACAACGTTCCTGCACCAAAACAGCAGTAAAAAGCATCACACAAGCAAGGCAACATACAACAGCATAGAATTCAGCACAACAAAGAGTGTGAAAAGCCAAACAGCCGTACATACAACAGCGCACATACACATAGACAGCTGTAGAAATAAGGCAGCATGTAATACATTTGAATACGAATCAAGCATGGCAAAGCAAACACGCATCAAACATCATGCATTATGATTACAAACACATCATATATCACGGTAAACAATCTTGAAAACACCATGGAAGAAAGTGCATCATGAAGGTATTCATAACATCAAGCATGTGCACAAATCGGAACAAACGTGCATCTCAAGGAATAGAAACAATTAGGCATGCATAACACAATTCCAGCAACATAAGCATTTAATCACAATCAACATGCTCAAAGAAGTGTGTGTATGGTGTTCATAGCATCAAGAAATCAACAACACAAGCATGAACATCCAATAGTGATAACCAAGAATCGCGTGTCGACAAAATCACATCCATGCCTTAGTGTGAGGTGTAACAGCTCAAGAATAGTCCACAAATCATCAATGCATCATTCCACGGAGTTTAGGCATGCATCGAATCTCAAACAACCAAGAAAATGCAAGAAAATATCACTCTGCAGCAGTGGTAATCGATTACTCACTTTGAGTAATCAGTTACTCAGTTGAAATTTGGCCAAAAACGTGAAAATTAGGCAGAGTAATTGGTTACTCTGTTAGGGTAATCGATTACCACTGAAACAGAGGCAGAAAATCAACTTTGAAAAGCACTTTTCAGCATCCAATCACTTATGCAAACATCCAAATGATCATGCAAACAATTAATCACGAAATTCACATCAAATATCAGTAATCAAACACCAATTTCATCAATCAAACAACAAGATCACAAATCAAATCAAGCAAATGGATCAAATCACATCACAAACCAAAAATCTACATTGTATAAGTTGAAATTAAGCTAAATCAAACATAGATCTAAGGAAAACCAACCTATAAGGCTGAGATTTGCCTTGGTGATTGTTGAGCACGAAAATTGGTGAATCCAAGCAAGAAAACCAGAGATCTATACAATAATCTTCAAGATCCTAGCAAGAACTTCAAGATCCAAGCAAGAACACTCCAAATAATCAAAATCTGCTCCCAAAAGTGATTCCAAGATCCAAACCAGTAGCTATATCAGAATTGAACCAAGAATGATGATGTGATGGAGGTTTATCTCAAGAATTCACAAATTCCAATGAAGAATTTGTGAATCTATGGATATGGAGCTTTGGTGAGGGGTTGAAGGTGAAGATGAAAAGTGGAAAAAGTGAAAGAGAATTGAGAGAAATTCTGAAAAATTGGAGAGTGAAAATGATCTAGGTCGGTGAGGTTTGGAATTAATTGATTTAAATAGAAGCTAGGTTAGGAATCCAAATATGGTTTAGAGTGAGGTTAAGTGAGTGGAAATTGGGATGAAATATGAATTAGGAAATGAAATGAGGAATTAGAGTGGAAAAATGATGGAGAGAATTTGAATTTTGGGTGGAAAATAATGAAAATATCAGTTCTAGATCCTTCCCACACATGCACAAGCTAAGCACATGACCACAAAACACCCCAAAATTCTGCATGCTGAAAATGCCACATTTTTGCAATTTCGCCCAGAGTAATCGGTTACTCACTTTGAGTAATCGATTACTCAGTTCAAAAATTCAAATATGGCGCCAAAAGGAGGGAAACTTGGATATTCGCCCGGTTCCACCTGTTCTGGACCATGATAGACCTCTGAAACTTGCCAACTGACACTACCACTGGAATACACCTGAAATATGCTGCGAAATGTTTTTCGCACTCGGATTAAACTGCTGATAACAACTGTTTGGTGCTGAATACTGATCAAAAATTGACTGCCGGAGTTTCTGATCATCTAGTCGCTTAATGAGCAAAATAAATGCTTAAAAAGACTTGGAAAGCTATCTGCTTGACTCAAAACACTGTTAACAATCGTACTGGATCTGATGACGCCGTGAGCTACTGAAAGAATACCTTGATCCCATGCTCAAAAGAAAAATGCAAAATGCAGGAATGATAATGCAGATGAAAGGAAGCATAACCCAGTTAGGTTAGCAACAAAATGGCAAATTTTGAGGTGTTACACATATGAAGATGCAGTAAAGAAACTGATGATTGCCATTGTTGAGGAGACTTGACTCCGTCTGGACTTATTACTTCTGATGATGTCCTTGCCATCTGGATGCTCATCTTGGTAAGGAACTTTAAATCATGGGCGTACCATATGGCGTGATGACCTTTGAGTCAATCAAGTCCTACACCCTGTGCCTGAAAGCTTTACAATTCTCGGTTGAATGTCTGAGTGTTCCTGAGTGGTACTCACACCTAGCATTTATGTTAAATCCCAAGGGAAAATGCTCAGAACAGGCTTAGCCTCCACTAGATGAACCAAGGACCCCTGGAGTAAACGAGCAAGCATCTGGCTACGAGGAATAGGAATCAGAGTGAACACTCTCTCAGGCTTTCATGATCTTAGTGGTCTCTTCCAAGAGCAATTCTCTTGCTGTTACTGACTTGGACCTCCAATCTGTCCATACATTTTCCTCTTCAGACTTGGCTGAGGAACAGGAAAAAGTTGCTGACGTGAAGGTTCTGGAAGCAAAGTCATATGTTCTGAAGAAGATCCCAGAGAAAGGAAAGGAGTGTCTACCCTTTTCATAGCAATTGGAATGGGGTTACTCTGTGTACTTATGCCAACTGGAGCAAATTCGATAGCCTTCGAATCAATGAGCTCTTGGATTTTGTGCTTGAATGCATTAAAATTCTCCACATTGTGACCAAGTGCCCTAGAGTGAAACTCACATCTAGCATTAACATTACACCCTAGAGGAAGCTTTGTGGGAGTTGCGCATATGGCATCAAAATCGGATCAAACTCTTTCTCAGACCTTTCTGGCTCACGATCCTTTTGGGGAGTAGGAAGTGATTGTTAATGGGAAAGCTCTGGATGTGGAGGAGATTCGGTAGGCACTCCACGGTCTAGAGAAGATCCCAAAGATATGGGAGGAACAAGAACTTTTGCTGCAGCATTAGGCACATGATTGTTTTCCCTCCTTAACACCGTATTCAGAATTTTCATAACCAGGCTCACTTGAGTCTTCATCTGGTTGACTTCCTCTCTCAATAGTTATTGACCTTGAGATAATACCTGCACGGCCACCATAAAATGCCCCATCTGAACTCTCATCTCAGCCAACTCTACACGGATCTGTTCCATAACTGAACTCTGATCGTCGAAAGTTGAGTAGTGGGAAGAATTCAAGTTGGCAATTCTGAAGAGAATACCAAATCAGAATGAGGAATCTGCCTCTGAGCACCTGTTATGAATACATGTACGCATGGATGTATGCAAATGACATGTTCGGTTATTTCCAAGGAATTTTTCTGCTTTGATTCATGTTTTAAACCGAAAAACCACAAGGACTAAATGGAATGCTCAATAGCAAGTTTCAAACTAATATCCTTGGGAATAAAAGAGCATGTATGTTGAAATGATATGATGTCATGATGCTAAGACATATGGGATCACAGTTTCCATATATTCTGAATAAATGCTATGCTGATGACTGAATAAGTTCACAGGCCTGCTCTAAAGGAAATACCGGAACACCAGAATACTGGATAATCAGAATACCAGAAGGCCAGCATATCGGTATAATTAGAATATTAGAATTCCAGAATATCGGCATAATCAAAACACCAGAATGACAGAATATCGGCAAAATCAGAATACCAGCTTAATCAGAATACCGGGCTAGTCAGAGTGCCGGAATAATCAGAATGCCAGAATATTCGAATAATCATAATACCATAATACCAGGCTGATAAGTCCACACTAATAAGAAGACCAGAATACCAGGTATGTTGGAGGTTTCGGTTACTTGCAAACCTGTAAACACCCACCCATTCTCACACGTGGGTTCTAAAAAGCCGGATTCTCAGTTTCGGATTCTCGATTTGAGAAGCAATAGTACATTCATCCCTCAGGGTACAATACTATCGCCAAACAAAGAGATCGTCCACTGATTTCCCCAAAAATAAGGTCATCCTATGGCAAGTTCTCAGCTTCGGGTCCTCGGATCGAGAAGCGTAATGGGTTTGCCATTTCTGGTCTGCCATTATCGCCCCTCGGGAGGAGTGCCTCAACTGAGTCCTCGGGAATGGTCACCAGAGTCGACAACTTTCTAGGTTAACACCCAGAAATGCACAATACGTGCAAATCAGAACATTTCCCAAGAAAACCTCGTCTGGGTGTGGGTTTCGTGTAAACCAAACGTACCAAGATGCTACGTAGGCCATACTACTTTCTCCTCTAGTCCTATGTGTGCACTCAAGCCTGTGTAATGGGCTTATCTCTCAGATCACCCTGCCCACCAAACAGAAAACAATAGTCCAGTACAATATAGAATATATGGCAACAGTAAACGTAAAGCAAGTAAATGCAATGAAAGCGATAAACATGCAATAATGCCATAAATGAAGCGAGTAAAGCAAAACAGATAAACACCCTATAATTAAAAACAAACTAGAGCTAGGATTGTCCCACTTAGGGAACCAGGTTCCCCAGCAGAGTCGCCAGTTGTCGCATCTACGAAAATCAACCGGCGGAAAAGAACAGATGAGTCGCCGCTGAAAGTTATTTATCCTGACGCAGGGAAAGGAATGGTCATCGCAACCATCGCCTGGGTTCGGGAGTCGGTTACGCGAGAGGAAGGTATTAGCACCCCCTCGCGTCCATCGTACCCGATGAGATCCATGCTTGCTGTTATCGATTAAAGGGTGTAGGGTATTTGAAGCTCAACTGCTAACTAGAATGGAAAGAGAAACGAGGAAAATGGGAAAAAGAAAAGCAAAGGTGACTCGATAGGACATCGTCGTCCTAGGCCTACGTATTCCCTCGGGAGTGGGAAAGTCAGAGTCAACGTAGTTCGGAGGACTACGGGATTGTGCTCGCCAGGCATCGCGCCTGTGCCTACGTATCTCGTCAGGAATGAGAATCAGAGCGTCGTAGTTCGGCTCACTACGGGTTGCTAAGGGAGACCAAAGGGTTGGTAAATAAAGTCGTGCTCGCAGAGATCTTGCACGATCTCCTGCCTACGTATCTCCATTAACCAATGAAGAATCAGAGCGTCGTAGTTCCCCTCACTAGGGATGACCTTGCTTTGTTTGTGTTTTTTAGTGGAATACGTCAACGTTCATGTTCTAGCAGTTTAGGTGTTGCCGCTCAGCGTGGGAGTCTTACGCGTTTACCTGTTTGCGGTAGAACGGAAATGACGCATCCTTTACGATGAGAGTGAGTGAGATGAGAAGAGAAGACTTAAAGTGTAAGAGAAAAATCTAAGGGGAGACTAATTGTAGTCTTGATGTTAGCATGCTTTTGTTGATCCTAGTGGTTGAGGATGAGAAAGGAAATTTTATCCTAACGTTGTCATGCAAAGGTTAGTCCTATGTTATGTTTTCTAACCTATCTAACTTGGACAAGTTAGAATAGGTATCCTAATGAGGAAGCAGAAGCTAAAATAAACAATACAATGATATCACATATCAAAGTAGATCAATAAAAGAGATGTGAATGAGATCACATAAGCGTCAACATCGGTCGATGCAAGCTAATGACAATGAGCGGGGGTCGGTTGCGAACCCTACCTTCCACTTGACCGACTCGATAACAGGAGCAGTTAATGTTCAAAGCTTCAATCATGTAATGAGAGCTAAGCACGACTCAGCTAGAATAATGGGGGTCAGTTGCGAACCCTATCTTCCGTCAATTGCCTTCTCGGAGGTCTTTAAAACAATAAACAGAATTGCCCACCTACAGTAGGGACTCCCAGTCATGGATCTCTATTCATACTTCTCATTGCATCGAAAGTGGTAAAGTGCAAGGAATATTAAAAGGGATGTGGGATAATACCAAACGGATAACAATCCGTAGCAACGCAAGCAGAACAAGAAACTCGGAGAGTAAGCTGCATGAAAATGCAATCCAGGCAAAACGCCACAAATGCGTGTATACGTCTCAAGAATGAGAGACAAAGAGAAACCGCATCGTAAGTGAAGCGGTATCCCACAAATAAAGTGGAATACCAAACGGATAACAAACCAATGATTAATGATCGAAAGCTCTCCTGAAATACCTTGCACGACTTAACAAACAAGTTAGTAATAACAAGGAAACGTAACCGAAGTTACACCCTCAAATTACAACTCAAATTAACATCAAATCATGAAGAAATAAGGGGCAAATAAGTGTCTATAAGTGTCCTAAGAGTTCCTTAAAGATGGCATGAAGGCCTCATCGAAATCCCTATAGGATACTCTATCAAACAATCAATTAAGCTTACATGAAATGGGATTATAGGTCCCAAAAAATTAAGATAATTGAGTCATATCATCTCAAGACCAGTAACCAAACACATCCAAAAAGAAGTGTTCAAAGTCATGTTTATACCCATCTCAAATCAAGTCAAAATTGCACACATTATCAATCACTAAGCATGCAAAAGAAAGCATCACTAGTAAACCTAAAATGGGCCTAAAATTCACAAAAAAATTTGACAAAGTCCCCTAAGATATCCCTAATCCGATAGGTTAGTAGTACACCAAAGTTCCACTCAAAACTAGTTGAGAAAAAATATTTATGAAGCCTATTACAAAAGTTATGACCATAAGAACACCTCTTAATCAAAATTATGGAAAAACTACCAAATCAAATTAAAAGTGCAATTAAAAATCATAAAAAAATTAATTAACATCCTCACATGTCAACATGAATTTTCCTGAATTTTCAGAGGGAAGAAACTATTTTTAGAAATTGATTTTTATAAGTGTATTTTGCAAGAAATTAGAAATGAAGCAAGAGAAAGCAGGATGGTTCCCACAACAAAACCTACTCAAAAACGTATGGGCCTTAAAGGGGGGAGGGTGCGAAAAGCACTTTGGTAAGCCCATATATGTGTAGAGCCTGGTGAAGCATAGTATGGTCCTTAGTTGACTCTGTTGACTAGTCCTAGCCGTCTGATCTTACTGGCGATGATGATGATGAATCCTAAGGTTGAGAACAAAAGTTGCACGGTAGTGGAAATGGGGACGCAAGCATTAGATTAAAGAGGGGACCCACCGGATGATGACAAGTGTCACCTTTAGAGTGGACCTCACCACCACCCTCATCTTATAACAACTACAGAACATGAAGAGGATTTCCTCATTTCTCAATGTTCTCCTCTCTCTCTCTAACGTCTTAACCTCGCCTGAAAACCTAATCCGGCCGGAGAAAGCCGGTGGCTGGCGGCGGCGCCACCATCTTCTCGGGCGACCTACCACCACCAATCAAGTAATAACAAACACTAACTCCAACTCAATTTTCGCCCTTATTCCAAATCCGGCGATGGTTTTCCCAAAAGATCATTCAAACGGCGAGATCGAAACGAAATCCAACGAAACAAAATAAATAAAAAACTCAAGGCAATAACATTAAATCACAACGGATTCTAAATCCGAGGCCGCATCTAAAGACGGAGGCAAGGAAGTCGTACCTTGAAGACGACGAGGCTAACGGCGACTCGATAGGTACTTCGTTTCTCCCTTCTTCTACTCGAATTCATGCTCTGACGATGCCGTTGTTGTGTGTTACGGGATTCAATCCTTGCATTGTTACATGAATCATGGTTGAATTCTTGCGTGTGAGTGAGTTACAAATTGGTGTTGATTCACTGTGTAATGTAGTTGCAGATCATGAATTGGTTCATTCTTGAATTTGCAAGTACTTTTGCAAAGAATTGAAGAATAGGAATTGAAAATGATGCGGAGGAAATCGAAGACTGAAGATGTTGATTGAAAGTCAAAGATTGAAGACGATTATTTATGGTTTCTGGCAGTTGAAAATCGAAGATTGAAGCAATTTGTTACAATTCTGTTATGGTTTTCTTTGTGAGCTTTTCTTGAGGAGGTTATGGAGATTAGAAGCGAGAAGATGAGAGTGATGAAGGTTATTGATTGATGATGGAGGTTGTAGGGTGATGGAGGAGATTGAAGGTTGGTTCGTGGAAGATGAAGATGAAGGTTTTTGAGGATGAGATAGTTTTTCTGAGCATTTGGTTAGGTTCTGTTAGGAGTTAGTTAGGGTGGAGTGAAAACTGGTTAGGGAATTGTTAGAAACTGTTAGAAGTTAGGAGTTTTGGTCAGTTTTATGTTATGGATTTCTCTTGGAATCTTCTTTTCTATTATGAGCCTTTTTTCTAAGTGAAAATTTCTGTTGGAGTTTACCTGTGAATTTTGGATTGAGGTTGTTGGTTTTTCTGGTTTTTTCAAATTGTGAACTGATAAATAAATGTGATGCTGAGACTTTTATATTAACTTCTTTTCTTTAATTTTTCTGTTAAAGTCTACTATGTATATCTTCTTTTACTGTCGTGGATTTTCTCAATTAGAAGGGAGTTATAAGGCAAACAATTTTGACCAATGAAGTTTAGTACCACCGGAGCTGAACCACAGCTTGAACCTTCGGGTGATGAACCCCTGAAGACCTCCCCGTGACTTTATAAGGCAATAAATAAGAGGGAAAATTTTGGGTTATTACAACTGGGGAGAAGAAATCATGCCACCCTTCAAACACATAAAAAAAACAGAATGTTCTATATGCGAAATGGCCACCTCGGTTACCATCCATAGTATCCATCACTCAAGCAATTTCCATTATTTTCGATATGCTCTGTAAAGCTCAATGTTTTCACATGCAATGTTTATAAAAAATATCGGACGTTTTTGCAAACAAAACAGTAAAAGTAAAAAATAGAAATGAATAGCCTTTTTAGTGAAATGAAAATTTTATTGATTGAATTGTCCTGTAAATAGGCGTTTACAACTGCAAGCAATTCTTGAAAAGAGGTAATTGCAAAAAAGTGAAAAGAAAATACACATGTCGGCAATTTGGGAACAGATATCCACCATGCTTCGATTCATCTATGACCCATATGTATTCAATGTCCATAGATGCTTTGACTTCTGAAAATACTAAATAAACTGATTCCTTTCCATCGAAATTCCCATGCATCGAAAAGTGTTCACAGATCAAACGCTGACCGTAGTATCTCGCTTTCAAATCCCTAACTTTTGCCTGGATCACCCTTTCGGGTTTTCAATCCACCGGGATACCCATTTTTGCCAAAGTCTCCTTTTCAAGTTTTCAACTCTGCGGGTTTATTCTTTTATTTTATTTTATCCCTAATTTTTTCCCAAACCTTTTCTTATTATGGTTCGTCGGGATGCCCTTTTTTTCCTGGACATTTTCTATTTATGGTCCAGCTGGTCTTTTTTCATGCGAAGTATTTTTTTACTGCATCTGCATTCACAGGGGACGTAAAATCTTTGCCATCCATAGTCGAGAGTAACAAGGCTCCATCTGAGAAAACCTTTCTTACTACATATGGCACTTCGTAGTTTGGAGTCCATTTGCCCCTGTGATCTGTCTGAGGAGGAATGATCCTTTTCAAAACCAAATCGCTTGTCTGAAAACACCGAGGACGCACTTTCTGATCAAAGGCCTTCTTCATCCTGCTTTGGTATAACCGGCCATGTGCAACCGCTGCCAATCTTTTCACTTCAATAAGGTTCAACTGATCCAGTCTGGATCGTACCCATTCAGCTTCATCAAGTTTCACATCCTCCTGAATTCTCAATGAAGGAATCTCAACTTTTAATGGTAGGACCGCCTCCATACCATACACCAGTGAGAAAGGAGTTGCCCCCGTCGATGTACGCACCGAAATACAATATTCGTGTAAAGCAAAGGCAACATCTCATGCCAATCCTTATATGTTACCACCATCTTCTGCACAATCTTCTTGATATTCTTATTTGCTGCCTCAACAGTGCCATTCATCTTCGGAAGATATGGAGAAGAATTGTGATGTTCAATTTTAAAGCTCTGGCATAGCTCCTTCATCATCTTGTTATTCAAATTTGAACCATTATACGTAATGATTCTCTCTAGGATACCATAACGACAGATGATGTCCTTCTTTACAAACCGGGTGAGTGCCTATCTGGTGACGTTGGCAAACGAGGCTGCTTCTACCCATTTTGTGAAATAGTCAATAGCAACCAGAATAAAGCGATGCCCGTTGGAGGCAGTCGGCTCAATCTTTCCAATCATGTCAATTCCCCACATAGCGAAGGGCCAAGGAGATGTCAATACATTCAGAGGAGTAGGCGGTACGTGCACCTTATCATCATAAATCTGGCACTTATGGCATTTTTTGGCTTACTTGAAACAGTCGGACTCCATAGTCATCCAGTAATACCCTGCCCTCAATAGTTTTCTGGCCATAGCATGCCCATTGGCATGAGTACCGAAAGAACCCTCGTGAACTTCTTCCATCAACAGGTCTGCCTCGTGTTCATCAACACAATGCAGCAAGACCATGTCGAAATTCCTCTTATATAGCACATCGTCCTCATTCAAAATGAAATTGCCTGGTAATCTCCTCAGAGTTTTCTTACCCTTGGTAGATGCCCCAGACGGGTACTCTTGACTCTTGAGAAAGCATTTGATGCCGTAATACCATGGCTTGCCATCTGATACTTCTTCGACTACAAACACAAAGGCTGGTCTGTTAAGACGCATCATTCTGATTGATGGAACCTCATTCCACAAATTCACTTTGTACATTGAAGCCAACATTGCCAACGCATCCGCAATTTGATTTTTAGCCCGGGGTACATGATAAAAGTCAACCCTATCCAAAAACAGCAACAACCTTCTGGTGTAGTTCTTGTAAGGCACCAAACTTGCCTGACGAGTTTCCCATTCTCCTTTAATCTGATTAATTACCAACGCAGAATCACCATACACATCAAGGTTCTTAATTCTCAAATCAATAGCCTCTTCTAACCCCATGATGCATGCTTCATACTTTACTTCGTTGTTGGTGCATATGAACACTAATCGGGGAGTGAAGGGTATATGAGAACCCCTTGGAGTGCTAATGATTGCCCCGATTCTGTTACCATATGAACTGAAAGCCCCATCAAAGATTAAACTCCATTGAGATCCAATTTCAGGTCCTTCGTCAGGCAAAGGTTCATCACAGTATTTCATCTTCAAAAACATGATATGCTCATCCAGACACTCAAACTTCATCGGTTGATAATCCTCGATCATTTGTTGAGCAAGATATTCTGACATAACACTTCCCTTAATGGCTTTTTGGGACACATACTGAATATCATATTCTGTCAAAACCATCTGCCAATGGGCGATCCTCCCAGAGAGTGTGGTCAAACACGTACTTTATTGGATCCATCTTCGAAATTAACGAGGTTGTGTGGTTTAACATATACTTCCTCAAACGCTTAGCTACCCAAGAGAGTACACAACATGTCTTTTCCAGCATCGAGTATCTTGACTCACATTCAATAAACTTTTTACTCAGGTAGTAGAAGGCATGCTCTTTCCTACCCGTCTCGTCGTGTTGACCGAGCACACACCCCATCGAATTCTCAAGAACTGTAAGATACATAATCAAAGGTCTTCCTGGCATTGGCGGCATGAGGATTGGAGGTTCCTACAAATATTCTTTTATTTTCTCAAATGCCTTTTGACAATTTTCATTCCACCTGACCTCTTGATCTTTTCTCAGCAATTTGAATATTGGTTCGCATGTGGCTATAAGATGAGAGATGAACTTGGCTATGCAGTTCCATCTCCCTAAGAAACTACGAACCTCTTTTTCTATTCTCGGTTCAGGCATATCTTGTATGGCTTTTACTTTAGCAGGATCTACCTCAATACCTCTTTCACTAACAATGAAGCCCAACAGTTTACCAGATCTCACCCCGAAGGTGCACTTATTTGGATTCAACTTCAATCTAAATTTCCTCAACCTTTCAAACAACTTCTGCAGATTCACCAAATGCTCTTCCTCCGTTTGGGACTTCGCAATCATGTCTTCAACATAGACCTCGATCTCTTTGTGAATCATATCATGAAAGAGAGTCACCATTGCCCACTGATAGGTTGCCCACGGAGGATAATTTGTCACATCAAGAAATCTAGCATCTAACCGTTTCTGAACCTCTTCCTTGATTTTGACAGCCATGTCCGGTCTCATTCTTCTCAACTTTTTCTTGACCGGAGTACAACCCTCTTTAAGCGGTAACTGGTGTACAACAATATCCGTGTCAAGCCCATGCATGTCTTGGTAAGACCAGGCGAAGATGTCCACATACTCTCGCAACATTTCAACCAATCTTCCCTTAACACTGTCTTCCAAAGCGGCCCCAATTCTGATTTCCTTTTTCACTTCCTCGGTGCCCAAATTAATAGTCTCGATATCCTCCTGATGAGGCAAAATAATCTGTTCCTCCTGTTTCATAAGTCTGGCTAATTCCTCAGCCAAGTCACAGTCTTCGTCAGTCTCTTCTTCAACCTGATAAATGGGATTATCGAAGTCATACCGAGCCATAGCTGAATCATTATCAGTGGAATCTGAGATAATAGACCTGCATGAGTGATGTTTTATGTTTATTATGAATGCAACAATGAACAAACAAAACAAGTTGCCATTTTTCTTTTATTAAATGTACAAGCAAAAACAGAAAAACTGGGATCAAAACATTTGAATGCAAAACGTCCTTTATTCAAGATGACATTAAAAGCAAAACATTGTGGCCCTACAGAATGAGTCACTACATCTTGGGTAGAACGTATGACTTAACATATGCAAAAAACAATAACAATTACTCTTCACAGGTGACTTAGATGACTTCTTCGATAGACTAGTTGCGTAACTCCTGACCAGGAACACATGGGCGAATCCAATCATCCATATCTCAATCACTGTCACCTCTATCATCCCCTATAGCATTGATTCTGTTGAAAAATACCCTAGCACTGGTGAACCGAACTGGACCACTTTATCTTGGGGGCTCTTGAGATGGCCTTGATGGCTTGTACCTCAAACCATATTTGTCTTGCTTCATCGGGATTTCAAGAACCTGGCCCCACCTCTGAGAATCACCAAACTTAACCACTACACGTGCATCCTTGAATGAAGACATAGAAACTTCAGGCTCTTTAGCCTCCACAAGAGGCTCCTTCTGAATTTGCACAGCTTCAAAGGCCTGACATAAAGTTTCATGAATTTCTCCATCAACTTCCACATATTTGAAGGTCGACAAATGACTAACCATTATGTCATCCATAATGTAGAAAGTGGTGTCGAAAACTTCCGGCCCCACCTTGATGGGCATAAAAACTTCTCCAAACACGGATCTCTTGGAACCATCAAAAGCACACACCACCAAATCACTAGGCGTGCCAAGCTTCATGAGTCGAGCTTCATGAGTGTCTTTTTCGGAAGAACATTTAACGATGAACCAGTATCGACCAACAAATGTGACAACAATGAACCCCTGCACTCCATGGAGATGTACAAAGCATTATTGTGATTCCTCCCTGCGGGAGTCAAATCCAGATCAGTAAAACCCAAGCCATTCCTAGTGTTCATGTGTGGCACCACACCTTCGAGCTGATTCACAGAAATCTCTTGTGGCACGTAAGCGGCATTTAACACCTTTAGTAGTGCATTTCTATGAGCTTCTGAACATAATAGCAATGACAGAATGGATATCTTAGAAGGCGTTTGATTCAACTGATCAACAATCTTGTAGTCGCTCTTCCGTATTAACCTCATGAACTTTTCCACATCCTTTGAGAAAGAGTCATTATCCACTTGTTTCTACTCAGAGTTATCAACAACCTGCTTACCTTTTCCTTTGTCAGACTGATCGCTATTAACCTCTGGCGGAGAAAACACTCTACCACTTCTTATGATACCGCCAGCCCCCACAATATTCTCAATAGTAGATCCTGTGCCTGACGAACCCACTAACTCTTGTTTTTGTCCATTACAAAATACTTTAGCCCCGTAATTCCACGGAATGGCTTTAGTACTTTCATATGGTACTGGGCCTGGAACAATAATAATAATATGTGCTTGTCGCGCCGGTGCCGAAATATGGATTGTCTTGTAAGAGATAGATATCGTAGCAACATCATCACCATTATCAATAACCTTCTTCACACTATTAGCTCTGTCAAACTGCGATCGCCCGTCATCAATCATCTTCTGTATACCTGATTTCAGCGAGTCATAACCCTCTGGCTGCAGCAGACACTCTTGACAATCATTTGTACACCCAGGAAATACTCCACCTTTCAACAACCGTTCTTTGACAACCGACAAAGGAGTCTTCAATTTTTTAACATCCAAAACCAAATCCAACTACTCTCCATCCTCGATAGCAGTAGCCCTTGCCACACCATGATTAGGCATAGGGTTCTGAATCACGTTTGGACCATTGTTGGTGAAGTAAATTACCTTCGAGTCAAGCAAATCTTGTACCTTATGCTTGAAGGCTTTACAGTTATCAATATTGTGGCCTGGAGCCCCTAAATGGAACTCACAGTGAGCATTGGCATTGTACCCAGGTGGCAGATTGCCCGTAGGTGGAGCCAAAGTCCCTTTTGCACTAATTGTAATTGTAAAAGATGTTGCAGTAACTGGGAATAAGGCATTGGTGGCGCCTCAAAATGCCTGTTCACCTTGAGTCTGTCTTGATATCGGCGCAGAGCATTGCTCTCTTACTGTGGTGTGATCGTAAATAGCTATGGTAGTAACTTGCTGAGTGAAATTTTGACGGGCCCTACTTTTCCGCCAATTCGAAGAAATCGAATTTGCATCACCTTCTCTCCTGTTGGAGTTTCCAGCATACGGTTTCTTACTTCCTCCGGATGAGGATCCATTTCCACTTCGTATCTTACCGGTCTTGATACCACTCTCAACTCTTTCTCCAGCCAACACCAAGTCTGAAAATCCAGTCGACAAACATCCCATCAGCCTCTTATAATATGGCCCCTACAGCGTAGCCATGAACATATCGATAAGTTCTATGTCCATCATCGGAGGTTGTACTCTAGCTGCTAGTTCACGCCACCACTGGGCGTACTCTTTGAAACTCTCATTACCTTTCTACGAGAGATTCTGTAGTTGCATTCTGTTCGGTGCCATGTATGTATTGTACTAGTAATGCTTGACAAATGCCTCAGTATGTTCCCGCCAACTACGTATATGAGTCCTCTCTAGTTGCATATACCACTCTAAGGATACCCTAGCTGGGCTATCCGGAAAGAAATGCATCAGTAGCTTCTCATCATCTGAATATGTAGATATTTTCCTGAAATACGCCCTAATGTGAGTCTTAAGACAGGTGGTTCCATTGTACTTGTCAAAAGCAGGCACTTTGAACTTGTGAGGTATCTTCACACCTAGGACCAAACCTAACTCAACCATATCAAGACCAAAATAATTATGATTTTCAAAAGCTTTCATCCTCTCCTCAATCAGTTTAAACTTCTTGTCGGCCTCAGTTGGGAGGTCGGCGTCCATACCTTGCATAGAGAAAACATCATCCTGATGATCTTCTGCCTAGTGATGGCCACCAGCGCCATGCACAACACATACACTACCAGCTCCCCTAACCACTCCAGGAACTCTTCCAGCTAAGCCTCCGCCCGGAGGAATGACATTAGTAGGAATACCTATACCCGGAGGATTGGCACCACCAAGACTACCTCGGCCCGGAGGAACGACAACACCAGGACCACCATGAACAACACCCTCTTCGTCCACACGAGCGACCAAAGACTGGACCAGAGTTCTCAACTACTCTTGTCCTTGAGCCACATTTTGCATCAGCTTCATAAATTGAGCCATATGATTGCGGAAATCCTGAAGTTCATCCCACACCTGATCCATTTCTCTTTGTTGGTTATTGCGAGTTGCATACCGATGAATGTGAGATTCTGCAATCCTGCTATAGAACACCAGGCAGAGATAAGAAAACTAATCAGAAACACTTGCTATGAACATGAATATGAAAATGCAAATGAAAATGCCATGTTTGAGTATTCCCGGGGCGATCTACCCCTTGATTCCAGTTTAGTAATAACAAACAACAAGAATGGACAGAACACCAATAGTATCTGCTCATATATTAGAAAACCAGAGAGTAACCATCAGTTATTACATTCAACCCAATAGAGGAAGATATCCAAATACAATGGTCAGTGATCCTAACCAACAAGCCTGGTGGTGATCAAATACAAAATAAAGTCTAAGACACATCATCAAAATCTACCATAGTCAGCCCTTCCCAACCTTCACGTGCTTCACACCAAGCTTGAATCTCCTTGAAAAGCTTCTTCGTGTCTGTATGCTTAGGTCTTTGGATCAACTCTCGAATAAGAGTATCACGTTTGTGCAGATTTTCCTCCAAGTACCGACATTGCGTCTCCTAAGCGTCTTCTCCGAAAACATCCTAAAGCTTATGATCTTCACGTCTAGGTTTCTTTACTTCCGCTCGAATCTTGAGCTCTTCCAAGGCTGACAAGGTCTCATTAAGTCGCTCTTCACTTATATGCCTATGAAATACCTCTGTTCTGACTTCTTCTTTATTTCTATCTGAGTTGCGTCTTTAACTTCTTGATCTGATCTCGAAGGTTGTCTTCTTTCTTCTTATGAACGGTCATTGTGGTGTTTCACTGACTATCGAACTTATGAATCCTGACAAAAGCTTTGTCTAATTCTTACTTCTTCGGCTGGAGTAAGCTATGGGTGCCTTTTAGATCTTGACCCACTCTTTGTCTGCTTGTGATCTCTTCAGCCAATTCTTTTTCTTTCTTGACCAGCAGTTCTGTATTCACCTTAGCCATATGGATAACTTCCTTCCGATCATGCCCTAAGTGACTGATCTCTCTCTTTAGTTCTTCATTCTCTTTTCGCAGCTCTTCTTTCTCAACCCAAAGCTTTTTATACCTTTCAACCTCCATAGTAGTGGGTTGTTCGATCAATAGTGGGTATAAAGGTGGCTCTATTGAGAAAGGCAGAAGCACCTCTTCCACTCTCTTTTGAATCCACTCCACATAAGGAGGATAAGCTCTGCAGTTACTTTTTCCCAAAGTAGTCTTCCCTTTCTTATGAATATTTCCTCAAGCACCTACAGCCTTCATAAGCATCTCCTGGTCTTAGGTACCATTAAAGAACAGAGACTCTTCGACATCTTGGTCTTCGGGAGGATCTTTCAAAGCATACCCGAACTTTCTAACAGCAAGATAGGGGTTATAATTAATTCCACCTTTTCTACCCACCAATGGAACATTTGGGAAGGCTCCACAACTGGAAATAATCTCTATACCCAAGAATTTATGATCAAACCAAGCAATGTTATCAGCAGTCAACCTCATTACCCTTTTAGACTATTTCAAAGAATCCTTTGTATCAACAAATTCCCCAGACTGAGGAAGATGATCCATAATCCATTTACATAAGAGCGGCGTACAACAATTCACATACCCTCCTCTCAATTTCTCATTCTTGAAGTGTACGGAGTGATACAGATCACCAAGGATAGTTGGTATCAGATTTTTCATGACGAAGATTCTGACGGCGTGCTGTCATACCCCAAATTTTGACCACTAAGATGTCCCATCATTGTGTCAATCATCATCACAATATGGAGGAACCATCATGCTTCATCAGTCTCCCCAAAGATGGGTGAGCATCCACTACAATCAAAATTAGGGTTTTGAGCCCTTTCAGAGCCTTAGACAAAGGATCAATCAAGGAATGACATGATCTTCAACTTGTCTACACTCTCAAATATCCACAATGGATCAAAAGGACTCCCACTTCAAGGATCAAGCACAAGGCTGCTCCCTTTTAGGTGGATCAAGCCTCAAGATCGCCAGTGTCACCAAATTAGGGTTTTGGTCGACCAGGGCCTCCAGGTGGAAAATTTCATCTGGGCACAAGCGAATGATACAAAACATAACCTAATATACTCCATGGAACCTCATGGACCCAATCATCAAGTCAATTTTGCCTTAGGGGATGCATTTATCAAAAATCAGGAATTAGGGTTTCTTGACCTAATTCACCCCTAAGTTGACTTTTGGGACAAATCAAGAGCCAAGACCTCAAGACATGATTTGAGGGTCTCTAATGAACTTTATTGATCCATTTGCAACAATGGATTAATCCAAGAAGCTTGAGCAACAAGTCTCAATTTCATCTGCACCACAATTAGGGTTTCGCGAGGAAAGTCAACTGTAACTTTGACTTTTGACCAGGACATGCTCCCAAACCCTAAGACATGCCTCATTACCCTCTACAAAAACTTCAACTAGACCTAAGTCCAATTCATTAAGGATTCTGAGTTATGGAGTGATCAAAATCAAGAAATCACACTTTGTTCCAACACTTAGTGAAAATTTCACTAAGTCAGATTTTGCTTCACTTTTTGCCAAATGTAGAGGGATTTTTCACTTGGAATCAAAAGAGATCAAAACCAAACTTGTTCAAACAGTTGTTGTATCATGTAAGGGGTTTCCAAAATGGCCAAGAACATTGCCAAATTCAACTTACACCATGAGATATGACATTGTCAAGTTGCCTTGCTGAAATCTGTCAAAGGCAAGGCAGATTTTGCATTTTGGCTCGATTTGCCAAAATCAGCCAAATTCAAATGCTCCTATCCACTTGGACACATCTGAGGATTGAACCTAAAGGGGACAATCACTGAGCCAAGCCTCCAAAGTCCATGGAACAAGAAATAGCATGTTGAACCTAGAATGGCTAAAATAGGGACAAGACTCCAAATTTGGATTGGAGCATTCAATGGAAGCATCAAGGTGGCATGGACTGAGCCATTTGCAACTGAATTCAGTCAAGACTTATCCAATACCAATGGAACCAAAGCTCTGTGCCCTAACCTCTAGTCAATGGCTAGAGGAGACTTGGATTTTCATTTGCCAACATTGGCCAAACCTACTTACCAGCTGCCATTCACTATTCCTTGCAAAACAAACTTGCTCTACTATAAATAGAGCTCAATTGTGATCAGTTTGAGTACACCAAAGCCATCAAACAGATGCTTTCCTCAAAATCTCTTCTTTCACTCCAATTTTGCCTTCTAAGGCAAGTCACTATCGGGTTTTGAGTTTGAGAGCAATTCCAATCAAAGCAATCACTCACACACCTCACATACATCACATATGAGCTAATCAAACACTTAGATCACTTCTGAAACACCAATTTCACAAAATCACCAGCTGGTTACTCAAATTTTCAACCAAGTTGCAGCTGAGGTACCACAAATTGATCCAGCCAATTTCAATCAAGTCCAACCATTCAAACACACTCCATGGGGTGTAGGGAAGTTGTTCAGATCATCACCACTCATCTGTAACACCTCCAAATCAAAAATCACATTGCACTTGCTGTCACGGCTTAGAGGTAAGCATACACTTGGTCATCTCTCAATCTATGCATATTTCCTCGCACAATAATTTGGCCATATGTTCATAATCATGCATGGAATGTTTTCCCTCAATTAATTGCATTGTTTGAATCGTGTATCAAAAATCCTAGCCTTCATGCAGAAATTAGGGTTCTTGAGGATTTTTCATGATTTCTTGTTATATGTTTAATTTAAATGAAATTAAGTGTTATGGACATGATCGTGAGGTTGAGACGAGCATAATGATATGTGGATTGCATGGTATAATCAACTATTCAGTGAGATTGAGGAGAAAATGCAAATCAGCCAAACCCAGAACACGCGCGTGTTCTTGGTGTGTTCTTGGCGCCATTTTTGAATAATTCAAATATTTGAATTTTGTGATTTTATTTACTTGATTCAAAAATTAATTTCTCTCTGAGTTTTAATGATTTTGAGTTGATTCTTTTTTTAATAATTCACAAAAATGTTAAAATATTTTATTTTATCAAAAAATCCCAAAAATATTATTTATTTCATATAATTGATATTTTTGCAAAGAATTAATATTTTAATTGTTTTTGACATATTAAATATTTTTTTCCACATTGATTTTGCAACTTTTAATGTTTTCTAATTATTTTGTAGGTCAATACTTAAGTTTTGAAGCATTAATCCAAAATCACAATTTGTTTTTCACATGTTAAACAATTTTGATCATTTTAATTGAATTTTTATTCAATTAAATACATTTTTGAAAACAAATTAGGGTTTTTGGATTAATTCAACCCTCATAAATCATTTTCAAAACATTTTGGGCCTCTAATAGAGTGTAAGACCCAATCCTTTCTTGACCAAACCATTTTTGGGCCTCAGTGTATTGTATAAGTCCCGATACCGTCAAAAAATAAACGGCGCGATCGTCGCCTTTCAAAATAACCTCTGGGCCTACCCTCGAGTAGTAAGACCCATTTCTTTTCTTAAAACTCGTTTGGGACTCTAATAGAGTGTAAGACCCAACCCCCTTTTAACCGAAATCATTTGGGCCTCACTTATTGTATAAGTCCCTCTGTGTTAAAAGAAAATCTTGGCGCGATCGCCATTTCAAACGAAAAATCATCTGGGCCTACCCTCGTGTTATAAGCCCCACTCTTTTTCTTTAAAAATTTTTGGGCCTCTTGAGAGAGTGTAAGACCCATCCCTTTGTACAGAAAACCTTTCCGGGCCTCAGTCACTTGTACAAGTCCCTCTGTACAAATTCAAACAGTGCGCTCACTGATAAAACCCTGGGCCTCTCCTTGAGCTGTAAGCCCCAAATCTTTCTTTTTTAAAGCACTTTCTCCTTTGATTTTGAATATACTGTTGTTTTCAATCTTTCTTTGTTGAACAACTAACCAAACAACATGGAAGCTCTACAACTGAGTAAGTGTTTACATGCTTTCATTTACCGCTTTCATATACATATAACTGTATTGTGGGGTTGTTTCACTGTAAGTCTTCTTTCATAAACTCATATCAACTGTGTAATAATAGTATAGATATTTAGAGTTTCCCCGGCAACTACGTCTAGCATTAAGCCCGTTGATCACTCTTAGAAATAGTCAAAACTAGATCCCCATAGGATTACCAAATACAGTCTTCCCTCCTCTTGGGGTTAAACAATATGGAGACATGAAAGGCAGCATTCTCTGTGAACCCTTTCATAGACTGTCACTCATAGAAGTTGTCAAGAAACTCTACTCCCAGGGATGATCTTTTCTCCGTGAATGGCATCTCTTGAGTTTCTTCCAAATTCTCGGACTTTCCTGGCTTGATCTATTCTCGGTGAATGGAATGTCTTGAACTTCTCGGGGTTTGGGGACCCACAGGCTTCTTAAAAGCACTTGTCAAGAAACCCTATTCCCCAGAGATAATCTTTTCTCTGTGAATGGTATCTCTTGAGTTTCTTCCAAATTCTCGAACTTTCCTGACTTGATCTATTCCTTGTGGATAGCTTGCCTTGAATTTCTCAGGATTTGGGGACCCATCGGCTTCTTAAAAGCAATCGGCCTCCTCTTGGGCATCGTACAAGGACCCACAGGCTTCCTAAAAGCAACCCCGCCTCCTCTTGGGCTTAGTACAAGGACCCTACGGCTTCTTAGAAGTATTCACAACCTCCTCTTAGGCTTCGTATAATGATCTCTTCCTCCGAGAATGATAGCCTCCTCTTGGGCTTAATACAAGGATCTGTCGGCTTCTTAAAAGATTCCAACCTCCTCTTGAGCTTCGTACAAATTTTCCCGACGACCTCCTAGAGGTATAGGAACAGAACCTAGTCGTCTCCATAGAACAGTACTTTCAAAGAGTCTACTACTGTTTCTCAAAACACAGTCTAAAAGATGAAACTCGATACACGGACAGCCCAACTTCCTTGAGTCTCAAAGACATTCTCAAGTGACCCCTTCGTTAAATAGGAAGGAAACCCGCAGGCTTAGATACTCTCAATATCCTTTGGGTTTCCCACTTTCTTAAAGAACAGGAATAACCCGGATCCTTGAATCAAATCCCTGAGTACAGTGTTGCTCATATAAGAACTGATTTTCTCTTTCAAAATCAGTATACCGGACCTGTTACTTAACTGAACAGTCACCATTGCCTCCTCTTGGGCTTTGTACAATGATCCTCCCCAGCCGAGTCAAACAACGTTTAGCCTCTCTCTCGGGCTTTGTACGAGACACATAAGAGACTCCCTCGTCGAGTCAATCACCCTTTCGCCTCCATCTCGGGATTTATACAAGATACAAAAAGGTTCTTGTTGAGCCAAACAAACAATAGCCTCCATCTCGGGCTTCGTACGAGATACAAAAACTCTCTTGTTGAGTCAAATCGCCTCCATCTCGGGCTTTATACGAGATACCAAAAGACTCCCTCGTTGAGTCAAAAACCTTTTAGCCTCTCTCTCGGGCTTTGTACGAGACACATATTAGCCTCCTCTTAGGCTTTGTATAAGAAAACCACTGGTTAATCCAATTAACCCTTTAGCTTCAAAGCTGTGCCTCGTTCACAGTACACAAACATCAACAACTCTTTCCCTTTCATCTAATCGCTGTAAGTGGCAAGCCTCTGGATCATCTACATCCATGCCACTGTCCCTCTTTTAGCATGAGAAATTCCTAAGGAAAGATAGCATTGCTCTACACTGAGTTAAAGTCTTCTCCTTCAGGTTAAAATCCCCTTTAAAGGAAATTATGGCATTACTAGGATCCGCGTATCCCGGTTAAAGTAATTCTCCTTTATAACCAGTCACCCAACAGTTGTGACATACAACCCCCTCTTTAGAGATGACAAATTCTCTCTAAAGTTGAGACCTTTCAGCTTCACATCTTGGGCTTTGAACAAGATACAAATCACCTTTCACTTCACATCTTGGGCTTTGAACAAGACACCAAAAACAATCATTTCATCCCATAGAATAGGAGGAACTACGAACGCTCTGATTTCCCTGTTTCGGTAAACGGGAATACGTAGGCATAAGATCGAAAGAAAAGATCTTAGCGAGCACAATCAACAAAAAACCCAAATCCCATATCTCCATCAATCAAAAGCAGTAATTCAAAAACACCAGTCCTAACGTCCTAATCCTTGTTCCCCGCCAGAAACCTTTTGTCTACATAAAAAGGAAAGAAAACTGTATTGGCGAAAATACAAATAACCAGTACAAAGGCCCCCCACATTGATAGCATCTGTAACCTAACAGACCGCTGTTTAAACTCAGTATGCAAGCAGGGTTAATTGGAGACATCTATTTCCCTTCCTTCATCAGCTTTAATAGGATAAAAAATGAATCGACCTATAGTTTAAAGCTCAAACCGCAGAGAGCGACCAACGCTTAAGAACCGCGTCCAAAATCGCTCGCTACACGTGCATATCTACAAAATCATGCACATTTGGAAACAAGACGATTCTGTAAATGCACAAAGCCAAGATAACGTTAAAGATAGTCCAAATGTGTGTGTCAGCATACTTGCGAGCTTGACCAACCAGAAAAACCAGATGAAACCCTTGAAAACCTCCTTTACTAGCAACATTATCACCCATAACAGATTGACCTAAATGAAGAGCAGCTGCAACTTCTTCCAAATCCGGACACTCCTCAAAAAAGAAAGGTACTCTCTCCTTGATGGGGACACCCAAGATGAAAGAGAATTCTTCCAATGTTGGAACTAAAATAATGCCTGGAAAGGTGAAACAGCGCAACGGAGGATCATAGAACTGCAAGAGTGTATGAATAGAATCATGTTCATACTTTGTGATGTTACGAAGAACGTTCAATATCCTCCCATATTCTCTTCTGAAATCAACCAAAACACCGGAATCAGCCAAAGCAACCAATTCATGAAGTGAGTCCAAAGTCGGCTTTGGAAACTTGTATGCCACATTCTTCTTTCGTTTGGTGTCCATTTCGAAGAAACTTCAACAACTGAAATCAAGGATAATATACAAACCCTGGAAATAAACAAACATGTTAGAATGAAAAAATGATACGAATGCAATTATGGGATCAAGGTATCCAAATGCTTTGAATATCTGCTGTGTTGTTGACTGAATAAGGATCATAATTCCACTTTGACAAGAAAACCAGACTACCAGCATATCGGAATATCGAGATTAGAATACCAAGTTCAAAGGTCCATACTGATAAGAAATCCAGAAAATCGGGTATGTTGGAGGTAAAAGTTTCCTGCAAAAACCCATTCCCTCTCACATGTGGGTTCTACTCTTGGACGGAAGTATCCTAACAGGTCCTTAGTATCACGGACTCTCAGGTCGAAAAATGATGATACGTTCACCATTTCTGGTTTGGCATCATCACCATTCAAGGAGGTCTCAATTGATTTCCAATGAACGGTCTCCAGAGTCATAAGCTTTCTAAGTCGACACCCTGACATGCACAAGACACGTAAGTCCGAATATCTCCCAAGAAAACCTCATCTGAATGTGGATTTCGTGTAAACCAAATGTATCAAGACGCTACGCAGGCCACGCTACTATCCACTCTAATCCTAAGTATATACTAAAGCCTGGGTATTGGGCTTATCTTTTATAAAACCAACCCACCCAACAGCACAACAACAACAGAGCAATAGGATAACAATAATCAAATGCAAATAATACAGTAAAATAAGGTAATATGCAACAAATAATGTACAACAGATACAAAACATGAATGCACAAAAATAAACACCCAATGAAACAGAAATAGACAAGCACTAGGATTGACTCGCATAGGGAACTAGAGTCCCCAGCAGAGTCGTCAGTTGTCGCAACTGCGAAACACACCCGGCGGAAAAAACAGAAGAGTCGCCACCGAACGTTATTTATCCGGACGAAGGGAAAGGAAACGATCGAAGAAAACCTCAAAAGGGAGAAGACATGGTCATCGCAACCATAGTCTGGGTTTGGGAGTCGGTTACACGAGAGGAAGGTATTAGCACCTCCTCGCGTCCGTTGTACTCAACGGGATCCACGCTTGTTGTCTAATCAAAGGGTGTGTCATCTAAATCCTACTGCTAAACGGAAACGAAAAGGGAAAAACAAAAGGAGATTCGATAGGACATCGCCGTCCTAGGCCTACATATTCCCTCATGCAATGGGAAAGTCAGAATCAACGTAGTTCGGAAGACTACGGGAGGATGGGGGATTGTGCTCGCCAAGACATCGCCGTCTTGTGCCTACGTATCCTCAATCGGATAAGAAAGAGGAAATCAGAGCAGTCGTAGTTCGGCCTACAAAACTACAGATTGGTTAAGTTCTTTTTATGAGCGACATTAAGTTCGCGTTCCTGCAGTTAGGGTTGATGCCTGTTTGCGGTAGAACGGAAATAACGTGCCCTTTTCTGAAAATGATTTGAGACCCATCCCAAAGGAAAAAATATTTTCACTTTGTTTGTGTTTGTTAGACAGGAGTGAATTAAGTTAGTTTGGAACTCGTATTACACTAAAGTCTATGACATAGGAACGAATTCGTTGCAAGATCGACCCAAGACGGGACGTATGCAAAATACCCTAGACAAGGTAAGGAGGGACTCCCGCTTATCACTTCCCATGTACTTAAGTCTCGTGGCTCACAATACTCGTCGTATTTATTAAGTATTTTTGATTTGTTTTGAGATGAGAAGAAAGAGGACTCAAAGGTTGAAAAGAAAACAACTAGGGGAAACTAGCTCCTAATGTTGTCATGCACAATAGTCCTAAAGTTGAGATAGAAAGGGAATTCTACCAAGTGTTAGCATGCAAAAAGATAGACCTAAGGTTAAGGTTTAAAAGGGACTATCCTAATTGTTATCATGCATGGATTATCTCCTAACGTATATCCTACTCCAAGCTTAATAAAAAATTAAGTTGGACTAGGGAATCCTAAGGGAACATGCAAAAGCAAACAAAAACCAAGAAAAAAACTAAAAACAGCAGCTACAACAGTGCTCCCGCACCAATACAGCAGTAAAATATAGCAAAAAAGCAAGATAGCTTTTAACAACAGATGTTTTCAAGTAAAAACAGGTGTAAAAGGGAGCAAACAGAATGGATGCTCAATTAACAGCACGTGAAACTCCAAAACAGCAGGTATAAAAGCTCAGGCAATAATGCATCAAGACAAATTCATATGGAAAGGCATCAATCATACACAACAACACAATATCAAGTATGCATCCAAGGTTGATCAATCAATGATAAACATGTCAATATCCAAGCACTATCATGTATCAAAAGAATCGCACACAAACATGCCTTCACATTTAAACGGAAACACATGACTTGCAAACATGCACAACCACCATGCAAGAATGAATGCTTCACATGCATATACAAATTAAGCACAAAACATTGAGCATGAACGAAATCAAAGACATTGCATACTTGAACATTCTCCAAAAGCATCACAGACAATTCAACAAATCAACAATTAATCGCTTGAAACGAACACGCAATCATGAAATCGAAAGTAAACATGAACGTGAATCATATATGCAGCAATGCAAACATCAATAACAAGCAATCACAGTGGCACTAAGGATTATGCAACATGATCATCACATCAAGAATGCAAAACAAAAGAATCATGCACATGCGTTACGGAAACCAAAAGTCGTGTGTCGAAGAATAATCCACAAATCAACATCATATCAATCCATGATGATTAGAGATATCAAGGAATCCAAACAAACAAGAAAAAGCAAGAAAAACACAATTTGTCCCAGTGGTAATCGATTACCCTAATTGAGGTAATCAGTTACTCTGTTGAAAATTGGCCAAAAAAGTGAAAATTAGGCAGGGTAACCGATTACCCTGATTGAGGTAATCTGTTACTCTGATAAAAATTGCCAAAAGATGTGAAAATTAGGCAGGGTAACCGATTACGCTGATTATGGTAATCGATTAGCACTGAGACAGTGGCAGAAATTCAACTTTGAAAAGCACTTTTCAGCAGCAAATGACTTATGCAATCATCCAAATGATCATGTAATCAATTATGCACGAAATTCACATCAAATATCAGTAATCAAACACAAATTGCATCAATCAAACAACAAGATCATAAATCAAATCAAGCAAATGGATCAAATCACATTGAAAACCATGGATCTACATTGCATAAGTTGAAATTAAGCTAGATCAAGCATAGATCTAAGAAAAACCAACCTACAATACTGAGAATTACTTTGGTAAGTGTTACAAACGAAAATTGATGGATCAAAGCAAGAAATCCAGAGATCTATAAAGCTTTATCAAGAACACTAGAAGATCCAAGCAATAATCCACAAATAAGCAAAAGCTCTCCAAGAAGTGATTCCAAAACCTTGAATCTAGATCCAAACAAGTTGCTACTGCAGAATTGAACCAAGAATGATGATGTGATGGAGGTTTAGATCAAGAATTCACAAATTGCAATGCACAATTTGTGAATCTATGAATATGGAGCTTTGGTGAGAAGTTGAAGATGAAGATGGAGAATGAAAAAGTGAGAGAGAATTGAGAGCAAAATCTGAAAATGAGGGTGAAAATGAGAATGTATGAGTGAGGTTTGGAGTAAATGTGGTTAAATAACCCCTAGGTTGGGGATTAAATTTGGTTTGGAATGTGGGTTAGTGAGAGGAATGGAAAATGAGGGATGAGATTAGGAATGAAGGATTTGAATTATGGAGGGAAATGGTGAAAATTTGTGAAAATGAATTAATTCTAAATCCTTCTAATGATGCACATGGGAAAGCACATGATCACAATTGGCTCCAAATTCTGCAGTGCTGAAAAATGAACAAAATTTGCAAAATCCTCCTGAAGTAATCGATTACCCATATTATGGTAATCGATTACCCTATTCAAAAATTCAAATTTTGGCGCCATAATGAGGGAACCTTGGAGAATCGCCTGTTTCCACCTGTTTTGAGCCACGTTAGGCCTCTGAAACTTGTCCTTTGATATTGCCACTGAATCATGTCTGAAATATGCTGTGAATTTCTTTTCGCACTCGAAATATCCTGCCAAAAAAAATCCGTCCGGTGCCGAATTACTGAGCAAAAGAAGGTGCTGGAACCTCTGATAAACAAATCATTTAATGAGCAAAATAAGTGCGCGAAAAGACATTGACGACTATCCGTTTACCTCTGTACACTGCTGAAATGTCCTCTGAACTGGAGAAACCTTGAGATGCAAGTAGATACCTTGATCCCATGTCTTAGCAAACCATGCAAATGCAAAATGATGATGCACATGAAATGAATCATAAGCTAGATTAGGTTAGAAACTAAAGGGAAAATTTTGGGGTGTTACAATGTGTTGTGTCATACCCAAAATTTTAACCACAAGATTTCCCATCATTGTGCAAATCATTACCATAATATAGATATGCCTTCATACCTCATCAATCCTCTTAAAGATTGTTGAGCATTCACTACAATCAAGAATTAGGGTTTTGGACCCTCTCAGAGTGCTCAGACAAAGGATCAATCCAGAATGGATATGATCCTCAAATTGTCAAGCCTCTCAAACATTCATGAAGGATCAAGAGGTCTCCCACATCAAGAATCAAGCACAAGAGTGCAACATTTTAAATGGATCAAGCCTCAAGATCATCAGTGTCACCAAATTAGGGTTTTGGTCAACCAAGGCCGCCAGAGAGAACTTTTCATCTGGGCATGAGCCAATACTTCAAAAAATGATCCAATAAGCTTAAAGGGACCTCATGGACCCAATCACAAGTTCAAAATAGCCTCAGGGGATGCATTCATCAACAATCAGGAATTAGAATTTCTTGACCTTAATTCACCCCTAAGTCGACTTTTGGAGCCAGACATAAGCCAAGACCTCAAGAAGTCTTTTGAAGACCTCCAATACATCATATTGATAAATTTACAAGATTGGATTGATTCAAAGAAATTGTTTCATAAGCAGTACAAGGAGTCAAATTCATTTGGACCAATTAAGGTTTCCTGATGAAAAGTCAACTGTATCTTTGACTTTTGACCAAGACTGATCCCAAACCTTGGGACATGATTCAAGACACTCTATAACACCTATGGAATCCATCCATTAGGTTTGAATTAGGTCAAGGACTTGATTTAATAGAGGATCACAAAGTTTGAAGTTCATCTGATAAAAAGTCAATTGTGCCAAAAAAACCAAGTTTGACTTTTTGAATTTCTTGACAAACAAGGCTTCCTTGAGTCAAATACAATGTTAACTTATGGTTTGGATCATCATCCATCAAGAAAAATCAAGAAAAGTGGGGTTACTTGCAAAAGGGGCAACCATAAGAAACTTGAAATTTCACGAAGTTATGAAAAAAAGTTATTTATACCCAACTTTGCAAGGCCATAACTTGTGATCCAAGCAACCTTTTTCTTCCATCCAAAGCTCAAATGAAAGCTCTCCTTACATACTTCAATATTGTTAACGACATCATATTCCAAATCCTCATGGATTGATCAAAATCACAAAAATGTGAAAATGACCATTTTTTCCAACACTTAGTGAAATTTTGGACATAATCTGTTTTGCATTTTCACCAACTTTGAGGCCATTTTTCATTATGATCCAAGATGATTCAAGACCAAAGTTGAAGTATGTTATTAGGGCTTTCCAAAAATTACAAGCCCCTCCCATGGTTCAACTTGAGCAAGGAGTTATAAGCCTCCAAAAATGGCATTTTTCACCCTGCCCACACAAAGGCATTGGTACATAAATTGGTTCCCACGATTTCTTGAGCCAATTTTGGACACTTGCATCATTTCATTTTTGTCCAAAATCAACTTGAATGATGAAGAATCTGATCACAAGGCCACCAAGTAAAAAATCCAATCCTTTAGGCATGTGACATTCAATGTTCAAATCCAGAAACTTCAAACTTGTCACGAGGCATTGAATGAATGCATTGAGCTGGCATGTATCAGTCCACAACATTGCAAATAAGTCAAGATAAACTCAAGCATCATAAGACCATAGGCCTGCAAGATTGACCCAAGTCAATGGCTAGAGGAGACTTTGGCTACATCACAAAGTTCAATCGATATTGGAGTGATCCAGCCTCCAATCACTATTGCTCCCAAAACAAAGTTGCTCTACTATAAATAGAGGTTCTTTATGATCAATTCAAGTACACCAAATCTTAGCAATACATGCTTTCCTCCAAATCAAATTTCAAAAACCAGATTTTGCTTCTTGTTGAAGTAACTATCGAATTTTCAAATAGGGATCAATTCCATCAAAACCAACCATGCCAACACCTCACATATATCATATATAAGTGATCCATAACCTCATAACACATCTGGAACACCAGAATCACAAAGTCACCCCCCATTTGCTCAAGATTTTTGGCCTACTTGTAGTTGAGGTGCCACAACAAGAACCAGGTGCATTCAATCCATTACAAGCTTCCAAACACCTTATATTAGATCCATTGAATCTGTCCAGATCATCACACAACATCTGTAACACCTACAACTGAGAGTTAGATTTCCTCTTGCAGAGGTAAGCCTGACACTCTCAAACTCTATGATTCATGCATCATAAATGAGTTTTCAAGTTACAAACATGTTTCTGCACTTATGTAGAGTGATTCCCCTCAATCAATTGCTTTGTAGCTTTCGTGTATAGGATTTCATAGTGTTCTTGCCGAAATTAGGGTTCTTGAGTTCATCTTCTTATTTCTCACTCCACACTTAATATAAATGCAATTAATTTATATCATTGGAATCCTTGTTCAAAAATACACAACTTTCGTGTTTACAAAAGTCAAAACCATTACGTATTGAGAGATATGTGAGGTTTTGCAAAATGGTCATGGCGGGTACACACGAGGAAGAAGAAGATGGCCTTGGTGCCATTTTCAAATTTTTGAATTTTTGAATATTTGATATTTTTATTAAATGATTTCAAAAATTAATTCTCTATCAATTTTTATCATTTTTTATTGGTTCTTTTTTAAAAAATTCACAAAAATGTTCAAATATTTTATTCTGCAAAAAAATAAATTTATATTATTTATTTGATATAGTTTGAATTTTTGTAAATAATTTCATTTTATTTGTTTTTAAACATTTTAAATGAAATTTCCACCTTGAATTTTCAAATTTAATTGAATTTCAAGCTTTCATATGATTAAACATGATTTTTCAAAGTATTTTTCAAGGTTGACAACTTGTTTTTGAATATATTTGATATTTTTTATTTAATTTCCTTTAAAAATTATATTTTTAAAATGAAATTAGGGTTTTTCTTAATTTTGATTTTTTCAAACTTCATTTGAAACACTTTTGGGCCTCTAATAGAGTGTAAGACCCATCCCTTGTCACACATTAATAATTTTGGGCCTCAGTCATTTTATAAGTCCCACCGTGTTTTCCAAAACCGCGGCGCGGTCATCGCCTTTTAAACAAAAATCATCTGGGCCTCCCATTGAGTTGTAAGTCCCATCTTTCTTCTTTTCAATCATTTTGGGCCTCTAATAGATTGTAAGACCCATCCCCTTTGTAAATACAATAATTTTTGGGCCTCAGTCATTGTATAAGTCCCGATACGATAAACAATTCGATCACTGTTTTTCATCTAGGCATCTCCTTGAGCTATAAGCCCCAACTCTTGTAGAAAAATAACTTTTTGGGTCTCTAATAGAGTGTAAGACCCATCCCTTTTGTACATAAATAATTTTGGGCCTCAGTCATTTTATAAATCCCTCTGTGGTGTTCAAAATCACGGCACGATCATTGCCTTTTCAAATAAAACATTTGGGCCTCTCCTTGAGTATAAGCCCCATTATTTTCTTCACAAACACTTTTGGGCCTCTATTAGAGTGTGAGACCTAAACCCTCTTTGTATAAAAACAATTTTTAGGCCTCTGCTGTAGTATAAGTTTCACAATATCTGTCAATATCGCAGTGTGATCAATGTTTTCAAATAAGTCATCTGGGTCTCTCTTTGAGCTATAAGCCCCAAACATTCTTTCAAAAAAACTTTCTCTTAATTCAAATTCAAATTCAATGTTTTTTTTCTTTCAAAACATTCTTCAATTTCTTAAAACCCTAAAAGAGGGAATACAGTTGTACTAAATACAACAAATCACAATATGCTTGGGCTTCTTCTCAGAAGGTATGTCCCCACATCTTTTTCAATGGATATTTATATACATATATATCTGTCAATATAATTATCTGTATATATACTTGTGCATATCTTGCTTAGAGTTTTCCCCAGCAGTTAGGTCTATGTTTAGGTCAAACCAGAGTTTACTTTTCAACAAAGTCAAAACTAGTTCCCCCATAGGAAATTCCCTATACAATCTTGACTCCTCTTGGGCTTATACAATATGGAATAGTGAAAGGCATTATTCCCGGTGAAACTTTTCTCAAGACTGTCAAACTTAGAAATATATGTGTACAAGAAATTCATTTCCCCAAAGAAGATTAATTCCTAGTGAAACCTCTTTTGAATTTCTTCAAACCATAGAACTGTTCAGCAGAGAAAGGAATTATTCCCGGTGAAACCTTTCTTGAACCTTTCTTTGGATTGGACCCACAGGCTTCCTAAAAGCATCCCCAGCCTCCTCTTGGGCTTAGTACAAGGACCCCCAGGCTTCTTAGAAGTTCCTCAGCCTCCTCTTGGGCTTAGTACAAGGACCCAAAGGCCTTCTACAGGTATAGGATAGAAATTAGTCTTCTCTACTAGTTGAATCCTTAAGAGAGTCAAAAATTCCAGAACATCAGACCATTACAGTCAGCCTCCTCTTGGGCATCATACAAAGATATCCCTCTACACTAGAGCTTACCACTTCTTGAGAGACTTGGACAGTCGCAGCCTCCTCTTGGGCTTCGTTTAATTAGACTTGGAAAGTCTCATCTCCTCTTGGATATCACCAAGAAACTCTCAAGTTTCCTAAAAGCATAGGAAGAACCCTGATTACTCAATCAATACACTAATCTCCAGCAGAGTTAAAACCACCATAGGTTTTCAAACTCAACTTTCAAACTCCTCTGACCCCTTAACAAGGTTCAAACTTTCACCTTAAAAATCCCAACCATGGTCAATCAACCATCAACAAATCCCCAGTGGAATCAGTACCTCGTGGCATCTGATATCTCAACTCTTCCCTGTTTCTCAACAAAAGTAAACTTTTTGGATTCCCCAACACAATATAGACCTGCTCCTGGATTTCAATAATCCTTAGCAAGAGATAACCCCCTCTTAGGCTTCATATTAGAATTTCCCCCAGTGGAGTCAGTCAACCCCAATCTTGGGCTTTGTATAAGACAAATAAAACCCTCCCCAGTGGAGCCAGTCTCTTTCACATGTGTCCTCTCTGCAGAGAGATACATCTTCTATACATCACATGTAAAACAAACAATTAAAACCTTTTTCCCAGATAATTGTTGTAAGTGGCACACTTGTTGATTCAAAATCCAAGCTGGAGTCCTTCTTTTATCCTGGCTAAAATTCATCTTTCACCTAACTGCTGTAAGTGGCAAGCCTTTGGATCCCTAACATCTAAGTTAATGTCCCTCTCTTAGCATGAAATATTCATAAGGAAAAAGTGGCATTGCTCTACATTGAGTTAAAGCTTTCTTCCTTCATGACAACACCCTTATAAAGGAAATTATGGCATTGCTGGATTCTACATATCCCAGTTAAAGTAATTTCCCTTATAATCAATTTCTCAATTTGTGATGAATAGGTGAGATATTCTCCCTTTAGAGATGACAAATTCTCTCTCAGTCACCCTTTTAGCTTCAATCTTGGGATTTAAATAAGACACAAATAGTCAGGTAGCTTCAATCTTGGGCTTTAAACAAGACACCAAAAATCTTTCCTCCCATAGAATAGGAGGAACTACGATTGCTCTGATTTCCCAAATCTCTTTACAGGAATATATAGGCATAAGATTGCGAGATCTTAGCGAGCACACAAATCAAAAACTTTAGGTCCAGTACCTTCCCAAAAACAACGGAAAACCCAAAAACAACAAAAACAGTCTCTCAACACTCCTAAAGGATAAATTTTCCCATGCCACAGCAGATAAACACAAGAAAGCATTTCAAATTAACAGAGATACATGCAATAAAGAGTTTATAACCCGACCCCGATCCCTGATCTGTTAGCATTTGTTAAAGAAAACATTTACGTGCAAGGTTAGTTTCAGATATATTCCCTTTCCTTTCCAGCTTCATAGGATAAATAAGAAATAAGAAAGTAGCACCCAATTCCAATCATTGCGGTAAGGTGGTCGCATCACCGACAAAAATCGCACGCTACAGAAAAATGGCGACTCTGTTGGGGATATTTAGGCATTAGAGTTCCTAAGAGGTCTAGGCTTTGCTTCGCATTTATTTATCTGTTTATTTACTTATTTTCTCAGTTTTCTGCTATATATATCATTTTCTGTCACCTTACTTGATACCCGTGTTTACTTTATTATTAATTGGGAAGGCGATTAATACGCATGTGGAAAGTTTGAGAGAACATTAAGATAAGTGGTGGCGTCTCCAGGGAGGCTTATAGGGTGTGATTCCCGACCAAGTTAACCTGGCAGTCCACCGAATCAGTCGAGGTACCCATGTGGACTTGCTAATGTTAAACGACCCTGTTGTGAAAGCATAGTTTCCCCAGTGTGGTACCCATGGCTCCATGCTCGTGACAATGAACCCCTAAACCCATGTTTTCAAGTATTTTTGTTTGCTGCATTCATGCATTCGTGCATTCATTAAAAAACTCTTTTCAAAAAAAGAAAAAATCTTTTTCTTTAAAAAACTAAAATACTAATTGCAAATATCAGAGAGGTTGCGTTATGGATTTCGGAAGAAGAAAAACGCACAAGTACACCTTCAAGGTCCCAAAACTGGATGATCTAAGGAAATTAGGAAGGATGATTACTAATCCCGAGGCTTTCAGAGCTAAGCACGGAGGACTGTTATCTCTTATAAAGATCAACATGGTTGAAGGGATCCTGTCTATGCTGATTCAGTTCTACAATACGGTTTACCACTGCTTCACATTCCCGGATTATCAGCTCACGCCAACATTGGAAGAGTACTCCCACCTGATTGATTTACCTATCACTGATCGAGATCCATTTTCCAGACTGGAAGAAATTCCAAAAGATCAAGCCATTACAAGAGCAATCTCTTTGGATGAGTCAGAAGTTAGGACTCACATGACCACCAAAGGAGGAATCCAGGGTTTACCCGCTAAATTCCTGATGGAGAAAGCTTTATACGTTGCTAGTATAGGAAATGTAACTGCTTTCGAAGATATCTTGTTCTGCTCACATACGAGTTATTCCTTTTTCCCAATATTGACAACTTCGTCGACACCAGTGCTATTAAGATATTCTTGATTGGGAACCCAGTACCAACCTTGCTCGTGGATACTTATCATTCTTTACACTTAAGGAATTTATACAATGGAGGGATGATCACATGCTGTGTACCATTACTCTACAAATGGTTTATTTCCCACTTGCCCAAACCTGCTATTTTTTTCGGATCACAAGAGTAATATGTGATGGTCGCAGAAGATCATGTCTCTCACTAATACAGACATAGATTGGTACAATTGGATTTACGAAGGGATAAAAATCATCGACAGATGCGGAAATTTCTCCAATGTACCCTTCATTGGTACTAAAGGAGGGATCAACTATCATCTAATTCTAGCTCGCCGTCAACTCGGATACCCGATGAGGAATATCCCACATAACGCTCATCTGGAAGGTCTTTTCTTCAAGGAAGGAGAAAATGACAGGGCACTTAAGAAAGAAATAGTGCATGCCTGGAAACACATTCACAGGAAAGGGAGAGAGTGCTTGGGGAGACCAAAATGTTCCTCTGCAGAACCTTATCTCCACTGGGTGCAAACCAGAGCTATCAAACTAAGGATGCCTTACCCTCGTCAAGAAGTTTTTCCCTTAAAGGAATATGTCCTTTATTTAATGTCTGATGCGGAAAAACTCCAGGTCCCCCTCAACAAAGTCCAACATGAGAAGAACTCTTGGAAGAACAAATATCATATTCTTAATTTGGAATGTACCAAGATTCAGGAACTGATAAAGGAAAAGGATGCTCTAATTGATATATTAGAGCAGCATGCTATGGAAAATCAAGAGGAACGAAGGAATTTGCTCACTTTTTTCACTTGGCAGAGAGTCATCGACCAGAAAACGGCTGAAGGAGCCCAATCAAAGAAAAGAAAGGTCCAGGAACCAGCATCTGAGCTCTCCTCAGAGAGAACTCGGGATCCATAGGCCTAATTTTCGTTATTCGCGCTTTGTAAAATACTGTACTTTTTCCTGTAAAATACTGCAAGCTTTTGAGTTCAATAAAAGAGTCCCCACCCACTGTGTGATATTTGCAATATAATTGTTAACAGTTCTTTTGAGAACAAAAAACTAAAAAATATATATCATTCTTTGCATATCATTCATCATTCTCACATAAAACATCTTTCTCTTTGAGTTTCACGTATGTGTCACACTCTAGAGTCAAACTGTCTCATTCGTACAATACTCTGGTCAATTGACAAAAGAAAATGGACGATCTCGAGGAAGAGAACATAGAGTTGAGAGAAGAAATCAATGATCTGAAGGAGAGTTTGGAGAAACTCCACCATGACATGCAATCCTTGGCAGCAGCCCAGGAACAACAATATCAAAGGACTGTAATCTCGGAGGTTACATCCACACCAGCATTTGAGACGCATGGTAGTCATCCTCAGTAAAACATGCCTAAAGGTTTCCCCTGGGGCATGCCTCTCAACTTTATACCTGAAGGATACATCCCACCGAACACTGAACACCCAGAAGCCATAGCAGGAACCGCCAGGCCTGAAGGTTACAAACTTCAGGTAAATGAAGATGCAAGGGATACAACAAAAACTCCTTAAGGTTAAAAACTTCAGGTCACTGAAGCGCCAAGAGTCACTGCAATAATGACTATACCACAACCAGTGGTACACACTGTTCCGGAAGGACAAATTCCACGAGCAATTTCTGGCGGGAACGAAGACGTGTACAAAAGGATGAATGAATTCCAAGAACAATTATTGGAAATGCAGAAGGAACTGCATGCCATTCGCAATCAAGACTCATTCGAAAAAGACGCCGCCGACCTCTGTTTGGTCCTTAACGTGAAGATACCGCACAAATTTAAGGTGCCCGACGTTGAAAAATACAAAGGAAACTCTTGCCCTCAAAGTCATTTGGTGATGTACGCTCGGAAAATATCTACTCAGACAGAAAATCAACAGCTACTGATCCATTACTTCCAAGACAGTTTAACCGGTGCCGCACTCAAATGGTACATGGGTTTAAACCGCACCAAGATCAGTACTTTTAGAGATCTTGGGGCAGCCTTCGTTCAGCAGTATAAATACAACTTGTACATGGCACCAGTTAGGGACCAATTCAGAGCAATGTCACAAAAGGATAAAGAAACCTTCAAGGAATATGCTCAGAGATGGCGTGAAATCGCCGCCCAGATCTGTCCTCCTCTCGAGGAAAAGGAAATGACAAAGATCTTCCTAAAAACATTGAGCTAGTTTTATTACGACCGAATGGTCGCCAGTGCGCCCAGTGACTTCACTGAAATGGTGAACATGGGAGTACGCCTTGAAGAAGCAGTCCGAGAAGGACGATTGGTCAAAGATGCAGAGCCATCTAGCAGTACTAAAAGATACGGTAATGTTTTCCAATATAAGAAAGAGCAAGATATCAGTAATATCTCTCTGGGAAAGCAAAAGCGAAGGTATCAACCAGAAGCAGCAGTAACTTTGCTATCAACCCAGCGCCATCTCTGACATATCAACCTCAGGTTGCTCAAAGCCAACTAAATCAGCAACAGTATCAGCAAAGGCTGCAACAGCCTCATCAACAGGCTCGTCCTCAATACAATAACAATAATCGTACTACACGACCATTAGGGTTCGACCCAATACCGATGTTGTACGCAGAATTATTTCCACTTCTACTGGCCAAGGGGCACGTTCAAACTAGGACTCCTCTCGCAGTACTAGAATATCCACCTTTATGGTTCAAAGCAGATCAGACTTGCCCTTACCATCAAGGAGGATCAAGAAATAACATTGAGAATTGTCTCAGGTTCAAGTATGATGTACAGAAGCTCGTTAGGAACGGGGTTTTATCTTTCAAAGATACTAATCCAAATGTTCAGACGAACCCATTACCGCAACATGAGAAGACTATAGTGAATTTGATAGAAGAACCTGTCAACAGTTATCAGATTCGCAATGTACGCTTATTATGAACCAACCTGGTAAAGATGCATTGAAAACTGAGCGGGTACGGCCATGTGCCATCTCACAACTATCATCAATGTGATATCTGCTCCAAGGACAATCAAGGGTGTGCCATAGTATAACCAGCTCTATAAGAACAAATGGATCTGGGCTGGATTCAGGATCACCAGATTCTTGAAATAAACATGGCCCATGCACACCCTAACATTGTTCAGAACCATGGCATCCGTGGAATGAACGTCAATCTAGTGGTGTTGCATTCAAGATAAAGTCAGTATTACAATCTCCCACAGCATGATTACAGTTAGGGATGCTCTTTTGTACAAGAGGCCCTCTAACGTTAAAGGGATCTCTGATGGATCCAAGACTACCTTAAAATAAGTGATCATCAAGTCAATATGGTTCAAATCTTTGACATACACCTGATGAATACCAATCTAGTGGAACTACATGCTAAGCATGTCAGACTTGGTTTTCTTGCTTCACGTGATTATCAAGACCGTAAAGAATGCTGCAAAGACGTCCAAGGGTGTGTGCTTGTGCAAAGGACTCTTCAACATCTGTTGGACCACTGGTGGCTTCCGATTTACCTAGATGAAGACACACAACAGATTAGCATGACTGACGGGAATCCTGGAAGACATCAAAGTCGTGATGTCTGCTCAATGGAAACGGATCTGGTAAGGATGCATTGCATACAAAGTGGGTATGGTCGGGTACCCCATCATAATTATGAACGTTGTAGAGTATGCTCGAAAAATAACCAAGGGTGTTATCTAGTGCGAGCAGCCCTCCAGCATCAGCTATACCGAAAAGAGATTCAACCATGTTCGAATTCTGAAATAATTAACATGATACAAGATTACCTCCCGGGTCAAAACCAAAACTCTGTCATAATCTCCAATCATGGAACAACCAAGGATGTTTGTGCCATAATTCCTCTACTCGATGAATCAAAAGTCTTTCTTGATAGTAGGAAAATTCCAAACTTAGACTGATCGAGGTTGCCTACGACGGTCAGAAGGACCAAAAAGCCCCTATGGTTATCTACCTGCCAGGTCCAATACCGTAAAAGTCAGATAAGGCTATCTCGTACACGTACGGTGCAACGACCATAGAAAATAGAAAAGAAACTCCATTACCCTCTGTTTTAAACATTGCCGATATCCGTCGAGTTACTCGAAGCGGTCGAGTCTTCAATAGAGGAGTTGGAGAGCCTACCAAAGAAAAGGATCCTCAAACGGAAGTTCCTAACCAACAAGTCGGTCAATCCAGTAATCCAGAACCTGTAAAGAACAACGATGAGATGCTCAAGCTCATCCAGAAAAGCGAGTACAACATTGTGGATCAATTGTTGCAAACTCTGTCTCGAATCTCTATGTTATCTCTCCTGCTCAGTTCAGAAGCTCACAGGGAAGCTCTACAGAGAGTCTAAGAACAAGCCTTTGTGGAACAAGATGTGACAGTAGGACAATTTGACAATATCATCTCTCACATCACTTCCTGACAACTTGGGATTCAGTGATGAGGAACTATCGGAGGAAGGCAAGAACCATAATATGGCATTCAATATCACGGTCAACTGCCGGGATGATGCTTTAGCCAACGTACTGGTAGACACAGGTTCATCCTTAAATGTCATGCCAAGGTCAACTCTGGTTCGATTCTCTTTTCAAGGAACTCTGATGAGAGGCAGTGAAATCATCATCAAAGCCTTTGACGGATCCAGAAAAATAGTTATCAGTGAAGTCGATCTTCCCATAACCATCGTGTAGCGCAATTTTTGTGGTCCTGAGTCACGATCGCTTGGGTACTACAGTTCGACTCATTTTTTATCCTATTGAGCTGATTAAGGAAGGGAAATAGATGTCTCCAATTAAACCTGCTTGCATACTGAGTTTGAGCAGCGGTCTGTTAGGTTACAGATGCGATTAAGATGTGGGTCTCTCTTCGGTTTATTTTGTTTAAAATTACAATGTCTGGATCATTTGTGAGGTTTTTTTGTAGGATGTTAGGACTTGATGCTTTTGGGTTGATATATGGGGGTACTGGATTTTGGGTTGTTGATTAGTATGCTTGCTAAGATTTTTGTAATCTTATGCCTACGTATTCCCGTTTAACGAAACAGGGAAATCAGAGCGATCGTAGTTCCTCCTATTCTATGGGAGGAAAAAGGGTGTTTTGGTGTCTTGTTCAAAGCCCAAGACGTGAAGCTAAAGGTGATTGGTATCTTGTTCAAAGCCCAAGATGTGAAGCTAAAGGGTTAAAGAGAGTTTGTCATCTTTAAAGAGGAATTGTTGATGTTTGTGTACTGTGAGCAAGGCTCAACTTTGATGCTAAAAGGTAGATTGACTCAACCGAGGTTTTCTTTATACAAAGCCTAAGAGGAGGCTAGAAGTTTGACTTCTCTGGGGAAAATGTTCTTTCTGTCTTGTACAAAGCCCAAGATTGAGGCTAAAAGGGGATTGACTCAACAAGAGAGTCCTTTATACTCAACAAGAGAGTGTTTTTCTATCTCGTATAAAGCCCGAGATTGAGGCTAAAAGGTTGACTCAACAAGAGAGTCTTTTATACTCAACAAGAGAGTGATTTTATATGTCTTGTACAAAGCCCAAGACGGAGGCTAAAAAGGTGTTTGACTCAACAAGAGAGTCTGAAAAGGTTAGCTCCGCTGGGGAGAATCATTTGTACAAAGCCCAAGAGGAGGCTGTCTTACCGTTGTGGATTCTGGAGATCCGGAGGCGGGTCCAAGTATGGGGAACTCTCATGAGAGAGATCGGGTTTCTGCCAATGTTTGAAAGGGACTTGAGAATGTCTTTGAGACTCAAGAGGTTTAGACTGTCCAAGTCTAGAGTTTTATCTTTTGTACAATGCCCAATAGGAGGCATGGGCATTAAGGGATGAGTATCAACCCTACAACGGCCGGAGTTTTGACGCTGGAAAGACTGCTCTAACAAAGGATGACTAGGTTATGTCTTATACCATTAAGTTGTCGTCGGGGTCCTTGTATGAAGCCCAAGAGAAGGCATGAGAACTTCTAAGAAGCCGAAGGGTCCTTGTACAACGCCCAAGAGAAGGCGAGGATGCTTTAAGGAAGCCTGTGGGTCCCCAAACCCCGAGAAGTTCAAGACATGCTATTTACCGAGAATAGATCAAGCCAGGAAAGTCCGAGAATTTGGAAGAAACTCAAAAGATACCATTCACGGAGAAAAGATCATCTCTAGGGAGTTAGAGTTTCTTCGACAATGTCTAAGGGTGACAGTCTGAGAAAGGGTTCACCGAGAATGCTGCCTTTCACGTCTCCGTATTGTTTAACCCCAAGAGGAGGGAAGACTGTATCTGGAATCCTACGGGGGATCTAGTTTTGTTTGTATTTAAGAGTGACCAACAAGGCTTTACCTAGTGCTAGACGTAGTTGCCGGGGAAAACTCTAAATAACTATACTAGTATTACACAGTGGATATGTGACAAGTATATAAAAGTTTGTGAAAGAAGACTTACAGTGAAACAGCCCCACAATACAGTTATATACATATGAAAGCGATAAATGAAAGCGGATAAATACTTACCCGTTGTAGAGCTTCCATGTTGTTTTGTTAGTTGTTCAACAAAGAAAGTTTTGATAACAACATATTCAAAATCAAAGGAGAAAGTATTTTGAAAAGATTTTTGGGGCTTATAGCTCCAGGAGAGGCCCAAGTTTTAACGATGATCGCACCGTTGTTTTGAAAACTGTACAGAGGGACTTATACAATATGTGAGGCCCAAATCATTTTGGTTTCAAAAAAGGATTGGGTCTTACACTCTACTAGAGGCCCATGGGTTTTTGTTAAAGAGGCGACGATCGCGACGAACTTTTTGATGGTATCGGGACTTATACAATTCACTGTGGCTCAAAGTATTTTGGTTTCAAAGAGGGATTGGGTCTTACACTCTATTAGAGGCCCAAAGAGTTTGAAAATGAATAAAGATGGGTCTTATAGCTCAAGGAAAGGCCCAATGATTATTTTTGAAAAGGCGACGATTGCGCCGATGTTTTTAAAATATACAGAGGGACTTATACAATGTGTGAGGCCCAACGGTATTATTTACAAAGGGATTGGGTCTTACACTCTATTAGAGGCCCAATAAGTGTTTGAAAAAGATTTGTGAGGGTGAAAATCAAAGAAACCTAATTTTGTTTTTCTTTTAAAGTAAATATTTAAAGAAAATCAATACAATGATAAAAATACCAAATAGATTTGAATAAACCACTTGTGATTTTTGTTTAAGGTTTGAAAAATGAGGTTTTAATCACAAGATGATTTATAACTCATTTAGTTTTGCTTTTCAAGATAAATATTCACTTTTAAATGTTTAAAAACAATTAAAAATGAATTTATTCACAAAAATACTCACCATATTAAATAAATAATATAAATTTGATTTTTTTTTTTTTTGTGGAATAAAATATTTCAACATTTTTGTGATTTTTTGCAAAAAGAACCAATAAAAAATAATTAAAATTGAGGAAGTTATTAATTTTTCAAATCATTAAAAATAATATGAAAAATAGTAAAAAATGGAAAAAAAATAGTAAAAAGGGGGTCTGGGGCGAGGGGGATTCGAACCCCATACCTCTTATGTACAGCATGCACGCCTTCCCACTGGGGTGGTGATACATCCGTGTATTGAAACACAACCACAAATATACAAGGCTTGCCTTGTTTTTGGCCTGGCCCAAGGCAAGGCAAGGCAAGATTTTGGTTAGAAACGTGAAGGCCATAACTTTCTCATTTCTCCATGGATGGAGGCAAAATTTATATGTATCTGGCCTAGAATTTCCTAAGGAATCCAATGGTGGTGGTGGTTTTTCCAGAAAATAAATCCTCCTCAAAACCCGATAGTGGTTTTGAAATAGGCCATGGTTTGTATTTTCTGTGCTACCTCTTGGTACAGGTATGAATTACATGATAAATTGGTGCAAACACAACACATATAACATGTATAAGAGATGCATGATCAGTGGACTTCAAAGCAAGGCATATTTCAGAGAGTTCAAGTTGTGATGGTTACCTCGTTTTGGAGCTTTTGGGCTATCTACCAAGTGCTTTGTTCCAGAAATGTTTTGATGCTTTGGACACCCTTAAATGATCCCTTAGAAGCTTTTAGAGTGGTTGGAACCAGCTGGAAATCTCAAGAATGGAAATTGGCCCTTTCTTGCAAAAGGGGCAAAAATGGCCAAAATAGCAACTCTCTTAAATGATGTTCCAGATGTGTGGAACCAGTTGGGATAGTTCAAGGACGATATTTGGAATGTGTTTGAGGTTTTATCTAGTTTGGAAAGTGACTGAATCAAGACATGGCTTGAAAAATGCACAGAAGTCCAATTTAGAGGTTTTGAGAGAGGACTTTGAGATTTTAGTGTTACAGGTCACTTGTGAGAGTTTGGACAACTTAGATATGACATATTGGATGTGTTTGGATCATGAGCTATGGTGGAATTGCTCTCTAACTCAAAAACTCAGAGTTACCTTGCTAAAGAAGGCGTTTTTGCCTAGAGAAAGAGATTTTGAGGAAAGCAAGTGTTGTAGTGCTTTGGTGTACTCAAACTGAGCACAAATGAGATCTATTTATAGTAGAGCAAGTTTGTTTTGGCAACTGCTAGAGGTTAGACCAATGTTGATCAATGGGAATCCAAGTCTCCTCTAGCCATTGACTAGAGGTTAGGGCACGGGTTGTTGGTTCCCTAGTTCCTGGATAAGTCTTGATTGAATTCAGTTGGAAAGTACTCAGTCCATGCCACCTTGGTGCATCCATTAAATGCTCCAAACCAAAATTGGAGTCTTGTCCCTCTTTTAGGCATTTCTAGGTTTGGCATGCTATTTTTGGTTCCAAAGACTTGGGAGGCTGATGGATCAGTGTTTGTCCCTCCTTGTTCCCCCCTTGAGGTGTTCAGATGGATAGATTTGCTTGCCCTTTGCAAAATTTGAGCAAATCGAGCAAAATCCCCAAATCTGCCTTGCCATGACAGTTTGCATCAAGGCATATTGGCATGGTCATATCTCATGGCTTAAGTAGAGTTTCATGGAGTTCTTGGTCATTTTGGAAATCCCTCATATGATACAACATGTGTGTGATCATAGTTTGTCTTGATACTTTTTGGATCCAAGTGAAAAATACCCTACTTTTGGAAAAAAAGCAAGACAGATTCTGACTTAGTGAAAATTTCACTAAGTGTTGGAAAAAGTGACATTTCATGTTTTCAGCCATTTTGATCAACTCAAAATCCATGATGAATTGGAATGAGGTGTAGTTGAAGCTTTTTTAGAGGGCCATGAGAGCTACAAATCCAGCTTTGAATGGGAAAAAATGGCCTTGTGGTTTAGGAGTTATGATCCTCCAAAGTTGGTACCCTAGCCACTTTGTTCCATAACTTAGAAAATTTCTAAGTTTTTTATGGTTACCCCTTTTACAAGTTATCCCACTTTTCTTGATTTTTCTTGATGAATGATGATTCCAATCACACATTAACTTCATTTTAGGGTCAAAGAACCATAATTGTGAAAAATCTCTAAAAGTCAAGGTTGACTTTTGTGCATAGTTGACTTTTTGTCAGATGAGCTCCAAACTGTGCGATCCTCTATGAAATCAAGTCCTTGACCTAAATCAAACTTGATGGACATGTTCCATGGGTGTTATAGGGTGTATTGAATCATGTCCCAAGGTTTGGGAGCATGCATGGGTCAAAAGTCAAAGGTACAGTTGACTTTTTCCTCAAAACCCTAATTGTGGTTCTGATGAATTTGAAACTTGTTGATCAAGCTTCTTGGATTAATCCATTATTGCAAATGGATCAATGTTGTGTGTTAGAGACCCTCAAATCCTCTCTTGAAGTCTTGGCTCATGTTTTGTCCCAAAAGTCAACTTAGGGGTGAATTAGGTCAAGAAACCCTAATTCCTGGTTTTTTTATGAATGCGTCCCCTGAGGCTAAATTGACTTGCTGATTTGGTTTATTATGTCCCTTGGCAACTTAGGTTGTTCTTTTAAGCATTGGCTTATGCCCAGAGGAAAAATTCCAACTGGAGGCCCTGGTCAACCAAAACCCTAATTTGGTGACACTGACGATCTTGAGGCTTGGTCCACCTGGAATGTTACAGCCTTGTGCTTGATTCCTGAGGTGGAAGTCTTTTTGATCCATTGTGGATGTTTGAGAGGTTTAGACAAGTTGAAGATCATGTCATTCCTTGATTGATCCTTCATCTAAGAGCTCTAAGAGGGCTTGAAACCCTAATTTTGATTGTAGTGGATGCTCACCCATCTTTGGGGAGACTAATGAATATGAAAGTCCATCCATATTAAGATAATGATTTTCACAGTGATGGGAATCTAAGTGGTAAAAATTTGGGGTATGACAGATGCCCCTATTTAATCTTCTTGGACCCGAAGGTGTGAATGGCGAAGGTATTCGGGCATTCGGGGTGCAAGATGATTAAATATCGGAATACCCGAAATTTTGATGGTGGTTAGAATGGTAACTTGCACATTCATCTTATTTTGCTAAGCGATGATTCTTAGAAAAGGTAAAACTTCCCCTAGATCCTGGTTTCCTACCAAGGAACTGGTCTCAGTTCCTTTTGTAAACTTCCCCTCGATCCTGGTTTCCTGCCAAGGAACTGGTCTCAGTTTCTGAAATAAACTTCCCCTCTATCCTGGTTTCCTACCAAGGAACTGGTCTAAGTTTCTGAAATAAACTTCCCCTCGATCCTGGCTTCCTACCAAGGAACTGGTCTCAATTTCTGAAATAAACTTCCCCTCGATCCTGGGTTTCTACCAAGGAACTGGTCTAAGTTTCTGAAATAAACTTCCCCTCGATCCTGACTTCCTACCAAGGAACTGGTCTCAGTTTCTGAAATAAACTTCCCCTCGATCCTGGTTTCCTACCAAGGAACTGATCTCAGTTTCTTTTGTCAATAAACTTTCTTGACAAGGGATGTTATTCGTAGTGGCTTTCATCAAACTTCTCGCTGAATTTTCCTTGGGAGATGCCATTTAACGGAAAAAAATTGATGTCAGAGTTGTTGGGGAACCCAGTCGTCTGAGTTGTAGAGGTGCCCAAACTTCTCTGTTGGAGACACCATTTGTCGGGTCTACTGGGGAAAGCATGTCTCTTGAGATACTGTTGTCGCTTGGGGGTGTTACATCATACTTTTCTCGGGATCTCCTCGGAGAATTGCCATATGATTTGATCCAATTTTGAGGTGCCGTTGACGTTTTCATCAGCAGATCTCTCGGAGAAAAGCCGATGTATTGCTGAGTCTTTGATTAAAAGGCTTTCCCTGGGGATTTTCCTTAATCCGGGAAAGCGAAGACATCATCTTCAATGGCGAAGAGTGACGTTTGTCGAAGGTCTTCTTGCTTTTCAGAGGTTCAAGTTATCAAAGTGGTCAAGGGACCAACTTCAATTCAGAAATAAACTGGAGGATAGGTTGTTCAGACACGACGCTTCTTGACAAGGAAAGAACTGACAACTTGACTGAGAGAACTTTTATCACCAGGGGACAAGACCGACTAGAGTGATAGTGATGCAATATGAATGTGAATGTAAATCAATAATGCATGATGTATGTATGTATATGCTGACAAAACTGACGCGACATACAGACTAGTAGATGAACATGACTGGATACTCGGCCACTACGGGGGGCGAAGAGGTACCGCTGGGTTCAAAATAACAATTCTACCTTGCTTAGGAGGGATAGTCCCTGTTGGGAGCTACGTTGGTCGGACTTAGGAGGTGAGAACTCTGTCGGGGGTGTCAGATGAAACAAGGTCTCTGACACAGTTGATCCTTCGTTCAGACCTACTGGTTTAGAAAGAGTACTTTGATTCTGCACTTTGAAGCTTGATTACTTCTAGAGAAGCGATCGATGTTCTTTCGATGTTCAACAGTCAAAAGAAATTGCCATCTTTATTTTAAAAGCAGAAAAAGTTTGACAAGTAAATTCATTTTTGTTTTATTTCAAGAATCATTGATCATGTTAAGATGTCGCTCTATAAAGCTAAAACAAAATAAGAATTGCAAACAAAAGCACTAGGGCTCGAATTTTATTGATAAGATGGAAATCAGCCAAGCGCGTGATTCCATGGAGTATTTATAAAGTTTAGAAAATGGTAATTTAAGGGAAAAGGGCTACATTGAAACATAACGACTGCTATCCTTCTACCAACTTTGAATTCGGGGCATCCTGAGCTTCCGTCGAAGATGACCTTGACTGGAGTTTTCCAGATGGATGGCATGACTGCTGCTGGGGGACTTGCCCCTGTTAAACATAGTTACTTTCCATTATCCCTAATTTTTTCCTGGATTGTACTTTTGAGATTTCCAATCCATTCGGATGATTTTTTATCATGTCTCTAATTTTTTCCTGGACCGCCCTTTCAGGTTTTCAATCCTCCGAGACGTTTTTTTTATTTAGGCGAAGTATTTCTTGACTACGTCAACGTTTGTGGGGTAGGAAAATTCCTCTCCATCCATGGTTCCGAGTCTCAAGGCACCGCCTGAGAAGGCCTTCCTGACCACATAGGGGTCATCATAATTCGGAGTCCGCTTGCCCCGGGCATCAGTGAGGAATGATTGTATCTTCTTGAGCACAAGGTCTCCTTTTCTGAAGATGCGTGGTCGAACCTTTTTTTCAAACGCCTTCTTTATCCTTTGCAGATACAACTGACCATGGCATAGTGCCGTTATTCATTTTTCTTCGATCAGGTTTAGTTCGTCGTGTTGACTTTGACACCATTCAGCCTCTGTTAGCTTAGCTTCCATCAATACCCGGATTGATGGGATCTCTACTTCTATGGGGAGCACCGCCTCCATGCCATATACTAGAGAGAAAGGGGTTGCCCCTGTTGAAGTGCGGACATATGTACGATAACCGTGGAGAGCAAAGAGCAGCATTTCGTGCCAGTCTTTGTAGGTTACAACCATCTTCTGAACAATCTTCTTGATGTTCTTGTTAGCCGCTTCTACCGCTCCATTCATCTTAGGTCGGTAGGGAGATGAGTTATGGTGTTCGATTTTGAACTCTGCGCACAACTCTTTCATCATCTTATTGTTCAAGTTAGATCCATTATCGGTAATGATCTGGCCAGGAACACCATAACGGCAGATGATATTATTTTTGATAAATTGGACCACCACTTGTCGGGTTACATTGGCGAACGACGCTGCTTCGACCCACTTGGTGAAGTAGTCAATGGCTACCAGGATTAACCGATGTCTGTTCGAAGCTTTGGGTTCAATCATGCCAATCATGTCGATTCCCCATATGGAAAAAGGCCATGGGGAAGAAAGAACTTTGAGATGCGTTGGCGGTACATGGATTTTGTCTGAGTATATCTGACACTTATGACACTTTCTCATGTACTGGTAGCAGTCTGATTCCATGGTCAACCAATAGTACCCTGCTCTTAGAATTTTTCTCGACATTGTGTGTCCGTTGGCATGAGTTTCAAAGGACCCTTCATGAAGAAGTTTCCAGCCAGTCTTCTGATGGTCTTTCGGTCTTTTCTGGACGCCCCAAGTGGGTACTCCTGTTTATGAAGGAAGCTTTTGATATCATGATACCAAGGTTTGTCGTCTATGACTGCTTCAATCGTGAAGATGTAAGCGGGCCGTTCAAGGCGCATTATGTCAATCTTAGGTAAGTCGTTCCATTGACCTACACTAATCATGGAAGAGAGAGTGGCTAATGCATCAGCCATGTGATTCTCTTCACGACGGATGTGATGAAACTCGATTCTGTTGAAGAAAGGTAACAACCTTCTTGCATAATCTTTGTAAGGAATTAGTCCTGATTGGTATGTGTTCCAATCTCCTTTGATCTGATTGATAACCAGGGATGAGTCGCCATATATATCCAAGTGCTTGATCCTTAAGTCGATCATTTCTTCGAGACCCATGATACAAGCTTCATATTTGGCCTCGTTGTTTGTACACTTGAATGTCATTTGGGTGGTGAAAGGAATGTGGGTACCCTGAGATGTTATAATGATTGCCCCAATTCCGTTTCCATAATGATTGACAGCTCCGTCAAAGATAAGTCCCCATTGGGAACCTGGTTCTGGCCCTTCACCGGGTAGCGATTCATCGTAATCTTTCATTTTCAAGTACATGACATCTTCGTCTGGGAAGTCAAATCTGACTGATTCCTGATCGTCAATCGGTTGATGAGCCAAATGATTGGCTAAAATACTTCCTTTGACAGCTTTCTGAGCATGGTACTCTATGTCATATTCTGATAACAACATCTGCCAACGGGCAATCCTTCCCATGAGAGCAGGTTTTTCAAAGACATACCTGATTGGATCCATTTCGGATATTAACCAAGTAGTGTGAGGAATCATATACTGGCGAAGACGTTTGGCTGCCCAAGCCAAAGCGCAGCAAGTTTTCTCAAGCATAGTGTACCAAGTTTCACAATCCGTGAACTTCTTGCTCAAATAGTAGATGGCAGACTCTTTCCTTTTCGTTTCGTCCTGTTGGCCAAGTACACAACCCATTGAGTCTTCCAAGACTGTTAAGTAGATGATCAGTGGTCTTTCTTCCACTGGAGGTGATAGAATCGGTGGGTTCAACAAATACTTTAATACTGTCGAAGGCGGTTTGATAGTCTTCTGTCCAAATGCAGTCCTGATTCTTTTTGAGTAATTTGAAAATTGGCACACAGGTCGCGGTCATGAGGAATATAAATCTGGAAATGTAGTTCAAACGTCCCAAGAATCCCCTGACTTGTTTTTCAGTCCGCGGAGAAGGCATTTCTTGAATGACCTTGACCTTGTCAGCCGCTCGAATAACTTTGACAGGTGGGTCACATGCTCCTCCTCTGTTCTAGATTTGGCAATCATATCATCGACATATACCTCGATTTCCTTATGTATCATGTCATGAAACAGAGTAGTCATGGCCCGTTGATAGGTTGCCCCGCGTTCTTTAAACCGAACGACATTACCTTGTAACAAAAAGTCCCCCATGGGGTGATGAAGGAAGTCTTCTCCATGTCTTTCGGCGCCATTTTTATTTGATTATAGCCCGAGAATCCATCCATGAAGGAGAAGACTTTGAACTTTACTGTACTGTCAACCAGCATGTCAATGGGTGGTAAAGAAAACTCATCCTTTGGACTAGCCTTGCTCAGATCCCTGTAGTCCATACACATTCTGACCTTTCCGTCCTTTTTCAGAACTGGTACGATGTTGGCTAACCATTGAGGATATTCCGATGTGGCGAGGAAACCCGCGTCAATCGGTTTTTGTACTTCCTCTTTTATTTTGATGGCCATGTCTGGATGAGTTCGTCTCAACCTCTATTTTACTGGCGGACATTCTGATCTTAACGGTAGAGGATGTTCCATGATGCTGGTATCCAACCCTGGCATGTCCTGGTAGGACCAAGCGTATACATCGGGAAACTCTTTGAGAAGCTTTATCAAACTTTCTTTGACACCTGGACTGAGTAGTGCCCTAATCTTGACTTCTTTTCTCTCTTCCTCTGAGCCCAAGTTAACCGTTTCCAACGGCTCTTTGTGAGGTTTAATGGACCTTTCCTCTTGTCTGAGTAATTAGGAGATCTCTTCTGGAATTTCGTTGTCATCTTCTTCTTTAACCTCAAATACCAGGATTTAAAGTTGGGAGAAGGCATCGGATCGCGTGTTTCAACAGGGTTTAAGACAAGCAATCTGCATGACGTGGTGATTTGTTTTTAGAAGAGATAGAGAGAATGTGATAGTGTGTGCAGTGTATTTTTTTACTACTTGTTTTTATTATTTGTTGTTTTTTAAGGATTACCATTTTCTGAAAAACGAAAAGAGAAAACAGTAATTAATGCGGAAATTACAGAACGACGTTTATTTATTTATGATTCGGTTGATTCTTGAAACTACAACCCTATAAAATAAACTCTGTCGCTTTGGACGAAGCGAAGAGGGATATTTACAGAAAGTGAGCCCTATCAAAACATCTGTTTCACCTGGGCAGGGTGAAAGGTTAAGATAAACATGGCAATTACTTTGACTTATGAACAATATTCGGAACATCGACAGCAACCCATTGGCGACGAACTCCTCGGTGAATCACAAAGTCTGGCACCTTCCTTGATTTGTCTTCAGAAATAATGTTGATTTCTGGTGGAGCAGGATCATTGGAATCTGTCTCCTAGGCAGAGTTGTCGTAGGAGGATTCCTCAGTTGTATTTTGTAGAGTATTTGTGCTCTCAGGTGGATCTCCCCATCCAGTTGACTGGATGTCTTCGAGCCTAATACGAGAGCTTTCAGGAGCGGTGTATTTGACCATGAAGTCGTATTTGCCACTCGGTTGTCCCAAGGTGTCCCACACTTCTTTGGAACTGGAGGAGTCATCCCTTTCGATTACGTTGACCTCGGGAAAAGCATAGTTAATGAATTCTAGTCCTGCAAACTTTGCAAATTCATCGCCGTGCTGGATATTTTTTGAATGACCTGAGTGTTGATCCCATGACATGGTGGGGACGCAGGTATTCTTTTTAATGATGCTCAGCTGATTTTCATTGTTCAGCTGATTTTCTTGCCCTGAGTCTCCTGGGTACGGCTTCCAGATAGGCAGACCATCCATCGGGCCATAATAGTCGTGGTCAAAGTTGTCTTTCATCAGAGTGTCCTCCTCTAATGAATTTGGTGGAGCACGGTATCCTTCTGGATCACAATCTCCATACATCATTTCGACATCTGACCTTGGTATAAATCTCAGACTCTGTGCGGGATAGAAAAATAGTGTAGGCGCCTCTTCCTGAGACATATAACCGTCCTCGTTAAGATAGGACTTCCATTCCTCATCTGAGGAATCTCCCTCATTGATGGTATGTACTTCTTGAGGCACTGGGTGAAGGAAACCTCCACTGTGGAAGAAGTTCTGAATGGGATGTAGACTTTCACCGTTAGTGGCAGTCTGGGTACAGGTTGCAGAAAAACCAAGACCCTTCTTTGTTTTATTATCAGTGGGCATGACGAGTTGTCCCTATCCCTTTGCATTGTTACTTTGGATCACCTCGAGAGCATCTTTGTATGAAGATATTGATGTTCCTTTCTCTAGTTGATCCTCATTGCTCTCCGAAAGTGCCTGGAACTGAGTTCTAACAACCTCCTTAGGTTCTACACAAGTGGATAATGAAAGGTTACTCACGATCAAAGCTTGTTCTCCACAGACCGTGACGAGTTGGTCATTCTTGACAAACTTCAGTCTCTGGTGTAGTGTCAAAGTTACTGCCCCAGCCTGGTGTATCCAAGGCCTTCCTAATAAGCAATTGTATGTTGCTCGGATGTCCATGACCTGGAAAGTGACTAGGAAAGTGTGAGGACCAATAGTTATGGGAAGGTCGACTTCGCTGATAACTGTTTTCCTGGATCCGTCAAATGCTTTGACGACGACCTCACTGCCTCTCATCAGAGGTCCTTTGAATGATAGTTGCATCAGAGTGGACTTCGGCATGACGTTGAGAGCTTATCCGGTGTCTACCAGTACGCTGGCTAAAGCATCGTCCTGGCAGTTGACTGTGATATTGAGCGCCATGTTGTGACTTTTGCCTTCTTCTGGCAATTCCTCATCATTAAACCCCAAGTTGATGCAGGAAGTGATGTTAGAGACGATGCTATTGAACTGTCGTATTGACACATCCTGTTCCACAAAGGCCTGTTCTAAGACTTTCTGTAGAGCCTCTCTGTGGGCTTCGGAACTGAGTAAAAGAGATAACATAGAGATCTTTGAAGGAGTTTGCAACAGTTGATCGACAATGTTGTATTCACTATATTGGATGAGCTTCAGTATCTCATCGTTCTTTGAAAGATCGGGATCACTAGATTGACCGACTGGTGGATTTGGAACTTTTGTTTAAGGTTCCTTTTCTCTGAAGGGTTCTCCAACTCCTCTGTTGAAGATTCTACCGCTCTGTGTTACTCGACTGATGTCTACAATATTCACGACGGAGGGTAATGGAATTTCCTTACCATTCTCAACTGTTGTTGCACCATATTTGTAAGGGATAGCCTTAGTTGATTCATACGGCAGCGGTCCTGGCAGATAGATAACTCCAGGAGCCTTCTAATTCTTTTGACTGTCGTAAGTAACTTCAATCAATTCTTAGCTAGGAACCCTTGACTCGTCAAGTAGAGGGATGATGGTACAAACATCTTTAGTCCTTTCATGATCAGATATTACAATAACATCCTTAATCCGATCAACGAAATAGTCTGGAGTCCAGTTGATAGATCCAGAACTTAGACATAGTTGAATCTCTTTGGGAGCCAACTGACTTTGAAGGGCTGCTCGCACGAGGTAACATCCTTGATTATTTTCCGAGCAGACTCTACAGCGCTCATAGTTATGTGGTGGCACTTGGCCACGTCCTCTTTGAATGCAGTGTAACCTTACTAGATCTATTTCCAGAGATCGGACATCCTGACTTTCATGCCGAGTAGGGTTCCCATTAACCACACTGATTTGTTGCGTGTCTTCATCCATATAGATCGGAAGCCACCAGTGGTTCAATAAGTGTTGTAAAGTTCTTTGAACGAGAGCGTACCCTTGGTTACTCTCACAACATACTGTACAGTTCAGATAATCATGGGAAGTGAGAAAATCGAGTTGGACTTGTGTAGCGTGTAACTCCACCAAGCTGGTATTCATCAAACGAATATCGAAGATTTGAACCATGTTAACTTGATAAGGATTTTTATCATGGTAGTCCTGGATCCACCCAAGATCCATCTGACGCTGAAGGGCCTCTTGTACAAAAGAGAATCCCTGTTTGTTTACCGAACAAGTCAGACGGGAATTGTAATCATGTCGTGGCAGATTATGATGTTGGCTTTGCCTTGAGTGTATTGCCACCAAGTTGACATTTATTGCACGGACGTCGTGGTTCTGAATGATGTTGGAACTTGTATAAGTCATGTTAGTTCCACGAACTTGATGCTCTTGAATCCATCTGAGATCCAATTGTTCCCGTAGAGCTGATTGCACCACAGAACATCTTTGATTGTTTTTAGAGCTGACATCACACTGGTGATAATTATGAGGTGGCACATGGCCATATCCACTCTGTCTACAATGCATCTTGACCAAGTTGGCCCTTAATAAGAGTACATCGTGAATTTGATAGATGTTATTGGACTCTCCCTCTATCAAATTTACTACAGCTTTCTCGTGTTGAGGCAGCGGGTTCGTGAGAACATTCGGATTCCTATCTTTGAAAGATAAGACCCCGCTCCTAACAAGCTTTTGCACATCGGATTTGAAATTGAGACAGTTTTCTATGTTATGCCCTGGTCCTCCTTGATGATAAGGGCAAGTCTGATCAGCTTTAAACCAAAAAGGAGGATTTTCCGGTATTGTAAGAGGAGCCCTGGTTTGGATGTGTCCCTTGACCAGTATTAATGGAAACAATTCGGCGTACAACATTGGTATAGGATCGAACCCTGGTGGCCATGTTGTACGGTTGTTGTTGTACAGGACGAGCCTACTGAAGAGGTTGTTGTGTCCTTTGCTGATATTGTTGTTGATTCAGTTGGCTTTGAGCAACCTGAGGTTGATACGTAGGAACAGGCGCTGGGTTAATAGCAGGAGTTACAGCTGCTACTGGTTGGTATCGTCGCCTTTTCTTTCTGAGAGAGATATTCCCTATATCCTGCTCTTTTTTCTTAGGGAGAGCACTACCGTATCATTTTGTACTACTTGATGGTCCTGCGTCTTTAACTAAACGCCCTTCCCGGACTGCTTCCTCAAGACGAACTCCCATGCCCACCATCTCGGTGAAGTCACTGGGCGTACTGGCGACCATTCTGTCGTAGTAAAATGAGCTTAAGGTTTTCAAGAAGATCTTTGTCATCTCTTTTTCCTCAAGAGGTGGACAAATCTGAGCGGCAATTTCACGCCATCTCTGAGCGTACTCCTTAAAGGTTTCCTTGTCCTTTTGTGACATCGATCTGAGTTGATCTCTGTCCGGTGCCATTTCCAGGTTATACTTATATTGTTGAACGAAGGCAGCGCCAAGATCTCTGAAAGTGGCGATCTTAGTGCGGTTTAAACCCATGTACCTTTTTAATGTGGCACCGGTTAAACTATCCTAAAAATAGTGAATTAGTAGCTCTTGGTTCTTTGTCTGAGCTGACATTTGCCGAGCCTACATCACCAAGTGGCTCTGAGGGCAAGAGTTACCCTTGTACTTTTCGAAGTCGGGCACCTGGAACTTGTGCGAAACTTTCACATTGGGGACCAAACAAAGGTCTGCGACGTCCTTTCCCAATAAATCCTGACCGCGAAGGGCTTACAGTTCTTTCTGCATCTCCAGGAATTGTTCCTGGAACTCATTCATTCTGTCGAACATACTTTCGTTTCCACCAGAGGGTATCTGTGGAATCTGTCCTTTCGGGACAGTGTGTAACACGGGTGGTGGTATAGTCATTATGGCCGAGACTCTCGGGGCCTCCCGAAGTTTGTAACCTTCAGGAGTTGCTGTCATGCCCCTGGCATCTTCACTTTCCCGAAGTCTGAAACCTTCAGGCCCAGCGGCTCCTACTGCGGTTTCTGGATCTTCAGTGATCGGCGGAACATATCCTTCCGGGATATAGTTGATAGGCATGCCCCAGAGACGATCTTTCGGCATTTTATACCTAGGATCATACTTTTCCACTATGGGTATTAATGTGATCTCTGAGATCACAGTCCTTTGTTGTTGCGTCTGAGCTTCTGCCAGAGCTTGCATGTCGTTATGAAGCTTTATCATATACTCTTTTAGAGTGTCGATCTCTTTCCTCAACTCTCTGTTCTCTTCCTCGAGATCATCCATCTTTTTTTGACGATTGGCCCGAGTATTATACGAATGAGACAGTTTGACTCTAGAATCGAGACGCAAACGTGAGATTCGTAGGTAAGATAAAATGCGTTATGCGAGAATGATGAATTATATGCAATGATTATATTAATTGATTTTTTGTTTAATCAAAATAAACTTCGACAATAGGATTGCAAATATCAAACAGTGGGGAAACCCCGTTTTATTGAATTCAAAGGATTGTAGAAATGGAAATACAGTAATTTACATAGTGCTGCGAAAGGAAATCTAAACTTATGGGTCCTGAGTCCTCTCTAAGGAGAGCTCGGGTGTTGGTTCTGGTACTTTCCTTTTCTTTGACCGGGGCTCTTCGGCCGTTGTCGGGTTGTCATTCCTTTGCCAAGCGAAAGGAGCGACCATATTCCTCTGGTCATCCTGATTTTCTACAGCATGTTGCTCTAAAATCTCAATCAGAGCATCTTTATCTTTCAATAGTTTCTGTATTTTCTTACACTCCACATTGAGAATACGGTACTTGTTCCTCCAAGACCCCTTCTCCTGCTGAACTTTGTTGAGAGTAACTTGAAGTTTTCCCGTATCAGACATAAAGTAAAGGACGTGGTCCCTTAACGGAAGAACTTCCTGACGAGGGTAAGGCATCCTCAGCTTGACAGCTCTAGTTTATACCCAGTGGAGATAAGGCTCCACCGAGACACAATCCGACTTTCCTAGAGACTCTCTTCCTTTCCTGTGAACGTGTTTCCAGACATGCATTATTTCTGTCTTTAGTGCTCTGTCATTTTCTCCTTCCTTGAAGAAAAGACCTTCCAGATGAGCATTTTGCGGGACATACCTCATCGGGTATCCAAATTGACGACGAACTAAAACTGGATGATAGTTGATTCCTTCCTTAGTTCCTATAAGGGGTACATTTGGGAAATTTCCACAATAGTCAATGATTTTGATCCCGTCATAGATTCGATTGTACTAATCGATGTCATAGTTGGTAAGAGACATGATTCTCTACGACCAACATAAAGTATTCTTTTGATCCAAAAATGCAGGAGACTTTGGCAAATGGGAAGTGAACCATTTGTACAGCAGGGGAACACAGCATGTGATCATTCCTCCGCTGTACAAATTCCTTAAGTGTACCGAATGATAAGCATCGGCGAGCAAGGTCGGTACAGGGTTTCCAATCAAAAGAATCTTAATGGCATTGATATCTACAAAGTTATCGATGTTGGGAAACAAAAATAACCCATAGGTAAGCAAAACAAAGATGCTTTCGAAAGCGACCATGTTCCCTATACTAGCAAAGTACAGAGCTTTATTTATCAAGAACTGGGCTGGCAAACCCTGGATTCCACCCTTAGTGGTCATGTGAGTGCTGACTTCTGACTCGTCCAAATAGACTGCTCTTGCGATGGTTTGATCCTTTGGAATTTATTCCAGTCCAAAAAAGGGAGCTTGATCAGTAATATTTAAACTGTCAGGTGATAGTACTCCTCCAGTGTTGGTGCTAGTTGATAATCCGGGGATGTGAAATAGTGATAGACCGGATCGTAGAACTGGATTAGCGTGGATAGGATTCCTTCAATTACATGGACCCTTAACAAGGACAACAGTCCTCCATACTTGGCTCTGAAAGCTTCGGGGTTGGTGATCATTCTCACCAGACCTCTTAAATCCTCCAGTTTTGGAACCTTGAAGGTGTATTTATGAGTTTTCCTTCTACCAAAATCCATTAGCGCAATTTCCTTTCTCTGACATTTGCAATCATTGTCTTAGTTTAATTTGAAAAAGAGAGACTAGAAGAGAAGTTTTTTTTTTGGTTTTTTAATGTTTTTTAAATGAATGTATGAATGCAGCACACAAAAACATAGAAAAAATATGGGGTCAAAGGGTCGGTGTCATGGAGTCAAGGCTCTACCCCCCCCCCCCCCAAAGGTTTATACTAGTGATTTTTTGTACCTGTCCGCAAAATCATTGACCTCTCTTGGGATAACAACAGCAAGCAAATCGCCAGCGAGCTGATGCATCTTAGAGTGATCTCAGATGAGGGTAGTATCGCATGACAACTATTTATGATAGCTTCCGCACTACAAAATGGTTTCAGCCTACTAAAAACCTCAGCTTCTCAGATAACCCAGTCGACCACACTACTTTCAACAACCGAAGTCGTATAGGCAATGTATCTGCAAAGGGAGTCTCCACTGAGTTTGATGGTCGACCAGGGACTCTTAACTGGGATTCACTCCCTGCAAGATTACTCGTATTGCCATCACCTATCTTAGGTGTATACTCAATCTTTCCACATGCGGCATCACACGCATTCCCATTAGCAAAAGAATAAACACAAATATCAATTAGGAAAAGCAGTATATATATTTGTCTTAATCATCCTAGACCTCTAGTCTTATGCTCCTATACAGACAATGACTCCCCAGAAGAGTCGCCATTTCTGTGACATCTTGTTGAATTTTTAAAGGTTTCCACCGAAGATCGTAAGAAAGAGAACTGGGCCCCACGGTGGGCGCCATTTTTCTGTAGCGCGATTTTTGTGGTCCTGAGTCATGATCTCTTGGGTACTACAGTTCGATTCATTTTTTATCCTATTGAGCTGATTAAGGAAGGGAAATAGATGTCTCCAATTAACCCTGCTTGCATACTGAGTTTGAACAACGGTCTGTTAGGTTACAGATGTGATTAAGATGTGTGTCCCTCTTCGGTTTATTTCGTTTAAAATTACAATGTCTGGATCATTTGCGAGTTTTTTTGGTAGGATGTTAGGACTTGGTGCTTTTGGGTTGATATATGGGGGTACTGGATTTTGGGTTGTTGATTAGTATGCTCGCTAAGATTTTTGTAATCTTATGCCTCCAAGATGTGAAGCTAAAAGGTTAGAGAGAGTTTGTCATCTTTAAAGAGGAATTGTTGATGTTTGTGTGCTGTGAGCAAGGCACAACTTTGATGCTAAAAGGTTGATTGACTCAACCGGGGTTTTCTTTATACAAAGCCTAAGAGGAGGCTAGAAGTTTGACTTCTCCGGGGAAAATGTTTTTTCTGTCTTGTACAAAGCCCAAGATTGAGGCTAAAAGGGGATTGACTCAACAAGAGAGTCCTTTATACTCAACAAGAGAGTGTTTTTCTATCTCGTACAAAGCCCGAGATTGAGGCTAAAAGGTTGACTCAACAAGAGAGTATTTTATACTCAACAAGAGAGTGATTTTATATGTCTTGTACAAAGCCCAAGACGGAGGCTAAAAAGGTGTTTGACTCAACTAGAGAGTCTGAAAAGGTTAGCTCCGCTGGGGAGAATCATTTGTATAAAGCCCAAGAGGAGGTTGTCTTACCGCTGTGGATTCTGGAGATCCGGAGGCGGGTCCAAGTTGTAGCGAGCGATTTTGGACGCGGTTCTTAAGCGCTGGTCGCTCTCTGCGGTTGAGCTTAAACTACAGGTCGATTCATTTTTTATCCTATTGTGAGCTGAATAAGGAAGGGAAATAGATGTCTCCAATTAACCCTGCTTTGCATACTGAGTTTAAACAGCAGTCTGTTAGGTTACGGATGCGATCAATGTGGAGGGGGGGCCTTTGTACTGGTTATTTGTATTTTGGCCAATACGGTTTTCTTTCTTTCTTGGACTTTCTAGCGGGGAACAAGGGTTAGGATGTTTGGACTGATGCTTTTGAATTACTGCTTTTGATTGATGGAGATATGGGATTTGGGTTTTTTATTTAGTGTGCTCGCTAAGATCTTTTCTTTCGATCTTATGCCTACGTATTCCCGTTTACCGAAACAGGGAAATCAGAGCGTTCGTAGTTCCTCCTATTCTATGGGAGGAAAAGGGTGTTTTGGTGTCTTGTTCAAAGCCCAAGACGTGAAGCGAAAGGTGTTTGTATCTTGTTCAAAGCCCAAGATGTGAAGCTGAAAAGTCTATTTGTATCTTGTTCAAAGCCCAAGATATGAAGCTAAAAGGGTGTTGTCTTTAGAGAGAATTTGTCATCTCTAAAGAGGGGGTTGTATGTCACAACTGTTTATAAAGGAGAATTACTTTAACCGGGATTTGTGAATCCGGCAATGCCATAATTTCCTTTAAAGGAGGTTTTAACCTGAAGGAGAAGACTTTAACTCAGTGTAGATCAATGTTATCTTTCCTTAGGAATTTCTCATGCTAAAGGAGGGACAGTGGCATGGATGTAGATGATCCAGAGGCTTGCCGCTTACAGCGATTAGATGAAGGGGAAAGGAGTTGTTGATGTTTGTGTACTGTGAACGATGCACAGCTTTGATGCTAAAAGGTTAATTGGATTAACCAGTGGTTTTCTTATACGAAGCCTAAGAGGAGGCTAATATGTGTCTCGTACAAAGCCCGAGAGAGAGGCTAAAAGGGGTTGATCTTACAAGAGGATCTTTTATACTCAACAAGAGAGTGTTTTTGTATCTCGTACAAAGCCCGAGATGGAGGCGAAAAGGTTTGACTTAACAAGGGAATCTTTTGGTATCTCGTATAAAGCCCGAGATGGAGGCTATTTGACTCAACAAGAGAGTTTTTTGTATCTCGTACGAAGCCCGAGATGGAGGCTATTGTTTATTTAGCTCAATCAGAACCTTTTTGTATCTCGTATAAAGCCCGAGATGGAGGCGAAAGGGGTTATTGACTCAACGAGGGAGTCTCTTATGTGTCTCGTACAAAGCCCGAGAAAGAGGCTAAACGTTGTTTGACTCCACTGGGGAGAATCATTGTACAAAGTCCAAGAGGAGGCTAACTTCACTGGAGAAGGATCATTATACAAAGCCTAAGAGGAGGCTATCGTAACTGTTCAGTTGAGTGACAGGTCCAGTATACTGATTTTGAAAGAGGAAATCAGTTCTTATATAAGCAACATTGTACTCAGGGATTTGATTCGAGGATCTGGGTTATGTCCTTTTCTTTAAGGAAATGGGAAATCCGAAGGGTATTGAGACTGTCCGAGTCTGCGGGTTTCATTCCTATTTAATGAAGGAGTCACTTGAGAATGTCGTTGAGACTCAAGGATATTAGACTGTCCGTGTCTAGAGTTTTATCTTCTGTACTATGCTTTGAGAAATAGTAGTAGACTCTATGAAAGGACTGTTCTATGAAGATGACTAGGTTCTGTTCCTATACCTCTAGGAGGTCGTCGGGACAATTTGTACGAAGCCCAAGAGGAGGCTGGAAACTTTTAAGAAGCCGACGGGTCCTTGTACGAAGCCCAAGAGGAGGCTATCATTCCCGAAGGAAGAGATCATTATATGAAGCCTAAGAGGAGGCTGTGAATACTTCTAAGAAGCCGTAGGGTCCTTGTACTAAGCCCAAGAGGAGGGTAGGTTGCTTTTAGGAAGCCTGTGGGTCCTTGTACGATGCCCAAGAGGAGGCCGATTGCTTTTAAGAAGCCGATGGGTCCCCAAACCCCGAGAAATTCAAGGCAATGCTATTCACCGAGAATAGATCAAAGTCAGGAAAGTTCGAGAATTTGGAAGAAACTCAAGAGATGCAATTCACGGAGAAGAGATCATCTCTGGGGAATAGAGTTTCTTGACAACTTCTATGAGTGACAGTCTATGAAAGGGTTCACAGAGAATGCTGCTTTTCATATCTCCATATTGTTTAACCCCAAGAGGAAGGAAGACTGTGTCTGGTAATCCTATGGGGATCTAGTTTAGACTATTTCTAAGAGTGATTGAAACGGCTTTTCCTAGTGCTAGACGTAGTTGCCGGGGAAACTCTAAATATCTATACTATTATTACACAGTTGATATGAGTTTATGAAAGAAGACTTACAGCAAAACATCCCCACAATACAGTTATATATATATGAGTTTATGAAAGGAGACTTACAGTGAAACAGCCCCATAATACAGTTATATACATATGAAAGCGGTAAATGAAAGCAATAACCACTTACTCGGTTGTAGAGCTTCCATGTTGTTTGGTTAGTTGTTCAACAAAGAAAGATTGAAAACAACAGTATATTCAAAATCAAAGGAGAAAGTGCTTTGAAAAAGAAAGATTTGGGGCTTACAGCTCAAGGAGAGGCCCAGGGTTTTATTAGTGAGTGCACTGTTTGAATTTGTACAGAGGGACTTATACAAGTGACTGAGGCCCAAAATGGTTTTCTGTACAAAGGGATGGGTCTTACACTCTCTCAAGAGGCCCAAAAAAAGGTTTTAAGAAAAGGAGTGGGGCTTATAACACGAGGGTAGGCCCAGATGATTTTTCCGTTTGAAATGGCGATCGCGCCGAGGTTTTCTTTTAACGCATAGGGACTTATACAATAAGTGAGGCCCAAAAAGGTTTTTTGGGGATTGGGTCTTACACTCTAATAGAGGCCCAAAAGTTTTGAATGGGTCTTATAGCTCGAGGAGAGGCCCAAAGGTTATTTTGAAAAGGCGACGATCGCGCCGTTTGTTTTTGACGGTATCAGGACTTATACAATACGGAGGCCCAAAATGTTTTGGTCAAGAAAGGATTAGGTCTTACACTCTATTAGAGGCCCAAAAAGTTTTAAGAAAAAGAAATGGGTCTTACTACTCGAGGGTAGGCCCAGGTTTATTTTAAAAAAGGCGACGATCACGCCGATTATTTGAAAATGTACAGGGGGACTTATACAACGAATGAGGCCCAAAAAGGTTTTCTGTACAAGGGTGTTGGGTCTTACACTCTAATAGAGGCCCATGAATGTTTGAAAAAATTTGATGAGGTTTGAAAATCAAAGAAATCCTAATTTTATCATTTTAAAAGTAAATTCTTAAAAGAAAATCAATACAAAATGATAAAAATACCAAATAAGCAACTTGTGATTTTTGGTTGGGGTTTGAAAAATGATGTTTTAATCACAAGATGAAATAAAATTCATTTGGTCTTGATTTTCAATATGAGAATTCACTTTTAAAATGTTTTAAAACATTAAAAAGGAATTTATTCCCAAAAATACTAATTATATTAAATAAATAATATAAAACTAATTTTTTTGTGGAATAAAATATTTTGGAGTATGAATAAGAAGTGTGTAAAACAGATTTTGAAAATGATGATTTTTGCTATGTAAAAGAATTGGTTGAGTTTTGAAGATAAACTAAGAAAAAAAAAGAATGTGATGTCACAACATCACTCATGAGACATCACTCATGAGTTTTCAACATCTTTTTTATCAAACTTCCAACACCCATAACTTTCTCAAATCTCAATGGTTTGAGACAAAATTTATATGCATCTGGCCCAGAATTTCACAAGGAATCCAATGGTGATGGTAGTTTTTTCAGAACACACTCCCTCCTCAAAACCCGATAGTGGTTTTGAAAAGGACCTATAATTGCATTTTCTGTGCTACACTTTGATACAGGCATGGATTACATGGTGAACTAGCCCAAACACAACATATACAACATGTATGAGATGTGTATGATCAATGGACTTCAAAGCAATGCATGATTTCAAGGATTCCAAGTTGTGATGCTTACCTCTTTTTGAGCTTTTTGGAGTTTTTGTGCAATCTGTCAAGCCTCTTGTTCCAGAAATAATTTGATGCTTTAGACACACTCAAATGATCCCTTAGAAGCTTTTAGGATGATTGGAATCAACTGGTACCTGCAAAAACACAAACTGTCCCTTTCTTGCAAAAGGGGTTAAAAGTGACCAAAATAGCAACTCTCTCAAATGGTGTTCCAGATGTTGGGAACCATTTGGGACAGTTCAAGGATGATATTTGGAGTGTGTTTGAGGTTTTATCTGGTTTGGAAAGTGACTGAATCAAGACATGGCTTGAAAAATGCAAAAAAGTGCCATTTTGAGGTTTTGAGAAGTGACTTTGTGATTTTGTGATTACAGGTCACTTGTGATAGTTTGCATAGCTTACATATGATATATATGAGGTGTGTGTGTGATTAGTTTGAGTGGAATTGCTTTCTAACTCAAAAACTCAGAATTACTTGCTTTGGAAGGCATATTTGTGGTGAAAGAAGAGATTTTGAGGAAAGCATCTGTTTGATGGCTTTGGTGTACTCAAACTGATCACAAATGAGCTCTATTTATAGTAGAGCAAGTTTGTTTTCGCAGCAACAGTGAATGGTGGCTGCAGCAGAGGTTTGGCCAATGTTGGCCAATGAAAATCCAAGTCTCCTCTAGCCATTGACTAGAGGTTAGGGCACAGAGCTTTGGTTCCCTACTTGTTGGAGGAATGTTGACTGAATTCAGTTGCAAATGTGTCAGTCCATGCCACCTCTAAGCATCTATTAAATGCTCCAATCCAAAATTGGAGTCTTGTCCCTCTTTTAGGGATTTTTAGGAATAGCATGCTACTTCTTGTTCCAAGGACGTTGGAGGCTTGGCTCAGTGATTGTCCCCTTTAGATTTGATCCTCAGAGGTGTCCAAAGTGATGACAAGGCTTGGAAACTCGTGTGGCATAAGAAATGTGCAAATCTGCCCCATGAAAAATTCAGCTGCAGCAAGCCGTTTTGTAAAATTCATAACTCCCTACTCGAGTATGCTACAAGGACGTTCTACACCTTTCTGGAAAGCTGAGACAACGTACTTCAACTTTGATGTTGGACTTTGGTCTTGGTTCAGCTTGCAAAGTCATCAAAAATGGCCTTGAACTTGTGTAGTCGAATCTGTCCCAAAAGCTGTCATGAAAATTCTGCATTATCAATGCTTCTTGCGAAAATCATATCTCCCTGCTCGAGTATGCTACAAGGACGTTCTACACCTTTCTGGAAATCTGAGACAACGTACTTCAACTTTGATGTTCAAGGTTTGGCTTGAATCAACTTGGATCATGGAGAAAAACATCCTTGAAGTTGGGACATTCTTGCTGGAAAAATATTAGTGATGTCCTATATGCAATGTCAGAACATCAGACATTGAACATTAATAATTCCAAACTTTAATCACTTTTATCTTTTAATCCACTATGACATTTTGATTTGCAGTGAATTGCATCTTTGATGCTGGTCTTGCATGGTGACAAAGCTTGAAAATTGGGGTGGCACAAGAAAAGTGCACAAAATCTGTCCTAAAAAATCAGCTCGAGCAAGGCCTGTTGTGAGGTTCATAACTCCTTGCTCAAGTTGAATTAATGGGAGTTCAAATACATTTTGGAAAGCCCTAATGATATACTTTAACTTTAATGTTTGACTTTGGTCTTGGTTCAGCTTGCAAAGTCATCAAAAATGGTCTTGAACTTGTGTAGTCAAATCTGTCCCAAAAGCTGTCATGAAAATTCTGCTTTATCACTGCTTCTTGCGAAAATCATATCTCCCTGCTCGAGTATGCTACAAGGACTTTCTACACCTTTCTGGAAAGCTGAGACAATGTACTTCAACTTTCATGTTTGACTCCAGACCTGGTTCAACTTGGATCATGGAGAAAAACGTCCTTGAAGTTGGGGCATTCTTGCTGAAAAAATATTAATGATGTCCCTATGCAATGTCAGAACATTGGACATTAAGAATTCCCAACTTTGATCACTTATATCTTTCAATCCTCATGATATTTTGAGTTAATTCTTTCTACAATGTTGAAGTATCAAATACCCTCTTTAAAAGTAGCCCTTACTCAAAATCAATGGATGCTTGGATCAATAGTTACAACCTTGAAAAGTTGTGCACTTGAACATGATTTTAACTTAGAAAAAAAATTCTAAGTTTCTTTCAATTTGATCAATTTTGCAATTTTGCATGATTTCTTGATTTAAATTTGATCAAATTAAATCATCCATCATATTTTCCTGAGTAATGGCTTGTGAAGCTCATAGTTGACCAAAAAGTCAAACTTTGACTTTTTGCGTCAGTTGACTTTGTATTAGATGAACTTGAGGCTTGATCCACCTGGAATTTTGCACTCTTGTGCCTAATTCTTGATGTGGGAGTCCTCTTGATCCTTTGTGGATGTTTAAGAGGTTAGACAAGTTGAAGATTATGTCATTCCTTGATTGATCCTTTGTCTAAAGGCTCTGAGAGGGCTTGAAACCCTAAGCTTGATTGTAGTGAATGCTCAACAATTCCTTGAGGAGATTGATGAGGCATAAAGGTACATCTGTATTGTGCTGATGATTTGCACAATGATGGGAAATCTAAGTGGTCAAAATTTGGGGTATGACAGATGCCCCTATTTAATCTTCTTGGACCCGAAGGTGTGAATGGCGAAGGTATTCAGGCATTCGGGGTGCAAGAGGATTAAATATCAGAATACCCGAAATTTTGATGGTGGTTATGAATGGTAGCTTACGCATTCATCTTATTTAGCTAAGCAATGATGATTAGAAAAGGTAAACTTCCCCTCGATCCTGGTCTTCAGCCAAGGAGCTGGTCTCAGTTTTCTTTCGAAATAAACTTCCCCTCGATCCTTGTTTCCTACCAAGGAACTGGTCTTAGTTTCTGATTTAAACTTCCCCTCGATCCTGGTTTCCTACCAAGGAACTGGTCTTAGTTTCTGATTTAAACTTCCCCTCAATCCTGGTTTCCTACCAAGGAACTAGTCTTAGTTTCTGAAATAAACTTCCCCTCGATACTGGTTTCCTACCAAGGAACTGGTCTCAGTTTCTTTTGTCAATAAACTTTCTTGACAAGGAACGCTGTTAGTATCAGTTTTCCTTCAAACTTCTCGCCGAATTTTCCTGGGGAGATGCCATTTTAGGGGAAAAAGTTTGACGTTAGACTCGCTGGGGAGCCCAATCGTCTGAGTAGTAGAGTTGCACAAACTTCTCTGTTGGAGACGCCATTTGTCGACTCTATCTGGGGAAAGCGAGTCTCTTGAGAGACTGTTTTCGTTTGGGGGCTTACATCATACTTTTCTCGGGATCTTTTCGAAGAAATGCCATATGATGGGATCCAATTTTGAGGTGCCGATGACCTTTTCATCAGTGGTTTTTTCGGAGAAAAACTGCCGTACCGCCGAATCTCTTATTAAGAGACTTTCTCTGTGGATTTTCCTTAATCCGGGAAAGCAAGGATATCGTCTTCGATGGCGAAAAGCGACATTTGTTGAAAGTTTTCTCTGGCTTTTCAGAGGTTCAAGTTATCAAAGTGGTCGAGTGCCGACTTTGATCTAAAGATACACTGGTGGCGAGATTGTTCAGACACAACATTTCCTGACGAGGAAAGAACTGACAACTCGATTGAGAGAACTCCTATCACTAAGGGACAAGACCGGCTAGAGTGATAGCGATGCAATATGAAATGTGAATGCAAATCAATCATGCATGATGTATGTATGTATATGCGTACAAAACTGACGCAACATACAGTTTAAAGGATGAACACGACTGGATACTCGGCCATAATGGGGCATGTAGAAATATCACTGGTTCAAGATAGCAATTCTGCCTTGCTTAGGAGAAATGGTCCCTGTTGGGGGCGACGCTAGTCGGGCTTAGGAGATGAGAACTCAGCCGAGGATGTCAGACGAAACATGGTCTCTGACATTGTTGATCCTTCATTCAGGCGTACTGGTCTAGAAGGAGTACTTTGATTCTGCACTTTGAAGTTCGCTTACTTCTGGAGAAGCAGTTGAGGTTCTTCTGATGTTTAACAGTCAAAAGAAATTGCCATCTTTATTAAAAAGCAGAAAAAGTTTTAACAAGTAAATTCATTTTTGTTTTATTTCAAGAATCGTTGATCATGTTAAAAACGTCATTCTGTAAAGCTAAAACAAATAAGAATTACAAACAAAAGCACAAGGGTTCAAATTTTATTGATAAGATCGAGATCAGCCAAACGCGTGATTCCAAAGAGTATATACAAAGTTAGAAAATGGTAATTTACAGGGAAAAGGGCTACGTTGAAACATAACGACCACTATCCTTCTACCAACTTTGAATTCGGGACATCCTGAGCTTCTGTCGAAGATGACCTTGACTGGAGTTTTCCTCTAATGGATGGTGTAACTGCTGCTACTGCTGAGGGACTTGCCTCTGTTGAACATAGTTACTTGCCATTATCCCTAATTTTTTCCTGGATTGTACTATGATGTTTCCAATCCACCGGGATGATTTTTTTTATTTTGTCTCTAACTTTTGCCTGGACCGCCCTTTCGGGTTTTCAATCCACCGAGACATTTTTTTTTAGTTTAGGCGAAGTATTTCTTGACTACATCAACATTCGTGGGGTAGACAAATCCCTCTCCGTCCATGGTTGCAAGTCTCAAGGCGCCGCCTGAGAAAGTTTTCGTGACCACATAGGGGCCATCATAATTCGGAGTCCACTTGCCTCGAGAATCAGTGAGAAAGGATTGTATCTTCTTGAGCAGTTTAAAGATTGGCGAGCATGTCGCGGTCACGAGGAATATGAATCTGGAGATGTAGTTCAAATGTCCCAGGAATCCCCTGACTTGTTTTTCAGTTTTTGGAGAAGTCATTTCTTGAATGGCCTTGACCTTGTCAGGATCAACCTCAATTCCTTTCTGCCTGACGATGAACCCTAGTATTTTCCCTGAACGGACACCGAAGGTGCACTTGTTGGGATTCAAGCGGAGCTTGAATTTTCTTAGACGTTCGAACAATTTTGACAGATGTTCAACGTTCTCACTCTCTATTTTTTATTTTGCAATCATATCATCGACATATACCTCGATTTCTTTGTGTATCATGTCATGAAACAGAGTAATCATGGCCCTTTGATAGGTTGCCCCGGCGTTCTGTAAACTGAACGGCATTACCTTGTAACAAAAGGTGCCCCATGGGGTAATGAACGAAGTTTTCTCCATGTCTTTCGGCGCCATTTTGATTTGGTTATAGCCCGAGAATCCATCCATGAAGGAGAAAACTTTGAACTTTGCTGTACTATCTACAAGCATGTCAATGTGTGGTAAAGGAAAGTCATCCTTTGGACTTGCCTTGTTTAGATCTCTGTAATCAATACACATTCTGACCTTTCCATCCTTTTTGGGAACGGGTACGATGTTGGCTAACCATTGAGGATATTCTAATGTGGCGAGGAAACCTGCGTCAATCTGTTTCTGTACATCCTCTTTGATTTTGATGGCCATGTCCGGGTGAGTGCGTCTCAACCTTTGCTTTACTGGCGGACATTCCAATCTTAATGGTAAGTGATGTTCCACGATGCTGGTATCCAAACCTGGCATATCCTGATAGGACCAAGCGAATACATCGGGGAATTTGTTGAGAAGCTTTATCAAACCCTCTCTAGCAGTTGGACTGAGCAGTGCCCCAATCCTGATTTCTTTTCTCTCTTTTTCTGAACCCAAGTTTACCGTTTCCAACGGCTCTTTGTGAGGTTCAATAGTCCTTTCCTCTTGTCTGAGTAGTCGGGAGATTTCTTCTGGAATTTCGTTGTCATTTTCTTCTTCAGCCTCGAATACCGGGAACTCAAAGTTGGGAGAAGGCATCGGATCGTATGTTTCAACGGGGTGTAAAACAAGCAATCTACATGACGTGATGATTCGTGTTTAGAAGAGATAGAGAAAATGCAAGTGTGTGCAGTGTATTTATTTTACTGCTTGTTTTTATTTTTAAATGTTTTTTAGGATTACCATTTTCTGAAAAAGCAAAAATAGAAAAGAGCAAATAATGCAGAAATTACAGAACGACGTTATTTTATTAATGCATAAGTCGGTTCTTGAAACTACAGCCCTATAAAACAAAACTCTATCGCTTCGGGCAAAGCGAAGAGGGAAATTTACTGAAAGCGAGCCCTATCAAAACATCTATTTCACCTGGGCAGGGTGAAAGGTTAAAGATGTCAATTACTTTGACTGATGAACGACCTTCGGAACCTCGACAGCAACCCATTGGCGGCGAACTCCTCGGTGAATCACAAAGTCTGGCATCTTCCTTGATTTGTCTTTAGAAATAACGCTGATTTCTGGTGGAGCGGGATCATTGGAATCTGTCTCCCAGGCAGAATTGTCGTAGGAGAATTCCTCTGTTGCATTTTGCATAGCATTTGTGCTCTCAGGTACATCTCCCCACCCAGTTGGCTGGATATCTTCGAACCTGATATGAGAGCTTTCGGGCGCAGTGTACTTGACCATAAAGTCGTACTTTCCACTTGGTTGTCCCAGGGTGTCCCACACTTCGTTGGAACTAGAGGAGTCATCCCTCTCGATGACATTGACCTTGGGAAAAGCATAGTTGATGAATTCAAGTCCTGCGAATGTTGCGAATTCATCTTCATGTTGAATAGTTTCCGAATGACCTGAGTGTTGATCCCATGACATGGTGGGGACACAGGTACTCTGTTCAATGACGGTCAACTAATTTTCATCACTCGGCTGACTTTCTTGCCCTAAGTCTCCTGGGTAAGGCTGCCACATTGGCAGGCCATCCATCGGGCCATAGTAGTTGTGATCAAAGTTGTCTTTCATCAGAGTGTCTTCCTCTAATGAATTTGGCGGACCACGGCATCCTTCCGGATCACAACCTCCGTATATCATTTCGACATCTGATCTTGTTATAAATCTCAGACTTTCTGTAGGAAAGCAAAAAGGCATAGGCACCTCTTCCTGAGACATATAACCGTCCTTGTTAAGGTAGGACTTCCACTCTTCATCTGTGTCAGAGGGATCTTCCTCATTGATAGCATGAACTGTCTGAGACACTGGGTGAAGGAAACCTCCACTGTGGAAGAAGTTTTGAAGGGGATGAAGACTTTCATCATTGGCAGCTGCCTGGGTACAGGTTGCAAAAAAACCAAGACCCTTCTTTGTTTTATTATCAATAGGAATGACAAGTTGTCCCCATCCTGTTGTATCGGTACTCTCGACCGCTTTGATAGCATCTTTGTATGAGGAAATCGAGGTTCCTCCTTTGAAATGATCGTTCTTGCTCACCGATAGTGCTTGGAACTGCGTTCCAATAACCTCCTCGGGTTTTATTCTAGTAGATGATCACAAGTTGCTTACAAGCAAGGCTTGTTCCCCACAAACTGTGACAAGTTGATCGTTCTGAATGAACTTTAGCTTTTGGTGGAGGGTCGAAGTGACCGCTCCAGCCTGGTGTATCCAAGGTCTTCCTAATAAACAATTGTATGTTTCCCGAATGTCCATGACCTGGAAAGTGACTTGAAAAGTGTGAGGACCAATAGTTATGGGAAGATCGACTTCGCCGATAACTATTTTTCTGGATCCGTCGAATGCTTTGACGACAACCTCGCTGACTCTCATCGGACGGCCTTTGAATGATAATTGCATCAAAGTGGACTTTGGCATAACATTCAAGGCTGACCCTGTGTCTACCAGTACGCTGGCTAAAGCATCGTCCTGGAAGTTAACTGTAATATTGAGCGCCATGTTATAACGGTAACCCTCTTCAAGTAATTCTTCATCACTAAATCCCAAACTATTGCAGGAAGTGATGTTAGAGACAATGCTATCGAACTGTCTAATTTTTACATCCTGTTCCACAAAGGCTTGCTCCAAGATTTTCTGTAGAGCCTCCCTATGGGCTTCTGAACTGAGTAACAGTGATAATACTGAGATCTTTGAAGGAGTTTGTAACAGCTGATCAACAATGTTATATTCACTCCTTTGGATGAGCTTCAGCATCTCATCATTATTTTTCGAAAGGTCGGGATTACTGGATTGACCGACTGGCAGATCAGGAGCTTCTGTCTGAAGTTCCTTTTCTTTGTTAGGTTCCCCAACCCCCCGATTGAAGATTCTACCACTCCGTGTTACATGACTGATGTCTGCAATATTCACGACGGAGGGTAATGGAATTTCCTTTCCATTCTCAATTGTTGTTGCACCGTATTTGTAAGGGATTGCCTTAGCTGATTCATACGGTAGTGGTCCCGGAAGATAGATGACTACGGGAACCTTATGATTTTTCTGACCATCATAAGTGATCTCGATTTGTTCCTGGTTGGGAACTTTAGATTCGTCAAGCAGAGGGATAATGGCAAAAACATCCCTGGTCTGGTGATGACCAGAGATGGTGACAACATCCTCAACTTGATCAGCAAGGTAGTTCGGCGTCCAGTTGGTGGGTTCGGGACCTGGATATGGACGAATTTCTCCACGATCCACCTGCCCCTGAAGAGCTGCTCTCACAAGGTAACACCCTTGGTTGCTTTCTGAACAGACGGTACAACTGTCATAATTGTGTAGTGGCACCTGGCCACGCCCACTTTGAATACAATGTAACCTCACTAGGTTACCTTCCACTGATCGGACATCCTGACTTTGATGACGAGTAGGATTCCTATTACTGATACTAATCTGCTGAGTATCTTCATCCATGTAGATTGGCATCCACCAATGATTTAACAAGTGCTGAAGTGCCTCCTAGACAAGGGTACAACCTCGATCGTTTTCGCAACCTGCTTTACAGCTTTGATAGTCGTGTGATATTAAGAATCCGAGTCAGACCTATTCAGCATGTAACTCTACCAGGTTGGTATTCATCACGCGAATGTCAAAGATTTGAACCATATTAATCTGATAAGACTTCATATCATGGTAGTCTTGGATCCATCCAAGATCCATCTGACGCTGGAGGGCCTCTTGTATGAAGGAGCATCCCTGTTTGTTTACCGAGCAAGTTAGACAGGAACTGTAATCATGCCGCGGAAGATTATGATACTGGTTTTGCCTTGAGTGCATCGCCACCAAGTTGACATTCATTGCACAGATATCATGGTTCTGAATAACGTTGGAATTCATGTAAACCATGATAACTCCACGAATTCGGTGCTCTTGGATCCATCCGAGATCCATCTGTTCCTGTAGAGCTGATTGCACTACAGAACATCCCTGGTTGTCTTTAGAGAAGATATCACACTGGTGATAGTTATCAGGTGGCACATGGCCATATCCACTCTGTCTACAATGCATCTTGACCAGATTGGTCTTTAACAAGAGTACATCGTGAATTTGATAGACATTGTTAGTCTCTTTCTCAATCAGATTGACTGCAGCTTTCTCATGTTGAGGCAGCGGGTTCGTGAGAACATTGGGATTCGTATCTTTGAAAGATAAGAGCCCGCTCCTAACAAGCTTTTGCACGTCAAACTTGAAATTGAGACAAGTCTCAATGTTATGCCCTGAACCTCCTTGATGATAAGGGCAAGTTTGATCCACCTTAAACCAAAAAGGAGGATTTTCCGGTACTGTAAGAGGAGACTTAGTCTGAATGTGCCCCTTACCCAGTAGTAACGGAAATAATTCTGCGTACAACATGGGTATAGGATCAAACCCTGATGGTCGTGTTGTACGGTTGTTATTGTATGGAGGACGAGCCTGCTGAAAAGGCTGTTGTGTCCTTTGCTGATCAGGTTGGCTCTGCGCAACCTGAGGTTGATACGTAGGAATAGGCGCAGGGCTGATAGCAGGAGTTACAGCTGCTACCGGTTAATAACGTCGCCTTTGCTTTCTGAGAGAGATATTCCCAATATCTTGCTCTTTTTCTTAGGGAGAGCACTACCGTATCGTGTTGTACTGCTCGATGATCCAGTTACTTTTACCAAACGTCCTTCTCGGACGGCTTCCTCAAGACGTACGCCCATGCCGACCATCTCGGTGAAATCACTGGGCGCACTGGCAACCATTCGGTCATAGTAAAATGAGCTTAAGGTATTTAAGAAGATCTTTGTCATCTCTTTTTCCTCAAGAGGTGGACAAATTTGAGCGGAAATTTCACGCCACCTTTGAGCATACTCCTTAAAGGTTTCCTTGTCCTTTTGCGACATCGATCTGAGTTGATCTCTGTCGGGTGCCATGTCCAAATTGTATTTGTACTGTTGGACGAAGGCAGTACCAAGATCTCTGAATGTGCTGATCGTAGTACGGTTTAAACCCATGTACCATTTGAGTGCGGCACCGGCTAAACTATCCTGGAAGTAGTGAATCAGTAGGTCCTGATTCTCTATCTGAGCTGACATTCGCCGAGCGTACATCACCAGATGGCTTTGAGGGCAAGAGTTACCCTTATATTTTTCAAAGTCGGGCACTTAGAACTTGTGCGGGACTTTCACATTTGGGACCAAGCAGAGATCTGCGGCGTCCTTTCCAAATAAATCCTGACCGCGAATGGCCTGCAGTTCCTTCTGCATTTCCAAGAACTGTTCCTGGAATTCATCCATTCTGTCAAACATAGTTTCCTTCTTACCAGAAGGTGTTGGTGGAATCTGTCCTTTCGGGACAGTGTGCACCACAGGGGGTGGTACCGTGACTACGGCAGTGAGTCTTGGCGTTTCCTGAAGTTTGTAACCTTCAGGAGTCTTCAGTATGCCCCTGGCATCTTCGCTTTCCCGAAGTTTGTAACCTTCAGGTCCAGCGGCTTCTGTTGTGATTCCCTGATCCTCAGTGATCAGCGAAACATATCCTCCCGGGATATAGTTGACAGGCATGCCCCAGGGACGATCTTTCGGCATCTGATACCTAGTATCATTCTTCTCCATTATGGGCATTGAGGTGATCTCTGAGATCACAGTTCTTTGTAGCTGAGCTTCTGCCATGGCTTGCATGTCGTTACGAAGCTTTCTCATATCCTCTCTCAGAGCGTCGATCTCTTCCTTCAACTCTCTGTTTTCTTCCTCAAGATCATCCATCCTTTTCTGACGATTGGCCCGAGTATTATACGAATGAGACAATTTGACTCTAGAATCGAGACACAAACGTGAGATTCGTAGGTAAGAAGAATGCGTTACGTGAGAATGATGAATGCAATGATTATATTAATTGTTTTTTGTTTAATCAAAATAAACTTTGACAATTAGATTGCAAATATCAAACAGTGGGGAAACCCCTTTTTATTGAATTCGAAGGATTACAGAAACGAAAATAAAGTATATTACAAGGTGCGGAAACAGAAACCTAAACTAATGGGTCCCGAGTCCTCTCTGGAGAGAAATTGGGTGTTGATTCTGATATCTTCCTTTTCTTTGACCGGGGCTCTTGGGCCGTTGTCGGGTTGTCATTCCTTTTCCAAGTGAAAGGAGCGAGCAAATTCCTTTGGTCATCTTGATTCTCTACAGTATGTTGCTCCAAAATTTCAATCAGAGCATCTTTCTCTTTCAGTAATTGCTGTATTTTGATGCACTCTATGTCAAGGGTGCGGTACTTGTTCTTCCAAGACCTTCTTCTCCCGTTGAACTTTGTTGAGAGTAACCCGAAGCTTTTCAGTTTCCGTCATGAAATACATGACAGATTCCCTCGGCGAAAGAATTCTGTAACGAGGATAAGGCATCTTCAGCTTAAGAGCTCTAGTTTGTACCCAGTGGAGATAAGGCTTCACCGAGACACAATCCGGTTTTCCTAGAGACTCCCGTCCTTTCTTATGAACGTATTTCCAAGCGTGCACTATTTCCATCTTTAGTGCTCTGTCACTTTCTCCTTCCTTGAAGAAAAGACCTTCCAGATGAAAACCCCGTGGGATGTGTCTCATCGGGTATCCAAATTGACGAAGAACGAGAACTGGATGGTAGTTGATTCCTCCTTTAGTTCCTATGAGGGGTACGTTGGGGAAGTTTCCACAACGATCAATGATCCTGATTCCCTCATAAATCCTATTACATCAATCTATATCAGAGTTGGTAAGAGACATGATCTTCTGCGACCAACGTAGGGCACTCTTACAATCCCAAAAAGCAGCAGACTTGGGCAAGTGGGAGATAAACCATTTGTAAAGCAGAGGTACACAGCATGTGATCTCCCCGCCGCTGTACAAATTTCCCAAGTGTACAAAATGATATGCATCTGTGAGCAAAGTCGGCACAGGGTTTCCAATGAGAAAAACCTTAATGGGGTTAATATCGACGAAGTTATTGATGTTGGGAAACAAAAATAACCCGTAGGTGAGCAAGACAACGATGCTTTCGAAAGCAGTCACGTTTCCTATACTGGCGAAGTACAGGGCCTTCTTTGTCAAGAACTGGGCTAGCAAACCTTGGATGCCACCCTTAGTGGTTATATGAGTCCTGACCTCAGACTCGTCCAAATGAATTGCTCTTGCAATGGTCTGATTCTTTGGAATTTCTTCCAGTCCAGAAAATGGAGCTCGATCGGTGATATGTAGATCGATCAGATGAGAATACTCCTTCAGTGTTGGTGCAAGCTGGTAATCCGGGAATGTGAAACAGTGATAAACCGGATCGTAAAACTGAATGAGCGCATCCATGATTCCCTCAATCACATGGACTCTTAGCAGTGGTAGCAAACCTCCGTGCTTGGCTCTGAAAGCCTCTTGGTTTGTGATCATCCTTGCTAACCTTCTCAAATCCCCTAGTTTTGGAACCTTGAAGGTGTACGTATGAGTTCTCCTTCTACCGAAATCCATTAGCGTAATCCTCTTCTCTGATATTTGCAATCACAGTCTTAGTTTATTTTGAAAAACAGAGAGACTAAAAGAGAAGTTTTTTGAATGTTTTAATGTTTTATTAAATGAATGCATGAATGCAGCACACAAAAACATAGAAAAAACATGGGGTCAAAGGGTCGTTGTCATGAAGTCAAGGCTCTACCCATCCCCAAAGGTTTATACTAGGGTGATTTTTGTACCTGTACTCATTATCATCAGCTCCTCCCGGGAAAGCAAAACAACAAGCGGATCGCCAGCTAGTTGTAGAGCAATCTTAGAGTAAGTGCCATTCACCGAGAATAGATCACCAGCCTCAAATGAGGGTAGTATTGCGTAACAACTATTCCCGATAGTTTCCGCACTACAAAAGGGTTTGGCTCCTCAGCTTCTCAGACTTAACAACCGGCCCATTGTCTAGGTGAGAGAATGGGTTGCGTTGGTCAGCCTCCACTGAGGTTGATGGTCGACCCCGTCGCCATCACTTATCTTAAGTGTATACTCAATCTTTCCACATACGGCATCACCCGCATTCCCATTAGCAGAAAAATAAACATGTATAGCAATTAGGAAAAGCAGTATATATATTTGTCCTAAACATCCTAGACCTTTAAAGCTATGAATCCTAAGTTCCTGACAAAAAATGGGTTCCCCGACGGAAGCCCCAATCTGTGGTATTCACACAAGAGGTGAAAAGGAAGAAAAAATAGAGACCGGCCCCACGGTGGGCACCATTTTTTCTGTAGCGAGCGATTTTGGACGCGATTCTTAAGCGCTGGTCGCTCTCTGCGGTTGAGCTTAAACTACAGGTCGATTCATTTTTTATCCTATTGTGAGCTGAATAAGGAAGGGAAATAGATGTCTCCAATTAACCCTGCTTTGCATACTGAGTTTAAACAGCGGTCTGTTAGGTTACGGATGCGATCAATGTGGGGGGGGCCTTTGTACTGGTTATTTGTATTTTCGCCAATACGGTTTTCTTTCTTTCTAGGACTTTCTAGCGGGGAACAAGGGTTAGGATGTTAGGACTGATGCTTTTGAATTACTGCTTTTGATTGATGGAGATATGGGATTTGGGTTTTTAATTTAGTGTGCTCGCTAAGATCTTTTCTTTCGATCTTATGCCTACGTATTCCCGTTTACCGAAACAGGGAAATCAGGGCGTTCGTAGTTCCTCCTATTCTATGGGAGGAAAAGGGTGTTTTGGTGTCTTGTTCAAAGCCTAAGACGTGAAGCGAAAGGTGTTTGTATCTTGTTCAAAGCCCAAGATGTGAAGCTGAAAAGTCTATTTGTATCTTGTTCAAAGCCCAAGATATGAAGCTAAAAGGGTGTTGTCTTTAGAGAGAATTTGTCATCTCTAAAGAGGGGGTTGTATGTCACAACTGTTTATAAAGGAGAATTACTTTAACCGGGATTTGTGAATCCGGCAATGCCATAATTTCCTTTAAAGGAGGTTTTAACCTGAAGGAGAAGACTTTAACTCAGTGTAGATCAATGCTATCTTTCCTTAGGAATTTCTCATGCTAAAGGAGGGACAGTGGCATGGATGTAGATGATCCAGAGGCTTGCTGCTTACAGCGATTAGATGAAGGGGAAAGGAGTTATTGATGTTTGTGTACTGTGAACGATGCACAGCTTTGATGCTAAAAGGTTAATTGGATTAACCAGTGGTTTTCTTGTACGAAGCCTAAGAGGAGGCTAATATGTGTCGCGTACAAAGCCCGAGAGAGAGGCTAAAAGGGGTTGATCTTACAAGAGGATCTTTTATACTCAACAAGAGAGTGTTTTTGTATCTCGTACAAAGCCCGAGATGGAGGCGAAAAGGTTTGACTTAACAAGGGAATCTTTTGGTATCTCGTATAAAGCCCGAGATGGAGGCTATTTGACTCAACAAGAGAGTTTTTTGTATCTCGTACGAAGCCCGAGATGGAGGCTATTGTTTATTTAGCTCAATAAGAACCTTTTTGTATCATGTATAAAGCCCGAGATGGAGGCGAAAAGGGGTTATTGACTCAACGAGGGAGTCTCTTATGTGTCTCGTACAAAGCCCGAGAAAGAGGCTAAACGTTGTTTGACTCCAATGGGGAGAATCATTATACAAAGTCCAAGAGGAGGCTAACTTCACTGGAGAAGGATCATTATACAAAGCCTAAGAGGAGGCTATCGTAACTGTTCAGTTGAGTGACAGGTCCAGTATACTGATTTTGAAAGAGGAAATCAGTTCTTATATGAGTAACACTGTACTCAGGGATTTGATTCGAGGATCCGGGTTATTTCCTTTTCTTTAAGGAAATTGGAAATCCGAAGGGTATTGAGACTGTCCGAGTCTGCGGGTTTCATTCCTATTTAACGAAGGGGTCACTTGAGAATGTCGTTGAGACTCAAGGATATTAGACTGTCCGTGTCTAGAGTTTTATCTTCTGTACTATGCTTTGAGAAATAGTAGTAGACTCTATGAAAGGATTGTTCTATAAAGATGACTAGGTTCTATTCCTATACCTCTAGGAGGTCGTTGGGACAATTTGTACGAAGCCCAAGAGGAGGCTAGAAACTTTTAAGAAGCCGACGGGTCCTTGTACGAAGCCCAAGAGGAGGCTATCATTCCCGAAGGAAGAGATCATTATACGAAGCCTAAGAGGAGGCTGTGAATACTTCTAAGAAGCCGTAGGGTCCTTGTACTAAGCCCAAGAGGAGGCTAGGTTGCTTTTAGGAAGCCTGTGGGTCCTTGTACGATGCCCAAGAGGAGGCCGATTGCTTTTAAGAAGCCGATGGGTCCCTAAACCCCGAGAAATTCAAGGCAATGCTATTCACCGGGAATAGATCAAAGTCAGGAAAATTCGAGAATTTGGAAGAAACTCAAGAGATGCAATTCACGGAGAAGAGATCATCTCTGGGGAATAGAGTTTCTTGACAACTTCTATGAGTGACAGTCTATGAAAGGGTTCACAGAGAATGCTGCCTTTCATATCTCCATATTGTTTAACCCCAAGAGGAGGGAAGATTGTGTCTGGTAATCCTATGGGGATCTAGTTTAGACTATTTCTAAGAGTGATTGAATCGGCTTTACCTAGTGCTAGACGTAGTTGCCGGGGAAACTCTAAATATCTATACTATTATTACACAGTTGATATGAGTTTATGAAAGAAGACTTACAGCAAAACATCCCCACAATACAGTTATATATATGAGTTTATGAAAGGAGACTTACAGTGAAACAACCCCACAATACAGTTATATACATATGAAAGCGGTAAATGAAAGCAATAACCACTTACTCGGTTGTAGAGCTTCCATGTTGTTTGGTTAGTTGTTCAACAAAGAAAGATTGAAAACAACAGTATATTCAAAATCAAAGGAGAAAGTGCTTTGAAAAAGAAAGATTTGGGGCTTACAGCTCAAGGAGAGGCCCAGGGTTTTATTAGTGAATGCACTGTTTGAATTTGTACAGAGGGACTTATACAAGTGACTGAGGCACAAAATGGTTTTCTGTACAAAGGGATGGGTCTTACACTCTCTCAAGAGGCCCAAAAAAAGGTTTTAAGAAAAGGAGTGGGGCTTATAACACGAGGGTAGGCCCAGATGATTTTTCCGTTTGAAATGGCGATCGCGCCGAGGTTTTCTTTTAACGCATAGGGACTTACACAATAAGTGAGGCCCAAAAAGGTTTTTTGGGGATTGGGTCTTACACTCTAATAGAGGCCCAAAAGTTTTGAATGGGTCTTATAGCTCGAGGAGAGGCCCAAAGGTTATTTTGAAAAGGCGACGATCGCGCCGTTTGTTTTTGACGGTATCGGGACTTATACAATACTGAGGCCCAAAATGTTTTGTTCAAGAAAGGATTGGGTCTTACACTCTATTAGAGGCCCAAAAAATTTTAAGAAAAAAAAATGGGTCTTACTACTCGAGGGTAGGCCCAGGTTTATTTTAAAAATGGCGACGATCGCGCCGTTTATTTGAAAATGTACAGGGGGACTTATACAACGAATGAGGCCCAAAAAGGTTTTCTGTACAAGGGTGTTGGGTCTTACACTCTAATAGAGGCCTATGAATGTTTGAAAAAATTTGATGAGGGTTGAAAATCAAAGAATTCCTAATTTTATCATTTTAAAAGTAAATTCTTAAAAGAAAATCAATACAAAATGATAAAAATACCAAATAAGCAACTTGTGATTTTTGGTTGGGGTTTGAAAAATGATGTTTTAATCACAAGATAAAATAAAATTCATTTGGTCCTGATTTTCAATATGAGAATTCACTTTTAAAATGTTTTAAAACATTAAAAAGGAATTTATTCACAAAAATACTAATTATATTAAATAAATAATATAAAACTAATTTTTTTATGGAATAAAATATTTTGGAGTATGAATAAGAAGTGTGTAAAACAGATTTTGAAAATGATGATTTTTGCTATGTAAAAGAATTGGTTGAGTTTTGAAGATAAACTAAGACAAAAAAGAATGTGATGTCACAACATCACTCATGAGACATCACTCATGAGTTTTCAACATCTTTTTTATCAAACTTCCAACACCCATAACTTTCTCAAATCTCAATGGTTTGAGACAAAATTTATATGCATCTGGCCCAGAATTTCACAAGGAATCCAATGGTGGTGGTAGTTTTTTCAGAACACACTCCCTCCTCAAAACCCGATAGTGGTTTTGAAAAGGACCTATAATTGCATTTTCTGTGCTACACTTTGATACAGGCATGGATTACATGGTGAATTAGCCCAAACACAACATATACAACATGTATGAGATGTGTATGATCAATGGACTTCAAAGCAATGCATGATTTCAAGGATTCCAAGTTGTGATGCTTACCTCTTTTTGAGCTTTTTGGAGTTTTTGTGCAATCTGTCAAGCCTCTTGTTCCAGAAATAATTTGATGCTTTAGACACACTCAAATGATCCCTTAGAAGCTTTTAGGATGATTGGAATCAACTGGTACCTGCAAAAACACAAACTGTCCCTTTCTTGCAAAAGGGGTTAAAAGTGACCAAAATAGCAACTCTCTCAAATGGTGTTCCAGATGTTGGGAACCATTTAGGACAGTTCAAGGATGATATTTGGAGTGTGTTTGAGGTTTTATCTGGTTTGGAAAGTGACTGAATCAAGACATGGCTTGAAAAATGCAAAAAAGTGCCATTTTGAGGTTTTGAGAAGTGACTTTGTGATTTTGTGATTACAGGTCACTTGTGATAGTTTGCACAGCTTACATATGATATATATGAGGTCTGTGTGTGTGATTAGTTTGAGTGGAATTGCTTTCTAACTCAAAAACTCATAATTACTTGCTTTGGAAGGCAAATTTGAGGTGAAAGAAGAGATTTTGAGGAAAGCATCTGTTTGATGGCTTTGGTGTACTCAAACTGATCACAAATGAGCTCTATTTATAGTAGAGCAAGTTTGTTTTCGCAGCAACAGTGAATGGTGGCTGCAGCAGAGGTTTGGCCAATGTTGGCCAATGAAAATCCAAGTCTCCTCTAGCCATTGACTAGAGGTTAGGGCACAGAGCTTTGGTTCCCTACTTATTGGAGGAATGTTGACTGAATTCAGTTGCAAATGTGTCAGTCCATGCCACCTCTAAGCATCTATTAAATGCTCCAATCCAAAATTGGAGTCTTGTCCCTCTTTTAGGGATTTTTAGGAATAGCATGCTACTTCTTGTTCCAAGGACTTTGGAGGCTTGACTCAGTGATTGTCCCCTTTAGATTTGATCCTCAGAGGTGTCCAAAGTGATGACAAGGCTTGGAAACTCGCGTGGCACAAGAAATGTGCAAATCTGCCCCATGAAAAATTCAGCTGCAGCAAGCCGTTTTGTAAAATTCATAACTCCCTGCTCGAGTATGCTACAAGGACGTTCTACACCTTTCTGGAAAGCTGAGACAACGTACTTCAACTTTGATGTAGGACTTTGGTCTTGGTTCAGCTTGCAAAGTCATCAAAAATGGCCTTGAACTTGTGTAGTCGAATCTGTCCCAAAAGCCGTCAAGAAAATTCTGCATTATCAATGCTTCTTGCGAAAATTATATCTCCCTGCTCGAGTATGCTACAAGGACGTTCTACACCTTTCTGGAAATCTGAGACAACGTACTTCAACTTTGATGTTCAAGGTTTGGCTTGAATCAACTTGGATCATGGAGAAAAACATCCTTGAAGTTGGGACATTCTTGCTGGAAAAATATTAGTGATGTCCTATATGCAATGTCAAAACATCAGACATTGAACATTAATAATTCCAAACTTTAATCACTTTTATCTTTTAATCCACTATGACATTTTGATTTCCAGTGAATTGCATCTTTGATGATGGTCTTGCATGGTGACAAAGCTTGAAAATTGGGGTGGAACAAGAAAAGTGCACAAAATCTGTCCTAAAAAATCAGCTCGAGCAAGGCCTGTTGTGAGGTTCATAACTCCTTGCTCAAGTTGAATTAATGGGAGTTCAAATACATTTTGGAAAGCCCTAATGACATACTTTAACTTTGATGTTTGACTTTGGTCTTGGTTCAGCTTGCAAAGTCATCAAAAATGGTCTTGAACTTGTGTAGTCAAATCTGTCCCAAAAGCTGTCATGAAAATTTTGCTTTATCACTGCTTCTTGCGAAAATCATATCTCCCTGCTCGAGTATGCTACAAGGACGTTCTACACCTTTCTGGAAAGCTGAGACAACGTACTTCAACTTTCATGTTTGACTCCAGACCTGGTTCAACTTGGATCATGGAGAAAAACGTCCTTGAAGTTGGGGCATTCTTGCTGAAAAAATATTAATGATGTCCCTATGCAATGTCAGAACATTGGACATTAAGAATTCCCAACTTTGATCACTTATATCTTTCAATCCTCATGATATTTTGAGTTGATTCTTTCTACAATGTTGAAGTATAAAATACCCTCTTTAAAAGTAGCTCTTACTCAAAATCAATGGATGCTTGGATCAATAGTTACAACCTTGAAAAGTTGTGCACTTGAACATGATTTTAACTTAGAAAAAAAATTCTAAGTTTCTTTCAATTTGATCAATTTTGCAATTTTGCATGATTTCTTGATTTAAATTTGATCAAATTAAATCATCCATCATATTTTCCTGAGTAATGGCTTGTGAAGCTCATAGTTGACCAAAAAGTCAAACTTTGACTTTTTGCGTCAGTTGACTTTGTATTAGATGAACTTGAGGCTTGATCCACCTGGAATTTTGCACTCTTGTGCCTAATTCTTGATGTGGGAGTCCTCTTGATCCTTTGTGGATGTTTAAGAGGTTAGACAAGTTGAAGATCATGTCATTCCTTGATTGATCCTTTGTCTAAAGGCTCTGAGAGGGCTTGAAACCCTAAGCTTGATTGTAGTGAATGCTCAACAAATCCTTGAGGATTTTGATGAGGCATAAAGGTACATCCGTATTGTGCTGATGATTTGCACAATGATGGGAAATCTAAGTGGTCAAAATTTGGGGTATGACACAAGTATGGGGAACTCTCATGAGAGAGATTGGGTTTCTGCCTATGTTTGAAAGGGACTTGAGAATGTCTTTGAGACTCAAGAGGTTTAGACTGTCCAAGTCTAGAGTTTTAGATTTTGTACAATGCCCAAGAGGAGGCACAGGCATTAAGGGATGAGTATCAACCCTACAACGGCCGGAGTTTTGACGCTGGAAAGACTGCTCTAACAAAGGATGACTAGGTTCTGTCATATACCTTTAAGAGGTTGTCGGGGGTCCTTGTATGAAGCCCAAGAGAAGGCATGAGAACTTCTAAGAAGCCGAAGGGTCCTTGTACAACGCCCAAGAGGAGGCGGAGATACTTTTAGGAAGCCTGTGGGTCCCCAAACCTCGAGAAGTTCAAGACATGTTATTCACCGAGAATAGATCAAGCTATTAAAGTCTGAGAATTTGGAAGAAACTCAAGAGATGCCATTCACAGAGAAAAGATCATCTCTGGGGAGTTAGAGTTTCTTTGACAATGTCTAAGGGTGACAGTCTGAGAAAGGGTTCACCGAGAATGCTGTCTTTCACGTCTCCATATTGTTTAACCCCAAGAGGAGGGAATACTGTATCTGGAATCCTACGGGGGATCTAGTTTTGTTTGTATTTAAGAGTGACCAACAAGGCTTTGTGTAGTGCTAGACGTAGTTTCCTGGGAAAACTCTAAATAACTATACTAGTATTACACAGTGGATATGTGACAAGTATATTAAAGTTTGTGAAAGAAGACTTACAGTGAAACACCCCCACAATACAGTTATATACATATGAAAGCGGTAAATGAAACTTCCATACTGTTTTTTTAGTTGTTCAACTAAGATAGTTTTGATAACAACATATTCAAAATCAAAGGAGAAAGTATTATGAAAAGATTTTTGGGGCATACAGCTCCAGGAGAGGCCCACGTTTTAACGATGATGGCATCGTTGTTTTGAAAACTGTACAGAGGGACTTATACAATATGTGAAGCCCAAATCATTTTGGTTTCAAAAAAGGGTTGGGTCTTACACTCTACTAGAGGCCCATGGGTTTTTGTTAAAGAGGCGACAATCGCGCTGAACTTTTTGATGGTATCGGGACTTATACAATACCCTGAGGCCCAAAATATTTTGGTTTCAAAGAGGGATTGGGTCTTACACTCTATTAGAGGCCCAAAGAGTTTGAAAATGAATAAAGATGGGTCTTATAGCTCAAGGAGAAGCCCAATGATTAATTTTGAAAAGGCAACGATTACGCCGAGGTTTTGAAAATATACAGAGGGACTTATACAATGTGTGAGGCCCAAGGGTATTATTTACAAAGAGATTGGGTCTTACACTCTATTAGAGGCCCAATAAGTGTTTGAAAAAGATTTGTGAGGGTGAAAATCAAAGAAACCCTAATTTTGTTTTTCTTTAAAAGTAATTATTTAAAGAAAATCAATAAAATGATAAAATTACCAAATAGATTTGAATAAACCACTTGTGATTTTTGTTTAAGGTTTGAAAAATGAGGTTTTAATCACAAGATGATTTAGAACTCATTTGGTTTTTATTTTTAAGATAAATATTCACTTTTAAATGTTTAAAAACAATTAAAAATGAATTTATTCACAAAAATACTAACTATATTAAATAAATAATGTAAATTATATTTGTTTGTGGAATAAAATATTTCAACATTTTTGTGATTTTTTGCAAAAAGAACCAATCAAAAATAATTAAAATTGAGGAAGTTATTAATTTTTCAAATCATTAAAAATAATATGAAAAATAGTAAAAAATGGAAAAAATAGTAAATAGAGGGTCTGGAGCGAGGGGGATTCGAACCTCATACCTCTTGTGTACAGCATGCGCGCCTTACCACTGGGGTGGTGATACATCCGTGTATTGAAACACAACCACAAATATACAAGGCTTGCCTTGTTTTTGGCCTGGCCCAAGGCAATGCAAGACAAGATTTTGGTTAGAAACGTGAAGGCCATAACTTTCTCATTTCTCCATGGGTGGAGGCAAAATTTATATGTATATGGCCTAGAATTTCCTAAGGAATCCAATGGTGGTGGTGTTTTTTCCAGAAAATAAATCCTCCTCAAAACCCGATAGTGGTTTTGAAATAGGCCATGGTTTGCATTTTCTGTGCTACCTCTTGGTACTGGTATGAATTACATGATAAATTGGTGCAAACACAGCACATATAACATGTATAAGAGATGCATGATCAGTGGCCTTCAAAGCAAGGCATATTTCAGAGAGTTCAAGTTGTGATGCTTACCTCTTATTGGAGCTTTTGGGCTATCTACCAAGTGCTTTGTTCCAGAAATGTTTTAATGCTTTGGACACCCTCAAATGATCCCTTAGAAGCTTATAGAGTGGTTGGAACCAGCTGGAAACCTCGCGAATGGAAATTGGCCCTTTCTTGCAAAAGGGGCAAAAATGGCTAAAATAGCAACTCTCTTAAATGATGTTCCAGATGTGTGGAACCAGTTGGGAAAGTTCAAGGATGATATTTGGAGTGTGTTTGAGGTTTTATCTGGTTTGGAAAGTGACTGAATCAAGACATGGCTTGAAAAATGCACAGAAGTCCAATTTTGAGGTTTTGAGAGGGGACTTTGAGATTTTGGTGTTACAGGTCACTTGTGAAAGTTTCGACATCTTAGATATGACATATTGGGTGTGTTTGGATCATGAGCTGTGGTGGAATTGCTCTCTAACTCAAAAACTCAGAGTTACCTTGCTAAAGAAGGCATTTTTGACTAGAGAAAGGGATTTTGAGGAAAGCAAGTGTTGTAGTGCTTTGGTGAACTCAAACTGAGCACAAATGAGCTCTATTATAGTAGAGCAAGTTTGTTTTGGCTGCAATAGTGAATGGCAACTGCTGCAGAGGTTTGGCCAATGTTGATCAATGGGAATCCAAGTCTCCTCTAGCCATTGACTAGAGGTTAGGGCACCGGCTGCTGGTTCCCTAGTTCTTGGATAAGTCTTGACTGAATTCAGTTGGAAAGGGCTCAGTTCATGCCACCTTGGTGCATCCATTAAATGCTCCAAACCAAAATTGGAGTCTTGTCCCTCTTTTAGGCATTTCTAGGTTTGGCATGCTACTTTTGGTTCCAAAGACTTGGGAGGCTGATAGATAAGTGTTTGTCCCTCCTTGGTCCCCCCTTGAGGTGTTCAAATGGATAGATTTGCTTTCCCTTTGCAAAATTTGAGCAAATCGAGCAAAATCCCCAAATCTGCCTTGCCGTGACAGTTTGCAGCAAGGCATATTGGCATGGTCATATCTCATGGCTTAAGTGGAGTTTCATGGAGTTCTTGGTCATTTTGGAAAGACCTCATATGATACAACATGTGTGTGATCATAGTTTGTCTTGATACTTTTTGGATCCAAGTGAAAAATCCCCCTACTTTTGGAAAAAAAGCAAGACTGATTCTGACTTAGTGAAAATTTCACTAAGTGTTGGAAAAAGTGACATTTCATGTTTTCAGCCATTTTGATCATTCCATTACTCAAAATCCATGATGAATTGGAATGAGGTGTAGTTGAAGCTTTTGTAGAGGGCCGTGAGAGCTACAAATCTAGCTTTGAATGGGGAAAATGGCCTTGTGTTTTAGGAGTTATGATCCTCCAAAGTTGGTACCCTAGCCACTTTGTTCCATAACTTAGAAAATTTCTAAGTTTTTTATTGTTACCCCCCTTTTACAAGTTATCCCGCTTTTCTTGATTTTTCTTGATGAATGATAATTCCAATCACACATTAACATCATTTTAGGGTCAAAGAACCATAATTGTGAAAAATCTCAAAAAGTCAAAGTTGAATTTTGTGCACAGTTGACATTTTGTCAAATGAACTTCCAAACTGTGCGATCCTCTATGAAATCAAGTCATTGACCTAAATCAAACTTGATGGACATGTTCCATGGGTGTTTTAGGGTGTATTGAATCATGTCCCAAGGTTTGGTAGCATGCCTGGGTTAAAAGTCAAGGGTACAGTTGACTTTTTCCTCAAAACCCTAATTGTGGTTCTGATGAATTTAAAACTTGTTGAACAAGCTTCTTGGATTAATCCATTGTTGCAAATGGATCAATGTAGTGTTTTAGTGACCCTTAAATCCTCTCTTTAGGTCTTGGCTCATGTTTTGTCCCAAAAGTCAACTTAGGGGTGAATTAGGTCAAGAAACCCTAATTCCTGATTTTTTTATGAATGCATCCCCTGAGGCTAAATTGACTTGCTGATTAGGTTTACGATGTCCCTTGGAGCATCTTAGGTTGTGCTTTGAAGCATTGGCTCATGCCCAGAGGAAAAATTCCAACTGGAGGTCTAGGTCAACCAAAACCCTAATTTGGTGACACTGGCGATCTTGAGGCTTGGTCCACCTGGAATGTTACAGCCTTGTGCTTGATTCCTGAGGTGGAAGTCTTTTTGACCCATTGTGGATGTTTGAGAGGTTTAGACAAATTGGAGATCATGTCATTCCTTGATTGATCCTTTGTCTAAGAGCTCTAAGAGGGCTTGAACCCCTAATTTTGATTGTAGTGGATGCTCACCCATCTTTGGGGAGACTAATGAATATGAAAGTCCATCCATATTGTGATGATGATTTTCATAGTGATGGGAATCTAAGTGGTCAAAATTTGGGGTATGACACATCGGTCCTCACACTTTCCAAGTCACTTTCTAGGTCATGGACATCCGAGCGGCATACGTTTGTTTATTAGGAAGACCTTGGATACACGAAGCTGGGGCAGTCACTTTAACACTTCACCAGAAGCTGAAGTTCGTCAAGAATGACAAATTAGTCATAGTATGTGGAGAGCAAGCCTTAATCGTGAGCAACTTATCGTCATTCTCCTGTACAGAACTAGAGGAGGTTATTTGAACCCAGTTTCAAGCACTCTCGGTGAGCAATGAGAATCAACAAGAAAGAGGGACGTCGATTTCTTCATACAAAGACGCTCTCAAAGTGATCGGGAGTAATGACATAAAAGGATAGGGACAGATAGTAATTCCTACTGATAACAAGGCAAGGAAAGGTCTTGGTTTCTCTCCAACTTGTACCCAGACTACTAAGAAGGATGAAAGTTTTTGTCCCATTCAAGATTTCTTCCACAACGGAGGTTTCCTTCACCCAGTATCTCAAGAAGTCCACACCATCGATGGGAACGACGCCTCTGATATGGATGAGGAGTAGAAGTATTATCTCAATGATGAAGGTTATATGTCCCAAAGCAAAGCCCAAGATATATACTAAGATCAGACGTCAGAATGATCTATAGAGATTGTGATCCCGAAGGATGTCGTGCTCCACCCAACTCATTAGAGAAAGACAATATGATGAAAGATAACTTCGACTACGATTATTATGATCCCCTGGATGACTTGCCTATCTGGAAGCCCTACACGGAAGACTCGGGGAAAAAGAGTCAGCCAGACCATGACTATCAGCTGAGTAATCTTGAAAAGAATACCCATGTTCCCACAGAGTCGTGGAATCACTACTCAAGACATTCCGAAAATGTCCAACACCACGGCGATCAATTTGCAAAGATTGCAGGACAATAATTCATTAACTACGCATTTCCTGAGGTCAACGTCATTGAGGAAGATGACTCATCTATGCCCATAGAAACCTTGGATACCTTGGAACAGCCAAGTGGCAAGTATGACTTTCAAGTCAAATACACTACTCCCGAAAGCTCTCGTATCAGATATGAGGATATCCAGCCAACTGGATGGGGAGATCCTCTTGAGAGTGAAAATACAATGGAAGATGCGACAGAAGAGTCCTCTTATGATAACTCTGCATGGAAGAAGACTCTAATGATCCTACTCCGCCAGAAATCAGCGTCATTTCTGAAGTCAAACCAAGAAGGGAAGTACCAGACTTTGTGATTCATAGAGGAGTTCGTCGCCATTGGGTTGCAGTTGATGTCCCGAAAGTCGTCCATAAGTCAAAGTAATTACCATCTTTGTTTTGACCTTTCACCTTGCCCGGGTGAAATGGATGTTTTATAGGGCTCACTTTTCTGTAAATGTCCCTCTTCGCTTCGCCCAAAGTGACAGAGTTTTGTTTTACAGGGTTGTGTTTCAAGAATCAACAAATCATGAATAAATAATGTCATTCTGAATTCCCGCATTTATTGTTGTTTTCACTTTTCGTTTTTTCAGAAAATGGTAGTCCTAAAAACAACCCAAAATAAAAATAAGCGTTTTCAGAAAATACATTGCACACACTTTTGCATTCTCTCTGTTTTTTCTAAAAAGAATCATCACTTCATGTAGGTTTCTTGTTTTAAACCCCATTAAAACATACAATCTAATGCCTTCTCCCAACTTTGAATTCCCGGTATTTGAAGCATAAGAAGAAGAGGACGAAGAAATCCCAGAAGAGATCTCTCGACTACTCAGGCAAGAGGAAAGGTCTATTGAGCCTCACAAAGAGCCGTTGGAAACGGTCAATTTGGGTTCAGAAGAAGAAAAGAAAGAGGTTAAGATTTGACCACTGCTCAGTCCAACTGTCAGAGAAAACTTGATAAAACTTCTTAAAGAGTTTCCAGATGTATTTGCTTGGTCCTATCAGGACATGCCCGGGTTGGATACCAGCATCGTGGAACATCACTTACCACTGAAAACAAAATGCCCTCCAGTAAAACAAAGACTGAGAAGGACTCATCCAGATATGGCCATCAAGATTAAGAAGGAAGTGCAGAAACATATCGACGCAGGTTTCCTCGCCACCTCAGAATATCCTCAATGGTTAGCCAACATAGTGCCAGTTCCAAAAAGGACGGAAAAGTCAGAATGTGTGTAGACTACAGGGATCTGAACAGAGGAAGCCAAAGGATGACTTCCCCTTACCACACATTGACATGCTGGTAGACAGCACAGCAAAATTCAAAGTCTTCTCCTTCATGGATGGATTCATGGATGGAGAAAACTTCATTCAACACCCCATGGGGCACCTTTTGTTACAAGGTAATGTCATTCGGTCTAAAGAATGCAGGGGCAACCTATCAAAGGGCCATGACAACTTTGTTTCACGACATGATGCACAAAGAGATTGAAGTGTACGTCGATGACATGATTGCCAAATCTAAAGCAGAAGAAGAGCATGTGACACACCTATCAAAGTTATTCGAGCGTCTGAGAAAATACAAACTCTGCTTAAATCACAATAAGTGCATATTCTGTGTTCGCTCAGGAAAACTCTTAGGATTCATCGTCAATCAGAAAGGAATTGAGGTTGATCCCGACAAGGTCAAGGCCATTCAAGAAATGCCTTTACCAAAAACTAAATAACAGGTCAGAGGATTTTTGGGACTTCAGAATTATATCTCCAGATTCATATCCCTCATGACCGCGACATGAACGCCGATCTTCAAACTACTCAGAAAGAATCAAAGTTGTGTATGGACAGAAGATTGCCAGAAAGCTTTCGACAACATCAAAGAATTTCTATTGAAACCACCAATTCTGTCTCCTCTAGTGGAAGGAATACCACTGGTCATCTTCTTAACAGTCCTAGATGATTCCATGGGCTGTGTACTTTGCCAACAAGATGAAACAAAAGAAAAGAGTGCCATTACTACTTAAGCAAGAAGTTCACGGACTGTGAAACTCGATACACTATGCTCGAGAAAACTTATTGTGCTCTGGTTTGGGCAGCTAAACGTCTTCGCCAGTACATGATTTGTCACACTACTTGGTTAATCTCCGAAATAGATCCAATCAAGCACTTCTTTGAAAAGCCTGCTCTCACGGGAAGGATTTCCTGTTGGAAGATGTTGTTATCGGAATACGACATCGAGTACCATGCTCAGAAACCCGTCAAAGGAAGTATTTTAGCCGATCATTTGGCTCATCAACCGATTGACGATCAGGAATCAGTCGGATTTAACTTCCCAGACGAAGATGTCATGTACTTGAAAATGAAAGATTGTGATGAATCGCTACCCAGTGAAGGGCCAGAACCAAGTTTCCAATGGGGACTAATATTCGACGGAGCCGTCAATACTTATGGAAAAGGAATTGGGGCAATCATCGTAATACCTCAGGGTACCCATATTCCTTTCACTACCAGATTAACGATCAAATGCACAAACAATAAGGCCTAATACGAAGCTTCTATCATGGGTCTCTAAGAAGCAATTGTCTTAAGGATAAAGAACTTGGATGTGTATGGAGACTCATCCCTGGTTATCAATTAGATAAAAGGAGAGTGAAGCACATACCAATCAGGATTGATTCCTTACAAAGATTACGCAAGAAGGTTGTTACTATTCTTCAACAGAATCGAGTTTCATCATATCTCTCGTGAAGAAAATCACATGGCTGGTGCATTAGTTACCCTATCCTCCATGATTGGTGTAAGTCAATGGAACGACGTACCTAAAATTGACATAATGCACCTTGATAGGCCCGCTTACAACTTCGCGATTGAAGCAATCATAGATGATAAACCATGGTATCATGATATCAAATGCTTCTTTAAAAAACAAGAGTACCCACCTGGGGCATCAAGAAAAGACAGGAAGACTCTCAGAGGATTGGCTGGCAACTTTTTCCTGAACGGTGATACACTCTATAAGAGAAACTTCGACATGGTTTTGCTCAGATGCGTAGACAGATAAGAAGTAAACATGTTGATGAAATAAATTCACGAAGGATCCTTTGGTACTCATGCCAATGGATATACAATGGCAAGAAAAATTCTAAGAGCAGGATATTATTGGCTGATAATGGAATCTGATTGCTACCAGTACATGAGGAGGTGTCACAAGTGTCAGATATACGCTGACAAAATTCATGTAACGCCAACGCATCTTAAAGTTCTTTCTTCTCCATGGCCTTTTTCTATATAAGGAATCGACATTGAAATTCTGGTATCAGATATGTGATGTCAAGTGAGATGTCACAACATCAATATCTGTTGTATGAACAAGGCAATAATAGTAACAGTACTTAAACACAATAAATAACACAGAGAATTGGTCACCCGGTTTGGTCTAACAACCTACGTCTGGGGGCTACCAAGCCAGGGAGGAAATTCACTATCAGTAGTATCAATTCATAGACTCCACAATCAACACACAAGTTGATAATCTACTCACTTAATCACTACCCAATGATACTTCTACCTAAGACACTCTTAGATATGAGACACCTCTCACTCCCCCTCAATCACACCAGTGATAACAACTTATAATACTGAAAATAGAAGACACACTTCAAAGACAATACTTGATCTTGCTTAAAAGCTTCAATCAAGAACAAACACTCGTGCTTAAAAGCTTAGAGTGGACAAATTACAACTCAATTAAACAATCCAATTCAAGCATCAAAGAGATGAGAGAATGGCTCACAAAAACACCAGACGCACAAGGACTCAAACCCTAACACAAGCAGTGCAGCTCTTCAATTAAACTTCTCTGACCAGCAAGTAGGTTTGATATGTCTTTATATAGCAACTCTCTTCATGGGCTTGGGCAGCATTAACTCCCAGATTTGAATCTCACTATAAAACACAATTACTCTTCAAATCTTTTAGCCCTAAAACTAGAAACAGAATATAATTCATAGGAAATATAAAACGATTGCATCAGATAAAATCTCCTCCAAGAATCTCGCCTGCAATCTCTCAACCATTCCTCAAGAAATAGTAAATACGGCGCAGCCCTAATAAACCAACACAGATGTTCTGTCAACAGATGTTAAGACATCAGTCTTGACATCATGCACAAAAACTGCAGAACCAAATAACACACCACATACAGAATGTCAGAAGCACATGTTAAGACATCAGACGTGACATCTTGAACTAACAAGTTGTTTTACCAAAATTGCAGCCAATAACAGAATTATCAGACATGATTGGCATGATTGAACCCAAAGCTTCAAACGGATATCGGTTCATCCTGGTAGCCATAGACTACTTCACCTAGTGGGTCGAAGCAGTATCATACACCAATGTGACCAGAAATGTAGTGGTCTGATTTATCAAGAACAGTCTCATCTGCCGTTATGGTGTTCCAAGCCAGATCATTACGGATAATGGATCTAACTTGAACAACAAGATGATGAAAGTGTTGTGCGCTGAGTTCAAGATCGAACACCATAACTCATCTCCCTACCGACCTAAAATAAATGGAGCGGTAGAAGCGGCTAATATGAATATCAAGAAGATCGTTCAGAAGATGGTTGTAACCTACAAAGATTGGCATGAGATGCTACCCTTTGCTCTTCACGGTTATCGCACATCTGTCCGTACTTCAACAGGGGAAACCCCTTTCTCTCTTGTATATGGCATGGAAGCAGTGCTCCCCATAGAAGTAGAGATCCCATCAATGAGAGTATTGATGGAAGCCAAGCTAACTGGAGCTGAATGGTGTCAAAGCCGACAAGATGAACTGAATCTGATCAAAGAAAAAAGAATGATGGCTTTATGCCATAGTCAGTTGTATCAGCAAAGAGTGAAGAAAGGTTTAACAAAAAGGTCTGACCCCGTGTCTTCAGGAAAGGAGACCTCGTGCTCAAAAAGATACAATCATTTCTCACTGATTCCAGAGGCAAGTCGACTCCAAATTACGATGGCCCCTATGTTGTTAAGAAAGCCTTTTCAGACGGTGCCTTGAGACTCGCAACCATGGATGGAGAGGAGTTTACCTACCCCACAAATGTTGATGTAGTTAAGAAATACTTCGCCTAAAAAAACATCTCGGTGGATTGAAAACCTGAAAGGGCGGTCCAGACAGAAATTAGAGACATAACCAATAATCATCCCGATGGATTGAAAACCTGAAAAGGCAATCTCGGCAAAAGTTAGGAATTCATGGCAAGTAACTATATCCGACAAAATTGACTCCTCAGAGGTAACGTCATCCGTCGGGAAAACTTCAAGTCAAGGTAATCTTCGACAGAAGCTCAGAATGTCCAGAATTCAAAATTGGTGGAAGGATAACGGTCGTTATGTTTCAATGTAGCCTCTTTCCTTTAAATTACCATTTTCTAAACTTTGTAATGCTCCATAGAATCATGCATTAAGCTGATTGTCATTCTATTAATAAAATTTGAGCCTTAGTGCTTTTATTTGCAATTCACATTTATTCTGCTTTGCAAAATAACATTTTAATATGATCAATGATTCTTGAAACAAAAATGAATTTACGTTTGTTTTCATATTTGCTTTTGTTTTTCAAATAAAGATTGGTAATTTCTTTTTTATTAATGAAAAAAAAGAGGATATCGACTGCTTCTCTGGTAGTGATCTAACTTCAAAATGCAGAATCAAAGTACTCCTTTTGACCAGTACACCCTGAATAAAGGATCAACTATTTCAGATAGGATGTCCCATCTGACATCCCCGACAGAGTTCTTATCTTTGAAGACTAATTGTTGGTTTTTCTCCCCAGTAGGGTCCACCTCTGAAAAACAAGAACAGATTTCTATCCCTAGCAGGTTTGTACCTCCCGGAATCAGAACGGATGCAGGAATCCCTATTCCTGAGCAAAAGTACAACTTTCACAATCTCTAGTGATACCCCCATCTCCCAGAATGACCGAGTATCCAGTTGTATTCCTCTCCAGTCTGTATGTCGTGTCTGTTTTGTCAGCATAAACACACATACATCATGTATAATTGATTCATATTCATGCACATATTGCATCAATATCACTTTAGTCATTTTCATCCCCAAGTGATAAATGTCTTCTCTCCGATAGAGTTGTCAGTTTTCCTTTCTGCGTTAGATAGGACAAAATCCCGGTCTAAGATCTTTCCTCGTCAGAAAAATGTATCGTCTTAACAATCTTTCTCAGTGTATTCCTGGATTTAAATCAGTCCTCGACCACTTTGATAACTTGAACCTCTGAAAGACAAGAAGACATTTGGATAGACACCTTTGGAACATCACTCTTCACCATTGAAGATGGTATTTTTCTTTCCCGGATTAAAGAAAATCCCCAGAGAAAGCCTCTCAACAGAAAACTCTCGGCCATACGGCAGTTTCTCCCCAAAAAATTGTTTTCAATGAAGTCATTAGCACCTCAAAATTGGAATTACATCGCATGGCATTTCTCCGAAAAAAGGTCTCGAAGGAAAGTATGATGTAACACCGCAAAGCAAAAAGCAATCTCACAAGAGATTTTTTTCCCCAGTAGGCCGACAAATGGCCTCTCCCACAGAGAAGTTTGCACACCCCTGCAGTTCAGACAAATGGTTCTCTCCAACAAGTCTGACATCAAATCTTTTTCCATCAAATGGCGTCTCCCCGGTAAAACTCGGCGAGAATTTTGATGAAGGCAGAAACAACAGATATCATTCCTTGTCAAGAAAGGAATTCGATAAGAAGAAACTAAGACCAGTTTCGCAGCAGAAGACTGATCGCGACTATGTGTATTGGTCGGATTACTGCTGCAAGTATACAGCTTATCGCGTAGTTTTAAAAGATTGTCGAACCCACAGGAACTGATAATCAACCTAGAGTGATTGATTATTGCGGTGTAAAGCTAAGGCTGGATTTGGCGGTAAAAGAAATTTAGTTTTTAACGGAATTTGAAAAACAATAATAAAGACGAGACCGAAGAATGATTTATGTGCTCCTTGGGGACTCTGTAAAATCTGAGTGTTAACAAAGGTCTCGAAATCGATCTGAAAGATATACTAGTTCAAAGGCTCGATCTCACGCTCTCGCGATATTAACCAAGCCACGCCTATTGACCCCAAGATTTTGCTCTCGCTCGCTCGGTAATTAAAAGGTGCATTTTGAAAACTAACATAAACTAAATGAGTCCCTAAAGAGCTCTCGCTGCATTTAGGCTCAATGTCCGATGCCTACAATCCGGCGATTACCTCAAACTCTCACTCTATTGGACACGCCTTGGCGCGTTTCTCACTCTCGTGACGAAACACTGTTAAACAACCCCTCGCTCTCACAACAAGGCTGCCTAAATTCAAATTAGACACCAAAACCAGAATTTTGAAAACATTAAGTTAAACATAGATGGGTCTACAGAGTCCCGTCGGAACGACGGTCCTCAATCTACGGACTCATGCAAATCTACTTAGACATATTTAAACCTAATACTAACACAGTAACATTGCTGAATTTTAGGGCAAACATGTTGATTAATTTAGGTAAAGTTCAGACTTATGCTTTATTAGTAAAACAGGTTGTATTGCATAAGATTACAAGTAAATAAAATGCAGTAAAAGCAAAAAGAAAATAACCTGCAATGCGAAGAATATAAATCGAAAATGAAACTTGTATTAAATAGGAAACTGGATCCAAGAGTACATCAGCAAATAAGCATAAAAAAAACAAAAGTGTAGCAACTACTCGATGTGAGCAGATTGCTACTATGGACGGTGATTATGTAGTTAGGCTAGAGATTTCGGCAGCGCTTCTGCAGGGTTCTTCTATTCCAAATGCAGACCTCTGATGGTCAATTTATAGAAAAAGACTGGCTCCAAGTGCACAATTTCGAATTTTGAAAAGAACTTGCAAACTGCCATTTTGCTGTCTGGAAACTGCTCCCGCGAACCAACGGCGGTCGCCGTAGGCATAATGGCGGACGCCATTTTCTCAAAGCTTGAATTTCCCTCCTTTTTATAATGGTGAGAGCCATTCATCTTGCACTGGGAAGATGGCGAGCGCCATTCAGCTGGATGGGATAGAAACTTGCAATTTCTTCACTTTTCTTCTCTTTTAAGCCCAATTCTTATTCTTTTCTGCTATAGTGCTGATATGGGACCTGTAAATGGAAAATGAAAGAAAACATAAGTAAATGATGCACAAAACGATAATGACTCGATAAAAATACAATAAAACATGCACGAATTGAATCGAAATAAATGATACGGAATCGAGTCATCAAACTCCCCCACACTAAGACTTTTGTTTGTCCTCAAGCAAACTCCCAATGTAATAAAATAGTAAGCATGATGTTTCGACTCTTAGGCACGACAAAAATAATCTAAGCACAAGGTTTCTAGGCTAAAGTAAAACGAATAGGTACTGGATAGTGAAAACAAGGATACCGTAATGACACGACTCCACAAAAGCGGACGAATACTCCCTTCCTATGCAATACCAATTCAAATCATGAAATTATAACTAGACCTATATCCTTCATCTTATTTCACCTCTTTTTCATTCTCGCGCAATCAAATTAATCCCGTTATCCTTTGTACTTACATGGTAAGCGAACCTGTTTGTGTTTTATGATCTCTTATTCAACAAAAAGTTTTCTTTCTTTTTCGCACAATATGCTTTCTTTTGCTTACGAATTTCAAGAGTCAGAACCTTTACGCTAAATGGCCGGGTGAGGACCACCTAACTTAGCGGGAACATGTCTTTCATTTGTTTTTTCTATAAAAATCACATTGTCGCGGGCGGTAAAAATATCGAGTCGCCACCATATTTTTTAAGGAAAATAATGATAAACCTAAAAATCCTTAATCCCAAGGGCAGAGATTCCTACGGTTCGGGAGTCGGTTAAGTGAGGGGAAGGTGTTAGGCACCCCTCACTTCCATTGTACTCATGGGATCCTCCTTAGATTTTAGGGTATGCTTGTTTGTTTGTCTAAATTATTTATTTACAAAAAAAAATCCTAAGTTTTTTATAATTGTACTCGCTAGGGTTTACAACCCTATGCCTACGTACCTTCAATTTTGAAGGATCAGAGTAACTGTAGTTCACCTCCCCTATTCCTACCCCCTAATCCTATTCCCATTCCTAATCCTAAACCCAATCCACTATTTATACTATTGGATAAAGAGTTCTATCCCTTGATCTATATTTATACTCCTAGATAAGGAGTTCTATCCCTTGATCTATTATTTATACTCCTAGATAAGGAGTTTTATCCCTTAATCTAATATTTATACTCCTAGATAAGGAGTTCTATCCCTTAATCTAATATTTATACTCCTAGATAAGGAGTTCTATCCCTTATCCATTATTTATACTCTCGGATGGAGAGTTCTATCCCTTGTCCCTTATTTATACTCTCGGATGGAGGGTTCTATCCCTTATCCATTGTTTATACTCTCGGATGAAGAGTTCTATCCCTTGTCCCTTATTTATACTCTCGGACGGAGAGTTTTATCCCTTGTCCCTTATTTATACTCTCGGACGGAGAGTTTTATCCCTTAATCTATTTATTTATACTCTCGGATATCAAGAGTTTTATCCCTTAATCCATTTATTTATACTCTCGGATATCAAAAGTTCTATCCCTAATCCATTTATTTATACTCTCGGATATCAAGAGTTTTATCCCTAATCCATTTATTTATACTCTCGGATATCAAGAGTTCTATCCCTTATCCATTTATTTATACTCTCGGATATCAAGAGTTCTATCCCTTATCCCATCCCTTATTTAGGCTCTCGGACCAAGAGCGTTATCCCTTGATTTTATATCCCCAAAGAGAAATCCCTTATTTTTATTATTAACCTATTCCCTTAATTTATTTAGAAAACACAGAAAATTCATTTTGATAATTTACAAAAAATACCCATATTTTATCCCTTATCCCAAAAACCCTATTCCTTTATTTATGCTCTCGGAAGTTAGAGCTCTATCCCATATTTAAAACCCTAGAAGTCCCTTAGATACCCCACATAAAATGACTTGAATTTTCATAAAAAAATAAAGTCCAAAATTTTATTATGCTAAACCCAAATTTTATACCCCCAAATTAATCCTAATAGATAAAAAATAGTTTTTTTGTAATTTAAAAATGAACCCAAAAAACAGTATTTTAATCCCAAAAAATAAAACTAAAATTTTTGTATAACTCAAATTTATCCAAATAAAACCTACAACTATTTTCTTTGAATAAAATCCAAAACCTAATTTTATAAAAATCCCAAAATATCTCATCCCCTAAAAAATTTTAGAAACAAACTCCATTTTAAAACCTTGTTAACAATTTTAAAAAATTTTAAATACTTGACCTAATACTAAAAATCCCTAAAACCCTATTTCCCCACCCTAATTAAAAATTTAAAACCCAATTAAATAATTAGATTAAGTAATTAACCTAATTATTTTTAAAAAAGACATAAGTTAAAAACCTAATCAATTAATTAAATTAAGTAATTAATTTAATTACTAAAAATTAAAATCTAAAACCTACTTTACTAATTAATTTAAGTAATTAAATTAATTATTAAAGAACTAAATTACGATTTAAATCCTGATTAAATGAATAAATTAAGTTATTAATTTATTTATTTAAAAAAAGCAGGGGGGGGTGTATTTTCTATTGAAGCAAAAGCAAATGGGCTTATTCTGGGGGTGCCATTAGCAGTCCGGGCACAAGGCCCATCAACCCCAAAACCCAGATTGGCCAAGGAAGTCCATGTGGAGAGAGTCTGACCATTGACTCTCTCCTGGACGTTGGATGAAGATCTAATGGTTTTCACTAAGGCTGATATCGTCCACTGATTTGAAAGTAAGATGAATGCACGGTCCAGATTATGAGTCAACGCAAACTCTAGGTGGGAACGCGCACACCAGATCCTCTGGTTGACTGGATAGTCAACCGATCTGGAGAGATCAGGGGCTGCCACTTGGCGCACATCAACGGCCATACAACGGAAGTATAAGAGGCCCCTTTCCTTCAGTCCTCTCTCATTTTTATTTCTTTTTCTCTCTCTACTCCTCTCCCTCTCTCTCTATCCTAATTCTCTCTCGCCTCTCTCTAACTTCCTTCCTCCGACCACCGTCCAAAACACCTCTGACCACCACAGAACCACCCCCAAAACCCAGATCTCCGGTTGAAGTTCAACCGAGATCTTCAACCATGTTCATCTGGGCGATGAACATCAACCCAAAAAACCCAGAAACTTATCCCCTCCCAAGAACCCTAACCTAACCCTACGAACCCTAACCCATTTTGATGAACCCTAAACTAAATCGCATGAACCCTAACCCTACATTCGTCCAAACCCAGAAATCCCAAGAACCCTAACCCTCTACCCTATGAACCCTAACCCTAATTTTCTAGAAAAACCCAAAATCGCAACCCCAAAACCCAGATTCAAAACAATCAAACACGAACAAGCAGCAGTGACTCAGAATCAAAAGCAAACAACAATAAAAAAGCTAAGTTCTATTTTGTTTTACCGTCCGTGCAGTGAAACTGGTCGTATATTTGTTTATCCCTTTCTCTTCTAATCTCCTTCTTCTTATTTTGCAGGTGTGGGTGTGGCTTAGCTCAAAGTGATTAGGGTTCTAGTGATGAACCCTAAGTCTCTATTTCAAAATCGTGAGCTTTAGGTGAAGGGAGGGATTCGCGCAGCCGCAAGAGTTTTTTTGCTTAGGGTTCCCCCTCATTTGAAATTTCTTTTAGCTTTTTATAGGTAGAAATTAGGTTTTAGATTTGATTTAGAAATCAGATTAGGAATTGGTTTTTGTAAATTTTGGATTTGATTGAGATTTGTAATGAAATTTGATTTGATTCGTGTGTATTTTGATTCAAAAATTAATGAGATTGATTCGTTTGTAAATTGATTTTCCTTTGATTTGATTTTTTTTTATCCTTGACTCTGCGCAAATCTAGGGTTTGTGATGGAGAAGAGGATGGCCCACTCTGGGTCAACCATTTTGACCGAAATAACAATAATAAAATAAAATAAGTAATAATATTAATAATATGATAAATAACTTCCTAACTAAAAAAGCCATAAGATGAAAAACAAGAATAATAAAAAACATAATAATCTAAAACCATATTATAAAATACTAATAATAATTAATCAACAACCTAATTAATAATAATCTTAAAAACCCTTAATAACCATATCACTTGACGTCCTAATTACTAAAAATAAAAAACCTCAGCTTCTAAAAAACAATTAATCCTAATAGCTCTTAAAGCAAAAATGAAAATCCCTTAAAATGATCCAAAAATAATACTTATTATTTAATTAATTTTGTATAAAGAAAAAAATTAATTCTAAAAATAAAAAACCTAATTAATCTTACAATAATCTAAAAAACATTCTAAGATGAAACCTCCCCCAATACTATCTTTAATAATTTATCTTAAAATAAAACTTTACCTTAGAATAATGAGCAAAAATGAAATAGAAAACAAAACTAAATCCTAAATGCAAAAACTTTATATAAACCCAAAAATGGGCCCAAAAGTAATAGCACACCCCAAAGCCCAAATGACACCCCCTAGTAACACAAGATGAAAAATTATTAGTCAAAATTTGGGGTACTACAGCTGCCTATATTTAATCAGCTTCAACCTGGGATGATGATGACAGTGAGTCTTCATCTTCGCGAGGAGGAGATGATTAAATATAAAGGAACCCTAATTTTGACCGCGGAGTTGATAGGTTCAGCGTCTGTGTGGACCGATTCCAGATGCTCCGTTAGTACCTCAACATCCCTGTGTATAATATCCCCAGTAATAACCCTTGGCAAAATACTCGATTGAACCCCTTTATCCCTGAGCGTAAGCTATAAGCCCTATGCCATGTATGTATGTTCAAAAGTATGTATGCTTTTATGCATGATGCATTATTTGGGCTAACGCATCTTTTATGATATGCAATGCATGTTTTTACGGAAACCAATATCTCTTGTAACATTCCAACTTCCCGACCTTGAACCCTTGACTCCTTTGATGATTGTAACAAGTCTCATGCTTTTGCTATCTGGAGATGTGTATTATTCCTTTGAAGAAACTTCCATAATGATTGAATCGTGACTGTTAACATGTAGACCCTGTGTTTAACTTGGGAAAAATATGATCCCTGTACTGTCTCCCAATCGAAGTAAAATACCTTTCCTTTTTCTCTTTGTTTTAAAGCTTTTGATTATGCTCAATGTTTCAATGCGTTATTCTATAATTAATCGGCATTTTGTAATCACACAGAATAATTTGAAAGAACAGAAAATTTTATTTATTGAAAAATGGCCCATAAACAGGCAACAGTACAGAAGGAAAGTAATCCTCATAAGGGGGAATTACTACAAATCTATAAGATAAAAAAAATGGCAATACGAAAAACAAATTTATCTATGTCCCTATTGAATTTAAACACCAACTAATATCCCTAAATCTCCGAGGCCATGACACTTCGCTTCTGAAGATAACGATTGGATTACTCCTTCCTTTTTGAATCCTCGTTGTGTGATCGTAAGTGCTATCAGTCATATGCCTTTTGGATATCCTTAATTTTTCCTGGACCGTTCTTTTTGAGTCTTAGTCCATCAGGATAATATACCATTTTTTTTCAACTAGCCGCCCTTTAGGGTTTTCGACTTGTCGGGTATCATTTTTTGTTTAAGTCCCTAATTTTTTCCTGGATCGCTCTTTCGAGTTTTCAATCCACCAGGACGCCCTAATTTTTTCCTAAGCCGCCCTTTCGGGTTTTCGACTTAGAGGGCTTTTATCCTCTTTTTCTAGGCATAGTATTTTTTGACTGAATCGGAATTTACCGGTCACGGTAAATCCGCTCCATCCATAGTAGTCAACATTAAAGCTCCACCAGAGAAGGCTCTCTTTACAACATACGGTCCTTCATAGTTTGGGGCCCATTTTCCACGAGGATCTTTATAGATGGGTAGCACTTTCCTTAATACCAGGTCTCCTTCTTCGAATAGGCGAGGATGAACTTTCTTGTCGAATGCCTTCTTGAGTCTCCGCTGATATAACTGACCATGACATACAGCGGCCATGCGCTTCTACTCTATGAGATTCAGTTGATCAAGTCTATTTTGTACCCACTCCGCTTCATCCAACTTAGTCTCCATTATGACCCTAAGTGAAGGAATTTCTACTTCAATAGGGAGTACCGCTTCTGTGCCATATACCAAGGAAAAAGGCGTAGCTCCTGTCGAAGTACGAACTGAGGTTCTGTAGCCATGTAGTGCGAAAGGGAGCATTTCGTGCCAATCTTTGTATGTCTTCGCCATTTTCTGGATGATCTTCTTGATGTTCTTATTGGCTGCTTCTACCGCACCATTCGTCTTCGGGCGATAAGGCGACGAGTTATGGTGATCGATTTTGAAACTCTCGCATAGCTCATCCATCACTTTATTGTTTAGATTGAGCCCATTATCCGTGATGATCTTTTTAGGAACCCTATAGAGACAAATTATCTCTTTCTTGATGAATCGTGCAATTACTTGTCTTGTCACATTGGTGTAGGAAGCAGCTTCTACCCATTTGGTGAAGTAGTCAATAGCAACTAGAATAAACCGGTGTCCATTTGATTCATTTGGCTCGATCATCCCTATTATGTCTATCCCCCACATAGAGTAAGGCCACGGAGCAGTTAATACATTCAGGGGAGTTGGCGGCACATGAATTTTATCCGCGTAGATTTGACACTTGTGGCATTTCTTGACATATTTAAAGCAGTCGGACTCCATAGTCAGCCAGTAGTACCCTGCTCGGAGAATCTTCTTAGCCATAGTATGCCCATTTGCGTGAGTTCCGAAGGACCCTTCATGTATTTCTCTGATGAGCATGTCCTGTTCATGTCCATCTAAACAACGGAGTAACACCATGTCATGATTCCTTTTATACAGCACCTCTCCATCAAGGAAAAACTGGGCAGCCAGTCTTCTAAGTGTTTTCTTATCCCCACTTGAGGATTTTGTAGGATATTCTTATTTCTGGAGGAACTGTTTGATATCGTAAAACCACGGTTTGTTATCTACTTCGGCCTCCACTGCTGCACAGTACGATGGTTCATCTAGGCGGTTAATTCTGATAGTCGGTGCTTCGTTATACCATTTGACTTTGAACATGGACGCCAAAGTTGCTAAAGCGTCCGCCAATTAATTCTCATCTTTGGGGATATGATGAAAGGTGATCTCATCGAAGTATTCTATCCTTTTCCAGACACAATCTCGATATCGAGTTAGCTTGGAGTTAAGTGTTCTACACTCTCCTTTGACTTGATTGATGACGAGAGCCGAATCTCCATATACTTCTAAGATCTTGATTCCGAGGTTAATGGCTTCGTTAATCCCCAATATACACGCCTCGTACTCCGCCATATTGTTAGTACACGTGAAGCATATTCTCGCAGTGAAAGGTATGTGAAATCCTGTGGCAGAAGTTATAACAGCTCATACCCCATGTCCTTCTGCATTCGAGGCTCCATCGAATATAAGCTTCCACCGGGATCCGGGCTTAGGTCCTTCGTAAGAATCCAGAATATCATCGTCTCTTACAGCCATCACATCCTCGTCAGAGAAATCAAATTACATAGGTTGATAGTCATCTACTGGCTGATGAGCGAGGTGATCGGCTAACACGCTCCCTTTTATGGCTTTTTAGGTAACATACTGGATGTTATATTCAGTCAGCAACATCTGCCACCGAGCCACTCTCCCAGTCACTGCAGGCTTCTCTAATATATACTTGATGGGGTCCATTCTAGATATTAAGAGAGTAGTATGGCACACCATGTATTGGCTTAATCGTCGGGCGGCCCATACAAGAGCACAACAGGTCTTCTCCAAGAGGGAGTATCTGGATTCACAATCGGTGAATTTCTTACTTAAGTAATAGATTGCGTGCTCTTTTCTTCCTGTGTCGTCTTGTTGTCCGAGTACACAGCCCATCGAATTGTCAAGCACCGTTAGATACATTATAAGTGGTCTTCTAGGTACGGGTGGTACCAATATGGGTGGCTCTTGTAAATATTCCTTGATTCGGTCAAAGGCCTTTTGATAGTTTTCACCCCACTCGAGGCTTTTCCCTTTCCTCAACAGCTTGAAGATTGGTTCACAAGTAGCAGTGAGATGGTAGATGAACCTAGCGATGTAATTTAATCTTCCCAGGAACCCACGCACTTCTTTTTCAGTCCTCGGTGCTGGCATTTCTTGGATGGCCTTCACTTTGTCAGGATCAACTTCTATGCCTCTTTGACTGACTATGAACCCCAACAACTTCCCAGATCTGACCCCAAAAGTACACTTTGCAGGATTTAGTCGTAACTTGAACTTCCTTAGCCGTTCAAACAACTTCTGTAAGTTGACTATGTGCTCTTCCTCAGTTTTTGATTTAGCAATCATATCATCGACGTAAACCTCTATTTCCTTGTGCATCATGTCGTGGAAGAGAGTTACCATTTCCCTTTGATAATTTTCCCCAGCGTTCTTTAACCCGAAGGGCATTACCTTGTCATAGAAGGTTCCCCACGGTGTAATAAAAGTAGTCTTTTCCATGTCGGAGGGAGCCATCTTGATCTGATTATACCCGGAGAACCCATCCATGAATGAGAAGACTGAGAATTGAGCAGTGTTATCCACCAACACATCAATGTGGGGTAGTGGAAAATCATCTTTAGGACTTGCTCTGTTGAGGTCTCGATAGTCTACGCATATTCTGACTTTTCCATCCTTTTTTGGCACAGGCACAATGTTGGCTACCCATTCTGGATACTTCACCGCGGCTAAGAACCCTGCGTCAAACTGCTTTTTAACCTCTTCTTTGATTTTGAGAGTCATATCTGGTCTCGTCCGTCTCAGCTTTTGTTTGACCGGCGGACATTCGGGTCTAAGCGGTAGCTTATGTTCAACAATGTCGGTGTCTAAACTGGGCATATCTTGGTAAGACCAAGCGAACACATCCACTTATTCTTGTAGTAACTTGAACAACTTCTCCTTCATGTCCTTGTTCAAAGAAGCACCGACTTTAACCTCCTTTTTGTCCTCCTCAGTTCCCAGATTGATCACATCCACTGGTTCCTGATGAGGTTGTATCTCCTTATCCTCTTGCTTTAACATTCTGGCTAGCTCTTCAGGGAGCTCACAATCGTCCTCATCACCCTCTTCTGCTTGGTTAATCGGGAACTCGAAGTTGTAAGGAATTATAGCGGTGTCATTTTCAATAGGTTCATTTTTAAATCTGCATGAGGGAGATTTTTTATGCTTATTATTTTTTGAGTTGGTGCAAATGAAAGTATTGAAAAGAAAGTGTATTGCCATTTGAAAAAAACAACAACTAAGAAAGAAAAAAGATCTTGATTGAAAACAAAATACGATTTTATTATTAAATAATTCAAAGAAACAAAAGGTGGCCCTACAAAGCTTGTCCATTTGCCTTGGGCATAACAAAGGACTTATTATTATTAAAAAGTAAATTACTTTGAAATAGAAATCATCTCAGGAATCTCGATGTCCCTCCAATTGTTGAGGACTGTATCTGGTGTGCAATGGCGCACCCAATCTGGTATCCCTCTATTTTCCTCTTCAATTGCAGTCACCTGATCTTCATCTCTGAACCCGGCCTTATGGAAAGTTTCTTCAAGAGGAGGAAATGTCATCCGACGAGACTTCAGAACCCCTTCTTTAGCCGGTTTGTAACCCAGCCCGAATTGATCCTTTTTTTCATGTATCTCTATCACTTTTCCCCAGCCCCTAGTATCCCCATTCTGAATCAAGTCTGTGATCCTTTTTGGCCTTTCCTCATGTCGAATGACTTGCCTACGACTGACCGTCGCAACCTCCAAAGCTTGGAATGGTATTTCAAATGTTTCCCCATCCACTTCTATGTATCTGAATGACGAGAAATGGCTGACGAACATGTCTTCCTCCCCATCAACAATTATCAAATTGTCCCCAGATATGAACTTCAACTTCTGATGAAGTGTGGAAGTAACTGCGCCCGCAGCATGAATCCATGGTCGTCCTAGAAGACAAGTGTAGGAGGGATTGATGTCCATGACTTGGAAAGTGATCATGAAGGTATGTGATCCCACCACTGTAGGTATGTCTACTTCCCTAATTACCATTCTTTTTGAACCGTCGAAAGCCCTAACAACCAGGGAACTGGTCTTCATAAAGGTCCTTACAGATGTTAACTTCATAAGGGTATCTTTAGGCATGACATTTAGAGCAGACCCTGTGTCTACTAGCACCCTTGAGAGAATAGTGTCTTGACATTTGACTGATATATACAAGGCCTTATTATGTGCTTGCCCCTCGGGAGGTAATTCCTCACTACTGAAACCCAGGCAGGTGCTGGCGGCGATATTAGCGACTACCTCGTCGAACTGAATTACTGATATGTCTTTGGTGACATGGGCTTCATTTAGGACCTTCAGCAGGGATTCCCTATGTGCCTCTGAGCATAACAACAAGGATAGAATAGAGATCTTGGACGGTGTTTGATTTAGTTGGTCCACCACCCTATAATCACTTTTCTTTATGATTCTCAAAAATTCCTCGGCGTCTTCTTGAGATATGCCCTTCTTGGACGGTCCCTCACCTGTACTTGTAATACCCCAAAATTTGCTCTCCCTTTTTGTCATCATAGCATGGCATTATCATTTATCATATCATATCCACCTCATTAACATTACATTGCATTTAACATAGAAAAATGAAGCATGGCATCCTTCTTACCATCAGGGCATGTGGTCAGGTGGGAGGTGGACAATCAAGAGATCATCCAAAGCACAAAAAGGTCAATCAAGTTGCCTCAAGGCAAGCCAAGAGCCTCTCATGTCTCATACTATCTCAATTGATCTTCCAAAACCTCAAGGAAGTGAGATTCAATGGGAGGTTGAAGCACTACATCTTTCACTATGCAAGAGGTTCAAAAATTGAAGGAAAACCCTCAAAAGAGATAGCTCATTGATTCAAAATCATTCTCAAGTGGCATTTCTCATCATCCTTTAAGAGGATACACAACATACTCTGAGGAATTTGGATTTGGAAGATGTGCAATTTCCTCCTAACCAGAGAGGGTCAAAATTAGGGTTTCTAATAAAATCAGGATATCTCTGATTTTTTGGACAAAGCTTGTTGTCATGGTATTCTACATGTTCTTAAGTGTATGTGTATGGAAAATTGCCCCTCAATGGGTTTTAGAAGTGGTTCAATTGGAAGAAAAATCAAGAATCAGAGAAATTGGGGCAAAGTCAAATAATCAGAGGAAAAAGTCAATTCTTGACTTTTTGAGGCCAAATTCATGAAATTCATGTTATATGTGTCCAATGTACAAAATTTGGTCAAGAAATTCCAAAGGAATCATGAAAAAATCAAGATGTAAAAAGTTGCCATTTTTGGATGAAGTAGGGTTACTAAAAATAGCAAGTTTTGGCCATTTTGCATCAGAGTTTGAACCAAGGCCATTTAAATTTGGAGCACCAAATGAAAATTCCATTCTGCCTCAATGAAAGGCCTTGCTTTAAGCTTCAAATCCATGTGTGGAACATCTCCATTGGATAAAAATTGAGTGAGATATGATTGATCAAAGTTTGAGCAAAGTAGGTTCAAAACTAGGTCATGACCAAGATTTTCAAGGCACGCGCGCAGTCATTTTCACAAACACATGGTGGGCCAAATGTATTGATCAATTACTCATGGTTAGAGGCCTCAAATGAAAAATCTTTCAACATGAAAGTTGTTCCTCTATGTGAGATCTTCAAAAGTGGTGTTTATGATTTTTTCATTTGATCAAAGGTTGAGAAGTTATGATGGGTCCAATTTACTATGATTATGCTGAAAACCCAGGTGCCAAGATGCCTTGCCAGCCAACCCCTTTGCCTCGCCCATGACCAGTTCCAAATTTGTGTGTTCAATCCATTTTTCAACCTATGTCAAGTATCATTTCAATTCATTTTTCATACCAAACATATTCTCTCATATCATCTCTTTTCAATGACTCCAAAACTTTGTCAAACCATCCCTTGATTAGGGAGAAAATCAACACCAAACTACCATGTTTGCATTGATCCCAAACTGTCATAAAGAATCAGAAAAAACAAGTGTTGTTGTTGTTGTTATTTCAAAGTGTATGCATATATCCCACACCTCATGACACTTTGCCATTTTAAGCCAAGCATTGTCCTTGCTTGCACGCTCCTCTAATGCTTATTACACATGAAAATGGAAAAGTTAAAAGCTTGTTGAACAAGTTTATGTTGCTGCAGCATACACGAGCAAGTTTCATTCTATGAACCTCCACCATAGCTCACCATAAGTCATCGTCACCATAGCAAAACCATTGCTAACTCGTCCCCTAACTAACTTGGCTCAGTTAGTTAGGATGGACTCACCTAAACTCAACTTGGACTCAGTTAACCAACTCAGGTTAACCATGGTTAAAGCAACTTATAAATAGCAAGCTTCACTCACATTGCAATCTTCAGCTTCATTTTTTACTCTCCCTCTCAAACACCTCAAACTCTCCCTCTCTTTCTCTCCATTTTCTCTCTGAGTTTCGCGAATTCATCATCATCTCCCTCTAATTCCACCTTCAAGCTTCATCTTCAATCATCACTGAACATTGAAGCAGCATTGGATCTTTGAAGTAAGCACTCTACAAATCCATATCATTCTTCAGAAGTTGAAAGCCTTTATTTGGCCAAGAGTAGCTCAAAGAGGAAGCAAAATCTCTGGTTTTCTGAAGAATATCTCAAGGTCACAAATCTTCAGGGTTTTGCTCAGGTTTTAATCATGACCATTGGATGAGCATGATCTGATGGCCACGAACGTGCCAGCACATTAAAATTCATGTGCTCCTCACGTGCGTGTTTTCTGATCTCACTTAAGCATTTTGTGGTGTGGTGCATGGTATGTTGTGTGGTCATTCATGTATGCGCGTTGGATGTAATTACCTTGACTTGTTTCTTGACTTGACTTAATCTGATGGTTGTTGTTACTTTGACTATTGTTGACTGAAGTGCATGGTTGTTAGTGTGTTATGCGCGTAACTGGACCTAAGCCAGATTGATATCCACACCCCCTTGTTTAAGGCCCAATGTAATTTGAACTGTCCAATTGCTATGTTCATACCCCCCTTCATTTTGCATTCTTTTTTTTATTTTTATTTCTTTCTACACGTTTGATTTCTAATTTTTAAAAATACCAAAACATATGGGAAAATTCTACAAAAATTCATGTGTATTCTTAAAACATTTAGGAAATTTTTCATGATTTTATTTTCTGATTTTATGACCTTTTTGCCCCTGTTCCATAATTTTCTTTGAATTTCCATTTAGATGCATTCTAAGCATGATACATGAATTTGTTTAATTTTGTTCTTGCTCATTACCAACTGTTTTGACATGATTCTTTTTGTATTGATTCACTAATACATTGAAGCATGTTAGATGATTTTTGTTTGATTTTTTAGGTCACTTTATCACATGTCTTGATGCCTATATTTGCACCACTTTGCATGATGTTTCAATTTGACCTAATTGCTTTGTTTGAAGTCATTTTGCTCTGAATTTTTACATGCTATCTTGATGTATGATGCATTTCTGACCTAGGCATACCAATAATATGCTGGCATAATTTTCATGAATCCATTTGGTCTTTGTTTGATGCATTACATTGGAAGTATAATCCATGGCATGTCATTACAACTTTAGTGCATGTTTACATGAATTCTTTTGTGCATATTTGTATGAGCATTTGCATATGTTATGAGCCATTCATATGATATTATAGGTCTTTGATACACATTATATGTCATCCTTGCATGGTGACTTTCAATTTGAACTTTGTGCATCATTAACATGTGTAGTTTGCACTTTCTTTTTGAACTTTCATTTCAATTCTTCTTATATTACTTCTTGAATGTCTTGAAGTTGATTCATAAATACTTTTGAGATGTTTATAAACCATTTTCCATTTAGTTTCAATTCTGGTTGTTGATTTACATGTTCCATTTATGCATGTCCTCTTCATTTCTTTCCATCTTTCATCTATCCCTTCTTCTTGTGACATGTTTAAATGCTAATGGATGATGATTATTGCTTATTCACTTGCACTTGTATGATGATATTCACTTGTTGTCCATATGATGCTCATTCTGGTTGTGGTTCTAGGATTTGTTTTCTCATTTAATTCTTTTGAGTTTCATGATGCATTACATGTTCTTTTACTTCTTATACTTCTTATACATGTTTACTAACCATGTAGGGGCTTTGGTAAGTTTCAATTGAGTGTGGATAAGGAATCCACATTCAACTTCTATCCTTTCTCTTTTACAATTCCATTTTGTGTTTTGTTAAGCACTTATGTGCTTTCTTTTAATAACTCATCACTTTCCCCTTGTGAATTACAATTCATCTTCTACTTTAGAAGTGAATTGTTTAATTCATTCTTTCTTTAGACTTTAGGTTGAAACCTCACAAACCTTTAGGATCACTCCCTTTAATCTTCAATTAGGATTGAGTCTTAGTTCATATAGGTTTTACCTTTTCTCCTCTCTTGAGTCCATCATCTTCTCATCTCAAAGAAAATTCCAAACATATAATAAAGGTAGGCATTTATTGCATTTAGGCCTTTCATATAAAGAAAAGATTATAAGGGGTCTTCTCTTGTAATCTTAGAATGTGTAGCATATAGCCCATCTTGGGTCAATGTGTTAAACATTTGATCTTGTATGAGGGACTTAAATGCAATACTTGTTGAAGGTGCAAATAATAAAAAAAAACTTCTTCATTTCTTAATCAACCAAAACACTTAATAAATACAAGTATGCTAGTGTGTTTGAACCTTGACAATTGGAACTAAGTGTGGGGGTCTTCTTCACTCTTAGTGTGCTTTCTTACCCATTCCATCTTGGGATGTGAGAATGTACACATTCCAATGACTAAGATTCAGATACACTGTCATATGCAAATAAATGGAAAAAACTTCTAAAAGATAAAAACCAACAATAACGTCTTTCCTTCGGGAATTCTTTTCTCATCTCACTCACTCTCAGCGTATGAACGTGCTCCTACTCGTTCCTTTGCAAGATGGTAACGCACTCGGACCAGCGAGCCTGCAACACCTGAGCTAGAACGTTAGCCGTTCCTTAAAAAACACAAACAATTCATCCCTAGTGAGGGGAACTACGTCGCTCTGATTCTCATGCTCCCGATGAGATACGTAGGCAGTGGGGTAGGGCCCATGCGAGCACTTCTTTTATTTTCCCTACATTTGCTTCTCTTTCTCTCTCCTTTCTTTCTTTCAGTTCCTTTTCCAGTATCATTTTCTATCACCCTTTGATCGAGACAAGCAAGCGTGGATCCCATCGGGTACGATGGACGCGAGGGGGTGCTAATACCTTCCTCTCGCGTAACCGACTCCCGAACCCATTTCTCTTGGTCGCAAGACCATGCTTTTTCCTTCTCTTCAGGTTTATGCGGTGTTTCCTTTCCCTCTCTTGGGATAAATACACATTGCTGGCGACTCTGTTCGTTGCCACTTTCGCGTTTGTACTAGGATGAAAATCCCGGGAGCGACAGCTGGCGACTCTGCTGGGGACATAGATTTTGACCTATTGCTGGTCCATCCCTAAGCGAGTCAATCCTAGCGCTTGTCTGCTTTTCTTTCATTGGGTGTTTACTGTTGTGTTGTATTTACTGTTTTATTGTATGGTTATTTACTGCTTTACTGTACATTACTGTATTTACCGTATTTTAGCATTTTCATTTCATATGATATATTATGCTATACTGGACTGTGTTGTTTTCTGTTTGGCGGGCGGGATTTCTGAGAGATAAGCCCATTACACAGGCTTGAGTATACACTTAGAATTAGAGTGGAGAGTAGTGGGACCTACGTGCCGTTTGGAGTGCGTTGGGTGTTCACGAAATTCACAGCTAGACGAGGCTATCTTGGGACACGTCGTGGCATACGCATCTTGCGTATTCCAGGATGTAGATCTAGAGAGCTGTCGACTCTAGTGACCGATCATGAGGACCTTAGTGGAAATATCCCTCTTTAGTGGTGACAATGGCAGACCACATTCTGTGGCAAACCCATTCGCACCCGAGGACCCACTTTGGAACTTGCATAGGATGACCTTTATTTTCTAAGGGGAGTCAGTGGACGACCTCTTTGATTGGCATAGCATTGTATCCTACGGGCTTAATGTGCTATTGCTTCTCAAACCTCCGAAGCTGACAAGCCTTATTTTCTAAGAACCACATGTGAGCATGGGCGGGATGTTTACAGGTTTGCAGGAAACCCAGCCTCCTACCTACCTTACTCGTGATTCTATGATGATTTCAGACATTGTATCCTATGACAGTGATTTAAGTGTTCATCTCAGATATTGCCAGACTCAGTACAGAGACACAGTGCACACAGTTCAATACAGACACCGACACTTGATTACCTGATCACATGCCCTTTTGCATTGCATTATCATATCATAACAGTTATGTTTGTCATTTTCAGGTGCATAATACATTTCTGATTCCAATCCATGGGTTCAACAGAGATCGTCGCCGAGAGAAAGAACAATGTGTCTTACAAGTTTCCAGATCCTGTCTTGGATTCATTGCTCAAAGTTATAGATATGGCTGGTCCGGGTATTCTTGATAGGTTTCAGAAGAGCTACGGGAATTTGGTTGGGATGGTCCGTACAATCACCAAGTATGAACATGATGCCTTGCACACTCTGCTGCAGTTCTACGAGCCTTCGTTGAGGTGTTTTCTTTTTTCAGATTACATTTTGATGCCAACACTGGAAGAATTCTCATTTATTTTGGGAATTCCGATCACGTCGGCAATACCATTCTTCTCTGGTAGTTCTCCCAGCGTAAAAGAAATTGCTGCTGCTTTACAAATGGATCAGGCATTGATAAAGAGTGGTGTGAGCAGTAAAAATGGAGTCAGCGGATTTCATTTAGAATTTCTGTCTGGACAGGCCCAAGAGGCTGCAAGTGCTAAAAATTGGACGGTTTACAATTCCATTCTGGCTCTCTGCATATATGGCCTAGTTTTCTTTCCCAATCAGCAAGACTTTGTGGATATGCAAGCAACGAGAGTTTTTGTCCTTAAAAATCCAGTCCCTACTTTGTTAGGAGATTTTTATCATTCCGTGCATTACAAGAATGAGAAAAGGAGGGGAGGATCTGTTAGTTGTTGCACTCCACTGCTGAGTCATTGGTTTTTCAAGCATTTGCCTCAGACAGGTGCCTTTGTGGAAACCAAAGATGTGGCGAAATGGTCTAAACGATTGATGAGTTTAACTGCTGATAACATTGTATGGTTTGATCACCGGTTATTGAGAATAGAGCTTGTCACAAGATGCGGAAATTTTCCAAATGTGCCTTTGATTGGCAGAAAAGGAGGGATCAATTATAATCCAGTTTTGGCCATCCGACAGTTTGGGTATGCTTCCAGGGATCCTCCTACAGAGCAAGATGTGGAAGAATCTTTATTCTTTACAGGAACTAAAGATGCGAAGGTGGTAGAAGTAGTGAATGCTTGGAAAGATAAGCACAAAATTGGAAAAGCAGTTTTTGGAAAAGGAGATTGTAGATCTTATCCTGAATATGACAGGTGGATTGAGACGAAAGTAAAGGAATTGCTTTTACCCTTTTCAAGGGGACCTCTTTTATGTGCAGTACAGCCAGAACAACCCACTATGGTGGCTATTGAAGAATGTGAGAAGTGGAAGAAAATGGTCAGAGAGTTGCAGATAGAGAATTCTGGAATGAGCAGATGCCTTCAGAAAGCTCTAGCTGACAACAAAGAGTTGGAAAAGAGAGCCTTGAAAGCGGAAAAAACCTTGGCTGACAAAGAGGAAGATTTTGATGACCGAGCTCGGTACTTTCGGAAACTTACTTTGGGAGCAGATGACACTAGTCAGGCTCACAAGATTACAAAACAGGCTTTAGCCCGAAGCAAGGATTCATTAGCTCAACTTCGTCAAGCTTGGGATGAAGTCAGAATTGAAAATGCCGAGTTAAAGGATCAGTCGAAGACTAAAGACGAGGAGCTTAAAAAGGCACATGAGCAGAGGAGAAAGTATCGGGAAAGTCTCGATAAAAGTCAAGAGCAGTTAGAAGAAGCTAGAAGCCAGTTGAAGAATACCAAGAAAGAGCTTGAAGAAGTCATGATAGAAAGGGAGATACTCAAGACGCAAGCCAGCATAAAGAGACACAAAGGAGTGTGTGATGACGAAGCTCTGATGCTGCATATGGGTTCTTTAACTGAAGCTCTTGAGAAAAGGGATGTCTTGATCAAAGAGATGATTGAAAAGCCGAATCACCAGCGTACCCGTATACTTTTTGAGGAAATCAAGTATTCAAGTGATAAGCTGAAGGATGTGGAATTGTCAGATTGATGTTCTTTTCCCTGTATTTTGTTGTTAATGGCTACCATCAGGCTTGTTGATGGATCCATTTTTTTTCCTTGTATTGCATTTGCGGTTGAACCTTTCTTAAATGTACTTGAATATTTTGTTGAATGAGTATGAGCAGTTTTATTCAGGATTATTTCTTATCAGATAGCCGCACACAAGCACATGACCACGACACGTCTCTTTATATCACAATTTCTGGTCTTCAGATTTCTGTGGTTGGATTGGAATCAGGGTATAAAGCACCTCGGAAATGACAAACATGGCATTGCATGGCATTGCATATCATTTTGCATTTTTGTTACTTGCTTTTCAGGTACTCGTTGCAGGGTCTCTAACCTTTATTTGGTTTCAGGCAGTATAGCGGAGAGTCATATTCACCGATATTCGACGCGAAGGAATCAAGTAAGAATCATGGATCAAGTGCAAAGTGATTTGGCGGAAATGAGGGCGCGTATGGACCAGTTCATGACCCTCATGACTGGCATGGCGCAAAATCAGGAGAGACTGAGGCTTCTGGTAGAGCGTCCCGACAATGGGCCCGAAGGTGACCATCATGACAATTCACAGGGACATGGCATTCCTCCTCCCGGTGGCAACCCTCCTCCTGGTGGTAACAATCGGGGTAATGGAAATGGTAGGCATGCTGGTGTTACTCTTGAGGATACTCTGGAAGACCAATTTACTCTGCTGGATGCTGATGTGGGTAATCAAGGGGATCGAAGGTATGATGAGTTAGCAGAGAAGATCAGGGCCATAGAATGCAAGAACTCTATGGGTATTGATGTTACCAGCTTGGGGCTGGTCTCAGGAGTCAGAATTCCCCCTAAATTCAAGCCTCCCACTTTCGATAAGTATCACGGCAATGCGTGTCCCCAAACGCATCTTCAAGCTTACTTTGGGAAGATTTCAGCCCATACGGATGACGAGAAGCTATGGATGCACTATTTTCAGGACAGTCTGGCGGGGGCGTCTTTGACCTGGTACATGAAGTTGAATAGAGCTGCTGTGAAGAATTGGAAAGATCTGGCAGAAGCGTTCCTGAAGCAATACCAATATAATATTGACATGGCGCCCAACCGCACCCAATTGCAGGGATTGTCACAAAATGCCAAGGAGAGTTTTAAAGAATATGCACAGAGGTGGAGGGAAATGGCTGCCCAGGTCCAACCTCCCTTGTCAGACAGAGAAATGGCAGATATGTTCATGGGCACCTTGCAAGGGGCCTATCTGGATAGATTAGCTGCTTGTCCGTCGACTGGATTTGCTGATATTGTAATTGCGGGAGAAAGAATAGAAAGTCTGTTAAAGCTTGGAAAGATCCAGGATGTGAGTGGGGCTGGCTCTTCGGGGACGAAGAAACCGTTTGCTAGTAACCAGAAAAGACGAGAAGGTGATACGAATGTTGTGTTTAGAGGACGAGGCAGAGGGCGTTCTCGAGCTTATTATCAGGTAGATGCTGTAACAATCCCCACACCGTCTGTTCAGAAACAACAACCCCAACAACAAGTTCAACAGCAACAACCTTTTTTCCAGCAAAGGTCTAGACAGAGGGATCGTAAGATGGATCCTCTCCCTATGACTTATGCCGCGCTGTTGCCCCGGCTACTCGAGTTAAAGTTGGTAGAACTCCGTACTATGAAAGCTCCGGTTGCTGGAAACCTGCCACCTAACTTCGATGCTAATGCTCGTTGTGAGTTCCACTCAGGTGCTCAGGGGCACTCCATTGAAAAATGCTGGGCTTTCCATCATAAAGTACAAGATTTGATTGATGCTAAAGCCATCAATTTCTCTCCCGCTCCTAATATTACTCAGCATCCCATGCCTGATCATAGTGCAGCAAATGTGTACGCTATTGAAGATGGGAGGAGATTGAATTTGGTGTTAGACGTTCATCAAGTGAAAACTTCTTTGTTGGTTGTAAAAGATCGTTTATTGAAGGGACAGGTGTTCCCAGGCTGTAGTCAGGATTGCTCTGAGTGTATGAATCAGGAGAACGGCTGTGATAAGTTGAAGATGGGTTTACAGAATCTGATCGATGAAGGATGTCTACAGTTTGACAGAGTCGTGAAAGACACTGATGAGATATCAACCGTGACCATCTATTACACTCCCGCTGAGATTCAAATGCCGGTCAATGCAGTTCCCGTGGCGAGTGTTGCGCCAGAAGGGCCCAGTCCTGTCACTATCACGGTGCCAGGGCCAATTCCGTTCACATCTACGAAAGCTATCCCATGGCACTATGGGGCAGATGTATATTACGAAGGCAAAAAACAGGAAGTTGAGTCGTCAGTCAGCCCAAATATTGATAATGTAGGGGGTGTAGGGGGCTTTACAAGGAGTGGAAGGTTGTTCGCTCCCCAAACCTTGAGAAGTGATAAAGAGGCAGAAGCTGCAGCAAAGGCTAAGGGTAAACAGGTGGTTGAAAGTGCGCCTACACCTGAAGCAGAGACAAAGATTACTTTTGATAAGGAAATGGAAGAATTTATGAAGATAATCAAGAAAAGCGATTATAAGATTGTGGACCAACTGAATCAGACCCCTTCAAAGATTTCAATCCTGTCACTATTGATGTGCTCTGATGCGCACCGGCAGGCGTTGTTGAAAGTGTTGAAGAGTGCGTACGTGCCGCAAGAAATTACTGTTAATCAGCTCGAGGGCGTAATCTCCAATGTTAATGTCAGCCATGGCTTGGGCTTTACAAGTAGAGATTTGACTGTTGAAGGAAGAAACCATAATAAGGCTTTGCATATCACGATGGAGTGTAAGGGCGCAGTGTTATCTCATGTACTGGTAGACACTGGTTCATCACTCAATGTCTTGCCCAAGAAGGCATTAATGAAGCTGGAAGTTGACGGTTTGATCTTAAGGCCTAGTGAATTGGTGGTCAGAGCATTCGATGGAACTAGACGATCTGTGTTTGGTGAGGTGGAATTGCCCGTACAAATTGGACCACAGGTATTCAAATCCACGTTCCATGTAATGGACATACAACCTGCATATAGCTGCCTATTGGGACGCCCTTGGATTCACGGAGCCGGGGCTGTTACTTCTACTCTACATCAAAAGCTGAAGTATGAGTTTGAAGGGCAGGTTGTGACAGTGTGTGGGGAAGAAGACATCTTTGTGAGTCACTTGTCCACGTTCAAGTACATTGAAATGGATGGGGAAATTCATGAGATGCTGTGCCAATCATTCGAAGCAGTCAATATTGACGATGCACCTGAGTCTTCTTCTGTACCAGTTGGGGCTGGTACCTCCATTTCATCTTACAAACAAGCTGTCGAAGTCGTCAGGGCAGGCAACGCCCAAGGTTGGGGCAGGTTGATAGAGACCCCAATGAAGGAAGACAAATTTGGTATTGGTTATCATCCCTCTACAACTTCAGATGCGGGGAGCAGGGGACCCATTACTTTCAATAGTGGGGGAATTATCTACATGGACCAGTCTTGTGCAGCCACGGAGGATAGTGTTGACAGTGATTGTGACCTGGACAACTGGGTACGCCTTCATGCTTCGGGACAACAAGTGCAAAACTGGTTCGTTGAAGAAGTCATCCGGGTTACTCTTCAGACAGAGTAATTTTTCTTTGTTTTTTCTAACCATAATGCATGACAAAATCTTGCGCTCTGCCCAAGGCGTATAGATTCATTTGTAGGGCCACCATGGTTGCATTTGCAATGTTTAATCATTAATAAAGGACGTTTTGCAATCAAATTTTGTTCTCTGTCTTTCAGTTTTTATTTTTGCACAAAAAATATAAAATGGCAATGTTTCATTTTCTTTTGTTTTGCTTAAAAATAAATTCTAAAATAAGGCATGAACCCGTTCATGCATACTTGATCCTCCGGATACCACTGATAACGATTTTGATATGGCCATGTATGACTTTGACAATCCGATTTATCAAGCCGAAGAAGGGGATGGGAAAGATTGTGAACTTTCTGAAGAACTGGCCAGATTGTTGAAACAAGAGGAAAGGGTCATCCAGCCTCATCAGGAGACTGTAGAAATCATCAATATTGGTACTAAGGACGCCAAGAAAGAGATCAGGATTGATGCCAGCTTGCAAGCAGATGTGAAGCAAACTTTGATGGAAATGTTGCGCGAGTATGTTGACATCTTCGCCTGGTCGTATCAAGACATGCCGGGGTTGGATACAGATATTGTTGTGCACAGGCTGCCATTGAGAGAAGAATGTCCGCCAGTCAAGCAGAAACTTCGTCGGACTCACCCCGACATGGCCTTAAAGATTAAGGAGGAAGTCCAGAAGCAGTGGGACGCTGGTTTTCTTGCTGTGACAAAGTATCCTCCATGGGTAGCCAACATCGTGCCAGTACCGAAGAAAGATGGAAAAGTGAGAATGTGTGTGGATTATCGAGATCTTAATAAAGCTAGCCCGAAAGATGATTTTCCACTACCTCATATTGATGTGCTGGTCGATAATACAGCTCAATTTTCAGTGTTCTCATTTATGGACGGGTTCTCCGGGTACAACCAGATCAAGATGGCACCTGAAGACATGGAGAAGACCACGTTCATTACTCCGTGGGGTACATATTGTTATAAAGTAATGCCTTTTGGGTTGAAAAACGCAGGGGCAACGTACCAACGGGCGATGGTGACATTGTTTCATGACTTGATTCATAAGGAGATCGAATGTTATGTAGATGATATGATTGCCAAGTCGAGAACAGAAGAGGAACATCTGGTTAACCTGAAAAAGCTGTTTGAAAGGTTGAGAAAGTTCCGTCTGAGATTAAATCCAAACAAGTGCACGTTTGGGGTGCGTTCTGGAAAGTTACTGGGTTTCATTGTGAGCGAAAAAGGAATCGAGGTTGATCCTGCCAAGGTGAAAGCAATACAAGAAATGCCTGAACCGAGAACAGAAAAAGAGGTTCGTAGTTTCTTGGGTAGATTGAACTACATTGCAAGGTTCATATCTCACCTAACAGCCACGTGTGAACCAATATTTAAATTGTTAAGGAAAGATCAAACGGTCAGGTGGAATGACGATTGCCAGTTGGCATTCGATAAGATAAAAGAATACTTGCAGGAACCTCCGATTCTAATGCCTCCAGTTGAAGGGAGACCGCTGATAATGTATCTGACAGTGCTTGAAGGATCCATGGGTTGTGTTCTCGGTCAACATGACGAGACAGGTAGGAAGGAGCATGCTATTTACTACCTGAGCAAAAAGTTCAATGATTGTGAGTCCCGATACTCAATGCTTGAAAAGACATGCTGTGCACTTGCATGGGCCGCTAAGCGATTGAGGCAATATATGGTTAGGCACACAACCTTGTTGATTTCAAAAATGGATCCTATCAAGTATATTTTCGAGAAACCAGCATTGACAGGCAGAGTTGCACGGTGGCAAATGGTCTTGACAGAGTATGACATTCAGTACACTTCACAAAAGGCCATCAAAGGAAGTATCTTGTCCGATTATCTTGCGCAACAGCCAATGGATGATTACCAACCCATGAAGTTTGACTTCCCTGATGAGGACATCATGTTTCTCAAAGCTAAAGACTGCGAGGAACCACTTCCGGAGGAGGGGCCAGACCCTGAATCCAAATGGAGTCTGATGTTTGATGGGGCTGTCAATATGAATGGGTGCGGAGTTGGAGCAGTTCTTATCACGCCGGAAGGTGTTCATATGCCTTTCACTGCACGAATAACTTTCGGATGCACCAACAATGAAGCAGAGTACGAAGCTTGTATAATGGGGATCGAGGAGGCGATTAATCTACGGATTAAGACCCTTGATATATTTGGTGATTCAGCTTTGGTAATCAATCAAGTGAAGGGGAGTTGGTACACGCACCAAGCAAATCTAGTGCCGTATAGAGATTATACAAGGAGATTGCTGACGTTTTTCACAACAGTGAAACTGTACCACATTCCTCGAGATGAGAATAGGTTCGCTGATGCCTTGGCCACTTTGTCTTCCATGATCAAAGTGCAAGGATGGAACCATGTACCTAAGATTGAGGTATCCCGCCTTGACAGACCAGCATTTGTGTTTGCGGTAGATGCAACGTCTGATGACAAGCCATGGTTTCATGACATTAAGTGTTTCTTGAAAAGTCAAGAGTACCCGTCCGGGGCATCGTCCAAAGACAGGAAGACGTTGAGAAGGTTAGCTGGTAGTTTCTTCTTGAATAAAGATGGCGTGCTGTATAAAAGAAATTTTGACACGGTCCTGCTTAGATGTGTGGATAGACATGAAGCAGACTTGTTGATGATTGAAGTGCACGAAGGCTCTTTCGGTACCCATGCCGGAGGGCATGCAATGGCTAAGAAGTTGTTAAGATCGGGATATTATTGGTTGACTATGGAGTCAGATTGTTGCAAATATGCCCGCAAATGCCATAAATGCCAGATCTATGCAGACAAGGTGCATGTGCCTCCAAATCCGTTGAGTATCATGTCGTCGCCTTGGCCGTTTGCCATGTGGGGCATTGATATGATCGGAAAGATTGAGCCTACAGCTTCCAATGGTCATCGTTTCATCTTGGTGGCAATTGATTACTTCACCAAATGGGTTGAAGCCGCATCCTATGCCAATGTTACAAAACAAGTGGTCGCTCGTTTCTTAAAACGGGATATCATTTGCCGATATGGAGTTCCCGAAAGAATCATTACTGATAATGGTTCTAATTTGAATAATAAGATGATGGCTGAGTTATGCCGGGACTTCAAAATCGAACATCACAATTCTTCTCCATACCGCCCAAAGATGAATGGCGCGGTCGAAGCGGCCAACAAAAATATCAAGAAGATTGTGCAGAAGATGGTTGTCACGTACAAAGATTGGCATGAGATGTTACCAGTTGCTTTGCATGGGTATCGAACGTCGGTACGCACGTCCACTGGGGCAACCCCATTCTCACTTGTATATGGTATGGAGGCAGTGCTACCGGTTGAAGTAGAGATTCTGTCCCTCAGAGTTATGATGGATGTTAAGCTAGATGAAGCTGAATGGGTACGAGCCAGATTTGATCAGCTGAGCCTTATTGAGGAAAAGCGATTGGCGGCTGTATGTCATGGGCAACTATATCAGCGCAGAATGAAACAGGCATTTGACCAGAAGGTGCGTCCTCGGGTTTATAAAGTCGGAGATGTGGTACTCAAAAGGATCCTTCCTCCCAATACAGATCACAGGGGCAAATGGACTCCTAATTATGAAGGTCCATTCGTGGTTAAAAAGGTCTTTTCGGGCGGAGCTTTATTGCTTACAACCATGGATGGCGAAGACTTTTCATCCCCTGTCAACTCGGACGTAGTCAAAAAATACTTCGCATGAATAGACCCGCTGGATAATAAAAATAAAAAATCCAGGCAAAAAAGGGCATCCCGGCGAACCAAAAACAGAATAAGGTTCGGGCAAAAATTAGGGATATAATTGAAAAAAGATTTGTACACCCGGTAAGTTGAAAACCCGAAAGGGCAACTTAGGCAAAAAAGGGTATCCTGGTGGATCGAAAACCTGAAAGGGCGGTCCACACAAAAGAGGGATTTAAGCGAATGACTATGGTCTGAGTTATCTATCCCCCATTACCGTTTGAACAACTGACGTTCTGAAGGATAGGAATCGGTCTGATCATTCCTCAGAAGGCAAGGTCGGGGAGTTTTGAAGACATACTGGTCATAACAGAATGGAAACTCAGTGGAATTCCGTTTTCACATTGCCATTAGGATAGTTTCTTTTCTCAATTTTCAGCGATCACCTCTTTCCAGGGATCGCTTCCAGATGTAATTGCCTATTCTGGGCTCTCAGTCAATAAATTGAATTTCAATAAAAAGCTTTCTATTTTTGTTTTATTGCTTTGTTTGCAAAAACGTCCTAGTTTTTGATAAAACATTGCATTTGAAAACATGGCAGCCTTGCAATAACATGCGCAGAAAAAACATTTGAAATTACTTCGAATGTTGAATACTCCCGGATGGTGGATTCTAGCCACGCAATATTCGGGGCATGTGGGCATATTCTTTTGTTGCAGGTAGCAGGTGCAGATGATTTTAAGCACAAGACCAGCAATAGATCACCCCACGCAAAAGACTGGGGCAATTATGGGTAAGGAGATCGGCGTTCATCGTTCGGTCGATGATTGTTCATAACTGGTCGATATCAGTGAATTAAGTTCAACTGGGTACCGTTGCATCTTATTAAGTCGATTCTCTTATTCAGTCCTTCCAACAGCTACAAGCTTTTCTATGTCGATAACGGTCACAGGTTCCCCAAAAGAGTGGTCTCGTCGACACCGAAACTGATGGTCATTATCCCCAGCGAAGTCACAAGAGTTTGAAGAGGCTAGATCTTCTGTAAAATCCTCTTATGACATCCTCTTCGGGGACGAATTGTTGTGTTGTCCAAGCATGGGGACTGATTGTTTCCCCAGCATGAAGTGTTGGTCATCCCCAGTAGAGTTTGAGGACAGTTGGTCTTCTGTAAAGTCCTCTCAAAAGGCATTCCCCAGCACGAGACGTTTTAAAGCAGTTTCCGCCAGCAGAGTTTGTTATAAACTCGTCATCCCTAACGGAATTGTCTAAAGGGAAGCTCGCCTAACATGGGGCATTGTGGTACTTATCCTAAGCTTGACAGTCATATTCTTCAGCAGAATACTATGGATTTGCTTTGGGTTTCCCCAACAGATCTCTAAGGACTCTTTCCTAGCAAGTTGCAGTGGAATGTTCTAACCAGGATTTGCATATCCCTGGCAGAGTAGCCCTGATCCCCAGCAAGATTGTATCTCTGGTAATGATTCCCCACAGAGGTCAGCATCGAATCTCGTCAGCAACTCCCAGCTGAGTTGTTGTTCTTCCCGCAGAGGTTTATCAGATCGACAGAATTTACTCCTCAACAAGGATGGTACAGCCTTTTCCCCAGCCGGGTCAGAAGGTGGATAACCCCTATAAAGGGTCTTGGATTGGATAGATCCTCAAGCAGAGTTTTTTATGACTCTTCCTCCCTAGCAAGACGCCATGCAAAGAAATTCTCATCCCCAGCGGAATCGCTGTGACCAGAATTCATTCCCCCAGCAGATGAAGTGATTACTGGCAGATTTATTATTCTTCAAGTCCAATTTATTTTTGGCAAACTTGACAATTCGAAGCAAACGAATTGTTCATCTATTCTCCAGCAGAGATACTATCCTCTCAGGAACCTCTAAAAGTCAAGTCATTGATCATTGTTCCTCAGCAGAGTCAGCAGAGATGTCTGACACAGATGCAGAGAGTAATACAATTTTGCAAATTCTAAAAAGTCCAACAGTGGATTGGTAAAAGTCCATCTAAGGGTGGCATATTCTAAAAGTCCAACAGTGGATTGGCAAAAGTCCGTCTTCGGGTGGCAAAAGTCCAACAGTGGATTGGCAAAAGTCCGTCTTCGGGTGGCAAAAGTCCAACAGTGGATTGGCAAAAGTCCGTCTTCGGGTGGCAAAAGTCCAACAGGGGATTGGCGAAAGGTCCATCTAAGGGTGGCATATTCCAAAAGTCCAACAGTGGATTGGCGAAAGGTCCATCTAAGGGTGGCATATTCCAAAAGTCCAACAGTGGATTGGCAAAAGTCCATCTAAGGGTGGCATATTCTGAAAGTCCAACAGTGGATTGGCAAAAGTCCATCTTCGGGTGGCAAAGCAGCTAAAAGTCCAACAGTGGATTGGCAAAAGTCCGTCTTCGGGTGGCAAAAGTCCAACAGTGGATTGGCAAAAGTCTATCTAAGGGTGGCATATTCTGAAAGTCCAACAGTGGATTGGCAAAAGTCCATCTTCGGGTGGCAAAGCAGCTAAAAGTCCAACAGTGGATTGGCAAAAGTCCGTCTTCGGGTGGCAAAAGTCCAACAGTGGATTGGCGAAAGGTCCATCTAAGGGTGGCATATTCCAAAAGTCCAACAGTGGTTTGGAAAAAGTCCGTCTTCGGGTGGCACGAAGCTGCAAAGTCCACCAGTAGCGTGGCAGGCCAGTAGTCGTCTGGAGTTGCATAAAAGACATTATCAAAGTCCACCAGTAGTGTGGCAAGCCAGTAGTCGTCTGGCGTCGTTCAAAAAGACATTATTAAAGTCCACCAGTAGTGTGGCAAGCCAGTAGTCGTCTGGCATCGTTCAAAAGACAGATCTCTCCGACGTTTCATCGAAGATTCAATCCAGCAGTCTCGTTGGGTTTATATCCCTTTTCTTCTTCATCACCCAGAGCAAATTTTTGGTTATATTTGGTATTCAATCACTATATACCTTGAAAGTCCGAAAGCAATCGCTTTCAGGCATTCAGGTCTACAGCGCTTGAATAGGGGCAGCTGTAATACCCCAAAATTTGCTCTCCCTTTTTGTCATCATAGCATGGCATTATCATTTATCATATCATATCCACCTCATTAACATTACATTGCATTTAACATAGAAAAATGAAGCATGGCATCCTTCTTACCATCAGGGCATGTGGTCAGGTGGGAGGTGGACAATCAAGAGATCATCCAAAGCACAAAAAGGTCAATCAAGTTGCCTCAAGGCAAGCCAAGAGCCTCTCATGTCTCATACTATCTCAATTGATCTTCCAAAACCTCAAGGAAGTGAGATTCAATGGGAGGTTGAAGCACTACATCTTTCACTATGCAAGAGGTTCAAAAATTGAAGGAAAACCCTCAAAAGAGATAGCTCATTGATTCAAAATCATTCTCAAGTGGCATTTCTCATCATCCTTTAAGAGGATACACAACATACTCTGAGGAATTTGGATTTGGAAGATGTGCAATTTCCTCCTAACCAGAGAGGGTCAAAATTAGGGTTTCTAATAAAATCAGGATATCTCTGATTTTTTGGACAAAGCTTGTTGTCATGGTATTCTACATGTTCTTAAGTGTATGTGTATGGAAAATTGCCCCTCAATGGGTTTTAGAAGTGGTTCAATTGGAAGAAAAATCAAGAATCAGAGAAATTGGGGCAAAGTCAAATAATCAGAGGAAAAAGTCAATTCTTGACTTTTTGAGGCCAAATTCATGAAATTCATGTTATATGTGTCCAATGTACAAAATTTGGTCAAGAAATTCCAAAGGAATCATGAAAAAATCAAGATGTAAAAAGTTGCCATTTTTGGATGAAGTAGGGTTACTAAAAATAGCAAGTTTTGGCCATTTTGCATCAGAGTTTGAACCAAGGCCATTTAAATTTGGAGCACCAAATGAAAATTCCATTCTGCCTCAATGAAAGGCCTTGCTTTAAGCTTCAAATCCATGTGTGGAGCATCTCCATTGGATAAAAATTGAGTGAGATATGATTGATCAAAGTTTGAGCAAAGTAGGTTCAAAACTAGGTCATGACCAAGATTTTCAAGGCACGCGCGCAGTCATTTTCACAAACACATGGTGGGCCAAATGTATTGATCAATTACTCATGGTTAGAGGCCTCAAATGAAAAATCTTTCAACATGAAAGTTGTTCCTCTATGTGAGATCTTCAAAAGTGGTGTTTATGATTTTTTCATTTGATCAAAGGTTGAGAAGTTATGATGGGTCCAATTTACTATGATTATGCTGAAAACCCAGGTGCCAAGATGCCTTGCCAGCCAACCCCTTTGCCTCGCCCATGACCAGTTCCAAATTTGTGTGTTCAATCCATTTTTCAACCTATGTCAAGTATCATTTCAATTCATTTTTCATACCAAACATATTCTCTCATATCATCTCTTTTCAATGACTCCAAAACTTTGTCAAACCATCCCTTGATTAGGGAGAAAATCAACACCAAACTACCATGTTTGCATTGATCCCAAACTGTCATAAAGAATCAGAAAAAACAAGTGTTGTTGTTGTTGTTATTTCAAAGTGTATGCATATATCCCACACCTCATGACACTTTGCCATTTTAAGCCAAGCATTGTCCTTGCTTGCACGCTCCTCTAATGCTTATTACACATGAAAATGGAAAAGTTAAAAGCTTGTTGAACAAGTTTATGTTGCTGCAGCATACACGAGCAAGTTTCATTCTATGAACCTCCACCATAGCTCACCATAAGTCATCGTCACCATAGCAAAACCATTGCTAACTCGTCCCCTAACTAACTTGGCTCAGTTAGTTAGGATGGACTCACCTAAACTCAACTTGGACTCAGTTAACCAACTCAGGTTAACCATGGTTAAAGCAACTTATAAATAGCAAGCTTCACTCACATTGCAATCTTCAGCTTCATTTTTTACTCTCCCTCTCAAACACCTCAAACTCTCCCTCGCTTTCTCTCCATTTTCTCTCTGAGTTTCGCGAATTCATCATCATCTCCCTCTAATTCCACCTTCAAGCTTCATCTTCAATCATCACTGAACATTGAAGCAGCATTGGATCTTTGAAGTAAGCACTCTACAAATCCATATCATTCTTCAGAAGTTGAAAGCCTTTATTTGGCCAAGAGTAGCTCAAAGAGGAAGCAAAATCTCTGGTTTTCTGAAGAATATCTCAAGGTCACAAATCTTCAGGGTTTTGCTCAGGTTTTAATCATGACCATTGGATGAGCATGATCTGATGGCCACGAACGTGCCAGCACATTAAAATTCATGTGCTCCTCACGTGCGTGTTTTCTGATCTCACTTAAGCATTTTGTGGTGTGGTGCATGGTATGTTGTGTGGTCATTCATGTATGCGCGTTGGATGTAATTACCTTGACTTGTTTCTTGACTTGACTTAATCTGATGGTTGTTGTTACTTTGACTATTGTTGACTGAAGTGCATGGTTGTTAGTGTGTTATGCGCGTAACTGGACCTAAGCCAGATTGATATCCACACCCCCTTGTTTAAGGCCCAATGTAATTTGAACTGTCCAATTGCTATGTTCATACCCCCCTTCATTTTGCATTCTTTTTTTTATTTTTATTTCTTTCTACACGTTTGATTTCTAATTTTTAAAAATACCAAAACATATGGGAAAATTCTACAAAAATTCATGTGTATTCTTAAAACATTTAGGAAATTTTTCATGATTTTATTTTCTGATTTTATGACCTTTTTGCCCCTGTTCCATAATTTTCTTTGAATTTCCATTTAGATGCATTCTAAGCATGATACATGAATTTGTTTAATTTTGTTCTTGCTCATTACCAACTGTTTTGACATGATTCTTTTTGTATTGATTCACTAATACATTGAAGCATGTTAGATGATTTTTGTTTGATTTTTTAGGTCACTTTATCACATGTCTTGATGCCTATATTTGCACCACTTTGCATGATGTTTCAATTTGACCTAATTGCTTTGTTTGAAGTCATTTTGCTCTGAATTTTTACATGCTATCTTGATGTATGATGCATTTCTGACCTAGGCATACCAATAATATGCTGGCATAATTTTCATGAATCCATTTGGTCTTTGTTTGATGCATTACATTGGAAGTATAATCCATGGCATGTCATTACAACTTTAGTGCATGTTTACATGAATTCTTTTGTGCATATTTGTATGAGCATTTGCATATGTTATGAGCCATTCATATGATATTATAGGTCTTTGATACACATTATATGTCATCCTTGCATGGTGACTTTCAATTTGAACTTTGTGCATCATTAACATGTGTAGTTTGCACTTTCTTTTTGAACTTTCATTTCAATTCTTCTTATATTACTTCTTGAATGTCTTGAAGTTGATTCATAAATACTTTTGAGATGTTTATAAACCATTTTCCATTTAGTTTCAATTCTGGTTGTTGATTTACATGTTCCATTTATGCATGTCCTCTTCATTTCTTTCCATCTTTCATCTATCCCTTCTTCTTGTGACATGTTTAAATGCTAATGGATGATGATTATTGCTTATTCACTTGCACTTGTATGATGATATTCACTTGTTGTCCATATGATGCTCATTCTGGTTGTGGTTCTAGGATTTGTTTTCTCATTTAATTCTTTTGAGTTTCATGATGCATTACATGTTCTTTTACTTCTTATACTTCTTATACATGTTTACTAACCATGTAGGGGCTTTGGTAAGTTTCAATTGAGTGTGGATAAGGAATCCACATTCAACTTCTATCCTTTCTCTTTTACAATTCCATTTTGTGTTTTGTTAAGCACTTATGTGCTTTCTTTTAATAACTCATCACTTTCCCCTTGTGAATTACAATTCATCTTCTACTTTAGAAGTGAATTGTTTAATTCATTCTTTCTTTAGACTTTAGGTTGAAACCTCACAAACCTTTAGGATCACTCCCTTTAATCTTCAATTAGGATTGAGTCTTAGTTCATATAGGTTTTACCTTTTCTCCTCTCTTGAGTCCATCATCTTCTCATCTCAAAGAAAATTCCAAACATATAATAAAGGTAGGCATTTATTGCATTTAGGCCTTTCATATAAAGAAAAGATTATAAGGGGTCTTCTCTTGTAATCTTAGAATGTGTAGCATATAGCCCATCTTGGGTCAATGTGTTAAACATTTGATCTTGTATGAGGGACTTAAATGCAATACTTGTTGAAGGTGCAAATAATAAAAAAAAACTTCTTCATTTCTTAATCAACCAAAACACTTAATAAATACAAGTATGCTAGTGTGTTTGAACCTTGACAATTGGAACTAAGTGTGGGGGTCTTCTTCACTCTTAGTGTGCTTTCTTACCCATTCCATCTTGGGATGTGAGAATGTACACATTCCAATGACTAAGATTCAGATACACTGTCATATGCAAATAAATGGAAAAAACTTCTAAAAGACAAAAACCAACAATAACGTCTTTCCTTCGGGAATTCTTTTCTCATCTCACTCACTCTCAGCGTATGAACGTGCTCCTACTCGTTCCTTTGCAAGATGGTAACGCACTCGGACCAGCGAGCCTGCAACACCTGAGCTAGAACGTTAGCCGTTCCTTAAAAAACACAAACAATTCATCCCTAGTGAGGGGAACTACGTCGCTCTGATTCTCATGCTCCCGATGAGATACGTAGGCAGTGGGGTAGGGCCCATGCGAGCACTTCTTTTATTTTCCCTACATTTGCTTCTCTTTCTCTCTCCTTTCTTTCTTTCAGTTCCTTTTCCAGTATCATTTTCTATCACCCTTTGATCGAGACAAGCAAGCGTGGATCCCATCGGGTACGATGGACGCGAGGGGGTGCTAATACCTTCCTCTCGCGTAACCGACTCCCGAACCCATTTCTCTTGGTCGCAAGACCATGCTTTTTCCTTCTCTTCAGGTTTATGCGGTGTTTCCTTTCCCTCTCTTGGGATAAATACACATTGCTGGCGACTCTGTTCGTTGCCACTTTCGCGTTTGTACTAGGATGAAAATCCCGGGAGCGACAGTACTCGTGGTCTCTTTCCCCTTTGAGCTTTCGGGGATATCCTTCTTGGGTTGTTCTGACGAGTATACTCTTCCACTACGTGTCATTCCTCCAATACCAGCGATGTTAGTAACTGTTGGTGACAGTGTTATAGTCTTTCCTCCTACTAACACAGTGATGTCATATTTCCAAGGTACAGTCTTGGTGCTTTCATAGGAAAATGGCGTTAGTACATGGAACGGGATAGGACCTTTTGACATTGCAGGCACCGGAGCTTTGACTGGTGTAGGGACCGGTATTTGAATTGGTGTTTGTGCGGGAACCAAAATTGATATCTGAATAGGAACCTGTGCAGGCCTTGAAACTGGTATTTGGATGGGCGCCTGTGCCTGCCTGGGAATTGGTATTTGAATGGGCGCCTGTGCCTGCCTGGGAACTAGTATTTGAATAGGCACTTGTGCAGACCTTGGAACTGGTATTTAAATAGGAGTCGTGACTCCTCTTTTTTGATATGGAATCTCATAAGGTACTTGCCCCTGGGAGTCTAAGGAAGCCACCTCATTCGTATTCCTTAAGTACCCAATCTGTACTATCCCTGGGTCCATTAGTTGTTGGAGGACCTCCTTCATCTTCTTACAGCTATTGGGATCAGCCACGCAATCCCCACAGTCACCGTGCAGCCTTTCAAACTCCTCGTACCCAATTAATACTTCCCTTACTTTTGTCATAGGGGTCTTCACTTGTTCTGCCCCTCTAATTAGGACATTCTCTTCCAGTCCCTCAATGGAGTTAACAGTTGGCCCAGCGTGCCCTGGGAAAGGGTTATCTCCTACATTTGGAGTGTCATAACTGAAGTTAATGACCTTCTGATCCAGCAAATCTTGCACCCTAAACTTGAAGGCTAGACACTTTTCAGCCGTATGCCCTGGCGATCCAGCATGGTAATCACATCTAGCATTAGCATCATACCCTCGAGGAGGAGGCGTAGGAGGGGGCCCTAATGGCTTGATTTCTACCAATCCCTTCTGGATTAACATTGCCAGGATCTGAGTATATGTAGTGGGTATAGGGTCAAAGTCCTTCCATTGCCTCCTTTGTTCCCTCTGGGGATACTTCTGTTGTTGCTGATTTTGAGGGGGTGGTGACCTTGGCTGTTGGATCTGGAGCGTAGGAGATGCTTGACCAAAGGCCGTGGCCGCTACATAAGGGTTATAAGGTCCTTGAGTATACCTATCAGTAGAAATGGCATTGGCCTCCTTCTTCGAACTGTTTCCGGAGTACCTTTTGTTGTTATGTTGATTGGAAGACGGCATTCCAATCTTTCCGCTTTTTAATCCATTCTCGTTCCTTTCCCCAATGATGACCAAATTTGCAAATCCTGTTGAGACAGATCCAATCATCTTTTCATAGTACAGTCCTTGCAGCGTTCCCATGAATGTATCTACTAGCTCGCTTTCCCGCAATAGAGGTTGCACACGAGAGGCTAGCTCCCTCCATCTCTGGGCATACTCCTTAAAAGATTCATTCCCTTTCTGAGACATGTTTTGCAATTGCATGCGATTAGGTGCCATGTCTACATTATATTGGTATTTCCTTATAAAGGCACTTGCCAAATCCTCCCAGTTCTTGATGTAAGTCCTTTCCAGTTGCATGTACCAGTCCAAGGATGCCCCACTAAGGCTGTCTTGGAAAACATGCATCATCAGCTTTTCATTCTTAGCGTGTGCCCCCATCTTTCGGGAAAACATCCGAATATGATTTTTGGGACAACTAACCCCTTTATACATCTCGAAGTTAGGTGCCATAAACTTAGGAGGCACGACCACGTCAGGTACCAAACACATTTCCATGGCATCAATCCCAAAGATCTTGGATCCTTCCATAGCCCTTAATCGTTCCTCAATTATCTTATACTTTTCATTCTCCTTTATCCCTTCCATGGCCGCTAGTTTGGTTTCACGAGCTACTTCCCTTGAGTCTTCCTCTCCATATTGGAGTTGCCAGTCATCAGAGACCTCACGAGTGATGGGTATCTGTATAGGTCGTGATTCTCCATTATGCTCTAGTGGAGGAACAGACCCTGCAGGAGGTTGAGTGTTACTCTTCCCGTTACTAGCCTCTAATGCTTCACGTTCCAAGTCAGCCGCAAATCCTAAAAGAGGATTACTATCTTCATACTGGGGAGGAAGGGCAGGGACACTCCTATGGTTACTAGCCTCGGTATCTCTTGATATCATAGTCTGAATAGCTCGAGTCAGCTGGTCGATTTTGTCCTTCATTTCCTCCACATTTCATTTGACAACATCCACATCTCCTTTTAGAGCAGCGTGGTTCAACTCCATTTGTTCCATAGCTTTCTTCTGGTGAGCACGGGTGTTGGGTCGAGAAGTTAGATTGTTGCGATGATTCCGAGAAAAGATATGGAAAAAGAATGATTTCCGTTTGATGCTCTTTTTTTTATGTTATGTTATGCATGAATGTATAAGTATGCAAAAATTATTTTTATTTCAGGAATCTTAAACTTTCCTTTATTGAGATTAAAGCCAAGGATAATGGAAATCAAATACTTTTATTAATGAAAAGAAAGTATTAGGGTCAAAGCCCCATTTATTACATAAGGAAAACCAACCTAGGGATAAACCCTTAAATTATTCATAACAAAAAACCAAACGTAAGAAGTCATTACATAGAAAAGCTAAATCCTCCTCCTAATCCTAGCCCTGAACTCCTCTACCATCTCACGACAAAGTGCAAGAAAATCGACAATCTCTTTGACCGGCTTGAAGATATCAGCCATATACTCAGCCTCCTTTAAACTTCGAGGGATCTCATGGATGAGATCGTTGGATAGTAAGACCAACTTATGATACCTTTCTCGATAATATGCTTCGTCATCTCGTAACTTTGCCATGATCTCCAAATCCTCCCTAGTAGTTTGCTCTAGCTGTTGGTTATGTTCTTCAACATAAATGCTTCATGCCCTTAGATCTTCGTAGGAATCCTGAAGTTCCCCATATAGCCTTCTAAGCTCCTGGTTCTCCTCTTGAGTTTCTAACCATCCTTCTGGCCATTGGGCAAGAAATTCTTCAGCTGATCTCAAGCGCACAGTTGCATCTAGAGCTTGCCTTTTGCTCTCGAGAAGAGCGCTAGATAAGCTTTGGACTTCAGCTTCAAGGTGGTGTATACGCCTATCATATCCCTCCTTGAATTCTCTTTGCGTTGATGTCATCCAAATGTCCCTCCATTCGTCCCTTTGACGCCAAGCTCTATCTAATTGCTCCTTGTGGTCTTTGAGGCGTGAACTCACAGCTTGAAGGTCGGTGTAAGCTTGTTCCTTCTTCTCTTCCTCCATCTGAGCTATCCCCTTATTGACCTTTGATTGCTCCATAACTTCATTGAGACTCCTTCTTAACTGACTACCTTCTCCAGTGGCTTGGTAATATTTACCTTCCCACTCTTCTTTTTCTTTTTGTAATTGTGCAATAGTCTCTTTGAGTCTTTCACTTTCCTCTATGGAGATTGCGGAAGGTGGGGGAACCCTTGGATTAACAGGGCAATCCAGAGTAAAAGGAAACTTCACTATACTCACCCTTTCTTTCATCCATTGCAGATATGGTACCCTAGATTCTTCCCTTGGTCTTTTAAGACTACTATTCCCTTTGATACTTAACTTTCAAGCTTGAGCAATCTTTAGCACATCGGAATGATTTCCAGCTATATTTTGTAGGACGAAGCCTTCTAACAACCTATCCTCTGGCTTGTAGGCCAATGGATGCCCCAATTGCCTCATTATTAAGACTGGATTATAACTTATGCACCCTCTCGATCCTATCAAGGGTACATTAGGGAAATCCCCACAGCTTAGGACCACGTCGTCTCGAAGGAGTATTTGAGGGAACCACAAGATGTCTTTATCACCAAGAGCTACCAAATATTGAGACCAATCATAGGCTTTCATTTTTCCCATATCCTTTAGATCCCTTACTAGGTGAGAACACAACCATTTATACAATAACTGAGAGCAACACAACATAGCTCCTCCCCTTCTTTCAAATTTTTGGTGAAGGGTAAAGTATATATCCGCAAGGAGGGCCGGTGTAGGATCTTCTTCTCCAATGGTCACAGCCAATAATAAATTAATGGTGGCGATGTCTACAAAGTTCTTCACACTCGGGAATAGGACTAGCCCAAAGATGAGGAGTACCATGATAGCGTCCATGGCTGCCCAATTTTTACAAGCAGCAAAATGATTGGCTTTCTTCTCCAAGAACCCTTTAGAGAACCCATGAAAATCTTCTTGAACCTTTAAGTTAGCTTGCAAGTCTTCTTCACGGATATGAAAAACACCTGCCATTTCTTTGAAGGTAGGGCGATACCCTAAAGCCTTGAATGGACCTTTGTTGTTCTTGGGGAGACCCAGTATCCTACGAACTTCTTCTAGAGTGGGGGCTATTTGAAAGTCTTGAAACTGGAAGCACCTTAACTCTGTGTCGTAAAACTGAGCCAAGGCAGTTAGGCCCTCTTCTTGAATAGGAGTAGTGACCAGATCTAATATATCCCCATACTTACGAATTAGGGGCTTTCTCCTTTTCTTAGGCAACCCCCTAACATAAGCTTTTAAGCCCCCTATGTCAGACGTTCTTACTTTGATCGTGATAGTTTTCTTTTTCCCGAATTCCATTGCCTTTGACTTTAACTCTTTTTTTTTGTTTAAGATTCCTGTGGCATAGTAATGCAAAAACACTTTTATGAGGATGATGAATGCAAATTATACTTTAGTTAGGGTAAGGTAATATGCAAGCATGCCCTAGTAAGGTGGGCTCCCTATAATAGGCTAGATCTAAGTTTATACTACCCAATCCCCTCACATGTAGGTTATAAAAATTTGTACAGCATAACGGCCCCAAAATGTTCAAACTATACCCTTGTTTTACCATGACAAGGAGCAAGCCTTCCTATGGTGATCCTTCGGGATAAGTCTCATTTGGGGTAGGACCCTAGTAACAGCCCTTGAGGGTTGAATACATAAGGTCCATGATTTGGTAAGGGGTAGGCTGAAAGTTCTCAGAGTCTCGGACCACATTCAAATCATCCTCTACGTCAGGGGCTAGCCCTTCCATGAGGACATCTTTGAAAGGATCTATTCTGAGTGTGGCATCAATGCATTGTTGGGGATGTTGCATCCCCCCTAAAAACATTTCCGTTCCACATGTTAATCTAGGGTTATCCTCCAAGCTTGGGCTTTAGCTTCACACATCATTTGCCCCAATCCCATGCTTGATGACAAAAATAAAAACACTAGAGTTAAATAAACAAAATAAAAATGAAATATAAAAAACAAAAAAAAAACATGAGAAAAATAAAAACAAAACCCAAGACAAACAAACAGGACCCTAAATTCTAAGGATAGGATGGACTCTCTTTAGGGAGGAGTCCCCAGCAGACTCGCCAGTTGTCGCGGCCGGCAAAAATATCGGGTCACCACCATATTTTTTAAGGAAAATAATGATAAACCTAAAAATCCTTAATCCCAAGGGCAGAGATTCCTACGGTTCGAGAGTCGGTTAAGTGAGGGGAAGGTGTTAGGCACCCCTCACTTCCATTGTACTCAATGGGATCCTCCTTAGATTTTAGGGTATGCTTGTTTGTTTGTCTAAATTATTTATTTACAAAAAAAATCCTAAGTTTTTTATAATTGTACTCGCTAGGGTTTACAACCCTATGCCTACGTACCTTCAATTTTGAAGGATCAGAGTAACCGTAGTTCACCTCCCCTATTCCTACCCCCTAATCCTATTCCCATTCCTAATCCTCAACCCAATCCACTATTTATACTCTTAGATAAAGAGTTCTATCCCTTGATCTATATTTATACTCCTAGATAAGGAGTTCTATCCCTTGATCTATTATTTATACTCCTAGATAAGGAGTTTTATCCCTTAATCTAATATTTATACTCCTAGATAAGGAGTTATATCCCTTAATCTAATATTTATACTCCTAGATAAGGAGTTCTATCCCTTATCCATTATTTAGACTCTCGGATGGAGAGTTTTATTCCTTGTCCCTTATTTATACTCTCGGATGGAGAGTTTTATCCCTTATCCATTGTTTATACTCTCGGATGAAGAGTTCTATCCCTTGTCCCTTATTTATACTCTCGGACGGAGAGTTTTATCCCTTGTCCCTTATTTATACTCACGAACGGAGAGTTTTATCCCTTGTCCCTTATTTATACTCTCGGACGGAGAGTTTTATCCCTTAATCCATTTATTTATACTCTCGGATATCAAGAGTTTTATCCCTTAATCCATTTATTTATACTCTCGGATATCAAGAGTTCTATCCCTAATCCATTTATTTATACTCTCGGATATCAAGAGTTCTTTCCCTAATCCATTTATTTATACTCTCGGATATCAAGAGTTCTATCCCTTATCCATTTATTTATACTCTCGAATATCAAGAGTTCTATCCCTTATCCCATCCCTTATTTAGGCTCTCGGACCAAGAGCGTTATCCCTTGATTTTATATCCCCAAAGAGAAATCCCTTATTTTTATTATTAACCTATTCCCTTAATTTATTTAGAAAACACAGAAAATTAATTTTGATAATTTACCAAAAAAAAACCCATATTTTATCCCTTATCCCAAAAACCCTATTCCTTTATTTATGCTCTCGGAAGTTAGAGCTCTATCCCATATTTAAAACCCTAGAAGTCCCTTAGATACCCCACATAAAATGACTTGAATTTTCATAAAAAAATAAAGTCCAAATTGTTATTATGCTAAACCCAAATTTTATACCCTCAAATTAATCCTGATAGATAAAAAATCATTTTCTTGGAATTTAAAAATGAACCCAAAAAACAGTATTTTAATCCCAAAAAATAAAACTAAAATTTTTGTATAACTCAAATTTATCCAAATAAAACCTACAACTATTTTCTTTGAATAAAATCTAAAACCTAATTTTATAAAAATCCAAAAATATCTCATACCCTAAAAAATTTTAGAAACAAACTCCATTTTAAAACCTGTTAACAATTTTAAAAAAATTTAAATACTTGACCTAATACTAAAAATCCCTAAAACCCTATTTCCCCACCCTAATTAAAATTTTAAAACCCAATTAAATAATTACATAAAGTAATTAACCTAATTATTTTAAAAAAAGACCTAAGTTAAAAACCTAATCAATTAATTAAATTAAGTAATTAATTATATTACTAAAAACTTAAAATCTAAAACCTACTTTACTAATTAATTTAAGTAATTAAATTAATTATTAAAGAACTAAATTACGATTTAAATCCTGATTAAATGAATAAATTAAGTTATTAATTTATTTATTTAAAAAAAGTAGGGGGTGTATTTTCTATTGAAGCAAAAGCAAATGGGCTTATTCTGGGGGTGCCATTAGCAGTCCGGGCGCAACGCCCATCAACCCCAAAACCCAGATTGGCCAAGGAAGTCCATGTGGAGAGAGTCTGACCATTGACTCTCTCCTGGACGTTGGATGAAGATCTAATGGTTTTCACTAAGGCTGATATCGTCCACTGATTTGAAAGTAAGATGAATACACGGTCCAGATTATGATTCAACGCATACTCTAGGTGGGAACGCGCACACCAGATCCTCTGGTTGACTGGATAGTCAACCGATCTAGAGAGATCAGGGGCTGCCACTTGGCGCGCATCAACGGCCATACAGCGGAAGTATAAATGGCCCCTTTCCTTCAGTCCTCTCTCATTTTCATTTCTTTTTCTCTCTCTACTCCTCACCCTCTCTATCTTTATCCTAATTCTCTCTCGCCTCTCTCTAACTTCCTTCCTCCGACCACCGTCCAAAACACCTCTGACCACCACAGAACCACCCCCAAAGCCCAGATCTCCGGTTGAAGTTCAACTGGGATCTTCAACCATGTTCATCTGGGCGATGAACATCAACCCAAAAAACCCAGAAACCTATCCCCTCCCAAGAACCCTAACCTAACCCTACGAACCCTAACCCTTTTTGATGAACCCTAACCTAAATCGCATGAACCCTAACCCTACATTCGTCCAAACCCAGAAATCCCAAGAACCCTAACCCTCTACCCCATGAACCCTAACCCTAATTTTCCAGAAAAACCCAAAATCGCAACCCCAAAACCCAGATTCAAAACAATCAAACACGAACAAGCAGCAATGACTCAGAATCAAAAGCAAACAACAATAAAAAGGCTAAGTTCTATTTTGTTTTACCGTCCGTGCAGTGAAACTGTTCGTATATTTGTTTATCCTTTTCTCTTCGAATTTCCTTTTTCTTATTTTTCAGGTGTGGGTATGGCTTAGCTCAGAGCGATTAGGGTTTTAGTGATGAACCCTAAGTCTCTATTTCAAAATCGTGAGCTTTAGGTGAAGGGAGGGATTCGCGCAGCCGCAAGAGTTTTTTTGCTTAGAGTTCCCCCTCATCTGAAATTTCTTTTAGCTTTTTATAGGTAGAAATTAGGTTTTAGATTTGATTTAGAAATCAGATTAGGAATTGATTTTTGAAAATTTTGGATTTGATTGAGATTTGTAATGAAATTTGATTTGATTCGTGTGTATTTTGATTCAAAAATTAATGAGATTGATTCGTTTGTAAATTGATTTTCCTTTGATTTGATTTTTTTTTATCCTTGACTCTGCGCAAATCTAGGGTTTGTGATGGGGAAGAGGAAGGCTCACTCTGGGTCAACCATTTTGACCGAAATAACAATAATAAAATAAAATAAATAATAATATTAATAATATGATAAATAACTTCCTAACTAAAAAAGCCATAAAATGAAAAACGAGAATAATAAAAAACATAATAATCTAAAACCATATTATAAAATACTAATAATAATTAATCAACAACCTAATTAATAATAATCTTAAAAACCCTTAATACCCATATCACTAGACGTCCTAATTACTAAAAATAAAAAACCTTAGCTTCTAAAAAACAATTAATCCTAATAGCTCTTAAAGCAAAAATGAAAATCCCTTAAAATGATCCAAAAATAATACTTATTATTTAATTAATTTTGTATAAAGAAAAAAATTAATTTTGAAAATAAAAATCCTAATTAATCTTACAATAATCTAAAAAACATTCTAAGGCAAAACCTCCCCCAATACTATCTTTAATAACTTATCTTAAAATAAAACTTTACCTTAGAATAATGGGCAAAAATGAAATAAAAAACAAATCTAAATCCTAAATGCATAAACTTTATATAAACCCTAAAATGGGCCCAAAAGTAATAGCACACCCCAAAGCCCAAATGACACCACCTAGTAACACAAGATGAAAAATTATTGGTCAAAATTTGGGGTACTACACACACCACTCAAATTTTTTAGATCACACATATTTGCATCGGTTCGTTACTTAGTTCGTACACACGGATGGTGTTGACTGCTAGTATAAACTAATAAAGAGGTTACTTCTAAGAAACTAGGCATAAAGTCATGGCATAATGTCTATTTAAATCAATATCACATACTTAGGAAATCTAAGGTGCAGGAACGGTAACGATATTTTCAAAACTTTCCCAAGTCTGCCTACCTAGCCTAATCCAGGAATGAAACAACCTATACTATATGTGTCATGCCATTGAGTCTAAACAAAATTTTTTGAATTGGGGTCAAATAAGGGAGTTATTAGAAACAGGAAAAACGTAAAGTAAAAACGACTCAAACGTGCATATGACTCGATAATGAAAACAAACTAAACTAGAAAGCAGGAAGTAAATAAAAGCAATAAATGGCTCCTTCCCCACACTTAAACTTGACATTGTCCTCAATGTCTTAGGCTAAGGCAAAAGAAGGGACGATAGAACCTGGATACATCAATGATAGCGAGCACGCCCTCCACGAGGGTGTCTATCCTGCCTGAAGGTTGGGTTGTCCTGTGGGACATGCTGGACACAATCTGCAATTCGGTTCACCTCTTTACGCAATCCTGCCATCTCTGAGACAACATCTCTCAAATCTGACTCGGCCCTGGCCATAAACTCATATTGCCTCCTCTCTAACTCATGCATCTGCACATCATGCACGACATCTCTCTCTTTCTGTTGCCTAAGCTCTGACAGAACTTCATCCAACGATGAACGAAAACCTGCAAAATTAGAAAAAGGTGTCGTGTGTGCTTGGATGCTAGACCCTGGTATGTCAGTGGTATGGCTATGAGTGTGGGGCTGCTCAGAATGCTGCCTCATGACGTCACGGTAGTGCCTCTTATCACTCTCTGCCCCAAAATCACGGGCTCCTAAATCAAATAGCCAATTGGCGTTTTGACGCACATTTATACGCTCAGCATTTGGCAAAGAAAAACCTCGAAACTCATGTGTACGGACCATAAAGTGATACTTGTTATGATGCAAACTCTTAACAAGCCGCGCATTACGGCAAAAGTCAATGTCAGCATAGAGACAAGGTATGCTCTCTTCATTTTCTAAGGCAGCCTCTAAGTCTAAAGAGATAGCTATGGCGGTAATGATACCGCCTATGGAGATGGAACCGCCGACTCTGTCGCTACACTAATAAAATGGGCTAGGAGGAACGCTGTAGGATTCACAGGGGTTTGGAAAAGTGCACAGTGAATAAAGATTAGATCCTTAGAATTCACGTTTCCTGGGTTTTCTCGGGCGAAAATGGTGGAGGCGAGGGTACGGTGAAAGTAACGAATAGCAAGGTTATGGATCGTCGTGGCTTTCAAGCCCTCCCATTTGGTGGTTGTTGTGTTGGTTATGCCATGCCAGAATTGGAAAGCTCCTTCCTCCCAGTCACTGTCTAAAGGTACTTGAGTCGCAAGACTCTCACCGGTAAGGAAACCAAAATATTCAGCTATCTGCTCATGAGTTAGCGAATAATCTACGTTAACCATTCTGAAGTAAATGGTTCCAGTAGTGCGGTTAATATCTTGGACATACCGGACTGAACTGAGAAATTCATAAGTAAGTCTAATGGAAGAGGGATTAAACATGGAGCAGAAACGAGTCATACCTAAGTTCCTGAGCATCCATGAGACGTTATCGTAAAGACCTAAGGTACGAAGAGTTTTCGGCTCTGGATATCTTGTGGCATAGACTAGCCTTTTGGATACTCGGAGAAAGTTCGAATGCATGGTGGCTCCAATTGTTCCTTCGGGGAACTCAATGCCCATGTAATCTATCTCTTGGTTAGCAGCCATAGTTGTTTCTAAGGAGGATGGTGTTTGTGAATATTTCTGCAATGGGTAGAGAATGAGAATGGAGAGTGGGTTTTTGAGAGAGAGATGATTGGTAATGTATGGTTTAGTATGCTTAAATAGGGATTAATTGGAAGAATATGGATGGTTGGAATTTAATGTGGGATAATGAGAGGTTTACTAGGTACTTAGGGAGTCTAGGGAACATGCAAGAATGTTTTAAATGGGGAGAAGAGGAGGCAAAAACGTGTTTCAGAGGCAAAACAGCGCGTTCTACATTTTTAAAGGAATGGCGAACGCCTTATGCATAATGGCGAGCGGCGTTTGCTTCAGACACGAATTTTGTGTCCTTACTCTTACAGAATGCAGTGTTGTGACATATTTTTGGGTTTTTATTATTTTATTGACAAAACACAATAAGCTAAACATTAAAAACACTTAAAGGAAAAGAAACATGCATTAAACGAAATAGTAGTGCATTACATTTACACCTCGGCATTCCGACGGTACACAATGAATGGAAATTGACAGTACAAACGACACAAGAAGGGGAAACACTATACATGTAAACAAACTATCCTAAGAAAAACAGGGAAATAGGTGCGGCTATGGATCATTCATGATGTTGTCTAAGGGAGTAGACAATTTGGAACATATGGTCCAACTAAGTCCAATGAAGTCGACTCGGAGAGAGGAAATCTCATCTCGGAAGGAATCTACTTCAGACTGGAAAGCATTAATAGCAGCAGCTACATTCAAATGTGGTATAGCGGGATCGATCTCGGAACCTTGAGTGGCCTCGGCAGACATAATGGTATCTCGGTTTTGGTAAGCCTGAGGAGAGTCGGGTGGAGTCAGAAACTCATTAACGACCTCCAAGTCATAAAGCCAATTGTTCTTATTGTTCACACTTGTCTTTTCATGGTTGGGTAAGGTGAAAGTATGTACCACAGCATTATCGATAAGCAACTCAAATTCAATCGGTCCAAGGTTAGCAATAATGCCTCTGTTGAAACAAAAACTAATGTCCATTAGGCAAAAACCACCGAATGCAAAGGAACTGTTCAGATGGTACCTCATCCCAATTGCATTAGTAATCATAGTCACTAACCCACCTATTAAGATAGGCTCAAAGGAATCACATGCAATACGACTGAAATTAGCAAGCAAATACGGGGCTGCATTGACAGGTTTTCCTTGGGATGCACAGAGCATGATATACAGCTCATCCCTCGACACAGATGTAATGTTCTCTTCTTTGCCAAAGAAAGTGTGAGCTAGAACCTTATGGAAATATCTCCATCCAGGGTTATGAATGTTTTTCGAAAACATGGCATCAGGTTCGGCATTACCGTTTCCAGCTATGGTACCCCAGAAATGTTGAAGATCATAGCTAGTGAAAGCATCGGCAGGGGTTTTGGTCACAGCATTGGGTTCATTAGGAAAATCCAATAATTCAGCAAGTTCATGATGGGTGAATCTTTACTTGTTTCCAAATAACCTGAAGGTAGCCAATCCATGGCCAAATCCGAAACCACAGGTGGCATTATAGTAGAGTGAGCTAAGGAACTCCAAGGTCAGGCTACGGTAAGTGCTAAATCTCTTCTCTAAAGCAAAGTGAGACCAGCCTATTTGGTTCAGAAGAAAAACAACACTGTCTCGGATGCTAAGGGTTTGCATAGCTAAGTCGTCAGGGTAGATGGACAGACCAAAGTCTCTTTGAGACAAAGCCTAAAATCGACGCCTCTGGACATCATTCCTGAAAACAACGGCATGGTTCTCGAATGTCTGCATGGTTTCTGGTTAAAGGTATCCTAGAGAAGGGTATCTTGAAAATGGAAAAATATTACAATATTATGGGAATAATACTATTAGCTACGCGTTAGTAAGATAAAAATAGTAATAATAATGAGATGCAATAAACAGTAATGCATATGGCAAAGACTTTATACTAAACATGCATGCAGTGTCCTAAAACTAACAAAGTAAAATAAAAACTAAAGATCGTGGTTTAGCTCCCACGGAGCGCTTTGTTTAATGTCGGAAGCTCGACATTAGAATTGAAAAGGGCATCATTTATCGGGAAGAGCGGGAAGCTCTTCCAACTTGTAACTTGTGATGAATTCCTTGTTTTCTACCAAGTGGTAGCGTTTGAGTCTCTGGTCGTTCACAATGAACGTCTCATCTGACTTTCCTCTAATTTCAACTGCTCCACTTCGCAGAACTCTTGTAATTTCGAAAGGACCAGACTATCTAGAACGTAACTTTCAAGGAAAAAGTTTAAGCCTAGAGTTAAAGAGAAGAACTATATCTCCTTCGTTAAACTCCTTCTTTGTTATCCTTTTATCATGCCACTTCTTGGTTCTTTCTTTGTATATTTTGGCATTCTCATAGGCATCAAGTCTTAGTTCCTCTAGTTCATGGATATCTAGAATCCTTTTCTCGCCTGCTGACTTATAGTTCATATTCAGGGTTTTAATGGCCCAATAAGCCTTGTGCTCAAGTTCCACAGGCAGATGGCATGATTTTCCATAAACTAGTTTGTATGGCGTGGTTCCTATGGGGGTCTTGTAGGCTATTCTATAGGCCCACGGAGCTTTATGAAGTTTAGTAGACCAATCCTTCCTAGAGGTTGCAACGGTTTTCTCTAAAAAAATTTAATCTCTCTATTTGACACCTCTACATGTCCACTAGTTTGAGGGTGATAGGGTGTTGCTACTCGGTGTCAAACTCCGTATTTAAGCAATAGTTTCCCAAAAACATTCGAAATGAAATGGGAACTGCCATCGCTAATGACAATTCTTGGTACACCGAATCTGGGAAAGATTATGTTCTTGAAAAGTTTTACCACCACTCGTGCATCATTTGTAGGTGAAGCTATCGCCTCAGTCCATTTTGATACGTAATCAACTGCGACGAGTATGTATTTGTTTCAAAAAGAAGATGGAAAAGGTCCCATGAAATCAATACCCCATACATCAAAGACTTCAACTTCTAAAATTCCCTTTTCCGGCATCTCATCGCGTCTAGAAACGTTTCCAGTGCGTTGGCACCGATCACAATTCATAATGGCAATGTGAACGTCCTTCCAAAGGTTTGACCAAAAGAGGCCAGATTGTAATATCTTTGTGTATGTCTTTGATGTACTGGCATGTCCTCCATATGGTGCAGCATGGCATTGGGATATGATATCCTCTATTTCCGATTCAGGGACACATCGACAAAATATTCCATCAGCGCCCCTCTTGAATAATAGGGTTCATCCCAGTAATATTGTTTAAGGTCATGGAAAAATTTCTTCTTCTGTTGGTATGTTAGATCTGGTGGAAGCACCTTGGCTGCTAGGTAGTTGACAAAATCAGCATACCATGGCAACGTGGTTTTAGTATAGATTGCTTCTACTACTTCATTTGTTTCTGCATCGTTAAATAACAAGGAATATTCTACAGTTTTTCTTTTCCTTTCCAACTGGGCTACTAGTCTGTCGTAAGGAAAATCATCGTTTATCGGCACTCTTTCGAGCTTTAGATCCTCAATCCTAGAGAGATAATCTGCTACCACATTTTCAGTACCTTTCTTATCTTTTATTTCCAAATCGAATTCCTGCAAAAGCAAGATCCATCTCAAGAGTCTTGTTTTGGCATCCTTCTTAGTCAACAGGTACCTAATAGCGGCATGATCGGTATAGATAATGATTTTCTCTCCCACTAGATAGGAACAAAATTTATCTAAGGCGGACACAACAACTAGAAGTTCCTTTTCTGTGGTTGCATAGTTCATATGTGCGTTGTCCAAGGTTCTACTTGCGTAGTAGATAGCATGAAGCCTTTTTTCCTTTCTTTGTCCTAAGACAGCGCCTACAGCATAATCACTAGCGTCGCACATTATTTCAAATGGTAAACTCCAATCAGGTGGTTGCATAATTGGTGCGGTAATAAGAGCATTCTTCAGATGTTCAAATGCTTTCAAGCATTCTTCATCTAATATGAATTCAGCTTCTTTCATTAGTAATCCAGTCAAAGGTTTTGTAATCTTAGAGAAGTCCTTAATGAATCGTCGGTAAAAACCGGCATGTCCAAAAAAGCTTTGTACTTCTCTAACTGTTTTTGGTGGTTGAAGGTTTTCTATGATTTCTATCTTTGCTTTGTCTACTTCAATATCGGATACTACATGTCCAAGAACTATACCTTGTCGCACCATAAAATGGCACTTCTCCCAATTTAGCACAAGGTTCACTTTGAGGCATCGTTCAAGTACCATCTCAAGGTTTGACAGACAGTGTTCGAAACTTCCCCCACATACAGAGAAATCGTCCATAAAGAATTCCATTATGTCGTCTATGAAATCTGCAAAGATCGACATCATGCATCTCTGAAATGTTGCGGGAGCATTACACGGTCCAAATGGCATTCGACGATAGGCAAACATTCGGCTAGCCGTTCAAGCATTTAGTCTATGAAGGGTAAAGGAAAATGATCTTTTCTAGTAGCCTCATTCAGCTTTCTATAGTCTATGCACATCCTCCATCCAGTTTGAGTTCGTTTGGCTGCGAACTCGGCTTTTTCGTTAGTTACAACCGTAACACCACCCTTCTTTGGTACGACATGCACTGGGCTGACCCATTTGCTTTTAGATATCGGATATATGATTCCTTATTCCAATAGTTTTTGCACTTCTCTCTTGACTACATCGCTTAGGACAGGGTTCAATCGTCTTTGATGTTCTCTGGATGTCTTACAGTCTTCCTCCATCATGATACGATGCATACATATAGAGGGACTTACCCTTTTTAGATCGGAGATGTTATATCCAAGAGTTGTGGGATATTTCCTCAAGACTTCCAATAGTTTCTCAGTTTCTATTTGTCCTAAATCAGCATTAACTATTACGGGTTTTTCAAGTTTTGTGCCTTGGAATTCATATCTTAAATCTTTGGGTAATGTTTTGAGTTCTACAGATGGTTTCTTTGGGCACGGCATTGGATCGGGTGTGAGTGCTAGGCATTCTCTTAGACTATCATCTTCATATGGCTCACACCAGTCATCGTCTTCGAATATTGGAGGGGCTGGAATCTTTAGTACTTTCGTGTACCTTGTCGGTTCCTTCTCCATTTCTCTGACGCATTCGTCAATAACGTCCAGAAAACAGCACGTATCATCTAAAGCAGGGGCTTTTAGGAATTGGGCTAAGATAAATTCGACTTTTTCTTCCCCTACTTCCAAGGTTAACTTTCCTTTCTTCACATCTATTATAGCTCCAACTATTGCTAAGAACGGTCTATCTAAGATGATTGGTATATTAGAATCTTTCTTAATGTCCATTATCACAAAATCTGTCGAAATATAAAACTGACCTATGCGAACTGGCACGTTTTCTAGCATACCCACTGGATATTTCACAGAACGGTTTGCTAGTTGTAGAGACATCTTTGTTGACCTCAGGTTTCCTAAGTCAAGTTTCCTACATGTGGATAGGGGCATTAGGCTAACACTGGCTCCTAAGTCGTATAACGTTTTGTCTATGACAGTCTTTCCGATTACATAAGGTATGGAAAAGCTACCTAGATCTTTTAATTTAGGAGGCATGTTATTTTGAAGTATAGCGCTACACTCAGCAGTGAGCATAACGGTTTCGTTATCTTCTAATTTTTTATTGTTTGATAGGATCTATATAAGGAATTTGGCATATGAGGGCATCTACGTAATAGCTTCTATGAATAGTATGGTTATATTTAGTTGCTTTAGAAGCTCTACGAATTTCTTAAACTGTCATTCGTTTTTGGATTTAGCTAGTCTTTGGGGATAAGGCACAGGTGGTTTATATGGTGCCGGAGGCACATAGGGAGTTTCTTTCTCTGCGGCCTTTCCTCTTTCATCTCCCTTCTCCGTATTTGATTCTCTTATTTTCTCAGTTCCCTTTTGTAAATTTTGGTGTATGGCTGAATTTTGGAGTCTCGGGTCAACGGGTCCATCGTATTCTGTTCCGCTTCGCAAAGTAATAGCGTTAGCATGACCTTTTGGGTTTGGTTGTGGTTGGCCGGGAAATGTTCCAGCAGGGGCTGTTATAGTTGATTATTGTTTAGCTACTTGAGTAATTTGGGTTTCTAACATTTTATTATGAGTAGCTATAGCATCAAGCTTGCTGGACAACTGTTTCATCAATTCGCTCGTGTGAGCGTTTTGATTTGTGAAATCCTTGTTTTACTGAGCTTGAGCATTCATAAAGTTTTCCATCATGATTTCCAGGTTTGACATTTTAGGTGGTGGCGGAGCGGGTTGCGCTCCTTTCTGAAATCCAGGTGGAACAACAGGTGTTGGGTTTGGTGGATTGAAAACATTGTGATTCTTATATGAAAAGTTCGGGTGATTTCTCCAGCCAGGATTGTAAGTGTTTGAATATGGGTTCCCTTGAGCGTAATTCACTTGGTCGGTAGGTGTACTAGCCAACACTTGACATTCAGCGTTTGTATGCCTGGGGTTTCCGCATATTTCACAATTTGGTGTCACCGCAGCTACGGTAGCTGCTGGTGGTGCTATTGCTAAACTTTCGATCTTTTGAGCAATTGCGTCCACTTTAGCATAAACTCGATCTATACTGTTAACTTCGTGCATTCCGCCTTTCAGAGTTGGTTTCGCTACGGTAGCACGTTCACCTCCCCATTGGAAATGGTTTTGAGCCATAGTCTCTATGAGTTCATAGGCTTCTGCATACGGTTTATCCATTAGAGCACCGCCTGCAGCAGCGCACAGATTCATTTTGGTATTGTACAACAGCCCGCCATAAAAGGTATATATTATCATCCATTCTTCAAGTCCATGATGTAGGCCTAACCTCAACATGTCCTTGTATCTCTCCCAATCATCGAATAAATATTCGTTATCTTTTTGCTTAAATTCGTTAATTTGGGCTCTCAGCATAGCTATCTTGCTTGGTGGGAAATATCTAGCTAAGAAGACTTTCTTCAACTCATCCCATGTCGTCACTGAGTGGAATGGTAGAGACTAAAGCCAAGCTCTAGCTCTATCCCTCAATGAGAACGGAAAAAGTCTTAGTCTAATTGCTTCTTGACTAACTCCATTGGCTTTTACGGTGTCTGCATATTGAACGAATATTGATAAGTGAAGGTTCGGGTCATCCGTAGCATTACCTGAGAATTTGTTTTGTTAAACTGCTGAAATTAGCGAAGGTTTCAGCTCGAAATCATTACGGTTAATAGCTGGAGCAGCGATTCTGTTATGTGGTTCCTCTTGCGATGGAACAGCATAATACTTTAGAGGACGGTTTCTCGGTCCTTCGGCCATGTTTCGTTCTGGTTCTAATTCGGTTTCCGAATCTGAGTAAGGAATAAGAGGATCTGGGATGTTATATCTAAGAAGGAATTCGTTAATTCGGCGCCTCAGAAGGATGTAACGTTCGATTTCGTTGATTGGTTGCTCCAACTCTTCGCCTTGTGAGCGAGTGTTTGGCATACAATTGACAAATCGAAGAGGAAAATAAAAAGAAGTTGCCTTAGTCTATACTGTGCAATGAAAGTATCACAATATTGACTAATTCAGTCCCCGGTAACGGCGCCAAAAACTTGATCGCGACTATGCGTATTGGTCAGATTACTGCTGCAAGTATACAGCTTATCGCGTAGTTTTAAAAGATTGTCGAACCCACAGGGACTGATAATCAACCTAGAGTGATCGATTATTGCGGTGTAAAGCTAAGGCTGGATTTGGCGGTAAAATAAATTTGGTTTTTAACGGAATTTGAAAAACAACAATAAAGATGAGACCGAAGAATGATTTCCGTGCTCCTTGGGGACTCCGTAAAATCCGAGTGTTAAGAAAGGTCTTGAAATTGATCTGAAGGATATACCAGTTCAAAGGCTCGATCTCACGCTCTCGCGGTATTAACCAAGCCACACCTATTGACCCCAAGATTTTGCTCTCGCTCGCTCGGTAATTAAAAGGTGTGTTTTGAAAACTAACATAACCTAAATGAGTCCCTAAAGCGCTCTCTCTGCATTTAGGCTCAATGTCTGATGCCTACTATCCGGCGATTACCTCAAACTCTCGCTCTATTGGACACGCCTTGGTGCGTTTCTCACTCTCGTGACGAAACACTGTCAAACAACCCCTCGCTCTCACGACAAAGCTGCTTAAATTCAGATTAGACACCAAAACCAGAATTTTGAAAACATTAAGTTAAACACAGATGGCTCTACAGAGTCCCGTCGAAACGACAGTCCTCAATCTACGGACTCATGCAAATCTACTCAGACATATTTAAACCTAATACTAACACAGTAACATTGCTGAATTTTAGGGCAAACATGTTGATTAATTTAGGTAAAGTTCATACTTATGATTTATTAGTAAAACAGGTTATATTGCATACGATTACAAATAAATAAAATGCAGTAAAAGCGAAAAGAAAATAACCTGCAATGCGAAGAATATAAACTAAAAATGAAACTTGTATTAAATAGAAAACTGGATCCAAGAGTACATCAGCAAATAAGCAGAAAGAAAAACAAAAGTGTAGCAACTACTCGATGTGAGCAGATTGCTACTATGGACGGTGATTATGTAGTTAGGCTAGAGATTTCGGCAGCGCTTCCGTAGGGTTCTTCCATTCCAAATGCAGACCTCTAATGGTCTATTTATAGAAAAAGACTGGCTCCAAGTGCACAATTTCGAATTTTGAAAAGAACTTACAAACTGCCAAACTGCTGTCTGGAAACTGCTCCCGTGAACCAACGGCGGTCGCCGTAGCACCCCAAAATTTGCCCTACTTTTTCTGGCTTTTGTTTTGCGATCGTCTATATTTTCCATTAGGTCATAACTCATTCATTCATTTACATTGGGCTCATAGCGACATGGGATCAAAGCATCTTTTTTTCCCTATTTCAAGGTGAGACAAAAGTTTGAACTCTCGTCATCCTGAGGGTATTCTTATCAAGGTTCATCAGGCAAAGCTTTTCTTTTTCAAGGATCCCAAGGAGTATGAATCAGGGTTTATTTCCCTAAGTATGTAGGTTTCAAGATTTTACTTGTGAAGACGTATTCGTCAGTGCATCAGTCTGAATTCCGTCATTACCTGAGGGACAAATTATTGAAGATCATGGTTTTGCTCAAAGATGATTCACTATGCAATACCTGGGAAGCTATCATCAGTGACAAGTCAGGGTTTTTTTATTAACCTTTCGTTATCGAATAGGTTCACTTGTGGTTTAAGCTTCAAGTCATTTAGTCATGGTTTTCGTGCAAGACCAACAGCTTGTATACTGGATACAAGGCTCTTCATATAATCATGTGGTTTACTGGTAGCACAAGTTCTCTTTGGATTTTGTTCAACATCTCAAACTAAAGTCTAAGTCTAGGACTTAACTCAGGAAATACCAGGATTTCACGGGGTGATATGATAAAAGATGCATGTTATTCAGATGCTCAAAGGAATCAAGACATGGTGACGCATTCAAGAGTTAAAGAAGGAGTGTTCAAGGTCAATTTGAAAGGGAAGGTTACTTTGAATATTTGGAATTTATCAATAAATTCAAAGGATTACAAAACTACATATAAGTATTTCTTTGGAGCTCTTGAGTCTTTCAATGCACTTGAAGATCCCAAAGTTGTCTTTAGCCTAAAGTACATGTGGATGTGTAGAATCGTGGTCGGTCAAGCTGACGATGCGGCTGGAACCATGTTTTCTAGAGCGGGCCCACAATACGTTAGACTTGACTGAAATGTAATGCAAGCTGTTGCAGATGCCCATTCCAAAAGGTCCCTGAAATTATTTGAAACTGCTAGACGAAGATCCAATTGTTCATAGGCGCTTGTCATCCTTGTATGACATCCTTTCGGGGTAGAATCTTTGCAGGTTGATTGAACCTTTCTCAAGGGTTGAGATTACACATGTTGCTAAACTTATTGAGCTTCCCATTGATCACGTGGAGTGGAAGATGTTTTAGGTGATTTTGGACGAGAAGTCGGATGCCTCGTTAGCTTTTGATGACCCTAAAAATGATGCTGAAATTCATTAGAAAAAATGTACAAGGGCGAGAGATACAAGTTCTTATCAGAGCCAGCCAAATAACATAACAGCTCAGGAAAATCACCAAGGATTTATCATTATGACAGCAGTTACATAACATCAGAAAATTACAAAAAAAAAAGCTTAACAATAGAACTGATAACATAATAGCACTTCCAACAGAACTAACCATTTTATTTTACACCAAAAAATCATATAACACAATTTTTTTTCTTTCATTTTCACGGCTAACAGTTAAAAAGTAGAACCATCACTAACCGTTCTAACATCTTCCATAACTACCTAACAGAAAAACCAACTATTAACGGATAACACCTCATAACTAACTTTGGAACCAAAAACTCCTTCAACCATCTTCTCCGACTCTGAATCTAGAAATTTCTTCTTCTCCTTCTCTAATAAACTCTCTTCCTGGAATTCTCACAAGAACTCTCTGCCATCTTCAATTCACCGGCTTCTTCACACTCACCATCTTCATTCACCCTTCGTCTTCAACTCTTCCATTTTCAACCTCTTTCTCCGTCACGAATTCAACGTCAACCATGCAAAATTCAAGATGATCTACAACTCGCAACACAGCAATTCACAATGTAACCACACCTTGCAATAGCAGAGAGAAAGAACCATAACTTGCATCATCAACCATTATTCACCTGCGACGAAATCAACGACGACAACCAGAAACAGAGAAGAATCGAGAAGAAGAATTCACCAACAACAAAATCAAGACGCACAGAAGAAGAAGAGGAGTAAAGAGCTCAAGTTGAAATTCAATTACCTCGCGGAGTTCCCTGAAGCTTCTCGTAGCCGTTCACAGTTTGCAGCATCGACGCCACGATGACAGTTTGAGCGTGTTCGATGATGGCCTTTCGCCGTTGAAGGAGAAGGAGAGAAGCATTTTAATGGCGGCGGATTGGATAGCTAGACGAGGAAGACGAAAAGCGTAACAGATATTCATACCTGTACAGAATCGTTGATCTTCATTCATCGTTAAAGTCGCTGATCTTCATCCATCGTCACGAATTCACAAGTATATTAACCTCTTCGTTTCGATTCCGCGAGCTAAGTATTTGTTATATGTCATTAAAATTCACTTGATTTTGTGACCGCTTAATTTATGCACCTTCGATCTCGTCGCTTGGTTGAGAATTTGAGAAATCTAACTTCGGATTTGTAACGAGAGCGAGAAATAAGGGAGGGTTAGGGTAGGAAGTTTTGGGTTTTGGTGTTAGGTCACCGGAGAAGACGGTGGCGCCGCCGCCGGCCACCGGCCTTCTCCGGCCAGATTAGGTTTCAGGCGGAGTTAATGGTGCAGAAAGAGAGAGAGACTTGTTGAGAGAAGGATTTGTGTTAGCAAGAGTTGGGTGCACCATTCTTTTATAAGAAGGGGATAAGATTGTGGTGGTGTGGTCCACACCGGCGGTTACACTTGTCACCGTCTGGTAGGTTATAGTTATTAATCGCATGCGTGCACTCCCATAGTTTTATCATGCACCCATTGACCATCACCAGTAGATTCATCCATCGTCATCAGCCATACGAATCAATGGCCTTGATTCAACCCCTAGTCAATAGTTTGACCGTTCTCCACCGTGCACCCCCTGGCCATAAGTGTTCTTTGGACTTAGCTTCCCTTGCTAATTACACCCCACGCTTGAGCCCAGCAAGAACTTTGAACTACCATTTTACTAACTACACACCCCTTTTCTTCCCTTTGTTTTTATGTCATGTTTTGGTACTCGTTTCAGATGCGTTTATTAAAAATAGCAAACTTCATCAGAACATTCTAACAAAATTCATGTATGTCTTTGGAGTTGTTAATTAATTTTTGGATATTTTTAATTCCATTTTGGGGGCTTTTTGATTTTTTTCTTGGATTTTGGAAAGGAATGTGTTCATTTTGGTATACCTTGTGATGTAGGTCATAGAATGTGATATTCCCTTGACAATTTGGAGCTAATTTTTGGTACACATTTAGTCCTCTGATTATGTGACCTATTGATGTTTGATTGGTACATTGGCCATGATTATTGAATTGCTTTTTAGCATCATTTTTGTGCATTGTATTGTAAGAACATCATTGATAAATTGATCCATGTTTGCAATGGATTGAGTGTGTTTGGTGCATAGTTTGTGTCCTATCTTTTGTATATGATCACTCACTGGCCTTGGCATGATATGTTTAATTACTCATAATTTTAAAGAGCATTTTGCTATTTTTCATAGACTTTCCAAGGCGAACATGTTACGTGTAAACATGCTTAAAGATAGGTTATGTTTAGGACTTGTGTGAGGAGACTTTGGGACAGCTTTAGGGATGAGTTTTAGCACATCTTTAGGAGTATTTTGGTGCACGATTGAGACATATTTTAATGTTTCCTTGGATCCTTTCACATGCCTTAAATGATGCCTTCTTTGTGTGCATGTGAACTTAAATTTGTGTTTCACTTTGACCACTTCTTTTGATGCCACTTGTATGCCATGTTCATGATTTTTTTTGGGATTCAATTAGGACATTTTATAGGTCATTTTCCTCTGGTGTGTGAGCTTTAACATTGCCTTACCATGCCATTTCATTTGACTTACTTGAGTGACAATTTTACATACTTGTATGAGAAGTTTAAATGTGATTTTGCTCATGGAAAGAATTGACTTTGGAGAGAGAGTTTAATGCAAACATTGGTGACACTTTGAGATTAGTTTTAAGCATGCGTATAATTTGTTTCACTTCTGACCTTGGTCCATTTTCATGTTTCAATTCAATTCATCTAACTTGTAATGGCTTTCTTTTGTTGGTTTACCTTTAACTTCAAAGTAAATTAGTCTTGTAGCATAAGTTATAACTTGACTTGTAATTTCATAATCCTTTTAGGTCTTTCACTTTGACTAGTGTGACTCAAATGTACATAGTCATTAGACTTAGGTTTTCATGTTGTACATACACTCTCTTGTTATTACTAATGTCTTTGGTTCACATGTGCAAGGTACACAAAGGAGACATTCCAAAGGTGGTTTGACCATTTCATTTTTGTAAATAAAAACTTGTTTCTAACTTGGTTTGCTATTTGTTTATAGGTGCTTTTGTGACTTGCTTTCGTTGCTTTGCTATGGATTCATATCCGTTTGGTAGGACTTCTTATCTCTTCACTTCTCTTTAATGCTTTCAAATGCCATGAGAAGTAGGAATAGTCGATACCATGATAAGTAGGATTGTATGGAAAGCCCTCAAGTAAGGCCATGATTGTGCTTGTTTAATATTGTGCTGAAGACCTCAAAGAGGCATCCCATTCCCATATCCCCTTGTAAGACCTCCAAGAAGGCAATTGACGGAAGTTAGGGTTCGCAACCGACCCCCATTATTCTAGTTGAGTCGTTCTTAGCTCTCATTACATGATTGAAGCTTTGAACATCACCTATTCTTGTTATCGAGTCGGTCAAGTGGAATGAGGGTTTAGCAATCAAACCCCCACGCCTTGTCTGTAGCTCGCATTGACCAATGCTGACGCTTATGTGATCTGATTCACATCTTCCCCTTTCTTACTCTGCTCTCCCTGGTTCTCGATACCACTGGATGAGCACCCCTATTTCTCACAGCTAGCTTGTTTGTCTCGATTGATATGACCCCTTGGCTAAAGCTCCCCTTTTACTTTGATTGTGTGTTGACTGAGACTGTTTACTCTTTCGTTGCTTTTAGTCCATTTTGTGATTGATTTATCCTGTGTTTACTTGTCTGATGACATGTTCCCTTAGGATTCCTCGCTCCACTTAATTTTTTATTAAGTCGGAGGTAGGAGAGACATTAGGGTAGCAATCCATGCATGCTAACATAGGTAGCATCCCCCTTCTAAACCTTGACCTTAGGGCTACTTTTGCATGATAACATTAGAAATAAATTAGAATTCCCTTTAGTGTTTTCTTTTCAACTTGAGCCTTCTCTTCTCATCTCATAATCTTTATAAAACACTTAATAAAGGATTAACATGTATTGCGTATGAGCCTTATATGTGGGAAATGAGATAGTGGGGGATCTTCCTTCACTTTCTTAGGATGTTTAGCATGCGTCCCGTCTTGGGTCGATACGCGAGATATTCGATCCTATGTTGTAGACTTGGGTGCAATGCAAGTTTCAAACAACTTCAAAAACACTTCTGTCTAAAAAACACAAAACAAATTCAAACCTCTTTTATTCTTCGGGATTGCTAAGTTTCAAACCTCATTTTCAGAAAAGGGCACGTTACTTCCATCTCGTCGCAAACAGGCATCGACCCTAACTGCCGGACGCGGACTTAACGTCGCTCATAAAAAACACCGACCTTGTTGAGTCAAACTACGACTGCTCTGATTTCCTCTTTCTGGTTAGATTGAGGATACGTAGGCACGAGACGGCGATGTCTTGGCAAACACCCTTTCCCTTAGTTCGTGTCCGAACTACGCTGACTCTGATTTTCCCGTTCCCGAGGGAATACGTAGGCCTAGGACTCCGAGGACGTCCTATCGAGTCACTTCTTTTTCTTTTCTTATTCGTTTCTCCGTTCTTTTCCGTTCTCGTTCCTTCTCTTTTCCAGTAGAAGTGGAGTTCTAGACGACGACACCCTTTGATCGAGACAACAAGCGTGGATCCCATCGAGTACGATGGACGCGTGGGGTGCTAACTCCTTCCCTTCGCATAACCGACTCCCTTACCCGTTTCTCTTGGTCGTGAGACCATGATTTTCCTTTCCCCCAGGTTTATGCAGTGTTTTCTTTCCCTCTCTCGGGATAAATACACATTGCTGGCGACTCTGTTTCCGCGCCACTTTCGCGTTTGTACTTGGATGAAAATCCCGGGAGCGACAGTCGCCGTAGGCATAATGGCAGACACCATTTGCTCAAAGCTTGAATTTCCCTCCTTTTTACAATGGCGAGCGCCATTCATCTTGCACTGGGAAGATGGCGAGCACCATTCAGCTGGATGGGACAGAAACTTGCAATTTCTTCACTTTTCTTCTCTTTTAAGCCCAATTCTTATTCTTTTCTGCTATAATGCTGATATGGGACCTGTAAATGGAAAATGAAAGAAAACATAAGTAAATGATGCATAAAACGATAATGACTCGATAAAAATACAATAAAACATGCACGAATTAAATTGAAATAAACGATACGGAATCGAGTCATCAAAGACCAGGATCGAGGGGAAGTTTATTTCTTCAAGAAACTTAGACCAGTTCCATGGCTGAAAACCATGATCGAGGGGAAGTTTATTTCAAAAGAAAACTGAGACCAGCTCCATGGCTGAAGACCAGGATCGAGGGGAAGTTGTACCCTTTTCTAAGTAACATTACTTAGCAAAAGAAGATGGATAAGCAAACTGCTATTCACAACCACAGTCAAAATTTTGGGTATTCCGATATTTAATCCTCTTTTACCTTGAATGTTTGAACGTCTTTGCCATTCACACCTTCAGGTCCAAGAAGATTAAATATGGGCATCTGTCATACTCCAAATTTTGACCACAAGATTTCCCTTCATTGTGCAAATCATTACCACAATATGGATATACCTTCATACATCATCAATCCTCTCAAAGATTGTTGAGCATTCACTACAATCAAGAATTAGGGTTTTGGACCCTCTAAGGGTGCTCAGGCAAAGGATCAATCAAGAATGGACATGATCCTCAACTTGTCAAGCCTCTCAAACATTCATGAAGGATCAAGAGGTCTCCCACATCAAGAATCAAGCACAAGAGTGCAACATTTTAAGTGGATCAAGCCTCAATATCATCAGTGTCACCAAATTAGGGTTTTGGTCAACCAAGGCCTCCAGGGAGAAATTTTCATCTGGGCATGAGCCAATACTTCAAAGATGATCCAATAACCATAAAGGGACCTCATGGACCCAATCACAAGTTCAAAATAGCCTCAGGGGATGCATTCATAAAAAATCAGGAATTAGGGTTTCTTGACCTTAATTCACCCCTAAGTTGACTTTTGGAGCAAGACATGAGCCAAGACCTCAAGAAGTGTTTTGAAGACCTCCAATACATCATATTGATCCATTTATAAGATTGGATTGATTCAAAGAACTTGGTTCATAAGCAGTACAAGGATTCAAATTCATTTGGACCAATTAGGGTTTCCTGATGAAAAGTCAATTGTATCTTTGACTTTTGACTAAGACATGATCCCAAACCTTGGGACATGATTCAAGACACTCTATAACACCTATGGAATCTATCCATTAGGTTTGAATTAGGTCAAGGACTTGATTTCATAGAGGATCACAAAGTTTGAAGTTCATCTTATAAAAAGTCAACTGTGCCAAAAAACCAAGTTAAACTTTTTGAATTTCTTGACAAACAAGGCTTCCTTGAGTCAAAAACAATGTTAACTTATGGTTTGGATCATCGCCCATCAAGAAAAATCAAGAAAAGTGGGGTTACTTGCAAAAGGGGCAACCATAAGAAACTTGAAATTTCACTAAGTTATGAAAAAAAGTGATTTATACCCAACTTTGCAAGGCCATAACTTGTGATCCAAGCAAACTTTTTCTTCCATCCAAAGCTCAAATGAAAGCTCTCATTACACACTTCAAGATTGTCAACTACATCAGATTCCAAATCCTCATGTATTTTGAGTTATGGATTGATCAAAATCACAAAAATGTGAAAATGACCATTTTTTCCAACACTTAGTGAAATTTTGGACAGAATCTATTTTGCATTTTCACCAACTTTGAGGCCATTTTTCATTATGATCCAAGATGATTTAAGACCAAAGTTTGACATCAAAGTTGAAGTATATTATTGGGGCTTTCCAAAAAGTACAAGAGCCTCCCATGGTTCAACTTGAGCAAGGAGTTATAAGCCTCCAAAAATGACATTTTTCACCTTGCCCACACAAAGGCATTGGTACATAACTTGGTTCCTGTGATTTCTTGAGCCAATTTTGGACACTTGCCTCATTTCATTTCATTTCTATCCAAAATTAACTTGAATGATGAAGAATCTGATCACAAGGCCACCAAGTCAAAAATCCAATCCTTTAGGCATGTGACATTCAAAGTTCAAATCCAAAAACTGCAAATTTGTCATGAGGCATTGAATGAATGCATAGAGCTGGAATGTATCAGTCCACAACATTTCAAATGAGTTAAGATAAGCTCAAGCATCAGAAGACCATAGGTCTGCAAGATTGACCCAAGTCAATGACTAGAGGAGACTTTGGCTACATGACAAAGTTCAATGGATATTGGAGTGATCCAGCCTCCAATCACTATTGCTCCCAAAACAAAGATGCTCTACTATAAATAGAGGTCCTTTCTAATCAATTCAAGTACACCAAAGCATAGCAATACACACTTTCCTCCAAATTACATTTCAAAACCCAGATTTGGCTTCTTCTTGAAGTAACTATCGAATTTTCAAATAGGGATCAATTCCATCAAAACCAACCATGCCAGCGCCTCACACATATCATATATAAGTGATCCATAACCTCAAAACACATCTGGAACACCAGAATCACAAAGTCACCCCCCATTTGCTCAAGCTTTTTGGCCTCCTTGCAGTTGAGGTGCCACAACAAGAACCAGGTGCATTCAATCCATTCCAAGCTTCCAAACACCTTATATTAGGTTGATTGAATTTTTCAGATCATCACACAACATCTGTAACACCTACAACTGAGGATTCGATTTCCTCTTGCAGAGGTAAGACTGACACTCTCAAACTCTATGATCCATGCATCATAAATGTGTTTTCAAGTTACAAACATGTTTCTGCACTTATGTAGAGTGATTCCCCTCAATCAATTGCTTTGTAGCTTTCGTGTATAGGATTTCATAGTGTTCTTGCAGAAATTAGGGTTCTTGAGTTCATCTTCCGATTTCTCACTTCACACTTAATGTAAATGCAATTAATTTATATCATTGGAATCCTTGTTCAAAAATACACAACTTTCGTGTTTACAAAAGTCAAAACCATTACGTATTGAGAGAGATATATGAGGTTTTGCAAAATTACCATGGCTGGTACACACGAGGAAAAAGAAGATGGCCTTGGCGCCATTTTCAAATTTTTGAATTTTTGAATATTTGATATTTTTATTAAATGATTTCAAAAATTAATTTCTCTCTCAATTTTTATCATTTTTTATTGGTTCTGTTTTTAAAAATTCACAAAAATGTTCAAATATTTTATTCTACAAAAAAATCAAATTTATATTATTTATTTGATATAGTTTGAATTTTTGTAAATAATTTCATTTTATTTGTTTTTAAACATTTTAAATGAAATTTCCACCTTGAATTTTCAAATTTAATTGAATTTCAAGCTTTCATGTGATTAAACATGATTTTTCAAAGTATTTTTCAAGGTTGACAACTTGTTTTTGAATATATTTGATATTTTTTATTTAATTTCCTTTAAATATTATATTTTTAAATTGAAATTAGGGTTTTTATTAATTTTTAATTTTTCAAACTTCATTTGAAACTTTTTTGGGCCTCTAATAGAGTGTAAGACCCATCCCTTGTCACACATAAATAATTTTGGGCCTCAGTCATTGTATAAGTCCCATCGTGTTTTCCGAAACTGCAGCGCGATCATCGCCTTTTAAACAAAAATCATCTGGGCCTTCCCTTGAGCTGTAAATCCCATCTTTCTTCTTTTCAATCATTTTGGGCCTCTAATAGAGTGTAAGACCCATCATCCCCTTTGTAATTACAATAATTTTTGGGCCTCATTCATTGTATAAGTCCCGATACGATAAACGATTCGATCAATGTTTTTCATCTGGGCATCTCCTTGAGCTATAAGCCCCAACTCTTGTAGAAAAATAACTTTTTGGGCCTCTAATAGAGTTTAAGACCCATCTCTTTTGTACATAAATAATTTTGGGCCTCAGTCATTGTATAAATCCCTCTGTGGTTTTCAAAATCACAGCGCAATCGTCGCCTTTTCAAATAAAACATCTGGGCCTCTCCTTGAGTATAAGCCCCATTATTTTCTTTACAAACAATTTTGGGCCTCTATAGAGTGTGAGAACTAAACCCTCTTTGTACAAAAACAATTTTTGGGCCTCTGTTGTAGTATATGTCCCACAATGTCTGTCAATATCGTAGTGCGATCAATATTTTCAAATAAGTCATCTGGGCCTCTCTTTGAGTTATAAGCCCCAAACATTCTTTCAAACAAACTTTCTCTTAATTCAAATTCAATGTTTTTTTTCTTTCAAAACTTTCTTCAATTTCTTGAAATCCTAAATGAGGGAATACAGTTGTAGTAAATACAACAGATCACAATATGCTTGGGCTTCTTCTCAGAAGGTAAGTCCCCACATCTTTTTCAATGCATATATATATATATATATATATATATGTCAATATAATTATCTGTATATATACTTGTGCATATCATGCTTAGAGTTTTCCCCAGCAGTTAGGTCTATGTTTAGGTCAAACCAGAGTTTACTTTTCAACATAGTCAAAACTAGTTCCCCCATAGGAAATTCCCTATACAGTCTTGCCTCCTCTTGGGCTTATACAATATGGAACAGAGAAATGCATTATTCCCGGTGAAACTTTTCTCAAGACTGTCAAACTTAGAAATATATGTGTACAAGAAATTCATTTCCCCAAAGAGGATTAATTCCCGGTGAAACCTCTTTTGAATTTCTTCAAACCTTAGAACTGTTCAGCAGAGAAAGGACTTATTCCCGGTGAAACATTTCTTGAACTTTTCTTTGGCTTGGACCCACAAGCTTCCTAAAAGCATCCCCAGCCTCCTCTTGGGATTAGTACAAGGACCCGCAGGTGTCATACCCTAATTTTTGACCGTAAGATTCCACGACTTTTTGCATCATTTTGCATATTTGCATGCTTTATCACTAACGGGTTTGTGCAGGAATTTTAATTTCAGGTGGGGATGATTTTTCGTTTTCTCAGTTAAATGCTTCAAGACGTGACCAATGGACTTGGATTCAAAAGGTCCTAAGGTTTTCTACTGGTTGTTTGCCTCAAAATTTCTCAATAGCTTCAGTGTACATCTCAAGAAGATAAGGGTTGTTTGATTTTATGATGTTTGAGATATGTCAATTAAAGATCAGGTTATGCAAGTTGATGAAGTGTTTATTTGATGTTTGGAGTTCAAAAGATCAGTTCAAACTTTTCCATTGACTTGTCAAGAACTAAACTCAAATGATATGTTTCAAGTTGCAAGTTCGAGGAGATTTCTGTATTGATTGATGGTAATTTTTATTGCTAAGATTCCATAAGTTCAAGATTCCGAGGTGATAAGTAATTCAAAATTTCACTTAAAAGCCCAAGATACCTTAGTTCATGTTCTCCACAAATTTCAAGTGAAAGATTGGTATTCAAGTCCGAGTCATTATTCAAGAGGATTCAAATTTCAAAAGCTAATAATTCAAGTGTTTAAATTCAGAATGAAAGGGTAAAAACTCAAATTCAAATCATCATGGGGTTTAATTATTCAATTTATCATGAAGGTTTGATTCTTGAAGAGTTACAAGTTCAAGTTCATGTATAGTCAAAATGTACCCAAATTCTAAAGTTTTTTACAAATGCACGATTTAAAAATTCACAAGCCAAGGTTAAAATTTTGAAGACGGTAAAAGCAGCTTTGAGGAATTAGAGAAATACTAACATCTTAAAAGAAGCATATAATACAGCAAATGAAGAAAAAACGTATTTGGCTACATATAAAATACATATCCTGTTGGATACATAAGCCAGGTATTGAAAATAATAATTCTGGGGGACTCAAATATTGACGTGCGCCATAAAACACGCTTGCGGTATACTTGTTGTGCTTTTCTTCAGAATCTTGGAACAAGCCTTGAACTGCCATAACTACCTTTGGGACATCCATGGTTCAGTGCCACCGTCAGATCCATCTTTGAACTTTTCTTCAGAACATTAAGTTGAGGCAGTCGTGTTGGAAGACCATAACTCGGCGCTGCACTTAAACTGGAAGTGAACAAACTGCAGACTTTTAGCTTTAAGGTTACTACTGTTAACAATTTCAAAAGATGAGAATGGAGACTTATGAACTTAGAATCAAGAGTAATCAAAATGGTCATTAAGTCCCGACAGAATCATAAACTATTCCCAAAAACAGCCAGCAAAAGCTCCAAAACGTGTTCCCTACATTCCAAAACAGGTTCACAAACATAATCAGTACAATTCACAAAGTTGTTGCGACAGAAACAGAAAGATATCGGATTCAGTTTCGTACAATCAAAAACAAGTTTAATTCTTTCCAACACAATCAGACATCGGTTAAATTTTTTTCACAATGGTTTTCGACATGTCGGTAACAGTTTCGGCAAGAAATCATCATTTCATCAAGAATATCCAACACAATCAAGCATCATAAAAAACCAGTTCAATGTTTATCACAAAGATGTTCAGGACAAGCTTTAATACATTCCAAAACAAGAGTTGACAGAACAATCTTACGAATTCAAGTCGTAATCGGAGATTTAAGTTGTATAGCCTATAAAAGAGGCTGCTTCATTCACACCAGGGGAGAGAAAAAAGAAGCCATACACACTCATGGCATATGTTCACAAAAGTTCAAAGAAAATACACCCAAGAAGAAGAACAACCACACACTGAGAAAGAGATACATACCCACACGCAGAAAACTGCAGCAATCACCCTCCTTTTTTCGTGCCACCTCATCCATCGTAATCATCATTTTCGATCATCCAACGCCATCGCCACGAACCAACTGAAGCAGCGAAACTACACCATCCTTCAACTCTGAAAATCCAAACAACCCAAATCCTCTCTGAAAATCCAAAACCGGAAATTGAATCAGAAAGAGAGTAAGAGGAAGAACAAAAGCGAATCGAACTATTTCGCGAACCTGGATCAAACCTGAAACCGAAGCGAAACCCAAGCAAAAGTGAATCGGAGCAAAATTGGAGAGGCAAACGATCTAGAGCGAGAACGCCGACGTCACATCCGCCATCATCTCAAGTTCGATTTCTTGTTTTTTTCTCATTTTATGTTCTATGCTTGATGTGTATGTTTAATAAGTTTGGTTGTTCAAAAGAGAGCGATAGAGAAAGCGGTGAGAGCGATCGAGAGAGAGAAACGTGGGAATGAGGTTCTGTTCGTTTCCTTTGTTACTGGTTTCTTTTTATTTCCATACTGATGGTACTGTTGCTATGGGCCGGACGGGTTAGGAAGAACCCGGTCCATATTCTTTTTTATTTTTATACTTTTTTTATTTATTATTTTTCTTTCTTTTATTATTATTTACTTTTATTTTATATTTTTGAGAAATAGGATTTCGGTTAAGAAAACTTGTGCATTTATTTCTAATAAAAAATAAAAAAAATAATTTCTTTGTTTATGTTTTAGAATTTAGTTTCGAAAAATAACTTAGGATTTAATTGTTAGAAAGTAATTAAAGTTTTTTTTTAATAATGATTTGTTAGGTTGATTAGTTAGGATTTTGAAGATCCTAATCAATTAATAAATTTCTAATTAACTTTAATTAAAATTTTAATTAATTTTGAGCACAACTTTGATTACATACTGGTCAATGTTATTGTGCTAAGTGTTCGTTGTGATTCACATGCTCCCATAGGATTCTCAATTCAATTTTAACTTCTGATCAATTTGAATTAGTTTAGACATTTGGATTAACTATTGCCTGACAAATTTAGTCTAAAAGTCCCTCTAATTCCAAAGGAAAGGTTTCCCTCCATTGACTGCCATGGCACGGCTATGTCATCTTAGCCTAACTTTAGGTCCCTTCCCTTAACAGATACCTTTAGCAAGCAAGTAATAAATAACATAAATAATAACAAGAGGTACTCGTAGAGTACTACGGACGTTTAGGATGCTAATACCTTCCCTAAGCGTAACCAACCCCGAACCTTAGATCTCTTAGGTTTTTTTTTGTTCTTTAAACCTTTCCTTCGGATAAAATAAAGACCGGTGGTGAATTTCAAAAAATTGTGATTCAAGTTAATCCAATAGCTTGGTATCCGATTCTCACTGCGACAGAAATGGCGACTTCACTGGGGAATTTCGAGGGTTTCCCCTAACTTGTTTATATTTATGTTATTTATTTACTTGTTTGCCTATATGTCTTTATATCTGTATATATACCTGTTCTGCTTGGGTTTTCTGTGTGCAGGGTACTATTTGTGTGGTGAGACAAAGTCCTACACCCGGACTAGAGTGAAATTAAGATAGGAAAACGGTGAGACTTCAATGATACTTTGAGGGAGTCGATTCCTGAAAAACTAAATTGAGACTTCACCACTCAGTCTAGGCCCTCTCGAATAAAATATTTGTCCAACGAGTTCATTCGTGAAGACGATATGGTTCCAATCTAAAGGCCCTCGGGACTGGGGACCGTAGTTACCTTTAACCCAACTTGGCCTATTAGGATGTAGTGCGAGGACTATGCGGGAGTCTATTTCTGCAATAGTCGCTACGCGATACTACACTCAGACGAGATTCTCTTGAGAATATTATTGACTACCAAGTGATTTGGAAAATCGATAATATCCGAAAGATGGATTGTAGACTCTGGGAACTTTGTAGAACCCGTTCGGCAGGTACAAATAAACCTCTAGTACATACCTTGGGAAGGGTAGACTATGGCTCCATGCTTATGATCTTCAAGCCTAGGCCTTTGTTTACCTGTATATGTGTATACCTGTGTCTATGCATCCATTCATGCATTCATGAATAACCCTTTGGTTTCAAGGAACTCAATTGTTCTTTCATTTGCAAAATCAATAAAAAAAATCCTGGATTATAAAATGAAACCTTTTTTTTTCGAAATGTTTGCAACCTACTTTTGAGTTGCTTGAAACCATTACATTGCATTGCATATCATTGCATACATCCGTTTGTCCAGCAACTCATTCTCAGCCGTCTCTATCTTCCAGTGTTACCTGTGAGTCGTCAAGCTGATTCCTCGACATCGATACCAGACTAGAGCTAACTACAGACGCATAATGGCAGAGCAAGAAGCACACAATGCTGAGATGCGAATGGAGATCGACGACCTTAAGTCAAGCATGGCAAAGCTCACTGAAATGCTCCAAGTCTTGATTGCTAGAGGAGAGCAACCCCAAAGGACTGTCATCCAGGAAGTTTCAAGTGCTGATCCTCCACCAGTTCAAATGCCACCTTCCACTTGGCCAGAGTTTGGTTTACCTCCCAACTACTCACCACCTCTTGCATCTACTGCTATGATTGGTCAGACTTCAAAACCAGTGTTTCAAGCTCCAGTTTTCTCCGAGCCTAGACCTGTGGTTCATGCTGTTGCCCAGACTACTCGACCTCCATTTGAGAACCCTCTTTATGAGTACAATGCTGACATTGCTCAGGGTGAAGACCATGAAGACTTTGTTGAACCTGAGGTTGTCCGTGAACAATTTCAAACCATAGACAAGAGACTCCGAGCTGTAGAGGGTACTGATTTCTTCAACCTAGATGCAGAAAACATGGGTTTGGTTTCTGACCTTGTTATGCCTGCTAAATTCAAGACTATCGATTTTGTGAAGTACAAAGGCGATTCTTGTCCAAGAGCTCATTTAGTCATGTATACCCGAAAGATGGTTGCTCATGCCAAGAATCAGAAGTTGCTTATCCATTGTTTTCAAGACAGTCTGAGTGGAACTTCTCTCAAATGGTATATGAATCTTGAACAGAACAGCATTCACTGTTTCCAGGATCTTATTAATGCATTCATGAAGCAATACAAGTACAGCCTCGATATGGCTCCTGACCGCCGTCAGCTGCAAAACATGTCTCAGAAGGATAAAGAGTCTTTCAAAGAATATGCTCAGCGCTGGAGAGAGTTGGCTTCTCAAGTTGAACCTCCTTTGGCAGAGAAAGAATTAACTGGACTATTTATGGACACCTTGTCTCCATTCTACTGGGAGAAGATGATTGGTAGTGTTTCATCCAGCTTCACTGATTTGGTTACTATTGGTCAGAGACTCGAGGAAGGATTTAAGAATGGTAAAGTATCCAAAGTTGCTGAATCTTCTAATGGAGCGAAGAAATCCTATGGGAACTTCCAGAAGAAGAGAGAAGATCAGACAAATGTTGTTATGTTCGAAACCAGGAGGCCTCGTCCTCGACCACAGTATGCTGACCACCCTGATATTGCTGCTGTTACTCCTGTTGTTACTGCTCCACGACCAGCTCAAGCTCCTCAACGTCCAGCTCTTGGACAGAACCAGTACCGTAATAGGAATAATTTTAATCCTATCCCAATGACATACACTGAACTTTATCCTGGGCTGGTTCAGAAAGGTTTGATTACTACAAGGCCTTTGCCTCCTCCTCCAGATCCACTTCCACCTGGATTCAGATCTGATCTCCATTGTGCATTCCATGAAGGTGCTGCAGGCCATGACTTGGAACATTGCTTTGCATTGAAGGTTAGAGTACAAGAGCTGATTAGAATTGGTATTCTCTCCTTTCGTGACACCAATCCAAATGTCAAGAACAATCCTTTGCCAGAGCACGCTAAGTGAAGCTTCAGTCGACATCAGCAGACTTCAGTGTTTCAGACGGGACAGCTCACCCTTGTTTCTGATTAGTCACTAGACTTTTGTTTCTTGTTGTTTGCATTTTCCTTATCTTGTATTAGCTGTTTGCTTTCAAATCATGTTTGTACTTTCATAATTAATAAAATGAGCATTGCGACTTTTGGATTCAATTCATTTGTGTTTGCTATTTACATCTTTATGCTTTCCTTTTCAAAAATAAAAAATAAAAACAAAAACAAAAAAAAACAAAAAAACAAAAACAAAAATTTTTACCTCTTTTCCACTTTTTTTGATTATGCAAAGATTGGAGGGAGGGTGATGAAAACGTTATACTCATAATTGTTGTTGGTATGCTTTCAAATCAAAACTTTGCTGAAGATGTAAGGCATTGTTTCAATTCCCAAACACTGGAGAAATAAGGAAGATAAACCCTCGTCAACCCTTTTGAGCCTTGAAGTAGAAGTTTCTTTTCTTTACAAATAAAAACCCGCAATCTTAACTTGGGGCAGGGTAGCTCTCAGTTAACTGGATTGTGCATTCAAATACAAGAGTTTCATGCAAGACATCTTTCAACAAAAAGGTTGCATTCTCAATTTTTCCTTCGCATGCAACAAGCAAGTGTTGAAGATGTCTTTCAAGTCAAAAGTCGATGATGGTTCGCCATAATCATTAAGCCAAGCAGTCACTTTCTTTCAAAAAAAAAGATAAAAAAATCAAAAAAAGGAAAAAGCCCGCTAAGTCGAAACCTATGAAGGAGACTTAGGCAAAAATTGGGGCATCCCGCTGACTGTAAGACTCACGAGAAACAGTTCAGGCAAAAGTTAGGGATAATAAAAAGGAAAAATCTTTAAATCCTTACCATGAAAGTGCTCAATGAAAAAACAACTAAATGTTGTAAGGAAGTAGGGACTGCCATCTCAAGAGTCCATTGACTTCTGAACCATCAACGTCATTATCATCAGTGCAATTCCTAACCTATGGGAACTTGAGTGCATAGTCTGAGTTAACTAAGCATAGGACTGAAGATCATCACGAAGATTGGGTGGGTACAAATAAACTTTGAGCCTTTATCCTTTGTTTCTTAAACCGTGAACCAGGCCACGTTATAACCCTCAAAAGACCTAATTGAAGCAAGGTTATTTTGAAAGCATACTACAACGAGGTTGCGTAAACTGACTCCTAAAGATCTTTGCAGATCATTTTTTTTTGGCATCACACCTTTTTGCTTTATCTTTCACTTTTAAACGTCTTGAACCACCATGTTCTGACCAGTGACCCTATTGTTTTATCTCTTTCCAAAAATGATTTGATTTCAAAAGTCGCATGAACTTTGCATTTACTATGTTTGTATAAACACTTTTGTTTGCAATCTGGCTTCCGCTTAAGGAATTTTCAAACATTTGAGAAACTTGGTCGGTGATCCAATCAGGGGCAAACTCTTTCCAAATCCTATTGAAGAACCAGTTCAAGATTTGTTGTTAGGGGCAAGTCCTTCTCAGAATTGGTTTATACAGAAGTTTTTTTTCAAGACTCAAGCTGGGGCAAGCTTTCCAAGAGCACAATACAAGTAGTCATTTTCAAGAATCAGACCAGCTGAAGCAATTATCAGTTCATCTACAACAGTAAGCTAATCTGGGGCAGTTTATTTGAAGATTCCCCATGCAGCTTTCCTTCCTTCCTACAAGGATTATCAAATTGATATTATTTACCAGTGTTGCAGAGATTGTGCTCAGCAGTAGCATCTTTAGTCCCTAAGCAGAATGTCAGTGATCTCCGTGTTGAGGAATCAGTCTTTTAGTCTTGTCTTTTCTCAAGAGTCGTGCTGTGTCGTCAGCATCTGCACCTGCATTTGCACTCGATCATAAATCATCTACATAATTTATACCATATGCATAGCATGAGTGTTTCATCCTCATTTGCATTCCTCCTGAGGTCATGTTGTTATCCACGTCTTACCTTGTGGTCAAAGTCCAACTTACGTGGCACCTACCAAACAGATATTGTCGTGTCTATCTGACAGTCTTCTAGAAATGACATTTCTTATCCGATTGTTTTTCCGGATATGTTTGTTCCTCTTTTGTATCCGATGCTATTCTTGGATGTCTTCACCTGTCTTTTCTCCAATGTCGTTCTTGGGTGTCATATATATTTGTCTCCTCTGATGTTTTACCAGATCGAGTCTTTAGTTCTGATGTTTTTCCAGAACTTATCTGATGTTTTTCAGATATTTCGCTTTGTTATTCTGATGTTTTTCTGGAATTTCATTGCCTTTTACCATCTGATGCTTTTCCGGATGTGTCTCTCTTTCTGATGTTTTTCCAGATTGAGTCTTTTGTTCTGATGTTCTTCCAGAACTTATCTGATGTTCTTCCAGATATTTCACTTTGTTATTCTGATGCTTTTCCGAAACGACATTGCTTTTACCATCTGATGTTATTCCGGATGTGTCCCTCTTTCTGATGTTTTTCCAGATTGAGTCTTTTGTTCTGATATTCTTCCAGAACTTATCTGATGTTTTTCCATATATTTCGCTTTGTTATTCTGATGTTTTTCCGGAATTTCATTGCCTTTTACCATCTGATGCTTTTCCGGATGTGTCTCTCTTTCTGATGTTTTTCCAGATTGAGTCTTTAGTTCTGATGTTTTTCCAGAACTTATCTGATGTTTTTCCAGATATTTTGCTTTATTATTCTGATGCTTTTCTGGAACGACAATGCTTTTTACCATCTGATTCTTTTTCGGATGGGTCCCTCTTTCTGATGTTCTTCCAGATCGAGTCTTTTTTCACAGTCATCTAAAGCCATTATTAGATATTGTGATTGTACCTTTCATTCAAAGCCATTATTGGGTGTCTGGTTTCTTTATCTTGTTCGCTTTGTCTAAAGCCATTATTAGATATTATGATTATACCTTTCATTCAAAGCCATTATTGGATGTCTGGTTTCTTTACCATCTGATGCTTTTCCAGATGTGTCCCTCTTTCTGATGTTCTTCCAGATCGAGTCTTTGTTCACGGTCATCTAAAGCCATTATTAGATATTGTGATTTTACCTTTCATTCAAAGCCATTATTGGATGACTGGTTCCTTTTGTCCAATGCTTTCTTGGATTTCTACCTTGTTCACATTCATCTAAAGCCATTATTAGATATTATGATTATACCTTTCATTCAAAGCCATTATTGGATGCCTGATTTCTTTACCTTGTTCACTTTCATCTGAAGCCATTATCAGATATTGTGAGTGTACCTTTTCGTTCGAAGCCATTATTGGACGACTAGTTTCTTTGTGTCCGATGCCTTCTCGGATTACATTATTTTGTCTCATTATCATCTGTTGCCTTCTTAGATATTGTGAGTTAACCTTTCATCCAAAGCCATTATTGGATGTTTGGTGCTTTTTTCATCCAATGTCGTTCTTGGATGATGTTTTCCAGATACTTTGCTTTGTTTCCGTTCATGTCTGACATGACTGTAACAGTTTTCCCTTGTGACATCATTCCTCACAGGATCCTTGTCTTTGCATTCATCTCATATCATATCATTTCATGTCATATCATATGCATTTATGGCATCTTATGGCCAAAAACTGTGCATGTTTGTATTTAAGTCCCTCCTATCTCGTCGAGACGAAGATTTCAATCTCCATATCTCCAGATAGAAGAAACTTAAATAGGGGCATCTGTCATACCCTAATTTTTTACCGTAAGATTCCACGACTTTTTGCATCATTTTGCATATTTGCATGCTTTATCACTAACGGGTTTGTGCAGGAATTTTAATTTCAGGTGGGTATGATTTTTCGTTTTCTCAGTTAAATGCTTCAAGACGTGACCAATGGACTTGGATTCAAAAGGTCCTAAGGTTTTCTACTGGTTGTTTGCCTCAAAATTTCTCAACAGCTTCAGTGTACATCTCAAGAAGATAAGGGTTGTTTGATTTTATGATGTTTGAGATATGTCAATTAAAGATCAGGTTATGCAAGTTGATGAAGTGTTTATTTGATGTTTGGAGTTCAAAAGATCGGTTCAAACTTTTCCATTGACTAGTCAAGAACTAAACTCAAATGATATGTTTCAAGTTGCAAGTTCGAGGAGATTTCCGTATTGATTGATGGTAATTTTTATTGCTAAGATTCCATAAGTTCAAGATTCCGAGGTGATAAGTAATTCAAAATTTCACTTAAAAGCCCAAGATATCTTAGTTCATGTTCTCCACAAATTTCAAGTGAAAGATTGGTATTCAAGTCCGAGTCATTATTCAAGAGGATTCAAATTTCAAAAGCTAATAATTCAAGTGTTTAAATTCAGAATGAAAGGGTAAAAACTCAAATTCAAATCATCATGGGGTTTAATTATTCAATTTATCATGAAGGTTTGATTCTTGAAGAGTTACAAGTTCAAGTTCATGTAAAGTCAAAATGTACCCAAATTCTAAAGTTTTTTACAAATGCACGATTTAAAAATTCACAAGCCAAGGTTAAAATTTTGAAGACGGTAAAAGCAGCTTTGAGGAATTAGAGAAATACTAACATCTTAAAAGAAGCATATAATACAGCAAATGAAGAAAAAACGTATTTGGCTACATATAAAATACATATCATGTTGGATACATAAGCCAGGTATTGAAAATAATAATGCTGGGGGACTCAAATATTGACGTGCGCCATAAAACACGCTTGCGGTATACTTGTTGTGCTTTTCTTCATAATCTTGGAACAAACCTTGAACTGCCACAACTACCTTTGGGACATCCATGGTTCAGTGCCACCGTCAGATCCATCTTTGAACTTTTCTTCAGAACATTAAGTTGAGGCAGTCGTGTTGGAAGACCATAACTCGGCGCTGCACTTAAACTGGAAGTGAACAAACTGCAGACTTTTAGCTTTAAGGTTACTACTGTTAACAATTTCAAAAGATGAGAATGGAGACTTATGAACTTAGAATCAAGAGTAATCAAAATGGTCATTAAGTCCCGACAGAATCATAAACTATTCCCAAAAACAACCAGCAAAAGCTCCAAAACGTGTTCCCTACATTCCAAAACAGGTTCACAAACATAATCAGTACAATTCACAAAGTCGTTGTGACAGAAATGGAAAGATATCGGATTCAATTTCGTACAATCAAAAAGAAGTTTAATTCTTTCCAACACAATCAGACATCGGTTAAATTTTTTTCACAATGGTTTTCGACATGTCGGTAACAGTTTCGGCAAGAAATCATCATTTCATCAAGAATATCCAACACAATCAAGCATCATAAAAAACCAGTTCAATGTTTATCACAAAGATGTTCAGGACAAGCTTTAATACATTCCAAAACAAGAGTTGACAGAACAATCTTACGAATTCAAGTCGTAATCGGAGATTTAAGTTGTATAGCCTATAAAAGAGGCTGCTTCATTCACACCAGGGGAGAGAAAAAAGAAGCCATACACACTCATGGCATATGTTCACAAAAGTTCAAAGAAAATACACCCAAGAAGAAGAACAACCACACACTGAGAAACAGATACATACCCACACGCAGAAAACTGCAGCAATCACCCTCCTTTTTTCGTGCCACCTCATCCATCGTAATCATCATTTTCGATCATCCAACGCCATTGCCACGAACCAACTGAAGCAGCGAAACTACACCATCCTTCAACTCTGAAAATCCAAACAACCCAAATCCTCTCTGAAAATCCAAAACCGGAAATTGAATCAGAAAGAGAGTAAGAGGAAGAACAAAAGCGAATCGAACTATTTCGCGAACCTGGATCAAACCTGAAACCGAAGCGAAACCCAAGCAAAAGTGAATCGGAGCAAAATTGGAGAGGCAAACGATCTGGAGCGAGAACGCCGACGTCACCTCCGCCATCATCTCAGGTTCGATTTCTTGTTTTTTTTTCTCATTTTATGATCTATGCTTGATGTGTATGTTTAATAAGTTTGGTTGTTCAAAAGAGAGCGATAGAGAAAGCGGTGAGAGCGATCGAGAGAGAGAAACGTGGGAATGAGGTTGTTTTCGTTTCCTTTGTTACTGATTTCTTTTGATTTCCATACTGATGGTACTGTTGCTATGGGCCGGACGGGTTAGGAAGAACCCAGTCCATATTCTTTTTTATTTTTATACTTTTTTTATTTATTATTTTTCTTTCTTTTATTATTATTTACTTTTATTTTATATTTTTGAGAAATAGGATTTCGGTTAAGAAAACTTGTGCATTTATTTCTAATAAAAAATAAATAAAAAATTTCTTTGTTTATGTTTTAGAATTTAGTTTCGAAAAATAACTTAGGATTTAATTGTTAGAAAATAATTAAAGTTTTTTTTTTATTTTGATTGGTTAGGTTGATTAGTTAGGATTTTGAAGATCCTAATCAATTAATAAATTTCTAATTAACTTTAATTAAAATTTTAATTAATTCTGAGGACAACTTTGATTACATACTGGTCAATGTTATTGTGCTAAGTGTTCATTGTGATTCACATGCTCCCATAGGATTCTCAATTCAATTTTAACTTCTGATCAATTTGAATTAGTTTAGACATTAGGATTAACTATTGCCTGACAAATTTAGTCTAAAAGTCCCTATAATTCCAAAGGAAAGGTTTCCCTCCATTGACTGCCATGGCACGGCTATGTCATCTTAGCCTAACTTTAGGTCCCTTCCCTTAACAGATACCTTTAGCAAGCAAGTAATAAATAACATAAATAATAACAAGAGGTTCCTGTAGAGTACTACGGACGTTTAGAATGTTAATACCTTCCCTAAGCGTAACCAACCCCGAACCTTAGATCTCTTAGGTTTTTTTTCGTTCTTTAAACCTTTCCTTCGGATAAAATAAAGACCGGTGGTGAATTTCAAAAAATTGTGATTCAAGTTAATCCAATAGCTTGGTACCCGATTCTCACTGCGACACCAGGCTTCTTAGAAGTTCCTCATCCTCCTCTTGGGCTTAGTACAAGGACCCAAAGGCCTCCTACAGGTATAGGATAGAAATTAGTCTTCTCTACTAGTTCAGTCCTCAAGAGAGTCAAAATTTCCAGAACATCAGACCATTACAGGGTTGATTTTCATCCCTTAAAACCAACAGCCTCCACTTGGGCATCATACAAAGATATCTTTCTACACTAGAGCATACCACTTCTTGAGAGACTTGGACAGTCTCAGCCTCCTCTTGGGCTTCATTTAATTAGACTTGGAAAGTCTCATCTCCTCTTGGATCTCACCAAGAAACCCTCAAGTTTCCTAAAAGCATAGGAAGAACCCTGATTGCTCAATCAATACACTAATCTCCAGCAGAGTTAAAACCACCATAGGTTTTCAAACTCCTCTGACCCCTTAACAAGGTTCAAACTTTCACCTTAAAAATCCCAACCAGGGTTAATCAACCATCAACAAATCCCGAGTGGAATAAGAACCTCGTGGCATTTCATATCTCAAATCTTCCCTGTTTCTCAACAAAAGTTAACTTTTTGGATTCCCTAACACAATACAGACCTACTCCTGGATTTCAATAATCCTCAACAAGAGATAGCCTCCTCTTCGACTTCATATAAGAATTTCCTCCAGTGGAGTCAGTCAGCCTCAATCTTGGGCTTTGTATAAAACCCTCCCCAGTGGAGTCAGTCTCTTTCAGCTTCAACCTTGGGCTTTGATCAAGGTACAAAAAAAATCATCATCCCCTCAGACGAGACCATGAGTCCTCTCTGCAGGAAGATACATCTTCTATACATCACATGTAAAACAAACAATTAAAATCTTTTTCCCAGATAATTAATGTAAGTGGCACACTTGTTGATTCAAAATCCAAGCTGGAGTCCTTCCTTTATCCTGGCTAAAATTCATCTTTCATCTAACTGCTGTAAGTGTAAAGCCGCTAGATCCCTAACATCCAATCCAATGTCCCTCTCTTAGCATGAAAGATTCATAAGGAAAAAATGGCATTGCTCTACACTGAGTTAAAGCTTTCTTCCTTCATGACATCACCCTTATAAAGGAAATTATGGCATTGCTGGATTCTACATATCCCAGTTAAAGTAATTTCCCTTATAATCAATTTCTCAATTTGTGATGAATAGGTGAGATTTTACGAGAATACGTAGGCATAAGATTGCGAGATCTTAGCGAGCACACAAATCAAAAACTTTAGGTCCAGTACCTTCCCAAAAACAACAGAAAACGCTAAAACAACAAAAACATTCTCTCAACACTCCCAAAGGAGAAATTTTCCCAAGTCACAGTAGATAAACACAAGAAAGCGTTTCAAATTAACAGAGATACATGCAATAAAGAGTTTATGACCAGACCCCGATCCCCGATCTCTTAGCATTTATTAAAGAAAACATTTGCATGCAAGGTTAGTTTTAGATATCTTCCCTTTCCTTTCCAGCTTCATAGGATAAATAAGAAATCAGAAAGTAGCACCCAATTCCAATTATTGTGGTAAGGTGGTCGCGTCATCGATACAAATCGCACGCTACAGGTTGTACTTGACAGTGGATGATTTTGTATCACACGCTTGCCACAATTAATGAATGAAATTGATTTTGTTTTGCTTCATAATTGTTTGTTACATCCTTAATATTTCTATATAAGCTAACAACTAATTCAAACAATTCCCTGAAAAACAAAATTGCATTTCATTAGCATACATAGTGAAGGCTCCTTAGTTTTTTATTAGCATTGATTTTGGTAAAACAAACCTGACAGAAACATGTTGGACAAGATGTCCTAACATGTAGCAGAACTTGAAGAACAAGATGTTTTGACAAGATGTCCTAACAGGATTATTCGACATCTTTGTCTGTTACAGTTTTTAAATCTGGTTTGAATCTGTTAATTTAAATTCAGATTCCAGAAGATTGTTTGTGTATCCTAGGTGGTGTTCAAATTAAGGAATCAGTGATTCTCTTGGAATTTGAATATGTGTCGTGTTCTAAAGTTTGGAAACATTTTAGGAAACTTAGGATTAAAGAAACTATTCTTAAGGAGAATATTTTGCAGATTCTGAGGAACAGAATTGCTGCGTTTTTGAAGCCCAAATCCAGTCTTCTTTATGGTTATAAAAGGAAGACCTAGACCTAGGGCAGATCAACTAATCCTTTGTAACACTTTTGTAAAGGGAAATGAGGGTTTAGGGTTTTGAGAGTCGTAGGGCTTTCTTGTGTTGTAAGTCTCCCTTTGTATCAGTTGGATGCATTGTGGTAGACATAGTTGTTTATACAAATTTAGAAGCCTTGAGGAATGAATTGTATATTGTTCTTGGATGAAGCTTTGAAGCAAATCCAATAGAATCTGAGGAGGATTGTTAGTCAAGGTGCCTTGACTGAACTTTACATTTAAAGAGGGGTCTTTCAAGTAGAATGATACAGTTGCTGTCGATTGTAACTGTTAGATATCACAAGAGGTGATTTAGGAAGTGAGATAGGTTTCTCTTATCTAGGATGGAGTTCTTAGATAAAGTTTTCATTGGGTAGTGATAGGTAAACTGGAGGCTGGTTACTGTAAACCTGAGGTTGTTTACATAAAACTAAACTAATGATAGTGGATTCTTCTTCTTGGCTTGCTAGCCCCCAGATGTAGGTGAATTGTACCAAACTGGGTTAATATATCTTGTGTTATTTATCATTATGCAAATTTACAGTTCAGTATTTGCTTATTAATTAACATGTTGTAATAGATATTGAAACATCTGTCGTGATTCTGTTGTTGATATTCAGAGTATTAGCTTAATTATTTTGCCCTTGTTTTAAAGTTATGCAGAGAACAATGTCGTGATATGTTGTTAGGACATCTGCAATCTGCTATGCTATAATTTCACATGGATATCATTGCCCACAAAAAAAACAACCCACTATAAGCCTTTCATCCATAAACAGACCATTTTATGTCTCGACACTTGTGATAACTACCAAGAGCTGATGGAGCATTTCACACGAGATCAATACGATATGAAGAGGGACATGGATCATATGAAAGGAAAAGTGGACCAGATCCTGATGAGTGTAACAACTATGGCAAGAGAGGAAGGACTTCAACAGAAGGTTAATAATATCATTCCTGTCTTTCCTTCCACGCCGCAGGCTGCATTGATCAACCCACTTTATGAGGGTTCTCCCATACATTATCCCCAACTTGCTCAGCCAAGGCTTCAGAATCTGAGGACAATGCCCATTCCACCACCAAAATTGAGAGGCCTAGTACCTAATCAGAGTCACGTCCAGGCTAGACCTCGAGTTACCTGAGAAAGGAAGCCTATCCAGTTTAAACCACTTCCAGTGTCATGCAGTTAACTACTTCTGAAGCTAATTCAAAGTTCGTTAGTATTCCCCCAGAAGCTCAAGTCAATGGCGTATTTAGATCTTCCAGTATACAACCTAAAGTTATGGTGTGAATTCCATTAGGGGTCATAAGGGCGTGCTATTGAAGATTGCAAATTCCTTAAGTATAAGGTAAAAGAGCTGATTAACAACAAGGTGTTAATGTTTAGAAGAAATAGTTCAAAGGTAGACATCTTGATCAATAAGCCATGCAACGCCCAAAGTAAAAGATCCCTAGTGCCTGTGGTAATTCCTTATTCCATCATCCCAAAAGCCGACAGTTTAGTCCTGATCAATCCAATAGCTTCTATGGGAAAAGATGGAGTGGAACTTCCAAACAAGAGGAATAGCTCAGAGTATGGCAAGGTGAAATTATTCGTTGTACGTCCTCAGGTGTTGGTCCCAATACTAGTGCCTCTTGAGATTACTTATCAATAGCGAATGTTGACTCTCCCTACCTAGAGTTATGGGAAGCAAATCCAGAGATATCCACAAAGAAGATTGGAAAGGGAATGCCCTACTCTCATTATCATTACTATACCATTAGGTCAACTTTTACAATACTTGATTCAAAGTTCGCTGATAGTCACCAAATCTCTCGAACCGGTCCCACTTTTGTAACACCCTTTTCTACCCCACAAATATACACGGCAAAATACACAAATTATGAGAGTAAAAATCATCTCAGAAGGGTGCACATTTTCTCAATAAACTCAAATAAAACATTTGTTCCGTAAACACGTGTTTTCCTCAAGATTTTCAAAAGCCATCAAATTAGAAGCGGAACCACCATAACCACAATAATCCAAAATCAAAAGGGTTTCTAATAAAACCAAAATCGTTCAAAAATAACAACAAAATAACAACTCGACATGGTTCGACTCAACGACCCAACCCGATGTTACAATATCAAAGCAAGACCCTCTACATCGACCAAAAGCAAAATAAACTCCAAAAGTCCTCGAAGGCATCCACAGCTAAGCCTGATCATTTGCACGTTACCCACATGGAGGCAACATTCAAACAGGCAGGGTGAGTAATCACAACTCATTATAATTAATATAACAACCGGATATGCATAAAATGGCGTCATTATCATATCCAACATCATCAAGGTCGTCACAAAGGAAAACATCAAAAATTACGATATCATAAATCACATCAATGCCAAATAAATGTAATGCACAACAAGACTCATGCATGTGGTACCAATTCGTCAAAGTCGATGGACACTAGGCCATCACCCTCCAAAGATCCCCGTCATTAGGATCGATTCCACACAAGAACCGGAGCACGTCAAAATTACCTCACACCCGCACAATGGGGTTGAAGCCACAATAGACCAAAGTTTGGAATGCTATGAATGCATGATACACAACGCCATTATCATCATCATCAATAAAAGTCATTACGTGCATCATCATTCACCAAAATCTCATGTTAATCATATCATCATTTTATTCATCAAAACACCATAAATCATCATCTCAAATTCATCAAGATAGTCATGTATCATCATCTCATAATCATCAATATAACTCATGGTAATTCACCTCATCATTTAATCATCAAACATCCTGTATAAACATCTCATAATCATCAATATAATCATGGTAATTCATCAAAATAATCATAGCTCAAAACATCAAGACAGCACAAGAATAATAAAACAAATTCTCGAACAGCAGGCGTTCGCTAGGAAGTTCGCTTTGCGAACTTGTTCACTTTGGTGTTCGCCTGGCGAGCTGCCAGCGAACCCCAAAATCCCATACAAAAACCAGAGCAACCCGCATTCTGTCTCTCCCTCGCAACCCTCTATTCTCCTAGCGAAGGTATTCGCTGGGAGGTTCGCTGTGCGAATCTGGAGCAAACGTTCACTTTGCGAAGGAATCATTCGCTTTGCGAAGTCGCGATTTTCTGCAATCGCTGCTACGCATCAGTAGCATATCAGACCCAAAAACTCCTATGATTCCAGCCTCAATTACCCCAAAACATACCCTTAAGGCAACAAGGACACAAAATCTACGACTATTAGGCCGATTTATTACACTATCCTATGCTTCAATTTCACATAAACCTTCACAAACCCAATTACCTTCATAACTTCCATAAATCCCTTTTTCCTACGAGGTCAAACAAATATCAACAAAGAAATTAGCCTCGAAGGCTTACTTTTATCCGATTCAATCTAACCCTTCATATTCATCATCAATCCACAAAAACAACACCTAAATTATCAATTTACTCATAAACCCACAAACCCACATAAACCTCAAAAATAAGCTTTAAACACATCGAATTCCTATATTGAAAACAATGAAAGGCAATACTCCCCATACCTTAGATTGTCGATTCCAAGCTTTCTTTCTTTAGTTCTTGGAAACCTTCTCGAATCCTAGGCTTTTCCCTCTTTCCTCAGAGCTCTGGCCTTTTTCCTTCTTTTCACGGTCTAACAAAATGAATCATATTCCTCTCAATTCTCCTTTTTGTTAAACCTAACCCTTGGGCTTCTAAAATGGGCTTTCCCAATATTACCCTCACTAACTCCTCCTTAAAAGTCCAATTTACCCTCAATCCTTCCAATATTATTTAAATAAATAATAATACAATATATTCCATATTATATACTATTATTTAAATAAATAACCAAAACTCCACAAAATACCATCATCAACACAAACCACCAAAATTCACTAAAATCACGAATATTATATTTAAATAAATTAAATAAATATTATTACAAAATTTGGGGTGTTACAACTCTCCCTCACTTAAAGAATTTTCTCCCTCGAAAATTACCTCAAGAAAATAGAGTCTGATACGACTCCCTCGTCTGATCTTCACGTTCCCAAGTCCAACTTTCGTCGGCTGGTCCACCCCACAACACCTTCACCAAAGCTATGTCTTTACCCCGCAGTTTCTTCATCTCTCGACCATCAATCCGCACAGGTGATGCTTCCACTGTCAGGTTATCCCTCACTTGTACATCATCCATCTAAATCACATGCGACGGATCCGGAATGTACTTCCTCAACTGAGACACATGGAACACGTCATGCAAATTTGCAAGTAACGGCGGTGAAGCAATTCGATAGGCTAACTCCCTTATCCTCTGCAAGATTTAATATGGACCAACAAAATGTGGAGTGAGCTTCCTAGACTTCAAAGCTCGACTCACACCAGTCACTGGAGTCACCCTCAAAAACACGTGATCTCCCTCTTTGAATTCAAGTGTCTTCCTTCTCTTATCATTGTAGCTCTTCTGGCGACTTTGTGACGCTCTCATCCTTTCTTGGATCATCTTAATCTTTTCGGTCGTTTCTTGTACAATCTCAGGTCCGAGTGCAGCACTCTCGCCCGACTCATACCAACAAAAAGGAGTTCTACATCTTCTCCCATACAAAGCTTCATAGGGCGCCATTCCAATACTAGCATGAAAACTATTATTGTATGTGAACTCAATCAACGGTAAATGGCTATCCCAAGATCCTCTGTGATCCAACACACAAGCCCTCAGCAAATCCTCTAAGGATTGGATAGTCATTTCTGTCTGACCGTCCGTCTACGGATGATAGGCAGGACTCATCCTCAACTTAGTACCCAAAGCATCTTGCAAACTCTTACAAAACCTAGATGTAAATCTCAGATCTCTATCCGACACAATACTCGAAGGTATCCGATGTGACTTCACAATCTCCTCATTTTACATCTTGGCTAACTTCTGCATAGAATAATTAATCTTCATCGGCAAGAAATGAGCCAATTTAGTTAATCTATCCACGATCACCCAAATTGAATCATTCCCTTTCTCAGTCTTTGGCAATCCCGGCACAAAATCTATGGAAATACTATTCTATTTCCATTCTAGAATATTCAACTATTGCATCATACCCAACGGCTTCTGATGTACGACCTTCGACTTCTGACAAGTCAAACAAGCATAAACGAACTCGGTAATATCCTTCTTCGTAGAATACTTTTCTCGATTTCTGGAACATCTGGAACATACACTCTATCTCGAAACCTCATTACACCATTCTCGTCAATCCGGAATTCACCTCTGTTACATTGTTTAATTAACGTTAATTGGTCCACCAACTTCAAATCCACTTGCTGACCCACTCTGATTTCCTCCAAAATACCACTTGTTAGCTTCAACATTCCTAACTTCACACTGTCAGAGGTCTTTTCACATACCAAACTCAAATCTCGGAATTACTCAATTAATTCTAACTCTTTCACCATAAGCATCGACATATGCAATGACTTCCTGCTCAATGCATCGGCCCCTACATTCGCTTTGCCCGGATGGTAACTCAAATCAAAATCGAAATCCTTCAACAGCTCTAACCACCTCCTCTGTCTCATATTCAATTCTTTCTGATCAAATAAGTACTTCAGACTTTTATGATCACTGAACACTTCAAACTTAGAGCCAAACAGATAATGTCTACAAATCTTCAACACAAACACCACAACGACCAACTCTAAGTCATGTGTAGGATAACTTCTCTCATGAACTCGCAATTGTCTCGAAGCATAGGCAACAACTTGTCCATTTTGCATCAGTACTCCACCGTGATCCATCTTCGACGCATCATGATACACCAGAAAAGATTCGCTTGGATTAGGCAAAATCAACACTGGAGCGGTCGTCAACCTCTTCTTCAATTCAACAAGCTTGCCTCACAAGCAACATCCCACCATTAGATATCACATGGCCAAGGAACCTCACTTCCTTCAACCAGGACTCACACTTGGACAGCTTTGCATACAACTTCTTCTCCTTCAATACTTGCAACACAGTCTTCAAATGCTCAGCATGCTCTTCTTTAGGTTTAGAGTATATCATAATATCGTCAATAAAAACCGCCACAAACTTATCCAAATACTCATGGAAATCCGATTCATATACTCCATGAACACCAGGTTCATTAGATACACCAAAGGACATCACAGTATACTCATAGTCACCATACCTCGTCCTGAAAGTTGTCTTCAAAATATCATCAGGCTTAACACGAATCTGATGATAACCAGACCTCAAATCAATCTTGCTAAAACACAAGCGCCCACCAATTGATCCATCAAATCATCAATCCTCGGAAGTGGATACTTATTCTTGATGGTCACTTTATTCAACTGTCTATAATCCACACACAATCTCATAGTACCATCTTTCTTCTTCACCGACAACACAGGAGCACCCCACAGAGAAACACTCAGTCGAACAAACTTCATCCCAAGCAACTCTTCCAATTATTTCTTCAATTCTCCTAACTCAGATGCAGACATCTGGTAAGGAGCCATTGAAACTGGACTCATACCTGGTATCAAATCCGCCGCAACCTCTACCCCACGCTCTGGAGGCAAACCATTTACGTCATCAGGAAACACTTCCGAAATTTCATAAACAAAAGGCAAAACACCAACTTCTCCACCTTCACTAATTCTCAAAGTTTCCTTCAACATAAACATCTCAGCACCATCCTGCATCGACTCATCAAAACAATCTGTAAGCACTTGGCTTAACTCCAAACAATTCACTGCGCACACCACTTAAACTCGCAAGACACTTCTATCCCATCCAACATGATCTCGTCTATTATCAACAAGATATTAAGGGTGATCAGGTCCTTAATTTGCCAATAACAACTGACTATCATAAGGCGGTACAAACCATCTTTACCAAACTATCGTAGCGTCCAACACCACACTTAGCCATCGCTCCACACTTGAAGCATTCTTGGAGAAGCACCATCTTCTCCGCCACTTGTTTCATTCCCAACCTGCAAATGGAAAACAAAACAAGTATCGACAGTGTTTTCACACACATGCGCACACTAGGGAATAGACAACATTAGACAACCTGGTCGGACGGACTGACCTACTCTGATACCACTAATGTAACACCCTTTTCTACCCCACAAATATACACTGCAAAATACACAAATTATCTGAGTAAAACTCAACTCAGAAGGGTGCACATTTTCTCAATAAACTCAAATAAAACATTTGCTCCGTAAACACGGGTTTTCCTCAAAATATTCAAAAGCCATCAAATTAACAGCGGAACCACCATAACCACAATAATCCAAAATCAAAAGGGTTTCTAATAAAACCATAATCGTTCAAAAATAACAACAAAATAGCAACTCGACATGGTTCGACTCAACGACCCAACCCGATGTTACAATATCAAAGCAAGACCCTCTACATCGACCAAAAGCAAAATAAACTCCAAAAGTCCTCGAAGGCATCCACAGCTAAGCATGATCATCTGTACGTTACCCACGTGGAGGAAACATTCAAACAGGTAGGGTGAGTAATCAAAATTCATTATAATCAATATAACAACAGGATATGCATAAAATGGAGTCGTTATCATATCCAACATCATCAGGGTCATCACAAAGGAAAACATCAAAAATCACGATATCATAAATCACATCAATGCCAAATAAATGCAATGCACAACAAGACTCGTGCATGTGGTACCAATTCGTCAAAGTCGGTGGACACTAGGCCATCACCCTCCAAAGATCCCCGTCATTAGGATCGATTCCACACAAGAACCGGAGCACGTCAAAATTACCTCACATCCGCACAATGGGATTGAAGCCACAATAGACCGAAGTCTGGAATGCTATGAATGCATGATACACAAAGTCATTATCATCATCATCAATAAAAGTCATTACGTGCATCATCATTCACCAAAATCTCATGTTAATCATATCATCATTTTATTCATCAAAACACCATAAATCATCATCTCATAATTCATCAAGATAGTCATGTATCATCATCTCATAATCATCAATATAACTCATGGTAATTCACCTCATTATTTAATCATCAAACATCCTGTATAAACATCTCATAATCATCAATATAATCATGGTAATTCATCAAAATAATCATAGCTCAAAACATCAAGACAGCACAAGAATCAGAAAACAAATTCGCGAACAACAGGCGTTCACTAGGAAGTTCGCTTTGCGAACTTGTTCGCTTTGGTGTTCGCCTGGCGAGCTGCCAGCGAACCCCAAAATCCCATACAAAAACCAAAGGAACACCCATTCTGTCTCTCCCTCGCTACCCTCTATTCGCCTAGCGAAGGTATTCGCTGGGAGGTTCGTTGTGCGAATCTGGAGCGAACGTTCGCTTTGCGAAGGAATCATTCGCTTTGCGAAGTCGCGATTTTCTGCAATCGCTGCTACGTATCAGTAGCGTATCAGGCCCAAAAACTCCTACGATTCTAGCCTCATTTACCCCCAAAACATCCCTAAGGTATTAAGGCAACAAGGACACAAAACCTACTACTATTAGGCCGATTTATTACACTATCCTATGCTTCAATTTCACATAAACCTTCACAAACCCAATTATCTTCATAACTTCCATAAATCCATTTTTCCTATGAGGTCAAAACAACATCAACAGAGAAATTAGCCTCGAAGGCTTACTTTTATCCGATTCAATCTAACCCTTCATATTCATCATCAATCCACAAAAACAACACCTAAATCATCAATTTACTCATAAACCCACAAACCCGCATAAACCTCAAAAATCAGCTTTAAACACATCGAATTCCTATATTGAAAACAATGAAAGGCAATACTCCACATACCTTAGATTGTCGATTCTAAGCTTTCTTTCTTTAGTTCTTGGAAACCTTCTCGAATCCTAGGCTTTTCCCTCTTTCCTCAGAGCTCTGGCCTTTTTCCTTCTTTTCACGGTCTAACAAAATAAATCATATTCCTCTCAATTCTCCTTTTTGTTAAACCTAATCCTTGGGCTTCTAAAATGGGCTTTCCCAATATTACCCTCGTTAACTCCTCCTTAAAAGTCCAATTTACCCTCAATACTTCCAATATTATTTAAATAAATAATAATACAATATATTCCATATTATATACTATTATTTAAATAAATAACCAAAACTCCACAAAATACCATCATCAACACAAACCACCAAAATTCACTAAAATCACGAATATTATATTTAAATAAATTAAATAAATATTCTTACAAAATTTGGGGTGTTACAACTTCCATACCCACCTGGATTTGATCCCAATGCTCGATGTGAGTATCATAATGGGACAATGGGGCATTCAATTGAAGACTGCAAGGCATTTAGAGCTATAGTTCGAAACCTGGTCAAGTACGAACATCTGATGTTTGAGGAAGACAACCAAGGGGTAGAGTGTCGGTATCACACTAGAACCATAGGGGATATAACCAAAGAATGTGAAAGCTTTCAAAGCAAATTTCAGGAGCTGATCAAGAAGGAAAGCCCAAGCATGGATGGTTTAATCCAAAGATCTGGAAAAGAGAAAACATAAGAGCCTCATAGATCACTCAGAATCTTGTACCACAAGGAAAAGGTTGAGCTCATTGCAGATGAGATGTGTTTATTCTCTGATAATAATGTCGAAACCATAGCCTGGGATGCCACCACCTCCACAAGAGAAGAGCTGGAAGAGAAGTTCAAAAGGGCTGCATTTTGTGAAGAGGCCTCGAAAGAAGACTTTGGAGAGCATTCCACTGATATTGACAACAATGAAGACAACAACCTTTGGGTCCCAAAAGGGCAACTAACAATGTCTAGAGCGCCATGCCAAAAACCTTGGACCGCTCCTCATGCAAATCAACGAGCTCATGGCCGAGGAAATCAAAATCAGCATTAGAATTAACATAGGCCTTGCAAAAATCCGGAAAGAAGGAATGCTCCTCTTGATCCAATTCCTATGTCATGTAGTCAACTTCTGCCGTATCTGATTCGAAACTCTTTGGTAAAGCCCAAGTCTCTCAAGTCGTTGCCAGAACCATGCCTTCCTGGGTATGATCCCGATGTGCAATGTGGATATCATGTTGGATCAATGTGGCATTCAACTGAAGACTGCAAAGCTTTCCAAGACAAAGTACAACAGTTGATTAACAAGAAATGCATATCCTTTCAAGAAGGGAATTTTGTTGTGCGTGTCAGATTTTCTCCTGAATGAGTTTGAAGACTCCAAGAGGCATCTCCTTAAGCCGGTGGTTCAGATAAGAAGGCATCCTTAGAGTTGGCAATCATTGGATTTTTTTTATCACTTGCATATGTAGTATCTTTCTTGTTAAATACTACTTGTTTTTAAACATTATTGTTTTGAATGGTAATATTAATGATGTGATCATGCAGTTTTTGAATTAATCATGTCACATTCGCTCATTTTTTCTTCACTTATATCAAAAAACAAAAAAGTTCATCCATATACCTCTCGTCCATTTTCTTTACCAAATTGTTGTTTATCAAAGATTGGAGGGAGGATGACGAAAATGAGATACCCATAATTGTTGATGGTATGCTTTCAGATAAAATCATGCTAATGATGTACATGCATTATTTCAAATCCCCAAACACTGGAGAAATAAGGAGTTAGTCCCTAGTTAACCATTTTGAGTCTGGAAGTAGGAGTTTCCTTCGGATTTCTAAACCCTTACGCATAATCTGGGGCATAGTTAGTGTTAGTTAATCTGACTATGTATTCGAATTACGAGATGAAACATCCCATATGAGGATCCGCCACATGATATTCTTTGCACACATCCTGAAGTGTCAAATAAACCATGCAAAATTTAGAAGCTATGGCGGTTGTTCTTCAATGATCAATGACTTGGCAGTCACAAGCCTTTCCAAAAAAAATCCCGCTAAGTCGAACACCCAAAGAGGCGACTTAGGCAAAAACTAGGGCAATCCTAGTGGACTGGCAAAAAAAATCAGTTCAGGCAAAATTAGGGATCAAAAGAAAAATCAAAAGCAAAAGAGGTCCTTAAATCCTCAAGCAAAGCAAAATAAGATTCAATGAAGACCACCATATCAATAATCAAGGGGTCACTGACATCCATGACAAAAGCAAAATAAGGTGACTGCCATTTCGAGAGATCCTTGAATCATCCTCTACACGCTTACACCATCAAGCTCTCTTTGGAGATGAATGTGTGTGTCAATTTAACTGAACATATGACTGAAGATCATCATGAAGAAAGGGTGGGTACAAATTAAACTTTGAGCCTTATATTCTTTGTTTCTATAACCGTGAACCAGACCATGTTACAACCCTCAAAAGACCTAATTGAGGCGGGGTTTGTTTTGAAAGCATACTACAACAAGGTTGCGTAAACTGTCTCCTACAAATTTGTTAATCATTTGTATTGGTGTCATATTGTTGCTATATATTTCACACATCAACTAAATCAACACTGCGTTTGGACTAATGGTTCATCCGTCACACACTATCACATCATTCTAATAATGATTGATTTTCCAATATTGCATGAGCATTGCATTAAAATTACCATTTTTGAATAAACAATTTTAACTGCAAGTCAGTACTTGGAATCAAGGAAATTCCAAGCAATAGTCAGAGAAACTTGATCATTCAACAATGCTGACCCGGATCGACTTCACTTCCTAACCCTATGGAATAGGGGAATGGCATCCAATGACTATGTTGACCAATGAACTGGCCAGGCTGGAAAAAATCTCCAAGTATCAGTAGACCACGGAGGAAAGACCACCTTAAGAGTCAGCTCATCTGGGGAAATTCTCCCAAAAGTTTGATCAAGGGCAGACCACTGCAAGATTCAAACACTGAGGCAAATCGTCTCAGACAATGTCATGGTATGATCACTTTCAAGGTGAATTCCTTCAAAGACCCTGCAAGCTGGGGCAAGACAAGTTGCAAATGGGAAGTTTCCCTTCATGTTGTCAAGTCCATTAAGCAGACTGTTCAAGACGATAGTAACCGTTAAGTTCACAACAAGTGTCAAAAGATCACGCTAATGCAATATCCTATCTCCTCCTGGTAGTAGCCCTAAGGCAGAGCAAAAATGCAAGCAGCATGCATTAATCACGTCTCTACGCTCATACGAAGCCATCATGGTGTATCAGGCAAAGGAGTTTAGGTCCTCTCAAGAACGAATACATAACTTATCAGCAAATAATCAAACTTGGGGCACCAAGAGTATCCACAACTATTTACTGATCATCACATCATCAGAATCCAAGTGTCGGGAAGTCAAACCCTTTTACCAACCTTAAAGTCCATTTTTATTGGAAGCTACCAAAGTCCACTTTGTTGGCATCCTCATAAAACCTGGAAGGCCAAATTCCATTGGCAACCCGAACAAAAGCAAAAGTCTAATTTATTGGCAAACATCAAATAACCAAAGTCCAATTTCATTTGACAATTCCTAAATCTTATCCCAATCATATTCAATCATTTGCATTGTCACATGCATGACCTGCATCATGCATAACATTTCTGCCAAACAGGAATAGCATCATACTTAATCATATCAATCATAAGCATATCTATGCATAGCCTCGCTGTAAAGAAGCTTCACCAACTAGTCTTATGCATTCATACATGCACTAGAATCCCCAATAACTGCATCTTAGTATACATCTCCATGCATCAGAAAATGCATGCATTTCCACCTAAAGTGGAACATCATACCAAACATATCATAAAAGGATCTAGGATCAATAAACAAGCATCTTAGCCAGTCCTCCTTCAAAGTCGACTGTATTCCTCTGAAAAGAGCTAATACCCTACATGTGCTCATGGAATTCTATTCCTCAGCAAGCCATTCTTTAACTTTAAAGTTGACAATGATAATCCCCCAAATTCTTGCTCTTGGTGCTCCCCAAACAGAGGTTATCTTGAATAAGTTTGTTAGTTCCTGGATTGGCTGGAATTTTGGTAAAACAAAGTATATTCAATGTTAATGTCAAGGTGCTGATGTTGCAACATTGAAGTCTTAACAATGGGCTGTGTTAAGTATTTAATTGCTGAAGTTGGATGTCTGATGTAACACAGGTGATGTTGTAACATCAGATCTGCAGAATTAACAACAGCATGCTGTGATGTTGTTAGGGTTGCGTATTAGCTGGAATTGTGGAGAGCAAGCTGTCTCATTGGATGTGAATATCTTGAGATAGATATTTGCTGCTGCATAGGAGATCTGCTGCAGATTTGTAGGAGATTTAAAAGGTTGAAGATTTAAAAATATTTTAGGAGAAAATCTGTTTTAATATTCAGTTTTAAATAACAAATCTGGGAGATATTGTAGCAAGTCCAAGACCAATTCAAGGAGCTATATAAAGCGCACAAGACCAAAGGAAAAAGCGACAGAAAACATTCAGAAGATCAAGAGCTGGAGGCTTAGTGTCTAGAGTTTGTTTAAAGTGCTTGTATTTACACTATTCTAGGGTTTGAATAGGTGTTGAGTTTCTGTCCTCTCTAGAAGCTGTGAAGCCATAGAGAGTGGTTGATTGATCGAAGCTGTGAAGTAAGATCAAGGGTACTCAAAGTGGTTTCTTTGAGTGTTTGTAAGGGATTGAGTGGTGTTCTCATACCTAAGTGGTTTCTTAGGTAGGAAGTCATTAGTAGAGTATAAGTTTAGGAGATTGTCAACGGGTTATTGAGTCTATAAATTATATCTACAAGTAGTGAATTCCATCTCTGGCTTGGTAGCCCCCAGAGTAGGTTGGTTGTAACCGAACTGGGTCAACAATTCTTGGTGTTATTTTACTGTTATTGCTGTCCATTGTGCAGAGTGTGTTGTTGTGACATCACACCTTAACATCACATGTCTGATACCAGAATTTCAATTGGTATCAGAGCAGGCATCCTGTCTGTCTCTAGGTGAGATCTAGGGAAGTTACTTTCTGGTGTAAAGATGGACAAAGAAGTTGGAGGATTCGTCAACAGACCCCCTATTTTGGATGGATCCAATTATGACTATTGGAAGCCAAGGATGACCACCTTCTTAAAATCCTTGGACAGTAGGGCTTGAAAGGCTGTTATTAAAGAGTGGAAAGCACCTGTTGTATGTGAGAAGGACGATGCTGGTAAAGATAAAGAAGGCACCTCTAAGCTAAAGCCTGAAGAAGAATGGACCAAGTTAGAAGATGAGCTCGCCCTTGGAAATTCCAAAGCTCTAAATGCCATCTTCAATGGATTGGATAAGAATATCTTCAGGTTAATCAATACCTGTGAAGTTGCTAAAGAAGCGTGGGATATCTTGCAGGCTACTCATGAAGGAACATCTAGAGTCAAGATGTCACGACTTCAGACTTTAACATCAAAATTTAAAAGCCTGAAGATGAAGGATGATGAGACCATTCATGACTTCCACATGAATGTTCTGGAGCTGGCTAATGCATCCAGTGCTCTTGGTGAGAAGATGTCAGAGGAAAAGCTCGTGAGGAAGATCCTTAGGTCCCTACCTAAGAGGTACAAGATGAAAGTGACTGCTATTGAAGAAGCTCAAGACATCAGCAAGATGAGAGTAGATGAGCTCATTGGATCTCTTCAGACTTTTGAACTTGGTTTAAATGAAGAAGAACCAGAAAAGAAGCCCAAGGGTATTGCTTTGGGGTCCACTCCTGCAGAAGATAAGGTAGTCAAAGATTCTCAGGAAGATTTGTCACAAGCCAGTGCAATGTTGGGAAGGCAGTTCAACAAAGTGTTGAAAAGATGGAACAATAACTACAAGCCTAGTGTCAAGAACAGTTCCTCTGACATCACCAATCCAAAAGAGAAAGATGAAGAGAAGACTGCTCAGGATAGAGGTTTTCAGTGCTTTGAATGTGAAGGGTATGGACATGTCAAGAAAGAATGTCCCACATTCTTGAAGAAGCAGAAGAAGGGCATGTCAGTTTCCTGGTCTGAATCTGATAGTGAAAGTGATGGTGAGTCAGCAAAGCATGCTAGAGCCTTAACAGGAACTGTTGTGTCTGATGATGATAGTGATGAAGAAATAACTTATGAGGAGCTAGCTTCTACTTATCGAGAGCTGTGTTTGAAAAGTGCTGAGATTTGTCAAGAAAACAAGTATCATAAGCAAAAGATTGCTCAGCTTGAAAATGAAAAAGCTGATCGGGAAAACGGAGTTGTGCTAGTTAAGTCCCAACTGGATCAGATGACTAAATTCATTAGGATGATGAACAGTGGTACTGCTGATCTTGATAAGATTCTTCAGTTAGAGAAATCTGCTGGAGATAAATCAGGCATAGGATATGTGGCAAGCACTTCAGGAACAAAAAGGGAGATGTCTCAACCGTTGTCTCAACATCAACCTACGAAACATGGCCCTTCCCCAAAGAAGGTTGTTCAGCCCCAGAATGCTGAGAAGAAGAATGGTCCTCATCAGAGGAAGATACAGCCCCAAGGAGCTAGTCAGTATATGCCTCCCCAATATCACCAGAATATGCAAGCTGTCAAGTTCAAGCAGAACATGTCTCAGCAGAGGTTTCAACATCAGGAAAAATGGTATGGTTATGCATACAACAATGTTGTGACTTATGGAAGAAGGAAACCTCATCACCATAGAAGACAGCCTAAGAGACAGCATCATCAATACAGGAGAAGACAATTCAACTATGGAATAAGGAGACAACAGTATGGGTGGCAGCCACAGAATTATTAAAGTGGGAGAAGATTTAACCACTTTAGAAACGGCAGAGTCAGATGCTTCTATTGTGGCAGGATTGGTCATATGCAGTCCTCGTGCTTCAAGCTTCACGGATATCCTAATTCTGCTCCTCAACCCAAACAGCAAGAGGTTAGGCCTAAGGTGATGAAGAAATGGATACCTAAAGTTACCTGCTTGATAGCTCACACTTCCTTAAGGGTTTCTACCAAAGATGAGTGGTATTTTGACAGTGGGTGTTCAAGACACATGACTGGAGTAAAGAATCTGCTTGTTGATGTGAAACCTCAGTCTTCTAGCTATGTTACATTTGGTGATGGGATCAAAGGAGAGATAAAGGGGATTGGAAGACTAAACTGTGACAGTACTCCCAAGCTGGAGAATGTTCTTCTTGTTAAAGGACTAATAGCTAATTTGATTAGTATTAGTCAACTTTGTGATCAAGGATTCAAAGTAGACTTCACAAAGTCCGAATGTAATGTGAAAGATGACAAAGGAGAAGTCATTATGAAGGGAGCCAGATCTAAGGACAATTGTTATCTTTGGGTGCCGCAAAATTCAAATTCCTCCACGTGTGTGCTTGCTAAAGAAAATGATGTCAAAATCTGGCATCAGAAGCTAGGACATCTTCACCTAAAGGGAATGAAGAGAATTATCTCCTCAGAAGCAGTCAGAGGGATTCCCAAACTTAGTATTGAGGAAGGAAAGGTGTGTGGAGACTGTCAAAAAGGAAAGCAGACAAAGATGTCTCATCCGAAGCTTCAACATGACACCACCTCCAAGGTATTGGAACTTCTTCATATGGATTTGATGGGACCTATGCAGGTTGAAATTTTGGGTGGAAAGAAATATGCTTATGTAGTTGTGGATGACTACTCAAGATACACCTGGGTGAATTTCATCAAAGACAAATCTGAGGTGTTTGATGTCTTTAAAGAGCTCTGTCAAAAACTCTAAAGAGAAAAGGAGAGTAAGGTCATCAGAATTAGAAGTGATCATGGAAGAGAGTTTGAAAATAGCAAGTTTGAAGAATTTTGCTCGTCTGAAGGTATAAGTCATGAGTTTTCATCTCCTATCACCCCTCAGCAAAATGGAGTTGTTGAGAGGAAGAACATAACTATACAAGAGTCGGCTAGAGCAATGATTCATGCCAAGAAACTACGTTATCACTTATGGGATGAAGCCATGAACACTGCCTGCTACATTCACAACAGAGTTACCCTAAGAAGAGGCACTTCATCCACTCTCTATGAACTATGGAAGGGAAGAAAACCTAATGTTAAGTACTTCCATGTGTTTGGTAGTAAATGTTACATCCTGGCAGATAGAGAGCAGAGAAGGAAATTAGATTCCAAAAGCGATGAAGGGATATTTTTGGGGTACTCCATCAACAGCAGAGCTTATCGGGTCTTCAACTCCGGGACCAAAGTGATGATGAAGTCAATCAATGTTGTGATTGATGATGAAGAAAAGCATGAAGTTGAGGATGTCATAGAAGATGTTGGAACATCAACTGATGTGGTAGCTGTTGAAGTTGAAGAAAGAAATCCATCCCCAAGTACTGCTGACACTGAGCCTGAGCAACCTCAGAAGGATCCTTCTATCAGAATTCAGAAGGATCATCCTAAGGAGCTGATCATAGGTGATCCAAATTCTGGAGTAAGAACTAGGTCCAGAGAAATCATAGCTAGCTCGTGCTTTGTATCCAAAATTGAGCCAAAAAATTTCAAGGAAGCTCTGACAGATGAATTTTGGATAAATGTTATGCAAGAAGAACTGGAGCAGTTCAAGAGAAATGAAGTCTGGGATCTTGTGCCAAGACCAGAAGGGGTGAATGTTATTGGAACAAAGTGGATCTACAAAAACAAGTCAGACGAGCTTGGAGTGATTACAAGAAACAAAGTGAGACTTGTTGCACAAGGTTACACTCAAGTGGAGGGAATCGACTTTGATGAGACATTTGCTCCAGTGGCGAGACTAGAATCCATCAGACTACTTTTGGGTATGGCTTGTAACCTAAGATTCAAGCTGTTCCAAATGGATGTGAATAGTGCCTTTCTAAATGGCTATCTGAATGAAGAAGTCTATGTAGATCAACCTAAAGGATTCACTGATCCAAACTTCCCCAATCATGTGTTCAAACTGAGGAAGGCACTGTATGGCTTAAAACAAGCTCCAAGGGCCTGGTATGAGCGGTTGACAGAATTATTAGTAGCAAATGGGTATAGAAAAAGAGGCATTGACAAAACCTTGTTTGTCAAGGAAGAAGGCGGAAAATTAATGGTAGCCCAAATTTATGTGGATGACATTGTATTTGGGGGAATGTCAGATGCTATGGTAAAACAGTTTGTCCAACAAATGCAATCAGAATTTGAAATGAGTTTGGTTGGAGAACTTAGCTACTTCCTTGGATTGCAAGTCAGACAAATGGAGGATTCTATCTTTATTTCTCAAAGCAAATATGCTAAGAGCATAGTAAAGTTTGGCCTAGATAAAGCCAATCACAAAAGGACACCTGCTCCCACCCATTTGAAGCTATCCAAGGATGAGAATGGAGTGAGTGTGGATCACAGCTTGTACAGAAGTATGATTGGGAGTTTACTATATCTCACAGCAAGCAGACCTGATATTTCCTTTGCTGTTGGAGTGTGTGCTAGATATCAGTCTGATCCTAAGGTAAGTCACTTGAATCAAGTGAAGAGGATTCTGAAATATGTAAATGGCACAAGTGACTATGGAATGTTATATAGCCGTGATTCTGGGACTGATTTAAAAGGATATTGTGATGCTGATTGGGCTGGAAGTGCAGATGATAGAAAAAGCACGTCAGGAGGGTGTTTCTTTCTAGGGAACAATCTGATTTCCTGGTTCAGCAAGAAGCAGAATTGTGTATCTCTCTCAACTGCTGAAGCGGAGTATATAGCAGCAGGAAGTAGTTGCTCTCAGTTGGTCTGGATGAAGCAGATGTTGAGTGAATACAATGTTAAACAAGATGTTATGACTTTGTACTGCGATAATCTGAGTGCAATTAATATATCTAAAAATCCTATACAGCACAGTAGGACAAAGCACATAGACATAAGGCATCATTTCATAAGGGATCTGGTAGAAGAAAAAGTTGTTACCTTGGAACATGTAGCCACAGAGAACCAGCTGGCTGACATATTCACTAAAGCCTTGGATGCAAACCAATTTGAAAGGTTAAGAAGCAAATTGGGAATCTGCATTTATGAAGACTGAATCTGCTAGAGGTGTTGTGGGCAGTTGGGGTGTTTCTGAAAATGTGTAGTCAACTGCTAACTGAAGTTTGCCTAATTGTGGCTAAAAAGGGGGAGAAAATAGCCAAGAGAGTCAAGTGTATCAAAGAGTATTATTGCCATATGCTGCAAGTGTGATGCAGATATTAAGGGGGAGATAAATTGATGCTGCTAAAAGGTGTTTAGTTGAAAAGTTTGTTGCTGCATTAAGAGGGAGTTTTGACTGAACTTTTGAAGATATCATGACATTTGAAGAGTGCAGCCAAGCAGACATCAAGGGGGAGAAAAAGTGCTGCACATTGTGAGCTACTGAACAGCTGTGATGCTGGTTCATGTTTTTGAGGGGGAGCACCAATTGGCTGTTTGTCAATAATGAAGATGGTGATGCAGCAGATCAAGTAATGAAGACTTTGAAGATTGTCAAACTGCTGCTGATTGAGAGTTTCAAATTTCTGAAGATTATTCCGCTGCTGAAATCTCTGAAGGTGCAAAGTGCAGAAGTTGATTGCAGAGTGCAGAGGTTGTTTTAGCCAAAATTAGCCAAAGGGGGAGATTGTTAGTTCCTGGATTGGCTAGAATTTTGGTAAAACAAAGTATATTCAATGTTGATGTCAAGGTGCTGATGTTGCAACATTGAAGTCTTAACACTGGGCTGTGTTAAGTATTTAATTGCTGAAGTTGGATGTCTGATGTCACACAGGTGATGTTGTAACATCAGATCTGCAGAAGTAACAACAGCAGGCTGTGATGTTGTTAAGGTTGCGTATTAGTTGGAATTGTGGAGAGCAAGTTGTCTCATTGGATGCGAATATCTTGGGATAGATATTTGCTGCTGCATAGGAGATCTGCTGCAGATTTGTAGGAGATTTAAAAGGTTGAAGATTTAAAAAGATTTTAGGAGAAAATCTATTTTAATATTCAGTTTTAAATAACAAATCTGGGAGATATTGTAGCAAGTCCAAGACCAATTCAAGGAGCTATATAAAGCGCACAAGACCAAAGGAAAAAGCGACAGAAAACATTTAGAAGATCAAGAGCTGGAGGCTTAGTGTCTAGAGTTTGTTTAAAGTGCTTGTATTTACACTATTCTAGGGTTTGAATAGGTGTTGAGTTTCTGTCCTCTCTAGAAGCTGTGAAGCCATAGAGAGTGGTTGATTGATCGAAGCTGTGAAGTAAGATCAAGGGTACTCAAAGTGGTTTCTTTGAGTGTTTGTAAGGGATTGAGTGGTGTTCTCATACCTAAGTGGTTTCTTAGGTAGGAAGTCATTAGTAGAGTATAAGTTTAGGAGATTGTCAACGGGTTGTTGAGTCTGTAAATTATATCTACAAGTAGTGAATTCCATCCCTGGCTTGGTAGCCCCCAGAGTAGGTTGGTTGTAACCGAACTGGGTCAACAATTCTTGGTGTTATTTTACTGTTATTGATGTCCATTGTGCAGAGTGTGTTGTTGTGACATCACACCTTAGCATCACCCGTCTGATACCAGAATTTCAAAGTTTCTTGTGAACTTTCCCCTACAAAGCTTTATTGACTCATTTCCTCCTAAAGGAGTCTTGATTAAATTGTTTCCCCAATAAATTTAACGTTTGAGATGCTACTCTAGAGATCCCCATAGAGCCTTAATCTATAAGGTATTGCTTTGTGCAATTCAGAAAATCTCATTTGTTGAGACACTGCTTTGGCGCCTTTGGAGAGCATTAGTTAATAAGGTATTGCTTCGCATGACCCAAAGAGTCTCATCATTTTGATGAGATACTGTTCTAACATCTTCGAAGAGCCTTAACTTTTAAGGTACTGCTTCGCCTGATTTGGAAAGTCTCATTCCCTTTTGTTGAGATACTATTTTAGTATTCTTGAAGAGCCTTAATTTGTAAGGTACTGCTTCACATGATCTAGAAAATATCGCATTTAGCATTTGAGATACTGTTCTATTATTCCCAAAGAGCCTTAGTCTATAAGGCACTGCTTTATGTGACTCAGAGAATCTCATTTGTCTTGGAGATACTGCTTTGGCATTCTCAAAGAGCCTTAATTCATAAGGTACTGTTTCGCACGGCCCAAAGAATCTCTTGTTTGGTTGAGATACTGTTCTTGTATCCTTGAAGAGCTTACTCTATTATTCCCAAAGATCCTAAATCAATAAGGTACTACTGTGTGCGATTTAGAGAATCTCATTTGTTGAGACACTGCTCTGGCATCCTTGGAGAGCCTTAACCTATAAGGTACTGCTTCGCACGACCAGAAGAGTCTCGTGTTTTGCTGAGATACTGTTATAGGATCCCGAAGAGCCCTTAATTCGTAATGTACTGCTTCATATGATTTAGAAAGTCACACGCCCTCATTTGAGATACTGCTCTAGTATCCTTGGAGAATCTTAGATGTGATTGAGGTATCGTTCCCCCTAGTTGGAATATCTCGATCAATAAGATACTGCTTCATTGGTTGATAGAATCTCATTTTCCCCTTTGCAGAGATATGGCTTTGAATATCCCTGATGAGTCTTAAACTATAAGGTACTACTTCATGCGATACAGAGAATCTCATTTCCATGTTAAGCTACTCTAAAGGTACCCGATGAGCCTTAGGTCATAAGGTACTGCTTTGTTCGACTTGGAAATTTCATTCCTAGCACTGAGATGTTGTTTTGCCAATCCAAAGAATCTCAGATTGTTCTCTTTGTTTTGCATCTTGTCGTCCTGTTCTTATGTCTCTTATTTCATTCTTGCATTGCATTTTACTTTCATGTCAAATAAATTTTGGGGTCTTCTTTTATCTAATTGATTTTTACCCTAAAAACGAACCCCATTCAGCGGTTAATTTTCTCGAACTCAAGACAATTAGATAGGGGCATTTATCACACCCTAAATTTTTCCTACCTTTTAAAATTTTCATTTATCTGACTTTATATTCAGTTTGCATCGCCTGCATAGCATATCATACATTTCATCATGAATAATTCCTAAAATGATTGGCCAGAATGAATTATTGGATATACAAATAGAACGATTGAATTGTTTCTCAAGTATACAAAAAATCAGTGGATGAGAAGTTTCAAAATCGAGCTTGCTAATGTTAGTATTCCTGATCTACTGTTTGTGTAGTTTAGCCTGACACGCTCGTCTTATTTTTCGACGACTTTTTCGCCACATTTTGATCAGTCTGAGCTTTTTTACCGAGACGTTTATTTCGCGCTGATCATTTTAGTGCAATCAATTTATTTTTTTCGAGAACTTTGGCACCCGATTTTTATTCATTTTTCAGCAAAATAAAATAGAATTTTTCATATCTTCACTTTAATTTTATCATGTGCATTTAGAAAGATGTGACTTTTATTTGATTTGATTGAATTAAATTGATTTAAATCAATTAAATCATCTAGAAGGGGCATTTTAGTAATTTTAAATTGTTTTACAATTTGTGTTTGTTTTTGTGTTTCTTTGAATTAATCTCGATCATTAAATTAGTATTAATCAAAGGCCTATATTTGTTATCCATGTCTATTTTTCCTCCAATCAAATAATAGATTTTAAATAAATAAATAAGAGAGAAAATCAGATTTGTGGAAAATATCTTCCTGGCCTCCAACACAAGTAGGACACGCGTCCATCTCCCACTAACAAAGAGGAAAAAAGGGATCCAATGCGGTACAAGAAAAAAGGGATCCAATGCTCCCTTTCCCCTACGTCACCTTCTCTTTCTGATAGCAGCGATGAAAAAAAGTGGAAAATGCACTCAGGAAAAGGACAACTCACATACTCTCTCAATAATTTGCATCGGTCAGCAAAAAGGGAATAAAGGAAAAACCTCACCTTCTCACCTGTCAATACTTCCTCAACCTTCTTCAATACTTCCTCAACCTTCTTACCAACAGTTCTACCACGGTGATTTGGAATAACTGTAAAGCTAATTATCTGTTTGTAGTAATTCCAATCCCTATCTATAAAATGGGCAGTGAGGGTCAAGTAGTTTAGATTTTGGACAGATGTCGAATAATCTGTTGTTATTGCCACCCTACTACAATCAGACTTAAAGAATGCCCTCAACCTCACTTTCTCATCAAGGTATAATTGAAAACAGTCCCTAGCTATGGTTCTCCTTGATGGTATAGAAAATTGGGGCTGCATTTGCTTACAAAAGTACTTGAACCCCTCTCATTCAACCGTAATAAAGGGTTTCTCATCCAAAATGATAAAATAAGCCAACCCCTTTCTACAACCTATAGGATCAAACCTAGAACTTGTTGGAACCAGACCAACTTCCTGAGTTGTTGAAAATGTCAAGATTGTTTGGGTAGGGTCAGTTAATAGGTTCAACGGATACTTAGGGCATGTTTTCATGTGAATCTTTAAGTTTGAAGTTCCATGTTTCTTAGAGTCACACATGTACATTTGATGAGAGTATTTATAGGCAGAAGTAGGGGGATCACTATTAGGAATAAGGTTAAAGTGGTCCCAAACGTCAGATCTCTTTCTATTACCATTAGCATTAAGTCTTTTTTCTTAGGAATAGGCGGAAGATTTGTGGTTGGTTCAATAGGTGTTGTGGTTGTTGGTACATTAGGTGTTGTGGTTGTTGGTACATTAGGTGAGGTTTGAGAATGTTCATTGGTAATTAGAGTTTCTTGCTCCATAACTGAGCAAATAAGCAAAGCCAAAAATAAACACAAATAAGCAACTAAACATAGACACTAATTTGCAACCAACACAAATACTTCAAGTTACAACAATTTCCTAAACATGCTCAATACATTTATTTTGCATACTTCAAGAAACATACAAAATCACACACCTAATCTTGTATAAAAATTTTCTAAACTTACAGTTATTTTGTATATTCCCAGCTCCTCGCATTTCTCTAACTCCTTCCGTGTCTTGAAATTCTTGCACAACTCTTAAAACTTTCAAGTTACATCACAGCTCACCTGTCAAAAAATTGCATAAAAAGTAACTGAAACAAAAGCACATACATATATTTTGTTTTCAAAACACTCAAACGATTTTCATAAGAAAAAAATGTATGATCAAAATGATACATATAATTTATTGAAATATTTATGCCAATTCTATACTTAACAAGTCATATAGTTCTTGTTCTATTTACAAGTTTTTCACCTATTTTCAAGCTCACACAAGCATCCAGCATAAGCATCTAATTTAAAATCATGGTCATCTTCTACTATAGTTACAATAGAGTTCAGCTCATGGTCATGTTCATGTTCTATTTACAAGTTCTTGTTCTGCTATAGTTACAATAGAAACTAATTTTGAAAACAAAAACCACATAGCAATTTCCTAATGTTAAAGATGTAAAGATGTTAAGATGCAAAAGATGCAAAGATATTGAACAAGGAAGCGAACAAAGGGAAAAACAACTCCAGTGGTAAGGAAGTGTGCACATTGAAGAGAATACCCGATAATGGCGGTACCGAGAAAGACGATGATGGAGCTGCGTTAACCCTAACCTGAAACCAACAAGTATGATGGTTTGTGTGTTAGCTTAGAGAGAGAGAGAGAGAGAGAGAGCGAGAGAGAGAGAGAGCGCTAACCTGAAAGTTGGAGAGCGACGGCAGCTGAAGGTTGTTGGAGAGGAAAAGCAGAGCGATTGAAGTAGAGAACTAGAGATGGTTTTCTTCAAACCCTAAATCTAAATTGTGAATTGAAGATGAAAAAGTGATACGAAATGAATTAATGAGATATAGGAAGGTGGACAATCACTTTTATGAAATGAAATACTTATGAAATGAATTAATAATATATATAATTAATAATCAAATGAACTTATGTTACACTTTTTTCATTTCACGCTACTGTACTCATTATAAATTTCAGACACTTTTCAATTTGTAACAAATATTATTAATTAAATATATAAATAATAACTAAAGAATAATAATATTATAACCGGTCGGTTTCGGGTTTCGACGGATCCCAAATTACAAACCTAATCCGACCACCCATATCCATTAATATTCAATCAAACGGCCCAGAGATACCCGCAACCCGAATTTAACCAATCCGTGACGCAAAACATATGTTGGTTCGGTCGGGTAACGTCGGATGGTTACCGAATGTCCACCCCTATTAAACACCTTGAGGTATGCATTGCTTAAAAAATTATGTCGTAAATGTTGAAGTGTTGGGAAAATAACATTATGGAACATTGGGATAGTTTATTATTTAAGGATATAACATATTGTGTTTGACTGCTTGATTTGGCATGTGGAAAAAATTACATATCTATCCATTAATTTGTGTTTTAAAATCTGCAAGTTTTTGATATCCAGGAATGCGACATTAACATATCTCTTATGATTCGCAAGTTTGATTGTTTGTGTGTGTGAATAAATTATTTTTAATTTTTTGTTAGAATAAATTATTTTGTGATCTTCAAGTTTTTTCTACGAGCATGAGATAAAGTACTTTGATATTTTGATTATTTTTCTACTCGCAAGTTTCCATCAAGTAACATTATTATTATTATTTTCTACTATATTATTTCTTTTTTTTATTATTATTAAGCTTTTTATTATTTTATTTCTTTCAAACCCTTTTTCTTTTTTTGAAAAACAATGAAAAAGAGTCAAACACTATTCTTGCTAGTTGTTATGACATCAAGTCATCAAATCTAAACCCAATAAGTTCTCATTCTGATCACAATTCAAAATCTTACATTTCTCTGATTTGATTTGAGTTGTCACTACAAGAAAAACCTAACCTTTTCGGGTATAGGCTACTGGTTACACCGCTCACTCCGTCTCATAAGAAGATGATAAAATGTGTTGGTTGTAATGAAAAAGTTAATGTCATTTATTAAAATATCCCTATTAAATATAATTGATAAAGTAGTTGAATAAAGTGAAATTTAATAAATAGGGGTATAATAGTGAAAAAATAATAATAATTACAACATTGATAATGTAAATGGACAATTATTTTAAAACAAAAAAAAATATAAATAAGACATTTTTTATGAAACGGAAGAAATAATTAAGTTGTTTGGGGTTAAATCCTTCGCCACACAAAAAATAAAACTAACTTACTCATCGCAGAATTTATGGGTGGCATTTTGAATGTTGAAAAAATAACATTCCGAGGGTGCCACATCAAGGTGTCAGCGCCATTTTCTTTTTCATTGGGCAGACAAAACTGGCAGGTAATTATTACTTTGAGTCAAATCAAATCAAATGACCATTCAATTTATTAGGGGTTCCTCCTAGCGAAATGTGACTATTGGGTCAAATCAAATCAAATGAGTCAAATTTGAAGGTGCGGATATTTTATAGTTTGATTTGCTCATCTTTTTAATGGTACACATTTGTTTCCTCCTTTTTTTTAAAGATTGAATATGTATTCATGTTAGTTGTGGATGAATGTGCTATTATTAGTTGATTTTATTTTTGTATTAAAAAGTTTATATTAATAGTAAAATAAATATTTAGATTTTCTTTAAATATATATATTTTGAAAACTGTAATTTTTTATTTAAAAAAACAATATGGTTTTATTAATTAAGGAAGTAGTATTTATAATTTAAAAATGTATGGTTTATATATCTATAAGTGTATATTTAATTAAAAACATAGTAAAATAAAAAGAATAAATTTAATTATATATACTCTTAGTAATATATTTTTATTTTATTTTATTAAAGAACTTGAATTAAATTATTAATGATGTACTATAAGTTTTTTAAAAAAAAAATTTAAAATCAAAGTTAACATTAAAATAACAATAAGAATATTCAATTTTTAAAAAAATAATAAGAATATTTATTTAAATTGTTTATTTATAAGTATATAAATATATATTCTAAATATGTTCTCATTCCGACCACAATTCAAAATCTTACATTTCTTTGATTTTAGTTTACCTGTCACTGCAAGAAAAACAAATTCTTACCGGGGTATGTGGTAGAGGTTAAACCCCTCACAAAATTAATTAAGTTGTTGGGGGTTAAACCTTTTTCAAATGTAGAAAAGAAAAAAAAAGTTAAAAAACTAAATTACTTGGGGCTCCCCGTCGTAGAAATTATGGTGGGAGTTTTTATCACTACTAAGGAAAACACCTATACCAATAGTTCGTAATGGGATTCCACCACGCTAGACAAACCATTGCGAGGTAAGATGTAATTGTATGTTTGATGTTTTCCACTACGATCGTGCGACCGTTATTGTATCTATGTAGCGCTCTACCTACCAGAACGATTGCATGGAATGAAAAGTCTTGATTATCATGTTTTCATGGAACGAGTACTTCCCATTGCATTCAGTTCACTTTCCAAGAATGTGCTTAATCCACTAACTGAGATCAGTCAATTTATTAAAGACATTTGTGCGTCAACTTTAAGAATGGATGACATCATTAAATTCGACCAAAATATTCCTATCATTTTCTCTTAGTTGGAGCAAATATTTCCGCTAGATTTCTTTGATTTTATGGAGCATCTCTTTGTGCATCTTGCTTATGAATCTTTCCTTGGCGGACCTGTTCAATATAGATGGATGTATCTATTTGAACAATTGGGTGATTCAAAGTGATCAGCGAAAAATAAGGCAAGAGTTAAGGAATCAATATGTGCGCATTACTTGCATCGAGAAACATCACATTTTTTCTCTTTATTTCTATCATATGATGTTGACTCTAAGAATCATAAGGAACAAAATTCACTTTAGTGAAAGAAGTTAATTCACCTTATTAGATTTCGATCGCCTCAGTCGTCTTTTTGTAAAGATGATTGTGCATTGGTCGTTTAAAAAAGAAATGCAATCTTCTCATGTTAATGTGTTGATTAAATGCGTTGAAGTTAAACCATATCTTTAGTATGTATATTAAATTAAGTATATATATATATATATATATATATATAATTTTTGTTTATACTTGTCCCCTTCTCTAACCTATATTGTTTTTCTAAATAGAGCATTTAATACCTACTATTTTCAAAGCACGAGTGAAGAATCGTCGATTTTTTTACACACATGCCTATTTTCCTGCATGGTTCAAGCAAAAATTATCATTAATTGTGGCACTAATACCTGAAATAAAACATTTGAGAAGTTTGTCTGAAGTCTCTCATCAACGTGCAAATGAATGACACACATACTTTGTAAATGAATATAAATTTCACACTCAAACATGAACATAAGGGGAGAAAATAATAAACAGTGGTGTAGTTGTAAAAGGAGTTACAGATGGTGGTGAAGAAGACTTCTATGATGTTATCAAACATATTTACGAGTTGGAATATAATTATATGGACTTAAAAAATTAAGTTTTCATGTTTTATTATGACTGGTTCAATCCATCTTCCAGAGGAACAAAAATAGATTAAAAAAAATATAACATTGATGAGGTTTGAAAGGATAGAAAGTACAAAAAGTATGATCCTTTCATAATGGCGCATAATGTTAGGCAAGTTTATTACGTATCTTATCCTTCAATTCAACTACGTAAATGAGGATGTTGTGTTGTAATCAAGTCAAACCCAATGAGTCATATTGAAGTTGAAGGTGGAATGGAAAATGTTTTATATCGAGATTATGACATTTCACCAGTTAATGGGGTAATTGAAATTGAGGAGATTACAAGTTTGTGTGAAACTATATTAAGGGTCAACAAGTTGACGTAACTATCTTGTTGTCAAAAAATCATGTGGAAGAATAGCAAGAAGAGTCAGGAGAGTGTGCAGACAATAATATCAGATCTGATGAAGACAATGAAGATTATGATGGTGAATAATTTGAATAATATATATTGTGTAATAAGCTATTGTATAATACTTTCCCGAATTAATATTACTCTTACTTTGATATATTTATTGTTTTATGTTTTTCTTTCAAAATAGAAAGAAAGAAAAAATGCCACCCAGAACTAGTGAATATGGAAAGGGTAAGACTCGCCGCACAAGGTTCATTATAGAAGAGGTTCCTGATTGATCTATGTTTATTCCTATGCCACTCTCGAGTAAGGTTACTCGTCCCCCTATGCATCTTACTCCACCACCTATGCATTCTACTCCACCCATATCTAGATCTTTTACTAGATTACTATCCACGACTGAATTTTTACATTCCCACCCATATTCGCGACAGTTTTTATTAGTCCTCCTAGTTATACACCTTTTATGCAGCATAACACCCTTCATCCCACATATTTTCGATGCCTCCCATGCAACGGAGTAGACCTAGCTTTCCTATTCCTTTCATGCAGTCGAGTGGACCTAGCTTTCCAATGTCTTCCGTACAGCCTTCGATATAATATATGGATCCAGGTGGACCTAGTATGCTACATTCATCACCCATGCATTTGGTGCATGATGAGTAGGATGATACCATTGCTCATGATCATTGAGATACCATTGCTCCTGACAATTCTCATGTGGAGCGAAGGAAGACGCGCATTCTGTGAAATGTGTCGCAAACAATTAGGAAACATCTTGGAAAATTTGTCATTAAGCCTGAGAGAGGATCGTAAGTGTTTACGTTTCCTATTATATATTCAATTTGAGTTTTTTTTTTTAATTAATACTAACTCAAAATTTGTTGTTTAGCCTTGTCTCATCACATCCTCCTGCAGCATCGAGCATAACAATAGTTATTAAAGAAAAGACTAAAAAAATTTGGCTGACTTATGGAGCAATTTCCAGTAAAGACATATTTTTATTTTATTTCCTTTATATTTATTGAGATATTCATGATTATACTTTATTTAATATTTTTGAATTCATACAACAATATAGGAGAAATGTTGTTGGGACATAAGATATCATCATCAAATTAAGGAAAAATGTCACTCAAAATGTGATGTCCAATTATCTTATACGCTTAGGCGTGTTAGACTTACTTGGGAAAGAAAAGGATCACATCCCTGTTGGATAAGTGAAGATGTATTTCAAGATCTTATTGCCCATTGGAATTTCGATACCTTTAAGTAAATATCTAAAATGGCAATAAAATAGAGCATCTGAAATTGGCAGCTGCAACTACGTAGCAGAAGTATTTCTGTTGTTGAAGTTGCAAGAAGGATCGTAAATTTATTTATGTTTTACTTAAATTTTTAATTAAATTCTAGATTAATTAAAACTAATTATTTTTTTACTTATGTTTTCATTTAATTAGCATGACAAGTTAGGTAGAATTTCGTTTATTAGGGTCTGTTTGGCTGTGAGGAGAAACAAAGAAGAGAGAAAGAGTGTGAGAAGAGAGAAAGAGTGTGAGAAGAGAGTAGATTTGATATAATGTTTGGTATAAAAGAGAAAGTAGAGAAATAGTGAAGAGAGAGTAATAATGGTTTAAGAAATTGACAATAAAGCCTTTTTCTTAAAAAAGTATCACATCAAATTTTTTTTTCAAAAAATTTAATTATATAATTTTTTAATTCATAACTTATGTATCAAATTAATTAAATAAGGGAATTACAAAGAAAAATTGAAACTTTTAATTAAAAAATAATGATTAATTATAAAAAATTGAAAGTTAAGCTTCGTATTAATAAAATGAAATAAATTCTATTTCTTTCATTTTGTAGAAAATAAATAAATATATTTTTTTATTTTATTAAGAAAAGAACATTTGCAAAAAGAAAATTCAAATATACATAAGTTAGTTGAATCTTGTTACTAAGGCTCTGTTTGGTAAAACTAGCTGTTAGCTGATAGCTGGTAGCTGATAGCTTATAGCTTATAGCTAATAACTAGTAGTTGATAAGTTAATTTGAGTGTTTGATAAATTAGCTGTTACACTAGCTGATAATTACAAAATGATTTAAAAGGACATTTTTCATTAAGAAATTGGTGATTTCATTATCTTATTATATTATATTATTAAATTAATTTTTATTTGATAAAAGTAAATGTATTAATAACAACATGCAAAACAATTTTAATATATAAGATATCATCAAAATATATAAATTTGTATATAAGTTTTATGAGTTTTGCTATTTAGTATGAATATATTGACAATGAAATTCAATAAATAAAAGAACCAGCAAACCATACATGAAGCAGGGGTATTTCATAAAGCCATTTATGAAGACAAAAATAAAAGTAATTCTACTAACTACAATTTTTGGTCTGGTTAACTCATTCTTTCGTAAAATATAACAAAATATGTGAAATAATAATATTGTAATTTTGAAATTTACCTCTAATTTCAAAATATGTGAAATAATAACATTGTAATTTTGAATTTAGTTATGTTAATCTAAAATAATAACAAAAATAAGTTTATTGTCTAATATTTTACAATAAAACTGTAATAATATTCTGAATTTTCTTCACTTTTGTTGATTTCATTTATTCTTCTCCAATGTTTCACTAACTTGCGAATTATCAACACTATATCTAAATTAATTATATAATTTATAGTTAATAAATAAAAATAATATCTAATAAAGTAGAAAAAATAGTGAAAAACTTCTTTAACATTCTTCAAAATCTCCCTAAATTCAATATTTTAAAATCAATTTTTTAATAGTAAATATTATATATATATAATATTCCTACTAGATAAAAAATTGATACTAATTTTTTATTTCATGCCAATTTATGTTTCGCAAATGTAGGATTATATTGAGAGAAAGAAAAAAGGTGTCAATATTGTGACATTGAATCCCGAGACCTTCTATAAAGAATTTTTATGAGGAATCTTTTCCTCTTTTAAAATAAAAAAAAATCGGTTGTCACTTATTATATATAGTATTGGTGTATGTTTATGTATATTATATCCTTCAATTTTTCTACTATATATTATCAATTTCTATCTTCAAATTTTTAATTTAATTATGTTAATTATTTTATTTTGAAAGATGTAAGATTTATACAGGTAAGGAATACTCGTTAGAGACATTCAAGAAGGGAACAATAACTTTTATAAAATAGTATGATTTTTTTTAAACTTAGCATTTCCAAGTTGATGACGAAATACATATATATTATACATCACATTTAATCACATTTATTCTACAGTCAATTTTGTTTGTATTCCTCCTTTCTCTACTTCAAAAAAAAAAAACATCCTTGACCATTAATATATTTGTTAATTTATTTCTTCTTCTATTCTTTTGTCTGTATTCTCTCTTTAAGCTTTAACAATATTTTTCTAATATTTTTCTTCATATAGATCAAATGGACGAATAAAGATGGAGAGAAGAAATAGAGAGGCTTTTAATTTATATTATATATATATATATATATATATATATATATATTGTGTTCATTCATTATTCGTGTCATTTACTAGTTAGATCCTAAAATAACTTTTAAAATTATTTAGAGTTGATAATGTTTGTAATTGCCATAGTGTTTCATGTCGATCAATGTATAAGAAAAGAAAAAATAGTGCAACTAGATGCAACTTAGGATAAAAAAAAAATGGATAAACAAATACGGGAGTGTCTATTTGGACGCTAGTGCTTAATAATTATTGTTAAGAGTCATTATTAGATTTGTTATTTTATTATTCTAATAATTCTATAATTATAAAAGAATTGTAATGTAATATTTTAAATAAATGATATTTTAAATAAATAGTATTTTAAATAATTATAAGAGTGGTGAAGTGGTGGCTTAAAGAAGAAAAAAAATAGTAATTAAAAGAAGGAAAAAAGGTATGGTTTGGACAATTATTCAAATTTTAGATAATTTTAAGTGGCTTAAATAATGTTTTCGTCTCTGTAAGTTGGCGAGTTTTTAGTTTTCGTCCCTGATTTTTTTTTTTTAATCCCTATATTTCACATCCGTGTTCATTTTAGTCCTTAAAATCAAAATCCGCAGGAAACCTTCTAATTTTCCTGCGGATTTTGATTTTAAGGACTAAAACGAACACGAATGTGAAATATAGGGACTAAAACCGAAAAAAAAATTCAGGGACGAAAATAAAAAACACGCCAACTTACAGGGACGAAAATACTATTTAAGCCTAATTTTAATAAAAATATATAGTAATAAGAACCATATTTTTTTTATTAAGTGATTGAAGATAATCAGCTAGATTAGATAATAATAATAATAATAATAATAATAATAATAATAATAATAATAATGCTTAAATAGTATTTTCGTCCCTGTAAGTTGGCGAGTTTTTTATTTTCGTCCTTGAATCTTTTTTTTTCGGTTTTAGTCCCTATATTTCACATTCGTGTTCGTTTTAGTCCTTAAAACCAAAATCCACAGGAAAATCCGAAGGTTTCCTGCGGATTTTGATTTTAAGGACTAAAATGAACACGAATGTGAAATATAAGGACTAAAACAAAACAAAAATTCAGGGACGAAAACCAAAAACTCGTCAACTTACAGGGACGAAAACATTATTTAAGCCTAATAATAATAATAATAGTTCTGGACTGGGCCGGCGCCTGCCCACCAGTCGGGCAGGCCCAACCCAATACTATGGAGGCCCATTAAGGCACAATTCTTTCTCTCTCGTCGAGCACGCCCTGATCCCAGTAATGTCGGGCAGAGACTGCTTGGCTCGAAGAGAGAACGCACATCCTCCTCGAGTGCTCCACGTGCTCCTCCCGCGGGAACACGTCATCAGGTAACTACCCACCTCCGAAAGAGTTGGTGTACCCACTTGTTGTACCCTAAATTTTACCCTTAGATATTTTGATCGTTTGCATATCATTTTACATGAGCCATTTTCGCATTTTTGGTTCAACATTGTTAATCATGTATTTTAGCCATTTCTCATTATTCCATTCCATTTTCTTTTTTTTGTTTTAGCGTTATTCAGATAAATTTCCAGTTTAATCTCAATATAGTACTTTTTTAAAATTAGTTCTTCTCCATTTAGTTTTTTTATATAGTTTATTTTTACCTCATTTTAAATTTAATTTAATTGTAATTTTTAGTGTATTTGTGATTTATTTTAATTTTAATTTAGCTTTAGTTTTAATCGTAATTAAAGTTTTATCTTTATTTCGATTTTTAGTCTATGTTTAATTTAGTTTAACTTAACTAATTTTCAAAGATTGCAAAAATTACAAAAAACCTAAATCACCTCTTTATTATTATAAGTCAATAAGACCCATCACTTTGTTTTTCTTTTTAAACCATTATAATTCATAAAAAATACAAAATAATAATACAGTCCGCTCATTTGAATTGGTCAAGATGGCAATTAATAAAATAAGCATTACAAGCCACTTAGGACGTGTCCTTTTCCAACTTCTGCGTCTTATGCCTACTGATCCATAAACTCCAAAACTTTCACAAGAACAAACCTCTGCTCTAACCTGCTGTCCAAAGACTTGCTTGCAACAACACAATGCTTCCTTCCAAGATGCCAAAACCTGCGAACACGCCAAACCTCTGCACACAAGTAACAAAGACGTTTCAACAACGGCATAAACCAGTTCAAAAACAAACACTTCAAATAGACAGTGTTCACAAACCAATACACAGAAGAAAATTCATAAACAAAAAATTCACCTAAAAAGAAACCGCTCCACACCTATAACAGAGGCCACAAATCTCCAAACCAAAAGGTCCAAGCATCAAGACCTCTGCAAAAAACAAAAAAAAACTAACTTTCTTTCTGCTGATAATGTAACGCCCCAGTTTTGTTAGATTTATTTAATAGAGTAGATTTAATTGGTTTTGGTTTTATATTATTTTATTATTGACTTTTATTTGACAAAATGTTATTTTTCATCATTGTTTATATTTTATCGCATTTTGAGGGCGTTTGCGAGATATTTGAGCTGAGGGGTAAAATGGTCATTTTGGGTAGTTAGATATTTTGTTATAAAAAGAGAAATAGAGAGAAAAGAGAGAGAAAGAAAAAGAAAAGAAAGAAAAGGGAAAGAAGAGAAAGAGAAGAGAAGGAAAAAGGGGGAAGAGGAAAAAGAGGAAAATCGAAGATTCTCCGTTTCAAGCGCGATTAATCGGGTAAGGGTGAGAAGTTTCAATTATATCTTACTTGTGTATGTATATGTGTTGTTTGTTGTGATTGTTTTGGTTGTTTTCTCGACTTTTTCTTATCGATTAAAATTAGGAGCGATTGATAGAAATCGATGTTTTCACGGATGAATTGATGAAATACATGCCTAAATGTGTTCTAACATGTATTTTTGGGTCATTGGGTGTAATACTATCATGTGGGTGGAAGATTTGGATCATTTTCGGGTCCCAAACCCATTTTGGAGAAATTCTGGTTCGTCCAGATTCGCCAGGCGAGTTGGTGGCGAATCCGTTTCGCCAGGTATTCGCCAGGCGAATTTGCCTGGGACAGCAAAAACAGTATTTTCGTATTTTGGCCATAACTTTTGAACCGTAAGTCCGTTTTGGTCCCCGTTCGAAGCGTTAGAAAGCTTATGAAATGTTCTTGCTTTTAAAAATAGGTCAGAGGTCAGTAGATGATTTATTTAGGTCGTGGTTTTAGAAAAGTGTTGGGTTGTCGGGTTTTTATCGCGTTAAACGCGTGCGGTCAATGTTTTACCGCGCTATATGCTTTTAATAGGTAACGTATAGATTGTGTGCTGCTATATGATGTGAATACATGTAAGGAGATGTTGTGATAAGGTGTTGTGATGCGAGGTTGTGATAATGTTGTTGTTGTGGTTTGTGAAACGCATTGCTTATGTGAAATTCAATGTGTGTTATTTGGTGGCCTTATGGCAAATATGTGCTTTGTTTGGGTTAAACTTCGATGCATGATTAAGGATGTTGTTATGATGTGTTGTGAATAGCCTTTGTGGTGTGAATCTCTTGTGGAATGAATTGTGATTGTATGATTGTTGTGGTATGTGATGAAATGCATTGTTTGAATTGTTTTCAATGCATGAATATGATGAAGTGTATTATGCAATGTGCTGTGGATATGGATGTCGTATGACTTGTATGCTGTTGTGTGATGATAATGCATGTGATGACATGTTGTGGTGATGAATTATGGCCGAAAGGCAAGAAATTGCAATGTGTGTATTTAATGGTATATGCATGACTATATTGTGAAATATGTGTGCATTGCATGAGTGTATGTGGTCATTTTGTATGAGAAACATCATGACATGCATTCATGTGTCGCGATTCCGTGGAGAATCGGGTGTAATATCACGTCCCTGTTGGGTGTGAGTGATTGATTACGCAAATGATCATTTGAGGATCCTCTGAACATTGTGTAGTCAATGGGTGTAATCGTTGCGATGAGTTACACTTGATTCCGTGGGAATCTTCAGAATGATTGTGTGCCCTTGTGGGGTTTGAGCAATCGGATTGTGTCTGCGTGAACAATCTAGAAACATCGGATGCCATGATGGTATGAGCGATGGGGAAATATCGTAGGCCCGGCAGGGAGGATATTTCCATTGAGTTCTTCAATTGAGCTCGGGTGATGAGTCGGTACCGCATATGCATTGCATAGAGTCGTTGTGTCGGTCTCTGTGCATTTGCATAAATCATGAATGGATTGATTATGTGTGAGCTTGTGATAGCTTTGGTGAATTATTATGCATAGGTGATAAATGCATTGGTTGTGAGTAATACGTTTTGTGTATAAACATATGATATGCGATGTGGTGGTTTGTTTTCATAGGTCATAACTGTGGTGTACATTATGTGTGAAATGTGATTGTATTGGTATAATCGTTATATGCCATGTGGTTGGATTGTTAGGAATATGTTATGTATTGGTGGCATGCTATATGTGTTAGTATGTGATGTATGTGGTGAGAAATATTATATATGTGAATTTATTTGTGTTGTGGCATATTATTATGCAATCTTGTTATAGTTGTTATTTCTCACCCTTCTGCTGGAATATGCTTTTTATGGCATAGTGCAGATTGTCAGCTTTAGAGGCGTGGAGGCAAGTGGAAGAGTTAGATCTTCGTCTTTGCTTAAGTCTTGGTGTCTGCTCTGATACGTAGCATGGGAGTCGGGGAAATGATTATGTTATTAATGTATATAATTGTCGAATATATTTGGTATTACCTTTATATGGAAAAGTTTCCCAATTGAGGGTAATCTATTTTATGCTATGTATCAAATTTATGAGCAGGGATGATGTTTTGTTTATTTAAATGTGACATCCTTGTTTCTGTCGAAAAAATAAATTTTTAGTTACTCTGATTTTATTTATGTATTATGTATTCGCGATGGGAATTGGGGTGTTACATGAGTGGTATCAAAGCAGGTCGGTTCGTCCGGCCAGGTTGTTGAGTCAGTTGGTGTGACAGTTGAATACTGTCGTCGTTGTTTGCCCCTTAGTATGTGATATGTGTGGAAGCACTGTCAGTACTTTCTGGTTTTCTACTCCTTTGTCTGTAGGATTTAGAATGAGATAAGTGGGGGAGAAGCTGGTACTTCTCCAAGTTGCTTCAGGTGTGGAGCGTTGGCTCAGTGTGTTGTGTATTGCAAGATTGTAAGTGTTGTTTGGACGGTGTGGTTCCCGGTTCTGGAGGGAATGCGGAGGTAAGGTTTATGTCAACTAAGGATTTGTGCCTTAGGTAGTTTTGTGCGCAGGATGTAAGGAATGCTATTATAGTTTGGTAAAGACGGTTTATGCCCCATCATGATTGTCGGCTGTCTATTGACAAATTGAGGAACTGATCACCCTTAATCTCTTGTTGATAGTAGATGGGAATTATGTTGGATGGGATAGATGTGTCTTTCCGGCCTTGATAGTGCGTGTGATGAATTGTTTGGAATTTGAAAATGTGTTGGTTTGGAAAAGTTGGATTTTGAGGTGTGGAAAACCATGGAAGTGCAACAGAAAATTCTGGTTCTGGTGCGATTCGCCAGGCGAATTGGGAATTCGCCAGGCGGATTAAGTCTCGCCACTCGTTCGCCAGGCGAAGTGCTGGCGAAGGGTGATTCGCCAGGCAAAATCGTAAGTCGCCAGGCGAATTTGGAATGACAGGAATGAGGTAGCTTCTGTAACTCTTGGGATTTTTCCACATTTGTGATTCGCCAATAGTTCGCCAGGCGAGGTACTGGCGAAGGGAGATTCGCCAGGAGAAATAGGAAGTCGCTAGGCGAAAACGGAAAGACAGAAATGTGTTAGCTACTGGAAGTTTGGGTTTTCAGAAAAATCAGGATTCGCCGCTTGTTCGCTAGGCGAAGGGCTGGCGAAGAGGTATTCGCCAGGCGAAATCTTGACTCGCCAGGCGAATCTGGCTGTTTTCCAATAATTGACTTTCCTTCAAAAATTCATATCTTTTGACTCGGGTGTCCGATTTAAGCGTTCTTTATATCGATATGAAGCTATGAAAGTGTTCTATGCTGTGGAAAGTGAAATTTTGGTTTATGAGATGGATTGAAGGTTTTGGTATATTGGTCAAGTTGGAATGTAACTGAGGGAGAATGATTGGGTATTATTAATGGTTGTTCTCCGAGAGTAAAGTGTGAACTCAAATTTGACGAAGGTGAAGATGTGAGGTTTGGAATCTGCTAAGTAAGTAGAAAAACTCTTAGGCGATGAAACCAAGGTGTTTGTTATATTTGTGATAATAGTGTTCTGGAAATTGGCAGGAAGTCACAGTAATGGACCGTCAGTTGTGCATGGTTTTCGAATGTGTTTTTGAATGGAACATTAAGGCGTTGTCTTAGAGAGCTCCAGCTTTGTTAGTAACAAAAGGGAATGATGGTTGAATGGAATAACGAGCATGATGTGTATGATGGTATTATGACTATGGAAAGCAAAACTTAGAGTTCTTGAGAGGTTTGGAGTTTTTGGAATTTTAGAGCATTAATGGAAATTTTGAGAAAACCTTAAGTGTGGATGTAGTATTTGGGAGTTCCTTTGGGATGGTTGTTGCTACATGTTGGAATTTATGGAATTTGGACTGTTAAAAGAAGAAATTGTGTATGGATTACTAGCAGTTGATCAAGGTAACGATTGAGAATAAGTGTCCACTTTCATGAACAGATGACTGGAATGGGTTGGTTGAGTTTGAGTGGAATTGCAATTGTTTAGAATGTTTGATAAGAGTGGTGAATTGTATGAGTTGAGGCTTCAATCGATTTGATGTGACTGGTTATGTTGTTATCATCGGAATAGGTTGTTAATTACTCGGTTAAGCTTGTGGGTGAGTAGCCAGTTACCCAGTGCAAGGTTTTGCAAAAGCTTTAAGAATTTACATCTTTTGGAATTTGGTTGGACATTACAACGTGCAGTGATGTTGTTCGGTGATAGTAATGCGTCCGTAATGTTTGTGGAGTATATGAATCATATCTTCCATATTTATTTGGATAAGTTCGTAATGGTTTTGAGTGAGGATATTCAGATCTGTTATAAACTCAGAGGGAGAACAGGTAGAGTGTTTGAGAATTGTATTACAAGTGTTGAAAAGAGACGAAGTTTTGTGCTAAGTTTGTACTTCTGTTATCTCAGTTGACTTGCAAAGGGTGAGACGTTTGTTTTGGATGTTCGTTGTGAGTGCGTTTTGGTGACCTGAAGTCGAAGTTGTCTACGGCTCTAGTTTTGATTCTGCGTGATCCTGATGAATCGTTGTGAGGTATTGTGATGTGTCTCTGAAGAGTGTAGTCAGGTGTTAATGCAAGAGGGTAAAGTCGTGGCTTATGCTTTACGACAATTGGGGATTTATAAAAGGATCTATACTATTCTGGATTTGGAATTGGTTGCGGTCATATTGTGTTGGAAAATTTGGAGGTTTTATCTTTATGGTTCTAGGCTCGAAGTGTTTGGTAATCACAAGAGTTTAGAGTACTTGTTTGGTCTGAAGGAATAGAGGGTGATACAGCGAGGATGGTTAAAATCCATGACGAGTTATGAATTTGGCTCAGATTATCCTATTGGTAAAGTTAATGTAGTGCGTGATGAGTTAAGTTGGAAGTTTTTATACATGGTAGTTTTGATGGTTGCGAGTAATTAGAGTGCGCAGCGGAAGCGTGAGGTGGCACATATTGTATTTACGTGTGGGACTTGTAAGAGTTCATAGGTTGAACATTGAGAACATGTAGGAATGGTGAGACTATTGGACGTTTCATAATGGAAGTGTTAGGTGGAAGGTTTGAATATTATTCATGGGCTACTATGTAAATGGATGTTTTGATTGTATGTTCGATTGGTGAATCGTAGCATTGTAGTAGCATGGTTGTGTGACAAGGATGTTGGTGTTATGGTTATATGGAGGTTGTTGAATCGATGTTGTGTCGTGGAACTTTATGTTCTTGTTTGTGTTGATTGCCTCGTTTCCATGGTGATGGTTCGAGTGTGTGTAGCTAATTCTTGTGTGGGGAATTAGGGGAGTGTTACCTAGGATAGGGTAACAATATTGTTGTGTTTCGGTTCTAGAGTGAACCTTTGTGTTGGTATCTTGGCTTTTCTTTGAGTTGTGAGTTTTTCGTCAAGTGCATTGTATGGGCTTTGCATCTTGTCGATGTAGTTGTCGTCGTTGTCGTGTCGTTGTGGTAGTTAGCAAGGTGGTTTGTCAGTTGTGTTATTCGTGGTGTGCCTTTTGTTGGCATGTTGGTTTGTTAGTCGGATGCGAGAGTCGTATCCGGAGTTGTTCGTATCGGTTAGATTTTCGAGGACGAAAATGTCTAAGTGGGGGAGAATTGTAACGCCCCAGTTTTGTTAGATTTATTTAATAGAGTAGATTTAATTGGTTTTGGTTTTATATTATTTTATTATTGACTTTTATTTGACAAAATGTTATTTTTCATCATTGTTTATGTTTTATCGCATTTTGAGGGCGTTTGCGAGATATTTGAGCTGAGGGGTAAAATGGTCATTTTGGGTAGTTAGATATTTTGTTATAAAAAGAGAAATAGAGAGAAAAGAGAGAGAAAAAAAAAGAAAACAAAGAAAAGGGAAAGAAGAGAAAGAGAAGAGAAGGAAAAAGGGAGAAGAGGAAAAAGAGGAAAATCGAAGATTCTCCGTTTCAAGCGCGATTAATCGGGTAAGGGTGAGAAGTTTCAATTATATCTTGCTTGTGTATGTATATGTGTTGTTTGTTGTGATTGTTTTGGTTGTTTTCTCGACTTTTTCTTATCGGTTAAAATTAGGAGCGATTGATAGAAATCGATGTTTTCACGGATGAATTGATGAAATACATGCCTAAATGTGTTCTAACATGTATTTTTGGGTCATTGGGTGTAATACTATCATGTGGGTGGAAGATTTGGATCATTTTTGGGTCTCAAACCCATTTTGGAGAAATTCTGGTTCGTCCAGATTCGCCAGGCGAGTTGGTGGCGAATCCGTTTCGCCAGGTATTCGCCAGGCGAATTTGCCTGGGACAGCAAAAACAGTATTTTCGTATTTTGGCCATAACTTTTGAACCGTAAGTCCGTTTTGGTCCCCGTTCGAAGCGTTAGAAAGCTTATGAAATGTTCTTGCTTTTAAAAATAGGTCAGAGGTCAGTAGATGATTTATTTAGGTCGTGGTTTTAGAAAAGTGTTGGGTTGTCGGGTTTTTATCGCGTTAAACGCGTGCGGTCGATGTTTTACCGCGCTATATGCTTTTAATAGGTAACGTATAGATTGTGTGCTGCTATATGATGTGAATACATGTAAGGAGATGTTGTGATAAGGTGTTGTGATGCGAGGTTGTGATAATGTTGTTGTTGTGGTTTGTGAAACACATTGCTTATGTGAAATTCAATGTGTGTTATTTGGTGGCCTTATGGCAAATATGTGCTTTGTTTGGGTTAAACTTCGATGCATGATTAAGGATGTTGTTATGATGTGTTGTGAATAGCCTTTGTGGTGTGAATCTCTTGTGGAATGAATTGTGATTGTATGATTGTTGTGGTATGTGATGAAATGCATTGTTTGAATTGTTTTCAATGCATGAATATGATGAAGTGTATTATGCAATGTGCTGTGGATATGGATGTCGTATGACTTGTATGCTGTTGTGTGATGATAATGCATGTGATGACATGTTGTGGTGATGAATTATGGCCGAAAGGCAAGATATTGCAATGTGTGTATTTAATGGTATATGCATGACTATATTGTGAAATATGTGTGCATTGCATGAGTGTATGTGGTCATTTTGTATGAGAAACATCATGACATGCATTCATGTGTCGCGATTCCGTGGAGAATCGGGTGTAATATCACGTCCCTGTTGGGTGTGAGTGATTGATTACGCAAATGATCATTTGAGGATCCTCTGAACATTGTGTAGTCAATGGGTGTAATCGTTGCGATGAGTTACACTTGATTCTGTGGGAATCTTCAGAATGATTGTGTGCCCTTGTGGGGTTTGAGCAATCGGATTGTGTCTGCGTGAATAATCCAGAAACATCGGATGCCATGTTGGTATGAGCGATGGGGAAATATCGTAGGCCCGGCAGGGAGGATATTTCCATTGAGTTCTTCAATTGAGCTCGGGTGATGAGTCGGTACCGCATATGCATTGCATAGAGTCGCTGTGTCGGTCTCTGTGCATTTGCATAAATCATGAATGGATTGATTATGTGTGAGCTTGTGATAGCTTTGGTGAATTATTATGCATAGGTGATAAATGCATTGGTTGTGAGTAATACGTTTTGTGTATAAACATATGATATGCGATGTGGTGGTTTGTTTTCATAGGTCATAATTGTGGTGTACATTATGTGTGAAATGTGATTGTATTGGTATAATCGTTATATGCCATGTGGTTGGATTGTTAGGAATATGTTATGTATTGGTGGCATGCTATATGTGTTAGTATGTGATGTATGTGGTGAGAAATATTATATATGTGAATTTATTTGTGTTGTGGCATATTATTATGCAATCTTGTTATAGTTGTTATTTCTCACCCTTCTGCTGGAATATGCTTTTTATGGCATAGTGCAGATTGTCAGCTTTAGAGGCGTGGAGGCAAGTGGAAGAGTTAGATCTTCGTCTTTGCTTAAGTCTTGGTGTCTGCTCTGATACGTAGCATGGGAGTCGGGGAAACGATTATGTTATTAATGTATATAATTGTCGAATATATTTGGTATTACCTTTATATGGAAAAGTTTCCCAATTGAGGGTAATCTATTTTATGCTATGTATCAAATTTATGAGCAGGGATGATGTTTTGTTTATTTAAATGTGACATCCTTGTTTCTGTCGGAAAAATAAATTTTTAGTTACTCTGATTTTATTTATGTATTATGTATTCGCGATGGGAATTGGGGTGTTACATGAGTGGTATCAAAGCAGGTCGGTCCGTCCGGCCAGGTTGTTGAATCAGTTGGTGTGACAGTTGAATACTGTCGTCGTTGTTTGCCCCTTAGTACGTGATATGTGTGGAAGCACTGTCAGTACTTTCTGGTTTTCTAATCCTTTGTCTGTAGGATTTAGAATGAGATAAGTAGGGGAGAAGCTGGTACTTCTCCAAGTTGCTTCAGGTGTGGAGCGTTGGCTCAGTGTGTTGTGTATTGCAAGATTGTAAGTGTTGTTTGGACGGTGTGGTTCCCGGTTCTGGAGGGAATGCGGAGGTAAGGTTTATGTCAACTAAGGATTTGTGCCTTAGGTAGTTTTGTGCGCAGGATGTAAGGAATGCTATTATAGTTTGGTAAAGACGGTTTATGCCCCATCATGATTGTCGGCTGTCTATTGACAAATTGAGGAACTGATCACCCTTAATCTCTTGTTGATAGTAGACGGGAATTATGTTGGATGGGATAGATGTGTCTTTCCGGCCTTGATAGTGCGTGTGATGAATTGTTTGGAATTTGAAAATGTGTTGGTTTGGAAAAGTTGGATTTTGAGGTGTGGAAAACCATGGAAGTGCAACAGAAAATTCTGGTTCTGGTGCGATTCGCCAGGCGAATTGGGAATTCGCCAGGCGGATTAAGTCTCGCCACTCGTTCGCCAGGTGAAGTGCTGGCGAAGGGTGATTCGCCAGGCGAAATCGTAAGTCGCCAGGCGAATTTGGAATGACAGGAATGGGGTAGCTTCTTTAACTCTTGGGATTTTTCCACATTTGTGATTCGCCAATAGTTCGCCAGGCGAGGTGCTGGCGAAGGGAGATTCGCCAGGCGAAATAGGAAGTCGCCAGGCGAAAACGGAAAGACAGAAATGTGTTAGCTACTGGAAGTTTGGGTTTTCAGAAAAATCAGGATTCGCCGCTTGTTCGCCAGGCGAAGGGTTGGCGAAGAGGTATTCGCCAGGCGAAATCTTGACTCGCCAGGCGAATCAGGCTGTTTTCCAATAATTGACTTTCCTTCAAAAATTCATATCTTTTGACTCGGGTGTCCGATTTAAGCGTTCTTTATATCGATATGAAGCTATGAAAGTGTTCTATGCTGTGGAAAGTGAAATTTTGGTTTATGATATGGATTGAAGGTTTTGGTATATTGGTCAAGTTGGAATGTAACTGAGGGAGAATGATTGGGTATTATTAATGGTTGTTCTCCGAGAGTAAAATGTGAACTCAAATTTGACGAAGGTGAAGATGTGAGGTTTGGAATCTGCTAAGTAAGTAGAAAAACTCTTAGGCGATGAAACCAAGGTGTTTGTTATATTTGTGATAATAGTGTTCTGGAAATTGGCAGGAAGTCACAGTGATGGACCGTCAGTTGTGCATGGTTTTCGAATGTGTTTTTGAATGGAACATTAAGGCGTTGTCTTAGAGAGCTCCAGCTTTGTTAGTAACAAAAGGGAATGATGGTTGAATGGAATAACGAGCATGATGTGTATGATGGTATTGTGACTATGGAAAGCAAAACTTAGAGTTCTTGAGAGGTTTGGAGTTTTTGGAATTTTAGAGCATTAATGGAAATTTTGAGAAAACCTTAAGTGTGGATGTAGTATTTGGGAGTTCCTTTGGGATGGTTGTTGCTACATGTTGGAATTTATGGAATTTGGACTGTTAAAAGAAGAAATTGTGTATGGATTACTAGCAGTTGATCAAGGTAACGATTGAGAATAAGTGTCCACTTTCATGAACAGATGACTGGAATGGGTTGGTTGAGTTTGAGTGGAATTGCAATTGTTTAGAATGTTTGATAAGAGTGGTGAATTGTATGAGTTGAGGCTTCGATCGATTTGATGTGACTGGTTATGTTGTTATCATCGGAATAGGTTGTTAATTACTCGGTTAAGCTTGTGGGTGAGTAGCCAGTTACCCAGTGCAAGGTTTTGCAAAAGCTTTAAGAATTTACATCTTTTGGAATTTGGTTGGACATTACAACGTGCAGTGACGTTGTTCGGTGATAGTAATGCGTCCGTAATGTTTGTGGAGTATATGAATCGTATCTTCCATATTTATTTGGATAAGTTCGTAATGGTTTTGAGTGAGGATATTCTGATCTGTTATAAACTCAGAGGGAGAACAGGTAGAGTGTTTGAGAATTGTATTACAAGTGTTGAAAAGAGACGAAGTTTTGTGCTAAGTTTGTACTTCTGTTATCTCAGTTGACTTGCAAAGGGTGAGACATTTGTTTTGGATGTTCGTTGTGAGTGCGTTTTGGTGAGCTGAAGTAGAATTTGTCTACGACTCTAGTTTTGATTCTGCGTGATCCTGATGAATCGTTGTGAGGTATTGTGATGTGTCTCTGAAGAGTGTAGTCAGGAGTTAATGCAAGAGGGTAAAGTCGTGGCTTATGCTTTACGACAATTGAGGATTTATAAAAGGATCTATACTATTCTGGATTTGGAATTGGTTGCGGTCATATTGTGTTGGAAAATTTGGAGGTTTTATCTTTATGGTTCTAGGCTCGAAGTGTTTGGTAATCACAAGAGTTTAGAGTACTTGTTTGGTCTGAAGGAATAGAGGGTGAGACAGCGAGGATGGTTAAAATCCATGACGAGTTATGAATTTGGCTCAGATTATCCTATTGGTAAAGTTAATGTAGTGCGTGATGAGTTAAGTTGGAAGTTTTTATACATGGTAGTTTTGATGGTTGCGAGTAATCAGAGTGCGCAACGGAAGCGTGAGGTGGCACATATTGTATTTACGTGTGGGACTTGTAAGAGTTCATAGGTTGAACATTGAGAACATGTAGGAATGGTGAGACTATTGGACGTTTCATAATGGAAGTGTTAGGTGGAAGGTTTGAATATTATTCATGGGCTACTATGTAAATGGATGTTTTGATTGTATGTTCGATTGGTGAATCGTAGCATTGTAGTAGCATGGTTGTGTGACAAGGATGTTGGTGTTATGGTTATATGGAGGTTGTTGAATCGATGTTGTGTCGTGGAACTTTATGTTCTTGTTTGTGTTGATTGCCTCGTTTCCATGGTGATGGTTCGAGTGTGTGTAGCTAATTCCTGTGTGGGGAATTAGGGGAGTGTTACCTAGGATAGGGTAACAATATTGTTGTGTTTCGGTTCTAGAGTGAACCTGTGTGTTGGTATCTTGGCTTTTCTTTGAGTTGTGAGTTTGTCGTCAAGTGCATTGTATGGGCTTTGCATCTTGTCGATGTAGTTGTCGTCGTTGTCGTGTCGTTGTGGTAGTTAGCAAGGTGGTTTGTCAGTTGTGTTATTCGTGGTGTGCCTTTTGTTGGTATGTTGGTTTGTTAGTCGGATGCGAGAGTCGTATCCGGAGTTGTTCGTATCGATTAGATTTTCGAGGACGAAAATGTCTAAGTGGGGGAGAATTGTAACGCCCCAGTTTTGTTAGATTTATTTAATAGAGTAGATTTAATTGGTTTTGGTTTTATATTATTTTATTATTGACTTTTATTTGACAAAATGTTATTTTTCATCATTGTTTATGTTTTATCGCATTTTGAGGGCGTTTGCGAGATATTTGAGCTGAGGGGTAAAATGGTCATTTTGGGTAGTTAGATATTTTGTTATAAAAAGAGAAATAGAGAGAAAAGAGAGAGAAAGAAAAAGAAAAGAAAGAAAAGGGAAAGAAGAGAAAGAGAAGAGAAGGAAAAAGGGGGAAGAGGAAAAAGAGGAAAATCGAAGATTCTCCGTTTCAAGCGCGATTAATCGGGTAAGGGTGAGAAGTTTCAATTATATCTTACTTGTGTATGTATATGTGTTGTTTGTTGTGATTGTTTTGGTTGTTTTCTCGACTTTTTCTTATCGATTAAAATTAGGAGCGATTGATAGAAATCGATGTTTTCACGGATGAATTGATGAAATACATGCCTAAATGTGTTCTAACATGTATTTTTGGGTCATTGGGTGTAATACTATCATGTGGGTGGAAGATTTGGATCATTTTCGGGTCCCAAACCCATTTTGGAAAAATTCTGGTTCGTCCAGATTCGCCAGGCGAGTTGGTGGCGAATCCGTTTCGCCAGGTATTCGCCAGGCGAATTTGCCTGGGACAGCAAAAACAGTATTTTCGTATTTTGGCCATAACTTTTGAACCGTAAGTCCGTTTTGGTCCCCGTTCGAAGCGTTAGAAAGCTTATGAAATGTTCTTGCTTTTAAAAATAGGTCAGAGGTCAGTAGATGATTTATTTAGGTCGTGGTTTTAGAAAAGTGTTGGGTTGTCGGGTTTTTATCGCGTTAAACGCGTGCGGTCAATGTTTTACCGCGCTATATGCTTTTAATAGGTAACGTATAGATTGTGTGCTGCTATATGATGTGAATACATGTAAGGAGATGTTGTGATAAGGTGTTGTGATGCGAGGTTGTGATAATGTTGTTGTTGTGGTTTGTGAAACGCATTGCTTATGTGAAATTCAATGTGTGTTATTTGGTGGCCTTATGGCAAATATGTGCTTTGTTTGGGTTAAACTTCGATGCATGATTAAGGATGTTGTTATGATGTGTTGTGAATAGCCTTTGTGGTGTGAATCTCTTGTGGAATGAATTGTGATTGTATGATTGTTGTGGTATGTGATGAAATGCATTGTTTGAATTGTTTTCAATGCATGAATATGATGAAGTGTATTATGCAATGTGCTGTGGATATGGATGTCGTATGACTTGTATGTTGTTGTGTGATGATAATGCATGTGATGACATGTTGTGGTGATGAATTATGGCTGAAAGGCAAGAAATTGCAATGTGTGTATTTAATGGTATATGCATGACTATATTGTGAAATATGTGTGCATTGCATGAGTGTATGTGGTCATTTTGTATGAGAAACATCATGACATGCATTCATGTGTCGCGATTCCGTGGAGAATCGAGTGTAATATCACGTCCCTGTTGGGTGTGAGTGATTGATTACACAAATGATCATTTGAGGATCCTCTGAACATTGTGTAGTCAATGGGTGTACTCGTTGCGATGAGTTACACTTGATTCCGTGGGAATCTTCAGAATGATTGTGTGCCCTTGTGGGGTTTGAGCAATCGGATTGTGTCTGTGTGAACAATCCAGAAACATCGGATGCCATGATGGTATGAGCGATGGGGAAATATCGTAGGCCCGGCAGGGAGGATATTTCCATTGAGTTCTTCAATTGAGCTCGGGTGATGAGTCGGTACCGCATATGCATTGCATAGAGTCGCTGTGTCGGTCTCTGTGCATTTGCATAAATCATGAATGGATTGATTATGTGTGAGCTTGTGATAGCTTTGGTGAATTATTATGCATAGGTGATAAATGCATTGGTTGTGAGTAATATGTTTTGTGTATAAACATATGATATGTGATGTGGTGGTTTGTTTTCATAGGTCATAACTGTGGTGTACATTATGTGTGAAATGTGATTGTATTGGTATAATCGTTATATGCCATGTGGTTGGATTGTTAGGAATATGTTATGTATTGGTGGCATGCTATATGTGTTAGTATGTGATGTATGTGGTGAGAAATATTATATATGTGAATTTATTTGTGTTGTGGCATATTATTATGCAATCTTGTTATAGTTGTTATTTCTCACCCTTCTGCTGGAATATGCTTTTTATGACATAGTGCAGATTGTCAGCTTTAGAGGCGTGGAGGCAAGTGGAAGAGTTAGATCTTCGTCTTTGCTTAAGTCTTTGTGTCTGCTCTGATACGTAGCATGGGAGTCGGGGAAACAATTATGTTATTAATGTATATAATTGTCGAATATATTTGGTATTACCTTTATATGGAAAAGTTTCCCAATTCAGGGTAATCTATTTTATGCTATGTATCAAATTTATGAGCAGGGATGATGTTTTGTTTATTTAAATGTGACATCCTTGTTTCTGTCGGAAAAATAAATTTTTAGTTACTCTGATTTTATTTATGTATTATTTATTCGCGATGGGAATTAGGGTGTTACAGATAACCTTTAAACCTCTCACAAAATTTCAACCTTCATAAACCAACAATAAGTTCAACACAAAAAGAGCTTCCATCTTCAATCCAAACTCACAAGAAATCAACAAACCACACCTCTTTCTTTCTGCAACTCCGTCATCCTCCGTCTCCGCCATCACCGACAACAAGCAACAACAGAACTCATAATCTAGCCAATTTCAAATCAGAAAGGAAGAAGAAGAAGAGGAAGAGTGTGTAAGAAACGAAGCAGAGAAGAGACTGAAGCGTGCCTGAAGTCTTGACCGTACCGGAGTCAGAGCCGTCGGACTAGCTCCGACCATGTGAGTTTCCCCATTTTTTTTCCGAGTGTTTCACCTGTGTTGTACTGATCTTTATTCCTCAATCAATTGCTTGAAATCGAGCTCTATCACCATTTAATTTCCGTTTGAATATTTAGGTTTTGAAAACTATTTTTGGATTTAAGTGCAACTGGCTCGGATTTTGGGGAGATTGAGGTTTATATTCGAATTAAGGGGAGAAAATCGTTTGAGTAGGCATTTTTGTTTGATCAATTTTTGTTGAATTTCTGAGGTAGAAAGCCATGGCTATAGTTTTTTTACGGTAAAAAAGAACAGAGACGGTGAAAGAGTGTTTCTGTCTGTTTCATGTATTGAATCTTTATTATTTATTTCTTTTTATTGCATTTTATTTCAGTTAATTCATGCCACTCTTTTAATATCATTAAATTAAAAAATATAAAAAAGAAAACCAAGAAAGATTTATTTTTTCTCTATGTTGTTTTGTTTATGCCCTTTTTTTTTTCTTTTAACCTGAAATTAGTTAATTTGGGGTGACAGGGTCAACCCACTTTTTTTTCTATTTTGTTATTAAATGTCATTTAATTGATTTGTGTGTTTTTTTTATTATGTAAAATGAAATAAGATAAAAAAACTTTTTCATAGAAAAATGAGGGGAGAGTCACGTTCAGCCCCTGTTCCTTTTGCACCACATTTCTTTTTTAGAAACTTATGATATTTTTGTTAATAATATTTTGTTAGATGTTTTTTTTAATTATTTTGTTACCATTTTAATTATTTGTGAATTAATCCTTGTTCTCTTAAACTCTGTCTTCATTTTTGTCATTACTTAATTTGTTTTAAAATAATTTCTAATGAGTTTTTCGTAGTTTTAAAATTGATTAGTCTTATTTTGATTTTGTTTACCTATTTAAAGTTTTAATTTTACTCTTATTCTATTTTCTTCATTTTAGGGCCAATGATATATAAAAAATCTTGATTTATTGATTTTATTCAAATCACTAAAAATCTTGACAAATATGAGGCCATATTTCATTCTTTATTTTATCGGTCAATGAAAGTCAAATATCAATATTATCGATTCCTCGATTAAATCGTGATTGAGACGAGACCATTTCGATTTTTATTTTATTAACAATTTTATTAACTTCGACGAATAAGAGTCGTCAAGATCTAGCATCTTGGCACAACTCTTTGAACGATTAGTTTCATCAAGCGTTCATCGTCCATCAAACTTTTTTCTTAATCAACACGAAAGAAAAGGACTGTTGGAATCTAGCATTCTAGCACAACCCTCGAATGATTAGTCCTAAGCCTTTGCGCATTGGGGTAGCTATTCATTCTCCTCTTTCGTCTTCGAAATAACTTTCATATCGATTCGGACAAATAAGGACCGTTAAGATCTCGCATCTTGACATAACCCTTTTGAGTTTTTTTATCATCAAAAGCTCGTTGTCCAATAAATATTTTTCATTTCAACTTGGATGAATAAGAGCCGTCGAGATCTAGCATCTTGGCGCAACTCTTGAATCATTGATTACTATCAATGTTCACTGTTCATTAAACATTTTTCATACCAATCTTGAATGAAAAGGACTGTTAGAGTCTAGCACTCTGGCATAACCCTTTGCCATTCTTAAAACATATTCAAGCCACTTTCAAACCACTAGCTTTTCCAAGAGATAACCATTAATCTCTTGTGATTTTTAACCCTTCTTTTATCCTTCACAAGAGATAGCCATTAATCTTTTCTCCTAAACAACCAATTCTCACAAGCTTTGCTTTCAAGCTTTTCACCCGTAGCCAGAACTACGGACGCTCTGATTTCTCAAGTTCATCTTGAGAATACGTAGGCATAGGATTGCGAGATCCTAGAGAGCCACCTTTTCTTTTTTCTACCTTTTCCTTTTTCCTTTACATCCAAGGCCTTCTTGGATTCCACCTTTCCATTTTTCATCGTAGCGCCGAACTACGAAGGCTCTGAGTTCCTCATTGCACTATGAGGATACGTAGACACAAGATTGTGAAGTCTTGTCGAGCCCCCTAGTAATAAAAATCTTTAGGTCCTTTCTCTTTAATATGAAAATATTTCTCCCCTTTTCCATCCCAATAACTAGAAAATTTAGAAACAAACCTTAAGCTAACACTCATTCAATCCTAACTAAATGGTTCCCGTTGAGTACAACGGACGTAAGGGGTGCTAATACCTTCCCCTTGCGTAACCGACTCCCGAACTCAGACATTGGTTGCGATGACCATAATCTTATCTTTTTTTTAAGGGTTTTATTCGATATTTTCCCTTTCCCTCTATGGAATAAATAAAGATCGGTGGCGACTCTGTTAAGTCCATCCCGCAGGCGTGCGATTGCGCTTCGCGAGGTCGTTCTCATTTTTCGAGGTACGACAGATGACGACTCTGTTAAGTCCATCCCGCGGGCGTGCGATTGCGCCTCGCGAGGTCGTTCTCATTTTTCGAGGTACGACAGATGGCGACTCTGTTGGGGAGACATCCTTAAGTGAGTCAAGCCTAATTTAGTTAGGTTTTCGTATGTGTGTTTAGCTTTGTTTGTTTCTCTTTCTTGTTTGATTGCATGTTTTATTGCTCTTGCTTTATTGCTTTTTCATATATATCTCTGTATATCCATGTGTGGGCTTTGCGGATTTATTATCTTGAATATAGCTCTACACCCGAGTTTTGGAAAAAGCAGAGAGAAAACATAAGGTTAGATTTGGTAGTTATTAGTGTTAGACTACGAGGGCAAGCTCCTTGTAGCAACTAACATGAAGGCTCCTCTAGAGTAGACCTGTTTGTAGATCTCGTTATAAAACAGCTAGCCTGTTGGATAACGCTGATTCATGAAGGGTCCGTGACTCTAGGTCCCCACTTAGAACCAGTGCTATTTTGGTGGTTGTGTAATATTGGACTTCAAGGATATCTCCTTGCTCCAACCAATATGAAAACCCCGATCAGAATAGACCTTTTCGTCACTCTTATTGTAAAATGGCTAGCTCGTTGCATAACGTTGATACGACTAAGGTCCGTGACTCTGAAACCTTATCAAAAACCTATAAAATATCCCGTGAGTGGGTTTATGGGTAGATAATCTAGAACTATCCGTTATAGGGAAACCTACCTAATAGGATGTTCTGATTTACTCGTGTTATCTCAGATCCTAACCATACTTATTGCATTTTCATTTTGCATCCTGTGTTGTATGACATTGCATATCATTTGCACCTTTTCATGATTCATTGCATACGTCTGTTTGACTAGCAACTCAGTTCCAGCTGTCTCTATCCTCCAGTGTCTTCTGTCAGTCGTCAAGCTGATTCCTCGACACCGACACAGGACTAGAGCTAACATCAGATGTAGAATGTCAAGAACAATCCTCTGCCAGGGCAAGTGAAGCTTCAGTCGACTTCAGCTCAGCTACTTTCCGAAGGCAGGCCAGCTCATCCATGTTGTTGACTAGTCACTAGGCCATGTTTCTTATTGAATGCGTTTTCCTTTGTTTTGTACTAGCTATTTGCTTCCAAATTATGTTGGTACTTTCATGTTAATGAAATAAGCATTTGCAACTTTTTTATTCAATTCATTTGTGTTTGCTATCTACTTCTTAATGCTTTCTGTTTCAAAAAAAAAATATTTTATCTCTTGTCCATTTTCTGTTGATTATGCAAAGATTGGAGGGAGGATGATGAAACTTTATACTCATAATTGTTGTTGGTATGCTTTCGAATCAAAACTTTGCTGACGATGTAAGGCATTGTTTCAACTCCTAAACACCGAAGAAATAAGGAAGTTAACCACTCTTTAACCCCTTCGATCCTAGAAGTAGGAGTTTCTTTCTTTACAAATAAAAACCCACAATCTTAACCTGGGGCAGGGTAGCTCTCAGTTAACTTGATTGTGCATTCAAATACAAGAGTAGCATTCAAGACGCCTTTCAAATATTCCTTCGCACACAGCAAGTAAGTGTCGAAGATGTCTTTCAAGTCAAACACCGATGATGGTTCACTATAATCATTAAGCCAGGCAGTCACTAAAAAAAAAAAGAAAGAAAAGTCTGTAGTACAACCAAAGGAGGAAATCTTTAAATCCTTTATCCTGAAAGTCCTCAATGGCAAACAATTTTGTAAGGAAGTAGTGACCGCCATTTCAAAGTCTCTTAACTTCTGAACCATCATCATCATCAGTGCAATTCCTAACCTATGGGAGCCTGACTGCATAAAATGAGTTAACTGAGCATATGACTGGAGAACATCACGTAGATTGGGTGGGCACAAATAAACTTTGAGCCTTTATCCTTTATTTCTTAAACCGTTAACCAGGCCACGTTATAACCCTCGAAAGACCTAATTGAAGCAAGGTCATTTTGAAAGCATACTACAGCAAGGTTGCGTAACCTGACTCCAAAAGATCTTTGCAGATCATCTGTTTTGGGCATTACACCCTTTGCTTAAACTTTTCACTTTAATGTCTTGAACCACCGTGTTCAGACCAGTGACTCATATACTTTGCTTCTCTTTCAAAATGACTGATTTCAAAAGTTGCATGAACTTTTCATTTACCATGTTTGTACAAATACTTTTGTTTGCAAACTAGCTTTCTTCTTAAGGAATTTTCAAACAATTTAGAAACTTGGTCGGTGATCCAATCAGGGGCAAGTTTCTTCCATATCCTGTTGAGAATCAGCTCAAGATTTGTGGTTTAATGGCGATTTCTCAGAATTGGTTTATTCAGAAGATACTTCAAGACACATATTGGGGCAAGCTTTCCCAGTGTACAGTAAAACAATCATTTTCAAGACTCAGACTGGGGCAAGCTTCCCCAGTGTACAATAATCAACTTTCAAGACTCAGACTGGGGCAAGCTGTCTAAGAGCACCATGAAACAGTCATTTCAGAATCAATCAAATTGAAGCAATGATCAGTTCGTCTACAACAATCAGCTAGTCTGGGGCAGTTTACTTGAAGGATCCCCAAGCAACTCTTTATCCTTCCTACAAGGATCATCAATTTGGATACAGTTTACCAGTGTGGCGGAGATGTGTTCAGCAATAGCATCTCTAGTTCCCAAGCAGAATGACAAGTGATCTCCGTGTTGAGGAATCAGTCTCCCAGTCTTGTCTTCTCCCACGAAAGAGTCGTGTTGTGTCGTCGACATCTACATTTGCATTTGCATTTGATCATATATCATATGCATAATTCATATACATATGCATAGCATGAGTGTTTCATCCTCATTTGTATTTCTCCCAAGGTCGTGTCGTTACCCGCGTCTTACCTTGTGGTCAAAGTCCAACTTACTTGGCGCCTACCAAAGTGTTACCTGTCCTTTCATTCAGTGCCATTCCTGAATGTTGTCGTTTCATGAGTATCTTCTCTCATTCCAGTGCTATTCCTGGATATTTATATTCCTTCACTCCAGTGCCATTCCTGGATGTCTGTCTCTTTTGATCTCCAGTGCCATTCCTGGATATCTTATTCCTCTTGTTTCTCCCAGTGCTATTCCTTGAAGTTTTGCCTCTCTTCTGTAATCCCCATCAAATTAGCTTGGATATCTTTTAGTGTTATTCCTGAAAGTCTTATCTGTTCATTCAGTGCCATTCCTGAATGTCTTTCTCACTATCATTCGATACCATCCCTGAATATAGTGATTTACCTTTACTTTCAGTGCCATTCCTGAAAGTTCACATTCATTCAATGCTGTCTTGAATACTGTGGTTCCTATTGTCCAATGCTTTCTTGGATTTCTATCTTGTTCACTTTCATCTGATGCCTCCTCAGATATGGTGAGTTTTCCTTTCATTCAAAGCCATTATTGAGTGATTGGTTCCTTTGCATTCAATGTCATTCTTGAATGTAATCTTTGTTCACATTCATCTAAAGCCATTATTAGATGTTGTGATTTATACATTTCATCCAAAGCCATTATTGGATGACTAGTTTTTTACATTCAATGTCATTCTTGAGTGTAGTCTCTGTTCACTTTTATCTAAAGCCATTATTAGATATTGTGATTCATACCTCTCATTCAAAGCCGTTATTGGATGTCTGGTTTCTTTTCCATCTAATGCCTTTCTGGATGTGTGTCTCTTTCTGATATTTTACCAGATCGAGTCCTTGTTCACTTTATCTAAAGCCGTTATTAGATACCGTGATTTATACCTCTCATTCAAAGCCATTATTGGATGTCTGGTTTCTTTACCATCCGATGCCTTTTCGGATGTGTGTCTCTTTCTGATATTTTACCAGATCGAGTCTTTGTTCACTTTTATCTAAAGCCATTATTAGATATTGTGAGTCATACCTTTCATCCAAAGCCATTATTGGGTGACTGGTTTCTTTGCATTCAATGCCATTCTTGAATGCAGTCTTTGTTCACTTTTATCTAAAGCCATTATTAGATATTGTGAGTCATACCTTTCATCCAAAGCCATTATTGGGTGACTGGTTTCTTTGCATTCAATGCCATTCTTGAATGCAGTCTCTGTTCACATTCATCTGATGCCATTCTCAGCTATTTGTACCTTCTATTCAAAGCCATTATTGAATGCCTGGTGTCCTTTTATTCAATACCATATAGTCTTGTTTGCTCACCTTTATCTAAAGCCATTATTAGATATTGTGACTTGTACCTTTCATTCAAAGCCATTATTGGATGTCTGGTTTCTTTTACCATCTGACATTTTTTCGGATGTGTCTTTCTCTTTTGGCTTTTCTCGAAGATCCAGTTTGAACTCTTCAGTACGAGAAAATCCCAGAAAATCTTTTGCTGATGTCTATCCTTTCATTTCAAATTGATCCCCAGTGGATATCGTGTCTTCTTTCTGGTTCCATGCCCAGTAAAGAGTGTCTTTTATTTCAGCTTCCCCAGTGTTGTTGTCTTCCCCAGTGAGGGATTGCTCATTGTGTGGACTTTGTCCCTTCTGCTTTCGTTTTGTCTGCATTTGCTGTCTGTTAGTTGTCCTTAGCGTCTGCATCCCATCTAAGGGCAAAATTTTTGGTTCGCTATATTTAAATACCTTTCACCTTGATGTCCCGAGAATCTCCATTCCTTGTGCCATCCGGTGAAGTTATTTAAATAGGGGCAACTGTTGTACCCTAAATTTTACCCTTAGATATTCTGATCGTTTGCATATCATTTTACATGAGCCATTTTCACATTTTTGGTTAAACATTGTTAATCATGTATTTTAGCCATTTCTCATTATTCCATTCCATTTTCTTTTTTTTTTTGTTTTAGCGTTATTCAGATAATTTTTCAGTTTAATCTCAATATAGTACTTTTTTAAAATTAGTTCTTCTCCATTTAGTTTTTTTATATAGTTTATTTTTACCTCATTTTAAATTTAATTTAATTGTAATTTTTAGTGTATTTGTGATTTATTTTAATTTTAATTTAGCTTTAGTTTTAATCGTAATTAAAGTTTTATCTTTATTTCGATTTTTAGTCTATGTTTAATTTAGTTTAACTTAACTAATTTTCAAAGATTGCAAAAATTACAAAAAAACCTAAATCACCTCTTTATTATTATAAGTCAATAAGACCCATCACTTTGTTTTTCTTTTTAAACCATTATAATTCATAAAAAATACAAAATAATAATACAGTCCGCTCATTTGAATTGGTCAAGATGGCAATTAATAAAATAAGCATTACAAGCCACTTGGGACGTGTCCTTTTCCAACTTCTGCGCGTTATGCCTACTGATCCATAAACTCCAAAACTTTCACAAGAACAAACCTCTGCTCTAACCTGTTGTCCAAAGACTTGCTTGCAACAACACAATGCTTCCTTCCAAGATGCCAAAACCTGCGAACACGCCAAACCTCTGCACACAAGTAACAAAGACGTTTCAACAACGGCATAAACCAGTTCAAAAACAAACACTTCAAATAGACAGTGTTCACAAACCAATACACAGAAGAAAATTCATAAACAAAAAATTCACCTAAAAAGAAACCGCTCCACACCTATAACAGAGGCCACAAATCTCCAAACCAAAAGGTCCAAGCATCAAGACCTCTGCAAAAAACAAAAAAAAACTAACTTTCTTTCTGCTGATAACCTTTAAACCTCTCACAAAATTTCAACCTTCATAAACCAACAATAAGTTCAACACAAAAAGAGCTTCCATCTTCAATCCAAACTCACAAGAAATCAACAAACCACACCTCTTTCTTTCTGCAACTCCGTCATCCTCCGTCTCCGCCATCACCGACAACAAGCAACAACAGAACTCATAATCTAGCCAATTTCAAATCAGAAAGGAAGAAGAAGAAGAGGAAGAGTGTGTAAGAAACGAAGCAGAGAAGAGACTGAAGCGTGCCTGAAGTCTTGACCGTACCGGAGTCAGAGCCGTCGGACTAGCTCCGACCATGTGAGTTTCCCCATTTTTTTACCGAGTGTTTCACCTGTGTTGTACTGATCTTTATTCCTCAATCAATTGCTTGAAATCGAGCTCTATCACCATTTAATTTCCGTTTGAATATTTAGGTTTTGAAAACTATTTTTGGATTTAAGTGCAACTGGCTCGGATTTTGGGGAGATTGAGGTTTATATTCGAATTAAGGGGAGAAAATCGTTTGAGTAGGCATTTTTGTTTGATCAATTTTTGTTGAATTTCTGAGGTAGAAAGCCATGGCTATAGTTTTTTTACGGTAAAAAAGAACAGAGACGGTGAGAGAGTGTTTCTGTCTGTTTCATGTATTGAATCTTTATTATTTATTTCTTTTTATTGCATTTTATTTCAGTTAATTCATGCCACTCTTTTAATATCATTAAATTAAAAAATATAAAAAAGAAAACCAAGAAAGATTTATTTTTTCTCTATGTTGTTTTGTTTATGCCCTTTTTTTTTTCTTTTAACCTGAAATTAGTTAATTTGGGGTGACAGGGTCAACCCACTTTTTTTTCTATTTTGTTATTAAATGTCATTTAATTGATTTGTGTGTTTTTTTTATTATGTAAAATGAAATAAGATAAAAAAACTTTTTCATAGAAAAATGAGGGGAGAGTCACGTTCAGCCCCTGTTCCTTTTGCACCACATTTCTTTTTTAGAAACTTATGATATTTTTGTTAATAATATTTTGTTAGATGTTTTTTTTTTAATTATTTTGTTACCATTTTAATTATTTGTGAATTAATCCTTGTTCTCTTAAACTCTGTCTTCATTTTTGTCATTACTTAATTTGTTTTAAAATAATTTCTAATGAGTTTTTCGTAGTTTTAAAATTGATTAGTCTTATTTTGATTTTGTTTACCTATTTAAAGTTTTAATTTTACTCTTATTCTATTTTCTTCATTTTAGGGCCAATGATATATAAAAAATCTTGATTTATTGATTTTATTCAAATCACTAAAAATCTTGACAAATATGAGGCCATATTTCATTCTTTATTTTATCGGTCAATGAAAGTCAAATATCAAGATTATCGATTCCTCGATTAAATCGTGATTGAGACGAGACCATTTCGATTTTTATTTTATTAAACAATTTTATTAACTTCGACGAATAAGAGTCGTCAAGATCTAGCATCTTGGCACAACTCTTTGAACGATTAGTTTCATCAAGCGTTCATCGTCCATAAAACTTTTTTCTTAATCAACACGAAAGAAAAGGACTGTTGGAATCTAGCATTCTAGCACAACCCTCGAATGATTAGTCCTAAGCCTTTGCGCATTGGGGTAGCTATTCATTCTCCTCTTTCGTCTTCAAAATAACTTTCATATCGATTCGGACAAATAAGGACCGTTAAGATCTCGCATCTTGACATAACCCTTTTGAGTTTTTTTATCATCAAAAGCTCGTTGTCCAATAAATATTTTTCATTTCAACTTGGATGAATAAGAGCCGTCGAGATCTAGCATCTTGGCGCAACTCTTGAATCATTGATTACTATCAATGTTCACTGTCCATTAAACATTTTTCATACCAATCTTGAATGAAAAGGACTGTTAGAGTCTAGCACTCTGGCATAACCCTTTGGCATTCTTAAAACATATTCAAGCCACTTTCAAACCACTAGCTTTTCCAAGAGATAACCATTAATCTCTTGTGATTTTTAACCCTTCTTTTATCCTTCACAAGAGATAGCCATTAATCTTTTCTCCTAAACAACCAATCCTTACAAGCTTTGCTTTCAAGCTTTTCACCCGTAGCCAGAACTACGGACGCTCTGATTTCTCAAGTTCATCTTGAGAATACGTAGGCATAGGATTGCGAGATCCTAAAGAGCCACCTTTTCTTTTTTCTACCTTTTCCTTTTTCCTTTACATCCAAGGCCTTCTTGGATTCCACCTTTCCATTTTTCATCGTAGCGCCGAACTACGAAGGCTCTGAGTTCCTCATTGCACTATGAGGATACGTAGGCACAAGATTGTGAAGTCTTGCCGAGCCCCCTAGTAATAAAAATCTTTAGGTCCTTTCTCTTTAATATGAAAATATTTCTCCCCTTTTCCATCCCAATAACTAGAAAATTTAGAAACAAACCTTAAGCTAACACTCATTCAATCCTAACTAAATGGTTCCCGTTGAGTACAACGGACGTAAGGGGTGCTAATACCTTCCCCTTGCGTAACCGACTCCCGAACTCAGACATTGGTTGCGATGACCATAATCTTATCTTTTTTTTAAGGGTTTTATTCGATATTTTCCCTTTCCCTCTATGGAATAAATAAAGATCGGTGGCGACTCTGTTAAGTCCATCCCGCAGGCGTGCGATTGCGCTTCGCGAGGTCGTTCTCATTTTTCGAGGTACGACAGATGACGACTATGTTAAGTCCAACCCGCGGGCGTGCGATTGCGCCTCGCGAGGTCGTTCTCATTTTTCGAGGTACGACAGATGGCGACTCTGTTGGGGAGACATCCTTAAGTGAGTCAAGCCTAATTTAGTTAGGTTTTCGTATGTGTGTTTAGCTTTGTTTGTTTCTCTTTCTTGTTTGATTGCATATTTTATTGCTCTTGCTTTATTGCTTTTTCATATATATCTCTGTATATCCATGTGTGGGCTTTGCGGATTTATTATCTTGAATAAAGCTCTACACCCGAGTTTTGGAAAAAGCAGAGAGAAAACATAAGGTTAGATTTGGTAGTTATTAGTGTTAGACTACGAGGGCAAGCTCCTTGTAGCAACTAACATGAAGGCTCCTCTAGAGTAGACCTGTTTGTAGATCTCGTTATAAAACAGCTAGCCTGTTGGATAACGCTGATTCATGAAGGGTCCGTGACTCTAGGTCCCCACTTAGAACCAGTGCTATTTTGGTGGTTGTGTAATATTAGACTTCAAGGATATCTCCTTGCTCCAACCAATATGAAAACCCCGATCAGAATAGACCTTTTCGTCACTCTTGTTGTAAAATGGCTAGCTCGTTGCATAACGTTGATACGACTAAGGTCCGTGACTCTGAAACCTTATAAAAAACCTAGAAAATATCCCGTGAGTGGGTTTATGGGTAGATAATCTAGAACTATCCGTTATAGGGAAACCTACCTAATAGGATGTTCTGATTTACTCGTGTTATCTCAGATCCTAACCATACTTATTGCATTTTTATTTTGCATCCTGTGTTGTATGACATTGCATATCATTTGCACCTTTTCATGATTCATTGCATACGTCTGTTTGACTAGCAACTCAGTTCCAGCTGTCTCTATCCTCTAGTGTCTTCTGTTAGTCGTCAAGCTGATTCCTCGACACCGACACAGGACTAGAGCTAACATCAGATGCAGAATGTCAAGAACAATCCTCTGCCAGGGCAAGTGAAGCTTCAGTCGACTTCAGCTCAGTTACTTTCCAAAGGCAGGCCAGCTCATCCATGTTGTTGACTAGTCACTAGGCCATGTTTCTTATTGAATGCGTTTTCCTTTGTTTTGTACTAGCTATTTGCTTCCAAATTATGTTGGTACTTTCATGTTAATGAAATAAGCATTTGCAACTTTTTTATTCAATTCATTTGTGTTTGCTATCTACTTCTTAATGCTTTCTGTTTAAAAAAAAAAATATTTTATCTCTTGTCCATTTTCTGTTGATTATGCAAAGATTGGAGGAAGGATGATGAAACTTTATACTCATAATTGTTGTTGGTATGCTTTCGAATCAAAACTTTGCTGACGATGTAAGACATTGTTTCAACTCCTAAACACCGGAGAAATAAGGAAGTTAACCCCTCTTTAACCCCTTCGATCCTAGAAGTAGGAGTTTCTTTCTTTACAAATAAAAACCCACAATCTTAACCTGGGGCAGGGTAGCTCTCAGTTAACTTGATTGTGCATTCAAATACAAGAGTAGCATTCAAGACGCCTTTCAAATATTCCTTCGCACACAGCAAGCAAGTGTCGAAGATGTCTTTCAAGTCAAACACCGATGATGGTTCACTATAATCATTAAGTCAGGCAGTCACTAAAAAAAAAAAAAAAGAAAGAAGAAAAAAATAAGAAAGAAAAGTTTGTAGTACAACCAAAGGAGGAAATCTTTAAATCCTTTATCCTGAAAGTCCTCAATGGCAAACAATTTTGTAAGGAAGTAGTGACCGCCATTTCAAAGTCTCTTAACTTCTGAACCATCATCATCATCAGTGCAATTCCTAACCTATGGGAGCCTGACTGCATAAAATGAGTTAACTGAGCATAGGACTGGAGAACATCACGTAGATTGGGTGGGCACAAATAAACTTTGAGCCTTTATCCATTATTTCTTAAACCGTTAACCAGGCCACGTTATAACCCTCGAAAGACCTAATTGAAGCAAGGTCATTTTGAAAGCGTACTACAGCAAGGTTGCGTAACCTGACTCCAAAAGATCTTTGCAGATCATCTGTTTTGGGCATTACACCCTTTGCTTAAACTTTTCACTTTAATGTCTTGAACCACCGTGTTCAGACCAGTGACTCATATACTTTGCTTCTCTTTCAAAATGACTGATTTCAAAAGTTGCATGAACTTTTCATTTACCATGTTTGTACAAATACTTTTGTTTGCAAACTAGCTTTCTTCTTAAGGAATTTTCAAACAATTTAGAAACTTGGTCGGTGATCCAATCAGGGGCAAGTTTCTTCCATATCCTGTTGGGAATCAGCTCAAGATTTGTGGTTTAATGGCGATTTCTCAGAATTGGTTTATTCAGAAGATACTTCAAGACACAAACTGGGGCAAGCTTTCCCAGTGTACAGTAAAACAATCATTTTCAAGACCCAGACTGGGGCAAGCTTCCCCAGTGTACAATAATCAACTTTCAAGACTCAGACTAGAGCAAGCTGTCTAAGAGCACCATGAAACAGTCATTTCAGAATCAATCAAACTGAAGCAATAATCAGTTCGTCTACAACAATCAGCTAGTCTGGGGCAGTTTACTTGAAGGATCCCCAAGCAACTCTTTATCCTTCCTACAAGGATCATCAATTTGGATACAGTTTACCAGTGTGGCGGAGATGTGTTCAGCAATAGCATCTCTAGTTCCCGAGCAGAATGACAAGTGATCTCCGTGTTGAGGAATCAGTCTCCCAGTCTTGTCTTCTCCCACGAAAGAGTCGTGTTGTGTCGTCGACATCTACATTTGCATTTGCATTTGATCATATATCATATGCATAATTCATATACATATGCATAACATGAGTGTTTCATCCTCATTTGTATTTCTCCCAAGGTCGTGTCGTTACCCGCGTCTTACCTTGTGGTCAAAGTCCAACTTACTTGGCGCCTACCAAAGTGTTACCTGTCCTTTCATTCAGTGCCATTCCTGAATGTTGTCGTTTCATGAGTATCTTCTCTCATTCCAGTGCTATTCCTGGATATTTATATTCCTTCACTCCAGTGCCATTCCTGGATGTCTGTCTCTTTTGATCTCCAGTGCCATTCCTGGATATCTTATTCCTCTTGTTTCTCCCAGTGCTATTCCTGGAAGTTTTGCCTCTCTTCTGTAATCCCCATCAAATTAGCTTGGATATCTTTTAGTGTTATTCCTGAAAGTCTTATCTGTTCATTCAGTGCCATTCCTGAATGTCTTTCTCACTATCATTCGATACCATCCCTGAATATAGTGATTTACCTTTACTTTCAGTGCCATTCCTGAAAGTTCACATTCATTCAATGCTGTCTTGAATACTGTGGTTCCTATTGTCCAATGCTTTCTTGGATTTCTATCTTGTTCACTTTCATCTGATGCCTCCTCAGATATGGTGAGTTTTCCTTTCATTCAAAGCCATTATTGAGTGATTGGTTCCTTTGCATTCAATGTCATTCTTGAATGTAATCTTTGTTCACATTCATCTAAAGCCATTATTAGATGTTGTGATTTATACATTTCATCCAAAGCCATTATTGGATGACTAGTTTTTTACATTCAATGTCATTCTTGAGTGTAGTCTCTGTTCACTTTTATCTAAAACCATTATTAGATATTGTGATTCATACCTCTCATTCAAAGCCGTTATTGGATGTCTGGTTTCTTTTCCATCTGATGCCTTTTTGGATGTGTGTCTCTTTCTGATATTTTACCAGATCGAGTCCTTGTTCACTTTATCTAAAGTCGTTATTAGATACCGTGATTTATACCTCTCATTCAAAGCCATTATTGGATGTCTGGTTTCTTTACCATCCAATGCCTTTCCGGATGTGTGTCTCTTTCTGATATTTTACCAGATCGAGTCTTTGTTCACTTTTATCTAAAGCCATTATTAGATATTGTGAGTCATACCTTTCATCCAAAGCCATTATTGGGTGACTGGTTTCTTTGCATTCAATGCCATTCTTGAATGCAGTCTTTGTTCACTTTTGTCTAAAGCCATTATTAGATATTGTGAGTCATACCTTTCATCCAAAGCCATTATTGGGTGACTGGTTTCTTTGCATTCAATGCCATTCTTGAATGCAGTCTCTGTTCACATTCATCTGATGCCATTCTCAGCTATTTGTACCTTCCATTCAAAGCCATTATTGAATGCCTGGTGTCCTTTTATTCAATACCATATAGTCTTGTTTGCTCACCTTTATCTAAAGCCATTATTAGATATTGTGACTTGTACCTTTCATTCAAAGCCATTATTGGATGTCTGGTTTCTTTTACCATCTGACGTTTTTCCGGATGTGTCTTTCTCTTTTGGCTTTTATCGAAGATCCCGTTTGAACTCTTCAGTATGAGAAAATCCTAGAAAATCTTTTGCTGATGTCTATCCTTTCATTTCAAATTGATCCCCAGTGGAGATCGTGTCTTCTTTCTGGTTCCATGCCCAGTAAAGAGTGTCTTTTATTTCAGCTTCCCCAGTGTTGTTGTCTTCCCCAGTGAGGGATTGCTCATTGTGTGGACTTTGTCCCTTCTGCTTTCGTTTTGTCTGCATTTGCATGTCTGTTAGTTGTCCTTAGCGTCTGCATCCCATCTAAGGGCAAAATTTTTGGTTCGCTATATTTAAATACCTTTCACCTTGATGTCCCGAGAATCTCCATTCCTTGTGCCATCCGGTGAAGTTATTTAAATAGGGGCAACTGTTGTACCCTAAATTTTACCCTTAGATATTCTGATCGTTTGCATATCATTTTACATGAGCCATTTTCACATTTTTGGTTAAACATTGTTAATCATGTATTTTAGCCATTTCTCATTATTCCATTCCATTTTCTCTTTTTTTGTTTTAGCGTTATTCAGATAATTTTTCAGTTTAATCTCAATATAGTACTTTTTTAAAATTAGTTCTTCTCCATTTAGTTTTTTTATATAGTTTATTTTTACCTCATTTTAAATTTAATTTAATTGTAATTTTTAGTGTATTTGTGATTTATTTTAATTTTAATTTAGCTTTAGTTTTAATCGTAATTAAAGTTTTATCTTTATTTCGATTTTTAGTCTATGTTTAATTTAGTTTAACTTAACTAATTTTCAAAGATTGCAAAAATTACAAAAAACCTAAATCACCTCTTTATTATTATAAGTCAATAAGACCCATCACTTTGTTTTTCTTTTTAAACCATTATAATTCATAAAAAATACAAAATAATAATACAGTCCGCTCATTTGAATTGGTCAAGATGGCAATTAATAAAATAAGCATTACAAGCCACTTGGGACGTGTCCTTTTCCAACTTCTGCGCCTTATGCCTACTGATCCATAAACTCCAAAACTTTCACAAGAACAAACCTCTGCTCTAACCTGCTGTCCAAAGACTTGCTTGCAACAACACAATGCTTCCTTCCAAGATGCCAAAACCTGCGAACACGCCAAACCTCTGCACACAAGTAACAAAGACGTTTCAACAACGGCATAAACCAGTTCAAAAACAAACACTTCAAATAGACAGTGTTCAAATAGACAGTGTCTATTGTACCTGCGACTCGCGACACCAAGAGGGCCCCCGAAGCTCCAGATAAGAAGACTCTGCCGCTCCTTGACGAGGGAGTGATAGAAGAAGAGAAGACCATCCCAGGGACTCTCGTGAATCGAGAGGTCCAACTGGACGGTTCATAGAGTACACACCACTCACTACTCCCCGCCAGCGAATTCTGGCCGAGTACGCCAACTCGGAATTCCAGAAAGGATGTGTCTGCTTTCCGAAGCTGACACCCCTTAAAGCAAATGTTAACAAGTCCAAGTACTGCAAGTTCCATAGGACCATGGGCATGTCACCGAGGACTGCATCCACCTTAAGGATGCAATAGAAATTTTGATCAGGGAGGGGCACCTCAAGAAGTATACGAGGAGGAATGACCCCCCAGACAAGATGCCCGAGAAACACAAAGGCTCGAGGAGACGGCCCCTCCCACCGGAGAGAACGGGTTGCAAGTCGCTCTGAGTGTCACCAGACCAGAGGACTTCTACGTCCCCGACGAGCCCAAGATCCTTGCGATCGCTCATAGCCTGTGGGAGAGTCTTCCCCCCGAGGACCCTGTGATCGCACGCAGCTCGTGGGAAAGTTTCCCCACGACAATAGTTATATCTGGCGAAGGATTTAACGAGGTCTCCATAGGGTCGATCAAGCGGAAGTTCGACGAGCTGGAATCCACGAGCTCGACACAGACTACCACCTTTGAGAAGGTACAAGGGAAATCGAACCCCATCACCTTCTACCTCGAGGAACTGCCGGGTGGCGCCCCCAACTCTACCATCTCTCTCCTGATCAGGGCGCAGATGGCAAATTTTGACGTCCGCAGAATCCGGGTCGACCAAGGGAGTTCGGTGGACATCATGTATGCCCACCTATTCGAGACCATCCAGCTCGATGAAAGGCATCTTACCCCTTACGTGGGCTCAAATATCCAGGGTTTCAACGACACGACCACCAGACCATGGGGTTATGTCGAGCCGATGGTTACTTTCGGAAGCGATGACACTGCCCGACAAGTCAAGACCCGCTTCCTGGTATTGGACTGTCCTTCCCTGTACCAATGCATCCTGGGAAGGACAACTCTGGCCGAGCTCACAGCAGTACCATCTACAGTACATCTGAAGATGAAGTACTACACCACCCGATGTCTGGTCGTCACCCTCAACGGGGATATCGAAGCTGCAAGGAGGTGCTTCGAAGCTGTAACCGAGGGTCTGAGCTCGACCAACGTCAAGCCCAAGACCGGAGAGAAGTCAACCCCAGACGCAGAGCAGAAGCCACTCATTCGCGTCAATGCGGTGGACCTCGCCAGTCGTTTCCCCGACGAGCATGAAGAAGAGGGAGTAGCAGACAACAACCTCTCAGCCGAAGGCAACGGGCAGCCTCTCCACCCAACGCGCCCCATTCTAGGCGGAGACTTCGAGCTCATCGCCCTCGGAGACGATCTAGACAGAAATGTGAAGATTGGTACCCGGGCTCCCCGACCTGGCAAAGAAGCAGTTGAAGAATGCCGACAAGCAATACACCGCCTTCATGACCGACTCGACCAATTACTACTACAACGTGATTCCCTTCGGCCTGAAGAACGCCGGCGCGACCTACCAGCGGATGATGAACAAAGTTTTACGGGGAGAGATCGACGACATGCTCGAGGTATACATGGATGACATGATCGTCAAATCTGCAAAAGAAGTCGACCACGCTGCACATCTGAAAATGGTCTTTGACATGGCGAGGAAATGCAAGATGAGGTTCAACCCCGAGAAATGCACCTCTGGCGTCCGGGCAGGCAAGTTCCTCAGTTTCTACCTCACAGAGGAGGAATTGGGGCGAACCCTGACAAATTCAGGGCATTCTCCGAGATCCCAATGCCAAAGTCGAAGAAATCGATACAATCGCTGAACGGGATGCTGACCTCGCTTTCCCGCATCGTGGTCAAGTCGGCACAGTACACACTTCCATTCTTCAAACTCCTACGCCAGAAAGCCAAGTTTTAATGGACCGAGGAATGCGAGCAGGCGCTCCTCCACCTCAAACGAGTCCTTTCGCAACCCCCAGTTCTCTGGCGACAGAGGGCGGGGAGACGTTATTCCTATACCTCGCAGTCACAAGCGAAGCAGTCAGCGCGGTTCTAATCCGAGAGACCCCTGACGGGCAGAAGCCGATTTACTTCACTAGCAAAGCCCTCCAAGGTTCTGAACTTAGATACCAGCAGATCGAAAAAGGTCGCTCTGGCCCTCGTCACCACGGCCAGAAGACTGCGACACTATTTCTTAGCCCACACGTTCGTGGTGAGGACCGAGCAACCCGTGAGACAACTCCTCGACAGGCCAGACATGGCGGGGAGAATGCTCAGATGGTCGCTCGAACTCGCCGAGTTTGACATCCAATATGAGGGGAGAAAGTCCCTGAAGGCTCAGGTGCTGACCGACTTCGTGACCTAAATTACCCTCCCGTAACCTTCGACCAACGGATCCTAAAAGTGGACGATCTACGTCGACGGGGCATCCAGCTCGACAGGTAGTGGAGCGAGCATCATCCTTGAAAATGAGGAAGGTATCTTGATCGAAGTCACCCTCACGTTATCCTTCCCGACGTGGAACAACCAGGCCGAATACGAGGCTTTCCTCGCCGAGTTACGGTTAGTTGAGGACCTCGGCGCCAAAGAGGTCAAAATATTCACCGACTCCCTGCTCGTGGCCTCCTAGGTACGAAGAGAATACCAAGCCAATAACGATAACCTCATCGAATACTTGGTTCTGGTGAAGTAAAAGATGAAGAAGTTCTCCTCGACAGAAGTGAATCACGTCCCGCACGAACACAATACTCAAGCAGATGTTCTATCGAAGCTCGCAAGCACAAAGAAGAAAGGCGGGAACAAGTCCGTCATTCAGGAGGTGCTCCCGCGACCGAGCATCGAGAAAACCGTCCCAGTGACTGACGTGAATGCCATTGGAGACGGCCACAGCTGGATGACCCCGGTGTAGGAGTACCTCAGCATGGGAAAACTACGCGATGACCCCAAAGACGCCAGAGTAGTTAGGCGACGTGCCTGCTCCTATATGATTGTCGAAGACAAGTTGTATCGACATGGCTTCTCGATCCCCTTCCTCAGGTGCGTCGGGAAGTCCGAGGTCCCCAGCATACTCTAGGAGATCCATGAGGGGATCAATGCGCAACACCTCAGCGGATGATCACTAGCCCGTAAAGCATTACGAGCGGGGTACTACTGGCCCACAATACAGTAGGACGCAAAGGAACACGTCGAGAAGTGCGACAGATGCCAACGACACGGGGACATGCACCTGGCCCCACCAAGTGAGCTTAAAACGCTCTTATCCCAATGGTCGTTTGCATGGTGAGGGATGGACATCCTAGGATCCTTCGTCGTGGGGTCATACCAAAACAAGTACCTGATCATCGACATCGGCTATTTCACTAAGTGGATTGAAGCTGAAGCCCTGGCCAAAATCACGGCCCACAACATACTACATTTCTAGAAGAGGAACATACTCGCCCGGTTCGGCGTGCCCCAGGCAATTGTCACCGACAACGAGACACAGTTCACTGACAATAACTTTCAGGACTTCGTCGCGAAGCTGGGCACGAAGCAACACTTCACCTCTGTCGAATACCCACAAATAAACGGTCAGGCTGAAGCCACGAACAGGGTGATCCTGCGAGGTCTGAAATAAAGGCTGGGCGGCGCCAAGAAAAGGTGGGTCGAGGAGCTACACAGCTTCCTCTGGCCCTACAGAACAACCCCGCACTCCACTATCGGGGAGACCCTTTTCCGATTGACATATGGAACTGAGGCGGTGATCCCAATGGAAATAAGGGAACCCTCGAGAAGAACTGTGAAATTCTGGTATCAGACGTGTGATGTTAAGGTGTGATGTCACAACAACACACTCTGTACAATGGACATCAATAACAGCAAAATAACACCAAGAATTGTTGACCCAGTTCGGTTACAACCAACCTACTCTGGGGGCTACCAAGCCAGGGATGGAGTTCACTACTTGTAGATATAATTTACAGACTCAACAACCCGTTGACATTCTCCTAAACTTATACTCTACTAATGACTTCCTACCTAAGAAACCACTTAGGTATGAGAACACCACTCAATCCCTTACAAACACTCAAAGAACCCACTTTGAGTACCCTTGATCTTACTTCACAGCTTCGATCAATCAACCACTCTCTATTGCTTCACAGCTTCTAGAGAGGACAGAAACTCAACACCTATTCAAACCCTAGAATAGTGTAAATATAAGCACTCTAAACAAACTCTAGACACTAAGCCTCCAGCTCTTGATCTTCTGAATGTTTTCTGTCGCTTTTTCCTTTGGTCTTGTGCGCTTTATATAGCTCCTTGAATTGGTCTTGGACTTGCTACAATATCTCCCAGATTTGTTATTTAAAACTGAATATTTAAAACAGATTTTCTCCTAAAATCTTTTTAAATCTTCAACCTTTTAAATCTCCTACAAATCTGCAGCAGATCTCCTATGCAGCAGCAAATATCTATCCCAAGATATTCGCATCCAATGAGACAGCTTGCTCTCCACAATTCCAGCTAATACGCAACCCTAACAACATCACAGCCTGCTGTTGTTAATTCTGCATATCTGATGTTACAACATCACCTGTGTGACATCAGACATCCAACTTCAGCAATTAATTACTTAACACAGCCCAGTGTTAAGACTTCAATGTTGCAACATCAGCACCTTGACATCAACATTGAATATACTTTGTTTTACCAAAATTCCAGCCAATCCAAGAACTAACAATCTCCCCCTTTGGCTAATTTTGGCTAAAATAATCTCTGCACTCTGCAATCAACTTCTGCACTCTGCAACTTCAGAGATTTCAGCAGCGGAATAATCTTCAAAACTTTCAATCAGCAGCAGTTTCAGCAGTTTGACACTTTACATAGTCTTCATCACTTGATCTGCTGCAGCACCATCTTCATTATTGACAACAGCCAATTGGTGCTCCTGCTCAAAAAATATGAACCAGCATCACAGTTGCTCAGTAGTTCACAATGTGCAGCACTTTTCTCCCCCTTGATGCCTGCTTGGCTGCACTCTTCAATTGTCATGATATCTTCACTAGTTCAGTCAAAACTCCCCCTTAATATCTGCATCACATTAGCAGCATATGGCAATAATACTCTTGACTATCTTGGCTATTTTCTCCCCCTTTTTAGCCACAATTAGACAAGCTTCTAATAGAAGCCCTATAAACTACAGTCAGTATACCCTAGCTCTCATTGTTAGCCTCTCAGTTAGTCAACAGGCAAAATAAATCATAGAAGGAAACTAAAAACATAACCAGTGCATAAAACAGCACAATGTTCAAATTACAAAACCAACGAAAAACAAAAACTGAAACTAAAACTACTAGGTGCAGAAGCAAATAAGCTAGTCTTCATTTGAACTAGATTGTTCTCCAGGATTCTCTTCCTCCTCCTCTGAGCTATCCCCACTGGCATTTTCACACTCATCAACTTCATCTTCATCAGAGCCATTAACATTGTTCTCAACATCATCACCACTGTCCAGTTCTAACTGCTGGATCAGCTTTTCAAGTCTCTCTTTTCTAACCAAACTGGTACTGATGACTGCATCAAGGTCTTTGCACATGGTCTTCAATTCTTCGATCAGTTCAGCCTTTGTAGTCTTCTTCTTGACTTCAGCAGTTGATGTTAGAACAATGTCTGGAACATGATGTCCAGAAAATAGTTTAGGGTGTAGGGACAAGGCTGTCTTCCTCTAGCAAGCTATGTCTGAGCTTGTTAAAGTTTCAGGATGTTGCTCCAAGATGATTCCACACACAAGAGATGGGAATGCTATGGGTAACTTGATAGCGTTTGTTTCAGCATGTTTCACCACTTGCTCAAAGATGTAGCTTCCATAGTCAAACTTGATCTTCTTCCCAACAACACAGATAAACCTGCCCAATCCAACATCGATTGTTGTCTTGTGGTTTGTTGGCACCCAGTTGGCAGCACCAATTCTGTGAAGAATTGCATACTTGATGCTAAGTTTACTGGCCTGCAACTTCCCTTTCACGTAAACTTTCATGAAATCAATGCTCTTTTTATCAGTAATATTTCCAGAAATGTTGACAACAAATTCTTTGACAAGACTTTCATAGCACTTGGGAAACTTGGTCACAGTCTTTACTAACCCAGCCTCATTAATCAGCTCCATAATATCCTTCATCTCTAAAGCTTCTTTTCCAAGCTCCCTCTCTAGGGCCAGTCTTCTCTGACATACAAATTTCCATATTGATGCACTGCTGGCATAATGAAATGAAATGTTGTCGACTGGAACTTCAGGGACTTTGTCAGAGATTCTCTTCAAAATTGTCCTTCTGACAGGTGTGATGTCATGAACATCATCCTCATCATCAAGGTCCGAATTAGAGTCTTCCCTTATTTTCCTCTTTTTGGATTTCACAGCCACTTTGCTCCATGGCTTGGTTGGACCAACAACAGTTTTCTTCTTGCCTTCAGACGACTTCTTTGGAGAGGATTCAACTGTCTTTCCTTTCCTGGTCTTCAGTCTCTTAGCAATACTTGGAACAACTTTTCCAATGACTTCATCATCAGATAAATCAACCACATTGATGACATCCTCATTCTTTTCTTCACCAGGAGTAGTTTCATCAGGTGATGTTCCAACATCTCCCTTAACATTAGCTTCCTCCTGCACATCATCTTCTTCTATTCTTACTTTAGAATCTTCAATAACAGACATAGCAAGTCTATAAAGATTTGTAGCTGCACTCTGCATGTCGCTCTTTTCCCTTTCAGAATGTTCCGCAGGCATTTGTCTCAGTGGTCTAGATAAACCCTTTATAGGGAGCCCTTTCTCAAAGATTTTATCAACAATCTGACCTAAGCTTTTGTCCACATCTACCCTTTCCTCAACAGTTTGAGAAGTGGATGACCTAGGTGCTATTTTGTTACTAAATAGCACACTCGTAACTAGCTTTTTCGTTTCATTATCTCTAAAAATAGTCCCAGCCCTTTTTGGAACAAGTTTAGAAGGTCTAGATTTACCTGATTCAGGAAGAATGGTTGAGAGGGGCTCAATGTCCATAGGATCGGATGCTGAACCTTCGTCAGTGGAAACCCTAGCTCTTCCTTTTGTGGAACTTTGACACTCAGGTTTCTTGGATGGAGACGCCATGACTCTTTTCAGTGAGAGTTGATTCTTGAAGTCGAAGGAGTTAATTCGTTGCGAGAACAGGGCCTTGAAAAAGCGTGATGTTGCACCACCGGGAAAGGGGGGTCTGAAGCAAGGAGCTTGATTTGGAGTGTCAATGACTTTTTCCCTCCATAAATACTTTCCTTTTAAATAGTTCACATCAGGACTCACTAACTCAGAGTGACCTTTCAGCATCCTGGTGTCATTGTCTGATGTTATAACATTAACTTGAACATCATTAGTTGAATTTCCTTCAAGAGAAATCCACTGATAGCAGTTGTCTTTGGTTCTGGCACCCTTCATGACAATCTAATTATGCTCATCAGAAACCACACACTCATGCTTAGTGTAGTTTACCTTGTAACCTTCATCACACAACTGGCTTATGCTGATCAAATTTGCACTTAAGCCACTAACAAACAGAACATTGTCAAGTTCAGGTCTACCATCACCTTGCACTTTCCCAACTCCTGCAATAACACCTTTTCCTCCATTGCCAAATATAACCTCTTGAGAGGGACAATGACCGACTTCAGCAAACATGGAACTACATCCAGTCATGTGTTTGGAACACCCACTGTCAAAATACCATGTTCCTTCTTTAGCCTCTTTGTCATCCAAGTGAGCCAACAAGCACTTCACCTTCTCCTTAGGTACACATTGTTTAACAACTTTGGGCCTGTGCTCTCTCCATCTGTTTTGAGGTTGAGGGTATCCATGCAGCTTGTAGCAAGAGTACTGCATATGTCCAAACCTTCCACAGTAATAGCATCTCACCCTTTCATCTCTAAATCTTCTGCCATGATGAGATTGCTTATGTTGCCATTCATAATGTGGTCTCCTCCTACCATAACTGCCCTGCCATCTATTATATTGATATCTTCTCCCATAAGACGGCTGAGAATGTTGTTTCCCGGATTGTCTCCCATGATGGTGTGGCTTTCTTCTTCCATATATATAAGGAACAACATTGGTGTATCCATAACCATAACCATACCAGTTGTCCTGATGTTGAGACACATGATGAGACATGTGCTGTTTGAACTGAGCAGCTTGCATGCTCTCATGGTATTGTGGGGGCATATACTGACTAGCTCCCTGTGGCTGCTTTCTCTTCTGATAGGGACCAGTCTTCTTCTCAATCTTCTTAGGTTGTGAAACATCAGCTTTCTTAGGGGTAGTATCCTGCTTCTTTGGCTGATGTTGAGATGAAAGTTGTGACACTTCCTTCTTTGAACCTGAAGTGCTTTCTTCTGAAGTTCTCTTATCCTCAGCCACATAACCTATCCCAGCTTTGTCTCCAGCAGCTTTTTCTGACTGAAGAATCTTGTCAAGTGTGTCTGTACCACAACTCAGCATCCTAACAGACTTGGTCATTTGATCAAGATGAGCTCTAACTAGCACAACTTCCTTTTCAAGATCAGTCTTTTCATTCTCTAGCTGAGCAATCTGTTACTTGTGGCACTTGTTTTCTTGACAAATCTCAGTACTTTTTAAACACAGCTCTTGATAAATAGATGCTAATCCTCATAAGTTACTTCTCCATCACTAGAATCATCATCAGAGACCACAGCTCCTGTTAAAGCTCTCACATGTTTTGCTGACTCGCCTTCACTTTCACTATCTGAGTCAGACCAGGAAACTGTCATGCCCTTCTTCTGCTTTTTCAAGAAGGTGGGACATTATTTCTTGACATGTCCATACCCTTCACACTCAAAGCACTGAACTCTTTTATCTTGGGTAGTTTTCTCTTCATCCTTTTTGCTGGTGTCAGAAGTCATGTTCTTGACATTAGGCTTGGAGTTATTATTCATTCTCTTGAATACTTTGGTGAACTGTCTTCCCAACATCACTATAGCCTGAGATAGATCCTCCTGGGATTCAGATCTCTTCCCTTTCTCTTCTTCACCATTTGTCACCAGGGCTATACTCTTTGGCTTCTTTTCTGGTTTTTCCTCATTCAACCCAAGCTCAAAGGTTTGAAGAGATCCAATGAGCTCATCTACTCTCATCTTGCTGATGTCTTGTGATTCTTCAATGGCAGTAACCTTCATCTTATACTTCTTAGGTAGGGACCTAAGGATCTTCCTCACAAGCTTTTCATCTGACATCTTCTCTCCAAGAGCACTAGATGCATTGGCCAGCTCAAGAACACTCATGTGGAAATCATGAATAGTCTCATCTTCCTTCATCTTCAGGCTTTCAAATTTTGATGTTAAAATATGAAGTCTTGACATCTTGACTCTAGATGTTCCTTCATGAGTAGCCTGCAAGATATCCCATGCTTGCTTAGCAACTTCACAGGTATTGATTGACCTGAAGATATTCTTATCCACTCCATTGAAGATGGCATTTAGAGCTTTGGAATTTCCAAGGGCAAGCTCGTCTTCCTCCTTGGTCCACTCTTCTTCAGGCTTTGGCTTAGAGGTGCCTTCTTTACCTTTACCAGTATCATCCTTCTCACATACAACAGGTGATTTCCACTCTTTAATAACAGCCTTCCTGTCGCTCCCAGGATTTTCATTCAGGTACAAACGCGAGAGTGGCGCGGAAAAACAGAGTCGCCAGCCGTGTAAATTTATCCCAAGAGAGGGAAAGGGAACACCGCATAAACCTGAGGAAGAGGGAAAGGAATGGTCATCGCAACCATAGCCTGGGTTGGGGAGTCGGTTACGCGAGGGGAAGGTGCTAGCACCCCACGCGTCCATCGTACTCGATGGGATCCACGCTTGTTGTCTATTCTAAGGGTGAGTTATACTATCATCTAGGGTTGTACTAAGACGGGGGAAACAAAGACAGACTCGGTAGGACGTCGACGTCCTAGGTCTACGTACCCCCTTTGTGCAGTGGGGGAATTCAGAGTCAACGTAGTTCGGACCAAGTTCTTTTTGTGTTTTTTATGAGCGACGTTAAGTTCGCGTCCGACAGTTAGGGTCGATGCCTGTTTGCGACTCAGACGGAAGGTAACGTGCCCTTTTTGAAAATAGCCTTTAAGTTGAAGGTCCCGAAGGACAAAAAGGTTTGAAGTTGGTTTGTGTCTTTTAGGACAGAAGTGGCTTAAGTTAGTTCCTGAGCTGCATTGCACCAAAGTCTAGGGCACAGGGGCGAATACTTAACGCATCGTCCCAAGACAGGACGCTCGCTAAGCACTCTAGAAAGATGAGAGGAAGCCCCTCATTTCTCATTCCCCACGCTTAAGGCTCGTGCGCAATACACCTTATTCTTATTAAGTGTTTTAAAGAAATTTGAGGTGAGAAGAGAGAAGCCACAAGGGTAACTCTAAGGGGAGACTATGAATTCTAAAGTTATCATGCGTGGGTGACCTACGGTTAGTGAGGCTTGAAGACGACCTAAACCCTAAAGAATAAAGATATGAGAGAAAAAGGTAAGGGTAACCATGAATACTCATCCATACCCTTAAGGAACTTACCTTGATCCTGCATAAAAGGTTAGTGAGAAACACATATAAATAAAAGGAATGAGGTGAATGACACTCAAGCAAGGGCAAACAATAATGAGAATAATCCAAACATGAACCAAAGAAACAAAGAACAGCCCCAAAGCAATCGGCACAAATGCCTTTTCAAACAGATAACCATATAAGGTCAAAGATGCGCCTGCAAGAAAATCTCAAGTGAAAAATAACTCCGATAATTAGAAAAATGATTCCTAAAATTCCCAAATTAATCATTAGGGATCCTCAACCAGAGGCAAACAACATATAAAAAATCCCTGCAAAAATTCAAAGTGTTAGCCATTCAAACGGTCATACAAAACTCAAGTGAGGGATAGGATTCAATGTGCCAAAGAGAAGGACCTAAATGCAACATGAAAAATATTTAAAAATGAAAGAAAAATATTTTTATGCAATTTAGGATGTTAATGAATGAATGCAAAAAGAACGAGTGAAAAACATTTTATAAATGAAGAGAAATAAAAACAAGAAGTTCAAGTATGCATGAGATGTGTAATTAAAGAGAAGTTGAATTAAACAATTAATTTAAATGACAAAAAATAAAATAAAAATAAAAAATAAAATTTGTGAAAATTTTATAAGTGAATAAATATGATGCATGAATTTTTTAGTAATTTTTTAATGCAATTACATAATTTTAATAATTAATAATGAAATATAATAATTAATAGAAATAAAAAACAAGGAAATATGCAAGGGGGGGTGTGTCCAGCAACTTATTCATGTTCAGTACGCTAATGGGCTGAAAAGGGAGGGTGCAAGTAACAAACACGCTGGGCCCATGTTAAACAATAAATCAGAAAAAAAATAAAAATAAAAAAGGAACACCATATACAGGCCATGTGCACGGCACATGCGATTTTAATGTGTTGGCAGCGTTATAATCGTCTGATTTAATCAACGCCCACGATTTGGTCAACTAAATTAAAAAGTAATTAAAATGGAATAACATGATTAGAAGGCACATGGTAAAGGTGTGGGGTAATAAGCATGTGATTAGTAATTAAAAACAGAAAAAAAATAAAAGAAAAAAGACATGTGGCAGCGTGAGAGCCACACGATGGAGCCCATGGACGGCTGTGATTGCTTCTTCAACCTCCAGCCATATGCCTTCGCCGGACCACCGTCCCTCGCCGGAATTCTACCGCCGGCCGCCACCTGCAACCACCAAACTGCCCAGAAAATGCGTATGGGTACACTATCCGACCCAGAATTTCGCGAGGAATCCAAATATGGCCTTAAAAATCTCAAATTGTTAGTGTATAATAAAAAACAAATAAAAAACCATTAGGGCACAAAACTTTAAATCCATATTACAAGCAATTCACACATCCATAATTAAAAATAATTATACCAGAGTGATCACCATTCATCACACGTCAATATTCATGCAAAAAATAGGAGTTTTAAGAATACGAAAAAACCTCTCAACCGGAGATGGAGCAACTCCAATCCTTGCCTTTGGCTGCGAACGGTGGTCGATTTGCACTCTAGAAATCCCCAGGAAAATATTTGTGGAAGAGCTTTTTGCCAAAACCTTGTGGATCGTGAGTTTTGTTGAAAATAAAGCTTTAGGGTTCAAATGCTCCAATCCTCTAAATGTCACCGTGTCTCTCTCTTCAACCCTAGCATGAATTGGCTTATAAAGACTAGGGTTTTCTCTTCTGATGGTGAGTTGGGCCTGAATAATCCATGGTTAATTATTTTTGAATTATTTCATTTATTATTGGATTTTAACTAAATAAATCCAATAAAAATAAAATAAAATGAGGAAAAACCAAATATATGCTCTTTGGGTCGTGCATGGCTTTATGTTTATGTTTGGTTTAAGAAACTTATGGCCCATTTGTCAAAATTTGGATTTTAGGCATAGTTTGCTTTGTGCACCTCCTCAAAATTGCCCAACTTTGACTAAGCATAACTCCTCCAATTTTTAGCTCCTCAATGCAAATTAATACTTTTTAGAAACCTCAAGATGTATGTTTCACCCCAAAATTTGACTAAGCAAATTAATACTTTTTAGCTGTTGCACCCCAAAATTTGCCCTCCTTACTTTTTACTAACTGGCTTATGTTTCATTTCATTATCATGTATGCATATCATTAGCATGGGGTCAAGGTGCCTGAGTCAATCCAGGAAGGTCATATCTGGTCCATCACATCATCAAGGGTTCACAGGTGGCAAGGGATCTCAAGTGGGTTACTCCCTCCTAACCAGTGCATGAATTAGGGTTTTGAGATTCTTGGGTTTACTGCTCCAATGGGCAAGCTCTTTGGGTTTTTATCATCAAGAAATGGCATATCTTATCTTTGTTGGAGAGGATACACATCATATTCAGAGGAATTTGAATTTGGAGACTGCGCTATTTCCTCCTAGAATGAGGGTACCAAAACTAGGGTTTGCTATAAAGTCAGTTTATTTTTTATTTTTTGGGCAAGACTTGATTCCAGGGTTTTCCTTGGGTCCCTGAGTACCTAGGAGTAGAAGATTGTCCGTCAGTTTGATTCAGGAGAGGTTCAATTGGTCAATGGGTTGAAAATCAGTTAACTTGGTCAAAAAGTCAACTGTGGTCAACACAAAGTCAAACCTCAAGATTTTTTGGTCAACATCAAGATTATGGGGTGAAATTCATCATTTGATCAAGGGTTGATCACAATTCATCAGGGAAACCTCAGAATCATCAAGAATCAGGAGTTACTAAATTAGGGTTTTGTCGGAAAAGTCAACTGTACTTTGACCAGGTCTAACTTCCACATACTTCATCAAAAATTCCTCAACCAAAGCCCATCTTGAAGGAAATTTAATTCCCTACAACTTTGTGTCTCACAAGCCAAGGCCATAAATGCTTCATTTGGGAGATATGAGCCAAGACATTATAGGTCATTTTGAAAGTCAACAAAAGTCAACCTTCTTCAAAAGCTCATAACTTGAACATGGAAGATCAAATTGACATGGGACCAAAAGGGTTGGTTGGAGGACATCTTGAGGTTTCTAAAAAGTATTAATTTGCATTGAGGAGCTAAAAATTGAAGGAGTTATGCTTAGTCATTGGGGCAATTTTGAGGAGGTGCACAAAGCAAACTATGCCTAAAATCCAAATTTTGACAAATGGGCTATAAGTTTCTTAAACCAAACATAAACATAAAGCCATGCACGACCCAAAGAGCATAAATTTGGTTTTTCCTCATTTTATTTTATTTTTATTGGAATTATTTAGTTAAAATTCAGTAATAAATGAAATAATTCAAAAATAATTAAACTTGGAATTACCCAAGCCCAACTCATCATCAGAAGAATAACCCTAGCTTATTTAAACACAAGGATGCATTGGCTAGGGTTCATGCACGTGTAATTGGAGGAGTTCTCAAGAAAACTCTAAAAGAGGATTTTTCATCAAAACTCACAATCCACAAGGTTTTGGCCAAAGGTTCTTCCACAAATATCTTCCTGGGGATTTCTAGAGTGCAAATCAACCACCATTCGCAGCCAAAGGCAAGGATTGGAGCTGCTCCATCTCCGGTTGAGAGGTTTTTTCGTGTTCTTAAAACTCCTATTTTTTGCATGAATATTGACGTGTGATAAATGGTGATCACTCTGGTATAATTATTTTTTATTATGGACGTGTGAATTGCTTGTAGTGTGGATTTAAAGTTTGGTACCCAATTGGTTTTTCATTCGTTTTTTATTACACACTAACAATTTGAATTTTTTAAGGCCATATTTGGATTCCTGGTGTTTTTCTGGTCAAAATAGTGTACTCATGCGCAATTTCTGGAGAAAAACTCATCACAGCCCACCGGAGAGGGTGGCCGGAGCCCTAGCTCCGGCGGCTGCCTGAAGCCAGTCCGGCAGGGAGATTTGAGAGGAAGAAGAGATAATCGTGACCCTTCATTGCCAGATCGAACGACCACCGTGTTGCCATGTGTCTCTTTTTTTGTTTTTATTTTAATTAATTATGTGCACGTCCATGCATGATAACTACCGTGCGTTTCGTATCTTCGTCCGTTGATTTTGATTACCTGGGGTGTTTACTTCATCGTGCAACTATGGTGATGACACCGTATTAATGAAGCACGCGCGATGCACATGGCTGGTGCATGGTGCACCGGTTGTTCGCATGGGTGCGCGTCCATATAGCTTACGGTATACCATTTGAATCATGTCCTTTGGTTGTAATTACTTTGTGATATCGTTGACTTGTTGACCAGCATTCTCGCGCGTTGGATTTTTCAATTGGCTGAGATTGATTTGAATCTTTGACTGCTACCATACTCCTTCCGTTGACTTCAGTTGGACCCCTCCTTGGGCCTATGCTTTTCGCACCCCCCCTTGGCCAGCCCAATGCATTTCCTCTTCATTTTCTTACTGTTCATACCCCCCATACTGTTTCCATGATTTATTTTATTTAATTCATAATAATTTCATTTTTAATTTTTAAAAATAGTTAAATGCATTTAAAAAATCTTAAAAAATTCATGCATCACTTTTATTGTCTTATAAAATTTTCACCAATTTTATTTTTATTTTGATTTTATTTTTCACCATTCAAATTAATTGTTTAATTCAACTTCTTTTTAATTACACATCTCATGCATACTTGAACTCCTTCATTTTAATTCTCTACAATCCTAAAACATTTTTGATCCGTTATTTTTGCATCTGGTCACTAACATTCTAAATTGCACGAAAATATTTTTCTTTCATTTTTAATTTTATTTCATATTGCGCTTTGGTCCTTCCTTTGGGCACCCTAAACCCTATTTCCCACCTGATTTTTGTGTGATTATTTGAATGGCTAACACTTTGAATTTTTGTAGGGATTTTTTATATATTGTTTGCCTCTGGTTGAGGGTCCCTTAGGATTAATTTGAGAATTTTAGGAATCATTTTTCTAATTATTGGGTTTGTTTTCAATTGAGATTTTCTTGCAGGCACACCTTTGACTTTATATGATTACCTTGTTTGAAAGGCATTCGTGCCAATTGCTTTAGGGGTGCTCTTTGATTTCTTTGAGTCATGTTTGGTTCATTATCATCATTGTTTGCCGTTGTTTGATTTTTATTCACCCCATTGCTCTTATTCACGTCTGTTTCTTACTAACCTTCTATGCAGGATCAAGGTAAGTTCCTTAAGGGTATGGATAAGTATCCATGGTTACCCTTACCTTTTTCTCTCCTATCTTTATCCCTTAGGGTTTAGGTTGAACCTCTCTAACCGTAGGTCACCCATGCATGATGACTTTAGGATTCATAGTCCCCTTTAGAGTTACCCTTGTGTCTTCTTTCTTCTCATCTCAAATCTCTTTAAAACACTTAATAATAATAAGGTGTATTGAGCACGAGCCTTAAGTATGGGGAATGAGAAATGAGGGGCTTCCTCTCATCTTTCTAGAGTGCTTAGCGAGCGTCCTGTCTTGGGACGATGCGTTAAGTATTCGCCCCTGTGCCCTAGACTTTGGTGCAATGCAGCTTAGGAACTAACTTAAGCCACTTCTGTCCTAAAAAACACAAACAAACGTCAAACCTTTTTGTCCTTCGGGACCTTCAACTTAAAGGCTATTTTCAAAAAGGGCACGTTACCTTCCGTCTGAGTCGCAAACAGGCATCGACCCTAACCTTTGTGTGTTCACGAAATTCACAACCAGACGAGGCTATCTTGGGACGCATTCTAACGTGTGTGTCTTGCGCATGTTGGGGTGTTGATCTAGAGAGCTGTCGACTCTGGTGACCGATCATTGAGGACCTTAGTGGAAACATCCCTCTTTAGTGGTGACAGTGGCAGACCACATCCTGTGGCAAACCCATTCGCACCCGAGGGCCCGCTTTGGAACTCGCATAGGACGGCCCCTACGTTTTGAAGAGAATCAGCGGAGGCACTCCTCGATTGACTTTAGTACTGTACCCCGAGGAATGAATGCCCCTCGAACGTAAGGATACTTTAGCAAAAGAGGCTTACGAATAATATCATCACAGTCCCTTCGATATAAAGATCATAGTCCCTCGATGACCCTTCAAGTTGCCTACAAAAAATGATCTTGTCCCTCGATGACCCTACAGAAAAGTGATGGTAGTCCCTACGAATTGCTAAGGTATCCTTACAAAAGTCATTTCTCCACCGTACTATTGTTTCTCGACCTCAGTGCCAAAGCTGAGGACCTTCCGCCTTGGAGAATCAGTTGAGGCCTCCTCGATTGATGATGATGCCAAACCAGAAATGGTGAATGTATCATCGTTTCTCGACCTGAGAGCCCGGGATACTGAACATCCTAGTACCTACATGTGAGAGGGGATGGGCGTTTGCAGGTTTGCAGGTAACCGAGACTTTTAACCTACCCGGTTTTCTGGATTTCTCATCAATGTCTGATTATTTAGGTTCCTCAGTGGTTCAGAGTTCTGGTTTTCTGGTTTCTCGTTCAGCTAACAGCACAGCACATCCAGCAGTGTGCCTTGACCCCATGTTTGCATGAGCATATCATTTTTCTTGCATTCTGACGTGTTTGACATTTTTCAGGGTTTGCATCTTACTCTTGATTCCGGTTTTCTGAGGTTACTTCAGTATGGATGTTCAGAGAAAGAAGACTGTTGCCTATTAATTCCCAGAGCCGACTTTGACACTGATTCACAAATTGATTAATATGGCTGGTTCCGGAGTTCGTACAGAGTTCAGTGGAAGGTATGGAAGACTTTTGAAATTTGTCTATAATATCTCCCAGTATGAGAAGGATGACATTCATACACTTCTTCAGTTTTACGACCCGCCTCTGCGTTGCTTCACTTTCCCAGACTACATCTTGGCTCCGACGTTGGAGGAGTTCTCATTTATTTTGGGAATTCCTATTAGTCATGATATAGTTTTCTTTTCTGAAGAACACCCCGGTATAAAAGATATGGCTGTTGCTCTTCACATTAGTGAGCCTGTTCTTAACAGTAATATTGCAGAAAAACAAGGAGTTAAGGGTTTCCTATTGAAGTTCCTATTTGATCAAGCTTGTATACATGTCAAAGAGAAGAACTGGATTGCTTTCCAAGCTATTCTAGCTGTGTGTATCTATGGGATTGTTCTGTTTCCGAATATTCCTGATCTGGTGGATGTGCACGCCGTCAGGATCTTTATGTCGAAGAATCCTATACCTACCTTGCTAGGTGATGTGTACCTTTCAGTTCACTATAAGAATGAGAATAGGCATGGGAAAACTGTGAGTTGCTATGCGCCGCTCTTAGCTACTTGGTTTTTGAGTCGTCTCCCTGAATCTGGCGCTTTCGTTGATACGAAAGATTCTCTGAAGTGGTCTAAGAGGGTTATGGGCTTGACTGCCGATAACATCGTTTGGATTAATCGTGACTTGCTAGGAATGGAGATTATTTGCAAATGCGGAGAATTTCCTAATGTTCCCTTGATAGGGAGGAGAGGTGGAATTAACTATAATCCCTCCCTAGCTATCAGACAGTTTGGCTATCCTTTAAAGAATCCACCCGAAGAGCGAGATGTCAGAGAATCCTTATTCTTCAATGGTATTGAGGATCAAGGGTTGATAAGGAAAGTTGTGAATGCTTGGAAACAGGTGACTAAGAAGGGCAAGATTCCATTCGGGAAAAGTAACAATCGGGCTTTCCATCCATATAAAGAGTGGATTAAGAAGAGAGCAGAAGAGGAGCTTCTCCCATTCCCGGTGGAACCACCTCTGTATCCTTTGGTGATCGAGCCTCCTACCACCGTTGAGTTGGAGAAGTATAACACATTATGGGCTGAAAAAGAAAGGTTGCGGGAAGAGAATAGTGAGCTAAAGAGAGAGATTTATCAGTGGAAGCATGAGCGGGGTGAAGCTGTTCATACCGCCAAGTTAAAGACAGAGATCCTTGCTAAAGCAGAAAAAGAGCTTGCTGACATGGTTGCATCCAGGGAAAGAATGAAACAAGCTTTGGATGGTATCAGTAGTGTTCTCAGGTCCAAGGAGGAGGAATTGGGCAAGGCTTTGTTAAAGATTCACAGGTTCAATGATCACCAAGAAACTGCCATGGCTGAGAATAAAAGAAAGGAAGATGCTTACCTAGCTAAGATTGATCAGTTGAAGTCTACGCTCAAGAAGAAAGACGCCGAGATTCTATCAGGGATATTCAAGAGACAAGCTGTCCAAGATCAACTCAACAAAGCTATAGCCTCCATAGAGGAGTTGAAAGTCCAAGCTGAAGTGAAGAAACCTAGACATGAGGGTCCTAGCATAGATGGTGCTACTAAAGAAGACGCTTGGGAGTTACATTGCCGATACTTGGATGGGATCATACACAGGAGAGACCTTCTTATCCAAGGACTGATTCAGAGACCGAAGCATCCCGATACCAGAAAGCTGTTCAAGAAGATTCAAGACTGGTGCAGAAAGCATAATGGATGGGGGGATTAACGCTCATAAACTTTGATGATATGCCATAGTTTTCTGTTTTCTTTCATTATATGTGGATCACCACCAGGCTTGTTGGTTGGGACCTATATTCAGACTCGTTATCTCGGATTTGTGATTGTTGACATTTGGCTTTTCCCTGGTTTTCTTAATATATGAGCAGAAGTTCCATTATATCTTGTTATTAAATCGGAATCAAGGGGTGGATCGCCCTATGAATTTTCAAACACGTCCATTTGCATTTGCATATTCATAATCATTTTGCATAATCATTTTGCATGACAGGTGTTTATCTCCGGTGTTCTTATCTCGTTCTCATTTCAGAATTGCAGATCAGCGTATTCACCGGTATCCTACTAAGCAGAATCGGAAGAGACTCATGGATCAGCTACAGAATGAGATCATTGAGATGCGGACTCGCATGAACCAATTCATGGAATTGATGCAAGGGGTTGCTCAGGGACAAGAACAGTTAAGAACTCTCGTCCAGCCACTGATTGCGAGGATTGATAATGATGGTGTCCTTCATTGAGGACTTCAGACTGGTGTTACTGATGGTGATCAAAATGGCCCTACTGGCGGGGGTATTCCCGTTTCTGGTGTTGTGATTCCTCCGGGCGGAGGAGGAAGTGTTGTGATTCCTAAGGCTGGGGAAGGAGGTAATGGTGCTGGCGCAAATCATGGCCGTCAGTATGATGATGTTCAAGATGATGCATTTTCTCTGCCAGATGGGGATGCTGGTCCCCAGGCTGACAATGATCAGAGGATCAGGTTGATTGAGGAACAACTGAAGGGTGTTATGAATCAGGATTCTGTGGGAATGGATCTAGAGGATTTGGGACTGGTTCCAGGCGTTGTAATCCCGCACAAGTTTCAGACTCCCACTTTCGAGAAATATAATGGTGTGTCTTGTCCAAGGACCCATGTCAGAGCATACGCGAATAAGATGGCCGTGCATGCAAAGAATGAAAAGCTGATGATGCACTGCTTCCAGGATAGCCTATCTAGGGCATCCTTGGAGTGGTACATGCAACTGGAAAGGAGGGATGTGCGTAGTTGGAGAGATCTGGCAGGGGCATTTATCAGACATTACCAATATAACACTGATATGGCTCCTAACAGAACACAGTTACAGAGTTTGTCGCAGAAAAATAATGAGAGTTTCAAGGAGTACGCCCAGAGGTGGCGTGAACTGGCGGCAAGGGTTCAGCCTCCCATGTTGGAACGGGAAATGATAACTATGTTTATGGCCACACTGCAGGGTCATTACTTTGAAAAATTGGTTCCGTGCATATCTGGAAAGTTTGCTGATTTGATCTTGGTAGGAGAGATGGTGGAAAGTGGAATTAAGGCGGGAAAAATATCAGGCGGTGATGGATCCTCATCTGGAGGAGGTAAGAAGCCTTATGCCAATAACTATAAGAAGAAGGAGGGTGATACAAACTCTGTATCATCATATAGTGGTAAGAACTACAACCAGCAGGTGGCTTCTGTGACCATCCCAGCAGCACCTCAGCAGCCTGCAACATCTCAACAACAGAATCAGACTCCTCGCCGGTCGCAGCCTCTGACTAAGCGGAATAGGCATTTTGACACTCCACCTATGTCCTACGCGCAACTATTCTAGCATTTGTTAAATCTAAAGATGGTTCAGACAAGAACACTGGCTCCCCCTACTGGTAATCCGCCTCCTGGTTATGACGCCAACGCCCACTGTGAGTTTCATTCTGGGGCACCCGGACATAATATTGAAAACTGTAAATCTTTTAAGCATCAGGTACAAGATTTGGTGGATTCAAAAGCCATCAATTTCTCCAATGATGTTCCAAATGTGAATCAGAACCCGATGCCGAATCACGGTTGGCCGAAGATCAATGCTATTATCGAAGGCTGTGAAGACTTGAGCCTGATCTTAGACGTGAACGAAGTCCAAACTCCCTTGGGTGTGGTGAAGGAAAGACTGTTAAAAGGGGGGGTATTTCCAGGTTGTGATGAAGGTTGCGTAGGATGTGTGTCGCAATCTGGCGGTTGTGATTTATTGAAAGCAGGTATTCAAAGAATGATCAGCGAAGGGGTATTACAATTTGACAGAGGTTGCAAGCAGAGTAATATTACTGACAGAGGGATTGATGTTGCCACGATAACAATTCCATTCAAGACAATAACTATATCGGCACCGGCAAGACCAGCGCCGGTCACTATCACTGTTCCTGGACCAGTCCCGTATGAGACCACCAAGGCCATCCCATGGAACTATGGGGCCGAGGTGTTTGTTAATGGTAAGAAGCATGAATTGGAAGACACATCAGTTGTGAATACAGGGGTTGGAAATCTTGTTGAAGCTGGGGCTATCACTAGGAGTGGTAGAGTTTTTATTCCGCCCGAGAATCAGGCTGGTAGTTCAAGTCAAAACAGAGGTAAACAGGTATTGGATGAGTCTATACAGAGACAAAAGGCTAATAATTCTATGACAAAACCAGGTGGGGATACTTTCTCAGAAGACGTAAAAGAGTTTATGAGGTTGATCAGAAAAAGTGATTACAAGATTGTCGACCAACTTCACCAAACGCCATCGAAGATTTTCATTCTATCCCTACTGTTGTGCTCTGAGGCACACCGAAATGCACTACTGAAGGTTCTGAATATGGCTTATGTACCACAGGAAATATCTGTCAATCAGTTAGAAGGGGTTGTGGCTCATGTGAATGCTGATAATGGTTTGGGTTTCATCAATTTAGATCTGACTCCGGCTGGGAAGAATCACAACAATGCTCTGCATATTTCAGTGGAATGCCATGGTTCTTTGATGTCGCATGTGTTAGTTGATACTGGGTCGTCTTTGAATGTGTTACCAAAGAAGGCTTTGATGAAGTTGGATACTCGTGGGTTGATTTGTACACCAAGTGACTTAGTGGTACGTGCTTTTGATGGCTCCAAGAGGTCAGTTTTTGGGGAGTTAGTCTTGCCGATCAAGGTGGGTCCTGAGATTTTCAACACCACCTTTTACATTATGGATATTCAGCCTGCCTATAGTTGTTTGTTGGGTCGCCCTTGGATCCATGGTGCTGGGGCAGTAACTTCTACGCTGCACCAGAAATTGAAATATATGGTGGATGGCCACGTCGTGACTGTTTGTGGTGAAGAAGATATCATGGTGATCACCTATCAACCTTCAAGTATGTAGAGGTGGATGGTGAAGTACAAGAAACTTTGTGCCAAGCCTTTGAAGCCGTGAAGATTCCCGGGGAACCCCCAAAGGCAGTCAGTCAGCCTGAGGGGATTGCCCAGCCTGAAGTCGTCATACAACCAGAGGTTTCCATGTCCTCTTTCAAGGAAGTGCGTGCTATAGTTGAAGCTGGTGGTTCTCAGAAGCGGGGCAGTGTTATTGATGTTCAAAAGAAGCAGGATACCTATGGGCTAGGGTACAAGCCACCTAGACGTGCTGAAGAGCCTCCCAAGTTCTATGGTCCAGTCCGTTTCACCAGTACCGGCGTGTTCTTCGACAGAGTCAATGCCATTGAGGATGAAGGAGATAGTGATTGTGATATGGATGGATGTATTCGTCCCTGCATTCCTGGTCAGAGTTTAGACAACTGGTCCTCCGAGAAAGTCATCCAAGTGACGCGCCCGGAGTAATTTACTTTTGTTTTCTGTTATGTTGAGTCCTACGTTCTGCCCAAGACGTAGTGATACTTATTTGTAGGGCTTGGATGTTTTATTTGCTATTTTTATCATCAATAAAGGACGTTTTTCATTCAAATATTTTGATCCTTGTCTTTCTATTTTTACCTTTTTGCATTAACCCACATCAAAATGGCAATGTGTTTTCTTGTTTGTTGCACTCATAATAAACATAAAACATCCATCATGCAGGTTCCTTTGTTCAGATTCCACCCATGACCTAACTATAGCTCGATATGACTTTGACAATCCTATCTATCAAGCCGAAGGAGAGACTAACGAAGACTGTGACTTACCAGAAGAATTAGCCAGGTTATTGAAACAGGAGGAGAGGGTTATTCTACCTCATCAAGAGGAAGTTGAGACTGTTAATCTAGGAACCGAGGACGTCAAACGAGAAGTAAAGGTTGGGGCTGCTTTGGAAGACACTGTTAAGAGGAGATTGGTTGAGTTACTTCAAGAGTATGTGGACATCTTCGCCTGGTCTTACCAAGACATGCCTGGGCTTGACGCTGACATTGTTTCACACCGGTTACCGCTTAAAGAGGGTTGTACTCCAGTCAAGCAGAAATTGAGAAGGACTAAACCAGAGATGTCTGTCAAAATCAAAGAAGAGGTTCAGAAATAGTTGGATGCCGGATTTCTTGCCGTGACAAATTATCCTCCGTGGGTTGCCAATATTGTACCTGTACCTAAGAAGGATGGGAAGGTCAGGATGTGTGTGGATTACCGAGATCTGAATAGGGCGAGCCCGAAGGACGATTTCCCGCTCCCCCACATTGACGTGTTAGTGGACAATACTGCTCAATATTCTGTGTTTTCCTTCATGGATGGCTTCTCTGGGTATAACCAAATCAAAATGGCCCCAGAGGACATGGAGAAGACTACTTTCATAACACCGTGGGGAACATTTTGCTACAAGGTAATGCCCTTTGGATTGAAGAATGCTGGGGCAACATATCAGCGGGAAATGGTGACTCTCTTTCATGATATGATTCACAAGGAGATCGAAGTCTACGTTGATGACATGATTGCGAAGTCACAGACAGAGGAAGAACACTTAGTGAACCTTCAGAAGTTGTTTGAAAGGTTGAGAAAGTTCAGATTGAGATTGAATCCGAACAAGTGCACTTTCGGTGTGAGGTCTGGTAAATTGTTGGGGTTCATCGTTAGTGAAAGAGGCATTGAGGTTGATCCTGCGAAGATAAGAGCCATACAGGAGATGCCTGAGCCGAGAACAGAGAAAGAGGTTCGTGGTTTCTTGGGGAGGTTGAATTACATTGCCAGGTTTATCTCACATCTAACAGCTACATGTGAACCTATTTTCAAGTTGTTGAGAAAAGATCAAGAGGTCAGGTGGAATGAAAATTGTCGAGAGGCGTTTGAGAGGATAAAGACATATCTGCAGGAACCTCCGGTCCTTATGCCACCAGTGTCTGGGAGGCCGTTGATTATGTACCTTACGGTTCTTGAGAATTCGATGGGTTGTGTGCTCGGTCAACACGACGAGACAGGTAGGAAAGAACATGCCATTTACTACCTGAGTAAGAAATTCACTAATTGCGAATCAAGATATTCTATGCTGGAAAAGACATGTTGTGCACTCGCTTGGGAAGCCAAGCGCCTAAGGCAGTATATGTTAAATCACACAACCTTGTTGATTTCGAAGATGGATCCGATTAAGTATGTGTTTGAGAAGCAAGCACTTTCTGGAAGGATAGCCCGTTGGTAGATGGTTTTGACAGAGTATGATATTCAATATGTTTCTCAGAAGGCCATAAGGGGAGTGTTCTGTTAGAATATCTTGCTGAACAGCCGGTCGGGGATTATCAGCCTATGAAGTTTGAGTTTCCGGACGAGCATGTTATGTTTCTGAAAATGAAGGATTGTGAAGAGCCTCTGCCTGACGAAGGACCTGAGATTGGATCACAGTGGAAGATGATTTTTGATGGGGCTGTCAACTCATATGGTAATGGAATTGGGGCAATTATTACAACTCTGAAGGGTTCTCATATACCTTTCACTGCCCGGTTAGCATTCGTGTGTACCAACAACGAGGCGGAGTATGAAGCATGCATCATGGGGTTAGAAGAGGCAATTAATTTGAGAATTAAGAACCTCGATGTCTATGGTGATTCCGCGTTGGTAGTTAATCAGATTACAGGAGAATGGGAGACTCGTCAGGCGAATTTGGTACCTTATAACAACTACGCCAGGAGGTTGTTACCTTTCTTTGATAGGGTGGATTTTCATCATGTGCCCCGAGCTGAGAATCAGATGGCTGATGCGTTGGCGACATTGGCATCCATGTATAAGGTGAACCGTTGGAACGAAACACCTTCGATTAGAATCATGCGTCTGGACAAACCAACTTTTGTGTTTGCAATTGAAGATGTGTCAGATGGCAAGTCGTGGTATCATGATATTAAGGTTTTTCTGAAGAGGCAAGAATATCCAGAGGGTGCCTCCACCAAAGATAAGAAGACTCTGAGGAGGTTGGCAAGAAATTTCTTTATGAACAAGGATGATGTGTTATATAAGAGGAACTTCGATATGGTCTTGCTACGTTGTGTTGATGAACACGAGGCAAGCTCATTGATGGAGGAAGTTCACGAGGGTTCTTTTGGTACTCATTCCAGTGGTCACACCATGGCTAGAAAGTTGTTGAGGGCAGGATATTATTGGATGACTATGGAGTCAGATTGTTTCAAGTACGCTCGGAAGTGCCATAAATGCCAGATTTATGCAGATAAAATGCACGTACCGCCTACGCCTCTAAATGTGTTGTCATCTCCTTGGCCATTTGCAATGTGGGGCATAGATATGATTGGGAAGATTGAGCCCACTGCTTCCAATGGGCATCGTTTCATTCTGGTAGCCATTGATTATTTCACGAAGTGGGTGGAGGCAGCCTCGTACGCCAACGTCACCAAGCAAGTGGTAGCTCGGTTTATAAAGAAGGACATCATCTGTCGTTATGGGGTCCCAGAGAGAATCATTACTGATAATGGCTCGAATTTGAACAACAAGATGATGGAGGAACTATGTCGGAGTTTCAAGATCGAGCATCACAACTCTTCTCCCTATCGTCCGAAGATGAATGGGGCAGTTGAGGCGGCAAATAAGAATATCAAGAAGATTGTGCAGAAGATGGTGGTAACATATAAGGACTGGCATGAGATGTTACCTTACGCCCTACATGGTTACCGTACCTCGGTGCGTACGTTAACTGGGGCAACCCCTTTCTCATTGGTATATGGTATGGAAGCAGTTTTACCCTTGGAAGTCGAGATTCCGTCTCTGAGAGTTCTGGCAGATGTAAAGCTCGATGAAGCTGAATGGGTGCGTTCTAGATTGGATCAGTTGAACCTTATTGAAGAAAAGAGATTGACAGCCATCGCACATGGTCGGTTGTATCAGAGCAGGATGAAGCACGCCTTTGATCAGAAAGTGCGTCTTCAGAATTTTCAGACAGGCGAATTGGTTTTGAAAAGGATTCTTCCTCCTCAGACAGATCACAGGGGCAAATGGACTCCAAACTACGAAGGGCCGTATGTAGTCAGAAAGGTTTTCTCTGGTGGAGCCTTACTACTTTCAACTATGGATGGCGAAGATTTTACTTCCCCTGTGAACGCAGACGTAGTCAAAAAATACTTCGCATGAAAGAGACCCGCTGGACGTAAAAAGAAAGTCCAGGCAAAAAGGGGCATCCCGGCGAACCATGAAAAGAAAGAGGTTCGGGCAAAAGTTAGGGAAAAAATGTAAAAGAAATGTGTAAACCCGCAAAGTTGAAAACCTGAAAAGGCGACTTTGGCAAAAATGGGTATCCCGGTGGATTGAAAACCCGAAAAGGGCGATCCAGGCAAAAATTAGGGATTTATAAGCGAAAGGCTACGGTCTGCGTTCGATCTGTGAACACCCTCGATACCTGGAAGTTCTAAAAGAAAGGAATCAGTACAGTTAGTCTCTTCGGAGGTCAAGACATTTGTGGATAAGCAAGGCATATGGATTATAGCTAAGTCAAATCATGGTGGATATTTGTTCCCCACATTGCCGACATGTGTATTTTCTTTTTTGTTTCTACGCAATTACCTCTTTCTAGGAATTGCCTCAAATTGTAAATGCCTATTTACAGGCCACTTTTCTCAATAAAATATTCATTTCACTCAAAAAGCTTTCTATTTGCTTGTTTTACTTTTACTTTTACTGTTTTGTTTGCAAAAAACGTCCGATATTTTTGATAAACATTGCATATAAAACTTCGAGCTTTGCGGAGCATAACGAAAAGCAGTAGAAATTACCTAGGCGTTAATGGTGATAGTCATGTTGTGGTGTATTCTATTTGTTGTTATTTGACTTGCAGGGCAACAGGATCATACTTCCCCAGCAGCTTGCTCTCCCAGCGTTGAGATTGCACTCTCCTCAGCAGAGCAGACCTCCCCCAGCAGGAGACTTGAGAAGTATTTTTTCCAGATTAAGACATATTTCCCCACAGAGTCTGAACGCTGCAGGAAATAATTTTCTCAGCAGCAACGGTGTAATCTAATCCTCAACAGATAAGTAAGCTTGATGTTATCCGCTAGCAGGGTGGATGTCAGCACTTACCGTTCCCCCAAGCAGAGTTTGGTAGTAATCCTCGCAACAGTTTGTCCAACAGGGGTTGACATCCCTAGCAGATTTTAAATCCAAGTGATATCTGGCACTCTTCTGATTCAGGTCGTGGCCTCCCCTTTCAAGGAGTTACGTATAATCCCCAGTAGAGCAGATGTTCTTTTGGAATTTCATCCCCAGCAGAAGTTGTTGATCCAAAGATTCGATCGGAGTGATCCTTCTCAGTAGAGTTCGTGGATTCAGAGGACAATTTATTTTTGTCATCAGCTGAATTGGTATTTCCTCTCCGGCATTTATTTTGCTAGAGGGACCCCTTTGCATATCATAAGCATTTGCATCGCATCCTCAAAAACATGGCATTTTCATTTGCATTCGAAGCATAAGCCAGGTTTGATACTTTCTTTGCCAGCCGGAGGTGGCATCACTCAGGAGATTTTGGAGGGACGCGTTCCTCATACTTGTGCTCCCCGGCAGAGTCTTTTATTTAGACTTCACCTTCCCCAATGGAGTCATCTTACTAGTAGGTTCTGAAACGAGGTGGTTTAAAACAGAAGTCTTGTTTCACGTTATCCCCAGTGAAGTCCATTTTATGTTGGTTATCCTTTGTGGGTACGATTGATGTCGTATTCGTATTTTCTTTGTGGGTAGAGTGATTGAGGTCAGTCTTCCTTTGCGGGTATAATTGAGGTTGTATTCGTTTTGTGGGTACGATTAAGGTCGTATTCGTATTTTATTTGTGGGAGTGATTGAGGTCAGTTTTCCTTTGCGGGTATAATTGAGGTTGTATTCGTTTTGTGGGTGCGATTGTGGTCGTATTCGTATTTTATTTGTGGGAGTGATTGAGGTCAGTCTTCCTTTGCGGGTATAATTGAGGTTGTATTCGTTTTGTGGGTGCGATTGTGGTCGTATTCGTATTTTATTTGTGGGAGTGATTGAGGTCAGTCTTCCTTTGCGGGTATAATTGAGGTTGTATTCGTTTTGTGGGTGCGATTGTGGTCGTATTCGTATTTTATTTGTGGGAGTGATTGAGGTCAGTCTTCCTTTGCGGGTATAATTGAGGTTGTATTCGTTTTGTGGGTGCGATTGAGGTCGTATTCTTATTTTATTTGTGGGTAGAGTGATCGAGGTCAGTCTTCCTTTGCGGGTGCAATTGAGGTTGTGTTCGTTTTGTGGGTGCGATTGAGGTCGTGTTCGTATTTTCTTTGTGGGTAGAGTGATTGAGGCCAGTCTTCCTTTGCGGATGCAATTGAGGTTGTGTTCGTTTTGTGGGTGCGATTGAGGTCGTGTTCGTGTTTTCTTTGTGGGTGGAGTGATTGAGGCCAGTCTTCCTTTGCGGGTGCAATTGAGGTTGTGTTCGTTTTATGGGTGCGATTGAGGTCGTGTTCGTGTTTTCTTTGTGGGTGGAGTGATTGAGGTTAGTCTTCCTTTGCGGGTGCAATTGAGGTTGTGTTCGTTTTGCGGGTATAATTGAGGTCGTATTCGTTTTCTTGTGGACTTGATTGAGGTCATATTCCCTTTTTCCAGCACGCTCCGTCTCGTTGTTCTCATCACTAGCAAACTTCTGGGGTTCTTTCAGTATTCAATCCCCGTGTATCCTGGAATGTCTGAGAGCCGTTGCTATCATACCACTCAGGACCAAGTTGATTGAATAGGGGCAGCTGTTGCACCCCAAAATTTGCCCTCCTTACTTTTTTACTGATTGGCTTATGTTTCATTTCATTATCATGTATACATATCATTAGCATGGGGTCAAGGTGCCTGAGGCAATCCAGGAAGGTCATATCTGGTCCATCACATCATCAAGTTGTCACAGGTGGCAAGGGATCTCAAGTGGATTACTCCCTTTTAACCAGTGCATGAATTAGGGTTTTGAAATTCTTGGGTTTATTGCTCCAATGGGCAAGCTCTTTGGGTTTTTATCATCAACAAATGACATATCTTATCTTTGTTGGAGAGGATACACATCATATTCAGAGGAATTTGAATTTGGAGACTGTGTTATTTCCTCCTAGACTGAGGGTACCAAAACTAGGGTTTGCTATAAAGTCAGTTTATTTCTGATTTTTTGGGAAAGACTTGATTCCATGGTTTTCCTTGGGTCCCTGAGTACCTAGGAGTGGAAGATTGGCCATCAGTTTGATTCAGGAGAGGTTCAATTGGTCAATGGGTTGAAAATCAGTTAACTTGGTCAAAAAGTCAACTGTGGTCAACACAAAGTCAAACCTCAAGATTTTTTGGTCAACATCAAGATTATGGGGTGAAATTCATCATTTGATCAAGGGTTGATCAGAATTCATCAAGGAAACCTCAGAATCATCAAGAATCAGGAGTTACTAAATTAGGGTTTTGTAGGAAAAGTCAACTGTACTTTGACCAGGTCTAACTTCCACATACTTTATAAAAAATTCCTCAACCAAAGGCCATCTTGAAGGAAATTTAATTCCCTACAACTTTGTGTCTCACAAGCCAAGGCCAGAAATGCTTCATTTGGGAGATATGAGCTAAGACATTATAGGTCATTTTGAAAGTCAACAAAAGTCAACCTTCTTCAAAAGCTCATAACTTGAACATGGAAGATCAAATTGACATGGGACCAAAAGGGTTGGTTAGAGGACATCTTGAGGTTTCTAAAAAGTATTAATTTGCATTGAGGAGCTAAAAATTGGAGGAGTTATGCTTAGTCAAAGTTGGGCAATTTTGAGGAGGTGCACAAAGCAAACTATGCCTAAAATCCAAATTTTGACAAATGGGCCATAAGTTTCTTAAACCAAACATAAACATAAAGCCATGCACGACCCAAAGAGCATATATTTGGTTTTTCCTCATTTTATTTTATTTTTATTGGATTTATTTAGTTAAAATTCAATAATAAATGAAATAATTCAAAAATAATTAACCATGGATTATTCAGGCCCAACTCACCATCAGAAGAGAAAACCCTAGTCTTTATAAGCCAATTCATGCTAGGGTTGAAGAGAGACACGGTGACATTTAGAGGATTGGAGCATTTGAACCCTAAAGCTTTATTTTCAACAAAACTCACGATCCACAAGTTTTGGCCAAAGGTTCTTCCACAAATATCTTCCTGGGGATTTCTAGAGTGCAATCAACCACCATTCGCAGCCAAAGGCAAGGATTGGAGCTGCTCCATCTCCGGTTGAGAGGTTTTTTCGTGTTCTTAAAACTCCTATTTTTTGCATGAATATTGACGTGAGATAAATGGTGATCACTCTGGTATAATTATTTTTTATTATGGATGTGTGAATTGCTTGTAGTGTGGATTTAAAGTTTGGTACCCAATTGGTTTTTCATTCGTTTTTTATTACACACTAACAATTTGAATTTTTTAAGGCCATATTTGGATTCTTGGCGTTTTTCTGGTCAAAATAGTGTACTCATGCACAATTTCTGGAGAAAAACTCATCGCAGCCCACCGGAGAGGGTGGCCGAAGCCCTAGCTCCGGCGGCTGCCTGAAGCCAGTCCGGCAGGGAGATTTGAGAGGAAGAAGAGATAATCGTGACCCTTCATTGCCAGATCGAACGACCACCGTGTTGCCATGTGTCTCTTTTTTTGTTTTTATTTTAATTAATTATGTGCACGTCCATGCATGATAACTACCGTGCATTTCGTATCTTCGTCCGTTGATTTTGATTACCTGGGGTGTTTACTTCATCGTGCGGCTGTGGTGATGACACCGCATTAATGAAGCACACGCGATGCACATGGCTGGTGCATGGTGCACCGGTCGTTCGCATGGGTGCGCGTCCATATAGCTTACGGTGTACCATTTGAATCATGTCCTTTGGTTGTAATTACTTTGTGATATCGTTGACTTGTTGACCAGCATTCTCGCGCGTTGGATCTTTCAATTGGCTGAGATTGATTTGAATCTTTGACTGCTACCATACTCCTTCCGTTGACTTCAGTTGGACCCCTCATTGGGCCTATGCTTTTCGCACCCCCCCTTGGCCAGCCCAATGCATTTCCTCTTCATTTTCTTACTGTTCATACCCCCCATACTGTTTCCATGATTTATTTTATTTAATTCATAATAATTTCATTTTTAATTTTTAAAAATACTTAAATGCATTTAAAAAATCCTAAAAAATTCATGCATCACTTTTATTGTCTTATAAAATTTTCACCAATTTTATTTTTATTTTTATTTTATTTTTCACCATTCAAATTAATTGTTTAATTCAACTTCTTTTTAATTACACATCTCATGCATACTTGAACTTCTTCATTTTAATTCTCTGCAATCCTAAAACATTTTTGATCCATTCTTTTTGCATCTGGTCACTAACATTCTAAATTGCACGAAAATATTTTTCTTTCATTTTTAATTTTATTTCATATTGCGCTTTGGTCCTTCCTTTGGGCGCCCTAAACCCTATTTCCCACCTGATTTTTGTGTGATTATTTGAATGGCTAACACTTTGAATTTTTGCAGGGATTTTTTATATATTGTTTGCCTCTGGTTGAGGGTCCCTTAGGATTAATTTGAGAATTTTAGGAATCATTTTTCTAATTATTGGGTTTGTTTTCAATTGAGATTTTCTTGCAGGCACACCTTTGACTTTATATGATTACCTTGTTTGAAAGGCATTCATGCCAATTGCTTTAGGGGTGCTCTTTGATTTCTTTGATTCATGTTTGGTTCATTATCATCATTGTTTGCCGTTGTTTGATTTTTATTCACCCCATTGCTCTTATTCACGTCTGTTTCTTACTAACCTTCTATGCAGGATCAAGGTAAGTTCCTTAAGGGTATGGATAAGTATCCATGGTTACCCTTACCTTTTTCTCTCCTATCTTTATCCCTTAGGGTTTAGGTTGAACCTCACTAACTGTAGGTCACCCATGCATGATGACTTTAGGATTCATAGTCCCCTTTAGAGTTACCATTGTGTCTTCTCTCTTCTCATCTCAAATCTCTTTTAAACACTTAATAATAATAAGGTGTATTGCGCACGAGCCTTAAGTATGGGGAATGAGAAATGAGGGGCTTCCTCTCATCTTTCTAGAGTGCTTAGCGAGCGTCCTGTCTTGGGACGATGCGTTAAGTATTCGCCCCTGTGCCCTAGACTTTGGTGCAATGCAGCTTAGGAACTAACTTAAGCCACTTCTGTCCTAAAAAACACAAACAAACGTCAAACCTTTTTGTCCTTCGGGACCTTCAACTTAAAGGCTATTTTCAAAAAGGGCACGTTACCTTCCGTCTGAGTCGCAAACAGGCATCGACCCTAACTGCCGGACGCGAACTTAACGTCGCTCATAAAAAACACAAAAAGAACTTGGTCCGAACTACGTTGACTCTGAATTCCCCATTGCACAAAGGGGGTACGTAGGCCTAGGACGTCGACGTCCTACCGAGTCTGTCTTTGTTTTCCCTTTCTCGTCTTAGTACAGCCCTAGATGATAGTATAACTCACCTTTAGAATAGACAACAAGCGTGGATCCCATCGAGTACGATGGACGCGTGGGGTGCTAGCACCTTCCCCTCGCGTAACCGACTCCCGAACCCAGGTTATGGTTGCGATGACCATTCCTTTCCCTCTTCCTCAGGTTTATGCGGTGTTCCCTTTCCCTCTCTTGGGATAAATTTACACGGCTGGCGACTCTATTTTTCCGCGCCACTCTCGCGTTTGTACCTGGATGAAAATCCTGGGAGCGACACTTCCAAGCCCTACTGTCCAAGGATTTTAAGAAGGTGGTCATCCTTGGCTTCCAATAGTCATAATTGGATCCATCCAAAATAGGGGGTCTGTTGACGAATCCTCCAACTTCTTTCTCCATCTTTTCACCAGAAAGTACCTTCCCTAGATCTCACCCAGAGACAGACAGGATGCCTGCTCTGATACCAATTGAAATTCTGGTATCAGACATGTGATGTTAAGGTGTGATGTCACAACAACACACTCTGCACAATGGACAGCAATAACAGCAAAATAACACCAAGAATTGTTGACCCAGTTCGGTTACAACCAATCTACTCTGGGGGCTACCAAGCCAGGGATGGAATTCACAACTTGTAGATATAATTTACAGACTCAACAACCCGTTGACAATCTCCTAAACTTATACTCTACTAATGACTTCCTACCTAAGAAACCACTTAGGTATGAGAACACCGCTCAATCCCTTACAAACACTCAAAGAACCCACTTTGAGTACCCTTGATCTTACTTCACAGCTTCGATCAATCAACCACTCTCTATTGCTTCACAGCTTCTAGAGAGGACAGAAACTCAACACCTATTCAAACCCTAGAATAGTGTAAATATAAGCACTCTAAACAAACTCTAGACACTAAGCCTCCAGCTCTTGATCTTCTGAATGTTTTCTGTCGCTTTTTCCTTTGGTCTTGTGCGCTTTATATAGCTCCTTGAATTGGTCTTGGACTTGCTACAATATCTCCCAGATTTGTTATTTAAAACTGAATATTTAAAACAGATTTTCTCCTAAAATCTTTTTAAATCTTCAACCTTTTAAATCTCCTACAAATCTGCAGCAGATCTCCTATGCAACAGCAAATATCTATCCCAAGATATTCGCATCCAATGAGACAGCTTGCTCTCCACAATTCCAGCTAATACGCAACCCTAACAACATCACAACCTACTATTGTTAATTCTACAGATCTGATGTTACAACATCACCTGTGTGACATCAGACATCCAACTTCAGCAATTAATTACTTAACACAACCCAGTGTTAAGACTTCAATGTTGCAACATCAGCACCTTGACATCAACATTGAATATACTTTGTTTTACCAAAATTCCAGCCAATCCAAGAACTAACAAACTGAGTCTCCCTTAGACGAGGAGATGAACGACGATGCCTTCTGGGAGGAGCTCGACCTGGTCGAAGAGATAAGGTCGGGCGCATCCCTCCGCGAAGCCTCACTAAAGTAGAAGATAACTTTACGCTATAACAACAATGTTATTAAACGTGATTTTCAGGTTGGCACCCCGTCTTACGAAGGAACCAGAAGGATTCGCGTGAAGGCAAACTCGTCGCGAACTGGGAGGGCCCCTATCGCGTTCGCGTGAAAATGGGGACAGGAGCCTATTACCTCGAAAATCTACATGGGGAGGAACTTGCTCGACCATGGAATGTTGAAAAGCTTAAATAGTACTACAGTTAAACACTTCCCGCGACCCATCTGCGTCGCGACCACGGGGGCGCACTAAGGTACAAGCGCGACTCCCCTCATCGAAACAAGAAGACAAGGGCCCGCCTTGTGTGTGCGCGAGGACCCTTGATCCGACGGGGATACCTCGACCGAGCTCCACCGTCGTCGTACCAACTAGGCAGGACACCCAGCTCGCGATGGGAAGTCCACGCCACGAAGCTAAGACCTCGAGCGAACTCTTAGTTTCGTCGAAGATGAGAATACAGCTCCGGTCACTCGACCAGTTCCCTGCACTGTCGAGGATCAACAAAGTCGAGCAAAACCCCCCAAATACTTAGACAAAAATGGAACAGATATATACAAACATCACACACACAAGATAAGAAAATACGATGCATCAAATCAGGCAGAAGTCCATTGTTTAAAGTACATACAAAAATGTCATAATCCCCTGGCGCACAAGCCTAGCAGAAATTGATACAAAATCATGGGATGCAGGCCGAACTAAACAAAGTTAAAGAAAGCGGCACGTAGGCCGAGCAAACAAAAGAAACTCTAAACATCAATCTCCTCCTTGATCCAAGCCTCCGTCTCCCCGTCACCATCTTCGTGCTCCCTAGGTACGACCACCTTGTTGTCGACCACATGGTGGAACAGGCTGACTCTTTCAAGGGCAAGCTGGACCTCCGGTTTTTTAGCCTTGATCTGCGCCACAGAACTCTTGAAACCCACCTCGAGGCCCTCCAAACAGTCTTGCTGGAGCTCTTGAACCTTGGCGATCAGAGCACCACGGCCGACTAGGAGCCTCTCTTCCTCTGTCTCATCCTCCGCTGGATTAGCAGCAGCCTCCAGTTCGGCAACTTTGTTTCGGAGATGGTCATGTTCCTCCTGAGCTCTCTTCAACTCCGCATTCCTATTGTTCAGCTCGTGGAGGACGCGTACGTGGTTCTTGCACCTCGTCCTAGCCTCCAGTAGGTCGCTCTCAGCTTTCTTCTTCTCCTTCTCAAGGGCGTTGTACTCGTCCTGCAGCTTTTGCAGTTCAAAAGTTGGTTTTGTCTCATCGTTCAGAACCAGGGCGGTCTCAAAAATCTGCACCATGGCCGCCATATCCTCGGCAAGCGCTTTCCTCCTGGCTACTCTTTCAATTCCAAGAATCGCTTGCGCCTCAGCTTTGACCAAAACAGGTGGATTCCCTCCGAAAAAGTCTCGCTGGAGGTGGCAGGCAGGCAGCATAAACTTCTCAATGGGCACGGGCTCCTCGAGGTCCACAAGGACAAGACCCTTGGCTCGCGGCCTCTTGGAAGGGGTCTTCTCCGGGGTGAGACTGACTGCATTGAGGAGAAGAAGAGCCACTTCCCCCTTGACAGGCATCACCGTCTGTATGACTTCTTGGACTCGGCCCTTACATCTCTTTGCACCCCTGGTGGCTGCCAGCTTCATGATGCGCTTAGTTACTTTTGACATTTGGCCTGCGACAAGAAACAAGAAACAAGTCAGCATAAAAGAATGAAACAGGGTAAACGCCCGAGCAAAGCAGAGGGCTACTACCTAAAAACCTCATAGCCTCGTCTTTAGACTTGCATTCGAGGAAGGCTTTAGTGTTGATGAAACGAGGCTCAGTTATGACCTGCCCTCGCGCATCGAGGATGAAACTCCCGTCCCTGGTTATACACTTGGCCCGAGTAAATCTGGCGACATACTCGACCAACTTCGTGAACGCCTCTCTATCCTCGACGCCCAATTTACTGGGCTTCACAATGTAGGCCTCCATGTCACTTTCGAAGTGCCCCTCCTCCCACTCTAGGGGACACTTAGACTCAAATCTTTCCTCCCCCGTGTCGTCGGTCACGATGTCAAAGAGTGACCCCACGGCTTTGTGTGTGGCGGGCATAACATAGTAAAACCTGTCCTTGAAGCAGCAGACGGAATCTAAATACGCCTTGAACAGTTTCCACGGCTGTTTCAAGGAAACCCAACTATGTCGGGCATTGTCGGTTGACCGTTGCAGATGGAAAGTACGGAAAAAGAGAGGGAGAATGGCCCCGAAGCCAAGATATTCAGACACGAGCTCGAATGCCCGCATGAAGGCCATCACATTAGGGTGGAGCTGGGAGGGCGCCAAACGCAGCCAGTCGAACACCCCCTGTTGGAAATCGTTGAAAGGGAGATGGATGTCGGCCTCTTTGAACGAGAACTCATACATGGGAAACCTTAATCCCCGGTAGGTCGAGCATATGCGGTAGTGTTCTCTGGGCTTAAAGACCGTCCAGTTTGCTTATTCGCCCACAGCGGCGTCCTCGACAATCACGAAGTCATCAATGTCGTCGAGGGAAAACTACGACCTGATTCTTAAGGGCTCTTCTCCTGCCCAATTCGCAGGCGTACGAATCGGTTCCTCCCCGAGCTGTCGTACAGGCTCCTCCAGATCGGGTTCAATATCTATCTGGATAATGCTCGTGAGCCTCACGACCATTTTACCTAAAAATCAAAGGAGCACAGTGAATTCGACTTCCGAAATCAAATCCACCCTTCCACCGCAAATCAAGTGAAAGCGCAAAGCGGGAGGCTCGAGGATGCCCCTTGACGTCCTCGGGGCATTCATCCAGCGTCCCCGGGGCATTCAACCGAAATCCCCGGGAAACTTATCCCTCTTCCTTGAGACCTTCACCGGGTCCTCGAGTCATTCAACTTACTTCCCCGGGGTATTCATCTCAGCTCTCCGGGATATTCATCGGAAACTCAAAGAAGTTCCGCCATTTTTGTCGGAAACTCCGTGGCCTCACCGGTAACTTCATCAGTTCACCGGAGAAACCACCATAGAAAGCATTAAATAGAGAGAAGGGGTCAGAAACTTACTTGGAATGGTGGTTGTGAATTTCCGGTGCAGTGAAGAACGGCGAAAGGAAGGCAACGAAAGCTGGAGAGGAAGAGAAAAAGCTTGGAGCGTAGAAGGTGGAAGCATGCAAATGACACGGACTCACCACCTATTTATAATCCTAAAACAGGACCCGAGGCATACCTAGGCACTTTAGTGCCCCTACTACTAGTCGGCCTATGCATTGATGAATCGCGCCACGTGGCATCATGGATCCCCGCGTACAACGCTTCAGCTCCCTACGTGCTCGCGGCCTCAACGCGTCTACTTCCTTCCATCTCCCCTGCATGGTCGACCAAGATGCCAACGGGTACATTCCCGACAATGAGTGACCCATGGACGTCAGACGGACAGATGCCCCGTGACTCCCGTCTCATTTGGCGTCGCCGACGTCCTCCGTCAACCCGATCCTTCGAGCATGAACTTCACTTACTACTTCCTCGACAAATGGGTTGACTCTTAAGTCATTACTCCGACACTTCGGAGCAACGACTTGGGGGGCTCATGTTCTGGACTGGGCCGGCGCCTGCCCACCAGTCGGGCAGGCCCAACCTAATACTATGGGAGGCCAATTAAGGTCCAATCCTTTTTCTCTCGTCGAGCACGCCCTGATCCCAGTAATGCCAGGCAGAGACTGCTTGGCTCGAGGAGAGAACGCACATCCTCCCCAAGTGCTCCACGTGCTCCTCTCGCGGGGACACGTCATCAGGTAACTACCCCCCTCCAAATGAGTTGGTCTACCCACTCTCCGGAGATCTCGGGGCAGTTACTCCAGGGCGAAGACCACGTGCTGGTCTTCCCTACGCCACTAAGCCCTAGCAGTTATCTGCATTGGGCCTAGCAACCCAACCCAGTGCAGATGACTATTGGCCCAGCGCTGAGGGCACAATATAAATACCCTCTCACATGAGAGGGTCAGGTATTCTAATTCTTACTCTCACTTTCTGTACTTGCTTGCTCCATTCCTAATTTTAGCATCGGAGTACCTTGCAGGTACACCCCCCACCGTCTCACCAACACTGGAGTAGCGGAGCCCACAACGTTTGCTGGCCACTAATCAACTTTCTGATCAGGTACGGTCAATAATAATAATAATTTAAAACTTGGGAATAGGTCAATTCTGTTTATTCCAATAATTAAGTTAAGTCCATATTATTTTCTCAGTACTTACACGATATTTCACCTTCTCTTAACTCCCACTTCTAAAGCTCCATTGATTCATGTAAAAAAAACTCTCACAGAAAATATTTTAGTCACCGATAATTTTGCAACATCAATAACCCTTCTACCTTATTTCCTGTATTATTCTATGAGAGTCTTTTGAAGTTATCATTCACTTAATCATGTCGGAGAGTCTCTTTCGATTGAGAGTGAAACACATGTAAGGGCTTTTCCCAGTCAATTTTAAACTAAGCTTAAATTAGAAGTTAGGGAGATATCGAATGCATTTCATTCCTTTTTTTATTAATTTTTTTTAAACAAGTTTTATTTTGAATCTATAAATTTAACAATATTCTAAATTGAAATTTTCAATATTCAGTCCTTTAATAATTTTGATTTTGGTTTTATTTTTATTTTCTAAAAGCAATGCTTCTCAAAAACTGCACCCACTAACCCAATTACAAGCTGAACGACTACAACCTCTTGACACACTCAAGAAGAGCAGTATACCAATCATTCCCCGGGCAACAACAGAGAGATCAACGTTTACCCCCTATCAGATCAAAGGGTCGGGCACAAACGCCTTCACCCCGAAGAAGTCACTATCATGTCCCTGAGTGAAACATCCGCTCCCCTTCTCAGACCAGTTCCAGCAGTGACGATGAGCCCCACGGCCCATTGTCGCGGGAGATACTAGCTACACGCCTCCCCAAAGGCTTGGAGAAACCCCCATCTTTGGGCACTTACGATGGAACGACTGACCCAAATGGGCACATCAAGAACATCGATGCGCTGTTAGACTACCGTGGCATTCGGAAAGGGGCAATGACCTGGTACAAACAACTGCCCAAGGAGTCCATCACCTCATGGAAGTGCAGCTGGGCAGGATGTTTTCCAGGAACTTTAAGGCGTCACGCCGCCATCCAAAGACTGAAGCCTCCCTTGAGGCTATAATTCAAGGGAAGGATGAGCCTCTCCGGGCATATATTGAGAGGTTTAATAAAGAAGCTGTGCAAGTCCCCACTACCGACGACATGAAGAAATTTCTACTCAAACGAGGACTTCGCCCGCATTTAGAATTTTCTAAAGTTGTTGGCCTTGTACCTCCAAGGAGCCTAGACGCCTTCCTTCTTAAGGCGCAGGCGTATATTCAATACGAAGAAAAAGAAGCGGCCAGCTCCGCCCGAGCCTCACGCCATCAGGAAAATGCCCGGGCCTCCAAAGGCGATGAACCCTCGACATCCCGTCGAGGGGAAAGAAGGCGCGAAGATCCTCCTCGGGAATCCTGGGACAACAAGGGGCCCTCCGGCCGGTTCCACGATTACACTCCCCTGACTGTCTCCACGGAAAAGATTCTCTTCGAATGTGCTAACTCGGAGTTTAAACAGGCGAGAGTTTAGTTCCCCAAGTAGGTATCGGCCAAGCCCAACGCCGATAAATCAAAATACTACCGTTTCCATAAGAGTCACGACCACACCACTGAAGATTGAATCCACTTGAAGGATTCCATAGAAATACTGATCAGGGACGGCCACCTGAAGTAGTTTACGAAGAAGAAGGACGCTCCCCAGCAAGACGCCCAGGAGCCAAAGAAAGTAGAGGAAGAGGTGCCTTCCTCAGAAGAAACCAACCTCCAAGTCGCCATGAGTATATCACAACCGGAGGATTTCTACATTCTAGATGAGCTCAGCGCTCCCGCGTATTTTGTAGCCCACAGCCCATGGGAAACTTTCCCCTCCATAATGGTCATCTCCGGAGGGGGCTTCAACAAAGCCACCGTGGGCTCCGTAAAGAGAAAGTTCGAGCACCTAATCAGCATAAGCTCCAGCAAGGTGACAACACTCAACAAGGCCTAGAAGGGATCAGTCCCCATCTCCTTCTACCGGGAAGAGCTCCTCGGAAGGTCCCCGAACTCAAGTATCCCACTACTCATTAGAGCCCAGATGGCAAATTTTGATGTTGGCATAATCTTAGTCGACCAAGGCAGCTCGGTCGACATTATGTACTCACTACTGTTCTCAACTCTCCAGCTGGACGAATCGCACCTCACTCCCTACGTGGGTTCCACCCTGCAGGGTTTCAATGGGTCGGGCATGAAACCCTGGGGGTACGTCAAGTTGATCGTGACCTTTGGAACTGCGGAGACAGGCAGATCCATTAAAGCTTAGTTCCTGGTAATCGTGCATATTCGGGCGGCCAACTTTGGCCGAGCTGGTAGCTGTGCCATCAACCGTCCATCTCAAAATGAAGTACTACACTTCGAAAGGTATGGTGGCTACATTACACGGGGACATCGAAGCTGCACAGCGATGCTTCAAAGCGGCCACCAGGGGACTCAACACCATCGTTGCCAAGCCCAAGACGTCCAGCAAGCCAGCCTTACCCTGCGGGTCAGAGGAAGTCAAGCCACTGCCACGCTTCGACTCCGTCGACCTCGACAGCCATTTTGCCGAAGATGACCAGAAGGAGGACCAGGTTGGCTTGAGCAACTCGTCTGCCTCGACCAGCAACAACTCCCATCCGATGCGCCCAATCTCGGATGGCGACTTCGAGCTCGTCCTACTCGACGACGATCCTCAGCGAGGAGTAAAGATAGGGACCGGCCTCCCCGACATAAAATCTTGCCTTCAAGAGAATACAGACTTGTTCGCCTGGAATGCCACGGAAATTGCCGGCTTAGATCCTGCTGTCGCCTGCCATCAACCCACGATTGACCCCGCCGTCAAAGCAGTAGCACAACGTAGGAGAAAGCAGTCTCCGGAGAAAACGGAGGCTGCAGAACAAGCTGTAAAAGACCTCTTCGAGGCAAAATTTATCTCGGAAGCCAAGTACACCACTTGGTTGTCCAACGTTATACTCTTGAAAAAATCTAATGGAAAGTGGCGCATGTGTGTTGATTATACTGATCATAATAAGGCATGCCCAAAAGATGCCTACCCCCTCCCCAATATTGATAAACTTGTTGATAACTCTGCCGGCTTTAAACTATTATCATTCATGGACGCCTATTCGGGTTATAATCAAATACCAATGGCGATGAGCAATAAAAAATACACGACCTTCATGACCGGTATCGGGCAATTATTACTACAACGTAATGCCCTTCGGTCTGAAGAACGCCTGCGCGACCTACCAGAGAATGATGAACAAGGTCTTTCGGGGAGAGATAGGCGACATGCTCGAAGTCTACATGGACGATATGATCGTGAAATCTCACAAGGAGACCGATCACATGGCCCATTTAAGAAAGGTCTTCGAACAGGCCAGGAAATACCGAATGTGTTTCAACCCAGAAAAGTGCACGTTCAGAGTTCGGGCGAGCAAGTTCCTTGGCTCCTATCTGATGGAGCGAGGAATCGAGGCCAACCCCAACAAGTGCAGGTCATTCTCTGAATTTCCAATGCCCAACTCAAAGAAGTCCATCCAATCCCTCAATGGGATGTTCGCTTCTTTGTCTCGTTTCGTGGCCAAGTCTGCCCAGCATGCCCCGCCATTCTTCAAACTCCTCCGCAAGGAGGCAACGTTTGAATGGACGAAGGAATGTGACCAGGCTCTCCTCCATCTAAAATAGGAACTGTCAGAACCACCAGTCCTCTCTCGACCAGACAACGACGAAACTCTGTACCTATATCTCATCGTAGCAATCGAGGTCGTAAGCACCGCTCTTATCCGCGAGACACCCGACGGGTAGAAACCCATATATTTCACCAGAAAAGCATTGCAGGGACCAGAGCTGAGATACCAGCAGATAGAGAAGGTAGCGCTGGCCCTCATCAACGATGCGCGAAGACTGAGGCACTACTTCTTGGCCCACACAATCGTGGTCCGGACAGATCAACCTGTAAAGCAACTGCTGGGGCGACCAAATATGGTCGACAGAATGCTCAAATGGTCGTTAGAGCTGTCTGAATTCGACATTCAGTATGAAAGCAGAAAAGCCCTCAAAGCCCAGGCTTTGGCTGATTTCCTCGCAGAGATGACATTAGCAGATTCCCCCACCTGCGGGGCACGCAAGTGGACCATCTTCGTAGACGGAGTATCCAGCTCGGCAGGAAGCGGGGTAAGTATCATCTTGGAAAATGACGAAGGAATCATCGTCGAGGTATCACTCACCTTATCTTTCCCCATGTCTAATAACCAGGCTGAGTACGAGGCCTTCCTCGCCGGCCTGCGCCTGGCCGAAGATCTAGGGGCAGAAGAAGTCATCATCTACACGAATTCGCAACTCGTGGCCCTTCAAGTTCGAGGAGAATACCAGGCCAAAAACGAAAACCTATCCGAGTACTTAGCCTTGGTTAAAGAAAAGATGACGAAGTTCACTGCAGTAGAGGTAAATCATATTCCCCACGAACATAACGTCAAAGCAGATGTATTGTCTAAACTGGCGAGCACGAAGAAAAAGGGCGGAAATAAGTCCGTCATCCAGGAGGTGCTTCCTCGACCCAGTATCGAGAAGACATCTGTAATCGGCGACATTAACTATTGGATGACCCCCGTTTACGATTACCTCGCTAGAGACGAACTTCCGTCCGACCCCAAAGAGGCCAACACAATCAGACGCAGGGCCTGCTCCTACATCCTGGTCGAAGATAAACTCTACAAGCGAGGGTTCTCCATCCCATTACTCAAATGCGTAGAGGAGGAGATGGTTACCCACGTCCTGCGTGAGATCCACGAAGGAATCAACGTCCAACATCTCGGGGGGAGATCCCTTGCCTGGAAGGACCTCCGAGAAGGGTACTACGGTCCAACCATGCAATATGATGCTAAATAGCACGTAAAGAAATGCGAAAAGTACCAACGGCACGGGGACATGCACCTAGCTCCACCTAACGAGCTCAAAGCTATGTCCTCCCCATGGCCATTCGCCCGTGGGGCCTGGACATCCTGGGGCCATTCGTAGTAGGATCAAACCAGAATAAGTACTTAATAGTAGGCGTCGATTACTTCATAAAGTGGATAGAAGCGGAGGCTCTGGACAAAATAACAGCCTTTAATATACTTCATTTCTACAAGCGAAACATCCTTGCACGCTTTGGCATCCCCCAAGCGATAGTCACGGATAATGGGACATAGTTCACAGGCAGGAGTTCCAGGATTTTGTCGCTTAACTGGGCACGAAACAACACTTCGCATCCATCGAACACCCCAGACTAACGGATAAGCCGAAGCAGCAAATCGAGTAATCCTACGAGGCCTCAACTGAAGGCTAGATGAAACGAAGAAAGCTTGGGTTGAGGAGCTACACAGGGTCCTATGTGCATACCGCACAACTCCACACTTTTCGGCCGGAGAAACCCCCTTTTCACCTGGCCTACAGGACTGAGGCGGTAATCCTCATCGAAGTACACGTATCATCCAGGCGGACTCAGTCACCCCTAAATGAGGAGATGAACGCCGAGGCACTAAGGAAGGAGCTCAAACTCGTCAAAGAGGTCCGTTCAAGAGCAGCTCTCCGCAAAGCCTCTTTAAAGCAAAAAATTGCAATCAGGCATAACGCCAAAGTGATACGACGAGAATTCCAAGTGGGCAGCCTTGTCTTGAGAAGGAACCACAAGGACTCTCGAGAAGGCAAACTCGCCGCTAACTGGGAATGACCCTATCACGTTCGAGCAAAGATGGAGAATGGGGCCTACTACCTAGAACACCTCAACAGGGAAGAACTTGCTCGACCATGGAACACCAAAAAGCTAAAACAATACTATAGCTAAGGCCCTAACTGTCGGTTTACTTCGTCAAAGCAACGAATATAACATCCCGACTACGATGCGCGCCTAGGTACAAGCGTCGCATGCCAGCCAAGGCAGGACCCCGCTCAGGATCGAGCTAGGTCTCTGCCCGACAGCGGTTCCTCAACCGAGCCCGCCGTTGTCAAAGTACCATGATAGGCAGAACACCTAGCTCGCGATGGGAGGTTCACGCCGTGAGCTCAGGCCTCAAATGCGACCTGAGCTCCGCTATCATGCCCAAAAATTTCCCAGGCTGTTCGACCAGTCCCCCTCACTGCCGAACACATCTAAGTCGAGCAACTCCCTGAAAACGTTAAACAGATCAAAGTGACCCCTATTACGGGCACACACGTGTATCGAACAAAGATATAACACATAGAAAAAATAATCAAAGAAATCCATGCGCGAATATACAACATACAAAACTGGCCACGATGGCTGGATACATACATATAATTAAATGGCCACAAGGACCACGATTGTGCATATTACAAGGCAAAGGGGCCATGCCCCCTACCGAACAACATAAGGTTACATCAAACATGGCACGCAGGCCAGATACATTACAACAAAACCAAAAAAAGGTATCACTTCTCCATCTGCTCAGGCTACTCAAGGTTAGGCTCAGGTTGCTGGGTATCCTCGTTCAAAATTTGGGCGTGCTCATCACCAATGTTGAAGAAGTCTGGAGCAACTATCTTACCATTCTCAACATAGCCCAGGAAGTTGGTACCCTCCGTGGATATCTGGGCCTCTGGATTCACCAGCCTGAGTTGGGCCACGACATTGTTGAACGACTCTTCCCCAATGGCAATAACGTCGTCCTCTGCCCGCAGAAGAAGAGTAACCAGCTCGGCCCTAGTCTTCAACGCCCTCACTCCCTCAGGCTCATCTTCAGCCGGGGTCGCCGCAGCCCTCACCTGTTCAACCAGATCCTCAGCAGCCTTCGTTTCGGCGACCAAAGTCTCATTCTCCCCTCTCTGTCTGATAGCCTCCTCATCCGATTTCTTCCTCGCGTCATTGGCAGCCTTGGCCTCCTCTTTGGTTTTTCTCACTGTCTCTTCCAGGGATGCTATAGTAGCCTGGGCCTTCTTAAGTTCAGACTCAGAGGAGAAATCTCCCTCGGCATACACCGCCGCCATCTCCAGGACCCGAACCAACGCGGAGGCGTCCTGCGCCAGAATTGCCCTCTTGCTCGGGCGATCCATTCCTTCGAGCTTGAGAGACTCTGCCCGAGGAACCACCAGGGACGTCCCCTCAAAAAACTTCTTGTCATGAAAGCACGACGGAAGTTTGAACTTGCCATTCTCAGCCGCCCGACTAAGGTCCACCAACTCGTAAGCTCTGGTCCACTTGAACCTTGAATCCAAGGGCACCGGAGATCCCTGTGCGGGTGAAGGAACGGGCGAGGAGCTCCCCGCAGTAGGTTGAGGAGGAGGCACACGCTGTGTAAACCGGGACTTCGAGTTGGCCGCACCAGCTTTGCCCCTCGCCAGGGCATTCTTCACCATCCTCTCGTGGGCAGAAGGCATCTCACCTGCAAAAACGTAACAAACGCGTTAGCCACCAAGGAAGGTATAATTTGGACAAGCTAAAAAAGCTAAAACTACCAAGTAGCTTAAGAGCGTCTGCATGGGTCTTGCACTCCAGAAGCGCCTTCGTATTGATAAAACGATACTTCACTCTTTGCCCGTCATCATCCTCAAAGATCGGGTCCCCCTTTTTCGTCCAACACTCTGCGGGCCTAAAGGTGTTGACATAGTTGACCAACGTCTCGTAACCGGCTATGTCCTGCTCGTCCAGCATATCCGGCTGGGCAAGATAATGGCCAGTGCCCCGAGTAAAGTGGCTTCCACTCCAAGGAAAAGGGAACTTGAACACCCTGTCCGCCAGCAACTTCCCTTCCTCGTCATACATATCTTTGCCCTCCTCATCCGTTGACACTGTCTAGGCGTACGTGGTATCTTGGGCCTTCTCCAACACAAGTTCAATAATATAGAACCTCTCCTTGAAGGTCCAGATAGACTCCGAGAAAGGCTTAAACAGTTTCCTCGGTTGCTTCAGCGAGACCCAACCATACCTTTTCCCCGAGACCTGTCGTTGGAGATGGAAGATGGTGAAGAATAAAGGCAAAGTAGCTCTTATCTTCAGGAACTCACAGGTCAACTCGAAGGCGCGGATAAACGCCAATGAATTAGGATGCAACTGCAACGGAGCCAGATCCAGATGAACAAAAATGGACTTCTGAAAGTCAGTAAAGGGCAGCCTCAGCCCTATTTCCTTGAAGGCGTATTCGTACATCGCGAACCTTTCCTCGTAATCCGTACATATGTGGTCGTCTTGACTGGGGAAGTGCACCTTCCACTCCCCTTCAGGCCCCATGTTCATAAAGACAACCCCGGTATAATACGCGAAAGTAGATGCGTGCTCAGTTGGCTCCGCAACCGTCCATTCCTCTGCGGAAGCGTGCTCAGGATCCTCCCCGATTTCGTTGGGGGCAGTTGAAACCTCAGTATCACTACTCTCCGAGGAGATCTCCTCGGACGAGTCTATGAGAATATATCTCTTGGGCTTATGCGCTATCTCGTTCACCTGAAAAGGACCGGACAAAAGTGAATTCGACTGCAAAATCAAATCCACCCTTCCACCACTAGTCAAGTGAAAGGGCACACAAAGAGCCGAGGACGGTGTCCCCGGCCTAAGCCCTAAATCAGATAACACAATAATATCACGCGAAGAGATACCCGGAGGCAACCTCTTCTGCACATGCGGGGAACTCTCCTTGACATACTACCCAGTTTCTGTTTGAAGCTCCACTGGAAAACTCATATGTTCATCAGAAAGTTATCAGAGCACCAGAAAACTAGGTAGCTTCACCAGTTACGCATGCGTCATCATCGCAATAGTGCCGGAAACGGCCTAAGTCTACAGTCTCTAGGAAGCTCCGACAACTACATCAGCGGCAGAAGATGGCCAAGCCACCGTCTACCACCAACAGACGCCAGAAAACACGACATTCCTACCTAAGTCCAACCTAGCCATATGCGTTCTAACTAAACAGAAACGAAAAAGCTAGAAATGAAGATGAAAATAGGTAACTTACGTGGTCGAAGAGAGTGTAGAGGACCGAAGAGCTTACTCGAAGCTGCGTGCGGCGGCAGACGCGGCGACTGACGGCGGCGACGGACTGAGAGCTCTGAGAGAGGAACGAAGAAGGAGAGAGAAGCAAAAAAACATAAATGAGCAACTCTCCCCCATTTATATACAGTCTAAAAGCACATGCACGAGCACGCGCGGCTAGGGGCATCATCATGACCCTAGCCTAGCCATCATGACACAGTTAATGCTGCACAAGGCTCGAGGCACACGCGGCGTCACGTCTCTTCAGAATACCTCAACCATTGGTCTCCCCGCAGGCCGGGCAGCCCGAACAACATTACATATCCCGCGGGCACTATAACCCTCGGGCACCCAAGGACAATCCCATCTCATTGACAGACGATGACCCTTTCAGAATTCCCCGAGACTTCAAGCTATCCTTAAGTCATCACTCTCATACTCGGGAGCAACGACTTGGGGGGCTCCTGTTCCGGACTGGACCAATGGCTAGGCATGACCCAATCCACTCCTGCTTCTAGGACGACCCAATATCCTAAGTCTAGCTGGTGCGGGGCAACATTTACCTTTCTGTCCCTCTACCGGGCACATGGACAGATGAACCTCAAGGTCCTATGCTCCTCCCCGGCAGTCTTGCTCGTTACGCATGGCTCCATCATCTAAGAACGGTCATGACGCCTGTGCCCGGAACTATGCCTTTGCCTGTGGCAACGACTAGTTTTGGGCACCTCTGCCCGTCATAACGGCTAGTTTTGGTAGTTACCTATTCTTCAGGAAATGGTTATTCTGCCCCGAAAATAGGGACCGTTGGCCACGCGCTGGGGACATTATAAAATCCCTCTCATTTAAGAGGGTCAAGTATCCAAAAATCATCCTAAGAAAATCATACTTTTGTACTTGCCTTTCTCTCTCATGATTCTTACTTTAGCATCGGAGTACCTTGCAGGTACACCCCCTCCTCATCTCACGCACCCAGCATCACATACGTTCTTCTTGGCCCATTTCAAGATTTGATCAGCCTTCACGATCAAAACTAAAATATGGATGATTGGTTGACATATAAGTGAATAAATTGTATGACTTAAATTTATGTGAGATGAATAATTGTGTACTGTGTGGTTGCCTAAATGGCAGGGTTATATTTTTATCATGCATGTCATATCAAATGCATTGTTTGAGTGTCTTAGTGGCAGGTAAAGATCTTGTGTGATTTTCTTAGTGGCCGATAAAGATCTATGTGTGATTGCCCTTGTGGCATTTAAAGACCTTTGTTTGGTTGCCTTTGTGGTGGATTGCCTTTATGGCGGGTTTTTCTGTGTGGCGGTTTATATCCGGATCATTTAGATTTAAGAGCATGCATTTTTTGCATATAACTATTTGTGGTCCCTATTATTGTTACTCTTGAGTTAATTACTTTATGTGGATTTTGTATTGGTTACAGTTCGGTATTAACAACTTTGGTGGATTTTTGTTTTATTTAATTCTCTTGGACATGATGTGTATATCTATGTTTTTCAAATTTTTAACTTTGGTTAATTTTATTTTTGACATGGATGTGGTTAATGGAAACTGACTCTTATAACGACATTTTAGGTATAAGTGTGGAGTTTCAAGATTAATTGATGTTTGCTTGTCGCACGTTCGCGGGGAAGAAGGGATATTTCAAAATAAAAATACTTCAGTAGTTGATAAACTAATTTCATTATATTTTAAGTTAATTATTTTTTTCTTCAAATGGATTAGAAATGCGGGGGTTTTCTGCTTATGATTTTTAATTGTGGTCGAGTTTCATTAATTTCAAAACCTTTTATTTTTGGATTGAAATAGTATTTTTCTTAATTTCTTAGTCATGTGCTGGATGAAAGTCTGGGGCATTACAAACATTGCAATGCTATTAGAGCAATAATCCTCGAACAAATACTTTTGGGTTGGGACGAGTTCGTTTGACGCTTGTCTTGAATGATGCGTGAATGTTTATTTTCTTTGTTGCTAGACTTGTTATTTTTATGTGTGTTATTATAGTGATCAAAAGTTAATTTTACTGATAATATGCATTGGTTTGTAATATTGTATTTTTGTGATCTATGTGTTTTTATTTTGTTTAAGTTTTATGGCTGTAGATATAAAAGTGTTTATTATTGATTATCTTGAATTATAGCATTTTCGATTTTGGTTTATTGATCTTTGATGAATGATAGTATTATTATTTTTTGTTAAAGTGGGGAAAGAAAATAATATACCTACCATCATTTGAAAATTTAAAGTAAAGTTTTCAAAATAGTATTTGGTATACATGTTATTAGTGGAAAATGGAAACACTTTTATGATATATTATTAGTTAGTAATGAAATTATTTGATTGATTTAATTGTTGAATCTATGCCATGAATAAAAACGATAAATGAAATTAAGATGAATATGTGTGATAAAAGGATATTGATTTGCAAGCGTGTCGAGGTATGAATTAATCTCATAAAACTTCTCATATAATTGTTGTCTTCATCACTTTATGAACCTTGTGGTTATCTTTACTCCATGTAAATTAAAGAGTATATTAATTATAAAATAAAAGTTATTTGATCTAATAGAAAAAAATTGTATGAAATATGCTAGTGACTTTTTATTTTAATTAAGGAAATAATGTCAATAAAATGCAATAAACTTTATTTTAACTTTTTTTTGGTAATGATATATGCAATCATAATGTATTTTTGTAAAATTAATATAGTAATTTCATTTTTTAATTTTATTTTATTAATATAAATTGTTTTGCTGTTGTATGTCACTATAAGTTCTTTTCATTATATTATGTTGTATTATTTGCCTGTCACTATAAGTGCTACACTGCATAATCTATTTTAGGATTAACTGTCACTATATGTGATTTTTTGTAAAATCTATTAAATGATCTCTGTTACTAAAGGTTTTCGTGTATTATATGTTTTCTTTAACCTGTCATTAAAAGAGTTTTTTAGCATGATTTGTTTCCTGTAGTCTGTCACTATAAGTAGTGTTGTTTTTGTTATGTATGTCATTTTGATCATTGTTTTTTATTAAATATATTTTGTATTGTATGTGTGTTGTAGTTTCTATTGTTGTTATTTAGGTATTTGAATTATCTATTCTTTTCATGATGTTGATACTAAATAAATAAAATGATGATACAATGTTTATGGAGTTACGATAATTAAATGATTTTGTTTTGTAAAATTTCATTTGACTTATTTGGAAGAAAATGAAAATATTATGATCGAGTGTAATTGAGTACATTCTAGTGTGTTTGAAGAAATGAGTTAAAAATATGAAATAAAGTGTGAATGTTTGTGTTCTACGTCATGTGCATCTTTCTTGTTGCTTGATTGTTCGATTATTTGACCATTCTATTAAATTTTGCAAAAATGTGGTTGATTGAGGTCAAATTTCACGTTTGAAACACCCAAAGTTATAAGAATAGATTGTAAAATCTCAACTAGGCTATATGATGTAGATAACTCGACATTCATCCATAAGAAATAGTGTGTGCCTTAGGTACAATTAAGTAGAATATTAACCATAATCACTAAGCCAAAATTGTTTTTTGACAGCGCTTTTTCCTAAAAACGCTGCTATAAGTTTTAATAAAAAACAAAAAAAAAACAAAGGAAAAAAGGCTGCTATAGGGGGACTTTAGAAAGCGCTTTTGAAAAACGCTGCTAAAGGCCTGAAGTAGGTTGCACCTTAGAAAGCGCTTTTTGGGAAGCACTGCTAAAAGGCTACCATTAGCCAGCGCTTTTGAAAAGCGCTGCTAAAGGCCTTTCGTACACCACACTTTATCCAGCGCTTTTGGAAAGCGCTGCTAAAGGCCTTTCCTAAACCACACATTAGAAAGCGCTTTTATAAAGCGCTGCTGTATGCCTAGGAAAAGAAAGTGCTTTTAATTCAAAAGTGCTGCTAAAGGTCTAACATAAGAAAGCATTTTTTAAAAGCGCTGCTATAAGTCTTTTAAAATATAAAAATTAAAATAGATACTCTCCCTCTATTTTCAATACGACTGTTTCTCTTCTTCGTACCCCTAACATTGTTTCTCTCTCGCGACTCTCTCCACTTTATCTCATTCTCCCTCTGCGCAAATCCCTCCGTTCGTGACTGTTCCTCACGGCGACGAAACTCCATCCGTCGTGTCCGTTTCCTCTTCTCCGAAGCAGACGAAACTCCCTCCGTTCGTGTCTTCGTCACGCTTTCCGTCCCCCGCCGTAACTCCCGCTGTCGTAACTTCGTTTGAGGTATGTTTTTGTTTGCAATGTTAATGTCATACTTTTGTTTATCAGTTATGTTGAAAACAAGTTTGTTAATATGGTGTGTTTGGATTGTTAATGAGAATGGAGTTAGAAATTGGTTAAGTATATGAACTGGTTATACTTTTTGAATAGATAATTTTAGGAGAGTGAATTGTTGGATTGGTTATGCTAATGTGTGATTCTTGCTAACTGTCAATGAATGTTAATTGTTGTTAATAGTTATAGAAGAAGTTTGCTTATGAAATCATGATGATTGAAATTAGAATGTGATGCACTACTATTGAATCCAATTTTACTTAGTGATGTAAGGATTTGGTTAAAAAAATAATTGTGAGCTTCATTTGTGTACCGTTGTTATAGATTTCGAAAAAAGGTTATGTAGCTTGGTGAATGCTTGTTGATAATGTTCGTAGTAAGGTTGAAGATGATAAATAGTGATATTTGTGGTGAATTTATTTTGATTGTTGATTGAAAATGATAATGAAATTAATTGTTAATTGAACTAGTGATTGAATTTATTTTGAGAGTTGATTGAAAGTAATAGTGAAATTAATTGTTATTTTGAGAGTTGATTGAAAATGATAAATAGTGATTGAATTGTTAATTGAATTTGAATTGATGATTCTTTGTTGGATAGAACTTTGAAGTTAATTGAACTTAAGTGTTGAAGTTGTTTTTTTTTTGACAAACTTGAGTTGAAACATTAAGTGTTGATGTGCCATTTATGATGAATCAAAGTATACCATGCTATTTGAATTAATGTGATTGAATTTGCGCGTCGATGCCATGTTGCTTAATTGAAGGAAGTGATGATGTTTACTAAATTTGTTTCTTAAAACTTTGACTTGTTCCTCCGATATTTCTTGTTTGTCATATTATATACTAAATTGTCCTGTTATATTTGGTATACACCATCAGTTACTAACTTACGTTCGTTTGCTATAGGGGTTACTTGTGAAGAGTGAAATTCAGATTGCTTTCAAGAATCTTACACTTTATGGATCAGCCCAGAAGTTGTTGACTTCTATACAAGTACTTAGTTGTTCTTTTGTGTTTGTTTAGCTTACTTAGTAAAACCATGGATAAAAAATGGATGTCTTCCAATCGATTTTCAAAAGAATACGAGAATGGGGTATCAGAATTCGTTAAGTTTGCGGTTGAACACTCCAAAGACCCCAATCGAATCGTATGTCCTTGCTTAGGTTGCTGTTATGGGCGTCGGATTGACACAGTTCAGTTGGATCGCATTTAATGAGGCATGGAATTGATCGAAGTTACATGTTGGATATTACATGGTGAGATAAGTAACGAGAATGTTGAGCCGAGGGATAATATGACCTATGCTTCAAACGACAAAGGCACAGATACACACGATTGAGATCGAGTCGAAGAGATTGTAGAAGCACTTGAAGAAGATCTTCAGGATTGTCCCAAAATGTTTGAGAGGTTGGTAAGCGATGCATTGAAACCGTTGTATAAAGGTTGCACTAAATTCACAAGATTGTCTGTGGTATTAAAGTTGTACAACTTAAAAGCGGGCAATGGATGGTCGGATAAAAGTTTCACAGAGTTATTAGCCCTTATGAAAGATTTGCTTCCGGAGGATAATGTTCTTCCCAATCGAACCTATGAGGCCAAAAAAATGTTGTGCTCTATTGGCGTGAGTTATGATAAGATACATGCTTGTCCAAATGATTGCATTTTGTTTCGGAATGAATATGCATAGTTAAATAAGTGCCCTAAATGCGGTGTCTCTCGATATAAGAAGAAAATGTCTCCAGCAAAAATCTTATGGCATTTTCCTATAATTATGAGATTTAGACGCATGTTTCGTAGTAAAACCGATGCAAAACACTTGACTTGGCATGCAAATGAAAGAATTATAGATGGAAAGTTTCGGCATCTAGCAGATTCACCACAGTGGATGAAAATTGATAATGATTATCCTTATTTTTTAGAAGAAGCAAGAAACCTTCGCTTGGCATTATCTACTGATGGAATGAACCCACGTGGTCTTCAAAGTATCTCACATACCACATGGCTTGTGATTATTATGATTTATAACCTACCTCCATGGCTATGTATGAAGCGTAAGTACATGATGGTATCAATGTTAATCTTTGGGCCTAAACAACCAGGGAATGACATAGACGTATACTTCACACCTTTAATCGAAGACTTAAAGATTTTAGTGTTATGGTGTTACTTTCTGTTTTATATTATAGTATGTAGGTTGACTTTCACCGCCATGTTTATTGTTTGGGTGGTGTATGTTGTTCTTGATTATGAAATGCTTGTGGTTGATGATGTTGTGAGTTTGTTTCTTTTAGTGTTATGTTGTTATTTTCTGTTTTTATATTATAGTTTGTACCTTCACTTGTACAACCATGTTTGTTATTTGGGTGGTGTATGTTGTTCTTGATTATGTTGTTAGGCCGTCTTTTGACATTATTTAGTGTTTTTGCATTTGTAAGGGTGGAGACATGCATATGGTTGTGCCAGCGGTGGTGGAAAAGGCTTTTGGTTCCATCATGGAGGTTGGCACTACATACAGTATATCAAATTTCCAGATTGTGCAAAATAATTTGGTATTCAAGCCTTTGTCGCACCAGTTTATGGCCAAATTTACCAGTGGAACCTCTGTTGCCGATGTTAGGAAGCATAATATACTGGCGCTGCCGCTTTCCCTTACCAGTTTTGGTGATATCATTACTGAAAACTTCAAAAAGGATATGCTCATAAGTTATAATGTTTCTTTTGACTGACGTCATTATTGATCTACTGTCCTGTTTGTTATATCCCTGTTTATTGTTTATTTTGGTCGCAGATATTGTTGGTATGGTGGAAAGTATAGGTTTCACCCAAAACCATAGTGGAGGAAGGAAACAGCAGATTAATTTGATGCTTAGGGATAATGCGTGGGTTTTGTTGTATATTATTTATGCCCTGGTTCTTTGCTGTATTTGTCGTTGGTGTTAAATTTCCCCTGGTTTTGAATAAAAGTAAGAAGATAGTGGTAAGGAGCATAATGAAATGAAGGGATGGTGCTTCTATAGGTATAATGGTGGGGCATTGATACTTGTAATCTTACATATAAGAAATTAGATGCCTAGGGAAAAGACCACACTGCCCTCCTGCTTCCCCAACCTTCCACCTGGACTTCTGCTTCTCCTCCACCTGGCCTTTGTTGACGTGGCTGATGCTGAGCATTTGTTGTTTTGGAAATGTTTTGGTCATTCTTTTCAACTTCCTTGTCCGTTGCATTTAAATCTTTTGGCTCATGCTTCTCCTAAATATCTTACCATGCCATGCTGCATTTAATGCGCCACTGCTCATAGCTCGTTTCCTAACTTCTGCTTGCTTATCCGTTGCATTTTCCTTTCGTTCTTCTTATTCTTCATTCCAATACACCATCTTCCGTTCTCTGGTTTATACCATTCTGCGTTTTCCGGCTCCAATGGCGCATCCTTTTACATGTTTGGGTGATGTTAACGATACGAAGGACCTTTGGAAGGTGGCGGTCCGCGTGCAGCATTTGTGGCCAGTCGTCACGAATAGCAAACGCCACTTTGAAATGGTTGTGGTTGATGATGCTGTGAGTTTGTTTCTTTTAGTGTTATGGTGTTATTTTCTGTTTTATATTATAGTATGTAGGTTGACTTTCACCGCCTTGTTTGTTGTTTGGGTGGTGTATGTTGTTCTTGATTATGAAATGCTTGTGGTTGATGATGCTGTGAGTTTGTTTCTTTTAGTGTTCTGTTTTATTAGGCCGTCTTTTGACATTATTTAGTGTTTTTGCATTTGTAAGGGTGGTGACATGCATATGGTTGTGCCAGCGGTGGTGGAAAAGGCTTTTGGTTCCATCATGGAGGTTGGCACTACATACAGTATATCAAATTTCCAGATTGTGCAAAATAATTTGGTATTCAAGCCTTCGTCGCACCAGTTTATGGCCAAATTTACCGGTGGAACCTCTGTTGCCGATGTTGGGAAGCATAATATACCGGCGCTGCCGCTTTCCCTTACCAGTTTTGGTGATATCATTACTGGCAACTTCAAAAAGGATATGCTCATAAGTTATAATGTTTCTTTTGACTGACGTCATTATTGATCTACTGTCCTGTTTGTTATATCCCTGTTTATTGTTTGTTTTGGTCGCAGATATTGTTGGTATGGTGGAAAGTATAGGTTTCACCCAAAACCATAGTGGAGGAAGGAAACAGCAGATTAATTTGATGCTTAGGGATAATGCGTGGGTCTTGTTGTATATTATTTATGCCCTAGTTCTTTGCTGTATTTGTCGCTGGTGTTAAATTTCCCCTGGATTTGTAGGAACAATGTCATTAACTGTACTTTGTGGGAGGCATATGCGGATCAGTTTATGAAATTCCAGAGGGAACATGTTGGTCAATCTGGACCAACCGTTATTCTCCTGCAATATGCTAAAGTCAAGGAAGAAGGTTATTAATGTTATTTTTGTCTTGGCATATTTATTTTAAATTGTTTTCTTAACTTGGATCTTATGTGTTTTGAATGCATCTGATATAGGGAAATACCCTCTATCTGTTTCCAATACATTTAATGTCACTACATTATTGATTAATGCTGATGTTTCACCAATCAACGACTTTATTAAAAGGTTGTATGTATGTTGCATCTTTAAATTTGGTGTTTTTCTGTTTATGTTAAGTTATAAACAAAAAATTTGTGTTGCAACTCAGCATTCCTGCCGCATCCATTGTTACACTCTCCGAAGGCACATCTTCCCATTATTCCCAGAACACGGGTGGTTCACCACCAACTCCGTTTGAAAAAATCATCTCAAAGGGAATTGTGCTCCCTCTTGATGAAATGTGTAAACTTTCAAAGGTATGTTGTGTCTCTGCTTCTAAATATAAATGATCTTGATAGTTTGGTTATGGTTTTGGTTTTGTTACATAGGTTACGTTCTGTGCCACTGTTGCGACAACGACAAAAATTCTTGCCTCACAACATGGATGGTATTATCATGCATGCCATGAATGTCCAAAAGTTTCTCGTGGAGATGGCCCGCCTTTTATATGTGAGGCTGGACATATTACAGAGACTGAGATTTTAAGGTGCTGTTAGGTTAAAGTTTATTGGATTATGGCATGTCTCAATCGTTACATTTATAATTCAATTTTATGTTGTTTATTGTGTTTTGTCAGGTTCAAGGTTGAGATAGAGGTTATTTATTCTAAGACGCGTTGTAAATTTGTTTTCTGGGATAGAGAATGCAATCAACTGTTAGGGCTCTCAGCTATTCAAATGCGTGATTCGCTTGCGAAGGTGTAATTTCCTATTTATATTTATATTTCATTCTGAAAAACATGTCTTGGGTTCTTTTGTGGGTCCTGATTCAGAGGAAAAAATGCAGAAAGGAATCACCAATCCTCTGGAGTTCCCATTAGGACTCGATGCAATGTTGGAATTGGAGATGGTTTTTAGAGTTAAGTGGCAGCCTGAATGGAAAAATTGCTCTGTTGTCATGCTTCTTAGAGATGAAGCTGCTGTCAAACAGCTGAAGACTCCGTGGGAGATAACTCATGTATATCTCATTGTAGTTGAGTCTAAATGTTCTTTTTGCATTTGTTAGACAATTTTTTATTTTTCTCTTTATTATATGCAAGACAACAACATCTGACCAAACCAAAGCACCTCATCCGCATGCTGTGTCGCAGCTATCTACAAATTCTTCCCCAGCATCTACATCGCATCTGTCATAGGTTTGGTGTCTTTCTATCTGTTTCATTAGATGTTTTTTATTGTCGCCTTTACAGTTTATTTTTTTTCCCCACTTATATTGGTTCAACTGTGTAGAGGTCAGACAGGTTGGAAAAGCTCAATGCCTCAGGTGTGCCTGTGGTATGTATATCAACAAATCAGCAAATGGTTATTGCACTGATGTGTGATGCTGAACCTGTTACGCTGACTTCAAAGAGAAAGAATGGAGATTTGGTTGATGACGTTAAGTTTGGTTCGCTACATGCGGTATGTATGCTAATTAGTACACAGAATTCAGCATGAACCTATTTGCATTGCTTCTCTAATTTTTCTCCCCTGTCAGGATATGGAGATCCAATCTGTTTATGACATTGATCCTAAATTCCCGATTTCAAAGATCAAGAATGTTGAGTCTGTTAATGAGGTCTGATGAAATTTTTTAAATGATTTGGTTCGTCGATTTGTTGCAAACTTATTGCCACTCACCTTTCTATTGTTTTAACCATTTTTTGGGGTCACAGGAAATACAGGTTACATCTGACTGTCACAATGAGCCTGTTACGCCAACTTCAAAGAGGGGGATCGCAGATTGTATTGATGACATAAACTTCAGTTCGGTCGATGCCCCTAATGTACCTGTGGTATACATGACAATGACACCACTCAATTTGATTATAAACTTATTATTAAATACATTTTAATTTGATCTCAATTTTTTTATCGTGCAAGATTGTTGAGGTCCAACCTGTCTGTGCTGCTGGAGCCAAAATCCAAATTTCAAAGCTAAAAAATGCTGCTCCTGTTGATGAGGTCGGATCTGATTCATTGGAAGATTCTACCATGTCACTAGTATACATATCAACGGTTGTGTTCAAATATATTACAAAGTGTAACCTGGTCTATTCCAGTTTTTATTTATATACTTTAACAGTTAATCTGTGCTGCCAATTTCAGAGTGATGATGCAGATCCTGTGGATGATGGTGACTCTGATTCCTTAGAGGACCCAGGCATAGATATGGTATGTATATATAGTGTGTGACTAAATTACAAAAATACTTAAGCCCAAGATGGTTTCTTTTGTGTTAACACTTTTTCTCTGGTTCCAGGACATGGAAATTACATCCATTTGTGAACCTAAACCTGTCGCACAAACTTCAAAGAGGCAGTCTGCCTGTGATTTTACCAAAACCCACAAGAAACTCAAGAAGATTATTAAGTTGGAGAAGCTGGACTAGATGTTTGTTTTCGTTACCCTATTGTAATGCTCTATTTTGGAATTGGTTTCTCTTTTGATTTTGGTAGTTATCTAGGATGCTACATCTAAATTATATACAATCATATTACCTTTTGATTTTCGTAGTTATCTTGGATGCTACATGTAAATTACAGAAAATGTATTTCTCTCTACCTACAACATGTAATGTATCATATTGTATGTCATCTTTTTATGTCTTCCAAGATCTTATGTTAACCCTTTTATACATGATGTTTTGTGATATAACTCTTTGTTTTCAATCATCACCTATGATAGCCAGGTTGTTGCCAACTTTATAATTAAAAAGTTGGTAATTTAGTTTTGAAATCACAATTTCACTAACAGCCATTGAAAAGCAGACATTCCTTAAAAATCAATACATCTTAACCATTCATATAAAAGATAGCAGTGTATTAAACACTTAACTACTAATTACAAACATTCACTATGAAATACATATTTTGCATCAAACTTAGAAATTAGAAACCTTAAATACGTTGCATCTTTTGTTTGCGTCGTTTACATCCAATCTGAATCTGATTCTGTCTCCTTCCCTTAGCTGATTTGAGTCACAGAATAAATTCCATTCATATCCTATCTTTGTGCGTTGTGGATCATCTATGTTCAAAATCAGTAGCATTTGACTCCAGCCATTGTCGCCGCACAATGTCACAACCTCATAATCACGGTCTTTCAGAACAGTTCCAAATTCTGGCTGCAATTTCTATCATACATAATGGTTTAAAATGGTAAATCAGTTCAAAGTAAACAAATAAATCTATAATAAAGATTCATAACATTGAAAGTTGTAACTCAACTAATTTTGGCCTGGAGACAATTTCCTCTGAAAGCTCAACATCAAATGCATATATCCCTTTCTGGTTTATGTACCTACTGTGAAATATTGGTAGATCCTCCAACCCAGTTACCTCTTTGAACGCAGCGACTTCAAATTTGTTGTTCCCATAAAAAGCAACAACTACAGCCACATCATTTGGGAGTTCATACAGTTGTTGCAGCTCCGTCCAACTAGCGACAACGAGGGGAACATCCTCATTTGCGTTAAATATAATTTCAGAAATATTTCCATCATTGTTTATTATCATCCATGTCTTTGTTATATCTGTTATGTGGCTTCAAACAAATGTTGGATCAATTTTCGGAAACGGCTGCACCACATATATTACCATCATGAATTTGTCTGCTGTTTTTTGCGATTTGTAGCAACGAGAAATAGTGTCTTGAAAATGAAATTGAAAAACAAATAAGAATTAATTTAATTACTAGCAAACTTACTTGGATGCTCGACTTTGCAATTTCAAAAGTATCCACCACATCTGCAGCTCCCATCCTTGCCCCTATTGCCATTGATTTTGAACACATAACCAAATAACCCAGCTTAGCAAGTAGTGACAAGAGTTATGCTTCTTCACACCAGATCTAATTCGTTATTTGGTATGCCAAACCTTTCTATTTATTCCAATATATTCAGCATCACATGCATTTTGTCTTTATTGTATTATCCCATTTTACAACCAAAAAGATGGGTCCAGCTTATTTAACTTGACCTTTTGTTTCACGTGCCAACAGTCCCCATTGTGTGCTATCCAATCTCTTAGTCACATCATATAATATATATATTCAAAACTATGGAAAAACTATGATTCATCTATATAAAGTAAGCCATCATTTTGGACTACAAATATAACACTTGACAGATTTTGTTTCACGTGGCAACAGTGCCAATTGTGTGCTATGCAACATATTAATCACATCATATAATATATATATTCAAAAGAATGGAAAAACTATGATTCATCTATATAAAGCAACTCATCTTTGTGGACTATAAATATAGCACTTCACATCCTGGGAGTGTTCTCTGGGGCCCCTGCTGATTCCACATGGCACACAAATCTGGTGCGGATATTTTCCCATGCCTTTATATGGATATTTCCCTGTTTCCTTGAGTTCTCCTTACTCATACAACACAAAACTGAATTTGAACTACATTTTCTAATTGAATTTGAACTGTACTTTCTTAGAACGTTGATAAAACTTATTCATTCCATGGATGCTGTTGAATTACCAGTTGGTAACAGCAAATGTTCTGATGCAAGGAAAAGACGAAAGCTGATAATGAACTTTAAGAAAAACTCACATGCACATAACTATGGTACCACTGATTTGTTTAATCTAGCTGATATGAAGGCAGCAAACCTGCCAAGGTCTATCAATGTTATCCCTGATGTTTTTCAGTCAACTGATGTCTATGCATCTATTTCTGGTTCAAAGCCTGTTGCTGATTTCATTGCAAGAAAGAGGAGGAGGTTGATTTTAAATGCCAGGTGGAATTCGCATATCCATCCCTACTTGGAAACTATCCCAACATCACACCAGAATAATGTTGGAATCAATAAAAATCTATTGCACCATTCTGTTATGTGGCTTTACAAGAATACAAATGACTCCACTCGACCTACGCCGATGCAACATGACACATTGCACAATTCGGATCATAACATACCAATCGTCACTCCAACACAAGATGTGCCTGATATACACAAAATTCCCACTCATCTAACGAATGATCCTCAATCGTCAACTGGTCTTGCTGCTCCAATGCACAATGCCATAAATCATGATCCTCAGTCATCAAATGCTGTCAATACGGAGAATATAAATCACCATATGAATAGCGCTGCTTATTCATCTAATGAACGTCTCTCTGATTCTGATGATCATCAGACTATGACGGACAATTCGAACTCAGATGGTGACTCCACCGATAGATTAGTCATTGATTTGAATCGTCATCGTATGTTTCGTTACATTAATTTAACACTTCTTCCTTTTTCCATGCATTATAATTATCTGATTCAGTGTATCATTCAAAGCAGGATATTTTGATATTTGCAACCCTATGTATAAATGCCAGTTCTGTGGGGCAGCAATGTGTTACCAAGAACGCAAGCGGAAATCACGCGACACTGCAAATCCTAAGTTCAACATCTGTTGCAAGGGAGGGAAAATTGTACTGCCTATTCTCAAAGAACCACCACTCCTTATACAGAACCTTCTGTACGGTAAACAAAGTTCACCTGAAAGTAACAACTACCAAACCAATATCAGAACCTACAATGCAATGTTTTCTTTCAAATCACCAGGTATGAAATTTGACATAACATACTCTAATGGAATAGGGCCCCCAACTTTGAGGCTTCACGGGCAAACATGTCACAAAATTGGTGGTTTGCTACCAGCGGTCGGTCATCCACCGCAATATGCCCAACTCTATATCTATGACACCAATAATGAAATTGAAAATAGGATAGACTATTTTAGGTAATTGTACTGTTTTCAAATTTGTATTATTATTTTGCATTCAGTTCTATCTCATTAAAAACTACTATCTCACTTCAAACAGGTATAACAAAGGGATTATGAGAGATATTGTTCCCAAATTAAAAATTATGTTAGATGACTGTAATGTTCATGCCAAGGTTTTTAGAATGGCAAGGGATCTGTTGGAAGGTAATTCATTCTTAGACTTGAAATTAAAGCTCATTTATGATCGTCAACATGATGGTAGACTCTACAACACTCCTACTGTTTCCGAAGTAGCAGCACTAATTGTCGGTGATGTTGATTCGACCTCTAAAAGGGACATTATTGTCCATGCAAGGGATGGAGAATTACAGAGGATAGATGAGTTCCACCCGGCATACCTTGCATACCAGTATCCTCTTATTTTTGTGTACGGTGAGGATGGTTATCGAAATAATATACTCCACAAGTACCAACATGAGCATTTAGTTACGAAGCAAAATCGACAAACCATTAAAGATTGGTTGTGTTTTAGATTGCAGCAACGTGATACAGAGGCTAAGACTCTGCTCCACTCACGCAGACTTTTCCAGCAATTTTTGGTCGATGGATATGCAATGATGGAATCAGAGAGACTAAATTAGTTGCGCAAGAATCAGTCAAAATTGCGAGTTGGAAAATACAAGCAATTAAATGACCAGTATGGCAGTACTTCCCAAGACGTAACAGGTAAAAAAGGAAAAAGAGTTGTGCTCCCGTCATCTTATGTCGGAAGCAAGAGATATATGGACCAACTCTATTTTGATGGCATGACAATTTCCAGCAAACTAGGATTTCCAGACTTATTTGTGACGTTCACATGCAATCCGACTTGGCCTGAAATTTTGTAACTTTTGCCGGGGACTGGTTTGAAGCCACATGACAGGCCCGATATAATTTCCAGGATCTTCAAAATCAAATTCAACGAATTGATGATAGATTTAACCAAAAAACATGTTCTGGGCAGGGTAATAACATGTACGTCTCTTATGCAATTATGTCTTCTATTTTTATTTGTTGGCTACATTGAAATTTTGTTTCTGAGCTATGCAGTTTTTCGATTATTTCAGTTCTGTACACAATTGAATTTCAGAAGCGAGGACTGCCGCACACACATATTCTGTTGTTCTTGCATCCTCAAAGCAAATATCCCACCCCATTTGATATTGATGCTATCATATGCGCTGAAATTCCAGACCTGGTTCGCTATCCTGATTTATATTGTCTGGTCAAACAGAACATGATGCATGGTCCATGCGGTCTTGCCCGGATCACTTCACCGTGTATGAAGAATCGAAGATGTTCAAAATTTTTCCCAAAGAAATTCAATGAAGTTACCATAATTGATTCAAAGGTCTATCCACTATATAGAAGGAGATTAAAAACACACACAATTCTCAAATACGGAATATCATTGGACAACCGCCATGTTGTGCCATACAATGCTGGGCTACTTTTAAAATACCGTGCGCATATTAATATGGAATGGTGCAACCAGAGCACTTCCATCAAATATCTTTTCAAATACATACATAAAGGATATGATAGAATAACAGCTACAATAGTGAATTCCCAGTCAGATTCCCAAACTGGAATGGAACCAGTTGATGAGATAAAACAATATTTGGATTGTAGGTATGTTTCACCAAGTGAGGCGTGCTGGCGAATTTTTTCATATAATATCCATGGTCGGAAACCATCTGTGGAACGGATGTTTTATCATTTGATAGATGAGAAACCAATTTACTACACTGATTTTGCTCGCATGGAAGATATTTTAGAAAAAGCAAGTGTCACTGAATCAATGTTTACTGCATGGTTAGTCACTAATGCCAAATATGAAGAAGCCAAATTATTAACATATGCACAATTTGTCTCCAAATTTGTTTATGTCAGGACAAAACGTTTATGGAAGCCTCGGAAAAAAGGTTTCACAATTGGACGTTTGATATGGGTTCCGCTAACTACTGGAGAACTGTATTACTTGCGGATGATGTTGACAATAGTCACGGGACCAACCTCATATGAGGAAATACGCAAGATCGGAGACACTCAATTCCATTCTTTTCGGGATGCCTGTTTTGCAATGGGATTCCTTCAAGACGATCGAGAGTATATTGGTGCCATTAGAGAGGCAAGTGAATGGGGTTCAGGAGATTTTCTGAGGAGACTTTTTGTTGTTATGCTCCTGTCCGGAGCTGTAAATAGGCCAGTTCATGTTTGGAAAGAATCCTTTCAATTATTATTTGATGGAATCTTATATAAACAGAGGATTTTGGCTAATAATTCAGGTGACAGCATATTTAATCTCATTGTTTTCAGCTTTTGTGCATCACAGTCTCGGTAATTGATTTTTATATTTAACAACATTACTCTTCTGTATTGCAGATTTGGTGTTATCAGAATATCAATTGCAGAATTTGACATTAACTGAAATCGAAAAAAATACTACAAGCAAATCGAAGCACTCTCAAAGATTTTAAACCTATTCCATATCCAGATGATTATGTCCTGCGACAGCTAGGAAATATGTTTATATATGATGAAAGAAATTATGATATCCCTACAATGAAATCTGAATTTGCGAATCTGTTTGTGGCAATGACAGGTGTGTGTAAATGTTTATAATTACACTCTGTGTATTACATGTGTACTTCTTACATATCTGATTTTATCTTCTTAGATGAACAGAAGCTGATCTATGAACAAATTATGAGTGTTGTTTTGTGAACAAAAAGGCCAGGTTTTCTTTTTGCATGGGTATGGTGGTACGGGCAAAACATACATATGGAGAACATTAGCAGCTGCCTTGAGGTCAAAGCATAATATCTGTTTAACAGTTGCAACAAGTGGTATAGCTGCTCTATTATTACCCGGTGGCCAAACTGCACATTCAAAATTTAAAATACCAGTCCCCACGTTAGAAAATTCAACTTGTAAGATTAATTATGGCGATGAAGTTGCTGAATTACTAAGGCAAACAAAATTAATTATTTGGGATGAAGCACCAATGGCACACAGGCATGCTATTGAGGCGCTTGACCGGACATTGCAAGATGTAATGAGCAGTTACAGCAATTCTGATAGTGCCTTTGGGGGAAAAGTTGTTGTCTTCGGTGGGGATTTTTGAGAAATTTTACCAATTGTTCCTAGGGGAAGTCATTCTGATATAGTTCATTCTGCGATAAAGGCATCGTATATATGGCATTCTGTAAAGGTGTTAACTTTGACTAAGAATATGCGACTACACTGCGGCCATAATCAACATGAAACAAACGAAATGCTTGAATTCTCAAATTGGGTCTTAAAAATAGGTGAGGGCAGAATTTCTGAACCAAATGACGGATATGCCAACATTCAAATTCCAAATGAACTATTGATTACTGATTACACCGATCCTATTGACGCCATAATTGAGAGCACATATCCACAGTTCCTGTCTAACTTTCAATCGAATGACTACTTTAAGGGTAGAGCCATACTGGCTTTAACTTTGGAAGTGGTTGATCAAATTAATGATCGAGTTCTCACATTAATGCCAGGTTCCAACTTTATACCGTATCTATTTCATTATCTAAAACCATATTTTCTTTTTCCCACCTCACAATTTCATTTTGTCTACAAGTAACATACATAACTATTACAGTTCAAATTCTGTCGATAGATCTGAAATTCATGACAGTGGCGTTGTTGATATTCTAACACCAGAATTCCTTAGTTCCCTTGCTACCTCAGGATTGCCTAACCATCACATTAAATTGAAGATTGGAACGCCTATCATGCTTATGCGCAATATTGATCAGGCAGCCGGGTTATGCAACGGGACAAGACTCATCATAACAAGGATGGCAAATTATGTTCTCGAAGCATCTATAATGGATGGAATAAATTTTGGTAACTTAGTTTATATACCAAGAATGGATATGTCCCCATCACAATCTCCTTGGCCTTTTAAACTAAATAGACGCCAATTTCCAATTGTTGTTTCCTTTGCGATGATAATAAATAAATCACAAGGCCAATCTCTAGATCATGTTGGACTTTATTTACCAAAGGATGTTTTTACACATGGCCAAATCTATGTTGCACTATCCAGAGCCACCAACAAAAACGCAATCAAAATATTGATACACGGTGAAGATGATAAACCAAAAAACTCAACAACAAATGTTGTATATAAAGAAATTTTCAATAATATCAAGGTTGAACCTTATCATATTTATTCCTTACATCTTTCCTTTTCTATATGAATATAATAAATATCAAAATTTTCCAACACATTCACACCAATGCTACGACATTTACGCCAATCACGTTGCACATGAATGACACACCACTAAATATGCTTTTCGCAGCTGTTTGATCTGCCTCAGTATCAGCATTTTCCACATATAGTTCATTACCATCCATTTAATATGTTCACAGATTTTCCCAACTTCCTGTTACACCATTTATGCTGATCCTGCTCTGATCATTTTAAAAAGATAATGGGAAATGTTGCATTTAAAACTTAGACATGTCTATATATTGTGACCTCAAATTATATATTGTGAACTACATGCTGCCAACACCGGAGTTCTGCATTTGTTTTTCTTCCCCTTTTGACATTCTTCTTTGTTATTTAATTAATACATGCAACAACAATTTAATGTGCCTGTGCCGGTAACAGCAGAGCTTCATATTGAACAGCTTCCAGAGAATGAGCCACATGCTGACAATACCCGCCCTTTGCACCATCTACATCATTCTGATGTTGAACATCATCATGAGTTCCAACCAGTATGGTTGTGTTGAATACTGTGTGGTTTTGGGGTATCTTGAACATGTCGATCATTGTGATTTCTTGTTTGTCTTTATGTCACATGAAATATTCATTGAGCATATATTTTCATTGTTCAAAAAATTTACCAGCAGATAACATAAAGAAATTCCCATTATGTTGTTCTTAAATATGCTTTCATTAGTTTATGGTAACCAAATTTTATCACTTTTCATTTCTCATTTAGATGAAACATGAGACATGGTTTTCAGAAAACCCAGCATCACAATCACAAGAAAGTTTACATTTTATGTTTAACAGTTGTCATAATAAAGTTGCCAAATACTGTTATAATCAACTTCAAATGAATTATATATTCAAGGATAATAGTTATTACATCCACAAAAACTGATAACCACTCAAAAAGTGATAAAAACCAAAACAAAATATCATAAAGCAGATATTCCAAAACAACCATTACAGCCAAAATACTTGCAAACCTAAGCTGATAACAAACTATAACATTCAAAACATTCAAAACAAAAACTATAACGAAAACCAACTCTAAACAAAACGATTCTTTAACTTCCAGGAGTTTCAACACCAGCATACAACCATACCGGCCTTCAGCTTCCATCGCCACGCTCAACTGAAACGACAATTTCTTCTATAGGCGGATACCAAATTGAAAAATGCAGACGATCCCCATCTTTTATATCTCTATCTTTTGGAAAACGATACCAGCTCCCTAATAGATATTTCTCTAATTTCTTCGGTGTCTTCTTCACCTCGAAATCGTATGCAACAAATTCGTCCGAATCCCAGAGACGAACATAGTCAATGTGCCCACGAAGACATTTCCTGATGACATCAGTAGGAATTTTCTGCACATATACACAAATATTAGCAATGCATTTATCTCCTAATAATATAAACCTAAACTTATCAATGGAATTCTGCATTTACTTACAAGCACATTTTTCTTCAACTTCTTTGCATTCTTTACCACCACTGTCCAATTGGCTTCATGCTCAAACATAACAGGAGTTCCCCTACAATATATCACCGGAATAAAATTAGTTCATTTTCGGTAATACGTAATCTTACATACCCTCCAATACACAATTGTTTATATATGTGTATAATAAATTGCAATTACCTTCCCGTTCTCCCAAGACAGTATCCTGCTCCTATACCAGACATTGAACCCTTTTGTTTGATCTTTACATTACCACTGCAGACACAACAAAGTTTCCAGATTATTAAAATTGAGACAACAGAATGCCAAGTTTTCCCATTCAGCACCCAACCAACAAAACAAACATTAAATATAACTTCTTTACATTATAACATTCTTAAAAATACCTTTTCCTTTTTTGAAACGAATTCCCTGCTTCTTTAACAGACCCCACATTCTCTTCTTTTTCCTTTCCATAAAAACTGTACAAACACATCACTTTGTTAGTTACTTAGATTGACCCATTGAATACCAAATATGTTTTTGCTACAGTTTCCCCAGAATACACAATGCAAATAACTATTCCGTTATCAATCCAACACTAAACATACACATCGCAAAATACATATGCTATGAAAAATACTATCATGCAAATTATATCTTCAAAAAAACCCGGACATAATAACTTGCATGCAACTGCTACAGTTACATGTATTCTGTCCCAACCTTCCAGCAACTGCCGCGCGTTCTGGTTCCATGACGAACTTCTCCCTCCATATCCGAACAAGCTGCCGTTGTTCAACACCCTGGCGAAACAACATCTCCCTGCCAAGCTTATCTCATTGCTTTCTCGGCCCCATCCCACACTCTTGGTCTGTCCTCGCCAACACCGGAATTAACTGCTACACGATCCTTCTCTCTGTTTGCAAAAAAACCAACGTTACATTTTTAGTTCCCCACTGCGATACAAATAGTAGTGCCACCACACACCCTTCTCCAAAGTCATGTCGGTCCATACCCACCTCTTCACATTCCACTATTGCCTTTTTAAAATTATTTAATTCACTTACTTTATTTATTAATGTTTGTTATACAAAAAATTAACTCAATTTTCAAACCAATGATTGTCTAAGCTTTTTCATGATGATAACTTATTAGTTTGGATAAACAATTCCAGTTTCCAAGATAACATATTTCTATTTATTCTACTCATAAATAATTTGCTTTATTTTATTCCCAGTATTTTTAAAATACAATCTATAAATAAATATCTCAGTTGTTTCCACTACCATCCTTATTCATTCAACGACCCAAAATGCAATACCCATAATAACCTATACAAATAAATTACATAAATAAAAAGTTACAAAACTACCATAGTCTATTATATATTTTGCAAACACTGAAACCACTGTTGCCAACCACGCTTCCTAAAACAAGACACCCATGTCTGCAGATCGCCCATGCCGGCTCCCTCAACGGTACGTAAACTACTCCTATCTTTCTTACCATTTCCCTTTAATTGTTATACGCTTTCTTTATCAGGTTCATACTCATCCGCATTCCTGTTTTCAGCAACACCGACATGCAAGATGTTGACGTAACCGTAAAAAAAATGATTGTCGAAGTCGCTACAACTGCTGAGGACCGCCGCCGCCTTAAGGGCGTCCTTACTAGGGAAGACTATCTCAAACTATGTCTGGAAACGGATTCAGAGAAGCAAACAGTAGGGCGCAACATGCAACCTTGCAACCCGGGTATGCTTCCACTATTTCCTTTGCATGCATGTTTACCCATTGCCTTATCAAACCCTAACTAATTCCCCTATCCTTCCATTGCAGCAACATTGGTGCAGAGTTGGATCGCCTACGCCGGAATACGAACCAGCCCCTCCCAAACAAAAGGGTCTCATTTGCTGCAGATCCTATACAGGTTACTTCACCTCCCCAGGTTGTAACCAATCAACCGCAAAACCTGCACTCCCAATGGGCGCCAGGTATAATCTGCCAGAACTGAGCTAAGGACTTATATTATGCTTCAACTATGTCATATAAGCTATAAGAATGGTCTGTGTTATGTGAAATTTCATCCAATTTTACCCTATTTGCAGTAACTTAATTCGATTCTAAGATATGATTTAGCAAGTCTACTGAATGAAATTCGGTTGTGTTCATTAGATTACTTCAATCTAAAAATAATTTAATTACTTTACATAATATGAAATAAGGAATGCAACATTTCCATGTTGACATTCTAGAAACAATATTACTTTCGTTTCTCATTCTCACGAATGCGATTTTTTTTTTAACTCATCATTTTGGTTTTATGATTGAGTTCAACTCTTTGCAAGAATGAATTTGTTTTGGAACAATGAGTAAACTTCATTGCTGTTGAATACGTTTAAATTTCTAAAACACTTTTTGCTGGTCTAACAAACAAACAAAAGTTTCATTTCTTATTATATATTTTTTACTTGCTCAATTGTTGTAATCTGCTCAAGTCATCTTATCTTATGGTGTCACAAGCATAGAGTTAGAGCCTTTAATTGTCCCACATTTAAACTTTTTGCGTTTCATTGCTAATCTTTTGTTTTACTGTAACAGCTGCAATTGAATATGTTCTTATCTTTTACTAAAAACATATATTCTATGTCTATAGCTTCTAGGAAGCCCCTCCCACAGGTCATCTAAATTCTAGCTCTGCTTTTAATGAACCAGATACACTAATGGCCCAAAGGGCAAGGTATACCTCACATATGACACTTTTATGTATTGCCAAAACTAACTTCATCCTACATTCATTACTTATTACTACTGCTTCTATTGTTTTCATGTTATGCTAGAAATCTCAAATCATGGTTGAGACAGAAAAAGGAAATTGACGACCAATTACAACAACTGAATACAAACACATCGCAGGTCCAGTCTTAAAAGGATGACCATTCCCTGTCTGAGAACATCAACCGAACTCAGCATCCTATACACATAATGCAAGGGAACAACACCACTGAGAAAATCCAGAATAAGAATGACGTTCCAATCAACCTTAGGTAATCCGTAACATAACTAAACACATATGCTGCATTGCAACCAACAACCACCACTTCACTCTCAATCTGTCATCGTCATTTCACCTTTATCGTAATCACTATCTCTTCAACAATCATTACAGGTCTTCAATGCACAAACAGGCTGCCATGCAAACATCTGATAACCAACAATCTGATTGGCAGATGTTGGATGATGAACAATGCAACAACGAATTCCACTGGGAAAAGAGAATCACTTTCGGATTCAAGGTTACAAAGAATGTCATGGTAAGTTCCAAATTACATAGTCCTTCAACATAATAGAGTTACTGCAGACAAATTCTATAACTCAGTCTTATGGTACCATTTTGGCAGCATTTTCCAAACAAGGTTACACGTGAAATTTTGCACGTCAACCAGACAGCGATTGAATTGGTCGATGTAGATGACGGCAGAATTTATCAGGCTGATGTGCGTTCTGCACGCCGTAATGGGAATATCAACAAGATGGAGAAGTTTATGACAAATGGCTGGTACCAGTTTGCTGTGAATAACAGGCTTGGTAGAGGTGATATGCTTCAATTCACAATAACAATTCCTCCCCAAAGGCTCTATGTCTCCGTTGTTAGAAGACATGAACACCCTTAGATTGTCAACGGCATGTTGCCACTTTGTATCATCGAACAATTCTATGTTTGGATAATGACTATTGCCTTAACTTTGTAATTTCCCGCTTTTCAACAAGACATGTTATTTTGTTACATATGCTAGATACTATCAGATATTTATTTTTCTGGTATGCGTCTAATTACTAAGCAGCTTTGGCTTTATTATATTTTTAGAATTATAATTTCTGATGTTATCTCATAATTAAATTTAATCAAATTCTCATAATCAAATATGTAATAAAAAAAATCAAAGTATACATGACATATTATACTTTTTCTTTAACCCATCAAACGTTTTTATTCATACAAATTCCAGAATATCAATCAATTAAATCATATAATACAAAATCAATTCAGATATTTAATCATGTTAATATAAAAATTAATGAATATCAACAATTATTACGGTGTTAAAACAAAATTAATTCAATTTCCATCTATTGAAATTAAAGGCAAGTCATTAACATTCATTTCTCATCATAGTAAGTTTGTATATAATTAATCATGTTAATATAAAACTCAGCCAATTAAATTAGTGACAATCACCCATTATTCCTTATTCCTGTGTTAACACAAAATTAATTCAATTCCCATCTATTAAAATTAATAATAACTTTTCAAATAACTTATATAATATTTTTGTTTATTTTATTGGAATAAATTTGGTTGCACCAATTTAATTAATAAAAATAAAATTAAGTATTTATTGTATAATTTCAAAAAACTTACAAATTTGATTAATTTTATTAAAGTTATAATGCATATTAATTACTTTTAATGAAATAGTAACCAAAATCATTCAAATCTTGATAAATATATTGATAAATTAAATATATTCAATTATTGTATATTTTTACTTTTAATTAAATCTCATTTTTATTAATTTTATACACTTTACAATTTTCTCCCCTTTTAAATATAAACATATACTTTATAATCAATTTTTTTTGCTTATAAATCAAAACGTAATTATTGATTTGAGGAAAAACCAAAATTTTTGATAAACTATTTATTCACTATAAAATTTTCAAAACCTATTACATTTTATTATTATTATTAGTTATGTTTTTTTTTTTATTTCGAATTTTGATTTTAGTCACTAATATTAAATAACTTGAAAAATACTGCTTTCATAAAATTATATTTTGACCAATCTTTAAATTGCACCTCTTTTTAATAACCATAATTCAAGTTTTGTAGAAATCATTAAAGTATAACAAAAAATACTAAAAATCATTTATATCCATGGTAGAATATCAAACAATCAATTAGAATATATTCATCAACAATCAAATAAAACAAACTCCTCATATTTTTAAAACAAAAGACAAACTTAAAATAAGAGATCAACAAACATAACATTCAAATTAAGATACTTTAGTAGACCAGTACATGATACACATCTATTTATATATCAAACTATCTTGCGACACCTAACAATGAATTCTTAAAAAGTAATCCACGTCATCCTATTAGCTTACGTGTACAACTTCTACTAAACCACCAATCAAAACACCGCTATCTACCAACACCGCATGTGACATTCTTTGACTCTTTCCATACCAAAACTCCTTTTTTTTCCTTCCATAATTCTCCAATATCTGGCTATGCTAACTTGCAAATATAAAACTAATGAAACTTTCTCATTATAACTAGATAAGGATGTTATGTGGAAGTGGTCTCAAGTAGGATAAGAAAGTAATCAAAGAAAGGTAAGTTCTCATCACTACATGTGTTGTTCTTGGAGAATTGATTTGGATTTCTCTTATTACTGTTTGATTTTCAATTTTCGACTAATTGATTTTTTATTACAATTGCATCATTAGTTATGTGTATGGTTGTTCTGGCAAAATTAGATTTTAGATTTCTCCGATTACGATTCCATTTTTCCATTCCTATAATTTCTTTCGACAAATAGATTTTGGATTACGATTGTAACATTAATTATATTTGAGTCTGTTCTTGCACAATTTAGGGGTAAGATTGCAGCATTATTTATGTGTGTGACTATTCTTGCCGAATTTGATTTTGAAATAAATTTATTTTAAATTACATTTAAATAATTAATTATATTTTTAAATAAATTTATTTTAAATTATAATAAAATAATTAATTATAGCTATTATTGTTAACGATCAAAATAATATTCATCATATTATTGTCAAATTATAAATAATAAACATAAATATTAAATAAATGACTAATTAGATTATTTTCAATCAAATGTACACATTTTTTTATATTATTATGACATTTTCATTTTACATCTTTATAAACTACATGATTAGAAAATACTTATAATGTATTATATATATCAATCATTATCTCAAATATTAGTTATATTACACGAGCATAGAAAGATTACTAAAATTAATATCTTTCTTATATATGAATATAAATAAAAAATATTTATATAAAAATAATGCATAATAAATATTTATTAAAATTGATCCATCACCATTTAACATACATTTTAGCTATCTGAATCATTGGTACCTTTGATTTAAAATATTAAAAGACCATTAATTAAAATATTAAAAGTAAAATTAATTTGAATCATCACAAAATAATTTAGTCTTTATAAAAAATCTTCATTTGTGAACTGAATTTAAATATTTAGTACCAATAAAATATAATAAATAGTTTAGATATAATTATCTAGAAACTATTGCAATACATTTCCCTTTAACCGTTAATTTTAAGGTCATAAAATCATTTTTTAAAAATTATTAAAAAAGTGATTAATTAAAATTAATGTCAACATTCTCAAAAATAAATAAAAAAATTCAACGCCATCATTTTAAAAAACTGAAAGTTGATAAAATATTTACAATGAACTATATTTAACGTTATACAAAATTAAATCAATAATGGATATAATAAATATTTAAATTTTGTATTATTATAATTATTACTAAAAATTGAAATAATGACTATAAATTTAAATAGGTCAGTTTTTAAATCAATAAAAAAAACGACGAATTGATTGACTTCAGTTACTTTTGGTGGCTTAAGGTGCATTATAATTCATAACTCTTCCAATGTAAAATAATTGAATTCAATTACATTATACTTTTGAATTAATTATATCTATATGTAATTTTTTATTATTACCAAATAATAATATCACATCAAATTCACAACTGTTTATTTCACAGTAACAATAAAATATTATCAATTTCATTTGAATAAATTTAAATAAAAATTATCTTGAATTTTTTTTTGAAAAGTTTAGTATCTATAAAACTATATTGACAATAAAATAATAACACTAAAAATTTAATAAAATTTTTAATTATAATTATATTGAAACTATTCATTTTCCATTAATTTTTAATATTATCATTTTAATATACTACATTAATTATACAAATATTTATCTAAAATAAATATAATTTTTTTATGTGTAAAAACGTATAAATATTATTTATTGGCATTCATTTCATATTATATTTCAACTTTGGTAAAATTGCTACTATTTACTTATAGATTAAATAATTGACTAATTTAATGTTATTTTAATTAAGAATTAATTAGATTCTAATTGCGTTATAATTAAGAAACAATATTAATTTATTAAATGTTACACACAATATTCATTTATAATTATGAGAATCCAATTTTTCAAGATGATAATGAATTTTATAATAATTAACAATTAATTAGATTCCAGTTCCAATATAATTTATAATTAATACTATAGTTAGTATGGATATTCATTTAGACGTTTTAAAATTACAGATATGAGAAAATAAATATGAAGAGCATCACAAAAAAATTACCAAAATAAATTTTTTACTTATATATTATTATTAAAAATGAAAATAAATAAAAGAGATCATTTTTTACATCATTTCATTTATCTTTATAACAAATTTTAATTTTAATTTTTAATAATCAAAATAATATTTCGTATATTATTGTTAAGTTATAACAAACATCGATTTACATTACTAATTAAATTAGATTAAACCAAGTATACATATTTTTTTATTATTGGGAGAATTAAGTTTTAAACCTTTAATAACTAGAGACATAATAAATATATATAATGTATTGTATATGAATTATTATCTAAAATATTAATAACATTACATGAATATAGAAAAAGTTATTAAAAACTAAATATTTTCCGTATACATAAATATAAATAAAAACATATATTATTATAGACAATATTCATAATTAATATTTATTAAAATTGATTCATTCCCATTTAACATAAATTTTAGCTATATGAATTATTGCTACCCATTAATTAAAATATTAAAATAAAGATAATTTGAATCATCAAAATTGAATATTCTCTCAATAAAAAAATTAGATTTATTTATCACTAATAAAAGATAAGGGTCAACTATTTTTTAAGACAAAAATGTCAGAAATCATTGTAAAAGAAATTATTGAATCATAAAAAAAATAATGTTGATAAAATATTTATAATAAACTAAATTTAAAGTTTTTTTCAATTAAATTCAATAATAAATTTTTAAATTTTGCATTAGTAAAATGATTACAGAAAATTGAAAAATGCATATGAAAAATAAATATACTATTTTATTTCACTTGACCATTAAAAAATACCTATAATACTCTATCCAAAATATTAATAGCACATTATAAAATGTTACAAAAATAAAATATCTTAGTTTTAATAATAATTTAATAAAAACATGTATTATTATTATTATTATTATTATTATTATTATTATTATTATAATCATTTATACCATTTTTGAAAAACCAATATATATATCACATGAATTAATAACAAAAAATAAAATCGATGAATTAATGGAGTTCGGTTAATTATATGAATTGATGAACTTCACTTAATCACATTGTGATCAATATAATAATAAAATTTTATTGTGATTTAAGATTCCTTATAACACATAAATCATACAATTTAACTAATTGAATTCTATTACGTTAAATTTTTGCTTAATTGTGTCTATTTGTAATTTAACATTTTTTAAAAAAAAACTATTACTTAATAATAAAGGTTCGTCAAACTCACAACCATTTATTTTTTAATGACAGTAAAATATCATCTATTTCATTTGTGAACTAAAATTAAATATTTATTACCAATAAAAATTTATTAAAAAGTTTAATTATAATTATCTTTGAATCTATACATTTTTCTTTAATCATTACTATTATCATTTTAATACATTATATTATTTATACAAATTCTTATTCCTAATTAAAAAATATATTATTTGTATATAAGTACGTATAAATATTAATTATTAACATGATATAACTATTATTTTATATTATATTTCAATTGTTGTATAATTGTTATTGCTTATTTATATATTAAATAATTGGTTAATTCAATTTTATTATAATTAAGAATTAATTGGATATTAATTGCATTATAATTTAGAAATAGTAGTCATTTGTTAATCGTTGCAGAGAATATTAATTTATTATTATAACAATTAGATTTTACATGTTTATTAATTAATTTCATGACATTAATGGATTCCAATTATATTATAATTTATAATTAAGATTCATTTGTTAACCATTTTAAAGAATACTCATTTAGACTTTTAAAATTTATATGCATAGGAAAGACGTGCGTTATAGGTATAGAAAAAGACATAGGAGCAAATTGTTGTATATAAATAATATGTTAACTTTTTAATTACCATACAATAACAACAATTATATTCACTACATATCCATATAATTAGATATAAATAAAGATCTTATACCATTACATCACAATCTATCATAAAAAAAATATAAAAATAGTTTTCATAATGAAACATACAAATCAGTGAAATGCCTAAAAAAGACATTATTTTGTGAATGATGTAACAAAATATTCAAGACTTAGACTTTACAATTCCATGTCATTATTTTGAATGTGTTACCATTAAAATAATTTCAAAAAGAGTTGGAAAAGCAGTGTTCTCTATTGTAATCTTTTTTCAAAACTTATCCTACAACAATATGAATCATACTATATAACTATATGCATGTTTCTTTTTCGAGATAATTGAAGTTCTTGATACTCTTGAATATGAAGAACATGTTTACGTACCAGGAAAACCTACAAAAATTCTCGGGATTGAGTTGAGGCTACAAGAGTAAGATATATTCATCATAACTTTTCAGCTGCACATATTTTCTCATTCATATATAATTTAAGTATATTAAATTATACAATATCCCATGAATAAAATCTTATTTTATTTTAGCGACCCTATTCGTAACCCGCGCATCGCGCGGGTCTTATTCTAGTTACCATAATTTGAAAACTTAGTCAACAAAAGACAAACTTAAAATAAGAGATCAACAAACATAAAATTCAAATTAAGATACTTTACTACACCAATACATGATACACATAACCATAATTTGGAAACTTAGTCACTCGAAAACCACTTGATGTCATAAAGTTCTCCTAGTCGTACTCATGCTCATCATCATCATCAGAATCATACATATCAATCTCGAGTTCTTCATCATCTGCTGCATCAAATTTGTTAAACCTCCTACCCACTGTTCCTGATTTACTTAATCTTTTTCTCTTCTGCCTTTGTCGTACAGCAACAGGGCGATGTGCCTGATGTAAAAAACCAGTAAAGGATTATTGTGAAGAAGAACAACAGAATATTTCATGTGTCCTAAAGACAAACAACAAATCACAAACATCGACATATTCAAAATACGCCAAAACCACACAGTATTCAACACAACCATACCAGTTGGAACTCATGATGATGTTCAACATCAGAATGATGTCGATGGTCCAAGGGGCGGTTATTGTCAACATGTTGTTCATTCTCTGGAAGCCGTTCAATGTCAAGCTCTTCTGTTACCGGCACAGCCACATCAAATTGTTGTTGCACCTATTAATTTAATAACAAAAAATAATGTCAAAAATGGAAGAAAAACAAATGTAGCACTATATATAGAATTTCAACCCAAAAAAACCCATCCATTTACAAAATTTAACCTCCACTACTTGATGGACAACAACAGGATGATCTCGGTGGTGCAGAACTTGGGTATTGTCAGCATGTGGTTCATTCTCTGGAAGTCGTTCCATCACAAGCTCCGCTGTTACCTGAACAACCACATGAAGTTGTTCTTGCACCTATTCATTAAATCACAAAAAATAATGTCAAAGGCGCAAGAAAAGCAATTGTAGAACAGTATATAGTTTTTCAACCCATAAAAACCATCCATCTCCGAAATTGAACCTCCTCTGCTTCATGCACATCGGTTGCCTGTGGTAATGTCGTCAATGGATGCATTACACCCGCGCTATGCACTGGTGTAGCCTGTGAACCCTGCTTTCCATCATTGCTGGCCATATAAGCAGTACTAACTTTCGAAATTGTTGTTTCTGTGGATAACAGAAAGAAGGTTATATATAAACTTTAGCATAACACTCTTAATCTTCTCCCAACATTGGTAATCCAAAACCATTAATTAGTTTGGAAAATGTATTATTGGAAGATACAGAGACAAATAATTGCTACTCATAAGCAAAATTAATCGCAAGTCGGTTATAATTTGGCTTTAAAACCCCACTTATTCCAATTCTATACATCAATCTACCGGTCTATATTTATATTAGTAGTGTATCTTACTTTACACAAATTTTCTAATAAAACTCAACATTTCTGTGAAATTGACCTAACTCAATTATCACCTACAATTGTGCTCACAAACCACTGCCACAAAAAAAAAAACGATTTCTGTGAAATTGACCTAACTCAATTAACCATACTTTAAAAATTAACAAAATACAACCTGAACAATCATATTCTATAGATCCACTGTTGTCACCAGTTCCCATTAACCATAGACGCCTTATTTCCATAACGTGACATTGTTGTTTCCATCTGCCAAAACCAGTATATTTATTCTCACCAAAACAAAATGAGCACATTAACTCCTGAACAACACAGACCTGCAAATTTAAACACCAAACAGCAAAACACCAGCAGCCAACACTACCACAAGAAAAAAATACAAATAGAAACATTTGTGGTTTCCAAAGAATAAACCTGTTAACCACAGTCACACTTTGGATCTAGCCACCCATCTTAAAACCTCATACATGGAACACTTTAATGACCACACCTTTAAAATAAATCTGTAACTTATATATTTTGAACTAATATAATGACATTTCCATTTCAATCACTAAGCTGCCAAACTAAGCACACTAAACATGTTAAATCTGCACATTTTGCATGTAACTTTGTCAAAAAACATCACCTCAAACCAACAATAAAAACTCTATCAGCAACCATTACTATCAGACCCTGTTTCATTACACAACAAACATAATTAACCTTAAAAACTAATAAATAAACACAGCCTAACCAATCGAAAAACCAAACAGAAAATTAACATAAACTTAACAGAAAATTAACAGAAAATGCCATTAATCTTAAACATAACAGTTAACAGAAAATTGACAATACATTACTAATTTCAACAACTAACTCTTTTGATTTTCCACAACTATCAATGTTTCTCAAACATTTCACTCAATATCAAAGTTTCCCCCCAGATTCAAACATCCAAACATATACTTATTCAATCACAAAGCTTACATAAATCTGTTCAACACAATTAAAATCAACACAAACTTGAGACCTTCTCTAAATCACAACATAACCTCAACTTCAACTGATATAAATGAACAACATACTGAATTTATATTTAAACATTTCCAATACAGATTTAACATAATTCTGCGCAAAATTGTTACACCATCATACATACTTAAACCTAAAACTAAAATCTTCATACATACTTTTATCTTATTTACGATTTAATAACTTAACCATCATTCTGTTCCCAGGAGGCTTGCGAATGCAGAACCCAACTCTATCCCCATCCTTCAAATCTCTTTCCTTTGAATACTCATACCAACCATGCCCAACAAACCTCTCCACATGGTACCATATATCACGAATATGGAGCTGACAATTGTAAATCTTTTTCATATCACAGTCATACATCAAAACTCGATCGGATTCCAGCCCCGCACACTCCTTAATCACGTGTTGCGGAATTTGCTGCACAATCACAACCAAAAAACCCTATTATACCATATATATTCCTATATGAACTTTACAAATAATATGTCTTCATTACATACTTACCAGCACATTCTTTTTTGCAGTCGTCGCACACAGTATATCCTTATACCATACAACAAACCTAACCATTACAACCAAAGCAACACTGTTTAACAAACATACAAGACCTAAAACCTTAATAGACAACATGAAATGTATGCTTTACCTTTTCCCCTCTGTCTGCAAACCACCACTTCTCAACAATGTTCCTCCTTCGAGCCTCTCACCACCTCTCCCCCATCATTGCCTTTCCGGTCCGTTTTGTGTTTGCGTCGTCTTCTCCAGCCGCTGATGAATGCTTCAAAATTTTACTTTTCCTTCTTTTCCCATTTACAATTATTTCTAATATTTCTCAATTTCCCCCAAAATTATTTTCCCTTCTTTCTTTTTTAAATACTATTACAAAATATCAATTAATTGTTATATAAATTATTTTCTTTTTATCAATACAACCTTATCTCAATTATATTCTTCAACATATAAAATTTCCATACAATTCTTATTTTTTTTAAATATCTTTTTGGCTTAATTACACTTTTGGTCCCTATGTTTTGACCAACTCACGAAATTGGTCCCTATGTTTTAAAATTGAACGAATTAGTCCCTATGGTTTAATGTTTTGTGCAGTTTTGGTCCTCCATCCCAATTTTGATCCAAAAACGTACATGAACAGTGCATGTCCGTACATGAACAGTGCATGTCCGTACATGAACAGTACATGACCGTACATGAACAGTGCATGAACAGTTGGATCAACATTGGGATAGGGGACTAAAACTGCACAAAACATTAAACCATAGGGACTAATTCGTTCAATTTTAAAATATAGGGATCAATTTCGTGAGTTGGCCAAAACATAGGGACCAAAAGTGTAATTAAGCCTATCTTTATTTTAGCATATATTATTGATGTAAACATATTTTGGTAAAACAATTTTGTTGTTATTTTAAAAATATGTCTTTCTTTTAAAAATAATTAACTATTTTAGTAAAACAATTTGGTTTTTTTTATTTATAGTTTTATTATATTTTTAAAACAAAAGCGTGCGTATCATACCAGTACCCGGACAAACACGGATATTTATTTATGTTGATAATATTTATTTATTAAATTAAAAAAATATTTACAAATACTATAATATTATATGATATTTATAAAACTAAATCATTACATACATATTTTTATAAAACTACCAAACGATGCCCACAGATATTGATTTTTTTTTTAAACTCTAAATTATATTTTTTATATTTATTACTTTTTATTAATCATATTTTAAAAATATATCATAGATATTTGTAAAAATACTTACATAAAATCTATTTATTTATGTTAATAATATTTATTTATACAATTAAAATAATATTTTCTAATACTATAATATTATTTGATATTTGTAAAACTAAATTATTACGTAAATATTTTTATAAAAGATACCAACTGATGTCTACGAGTATTGATTCTATTTTTTAAAAATATATATTATATTTTTTTATATTTACTATTTTTTATTAATTCTATTTTTTCCCAAATTTTAAATGAAAATAAATACGCGTTACCAACAGGTATTCGTGCGAACGCACGGGTATCATACTAATATTTAGTAAATCAGAAATTACTAATTTTTATTAGGCTAAAATACAGTTTTGGTCCTCCTGTTTGTCAAAATTCACGGTTTTGGTCCCCCATTTTAATTTTTAACAGTTTTGGTCCCCACCCCTCACTGTTCATGTACGGACGTGTACTGTTTATGTACGGACATGTACTGTTCATGTACGGACCAGTTACTGTTCATTATTTTTTTGGGCAAAAATTGGGGTGGGGACCAAAACTGTTAAAAAATAAAATAGGGGACCAAAACAGTGAATTTTGACAAACAGGAGGACCAACACTGTATTTTAGCCTTTTTATTAATTATATTTTGTTTAAATATAAACAAATATATTCTGAAAAAATACATTATACTTCCTCCGTTCCACAATGAGTGACCCATTTGGAATAAAATGATGTCCCAAAATGTATGACCCATTTCATTTTTCAATGCAACTTTTCCTATTTTACCCTCTAATTAATACTACATCCGTTCCTTTTTAAGTGTCACTTTTTTATTTTTTACACATACCAAGAAAGCTAATCAACATTACTACTTTTTATACAATAATTATCTTTTTATCTATAATATCCCTACTTATTTATTACATTTATTTTACTTTTTCTCTCTCTTCAATAAAACATAGGGGTAATTTTGATAAAAGTGCAATCAATACTTCCTTAAACCTAGCAAGTGACAATTAAAAAATAACAAAAAATTATTCTAAAAGTGACATTTAAAAAGGAACGGAGGGAGTATTACTTTCATCATTCCCAATATATTACAAGGGCACTTTAGTAAAATTATCATTCTCTTTCCTTCATTTATTCTCTTTTTCTTAATTTGTGCGAAAAGTCAACTGAATCACTCATTGTAGAACAGAGGGAGTAAGAACAAATATATTCTGAAAACAAATACGCGTTGCAGACGTGTACGCACGGGTACCGTACTAGTATCAATTAAAACAAAATGGTATCTGCTCAGATCTCTCTCTCATTCTTACTTTCCTCTTCTTCGCAAGGAAATACCCACCGGAGCACCACGAAACCGGTCGGAGAAGACGATGGCGCGCGGTGGCTGTCGCCGTCCTTCTCCGGCCACCCTTCAAAACACCTCTGTCCTACATAAATCAAACTTCTGAGTTCAAAACTGAACTCAAATTTCGCAAACCCTTACCCTAACTCACAAAAATTCGAAACCCTAAATAGACCTAAATCTAAAAAATAACGAGCAAAACAAGCAAAAGACAAGGGGCTATGGAACAACAATGCACGAGGAGTACGAATCAAGGCTCAAAAGGCACTAAAGAAAGGAGACTTACCCAAATCGGAGCAACTCCGATCTCAACTTTTCCGGTGAAGGTACGAACTTTCCTCCTTTGCTCTTGTTTCCTTTTCTGCCTACTTCTTCCAATCTTTCTTCTTTACTTCCAATGTCGTTGTTGTGTATGAGCGTTTGAGCTCACAATATTTAGAACTTCAGTGTGAAGTTCAGAATATGTTGATTTTTTTTTTTTGAGCTTTTAGTGAATTTTAGGGTTTTTTTCTCCTCCTGATGATGAATAGTGATAGGTTATATATATAGGACTTGATTAGGGCTTTACGTGCGTGAATTTGAAAACCGTTGGGTGAGCTAGAAAATTTTGTACGATGAAAGATGTTGGTGAGGCATAAACTTGAGTGGAGAGACGTAGTGGTACGAATTCTGCAAATTGTTCCCTTGGACAAACTTTGTCTGTAGTGAAAGATAGTACTTAGGGTCCCACCCTCTTTTTGCTTTACTGATTGCAAAAAAAAATATTCACTGCTATGCACCTTTGAATGACAAATTGTGATAAGTTTGCTTGAATTAAAATGCTCTAAGTTTGCAATAGGACATGAAATGAATTAGATTAAAGAGGAATGCACCTAAATTGAAACCTGATTGAATATGGAATGAGTTGGAATGAATTGAATGTTATGTGAATTTGAAATGATTGAAAAAGAAGAATGTAAATGTGAGTTAATAAGTCTGTTATGATGCTAATGGAAATTTTTTGTGAATTATGGTGTATGCCTTGATGTATATGAAATGCTGCATGATAGTAAAATGAAATGGTTGCATCTTGAATTAATTGAACCCTGAATGTGAAATGCTTGAATTATAAAGTGAAACTTGAAACTTGAATGTACACTTGAAATAGGTTGAAATGAGATACTTGAATATGAGACCTGCAACTGAACTTGAATTGGATAAAATTGCTTGAACTGAACTTAATTTAGAATTGAACTCGAAACTGGACTTGTATAGGAGTGGATTGAGACTTGTTCTTTTTCTTTTGAAACTTGGATGAAACTTGAACTGGTTGGCTTTTGATTGGAATTTATGAATTTATTTGATAACTTGAATGAAACTTGAATTTGTTTGATATATGATATCTGTGTGAACTGTAATTGAAACACATGATTGAATGGATATGTTTGAGTGATGATGTGTATATGCTGAATTTGTAGGCATGATGGATTGAAAATGAAGTAAAAATGAATCTGAACATGTCTTGCCATCTTGATTGAATTGGGAAACTCTAATGTATTTTTTGTTTGGCACCTTGAATTTGAACTTGATTGTAATTCTTGATGTAAATTGGGACTTTGTTTGAATCATGGATGGAACTAGATAATCTTGATTTTAAATTGGAACTTGCTTGAATCATGAATTGAACTCTGTGATCTTGATTTTGAATTGGAACTTGTATGTTAAAAAATAACCATTAACAAATGATGTGGTTGCGTCATGTTGCAGGCTGCTAGTGATGATAATTTGTAAGCATGATGGATTGAAAATGACAAGTAAAAATGAATCTGAACATGTCTTGCCATCTTGATTGAATTGGGAAACTCTAATGTATTTTTTGTTTGGCACCTTGAATTTGAACTTGATTGTAATTCTTGATGTAAATTGGCACTTTGTTTGAATCATGGATGGAACTAGATAATCTTGATTTTAAATTGGAACTTGCTTGAATCATGAATTGAACTCTGTGATCTTGATTTTGAATTGGAACTTGTATGTTAAAAAATAACCATTAACAAATGATGTGGTTGCGTCATGTTGCAGGCTGCTTGGATATCATCACTAGCTCTTCCATTCTAATCCATCAGCTGCCAAAGGATCAAAATGGAGGACATTTGCATAATTCTTCAGCTGCATAGCAGTGCACAACGCATAATATGAAGTAACAACAACCGTCATGTTTCGTTCCGTGCATATTTTTCCAAAATTGGTCGACACTTGCGGATGGCTGGTTTGCGACAAAAAGCATTGACTGGAGCATTGGATTTCTGCCAGCATATTTCAAAACACTTCTCTAAATAGGTTACAATGAAAAACATTGATTTGAATCACATGTAACAGCTTGTTGTTTATCTTTGCACCAGGGACTTATAAATTTGGCAAATAACAATTTTTTTGAAAGGATTTTGTAAATTGTAATTAGATCTTTGGTTGAAACTTAGCATTTGGATCCTGTGATTGAATATTGAAATGAACTTTGTAACTTAAACATGAAATTAAGACAAGAATATGGAATTGAAATCTCATATGGAATATGGAATTGGATCCTGTGGACAGGTGAGTTTGCTGAGAAATGGTATAGGATGGATGTAGATGAGATGAAATGGAAGTTGTTGCTTGTTGATGGTGATAGTGGTCTTTTGGAAAAACGTTAGAATGATGAGATGTTGAATCTGATGGCTTTGGTGTGGGTTGGTAGGGAGGAATAAAAGGAGTGAAATTATTTTGTTGGTAGAAAGGTGTGTAATAGTCATATGCAGGTTGTAGATGTGGTGTGTATCCATGGTTATAGGACAAATTTTGAGATGGAGTTACAAGAGAAATGTTTGTGGAATAAGATGGAAATGAAGGAGTAACAGTGGTGATATGGATAAAATTGAGTAGTGAAAGATGGAGGAAATTGGTATGCCATGGAAGAGCTTGAGTGCAAAGATGAAAGCACCAATTGTTAGGGAGAAAATTAGAGCCCTAACAAAACTAGAGAAAGCTATAAATTCTAAATAAAATAAAAGACAAATAGAATTAAGAGAGAGATAAAAATAAAGACTTTCATTGATTTTCTTGATTGATTCTCAAATAGCACATTACACTTTAATATATAGAACCCTAAATGCATAATAGCCATATATGTGGCATAATCTCAAAACCTTAAGAACATTCTAGAAATATTAAAATACTAAATAATATATTAAAACTACTAAATAAAATATCTAATATTACTCTCTATCACTACTTACCCCTTCAAAATCAACCTTGTCCTCAAGGTTGTAAATTTATAAAGAGAATATAATTTTTTTTTTTTTTTGAAAATTAAAAGGACTCTCGGGCAGTGCACTAAGAAAGTGTTAAGAGACTGTTTTAATTGATGGTTCAGAGTAATATATGTGAAGGGAACCACGTGAAGGGGACCCACAGCAATGAGAGTTGGAGTGTGGAAAAATGAAAAGATTCTTACGCATGCTGGTTAGTAGTGGTCACAGCAAAAATAGAAAGAGGATAACAACTATTTTTTTCTTCTTTTCTTTCTTTTTTTTTTTCTCTTTCTTTCTTCTTCTTGTTTTTTTCACGTCTTTTTTTCCCTTTTCTTCTTCGCTCTCTTTTTCTTTCTCTGCTTGTTCTTTTTTTTTTTTTTTTCTTCTTCTCACGATCTTGCATTCTCTCTTTCCACTTCTCAAAACACTTTTCTTCTTCCCTTTTTTTTTTGTTTTTAAACAAGACTAATAAGAAATTAAAATGATTAAAGCAGTCAAAAAATGGTGGTGGTTTTGGCGGTGGTCGTCGGAGACCGATAAGTGGTGTTGGTGATGAGAGAGGCGGCTTTGGCTGTGTTGACAATGTTGTTGAATTCGCCGGCGAAAATGTTAGAACTGTCGCCGGAATTGTTGTCGGAAAAGTCGCCGGGAGTGGTTTTAATGGAGGATTTTGTGGTTCTAATGACAGATTTGGTGGTTTAGGCAAAGGAGATGACACCGGAAGTTGAGTTGTCGCCTGACTTGTTGGAGTTTTCGCCGGAGTAATTGCCGGAAATACTGTCAAAGTCAGAAATGTCGTCGGAGTCGGAAAAATCGCCGGAGAAGATGCCGGAGTTGATTTTAGTGAATCTGAAAGTTTTTCCATTTCGTCTTTTTCTTTCAATTTCTCTACATAGCTCTTGAACACGTACTTTTCTTTGAGTTCTTGAGACATTTTCTTGATAGAAAGAATAGAGGCTTGATATTTCTCTTCAATAGCTCTCTTTTGGTTCTGATATTTTTCTTCTGCCTGAGCCAATTTCTGACAACATTCGTGAAAAATTTCTTGAACTGAATCTGTGGACAGGTGAGTTTGCTGAGAAATGGTATAGGATGGATGTAGATGAGATGAAATGGAAGTTGTTGCTTGTTGATGGTGATAGTGGTCTTTTGGAAAAACGTTAGAATGATGAGATGTTGAATCTGATGGCTTTGGTGTGGGTTGGTAGGGAGGAATAAAAGGAGTGAAATTATTTTGTTGGTAGAAAGGTGTGTAATAGTCATATGCAGGTTGTAGATGTGGTGTGTATCCATGGTTATAGGACAAATTTTGAGATGGAGTTACAAGAGAAATGTTTGTGGAATAAGATGGAAATGAAGGAGTAACAGTGGTGATATGGATAAAATTGAGTAGTGAAAGATGGAGGAAATTGGTATGCCATGGAAGAGCTTGAGTGCAAAGATGAAAGCACCAATTGTTAGGGAGAAAATTAGAGCCCTAACAAAACTAGAGAAAGCTATAAATTCTAAATAAAATAAAAGACAAATAGAATTAAGAGAGAGATAAAAATAAAGACTTTCATTGATTTTCTTGATTGATTCTCAAATAGCACATTACACTTTAATATATAGAACCCTAAATGCATAATAGCCATATATGTGGCATAATCTCAAAACCTTAAGAACATTCTAGAAATATTAAAATACTAAATAATATATTAAAACTACTAAATAAAATATCTAATATTTCTCTCTATCACTACTTACCCCTTCAAAATCAACCTTGTCCTCAAGGTTGTAAATTTATAAAGAGAATATAATTTTTTTTTTTTTTTTGAAAATTAAAAGGACTCTCGGGCAGTGCACTAAGAAAGTGTTAAGAGACTGTTTTAATTGATGGTTCAGAGTAATATATGTGAAGGGAACCCACGTGAAGGGGACCCACAGCAATGAGAGTTGGAGTGTGGAAAAATGAAAAGATTCTTACGCATGCTGGTTAGTAGTGGTCACAGCAAAAATAGAAAGAGGATAACAACTATTTTTTTCTTCTTTTCTTTCTTTTTTTTTTCTCTTTCTTTCTTCTTCTTGTTTTTTTCACGTCTTTTTTTCCCTTTTCTTCTTCGCTCTCTTTTTCTTTCTCTGCTTGTTCTTTTTTTTTTTTTTCTTCTTCTCACGATCTTGCATTCTCTCTTTCCACTTCTCAAAACACTTTTCTTCTTCCCTTTTTTTTTTGTTTTTAAACAAGACTAATAAGAAATTAAAATGATTAAAGCAGTCAAAAAATGGTGGTGGTTTTGGCGGTGGTCGTCGGAGACCGATAAGTGGTGTTGGTGATGAGAGAGGCGGCTTTGGCTGTGTTGACAATGTTGTTGAATTCGCCGGCGAAAATGTTAGAACTGTCGCCGGAATTGTTGTCGGAAAAGTCGCCGGGAGTGGTTTTAATGGAGGATTTTGTGGTTCTAATGACAGATTTGGTGGTTTAGGCAAAGGAGATGACACCGGAAGTTGAGTTGTCGCCTGACTTGTTGGAGTTTTCGCCGGAGTAATTGCCGGAAATACTGTCAAAGTCAGAAATGTCGTCGGAGTCGGAAAAATCGCCGGAGAAGATGCCGGAGTTGATTTTAGTGAATCTGAAAGTTTTTCCATTTCGTCTTTTTCTTTCAATTTCTCTACATAGCTCTTGAACACGTACTTTTCTTTGAGTTCTTGAGACATTTTCTTGATAGAAAGAATAGAGGCTTGATATTTCTCTTCAATAGCTCTCTTTTGGTTCTGATATTTTTCTTCTGCCTGAGCCAATTTCTGACAACATTCGTGAAAAATTTCTTGAACTGAATCTGTGGACAGGTGAGTTTGCTGAGAAATGGTATAGGATGGATGTAGATGAGGTGAAATGGAAGTTGTTGCTTGTTGATGGTGATAGTGGTCTTTTGGAAAAACGTTAGAATGATGAGATGTTGAATCTGATGGCTTTGGTGTGGGTTGGTAGGGAGGAATAAAAGGAGTGAAATTATTTTGTTGGTAGAAAGGTGTGTAATAGTCATATGCAGGTTGTAGATGTGGTGTGTATCCATGGTTATAGGACAAATTTTGAGATGGAGTTACAAGAGAAATGTTTGTGGAATAAGATGGAAATGAAGGAGTAACAGTGGTGATATTGGGATGATATGGATAAAATTGAGTAGTGAAAGATGGAGGAAATTGGTATGCCATGGAAGAGCTTGAGTGCAAAGATGAAAGCACCAATTGTTAGGGAGAAAATTAGAGCCCTAACAAAACTAGAGAAAGCTATAAATTCTAAATAAAATAAAAGACAAATAGAATTAAGAGAGAGATAAAAATAAAGACTTTCATTGATTTTCTTGATTGATTCTCAAATAGCACATTACACTTTAATATATAGAACCCTAAATGCATAATAGCCATACATGTGACATAATCTCAAAACCTTAAGAACATTCTAGAAATATTAAAATACTAAATAATATATTAAAACTACTAAATAAAATATCTAATATTACTCTCTATCACTACTTACCCCTTCAAAATCAACCTTGTCCTCAAGGTTGTAAATTTATAAAGAGAATATAATTTTTTTTTTTTTGAAAATTAAAAGGACTCTCGGGCAGTGCACTAAGAAAGTGTTAAGAGACTGTTTTAATTGATGGTTCAGAGTAATATATGTGAAGGGAACCCACGTGAAGGGGACCCACGGCAATGAGAGTTGGAGTGTGGAAAAATGAAAAGATTCTTACGCATGCTGGTTAGTAGTGGTCACAGCAAAAATAGAAAGAGGATAACAACTATTTTTTTCTTCTTTTCTTTCTTTTTTTTTTCTCTTTCTTTCTTCTTCTTGTTTTTTTCACGTCTTTTTTTCCCTTTTCTTCTTCGCTCTCTTTTTCTTTCTCTTCTTGTTCTTTTTTTTTTTTTTTTCTTCTTCTCACGATCTTGCATTCTCTCTTTCCACTTCTCAAAACACTTTTCTTCTTCCCTTTTTTTTTTTGTTTTTAAACAAGACTAATAAGAAATTAAAATGATTAAAGCAGTCAAAAAATGGTGGTGGTTTTGGCGGTGGTCGTCGGAGACCGATAAGTGGTGTTGGTGATGAGAGAGGCGGCTTTGGCTGTGTTGACAATGTTGTTGAATTCGCCGGCGAAAATGTTATAACTGTCGCCGGAATTGTTGTCGGAAAAGTCGCCGGGAGTGGTTTTAATGGAGGATTTTGTGGTTCTAATGACAAATTTGGTGGTTTAGGCAAAGGAGATGACACCGGAAGTTGAGTTGTCGCCTGACTTGTTGGAGTTTTCGCCGGAGTAATTGCCGGAAATACTGTCAAAGTCAGAAATGTCGTCGGAGTCGGAAAAATCGCCGGAGAAGATGCCGGAGTTGATTTTAGTGAATCTGAAAGTTTTTCCATTTCGTCTTTTTCTTTCAATTTCTCTACATAGCTCTTGAACACGTACTTTTCTTTGAGTTCTTGAGACATTTTCTTGATAGAAAGAATAGAGGCTTGATATTTCTCTTCAATAGCTCTCTTTTGGTTCTGATATTTTTCTTCTGCCTGAGCCAATTTCTGACAACATTCGTGAAAAATTTCTTGAACTGAATCTGTGGACAGGTGAGTTTGCTGAGAAATGGTATAGGATGGATGTAGATGAGGTGAAATGGAAGTTGTTGCTTGTTGATGGTGATAGTGGTCTTTTGGAAAAACGTTAGAATGATGAGATGTTGAATCTGATGGCTTTGGTGTGGGTTGGTAGGGAGGAATAAAAGGAGTGAAATTATTTTGTTGGTAGAAAGGTGTGTAATAGTCATATGCAGGTTGTAGATGTGGTGTGTATCCATGGTTATAGGACAAATTTTGAGATGGAGTTACAAGAGAAATGTTTGTGGAATAAGATGGAAATGAAGGAGTAACAGTGGTGATATTGGGATGATATGGATAAAATTGAGTAGTGAAAGATGGAGGAAATTGGTATGCCATGGAAGAGCTTGAGTGCAAAGATGAAAGCACCAATTGTTAGGGAGAAAATTAGAGCCCTAACAAAACTAGAGAAAGCTATAAATTCTAAATAAAATAAAAGACAAATAGAATTAAGAGAGAGATAAAAATAAAGACTTTCATTGATTTTCTTGATTGATTCTCAAATAGCACATTACACTTTAATATATAGAACCCTAAATGCATAATAGCCATACATGTGGCATAATCTCAAAACCTTAAGAACATTCTAGAAATATTAAAATACTAAATAATATATTAAAACTACTAAATAAAATATCTAATATTACTCTCTATCACTACTTACCCCTTCAAAATCAACCTTGTCCTCAAGGTTGTAAATTTATAAAGAGAATATAATTTTTTTTTTTTTGAAAATTAAAAGGACTCTCGGGCAGTGCACTAAGAAAGTGTTAAGAGACTGTTTTAATTGATGGTTCAGAGTAATATATGTGAAGGGAACCCACGTGAAGGGGACCCACGGCAATGAGAGTTGGAGTGTGGAAAAATGAAAAGATTCTTACGCATGCTGGTTAGTAGTGGTCACAGCAAAAATAGAAAGAGGATAACAACTATTTTTTTCTTCTTTTCTTTCTTTTTTTTTTCTCTTTCTTTCTTCTTCTTGTTTTTTTCACGTCTTTTTTTCCCTTTTCTTCTTCGCTCTCTTTTTCTTTCTCTGCTTGTTCTTTTTTTTTTTTTTTCTTCTTCCCACGATCTTGCATTCTCTCTTTCCACTTCTCAAAACACTTTTCTTCTTCCCTTTTTTTTTTTGTTTTTAAACAAGACTAATAAGAAATTAAAATGATTAAAGCAGTCAAAAAATGGTGGTGGTTTTGGCGGTGGTCGTCGGAGACCGATAAGTGGTGTTGGTGATGAGAGAGGCGGCTTTGGCTGTGTTGACAATGTTGTTGAATTCGCCGGCGAAAATGTTAGAACTGTCGCCGGAATTGTTGTCGGAAAAGTCGCCGGGAGTGGTTTTAATGGAGGATTTTGTGGTTCTAATGACAGATTTGGTGGTTTAGGCAAAGGAGATGACACCGGAAGTTGAGTTGTCGCCTGACTTGTTGGAGTTTTCGCCGGAGTAATTGCCGAAAATACTGTCAAAGTCAGAAATGTCGTCGGAGTCGGAAAAATCGCCGGAGAAGATGCCGGAGTTGATTTTAGTGAATCTGAAAGTTTTTCCATTTCGTCTTTTTCTTTCAATTTCTCTACATAGCTCTTGAACACGTACTTTTCTTTGAGTTCTTGAGACATTTTCTTGATAGAAAGAATAGAGGCTTGATATTTCTCTTCAATAGCTCTCTTTTGGTTCTGATATTTTTCTTCTGCCTGAGCCAATTTCTGACAACATTCGTGAAAAATTTCTTGAACTGAATCTGTGGACAGGTGAGTTTGCTGAGAAATGGTATAGGATGGATGTAGATGAGGTGAAATGGAAGTTGTTGCTTGTTGATGGTGATAGTGGTCTTTTGGAAAAACGTTAGAATGATGAGATGTTGAATCTGATGGCTTTGGTGTGGGTTGGTAGGGAGGAATAAAAGGAGTGAAATTATTTTGTTGGTAGAAAGGTGTGTAATAGTCATATGCAGGTTGTAGATGTGGTGTGTATCCATGGTTATAGGACAAATTTTGAGATGGAGTTACAAGAGAAATGTTTGTGGAATAAGATGGAAATGAAGGAGTAACAGTGGTGATATGGATAAAATTGAGTAGTGAAAGATGGAGGAAATTGGTATGCCATGGAAGAGCTTGAGTGCAAAGATGAAAGCACCAATTGTTAGGGAGAAAATTAGAGCCCTAACAAAACTAGAGAAAGCTATAAATTCTAAATAAAATAAAAGACAAATAGAATTAAGAGAGAGATAAAAATAAAGACTTTCATTGATTTTCTTGATTGATTCTCAAATAGCACATTACACTTTAATATATAGAACCCTAAATGCATAATAGCCATACATGTGGCATAATCTCAAAACCTTAAGAACATTCTAGAAATATTAAAATACTAAATAATATATTAAAACTACTAAATAAAATATCTAATATTACTCTCTATCACTACTTACCCCTTCAAAATCAACCTTGTCCTCAAGGTTGTAAATTTATAAAGAGAATATAATTTTTTTTTTTTGAAAATTAAAAGAACTCTCGGGCAGTGCACTAAGAAAGTGTTAAGAGACTGTTTTAATTGATGGTTCAGAGTAATATATGTGAAGGGAACCCACGTGAAGGGGACCCACGGCAATGAGAGTTGGAGTGTGGAAAAATGAAAAGATTCTTACGCATGCTGGTTAGTAGTGGTCACAGCAAAAATAGAAAGAGGATAACAACTATTTTTTTCTTCTTTTCTTTCTTTTTTTTTTCTCTTTCTTTCTTCTTCTTGTTTTTTTCACGTCTTTTTTTCCCTTTTCTTCTTCGCTCTCTTTTTCTTTCTCTGCTTGTTCTTTTTTTTTTTTTTTTCTTCTTCTCACGATCTTGCATTCTCTCTTTCCACTTCTCAAAACACTTTTCTTCTTCCCTTTTTTTTTTGTTTTTAAACAAGACTAATAAGAAATTAAAATGATTAAAGCAGTCAAAAAATGGTGGTGGTTTTGGCGGTGGTCGTCGGAGACCGATAAGTGGTGTTGGTGATGAGAGAGGCGGCTTTGGCTGTGTTGACAATGTTGTTGAATTCGCCGGCGAAAATGTTAGAACTGTCGCCGGAATTGTTGTCGGAAAAGTCGCCGGGAGTGGTTTTAATGGAGGATTTTGTGGTTCTAATGACAGATTTGGTGGTTTAGGCAAAGGAGATGACACCGGAAGTTGAGTTGTCGCCTGACTTGTTGGAGTTTTCGCCGGAGTAATTGCCGGAAATACTGTCAAAGTCAGAAATGTCGTCGGAGTCGGAAAAATCGCCGGAGAAGATGCCGGAGTTGATTTTAGTGAATCTGAAAGTTTTTCCATTTCGTCTTTTTCTTTCAATTTCTCTACATAGCTCTTGAACACGTACTTTTCTTTGAGTTCTTGAGACATTTTCTTGATAGAAAGAATAGAGGCTTGATATTTCTCTTCAATAGCTCTCTTTTGGTTCTGATATTTTTCTTCTGCCTGAGCCAATTTCTGACAACATTCGTGAAAAATTTCTTGAACTGAATCTGTGGACAGGTGAGTTTGCTGAGAAATGGTATAGGATGGATGTAGATGAGGTGAAATGGAAGTTGTTGCTTGTTGATGGTGATAGTGGTCTTTTGGAAAAACGTTAGAATGATGAGATGTTGAATCTGATGGCTTTGGTGTGGGTTGGTAGGGAGGAATAAAAGGAGTGAAATTATTTTGTTGGTAGAAAGGTGTGTAATAGTCATATGCAGGTTGTAGATGTGGTGTGTATCCATGGTTATAGGACAAATTTTGAGATGGAGTTACAAGAGAAATGTTTGTGGAATAAGATGGAAATGAAGGAGTAACAGTGGTGATATTGGGATGATATGGATAAAATTGAGTAGTGAAAGATGGAGGAAATTGGTATGCCATGGAAGAGCTTGAGTGCAAAGATGAAAGCACCAATTGTTAGGGAGAAAATTAGAGCCCTAACAAAACTAGAGAAAGCTATAAATTCTAAATAAAATAAAAGACAAATAGAATTAAGAGAGAGATAAAAATAAAGACTTTCATTGATTTTCTTGATTGATTCTCAAATAGCACATTACACTTTAATATATAGAACCCTAAATGCATAATAGCCATACATGTGGCATAATCTCAAAACCTTAAGAACATTCTAGAAATATTAAAATACTAAATAATATATTAAAACTACTAAATAAAATATCTAATATTACTCTCTATCACTACTTACCCCTTCAAAATCAACCTTGTCCTCAAGGTTGTAAATTTATAAAGAGAATATAATTTTTTTTTTTTGAAAATTAAAAGGACTCTCGGGCAGTGCACTAAGAAAGTGTTAATAGACTGTTTTAATTGATGGTTCAGAGTAATATATGTGAAGGGACCCCACGTGAAGGGGACCCACGGCAATGAGAGTTGGAGTGTGGAAAAATGAAAAGATTCTTACGCATGCTGGTTAGTAGTGGTCACAGCAAAAATAGAAAGAGGATAACAACTATTTTTTTCTTCTTTTCTTTCTTTTTTTTTTTCTCTTTCTTTCTTCTTCTTGTTTTTTTCACGTCTTTTTTTCCCTTTTCTTCTTCGCTCTCTTTTTCTTTCTCTGCTTGTTCTTTTTTTTTTTTTTTCTTCTTCTCACGATCTTGCATTCTCTCTTTCCACTTCTCAAAACACTTTTCTTCTTCCCTTTTTTTTTTTGTTTTTAAACAAGACTAATAAGAAATTAAAATGATTAAAGCAGTCAAAAAATGGTGGTGGTTTTGGCGGTGGTCGTCGGAGACCGATAAGTGGTGTTGGTGATGAGAGAGGCGGCTTTGGCTGTGTTGACAATGTTGTTGAATTCGCCGGCGAAAATGTTAGAACTGTCGCCGGAATTGTTGTCGGAAAAGTCGTCGGGAGTGGTTTTAATGGAGGATTTTGTGGTTCTAATGACAGATTTGGTGGTTTAGGCAAAGGAGATGACACCGGAAGTTGAGTTGTCGCCTGACTTGTTGGAGTTTTCGCCGGAGTAATTGCCGGAAATACTGTCAAAGTCAGAAATGTCGTCGGAGTCGGAAAAATCGCCGGAGAAGATGCCGAAGTTAATTTTAGTGAATCTGAAAGTTTTTCCATTTCGTCTTTTTCTTTCAATTTCTCTACATAGCTCTTGAACAGGTACTTTTCTTTGAGTTCTTGAGACATTTTCTTGATAGAAAGAATAGAGGCTTGATATTTCTCTTCAATAGCTCTCTTTTGGTTCTGATATTTTTCTTCTGCCTGAGCCAATTTCTGACAACATTCGTGAAAAATTTCTTGAACTGAATCTGTGGACAGGTGAGTTTGCTGAGAAATGGTATAGGATGGATGTAGATGAGGTGAAATGGAAGTTGTTGCTTGTTGATGGTGATAGTGGTCTTTTGGAAAAACGTTAGAATGATGAGATGTTGAATCTGATGGCTTTGGTGTGGGTTGGTAGGGAGGAATAAAAGGAGTGAAATTATTTTGTTGGTAGAAAGGTGTGTAATAGTCATATGCAGGTTGTAGATGTGGTGTGTATCCATGGTTATAGGACAAATTTTGAGATGGAGTTACAAGAGAAATGTTTGTGGAATAAGATGGAAATGAAGGAGTAACAGTGGTGATATTGGGATGATATGGATAAAATTGAGTAGTGAAAGATGGAGGAAATTGGTATGCCATGGAAGAGCTTGAGTGCAAAGATGAAAGCACCAATTGTTAGGGAGAAAATTAGAGCCCTAACAAAACTAGAGAAAGCTATAAATTCTAAATAAAATAAAAGACAAATAGAATTAAGAGAGAGATAAAAATAAAGACTTTCATTGATTTTCTTGATTGATTCTCAAATAGCACATTACACTTTAATATATAGAACCCTAAATGCATAATAGCCATACATGTGACATAATCTCAAAACCTTAAGAACATTCTAGAAATATTAAAATACTAAATAATATATTAAAACTACTAAATAAAATATCTAATATTACTCTCTATCACTACTTACCCCTTCAAAATCAACCTTGTCCTCAAGGTTGTAAATTTATAAAGAGAATATAATTTTTTGTTTTTTGAAAATTAAAAGGACTCTCGGGCAGTGCACTAAGAAAGTGTTAAGAGACTGTTTTAATTGATGGTTCAGAGTAATATATGTGAAGGGAACCCACGTGAAGGGGACCCACGGCAATGAGAGTTGGAGTGTGGAAAAATGAAAAGATTCTTACGCATGCTGGTTAGTAGTGGTCACAGCAAAAATAGAAAGAGGATAACAACTATTTTTTTCTTCTTTTCTTTCTTTTTTTTTTTCTCTTTCTTTCTTCTTCTTGTTTTTTTCACGTCTTTTTTTCCCTTTTCTTCTTCGCTATCTTTTTCTTTCTCTGCTTGTTCTTTTTTTTTTTTTTCTTCTTCTCACGATCTTGCATTCTCTCTTTCCACTTCACAAAACACTTTTCTTCTTCCCTTTTTTTTTTGTTTTTAAACAAGACTAATAAGAAATTAAAATGATTAAAGCAGTCAAAAAATGGTGGTGGTTTTGGCGGTGGTCGTCGGAGACCGATAAGTGGTGTTGGTGATGAGAGAGGCGGCTTTGGCTGTGTTGACAATGTTGTTGAATTCGCCGGCGAAAATGTTAGAACTGTCGCCGGAATTGTTGTCGGAAAAGTCGCCGGGAGTGGTTTTAATGGAGGATTTTGTGGTTCTAATGACAGATTTGGTGGTTTAGGCAAAGGAGATGACACCAGAAGTTGAGTTGTCGCCTGACTTGTTGGAGTTTTCGCCGGAGTAATTGCCGGAAATACTGTCAAAGTCAGAAATGTCGTCGGAGTCGGAAAAATCGCCGGAGAAGATGCTGGAGTTGATTTTAGTGAATCTGAAAGTTTTTCCATTTCGTCTTTTTCTTTCAATTTCTCTACATAGCTCTTGAACACGTACTTTTCTTTGAGTTCTTGAGACATTTTCTTGATAGAAAGAATAGAGGCTTGATATTTCTCTTCAATAGCTCTCTTTTGGTTCTGATATTTTTCTTCTGCCTGAGCCAATTTCTGACAACATTCGTGAAAAATTTCTTGAACTGAATCTGTGGACAGGTGAGTTTGCTGAGAAATGGTATAGGATGGATGTAGATGAGGTGAAATGGAAGTTGTTGCTTGTTGATGGTGATAGTGGTCTTTTGGAAAAACCTTAGAATGATGAGATGTTGAATCTGATGGCTTTGGTGTGGGTTGGTAGGGAGGAATAAAAGGAGTGAAATTATTTTGTTGGTAGAAAGGTGTGTAATAGTCATATGCAGGTTGTAGATGTGGTGTGTATCCATGGTTATAGGACAAATTTTGAGATGGAGTTACAAGAGAAATGTTTGTGGAATAAGATGGAAATGAAGGAGTAACAGTGGTGATATTGGGATGATATGGATAAAATTGAGTAGTGAAAGATGGAGGAAATTGGTATGCCATGGAAGAGCTTGAGTGCAAAGATGAAAGCACCAATTGTTAGGGAGAAAATTAGAGCCCTAACAAAACTAGAGAAAGCTATAAATTCTAAATAAAATAAAAGACAAATAGAATTAAGAGAGAGATAAAAATAAAGACTTTCATTGATTTTCTTGATTGATTCTCAAATAGCACATTACACTTTAATATATAGAACCCTAAATGCATAATAGCCATACATGTGGCATAATCTCAAAACCTTAAGAACATTCTAGAAATATTAAAATACTAAATAATATATTAAAACTACTAAATAAAATATCTAATATTACTCTCTATCACTACTTACCCCTTCAAAATCAACCTTGTCCTCAAGGTTGTAAATTTATAAAGAGAATATAATTTTTTTTTTTGAAAATTAAAAGGACTCTCGGGCAGTGCACTAAGAAAGTGTTAAGAGACTGTTTTAATTGATGGTTCAGAGTAATATATGTGAAGGGACCCCACGTGAAGGGGACCCACGACAATGAGAGTTGGAGTGTGGAAAAATGAAAAGATTCTTACGCATGCTGGTTAGTAGTGGTCACAGCAAAAATAGAAAGAGGATAACAACTATTTTTTTCTTCTTTTCTTTCTTTTTTTTTTTCTCTTTCTTTCTTCTTCTTGTTTTTTTCACGTCTTTTTTTCCCTTTTCTTCTTCGCTCTCTTTTTCTTTCTCTGCTTGTTCTTTTTTTTTTTTTTTCTTCTTCTCACGATCTTGCATTCTCTCTTTCCACTTCTCAAAACACTTTTCTTCTTCCCTTTTTTTTTTTGTTTTTAAACAAGACTAATAAGAAATTAAAATGATTAAAGCAGTCAAAAAATGGTGGTGGTTTTGGCGGTGGTCGTCGGAGACCGATAAGTGGTGTTGGTGATGAGAGAGGCGGCTTTGGCTGTGTTGACAATGTTGTTGAATTCGCCGGCGAAAATGTTAGAACTGTCGCCGGAATTGTTGTCGGAAAAGTCGCCGGGAGTGGTTTTAATGGAGGATTTTGTGGTTCTAATGACAGATTTGGTGGTTTAGGCAAAGGAGATGACACCGGAAGTTGAGTTGTCGCCTGACTTGTTGGAGTTTTCGCCGGAGTAATTGCCGGAAATACTGTCAAAGTCAGAAATGTCGTCGGAGTCGGAAAAATCGCCGGAGAAGATGCCGAAGTTAATTTTAGTGAATCTGAAAGTTTTTCCATTTCGTCTTTTTCTTTCAATTTCTCTACATAGCTCTTGAACACGTACTTTTCTTTGAGTTCTTGAGACATTTTCTTGATAGAAAGAATAGAGGCTTGATATTTCTCTTCAATAGCTCTCTTTTGGTTCTGATATTTTTCTTCTGCCTGAGCCAATTTCTGACAACATTCGTGAAAAATTTCTTGAACTGAATCTGTGGACAGGTGAGTTTGCTGAGAAATGGTATAGGATGGATGTAGATGAGGTGAAATGGAAGTTGTTGCTTGTTGATGGTGATAGTGGTCTTTTGGAAAAACGTTAGAATGATGAGATGTTGAATCTGATGGCTTTGGTGTGGGTTGGTAGGGAGGAATAAAAGGAGTGAAATTATTTTGTTGGTAGAAAGGTGTGTAATAGTCATATGCAGGTTGTAGATGTGGTGTGTATCCATGGTTATAGGACAAATTTTGAGATGGAGTTACAAGAGAAATGTTTGTGGAATAAGATGGAAATGAAGGAGTAACAGTGGTGATATTGGGATGATATGGATAAAATTGAGTAGTGAAAGATGGAGGAAATTGGTATGCCATGGAAGAGCTTGAGTGCAAAGATGAAAGCACCAATTGTTAGGGAGAAAATTAGAGCCCTAACAAAACTAGAGAAAGCTATAAATTCTAAATAAAATAAAAGACAAATAGAATTAAGAGAGAGATAAAAATAAAGACTTTCATTGATTTTCTTGATTGATTCTCAAATAGCACATTACACTTTAATATATAGGACCCTAAATGCATAATAGCCATACATGTGGCATAATCTCAAAACCTTAAGAACATTATAGAAATATTAAAATACTAAATAATATATTAAAACTACTAAATAAAATATCTAATATTACTCTCTATCACTACTTACCCCTTCAAAATCAACCTTGTCCTCAAGGTTGTAAATTTATAAAGAGAATATAATTTTTTTTTTTTTGAAAATTAAAAGGACTCTCGGGCAGTGCACTAAGAAAGTGTTAAGAGACTGTTTTAATTGATGGTTCAGAGTAATATATGTGAAGGGAACCCACGTGAAGGGGACCCACGGCAATGAGAGTTGGAGTGTGGAAAAATGAAAAGATTCTTACGCATGCTGGTTAGTAGTGGTCACAGCAAAAATAGAAAGAGGATAACAACTATTTTTTTCTTCTTTTCTTTCTTTTTTTTTTTCTCTTTCTTTCTTCTTCTTGTTTTTTTCACGTCTTTTTTTCCCTTTTCTTCTTCGCTCTCTTTTTCTTTCTCTGCTTGTTCTTTTTTTTTTTTCTTCTTCTCACGATCTTGCATTCTCTCTTTCCACTTCTCAAAACACTTTTCTTCTTCCCTTTTTTTTTTTGTTTTTAAACAAGACTAATAAGAAATTAAAATGATTAAAGCAGTCAAAAAATGGTGGTGGTTTTGGCGGTGGTCGTCGGAGACCGATAAGTGGTGTTGGTGATGAGAGAGGCGGCTTTGGCTGTGTTGACAATGTTGTTGAATTCGCCGGCGAAAATGTTAGAACTGTCGCCGGAATTGTTGTCGGAAAAGTCGCCGGGAGTGGTTTTAATGGAGGATTTTGTGGTTCTAATGACAAATTTGGTGGTTTAGGCAAAGGAGATGACACCGGAAGTTGAGTTGTCGCCTGACTTGTTGGAGTTTTCGCCGGAGTAATTGCCGGAAATACTGTCAAAGTCAGAAATGTCGTCGGAGTCGGAAAAATCGCCGGAGAAGATGCCGGAGTTGATTTTAGTGAATCTGAAAGTTTTTCCATTTCGTCTTTTTCTTTCAATTTCTCTACATAGCTCTTGAACAGGTACTTTTCTTTGAGTTCTTGAGACATTTTCTTGATAGAAAGAATAGAGGCTTGATATTTCTCTTCAATAGCTCTCTTTTGGTTCTGATATTTTTCTTCTGCCTGAGCCAATTTCTGACAACATTCGTGAAAAATTTCTTGAACTGAATCTGTGGACAGGTGAGTTTGCTGAGAAATGGTATAAGATGGATGTAGATGAGGTGAAATGGAAGTTGTTGCTTGTTGATGGTGATAGTGGTCTTTTGGAAAAACGTTAGAATGATGAGATGTTGAATCTGATGGCTTTGGTGTGGGTTGGTAGGGAGGAATAAAAGGAGTGAAATTATTTTGTTGGTAGAAAGGTGTGTAATAGTCATATGCAGGTTGTAGATGTGGTGTGTATCCATGGTTATAGGACAAATTTTGAGATGGAGTTACAAGAGAAATGTTTGTGGAATAAGATGGAAATGAAGGAGTAACAGTGGTGATATTGGGATGATATGGATAAAATTGAGTAGTGAAAGATGGAGGAAATTGGTATGCCATGGAAGAGCTTGAGTGCAAAGATGAAAGCACCAATTGTTAGGGAGAAAATTAGAGCCCTAACAAAACTAGAGAAAGCTATAAATTCTAAATAAAATAAAAGACAAATAGAATTAAGAGAGAGATAAAAATAAAGACTTTCATTGATTTTCTTGATTGATTCTCAAATAGCACATTACACTTTAATATATAGAACCCTAAATGCATAATAGCCATACATGTGACATAATCTCAAAACCTTAAGAACATTCTAGAAATATTAAAATACTAAATAATATATTAAAACTACTAAATAAAATATCTAATATTACTCTCTATCACTACTTACCCCTTCAAAATCAACCTTGTCCTCAAGGTTGTAAATTTATAAAGAGAATATAATTTTTTTTTTTTTGAAAATTAAAAGGACTCTCGGGCAGTGCACTAAGAAAGTGTTAAGAGACTGTTTTAATTGATGGTTCAGAGTAATATATGTGAAGGGAACCCACGTGAAGGGGACCCACGGCAATGAGAGTTGGAGTGTGGAAAAATGAAAAGATTCTTACGCATGCTGGTTAGTAGTGGTCACAGCAAAAATAGAAAGAGGATAACAACTATTTTTTTCTTCTTTTCTTTCTTTTTTTTTTCTCTTTCTTTCTTCTTCTTGTTTTTTTCACGTCTTTTTTTCCCTTTTCTTCTTCGCTCTCTTTTTCTTTCTCTGCTTGTTCTTTTTTTTTTTTTTTTCTTCTTCTCACGATCTTGAATTCTCTCTTTCCACTTCTCAAAACACTTTTCTTCTTCCCTTTTTTTTTTGTTTTTAAACAAGACTAATAAGAAATTAAAATGATTAAAGCAGTCAAAAAATGGTGGTGGTTTTGGCGGTGGTCGTCGGAGACCGATAAGTGGTGTTGGTGATGAGAGAGGCGGCTTTGGCTGTGTTGACAATGTTGTTGAATTCGCCGGCGAAAATGTTAGAACTGTCGCCGGAATTGTTGTCGGAAAAGTCGCCGGGAGTGGTTTTAATGGAGGATTTTGTGGTTCTAATGACAAATTTGGTGGTTTAGGCAAAGGAGATGACACCGGAAGTTGAGTTGTCGCCTGACTTGTTGGAGTTTTCGCCGGAGTAATTGCCGGAAATACTGTCAAAGTCAGAAATGTCGTCGGAGTCGGAAAAATCGCCGGAGAAGATGCCGGAGTTGATTTTAGTGAATCTGAAAGTTTTTCCATTTCGTCTTTTTCTTTCAATTTCTCTACATAGCTCTTGAACACGTACTTTTCTTTGAGTTCTTGAGACATTTTCTTGATAGAAAGAATAGAGGCTTGATATTTCTCTTCAATAGCTCTCTTTTGGTTCTGATATTTTTCTTCTGCCTGAGCCTATTTCTGACAACATTCGTGAAAAATTTCTTGAACTGAATCTGTGGACAGGTGAGTTTGCTGAGAAATGGTATAGGATGGATGTAGATGAGGTGAAATGGAAGTTGTTGCTTGTTGATGGTGATAGTGGTCTTTTGGAAAAACGTTAGAATGATGAGATGTTGAATCTGATGGCTTTGGTGTGGGTTGGTAGGGAGGAATAAAAGGAGTGAAATTATTTTGTTGGTAGAAAGGTGTGTAATAGTCATATGCAGGTTGTAGATGTGGTGTGTATCCATGGTTATAGGACAAATTTTGAGATGGAGTTACAAGAGAAATGTTTGTGGAATAAGATGGAAATGAAGGAGTAACAGTGGTGATATTGGGATGATATGGATAAAATTGAGTAGTGAAAGATGGAGGAAATTGGTATGCCATGGAAGAGCTTGAGTGCAAAGATGAAAGCACCAATTGTTAGGGAGAAAATTAGAGCCCTAACAAAACTAGAGAAAGCTATAAATTCTAAATAAAATAAAAGACAAATAGAATTAAGAGAGAGATAAAAATAAAGACTTTCATTGATTTTCTTGATTGATTCTCAAATAGCACATTACACTTTAATATATAGAACCCTAAATGCATAATAGCCATACATGTGGCATAATCTCAAAACCTTAAGAACATTCTAGAAATATTAAAATACTAAATAATATATTAAAACTACTAAATAAAATATCTAATATTACTCTCTATCACTACTTACCCCTTCAAAATCAACCTTGTCCTCAAGGTTGTAAATTTATAAAGAGAATATAATTTTTTTTTTTTTGAAAATTAAAAGGACTCTCGGGCAGTGCACTAAGAAAGTGTTAAGAGACTGTTTTAATTGATGGTTCAGAGTAATATATGTGAAGGGAACCCACGTGAAGGGGACCCACGACAATGAGAGTTGGAGTGTGGAAAAATGAAAAGATTCTTACGCATGCTGGTTAGTAGTGGTCACAGCAAAAATAGAAAGAGGATAACAACTATTGTTTTCTTCTTTCTTTCTTTTTTTTTTTTCCCTTTCTTTCTTCTTCTTGTTTTTTTCACGTCTTTTTTTCCCTTTTCTTCTTCGCTCTCTTTTTCTTTCTCTGCTTGTTCTTTTTTTTTTTTTTTTTTTTCTTCTCACGATCTTGCATTCTCTCTTTCCACTTCTCAAAACACTTTTCTTCTTCCCTTTTTTTTTGTTTTTAAACAAGACTAATAAGAAATTAAAATGATTAAAGCAGTCAAAAAATGGTGGTGGTTTTGGCGGTGGTCGTCGGAGACCGATAAGTGGTGTTGGTGATGAGAGAGGCGACTTTGGCTGTGTTGACAATGTTGTTGAATTCGCCGGCGAAAATGTTAGAACTGTCGCCGGAATTGTTGTCGGAAAAGTCGCCGGGAGTGGTTTTAATGGAGGATTTTGTGGTTCTAATGACAGATTTGGTGGTTTAGGCAAAGGAGATGACACCAAAAGTTGAGTTGTCGCCTGACTTGTTGGAGTTTTCGCCGGAGTAATTGCCGGAAATACTGTCAAAGTCAGAAATGTCGTCGGAGTCGGAAAAATCGCCGGAGAAGATGCAGGAGTTGATTTTAGTGAATCTGAAAGTTTTTCCATTTCGTCTTTTTCTTTCAATTTCTCTACATAGCTCTTGAACACGTACTTTTCTTTGAGTTCTTGAGACATTTTCTTGATAGAAAGAATAGAGGCTTGATATTTCTCTTCAATAGCTCTCTTTTGGTTCTGATATTTTTCTTCTGCATGAGCCAATTTCTGACAACATTCGTGAAAAATTTCTTGAACTGAATCTGTGGACAGGTGAGTTTGCTGAGAAATTGTATAGGATGGATGTAGATGAGGTGAAATGGAAGTTGTTGCTTGTTGATGGTGATAGTGGTCTTTTGGAAAAACGTTAGAATGATGAGATGTTGAATCTGATGGCTTTGGTGTGGGTTGGTAGGGAGGAATAAAAGGAGTGAAATTATTTTGTTGGTAGAAAGGTGTGTAATAGTCATATGCAGGTTGTAGATGTGGTGTGTATCCATGGTTATAGGACAAATTTTGAGATGGAGTTACAAGAGAAATGTTTGTGGAATAAGATGGAAATGAAGGAGTAACAGTGGTGATATTGGGATGATATGGATAAAATTGAGTAGTGAAAGATGGAGGAAATTGGTATGCCATGGAAGAGCTTGAGTGCAAAGATGAAAGCACCAATTGTTAGGGAGAAAATTAGAGCCCTAACAAAACTAGAGAAAGCTATAAATTCTAAATAAAATAAAAGACAAATAGAATTAAGAGAGAGATAAAAATAAAGACTTTCATTGATTTTCTTGATTGATTCTCAAATAGCACATTACACTTTAATATATAGAACCTTAAATGCATAATAGCCATACATGTGGCATAATCTCAAAACCTTAAGAACATTCTAGAAATATTAAAATACTAAATAATATATTAAAACTACTAAATAAAATATCTAATATTACTCTCTATCACTACTTACCCCTTCAAAATCAACCTTGTCCTCAAAGTTGTAAATTTATAAAGAGAATATAATTTTTTTTTTTTTTGAAAATTAAAAGGACTCTCGGGCAGTGCACTAAGAAAGTGTTAAGAGACTGTTTTAATTGATGGTTCAGAGTAATATATGTGAAGGGAACCCACGTGAAGGGGACCCACGACAATGAGAGTTGGAGTGTGGAAAAATGAAAAGATTCTTACGCATGCTGGTTAGTAGTGGTCACAGCAAAAATAGAAAGAGGATAACAACTATTTTTTTCTTCTTTTCTTTCTTTTTTTTTTCTCTTTCTTTCTTCTTCTTGTTTTTTTTCACGTCTTTTTTTCCCTTTTCTTCTTCGCTCTCTTTTTCTTTCTCTGCTTGTTCTTTTTTCTTTTTCTTTTTTTCTTCTCACGATCTTGCATTCTCTCTTTCCACTTCTCAAAACACTTTTCTTCTTCCCTTTTTTTTTTGTTTTTAAACAAGACTAATAAGAAATTAAAATGATTAAAGCAGTCAAAAAATGGTGGTGGTTTTGGCGGTGGTCGGCGGAGACCGATAAGTGGTGTTGGTGATGAGAGAGGCTGCTTTGGCTGTGTTAACAATGTTGTTGAATTCGCCGGCGAAAATGTTAGAACTGTCGCCGGAATTGTTGTCGGAAAAGTCGCCGGGAGTGGTTTTAATGGAGGATTTTGTGGTTCTAATGACAGATTTGGTGGTTTAGGCAAAGGAGATGACACCAAAAGTTGAGTTGTCGCCTGACTTGTTGGAGTTTTCGCCGGAGTAATTGCCGGAAATACTGTCAAAGTCAGAAATGTCGTCGGAGTCGGAAAAATCGCCGGAGAAGATGCCGGAGTTGATTTTAGTGAATCTGAAAGTTTTTCCATTTCGTCTTTTTCTTTCAATTTCTCTACATAGCTCTTGAACACGTACTTTTCTTTGAGTTCTTGAGACCTTTTCTTGATAGAAAGAATAGAGGCTTGATATTTCTCTTCAATAGCTCTCTTTTGGTTCTGATATTTTACTTCTGCCTGAGCCAATTTCTGACAACATTCGTGAAAAATTTCTTGAACTGAATCTGTGGACAGGTGAGTTTGCTGAGAAATGGTATAGGATGGATGTAGATGAGGTGAAATGGAAGTTGTTGCTTGTTGATGGTGATAGTGGTCTTTTGGAAAAACGTTAGAATGATGAGATGTTGAATCTGATGGCTTTGGTGTGGGTTGGTAGGGAGGAATAAAAGGAGTGAAATTATTTTGTTGGTAGAAAGGTGTGTAATAGTCATATGCAGGTTGTAGATGTGGTGTGTATCCATGGTTATAGGACAAATTTTGAGATGGAGTTACAAGAGAAATGTTTGTGGAATAAGATGGAAATGAAGGAGTAACAGTGGTGATATTGGGATGATATGGATAAAATTGAGTAGTGAAAGATGGAGGAAATTGGTATGCCATGGAAGAGCTTGAGTGCAAAGATGAAAGCACCAATTGTTAGGGAGAAAATTAGAGCCCTAACAAAACTAGAGAAAGCTATAAATTCTAAATAAAATAAAAGACAAATAGAATTAAGAGAGAGATAAAAATAAAGACTTTCATTGATTTTCTTGATTGATTCTCAAATAGCACATTACACTTTAATATATAGAACCCTAAATGCATAATAGCCATACATGTGGCATAATCTCAAAACCTTAAGAACATTCTAAAAATATTAAAATACTAAATAATATATTAAAACTACTAAATAAAATATCTAATATTACTCTCTATCACTACTTACCCCTTCAAAATCAACCTTGTCCTCAAGGTTGTAAATTTATAAAGAGAATATAATTTTTTTTTTTTTTGAAAATTAAAAGGACTCTCGGGCAGTGCACTAAGAAAGTGTTAAGAGACTGTTTTAATTGATGGTTCAGAGTAATATATGTGAAGGGAACCCACGTGAAGGGGACCCACGACAATGAGAGTTGGAGTGTGGAAAAATGAAAAGATTCTTACGCATGCTGGTTAGTAGTGGTCACAGCAAAAATAGAAAGAGGATAACAACTATTTTTTTCTTCTTTTCTTTCTTTTTTTTTTCTCTTTCTTTCTTCTTCTTGTTTTTTTCACGTCTTTTTTTCCCTTTTCTTCTTCGCTCTCTTTTTCTTTCTCTGCTTGTTCTTTTTTCTTTTTTTTTTTCTTCTCACGATCTTGCATTCTCTCTTTCCACTTCTCAAAACACTTTTCTTCTTCCCTTTTTTTTTTTGTTTTTAAACAAGACTAATAAGAAATTAAAATGATTAAAGCAGTCAAAAAATGGTGGTGGTTTTGGCGGTGGTCGTCGGAGACCGATAAGTGGTGTTGGTGATGAGAGAGGCGGCTTTGGCTGTGTTGACAATGTTGTTGAATTCGCCGGCGAAAATGTTAGAACTGTCGCCGGAATTGTTGTCGGAAAAGTCGCCGGGAGTGGTTTTAATGGAGGATTTTGTGGTTCTATTGACAGATTTGGTGGTTTAGGCAAAGGAGATGACACCAAAAGTTGAGTTGTCGCCTGACTTGTTGGAGTTTTCGCCGGAGTAATTGCCGGAAATACTGTCAAAGTCAGAAATGTCGTCGGAGTCGGAAAAATCGCCGGAGAAGATGCCGGAGTTGATTTTAGTGAATCTGAAAGTTTTTCCATTTCGTCTTTTTCTTTCAATTTCTCTACATAGCTCTTGAACACGTACTTTTCTTTGAGTTCTTGAGACCTTTTCTTGATAGAAAGAATAGAGGCTTGATATTTCTCTTCAATAGCTCTCTTTTGGTTCTGATATTTTTCTTCTGCCTGAGCCAATTTCTGACAACATTCGTGAAAAATTTCTTGAACTGAATCTGTGGACAGGTGAGTTTGCTGAGAAATGGTATAGGATGGATGTAGATGAGGTGAAATGGAAGTTGTTGCTTGTTGATGGTGATAGTGGTCTTTTGGAAAAACGTTAGAATGATGAGATGTTGAATCTGATGGCTTTGGTGTGGGTTGGTAGGGAGGAATAAAAGGAGTGAAATTATTTTGTTGGTAGAAAGGTGTGTAATAGTCATATGCAGGTTGTAGATGTGGTGTGTATCCATGGTTATAGGACAAATTTTGAGATGGAGTTACAAGAGAAATGTTTGTGGAATAAGATGGAAATGAAGGAGTAACAGTGGTGATATTGGGATGATATGGATAAAATTGAGTAGTGAAAGATGGAGGAAATTGGTATGCCATGGAAGAGCTTGAGTGCAAAGATGAAAGCACCAAATGTTAGGGAGAAAATTAGAGCCCTAACAAAACTAGAGAAAGCTATAAATTCTAAACAAAATAAAAGACAAATAGAATTAAGAGAGAGATAAAAATAAAGACTTTCATTGATTTTCTTGATTGATTCTCAAATAGCACATTACACTTTAATATATAGAACCCTAAATGCATAATAGCCATACATGTGGCATAATCTCAAAACCTTAAGAACATTCTAAAAATATTAAAATACTAAATAATATATTAAAACTACTAAATAAAATATCTAATATTACTCTCTATCACTACTTACCCCTTCAAAATCAACCTTGTCCTCAAGGTTGTAAATTTATAAAGAGAATATAATTTTTTTTTTTTTGAAAATTAAAAGGACTCTCGGGCAGTGCACTAAGAAAGTGTTAAGAGACTGTTTTAATTGATGGTTCAGAGTAATATATGTGAAGGGAACCCACGTGAAGGGGACCCACGACAATGAGAGTTGGAGTGTGGAAAAATGAAAAGATTCTTACGCATGCTGGTTAGTAGTGGTCACAGCAAAAATAGAAAGAGGATAACAACATTTTTTTTCTTCTTTTCTTTCTTTTTTTTTTCTCTTTCTTTCTTCTTCTTGTTTTTTTAACGTCTTTTTTTCCCTTTTCTTCTTCGCTCTCTTTTTCTTTCTCTGCTTGTTCTTTTTTCTTTTTTTTTTTCTTCTCACGATCTTGCATTCTCTCTTTCCACTTCTCAAAACACTTTTCTTCTTCCCTTTTTTTTTTTGTTTTTAAACAAGACTAATAAGAAATTAAAATGATTAAAGCAGTCAAAAAATGGTGGTGGTTTTGGCGGTGGTCGTCGGAGACCGATAAGTGGTGTTGGTGATGAGAGAGGCGGCTTTGGCTGTGTTGACAATGTTGTTGAATTCGCCGGTGAAAATGTTAGAACTGTCGCCGGAATTGTTGTCGGAAAAGTCGCCGGGAGTGGTTTTAATGGAGGATTTTGTGGTTCTAATGACAGATTTGGTGGTTTAGGCAAAGGAGATGACACCAAAAGTTGAGTTGTCGCCTGACTTATTGGAGTTTTCGCCGGAGTAATTGCCGAAAATACTGTCAAAGTCAGAAATGTCGTCGGAGCCGGAAAAATCGCCGGAGAAGATGCCGGAGTTGATTTTAGTGAATCTGAAAGTTTTTCCATTTCGTCTTTTTCTTTCAATTTCTCTACATAGCTCTTGAACACGTACTTTTCTTTGAGTTCTTGAGACCTTTTCTTGATAGAAAGAATAGAGGCTTGATATTTCTCTTCAATAGCTCTCTTTTGGTTCTGATATTTTTCTTCTGCCTGAGCCAATTTCTGACAACATTCGTGAAAAATTTCTTGAACTGAATCTGTGGACAGGTGAGTTTGCTGAGAAATGGTATAGGATGGATGTAGATGAGGTGAAATGGAAGTTGTTGCTTGTTGATGGTGATAGTGGTCTTTTGGAAAAACGTTAGAATGATGAGATGTTGAATCTGATGGCTTTGGTGTGGGTTGGTAGGGAGGAATAAAAGGAGTGAAATTATTTTGTTGGTAGAAAGGTGTGTAATAGTCATATGCAGGTTGTAGATGTGGTGTGTATCCATGGTTATAGGACAAATTTTGAGATGGAGTTACAAGAGAAATGTTTGTGGAATAAGATGGAAATGAAGGAGTAACAGTGGTGATATTGGGATGATATGGATAAAATTGAGTAGTGAAAGATGGAGGAAATTGGTATGCCATGGAAGAGCTTGAGTGCAAAGATGAAAGCACCAATTGTTAGGGAGAAAATTAGAGCCCTAACAAAACTAGAGAAAGCTATAAATTCTAAATAAAATCAAAGACAAATAGAATTAAGAGAGAGATAAAAATAAAGACTTTCATTGATTTTCTTGATTGATTCTCAAATAGCACATTACACTTTAATATATAGAACCTTAAATGCATAATAGCCATACATGTGGCATAATCTCAAAACCTTAAGAACATTCTAGAAATATTAAAATACTAAATAATATATTAAAACTACTAAATAAAATATCTAATATTACTCTCTATCACTACTTACCCCTTCAAAATCAACCTTGTCTTCAAGGTTGTAAATTTATAAAGAGAATATAATTTTTTTTTTTTTGAAAATTAAAAGGACTCTCGGGCAGTGCACTAAGAAAGTGTTAAGAGACTGTTTTAATTGATGGTTCAGAGTAATATATGTGAAGGGAACCCACGTGAAGGGGACCCACGGCAATGAGAGTTGGAGTGTGGAAAAATGAAAAGATTCTTACGCATGCTGGTTAGTAGTGGTCACAGCAAAAATAGAAAGAGGATAACAACTATTTTTTTCTTCTTTTCTTTCTTTTTTTTTTCTCTTTCTTTCTTCTTCTTGTTTTTTTCACGTCTTTTTTCCCTTTTCTTCTTCGCTCTCTTTTTCTTTCTCTGCTTGTTCTTTTTTCTTTTTTTTTTTTTCTTCTCACGATCTTGCATTCTCTCTTTCCACTTCTCAAAACACTTTTCTTCTTCCCTTTTTTTTTTTTGTTTTTAAACAAGACTAATAAGAAATTAAAATGATTAAAGCAGTCAAAAAATGGTGGTGGTTTTGGCGGTGGTCGGCGGAGACCGATAAGTGGTGTTGGTGATGAGAGAGGCGGCTTTGGCTGTGTTGACAATGTTGTTGAATTCGCCGGCGAAAATGTTAGAACTGTCGCCGGAATTGTTGTCGGAAAAGTCGCCGGGAGTGGTTTTAATGGAGGATTTTGTGGTTCTAATGACAGATTTAGTGGTTTAGGCAAAGGAGATGACACCAAAAGTTGAGTTGTCGCCTGACTTGTTGGAGTTTTCGCCGGAGTAATTGCCGGAAATACTGTCAAAGTCAGAAATGTCGTCGGAGTCGGAAAAATCGCCGGAGAAGATGCCGGAGTTGATTTTAGTGAATCTGAAAGTTTTTCCATTTCGTCTTTTTCTTTCAATTTCTCTACATAGCTCTTGAACACGTACTTTTCTTTGAGTTCTTGAGACCTTTTCTTGATAGAAAGAATAGAGGCTTGATATTTCTCTTCAATAGCTCTCTTTTGGTTCTGATATTTTTCTTCTGCCTGAGCCAATTTCTGACAACATTCGTGAAAAATTTCTTGAACTGAATCTGTGGACAGGTGAGTTTGCTGAGAAATGGTATAGGATGGATGTAGATGAGGTGAAATGGAAGTTGTTGCTTGTTGATGGTGATAGTGGTCTTTTGGAAAAACGTTAGAATGATGAGATGTTGAATCTGATGGCCTTGGTGTGGGTTGGTAGGGAGGAATAAAAGGAGTGAAATTATTTTGTTGGTAGAAAGGTGTGTAATAGTCATATGCAGGTTGTAGATGTGGTGTGTATCCATGGTTATAGGACAAATTTTGAGATGGAGTTACAAGAGAAATGTTTGTGGAATAAGATGGAAATGAAGGAGTAACAGTGGTGATATTGGGATGATATGGATAAAATTGAGTAGTGAAAGATGGAGGAAATTGGTATGCCATGGAAGAGCTTGAGTGCAAAGATGAAAGCACCAATTGTTAGGGAGAAAATTAGAGCCCTAACAAAACTAGAGAAAGCTATAAATTCTAAATAAAATCAAAGACAAATAGAATTAAGAGAGAGATAAAAATAAAGACTTTCATTGATTTTCTTGATTGATTCTCAAATAGCACATTACACTTTAATATATAGAACCTTAAATGCATAATAGCCATACATGTGGCATAATCTCAAAACCTTAAGAACATTCTAGAAATATTAAAATACTAAATAATATATTAAAACTACTAAATAAAATATCTAATATTACTCTCTATCACTACTTACCCCTTCAAAATCAACCTTGTCTTCAAGGTTGTAAATTTATAAAGAGAATATAATTTTTTTTTTTTTGAAAATTAAAAGGACTCTCGGGCAGTGCACTAAGAAAGTGTTAAGAGACTGTTTTAATTGATGGTTCAGAGTAATATATGTGAAGGGAACCCACGTGAAGGGGACCCACGGCAATGAGAGTTGGAGTGTGGAAAAATGAAAAGATTCTTACGCATGCTGGTTAGTAGTGGTCACAGCAAAAATAGAAAGAGGATAACAACTATTTTTTTCTTCTTTTCTTTCTTTTTTTTTTCTCTTTCTTTCTTCTTCTTGTTTTTTTCACGTCTTTTTTTCCCTTTTCTTCTTCGCTCTCTTTTTCTTTCTCTGCTTGTTCTTTTTTCTTTTTTTTTTTTTCTTCTCACGATCTTGCATTCTCTCTTTCCACTTCTCAAAACACTTTTCTTCTTCCCTTTTTTTTTTTTTGTTTTTAAACAAGACTAATAAGAAATTAAAATGATTAAAGCAGTCAAAAAATGGTGGTGGTTTTGGCGGTGGTCGTCGGAGACCGATAAGTGGTGTTGGTGATGAGAGAGGCGGCTTTGGCTGTGTTGACAATGTTGTTGAATTCGCCGGCGAAAATGTTAGAACTGTCGCCGGAATTGTTGTCGGAAAAGTCGCCGGGAGTGGTTTTAATGGAGGATTTTGTGGTTCTAATGACAGATTTGGTGGTTTAGGCAAAGGAGATGACACCAGAAGTTGAGTTGTCGCCTGACTTATTGGAGATATCGCCGGAGTAATTGCCGAAAATACTGTCAAAGTCAGAAATGTCGTCGGAGTCTGAAAAATCGCCGGAGAAGATGTCGGAGTTGATTTTAGTGAATCTGAAAGTTTTTCCATTTCGTCTTTTTCTTTCAATTTCTCTACATAGCTCTTGAACATGTACTTTTCTTTGAGTTCTTGAGACCTTTTCTTGATAGAAAGAATAGAGGCTTGATATTTCTCTTCAATAGCTCTCTTTTGGTTCTGATATTTTTCTTCTGCCTGAGCCAATTTCTGACAACATTCGTGAAAAATTTCTTGAACTGAATCTGTGGACAGGTGAGTTTGCTGAGAAATGGTATAGGATGGATGTAGATGAGGTGAAATGGAAGTTGTTGCTTGTTGATGGTGATAGTGGTCTTTTGGAAAAACGTTAGAATGATGAGATGTTGAATCTGATGGCTTTGGTGTGGGTTGGTAGGGAGGAATAAAAGGAGTGAAATTATTTTGTTGGTAGAAAGGTGTGTAATAGTCATATGCAGGTTGTAGATGTGGTGTGTATCCATGGTTATAGGACAAATTTTGAGATGGAGTTACATGAGAAATGTTTGTGGAATAAGATGGAAATGAAGGAGTAACAGTGGTGATATTGGGATGATATGGATAAAATTGAGTAGTGAAAGATGGAGGAAATTGGTATGCCATGGAAGAGCTTGAGTGCAAAGATGAAAGCACCAATTGTTAGGGAGAAAATTAGAGCCCTAACAAAACTAGAGAAAGCTATAAATTCTAAATAAAATAAAAGACAAATAGAATTAAGAGAGAGATAAAAATAAAGACTTTCATTGATTTTCTTGATTGATTCTCAAATAGCACATTACACTTTAATATATAGAACCCTAAATGCATAATAGCCATACATGTGGCATAATCTCAAAACCTTAAGAACATTCTAGAAATATTAAAATACTAAATAATATATTAAAACTACTAAATAAAATATCTAATATTACTCTCTATCACTACTTACCCCTTCAAAATCAACCTTGTCTTCAAGGTTGTAAATTTATAAAGAGAATATAATTTTTTTTTTTTTTTGAAAATTAAAAGGACTCTCGGGCAGTGCACTAAGAAAGTGTTAAGAGACTGTTTTAATTGATGGTTCAGAGTAATATATGTGAAGGGAACCCACGTGAAGGGGACCCACGGCAATGAGAGTTGGAGTGTGGAAAAATGAAAAGATTCTTACGCATGCTGGTTAGTAGTGGTCACAGCAAAAATAGAAAAAGGATAACAACTATTTTTTTCTTCTTTTCTTTCTTTTTTTTTCTCTTTCTTTCTTCTTCTTGTTTTTTTCACGTCTTTTTTTCCCTTTTCTTCTTCGCTCTCTTTTTCTTTCTCTACTTGTTCTTTTTTCTTTTTTTTTTCTTCTCACGATCTTGCATTCTCTCTTTCCACTTCTCAAAACACTTTTCTTCTTCCCTTTTTTTTTTTGTTTTTAAACAAGACTAATAAGAAATTAAAATGATTAAAGCAGTCAAAAAATGGTGGTGGTTTTGGCGGTGGTCGTCGGAGACCGATAAGTGGTGTTGGTGATGAGAGAGGCGGCTTTGGCTGTGTTGACAATGTTGTTGAATTCGCCGGCGAAAATGTTAGAACTGTCGCCGGAATTGTTGTCGGAAAAGTCGCCGGGAGTGGTTTTAATGGAGGATTTTGTGGTTCTAATGACAGATTTGGTGGTTTAGGCAAAGGAGATGACACCAGAAGTTGAGTTGTCGCCTGACTTATTGGAGTTTTCGCCGGAGTAATTGCCGGAAATACTGTCAAAGTCAGAAATGTCGTCGGAGTCGGAAAAATCGCCGGAGAAGATGCCGGAGTTGATTTTAGTGAATCTGAAAGTTTTTCCATTTCGTCTTTTTCTTTCAATTTCTCTACATAGCTCTTGAACACGTACTTTTCTTTGAGTTCTTGAGACCTTTTCTTGATAGAAAGAATAGAGGCTTGATATTTCTCTTCAATAGCTCTCTTTTGGTTCTGATATTTTTCTTCTGCCTGAGCCAATTTCTGACAACATTCGTGAAAAATTTCTTGAACTGAATCTGTGGACAGGTGAGTTTGCTGAGAAATGGTATAGGATGGATGTAGATGAGGTGAAATGGAAGTTGTTGCTTGTTGATGGTGATAGTGGTCTTTTGGAAAAACGTTAGAATGATGAGATGTTGAATCTGATGGCTTTGGTGTGGGTTGGTAGGGAGGAATAAAAGGAGTGAAATTATTTTGTTGGTAGAAAGGTGTGTAATAGTCATATGCAGGTTGTAGATGTGGTGTGTATCCATGGTTATAGGACAAATTTTGAGATGGAGTTACAAGAGAAATGTTTGTGGAATAAGATGGAAATGAAGGAGTAACAGTGGTGATATTGGGATGATATGGATAAAATTGAGTAGTGAAAGATGGAGGAAATTGGTATGCCATGGAAGAGCTTGAGTGCAAAGATGAAAGCACCAATTGTTAGGGAGAAAATTAGAGCCCTAACAAAACTAGAGAAAGCTATAAATTCTAAATAAAATAAAAGACAAATAGAATTAAGAGAGAGATAAAAATAAAGACTTTCATTGATTTTCTTGATTGATTCTCAAATAGCACATTACACTTTAATATATAGAACCCTAAATGCATAATAGCCATACATGTGGCATAATCTCAAAACCTTAAGAACATTCTAGAAATATTAAAATACTAAATAATATATTAAAACTACTAAATAAAATATCTAATATTACTCTCTATCACTACTTACCCCTTCAAAATCAACCTTGTCCTCAAGGTTGTAAATTTATAAAGAGAATATAATTTTTATTTTTTTTTTGAAAATTAAAAGGACTCTCGGGCAGTGCACTAAGAAAGTGTTAAGAGACTGTTTTAATTGATGGTTCAGAGTAATATATGTGAAGGGAACCCACGTGAAGGGGACCCACGACAATGAGAGTTGGAGTGTGGAAAAATGAAAAGATTCTTACGCATGCTGGTTAGTAGTGGTCACAGCAAAAATAGAAAGAGGATAACAACTATTTTTTTCTTCTTTTCTTTCTTTTTTTTTCTCTTTCTTTCTTCTTCTTGTTTTTTTCACGTCTTTTTTTCCCTTTTCTTCTTCGCTCTCTTTTTCTTTCTCTGCTTGTTCTTTTTTCTTTTTTTTTTTTTTCTTCTCACGATCTTGCATTCTCTCTTTCCACTTCTCAAAACACTTTTCTTCTTCCCCTTTTTTTTTTGTTTTTAAACAAGACTAATAAGAAATTAAAATGATTAAAGCAGTCAAAAAATGGTGGTGGTTTTGGCGGTGGTCGTCGGAGACCGATAAGTGGTGTTGGTGATGAGAGAGGCGGCTTTGGCTGTGTTGACAATGTTGTTGAATTCGCCGGCGAAAATGTTAGAACTGTCGCCGGAATTGTTGTCGGAAAAGTCGCCGGGAGTGGTTTTAATGGAGGATTTTGTGGTTCTAATGACAGATTTGGTGGTTTAGGCAAAGGAGATGACACCAAAAGTTGAGTTGTCGCCTGACTTGTTGGAGTTTTCGCCGGAGTAATTGCCGGAAATACTGTCAAAGTCAGAAATGTCGTCGGTGTCGGAAAAATCGCCGGAGAAGATGCCGGAGTTGATTTTAGTGAATCTGAAAGTTTTTCCATTTCGTCTTTTTCTTTCAATTTCTCTACATAGCTCTTGAACACGTACTTTTCTTTGAGTTCTTGAGACCTTTTCTTGATAGAAAGAATAGAGGCTTGATATTTCTCTTCAATAGCTCTCTTTTGGTTCTGATATTTTTCTTCTGCCTGAGCCAATTTCTGACAACATTCGTGAAAAATTTCTTGAACTGAATCTGTGGACAGGTGAGTTTGCTGAGAAATGGTATAGGATGGATGTAGATGAGGTGAAATGGAAGTTGTTGCTTGTTGATGGTGATAGTGGTCTTTTGGAAAAACGTTAGAATGATGAGATGTTGAATCTGATGGCTTTGGTGTGGGTTGGTAGGGAGGAATAAAAGGAGTGAAATTATTTTGTTGGTAGAAAGGTGTGTAATAGTCATATGCAGGTTGTAGATGTGGTGTGTATCCATGGTTATAGGACAAATTTTGAGATGGAGTTACAAGAGAAATGTTTGTGGAATAAGATGGAAATGAAGGAGTAACAGTGGTGATATTGGGATGATATGGATAAAATTGAGTAGTGAAAGATGGAGGAAATTGGTATGCCATGGAAGAGCTTGAGTGCAAAGATGAAAGCACCAATTGTTAGGGAGAAAATTAGAGCCCTAACAAAACTAGAGAAAGCTATAAATTCTAAATAAAATAAAAGACAAATAGAATTAAGAGAGAGATAAAAATAAAGACTTTAATTGATTTTCTTGATTGATTCTCAAATAGCACATTACACTTTAATATATAGAACCCTAAATGCATAATAGCCATACATGTGGCATAATCTCAAAACCTTAAGAACATTATAGAAATATTAAAATACTAAATAATATATTAAAACTACTAAATAAAATATCTAATATCACTCTCTATCAGTATGGCAATTTACACTTATGTAAAACTGAAAACTTGTCTATAAGAAAAGACATTGAAAATTGAAATTGAAAATCTGGAATTTGCCATGGAATTTGGATCTAAAAGAAATGACTTTGAATGAATTGGAAACTTAGACATTTGGGCATGGACCTTGAAGCTTTGGTTGAATCTTGAAGTGAACATGTAAAATTGAATTGAGATTGCATGGCAATTTGAATTTTGGAAGAATCATTGAAATGAATTTGAATTTGAATTTTATTGAATTTTGACATATGAGCACGGGATTTGGAAATGGAGACTCGAAAGTTGGATTTGAAATTGAATTGATTTAAACTTTGGAAAGTGTGGATATGAACTTAACTTAAACTTGAAATATGAATCATAACTTTGAATTTCTTTCACGTTAAAAGTAACTACTACAAAATTCAATATTCTCAATTTGACCAAAAAAAACTAGGCATAAGTAAAAAACTTCTTGAAGCATGTTTTCCTGCAAAATAATAAAAGGTAAGCCAGGATTGTCTTAGATCTCTCAACTCCCAAAGCTCAAACCTTAAGCTTCTTGAAACTTTTAAGAGATACAAAACCCATCTTTGTCAATCCATTTGTTTCATATATGCAAGGATGATGTTGCTGGTGAAACCATGATATGAAAGGCTGGGTGACAAAAAAGAGGGTGTGACACCGGGCGAAGCTTGCAGCTTCTTTCTCCTCGTACTTGATGTATGCTTGCGCCTTGAGGAGGAAGGCGTCCAGCGTCGCCAGAGTTTCAATGCCAACTGCCTTGGAAATTTCAGTGCGGGGCAGAGTCCTCGCTCGAGCAAGAACTTCTTCATATTGTTAGTTGTGGAGACCTGGACGACTTCTTTGTTGAACTTTTCGATATAGGCTCGAAGAGGTTCGTCTTTCCCTTGAATGATGGCCTCAAGGGAAGTTTCGGTCTTTGGGTGACGGTGAGAGGCCGTGAAATTCCTGAAGAACATTCTCCCCAACTATCTCCACGATGTGATGGATTCGTTAGGGAGCTTTTTGTACCAAGTCATCGCTTCCTTCCTCAGCGTGGTTGGGAACAATCTACATTTGATGGCGCCTCTGACGCCACGGTAGTCGAGCAATGCATCGATATTCTCGATGTGATCGTTAGGATCTGTAGTGCCATCGTACATGCTCAGGGAAAAGGGTTTCTCCAGCCCCTTCGGAAGGCGCATGGCTGTTGGAACGGTAAAGCGGCAAGCAACAAAAAGATTTGGAAGTATTTTTTCGGGAATTTATCGTGTCCACAGAGAGGGGTGCTATTGAACTGCCGTTCGACAATTTAAATGTTAAAGAGTTTCGTTTAAAATGTTTCAAACATAGAAACAGAAAAGTAAATATTAACACAAAAAGAATTCATTAATCAGAGAGAAGAAACTTATCCCGCATGCATATAATCCACTCCTTACAAACTTAAACCTATCGACCAGTTATACTCAACCTACAATACTCCTCAATATCATCCAGCATCGCTCACAATAGTGTCCATCTCTGACACACTGAGCTGAGAGAACAACCGTGTTACTCTCGTCGACACTCTCGCACCCGACTCAAGATACGGAGGCATTAAGCTTCGACACCCATAAAGATTGTTAGCTCTAAACTTATCTCTAGCATCTAGAAACTAACAGATAATCATCCATAATCAAAGTTTGCGATGTTTATCTCTAACACAACTCAAACCCTGAGCATAAAGAAAAAATCAAGGACAATCACCGATAAAGATTGTAAAGCAGATTTTATACAACGCCATGGGCGACAAATATACAAGAGTTCAAAGTAAATACATATACAAAAACCCAACAAAGAAGAAAAGAAATAAACCAAACATCTCGCGGTTTGTCAAACGCCGGTCGATGAGAAATCCACCCCGGATCATCCGTGTGCAAGCTTCAATGTTGTTTTCTAAGCTAATCTACTGAAAAATGAGTTTGATGGAGTTGGGAGCAAAAATCCCCAAAACCATAACCTAAAAAATGAATGAAATGACTTATATAGTATTTACAAAATCCGTCAAGTTCGCAGTGCGAATTTTTATTCGCAAAGCGAACTCCAAAAATTGGCACTTAAGTGCAACAAAAAGTATCGATAAGTGCAACAAAACTTATATACTAAAATAGCTGCAATTTGCACTTATCAATGGCCATGATTTCTTGGGACAACGGGCCGTGAGGCTCGTCATCGTTGCTGCTGCTGGACCTTGACAGAGAGCGGGTGCGTCGTCCAAGGGTAGGTCGGTGATCTCGACGGTGAGATGAGGTTCTTGCCCGACCCTTGGATCTGGGCGGAGGCGAACACCAGGGATCTACTCATAGGTCCCTTCTGGTCTTCTTGGTCTCCGGGGGAGTACTGACTTCGGGGGGAGATGGGGACGTGCTTTCTGATTGCCTGGGACTCTGGCTCTGGTGGTTCCCGACGGTCTCTTTCACGTCGGGGAGGAGGACTCTAAGATCTCCGGCGCTCTTTCCTCGACGGGGGGGATCTTGGGCGGATGGACTCTTCTAGGGTCCCAATCCTCGCGTTCTTGTCGAGGATTAGGAGGTTGGTGTTGTTGAGGGCGCCGAGGAGGGCCGCCATGGCCGGGTCGGCTTTGGGCGGAACCGGGACAGGTTGGTGGTCCTGGGAGGGCTGGACCTCAAATTCATCAGCGCGAACGGGGGGAGCGAGACGCGCTAGCTCCATCTCTCTGCTAATGGACGTTGCTTCCAAGAAAGGGGGATTCTCCGTCAGTATCAGTCTTGCTGACGGGGAGGAAGGCAGTGTTGCAAGCATCGTGGACATTGTCATGGCTGGCCATGATTGGAATCTTGAAAGGATTGTTTTGGTCTTGAATCTACGAGGGAAGAAAGACGGGGATAACAGAGTTTCCCACAACGATGCTGATCTTACCTGCTGATCAGAACCTGAAGTGGGCCAGAGACTGCGTCTGGGATGCTGGGTTTGAAAGATGAGGAAGGGGTGTATCTGCAAGGCACTTCGATGCTAAAGTAAGGATCGAGAGAAAATAAGGCAAGTACAAAGTATGTGTGTCTTAGGATGATTTAGAATACCTGACCCTCTCATTGAGAGGGTTTTTATAGATCCCCCATTGCTTGGCCATTGGTCCCTATTTTCAAAGCGAGATATTCGAGCCCGAAGAATAGGTAATTGCCAGAAACTAGCCGTTGGGACTGGCACAGGTGTCCAAAACTAGTCGTTGCCACAGGCAGGGGCGTAGCCGCGGGCACAGGCGTCGTGACTGTTTCTGGATGATGGAACCGTATGTGACAGGCAGGAAATGCTGAGGAGGTGAAGCTGATCCTAGAGGTCAACCGACCAGCCTGCCCCAGTAGAGGGGCAGGAAGGTAAAATGCATCCCTTCGCCCTTAACTAGCAAGACTTAGGAAATTGGATCGTTCTGGGAGCAGAAGTGGATTGGGCCATGCCGCCATTGGGCCAGTCCAGAATAGATACCTTCTTGCCCACTTCGGCATTCCTCAGGAATTTGTCACTGACAACGGGACACAGTTCACAAACAAAAAATTCCAAGAATTCGTCTCCAAATTGGGCACCAAACAACACTTCGTTGTGATCGAGGCAGTGATCCCTATCAAAATACACGTGCCCTCCAGGCGAAATAAAGCTCCCATAGACGAGGAGGCAAACAACGAGGCACTGAGGGAGGAGCTCGATCTCGTTGAAGAGGTCCGACCAAAAGCATCCCTCTGCGACGCCTCGTTAAAACAAAAAATCGCAATCAGGAATAATGCCAAAGTCATACGATGAGATTTCCAAGTGGGCAGTCTCGTCCTAAGAAGAAATCATAAAGATTCTCGTGAAGGCAAACTCGCCGCAAACTTGGAAGAACCCTATTGTGTTCGAGCAAAAACAGAGAATGGGGCCTACTACCTAGATTATCTCAATGGGGAAGAACTCGCTCGACCATGGAAGGCCGAAAAGCTAAAATAATATTATAGCTAAGGCCACAATTGTTGGCGTGCTCCATCAACACGACGAGCATAACGTACCGACCAGAAGTGTGTGCCCCGGTACAAGCACTGTATACTAAAATTAATCAAGCAGGCTTTTACTCTGCATCGAGTAAAACCCCTGCCCGGCAGTGGTCCCTCGACTGAGCCTGCCGTCGTCACTGTACCACAAAAGGAAGAACAACCAGCTCACGATGGGATGTTCATGCCGCAAACTCAGGCCACAAACACGGCCTGAGCTTCGCTCTCTTATCAGAAAACTACCCATGCCTTTCGACCGGTTACCTTCACTGCCGAATAATAATTTGTCGAGCAAACCCTAAAACATAGTGAAAAATCATTCACAAAAACAGCCCATGCAACAAGCACTCATGAGGAGCAGCACCTGACACTTAGCAAAATTAAGCAAAGTAAAAACATGCATGCACAAACATCGAAAACAAGTCATACATAAGCGACTACCACGGCCGAACATAAATATTATAAGATAAAACGACCACAACTGTGATTATAATGATTACATCAAAAAGGGGCCAAGCCTCATCAAAAAAAGATTACAATGTATAACACACAGGCCCGAAGTACAAAAAACAAAATCAATCGGCCATAGGATGAGGCTCCTCGTGGGTAGGCTACTCGTGCTCCTCCCCAAATCTGAGAAAGTCTGGGATGACAATTTGGCCGTCTACCATGCTGTGGAGGAACCCGATCCCCTCGGTAACTAGCTCAACCCCGGGGTTAACAACCTTCAGCTGATCCACCACGTTGTTGAAGGCATCCTCGGCGGCCCCCAAGCAATACTCCTCATCCTGGCTGATCCGGGCAACTAGCTTGGCTTGGGTCTTCAGACTCTTCACCTCTTCACTTTCGTCCTCAGCAGGAGCTGCATCAGCCTGCAAGGAAACGACCATATCTTCCACGACTTTCTTTCTGCGGCCAAGGTATCTCTCTCCCTAGTAACTCGACTAGCTCTTCCTTAGATTTCTTCGCCGCCTCCTTCGTAGCCTTCGGCTCCTCCTTCAGAACCGTGTTGGCAGCCTGGGTTTTCTTCAGCTCCGCCTCATGAAGGCCCTCTTCCTCGGTGTAGACCACCGCCATCCCCAAGACCCTCATTAGGGCAGCAACGTCCTGGACCAGCAGCGTCCTCTTGCTCGGACGATCAAGCTCCTCGAGCGCCAAGAACTCCGCCCGATGGAGTGCGAGGGAGGAGCCTTCAAAGAAACTCCTATTGTGGAAGCACGGAGGCAGCTCTTACTTACTCTTCTCTCCTTCCCCGGTAAGTTCGAGGACCTCCTCCGCCCGAAAGCGGTTGGGCCTTGAGGTTACCGACATAGAGGGTTTGGGCGGCAGCTACTCTGGATGAAGAGGTCCCCAACCCCGTCGGGGACGGAGCTACTTGCTCGCCGAGGCGGCTTTTCCCAACTTTCTTCCCCAGCTTGAGCTTGGTCGCAACACTTCTCACCAAACGTTCCTTGGCCGAGGACATATTGCCTGCAAAACAATGGACACATGTTAATAAACAAAAAACAACAACAACGGACAAGCTATGAAGGAAAAAATGGATACCCAAAAGATCCAAAGCCTCCTCGCGCGTGCCGCTTTCGAGGAGCTCCTTCGTATTAATATATTGGGCCTCCACCTTAGGCCCCCTGTCTTCTTCAAAAATAATTTCCCCGCCCCTGGTCATGCACTAGGTAGGGCGGAAGCCATCAACAAAAGCCACCAGTTTGTTGTTGCTGGCCAGATCATCCTCCTCCAGCATGGGCGGCTTGGCTATGTACTCCTCAATCTCCCTGGTAAAGTGGTCCTCGCTCCAGGAGAAATGGAACTTCAGCACCCTATATCACCAATAAAAGGCCATAAAAAATAATCTATGTTCTCAATAAAAGGCCATAAAAAATAATTAGGTTCCAAGTATGAACCATATATCACCAATAAAAGGCCGTAAAAAATAATCTCTGTTCTCAATAATATTTCAATTTCATTACACCGAAATATCACCCATTATTCTCTTTCTATTTAATTTTCAAATAAAAACTATAAATATTTTATTTTATTCAGAATAAGAATTTAATTAAAAATATGTATACTTATTTCCAATATTAAACGAAGGTCAAAGAAAAGACCTCCGAACTCGAAAAATGACAAAACGATCGAAAATTGTCTGAAATTTTCCAGACTCGCCAGACCGCTGCCTCAGTTCGCACCACCGCCGATGATGCATGTTAAAAATTATAAGAATAAATATGTAGAAATAACAGTACTAAAATAAAGTAAAATTGTGTGTTCTTATTGAATTTCAAGATAAAACTATTAAAACATTATAATACTAATTATTTTCTAAAAAGTAATATAAAATAAAATATTTAATGTAAATAGCGAAGTATTAGAACGTCTTCAATTCAACTCTATAAGATTTATTAAAATGATAAAATATTCATATTTTTTTTAGAAATCATAATGTGATACAATGATTAACAAAGAATTTATTGAAGTAACTTAAATAAATTAATTTATCATAAATTTAATATTTTTTTCAATAAGAATAAAAAGTATGGATTATTTAGAAATAATATATTTTAATATCATTACAGTAAAATATATACATTGAATATATATGTAATGTTATCATAGAAATTTCAGTTACGAATTTTGATAAAAACTTGAAATTTTACAGTAATTCACAAAATTCATATATTACATGTAATTTCTACCGTAATCAAATGGGATTTTCTCAAATCTCATTTGATCGTCTAAATTATCGACATATTTTATCGATCATCAAAGAGTGACCAAATGGGATTTTCTCAAATCCAATTTAGTCACCGATCCTTATATATATATATATATATATATATATATATATATATATATATATAACACTTTTGAGATATTACCATAGAGTCGATGACCAAACGATTAGGGTTTACAAAAACATTGGCTAAAACAAGATCAATAAAGAAAATATGATTAACAGAAAAAAAAAACGCTTGGCGCTGATGAGAGGGTAAGGGAATCCTCATCATCCTGCTGCCTAAAGTAACCTTACGACAACAATTCCCATTTACCTTAATCGAAGTTTTTTTTTACAGATTCTTGATGTTCCTCCCTCTCCTTTCCCAAAGCTCCTTTTTTTCGTCTCTCAGATTCGCCGCTTCGTGACCTAGATGTCAAACTAATTTTAGAATTTATATTCAATCTCATTTGAAAACTTCACCTTCTGCATACGCTCACACCCCCAAGTATTACCGTTAAACTTTTATCCTTAAAATCAGATTCTTTTTATTATTATTAAAAATAATTCTAATTATATATTTATTCCAATTTAAATAAAAAATAAATATAACTTTATCGTAAGTATTTATTTTAAAACAATCCAATTAAATAAAATTAATAAATATAATGTTACCCTAAATATTTATTTTAAAACAAGTGATTATTAGTAACTTGATTGTGTCATTTTTAGTAATGTAACTCTAGAAGTACTTGTTATTGACTTTATAGTAATGTTTGATTTTTCTAAAAATTTGAATGTGATTAGTGATGCATTGGCTTATTCAAATTAGATATTTAACTTTTATTATAATATTTTAAACATGAATTAAACACAATTAATAATAAAAATTAAAAGCTTGAGAGAGGTATTATCTGCGAATTTACCTGCGGATTTTCAATTTACTGTGACTTTTCCTGCGAAAATATCAGTTACCTGCGGTATTATCTGTGAATTTAGCTGTTTTACCTGCGATTTTTTCCTGCGACTTTCTCCTGCGACTTTTTTCTGCGACTTTACCTGTTAAATTAATTACCCACGAAGGTTTTAGCTGAGAACAGAAAATAGCAGGAAGGATCGCAGGTACCAAGTTTCCTGCAGAAATTTCGTCAAAATTCGCAGGTAAATCCGCAGGAAAACAGAGTATTTCTAGTTGTGCTTTTTAGTTTTTATTTTAAAAATCTCAGCTTCTCTTTTACTAACCGTTTTATGATGGTTTGCACACTTATTTCATTCATTTTTTTTTATTTTAAAAATATTTTAAACTAAAATAAAAAAAAATATTAAAAAAATACCGTTAATATTTTTATCCGTTTGCGCATCATAAAAAGTGGACAGACGTGCACGAGAGTGCCAGTCTGGACGCTAGTGTAGGATAATGCAAATGCTTTAATTTTACTTGATGTCAACTACTTTACACTTTATAATTGTACAGATGTTGAAAGCAAGGTTAAAGGATGTCCCATGACCAAATTATTAAAAACATAATAAAAAGTGAAGAATATTGAGGTATTAATCGCTCAACTCCTTATAAAATCATCAACATTTGTATCTCATATATAGTCATTAACGTTGATAACAATGTAGTTAGTTTTATCATTACATGATACCCCAGATGTAGTTCTAAAGGAACATGTTCAACAAGAACAATGAGCAAGTCTATCATCTTTAGTGTCTTACCGTAGGCCATATTTACATGATTCACCCATTACTGTTAAAATCATAACTTGACAGTGCTTACTGATTTGTCACAGAGGTGAGCACTTTTCAAAATAGGACAATTTATGAATATAAAACCTCAAAAATAAAGAATGTTAAGGGAAAATTGATAGTGCATTAACATGGAGAATTAAATACAATATTTTTTTTTATTTCTGTATGATTTTTTGGTTAGGTTTCACAACAAGAAATACGGATTACCTGCGGATTTTCATGCGAAAAATTATCTGATGCTATACCTGTGATTTTACCTGCGATATTACTTGTGAAGCATTGTTTCCTACGAATTATGAGGTAGCAGGAAATTCCGCAGGAACTCCTGAGACTTTACCTGCGGTTTTTTATTTTAAAATAACATATCAATTTCCTGCGGATTTAACTGTCATTTCTTTGCAGGAATTTTTTATCCATTGAAACCTCAAAAGCCTCCGAAAATTCCACAGGAATAGCTACAAATTATTCTTCAAAATTTGCTGTGAACTTTACTGCTGTTTTTGCTGCGGATGTTTTAGTATAAAATTTTGTAATTTTTTTTTAAATTTTTAATATTAATAATTAAAATTATAAAATATAATTAACATATTAATTCCAAGGATATGTTTTTGAGACATTTTTTAATTTTATATTGAATCTTATACTAAGAAAAATTTACTATATTAATTTGGTTTTTTAGTTATTTCTTAAAGAAAAATTGTTTATTTACTACTTTTTATTGTAAAGATTAGAAAAATTAAAAATAAAAGTTTATTTTATAATTGGTGTGTAATCCTTCAATTATAAAAAGAGATTAATTACTATGCACTGACAGTGTAAAAAGTTTTACACTGTCAATACATCACCATCATCCGTTTGGGTTATTTTACCGATTATTAAATTAAAAGTCAAACTTCTCTTTACATCCAACGGTTATAATTAACTGACAGTGTAAAATCCTTTTACACTGTCAGTGCATTTCAATTAAATTCTTATAAAAAATTTAAAATTTAGAAAGACAATAAAATAACATTTTTATTCAATGGATAACATAGATTTTTTATTTTTTTTATATTGACAAATATATAACCCGTTTATTCATTTTGTGTATTAAAATATTTTGGTGAAATGAATAAATTATTATTCTAGTGGTCAATTTATTAATTTGCAAATCTATTTTACAATAGAGACAAAAGTTTTAAGCAAATCTATAACGACTAAAATAATGTTTAATATTTTAGACTTGGATTAGTATAACAAAAATGCAAAGTTGCTGAGATAGAATTCATAGTTTTCATTACGAAACATCGATTTCTCTCTCAGGTATACATGCGCTTCATAATCCCAACTCAATTTCTCTCAAGTACGCTTCCCTTTTCCCAAACCCTATCATTTCTCTCTTCAAAAACATCGCTTCGATATGCATCTTTTTAGGGTTTTCATTCTCCTTTTAATTACCATATTTTTCAAAAATGTTCTACAATCTGAAATTGTGGATCTCATCTACCCTCAAATCTCAAACATATAGGTTGCGATGATTAGACAAGATCAAACACAATGTCGATGTTTCCACAGAACGATTTAAGCCACACCGTTCATGCTTCGTTTATGGCCTCTCTGTCTTCACGATGTTCTTCTTCAGTTTGCTCTCCCCATCTTCAGGTTAATTGTTTGTTGCTTTTTTAAGTCGCTATAAATTTAGAATCACATTCGTGGCATGCTTTTTTTGAGGTTTTTTTTCTGATCTAAAAATGTATTCTGATGATTAACACTTGAAATTGAATTACCAAACACTTTCTTCTCATCACAATCTACAAAAATTTTCATGAGTGTATCTTTAAGGTCTTAAAGATTTGTGTGTTTCACATTTAACTTGTGTACTCTTATTGGAATTTGATTAGGTTCATTCTTTTCGAGGTTGAAGATGATTTCATCATTTTCGGCATCTCGCATATCGTCTTTTCTGCGCTTCCTCCACCCTCTTTACCTTATCTCGTCAGATCACCACTGCCTCTGGTATTTTTGTAAGCAGTATGTCTGTTCATCTTAGTGTGTCAGATCTTTTAGGTTATGTTTAAATATTTCTGTGTGCTAAAAATAAGATTTGCCTGTGTTGATCTTTTTATTTTTTATTTTTTATTTTTTATAAGCTAAAATATATTAATCAGGGATACAATAGGGGTATCCCAACCCGTATACATCAAAACGCCTCTCTAATAATCAAGGCCTACAAAAAATCACTAGGATAATTTACCCAAGTGTAATAGTTACAATTGTGAGCACTATTGTGATTATTTCCTATCCACCACCAAGAATAGATAAGTATACGATTCGAGATCGTGTCATAATCCCAAAACTCGTCTCTAAATAAAATGTTGTTTCTAGATGACCAATTGATCCAACAAATTATGAGCCATATTCCAACAGCATTATTAATTAAAACATTATTTCTAGCACACCCCGATACCCAACAAGTTAAGTGATTCAGCATACCTCCCACTATAATCTCCGGAATACCCAACCAGTTACATGCAAATTTCCATATCAAACTGGCCTTGTGACATAAAAATAGAACATGCTCCACACTTTCCTCCACTAAGAAACAAAAGGGACAAGATTTTTCATGACTGTTGGTAATAATTCCTCTACGGGCGAGATTAACTCGAGTTGGAATTCTCTTATGAAGCATCCGCCAACCGAACACTTTCACCTTGAATGGGATCTGTGCTATCCAAATAAGTTTGAAAGCAGCTCTCAGATCCTCTCCAAATATCCTGACAGAGGTAAAGCTATTTACCTGCATAAACTCATACAAAGAAGACACTGAAAAATTATTATGATCGTTAAGTAACCAGTTGACGGTATGTTCAGCACCTGCTACTGGTTCTATCTGTTCCAGCATAGAATTCAAGGCCACACTTTGCGTCATAGCAATTTCAGACAAGTTAGAATGAGATAATTTGACATCCCAGCACCACTTACCACCGTCGCAATAACCATTTTCAGCCACTGAACTATTCTTGTTTTCAGCATACAACCATAAATCTGGAAATGACACTAGTAAAGCACTTTGGCCAGCCCAACGAGAACACCAAAACGGAACAAGATCTCCACTGCCCAAGTTGTAAGATATCAGTTCAGAAGTTACGTTCCTCTCATCGAGTATAAAAAGCTGCACCAAATCTCTCCACCAAAGAGAAGGAGCTACGAGTTGTTTCGAGCATTCGCCAGTATGAAGATCAGTTTGATAATTAAGATACCTAGTTTCAATTAAATCCTTCCAAAAAGTGTTCTTATGATCCAGAATTCTCCAAGTCCACTTAAACAGTAACTCAGAGTTGAAATTTTTTAAATCCTTCACCCCTAAACTGCCGTTTTCTTTCTTGTTACAAACCGTAGCCCAAGACACCCACGCCACTCCCTTTTTAGACACCGTACCATTCCACAGGATAGACTTTTGAATTGAAGTAAAAATACGAATAACTTTAGCAGGTAGCTTATAAAAAGACATGAAATGAATCGGTAGATTAACAAGGACCGAATTGATCAAGGTTACTCTACCACCCATAGGTAAAAATTGACTTTTCCAAGAGTTCAATCTAGAACGAACCTTGTCTATCAGCGGCTTCCAAAAAGAGACTAAAGTGTGGTTTCCTCCAATATATATTCCTAGAAATTTGAATGAACAGTCAGAGCCAAAGAACTTACAAGAGAGGTAGTTTCCAGCAGCCGATAAAAACAGTTCATCAACACCCACACCATACAAGGAGCTCTTATTGAAGTTTATCTCCAAACCTGAGATAAGATGAAAGCCTTTAAGAATAGTCTTAACTGCTAGGATATTTTTCCACGAGCCATCTCCTAAAAGAACTGAATCATCTGCGTATTGTAGTAAATGGAACGTGACCTCTGAGTTGAATTTAAAACCTGAGAATAATCAATTTTCCACAGCTCTTCTCATCAATACTGCAAGTCCTTCAGCCGCGATAGTAAATAGGAAGGGAGCAAGGGGGTCGCCTTGCTTGAGGCCCCTAGAAATAGCAAAATCCACGGTTGGAAAACCGTTAACCAATATAGAGGAGAAACTATTAAAAACCCCCAAGTCCATCCAACTCAGCCATACATTACCAAACCCCATAATTTTCATAACATCACGTAAGTACTTCCAATCGACGCAATCGTATGCTTTAGCAAAATCAACCTTTAAAAGCATAAGATCTTTCTTTGCACGTTTAGCAAAGTCAATGGCCTCATTTAACACGAGGGCTCCATCTAACAGATTTCTTCCTTCAATGAACGCCGATTGAGAGTTTGATATAACAAATCCAATTTTCTTTTTCAGTCTGGCTGCAAGAATCTTCGACACTACTTTATAAATCGAGCTGACGAGTGATATGGGCCCTTGAAAAATTCCAAAATGCAATTTGTAAAATCGTTACCCACTATACTCCAACACTTCTTGAGGAACTCAAAGCTGAAACCATCAGGGCTTGGACTACGGTCACCAGCGCACTCGAATACGGCTCTTCTGATTTCTTCTATCTCCACTTCAGACTCTAGCTCATCTCTGTCCAACCTAGAAAGGCACTTGAAACCTACATCTCCCACATACGGATAAGGTCTGGAAACTCTGGAAAACCTCTTAGCAAAGTGATCTTTGATGGCCTCTTTGACCCCATGGACATCCTCCACAGATATGCCATTAACTCTAACAGAATTTATGGTGTTCAAGTTGATACGATTTCTCAATGCTGCATGAAAGAACTTAGTGTTAACATCACCATCAACACTCCATTTTAACCTAGATTTTTGCTTTAGAATACTTTCTTTAATTCTCAAAGATCTCCATAAACCGTCTTCTGCATAATTCCTATTCTCCAGATCCTCTGCAGATATACCTCCTCTTTTTGACATAATGAGATCTTCTATCTCATTGATAATACCTGTATCTGTCTTGATTTTGGTGTCTACCCAGCCGAAAACGTTAATATTTCACCAACGAAGTTTCTCTCTAAGATTCTGCATCTTCTTGGCCAAAATGAAAGATGCCTTCCCTGTTACCTTATACTCCTCCCATTCCTTTTTGACAAAATCCATAAAACTTGTATGTTCAAACCAACATGACATAACCTTGAATGGTTTAGGCCCCCAATTCATATTTCTCACTGAGATCCACACCGGCCTATGGTCCGAAACATCTCGGTCTCTAATCTTTTGGCTCACCATGTTCCATTCATTAAAAACTCCAGGAGTGACAATGAATCTATCGAGACGGCTACATATCTTGTCTTTCGCTTTAAACCATGAATAATTATTTCCGCTCAAAGGTAAGTCCACACATCCAATCATATTAATGAACTCTAAGAACTCTTCCATATATCTTCCATTAAAACTGGAGTATCCTATTTGTTCAGAAGGACATTTTATTGAGTTAAAGTCACCACCAAGAATCCACTCTCCAAGTTCCAAGCTGTTTTTAAGATTAATAAGGTTGGACCATAACACCCTTTTCTCCACAATGTTGCATGGAGAGTAAATGTTAAAGAAATAGCATCTCGTACCTCTCCAATATGCTTGCAAGCCTAAGTATCCCTTGACCCTATAACTGCATATAGGATCCACGACTCCAGCTTTCCATATAGTTATTATACCCCCTGAAAGGCCATTAGAACTAGTAGCAGACCACTGACACAAACTGTCACCCCATAAGCTAACCACCAACTCATCAGACATCTTTGTTCTTTTAGTTTCATGTAAAAAACAAATTTCAGCTCCAACCTTATTTACCGTATCTCCAATTTTCCTACGCTTTAAAACTCCCCCACACCCTCTTATGTTGTATGTTACTATATTCATATAGAACCAATAGCTGCCTCCTTCTTCCCTCTCATCGAATTTCTGTCAGCAACTTCAAGATTTCTCAGAATAGTTTCGAAAACTTCATCGTCCTCTACCGCATCAATTCCAAGACTTTTGATAGCCTCCCAAACTCTCGTAGGAAGACTTTCTAATTTCTTCTTAATCCTTTAATTGTTCTGGAAGAAACCAGAATCACTCAAAGAGTTATCACTAGAGCCAGAACCCTTAAAGATAGGAGTACAAGCCTGCTTTTCCTCTGATAAGACAGTTTGTCTATGTTGCTCCAATGCAGTTCTAGAGGTCGAACAATCAGCCCGCAGAAGAGTAGCATAATACGAAGGTTTGAACGGAATATTTAGCCTTTTGTAAATATCATCTACAAGTAACTTCTTCTTCCTCATAGAAGGCCTCTTTTTAGATGCATCAGCCTTAGTATCAGTATCTCCTCTCTGCACATTTTGGAAAGAAGATACCTCAACGTCATTAGATATGTCACCACCTACAGATCTATTATCATCATCAGCGATCGAAGAAGTCACCGTATTGACACCACTTTTTAGTTTCAGAGGGGAACATGGCACATGATCCTGGCTAGATACTATTATATGACTGTTATCACTGGTACCACCCTCTCTTACTCCACCCTTCAAGTCTGACTTATCACTATCTAGAGATAAAATATGATTCTCAGGTTGGATTTCAACGCCTCTTTCCTCATCTCTACTACAAATGGTGCCCTCTGGAACCACCTTTCTAGGAAACACAACCTCGACATCACTTACTTCCAAATTATGATCTTTAAAAGAATTCCTTAAATCACCAGAATTTGATATAGGGGAGAAAGTCTCGGGAACTTTGAGTTGAGAGCTAAGAACCCTAGATGAACTATCCCAAGACTCCCCATCGACTTCCAGATCCGACTCTGAAAACACAACCTCTGAGCTGTCTTCGTCAAAACAAGACACTTTAGCAATACCTTGATCCCTATTATACGGCCCAAAAGAGTCCTCCACTATCTTTATTCTGTATACCATATCATTCACATCAATATTAACTACTTCATTAAGACTTATGGCAAATTTTGTCCTAATCAGGATTCTAGCAACATCTAACCGCATATGCTTCCTTGTCTCTTCGTCCATCTTTATAAACTCCCCAGTAGTAGAAGCTAAGAATTTGAAAATTTTTTCACTCCAGACGTGGCAAGGGAGACCAAAAATTTTGACCCAAGTGAGTCTCTCTTGGTCAACATCATTAGGAGACCAAGGGCGAATTTCAGAGAACCACTTAGAGATCCATCTGCTATCCTCTGTAATCAACTTTTGGATATCATCCGGATTATCTTCTTCTAAGAGGCATAGATTAGCCCCCATAGGTGTTATCTTAATGTTGAAGAAACCTTCCATTTGAAATGCATCCAAGACCTCAACTGCTGAGCCCGGAATCTCCAGCACACCAGTGAAAGCCTGCTCAAACCTCTCTAGATCTTCCTTGTTAACTATAAAGCTCAAATGGGCAAAAGTAGGTTTGTCACCCATAAGACATTGGTTCACAATAGCTTTAGCCCCACTGCTACTTCGTACCCCCTTAGCAATCTGAGCAAAAGACACCCCCTTATCCTTCCTACTACTTACCAAAGGTTTAGAGAGCAGACCTCCAACAAATTTCTTAGCCTGATTCCCATTTTTCTTATAGGGTAACTCCCCATCAGTCTTGTACTCCCTACGAAATCTTGGCAAGTTGGCAAAAATCTTAGTGCCATTAATGACAATATTGTCGAGATTAATGGCCATAAGATCTTCGTCATCGACTTTTTTGAACCTGACAAAACCAAACCTCTTACCCCTGATATCCAATCTACCCGGAATAAAGACTTCTAATATGAATCCATAGTCCTTAAAGATATCATACATTTTTCTTGCATCGAATGAATCCGGAAACTCAGTAAAAAAGAACGATGAAGCTTCTTTCCAGTCTAGATCTGTAACCTTACCTTTGTTATTTTTCCAGATCGACATTTTCCCCAACATTTGATTCCGAGTGTTCTTGTTCCCTACTTCCACCCATGTTCCTTTGTTATGGTCGGTGACGCTATATATCCCCATCAGACACTTCCAAAGAAAAACCTAAGACCGACAGAAAGAAAACTAAAACGGTGCTACCCCAGCCGCCACGGATTCTCTATTTGCCCAAAAGTACAGAGAAATGTCCTTCTTCTAGCTTCTCCCCGGTCAATATAGATCAAAACCGAGAACTTCAGCAAATCAAAGACTCAGAGGAACCCAGTATCAGGCAACTCCTTACCAAGGCCCCTGAACCCTAAAGCCAGGAATTTAAGCCGAAGATAAGGAGAAGTTCAACCAGTATCCGCTTCGTACAATGATTTTGAAGTAACGGAAAAGAATGATCAGATTGAACAAGGAAGAAAAAGGAATCAGAGCTGACCTTAATGGACTTGATACATTGCGAAGAGTGGTTCCGGCGGCCGGCGGCAAGGGGGGGACAATGAAACAGTTGAAGATGAAGAAAAACCTAGAGAGATGTGAGAGTTTCTCTCTTTGATCGTTTTGGTTGTATCCATCTTTCTGCAACCCTCTATGTTCTGTCTTCATTGATAGTTATTTCTTTATGCGTCATTGTCATTCCCATATCTTTCAAACTATTATGATGAAACTACATAGAGTGCTTAAACATTGAGAATTAGAGTAAAACACAATCTCAACTAAAGTTATAAGCAAAAGTTGATTATAGTGAAATACTACGTCTGTTGTGAGGAAGAGTAGGGTGACCCTCCTCCACAAACAAAGCAATGCAATAATCTAATATAATCTTTATTTGTACTCCAAACGGTTCATTTTCCAAAGAAAGAAAGAGAGTAAATTACATTTTCCGGTTATGGCTCTACGCATTTTCACAAACACTGTAAATTCTTGCTTTTTGTCTCTTATCATCACTGAACATGCATATGACAACTTTCAATCGCATAATCAAGTTATTCTTCTATCGACATGTTTTAATCAAATAATTTCTGTTTTATTGAATACATGGATTTACCATTAATGCCCATTAATTATTTATTGAAATATTTCTTAGACCTATTTTTAGAATTGATAATTATAGTTCATTTTGTGGTTAGGCCTGTTCCGGTACACGGTAAATACACTTGAATTCTCGTCCTAAATTAAAGACGTGAAAAGGAAAAATTCAGGTGGGGGAAAAAAGAAAAGCTGATTAAAAATTATAGAGGCAAAAGCTTTATGTCTGCAGGTTTATTTAAAGATTTCATTTAAATTTAAAGCTAAGTAGCATATATTTACTATTGAAATGGTTTATTCATGCCATTTGACCAAATTTGCTTATAGAAACTAAGACAAAGACATACATGTCTTCCCATATTGAAATAAGTAAGGTTTGTTGACATGTCTTGTTTGTTGTTGAAATTGTTCATTCATGTCTCTAGACCAAATCTGCATATAGAAACCAACTGATAAGTAGTAGATGCTGGTTCTGTCCAATGTCTTATAATATTGAGTAGGATGGCAATGGGCACGGTATGGGTAGGGTACTATAGTACCCATCCCTATACCCGTAGTTGAAAAAAATCCCTGTACTCAAACCCATGCCCGCTTGGGTATCAAAATTGGCACATGTTCCCGTACTCATTTTTAGTCCCTCAAAATATTTCTTTCAAAGAATAGTCCTCCTAAAATTTTTCATCCACAGTTTTGGTCCCTCCTGCAACTTAGCGACGAATTTCATAACTTAGCGACTGAGTTAGCGACGGTTTATTACTTAGCAACTGAATTAGTGACAGTTTTAGCGACGGTTTAAGTATTAGGGAGCAAAACTGTGGATAAAAATTTTTAGGAGAACTATTCTTTAAAGGAAATATTTTGAGGGACTAAAAACGAAATTTGAGATATTTAGGAGGACCACAAATATATTTAACCCTATTAAATATGTAGTAGTTTAAAATTGATTTTTTTATAAATATTATAAATATTTATCTTTATATAATAATATAAATTAAAATATATAAATATATATTGTGCGAGTATGGGGCAGGCTGGGTACTGTTGGTGTACAAGGTGAAAATAATGATGAAAAGAAGAGAATATATTATATTAAGAATGACGGCTACAAATGATAAAGATACAATGATTGGAATAACATCTACACTACCTTATTTATAAGCTAAAAACTAGGGCTACAAAAGCAACAATAAAATACTAAAATACCCTCTAACAAACTTGGTCATCAAATTTGTGAATATATAATTAAAATATAAATTATTATTCTAATACCATCCCTTAATTTATATTTCCTCAAAACTAACAACACCAATTCCATCCCTTAAGCGAAGGAATTGATCTGTCTTGATAGCCTTCGTCAGAACATTTGCCAACTGCTTCTGAGTGCTACAGTGCAGAACTTCTAACACTCCATTCTGAACTTGACTTCTCAGATAGTGATACTTGGTCTCAATATGCTTGCTTCTCCCATGCAACACTGGGTTTCTGGCAAGATTGATTGCAGACTTGTTATCAATCATCAGCTTCAGAGGTTTGTCAACTTTGATCTTCAGATCCTCCAGCAAGTTCAGAATCCACACAGCTTGGCATGCAGTAACAGCACCTGCAATATATTCAGCTTCACAGGTTGACAACGCAACAACAGGTTGCTTCTTAGAACTCCAAGAAATAGGACCTCCCAGAAACTTGAACAAGTATCCAGAAGTACTTCTTCTGTCAACTCTGTCTCCACACCAATCAGAATCTGAGTAACTCAGAAGTTCTGATTCAAACTTTCTTCCAGAAGGAAATAACACTCCATACTTCAGAGTTCCCTTGATATACCTCAGAATCCTGACAGCAGCTTGGTAATGGGACCACTTGAGTTTACTCATGAATCTGCTAACCATTCCAACTGCATAGCAAATATCAGGTCTGGTATTACACAAATACCTCAAAGAACCAACCAACTGTTTGAAGGTTGTAGCATCCACATCCTCACCATCAGAATCTAGTTTCTGATTTGTATCTGCAGGAGTGATAGCAGCCTTACAATTCTGCAGCTTAAATCTCTTCAGAAGTTCTCGTTCATACTTCAGCTGATGCAAAATGATACCTTTCTCAGAATATCTGAACTCCATCCCTAGAAAGTATGTCATTTTTCCGAGATCAGTCATTTCAAACTCATTCATCAGCACCTTCTTGAACTTAGCTAATTCTTGTTCAGAACTTCCGGTCAACAGTATGTCATCAACATACAAACACACCAGAATCATATTTCCTTCAGAAATATGCTGAACATAAACACCGTATTCCATCTCACATTTCTGAAAACCCTGCTTCTTGAAAAATGAATCAATCTTCTGATTCCAAGCTCTGGGCGCTTGCTTCAATCCATACAAAGCTTTATGTAATCTGTACACCATCCATTCCTGATTCTTTTTCACAAATCCAGGAGGTTGTGACACATAAACTTCTTCTTCTAATGGACCGTTCAGAAATGTAGATTTCACATCTAAATGCATCAGAGGCCAATTCCTGTTAGCAGCTATTGAAATCACCAATCTGATTGTTTCATGTCTCGCTACAGGTGCAAACACTTCAGAATAATCCAGCCCAGGTTTCTGCAGAAATCCTCTTGCTACCAACCTCGCTTTGTGTTTGCCAATTGATCCATCTGGCTTTAGCTTCTGCTTGAAAACTCATCTGACACTGATGGCTTTCTTGTCCTTTGGAAGTGCTGTCAGCTTCCAAGTCTTGTTTCTTTCTATGGCCTCAAGTTCTTCTTTCATGGCCTTTAGCCATAACTTCTGCTTGAGAGCCTCTTCTGTACTCACAGGTTCAGAGTCTACTAACATGGCACACTGAATAATTTCTCCTTCAGAATCTACTTCAGTGTCTTCCAACATGTCAAACTCTTCAAATCTTCTTGGAATGTTTCTGATTCTCTGTGGCCTCTGACCTCGTTCAGAACTTTCTTCGGATGCTTGAACCCCAGAAGTTCTGTCCTCAGAAATTTCTCCTTCAGAAGTTTCTCCTTCAGAAGCTCTTGCTTCAGAAGGTTGACTTCCTCCAGAACCTTGACCATCTTCAGAATCTGGCATATTCCCAGAATCTGAATCACCACCAGAATCTTGATCATCATCAGAATCTGGATCATCAGAATCACTTTCATCTTCTGAGTCTCCTTCAGAGTCAGAGTCACCATCAGTTTCAGAAATTCTTATTTCTGACCTTCCTTCAGAAGTTCTCACATCAGAATCAAATTGAGACTTGTCCCAATTCCAAACTTCTGATTCCTTCACAATAACGTCTCTGCTGAATTCAACTTTATTAGTTTCTGGACAATAAAGCTTGTACGCACCTGTCCTGTGGTACCCCACCAGTAACATTACTTTGCTTCTATCATCCAACTTCTGTCTTCTAGCTTCTGGAACATGTTTGTAACACACAGAACCAAAAACCTTCAAGTGACTAACACTTTGCTTTTCTCCCGTCCACTTCTGAATAGGAACTATTTCCTTCAGCTTCTTCGTTGGACATCTGTTGAGCACATATGCTGCGGTGGCAACAGCTTCTCCCCAGAAGTTCTGAGGAAGCTTCTTCTCCTTCAGCATGTTTCTCACCATATCAAGCAAAGTACGATTTCTTCTTTCAGCAAGACCATTGTGTTGAGGAGTATAAGGAGCAGTAACCTCATGCTCAATTCCATTCTCCTCATAGAACTCCTGAAACTCTTTAGAGTTATACTCACCCCCACCATCGGTTCTGAGAATCTTCAGAGTCTGACCACTCTGATTCTGAACCTTCATTCGGAACTTCTTGAATTCAGCAAACACCTCGTGTTTGAACTTAATAAGGAATACCCATATCATTCTTGTGAATTCATCAACAAATGACACAAAATATTTATTCCTTCCGATTGATGCTACTGGAAATGGACCACACACATCAGAATGTACTACTCCCAAGGCATGCTTTGCTCTTGGAGCAACTTCTGACGCAAATGGCAATCTTGGTTGCTTTCCTTCCATGCACACTTTGCATGACTTCTCAGGCTTCTTAATTGTAGGAATTCCATGTACCAGCTTCTTCGAATTCAGATGTTCTAAGCTTCTGAAATTCAGATGACCTAATCTTCTGTGCCACAACTCACTTTCTTTCACAACACTTGTTGCACTAAGACATTCAGAGTCAGAAGTTCTGACATTCACCTTGAATGTTCTATTCCTTCCCTGTTCTGACTCCATAATCAGCTTCTGATTACAGTCGTACAACTTCAAAAGATTGTCCTTCATGGTAACTGAAAAACCTTTCTCAATTAATTGTCCCACGCTCATCAGATTGCTTTTTATGCCAGGTACATACCACACTTTCTGAATCAATGCTGTTTTCCCATTGTTCAGAACAACTCTGACATTTCCCATACCTTCAGCGTTAAGATATTTGTCATCAGCACATCTGATCTTTGTCCTCTTTTCAGAATCAAAATCAACCAGCCATTTCTTATTTCCAGTAAGATGATTTGAGCAGCGAGTGTCCATATACCACCAGTCTGTCAAATTCGTATCATCAGACTCAGAAGCCATCAATAGCACAGATTCATCATCAGAACTTCTGGCTATATTTGCTTCTTCTGACTTCCTTTCCTTGTTTGACCAAAAATCTCTAGCAAAGTGACCAAACTTCTTGCAACAGTAACATTGGATCTTCTTCTTGTCATACTTCTCTTTTCCCTTCTGAGCATTCTTTTGCCTATCAGAAGTTGAGGTTTCTGACTTCTGACCACCATCAGATCTTCTCCTGGCTTCTGACCACGACTGCTTCTGATGCTTCTTATCAGAAACTACTTTCAGAGCCTGCTGCTCTACTTCACTTTCAGAAGTTCTCTCAATCAGACGCAACTCTTGCGCTTCTAGACTGCTTTGCAGCTCTTCAATTCTCATGGTGCTCAGATCTTTAGAATGTTCTATTGCTACCACAATGTAATCAAACTAAGGAGTAAGGGATCTCAATACCTTCTCAATGATTACTTGTTCAGAAAGAGTTTCTCCACACGCCTTCATCTCATTAGTGATCAGAATCACTCTGGAGATGTACTCAGAAACTTTCTCACTGTTCTTCATGTTGAGATTCTCGTACTGCTTACGTAGAGACTGAAGCTTCACCTTCTTCACTGATGCGTCACCACCGTAACATCTGACCAGTGTGTCCCACGCCGCCTTTGCCGTCGTTGAATCTGCAATCTTCTCAAACACATTCGCATCCACACACTGATGGATGTAGAACAATGCTTTCTGATCTTTCTTCCTTGTATCCTTTTGCGCGTTCTTCTGCTCCTCCGTCGCATCTGCTGCTACCGGAACATAACCTTCAGTGACAAGATCTAGAACATCTTGAGCACCAAACAGTACACGCATCTGAATCATCCAACGATTCTAGTTTTTGCCATCAAATACTGGAAGCTTGGTGTTCATGCCGCCGTTGCCGTTCATCATCTTCAACCTTGTACAGTACACTCAGAACTTACCACACACAGTGTTTCCCAACCCACAAAAAAAAAAAATTATGATTCTGATCAGAATTTTGTTCTAGATTCAACACAAATCAAGAACCAAAATTCAATCACACAGAAAAACCTCACGTTTCACTCGTGTTTCCCGTGTTTTCCCGTTGATCCGAACCGGAGCTCTAGATATCAATTGTTGGTGTACAAGGTGAAAATAATGATGAAAAGAAGAGAATATATTATATTGAGAATGACGCCTACAAAGGATAAAGATACAATGATTGGAATGACATCTACACTACCCTATTTATAAGCTAAAAACTAGGGCTACAAAAGTAACAATAAAATACTAAAATACCCTCTAACAAACTTGGTCACAAAGTTTGTGAATATATAATTAAAATATAAATTATTATTCTAATAGGTACTACGGTGCCCATCCCCGCACCCATCCCCACTTATTTAAGTGGGTAATTACCCGATCCCATACCCGTACCCATTTTTGCGGGTTTTTACCCTGCTCGTTGTAGATAATTTTGTGGGTAGCCACTGGGGATGGGGAAAATTGCCATCCCTAATAATGAGAAACTTGGATTTACTACTCAACATAAAAAAAATATGAATTTCAATCATCAAATTATTTGGAAAATAAAAATAATATATTATTAACTAATATTAAAATTTGACGAAGTAATTACTCCCTCCGTTTCAAAATGACTGTCGTTTTAAGGAAAATTTTTTGTTTCAAATTGATTGTTGTTCTCACTTTTCAATGTAATAATAATTGCTATTTTTTCAATTATGTCATATAATTATTACTCTGGACATTATTTCCAACATATTAATAAGACTAATTTAGTAAAAGTGCAATATTTTATAACAACATCATTGCATTTATTAATCTATGTGAAAAAATCTTAAACGACAGTCATTTTGAAACGGAGGGAATAGTAAGTAATCTTTTATTTTTATAAATATGTTTTTTAATAATTTTTTAATCGGGGTAGTGGTAAAAAAGATGGGGTCACGTACGAGTCCACAAACTAGATCTATTAATTTGTACTCCACCGTTCGAGTTTGTGCAACCTAACCTTCATCCCTTCCATCTTTCCAATTACACAGTGCCACAATAATGCTGAATCTGTTTTTATGTTGTGGTAAATTGACGTTTGAAAAATATTTTTCACATTCTACATTTTATCATAATGTTGTTTATCATAATATCAGTTCTATTTTCTCATTTACTCCCCGAGAACTTTAATAATTATTACTTAATATTTATATTTTCTAAGGTGTCATGGTTGGAATACTTGGAATGATGATAACTTAAAGTGGGGACTTGGAAGGAGTTAATGGTATTAAGTTGGCAATAAATGAGCACAAGTATGAGCTAAAGTGTTGTAGAATTTGAAAAGGTTCATTAAAGTCCTACATAGAAGGGATATCACACTTTAGTAGTGTTTATATATTGCAAGTGCACAAATTGGGTTGGGCCCCAATGGATACCCAATTTTGTGGTTGGGTGAGAACACACCACCATGAAACAAAACACGCGCGCCGCCATTTGGCCGACAGGCTTTGTCTGGGGTTGATACAATTATTTTGGTACACAGAAAATTATTTAATATTAGTATTTAATATTAATTAATTTATTAATTGTGTAATGTGAATTAATTATTATTATTATTATTATTATTATTATTATTATTATTATTAATTAATAGTATAACTTGTAGTGTGCGTATCAATTAAAAAACACTACAGATTTTGAGTATTTCCGAAATCTCTCTTCCCCTTGTTATACCCCAAATTTGTCCTACATGTATATCATGTTCATCTGTACTTATACCCACTAACCATTATTCAGAAAATCCAAAAAATATGAATTTTTTTATTGTTCTTGTTGCCTAAGTCCAAGTTGTTGCAAGGAATGAATCAGGGTTCATTAGAGGCTATCAGGTCAAGCGTGTGTGCAGTATGGTGGAGGCTCAATCGAGTTTGACCTAATCTTGGTAAGCCAAGAGTTAGTTTTATGATCAAGGCCAACGTGTGCATAATTCAAGTGATTTGTGTTTGAGGTTCCAATTAGGATTTTGTACCAATTCAGGTCATTAATGTCATGGGCTGTTTTGAGTGTAGAGATGTGAACTAAAATAAAGTGCTATGTGATTGAAGATCATCAAGGACCAGATCATGGCCAATTAGGGTTGTGCAGTACATGATTCTGATTTCAAGCTAGGTCCATAATATTGCTCAAGAGGTGTAACACAACTCAAGTGGCTAGGGCAAGGTTGATTCATTTGTGGTTCAAGATTTTAATCCGATCAAGGTTAAAGATGAATTCATGTTTAGTCTCATTTCTCAAGATTTGAATCAAGGATCTAATTCATTTCAAGTTCTCAAGATTTATCCAAGATCTTCACATGGTTAATTGTTAGAAAGGATTCGAATGCAAATGGCGTGGAAGATTGATCATACATGAACACTTGTTGGAAGCTAGCATTGTAATGTGAGTTTGTAAGGATTAGTCCAAATTCAAGGATTAATTCATGTCAAGATCAATTGCAAAATCAAGAGCATTAGTTCAAAAAACTTGGAAGTGTAAGATTCAAAATGATTCTAAAATGAATTCAAAAGACATCACAAAAAACAAGGGTTTATTGATTTGCAAGATCAAGAATAATAAATTTCAAAATTTATTTCATTCCAAAATCCAAAGTTTACAAGTTTACACAAGGTTACAAAGTTACAAGTCTATGCCACATGAATTAAAAATGACATGTTCATGACCACATTGTCAAAGGCCTACCAAAAATGAACATGAAAATTCAAGGCCCATCCAAATGCCCATTTCAAGTTATAACAAATACCACAAAAATCTCCAAAGATTCACTACAAAGAATAAATACAAAAAAGAAGGTCCAACATGAAATTGAAGCCCATGATCCAAAGTTGCAACCAGAAAAAATAGGAGAACCATGTTACTGCAACTTTCCAAGCTACACACCAGCCACCACGCACATGTTTCATTTTCCCAGCCAAGATTAACTCAACGCAAGCCGTGTCAAGCAACAATCAGCCAACGACCATTTCCTAAGCCAGCCCCACAACTTGAGTTATCTTGCAGCAAACAAGCAACAACACACATCAAAACAAGCTGACCACGCAAGAAACCAACGCATAACCTTCAACACGATACACAACAAGCCATGAGCAGCAATGCGATTTCAAAACCAAAACACAACACGCCACAAATGCACAAACCATTTCCTAAATTTGTCCCACAACTGCAACATGTACGGCAAAATAGCAACAACAAAAGTTTTTCAACGTCACAAATTCCAAATGCAAGAAAAAGGTAAAAACGACAACAAACCTCAAACGAAATTCCTCAAACACCCTCACAATTCTTCTATATAATGAACCTAATTCTTCACTCTCAGATTCAAGCCTCAAGAGCCAAAGAGACCCTGCTTAAATTCCCCTGCGAAATCTTTCTTCAACCTTCCTCCGTTAATCTTTTTTTCTTTTCTCTGCAAACTCAAATCCACAACAACCTCACAGCGACCCAATCTTCAATAAAACCCACAAATTTTCAACGAAATATTCTTCAATAACTCATCACCATTACCCCTCAATCCTTTTCTTTCTTTCAACAACATTCAAACCCCAACCATCAAAACCCAGAAACAGAATGAAGATGAAGAAGAACTGAGATTTCGAGCAAAAACAGAAACCCACAAACCTGAACAAACTTGCAAGACGGAGACGAAGACGATAGTGAGACGAGAACAAATCGCGAAGAAGGTTTAAACGAGACGATGCGATGATGTTATTTTTGCTTCAACTTTGTTTTGATAGTGTTGATTTGTTTTCCTTTGGCCTTGCTTTTCACTTATCGTTGATTTCAAATCTGACATTGCCTTGTATATTGAAGCTGATGGTAATACCTGATGGATCTAAGCCGTGCCCTGTTTCTCACTGTTTTTATATTTCATTTTTTTTATAATAGATAGTGTTGCTGTTTTTGTTTTTTGGGTAACCTGATGTGGATCGTATCATCAAAAGGGGTCTAAGGGCCCGTTTAATTTTTCTCTTCTAAACCCTTTTTGTTTTAACTTTAACCGAGTTTTTTTTGTTCTTTAAGGAATGATGGGCTTTGAGCCCAAATGATTTCCATATTCACATCATCATAATCTTACACATCCACCTCCATTCCTCATTCACCCCTTTGTATTCTTATTTTTTTTCTTTCTAAAAAATAAAGATAAGTTTTCATTATTTAATTTGTTTAAATTTTTTTGATATGGATTCCATATGTGACCAATCTTTTAATTTATCATGACTTTTCATTTGGTTACGATTTATTTTCTCTTTTCGTTTCAACTCCATTTTCTTTTCATTACGATCGATGAAGTCTTTTTATTCACGAATGTTGGTTAATTGAGGTTGCTTAACCTTCATTATTTCAAATCTGTAGTGAATGATCATCGAGATCATTTTCTATACTTTGGGATCGTGATAGGTTACCTTCGATTAATTGACGAAAGTTTGTGATTAAGATGAAATCATCTGCTTTTCTTTTCATGTGGCACGATTTCTTTAGAGAATGATTCACAATATCATTTCTCTATCGTGTTTTAACACAAAGATCAATTGCGTGACCTCCTATAGTATGATCTTCGTCATAGATCGTGCTGCGATGGTTTAGCGCTACATATGTCCCATATCGAAAAATGATCATTCGTGGCCCAAAATTATGTTTGAAAGTCCAAGTATGGTTATTTAGCCATCGTTGATAATTTCTTCTAACAACTAATCACTAACAACTAACTTTAATTTCAGTCAATATATTCTGATCTTATTATCTTATTGTTCATACTATTGTTCATATTATTCATATCATATTCATCTTATTCATATATTGTTTATCTAACCTTTTCTTGTTCATACCTTGTTCCAAAAACACACTAATAATTATCGAAACCCTAAAAGACTAATTGGTGGACTGTTGGTTACTTTTTCCGAGCAACGGAACTATGACTCCGTACAGAAACCCTAGCTTGGAGCTTTTGTCCGACTCTTGCTCAAGGCTTAGTTTAGGACACCTTGCACACACGACTTCCTCTTGGGCTACCTGACAATGAGACCTTTTATTTCGTGTAATCTCGTGTAATTTACATGTACCCCGCTCCCATTCCGATGTACGCACTTTACTCGACTTTGATTGTGGTTTCTTTACTAGGAGCACCCCTAGGGACTAGCATATAAAAAACCATTTTCAAACTAATTCTCGATTCGTCGTCGAACCATTTTCAAAACACACCCCCCCGGTAAGTCGATTGCTCATTAGCATTTGCCATCAACCTAACGCACACACTTGCACATTTTGTCGTGGTTTCGTTACTAGGAGCACCCCTAGGGACTAGGATCAATTCTCACCTCTTTTCAAACCAACCCTCGATTCGTCGTCGAGCCATTTTCAAAACAAACCTTTAAGTCGAGTGTCTTTTGCCACGCAATCAACCTCTCCGCATACAAACAAACCCTTGATCCAACATCAAGCGAATTTTCACAATCAAACTTCAAAACGATTAACAAACTATCGAATCTCTTTTTTAAGGTGAAAAATGGGGGGTGGAGCCTTTGATCTCTCTTCAGTTGTTTAGGTACGGGTTCTCTTACTCGTGTGTGAGCAATTGACGCCTCTAAAACACTTCCAACTCGACAACATTCAAATCTATCTTCCAACCATTCGTCGTTCAAAACCCTTTTCAAACATTTTCAATCAAACCTTTTTCTCAATCACCCTTAGATGAAAAAGAGAGAGAGATAAAGTCAAGCCTTTGACTCAATTTCCCGATTACTTGGGCCCGAGGAGCCTTTCTTAAGCTTCGAGTAATCGTCATCCAAACCAAACACCACCCTTTCTTTTCGTCGTCGTCTCCACAAACTACGATTGCTCTAATTCTATATTCTCGTCCAAGTAAAGATACGTAGGCACAAGATTTCGATGATCTTGGCGAGCTACCTTCCATCCATTTTCCGTTTTCCCCCTTTCCCGTAGTCGAACTACGATTGCTTTGATTTCTCATTCTCGTCTGAATGAGCATACGTAGGCACAAGTTCCCCAATCCTTGGCGACCACCCTATCCTAAAACCATCCATTTCCCCTTAGCATCTTTTCCTTTTATCTTATTGTTTCGCATTTATCATTGAGAAGAAAACAAATAAGCTTAGCTAACGTTCATCACAATTCGAATTAAGAGATTCCCGTTGAGTACAACAGACGTGAGGGGGTGCGCGTACCTTCCTCTCACGTAACCGACTCCCGAACCCAAAATGTGAACGACCATGTTCTTATCTCCTTAAAGGTTTTCTTGATATTTTCCTTTCCCTCTTTTGTGTCTTCGATTAGTGATTTTTCAAGGTGCGACAGCTGTCGACTCTGTTGGGGACATTTGCTCCATGCAAGAGAGAGTCAAGCCTATCTTTGCTCGAATTGTGAGCTCATTAGATTCGCTTATTTTTTTTCTTTTTGTTTATTTGTTTATTTATTTGTTTTCCTATTCTTTATTTGTGTTACCTTTTGTGACATTGTTGGGTTGTTCTGATATTGGGTACTTTGTGAGATGGCTCTACACCCGAGTCCGAGTATAACCCTTAGATTAGGATTGTGGTTGTGTAGTGGAGACTTGCGTGGTTTCTTCCGCGTGAGCCGAAGCGAAAACCCCGCTTGGAGTAGATTCCCTCGGAGATGTTATTGTCGCGGTGAGTCTTTGCCATGACAATAATGTTTTCGAGGCTGAATCGTTAATCCCAAGGACCATTAACCCAATTTATCCACGGTGGTTGGTAGTGTTAACTCCTTTTGGGTTAATATGAACGCCCCAATCAGATGAGATCCCTTGAACGTATTACTTTCTGACAGTAATATTTTCAACCTCGATCTATGACTCTGAGAACCTGTTTTAGAACCCGTGTGTCGATGGTTGTGTAGTGGACGCCTCCGATGAGTCTTTCTCGTGGGGAAGAGACGAAGACCTCACCTAGAGGAGATTATTTCAAGGATATTATAGTCGTATGAGGCTTTGTCGTGGCTATAATGTCTGTGAAATATAGCCATGACTCTAGGCACCTACCCGTATTAGAACCTACCTCTGGGGATTCTTTGATCAAAGACTTTGTTGTTGACCCGTTCCTTCGGCCAACCTTGTAGTGTGTGATTTTTGTCGGTGACGCGACCACCTTACCGCAATGGTTGGAATTGGGTGCTACTTTCTGATTTCTTATTTATCCTATGAAGCTGGAAAGGAAAGGGAAAATATCTAAAACTAACCTTGCACGCAAATGTTTTCTTTAACAAATGCTAAGAAATTGGGGGTTCAGAGTCAGGTTATACAAAGGGAAGCTATTAACACCCAGTGTATATATGGTTATCCATAGACGTTTTATTACATGTTTCTCTGTTGATTTAAGTGCTTTCTGGTGTTTATCTGTTTTGGCTTAGGAAAGTTTCTCCTTTGGGAGAATTGAGAAAACGTTTTTGTTATTTTCGAGTTTTCCCTTGTTTTTGGGAAGGTACTGGACCTAAAGTTTTTGATTTGTGTGCTCGTTAAGATTTCGCAATCTTATGCCTACATATTCCCGTAAAGATATCTGGGAAATCAGAGCAATCGTAGTTTCTCCTATTCTATAGGAGGAAAATATGTGATGTCTTGTTTAAAGCCCAAGATTGAAGCTATCAGGGTGTTTGTGTCTTGTTTAAAGCTCAAGATTGAAGCTAAAGGGGTGACTGAGAGAGAATTTGTCATCTCTAAAGGGAGATACCTCACATATTCATCACAAAATGTTAAGAAACTGATAATAAAGGAAATTGATTATAAGGGAAATTACTTTAACTGGGATATATGAATCCAGCAATGCCCTAATTTCCTTTATAAGGGTAATGTCATGAAGGAAGAAACTTTAACTCAGTATTGAGCAATGCCATTTTTCCTTATGAATCTTTCATGCTAAGAGAGGGACATTGGCTTGGATGTTAGGAATCCTGAGGCTTGCCACTTATAGCAATTAGATGAAAGATGATTTTTGACCAGGATAAAAGAAGGACTCCATCTTGGATTTTGAATCAACAAGTGTGCCACTTACAACAATCATCTGGGAAAAAGGTTTTGTTTGTTTGTTTTGAGATGTGATGTATAGAGGAAGTGTCCTCCTGCAGAGTGGACTCATGGTCTCATCTGAGGGGATGATGGTTTTTTTTTGTGTGCCTTGATCAAAGCCCAAGGTTGAAGTTAAAAGGTTGACTCCACCAGGGGAGGTTTTTTTATATCTATCTAGTACAAAGCCCAAGATTGAGGCTGACTGACTCCACTGGGGGGACTTCTTATATGAAGCCTAAGAGGAGGCTATCTATTGCTGAGGATTATTGGGAATCCAGGAACAGGTCCAGATTGTGTTGGGGAACCAAAGGCTTTACTCTTTCTGGGAATCAGGCAAGAGTTGGAGTATCATATGCCATGAGGTTCTGATACTGTTGGGGATTTGTTGATGGTAAATTGACCCTGTCTGGGGATTTTTAAGGTGAAGCATAAACGTGGTTTAAGGGGTCAGAGGGGATTTAAAAATGAGTTTGAAAACCTTAGAGGTTTTAGCTCTGCTGGAGATTAATATATTGATGAAAATGATAAGTGTTTTTCCTGTGATTTTAGGAAACTTGAGGGTTTCTTGCTGGGATCCAAGAGGATATGAGACTTTCCAAGTCTACTTGTATAAATCCTAAGAGGAGGTTGAGACTGTCCAAGACTCTCAAGAAGTTGTAGGCTCTAGTGTAGAGAGAGATCTTTGTATGATGCCCAAGAGGAGGCTGAAGGTTTAAGGGATGAAGATTAACCCTAAAATGGTTTGATGTTTGGGAATTCTGACTCTCCCTAGGATTGAACTAGCAAAGATGACTAATTTCTGTCCTATACCTATAGGACGTCTTTGGGTCCTTGTACTAAGCCCAAGAGGAGGTTGAGGAACTTCTAAGAAGCCTGTTGGTCCTTGTACTAAGCCTAAGAGGAGGCTGAGGATGCTTTTATGAAGCCTGTGGGTCCTTGTACTATGCCCAAGAGGAGGCTGGGGATGCTTTTAGGAAGCCTGTGGGTCTAAACCAAAGAAAAGTTCAAGAAAGGTTTCACCGGGAATTAATCCTTTCTCTACTGAACAGTTCTAAGGTTTGAAGAAATTCAAAATAGGTTTCACCGGGAATTAGTCCTCTCTAGGGAAATGAATTTCTTGTACAAAATATAATTTCTAAGTTTGACAGTCTTGAGAAAAGTTTCACAGGGAATAATGCCTTTCTCTGTTCCATATTGTATAAGCCCAAGAGGAGGCAAGACTATATAGGGAATTTCCTATGAGGGAACTAGTTTTGACTATGTTGAAAGTGACATCTGGTTTGATCAAAACCTATACCTAACTGTTGGGGGAACTCTAAGCAAGATATGCACAAATATATATACTATAGTATCCTAAATTTTGACCAGTGTTTTTTTTACCTTTTTAGGGAATTTTTATGCTATCGGGGGTGTCATTTAGGTGGCATTGGGCTTCTGCTAATTTTTGGGCCCATTTTATGGTTTGGTATCTTTAGTTGGAATTAAAAAGTTTTAGTTTAATTAATTAGATAATAATTAGGATTTTGTTTTAGAGTTATTTATTTTTTAAAATATTTTTTGAATATTATTTTTGGTTCATTTTTGAAATATTTTTGTTAATTAAATAATTATTTGCTTTGCTCTATTTTTACTAAATTAAGGGTTATTAGATTTAAATTATAATTTTAAATTATAAGTTTGGTCATTTAAATTGAATTAATGTTTAGGGTTTTTTTAATTAAGGTTTTTTAGTGGTAATTAGGGTCAAGGATTAAAATAGGGACTGATTATGGTTATTTTATTATTATTTATGGTTACTATTTTATTACTACCTCCGTTCCTTTTTATAAGACACAATTCACTTTTTAGGTTCATTGAATAATCAATATCTTTGGTCAGTTTATAGACTAGATACATTGATTATTGCATGAACCTAAAAATTAAATTGTCTCTTATAAAAAGGAACAGAGTTAGTATTTTATTTATTAACTAGGTTGTTGTTATCTTAATGATAATATTTATGTTTATTATTTTTTATTATTTATTTATTAATTTGGTTATTGTTGTATTAATAATAACATTTAGGATTATTACATTTATTATTAATTATTAATTAGGAATAATTTTATTTATATTAATTTAATTTAGGTTTAGTGCTATTAAGGAGAGGCCGGTTCTAGTTATTTTTTAATTATTTATTTTATTATTATTTTATTTTAGTCATTATTTATATTATTATTTATTTTATTTTGATTTCATTTTTGGGTCAAAATTGTTAACCCAAAGGGTCATCGTCTTCCCCAATTGGCTCAAACCCTAATCTGCGCAGATATGAGAATCAAAATCAAATCAAAGTTGGCTTTTTTGGGACCAAACAGAATTAATTAACTTCGATTTACATTCACTTTACAATCAAATGTACAATCAGATCCAAAATTATAACTTTACATTAAAACCCTAATTATAATTACAACATGAATCAAATCAAATATTCCTAAACTGAATCTAATGTAATTAACTCTAAACCTAATTTCTAATGCTATAAAAACCTAAGAAATTGAAGAAAAGAGGACCGGAGGAAAAGCGAACCCATCGATTTCCTTTTGATTACCTGCAAAAATCAAAAGAAGAAGGAGATTAGAGGAGATAAACAGAGATAATAGGAATTTATGACCAGTATCACAACAAGGAAGGTAAAGCACTTAGCTCTAATTTTTGTTGTTGTTGATTGTTAAAACTGTGATCGCTTTGTGTTTCTGGGTCAGATTAGGTTTAGGGTTAGGGTCATGTTTGAACCCTAGGGTTCATCACTGAGGGGTTAGGGTTCTTAGGGTTCTTTACGAACCCTGAAGAACTTGAAGGTTTCCGGGTTTGATAGGTTAGGGTTCATCGTATAAGGGTTAGGGTTCTTTACGAACCCTAGAGAACCATGTGGATTTGGGTGGGGGATGGGGTTAGGGTTCTTACGATTAGGTTAGGGTTCATATGTTTTTGGGTTGATGTTCATCACCCAGATGAACAGGGTTGCAGATTTCGGTTATCTTCAACAGGAAATCTGAGGAAGATGGTGGTCGGGGGCGGCCGGAGGCCATTTAGGGTGGTGGTCGGAGAGGAGAATATAGAGAGAATGGAGAGCGTTTTGAGAGATAGAGAGAGAAAGAGGAGTGAAAAGAGAGAAAGAAATCATAGAAATGAGAGGTTTGTGAAGAAAACACGCTTTTATACCCCTTCCCGTCTGGCATCAGATCGAGGACGTGTGGCCTCTCGGTAGCCACACAATGAGAATACTTGGACCCTTCTGATGGTCATGGTCTTATCATGCACCCTCATAAGACTTTAGATCCAGGACCTCCGTTCGTATTACTCTTATGGGTATGGTGATCCAACGCTCAACAAACAATCCATCGCCATCTCAGTCAATGTGATCTAACGGTCTAGACTGAAAGTCAAAATTGTGACTCATACCTTGGACCGTTGACCCACGATGGGCTTCTTTGCCGATGGGCCTTGCGCCCAGGCTGCTATTAACACCCCCTAACCATAAGCCCATTACTTCTTCAATGGAAAATGCACCCCCTGGATATTACTTAATTAATTAAATTAATTACTTAATTTAATTATTTAATTAGGTTTTAAATAGTTGTCGCTCCCAGGATTTTCATCCAGGTACAAACGCGAGAGTGGTGCGGAAAACAGAGTCGCCAGCCGTGTAAATTTATCCCAAGAGAGGGAAAGGGAACACCGCATAAACCTGAGGAAGAGGGAAAGGAATGGTCATCGCAACCATAGCTTGGGTTCGGGAGTCGGTTACGCGAGGGGAAGGTGCTAGCACCCCACGCGTCCATCGTACTCGATGGGATCCACGCTTGTTGTCTATTCTAAGTGTGAGTTATCCTATCATCTATGGCTGTACTAAGACGGGAGAGGGGAAAACAAAGATAGACTCGGTAGGACGTCGACGTCCTAGGCCTACGTACCCCCTTGTGCAATGGGGAGTTCAGAGTCAACGTAGTTCTGACCAAGTTCTTTTTATGTTTTTTATGAGCGACGTTAAGTCCGCGTCCGACAGTTAGGGTCGATGCCTGTTTGCGACTCAAACGGAAAGTAACGTGCCCTTTTTGAAAATATCCTTTAGTTTGACAATCCCGAAGGACAAAAAGGTTTGAGGTTGGTTTGTATTTTTTTAGGACAGAAGTGACTTAAGTTAGTTCCTAAATTGCATTGCACCAAAGTCTAGGGCACAGGGGCGAATACTTAACGCATCGTCCCAAGACAGGATGCTCGCTAAGCACTCTAGAAAGATGAGAGGAAGCCCCTCATTTCTCATTCCCCACGCTTAAGGCTCGTGCGCAACACAATTTATCCTTATCAAGTGTTTTAAAGAAATTTGAGATGAGAAGAGAGAAGACACAAAGGTAACTCTAAGGGAACTCGGTGTCCTAATGTTATCATGCATGGGTTACCTACGGTTAGTGAGGTTTGACGACAACCTAAATCGTAAAGGAAGAAAAATGAGAGGAGAAAAAGTAAGGGTGAACATGGATACCTATCCATACCCTTAAAGAACTTACCTTAGTCCCTGCATAAAGGGTTAGTGAGAGACAAACATAAGTAATATCAAAGCAAATGAAAACAAAACAATGGCAAGCAATAGTGATAATAATCCAAACATGAATTCAGAAATCAAAGAAACAACCCCAAAGCAAATGGCACAAGTGCCTTTCAAACAAGGACTTAGGCATGATCAGAAATACGCATATAAGCAGATCTCAAGTGAAAGTAATTAAATAATTAGACAAATAATTCCTAAAATTCCCAAATTAAAGATCAAGGTTTCTCAACCAGAGACAAACAACGTATCAAAAATTCCTACAAAAATTCAAGATGTTAGTCACTTAAACAATTAGGCAAAGTTAAGGTGAGAAGTGGGGTTCAGTGTGCAAAAAGAGGACCAAAATGCAATATGAAATAATAATTAAAAATGATTTAAAAATATTTTGATGCATTTTAGAATGTTACCTAACAAATGCAAAAAGAACGGATAAAAAATATCTTACGGATGTAGAGAAATAAAATAAGAAAAATTAGTATGCATGACATGTGTAATGCAAAAAGAAAATGAATGAAATAATTAATTTAGATGATGAAAAATAAAATAAAATAAAAAATAAAATTTGTAAAAATTTTATAAAATGATAAATATGATGCATGACATTTTTTATTAATTTTTTAATGCAAAAATATATTTTTAATAATTAAAACTGAAAACAAAATGATTTAAATAAAATGTTTAAGATGGATGCGCATGGGGGGTGCGGAAAGCAAGAAAAATGAACTAGGATTGTGACATGGGCTGAAGATGGGGGTGCGAATAGCGTGACCCAATCCATGTTACAAATCAGAAAAAATAAAAAAGGAGGGCGTACGCATGTGACCCAGTCAACTGGGTTGACTGCTTACCTGCCTTGGGATCAATCCAACGTCTCTGAACAAGTCAACGCAAATGAAAAGTATACAAAATGGAATAATGTGATTGGACGTACACGGTAAGTTCAGTGGGGTAATAAACATGGGATTATTAATTAAAATTCAGAAAAAAAATAAAAAACGAAACACATGGCACGATCTGAGCCGTTGGATGAAGAGAATGAAGGGCCAAGATTGTGTCTTCTCCGTCCAGCCACCCTGCCTCGCCCGACCGCCACAGTAGCCGGAGCCCTAGCTCCGGCCGCCCCTTTGCTTCACCTGCAGATCAAAAATTGCCCAGAAAACACGCACCCATATACCATTCCGACCAGATTTTCGCAAGGATTTCGAATGTGCACTCCAAATTCACAAACAACCAATATTTAATGAAAAACAAAGAGATTAAGGTTAGGGCATAAAACTTCAAACGCACATAACAAGCCATACACACGTCCATATTCAAAACCAATTAGATCAGCATGATCAGTGACAATCACACAACAACATACACGTAAAAAATTCAAGTTTCATGGCCACGAAAAAATCCACCAACCTGAGATGGTGCAACTCTAATCTTTGCTTTTGGCTGCGAATAGTGGTTGGGTTGTGCTCTAGAGATCACCCGGAGAAGGTTTGTGGAAGAACTTTTTGCAAAGACCTTGTGGATCGTGAGATTTGTTGAAAGAAGGCTTTAGGGTTCAAATTCTCCAATCCTCCAAATGTCACGTGAATAGTCCTCTAACCAGTGCATGGATAGGTTTAAATAGGCTAGGGTTTTCCTCTGATGATGAATTGGGCTTGGGCAATTCTTGGTTTAATGATCTTTTGAATAATTTTGGAAAATTGCCTTATGTTAAGTACACCTCTCTCCATGCATGTATACTTAAGAAATCCATGACGGATCACCCATATGTGAATTGCTAATTACACCACAATTGAACTTGGGCCTTGAAAACAATTGATTCATGAGTTTTTTGATGACTTGGCTTTTTGAATGATGGAAAATAAGTGAATAATAACCCATGAAACCACTTGATTAAAAAGCCAAAAATGCTCCTTAGGGATTGTTCTTGGATGTTGGAACATGTCTTGAAGCAATGGAATTAATCATAGGTCCATATGTACCAAAATCTAAAAGTTGTGAAAATGAAACCCTAAAAACCACTTTGCCTTCTTTTGACCATAAGTTGAGTTTCACAAATGATATGGAGACCCACTAGTACTTGTTGGAAATAGGAGAAAAATATCTTCAACTTTCATGTTGGAGAAAAATTCATTTGAAGCTTTCTTAATGATGAAAAGTCAAGTTGAATGCAGTGCAGGACCTTGCCCAAAAAGGAAACTTTCAAATTATAGGTCATTTCCAAATTTAGTAACTTTTGCACCAACTCCTGATTTTTGATGAATGGCATGAAACTTGACTCTTGATGACCATATGAGGATATGAGACCTTGAAAACCTTGGAGAGAACCTCAAAATTCCACAATTGACTTCTCCTCTCACTGTTGACTTTCACTTGATTCTCAATCTTCTGATCAATTAAAATCCTCTTGGACCAAACTAATGGACAACCTCCCATCCCTAGATACTTAGAGACCAAAGGAATACCATGGAATCAAGTCTTGCCCAAAAAATCAGAAATAAACTGACTTTATGGCAAACCCTAGTTTTGGTACCCTCAGTCTAGGAGGAAATAACACAGTCTCCAAATCCAAATTCCTCTGAATATGATGTGTATGCTCTCCAAAAAAGATAAGATATGCCATTTGGTGATGATGAAAACCCAAGGAGCTTGCCCATTGAAGCAATAAACCCAAGAATTTCAAAACCCTAATTCATGCACTGGTTAGGAGAGAGTGATCCACTTGAGATCCCTTGCCACTTGTGAACTCTTAATGATGTGATAGACCAGATAGGACCTTCTTGAACTGCCTCATGCACCTTGACCCCATGCTAATGATATGCATACATGATAATGCAAAAAATGAAATGAAACATAAGCCAGTTAGTAATAAAGTAAGGAGAGCAAATTTTGGGGTGCAACAGCTGCCCCTATTCAATCAACTTGGTCCTGAAGGTATGACAGCAACGACTCTCAGACATTCCAGGGTACACGGGGATTGAATACCGAAAGAGCCCCGGAAATTTGCTAATGGTAAGAATAACAAGATAGAGTGTGCTGAAAAATAAGGAATATGACCTCAACCATATCCACAAGAAAACACCGAATACGACCTCGATCGCACCCAAAAAACGAATACAACCTTAATTGTACCCACAAAGGAAGACTGACCTCAATCACTCTACCTGCAGAGAAAAGACGAATACGACCTTGATCGCATCACAAAACGAATACAACCTCAATTGTATCCACAAAGGAAGACTGACCTCAATCACTCTACCCACAAAGAAAATACGAATACGACCTCAATCGCATCCACAAGACGAATACAATCTCAATTGCACCCGCAAAGAAAGACTGACCTCGATCACTCTACCCACAAAGAAAATACGAATTTAACCTCAATCGCATCCACAAGACGAATACAATCTCAATTGCACCCGCAAAGGAAGACTGACCTCGATCGCTCTACCCACAAAGAAAATACGAATACGACCTCATTCGCATCCACAAGACGAATACAATCTCAATTGCACCCGCAAAGAAAGACTGACCTCGATCACTCTACCCACAAAGAAAATACGAATACGACCTCAATCGCATCCATAAAACGAATACAACCTCAATTGCACCCGCAAAGGAAGACTGACCTCGATCACTCTACCCACAAAGAAAAGACGAATACGACCTCAATCGCATCTGCAAAGGATAACCAACATAAAGTGGACCTCACTGGGGATAACGTGAAACAAAACTCTCCCACGACATCTCTGCTGATAAAGGGAACTGACAAAATAAATGCCATCCCTGCTGATAAAGGGAACTGACGAAATAAATCTTCAAAAGATTGCTATCTCTGCTGACAAAGAGAAATAGCAAAATAAATGCCATCCCTGCTGATAAAGAGAAACTAGCAAAACAAATGCCATCCCTGCTGATAAAGGGAACTGACGAAAGAAAATCTTCAAAAGATTGCTATCCCTGCTGATAAAGAGAAACTAGCAAAACAAATGCCATCCCTGATGATAAAGGGAACTGACTACCAGGCGAGAACTGGGTTTACACCAACTAAGTCGGTCGAGAACTGACTACCAGACGAGAACTGGATTTACAGAATAAGTCAGACGAGAACTGACTACCAGACGAGAACTGGATTTACAGAATAAGTCAGACGAGAACCGACTACCAGACGAGAACTGAGTTTCACCAAGTAAGTCAGACGAGAAATGACTACCAAACGAGAACTGGATTTGCACAGAATAAGTCAGACGAGAACTGACTACCAGACAAGAACTGGATTTCCCAAAAGAGAAAGGCCAAATAAAGGCAAACTTCTAACGGACTCACGATCCACAGATAAGATGACTCCGTCGGGGAAAGGAGAAGTCTAAATAAAAGACTCTGCCGGGGAGCACTAGTATGAGGAACGCATCCCTCCAAAATCTCCTGAGTTATGCCATCTCTGCTGAGAAAGAGAACTGGCAAGGAAAGCATCAAACCTGGCTTATGCTTCGAATGCAAATGTTTGAATTTTGCCGTAATGCTCCACACGAAGTGGAAATGCTACTCGTTTGAGGATGCAATGCAAATGCTTATGATATGCAAAAGAGGTCCCTTCAGCAAAATAAATGCTGGAGAGAAAAGATCAATTCAGCTGGGGATGACAAAAATAAATTGTCCTCTAAATCCAGGAACTTTGCTGAGAAGGGTCATACTGATCGACTCTTCAGATCAACAACTTCTGCCGGGGATGAAATCCCGAAAGAACTACCGGGGACCCCACCTGTCTTTCACTGAAGGTAATATCCAAAACTTGAGATTTCTCCTCTGCTGGGGGAGTTGAGAATGAACGCCAATAACGGAACCGAAAGTCTGTTACTGAAAATTGCTAATATCCAATTGGCTCAGAACCTGCTGGGGAACACAGCCCATGATACCATCCTGCTTGGGGATACTGCTGAACTTAGCCTACTGATGGGGGGAATGACTTTACTCCCACCTTGCTGGGGACTAGAATATGACGTTGTCGGTGAAAGTACACATCCTGACTGGCTGGGGAAGGTGAACACCCTGATTCTGTGGGGAAATAACGCCTCGATCCGGAGAAAATACCTCCCACGTATCCTGCTGGGGAAAGTCTGCTCTGCTGAGGAAAGTTTGTTCTGCTGAGGAGAGGAGCAATCTCAATGTTGGGGAAAGCCAACTGCTGGGGAAGTACAATCCCGTTGCCCTGCAACCTGACTTGTCTTTATGGTCATAAGCAGCTCTTTTAACTTTTCACTTGCCCCAGACCACCAGGTCTAATGGAAGACATCATCTCAAGAGGATTTTATAGAAGATCGGGCGTTCGCACTGCCCCAGGGTCTTCAAACTCTTGGAGAGATTTATCATATCTCGACATAACTGCCCCAGTCTTCATAATCCATGAAGCACATTACCTCGAAAGGGATTGCAATGACTTGACAATACTCTGCTTTAGTATCTTAAACCTTGAGGAGGTGTTTTCAATTAACCATTTTCAGGAGTGGACGATCTCCCACGCTCTAGAGGTGGCCTGCCCCAATATGGGCTTTGAAGTGACTTTACCCCTGATCCTAGAATGAATGCCCCAAAATAACTGAATTTTGGAGAGTTTTCTCGACATGACTGCCCCAGATTGGCTACATCTTAACACAACTTACTGGGGAGAGCCCACTCTACACTGAGTCTCTTGGCAGCATGCCCTTTGATATGATTGTCTTTCAGAATTTTCAAGCGTCTCAACTTGGTAGGATCAAGCTTCATGACTGACGTTTACTGTGTAAGCTGCCATTGATGTTTAGGCACATGTATGCAAACAGAACAAGTTATTTATGAGAATGATAATCCTAATGCAACACTCATGTTAACCTTGAAGTTTTTATCGAAAATGCGTCGCCGAGCCTTTTGAATGAATCACTTGCTGGGATGCGACCTTTATTTTTGAATGGCAAAAACAATGCGCACATGCGATACCAACAAATCTTATTAGCACAACCCATAGGAGTCAGGAACGCCATCCGGTTGGAGTATGCTTTCGGACTGAACCTTGTTTTAATTAGGACTTTTAAGGGTTGTAACGTGGTCTGGTTCACGGTTTCAGAAAAAAGGATTTATGGCTCAAAATTCATCGGTGCCCACCCACTCTTCGTGATGTTCTCCAGTCCTATGTTCAGTTAATCTGACCCAAACGCTCATCTCTCAAAAGGTTTATGATCTTTAAGGAACCTACGCCACTAATGGTTTGGCACCTAAGGGGGTTTTGGAATAACAGTCATCCCTTTTTTATCTTGTGTCTGTAATCACACGAATTTGTTCTTATCGGGGATTTTCTTTTGTAATGCTTTTCACTTTTCTTTCTTCTGCTTTTTTTTTTATCCCTGATTTTTTCCTGGACTGACTCTTTTGAGCTTTTCGATTTTTAAGTCTAGCGGGATGCCCTAACTTTTGCCTAAGTCGCTTGTTTTCAAGTTTTTCGACTTAGCAGGCTTTTTCTTTTTCTCTTTTTTTATTCCAATTTTTTGAACAAAGCGTGTGACACTGGTTGTCTTACTTGCTTGAAAGGGTTGCGAATGTCTCACTCCTGGATTGTTGAAGGATAACCGTTGTGGTTTCACATCTCTTGACCTCTTGATGGTGGGATAGAAGGTAATGGTTCATCGGATGTACACTCTCCTTGAAATTTGAACGCTCGGTCAAACTAACTGACGCCTACCCTACCCCTGGGTTAAGTATGAGGGTTTTTTCGTACGAATGAAACTCCTACTCCAAGGCTCAAAGGGGTTAACAAAGGTTTATCTCCTTATCTCTCCGGTGTTTAGGGGTTTGAAACAATGCCTGTACATCCTCAACAGGGTTCTATCCAAAAGCGTACCATTAGAAACCCGCGTTCTTATTTCGTCATCCTCCCTCAAGAGTTCTAAACAAGAAAATTGGTATTGCAGTGGATATAAACATTTAAGAGTGAAAACGAATGGATTACTTCAAGGAAAACATACTCATTGCATTAATATCATCATAAAAAAACAAACAAGTCTTGCATACATACGATGCTTTAACAAGAAATGAAAAAAAAACTACAAATGAAAATGCAGTAAAGAAACTGAAGATCGCCATTGCTGAGGAAGCTTAATTCTGCCTGGACGTACTTGCAAACAGGGTGTTCATTCGAGAAAGGAGGCTTCCATTGATGTACATATCATCTTCAGTGAATACAATGATCTCGGAGTCTACCAGGTCTTGCACCTTGTGCTGGAATGCCTTACACTCATCAATCGTATGCCCAAACGTTCCCGAGTGGAACTCGCACCTAGTAGTCATGTCATAATCCGGAGGAATAGGGTACGGTACCGGCGTGGTACTCCTCGTTTGAATTAGAGAGTTCTCAAGCAGACGAGCGAACAACTGACTATAAGGGATAGGAATAGGATCAAATATCCTGTTGGTCCTTCTTGGTCCCGGTTACCCCTATTGCTGATAATTCTGCTGTCGGTGCTGATTTGGGCGCCTCACCTGCGCTTGCACTTTCCTTTCCGCATTAGGCTAAGGCACAAACAAAGGTTACTGACGTAGAACTTTTGCAGCAAAATATTGTGGAGAACGTCCATGACCTGAGGTGGATCCTTTGGCAAAAGAGGGAGTCCTTAGTCCCTTTGCAACACTGGGAGTATCATCACTTTGTTTACCAGTGCCAACTGATGTAAACTTGATTGCCCCTGAATCAATGAGCTCTTGGACTTTGTACTTGAGCATCTTACAATCTTCAACATTATGACCAGGTACCCCTGAGTGGAAGCACACCTATCATGGACATTGGAACCCATACGAAACTTGGTGTGTGGAGGTCCCGCAGCAATCAATTCAATTAGCTGAAACTTGAGCAAGTGCTGAAGCAACTGAGCGTATGGCATCGGTATCTGATCAAACTTCTCTTCAAGCTTTTCTGGATTAAGACCCTCAAGAAAAGGTTGTTGATGAAAAATCTCTGACGGTGGAGAGGATCCACGATGCAATCCATGGTCTAGAGGAGACCCAAAGAGATGGGAGGAATGAGAACCTCTGCTGTGGAAGCGGGCACTTGATTGTCTTCCTTCTTCAACACTCTATTCAAAATTTCCATGGCCAAAATCACCCGAGTCTTCATCTGATTGATCTCCTCCCTCAACATCCTCTGCTCCTGGAGCATGTCTTCCCCAAATTGCCCTATCTGGCTTCGCATTTCCCTCAACTCAGCTTGAACTTGCTCCATGATCAACTCTCGAACGGTCTGAGATGTTGGAACAAGATAAGAATACCGGAGATAAACACCTGTTATGCAAAATGATCATGCAAAATGATTATGAATATGCAAATGCAAATGAACATGTTTGAATATTCGCAGGGCGATCCACCCCTTGATTCCAGTTTAACAACAAGATAGATCGGAACTTCTGCTCATATATTAAGAAAACCAGAGGAAAACCAAATGTCAACCATCATAACTCCAAGATAACAAGTCTGAATATAAAAATCCTGGGTCCCAACCAACAAGCCTGGTGGTGATCCAAATACAATAAAAGAGAACAGGAAACTATGGCATATCATCAAAGTTTACAAGAGTCAATCCTCCCCATCCACTATGCTTTCTGCACCAGTCTTGAATTTCCTCGAACAACTTTCTGGTGTCGGGATACTTGGGTCTCTGAATTAGTCCTTGAATGAGAAGGTCCCTCCTGTGTATGATCCCATCCAAGTATCTACAATGCAATTCCCAAGCGTCTTCTCTAGAAACACCCTCCATGCTAGGTCCCTCATGTCTAGATCTCTTCACTTTAGCTTGGACCTTTAGTTCTTCCATGGAGGCTATGGCTCGATTAAGTTGTTCTTCGTCTGCTTGTCTCTTGAATACCCCTGACAAGATCTCAGCGTCTTTCTTCTTGAGCGTCGACTTCAACTGATCAATCTTAGCTAGGTAGTCGTCTTTCTTTCTCTTATTCTCAGCCATGGCAGTTTCTCGGTGATCATCGAACCTATGAATCTTCAACAAAGCCTTGCCTAATTCCTTCTCCTTGGACCTGAGAACCTTACTGATACCATCCAAAGCTTCCTTCATCTTTTTTCTGGATGCGACCATGTCAGCAAGCTCTTTTTCTGCTTTAGCAAGGAGCTCTGTCTTCAACTTGGCGGTATGAACAGCTTCACCTCGCTCATGCTTCCACTGATAAATTTCTCTCTTTAGCTCACTATTTTCCTCCCGCAGCCTTTCCTTTTCAGCCCATAATTTGTTATACTTTTCCAACTCAACGGTGGTAGGAGGCTCGATCACCAAAGGATACAAAGGTGGTTCCACCGGGAATGGAAGAAGCTCATCTTCTGCTCTCTTCTTAATCCACTCTTTATAGGATGGGAAAACCCGATTGTTACATTTCCCAAATGGAATTTTACCCTTCTTGGTCACCTGTTTCCAAGCATTCACAATCTTCCTTATCAACCCTTGATCCTCAATACCATTGAAGAATAAGGACTCTCGGACATCTCGCTCTTCGGGTGGACCTTTCAAAGGATAACCAAACTGCCTGATAGCTAGGGAGGGATTATAGTTGATTCCACCTTTCCTCCCTATCAAGGGTACATTAGGGAATTCTCCGCATTTGCAAATAATCTCCATTCCTAGCAAGTCACGATTAAACCAAACAATGTTGTCAGCAGTCAGGCCCATTACCCTCTTTGACCACTTCAGAGAATCTTTCATATCAACGAAAGCGCCAGATTCAGGGAGATGACTCAGAAACCAAGTAGCTAAGAGCGGTGCACAACAACTCACAGTTTTTCCACGCCTATTCTCATTCTTATAGTGGACTGAGTGATACATATCACCTAGCAAGGTAGGTATAGGATTCTTCGAAATATAGATTCTGACGGCATGCATATCCACCAGATCAGGAATATTCCTAAATAGAACAATCCCATAGATACACATAGCCAGAATAGCTTGGAAAGCAGTCCAATTCTTCTCTTTGACATGTATGCAAGCTTGATCAAACAAGAACTTCAACAAGAAACCCTTAACTCCTTGTTTTTCTTCAATATTACTGTTCAGAACGGACTCACTAATATGAAGAGCAACAGCAATTTCTTTTACCCCGGGGTGTTCTTCGGAAAAGAAAACTATATCATGCCTGATGGGGATTCCCAAAATAAATGAGAACTCCTCCAACGTTGGAGCCAAGACGTAGTCCGGGAAAGTGAAGCAACGCAGAGACGGATCGTAAAACTGAAGAAGTGTATGAATGGCATCCTTCTCATACTTGGAGATATTATAGAAAAACTTCAGAAGTCTTCCATACCCTCCACTGAACTCTGTACGAACTCCAGGACCAGCCATATTAACCAGCTTATGAATCAGTTTCAAAGTTGGTTCTGGGAATGAATAAGCAACGGTCTTCTTTCTCTGGACATCCATGCTAAGGTAACCTCAGAAAACCGGAATCAAGAGTAAGATGCAAGCCCTGAAAAATGTCAAACATTTTAGAACGCAAAAAATGATATGCTCATGCAAACATGGGGTCAAGGCACACTGCTGGATGTGTTGTGCTGTTAGCTGGACGAGAACCACAACCCAGAAAACCAGAATTCTGAACCACTGAGGTGACCAGGACCCAAATAACCAGACATTGATGAGAAATCCAAAAAACAGGGTAGGTTGAAGGTCTCGGTTACCTGCAAACCTGCAAACGCCCATCCCCTCTCACATGTGGGTACTAGGATGTTCAGTATCCCGGGCTCTCAGGTCGAGAAATAATGACACGTTCACCATTTCTGGTTTGGCATCATCACCAATCGAGGAGGCCTCAACTGATTCTCCAAAGCGGAAGGTCCTCAGCTTTGGCACTGAGGTCGAGAAACAATAGTACATTCATCCCTCGGGGTACAGTACTATCGTCAATCGAGGAGTGCCTCCACTGATTCTCTTCAAAACGTAGGGGCCATCCTATGCGAGTTCCAAGCCGGGCCCTCGGGTGCGAATGGGTTTGCCACAGGATGTGGTCTGCCACTGTCACCACTAAAGAGGGATGTTTCCACTAAGGTCCTCAATGACCGGTCACCAGAGTCGACAGCTCTCTAGATCAACACCCCAACATGCGCAAGACACACACGTTAGAATGCGTCCCAAGATAGCCTCGTCTGGTTGTGAATTTCGTGAACACACAAACGTACCAAGTGGGCACGTAGGTCCCACTACTTTCCACTCTAGTCCTAGGGTATACTCAAGCCTGGGTATTGGGCTTATCTCTTGGTCCCACCCAACCTGCAAAACAAAGACAGCCAGCACAGCACAACAGCATGACAGTAATAAAAAATGAAATGCAGAAAATGCGGTAAAAATAAAATAGAACACATAAAGCAAAACAAAAACAGAAACACCGAAAGAGAACAAAGACAAGCAAGCGCTAGGATTGACTCGCTTAGGGATGGACCAGCATAGGTCAACTTATCCCCAGCAGAGTCACCAGCTGTCACTCCCAGGATTTTCATCCAGGTACAAACGCAAGAGTGGCGCGGAAAACAGAATCGCCAGCCGTGTAAATTTATCCCAAGAGAGGGAAAGGGAATACCGCATAAACCTGAGGAAGAGGGAAAGGAATGGTCATCGCAACCATAGCCTGGGTTCGGGAGTCGGTTACGCGAGGGGAAGGTGCTAGCACCCCACGCGTCCATCGTACTCGATGGGATCCACGCTTGTTGTCTATTCTAAGGGTGAGTTATCATATCATCTATGGCTGTACTAAGACGGGAGAGGGGAAAACAAAGACAGACTTGGTAGGACGTCGACGTCCTATGCCTACGTACCCCCTTGTGCAATGGGGAATTCAGAGTCAACGTAGTTCGGACCAAGTTCTTTTTGTGTTTTTTATGAGCGACGTTAAGTTCGCGCCGACATTTAGGGTCGATGCCTATTTGCGACTCAAACGGAAAGTAACGTGCCCTTTTTGAAAATATCCTTTAGTTTGACAATCCCGAAGGACAAAAAGGTTTGAGGTTGGTTTGTATTTTTTTAGGACATAAGTGACTTAAGTTAGTTCCTAAATTGCATTGCACCAAAGTCTAGGGCACATGGGCGAATACTTAACGTGTAACACCCTGATTCTACCCAACGTAACTAAATAATATCAGAGTATAAAATTTCATCATAGAGGATGTCACATTCATTTCAACTTAAACATGTCTTACAATCACCTGTAAATCATACATAAAAATAATACAGTCCTTCGGATAACTGATTCGAACCATGTTTAGTTTTTTTTTAAATATAACAACTTTAACATTCATGCAGCGGATTCCTAATTCAACATAAAAATTTCTTAATTTTGAATTCAACAAAACAACAACTCCCAATCAACAAGTCTTTAACATTCAAATAGTTAAAGCATCTTCATCCACATAAAATAACTTCAAATGTAAGTCTTTTAATAAAAACAATATAAAATTCAGCAACATTAAACATAATTCAATCAATAGGAAAAACACGCGATTATCCCCCCGAGTGCTACGTATCAGAGCGACAACCACCGACTCGAACTAATGAAGGTAGGCTTCCTTCATTCCGGATTACCTGCACGTTACCAATATAAAGGCAACGGCGAAACAAAGAAAGGGTGAGATATCCAATAATATAATCAAAAGTATGATAATTAATATATTAAAATTAGAAATCATACAAGTTTCACCACTTCACAACTAACAACCATATCACAACCAATCAACATTCATCATAACAACAAATCCATTAATACGACTCAATGCGACTCAACTTATGCATATGCATGTGGTACCATTTCGGAGTAAAACTCTCAACTTAAACATATGTCAGATTATCGAGGCAATTTTCAACTTAAACAGGTGCCATCAAGGGCCAACTTAATCAATGCCATCAAGGCCAACTTAAACAATGCAATGTATGCGACATATGAACGACATATAATTAACAACATCAACACAACAAATACAACTCAACACAACATAAACAACTTTCAATTTTTGGCTATTTAAGCCTCCAACAAAAACATGTCCATATTTTGGGACCAAAAACCAACTCAATCGACTGTATCGGCAATTCTGCACATTCAACTTAATTTAACAAAAATAAGTACCATTCACGTATCTACTCGTATACACGAACTTCCCCAAAATTTTTCATTCGATTACGGGCAACTAAATATACCGCTTAATTTTACCGGGCGACTAAAATCCCTACTGTTTTCAACTTCCAGCAGCTTTTCAACAAAAATAAATTAACCACACTACCTACTAATTATTACGAACTTCCCCAAAAAATTTCATTCGATTTCGGGTAACTAATTATACTGCTTAATTTCGCTCCCGACACTGTTTTCAGTCCAATTCTGCTAATAATTTATCTGTCTGCTACCATATATTATGCTGCTAAATTTCTTTTTTTTTTCTGTCATCAAATCAACTCTGCTATTATAATTATTCTGCTATTTTAATAGCTCTACTAAACATATATACTAAAATCCAATTGGACTAAATTAATTAACTTGAACTCTGCTTATTATTATTTGTGATTTAACTCAAAAAAATAACCAAAAGCCATGCTATAAGTCCCCACCTGCAGCGCATGAACTGATGTGAGGTGGAGTCTCACCACTACAAGCAGCCGCCCTCATATCATGTCCAGCATAATACATACATAATAAAAAATTCTATTGTTTTCTCCTTCTTTGGTGTTCAGGCGCTGTTTCAAGTGCATAGATATACATTGCACATATTCCATTCTATGTCATATTATTATAACTAGATTAATTCCTCACTTCTCAATTTAATAATAATTAACTAAGACAACTTAATCCCAAAACATGCTACCTACTGTAGCGCATGGACTAAAGGAAAAGGTGGATTCCTAATGATCTTTCAAATTACTCTATCAATTGATAATGGATCTCTATAATATACTAATTTCAATCCAATAAATACCACACAGTGAAAAAATATATAAACCCCAATTCCTACATACTAACTATCATTCTCCCGATTATAACCCCACCCTTACCTGATTGGATTGAAGGTAGCTCGAATTTCTTTGATTTTTCCTCACCGGCAACACTGTTTCGTCTTTCTCTCCCTCAAGCACTGTTCACAGCTTTTCCTTTTCTTCTCCTTAGGTTTCAGTTTTGCTTTTGCTAATTCCCTTGTGTAACTTCCCTTTTTCAGTGATACCACAACACTAAACTTCTATTCCTTTTATTTTATTTGTTTTATTAAAATAATAATAATCACTTATAATATCTAATGGGCCTAAAACATACACCCCTTAATTTACTAATTCCGACACGAAACCAAGCCCACTTAATTCGAATACTCTCCTACGACTATAATATTACTACTAATATTATTCCGCGACTATAATATTATTTCTAATATTATTTCTACGACTTACAAACTTAATATACCGACTTAACGACTTAATTCACCGCAACACCAAAATCAACCGAATAATTCGTAAACAATTAAATAAATATTTAATTAAATAACTAATTAAATATTCAGGGCGTTACAACTCTCCAATACTTAGAATATTTTCGTCCTAAAAAATTTACCTGACTCAAACAACTCGGGATAGGAGTCTCGCACTTCGCTCTCCAATTCCCATGTCATGCTTTCTCCAGCAGCTCCCAACCAGACAACTTTCACCAAGGCAATTTCCTTTCCTCTTAGGGTCTTCATCTCACATTCCGCAATTCGTACAGGCATTGTTTCCACGGTAAGATTATCCCGTACTTGCACGTCATCCATACTAACCACATGAGATGGATCTGGAATGTACTTCCGGAGTTGTGACACATGAAACACATCGTGCAAATTCGAAAGATTTGGCGGTAACGCCACCCGATAAGCAACTTTTCCAATTCTGTCCAAAATCTGATACGGACCGATGAAACGAGGAGTGAGCTTCTTAGACTTCATAGCTCGTCCGACACCAGTCACAGGCGTGACTCTCAAAAATACATGGTCACCAGCTTGAAATTCTAAATCCTTCCTCCGCTTATCATGATAACTTTTCTGTCTACTTTGGGAAGCTTTCATCTTTTCTCGGATTAACTTCACCTTTTCAGTAGTCTCTCGAACAACTTCCGGTCCAAGCACTATACTTTCTCCGGATTCATGCCAACATAAAGGAGTCCTACATCTCCGACCATACAACGCTTCGAAAGGTGCCATTCCGATACTAGAATGGTAACTGTTATTATAAGTGAACTCTATTAACGGTAGATGGGTGTCCCACGAACCCCCTTGCTCGAGAACACATGCTCGCAACAAATCCTCCAACGACTGAATAGTCCTCTCAGTTTGACCATCCGTCTGAGGGTGATATGCCGAACTCAACCTCAACTTAGAACCCAACGCTTCTTGCAAACTCTTCCAAAAATCGGAAGTAAACCTCGGATCTCTATCCGACACAATACTCAAAGGAACACCATGCAGCTTCACAATTACTCGAATATAAATCTCTGCCAACTTCGACACTGGAAAAGTGATGTTAATAGGTATAAAATGAGCCGACTTAGTAAGCCTATCAATAATCACCCATATCGAATCATGCCCTCTTAAGGTATTAGGTAACCCTGTCACAAAGTCCATAGAAATGCTGTCCCATTTCCATTCTGGAGTTTCCAACGGTTGCATCAACCCTGCAGGTTTCTGATGCTCAACTTTCGATTTCTGACAGGTTAAACACGCATACACAAATTGCGCCACATCGCGCTTCATCCCAGGCCACCAAAACAATTTCTTCAAGTCGTGATACATCTTTGTAGCTCCTGGATGAATACTCAAATTGCTTCTGTGACCTTCCTCAAGAATCATCTTTTTCATATTTGCATCATCAGGAATACAAATCCGATCGCGGAATCTCAACACACCATGCATATCCAACTTAAAATCATTATTCTCAGACTGATCGATTCCAACCATCGAATCTACCAATTTCACATCTAACTTCTGAGCTTCTCTGATACTGTCCAGAAAATCATTGTTAATCTTCAACATCCCCAGAGTAACACTCTGCGGCGTCACTTCGCAAACTAAACTCATATCTCTGAATTGTTCAATTAAATCCAATTCTTTAGCCATCATTCCTGACATATGTAGAGTCTTTCGGCTTAAAGCATCAGCCACTACATTAGCTTTTCCTGGGTGATAGTTCAAACCGAAGTCATAATCCTTTAGTAATTCCAACCACCTGCGCTGTCTCATATTCAACTCTTTCTAATCAAACAAATATTTTAAGCTCTTATGATCACTATAAACTTCAAATCTAGAGCCATAGAGATAATGCCTCCAAATCTTCAGCACAAAAACCACTGCAGCAAGTTCCAAATCATGCGTAGGATAATTCCTTTCATGAGTTCTCAACTGTCGAGATGCATAAGCAATTACTTTATTATTCTGCATAAACACACCTCCTAAACCCATCAACGAAGCATCACAATAAACCACAAACGGTTCTCCTGGATTCGGTAATGTCAAAACCGGGGCCGACGTCAACCTCTTCTTCAATTCTGTAAAACTCTCTTCGCACTGAACATCCCACACAAAAGATTTACTTTTACAAGTTAATCTAGTTAACGGAAGTGCCAACTTAGAAAACCCTTCAATAAACCTTCTATAATAACCAGCTAGTCCCAGAAAACTTCTAATCTCAGTAGCCGACCTTGGAGTTTCCCATTGCAACACAACATCTACTTTAGAAGGATCCACGGCAATACCACTACCCGAAATCACATGACCAAGAAAGCTGACTTCTTTTAACCAAAATTCGCACTTGAACAGCTTCGCATACAACTTCTTGTCTTTCAAAACTTACAATACTGTTCTCAAATGCTCTTTATGCTCTTCTTCTGACTTAGAATAAATCAGAATGTCATCAATGAATACAACCACAAAACGATCCAGATAAGTATGAAAAATACGGTTCATGTATTCCACGAATACTCTCGGCGCATTTGTAACACCGAAAGGCATCACCGAATACTCATAATGTCCATACCGTGTTCTGAACGTCGTCTTCTGAATATCCTTATCTTTCACTTTAATCTGGTGATAACCCGATCTCAGATCAATCTTGCTAAACACACGAGCACCCACTAACTGATCCATCAAATCATCTATTCTCGGAAGTGGATACTTGTTCTTGATTGTTACTTTATTCAACTGTCTATAATCAACACAAAGTCTCATACTTCCATCTTTCTTCTTTACTAACAACACCGGAGCTCCCCACGGCGATACACTTGGTCTTATAAATTTCTTTTCAAGTAACTCCTCCAATTGCTTCTTTAATTATGCCAACTCGGATGCCGACATTCTGTACGGTGCCATCGAAACAGGTCTAGTACTAGGTACAAGATCAATTGCAAATTCAACCTCTCTCTCTGGCGGAACATCAGGAATTTCATCAGGGAAAACTTCAGGAAATTCATTCACCACTTGCAATTCATCAATCTTTGCTTTACTCTCAATAGACAGTGTTGCCATCAATGAAAACATCTGAGCTTCCTCCTTCATCAATTTCTGCAACTCTCTGAAAGACAACAATCCAACTCCTTCCTCTTCTGGAGTAGAAAACCTCACCGACTTGCGATAACAGTTTATATGAACATAGTTATACTCTAACCAGTTCATACCTAGGATTACATCCATTCCGGTCAACGGAAAACAAACCAAATCAACATGAAAGTCTTTATCGAAGATCGATAAAGGATACCTTAAACACACAAGAGAAGTAGTCACCGATCCCTTAGCCGGAGTCTCGACGACCATTTCTCCATTCATAGCAGATAACTTAAGACCCAATCTTTGAACACAATCAGCAGAAACAAAACAATGTGTAGCACCAGTATCAATAATAGTAATTAAAGGAGTACTATTAATGAAACATGTACCTCTGATAAGTCTGTCCTCATTAGCTGTCTGAGTTCCTGCTAACGCGAACACTTTTCCGGTCTGAGCTTTCTTTGGCTTCTGACACTGACTACCAATATGTCCCTCTTCACCACAATTAAAACATACCATCTCCTTATGCTTACATTCAGACATAGTATGTCCCATCTTACCACAACGAAAACATTTCTTCACCTCTTGATTGCACGCAGTACTCTTATGGCCAGGTTTCCCGCAATTGAAACAAGTTATGCCAGCAGGAGCATCTCCCCTACTAGTCTTCTTGCCCTCAGTCACTCTCTGTTTACCTTTTCCAGCTGGAGCATCATAAGGCTTACCACGGTTCTGCTATTGCTTGCCTCTTCTATCACTAACAATTTTGTAGTGAGCATTGTTGTCCTCTTCATAAATTCTGCAACTATCGACCAAATCAGAAAAGACACGAATCTTCTGATACCCAATAGCTTTCTTGATTTCTGAGCGCAACCCGCTCTCAAATTTGATGCATTTAGAAAACTCAGCGTCATCACCGGTATAGTACGGATAAAACTTAGCCATCTCAACAAACTTCGCAGCATAATCAGTAACCGACATAGTCCCTTGCTTCAGCTCAAGAAACTCAATCTGCTTCTTACCACGGACATCCTCTGGATAATACTTTCTCAGAAACTCTCTTCGGAACACATCCCAAGTGATAACTTCACCTGTAGTCTCCAACCTCTGACGAGTCTCTAGCCACCAGTCATCAGCTTTGACTGCTAGCATATGAGTCCCATAACGAACCTTCTGCGCTGGAGTGCATTCCATCACACAGAAGATCCTCTCAATCTCTTTCAACCAGTCCAATGCTCCATCAGGATCATACTTGCCCTTGAAGGTAGGCGGATTCTCCCTCTGAAATGTCGCCAGACTACGAGATCCATCATTCTCGCCAGCATTCGGTAAATTCTGTACAGCTTGAGCCATTGCTTGCATTGCAGCAGCCATTGCAGCATCGTTCCTTCCAGCCATCTCAACTTCTCACTGCAACATAAACAACGATTAGAACTAATTAACAATACTCGATTGATAAACTACACTACGACTCGACAACTTGGCCGGACGGACCGACCTGCTCTGATACCACTAATGTAACACCCTAATTCTACCCAACGTAACTAAATAATATCAGAGTATAAAATTTCATCATACAGGATGTCACATTCATTTCAACTTAAACATGTCTTACAATCACCTGTAAATTATACATAAAAATAATACAGTCCTTCGGATAACTGATTCGAACCATGTTTAGTTTTTTTTTTAAATATAACAACTTTAACATTCATGCAGCGGATTCCTAATTCAACATAAAAATTTCTTAATTTTGAATTCAACAAAACAACAACTCCCAATCAACAAGTCTTTAACATTCAAATAGTTAAAGCATCTTCATCCACATAAAACAACTTCAAATGTAAGTCTTTTAATAAAAACAATATAAAATTCAGCAACAATAAACATAATTCAATCAATAGGAAAAACACGCGATTATCCCCCCGAGTGCTACGTATCAGAGCGACTACCACCGACTCGAACTAATGAAGGTAGGCTTCCTTCATTCCGGATTACCTGCACGTTACCAATATAAAGGCAACGACGAAACAAAGAAAGGGTGAGATATCCAATAATATAATCAAAAGTATGATAATTAATATATTAAAATTAGAAATCATACAAGTTTCACCACTTCACAACTAACAACCATATCACAACCAATCAACATTCATCATAACAACAAATCCATTAATACGACTCAATGCGACTCAACTTATGCATATGCATGTGGTACCATTTCGGAGTAAAACTCCCAACTTAAACATATGCCAGATTATCGAGGCAATTTTCAACTTAAACAGGTGCCATCAAGGGTCAACTTAATCAATGCCATCAAGGCCAACTTAAACAATGCAATGTATGCGACATATGAATGACATATAATTAACAACATCAACACAACAAATACAACTCAGCACAACATAAACAACTTTCAATTTTTGGCTATTTAAACCTCCAACAAAAACATGTCCATATTTTGGGACCAAAAACCAACTCAATCGACTGTATCGGCAATTCTGCACATTCAACTTAATTTAACAAAAATTAGTACCATTCACGTATCTACTCGTATACACGAACTTCCCCAAAAATTTTCATTCGATTACGGGCAACTAAATATACCACTTAATTTTACCAGGCGACTAAAATCCCTACTGTTTTCAACTTCCAGCAGCTTTTCAACAAAAATAAATTAACCACACTACCTACTAATTATTACGAACTTCCCCAAAAAATTTTACTTGATTCCGGGTAACTAATTATACCGCTTAATTTCGCTCCCGACACTGTTTTCAGTCCAATTCTGCTAATAATTTATCTGTCTGCTACCATATATTATGCTGCTAAATTTCTTTTTTTTTTCTGTCATCAAATCAACTCTGCTATTATAATTATTCTGCTATTTTAATAGCTCTACTAAACATATATACTATAATCCAATTGGACTAAATTAATTAACTTGAACGCTGCTAATTATTATTTGTGATTTAACTAAAAAAAATAACCAAAAGCCATGCTATAAGTCCCCACCTGCAGCGCATGAACTGATGTGAGGTGGAGTCTCACCACTACAAGCAGCCGCCCTCCTATCATGTCCAGCATAATACATACATAATAAAAAATATCAATTGTTTTCTCCTTCTTTGGTGTTCAGGCGCTGTTTCAAGTGCATAGATATACATTGCACATATTCCATTCTATGTCATATTATTATAACTAGATTAATTCCTCACTTCTCAATTTAATAATAATTAACTAAGACAACTTAATCCCAAAACATGCTACCTACTGTAGCGTATGGACTAAAGGAAAAGGTGGATTCCTACTGATCTTTCAAATTACTCTATCAATTGATAATGGGTCTCTATAATATACCAATTTCAATCCAATAAATACCACACAGTGAAAAATTATATAAACCCCAATTCCTACATACTAACTATCATTCTCCCGATTATAAAATTCGAACCCCACCCTTACCTGATTGGATCGAAGGTAGCTCGAATTTCTTTGATTTTTCCTCACCGGCAGCACTGTTTCGTCTTTCTCTCCCTCAAGCACTGTTCGCAGCTTTTCCTTTTCTTCTCCTTAGGTTTCAGTTTTGCTTTTGCTAATTCCCTTGTGTAACTTCCCTTTTTCACTGATACCACAACACTAAACTTCTATTCCTTTTATTTTATTTGTTTTATTAAAATAATAATAATCACTTATAATATCTAATGGGCCTAAAACATACACCCCTTAATTTACTAATTCCGACACGAAACCAAGCCCACTTAATTCGAATACTCTCCTACGACTATAATATTACTACTAATATTATTCCGCGACTATAATATTATTTCTAATATTATTTCTACGACTTACCAACTTAATATACCGACTTAACGACTTAATTCACCGCAACACCAAAATCAACCGAATAATTCGCAAACAATTAAATAAATATTTAATTAAATAACTAATTAAATATTCGGGGCGTTACATAACGCATCGTCCCAAGACAGGACGCTCGCTAAGCACTCTAGAAAGGTGAGAGGAAGCCCCTCATTTCTCATTCCCCACGCTTAAGGCTCGTGCACAACACAATTTATCCTTATTAAGTGTTTTAAAGAAATTTGAGATGAGAAGAGAGAAGACACAAAGGTAACTCTAAGGGAACTAGGCGTCCTAATGTTATCATGCATGGGTTACCTACGGTTAGCGAGGTTTGACGACAACATAAATCCTAAAGGAAGAAAAATGAGAGGAGGAAAAAGTAAGGGTGAACATGGATACCTATCCATACCCTTAAAGAACTTACCTTAGTCCCTGCATAAAGGGTTAGTGAGAAACAAACATAAGTAATATCAAAGCAAATGAAAACCAAACAATGGTAAGAAATAGTGATAATAATCCAAACATGAATTCAGAAATCAAAGAAACAACCCCAAAGCAAATGGCACAAGTGCCTTTCAAACAAGGACTTAGGCATGATCAGAAATACGCATATAAGCAGATCTCAAGTGAAAGTAATTAAATAATTAGAGAAATAACTCCTAAAATTCCCAAATTAAAGATCAAGGTTTCTCAAACAGAGACAAACAAGCATAAAAAATTCCTGCAAAAATTCAAGATGTTAGTCACTTAAACAATTAGGCAAAGTTCAGGTGAGAAGTGGGGTTCAGTGTGCAAAAAGGGGACCAGAATGCAATATGAAATAATAATTAAAAATGATTTAAAAATATTTTGATGCATTTTAGAATGTTACCTAACAAATACAAAAAGAACGGATAAAAAATATCTTACGGATGCAGAGAAATAAAATAAGCAAAATTAGTATGCATGACATGTATAATGCAAAAAGAAAATGAATGAAATAATTAATTTAGATGATGAAAAATAAAATAAAATAAAAAATAAAAATTTTAAAAATTTTATAAAATGATAAATATGATGCATGACATTTTTTATTAATTTTTTAATGCAAAAATATATTTTTAATAATTAAAACTGAAAACAAAATGATTTAAATAAAATGTTTAAGATGGATGCGTATGTGGGGTGGGGGGGGGCGGAAAGCAAGAAAAATGAACTGGGATTGTAACATGGGCTGAAGATTGGGGTGCGAATAGCGTGACCCAATCCAAGTTACAAATCAGAAAAAATAAAAAAGGAGGGCGTACGCATGTGACCCAGTCAACTGGGTTGACTGCTTACCTGCCTTGGGATCAATCCAACGTCTCTGAACAAGTCAACGCAAATGAAAATTATACAAAATGGAATAATGTGATTGGACGTACATGGTAAGTTCAGTGGGGGTAATAAACATGGGATTATTAATTAAAAAAAAAAAAAAAAAAAAAACGAAACACATGGCGCGATCTGAGCCGTTGGATGAAGAGAATGAAGGGCCAGGATTGTGTCTTCTCCGTCCAGCCACCCTGCCTCGCCGGACCGCCACAGTCGCCGGAGCCCTAGCTCCGGCCGCCCCTTTGCTTCACCTGCAGATCAAAAATTGCCCTGAAAACACGCACCCATATACCATTCTGACCAGATTTTCGCAAGGATTTCGAATGTGCACTCCAAATTCACAAACAACCAATATTTAATGAAAAACGAAGAGATTAAGGTTAGGGCATAAAACTTCAAACGCACATAACAAGCCATACACACGTCCATATTCAAAACCAATTAGATCAGCATGATCAGTGACAATCACACAACAACATACACGTAAAAAATTCAAGTTTCATGGCCACGAAAAAATCCACCAACCTGAGATGGTGCAACTCTAATCTTTGCTTTTGGCTGCGAATAGTGGTTGGGTTGTGCTCTAGAGATCACCCGGAGAAGGTTTGTGGAAGAAATTTTTGCAAAGACCTTGTGGATCGTGAGATTTGTTGAAAGAAGGCTTTAGGGTACAAATTCTCCAATCCTCCAAATGTCACGTGAATAGTCCTCTAACCAGTGCATGGATAGGTTTAAATAGGCTACGGTTTTCCTCTGATGATGAATTGGGCTTGGGCAATTCTTGGTTTAATGATCTTTTGAATAATTTTGGAAAATTGCCTTATGTTAAGTACACCTCTATCCATGCATGTATACTTAAGAAATCCATGACGGATCACCCATATGTGAATTGCTAATTACACCACAATTGAACTTGGGCCTTGAAAACAATTTATTCATGAGTTTTTTGATGACTTGGCTTTTTGAATGATGGAAAATAAGTGAATAATAACCCATGAAACCACTTGATTAAAAATCCAAAAATGCTCCTTAGGGATTGTTCTTGGATGTTGGAACATGTCTTGAAGCAATGGAATTAATCATAGGTCCATATGTACCAAAATCTAAAAGTTGTGAAAATGAAACCCTAAAAACCACTTTGCCTTCTTTTGACCATAAGTTGAGTTTCACAAATGATATGGAGACCCACTAGTACTTGTTGGAAAGAGGAGAAAAAGATATTCAACTTTCATGTTGGAGAAAAATTCATTTGAAGCTTTCTTGATGATGAAAAGTCAAGTTGAATGCAGTGCAGGACCTTGCCCAAAAAGGAAACTTTCAAATTATAGTTCATTTCCAAATTTAGTAACTTTTGCACCAACTCCTGATTTTTGATGAATGGCATGAAACTTGACTCTTGATGACCATATGAGGATATGAGACCTTGAAAACCTTGGAGAGAACCTCAAAATTCCACAGTTGACTTCTCCTCTCACTGTTGACTTTCACCTGATTCTCAATCTTCTGATCAATTAAAATCCTCTTGGACCAAACTAATGGACAACCTCCCATCCCTAGATACTTAGAGACCCAAGGAATACCATGGAATCAAGTCTTGCCCAAAAAATCAGAAATAAACTGACTTTATGGCAAACCCTAGTTTTGGTACCCTCAGTCTAGGAGGAAATAACACAGTCTCCAAATCCAAATTCCTTTGAATATGATGTGTATCCTCTCCAACAAAGATAAGATATGCCATTTGGTGATGATGAAAACCCAAGGAGCTTGCCCATTGAAGCAATAAACCCAAGAATTTCAAAACCCTAATTCATGCACTGGTTAGGAGAGAGTGATCCACTTGAGATACCTTGCCACTTGTGAACTCTTAATGATGTGATAGACCAGATAGGACCTTCTTGAACTGCCTCATGCACCTTGACCCCATGCTAATGATATGCATACATGATAATGCAAAAAATGAAATGAAACATAAGCCAGTTAGTAATAAAGTAAGGAGAGCAAATTTTGGGGTGCAACAATAGTTAATTAGGATTTAAAAATAGGATTTGTAAGATTATTATTATTAGGCTAAATAATTAGGATATTTTAGGGATAATTATGGGTTGTTTTATTTTAAATAAAAGGTTTTATATATAAAAAATAATTTATTTATATTTTTTAAATAAGGATTTTTTTTTAAATGGGATTTTGTTCCAGGTTTTTGGGATAAGGTATTTTGGGAATTTTGATTTTTTTTTTTTGTTTTTGGGTTTAGGATTTATTCTAAGAAAGTTAGTATTTTTATATTTTTATTTAAATTGAATAAATACGGGTTTGGGATAAAAGAAAATTAAATTAAATTTAATGTAATTTTTGGGATTAAGTTCTTTTATTTTTTTGGGATTATTTTGAATTTAGAAATTATTTTTTTAATTGGAATAATTTGTGGATCAATTTTGCTATTTGTAGCATAAGGGCATTTTGGATTTTATTATTTTTTTCTTATTAAATTCTATGGAATTTTTTAGGAATTTATTTTGTAAATATAAGGGATATAAAATGATTTTTTAAGGATTCAAAATTCGGGATAATACTCTTTGTCCGAGAGTCAAAATAAAGGACAAGGGATTTAGGGATAACACTCTTAGGATTCAAGCGTATAAATATAGGTCAAGGGATAAGGGATTTTGGGATAAAACTCTCCATCCGAGAGTATAAACAATGGATAAGGGATTTTTAAGGGATAAAACTCTCCATCTGAGAGTATAAACAATGGATAAGGGTTTTTAAGGGATAGAACTCTTTATCCGATAGTATAAACAATGAACAAGGATTTTGGGATAAAACTCTTCCTCTAGAGTATAAATAAACGGATCGGGATTTAAAGGATATAACTCCATATCTAGGAGTATAAATAATAGATTAAGGGATATAACTCCTCGTCTAGGAGTATAAATAATAGATTAAGGCATAGAACTCCTTATCTAGGAGTATAAATAATAGATTAAGGGATAGAACTCCTATCTAGGAGTATAAATAATAGATTTGGGGATATAACTCTTTATCCAAGAGTATAAATAGTTGATTGGGTTTGGGATTAGGGTTAGGAATAGGATTAGGGGTAGGAATAGGGGAGGTGAACTACGGTTACTCTGATCCTTCAAATTGAAGGTACGTAGGCATAGGGTTGTGAACCCTAGCGAGTATAATAATAAAAAACTTAGGATTATTTTGTAAAATAAATAAAAAGTTAGACGACAAACAAACATACCCTAGAACTTAAGGAGGATCCCATTGAGTACAATGGAAGTGAGGGGTGCCTAACACCTTCCTCTCGCTTAACCGACTCCCGAACCTTAGGAATCTCTACCCTTGGGATTAGGATTTTAGGTTTATCATTTATTTTCCTTAAAAAAATATGATGGTGACTCGATAATTTTTGCCGGCCGCGACAGCTGGCGACTCTGCCGGGGAAGCCTCCCTAAAGAGAGTCCATCTTAACCTTAGGTTTTAGGGTTTTTATTTGTCTGTCTTGGGTGTTTATTATTTTTTTTCTTTTTCTCATGATTTATTATATGTTTTTATTTTGTTTTATTTATCATATTTGTTATTTATATTTATTATATTGTCATTATTGCATTGGTTTGGGATATGGTGATGTGTGAAGCTAAAACCAAAGCTTGGAGGATACCCTAAGTTAGGACGTGGAACGAAAATGTTAATGGAAGGGATGTAACATCCCGACTATGCATTGATGCCACACTCAGATAGACCCTCCAAAATTATCTTCCTGGCAAGGCTAGCCCTTAACATAACTGATAATTTTGGATGTGGTCCAAGATTCTGAGGACCTTTAGAAAACCCAATTAACCCATGGTGATCCTAAGTATTCAACCCTCAAGGGTCGTTACTAGGATCTTCCTAGATGTGACTTATCCCAAAGGTTTACCGTAGGAAGGCTTGATCCTTCTCATGGTAAAACAAGGGTATAGTCTGTAAATTCTAGGGCCGTTATGTTGTCCAAAACTATATATCTTACATGTGAGGGGATTGGGTAAATAAAACTTAGATCTAAACCTATTGTAGGGAACCCACCTAGTTAGGGTCATGCTTGCATTTTCACCTTACCCTAACCAAATAAAAAACATTTAATCAAAAAAACAAAAATGTCCATGTCATCATGCATTTAAAAACATTTTTTGCATATACGCATTTTTGTGGGCAATTTCAAGATGTGTTGTAGGAACATTGGAAAGATGGATTCAAACAAAAGGGCTACCCTACGCATCAGAATGCTAAATGTAGATTTGCAAAGTCTCAAATACCTTTAAGACTTAATGCCAAAATCTGCTCAAAGGATGTTTATACAGAAGTACGGAAGGATCCTCGATCTCTTAGGGATCCCCATGAAGGTAGAGGCAGTAATTGCTTCTGCACAATTTTATGATCCTCCTCTATGTGACTTCCTCTTCAAGGATTTTCAACTAGCTCCTGCGCTGGAACAATTTGGACTATACTTACAAGGAGAGGGAAAAACCTTATAATGGTATGGGGGCAAAAAAAAAACAAAAAAAAAACAAAAAAAAAAGAGAAAAAAAGGGAAAATGGTCAAGCCTAAAGACTCAGCCGTACTTGTTGAAGATCTATTATCTCACTGCAAGGAGGATAGGGAAGTGCAAGGGCTCAAGAAAGGATACTTGGAGGAGTTTAAAGCTCATTTGAAGAAGGCATTGAGGGCATCTATTTAGTTTACGCCTTTTAAGTTCAGGAGTTTTCATTTTGGATTATTGTTTTGGGTTATTCCCAAGGAATTATTTTTATTTTTCTAAGCTTGGAAGTCATTTTGGATTTGGAATTGGCTAATGGATTTGAATTTTATAAAGTAATTTTTATTCTATGTGTATGGATTTCATCCTTTGAATATATTCATCTCTAACTACAATGGATTTTGGAATTCCCCCCAAAATTTTTTTTAAAATTTTTTAGCATACACCATGCATATTCATACATCCATGCATCAACATGCATACAAAAAATAAGGAAAAGGAATAAAGAACAGAGAACCATTTTCTTTAACAAACTTTGCCTCAGAGTCATTGAGCATAACAATCTGACTTCCCGACCTCGCACTCGAGCATACCGAAGGAAAGCTATGGATCAGTTGGAAAAGGATCTGGTCACTCTAAGAGGAGAAATGGATACTGTTAAGGAGAACGTGGACGGTATGAAAAGCCAGATTGATCAACTGACACGTGCCATCCAGAATTTGATAGCCAGAGGAACCAAGTCAAGTCGTCAAAGGAGGTTCCTACTCTTACCCCCCATGTTGAGGACAATAACCCTATACTAGGGTTTGTCCATGATTTGGAACGTGAGGAGGCCGAAACTGCTAAGCAAAAAACTGTTAACCAACCTCTAGAGGGAACCGTCTCTCCACCTATTTCTAATGGGGCACCTCGTACTACTCACATACCTATTCCACGTGAGAATTACGCAGATTGGAACCCCCAATACGAGGGTGAAAATCCAAAGCAAATGGCCCTCGAAAATAAAGGAACCACTGTTAGGGAAAGGAGAGGGGCTGACGTTAAGTACATATCACTTGAGGAAAGGTTGAAGGTCGTGGAGGGATTCAATATTTTTGGAGTGGATGTTTTGGAAATATGTCTGGTGCTCGATGTGGTCATACCTCCCATATTCAAGGCTCCGGACTTCGAGAAATACAAGGGTGTCAGTTGTCCTAAGAATCACCTTAGGATGTTTGCTCGAAAAATGGGTGCCCATGCTACTAATAAGAAGCTGATGATGCACACTTTCCAAGACAGCTTTAGTGGGGCATCCTTGGACTGATACATGCAATTAGAGAGGATTCACATTAAGACTTAGGAAGACCTTGCAAGCGCCTTTCTGAAGCAATACCAATACAATGTGGACATGGCTCCTAACCGCACGCATTTGCAGAACATGTCTCAAAAAGGGAATGAGTCCTTCAAAGAATATGCCCAAAGATGGAGGGAACTAGCTTCTCGTGTGCAACCTCCATTATTGGAAAGTGAACTTGTGGATATGTTTATGGATACCCTACAAGGAACGTACTACACGAGGATGATTGGGGCAGTCTCAACAGGATATGCTGACTTGGTTATCATTGGAGAGAGGATTGAGAACGGTTTAAAGACAGGAAAGATTGGGCAGTCATCCTCCGATCAACATAACAATAAAAGGTATCCCGAAAACAACTCAAAGGAAGACATGTCAGTGTTATAGACCCTCAAGGTCCAAATCTGGGAGATAATGCATTACTGGGGCACATTGGGGCAACAGTCAACGCAATGGAAGGGACGGAAGATGAATTCCTTATTAAGAAGGAGGACCTAACGAATTGGGGCAAACAATGGGAGTCACCTGAAGAGAAGGGTTTATTCGGGCTGGGTTACAAACCGGCTAATGAAGGATTAGAAGACAATTTTCATAGTTTTGGGTTTCAGGATAAGAATCAAGTGGCTGCAATGGAAGAGGAAAAAAGGAATGCCTAATCTGGACAATTGGAAAACCATCAGGATTTCTGAGATGATTTCTGTTTCGAAGTAATTTACTCTTTTTCTTAAAATAATAATATGTCCCTTGCCATGCCCAAGGCAAGTGGATAAAGCTTTGTAGGGCCACCTTTTATTTCATTGGATTATTTCTATCAATAAAATTGCATTTTGTTTTCAATCAAGACCTTTTTTCTTTCATTTTCTGTTTGTTCAAAATGGCAATATACCTTCTTTCAATATTTTCATTCCCATCAATTAAAAAAAAAGGATACTAAAAAAAATCTCCCTCGTACAAATTAAGAAACGAACCTATTAAAAATAACACCGCTATAATCCCATATGACTTTGGATTATCGATTAACTAAGTGGAAGAGGGTGATGAGGACGAGTGTGAGCTTCCCGAAGAGTTAGCCAGACTGTTGAGGCAAGAGGACAAGGAAATACAACCTCATCAGGAACCAGTGAATGTGATAAATCTGGGAACTGAGGAAGATAGGAAAAAGGTCAAAGTCGGTGCTTCTCCGAATAAGGATATAAAGGAAGATTGATCGAGCTATTGCAAGAGTACACAGATGTGTTCGCCTGGTCATACCAGGATATGCATGGATGTGATATGAACATCGTTGAGCACAAACCACCACTCAAACTAGAATGCACGCCAATCAAGCAAAAGCTGAGGCGGACTGGACCAGACATGATCCTCCAGATCAGGGAAGAAGTCAAGAAACAATTTGACTTTTTGTCACAAGGTATCGCCTGTTGGGTTAAAGAACGTAGGCGTAACTTATCAAAGGGCTATGGTAATATGGTGCATAAGGAGATAGAGGTTCATGTGGATGATATGATTACCAAGTCACAAAAAGAAGAAGATCACCTAACTAACATGCAAAAGTTGTTGGATCAGTTAAGGAAATTCAAGTTACGACTAAATCCTACAAGATGTACTTATGGAATCAGATCCGGGAAAATATTAGGGTCCATGGTCGGTCAAAGGGGAATAAAGGACAAAATGAAAGCCATTCAAGGGATGCCAGCTCCAAGGACAAAAAAGGAAGTTCGTGGATTTTTGGGGAGATTAAATTATATTATGTGGTTCATCTCACACCTTACAACTACTTGTGAGCCAATCTTCAAATTACTCAGAAAAGGATCAAATCATTGAATAGAATAAAGATTGTCAAAAGGATTTCGATTGGATCAAGGAATATTTGTAAAAGCCACCTATATTGGTGCCACCAGTCCCAAGGATCCCCCTCATAATGTACTTAACAATACTTGAAAATTCAATGGGTTGTGAACTAGGGAAACATGACGTATCAGGGAGAATAGCTAGGCGGCATATGTTATTAAATGAATGTGACATCCAATACGTCACTCCAAAGGCTGTTAAAGGAAGTACGCTAGCAAATCGTCTCGTTCATAAACCAGTTGATGACTATCAAACTCATGCAGATGGACTTCCCGGACAAAGATGTCATGGATATAAAGGACTGTGAAACTTCGGACTCCTATGAAGGACCTGGACCTGGATCTCGATGGAAACTTATATTTGCATAAGGATATGGGATTCAAAGAGGGGCTATCAATCGGAGTGAAAATTCATCATTTAGGATCATAAAGGAAGCTAAACTCGATAAGGCAGAATGGGTGTAAACTAGACTCGATCAGCTAAACCTTGTATAAGGGAAACGTGTGGCTGCAGGCAAATTATATCAATAGGGAATTAAGAGAGCGTTCGACAAGAAAATTCGTCCTTGCCTACTCGAAGAGGGAGACTTGGTGTTAAGGAAAATATTACCCATCCATAAGGACCACCGCGGCAAATTGACCCCACACTATGAAGGGCCATAGGTCGTGAAGAGTGCCTCCTCTGGCGGAACACTAATATTAACAACCATGGATGGAGCAGATTTACCACGACCGGTGAACTCCGATTCGGTCAAAAATGCTATGCCTAGAAAAAAAGGGTAAAAGCCCGCTAAGTAGAAAACCCTAAAGGGCGATTTAGGGACTTGAATAAAAAATGATACCCAACGAGTCGAAAACCCTAAAGGGCGGCTTAGTCGAAAAAAATGGTATATCATCCCGGTGGACTAAGACTATAAAAAGAGCGGTCCAGGCAAAAGTTAGGGATATCCAAAAGGCATATGACTAAAAACACTCAAGTCACCCCGTAACAGGAATTCAGAAGGGAGCGATCATTCTAGTCGCCAGCTTCAGAAGCGAAGTGCCGTGATCTCGGACACTTAGGGATATTAGCTGGTGTTACATTTAATAGGGACATAAATAAATTTGTTTTCTTATTGCCATTTTAAATCTTTTCTGGATTTACGGTAATATCTCCTTATGGGAATTACCCTCCTTACTTATTATTGCCCATTTTCGGGCCAATTCTCAATAAAATTTACTTTTCAAATATATTTCTTGCCTCCTAAATTAATCCACTTGATTACAAGGTGTCGATTAATTGTGAAATAATGCATTGAAATATCAGGTATAAATAAAAGCTTTAAAAAGAGAAAATGGATTTTACTTCGGTTTTTGGAATCATCAAAGGGATCATATGCTTCCAAAGCAGGATATAGGGTCTATACACTTACAGGAATATACGTTACAATCTAACCAACATGGGAGATTCTTTAACGGCATGTTACATATTAAACAGGAATCAAGGGTATCATGGCTTACTACAATTATCAAAGTCTCAAGGGTCAGGGAGTCAGGACGTTATGCTAAGTATTATTTCAGACAAAGACATACATTGCACTACATAAAAAGAGGCGTTAGCCCAAATATTGCATCATTCATAAAACCATACATGAGTTCAAACATGCATACTCGCAAACATGCATACATGCTTAGGGTTCATAATCACCATTCAGGATTTAATTCTCGATTATATCGCGAATACAACACTTTAGTAAAAGATTTTTCAGGATTATCATCTATCAGTGAGTAGGTCTTCACCTTTCACTTAAGCAACTTATCTCACCCACGGAGGGTGTGCCATCAAACATATCAGGGTTATTATTAGGAGTTGTACTAAAGGATAGTCTCAAGAAGGTTTATTTAACAAGAAAGGGTTTTATCGAATTTTTATCCAAGGGATTTATCAAGGGGTTCTATCGGATTTTTATACAAGGGATTTATCAAGGGGTTCTATCGAATTTTTATCCAAGGGATTTTTATCCAAGGGTTCCATCCAGGGGTTTCATCAAGAGTGAACAGGATATCATTAAAGTTCTACTTGATTCCAATAATATGATCGGATGATCGTAGGAATCATATACAAGATCCACCCGAAAGGGTCGAAACGGATTGTCGGGGATTATCTAAAGGGTTCCATTGGGTTTACAACCTCGTCAAGGTTTATTAGGGGTTCCACCGAGAAGCGTTACAGGGGTTCTATCAGATTCAGGATTTCATCAGGGGTTCTATAAGGGTTTATTACTACAGAATTGGAAGGTTGTCATAATCTTACTTAACTTCTGTACTCAGGGATATTACATAGGGATATTAGGACATTAGCGGAGCACCATAGTTGGGTCCACACCTGTCGGACTCTATGGTCAAAATTTGGGTCCTTCTTGTATTTAATCGTCTCCTCTTCAAAAGAGGAAGACTCATCAACATCCTCTTTCTGATTCGAAGACGATTAAATAGGGGCAGTTGTAGTACCCTAAATTTTGACCAGTGTTTTTTACCTTTTTAGGGAATTTTTATGCTATCGGGGTGTCATTTAGGTGGCATTGGGCTTCTGAGATTGCTAATTTTTGGGCCCATTTTATGGTTTGGTATCTTTAGTTAGAATTAAAAAGTTTTAGTTTAATTAATTAGATAATAATTAGGATTTTGTTTTAGAGTTATTTATTTTTTAAAATATATTTTGAATATTATTTTTGGTTCATTTTTGAAAGATTTTTGTTAATTAAATAATTATTTGCTTTGCTATATTTTTACTAAATTAAGGGTCATTAGATTTAAATTATAAATTTAAATTATAAGTTTGGTCATTTAAATTGAATTAATGTTTAGGATTTTTTTAATTAAGGTTTTTTAGTGGTAATTAGGGTCAAGGATTAAAATAGGGACTGGTTGTGGTTATTTTATTATTATTTATGGTTACTATTTTATTTTTTTTAATTTTTTATTTATTAACTACGTTGTTGTTATCTTAATGATAATATTTATGTTTATTATTTTTTTATTATTTATTTATTAATTTGGTTATTGTTGTATTAATAATAACATTTAGGATTATTACATTTATTATTAATTATTAATTAAGAATACTTTTATTTTTATTAAGTTAATTTAGGTTTAGTGCGATTTAGGAGAGGCCGGTTGTAGTTATTTTATTATTATTTATTTTATTATTATTTTATTTTAGTCATTATTTATATTATTATTTATTTTATTTTGATTTCATTTTTGGGTCAAAATTGTTGACCCAAAGGGTCATCGTCTTCCCCAATTGGCTTAAACCCTAATCTGCGCAGATATGAGAATCAAAATCAAATCAAAGTTGGCTTTTTTGGGACCAAACAGAATCAATTAACTTCGATTTACATTCACTTTACAATCAAATGTACAATCAAATCCAAAATTATAACTTTACATTAAAACCCTAATTTTAATTACAACATGAATCAAATCAAATATTCCTAAACTGAATCTAATGTAATGAACTCTAAACCTAATTTCTAATGCTATAAAAACCTAAGAAATTGAAGAAAAGAGGACCAGAGGCAAAACAAACCCAACGATTTCCTTTTGATTACCTGCAAAAATCAAAAGAAGAAGGAGATTAGAGGAGATAAACAGAGATAGTAGGAATTTACAACCAGTGTCACAGCAAGGAAGGTAAAACACTTAGCTCCAATTTTTGTTGTTGTTGATTGTTAAAACTGTGATCGCTTTGTGTTTTTGGGTCGGATTAGGTTTAGGGTTGGGGTTCATGTTTGAAACCTAGGGTTCATCACTGAGGGGTTAGGGTTCTTTACGAACCCTGAAGAACATGAAGGTTTCTGGGTTTGATAGGTTAGGGTTCATCGTATAAGGGTTAGGGTTCTTAGGGTTCTTTGCGAATCCTAGAGAACCATGTGGATTTGGGTGGGGGATGGGGTTAGGGTTCTTACGATTAGGTTAGGGTTCACATGTTTCTGGGTTGATGTTCATCACCTAGATGAACATGGTTGCAGATTCCGGTTATCTTCAACAGGAAATCTGAGGAAGATGGTGGTTGGGGGCGGCCGGAGGCCATTTAGGATTGTGGTCAGAGAGGAGAATATAGAGAGAAGGGAGAGCGTTTTGAGAGATAGAGAGAGAAGGAGGAGTGAAAAGAGAGAAAGAAATCAGAGAAATGAGAGGTTTGTGAAGAGAACACGCTTTTATACCCCTTCCCGTCTGGCATCAGATCGAGGACGTGTGGCCTCTTGGTAGCCACACGATGAGAATACTTGGACCCTTCTGATGGTCATGGTCTTATCATGCAGCCTCCTAAGACTTTAGATCCAGGTCCTCCGTTCGTATTACTCTTATGGGTATGCTGATCCAACACTTAGCAAACAATCCATCGCCATCTCAGTCAATGTGATCTAACGGTCTAGACGGAAAGTCAAAATTATGACTCATACCTTGGACCGTTGACCCACGCTAGGCTTCCTTGCTGATGGGCCTTGCGCCCAGGCTTCTATTAACACCCCTTAACCATAAGCCCATTACTTCTTCAATGGAAAATGCACCCCCTGGATATTTCTTAATTAATTAAATTAATTACTTAATTTAATTATTTAATTAGGTTTTAAATAGTTAATTAGGATTTAAAAATAGGATTTGTAAGATTATTATTATTAGGCTAAATAATTAGGATATTTTAGGGATAATTATGGGTTTGTTTTATTTTAAATAAAAGGTTTTATATATAAAAAATAATTTATTTATATTTTTTAAATAAGGATTTTTTTTTAAAATGAGATTTTGTTCCTGGTTTTTGGGATAAGGTATTTTGGGAATTTTGATTTTTTTGTTTTTGTTTTTGGGTTTAGTATTTAAGAAAGTTAGTATTTTTAGATTTTTATTTAAATTGAATAAATACGGGTTTGGGATAAAAGTAATTTAAAGTAAATTTAATGTAATTTTTGGGATTAAGTTCTTTTAGTTTTTTTGGGATTATTTTGAATTTAGAAATTATTTTTTTAATTGGAATAATTTGGGGATCAATTTTGCTATTTGTAGCATAAGGGCATTTTGGATTTTATTATTTTTTTCTTATTAAATTCTATGGAATTTTTTTGGAATTTATTTTATAAATATAAGGGATATAAAAGGATTTTTTAAGGATTCAAAATTCGGGATAAAACTCTTTGTCCGAGAGTCTAAATAAAGGACAAGGGATTTAGGGATAGCACTCTCAGGATCCAAGAGTATAAATATAGGCCAAGGGATAAGGGATTTTGGGATAAAACTCTCTGTCCGAGAGTATAAACAATGGATAAGGGATTTTTAAGGGATAAAACTCTCCATCCGAGAGTATAAACAATGGATAAGGGATTTTTAAGGGATAGAACTCTTTATCCGAGAGTATAAACAATGGACAAGGATTTTGGGATAAAACTCTTCCTCCGAGAGTATAAATAAATTGATCGGGATTTAAGGGATAGAACTCCTTATCTAGGAGTATAAATAATAGATTAAGGGATAGAACTCCTCGTCTAGGAGTATAAATAATAGTTTAAGGGATAGAACTCCTTATCTAGGAGTATAAATAATAGATTAAGGGATAGAACTCCTATCTAGGAGTATAAATAATAGATTTGGGGATAGAACTCTTTATCCAAGAGTATAGATAGTGGATTGGGTTTGGAATTAGGGTTAGGAATAAGATTAGGGGTAGGAATAGGGGAGGTGAACTACGGTTACTCAGATCCTTCAAATTGAAGGTACGTAGGCATAGGGTTGTGAACCCTAGCGAGTATAATAATAAAAAATTTAGGATTCCTTTGTAAAATAAATAAAAAGTTAGACGACAAACAAACATACCCTAGAACTTAAGGAGGATCCCATTGAGTACAATGGAAGTGAGCGGTGCCTAACACCTTCCTGTCGCTTAACCGACTCCCGAACCTTAGGAATCTCTACCCTTGGGATTCAGATTTTAGGTTTATCATTTATTTTTCTTAAAAAAATATGATGGCGACTCGATAATTTTTGCCGGCTGCGACATATACAGACAATTATGTTGACAGATATATATAAGAAATAAGCATCGAAATAGATATGGTGACTTACCTTTTAAGAAGAAGCCCAAGCATATTGTGATTTGTAGTATTGACTACAACTGTATTCCCTCTTTTAGGGTTACAAAAAATTGAAGACATTTTTGAAAAAAATATTGAATTTGAATTTGAATTAAGAGAAAGTTGTTTTAAAAAGATTTGTTTGGGGCTAATAGCTCAAGGAGAGGCCCGAATGACTTATTTGATAACATTGATCGCACTGCGATATCGACAGACGTTGTGGGACTTATACTACAACAGAGGCCCAAAATTTTTTTTTGTAAAAAGAGGGGTTGGGTCTTACACTCTATTTAGAGGCCCAAAAGTGTTTGTGAAAAGAGAAAATGGGGCTTATACTCAAGGAGAGGTCCAAGATGAGTTATTTGAAAAGGCTACGATCGCGTCGTGATTTTGAAAACCACAGAGGGACTTATACAATAACCGAGAACCAAATTTATTTATGTACAAGAAGGAATGTGTCTTACACTCTAGTAGAGGCCCAAACAGTTATTTTTATACAAGTGTTGGGACTTATAACTCAAGGAGATGCCCAGATGAAAAACAGTGATCACACCGTTATTTTGAAAATCTTATCGGGACTTATACAATGAATGAGGCCCAAAATTGGTATATTTACAAAGGGGGTGGGTCTTACACTCTATTAGAGGCCTAAAAGTGTTTGAAAAGAAGAAAGACGGGGCTTACAACTCAAGGAGAGGCCCAGATGAAAATTGTTTTGAAAATGGCGATCGCGCCGAGATTTTTAAAATCGTATCGGGACTTATACAATGACTGAGGCCCAAAATCAATTATTTACAAAGGGATGGGACTTACACTCTACAAAGAGGCCCAAAAGTGTTTTGAAAAGAAATTTGAAAAATTAAAATTAAGAGAAACCCTAACTTTAATTAAAAATATAAATTTTCAAAGAAAATTAAATATAAAATATCAAATATACTTAAAAATAAGTGGTAAGCTTTGAAAAATAATTTGAAAAATCATATTTAATTACATGAAAGCTTGAAATCCAATTGGTTTTGAAAAATCAAGGTGAGACTTTCATTTAAAAAAATGTTAAAAAACAATAAAAATGAAACTATTTACAAAAATTCAAAATATATTAAATAAATAATTTAAATTTAATTTTTTTGTAGAATAAAATAATTTAACATTTTTGTGACTTTTTAAAAAAGAACCAATAAAAAATGATAAAAAATGAGAGAGAAATTAATTTTTGAAATCAATTAAGAAAATAATTAAAAATTCAAAAATTTGAAATATGGCGCCAACGGTCGACTTCTACCTCACGACTACCCACCATGGCCGTTTTGCAAAACCTCTCGTATCTCTTTGATTACTAAATGAAAATGACTTTTGTAAACATGAAAGTTATGTGTTTTTGAACAAGGATTTCAGTCATATAAATTAATTGCATTTATATTAAGTGTGGAGTGAGAAATCAAGTGATGAACTCAAGAACCCTAATTTCTGCAAGAACAATATGAAATCTTATACACGAAAACTACAAAGCAATTGGTTGAGGGGAATCACTCTATATAAGTGCAGAAACATGTTTGTAACTTAAAAACACATTTATGATGCATGAATTATAGAGTTTGAGAGTGTCATGCTTACCTCTTGCAAGAAGAATTCAAATTCTATGTTAGAGGTGTTACAAATGTTGTGTAATGATCTGGATAGCTTCAATGGACCTAATACAAGTTGTTTGGAAGCTTTGAATGGATTGAAACAACCTAGAACTTGTTGTGGCACCTCAACTGCAAATAGGCTAAAAAGCTTGAGCAAATGGGAGGTGACTTTGTGATTCTGATGTTCCAGATGTGTTTTAAGGTTATAGATCACTCATATATGATCTATGTGAGGTGCTGGCATGATTGGTTTTAAATGAATTGCTCTCAAACTGAAAATTCGAATGTTACTTCAAGAAGAAGCAAAAACCTAGTTTTTGAGAGTGAAGTGAAAGAAAACATGAATTCAGATGTTTTGGGGTGGTTTGATCAGTCACACATGACCTCTATTTATAGTAGAGGAAGTTTGTTTTGGAAGCAATAGTGTTTGGAGGCTGATCATGGTTGTAGCTTGTAGCCATTGACTTGGATAATCCAAAAGTGCCAAGTCAACTCTTCTTATATTGACTCCATTTAACTTTGCAAGTTTGAATGCTCAGAGTTTAGACTAGAATCTTAACTGGCTTGGAGTGTTGTGATCTGGTTCATAACACCTCAATGCATGGCATTGATGTTACCTTGACAAAGTTGAATTTCAACCTTCATGTCATGATGGTTTTCACATGCCAAATTGAATTCCTTTCCCCTTTGATCATGAACCAAGTGATTCATCTGATATTTTGTGTTTTTGGAAGATGACAAGGTTGGCAAAGTGACAAGATTTGAAGGGCAAAATCGTGTGGCACAAGTTTAGTTTTCATGCTGTCTTGAAAAATCAGGTTTTTAGGCCATGTTTCAAGGCTTGTAACTCCATACTCAAGTTGAGTTAGGACGAGTTCTTGTACTTTTTGGAAAGCCCCAATAACATACTTCAACTTTGATGTCCAACTTTAGTCTTGAATCAAATTGGATCATAATGAAAAATGACCTCAAAGTTGGTGAAAATTCAAGACAGATTCTGTCCAAAATTTTCACTAAGTGTTGGAAAAAGTGTCCATTTTTATGTTTTTGTGATTTTGTTCAATCTATAATTCAAAATCCATGAGGATTTGGAATCTCTTGTAGTTGACAATTTTGAAGTATGTAATGAGAGCTTTCATTTGAGCTTTGGATGGAAGAAAAAAGCCTTATGGTTTAGAAGTTATGACCTTGCAAAGTTGGTACCAAAACACTTTTCTTCCATAACTTAGAAAATTTTTAAGTTACTCAAGGTTGCCCTTTTTGCAAGTAACCTCACTTTTCTTGATTTTTCTTTATGGATGATGATCCAAACCATGATTGTCAGATGAAATTCAAAAAGTCAAACTTAATTTTTAGGTACAGTTGACTTTTTGTCAGATGAATTTCAAACTTTGTGATCCTTTATGAAATCAAGTCCTTAACCTAATTCAAACCTAATGGATGGATTCCATAGGTGTTTTAGGGTATCTTGAATCATGCCCCAAGGTTTGGGATCATGTCTTGGTCAAAAGTCAAAGGTACAGTAGACTTTTCATCAAGAAACCCTAATTGGTCCAGATGAATTTGAATCCTTGTATTACTTATGAACCAAGTTCTTTGAATCAATCCAATCTTGTGAATGGATCAATATGATATATTGGAGGTCTTCAAAACACTTCTTGAGGTCTTGGTTCATGTCTTGCTCCAAAAGTCTACTTAGGGGTGAATTAGGTCAAGAAACCCTAATTCCTGATTTTTGATGAATGCATCCCCTGTGGCTATTTTGACTTGATGATTGGACTCATAAGGTCCCTTTGAACTCCTTGAATTATGTTTTGAAGTATTGACTCATGTCTAGATGAAAACTTTCATCTCGAGGCCTTAGTCGACCAAACCCCTAATTTAGTGACACTGGCGATCTTGAGGCTTGATCCAATTGGAATGTTGCAACCTTGTGCTTGATTCTTGATGTGGGAGGCCTCTTGATCATTTATGGGTGTTTGAGAGGCTTGACTAGATGAGTATCATGTCCATTCTTGATTGATCCTTTGTTGAGTACTCTGAGAGGGCTCAAAACCCTAATTCTTGGTTGTAGTGAATGTTCAACAATCCTTGACGATTGATGAGGTATGAAGGTACATCCATATTGTGGTGATGATTTGCACAATGATGGGAAATCTTGTTGTAAAAATTTGGGGTATGAAAGATGCCCCTATTTAATCTTCTTGGACCCGATGGTGTGAATGGTAAAGATATTCGGACATTCAGGGTACAAGAGGATTAAATATCGGAATACCCGAGATTTTAGATTGTTTGTGAATGGTAGCTGATTTGCTCGTCCATCTTCTATTGCTAAGTAACAATACTTAGAAAAGGGTAAAACTTCCCCTCGATCCTGGTCTTCAGCCACGAAACTGGTCTTAGTTTCTTGAAGAAATAAACTTCCCCTCGATCCTGGTCTTCAGCCAAGGAACTTGTCTTAGTTTTTTGAAGAATTAGACTTCCCCTCGATCCTGGTATTCATCCATGGAACTGGTATCAGTTTCTTTTCAAATAAACTTCCCCTCGATCCTGGTCTTCTTCCATGGAACTGGTCTTAGTTTCTTCTTGTCGGGTTCTTCTCTTGACAAGGAATGCTATTTGTAGCAGTTTTCATCAAACTTCTAGCCGAGTTTTTTACTGGGGAGATGCCATTTAATGGAGAAAGATTTGATGTCAGACTTGTTAGGGAAACCCATTTGTCTGAACTGCAGAGGTGTGCAAACTTCTCTGTAGGAGATGCCATTTGTCGACCTACTGGGGGGGAAACGAGTCTCTTGAGAGATCACTTTTGTTTGGCGAGGTTACATCATACTTTCCTTCGAGACCTTTTCGGAGAAATGCCATGTGATGTAATCCAATTTTGAGGTGCTGATGGCTTCATTGAAAATAATTTTTTTGGGGAGAAACCGCCATATTGCCAAGAGTCTTCGGTTGAGAGGCTTTCTCTGGGGATTTTCTTTAATCCGGGAAAGCAAAAATATCATCTTCAATGGTGAAGAGTGATGTTCCAAAGGTGTCTATTGAATGTCTTATTGCCTTTTAGAGTTCCAAGTTATCAAAGTGGTCAGGACAGTCTCCAATCCAGAAATAAACTGGGGAGAGATTGCTCAGACGATACATTCTGGATGAGGAAAGAACTGACAATTCTATCGGTGAGAGGACATTTATCACTTGGGGATGAAAATGACCAGAGTGATAGTAATGCAACATATGAATGAATATGAATCAATCATGTATGATGTATGTATGTTTATGCTGACAAAACAGACGCGATATATTGACTGGTGAATGAATGCAACTGGATACTCGGCAACTTTAGGAGACAGGTTATCACTGGAGGTTCTGAAGGTAGTATTTTGCTCGGGAATAGGGATTCCTGCATTTGTTCCGATTTCGGAATGTATAAACCTGCTAGGGATATAAATCCGTTCTTGTTTTTCAGAGGTGGACCCTTCTGAGAAACCAAAAATTAGTTTTCAAAGGTAAGAACTCTGCCGGGGATGTCAGATGGGACGTCCCATCTGAAGTAGTTGATCCTTTATTCAGAGTGTACTGGTCAAAAGGAGTACTTTGATTCGGCATTTTGAAGTTAAATCACTACCAGATAAGCAATCGATATTCCTTTTTTGTGCTCATTAATCAAAAGGAAATTACCATCTTTGTTTTAAAAGTAAAACTTGAACTTCTCGTTTCGAAAAAGTAAATTCATTTTTGTTTCAAGAATCGTTGATCATAATAAAATGTCATTCTGTAAATCGAAATAAATGAGAATTGTAAACAAAAGCACTAGGGTTCAAATTTTATTGATAGAATGGTAATCAGCCAAACGCGTGATCCCATAGAGCATTACAAAGTTTAGAAAATGGTAATTTAAAGTGAAATGGGCTACATTGAAACATAACGACCACTATCTTTCTACCAACTTTAAACTCTGGATATTTTTGAGATTCTGTCGAAGATGACCTTGATTGAGTATTTCTCGACAAATGACGTTGCCGCCGGGGTGCCAATCTTGTCGAATGCAGTTACTTGCCATGAATCCCTATCTTTTGCATAGATTGCCCTTTCGGGTTTTTAATCCACCGGGATGTTCATTGTATATGCCTATAATTTTTCTTGGACCGCCCTTTCAAATTTTCAATCCAACGAGACGTTTTTTTTCATTTTTATTTAGGCAAAGTATTTCTTGACTACATCAACATTCGTTGGGTAGGTAAAATCCTCTCCATCCATGGTTGCGAGTCTCAAGGCATCACCTGAGAAGGCTTTCTTAACAACATAGGGGCCATCATAACTCAGAGTCCATTTGCCCCTAAAATCAGTAAGAAATGATTGTATCTTCTTGAGCACAAGTTCTCCTTTCCTGAAGACATGGGGTTGGATCTTTTTATCAAACGCATTCTTCATTCTTTCCTGATATAATTGACCATGGCATAAAGCCGTCATTCTCTTTTCTTTGATTAGGTTCAGTTCATCGTATCAACTTTGACACCATTCAACTTCTGTTAGCTTGGCTTCCATCAATACTCTTATTGATGGGATGTCTACTTCTATGGGGAACACTGCTTCCATGACATATACTAGAGAGAAAGGGGTTGCCCCTATTAAAGGGCGAACGGATGTGCGATAACCGTGAAGAGCAAATGGTTGCATCTTATGCCAATCTTTGTAGGTTACAACCATCTTCTGAACGATCTTCTTGATATTTTTGTTAGTCGCTTCTACCGCTCCATTCATTTTAGACCGGGTAGGGAGATGAGTTATGGTGTTCGATTTTGAACTCAGCACACAAATCTTTCATCATCTTGTTGTTCAAGTTAGATCTATTATCCATAATGATCTGGCTTGGAACACCATAACGGAAGATGAGATTGTTCTTGATAAATTGGATCACTAGTTCTCTGGTCACATTGGTATATGACACTGCTTCGACCCATTTGGTGAAGTAATCAATGGCTACCAGGATGAACCGATGTCCATTTGAAGCTCTGGGTTCAATCATGCCAATCATGTCGATTCCCATATAGAAAAAGGCCATGGAGATGAAAGAACTTTGAGATGCATTGGAGGTACATGGATTTTGTCAGCGTATATCTGAAATTTGTGACACCTCCTCATGTACTTGTAGCAATCAGACTCCATTGTCAGCCAATAATATCCCGCTCTCATAATTTTTCTTGCCATTGTATGTCCATTGGCATGACTGCCAAAGGATTTCATGAATCTCTTTCATCAACATGTTTGCTTATTGTCTGTCTACGCATCTGAGCAGAACCTTGTCGAAGTTTCTCTTATAGAGTGTATCATTGTTTAGGAAGAAGTTTCCAGCCAGTCTTATGAGAATCTTCTTGTCTTTTCTTGATGCCCCAAGCGGGTATTCTTGTCTTTGAAGGAAGAACTTGATATCATGATACCATGGTTTGTCATCTATGACTGCTTCAATTGTGAAATTTCAAGGTGCATTATGTCAATCTTAGGTACGTCGTTGCATTGACTTACACTAATCATGGAGGATAAGGTGGCTAATGCATCAACCATGTGATTTTCTTCACGAGGAAATGATGAAACTAAATTCTAGTGAAGAATGGTAACAACCTTTTGTCATACCCCAAATTTTGACCACCTAGATTCCCATCATTGTGAAAATGATCATCATCATATGGATGAACCATCATACCTCATTAGTCTCCCCAAAGATGGGTGAGCATCCACTATAATCAAAATTAGGGTTTCAAGCCTTCTCAGAGTTCTTAGACCAAGGATCAATCAAGGAATGATATGATCCTCAACTTGTCTAAATCTCTCAAACACCTATAAAGGATCAAGAGGGCTCCCACATCAGGAATCAAGCACAAGGTTGCAGCATTCCAAGTGGATCAAGCCTCAAGATCGCCAGTGTCACCAAATTAGGGTTTTGGTCGACCAGGGCCTCCAGATGAAAGTTTCCTCTGGGCATGAGCCAATGCTACAAAGCATAACCTAATATGCTCCAAGGGACATCATGGACCCAATCATCAAGTCAATTTTTCCTCAGGGGGTGCATTCATAAAAAAAAATCAAGAATTAGGGTTTCTTGACCTAATTCACCCCTAAGTTGACTTCTGGGACAAAACATGAGCCAAGATCTCGAGAGGAATTAAGGGTATCTAACACACTACATTTATCCATTTGCAACAATGGATTAATCCAAGAAGCTTGATCAATAAGTTTCAAATTCATCAGAACCACAACTAGGGTTTCACGAGAAAAGTCAACTGTGCCTTTGACTTTTGACCCAGGCATGCTCCCAAACCTTGGGACATGATTCAATACACCCTATAACACCCATGGAACATGTACATCAAGTTTTATTTAGGTCAAGGACTTGATTTCATAGAGGATCGCACAGTTTAGAATTCATCTGACAAAAAGTCAACTGTGCACAAAAGTCAACTTTGACTTTTTGAGATTTTTTCACAATTATTGTTCTTTGACCCTAAAATGATGTTAATGTGTGATTGAAATCATCATTCATCAAGAAAAACCAAGAAAAGTGGGATAACTTGTAAAAGGGGTAACCATAAAAACTTAGAAATTTTCTAAGTTATGGAACAAAGTGGCTAGTGTACCAACTTTGGAGGATCATATCTCCTAAACCACAAGGCCATTTTTCACCATTTAAAGCTGGATTTGTAGCTCTCCTGGCCCTCTACAAAAGCTTCAACTACCACTCATTCCAATTCCCCATGGATTTCAAGTTATGGAATGGCCAAAATCACAAAAAGTGAAAATGTCACTTTTTTCCAACACTTAGTGAAATTTTCACTAAGTCAGAATCTGCCTTCCCTTTTTTCCAAATGTAGGGGTATTTTTCACTTGGATCCAAAAAGTATCAAATCAAACTATGATCACACATATGTTGTATCATATAAGAGCTTTCCAAAATGGCCAAGAACCCCATAAAATTCCACTTGAGCCATGAGATATGACATTGACAAAGTGCCTTGCTGCAAACTGTCATGGCAAGGCAGATTTGTGCATTTTGCTCGATTTGCCAAATTTTTGCAAATGACAAACTACTCTATCCATATGAACACCTCAGGGGGATACCAAGGAGGGACAAACACTGATCCCAAGCCTCCCAAGTCTTTGGAACCAAAAGTAGCATGCCAAACCTAGAAATGCCTAAAAGAGGGACAAGACTCTAATTTTGTTTTGGAACATTCAATGGATGCACCAAGGTGGCATGGACTGAGCCTCTTCCAACTGAATTCAGTCAAGACATATCCAAGACCAAGGGAACCAGCAGCCTGTGCTCTAACCTCTAGTCAATGGCTAGAGGAGGCTTGGATTCCCATTGATCAACATTGGCCAAACCTCTGCAGCAGTTGCCATTCACTATTGCTTGCAAAACAAACTTGTTGCACTATAAATAGACATCATTTGTGATCAGCTTGAGCACACCAAAGCCATCAAAAAGATGCTTTCTTCAAAATCTCTTCGTTCAATCCAAAATTGCCTTCCAAAGCAAGTCACTATCGGGTTTTGAGTTTGAGAGCTATTCCAACCAAACTAATTACACACACACACACCTCATAAACATCATATAGAAGTGATCCAAACACTCACATAACATCTGGAACACCAAAATACAAAATCACCAGCCAACTGCTCAAGCTTTTAGCAGGCTTGGAGTTGAGGTGCCAAACCAAGTTCCAGCTCAATTCAATCCACTCTAAGCATCCAGACACACTCCATAGCACCTAGGGAAGCTGTCCATATCCTTGGAACCAAGCCGTAACACCTCTAACACAAAACACGATCACCAGCTGCAAGAGGTAAGCATGAGCTATTCTAACTCTATGATCCATGCATTTTTTGCTGCACAATAATTTAGCCATATGTTCATAATCATGCATAGAGTGTTTACCCTCAATCAATTGCTTTGTTTGAATCGTGTATGGAATTTCTGAGCCTTCATGCAAATTTTCGGGGTTCTTGAGGTTTCTCTTTGATTTCTTATTCCATGCTTAAAATAAATGAAACTAAAGACCATAGACATGATCGTGATGTGAAAACGAGTAGATTGATATGTAGATTGCATGATATCATCAATTATTCAGTGAGATTGGATAGAAAACGCAAATCTGCAGAAACAGAGGGTGGCGCGTGTTCTTGCCATGTACTTGGCTCCATTTTTGTATATTTGAATATTTGAATTTTGTGATTTTATTTAATTGATTCAAAAATTAATTTCTCTCTGAATTTTAATGATTTTGAGTTGATTCTTTTTTTAATAATTCACAAAAATGTTAAAATATTTTATTTTGCCAAAAATTCCCAAAAATATTATTTATTTCTTATATTTGATGTTTTTGCAAAGAATTAATGTTTTATTTGTTTTTAACATTTGAAATATTTGTTCCTTCTTGATTTTTCAAACTTAATTGATTTCCAATCATTTTGTGGATATGAACATGATTTTTCAAACATTAATCCAAGATCACAACTTGTTTTTTATACATGTTTGATAATTTTGATCATTTTAATTAAGTTTTTATTTAATTAAAATACATTTTGAAACTAATTAGGGTTTTGATTTTAATCACCCTAAACAAATCATTTTCAAACACTTTGGGCCTCCTAATAGAGTGTAAGACCCAATCCCTCTTAGAAACCAAAACTTTTTGGGGCCTCAGTGTATTGTATAAGTCCCGATACCGTCAAAAAGTTCGGCGCGATCGTCGCCTTTTTTAGATACAACCTGGGACTCTCCTTGAGCTGTAAGCCCCATCAATTGTATAAAAATAACCACTTTGGCCTCTAATAGAGTGTAACACCCAATCCCCTTTTAACCAAAACGATTTGGGGCCTCAGACATTGTATAAGTCCCTCTGCGTTAAAAGAAAAATCACGGCGCAATCGCCCAGTGCAGAAACAAATCAACTGGGCTTCTCCTTGAGTTATAAGACCCATGTTTATTCATTGGGCCTCTGATAGAGTGTAATACCCAACCCCTTTTTTAAACCAAAATGGATTTGGGCCTCAGATATTGTATAAGACCCACCATGTTTTTCAAAAAACCTCGGCGCGATCGCCGTTTTCAAACAAATAACCCTTGGCCTCCCCTTGAGTTGTAATCCCATCCCTTGTACAAAAATAAATCTTTGGGCCTCTTAAGAGAGTGTAAGACCCATCCCTTTGTACAAAAAACATTTTTGGGCCTCAGTCACTTGTATAAGTCCCTGTACAAATTCAAAACAACAATGCAATCGCTGATAAAACCTTGGCCCTCTCCTTGAGCGGTAAGCCCCAACAATCTTTTCAAAGCACTTTCTCCTTTGATTTTGAATATATGTTGTCATCAATTTCTTTGTTGAACAACTAACAAAACAACATGGAAGCTCTACAACAGGTAAGTGTTTATCCGCTTTCATTTACCCGCTTTCATATATATAACTGTATTGTGGGGTTGTTTCACTGTAAGTCTTCTTTCACAAACTGTTAGATACTTGTCTAATATCCACTGTGTAATACTAGTATAGTTATTTGAGTTTCCCCGGCAACTACGTCTAGCACTAGGTAAAGCCCTGTTGGTCACTCTTAAATACAAACAAAACTAGATCCCCGTAGGATTTCCAGATACAGTCTTCCTCCTCTTGGTGTTAAACAATCTAGAGACGTGAAAGACATCATTCTCGGTGAACCCTTTCTCAGACTGTCACTGTTAGAAAATTGTCAAAGAAACTCTAACTCCCCAGAGATGATCTTTACTCCGTGAATGGCATCTCTTGAGTTTCTTCCAAATTCTCGGACTTTCCTGGCTTGATCTATTCTCGGTGAATAGCATGTCTTAAACTTCTCAGGGTTTGGGGACCGACAGGCTTCCTAAAAGCATCCTCGCCTCCTCTTGGGCGTTGCACAAGGACCCGTCGGCTTCTTACAAGCTCTCATGCCTTCTCTTGGGCTTAGTACAAGGACCCAGAGACCTCTACAGGTATAGGGAACAGAAACCTAGTCAACAATTTGCTAGACCTGTCTTTCTGAGTCAAGTGTCAGACCAGTTAATGGGTTGGCCTCCATCCCTTAACACGCCAGACTTCTCTTGGGCATCATACAAAGAGCATTCACTATCTGAGAATCGATTTCTCAAAACACCAGTAGACTTGGACAGTCTCAATACCCGTGGAATTTTCCCATTTCCTTAAAGAACAGCGAAATAACCCTAATCCTCTGATCAATACCAAGGCAGAACCTTACCTATAATCTTTCTCTTTATAAGAACTGATTTTCTCTTTTATCCAACACACTGGACCTGTCACTCAACTGAAACAGTCACCAGCACATTTAGCCTTCTCTTGGGCTTTGTACAAATGTTTCTCCCCAATGGAGCTAACCCTTTCACACTCTCTTATTGAGTCAAACTTTTAGCCCCCATCTCGGGCTTCGTACGAGATAGAAAATCACTCTCTTGTTGAGTATAAAAGACTCTCTTGTTGAGTCAACCACTTTTAGCCTCTGTCTTGGGCTTCATACAAGACACATATAAATCACTCTCTTGTTGAGTATAAAAGACTCTCTTGATGAGTCAATCCCCTTTTAGCCTTTATCTCGGGCTTCGTGCGAGACAACAAAACACTCTCTTGTTGAGTATAAAAGACTCTCTTGCTAAGTCAATCACCTTCAGATTCTCTTGTTGAGTCAACCTTTTTTAGCCTTCTACTTGGGCTTTATACAGCACAGATAAAAGCACTTTCTTGTTGAGTCAGTCACTTGTTAGTACTCTCTGGTTGAGTCAACCCTTTTAGCCTCTATCTAGGGCTTCGTACGAGACAAATAATAAATACCCTCTTGTTGGGTCAATAGCCTCCTCTTATGCTTTGTATAAGGAAACCCCTGGTTGAGTCAATCAACCTTTTAGCATCAAAGTTGTGCCTTGCTCACAATATACAAACATCAACAAATCCTCTTTAGAGATGATAAATTCTCTCTCAGCATAAATCCTTCAGCTTCACATCTTGGGCTTTGAACAAGATACAAACCTCTTTAGCTTCACGTCTTGGGCTTTGGACAAGACACCAAAAACAACCTTTTTCCTCCCATAGAATAGAAGGAACTACGATCGCTCTGATTTCCCTGTTTCGGGAATACATAGGCATAAGATTACAAAATCTTAGCGAGCATACCAATCAAAAACCCAAAATCCCATACCTTTATACATCAATCGAAAAGCATCAGTCTTAACATCCTACCAATGACCTAGACACTATTTTAGTTAATAACCCAAAGGGAGAACCCCCTATTTTGATAGCATCTGTAACCCAACTGTTTTGACTGTTTAACCTCAGTTTGCAAGCAGGGTTAATTGGAGACATCTATTTTCATTCCTTAATCAGCTTAATAGGATAAAAAATGAATCGAACTGTAGTACCAAAGTGATATTGATTCGAAACCACAAAAATTGCGCTACAGAAAAATGGTGACCACAGTGGGAGACATTCTTTCTTGCTTTCCCAAGGGATGAAACCCTAAATTCAGTTCACAGAAATGACGACTCTGCTGGGGGGTCATTGTCTGTATAGGATCCTAAGACTAGAGGTCTAGGATGATTAAGACAAATATATACTGCTTTTCCTAATTGATATATGTGTTTATTTTTCTACTAATGGGAATGCGTGTGATGCCGCATGTGGAAAGATTGAGTATACACCTAAGATAGGTGATGGCAATGCGGGGAGTGAATCCCAGTTAAGAGTCCCCGATCGACCATCAAACTTAGTGGAGACTCCCTTTGCAGATACATTGCCTATACGACTTTGGTTGTTGAAAGTATTGTGGTCGACTGGGTTATCTGAGAAGCTGAGGTTTTTAGTAGGCTTAAACCATTTTGTAGTGCGGAAGCTATCAAAAATAGTTGTCACGCGATACTACCTTCATTTGAGATCACTCTAGGATACATCAGCTCGCTGGTGATCTGCTTGCTGTTGTTATCCCAAGAGGGGTCAATGATTTTACAGACAGGTACAAAAAATCACCAGTATAAACCTTTGGGGGGGGGGGTAGAGCCTTGACTTCATGACACCGACCCTTTGACCCCATGTTTTTTCTATGTTTTTGTGTGTTGCATTCATACATTCATTTAAAAAACATTAAAACAAAAGAAAAAAATCTTCTCTTCTAGTCTCTCTTTTTCAAATTAAACTAAGACAATGATTGCAAATGTCAGATAAAAAGATTGCGCTAATGGATTTCGGTAGGAGGAAAACTCAAAAGTACACCTTCAAGGTTCCAAAACTAGAGGATTTGAGAGGTCTGGCTAGGATGATAACCAACCACAAGGCTTTCAGAGCCAAGTATGGAGGACTACTGTCTCTATTAAGGGTTCACATAATTGAAGGAATCCTATCCATGCTAATCCAGTTCTACGATCCGGTCTATCACTATTTCACATTCCCGGATTATAAACTAGTACCAACGCTGAAGGAATACTCTCACTTGACTGATCTGCACATTACTGATTAAGCTCCATTTTCTGGACTGGAAGAAATTCCAAAGGATCAAACCATTGCGAGAGCAATCTATTTGGACGATTCAGAAGTCAGGACTCACATGACCACTAAGGGTGGAATCCAAGGTTTACCAGCCCAGTTCTTGACAAAGAAAGCTCTATACTTTGCTAGTATAGGGAACGTGGCCGCTTTCGAGAGCATCTTTGTTTTGCTCACCTACGGGTTATTTTTGTTTCCCAACATCGATAACTTGTAGATATCAACGCCATTAAGATTTTCCTGATTGGAAACCCTGTACCGACTTTGCTCGCAGATGCTTATCATTCAGTACACTTAAGGAATTTGTATAGCGGAGGAATGATCACATGTTGTGTACCCCTGCTGTACAAATGGTTCATTTCCCACTTACCCAAGTCTGCTGCCTTTTGGGATCAAAAGAATACTTTAGGTTGGTTGCAGAGAATCATGTCTCTTACCAACTCTGACATCGATTGGTACAATCGAATCTATGACAGGATCAGAATCATTGACCATTGTGGAAATTTCCCAAATGTACCCCTTATAGGAACTAAGGGAGGAATCAACTAACATCCAATTTTAGTTCGTCGTCAATTTGGATACCCGATGAGGCATGTCCCGCGTAATGCTCATCTGGAAGGTCTTTTCTTCAAGGAAGGAGAAAATGACAGGGCACTAAAGACAGAAATAGTGCATGCCTGGAAACACATTCACAGAAAAGGAAGAAAGTCTCTAGGAAAATCGGACTGTGTCTCGGTGAAGCCTTATCTCCACTAGGTACAAACTAGAGCTCTCAAGTTGAGGATTCCTTACCCTCGCCAGGGAGTTCTTCCATTAAGGGACTCTGCCCTTTATTTTATGTCTGAGACGGAAAAAGTTCAGGTTACTCTCAGCAAAGTTCAACAGGAGAAGAGGTATTGGAGGAACAAGTACCGTATTCTCAATGTGGAGTGCAAAAAAATACATCAACTGATAAAAGAGAAAGATGCTCTGATTAAGATTTTAGAGCAGCATGCTGTAGAAAATCAGGAAGACCAAAGGAATTTGCTCGCCCCTTTCACTTGGCAAAGGAATAACAACCCGACAGCGGCCGAAGAATCCCGGTCAAAGTAAAGGAAAATACCAGAACCAGCACCTGGGCTCTCCTCAGAGAGGACTCGGGATCCATTAGCTTAGATTTCCTTTTACAGCACTTTGTAAATTACTGTATTTCCATTTCTGCAATCCTTTGAATTCAATAAAAAGGGGTTCCCCCACTGTTTGATATTTGCAATCCAATTGTCGAAGTTTACTTTGAATAAACAAAAAAAATGTACAATTAATATAATCATTGCATATCATTCATCATTCTCGCATAACGCATTCTTCTTACCTACGAATCTCACTTTTGCGTCTAGATTCTAGAGTCAAACTGTCTCATTCCTACAATACTCGGGCCAATCGACAGAAAAAGATGGATGATCTCGAGGAAGAGAACAGAGAGTTAAGGGAAGAGATCGACACTCTGAAAGAGGATCTGAGAAAGCTTCATAATGACATGCAAGCTCTAGCAGAAGCTCAGATGCAACAACAAAGGACTGTAATCTCAGAGATCACATCAACGCCCATAGTGGAGAAGTATGATCCTAGGTACAAAATGCCGAAAGATCGTCCCTGGAGCATGCCACTCAACTATATCCCGGAAGGATATATTCCGCCGATCACTAAAGATCTGGAAACTTCAGCAGGAGCCGCTGGGCCTGAAGGTTACAAACTTCGGGAAAGCGAAGATGCCAGGGGCATGACAACAACTTCTGAAGGTTATAAACTTCAGGAGGCACCGAGAGACTCGGCCATAATGACTATACCATCGCCCGTGGTACACACTGTCCCGGAAGGACAGATTCCCCAGATACCTTCTGGTGGAAATGAAAGGATGTTCGACCGAATGAATGAGTTCTAGGAACAATTCCTAGAGATGCAGAAAGAACTGCAAGCCCTTCGCGGTCAGGATTCATTTGGAAAGGACGCCGCAGACCTTTGTTTGGTCCCTAATGTGAAAGTCCCGCACAAATTCCAGGTGCCCAATTTTTCAGGATTCGACTCCCTCAAAGCCTCCTTGAATATACCATCGTCCTATCATAAGTGCACTCAAATACGGGTTAGGATTTATCTCACCACTCAAGAACCAAGCCACTAAAGGATAATCAAGCAAAGCATATATACATGCAATCAAATAGATATACACAAATACAACAAGCAAGCATAAATAAAACAAGCAAAACAAGGTGGGCTTAACCCTCAAAAGGATAGTCTTTTCCACAGTGAAGTCGCCATTTCTGTTGCGGTGAGAATCGGATAACAAGCTATTAATTAACTTGCATCACATTTCTTTGAATTCACAACCAACTTTGATTTATCCAAAGGAAAGGTTCAAGATCGAGAAAAACCTAAAGGGGGGAGATCTAAGGTTCGGGGGTTGGTTACGCCTAGGGAAGGTATTAGCATCCTAAACGTCCGTAGTACTCTACGGGAACGCCTTTTTTTAACTTGTTATATCTTACTCGCTTGCTAAGGGTGCTATGCTAAAGGTTGAAACCCTAGGGGTTAATATCTAAGTATTCTCGACAAAGCATCACACTTTGCGCCTACGCATCCTTATGAGAGTGGAATCAGAGTATCCGTAGTTGACCGATCTAAGGGTGAAGGATAGGAACCATTGGCTATGGCCAAAGTTCCAAGGGGAAAATGAGTATGAGCTCATTTTAGAGTTCACGATAACTCTCTAAATCTAAGTTATAGGGGAAAGTGAGTTCTCATGAGGATGAGAATCACATAGAGTTCAAGACTCCAACCTACTTCTAAGTTATGATTTCATTGGCTCTCATAAGGCCAAGAAATAAGGGTAAACCTAGAAGGATAAAGGTAGGGTGGTTGTTTAGTGACTTCAAGAGTCAATTTAAGAAGGTCTCCCTTTGGAATGGGGGGAAAGATAACAATTGTGAAATACTAAAAGATAATAAGTCATAATCCAAATATGATGATGTAAAAGACATGAACAAGATATGAAATGAAATAAAATTATGATGTCAATGCAAAGTTAGAATCATACATGTTGAACAAAGATCAAACATGATAAATAGAGATAACATGGCAAGATGAATAAGGAGGTGCAATAAAACCCTAATCAGATAGCCAAAAGAAGGGAAGAAAAAGGATGAAAAATAAGCAAGTTATGGTATTTTGAAATTAAGGCATCAACTTGAAAATAAATAAAACAACTAAGTCATAAAAAAGAAGGGAAATGCACTCCTAGGGATTGAACCCAGGTCCATTCGCTTACAGCTCAAAACTATCACCACCAGGCCAACACGCGCCTTTGAAACATAAATGATAACACAAGCATATATTTAAGAAGGAACGAAATTCAGAAAAAAACACAAAAGGACTGGGGCGAGGTGTGTGATTGCCACTGGGGTGGCTGTTACATCCGGTATTACAATTGCTTCAATAAATATACATACTAAACATGCACATATATTCCAAATCAACCACAAACTAACCAAATACGCATACTGCTCACGACCTGCAATCTTCCATACTATGTTATCAAACACCAATCATATTAAATAAGAACAGAGAGATGATTATTTATTCAAAATCAAGAAATATTACTCAAATCAAATGCCAAGTAAGTTCAATCATACGAATTGGTCATCAAAAGCAACAATCATTTGAATGCATAGAATAAAGAGCTCACACACAGCCATGGCAGCAGCATGCTAAAGGAGGTTCAATGCAATATCTTGAAAAGCAAACAAACATGTAGTTCACAGTTCCAAATGGCAATTGAATTCTGCTCAAATGTCAAAATAATCTCAAGACTTAACACACTTAATGGAGATCAAACAAGGACATGTTTTGAAAACAAGATACAAACATGCATACCAAGGAATCCAAAGCAGTCATGGCATGGTTTTGAACATAAACTAAATGTTGACAATCAGATTAGCACAAAAACAAAGTAAGCTAGTAGCAAGCATCAATCAAGTTTAAAGGGGTTTACATGTAGTGAAAACTGTGAGGGAAGATTCTCTCTATGTACTTTATTTTTAATGATGTCAAAACCTTCATGATTAAAACATAGTGGTTTATATGAAAAACTCAAGTAGTTAAGTATTGCACATATGTTTGATTATGATTAGAAATTATCTAGGTTCATTAGAGATGTCCCAACACCTTAGGAATCTCAAAATCCTGATTTTTGCATGTTTCTAGGGCATGCGTCGACTCATCACCCTGCATAGGTCGACCTATGCAGTCTGCGTTTGATAGAATTGAAATCTGGGAGGTATGCGTCGACGCACTCCCTGTTCTGGTCGACGCACATTATGCATTTTTGCGTAGTTGTGTGCGCGGGCTTGAACAGGTCGCCTATACCTTCTGTATAGGTCGACCGCTCGCTGATTCCTACCAATTTTCTTACTTGTATTTTCATCTCAAAATTCTGTTATTTCCATATTATTACAAAGCATGATATATATATCTAGTTAGTTCATTTTTTAACATAGAACAAGAAACGTGAAAGATTGTTATGCCATTTCTCTCATCAAATTTCATCTTCTTCCTTGAGCATTCAAACAACTACACATAACCAATTTTTGTTTGTTGTGTTCATTGATTTGAAGTGATAAGGTTCAGATTTCAGGAAGTGTTATCTTCATCTATGAGTTGAGATTTGTGGTAGGTGTTTCTTGAATAAAACCTTAGGGTTTTCTCCTCCAAGAATCTAAGGGATTTTGGGGGTTTTTGCACAAGCCGATTCGTTCTACAAGGATTCAGCTGGGCGAAGGTAACCGAAGAGATCGGTTTAGTAGCTGTAATCAGAGGATCGTAGAAGAGTGGTTTGGGTTCGAATCTTTGGTAGATTGCAATTGATCGAGTGAAGGTAATCGAAGAACGGTGTTTTCTTTCGGTTTAGTAGCGCGGGACGATAATTGAATCAACCATATTCGAAGCACTTGATTCATCTTGAATCAAGGGAAGAGAAGGCTCTACATCAACAATTCGAAGACGTTCGAAGATTTGTTTGCTCAGAAGTTTTCTCTTGTATAAACTCTCAATTACAATGATAATATATATATCTCAATTCCATGTTCGGAATTGGGGGCAGATGTACCCATAGCGAGGACGATTGGGGAACTGCCTAATCAAATCGCGTTCGTTCTCTTTCTCCTTTAACTCTTTACATTTTTTCTGCATTGTTTGAATTTGCCAAGTTTTCAAGTTGTATAAATTTCTGAGGTGTCGTAATCTAAAGCTGAAAAATCGTTTTGGTTAAAGTGATACAATTCGTTGAATTGTTTCTAAGAGCAGCTTGAAATTACTAACCATAGAAATTCTGCACTTAGTGTGTGTGTACACACCAAGTGTTTGATAATTTGTCGCAAAGCAAATCCAAACACCGTTAGTGTTTCATTGTTTGCCTCATTGGTTTGGATTATACATAAACACGCTATAATTTGTTGATTGCGTTTGATCACATTAATAGAACTAAATTTTTCTCTTCCATACTCTTTCGCAATATATATTCGTGCATATCCGATCCTTTTGGTAGTAGGTTCGTTGTAGACTTTTAATCCAGTGGCAGCTACCATTTAAACAATTTTTTAAAACAGAATTTTGTAGTCCGTTTGCGTGTAAAACTCGAAGGATCTATTCAACCCCCCTTCTAGATCCATAGCCATAGTCTAACAAAAACAACTTGGAATACACTTTAATAGGCAACATATAGAGATAGACATCATGGTAATGAGGTTGGTTTCAAGTATGTCAAAAACATCCTCAAGAATTAACATGTTCAGTGAGGAAAGGCAAAGATGTTTTAATAATCATATCAAATGATTGGCAAGGTAAAGAGTTTAAAATGCAAGCTAACAAAGGAATATGCTAGGGCATAATGATAAGTCAGTTTCAAAGATATCCTTCAAGGTTCAAATGGTAGCTCAAAACATGTCAAAGATAGGTCAGATCAAAATGAGAACACGTTCTAAGATTGTTGATGACAAACTTCTATGATTAAAGTAAGAAACAAGAAGAAAACAAGTAGTCAGCAGTATGTTTGATCATGACATTACAAAGCAAACAACACATTCAAATGGCATTCCAGGCAATGATACAACTTGGACACAATAATTTACAACTCATGGAATTCAAAATATTAAGGCATAGATTCAAAAATAAGTCTAACAGACAACTCACTGCAAGAGCAGGGTGAGTTGGCAAATTCAAACATCACCAATCAATGAATTGGAAACTAAAACCCTAATGACAAGTTGACACATACATCCACATACTAAACAACAATGTATATCACAAAAATTCAGCATGCTTTGATTATAATTCCACATGCAAAGACAAATGATGATGGCTCAATACAACATAAATGCTTAACCAAGAAAACCATTCACACATACAGTCACATAGTGTCAAGGAAAGATATTTTCAGTAATAGCAAGCATATGAATGGTTCATGTTACAAGATAGGTTAAAGGCAGACCAAGTCAAATACAACATCTAGACAAGCTACTTAGGTCCATAGTATCTTAGGAACATGGTACAGTCATGAAACAAGAGTCTAAACATAGTTGTACACATGATGTCATCTAAATCAGATAACAACTTAGGCATAAACAACAAATACTCAAGAAACTACATTATCATGTTGATACAAGCATAAAATCAGCCATAAATACACAAACATCATGATGTCCAAAATTCCCACATATGTTCAAGAGTAGGGCATGTTACAAACAACATAGCAACAATATTCAAATTCAAACAAAAGTATCACTTAACATATACAAAGGCATGGGATCCAGTGAAAAACCAAACTATGCAAGCACATCTTATCACACATACACATGTATGGACTAGGTTTTAAGGATAAATCATGATTGTAACAAGTTTACTCTAGTATAGGCAGTGGTAGAGCATAGTAAGACAAACTTGGGCAGCATCAAGCAAACACATACATCAAGCATACATGTATAAAAATCGTGATATCACAAAGGCATAACTTAGGAAACATGTTAAACACAACAAGGCTAGCATACACATCATGAACACAAAGTTAACATCATAAAGACATGGCTTCTGAGATTACAGTTCAAAAGAAAGACTTTAGCACATACAAAATGAAATGGCATATTATGGAAAATTGTAGAACATGAGGCATATGATGGAAACAACTCAAGGCAACACATATCAAGATTCAACATTCATAAGCTTTAAACATATATTGCAACAAAATCATTCCAACAGAATGTAACACAAGTCAGTAGCTTGCACATGCTAACAGTTCATACAAACCAACCTCAATCATATGACCAAACATCAGCCATGACAAAGACAACAATGCATACAAATGGGAACAAAACTATCAATCTTAAAACATCCACAATGAAAAAGTTAACACCATAACTGAATATACAAATATGCTCCTATATTAGTAGTGGCAGAAAAAGACACTAATGCTACTTTAACAAGAATCACTTGACAACACGAAACAATCATTAAATCAGCAACAAAGATAGTTAAAATCAGATATTCCACAACCTAAGAGTACATCAGAACTACAAAGAGGAATAAAGGTCCATGACAACCAAGTATTTTAGCAGCATTAAACATTCAATCAATACAATATCACAATGATAATTTAATTGTAGCCATTTAAAGAACAAAAATCAGAGGTAGCATAACTCATCACAAAGGCATTCATGTGTATCATATCAATGAAACAACATCATCTTATTTTATGAACTCGAGTCATGAGCACACAAACAAAGTATTCAAGCATATATCAACAAGGTTCATACGTAAAAGAAAAGCAAAATGCATATGATGTAATGGCATTAGATGAGCATATTTAAACAAGAGAGACAGAAAATGATACCAAGTGGAGTAATGTCCACTGTCTTCAAATGTACTGATTATTCTCCTTCCAAAGCCCTCTAAGAACTCCTTTCCAATTGCTTGCTCGAAAATTATGGAACTTCAGAGGATTTTTGAGTGTTTGTAAGAAATTGTTCGTGTATAGATGTGTAGGAGCGAGTCCCTTTTATAGGCTGAACCCAAGGGTTGAGTGAGTCCAAACATCAAACTTGTGGAGTGCTGAGTAAGAATTGGAGTCACAACGTCTCTTTTGAAATTCAAATGTTGGTCCATATCTTAGAGACAATTGCGCTGTTCATGCTGTGCAAATCTCAGAATCGCAGGGTCAATTCACAACTTCACGTATTGCTTCAGAGCTCTCCACTTGATGTCATTGGGAGGGGTATCAAATGAGGAAAAGGTTGGGGATGGCGTGAAGAGGTTCGCAGACAAGGACATATTGAATGCTGAAACTGGTTAGAACCACTTTTATGAACCAAACAGTTGGGAGCTCAAAAGGGAATGGTCTTGGAGAATTCAAATTGAATAAATTGGGCGCCAAAGATTGATGATGAAACGATTTCTTGAATGAATTGACAAGCTTGTATTTGAATTCCTCCTTTCCACTCTGAGTTTCGCAAGCAAGAACGAGGAAGACGAGTAACTTGGTTGATTTTGGTTTCTTTAGTGCCACATGTCGCCTTCTCATTGGTTGGCAAATGAGTTGAAAAGTCAACACAACCATGCTTGATTCCTATTGGTTCTTGGTTAAGAAAAAAAATCTCAAAATAGTTTGTAATATATTTTGCACGTTGGGCCAATCAAATTGGGCTAATGAAATAAAATTAGAAATGGTTTTCTATCTTCTTGTTATAAAAGAAAATGAAAGAAAGATTAGGAAAACAAATAATAATGGTGGATTAATTGATTAGGGTTATATAATTAAAAATTGACAAATTGGATAAAATTGGTTAAATGAAGGGCTATTGAAATAGGTTTGGAATTGAAGGTGACAATTGAGGGTAGATAAGGTGGGTAGAAATTTGGTTATGGAGAGGATCATGGTTAGGGTTATGGGGACAATCTCTTGAAATGAGAGACTTGTTTGATTCAATGCTGCATCCAAAAAACTTGATTAATCACCTCTTGAATTTCCTTAAGATAACACCTGATAAAAAGGAAACAAACACAAACAAAAAACCTGATAAAAGGGTTAGCTATGCAACATGATTGACCTAAAATGACATGCAAGAGATCAATGGATCTAAGGGTAAAATTTAGGGTACAACAACTACAATCAAACTTAGGGTTTCAAGCCCTCTCAGAGCCCTTAGACAAAGGATCAATCAAGGAATGACATGATCTTCAACTTGTCTAAACCTCTCAAACATACAATGGATCAAGAGGACTCCCACATCAAGGATTAAGCACAAGGCTGCAACAGTCCAAGTGGATTAAGCCTCAAGATCGCCAGTGTCACCAAATTAGGGTTTTGGTCGACCAGGACCTCCAGATGGAAATTTTTCTCTGGGCATGAGCCAATGCTTCAAAACATAACTCAAGATGCTCCATGGAACATCATAAACCCAATCATCAAGTAAATCTAGCCTCAGGGGATGCATTCACCCAAAAAATCAGGAATTAGGGTTTCATGACCTAATTCACCCCTAAGTTGACTTTTGGGACAAAACATGAGCCAAGACCTCAAGAGGGGATTTGAGGGTCTCTAACACACTACATTGATCCATTTGCAATAATGGATTAATCCAAGAAGCTTGAGTCACAAGTTTCAAATTCATCAGAACCACAATTAGAGTTCTGAGGGAAAAGTCAATTGTGCCTTTGACTTTTGACCCAGGCATGCTCCCAAACCTTGGGACATGATTCAATACACCCTCTGACACCCATGGAACATGTCCATCAAGTTTGATTTAGGTCAAGGACTTGATTTCATAAAGGATCGCACAATTTAGAATTCGTCTGACAAAAAGTCAACTGTGCACAAAAGTCAAACTTTGACTTTTTGAGATTTTTCACAATTATGGTTCTTGACCCTAAAATGATGTTAATGTACGATTAGAATCATCATTCATCAAGAAAAATCAAGAAAAGTGGGATAACTTGTTAAAAGGGGTAACCATAAAAACTTAGAAAATTTTAAAGTTATGGAATAAAGTGGCAAGGGTACCAACTTTGGAGGATCATAACTCCTAAACCACAGAGCCATTTTTCCCCATCCAAAAGCTGGATTTGTAGCTCTCATGGCCCTCTACAAAAGCTTCAAAAACAACTCATTCCAATTCCTCATGGATTTTCAGTCATGGAATGATCAAAATCACAAAAAGTGAAAATGTCACTAAGTCAGAATCTGCCTTTACTTTTTTCTAAATGTAGGGGCATTTTTCACTTGGATCCAAAAAGTATCAAAACTGATTATGATCAAACAGTTATTGTATCATATGAGGGCTTTCCAAAATTGCCAAGAACTCCATCAAATTCCACTTGGGCCATGAGATATGACCATACCAATATGCCTTGCTGCAAACTGCCAAAGCAAGGCAGATTTGTGCATTTTGCTCGATTTGCCCAATTTGTGCAAATGACAAGCAACTCTATCCATCTGAACACCTCAAGGGGAGACCAAGGAGGAACCAACTCTGGTCCCAAGCCTCCCAAGTCTTTGGAACCAAAAATAGCATGCCAACCCTAGAAATCCCTAAAAGAGGGACAAAACTGTAATTTTGGATCGGAGCATTTAATGGATGCACTAAGGTGGCATGGACTGAAACATTTGCAACTGAATTCAGTCAAGACTTATCCAAGACCAAGGGAACCAGCAGCGTGTGCCCTAACCTCTAGTCAATGGCTAGAGGAGACTTGGATTCTCATTGCTCAACATTGGCCAAACCTATGCTGCAGTTGCCATTCACTATTGCAGCCAAAACAAACTTGCTCTACTATAAATAGAGCTCATTTGTGCTCAGTTTAAGTACACCAAAGCACTACAACACTTTCTTTCCTCAAAATCTCTTTCTCTTGGCAAAAATGCCTTCTTTAGCAAGGTAACTCTGAGTTTTTGAGTTAGGGAGCAATTTCACCATAACTCATGATCCAAACACATCCAATATGTCATATCTAAGCTGTCCAAACTCTCACAAGTGACCTGTAACACCAATTTCACAGTCACCTCTCAAAACCTCAAAATAGGCCTTTTTGTGCATTTTTCAAGCCATGTCTTGAATCAGTCAATTTCTAAACCATATAAAACCTCAAATACACTCCAAATATCATCCTTGAACTGTACCAAATGGATCCACACATCTGGAACACCATTTGAGAGAGTTTCTATTTTGGTCACTTTTGCCCCTTTTGCAAGAAAGGGCCAGTTTCCACTTCTGAGGTTTCCAGCTGATTCCAACCATCCTAAAAGCTTCCAAGGGATCATTTGAGGTTGTCCAAAGCATCAAATCATTTCTGGAACAAAGCTCTTGGTAGATTGCTCAAAAGCTCCAAAAAGAGGTAAGCATCACAACTTGGATTCTTTGAATCATGCTTTCTTTTGATGTCCACTGATCATGCATCTCTTAAACATGTTATATGTGTTGTGTTTGAACTAATTCACCATGTAATTTGCACCTGTATCAAGAGATGGCACAGAAAATGCAAATCATGGCCTATTTCAAAACCTCTATCGGGTTTTTCAATAGGAGCATGATCCGGAAAAAAAAACACCACCACCATTGGATTCCTTATGAAATTCTAGGCAGGATAGACCTAAATTTTGTCTCAATCCATGGAGAAATGAGAAAGTTATGACCTTTATGTTTCTGACCAAAATCTTGCCTTGCCTTGCCTTCGGCAAGGCCAAAAACAAGGCAAGCCTTATACATTTATGGTTGTGTTTCAATCAACGGATGTATCACCACCCCAGCGGTAAGGCACACGCCCTATACACAAGAGATCTGGGGTTTGAATCCCCCTCGCCCCAGATCCTATTTTTATCACTTTGTCATATTTTTATTATTTTTTATATTATTTTTAATGATTTGAAAAATTAATAACTTTCCCAATTTTAATTATTTTTGATTGGTTTTTTTTGCAAAAAATCACAAAAATATAGAAATATTTTATTCCACAAAAAATTAAGTTTATATTATTTATTTAATATAATTAGTATTTTAGTGAATAAATTCATTTTTAGTTGTTTTTCAACATTTTAAAAGTGAATGTTCATCTTGAAAATCAAAACCAAATGAGTTTTAATTCATCTTGTGATTAAAACCTAATTTTTTAAACATTAACCAAAAATCACAAGTTGTTTATTCAAGCTTATTTGGTATTTTATCATTTTTTGTTGATTTTCTTTAAGGAATTTACTTTTAAAATAATGAAATTAGGGTTTTGATTGATTCCACCTTCAACAAATCTTTTTCAAACACCCTGGGCCTCTAATAGAGTGTAAGACCCAATCCCTCTTTGAAACCAAAAAGTTTGGGCCTCAGTCATTGTATAAGACCCACAGTGTTTTCAAAAATCTCGGCGCGATCGCCAGTTCAAAAAATAAATCATCTGGGCCTCTCCTCGAGCTATAAGACCCATTCAAAAACATTTTGGGCCTCTAAAAGAGTAAGACCCAATCCCCTTTTAAACAAAACCATTTTGGGCCTCAGATATTGTATAAGTCCCTCTGCGATAAAAGAAAAACTTCGTCGTGATCGCCGTTTTCAAACAAATAACCCTGGGCCTCTCCATGAGCTGTAAGCCCCACCACTTGTATAAAAATAAACCTTTGGGCCTCCTGAGAGAGTGTAAGACCCATCCCTTTGTACAGAAAACCTTTTCGGGCCTCAGTCACTTATATAAGTCCCTGTATAAATTCAAAACAATAGTGCAATCACTGATAAAACCTCGGGCCTCTCCTTGAGCTGTAAGCCCCGACAACCATTTTAAAGCACTTTCCCCTTTGATTTTGAATTCAAATATACTGTTGTTTTCAATCTTTCTTTGTTGAGCAACTAACCCGAAAACATGGAAGCTCTACAACTGAGTAAGTGTTTATCCACTTTCGTTTACTGCTTTCATATATATAACTGTATTGGGGGGCTGCTCACTGTAAGTCTTCTTTCACAAACCTTTATATACATGTCAAAATATCTACCGTGTAATACTAGTATATCTATTTAGAATTTTCCCTAGCAACTACGTCTAGCACTAGGTAAAGCCCTGTTGATCACTCTTAAATGCAGATAAAACTAGATCCCACATAGGATTACCAGATACAGTCTTCCCTCCTCTTGGGGTTAAACAATATGGAGACATGAAAGGCAGCATTCTCGGTGAACCCTTTCTCAGACTGTCACCCTTAGAAATTTTCAAAGAAACTCTAACTCCCCAGAGATTATCTTTTCTCCGTGAATGGCATCTCTTGAGTTTCTTCCAAATTCTCGAACTTTCCAGGCTTGATCAATTCTCTGTGAATAGCCTGTCTTGAATTTCTCGTGGTTTGGGGACCCACAGGCTTCTTAAAAGTAGCCCCGCCTCCTCTTGGGCGTTGTACAAGGACCCGTCGGCTTCTTAGAAGTTTTTACAGCTTCCTCTTAGGCTTTGTATAATGATTCTTCCTCAGCGAAGAGAGCCTCCTCTTGGGCTTTGTACAAATTGTCTCTTCGGCTTCCTAAAAGTTTCCTGCCTCCTCTTATGCTTTGTACAAATTATCCCGACGACCTCTTAAAGGTATAGGAACAGAAACTAGTCATCTTAGTAGAGCAGTCTTTCAAAAGAGTCTAGGACTTCATCCCTTAACATACCAGCCTTCTCTCAGGCATCATACAAGATGCCTTCTCTATCTAAGAATCTACTTCTCAAACACCAGTAGACTTGAACAGTCTCAATACCCTTGGGATTTCCCATTTCCTTAAAGAACAGGAAATAACCCTGATCCTCCGATCACAACCTTACTCATAATCTTTCTCTTTATAAGAACTAATTTTCTCTTTTATCCCACACACCGGACCTGTCACTCAACTGAAACAGCCACCAGCACAAGTAGCCTCCTCTTGGGCTTTGAACAAATGATTCTCCCCAGCGGAGCTAACCCTTTTAGCCTCCATCTCGGGCTTCGTACGAGATACAAAACACTCTCTTGTTGAGTATAAAAGACTCTCTTGTTGAGTCACCAATCTTTTAGCCTCCGTCTTGGGCTTCGTACAAGACACAAAAAACACTCTCTTGTTGAGTATAAAAGACTCTCTTGTTGAGTCACCTAACCTTTTACCCTCCATGTCGGGCTTCGTACGAAATACAAAACACTCTCTTGTTGAGTATAAAAGACTCTCTTGTCGAGTCACCAACCCTTTTAGCCTCCATCTTGGGCTTTGTACAAGACACAAAAACACTCTCTTGTTGAGTATAAAAGACTCTCTTGTTGAGTCAGTCCCCTTTTAGCCTCTGTCTTGGGCTTCGTACGAGACACATAATCACTCTCTTGTTGAGTATAAAAGACGCCAGTTGAGTCAATCAACCTTTTAGCATCAAAGTTGTGCCTTGCTCATAACATACAAACATCAACAGCTCCTCTTTAGAGATGACAAATTCTCTCTCAGTCAAGACCCTTTAGCTTCACATCTCGGGCTTTAAACAAGATACAAATAGACCCTTCAGCTTCACATCTTGGGCTTTGAACAAGATACAAACACCTTTCGCTTCACGTCTTGGGCTTTGAACAAGACACCCAAACAACTTTTTTTTCCTCCCACAGAATAGGAGGAACTACGATCGCTCTGATTTCCCTGTTTCGTTAAACGAGAATACGTAGGCATAAGATTGTAAAATCTTAGCGAGCATACTAATCAAAAACCCAAAATCCCATGTATCAACCCCCAAAAGCACCAAATCTTAACGTCTTGCCAAAAACCCCACAAATGGTCTAAATATTCTATTCTTAACAAAATAACCGAGGAGAGGCCCACATCTTAATAGCATCTGTAAACCAACAGTTTTGACTGTTTAACCGCAGTTTGCAAGCAGGGTTAATTGGAGACATCTATTTCCCTTCCTTCATCAGCTTGAATAGGATAAAAAATGAATCGACGTGTAGTACTCCAGAGCGACAGTGCTTAAGAACCACATCTAAAATCGCTCGTTTCAAAAAAAATGGCGCCCACCGTGGGGCTTACTTCTCTTTCTTACAATCTTCGGTAGAAACCTTAAGTTCAGAAATGCCGTAGAAAGGGCGACTTCACTAGGGACGACCATTCCTTCTTCTATCTCTTACGATGAACTTCAAAGTTCACAGAAATGGCAAATCTACTGGGGAGTCATTGTCTGTTAGTATCATAGGATCATAGAGGTCTATGATGATTAAGATAAATATATATACTGCTTTTCCTAATTGACATCTGTGTTTATTTTTCTGCTAATGGGAATGCGTGTGATGCCGCATGTGAAAAGATTGAGTATACACCTAAGATAGGTGACGGCAATGCGGGTAATCTTGCGGGGAGTGAATCCCAGTTAAGAGTCCCCGATCGACCATCAAACTCAGTGGAGACTCCCTTTGCAGATACATTACCTATACGACTTCGGTTGTTGAAAGTAGTGTGGTCGACTGGGTTATCTGAGAAGCTGAGATTTTTAGTAGACTTAAGCCATTTTGTAGTGCGGAAGCTATCAGAAATAGTTGTCACGCGATACTACCCTCTGTTGCACCCCAAAATTTGCCCTCCTTACTTTAGTACTAACTGGCTTATGTTTCATTTCATTTTTGCATTATCATGTGTGCATATCATTGGTTCTTAGCATTGGGTCAAGGTGCCTGAGGCAAGTTCAAGAGGAGAAGATGTTCTTCAAAGGGTCAAGCAAGAGAGTTCAAGTGGATCACTTTCTCCTAACCAGTGCAGAGATTAGGGTTTTGGGATTCTTGGGTTTATTACTCCAATGGGCAAGCTCCTTGGGTTTTTATCATCACCAAATGGCATATCTTATCTTTGTTGGAGAGGATACACATCATATTCAGAGGAATTTGGATTTGGAGACTGTGCTATTTCCTCCTAGACTGAGGGTACCAAAACTAGGGTTTGGTATAAAGTCAGTTTATTTATGAGTTTTTGGGAAAGACTTGATTCCATGGTATTCCTTGGGTCCCTAAGTATCTAGGGATGGGAGGTTGTCCATCAGTTTGGTTCAGGAGAGATTTAATTGGCCAATGGATTGTAAATCAGGTGAAAGTCAACAGTGAGAGGGGAAGTCAACTGTGGAATCTTGAGGTTCTCTCCAAGGTTTTCAAGGTCTCACATCCTCATATGGTCTTCAAGAGTCAAGTTTCATGCCATTTATCAAGAATCAAGGGTTGGTGCAAAAGTAACTAAATATGGAAATGACCTATAATTTGAAAGTTTCCTTTTTGGGCAAGTTCCTACATTACATTCACCTTGACTTTTTGGGCAAGTTCCTACATTACATTCACCTTGACCTAGGCAATTGTTTTGGTGCCTTACAACAACTATGCCAGAAGGTTGTTACCTTTCTTTAACAGGGTGGATTTTCATCATGTGCCCCGAGCTGAGAATCAGATGGCTGATGCATTAGCAACGTTGGCATCCATGTATAAGGTGAACCATTGGAATGAAACTCCGTCGATTAGAATCATGCGTCTAGATAGACCGGCTTTTGTGTTTGCAATCGAAGATGTGTCTGATGGCAAACCGTGGTATCATGATATTAAGGGTTTTCTGAAGAGACAAGAGTATCCAGAGGGTGCCTCCACCAAGGATAAGAAGACTCTGAGAAGGTTGGCAGGAAATTTCTTTCTGAACAAGGATGATGTATTATATAAGAGGAACTTCGATATGGTCTTGCTACGTTGTGTTGATGAGCACGAGGCAGGTTTGTTGATGGAGGAAGTTCACGAGGATTCTTTCGGTACTCATTCCAGTGGACACACCATGGCTAGAAAGTTGTTGAGGGCAGGATATTATTGGATGACTATGGAGTCTGATTGTTTCAAGTACGCCCGAAAGTGCCACAAATGCCAGATTTATGCAGATAAGATGCATGTACCACCTACGCCTCTAAATGTTTTGTCATCTCCTTGGCCTTTTGCAATGTGGGGCATAGATATGATTGGGAAGATTGAGCCCACAGCTTCCAATGGGCATCGTTTCATTTTGGTTGCCATTGACTATTTCACAAAGTGGGTGGAGGCAGCCTCGTACGCCAATGTCACCAAGCAAGTCGTAGCCCGGTTTATAAGGAAGGATATCATCTATTGTTATGGGGTCCCGAAAAGAATCATTACTGATAATGGCTCGAATTTGAACAACAAAATAATGAAGGAATTATGGCAGAGTTTCAAGATCGAGCATCACAATTCTTCTCCATATCGTCCGAAGATGAATGGTGCTGTTGAGGCGACGAATAAGAATATCAAGAAGATTGTATAGAAGATGGTGGTAACGTATAAAGACTGGCATGAAATGCTACCTTATGCTCTACATGGTTATCGTACTTCGGTGCGTACGTTAACTAGGGCAACCCCTTTCTCATTGGTATATGGTATGGAAGCAGTTTTACCCTTAGAGGTCGAGATTCCATCTTTGAGAGTTCTGGCAGATGTGAAGCTTGATGAAGCTGAATGGGTGCGTTCCAGATTGGATCAGTTAAACCTTATTGAATAAAAGAGATTGGCAGCCATCACACATGGTCGGTTGTATCAGAGCAGGATGAAGCACGCCTTTGAGCAGAAAGTGCGTCCTCAGAGTTTTCAGACAGGTGAATTGGTTTTGAAAAGGATCCTTCCTCCTCAGACAGATCACAGGGGCAAATGGACTCCAAACTACGAAGGGCCATATGTGGTGAGAAAGGTTTTTTTAGTGGAGCCTTACTACTTTCAACTATGGATGGCAAAGATTTTACATCCCCTGTGAACGCAGACGTAGTCAAAAAATACTTCGCGTAAAAGAGACCCGCTGGACATAAAAAGAAAGTCCAGGCAAAAAAGGGGCATCCCGACGAACCATAAAAAGGAAAAGGTTCGGGCAAAAGTTAGGGATAAAGTGTAAGAAGAGATGTGTAAACCCGCAAAGTTGAAAACCTGAAAAGGTAACTTTGGCAAAAATGGGTATCCCGATGGATTGAAAACCCGAAAAGGGCGACCCAGGCAAAAGTTAGGTATTTATAAGCGAAAGGCTATGGTCTGCGTTTGATCTGTGAACACTCTCGATACCTGGAAGTTCTGAAAGAAAGGAATCAGTACAGTTAGTTTCTTCGAAGGTCAAGATATTTGTGGATAAGCAAGTCATATGGGTCATAGCTGAGTCAAATCATGGTGGATATCTGTTCCCACATTGCCGACATGTGTATTTTCTTTTTGCTTTTGCACAATTACCTCTTTTTAGGAATTGCTTCCTATTGTAAATGCCTATTTACAGGCCATTTTTCTCAATAAAATATTCATTTCACTCAAAGAGCTTCCCATTGTTTGTTTTACTTTTACTGTTTTGTTTGCAAAAAAACGTCCGATATTTTTGATAAACATTGCATATAAAATTTTGAGCTTTGCGGAACATAACGAAAAGCAATATAAATTACTTAGGCGTTAACGGTGATAGCCATGTTGTGGCACATTCTATTTTGTTGTTATTTGACTTGCAGGGTAACAGCATTGTACTCCCCCAGTAGGTTGCTCTCCCCAGCATCGAGATTACATTTTCCTCAGCAGAGCAGACCTTCTCCAGCAGGAGACTTGGGGAGTATTTTCTCCAGATCAAGGCGTTATTTCCCCACAGAATCAGGGTGTTCACCTTCCCCATCCAGTCAGGAAGCGTGCTTTCACCGACGATGTCAGGTTCTAGTCCCCAGCAAGAAGGGAGTAAAGTCATTCTCCCCATCAGCAGGCTAAGTACAACAGTATCCCCAAGCAGGATATTATCATGGACTGTTTTCAGTAGCAGACTTCCAGTTCCGCTATTGGCGTTCATCCTTAACTCCCCCAGCAGAGGAGAAATCTCAGGTTTTAGATGTTGCCTTCAGTGAAAGACAGGTGTGGCCCCCGGTAGTTCTTTCGGGATTCCATCCCCAGCAGAAGTTGTTGATCCAAAGAGTCGATCAGTATGACCCTTCTCAGCAGAGTTCCTGGATTCAGAGGATAATTTATTTTTGTCATCCCCAGCTAAATTGATCTTTTCTCTCCGACATTTATTTTGCTGGAGGGCTCCTTTGGCATATCATAAGCATTCGCATTGCATCCGCAAACGCGCAGTATTTCCATTTCGTATGGAGCATTACATTTGCATTTGAAGCATAAGCCAGGTTGGATACTTTCCTTGCCAGTTCTCTTTCTCAGCAGAGATGGCATAACTCAGGAGATCTTGGAGGGATGCGTTCCTCATATTTGTGTTCCCCGGCAGAGTCTTTTATTTAGACTTCACCTTCCCCAACGGAGTCATCTTGACTGTGGATTTTGAGTCGGTTGGGAGTTTGCCTTTGTTTGGCCCTTATGTGAAATCCCGTTCTCACCTGGTAGTCAATTTTTGCTTGACATATTTTGCTGGCCAATTTCCCTTTATCAGCAGGGATAGCATTTGTTTGGCTAGATCTCTTTATCAGGAGAGATATCAATCTTTCGGGTATGTTCTTCGTCAGTTCCCTTTATCAGCAGGGATGGCATTTGTTTTGCTAGATCTCTTTATCAACAGAGATAACAATCTTTTGGATATTTCTTTCGCTAGTTCTCTTTATCAGCAGGGATGACATTCATTTTGCTAGTTCTCTTTATCAGCAGAGATGGCAATCTTTTGAAGATTTCTTTCGCTAGTTCCCTTTATCAGCAGGGATGGCATTCATTTTGCTAGTTCTCTTTATCAGCAGAGATGGCAATCTCTTGAAGGTTTATTTTGCTAGTTCCCTTTATCAACAGGGATGGCATTCATTTTGCTAGTTCTCTTTATCAGCAGAGATAGCAATCTTTTGGATACTTTCTTCGTCAGTTCCCTTCATCAGCAGGGATGGCATTTTGCTAGTTCTCTTTATCAGTAGAGATGGCAATCTCTTGAAGGTTTATTTCGTCAGTTCCCTTTATCAGCAGGGATGGCATTTGTGTTGCTAGTTCTCTTTATCAGCAGAGATGGCAATCTCTTGAAGGTTTATTTCGTCAGTTCCCTTTATCAACAGGGATGGCATTTGTGTTGCTAGTTCTCTTTATCAGCAGAGATAGCAATCTCTTGAAGGTTTATTTCGTCAGTTCCCTTTATCAGCAGGGATGGCATTTCTGTTGCTAGTTCTCTTTATCAGCAGAGATAGCAATATCTTAAAGGTTTATTTCGTCAGTTCCCTTTATCAGCAGGGATGGCATTTGTTTTGCTAGTTCTCTTTATCAGCAGAGATGGCAATCCTTGGAACACTTTCTTCGTCAATTCCCTTTATCAGCAGGGATGGCATTTGTTTTGCTAGTTCTCTTTATCAGCAGAGATAACAATCCTTTGAAGATTTTCTTTTCGTCAGTTCCCTTTATCAGTAGGGATGGCATATTTCGAGATGCCTTTGTCAGTTCTCTTTATCAGCAGAGATGACGTAACTTGGGAGAGTTTGTTTCACTTTATACCCAGCATAGCTAGCACTCGTCTGCGTTGCGACAGTACATCATTTATGGCTAGTTCTCCAGCGAAGGATTGCAAATTTCCGGGTTCTTTGGTATTCAATCTCCGTGCATCCCGAATGTCTGAGAGTCGTCGCTATCATACCTTCAGGACCAAGTTGATTGAATAGGGGCAGCTGTTGCACCCCAAAATTTGCCCTCCTTACTTTAGTACTAACTGGCTTATGTTTCATTTTATTTTTGCATTATCATGTGTGCATATCATTGGTTCTTAGCATGAGGTCAAGGTGCCTGAGGCAAGTTCAAGAGGAGAAGATGTTCTTCAAAGGGTCAAACAAGAGATTTCAAGTGGATCACTTTCTCCCAACCAGTGCAGAGATTAGGGTTTTGAGATTCTTGGGTTTATTGCTCCAATGGGCAAGCTCCTTGGGTTTTTATCATCACCAAATGGCATATCTTATCTTTGTTGGAGAGGATACACATCATATTCAGAGGAATTTGGATTTGGAGACTATGCTATTTCCTCCTAGACTGAGGGTACCAAAACTAGGGTTTGTTATAAAGTCAGTTTATTTCTGAGTTTTTGGGCAAGACTTGATTCCATGGTATTCCTTGGGTCCCTAAGTATCTAGGGATGGGAGGTTGTCCATCAGTTTGGTTTAGGAGAGATTTAATTGGCCAATGGATTGTAAATCAGGTGAAAGTCAACAGTGAGAGGGGAAGTCAACTGTGGAATCTTGAAGTTCTCTCCAAGGTTTTCAAGGTCTCACATCCTCATATGGTCTTCAAAAGTCAAGTTTCATGCCATTTATCAAGAATCAAGGGTTGGTGCAAAAGTTACTAAATATGGAAATGACCTATAATTTGAAAGTTTCCTTTTTGGGCAAGTTCCTACATTACATTCACCTTGACTTTTCATCATCAAAGAAGCTTCAAATGAATTTTTCTCCAACATGAAGGTTGAAGATCGTTTTCTCCTCTTTCCAACAAGTACTAGTGGATCTCCACATCATTTGGGGAACTCAAGTTATGACCAAAAGAAGGCAAAGTGGTTTTTAGGGTTCCATTTCACAACTTTGGCATAGTGACCTATAATTTATTCCATTGCTTCATGTCACATGCTAACATCAACGGACACTCCTCAAGGATCATTTTAGGCCTTTGAATCAAGTGAATCCATGGTGTATTTATCACTTATTCTCCATTATTCAAAATTGCCAAGTCATTAAAAACTCATGAATCAAAATGTTTCAAGGCCCAATTTCAATGTGGGTGTGATTAGCAATTAGAAGTTAAGTGATCCATCATGAAATGTTTGAATATCCATGCATCGAAGAAGGTGTACTTAACATTATGTGATTTTCCAAAATTGCCCAAAACTCACTAAACAAGGAATTACCAAGGCCCAAATCATTATCAGTAAAAAACCCTAATATATTTAAACCAATTCATGCATGGTTAGGTCAGAGAGACACGTGATATTTGGAGGAGAAAAGAGTTTCAACCCTAACTCTTGAATTCATTGAATCTCTCAATCCACAGGGATTTTTCTCAAAATTCCTTCACAACATTCGTCCTTGGGATCCCTAGAGTACAAATTGCCCATCTTTGGAAGCTGAAAGCAAGGATAAAGGGTTGCACCATCTCCGGTTAGTGATGATTTTCACGATCCCAAAACTCAGTTTTTAAACATGCATAATGTTGTGTGATGCTCACTGATCATCATGATATATTTTATTTTGAATATGGACGTGTATTATGTGCGTATTGTGAGTTTCAAGTTTTGGAACCATAACTTATTTTGTGCGAATTTCTTGATGTGATGACTGTTTGTGATTTTTAATGGGAGATTCGAGATCCTGGTGAAAATCTGGTTGGATTGGTATATTGGTTTGCAGTTTCTGGAAAATTTCAAGTTGGTGTTTATCCAAGATGATGATCAGAACCTTAATCCCGTCGCCGGAGATATTTGCAGGTCGCCGGAGGAATTTTGGGGAAGATGACGTTGTGGCTGTTGGATCTAGGGATCTGACGGTCCATAGCGTGCCACGTTTTATCTCATTTATTTTTTTTCTGATTTTAATTTAGTAATTGTGTGTTTATCACCCCACCGTTCTTACCATGTGCATCCAATCATGTTTTTCTATTTTAATTACTTTTTGTTATGATGACTTAATCTCATACGTCTGATCCATCAGACGGCTAATAATTTGACAGCGAATAAAAATAACCATGTGTCGTGCACATGGGCGTCCATGGTGTGCTGACCAATTGCGTGTGTGGTGTGTATAAAACTTATGGTGTGCACGTGAATCCTGGCCTTTGATCTTAAATACTTGATGTTTGTGTTTACTTAATGATGGACGCAGGATCAATCTGGTGGTAAGCACGCAGTCAACATGGTTGACTGAGGTCCACGCGTGGACATTTTTTTTTATTTTGTTTTTTCTGATGGGTTTATGTTTGGGCTCGCTAACGACACCCCCACCCTTCAGCCTATATTCTCTTTCAACGTGTTTTATTTACTTTCCACACCCCCCTTGTGCATTTCATTATTTTTTATTTTATTTATTTATTACATTTTCTTTTTTAATTATTAAAAATAGTTAATTGCATTTAAAAAATCCCAGAAAATTCATGCATCATATTTATCATTTTATAAAATTTTCACAAATTTTATTTTTTATTTTTATTTTATTTTTTATCATCTAAATTAAATATTTGTTTATTTTCTTTTTGAATTACTCATATCATGCATACTTAAAATTGTTTATTTTATTTCTCTGCATCCATAAAACATTTTCAATCCATCCTTTTTGCATTTGTTAGATAATATTCTGAAGTGCATTAAAATATTTTTCCCTCATTTTTAAAATCATTTCACATTGCATTTTAGTCCTTTCCTTTTGCATATTGAACCCTACCTCTCATCTGATCTTTGCATAATTGTTTGAGTGACTAACATCTTGAATTTTTGCAGGAATTTTTGGTATTTGGTTTGTTTCTGGTTGAGCAATGTTGATATTTATTTTGGCAATTTTAGAAGTTGTCTCTCTAATTATTTGATTGCTTTCACTTGAGATCTTCTTGTATGCATATTTCTGATCATGCCTGAGTTTTTGTTTGAGAAGGCACTTGTGCCATTGCTTGGGGGTTTGTTTCTTTGATTTCTTAATTCATGTTTGGTTGTTATTGGTCACTTAATTGCCATTGTATGTCTTTGCTTGGGTTTCATCTATCTCATTTCTTTTACGTATGTCTGTTTCGTACTAACCTTTTATGCAGGGACTAAGGTAAGTTATTTGAGGGTATGGATAAGTATCCATGTTCACCCTTACTCTTTCCTCCTCTCATCTTTTTACTTTCTTTAGGTTTAGGTCGTCGTCAAACCTCACTAACCGTAGGTCACCCATGCATGATAACATTAGGACTCTTAGTTCCCCTTTAGAGTTGCCCTTGTGTCTTCTCTCTTCTCATCTCAGAACTTCTTGAAAACACTTAATAAGAATAAAGTGTATTGCGCACGAGTCTTAAGCGTGGGTAATGAGAAATGAGGGGCTTCCTCTCATCTTTCTAGAGTGCTTAGCGAGCGTCCTGTCTTGGGACGATGCGTTAAGTATTCGCCACTGTGCCCTAGACTTTGGTGCAATGCAACTTATGAACTAACTTAAGTCACTTCTGTCCTAAAAAATACAAACCAACTTCAAACCTTTTTGTCCTTCGGGATTGTCAAACTAAAGGCTATTTTCAAAAAGGGCACGTTACTTTCCGTCTGAGTCGCAAACAGGCATCGACCCTAACTGCCGGACGCGAACTTAACGTCGCTCATAAAAAACACAAAAAGAACTTGGTCTGAACTACGTTGACTCTGAATTCCCCATTGCACAAAGGGGGTACGTAGGCCTAGGACGTCGACGTCCTACCAAGTCTGTCTTTGTTTTCCCCTTCCTCGTGTCAGTACAGCCCTAGATGATAGTATAACTCACCCTTAGAAAAGACAATAAGCGTGGATCCCATCGAGTACGATGGACGCGTGGGGTGCTAGCACCTTCCCCTCGCCTAACCGACTCCCGAACCCAGGTTATGGTTGCGATGACCATTCCTTTCCCTCTTCCTCAGGTTTATGCGGTGTTCCCTTTCCCTCTCTTGGGATAAATTTACATGGCTGGCGACTCTGTTTTTCCGCGCCACTCTCGCGTTTGTACCTGGATGAAAATCTTGGGAGCGACACCCTCATCTGAGGCCACTCTAGGATACATTAGCTCACTGGCGATCCGCTTGCTGTTGTTATCCTAAGAGGGGTCAATGATTTTGCGGACAGGTACAAAAATCACCAGTATAAACCTTTGGGGTGGGGGGGTAGAGCCTTGACTTCATGACACCGACCCTTTGACCCCATGTTTTTTCTATGTTTTTGTGTGCTGCATTCATACATTCATTAAAAAAACATTAAAACAAAAAAAAATATTCTCTTGTAGTCTCTCTTTTTCAAACTAAACTAAGACAATGATTGCAAATGTCAGAGAAAAAGATTGCGCTACTGGATTTTGGTAGAAGGAAAACTCATAAGTACACCTTCAAAGTTCCAAAACTAGAGGATTTAAGAGGGTAGGCAAGGATGATAACCAACCCTGAGGCTTTCAGAGCTAAATATGGAGGATTACTGTCCTTGTTAAGGGTCCATGTAATTGAAGGAATTCTGTCTACACTAATCTAGTTCTTCGATCCGGTCTATCACTGTTTCACATTCCCAGATAATCAACTAGCACCAACGCTGGAGGAATACTCTCACCTGACTGATCTACACATTACTGATCAAGCTCCATTTTCTAGACTGGAAGAAATTCCAAAGGATCAAACCATTGCAAGAGCAATCTGTTTGGACGAGTCAGAGGTCAGGACTCACATGACCACTAAGGGTGGAATCCAGGGTTTGCCAGCCCAGTTCTTGACAAAGAAAGCCCTATATTTTGCTAGTATAGGGAACGTGGCCGCTTTCGAGAGCATATTTGTTTTGCTCACCTACGGGTTGTTTTTGTTTCCCAACATTGATAACTTTGTAGATATCAACGCCATTAAGATTTTTCTTATTGGAAACCTTGTACCAACTCTGCTCGCAGATGCTTATCATTCGGTACACTTAAGGAATTTGTATAGTGGAGGAATGATCACATGTTGTGTACCCCTGCTGTACAAATGGTTCACTTCTCACTTGCCCAAGTCTGCTGCATTTTAGGATCAAAAGAATACTTTACGTTGGTCGCAGAGAGTCATGTCTCTTACCAACTCTGACATCGATTGGTACAATCGAATCTATGACGGGATCAGGATCATTGACCGTTGTGGAAATTTCCCAAATGTACCCCTTATAGGAACTAAGGGAGGAATCAATCATCATCCCATTTTAGTTCGTCGTCAATTTGGATACCCGATGAGGCATATCCTGCGTAATGCTCATCTGGAAGGTTTTTTCTTCAAGGAAGGAGAAAATGACAGAGCACTAAAGACAGAAATAGTGCATGCCTGGAAACACGTTCATAGGAAAGGACGAGAATCTCTAGGGAAACCGGACTGTGTCTCGGTGGATCCTTATCTCCATTGGGTACAAACTAGATCTCTCAAGCTAAGGATACCTTACCCTCGTCAGGAAGTTCTTCCATTAAGGGAATCTGCCCTTTATTTTATGTCTGAGACAGAAAAACTTCAGGTTACTCTCAACAAAGTTCAGCAGGAAAAGAGGGCTTGGAGGAACAAGTACCGCATTCTCAATGTGGAGTGCAAGAAAATACAACAGCTGTTAAGAGAAAAGGATGCTCTGATTGATATTTTAGAGAAACATGCTGTAGAGAATCAGGATGACCAGAGGAATTTTCTCGCTCCTTTCACTTGGCAAAAGGAATGACAACCCGACAACGATCGAAGAGCCCCGGTCAAAGAAAAGGAAAATACCAGAATCAGCACCTGAGCTCTCCTCAGAGAGGACTCAGGATCCATAAGCTTAGATTTTATTTTACAGCACTTTGTAATCTACTGTATTTCCATTTCTGCAATCCTTTGAATTCAATAAAATGGGGTTTCCCCACTGTTTGATATTTGCAATCCAATTATCGAAGTTTATTTTGATTAAACAAAAAAATGTACAATTAATATAATCATTGCATTCATCATTCTCACATAACGCATTCTTCTTACCTACGAATCTCATGTTTGCGTCTCGACTCTAGAGTCAAACTGTCTCATTCGTACAATACTCGGGCCAATCGTCAGAAAAAGATGAATGATCTCGAGGAAGAGAATAGAGAGTTGAGAGAAGAGATCGACACTCTGAAAGAGGATCTGAGAAAGCTTCATAACGACATGCAAGCTCTAGCAGAAGCTCAAATGCAGCAACAAAGGACTGTGATCTCAGAGATCACATCAACGCCCGTAGTGGAGAAGTATGATCCTAGGTACAGAATGCCGAAAGATCGTCCCTGGGGAATGCCACTTAACTATATCCCGGAAGGATATATTCCGCCGATCAGTGGAGATCCAGAAACTTCGGCAGGAGCCGCTAGGCCTGCAGGTTACAAACTTCGGGAAAGAGAAGATGCCAGGGGCATACCAACAACTCCTGAAGGTTACAAACTTCGGGAGGCACCAAGATTCGTTGTCGTAGTAACGGTACCGCCCCCCTGTGGTGCATAATGTCTCGGAAGGACAAATTCCACTAATACCTTCTGAAATGAGGGAAAGTATGTTCGACAGAATGGATGAGTTCCAGGAACAGTTCCTGGAGATGCAGAAAGAACTGCAAGCTCTTCGCGATCAGGATTTATTTAGAAAGGACACCGCGGACCTTTGTTTGGTCCCCGATGTGAAAGTTCCACACAAGGTCTAGGTACCTGACTTTGAAAAATACAAGGGTAACTCTTGCCCTCAGAGCCATCTGGTGATGTATGCTCGGCGAATGTCAACTCAGACAAAGAACCAGGAGCTACTGATCCATTATTTCCAGGATAGTTTAACCAGTGCCGCACTCAAATGGTACATGGGTTTAAACCACGCCACGATTGGCACCTTCAGAGATCTTGGCGCTGCCTTCGTTCAACAATATAAATACAATCTGGACATGGCACCGGACATAGATCAACTCAGATCAATGTCACAAAAGGACAAGGAAACCTTTAAGGAGTACGCTCAAAGATGGTGTGAAATTGCCGCCCAGATTTTTCCACCTCTTGAGGAAAAAGAGATGACAAAGATTTTCTTATAAACCTTGAGCTCATTTTACTACGACAGAATGGTTGCCAGTGCGCCCGGTGACTTCACCGAAATGGCGGGCATGGGAGTTCGTTTTGAGGTAGTCGTCCGAGAAGGACGTTTAGTAAAAGACGCTGGATCATCAAGCAGTACAAAAAAATACGGTAGTGCTATCCCTAAGAAAAAAGAGCAAGATATTGGGAATATCTCTCTCAGAAAGCAAAGGCGACGATATCAACCAGTAGCAGCTGTAACTCCTGCTATCAATCCTGCGCCTATTCCTACGTATCAACCTCAGGTTGCTCAGAGCCAACCTAATCAACAATAATTTAAGCAAAGGACACAATAGTCTCTTCAGCAGACTCGTCCTCCATACAACAACAACCGTGCAACACGACCACTAGGGTTTGATCCTATACCTGTGTTGTACGCAGAACTGTTTCCCTTATTACTTTTCAAGGGGAATGTCCAAACCAAGTTTCCTCTTACAGTACCGGAAAATCCGCCTTTCTGGTTTAAAACGGATCAGACTTGTCCTTATCATCAAGGAGGACTAGGGCATAACATAGAAAACTGCCTCAGTTTCAAATCCGACGTGCAAAAGCTTGTTAGGAGCGGGGTATTATCTTTCAAAGATACGAATCCGAATGTTCTCACGAACCCGCTGCCTCAACACGAGAAAGCTGTGGTAAATTTGATAGAAGGAGAATCCAATAACAACTATCAAAGTCACGATGTACTCTTATTGAGGGCCAATTTGGTCAAGATGCATTGTAGACAGATTGGGTACAGCCATGTGCCACCCCATAATTATCACCAGTGTGATATCTTCTATAAGAACAATCAGGGATGTTCTGTGGTGCAAGCAGCTCTACAGGAACAATTGGATCTCGGATGGATCCAGGAGCATCGAGTTCGTGGAGTCAACATGACTTATATGAGTTCCAACATCATTCAGAACCACGACATCCGTACGATGAATGTCAACTTGGTGGCAATGCACTCAAGGAAAAGCCAGTATCATAATTTGCCGCGGCACGATTATAATTCCTGTCTGACTTGCTCGGTAAATAAACAGGGATACTCTTTTGTACAAGAGGCCCTCCAGCGTCAGATGGATCTTTGGTGGATCCATGACTACCATGATAGAAATCAGTATCAAGTGAATATGATTCAAATCTTCGATATTCGTTTGATGAATACCAGCTTGGTGGAGTTGCACGCTACACAAGTTCAACTCGGTTTTCTCACTTCACATGATTATCTGAGCTGTAAAGTATGTTGTGAGAGTAACCAAGGGAACCCTACTTGGCATCAGAGTCAGGATGTCCGATCTACGGAAACAGATCTAGTGGGGTTACACTGCATTCAAAGCAGACGTGGCCAGGTGCTACCGCATAACTACGAGCGCTTTAGGGTCTGCTCGGAAAATAATCAAGCATGTTACCTCGTGCAAGCAGCTTTTCTGGGTCAGTTGGACCGTAAAGAGATTCGACCGTGTCCAAGTTCTGGGTCCATCAACTGGACACCAGACTATTTCGCTGATCAAATCAAAGATGTTATCGTAATTTCTGATCATGAGAGGACCAAAGATGTTTGTACCATCATCCCTCTACTTGACGAATCGAAAGTTCCTAACCAGGAATTGATTGAAGTTATTTACGATAGTCAGAAAAATCAGAAGGCTCATGTAGTTATCTATCTACCAGGACCAGTGCCGTATGAATCAACTAAGGCTATTCCTTACAAATACGGTGCAACAACAGTCAAGAATGGAAAGGAAATCCATTACCCTCCGTCGTGAATATTGCAGACATCATTTGAGTAACACGGAGTGGTGGAATCGTCAATAGAGGAGTTGGAGAACCTAACAGAGAAAAGGAACCTTAAACAGAAGTTCCCAATCCACCAGTTGGTCAATCCAGTAATCCCAACCTTTCAAAAAACAATGATGAGATGCTAAAGCTCATCCAAAGGAGTGAATACAAAATTGTCGATCAGCTGTTACAAACTCCTTCAAAGATCTCAGTGCTATCACTTTTACTCAGTTCCGAAGCCCACAGAGAGGCTCTACAGAAAATCTTAGAGCAGGCCTTTGTGGAAGAGGATGTGTCAATACGACAATTCGATAGCATTGTCTCTAACATCATTTCCTACAACAACTTGGGATTTAGTGATGAGGAATTTCCAGAAGAAGGAAAAAGCCACAACATGGCACTCAATATCACAGTTAATTGCCAGGACGATGCCTTAGTCAGCGTACTGGTAGATACTGGATCGCCTCTCAACATCATGCCGAAATCCACTCTAATACAACTATCATTCAAAGGACCTCCGATGAGAGGCAGTCATGTCACCGTCAAAGCATTTGACGGATCCAGGAAAATAGTTATCGACAAAGTCGACCTTCTCATAACTATCGGTCCTCACACTTTCCTAGTCACTTTCTAGGTCATGGACATCCGGGCAATATACAACTGCTTATTAGGAAGACCTTGAATACACCAGGCTGGGGCAGTCATTTCGACACTTCACCAGAAACTGATGTTTGTCAAGAATGACTAACTCGTCATGGTCTGCGGAGAACAAGCCCTGATCGTGAGTAACCTTTCATTATCCACTTGTGTAGAACCCGAGGAGGTTGTTGAGACTCAGTTCCAAGCGCTTTCGGTGAGCAATGAGGATCAACTAGAGAAAGGAACATCGATTTACTCGTAAAAAGATGCCCTCAAAGTAATCGAGAGCAACAACGCAAAAGGATGGGGACAGCTTGTCATTCCTACTGGTAATAAAACAAAGAAGGGTCTTGGTTTCTCCTTAACCTGTACTCAGACTGCTACTAGTGATGAAAGTTTTCATCCCATTCAGAATTTCTTCCATAGTGGAGGTTTCCTTAACCCAGTGTCTCAAGAAGTATATACCATCAACGAGGGAGATGCCTCCGACACAGATGAAGAATGGGAGTCCTATCTTAATGAGGACGACTATATGTCTCAGGAAGAGGTGCCTACGCCATTTTGCTATCCCGCACAGAGTCTGAGATTTATACAAAGGTCAGATGTCGAAATGATATACGGAGATTGTGATCCGGAAGGATGACGTGCTCCGCCGAATTCATTAGAGGAGGATACTCTAATGAAAGACAGCTTTGACTAGGACTACTATGGCCCGATGGATGGTCTGCCGATGTGGCAGCCGTACCCAGGAGACTTGGGGCAAGAAAATCAGCTGAACGATGAAAATCAGATGAGCATCATTGAAAAGAATACCTGCGTCCCCACCAGGTCATGGGATCAACACTCAGGTCATTTAGAAAATATCTAGTGCAACGATGAATTTGCAAAGTTTGCAGGACTAGAATTCACCAACTATGCCTTTCCTGAGGTCAACGTCATTGAGAGAGATAACTCCTCCAGTTCTAAAGAAGTGTGGGACACCTTAGGACAACCGAGTGGCAAATACGACTTCTTGGTCAAGTATACCGCTCCTGAAAGCTCTCGTATCAGGCTCGAGGACATCCAGCCAACTGGATGGGGAGACATACCTGAGAGCACAAATACTTTGCAAAATACAACCGAGGAATCCTCCTACGATAACTCTGCATGGGAGACAGATTCCAATGATCTTGCTCCATCAGAAATCAGCGTTATTTCTGAGGGCAAGTCAAGGAAGATACCAGACTCTATGATTCACCGAGGAGTTCGCCGCCAATGGGCTGTAGTCGAAGTTCCTAAGATTGTTCATAAGTCAAAGTAATTGCCGTCTTTATCTTAACCTTTCACCCTGCCCAGGTGAAGCAGATGTTTTGATAGGGCTCACTTTCTGTAAATATCCCTCTTCGCTTTGCCCAAAGCGACAGAGTTTTGTTTTATAGGGCTATAGTTTCAAGAATCGACTTGTTCATAAATAAAATAACATCGTTCTGTAATTTCCGCATTAATTGTTGTTTTCTCTTTTTGCTTTTCTCAGAAAATGGTAATCCTAAAAAACAATTCGAATAATAAAAACAAGCAGTAAAAAAATACACTGCACACACTCTTGCATTTTCTCCATCTCTTCTAAACACAAATCATCACGTCATGCAGATTTCTTGCTTTAAACCCCATTGAAACATACGATCCGATGCCTTCTCCCAACTTTGAGTTCCCGGTATTTGAGGCTGAAGAAGAAGATAACGACGAAATTCCAGAAGAGATCTCCCGATTACTCAGACAAGAGGAAAGGTCCATTAAACCTCACAAAGAGCCGTTGGAAATGGTCAACTTGGGCTGAGAGGAAGAGAGAAAAGAAGTCAAGATTGGGGCACTGATCAGTCCAACTATCAAAGAAAGTTTGACAAAGCTTCTTAAAGAGTTTCCCGATGTATTCGCTTGGTCCTATCAGGACATGCCAGGGTTGGATACCAGCATCGTGGAACATCATTTACCGTTAAGGTCAGAATGTCCGCGAGTAAAACAGAAGTTGAGACAAACTCATCCAGACATGCCCATCAAAATCAACGAGGAAGTACAAAAACAGATTGACGCAGGTTTTCTCGCCACGTAAGAATATCCTCAATGGCTAGCTAACATAGTGCCAGTTCCGAAAAAGGACAGAATGGTCAGAATGTGTGTGGACTACAGAGATCTAAACAAGGCTAGTCCAAAGGATGACTTTCCTTTGCCACACATTGACATACTGGTAGACAGTATAGCAAAGTTCAAAGTTTTCTCCTTCATGGATGGATTGTCAGGCTATAATCAGATCAAAATGGCGCCGGAAGACATGGAGAAAACCTCTTTCATCACCCCATGGGGGACCTTTTGTTATAAGGTAATGCCGTTCGGTTTGAAGAACGCCGGGGTGACCTATAAAAGGGCAATGACTACTCTTTTTCATGACATAATACACAAGGAGATCGAGGTATATGTCGATGATATGATTGCCAAATCTAAAACAGAGGAGGATCATGTGACCCACCTGTCAAAACTATTCGAGCAGCTGAGAAAGTATAAACTCTGCTTGAATCCCAACAAATGCATCTTCGGTGTCCGTTCAGGGAAACTTTTAGGGTTCATCGTCAGCCAGAAAGGAATTGAGGTTGATCCTGACAAGGTCAAGGCCATTCAAGAAATGCCTTCTCCGTGGACTGAAAAACAAGTCAGGGGATTCCTGGGACGTTTGAATTACATTTCCAGAGTCATATTCCTCATGACCGCGACATGTGCGCCGATTTTCAAATTACTCATAAAAGATCAGGACTGCATTTGGACAGAAGACTGTCATACCGCCTTCGATAGCATCAAGGAATACCTGTCGAACCCGCCGATTCTATCACCTCCAGTGGAAGGAAGACCACTAATCATTTACCTAACAGTCTTGGAAGACTCAATGGGTTGTGTACTTGGCCAACAAGACGAAACCAAAAGGAAAGATTATGCCATTTACTATTTGAGCAAGAAATTCACCGACTGCGAGACTCGATACACTATGCTCGTGAAAACTTGTTGTGCTCTGGCTTAGGCAGCCAAACGTCTTCGCCAGTATATGATTCGTCACACTACTTGGTTAATCTCTGAATTGGATCCAATCAAGTATGTTTTTGAAAAACCTGCTTTCACGGGAAGGATTACCCGTTGGCAGATGTTGTTATCAGAATATGACATAGAGTACCATGCTCAGAAAGCCGTCAAGGGAAGTGTTTTAGCCGATCATTTGGCACATCAACCAATTGATGATCAGGAATCAGTCGGATTAGACTTCCCAGACGAAGATGTCATGTATTTGAAAATGAAAAACTGCGATGAACCGCTACCCAGTGAAGGGCCAAAACCAGGTTCCCAATAGGGACTTGTCTTTGACGGAGCAATCAATCATTATGGAAATGGAATTGGGGAAATCATGATAACACCTCAGGGTAACCACATTCCTTTCACCGCCAGACTTACATTCAAATGTACAAACAACGAGGCCGAATACGAAGCTTGTATCATGGGTCTCGAGGAAGCGATCGACTTAAGGATCAAGAACTTGAACGTATATGGCGACTCAGCCCTGGTTATCAATCAGATCAAAGGAGATTGGAACATATACCAATCAGGGTTGATCCCTTACAAAGACTACGCAAGAAGGTTGTTACCCTTCTTCAACAGAATCGAGTTCCATCATATCCCTCATGAAGAGAATCACATGGCTGATGCCTTGGCCACTCTCTCTTCCATGATTAGTGTAGGTCAATGGAACGACGTACCAAAGATTGACATAATGTGCCTAGAATGGCCCGCTTACATCTTCACGATAGAAGTAGTCATCGACGATAAACCTTGGTATCACGATATCAAATACTTCCTTCAGAAACAGGAATACCCACCTGGGGCATCCAGAAAGGATAGAAAGACCCTCATAAGGTTGGCATACAGCTTCTTCCTGAGCGGTGATACACTCTATAAGATAAATTTTGACATGGTCCTGCTCTGATGTGTAAACAGACCAGAAGCAGACATGCTGATAAAAGAAATTCACGAAGGATCCTTTGGAACTCATGCCAATGGACACACAATGGCGAGAAAAATTCTAAGAGCAAGGTACTATTGGTTGACAATGGAATCCGACTGCTACAAGTACACGAGGAGATGTCACAAGTGCCAGATATACACTGACAAAGTCCATGTACCGCCAACGCATCTCAAAGTTCTCTCTTCCCCGTGGCCTTTTTCAATATGGGGAATCGACATGATTGGCATGATTGAACCTAAGGCTTCAAACGGACATCGGTTCATTCTAGTAGCCATTGACTACTTCACCAAGTGGGTCAAAGCAGCGTCATTCGCTAATGTAACCCGACAAGTGGTGGTCCGATTTATCAAAAACAATCTCATCTGCCGTTATGGTGTTCCTGTCCAGATCATTACTGATAATGGATCTAACTTGAACAACAAGATGATGAAGGAGTTGTGCGCTGAGTTCAAGATCGAACACCATAACTCCTCTCCCTACCGACCCAAGACGAACGGTGCGGTAGAAGCGGCTAACAAGAACATCAAGAATATTGTTCAGAAGATGGTTGTAACTTACAAAGACTGGCACGAGATGCTACCCTTTGCCCTTCACGGTTATCGTACATCTGTCCGCACTTCAACAGGGGCAACCCCTTTCTCTCTAGTATACGACATGGAGGCAGTGCTCCCCATAGAAGTAGAAATCCTATCAATCCGAGTATTGGTGAAAGCTAAGCTAACAGAAGCTGAATGGTGTCAAAGTTGACACGACGAACTAAATATGATCGAAGAAAAGCGAATAACAGCACTATGCCATGGTCAGTTGTATCAACAAAGGATGAAGAAGGCGTTTGACAAAAAGGTCCGACCTCGCGTCTTCAGGAATGGAGACCTCGTGCTCAAAAAGATACAATCATTCCTCACCGATTCCCGGGGCAAGTGGACTCCAAATTACAATGGCCCATATGTGGTCAAGAAAGCTTTCTCAGGCGGTGGCTTGAGACTTACAACCATGGACGGAGAGGAATTTTCCTACCCCACGAATGTTGATGTAGTCAAGAAATACTTGACCTAAACTAAAAAAAAACATCTCGGTGGATTGAAAACCCGAAAGGGCGGTCCAGGCAAAAATTAGAGACATGATCCAAAATCATCCCGGTGGATTAGAAATCTCAAAGTACAATCCAGGAAAAAGTTAGGGATTCATGGCAAGTAACTACATCCAACAAAGGGGCAAGTCCCTCAGCAGCAGTTACATCACCCGTCAGAAATCTCGATCGCAATCATCGTCGACAGAAGCTCGGGATGTCCAGAATTCAAAGTTGGTAGAAGGATAGTGGTTGTTAAGTTTCAACATAGCTATTTTCCCTGTAAATTACCATTTTCTAAACTTTGTATATACTCTATGGAATCACCCGCTTGGCTGATTTCCATCCTATCAATAAATTTGAGCCCTTGTGCTTTTGTTTGCAATTCTCATTTGTTTTAGCTTTATAGAATGAGATTTTAACATGATCAACGATTCTTGAAAAAAAACAAAAAATGAATTTACTTGCTAAACTTTTTCTGCTTTTAAAATAAAGATGGTAATTCTTTTGGTTGTCGAACATCGAAAGAACATCGATCGTTTCTCCAGAAGTAATTGAACCTCAAAGTGCAGAATCAAAATACTCCTTCTAAACCAGTGCGCCTGAACGAAGGATCAACAGTGTCGAAGACCATGTTTCATTCGACATCCCCGGGAGAGTTCTTACCTCCTAAGCCCGACCCGCGTAGCTCACAACAGGGACTATCGCTCCTAAGCAAGGCAGAATTGCTACTCTTGGACCAGCGATACCTCTTCTTCCCCTGCAGTGGCTAAGTATCCAGTCGTGTTCATTCATCAGTCTGTGTGTCGCGTCAGTTTTGTCAGCATATACACACATACATCATGCATTACTACTTTGCATTCATATTCATGTTGCATCACTATCACTCTAGTCAGTTTTACCCCTAGTGATAAAAGTCCTCTGTCAATCGAGTTGTCGGTTCTTTCCTCGTCAGGAAGTGAATCATCTAAGTAATCTCTCTCCAGTTTATTTCTGGATTAGAGACGGTATTCGACCACTTTGATAACTTGAATCTCTGAAAAGGCAAGAAAACCCTCAGCCGATGTCACTCTTCGCCATTGAAGATGATATCTTCGCTTTCCCGGATTAAGGAAAATCCCTAGAGAAAGCCTCTCAACTAAAGACTATCAGCAGCACATTGGTTCTTCTCTCCAGAAAGTCAATGTTAACAAAGTCATCGGCACCTCAAACTTGGGGTACATCATATGGCATTTATCTGAGAAGACCTCGAGAAAAGTATGATGTAATATCCCCAAGCAAACAACAGTCTCTCAAGAGACTCGCTTTCCCCAGTAGAGTCAACAAATGACGTCTCCAACAGAGAATTTTGTGCCTCTCTACAATCAAAACTTTTTCTGTCAAATGGCATCTCCCAAGGAAAATTCGATGAGAAGTTTGAGGAAAACCGCTACGAACAACGTCCCTTGTCAAGAAAGTTTATCGACAAAAGAAACTGAGACCAGTTCCTTGGTAGGAAACCAGGATCGAGGGGAAGTTTACATCAGAAACTGAGACCAGTTCCTTGGTAGGAAACCAGGATCGAGGGGAAGTTTACATCCGAAACTAAGACCAGTTCCTTGGTAGGAAACCAGGATCGAGGGGAAGTTTACATCAGAAACTGAGACCAGTTCCTTGGTAGGAAACCAGAATCGAGGGGAAGTTTATTTCAGCAACTAAGACCAGCTCCTTGGTAGGAAACCATGATCGAGGGGAAGTTTACCTTTGCTAAGGATCGTCGCTTAGCTAAAGAAGATGAATGCGCAAGCTATCGTTCATGACCACCATCAAAATTTCGGGTATTCTGATATTTAATCTTCTTGCACCCCGAATGCCCGAATACCTTCACCATTCACACCTTCGGGTCCAAGAAGATTAAATAGGGGCATCTATCATACCCCAAAATTTGACCACTAAGATTCCCCATCATTGTGCAAATCATCATCACAATATGGATGGACCATCATACCTCATTAGTCTCCCCAAAGATGGGTGAGCATTCACTACAATCAAACTTAGGGTTTCAAGCCCTCTCAGAGCCCTTAGACAAAGGAGCAATCAAGGAATGACATGATCTTTAACTTGTTTAAACCTCTCAAACATACAATGGATCAAGAGGACTCCCACATCAAGGATTAAGCACAAGGGTGCAACAGTCCAAGTGGATTAAGCCTCAAGATCGCCAGTGTCACCAAATTAGGGTTTTGGTCGACCAGGGCCTCCAGATGGAAATTTTTCTCTGGGCATGAGCCAATGGAACATCATAAACCCAATCATCAGGTCAATCTAGCCTCAGGGGATGCATTCACCCAAAAAATCAGGAAATAGGGTTTCTTGACCTAATTCACCCCTAAGTTGACTTTTGGGACAAATCATGAGCCAAGACCTCAAGAGTGGATTTGAGGGTCTCTAACACACTACATTGATCCATTTGCAACAATGGATTGTGTCATACCCCAAATTTTGACCACTAAGATTCCCATCATTGTGCAAATCATCATCACAATATGGATGTACCTGTTTGCCTCATCAATCTCCTCAAGGAATTGTTGAGCATCCACTACAATCAAAATTAGGGTTTTAAGCCCTCAGAGCCTTTAGACAAATGATCAATCAAGGAATGACATGATCTTCAACTTGTCTAAACCTCTTAAGCATCCACAAAGGATCAAGAGGACTCCCATGTCAAGAATTAAGCACAAGAGTGCAACATTTCAGGTGGATCAAGCCTCAAGTTCATCTAATACAAAGTCAACAGACGCAAAAAGTCAAAGTTTGACTTTTTGGTCAACTATGAGCTTCACAAGCCATTACTCAAGAAAATATGATGGATGATTTAATTTGATCAAATTTAAATCAAGAAATCATGCAAAATTGCAAAACTGATCAAATTGAAAGAAACTTAGAAATTTTTTCTAAGTTAAAATCATGTTCAAGTGCACAACTTTTCAAGGTTGTAACTATTGATCCAAACATCCATTGATTTTGAGTAAGAGCTACTTTTAAAGAGGGTATTTGATACTTCAACATTGTAGAAGGAATCAACTCAAAATATCATGAGGATTGAAAGATATAAGCGATCAAAGTTGGGAATTCTTAATGTCCAATGTTCTGACATTGCATAGGGACATCATTAATATTTTTTCAGCAAGAATGCCCCAACTTCAAGGACGTTTTTCTCCATGATCCAAGTTGAGTCAGGTATGGAGTCAAACATGAAAGTTGAAGTACGTTGTCTCAGCTTTCCAGAAAGGTGTAGAATGTCCTTGTAGCATACTCGAGCAGGGAGATATGATTTTCGCAAGAAGCAGTGATAAAGCAGAATTTTCATGACAACTTTTGGGACAAATTTGACTACACAAGTTCAAGACCATTTTTGATGACTTTGCAAGCTGAACCAAGGCCAAAGTCAAACATCAAAGTTAAAGTATGTCATTAGGGCTTTCCAAAATGTATTAGAACTCCCATTAATTCAACTTGAGCAAGGAGTTATGAACCTCACAACAGGCCTTGCTCGAGCTGATTTTTTAGTACAGATTTTGTGCACTTTTCTTGTGCCACCCAATTTTCAAGTTTTGTCACCATGCAAGACAAGCATCAAAGATGCAATTCACTTCAATTCAAAATATCATAGTGGATTAAAAGATACAAGTGATTAAAGCTTGGAATTATTAATGTTCAATGTCTAATGTTTCAACATTGCATAGGGACATCATTAATATTTTTCCAGCAAGAATGTCCCAACTTCAAGGATATTTTTCTCCATGATCCAAGTTGATTCAAGCCAAACCTTGAACATCAAAGTTGAAGTACGTTGTCTCAGCTTTCCAGAAAGGTGTAGAACGTCCTTGTAGCATACTCGAGCAGGGAGATATGATTTTCGCAAGAAGCAGTGATAAAGCAGAATTTTCATGACAGCTTTTAGGACAGATTCGACTACACAAGTTCAAGGCCATTTTTGATGACTTTAAAAGCTGAACCAAGACCAAAGTCCAACATCAAAGTTGAAGTACGTTGTCTCAGCTTTCCAGAAAGGTGTAGAACGTCCTTGTAGCATACTCGAGCAGGTAGATATGATTTTTACAAAACGGCTTGCTGCAGCTGAATTTTTCATGGGACAGATTTGCAAATTTCTTGTGCCACACGAATTTTCAAGCCTTGTCATCACTTTGGACACCTCTGAGGATCAAATCTAAAGGGGACAATCACTGAGCCAAGCCTCCAAAGTCTTTGGAACAAGAAGTAGCATGCTATTCCTAAAAATCCCTAAAAGAGGGACAAGACTCCAATTTTGGATTGGAGCATTTAATAGATGCTTATAGGTGGCATGGACTGACACATTTGCAACTGAATTCAGTCAACATTCCTCCAACAAGTAGGGAACCAAAGCTCTGTGCCGTAACATCTAGTCAATGGCTAGAGGAGACTTGGATTCTCATTGGACAACATTGAACAAACCTCTGCTGTAGTTGCCATTCACTGTTACTGCGAAAACAAACTTGCTCTACTATAAATAGAGCTCATTTGTGCTCAGTTTGAGTACACCAAAGCCATCAAACAGATGCTTTCCTCAAAATCTCTTCTTTCACCTCAAATTTGCCTTCCAAAGCAAGTAATTCTGAGTTTTTGAGCTTGAGAGCTTTTCCATCATAATCAATCACACACACACCTCATATATATCATATGTAAGCTCTGCAAACTATCACAAGTGACCTGTAATCACAAAGTCACAAAGTCACTTCTCAAAACCTCAAAATGGCACTTTTTTGCATTTTTCAAGCCATGTCTTGATTCAGTCACTTTCCAAACCAGATAAAACCTCAAACACACTCCAAATATCATCCTTGAACTGTCCCAAATGGTTCCCAACATCTGGAACACCATTTGAGAGAGTTGCTATTTTGGTCACTCTTAACCCCTTTTGCAAGAAAGGGACAGTTTGTGTTTTTGCAGGTACCAGTTGATTCCAATCATCCTAAAAGCTTCTAAGGGATCATTTGAGTGTGTCTAAAGCATCAAATCATTTCTGGAACAAGAGGCTTGACAGATTGCACAAAAACTCCAAAAAGCTCAAAAAGAGGTAAGCATCACAACTTGGAATCCTTGAAATCATGCATTGCTTTGAAGTCCACTGATCATACACATCTCATACATGTTGTATATGTTGTGTTTGGGCTAATTCACCATGTAATCCATGCCTGTATCAAAGTGTAGCACAGAAAATGCAATTATAGGTCCTTTTCAAAACCACTATCGGGTCTTGAGGAGGGAGTGTGATCTGAAAAAACTACCACCACCATTGGATTCCTTGTGAAATTCTGGGCCAGATGCATATAAATTTTGTCTCAAACCATTAAGATTTGAGAAAGTTATGGGTGTTGGAAGTTTGATAAAAAAGATGTTGAAAACTCATGAGTGATGTCTCATGAGTGATGTTGTGACATCACATTCCTCTTTTTCTTAGTTTATCTTCAAAACTCAACCAATTTTTTCACATAGCAAAAATCATCATTTCTAAAATCTGTTTTACGCACTTCTTATTCATACTCCATAATATTTTAATCCACCAAAAAATCACAAAAAATATTATTATTTGATATATTTTTAATATATTCAAAAAAACATTGTTTTAAATGCTTTTAAAATGATTTCTTTTCCTTGATTTTTAAAACCAAAATGATTTTAAATATTCATGTGGATAAAATACTTTTTCATAAACCTTAATCACTGTTTATAACATGATTAATGATTTTATTTGATATTTTTTATCATTTTTTACTTGATTTTTCTTTGAAAAATGCTCTTTAAAAAATGAAATTAGGGTTTTTGATTAATTCAACCCTCATCAAACTTTTTCAAACATTCATGGGCCTCTATTAGAGTGTAAGACCCAACACCCTTGTACAGAAAACCTTTTTGGGCCTCACTTATTGTATAAGTCCCCCTGTACATTTTCAAATAAACGGCGCGATCGTCGCCTTTTTTTAAAATAAACCTGGGCCTACCCTCGAGTAGTAAGACCCATTTCTTTTCTTAAAACTCACTTGGGCCTCTAATAGAGTGTAAGACCCAATCCTTTTTTGGCCAAATCCTTTTTGGGCCTCAGTGTATTGTATAAGTCCCGATACCGTCAAAAACAAACGGCGCGATCGTCGCCCTTTTAAAAATAACCTTTTGGGCCTCTCCTCGAGCTATAAGACCCATTTAACACTTTTGGGACTCTAATAGAGTGTAAGACCCAATCCCCTTTTAACCAAAATCATTTGGGCCTCACTTATTGTATAAGTCCCTTTGCGTTAAAAGAAAATCTCGGCGCGATCGCCATTTTTAAACGAAAAAATCAATTGGGCCTACCCTCGTGTTATAAGCCCCACTCTTTTTCTTTTAAACCTTTTGGGCCTCTTGAGAGAGTGTAAGACCCATCCCTTTGTACAGAAAACCTTTTTGGGCCTCAGTCACTTGTATAAGTTCCCCTGTACAAATTCAAACAGTGCACTCACTGACAAAACCCTGGGCCTCTCCTTGAGCTGTAAGCCCCAAATATTTCTTTTTCAAAGTACTTTCTCCTTTGATTTTGAATATACTGTTGTTTTCAATCTTTCTTTGTTGAACAACTAACCAAACAGCATGGAAGCTCTACAACCGAGTAAGTGGTTATTGCTTTCATTTACTACTTTCATATACATATAATTGTATTGTGGGGCTGTTTCGCTGTAAGTCTTCTTTCATAAACTCATATCAACTGTGTAATAATAGTATAGATATTTAGAGTTTCCCCGGCAACTACGTCTAGCACTAGGTAAAGCCGTTTCAATCACTCTTAGAAATAGTCTAAACTAGATCCCCATAGGATTACCAGACACAGTCTTCCCTCCTCTTGGGGTTAAACAATATGGAGATATGAAAGGCAGCATTCTCTGTGAACCCTTTCATAGACTATCACTCGTAGAAGTTGTCAAAGAAACTCTATTCCCCAGGGATGATCTCTTCTCCGTGAATTGCATCTCTTGAGTTTCTTCCAAATTCTCGAACTTTCCTGACTTTGATCTATTCTCGGTGAATAGCATTGCCTTGAATTTCTCGGGGTTTGGGGACCCACGGGCTTCTTAAAAGCATCGGCCTCCTCTTGGGCATCGTACAAGGACCCACAGGCTTCCTAAAAGCAACCCCGCCTCCTCTTGGGCTTCGTACAAGGACCCTACGGCTTCTTAGAAGTATTCACAGCCTCCTCTTAGGCTTCGTATAATGATCTCTTCCTTCGGGAATGATAGCCTTCTCTTGGGCTTCGTACAAGGACCGATCAGCTTCTTAAAACCTTCCAACCTCCTCTTGGGCTTCGTACAAATTGTCCCGACGACCTCCTAGAGGTATAGGAACAGAACCTAGTCATCTTAATAGAACAGTCCTTTCAAAGAGTCTACTACTGTTTCTCAAAGCATAGTACAAAAGATGAAACTCTAGACTTAGACAGTCTAATCTGCTTGAGTCTCAAAGACATTCTCAAGTGCCCCCTTCGTTAAATAGGAAGGAAACCCGCAGACTCGGACAGTCTCAATACCCTTCGGATTTCCCGCTTCCTTAAAGAACAGGAATAACCCGGATCCTTGAAACAAATCCTTGAGTACAGTGTTGCTCATATAAGAACTGATTTTCTCTTTCAAAATCCTCATACTGGACCTGTCACTCAACTGAAACAGTCACCATAGCCTCCTCTTGGGCTTTGTACAATGATTCTCCCCTGCGGAGTCAAACAACGTTTAGCCTCTCTCTCAGGCTTTGTACGAGACACATAAGAGACTCCCTCGTTGAGTCAATCACCCCTTTCGCCTCCATCTCGGGCTTTATACGAGATACAAAAAGGTTCTTATTGAGCCAAACAAACAACAGCCTCCATCTCGGGCTTCGTATGAGATACAAAAAAACTCTCTTGTTGAGTCAAATAGCCTCCATCTCGGGCTTTATACGAGATACCAAAAGATTCCCTCGTTGAGTCAAAACCTTTTAGCCTCTCTCTCAGGCTTTGTACGAGACACATATTAGCCTCCTCTTAGGCTTTATATAAGAAAACCATTGGTTGATCCAATCAACCTTTTAGCATCAAAACTGTGCCTCGTTCACAGTACACAAACATCAACAACTCCTTCCCCTTCATCTAATCGCTGTAAGCGGCAAGCCTCTGGATCATCTACATCCATGCCACTGTCCCTCTTTTAGCATGAGAAATTCCTAAGGAAAGATGGCATTACTCTGCACTGAGTTAAAGTCTTCTCCTTTAGGTTAAAATCCCCTATAAAGGAAATTATGGCATTGCTAGGATCCGTGTATCCCGGTTAAAGTAATTCTCCTTTATAACCAGTCACCCAACCGTTGTGACAGACAAACCCTTCTTTAGAGATGACAAATTCTCTCTAAAGTCGAGGTCCTTCAGCTTCATATCTTGGGTTTTGAACAAGATACAAATCACCTTCAGCTTTACATCTTGGGCTTTGAACAAGATACAAACCACCTTTCGCTTCACGTCTTGGGCTTTGAACAAGACACCAAAACAACCATTTCCTCCCATAGAATAGGAGGAACTACGAACGCTCTGATTTCCCAGTTTCGGTAAACGGGAATACATAGGCATAAGATCGAAAGAAAAGATCTTAGCGAGCACACTAAACAAAAAAACCAAATCCCATATCTCCATCAATCAAAAGCAGTAATTCAAAAAGCATCAGTCCTAACATCCTAACCCTTGTTCCCCGCTAGAAAGTCCTAGAAAGAAAGAAAACCGTATTGGCGAAAATACAAATAACCAGTACAAAGGCCCCCCACATTGATCGCATCCGTAACCTAACAGACCGTTGTTTAAACTCAGTATGCAAAGCAGGGTTAATTGGAGACATCTATTTCCCTTCCTTATTCAGCTCACAATAGGATAAAAAATGAATCGACCTGTAGTTTAAGCTCAAACCGCAGAGAGCGACCAGCGCTTAAGAACCACGTCCAAAATCGCTCACTACAGATTGATCCAAGAAGCTTGATTCACAAGTTTCAAATTCATCAGAACCACAATTAGGGTTCTGAGGGAAAAGTCAATTGTGCCTTTGACTTTTGACCCAGGCATGCTCCCAAACCTTGGGACATGATTCAATACACCTTATAATACCTGGAACATGTCCATCAAGTTTGATTTAGGTCAAGGACTTGATTTCATAAAGGATCGCACAGTTTGGAATTCATCTGACAAAGAGTCATCTATGCACAAAAGTCAAACTTTGACTTTTTGAGATTTTTCCCAATTATGGGTCTTTGACCCTAAAATGATGTTAATGTATGATTGGAATCATCATTCATAAAGAAAAATCAGGAAAAGTGGGATAACTTGTAAAAGGGGTAACCATAAAAACTTAGAAAATTTCTAAGTTATGGAATAAAGTGGCAAGGGTACCAACTTTGGAGGATCATAACTCCTAAACCACAAAGCCATTTTACCCATCCAAAAGCTGGATTTATAGCTCTCATGGCCCTCTACAAAAGCTTCAAACACAACTCATTCCAATTCCTCATGGATTTTCAGTTATGGAATGATCAAAATCACAAAAAGTGAAAATGTCACTTTTTTCCAACACTTAGTGAAATTTTCACTAAGTCAGAATCTGCCTTCACTTTTTTCCAAATGTAGGGGCATTTTTCAGTTGGTTCCAAAAAGTATCAAAACCAATTATGATCAAACAGTTATTGTATCATATGAGGGCTTTCCAAACTAGCCAAGAACTCCATCAAATTCCACTTGGGCCATGAGATATGACCATGCCAATATGCCTTGCTTAACATTGGCCAAACCTATGCTGCAGTTGCCATTCACTATTGCAGCCAAAACAAACTTGCTCTACTATAAATAGAGCTCATTTGTGCTCAGTTTAAGTACACCAAAGCACTACAACACTTGCTTTCCTCAAAATCTCTTTCTCTTGGCAAAAATGCCTTCTTTAGCAAGGTAACTATGAGTTTTTGAGTTAGGGAGCAATTTCACCATAGCTCATGATCCAAACACATCCAATATGTCATATCTAAGCTGTCTAAACTCTCACAAGTGACCTGTAACACCAATTTCACAAAGTCATCTCTCAAAACCTCAAAATAGGCCTTTTTATGCATTTTTCAAGCCATGTCTTGAATCAGTCACTTTCCAAACCAGATAAAACCTCAAATACACTCCAAATATCATCCTTGAACTGTCCCAAATGGATCCACACATCTGGAACACCATTTGAGAGAGTTGCTTTTTTGGCCACTTTTGCCCCTTTTGCAAGAAAGGGCCAGTTTCCACTTCTGAGGTTTCCAGCTGATTCCAATCATCCTAAAAGCTTCCAAGGGATCATTTGAGGTTGTCCAAAGCATCAAATCATTTCTGGAACAAAGCTCTTCGCAGATTGCTCAAAAGCTCCAAAAAGAGGTAAGCATCACAACTTGGATTCTTTGAATCATGCTTTCTTTTGATGTCCACTAAGCATGCATCTCTTAAACATGTTATATGTGTTGTGTTTGAACCAATTCACCATGTAATTCACACCTGTATCAAGAGATGGCACAGAAAATGAAAATCATGGCCTATTTCAAAACCACTATCGGGTTTTTCAATAGGAGCATGATCTGAATAAAAACACCACCACCATTGGATTCCTTGTGAAATTCTAGGCAGGATAGACCTAAATTTTGTCTCAATCTATGGAGAAATGAGAAAGTTATGACCTTTACGTTTCTGACCAAAATCTTGCCTTGCCTTGCCTTAGGCAAGGCCAAAAACAAGGCAAGCCTTGTATATTTATGGTTGTGTTTCAATCAACGGATGTATCACCACCCCAGTGGTAAGGCGCGCTCCCTATACACAAGAGGTCTGGGGTTCGAATCCCCCTCGCCCCAGATCCTTTTTTTATCACTTTTTTCATATTTTTATTATTTTTCATATTATTTTTAATGATTTGAAAAATTAATAACTCTCCCAATTTTAATTATTTTTTATTGGTTCTTTTTCCAAAAAATCACAAAAATATTGAAATATTTTATTCCACAAAAAAATTAAGTTTATATTATCAATTTAATATAATTAGTATTTTTGTGAATAAATTCATTTTTAGTTGTTTTTCAACATTTTAAAAGTGAATGTTCATCTTGAAAATCAAAACCAAATGAGTTTTAATTCATCTTGTGATTAAAACCTCATTTCTTAAACATTAACCAAAAATCACAAGTTGTTTATTCAAGCTTATTTGGTATTTTATCATTTTTTGTTGATTTTCTTTAAGGAATTTACTTTTAAAATGATGAAATTAGGGTTTTGATTGATTCCACCTTCAACAAAACTTTTTCAAACACCCTGGGCCTCTAATAGAGTGTAAGACCCAATCCCTCTTTGAAACCAAAAAGTTTGGGCCACAGTCATTGTATAAGACCCGCGGTGTTTTCAAAAATATCGGCGCGATCGCCAGTTCAAAAAATAAATCATCAGGGCCTCTCCTCAAGCTATAAGAGCCATTCAAAAACATTTTGGGCCTCTAATAGAGTCTATAACCCAATCCCCTTTTAACTAAAACCATTTTGGGCCTCAGACATTGTATAAGTCCCTCTGCGTTAAAAGAAAAACTTCGGCGCGATCGCCGTTTTCAAACAAATAACCTTGGGCCTGTCAATGAGCTGTAAGCCCCACCACTTGTGTAAAAATAAACCTTTGGGCCTCTTGAGAGAGTGTAAGACCCATCCCTTTGTATAGAAAACCTTTTCGGGCCTCAGTCACTTGTATAAGTCCCTGTACAAATTCAAAACAATAGTGCAATCACTGATAGAACCTCCGGCCTCTCGTTGAGCTGTAAGCCCCGACAACCATTTTAAAGCACTTTCCCCTTTGATTTTGAATTCAAATATACCGTTGTTTTCAATCTTTCTTTGTTGAGCAACTATCCCGACAACATGGAAGCTCTACAACCGAGTAAGTGTTTATCCACTTTTGTTTACTGCTTTCATATATATAACTGTATTGTGGGGATGCTCACTGTAAGTCTTCTTTCACAAACCTTTATATACATGTCAAATATCTACCGTGTAATACTAGTATAGCTATTTAGAATTTTCCCCGGCAACTACGTCTAGCACTAGGTATAGCCCTGTTGATCACTCTTAAATGCAGATAAAACTAGATCCCACATAGGATTACCAGATATAGTCTTCCCTCCTCTTGGGGTTAAACAATATGGAGACGTGAAAGGCAGCATTCTCGGTGAACCCTTTCTCAGACTGTCACCCTTAAAAATTGTCAAAGAAACTCTAAGTCCCCAGAGATGATATTTTCTCCGTGAATGGCATCTCTTGAGTTTCTTCCAAATTCTCGATCTTTCCTGGCTTGATCTATTCTCTGTGAATAGCCTGTCTTGAATTTCTCTAGGTTTGGGGACCCACAAGCTTCTTAAAAGCATCACCGCCTCCTCTTGGGCGTTGTATAAGGACCCGTCGGCTTCTTAGAAGTTTTCACAGCCTCCTCTTAGGCTTTGTATAATGATTCTTCCTCAGCGAAGAGAGCCTCCTCTTAGGCTTCATACAAATTGTCCCTTCGGCTTCTTAAAAGTTTCCTGCCTCCTCTTGGGCTTTGTACAAATTGTCCCGACGGCCTCTTAAAGGTATAGGAACAGAAACTAGTCATCTTAGTAGAGCAGTCTTTCAAAAGAGTCTAGACCTTCATCCCTTAACATACAAGCCTTCTCTCAGGCATCATACAACATGCCTTCGCTATCTGAGAATCTACTTCTCAAACACCAGTAGACTTGAACAGTCTCAATACCCTTGGGATTTCCCATTTCCTTAAAGAACAGGAAATAACCCTGATCCTTTGATCACAACCTAACTCATAATCTTTCTCTTCATAAGAACTGATTTTCTCTTTTATCCCACACACCAGACCTATCACTCAACTGAAACAGCCACCAGCACAAGTATCCTCCTCTTGGGCTTTGTACAAATGATTCTCCCTAGCGGAGCTAACCCTGTTAGTCTCCATCTCGGGCTTCGTATGAGATACAAAACACTCTCTTGTTGAGTATAAAAGACTCTCTTGTTGAGTCACCAATCATTTAGCCTCCGTCTTGGGCTTCGTACAAGACACAAAAAACACTCTCTTATTGAGTATAAAAGACTCTCTTGTTGAGTCAGTCCCCTTTTATCCTCCATCTTAGGCTTCGTACGAGACACATAATCACTCTCTTGTTAAGTATAAAAGACCCCAGTTGAGTCAATCAACCTTTTAGCATCAAAGTTGTGCCTTGTTCACAACATACAAACATCAACAGTTCCTCTTTAGAGATGACAAATTCTCTCTCAGTCAGGACTCTTTAGCTTCACATCTCGGGCTTTGAACAAGATACAAATATACCCTTCAGCTTCACATCTTGGGCTTTGAACAAGATACAAACACCTTTCGCTTCACGTCTTAGGCTTTGAACAAGACACCCAAACAACTATTTTTTCCTCCCACAGAATAGGAGGAACTACGATCGCTCTGATTTCCCTGTTTCGTTAAACGGGAATATGTAGGCATAAGATTGTAAAATCTTAGCGAGCATACTAATCAAAAACCCAAATCCCATGTATCAAACCCCAAAAGCACAAAATCCTAACGTCTTACCAAAAACCCCACAAATGGTCCAAATATTCTATTCTTAACAAAATAACCGAGGAGAGGCCCATATCTTAATAGCATCTGTAAACCAACAGTTTTGACTGTTTAACCTCAGTTTGCAAGCAGGGTTAATTGGAGACATCTATTTCCCTTCCTTCATCAGCTTCAATAGGATAAAAAATGAATCGACCTGTAGTACCCCAGAGCGACAGTGCTTAAGAACCACATCCAAAATCGCTCGCTACACTTCCCTGTTGTGGAGATACAGCCGGGATCGTCACAGTGGTAATATGCTCACTCTTTGGGAGGGACTCCTTAAACAATGGAGGAGAGATAATTCCAGCTTCAACTTCAGGCATGGGAGTATTTTCTTTGTTTAGCACACCTCTCACGACCTCTATAACCAGGCTCATCTGTGTCTTCAATTGATTGACCTCTTCCTTCAGCACTCTCAGGTCTTGAATCAACGTTTGCATGCTCCCCATAAACTGCCCCATTTGGCTTCGTACCTCCCTTAATTCCGCTTGAATTTGCTCCATGATCACTTTCTGAATGGCTTGAGTAGTTAAGTACTGAAATTTGGAGAGAACCAGATCAGGGCAAGAATAACCAACCTCAAACACCTGTTATGCACAAGAGTATGTGAATACAATGCAAATGCCATGTTCGAATATTTCCAAGGAATCATTATGCTTTGATTCAAATTTTTCCAGACGAACCACAAGAAATAGATGGAAATGCTCAACATCGAGTCTCAAAGTTAATATCCTTGGAAATACAAGAACATGTATGCAAAAATGATGATGCAGATGCAACAGACATGTGATCAAGGCTTCCATAAAGCTATATACTGTTGTGCTATGGAATGGATAAGTTCAAAGGTCTGCTCTGAAGAGAATACTAGAATACCAGAATATCCAAATAACCAGAATACTAGAATAACCAGAATACCAGGTTGATAAGCTCACACTGATAAGAGAACCAGAATACCAGGTAGGTTGAAAGTTAAGGTTACCTGCAAACCTGTAAACACCCGCCCATCTCACATGTGAGTACTAGAAAACCGAGGATACTTAATATCACGGGCTCTCAGGTCGAGAAATGATGATACGTTCACCATTTCTGGTTTAGCATCATCATCAATCGAGGAGGCCTCAATTGATTCCCCTCAAAAGGATATCCTATAGCAAGTTCCTAGCATTGGGTCCTCGGATTAAGAAGTGTAATAGGTTTTCCATTTTTGGTCTGCCATTATCACATCTCGGGAGGAGTGCCGTTACTGAGTCCTCGGGAATGGTCACCAGAGTCGACAGTTCCTCAAGAGAATAACTACTGGCCTCTATCAACATACAGTAGCAGATATCTCCCGATAGAACCTCGTCTAGCTGTGGGTCTTGTGAACAACAATACGTGGTCACCACCACGCAAGCGTCACGACTATCCACTCTAATACCTATGTGTATGCTCAAGCCTGGGTAGTGGGCATATCTCTCAGAAATCCCAACCTGTCAAACAGAAAACCAGTACAGCACAACACAGTCCAGCATAATAATAAAATGCAATGCCATAAATGCGGTAAATATGGTAAAATAGTTATACAGCAAAACAGTAATATACAAGAAAATAAAGCACCACAATAAACACCCAATGAAAATAAACAACCAAGCGCTAGGATAGACTCGCAAAGGGGATGGACCAGCAAGAGGTCAACCTGTCCCCAGTAGAGTCCCGAGCAGAGTCGCCAGCTGTCGCTCCCAGGATTTTCATCCAAGTATAAATGCGAAAGTGGAGCAGAAACAGAGTCGCCAGCAATGTGTATTTATCCCGAGAGAGGGAAAGGAAGCACTGCATAAACCTGAGGTAAAGGGAAAAGACATGGTATCGCGACCAAGAGAAATGGGTAAGGGAGTCGGTTACGCGAGGGGAAGGTATTAGCACCCCCTTGTGTCCATTGTACTCGATGGGAGCCACGCTGGTTGTCTCGATCAAAGTGTGTCGTCGTCTGGAGCTCCACTGCTACTGGAAAGAAGGAGAAACGGGAACGGAAAAGAGCAAAGAAACGAAGAGGAAAAGAAAAAAGAAGTGACTCGATAGGACATCACTCGTCCTATGCCTATGTATTCCCTCGTGCAATGGGAAAGTCAGAGTCAACGTAGTTCGGACACGAACTAGGGGGATCAAGTAGTAATGTACAATTATACAACACACTTCAAGTTAAAACATGTGCATACAAGTCATGTAAGGATGAACTTGCAATGACCTATAATGCAAGAAAAATGACCTATAATGTTCATGTAACATGTGTCAAGAGGTCTCAACAATGGTCAAAGAAAGTTGGACACAATTCACATTAAAACCCTGGCACAAGCCTTCTAACATTCACACAAACAAACATGCTTTCATACAATCCATAAAGTCATGTTAAGATAATGAGAAAATTGAGAAATGACAAGTAAATTGAGGTACAATCAATGTCCAAACCTGTCTCAAAAATATGGCTCAAAATTCATCAAGAATCATGCATAAACATGCATCACAATGTCATACAAATCATACAAGCAAATGGATCAAAGATCTCATTCAAAAGTCAACAAGAAATGACCTAAAAATATATAAAAAATGCATGGCATGCCTCAACATATCATAAATGCATGTGTCAATTTTTAGGGAAAGATTCAATCCACAACTATGTCAAACAAATCAATGATGAAGCATGTATCATGATTAAATGCTCATACAAAAGAAACTAAAAGAATATTCCTGAAAATATAGTAAAATATGATAAAATCAGAAAATAAAATGTTGCATAATTATTTAAATGCCTTATAATGCTTCATGAATTTTTATGGAATTTTTGGATGCTTGGAAGTAATTTTAAAAATTAAAAATGAATCAATCATGAAAAAGAAAATAAAAATAAAAAGAAATGAACCATGGGGGTGCTACACTAGCAATAATCCAGTTATAATTGCATTGGGCTCATAAACGTGGGGGTGTGAATAGCATTGTAAGCCCAATCCAATTACACGCTCTCAGATGAGGTGTATGTTGTGGACTTCGGTCAATTCATTGACTCAACAATAACCACATGATCAGGTCAGCACATGATGATAAAAAAAATTACATGTATCATGTGGATCAGAAAGCATGCTCATGATAACAATAATGAGACACACACACGCAACCCAAAAATTCAAAAATAAAATCAGAAAATATGGCACGTGAGAGGGGGGATGGTTCATTAATACGCTGGCCCGTTGTGCAACGTTAGATCAGGAAAGATCAACGTTTGTGTTATAATCTGGAGCCAGGCTAGGGTTCATCTGAGCTGAAGAACACCACCGGCCGGAGAAGACTCCGGTCATCTTCTCCCGCCAATCTCCACCATGCCAAAACTTTCAGGCCATCAGAAATTGACAAACAACATATCAAAATGTTCCTTAGGTCATGTATATCACAGATCCAGCATCAAAAACCACAAACAACTCACATATAGGGAGAATCGAAGAAAGTAAGTTTGCCCTAGAAAGTTCAACTAAGCACCTAAGGTGCCTATCAACTAGCCAGAGGTTCACATGCTTCTATTAAGCTCAAAAATGAACAAAACAAACTCAGATCATAGCATAACAAGAGCAAAAAGTTTGAACTAAAACATGTTCTATTGATGAATTCGTTCAACACAAGAAAACCAGAGGAGTGAGGCCTTGCTTCTTGAACTTTAAACTGGCCAAATAAAGGCTTGATGAGCCTTGTGATGACTGAGAAATTCAAGCGAAGAAAGCTTACAGAAGATCCTTCAATGCTTCAATGCTTCAAAATCAAGGAACTCTTGATGAAGATGATGAAGGTTGAAGCAAGATTGAGTAAGTTACAGAGATAATGAGCACGAGAGAGAGAGAGAGAGACAGCAAAACTCAGAGAGAAAGAGTATGAAGTTTTTTTGGAAGTGTAAAGAATGAGAAAAAGTTGGTTAGAATTCTATTAGGATTGATATTTATACCTTGAGTTAACTGAGTTGAAGAATGAATTGGAATGGAGTGAGTGAAGTAGTGAAATAAGCCAACTCGTGTATGGTGTTTTTACTATGGTGAGGAGAGGAGCATTGACTGTTATGGTGAGGTAAGGATGTAGGGTGATGATAATGGTGTACTGAGTAACAATGCAGCTTGCTCTGCAGGTTTTTTCTCTTTCCCTTGTGTTTGAACAAATAAGGCACACATGGTATATGAGCATGAGTGTATGTGAGAGGTTTGTCTAGCTCAAAATGGCAATGTTTTGAACATGGCATGTGATGTATGCGCATGCTGCACAAGAAGAGAACAAGGGTTACCTTGGTTTGGTTTACTTAACATGGAAGAAACAGATGGTATGATGATGAGTTTGAAGCATGGTATTTCAATGATCATGGGATGATATGACATGGTTAATGGCTCTTTGGAAAGAGGAAATGTAATACAACAAGATTGGTATAGAAGCCAATTGCAATTGAAGCCTCTAAGGTGTTTAAAAATGGCTATGGAAGTGCTTGCACATGACTACATTGGCATGTCACTTGCATGGCTCATGCCCAACCATATGCGTGTGGAGTTCAAGTGTGGTGACCCTGACTTTGATCCACTATAACTCTCAATGAGTTGATCAGATGAAAAAACTTCCAACACCAATTTTGTAGAGGGGATCAAGATGAACAAGTTTGACGTTGGACATTTTTTTAATTAAACCCTCCAGCAATGAGATATTTGGCCATGAACTTGGACACAACATGAACACCAAGTGTTTGTGAAAATAACTGCGTGCTGACTAGTCATGACTTGCCAATTTTCCTTGATTTGCCTCAACTTTAATTGATCATATCTCTCTCAATTTTAATCCAATGAGGATGTTCTTGGTATGGTTTTGAATCTTGAAATATGAACTTTTGATAAGCCTCCATAAAATTTCAATTTGGAGCTTGGAGCATGGAGAAAAAATGCTCCAAAGATGGCCCTTCAGCTTGACAAAACTTGCCATAAATGGAAACCCTTCATTACTATTTTTGACAACTTTGCACATTTCTTGATTTTTGATGAGTCTCTTGATAATTATTGATCAAACCTTCACCATGGATCATACTTGAGATAAGGAACATGAATTTGACCTCAAAAAGTCAAGAGTTGACTTGTTCTTCTGCACAATTGACTTTTCCCCAATTCTCCTTATTTTCAGTCAAATGATCAATTGAAACCCTTCCAAACCAAATTGATGGACAATTCTCCCATCTTAGACACTTAAGGACATGAGGAATACCATAGAATCAAGTCTTGCCCAAAAATTCAGAAATAAACTAATTTTATGGCAAACCCTAGTCTGGTGCCCTCAGTCTAGGAGAAATCAGCACATCCTCCCAATCCAAATTCCTCTGAGCATGATATGTATCCTCTCAAATAAAGATGAGATATGCCATTTGGTGAGGATAAAAACTCAAAGATATTGTCCATTGGGGTGTTATACTCAAGAATCCCAAAACCCTAATTTTGCACTGGTTAGGAGAAGGTGGTTCCCTTGAGATTTCTTGTCAAGCTTGATCACATGATGAGATGGTAGGTCAATTAAGATCTCTTGAGGCTCAAGGCTCCTTTGATTTGACTTAAATACCTTGATCCCATGCTGAGGCCAATGGTATCCAATGATGATTATCCAACAATGCAATGAAACATAAGCCAGTTAAAGTTAGAAACATGAGGGCAAATTTTGAGGTGTTACACAAAGGACGCTGTTTTTAGCGGTTTTCCTCAAACTTCTCGCCGACTTTTCCTGGTGAGATTCCATTTGATGGAAACAGATTTGATGTCAGACTTGCTGGGGAAACCCATTTGTCCGAGCTGTAGAGGTGTACAGACTTCTCTGTTGGAGATGCCATTTGTTGACTCTACTGGGGGGAAACGAGTCTCTTGAGGGACTTCTTTCGCTTGGGGATATTACATCATACTTTTCTCGGGATCTTCTCGGAGAAATGCCATATGACGTGATCCAATTTTGAGGTGCTGATGACCTTTTCGTCTGCGAATTTTCTGGAGAAAAATGGTTGCATTGCCGAATCTCTGATTAAGAGGCTTTCTCTGGGGATTTTCCTTAATCCGGGAAAACAAAAATATCATCTTCAATGGAGAAGAGTGACATTTGTCGAGAGTTTTCTGGTTCTTCGGAGGTTCAAGTTATCAAAGTGGTCAAGGGACCAACTTCAATTCAGCAGCAAAGTGGAGAAGCGGTTGTTCAGACACGACGTTTCCTAACAAGGAAAGAACTGACTAATCGATTGACGAGAGGACGTTTATCACTAAAGGATGAGACCGACTAGAGTGATAGTGATGCAACATGAACGTGAATGTAAATCCATAATGCATGCTGTATGTATGTTTATGCTGACAAAACTGACGTGACATACAGATTAACGAATGAACACAAATGGATACTCGGCCACAGTGGGAGATGAAAAGTATCACTGGTCCAAAAGTAGCAATTCTGCCTTGCTTAGGAGGGATAGTCCCTATTGGGAGCTACGTTGGTCGGGCTTAGGAGGTAAGAACTCTTCCGGGGGTGTCAGGGTAGACTCGGTGTCTGAAACAGCTGATCCTTCGTTCAGGTGCACTGGTTTAGAAGGAATACTTTGATTCTGCACTTTGAGGTTCGATTACTTCTGGAGAAGCGATCGATGTTCTTTCGATGTTCAACAGTCAAAAGAAATTGCCATCTTTATTTTGAAAAGCAGAAAAAGTTTTAACAAGTAAATTCATTTTTGTTTTATATCAAGAATTGTTAATCACGTTAAAATGTCATTCTATAAAGCTAAAACAAATGAGAATTGCAAACAAAACTGCTAGGGCTCAAATTTTATTGATATGATGGAAATCAGCCAAACGCGTGATCCCATAGAGTATTTACAAAGTTAGAAAATGGTAATTTAAGGTAAAAGGGCTACATTGAAACATAACGACCACTATCCTTCTACCAACTTTGAATTCTGGACATCCTGAGCTTCCGTCGAAGATGACATTGACTGGAGTTTTCTGATGGATTACATGACTGCTGAGGAGTTGAACTGATCAGACGTAGTTACTTGCCATTATCCCTAACTTTTTCCTGGATTGTACTTTGAGATTTCCAATCCACCGGGATGATTTTTGATTATGTCTCTAATTTTTGCCTAGACCTCCCTTTCGTGTTTTCAATCCACCGAGACATTTTTTTATTTAGGCGAAGTATTTCTTGACTACATCAACATTTGTGGGGTAGGCAAATTCCTCTCCGTCCATTGTTGTGAGACTCAAGGCGCCGCCTGAGAAAGTTTTCTTGACCACATAGGGGCCATCCTAATTCGGAGTCCATTTGTCCCGGGAATCAGTGAGGAATGATTGTATCTTTTTGAGCACAAGGTCTCCTTTCCTGAAGACGCGAGGTCGGACCTTTTTGTCAAACACCTTCTTCATTCTTTGTTGATACAACTGACCGTGGTACATAGCCGTTATTCGTTTCTCTTCGATCAGATTCAGCTCATCGTGTCAACTTTGACACCATTCAGCCTCTGTTAGCTTAGCTTCCATCAATACCCGGATTGATGGGATCTCTACTTCTATGGGGAGCACTGCTTCCATACGATATACTAGAGAAAAAGGGGTTGCCCCTGTTGAAGTGCAGACAGATTTGCGATAACCATGAAGGGCAAAAGGTAGCATTTCATGCCAGTCTTTGTAGGTTACAACCATCTTTTGAACAATCCTCTTGATGTTCTTGTTAGCCGCTTCTACCTCCCCGTTCATCTTGGGTCGGTAGGGAGATGAGTCATGGTGTTCGATCTTGAACTCAGCGCACAACTCTTTCATCATCTTATTGTTCAAGTTGGATCCATTATCAGTAATGATCTGGCTTGGAACACCATAACGGTAAATGATATTGTTTTTGATGAATCAGACCACCACCTGTCGGGTTACATTGGCGAACGACGCCGCTTTGACCCACTTGGTGAAGTAATCAATGGCTACCAGGATGAACCGATGTCCGTTCGAAGCCTTGGGTTCGATCACGCCAATCATGTCGATTCCCCATATGGAAAAAGGCCATGGGGAAGAAAGAACTTTGAGATTCGTTGGCGATACATGGATTTTGTCAGCGTATATCTGACACTTGTGACACTTTCGCATGTACTTGTAGCAGTTGGATTCCATGGTCAACCAATAGTACCCTGCTCTCAGAATTTTTCTCTCCACTATGTGTCCATTGGCATGGGTACCAAAGGATCCTTCATGAATTTCTTTTATCAACGTGTTCGCTTCTGGTCTGTCCATGCAGTGGAGCAAGACCATGTCAAAGTTTCTCTTATAGAGGGTATCACCGCTCAAGAAGAAGCTGCTTACCAGTCTTCTGAGGGTCTTTCTATATTTTCATGATACCCCAAGTGGTTACTCTTGTTTCTGAAGGAAGCATTTGATATCTTGATACCAAGGTTTGTTGTCTATGACTGCTTCGATCGTGAAGATGTAAGTGGGCCGTTCAAGGCGCATTATGTCAATCTTAGGTAAGTTGTTCCATTGACCTACACTAATCATGGAAGAAGGAGTGGCTAATGCATCAACCATGTGATTCTCTTCACGAGGGATATGATGAAACTCGATTCTGTTGAAGAAGGGTAACAACCTTCTCGCACAGTCTTTGTAAGGAATCAATCCTGATTGGTATGTGTTCCAATCTTCTTTGATCTGATTGATAACCAGGGCTGAGTCGCCATATACATCCAAGTTTTTTATCCTTAAGTCGATCGCTTCCTCGAGACCCATGATACAAGCTTCGTATTCGGCCTCGTTATTTGTACACTTAAATGTCACTCTGGCGGTGTAAGGAATATGGGTACCCTGAGGTGTTATGATAATTTCCCCAATTCCATTTCCATAATGATTGACAGCTTCTTCAAAGATAAGTCCCCATTGGGAACCTGGTTCTGGCCCTTCACTGGGTAACGGTTCATCGCAGTCTTTCATTTTTATATACATGACATCTTCGTCTGGGAAGTCAAATCCGACTGATTCCTAATCGTCAATCAGTTGATGAGCCAAATGATCAGCTAAAACACTTCCCTTGATGACTTTCTGAGCATGATACTCTATTTCATATTCTGTTAACAACATCTGCCAACGGGAAATCCTTCCCGTGAGAGCAGGCTTTTTGAAGACATACTTGATTTGATCCATTTCGGAGATTAACCAAGTAGTGTGACGAATCATATATTGGCAAAGACGTTTGACAACCCAAGCCAAAGCACAGCAATTTTTCTCGAGCATGGTGCACCGAGTCTCGCAGTCGGTGAATTTCTTGCTCAAATAGTAAATGGCAGACTCTTTTCTTTTGGTCTTGTTTTGTTGGCCAAGTACATAACCCATAGAGTCTTCCAAGACTGTTAAGTAGATGATCAGTGGTTTTCCTTCCACTGGAGGTGATAGAATCGGCGGGTTCAACAGATATTCCTTGATACTGTCGAACACGGTTTGGCAGTCATCTGTCCAAACGCAGTCCTGATTCTTTTTGAGTAATTTGAAAATCGGCGCGCACGTCGCGGTCATGAGGAATATGAATCCGGAAATGTAATTCAAACGTCCCAGGAATCCCCTGACTTGTTTTTCAGTCCGCAGAAAAGGCATTTCTTGAATGGCCTTGACCTTGTCAGGATCAACCTCAATTCTTTTCTGGCTGATGATGAACCCTAGCAGTTTCCCTGAGCGGACACCAAATGTGCACTTGTTGGGATTCAAGCGGAGTTTATACTTTCTCAGACGCTCAAATAATTTTGATAAGTGGGTCACATTCTCTTCTTCTGTCTTAGATTTGGCAATCATATCATCGACATATACCTCGATTTCTTTGTGTATCATGTCATGAAACAGAGTAGTCATGGCCCTTTGATAGGTTGCCCCGATGTTCTTCAAACCGAACTGCATTACCTTGTAAAAAAAAGTACCCCATGGGGTGATGAAGAAAGTTTTCTCCATATATTCTAGCTCCATTTTTATTTGATAATAGCCCGAGAATCCATCCATGAAGGAGAAGACTTTGAACTTTGTTGTACTGTCTACCAGTATGTCAATGTGTGGTAAAGGAAAGTCGTCCTTTGTACTAGCCTTGTTTAGATCTCGGTAATCTACACACATTATGACCTTTCCGTCCTTTTTCGGAACTGGTACGATGTTGGCTAACCATTGAGGATATTCTGATGTAGCGAGGAAACCCGCGTCAATCTGTTTTTGTACTTCCTTTTTGATTTTGATGGCCATGTCTGGATGAGTCAGTCTCAACCTTTGTTTTACCGGCGGACATTCTGATCTCAACGGTAGATGATGTTCCATGATGCTGGTATCCAACCCTAGCATGTCCTGATAGGACCAAGCGAATACATCGGGAAACTCTTTGAGAAGCTTTGTGAAACTTTCTTTGACAGCTGGACTGAGTAGCGCCCCAATCTTGACTTCTTTTCTCTCTTCCTCTGAGCCTAAGTTGACTGTTTCCAATGGATCTTTGTGAGGTTTAATGGACCTTTCCTCTTGTCTGAGTAATCGGGATCTCTCTTCTGGAATTTCGTTGTCATCTTCTTCTTCAGCCTCAAATACCGGGAATTCAAAGTTGGGAGAAGGCATCGGATCATACGTTTCAATGGGGTTTAAAACAAGCAATCTGCATGACGTGGTGATTTGTGTTTAGAAGAGATAGAGAAAATGCAAGAGTGTATGCAATGTATTATCTTTCTTTACTGCTTGTTTTTATTATTTTTTGTTTTTTAGGATTACCATTTTCTGAAAAACGAAAAGAGAAGACAACAATTAATTCGGAAATTACAGAACAACAGTTATTTATTTATGATTTTGTCGATTCTTGAAACTACAGCCCTATAAAACAAAACTCTGTCGCTTTGGGCGAAGCGAAGAGGGATATTTATAGAAAGTGAGCCCTATCAAAACATCTATTTCACCTGGGCAGGGTGAAAGGTTAAGATAAAGACGACAATTACTTTGACTTATGAACAATCTTCGGGACATCGAGTGCAACCCATTGGCGGCGAACTCCTCGGTGAATCACAAAGTCTGGTACCTTCCTTGATTTGTCTTCAGAAATAACGCTGATTTCTGGTGGAGCAGGATCATTGGAGTCTGTCTACCAGGCAGAGTTGTCGTAGGAGGATTCCTCAGTTGTATTTTGCATAGTATTTGTGCTCTCAGGCAAATCTCCCCATCCAGTTGGCTGGATGTCTTCGAGCCTGATGCGGGAGCTTTCAGGAGCGGTGTATTTGACCATGAAGTCGTATTTTCCACTTGGTTGTCCTAAGGTGTCCCACACTTTTTTGGAACTGGGGGAGTCATCTCTCTCGATGATGTTGACCTCGGGAAAAGCATAGTTAATGAATTCTAGTCTTGCAAACTTTGCAAATTCATCATCGTGCTGGATATTTTCTAAATGCCCTGAGTGTTGATACCATGATTCGGTTGGGACGCAGGTATTTTTCTCAATGATGTTCAGCTGATTCTCATTGTTCGGCTGACTTGCTTGCCCAAAGTCTCCTGGGTACGACTGCCAGATAGGCAGACCATCCATCGGGCCATAATAGTCGTGGTCAAAGTTATCTTTCATCAGAGTGTCCTCCTCTAATGAGTTTGGTGGAGCACGACATCCTTCCGGATCCCAATCTCCGTACATTATTTCGACATCTGACCTTGGTGTAAATCTCAGACTCTGTGCGGGATAGCAGAATGGACTAGGCACCTCCTCTTGAGACATATAACTGTCCTTGTTAAGATAGGACTTCCATTCCTCATCTGTGTTGGAGGCATCTCCCTCGTTGATGGTATGTACTTCTTGAGACACTGGATGAAGGAAACCTCCACTGTGGAAGAAGTTCTAAATGGGATGTAGACTTTCATTGTTAGAAGCAGTCCGGGTACAGGTTGAAGAAAAGCCAAGACCTTTCTCCGCTTTGTTATTAGTGGGAATGACAAGCTGTCCCCATCCTTTTGCGCTGTTACCCTCGATTACTTTGAGAGCATCTTTGTACGAGGATATTGATGTTCCTTTCTCTAGTTGATCCTCATTGCTTACCGAAAGTGCTTGGAACTGAGTTCCAACAACCTCCTCGGGTTCTACACAAGTGAATAATGAAAGGTCACTCACGATCAAGGCTTGTTCTCCACAGACTGTGATGAGTTGGTCGTTCTTGACAAACTTCAGCTTTTGGTTAAGTGTCAAAGTGACTGCCCTAGCCTGGTGTATCCAAGGTCTTCCTAATAAGCAACTGTATTTTGGCCAGATGTCCATGACCTAAAAGTGACTAGGAAAGTGTGAGGACCAATAGTTACGGGAAGGTCGACTTCGCCGATAACTGTTTTCCTGGATCTGTCAAATTCTTTGACGACGACCTCACTGCCACTCATCAGAGGTCCTTTGAATGATAGTTGCATCAGAGTGGACTTCGGCATGACGTTGAGAACTGATCCGGTGTCTACCAGTACATTGGCTAAAGCATCGTCCTGGCAGTTGACTGTGATATTGAGTGCCATGTTGTGGCTTTTTCCATCTTCTGGCAATTCCTCATCACTAAACCCCAAGTTGTTGCAGGAAGTGATGTTAGAGACGATGATGTTGAACTATCGTATTGACACATCCTGTTCCACAAAGGCCTGCTCTAAGACTTTCTATAGAGCCTCTCTGTGGGCTTCGGAACTGAGTAAAAGAGATAACACATAGATCTTTGAAGGAGTTTGTAACAGTTGATCAACAATGTTGTATTCACTCCTTTGGATGAGCTTCAGCATCTCATCATCGTTATTTGAAAGGTTGGGATCACTAGATTGACCGACTGGTGGATTGGGAACTTCTGTTTGAGGTTCCTTTTCTCTGTTGGGCTCTCCAACTCCTCGGTTGAAGATTCGACCGCTCCGTGTTACTTGACTGATGTCTGCAATATTCATGACGGAGGGTAATGGAATTTCATTTCCATTCTCAACTATTGTTACCCCATATTTGTAAGGGATAACCTTAGTTGATTCATATCGTAACGGTCCCAGTAGATAGATAACTACATGAGCCTTCTGATTTTTCTGACTGTCGTAGGTAACTTCAATCAGTTTCTTGCTAGAAACCTTCGATTCGTCAAGCAGAGGGATGATGGTACAAACATCATGGGTCCTTTCATGAACAGAGATCACAATAACATCCTTAATCTGATCAACAAAATAATCTGGCGTCCAGTTGATAGACCCCGAATCTGAGTATTGTTGAATCTCTTTGCGGTCCAACTGACTCTGAAGAGCTGCTCGCACGAGGTAACATCCTTGATTATTTTCCGAGCAGACTCAATAGCACTCGTAGTTATACGGTGGCACCTGGCCACGTCCGCTCTGAATGCAGTGTAACCTTACCAAGTTTGTTTCCGTAGATCGGACATCCTGACTTTGTTGCCTAGTAGGGTTCTCATTTGTCATACTGATTTGTTGCGTGTCTTTATTGTCGCTCCCGGGATTTTCATCCTAGTACAAACGCGAAAGTGGCACCGAAACAGAGTCGCCAGCAATGTGTATTTATCCCATGAGAGGGAAAGGAAACACTGCGTAAACCTGAAGAAAAGGAAATAGCATGGTCTTGCGACCAAGAGAATTGGATTCGGGAGTCGGTTACGCGAGAGGAAGGTATTAGCACCCCCTCGCGTCCATCGTACCCGATGGGATCCACGCTTGCTTGTTTCGATCAAAGGGTGATAGAAAAGGATACTGGAAAAGGAATGGAAAGAAAGAAAGAAAGGAGAAAGAACGGAAAAGGAACGAGAAACAAATGTAGGGAAAATAAAACAAGTGCTCGAATGGGCCCTACCCCACTGCCTACGTATCTCATCGGGAATGAGAATCAGAGCGACGTAGTTCCCCTCACTATGGATGGATTGTTTGTGTTTTTTAGGGAACAGCTAACGTTCTGGCTCAGGTGTTGCAAGCTCGCTGGTCCGAGTGCATTACCATCTTGCAATAGAACGAGAAGGAGCACGTTCGTACGTTGAGAATGAATGAGGTGAGAAAAGAATTCCCGAAGGAAAGACGTCATTGTTTGTTTTTGTCTTTTAGAAGTTTCTTTTTTATTTGTTTGCATATGATAGTGTATCTAAATCTTAGTCATTGGAATGTGTACATTCTCACATTCCAAGATGGAATGGGTAAGAAAGCACACTAAGAGTGAAGAAGACCCTCACACTTAGTTCCAATTATCAAGGTACAAACACACTAGCATACTTGTATTTATTAAGTGTTTTTGTTGATTAAGAAATGAAGAAGTGTTTTTTTTATTATTTGTACCTTCAACAAGTATTGCATTTAAGTCCCTTATACAAGATCAAATGTCTAACACATTGACCCAAGATGGGCTATATGCTACACATTCTAAGATTATAAGAGAAGACCCCTTATAATCTTTTCTTTATATGAAAGGCCTAAATGCAATAAATGCCTACCTTTATTAGATATTTTGAAATTTCTTTGAGATGAGAAAAGAGACTCAAGAGAGGAGAGAAAGGTAAAATCTATGTGAACTAAGACTCAATCCTAATTGATTATTTTTGGGGAGTGGTCCTAAGGGTTTGTGAGGTTTAAACCTAAAGTCTAAAGAAAGAATGAATTAAACAATTCACTTCTAAAGTAGAAGATGAATTGTAATTCAAAAAAGGGAAACTGATGAGTTATTAAAAGAAAGCACATAAGTGCTTAACAAAATACAAGATTGAATTATAAAAGAGAAAGGATAGAAGTTTGAATGTGGATTCCTTATCCACACTCAATTGCAACTTACCAAAGCCCCTACATGGTTAGTAAACATGTATAAGAAGTATAAGAAGCAAAAGATCACTTAATGTACCATAAAGATCAAAAGAATAAGATGAAAGATCAAATCCTATTAGTCACAGCCAGAATGTGCATCATATGGAAAAACAAATGAGTATCATCAAGCAAGTTCAAGTGAACAATCAACAATCATCATCCATGGCATTAGAACATGCTATCATAAGAAAGGATAGATGAAAGATGAAAAGAAAGAGAAGAAACATGCATAAATGAAACATGTAATCCAAGGATCAGAATTGAAATGAAATGAAAAATGATTCACAAACATCTCACAAGTATTCATGAAGCAACTAAGACATGCAAGAAGTAATAGGAGATGTAGAATTGAAATGGAAGTTCAAAAGAAAACACAAGTACTTCATACTAAGGATACACAAAGTTCAAATGAAAGTGAACATGTAATGATGACACATAATATGTACCAATGACCTATAATGTCAAATGAATAATTCACAAAATAGGAAAATGATCATGCAAGTATGCACAAAAGCAATCATGTAAACATGCACAAAGATTACAAGGATATGACATGTTATTATGCTTCAAGTCTAATGCTTTAACCAAAAATCAAATGGGTTCATAAAAATTATTCAAGGATGATTTTGAGATGCACAAATCAGAAATGAATCACATACCAAAGTAGCATGCAAAAATTCAAGGCAAAAAGGCTTTATGCAATGCACTTAGGTCAAATTGGATGCACATGCAAAGTAATGCAAAGATGGACATCCAAACATGTCATAATATGACCTAAAAAATAAAATAAAAATCATATGACATACTTCAAGATGTTAATGACTTAATACAAAAAGAAGCAAGTCAAAACTATTTTTAGTGATCAAGAACAAAAATGCACAAATTCATTTATCACAATGGCATGCATACAAATGAAAAATTCAAAGAAAATATGCAACAGGGGTAAAAATGTCATAAAATCAGAAAATAAAATCATCAAAAATTTTATAAATGTCTTAAAGATGCTCATGAATTTTTATGGAATTTTATGATGCCATTTGGTATTTTTAAAAATTGAAAAGCAAACGTGCACAACAAAATAAAAATAAAATGAAGTGAAATGAGGACTGGGGGTGTAAACATAGTAATTAAGCAGTTCAAAATGTTTTGGGCTTGAAAACATGGGGTGCGAATAACAATCTGATTAGGTCCAATTACGCGCATAACACACTAACAACCATGTACTTCAGTCAACAATAGTCAAAGTAATAACAACCATCAGATTAAGTCAAGTCAAGAAACAAATCAAGGTAATTACATCCAATGCGCGTACATGAATGTGCATCTTAACTACCATGCAATGCTTCACATCACGTTTAAGTGAATCAGAAAAATGGCACGTGACATGCACGCCCTTTTTTTAATGTGTTGGCACGTTTTGAACCACATGATCATGAACATCCAACGGACCAAATTAAAACTGAGCATAAAACCCTAAAAAAAAGTCCACCGGCCGGAGAGGGACCTCCGGTCACCTTCTCCGGTCACTCACCACCGTCTGAAACTTTGATTTCTCCAGAAATCCACAACATATATATCAATCGAAAGAGGAACTAATGGAGAACACGAATTCAAGAACAAAATGCACAAACAGTTCATGATACGAGAGAATTCAACAGAAAAATATTTGCCCTAACATTTGAACTATGTCTCTAAAGGCCTATCAACTAGCCAGGCCAGTTCTTGAGCTTATAAGAAGCTGCAAGAACCTGCAAACAAACTCACATTAAGTCTATAATGGATGAAATTCGTACCTAAAGATTGGAGACTTTGAGGTATTCTTCAGAAAACCAGAGATCTTAGCTTCTTCTTCAACCTTGGAGCTTCATAAACTAAGCAAAATAAATGCTATATAACTGGCTGTCTTGAGAGCAGAGAGATTCAATGTTGAACAATGCTTGAAGCAACCTTGAGAAATATGCTGAAACCTCCTTCAATCAAGTGCCATTGATGATGATGAGGATGAGGTATCGTGTGCTTGGAGAAGAATTTTTGAGAGAGTTGGTGAAGGAGTGAGAGAATCAGAGAGAAAGTAGAGAGAACTTTGAAATGAAAAATGAGAAATGAAGCTGAGACTGAAATTAAAGTGTGAGTTTTCTATTTATAATGAGCTTTAATCATGGTTTAGTGAGTGAGGTTAACTGAGTTAGCATGGTTTAGATGAGTCATCCCTAACTAACTGAGCCAAGTTAGTTAGGGCGAGTTATCCGTGGCTGTGATATGGTGGAGGAGGTTTATGGTGTGTTATGGTGGAGGTTGATGAAAGTGACTGGTGATGATGTGTTCTGGTGTGGCAGCTTGAGAAACTTGCTTCACAAGTTTTATTCTTTCCCTTTTTATGATCATGTATAGCACGTGATATGGTGACTGAGGTACATGTTTGGCTAAATGAAGCAATTGTTGGGAGAGTGAACGATACATGGGCAAGCTGATACAATCAACAATAACCTTCACTTGTTTTTTTCTGGTTTTATGTGACAGTTGAGAACAATGGAGATAGGGTTGTTTGAGGATGAATTACTCCATGTAATGTGAATGATTTGGTGAGTTCTTGGAATCATTGGAAAGAGGGCACATTGGAGAACAATGTTAGTGTGAAAAATGGATTGAAATGATGCCTCAAACATGTCTAAAAATAACCATAAACAGATGGAAAAGAAACTGATGCATGGGCGTGCAAACTTGTGGCATGGCATGGCAAGCTGGCCTGTTGATTTTCAGCATGATCACACCATCTTGGGACCACTATTTCTACCTCATAACTTGGTCAAATGAAATTTTGTCCAACATGAACATTGAAGATGACACTACAAGGAACATCTTTGATGTTGAAAATTTTCTCATTTGGAGCTTTCTTCTTGGATAAATTAGGCTTGACTTTTGGCACACCAGGTGTTTGTGAAAACGATGGCGCGCAGGCCTGGCAAGACTTGGTCACGACCTGGTTTTTGGCTTACTTTCTTTCAACTTTGATCACTCATATCTCACTCAATATTAATCCAATGGAGATGTTCTACACATGGATTTGAAGCTTAAAACAAGACCTTTTGTTGTGGCCGAGTGGAATTTTCATTTGGTGCTTCAATTTTAAATGGCCTTGGTTCAAAGTATAGTGCAAAATGGTCCAAAATTACTATTTTTAGTAACCCTTCTTCATCCAAAAATGGCAACTTTCTACATCTTGATTTTTTCATGATTCCTTTGGAGTTTCTTGATCAAATTTTGCACATTGGTCCCATATAACATGAATTTCTTGAATTTGGCCCCAAAAAAGTCAAGAGTTGACTTTTTCCTCTGATTATTTGACTTGACCCCCAATTTCTCTGATTTTTTATCTTTCTTCCAATTGAACCACTTCTAAAACCAATTGAGAGGCAATTTTCCATACACATACACTTAAGAACATGTAGAATACCATGACATCAAGTTTTGCCCAAAAAAACAGAGATTCCCTGATTTTATTAGAAACCCTAATTTTGACCCCCTCTGGTTAGGAGGGAAAAGTGCAGTCTTCAATTTCAAATTCCTCAGAGTATGTTGTCTACCCTCTTAAAGGATGATGAGATATGCCATTTGAGGGTGACTTTGGATCAATGAGCTATCTCTTTTGAAGGTTTTCCTTCAGTTTTTGAACCTCTTGCATGATGAAGTATGTATGGTTTCAATCTCCCATTGGATCTCACTTCCTTGAGATTGTGAATGATCAATTGAGATAGTATAAGACATGAGAGACCTCTTGGCTTGCCTTGAGGCAACTTGATTGACCTTTTTGTGCTTTGAATGATCCCTTGATTGTCCACCTTCCACCTGATCACATGCCTTGATGGTAAGAGGGATGCTATGCTTCATTTTTTCTATGTTAAATGCAATGCAATGCTAATGAGATAGATATGATATGATAATGCTATGCTATGATGACAAAAAGGGAGAGCAAATTTTGGGGGTATTACATTCATCCATATAGTTCGGAAGCCACCAACGGTTTAACAAGTGTTGCAAAGTTCTTTGAACGAGAGAGCACCCTTGGTTACTCTCACAACATATTTTACAGCTCGGATAATCATGTGAAGTGAGAAAACCGAGTTGGACTTGCTTGGCGTGTAACTCCACCAAGCTTGTATTCATCAAACGAATATCGAAGATTTGAACCATGTTAATCTGATAAGGATTTCTATCATGGTAGTCCTGGATCCATCCTAGATCCATCTGACGCTGGAGGGCCTCTTGTACAAAAGAGCATCCCTATTTGTTTACCGAGCAAGTAAGATAGGAATTATAATCATGCCGCGGAAGATTATGATACTGGCTTTGCCTTGAGTGCATTGCCACTAAGTTGACATTCATCGCATGAATTTCATGGTTCTGAATGATGTTGGAATTCGTATAAGTCACGTTGACCCCACGAACTCGGTGCTCTTGGATCCATCCGAGATCCAGTTGTTCTTGTAGCGCTGATTGCACACACAACACCCCTGATTGTTTTTAGAGAAAATATCACATTGGTGATAATTATGAGGTGGCACATGGCCATATCCACTCTGTCTACAATGCATCTTGACCAAGTTGGCCCTTAATAAGAGTACATCATGAATTTGATAGCTGTTGTTAGATTCTCCCTCTATCAAATTAACTGCGGCCTTCTCGTGTTGAGGCAGCGGGTTCGCGAGAACATTAGGATTTATATCTTTGAAAGATAAGACCCCCGCTCCTAACACGCTTTTGCACATCGGATTTGAAACTGAGACAGTTTTCTATGTTATGCCCTGGTCCTCCTTGATGGTAAGGGCAAGTCTGATCCATTTTGAACCAAAAAGGCAGATTTTCCGGTATTGTAAGAGGAGCCCTAGTTTGGACATGCCCCTTGACCAGTAAGAGTGGAAATAATTCTGCATACAACACTGGTATAGGATCAAACCCTGGAGGTCGAGTTGTACGGTTGTTGTTATATGGAGGACGAGTCTGCTGAAGAGACTGTTGTGTCCTTTGCTGATATTGTTGTTGATTAGCATGAGTCACAGCTGCTATTGGTTGATATCGTCGCCTTTACTTTCCGAAAGAGATATTCCCAATATCCTGCTCCTTTTTCTTAGGGAGAGCACTACCGTATCGTTTTGTACTACTTGATGATCCAGCGTCTTTTACTAAACGTCCTTCTCGGACTGCTTCCTCAAGACGAACCCCCATGCCAACCATCTCGATGAAGTCACTGGGCGTACTGGCGACCATTCGGTCGTAGTAAAATGAGCTTAAAGTTTTTAAGAAGATCTTTGTCATCTTTTTTTCTTCAAGAGGTGGACAAATCTGGGCGGCAATTTCACGCCATCTCTGAGCATATTCCTTAAAAGTTTCCTTATCCTTTTGTGACATTGATCTAAGTTGATCTCATTCCGGTGCCATGTCCATATTATACTTGTATTGTTGAACTAAAGCAGCGCCAAGATCTCTGAAAGTGGTGATCTTAGTGCGGTTTAAAACCCATGTACCACTTTAATGCGGCACCGATTAAACTATCCTGAAAGTAGTGGATCAGTAGCTCCTGGTTCTTTGTCTTAGCTGACATTCGCCGAGTGTACATCACCAAATGGCTTTGAGGGAAAGAGTTACCCTTGTAGTTTTCAAAATCGGGCACCTGGAATTTATGCGGGACTTTCACATTAGGGACCAAACAAAGGTCTGCGGCGTCCTTTCCAAATAAATCTTGACCGCGAAGGGCATGCAGTTCTTTCTGCATCTCTAGGAATTGCTCCGGGAATTCCTTCATTCTGTCATCCACACTTGTGTTTTCAACAGAAGGTATAGGTGGAATTTGTCCTTCCGGGACAGCGTGCCCAACGGGTGGGGGTACCGTTACTACGGCAGTGAATCTTGGCGTTTCCCGAAGTTTGTAACCTTCAAGAGTTATTGTCATGCCCCTGGCATCTTCGCTTTCCCGAAGTTTGTAACCTTCAGGCTCAATGGTTTCTGCTGTAGTTCCCAGATCTTCGGTGATCGGCAGAATGTATCCTTCAGGGATAAAGTTAACAGGCATGCCCCAAGGACGATCTTTCGGCATTCTGTACCTAGGATCATACTTCTCCACTATGTGTGTTGATGCGATCTCTGAGATCACAGTCCTTTGTTGTTGCATCTGAGCCTCTGCCAGAGCTTGCATGTCATTATGAAGCTTTCTCAGATCCTCTTTCAGAGCATCGATTTCTTCTCTCAACTCTCTGTTCTCTTCCTCGAGATTATCCATCTTTTTCTGACGATTGGCCCGAGTATTGTACGAATGAGACAGTTTGACTCTAGAATCAAGACACAAACGTGAGATTCGTAGGGAAGAAGAATGCGTTACGTGAGAATGATGAATGCAATGATTATATTAATTGTACATTTTTTGTTTATTCAAAGTAAACTTCGACAATTAGATTGCAAATATCAAACAGTGGGGAAACCCCATTTTATTGAATTCAAAGGTTGCGGAAATGGAAATACAGTAGATTACAAAGTACTGAAAAAAGGAAATCTAAGCTTGTGGATCCCGAGTCCTCTCTGAGGAGAGCTCAGGTGCTGGTTCTTGTATTTTCCTTTTCTTTGACCGGGGCTCTTCGGCTGTTGTCGGGTTGTCATTCCTTTGCCAAGTGAAAGGAGCGAGCAAATTCCTTTGGTCATCCTGATTTTGTACAGCATGTTACTCTAAAATCTTAATCAGAGCATCCTTTTCTCTTAAAAACGGGTCTATTTTTTGCATTCCACATTGAGAATACGGTACTTGTTCCTCCAATACCTCTTCTCCTGTTGAACCTTGCTGAGAGTAACCTGAAGTTTTTCTGTCTCAGGCTTTAAATAAAGGGCAGAGTCCCTTAATGGAAGAACTTCCTGGCGAGGGTAAGGCATCCTTAGCTTAAGAGCTCTAGTTTGTACCCAGTGGAGGTAAGGCTCCACCGAGACACAGTGTGGTTTTCCTAGAGACTCACTTCCTTTCGTATGAATGTGTTTCCAGGCATGCACTATTTTCGTCTTTAGTGCCCTATCGCTTTCTCCTTCCTTGAAGAAAAGACCTTCCAGATGAGCATTACGTGGGACATGCCTCATCGGGTATCCAAATTGACGACGAACTAAAACTGGATGATAATTGATTCCTCCCTTAGTTCCTCTAAGGGGTACATTTGGGAAATTTCCACAACGGTCGATGATTCTGATCCCGTCATAGATTCGATAGTACCAATCGATGTCAGAGTTGGTAAGAGACATGATTCTCTGCGACCAACGTAAAGTATTCTTTTGATCCCAAAATGCAGCAGACTTGGGTAAGTGGGAAGTGAACCATTTGTACAGCAGGGGTACACAACATGTGATCATTCCTCCACTATACAAATTCCTTAAGTGTACAGAATGATAAGCATCGGCGAGCAAATCGGTACAGGGTTTCCAATCAGGAAAATCTTAATGGCGTTGATATCTACAAAGTTATCAATGTTGGAAAACAGAAATAACCCATAGGTGAGCAAAACAAAGATGCTCTCGAAAGCGGCCACATTCCCTATACTGGCAAAGTATAGAGCTTTCTTTGTTAAGAACTGGGCGGGCAAACCCTGGATTCCACCCTTAGTGGTCATGTGAGTCCTGACTTCTGACTCGTCCAAATAAATTGCTCTTGCAATGGTTTGATCCTTTGGAATTTCTTGAATTCCAGAAAATGGAGCTTGATCAGTAATGTCCAGATCAGTCAGGTGAGAGTATTCCTCCAGTGTTGGTGCTAGTTGATAATCCGGGAATGTGAAACAGTGATAGACCGGATCATAGAACTGGATTAACATGGATAGGATTCCTTCAATTACATGGACCCTTAACAAGGACAGTAGTCCTCTGTACTTGGCTCTGAAAGCCTCGTGGTTGGTGATGATCCTTCCCAACCCTCTTAAATCCTCTAGTTTTGGAACCTTGAAGGTGTACTTATGAGTTTTCGTTCTACCGAAATCCATTAACGCAATCTTTTTATATGACATTTGCAATCATTGTCTTAGCTTAGTTTGAAAAAGAGAGACTAGAAGAGAAGATTTTTTTTTTTGGTTTAATGTTTTTAAATGAATGTAAGAATGCAGCACACAAAATCATTTACCCCTCTTGGGATAACAACAGCAAGCGGATTGCCAGCGAGCTGATGTATCCTAGAGTGATCTCAAATGAGGGTAGTATCGCGTGACAACTATTTCCGATAGCTTCCGCACTACAAAATGGTTTAAGTTTACTAAAAACCTCAGCTTCTCAGATAACCCAGTCGACCACACTACTTTCAACAACCGAAGTCGTATAGGCAATGTATCTGCAAAGGGAGTCTCCACTGAGTTTGATGGTCGATTGGGGACTCTTAACTGGGATTCACTCCCCGCAAGATTACCCGCATTGCCATCACCTATCTTAGGTGTATACTCAATCTTTCCACACGCGGCATCACACGCATTCCCATAAGTAGAAAAAATAAACACAGATATCAATTAGGAAAAGCAGTATATATATTTGTCTTAATTATCCTAGACCTCTAGTCTTATGATCTCACACAGACAATGACCCCCCAACAGAGTCGTCATTTCTGAATTTAGGGCTTCATCCCTTGGGAAAGCAAGACATATCTTACACTCCCACTGTGGTCGCCACTTTTCTGTGGCACTTTTTTAAGGTTTCTTCCTAAGAGATGGGAAGAGAACAAGATCTCTGACGTCCCCAATGAAGTCGCCATTTTTCTGTAGCGCGAATTTTTGTGTGGTTGCGAAGCACTATCGCTTTGGGGGTACTACAATTCGATTCATTTTTTATCCTAATGAAGCTGATGAAGGAAGGGAAATAGATGTCTCCAATTAACCCTGCTTGCAAACTAAGTTTAAACAGATGACTGTTGGTTTACAAGTGCTATTAAGATTGTGGGTCTCTCTTAGGTTATTTTGTTAAAAAAACAGTGTCTAGGATATTGGTAGGATGTTAGGACTGATGCTTTTCGATTGATGTATGAAGGTATGGGATTTTTGGGTTTTTTGATTGGTATGCTCGCTAAGATTTTTGCAATCTTATGCGTACGTATTCCTGAAACGGGGAAATCAGAGCGATCGTAGTTCCTCCTATTCTATGGGAGGAAAAAGGTTGTTTTGGTGTCTTGTTCAAAGCCCAAGACGTGAAGCTAAAGAGGTTTGTATCTTGTTCAAAGCCCAAGATGTGAAGCTGAAGGGTTTATGCTGAGAGAGAATTTGTCATCTCTAAAGGGGATTTGTTGATGTTTGTATGTTGTAAGCAAGGCACCATTTTGATGCTAAAAGGTTGATTGACTCAACCGGGGTTTTCTTTATACAAAGCCTAAGAGGAGGCTAGAAGTTGACTTTTTCGGGGAAAATGTTCTTTCTGTCTTGTACAAAGCCCAAGATTGAGGCTAAAAGGGTTTGACTCAACAAAAGAGTCTGTCATACTCAACAAGAGAGTAATTTGGTGTCTCGTACGAAGCTCGAGATGGAGGCGAAAAGGGAAGATGGACTCAACGAGAGGGGCCGAAAAGGTGATTGACTCAACAAGAGAGTCTGCAAGTTAATTGACCCAACAAGAGAGTCTTTTATACTCAACAAGAGAGTGATTTGATGTCTCGTACGAAGCCCGAGATATAGGCTAAAAGGAGGTTGACTCAACAAGAGAGTCTTTTATACTCAACAGGAGAGTGATTTAGATCTCGTACGAAGCCCGAGATAGAGGCTAAAAGGAGATTGACTCAACAAGAGAGTCTTTTATACTCAACAAGAGAGTGATTTATATCTCGTACGAAGCCCGAGATAGAGGCTAAAAGTTTGACTCAACAAGAGAGTCTGAAAAGGTTAGCTCCACTGGGGAGAATCATTTGTACAAAGCACAAGAGGAGGCTATTTGTGCTGGTGACTGTTTCAGTTTAGTGACAGGTCCAATGTGTTGGATAAAAGAGAAAATCAGTTCTTATGAAGAGAAAGATTATAGGTAAGGTTGTGCCTTGGTATTGATTAGAGGATCAGGGTTATTTCCTGTTCTTTAAGGAAATGGGAAATCCCGAGGGTATTGAGACTGTCTAAGTCTATTGGTGTTTTGAGAAATCGATTCTCAGGTAATGAATGATCTTTGTATGATGCCCAAGAGAAGGCCGGCGTGTTAAGGGATGAAGGTCAACCCATTAACTGGTCTGATACTTGACTCAGAAAGACAACTCTAGAAAATTGATGACTAGGTTCTGTTCCTATACCTGTAGAGGTCTCTGGGTCTTTGTATTAAGCCCAAGAGAAGGCATGAGAGCTTATAAGAAGCCAAAGGGTCCTTGTACGACGCCCAAGAGGAGGCGGGGGTGCTTTTAGGAAGCCTGTGGGTCCCCAAACCCCGAGAAGTTCAAGACATGTTATTCACGAAGAATAGATCAAGCCAGGAAAGTTCGAGAATTTGGAAGAAACTCAAGAAATGCTATTCACGGAGAAAATATCATCTCTGGGGAGTTAGAGTTTCTTTGACAATTTCTAAGGGTGACAGTCTGAGAAAGGGTTCACCGAGAATGCTGCCTTTCACGTCTCAAGATTGTTTAACACCAAGAGGAGGGAAGACTGTATCTAGAAATCCTACGGGGATCTAGTTTTGTTTGTATTTAAGAGCGACCAACAGGGCCTTACCTAGTGCTAGACGTAGTTGCCGGGGAAAACTCTAAATAACTATACTAGTATTACATAGTGGATATTTGACAAGTATATTAAGGATTAGAAAGAAGACTTACAATGAAGCAGCCCCACAATATAGTTATATATATATGAAAGCGGTAAATGAAAGCGGATAAACACTTACTCGGTTGTAGAGCTTCCATGCTATTTTGTTAGTTGTTCAACAAAGAAAGCTTTGATACCAATATTATACTTTAAATCAAAGGAGAAAGTGCTTTGAAAAGATTCTTGGGGCTTACAGCTCAAGGAGAGGCCCGAGGTTTTATCAGTGATTGCACTTTTGTTTTGAATTTGTACAGGGACTTATACAAGTGACTGAGGCCTAAGAAAGATTTTCTGTACAAAGGGATGGGTCTTGCACTCTATTAGAGGCCCGAATGAATTTAGAGAAAAGAAATGGGTCTTACTACTCGAGGGTAGGCCCGGATGATTTGATTTTTGAACTGGCGATTGTGCTGAGATTTTTTCTTTCAACACAGAGGGACTTATACAATATCTGAGGCCCAAAATGGTTTTGGTTAAAAGGGGATTGGGGCTTACACTCTTTTAGAGGCCCAAAGTGGTTATTTTTATACAAGTGGTGGGGCTTACAGCTCAAGGAGAGGCCCAATGAAAAACAACGATCACACGGTTATTTTGAAAACTGTACAGGGACATATACAATGACTAAGGCCCAAAATGGTTTATGTACAAAGGGGGTTGGGTCTTACACTCTATTAGAGGCCCAAAGTGTTTTGAAAATGATTTGTTTAGGGTGATTAAGATCAAAAATCTAAATTGATTTTAAAATGTATTTTAATTAAATAAGAATTTAATTAAAATGATCAAAATTATCAAACATGTATGAAAAAAAAGTTGTGATCTTGGATTAATGTTTGAAAAATCAGGTTTATATCCACAAAATGATTGGAAACCAATTAAATTTGGAAAATCAAGGAGGAATAAATATTTCAAACGTTAAAAACAAATAAAACATTAATTCTTTGCAAAAATATCAAATATATTAAATAAATAATATTTTGGGAATTTTTAGCAAAATAAAATATTTTAACATTTTTGTGAATTATTAAAAAAAGAATCAACTCAAAATCATTAAAACTCGGAGAGAAATTAATTTTTGAATCAATTAAATAAAATCACAAAAATTCAAATATTCAAATATTCAAAAATGGCGCCAAGAACATGGCTAGAACACGCGCCCTCCCTCTGTTTCTGTAGATTTGCATTTTCTATCCAATCTCACTGAATACTTGATGATATCATGCAATCTACATATCAATCTACTCGTTTTCACCTCACGATCATGTCTATGGTATTTAATTTCATTTATTTTAAGCATGGAATAAGAAATCAAAGAGAAACCTCAAGAACCCTAAAATTTGCATGAAGGCTCAGAAATTCCATACACGATTCAAACAAAGCAATTAATTGAGGGTAAACACTCTATGCATGATTATGAACATATGGCCAAATTATTATGCATCAAAAAATGCATGGATCATAGAGTTAGAAGAACTCATGCTTACCTCTTGCAGTTGGTGGTCGTGTTTTATGTTAGAGGTGTTACAACTTGGTTCCAAGGATATGGACAGCTTCCCTAGGTGCTATGGAGTGTGTCTGGATGCTTGGAGTGGATTGAATTGAGCTGGAACTTGATTTGGTACCTCAACTGCAAATCTGTCAAAGGCTTGTGCAGATGGCTGGTGATTTTGTGATTTTGGTGTTCCAGATGTTATGTGAGTGTTTGGATCACTTCTATATGATGTTTATGAGGTGTGTGTGTGATTGGTTTGGTTGGAATAGCTCTCAGACTCAAAACCCGATGGTGACTTACTTTGGAAGGCAAATTTGGAGTGAAGGAAGAGATTTTGAGGAAAGCATTTGTTTGATGGCTTTGGTGTACTCAAACTGACCACAAGTGACCTCTATTTATAGTGCAACAAGTTTGTTTTGCAAGCAATAGTGAATGGCAACTGCTGCAGAGGTTTGGCCAATGTTCATCAATGGAAATCCAAGTCTCCTCTAGCCATTGACTAAAGGTTAGTGTAGCGCGATTTTTGTGGTCCTGAGTCACAATCGCTTGGGTACTACAGTTTGATTCATTTTTTATCCTATTAAAGCTGATGAAGGAAGGGAAATAGATGTCTCCAATTAACCCTGCTTGCAAACTGAGGTTAAACAATCAAAACTGTTGGTTTACAGATGCTATTAAGATGTGGGCCTCTCCTCGGTTATTTTGTTAAGAATAGAATATTTGGACCATTTGTGGGGTTTTTGGTAAGACGTTAAGATTTGGTGCTTTTGGGGGTTGATACATGGGATTTTGGGTTTTTGATTAGTATGCTCGCTAAGATTTTACAATCTTATGCCTACGTATTCCAGTTTAACGAAACAGGGAAATTAGAGCGATCGTAGTTCCTCCTATTCTATGGGAGGAAAAAGGTTGTTTTGGTGTTCAAAGCCCAAGATGTGAAGCGAAAGGTGGTTTGTATCTTGTTCAAAGCCCAAGATGTGAAGCTGAAGGGTCTATTTGTATCTTGTTCAAAGCCCAAGGTGTGAAGCTAAAGGGTCCTGACTGAGAGAGAATTTGTCATCTCTAAAGAGGAGCTATTGATGTTTGTATTTTGTGAGCAAGGCAAAACTTTGATGCTAATAGGTTGATTGACTCAACCGGGGTCTTTTATACTCAACAAGAGAGTGATTATGTGTCTCGTACGAAGCCTAAGAAGGAGGCTAAAAGGGGACTGACTCAACAAGAGAGTCTTTTATACTCAACAAGAGAGTGTTTTTGTGTTTTGTACGAAGCCCAAGACGGAGGCTAAAAGGGTTAGTGACTCGACAAGAGAGTCTTTTATACTCAACAAGAGAGTGTTTTGTATCTCGTACGAAGCCCGAGATGGAGGCTAAAAGGTTAGGTGAATCAACCAGAGAGTCTTTTATACTCAACAAGAGAGTGTTTTTTGTGTCTTGTACGAAGCCCAAGAAGGAGGCTAAAAGTTTGGTGACTCGACAAGAGAGTCTTTTATACTCAATAAGAGAGTGTTTTGTATCTCGTACGATCTAGCGAGTGATTTTTGGATGTGGTTGCGAAGCACGATCGCTCTGGTACTACAGCTCGATTCATTTTTTATCCTATTAAAGCTGATGAAGGAAGGGAAATAGATGTCTCCAACTAACCCTGCTTGCAAACTGAGGTTAAATAGTCAAAACTGTTGGTTTACAGATGCTACAAAGATTCGGGGTTTCTCCTAGGTTATTTTGTTGACAAGGGGCGCTTTTAGGCTATCGGTTAGGATGTTAGGACAGATATATGAAAGTACGGGATTTTGGGTTTTTGTTTAGTGTGCTCGCTAAGATTTTTCTTTCAATCTTATGCCTACGTATTCCCGTTTACCGGAACAGGGAAATCAGAGCGTTCGTAGTACCTCCTATTCTGTGGGAGGAAATGAGTGTTTTTGGTGTCTTGTTCAAAGCCCAAGACGTGAAGCGAAAGGTAGTTTTGTATCTTGTTCAAAGCCCAAGATGTGAAGCTGAAGAGTTTATTTGTATCTTGTTCAAAGCCCAAGATGTGAAGCTAAAAGGTGTTGTCTTTAGAGAGAATTTGTCATCTCTAAAGAGGGGTCTGTATGTCACAACTGTTTATAAAGGATAATTACTTTAACCGGGATTTGTGAATCCGACAATGCCATAATTTCCTTTATAGGGGATTTTAACCTGAAGGAGAAGACTTTAACTCAGTGTAGAGCAATGTTATCTTTCCTTAGGAATTTCTCATGCTAAAAGAGGGACAGTGGCATGGATGTAGATGATCCAGAGGCTTGCCGCTTACATCAATTAGATGAAGGGGAAGGAGTTGTTGATGTTTGTGTACTGTGAACGAGGCACAACTTTGATGCTAAAAGGTTGATTGGATCAACTAGTGATTTTCTTATATAAAGCCTAAGAGGAGGCTAATATGTGTCTCATACAAAGCCCGAGAGAGAGGCTAAAAGGTTTTGACTCGACGATGGAGTCTTTTGGTATCTCGCATAAAGCTCGAGATGAAGGCTATTTGACTCAACAAGAGAGTTTTTTGTATCTTGTACGAAGCCTGAGATGGAGGCTATTGTTTGTTTGGCTCAATAAGAACCTTTTTGTATCTCGTACAAAGCCCGAGAGAGAGGCTAAACGTTGTTTGACTCTGCTGGGGAGAATCATTGTACAAAGCCCAAGAGAGAGGCTAATTTTACTGGAGAAGGATCATTAAACAAAGCCTAAGAGGAGGCTATGGTTACTATTTCAGTTAAGTGACAGGTCCAGTATGCTGATTTAAAGAGAAAATCAGTTCTTATATGAGCAATGATGTACTCAGGGATTTGATTCGAGGATCCGGGTTATTCCTGCGCTTTATGGAAGTGGGAAATCTGAAGGGTATTAAGACTGTCCGAGTCTACGGGTTTTCTTCCTATTTAACGAAGGGGTCACTTGAGAATGTCTTTGAGGCTCAAGGAGATTAGACTGTCCAAGTCTAGAGTTTCTTCTTTTGTACTATGCTTTGAGAAACAATAGTAGACTCTTGAAAAGACTGTTCTATGCAGATGATTAAGTTCTGTTCCTATACCTCTAGGAGGTCGTCAGGACAATTTGTACGAAGCCCAAGAGGAGGCTGGAAACTTTTAAGAAGCCGATCGGTCCTTGTACTAAACCCAAGAGGAGGCTATCATTCCCGGAGGAAGAGATCATTATACAAAGCCTAAGAGGAGGCTGTGAATACTTCTAAGAAGTTGTAGGGTCCTTGTACTAAGTCCAAGAGGAGGCGGGTTTCTTTTAGGAAGCCTGTCGGTCCTTGAACGATGCCCAAGAGGAGGCCGATGCTTTTAAGAAGCCCATGGGTCCCCAAACCCCGAGAAATTCAAGACAGGCTATTCACGAGGAATAGATCAAGCCAGGAAAGTTCGAGAATTTGGAAGAAACTCAAAGATGCCATTCACGGAGAATACATTCATCTCTGGGAGTAGAGTTTCTTGACAATTCCTAATGAGGACAACCGAAGAGAAAACTGTATCTGGTGATCCTATTGGGGATCTAGCTGTCTATTTCTACGAATAAACGAAACGGCGTCACCTAGTTCTAGACGTAGTTGCCGGGAAACTCGAAATATCTATACTATTATTACACAGTTGATATGAGTTTATGAAAGAAGACTTAAAGTGAAACATCCCCACAATACAGTTATATGTATATGAAAGTGGTAAATGAAAGCGGATACACACTTACTCGGTTGTAGAGCTTCCATGCTGTTTGGTTAGTTGTTCAACAAAGAAAGATTGAAAACAACAATATATTCAAAATCAAAGGAGAAAGTGCTTTGAAAAAGAAAGATTTGGGGCTTACAGCTCAAGGGGAGGCCCAGGGTTTTATCAGTGAGCGCACTGTTTGAATTTGTACAGAGGGACTTATACAAATGACTGAGGCCCAAAAATTGTTTTCTGTACAAAGGGATGGGTCTTACACTCTCTCATGAGGCTCACAAGATTTAAAGAAAAGAGTGGGGCTTATAACACGGGGGTAGGCCCAGATATTTTTCGTTTAAAATGGCGATTGCGCCAAGGTTTTCTTTTAAGCAGAGGGACTTATACATTAAGTGAGGCCCAAATGGTTTTGGTTAAAAGGGGATTGGGTCTTACACTCTATTAGAGGCCCAAAAATTTTTAATGGGTCTTATAGCTCAAGGAGAGGCCCAGATGGTTAATTTTAAACTGGCGACGATTGCGTCATTTATTTGAAAATGTACAGAGGGACTTATACAACGAATGAGGCCCAAAAAGTTTTTTTTACAAGGGGGTTGGGTCTTACACTCTAATAGAGGCCCAAATGAGTTTTAAGAAAAGAAATGGGTCTTACTACTCGAGGGTAGGCCCAAGGTTTTTTTGTTTTGAAAAGGCGACGATCGCGCCATTTGTTTTTGACGGTATCAGGACTTATACAATATACTGAGGCCCAAAAATGATTTGGTCAAAAAAAGGGTTGGGTCTTACACTCTATTAGAGGCCCAAAATGATTTTGAATGGGTCTTATAGCTCAAGGAGAGGCCCAAGGTTTTTTTTTCAACGGATGATGATCGCGTCGAACTTTTTGAAATACAACGGGACTTATACAATAAGTGAGGCCCAAAATAGGTTGTATTTTACAAAGGATTTGGTCTTACACTCTATTAGAGGCCCAAGTGTTTTGAAAATGATTTATGAGGGTTGAATTAATCCAAAACCCTAATTTGTTTAAAAAAATGTATTTAATTGAATAAAAATTCAATTAAAATGATCAAAATTGTTTAACATATGAAAAAAAAATTGTGATATTGGATTAATGCTTCAAAAATTAAGTATTGACCTACAAAATAATTAGAAAGCATTAAAAGTTGCAAAATCAAGGTGGAAAAAATATTTTAAATGTTAAAAACAATTAAAACATTAATTCTTTGCAAAAATATCAATTATTCAAAATAAATAATATTTTTGGGATTTTTTGGGAAAATAAAATATTTTAACATTTTTGTGAATTATTAAAAAAAGAATCAACTCAAAATCATTAAAACTCAGAGAGAAATTAGTTTTTGAATCAATTAAATCAAATCAAAAAATTCAAATATTCAAATATTGGAAAATGGCGCCATGATCAAAGGAAAGAACACGCATGTTTTTCAGTTTTGCCCAGATTTGCATTTTCTCTCCAATCTCACTGAATACTTAATCATATCATGTAATCCACATACCAATCAACTCGTTTCAACCTCACGATCATGTCTATGGTATTTAATTTCATTTAAATTAAACATATAACAAGAAATCATGAAAAATCCTCAAGAACCCTAATTTCTGCATGAAGGCTAGGATTTTTGATACACGATTCAAACAATGTAATTAATTGAGGGGAAACATTCCATGCATGATTATGAACATATGGACAAATTATTGTGCAACAAAAATTGCATGGATCATAGAGTTAGAAGAGCTCATGCTTACCACTTGCAGCTGGTGATCGTGATTTGTGTTGGAGGTGTTACAGCCAGGTTCCAATGATCTGGATAGCTTCCCTAGGTGCCGTGGAGTGTGTATGGATGCTTGGAATGGATTGAAATGGTTTGGAGTTGAAGATGGTACCTCAACTGCAAAACTGTCAAGAACTTGAGCAATTGGCTGGTGATTTTGTGAAATCTGTGTTCCAGATGTTATATGAGTGTTTGGATCACTTCTATATGATGTATATGAGGTGTGTGTGTGATTGGTTTGATTGGAAAAGCTCTCAAACTCAAAACCCGATAGTGACTTGCCTTAGAAGGCAAAATTGGAGTGAAAGAAGACATTTTGAGGAAAGCATCTATTTGATGGCTTTGGTGTACTCAAACTGATCACAATTGAGCTCTATTTATAGTAGAGCAAGTTTGTTTTGGGATCCACAGTGAATGGCAACTGCAGCAGAGGTTTGGCCAATGTTGTCCAATGGAAATCCAAGTCTCCTCTAGCCATTGACTAGAGGTTAGGGCACAGGGTTGTGGTTCCCTTGGTCTTGGATAAGTCTTGACTGAATTCAGTTGAGAATGGCTCAGTCCATGCCACCTTGATGCTTCCATTGAATGCTCCAATCCAAAATTAGAGTCTTGTCCCTATTCTGGCAATTCTAGGTTCAACATGCTATTTCTTGTTCCAAAGACTTTGGAGGCTTGGCTCAGTGATTGTCCCCTTTAGATTCAATCCTCAGAGGTGTCCAAGGGGATAGGAGCACTTGGATTTGGCTAATTTTGGCAAATCGACCAAAAGTGTAAAAATCTGCCTGCCTTGGGAGATTTCAGCAAGGCAACTTGCCAATGTCATATCTCATGACTCAAATTGAATTTGGTAATGTTCTTGGCCATTTTGGAAAGCCCTTACATGATACAACAACTGTTTGAACATGTTTGGTTTTGATCTCTTTTGAATCCAAGTGAAAAATCCCCCTACATTTGGCAAAAAGTAAGGTAAAATCTGACTTAGTGAAAATTTCACTAAGTGTTGGAACAAAATGACTTTTCTTGATTTTGATCACTCCATAACTCAAAATCCATGAGGATTTTGGACATAGGTCAGTATGAAGCTTTTGTAGAGGGCAATGAGATCTACAAATCAAGCTTTGAATGGGGAACAATGGCCTTGTGGTTTAGGAGTTAGTGTCACTTTTTCCATAACTTAGAAATTTTTCTAAGTTTTTATGGTTACCCCTTTTACAAGTTATCCCACTTTCTTTGATTTTTCTTGATGAATGATGATTCAAATCATACATTAACATCATTTTAGGGTTAAAAATCCATTTTGGTGAAAAATCTCAAAAAGTCAAAGTTGACTTTTGTGCACAGTTGACTTTTTATCAGATGAATTCCAAACTGCGCAATTCTTCAGGAAATCATGTCCTTGACCTAAATCAAACTTGATGGACATGTTACATGGGTGTCATAGGGTATAGTGAATCATGTCTTAGGGCTTGGGAGCATGTCCTGGTCAAAATTCAAAGTTACAGTTGACTTTCCTCGCGAAACCCTAATTGTGGTGCAGATGAAATTGAGACTTGTTGCTCAAGCTTCTTGGATTAATCCATTGTTCCAAATGGATCAATATAGTTCATTAGAGACCCACAAATCCTCTCTTGAGGTCTTGGCTCATGATTTGCCCTAAAAGTCAACTTAGGGGTGAATTAGGTCAAGAAACCCTAATTCTTGATTTTTTGATGAATGCATCCCCTGAGGTAAAATTGACTTGATGGTTGGGTCCATGAGGTCCCATGAAGTATATTAGGTTATGTTTTGGATCATTGGCTTGTGCCCAGATGAAAAATTTCCATCTGGAGGCCCTGGTCGACCAAAACCCTAATTTGGTGACACTGTCGATCTCGAGGCTTGATCCACCTAGAAGGGAGCAGTTTTGTGCTTAATCCTTGGAGTGGGAGTCCTTTTGATCCTTTGTAGCTACTTGAGAGGTTAGACAAGTTGAATATCATGTCATTTCTTGATTGACCACTAAGGTTTCTTGATTGAAACCCTAATCTTTGATAGTAGTGAATGCTCACCCATCTTTGGGGAGGCTGATGAGGTATGATGGTTCCTCCATATTGTGATGATGATTTTCACAATGATGGGAAATCTTAGTGGTCAAAATTTGGGGTATGACAGATGCCCCTATTTAATCTTCTTGGACACGAAGGTGTGAATGACGAAGGTATTCGGGCATTCGGGGTGCAAGAGGATTAAATATCGGAATACCCGAAATTTTGATGGTGGTTATGAATGGTAGCGCACACATTCATCTTCTTTTGCTAAGTAATGATGCTTAGAAAAGGTAAAACTTCCCCTCAATCCTGGTCTTCAACCAAGGAACTGGTCTCAGTTTCTGAATTAAACTTCCCCTCGATCCTGGTTTCCTACCAAGGAACTGGTCTCAGTTTCTTAAATAAACTTCCCCTCGATCCTGGTTTCCTACCAAGGAACTGGTCTAAGTTTCTTTTGTCAATAAACTTGACTGACAAGGGACGCCATGCGTAGCGGTTTTCCTCAAACTTCTCGCCGAATTTTCCTTGGGAGATGCCATTTGACGGAAAAAGTTTTGATGCCAGACTTGCTGGGGAACCCAGTCGTCTGAGTTGTAGAGTTGCACATACTTCTCTGTTGGAGACGCCATTTGTTTCTACTGGGGGAAAGCTAGTCTCTTGAGAGACTTATGTCGCTTGGGATCTTACATCATACTTTTCTCGGGATCTTCCCGGAGAAATGCCATATGATGGGGTCCAATTTTGAGGTGCCGATGACCTTTTCATCAGCGATCTTTTCGGAGCGAAACTGGCATGCTGCCGAATCTCTGATTACGAGGCTTTCTCTGTGGATTTTCCTTAATCCGGGAAAGCAAGGATATCATCTTCAATGGCGAAGAGTGATGCTGACTGAAGGTTCCTCTGGTTTTTCAGAGGTTCAAATTATCAAAGTGGTCAAGGCCCAATTTCAATCCAGAAATAAACTGGAGGTGAGATTGCTTAGACACAGTATTTCCTGACGAGGAAATAACTGGGAACTCGATTGAGAGAACTTCTATCACTAGGGGACAAGACCGACTAGAGTGATAGTGATGCAATATGAAATGTGAATGCAAATCAATAATGCATGATGTATGTATGTATATGCTGACAAAATTGACGCGACATACAAACTAAAAGATGAACATGACCGGATACTCGGCCATTGCGGGGAGAAGAAGCACCGCTGGTTCAAGATAGCAATTCTACCCTTCTTATGAGAGATAGTCCCTGTTGGGAGCTACCGTTGGTCGGGCTTAGGAGGTAAGAACTCTGTCGTGGGTATCAGATGGGAAAGCCGCATCTCATACAGTTGATCCTTCGTTCAGGCGTACTGGCCTAGAAGGTGTACTTTGATTCTGCACTTTGAAGTTCGATTACTTCTGGAGAAGCGATTGATGTTCTTTTGATATTCAACAGTCAAAAGAAATTGCCGTCTTTATTAAAAAGCAGAAAAAGTTTTAACAAGTAAATTCATTTTGTTTTATTTCAAGAATCGTTGATCATTTTAAATTGTCGTTCTGTAAAGCTAAAACAAATAAGAATTACAAACAAAAGCACAAGGGCTCAAATTTTATTGATAAGATGGAGATCAACCAAACACGTGATTCCAAAGAGTATTTACAAAGTTAGAAAATGGTAATTTACAGGGAAAAGGGCTACGTTGAAACATAACGACCGCTATCCTTCTACCAACTTTGAATTCGGGGCATCCTGAGCTTTTGTCGAAGATGACCTTGACTGAAGTTTTCCTTCGATGGATGGTGTAACTGCTGATAAAGGACTTGCCTCTGTTGATCATAGTTACTTGCCATTATCCCTAATTTTTTCCTGGATTGTACTATGATGTTTCCAATCCATCAGGATGATTTTTTCATGTCTCTAACTTTTGCCTGGACCGCCCTTTCGGGTTTTTAATCCACCGAGACGTTTTTTTTTTAGTTTAGGCGAAGTATTTCTTGACTGCATCAACGTTTGTGGGGTAGCCAAATTCCTCTCCATCCATGGTTGTAAGTCTCAAGGCGCCACCTGAGAAAGCTTTCGTGACCACATAGGGGCCATCATAATTCGGAGTCCACTTGCCCCGGGAATCAGTGAGAAAAGATTGTATCTTCTTGAGCACGGGGTCACCTTTTCTGAAGACACGAGGTCGGACCTTTTTGTCAAACGGCCTCTTCATTCTTTGTTGATACAGCTGACCATGGCATAGTGTCGTGATTCTCTTCTCTTCGATCAGATTCGGTTCGTCGTGTCGGCTTTGACACCATTCAGCTTCGGTGAGCTTAGCTTCCATCAATACTCAGATTGATGGGATCTCTACTTCTATGGGGAGCACTGCTTCCATGCCATATACTAGAGAGAAAGGGGTAGCCCCTGTTGAAGTGTGGACAGATGTGCGATAACCATGAAGAGCAAAGGGTAACATCTCGTGCCAGTCTTTGTAGGTTACAACCATCTTTTGAACGATCTTCTTGACGTTCTTATTAGCCGCTTCTACCGCTCCGTTCATCTTGGGTCGGTAGGGAGATGAGTTATGGTGTTCAATCTTGAATTCTACGCACAACTCTTTAATCATCTTATTGTTCAAGTTAGATCCATTATTAGTAATGATCTGGCTCGGAACACCATAACTGCAGATGATATTGTTTTTGATAAAGCGGACCACCACTTGTCGGGTTACATTGGCGAATGACGCTGCTTCGACCCACTTGGTGAAGCAGTCAATGGCTACTAGGATGAACCGATGTCCGTTTGAAGCCTTGGGCTCAATCATGCCAATCATGTCGATTCCCCATATGGAAAAAGGCCACGGGGAAGAAAGAACTTTGAGATGTGATGGCGGTACATGAATTTTGTCGGAGTATATCTGACACTTGTGACACCTCCTCATGTACTTGTAGCAGTCGGATTCCATGGTCAACCAATAGTACCCTGCTCTTAGAATTTTTCTCGCCATTGTGTGTCCGTTGGCATGAGTGCCAAAGGATCCTTCATGAATTTCTTTCATAAGCATGTCTGCTTCTGGTCTGTCTATGCATCGAAGCAAGACCATGTCAAAATTTCTCTTATAGAGAGTGTCACCGCTCAGGAAGAAGTTTCCAGCCAATCTTCTGAGGGTTTTCCTGTCTTTTCTGAGTGCCCCAGATGGGTACTCTTATTTCTGAAGAAAGCACTTAATATCATGATACAAAGGTTTGTCGTCTATGACTGCTTCAATTGTGAAGATGTAAGTGGGCCGTTCAAGGCGCATTATGTCGATCTTAGGTAAGTCATTCCATTGACCTACGCTAATGCATCAGCCATGTGATTCTCATCACGAGGGATGTGATGAAACTCAACTCTGTTAAAGAAAGGTAACAACCTTCTTGCATAATCTTTGTAAGGAATCAATCCTGATTGGTATGTGTTCCAACCTCCTTTTATCTGATTGATAACCAAGGCTGAGTCGCCGTATACGTCCAAGTTTTTGATCCTTAAATCAATTGCTTCCTCGAGACCCATGATACATGCTTCGTATTTGGCCTCATTGTTGGTACACTTGAACGTAAGTCTGGCGGTGAAAGGAATGTGGGTACTCTGAGGGGTAACAATGATTGCCCCAATTCCGTTTCCGTAATGATTAACTGCTTCGTCAAAGATAAGTCCCCATTGGGAACCTGGTTCTGGCCCTTCACTGGGTAGCGGTTCATCGCAGTCTTTCATCTTTAGATACATGACATCTTCGTCTGGGAAGTGAAACCCGATTGATTCTTGATTGTCAATCGATTGATGCACCAAAAGATCAGCTAAAATACTTCCTTTAACGGCTTTTTGAGTGTGGTACTCTATGTCATATTCTGATAACAGCATCTGCCAACGGGAAATTCTTCCAAGTAGTATGATGAATCATGTATTGGCGAAGACGTTTGGCTGCCCAAGCCAAAGCACAACAAGTTTTCTCAAGCATCGTATACCGAGTTTCGTAGTCGGTGAATTTCTTGCTCAAATAGTAAATGGCAGACTCTTTCCGTTTGGTTTCATCTTATTGGCCAAGTACACATCCCATTGAGTCCTCTAGGACTGTGAGGTAAATGATCAGTGGTCTTCCTTCCACTGGAGGTGTAGAATCAGAGGATTCAACAGATATTCCTTAATACTGTCGAAAGCGGTTTGGCAATCTTCTGACCAAACGCAATCCTGGTTCTTTTTAAGTAACTTGAAGATCAGCGCGCATGTTACGGTCATGAAGAATATGAATCTGGAGATGTAGTTCAAACGTCCCAAGAATCCTCTGACTTATTTTTCAGTTTTCGGAGAAGGCATTTCTTGAATGGCCTTGACCTTGTCAGGATCAACCTCAATTCCTTTCTGGCTGACGATGAACCCTAGTAGTTTCCCTGAACGGACACCAAAGGTGCACTTGTTGGGATTCAAGCGGAGCTTAAATTTTCTTAGACGTTCGAACAATTTTGACAGATGTTCAACGTGCTCACTCTCTGTTTTTGATTTTGCAATCATATCATCGACATATACCTCGATTTCTTTGTGTATCATGTCATGAAACAGAGTAGTCATGGCCCTTTGATAGGTTGCCCCGGCGTTCTTCAAACCGAACGGCATTACCTTGTAACAAAAGGTGCCCCATGGGGTGATGAACGAATTTTTCTCCATGTCTTTCGGCGCCATTTTGATCAGGTTATAGCCCGAGAATCCATCCATGAAGGAGAAAACTTTGAACTTTGCTGTACTGTCTACCAGCATGTCAATGTGTGGTAAAGGAAAGTCGCCCTTTGGACTAGCCTTGTTCAGATCCCTGTAATCAACACACATTCATACCTTTCCGTCCTTTTTGGGAACGGGTACGATGTTGGCTAACCATTGAGGATATTCTGATGTGGCGAGGAAACCCGCGTCAATCTATTTTTGTACCTCCTCTTTGATTTTGATGGCCATGTCCGGGTGAGTCCGTCTCAACCTTTGCTTTATCGGCGGACATTCCGATCTCAACGGTAGATGGTGTTCCACGATGCTGGTATCCAACCCTGGCATATCCTGATAGGACCAAGCGAATACATCGGGGAATTCTTTGAGAAGCTTTATCAAACTCTCTCTGGCATTTGGACTGAGCAGTGCCCCAATCCTGATTTCTTTTCTCTCTTTTTCTGAACCCAAGTTTACCGTTTCCAACGGTTCTTTGTGAGGTTCAATGGACCCTTCCTCTTGTCTGAGTAATCGGGAGATCTCTTTTGGAATTTTGTCATCATTTTCTTCTTCAGCCTCGAATACCGGGAACTAAAAGTTGGGAGAAGGCATCGAATCGTATGTTTCAATGGGGTTTAAAACAAGCAATCTGCATGACGTGATGATTCGTGTTTAGAAGAGATAGAGATAATGCAAGTGTGTGCAGTGTTTTATTTTACTGCTTGTTTTTATTTTTAATTGTTTTTTAGGATTACCATTTTCTGAAAAACGAAAAAAGAAAACAGCAATTAATGTGGAAATTACAAAACGACGTTATTTTATTAATGAACAAGTCGATCCTTGAAACTACAGCCCTATAAAACAAAACTCTGTCGCTTTGGGCGAAGCGAAGAGGGAAAATTTACAGAAAGCGAGCCCTATCAAAACATCTGTTTCACCTGGGCAGGGTGAAAGGTCAAAAGATGGCAATTACTTTGACTGATGAACGACCTTCGGAACCTCGACGGCAATCCATTGGCGGCGAACTCCTCGGTGAATCACAAAGTTTGGTACCTTCCTTGATTTGTCTTCAGAAATAACGCTGATTTCTGGTGGAGCAGGATCATTGGAATCTGTCTCCCAGGCAGCGTTGTCGTAGGAGAATTCCTCAGTTGTATTTTGCATAGCATTTGTGCTCTCAGCTGTATCTCCCCATCCAGTAGGCTGGATGTCTTCGAACCTGATACGAGAGCTTTCGGGCGCAGTGTACTTGACCATATAGTCGTATTTTCCACTTGGTTGTCCCAGGGTGTCCCACACTTCTTTGGAACTGGAGGAGTCATCCCTCTCGATGACGTTGACCTCGGGAAAAGCAAAGTTGATGAACTCAAGTCCTGCAAATGTTGCAAATTCATCTTCATGTTGAGTAGTTTCAGGATGACCTGAGTGTTGATCCCATAACATGGTGGGGACACAGGTATTCTATTCAATGATGCTCAGCTGAGTTTCATTACTCGACTGAATTTCTGGCCCCAAGTCTCCTGGGTAAGGCTGCCACATTGGCAGGCCATCCATCGGGCCATAGTAATTGTGGTCAAATTGGTCTTTCATCAGAGTGTCCTCCTCTAACGAGTTTGGCGGAGCACAACATCCTTCCGGATCACAACCTCCATATATCATTTCGACATTTGACCATGGTATAAATCTCGGACTCTCTGTAGGAAAGCAAAATGGCGTAGGCACCTCTTCTTGAGACATATAATCGTCCTCGTTAAGGTAGGACTTCCATTCTTCATCTGTGTCAGAGGGATCTTCCTCATTGACAGCATGTACTGCTTGAGACACTGGGTGAAGGAAACCTCCACTGTGGAAGAACTTTTGAAGGGGATGAAGACTTTCATCGTTGGCAGCTGTCTGGGTACAGGTTGCAGAAAAACCAAGACCCTTCTTTGTTTTATTGTCAACAGGAATGACAAGCTGTCCCCATCCCTTTGTATTGGTACTCTCGACCGCTTTGATAGCATCTTTGTATGAGGAAATCGAAGTTCCTCCTCTTGATTGATTGTCCTTGCTCACCGACAGCGCTTGGAACTGAGTTCCAATAACCTCCTCGGGTTCTATACCAGTAGATGATGATAAACTACTCACGAGCAAGGCCTGCTCCCCACAGACTGTGATGAGTTGGCCGTTCTGGACGAACTTTATCTTTTGGTGGAGGGTTGAAGTAACCGCTCCAGCCTGATGTATCCAAGGTCTTCCTAATAAATAACTGTATGTTGCCCGGATGTCCATGACCTGGAAAGTGACTTGGAAAGTGTGAGGATCGATAGTTATGGGAAGATCAACTTCGCCGATAACTGTTTTTCTGGATCCTTCGAAAGCTTTGAAGACGACCTCGCTGATTCTCATCGGAGGTCATTTGAATGATAATTGCATCACAGTGGACTTCGGCATAACATTCAGGGTTGACCCTGTGTCTACCAGTACGCTGGCCAACGCATCGTCCTGGCAGTTAACTGTGATATTGAGCGCCATGTTATGATGGCGACCCTCTTCAGGTAATTCCTCATCACTAAATCCCAAATTATTGCAGGAAGTGATGTTAGAGACAATACTATCGAACTGTCTGATTGTTACATCCTATTCCACAAAGGCTTGCTCCAAGACTTTCTGTAGAGCCTCCTTGTGCGCTTCTGAACTGAGTAAAAGTGATAACACAGAGATCTTTGAAGGAGTTTGTAACAGCTGATCAACAATGTTATATTCGCTCCTTTGGATGATTTTCAACATCTCATCATTATTTTACGAAAGGTCGGGATTACTGGATTGACCGACTGATGGATCGGGAGCTTCTGTTTGAAGTTCCTTTTCTTTGTTAAGTTCCCCAACCCCTCGGTTGAAGATTCTACCACTCCGTGTTACACGACTGTGTCATACCCCAAATTTTGACCACTAAGATGTCCCATCATTGTGCAAATCATCATCACAATATGGATGGGCCATCATACTTCATCAGTCTCCCCAAAGTTGGGTGAGCATCCATTACAATCAAGAATTAGGATTTCAAGCCCTCTCAGAGTTCTTAGACAAAGGATCAATCAAGGAATGACATGATCTTCAACTTGTCTAACCTCTCAAACATCCACAATGGATCAAAAGGACTCCCACTTCAAGGATTAAGCACAAGGCTGCTCCCTTCTAGGTGGATCAAGTCTCAAGATCGACAGTGTCACCAAATTAGGGTTTTGGTCGACCAGGGCCTCCAGATGGAAATTTTTCATCTGGGCACAAGTTAAAGATCCAAAACACAACCTAATATACTCCATGGAACCTCATGGACCCATCCATTAAGTCAATTTTGCCTCAGGGGATGCATACATAAAAAATCAGGAATTAGGGTTTCTTGACCTAATTCACCCCTAAGTTGACTTTTGGGACAAATCATGAACCAAGACCTCAAGAGAGGATTTGAGGGTCTCTAATGAACTATATTGATCCATTTGGGATAATGGATTGATCTAGGAAGCTTGAGCAACAAGTCTCAATTTTATCTGCACCACAATTAGGGTTTCGCGAGGAAAGCCAATTGTAACTTTGACTTTTGACCAGGACATGCTCCCAAACCCTAAGACATGATTCAATATACCCTATGACACCCATGGAACATGTCCATCAAGTTTGATTTAGGTCAATGACATGATTTCATGAAGAATTGCACAGTTTGGAATTCATCTGATAAAAAGTCAACTGTGCACAAAAGTCAACTTTGAATTTTTGAGATTTTTCACCAAAATGGATTTTTAACCCTAAAATGATGTTAATGTATGATTTGAATCATCATTCATAAAAAAAAATCAAGAAAAGTGGGATAACTTGTAAAAGGGGTAACCATAAAAACTTAGAAAACTTTCTAAGTTAAAAATAAAGTGACAAGGGTACCAACTTTGAAGGATCATAACTCCTAAACCACAAAGCCATTTTTTCTCATCCAAAGATGGATTTGTAGCCCTCATTACCCTCTACAAAAACTTCAACTAGACCTAAGTCCAATTCATTAAGGATTTTGGGTTATGGAGTGATCAAAATGGCTGAAAAGTGAAAATGTCACTTTTTCCAACACTTAGTGAAATTTTCACTAAATCAGAATCTGCCTTCAATTTTTGCCAAATGTAGGGGGATTTTTCACTTGGATTCAAAAGAGATCAAAACCAAATATGTTCAAACAGTTTTTATATCATGTAAGGGCTTTCCAAAATGGCCAAGAACATTGCCAAATTCCATTTGAGTCATGAGATATGACATTGGAAAGTTGCCTTGCTGAAATCTGTCAAAGGCAAGGCAGAATTTGCAACTTTGCTCGATTTCCCAAAATCAGCCAAATTCAAATGCTCCTATCCACTTGGACACATCTGAGGATTGAATCTAAAGGGGACAATCACTGAGCCAAGCCTCCAAAGTCCATGGAACAAGAAATAGCATGTTGAACCTAGAATGGCCAAAATAGGGACAAGACTCCAAATTTGGATTGGAGCACTCAATGGAAGCATCAAGGTGGCATGGACTGAGCCATTTTCATTTGAATTCAGTCAAGACTTATCCAAGACCAAGGGAACCACAACCCTGTGCCCTAACCTCTAGTCAATGGCTAGAGGAGACTTGCATTTCCATTGGCCAACATTGAACAAACACCTACTGCAGTTGCCATTCACTGTGGATCCCAAAACAAACTTGCTATACTATAAATAGAGCTCAATTGTGATCAGTTTGAGTACACCAAAACCATCTAATAGACGTTTTCCTCAAAATCTCTTTCTCTTGGCAAAAATGCCTTTCTTAGCAAGGTAGCTATTAGGTTTTGAGTTTGAGAGCTTTTCCAATCAAACCAATCACTCACACACCTCACATACATCATATAGAAGTGATCCAAACACTCACATAACATCTGGAACACAGATTTCACAAAATCACCAGCCAATTGCTCAAGTTCTTGACAGTTTTGCAGTTGAGGTGCCATCTTCAACTGCAAACCATTTCAATCCATTCCAAGCACTCAGACACATCACTTGGCACCTAGGGAAGCTATCCACATCATTGGAACCTAGCTGTAACACCTCCAACACAAATCACGATCACCAGCTGCAAGTGGTAAGCATGAGCTCTTCTAACTCTATGATTCATGCAATTTTTGCTGCACAATAATTTGGCCATATGTTCATAATCATGCATGGAATGTTTTCCCTCAATTAATTGCATTGTTTGAATCGTGTATCAAAAATCCTAGCCTTCATGCAGAAATTAGGGTTCTTGAGGATTTTTCATGATTTCTTGTTATATGTTTAATTTAAATGAAATTAATGGACATAGACATGATCGTGAGGTTGAGACGAGCATAATGATATGTGGATTGCATGTTATAATCAAGTATTCAGTGAGATTGGAGAGAAAATGCAAATCTGGCCAAGCCCAGAACACGCTCGTGTTCTTGGTGTGTTCTTGGCGCCATTTTTAGAAATTTGAATATTTGAATTTTGTGATTTTATTTAATTGATTCAAAAATTAATTTCTCTCTGAGTTTTAATGATTTTGAGTTGATTCTTTTTTTAATAATTCACAAAAAAGTTAAAATATTTTATTTTATCAAAAATTCCCAAAAATATTATTTATTTCATATAATTGATATTTTTGCAAAGAATTAATATTTTAATTGTTTTTGACATTTTAAATATTTTTTCTACATTAATTTTGCAACTTTTAATGCTTTCTAATTATTTTGTAGGTCAATACTTAATTTTTGAAGCATTAATCCAAAATCACAATTTGTTTTTCATATGTTAAACAATTTTGATCATTTTTAATTGAATTTTTATTCAATTAAATACATTTTTGAAAACAAATTAGGGTTTTTGGATTAATTCAACACTCATAGATCATTTTCAAAACACTTTGGGCCTCTTGAGAGAGTGTAAGACCCAACCCACTTGTACAGAAATATTTTGGGCCTCATTCGTTGTATAAGTCCCTCTGTACATTTTCAAATAAACGGCACGATCATCGCCTTTTGAAAAATAACCCTGGGCCTCTCCTTTAGCTATAAGACCCATTCAAAAATACTTGGGGCCTCTAATAGAGTGTAAGACCCAATCCCCTTTTAACCAAAACATTTTGGGCCTCACTTATTGTATAAGTCCCTCTGCGTTAAAAGAAAACCTCGGCGCGATCGCCATTTCAAACGGAAAAATCAACTGGGCCTACCCTCGTGTTATAAGCCTCACTCTTTTTCTTTAAACCTTTTGGGCCTCTTGAAAGAGTGTAAGACCTATCCCTTTGTACATAAAACATTTTGGGCCTCAGTCACTTGTATAAGTCCCTCTGTACAAATTCAAACAGTGCGCTCACTGATAAAACCCTGGGCCTCTCCTTTGATTTTGAATATACTGTTGTTTTCAATCTTTCTGTGTTGAACAACTAACCAAACAACATGGAAGCTCTACAACCGAGTAAGTAGTTATTGCTTTCATTTACCGCTTTCATATACATATAACTGGATTGTGGGGCTGTTTCACTGTAAGTCTTCTTTCATAAACTCATATCAACTTTGTAATAATAGTATAGATATTTAGAGTTTCCCCGGCAACTACGTCTAGAACTAGGTGACGCCGTTTCATTTATTCATAGAAATAGACAACTAGATCCCCAATAGGATCACCAGATACAGTCTTCTCTTCGGCTGTCCTCATTAGGGATTGTCAAGAAACTCTACTCCCAGAGATGAATGTATTCTCCGTGAATGGCATCTTTGAGTTTCTTCCAAATTCTCGAACTTTCCTGACTTTGATCTATTCTCGGTGAATAGCATTGCCTTGAATTTTTTGGGATTTGGGGACCCATCGGCTTCTTAAAAGCAATCGGCCTCCTCTTGGGCATCGTACAAGGACCCACAGGCTTCCTAAAAGCAACCCCGCCTCCTCTTGGGCTTAGTACAAGGACCCTACGACTTCTTAGAAGTATTCACAGCCTCCTCTTAGGCTTCGTATAATGATCTCTTCCTCCGTAATGATAGCCTCCTCTTGGGCTTCGTACAAGGACCCGTCGGCTTCTTAAAAGATTCCAGCCTCCTCTTGGGCTTCGTACAAATTGTCCCGACGACCTCCTAGAGGTATAGGAACAGAACTTAGTCATTTGCATAGAACCGTCCTTTCATAGAGTCTACTACTATTTCTCAAGGCATAGTATAAAAGATAAAACTCTAGACACGGATAGTCTAACTTCCTTGAGTCTCAAAGACATTCTCAAGTGACCCCTTCGTTAAATAGGAAGGAAACCCGCAGACTCGGACAGTCTCAATACCCTTTGGATTTCCCGTTTCCTCAAAGAGAAGGAAATATCCCTGATCCTCAAATCAAATCCCTGAGTACAGTGTTGCTCATATAAGAACTGATTTTCTCTTTAAAATCAGTATATTGGACCTGTCACTCAACTGAAACAGCCACTTAGCCTCCTCTTGGGCTTTGTACAATGATCCTCCTCAGCGGAGTCAAACAACGTTTAGCCTCTCTCTCGGGCTTTGTACGAGACACATAAGAGACTTCCTCGTTGAGTCAATCACCCCATTCGCCTCCATCTCGGGCTTTATACGAGATACAAAAAGGTTCTTATTGAGCCAAACAAGCAACAGCCTCCATCTCGGGCTTCATACGAGATACAAAAAAACTCCCTTGTTGAGTCAATTAGCCTCCATCTCGGGCTCTATACGAGATACCAAAAGATTCCATCGTTGAGTCAAAACCTTTTAGCCTCTCTCCCGGGCTTTGTACGAGACACATAATAGCCTCCTCTTAGGCTTTGTATAAGAAAACAACTGGTTAATCCAATTAACCTTTTAGCATAAAAGCTGTGCCTCGTTCACAGTACACAAACATCAACAACTCCTTTCTCTTCATCTAATCGCTATAAGCGGCAAGCCTCTGGATCATCTACATCCATGTCACTGTCCCTCTTTTAGTTTGAGAAATTCCTAAGGAAATATGGCATTGCTCTAAACTGAGTTAAAGTCTTCTCCTTCAGGTTAAAAATCCCCTATAAAGGAAATTATGGCATTGCTAGGATCCGCGTATCCCGGTTAAAGTAATTCTCCTTTATAAACAGTTGTGACATACAACCCCCGCTTTAGAGATGACAAACTCTCTCTAAAGTCAAACTCTTTTAGCTTCATATCTTGGCCTTCGAACAAGATACAGATAAACCTTTTAGCTTCACATCTTGGGCTTTGAACAAGATACAAATCACCTTCCGCTTCACGTCTTGGGCTTTGAACAAGACACCAAAAACAACCATTTCCTCCCATAGAATAGGAGGAACTACGAACGCTCTGATTTCCCTGTTTCGGTAAACGGGAATACGTAGGCATAAGATCGAAAGAAAAGATCTTAGCGAGCACACTAAACAAAAAACCCAAATCCCATATCTCCATCAATCAAAAGCAGTAATCAAAAAGCACCAGTCCTAACATCCTAATCCTTGTTCCCCGCCAGAAACCTTCTGTCTAGATAAGAATCAGTATTGGCGAAAATACAAATAACTAGTACAAAGGCCCCCCCACATTGATAGCATTCGTAACCTAACAGACCGCTGTTTAAACTCAGTATGCAAAGCAGGGTTAACTGGAGACATCTATTTCCCTTCCTTATTCATCTCACAATAGGATAAAAAATGAATCGACCTGTAGTTTTAAGCTCAACTGCAGAGAGCGACCAGCGCTTAAGAACCGCGTCCAAAATCGCTCGCTACAGACTGATGTCTGCAATATTCACAACAGAGGGTAATAGAATTTCCTTTCCATTATCAATTGTTGTTGCACCGTATTTGTTAGGGATAACCTTAGTTGATTCATACGGTGTTGGTCCCGGCAGATAGATGACTACAGGAGCCCTCTGATTTTTCTGACTATCGTATGTAATCTCGATCCGTTCCCGGTTGGGAACTTTAGATTCTTCAAGTAGAGGGATAATGGCAACAACATCCCTGGTCCTGTGATGACCAGAGATTGTGACAACATCCTCAACTTGATCGGCAAGGTAGTTCGGCGTCCAGTTGATGGGTCCAAAACCCGGATATGGGCGAATCTCTCCACGATCCACCTGTCCCTGAAGAGATTTTCTCACAAGTTAACACCCTTGGTTACTTTCCGAACAGACGCTACAATGGTAATAATTGTGTGGTGGCACCTGGCCATGCCCACTTTGAATATAATGTAACCTCACTAGGTTAGCTTCCATTGATCAGACATCCTGACTCTGACGCCGAGTAGGATTCCTGTTACTGATACTAATTTGCTGAGTATATTCATCCATATAAATTGGCATCCACCAGTGATTTAACAAGTGCTGAAGTGCCTCCTGGACAAGGGTACATCCTTGATCGTTTTTGCAACCCGCTTTACAGCTTTGATAGTCATGTGATACCAGGAATCCAAGTCGGACCTGTTCAGCATGTAACTCTACTAAGTTGGTATTCATCACGCGAATATTAAAGATCTGAACCATGTTGATTTGATAGGAATTCCTATCATGGTAGTCTTGGATCCACCCAAGATCCATCTGACGTTGGAGGGCCTCCTGTATGAAAGAGCATCCCCGTTTGTTTACCGAGCAAGTCAGACAAGAACTGTAATCATGCCGCGGCAGATTATGATACTGGCTTTGCCTTGAGTGTATCGCCACCAGGTTGGCATTCATCGCACGGATGTCGTGGTTTTGAATGACTTTGGAATTTGTGTAAACCATGTTAACTCCACGAACTCGGTGCTCTTGGATCCATCCGAGATCCATTTGTTCCTGTAGGGCTGCTTGCACCACAGAACATCCCTGGTTGTCTTTAGAGCAGATATCACACTGGTGATAGTTATGAGGTGGCACATGGCCATATCCACTCTGTCTACAATGTATCTTGACCAGATTGGTCTTTAACAAGAGTACATCGTGAATTTGATAGACATTGTTAGTCTCTTTCTCAATTAGGTTGACTGCAGCTTTCTCATGTTGAGGCAGCGGGTTCGTAAGAACATTAAGATTCGTATCCTTGAAGGATAAGACCCCGCTCCTAACAAGTTTTTGCACGTCGGACTTGAAATTGAGACAATTCTCAATGTTATGCCCTGGACCTCCTTGGTGGTAAGGGCAAGTTTGATCCACCTTAAACCAAAAAGGCAGATTTTCCGGTACTGTAAGAGGGGACTTAGTCTGGATGTGCCCCTTGGCCAGTAGTAATGGAAATAACTCTGCATACGACACGGGTATAGGATCAAATCCTGGTGGCCGTGTTGTACGGTTGTTGTTATATGGAGGACGAGCCTGCTGAAGAGGCTGTTGTGTCCTTTGCTAATTAGGTTGGCTCTGCGCAACCTGAGGTTGATACGTAGGAATAGGCGCAGGATTGATAGCAGGAGTCACAACTGCTACCGGTTGATAACGTCGCCTTTGCTTTCCGAGAGAGATATTCCCAATATCTTGCTCTTTTTTCTTAGGGAGAGCACTACCGTATTTTTTAGTACCGCTCGATGATCCAACGTCTTTTGCCAAACGTCCTTCTCAGACGGCTTCCTCAAGACGAACTCCCATGCCCACCATCTCGGTGAAGTCACTGGGCGCACTGGCAACCATTCGGTCATAGTAAAATGAGCTTAAGGTTTTTAAGAAGATCTTTGTCATCTCTTTTTCCTCAAGAGGTGGACAAATTTGAGCGGCAATTTCACGCCATCTCTGAGCGTACTCCTTAAAGGTTTCCTTGTCCTTTTGCGACATCGATCTGAGTTGATCTCTGTCCGGTGCCATGTCCAAATTGTATTTGTATTGTTGGACGAAGGCAGTGCCAAGATCTCTGAATGTGCTGATCGTAGTACGGTTTAAACCCATGTACCATTTTAATGCTGCACCGGTTAAACAATCCTGGAAGTAGTGAATCTGTAGGTCCTGATTCTCCGTCTGAGCTGACATCCGCCGAGCGTACATCACCAGATGGCTTTGAGGGCAAGAGTTACCCTTGTATTTTTCAAAGTCGGGCACTTGGAATTTGTGCGGAACTTTCACATTGGGGACCAAGCAGAGGTCTGCGGCGTCCTTTCCAAATAAATCCTGACTGCGAATGGCTTGCAGCTCCTTCTGCATTTCCAGGAACTGCTCCTGGAATTCATCCATTCTATCGAACATAGTTTCCTTTTTACCAGAAGGTATCTGTGGAATCTGTCCATCCGGGACAGTTTGAACCACAGGGGGTGGTACCGTGACTACGTCAGTAAATCTTGGCGTTTCCCGAAGTTTGTAACCTTCAGGAGTCTTCAACATGCCTCTAGCATCTTCGCTTTCCTGATGTTTGTAACCTTCAGGCCCAGCGGCTTCTGTTGTGATTCCCTGATCTTCAGTGATCGGCGGCATGCCCCAAGGACGATCTTTCGGCATTTGATACCTAGGATCATACTTCTCCACTATGGGCGTTGAGGTGATCTCTGAGATCACAGTCCTTTGTAGCTGAGCTTCTGCCATGGCTTGCATGTCGTTACGAAGCTTTCTCATATCCTCTCTCAGAGCGTCGATCTCTTCTTTCAATTCTCTGTTTTCTTCCTCAAGATCATCCATCTTTTTTTGACGATTGGCCCGAGTATTGTACGAATGAGACAGTTTGACTCTAGAATCGAGACACAAACGTGAGATTCGTAGGGAAGAAGAATACATGATGTGAGAATGATGAATACAATGATTATATTAATTGTTTTTTGGTTTAATCAAAATAATCTTCGACAATTAGATTGCAAATATCAAACAGTGGGGAAATCCCTTTTTATTGAATTTCAAAGGATTACAGAAATGGAAATACAGTAGATTACAAGGTGCAGAAACAGAAACCTAAGCTAATGGGTCCCGAGTCTTCTCTGAAGAGAAATCGGGTGCTGATTCTGGTATCTTCCCTTTCTTTGATCGGGGCTCTTGGGCCGTTGTCGGGTTGTCATTCCTTTGCCAAGTGAAAGGAGTGAGCAAATTCCTTTGGTCATCTTGATTCTCTACAGCATGTTGCTCCAAAATTTCAATTAGAGCATCTTTCTCTTTCATTAATTGTTGTATTTTGATGCACTCTACGTCGAGGGTGCTGTACTTGTTCTTCCAAGACCTTCTCTCCTTTTGAACTTTGTTGAGAGAAACCTGAAGCTTTTCAGTTTCCATCATGAATTACATGACAGATTCCCTCGGCGGAAGAATTCCGTAACGAGGATAAGGCATTTTTAGCTTGAGAGCTCTAGTTTGTACCCAATGGAGATAAGGCTCCACCAAGACACAGTCTAGTTTTCCCAGAGACTCTCGTCCTTTCTTATGAACGTGTTTCCAAGCGTGCACTATTTCCATCTTTAGTGCTCTGCCATTTTCTCCTTCCTTGAAGAAAAGACCTTCCAGATGAACACCCCGTGGGACGTGTCTCATCGGGTATCCAAACTGACGGTGAACCAACACCGGATGATAGTTGATTCCTCCCTTAGTTCCTATAAGGGGTACGTTGGGGAAGTTTCCACAACGATCAATGATTCTGATTCCATCATAAATCCTATTACACCAATCTATGTCAGAGTTGGTGAGGGACATGATTTTCTGCGACCAACGAAAGGCACTCTTATGATCCTAAAATGCAGCAGACTTGGGCAAGTGGGAGATAAACCATTTGTAAAGCAGAGGTACACAACACGTGATCTCCCCTCCACTGTACAAATTTCCCAAGTGTACAGAATGATACGCGTCTGCGAGCAAAGTCGGCACAGGGTTTCCAATGAGAAAAACCTTAATGGAGTTGATATCGACGAAGTTATTGATGTTGGGAAACAAAAATAACCCGTAGGTGAGCAAGACAAAGACGCTTTCAAAAGCAGTTACGTTTCCTATACTGGCAAAATACAGGGCTTTCTTTGTCAAGAACTGGGCTGGCAAACCTTGTATGCCACCCTTAGTGGTCATGTGAGTCCTAACCTCAGACTCGTCCAAATGAATCGCTCTTGCAATGGTCTGATTCTTTGGAATTTCTTCCAGTCCAGAAAATGGAGCTTGATCTGTAATGTGTAAATCGATCAGATGAGAATACTCCTCCAGCGTTGGTGCGAGCTGGTAATCCGGGAATGTGAAACAATGATAAACCGGATCGTAGAATTGAACGAGTGCATCCATGATTCCCTCAAACACATGGACTTTTAACAATGGTAGCAGACCTCCGTGCTTGGCTCTGAAAGCCTCAGGGTTAGTGATCATTCTTGCTAACTTTCTCAAATCTTCTAGTTTTGGAATCCTAAAGGTGTACTTATGAGTTCTCCTTCTACCGAAATCCATTAGCACAATCCTTTTCTCTGATATTTGCAATCACAGTCTTAGTTTAATTTAAAAAACTGAAAGACTAGAAGAGAAGATTTTTTTCTTGTTTTAATGTTTTTTAAATGAATGCATGAATGCAGCACACAAAAACATAGGAAAAACATGGGGTCAAAGGGTCGTTGTCATGAAGTCAAGGCTTTACCCATCCCCAAAGGTTTATACTAGGGTGATTTTTGTACCTGTACTCATTATCATCAGCTCCTCCCAAGAAAGAAAAACAACAAGCGGATCGCCAGCGAGTTGTAGAGCAATCTTAGAGTAAGTGCCATTCACCGAGAATAGATCACCAGCCTCAAATGAGGGTAGTATCGCGTGACAACTATTTCCGATAGTTTTCGCACTACAAAAGGGTTTGGCTTCTCAGCTTCTCAGACATCACAATCGGTCCATTGTCTAGGTGAGAGAATGGGTTGCATTGGTCATCCTCCACTGAGGTTGATGGTCGACCTCGTCGCCATCACTTATCTTAAGTGTATACTCAATCTTTCCACATGCGGCATCACACACATTCCCATTAGCAGAAAAATAAACATGTATAGCAATTAGGAAAAGAAGTATATATATTTGTCTTAAAGCCCTAGACCTTTAAAGCTATGAATCCCAAGATCCTGACAGAAAATGGGTTCCCCGGCGGAAGCCCCAATCTGCGGTTTCATTCTAAATTAATGGCGTTTTGACCTAAGATCCTAGTGACGTCAAGGTTTCTACCTAGGAGACAAAAAGAGAACAAGATCCCTCAAGATACACGTTTTACTGTCCCCAGCAGAGTCGCCATTTTTCTGTAGCGAGTGATTTTTAGATGTGGTTGCGAAGCACGATCGCTCTGGTACTACAGCTCGATTCAATTTTTATCCTATTAAGGCTGATGAAGGAAGGGAAATAGATGTCTCCAACTAACCTTGCTTGCAAACTGAGGTTAAACAGTCAAAACTGTTGGTTTACAGATGCTATTAAGATGTGGGCCTCTCCTCGTTATTTTGTTAAGAATAGAATATTTGGACTTTTTGTGGGGTTTTTGGTAAGACGTTAAGATTTGGTGCCTTTGGGGGTTGATACATGGGATTTTGGGTTTTTGATTAGTATGCTCGCTAAGATTTTACAATCTTATGCCTACGTATTCCCGTTTAACGAAACAGGGAAATCAGAGCGATCGTAGTTCCTCATATTCTATGGGAGGAAAAAGGTTGTTTTGGTGTCTTGTTCAAAGTCCAAGACGTGAAGCGAAAGGTGGTTTGTATCTTGTTCAAAGCCCAAGATGTGAAGCTGAAGGGTCTATTAGTACCTTGTTCAAAGCCCAAGATGTGAAGCTAAAAAGTCCTGACTGAGAGAGAATTTGTCATCTCTAAAGAGGAGCTGTTGATGTTTGTATGTTGTGAGCAAGGCACAACTTTGATGCTTAAAGGTTGATTGACTCAACCGGGGTCTTTTATACTCAACAAGAGAGTGATTATGTGTCTCGTACGAAGCCCAAGACGGAGGCTAAAAGGGGACTGACTCAACAAGAGAGTCTTTTATACTCAAAAAGAGAGTGTTTTTGTGTCTTGTACGAAGCTCAAGACGGAGGCTAAAAGGGTTGGTGACTCGACAAGAGAGTCTTTTATACTCAACAAGATAGTGTTTTGTATCTCGTACGAAGCCCAAGATGGGGGCTAAAAGGTTAGGTGACTCAACAAGAGAGTCTTTTATACTCAACAAGAGAGTGTTTTTTGTGTCTTGTACGAAGCCCAAGACGGAGGCTAAAAGTTTGGTGACTCGACAAGAGAGTCTTTTATACTCAACAAGAGAGTGTTTTGTATCTCGTACGAAGCCTGAGATGGAGGGAAAAAGGGTTAGCTCTGATGGGGAGAATTATTTGTACAAAACCCAAGAGGAGGCTACTTGTGCTGGTGGTTGTTTCAGTTGAGTGAGAGGTCAGGTGTGTGGGATAAAAGAGAAAATCAGTTCTGATGAAGAGAAAGATTATGAGTAAGGTTGTGATCGGAGGATCAGGGTTATTTCCTGTTCTTTAAGGAAATGGGAAATCCCAAGGGTATTGAGACTGTTCAAGTCTACTGGTGTTTGAGAAGTAGATTCTCAGATAGCGAAGGCATGTTGTATGATGCATGAGAGAAGGCTGGTATGTTAAGGGATGGAGGTCTAGACTCTTTTGAAAGACTGCTCTACTAAGATGACTAGTTCCTGTTCCTATACCCTTAAGAGGCCGTTGGGACAATTTGTGCAAAGCCCAAGAGAAGGCAGAAAAACTTTTAAGAAGCCGAAGGGACAATTTGTACGAAGCCCAAGAGGAGGCTATCTTCGCTGAGGAAGAATCATTATACAAAGCCTAAGAGGAGGCTGTGAAAACTTCTAAGAAGCCAGAGGGTCCTTGTACGACGCCCAAGAGGAGGCGAGGATGCTTTTAAGAAGCCTGTGGGTTCCCAAACCCCGAGAAGTTCAAGACATGCCATTCACTGAGAATAGATCAAGCCAGGAAAGTTCGAGAATTTGGAAGAAACTCAAGAGATGCCATTCACGGAGAAAAGATCATCTCTGGGGAGTTAGAGTTTCTTTGACAATTTTTAAGGGTGACAGTCTGAGAAAGGGTTAACCGAGAATGCTGCCTTTCACGTTTCCATATTGTTTAACCCCAAGAGTAGGGAAGACTGTATCTGGTAATCCTATGTGGGATCTAGTTTTGTTTGTATTTAAGAGTGATCAAAAGGGCTTTACCTAGTGCTAGACGTAGTTGTCGAGGAATACTCTAAATAGCTATACTAGTATTACACAGCGGATATTTAACAAGTATATAAAAATTTGTGAAAGAAGACTTACAGTGAGCAGCCCCACAATGCAGTTATATATATGAAAACAGTAAATGAAAGCGGATAAACACTTACTCGGTTGTAGAGCTTCCATGGTCTCGGGTTAGTTGTTCAACAAAGAAAGATTGAAAACAACAGTATATTTGAATTCAAAATCAAAGGGGAAAGTGCTTTAAAATGGTTGTCGGGGCTTACAGCTCAAGGAGAGGCTCGAGGTTTTATTAGTGATTGTACTACTGTTTTGAATTTGTAAAAGGACTTATACAAGTGACTTGGGCCCGAAAAAGTTTTCTGTACAAAGGGAGGGGTCTTACACTCTCTCATGAGGCCCAAAGGTTTATTTTTATACAAGTGCTGGGGCTTACAGATCATGGAGAGGCCCAGGGTTATTTGTTTGAAAACGGCGATCACGCCGAAGTTTTTCTTTTAACGCAGAGGGACTTATACAATGTCTAAGGCCCAAAATGGTTTTGGTTAAAAGGGGATTGTGTCTTACATTCTATTAGAGGCCCAAAATGTTTTTGAATGGGTCTTATAGCTCAAGGAGAGGCCCAGATGATTTATTTTTTGAACTGGCGATCGCGCCGAGATTTTTGAAAACACCATGGGTCTTATACAATGACTAAGGCCCAAACTTTTTGGTTTCAAAGAGGGATTGGGTCTTACACTCTATTAGAGGCCCAAAGTGTTTGAAAAAGATTTGTTGAAGGTGGAATCAATCAAAACCCTAATTTCATCATTTTAAAAGTAAATTCCTTAAAGAAAATCAACAAAAATGATAAAATACCAAATAAGCTTGAATAAACAACTTGTGATTTTTGGTTAATGTTTAAAAAATGAGGTTTTAATCACAAGATGAATTAAAACTCATCTAGTTTTGATTTTCAAGATGAACATTCACTTTTAAAATGTAGAAAAACAACTAAAAATGAATTTATTCACAAAAATACTAATTATATTAAATAAATAATATAAACTTAATTTTTCTGGGGAATAAAATATTTCAATATTTTTGTGATTTTTTGCAAAAAGAACCAATCAAAAATATTTAAAATTGGGAGAGTTATTAATTTTTCAAACCATTAAAAATAATATGAAAAATAATAAAAATATGAAAAAAGTGATAAAAAGAGGATCTGGGGCGAGGGGGATTCGAACCCCAGACCTCTTGTGTATAGGGTGCGCGCCTTACCACTAGGGTGGTGATACATCCGTTGATTGAAACACAACCATAAATATACAAGGCTTGCCTTGTTTTTGGCCTTGCCCAAGGCAAGGCAAGGCAAAATTTTGGCCAGAAACGTAAAGGTCATAACTTTCTCATTTCTCCATGGATTGAGACAAAATTTAGGTCTATCCTGCCAAGAATTTCACAAGGAATCCAATGGTGGTGGTGTTTTTTTTCAGATCATGCTCCTATTGAAAAATCAGATAGTGGTTTTGAAATAGGCCATGATTTGCATTTTCCGTGCCATCTCTTGATACAAGTGTGAATTACATGGTGAATTGGTTCAAACACAACACATATAACATGTTTAAGAGATGCATGATCAGTGGACATCAAAAGAAAGCATGATTCAAAGAATCCAAGTTATGATGCTTACCTCTTTTTGGAGCTTTTGAGCAATCTGCCAAGAGCTTTGTTCCAAAAATGATTTGATGCTTTGGACAACCTCAAATGATCCCTTGGAAGCTTTTAGGATGGTTGGAATCAGCTGGAAACCTCAGAAGTGGAAACTGGCCATTTCTTGCAAAAGGAGCAAAAGTGGCCAAAATAGCAACTCTCTCAAATGGTGTTCCAGATGTGTGGATCCATTTGGGATAGTTCAAGGATGATATTTGGAGTTTATTTGAGGTTTTATCTGGTTTGGAAAGTGACTGATTCAAGACATGGCTTGAAAAATGCACAAAAAGACCTATTTTGAGGTTTTGAGAGGTGACTTTGTGAAATTGGTGTTACAGGTCACTTGTGAGAGTTTGGATAGCTTAGATATGACATATTGGATGTGTTTGGATTATGAGCTGTGGTGAAATTGCTCCTTAACTCAACAACTCATAGTTACCTTGCTAAAGAAGGCATTTTTGCCAAGAGAAAGAGATTTTGAGGAAAGCAAGTGTTGTAGTGCTTTGGTGTACTTAAACTGAGCACAAATGAGCTCTATTTATAGTATAGTAAGTTTGTTTTGGTTGCAATAGTGAATGGCAACTGCAGCATAGGTTTGGCCAATGTTGAGCAATGAGAATCCAAGTCTCCTCTAGCCATTGACTAGAGGTTAGGGAACAGGATGCTGGTTCCCTTGGTCTTGGATAAGTCTCGACTGAATTCAGTTACAAATGTGTCAGTCCATGCCACCTTGGTGCATCCATTAAATGCTCCAATCCAAAATTGGAGTCTTGTCCCTCTTTTAGGGATTTCTAGTGTTGGCTTGCTATTTTTGGTTCCAAAGACTTGGGAGGCTTGGGATCATAGTTGGTTCCTCCTTGGTCTCCCCTTGAGGTGTTCATATGGATAGAGTTGCTTGTCATTTGCACAAATTGGGCAAATCGAGCAAAATTCACAAATCTGCGTTGCTTTGGCAGTTTGCAGCAAGGCATATAGGCATGGTCATATCTCATGGCCCAAGTGGAATTTGATGGAGTTCTTGGCCATTTTGGAAAGCCCTCATATGATACAATAACTTTTTGATCATAATTGGTTTTGAAGCTTTTTGGATCCAAGTGAAAAATGCCCCTACATTTGGAAAAAAGTGAAGGCAGATTCTGACTTAGTGAAAATTTCACTAAGTGTTGGAAAAAAGTGACATTTTCACTTTTTGTGATTTTGATCATTCCATAACTGAAAATCCATGAGGAATTGGAATGAGTTGTGTTTGAAGCTTTTGTAGAGGGCCATGAGAGCTACAAATCCAGCTTTGGATGGGGAAAAATGGCTTTGTGGTTTAGGAGTTATGATCCTCCAAACTTGGTACCCTTGCCACTTTATTCCAAAACTTAGAAATTTTCTAAGTTTTTATGGTTACCCCATTTACAAGTTATCCCACTTTTCTTGATTTTTCTTTATCAATGATGATTCCAATCATACATTAACATCATTTTAGGGTCAAAGAACCATAATTGTGAAAAATCTCAAAAAGTCAAAGTTTGACTTTTGTGCACAGTTGACTTTTTGTCAGATGAATTCCAAACTGTGCGATCCTTTATGAAATCAAGTCCTTGACCTAAATCAAACTTGATGGACATGTTCCATGGGTGTCATAGGGTGTATTGAATCATGCGCCAAGGTTTGGGAGCATGCCTGGGTCAAAAGTCAAAGGCACAGTTGACTTTTACCTCAGAACCCTAATTGTGGTTCTGATGAATTTGAAACTTATGAATCAAGCTTCTTGGATCAATCCATTGTTGCAAATGGATCAATGTAGTGTGTTAGAGACCCTCAAATCCTCTCTTGAGGTCTTGACTCATGTTTTGTCCCAAAAGTCAACTTAGGGGTGAATTAGGTCAGGAAACCCTAATTCCTGATTTTTTGGGTGAATGCATCCCCTAAGGCTAGATTGACTTGATGATTGGGTTTATGATGTTACATGGAGCATTTTGAGTTATTTTTTGAAGCATTGGCTCATGCCCAGAGAATAATTTCCATCTGGCCCTGGTCGACCAAAACCCTAATTTGGTGACACTGGCGATCTTGAGGCTTAATCCACTTGGACTGTTGCAGCTTTGTGCTTAATCCTTGATGTGGGAGTCCTCTTGATCCATTGTATGTTTGAGAGATTTAGACAAGTTGAAGATCATGTCATTCCTTGATTAATGCTTTGTCTAAGAGCTCTAAGAGGGCTTGAAACCCTAAGTTCGAAGGTAGTGAATGCTCACCCATCTTTGGGGAGACTAATGAGGTATGATGGTTCATCCATATTGTGAAGATGATTTGCACAAAGATGGGGAATCTTAGTGGTCAAAATTTAGGGTATGACAGTTAGGGCACAGGCTGCTGGTTCCCTTGGTCTTGGATAAGTCTTGACTGAATTCAGTTGGAAATGGCTCAGTCCATGCCACCTTGGTGTATCCATTGAATGCACCAAAACAAAATCGGAGTCTTGTCCCTCTTTTAGGCATTTCTAGGTTTCGCATGCTACTTTCGGTTCCAAAGACTTGGGAGGCTGATGGATCAGTGTTTGTCCCTCCTTGGTCTCCCCTTGAGGTGTTCAGATGGATAGAGTTGTTTGTCATTTGTAAAATTTGAGCAAATCGAGCAAAATGCACGAATCTGCCTTGCCATGACTGTTTGCAGCAAGGCATATTAGCATGGTCATATCTCATGACTTAAGTGGAATTTTTGGGGTTCTTAGCCATTTTGGAAAGCTCTTATATGATACAACATATGTGTGATCATAGTTTGTCTTGATACTTTTTTGATCCAAGTGAAAAATGCCCCTACATTTGGAAAAAAGGGAAGGCAGATTCTGACTTAGTGAAAATTTCACTAACTGTTGGAAAAAAGCGACATTTTCACTTTTTGTGATTTTGGCCACTCTATAACTTGAAATCCATGAGGAATTGGAATGAGTGGTAGTTGAAGCTTTTGTAGAGGGCCATGAGAGCTACAAATCCAGATTTGAATGGGGAAAATGGCCTTGTGGTTTAGGAGTTATGATCCTCCAAAGTTGGTACCCTAGCCACTTTGTTCCATAACTTAGAAAATTTCTAAGTTTTTTTATGGTTACCCCTTTTACAAGTTACCCACTTTCTTTGATTTTTCTTAATGAATGATGATTCCAATCACACATTAACATTATTTTAGGGTTAGGGAACCATAATTGATCAAAAAATAAAAAAGTCAAACTTTGACTTTTGGGCACAGTTGACTTTTTATCAGATGAATTCCAAACTGTGCGATCCTCTATGAAATCAAGTACTTGACCTAAATCAAACTTGATGGATTGATTTCATAGGTGTTATAGGGTGTATTGAATCATATCCCAAGGTTTGGGAGCATGTCCTGGTCAAAGATCAAAGGCACAGTTGACTTTTCCCTCGAAACCCTAATTGTGGTCATGATGAAATTGAAACTTGTGGATCAAGCTTCTTGGGTCAATCCGTTATTGCAAATGGATCAATATGGTGTGTTAGAGACCCTCAAATCCTCTCTTGAGGTCTTGGCTCATGTTTTGTCCAAAAGTCAACTTAGGGGTGAATTAGGTCAAGAAACCCTAATTCCTGATTTGTATTGTATGCATCCCCTGAGGCAAAATTGACTTGATGATTGGGTTTACGAGGTCCCTTGGAGTATCTTGGGTTATACTTTGAAGCATTGGCTCATCCCCAGAGGAAAATTTCCAACTGGAGGCCCTGGTCGACCAAAACCCTAATTTGGTGACACTGGCGATCTTGAGGATTGATCCACTTGGAATGTTGCAACCTTGTGCTTGATTCTTGATGTGGGAGTCCTCTTGATCCTTTATAGGTGTTTGAGAGGTTAGACAAGTTGAAGATCATGTCATTCCTTGATTGATCCTTTGTCTAAGAGCTCTGAGAGGGCTTGAAACCCTAAGTTTGATTGTAGTGGATGCTCAACAATTCCTGAGGAGATTGATGAGGCATAAAGGTACATCCATATTGTGATGTTTGTTTGCACAATGATGGGAATCTTGTGGTCAAAATTTGGGGTATGACACCTAGAACTGTTCACTAAAGAAAAGATTATTCTCGGTGAAACTTTTCTTGAACTCTTCTTATGTTTGGACCCACAGGCTCTCTAAAAGCATCCCCGCCTCCTCTTGGGCTTTGTACAAGGACCCTCCGACTTCTTAAAAGTTATCATGCCTTCTGTTGGGCTTAATACAAGGACCTTGAAGACCTCATTAAGGTATAAGACAAAACTTAGTCATCCTTTGCTAGAGGAATCTTTCCAGTGTCAAATCTCAGACCAATTTAGGGTTGATTCTCATCCCTTAAAACACCGGCCTCCTCTTGGGTATTATACAAAGATAAACTCTTCCATACCAATAAACTCGGACAATGTAAATCTCCTCTTGAGTCTCAAAGACGTTCTCAAGTTCCCTACAAACATAGGAGAAACCCCGGTCATTCTGGATCAATCTCCAAAGGAGTTAAAACCCTTGGGTTCAAAAACCCAGTCTCTCTCCTAAAAATCCCCCAACCAGGATTAGTTTATCATCAATATAACACTATCCCAAATCAGAACCTCAAGGAATCTAATACCTTAACTCTTCTGTAACCCTCAACAAGAGTTGATTCCCAGTTGGACCTTCCTCAGGATCTCAATAATCCCCAGCAGAAGATAGCCTCCTCTTAGGCTTTGTATAATGATCCTTCCTCAGCATAGTTAGCCTCCTCTTGGGTTTTGTACAATGATTCTCCCCAGTGGAGCTAACCTTTTTAGACTCTCTTGTTGAGTCAATCACATTTTCAGACTCTCTTGTTGAGTCAATCACCTTTCAGCACTCTCTTGTTGAGTCAACACTTTTAGCCTCAATCTTGGGCTTTGTATAAGACAGATAAAACCATTCTCTTGTTGAGATAATCTTTTCCAGCCTCCTCTTAGGCTCGGTATAAAGATTTCCCCTAGCAGAAGTCAGACTACTCTTAGGCTTTGTGTAATGATTTCTCCAGCTTGTTCAGCCACAATCCTGGGCCTCGTACAGGACAGATAAAAGCACTCTTTTGTTGAGTCAAACCCTTTTTAGCCTCAATCTTGGGCTTTATACAAGACATAAATCTTCATAACCTTCTCTTAATCTTGGGACAAATTTCTTCCCTAGCGGAGTCAATTCCTCCCAGCTTTCTTTTAGGCTATGAGAGATAATACTCTCCAGCATAGTCAAACTCATTTCAGCCTCAATCTTGGACTTCGTACAAGACACCTAAAATATCCTCATCTGAGTCAGTAAAACCTCTTTTAGCCTCAATCTTGGGCTTTGTACAAGACAAATAAGGATTTCTTTCCCACAGAGTCAGTTTCTTTTCAGCATCAATCTTGGGCTTTGTACAAACACATACAAATTCTCCCCAACGGAGTCAAAATCCCTTTTAGCCTCAATCTTGGGCTTTATACAAGACAGACAAAACATTTTCCCTGGAAAAAGTCAAACTTGTTAGCCTCATCTTAGGCTTTGTATAATGATATCCCCGAAGAGTCGGTCTTTTCCCAGCCTCCTCTTAGGCTTTGTATAAGAACTTCCCCAGTGGAGTCAATCAACCTCTTATTGAACCACTGTTGGCTTTGTATAAGGACCTCCCTAATGGAGTGACCAAGTATGTGCACTCGTTCAAAGAACACTGCAACACTTGTTGAACCACTGGTGGCTTCCGATCTATCTAGATGAAGACACACAACAAGTCAGTATAATTAACGGGAACCCTACTAGGAATCAAAGTCAGGATGTTCTATCAATGGAAACAAATCTAGTAAGGTTACACTGCATACAAAGTGGACGTGGCCGGGTGCCACCACACAACTATGAGCGCTATAGAGTTTGCTCAGAGAATAACCAAGGATGCTACCTCGTGCGAGTAGCCCTTCAGAGTCAGTTAGACCACAAAAGAGGTTCAACCATGTTCAAGCTCTGGTCTGATCAACATAATGTCATACTATCTTCCCGATCAAGGTAAAGATGTTGTCTTAATCCCTAAACTATAAATGGCCAGAGACGTATGTGCCATAATCCCTCTACTCCATGAATCAAGAGACCCTCTTGATAGTGGAAAGATTCTCAACCTCGAACCAGTTGAGGCCGGCTACGATGGTCAGAAAAATCAAAAGGCTCATGTAGTTATCTATCTGCCGGGACCAGTACCGTACAAATCTGATAAAGTTATCCCTTACAAGTACGGTGCAACAACAATTGAGAATGCAAAGGAAACTCCATTAGCCTCCGTCGTGAATATTGCAGACATCGGTCGAGTAATACGGAGCGGCCGGATCTTCAACCGAGGAGTTGGAGGACCCACCAGGGAAAACGAACCTCAAACAGAAGTTCCTAATCAACTAGTCGGTCAATCCAGCGATCCAGACCTTTCAACAAACAACGATGAGATGCTGAAGCTCATCCAGAAGAGTGAGTACAACATTGTTGACCAACTATTACAAACTCCTTCAAAAATATATGTGCTATCTCTTTTACTCAATTCCGAAGCTCACAGAGAAGCTCTATAGAAAGTCTTAGAGCAGGCCTTTGTGGAACAAGATGTGACAATATGACAATTCGACAGCATCATCTCCAACATCACTTCCTGCAACAACTTGGGGTTTAGTGATGAAGAACTGCCAGAAGATGGCCAGAATCATAATATGGCACTCAACATTATAGTCAACTGCCAGGACGATGCTTTAGCCAGCATACTGGTAGACACCGAATCAGCTCTAAATGTTATGCCAAAATCTACTCAGATACGGCTATCTTTTCAAGGATCTCCGATGAGAGGCAGCGAGGTCATCGTCAAAGCATTTGACGGATCCCGAAAAATAGTTATCGGTGAAGTCGACCTTCCCATAACTATCGGTCCTCACACTTTCCAAGTCACTTTCTAGGTCATGTACATCCGGGCAGCATACAACTGTTTGTTAGGAAGACCTTGGATACACGAGGCTGGGGCAGTCACTTCGACACTTCACCAAAAGCTGAAGTTCGTCAAGAATGACCAACTAGTCATAGTGTGCGGAGAGCAAGCCTTGATTGTGAGTAACTTATCGTCGTCCACCTGTGTAGAACTAGAGGAGGTTGCAGGGACCCAGTTCCAACCACTTTCGGTGAGCAATGACAACCAATCAGAAAAAGGAACATTGATTTCCTCGTACAAAGATGCTCTCGAAGTGATTAAAAGTAACAATGCAAAAGGATAGGGATAACTTGTTATTCCTACTGACAATAAGACAAAGAAAGTTCTTGGTTTTTCCTCAACCTGTACCCAGACTGCTACTAACAATGAAAGTCTTCATCCCATTCAGAACTTCTTCCATAGTGGAGGTTTCCTCCACCCAGTAACTCAAGAAGTACATACCATCAACGAGGGTGATTCCTCTGATACAGATGAAGAGTGGAAGTCTTATCTTAACGAGGACGATTATATGTCTCAGGAAGAGGTGCCTACGCCATTTTGCTATACCACACAGAGTCTGAGATATATACCAAGATCAGACGTCAAAATGATATACGGAGATTGTGATCCGGAAGGATGCCGTGCTCCACCAAACTCATTAGAGGAGGACACTCTGATGAAAGACAACTTTAACCATAACTATTATGGCCCAATGGATGACCTGCTTATCTGGCAGCCGTACCCAGGAGACTTGGGGCAAAAGAGTCAGCCCAACAATGCATATCAGCTGAGCATCATTGAAAAGAATACATGCGTCACCACCGAATCATGGGATCAATACTCAGGGCATTCAGAAAATATCCAGCATGATGATGAATTTGCAAAGGTTGCAGGACAGCAGTTCATCAACTACGCCTTTCCTGAGGTCAACGTCATTGAAAGGGATGACTCCTCCAGTTCCAAAGAAGTGTGGGACACTTTAGGACAACCGAGTGGCAAATACGACTTCATGGTGAAGTACACCGCTCCTGAAAGCTCTCGTATCAGGCTCGAAGACATCCAGCCAACTAGATGGGGAGATCCACCTGAGAGTGCAAACACTGTGCAAGATATAACAGAAGAATCCTCCTACGACAACTCTGCTTGGGAGACAGATTCCAACGATCATGCTCCACCAGAAATCAGCGTCCTTTCTGAAGACAAGCCAAAAAGGAAGGTACTCGACTTTGTGATTCACCGAGGAGTTCGCCGCCAATGGGTTGTTGTCCATGTTCCAAAAATTGTTCATAAGTCTAAGTAATTGTCGTCTTTGTCTTAACCTTTCACCCTACCCAGGTGAAATGGATGTTTTTCTAAGGCTCACTTTCTGTAAATGTCTCTCTTTGCTTTGCCCAAAGCGAATGTTGTTTTATAGTGCTGTAGTTTCAAGAATCAAAAAAATAATAAATAAAATAACGTCGTTCTGTAATTTCTGCATTTTATTGTTGTTTTCTCTTTTTGCTTTTTCAGAAAATGGTAATCCTAAAAACAACTCAAATAATAAAAACAAGCAGTTTTTAGAAAATACACTGCACACACTCTTGCATTCTCTCTATCTCATCTAAAAAATAAATCACCACGTCATGCAGATTGCTTGCTTTAAACCCCATTGAAACATACGATCCGATACCTTCTCCCAACTTTGAATTCCCGGTATTTGAGGCTGAAGAAGAAAATGAAAAAGAAATTCCAGAAGAGATCTCTCGATTACTCAGTCCGATTGTCAAAGAAAGTTTGATAAAGCTTCTCAAAGAATTTCCCGATGCATTTGCTTGGTCTTATCAGGATATGCCAGGGTTGGATACCAGCATCATGGAACATCATCTACCGTTAAGATCAGAATGTCTGCCAGTAAAACAAAGACTAAGACATACTCACCCGGACATGGCCATCAAAATCAAAGAGGAAGTACAGAAATAAATTGACGCGTGTTTCCTCGCCACATCAGAATATCCTCAATGGTTAGCCAACATAGTACAAGTTTCAAAAAAGGATGGAAAGGTCAGAATGTGTGTAGACTACAGGGATCTGAACAAAGCTAGTCCAAAGGATGACTTTCCCTTACCGTACATTGACATGCTGGTAGACAGTGCAACAAAGTTCAAAGTATTCTCCTTCATGGATGGATTCTCAGGTTATAATCAAATAAAAATGGCGCCGAAAGATATGGAGAAAACTTCATTCATCACCCCACGGGGCACTTTTTGTTACAAGGTAATACTGATCGGTCTGAAGAACGTCGGGGCAACCTATCAAAGTCCCATGACTACTCTGTTTCACGACATGATACACAAAGAAATAGAAGTGTATGTCGATGATATGATTTCCAAATCTAATACGGAAGAGGAGAATGTAACCCACCTGTCAAAGCTATCCGAGCATCTGAGAAAGTACAAACTCCGCTTGAATCCCAATAAGTGCACATTCGGTGTCCGCTTAGGGAAACTGCTAGGATTCATCGTCAGCCAGAAAGGGATTGAGGTTGATCCTGACAAAGTCGAGGCCATTCAAGAAATGCCTTCTCCAAAGACTGAAAAACAAGTCAGGGGATTCCTGGTACGTTTGAACTACATTTTCAGATTTATATTCCCCAAGACCGCGACATGTGTGCCGATCTTCAAATTACTCAAAAAGAATCAGGACTGCATCTGGACAGAAGACTGCCAAACCGTCTTCGACAGTATAAAGGAATACCTGTTAAATCCACCGATTCTATCACCTCTAGTTGAAGGAAAACCACTGATCATCTACCTAACAGTCTTGGAAGACTCAATGGGTTGTGTACTTGGCCAACAAGATGAAACAAAAAGGAAAGAGTCTGCCATCTACTATTTGAGCAAGAAATTTACCGACTGTGAGACTCGCTACACTATCTTGAGAAAACTTGATGTGCTCGGGCTTGTGCAGCCAAACGTCTTCGCCAGTATATGATTCGTCACACTACTTAGTTAATCTCCGAAATGGATCCAATCAAGTATGTATTTAAAAAGCTTGCTCTCACGGGAAGGATTGCCCGTTGGAAGATGTTGCTATCAGAATATGACATCGAGTACCATGCTCAGAAATCTGTCAAAGGATGTATTTTAGCCGACCACTTGGCTCATCAACTGATTGACGATCAGGAATTAGTCGGATTTGACTTCCCAGACGAAGATGTCATGTACTTGAAAATGAAAGATTGCGATGAACCGCTACCTAGTGAAGGGCCAGAACTAGGTTCCCAGTGGGGACTTATCTTTGACTAAGCTGTCAACCATTATGGAAACGGAATTGGGGCAATCATCATAACACCTCAGGGTACCCACATTCCTTTCACCGCCCGATTAACGTTCAAGTGTACCAACAACGAGGCCGAATACGAAGCTTGTATCATGGGTCTCACAGAAGCGATCGACTTAAGGATCAAGAACTTGGATGTGTATGGCAACTCAACCCTGGTTATCAATCAGATCAAAGGAGATTGGAACACATACCTATCAGGACTGATTCCTTACAAAGACTATGCGAGAAGGTTGTTACCATTCTTCAACAAAATCGAGTTTCACCATATCCCTCGTGAAGAGAATCACATGGCTGATGTATTGACCACTCTCTCTTCCATGATTAGTGTAGGTCAATGGAATGACATGCCTAAGATTGACATAATACACCTTGAGAGGCCCGCTTACATTTTTGCAATTGAAGCAGTCATAGACGACAAACCTTGGTATCACGACATCAAATGCTTCCTTCAGAAACAAGAGTACCCACCTGGGGCATCCAGAAAAGACAGAAAGACCCTCAGAAGATTGACGGGCAGCTTCTTCCTAAGCAATGATACACTCTATAAGAGAAATTTCGACATGGTCTTGCTCCGATGCGTAGACAGACTAGAAGAAAACATACTGGTAAAAGAAATTCACGAAGGATCCTTTGGCACTCATGCCAACGGACACACAATGGCGAGAAAAATTCGGAGAGTAGGATACTATTGGTTGACCATGGAATCTGATGGCTACAAGTACATTAAGAGATGTCACAAATGTCAGATATACTCAGACAAAATCCGTATAAGGAATCTACATGATTGGCATGATCGAACCCAAGGCTTCAAACAGACATCGGTTCATCCTAGTAGCCGTTGATTACTTCACCAAGTCGGTCGAAGCAGCGTCATACACCAATGTAACCCGACAAGTGATGGTCTGATTTATCAAGAACAATATCCTCTGCCGTTATGGTGTTCCAGGCCAGATGATTACTGATAATGGATCTAACTTGAATAACAAGATGATGAAGGAGTTGTGCGTTAAGTTCAAGATTGAACACCATAACTCATCTCCATACCGACCTAAGATGAATGGAGCGGTAGAAGCATCTAACAAGAACATCAAGAAGATCGTTCAAAAGATGGTTGTAACCGACAAAGATTGGCACGAGATGCTACCCTTTGCTCTTCACGGTTATCGCACATCTGTCCGTACTTCAACAGGTGCGACCCCTTTCTCTCTAGTATATGGCATGGAGGCAGTGCTTCCCATAGAAGTAGAGATCCCATCAATCCGGGTATTGATGGAAGCTAAGTTAACAGAAGCTGAATGGTGTCAAAGTCGACACGATGAACTGAACCTAATCAAAGAAAAGCGAATAACGGCTTTGTCCCATGGTCAGTTGTATCATTAAAGAATGAAGAAGGCGTTTGACAAAAAGGTCCGACCCCGGGTCTTCAGGAAAGGGGACCTTGTGCTCAAGAAGATACAATCATTCCTCACTGATTCCCGGGGCAAATGGACTCCGAATTATGACGGCCCCTATGTGGTTAAGAAAGCTTTCTCAGGCGGGGCCTTGAGACTCGCAGCCATGGATGGAAAAGAATTTGCCTACCCCACGAATGTTGACGTAGTCAAGAAATACTTTGCCTAAACAAAAAAAAATGTCTCGGTGGATTGAAAACCCGAAAGGGAGGTCCAGGCAAAAATTAGAGACATCCATCAGGAAAAAAAAACGTCTCGGCGGATTGAAAACCCGAAACATCTCAAAGTATAATTCAGGCAAAAATTAGGGATAAATGGCAAGTAACTACATCCGACGAGGTTAAATCCCCTGAAGTAATGCCATCCATCAGGAAAACTCAAGTCAAGGTCATCTTTGATGGAAGCTCAGGATGTCCAGAATTCAAAGTTGGTAGAAGGATAACAGTCGTTATGTTACGATGTAGCCCTTTTCCCTTAAATTACCATTTTCTAACTTTGTAAATACTTTATGGAATCACGCGCTTGGCTGATTTCCATTCTAACAATAAAATTTGAGCCCTAGTGCTTTTGTTTGCAATTCTTATTTGTTTTAGCTTTACAGAATGATGTTTTTAATATGATTAACGATTCTTGAAATAAAACAAAAATGAATTTTTACTTGTAAAATTTTTCTACTTTTAAAATAAATATGGCAATTCTTTTGACTGATGAACATCGAAAGAACATTGATCGCTACTCCAAAGGCGATTAAGCTTTAAAGTGCTGAATCAAAGTACTCCTTCTAAAACCAGTACTTCTGAATGAAGGATCAACTGTGTCCGAGACCATTTTTCATCTAACATCCCCGTCAGAGTTCTTATCTCCTAAGCCCGACCAATGTTTTCCCCACAGGGACTATCTCCCCTAAGCAAGGCAGAATTTCTATTTTGGACCAAATCATACTTCTTCGCTCCCAGCGGTGGCCGAGTATCCAGTCGTGTTCATCCACTAGTCTGTATGTCGCGTCAGTGTTGTCAGCATAAACATACATACATCATGCATTATTGATTTGCATTCATAATCATATTGCATCACTATCACTCTAGTCGGTCTTATCCCCTAGTGATAAAAGTCCTCTTATCAATCGAGTTGTCAGTTCTTTCCTCATCAGGAAATGTTTTGTCTGAACAATTTCTCCCCAGTTTATTTCTGGATTAGAGACGGTCCTTGAACACTTTGATAACTTGAACCTCTGAAAGACAAGAAGACATTTGACAAATTTCACTCTTCTCCTTTGAAGACGATATCTTCGCTTTCCCAGATTAAGGAAAATCCCCAGAGAAAGCCTCACAACTACACATTGATTTTCCTCCCCAAGAGAGTCAATGTTAATGAAGTCATCAGCACCTCAAAATTGGGTTGCATCATACGGCATTTCTCCGAGAAGATCTCAAGGAAAAGTACGATGTAGTATCCCCAAGCAGAAAGCAGTCTCTCAAGAGACTCGTTTTCCCCAATAGAGTCAATAAATGGCATCTCCAACAGAGAAGTTTGTACAACTCTACAGCTGAGATGAATGGGTTCCCCAACAAGTCTGACATCAAAACTTTTTCCCATCAAATGGCATCTCCCCAGGAAAATTCAGCGAGAAGTTTGAGGAAAACCGCTAACAAATCGCTCCCTTGTTAATAAAGTTTATTGACAAAAGAAACTGAGACCAGTTCCTTGGCTGAAGTCCAGGATCGAGGGGAAGTTTATTTCAGAAACTTAGACCAATTCCTTGGCTGAAGACCAGGATCGAGGGGAAATTTATTTTAGAAACTTAGACCAGTTCCATGGCTGAAAACCCGAATTGAGGGGAAGTTTATTTCATAAACTTAGACCAGTTTCGTGGCTAAAGACCAGGATTGAGGGGAAGTTTATATCAGAAACTAAGACCAGTTCCTTGGCTGAAGACTAGGATCGAGGGGAAGTTTTTACCTTTTCCAAGCATCATTACTTAGCAAAAGAAGATGGATGAGCAAGCTGCCATTCATAACCACCATTAAAATTTCGGGTATTCCGAAATTTAATCTTCTTGCACCCTGAATTCCCGAATACCTTCACCGTTCATAACTTCGGGTCCAAGAAGATTAAATAGGGGCATGTGTCATACCCCAAATTTTGACCACAAAGATTTCCCATCATTGTGAAAATCATCGTCACAATATGGATGTACTTTCATGCCTCATAAATCTCCTCAAAGATGGTTGAGCATTCACTACGATCAAAGATTAGGGCTTTGAGCCCTCTTAGAGCATTTAGATAAGGATAAATCAAGAAATGACATGATCTTTAACTTGTCTAACCTCTCAAACACTCACAAAGGATCAAGAGGATTCCCACATCAAGAATCAAGCACAAGGTTGCAACATTCCAAGTGAATCAAGCCTCAAGATTGCCTATGTCACCAGATTAGGGTTTTGGTCGACTGAGGCCTCCCGGGTGAAAATTTTCATCTGGACAAGAGCCAATGCCTCAATGTATGGCCCTATAAGCTTAAAAGGATTCCAAGAGCCCATCCACAATTGCAAAATCACCTTGAAGGTCCATCTATCAATAAAATGAGGAATTAGGGTTTTGACCTAATTCAACCCTTTGAGTTAACTTGTGGAGTGAGGCATGGCTTGAAGCTTAAAAATGAATTTCAAAGACCTCAAATACATCATATTGACATATTTACAAGATTTGATTGACTCAAAGAGCTCAAATCATAAGCCACAAGAACTCAAGACCATCTGATCACAAATTAGGGTTTTTGTTGAAAAAGTCAACCCTACCCTTGATTGTTGACCTACCCTTGATCTCAAACCTTGGGGAGGGGTCCAAGACATTCCTAAATACCCTTGGAGGCCATCCATGAAATTTAATTGAGCCCAAGGGTTGATTTCACAAAAGAATCACAAAGTCAAAATTTCATTCGATGAAAAAGTCAATTGTACACAAATGTTAATATGTTATTCGAATCATCATTCATCAAGAAAAATCAAAGAAAGTGAGTTAACTTGTAAAAGGGGTAACCATAAAAAACTTAGAATTTTTCTAAGTTGTGGAACAAAGTGACTAGGGTACCAACTTCCAAGGACCATAACTTGAGATCCAAGCAACCATTTTGGATGGTCCAAAGCTGGATTTGTAGCTCTCATTACATACTTCAAAAGTGTTAACTACATCTCATTCCAATTCTTCATGTATTTTTAGTTATGGAGTGATCAAAGTGGCTAAAAGCATGAAAATGACATTTTTCCAACACTTAGTGAAATTTTCACTAATTCATAATCTGCCTTATTTTTTCCAAAATGTAGAGGCATTTTTCATTGTAATTCAATTTGATTCAAAACCCAAATTGAACATCATGTTGAAATAGGATATATCAGCTTTCCAAAATGTCCAAGAACTCCATCAAACTCCACCTGAGCTAGAGGTTATGACAACTGCAACATCCCTTGCTGCAAACTATTTTGCAAGGCAGATTTGTACATTAGGGCTCGAATTGATCAAATTGTGCAAAAACAAACATGGTTATCTATCTGCACACCTCAGGGGGAAACCAAGAAGGAATAAGCACTGATCCATAAGCCTCCCAAGTCTTTGGAGCTACATATAGGTGTGGCACCCCAAAAAGCTAAAGATGCCTCAAGACTCCAATTTTGTTTTGAGGCATTCAATGGAAGCGTAGAGCTGGTATGTATCAGTCCATGATCAACCAATTGAGTCAAGATAAGCTCATACAACAGAGAACCATAGGCCTGTGCTCTAATCTCAAGTCAATGGCTAGAGGAGACTTGAGATTCCATTTGATCCACATTGGCCAACAACCTACTGCAGTTGCCGCACACTATTGCTTGCAAAATAAACTTGACACACTATAAATAGGCCTCAATTGTGATAAGTTTGAGTACACCAAAGAACCCAAACTGATGCTTTCCTCAAAATCTCCATTTCACTCCAATTTTGCCTTCTAACTCAAGTCACTATCGGGTTTTGAGTTTGAGAGCAATTCCAACCAAACCAATCACACACACGCACCTCATAAACATCATATGTGAGTGATCCATAACACAAAATCACATCTGGAACATCAGATTCTCAAAATCACCAGCCAATTGCTCAAGTTCTTGACAGATTTGCAATTGAGGTACCACAACCAGTTCCAGCTCAATTCAATCCACTCCAAGCATTCAAACACACTCCTTGCCACCTAAGGAAGCTATCCAGATCATTGGAACCTAGCTGTAACACCTCCATCACCAATATCGATCACCAGCGGCAAGAGGTAAGCATGAACTCTTCAAACTCCATGATGCATGCATATTTTACTGCACAATAATTTTGCCACATATTCATAATCATGTATGGAGTGATAACCCTCAATCAATTGCCATGAATCAATCGTGTATTTAATTTCATTGTGTTCATGCTGAAATTAGGGTTCTTGAGGTTTTCTTCTGATTTCTCACTCAATACTTAATATAAATGCAATTAATCTATATGGTTGTGATCTTTGTTCAAAAACGAACAAGATTGGTACTTGAATCGTGCAAAACCATTGAGAAATCATGGCGAAAAGTGAGAATACGCAAATCTGCAGAAACAGGGCACGCAGGCAAGAACTTAGTGTTCTTGGCGCCCTTTTTCAAATTTTCAAATATTTGAATATTTTGATATTTTTGTTAATTGATTCAAAAATTAATTTCTCTCTGATTATTTATGTTTTTGAATTGATTATTTTTCTCAAAATTCACTAAAATGTTTAAATATTTTATTTTACAAAAAAATCTAATTTATATTATTTATTTAATATAGTTAGAATTTTTGTAATTAATATCATTTTATTTGTTTTTAAGCATTTTTAAATGAAATTCCCACTTTGATCTTTCAAAATCAATTGAATTTTAAACTTTCATATGATTAAACATGATTTTTCAAGATATTTTCCAAAGTGTATAACTTGTTTTTAAATATAATTGATATTTTGTCATTTATTATTTAAATTACCTTTGAAAATTAACATTTTATTTAAAATTAGGGTTTTCTCTCGATTTTAAATTTTCAAACACTTTTGGGGCTCTAATAGAGTGTAAGACCCAATCCCTTTTTAACCAAAACTATTTTGGGCCTCAAAGATTGTATAAGTCCCACTGTATTTTTAAAACTCTTGGCGCGATCGCCAGTTCAAAACCAAATCACTTGGGCCTCTCCCTGAGTTATAAGCCCCATCACTTGTACAAAAATAAATCTTTGGGCCTCTAATAGAGTGTAAGACCCAATCCTTTGTAAATACAAACCATTTTGGGCCTCAGATATTGTATAAGTCCCACTATATTTTCAAAATCATGGCACGGTCGTTGCCTTTTAAAATAAAATCATCTAGGCCTACCCTCGTGTTGTAAGTCCCATCTTTCTTTTTCAAAACATCTTTGGGCCTCTCCTTGAATTGTAAGACCCAACCCCTTTGTATAGAAAGACCTCTTTGGGCCTCAGTCATTGTATAAGACCCATTACAGTTTACAAACAACGGTAAGAGTTGTGGGAAGCTGCTCCCCTGTAAGTCCTTCTTTCATATCCTTTTAGATACTTGTCATATATCAACTGTATATATACTAGTATATCTATTTAGAGTTTTCCCCGACAACTAGGTCTAGAACTAGGTAAAGCCAGTTGGTCACTCTTTAAATACAGTCAAAACTAGATCCCCATAGGATTTCCAGATACAGTCTTGCCTTCTCTTGGGCTTAGACAATATGGAACAAAGAGAAAGGTAGTATTATCGGTGAACCTTTTCTCAGACTGTCACTATTAGAACTTGTCAAATAAATTCAGTTTCTCCAGAGAGGATTAATTCCCGGTGAAACATCTCTTGAATTTCTTCAAACCCTAGAACTGTTCGCTAAAGAAAAGATTATTCTCGGCGAAACGTTTCTTGAACTTTTCTTAAGTTTGGACCCACAAGCTTCCTAAAAGCATCCCCGCCTCCTCTTGGGCTTTGTACAAGGACCCTCCGGCTTCTTAAAAGTTATCATGCCTTCTCTTGGGCTTAATACAAGGACCTTGAAGACCTCATTAAGGTATAAGACAACTTAGTCATCCTTTGCTAGAGGAATCTTTCCAGTGTCAAATCTCAGACCAATTTAGGGTTGATTCTCATCCCTTAAAACACCAGCCTCCTCTTGGGTATTATACAAAGATAAACTCTTCCATACCAATAGACTTGGACAATGTAAATCTCCTCTAGAGTCTCAAAGACGTTCTCAAGTTCCCTACAAACATAGGAGAAACCCCGGTCATTCTGGATCAATCTCCAAAGGAGTTAAAACCCTTGGGTTCAAAAACCCAGTCTCTCTCCTAAAAATCCCCCAACCAGGACTAGTTTATCATCAATATAACACTATCCCAAATCAGAACCTCAAGGAATCTGATACCTTAACTCTTCTGTAACCCTCAACAAGAGTTGATTCCCAGTTGGACCTTCCTCAGGATCTCAATAATCCCCAGCAGAAGATAGCCTCCTCTTAGGCTTTGTATAATGATCCTTCCTCAGCATAGTTAGCCTCCTCTTGGGTTTTGTACAATGATTCTCCCCAGTGGAGCTAACCTTTTTAGACTCTCTTGTTGAGTCAATCACATTTTCAGACTCTCTTGTTGAGTCAATCACCTTTCAGCACTCTCTTGTTGAGTCAACCCTTTTAGCCTCAATCTTGGGCTTTGTACAAGACAGATAAAACCATTCTCCTGTTGAGATAATCTTTTCCAGCCTCCTCTTAGGCTCGGTATAAAGATTTCCTCTAGCAGAAGTCAGCCTCCTCTTAGGCTTTGTATAATGATTTCTCCAGCTTGTTCAGCCACAATCCTTGGCCTCGTACAGGAGAGATAAAAGCACTCTCTTGTTGAGTAAAACCCTTTTTAGCCTCAATCTTGGGCTTTGTACAAGACATAAATCTTCATAACCTTCTCTTAAGCTTGGGACAAATTTCTTCCAGCGGAGTCAATTCCTCCCAGCCTTCTTTTAGGCTATGAGAGATAATACTCTCCAGCAGAGTCAAACTCATTTCAGCCTCAATCTTGGGCTTCGTACAAGACACCTAAAATATCCTCATCCGAGTCAGTAAAACCTCTTTTAGCCTCAATCTTGGGCTTTGTACAAGACAGATAAAGATTTCTTTCCCACAGAGTCAGTTTCTTTTCAGCCTCAATCTTGGGCTTTGTACAAGACACATACAAATTCTCCCCAACGGAGTCAAAATCCCTTTTAGCCTCAATCTTGGGCTTTGTACAAGACAGACAAACCATTTTCCCCAGAAAAGTCAAACTTTTTAGCCTCCTCTTAGGCTTTGTATAATGATATCCCCGAAGAGTCGGTCTTTTCCCAGCCTCCTCTTAGGCTTTGTATAAGGAATTCCCCAGTGGAGTCAATTAACCTATTAGCTTCAACCTTGGGCTTTGATCAAGGCACACAAAAATCAACATCCCCTCAGAGGAAATCAAAATATATCTGTAGGAAGTCATTTCTCTGTTTATCACTCATCAAAATAGAAAATCAAAACAAACCATAATCCCAAATAACTGTTGTAAGTGGCACACTTGTTAATTAAAATATCCAAGCTGTCATCCATCTTTTATCCTGGTAAACCCTTGCTTTCATCTAATTGCTATAAGCGGCAAGCCTCTGGATTATTTACATCCACGCCACTGTCCCTCTCTTAGTATAATAAATTCCTAAGGAAAGATGGCATTGCTCAACACTGAGTTAAAGTTTTCTCCTCCAAGACAAACCCCCTATAAAGGAAATTATGGCATTGCTGGATTCACATATCCCAGTTAAAGTAATTCTCCTTCATAATCAGTCACCCAACAGTTGTGATAAATAGACCAGATGTCTCCCTTTAGAGATGACAAATTCTCTCTCAGTCAAACCTTTTAGCTTCAATCTTGGGCTTTGAACAAGACACAAAATACTCAACCTTTTAGCTTCAATCTTGGGCTTTGAACAAGACACCAAAATATCTTTTTCCTCCCTTAGAATAGGAGGAACTACGATTGCTCTGATTTCCCTATTTCATTTAAAGGGGAATACGTAGGCATAAGATTGCGAAATCTTAGCGAGCATACTAATAAAAAACTCTAGGTCCAGTACCTTCCTACCAATCAAAACTTTGGTCCAGTACCTTACCAAAAACATTGGAAAACCCCGAACATCATCAAAAACTCTCTCTCTCTCTCTCTCTCTCTCTCTCATATTTCCCAAGAAACTTTCCCAACCCATTAACGGATAAACACCATCAAGTACAAAGCGAAGCCTAAAGCTAACAACCTGTGGATAACCACATATAGGATGGGTAATTGATAACTCCCCATTGTATAATTTGACCCAAACTCCCCAATCTCTTTAAGCATTTATTCAGTTAAACATTCGCGTGCAAGGTTAGTTTTAGATAGCTTCCCTTTCCCTTCCAGCTTCATAGGATAAATAAGAAATCAGAAAGTAGCACCCCCTCTTCTTCATTGAGGTAAAAACCCAAATTCCGCGATAAGGTGGTCGCGTCACTGACAAAAATCGTACGTTGTACATTGTCATTTCCTTTTCCTCGAGAGGAGGACAGATCTGGGCGGAAATTTCACGCCATCTCTGAGCATATTCTTTGAAGGTTTCCTTATCCTTTTGTGACATTGCTCTGAGCTGGTCCCTATCTAGTGCCATGTCCAAGTTGTATTTATACTGTTGAACGAAGGCTGCGCCGAGATCTCTGAAAGTACTGATCTTGGTGCGGTTTAAACCCATGTACCATTTGAGTGCGGCACCGATTAAACTGTCTTGGAAGTAATGGATTAGTAGCTGTAGATTGTCTGTCTGGGTAGACATTTTTCGAGCGTACATCACCAGATGACTTTGAGGGCAAGAGTTGCCTTTGTGTTTTTCAAAATCGGGCACCTTGAATTTTTGCGGGATCTTTACATTAGGGACCAAACAGAGGTCGGCTGCGTCTTTTCCGAACAAGTCCTGACCGCGAATGGCATGCAGTTCTTTCTGCATTTCCAAGAATTTTTCCTGGAACTCATTCATCCTTTTGTACACGTCTTTGTTTTCGCTAGAAGTTGCTTGCGAAATATGTCCTTCCGGGACAGTGTGTACCACTGGCTGTGGTATAGTCATTATTGTGGTGACTCTTGGTGCTTCAGTGACCTGAAGTTTGTAACCTTTAAGAGTTTCGGTTGTAACCCTTGCATCTTCATTTCCCTGAAGTTTGTAACCTTCAGGTTTGGTGGTTCCCGCTATGGCTTCCGGGTCTTTAGTGACCGGTGGGATGTATCCTTCAGGTATAAAGTTGTGAGGCATGCCCCAGGGGAAAACTTTAGGCATGATGTACTGAGGATGACTGCCAGGCATCTCAAATGCTGTTGTAGATGTACTCTCCGAGATTACAGTCATTTGATGTTGTTGCTCCTGGGCGGCTGCCTGGGATTGCATGTCATGGTAGAGTTTCTCCAAACGCTCCTTCAGAGCGTTGATTACTTCTCTCAGCTCTCTGTTCTCTTCCTTGAGATCATCCATTTTCTTTTGTCGACTGGCCCGAGTATTGTATGAATGAGACAGTTTGACTCTAGAGTGCGACACACATGTGAGACTCAAAGACAAAGAGGTGCTATGTGAGAATGATGAACGATATGCAAAGACTGAAAATGATATATTTTTTTAGTTTTTGTTTAAAAGAACTGTTAACAATTATATTGCAAATATCTCACAGCGGGGGGAGACCCTTTTATTGAACTTGAAAGATTGCAGTATTTTACAAAGAAAAGTATAGTATTTTACAAAGTGCTGTAAGGAAAATTAGGCCTATGGATCCTGAGTTCTCTCTGAGGAGAGCTCAGATGCTGGTTCCTGAACTTTTATTTTCTTTGATTGGGCTCCTTTAGCCATTGACGAGTAGATGGCTCTCTGCCAAGTGAAAGGAGTGAGCAACTTTCTTCGTTCCTCCTGACTTTCCATTGCATGCTGCTCTAATATCTCAATCAGAGCATCCTTGTCCTTTAGCAGTTCCTGAATCTTAGTACATTCCAAATTAAAGATCTGGTATTTGTTTTTCCAAGAGTTCTTCTCACGTTGGACTTTGTTGAGAGCGACCTTGAGTTTTTCCGCATCAGACATGAAATAAAGGACAAATTCCTTTAAGGGAAAAACTTCTTGACGAGGGTAAGGCATCCTTAGCTTGATAGCTCTGGCTTGCACCCAGTGGAGATAAGGTTCTGAAGAGGAACAATTTGGTCTTCCAAGGGATTCTCTCATTTTCCTGTGAATATGTAGCCAGGCATGCACTATTTCTTTCTTTAGCGCCCTGTCATTTTCTCATAACTTGAAGAAAAGACCTTCCAGGTGAGCATTATATGGGATATTCTTCATCGGGTATCCGAGTTGACGGCGAGCTAGAATTGGATGATAGTTCATGCCTCCTTTAGTACCAATGAGGGGTACATTGGGGAAATTTCCGCATCTGTCGATGATTTGTATCCCTTCTTAAATTCGATTGTACCAATCTATGTATGTATTGGTGAGAGACATAATCTTCTGCGACCATCGCAGATTACTCTTGTGATCCCAAAAAGCAGCAGATTTGGGCAAGTGGGAAATAAACCATTTGTAGAGCAATGGTACACAGCATATGATCATTCCTCCACTGTACAAATTCCTTAAGTGTACAGAATGATAAGCATCTGCAAGCAAGGTTGGTATAGGGTTTCCAATCAAGAATATCTTAACAGCATTGGTGTCGACGAAGTTGTCGATGTTGGGCTTTCTCCATCAGGAATTTCGATGTTGAGCAGAACAAAGACATCCTCGAAAGGAGTTATATTATAGGGCTTTCTCTATCAGAAATTTAGCTGGTAAACCATAGATTCCTCCTTTGGTGGTCATGTGAGTCCTAACTTTTGACTCATCCAAAGAGATTGCTCTTGCAATGGTTTGCTCTTTTGGAATTTCTTCCAGTCCAGATAATGGATCATGATCAGTGATAGGTAAATCAATCAGGTGGGAGTACTCTTCCAATGTTGGTGTGAGCTGATAATCCGGAAAAGTGAAACAGTGGTAAACCGGATCGTAGAACTGAATAAGTGTAGGCAGAATCCCTTCAACCATGTTAATCTTTAGAAGAGATAACAGTCCTCCGTGTTTAGCTCTGAAAGCCTCGGGATTAGTAATCATCCTTCCTAATTTCCTTAGGTCATCTAGTTTGGGAACCTTGAAGGTGTACTTGTGCGTTTTTATTCTTCCGAAATCCATAACGCAACTTTTATGATATTTGCAATTATTATTTTAGTTCTTTTGAAAATTTTTTTTTTCTGTTTTTGAAAAGAGTTTTTTAATGAATGCATGAATGCAACAAACAAAAACACCTGAAAACATGGGTTTAGGGGTTCATCGTCACGAGCATGAAGTCATGGATCTACCCATCCCCAAAGGTGTGTACTAATTGGTCAATTTATGTACCTGTAGAACGGGTTCTAAAAGATTCCCAAAATATTGACCCCTCCTATGGATATTAACAGCAAGCCAATTCACTCGAGCAAGCTGTAATATCCTAGGATGAATCTCTTTTGAGTGTAGTATCGCGTGTCAACTATTCCCGATAGTCTCCGCACTGCCTAATGGTTTAAATGGTTAAATGTCTATTAAATCCTCGGTATCGTGGGTACCGCACTAGGAGCACTATGCTTTCACGACAATCAGTCGTTCAACATTAGAGAATCCACATCGGTGGACTGCCAGGTCAGCTTGGTCGGGATTCATATCCTATAAGCCTTTCCTGGAGACGCCACCACTTATCTTAATGTTCTCTCAAACTTTCCACATGCGTATCAATCGCATCCCCAGTTTACAGAAATTTAAACATGGGCATCAAGTAATATGACAGTAAATGATATATATAGCAGAAAATTGAGAAAATAAATAAACAGAGAAATAAAGCAAAGCTTAGACCTCTTAGGAACTCTAATCCTAAAACTCCCCAGCAGAGTCACCATTTTTCTATACCGTGCGATTTTTGCCGGTGACGCGACCTCCTTACCTCAATGGTTGAAATTGGGTGCTACTTTCTGATTTCTTATTTATCCTATGAAGCTGGAAAGGAAAGGGAAGATATCTAAAACCAACCTTACACGCAAATGTTTTCTTTAACAAATGCTAAGAGATTGGGGGTTCGGGGTCAGGTTATACAAAGGGAAGCTATTAACACCAAGTGTATATATGGTTATCCATTGACCTTTTATTACATGTTTCTCTGTTGATTTAAGTGCTTTCTGGTGTTTATCTGTTGTGGCTTGGGAAAATTTCTCCTTTGGGAGAATTAAGAAAAAGTTTTTGTTATTTTTGAGTTTTCCGTTGTTTTTGGGAAGGTACTGGACCTAAAGTTTTTTATTTGTGTGCTCGCTAAGATTTCGCAATCTTATGCCTACGTATTCCCGTAAAGATATCTGGGAAATCAAAGCAATCGTAGTTCCTCCTATTCTATGGGAGGAAAATATGTGGTGTCTTGTTCAACGCCCAAGATTGAAGCTATCAGGGTGTTTGTGTCTTGTTTAAAGCCCAAGATTGAAGCTAAAGGGGTGACTGACAGAGAATTTGTCATCTCTAAAGGGAGATACCTCACCTATTCATCACAAAATGTTAAGAAACTGATAATAAAGGAAATTGATTATAAGAGAAATTACTTTAACTGGGATATATGAAAACAACAATGCCATAATTTCCATTAAAGGGTAATGTCATGAAGGAAAAAACGTTAACTCAGTATTGAGCAATGCCATTTTTCCTTATGAATCTTTCAAGCTAAGAGAGGGACATTGCCTTGGATGTTAGGAATCCAGAGGCTTGCCACTTACAGCAGTTAGATGAAATATGATATTTGACTAGGATAAAAGAAGGACTCCAGCATGGATTTTGAATCAAAAAGTGTGCCACTTACAACAATTATCTGGGAAAAAGGTTTTGTTTGTTTGTTTTGAGATGCGATGTATAGAGGAAGTGTCCTCCTGCAGAGTGGATTCATGGTCTCATCTGAGGGGATGATGATTTTTTTTTGTGCCTTGATCAAAGCCCAAGGTTGAAGCTAAAAGGTTGACACCACTAGGGGAGGTTTTTTTATATCTGTCTTGTACAAAGCCCATGATTGAGGCTGACTGACTCCACTGGGGAGAGTTCTTATATGAAGCCTAAGAAGAGGCTATCTATTACTGAGGATTATTGGGAATCCAGGAGCAGGTCCAGATTGTGTTGGGGAATCCAAAGGCTTTACTCTTTCTGGGGATCAGGGAAGAGTTGGAGTATCATATGCCATGAGGTTCTGATACTGTTGGGGATTTGTTGATGGTAAATTGACCCTATCTGGGGATTTTTAAGTTGAAGCTTAAACCTGGTTTAAGGGGTCAGAGGGGATATAAAAATGAGTTTGAAAACCATAGAGGTTTTAACTCTACTGGAGATTAATATATTGATGAAAATGATCAGGGTTTTTCCTGTTCTTTTAGGAAACTTGAGGGTTTCTTGGTGAGATCCAAGAGGATATGAGACTTTCCAAGTCTACTTGTATGAAGCCCAAGGGGAGACTAAGACTGTCCAAGTCTCTCAAGAAGTGGTAGGCTCTAGTGTAGAGAGAGATCTTTGTATGATGCCCAAGAGGAGGCTGAAGGTTTAAGGGATGAAGATCAACCCTAAAATGGTTTGATGTTTGGGAATTTTGACTCTTCTGAGGATTGAACTAGAAAAGATGACTAATTTCTGTCCTATACCTGTAGGAGGCCTTTGGGTCCTTGTACTAAGCCCAAGAGGAGGCTGAGGAACTTCAAAGAAGCCTACTGGTCCTTGTACTAAGCCCAAGACAAGGCTGGGGATGCTTTTAGGAAGCCTATGGGTCCTTGTACTAAGCCCAAGAGGAGGCTGGGGATGCTTTTAGGAAGTCTGTGGGTCCAAACCAAAGAAAAGTTCAAGAAAGGTTTCACCGGGAATTAATCCTTTCTCTACTGAACAGTTCTAAGGTTTGAAGAAATTCAAAAGAGGTTTCACCGGGAATTAGTCCTCTCTGGGAAATGAATTTCTTGTACAAAATATAATCTCTTAGTTTGACAGTCTTGAGAAAAGTTTCAATGGGAATAATGCCTTTCTCTGTTCCAAATTGTATAATCCCAAGAGGAGGAAAGACTGTATAGGGAATTTCCTATGAGGGAACTAGTTTTGACTATGTTGAAAGTGACCTCTGGTTTGATATAAACCTAGACCTAACTGCTGGGGGAACTCTAAGCAAGATATGCACAAATATATATATACAGACAATTATATTGACAAATATATATAAGAAATAAGCATTGAAACATATATGGGGACTTACCTTCTGAGAAGAAGCCCAAGCATAATGTGATCTGTAGTATTGACTACAACTGTATTCCCTCTTTTAGGGTTACAAAAAATTGAAGAAAGTTTTGAAAAACATATTGAATTTGAATTTGAATTAAAAGAAAGTTGTTTTAAAAAGATTTGCTTGGGGCTTATAGCTCAAGGAGAGGCCCAGATGACTTACTTGATAACATTGATCGCACTTCAATACTGACAGACGTTGTGGGACTTATACTACAGCAGAGGCCCTGTCATGCCCCAAATTTTGACCACTAAGATTTCCCATCATTGTGCAAATCATCAGCACAATATGGATGTACCTTTGTGTCTCATCAATCTCCTCAAGGGCTGTTGAGCACTCAATGCAATCAAATTTAGGGTTCCAAGCCCTCTCAGAGCCTTAGACAAAGGATCAATCAAGAAATGACATGATATTCAACTTGTCTAAGCCTCTTAAACATCCACAATGGATCAAGAGGACTCCCACATCAAGGAGCAAGCTCCAGGCTGCAATATTCCAAGTGGATCAAGCCTCAAGATCACCAGTGTCACCAAATTAGGGTTTTGGTCGACCAGGTCCTCCAGATGAAAATTTTTCTCTGGGCATGAGTCAATGCTTCAAAGCATAACCTAGGATGCTCCAAGGGACATCATGAACCCAATCACCAAGTCAATTTAGCCTCAGGGGATGCATACAATAAAAATCAAGAATTAGGGTTTCTTGACCTAATTCACCCCTGAGTTGACTTTTGGGATAAAACATGAGCCAATACCTCAAGAGAGGATTTGAGGGTCTCTAACACACTACATTGATCCATTTGCTACAATGGGTCAATCTAAGAAGCGTGATCAACAAGTTTCAAATTCATCAGAACCACAACTAGGGTTTCATTGGAAAAGTCAACTGTGCCTTTGACTTTTCACCCAAGCATGCTCCCAAACCTTGGGACATGATTCAATACACCCTATAACACCTATGGAAAATTTCCATCAAGTTTGATTTAGGTCAAGGACTTGATTTCATAGAGGATCACACAGTTTGAAATTCATTTGACAAAAAGTCAACTGTGCACAAAAGTCAACTTTGACTTTTTGAGATTTTTTCATAATTATAGTTCTTTGACCCTAAAATGATGTTAATGCATGATTGGAATCATCATTCATCAAGAAAAATCAAGAAAAGTAGGATAACTTGTAAAAGGGGTAACCATAAAAAACATAGAAATTTTCTAAGTTATGGAACAAAGTTGCTAGGGTACCAACTTTGGAGGATCATATCTCCTAAACCACAAGGCCATTTCACCATTCCAATTCATTCCAATTCAAACACAACTCATTCCAATTCACCATGGATTTTAAGTTATGGAATGATCAAAATTACAAAAAGTGAAAATGTCACTTTTTTCCAACACTTAGTGAAATTTTCACTAAGTCAGAATCTGCCTTCACTTTTTTCCAAATGTAGGGGTATTTTCCACTTTGATCCAAAAGGTATCAAAACCAACTATGATCAAACAATTGTTTTATTGATCGCGACTTTTTGAGTCTAACGGTTACTAACTGCAAGTGCACAGCCTATCGCGTAGCAATAAAGATATCGATCCCACAGAGACTTGATAATCAACCTAGTGCTACGGTTTGCTACTTTGTTTAGCTAAGGCAAAGATGTTTTGGTTTTAAGTTCAAACGGGAAACAAAAGGGAATCTAAAATTTAGAATAAACTATTAGGATATCGGTACGTAACTTAGTATACCATCGTGGATTCAATAAAACTTAAGCGTATAAAAATAAGTCACATTATATTTCTGTAGAAAATATCAGTTTAAAAGCCCTCACCTCACACTCTTGTGGTTATTGCTTCGGACTATAGTCCTAAATCATAATGTCTGGTCTCGCTAGCCCATTTTAGTTTAAAAATAATTTTTGAAGACCAATACAATCTAATTAACTTTAAAGCGCTCTCGCTGTTTTAAAAACCAATGCCCGATTTCAGCTATCCGGTTAAAATCTCACACTCTCGTGATCTTAATCCTAACCTTTGCTACCTTTTTACTCTCGTAATAAAAGTACAATTTTAATTAAGAAATCGCAGCCAGAAATTAAGTTGTTTATGTTTTTAGCTTATTTTTATCGAATTCATTCCGGTTAACTTAATTATATACCGATAATATTGATTTAGTTAGACATATTAATTAAAACAAACAAGAATAAACATAAACTACAAAACAATAAATGAGACATGGTAATGGGAAATAATAATGCTGTTATTAAATTAATGATAAAAACCTGGTAAATAAGCAACAATTTGTTTATAGCAATTCCTCCACAAGTCGGTAGGCTTTTGCTCGATCGTACCAGAACAATAAATGATAAAGGCAAGATTAAAAATCCTAACTACTGTGCAATACCTCCTAGATGTGAGAAACTATCACTATTTAAGGTAATGGTGAACAAAGAATGGAAAAGGGAACAAACAAGAATGCAGGGAAGAAAATAAATTTTGAAAATGAATTTTGCAGCAATTCGGGATAAAAATCTCTAGTCTTGGGGCTGTTCTATCTATGCTGTATTTATAGCCCAACCTTTGCTTTACGTTGGAGAAAATATAGGAGCATAACGTTCGGTTGTTGAGAGGTCTAAGGGAGACTGGGCTCATATGCAGTTGAAGCTGAAGTTGAGAGAATCCAGGAGAAAATGTTGAACGTGCGTGACTGCCTTGGTCTTCCGTGTCCACGTCTGTGTTCTGGACATAATAAGTTGTTATGTGTGCGTGACGGTCGTGGTGACTGTGTGACGATCGTGGTGCGTTAGGAAGTCCATGACGGTCGTGGCGGTTGTGTGACGGTCGTCACACACACCACTTTCTATTTTTCTGCTTTTTCTCTGTCATTTCTTCCTGTTTTCTTCTCATTTCTTCATGTTTTTCTACTTTGCTCCTTTATAGCTTGGACAATGAAAGACCTATAAAAATACTAGAATACTCGCGGAATAATCGGAACTTAAGCTAAAATAACGTAATTATTAGTCGTAAATCAAGGCAAATATATGATACATTTTCGTGTTATCAAACTCCCCTACACTTGAATCTTTGCTTGTCCTCAAGAAAATAGTCAGCAAGAACGTCGGACAAGTTTTATCAAACGCACACACATGACATACCTTTTGTTTTAAAAATGTTTTGTAAGGCATTTTGTTAAGATGACGGATTCTCAAGTAAAACACTAAAGATACATTAGTGACACAAGCAACAAGCATTATCATAGACCTCCCCTCTATACAAGCCAGTTCTAATCATTCTATTATAGCTCAACCTAAAGTTTCTCATATCTATTTCACCCGGTTTCTTTCTAGCGCAATCACATTAAGCCCTTTGCCTTTACATGTATGTAGTGGAGTAGCCGGTTAGTGACTTTGATCCTTTCTAGCATGGGGTCTGGTACACAAGTGTGGTAGCCCTTTATATATATCCTAATCGTAGGTTGTGGGGGATCGAACCGTAGTCCGCCCTACCGAGTTCATAACCAGGTCCCTCTGAACCAACCAACAATGGATTCTTTCTTTTCTTTTGTAATACTTTTGCAACCGTAGGTTTGGTGCATTTTTCTATTTTTCACAACATCAAAGAATACGAAAGATATTTAATGATTCGACATCAAACACTTATCTTCATCGGCTCTCCACGTGGTTTGTAGTTAAGACGATGCTGGCTGCTAATATAAACTATTAGGGGTTACTTTAGAACTAGAATTGAAGGTATCGGTATAATGGATGTTGAAACTGATCTCGCATATGCAAGAGGTCTAAGGCGTCAAGACGGTATCAATCTTGTTAAAATTTTCTCGACTTCCTACATAGCCTATGTTTTGGTGTGTCAAGTTATGCATTGATCACAAAATTTTTGTTATAGCTAAATAAAGTGGGGAAATTTGACATGAACGAAAATTTCATATAAAAGCTTGTTTATTTGAAAGGAAATGCGGAAAGGGAATACATAAGGGAAAATAAAGTACCTCTCCCACACTATATCGGACATTGTCCTCAATGTTACGATATAAATACGGGTAGAACAACGAAAAGAAACAAAAACTAAAACAAAAACAAACTAAAACTAAAACTAAATCTAATGAGGTTCACATCCTCTGTGTTGCTTGAATAATGGGTACGGGAATATGAAATACTGGAGATAAATTGGGGTTAATGTGAGGAATTTATGTAGAGTAATGGGGTTGTGGGTTTCGGTTTTGGGAAGTAAAGAGAGAGTGGGACGGTTGAAGAGAAAATGAAAAGAAAAGAAGATGAAGAGGAAGGGTCTCTATTATAAAATAGAGAGCATGTTATAAATATGTGTGACGCTCGTCATAGACTTGTCACGGTCGTAAGACGCGTGACGGTCGTGACAGGGGGCCTTACGGTCGTCATGCTCACGAATTTTGGGAATTTAACATAATGCATATAAAGTTGGCATATGAAACATTAGCATAGCAGTAATGAAAGTAAATAAATAACAGAGCATATAGGATATATGACAGAAACAAATTAAAAACGAACAGAAACAAATTATTATCAATGCAACCAATAGCAGTAAGTACGAATTGAATACTTCATTAAAATTGGAAAATGATAGCAGTGTACTCAAAGTAAAAATGCAGTAGAATATTAAATTTGAAATTTCACTGAAGTAAAATTGTTCCTTGACATAAAAAAAATGACAGTAAAGTAAATGGTTCTAAAAAAATTAAAAGCAAAGCAATAAAATGGAAAAATGTAGTGCGACAATATTAGCCACGTTGCTTCTTCAAGGATTCCACAGCCTGGTTCAGATGATCAAATTCCTCGACCGTGGTATCCATTAGACCGACAACGTCAAGACGGATAAGTTGAAGTTCATCTCTCATATCTTGAAGTACAGTGCAGAAAGCTTCAAGTGTAGCATGGATGTTAGCAGGGGGGACAATATCAGTATTATTCATGGGATGCTCGGGGAAATCATGATAGTGAGGAGGAGTTTCAGGGTCAATCTCAATGTCAGACACATGACTACCAAGATCATTTTCAGGCCGTGGCTCATCTAAATCATATAGCCAGTTGTGGCAGTTATGCACACTAGTTCGCTCGTGATCAGGCAGTGTAAAATGTGAAACAACTTCATTATTGATCAGGAGTTAAAATGGGGGTGGTCCAAGATTTCTAATGAGTCCTCGGTTAAAACAGAAAGTGATGTTCATTGGCCTATATCCGCCTAGAGGGTTCACTCGGGAAAGTCGTGTTCTAAATCCCATGGCATCAGCAATTTTTGTTACAAGGCCACCTATCAAAATGGGATTGTGATCAGCTTGAGCAATCCTGCGGAGATTGTCAAGCATAAAAGTAGCTCCATTAGCGGGTCGGGATTGAAACACACAAAACATGATAAATAGCTCATCTCTAGAGATTAGGGTGTCATTCTCGGCTTTTCCAAAAAGGGTGTAGGCTAAAATCATGTGAAAGTATCTTATGGTCGGGTTGTGAATTTCAGTGGACACCATAGGGTGCGGGTCATGATGAGGTCGTCTTGAAATACTACTCCAGAAAAGGTTCAATTCATCTTCCATTACTAAATCCTCCTGTGCCATGGTAAAAACGTCGGGTCCATTAGGGAAATCCAACAGGTCGGCAATCTCTCTGATGTTGAAGCGGCACGTGTACCCAAATAGCCTAAAGGTTATATTACCCTTATTAAATCCCATGCCATGGTTAGGGTTGTAGGACAATGAGCTTAGAATTTCTAGGGTCGGTCTGTGGTAAGTCGGATGCTTTTTCCTAGCAAAACCTTCCCATCCTATCTGGTTAAACATAAAGTCTACGCTATCTCCTATGCCTAAGCCAGTCATGGTGGGTCCATCATAATACAAAGTCATTGCCATGCTTTTCTTGGCCAAAACTTCAAATCTCTCTCTCTGAGCTTTACCTCTGAATACAGTTTCCATAAAATCTACTTGTTGCATGATGAATACTAGTGGAGAAAATCAAATCAGAGGGAAAAGGAGAAGGTAGAAAGACTTTAAAATCCTGTAGCATGTAATTATAAGATCAGCACAACAGTTTCCATAAAAATTTTAAATTTTTGAGAAAATAAATAAAAATGAAAAAGCAATGAAAATAAGATTAAGAAAGTACAAGGAAACGAAAAGAAATGAAAATAGAGTTAAGAAAAGTGTAAAGAAATTTAAAAGGAAATGAAAATAAAAGAAAGTTAAAAGGAAAGAAAACAATCTCGTGGGTTGCCTCCCACTCAGCACTTCATTTAACGTCGGGAGCTCGACAATTTATATGAATCATTAGTTTACAGGGGATGTAGGTATTTCTGCCACTTTAAGAGCAGTTGAATAATCCCTATTGTCTACGCAGTGATAGTGTTTTAAACGTTTTCCGTTTACGATGAACGGTTCACTAGATCTACCTTTTATTTCTAGATAAGCGCTTATCGTGCCATCTCTTAGTTCTTTCTTTATATATGTGAGCGTTCTCATAAGCATCTAGTCTTAGTTCTTCTAATTCGTGCAAATCTAAGATTCGTTTTTCTCCTGCGGCAGCGTAATTTAAATTGAGGGTTTTAATAGCCCAATAGGCTTTGTGCTCTATTTCTACCGGCAGATGACAAGATTTTCCATAGACTAACTTAAATGGAGTGGTTCCTATGGGGGTTTTGTAAGCGGTTCTATAAGCCCATAAAGCTTCATTTAGTTTAGTTGACCAATCCTTCCTAGAGGTAGCGACAGTCTTTTCTAAAATTTGTTTTATTTCTCAATTTGAAACCTCGACTTGTCCACTGGTTTGTGGATGATATGGTGTTGCCACACGATGTTTGACTCCGTATTTTGATAGCAGTTTATCGAATATTTTAGATATGAAATGGGAGCCACCATCACTAATGACGAGTCTTGGCACACCAAATCTAGGAAAGATTATGTTCTTGAAGAGCTTTATCACTACTCGTGTGTCATTGGTAGGAGCTGCTATAGCTTCGATCCATTTTGAGACGTAATCGACAGCGACAAGTATGTACTTGTTACCAAAAGAGGACGGAAATGGTCCCATGAAATCTATTCCCCACACGTCAAAGATTTATACTTCTAGAATGCCCTTTTGAGGCATTTCATCGCGTCTAGAGACGTTACCAGTGCGTTGACACCGGTCACAATTTATAACCACGATATGGACATCTTTCCATAGAGTAAGCCAAAAGAGGCCAGCTTGCAAAATCTTAGCACAAGCCTTTGAAGTGCTCGCGTGCCCACCATAGGGCGCGGATTGATAATGAGAAATTATGTCTTCCACCTCGTCTTCGGGTACTCAATGATGGAAAATACCATCGGCGTCCCTCTTGAAGAGAAGTGGTTTATCCCAATAATAGTGTTTAAGGTCGTGGAAGAATTTCTTCTTTTGTTGATAGGTTAGATCAGGTGGCAGTTCTCCAGCTGCTAGATAGTTGACAAAGTCAGCATACCATGGCAGCGTGTGTAACGCCCCATTTTGTCTTATTTATTTAATCGAGTCGATTTAATTATTTTCTTTTTATATTATTTTATTATTGACTTTTATTTGACAATATATTATTTTTCATCGTTGTTTATGTTTTATCGCATTTTGAGAGCGTTTGCGAGATATTTGAGAGTAGGGGTATTTTGGTCTTTTGGGGGTAGATATTTTCATAAATAGAAAGAAAAGAGAGAAAAATAGTAAGGAAAATGAAAAAGAGAAAGAAGAAGAAGAAAGAAAGGGAGAAGAGGAAAAAAGAAGGAAAATCAGGAATTCATCCGTTTAAAGCGCGAATAATTGGGTAAGGGTGAGAAGTTTCAATTATATCTTGTTTGTGTATGTATATGTGTATGTTTTCTTGGATTGTTTTGGATATTTTCTTATAGTTTTCATTTTAGGTCAAAATGGTTAAAATGAGTAGAAATCGATGTTTTTACGGACGAAAGTCGGAATAAATCGCGTAGTAGAGTCGTGTGATATTGGGTCGTGATTTAGCGTGATCGTTTGATTGAATCGAGTTGAATCAGTAACTTTTGAGTTTTTGATATATATCGATGTTTTTGTGCAAATTGATGTTGTGATCGAGTAAAAGTGTTTGGATATGTATGGTAACATTGGTATAGGTTGATATTTAATCTGGTAAGGATAGGAATTAATCGGGAATGGTTGTTTTTGTGTTTTCGAGTGGTTTTGAGCGAGTTTGGAGTTGGGGTAAATTGATAAAACTATGTTTCAAAATATTTCAAAAATGTAAAATGTGTTGGATGGCTTTTTAATAGTGAAAATATTGTAGTATGTTGAATTCTGAGACCGGGGCTTTTTTGATATGTAACGTGTAGCTTATGTGCTGTTATATGATGTGAATATACATGATGGAATGTTGTGATGATGGGTTGTGGCCTTATGGCAACTATGTGCATTGTTTTGGATTAGACTTTGATGCGTGATTAATGATGTTGTTGTGTGGTAAAATACATTGTTTGATTGAATATCAATGTATGTTATTATGATGTGTTGTGGGTAGCCTTTGTGGTGTGAATCCCTTGTGGAAGTAATTGTGATTGTATGATTGTTGTGGTTTGTGGTTTGTGATGGTATGCATTGTTTATGTGAAATTTCAATGTATGTTGTTTGGTGGCCTTTATGGTTGGAAATGCTTTGTTTGAATTGATTTGCAATGCATGAATGTAATGAGGTTAATTAATTCATATGGTTGAATTGTGAATGTATGGAATTGATGAGTTGAAATATATGCATGATTATGGTTGCATATATGTGTGAAGATGCATTTGATGTCATGAGTCATTGTATGCCAAGCATCATGATAAGCATTATTGTGATGTCCTCAGGGACGGATTGATTCCAGACGGAATCTGCTATAACATCGTGCGCCTTAAAAATAAGACGTATGAATCGCCTTAAAAATAAGAGGACCGAAAGTGATGGTTATAGACGATTGTGTGGCCATGTGGGGTGTGAACGATCGGATCGTGAGCCTTAAAAATAAGAGGTATGAATCGCCTTAAAAATAAGAGCACCGAAAGCGAGCCATAAACGTCGTGTGCCCGTGTGGGGTGTGAGCGACGGGGAACATCGTATGCCCGACGGGGAGTTACACTAAGTAACGAGCAATGGTTCCAGCAGAGTTCTTAAGTGAACTAGTGATGAGAAATATTGGAAGTCGGTACCGCATGGCATTTGCATAGAGTCGTTGTGTCGGTCTCTGTGCATTTGCATAAATCATGGATTGATTATGTGTGAGAATTGTGAATGGATGCATTATGTGTGGAAAATCATGATTTGATTGATTATGTGTGGAAATTGTACATCGATTTGTTATGTGTTGAGATTGTGATAGCATTGGTAATTTGATGTGCATATGTGATAAATGCATTGGTTGTGGATAATATGTATTATGCATAGACATATGCTATGTGATGTGTGATGTGTTTCTAAATGTTATGACTTAGTATGCCTTATGTGCAAATATGTGAGTATATTGGATACTTGATATATGCTATATTGTTGGATTAATAGATATATGTTACGTATACGTGGTATGTTATATGTATTAGTATGTGGTGATTGTGGTGAGAATAGCTATGCATGTGAATTGTTATGTATTTGCAAATTATTATGCAATCTTGATTTTGGTTGTTATTTCTCACCCTTCTGCTGTTTTATAATGCTCTATGAGGCATTGCAGACTAGAGTTGCTGGAGGTCTTTTTGTGAAGATTAGCCCTCCGTTCTGTTGTCGGTCTTGGTGTCTGCTCTGATACGTAGCACGGGAGTCAGGGAACGATTATATATATATATATATATATATGTATAGATTTGTTGAATGTATTTGGTAGTACTTTTGTATATATAGTTGAGGTTCTAAAATGATTTATTTTGTAAAACAAGTCGGTTATGGATCTTTCCGCTTTATTCCATAATTGACCTTTCCCTTTAGATGGAAAAAGTTTCCCGTTAATGATTTTCTTTATTATGTGTTAAGTATCAAATAATTGAGCAGGGATTGTGTTTTCTTATTTTAAAATGTGGCATCCTTGTTTCTGTCGGAAAAATAAATTTTTAGTTACTCTGATTTATTTATGTATTATTTATTCGCGATGGGAATTGGGGTGTTACATTAGTGGTACGAGAGCAGGTCGGTCCGTCCGGCCAAGTTGTTGAGTCAGTTGGTGTGACAGTTAAATAGTGTCGTTGTTGTTTGTTCCTTAGTACGTGATATGTGTGTGAAAAACTGTCAGTGCTTTCTGGTTTCCTAATCCTTTGTCTTCAGGTGCGAGAATGAGATAAGTGGGGGAGAAGCTTATGCTTCTCCAAGTTGCTTCGGTTGTGGAGCGTGGGCTTAGTGTGTCGTTGGTTGCATGAGTGTAAGTGTTGTTTGGACAGTGTTGTTCCAGGTTCTGGAAGGATTGCAGAGGTAAGGTTTATGTCAACTAAGGATTTGTGCCTGAGGTAGTTTTGTGCACAGGATGTAAGGAATGCTATTATAAGTTGGTGAAGACGGTTTATGCCCCATCATGATTGTCGGCTGTCTATTGACAAATTGAGGAACTGATCACCCTTAATCTCTTGTTGATAGTAGACGGGAATTATGTTGGATGGGATAGACGTGTCTTTTTGGCTGTGATAGTGGGTGCAATGAATTGTTTGGAATTGAGAAAAACATTACGGATTGCTTCGGTAAGTTGATGAAGACTCTTATACTGGAAGATGAGACGGATTAGAGGTTTTTGGTATGTTGGTCAAGTTGGGAAGTCATTGGGAGAGAACGATTGGGTATTGTTAAAGGTTGTTCTCAGAGAGTAGAGTGTGAACTCAAATTGGACGAAGGTAAGGATTTGAGGTTTGGATCTACTAAGTAAGTAGAAGAACTTTTAGGACGTGAAACTAAGATGTTGTTAGGTTTATGACGATAGTTTTCTAGAAATTGGCAGGAAGGACACAGTGATGAGCTACCGGTTGTGCGTGATTTTCAGATGTATTCCTGGATGAAATATTGGATGTTAGTATTAGAAGTACCCGGACTGATAGAGCAGTTGGAAGATTTACTGGAAAGGAGAATTGTGAGGCCAAGTGTGTCGTCTTGGAGAGCTCCAGTATGGTTAGTAACAAAAAGGAGGGATGATTGAATGGAATAACAAGCATTATGATGGTATTGGTATTGAGACTACGGAAAGCGAAATTTAGAGTTCTGGTGAGGTTTGGAGTCTTTGGAATTGTAGAGCAGTAATGGAAATTTTAGGGGAACCTTTAGGTATGGATGTAATATTTAAGAGTTCTTTTTGGTTGGTTGTTGCTACATGTTGGGATTTATGGAATTTGGACGGTTAAGAGAAGGACTTGTGTATGGATTACTAACAGTGGAGTAAGGTAATGATTGAGAATAAGTGTCCACTTTCATGGTTAGATAACTAGAATGGTTTGGTTGAGTTTGAGTGAAATTACAATTGTTTGGCACGTTTGATAAGGATAGTGAATTGTGTGAGTTGAGGCTTTGATCGATTTCAAGTGACTGGTTATGGTTGTTAGCATCGGGATAGGCTGTTATTTACTCGATTAAGCTTGTATGTAAGTCTGGACAAGTTTGGATGAGGGTTGGTTTGGTTGGGCATTACAATGCTCAGTGATGTTGTTTGGTGTTAGTAATGCGTCGGTAATGTTTGTGGAGTAGAGGAATCGTATCTTCCATATTTATTTGGATAAGTTCGTAAGGGCTTTGATTGAGAACGTTCGGATCTGTTATAAGCCCAGAGGAAGAACATGTAGAGTGTTTGAGATTTGAATTACAAGTGTTGAAAAGAGACGAAGTTTTATGCTAAGTTATTCAAGTGAGAATCTTGGTTGAAAAGGTTAGTTTTCTTGGATACGTTATTTCAGATGAGAGTATGATTATGGATCCCTCGGAAGTAGATGTTGTTCTACATTGAGAGACTCCGAAGTTAGTTAAGAAGATTAGAAACTTTTGGGCTTAGTTGGTTGTTACTGCAGATTATGGAAGACTTTGCTAAGTTAGTACTTCTGTTATCTCAGTTGATGCGCAAAGGGTAAGTCGTTTGTTTTGGATGTTCTTTGTGAGGAAAGTTTCAGAGAACTGATGTAGAAATTGTCTACGGCTTCAGTTTTGATTCTGTGTGATCCTGTTCAACCGTTTGTGAGGTTTTGGGATGTGTTTTTGATGAGTTTAGTCAGTGTGTTATTGCGAGAGGGTAAAGTCGTAGCTTATGCTTTACGACAATTGAAGATTTATAAAAGGATCTATACTATTTCAGATTTGGGATTGGTTGCAGTTGTAATGTGTTGGAATATTTGGAGGTATCATCTTTATGGTTCTAGGTTCGAAGGGTTGGGTAACCGCAAGAGTTTAGAGTACTTGTTTGGTCTAAAGGAATAGAGTATGAGACAACGAGGAGAATTGGAATTCGTGACGAGTTATGAATTTGGCTTGGATTATCCTTCGGGAAAAGCTAAGGTTGTGCCTGAAAAGTTAAGTCAAAAGTTGTTATGCATGTCTGTTTTGATGGTAAGAGAATTGAAATGATTTGAGCAGTTCCGAGACTTGTGTCTGGTGTGTGAGATAACACAGTAGAGTGTGAGGTTGGAAATAATAAAGTGAACAGTGATTTTTGGTGAATAAGAGAAAGAGTTAGACTTTGGACGTGAAATTGGTAGTTTTGATGGTTACGAGTAATCAGAGTGTGCAACGGAAGCGTGAAGTGGCATGATTCGTATTTGCGTGTGTGACTTGTAAGAGTTCGTAGGTTGAACATTGGGAACATGTAGGAGTGATGAGACCATTGGACGTTTCAGAATGGAAGTGTTAAGTGAAAGGTTTAAATATTATTCAGGTACTAATATGTAGTTGGATGTTTTGGTTATATGGTCGATGGGGGAATCGTAGCATGGTTGTAATAATGTTGTGTGACAAGGATGTTGGTATTATGGTTGTGTGGAGGTTGTTTAATCGATGTTGTGTCGTGGAACTTATGTTCTTGTTTCTGTTGTTGCCTCGTTTCCATGGTGATGGTTCGAGTGCGAGTAGCTAATTCCTGTGTGGGGAATTAGGGGAGTGTTACCGGTGGTGAGGGTAACGATCTTGTTGTGTTTTGGTTCTAGAGTGAACCTGTGTGTTCGTAACTTGTGTATTCTTTGAGTTGTGAGTTGGTCGTCAAGTGCATTGTATGGGCTTTGCATCTTGTCGTGGTAGTTGTCGTCGTTGTTGTGTCGTTGTTATAGCTGTTGTTAGCAAGGTGGTTTGTCAGTTTGTGTTATTCGTGGTGTGCTTTTGTTGGCATGTTAGTTTGTTGGTCGGATGCGAGAGTCGTATCCGGAGTCGTTCGTCTCAGTTAGATTTTCGAGGACGAAAATTTCTAAGTGGGGGAGAATTGTAACGCCCCATTTTGTCTTATTTATTTAATCGAGTCGATTTAATTATTTTCTTTTTATATTATTTTATTATTGACTTTTATTTGAAAATATATTATTTTTCATCGTTGTTTATGTTTTATCGCATTTTAAGAGCGTTTGCGAGATATTTGAGAGTAGGGGTATTTTGGTCTTTTTGGGGGTAGATATTTTCATAAATAGAAAGAAAAGAGAGAAAAATAGTAAGGAAAAAGAAAAAGAGAAAGAGAAGAGAAAAAGAGAAAGAAGAAGAAGAAAGAAAGGGAGAAGAGGAAAAAAGAAGGAAAATCAGGAATTCATCCGTTTAAAGCGCGAATAATCTGGTAAGGGTGAGAAGTTTCAATTATATCTTGCTTGTGTATGTATATGTGTATGTTTTCTTGGATTGTTTTGGATATTTTATTATAGTTTTCATTTTAGGTCGAAATGGTTAAAATGAGTAGAAATCGATGTTTTTATGGACGAAAGTCGGAATAAATCGCGTAGTAGAGTCGTGTGATGTTGGGTCGTGATTTAGCGTGATGGTTTGATTGAATCGAGTTGAATCTGTAACTTTTGAGTTTTTGATATATATCGATGTTTTTGTGCAAATTGATGTTGTGATCGAGTAAAAGTGTTTGGATATGTCTGGTAACATTGGTATAGGTTGATATTTAATCGGGTAAGGATAGGAATTAATCGGGAATGGTTGTTTTTGTGTTTTCGAGTGGTTTTGAGCGAGTTTGGAGTTGGGGTAAATTGATAAAACTATGTTTCAAAATATTTCAAAAATGTAAAATGTGTTGGATGGCTTTTTAATGGTGAAAATATTGTAGTATGTTGAATTCTGAGATCGGGGCTTTTTACGGAATCGAAATCGGAGGTCCGGAAGGCATTTAACGATCGAAAACTGAGTTTTTAGCAAAATCTGCGCATTCATGCGCTAACCCCCAGAATTATGCGCTAATCCCTAGCTTTATGCGCTGACCCGGGCGAAATTCCCAGGTTCATGCGCTGACCCCCAAGCTTCATGCGTTGGTGCATGGTCACAAATTTTCCAAAATGCCCGATTTTGTTTTCTTCATAACTTTTGAACCGTAAGTCCGTTTTGACCCCCGTTTGAAGGGTTGGAAAGCTAATGAAAAGTTATTTCTATTAAAAATGGTTTGGGGGACAGTATATGATTTATTTAAGTCGTGTTTTTGTGAGAGTGTGGTGTTGTTGGAGTTTTACCGTCGTAATTATGTGCGATTGATGTATTATCATGCTATGTGCTTTTGATATGTAACGTGTAGCTTATGTGCTGTTATATGATGTGAATATACATGATGGAATGTTGTGATGATGGGTTGTGGCCTTATGGCAAGTATGTGCATTGTTTTGAATTAGACTTTGATGCGTGATTAATGATGTTGTTGTGTGGTAAAATACATTGTTTGATTGAATATCAATGTATGTTATTATGATGTGTTGTGGGTAGCCTTTGTCGTGTGAATCCCTTGTGGAAATAATTGTGATTGTATGATTGTTGTGGTTTGTGGTTTGTGATGATATGCATTGTTTATGTGAAATTACAATGTATGATGTTTGGTGGCCTTTATGGTTTGAAATGCATTGTTTGAATTGATTTGCAATGCATGAATGTGATGAGGTTGATTAATTCATATGGTTGAATTGTGAATGTATCGAATTGATGAGTTGAAATATATGCATGATTATGGTTGCATATATGTGTGAAGATGCATTTGATGTCATGAGTCATTGTATGCCAAGCATCATGATATGCATTCATGTGGTGTTCTGAGGGACGGATTGATTCCAGAGAGAATCTGCTATAACATCGTGCGCCTTAAAAATAAGAGGTATGAATCGCCTTAAAAATAAGAGGACCGAAAGCGATGGTTATAGACGATCGTGTGCCCATGTGGGGTGTGAGCGATCGGATCGAGAGCCTTAAAAATAAGAGGTATGAATCGCCTTAAAAATAAGAGGACCGAAAGCGATCCATAAACGTCGTGTGCCCGTGTGGGGTGTGAGCGATGGGGAACATCGTATGCCCGACGGGGAGTTACACTAAGTAACGAGCGATGGTTCCAGCAAAGTTCCTGAGTGAACTAGTGATGAGAAATATTGGAAGTCGGTACCGCATGGCATTTGCATAGAGTCGTTGTGTCGGTCTCTATGCATTTGCATAAATCATGGATTGATTATATGTTAGAATTGTGAATGGATGCATTATGTGTGGAAAATCATGATTTGATTGATTATGTGTGGAAATTGTGCATCGATTTGTTATGTGTTGAGATTGTGATAGCATTGGTAATTTGATGTGCATATGTGATAAATGCATTGGTTGTGGATAATATGTATTATGCGTAGACATATGCTATGTGATGTGTGATGTGTTTCTAAATGTTATGACTTGGTATGCCTTATGTGCAAATATGGGAGTATATTGGATACTTGATATATGCTATATTGTTGGATTAATAGATATATGTTATGTATACGGGGTATGTTATATGTATTAGTATGTGGCGTTTGTGGTGAGAATAGCTATGCATGTGAATTGTTATGTATTTGCATATTATTATGCAATCTTGATTTTAGTTGTTATTTCTCACCCTTCTGCTGTTTTATAATGCTCTATGAGGCATTGCAGACTAGAGTTGCTGGAGGTCTTTTTGTGAAGATTAGCCCTCCGTTCTGTTGTCGGTCTTGGTGTCTGCTCTGATACGTTGCACGGGAGTTGGGGAACGATTATATATATATATATATACATTTGTTGAATGTATTTGGTAGTACTTTTGTATATATAGTTGAGGTTCTAAAATGATTTATTTTGTAAAACAAGTCGGTTATGGATCTTTCCGCTTTATTCCATAATTGACCTTTCCCTTTAGATGGAAAAAGTTTCCCGTTAATGATTTTCTCTATTATGTGTTATGTATCAAATAATTGAGCAGGGATTGTGTTTTCTTATTTTAAAATGTGGCATCCTTGTTTCTGTCGGAAAAATAAATTTTTAGTTACTCTGATTTATTTATGTATTATTTATTCGCGATGGGAATTGGGGTGTTACAGCGTGGTCTTAGCGTAAACAGATTCTACCACTTCATTAGTTTCTGTATCAGTATAAGTCAGAGATTGTTCAATTGTATTACTTTCTAACTAGGCTAAGAGTCTTTCATAAGGGAAATCGTCATTAATAGGTACTTGTGCTGGTTGGATGTTTTCCATTCTCAACAGGTGGTCAGCTACTACATTTTCAGTGCCTTTCTTGTCCTTGATTTCCAAGTCGAATTCTTGTAGGAGTAGAATCCACCTCAGAAGCCTTGGTTTGGCGTCCTTTTTGCTTAATAGGTACCTGATTGCGGCGTGATCAGTGTAGATGAGTATTTTTGCTCCTACTAGGTAGGAACGAAATTTATCCAATGCGAACACGACAGCCAAGAGTTCCTTTTCTGTGGTAGCGTAGTTCATTTGTGCATGATCCAAGGTTCTACTGGAATAGTAGATTGCGTGAAGCTTTTTGTCCTTTCTTTGTCCTAGGACTGCACCTACAGCATAATCACTCGCGTCGCACATGATTTCGAGTGGTTCATTCAAATCTGGGGGTTGCATAATGGGTGCTGATATTAAAGCTTGCTTGAGTGTTTGAAATGCGTCCAAGCATTTGTCATCAAAGACGAATTCAGCGTCTTTCATTAACAGCTCAGTTAGGGTTTTGGTTATCTTAGAGAAATCTTTAATGAAACGTCGATAAAAACCGGCGTGTCCCAAGAAACTTCTTATCTCTCTAACGGTTTTCGGTGGCTGGAGATTTTCTATAACTTTGATTTTTTCCTTGTCGACTTCGATTCCTCTGTTGGATACTATATATCCTAGCACGATTCCTTGTCGGACCATGAAATGGCATTTTTCCCAATTGAGCACTAAGTTGACACTTACACACCATTCGAGTACCATTTTGAGGTTTGATAGACATCCTTCAAAACTTTCCCCACAGACAGAGAAATCGTCCATAAAGACTTCCATTATGCCATCTAAGAAGTCTGAGAAGATGGACATCATGCATCTCTGAAATGTTGCGGTGCGTTACATAATCCGAAAGGCATTCGCCGGTAGGCAAAGGTTTCATAGGGACACGTGAAAGTAGTCTTTTCTTGGTCGTCAGGATGGATAGGAATTTGGAAAAATCCTGAATATCCGTCTAAATAGCAAAAATGGGAGTGTTTAGCCAGACGTTCAAGCATTTGATCTATGAAGGGTAAAGGGAAGTGATCTTTACGAGTGGCTTTGTTTAGTTTCCTATAATCGATACACATTCTCTATCCAGTTTGAGTACGTTGTGCTACAGATTCTCCTTTTTCATTATTGATGACTGTAATTCCTCCTTTCTTGGGTACCATGTGAACTGGGCTAACCCATTCACTATCTGATATTGGGTATATGATTCCTACTTCTAACAGCTTTTGCACTTCTCTGTTAACGAAATCACTCAGAATGGGATTGATTCTCCTTTGATGTTCTCTAGAGGTTTTACAGTCTTCCTCAAGCATGATGAGATGCATACAGATAGAGGGATTTATTCCTTTCAAATCTAAGATGTTATAGCCTAAGGCACTTGGGTACTTTCTCAGGACATGCAATAATTTCTCAGTTTCGATTTGTCCTAAATCTGCGTTGACTATAACTGGTCGTTCGAGTCCTGTATCTAGGAATTCATTCCTTAGATCTTTGGGCAATGTCTTCAGTTCTACAGTTGGTTTCTTTGGGCAAGGCATAGGGTCAGGAGTGAGTGCGAGACATTCACTTAGATTATTGTCTTTGTATTCACCATGCCAATTATCATCTTCAAAAATTGGTGGCATCAGAATTCTCAGCACTTCAGAACACGTGTTTTGGTGTTTCTCCATTTCTTTAACGCATTCATCAATTACATCTAGGAAGCAGCACGAATCTTCTATAGCAGGTGCTTTGAAAAATTGTGAGAGGATGAATACTACTTTTTCTTCACCAACCTCGAAAGTCAGTTTTCCTTTTTTCACATCTATGATGGCTCCGGCAGTAGCTAGGAATGGTCTTCCTAAAATGATAGGGATGTTTGAGTCTTCCTTGATGTCCATGATTATGAAATCTGTAGGAATATAGAATTGTCCTATACGTACTGGAACGTCTTCTAGCATTCCTAGAGGAAATTTCACCGATATGTCAGCTAGTTGTACAGACATTCTTGTTGGTCTCAGTTCTCCCATGTTGAGCCTTTTACAAATAGACAAGGGCATTAAGCTAATGCTGGCTCCTAAATCGCACAGGGCTTTGTCTATGACAAACTTTCCAATCACACATGGTATAGAGAAACTACCAGGATCTTTTAGCTTAGGAGGCATGTTGTTTTGGATTATAGCGCTACACTCTACAGTAAGCATAATGGTCTTAGTATCCTCGAGCTTTTTCTTATTAGTTAATATTTCTTTTAAGAACTTAGCGTATGAAGGCATTTTTGTGATTGTTTCTGTAAAAGGTATTGTGACATTCAATTGTTTCAGAAGTTCAACAAATTTCTTAAATTGCCCTATGTTTTTAGATTTAGCGAATCTTTAGGGATACAGGATAGGTGGTTTATACGGCGGCGGAGGTACATATGATTCTTCTTTCTCTTCGGCCTCTTTGCCATTATCTTCCTTCTCGTTTTCAGACTCCTTACTAGGCTTTTGGTACATGGCTGGATTTTCGATTCTTGGGTCAGTGGGTCCTTCTAGTTCTGTTCCACTCCTAAGTGTTACAGCGTTTGCATGTCCCTTCGGATTAATTTGAGTTTGACCTGGAAGGTTCCCAGCTGGGGTAGCGGTAACTGCTTGTTGTTGAGCCACTTGTGAGATTTGTGTTTCTAACATTTTGTTGTGAGTGGCTAGAGCGTCAACCTTATTGGCTAATTGTTTGATTTGCTCACCGGTGTTAACATTCTGGTTAAGGAACTCCTTGTTTTGTTGAGCTTGTGTAGCAATGAAGTTCTCCATCATAATTTCAAGGTTTGACTTCCTAGGAACGTTGGGAACGTTAGCAGCAGGTTTTTGATATCCTGGTGGCACAGCAGGCGCTTGGCTAGGTGCATACAGAGCATTATTATTCTTGTACGAAAAGTTTGGATGGTTCTTCCAACCAGGATTGTAGGTATTTGCATATGGGTTTCCTTGAGCATAATTCACTTGATCAGCGGAGACTCTTGCTAAAATTTGGCATTCGGGGGTAGCATGTCCAGGTACTCCGCATAATTCGCAGTTTGGAGCTACGGCAGCCACGGTGGCTGCGGGTGTTATGGTCAAGTTGTCTATCTTTTGAGCAAGGGCATCTACCTTAGCATAGACATGATCAAGACTACTAACTTTGTACATTCCACCTTTCGTTTGGGCTTTTTCCACTGGCGTTCTTTCACCTCCCCATTGGTAATGGTTTTGAGCCATGCTTTCGATGAGTTGATAGGCTTTGGTATAGGGTTTGTCCATAAGTGTACCACCAGCGACGACATCTATTGTCATTCTTGTATTGTACAAGAGACCATTGTAAAACGTATGGATGACTAACCAATCTTCAAGACCGTGATGCGGACACATCCTCATCATATCTTTGTATCTCTCCCATGCATCGTAAAGAAACTCAGTATCTTTTTGTCGAAATCCATTAATTTGGGCTCTCAGCATAGTTGTTTTGCTTGGTGGGAAATATCATGCTAAGAACACCTTTTTCAACTCATCCCACGTAGTGACGGAATTTGATGGCAAGGATTGCAACCAAGCCCAAGCTCTGTCTCTTAATGAGAAAGGAAAAAGACATAGTCTTATCGCGTCTGCAGTTACACCATTTGCCTTCACTGTGTCTGCGTACTGCACAAATTTGGTCAAATGCTCATTAGGATCATCCGTAGGATTTCCAGAAAATTGATGTTGTTGTACGGCTAATAGCAATGAGGGTTTTAACTCGAAATCATTCCGGTTGATAGCGGGGGCAGCAATGCTGTTATGTGGTTCTTGCTCAGATGGGGTAGCATAATACTTAAGAGGACGGTTCTGTGGTCCATCAGCCATGTCTTCTTCTGATTCTGTCTCAGAGTCAAGTTCTGTTTCAGATTCGGATTCAGATTGAGATTTAGGTTCTGATAAAGGAAAATGTATTTCGTTGTTTAGGTAGTATTCTTGGATTCGTCTTTTTACGCTAAGAAGACGTTCAGGTTCGTCTGTTGATCATGTGAGGTCTTCGCCTTTTGAGCGAGTACTTGGCATACAACCGACAAATAAGGGAATTTTTTGCCTTAGTCTATACGACGCAACAAATGAATTGCACTATTGACTAAATCAGTCCCCGGCAACGGCGCCAAAAACTTGATCGCGACTTTCTGAGTCTAACGGTTACTAACTACAAGCGCACAACCTATCGCATAGTAATAAAGATATCGATCCCACAGAGACTTGATAATCAACCTAGTGCTACGGTTTGCTACTTTGTTTAGCTAAGGCGAAGATGTTTTGGTTTTAAGTTCAAACGGGAAACAAAAGGGAATCTAAAATTTAGAATAAACTAGTTGATATTAGGATATCGGTACGTAACTTAGTATACCATCGTGGATTCAATAAAACTTAAGCGTATAAAAATAAGTCACATTATATTTCTGTAGAAAATATCAGTTTAAAAGCCCTCACCTCACACTCTTGTGGTTATTGCTTCGGACTATACTCCTAAATCATAATGTCTGCTCTCGCTAGCCCATTTGAGTTTAAAAATACTTTTTGAAAACCAATACAATCTAATTAACTTTAAAGCGCTCTCGCTGTTTTTAAAACCAATGCCCAATTTCAGCTATCCGGTTAAAATCTCACACTCTCGTGGTCTTAATCCTAACCTTTGCTACCTTTTTACTCTCGTAATAAAAGTCCAATTTTAATTAAGAAATTGCAGCCAGAAATTAAATTGTTTATGGTTTTAACTTATTTTTATCGAATCCATTCCGGTTAACTTAATTACATACCGATAATATGGATTTAGCTAGACATATTAATTAAAACAAACAAGAATAAACATAAACTGCAAAATAATAAATGAGACATGGCAATGGGAAATAATAATGTTGTTATTAAATTAATGATAAAAACCTGGTAAATAAGCAATAATTTGTTTCTAGCAATTCCTCCACAAGTCGGTAGGCTTTTGCTTGATCGTACCGGAACAATAAATGATGAAGGCAAGATTAAAAATCCTAACTACTGTGCAATAGCTCCTCGATGTGAGAAACTATCACTATTTAAGGTAATGGTGAACAAAGAATGGAAAAGGGAACAAACAAGAATGCAGGGAAGAAAATAAATTCGGAAAATGAATTCTGCAGCAATTTGGGGTAAAAAATCTTTGGTCTTGGGGATGTTCTATCAATGCTGTATTTATAGCCCAATCTTTGCTTTACGTTGGAGAAAATATAGGAGCATAACTTTCGGTTGTTGAGAGGTCTAAGGGAGACTGGGCTCATGTGCAGTTGAAGCTGAAGTTGAGAGAATCCAGGAGAGAATGTTGAACGTGCGTGACTGCCTTGGTCTTCCGTGTCCACGTCTGTGTTCTGGACGTAATAAGTTGTTATGTGTGCGTGACGGTTGTGGTGACTGTGTGAAGATCGTGGTGCGTTAGGAAGTCCATGACGGTCGTGGCGGTTGTGTGACGGTCATCACACACACCACTTTCTATTTTTCTGCTTTTTCTCTGTCATTTCTTCCTGTTTTCTTCTCATTTCTTCATGTTTTTCTACATTGCTCATTTTTAGCTTGGACAATGAAATACCTGCGAAAATACTAGAATACTCGCGGAATAATCGGAACTTAAGCTGAAATAACGTAATTATTAGTCGTAAATCAAGGAAAATATATGATACATTTTCGTGTTATCATGTATCATATGAGGGCTTTCCAAAATGGCCAAGAACTCCATCAAATTCCACTTGAGCCATGAGATATGACAATGGCAATATGCCTTGATGAAAACTGTCAAAGCTGCGGCAGATTTGTGCATTTTGCTCGATTTGCCAAATTTGTGCAAATGACAAACACACTTATCCATCTGAACACCTCAGGGAGGGACCAAGGAGGGACAAACACTGATCCCAAGCCTCCCAAGTCTTTGGAACCAAAAGTACCATGCCAAACCTAGAAATGCCTAAAAGAGGGACAAGACTCCAATTTTGTTTTGGAGCATTCAATGGATGCACCAAGGTGGCATATGGACTGAGCCTCTTCCAACTGAATTCAGTCAAGACTTATCCAAGACCAAGGGAACCAGCAGCCTGTGCCCTAACCTCTAGTCAATGGCTAGAGGACACTTGGATTCTCATTGATCAACATTGGCCAAACCTATGCAGCAGTGGCCAATCACTATTGCTCCCAAAACAAACTTGCTCTACTATAAATAGAGCTCATTTGTGATCAGTTTAAATACACCAAAGCCATCAAACAGATGCTTTCCTCAAAATCTCTTCCCTCACTCCAAATTTGCCTTCCAAAGCAAGTCACCATCGGGTTTTGAGTTTGAGAGCTATTCCAACCAAACCAATCACACACACACCTCATAAACATCATATAGAAATTATCCAAACACTCACATAACATCTGGAACACCAAAATCACAAAATCACCAGCCAACTGCTCAAGCCTTTGACAGATTTGCAGTTGAGGTGCCAAATCAAGTTCCAGCTCAATTCAATCCACTCCAAGCATCCAGACACACTCCATAGCACCTAGGGAAGTTGTCCATATCCTTGGAACCAAGCTGTAACACCTCTAACACAAAACACGATCACCAGCTGCAGGAGGTAAGCATGAGCCCTTTTAACTCTATGATCCATGCATTTTTTGCTGCACAATAATTTGGTTATATGTTCATAATCATGCATAGAGTGTTTACCCTCAATCAATTGCTTTGTATGAATCGTGTATGGAATTTCTGAACCTTCATGCAAAATTTTGGGTTCTTGAGGTTTCTCTTTGATTTCTTATTCCATGCTTAAAATAAATGAAATTAAAGACCATAGACATGATCATGAGGTGAAAATGAGTAGATTGATATGTAGATTGCATGATATCATCAAGTATTCAGTGAGATTGGATAGAAAATGCAAATCTGCAGAAACAGAGGGCGCGTGTTCTTGCCATGTTCTTGGCGCCCTTTTTCAAATATTTGAATATTTGAATTTTGTGATTTTATTTAATTGATTCAAAAATTAATTTCTCTCTGAGTTTTAATGATTTTGAGTTGATTCTTTTTTTAATAATTCACAAAAATGTTAAAATATTTTATTTTGCCAAAAATTCCCAAAAATATTATTTATTTCATATATTTGATATTTTTGCAAAGAATTAATGTTTTATTTGTTTTTAACATTTGACATATTTATTCCGCCTTGATTTTCCAAATTTAATTGATTTCCAATCATTTTATGGATATAAACATGATTTTTCAAACATTGATCCAAGATCACAACTTGTTTTTTATACATGTTTGATAATTTTGATCATTTTAATTAAGTTTTTATTTAATTAAAGTACATTTTGAAATTAATTTAGGGTTTTGATCTTAATCAACCTAAACAAATCATTTTCAAAAACCTTTTTGGGCCTCTAGTAGAGTGTAAGACCCAATCCCTTTTGAAAACCAAAATAATTTGGGTCTCAGTCATTGTATAAGACCCCCTGTGTTTTCAAAAAAACTTCGGCGCGATCGCCGTTTTCAAACAAACCAACTGGGCATCTCCTTGAGTTGTAACCCCCATTATTTTTCTTAAAAACATTTTGGACCTCTAATAGAGTGTAAGACCCAACTCCCTTTGTACAAAAACCATTTTGGGCCTCAGTGTATTGTATAAGTCCCGATACCGTCAAAAACAACGATGCGATCGTCGGCTTTTCAAAATCCTTTGGGCCTCTCCTTGAGCTATAAGCCCCACCACTTTTACAAAAATAAATCTTTGGGCCTCTAATAGGGTGTAAGACCCAATCCCCTTTTAACCAAAACCATTTTGGCCTCAGATATTGTATAAGTCCCTCTGCGTTAAAAGAAAAACCTCGGCACGATCGCCAGTTTGAAACGCATCATTTACGTCTACCCTCATGTTATAAGCCCCATTTCTTTTCTTAAAAACTCATGGGCCTCTTGAGAGAGTGTAAGACCCATCCTTTTGTACAAAAAAAACCTTTTTGGGCCTCAGTCACTTGTATAAGTCCCTGTACAAATTCAAAACAACAACGCAGTCATTGATAAAACCTTGGTCCTCTCCTTGAGCTGTAAGCCCCAATTTTATTTTCAAAGCACTTTGTCCTTGGATTTTGAAATATACTGTTGTTTTCAATTTTTCTTTGTTGAACAACTAACCACACAGCATAGAAGCTCTACAACCGAGTAAGTGTTTATCTGCTTTCATTTACCGCATTCATGTATATATAAACTGTATTGTGGGGCTGCTTCACTGTAAGTCTTCTTTCACAAACTTTTATACACTTGTCAAATATCCACTGTGTCATACTAGTATAGTTATTTAGAGTTTTCTACGGCAACTACGTCTAGCACTAGGTAAAGCCCTGTTGGTCACTATTAAATACAAATAAAACTAGATCCCCATAGGATTAGCAGATATAGTCTTCCCTCCTCTTTGGGTTAAACAATATGGAGACGTGAAAGGCAGCATTATCGGTGAACCCTTTCTCAGACTGTCACCCATAGACATTTTCAAAGAAACTCTAACTCCCCAGAGATGATCTTTTCTCCGTGAATGGCATCTCTTGAGTTTCTTCCAAATTCTCGGACTTTACTGGCTTGATCTATTCTCGGTGAATGGCATGTCTTGAACTTCTCGGGGTTTGGGGACCCACAGGCTTCCTAAAAGCATCCCCGCCTCCTCTTGGGCGTTGTACAAGGACCCGTCGGCTTCTTAGAAGTCCTCATGCCTTCTCTTGTTCTTAGTACAAGGACCCATAGACCTCTACAGGTATAAGAACAGAACCTAGTCATCAATTTGCTAGAGCTGTCTTCCTGAGTCAAGTGTCCGACCAGTTAATGGGTTAACCTTCATCCCTTAACATACCAGCCTTCTCTTGGGCATCATACAAAGAGCATTCACTATCTGAGAATCAATTTCTCCAAAACACCAGTAGACTTGGACAGTATCGATACCCTTGGGAGTTCCCATTTCCTTAGAGAAGAGGAAATAACCCTGATCCTCTGATTAATACCAAGGTACAACCATACCTATAATCTTTCTCTTCATAAGAACTGATTTTCTCTTTTAAACACACTGGACCTGTCACTCAACAAAAACAGTCACCAACACAGTTAGCCTCCTCGTAGGCTTTGTATAATGATCCTTCCTCGACCTTTTCTTAGCCTCCTCTTGGGCTTTGTACAAAGGATTCTCCCCAGTGGAGCTAACCTTTTCAGACTCTCTTGTTGAGTCAAAACTTTAGCCTCTATCTCGGGCTTTGTACGAGATATAAATCACTCTCTTGTTGAGTATAAAAGACTCTCTTGTTGAGTTAATCCCTCTTTAGCCTCTATCCCGGGCTTTGTACGAGATATGAATCACTCTCTTGTTGAGTATAAAAGACTCTCTTGTTGAGTCAATTTCCTTTTAGCCTCCATCTTGGGCTTCGTACAAGACACATATAAACACTCTCTTGTTGAGTATAAAAGACTCTCTTTTTGAGTCAAATTCCTTTTAGCCTCTGTCTTGGGCTTCGTACAAGACACATATAAACACTCTCTTGTTGAGTATAAAAGACTCTTGTTGAGTCAAATTCCCTTTAGCCTCCGTCTCGGGCCTCGTACAAGACATATATAAAGACTATCTTGTTGGGTCAATCATCTTCAGACTGTAATACCCCGTATTTTTATGACACCGAATAATATTGCATTGTGATTAATTGAGTCCGGTTGCTCTGAGAAATTATTTGATAAAATAATTAGAGTAACTTCGGTACTTAGAATTGATCCAATTAATATTTTCTGACTCTGAGATATTTTACTAATTTGGACTAAAGAGACTTTTTGGACATTTAGTAGTATTATTTACTAATACTAGTTTACTACTTATTCCTTTTCCTCCCATTTTCCAAACAAAAAGAAAAAGATAGAAAGAAAGAAGATTAGAAGAAAGAAAAGGGGAAGAAGGGAAAAGAAGAGAAAAACAAGAAATTGAAGAAAAAGCTCAAGAACATCATCCAATCTTCATCCCAACTTCTCAATCATCTTCATCTTGCTCATTTTGAAGGTGGGTTCTAGTTAGTACCACTATTAGAGAATTTTAGAGAAAGACTGAGTTAGGTTAGATTATGAAAAATATGGAATTTTATGGTTGAATCTTGTTATAAATGTTGTTGAATGCTTGTTATCATGTTTGCATTATGTCTTGACTGTTGTGGGATGTTGGGTTATGTTTTGTTGGAGGAAAATGTGGATTTGATGTAGTTACAGCAGCTGGGAGAAGTTCTGGTTCGCAGGGTTCGCCTAGCGAACCTGGGGCGAAGCCCAGCGAACAGCAATCGAGGGTTCGCCTAGCGAACCCGAACGTTCGCCTAGCGAAGGTTCGCGGGCATGTTCGCCTAGCGAACTTAGTGTGTTTTGAATATGGGAACTTACTGACTAGGTGTTCGCTGGCACATTCGCCTAGCGAAGGTGAAGGCGAAGGTTCGCCAGTTGTTCGCCTAGCGAACTTATGGTGTTTTGGGTCTGGGAGTATTCTGTTTAATTACTCGCCAGCTTGCTCGCGAAGCGAAGGGCGAGGCGAAGGTTTGCCAGCTTGTTCGCGAAGCGAACTTTATGTCTGTTTTGTTCTGTTTGTTCATTCGCCAGAGGCTTCGCCTAGCGAAGGCGGAAGCGAACGCTCGCTGGGAGGTTCGCCTAGCGAACATGTCAGTTGTGCAGTTTTGTTTCCTTCATAACTTTTGATCCGTAACTCGGATCGGGGCGTTCTTGGTACCGTTAGAAAGCCATGACGACCCTCTACCCAATAAAAAGTGGAAATTAGGAGTATAATGTAGGACAAATTATTTAGAGGTAAAGGAATGAAAGTATTGATTTATGATATGTTGTTATGTGATTCTATTACGCAATTGACTTATGTTTACCTATTTTTCTCTTGTTGTTAAGCATGTTTGAATATGTATGCATGTCAAAATATAAAATAGTAAGAGTGAGGACAACCCTTATGAACTATAGGAGAATTTAGAAGTTGGAAACACTAGTATGGAACATGTGGTTAACCTTTGTGGATTTGAACCGGCATGTGAGGCCGAGAGGCATTATAGCCTTGTGATTGTCGAATACAATCGTGGTGTTGTGTATGATCACGTAATCGTAACCGAATTATTTTATATTGAGTGTAGTTTCATGAGTCTCGGACTCCTCTGAAATGGATGAACAACTACTTGGCAGGTTTGATTCCCCGTGCTGTACGAATGGCGCCCGTTGGGTGAATGCTTCTGACGGTAAATGGCCCGTGTAAAGTGACGGTTCATAACGGTAAAAAGCCCGTAGAACCCGAATCCATTCGTATGTCAAGTAGGTTGCAAGGATCCATGACCCGGGTCGACTTCTAGACGTAGAAGAGGACGGGAATAGGGGATACCTTGGCATGGTTACCGATTAGTGATATTGTGGGTTGATGAACTCATAACATGTTTTCCATGTAGTGTGTGTGTGCTCAAAGTCACTTCCCTTCCCCGGACTTGAGCTAGGATTGTTAGAACCATGAATAATCCGAGAGAATCCATAAGATAGGGAACTCACTGAGATTTGATGTATCTCACCCCACTGTTGTTGTTTACATCACAGGTTCTGCAGGTTCGGCGACGGGTAAGGATAAAGTGGTTTGACTTTTCCTTCCGGTTCGTGGAAATTTGGGATGGCATGGCTTCCGCTATGACGTTTTATTTTGAGATCATTGCATTGATCTAGTTCTTAGTTTTTATCGTTGTTGGAACATCTTGTATATGTAATGCCTTAGCTTTTGTGTTGTATTAGAGGCATTTATGTGTATAATGTGTTAACTAGGAACTTATTGTATTTCAATACCAAATACTTGGATTCATATATATAATTTATGCTTTGATGTATGGATTTTATATGTGGGTGTGACACAGACTCTCTTGTTGAGTCAACCTTTTTTCGCCTCCGTCTCGGGCTTCATACGAGACACCAAATTACTTTCTTGTTGAGTATGGAAGACTCTTTTGTTGAGTCAAACCCTTTTAGCCTCAATCTAGGGCTTCGTACAAGACAGAAAGAACATTTCCCCCGAAAAAAGTCAACTTCCCGCCTCCTCTTAGGCTTTGTATAAAGAAAACCTGTAACGCCCCGTTTTGTCCGATTTATTTAATCGAGTCGATTTAATTATTTTTGTTTTAATATTATTTTATTCTTGACTTTTATTTGACAATATATTATTTTTCATCGTTATTATGTTTTATCACATTTTGAGAGCGTTTGAGAGATATTTAAGCGTAAGGGCAAAATGGTCATTTTGGGTAGTTAGATATTTATATAAATAGAGATTTGAGAGGAAATAGAGAGAAAAGAAAATAGAGAGAAAGAAAAGAGAAGATAGAAAGGAAGAGGAAAGAAAAGGGGAGAAAGAGGAAAACTGCGGGAACTCCGTTTCGAGCGCGAATAATCGAGTAAGGGTGAGAAGTTTCGATTATATCTTGCTTGTGTATGTATATGTGTTGTTTGTTGTAATTGTTTTGGTTGTTTCACAACTTTTTCTCATTGATAAATTGATAGAAATCGATGTTTTCACGGATGAATTTCGATATAAACTGCGTAGAATACTCGTTGATTATGTTCGAACATGTTTTGGTTGTTCTAGTATGAATTAGAAGGGTTTGGGTGGTAGAAATGATGTATTTTGGTCCCATATGACCTATATTGACGCTGCTGCGAATTCTGGGTTTCGCAGGCGAACCCCAGCAAAGGAACGGGCGAATGTTCGCCTAGAGGTTCGCCTAGCGAACTTTATGTTGGTTTTCCACTGCCTTGGTTCGCTAGGGTTCGCCTAGCGAATACTGGAGCGAACGTAATATTTTTCTATTTTGTTTTCTTCGTAATTTTCAAACCGTAAGTCCGTTTTGTTCGCCGTTCGAAGCGTTGGAAAGCTAATAACATATTATTTCTATTTAAAATGGTTTGGGGGGTAGGAGATGATTTATTTAAGTCGTGGTTTTGTAAAAGTGTTGTTTTGTCTGGTTTTTATCGCGTTAAATGCGTGCGGTCGGTGTTTTACCGTGTGTTGTGCAATTGTTGTGTAACGTGGAGCTTTTATGTGGTTTATATGATGTTGATGCATGTGATAATGATGTTGTTGTGTGGTAAGATACATGGTTTGATTAAATATCAATGTATGTTGTTATGATCTTTTGTGGGATTGTTGTGGTTTGTATGATGTTGAAGCATGTGATAAGTTGTTATGATTGTTGTGGTTGATGGGGAGTAATTCTTGATGCGAATTGATATGAGTGTATGTGCTAAAGTGCTAATTGTTGTGGTTTGTGGATTATGATGAAATGCATTGTTTATGTGAAATTCAATGTATGTTGTTTGGTGGCCTTTATGGTTTGAAATGCATTGTTCGAAGTGTTTTCAATGCATGAATAATGATGATGAGATAATTCATATGGTTGAATTGTGAAGATGCATTTGATTGTCATGAGTTCTTGTGTGTCAAGCATCATGATATCCATCTTCTGATGTCGTGTGCCCGTGTGGGGTGTGAGCGACGAATCGATTCCAGAGGGAATCCGCTATAATGTCGTGTGCCCGTGTGGGGTGTGAGCGAAGATTATAGACGATCGTGTGCCCGTGTGTGGTGTGAGTGATCGGGTCGTGTGCCCGTGTGGGGTGTGAGCGACGGGGAATATCGTATACCCAATGGGGAGTTACATTAAGTAACGAGCGATGATTCCAATAGTTCCTGAGTGAACTAGTGATGAGATTGATGGATGGATGGTACCGCATATGCATTGCATTGAGTCGTTGTGTCGTACTCTGTGCATTTGCATAAATCATGAATGGATTGATTATGTGTGGAAATTGTGCATTGATTTGTTATGTGCTGAGATTATGATAGCATTGGTAATTTGATGTGAATATGTGATAAATGCATTGGTTGTGGATAATATGTTTTATGTATAGACATATGCTATGTGGTGTGGTGGTATGGTTCCATATGTCATAGCCTTGGTGTGACTTATGTGTGAATATGTGATTATGTTGGAATAATTGATATATGCTATGTTGTTGGATTATTAGATATATGTTGTGTATATATGGCATGATGTATTAGGATGTGTTGCTTGTGGTGAGAATAACTATGCATGTGAATTTTTATGTGTTGCATATTAGTATGCAATCTTGATTTAGTTGTTATTTCTCACCCTTCTGCTGTGGTTTATTGCTCTATGAGGCAATTACAGATTAGTAGTCTTGGAGGCTTTTGTGAAGATTAGTTCTCCATTCTTTTGTCGGTTTTGGTGTCTGCTCTGATACATAGCACAGGAGTCGGGGAAAGCTTTTGTTATATATGTGTATATTGTTGAATATATTTTGTATTACCTTTGTATGAGTATTTTGATGTTATAAAATAATTTATTTAGTAAAACAAGTCAGTTATGGATCTTTCCGCTTTATTCCATAATTGAACTTTCCCTTTGTTGGAAAAAGTTTCCCTTTAATGTTTGTTCCATCTTGTGTTTTGTATCAAATATTTGAGCAGGGATTGTGTTTTCTTTTTTTAAATGTGGCATCCCTATTTCTGTCGGAAAAATAAATTTTTATTCACTCTGATTTATTTATGTATTATTTATTCGCGATGGGAATGTGGGGTGTTACATTAGTGGTATCGGAGCAGGTCGGTCTGTCCGGCCAAGTTGTTGAGTCAGTTGGTGTGACAGTTGAATACTGTCAATGCTGTTTATTCCTTAGTATGTGATATGTGTGTGAAACACTGTCAGTGCTTTCTGGTTTTCTAGTCTTTTGTCTTCAGGATTGAGAATGAGATAAGTGGGGGAGGAGCCGATGCTTCTCCAAGTTGCTTTAGGTGTGGAGCATTGGCTCAGTGTGCCGTTAGTTGCAAGATTGTAAGTGTGGTTTGGCCAATGTGGTTCCCGGTTCTGGAGGGAATGCGGAGGTAAGGTTTACGTCGACTAAGGATTTGTGCCTTAGGTAGTTGTGAGCACAAGGTGCAAGAAATGCTATTATAGGTGAGTAAAGATGGTTTATACCCCATCATGATTGTCGACTGCCTATTGACAAATTGAGGAACTGATCACCCTTAATCTCTTGTTGATAGCAGAAGGGAATTATGTTGGATGGAATAGACGTGTCTATCCGGCTTTGATAGTGTGTGCAATGGATTGTTTGGATTTAAGAAAATGATTACGGATTGTTTCGATGAGTTGATGAAGATTCTTATACTGGAAGATGAGACGGATTAGAGGCTTTGGTAGGTTGGTCCAGTTGGGAAGTTTTTGAGAGAGAATGATTGGGCATCGTTAATGGTTGTTCTCCGAGAGTAGAGTGCGAACTCAAATTGGACGAAGGTAAGGATTTGAGGTTTGGATATGCTAAGTAAGTAGAAGAACTTTTAGGAAGTGAAACTCAGATGGAAAGAGCGGTTGGAAGATTTACTGGAAAAGGGATTTGTGAGACCAAGTGTGTCGTCTTAGAGAGCTCCAGTATTGATAGTAATACAAGGGAATGATGATTGAATGGAATAACAAGCATGATGTGTATGACGGTATTGAGACTATGGAAAGCAAAACTTAGAGTTCTGGTGAGGTTTGAAATCTTGGGAGTTTTAAGGCATTAATGGAAATTTTGAGAGAACCCTGAGGTATGGATGTAATATTTAAGAGTTCGTTTTGGTTGGTTGTTGCTACATGTTGGGATTTATGGAATTTGGACGGTCGAGAGAAGGAATTGTGTATGGATTACTAACAGTTGAATAAGGTAACGATTGAGAATAAGTGTCCACTTTCGGGAATAGATGATTGGAATGGTTTGGTTGAGTTTGATTGAAATTACAATTGTTTGGAATGTTTGATAAGGATAGTGAATTGTGTGAGTTGAGGCTTTGATTGATTTAATGTGACTGGTTATGTTTGTTATCATCAAATTAGGGGGTAATTTACTCGGTTAAGCTTGTATATGAGTAACCAGTACTCAGTGAAAGTTTTGCAAAAGCTTTAAGAATTTATATTTTTTGGAATTTGGTTGGGCATTACAACGTACAGTGATGTTATTTGGTGTTAGTAATGCGTCTGTAATGTTGTGGAGTAGAGGAATCGTATCTTCCATATTTATTTGGATAAGTTCGTAATGACTTTGATTGAGGGTATTCGGATCTGTTATAAACTCAGAGGAAGAACAGGTAGAGTGTTTGAGAATGGAATTACAAGTATTGAAAAGAGACGAAGTTTTATGCTAAGTTATTCAAGTGAGAATTTTGGGTTGAAAAAGGTTAGTTTTCTTGGGTATGTTATTTCAGATGAGAGTATGGTTATGGATCCATCGGAAGTAGATGCAGTTCTACATTGAGAGGCTCCGAAGTTGGTTAAGGAGATTAGAAACTTTTGGGCTCAGTTGGTTGTTACTGCAGGCTATGGAAAACTTTGCTAAGTTCGTACTTCAGTTATCTCAGTTGACTTGCAAAGGGTGAGTCGTTTGTTTTGGATGTTCGTTGTGAGTAAGTTTTGGTGAGCTGAAGTAGAAGTTGTTTACGGCTTCAGTTTTGATTATGCATGATCCTGATAAACCGTTTGTGAGGATATTGGGATGCGTTTATGATGAGTATAGCTAGTGTGCTAATGCAAGAGGGTAAAGTCATTTCTTACGCTTTACGACAATTGAGGATTCATGAGTTTAAGAGGGCTGCGGTTACTTTTGTGTTGAGAATCTGGAGGTATTATTTTGAGGGTTTTAGGTTCCAGGTGTTTGGATGGAGAAAATGATGGTTTTGGATGAGTAACAGCACTGCTAGAATTATGAGTTTTCCATGGTTCGCCTAGCGAACCTGGGGCGAAGTCCAGCAAACAACTTTCGAGGGTTCGCCTAGCGAACCCAACAGTGAAGGTCAGCGAATGTTCGCCAATGACATTCTCCTAGCGAAGGTGGTAGCGAATGCTCGCTAGAAGGTTCGCCTAGCGAACATGACAGTTTGTGCAATTTTGTTTCCTTCATAACTTTTGATTTATAACTCGGATTAAGGCACGGTCGGATGGTTGAAATTCCTGATTAGTTATGACCTTGGGTCGAATTATCCTATTGGTAAAGTTAATGTCGTGCCTGATGAGTTAAGTCGGAAAAATCTGTGCATATGTCTGCTTTGATGGTTAAAGAGTGGGAACTTTTGGGAGAATTTAGAGATTTGGGTTGGTGTGTGAATTGACATCTGATAGTGTGAGGTTGGGTATATTAAAAGTGAATAGTGATTTTTGGTGAATATGAGATAGAGTTAGACTTTGGACGTGAAATTGATAGTTTTGATGGTTACGAGTAATCAGAGTGTGCAACGGAAGCGTGAGGTGGCATGATTCGTATATGCAGGTGTGACTTGTAAGAGTTCATAGGTTGAACATTGGAAACATGTAGGAATGATGAGACCATTGGACGTTTCAGAATGGAAGTGTTAGGTGAAAGGTTTAAATGTTATTCATGGGCTACTATGTAGATGGATGTTTTGGTTATATGTTCGATTGGGAATCGTAGCATTGTTGTAATAAGGTTGTGTGACAAGGATGTTGGTATTCTGGTTTTGTAGAGGTTATGGAATCGATGTTGTGTCGTGGAACTTGTGTTCGTGTTTGTGTTGTTGCCTCGTTTCTATCGTGTTGGCTCTAGGGAGAGTAGCTAATTCCTTGTGGTGAATTAGAGGAGTGTTACTACGGTGATGGTAACGATCTTGTTGTGTTTTGGTTCAAGAGTGAACCTGTGTGTTCGTAACTTGGGTATTCTTTGAGTCGTGAGTTGGCCGTCAAGTGCATTGTATGGGCTTTGCATCTTGTCGTTGTAGTTGTCGTCGTTGTCGTGTCGTTGTAGTAGTTGTTGTTGGCGAGGTGGTTTGTCAGTTTGTGTTATTCGTGGTGTGCTTTTGTTGGCCCGATAGTTCGTTAGTCGTTTACGAGGGTCGTATCCAGAGTTGTTCGTATCGGTTAGATTTTCGAGGACGAAAATGTCTAAGTGGGGGAGAGTTGTAACGCCCCGTTTTGTCTGATTTATTTAATGGAGTCGATTTAATTATTTTTGTTTTAATTTTATTTTATTCTTGACTTTTATTTGACAATATATTATTTTTCATCGTTATTATGTTTTATCACATTTTGAGAGCGTTTGAGAGATATTTGAGCATAAGGGCAAAATGGTCATTTTGGGTAGTTAGATATTTATATAAATAGAGATTTGAGAGGAAATAGAGAGAAAAGAAAATAGAGATAAATAAAAGAGAAGATAGAAAGGAAGAGGAAAGAAAAGGGGAGAAAGAGGAAAACCGCAGGAACTCCGTTTCGAGCGCGAATAATCGGGTAAGGGTGAGAAGTTTTGATTATATCTTGCTTGTGTATGTATATGTGTTGTTTGTTGTAATTGTTTTGGTTGTTTCACAGCTTTTTCTCATTGATAAATTGATAGAAATCGATGTTTTCATGGATGAATTTCGATATAAACTGCGTAGAATACTCGTTGATTATGTCCGAACATGTTTTGGTTGTTTTGGTATGAATTAGAAGGGTTTGGGTTGTAGAAATGATGTATTTTGGTCCCATATGACCTATATTGACATTGCTGCGAATTCTGGGTTTCGCAGTTTCGCCTAGCGAACCCCAGTGAAGGAACGGGCGAATGTTCGCCTAGAGGTTCGCCTAGCGAACTTTATGTTGGTTTTCCACTGCCTTGGTTCGCTAGGGTTCACCTAGAGAATACTGGAGCGAACGTAATATTTTTCTATTTTGTTTTCTTCGTAATTTTCAAACCGTAAGTCCGTTTTGTTCGCCGTTCGAAGCGTTGGAAAGCTAATAACATATTATTTCTATTTAAAATGGTTTGGATGGTAGGAGTTGATTTATTTAAGTCGTGGTTTTGTAAAAGTGTTGGGTTGTCGGGTTTTTATCGCGTTAAATGTATGCGGTCGGTGTTTTTCCGTGTGTTGTGCTATTGTTGTGTAATGTGGAGCTTTTATGTGGTTTATATGATGTTTATGCATGTGATAATGATGTTGTTGTGTGGTAAGATACATGGTTTGATTAAATATCAATGTATGTTATTATGATCTTTTGTGGGATTATTGTGGTTTGTATGATGTTGAAGCACGTGATAAGTTGTTGTGATTATTGTGGTTGATGGGGAGTAATTCTTGATGCGAATTGATATGAGTGTATGTGCTAAAGTGCTAATTGTTGTGGTTTGTGGATTATGATGAAATGCATGGTTTATGTGAAATTCAATGTATGTTGTTTGGTGGCCTTTATGGTTTGAAATGCATTGTTTGAAGTGTTTTCAATGCATGAATAATGATGATGAGATAATTCATATGGTTGAATTGTGAAGATGCATTTGATTGTCATGAGTTCTTGTGTGTCAAGCATCATGATATGCATCTTGTGATGTCGTGTGCCCATGTGGGGTGTGAGCGACGAATCGATTCCAGAGGGAATCCGCTATAATGTCGTGTGCACGTGTGGGGTGTGAGCGATGATTATAGACGATCGTGTGCCCGTGTGGGGTGTGAGCGATTGGGTCATGTGCCCGTGTGGGGTGTGACCGATCCATAAACGTCCTGTGCTTGTGTGGGGTGTGAGCGACGGGGAACATCGTATACCCGACGGGGAGTTACATTAAGTAACGAGCGATGATTCCAATAGTTCCTGAGTGAACTAGTGATGAGATTGATGGATGGATGGTACCGCATATGCATTGCATAGAGTGGTTGTGTCGGTCTCTGTGCATTTGCATAAATCATGAATGGATTGATTATGTGTGGAAATTGTGCATTGATTTGTTATGTGTTGAGATTGTGATAGCATTGGTAATTTGATGTGCATATGTGATAAATGCATTGGTTGTGGATAATATGTTTTATGTATAGACATATGCTATGTGGTGTGGTGGTATGGTTCCATATGTCATAGCCTTGGTGTGCCTTATGTGTGAATATGTGATTATGTTGGAATAATTGATATATGCTATGTTGTTGGATTATTAGATATATGTTGTATATATATGGCATGATGTATGTATTAGGATGTGTTGCTTGTGGTGAGAATAACTATGCATGTGAATTTTTATGTGTTGCATATTAGTATGCAATCTTGATTTAGTTGTTATTTCTCACCCTTCTGCTGTGGTTTATTACTCTATGAGGCAATTGCAGATTAGTAGTCTTGGAGGCTTTTGTGAAGATTAGTTCTCCATTCTTTTGTCGGTTTTGGTGTCTGCTCTAATACATAGCACAGGAGTCGGGGAACGCTTTTGTTATATATGTGTACATTGTTGAATATATTTTGTATTACCTTTGTATGAGTATTTTGATGTTATAAAATAATTTATTTAGTAAAACAAGTCAGTTATGGATCTTTCCGCTTTATTCCATAATTGAACTTTCCCTTTGTTGGAAAAGTTTCCCTTTTATGTTTGTTCCATCTTGTGTTGTGTATCAAATATTTGAGCAGGGATTGTGTTTTCTTTCTTTAAATGTGGCATCCCTGTTTCTGTCGGAAAAATAAATTTTTATTCACTCTGATTTATTTATGTATTATTTATTCCCGATGGGAATGTGGGGTGTTACAAAACCCCGGTTGAGTCAATCAACCTTTTTAGCATCGAAGTTGTGCCTTGCTCACAACATATAAATATCAACAACTCCTCTTTAGAGATGATAAGTTCTCTCTCAGTCAGGACCCTTCAGATTCACATCTTGGGCTTTAAACAAGATATAAACCACCTTTCGCTTCACGTCTTGGGCTTTGAACAAGACACCAAAACACCCTTTTTCCTCCCATAGAATAGGAAGAACTATGATCGCACTGATTTCCCTGCTTCGGGAATACGTAGGCATAAGATTGGAAAATCTTAGCGAGCATATCAATCAAAAACCCAAAATCCCATACCTTCATACATCAATCGAAAAGCATCAGTCCTAACATCCTACCAATAGCCTAGACATTGTTCTTAAGCAAATAACCTAAGAGAGACCCACAATCTCAATAGCATCTGTAAACCAACAGTCATCTGTTTAAACTCAGTTTGCAAGCAGGGTTAATTGGAGACATCCATTTCCCTTCCTTCATCAGCTTTAATAGGATAAAAAATGAATCGAACTGTAGTACCCCAAAGCGATAGTGCTTCGCAACCACGCAAAAATTCGCGCTACAGAAAAATGGCGACTTCACTGGGGAAGGATCATTTGTATCTTGTTCTCTTCCCATCTCTAATGTAGAAAACCTTAAGTTCTCAAAATTTTATAGAAATGGCGACTCTGCTGGGGAGTCATTGTCTGTATAGGATCATAAGACTAGAGGTCTAGGATGATTAAGACAAATATATATACTGCATTTCCTAATTGATATCTGTGTTTATTTTTCTGCTAATGGGAATGCGTGTGATGCCACATGTGGAAAGATTGAGTATACACCTAAGATAGGTGATGGAAATGCGGGTAATCTTGCGGGGAGTAAATCCCAGTTAAGAGTCCCCGATCGACCATCAAACCTAGTGGAGACTCCCTTTGTAGATACATTGCCTATACGACTTTGGTTGTTGAAAGTAGTGTGGTCGACTGGGTTATCTGAGAAGCTGAGGTTTTTAGTAGGCTTAAACCATTTTGTAGTGCGGAAGCTATCGGAAATAGTTGTCACGCAATACTACCCTCATTTGATATCACTCTAGGATACATCAGCTCACTGGCAATCCGCTTGTTGTTGTTATCCAAGAGGGGTCAATGATTTTGCGGACAGGTACAAAAAATCACCAGTATAAACCTTTGGTGGGGGGTAGAGCCTTGACTTCATGACACCGACCCTTTGACCCCATGTTTTTTCTATGTTTTTGTGTGCTGCATTCATACATTCATTTAAAAAACATTAAAACAAAGGAAAATTTCTCTTCTAGTCTCTCTTTTTCACATTAAACTAAGACAAAGATTGCAATTGTCAGATAAAGAGATTGCGCTAATGGATTTCGGTAGAAGGAAAACTCATAAGTACACCTTCATGGTTCCAAAACGAGAGGATTTGAGAGGTCTGGCGAGAATGATCACCAACCACGAGGCTTTCAGAGCCAAGTATGGAGGACTACTGTCTCTATTAAGGGTTCACTTAATTGAAGGAATCCTGTCCACGCTAATCCAGTTTTACGATCTGGTCTATCACTGTTTCACATTCCCGGATTATCAACTAGCACCAACGTTGGAGGAATACTCTCACCTGACTGATCTTCACATTACTGATCAAGCTCCATTTTCTGGACTGGAAGAAATTCCAAAGGATCAAACCATTGCAAGGGTAATTTATTTGGATGAGTCAGAAGTCAGGACTCACATGACCACTAAGGGTGGAATCCAGGGTTTGCCAGCCCACTTCTTGACAAAGAAAGCTCTATACTTTGCCAGTATAGGGAACATGGCCGCTTTCGAGAGCATCTTTGTTTTGCTCACCTACGGGTTATTTTTGTTTCCCAACATCGATAACTTTGTAGATATCAACGCCATTAAGATTTTTCTGATTGGAAACCCTGTACCGACTTTGCTCGCAGATGCTTATCATTCGGTACACTTAAGGAATTTATATAACGGAGGAATGATCACATGTTGTGTACCCCTGCTGTACAAATGGTTCACTACCCACTTGCCCAAGTCAGCTGCATTTTGGGATCAAAAGAATACTTTACGTTAGTCGTAGAGAATCATGTCTCTTACCAACTTCGACATCGATTGGTACAATCGAATCTATGACGGGATCAGAGTTATCAATCGTTGTGGAAATTTCCCAAATGTACCCCTTATAGGAACTAAGGGAGAAATCAATTATTATCCAGTTTTAGTTCGTCGTCAATTCGGATACCCGATGAGGCATATCCCGCGTAATGCTCATCTGGAAGGTCTTTTCTTCAAGGAAGGAGAAAATGACAGTGCACTAAAGACCGAAATAGTGCATGCCTGGAAACATGTTCACAGGAAAGGAAGAGAGTCTCTAGGAAAACCAGACGGTGTCTCGGTGGAGCCTTATCTCCACTGGGTACAAACTAGAGCTCTTAAGCTGAAGATGCCTTACCCTCATCAGGAAGTTCTTCCATTAAGGGACCCTGTCCTTTATTTTATGTTTGAGACAGAAAAACTTCAGGTTACTCTCAGCAAAGTTCAGCAGGAGAAGAGGTCTTGGAGGAACAAGTACCATATTCTCAATGTGGAGTGCAAGAAAATACAACAACTGTCAAGAGAAAAGGATGCTCTGATTGAGATTTTAGAGCAACATGCTGTAGAAAATCAAGAAGACCAAAGGAATTTGCTCGCTCCTTTCACTTGGCAAAGGAATGACAACCCGACAACCGCCGAAGAGCCCCGGTCAAAGAAAAGCAAAATACCAGAACTAGCACCTGAGCTCTCCTCAGAGAGGACTCGGGATCCATTAGCTTAGATTTCCTTTCGCAGCACTTTGTAAATTATTGTATTTCCATTTCCGCAATCTTTGAATTCAATAAAATGGGGTTTCCCCCATTGTTTGATATTTGCAATCCAATTGTCAAAGTTTACTTTGAATAAACAAAAAATGTACAATTAATATAATCATTGCATATCATTCATCATTCTCGCATAACACATTCTTCTTACCTACAAATCTCACGTTTGCGTCTTGATTCTAGCGTCAAATTGTCTCATTCGTACAATACTCGGGCCAATCGTCAGAAAAAGATGGATGATCTCGAGGAAGAGAATAGATAGTTGAGGGAAGAGATCGACACTCTAAAAAAGGATATGAGAAAGCTTCATAACGACATGCAAGCTCTAGCAGAAGCTCAGATGCAACAACAAAGGACAGTGATCTCAGAGATCACATCAACACCCATAGTGGAAAAGTATGATCCTAGGTACAAAATGCCGAAAGATAGTCCCTGGGGCATGCCTATTAACTATATCCCAGAAGGATATATTCCGCCGATCACTGAAGATCCAGAAACCGCAGTAGGAGCCGTGGGCCTGAAGGTTACAAACTTCGGGAAAGCGAAGATTCCAGGGGCATGACAACAACTCTTGAAGGTTACAAACTTCGGGAGAGGGAGGCACCGAGAGTCTCGGCCATAATGACTATACCACCACCCGTGGTACACACTGTCCCGGAAGGACAAAGTCCATAGTTACCTTCTGGCGGAAACGAAAGTATGTTCGACAGAATGAATGAGTTCCAAGAACAGTTCTTGGAGATGCAGAAAGAACTGCAAGCCCTTCGCGGTCAGGATTTATTTAGGAAGGAGGCCGCAGGCCTTTATTTGGTCCTTAATGTGAAAGTTCCGCACAAGTTCCAGGTGCCCGATTTTGAAAAGTACAAGGGTAACTCTTGCCCTCAGAGTCATTTGGTGATGTACGCTTGGCGAATGTCAGATCACACAAAGAACTAGAAGCTACTGATCCACTACTTTCAGGATAGTTTAAACGGTGCCGCATTAAAGTGGTACAAGGGTTTAAACCGCACTAAGATCGCCACTTTCAGAGATCTTGGCGTTGCCTTTGTTCAACAATATAAGTATAACCTAGACATGGAAACAGACAGAGATCAACTCAGAGCCATGTCACAAAAGGACAAGGAAACCTTTAAGGAGTACGCTCAGAGATGGCGTGAAATCGCCGCCCAGATTTTTCCACCTCTTGAGGAAAAAGAGATGACAAAGATCTTCTTAAAAACCTTAAGCTCATTTTACTACGACAGAATGGTCGCCAGTGCGCCCAATGACTTCACCGAGATAGTGGGCATGGGAGTTCATCTTGAGGAAGCAGTCCGAGAAGGACGTTTAGTTAAAGACGCTGGATCATCAGGTAATACAAAACGATACGGTAGTGCTCTCTCTAAGAAAAAAGAGCAAGATATTGGGAATATCTCTCTCGGAAAGCAAAGGCAACGATATCAACCAGTAGTAGCAGTAACTCCTGCTATCAACCATGCGCTTGTTCCTACGTATCAACCTCAGGTTGCTCAAAGCCAACCGAATCAACAGCAATATCAGTAAAGGACACAATAGCCTCTTCAGCAGGCTCGTCCTCCATATAACAACAACCGTACAACGCGACCTCCAGGGTTTGACCCTATACCCATGTTGTACGCAGAACTATTTCCACTCTTACTGGTCAAGGGGTGTCGCTCCCGGGATTTTCATCCAGGTACAAACGCGAAAGTGGCGCGGAAACAGAGTCGCCAATAATGTGTAATTATCCTAAGAGAGGGAAAGGAAACAGTGCGTAAACCTGAGGGGAGGAAAAAAGCATGGTCACACGCCCAAGAGAAACGGGTAAGAGAGTCGGTTACGCGAGGGTAAGGTATTAGCACCCCCACGCGTCCATCGTACTCGATGGGATCCACGCTTGTTGTCTTGATCAAAGGGTGTCGTCATCTGGAACTCCGCTGCTACTGGAAAGGAAAAGGAACGGGAACAGAAAAGAATGAAGAAACGGGGGAGAAAAGAAAAAGAAGTGACTCGATAGGACATCGTCGTCCTATGCCTACGTATTCCCTCGTGCAATGGGAAAGTCAGAGTCAACGTAGTTCGGACAGGAACTAAGGGGGGAGGTTGCTCGCCAAGACATCGACGTCTTGTGCCTGCGTATCCTCAATCGGACTAGAGAGAAGAAATCAGAGCAGTCGTAGTTTGACGTATGGGTCGGTGAAGAAGTCTCGGTCGCACTGGGGCGAGAGAAAGGGTTCGATTAACAAATCTTGATCACATGGAGGCGAGAGACAAAAAGAGGGAAGTTAGTGGTTAGTGTGCTCGGCGAGATATCGCATCTCGTGCCTAGGTATCTCATCTGGAATGAGAATTAGAGCATCCGTAGTTCACAGAACTACGGGAAATGAAAGGAAAGGTGCTTGCCAAGACATCGTCGTCTTGTGCCTACGTATCCTCAATCTATCCAGAGAGAGGAAGTCAGAGCGTTCGTAGTTCGTGGTACTATGGGAAATGGGATCTCAATCACACTGAGGCAAGAGAAAAAGGACTCGAGATCTGAAGAAACGCTCCTGAAGAAGTGATTTGACTTTGTTTGTGATTTGTACTACGCTAAAGTCTATGACACCAGAGCGAATGAGTCGCAAATCGTCCCAAGACGGGACGTCCGCTAAACACTCTAGAAAAATGACGGGAAACCCCCCATTCTTCATTTCCAATGTACTTAAGGCTCATGGTGCACAGTACTCATCACCTTTATTAAGTGTCTTGATTATTGTTTTGAGAAAGAAGAGAGAGACGCACGCAAGGTCTAGGGGAAACTGAATCCTACAAGTTAACATACAAAGTGGACCTAAGGTCAGTATTAGGAGGGAACTAACCTATCGTTGTCATGCTTGGATTGAGAGCCTAATGTCTATCCTACTCCGAGCTTAATCAGAAATTAAGTCGGACTAGGAGCCTTAAGGGAGCATGTGAATACAGAGTAATCAACAAGTAAACACCAGATAACTCAATCACAAAGAGAAAATTGAATAAGAGGCGGTCAAGTTTTTAATCACGAATTAATCAGAAATTAGTCCAAGTCAAAATTAAAATGCTAAGTAAAAATCAAGATTAAATTCTAACAAGAAAAGTTAATCTAAAAATTAATTCTAAAATAAAACCTAAAATTAATTCAAGTTAAGTTCTAGAAAAAAATCTAATTCTAATTCTAATTAATCAAAAGTTAAAACTAATATTCAAAATTAATTAACCAAAAATAGTTATCAAAACCAAATAACTAAAAAACAATTAAACAAAACAAAAACAAACAAAGGGGGTGCAGTTCTGATTCTGGGGGGTGCAGGAATCAACCCAGGCGCATGGGCCTGAGCTTATGGCCCAATAATTTTAAAAGGAGGTTGGGGAGTGCAATGAGTGATTTAGGGAGGTGCAGAATGCAGGCGTGTGGGCCTTAGCAGTATCAGGCCCAATGGCCTCTCTCTTCATAGCCACGGGGTGTGGTCAGTGAAATAGAGTGTGTGAAAATGAAAGGGAACGGGCCTAAGGCCCATGACCCAGTCAAAGTCTGCAACTGAGATCTAACCCTAAAAGAATAAAACAAAGCTTATCGTCTCCTTCACACAACATTTCAAACTGACGGTGCACCTTCTCACCACCATCCCTCTTCCTTCTTCTCCCGTCAAACCACGCCGGAAATAAACAGAAACTCCGCCGAGAAAACTTACTCCTCCCCCTCCTCTTTCGTCCGTGCCATCTCCTCTCCGATCAACCTTCTCACTCTCTCCTTCTTCAAACTCAATGCCGTCGCCGAAAACCTAAAATAATACCATGTCGGAACCTTCTTCCAAACTCTTCCTCTCAGTTCAAATCAACGACAATGTAAAACTCTCTTCCTCACACGAATCGCGACTATAGCGATCTTCGCCACCATGGCCTCTTGCCGGAGGCAGAGAAGAATGGACCTTCTCCTTCGCGAACTCCACGTCAATACCTCACCAAACAGAACAACAACTTCATTCTCTATTCAAAATCGTTGATCTCGAAAAATTGCTTACGAATCACAGCGCGACGCAAACAATGGGGGAATATATTCAGGACAAATTGCATTAACATCTTTAAACTAATGCTGAAGGCTATGAGATACGTACCAGGGCAGAGCAGGGAGGATCTCCTACACGACGGACTTTCGATGACCTTACAGGTATTGCTATTCCTCTTTCTCGTTCGCTTCTCTTCCTTGAATCTGCTTGCGTTTTCTTCTGATGTCGTCGCTCTACACATAGTTGTTGTCGAAGCTTTGAGTTCTTGCGGTTGAATTGATGTTGTTGATTCTCTGAAGGAGAGGATGCAGAGTGATTTGACGAAGTCATTCCTCACGCCGCGTTTCGCGAGATTGAAAGAAGGTTGAAACGGATAGTGAAACTTAATCAGGTATGTGTTGATTCGGATATTCACTTTCATTGTTTTTCTGAACCTTCTTCTTCTTCATCTTTAAAATTCTAAGTATGCGTGTGATTTACTGCTCGTTGCATTGAATTCTGTGTGAATCTCGTTGAGATTCCAACGTTGTGATTTTCTACAGATCTGTGAATCACTGGTTGAATCAATTTGCAGGTTTTTGAGGGAGATTTGAAGATGGCCTTTGGAAAATGAAGATGGCGTGAGAATTGATATTGAATATGGTGAGAGATTATTGAGTGAGGTCAGGGTTGTTGTTGTTTTTATACCAGAACTCTTGGAGGGTAGGATAGTAATTCAATTTAGAAATTCTGTTACATTTGTGCTGCGAAATTAATCACGATTTGTCACTCGTTTGGCCATTTTGAATTCTGTTGAGGTGTAGCTTTGCACGTGACATCTTTTGTATTCACAAGTTTTATGTCAAAATTTTCATCTCTATTGCCTTGTGACCTTTTGCTGCGCACTTATTTATTTTTCTGCCATAAACTACTACTATGATGCTCTCTCATATGCAAGCAAGTATTTTGTGGTTCTTCTTTTTTTTTTTTAAATAGACCCAAACTGTTTATTGACAGCCACGTGACCAGTTATTTTGCCCAAATCACCAACATCTAATAAGTTCAAGTCACAACCAAAATTAATAAGGCAATAAATTGACAATGGAATGGATATTATTTTTGGACCAGGTTAAAAAAAAAGTGGATATGAGACATGGTTAATTGGAGATTTGAAATGGACATTGGAAAGTAATATGGATATAAATGGATTAGTAATGGATTATAAAAATAAATGGTTTATGAAGTGGATATGGATTAAAAGTGAATTTTAAAATGGTTATTTGGATTAAATTGGATTAAAATGAATGTTATGGAAGTTACTAAAAATGGATAGAAAATGGTTTGAGAAAAGGTTATGGAAAAATGGTTTATAAAAAGAAAATGGACAATGGATATGGTAGGAAAATAATAAAGAATAGTTCTAAAAATGGACAACCACATCACACCAATCTCTGAACTTTTCACAACATCTGATTAAAGGCACACGACTACCACTGAACAACTTGCAAAAGAAACAACAATCATCTGAGTCAATTTGAAACCTTGCCCTGATTACTGAATCTGCGCTAAGGAAAATAAATCCATAGTTGAACCACTAATGGAATGATGAACTTGATTTTCTGAACCAAACCTCACACGAACCACTGCTTGATAACCTGATGAAATCCCCAACTCAACCTTGGAAGCACACTCCTGAGAAGTCAACCATTGAAACAGATAACTTGCAATTGCAGCAAACTCCTAATAGTTTGACCAAGACTAGGTCAAACATCCACAAGAATTGGATCGTGACTGAACAACCATACTTGCCTTGAATTTAGACCCTTATCTTTGAATGCACACTGATACTCCTCTGAATATTGAGGATTTGAACCACATGAGAATGCCTTGATCCCATGTCTTAGAAAACCAATGCAATGATATGATTATGAGTTATGACCCAATGAATGCAAATGAAAATGAAACATAAGCCAGTTAGAGTTAGAAAAAGAAAGGGCAAATTTTGGGGTGCTACAAGGGGCATGTCCAAACCAGGTCTCCTCTTATAATACCGGAGAATCTGCCTTTTTGGTTCAAAGCAGATCAGACTTACCCTTACCATCAAGGAGGACCAGGGCATAACATAGAAAACTATCTCAGTTTCAAATCCGATGTGCAAATGCTTGTTAGGAGCGGGGTCTTATCTTTCAAAGATACGAATCTGAATGTTCTCACGAACCCGCTGCCTCAACACGAGAAAGCCGCAGTAAATTTGATAGAGGGAGAGTCTAACAACAGGTATCAAATTCACGATGTACTCTTATTGAGGGCCAATTTGGTTAAGATGCATTGTAGACAGAGCGGATACGGCCATGTGCCACCTCATAATTATCACCAGTGTGATATCTGCTCTAAAAATAATCAGGGATGTTCTGTGGTGCAATCAGCTATATAGGAACAGTTGGATCTCGGGTGGATCCAGGAGCACCGAGTTCGTGGATTTAACATGACTTATACGAGTTCCAACATCATTCAGAACCACGACATCCATCCAATGAATGTCAACTTAGTGGCAATGCACTCAAGGCAAAGCCAGTATCATAATCTGCCGCGACACGATTACAATTCCTGTCTGACTTGCTCGGTAAACAAACAGGGATTCTCTTTTGTACAAGAGGCCCTCCAGCGTTAGATGGATCTTGGATGGATTCAGGATTACCGTGATAGAAATCAGTATCAAGTGAATATGATTCAAATCGTTGATATTCGCTTGATGAATACCAGCTTGGTGGAGTTACACGCCAAGCAAGTCCAACTCGGTTTTCTCACTTCACATGATTATCTAAGATGTAAAGTATGTTGTGAGAGTAACCAGGGGTGTGCTCTTGTTCAAAGAACTTTGCAACACTTGTTAAACCACTGGTGGCTTCCAATCTATATGGATGAAGACATGCAACAAATCAGTGTGGTTGACAGAAACCCTACTCGGCATCAAAGTCAGGATGTCCGATCTACGGAAACAGACCTGGTAAGGTTACACTGCATTCAAAGCGAACGTGGCCATGTGCCACCACATAATTACGAACGTTGTAGGGTCTGCTCAGAAAATAATCAAGGATGTTACCTCGTACGAGCAGCCCTTCAGAGTCAGTTGGACTGCAAAGAGATTCAACAATACTCAGTTTCGGGGTCTATCAATTGGACGCCAAACTATTTCGCTGATCAGTTTAAAGATGTTATCGTAATTTCTGATCATGAGAGGACCAAGGATGTTTATACCATCATCCCTCTACTCGACGAATCGAGAGTTCCTAATCGCGAATTGATTGATGTTGCTTACGACAGTCAGAAAAATCAGAAGGCTCTTGTAGTTATCTATCTACCAGGACAGTTACCGTATGAATCAACTAAGGCTATCCCTTACAAATACAGTGCAACAACAGTTGAGAATGGAAAGGAAATTCCATTACCCTCTGTCGTGAATATTGCAGACATCAGTCGAGTAACACGGAACGGTCAAATCTTCAGCAGAGGAGTTGGAGAACCTAACAAAGAAAAGGAACCTCAAACAGAAGTTCCTAATCAACCAGTCGGTCAATCTAGTGATCCCGACCTGTCAAAGAACGATGATGAGATGCTGAAGCTCATCCAAAGGAGTGAATACAACATTGTTGATCAACTGTTACAAACTCCTTCAAAGATCTTACTGCTATCACTTTTACTCAGTTCTGAAGCCCACAGAGAGGCTCTACAGAAAGTCTTAGAGAAGGCCTTTATGGAACAGGATGTGTCAATACGACAGTTCGACAGCATCGTCTCTAACATTACTTCCTGAAACAACTTGGGGTTTAGTGATGAGGAATTGTTGGAGGAAGCCAAGAGCCACGACATGGCGCTCAATATCACAGTCAATTCCCAGGACGATGCTTTAGCCAGCATACTGGTAGACACCAGATCGGCTCTCAACGTCATGCGGAAGTCCACTCTGATGCAACTATTATTCAAAGGACCTCCAATGAGAGGCAGTGAGGTCATCGTCAAAGCGTTTGACAGATCCAAAAAAACAGTTATCGGTCAAGTCGACCTTCCCATAACTATCGATCCCCACACTTTCCTAGTCACTTTCCAGGTCATGGACATTCGGGAAACATACAGTTGCTTATTAGGAAGACCTTGGATACACCAGGCTGGGGCAGTCACTTCGACGCTTCACCAGAAGCTGAAGTTTGTCAAAAATGACCAACTCGTCACGGTCTGTGGAGAACAAGCCTTGATCGTGAGTAACCTTTCATTATCTACTTGTGTAGAGCCGGAGGAGGTTGTTAGAACTCAGTTCTAGGAACTTTTGGTGAGCAATAAGGATCAACTAGAAAAAGGGACATCCATATCCTCGTACAAGGATGCTCTCAAAGTAATCAAAAGTAACAATGCAAAGGGATGGGGACAACTTGTTATTCCTACCGACAATAAAACAAAGAAAGGTCTTGGTTTTTCTACAACATGTACCCAGATAGCTACTAACGATGAAAGTCTTCATCCCATTCAGAACTTCTTCCATAGTGGAGGTTCCCTTCACCTAGTGTCTCAAGAATTACATACCATCAACGAGGGAGATTCCTCCGACAAAGATGAGGAATGGGAGTCCTATCTTAACAAGGACGGTTATATGTCTCAGGAAGAGGTGCCTACGCCATTCTGCTATCACGCACAGAGTCCGAGATTTATAGCAAGGTCAGATGTCGAAATGATATACGGAAATTGTGATCCGGAAGGAAGCCGTGCTCAACCAAATTCATTAGAGGAAGACACTCCGATGAAATACAACTTTGACCATGACTACTATGGCCCGATGGATGGTCTGCCTATCTGGCAGCCGTAACCAGGAGACTTGGGGCAAGAAAATCAGCCGAACAATGAAAATCAGCTGAGCATCATTGAGAAAAATACCTGCGTCCCCACTATGTCATGGGATCAACACTCAGGTCATTCAAAAAATATCCAGCAAGACGATGAATTCGCAAAATTTGCTGGACTAGAATTCATCAACTATGCTTTTCCTGAGGTCAACGTCATCGAGAGAGATAACTCTTCCAGTCCCAAAGAGGTGTGGGACACCCTAGGACAACCGAGTGGAAAATTTGACTTCATGGTCAAATACACCGCTCCTGAAAGCTCTCGTATCAGGCTCGAAGACATCCAGCCCACTGGATGGGGAGATCTGCCTGAGAGTACAAATATTGTGCAAAATACAACTGAGGAATCCTCCTACGACAACTCTGCCTGGAAGACAGATTCCAATGATCCTGCTCCACCAGAAATCAGCGTTATTTCTAAAGACAACTCAAGGAAGGTACCATATTTTGTGATTCACCGAGGAGTTTGCCGCCAATGGGTTGCAATATATGTTCCGAAGATTGTTCATAAGTCAAAGTAATTGTCGTCTTTATCTTAACATTCACCCTGCCTAGGTGAAACAAATGTTTTGATAGGGCTCACTTTCTGTAAATATCCCTCTTCGCTTCACCCAAAGTGACAGAGTTTTGTTTTATAGGGTTGTAGTTTCAAGAATCGACAAATCATAAATAAATAAACGTCGTTCTGTAATTTCCGCATTAATTGCTGTTTTCTCTTTTCGTTTTTCAGAAAATGGTAATCCTAAAAAACAATTCAAATAATAAAAACAAGCAGTAAAAAAAATACACTGCACACACTCTTGCATTTCTCTCTATCTCTTCTAAAAAACAATCATCACGTCATGCAGATTGCTTGTTTTAAACCCCATTGAAACGTACGATCCGATGCCTTCTTCCAACTTTGAATTCTCAGTATTTGAGGCTGAAGAAGAAGATGACAGCGAAATTCCAGAAGAGATCTCCCGATTACTCAGACAAGAGGAAAGGTCCATTAAACCTCACAAAGAGCCGTTGGAAACGGTCAACTTAGGTTCAGAGGAAGAAAGGAAAGAGATCAAGATTGGGGCACTACTCAGTCCAAGTGTCAAAGAAAGTTTGACAAAGCTTCTCAAAGAGTTTCCCGATGTATTCGCTTGGTCCTATCAGGATATGCCAGGGTTGGATACCAGCATCGTGGAACATCATCTACTGCTAAGGTCAGAATGTCCGCCAATAAAATAGAGGTTGAGATGGATTCATCCGGACATGGCCATCAAAATCAAAGAGGAAGTACAGAAACAGATTGACGCGGGTTTCCTCGCCACATCAGGATATCCTCAATGGTTAGCCAACATAGTACCCGTTCCTAAAAAGGACGAAAAAGTCTGAATGTGTGTGGATTACAGATATCTAAACAAGGCTAGTCATATATGTCGATGATATGATTGCCAAATCTAAGACAGAAGAGGAGCATGTGACCCACCTGTCAAAGCTATTCGAGCGGTTGAGAAAGTACAAACTCCGCTTGAATCCCAACAAGTGCACCTTGTGTGTCTGCTCAGGAAAAATTTCAGGGTTCATCGTCAGCTAGAAAGGAATTGAGGTTGATCCTGACAAGGTCAAGGCCATTCAAGAAATGCCTTCTCTGTGGACTGAAAAACAAGTCAGGGGATTCCTGGGACGTTTGAACTACATTTCCAGATTTATATTCCTCATGACCGCGACATGCGCGCCGATTTTCAAATTACTCAAAAAGAATCAGGAATGCATTTGGACAGAAGACTGTCAAACCGCCTTCGACAGTATCAAGGAATATCTGTTGAACCCACCGATTTTGTCACCTCCAGTGAAAGGAAGACCACTGATCATCTAGCTAAAACCTGCTCTCACGGGAAGAATCACCCGTTGGCATATGTTGTTATCCGAATATGACATAGAATACCATGCTCAGAAATCCGTTAAAGGAAGTGTTTTAGTCGATCATTTGGTTCATCAACCGATTGACGATCAGGAATCAATCGGGTTTGACTTCCCAGACAAAGATGTTATGTACTTGAAAATGAAAGACTGAGACGAACCGCTACCCAGCGAAGGGCCAGAACCAGGTTCCCAATGGGGACTAATCTTTGATGGAGCTGTCAATCATTATGGAAACGGAATTGGGGAAATCATCATAACACCTCAGAGTACCCACATTCCTTTTACCGCCAGACTGACATTCAAGTGTACAAACAACGAGGCCAAATACGAAGCTTATATCTTGGGTCTTGAAGAAGTGATCGACTTAAGGATCAAGAACTTGGATGTTTACGGCGACTCAGCCTTGGTTATTAATCAGATCAAAGGAGATTGGAACACATACCAATCAGGACTGATTCCTTACAAAGACTACGCAATAAGGTTGTTACCTTTCTTCAACAGAATTGAGTTTCATCATATCCCTCGTGAAGAGAATCACATGGCTGATACATTAGCCACCCTCTCTTCCATGATTAGTGTAGGTCAATGGAACGACTTACCTAAGATTGACATAATGTGCCTTGAACTGCCCGCTTACATCTTCGCGATTGAAACAGTCATAGACGACAAACCTTGGTATCATGATATCAAATACTTCCTTCAGAAATAAGGGTACCCACATAGGGCATCCGAAAAGGACAGAAAGACCCTCAGAAGACTGGCAAGCAGCTTCTTCCTGAGCGGTGACACACTTTATAAGAGAAACTTTGACATGGTCTTGCTCCGATGTGTAGACAGACCAGAAGCAAACATGTTGATAAAGGAAATTCATGAAGGATCCTTTGGCACTCACGCCAACGGACACACAATGGCGAGAAAAATTCTAAGAGCCGGGTACTATTAGTTGACAATGGAATCTGACTGCTAACGCATGTGTCAAATATACACAGACAAAATCCATGTACCGCCAACGCATCTCAAAGTTCTTTCTTCCCCGTGGCCTTTTTCCATATGGGGAATCGACATGATTGGCATTATCGGACCCAAGACTTCAAACGGACATCGGTTCATCCTGATAGCCATTGACTACTTCACCAAGTGGGTCAAAGCAGCGTCATACGCCAATGTAACCCGAAAAGTGGCGGTCCGATTTATCAAAAACAATCTCATCTACCGTTATGGTGTTCCAAGCCAGATCATTACGGATAATGGATCTAACTTGAACAACAAGATGATAAAAGAGTTGTGCGCTGAGTTCAAGATCGAACACCATAACTCATCTCCCTACCAACCTAAGATGAATGGAGCGGTAGAAGTGGCTAACAAGAACATCAAGAAGATTGTTCAAAAGATGGTTGTAACCTACAAAGATTTGCACGAGATGCTACCCTTTGCCCTTCACGGTTATCGCACATCCGTCTGCACTTCAACAGGGGCAACCCCTTTCTCTCTAGTATATGGCATGGAGGCAGTGCTCCCCATAGAAGTAGAGATCCCATCAATCCGGGTATTGATGGAATCTAAGCTAATAGAGGCCGAATGGTGTCAAAGTCGACACAATGAGCTGAATTTGATCGAAGAGAAGGGAATAACAGCACTATGCCACGGTCAGTTGTATCAACAAAGGATAAAGAAGGCGTTTGACAAAAAGGTCCGACTCGCATCTTCAGGAAAGGAGACCTTGTGCTCAAGAAGATACAATCATTTCTCACAGATTCCCGGGGAAAATGGACCCCGAATTAAGACGGGCCCTATGTGGTCAAGAAAGCTTTCTCAGGCGGCGCCTTGAGACTTGCAACCATGGACGGAGAGGAATTTGCCTACCCCACCAATGTTGACGTAGTCAAGAAATACTTCACCTAAATAAAAAATAACATCTCGGTGGATTGAAAACCTGGAAGGGAGGTCCAGGCAAAAATTAGAGACATAATCAAAATTCATCCCGGTGGATTGGAAATCTCGGAGTACAATCCAGGAAAAAATTAGGGATAATGGCAAGTAACTATGTTCAACAGGGGCAAGCCCCTCAGCAGCAGTTACACGATCCATCAGGAAAACTCCAGTCACGGTCATCCTCGACGGAAGCTCAGGATGCCCAGAATTCAAAGTGGGTAGAAGGATAACGGTCGTTATGTTTCAATGTAGCCCTTTTCCCGTAAATTACCATTTTCTAATTTTGTAAATACTCTATGGAATCACTCGCTTGGCTGATTTCCATCCTATTAATAAAATTTGAGCCCTAGTGCTTTTGTTTATAATTCTTATTTGTTTTAGCTTTACAAAACGAAATTTTTATATGATTAACGATTCTTGAAATAAAACAAAAATGAATTTACTTGTTAAAAAATTTTCTTCTTTTAAAATAAAGATGGCAATTTCTTTTGACTGTTGAACATCGAAAGAACATCGATCGCTTATCCAGAAGTAATCGAACTTCAAAATGCAGAATCAGAGTACTCCTTCTTAGCCAGTACACCTGAATAAAGGATCAACTGTGTCAGAGACCATGTTTCGTCTGACACCCCCCGGCAGAGTTCTCACCTCCTAAGCCCGACCAACATAGCTCCCAACAGGGACTATCCCTCCTAAGCAAGGCAAAATTGCTACTTTTGGACCAGTGATACTTTTCGTCCCCCACAGTGGCCGAGTATCCCATCGTGTTCATCCATTAGTCTGTATGTCGCGTCAGTTTTGTCAGCATATACATACATACCTCATGCATTATTCATTTACATTCACATTCATATTGCATCACTATCACTCTAGTCGGTCTTATCCTCTAGTGATAAAAGTCCTCTTATCTATTGAGTTGTCAGTTCTTTCCTCATCAGGAAGTGAATCATCTAAGCAATCTCTCTCCGGTTTATTTCTGGATGGAAGCCGGTCTTCGACCACTTTGATAACTTGAACCTCTGAAAAGCCAGAGAACCTTCGACCAACGTCACTCTTCACCATGGAAGATGATATTTTCGTTTTCCCAGATTAAGGAAAATCCCCAGAGAAAGCCTCGCAATTAGAGATTCGGCAATGCAGCCGTTTTTATCTGGAAAAAATCTGCTGATGAAAAGGTCATCAGCACCTCAAAATTGGATCACATCATATGGCATTTCTCCAAGAAGATTCCGAGAAAAGTATGATGTAACACCATCAAGCGACAGCGGTCTCTCAAGAGACCTGCTTTCCCTAGTAGAGTCGACAAATGGCGTCTCCAACAAAGAAGTTTGCGCACCTCTACAACTCAGACGACTGGGTCCCCCAGCAAGTCTGACATTAAAACTTTTTCCCATCAAATGGCATCCCCCCAGGAAAATTCGGCGAGAATTTTGAGGAAAAACCGCTACGAATAGCGTTTCTTGTCAAGAAAGTTTATTGACAAAAGAAACTGAGACCAGTTCCATGGCTGAAGGCCAGGATCGAGGGGAAGTTTATTTCCGAAACAGAGACCAGTTCCTTGGTAGGAAACCAGGATCGATGGGAAGTTTATTTCAGAAATTAAGACTAGTTCCTTGGTAGGAAACCAGGATCGAGGGGAAGTTTATTTCAGAAATTGAGACCAGTTCCTTGGTAGGAGACCAGGATCGAAGGGAAGTTTTACCTTTTCTAAGCATCATCGCTTAGCAAAAGAAGATGAATGTGTAATCTACCATTCATAACCACCATCAAAATTTCAGGTATTCCGATATTTAATCCTCTTGCACCCCGAATGCCCGAATACGTTCGCCATTCACACCTTCGGGTTCAAGAAGATTAAATAGGGGCATCTGTCATACCCAAAATTTTGACCACTAAGATTTCCCATCATTGTGCAAATCATCAGCACAATATGGATGTACCTTTGTGTCTCATCAATCTCCTCAAGGGTTGTCGAGTACTCAATGCAATCAAATTTAGGGTTCCAAGCCCTCTCAGAGCCTTAGACAAAGGATCAATCAAGAAATGACATGATCTTCAACTTATCTAAGCCTCTTAAACATCCACAATGGATCAAGAGGACTCCCACATCAAGGAGCAAGCACCAGGCTGCAATATTCCAAGTGGATCAAGCCTCAAGATCGCCAGTGTCACCAAATTAGGGGTTTGGTCGACCAGGGCCTCTAGATGAAAATTTCCTCTAGGCATGAGCCAATACTTCAAAGCATAACCTAAGATGCTCCAAGGGACATCATGAACCCAATCACCACGTCAATTTAGCCTCACGGGATGCATACAATAAAAATCAGGAATTAGGGTTTCTTGACCTAATTCACCCCTGAGTTGACTTTTGGGAAAAAACATGAGACAATACCTCAAGAGAGGATTTGAGGGTCTCTAACACACTACATTGATCCATTTGCAACAATGGGTCAATCCAAGAAGCTTGATCAACAAGTTTCAAATTCATCAGAACCACAACTAGGGTTTCACGGGAAAAGTCACTTGTGCCTTTGACTTTTGACCCAGGCACGCTCCCAAACCTTGGGACATGATTCAATACACCCTATAACACCTATGGAACATGTCCATCAAGTTTGATTTAGGTCAAGGACTTGATTTCATAGTGGATCACACAGATTGGAATTCATCAAACAAAAAGTCAATTGTGCACAAAAGTCAACTTTGACTTTTTGAGATTTTTTCACAATTATGGTTCTTTGACCCTAAAATGATGTTAATGTATGATTGGAATCATCATTCATCAAGAAAAATCAAGAAAAGTGGGATAACTTGTAAAAGGGGTAACCATAAAAAACTTAGAAATTTTCTAAGTTATGGAACAAAGTGGCTAGGGTACCAACTTTGGAGGATCATATCTCCTAAACCACAAGACCATTTTTCCCTATTCAAAGCTGGATTTTTAGCTCTCATGGCCCTCTACAAAAGCTTCAAACACAACTCATTCCAATTCACCTTGGATTTTAAGTTATGGAATGATCAAAATCACAAAAAGTGAAAATGTCACTTTTTTCCAACACTTAGTGAAATTTTCACTAAGTGAGAATCTGCCTTCACTTTTTTCCAAATGTAGGGGCATTTTCCACTTGGATCCAAAAGGTATCAATACCAAATATGATCAAAAAGTTGTTGTATCATATGAGGGCTTTCCAAAATGGCCAAGAACTCCATCAAATTCCACTTGAGCCATGAGATATAAAAATGGCAACATGCCTTGCTGAAAACTGTCAAAGCTAAGGCAGATTTGTGCATTTTGCTCGATTTGCCAAATTTGTGCATATGACAAACACACTTATCCATCTGAACACCTCAGGGAGGGACCAAGGAGGGACAAACACTGATCCCAAGCCTCCCAAGTCTTTGGAACCAAAAGTAGCATGCCAAACCTAGAAATGCCTAAAAGATGGACAAGACTCCAATTTTGTTTTGGAGCATTCAATGGATGCACCAAGGTGGCATGGAATGAGCCTCTTCTAACTGAATTCATTCAAGACTTATCCAAGACCAAGGGAACCAGCAGCCTGTGCAGCAGTTGCCAATCACTATTGCTCCCAAAATAAACTTGATCTACTATAAATAGAGATCATTTGTGATCAGTTTGAGTACACCAAAGACATCAAACAGATGCTTTCCTCAAAATCTCTTTCTTCACTCCAAATTTGCCTTCCAAAGCAAGTCACCATCGGGTTTTGAGTTTGAGAGCTATTCCAACCAAACCAATCACACACACACCTCATAAACATCACATAGAAGTGATCCAAACATTCACATAACATCTGGAAGACCAAAATCACAAAATCACCAGCCAACTGCTCAAGCCTTTGACAGATTTGCAGTTGAGGTGCCAAATCAAGTTCCAACTCAATTCAATCCACTCCAAGCATCCAGACACACTCCATAGCACCTAGGGAAGCTGTCCATATCCTTGGAACCAAACTATAACACCTCTAACACAAAACACGATCACCAGCTGCAAGAGGTAAACATGAGCTCTTCTAACTCTATGATCCATGCATTTTTTGCTGCACAATAATTTGGCCATATGTTCATAATCATGCATAGAGTGTTTACCCTCAATCAATTGCTTTGTATGAATCGTGTATGGAATTTCGGAACCTTTATGCAAAATTTAGGGTTCTTGAGGTTTCTCTTTGATTTCTTATTCCATGCTTAAAATAAATGAAATTAAAGACCATAGACATGATCGTGAGGTGAAAACGAGTAGATTGATATGTAGATTGCATGATATCATCAAGTATTTAGTGAGATTGGATAGAAAATACAAATCTGCAGAAACAGAGGGAGGCCGCGTGTTCTTGCCATGTTCTTGGCGCCCTTTTTCAAATATTTGAATATTTGAATTTTGTGATTTTATTTAATTGATTGAAAAATTAATTTCTCTCTGAGTTTTAATGATTTTGAGTTGATTATTTTTTTAATAATTCACAAAAATGTTAAAATATTTTATTTTTCCAAAAACTCCAAAAAATATTATTTATTTCATATATTTGATATTTTTGAAAAGAATTAATGTTTTATTTGTTTTTAACATTTGAAATATTTATTCCTCCTTGATTTTCTAAATTTAATTGATTTCCAATCATTTTGTGGATATAAACATGATTTTTCAAACATTGATCCAAGATCACAACTTGTTTTTTATACATGTTTGATAATTTTGATCATTTTAATTAAGTTTTTATTTAATTAAAATACATTTTGAAATTAATTTAGGGTTTTGATCTTAATCACTCTAAACAAATCATTTTCAAAAACCTTTTTGGGCCTCTAATACAGTGTAAGACCCAATTCCTTTTGAAAACCAAAATCATTTGGGCCTCAGTCATTGTATAAGACCCCCTGTGTTTTCAAAAAAACTTCGGCACGATCGCCGTTTTCAAACAAACCAACTGGGCATCTCCTTGAGTTGTAAGCCCCATTCTTTTTATTAAAAACATTTTGGGCCTCTAATAGAGTGTAAGACCCAACTCCCTTTGTACAAAAACCATTTTGGACCTTAGTGTATTGTATAAGTCCTGATACCGTAAAAAACAACGGCGCGATCGTCGCCTTTTCAAAATCCTTTGGGCCTCTCCTTGAGCTATAAGCCCCACCACTAGTATTAAAATAAATATTCAGGCCTCTAATAGAGTGTAAGACCCAATACCCTTTTAACCAAAACCATTTTTGGCCTCAGATATTGTATAAGTCCCTCTGCGTTAAAAGAAAAACCTCGGCACGACCGCCAGTTTGAAACACATCAGCTGGGCCTACCCTCGTGTAATAAGCTCCATTTCTTTTCTTAAAAACTCATGGGCCTCTTGAGAGAGTGTAAGACCCATCCTTTTGTACAAAAAAGCCTTATTAGGCCTCAGTCACTTGTATAAGTCCATGTACAAATTCAAAACAACAACGCAGTCACTGATAAAACCTTAGGCCTCTCCTTGAGCTGTAAGCCCCAATTTTCTTTTCAAAGCACTTTCTCCTTTGATTTTGAAATATACTGTTGTTTTTAAATTTTATTTTTTGAACAACTAACCACACAACATGGAAGCTCTACAACCGAGTAAGTGTTTATCCGCTTTCATTTACCGCTTTCATGTATATATAAACTGTATTGTGGGGCTGCTTCACTGTAAGTCTTCTTTCACAAACTTTTATATACTTGTCAAATATCCGCTGTGTAATACTGGTATAGTTATTTAGAGTTTTCCCCGGCAACTACGTATAGCACTAGGTAAAGCCCTGTTGGTCACTCTTAAATACAAACAAAACTAGATCCCCATAGGATTACTAGATACAGTCTTCCCTCCTATTGGGGTTAAACAATATGGAGACGTGAAAGGGAGCATTCTCGATGAACCCTTTCTCAAACTGTCACCCTTAGACATTGTCAAAGAAACTCTAACTCCCCAGAGATGATATTTTCTCCGTGAATGGCATCTCTTGAGTTTCTTCCGAATTCTCAGACTTTCCTGGCTTGATCTATTCTCGGTGAATGGCATGTCTTGAACTTCTCGGGGTTGGGGAACTCACAGGCTTCCTAAAAAGCATCCCCGCCTCCTCTTGGGCATTGTACAAGGACCCGTCGGCTTCTTAAAAGTTCTCATGCCTTCTCTTGGGCTTAGTACAAGGAACCAGAGACCTCTACAGGTATAGGAACAGAACCTAGTAATCAATTTGCTAGAGTTGTCTTTCTGAGTCAAGTGTCCGACCAGTTAATGGGTTGACCTTCATCCCTTAACATACCAGCCTTCTCTTGGGCATCATACAAAGAGCATTCACTATCTGAGAATCGATTTCTCCAAAACACCAGTAGATTTGGACAGTCTCGATACCCTTGGGAGTTACCATTTCCTTAGAGAACATGAAATAACCCTGATCCTCTGATCAATACCAAGGTACAACCTTACCTATAATCTTTCTCTTCATAAGAACTGATTTTCTCTTTTAAACACACTGGACCTGTCACTCAACAAAAACAGTCACCAGCACAGTTAGCCTCCTCTTAGGCTTTGTATAATGATCCTTCCTCGACTTTTTCTCAGCCTCCTCTTGGGCTTTGTACAAAGGATTCTCCCTAGTGGAGCTAACCTTTTCAGACTCTCTTGTTGAGACAAAACTTTAGCCTCTATCTCGGGCATTGTACGAGATATAAATCACTTTCTTATTGAGTATAAAAGACTCTCTTGTTGAGTAAATCACTCTTTAGCCTCTATCTCGAGCTTTGTACGAGATATAAATCACTCTCTTGTTGAGTATAAAAGACTCTCTTGTTGATTCAATCCCTCTTTAGTCTCTATCCGGGGCTTTGTACGAGATATGAATCACTCTCTTGTTGAGTATAAAAGACTCTTTTGTTGAGTCAATTTCCTTTTAGCCTCCGTCTTGGGCTTCGTACAAGACACATATAAACACTCTCTTGTTGAGTATAAAAGACTCTCTTGTTGAGTCAAATTCCTTTTAGCCTCTGTCTTGGGCTTTGTACAAGACACATATAAACACTCTTGTTGAGTATAAAAGACTCTCTTGTTGAGTCAAATTCCTTTTAGCCTCCGTCTCGGGCCTCGTACAAGACACATATAAAGACTCTCTTGTTGGGTCAATCATCTTCAGACTCTCTTGTTGAGTCAACCTTTTTTCGCCTCCGTCTCGGGCTTCATACGAGACATCAAATTACTCTCTTGTTGAGTATGTCAGACTCTTTTGTTGAGTCAAACCCTTTTAGCCTCAATCTTGGGCTTCGTACAAGACAAAAAGAACATTTCCCCTAGAAAAAGTCAACTTCTCGCCTCCTCTTAGGCTTTGAATAAAGAAAAACCCGGTTGAGTCAATCAACCTTTTAGCATCGAAGTTGTGCCTTGTTCACAACATATAAACATCAACAACTCCACTTTAGAGATGACAAGTTCTCTCTCAGTCAGGACCCTTCAGCTTCACATCTTGGGTTTTAAACAAGATACAAACCACCTTTCGCTTCACGTCTTGGGCTTTGAACAAGACACCAAAACACCCTTTTTCCTCCCATAGAATAGGAGGAACTGCGATCGCTCTGATTTCCCTGCTTCGGGAATAAGTAGGCATAAGATTGCAAAATCTTAGCGAGCATATCAATCAAAAACCCGAAATCTCATACCTTCATACATCAATCGAAAAGCATCAGTCCTAACATCCTACCAATAGCCTAGACACTGTTCTTAAGCAAATAACCTAAGAGAGACCCACAATATCAATAGCATTTGTAAACCAACAGTCATCTGTTTAAACTCAGTTTGCAAGCAAGGTTAATTGGAGACATCTATTTCCCTTCCTTCATCAGCTTCAATAGGATAAAAAATGAATCGAACTGTAGTACCCCAAAGCGATAGTGCTTCGCAACCAAACAAAAATTCGCGCTACAGGCCCAAAAATTGTTTTTGTACAAAGAGGGGTTGGGTCTTACACTCTATTTAGAGGCCCAAAAGTGTTTTTGAAAAGAGAAAATGGGGCTTATACTCAAGGAGAGGCCCAAGATGATTTATTTGAAAAGGTGACGATTGCGCCGTGATTTTGAAAACCACAGAGGGACTTATACAATAACTGAGGCACAAATTTATTTATGTACAAAAAGGAATGGATCTTAAACTCTAATAGAGGCCGAAAAAGTTATTTTTATACAAGTGTTGGGGCTTATAACTCATGGAGATACCCAGATGAAAAACAGTGATCGCACCATTATTTTGAAAAGCGTATTGGGACTTATACAATGACTGAGGCCCAAAAATGGTATATTTACAAAGGGGATGGGTCTTACACTCTATTAGAGGCCCAAAAGTGTTTGAAAAGAAGAAAGACGGGGTTTACAACTCAAGGAGAGGCCCAGATGAAAATTGTTTTGAAAATGGCGATCGCGCCGAGATTTTTAAAATCGTATCAGGACTTATACAATGACTGAGGCCCAAAATCAATTATTTACGAAGGGATGGGACTTACACTCTATAAAGAGGCCTAAAGTGTTTTTAAAAGAAATTTCAAAAATTAAAATTAAGAGAAACCCTAATTTTAATTAAAAATATAATTTTTCAAAGGAAATTAAATATAAAATATCAAATATATTTAAAAATAAGTGGTAAGCTTTGAAAAATATTTTAAAAAATCATGTTTAATTACATGAAAGCTTGAAATCCAATTGGTTTTGAAAAATCAAGGTGAGAATTTCATTTAAAAAATGTTAAAAAACAATAAAAATGAAATTATTTACAAAAATTCAAGATATATTAAATAAATAATATAAATTTAATTTTTTTATAGAATAAAATAATATAATATTTTTGTTACTTTTTAAAAAAGAACCAATAAAAAATGATAAAAAATGAGAGAGAAATTTATTTTTGAAATCAATTAAGAAAATAATTTAAAATTAAAAAATTTGAAATATGGCGCCAACGGTCGTCTCCATGGTCGCTTTGCAAAACCTCTCGTATCTCTCTGATTACTCAATGAAAATGACTTTTGTAAACATGAAAGTTGTGTGTTTTTGAACAAGGATTCTGTCATATAAATTAATTGTATTTATATTAAGTGTGGAGTGAGAAATCAAGTGATGAACTCAAGTACCCTAATTTCTGTAAGAACACTATGAAATCTTATACACAAAAGCTACAAAGCAATTGGTTGAGGGGAATCACTCTATATAAGTGCAGAAACATGTTTGTAACTTGAAAACACATTTATGATGCATGGATTATAGAGTTTGAGAGTGTCAGGCTTACCTCTTGCAAGCAGAATTTGAATTCTATGTTGGAGGTGTTACAGATGTTGTGTAATGATCTAGACAGCTTCAATGGACCTAATACACGGTGTTTGGAAGCTTGGAATGGATTGAAACAACCTGGAACTTGTTGTGGCACCTCAACTGCAAATAGGCTAAAAATCTTGAGGAAATGGGGGGTGGATTTGTGATTCTGATGTTCCAGATGTGTTTTAAGATTATTGATCACTCATATATGATGTATGTGAGGCGTTGGCATTATTGGTTTTGATTTAATTGCTCTCAAATTGAAAATTCGAATGTTACTTCAAGAAGAAGGAAAAATTTGGTTTTTGAGAATGAAGTGAAAGAAAACATGAATTAAGATGTTTTGGGGTGGTTTGATCAGTCACACACGACCTCTATTTATAGTAGAGGAAGTTTGTTTTGGAAGCAATAATGTTTGGAGGCTGATCATGGCTGCAACTTGTAGCCATTGACTTGGATAATCCAAAAGTGCCAAGTCAACTCTTCTTATCTTGACTCCATTTAACTTTGCAGGTTTGAATGCTTAGAGTTTGGACTGGAATCTTGACTGGCTTGGAGTGTTTTGATCTGGTTCATGACACCTCAATGCATGGCATTGATGTTACCTTGCCAAAATTGAATTTCAACCTTCATGTCATGATGGTTTTCACATGCCAAATTGAATTCCTTGCCCCTTTGATCATGAACCAAGTGAGTCATCATACATTTTGTGTTTTTGGAAAATGACAAGGTTGGCAAAGTGATAAGATTTAAAGGGAAAAATCGTGTGGCACAAGTTTAGTTTTCATGTTGTCTTGAAAAATCAAGTTTTTAGGCCATGTTTCAAGGCTTGTAACTCTCTACTCAAGTTGAGTTAGGACGAGTTCTTGTACTTTTTGGAAAGCCCCAATAACATACTTCAGCTTTGATGTACAACTTTAGTCTTGAATCAACTTGGAGCATAATTAAAAATGGCCTCAAAGTTGGTGAAAATTCAAGACAAATTTTGTCCAAAATTTTTACTAAGTGTTGGAAGAAGTGTCCATTTTTATGGTTTTGTGATTTTGATCAATCTATAACTCAAAATCCATGAGGATTTTGAATCTCTTGTAGTTGACAATTTTGAAGTATGTAATGAGAGCTTTCATTTGAGCTTTGGATGGAAGAAAAAGGCTTTGTGGTTTAGAAGTTATGACCTTGCAAAGTTGGTACCAAATCACTTTTCTTCCATAACTTAGAAAATTTATAAGTTTCTCAAGGTTTCCCTTTTTGCAATTAACCTCACTTTTCTTGATTTTTTTTTATGGATGATGATCCAAACCATAATTAACATTTTTTTTTGGCTTATGGAAGCCATAATTGTCAAGAAATTCAAAAAGTCAAACTTGATTTTTAGGGATAGTTAACTTTTTGTCAGATGAATTTCAAACTTTGTGATCCTAATGGATGGATTCCATAGGTGTTTTAGGGTATCTTGAATCATGCCCCAAGGTTTGGGATCATGTCTTGGTCAAAATTCAAAGGTACAGTTGACTTTTCATTAAGAAACCCTAATTGGTCCAGATTAATTTGAATGCTTGTACTGCTTATGAACCAAGTTATTTGAATCAATCCAATATTGTAAATGGATCAATATGATGTATTGGAGGTCTTCAAAACACTTCTTGAGGTCTTGGCTCATGTCTTGCTCCAAAAGTCAACTTAGGGGTGAATTAGGTCAAGAAACCCTAATTCCTGATTTTTGATGAATGCATCCCCTGAGGCAATTTTGACTTGATGATTGGACTCATAAAGTCCATTTTGAACTCCTTGAATTATGTTTTGAAGTATTGACTCATGTCTAGATGAAGAATTTCATCTGGAGGCCTTAGTCGACCAAAACCCTAATTTGGTGACACTGGCGATCTTGAGGCTTGATCCACTTGGAATGTTGCAACCTTGTGCTTGATTTTTGATGTGGGAGACCTTTTGATCCTTTATGGATGTTTGAGAGGCTTGACAAGTTGAGGATCATGTCCATTCTTAATTGATCGTTTGTCTGAGTATTCTGAGAGGGCTCAAAACCCTAATTATTGGTTGTAGTGAATGTTCAAAAATCCTTGAGGATTGATGAGGTATGAAGGTACATCCATATTTTGGTGATGATTTGCACAATGACGGGAAATATTGCATTGCATTTTTCATACATGTTATTGCATGTCATTGCATTGCATTGCATCAGTTATGCATCTTGCATTTCATTTCAACTTCAGAATCTCATTTCGCCTTCATTCCTTCTCTAGTAAATCAAGCTAATTCATCGACAACAGTATGCAACTCGAGCCAACACCAGACGTATGATGCCGAAAATTCAACAAGAGCAAGCCGCCTTCAGAGAGGAGTTGGACTCTATCAAGGGAAAGATTGACCAGAAAGGAAGAAGAACTGTATGAGGTCGCTGCCGCCAACAACAACAACGTTCTTGTGCAAGGATCCACCTCAAGGCTCTCAGTTCCTGTTCCGAATCCAAATAACTATGGAATAGCAATGAACTTCACTACCGAAGCTAAAGGAGCCACTTCTCAACCGTTGCCAACCTCTGGAGTTATTGTTGGAGCTATCCCGCAAGCCCAACCTGCTATCACTAAAATTCCCATCCCTCATGTTGAGGAAAATCTGCAAGATCATTATGACGAGGTGCAAAACTATCATGCTGCTATCCCAATTGTAAATCCTACTGCTACTCTGGATTTTGAAGCTATCAAGATTGTAGCATGTGATTTTGTCGGTGACGTGACCACCTTACCACAATGGTTGGAATTGGGTGCTACTTTCTGATTTCTTATTTATCCTATGAAGCTGGAAAGGAAAGGGAAGTTATCTAAAACTAACCTTGCACGTAAATGTTTTCTTTAATAAATGCTAAGAGATTGGGGGTTCGGGGTTAGGTTATACAAAGGAAAGTTGTCAATTAATCAGTGTATATATGGTTATCCATAGACCTTTTATGGCATGTTTTTCTGTTGGTTTAAATACTTTTTGGTGTTTATCTGCTGTGGGTTGGGAAAGTTTCTCCTTTGGGAGTGTTTGAGAGGACGTTTTTGTTGTTTTCGGTTTTCTGATGTTTTTGTTAAGGTACTGGACCTAAATTTTTTGATATGTGTGCTCGCTAAGATTTCGCAATCTTATGCATACGTATTCCCGTAAAGGTACTCGGGAAATTAGATCAATCGTAGTTCCTCCTATTCTATGGGAGAAAAAGATATTTGGTGTCTTGTTTAAAGCCCAAGATTAAAGCTAAAGGTTATTTGTGTCTTGTTAAAAGCCCAAGATTGAAGCTAAAGGTTTGACTGAGAGAGAATTTGTCATCTCTAAAGGGAGATATCTCACCTATTCATCACAGTTATCGAATGATTGGTTATAAAGGGGAATTACTTTTAACTGGAATGTATGGAATCCAGAAATGCCATAATTTCCTTTATAAGGGAGTTGTCTTGAAGGAAGAAACTTTAACTCAGTGTAGAGCAATGACAATTTTCCTTAGGAGTCTTCCATGCTAAGAGAGGGACATTTGGTTGGATGTAAATAATCCAGAGGCTTGCCACTTACAACAATTAGATGAAAGATGATTTTTGACCAGGATAAGAGAAGGACCACAACTTGGATTTATGAATCAACCAGTTGTCATACCCCATATTTTAACCACAGGATTTCCCATCATTGTGAGGATCATTGCCACAATATGGATGTACCATCATACCTCATTAATCTCCTCAAGAATTGTTGAGCATTCACTACAATCAAGAATTAGGGTTTTGAGCCCTCCCAGAGCACTTAGATAATGGATCAATCAAGAATTAACATGATCTACAACTTGTCTAGCCTCTCAAGCATCTAAAAAGGATGAAGAGGACTCCCATATCAATGATCAAGCACAAGGTTGCAACATTCTAAGTGGATCAAGCTTCACGATCGCCAGTGTCACCAAATTAGAATTTTAGTCGACCAAGGCCTCCAGATGAAAAATTACATCTGGGCTTGAGCCAATAACTCAAAACATGATTCAAGAAGCTTAAAGGGACCTCATGGACCCAATCATAGAGTCAAATTAACCTCAGGGGAAGCATTCATAAAAAATCAGGAATTAGGGTTTCTTGACCTAATTCACCCCTAAGTTGACTACTGGAGTAAGACATGAGCCAAGACCTCAAGAAGTGTTTTGAAGACCTTTAATCCATCATATTGATCCATTTACATAGTTGGGTTGACTCAAAGAGCTTGGTTCACAAGCAATACAAAGATTCAAATTCATCTGGGCCAATTAGGGTTTCTTGATGAAAATTCAACTGTACCTTTGACTTTTGACCAAGACATAATCCCAACCTTGGGACATGATTCAAGACACCCTAAAACACCTATGGAATCCATTCCTTAGGTTTGAATTAGGTCAAGAACTTGATTGCATAGAAGATCATACAATTTGGAATTCATCAGACAAAAAGTCAACTGTGCCCAAAATCAAGTTTGACTTTTTGAATTTTTTCACAAATATGGCTCCCCTAAGTCAAAAACAATGTTAATGCATGGGTTTTTCATCATACATCAAGAAGAAACAAGAAAAATAGGATTACTTGCAAAAGGAGCAACCATAAGAAACTTAAATTTTTCTAAGTTATGGAATGGATTTGGTACCAACTTTGCAAGGTCATAACTCCCAAACTCTAAGGCCTTTTTCTTCCATCCAAATCTCAAATGAAAGTTCACATGTCATACTTCAAAAGTGTCAACTAGAAAAGATTTCAAATCCTCATGGATTTTGAGTTATGGATTGATCAAAATCACAAAAACATGAAAATGACCACATTTTCCAACACTTAGTGAAATTTTGGACAGAATCTGTCTTGAATTTTCACCAACTTAGAGCCCATTTTTCACCTTGATCCGAGCTGAACCAGGTCCATTGGTGGACATCAAAGTTAAAGTATGTCATGAGAGCTTTCCAACAAGTACCAGATCGTCTCTAAATTCAATTTGAGCAAGGAGTTACAAACCTTGGAACATGGCACCAAAGACTGATTTCTTCCCAAGGCAGATTAAAGGTCATTAAGGATCAGATCAAGGCAAAAGATCTCTGAGTCCCAAGCCTCCCAAGACAAAAGATTATCATGTATACATGTGATACCTAATGATGCAAAAGCCAAAAAACCTTAAAGTTGTCATGGAGCATTCAATGGATGCATCAAGGTGGCATGGACTAAAGCAAATCCAACTGAATGAGTCAAGCCTTATCCTTGCAACAGAAGACCATAGGCCAACAAGATTGACTCAAGTCAATGGCTATAAGAGACTTGAGATTCCTTTTGCAAACCAATGGACAATGGGCTGTACCAGCCACCATTCACTATTGCTGCCAAAACAAACTTGACACACTATAAATAGAGCTCATTTGTGGTGAGTTTCAGTACACCAAAGCACCATAACACATGCTTTCCTCAAAATCACTCTCAAAAAACTAGATTTTGCTTCTCATTCAAGCAACTTTCGAATTTTCTATTTGAGAGCAATTCCATCAAAACCAATGATGCTAACACCTCACATACATCATATATGAGTGATCCATGACCTTAAAACTCTTCTGGAACACCTTAATCACAAAGTCACCCCCCCCCCCCCATTTGCTCAAGCTTTTTGGCCTGTTTGTAACTAAGGTGCCACAACAAGTTCTGAGCTTATTCAATTCATTCCAAGCCTTCAAACAGATTACTTGAGGTCCATTGAAGTTGTCCAGATCATTACACAACATCTGTAACACCTCCAACATAGAATTCGATCACCAGCTGCAAGAGGTAAGCCTGACACTCTTAATCTCTATAATCCATGCATCATAAATGTGTTTTCAAGTTACAAACATGTTTATGAACTTATGTGGAGTGTTTCCCCTCAATCAATTGCTATGTATGAATTGTGTATAGGATTTCATGATGTTCTTGCAAAGATTAGGGTTCTTAAGTTCATCTTCTGATTTCTCACTCCACACTTAATATAAATGCAATTGATTTATATGGTTGTAATCATTGTTCAAAAACGAGCAAATTTCATGTTTACAAAAGTCATTTTCATTGAGTAATCAAAGAGATATGAGAGGTTTTGCAAATCTGCAAAAACAGAGTTCGCCCGAGCAAGAACAAGCGTTCTTGGCGCCCTTTTCGAATTTTTGAATATTTGAATATTTTGATATTTTTATTAATTGATTCAAAAATTAATTTCTCTTTGAATTTTAATGTTTTTGAATTGATTCTTTTTTTCAAAATTCACAAAAATGTTAAAATATTTTATTCTACAAAAATTCCACAAAAATATTATTTATTTTATATATTTAATATTTTTGTAAAGAATTTATTTTTATTTGTTTTTAAGCATTTAAAAATATTTCTTTCTCTTGATTTTTCAAATTCAAATGATTTTCAAATCGTTCTATGGATAAAACATGGTTTTTCAAATATTTATCCAAGATCACAACTTGTTTTTCATAATTGTTTGATGATTTTGATAATTTTAATTTATTTTTATTCAAATTAAAATGTATTTTTAAATCTAATTAGGGTTTTTATTGTTTTCACCCTCATAAACATTTTTCAAAACATTTTTGGGCCTCTTGGTAGAGTGTAAGTCCCATCCCTTTGTTAATATATAATTTGGGCATCAGTTATTGTATAAGTCCCGATATGATTTTAAAAATCCCGGCGCGATCGCTGTTTTCAAACACTTTTCATCTGGGCCTCCCCTTATGTTGTAAGTCCCATTTTTCTTCTTTTTCAAACACTTTTGGGCCTCTAATAGAGTGTAAGACCCATCCATTGTATAAGTCTCGATACAATTTTCAAAATAACGGTGTGATCACGGTTTTTCATCTGGGCCTCTCCTTGAGCTATAAGTCTCATCTCTTGTATAAAAATAAATTTTGGGCCTCTAATAGAGTGCAAGGCCCATCCTTTTTGTGAATACAATAATTTGGGCCTCAGTCATTGTATAAGTCCCTCTGTGGTTTTCAAAATTACGACGCGATCGTCGCCTTTTCAAAAGAATTCATTTGGGCCTCTCTTTGAGTATACGCCCCAAAATTCCTTTCAAAACAGCTTTCCTTTTGATTTAGATTCAAATTCAAAGTTTTTATCAAAACTTTCTTCAATTTCTTGAATAACTAACCATTCAACTGTAGTTACTATGCTTGGGCTTGCACAACTATAAGTTCCACTATCTTTTCAATATATGCTTGTTCATATATTTCATCTATATATGCTTGTATATATTTGCTTAGAGTTTTCCCCAGCAGTTAGGTCTAGGTCTAGATCAAACCAGTGGTTACTCTTTCAACACAGTCAAAACTAGTTCCCCATAGGAAATTCCAGATACAGTCTTGCCTCCTCTTGGGCTTATACAATATGGAACAGAGAAAGGCATTATTCTCGGTGAAACTTTTCTTAAGACTGTCACAACTTAGAAATATTTGTACAAGAAATTCATTTCCCCAAAGGGGATTAATTCCCGGTGAAACCTCTTCTGAATTTCTTCAAACCCTAGAACTATTCTGCAAGGAAATGACTTATTCCTGGTGAAACCTTTCTTGAACTTTTCTTTGGCTTGGACCCACAGGCTTCCTAAAAGCATCCCTAGCCTCCTCTTGGGCTTTGTACAAGGACCCACAGGCTTCTAAGAAGTTCTCAGCCTCCTCTTGGGCTTAGTACAAGGATCCGAAGACCTCCTACAAGTATAGGACAAAACTTAGTCATCTCTACTAGTTCAATCCTCTGGAGGGTCAGAATTCCAGAACATCAGACCCCTCTAGGGTTGATTCTCATCCCTTAAAACCACAACCTCCTCTTGGGCATCATATAAAGATCATTTTCTACTTAAGAGTCAACCTCTTCCCACCAGTAGACTTGGAAAGTCTCATCTCCTATTGGATCTCAAAGAAACCCTCAAGTTTCCTAAAAAAGCACAGGAAAAACCCTGATCATTTCATCAACACACTAATCTCCAACAGAGTTAAAACCAACACAAGTTTTCATACTTAATTTTAAACCTTTACCATCAGTAAAACCCTAACAGAATCAAAACCTCAAGGCATATGATATTTCAACTCTCCTTCAATCCTCAGCAAGAGTTAATTCCATAATTTGGACCTATCTCTGGATCTCAATAATCCTCAGCAGAAGCCAGCTTCCTCTCAGGCTTCATATAAGAATTTCCCCATCCCGCCTCCTCTTAGGCTTTGTATAATGATTCTTCCTCAGCAGATTTAGCCTCAATCTTGGGCTTTATACAAGACAGATAAAACCTCTCTCCACTGGAGTCAATCTCTTTTAGCCTCAATCTTGGGCTTTGTACAAGACAGACAAATTTCCTCCTATATAGGAGGAACTACGATTGCTCTGATTTCCCTGTTATCTTTACGGGAATACGTAGGCATAAGATTGTCAAATCTTAGAGAGCACACAAACCAAAAACTTTAGGTCCAGTACCTTCCCAAAAACAATAGAAAACCCGAAAATAACAAAAACACTCTCTCAACACCCCCCAAAGGAGAAACTTTCCCAACCCATAACAGATAAACACCAGAAAGTATTTAAGCATGCCAAAGAAGATCTATGGATAACCATATATACCCTGGGTAATTGTCAACTTCCCTTTGTATAACCTGACCCCAAACCCCCAATCTCTTAACATTTGTTAAAGAAAACATTTGCGTGTAAGGTTAGTTTTAGATAGCTTCCCTTTCCTTTCCAGCTTCATAGGATAAATAAGAAATCAGAAAGTAGCATCCAATTCCAACCATTGTGGTAAGGTGGTCGCGTCACCGACAAAAATCGCACGCTACAGAAATATGGCGACTCTGCTGGGGAGACTTTAGGATTAGAGTTCCTAAGAGGTCTAGGTTTTGTTTGGCATGTTCTATACTTTCTACTATATATATATATATATATATATATATATATATATATATATATCATTTACTGTTATACTACTTGATACCCGTGTTTAAATTTCTGTTAACTGGGAATGCGATTAATACACATGTGGAAAGTTTGAGAGAACATTAAGATAAGTGGTGGCATATCCAAGAAACGGTTATAGGGAGTGAATCCCAACCAAGCTAACTTAGCAGTCCATCGAATCAGTCGAGGTACCCGTGCAGAAATATCGATGTTGAACGACCGATTATCGTGAAAGCATTGTATATCCCAGTGCGGTACCCATGACCCTGAGGATTTAGTAGACATTAACAATATGGCCATTTGGTAGTGCGGTAACTATCAGGAATAGTCGATACGCGATACTACACTCAAAAGAGATTTATTCTAAGATATTATGGCTCGCTCGAGTGAATCAGCTTGCTATTGGTATCCCTAGGAGGGGTCAATGACTTTGGGAACCTTTTAGAACCCGTTCTACAGGTACAAAATTGACCAAAATAGTACAACCTTTGGGGATGGGTAGAGCCATAACTCCATGCTCGTGACGTTGAACCCTTGAACCCATGTTTTCAAATGTTTTTGTGTGCTACATTCATGCATTCATTAAAAAACTTTTTTCAAAAAAGAATTTTTTTTTTCTAAAAAAGAACTAAAATAATAATTGCAAATATCAGAGGTTGCGTTATGGATTTCGGTAGAAGGAAAACGCACAAGTACACCTTCAAGGCTCTGAAACTAGATGACTTAAGGAAATTGGGAAGGATGATTACCAATCCCGAGGCTTTCAGAGCTAAGCATGGAGGACTGTTGTCTCTGTTAAGGGTCAATGTGGTTGAAGGAATCCTGTCTACACTAGTACAGTTCTACGATCCTGTTTATCACTGCTTCACTTTCTCGGATTACCAACTTGCACCAACATTGGAAGAGTACTCCCACCTGATTGATTTACATATCACTGATCAAGCTCCGTTTTTTGGACTGGAATAAATTCCAAAGAATCAGGCCATTGCAAGAGGAATCTCTTTGGATGAGTCAGAAGTTAGGACTCACATAACCACTAAAGGAGGAATCCAGGGTTTACCGGCTAAATTACTGATGGAGAAAGCTCTATACTTTGCTAGTGTAGGAAACATAACTGCCTTCAAAGACGTCTTTGTTCTGCTCATTAATGGGTTGTTTCTCTTTCCCAACATTGACAACTTCGTCGATACCAATGCTGTTAAGATATTCTTGATATGAAACCCCATTCCAACTTTGCTCGCAGATGCTTATCATTCTGTACACTTAAGGAATTTGTATCCGAGGAATGATCATATGTTGTGTACCCTTACTCTACAAATGGTTCATTTCCTAGTTTCCCCAAGTCTGCTGCTTTTTGGGATCACAAGAGTACTCTAAGTTGGTCAAAAAGAATTATGTCTCTTACCAATTCAGACATAGATTGGTACAATCGGATTTACGAAGGGAGAGAGATCATTGACATATGTGGAAATTTCCCTAACGTACCCCTCATTGGAACTAAAGGAGGAATCAACTATCATCCAATTTTAGCTCACCGTCAACTCGGATACCTGATGAAGAATATCCCACATAACGTTCATCTAGAAGGTCTTTTCTTCAAGGAAGGGGAAAATGACATGGCACTAAAGAAAGAAATAGTGCATGCCTGGCAACATATTCACAAGAAAGGCAGAGAGTCTCTGGGAAGACCAAACTGTACCTTCATGGAACCTTATCTCCACTGGGTGCAAACTAGAGCCCTCAAGCTGAGGATGCCTTACCCTCGTCAAGAAGTTTTTCCATTAAAGGAATATGTCCTTTATTTCATGTCTGATGCGGAAAAACTCCAGGTCGCTCTCAACAAAGTTCAACGTGAGAAGAACTCTTGGAAGAACAAATACCAGATCCTAAATTTGGAATGTACCAAGATTCAGAAACTACTAAAGGAAAAGGATGCTCTGATTGAGATATTAGAGCAACATGTTATGGAAAGTCAGGAAGACCGAAGAAATCTGCTCGCTCCTTTCACTTAGAAAAGGGTCGTCGACCCGACAACGGATGAAGAGCCCTGATCAAAGAAAAGGAAAATACAAGAACCGACATCCTGAGCTCTCTTCAGAGAGGACTCAGGATCCATGCGCTTAGATATTCTCCTTACAGCACTTTGTAAAATACTGTACTTTTCTTTGTAAAATACTGCAATCTTTCTAATTCAATAAAAAGGGTCTCCACCCCCCACTGTGTGATATTTGCAATCTATTTGTTTAAGTTTCTTTTGAAAAAAAAAACTAAAAAAAATATGTCATTTGCATATCATTCATCATTCTCACATAACACATTTTTCTTCTCCTTGAGTCTTACGTATGTGTCACAATTCTAGAGTCAAACTGTCTCACTCATACAATACTCGGGCCAATCAACAAAAGAAAATGGACGATCTCGAGGAAGAGAATAGAGAGCTGAGAGAAGAAATCGACGCTCTAAAGGAAAGTTTGGAAAAACTTCACTACAACTTGCAAACCCTGGCCGCAGCTCAAGAGCATCAACATCAAAGAACTGTGATCTCAGAGATTACATCTACACCCATATTGGAGACACTTGAGAATCATCCTCGGTACAACATGCCTAAGGGTCGCCCCTGGGGCATGCCTTTCAACTTTATACCTGAAGGATATATCCCACCGGTCACTCAAGACCCAGAAACCGTGGCAGGAACCACTAGACCTGAAGGTTACAAACTTTGGGAAAATGAAGATGCAAGGGTTACGACAGCAACTCCGGAAGGTTACAAACTTCAGGGCACTGAAGCGCTGAGGGTCACCGCTATAATTTCTATACCACAACCATTAGTACACACTGTCCCGGAAGGACAAATTCCCCAAGCAATTTCTGGCGGAAACGAAGACGTCTAGGAAAGGATGAATGAGTTCCAGGAATAATTCTTAGAAATGCAGAAGGAACTGCATGCCATTCGCGGTCAAGACTTATTCGGAAAGGACGCCGCCGACCTCTGTTTGGTCCCTAATGTAAAGATACCGCATAAGTTCACGGTGCCTGACTTTGAAAAATACAAAGGCAACTCTTGCCCTCAAAGTCATCTGGTGATGTACGCTTGAAAAATGTCTACCCAGACAGATAATCAACAGCTACTAATCCATTACTTCCAGGACAGCTTAACCAGTGTTGTACTCAAACGGTACATGGTTTTAAACCGCACCAAGATCAGAACTTTTAGAGATCTCGGCGCTGCCTTTGTTCAGGAGTATAAATACAATCTGGACATGGCACCAGATAGGGATCAACTCAGGGCAATGTCACAAAAGGACAAAGAAACTTTCAAAGAATATGCTCAGAGATGGCGTGAAATTGCTGCTCAGATATATCCCCCTCTTGAGGAAAAGGAGATGACCAAGATCTTTTTGAAAACCTTAAGGTCATTCTATTATGACCGAATGGTTTCCAGTGCACCCAGTGACTTCACTGAAATGGTGAACATGGGAGTACGACTTAAAGAAGCGGTCTGAGAAGGACGATTGGTCAAAGATGCAGAACCATCTAGCAGTACCAAAAGGTACGGTAGTGTTTTTCAAAAGAAGAAAAAGCAAGATTTTAGTAACATCTCTCTGGGAAAGCAAAGGCGAAGGTATCAACCAGTAGCAGCGGTAACTCCCACTATCAACCCAGCGCCAGCTCTGACTTATCAGCCTCAGGTTGCTCAGAGCCAACCAAGTCAACAACAGTATCAGCAAAGGGTGTGTAACACCCCATTTCTACCCAACATTTATAAAGAAATCAAAGTGATAAAATTTCAACATAAAACAGGATGTCACATTTTTCAACTTTAAAATCAATAACATGATAGATAATCATGAAAGATACATAGCAAGTTCAAGGAAAAAAACTCATAAATTAACAAATAGCCTCCAAAATAACTCAACTTTATAAAATACGACGCAACGGATTCATAATCAAAGTAATAGCATCTTTATCCAAAATAAACAACTTTAAAATAAGCAACAAGGTGTTCTTTGACAATTTAACTTAAAAATTCAGCATGCAAACAAATAAACAAAATAAGACACGCGTCATCCCCCCGAGTGCTACGTATCAGAGCGACAATCACCGACTCGAACTAAGGTAACCGGCTATTCCTCCTGATTACCTGCACGTTACCAACACAGGGACAACATTCAAACAGAAGGGGTGAGATATCGAACAATATAATCAGATATATGATAGGTAATATATTAGATCAGATTATACAATCACCACTTCACAACATCTCAATCAACGTAAAACAGCAGCACAGCAACAACTTTTACTTCATCATTAATCAACAACACAACAACAACTATGCAACATGAAACGCGACTCGAAATGCACATGCATGTGGTACCATTGGAGCAGAACTCCCAGCTTAAAAATTTTCCAATTAATATTGACTTCAACAAGGCATAAGGCTTCCGCTTAATATTTTGCCAATCCAGGCCAGCTTAAAGTTTTGCCAATCCAGGACAACTTAATATGTTATGCCATGTGACTCAAATATGAACATCATAATCACAGCACTAATACTTATCAATCCGCACAACAACAGCTCAACATTGGCCATAGGCCCACAGCTTAATTCTTGCCAATAATTAGAGGCAATTCAACATCGTTCATAGCTTGATAATTTCCAACAATAATATCATAGCAACTAGGATATATAATTATGCATCATCTAAAATATATCACAATCCATCATTTAATCAATCGGTAGTTTTCGACTAAAAAAATCGGTTAATTGGTTCCATCATAATTCTATGTCCAATGCTATTGAATTACATAACAACTTCTCAATTAAAATGGACAGAATAAACACACCACATCAGAACATAACAGAAACAGGAAAAGAAACACACAGCAGCATGCGTGGCGGTCGTCACAACACCATCACGGTCGTCACGACACCATCACGGTCGTCACAACACCATCACGGTCGTCACGACCCCAAAATTCTTCGTCTCAGAATTCGTTCGTTCCAGTTTCTTTCCAAATTCACGACCTTTCCTCAGATTCATATCAATTTCAATTTTCCTGAGACAGTGAAACATGACTACAACAGAATTACACCCTAAAGTAACATATACCAGTTTCTATCAATCGCAATGCATTTCAACATTTCTACGACAATCATTTCGACACAGACATAAGAAATTCTACAAACAATTCATCAACAGAAAACCAAATTCAATATTCACGACATCGATTACACAAAAACAGAGGAGAATTCTATAAAACCAACCCCACATATTACTCATCAACTATCCCATTATAGAGTCAGAACCTCACCCTTACCTTGGATTGAAGGTCGCTCTAAAATCTCCGATCGAATTCTCGCTCTCTCGCAGCCTCTACGCGATCTCTCGTAACCCTTGTTTTCTCCTCTCTGCAACTTCACGTTCTACTGTTCTATTCCTTTTTCAACAACTTTGCAACTTCCACGTACTTGATCTTTCCTCCACTTCTAATTACCCTAATTCTATTCAACTTAACCCTTATAATTCTTACTAACTCTTATTGGGCTCAATTCCACACCTCACCTTTTACCACTACTACCCATCTTATAAGCCCACTAACTTATTATAATTCTAGTAAGCTAATACTATATTATTTCTACCACTTAAATCGACTTAGTTAAATTAATCCAACTAAAACCATCATAGCCACTTAACACAACATTCCGATATTTCGAAAATCACCACAAATCAACACAAATAATACGAATATAGTTAATTAAATAATTAATTAAATTACCGGGTGTTACAACTCTCCCCCACTTAGGATATTTTCGTCCTCGAAAATTTAGCTTGTTCAAACAACTCGGGATAGGATTCCCGCATCTTGCTTTCCATCTCCCACGTCATACTTTCTCCGGCAGCTCCTAACCAGACAACTTTCACCAACGCAATCTCCTTGCCTCTCAAGGTATTCATTTCACGATCCGCGATTCGCACAGGCATCGTCTCAATAGTAAGATTATCCTGTACTTGCACATCATCCATATGAATCACATGAGATGGATCTGAAATGTACTTCCGAAGTTGTGACACATGAAACACATCGTGCAAATTCGACAGATTAGGCGGTAAAGCCACTCTATAAGCAACATTCCCAATTCTGTCCAAAATCTGATACGGACCAATAAAACGAGGAGTGAGCTTCTTAGACTTCAATGTACGCCCAACACCGGTCACATGTGTAACTCTAAAAAATACATGGTCACCCGCTTCAAATTCTAAATCTTTCCTTCGCTTGTCATGATAACTCTTCTGTCTACTTTGAGAGGTTTTCATCTTCGCTTGAATTAACTTCACCTTCTCAGTAATCTCTCGAACAATTTTAGGTCCAAGTACTACACTTTCCCCAGATTCATGCCAACATAAAGGAGTCCTACATCTCCGACCGTACAACTCTTCAAAAGGTGCCATTCCAATACTCGAATGGTAACTGTTATTATAAGTGAATTCTATCAAGGGAAGATAAGTATCCCACGAACCTCATTGCTCAAGAACACAAGCTCTCAACAAGTCCTCCAACGACTGAATAGTCCTCTTAGTTTGACCATCTGTCTGAGGATGATACGTTGAACTCAACCTCAACCTAGATCCCAACGCCTCTTGTAAATTCTCCCAAAAATCAGAAGTAAACCTCGGATCTCTATCCGACACAATACACAAAGGAACACCGTGCAGCTTCACAATTACCCGAATATAAATCTCTGCCAACTTCGACACCGGAAAAGTGATGTTAATAGGAATAAAATGAGCCGACTTCGTAAGCCTATCAACAATCACCCAAATCGAATCATATCCTCTTGAAGTGTTTGGTAATCCCGTTACAAAGTCCATTGAAATGCTATCCCATTTCCATTATGGGACTTCTAACGGTTGCATCAACCCCGCAGGCTTCTGATGTTCAACTTTCGACTTCTGACAAGTTAAACATGCATGCACAAACTGCGCTACATCAGCTTCATCCCAGGCCACCAAAACAAATTCTTCAAATCTTGATACATCTTTGTAGCTCCCGGATGAATACTCAATTTACTTCTATGACTTTCCTCAAGAATCGCTTTCTTCATCTCCGCATCATCAGGAATGCAAATTCGATTACGGAATCTCAACACACCATGCGCGTCCATCTTAAAATCGCTATTCTCAGGATGATCGATTCCAATCATCGAATCTACTAGTTTGACATCTAACTTCTGAGCTTCTCTGATACTATCCAGAATATCATTGTTAATCTTCAATATTCCTAACATCACACTTTGCGGTGTCACTTTGCAAACTAAACTCATATCTCTGAACTGTTCAATTAATTCCAACTCTTTAACCATCATCGTCGACATATGCAAAGTCTTTCGGCTTAAAGCATCAGCCACAACATTAGCTTTACCTGGATGATAATTCAAACCGAAATCATAATCTTTTAATAACTCCAGCCACCTTCGCTGTCGTATATTCAACTCCTTCTAGTCAAATAAGTACTTTAAACTTTTATGGTCACTAAATACTTCAAATCTAGAACCATAAAGATAATGCCTCCAAATCTTCAGCATAAAAACAACTGCAGCAAGTTCCAAATCATGCGTTGGATAATTCTTTTCATGAGTCCTCAATTGCCTCGACGCATAAGCAACTACCTTACCATTCTGCATAAGCACACCACCTAACCCCATCTTGGATGCATCACAATATACCACAAAGGTTCTCCTGAATTAGGTAATGCCAAAACCGGAGCCGACATCAATCTCTTCTTCAATTCCGTGAAGCTTTCTTCAGATGGAACGTCCTACACAAACGCCTCACCTTTACACATCAACTTAGTTAACGGAAGTGCCAACTTAGAAAAACCTTCGATAAACCTTCTATAATAACCAGCTAATCCCAAAAAGCTTCTTATCTCGGTAGCCGACCTTGGAGTCTCCCATTGCAGCACAACGTCTACTTTAGATGGATCCACAGCAATGCCACTACTTGAAGTGACATGACCAAGAAAACTAACTTCCTTTAACCAAAATTCACATTTTGACAACTTTGCATATAGCTTCTTCTCTCTCAACACTTGCAATACCAGTCTTAAGTGTTCTGCATGCTCTTCTTCCGATTTAGAGTAAATCAATATGTCATCAATAAACACCACTACAAACCGATCCAAATACGTCTGAAAGATACGATTCATGTATTCCAAGAATACTCCCGGCGCATTAGTAACACCGAACGGCATCACCAAATACTCATAATGTCCATAACGCGTTCTAAAAGCCGTCTTCTAAATATCATCATCTTTCAGTTTAATCTGGTGATAGCCCGACCTCAAATCAATCTTCTTCAACACACAAGAACCTACCAACTGATCCATCAAGTCATCTATTCTCGGAAGCGGATACTTGTTCTTAATCGTCACTTTGTTCAAGTGTCTATAGTCAACACAGAGCCTCATAATCCCATCTTTCTTCTTCACCAACAACACTGGATTGAAGGTCACTCTAAAATCTTCGATCGAATTCTCGCTCTCTCGCAGCCTCTACGCGATCTCTCGCAACCCTTATTTTCTTCCCTCTACAACTTCATGTTCTACTATTCTATTCCTTTTTCAGCAACTTTGCAACTTCCACGTACTTGATCTTTCCTCCACTTCTAATTACCCTAATTCTATTCAACTTAACCCTTATAATTCTTACTAACTCTTATTAGGCTCAATTCCACACCTCACCTTTTACCACTACTACCCATCTTATAAGCCCACTAACTTATTATAATTCTAGTAAGCTAATACTATATTATTTCTACCACTTAAATCGATTTAGTTAAATTAATCCAACGAAAACCAACATAGCCACTTAACACAACATTTCGATATTTCAAAAATCACCACAAATCAACACAAATAATGCGAATATAGTTAATTAAATAATTAATTAAATAACCGGGCGTTACAGGGTGCAACAACCTTTTTTAGCAGGCTCGTCCACAGTACAACAACAACAATCATACTACACGACCATCAGGGTTCGACCCTATACCGATGTTGTACGTTGAATTATTTCCACTTCTACTGGCCAAGGGGCATGTTCAGACCAGAACTCCTCTTAGAGTACCAGAAAATCCACCTTTTTGGTTCAAAGCAGATCACACTTGCCCTTACCATCAAGGAGGAACGGGACACAACATTGAGAATTGTCTCAACTTCAAGTCTGATTTACAGAAGCTTGTCAGGAACGGGATCTTATCTTTCAAAGATACTAACCTGAATGTTCAGACGAACCCATTACCACAACATGAAAAGACTACAGTGAATTTGATAGAAGGAGAACCTGTCAACAGTTATCAAATTCACAATGCACTCCTATTAGGAACCAATCTGGTGAAAATACATTGCAAACAAAGCGGGTACGGACACATGCCATCTCAGAACTATCATCAGTGCGATATCTGCTCCAAAGACAGTCAAGGGTGCAGCATGGTACAAACAACTCTGCAAGAACAAATAGATCTGGGCTGGATTCAGGATCACTAGATCAGTGAAGTAAATAAGGCTCATGCACATCCCAACATTGTTCAGAACTACGACATTCGTACAATGAATGTTAATTTAGTGGTGATGCATTCAAGACAAAGTCAGTATTATAATCTGCCACGACACGATTACGGCACTTGCCCAATCTGCTCAACATACAATCAGGGATGCTCCTTTATACAAGAGGCCCTCCAACGTCAGATCGATCTCGGATGGATCAATACTACCGTGAAAGAAATGACCATCAAGTCAATATGGTCATGATCTTTGATATACGCTTGATGAATACCAATCTAGTGGAATTGCATGCTAAATAGGTCAGACTTGGTTTTCTGGCTTCACATGATTATCTGGACTGTAAAGAATGCTGCGAAGATGACCAAGGGTGTGTGCTTGTGCAAAGAACACTTCAACATCTATTGGACCACTGGTGGCTTCTAATTTACCTAGATGAAGACACACAATAGATTAGCATGACAGATGGGAATCCTGGGAGACATCAAAGTCGTGATATCCGCTCAATGGAAACAGATCTAGTAAAGATGCACTGCATACAAAGCGGGTATGGTCGGGTACCACTGCACAATTATGAGCGATGTAGAGTATGCTCGGAAAATAACCAAGGATGCTATCTCGTACGAGCAACCCTCCAAAATCAGTTGGACAGGAAAGAGATTTAACCATGTTCAAGTTCTGGGTCGACCAACATGATACAAGAATACCTCCCTGGTTAAAGCAAAGACACTGTCATAATCTCTGGTCATGGAATAATCTAGGACGTTTGCGCGATAATCCCTTTACTCAATGAATCAAATATCCCTCTTGATAGTAGAAACGTTCCCAAACAGGAACCAATCAAGGCTGCCTACGATGGTAAGAAAAATGAAAAAGCTCCCGTGGTTATCTACTTGCCAGGTCCAATACCGTACAAGTCAAATAAGGTTATCCCTTACAAGTATGGTGCAACGATCATCGAGAACGGAAAAGAAACTCCATTACCCTCCGTCGTGAACATTGACGACATCATTCGAGTCACCCGGAGCGGTCAGATCTTCAACAGAGGAGTTGGAGAACCTACCAAAGAAAAGGAACCTCAAACGGAAGTTCCTAACCAACAAGCCGGTCAATCCAGTAATCCAGAACCTATAAAGAACAACGATGAGATGCTGAAGCTCATCTAGAAAAGTGAGTATAACATTGTGGACTTGTTGTTGCAAAATCCGAATCGAATCTCAGTACTATCTCTCCTTCTTAGTCCAGAAGCTCACAGGGAAGCTCTACAGAACGTCTTAGAGCAAGCCTTTGTGGAACAAGATGTGACGGTAGGACAATTTGACAGCATCATCTCCAACATAACTTCCTACAATAACTTAGGATTCAGTGATGAAGAACTACCGAAAGAAGGCAAGACGATGCTTTAGCTAGCATACTGGTGGACACAGGTTCATCCTTAAATGTCATGCCAAGGTTAACTATGGTACGAATATCATTTCAAGGAGCTCCGATGAGAGGCAGTGAGATCATCGTCAAAGCCTTTGATGGATCTAGAAAAACAGTTATCGGCAAATTCGATCTTCCCATAACCATCGGTCCTCACACTTTCAAAGTCACTTTCCAAGTCATGGATATTCGACCAGCATACAGCTGTTTATTAAGAAGACCTTGGATACGCGTGTCATACCCCAAATTTTGACCACTAATATTCCCCATCATTGTGCAAATCATCATCACAATATGGATGGATCATTAGCCTCCCCAAAGATGGGTGAGCCTCCACTACATTCAAAATTAGGGTTTCAAGCCCTCTCAGAGCTCTTAGACAAAGGATGAATCAAGGAATGACATGATCTTCAACTTTTCTAGCCTCTCAAACATCTACAAAGGATTAAGAGGACTCCCACTATAAGGATTAAGCACAAGGCTGCTCCCTTCTAGGTGGATTAAGCCTCAAGATCGCCAGTGTCACCAAATTAGGGTTTTGGTCGACCAGGGCCTCCAGATGGAAAATTTCCTCTGGGCATTAGCCAATGCTTCAAATCATAACCTAGGATGCTCCAAGGGACATCATGAACCCAATCACCAAGTCAATTTAACCTCAGGGGATCGAATTCTCAGGTAATGAGCCTTATCTCCACTGGGTACAAACTAGAGCTCTCAAGCTAAAAATGCCTTATCCTCGTCACAGAGTTCTTCCGTCAAGGGATTCTGTCATGTACTTCATGAATGAAACGGAAAAACTTCAGGTTACTCTCAACAAAGTTCAACAGGAGAGGAGGTCGTGGAAGAACAAGTACTGCATTCTCAATGTGGCGTGTATCAAAATACAACAACTACTAAAAGATAAGGATGCTCTGATTGAGATTTTGGAGCAACATGTTGTAGAAAATCAGGGTGACCAGAGGAATTTACTTGCTCCTTTCACTTGGAAAAGGAATGAAAACCCGACAACGGCCCAAGAGCCCTGGTCAAAGAAAAGGAAAGTACCAGAATCAGCACCCGATTTCTCCTCAGAGAGGACTCGGGACCCATTAGCTTAGGTTTCTGTTTCAGCACTATGTAAATTACTGTATTTCCATTTCCGCAATCCTTAGAATTCAATAAAACGGGGTTTCCCCACTGTTTGATATTTGCAATCTAATTGTTGAAGTTTATTTTGATTAAACAAAAAAAAAACAATTAATATAATCATTGCATTCATCATTCTCACATCACGTATTCTTCATACCTATGAATCTCACGTTTGTGTCTCGATTCTAGAGTCAAACTGTCTCATTCGTACAACACTCGGGTCAATCGTTAGAAAAAGATGGATGATCTTGAGGAAGAGAACAGAGAGTTGAAAGAAGAGATCGACGCTCTGAGAGAGGATATGAGAAAGCTTCGTAATGACATGCAAGCCATGGCAGAAGCTCAGCTACAAAGAACTGTGATCTCAGAGGTCACCTCAACGCCCATATTGGAGAAGTATGATCCTAGGTACAGAATGCCGAAAGATCGTCCTTGGGGCAAGCCACCTAACTATATCCCGGAAGGATATGTTCCGCCGATTATGGAGATCCGGAAACATCAGCGGAAGCGCTGGGCCTGAAGGTTACAAACTTCGGGGAAGCGAAGATGCCAGGGGCATACCAATAACTCCTGAAGGTTACAAACTTTGGGAAATGCCAAGATTCACTGTCGTAGTAACGGTACCACCCCCTGTGGTGCACACTGTCCCGGAAGGACCGATTCCACAGATACCTTCTAGTAGAAGGGAAACTATGTTCGACAGAATGGATGAATTCCAAGAGCAGTTCTTGGAAATGCAGAAGAAACTGCAAGCCATTCGCGGTCAGGATTTATTTGGGAAGGACTCCGCAGACCTCTGCTTGGTCCCCAACGTAAAAGTTCCGCACAAGTTCCAAGTGCCCGACTTTGAAAAGTACAAGGGTAACTCTTGCCCTCAAAGCCATTTGGTGATGTACGCTTGGCGAATGTCAGCTCAGACGGAGAATCAGGATCTATTAATTCACTACTTTCAGGATAGTTTAACCGGTGCTGCCTTAAAATGGTACCTGGGTTTAAACCGCGCTACGATCAGCATGTTCAGAGATCTTGGCACTGCCTTCATCCAACAATATAAATACAATTTGGACATGGCACCGGACAGAGATCAACTCAGGTCAATGTCACAAAAGGATAAAGAAACCTTTAAGGAGTACGCTCAGAGATGGCGTGAAATTGCCGCTCAGATTTGTCCACCTCTTGAGGAGAAAGAGATGACAAATATTTTCTTAAAGACTCTGAGCTTATTTTACTACGACAGAATGGTTGCTAGTACGCCCAGCGACTTCACCGAAATGGTCGGTATGGGAGTACGTCTCGAGGAAGCCGTTCGAGAAGGACGTCTAGTCAAAGACACTGGGTCGACAAGCGGTACTAAGAAATACGGTAGTGCTCTCCCTAAGAAAAAAGAGCAAGATATTGGGAATATCTCTCTCGGAAAGCAAAGGCGTCAGTACCAACCGGTGGCAGCTGTAACTTCTGATATCAACTCCGCGCCCACGTATCAACCTCAGGTTGCGCAAAGCCAACCTAATCAACAGCAATTTCAGCAAAGGACATAACAACCTCTTCAGCGGGCTTGTCCTCAATACAACAACAACTGTACAACGCGGCCACAAGGATTTGATCCTATACCCGTATCGTACGCAGAACTATTCCCGGTACTACTGGCCAAGGGGCATGTCCAGACTAAGTCTCCTCTTACAGTACCAGAAAATCCTCCTTTTTGGTTCAAAGCGGATCAGACTTGTCCTTACCATCAAGGAGGACCAGGGTATAACATACAAAACTGTCTCAGTTTCAAATCCGATGTACAAAAGCTTGTTAGGAGCGGGGTCTTATCTTTCAAAGATACAAATCCAAATGTTCTCATGAACCCGCTGCCTCAACACGAGAAAGCTGCAGTCAATTTGATAGAGGGAGAGTCTGACAACATCTATCAAATTCATGATGTACTCTTACTAAAGACCAACTTGGTTAAGATGCATTGTAGACAGAGCGGATATGGCCATGTGCCACCTCATAATTATCACCAGTGTGATATCTGCTCTAAAAACAATCAGGGATGTTCTGTGGTGCAATCAGCTCTACAGGAACAGATGGATCTCGGATGGATCCAGGAGCACCGAGTTCGTGGAGTTAACATGGTTTATACGAACTCCAACATCATTCAAAACCACGACATTCGTGCAATGAATGTCAACTTGGTGGCAATGCACTCACGACAAAGCCAGTATCATAATCTTCCGCGGCATGATTACAATTCCTGTCTGACTTGCTCGGTAAATAAACAGGGATGCTCTTTTGTACAAGAGGCCCTCCAGCGTCAGATGGATCTTGGATAGATCCAAGACTACCATGATAGGAATCATTATCACATCAACATGATTCAAATCTTTGATATTCGCTTGATGAATATCAGCCTAGTGGAGTTACATGCTTCACAAGTCCAACTCAGTTTTCTCACTATACATGATTATCAGAGCTGTAAAGCGGGTTGCGAAAATGATCAAGGTTGTGCCCTTGTCCAGGAAACACTTCAGCACTTGTTGAACCACTGGTGGCTTCCAATCTATATGGACGAAGACACCCAGCAAATTAGTATCACTAACGGAAATCCTACTAGATATCAAAGTCAGGATGTTCGGTCAATGGAGACAGACCTCGTCAGGTTACACTGTATTCAAAGCGGGCGTGGCCAGGTGCCACTACCCAACTATGAGAGGTGTGGAGTTTGTTCAGTGGATAATCAAGGATGCTACCTCGTGCGAGCAGCCCTTCAAAGTCAGTTGGACCGCAAAGAGATTCGACCATGCTCAAGTTCTAGATAAGTCAACTATCTCGGTGATCAAATCGAGGACGTTGTCATAATCTCTGATCATCAGAGGGCTAGGGATGTTTGTGCCATCATCCCTCTACTGGACGAATCAAGAGTTCCCAACCGGGAACGGATCGAAATTACTTACGATGGGCAGAAAAATCAGAAGGTTCCCATAGCCATCTATATACCGGGACCACTACCGTATGAATTAACTAAGGCTATCCCTTACAAGTACGGTGCAACAACAGTTGAGAACAGAATGGAAATTCCGTTACCCTCTATCGTGAACATTGCAGACATCAGCCGAGTAACACAAAGCGGTCGAATCTTCAACAGAGGAGTTGGAGAACCTGACAAAGAAAAGGAATTTTAGACGGAAGTTCCCAATCCACTGGCCGGTTAATCCAGTAAGCCCGACCTTGCAAAAAATGGCGATGAGATGCTAAAGCTCATCCAAAGGAGTGAATACAACATTGTTGATCAACTGTTACAGGCTCCTTCAAAGATCTCGGTATTATCACTGTTACTTAGTTCAGAAGCGCACAGGGAGGCTCTACAGAAAGTCTTGGAGCAAGCCTTAGTGGAACAGGATGTAACAATAAGACAGTTCGATAGCATTGTCTCTAACATCACTTCCTGCAATAACTTGGGATTTAGTGATGAGGAATTACCTGAAGAAGGTCGCCGACATAACATGGCGCTCAACATTACAGTCAACTGCCAGGACGGTGCTTTAGCCAGCGTACTGGTAGACATAGGGTCAGCCCTGAATGTTATGCCGAAGTCCACTTTGATGCAATTATCATTCAAAGGCCCTCCGATGAGAATCAGCGATTTTGTCGTCAAAGTATTTGACGGATCCAGAAAAATGGTTATCGGCGAAGTCGACCTTCCCATAACTATCGGTCCTCACACTTTCCAAGTCACTTTCCAGGTCATGGACATCTGGGTAACGTACAGTTGCTTATTAGGAAGATCTTGGATAAATCGGGCTGAGGCGGTCACTTCAACCCTCCACCAAAAGCTAAAGTTCGTCCGAAACGACCAACTCATCACAGTCTGTGGAGAACAGGCCTTGCTCGTAAGCAATTTATCGTCATCTACTTATGTAGAACCAGAGGGGGCAATCGGAACTCAGTTCCAAGCGCTTTCGGTACACAAGGACAGTTAATCCGAAGGGGGAACTTCGATTTCCTCGTACAAAGATGCTATCAAAGTAGTCGAGAATGCCAATACAACAGGATGGGGCAGCTTGTCATTCCTACTGACAATAAAACAAAGAGGGGTCTTGGTTTTTCTGCGACCTGTACCCAGACAGCTGCTAATAATGAAAATTTTCATCCCATTCAAAACTTCTTCCACAGTGGAGGTTTCATTCAACCGGTGACTCAAGAAGTGCATACCATCAATGAAGATGATTCATCCGATACGGAGGAAGAATGGAAGTCCTATCTCAACGAGGACGGTTACATGTCTCAGGACGAAATGCAGACTCCCTTCTGCTTTCCTGCACAAAATCAGAGATTTATACCCCGGTCAGATGTCGAAATGATATATGGAGATTGCGATTCGGAAGGATGTCGTGCTCCGCCAAACTCATTGGAGGAGGACACTCTGATGAAAGACAACTTTGACCACAACTACTATGGCCCGATGGATGGCCTGCCAATGTGGCAGCCTTACCCAGGAGACTTGGGGCAAGAAAGTCAGCCAAACAATGAAAATCAGCTGAGCATCATTAAAAAGAATACCTGCAACCCCACCATGTCATGGGTTCAACACCCAAGTTATCCTGAAAATACTCAGCACGACGATGAATTCGCAACATTTGCAGGACTAGAATTCATTAACTACGCTTTTCTCGAGGTCAATGTCATCGAGAAAGATGACTCCTCCAGTTCCAAAGAAGTGTGGGACACCTTGAGACAACCGAGTGGAAAATACGACTACATGGTCAAATACACCGCTCCTGAAAGCTCTCATATCAGGCTCGAAGACATCCAGCCGACTGGGTGGGGAGATACAGCTGAGAGTACAAATACTAAGCAAAATACTACTGAGGAATCCTCCTACGACAACTCTGCTTGGGAGACAGATTCTAATGATCCTGCTCCACCAGAAATCAGCGTCATTTCTAAAGACAAATCAAGGAAGGTACCAGACTTTGTGATTCACCGAGGAGTTCGCCGCCAATGGGTTGCTGTCGATGTTCCAAAGATTGTTTATAAGTCAAAGTAATTGTCGTCTTTAACCTTTCACCCTGCCCAGGTGAAATAGATGTTTTGATAGGGCTCGCATTCTGTAAATTTCCCTCTTCGCTTCGCCCAAAGCGACAGAGTTTTGTTTTATAGGGCTGTAGTTTCAAGAATCGACTTGTTCATCAATAAATTAACGTCGTTCTGTAATTTCCGCATTTATTGTTGTTTTCTCTTTTTGCTTTTCTTAGAAAATGGTAGTCCTTAAAAACAAAACAAATAATAAAAATAAGCAGTAATAAAAAAATACACTGCACACACTCTTGCATTCTCTCTATCTCTTCTAAACACAAATCATACCGTTATGCAGATTGCTTGTTTTAAACCCCGTTGAAACATACGATCTGATGCCTTCTCCCAACTTTGAGTTCCCGGTATTTGGGGCTGAAAAAGAAGATGACGACGAAATTCTAGAAGAGATCTCCCGACTACTCAGACAGGAGGAAAGGTCCATCAAACCTCACAAAGAGCCGTTGGAAACGGTCAACTTGGGTTCAAAATAGGAAATAAAAGAAATCAGGATTGGGGCACTGCTTAATCCGACTTCCAAAGAGAGTTTGACAAAGCTTCTCAGAGAATTCCCCGATGTGTTCGCTTGGTCCTATCTGGATATGCCAGGGTTGGATACCAGCATCGTGGAACATTATCTATCGTTGAAATCAGAATGTCCGCCAGTAAAACAAAGGTTGAGACGGACTCATTCGGACATGGCCATCAAAATCAAAGAGGAGGTACAGAAACAGATTGACGTGGGTTTCCTCGCTACGTCATAATATCCTCAATGGTTAGCCAACATCGTACCCGTCCCGAAAAAGGACGGAAAGGTCAGAATGTGTGTCGACTACAGAGATCTAAATAAGGCTAGTCCAAAGGACGACTTTCCTTTACCACACATTGACATGCTGGCAGACAGTACAACAAAGTTCAAAGTTTTCTCCTTCATGGATGGATTCTCGGGCTAAACCAGATTAAAATGGCGCCGAAAGACATGGAGAAAACTTCGTTCATTACCCCATGGGGCATCTTTTGCTACAAGGTAATGCCGTTCGGCTTAAAGAACGCCGGGGAAACCTACCGAAGGGACATGACTACTCTGTTTCATGACATGATACACAAAGAAATCGACGTGTTTGTCGATGATGTGATTGCTAAATCTAAGACAGAAGAGGAGCATGTGACCCACCTGTCAAAACTATTCGAGCGGTTGAGAAAATACACACTCCGCTTGAATCCCAACAAGTACACATTCGGTGTCCGATCAGGGAAACTCTTAGGGTTCATCGTCAGCCAGAAAGGAATTGAAGTTGATCCTGACAAGGTCAAGGCCATTCAAGAAATTCCTTCTCCAAAAACTGAAAAACAAGTCAGGGGATTCCTGGAACGTTTGAACTACATCTCCAAATTCATATTCCTCATGACCGCGACGTGCGCACCGATTTTCAAATTACTGAAAAAGAACCAGGACTGCGTTTGGACAGAAGACTGCCAAATCGCCTTCGATAGTATTAACGAAATCTGTTGAATCCTCTGATTCTGTCACCTCCAGTGGAAGGAAGACCACTGATCATCTACTTAACGGTCCTAGAGGACTCAATGGGTTGTGTACTTGGCCAACAAGACGAAACAAAAAGGAAAGAGTCTGCCATCTACTATTTGAGCAAGAAGTTCACCGACTGCGAGACTCGGTACACTATGCTTGAGAAAACTTGTTGTGCCTTGGCTTGGGCAGCCAAACGTCTTTGCCAGTACATGATTCGTCACACTACTTGGTTAATCTCCAAAATGGATCCAATCAAGTATGTCTTTGAAAAGCCTGCTCTCACGGGAAGGATTGCCCGTTGGCAGTTGTTGCTATCGGAATATGACATAGAGTACCACACTCAAAAATCCATTAAAGGAAGTATTTTAGCCGATCATTTGGCTCATCAACCGATTGACGATCAAGAATCAATTGGGTTCAATTTCCTAGACGAAGATGTCATGTATCTAAAAATGAAAGACTGCGACGAGCCGCTACCCAGTGAAGGGCCAGAACCAGGTTCCCAATGGGGACTTATCTTTGACGGAGCTGTCAATCATTACGAAAACGGAATTTGGGTAATCATTGTTACCCCTCAGGGTACCCACATTCCTTTCACCGCCAGACTTACATTCAAGTGCACGAACAAAGAGGCCGAATATGAAGCTTGTATCATGGGTCTCGAAGAAGCGATCGGCTTAAGGATTAAGAACTTGGATGTATATGGTGACTCAGCCCTGGTTATCAATCAGATCAAAGGAGATTGGAGCACATACCAATCAGGACCGATTCCTTACAAATATTACGCGAGAAGGTTGTTACCTTTCTTTGATAGAGTCGAGTTACATCATATTCCTCGTGAAGGGAATCACATGGCTGATGCATTAGCCACCCTCTCTTCCATGATTAGTGTAGGTCAATGGAATGACTTACCTAAGATTGACATAATGCGCCTAGAAAGGCCTGCTTACATCTTCACGATTGAAGCAGTCATAGACGACAAACCTTGGTATCACGATATCAAATTCTTCCTTCAGAAATAAGAGTACCCACTAGGGGCGTCCAGGAAAGACAGAAAAAAACTCAGAAGACTGGCTGGCAGTTTCTTTCTGAGCGTTGATACACTCTATAAGAGGAATTTTGACATGGTCTTGCTCCGATGTGTGGACAGACCAGAAGCAGACATGCTGATGAAAGAAATTCATGAAGGATCCTTTGGCACTCATGCCAACGGACACACAATGGTGTGAAAAATTCTGAGAGCAGGGTACTACTGGTTGACCATGGAATCCGACTGCTACAAGTACATAAGAAGGTGTCACAAGTGTCAGATATACTCCGACAAAATTCATGTACCGCCAACGCATCTGAAAGTTCTCTCTTCCCCTTAGCCTTTTTCCATATGGGGAATCGACATGATTGGCATGATCGAACCCAAGGCTTCGAACGGACATCGGTTTATCCTGGTAGCCATTGATTACTTCACCAAGTGGGTTGAAGCAGCGTCGTACGCCAATGTAACCCGACAAATGGTGGTCCGCTTTATCAAAAACAATATCATTTGCCGTTATAGTGTTCCAAGCCAGATCATTACTGATAATGGATCTAACTTGAACAATAAGATGATGAAAGAGTTGTGCGCTGAGTTCAAAATCGAACACCATAACTCATCTCCCTACCGACCCAAGATGAACGGAGCGGTAGAAGCAGCTAACAAGAACATCAAGAGGCTCGTTCAAAATATGGTTGTAACCTACAAAGACTGGCACGAGATGCTACCCTTTGCTCTTCACGGTTATCGTACATCTGTCCGCACTTCAACAGGGGCAACCCCTTTCTATCTAGTATATGGCATGGAAGCAGTGCTCCCCATAGAAGTAGAGATCCCATCAATCAGGGTATTGATGGAATCTAAGCTTACAGAAGCTGAATGGTGTCAAAGTCGACACAAAGAACTGAATCTGATCGAAGAAAAGAGAATAACGACACTATGCCACAGTCAGTTGTATCAACAAAGAATGAAGAAAGCATTCGACAAAAAGGTTCGACCTCGCGTTTTTAGGAAAGGAGACCTTGTGCTGAAGAAAATACAGTCGCTTCTCACTGATTCGCGAGGCAAATAGACTACAAATTATGACGGCCCCTATGTGGTCAAGAAAGCTTTCTCAGGCGGTGCCTTGAAACTCGCAACCATGGACGGAGAAGAATTTGGCTACCCCACAAATGTTGATGTAGTCAAGAAATACTTTGCCTAAATAAAAAAAAAACGTCTCGGTGGATTGCAAACCCGAAAGGGCGGTCCAGGCAAAAATTAGAGACATGATAAAAAATCATCCCGGTGGATTGGAAATCTCAAAGTACAATCCAGGAAAAAATTAGGGATAATGGCAAGTAACTATGTCCAACAGAGGCGATTCCCTCAGCAACAGTTACGTCGTCCATCAGAAAACTCCAGTTAAGGTCATCTTCGACAGAAGCTCAGGATGTCCGAAATTCCAAGTTGGTAGAAGGATAGTGGTCATTATGTTTCAACGTAGCCCTTTTCCCTGTAAATTACCATTTTCTAACTTTGTATATACTCTTTGGAATCACGCGTTTGGATGATTTCCATCCTATCAATAAAATTTGAGCCCTAGTGCTTTTGTTTGTAATTCTCATTTGTTTTAGCTTTACAGAACAACATTTTAATATGATTAACGATTCTTGAAATAAAACAAAAATAAATTTACTTGTAAAACTTTTTCTGTTTTCAAAATAAAGATGGCAATTTCTTTTGATTATTGAACATCGAAAGAACATCGATCGTTTCTCCAGAAGCAATTGAGCTTCAAAGTGCAGAATCGAAGTACTCCTTCTAAACTTGTGCGTCTGAACGAAGGATCAGTTATGACAGATGCGAATACTCCGTCTGACATCTTCGGCCGAGTTCTTACCTCCTAAGCCCGACCAACGGTAGCTCCCTGCAGGGACTATCTCTCCTAAGCAAGGCAGAATTGCTATCGTGAACCAAGGATACCTTTTCATCTCCCACTGTGGTCGAGTATCCAGACGTGTTCATTCATTAAGTCTGTATGTCGTGTCAATTTTGTCAGCATATATATACATACATCATGCATTATTATTTTACATGCATATTCATATCACTATCACTCTGGTCAATCTTGTCCCCTCAGTGGTAAAGTCTTCTTGTCAATCGAGTTGTCAGTTCTTCCCTCGTCAAGAAGTGACACATCTGAGCAATTTCTCTTCCAGTTTATTTCTGGATTGAAACCGGTTTTTTACCACTTTGATAACTTGAACCTCTGAAAAGCCAGAGAACCACCAGCCAACGTCACTCTTCGCCATTGAAGATGATATCTTCCCTTTCCCGGATTAAGGAAAATCCCTAGAGAAAGCCTCTCAACCAAGGACTTTCGGCAGCACATTGGTTCTTCTATTCAGAAAATCAATGTCAACAAAGTCACCGCCACCTCAAAGTGGGTCACATCATATGGCATTTCCCGAGAAGATCCCGAGAAAAGTATGACGTAATATTCCCAGTAGACTCGTCAAATGGCATCTCCCCAGGAAAATTCGGCGAGAAGTTTGAGGAAAACCGCTACGAATAGCGTCCCTTGTCAATAAAGTTTATTGACAAAAGAAACTTAGACCAGTTCCTTGGTAGGAAACCAAGAACGAGGGGAAGTTTATATCAGAAACTGAGACGAGTTCCTTGGTAGGAAACCAAGAACGAGGGGAAGTTTATATCAGAAACTGAGACCAGTTCCTTGGTAGGAAACCAGGATCGAGGGGAAGTTCATTTCAAAAGAAAACCAAGACCAGTTCCTTGGCTAAAGACCAGGATCGAGGGGAAGTTTTACCTTTTTTGAGCATCATTGCTTCGCAAAAGAGGATGAACGCGCAAGCTACCTTTCATAGCAAACCATCAAAATTTCGAGTATTCCGATATTTAATCCTCTTGCACCCCGAATGCCCGAATACCTTCGCCAGTCCCACCTTCGGGTCCAAGAAGATTAAATAGGGGCATCCGTCATACCCCAAATTTTGACCACTAAGATTCCCCATCATTGTGCAAATCATTATCACAATATGGATGGATCATTAGCCTCCCCAAAGATGGGTGAACCTCCACTACAATCAAAATTAGGGTTTTAAGCCCTCACAGAGCTCTTAGACAAAGGATCAATCAAGGAATGACATGATCTTCAACATGTCTAGCCTCTCAAACATCTACAAAGGATCAAGAGGACTCCCACTTCAAGGATTAAGCACAAGGCTGCTTCCTTCTAGGTGGATTAAGCCTCAAGATTGCCAGTGTCACCAAATTAGGGTTTTGGTCGACCAGGGCCTCCAGATGGAAATTTTCCTCTAGACATGAGCCAATGCTTCAAAGCATAACCTAGGATGCTCCAAGGGACATCATGAACCCAATCACCAAGTCAAATTAACCTCAGGGGATGCATTTATCCAAAATCAGGAATTAGGGTTTCTTGACCTAATTCACCCCTAAGTTGACTTTTGGGACAAATCAGGAGCCAAGACCTCAAGAGAGGATTTGAGGGTCTCTAATACACCACATTTATCCATTTGCAACAATGGATTGATCCAAGAAGCTTGAGCAACAAGTTTTGATTTCATCTGAACCACAGTTAGGGTTTCGCGAGAAAAGTCAACTGTAGCTTTGACTTTTGACCAGGAAATGTTCCCAAACCCTAGGACATGATTCAATACACCCTATAACACCTATGAAATCAATCCATCAAGTTTTATTTAGGTCAAGGACATGATTTCCTAAAGGATTGCACAGTTTGGAATTCATCCGATAAAAAGTCAACTGTGCACAAAAGTCAACTTTGACTTTTTGGGATTTTTCATAAAAATGGTTTTTTAACCCTAAAATGATGTTAATGTATGATTGGAATCATCATTCATCAAGAAAAATCAAGAAAAGTTGGATAACTTGTAAAAGGGGTAACCATAAAAAACTTAGAAATTTTCTAAGTTATGAATAAAGTGGCTAGGGTACCAACTTTGAAGGATCATAACTCCTAAACCACAAAGCCATTTTTCCTCATCCAAACCTTGATTTGTAGATCTCATGGCCCTCTACAAAAGCTTAAAACTGACCTCCCTCCAAATTCATCATGGATTTTGAGTTATGGAATGATCAAAATCACACAAAGTGAAAATGTCACTTTTTTCCAACACTTAGTGAAATTTTCACTAAGTCAGAATCTGCCTTACTTTTTTCCAAATGTAGGGACATTTTTCACTTGGATCCAAGAAGTATCAAAACCAAATATGATCAAATAGTTGTTGTATATTATGAGGGCTTTCCAAAGTGGCCAAGAGCATCACCAAATTCCACTTGAGCCATAGGATATGACTCTGGCAATATGCCTTGCTGAAAACTGCCAAGGCTAGGCAGAATTTTGCATTTTTGCTCGATTTGGCAAAATCAGCCAATTCCAAGCCTTGTCATCATCTTGGACACATCTGAGGATCAAATCTAAAGGGGACAAACACTGAGCCAAGCCTCCAAAGTCCTTGGGACATGAAGTAGCATGCCAAACCTAAAAATCCCTAAAAGAGGGACAAGACTCCAATTTTGGATTGGAGCATTTAATGGATGTTTAGAGGTGGCATGGACTGAGCTATTTGCAACTAAATTCAGTCAAGAATGATCCAAAAACTAGGGAACCAAAGGCCTTTGCTCTAACCTCTAGTCAATGGCTAGAGGAGACTTGGATTCTCATTTACCAACATTGGCCAAACCTCTGCTGTGGTTGACATTCACTATTGATCCCAAAACAAACTTGCTCTACTATAAATAGAGCTCATTTATGCTCAGTTTGAGTACACCAAAGCCATCAAACAGATGCTTTCCTCAAAATCTCTTTCTCTTGGAAAAAATGCCTTCTTTAGCAAGGTAACTCTGAGTTTTTGAGTTAGAGAGCGATTCCAACCAAACCAATCACACACACACACCTACCTCATATATGTCATATATAAGTTGTCCAAACTCTCTCAAGTGACCTGTAATCCTTAAATCACAAAGTCACATATCAAAACTTCAAAATAGGTCTTTTGTACATTTTCAAGCCATGTCTTGATTCAATCACTTTCCAAACCAGATAAAACCTCAAACACACTCCAAATAACATCCTTGGACTGTCCCAAATGGTTCCCCCCATCTGGAACACCATTTGAGAGAGTTGCTATTTTGGCCATTTTAACCCCTTTTGCAAGAAAGGGCCAGTTTGTGTTTTTGCAGGTTCTAGCTGATTCCACTCACCCTAAAAGCTTCTAAAGGACCATTTGAGAGTGTCCAAAGCATCAAATCATTTCTGGAACAAGAGGCTTGACAGATTACACTAAAACTCCAAAAAGCTCAAAAGGAGGTAAGCCTCATGACTTGAACTTTCCAAAATATGCATTGTTTTGAGGTCCACTGATCATATATATGTCATATATGTTGTGTTTGAACCAATTGATCACGTAATTCATGCTTGTATCAAAGTGTAGCATAGAAAATGCAATTATAGGTCTTTTTTAAAACCCTTATCGGATTTTGAGGAGGAATCATGATCTAAAAAAAATACCACTACCATTGGATTCCTTGTGAAATTCTAGGCCAGATGCATATAAATTTTGTCCCCAAACATGGAGAAATGAGAAATTTATGGACCTTCTCGTTTCTTGGCAAAACTTGCCTTGCCTTGCCTTGACCAAGCATTGAAAACAAGGCAAGCCTTGTATATTTGTGGTTTCACTTCAAGTAATTGATGTATCACCACCCCAGTGGTAAGGCGCGCGCCCTATAACCTTGAGGTCGTGGGTTCAAACCTCCACCCATGCCATTTTGTATTTTTCACATTTTTGCTATTTTTCCAATATTTTCATGTTTTATTAATTAATTGGAAAATTAATAACTCCTTCAATTTTAATTATTTTTTATTGGTTCTTATTGCAAAAAATCACAAAAATGTTAAAATATTTTATTCCATAAAAAAATTAATTTTATATTAGTTATTTAATATAATTAGTATTTTTGTGAATAAATTCCTTTTTTAATTATTTTTTAAACATTTAAAAGTGAATATTTACTTTGAAAATCAAAATCAAATGAGTTTTAATTCATCTTGTGATTAAAACCTCATTTTTCAAACTTAAAACCAAAATCACAAGTTGTTTATTCAAACTTATTTGGCATTTTCATCATTTTTTATTAATTTTCTTTGAATAATTACATTAAAAAATGATGAAATTAGGGTTTTGTTGATCTTCACTCTATAAAACTTTTTCAAACACTCATGGGCCTCTAATAGAGTGTAAGACCCAACCCTTTGTAAATACAAACCTATTTTGGGCCTCACTTATTGTATAAGTCCCGTTGTATTTTGAAAAAGTTCGGCGCGATCATCGCCCGTTGAAAACAAACCATTTGGGCCTCTCCTCGAGCTATAAGACCCATTCAAAATCTTTGGGCCTCTAATAGAGTGTAAGACCCAATCCCCTTTTAATCAAAATCTTTTGGGGCCTCAGATATTGTATAAGTCCCTCTGCGTTAAATGAAAACCTCGGCGTGATCGCCATTTGAAAAATCAAACCCCTGGGCCTACCCTCGTGTTATAAACCCCATTTATTTTCTTTTAAACTTTTTGGGCCTCTTGAGAGAGTGTAAGACCCATCCCCTTTGTACATAAAACTTTTCCTGGGCCTCAGTCGCTTGTATAAGTCCCTGTACAAAACGACAGTGCGATCACTGATAAAACCCTGGGTCTCTCCTTGAGCTGTAAGCCCCAATTTTCCTTTCAAAGCCCTTTCTCCTTTGATTATGTAATATACTGTTGTTTCCAACTATTCTTTGTTGAACAACTAACAATACAACATGGAAGCTCTACAACCGAGTAAGTGTTTACCCGCTTTCATTTACCGCTTTCATATGTATATAACTGTACTGTGGGGTTGTTTCACTGTAAGTCTTCTTTCATAAACTCATATCAACTGTGTAATAATAGTATAGATATTTAGAGTTTCTCCGGCAACTACGTCTAGAACTAGACAAAACCTCGCCTCCTTACATCAACATTAGATAACTAGATCTAAGGAATTTCCCCGTGAACAGTTCATATACAGAAGGACATTGTTCCATGTGAAACCCCTTCTGGAACTGTTCATCAGCCTCTTCTTGGGCTTAGTGCAAGGACCCGCAGGCTTCCTAAAAGCATCCCCACCTCCTCTTGGGCGTTGTACAAGGACTCGTCGGCTTGTTAGAAGTTTTCACAGCCTCCTCTTAGGCTTCGTATAATGATTCTTCCTCTGGGAAGATAGCCTCCTCTTGGGCTTCGTACAAATTGTCCCTCGGCTTCTTAAATGTTTCCAGCCTCCCCTTGGGCTTCGTACAAATTGTCCCGACGACCTCCTAGAAGTATAGGAACAGAAATTAGTCATCTTAATAGAACATTTTTTCAAGAGTCTAGATCTCACTACTACTATTTCTTAAGCATAGTACAAAAGATAGAATTCGTAGACTCGGATAGTCTAAAGCTCCTTTGGATTCCCCGTTTCCTAGAGAAGAGGAAATAATCCCCACCCTCAGATCCAATCTATGTGGATACCATTACTCATATAAGAACTGTTTTTCTCTTTGAAACCAACACACTGGTCACTCAACTGAAACAGTTGCCCCAACCTCCATCTCGGGCTTCATACGAGATACAAAAAGACTCTCTCATTGAGTTATCCAACTTTTCAGCCTCCATCTCGGGCTTCATACGAGATACAAAAACTCTCTTGTCGAGTTAACCCCTTTTAGCCTCTATCTCGGGCTTTGTAAGAGACAAATAAAAAACACCCTCTTGTTGGGTCAACAGCCTTCTCTTAGGCTTTGTACAATGATTCTCCCCAGCGGAGCTAAAACTTTCAACCTCCATCTCGGGCTTCGTACGAGATACAAAAACACTCTCTTGTTGAGTATAAAAGACCCTCTTGTTGGGGCACAAACCTTTTAGCCTCTATCTCGGGCTTCGTACGAGATACGAAAACACTCTCTTGTTGAGTATAAAAGACTCTCTTGTTGAGTCAAACAACTTTTAGCCTCCACCTCTAGCTTCATATGAGACACCAAATCACTCTCTTGTTGAGTATAAAAGACTCTCTTGTTGAGTCAAATCACTTTTAGCCTCTATCTTGGGCTTCGTACAGGACACACAAAAAGACTCTCTTGTTGAGTCAAACCCGTTTAGCCTCAATCTTGGGCTTTATACAAGATAGAAAGAACATTTTCCCCAGAAAAGTCAACCTTTTAGCCTCCTCTTAGGCTTTGTATAAGGAAACCCCAGTTGAGACAATCAACCTTTTAGCATCAAATCATTCTTTGGTCACAACATACAAACATCAACCACTCCTTTTTCCCCATCTAATTGATGTAAGCGGCAAGCCTCTAGATTATTTACATCTATGCCACTGTCCCTCTTTTAGCATGAGAAATTCCTAAGGAAATATGGTGTTGCTCTAAACTGAGTTAAAGTCTTCTCCTTCAGGTTAAAACCCTTATAAAGGAAATTATGGCATTGCTGGATTCACATATCCCAGTTAAAGTAATTCTCCTTTATAATCAGTCACCCAATTGTTGTGACAAACAGACCCCTTTAGAGATGACAAATTCTCTCTAAAGTCAAAACCCTTTAGCTTCATATCTTGGGCTTTAAACAAGATACAAACAGACTCTTTAGCTTCATATCTCGGGCTTTGAACAAGATACAAACAAATCACCTTTAGCTTCACATCTTGGGCTTCGAACAAGATACATATCACTTTTAGCTTCACATCTTGGGCTTTGAACAAGACACCAAAACACCATTTCCTCCCATATAATAGGAGGAAGCACGATCGCTCTAATTTCCCTGTTTCGGTAAACGGGAATACGTAGGCATGAGATTGAAAGAAAAATCTTAGCGAGCACACAAATAAAAAAAAACCAAAGTCTCTTACCTCTACCCAATATAGCACAATATCCTAACAAATTCCCCATGAACAACCCCGATATTTCATTTCGAAAAAAAATAAGCAGAGAGAGGCCCCATATCCACATGGCATCTGTAAAACAACAGTTTTGACCGTTTAACCTCAGTTTGCAAGCAGGGTTAGTTGGAGACATCTATTTCCCTTCCTTCATCAACTTCAATAGGATAAAAAATGAATCGACCTGTATTCCCCCCAAAGAGCGACAGTGCTTAAGAACCACGTCCAAAATCGCTCGCTACAACACGGAACTAGGGCGGTCACTTCGACACTTCACTAGAAACTGATGTTCGTCAAGAATGACAAATTAGTCACAGTATGCGGAGAACAGGCCTTAATCGTGAGTAACTTATCATTATTCTCATGTGTAGAACCAGAAGTGGTTGTTGGAACCCAGTTCCAAGCACTCTCGATGAGCAATGAGAATCAATCAGAAAGAGGGACGTCGATTTCCTCATACAAAGACGTCCTCGAAGTGATCAAGAGTAATGACATAAAAGGATGGGGACAGATTGTCACTCATACGAATAACAAGACAAAGAAAGGACTTGGTTTCTCTTCAACCTTTACCCAGACTACAAAGAAGAACGAAACTTTTCGTCCCATTCAGGATTTCTTCCACATCGGAGGTTTCCTCCACCTAGTGTCTCAAGAAGTACACACCATCAATGAGAACGACTCCTCTGATACGGATGAGGAGTCGAAGTCTTATCTCAACGATGACGGTTATATGTCTCAGGGAGTGTCATACCCCAAATTTTGACCACTAAGATCTCCCATCATTGTACTAATCATAATCACAATATGGAGGAACCATTATATTTCATCAGTCTCCCCAAAGATGGGTGAGCATCCACTACAATTAAAATTAGGGTTTGAAGCCCTCTCAAAGCTCTTAGACAAAGGATCAATCAAGAAATGACATGATATTCAACTTGTCTAAACCTCTCCAACATCTACAATGGATCAATAGGACTCCCACTTCAAGGATTAAGCACAAGGCTACTTCCTTTTAAGTGGATCAAGCCCCAAGATCGCTAGTGTCACCAAATTAGGGTTTTGGTCGACCAGGCCCTCCAGATGGAAATCCTCCTCTGAGCATAAGCCAATGCTTCAAGGCATAACCTATAATGCTCCAAGGGACATCATAAACCCAATCATCAAGTCAACTTTGCCTCAGGGGATGCATTCATAAAAAATCAGGAATTAGGGTTTCTTGACCTAATTCACCCCTAAGTTGACTTTTAGGGCAAATCATGAGCCAAGACCTCAAGAGAGGGTTTGAGGGTCTCTAATATACTATGTTGATCCATTTGGAACAATGTATTGATCCAAGAAGTTTGAGCAACAAGTTTCAATTTCATCTGCACCACAATTAGGGTTTCGCGAGGAAAGTCAACTGTAACTTTGACTTTTGACCAGGACATGCTCCCAAGCCCTAAGACATGATTCAATATACCCTATGACACGCATGGAACATGTCCATCAAGTTTGATTTAGGTCAAGGACATGATTTCCTAAAGAATTGCACAGTTTGGAATTCATCTGATAAAAAGTCAACTGTGCACAAAGGTCAACTTTGACTTTTTGAGATTTTTCACCAAAATGGATTTTTAACCCTAAAATGATGTTAATGTATGATTTGAATCATCATTCATCAAGAAAAATCAAAGAAAGTGGGATAACTTGTAAAAGGGGTAACCATAAAAACCTAGAAAAATTTCTAAGTTATGGAAAAAGTAACACTAATGTGCCAACTTTGGAGGACCATAACTCCTAAACCACAAGGCCATTGTGCCCCATTCAAAGCTTTATTTATAGATCTCATTGCCCTCTACAAAAGCTTCATACTGACCTATGTCCAAATTCCTCATGGATTTTGAGTTATGGAGTGATCAGAATCAAGAAAAGTCACTTTGTTCCAACACTTGGTGAAAATTTCACTAAGTCAGATTTTACCCTACTTTTTGCCAAATGTAGGGGGATTTTTCACTTGGATTCAAAAGAGATCAAAACCAAACATGTTCAAACAGTTGTTGTATAATGTAAGGGCTTTCCAAAATGGCCAAGAACATTACCAAATTCAATTTGAGTCATGAGATATGACATTGGCAAGTTGCCTTGTTGAAATCTGTCAAGGCAAGGCAGATTTTGCATTTTTGCTTGATTTGCCAAAATCAGCCAAATCCAAATGCTCCTATCCACTTGGACACCTCTGAGGATTGAATCTAAAGGGGAAAATCACTGAGCCAAGCCTCCAAAGTCTTTGGAACAAGAAATAGCATGTTGAACCTAGAATTGCCAAAATAGGGACAAGACTTCAATTTTGGATTGGAGCATTCAATGGAAGCATCAAGGTGGCATGGACTGAGCCATTCTCAACTAAATTCAGTCAAGACTTATCCAAGACCAAGGGAACCACAGCCATGTGCCCTAACCTCCAGTCAATGGCTAGAGGAGACTTGGATTTCCATTGGACAACATTAGCCAAACCTCTGCTGCAGTTGCCATTCACTGTGGATCCCAAAACAAACTTGCTCTACTATAAATAGAGCTTAATTGTGATCAGTTTGAGTACACCAAAGCCATCAAACAGATGCTTTCCTCAAAACCTCTATCTCTTGGCAAAAATGCCTTCTTTAGCAAGGCAACTTTGAGTTTTTGAGCTTGAGAGCTTTTCCATCACAATTAATCACACAAACACCTCATATATATCATATGTAAGCTGTGCAAACTATCACAAGTGACCTGTAATCACAAAATCACAAAGTCACTTCTCAAAACCTCAAAATAAGCTTTTTTTTGCATTTTTCAAGCCATGTCTTGATTCAGTCACTTTCCAAACCAGATAAAACCTCAAACACACTCCAAATATCATCCTTGAACTGTCCCAAATGGTTCCCCCCATCTAGAACACCATTTGAGAGAGTTGCTATTTTGGTCACTTTTGACCCCTTTTGCAAGAAAGGGACTGTTTGTGTTTTTGCAGGTACCAGTCAATTCCAATCATCCTAAAAGCTTCTAAGGGATCATTTGAGTGTGTCTAAAGCATCAAATTATTTCTGGAACAAGAGGTTTGACAGATTGCACAAAAGCTCCAAAATCTCAAAAAAAGAGGTAAGCCTCACAACTTGTAATCTTTGAATCATGCAATGATTTGAAGTCCACTGATCATAAACATCTCATACATGTTGTATATGTTGTGTTTGAGCTAATTCACCATGTAATCCATGCTTGTACCAAGTTGTAGCATAGAAAATGCAATTATAGGTCATTTTCAAAACCACTATCGGGTTTTGAGGAGGGAGTGTGATCTAAAAAAACTACCACCACCATTGGATTCCTTATGAAATTCTAGTCCAGATGCATATAAATTTTGTCTCAAACCATTAAGAATTGAGAAAGTTATGACCTTCACGTTTCTGAGCCAAAACTTGCCTTGGGCCAGGCCTAAAACCAAGGCATGACTTGTATATTTGTTGTTTTGTTTCAAACAATGGAAGTATCACCACCCCAGTGGTAAGGCGCGCGCCTTGTAACCTTGAGGTATTGGGTTCAAACCCCACCTATGCCATTTTGTGTTTTTTCACATTTTTGCCATTTTTTCCAATATTTTCATGGTTTATTAATTAATTGGAAAATTAATAACTCTTTCAATTTTAATTATTTTTTATTGGTTCTTTTTGCAAAAAATCACAAAAATGTTGAAATATTTTATTCCACAAAAAAATTGAGTTTATATTTTTTATTTAATATAATTAGTATTTTTGTGAATAAATTCATTTTATTTGTTTTTAAACATTTTAAAATGAATATTCATCTTGAAAAATCAAGACCAAATGAGTTTTAATATCTCTTGTGATTTATACCTCATTTTTCAAACCTTAAACAAAAATCACAAGTGGTTTATTCAAACCTATTTGGTATTTTTCATTGATTTTCTTTAAATATCTAGTTTTAAAGAATAAAATTAGGGTTTCTTTGATTTTCACTCAAACAAATCATTGTTAAACTTTTTGGGCCTCTATTAGAGTGTAAGACCCAATCCCCTTTTAACCAAAACCATTTGGGCCTCACTTATTGTATAAGTCCCTCTGCGTTAAAAGAAAACCTCGGCGCGATCGCCATTTTAAACGAAAAATCATCTGGGCCTACCCCCGTGTTATAAGCCCCACTCTTTTCTTTAAACCTTTTGGGCCTCTAATAGAGTGTAATACCCAATCCTTTTTTGACCAACTCATTTTTTGGGCATCAGTGTATTGTATAAGTCCCGATACCATAAAAAACAAACGGCACGATCGTCGCCAGTTGAAAAAATAACCTTTTGGGCCTCTCCTCGAGCTATAAGACCCATTCAAAACCTTTTGCGCCTCTATTAGAGTGTAAGATCCAATCCCCTTTTAACCAAAACCTTTTTGGGCCTCAGATATTGTATAAATCCCTTCACGTTAAAAGAAAATCTCGGCGCGATCGCCATTTCAAACGAAAAGTCAACTGGGCTTACCCTCGTGTTATAAGCCCCACTCTCACTCTTTTTCTTTAAACTTTTTGGGCCTCTTGAGAGAGTGTAAGACCCGTCCCTTTGTACAGAAAACCATTTTTGGGCCACAGTCACTTGTATAAGTCCCTCTGTACAAATTCAAACAGTGCGCTCACTGATAAAACCCTGGGCCTCTCCTTGAGCTGTAAGCCCCAAATCTTTCTTTTTCAAAGTACTTTCTCCTTTGATTTTGAATATACTGTTGTTTTCAATCTTTCTTTGTTGAACAACTAACCAAACAGCATGGAAGCTCTACAACCGAGTAAGTGGTTATTGCTTTCATTTACCGCTTTCATATATATATATATAACTGTATTGTGGGGCTGTTTCACTGTAAGTCTTCTTTCATAAACTCATATCAATTGTGTAATAATAGTATAGATATTTAGAGTTTCCCCGGCAACTACGTCTAGAACTAGGTGACGCAGTTTCGTTTATTCGTAGAAATAGACAACTAGATCCCCAATAGGATCACTAGATACAGTCTTCTCTTCGACTGTCCTTATTAGGAGTTGTCAAGAAACTCTACTCCCAGAGATGAATGTATTCTCCGTGAATGGCATCTTTGAGTTTCTTCCAAATTCTCGAACTTTCCTGGCTTGATCTATTCCTCGTGAATAGCCTGTCTTGAATTTCTCTGGGTTTGGGGACCCACGGGCTTCTTAAAAGCATCAGCCTCGTCTTGGGCATCGTACAAGGACCCACAGGCTTCCTAAAAGCAACCCTGCCTCCTCTTGGGCTTAGTACAAGGACCCGTAGGCTTCTTAAAAGTTTCCAGCCTCCTCTTGGGCTTCGTACAAATTGTCCCGACGACCTCCTAGAGGTATAGGAACAGAACTTAGTCATCTGCATAGAACAGTCCTTTCAAAGAGTCTACTACTGTTTCTCAAAGCATAGTACAAAAGATGACACTCTAGACTTGGACAGTTTAATCTCCTTGAGTCTCGAAGATATTCTCAAGTGACCCCTTCGTTAAATAGGAAGAAAACCCGTAGACTCGGACAGTCTCAATACCCTTCGGATTTCCCACTTCCTTAATGAACAGGAATAACCCGGATCCTTGAATCAAACCCTTGAGTACAGTTGCTCATATAAGAACTGATTTTCTCTTTAAAATCAGTATACTGGACCTGTCACTCAACTGAAATAGTCACCATAGCCTCCTCTTGGGCTTTGTACAAAGATTCTCCCCAGCGGAGTCAAACAACGTTTAGCCTCTCTCTCGGGCTTTGTACGAGACACATAAGAGACTCCCTCGTTGAGTCAATCACCCCTTTCGACTCCTTCTCGGGATTTATACGAGATATAAAAAGGTTCTTATTGAGCCAAACAAATTTTATCCTTCATCTCGGGCTTTGTACGAGATACCAAAAGACTCCATCGTCGAGTCAAAATCTTTTAGCCTCTCTCTCGGGCTTTGTACGAGATACATATTAGCCTCCTCTTAGGCTTTGTATAAGAAAACCACTGGTTGATCCAATTAACCTTTTAACATCAAAGCTGTGCCTCGTTCACAGTACACAAACATCAACAACTCCTTCATCTAATCGCTGTAAGTGGCAAGCCTCTGGATCATCTACATCCATGCCACTGTCCCTCTTTTAACATGAGAAATTCCTAAAGAAAGATAACATTTCTCTACACTAAGTTAAAGTCTTCTCCTTCAGGTTGAAAATCCCCTTTAAAGGAAATTATGGCATTGCCGGATTCACAAATCCCGATTAAAGTAATCCTCCTTTACAGTCAGTCACCCAACAGTTGTGACAAACAGACCCCTTTAGATGACAAATTCTCTCTAAGGTAAACACTTTCAGCTTCACATCTTAGGCTTTGAACAAGATACAAACCACCTTTCGCTTCACGTCTTGGGCTTTGAACAAGACACCAAAACAACCATTTCCTCCCATAGAATAGGAGGAACTACGAACGCTCTGATTTCCCTGTTTCGGTAAACGGGAATACGTAGGCATAAGATCGAAAGAAAAGATCTTAGCGAGCACACTAAACAAAATCCCAAAATCCCATACTCTCATATATCTATCAAAAAGCATCAGTCCTAACATCCTAATCCTTGTTCCCCGCCAGAAACCTGTCTTTCAAAATAACACAAGAAAGGCCCCACCACATTGATCGCATCCGTAACTTAACAGACCGCTGTTTAAACTCAGTATGCAAGCAGGGTTAATTGGAGACATCTATTTCCCTTCCTTCATCACCTTTAATAGGATAAAAAATGAATCGACCTGTAGTAAACTCAACCGCAGGGAGCGACCGCGCTTAAGAACCGCGTCCAAAATCGCTCGCCATAGGGATAGCGCACACACCATTTTATTTTCTGAAACAGAGCCCGATATATACCGAGGTCAGACTTCAGGATGATCTATGGAGATTGTGATCCTGAAGGATGTCGTGCTCCACCCAACTCATTAGAGGAAGACACCCTGATGAAAGACAACTTTGACTACGATTATTATGGTCCCCTGGATGACTTGCCTATCTGGAAGCCATACACGGAAAACTTGGGGTGTCATACCCAAAATTTTGACCATCAAAATGTCCCATCATTGTGTAAGTCATCATCACAATATGGATGTACTTACATGCCTCATCAATCTCCTCAAAGATGGTTATGCATTCACTACAAACAAGAATTAGGGCTTTGAGCCCTCTTAGAGCATTTAGACAAGGATCAATCAAGAAATGACATGATCTTCAACTTGATTAACCTCTCAAACATCCATGAAGGATCATGAGGACTACCACCTCAAGAATCAAGCACAAGGTTGCAGCATTCCAAGTGGATCAAGCCTCCAGATCGCCTGTGTCACCAAAATTAGGGTTTTGGTCGACTGAGGCCTCCAGATGAAATTTTTCATCTTGGCATGAGCCAATACCTCAATATATGGTTCAATAAGCTCAAAAGATCTCAAGAGCCCATCCACAATGGCCAAAATACCTTCAAAGTCCATCTATCAAAAAATCAAGAATTAGGGTTTCTTGACCTAATTCACCCCTAAGTTGACTTTTGGGAAAAAACATGAGCCAAGACCTCAAGACATGATTTAAGGGTCTCCAATACACCACATTGATCCATTTGCAACAATGTATTAACCCAATAATCTTGATCCAAAAGTTTCAGTTTCATCTGGACCACAATTAGGGTTTCGAGGAAAAAGTCAACTGTACCTTTGACTTTTTGACCAAGTCATGCTCCCAAACCTTGGGATATGAATCAATACACCCTATAACACCTATGGACTATATCCATTAGGTTTGATTTAGGTCAAGGGCTTGATTTCACAAAGGATCGCACAGTTTGGATTTCATCCGATAAAAAGTCAACTGTGCACAAAATCAAGTTTGACTTTTTGGAAATTTTCACAATTATGGTTCCTTGACCCTAAAACAATGTTAATATGTGATTTGAATCATCATTCACCAAGAAAAATCAAAGAAAGTGAGTTAACTTGTAAAAGGGGTAACCATAAAAAACTTAGAATTTTTCTAAGTTATGGAACAAAGTGGCAAGGGTACCAACTTCCAAGGACCATAACTTGAGATCCAAGCAACCATTTTGTATGGTCCAAAGATGGATTTGTAGCTCTCATTACATACTTTAAAAGTGTCAACAATATCTCATTCCAATTCCTCATGGACTTTTAGTTATGGAGTGATCAAAATGGCTGAAAACATAAAAATGATACTTTTCCAACACTTAGTGAAATTTTCACTAAGTCAAAATCTGCCTTACTTTTTCCATATATAGGGACATTTTTCACCTTGATCCAATTAAAACCAGGTCTAGGGGTGGAAATCAGAGTTGAAGTATGCCATGAGGGCTTTCCAACAAGTACCAGATCATCTCTAAATTCCATTTGAGCAAGGAGATACAACCCTTGGAACATGGCATCCTGAACTGGTTTTTACAAGGCATAATTTGTGCATTTTGCTCGATTTATCCAAATCTGATAAATCTAAGCCTTGTCATCCATTTGGACACATCTGAGGATAAAACAAGAAGGGAATGATCTGATCCCCAAGCCTCCAAAGTCCAAGAATCTACAATAGCCATGCCAAACCTAAAAAGGCTACAAAGATGCCAAAACTCCAATTTTGTTTCCAAGCCTTTAATGAATGCATCAAGGTGGCATGAACAGAGGCTATTCCAACTAAATTCAGTCCAAACTTATCTCTGAACCAAAGCTACAAAGCATGTGCTCTAATCACAAAGTCCCCTTTCAAAACCCCAAAATTGGACTTTTTGCATTTTTCAAGCCATGTCTTGATTCAATCACTTTCAAAACCAGATAAAACCTCAAACACACTTCAAATATCATCCTTGAATTGTCCCAAATGGTTCCTCTCATCTGGAACACAATTTGAGAGAGTTGCCCTATTGGTCACTTTTGCCCCTTTTGCAAGAAAGAGCTCAAACTTGTTCCTAAGGATTCCAGCAGGTTCTAACCATTCTAAAAGCTTCCAAGGGATCAATTAAGAGTGTCCAAAGCATCAAATTACTTCTGGTACAAGAAACTTGGTAGATAGCACAAAAAGCTCCCAAAGAGGTAAGCACCACAACTTGAACTCTTTGAATTATGCATTGCTTTGAAGTCTACTGATCATAAACATCTCATACATGTTGTATATGTTGTGTTTGAACCAATTCATCATGTAATTCTTGCTTGTACCATGAGGTAGCATAGAAAATGCAAACCATGGCCTATTTTGATGCGGTGTTTTCGCAAGTATACGAATCGCGCCAGAGTAAGATAAAAGATTATCGATCCCATAGAGACCAAACGTCAATCTATCGATTTCTACCATTACGATGGTTATCTAAGGCAAATCAATCAGGAGTTCGTGAGTGCACAATAAAAGCAGAGTAAAGTACAAAGATATAAAATTCAATAAACAACAGGCTTGAATGTAATTCACACAGTCAGATAATATTCCAAATGCTTGTAAATAGAGCTACTTATGGGGTAATGTTTTCTACTTATGAAAAGAACTAATTTAACGGGAACTGTCGCTTTTGCGTATTCAGAACCGCGTTTATCCCTTAATCGAACCCTCTTATTGTCACTTATAAAAAGGCGCGCATTGCGTTAAAGTAATAAACCTGTTTTTAAGAAATATAGTTTCTTGACTCAGTTGAAAAGTATTTTGACTTGGAACTTTTAACAAAAAGAGGTTCATGCGAACCAGACTTTAAACCCATAAACGCGTCCGAAAATAGTTTAAAAATCGTTTTTCTAAAGTAATAAAAAGTCCTACTTAACTAGACAAAGCGCTTTCTCATCCTTTGAACAGTGAAGACTAACCAAGTTTAACCAAAGGTTGGACGGCTTTCGATCTTACCCAACAGAAATAAAGTACAGAAAACTTGTGTCAAAAATCAAAATAACCCCTCAACATTTCTATCGACACATTGTATAGAATATTACTTTAACTATGATCCTTACATTCTAACCTTTAAGATTTAACCGGACATGGAAATGTAAATAGACATGTTGAAATAGATCATGTTAAAGTAAATTCTTAAAAAGGTTTTGAAAGTAAAGCGAGTGCGAGAAATAAAGAAAGTAAAGCGAGTGCGAGAAAATAAAGAAAGTAAAGCGAGTGCGAGAAAATAAAGAAAGTAAAGCGAGTGCGAGAAAATAAAGAAAGTAAAGCGAGTGCGAGAAAATAAAGAAAGTAAATGCTGAACTTGTAAATGAAACCTGCTCCAAATCGGAGGCTTTAAATCTGGTACAACTGGAAATAAATGACTGGAAATGAAAATGGCGGCAGGATTAACTTCTACTAGAGTGCTCCAGACTCGATTACAGACTCGATCAAACAGTGTGATAACTCCCCGATGTGAAGAGTTTATCACTTTACAATACTGAAATATATGGCTTGAGTTCTGAAACTAAGCTTGGATGAAGAAAAAGGATCAAGGACTCATCTATTTATAGCCTAGGAAAAACTATGGAAAGACCAAAGTGCCCCCAACTTCTTTTGGGAGGGAAACCATAAGACAAAGGTGGCGCCCGCCACCCCCTCATGGCGCCCGCCATGTGAAACAAGTGAAAAAGAAGTGGAGATCGTGGCAGTTAACATCAGTTGATCCTATCCAAGTCATGGCCTACCCTATGGCGCCCGCCATGGTGGATGCCATGTGTACAATTTCCTCAAAAACTAGTTTTCTTGCTCGTTTTTCTTCATTTATTCACGAGGAGCTCTGGGAATACAAAGAACCTGAAAACAAAACAAAACCCAAGCATAACACAAGAAAATAACAATAAAATCCTAAGAAATATGTGCAATTCGAGTCAAATACGTAGTGTGATTCAGTGTTATCATATTTCAAAACCACCATCGGGTTTTAAAATGGGGACCTCATATGAAAAATCTAAGGGCACCATTGGATTCCTTGTGAAATTATAGGCAAGATAGACCTAAATTTTGTCCCAATCCATGGAGAAATGAGAAAGTTATAGCCTTTACGTTTTTGGCCCAAGAACTTGTCTTGCCTTACCTTGCCCAGGCCTAAAACAAGGCATCCCTCATATATTTATGGGGTGGTTTTGATACACGGATGTATCACCACCCTAGTGGTTGCGCGCTCATGTGTTTGGCTAGGAGGTCTGGGGTTCGAATCCCCCTCGCCCCAGACCCTACTTTTTTACCACTTTTTCCATTTTTTCATATTTTTCATATTATTTTCTTAAATTATTTGAAAAATTAATTTCTCCCTCAATTTTAATTATTTTTTATTGGTTCTTTTTGTAAAAAATCACAAAAATGTTAAAATATTTTATTTCACAAAAAAATCAAATTTATATCATTTATTTAATATAGTTGATATTTTTGTAAATAAATTCATTTTTATTGTTTTTAAACATTTCAAAAAATGAATATTCACTTGAAAATCAAAATCAAATGAGTTCTAAATCATCTTGTGAATAAAACCTCATTTTTCAAACCTTAATAAAAAATCACAAGTAGTTTATTTAGATTTATTTGGTATTTTTGTCATTTCATTCATTTTATTAAAAGGATTACTTTTAAAAGAAAATGAAATTAGGGTTTCTTTGATTTTCACCCAAACAAATCTTTTTCAAACACTTTTTGGGCCTCTAATAGAGTGTAATACCCAATCCCCTTTTAACCAAAGCCATTTTAGGCCTCAGATATTGTATAAGTCCCGACACGATAAAAAAATCTCGGCGCGATCGCCAATTTCAAATAGAAATCTTTGGGCTTCTCCTTGAGTTGTAAGCCCCATCACCTGTACTAAAATAACCACTTTTGGGCATCTTGAAAGAGTGTAAGCCCCAACCCTTGTGTAAATAAACCTCTTTGGGCCTCAGTCGTTGTATAAGTCTCGATACGATATTCAAAACAACGACGCGATCACTGTTAAACCTTGGGCCTCTCCTTGAGTATAAGCCCCAACAATCTTTTCAAAACAACTTCTCTTTTGATTTAGATTCAAATATACATGTTGTTATCAAAACTTTCTTTAGTTTCTTTGAACAACTAACAATACAACATGGAAGCTTGCACACCTGTAAGTTTTTATCCGCTTTCATTTACATGCTTTAATGTATATAATTGTATTGTGGGAAGCTGCTCCCCTGTAAGTCTTCTCTCATATCCTTTTAAATACTTATCATATATCAACTGTGTATATACTAGTATAGCTATTTAGATTTTTCCCCGGCAGCTAGGTCAAGAACTAGATAAAGCCAGTTGGCCACTCTTAAATACAGTTAAAACTAGATCCCCATAGGATTTCCAGATACAGTCTTGCCTTCTCTTGGGCTTAAACAATATGGAACAAAGAGAAAGGCAATATTATTCGTGAACCTTTTCTCAGGCTGTCACTATTAGAAATTTTCAAAGAAATTCTACTCCCCAGAGTTTATCTATTCTCGGTGAATAGCATCTCTTGAGTTTCTTCAAACCTCAGAACTTTCACTAAATGATCTATTCTCGGTGAATAGCATTTCTTGAACTTTTCATGGTTTTTTGACCCACAGGCATCCTAAAAGCATCCCTGCCTCCTCTTGGGCTTTGTACAAGGACCCTCCGGCTTCTTAGAAGTTCTCATGCCTTCTCTTGGGCTTAATACAAGGACCCTGAAGACCTCTTAAAGGTATAAGACAGAACTTAGTCATCCTTTGCTAGAGTAGTCTTTCTAGTGTCAAATTACAGACCAATTTAGGGTTGATTCTCATCCCTTAATACCAAGCCTCCTCTTGGGCATCATACAAAAGATAAAACTCTTCCACACTAGTAGACTTGGACAGTCTAGATCCCCTTGAGTCTTAAAGACATTCTCAAGTTCCCTACTAACGTATGAGGAACTCTGATCATCCGATCAATTCCCAGCTGAGTTAAAACCCAGTCTCTCTCCTAAAAATTCACCAAACCAGGGTTAGTTCATCATCAGTATAACACTATCCCAAATCAGAACCTCAAGGCATCTGATATCTCAACTCTTCTGGAACCATCAGCAAGAGTTGATTCCCCACTTGGACCTGCCTCAGGATCTCAATTATCCCTGGCAAGAAGTGTTAGCCTCCTCTTAGACTTTGTATAATGATCCTTCCTTAGCGATGTTAGCCTCCTCTTGGGCTTTATACAATGGTTCTCCCCAGCGGAGCTAACTTTTTTAGACTCTCTTGTTGAGTCAATCATTTTTCAGACTCTCTTGTTGAGTCAATCACTTTTCAGACTCTCTTGTTTAGTTAATCATGTTTTAGACTCTCTTGTTGAGTCAATCACCTTTTCAGACTCTCTTGTTGAGTCAACTTTTTTAGCCTCAATCTTGGGCTTTGTACAAGACAGAAAAACACTCTCTTGTTGAGTCGATCTTTTCCAGCCTCCCATTTGGCTTGGTATAAAGATTCCCTTAGCAACAATTAGCCTCCTCTTAGGCTTTGTATAATGATTTCTCTAGCTTGTTCAGCCACAATCTTGGGCTTCGTACAGGACAGATAAAAGCACTCTCTAGTTGAGTCAAACCCTTTTAGCCTCAATCTTGGGCTTTGTACAAGACATAAATCTTCATAACCCTCTCTTAAGCTCGGGACAAACATCTTCCCCAACAGAGTCAATTCCTCCCAGCAATCTTCTATGCTTTGAGAAATACTCTCCAGCAAAGTCAAACTTATTTTAGCCTCAATCTTGGGCTTTGTACAAGACACTTAAAAATCCTCAGCCGAGTCAGTTAAATTTCCCATTTTCAGCCTCAATCTTGGGCTTTGTACAAAATAGATAAAGATTTCTTTCCCACAGAGTCAGCTTCTTTTCAGCCTCAATCTTGGGTTTTGTACAAGACACATACAAACCTCCCCGGCGGAGTCAAAATCCCTTTTAGCCTCTTCTTAGGATTTGTATAATGATATCCCCAAAGAGTCAGTCTCTTTTTTTTCCTCAATCTTGGGCTTTGTACAAGACATAAAAACACTCTCTTGGTGAGTCAATTGTTTCCAGCCTCCTCTTAGGCTTTGTATAAGGACTTCCCTAAGCGGAGTCAATCAACTTCTTAGCTTCAACCTTGGGCTTTGATCAAGGCACACAAAAAATAAACATCTCCTCAGAGGAAGTCCAATCCCTCTTTAGAGATGACAAATTCTCTTTCAGTCAAAACCTTTTAGCTTCATTCTTGGGCTTCAATCTTAGCGAGCATACTAAACAAAAACTCTAGGTCCAGTACCTTCATACCAATCAAAACTTAGGTCCAGTACCTTACCAAAAACACCCGAACATCAACAAAAACTCACTCACTCACTCATATTTCCCAAGAAAATATCCCAACCCATTAACAGATAAACACCATCAAGTACAAAGCGAAACCTAAAGCTAACATCCAGTGGATAACCACATATAGGATGGGTAATTGACAACTCCATATTGTATAACCTGACCCCAGACCCCCCAATCTCTTTAAAGCGTTTGTTCAGTTAAACAATCGCGTTCAAGATTAGTTTTAGATAGCTTCCCTTTCCCTTCCAGCTTCACGGGATAAACAAGAAATCAGAAAGTAGCACCCCTTCCTCATTGTGGGGAGGAACCAAAAAACAAGCGATAAGGTGGTCGCGTCAACGACAAAAATCGCTCGCTACAGTAAAATGGTGACTCTGTTGGGGAGTCACTGTATGATCTGTTTTACCTTGGTCATCATCGTCCCCATTTTCCAACAGTAAAATGGCGACTCTGCTGGGGACGTTCATTTTAGTTAGGACTAGGATTATAGCTCTTAAGATGTATATGATGTTAGTTTTAGGAATAAATATATATATATATATATATATATATATATCGCTTTTCCAAATTGATATCCATGTTTATTTTTCTACTAATGGGACTGCGGGTGATGCCGCATCTGGAAAGTTTGAGTGACACCTAAGATAAGTGATGGCATTAGATGGGAGTGACTCCTAAATAAGAGGTCCCGGTAGACCATCGAATCAGTGGAGATACCCTTTGCGGATTCAATGTCTAAACGACTTCGGTTGTTGAAAGCAGATTGTTCGATTGTGGTATCCATGAAACTGAGGATTTAGTAGGTTGAGACCATGTTACTATTTTGTAGTGCGCAAGCTATCAAAAATAGTTGTCATGCGATACTACCCTCATTTGAGATTACTTTAAGATACTGCAGCTCGCTCAGATGAACCAGCCTGCTGTTGTTATCCCAGGAGGGGTCAAATATTTTAAGGACAGGCACAAAAAATCACCAGTACAACCTTTGGGGATGGGTAGAGCCATGACTTCATGACACCGAACCTTTGACCCCATGTTTTTTCTATGTTTTTGTGTGCTGCATTCATGCATTCATTTCATTATAAAACTTTAAACAAAGAAAATATTTCTCTTCTAGTATCTCTTTTTCAAATTAAACTAAGACAATAATTGCAGATGTCAGAAAGAAAAGTTGAGTTATGGATTTCGGTAAAAGGAAGACGCATAAGTACACCTTCAAGGTTCCAAAACTAGAGGATTTAAGAGGGTTGGAAAGGATGATCACCAACCCAGATGCTTTCAGAGCTAAGTACGGAGGACTGCTGTCTCTGTTAAGGGTCCATATAATTGAAGGAATCCTGGCTACGCTGATTCAGTTCTACGATCCGATCAATCAATACTTTACATTTCCGGATTATCAACTAGCACCAACACTGGAGGAGTACTCTCACCTGACTGATTTACCCATTACTGACCAAGCTCCCTTTTCTGGACTAGAAAAAATTCCAAAGGACCAAACCATTATAAGAGCTATCTATTTAGATGAGTCAGAAGTCAGGACTCACATGACTATAAAGGGTGGAATCCATGGTTTACCAACCAAGTTTTTGATAAAGAAAGCTCTGTACTTTGCTAGTATAGGCAACATGACTGCTTTCGAGAGCATTTTTGTTTTGCTCATCTACGGGTTATTTCTGTTTCCCAACACTGATGATTTCGTCGATGCCAATGCCATTAAAATATTTCCAATTGGAAACCTTGTACCGACCTTGCTCTCAGTTGCTTATCATTCTGTACATTTAAGGAATTTGTACAGCGGAGGAATGATCACATGCTGTGTACCCCTCCTATACAAATGGTTCACTTCCCATTTACCCAAGTCTGCTGCTTTTTGGGATCATAAGAGTACTCTACGTTGGTCACAGAGAATCATGTCTCTTACCAACTCTGACATAGATTGGTACAATCGGATCTATGACGGGATAAGAATCATTGACCGTTGTGGAAACTTACATAATGTACCCCTCATAGGAATTAAAGGAGGAATCAACTATCATCTAATTTTAGTTCGTCGTCAATTCGGATACCCGATGAGGCATGTTCCGCGTAATGTTCATCTGGAAGGTCTTTTTGTTTAAGGAAGGAGAAAATGACAGGGCACTAAAGATAGAAATCGTGCATGCCTGGAAACAAGTTCACAGGAAAGGAAGAGAGTCTCTAGGGAAACTAGACTGTGTCTCTGTGGAACCTTATCTCCACTGGGTACAAACTAGAGCCCTCAAGCTGAGGATGCCTTACCCTCGTCAAGAAGTTCTTCTGTTAAAGGAATCTGTCCTTTATTTCATGTCTGATACGGAAAAACTCCAGGTCACTCTCAACAAAGTTCAACAGGAGAAGAAGTCTTGGAAGAACAAGTACCGCATTCTCAGTGTTGAGTGTAACAAAATTCAGCAACTGTTAAAAGAAAAAGATGCTCTGATCGAGATTTTAGAGCAGCATGCTGTAAAAGTCAAGAAGACCAAAGGAATTTGCTCACTCCTTTCACTTGGAAAAAGGATGACAACCCGACAATGGCCCAAGAGCCCCGGTCAAAGAAAAGGAAAATACCAGCACCAGCACCTGAGCTCTCCTCAGAGAGGACTCTGGATTCTTAAGTTTAGACATTTCCTTTTACAACACTTTGTAAATTACTGTATTTCCATTTCCACAATCTTTGAATTCAATAAAACAGGGTTTCCCCACTAAATGATATTTGCAATCCAATTGTTGAAGTTTCTTTTGATTAAACAAAAATAATTAATATATTCATTGCATATCATTCATCATTCTCACATAACGCATTCTTCTTACCTACGAATCTCACGTTTGTGTCTCAATTATAGAGTCAAACTATCTTATTCGTACAATACTCGGGCTAATCGACAAAAGAAAATGGATGATCTCGAGGAAGAGAATAGAGAGTTGAGAGAAGAAGTCAACGCTCTGAAAGAAGATCTTAGAAAGCTTCACAATGACATGCAATCTCTGGCAACAGATCAGATGCAACAACAAATGATTGTGATCTCAGAGATCACATCGATGCCCATAGTGGAAAAGTATGATCCTCGGTACAACATGCCTAAAGATCGTCCTTGGGGCATGCCACTCAACTATATCCCAAAAGGATATATTCCGCCGATCATGAAAGATCCGGAAACTGCAGCAGGAGCCGCTGGGCCTGAAGGTTGAAAAATTCGGGAAAGCGAAGATACAAGGGGCATGACAACAACTCCTGAAGGTTACAAACTTTGGGAGAGGGAAGTACCAAGAGTCACTGCCGTAATGACTATACCACCAGTCGTGGTACACACTGTCCCGGAAGGGCAGATTCCCAAGATACCTTCTGGTGGAAGCGAAAGTATGTACGACAGAATGAATGAGTTCCAGGAGCAATTCTTGGAGATGCAGAAGGAACTGCATGCCATTCGCGGCCAGGATCTATTCGGAAAGGATGCCGCAGACGTTTGTTTGGTCCCCAATGTGAAAATTCCGCATAAATTCAAGGTGCCCGAATTTGAAAAATACAAGGGTAACTCTTGCCCTCAAAGTCATTTGGTGATGTACGCTCGGAGGATGTCAACTCAGACAGAGAACCAATAGCTATTGATCCACTATTTCCAAGATAGTTTAACTGGTGCCGCACTCAAATGGTACATGGGTTTAAACCGCACTAAGATCGTCACTTTCAGAGGTCTTGGCGCTGCCTTCATTCAGTAGTATAAGTATAACTTAGACATGGCACGAGACAGAGATCAACTCAGAGCCATTTCACACAAGGACAAAGAAACCTTTAAGGAGTATGCTCAGAGATGGCGTGAAATTTCCGCCCATATATGTCCACCTCTTGAGGAAAAGGAGATGACAAAGATCTTCTTGAAAACCTTGAGCTCATTTTACTACGACCGAATGGTCGCCAGTGCGCCCAACGACTTTACTTAAATGGTAAGCATGGGATTTCATCTTGAGGAAGCAGTCCGAGAAGGACGTCTGGTCAAGGAAGCTGGACCATCAAGTAGTACCCAAAGATACGGTAGTGCTCTCCCTAAGAAAACAAAGCAAGATATTGGCAATATCTCTCGTGGAAAGCTGAGGCGACGGTACCAACCAGTAGCAGCTGTAACTCCTGCTATCAACCCTACGCCTGTTCTAACGTATCAACCTCAGGTTGCTCAAAGGCAACCGAATCAACAACAATATCAGCAAAGGACACAACAACCTCTTCAGCAGGCTCGTCCTCAGTACAACAACAACCGTACAACGCGACCACCAGGGTTCGACCCTATACCTATGTTGTACGCAGAACTGTTTCGTTACTAATGGTCAAGGGCACGTCCAAACCAGGGCTCCTCTTACAGTACCAGAAAATCCGCCTTTCTGGTTCAAAGCAAATTAGACTTGCCTTTACCATTAAGGAGCACCAGGTCATAACATAGAAAACTGTCTCAGCTTTAAATCCGATGTGCAGAAGCTTGTCAGGAGCAGGGTTCTATCCTTCAAGGATACAAATCCAAATGTTCAGAGGAACCCATTGCCTCAACACGAGAAAGCTGCGGTAAATTTGATAGAAGAAGAGTCTAAGCACAGCTATCAAATTCACGATGTACTCTTATTGGGAACCAACCTGGTCAAAATGCATTGTAAACAAAGTGGATACGGTCATGTACAATCTCATAACTATCACTAATATGATATCTGCTCTAAAAACAATCAAGGATGTTCTGTGGAGCAATAAGCTCTACAGGAACAGATGGATCTCGGGTGGATCCAAGATCACCGAATTCGTGAGGTCAACATGACTTATATGAATTCCAATTCCATTCAAAACCACGACATCCGTGCGATGAATGTCAACTTGGTGGCAATGCACTCCGGGCAAAGCCAACATCACAATCTGCCACGGCACGATTATGACTCTTGTCTGATTTGCTCGGTAAACAATTAGGGATGCTCTTTTGTACATGAGGCCCTCCATCATCAGATGGATCTTGGATGGATTCAGGATTACCACGATAGAAGTCATTATCAAGTGAATATGATTTGAATCTTTGAAATTCGCTTGATGAATACCAGCTTGGTGGAGTTACACGCTACACAAGTCCAGCTCAGTTTCCTGACTTCGCATGATTATCAGAACCGTAAAGTGTGTCGTGAGCGTGACCAAGGTGTCATACCCCAAATTTTGACCACTAAGATTTCCCATCATTGTGCAAATCATCATCACAATATGGATGAACCATCATACCTCATTAGCCTCCCCAAAGATGGGTAAGCATCCACTACAATCAAACTTAGGGTTTCAAGCCCTCTCAGAGCTCTTAGACAAAGGATCAATCAAGGAATGACATGATCTTCAACTAGTCTAAACCTCTCAAACATCCATAAAGGATCAAGAGGACTCCCACATCAAGAATCAAGCACAAGGTTGCAACATTCCAAGTGGATCAAGCCTCAAGATCGCCAGTGTCCCTAAATTAGGGTTTTTGGTCGACCAGGGCCTCCAGGTGGAAATTTTCCTCTGGGCATGAGCCAATGCTTCAAAGCATAACCCAAAATACTTAAGGGACATCATAAACCCCATCATCAAGTCAATTTAGCCTCAGGGGATGCATTCATAAAAAATCAGGAATTAGGGTTTCTTGACCTAATTCACCCCTAAGTTGACTTTTGGGACAAAACATGAGCCAAGACCTCAAGAGATGATTTGAGGGTCTCTAACAAACCACATTGATCCATTTGCAATAATGGATTGATCCAAGAAGCTTGATTCACAAGTTTCAAGTTCATCAGAACCACAGTTAGGGTTTCGCGGAAAAAGTCAACTGTGCCTTTGACTTTTGACCAGGACATGCTCCCAAACCTTGGGACATGATTCAATACACCCTATAACACCTATGAAATCAATCCATCAAGTTTGATTTAGGTCAAGGACTTGATTTCATAGAGGATCGCACAGTTTGGAATTCATCTGATAAAAAGTCAACTGTGCCCAAAAGTCAAAGTTTGACTTTTTGATTTTTTGATAAATTATGGTTCCCTAACCCTAAAATGTTATTAATGTGTGATTGGTGTAAGACCCTAATTTTTGACCCCTAAGATTCCACATATCATTCACATCTAATTTTGCATCTTAACCACAAACAAGATCACACATTGATTCCCTCGTCTCCCTCATCTTTGGGTTTATGCCTTGCAGGGTTCATTGATCATTTGTGTGTTTTCTTATTCACTTTATTTCTTTATTTGTTTATATTTTACTAACCATTAATCAAAATCCAAAAAAATATTTTTGTTTTCTTTCACTAACATTTTCAGGGGAAGAACAGGTCAAAAATGCCAAAATAATAGTCCCACAGCTCGATTGAATTTCACCTGACAAAGTCAAAGTTGATCTGCAAATAATTCAAAATTCATCTGATCAAGAGTTTACAAGACTTAATTGATTATTATTCAAGGAATTCCATGGTTCATGTGTTTATTTCTATGCCTTCTTTTACGAGCAAAAGAATCGAGCCGAACCACAGCAGTGCATTCAAAAAGGGAATTTTTTTCAAAATTTGCAATAAGTAACCGGTTAGCAGATATGCTGTAACCGGTTACCATCGTGAAATTTTGAAAAATGGCAGCAAATTCAAATTTCAGCATTTGGCACCAATTTTGATCACATTTTGGAATATTCCATACCATCTCATTTTAATTCCCTACATCACTTTGATCATTTCCTACCATACACCTCCACTAATCACCACTCTTTTGATAATTCCCTCCAAATTTGAATTCCAATCCTAATTTTCAAATTCCACGCCTGATTCCAAACCACCAAATTCCAAAACCTAAACTCTTTAAATAGAGGCTTCATTTCACTCATTTCACAAGCTTTTGAGAGTCAAATTCACCTTGCTAAAATTTCATTCAAGCTTTTGAGAGCCAAATAACCTCTTGCAATTTCTCTCCCCAACTACCAAATTCACTAAAAGCTCAATTTCTTCTTTCATAAGTTAGTAAGAATTCACATTGATTCTTACTAATTTAGAGCTAAACCTTCATCCATTCTTGTTTTTGTTCATAGATCAAGGCTTTGGAGTGTAGATCTTGCTGTAATTTGGAAGGATTTTCTAATTTGGAGTGGTAATCACATTGTCCACCATTGTTGTTCAATTTCATCTTTCACAATGTAGATCCTTTGTTGATCTTGTTTGCTTGATCTTTGGATCTTGTAATTGTGTTTAATTGCTGGTTTTGGCTGTTATTTTACTTTAAATTTCGTGCAATTTCAGTTCCATGATCATAAGGTGTTTGTAAAAAGTTTTGGAAATGGATCATGCTGAATTTTGTACATTTTTCTGCATTCTGGTGTTGTGTAACCGGTTAGCAGTTATGCTGTAACCGGTTACACTGTGTAAATTTTGAAAAACTGCACTTATTTTGAACTAAGTAACTCGTTAGCAGTTATGCTATAACCGGTTACTTCGAAACATAATGCACATTTTGGCTTGTTTTTGGGACTGTTTTGGTTCCTTTTCCATTTTTCTTCCCTCTCCTTTTGTTCTTAGCTTTAAATCACATAATTGTGTGGTTTAATTTGGCTTTCTCTTCATCTAATTCTCTTTTCTTTTGATCGATGAAAGTCTAAAAGATCTTGGAATTCCTTTGTCGAATTTCAATCGAGACGAGATCGTTACCATTTTTCTTTTCGTGCGGTATTGCTTTCGGATGACGATCTACATATCGTTCATCTAGCATGCATTAGCACAAAGAGCTATTGACCGGTCTCATTGTAGGGTAATTACTCCGTAAATTACTCGACGATTGCTTTACATAGCACAATATTTGTCCCGCATCGGAAAACTATCAAGAATTGTTGATTATTTGTCTTTTGGTTCAAAGTTATGAAACTTGTTGTTAGGAGGCTTTGGTCTTATTGATCCTTTAATGAGTTTTCATTAATCTTGACCTAAAGGCAATTATTCAATTATTATTGATCACTAACTCTAACAACTAATCATTAACTTACTAACATTACTATTGTACTAATCATTTACATTTCATTCTTGCTCCTTATCTCTTTTACTTTTATGCTTCATTCTTATCATTTCATATCATGTTTATGCTTCCTCAATTTGCCTTTTGTTCGTTGGACATATGTTTATGCTTCCGCAATTTTCCTTTTGTCCGTTGGACACATGTTTATGCTTATGCCTTTTTCTCTTTGTCCACTTGGACCAAAAACATTAATAAAGGCCTAAACCTCTAAAAAACTTGTGCTTCTAATCTTGGACTATGGTTACTATCCTATGCAATGGACATGGAGTTTTGCACCTAGACATTGGACTTTAATGCTATTCGTGAATCCTTGGACTTAGAACTTGGATGTCCAATGCAATTCTTGGAACCTTGGACTTAGACTTAGGACCTTTCTCCCTTTGCTTTGGAATTATGGTTCGAAGACTATGGAGCTTACTTTTGTGGTTAGATGTTTCTTTTCCTTTCATTTCTTAACAAAATGCTAAACTACATAAGAATATTGACATTCTTTTTCAAAAGACTATAAAAAACATCAAACTCATCACTCTCTTTTTGTGCCCTCGTCCACCTTTTCCTTTAACTTTTTCATAAGTTTAGACATGATTCATTTCTTTAAGCGGAATTATTCGCTTGGAAATGACGACTTGTCTTTACAATTAAAATCAACCAAAACAATCAAATTTCATTCTTTGTACCACGAACTACGGGGGTTTTGATCCTACATTGCACATCGTGGGTACGTAGGCATGAGGCGACAAGTCTCTCCAAACACAAAAATCTTAAAAAACAATTTCTCTTCTCATCTCCTCAATCACTTTTCAAGTAAACCTTTTTAGACTAAAAGCGGTAGATATTTCAAAGGGCTCTTACCCGGACTCTCTTCACATTGCGTAACAAACCCCCCTTACCCGGAATCTCTTCACTTGTTCTTGTTGTAGAGCTTGTGTAGGTTTTGTTCGCTCTTTTTCCTTTCCTTTTTGGATAAAATAAAAGTGCGGTGACGACTCTTGCTTCTTGAGTTAAGTTAATCAATAGCTTACACTCACAATTTTTCTGCTACAGAAAAGTGGCAACTCTGCTGGGGACATCCACTCCCTTGAGGGGTTTAGCCTACTTTGACTTATTTACTGCTTTTTGTCTAATTTGCTTGTTACTTGATTGTTCTGTTTTTGAGTTCCTCTGTGTGTGAGATAGGCCCTATACCCGGACCAGAGTGTACTTTGAGATAGAAGGATGGTATAGTCAAGGGAACATTGAGGGAGTCGAATCCTGAAAAAGAAGAACTTGAGAATCCATCCACTCGGTGGTTGCCTCTTTGGAATTACTGATGCCGATCGAGCAATCGTGAAGGCATTACTTTTTCCATAGAAGCCTATAACACTGAGGACCATAGTAACCTTTAACCCATCCTAGCCATTTTAGGATCGTGGCGCGGAATCTATGAAGATGCAAATCTGACTTAGCTGTTACGCGATGCCACACTCAGGTTAGATTCTCTTGAGGATAACTACCAACCTCCGAGCAAATCGGTGCGCTGGTGTGTCTGATAGTGAATTGTGGACCCTGGGCATTCTGTTAAAACCACTGTTTTCTGCAGGTACAATGAAGACAAACCTTAGCACATACCTTTTGTGGGTTGGCTCTTAACCTTGGCTTCATGCTCATGGCTCGGACCTTTGAACCCATGTGCTTTGAGTGATCTTGTTTGTGGTTGTTGCATCCATGCACTCTTGCATCCATGAGGATACATATGCATTCTTCCCAGTTGTCTCAAAAACTCATTTCAACTGTCTCCTTCTTCAGTTATTTGTTTACCATCAAGCTGTTTCCTCAACACACCTACGGAACTAGAGCTGCTGTCAGATTGAGAATGGAAAATCAAGAACAACACAACGCCGAAGTCAAAATGGAAATTGATGAGTTGAAGGCCGGCATGACCAAACTCACAGAAATGCTGCAAGTTCTAATTGCTAGAGGTGAACCACCTCAGAGGACTGTAATTGTTGAAACTTCAACTGCTGCTGTTGACCCTCCACTGACTCAGCAACTAGCTTCTACTTGGCCAGAATTTGGGTTACCTCCGAATTACTCGCCACCCTTTGCAACTACTCCTGTGTTTGTCTCGCCAGTATCTTCAGCTCCATTGTTCACTGAACCTCAACCTGTTGTGCATTCTGTTGCTCAAGCTATTTGATTGCGACTTTATGAGTCTATCGGGATTACTAACTGCAAGCGCACAGTCTATCGCGTAGTTTTAAAAGATATCGAACCCACAGGGACCGATAATCAAACTAGTGTTATCAGGTTGTTACTATATTTATCTAAGGCTGATGATTTTTAGATTAAGGTGCAAACAGGGAACTAAAATTAAACTAGAATTTAGATTTTTAATTAAGATATAACGGAATATCGATACGTAATTCATCAATCATCGGGAATCCAATACATCATCGGTTTATTAGTCAAAATAGTTTTCAGCAGGAAAATACCAATTTAAAAGTCTTTACCTCACACTCTCATGTTATTGACTCTGACTATACTCCTAAATCAGAATGTCTGCTCTCGCTAGCCCATTTGAGTTTAAAAATACTTTTTGAAAATTAATAAGTCCTAATTGGTCTTAAAGCGATCTCGCTGTATTTAAAGCCAATGTCCAGTTTCAGCTATCCGGTTAAAATCTCAAACTCCCGTTTTATTAATCGTAACCTTAGTACTTTCTTACTCTCGTAACAAAAGTTAATTAAAATAAGAAAACGGAACCAGAATATTAAAGTGTTAAAGTTTACCTACGATCGATCGGACTCCTTTCCGATTGACTTAATTACATACCGATATAATTAATTTAGCCAGACATTTCAACAGACATACAGAAACATAAATAGTCAAACATAAATGCAGGCATACTAATTAAACCTAAATGGCAATGATATAAATTGAATAAAAACCTGGAAATAACGAATCTTAAGTAATGATCCTCCACAAGCCGGCAGGACTCGCTTGGTTCAAACAATGAAAACTTAAAGTGCAACAAAAGTACTACTGGCTAATTAATTCAGGTGCAATAGTTCCCCGGTGTAGGAAACTATTGCTTTGGAAGGTAAGAAACTGGGAAAACAATGCAGGAAAATAAAAAGCTCTGAACTTCAGGAAAAATTGTAAAACTGGGAATGGTGGAGAAAAAAAGGAGAGAGCCCGTCTTTGTGAAGTAACTTCTTATTTATAGGCCTTTGAGAGTTGCCGTGAAACAAGGAGAGAAACTCTCATGCAGGTGCACACGACCGAAGATATTTGAGTAGTTGGTTGATCATGGTGTGTTAAGCTGTAACCGTTTGAGAAGCCACGTCGTTTAAAATTAAAAGCTGAGAATTGTCTTTGTACCGGTCGTAACGCCCTTGTGCCGGTCGTCATGGTCTTGATGTGTGTGACGGTCGTCATGCTTGTGTTACGGTCGTAACACATCCTTAATGCAGAATCCTATTTCTGCTGTGAAAACACCTTCTTTTCTTCTATTTTCTTCTCTTTTCCTCTTCTTTCTTCTTGCTGGTTGACTAAATGAAAATACCTGAAAATGTGCTTAATACTTGCAAATACAATGTTAACAAACGAAAATAACGTAATAAATTAATGTAATTTCGGGCAAAATATACTATATGATATCGCATTATCAAACTCCCCTATACTTGAATCTTTGCTTGTCCTCAAGCAAATAATTATTTTAACAACATTGATCCAGTGCACATACCTGACACTTCTCCGAGTTGTACATAGTTGTGCGGCCTCTGTTCAAAACGACAGATACTCAAACAAACACTAGAGATACATTAATAACACAAAGCACAGAACATGGTCATAAACCTCCCCTTCACATACCAGTTCGAATCATTCTATTATAGCTTCACCTAATGCTCCTATTTCGCCCGATTTCATTATGACGCAATCACATTAAGCCCTTTTCCCTTTGCACGCACATAGTAGAGTAGCCTGTTAGTGATTTTGATCCTTTAAACGAGGGGTCTGGTACACATGTGCGGTACCCCTTTTTGTACATATTCTGCTTGCAAGTTGTGGGGGATCAAACCGTAGTCTACCCTACTGAGTTCAGTACCAGATACCTCTGAACCAACTAACAACAGATTGTTATTGCCTTTTTCATCGATTGTTTTCTTTAGATTTGGTGCATTTACAGTTCCACAATCAAAGGCGTGAAATTTTTAAATTTTTAGCAACTTGGGGTATCAATCACTTATCTTCGCCGGCTCTCCACATAGCTTGTGCTTAGGCGGTGCTGACTGCTAATATAAACTACTAGGGGCTAATTTAGAATTTGCAGCTAAGGTAACGGTATAACAGGTACTCAAACTGATAACGCTATTATAAGAGGTTTAGGGTGTCAAGACGGTATCAATTTTGTTCATACTTTCTCAAGTCTCCAACATAGGCTACTCGTAAGACAACCTATATACTCTAAAGGCGTGTCGAGTTATGCATCGAATCAATGAAAAATTTTTAAGTTAAGGCAAAATAAAGTGGGGAAATTTAATATTGCGGAAAATATATTCATATACTAGCCATGAAGTACATTAAAGTCAATAAAAGGAAAATAAAAGCATAAACTAGCAAATAAACTAAAACGAATGTTTCCTCTCCCACACTGAGTCTAACATTGTCCTCAATGTTTCAAAATAGTGTAAAAAGAAAAGAACATCAAAACAGAAAAGGAAAAAGAAAAACTACTGAGGTCCTCGTGATCTGCCACGAGCTCGTCCCTGTCCACCATGTGCATGGGGATGTGGCATACCCACATGATAGACGTGGTCGTACAAGCTGTCCACCCTCGTAGTCAAAGCGCCCATCTCATCGATGACACTTGACATTCGACGGTCCATCCTCTTGGCATGCTCGCGTTGGTCTTGTTGCATTTGCCTCATTAGACCCATCATTTCCTCATGCTGAGTCTGGTATCTCTAGTCTCGCTGGGCATCTAACTCGTTTCTCTGCATCAAGGCCGCAAGAATATCATCAGTAGTGGCAGGAGTGTGGTCGCTTCGTCGATGGCGTCGGGAGGTGGAGCTAGTGGGTTGTGTTTCAGGTGGCTGGGGGTCATTTTCAGGGAGGCCGTGTTCCATCTCATCATAGTCATCTCTGGCCTGACCTTCTAGTGCAGCCACATCAGGCTCAGGTGCATCCAAATCAAATAACCAGTTTGCCATGTTCTTCGGATCAATTTGAGCTGGACAGGGCAAAATAATACTCTTCACCACCTTGTTTCGTACCACAGGGTTGTATTTGTTGTCTTCTCTAAGTTTAATCAAGCGTGAGCTACGACAATGTTCTAAATCCATATACACTGCCGGGACAGACGGTAAGTGGGTATGCTTGTCTCCCAAATTTAAAGCTAGTGCGATAGAGGTGACTATTCCTCCAAAATAGAAAGGGGTGGTACCTCTTGCACAGCTGGAGCTAATGTATGACGGCATGAATGAAATGGCGTTAACCCGTACAGGTGTAAATACACAATGCATAAAGAAGAGCTCCTTTGAATTCACCTTATGATTATTAATTCTTCAAAAGATGGTGTGCCCCAAAATGCGCTGATAATACCGTATAGCTGGGTTATGGATAAAAGTAGCATTAAGCCCCTCCCATCTATTAACACTTTCACTTGTTAAATTTCTCCAAATTTCAAATGCCATGTTCGGCCAGTTTGCATCGCGTGGCACACGGTACTACACATTGTCGCCATGGTGAAATTTTAGCATGGCGGCCAACTGGTCTTGAGAAAGCGAGTACTCAGTGTTGAACATCCTAAAAGTGGCTGATCCTCTGAGAAACTGCGCGTCGTCTAAAGGGGTGTTGTAGGAGAAGGAATTGAGGAATTCCAATGTCAGAGCGTCATACGACGGAAGGTTTTGCATGCAAATTTGAGTCAGCCCCGAATTATGAAGCATTCAACAAACTCCTTCCAACAAACCAAGCTCTTCGAGACAGGGAATGTCAAGATAGCATGTTGGTTGGATAGAACGTTTGTGGAACTTGAGGTACTGCTCCCTTTGATACTCGCCTGCTTCGCCATCGCGAAAAGTTATTTGTGAAAGGTCAGGTTGTTGAGCCATTGTGCATGCAAGAGTTTTTGGGTTTAGAATGTGGGTTGGTTATGGAATTGTGAATTTGGAGTGAATTTAGTGAGTTTTTATAGAGAAAAATGTGGTGAGAGGGTGGATTAATGGTGGACGAATGGTAATTTTGCACGGGGTGGGGTTATGGTGACAATGGCAATGAATGGTGAGTGGGACGGTGCAGGTAAAATGGAAGGGCAATGGAAGGAAGAAGGATTCGAGGGCTCTGTTACGATATAACAGGGTTTTAGTCTGTGACGATCGTCACAGACGTTTTTACGATCGTCATTCGCGTGAGACCTGTGACGGACGTCACAGAGCTGTCACGGTCGTGACACCTCAATTTCCATAAATTTAATAGAGTTTAACTAATATCAGACACAATATCAGACACATGACTACCAAGATATTTTTCAGGCCGTGGCTCATCTAAATCATATAGCCAGTTGTGGCGGTTATGCACACTAGTTCGCTCGTGATCAGGCAGTGTAAAATGTGAAACAACTTCATTATTGATCAGGAGTTGAAACGGGGGTGGTCCAAGATTTCTAATGAGTCCTCGGTTAAAATAGAAAGTGATATTGATTGGCCTATATCCGCCTAGAGGATTCACTCGGGAAAGCCGTGTTCTAAATCCCATGGCATCAACAATTTTTGTTACAAGGCCACCTATCAAAATGGGACCGTGATCAGCTTGAGCAATCTTGCGAAGATTAACAAGCATAAAAGTAGCTCCATTAACGGGTCGGGATTGAAACACACAAAACATGATAAATAACTCATCTCTAGAGACTAGGGTGTCATTCCCGGCTTTTCCAAAAAGGGTGTAGGCTAAAATCATATGAAAGTATCTTATGGCCGGGTTGTGAATTTTAGTGGACACCATAGGGTGCGGGTCATGATGAGTTCGTCCTGAAATACTACTCCAGAAAAGGTTCAATTCATCTTCCATTACTAAATCCTCATGTGCCATGGTAAAAACGTCGGGTCCATTGGGGAAATCCAACAGGTCCGCAATCTCTCTGATGTTGAAACGACACGTGTACCCAAATAGCCTAAAGGTTATCTTACCCCTATTAAATCCCATGCCATGGTTAGGGTTGTAGGGCAATGAGCTTAGAAATTCTAGGGTCAGTCTATGGTAGGTTGGATACTTCTTTCTAGCAAAATCTTCCCATCCTATCTGGCTAAACATAAAGTCTATGCTATCTCCTATGCCTAAGGCAGTCATGGTAGGTCCATGGGGGAATTTGATTAAGGCAAGAGGTCTGCGAGAGAGAACCTCATAGCGTTGCCATTGGACAGCGTCCCTGAATAGCACAACCATGGTGTCTTCATTATCCATCTTAACAGTTTGTCGGAAAAGTAAAGCAAATGGAGAAGGAAGAAGGTAGAAAAAGATGAGAATCCTGGAGGCATATAATGAGATAATCAGTACTAATTTTTTAAAATAATTGAAAAATATACCGCATCTGTAAGTAAAGTAAATTTTTGACCAAAAATAATAAGACAAAAGTAACAAGAAAAATAACGAAGTGAAAACAAAATAAAAGATAATGATAAAGATGAAAAGAAACAAAGTAATAAATAAAAACAAATTGCGTGGGTTGCCTTCCACCCAGCGCTTCATTTAACGTCGGGAGCTCGACAGTTTATATGAATCATTAGTTAACGGGGGATATAGGCATTTCTGCCAGTTTAAGAGCAGTTGAATAATTCCTATTGTCTATGCAGTGATAATGTTTTAAACGTTGTCCGTTTACGATGAACGATTCACTAGATCTACCTTTTATTTCAACTGCGCCACTTAATAAGACTTTGGTAACCTCAAAGGGACCAGATCATCTAGAACGAAGCTTACCTGGGAAGAATTTGAGTCTAGAGTTAAATAAAAGCACAATATCTCCTATTTCAAATCCTTTCCTTGCTATTCGCCTGTCATGCCAATTTTTTGTTCTTTCCTTGTATATCCTAGCATTCTCATAGGCATCTAATCTAAGTTCGTCTAGTTCATGTAAGTCCAAAATTCTCTTTTCGCCCGCAGCGGTATAGTTTATATTAATAGTTTTGATAGCCCAATATGCTTTATGTTCTATCTCTACCGGCAGGTGACAAGATTTTCCATAGACTAGTTTAAATGGAGTGGTTCCTATGGGGGTTTTGTAAGCGGTCCTATAAGCCCATAAAGCTTAGTGCAGTTTAGAAGACCAATCTTTCCTAGAGGTGGCAACGGTCTTTTCTAGAATTTGTTTAATTTTTCGGTTTGATACCTCTACTTTCCCACTCGTTTGGGGGTGGTAAGGTGTTGCTACACGGTGTTTGACTCCATATTTTGATAGAAGTTTCTCAAAGATTTTCGAAATAAAGTGGGAACCTCCATCGCTGATTACCAGCCTCGGAACACCGAACCTAGGAAAAATTATGTTCTTAAAGAGCTTATTCACTACTCGCGCGTCGTTGGTAGGAGCTGCTATAGCTTCGATCCATTTTGAGACGTAATCGAAAGCGAGGAGTATGTACTTGTTACCAAAAGAGGACGGAAATGGTCCCATGAAATCGATTACCCACACGTCAAAGACTTCTACTTCTAGAATGCCCTTTTGAGGCATTTCATCGCGTCTAGAGACGTTGCCAGTGCGTTGACACCAGTCACAATTTATAACCGCGATATGGACATCTTTCCATAGAGTAGGCCAAAAGAGGCCAGCTTGAAAAAATCTTAGCATAAGTCTTTGAAGTGCTCGTGTGCCCACCATAGGGCGCGGAATGACAATGAGAATTATATCTTCTACCTCATCTTCGGGTACACAACGACGGAAAATACCATTGGCGCTCCTCTTGAAGAGAAGTGGTTCGTCCCAATAATAGTGTTTAAAGTCGTGGAAGAATTTCTTCTTTTGCTGATAGGTTAGATCAGGTGGCAGTACTCCAAATGCTAGATAGTTGACAAAGTCAGCATACCATGGCAGCGTGGTCTTAGTGTAAACAAATTCTATCACTTCATTAGTTTCTATATCAGTATAAGTCAGAGATTGTTCAATTGTATTACTTTCTAACTGGGCTAAGAGTCTTTCATAAGGGAAATCGTCATTAATAGGTACTTGTTCAGGTTGGATGTTTTCCATTCTCGACAGGTGGTCAGCTACTACATTTTCAGTGCCTTTCTCGTCCTTGATTTCCAAGTCTAATTCTTGTAGGAGTAGAATCCACCTCAGAAGCCTTGGTTTGGCGTCCTTTTTGCTTAATAGGTACCTAATTGCGGCGTGGTCGGTATAGATGATTATTTTTGCTCCTACTAGGTAGGAACAAAATTTATCCAATGTGAACACGACAACCAAGAGTTCCTTTTCTGTGGTAGCATAGTTCATTTGTGCATGATCCAAGGTTCTACTGGCATAGCAGATTGCGTGGAGATTTTTGTCCTTTCTTTGTCCTAGGACTGCACCTACTGCATAATCACCCGCGTCGCACATTATTTCGAATGGTTCATTCTAATCTGGGGGTTGCATAATGGGTGGTGATATTAAAGCTTGCTTGAGTGTTTGAAATGCGTCTAAGGATTTGTCATCAAAGACGAATTCAGCGTCTTTCATTAATAGCTTAGTTAACGGTTTGGTTATCTTAGAGAAATCTTTAATGAAACATCGATAAAAATCGGCGTGTCCTAAAAAACTTCTTATCTCTCTAACGGTTTTCGGTGGCTGGAGATTTTCTATAACCTTGATTTTTGCCTTGTCGACTTCGATTCCTCTGTCGGATACTATATGTCCTAGCACGATTCCTTGTCGGACCATGAAATGGCATTTTTCTGAATTGAGCACTAAGTTGACACTTACACACCGTTCAAGCACCATTTCGAGGTTTGATAGACATCCTTCAAAACTTTCCCCACAGACAGAAAAATCGTCCATAAAGACTTCCATTATACTGTCTAAGAAGTCAGAGAAGATGGACATCATGCATCTCTGAAATGTTGCGGGTGCGTTACATAATCCGAAAGGCATTCTCCGGTAGGCAAAGGTTCCATAGGGACACGTGAAAGTAGTATTTTCTTGGTCGTCAGGATGGATAGAAATTTGGAAAAATCCTGAATATCCGTCTAAATAGCAAAAATGGGAGTGTTTGGCGAGACGTTCAAGCATCTGATCTATGAAGGGTAAAGGGAAATGATCTTTATGAGTGGCTTTGTTTAGTTTCCTATAGTCGACACACATTCTCCATCCGGTTTGAGTACGTTGTGCTACAAATTCGCCTTTTTCATTATTGATGACTGTAACACCTCCTTTCTTGGGTACCACGTGAACTGGGCTAACCCATTCACTATCTGATATTGGGTATATGATTCCTGCTTCTAACAGCTTTTGCACTTCTCTCTTAACGACATCACTCAGAATAGGATTGATTCTCCTTTGATGTTCTCTAGAGGTTTTACAGTCTTCCTCAAGCATGATGCGATGCATACAGATAGAGGGACTTATTCCTTTCAAATCTGAGATGTTATAGCCTAAGGTAGTTGGGTACTTTCTCAAGACATGCAATAATTTCTCGGTTTCTATTTGTCCTAAATCTGCGTTGACTATAACTGGTCGTTCGAGTTCTGTATCTAGGAATTCATACCTTAGATCTTTGGGCAATGTCTTCAGTTCTACAGCTGGTTTCTTTTGGCAAGGCTTAGGGTCAGGAGTGAGTGTGAGACATTCACTTAGATTATTATCTTGGTATTCACCACGCCAATTATCATCTTCAAAAATTGGTGGCATCGAAATTCTCAGCACTTCAGAATACGTGTTTTGGTGTTTTTCCATTTCTTTAACGCATTCATCAATTACATCTAGGAAGCAGCACGAATCTTCTATAGCGGGTGCTTTGAAGAATTGTGAGAGGATGAATTCTACTTTTTCTTCACCAACCTCGAAAGTCAGTTTTCCTTTTTTCACATCTATGATGGCTCCGGCAGTAGCTAGGAATGGTCTTCCTAAAATGATAGGGATGTTTGACTCTTCCTTGATGTCCATGATTATGAAATCTGTAGGAATATAGAATTGTCCTATACGTACTGGAATGTTTTCTAACATTCCTAGAGGAAATTTCACCGATCGATCAGCTAGTTGTACAGACATTCTTATTGGTCTCAGTTCTCCCATGTTGAGCCTTTTACAAATAGATAAGGGCATTAAGCTGATGCTGGCTCCTAAATCGCACAGGGCTTTGTCTATGACAAACTTTCCAATCACACATGGTATAGAGAAACTACCAGGATCTTTTAGCTTAGGAGGCATGTTGTTTTGGATTATAGCGCTACACTCTGCAGTAAGCATAACGGTTTCAGTATCCTCGAGCTTTTTCTTATTAGTTAATAATTCTTTTAAGAACTTAGCGTATGAGGGCATTTGTGTGATTGCCTCTGTGAAAGGTATTGTGACATTTAATTGTTTCAGAAGTTCAACAAATTTCTTAAATTGCCCTATGTTTTTAGATTTAGCGAATCTTTGGGGATACGGGATAGGTGGTTTATAAGGTGGCGGAGGCACATATGGTTTTTCTTTCTCTTCGGCCTCTTTTCCATCATCTTCCTTCTCATTTTCCTTTGGTTTGCCTTCCTTTTCAGACTCCTTACTAGGCTTTTGGTACATGGCTGGATTTTCGATCCTTGGGTCAGTGGGTCCTTCTAGTTCTGTTCCACTCCGAAGTGTTATAGTGTTTACATGTCCCTTCGGATTAAGTTGAGTTTGTCCTAGAAGATTCCTAGCTGGAGTGGTGGTAACTGCTTGTTGTTGAGCCACTTGTGAGATTTGTGTTTCTAACATTTTGTTGTGAGTGGCTAGAGCGTCAACCTTGTTGGCTAATTGTTTGATTTGCTCACCGGTGTGAACATTCTGGTTAAGGAACTCCTTGTTTTGTTGAGCTTGTACAGCAATCAAGTTCTCTATCATAATTTCAAGGTTTGACTTCCTAGGAACGTTGGTAACGTTAGCAGCGGGTTTTTGATATCCTGGTGGCACAGCAGGCGCTTGGCCAGGTGCATACAGAGCATTATTATTCTTGTATGAAAAGTTTGGATGGTTCTTCCAACCAGGATTGTAGGTATTTGCATATGGGTTTCCTTTAGCATAATTCACTTGATCAGCGGAGACACCTGCCAAAATTTGACATTCGGGGGCAGCATGTCCAGGTACTCCGCATAATTCATAGTTTGGAGCTACGGCAGCCACGGTGGCTGCGGGTGTTATGGTCAAGTTGTCTATCTTTTGAGCAATGGCATCTACCTTAGCATAGACATGGTCAAGACTACTAACTTCATATATTCCACCTTTCGTTTGGGCTTTTTCCACTGGCGTTCTTTCACCTCCCCATTGGTAATGGTTTTGAGCCATGCTCTCGATGAGTTTATAGGCTTCGGTATAAGGTTTGTCCATAAGTGTACCACCAACGGCGGCATCTATTGTCATTCTTGTATTGTACAAGAGACCATTGTAAAACGTATGGATGACTAACCAATCTTCAAGACCGTGATGTGGACACATCCTCATCATATCTTTGTATCTTTCCCATGCATCGTAAAGAGACTCAGTATCTTTTTGTCGAAATCCTTTAATTTGGGCTCTCAGCATAGTTGTTTTGCTTGGTGGAAAATATCGTGCTAAGAACACCTTTTTCAACTCATCCCACGTAGTGACAGAATTTGATGGCAAGGATTGCAACCAAGCCCAAGATCTGTCTCTTAATGAGAAAGGAAAAAGACGTAGTCTTATCGCGTCTACAGTTACACCATTTGCCTTCATTGTGTCTGCGTACTGCACAAATTTGGTCAAATGTTCATTAGTATCGTCCGTAGGATTTCCAGAAAATTGATGTTGTTGTACGGCTGACAACAATGAGGGTTTCAACTCGAAATCGTTCCGGTTGATAGTGGGGGCAGCAATGTTGTTATGTGGTTCTTGCTCAGATGGGGTAGCATAATACTTAAGAGGACGGTTTTGTGGTCCATCAGCCATGTCTTCTTCTGATTCTGATTCAGAGTCAAGTTCTGTTTCAGATTCGGATTCGGATTGAGATTCAGGTTCTGACAAAGGAAAAGGTATTTCGTGGTTTAGGAAGTATTCTTGGATTCGTCTTTTTATGCTAAGAAGACGTTCAGGTTTGTCTGTCGGTCATGTGAGGTCTCCGCCTTTTGAGCGAGTACTTGGCATACAACCGACAAATAAGGGAATTTGTTGCCTTATTCTATACGACGTAATAAATGAATTGCACTATTGACTAAATCAGTCCCCGGCAACAGCGCCAAAAGCTTGATCGCGACTTTATGAGTCTATCGGGATTACTAACTACAAGCGCACAGTCTATCGCGTAGTTTTAAAAGATATCGAACCCACAGGGACCGATAATCAAACTAGTGCTATCAGGTTGTTACTATATTTAGCTAAGGCTGATGATTTTTAGATTAAGGTGCAAACAGGGAACTAAAATTAAACTAGAATTTAGATTTTTAACTAAGATATAATGGAATATCGGTACGTAATTCATCAATCATCGAGAGTCCAATAGATCGTCGGTTTATTAGTCAAAATAGTTTTCAGCAAGAAAATACCAATTTAAAAGTCTTTACCTCACACTCTCGTGTTATTGACTCTGACTATACTCCTAAATCAGAATGTCTGCTCTCGCTAGCTCATTTGAGTTTAAAAATACTTTTTAAAAATTAATAAGTCCTAATTGGTTTTAAAGCGCTCTCGCTGTATTAAAAACCAATGTCCAGTTTCAGCTATCCGGTTAAAATCTCAAACTCCCGTTTTATTAATCGTAACCTTAATACTTTCTTACTCTCGTAACAAAAGTTAATTAAAATAAGAAAACGGAACCAGAAAATTAAAGTGTTAAAGTTTACCTACGATCGATCGGACTCCTTTCCGATCGACTTAATTACACACCGATATAATTAATTTAGCCAGACATTTCAACAGACATACGTAAACATAAACAGTCAAACATAAATGCAGGCATACTAATTAAACGTAAATGGAAATGATATAAATTGAATAAAAACCTGGAAACAATGAATCTTAAGTAATGATCCTCCACAAGCCGGCAGGATTCGCTTGGTTCAAACAATGAAAACTTAAAATGCAAAAAAAGTACTACTGGCTAATTAATTCAGGTGCAATAGTTCCCCGGTGTAGGAAACTATTGCTTTGGAAGGTAAGAAACTGGGAAAATAATGTAGGAAAATAAAAAGCTCTGAACTTCAGGAAAAATCGTAAAAACTGGGAATGGTGGAGAAAAAAAGGAGAGAGCCCGTCTTTGTGAAGTAACTTCTTATTTATAGGCCTTTGAGAGTTGCTGTGAAACAAGGAGAGAAACTCTCATGCAGGTGCACACGATCGAAGATATTTGAGTAGCTGGTTAATTGTGGTGTGTTAAGTTGTAACCGTTTGAGAAGCCACGTCGTTTAAAATTAAAAGCTGAGAATTGTCTTTGTGCCGGTCGTCATGGTCTTGATGCATGTGACGGTCGTCATGCTTGTGTTACGGTCGTAACACATCCTTAACGCAGAATCCTATTTCTGCTGTGAAAACACCTTCTTTTCTTCTATTTTTTTCTCTTTTCCTCTTCTTTTTTCTTGCTGGTTGACTAAATGAAAATACTTGAAAATGTGCTTAATACTTGCAAATACAATGTTAACAAACGAAAATAACGTAATAAATTAATGTAATTTCGGGCAAAATATACTATATGATATCGCATTATCACTATTCCTGAGAATCCTTTCGTGTACCATGCTGCGGGTCCACAATCTGAAAGTCAGGGAGACCCCGGATACATTGAAGAAGTCAAAGAGCAATGGCAAACTCTAGACAAAAGGATAAGAGCCGTAGAAGGAAATGATGTCTTTAATGCTGGCGCAATGGACATGTGCTTGGTTTCCGACTTGGTTATTCCTCCAAAATTCAAGACTCCTGATTTTGAGAAATACAAGGGGTACACCTGTCCTAGAACCCACTTGGTGATGTACTACCGCAAGATGGCTGCTCATGCCAAAAATGACAAATTGCTCATTCACTGTTTCCAAGACAGCTTGAGTGGGGCTTCAATGAAATGGTATATGGGACTTGAGAAGAACCGTATCCAAAGCTGGATGGACTTGTCTGATGCTTTCTTAAAGCAGTATAAGTATAATCTGGACATGGCACCTGACCGCCATCAATTGCAAAACATGTCTTAGAAAGAAAAAGAATCCTTTAAGGAGTACGCTCAACGCTGGAAAAAGCTAGCTGCTCAAGTGGAGCCACCATTGGCTGAAAAAGAATTGATTGGATTGTTCATGGACACTCTTCAGCCACTCTTTTGGGAAAAGATGATAGGCAGTGTATCATCTGGTTTTGCTGACCTAGTCACTATTGGAGAAAGACTAGAAGAAGGTATCAAGAAAGGAAGGATTGCCAATGCTGAAGCCTTTAGTGGTGCTAAAAAGTATGCTGGGTATTTTCAAAAGAAAAAGGATGGTGATACCCATGCTGTTTCAGTTGAAGGTAAACCTCGTCATGGACAACAACAATATGTAGCTGCAGTTGCTCCTATTGTCAATGCTCAAAACAGTTCAAGCTCCTCGCCAGACTATTAGACAGAATCAGAATCGCAATAGGGTTAACTTCGATCCTATCCCGATGTCCTACACTGACCTGTATCCATGTCTTATAAAGAAAGATTTGGTTACAACGAGGGATCTACCTCCTCCTCCAAATCCTCTTCCAGGCAGCTATAGGGCTGATCTTCACTGTGAGTTCCATCGAGGTGGGGCAGGCCATAACTTGGAAGGTTGCTATGCATTGAAAGCTAGAGTACAAGATTTGGTGAACTCAAAGATTTTGTCCTTTGCTGATGATAATCCTAATGTTGTCAACAATCCTTTGCCAGAGCATGCCAAGTGAATTTTGAGTCAGTTCAGACGGATCATCTCCTAAAGCCAGTGTTTCAGACAGGACAGCTCATCCTTGTTGCTGATTAGTCACTAGGCCTTGTTTCTTTCTGTTTGCATTTTTTCCTGATTGTATTGACTGTTTGCTTTCGAAATTTATTTGTACTTTCATGGTAATTTCAATGAAATGAGCATTGTAATGTTTTGATTCAATTCATTTATGTCCACTGTGTGCATCTTTATGCTTTCTTTTTCACAAAACAAAATATATCTCCTGTTTACTTTCTTTATCAAGCTTTTGTTTATGCAAAGATTGGAGGGAGGATGATGAAAACGAAATACCTAAAATTGTTAAACTGTATGCTTTCAATTAAAACTTGGCTGATGATGTACAGGAATTGTTTCAACTCCCAAACACTGGAGAAATAAGGAAGTTAATCCTTTGTCAACCCCTTCGAGCCTAGAAGTTGGAGTTTCTTTCTGTACGAAAAAACTTGCAATTTAAACCTGGGGATGGGTAGTTCTCAGTTAATTTGACTGTGCATGCAATACACCTTTCAATAAAGGTTGCAATCACAAACTTTCCTTCGCACACATCAAAGAAGTGTCGAAGATGTCTTTCAAATCAAAAGCCAATGATGGTTCACCGTAATCATTAAGTCAGGCAGTCACTATCTTTCACAAAAAAAAGAATGAAAAAATCAAAAGAAAAGCCTGCTAACTCAAAACCTATGAAGGAGACTTAGGAAAAAATTGGGGCATCCCGCTGACTGTAAAATCAAATGAAACAGTTCAGGCGAAAATTAGGGATAACAAAAGAAAAATCAAGAGGTTACCAAAACCCTCAAAGACAAAACGAGTTGACCGAGGTCCTCATTAAAAACAACAAAATGTTGTAAGAAAGAGTGACTGCCATCTCAAAAATCCCTTGAGCCATCATCATGACATGTGTTGCAATTCTAAAATCTCTTGGAACCTCAATGCATAGGTTGAATTAACTGAGCATAGGACCGAAGATCATCATGAATAATGGGTTGGGTATAAATAAACTTTGAGCCTATACCATTTGTTTCAAAAAACTGTGAACCAGACCACGTTACAACCTTCAAAAGACCTAATTGAAGCCAGGTTTCTTTTGAAAGCATACTATAGCAAGGTTGCATAAATTGACTCCTAAGTTTGTTGCCAATCATTTGCTGTGATATTATACCTTTGCTTTCTCTTTCACTTTGCATGTCTAAACCGCCGTGTTTTGACAAGTGATTCATTTTTCTTTACATCAATAATATCATTCCAAAAATGTTTTTTGATTTCAAAATTGCATTGAGCTTTGCATTAAAATTACAATGTTTGTTTGAATGATCTTGTTTGCAGGCAAACTTTCCTCATCAAGAAACTTCAAACAATTGAGAAACTTGGTCAGTGATCCTGTCAGGGGCACATTACTTCCAAATCCTGTTGTGAATCAATTCAAGATTTGTTGCTCAGTGCAAGTTATCCACATAATTGGTTAACCAGAAGATCTCCCTCAAGACCCATACTATGTTTAGCCTTCTCAGCCATCATTTCAAGAACTGAAGCCATGATCAGTTCACCCTCAGCAACTGAAGCCATGATCAGTTTATTCTTAACATTCCTTTCAAGAGCTGAAGCCATGATCAGTTTATTCTTAACATTCATTTCAAGAGCTGAAGCCATGATAAGTTTATTCTCAACATTCATTTCAAGAATTGAAGCCATGATCAGTTCATTTTTCCCCTGCAGCAGTCCAACTGAAGCTATGATCAGTTTACCTTCATCAGTCAACCAATTAGGGGCTGTCTTCTTCAAGAACCCTCAAGATGTCTTTCCTCAAAAGACCATTAGCCTGATACAATTCATAAGTGTGACAGAGATGTGTTCAACATCTTCTCTCCAAGCAGAATGGGCTGTGTTCCCTGTGTTGAGGAATCATAGTTCCTTTCTTCCCTCAAAAAGGAGTCTATCTCAGTTGTCTCTATCATTTGCATTGCATACATAAATCATTCATCTATCATACATAGAAAGATTTGCATAGCTCGAAGTGTGCTTCGTGCTCATATGCATTTTTCCTGAGGTCCTGTTGCTTTCAACATCTTACCTTGATATCAAAGTCCAACTTACTTGGCGCCTACCAAAACTTTTACCCGCCTTTTCATTCAGTACCATTCCTGAATGTTGCTATTTACCTGTTTTCTTTCACCCAGTGCTATTCCTGGTTGTCTTGTTTATCTTTTTCTTTCTAGTGCCATTCCCGGATGTTGTCTTTTCCCTATGCATCTATTGCCATTGTTAGATGTTTGTTTTCTTTCATTCCAGTGCTATTCCTGGATCTTTGTTTATTCTTTCACTCCAGTGCCATTTCTGGATGTCTGTCTCTTTTGATCTCCAGTGCTATTCTTGGATATCTTGTTCCTCTTGTTTCTCCCAGTGTTATTCCTAGAAGTCTTTTCTCTCTTCTGTGATCCCCATTATATTTCTCTTGGATATCTTTCAGTGCCATTCCTGAAAGTTTTATCTGTTCATTCAGTGCCATTCCTGAATGAGTTTTCTCCTTTGCATTCAGTGCCATTCCTGGATGTCTTTCTCACTGTCATTCAGTGCCATTCCTGAAAGTAGTGATATACCTTTACCTTTCAATGCCATTCCTGAAAGTTTTATCTGTTCATTCAGTGCCATTCCTGAATGAGTTTACCTTTACCTTTCAGTGCCATTCCTGAAAGCCCCTACTCTTCTTATCCAATGCCATTCTTGGATACTTCTGATGTTTTTTTTCATAACTTTTCTCACTTCATTCAATGCCATTCTTGGATGTTGAGTTTACTTTCGTCCAATGCCATTCTTGGACACCTTTTCCCCAGCCAAGTCCAATGCTATTCTTGGATACCTCTGATGTTTACCCTTGTCATCCAATGTCATTCTTGGATATTTTTTCCTCAGATGAGTCCAATGTTATTCTTGGATATCTCTGATGTTTAACCTTGCCATCCAATGCCATTCTTGGGTGTCCCCAGTGATGTTTTCAAATGAAAGTTTGTTTCTATCCAATGCTATTCTTGGATGTTTCTGATGTTTATTGTTGCCTCATTCAATGCCATTTTTGAATGTTGTAGCGCCTTTACCCAATGCCATTCTTGGATATCTTATCCCCAATAGAGTTTTTTCACCTCCATCCAATTCTATTCTTGGATGACGCTGCTGCTTTTACCAGAAATTTTCTTGTCGTTTGTCCAACGCCATTCCTGGATGTCTTTTGACACACCTTTTGTCTTATTTGTAGTTTCCATCCAATGCTATTCTTGGATGTTACTACTCATCTTCCAGGGTCTTGTCCCTCTCTTTCCAACTATTGATGGATACTTCTCGTCACCTTGGGCAGCAATTCAAATTTCAGCATTTGGCACCAATTTTGATCGCATTTTGGAATATTCCATACCACCTCATTTTAATTCCCTACATCACTTTGATCATTTCCTACCATACATCTCCACTAATCACCACTCTTTTGATAATTCCCTCCAAATTTGAATTCCAATCCTAATTTTTAAATTCCAAACCACCAAATTCCCAAACCTAAACTCTTTAAGTAGAGGCTTCATTTCACTCATTTCACATGCTTTTGAGAGCCAAATTCACCTTGCTAAAATTTCATTCAAGCTTTTGAGAGCCAAAGAACCTCTTGCAATTTCTCTGCCCAACTACCAAATTCACCAAAAGCTCAATTTCTTCTTTCATAAGTTACTAAAATATTGCTTTCATCATTCACACCTAACGCATTCTTCTTACCTACGAATCTCACGTTTGTGTCTTGGTTCTAGAGTCAAACTGTCTCATTCGTACAATACTCGGGCCAATCGACAAAAAAAGATGGATGATCTCGAGGAAGAGAACAGAGAGTTAAGGGAAGAGACCGACACTCTGAAAGAAGATCTGAGAAAGCTTCATAACGACATGCAAGCTCTAGCAGAAGCTCAGATGCAACAACAAAGGACTGTGATCTCAGAGATCACATCAACGCCCATAATGGAAAAGTATGATCCTAGGTACAAAATGCTGAAAGATAGTCCCTGGGGCATGCCTATTAACTATATCCCGGAAGGATATGTTTCGCCGATCACTAAAGATCAGGGAACCGCAGTAGGAGCCGCTGGGCCTGAAGGTTACAAACTTCGGGAAAGCGAAGATGCTCGGGGCATGACATCAACTCCTGAAGGTTACAAACTTCGGGAGAGGGAAGGACCTAGAGTCACTGCCATGATGAATATACCACCACCCATGGTACACACTGTCCCGGAAGGACATATTCCACCGATACCTTCTGGTGGAAACGAAAATATGTTTGACAGAATGAATGAGTTCCAGGAATAGTTCTTGGAAATACAGAAAGAACTACAAGCCCTTCGCGGTCAAGATCTATTTGGAAAGGACGCCACAGACCTTTGTTTGGTCCCCAATGTGAAAGTTCTGCACAAATTCAAAGTGCCCTAATTTGAAAAGTACAAGGGTAACTCTTGCCCTCAAAGCCATTTGGTGATCTACGCTCGGCGAATGTCAACTCAGACAAAGAACCAGGAGCTACAGATTCACTATTTTTAGGATAGTTTAACCGGTGCCGCACTCAAATGGTACATGAGTTTAAACCACACTAAGATCGGCACTTTCAGAGATCTTGGCACTGCTTTCGTTCAGCAGTATAAGTATAACTTGGACATGGCACCAGACAGAGATCAACTCAGATCGATGTCACAAAAGGACAAGGAAACCTTTAAGGAGTACGCTCAGAGATGGCGTGAAATTGCCGCCCAGATTTGTCCACCTCTTGAGGAAAAAGAGATGACAAAGATCTTAAAAACCTTAATCTCATTTTACTATGACAGAATGGTTGCCAGTGCACCCAGTGACTTCACCGAGATGGTGGGCATGGGAGTTCATCTTGAGGAAGCAGTCCGAGAGAGACGTTTAGTTAAAGATGCTGGATCATTAAGTAATACAAAACGATAAGGTAGTGCTCTCCCTAAGAAAAATGAGCAGGATATTGGCAATATCTCTCTCGGAAAGCAAAGGCGACGGTACCAACCAGTAGCAGCGGTAACTCCTGGTATCAACCCTACGCCTGGTCCTACGTATCAACCTCAGGTTGCTCAGAGCCAACTGAATCAACAACAATATCAGCAAAGGACACAACAGCCTCTTCAGCAGGCTCGTTCTCCATATAACAACAATTGTACAACGTGACCTGCAGGATTCGACCCTATACCCATGTTGTATACAGAATTGTTTCCACTCTTACTGGTCAATTGACACATCCACACCAGGCCTCCTCTTACAATTTTGGGAAATCCGCCTTTTTGGTTCAAAGCGGATCAAACTTGCCCTTACCATCAAGGAGGACCAGGGCATAACATAGAAAACTATCTCAGTTTCAAATCTGATGTGCAAAAGCTTGTTAGGAGCGGGGTCTTATCTTTCAAAGATACGAATCTGAATGTTCTCACGAACCCGCTGCCTCAACACGAGAAAGTTGCGGTAAATTTGTTAGAAGAAGAGTCTAACAACGGCTATCGAATTCATGATGTACTCTTATTGAGGGCCAACTTGGTCAAGATGCATTGTAGACAGAGTGGATACGACCATGTGCAACCTCATAATTATCATCAGTGTGATATCTGCTCTAAAAACAATCAAGGATGTTTTGTGGTGCAATCAGCTCTACAAGAACAGTTGGATCTCGGGTGGATCCAAGATCATCGAGTTCGTGGAGTTAACATGACTTATACAAGTTCCAACATCATTTAGAACCATGACATCCGTGCAATGAATGTCAACTTGGTGGCAATGCACTCAAGGCAAAGCCATTATCATAATCTTCCGCGACACGATTACAATTCCTGTCTAACTTGCTTGGTAAACAACCATGGATGCTCTTTTGTACGAGATGCCTTCTAACATCAGATGGATCTTGGATGGATTCAGGATTACCGTGATGCAAATCAGTATCAAGTGAATATGATTCAAATCTTCGATATTCATTTGATGAATACCAGCTTGGTGGAGTTACACGCTACACAAGTCCAGCTCGGTTTCCTGACTTCGCATAATTATCAGAACTGTAAAGTATGTCGTGAGAGTAACCAAGGGTGCGCTCTCGTGCAAAGAACTTTGCAACACTTGTTTAACCACTGGTGGCTTCCGATCTATCTACACGAAGACACGCAAAAAATCAGTGTGACAAATGGGAACCCTACTAGGCATCAAAGTCAGGATATCCGATCTATGGAAATAGACCAGGTAAGGTTACACTGCATTCAAAGCGGACGTGGCCATGTGCCACCGTATAACTACGAGCGCTGTAGAGTCTACTCGGAAAATAATCAAGGATGTTACCTCGTGCAAGCAGCCCTTCAAAGTCAGTTGGCTCCCAAAGAAATTCAACCGTGTCCAAGTTCTGGATCAATCAACTGGACACCAGACTATTTTACTGATCAGATTAAGGATGTTGTCGTGATCTCTGATCGGGAAGGGACCAAAGATATTTGTACCATCATCCCTCTACTTGACGAATCAAAGGTTCTTAACCAGGAATTGATTGAAGTTACTTACGACAGTCAGAAAAATCAGAAGGCTCTTGTAGTTATCTATCTACCGGGACCGTTACCATTTGAATCAACTAAGGCGATCCCTTACAAATACGGTGCAACAATAATTGGGAATGGAAACGAAATTCCATTATCCTCCATCGTGAATATTGCAGGCATCAGTCGAGTAACACTGAGTGGTCGAATCTTCAACAGAGGAGTTGGAGAACCTAACAGAGAAAAGGAACCTCACACAAAAGTTCCTAATCCACCAGTCGGTCAATCCAGTAATCCCGACCTTTCAAAGAATGATGATGAGATGCTGAAGCTCATACAAAGGAGTGAATACAACATTATTGATCAGCTGTTACAAACTCCTTCAAAAATCTCAGTGTTATCACTTTTACTCAGTTCTGAAGCCCACAGAGAGGCTCTACAGAAAGTCTTAGAACAGGCCATTGTGGAACAGGATGTGTCGATACAGCAGTTCGAAAGTATCATCTCTAAAATCACTTTCTGCAACAACTTGGGGTTTAGTGATGAGGAATTGCCAGAAGAGGGCCCAAGTCACAACATGGCGCTCAATATCACAATCAACTGCCAAGACGATCCTTTAGCCAGCGTACAAGTAGACACCAGATCGGCTCTCAACGTCATGCCGAAGTCCACTCTAATGCGACTATCATTCAAAGGATCTCCGATGAGAGGCAGTGAGGTCGTCGTCAAAGCATTTGACGGGTCCAAAAAAAACAGTTATCGGCGAAGTCGACCTTCCCATAACTATCGGTCCTCATGTAACACCCCCGATCTATACCCCCAAATAAATAAAGCGATAAAATTTCATCAGAGTATAATTAAAACATTCAAGGCATATACCGAGGGGTCACATAAATTTGAAACAAAATACACATAAACCTGCTCATAAAGATATGCAACAATCAGGTAGCAATTAACAGAGGAACTTAGTTCCTACTACCCACAATTCAGATACAAAATACAAGCGGAAAATCTGTATTGAAATCTCATATATATATATATATATATATATATATATATATATATATATATATATATATCATGAAAAATTTGTCTGCCAAATACAATTATACACGTACAATCCCAAAAGAAACATGTACACATACACACAAATCACCAACGGTCTCCCTAACTACCCGATGCCACATATCAGAGCCGACCGACAAAAGAATAAAGATCTAAGCTTCACAAAAAGACCTCCAGCAATCTAATCTGCAATGCCTCATAGAGCATTTAAAACAGCAGAAGGGTGAGAAACACAAACATAATATAATTGCATATAATTATATAATAACACAAAATTACACACGTAAAATATTCTCACCACAACGTACAACAGAATCCAAATACAACACAACACAATACATATCTCATTTATCCATCACCAATGCATATCAATCATACACAATACAATTATCACCAGCAACAATATATATATATATATCTCAACTCATCAATTCCAATCACAACTCCACACAAAATCAATCCATTCATGATTTATGCAAATGTACAGAGACCGACACAACGACTCTATGCAATGCATATGCGGTACCATCCATCCATCATCTCAACACTAGTTCACTCAGGAACTATTGGAACCATCGCTTGTTACTTAGGATTACTCATGTAACACCCCGTCGGGCAAACGATGTTCCCCGTTGCTTTAGGTCCTCTTGGTATAAGGCTCACGACGTTTATGGATTGCTTTAGCTCCTCTTTGTATAAGGCTCACAATTCGATCGCTTTAGGTCCTCTTGTATAAGGCTCATGATCGTCTATAATCATCGCTTTAGGTCCTCTCGGTATAAGGCTCACGATGTTATAGCGGATTCCCTTTGGAATCGTTTCGTCTCTCACACCCACTAGGGCACACGACATCACAAGAATGCATATCATGATGCTTGGCATACAATGACTCATGACATTCAAATGCACACATATACACATCCATAATCATGCATATATCATCAAATACAACATATTGAATTTACTTGCCCTTAGGCCACAAACCATCATCACACCATCTAAACACATGCATTTACACCATACAACAGCACACAAGTCATACCATATCCATATTAACAGCACATTACATGATACACATCAATTTCACACAATTATAACGACAAAGGTCGACAGAATGACACTATTCCAAATTCCTGACATAATTAAATCGAGCAATAATATCAAAACCATTTTAATAAGAAAGAACAACTCAAAAGCTTTCTAACGCACCCAACCGCGCCCCAAACCGACTTACGGATCAAAAGTTATGAAGAAAACAAAATTGCACAAACAGCCATGTTCGCTAGGCGACTCTAGCGAGCATTCGCTACCACCTTCGTTAGGCGAATGTCCAGCGAAACCACTATCAGATAAAAACAGGCACAAAGTTCGCTAGGCGAACCCCTTGGTGAACCAAGGCAGCAACAACCAGAACCAAAAAGATACAAAGTTCGCTAGGCGAACAACGTTAGCGAACACTCGCTGACCTTCGCTAACTGGTTCGCTAGGCGAACCCGCGAAAACTCATTCGCTACTGCTTCGCCCTAGGTTCGCTAGGCGAACCAAGGAAAACCCATAAATTCTGCAGCGCTGTTTGAAGTCCAAAAACCATATTTTTCACCCAAAAACTCTTCCAAACCAAAACAATGAAATCAGAACATAATCTAATCATGGTAGCAAGTATTCTACCGCATTTACACAGATTTCCAACCGCGAAAACATCGATTTCTATCGTTTATCACATTTCGACCTATCTCTAAAAACTAATAAAACTTCCACACAAACATACATAATCATACACAAGCATAGTATAATCGAGTTTCGCACCCTTACCCGATTAAGTCGCGTTTGAAAAGTCGGTTAAATCGGTTCCTAGATTTCCAAGTTTTCTCTCTTTCTCCTTTACTTTCTCTTTTTGTTTCTTCCTCTTTTTCTTCTCTTCTTTTTCTTTCCTTTCTATTTTCTCTCTTTCTATTCCTATTATATGAAAAAATATAATATCTACCCAAACAAAAGACCAAAATACCCCTACACTCAAATATCTCGCAAACGCTCCCAAAATGTGATAAAATATAATCTCGATGAAAAATAACATATTTTCAAATAAAAGTCAAAAATAAAATAATATAATAATAAAATAATCGAAACGAATCAATTAAATAAAACGGACAAAACTGGGGCGTTACAACTCTCCCCCACTTAGAAATTTTCGTCCTCGAAAATATACCTGAGATGAACAATTCTGGATACGAATCCCGCATCCAACTCTCCAACTCCCAAGTCAAATTGCCCTCAGCAGCGCCTCCCCACGCTACCTTCACAAGTGCAATATCCTTGCCCCTTAACCGCTTCAACTCACGATCCAAAATTCTCACTAGTAATGCCTCAACCATAAGGTTCTCCCTTACCTCTACCTCATCCATCGGAATCACATGCGAAGGATCCAGAACATACTTCCGAAGCTGTGAAACATGGAACACGTCGTGCAAATTCGACAGATTCGGCGGCAACGTCACCCGATAAGCCACAGCACCCACTCTCGCGGATATCTAGTAAGGACCAATAAACCGAGAAGTAAGTTTCTTCGACTTCAAAGCACGACCCACACCCGTTACCGGCGTAACTCTCAGAAATACATTATCGCCCTCTTGAAACTCTAGATCCTTCCTTCTACGATCATGATAACTTTTTTACCTACTCTGAGAAGCCTTCATTTTCTCACAGATACGCTTCACCTTGTCTGTAGTCTGTTGAATCAATTCGGGTCCAACCACCGAACTCTCACCAGATTCGTGCCAACACAACGGTGTTCGACATCTTCGTCCATACAGTTCTTCAAAAGGTACCATTCCAATACTAGAATGGAAACTGTTATTATACGTGAATTCCACCAACACAAGATAACTATCCCACGCACCTCCTTGTTCAAGAACACAAGCCCTCAACAAATCTTCCAACGACTGAATCGTTCTCTCCGTATGACCATCCGTCTGAGGATGATAAGTTGAACTCAATCTCAATTTAGAACCCAACGCCTTTTGTAAACTTTCCCAAAATCTCGAGGTAAACCTCAGATCTCGATCCGAAACAATACTCAATGAAACACCATGCAGCTTCACAATCACACTGATATAAATCTCTGCTAACCTCTCCAAAGAAAAACCGATGTCAATCGGAATGAAATACGTCGATTTAGTCAGTCTGTCCACCACCACCCAAATAGCATTATGCCCCCTCAGTGTATTCGACAATCCTGTCACAAAATTCATAGAAATGCTGTCCCATTTCCATTCAGGAATATCCAACGGTTGCAACAAACCACTAGGTGTCTGATGTTCCACTTTCGACTTTTGGCACGTCAAACACCCATACACAAACTGAGCCACATCTCTTTTCAATCCAGACCACCAGAAAATCTTTTTCAAATCTTGGTACATTTTATTAGCTCCCGGATGTATACTCAAATTACTCCGGTGTCCTTCCTCCAAAATCATCCTTTTCAACTCCGCATCATCAGGAATACAAATTTGACCACGAAACCTCAAAACACCATTAACATCCCCTTTAAAATCACTATTCGCATCTTTTTCTCCAATCAACATCAAATCCACAAATTTCACATCCAGCTTCTGTTTCTCACTAACCTTCATCAGAAAATCATTAATAACCTTTAGCTTACCCAGCCTCACGTTGTCGGACGTCACCTCACACACCAAACTCAAGTCCCTAAAAGCTTCCAAAAGCTCCCACTCCTTAACCATTAAAGCAGACATATGTAACAATTTCCGATTCAACGCATCAGCTACCACATTCGCTTTACCAGGATGGTAATTCAAGCCAAAGCCGCAGTCTTTCAAAAATTCCAACCATCTCCGCTGCCTCATATTTAACTCTTTCTGATGAAACAAATATTTCAAACTTTTGTGATCACTAAAGACTTCAAATCTAGCACCAAAGAGATAACGCCTCCAAATCATCAATACAAACACCACAGCCGCTAATTCCAAATCATGAGTAGGGTAATTTTTCTCATGCACTCTCAACTGCCTTGAAGCATAAGCCACGACCTTACCTCCTTGCATTAGCACCCCACCTAGACCAATCAAAGACTCATCACAATACACCACAAATGGTTCAGTAGGATTCAAAAAAATCAAAATCGGAGCTGTCATCAATCTTCCCTTCAGCTCACTAAAACTTTCCTCACACCGAATATCCCAAATGAACGCTTGCCCTTTACAAGTCAACTGGGTCAAAGGAAGTGCTAGCTTAGAAAAACTTTCAATGAACCTTCGATAATATCCGGCCAAACCCAAAAAGCTTCGAATTTCAGTAACGGATCTAGGAGCTTCCCATTGTAGAACTGCTTCTACTTTAGATGGATCCACAGCAATACCATTACCTGAAATCACGTGCCTAAGGAAACTCACCTCCGACAACCAGAATTCACACTTGGATAACTTGGCAAAAAGTTTCCTTTCCTTCAAAACCTGCAAAACAATACACAAATGCTCCGTGTGCTCCTCCCGAGACTTAGAATAAATCAGGATATCATTAATAAACACAACCACAAAACGATCCAAATGCTCGTGGAAAATACGATTCATGTACTCCATAAATACACCTGGCGCATTAGAAACCCCGAACAGCATCACAGAATATTCATAATGACCGTCACGTGTCCTAAAAGCCGTCTTCTGAATATCTTCCTCTTTCACCCTAATCTGATGATACCCTGACCTCAAGTCAATCTTACTAAACACACACACACTAACCAACTGATCCAACAGATCATCAATTCTCAGAAGAGGATACTTATTGTTAATCGTCACCTTATTCAGCTGGCGATAATCAATACACAACAGCATACTTCCATCTTTCTTTTTCACCAATAAAACTGGAGCACCGCAAGGAGACACACTTGGCCTCACAAACCTCTTTTCTAGCAATTCATTCAATTGCTTCTTTAACTCCACCAACTCAGATGCCGACATACGATAAGGTGCCATAGATACAGGTCTAGTACCAGGAACTAGATCTATAGAAAACTCCACCTCTCTCTGGCGGTAAGTCCGAAATATCCTCAGGAAACACTTCCGGAAAATCACACACAACAGGAAACACATCAAGTGAAACTTGACTATCCACAGTCAACGATGCAAACAACCTAAACAACTGAGCTTCATCCGCCAAAAGTTTCTTCAGCTCTTTGGTAGATAAGAAACTCGAGTCTTCGTCTTCCTCAAGAGAAGGAAATCTTACTAACTTATGATAACAATCAATATGAACCCTATTGAACTGCAACCAATTCATTCCCAGAACCACATCTAAACCCTCCAACGATAAACACACCAAATCCATCTCAAAGTCTTTACCATAAATGGTCAAAGGACAACTTAAACAAACCAAAGAAGTAGTTACCGACCCCATTGTTGGAGTATCGATAACCATCTCACCATCCATCAAAGACAACACAAGATTCAAACGCTTCGCGCACTCAGACGAAATAAACGAATGAGTCGCTCCAGTATCAATAATAGCAACTAAAGGCGTACTATTAATAAAACAAATACCTCTGATCAGATGATCTGCATTAGTAGTCTGAGTTCCTGCCAATGCAAAAACCTTCCCACCAGCTGGAGCTTGCTTCGGTTTCGGGCACTTTGTACTAATATGACCAGGTTCACCACAATTGAAACACTTCACCACATTCTGCCTCTTACAATCAGCTGCAATATGTCCCAAACCTCCACAATTGGTACACTTCCTCATATCTTTTCTGCATTCAAACTGACGATGTCCTAATTCACCACACCTAAAACATCTCGGAGAATTAGACATACCTCCTCCACTGGGCCTTTTCTCAAAATTACCCCTTTGTTTACCCTTATCCGCTGGTGTTACATAAGGACCACTGCGAAACGGTTGCTTCCCTTTCCTCTCGTTCACACTCTTATAGTGAGTAGAACGAGCTTTGCTATCTTCTTCAAAAATCCTACAGCAATCTACCAAATCAATAAACCTTCTAATCCTTTGGTAACCGACTGCCTGCTTTATCTCAAGACGCAATCCGTTCTCAAACTTCACACACTTAGAAAATTCCGCAGTCTCTTCAGCATAATGTGGATAAAACTGCACAAGCTCCACAAACTTAGCAGTATAATCAACAACAGACATATTACCTTGTTTCAATTCCAAGAACTCAATTTCCTTCTTTCCTCTTACATCTTCGGGAAAATACTTAATCAGAAACTCAATGCTAAACACAGCCCAAGTGATCTCTTCCTCTGTAGCTTCCAACACATGACGTGTACTAACCCACCAATCATCAGCTTCTTCCAGTAACATATGAGTACCCAGTCTCACCTTCTGATCCTCAGCACAATCCATCACTCAGAATATTCTTTCAATCTCTTTAAGCCATATCTGAGCACCATCAGGATCATATCTTCCTTTGAAGACAGGCGGTTTGTTCTTCCTGAACTCATCATTACCTGCAGCATTAGGTGCACCTTGCACAGCCCGAGCCATAGCTTGCATAGAAGTAGCCAAAGCAGCGTCATTCCTACCAGCCATATTCTGTTCATTTCCAATAGCAGCAACTATGGTTACACAAACAGCTCACCCAACCACAATGACCAACAAGGACTGACACAACTGACACGGACTGGCTTTGATACCACTTAATGTAACACCCCCGATCTATACCCCCAAATAAATAAAGCGATAAAATTTCATCAGAGTATAATTAAAACATTCACGGCATAGAACGAGGGGTCACATCAATTTGAAATAAAATACACATAAACCTGCTCATAAAGATATGCAACAATCAGGTAGCAATTAACAAAGGAACTTAGTTCCTACTACCCACAATTCAGATACAGAATACAAGCGGAAAATCTGTACTAAAATCTCATATATATATATATATATATATATATATATATATATCATGAAAAGTTTGTCTGCCAAATACAATCATACATGTACAATCCCAAAAGAAACATGTACATATACACACAAATCACCAATGGTCTCCCTAACTACCTGGTGCCACATATCAGAGCCGACCGACAAAAGAATGAAGACCTAAGCTTCACAAAAAGACCTCCAGCAATCTAATCTGCAATGCCTCATAGAGCATTTAAAACAGCAGAAGGGTGAGAAACACAATCATAATATAATTGCATATAATATTATAATAACACAAAATTACACACGTAAAATATTCTCACCACAACGTACAACAGAATCCAAATACAACACAACACAATACATATCTCATTTATCCATCACCAATGCATATCAATCATACACAATACAATTATCACCAGCACCAATATATATATATATATATCTCAACTCATCAATTCCAATCACAACTCCACACAAAATCAATCCATTCATGATTTATGCAAATGCACAGAGACCAACACAATGACTCTATGCAATGCATATGCGGTACCATCCATCCATCATCTCAACACTAGTTCACTCAGGAACTATTGGAACCATCGCTTGTTACTTAGGATTACTCATGTAACACCCCGTCGGGCAAATGATGTTTCCCGTTGCTTTAGGTCCTCTTGGTATAAGGCTCACGACATTTATGGATTGCTTTAGGTCCTCTCTGTATAAGGCTCACAATCTGATCGCTTTAGGTCCTCTTTGTATAAGGCTCACGATCGTCTATAATCATCGCTTTAGGTCCTCTCGGTATAAGGCTCATGATGTTATAGCGGATTCCCTCTGGAATCGTTTCATCTCTCACACCCACTAGGGCACACGATATCACAAGAATGCATATCATGATGCTTGGCATACAATGACTCATGACATTCAAATCCACACATATACACATCCATAATTATGCATATATCATCAAATACAACATATTGCATTTACTTACCCTTAGGCCACAAACCATCATCACACCATCTAAACACCTGCATTTACACCATACAACAACACACAAGTCATACCATATCCATATCAACAGCACATTGCATGATACACATCAATTTCACACAATTATAACGACAAAAGTCGACAAAACGACACTATTCCAAATTCCTGACATAATTAAATCGAGCAACAATCTCAAAACCATTTTAATAAGCAAGAACAACTCAAAAGCTTTCTAACGCACCCAACCGCGCCCCAATCCAACTTACGGATAAAAAGTTATGAAGAAAATGAAATTGCACAAACAACCATGTTCGCTAGGCAAACCCTCTAGCGAGCATTCACTACCACCTTCGCTAGGCGAATGTCCAGCGAAACCACTTTCAGATAAAAACAGGTACAAAGTTCGCTAGGCGAACCAAGCCAGCAACAATCAGAACCAAAAACATACAAAGTTCCCTAGGCGAACAACGTTAGCGAACACTCGCTAACCTTCGCTAACTGGTTCGCTAGGCGAACCCGCAAAAACTCATTCGCTACTGCTTCGCCCCAGGTTCGCTAGGCGAACCAAGGAAAACCCAGAAATTCTGCAGCGCTGTTTGAAGTCCAAAAACCATATTTTTCACCCAAAAACTCTTCCAAACCAAAACAATGAAATCAGAACATAATCTAATCATGGTAGCAAGTATTCTACCACATTTACACAGATTTCCAACCGCGAAAACATCGATTTCTATCGTTTATCACATTTTGACCTATCTCTAAAAGCCAATAAAACTTCCACACAAACATACATAATCATACACAAGCATAGTATAATCGAGTTTCGCACCCTTACCCGATTAAATCGCGTTTGAAAAGTCGGTTGAATCGGTTCCTAGATTTCCATGTTTTCTCTCTTTCTCCTTCTCTTTCTTTTTTCTTTCTCCCTCTTTTTCTTCTCTTCTTTTTCTTTCATTTATATTTTCTCTCTTTCTATTCCTATTATATGAAAAAATATAATATCTACCCAAACAAAAGAACAAAATACCCCTACACTCAAATATCTCGGAAACGCTCCCAAAACGCGATAAAATATAATCTCGATGAAAAATAACATATTTTCAAATAAAAGTAAGAAATAAAATAATATAATAATAAAAAAATCGAAATGACTCAATTAAATAAAACGGACAAAACTGGGGCGTTACACCTCACACTTTCCAAGTCACTTTCCAGGTCATGGACATCCGAGCAACATACATCTGTTTGTTGGGAAGACCTTGGTTACACCAGGCTGGGGCAGTCACTTCGACACTTCACCAGAAGCTGATGTTCGTCAAGAATGACCAACTCGTCACGGTCTGTGGAGAACAAGCCTTGATCGTGAGTAACCTTTCATTGTCCACTTGTGTAGAACCCGAGGAGGTTGTGGGAACCCTGTTTCAAGCACTTTCGGTGAGCAATGAGAATCAATCAGAAAAAGGAACATCGATTTCCTCATACAAAGATGCTCTCAAAGTAATCGAGAGTAACAACGTAAAAGGATGGGGACAGCTTGTCATTCCTACTGATAACAAGACAAAGAAAGGTCTTGGCTTTTCCTCAACCTGTACCCAGACTACTAAAGATGAAAGTTTTCATCCCATTCAGAACTTCTTCCATAGTGGAGGTTTCCTTCACCTAGTGTCTCAAGAAGTACATACCATCAACGAGGGAGATTCCTCCGATACAGATGAAGAGTGGAAATCCTATCTTAACGAGGACGGTTATATGTCTCAGGAAGAAGTGCCTACGCCCTTTTGCTATCCCGCACAAAGTCCGAGATTTATACCAAGGTCAGACGTCAAAATGATATACGGAGATTGTGATCCGGAAGGATGTCGTGCTCCACCAAACTCATTAGAGGATGACACTCTGATGAAAGATAACTATGACCACGACTATTATGGCCCGATGGATGGCCTGCCTATCTGGCAGCCGTACCCAGGAGACTTGGGGCAAGAAAATTAGCCGAACAATGAAAATCAGCTAAGCATCATTGAAAAAAATACCTGTATCCCCACCATGTCATGGGATCAACACTCAGGTCATTCAGAAAATATCCAGTGCGATGATGAATTTGCAAAGTTTGCAGGACTAGAATTCATCAACTATGCTTTTTCCGAGGTCAACGTCATCGAGAGGGATGACTCCTCCAATCCAAAGAAGTGTGGGACACCTTAGGACAACCGAGTGGCAAGTACGATTTCTTGGTCAAGTACACTGCTCCTGAAAGCTCTCGTATCAGGCTCAAGGACATCCAGCCAACTGGATGGGGGGATTTTCCTGAGAGCCCAAATACTATGCAAAATGCAACTGAGGAATCCTCCTACGACAACTCTGCCTGGGAGACATATTCCAACGACACTACTCCATCAGAAATTAGCGTTATTTCTGAAGACAAATCAAGGAAGGTACTCGACTTTGTGATTCACCGAGGAGTTCGCCGCCAATGGGTTGCAGTCGATGTTTCAAAGATTGTTCATAAGTCGAAGTAATGGCCATCTTTGTTTTAACCTTTCACCATGCCCAGGTGAAATAGATGTTTTGATAGGGCTCACTTTCTGTAAATACACCTCTTCGCTTCGCCCAAAGCGACAGAGTTTTGTTTTATAAGGTTGTAGTTTCAAGAATCGACAAAATCATAAATAAATAACGTCATTCAGTAATTTCCGCATTTATTGTTGTTTTCTCTTTTCTTTCTTCAGAAAATGGTAATCCTAAAAAACAAGCAGTTTTCAGAAAAATAGTGCACACACTCTTGCATTTCTCTCTATCTCTTCTAAAAAACAATCATCACGTCATGCGGATTGCTTGATTTAAACCCCATTGAAACGTACGATCCGATGCCTTCTCCCAACTTTGAATTCCCGATATTTGAGGCTGGAGAAGAAGATGACGAAGAAATTCCAGAGGAGATCTCCCGATTACTCAGACAAGAGGAAAGGTCCATTAAACCTCACAAAGAGCCGTTGGAAGCGATCAACTTAGGTTTAGAGGAAGAAAGAAAAGAGGACAGGATTGGGGCACTGCTCAACTCAACTATCAAAGAGAGTTTGATAAAGCTTCTCAAAGAGTTTCCCGATGTATTTGCTTGGTCCTATCAGGACATGCCAGGGTTGGATACCAGCATCGTGGAACATCATTTACCGTTGAGATCGGAATGTCCGCCAGTAAAACAGAGGTTGAGATGGACTCATTCGGACATGGCCATCAAAATCAAAGAGGAAGTACATAAACAGATTGACGTAGGGTTTCTCGCCACATCGGAGTATCCTCAATGGTTAGCCAACATAGTACCAGTTCCGAAAAAGGACGAAAAGGTCAGAATGTGTGTGGATTACAGAGATCTAAACAAGGCTAGTCCAAAGGACGACTTTCGTTTACCACACATTGACATGCTGGTAGACAGTACAACAAAGTTCAAAGTCTTCTCCTTTATGGATGGATTCTCAGGCTATAATCAGATAAAAATGGCACCGAAATACATGGAGAAAACTTCCTTCATCACCCCATGGGTCACCTTTTGTTACAAGGTAATGTCGTTCGGTTTGAAGAACGCCGGGGCAACCTATCAACGGGCCATGACTACTCTGTTTCATGACATGATACACAAAGAAATCGAGGTATATGTCGATGACATGATTGCCAAATCTAGAACAGAGGAGGAGCGTGTGACCCACTTGTCAAAGCTATTCGAGCGATTGAGAAAGTACAAACTCCGCTTGAATCCCAACAAGTGCACCTTCAGTGTCCGATCAGGAAAACTTTTAGGGTTCATCGTCAGCCAGAAAGGAATTGAGGTTGATCCTGACAAGGTCAAGGCCATTCAAGAAATGCCTTCTCCAAAGACTGAAAAACAAGTCAGGGATTCCTGGGACGTTTGAACTACATTTCCAGATTCATATTCCTCATGTCCGTAACATGCGCGCCGATTTTCAGATTACTAAAAAATAATCAGGAATGCGTTTGGACAAAAGACTGCCAAACCGCCTTCGACAATATCAAGGAATACCTGTTGAACCCACTGATTCTATCACCTCCAGTGGAAGGAAGGCCACTAATCATTTACTTAACAGTCTTGGAAGACTAGATGGGTTGTGTACTTGGCCAACAAAATGAAACCAAAAGGAAAGAGTCTGCCATTTACTATTTGAGCAAGAAATTCACCGACTGCGAGACTCGGTATACTATGCTTGAGAAAACTTGTTGTGCTCTAGCTTGGGCAGCCAAACATCTTCGCCAGTATATGATTCGCCACACTAGGTTAATCTTAGAAATGGATCCGATCAAGTACGTCTTTGAAAAGCATGCTCTCATGGGAAGGATCGCCCATTGGCAGATGTTGTTATCAGAATACGACATTGAGTACCGCACTCAGAAATTCGTCAAAGGAAGTGTTTTAGCCAATCATTTGGCTCATCAACCGATTGACGATCAAGAATCCATTGGATTTGACTTCCCAGACGAAGATGTCATGTATCTAAAAATGAAATACTGCGATGAATCGCTACCCAGTGAAGGGCCAGAACCAGGTTCCCAATGGGGACTAATCTTTGACGGAGCTGTCAATCATTATGGAAATGGAATTGGGGCAATCATCATAACACCGCAAGGTACCCACATTCCTTTCACTGCCAGACTGACATTCAAGTGCACAAACAACGAGGCCAAATACGAAGCTTGTATCATGGGTCTCGAAGAAGCGATCGATTTAAGGATAAAAAATTTAGATGTATATGGCGATTCAGCCCTGGTTATCAATTAGATCAAAGGAGATTGGAACACATACCAATTAGGACTGATTCCTTACAAAGACTATGCGAGAAGGTTGTTACCATTCTTTAACAGAATTGTGTTCCACCACATCCCTCGTGAAGAGAATCACATGGCTAATGAATTAGCCACTCTCTCATCCATGTTTAGTGTAGGTAAGTGGAATTACATACCTAAGATCGACATAATGCGCCTTGAACGGCCCGCTTACATCTTCACGATTGAAGTAGTCATAGACGACAAACCTTGGTATCACAATATCAAATGCTTCCTTCAGAAACAAGAGTACCCTCCTGGGGCATCCAAAAAGGACAGAAAGACCCTCAGGAGGCTAGCAGGCATCTTCTTCCTGAGCGGTGATACACTCTATAAGAGAAACTTTGACATGGTCTTGCTCCGATTTGTAGACAGACCAGAAGCAAACATGCTTATAAAAGAAATTCATGAAGGATCCTTTGGCACTCATGCCAACGGACACACAATGGCAAGAAAAATTCTAAGAGCAGGGTACTACTGGTTGACCATGAAATCCGACTGCTACAAGTACATGAGGAAGTATCACAAGTGTCAGATATACTCAGACAGAATCCATGTACCACCAAAGCATCTCAATGTTCTCTCTTCCCCATGGCCTTTTTCCATATGGGGAATCGACATGATTGGCATGATCGAACCCAGAGCTTCAAACGGACATCGGTTTATTCTAGTAGCCATTGACTACTTCACTAAGTGGGTCGAAGCGGCGTCATACGCTAATGTAACCCGACAAGTGGTGGTCCGATTTATCAAAAATAATCTCATCTGTCGTTATGGTGTTCCAAGCCAGATAATTACCGATAATGGATCTAGCTTGAACAATAAGATGATAAAAGAGTTGTGCGCTGAGTTCAAGATCGAACACTATAACTCATCTCCCTACCGACCCAAGATGAACGGAGCGGTAGAAACGGCTGACAAGAACATCAAGAAGATTGTTCAAAAGATGGTTGTAACCTACAAAGACTGGCATGAGATGTTACCTTTTGCTCTTCACGGTTATCGTACATCTATCCGCACTTCAACAGGGGCAACCCCTTTCTCTCTAGTATATGGCATGGAAGTAGTGCTCCCCATAGAAGTAGAGATCCCATCAATCCGGGTATTGATGGAAGCTAAGCTAACAGAGGCTGAATGGTGTCAAAGTCGACACAACAAACTGAACCTGATTGAAGAAAAGCGAATAACGGTTCTATGCCATGGTCAGTTGTATCAACAGAGAATGAGGAAGGCGTTTGACAAAAAGGTCCGACCTCGCGTCTTCAGGAAATGAGACCTTGTACTAAAAAAGATACAATCATTCCTCACTGACTCCCGGGGCAAATGGACTCTGAATTATGACAGCCCCTATGTGGTCAAGAAAGCCTTCTCAGGCGGAGCCTTGAGACTCGCAGCCATGGACGGAGAGGAATTTTCCTACCCCACAAATGTTGACGTAGTCAAGAAATACTTCGCCTAAATAAAATTAAAAAAAAAACGTCTCGGTGGATTGAAAACCCGAAAGGGCAGTCCAGGAAAAACTTAGAGACTTAAGAAAAAATCATCCCGATGGATTGGAAACATCACAGTACAATCTAGGCAAAAATTAGGGATAATGGCAAGTAACTATGTCCAACAAAGGGGCAAATCTCTTAGCAGCAGTAATGCCATCGGTCAGAAAGACGCCAGTGAAGGTCATCTTCGACAGAAGCTCAGGATGTCCAGAACTCAGAGTTGGTAAAAGGATAGCGGTCGTTATGTTTCAATGTAGCCCTTTTCCCTTAAATTACCATTTTCTAACTTTGTAAATACTCTATGGAATCATGCACTTGGCTGATTTCCGTCCCGTCAATAAAATTTGGGCCCTAGTGCTTTTGTTTGCAATTCTCATTTGTTTTAGCTTTACAGAACGACATTTTTATATGATTAACGATTTTTGAAATAAAACAAAAATGATTTTACTTGTCAAAATTTTTCTGTTTTTAAATAAAGATGGTAATTTCTTTTGACTGTTGAACATCGAAAGAACATCGACCGCTTCTCCGGAAGTAATCGCACTTCAAAGGGCAGAATCCAAGTACCCCTTCTAAACCAGTGCACCTGAATGAAGGATCAGCTGTGTCGGATGCGAATGTTCCATCTGACACCCCCCAGCAGAGTTCTAATCTCCTAGGCCCGACCAACGTTGTTCCCCGCAGGGACTATCACTCCGAAGCAAGGAAGAAGTGCTACTTTTGAACCAGTGATACTTTTCATCCCCTGCGGTGGCCGAGTATCCAGTTGTGTTCATCTACTAGTCTGTATGTCGTGTCAGTTTCGTCAGCATAAACATACATACATCATGCATTATTGATTCATACATGTTCATATTGCATCACTATCACTCTGGTTAGTCTTATCCCCAAGTGATAAAAGTCCTCTCAGCCGCGTTGTCAGTTCTTTCCTTGTCAGGAAACGTCGCGTCTGAACAACCTCTCCTCTAGTTTATTTCTGGATTGAAGTTGGTCCCTTGACAACTTTGATAACTTGAACCTCTGAAAAGCAATAAAACTATTGACGAACGTCACTCTTCACCATTGAAGATGATGTTTTCGATTTCCCGGATTGAGTAAGATGCCCAAAGAAAGCCTCTTAATCAGAGATTCGGCAGTACATCAGTTTTTCTCCAAAACATTTGCTGACGAAAAGGTCATCGGCACCTCAAAATTGGATCACATCATATTGCATTTCTCCGAGAAGATCCCGAGAAAAGTATGATGTAATATCCCCAAGCAGAAAATAGCCTCTCTAAAGACTCAATTTCCCCCAGTAGAGTCAACGAATGGCATCTCCAACAGAGAAGTTTATACACCTCTACAACTCAGACAGATGTGTTCCCCAGCCAGGTTGACATCAAGACTTTTTCCCGTCAAATGGCATCTCCCTAGGAAAATTCATCGAGAAGTTTGAGGAAAACATCTACGAACAGCGTCCCTTGTCAAGAAAGTTTATTGACAAAAGAAACTGAGACCAGTTCCTTGGAAGGAAACCAGGATCGGGGGGAAGTTTATATCAGAAACTAAGACCAGTTCCTTGGTAGGAAACTAAAATCGAGGGGAAGTTTATATCAGAAACTGAGACCAGTTCCTTGGAAGGAAACCAGGATCGAGGGGAAGTTTATATCAGAAACTGAGACCAGTTCCTTGGAAGGAAACCAAGATCGATGGGAAGTTTATATCAGAAACTGAGACCAGTTCCTTGGTAGGAAACCAGGATCGATGGGAAGTTTATATCAGAAACTGAGACCAGTTCCTTGGTCGGAAACCAGGATCGAGGGGAAGTTTATATCAGAAACAGAGACCAATTCCTTGGTAGGAAACCAGGATTGAGGGGAAGTTTATTTCAACAACTAAGACCAGTTGCTTGGTAGGAAACCAGGATCGAGGGGAAGTTCATTTCAGAAACAAGGACCAGTTCCTTGGTAGGAAACCAGAATCGAGGGGAAGTTTACCTTTTCTAAGCATCGTTTCTGAAATTCTGGTATCAGATGTGTGATGTTAAGTACGATGTCACAACAACACACATTGCTAATATGAACAAGGCAATAAGCAACAGTAAATAACATAAAGAATTGTTCACCCAGTTCGGTCTAACTACCTACGTCTGGGGGCTACCAAGCCAGGGAGGAAAATCACTATTAGTAGTATCAAATTACAGACTCAACAATCCCAGTTGACATCTACCTAATTTAATAACAAACCAATGACAATTCTACCTAAGAAACCACTTAGGTATGAGAAACCACTCACTCCCTAATTCACCACAGTGATACAATCCAATGATTACACACTAATCACCCAACTTGATTCTGCTTAACAGCTTTGATCAAGAACAACACACTCTTGCTTAAAAGCTCTAGAGTGAATATAATTACAACTCAAAATAGTAACACCAATTCACACACGAATGGTTTACAAAACACACACGAAGACACAAATGACACTCAGTCTTTAGTTCTCTTTCTTCGTTACTTTTCAACAAGGGTTGAGGCTGCTTTTATACCCTTCTGATTTGGGCTTGGATCTCTTCCAAAAATATCTGAGTTTAAAACAAATTTGATCTTTAAATCTTTTTAAATCTCTACAAATCAGCCCTAATGTTGGTTACAGAATCTGCTCCATAATCCGCAAATATATCTGATTGGAAATCTCTTCTCCAAGATATTAGCATCCAATCACTCTAACAGATCTCCTCAAAACTCACTAACACGTGCAGCCCTAAAACATCACAATCTGATATTCTGATGTTCTGATATAGTGATGTCAGGAGATCACTTATAACAATAGCATATAAAACTTCAACCCTCCAACAGCTAATGTTAAGAACCAATGTTATGACATCAAACATATGACATCAACATTGTTCAACTTTGTTTTACCAAAATTCCAGCTAATACAAGAACCAACAATCTCCCCCTTTGGCTAATTTTGGGTAAATCAAACTATGCCATCATCAGAGGTACCTGCAGCGGAAAAAAAGCTTCAAACGAAAAAAAAACTCCAACCTAGCAGCAATCACATACCATGCTGCACAAAACTAAACTCCCCCTCAAGGCAAGAACCAGCATACCAGTTGTTCAAACATGCACACTCCCCCTCAAGCCTAGAGCCACATCAGACAACTAGGCAACACATAGGCTAACTCTCCCCCTTTTTAGCCACAATTTGACAACACCTACACCAAACACAAAGATCTGACATCCATTAAGACATGGTCAAAATCAAGCTTCCCAAGGAACACAATATTCCAAAACTTTGACTGGTCAGGCGATACAACCTATGGATTCTTATAGTACTATAAAATCCATGCCTTCTTCCTTCTAACAGCACCAGACACCACACAAGAATGAGTCAGTCAAACAAAGACACAGGTAAACAACATAAGCATGAGGACAATAAACCATATCCACTGAAGAACAAGAACACAACAAGGACAGCTGCTGGGACTTCTTCAGGAGCAACAAGAACAAGAAAACCATCAGAGACAAAAACCATCAAAAAACCTCCAGTGCAACCCGATGCTTCTGATGATGAATGGGATGAAGATTGGAAAACTTTTCTTGATGCAGGGGGTTGGGATAATCTATAGACACTTTATATGATGCCATTGATGTACTAGTAACCAATCTTGTATGCTTTCATCATATGAATAAAAAGTTGTTTACTTTAAACATATGCAAAATCACAGCTGCACAAACACTCCTTCCTGCACACCTAATCCTCATAAATGCAAATTCCCAGTTTGCTTCTTAAACTTTCAAATTGATTTGCATATAAGGCTTTAGTAAAAATGTCAGCTAATTGTTTATCTATAGCAACATGTTCAAAAGCAACTACTTTGTCTTCAACCAAATCTCTTATAAAATGATGCCTTATATCAATATGCTTAGTTCTGCTATGTTGAATAGGATTCTTAGAGATATTGATGGCACTCAAATTATCATAGTACAATGTCATGACATCTTGCTTGACATTGTATTCTGTTAACATCTGCTTCATCCAAACAAGTTAAGAACAACTACTCCCTGCTGCTATGTACTCAGCTTCATCAGTAGAAAGAGACACACAATTCTGCTTTTTACTAAACCATGATATCAGATTATTCCCTAAGAAGAAGCAACCTCCTGAAGTACTTTTTCTATCATCAGCACTCCCTACCCAATCAGCATCACAAAAACCACATAACTCAGTGCCTGATCCATGACTATAAAGCATTCCATAATCACTAGTCCCATTCACATATTTCAGAATCCTCTTCACTTGATTCAAGTGACTAACTTTAGGCTCAGCATGATATCTGGCACACACTCCAACAGCAAAAGAAATATCAGGTCTGCTAGCTGTGAGATACAATAGACTTCCAATCATGCTTCTGTATAAACTTTGATCCACACTAACACCATGTTCATCCTTGGACAACTTTAAATGAGTAGGAGCAGGTGTCCTCTTGTGATTAGCATTCTCTAGACCAAATTTCTTCACTATGTTCTTTGCATACTTGCTCTGAGAAATGAATATGGAGTCCTCCATTTGTCTAACTTGTAGACCAAGAAAATAGTTGAGCTCTCCAACAAGACTCATTTCAAACTCATACTGCATCTGTTCCACAAAATGTTTCACCATTGCATCAGACATCCCACCAAATACTATGTCATCAACATATATTTGAGCTATCATCAGTTTTCCTCCTTCCTCTTTAACAAACAATGTCTTGTCAATCCCTCCTTTTCTGTAGCCATTCACAACCAGGAATTCAGTAAGCCTTTCATACCAAGCTCTTGGTGCTTGCTTCAAACCATATAGAGCTTTCCTTAGTTTGTAAACATGGTCAGGAAATGTTGGATCAATAAATCCTTTTGGTTGATCAACATACACCTCTTCATTTAAGTAACCATTCAAGAAGGCACTCTTAACATCCATCTGAAAAAGCTTGAATTTGAAATTACAAGCCACCCCTAAGAGTAATCTGATAGATTCAAGTCTTGCCACAGGAGAAAAGGTTTCATCATAATCAATTCCTTCAACCTGAGTGTATCCCTGAGCAACTAATCTGGCCTTGTTTTTGGTGACCACTCCTTGTTCATCAGATTTATTCTTGTAAATCCACTTGGTGCCAATCACATTAACTCCATCAAGCCTTGGTACAAGATCCCACACTTCATTCCTTTTGAATTGTTCCAGCTTTTCATGCATGGCATTAATCCAAAACTCATCAGTCAAGGCTTCTTTGACATTCTTGGGCTCAATTTTAGAAATAAAGCAAGAATTTGACACAACCTCTCTTGATTTAGTGCTAACCCCTGACTTAGGATCACCTATGATAAGCTCCCTGGGATGGTCCTTTAGCACTCTAATAGATGGTTCTTTATTAGATTGTTCAGATTCAGGCTCAGCGTCAACATGACTAGGAGACCCACTTCTGTCTTCAGTTTCTTATGTGACTTCTTCAACTGATGTTTCAACATCATCTAGGACATCAGCATCTTCCTGCTTATCAGTGTCATCAATCCCCACATTTATAGACTCCATCATAACCTTTGTTCTGGAGTTGAAAACCCTGTAAGCTCTGCTATTTGTAGAGTATCCTAGAAAGATTCCCTCATCACTTTTAGGATCCAATTTTCTCCTATGTTCACGATCTGGCAAGATGTAACATTTGCTTCCAAAAACATGAAAGTACTTCACATTTGGCTTTCTTCTTTTCCATAGTTCATACAGAGCAGTTGAAGTGCCCCTTCTCAAAGTAACTCTGTTGTGAATATAGCAAGCAGTGTTCATAGCTTCAGCCTAGAAATGGTAAGGAAGCCTTTTGGCATGAATCATTGCCCTAGCAGACTCTTGAATAGTTCTATTCTTCCTTTCAACAACTCCATTTTGTTGAGGAGTGATTGGAGAAGAGAACTCATGACTTATGCCTTCAGCAGAACAATATTCAGCAAACTTGCTATTTTCAAACTCTCTTCCATGATCACTCCTTATTCTAATAACATTACTCTCCTTTTCCCTTTGGAGTCTTTGACAAAGATCTTTAAAAACATAAAAGACCTCTGATTTGTCTTTAATGAAGCTCACCCAGGTGTACCTAGAATAGTCATCTACAACAACATAAGCATACTTCTTCCCTCCAAGACTTTCTACCTGCATAGGTCCCATCAAGTCCATATGAAGAAGTTCCAAAACTTTGGAGGTGGTGTTATGTTGAAGCTTCTGATGTGACATCTTGGTCTGATTCCATATTTGACAATCTCCACTAACTCTTCCCTCTTCAATATTGAGCTTAGGAATTCCTCTGACAGCTTCCGAGGATATTATTCTCTTCATTCCCTTCAGATGAAGATGTCCCAACTTTTGATGCCAAATTTTGACTTCATCATCTCTAGCAAACACACATGTTGAGGTACTTGAGTCTTGTTGCAGCCATAGATAACAGTTGTCCTTAGACCTAACACCCTTCATGATGACTTCTCCTTTCTCATTTGTGACATTGCACTCAGTTTTAGTAAAGTCTACTTTGAATCCTTGATCACAAAGTTGACTAATGCTGATCAAATTTACTGTCAACCCTTTGACAAGTAGAACATCATCCAGCCTAGGAGCACCAGCATAATTCAGCTTTCCCATCCCCTTGATTTCTCCTTTGACACCATCACCAAATGTAACATGACCTGAAGACTGAAGCTTAACATCTACCAACAAATTTTTAACTCCTGTCATGTGTCTTGAACACCCACTATCAAAGTACAAGTCTTCTTTGGTAGAAACCTTAAGAGAAGTGTGAGCTATTAAGCTGGTAACTTTACCTTTTGGAACCCATTGCTTCTTAGAATTTAAGACCTGATTTCCTATGGGAAACTTCTGTGTGGGAGTATACTGATGTGCCTTCTGAGGATACCCATGTAGCTTATAACAGTATGCCTTTATGTGTCCAAAATGCCCACAGTGATGACATCTCCAGTGCCTGAATTTCTTTCTAGAAGGAATCCTGTCTGGATGTTTAAACATCTGTTTTAACATCACTGGTTTGGAACTGGTAATAACATCATCAGAAGCTGCAACATTGTTGAACCCCAAACCACTTTTGTCTCCAGCAACTTTCCCAATACTAAGAATGTTGTCTAGAGCATCAGTACCATTGTTCAACATTCTGACAATTTTGGTCATAGAATCCAATTTAGAGTTAAGCATACTGACTTCATTTTCAAGTTTAGTCTTTTCATCCTCTAACTGCACTATGGTTTTCTTCAGCTTCTCTCCTTCAAGACACACTTGTTCACTTCTCATGCACAGTTCTTTATACGAGGCAGCAAGCTCTTCATAAGTAACCTCATCATCACACGAATCACCATCTGACTCACAAACCCCAATCATAGCTCTAACAAGCTTAGCTGATTCATCTTCAGATTCACTTTCACTATCAGACCAGGAAGCAGATAACCCTTTTTTCTGCTTTTTGAGATAAGTAGGACATTCCTTCTTGACATGACCATACCCTTCACACTCATAGCATTGAACTCCCTTGTCATTATTGGACTTTTCTTCATCTCTAGTTTTCTTCCCCTGATCTCCTGATCTGTTGGTGTCAGATGTGATGTTCTTGACATTAGGATTATAACTCCTATTTATCCTCTTCATAACCTTATTGAACTGTCTTCCCAACAAGACAATGGCCTAGGACAGCTCCTCCTGAGACTCAGCACCCTTCTCTTTCTTAGAATCTTCTGAACTAGACACCAACGCTATACTTTTGGTTTTCTTTTCAGGTTCCTCTTCCATTCCTAATTCAAAGGTTTGAAGAGAACCTATCAACTCATCAACCCTCATCTTGCTGATGTCTTGGGCTTCTTCAATAGCTGTGACCTTCATTTTATATCTCTTGGGAAGAGATCTAAGAATTTTCCTCACCAGCTTCTCTTCAGTCATCCTCTCTCCTAGGGCACTAGAAGCATTTGACAGCTCAAGGATGTTCATGTGGAGATCATGGATAGTCTCTTCCTCCTTCATCTTCAGATTTTCAAACTTTGTTGTCAAAAGTTGAAGTCTTGACATCTTGACTTTAGAGGTCCCTTCATGAGTAGTCTTCAAGATATCCCATGCTTCCTTAGCTACTTCACAAGTGTTGACCAACCTGAAGATGTTCTTATCAACACCATTGAATATGGCATTCAAGGCTTTAGAATTCCCAAGGGCAAACTCATCTTCTTCCTTGGTCCATTCTTCTTCAGGTTTCAGTTTTGAGCTACCCTCTATTTCCTTTCCATTCTCATCCTTTTCCACAATAACAGGATGTTTCCATTCTTTCATAATAGCCATCCAAGCCCTGCTGTCTAAAGACTTCAAGAAGCTAACCATCAGTGGTTTCCAATAGTCATAATTAGAGCCATCCAAAATAGGGGGTCTATTCACAAATCCACCAGTCTCCTTGTCCATTGTACCAGAAAGTATCATCCCTAGATCTCACCCAGATGCAGAGCAGGATGCCTGCTCTGATACCAATTGAAATTTTGGTATCAGATGTGTGATGTTAAGTGCGATGTCACAACAACACACGCTGCTAATATGAACAAGGCAATAAGCAACAGTAAATAACACAAAGAATTGTTCACCCAGTTCGGTCTAACTACCTACGTCTGGGGGCTACCAAGCTAGGGAGGAAAATCACTATTAGTAGTATCAAATTACAGACTCAACAATCCCAGTTGACATCTACCTAATTTAATCACTACCCAATGACAATTCTACCTAAGAAACCACTTAGGTATGAGAAACCACTCACTCCCTAATTCACCACAGTGATACAATCCAATGATTACACACTAATCACCCAACTTGATTCTGCTTAACAGCTTTGATCAAGAACAACACACTCTTGCTTAAAAGCTATAGAGTGAATACAATTACAACTCAAAATAGTAACACCAATTCACACACGAATGGTTTACAAAACACACACGAAGACACAAATGACACTCAGTCTTTAGTTCTCTTTCTTCGTTACTTTTCAACAAGGGTTGAGGCTGCTTTTATACCCTTCTGACTTAGGCTTGGATCTCTTCCAAAAATATCTGAGTTTAAAACAAATTTGATCTTCAAATCTTTTTAAATCTCTCCAAATCAGCCCTAATGTTGGTTACAGAATCTACTCCATAATTTGCAAATATATCTGATTGGAAATCTCTTCTCCAAGATATTCACATCCAATCACTCTAACAGATCTCCTTAAAACTCATTAACACGTGCAGCCCTAAAACATCACAATCTGATGTTCTGATGTTCTGATATAGTGATGTCAAGACATCACTTATAACATCAGCATATAAAACTTCAACCCTGCAACAGCTAATGTTAGGAACCAATGTTATGACATCAACATTGTTCAACTTTGTATTACCAAAATTCCAGCCAATACAAGAACCTACAGTTTCTTAGCAAAAGAAGATGGATGAGCTAACTACCATTCCTAACCACCATCAAAATTTTGGGTATTCCGATTGTAACACCCCAAAATTTGCTCTTTTGTTTTGAAGCTAACTGGCTTATGTTTCTTGCATTAGCATTTGTGCATAGCATTGGTTCTTAGCATGGGATCAAGGTACTTGGTTCATCTCAAAGGAGTCTCAAGCCTCAAGGTGTTTTGTGGAGGTCATCATATCTTCATAAGATCAAGAATGGCAGAGGATTTCAAGTGAATCTTTCCCTCCTAACCAGAGGGACCAAATTAGGGTTCTTGGGTTCAAAGAGCTTCTTGAGAAAACTTTGTGGATTCAAGCATGCTCTCATGGGTTCCATATGCTCACAAACACTCATAGAGGAAGGCTTGGCTAGTGGTTCATTGTGGAAGATGTTCAGTGGGTCAGTTGCTTGTGAACCAAGAGAAGTCAACTGTAAGGAGGAAAGTCAACCATGGAATTTTGAGGTCCTCTTCATGATTTTTAAGGTCTTATGCCCTCATATGGTCCTCAAATGTCAAGATTCATGTCATTCATCAAGAGTCAAGAGTTTGTGCAAAAGTTACCATTTTTGGAAAATGACCTATAATGTGAAACTTCCATTTTTGGAAACTTTTCAAACCATCTTCAACTTGATTTTTCATCAACAGAGAAGCTTCAAATGAATTTTCCTCAAACATGAAAGTTGAAGATCTCTCTCTCCCCTTTCCAAGAATTACTAAATTATCTCCATACCATTAGTGAAACTCAAGTTATGGTCAAAAGAAGGCAAGTTGCTTTTTAGGGTTTTCTCATGTATCCATTTTTCCACCTTTTGTATTTTGGTTCAAAATGACTTGTACTGACCTCTAATGCTTCAAGTCATATTGCAACATCCAAGTACACATCCTAAGGACCATTTTTGACCCTTGAATCACTCCAATCCGTGCCATGTACTTCACGAATTTCACAAAATGCAAATTTACAAGATGGATTGAATCTCACAAATTAGACCACTACAAAGCCCAAACCCAATTTAGATGTGATCAGCAAGAGAAATGTGAATGACTCATGATGAAAAGCATGACAATGCACGTGTGGATTAGTGGTTTCATCATAACTTGCATTTTTGCAAATCACTTTGGATAGCCTTAGTCAAGGGATTAATCAAACCCTAATCATGCTCAGAGCTCTAACCAAGTGTATATAAGGAGACTCACACCTTCATTCACACCTCATGCACTCTCATTTGCTCTGAATTTCATTTTTCACTCAAAACTTTCCTTCTTCAAAACTCACTCCTCACAAGGGTTTCTGAAGAACTTTTTCCATATTCTTGATCCACATACTCCATAGAACAAGAATCAACCATTGTTTGAAGCTCTAAGCAAGGTTTTCATCAAATTCGAATTTGAGTTGCTCACTTTCAAAATCCAAGATCCAGCTTGATTCAAGCCTCTAATTGCATTTATTTTGCAATCAGAGGTCCTAAGGAGTAGATCTGCAGCTTTTTGAAGGATTTCTTGGTGTATGTTAAGCTCTACAAGTTTCAGGTTAGTGTGATTTTCTTGATCATAGAACTCAGTTTTCTTGTGTACCCAAGGATCCTTATGCTTTGCTGATCATGCTGATATGTTTAGATTTAAATTTGGACGTGTATTATGGCTGAATCATGGATCTGAAAGTTTTGAGTGAGAAATGTTTTGCTTCGATTTGGTTTATACATGTATGATCTGTTGAAACAAATTGCATATCTGAAATCCTTGTGAAATTCTGAGTTGAATGATGGTGGAGTTTTTGATTTCTGGAAGATTATTGTTGGATCTCCGTTTGGTGTTGCCGGAGAAGACGACCGGAGCTAGGGCTCCGGCGTTTGGTTCATTTACAGGTGATCTGAGTTTCAAGGTTGGAGATGAAATCTGGACAGTTGGTGGTCCAGATCTGATGGTTCATGTTTAGCCACTTCATCTATTTTTCACATGTTTTCATTAATGTGTGTGTTGTAATCCATGTTTAATATCATGTGCTTCAAATCCTGACCCTTGATCTTGTATAATCTTTGATCTGCTGACTGATTGATATGCGTCAGATTGATCTGATGGTTTATGGTTTGCCAGCGCATTAAAAATCTCACATGCTTCTCATGTGCCTTGTTTTTTTCCATTTTAATCTGTTTGTGTGCTTCCCTATCTATGTTGTGGTGTGCGCGTGATCCTAACCATTGATGTTGCTTACTTTGTGTGTGATTGATTGAATATTATACGTTGGATCAATCTGAGGGTGTGTGGGAGTCAAGGTTGTTGACTGGATCTTGTATGGAAATGTTGACATGCGCTTTGGATTGGGCTGGACTCTGTTTGCTTTTCCCACCCCCTTTATCTGAGCCCATTTTGTTTTAACCGTGTGAATTGCTTATGTTGCACCCCCTGGCTTCTTCATTTTCTTTTTATTTTATTTAATTGTTTCATTCTCATTTTTAATTGTTAAAATTAGTTTAATGCATCAGAAAATTATGAAAAAAATCATGAAGCATCTTTGGAATTTTATAAAATTTTGTCAAATTTTATTTTTCCATTTTATTTTATTTTGTCCATCTAAATTAATTGTTTGATTAATTTCCTTTGGAATTGTCTCAATTGTGTACACCCTGCCTTGTTGATTTTTGTTCTCATCATTGGTATATGATTTGCATCCCATTCTTTTTGCATACTTCAGAGGACACTTTGAGGTTCCTAAAAACATTTTTCTCATATTTTTAAACTCATTTAATATTGCATTTTAGTCCCTCTATTTGTGCATTGTTCTTCTTTGTTCTTATGCAACTTTGAAGCATTGTTTGAGGTACTTAACCTGTGAATTTTTGTGTGATCTTTTGGCATGTTGCTAGCTTCTGACTTAGGTCACTTGGGTTTTAATTCCCTAATTTTTGAATTTCCTTTGATATATGTTTGATTATTTGTGCTTAAGTGAATTATGCATGATCATCTCTTGACATCTCTTAACCCTAATTGCTTTGTCATGCTTGTTTGGTTGAGTTTCTTTGTGATTCTTTGCATGAGTATTTGATATGATGTTTACCCCTGGTTGAGGTACCTTATGACCAAATTTTTCAATTTGTGGATCATGTTTGGGGTATGCTTTAAATGCTTGTACTTTGACTTCCTTTTGTGGACTTTCTTTGGTGCATAATGTTTCATGTTTTGATCTTCTCTTGCACATGAGAATTGATGATGATGGTATGATCTTGGTTCTGACTTGCTTTCATCTTCATCTTATTTTTCTCATTTCATCTTGATATGAAGTTCATTGGTGCTTAATTGTGCATTCCATATAAGTATGCTTGCATTCTTTCATGATTACCTTTGCATGCTTACTTGAGATGTTTTGCATGATCTTTGAGACTTGTTTATTGATGTAAGTTGGATATACTTGATATGATGTGCTTGCTGCCCTATCTTGTTTCTTATCGCATCCTTCTCTTTCTCATTCTTCTCTTTCACTCTCTTCCTCCCATGAATCTCAAGACTTGTTTAAGTCTTGGATTCTCTCCCTTTAGAGCTACCTAGTCCAACTTAATTTTTGATTAAGCTTCTTGAAAACACTTAATAAAGATAAAGTGTATTGCGCACGAGCCTTAAGCGTGGGGAATGAGAAATGAGGGGCTTCCTCTCATCTTTCTAGAGTGCTTAGCAGGCGTCCTGTCTTGGGAAGATTCGTTAAGTATTCGTCCCTGTGCCCTAGACTTTGGTGCAATGCAAGTTATGAACTAACTTAAAAAGAAAGCACTTCTGTCTAAAAAACACAAAAACAAGTTCAAATCTTTTTATCCTTCGGGATTGTTGGGTTTCAAATTTCATTTTCAGAAAAGAGCTCGTCGCTCACGTAAAAACACCTACCCATCCGTGGTCGTACCCACGAACTACATTAGCTCTGATTCCTCTCTCTCTCTCGTCCGATTGAGGATATAGAGGCACAAGACAGCGATTGTCTTGGTGAGCAACCTTCCCCCACAGTTCCCATCCGAACTACGTTGACTCTGACTTTCCCATTGCACTGAGGGAGTTCGTAGGCCTAGGGCATCGAATATGTCCTACCGAGTCTGTCTTAGTCACCCCCATCCCCGTTTTCTTTTGTTCAGCCATAGATAGTAGGACAGCTCACCCTCTATTTAGACAACAAGCGTGGATCCCATCGAGTACGATGGATGCGTGGGGTGCTAACACCTTCCCCTCGCATAGCCGACTCCCGAACCTGGACTATGGTTGCGATGACCATGTATTTCCCCTTTTCTCTTCAGGTTTATGCAGTGTTTCCTTTCCCTCTCTCGGGATAAATATACATTGCTGGCGACTCTGTGTTTTCTGCGCCACTCTCGCGTTTGTACCGTTGGATGCAAATCTTTCAGGAGTGACAGCTGACGACTCTGCTGGGGATCTCTGGTTGACCTCTTGCTGGTCCGTCCCCTTAAGCGAGTCGATCCTAGCGCTTGTTTGTGTTTTCGTTGGGTGTTTATTTGTTGTGCTTTATTATGTTGTATATTACTGTTTTACAACTTTTATTGCATTGCATTTCATTTTATTACTGTCACACTGAATATTGTTGTGTTGTGCTGGTTAGTTTCTATTTGGCAGGTTGGGTTGTTCTGAGAGATAAGCCCAATACCCAGGCTTGAGTACGCCCTAGGACTAGAGTGGAGAGTAGTGGGACCTACGTGCCATCTTGGTGCGTTTGTGTGTTCATGAAATTCACAACCAGACGAGGCTATCTTGGGACGCATTCTGACGTGCGTGTCTTGCGTATTTCAGGGTGTTGATCTAGAGAGTTGTCGACTCTGGTGACCGTTTCTCCGATACCTCAGTTGCGCCTCTCCTCCTGACCTGTGATAATGGCAGACCAGAAATGGCAAACCCATTACACTTGTCGATCGAGGACCCAATGCTGAGGGACTCGCATAGGATAACCTTATTTTTTAGGGGAATCAGTTGAGGCCTCCTCTATTGATGATGATCCCAAACCAGAAATGGTGAACGTATCATCATTTCTTGACCTGAGAGCCCGTGATATTGAAGATCCTCGCATTTTTAGAACCCTCATGAGAGATGGGATGGGTGTTTACAGGCTTGCAAGAAACCGAAACCTTCAACCTACCCGGCTTTCTGGATTTCTCATTAGTGTTTGATTATCTGGGTTTCTGGTTATCTCAGTGGTTCGGTATTCAAGAATTCTGGTTTTCTGAGTTGCGGTTCTCGTTCAGTTAACAGCACAGCACATCCAGCAGTGATGCCTTGATCCCATGCTTGCATGTGCATATCATTTTTCTTGCATTCTAACATGTTTGACATTTTTCAGGGCTTGCATCTTACTCTTGATTCCGGTTTTCTGAGGTTGCCTTAACATGGATGTCCAGAGAAAGAAGATTGTTGCTTATTCGTTCCCAGACCCGACCTTGATGTTGATTCACAAGCTGATTAGTATGGCTGGTCCTGGAGTTCGTACAGAGTTCGGTGGAAAGTATGGGAGACTTCTGAAGTTTGTCTACAGTATCTCCAAGTATGAGAAGGATGCCATTGATACACTTCTTCAGTTCTATGATCCGTCTTTGCGTTGCTTCACTTTCCCAGACTATAACTTGGCTCCAACGTTGGAGGAGTTCTCATTTATTTTGGGAATCCCCATCAGGCATGTCATAGTATTCTTTTTTGAAGAATGCCCCAGGATAAAAGAAATGGCCATTGCTCTTCATATTGGTGAATCCGCTCTGAGCAGTAATATTGTGAAGAAACAGGGAGCTAAGGGTTTCTTATTGAAGTTCTTGTTTGATCAAGCTTGCATGCATGTTAAGGAGAGGAATTGGACTGCTTTCCAAGCTATTCTGGCTATGTGCATCAATGGGATTGTCCTGTTTCCCAATGTTCCTGATCTGGTGGATATGCATGCTGTCAGAATCTTTGTTTCAAAGAATCCTATACCTACCTTGCTAGGTGATGTGTATCACTCAGTCCACTACAAGAATGAAAATAGGCATGGAAAAATTATGAGTTGTTGTGCACCACTCTTATCTACTTGGTTTCTGAGTCATCTCCCCGAAGCTGGCGCTTTCTTTGATACGAGAGATTCCCTGAAGTGGTCAAAGAGGTTAATGGGCTTGACTGCTGACAACATTGTTTGGTTCAACCATGACTTACTAGGGATGGAGATTATTTGCAAGTTCGGAGAATTCCCTAATGTACCCTTGATAGGGAGAAAAGGTGGAATTAACTATAATCCTTCCCTTGTTACCAGGCAGTTTGGTTATCCTTTGAGAGGTCCACCTGAAGAGCGAGATATCAGAGAGTCCTTATTCTTCAATGGTACTGGGGATCAAGAGATGATAAGGAAGATTGTGAATGCTTGGAAGCAGGTGACCAAGAAGGGAAAAACTTCATTCGGGAAATGTAATAACCGGGCTTTTCCTTCCTATGAAGAGTGGATTAAGAAAAGAGCAGAAGAGGAGCTTCTTCCTTTCCCGGTGGAACCACCTTTGTATCCTTTGATGATCGAGGCTTCCACGACTGTTGATATAGAGAAGTATGATAAGTTATGGGCTGAGAAGGAGAAACTCCGAGAGGAGAACCGTGAGCTGGGAAGAGAGGTTGGTCAGTTGAAGCACGAAAAAGGCAAAGCTATCCATGTTACCCGGGTTGAAATCAGAACTTTTTGCTGTGAAGGAGAAAGAATTGTCTAAAGAAGCCACAGCCAGAGAGAAAGTGGCTCAAGCGCTGAAAAGTGTCAGCAAGGTCCTTTCGTCAAAAAAGAAAGAGTTGGCTTATGCTATGTCAAGAATTCACAGGTTCCATGACCGTCGGAATACAGCAATTACTGCCAATAGGTTGAAAGAGGACAAGTATCTAGAGAAGATTGAAGGTTTGAAGACAAAGCTTCGGAAGAAGGATAAGGAGATTTTATCAGGGATCTTTGAGAGGAGAGCAATTGATGAAAATCTCAAGGAAACCATGGCAGATATGGAATAGCTGAAGATCCAAGCCGAAGTGAAAAGAGCCAGAAGCGAAGGTCCAAGTTCAGGTGGAGCTTCTGGAGAAGATGATTAGGAATTACATAGTCGATATTTAACAGGGATCTTGCACAGGAGGGATCTTTTGATTTAGGAGTTGATTCAGAGACTAGAGCATCCTAATACCAAGAAGCTTCTCAAGGAAGTGCAGAATTGGTGCAAAAAGAATGACGAATGGGGAATTCTAGCACGGCTGATTCTTGATGACATGCCTTAGTTTCCTTGCTGCTGTTTTCTTTGTATTTCCGGGATCACCGCCAGGCTTGTTGGTCGGGGTCTTTGTTTATGCTTATTCGGACTTGTGTTGTAACAAATGCTTATTCTCTTTATTGACCAGGAATTCATTTTTCTTCTGTTGTTAAAACTGGAATCAAGGGGTAGATCGCCTTGATAATGTTCATATATCTTTGCATTTACATTTGCATAATCATCTCATTTTGCATAGCAGGTTATCTCAGATTCTCTGGATTTCTTATGCTCTCTCTTTTTTACAGTCAGGATTGATCAACCAGCTCATCGGTATTCTACCAGGCTTAATCAAAGTAGAGTGATGGACAAAGTTCAGGCAGACATGGCAGCTATGCAAGCTCGTATCGATCAATTCATTGAGATGATGCAAGGTGTAGTGCAGAGCCAGAATGAATTCAGAACTCTAGTTCAGCCTTTGGTGGCGCAGGTTGATGAAAATGGTATCTTACATGGTGGTCTTCTTAATCGTGTTATTGCTTCGGGCGGAGGTGGTGCTGGTACCAACATTCCTATCCCTGGTGCTGGTGGACGGGGTGGGATTCCTTCAGTGGTTAGAGAAGGAAGCACTATTCGAGCTATCCATGGCCATCGTATTAATGATCAATAGGATGATGTTTATTCAGTCAGAAGCTTGGACACTGGCCCTCCTGTAGTCAGTGATGAGAGAATCCATTTAATTGAGGCGCAACTGAAAGGGGTTGTGAAGCAAGATGATCTGGGAATAGATTTGGACGACCAGGGGTTGGTCCCTGATATTTTCATTCCGCACAAGATTCAGATTCCTACACTGGAGAAGTATAATGGTTCTACCTGCCCGAGAACTCATGTAAAGGCGTATACTAGGAAGATGGCTGCCCATGCCAAGGACGAAAAGCTAATGATGCACTTTTTCCAAGACAGCCTGTCCGGCGCGTCTTTGGAATGGTATATGGCACTGGAAAGTAGAGATGTTCGTACTTGGAGAGAGCTAGCTGCAGCTTTTATCAAGCATTACCAATACAACACAGACATGGCTCCCAACAGGACTCAGCTGTTGAGCATGTCCCAAAAAAATGATGAAAGTTTCAAAGAATACGCGCAAAGGTGGCGTGAATTGGCGGCTAGGGTACAACCACCAATGCTGGAGAAGGAGATGTTGGATATGTTTATGGACACACTGCCTAAGCACTATTATGAAAAGCTATTGCCTTGTTCACTAAGCAGGTTTACAGATGTGATTGCGATCGGATAGAAGGTAGAGGTTGGAATTAAGGCTGGAAAAGTTTCTAGTGGTGACGGATCGTCCTCCGGGCATGGAAAGAAGCCATTTGATGGTTATAAGAAGAAAGGAGAGGCCAATGTTGTATCATCTTACAAGGGAAAAGGGAAACAGCGCCAGAGCAATAATCAACAAGTAGCATCGGTAACTATCCCAGCAACGTTACCTCCACCACAGCAACAAAGGAATAGTGTTAATCAGAACAGGCAGCAGGGCCAGTATCAGAATAGACAAAGAAATGCAGAGAGGCATTTTGTGCAACCACCGATGTCGTATGCACAGTTGTTGCAACATTTGCTATAGTTACGTCTAGCTGAGCTCCGTACCCTGGCTCCACCAACAGGGGAACTCCCACGAGGCTACGATGCTAACGCACACTGCGATTTTCACTCTGGTGCTCCGGGGCATACTGTGGAGAAATATACGGCATTTCATCACAAGGTGCAAGACCTTGTAGACTCCAAGGCTATCAATTTCTCGAATGATGGGCCCAATGTTATTCAAAACCCGATGCCTAATCACAATGGGCCGAGGGTGAATGCGATAATTGAGGAATGTGAAGCTTTGAATTTGATCATGGATGTTGAGGAGCTGAAGACTCCGCTGGTTGTGGTTAAAAATAGTTTATTGAAGGATGGCGTCTATCCGGGTTGTGATGAGAACTGTTCAGATTGTTTGACGAAGGATAATGGTTGTGATTCGTTGAAGATGGGTATCCAGAATATGATTAATAAAGGCTGTTTACAGTTTGATCGGTGTAATCAACAATAAGAAATCGTCAATGAGAAGGTTGATACCATCACCATTCCTTTCAAGACGATTACTATTTCAGGTCCGGCAAGACCACCACCAGTTATTATCACAAGAGCAAGACTCATTCCGTATGAGAGCACTAAGGCTATTCCATGGAATTACGGCGCAGAGGTGTTTGTCAATGGACAAAAGCAGGAATTAATGGCTACTTCATCAGTGAGTTCTAGTCCTGAGGTTAAGGTTGAAGCTGATGCTATAACGAGAAGTGGTAGAGTGCTTACTCCTGTTAATGATCAACCCAGTACTTCTAGGCAAGATAAGGGAAAACAGGTAGCTGATGGTTCTGTTCAAACTCCAGGGATTGTGGATTCTACGGTAAAGCCGGTTGATGATGCGTTTTTTGAAAATGTCGAGGAGTTTATGAGACTCATCCGGAAAAGTGATTACAAAATTGTGGACAAGTTACATCAAACCCCATCGAAGATTTCTATTCTGTCGTTGTTGTTATGTTCTGAAGCTCACAGAAATGTACTTCTGAAGGTCTTGAATGCGGCCTATGTTCCTCAAGAGATTTCTGTTAACCAGATGGAAGAGGTTGTGGCGCACGTGAATGCGGGTAATGGCTTGGGCTTTACAAATCTTGATTTGACTCCCGCTGGGAGGAATCATAACAATGCCCTACATATTTCGATTGAGTGTCATGGTTCACTGATGTCACATGTGTTGGTTGATACTGGATCATCATTGAATGTATTACCAAAGAAAGCATTAATGAAGTTAGATACTAGGGGACTTATTTGTACACCAAGCGACTTGGTGGTGCGAGCTTTTGATGGCTCGAAGAGATCTGTCTTTGGTGAGATTGTGCTTCCGATCAAGGTTGGGCAAGAAATCTTTGATGCAACATTTTATGTAATGGATATTCAGCCAGCATACAACTGTCAGTTGGGTCGTCCTTGGATCCATGGTGCAAGCGCTGTAACCTCCACTTTGCATCAAAAGCTGAAATACATGGTAGATGGCCACGTGGTGACAGTGTGCGGAGAGGAGGACATAATGATTAGTCAGCTGTCAACCCTTAAATACGTGGAAGTGGATGGTGAAATCCATGAGACGTTGTGTCAGGGGTTTGAAAAAGTGAAGGTGTCTGAAGAGGTTATTCAGCTTGAGGATCAGTCCGAGACCACAGAGCAGCCTGCAGTGGCAGATCAACCTGAGGTTTCTATGTCTTCGTTTAAAGACGCCAAGGCTATAGTCGAAGCTGGTAGCTCACAGAAGTGGGGCCAAGTGATTAAAGTTTAGCCGAAAGGGAATACCTATGGATTGGGATACAAGCCACCCAGGAGAGCCAGGGATCCTCCCAAATTCTATGGCCCAGTCCGTTTCACCAGTGCCGGTGTTTTCTTCGACAGAGTTAATGCCATTGAGGAAGAAGGGGACAGTGATTGTGATATGGATAGTTGGATCCGCCCTTGCGTCCCAGGAGAAAGTCTGTGCAATTGGTCTTCTGAAAAAGTCATTCAAGTGACTAGCTTCGAGTAATTGTTTTGTTTTCCTACTATGTTAATCCTGCGTTCTGCCCAAGACGTAGTGATTTTGTTTGTAGGGCTTTTAATTGTTGCATGTTTTGCTTTATCATCAATAAAGGACTTTTCACACTCAAATATTTTGATCTCTGTCTTTCTGTTTTATTTTTATGCATTAAAAACCCACATCAAAATGGCAATGTGTTTCTTTTGTAGCATACATAATAAAACATACCTCATCAATCATGCAGGTCTCTTTGTTCGGATGACACCGATCATGACTCAGCTATAGCTCGGTATGACTTTGACAATCCAATCTATCAGGCTGAAGAAGAGACTGACGAAGATTGTGAACTGCCCGAAGAGTTGGCCAGATTGTTAAAGCAAGAGGAGAAAGTCATCCTACCTCATCAGGAGGAAATTGAGATTGTGAATCTGGGAACCGAGGATGCCATAAAGGAGGTAAGGATAGGGGCTGCATTGGAAGACAGTGTCAAGGGAAGATTGATTGAAATGCTCCGTGAGTATGTGGACATCTTCGCCTGGTCTTACCAAGACATGCCTGGGATCGATACTGATATTGTTGTACACCGGCTGCCACTTAAAGAAGGTTGTGCTCTGGTCAAACAAAAGTTGAGAAGAACTAAATCGGAGATGTCTGTCGAAATCAAGGAAGAGGTTCAGAAACAGCTAGATGCCGGTTTTCTTGCCGTAACAAATTATCCTCCATGGGTTGCTAACATCGTGTCTGTACCTAAGAAGGATGGGAAGGTCAGGATGTGTGTTGATTGTTGCGGTGAATATTAGATACCATAGTTATTAATGAACTAGGATCACATTTATTTCGACACCGACTTTGATTTATCAAAAGGAAAGGTTCAAGGTCAAAAACCTAAAGGGGGAGATCTAAGGTTCGGGGGTTGGTTACGCCTAGGGAAGGTATTAGCATCCTAAACGTCCATAGTACTCTACGGGAACCTCTCGTTTTATTATGTTATTTTATTACTCGCTTGCTAAGGGTGTTATGCTAAGGTAAAGATCTAGAGGTTGATGGCGATGCTTAAAAAAAGCAACTGACTTACAAGGAAAAAAATGGCTCGATGTGGATCGAGAGTTTATTTTGAAAAAAAATTTGAATATACAGGCGAGGAACAAAGATCAACATAACATATGTTATATCATGAGCACAAGATATGAGTGAGAGAATAGATCAACGTTCGAGTTTAAATTACAAAAATAAACCAAGATCAATTACGTATAAAACTTAATCAAGGTCTAAGATTCAACTAGAATTAGGGATAGAATTCGGTCGAAACTTAAAATCATAAGTTAATCGATAATTAACAAAAAAATATAAAGTTAAAATAAAATTTAATCACCAAAGTTAAGAGTCAATTAATCCTTAAATCCTAACAATACTAATTAAATTCAAGATTACATTCTAACCTAAAAATCATATTAGAACTAAATAAACATTACAATCTAATGAAATATTTAATTAAGATTTAAAACTAAATCAAAAAATAAGTCCATGGGCTAAGCCCATTCATTCTCCGAAACAAAAAATTTAAAAAGGACGGGTTGACCAAAATGGGTCAGGTCGGACCCAGTCAACAACAACAACATAGTGAAAAAAAAAGGGGAAACAACACAGACACTTCTTCTTCTCTCTCGTTGCTTCTCCTCGCCATTCCCCACCTTTAATCAAACATATTCTCTCTCCGTTCTTCCCTAAACTCTCTTCTTCTCCGAACAACAATTCAATGTAACAAACAATCAATCAATTCAAATCAAAGAAAAACCCCAAGCAGCAATCAATAAGAACGAAATCATAACAGTGAAAGATAATACCTAATAGGAAGCAGCAGAAGTCAGCGGTGAACGGAGGCGATACGGGTTAGCTGCGGTTCAGGGACTCCTCGGTTGCGTCAACGAACTCCGAATCTGGTTTGAAGGCGAGTAATTTCTTCTCCCTCCTTGCTACGTGTAGTTGTTGACGTCGATGATGATGACGAAGACCCTCCGGCGGCTTCGCGACGTGCGTGGTTGTGAAACGGTAGCTTCGAGGATGATTGTCGACGACACGCGGTGACTCTGCAATTGAAGATAGGAGCGGCTATGCGGTGATTCTGTGATTTTCTCTTTTTCGCTGGGTATGATTTTGTTGGTGATTTTATGGTTTTCTTCTGTTTCTTTGTGTTGTGATCACCCTCCTTTTATAGACTCTACACATTAACTTCTGAAATTAAATGTGAGATTTGTCGACTTCGGTTTTGGAAGGAAACAATACAAGCTGGTTAATTGCTTTGATTGTATTTTAATCTTCCTCTGATTCTTTCCTTGTTCTGACTTTAATGTTGAAGATTCAATTGTTATTTTGATTTTATGTGATTGCGGATTAATGAAAATGATGAGTGAGTTTCCATTTTCGGTTCGACATGCCGAAATCTTGTTTTGGAAAGAAACTAGTGATTGTTATGAATTGAGATTCTTGCCATGATTTCACTCAATCGCTTTTCAATTTCCTTGCTGTGTGATTGTGTTTTGAGCTGGTTTTGGATTGTTTTGGATACATTTTAGCTGCTATAAACACGATTTCGTGGTGATGATATTATTTCCGTATAAATCCAAACATGTTCGAACACATTCCAATTTTCTTATCCAATTTGATTTTCTCATTGAAGGCTTTATTCTCATGTTGATGATTGCGTTTGATTTTGATAGGAGCAGACAACCTTGCACTTCCATTGTAATATTGTACTTTGTCGGCTTTGGTGCACAGATCTAGTACAGCTGGAACACGTCCGTAGAGGTCTAGCTTTATGCCAGATCATTTGGTGGCAAAGGCTTGGTACCATCGACATTGCGTTTAGCAGTCTCCAAGTTCCAACTACTTGAATTAAGATTTCTAACGTGGAGATCAGCCCCTGCTTACCATGATTAGTTTTCTTGAGAAGTACCATATGAATCACCAAGTTGAGAATAAGTATCCCCAAATTCAGAAAGTCTATGGTTTTGCTGTGATGTGACGTAGCTGCTTTGGATTCATGAAGCTTGTGTTACCTTTTTAATTGGTAGCTTGCTTTGAGTTGTCTTGTAATGAACAATATAAATCTTGAATCTTTGAATTAGACTTGATGAAAATCACATACAATCTCCTTGCATTTGTAACTCGGAAACTCAAATGGTGATGAATAATCTTGAACTTTAAGGCTTGAACTTGTAACTTTTTTTTTTCAAACTGAAAACTTGGAAGAATGACTTGAATTGAACTTTGAACCTTGAATTTTGTCAAAAATAAGGATCTTGTACTTAGTGGAATTTAATCGAACCAAAACTCTTTTGCATCAAAACTTTTAATAGTTTATGGTGTAATTCCGTTTGAATATCAACTTGAAATGCTATACAAGATCACTTCTTGAAATTGGACTTTATAATCTTAAGATGCAAACACCAAAGAATCATGAAATCAGAGGGTGCCTTTGTAACGATCGTGAGTTTTGACAACAATTAATACTCTTAGAACTTAACATGACAATTATGCCAAACCTTCCATCCTTGCCTTAAGAATTTGATGCCACTCGAGACATTCTCGAATCCATAACTGTTGGCCTTAATCTTCAATTAAATCATAAATCAATCATATAAGATCTCAATCCACGATCAACAAGAAACACGTTGGCAAAATTCAAACAATCCTTTAGATGGATATAAGCACCATGTCTTGAGGAATCTCTGAAAATACCGCTTATAATGTGACTTGCAATGAAAACCTTAATCAGTCCTCAAATGACCATGTCCAAAACCAATAGACAGAAAATGCTAATCTTTCTTGGGGAAATCTCTGAGAAATCCCGAGGTATCTTACAAGTGTCTGTGAAATGATGATCCAACACCCACTTTAAAACCTCTTTAGAAGGGCCCAAGAATGACTCTTGAGAAGAACAGTCCCATCCCAACTTTGAGCAGACTTGCAAATGCCCTATAACTCGAGAACGCCTTGATGCATGACCCGAACTCCACTTGAAATACGACATAGAACCTTATACCAAAGCTTGTCAATCACAGTGAGCACACACAAAGCCTCCATGACCTTGAACCTTCTGCAACAACCTAATTTCACAAACGAAAACATACCAACGAAGTCTGCTAAATTGGTTAGCTATGCAAGGATGATTCACAAAGATGGTGGGATCTTATGGTCAAAAATTAGGGTATGACAGATGCCCCTATTTAAGTTTCTTCTATCCGGAGATATGGAGATTGAAATCTTCGTCTCGACGTGATAGAAGGGACTTAAATATAAACATGCACAATTTTTGGCCCTAAGATGCCACAAATGCATATGATATGATATGAATGCAAGACAGAGATCTTGTGGGGAATGATGTCACAGGGGGTAATAGCATATAGTTAACGTCGAAACATAGTTAAAGGATGGAAGACCCGACGAGGAACAACTTAGCGAGACTCCACGGGGAAAGATCCAACTCCACTGGGGAAGAGACTACCAACTGACAATCGTAAGGTAGCTCAAACATAAGGCAAGAAAATTGAAGAGAAGGATAACTTACTACCAACAGCTGATAGCTTAAAAAAAAGTATCCAGTTGAAATAAAAGGACGTATATTACCTACTATCACACATGATAGCCTAAGCAAAGGTAAAAAACAAGGGAGGAGAGATCACCTACTACCAAACACGGTAGCCTAAGCACAAGTGTTCGACTAAAAGGAAAGGATATGTTACCTACTATCAAACATATGATAGCCTAAGCAGAGGTAATGGACTTTGAAAAGAAGGATCACCTACTGCCAACTTGTGGCAGCCTAAGCAGAGGTGTCCGACCCAAAAGAAAGGTGTGTTACCTACTATCAAACATATGGTAGCCTGAGCAAAGGTAAACACAAAAGGAAAGATGACCTACTACCAAACCTGGTAGCCTAAGCAAAGGTATCTGACCAAAGTGAAGACATATTACCTACTATCAAACATGATATCCTAAGTTGAGGTAATAGACTGGAAAAGAAGGATCACCTACTGCCAACTTGTGGCAGCCTAAGTAGAGGTATCCGACCCAAAAGAAAGGTGTGTTACCTACTATCAAACATATGATAGCCTGAGCAAAGGTAAACACAAAAGGAAAGATGGCCTACTACCAAACCTGGTATCCTAAGTAAAGGTATCTGACCAAAGTGAAGACATATTACCTACTATCAAACACGATAGCCTAAGTCGAGGTAATAGACTGGAAAAGAAGGATCACCTACTGCCGACTTGTGGCAGCCTAAGCAGAGGTGTCCGACCCAAAAGAAAGGTGTGTTACCTACTATCAAACATATGATAGCCTGAGCAAAGGTAAACACAAAAGGAAAGATGACCTACTACCAAACCTGGTAGCCTAAGCAAAGGTATCTGACCAAAGAGATATGGTATATTACCTACTATCAAACATATGATAGCCTAAGCAAGGTAATAACCAAAATAAGCTTCCAATGATCAAAATATGATTCAGCTTCTTCTTTAACTAAATATTCCATTTAGAAAGGGTAAATAAGCTTCCCCAACGCTTCAAGGTTGTATGCCATGAACGGGTTTTCAAATAAAATACTGCGAGGATGTATGCCACGAGCAAGTCTGAAAATAAACGCTTCGAGGCTGTATGCCACGAACGAAGTCTTGAAATAAAAGGCTACGAGGTTGTTTGCCTCGAGCAAAAGGCTTGAATTCCTCCTGGAAAGGTGAACACTTGTTGGAAAGTAACTTCATAGGGGATTGGAATTTTCACTGGAGATTGAAGACTTCAGCGGGAATCCATAACTTACTGGAGATTAGAAAATATCACCAAGGATCTTCCGAAGAGATGGAGGTCCGGTTGGCTTGTAAACATGTCTTCTCAAATAAAGAGAAAGATCATCTGAATCTTCACCAAACTTCTCGAAGAGATGTCATTTGATGGGAGTAAATTGAATAGTGGACTCACTGGGAGAATATCACTGAGGAGCAATATCACTGCAGTTTGAAATAAAATCATTGTAACAGGAATTCTCAAATAAAGAGAAACACTTGTAAAGTCTTCAACAAACTTCTCTGAGGGATTTCCGGAGAGATGCCATTTGATGGAGAACAAGCTGATGATCTTGATAACTTCTGAGGATAAACCAACTGTCTTGAAAAGAGACTGCCATTTGTCATAAGCTGCTCAAATAAAGAGGCTCCCACTTGTTGTCTGGGTATAAATTATGGAAAACACTGCTTAGAGAAATTTTTTTGTCTTCAATGGTGATCTTCAAATAGATTCTTCCAAGGGAGACAAAATGCACACTCAATTTAGGTTTAACAGCCTAGAGAGATTTAAAAAATTGATTGTCAGGGACCAAAGTTCAATTCAGGAAATAACTGAAAAGAAACGGTCAAGCAAGACTCTAGTCAGTGAGGAATGAACTCAACTAGGGTTTATCTTTATCCAAAAATGGAAAAGAAAACTAAAGCAACCATCTTCCACGAGGATCAAACTCAGTGGGGAATTGGAAAGGATGTGCTCTTTTTGCCTAGGGCTGACGACTCTACTTGGAGGGAGAAGACAAACCCAGCCACTTCTGGGTAAACACAACCAAGGTGAAAGAATAAACAAACAAGCACAAAAATGCAAAATGCACCGATGTCGTGTATCTATATGAATGAATGTATGTTATGCTTATGCTGACACAACATACAGAGAGAAGTAAATCGGAGATGAAATAAACATCTCGACACGGATACTCAGCCAATCTCTACAAGATAGAAGCATCATTGGGGATGAATGGAAAACCACAGATGGAAACAAAGTCCTGCTTCAAGGCTTCAAACTTCTCTGAGGAAAAGAGAGCACTCCACTTAGGGATGAACATCATGACTTCACTTAGGGAATTGTCAAGATGAATTCGGTCACTCTGTTGGAAGTGAGAAAGATCCACTGGGAACGGATCAAACTCATGATTGGAGAGACTTCATGGGGGATAAAATAAATATCCAACACGAACTGAAGTAGTCTGGATGCAAGTTGTAACTGGAGATGCCAGAGATGAGGCCACACAAGGGATAAAATAAATATCCACTTAAATGGGGAAGCTCAGATCAACATTGTAAGCTGAATATGTTAGAGTTGAGACTTCATGGGGATGAAATAATTATCCACTTCGCTAGGAAGGTTGAAGCCAAGGAGATTCACTGGGGATTCTTAGGTCACTGATTGGGGAAATTTTGCATCAAACCTGCCATAACTGCTTTGAAGTAGAGATTCACCGGGGAATTGTCATGACCACCGGAGTAGAGACTTACTGGGGAATCATCACACCACTTGAGACATAAACTCCTTGTGAGAATAATGTAAATCTGCATTGATAAACTGTGTGGTAGTCTCCATTTCGAAAAATAATTGTTGTGAACGAATAAAATAGTCTTCAATTCTCAAATGCCCCAGATCACATGGTTTATGAGAAGAAATCATCTGAAGAGGATTTTACAGAAAACTTGGCATCCAGAATGTTCCAATGTTTTCCAACTCTTTGAGAGATTTATCAAATCTTGACTTAACTGCCCCAGATTGACGGTGTTCTGTACAACTGAAGCTTTAAACTCGCCCCTTGAGGATGGTCAAACTATGAAAGCAACAACTGAGAAACAACTTGAACAAGGAAATTGGTGACGAATGGACTTTGCATACCAACAACAATCAGATTCAAACAACACCAGTAACAAATGGGAAGCAATCTTGCCCCTGCCTGCTTAGTAGAGTTCCCAAACAAATGTGTCCCACATATTTTATGAGAAGAAAACATCTCAAGAGGATTTTACAGAAAACAGGCCATAACAATGCCTTAGCGTCTTCAAACTCTTGTAGAGATTCGTTGAATCTCGACGTAACTGTCCCAGATCGACTGCATTTGCACAACAAAATCCTCAAACTTGTCCTTCAGAATGTGAGAGTAACAACTGGGAAACAAACTTGCCCCTGCTCAGCAAAGTCTTCAGGCGACATGCCCCTGGATACGGTCATCCTTGAAATGGTTCGCCATTTTCATCAGAGTTTCAAGTCTCACAAGATTAAACTCATCGCTGATAATCATATGCAAGCTTCTATGATGTTTAGCAACATTAGCATGTAGAAAAATGTTAATTCTGAAACTTTTAATGCAACACACATGTTTGTCTTGAGGTTTTTTATTGAAAAGAATATCGCAATAACTTGTGACCAAATCACCGGTTGGGATATGAAATTGATTTACTTTACAAAGTCAACGCAAATTTTGAGTATAGCTCATAGGAGTCGGGAAACGTTATCTCACCGGGTATGCTTTCAAAATAAACCCTGCTTCAATTAGGTCTTTTAAGGGTTGTATCGTGGCTTGGTTCATGGTTTACGAAACAAAGGATAAAGGCTCAAAGTTTATTTGTACCCACCCATTCTTCGTGATGTTCTTCGGCCCTACATTCAGTTAACCTGACACGAGCACTCATCTCTCAAAAGGAGTTTTTTTTTATATGGTTGAGAAACCACTGAGGCTTTGGACATGACAGTCACTCACTTATTTGCTTTTGGCGTTCGATCACACGACTTTGTTATTTATTGAGGATTTTTCTTTATAATTCTTTGTTTTCGTTTTTTGTTTTTTCATTCCCTAACTTTTGCCTGGACTGAATCTTTTGGATTTGAATTTGAAGTCCAGCGGGATGCCCCAATTTTGCCTAAGTCTCCTTCATAGGTTTTGACTTAGCGGGTTTTTCTTTTTCTTTTTGATTTATGAACAAGTCGTGTGACTCTAAGTCATTTTGATCTTTTTGAAAGGATTGTGACTGCCTCACTCTTTAGATAGTCAAGGATAATCATTGTGAATTTGACTTCCAGCCTCTTAACTTGTAAGGGATAGATAAAGTGGATTCTCGGATGTTCCCTCCTTTTTTGAAAGTTTGGGCGCTCGATCAACTTAACTGAACACTACCCTGCCCCAGGTTAAAATTGAGGTTTTTTTTTTATTTTGGAAAAGAAAACTCCTACTTCAAGGCTCAAAGGGGTTAAAGAGGGTTTATCTTCCTTATATCTCCGGTGTTTGGGATTTGAAACAATGCCTTACATCCTCAGCAGGGTCTTATTCAAAAGCATACAACAAGAGATCTTGCGTTTTTGATTCGTCATCCTCCCTCCAATTCTTTGCCTAAGCAAGAGATCGGGTAGCATTGGTATTATAAAATTGAAAGAGCATTTAAAATGAGTGAAACGAATGGATTTCTTCAAGACAAACATTAATCATTCAAAATAACAAGTTCTTACAACGCCAAAATAAATGCATTAACGAACGTAGAAAGTTACATATGAAAAACAGCAAATAAGCTTAAAATCTGACAAGACATAGCCTAAGGAACAAGTATTTTGCATTAGTCCACCATGTGCATAGAGGGGATTACTTCTTGTTCAAGTAAGAGATGGATCTCAACTTGGGGTTCGCACAATTCGAAGGACAAGACTCCCTTTTGAATCATCTCTTTCACTTTCTCCTTCAAGACATAGCATTCCTCGATATCATTGGTGTTGGGATATGACCAAATCTTTGACCCAATTCATCAGGCTCTTCTTGGTAGCCTTCAAGTTTGCAACTTTGTCGCGAAGTACTTGATTCTCCAACTCTTAGCTTTCCCTCAGATTCTTCATCGTGGTAGAAAAAGTTTCCATGTTAGCTTCCAAAGCGGAAATCTCTGCTCGAAGTGTGTTGTTTTCTTGTTCCAAATGATCAATCTTCTTGGCTTGAGTACCGTGCTTATGATGACTCGACTTTGGTAGAAGAAACAAAAGTGAGAACTTGGAATGCAAAGGATGTGATGCTAATGATGTATGCAAATGCAGAATGCAAATGAATTTCAAGGAACTCAAAGGTTATGTTACAAACACCATAAAGTGGATAAAACTTTTGAGTGACTGAAAAGGTCTCATTTCATTGAATATTTTTTAAGGGTTATAAAATAAAGTACGACTTCCAAAATCCATGATAAAACCTATGATGCTTGCAAGATAACTCCAAGTTCCTTGAAAGGTTCGAAATGGTGCATGAATGCGTGGATGGGTGAGGGATGCAATGCATAAACACATATTCACAAACACACAGACAAAGGTCATAGGTTCAAAGGTCGCGATCATGGAGCCAAGGTCTACCCATCCCATAGGAGTCTACTATAGTTTCAAATGTACATGCTGAACGGGTTCTACAAAGTTCCCAGAGTCTACAATCCATCTTTCAGATATTATCGATTTTCCAGATCACTTGGTAGTCAATAATATTCTCAAGAGAATCTCGTCTGAGTGTAGTATCGCGTAGCAACTATCGTAGAAATAGACTCCCGCATAGTCCCCGCACTACGCCCTAATATGCCAAGTTGGGTTAAAGGTAACTACGGTCCCTAGTCCCGAGGGCCTTTAGATCGAAACCATATCGTCTTCACGAATGAACTCGTTGGACAAATATTTTATTCGAGAGGGCCTAGACTGAGTGGTGAAGTCTCAATTTACTTTTTCAGGAATCGACTCCCTTAAAGTATCATTGAAGTCTCACCGTTTTCCTATCGTAATTTCACTCTAGTCCGGGTGTAGGACTTTGTCTCACCACACTAAGTACCCAAACCTGCACAAAAAGAAAACCAAGAAAGCAAATAATAATAATAACATAAATAAACGAGTTAGGGGAAACCCTCAATAATAAAAAAAAATCATAAGGTCCCCAGTGAAGTCGCCATTTCTGTCGCGGTGAAAATTAGATACCATAGTTATTAATGAACTAGGATCACATTTATTTCGACACCGACTTTGATTTATCAAAAGGAAAGGTTCAAGGTCAAAAACCTAAAGGGGGAGATCTAAGGTTCGGGGGTTGGTTATGCCTAGGGAAGGTATTAGCATCCTAAACGTCCGTAGTAGTCTACGGGAACCTCTCGTTTTATTATGTTATTTTATTTCTCGCTTGCTAAGGGTGTTATGCTAAGGTAAAGATCTAGAGGTTAATGGCGATGCTTAAAAAAAGCAACTGACTTACAAGGAAAAAAATGGCTCGATGTGGATCGAGAGTTTATTTTGAAAAAAAATTTGAATATACAGGCGAGGAACAAAGATCAACATAACATATGTTACATCATGAGCACAAGATATGAGTGAGAGAATAGATCAACGTTCGAGTTTAAATTACAAAAATAAACCAAGATCAATTAAGTATAAAACTTAATCAAAGTCTAAGATTCAACTAGAATTAGGGACAGAATTCGGTCGAAACTTAAAATCATAAGTTAATCGATAATTAACGAAAAAATCTAAAGTTAAAATAAAAGTTAATCACCAAAGTTAAGAGTCAATTAATCCTTAAATCCTAACAATACTAATTAAATTCAAGATTACATTCTAACCTAAAAATCATATTAGAACTAAATAAACATTACAATCTAACAAAATATTTAATTAAGATTTAAAACTAAATGAAAAAATAAGTCCATGGGCTAAGCCCATTCATTCTCCGAAACAAAAAATTTAAAAAGGACGGGTTGACCAAAATGGGTCAGGTCGGACCCAGTCAACAACAACAGCATAGTGAAAAAAAAATGGGAAACAACACAGACATTTCTCCTTCTCTCTCGTTGCTTCTCCTCGCCATTCCCCACCTTTAACCAAACATATTCTCTCTCCGTTCTTCCCTAAACTTTCTTCTTCTCCGAACAACAATTCAATGTAACAAACAATCAATCAATTCAAATCAAAGAAAAACCCCAAGCAGCAATCAATAAGAACGAAATCATAACAGTGAAAGATAATACCTAATGGGAAGCGACAGAAGTCAGCGGTGAACGGAGGCGATACGGGTTAGCTGCGGTTCAGGGACTCCTCGGTTGTGTCAACGAACTCTGAATCTGGTTTGAAGGCGAGTAATTTCTTCTCCCTCCTTGCTACGTGTAGTTTTTGACGTCGATGATGATGACGAAGACCCTCCGGCGGCTTCGCGACGTGCGTGGTTGTGAAATGGCAGCTTCGAGGATGATTGTCGACGACACGCGGTGACTCTGCAATTGAAGATAGGAGCGGCTATGCGGTGATTCTGTGATTTTCTCTTTTTCGCTGGGTATGATTTTGTTGGTGATTTTATGGTTTTCTTCCTTTTCTTTGTGTTGTGATCACCCTCCTTTTATAGACTCTACACATTAACTTCTGAAATTAAATGTGAGATTTGTCGACTTCGGTTTTGGAAGGAAACAATACAAGCTGGTTAATTGCTTTGATTGTATCTTAATCTTCCTCTGATTCTTTCCTTGTTCTGACTTTAATGATGAAGATTCGATTGTTATTTTGATTTTATGTGATTGCGGATTAATGAAAATGATGAGTGAGTTTCCGTTTTCGGTTCGACATTCCGAAATCTTATTTTGGAAAGAAACTAGTGATTGTTATGAATTGAGATTCTTGCCATGATTTCACTCAATCGCTTTTCAATTTCCTTGCTGTGTGATTGTGTTTTAAGCTGGTTTTGGATTGTTTTGGATACATTTTAGCTGCTATAAACACGATTTCGTGGTGATGATATTATTTCCGTATTAATCCAAACATGTTCGAACACATTCCAATTTTCTTATCCAATTTGATTTTCTCATTGAATGCTTTATTCTCATATTGATGATTGCATTTGATTTTGACAGGAGCAGACAACCTTGCACTTCCATTGTAATATTGTACTTTGTCGGCTTTGGTGCACAGATCTAGTACAGCTGGAACACGTCCGTAGAGGTCTAGCTTTATGCCAGATCATTTGGTGGCAAAGGTTCGGTACCATCGACATTGCATTTAGCAGTCTCCAAGTTCCAACTACTTGAATTAAGATTTCTAACGTGGAGATCAGCCCCTGCTTGCCATGATTAGTTTTCTTAAGAAGTACCATATGAATCACCAAGTTGAGAATAAGTATCCCCAAATTCAGAAAGTCTATGGTTTTACTGTGGTGTGACGTAGCTGCTTTGGATTCATGAAGCTTGTGTTACCTTGTGAATTGGTAGCTTGCTTTGAGTTGTCTTGTAATGAACAATATAAATCTTGAATCTTTGAATTAGACTTAATGAAAATCACATACAATCTCCTTCCATTTGTAACTCGGAAACTCGAATGGTGATGAATAATCTTGAACTTTAAGGCTTGAACTTGTAACTTTTTTTTTTTCAAACTGAAAACTTTGAAGAATGACTTGAATTGAACTTTGAACCTTGAATTTTGTCAAAAATAAGGATCTTGTACTTAGTGGAATTTAATTGAACCAAAAATCTCTTGCATCAAAACTTTTAATAGTTTATGGTGTAATTCCGTTTGAATACCAACTTGAAATGCTATACAAGATCACTTCTTGAAATTGGACTTTATAATCTTCAGATGCAAACACCAAAGAATCATGAAATCAGAGGGTGCCTTTGTAACGATCGTGAGTCTTGACAACAATTAACACTCTTAGAACTTAACATGACAATTATGCCAAACCTTCCATCCTTACCTTTAGAATTTGATGCCACTCGAGACATTCTCGAATCCACAACTGTTGGCATTAATCTTCAATTAAATCATAAATCAATCATATAAGATCTCAATCCACGATCAACAAGAAACACGTTGGCAAAATTCAAACAATCCTTTAGATAGACATAAGTGTAATACCCCAAAATTTGCTCTCCCTTTTTGTCATCTTAGCATAGCATTATCATCTATCATATCATATCCATCTCATTAGCATTGCTTTGCATTTAACATAGAAAAATAAAGCATAGCATCCCTCTTACCATCAGGGCATGTGATCAGGGGAAAGGTGGACAATCAAGGGATCATTCAAAGCACAAAAAGGTCAAACAAGTTCACTCAAGGCAAGCCAAGAGGTCTTTCATGTCTCACACTATCTCAATTGACCATCCAATACCTCAAGAAAGTGAGATTCAATGGGAGATTGAAACAATACATACTTCATCATGCAAGAGGTTCAAAAACTGAAGGAAAACCCTCAAAAGAGATAGCTCATTGATCCAAAATCAATCTCAAGTGGTATATCTCATCATTCTTTAAAGGGATACACAACATACTCTGAGGAATTTGAAATTGAAGACTGCACTTTTCCCTCCTAACCAGAGGGGGTCAAAGTTAGGGTTTCTAATAAAATCAGGATATCTTTGATTTTTTGGACAAAACTTGATGTCATGGTATTCTATATGTTCTTAAGTGTATGTATGTGGAAAATCACCTCTCAATTGGTTTTAGAAGTGGTTCAATTGGAAGAAAGATAAAAAATCAGAGAAATTGGGGCCAAGTCAAATAATCAGAGGAAAAAGTCAACTCTTGACTTTTTTAGGCCAAATTCATGAAATTCATGTTATATGTGACCAATGTGCAAAATTTGATCAAGAAACTCCAAAGGAATCATGAAAAAATCAAGATGTGGAAAGTTGCCATTTTTGGATGAAGAAGGGTTACTAAAAATAGCAAGTTTTGGCCATTTTGCATCAGAGTTTGAACCAAGGCCATTTAAAATTGAAGCACCAAATGAAAATTCCACTCGGCCACAACAAAAGTTCTTTCTTTAAGCTTCAAATCCATGTGTAGAACATCTCCATTGGATAAAAATTGAGTGAGATATGATTGATCAAAGTTGGAGAAAAGTAGGGCAAAAACCAAGTCATGACCAAGGATTTTCAAGCTCGCGCGCAGTCATTTCTACAAGCAGGTGGTGTGCCAAATGTCAAGCTCAATTTCTCCAAGAATAATGCTTCAAATGGAAAACTTTTTAACATCAAAGTTGTTCCTTGTAATGTCATCTTCAATATTCATGTTGGACAAAATTCCATTTGATCAAGTTAGGAGGGAGATATAATGGTCTCAAGTTATGGTGATCTTGCTGAAATTCCATGCCAAGATGCCTTGCTAATCAACCTCATTGCCACGCCTTCTATCAGTTCCCAAACCTTTGTGTTGTGAGTCATTTTTCAACCTATTCCAAGTTTCATTTCCATCCAATTTTCATACCAAACATGCTCTCTTACATCTCCTCTTCCAAATGACTCCAAAAACTCATCAATCCACCCATTGAGTAGGGAGAAAAACATCACCAAATCACCATATCTCCATTGTTCTCAGCTGCCATAAAAATCAGAAACAAAACCAATGTTGTTGATGTTGTTGTTACAAGCTTGCCCGTGCATTGCTCACTCTCCCAACATTACTTCATTTAGCCAAACATACTTCCCATTTACCATACCACGTGCTACCCATGCTCATGAAAAAGGAAAGGAATGGAAACTTGTAGAACAAGTTTGTTTGCTGCAGCACACATGAGTTAGCTCATTAATCTCCACCACAACTGTCATACACCTCCTCCACCATATCACAGCCATGGATAACTCGCCCTAACTAACTTGGCTCAGTTAGTTAGGGATGACTCACCTAAACCATGCTAACTCAGTTAACCTCACTCAGTTTAACCTTGGTTAACCCACACTATAAATGACAACCTCACTCACATTTCTCATTTTCAATTTCATTTTTCTCGTTTTCATCTCAAAGCTCTCACTACTTTCTCTCTGATTCTCTCACTTTTTCACCAACAATCTCAAAACTTCTTCTCAAAGTACACGATACTTCATCTTCATCATCATCAATGGCACATGATTGAAGGAGATTTCATCACGATTCTCAAGTTTGCTTCAAGTGTATTTCAGCATTGAATCTCTCTGCTCAAGATAACAAGTTACATCAGCATTTATTTTGCTTGATTTGGAGGCTCCAAGGTTGAAGAACAAGTGTAGTCTCTGGTTTTCTCAAGAATCTTCAAAAGCTACAAGTTCAGGTTCCAAACTCTCAAACTTTGCTCTGGCGTTTTATGGTTTAATTTGTTGTTTTCATGCTGATATGAGCTTAATAGAAGCATTCCAAACTCCGGCTAGTTGATAGGCTTTCTAAAGGCGTAGTTGCAAAAATTAGGGCACAAGTTCATCTCCTCGGTTCTTGCTGTGTGTGCATGTTTTGTTGTTTTTTTGAGCATATTCTTGATCTACATGAGCTTAGCTTCAATTTGGTATGCGATTTGTGTGTTTTGGTCAACATGTGAGTGTTGCAGGTGGTGGTTCTCGCCGGAGAAGGTGACCGGAGGTCCCTCTCCGGCCGGTGATCTTGTTTTAGGGTTTTATTTGCAGTTTGAAGGTGGACCGTTGGATGTTCATCATCGTGTGGCTTGTGTGATGACAACGCATAAAAACGTCACATGTCTCGCACATGTTTTATTTTTAATCAGAGTGAACTTCGTGTGGTGTGGTACATGGTATGGTGTGTGGACTTTCATGTGCGTGCATTGATTTTAATTACTTTGACTGGCTGGTTGACTTGACTTAATCTAATGGCGTGGAGTGTTTGACCTATGTTTGACCGAGAGTGCATGTTAATTAGTATGGATTGCGCAGACTTGGACCTTGGACCAAACTGATATTTGCACCCCTATGTCTTAAGCCCAAACCAGTTTGAACTGAATAAGTGCTATGCATGCACCCCCTCCCTTATTTCCATTTTATTTTATTTTCTTCATTTTCTACACGTTTGCTTTTTAATTTTTAAAAATACCAAACTTCATCATAAAATTCCATAAAAATTCATAAGCATCATTAAAACATTTATAAAATTTTTGATGATTTTATTTTCTGATTTTATGACTTTTTGCCCCTATTCCACAATTTTCTTTGATTTTCTTTTGTATGCATTCTTAATGTGGTACATGATTTTGTTTAATTTTGTTCTTGATCATTAAAAATTGTTTTGAGGTGCTTCTTTTTGTAGTGAGTCATTAACATCTTGAATTATGTTAAGTGATTTTTATTTGATTTTTTAGGTCCTGTTATGGCATGTTTTGATGTTCATCTTTGCATTACTTTGCATGTGCATCCAATTCGATTTAAGTGCATTGTATAAAGCCTTTTTGCCTTGAATTTTTTACATGATACTTTGATATGTGATTCATCTCTGATTTGTGAACCTCAATACCATGTTTTCATAATTTTCATGAACTCACTTGATTTTTGTTTAAAACATTTCATTTGAAGCATTACAACATGTCATATCCTTGTAATCTTTGTGCATGTTTACATGATTGCTTTTGTGCATACTTGCATGATCATTTGCCTACTTTGTGAACTATTCATTTGACATTATAGATCATTGGTACATGTTATGTGTCATCATTGCATGTTCACTTTCATTTCAACTTTGTGTGTCCTTAATATGAAGTACTTGTGTTATCTTTTGAATTTCAATTTCATTTTTTCTTCTATTGCTTCTTGAATGGCTTGATAGGTGTTTCATGAATGCTTGTGATGTGTTTATATATCATTCTTCATTTCATTTCAATTCTGATCCTTGGATTACATGTTCCATTTAGGCATGTTTCTTCCATTTCTTTTCATCTTTCATTCTCCCTTTTCTTATGGTAGCATGTTCTAATACCATGGATGATGTTAGTTGCTTGTTCACCTGAACTTGCTTGATAATGATCATTTGTTTTCCATATGATGTACATTCTGGTTGTGATTAATAGGATTTGATCTTTCATCTTATTCTTTTGAGTTTTATGGTGCATTAAATGTTCTTTTACTTCTTATACTTCTTACACATGTTTACTAACCATGTAGGGGCTTTGGTAAGTTGCAATTGAGTGTGGATAAGGAATCCACATTCAAACTTTTATCCCTTCCCTTTTACAATTCCATTTTGTGTTTTGTTAAGCACTTATGTGCTTTCTTTTAATAACTCATCACTTTCCCCTTTTGAATTACAATTCATCTTCTAACTTAGAAGTGAATTGTTTAATTCATTCTTTCTTTAGACTTTAGGTTGAAACCTCACAAACCATTAGGATCACTCCCTTTAATCTTCAATTAGGATTGAGTCTTGGATCACGTAGATTTTACCTTTCTCCTCTTTTGAGTCTCTCTTCTCATCTCAAAGAAAATTCAAAACACCTAATAAAGGCAAGCATTTATTGCATTTAGGCCTTTCATATAAAGAAAAGATTATAAGGGGCCTACTCTTATAATCTTAGAATGTGTAGCATATAGCCCATCTTGGGTCAATGTGTTAGACATTTGATCTTGTATGATGGACTTAAATGCAATACTTGTTGAAGGAACAAATAAAAAAACACTTCTTCATTTCTTAATCAACAAAAACATTTAATAAATACAAGTATGCTAGTGTGCTTGAACCTTAATAATTGGAACTAAGTGTGGGGGTCTTCTTCACACTTAGTGTACTTTCTTACTCATTCCATCTTGGAATGTGAGAATGTACACATTCCAATGACTAAGATTCAGATACACTATCATATGCAAACAAATGGAAAAAACTCTTAAAAAGACAAAAAGAAACAATAACGTCTTTCCTTCGGGAATTCTTTTCTCACCTCATCCACTCTCGACGTATGAACGTGCTTCTTCTCATTCTCTTGCAAGATGGTAACGCACTCGGACCGGCGAGCCTGCAACACCTGAGCTAGAACATTAGTCGTTCCTTAAAAAACACAAACAATCCATCCCTAGTGAGGGGAACTACGTCGCTCTGATTCTCATGCTCCCGATGAGATACGTAGGCAGTGGGGTAGGGCCCATGCGAGCACTTCTTTTATTTTCCCTACATTTGTTTCTCTTTCTCTTTCCTTTCCTTTTCCATTCCTTTTCCAGTATCCTTTCCTTACACCCTTTGATTGAAGCAGCAAGCGTGGATCCCATCGGGTACGATGGACGTGTGGGGGTGCTAATACCTTCCTCTCGCGTAACCGACTCCCTTACCCATTTCTCTTGGTCGTAAAACCATGCTCTATCCTCTTCAGGTTTACGCAGTGTTTCCTTTCCCTCTCTTGGGATAAATACACATTGTTGGCGACTCTGTTTCGGTGCCACTTTCGTGTTTGTACCAGGATGAAAATCTCGGGAGCGACAGCTGGCGACTCTGCTGGGGACAGGTTGACCTATTGCTGGTCCATCCTTAGCGAGTCAATCCTAGCGCTTGTCTGTTTTTCTTTCATTGGGTGTTTACTTTTTTGCGGTATTTACTGTTGTATTACATTGCTATTTATTGTATTGCTGGTTTACTGTACTTTACTGTATTTATCGCATTTACTGCATTACATATCATTATTGTACTGGACTGTGCTGTTGTTTTCTGTTTGGCGTGCGGGGTGTTCTGAGAGATAAGCCCACTACCAAGGCTTGAGTACACACATAGGTATTAGAGTGGATAGTCATGACGCTTGCGTGGTGGTGACCACGTATTCTTGTTCATGAGACCCACAACCAGACGAGGTTCTATCAGGAGCTTTCTGCTACTGCATGTTATGCAGGCCAGTAGTTATTCTCTTGAGGAACTGTCGACTCTGGTGACCATCCCCGAGGACTCAGTTGCGGCATTCCTCCCGAGTTGTGACAGTGGCAGACCACATTCTGTGGCAAACCCATTGCACATTCTCGATCCGAGGACCCAATGCTGGGAACTTGCTATAGGTTGTCCTTTTTGAAAGAGAATCAGTGGAGGCACTCCTCGATTGGCGATAGTACTGTACCCCTAGGGATGAATGTACTATTGCTTCTCGACCTCAGTGCCAGAAGCTGAGGACCTTTCGTTTTGGAGAATCAGTTGAGGCCTCCTCGATTGATGATGATGCCAAACCAGAAATGGTGAAAGTATCATCATTTCTCGACCTGAGAGCCCGGGATACTGAACATCCTAGTACCCACATGTGAGAAGGGCGGGTTGTTTACAGGTTTGCAGGAAACCATACCCTCCTACATACCCGGTTTTCTATCATCGTTGCATGCAAGGAAGTTTCATCCTATCGTATTCAGATGGTTTTTATCTATGGTTCTATGTTGTTCTCAGAGCTACACTGACACCGCGCACGGTCCAGCACAGACACCTGATTACCTGATCACATTGCCCTTTGCATTGCATTATTATATCCTAACATACATGTTTATTCATTTCCAGGTGCATATATTACCCTTGATTCCAGTCATCAGGTCCCCGCAAAGATGAACACTAAAGAGAGGAAGAATATCATCAGCTATAAGTTCCTTACGCCTACTTTGGGCCCTATTGTTATGCTGAAGGGAATGGCGAGCCCGGCAGTACGAGGAGCTTTTGAAGAGAAATATGGGTGGATTTTATCTATGGTCTGTAATGTCAGTGATTATGAAGCCAGAGGTCTCTATACGTTGATGCTGTTCTATGATCCGCCTCTGAGGTGTTTTGTATTTCCAGACTATGTGTTGGTTCCTACCTTGGAGGAGTATTCCAACATGTTGGGGATTGCTATCAAGGAGGAGCCCCCTTTATTTGGGTCTGTGGGAGATCTTGACTTTGGAAAGGTGGCTGGTGCTCTTTATTAGAGCAAATCAGAATTAGAAGCCAATGTCTCCAACAAAGGAAAGATTCGTGGTTACAAGCTGGAATATCTGATTAAGAAGGCCCAGGAAGCAGCTAAAGGCGAGAATTGGCTTGTTTTTAATGCTTTGCTAGCCCTTTGTATATACGGCATAGTGTTGTTTCCCAACGAGCCGAATTTCATTGATACGGACGCCATACGGATATTCATGATGAAGAACCCGGTGCCAACACTACTGGGAGATCTTCACTACTCTTTGTACAACTGAAACGAAAAGAAAAGAGGAGGGATAATTCGTTGCTGTGCACCTTTGTTCTATAAGTGGTTTGCAGGCCGCTTACCACAATCAGGGGCTTTTGTGGATTCCAAAGATTCTCTAGAGTGGAAACATCGTTTAATGGGATTGGTGGCCAAGGACATCGTATGGGTAGATCATGGGCTGATTGGCAAGAATATTATCCACAGCTGTGGTAAGTTCCCTAACGTTCCACTGATAGGAAGAATGGGTGGAATTAACTACAATCCTTCTTTGGCCATTCGGCAATTTGGGTATGCCCTGACGGGTCCGCCTATTAAGAGAGATGTAGAGGAGTCCCTTTATTTTCATACATCAAATGGTTGGGAAGCAGCGCAGAAAGCTTCTGAAAGCTGGGGTAGCATACTGAAAAAGGGGAAAGTTACTCTAGGCAAGCCTAACAACCGGGTTTATCCAGCATATGAAGAGTGGGTGAAGAAAAGAGTTGAAGATTTTCTCTTGCCTTTTGGTAAGGCACCCCTTTTGTATCCGGAGAATGAGAAAGCAAGAAGCACTGCTACTGTGGAAGAAGTTGACAAGTTGCAAGCCTTGGTGAAAAAGCTTCAAGGAGAGAATTCCGAGTTGAGTAGCTGTCTTCAGAATGCTCTACATGCCAACAAAGAACTGGAACGGAAGGCCCAAGATGCTGAAAGAGTCCTAGCAGCAAAAGAAAAGGATTTTGCCGAAAGAGCGCAACATTTTCAGAAAATTAGCAGAGGTGCTGATGATGCCACTCAAGCCCATAAGCAAACCAAACAGGCCTTAGCGCAGAACAAAGAGAAGTTATCTAAGTTTCAGCAAGCTTGGGAAGAGGTCAGGCTCGAGAATACTAAGTTACGGGAACAGTCGCAGATTAAAGACGAAGAGCTTAAGAAGGCACATGAGCAGAGGAGAAGGTATCGGGAAAGTCTCGGTAAAAGTCAAGAACAGTTAGAAGAAGCCAGAAGAGAGCTGAAGAATACCAAGAAAGAGCTTGAAGAAGTCATGATAGAGAAGGAGATACTCAAGACGCAAGCTGGCATAAAAAGACACAAAGGAGTGTGCGATGACGAAGCTTTGATGCTGCATATGGGTTCCTTAATAGAGGCTCTTGAGAAAAGGGATGTTTTGATCAGAGAGATGATTGAAAATCCTAATCACCAGCGTACTCGCATACTCTTTGAGGAGATCAAATGCACAAGTGATAAGCTGAAGAACGAGGAATTGTCAGATTGATGTTCTTTGTTTTCTTGTATTTTGTCGTTAATGGTTACCATCAGGCTTGTTGATGGATCCATCTTTCTTTTGAATCTCTTTTGAATGTATTTGAACACTTTGTTGAATGGGGATGAGCAGTTTTATTCAGAATTAGTCATTATCATATATATGTACACAAGACCACGACACGTCTCTTTATATCACGATTTCTGGTCTTCAGATTTCCGTGGTTAAGATTGGAATCAGGGTGTGAGCCACCTCGGAAATGATAAATATGGCATTTGGATTTGCATGGCATATCATTTTTTACATTGCAGGTTTTATTTTTTGCAGGCGCCTGCTAACCTTTATTTGGTTTTCAGGCATGATAGCTGATACCCCGGTTCACCGATATTCTACCCGACGCAACCAAGCAAGAGTCATGGAGCAAGTTCAGACAGAGTTAGCTGATTTGAGGGGAAGGATGGAACAGTTCATGAACCTCATGCAGGGGATTGCTCAAGGACAGCAAGAGCTGAGGACTGGTCAAGAAAACATGAGGATTGGACAAGAAGCTATGAGAACCACTATCCAGAGGCTGGAAACTGAAATCCCAAATCGCAACGTGCGCACTCCTCCTGTTGGCACAATCCCTGCTGGTGGGGTACATCTGGGATTTGATAACAATGAGGATGGTCAGGAAGACCAGTTCACCGCATTCAATAATGACATGGGTTTCTATAATGACGACCGGAAGTATGAAGGGCTGGATGAAAGACTCAAGGCTATTGAGAGCCAAAATCCTCTGGGGATTGACGTGGAAGACATGGGTCTCGTGCAGGGTGTGAGGATTCCTCCCAAATTCAAGCTTCCTACACTGGATAAGTACAACGACAATACATGTCCCAAAACCCATTTGCAAGCTTACAATCGCAAGATTGCTGCTTACACCGAGGACCAAAAGCTCTGGATGTATTTTTTCCAGGATAGCCTGTCAGGCGCTTCCTTGAAATGGTACATTAAGCTGGACAGGGTTCATATAAGGAGTTGGAAAGATTTGTGCGCTGCGTTTCTAAAGCAGTATCAATATAATCTGGACATGGCACCTAATCGTACTCAATTGCAGAGTATGACTCAGGATAATAAGGAGGGCTTTAAGCAGTACGCACAGAGATGGAGAGAATTGGCTGCTCGAGTTCAACCACCTTTGGGTGATTGTGAGATGGCTGATATGTTCATGAGCACACTTCAAGGGACGTATTTGGATAGACTTGATGCATGTCCTTCCACGGGGTTTGCCGATATCATCATTGCTGGGGAACGAATAGAAAGTCTGCTGAAATTGGGTAAGATTCAAGATGTTGCTTCAAGTTCGAAGAAACCCTTTGCCAATGGACCAAGGAAAAGAGAAGGGGAGTCCAGCGCTGTGTATAGAGGAGGGGGCAGAGGAAGGAATCAGTCCTATCATCAGGTGGATGCGGTAACCATTCCGGTTCCAGCTGGACAGCAAACTCCAGATCAGCAAGGTAGACCCCGATTCCAGAACAATAGACAAAGGGACCGTAAGTTCGATCCCTTGCCTATGACGTATGCTGCTTTATTACCGCAACTGCTCAAAGAGAAGTTGGTCGAACTTCGGACTATGAAGCCGCTGGATTTCGGAAAATTGCCTCAAGGTTACGATGCTAATGTTCTATGTGAATTTCATTCTGGTGCGCCAGGTCATTCAATAGAAAAGTGTTGGGCCTTTCAACATATGGTTCAAGATCTGATCGACTCAAAAGCTATTAACTTCTCTAGGCCGCCGAATGTTCGTGACAATCCAATGCCTCGTCATGGAGGTGCAGGCACAAATGCTGTTTTTGATGGCGAGAAGTTGAATTTGATTACTGATGTTAATTTGGTGAAGACTCCGCTGTTGATTGTAAAAGAACGTTTGTTAAAAGGAAAGGTATTTCCTGGATGCGCCTCTGATTGCGTGGATTGTTCAAAGCAGGTTAATGGCTGCAGTAAGTTGAGAGTTGGACTGCAGGATCTTATGGACGAGGGAAGTCTTCAGTTTGATAAAGTAGAGAAAAAACAGGATGTTTCTGCCGTTACCATTTACTATAATCCAGTCGAGATACAAGTGCCTGTTGAGGAGCCTGTTGCTATCATCGTGCCCGAGAGGCCGAGACCAGTTACGATTATAGTTCCTGAATTGGCTGCTTATGTGTCTAATAGGGCAGTTCCGTGGCAATATGGAACTGATACTCATCAAGGAGGAAGTCCACGGAAAGATGAGGTTGCTGTTGGTACAAGTGTTGAGAATGTCAGTGGACCAAGTGGTTTCACCAGGAGTGGTCGACTATTTGCTCCCCAGACTCTAAGGAGTGATAAAGAAGCTGAAGCCGCTGCAAGAGCGAAAGGAAAACAGGTTGTCAATGACAAGGTGTCTGCTCAGGAAGAGGACCCTAAAGTCAATTTTGATAATGATGTTGAGGAATTTATGAGGGTTATTAAAAAGAGTAATTACAAGATCATTGACCAACTTAATCAGACACCCTCTAAAATTTCGATATTATCCCTGTTAATGAGTTCAGATGCACACCGGGCTGCTTTGTTGAAAGTTCTGAATATGGCATACGTTCCCCAAGAGATTACAGTGAATCAGTTGGAGGGAGTAATTTCTAATGTGAATGTGAGCCAGGGGTTGGGATTTACGAACAGGGATTTGACACCGGACGGACGTAACCACAACAAAGCACTGCACATCACACTTGAATGCAAAGGAGCTGTTTTGTCGCACGTGCTGGTTGACACAGGTTCTTCCTTAAATGTATTACCCAAAAAAGCCCTGATGAAAATTGAAGTAGATGGATTGGTTCTGAGACCCAGCGATCTGATTGTGAGAGCTTTCGATGGATCCCAAAGATCCGTGTTTGGGGAGTTTGAACTACCAATACAGGTTGGTCCACAGATATTCAAGACGATCTTTCATGTTATGGACATTCAGCCTGCTTATAGCTGTTTGTTGGGCCGACCATGGATTCACGCAGCGGGCGCAATTACCTCAACACTTCATCAGAAGCTCAAATATGTGTTCGAGGGTCAGGTGGTTACTGTTTGCGGCGAGGAAGATATATTCGTGAGTCATCTATTCACTTTCAAATATGTGGAAATGGATGGAGAAATTCATGAAACTTTGTGCCAATATTTTGAAGCCCTGAATATCAATAACTTACCAGAGTCTACTTCAGCAGCAGTCGTGTCGAATGTGCCAGGTGGGCCGAGTGCATCAATTGCGTCATACAAGCAGGCCAGAGAAGTGGTCGAAAGCGGGAATGCCCAGGGTTGGGGTAAAGCTATTGACGTGTTTGTGAAAGAAGATAAGTTTGGCATTGGATACCAGCCGGGCCGGACGCCAGTTCCCCGATTCTGTGGGCCAATTAATTTCAATAGTGGAGGAGTTATCAATCCCAATCAGTCCTGCTCAGCAATAGAAGATGACGCTAAGAGCTCAGCCTACTTGGACAGATGGGTGTATGCACTGGCTCCAGGCGAAGTATTGCAGAACTGGTCTACGAAGAAATCATTCATGTTGTGCACCATTCAGAGTAATAATTCTTGTCTTTCATAATGCATGAAATCCCACACTCTGCCCAAGGTGTGAGGATTCATTTGTAGGGCCACCATATTTTCTCATATAATGTTCAAATATCAATAAAAGGACGTTTTTGTTTACAAATTTGTGATCCTTTATTCTTTCTTTATTTTATTTTTGCACAAAGAAAATTAAAAATTATAATGCACTTTCTTTTCTTTTGTTTTCAAGCAAAAAATAATCTAAAATAAAGCATAAACCCAATCATGCAGACTGGATTCTGTGGATTTCTCTGAAAATGATTCTGTTATGCCCACGTATGATTTCGACAATCCGATCTATCAAGCCGAGGAAGAAAGTGATGAAGACTATGAACTCCCGGAAGAATTGGCTTGATTGTTGAAACAGGAAGAAAAGACCATTCAGCCTCATCAGGAAGCTCTCGAGGTTATCAATATTGGTTCGGAGGAAAACAAGAAAGAGATCAAGATCGGTGCAAGTCTGCGGGCTGATTTAAAGCAAGAGTTGATAGTCATGCTACGTGAATACGTTGACATCTTTGCTTGGTCATATCAAGATATGCCGGGTTTAGATACAGACATAGTTGTGCATAGACTACCATTGAAAGAGGACTGCCCACCGGTCAAGCAGAAGCTGCGCAGAACGAAACCAGAAATGGCTTTGAAGATCAAGGAAGAAGTACAGAAACAGTTGGATGCAGGTTTTCTGGCAATAACCAACTATCCTCCCTGGGTGGCCAATATAGTACCGGTGCCGAAGAAAGATGGCAAAGTCAGAATGTGTGTGGATTACAGAGATCTCAACAGGGCGAGCCCTAAAGATGATTTTCCACTCCCTCATATTGATGAGCTGGTTGATAATACCGCTCAGTTTTCAGTGTTCTCATTTATGGATGGATTCTCCGGGTACAATCAGATAAAGATGGCGCCTGAAGACATGGAGAAGATGACATTCATTACCCCGTGGGGTACCTTCTGTTACAAAGTAATTCCTTTTGGGTTGAAGAACGCAGGGGCAACTTATCAAAGAGCAATGGTGACGTTATTCCACGATCTAATTCATAAAGAGATCGAGTGCTATGTGGATGACATGATTGCTAAATCAAAGACAGAAGAGGAACATCTGATCAACTTGAAGAAGTTGTTTGAGAGGCTGAGGAAATTCAGGTTGAGACTGAATCCTGACAAGTGTACTTTCGGCGTGCGGTCCGGAAAATTGCTTGGTTTCATTGTCAGTGAAAAAGGGATAGAGGTTGATCCTGCTAAAGTGAAAGCTATACAAGATATGCCTGTACCGAGAACTGAGAAAGAAGTTCGCGGCTTTCTAGGAAGATTGAACTACATTTCAAGGTTCATATCTCACCTAACTGCCACTTGCGAACCGATATTCAAAATGCTACAAAAAGATCAAACGGTCAGGTGGAATGATGATTGTCAAAATGCCTTCGATAAAATAAAAAGATATTTGCAGGAACCTCCAATTCTGATACCTCCAGTTCAAGGGAGACCGCTGATTATGTACTTGACAGTGCTCGAAGGATCCATGGGTTGTGTTCTCGGTCAACACGACGAGACAGGTAGGAAAGAACATGCTATCTACTACCTGAGTAAGAAATTTACAGATTGTGAATCGCGTTATTCAATGCTTGAGAAGACATGTTGTGCACTCGCATGGGCTGCCAAGCGATTGAGATAATACATGCTCACACATACAACCCTGTTGATCTCAAAGTTGGATCCGGTCAAGTATATTTTTGAGAAACCAGCGCTTACAGGCAGAGTTGCAAGGTGGCAGATGGTACTGACAGAGTACGATATTCACTTTACTTCGCAAAAAGCAATCAAAGGAAGTATACTGTTAGATTATCTTGCGCAACAGCCTCTTGATGATTACCAGCCCATGAGATTTGATTTCCCTGATGAGGACATCATGTTTCTCAAAGCGAAAGACTGCGAGGAACCACTTCTGGAGGAGGGGCCTGACCCTGAATCCAAATGGAGTTTGATGTTTGATGGGGCAGTTAATATGAATGGGTGCGGAGTTGGTGCAGTCCTTATTATGCCAGAAGGTGTTCACATGCCCTTCACTGCCCGAGTAACTTTCGGGTGTACCAACAATGAAGCAGAATACGAAGCTTGCATACTAGGGATCGAGGAAGCTATTGATTTACGAATCAAGACCCTCGATATCTTTGGTGATTCAGCACTGGTAATCAATCAAGTAAAGGGAACTTGGCACACACATTAGCAGAATTTGATTCCGTATAGAGATTATACGAGGAGATTGCTGACATTCTTTACAACTGTCAAGTTATACCATGTTCCTAGAGATGAGAATAAGTTTGCAGACGCCTTGGCCACTATATCTTCGATGATCAAAGTGCATGGTTGGAACTTTGTGCCCAGGATTGATGTATCTCGTCTTGATAGGCCTGCTTTTGTGTTTGAGGTTGATGCAGTGTCTGATGATAAGCCTTGGTACCATGACATCAAATGCTTCTTAAAAAATCAAGAATACCCGCCTGGGGCATCTTCCAATGAAAAGAAGACATTAAGAAGGCTAGCTGGTAGTTTCTTCTTGAACAAGGATGGCGTGCTGTATAAAAGGAATTTTGACACGGTTCTGCTCAGATGTGTGGATAGACACGAGGCAGACCTGTTGATGATTGAAGTGCACGAAGGCTCTTTCGGTACCCATGCCGGAGGACATGCGATGGCTAAGAAATTGCTGAGATTGGGGTATTATTGGTTGACAATGGAGTCAGATTGCTGCAAGTATGCCCGCAAGTGTCACAAATGCCAGATCTATGCAGACAAAGTGCACGTTCCTCCCAATCCGTTGAGTATCATGTCCTCTCCGTGGCCATTTGCAATGTGGGGCATTGATATGATCGGGAAAATTGAGGCTACTGCTTCAAACAGCCATCGTTTCATCTTGGTCGCCATTGATTACTTCACTAAATGGGTTGAAGCAGCATCTTATGCCAATGTCACTAAGCAAGTAGTGGCTCGTTTCTTGAAACGAGATATCATTTGTTGATATGGAGTGCCCGAAAGAATCATTACTGATAATGGTTCTAATTTGAACAATAAGATGATGGCTGAACTATGTCGGGACTTCAAAATCGAACATCACAATTCTTCTCCGTACCGCCCGAAGATGAACGGAGCGGTCGAAGCGGCCAACAAAAATATCAAGAAGATTGTGCAGAAGATGGTTGTCACGTACAAAGATTGGCATGAGATGTTACCACTGGCTTTGCATGGGTATCGAACATCAGTCCGCACGTCCACCGGGGCAACACCATACTCACTTGTATACGGTATGGAGGCAGTTTTGCCGATAGAAGTGGAGATTCCTTCTCTCCGAGTATTGATGGAAATTAAGCTAGATGAAGCTGAATGGGTACGAGCCAGATTTGATCAGCTGAGCCTTATTGAGGAGAAGCGATTAGCAGCGGTATGCCATGGCCAGCTATACCAGCGCAGAATGAAGAGGGCATTCGATCAAAAGGTTCGACCTCAAGTCTACAAGGTCGGGGATGTGGTAATCAAGAGAATACTCCCTCCGAATACAGATCACAGGGGCAAATGGACTCCTAACTATGAAGGTCCGTTTGTGGTAAAAAAGGTTTTTTCAGGTGGAGCCTTGTTGCTGACAACCATGGATGGTGAAGACTTTTCATCCCCTGTTAATTCAGATGCAGTTAAAAAATACTTCGTATAAAGAGACCCGCTGGATTAAAAAAAAAGAATCCAGGCAAAAAAGGGCATCCCGGCGAACCAAAAACAGAATAAAGGTTCGGGCAAAAATTAGGGATATAATTGAAAAGAATTGTACACCCGGTAAGTTGAAAACCCGAAAAGGCAACTTAGGCAAAAAAGGGTATCCCGGTGGATTGAAAACCTGAAAAGGCGATCCACACAAAAGAGGGACTAAAGCGAATGACTGCAGTCTGAATTAATCTGTACGTTTTCTGCTCTTCAGCAAACTGGCAAAATTCCAAAGGAGGAATTGGCCCGACCACGAGCTTCCGGAGGCGAAGATAATTAGGAGAGTTGGAATACATACTGGCTATAACAGAATCAGAAATCAGTTGGAATCCAATTTCTGCATTATCATTAGGATAGATTCCTTTTCTCAATTTTATGGCAATCGCCTCTTTCAGGGGTTTGCTTCTGATTGTAAATTCGCCAATTTTTGGCATTTCATCAATAAAGTTGAATATTCACTCACGGGCTTTTATTTTCATTTTACTGTTTTGTCTGCAAAAACGTCCGATTTTTTATAATAAAACATTACTTTGAAAATATCTTTGCCTTGCAAAAACATGCACAAAGACAATTGAAATTACTTTGCTTGTTGGACAACCTTGGATGGTGGACCCAAAAGACCACGCAATATCCTGGGGCATGTGCATATTCTTTTTCTGTTGCAAGTAATGAGCACGATCGATCCGAGCAGCATGATCGTAACCACGAGTAGATATTTGCTATGACTTGATACTGTTGTATCTTATTAAGTCGATTCTTCCATTCAAGAGTTCCCACTAAGTTTCGTGACGGCAACGTGTTCGAAGATGGATTTCTTCTGTGTTGATAACGGTTATTAATGCAGTGAATACTCCAGGTCGACAACAAGTGCCAATCCTCCAGTACCTTGCAGACGAAGTGAAAGGTAGTTCAAGGCAGAGTGTTTGTCTAAGAGTTTGAAAATGCTTGGTTTTCTATAAAATCCTCTTAAGAGACGAAACTTTTAGTACCAACATCCCTTGTGGAGTTTACTCTTGGCAGGATGTACCAGCAAGTGGTAGTATCATGTCTCCCGCAGGTTTCAGCATGTGAAATTTGTCAAAGGATAATCCCCAACGGAGTTATTGACCATCCCATGCATGGGGCATGTAACCTCCCCAGCAAAGGATATCCCCGATCTATAATCCCCATTAGAGTTTGAGGACATTTGGTCTTCTGTAAAATCCTCTCGAAGGGCAGCCCCAACAAGAGACGCTTTGAAGCGGTTTTTCTCCAGCAGAGTGTGTTATAAACTCATTATCCCCAGCGGAGTCGTCAAAGGGAAAGTTCGCCTAACATGGGGCATTGTGACATTTACCCTAAGCTCGACAGCCATCTTCCTCAGCAGATTACCGAGGAATTGCTTTGGGATTCCCTAACAAATCTCTAGGGACTCTTTCTCAGTATGTTGCAACGGATTGACTTTCAACCAAGATTTGGATATCCCCCGCAGAGCAGCCCTGATCCCCGGCAAGATCATATCTTTGGTAATGATATCCCCACAGAGTTCAGCATTGAATCTTGTCTGCTATGCTCCCCAGCCGAGTCGCGGTAATTTCCCCAGCATGGTCTATATGGATCAACGAAATCTCTTTTTCAGCAAAGTGTCAGCGTATGATATTACCCAGCAGGTGGTGTAATTCTCAGCATTGCTCAGTTACAATCCAAAGTCCAATTTATTTTTGGCATGCAGTTTGTTCATATTATTCCAGCCGGTGGGATAGTACGGCAGATGGTTATTCCAGCAGGTGGGGGTGATCATTATATACAGTTTGTTCATATTATTCCAGCCGGTGGGATAGTATGGCAGATGGTTGTTCCAGCCAGTGGGATGATCATTATATACAGTTTGTTCATATTATTCCAGCCGGTGGGATAGTATGGCAGATGGTTTTTCCAGCCAGTGGGATGATCATTATATACAGTTTGTTCATATTATTCCAGTCGGTGGGATAATATGGCAGATGGTTGTTCCAGCCAGTGGGATGATCATATTATACAGTTTGTTCATCTTATCCCAGCATGTGGGATAATATTGCAGGTGGTTATTCCAGCAGGTGGGATGATCATCTGGCAAAGCTTCCAGAGCCGGTTTGGTAAGCATCAAAGTCCAAGTTCAATTTGGCAAAGCTGCAAAAGTCCATCCGAGGATGGCAATTTTGAGATTCCAAAGCCTGTTTGGTAATCGTTGAAGTCCAACGACAGATTGGCAAAAATCCAGCATGAACTGGTAAAAGTCCATTGTTTAGAATGGCAGAGCAGCTAAAGTCCACGAGCAGTGTGGCAAGCCAGTAGTCGTCTGGCATCGTTCAAAAAGACATTTCTAAAGTCCACCAGCAGTGTGGCAAGCCAGTAGTCGTCTGGCGTCGTTCAAAAAGACATTTCTAAAGTCCACCAGCAGTGTGGAAAGCCAGTAGTCGTCTGGCGTCGTTCAAAAAGACATTTCTAAAGTCCATCAACAGTATGGCAAGCTAGTAGTCGCTTGGCGTCGTTCAAAAGACAGATCTCTCCGATGACGTTCATTTGCCGATTCAATCCAGAAGTCTCGTTGGGTTTATATCTTTTTTTTTTCTTTTTTCTTCATCACCCAGAGCAAATTTTTGGTTATATTTGGTATTCAATCACTATATACCTTGAAAGTCTGAAAGCAATCGCTTTCAGGCATTCAGGTCTACAGCGTTTGAATAGGGGCAGCTGTAATACCCCAAAATTTGCTCTCCCTTTTTGTCATCTTAGCATAGCATTATCATCTATCATATCATATCCATCTCATTAGCATTGCTTTGCATTTAACATAGAAAAATAAAGCATAGCATCCCTCTTACCATCAGGGCATGTGATAAGGGGAAAGGTGGACAATCAAGGGATCATTCAAAGCACAAAAAGGTCAAACAAGTTCACTCAAGGCAAGCCAAGAGGTCTTTCATGTCTCACACTATCTCAATTGACCATCCAATACCTCAAGAAAGTGAGATTCAATGGGAGATTGAAACAATACATACTTCATCATGCAAGAGGTTCAAAAACTGAAGGAAAACCCTCAAAAGAGATAGCTCATTGATCCAAAATCAATCTCAAGTGGCATATCTCATCATTCTTTAAAGGGATACACAACATACTCTGAGGAATTTGAAATTGAAGACTGCACTTTTCCCTCCTAACCAGAGGGGGTCAAAATTAGGGTTTCTAATAAAATCAGGATATCTTTGATTTTTTGGACAAAACTTGATGTCATGGTATTCTATATGTTCTTAAGTGTATGTATGTGGAAAATCACCTCTCAATTGGTTTTAGAAGTGGTTCAATTGGAAGAAAGATAAAAAATCAGAGAAATTGGGGCCAAGTCAAATAATCAGAGGAAAAAGTCAACTCTTGACTTTTTTAGGCCAAATTCATGAAATTCATGTTATATGTGACCAATGTGCAAAATTTGATCAAGAAACTCCAAAGGAATCATGAAAAAATCAAGATGTGGAAAGTTGCCATTTTTGGATGAAGAAGGGTTACTAAAAATAGCAAGTTTTGGCCATTTTGCATCAGAGTTTGAACCAAGGCCATTTAAAATTGAAGCACCAAATGAAAATTCCACTCGGCCACAACAAAAGTTCTTTCTTTAAGCTTCAAATCCATGTGTAGAACATCTCCATTGGATAAAAATTGAGTGAGATATGATTGATCAAAGTTGGAGAAAAGTAGGGCAAAAACCAAGTCATGACCAAGGATTTTCAAGCTCGCGCGCAGTCATTTCTACAAGCAGGTGGTGTGCCAAATGTCAAGCTCAATTTCTCCAAGAATAATGCTTCAAATGGAAAACTTTTTAACATCAAAGTTGTTCCTTGTAATGTCATCTTCAATATTCATGTTGGACAAAATTCCATTTGATCAAGTTAGGAGGGAGATATAATGGTCTCAAGTTATGGTGATCTTGCTGAAATTCCATGCCAAGATGCCTTGCTAATCAACCTCATTGCCACGCCTTCTATCAGTTCCCAAACCTTTGTGTTGTGAGTCATTTTTCAACCTATTCCAAGTTTCATTTCCATCCAATTTTCATACCAAACATGCTCTCTTACATCTCCTCTTCCAAATGACTCCAAAAACTCATCAATCCACCCATTGAGTAGGGAGAAAAACATCACCAAATCACCATATCTCCATTGTTCTCAGCTGCCATAAAAATCAGAAACAAAACCAATGTTGTTGATGTTGTTGTTACAAGCTTGCCCGTGCATTGCTCACTCTCCCAACATTACTTCATTTAGCCAAACATACTTCCCATTTACCATACCACGTGCTACCCATGCTCATGAAAAAGGAAAGGAATGGAAACTTGTAGAACAAGTTTGTTTGCTGCAGCACACATGAGTTAGCTCATTAATCTCCACCACAACTGTCATACACCTCCTCCACCATATCACAGCCATGGATAACTCGCCCTAACTAACTTGGCTCAGTTAGTTAGGGATGACTCACCTAAACCATGCTAACTCAGTTAACCTCACTCAGTTTAACCTTGGTTAACCCACACTATAAATGACAACCTCACTCACATTTCTCATTTTCAATTTCATTTTTCTCGTTTTCATCTCAAAGCTCTCACTACTTTCTCTCTGATTCTCTCACGTTTTCACCAACAATCTCAAAACTTCTTCTCAAAGTACACGATACTTCATCTTCATCATCATCAATGGCACATGATTGAAGGAGATTTCATCACGATTCTCAAGTTTGCTTCAAGTGTATTTCAGCATTGAATCTCTCTGCTCAAGATAACAAGTTACATCAGCATTTATTTTGCTTGATTTGGAGGCTCCAAGGTTGAAGAACAAGTGTAGTCTCTGGTTTTCTCAAGAATCTTCAAAAGCTACAAGTTCAGGTTCCAAACTCTCAAACTTTGCTCTGGCGTTTTATGGTTTAATTTGTTGTTTTCATGCTGATATGAGCTTAATAGAAGCATTCCAAACTCCGGCTAGTTGATAGGCCTTCTAAAGGCGTAGTTGCAAAAATTAGGGCACAAGTTCATCTCCTCGGTTCTTGCTGTGTGTGCATGTTTTGTTGTTTTTATGAGCATATTCTTGATCTACATGAGCTTAGCTTCAATTTGGTATGCGATTTGTGTGTTTTGGTGAACATGTGAGTGTTGCAGGTGGTGGTTCTCCTCTTTTGAGTCTCTCTTCTCATCTCAAAGAAAATTCAAAACACCTAATATAGGTAAGCATTTATTGCATTTAGGCCTTTCATATAAAGAAAAGATTATAAGTGGTCTACTCTTATAATCTTAGAATGTGTAGCATATAGCCCATCTTGGGTCAATGTGTTAGACATTTGATCTTGTATGATGGACTTAAATGCAATACTTGTTGAAGGAACAAATAAAAAAACACTTCTTCATTTCTTAATCAACAAAAACATTTAATAAATACAAGTATGCAAGTGTGCTTGAACCTTAATAATTGGAACTAAGTGTGGGGGTCTTCTTCACACTTAGTGTACTTTCTTACTCATTCCATCTTGGAATGTGAGAATGTACACATTCCAATGACTAAGATTCAGATACACTATCATATGCAAACAAATGGAAAAAACTCTTAAAAAGACAAAAATAAACAATAACGTCTTTCCTTCGGGAATTCTTTTCTCACCTCATCCACTCTCGACGTATGAACGTGCTTCTTCTCGTTCTCTTGCAAGATGGTAACGCACTCGGACCGGCGAGCCTGTAACACCTGAGCTAGAACATTAGTCATTCCTTAAAAAACACAAACAATCCATCCCTAGTGAGGGGAACTACGTCGCTCTGATTCTCATGCTCCCGATGAGATACGTAGGCAGTGGGGTAGGGCCCATGCGAGCACTTCTTTTATTTTCCCTACATTTGTTTCTCTTTCTCTTTCCTTTCCTTTTCCATTCCTTTTCCAGTATCCTTTCCTTACACCCTTTGATTGAAGCAGCAAGCGTGGATCCCATCGGGTACGATGGACGTGTGGGGGTGCTAATACCTTCCTCTCGCGTAACCGACTCCCTTACCCATTTCTCTTGGTCGTAAGACCATGCTCTATCCTCTTCAGGTTTACGCAGTGTTTTCTTTCCCTCTCTTGGGATAAATACACATTGTTGGCGACTCTGTTTCGGTGCCACTTTCGCGTTTGTACCGGGATGAAAATCCCGGGAGCGATAATAAGCACCATGTCTTGAGGAATCTCTGAAAATACCGCTTATAATGTGACTTGCAACGAAAACCTTAATCAGTCCTCAAATGACCATGTCCAAAACCAATAGACAGAAAATCCTAATCTTTCTTGGGGAAATCTCTGAGAAATCCTGAGGTATCTTACAAGTGTCTGTGAAATGATGATCCAACACCCACTTTAAAACCTCTTTAGAAGGGCCCAAGAACGACTCTTGAGAAGAACAGTCCCATCCCAACTTTGAGCAGACTTGCAAATGCCCTATAACTCGAGAACGCCTTGAAGCATGACCTGAACTCCACTTGAAATACGACATAGAACCTTATACCAAAGCTTGTCAATCACTGTGAGCACACACAAAGCCTCCATGACCTTGAACCTTCTGCAACAACCTAATTTCACAAACGAAAACATACCAACGAAGTCTGCTAAATTGGTTAGCTATGCAAGGATGATGCACAAAGATGGTGGGATCTTATGGTCAAAGATTAGGGTATGACATTGATTACAGGGATTTGAACAGAGCAAGCCCAAAGGACGATTTCCCGCTCCCTCACATTGACGTGTTAGTTGATAATACTACTCAGTATTCGGCGTTTTCCTTTATGGATGGCTTCTCTGGGTATAACCAAATCAAGATGGCCCTAGAGGACATGGAGAAAAAAAACATTCATAACACCGTGGGGAACTTTTTGCTACAAAGTGATGCCCTTTGGATTGAAAAATGCAGGGGCAACTTACCAGCGGGCGATGGTGACTCTCTTTCATGATATGATTCACAAAGAGATTGAGGTCTATGTTGATGACATGATTGCGAAGTCACAGACGGAGGAAGAACATCTGGTGAATCTTCAGAAGCTATTTGAAAGATTGAGAAAATTCAGACTGAGGTTGAATCCAAACAAATGCACCTTCGGGGTGAGATCAGGAAAATTGCTGGGGTTTATTATTAGTGAAAAAGATATCGAGGTTGATCCTGTGAAGGTAAAAGCCATAGAAGAAATGCCTATGCCAAAAATAGAACAAGAGGTTCGTGGTTTCTTCGGGAGGTTGAACTACATTGCTAAGTTAATTTCTCATCTTACAACCACATGTGAACCAATCTTCAAGTTGTTAAGAAAAGATCAAGCAGTCAGGTGGAATGAAAATTGTCAAAAGGCGTTTGAAAAGATTAAAGAATACTTGCAGGAACCTCCGATCCTTATACCACTAGTGCCAGGACGACCTTTGATTATGTATCTCATGGTTCTTGAGAATTCAATGGGTTGTGTGTGTAGCACCCCAAATTTTGCCTTCTTGTTTTTAGCTAACTAGCTTTTGTTTCTTTGCATTTCTTGCATTAGCATTTTTGCATAGCATTGGTTCTTAGCATGGGATCAAGGTACTTGGTTCATCTCAAAGGAGTCTCAAGCCTCAAGGTGGTTTGAGGGGATCATCATATCTTCACAAGATCAAGATTGGCAAGAGATTTCAAGTGAATCTTTCCCTCCTAACCAGAGGGACCAAATTAGGGTTTTGGTTTCAAAAGGACTTCTTGATGGGTCTTGCTTGTTCAAATACATTCTCATGGGTTCCATATGCTTACAAGTGCTCATAGAGGAAGGCTTGGCTAGTGGTTCATTGTGGAAGATGTTTAGTGGATCAGTTACTTGTGAGGTAAGCAAAAGTCAACAGTGGAGAAGAAAGTCAACCATGGGATTTTGAGGTCCTCTTCATGATTTTTAAGGTCTCACATCCTCATATGGTGTTCAAGGGTCAAGTTTCATACCATTTATCAAGAATCGAGGGTTTGTACAAAAGTTAGTAAATTTGGAAAATGACCTATAATGAGAACTTTCCATATTTGGCAGTTTTTCCACCACCTTCAACTTGACTTTTCATCATCAAGGAAGCTTCAAATGAACTTTCCTCCAGCATGAAAGTTGAAGATCTTTCTCTCCCATTTCCAAAAAGTACTAGATGGTTTCCATATCATTTGTAGAACTCAAGTTATGGTCAAAACAATGCAAGGTGTTTTTAAGGCTTTTCACATGTACCACTTTTTCCACCCTTGGCATTTTCACTCAAAAGGACTTGTAATCACTTCAATTGGTTCATGTCACATTGTACCTTCAAAGTACAAGTCAAGAGGAGCATTTTTTACCTTTGTTTCATGCCAAACCATGCCATATTCTTGGTGTATTTAACAAATGAATAATTTGCAAGTTGATTCATATCTCACAAATTGAACCATTTCAAAGCCCAATCCAATTCCGGTGTGATTGGCAAGTCAAGTGTGAATGATTCATCATGAAAAGCATGAAGGTGCACGTGGGAATCAAGTGGTTGAACACAAATTGCAAATTTTCATAAACCATCCAATTTCATTAACCAAGGGATTAATCAACTTTTAATCCTGATCAGAGGTCTAATGAGGTGTATATAAGCTAACTCATATGCACCAAATTAGGTCATGCACCCTCATTTGCTCAGAATCTCATTTTTCTCATCCAAGCTTTCTCTCTTCGAAACTCTCTCATCTCAAGGGTTTCTGAAGAAATTTTTTCATATTCTTGATCTACACACTTGGTAGAGTAAGAATCCACCATTGTTTTGAGCTAAGAGCAGGGTTTTCAGCAAGTGCATCTCAAGTTGGTTCAAGTTCAAACTCCTAGATCTAACCAGATTCAAGTCTCTATTTGCATTTATTTTGCAAATAGAGCTCAAAAGAGGAAGATCTGCAGCTTTTGGAAGGAGTTCTTTGCGTATTTGAAGCTCTACAGTTCTCAGGTTAGCTCACTTTTCATGATCATATAACTTGAATTTTAAGATTGCATGATGATCTATGATGTTCACTAATGATGCTGATATATTTGGTTTTGATTTTGGACGTGTGAATTGCTTGAATTTTGAGATTGAAAGTTTTAGATCCAAACTTATTTCTTTGGATTTGACTTGTATGTTGATCTTTTGGTGAAATGGACATGATATTTGAGATCTTTGTCGAATTCTGGTTAAGATGATGTACTCATGAGACATTTCTGGTAAAATTTTGGTTGAGGTTCACCGGAGAAGGTGACCGGAGCTAGGGCTCCGGCACCTGGTTTGTTTTCCGGCCAGCGCAGGGTTTCAAGGTTAGGGATGAAATTTGGACCGTCCTTGTCCATATCTGATGGCTCACAATGTGCCAACACATTAATTTCGCATGCTTTTTATTGGTTCTATTTTTAATATATGTGTGCATCCTCACCATTATTACCATGCGCTTTGATCCTGACCACTCATCCTGTAGTACTTTATAATCTATTGACTCCTTCTCATACGTTGATTTAATCCAATGAACTTGATTATGCCAACACATTAAAATGCCACATGCCTATCACGTGTTTTATTTTTGATTTCTGAATGATTTGGTGTGTGTGCGTGCATCATTCTTAGCATGTGCGTGTGGATCTGAGCCCTTCATTTTAATTACCTTGGTTTTGTTGACTGCTTGTGAGCCTTTGGATGAATCTGATGGTGGGTGTGGGGTGTGTTGACTTCGCTAATGGGTCTTTTGACCTGGGCTTGATATCCACACCTTCCCCTCGCATAACCGACTCCCGAACCCGGACTATGGTTGCGATGACCATGTCTTTCCCCCTTTCTCTTCAGGTTTATGCAGTGTTTCCTATCCCTCTATCGGGATAAATACACATTGCTGGCGACTCTGTGTTTTCCGCGCCACTCTCGCGTTTGTACCATTGGATGCGAATCTTTCGGGAGCAACAGCTGGCGACTCTGCTGGGGAGTCTGGTTGACCTCTTGCTGGTCCATCCCCTTTGGTGAGTCGATCCTAGCGCTTGTTAGTTTTTTTTCGTTGGGTGTTTATTTGTTGTGCTTTATTATGTTGTATATTACTGTTTTACAGCTTTTATTGCATTGCATTTCATTTTATTACTGTCATACTGGATATTGCTGTGTTGTGCTGGCTAGTTTCTGTTTGGCAGGTTGGGTTGTTCTGAGAGATAAGCCCAATACCCAGGCTTGAGTACACCCTAGGACTAGAGTGGAGAGTAGTGGGACCTACGTGCCCGCTTGGTACGTTTGTGTGTTCACAAAATTCACAACCAGACGAGGCTATCTTGGGACGCATTGTGACTTGTGTGTCTTGCGCATGTTAGGGTGTTGATCTAGAGAGCTGTCGACTATGGTGACCGTTTCTCTGATACCTCAGTTGCGCCTCTCCTCCCGAGATGTGATAGTGGCAGACCACGTTCCGTGGCAAACCCATTGCACATTCTCGATCCGAGGACCCAATACTGAGGGACTCGCATAGGATGACCTTATTTTTTAGGGGAATCAGTTGAGGCCTCCTCGATTGATGATGATGCCAAACCAAAAATGGTTAACGTATCATCATTTATCGACCTGAGAGCCCGGGATATTGAGGATCCTGACTTTTCTTGAACCCACACGTGAGAGGGGATGGGTGTTTGCAGGTTTGCAGGAAACCGAAACCTTCAACCTACCCGGTTTTCTGGATTTCTCCTCAGCGTTTGATTATTTGGGTTTCTAGTTATCTCAGTGGTTCGGTATTCTGGAATTCTGATTTTCTGGGTTGTGGTTCTCGTCTAGTTAACAGCACATCACATCCAGCAGTGATGCCTTGATCCCATGCTTGCATGTGCATATCATTTTTCTTTCATTCTAACATGTTTGACATTTTTCAGGGCTTGCATCTTACTCTTGATTCCGGTTTTCTGAGGTTTCCTTAGCATGGATGTCCAGAGAAAGAAGACTGCTGCTTATTCGTTCCCAGACCCGACCTTGACGTTGATTCACAAGCTGATTAGTATGGCTGGTCCCGGAGGTCATACAGAGTTCAGTGGAAAGTATGGGAGACTTCTGAAGTTTGTCTACAGTATCTCCAAGTATAAGAAGGATGTCATTCATACACTTCTTCAGTTCTATGATCCGTCTTTGCGTTGCTTCACTTTCCCAGACTACATCTTGGCTCCAACATTGGAGGAGTTCTTATTTATTTTGGGAATCCCCATCAGGCATGACATAGTATTCTTTTCTAAAGAACGCCCTGGGATAAAAGAAATGGCCATTGCTCTTCATATTGGTGAGTCCGCTCTGAGCAGTAATATTGTGGAGAAACAAGGAGCTAAGGGTTTCTTATTGAAGTTCTTGTTTGATCAAGCTTGCATACATGTTAAGGAGAAGAATTGGACTGCTTTCCAAGCTATTCTGGCTATGTGCATTTATGGGATTGTCCTGTTCCCCAATGTTCCTGATCTGGTGGATATGCATGCTGTCAGAATCTTTATTTCAAAGAACCCTATACCTACCTTGCTAGGTGATGTGTATCACTCAGTTCACTACAAGAATGAAAATAGGCGTGGCAGAACTGTGAGTTGTTGTGCACCACTCTTATCTACTTGGTTTCTGAGTCACCTCCCCGAAGCTGGCGCTTTTGTTGATACAAGAGATTCCCTGAAGTGGTCAAAGAGGTTGATGGGCTTGACTGCTGACAACATTGTTTGGTTCAACCATGACTTGCTAGGAATGGAGATTATTTGCAAGTGCGGAGAATTCCCTAATGTACCCTTGATAGGGAGAAGAGGGGGAATTAACTATAATCCTTCCCTTGTTATCAGGCAGTTTGGTTATCCTTTGAGAGGTCCACCCGAAGAGCGAGATATCAGAGAGTCCTTATTCTTCAAGGGTACTGGGGATCAAGAGATGATAAGGAAGGTTGTGAATGCTTGGAAGCAGGTGACCAAGAAGGGAAAAACTTTATTCGGGAAATGTAATAACCGGGCTTTTCCTTCCTATGAAGATTGGATTAAGAAAAGAGCAGAAGAGGAGCTTCTTCCCTTCCCGGTGGAACCACCTTTGTATCCTTCGATGATCGAGGCTCCCACGACTGTTGATATAAAGAAGTATGATAAGTTATGGGCTGAAGGAGAAACTCCGAGAAGAGAATCGTGAGCTGGGCAGAGAGGTTGGTCAGTTGAAGCACGAAAAAGGTGAAGCTACCCATGCTGCCAGGTTGAAATCAGAACTTTTGGCTGTGAAGGAGAAAGAATTGTCTAAAGAAGCCACAGCCAGAGAGAAAGTGGCTCAAGCGTTGAAAAGTGTTAGCAAGATTCTTTCGTCCAAAAAGAAAGAGTTAGCTTATGCTATGTCAAGAATTCACACTTTCAGTGACCGTCGGAATACAGCAATTACTGCCAACAAGTTGAAAGAAGACAAGTATCTGGAACAGATCAAAGGTTTGAAGACAGAGCTTCGGAAAAAGGATAAAGAGATTTTATCAGGGATCTTTGAGCGGAGAGCAGTTGAGGAAAAGCTCAAGGAAACCATGGCAGATATGGAACAGCTGAAGATCCAAGCCGAAGTAAAAAGAGCCAGGAGCGAAGGTCCAAGTTCAGGTGGAGCTTCTGGAGAAGATGATTTGGAGTTGCATAGTCGTTATTTAACAGGAATATTGCATAGGAGACATCTTCTGATTCAGGAGTTGATTCAGAGACCAGAGCATCCTAATACAAAGAAACTTCTCAAGGAAGTGCAGAATTGGTGCAAGAAGAATGACGAATGGGGAATTCTAGCATGGATGAGTCTTGATGATATGCTTTAGTTTCCTTGCTGTTGTTTTCTTTGTATTTCCGGGATCACCGCCAGGCTTGTTGGTCGGGATCTTTGTTTATGTTTGTTCAGACTTGTGTTGTAACAGATGCTTATTCTCTTTATATGATCAGGAATTCAGTTCTCTTCTATTGATAAAACTGGTATCAAGGGATAAATCGCCTTGATAATGTTCATACATGTTTGCATTTTCATTGGCATAGTCATCTCATTTTTGCATTGCAGGTTATCTTGGTTTCTCTGGTTTTCTTATGCTCTCTCTTTTTGACAGTCAGGATTGATCAACTAACTCATCGGTATTCTACCAGGCTTAATTAAAGCAGAGTGATGGACAAAGTTCAGGCAGACATGGTAGCTATGCAAGCTCGCATCGATCAATTCATGGAGATGATGCAGGGTGTGGTGCAGAGTCAGAATGAGTTCAGAACTCTAGTTCATCCTTTGGTGTCGCAGGTTGATGAAAATGGTATCTTACACGGTGGTCTTCTTAATCGTGTTATTCCTCCGGGTGGAGGTGGTGCTGGTATCAACATTCCTATCACTGGTGCTGGTGGACAAGGTGGTATTCCTTCACTGGTTGGAGAAGGAAGCACTGTTCGAGCTATCCAGGGCCATCATTTTGATGATCAACAGGATGATGTCTTTTCAGTCAGAAGCTTGGACGTTGGTCCTCCTGTGGTCAGTGATGAGAGAATCCATTTAATTGAGGCGCAATTGAAAGGGGTTGTGAAGCAGGATGATCTAGGAATAGATTTGGACGACCTAGGGTTGGTCCCTGATATTGTCATTCCACACAAGATTCAGATTCCTACACTGGAGAAGTATAATGGTTATACCTACCCGAGAACTCATGTAAAGGCTTATACCAGGAAGATGGCTGCCCATGCTAAGGACGAAAAGCTAATGATGCACTTTTTCCAAGACAGCCTGTCCGACGCGTCTTTGGAGAGTACATGGCACTGGAAAGTAGAGATGTTCGTACTTGGAGAGAGCTAGCTGAAGATTTTATCAAGCATTACCAGTACACAACAGACATGGCTCTCAACAGAACTCAGCTGTTGAGCATGTCCCAGAAAAATGATAAAAGTTTCAAAGAATATGCGCAAAGGTGGCGTGAATTGGCGGCTAGGGTGCAGCCACCAATGTTGGAAAAAGAAATGTTGGATATGTTCATGGACACACTGCCTAAGCACTATTATGAAAAGTTGTTGCCTTGTTCCCTAGGCAAGTTTGCAGATGTGATTGCGATCGGACAGAAGATAGAGGTTGGAATTAAGGCTGGAAAAGTTTCTAGTGGTGATGGATTGTCTTCCGGGCATGGAAAGAAGCCATTTGATGGTTATAAGAAGAAAGGAGAGGCCAATGCTGTATCATCCTATAGGGGAAAGGGGAAACAACAACAAAGCCATAACCAGCAGGTGGCTTCAGTGGTTATTCCTGCAACCCTCCCACCTTTGGCAGCACCTCAACGACAGAATCGTGCTCCGCGCCAACAATAATTCACTCCTAAGCAGAATGGACACTTTGATACTCCACTTATGCCATATTCATAATTGTTTCAGCATTTGCTTCAGTTGAAGTTAGTTGAAAACAGGACTTTGGCTCCACCTGTTGGTAATCCGCCTCTCGGGTACAATCCTAATGCCCATTGTGATTTTCACTCTGGGGCACCGGGGCATCATCTCGAGGATTGTAAAGCCTTTAAGCATAAAGTCCAGGACTTGGTAGATTCAAAGGCTATCAGCTTTGCTAATGATGGACCTAATGTTGTGCAAAACCCGATGCCTGATTACAATGGGCCGAGGGTGAATGAGATAATCGAGGAATGTGAAGTTTTGAATTTGATCATGGATGTTGAGGAGCTGAAAACTCCGCTGGCTGTGGTTAAAATCAGGTTATTGAAGGGTGGCGTCTATCCGGGTTGTGATGAGAACTGCTCAGTTTGTTTGACAGAGGTCAATGGTTGTGATTCGCTGAAGAGGGGTATCCAGAATATGATTAATGAGGGTTGCTTACAGTTTGATAGAGGTAATCAGCAGAAAGAGGTTGTTAATGATGATGTTGTTATTATTGTTATTCCTTTCAAGACAGTTGTAATATCAGTGCCAGCGAGACCAGCGCCGGTTGTTATTTCAGGTCCTAAACCCATTCCGTATGAAAGTACTAAGGCTATTCCCTGGAATTACGGCGCAGAGGTGTTTGTCAATGGATAAAAGCAGGAATTAATGACTGCTCCACCAGTGAGTACTAGTTCAGAAGCTAAAGTTGAGACTGATGCTATAACAAGAAGTGGTAGAGTTCTTACTCCTATTAATGATCAACCCAGTACTTCTAGGCAAGATAGGGGAAAACAGGCAATGGATGGTTCTGTTCAAACTCCAGTGATTGTTGATTCCACAGTAAAGCCAGCTGACAACTCTTTTTCCGAAAATGTCGAGGAGTTTATGAGGCTCATCAGGAGAAGTGATTACAAAATTATGGACCAGTTACATTAAACCCCGTCGAAGATTTCTATTCTGCCATTGTTGTTATGCTCTGAAGTTCATAGGAATGATCTTCTGAAAGTTTTGAATGCGGCATATGTTCCTCAAGAGATTTCTGTTAACCAACTGGAAGGGGTTGTAACGCACGTGAATGCGGGTAATGGCCTGGGTTTCACAGATCTTGATTTGACTCCCGCTGGTAGGAATCATAACAATGCCCTGTATATTTCAATTGAGTGTCGTGGTTCACTGATGTCACATGTGTTGGTTGATACTGGATCATCGTTGAATGTATTGCCCAAGAAAGCATTAATGAAGTTAGATACCAGGGGACTTATTTGTACACAAGTGACTTGGTGGTGCGAGCTTTTGATGGCTCGAAGAGATCTATCTTTGGTGAGATTGTGCTTTCGATCAAGGTTGGGCCGAAATTCTTTGATGCAACATTTTATATAATGGATATTCAGCCAGTATACAGCTGTCTGTTGGGTCGTCCTTGGATCCATGGTGCAGGCGCTGTAACCTCCACTTTGCACCAAAAGCTGAAATACATGGTTGATGGTAACGTAGTGACAGTGTGCGGAGAAGAAGACATAATGATTAGTCAGATATCAACTTTTAAATACGTGGAAGTGGATGGTGAAATTCATGAGACGTTGTGTCAGGGGTTTGAGAAAGTGAAGGTTTCTGAAGAGGTTATCCAATCTGAAGCTATAGAGCAGTCTGCAGTGGCAAATCAGCCTGAAGTTTCTATGTCTTCGTTAAAAGACGCCAAAGCCGTGGTTGAAGCTGGTAGCTCACAGAGGTGGGGCCAAGTGGTTGAAGTTCAAGAGAAGAGGGATACTTATAGATTAGGGTACAAACCACCTAGGCGTTAGGAAGAGCCTCCCAAATTCTATGGCCCAGTCCGTTTCACTAGTGCCGGTGTTTTCTTCGACAGGGTTAATGCCATTGAGGAAGAAGGAGACAGTGGTTGTGACATGGATAGCTGGATCCGCCCTTGCGTCCTGGGAGAAAGTCAGTGCAACTGGTCTTCCAAGAGAGTCATTCAAGTGACAGGCTTCGAGTAATTGCTTTGTTTTCCTATTATGTTAATCTTGCGTTCTGCCCAAGACGTAGTGATTTTATTTGTAGGGCTTTTAACTGTTACATGTTTTGCTTTATCATCAATAAAGGACTTTTCACACTCAAATATTTTGATCTCTGTCTTTCTGTTTTTATTTTTATGCATTAAAAACCCACATCAAAATGGCAATGTGTTTCTTTTGTTGCATACATAATAAAACATACCTCATCAATCATGCAGGTCTTTTTGTTCAGATGACACCGATCATGACTCAGCTATAGCTCGGTATGACTTTGACAATCCAATCTATCAGGCTGAAGAAGAGATTGACGAAGATTGTGAACTGCCCGAAGAGTTAGTCAGGTTGTTGAAGCAAGAGGAGAGAGTCATCCTACCTCATCAGGAGGAAATTGAGATTGTGAATTTGGGAACTGAGGACGCCAGAAAGGAAGTAAGGATAGGGGTTGTATTGGAAGACAGTGTCAAGGGAAGATTGATTGAAATGCTCCGTGAGTATGTGGATATCTTCGCCTGGTCTTACCAATACATGCCTGGGCTGGATAGTGATATTGTTGTACACCGGCTACCACTTAAAGAAGGTTGTGCTCCGGTCAAGCAAAAGTTGAGAATAACTAAACCGGAGATGTCTGTCAAAATCAAGGAAGAGGTTCAGAAACAGTTGGATGCAGGTTTTCTTGCCGTAACAAATTATCCTCCATGGGTTGCTAACATCGTGCATGTACCTAAGAAGGATGGGAAGGTCAGGATGTGTGTCAATTACAGGGATTTGAATAGTGCAAGCCCAAAGGATGATTTCCCGCTCCCTCACATTGACGTTTTAGTTGACAATACTGCTTAGTATTCTGTGTTTTCCTTCATGCATGGCTTCTCTAGATATAACCAAATCAAGATGGCCCCAGAGGACATGGAGAAGACAACATTCATAACACCGTGGGGAACTTTCTGCTACAAAGTGATGCCCTTTGGATTAAAAAATGCAGGGGCAACTTACCAGCGGGCGATGGTGACTCTCTTTCATGATATGATTCACAAAGAGATTGAGGTCTATGTTGATGACATGATTGCGAAGTCACAGACGGAAGAAGAACATCTGATGAATCTTCAGAAGCTATTTAAAAGGTTGAGAAATTTTAGACTGAGGTTGAATCCAAACAAATGCACCTTCGGGGTGAGATCAGGAAAATTGTTGGGGTTTATTGTTAGTGAAAAGGGTATCGAGGTTGATCCTGCAAAGGTAAAAGCCATACAAGAAATGCCGGTGCCGAAAACAGAAAAAGAGGTTCGTGGTTTCTTGGGGAGATTAAACTACATTGCTAGGTTTATCTCGCATCTCACAGCCACGTGTGAACCAATCTTCAAGTTGTTGAGAAAAGATCAAGCGGTCAGGTGGAATGAAAATTGTTAAAAGGTGTTTGAAAAGATAAAAGAATACTTGCAGGAACCTCCGGTCCTTATGCCACCAGTGCCAGGAAGGCCTTTGATTATGTATCTCACAATTCTTGAGAATTCAATGGGTTGTGTGCTCGGTCAACAAGAAGAGTCAAGTAGAAAAGAGCACGCCATCTACTACCTGAGTAAAAAGTTTACTGATTGTGAGTCAAGGTACTCGATGCTGGAGAAAACATGTTGTGCACTCGCTTGGGCCGCTAAGCGTTTGAGGAAGTATATGTTAAACCACATAACCCTATTGATTTCGAAGATGGATCCGATCAAGTATGTGTTTGAGAAGCAAGCACTTTCTGGTAGAATAGCCCGTTGGCAGATGGTTTTGACAGAATACAATATTCAGTATGTTTCCCAAAAGGCCATTAAGGGAAGTGTTTTGTCAGAATATCTTGCCGAACAGCCAATAGAGGATTATCAACCAATGAAGTTTGAATTTTCGAATGAGCATATCATGTATCTGAAGATGAAGGATTATGAGGAACCTTTTCCTGATGAAGGGCCTGAGATTGGATCTCAATGGAAGATGGTTTTTGATGAAGCTGTTAATTCATATTGTAACGGAATCGGGGCAATCATTATGACTCCACAGGGTTCTCATATACCCTTTACCGCTCGATTAGCGTTCATATGCACCAACAATGAGGCAGAGTATGAAGCATGCATAATGGGGTTAGAAGAAGCGGTTGATTTGAGAATTAAGAACCTCGATGTTTATTGTGATTCTGCGTTGGTGGTTAATCAGATTACAGGTGAATGGGAGACTCGTCAAGCGAATCTTGCTCCATATAACAACTATGCCAGAAGGTTGTTACCTTTCTTTGACAGAGTGGACTTCCATCACATTCCAAGGGTTGGGAATCAGATGGCTGATGCGTTGGCAATGTTGTCATCAATGTATCAAGTGAATCGTTAGAATGAAACTCCTTCAATCAAAATCATGCGCTTGGATAGACCTGCTTTTGTGTTTGCAGTTGAAGGGGTATCAGATGGCATGCCTTAGTATCATGACATCAAAGTCTTTTTGAAGAGTCAGGAATACCCAGCTGGGGCATCTTCCAAGGATAAGAAGACATTGAGGAGATTATCAGGAAACTTCTTTTTGAACAAGGACGATGTGTTATACAAGAGAAACTTTGACATGGTCTTGCTACGTTGTGTTGATGAACACGAGGCAGGCCTGTTAATGGAAGAGGTTCACGAAGGTTCCTTTGGTACTCATGCCAATGGGCATACTATGGCAATAAAATTGTTAAGAGCGGGGTATTATTGGATGACTATGGAGTCTGATTGTTTTAAATACGCCCGGAAATGTCATAAATACCAGATTTATGCCGATAAGGTGCACGTACCGCCTACTCCTCTGAATGTTTTGTCGTCACCTTGGCCTTTTGCCATGTGGGGCATTGACATGATTAGGAAGATCGAGCCAACTGCTTTGAATGGACATCGTTTTATCTTGGTGGCTATTGATTATTTCAAAAAGTGGATGGAAGCAGCATCGTATGCCAACGTCACCAGAAAAGTGGTAGCCCGGTTTATTAAGAAGGACATCATCTGCCGGTACGGAGTCCCGGAGAGAATCATTACTGATAATGGTTCAAACCTAAATAACAAGATAATGAAGGAGCTATGTAAGAGCTTTAAAATTGAACATCACAATTCTTCTCCCTATCGTCCAAAGATGAATGGGGCTGTTGAAGCGGCAAATAAGAATATTAAGAAGATTGTGCAGAAGATGGTAGTGAAATACAAAGACTGGCATGAGATGTTGCCTTACGCTTTGCACGGTTATCGTACTTCGGTACGCACATCAACTGGGGGAACTCCTTTCTCACTGGTGTATGGTATGGAAGCAGCTCTTCCATTAGAGGTTGAGATTCCTTCTTTGAGAATTCTGACAGACGTGAAGCTCGATGAAGCTGAGTGGGTGCGTTCCCGGCTGAATGAACTGAACCTCATTGAAGAGAAGAGATTGAAAGCCATTGCGCATAGCTGGTTGTATCAGAGCTGGATGAAGAAAGCATTCGATCAGAAGGTGCGTCCTCGGTGTTTTCAAACTGGTGAATTAGTTCTGAAAAGGATCACTCCTCCTCAAACAGATCACAGGGGCAAATGGACTCCAAATTTCGAAGGGCCATACGTAGTAAGACAGGTTTTCTCTAGCGGAGCCTTATTACTCTCAACTATGGATGGCGAAGATTTTACGTCCCCTGTGAACGCGGACGTAGTCAAAAAATACTTTGCATAAAAGAGACCCGCTGAACATAAAAAGAAGGTTCAGGCAAAAATGGGGCATCCTGGCGAACCATAAAAAGAAAAGGTTCGGGCAAAAATTAGGGATAAAAAGAAAAAGAAATAAACCTGCAAGGTTGAAAACCTGAAAAGGCAACTTTGGCAAAAATGGGTATCCCGGTGGATTGAAAACCCGAAAAGGGCAATCCAGGCAAAAGTTAGGGATTTTAAAGCAAAGACTACGATCCGCGTTCGATCTGTGATCACTATTCACACTTGGAAAATTCGAAGGAAAGGAATTAGTCCAGTCAGTCATCTTCAAAGGTCAAAGCATTTGCGGATAAATAAGTCATATGGATTATAGCTGAGTTGAGTCATGGTGGATGTCTGTTCTCCACATTGCCGACATGTGTATTTTATTTTACTTTTTACACAATTACCTCTTTCCAGGAATTGCTTCCAAATGTAAATGCCTATTTACAGGTCAATCCATTCAATAAAGTTTGCATTTCAGTCAAAGAGCTTTTGTTTTTGTTTTACCTGTTTTGTTTGTGAAAATGTCCGATATTTTTGATAAACATTACATGCTAAAATGTTGAGCTTTATGAAACAAGTTGGAAAACGGTGGCAATTGCTTAGGCGTCAGTCACTATGATGATAATCAAAGTAATCATTGTTGCACGTAGACCTTTCTGCTTGGTTTTGCAGGATGACAGGTGTACCTCCCCAGTAGAGTTGCCCCCCAACTTTGAAATCTGATTGTCCTCAGTAGGTTGTTGTTTCCCCAGCAAGAAACTTACATAATATCTTCTTGGGACAAAGATGTTATTATCCCCACAGATTCCTAGGGTCTACTTTCCTCAGTTGGTTAGAAAGTTTAGTCTCACCGACAACGGTTTGATCTAATCCCCAACAGGGTAAAAGTACTAGCATTCCCCGACAGGGTAAAGGTAAGAGCATCTCTCAAGCAGGTTCAAAATTATTGACTTGTCTCCCCAAGCAGAGTCTAAAGGTGCTCATATCCCCAAGCAGAGTCTGGTGGTGATTGGTATCCCCAGCAGGTCTTAGGACCAATCGTTTTTGGCAAGCGTCAAATCCAAGTTCTGAAGTATTTGGTGATCCCCGGCGGAGGAGTTTTCATTTTCAGTATTCATCTTCCTCCCCAGCTGAGTGGGTATTCTCTCAGAGTTTCATCCATCTCCAGCAGAGTGGTGTATCTTAATATTCCCCAACACAGTGGTTTTTCTCTCGGAGATTCGTCCATCTCCAATAGAATTTGTGATCATTGTCTTCCTCAGCAGAGTGAAGTCTTTCTCAGCAGGGTCTCTTATTTCGGAGGACAATTTATTTTTGTCGTCCCCACTGGAGTTTGCCTTCTCCATCAACATTTATTTTGCTGAGGCACCTCTTTTGCATTGCATAAGCATTCTTGCATGGCATCCTCCCAAACGCGTAGCATTTCCACTTCGTGTGGGGAATTACGGCAAAATTCAACCATATGCATTTGAAGCATATGCCAGGTTTGATTTCCTTACCAGTTCCTTTCCCTAGCAGAAAGTGACATGATTCAGAAGATGTTGGTTAACATCACACCGCAACCAGTGGATTTGTCCTTCTTGTTGATCTTTCCTACACTCCCCCCGCAAAGTTATCTATTTAGATTTCTCTCTTCCCCAGCGGATTCATCTTTGTAGATCTGTTGATTCTACTTAGTTCAGGTTTGAAAGTCCATCCTTTTCGAGTTCGCTTTCGGTCGTACTCATTTGCTGTTTGAAATTCCGCTTTCGGTCGGTCTTTCTTTTCGAGTTCGCTTTCGGTCGTACTCGTTTGCTGTTTGAAATTCCGTCTTCGGTCGGTCTTTCTTTTCGAGTCCGCTTTCGGTCATACTCATTTATCCTTTTCTAGTTCGCTTTCGGTCGTACTCGTTTGCTGTTTGAAATTCCGCTTTCGGTCGGTCTTTCTTTTCGAGTTCGCTTTCGGTCGTACTCGTTTGCTGTTTGAAATTCCGTCTTCGGCCGGTCTTTCTTTTCGAGTTCGCTTTCGGTCGTACTCGTTTTCCTTTGTATCCCCACTGAGTCCGCTTTCAGTCGTACTCATGTGGTTGTCGAAAGAGCGCTTTCGGTCGGTCTTTCTTTCCGAGTCCACTTTCGGTCTTACTCGTTTGTTCTCATATCTCCAGTGAGTCCGCTTTCGGTCGTACTCGTTGGTTGTTGGAAGAGCGTTTTCGGCCGGTCTTCCATTTTGAGTTCGCTTTCGGTCGTACTCGTTTATCCTTTTCGAGTCCGCTTTCGGTCGTACTCGTCTTTCTTTTCGAGTCCGCTTTCAGTCGTACTCGTTTGTTGTTGAAATTCTGCTTTCGGTCGGTATTTCTTTTTGAGTCCGCTTTCGGTCATACTCGTTGGTTGTTGAAATTCTGCTTTCGGTCGGTATTTCTTTTCAAGTCCACTCTCGGTCGTGCTCGTATTATTTTGTTTCTCCCCAGCGTAGTCTGCCTTCGGTCGGTCTACCTTTTCGAGTTCGTCTTCGGCCGTCCTCGTTAGCACTTCATTTTGTATCTTACCACCAGGTTGCAAATTTCTGGGTTCTTTTTGTATTCAATCACCTTCTACCTTGAATGTCTGAAAGCCGTTGCTATCACCCTTTATGGTCCAAGTTGATTGAATAGGGGCAGCTGTAGCACCCCAAAATTTGCCTTCTTGTTTTTAGCTAACTGGCTTATGTTTCTTTGCATTTCTTGCATTAGCATTTGTGCATAGCATTGGTTCTTAGCATAGGATCAAGGTACTTGGTTCATCTCAGAGGAGTCTCAAGCCTCAAGGTGGTTTAAGGGGATCATCATATCTTCACAAGATAAAGATTGGCGAGAGATTTCAAGTGAATCTTTCCCTCCCAACCAGAGGGACCAAATTAGGGTTATGGTTTCAAAAGGACTTCTTGATGGGTTTTGCATGTTCAAATACATTCTCATGGGTTCCATATGCTCACAAGTGCTCACAGAGGAAGGATTGGCTAGTGGTTCATTGTGGAAGATGTTCAGTGGATCAGTTAATTGTGAGGTAAGCAAAAGTCAACAGTGGAGAAGAAAGTCAACCATGGGATTTTGAGGTCCTCTTCATGATTTTTAAGGTCTCACATCCTCATATGGTCTTCAAGGGTCAAGTTTCATACCATTTATCAAGAATCAAGGGTTTGTACAAAAGTTACTAAATTTGGAAATGACCTATAATGAGAACTTTCCATTTTTGGCAGTTTTTCCACCACATTCAACTTGACTTTTCATCATCAAGGAAGCTTCAAATGAACTTTCCTCCAACATTAAAGTTGAAGATCTTTCTCTTCCATTTCCAAAAAGTACTAGATGGTTTCCATATCATTTGTAGAACTCAAGTTATGGTCAAAACAATGCAAGGTGTTTTTAAGGCTTTTCACATGTACCACTTTTTCCACCCTTGGCATTTTCACTCAAAAGGACTTGTAATCACTTCAATTGGTTCATGTCACATTGTACCTTCAAAGTACAAGTCAAGAGGAGCATTTTTGACCTTTGTTTCATGCCAAACCATGCCATATTCTTGGTGTATTTAACAAATGAATAATTTGCAAGTTGATTCATATCTCACAAATTGAACCATTTCAAAGCCCAAATCTAATTCAGGTGTGATTAGCAAGTCAAGTGTGAATGATTCATCATGAAAAGCATGAAGGTGCACGTGGGAATCAAGTGGTTGAACACAAATTGCAAATTTGCATAAACCATCCAATTTTATTAACCAAGGGATTAATCAACTTTTAATCATGATCAGAGGTCTAATGAGGTGTATATAAGCTAACTCATACGCACCAAATTAGGTCATGCACCCTCATTTGCTCAGAATCTCATTTTTCTCATCCAACCTTTCTCTTTTCGAAACTCTATCATCTCAAGGGTTTCTGAAGAAATTTTTTCAAATTCTTGATCTACACACTTGGTAGAGTAAGAATCCACCATTGTTTTGAGCTAAGAGCAGGGTTTTCAACAAGTTCATGTCAAGTTAGTTCAAGTTCAAACCCCTAGATCTAGCCAGATTCAAGTCTCTATTTACATTTATTTTGCAAATAGAGCTCAAAAGAGGAAGATCTACAGCTTTTGGAAGGAGTTCTTGGCGTAATTGAAGCTCTACAGTTCTCAGGTTAGCTCACTTTTCATGATCATATAACTTGAATTTTAAGCTTGCATGATGATCTATGATGTTCACTAATGATGCTGATATATTTGGTTTTGATTTTGGACGTGTGAATTGCTTGAATTTTGAGATTGAAAGTTTTAGATCCAAACTTATTTCTTTCGATTTGACTTGTATGTTGATCTTTTGGTGAAATGGACATGATATTTGAGATCCTTGTCGAATTCTGGTTAAGATGATGTACTCATGAGCCATTTCTGGTAAAATTTTGGTTGAGATTCACCGGAGAAGGTGGCCGGAGCTAGGGCTCCGGCACCTGGTTTGTTTTCCGGCCAGTGCAGGGTTTCAAGGTTAGGGATGAAATTTGGACCGTCCATGTCCAGATCTGATGGCTCACAATGTGCCAACACATTAATTTCGCATGCTTTTTATTGGTTCTATTTTTAATATATGTGTGCATCCTCACCATTATTACCATGCGCTTTGATCCTGACCACTCATCCTGTAGTACTTTATAATCTATTGACTCCTTCTCATACGTTGATTTAATCCAATGAACCTGATTATGCCAACACATTAAAATGCCACATGCCTATCACGTGTTTTATTTTTTATTTCTGAATGATTTTGTGTGTGTGCGTGCATCATTCTTAGCATATGTGTGTGGATCTGAGCCCTTCATCTTAATTACCTTGGTTTTGTTGACTGCTTGTGACCCTTTGGATGAATCTGATGGTGGGTGTGGGGTGTGTTGACTTCGTTAATGGGTCTTTTGACCTGGGCTTGATATCCACACCTTCCCCTCGCATAGCCGACTCCCGAACCCGGATTATGGTTGCGATGACCATGTCTTTCCCCCTTTCTCTTCAGGTTTATGCAGTGTTTCCTTTCCCTCTCTCGGGATAAATACACATTGCTGGCGACTCTGTGTTTTTCGCGCCACTCTCGTGCTTGTTTCGTTGGATGCGAATCTTTCGGGAGCGACAGTGTGCTCGGTCAACAAGACGAGTCAGGTAGAAAGGAGCACGCCATCTACTACCTGAGTAAAAAGTTTACTGATTGCGAGTCAAGGTACTCGATGCTGGAGAAAACATGTTGTGCACTCGCTTGGGCCGCTAAGCATTTGAGGCAGTATAAGTTAAACCACACAACCCTATTGATTTCGAAGATGGATCCGATCAAGTATGTGTTTGAGAAGCAAGCACTTTCTGGTAGAATAGCCCGTTGGCAGATGGTTCTGACGGAATACGATATTCAGTATGTTTACCAAAAGGCCATTAAGGGAAGTGTTTTGTCAGAATATCTTGCCGAACAACAAATTGAGGATTATCAACCGATGAAATTTGAATTTCCAGATGAGCATATCATGTACCTGAAGATGAAGGATTGTGAAGAACCTTTGCCTGATGAACGACCTGAGATTGGATCTCAGTGGAAGTTGGTTTTTGATGGAACTGTTAATTCATATGGTAACGGAATCGGGGCAATCATTACGACTCCAAAGGGTTCTCATATACCCTTCACTGCCCGATTGGCGTTTGTATGCACCAACAACGAGGCAGAATATGAAGCATGCATCATGGGGTTAGAAGAAGCGATTGATTTGAGAATCAAGAACCTCGATGTTTATAGTGATTATGCGTTGGTGGTTAATCAGATTATAGGTGAATTGGAGACTCGTCAAGCAAATCTTGTTCCGTATAACAACTATGCCAGAAGGTTGTTACCTGCCTTTGACAGAGTGGACTTCCATCACATTCCCCAGATAGAGAATCAGATGGCTGATGCATTGGCAACGTTGTCATCGATGTATCAAGTGAATCGTTGGAATGAAACTCCTTCAATCAGAATCATGCGCTTGGACAAACCTGCTTTTGTATTTGCGGTTGAAGGTGTATCAGATGGCAAGCCTTGGTATCATGATATCAAAGTCTTTTTGAAGAGTCAGGAATACCCAGCTGGGGCATCTCCCAAGGATAAGAAGACATTGAGGAGATTATCAGGAAACTTCTTTTTGAACAAAGACGATGTGTTATACAAGAGAAACTTTGACATGGTCTTGCTATGTTGTGTTGATGAACACGAGGCAGGCCTGTTAATGGAAGAAGTTCACGAAGGTTCCTTTGGTACTCATGCCAATGGGCATGCTATGGCAAGAAAATTGTTAAGAGCGGGGTATTATTGGATGAATATGGAGTCTGATTGTTTTAAAAACGCCCAGAAATGTCATAAATGCCAAATTTATGCTGATAAGGTGCACGTACCACCTACTCCTCTGAATGTTTTGTCGTCACCTTGGCCTTTTGCCATGTGGGGCATTGACATGATTGGGAAGATCGAGCCGACTGCTTCGAATGGACATCGTTTTATCCTGGTGGCTATTGATTATTTCACAAAGTGGGTGGAAGCAGCCTCGTATGCCAACGTCACCAGACAAGTGGTAGCCCGATTTATTAAGAAGGACATCATCTGCCGGTATGGAGTCCCAGAGAGGATCATTATTGAGAATGGTTCAAATTTGAACAATAGGATGATGAAGGAGCTACGCCAGAGCTTTAAGATTGAACATCACAATTCTTCTCCCTATCGCCCGAAGATGAATAGGGCTGTTGAAGAGGCTAATAAGAACATAAAGAAGATTGTGCAGAAGATGGTAGTGACATACAAGGACTGGCATGAGATGTTGCCTTACGCTTTGCACGGATATCGTACTTCGGTATGCACATCAACTGGGGGAACCCCTTTCTCACTGGTGTATGGTATGGAAGCAGTTCTACCATTAGAAGTTGAGATTCCTTCTTTGAGAATTCTGACAGACGTGAAGCTTGATGAAGCTGAGTGGGTGTGTTCCCGGTTGAATGAACTGAACCTCATTGAAGAGAAGAGATTGAAAGCCATTGCACATAGCCGGTTGTATCAGAGCAGGATGAAAAGAGCATTTTATCAGAAAGTGCGTCCTCGGTGTTTCCAAACTGGTGAATTAGTCCTGAAAAGGATCACTCCTCCTCAAACAGATCACAGGGGCAAGTGGACTCCGAATTACGAAGGGCCACAGGTAGTAAGACAGGTTTTCTCTGGTGGAGCTTTATTACTCTCAACTATGGATGGTAAAGATTTTACGTCTCCTGTGAATGCAGATGTAGTCAAAAAATACTTTGCATAAAAAAAAGACCCGCTGGACATAAAAAGAAGGTTCAGGAAAAAATGGGGCATCCTGGCGAACCATAAAAAGAAAAGGTTCGGGCAAAAATTAGGGATAAAAAGAAAGAAGAAATAAACCCGCAAGGTTGAAAACCTGAAAAGGCATCTTTGGCAAAAATGGGTATCCCGGTGGATTGAAAACCCGAAAAGGGCGATCCAGGCAAAAGTTAGGGATTTAAAAGCAAAGACTACGATCCGCGTTCGATCTGTGATCACTATTCACGCTTGGAAAATTCGAAGGAAAGGAATCAGTCCAGTCAGTCATCTTCAAAGGCCAAAGCATCTGCGGATAAACAAGTCATATGGGTTATAGCTGAGTCGAGTCATGGTGGATGTTTGTTCCCCACATTGCCGACATGTGTATTTTCTTTTACTTTTTGCGCAATTACCTCTTTTCAGGAATTGCTTCCAAATGTAAATGCCTATTTACAGGCTGATCATTCAATAAAGTTTTCATTTCAGTCAAAGAGCTTTTGTTTTTTGTTTTACCTGTTTTGTTTGTGAAAATGTCCGATATTTTTGATAAACATTACCTGCTAAAATGTTGAGCTTTGTGAAACAAGTTGGAAAACAGTGGCAATTGCTTAGACGACAGTCACTATGATGATAATCAAAGTAATCATTTTTGCACGTAGACCTTTCTGTTGGTTTAGCAGAATGACAGGTGTACTTCTTCAGTAGATTTGCTCCCCAACTTTGAAGTCTGATCATCCTTAGCAGTTTGCTGCTCTCCCCAGTTAGAGTATCGTGGATCGTCTTCCTCAACAGAGTATAAAGAAGTAATTCCCCAAACGGAGTCGTTGACGATCGTCCCCCTTGTCATACCCCAAATTTTGACCACTAAGATTTCCCATCATTGTGCAAATCATCATCACAATAGGGATGAACCATCATGCCTCACCAAATGCCTCAAGGGTTGTTGAGCATTCACTACAATAAAAATTAGGGTTTTAAGCCCTCTCAGAGCCTTAGGCAAAGGATCAATCAAGGAATGACATGATTTTCAACTTGTCTAACCTCTCAAACATCCACAATGGATCAAAAGGACTCCCACTTCAAGGATTAAGCACAAGGCTGCTCCCTTCTAGGTGGATCAAGTCTCAAGATCGCCAGTATCACCTGTAATACCCCAAAATTTGCTCTTCCCTTTTGGCATCGTAGCATGGCATTATCATTTATCATATCATATCCACCTCATTAGCATTGCATTGCATTTAACATAGAAAAATGAAGCATGGCATCCTTCTTACCATCAGGGCATGTGATCAGGTGGAAGGTGGACAATCAAGGGATCATTCAAAGCACAAAAAGGTCAATCAAGTTGGCTCTAGACAAGCCAAGAGGTCTCTCATGTCTCATACTACCTCAATTGATCATCCACAACCTCAAGGAAGTGAGATTCAATGGGAGATTGAAGCATTACATCCTACACTATGCAAGAGATTCAAAAATTGAAGGAAAACCCTCAAAAGAGATAGCTCATTGATTCAAAATCATTCTCAAGTGGCATTTCTCATCATCCTTTAAGAGGATACACAACATACTCTGAGGAATTTGGATTTGGAAGATGTGCAATTTCCTCCTAACCAGAGAGGGTCAAAATTAGGGTTTCTAATAAAATCAGGATATCTCTGATTTTTTGGACAAAACTTGATGTCATGGTATTCCACATGTTCTTAAGTGTATGTATGTGTAAAATTGCATCTCAATTGGTTTTAGAAGTGGTTCAATTGGAAGAAAGATCAAGAATCAGAGAAATTGGGGCAAAGTCAAATAATCAGAGGAAAAAGTCAACTCTTGACTTTTTGAGCCCAAATTCATGAAATTCATGTTACATGTGTCCAATGTACAAAATTTGGTCAAGAAATTCCAAAGGAATCATGAAAAATTCAAGGTGTAGAAAGTTGCCATTTTTGGATGAAGAAGGGTTACTAAAAATAGCAAGTTTTGGCCATTTTGCATCAGAGTTTGAACCAAGGCCATTTAAATTTGGAGCACCAAATGAAAAATCCACTCTGCCTCAATGAAAGATCTTGTTTTAAGCTTCAAATCCATGTGTGGAACATCTCCATTGGATAAAAATTGAGTGAGATATGATTGATCAAAGTTTGAGCAAAGTAGGTTCAAAACTAGGTCATGACCAAGATTTTCAGGGCACGCGCGCGGTCATTTTCTCAAACAGTTGGTGAGCCAAATGTCCACTCATTTTTCTCATAATTAAAGGCCCCAAATGGAAAAGTTTTCAACATGAAAGTTGTTCATTGCAATGTCATTTTCAATATTCATGTTGGACAAAATTCCATTTGATCAATTTATGAGGGATAAATTTTGGTCTCAAGTTAGGTTGATTGTGCTGAAATTTCGTGTGCCAAGTTGCCTTGCCAGCCAACCTCTTGCCACGCTCACCAACCAGTTTTGAACCATTGTGTTCATAGCTATTTTTAGGTGTGTTTGAGGCCTCAATTCAATACAATTCTCACACCAATGTTGTTCTCTGGTGCACCATCTTTCCAATGCCCTCAATGCCTCATTAAATCATTCACTAACAAGAGAAAAAATTATCTTCAAACAATCACTGTTGCATTGGTTCCAAACTGTCACATAAAACCAGAAAAAGAAATAAAGGTTGGTGTTATTGTACCAGCTTGCTCATGTATTGCTCACTCTCCAACCTTTGCTTCATTTAACCAAACACTTTTCATGAACAACACCTCACGTGCCTCACTATACATGGAAATGGAAAGGGAAAGCTTGTTGAACAAGTTTCTGTGGCAGCAGCAGATGTGAGCTTGCTTTATTCAATTGAACCTCACCATAACACATTGTGAACCGCCATCACCATAACTCAGCCTCAATAACTCGCCCCTAACTAACTTGACTCAGTTAGTTAGGGTGCACTCAGTCTAACCACTGTGACTCATCTAACTCAACTCATTAAACCTTGGTTAGCTCACACTATAAATAAAGACTTCACTCTCAAATTTCATTTCCAACTTCATTTTCTCACATTCAACTCAGAAATTCTCTCGATTCTCTCTCAATTCCTCCACATTGCAACTGATTTTCAAACTCCATTTCATTCATCTTCCTCATCTTCATCTCAGAATCTCTCTGATTCTATCTCCATTGTCATCACATTGCAACTGTTTTGAAGCTTGGATATCAACTCTCCTCCACTGAAGCATCATTCATTCTCTGCATCTAAGCCTTTATTTGGCCAAAAGAAACTCAAAGAAGAAGCAACATCTCTGGTTTTTCTGAAGAACACATCAAGATCATAAATCTTCAGGTACGAATTTCTTCCCTTATAGACCTAATGTGAAGATGTTATCAGGTTCTTGATGCTTCATATAAGCTCAAGAACTTGTCTGGCTAGTTGATAGGCCTTTAGAGGCATAGTTGAAATGTTAGGGCAAATCTTCATATGCTCGATTCTCCCATTTCATGAACTTTTTGTATGTTTTGTCACTGGATTCATGCTCTACATTACTTCCTCTTCATTTTGGTATGCTGTTTGTACATTTCTGTGAACATGTGAAGTTGCAGACGGTGGTGTGTGACCGGAGAAGGTGACCGGAGGTCCCTCTCCGGCCGGTAGCTTTGTGCTAGGGTTTCATTGCCAGTTTGAATGTCAGCCACATGATGTTGTTGATCTAACGATCCAAAACACGCCAGCACATAAAAAACTCACATGCCTCTCACGTGTGGCTTCTGATTCCATTTTAAACATTGTGTGTTGTGGCATATGGTATGGAGCGTGGACATGCGTGTGTGAGCGTTTGATCTGATTACTTTGACTTTGACTTGACTTTGAATTGATCTAATGGTTGTGAGTGGGTCAAGATTGTTGACTGCAGGTGCATTTTTTGTTATTGTGTTTGGCGCGCAGACTTGGACTTATCCAGATTGATATTTGCACCCTCCTGTTTTGAAGCCCAATGCATTTACACTGTCTAATTGCTATGTTTGCACCCCCTTGCATTTTGCATTCATTTTTCATTTTTTATTTCTTTCTACACGTTTGATTTCTAATTTTTAAAAATATCAAAACATATTGGAAAATTCTACAAAAATTCATGTGTATTCTTAAAACATTTAGGAAATTTTCTATGATTTTATTTTCTGATTTTATGACCATTTTGCCCCTGTTCCATTATTTCTTTTGAATTTCCATTTGCATGCATACTTAATGTGACATATGATTTTGTGCATTTTTGTTCTTGATCATAAAAAATGATTTTGATGCCTTTCTTTTTGCATTGTGGTCACAATATGTTGAGGTATGTTTGAGATTTATGAGATGATTTTTAAGTCTTTTTTGGATGACTTTTGATGTGTTGCTTTGAGCATGAATGCATGAAACTTCCATGAGACTTTGACCTAATTGTTGAGTGACTTTGGTTCTGATTCATTGCTTGTGGACTTGATATGTTAATGGCATGGGTTTAAGGTGTTTGATTGGTGAAAGTCATAATTTTTGGAGCATGTTTGCTATTTGTTTGAAGCATGAAGTTTAACTTGTTCATTTTGTGAATGTATGCCTCATGTTTGGTTTGCTTGATCATGAAGGCACTTGTGCCATGAGTTGTGGTTTTGTTTGAGGATGTATAGCATGTTAATTGACTTCTGATTGTGACATTTGGGTTTCATCTTTGCATGTTTGATGTTTATCTTGCACCTTAAGTCACTTGTTTCACAAGTATGAACCACATTCACATCACTTCCCCTTTCCTTCTTTGCTTCTTGTTGGATTGAGATTTTGTTTGCATGATTTGGTATGCTCATTTAGGATAACATTAGGTTGTGTAAATATGAGTTACATTCTGACTTGGAAGCATGTATAGCATTTAATCTCATTTTACTTTGTTTGTCAACTTGTTTGAATTTGATTTGTTCATTATACCTTCTTACTTTACTTGTAAGTGATTGTGCTAACCATGTAGGGGCTTTGGTAAGTTTCAATTGAGTGTGGATAAGGAACCCACATTCAACTTCTATCCTTTCTCTTTTACAATTCCATGTTTTGTTAAGCACTTATGTGCTTTCTTTCAATAATTCATTACTTTCCCTTTTGAATTACAATTCATCTTCTACTTTGGAAGTGAATTGTTTAATTCATTCTTTCTTTAGATTTTAGGTTGAAACCTCACAAACCTTTAGGATCACTCCCTTTAATCTTCAATTAGGATTGAGTCTTAGTCCATATAGATTTTTACCTTTATCCTCCCTTGAGTCTCTTTTCTCATCTCAAAGAAAATTCAAAACATATAATAAAGGTAGGCATTTATTGCATTTAGGCCTTTCATATAAAGAAAAGATTATAAGGGGTCTTCTCTTGTAATCTTAGAATATGTAGCATATAGCCCATCTTGGGTCAATGTGTTAAACATTTGATCTTGTATGAGGGACTTAAATGCAATACTTGTTGAAGGTGCAAATAATAAAAAACACTTCTTCATTTCTTAATCAACAAAACACTTAATAAACACAAGTATGCTAGTGTGTTTGAACCTTGACAATTGGAACTAAGTGTGGGGGTCTTCTTCACCCTTAGTGTGCTTTCTTACCCATTCCATCTTGGAATGTGAGAAAGTACACATTCCAATAACTAAGATTCAGATACACTATCATATGCAAACAAACAAATAAAAAACTCTTAAAAGACAAAAACAAACAATAACGTCTTTCCTTCGAGAATTCTTTTCTCACCTCATTCACTCTCAACGCACGAACGCGCTTCTACTCGTTCTCTTGCAAGATGGTAACGCACTCGGACCAGCGAGCCTGCAACACCTGAGCTAGAACGTCAGCCGTTCTCTAAAAAACACAAACAATTCATCCCTAGTGAGGGGAACTACGTCGCTCTGATTCTCATGTTCCCGATGAGATACGTAGGCAGTGGGGTAGGGCCCATTCGAGCACTTCTTTTATTTTCCCTACATTTGTTTCTCTTTCTCTTTCCCTTCCATTAGCAGTTCCTTTCCAGTATTCTTTTCTATCACCCTTTGATCGAGACAAGCAAGCGTGGATCCCATCGGGTACGATGGACGCGAGGGGGTGCTAATACCTTCCTCTCGCGTAACCGACTCCCGAACCCATTTCTTTTGGTCGTAAGACCATGCTCTTTCCTTTCTCTCAGGTTTACGCGGTGTTTCCTTTCCCTCTCTTGGGATAAATACACATTGCTGGCGACTCTGTTCGGTGCCACTTTCGCGTTTGTACTTGGATGAAAATCCCGGGAGCGACAGCTGGCGACTCTGCTGGGGATCGAAACCCAGAATCTCTGGTTTCCTTAGCGAGTTAATCCTAGCGCTTGTTTTTTTTTTTTTTTTTTTTTTTTTTTTTTTTTTTTTTTTTCATTGGGTGTTTACTGTTGTGCTATATTTTGCTGTTTATTTACTTTACAGTATTTACTGCATTTTAGCATTACATATCGTATATTATATTGTGCTGCACTGTTTTGTCTGTTTGGCGGGATGGGATTTCTGAGAGATAAGCCCATTACACAGGCTTGAGTATACACTTAGAATTAGAGTGGAGAGTAGTGGGACCTACGTGCCGTTTGGAGTGCGTTGGGTGTTCACGAAATTCACAGCTAGACGAGGCTATCTTGGGACACGTCGTGGCATGCGCATCTTGCGTATTCCAGGATGTAGATCTAGAGAGCTGTCGACTCTAGTGACCGATCATGAGGACCTTAGTGGAAATATCCCTCTTTAGTGGTGACAATGGCAGACCACATTCTGTGGCAAACCCATTCGCACCCGAGGGCCCCCTTTGGAACTTGCATAGGATGACTTTTATTTTCTAAGGGGAGTCAGTGGACGACCTCTTTGATTGGCATAGCATTGTATCCTACGGGCTGAATGTGCTATTGCTTCTCAAACCTCTGAAGCTGACAAGCCTTATTTTCTAAGAACCACATGTGAGCATGGGCGGGATGTTTACAGGTTTGCAGGAAACCCAGCCTCCTACCTACCTTACTTGTGATTCTATGATGGTTTCAGACATTGTATCCTATGACAGTGATTTAAGTGTTCATCTCAGATATCGCCAGACTCAGTACAGAGACACAGTGCACACAGTTCAATACAGACACCGACACTTGATTACCTGATCACATGCCCTTTTGCATTGCATTATCATATCATAACAGTTATGTTTGTCATTTTCAGGTGCATAATACATTTCTGATTCCGATCCATGGGTTCAACAGAGATCGTCGCCGAGAGAAAGAACAATGTGTCTTACAAGTTTCCAGATCCTGTCTTGGATTCATTGCTCAAAGTTATAGATATGGCTGGTCCGGGTATTCTTGATAGGTTTCAGAAGAGTTACGGGAATTTGGTTGGGATGGTCCGTACAATCACCAAGTATGAACATGATGCTTTGCACACTCTGCTGCAGTTCTACGAGCCTTCGTTGAGGTGCTTTCTTTTTTCAGATTACATTTTGATGCCAACACTGGAAGAATTCTCATTTATTTTGGGAATTCCGATCACGTCGGCAATACCATTCTTCTCTGGTAGTTCTCCCAGCGTAAAAGAAATTGCTGCTGCGTTACAAATGGATCAGGCAGTGATAAAGAGTGGTGTGAGCAGTAAAAATGGAGTTAGCGGATTTCATTTAGAATTTCTGTCTGGACAGGCCCAGGAGGCTGCAAGTGCTAAAAATTGGACGGTTTACAATTCCATTCTGGCTCTCTGCATATATGGCCTAGTTTTCTTTCCCAATCAGCAAGACTTTGTGGATATGCAAGCAACAAGAGTTTTCGTTCTTAAAAATCCAGTCCCTACTTTGTTAGGAGATTTTTATCATTCTGTGCACTATAAGAATGAGAAAAGGAGGGGAGGATCTGTCAGTTGTTGTACTCCACTGCTGAGTCATTGGTTTTTCAAACATTTGCCTCAGACAGGTGCCTTTGTGGAAACCAAAGATGTGGCGAAATGGTCTAAACGATTGATGAGTTTAACTGCTGATAACATTGTATGGCTTGACCACCGGTTATTGAGAATAGAGCTGGTCACAAGATGCGGAAATTTTCCAAATGTGCCTTTGATTGGCAGAAAAGGAGGGATCAATTATAATCCAGTTTTGGCCATCCGACAGTTTGGGTATGCTTCCAGGGATCCTCCTACAGAGCAAGATGTGGAAGAATCTTTATTCTTTACAGGAACTAAAGATGCGAAGGTGGTAGAAGTAGTGAATGCTTGGAAAGATAAGCACAAAATTGGAAAAGCAGTTTTTGGAAGAGGAGATTGTAGATCTTATCCTGAATATGACAGGTGGATTGAAACGAAAGTAAAGGAATTGCTTTTACCCTTTTCAAGGGGACCTCTTTTATGTGCAGTACAGCCAGAACAACCCACTATGGTGGCTATTGAAGAATGTGAGAAGTGGAAGAAAATGGTCAGAGAGCTGCAGATAGAAAATTCTGGAATGAGCAGATGTCTTCAGAAAGCTCTAGCTGACAACAAAGAGTTGGAAAAGAGAGCCTTGAAAGCGGAAAAAACCTTGGCTGACAAAGAGGAAGATTTTGATGACCGAGCTCGGTACTTTCGGAAACTTACTTTGGGAGCAGATGACACTAGTCAGGCTCACAAGATTACAAAACAGGCTTTAGCCCGAAGCAAGGATTCATTAGCTCAACTTCGTCAAGCTTGGGATGAAGTCAGAATTGAAAATGCCGAGTTAAAGGATCAGTCGAAGACTAAAGACGAGGAGCTTAAAAAGGCACATGAGCAGAGGAGAAAGTATCGGGAAAGCCTCGGTAAGAGTCAAGAACAGCTAGAAGAAGCTAGAGGTGAGCTGAGGAATACCAAGAAAGAGCTTGAGGAAGTCATGATAGAAAAGGAGATACTCAAGACGCAAGCCGGCATAAAGAGACACAAAGGAGTGTGTGATGACGAGGCTCTGATGTTGCACATGGGTTCTTTAACTGAAGCTCTTGAGAAAAGGGATGTCTTGATCAAAGAGATGATTGAAAAGCCGAATCACCAGCGTACCCATATACTTTTTGAGGAAATCAAGTATTCAAGTGATAAGCTGAAGGATGTGGAATTGTCAGACTGATGTTCTTTTCCTTATATTTTGTTGTTAATGGTTACCATCAGGCTTGTTGATGGATCCATTTTTCCTTGTATTGCATTTGCGGCTGAACCTTTCTTAAATGTACTTGAATATTTTGTTGAATGAGTATGAGCAGTTTTATTCAGAATTATTCTTTATCAGATAGCTGCGCACAAGCACATGACCACTACACGTCTCTTTATATCACGATTTCTGGTCTTCAGATTTCCGTGGTTTGGATTGGAATCAGGGTGTAAAGCACCTAGGAAATGACAAGCATAGCATTGCATGGCATTGCATATCATTTTGCATTTTTGTTACTTGCTTTTCAGGTACTCGTTGCGGGGTCTCTAACCTTTATTTGGTTTCAGGCATTATAGCGGAGAGTCATATTCACCGATATTCGATGCGAAGGAATCAAGTAAGAATCATGGATCAAGTGCAAAGTGATTTGGCGGAAATGAGGGCGCGTATGGACCAGTTCATGACCCTCATGACTGGCATGGCGCAAAATCAGGAGAGACTGAGGCTTCTGGTAGAGCGTCCCGACAACGGGCCCGAAGGTGATCATCATGACAATTCACAGGGACATGGCATTCCTCCTCCCGGTGGCAACCCTCCTCCTGGTGGTAACAATCGGGGTAATGGGAATGGTAGGCATGCTGGTGTTACTCTTGAGGATACTCTGGAAGACCAATTTACTCTACTAGACGCTGATGTGGGTAATCAAGGTGATCGAAGGTATGAGGAGTTAGCAGAAAAGATCAGGGCCATAGAATGCAAGAACTCTATGGGTATTGATGTTACTAGCTTGGGGCTGGTCTCAGGAGTCAGAATTCCCCCTAAATTCAAACCTCCTACTTTTGATAAGTATCACGGCAATGCGTGTCCCCAAACGCATCTTCAAGCCTACTTTGGGAAGATTTCAGCCCATACGGATGACGAGAAGCTATGGATGCACTATTTTCAGGACAGTCTGGCTGGGGCATCCTTGACCTGGTACATGAAGTTGAATAGAGCTGCTGTGAAGAACTGGAAAGATCTGGCAGAAGCGTTCCTGAAGCAATACCAGTATAATATTGACATGGCGCCAAACCGCACTCAATTGCAGGGGTTGTCACAAAATGCCAAGGAGAGTTTCAAAGAATATGCACAGAGGTGGAGGGAAATGGCTGCCCAGGTTCAACCTCCCTTGTCAGACAGAGAAATGGCAGATATGTTCATGGGCACCTTGCAAGGGGCCTATCTGGATAGATTAGCTGCTTGTCCGTCAACTGGATTTGCTGATATTGTGATTGCGGGAGAAAGAATAGAAAGTCTGTTAAAGCTTGGAAAGATCCAGGATGTGAGTGGGGCTGGCTCTTCGGGGACGAAGAAACCGTTTGCTAGTAACCAGAAAAGAAGAGAAGGTGATACGAATGCTGTGTTTAGAGGACGAGGCAGAGGGCGTTCTCGAGCTTATTATCAGGTAGATGCTGTGACAATCCCCACACCGTCTGTTCAGAAACAACAACCCCAACAACAAGTTCAACAGCAACAACCTTTTTTCCAGCAAAGGTCTAGACAGAGGGATCGTAAGATGGATCCTCTCCCTATGACTTATGCCGCGCTGTTGCCCCGGCTACTCGAGTTAAAGTTGGTAGAACTCCGTACTATGAAAGCTCCGGTTGCTGGAAACCTGCCACCTAACTTCGATGCTAATGCTCGTTGTGAGTTCCACTCAGGTGCTCAGGGGCACTCCATTGAAAAATGCTGGGCTTTCCATCATAAAGTACAAGATTTGATTGATGCTAAAGCCATCAATTTCTCTCCCGCTCCTAATATTACTCAGCATCCCATGCCTGATCATAGCGCAGCAAATGTGTACGCTATTGAAGATGGGAGGAGATTGAATCTGGTGACAGATATCCGTCAAGTGAAAACTTCTTTGTTGGTTGTAAAAGATCGTTTATTGAAGGGACAGGTGTTCCCGGGCTGTAATCAAGATTGCTTTGAGTGTATGAATCAGGAGAACGGCTGTGATAAGTTGAAGATGGGTTTACAGAATCTGATCGATGAAGGATGTCTACAGTTCGACAGAGTCGTGAAAGACACTGATGAGATATCAACCGTGACCATCTATTACACTCCCGCTGAGATTCAAATGCCGGTCAATGCAGTTCCCGTGGCGAGTGTTGCGCCAGAAGGGCCCAGTCCTGTCACTATCACGGTGCCAGGACCAATTCCGTTCACATCCACGAAAGCTATCCCATGGCACTATGGGGCAGATGTATATTACGAAGGTAAAAAACAGGAAGTTGAGTCATCAGTCAGCCCAAATGTTGATAACGTAGGGGGTGTAGGAGGCTTTACAAGGAGTGGAAGGTTGTTCGCTCCCCAAACCTTGAGAAGTGATAAAGAGGCAGAAGCTGCAGCAAAGGCTAAAGGTAAACAGGTGGTTGAAAGTGCGCCTACACCTGAAGCAGAGACAAAGATTACTTTTGATAAGGAAATGGAAGAATTTATGAAGATAATCAAGAAAAGCGATTATAAGATTGTGGACCAACTGAATCAGACCCCTTCAAAGATTTCAATCCTGTCACTATTGATGTGCTCTGATGCGCACCGGCAGGCGTTGTTGAAAGTGTTGAAGAGTGCGTACGTGCCGCAAGAAATTACTGTTAATCAGCTCGAGGGCATAATCTCCAATGTTAATGTCAGCCATGGCTTGGGCTTTACAAGTAGAGATTTGACTGTTGAAGGAAGAAGCCATAATAAGGCTTTGCATATCACGATGGAGTGTAAGGGCGCAGTGTTATCTCATGTACTGGTAGACACTGGTTCATCACTCAATGTCTTGCCCAAGAAGGCATTAATGAAGCTGGAAGTTGACGGTTTGATCTTAAGGCCTAGTGAATTGGTGGTCAGAGCATTCGATGGAACTAGACGATCTGTGTTTGGTGAGGTGGAATTGCCCGTACAAATTGGACCACAGGTATTCAAATCCACGTTCCATGTAATGGACATACAACCTGCATATAGCTGCCTATTGGGACGCCCTTGGATTCACGGAGCCGGGGCTGTTACTTCTACTCTACATCAAAAGCTGAAGTATGAGTTTGAAGGGCAGGTTGTGACAGTGTGTGGAGAAGAAGACATCTTTGTGAGTCACTTATCCACGTTCAAGTACATTGAAATGGATGGGGAAATTCATGAGATGCTGTGCCAATCATTTGAAGCAGTCAATATTGACGATGCACCTGAGTCTTCTTCTGTACCAGTTGGGGCTGGTACCTCCATTTCATCTTACAAACAAGCTGTCGAAGTCGTCAGGGCAGGCCACGCCCAAGGTTGGGGCAGGTTGATAGAGACCCCAATGAAGGAAGACAAATTTGGTATTGGTTATCATCCCTCTACAACTCCAGATGCAGGGAGCAGGGGACCCATTACTTTCAATAGTGGGGGAATCATCTACACGGACCAGTCTTGTGCAGCCACAGAGGATAGTGTTGACAGTAATCGTGACCTGGACAACTGGGTACGCCCTCGTGCTCCGGGACAACAAGTGCAAAACTGGTTCGTTGAAGAAGTCATCCGGGTTACTCTTCAGACAGAGTAATTTTTTTTCTTTGTTTTTTCTAACCATGATGCATGACAAAATCTTGCGCTCTGCCCAAGGCGTATAGATTCATTTGTAGGGCCACCATGGTTGCATTTGCAATGTTTAATCATTAATAAAGGACGTTTTGCAATCAAATTTTGTTCTCTGTCTTTCAGTTTTTATTTTTGCACAAAAAATATAAAATGGCAATGTTTCATTTTCTTTTGTTTTGCTTAAAAATAAATTCTAAAATAAGGCATGAACCCGTTCATGCAGACTTGATCCTCCGGATACCACTGATAACGATTTTGATATGGCCATGTATGACTTTGACAATCCGATTTATCAAGCCGAAGAAGGGGATGAGAAAGATTGTGAACTCCCTGAAGAACTGGCCAGATTGTTGAAACAGGAGGAAAGGGTCATCCAGCCCCATCAGGAGACTGTAGAAATCATCAATATTGGTACCAAGGACGCCAAGAAAGAGATCAGGATCGGTGCCAGCTTGCAAGCAGATGTGAAGCAAACTTTGACGGAAATGTTGCGCGAGTATGTTGACATCTTCGCCTGGTCGTATCAAGACATGCCGGGGTTGGATACGGATATTGTCGTGCACAGGCTACCATTGAGAGAAGAATGTCCGCCAGTCAAGCAGAAACTTCGTCGGACTCACCCCGACATGGCTTTAAAGATTAAGGAGGAAGTCCAGAAGCAGTGGGACGCTGGTTTTCTTGCTGTGACAAAGTATCCGCCATGGGTAGCCAACATCGTGCCAGTACCGAAGAAAGATGGAAAAGTGAGAATGTGTGTGGATTATCGAGATCTCAATAAAGCTAGCCCGAAAGATGATTTTCCACTACCTCATATTGATGTGCTGGTCGATAATACAGCTCAATTTTCAGTGTTCTCATTTATGGACGGTTTCTCCGGGTACAACCAGATCAAGATGGCACCTGAAGACATGGAGAAGACCACGTTCATTACTCCGTGGGGTACATATTGTTATAAAGTAATGCCTTTTGGGTTGAAAAACGCAGGGGCAACGTACCAGCGGGCGATGGTGACATTGTTTCATGACTTGATTCATAAGGAGATCGAATGTTATGTAGATGATATGATTGCCAAGTCGAGAACAGAAGAGGAACATCTGGTTAACCTGAAAAAGCTGTTTGAAAGGTTGAGAAAGTTCCGTCTGAGATTAAATCCAAACAAGTGCACGTTTGGGGTGCGTTCTGGAAAGTTACTGGGTTTCATTGTGAGCGAAAGAGGAATCGAGGTTGATCCTGCCAAGGTGAAAGCAATACAAGAAATGCCTGAACCGAGAACAGAAAAAGAGGTTCGTGGTTTCTTGGGTAGATTGAACTACATTGCAAGGTTCATATCTCACCTAACAGCCACGTGTGAACCAATATTTAAATTGTTAAGGAAAGATCAAACGGTCAGGTGGAATGACGATTGCCAATTGGCATTCGATAAGATAAAAGAATACTTGCAGGAACCTCCGATTTTAATACCTCCAGTTGAAGGGAGACCGCTGATAATGTATCTGACAGTGCTTGAAGGTTCCATGGGTTGTGTTCTCGGTCAACATGACGAAACAGGTAGGAAGGAGCATGCTATTTACTACCTGAGCAAAAAGTTCAATGATTGTGAGTCCCGATACTCAATGCTTGAAAAGACATGCTGTGCGCTTGCATGGGCCGCTAAGCGATTGAGGCAATATATGGTTAGGCACACGACCTTGTTGATTTCAAAAATGGATCCTATCAAGTACATTTTCGAGAAACCAGCATTGACAGGCAGAGTTGCACGGTGGCAAATGGTCTTGACAGAGTATGACATTCAGTACACTTCACAAAAGGCCATCAAAGGAAGTATCTTGTCCGACTATCTTGCGCAACAGCCGATTGATGATTACCAACCCATGAAGTTTGACTTCCCTGATGAAGACATCATGTTTCTCAAAGCTAAAGACTGTGAGGAACCACTTCCGGAGGAGGGGCCAGACCCTGAATCCAAATGGAGTCTGATGTTTGATGGGGCTGTCAATATGAATGGGTGCGGAGTTGGAGCAGTTCTTATCACGCCGGAAGGTGTTCATATGCCGTTCACTGCCCGAATAACTTTCGGATGCACCAACAATGAAGCAGAGTACGAAGCTTGTATAATGGGGATCGAGGAGGCGATTAATCTACGGATTAAAACCCTTGATATATTCGGTGATTCAGCTTTGGTAATCAATCAAGTGAAAGGGAGTTGGTACACGCACCAAGCAAATCTAGTGCCGTATAGAGATTATACGAGGAGATTGCTGACATTTTTCACAACAGTGAAACTGTACCACATTCCTCGAGATGAGAATAGGTTCGCTGATGCCTTGGCCACTCTGTCTTCCATGATCAAAGTGCAAGGATGGAACCATGTACCTAAGATTGAGGTATCCCGCCTTGACAGACCAGCATTTGTGTTTGCGGTCGATGCAACGTCTGATGACAAGCCATGGTTTCATGATATTAAGTGTTTCTTGAAAAGTCAAGAGTACCCGTCAGGGGCATCGTCCAAAGACAGGAAGACGTTGAGAAGGTTAGCTGGTAGTTTCTTCTTGAACAAAGATGGCGTGCTGTATAAAAGAAATTTTGACACGGTCCTGCTTAGATGTGTGGATAGATATGAAGCAGACTTGTTGATGATTGAAGTGCACGAAGGCTCTTTCGGTACTCACGCCGGAGGGCATGCAATGGCTAAAAAGTTGTTAAGATCGGGATATTATTGGTTGACTATGGAGTCAGATTGTTGTAAATATGCCCGCAAATGCCATAAATGCCAGATCTATGCAGACAAGGTGCATGTGCCTCCAAATCCGTTGAGCATCATGTCGTCGCCTTGGCCGTTTGCCATGTGGGGCATTGATATGATCGGAAAGATTGAGCCTACAGCTTCCAATGGTCATCGTTTCATCTTGGTGGCAATTGATTACTTCACCAAATGGGTTGAAGCCGCATCCTATGCCAATGTTACAAAACAAGTGGTCGCTCGTTTCTTAAAACGGGATATCATTTGCCGATATGGAGTTCCCGAAAGAATCATTACTGATAATGGTTCTAATTTGAACAATAAGATGATGGCTGAATTATGCCGGGACTTCAAAATCGAACACCACAATTCTTCTCCGTACCGCCCAAAGATGAATGGCGCGGTCGAAGCGGCCAACAAAAATATCAAGAAGATTGTGCAGAAAATGGTTGTCACGTACAAAGATTGGCATGAGATGTTACCATTTGCTTTGCATGGGTATCGAACGTCGGTACGCACGTCCACTGGGGCAACCCCATTCTCACTTGTATATGGTATGGAGGCAGTGCTACCGGTTGAAGTAGAGATTCCGTCCCTCAGAGTTATGATGGATGTTAAGCTAGATGAAGCTGAATGGGTACGAGCCAGATTTGATCAGTTGAGCCTTATTGAGGAAAAGCGATTGGCGGCTGTATGTCATGGGCAACTATATCAGCGCAGAATGAAACAGGCATTTGACCAAAAGGTGCGTCCTCGGGTTTATAAAGTCGGAGATGTGGTACTCAAAAGGATCCTTCCTCCCAATACAGATCACAGGGGCAAATGGACTCCTAATTATGAAGGTCCATTCGTGGTTAAAAAGGTCTTTTCGGGCGGAGCCTTATTGCTTACAACCATGGATGGCGAAGACTTTTCATCCCCTGTCAACTCGGACGTAGTCAAAAAATACTTCGCATGAATAGACCCGCTGGATAATAAAAATAAAAAATCCAGGCAAAAAAGGGCATCCCGGCGAACCAAAAACAGAATAAGGTTCGGGCAAAAATTAGGGATATAATTGAAAAAATTTTTGTACACCCGGTAAGTTGAAAACCCGAAAGGGCAACTTAGGCAAAAAAGGGTATCCTGGTGGATCGAAAACCTGAAAGGGCGGTCCACACAAAAGAGGGATTTAAGCGAATGACTACGGTTTGAGTTATCTGTACCCTGTCACCGTTTGAACAACTGACGTTCTGAAGGATAGGAATCGGTCTGATCATTCCTCAGAAGGCAAGGTCGGGGAGTTTTGAAGACATACTGGTCATAACAGAATGGAAACTCAGTGGAATTCCGTTTTCACATTGCCGTTAGGATAGTTTCTTTTCTCAATTTTCAGCGATCACCTCTTTCCAGGGATTGCTTCCGGATGTAATTGCCTATTCTGGGCTCTCAGTCAATAAATTGAATTTCAATAAAAAGCTCTCTATTTTTGTTTTATTGCTTTGTTTGCAAAAACGTCCTAATTTTTGATAAAACATTGCATTTGAAAACATGGCAGCCTTGCAATAACATGCGCAGAAAAAAACATTTGAAATTACTTCGAATGTTGAATACTCCCGGATGGTGGATTCTAGCCACGCAATATGCGGGGCATGTGGGCATATTCTTTTGTTGCAGGTAGCAGGTGCAGATGATTTTAAGCACAAGACTAGTAATAAATCACTCCACGCAAAAGACTGGGGCAATTATGGGTAAGGAGATCGGCGTTTATCGGGTCGATCTCAGTGAATTAAGTTCAACTGGGTACCGTTGTATCTTATTAAGTCGATTCTCTCATTCAGTACTTCCAACAGCTACAAGCTTTTCTATATCGATAACGGTCACAGGTTCCCCAAAAGGGTGGTCTCATCGACACTGAAACTGATGGTCATTATCCCCAGCGAAGTCACAAGAGTTTGAAGAGGCTAGATCTTCTGTAAAATCCTCTTATGACATCCCCTTCGGGGACGAATTGTTGTTTTGTCCAAGCACGGGGCATGTTTGGTTCCCCAGCATGAAGTGTTGATCATCCCCAGTAGAGTTTGAGGACAGTTGGTCTTCTGTAAAATCCTCTCAAAAGGCATTCCCCAGCACGAGACGTTTTAAAGCAGTTTCCTCCAGCAGAGTTTGTTATAAACTCGTCATCCCCAACGGAATTGTCTAAAGGAAAGCTCGCCTAACATGGGGCATTGTGGTACTTATCCTAAGCTTGACAGTCATATTCTGTGGCAGACTACTGTGGATTTGCTTTGAGTTTCCCCAAAGGACTCTTTCCTAGTAAGTTGCAGGGGAATTTTCTAACCAGGATTTGCATATCCCTGGCAGAGTAGCCCTGATATCCAGCAAGATCGTATCTCTGGTCATGATCCCCCACAGAGGTCAGCATCGAATCTTGTCAGCAATACTCCCCAGCTGAGTTGTCGTTCTCCCCGCAGAGGTTTATCAGATCGACAGAATCTATTCCTCAACAAGGATGGTACAGCCTTTCCCCAGCCAGGTCAGAAGGTTGATAATCCCTATAAAGGATCTTGGGTTGAATAAATCCCCAAGCAGAGTTTTAATGGCTCATTTCCCCAGCAGGACGTCATTTAAAAATTCTCATCCCCAGCGGAGTTGCTGTGACCAGAATCCAGCCCCAAACAGATGGAATAATTCCTGCCAGAGTCGTCATTCCCTCATATCTTAAAGTCCAATTTATTTTTGGCAAGCTTGACAATTCGAAGCAGACGGATTGTTCATCCATTCGCCAGCAGAGATATTATCCTTTTAGGAGTCTCCGAGATTAAATCATTGATTGTGGTTCCTCAGCAGAGTCGGCAGAGATGTCTGGCGCAGAGGCAGAGAGTAATTCGATTTTAAAATTCTAAAAGTCCAACAGTGGATTGGCAAAAGTCCGTCTTCGGGTGGCAAAAGTCCAACAGTGGATTGGCGAAAGGTCCATCTAAGGGTGGCATATTCTCAAAGTCCAACAGTGGATTGGCAAAAGTCCGTCTTCGGGTGGCAAAAGTCCAACAGTGGATTGGCGAAAGGTCCATCTAAGGGTGGCATATTCTCAAATGTCCAACAGTGGATTGGCAAAAGTCCGTCTTCGGGTGGCAAAAGTCCAACAGTGGATTGGCAAAAGTCCGTCTTCGGGTGGCAAAAGTCCAACAGTGGATTGGCAAAAGTCCGTCTTCGGGTGGCAAAAGTCCAACAGTGGATTGGCGAAAGGTCCATCTAAGGGTGGCATATTCTAAAAGTCCAACAGTGGATTGGCAAAAGTCCATCTTCGGGTGGCAAAGCAGCTAAAAGTCCAACAGTGGATTGGCAAAAGTCCGTCTTCGGGTGGCAAAAGTCCAACAGTGGATTGGCGAAAGGTCCATCTAAGGGTGGCATATTCTAAAAGTCCAACAGTGGATTGGCGAAAGGTCCATCTAAGGGTGGCATATTCTAAAAGTCCAACAGTGGATTGGCAAAAGTCCATCTTCGGGTGGCAAAGCAGCTAAAAGTCCAACAGTGGATTGGCAAAAGTCCGTCTTCGGGTGGCAAAAGTCCAACAGTGGATTGGCGAAAGGTCCATCTAAGGGTGGCATATTCTAAAAGTCCAACAGTGGATTGGCAAAAGTCCGTCCTCGGGTGGCAAAAGTCCAACAGTGGATTGGCAAAAGTCCATCTTCGGGTGGCACGAAGCTGCAAAGTCCACCAGTAGTGTGGCTGGCCAGTAGTCGTCTGGAGTTGCATAAAAGACATTATTAAAGTCCACCAGTAGTGTGGCAAGCCAGTAGTCGTCTGGCGTCGTTCAAAAAGACATTATTAAAGTCCACCAGTAGCGTGGCAAGCCAGTAGTCGTCTGGCGTCGTTCAAAAGACAGTATTAAAGTCCACCAGCAGTGTGGCAAGCCAGTAGTCGTATGGTGTCATTCAAAAGGCAGATTTCTCCGACAATGTTTCATTGAAGATTCAATCCAGCAATGTCGGGGGGTTTCTTCATCATCATCCAGAGCAAATTTTTGGTTATATTTGGTATTCAATCACTATATACCTTGAAAGTCTGAAAGCAATCGCTTTCAGGCATTCAGGTCTACAGCGTTTGAATAGGGGCAGCTGTAATACCCCAAAATTTGCTCTTCCCTTTTGGCATCATAGCATGGCATTATCATTTATCATATCATATCCACCTCATTAGCATTGCATTGCATTTAACATAGAAAAATGAAGCATGGCATCCTTCTTACCATCAGGGCATGTGATCAGGTGGAAGGTGGACAATCAAGGGATCATTCAAAGCACAAAAAGGTCAATCAAGTTGGCTCTAGACAAGCCAAGAGGTCTCTCATGTCTCATACTACCTCAATTGATCATCCACAACCTCAAGGAAGTGAGATTCAATGGGAGATTGAAGCATTACATCCTACACTATGCAAGAGATTCAAAAATTGAAGGAAAACCCTCAAAAGAGATAGCTCATTGATTCAAAATCATTCTCAAGTGGCATTTCTCATCATCCTTTAAGAGGATACACAACATACTCTGAGGAATTTGGATTTGGAAGATGTGCAATTTCCTCCTAACCAGAGAGGGTCAAAATTAGGGTTTCTAATAAAATCAGGATATCTCTGATTTTTTGGACAAAACTTGATGTCATGGTATTCCACATGTTCTTAAGTGTATGTATGTGTAAAATTGCATCTCAATTGGTTTTAGAAGTGGTTCAATTGGAAGAAAGATCAAGAATCAGAGAAATTGGGGCAAAGTCAAATAATCAGAGGAAAAAGTCAACTCTTGACTTTTTGAGCCCAAATTCATGAAATTCATGTTACATGTGTCCAATGTACAAAATTTGGTCAAGAAATTCCAAAGGAATCATGAAAAATTCAAGGTGTAGAAAGTTGCCATTTTTGGATGAAGAAGGGTTACTAAAAATAGCAAGTTTTGGCCATTTTGCATCAGAGTTTGAACCAAGGCCATTTAAATTTGGAGCACCAAATGAAAAATCCACTCTGCCTCAATGAAAGATCTTGTTTTAAGCTTCAAATCCATGTGTGGAACATCTCCATTGGATAAAAATTGAGTGAGATATGATTGATCAAAGTTTGAGCAAAGTAGGTTCAAAACTAGGTCATGACCAAGATTTTCAGGGCACGCGCGCGGTCATTTTCTCAAACAGTTGGTGAGCCAAATGTCCACTCATTTTTCTCATAATTAAAGGCCCCAAATGGAAAAGTTTTCAACATGAAAGTTGTTCATTGCAATGTCATTTTCAATATTCATGTTGGACAAAATTCCATTTGATCAATTTATGAGGGATAAATTTTGGTCTCAAGTTAGGTTGATTGTGCTGAAATTTCGTGTGCCAAGTTGCCTTGCCAGCCAACCTCTTGCCACGCTCACCAACCAGTTTTGAACCATTGTGTTCATAGCTATTTTTAGGTGTGTTTGAGGCCTCAATTCAATACAATTCTCACACCAATGTTGTTCTCTGGTGCACCATCTTTCCAATGCCCTCAATGCCTCATTAAATCATTCACTAACAAGAGAGAAAATTATCTTCAAACAATCACTGTTGCATTGGTTCCAAACTGTCACATAAAACCAGAAAAAGAAATAAAGGTTGGTGTTATTGTACCAGCTTGCTCATGTATTGCTCACTCTCCAACCTTTGCTTCATTTAACCAAACACTTTTCATGAACAACACCTCACGTGCCTCACTATACATGGAAATGGAAAGGGAAAGCTTGTTGAACAAGTTTCTGTGGCAGCAGCAGATGTGAGCTTGCTTTATTCAATTGAACCTCACCATAACACATTGTGAACCGCCATCACCATAACTCAGCCTCAATAACTCGCCCCTAACTAACTTGACTCAGTTAGTTAGGGTGCACTCAGTCTAACCACTGTGACTCATCTAACTCAACTCATTAAACCTTGGTTAGCTCACACTATAAATAAAGACTTCACTCTCAAATTTCATTTCCAACTTCATTTTCTCACATTCAACTCAGAAATTCTCTCGATTCTCTCTCAATTCCTCCACATTGCAACTGATTTTCAAACTCCATTTCATTCATCTTCCTCATCTTCATCTCAGAATCTCTCTGATTCTATCTCCATTGTCATCACATTGCAACTGTTTTGAAGCTTGGATATCAACTCTCCTCCACTGAAGCATCATTCATTCTCTGCATCTAAGCCTTTATTTGGCCAAAAGAAACTCAAAGAAGAAGCAACATCTCTGGTTTTTCTGAAGAACACATCAAGATCATAAATCTTCAGGTACGAATTTCTTCCCTTATAGACCTAATGTGAAGATGTTATCAGGTTCTTGATGCTTCATATAAGCTCAAGAACTTGTCTGGCTAGTTGATAGGCCTTTAGAGGCATAGTTGAAATGTTAGGGCAAATCTTCATATGCTCGATTCTCCCATTTCATGAACTTTTTGTATGTTTTGTCACTGGATTCATGCTCTACATTACTTCCTCTTCATTTTGGTATGCTGTTTGTACATTTCTGTGAACATGTGAAGTTGCAGACGGTGGTGTGTGACCGGAGAAGGTGACCGGAGGTCCCTCTCCGGCCGGTAGCTTTGTGCTAGGGTTTCATTGCCAGTTTGAATGTCAGCCACATGATGTTGTTGATCTAACGATCCAAAACGCGCCAGCACATAAAAAACTCACATGCCTCTCACGTGTGGCTTCTGATTCCATTTTAAACATTGTGTGTTGTGGCATATGGTATGGAGCGTGGACATGCGTGTGTGAGCGTTTGATCTGATTACTTTGACTTTGACTTGACTTTGAATTGATCTAATGGTTGTGAGTGGGTCAAGATTGTTGACTGCAGGTGCATTTTTTGTTATTGTGTTTGGCGCGCAGACTTGGACTTATCCAGATTGATATTTGCACCCTCCTGTTTTGAAGCCCAATGCATTTACACTGTCTAATTGCTATGTTTGCACCCCCTTGCATTTTGCATTCATTTTTCATTTTTTATTTCTTTCTACACGTTTGATTTCTAATTTTTAAAAATATCAAAACATATTGGAAAATTCTACAAAAATTCATGTGTATTCTTAAAACATTTAGGAAATTTTCTATGATTTTATTTTCTGATTTTATGACCATTTTGCCCCTGTTCCATTATTTCTTTTGAATTTCCATTTGCATGCATACTTAATGTGACATATGATTTTGTGCATTTTTGTTCTTGATCATAAAAAATGATTTTGATGCCTTTCTTTTTGCATTGTGGTCACAATATGTTGAGGTATGTTTGAGATTTATGAGATGATTTTTAAGTCTTTTTTGGATGACTTTTGATGTGTTGCTTTGAGCATGAATGCATGAAACTTCCATGAGACTTTGACCTAATTGTTGAGTGACTTTGGTTCTGATTCATTGCTTGTGGACTTGATATGTTAATGGCATGGGTTTAAGGTGTTTGATTGGTGAAAGTCATAATTTTTGGAGCATGTTTGCTATTTGTTTGAAGCATGAAGTTTAACTTGTTCATTTTGTGAATGTATGCCTCATGTTTGGTTTGCTTGATCATGAAGGCACTTGTGCCATGAGTTGTGGTTTTGTTTGAGGATGTATAGCATGTTAATTGACTTCTGATTGTGACATTTGGGTTTCATCTTTGCATGTTTGATGTTTATCTTGCACCTTAAGTCACTTGTTTCACAAGTATGAACCACATTCACATCACTTCCCCTTTCCTTCTTTGCTTCTTGTTGGATTGAGATTTTGTTTGCATGATTTGGTATGCTCATTTAGGATAACATTAGGTTGTGTAAATATGAGTTACATTCTGACTTGGAAGCATGTATAGCATTTAATCTCATTTTACTTTGTTTGTCAACTTGTTTGAATTTGATTTGTTCATTATACCTTCTTACTTTACTTGTAAGTGATTGTGCTAACCATGTAGGGGCTTTGGTAAGTTTCAATTGAGTGTGGATAAGGAACCCACATTCAACTTCTATCCTTTCTCTTTTACAATTCCATGTTTTGTTAAGCACTTATGTGCTTTCTTTCAATAATTCATTACTTTCCCTTTTGAATTACAATTCATCTTCTACTTTGGAAGTGAATTGTTTAATTCATTCTTTCTTTAGATTTTAGGTTGAAACCTCACAAACCTTTAGGATCACTCCCTTTAATCTTCAATTAGGATTGAGTCTTAGTCCATATAGATTTTTACCTTTATCCTCCCTTGAGTCTCTTTTCTCATCTCAAAGAAAATTCAAAACATATAATAAAGGTAGGCATTTATTGCATTTAGGCCTTTCATATAAAGAAAAGATTATAAGGGGTCTTCTCTTGTAATCTTAGAATGTGTAGCATATAGCCCATCTTGGGTCAATGTGTTAAACATTTGATCTTGTATGAGGGACTTAAATGCAATACTTGTTGAAGGTGCAAATAATAAAAAACACTTCTTCATTTCTTAATCAACAAAACACTTAATAAACACAAGTATGCTAGTGTGTTTGAACCTTGACAATTGGAACTAAGTGTGGGGGTCTTCTTCACCCTTAGTGTGCTTTCTTACCCATTCCATCTTGGAATGTGAGAAAGTACACATTCCAATAACTAAGATTCAGATACACTATCATATGCAAACAAACAAATAAAAAACTCTTAAAAGACAAAAACAAACAATAACGTCTTTCCTTCGGGAATTCTTTTCTCACCTCATTCACTCTCAACGCACGAACGCGCTTCTACTCGTTCTCTTGCAAGATGGTAACGCACTCGGACCAGCGAGCCTGCAACACCTGAGCTAGAACGTCAGCCGTTCTCTAAAAAACACAAACAATTCATCCCTAGTGAGGGGAACTACGTCGCTCTGATTCTCATGTTCCCGATGAGATACGTAGGCAGTGGGGTAGGGCCCATTCGAGCACTTCTTTTATTTTCCCTACATTTGTTTCTCTTTCTCTTTCCCTTCCATTAGCAGTTCCTTTCCAGTATTCTTTTCTATCACCCTTTGATCGAGACAAGCAAGCGTGGATCCCATCGGGTACGATGGACGCGAGGGGGTGCTAATACCTTCCTCTCGCGTAACCGACTCCCGAACCCATTTCTTTTGGTCGTAAGACCATGCTCTTTCCTTTCTCTCAGGTTTACGCGGTGTTTCCTTTCCCTCTCTTGGGATAAATACACATTGCTGGCGACTCTGTTCGGTGCCACTTTCGCGTTTGTACTTGGATGAAAATCCCGGGAGCGACATCACCAAATTAGGGTTTTGGTCGACCAGGACCTCCAGATGGAAATTTTTCATCTGGGCACAAGCCAATGATCCAAAACCTAACCTAATATACTCCATGGAACCTCATGGACCCATTCATCAAATCAATTTTGCCTCAGGGGATGCATTCATCAAAAATCAGGAATTACGGTTTCTTGACCTAAATCATGAGCCAAGACCTCAAGAGAGGGTTTGAGGGTCTCTAATGAACTATATTGATCCATTTACAACATTGGATTAATCCAAGAAGCTTGAGCAACAAGTCTCATTTTCATCTGCACCACAATTAGGGTTTCACGAGGAAAGTCAACTGTAACTTTGACTTTTGACCAGGACATGCTCCCAAACCCTAAGACATGCCCCAATATACCCTATGACACCCATGGAACATGTCCATCAAGTTTGATTTAGGTCAAGGACATGATTTCCTGAAGAATTGCACAATTTGGAATTCATCTGATAAAAAGTCAACTGTGCACAAAAGTCAACTTTGATTTTTTGAGATTTTTCACTAAAATGGATTTTTAACCCTAAAATGATGTTAATGTATGATTTGAATCATCATTCATCAAGAAAAATCAAAGAATGTTGGATAACTTGTAAAAGGGGTAACCATAAAACTTAGAAATTTTTCTAAGTTATGGAAAAGGTACCACTAATACACTAACTTTGGAGGATCATAACTCCTAAACCACATGGCCATTTTTTCTCATCCAAAGATGGATTTGTAGCCCTCATTACCCTCTACAAAAACTTCAACTAGACCTAAGTCCAATTCATTAAGGATTTTGAGTTATGAGTGATCAAAATCAAGAAATCACACTTTGTTCCAACACTTAGTGAAAATTTCACTAAGTCAGATTTTGCTTCACTTTTTGCCAAATGTAGAGGGATTTTTCACTTGGAATCAAAAGAGATCAAAACCAAACTTGTTCAAATAGTTGTTGTATCATGTAAGGGCTTTCCAAAATGGCCAAGAACATTGCCAAATTCAACTTACCCCATGAGATATGACATTGTCAAGTTGCCTTGCTGAAATCTGTCAAAGGCAAGGCAGATTTTGCATTTTGGCGCGATTTGCCAAATTCAAATGCTCCTATCCACTTGGACACATCTGAGGATTGAATCTAAAGGGGACAATCACTGAGCCAAGCCTCCAAAGTCCATGGAACAAGAAATAGCATGTTGAACCTAGAATGGCCAAAATAGGGACAAGACTCCAAATTTGGATTGAAGCATTCAATGGAGGCATCAAGGTGGCATGGACTGAGCCATTCTCATCTGATATCAGTCAAGACTTATCCAATACCAAGGGAACCAAAGCTCTGTGCCCTAACCTCTAGTCAATGGCTAGAGGAGACTTGGATTTTCATTTGCCAACATTGGCCAAACCTACTTACCAGCTGCCATTCACTATTCCTTGCAAAACAAACTTGCTCTACTATAAATAGAGCTCAATTGTGATCAGTTTGAGTACACCAAAGCCATCAAATAGACGCTTTCCTCAAAATCTCTTCTTTCACTCCAATTTTGCCTTCTAAGGCAAGTCACTATCGGGTTTTGAGTTTGAGAGCAATTCTAATCAAACCAATCACTCACACACCTCACATACATCACATATGAGCTGATCAAACACTTAGATCACTTCTAAAACACCAATTTCACAAAATCACCAGCTGGTTGCTCAAATTTTCAACCAAGTTGCAGCTGAGGTACCACAAATTGATCCAACCAATTTCAATCAAGTCCAACCATTCAAACACACTCCATGGGGTGTAGGGAAGCTGTTCAGATCATCACCACTCATCTGTAACACCTCCAAATCAAAAATCACATTGCACTTGCTGTCACGGCTTAGAGGTAAGCATATACTTGGTCATCTCTCAATCCATGCATATTTCCTCGCACAATAATTTGGCCATATGTTCATAATCATGCATGGAATGTTTTCCCCCAATTAATTGCATTGTTTGAATCGTGTATCAAAAATCCTAGCCTTCACGCAGAAATTAGGGTTCTTGAGGATTTTTCATGATTTCTTGTTATATGTTTAATTTAAATGAAATTAAGTGTTATGGACATGATCGTGAGGTTGAGACGAGCATAATGATATGTGGATTGCATGGTATAATCAACTATTCAGTGAGATTGAGGAGAAAATGCAAATCAGCCAAACCCATAACACGCGCGTGTTCTTGGTGTGTTCTTGGCGCCATTTTTGAATAATTCAAATATTTTAATTTTGTGATTTTATTTAATTGATTCAAAAATTAATTTCTCTCTGAGTTTTAATGATTTTGAGTTGATTCTTTTTTTAATAATTCACAAAAATGTTAAAATATTTTATTTTATCAAAAAATCCCAAAAATATTATTTATTTCATATAATTGATATTTTTGCAAAGAATTAATATTTTAATTGTTTTTGACATATTAAATATTTTTTTCCACATTGGTTTTGCAACTTTTAATGCTTTCTAATTATTTTGTAGGTCAATACTTAATTTTTGAAGAATTAATCCAAAATCACAATTTGTTTTTCACATGTTAAACAATTTTGATCATTTTAATTGAATTTTTTTCAATTAAATACATTTTTGAAAACAAATTAGGGTTTTTGGATTAATTCAACCCTCATAAATCATTTTCAAAACACTTTGGGCATCTAATAGAGTGTAAGACCCAATCCTTTTTTGACCAAATCATTTTTGGGCCTTAGTGTATTGTATAAGTCCCGATACCGTCAAAAACAAACGGCGCGATCGTCGCCTTTTTTTTTTTTAAATAAACTCTGGGTCTCTCCTCGAGCTATAAGACCCATTCAAAACTTTTGGGCCTCTATTAGAGTGTAAGACCCAATCCCCCTTTTAACCAAAACCATTTTGGGCCTCACTTATTGTATAAGTCCCTCTGCGTTAAAAGAAAACCTCGGCGCGATCGCCATTTTAAACTGAAAACCATTTGGGCCTACCCTCGTGTTATAAGCCCCACTCTTTTTCTTTAAAACTTTTTGGGCCTCTTGAGAGAGTGTAAGACCCACCCCCCTTATACAAAAAAACTTTTGGGGCCTCACTCATTGTATAAGTCCCTCTGTACAAGTAAACGGCGCGATCGTCGCCCGTTTAAAAATAAACCATCCGGGCCTCTCCTCGAGCTATAAGACCCATTCAAAACATTTTGGGCCTCTATTAGAGTGTAAGACCCAATCCCCTTTTAACCAAAATCTTTTTGGGCCTCACTTATTGTATAAGTCCCTCCGCGTTAAAAGAAAACCTCGGCGCGATCGCCATTTCAAACGGAAAAATCATCTGGGGCTACCCTCGTGTTATAAGCCCCACTCTTTTTCTTTAAAAGTTTTTGGGCCTCTTGAGATAGTGTAAGACCCATCCCTTTGTACAGAAAACCTTTCCGGGCCTCAGTCACTTGTATAAGTCCCTCTGTACAAATTCAAATAGTGCGCTCACTAATAAAACCCTGGGCCTCTCCTTGAGCTGTAAGCCCCAAATCTTTCTTTTTCAAAGCACTTTCTCCTTTGATTTTGAATATACTATTGTTTTCAATCTTTCTTTGTTGAACAACTAACCAAACAGCATGGAAGCTCTACAACCGAGTAAGTGGTTATTGCTTTCATTTACCGCTTTGATATATATATAAACTGTATTGTGGGGCTGTTTCACTGTAAGTCTTCTTTCATAAACTCATATCAATTGTGTAATAATAGTATAGATATTTAGAGTTTCCCTGGCAACTACGTCTAGCATTAAGCCCGTTGATCACTCTTAGAAATAGTCAAAACTAGATCCCCATAGGATTACCAGACACAGTTTTCCCTCCTCTTGGGGTTAAACAATATGGAGACTTGAAAGGCAGCATTCTCTGTGAACCCTTTCATAGACTGTCACTCATAGAAGTTGTCAAGAAACTCTACTCCCAGAGATGATCTTTTCTCCGTGAATGGCATCTCTTGAGTTTCTTCCAAATTCTCGGACTTTCCTGGCTTGACCTATTCTCGCTGAATGGCATGTCTTGAACTTCTCGGGGTTTGGGGACCCACTGGCTTCTTAAAAGCACTTGTCAAGAAACTCTATTCCCCAGAGATGATCTTTTCTCCGTGAATGGCATCTCTTAAGTTTCTTCCAAATTCTCGAACTTTCCTGACTTGATCTATTCCTTGTGGATAGCTTGCCTTGAAGTTCTCGGGATTTGGGGACCCATCGGCTTCTTAAAAGCAATCGGCCTTCTCTTGGGCATCGTACAAGGGCCCACAGGCTTCCTAAAAGCAACCCCGCCTCCTCTTGGGCTTAGTACAAGGACCCTACGGCTTCTTAGAAGTATTCACAACCTCCTCTTAGGCTTCGTATAATGATCTCTTCCTCCGGGAATGATAGCCTCCTCTTGGGCTTAATACAAGGATCTGTCGGCTTCTTAAAAGATTCCAGCCTCCTCTTGGGCTTCGTACAAATTTTCCCGACGACCTCCTAGAGGTATAGGAACATAACCTAGTCATCTTAATCGAATAGTCCTTTCAAAGAGTCTACTACTGTTTCTCAAAACACAGTCTAAAAGATGAAACTCGAGACACGGACAACCTAACTTCCTTGAGTCTCAAAGACATTCTCAAGTGACCCCTTCGTTAAATAGGAAAGAAACCCGCAGACTCAGATAGTCTCAATATCCTTTGGATTTCCCGCTTCCTTAAAGAACAAGAATAACCCGGATCCTTGAATCAAATCCCTGAGTACAGTGTTGCTCATATAAGAACTGATTTTCTCTTTCAAAATCAGTATACCTGAACAGTCACCATTGCCTCCTCTTGGGCTTTGTACAATGATCCTCCCCAGCGGAGTCAAACAACGTTTAGCCTCTCTCTTGGGCTTTGTACGAGACACATAAGAGACTCCCTTGTCGAGTCAATCACCCTTTCTCCTCCATCTTGGGCTTTATACGAGATACAAAAAGGTTCTTATTGAGCCAAACAAACAACAGCCTCCATCTCGGGCTTCGTACGAGATACAAAAACTCTCTTGTTGAGTCAAATCGCCTCCATCTCGGGCTTTATATGAGATACCAAAAGACTCCCTCGTTGAGTCAAAAACCTTTTAGCCTCTCTCTCGGGCTTTGTACGAGACACATATTAGCCTCCTCTTAGGCTTTGTATAAGAAAACCACTGGTTAATCCAATTAACCCTTTAGCTTCAAAGCTGTGCCTCGTTCACAGTACACAAACATCAATAACTCTTTCCCTTTCATCTAATTGCTGTAAGCGGCAAGCCTCTGGATCATCTACATCCATGCCACTGTCCCTCTTTTAGCATGAGAAATTCCTAAGGAAAGATAGCATTGCTCTACACTGAGTTAAAGTCTTCTCCTTCAGGTTAAAATCCCCTTTAAAGGAAATTATAGCATTGCTAGGATCCGCGTATCCCAGTTAAAGTAATTCTCCTTTATAACCAGTCACCCAACAGTTGTGACATACAACCCCCTCTTTAGAGATGACAAATTCTCTCTAAAGTCAAACCTTTTCAGCTTCACATCTTGGGCTTTGAACAAGATACAAATCACTTTTCGCTTCACGTCTTGGGCTTTGAACAAGACACCAAAAACAACCATTTCCTCCCATAGAATAGGAGGAACTACGAACGCTCTGATTTCCCTGTTTCGGTAAACGGGAATACGTAGGCATAAGATCGAAAGAAAAGATCTTAGCGAGCACAATCAACAAAAAACCCAAATCCCATATCTCCATCAATCAAAAGCAGTAATTCAAAAACACTAGTCCTAACGTCCTAATCCTTGTTCCCCGCCAAAAACCTTCTGTCTACATAAAAAGGAAAGAAAACAGTATTGGCGAAAACACAAATAACCAGTACAAAGGCCCCCCACATTGATAGCATCCGTAACCTAACAGACCGCTGTTTAAACTCAGTATGCAAAGCATGGTTAATTGGAGACATCTATTTCCCTTCCTTCATCAGCTTTAATAGGATAAAAAATGAATCGACCTGTAGTTTTAAGGTCAACCGCTGAGAGCGACCAGTACTTAAGAACCGCGTCCAAAATCGCTCGCTACAGAAAAAATGGCACCCACCGTGGGGCCTAATTCTGATTTCTTTTTCACCTCTTGTGTGAATACCACAGATTGGGGCTTCCGCCGGGGAACCCATTTTCTGTCAGGAACTTAGGATTCATAGCTTTAAAGGTCTAGGATGTTTAGGACAAATATATATACTTCTTTTCCTAATTGCTATACATGTTTATTTTTCTGCTAATGGGAATGCGGGTGATGTCGTATGTGGAAAGAATGAGTATACACCTAAGATAAGTGATGGCGACGGGGTCGACCATCAACCTCAGTGGAGGCTGACCAACGCAACCCATTCTCTCACCTAGACAATGGGTCGGTTGTTAAGTCTGAGAAGCTGGGGAGCCAAACCCTTTCGTAGTGCGGAAACTATCAGAAATAGTTGTTACGCGATACTACCCTCATTTGAGGCTGGTGATCTATTCTCGGTGAATGGCACTTACTCTAAGATTGCTCTACAACTCGTTGGCGATCCGCTTGTTGTTTTGCTTTCCTGGGAGGAGCTAATGATAATGAGTACAGGTACAAAAATCACCCTAGTATAAACCTTTGGGGATGGGTAGAGCCTTGACTTCATGACAACGACCCTTTGACCCCATGTTTTTTCTATGTTTTTGTGTGCTACATTCATGCATTCATCTAAAAAACATTAAAACATTCGAAAAGTCTTCTCTTCTAGTCTCTCTGTTTTTTCAAATTAAACTAAGACTGTGATTGCAAATATCAGAGAAAAGGATTGCGCTAATGGATTTCGGTAGAAGGAGAACTCACCAGTATACCTTCAAGGTTCCAAAACTAGAGGATTTGAGAAGGTTACCGAGGATGATCACTAACCAGGAGGCTTTCAAAGCCAAGCACAGAGGTTTGCTACCACAGTTAAGAGTCCATGTGATTGAGGGAATCATGGATGCACTAATCCAGTTTGATGATCTAGTTTATCACTGTTTCACATTCCCGGATTACCAGCTTGCACCAACGCTGGAGGAGTATTCTCATCTAATCGATCTACACATTACAGATTGATCTCATCTGAGGTCAGGACTCACATGACCGCTAAGGGTGGCATCCAAGGTTTGCCGGCCCAGTTCTTGACGAAGAAGGCCATGTACTTCGCCAGTATCGGGAACATGACTGCTTTTGAAAGCATCTTTGTCTTGCTCACCTATGGGTTATTCTTGTTTCCCAACATCAATAACTTCGTCATTAAGGTTTTTCTCATTGGAAATCCTGTGCCGACTTTGCTCGCAGATGCATATCATTCTGTACACCTGGGAAATTTGTACAGCAGAGGGGAGATCACATGCTATGTACCTTTGCTTTACAAATGGTTTATCTCTCACTTGCCCAAGTCTGTTGCTTTTTGGGATAGCAAGAGTGCCTTACGTTGGTCACAAAAGATCATGTCTCTTACCAACTCTGATATAGATTGGTGTAATAGGATTTATGAGGGAATCAGGATCATTTACCATTGTGGAAACTTCCCCAACATACCCCTTATAGGAACTAAAGGAGGAATCAACTACCATCCGGTATTGGTTCACCGTCAATTTGGATACCCGATGAGACACATCCCACTGGGTGTCCATCTGGAAGGTCTTTTCTTCAAGGAAGGAGAAAATGACAGAGCACTAAAGATAGAAATAGTGCACGCTTGGAAGCATATTCATAAGAAAGGACGAGAGTCTCTGGGAAAACCAGAATGTGTCTCGGTGGAGCCTTACCTCCATTGGGTACAAACTAGAGCTCTCAAGCTAAAGATGCCTTATCCTCGTTACGGAATTCTTCCGCCGAGGGAATCTGTCATGTACTTCATGACGGAAACTGAAAAGCTTCAGGTTACTCTCAACAAAATTCAGAAGGAGAAAAGGTCTTGGAAGAACAAGTACCGCACCCTCGACATAGAGTGCATCAAAATACAGCAATTACTGAAGGAAAAGATGCTCTGATTGAAATTTTGGAGCAACATGCTGTGGATAATCAGGATGACCAAAGGAATTTGCTCGCTCCTTTCACTTGGCAAAGGAATGACAACCCGACAACGGCCCAAGAGCCCCGGTCAAAGAAAAGGAAGATACCGGAATCAGCACCTGATTTTTCTTCAGAGAGGACTCAGGACCCATTAGTTTAGGTTTTTGTTTCTGCACTTTGTAATCTACTGTATTTCCATTTCTGTAATCCTTTGAATTTCAATAAAAAGGGGTTTCCCCACCGTTTGATATTTGCAATCTAATTGTTGAAGTTTATTTTGATTAAACCAAAAAAACAATTAATATAATCATTGCATTCATCATTCTCACATCGCGTATTCTTCTTACCTACGAATCTCATGTTTGTGTCTCGATTTTAGAGTCAAACTGTCTCATTCGTATAATACTCGGGCCAATCGTCAGAAAAGGATGGATGATCTTGAGGAAGAAAACAGAGAGTTGAAAGAAGAGATCGACGCTCTGAGAGAGGATATGAGAAAGCTTCATAACGACATGCAAGCCATGGCAGAAGCTCAGCTAAAAGAACTGTGATCTCAGAGATCACCTCAATGCCCGTAGTGGAGAGGTATGATCCTAGGTATCAGATACCGAAAGATCGTCCTTGGGGCATGCCTGTTAACTATATCCCGGAAGGATATGTTTCGCCGATCACTGAAGATCAAGGAATCACAACAGAACCGCTGGGCCTGAAGGTTACAGACTTCGGGAAAGCGAAGATGCCAGGGGCATGTTGAAGACTCCTGAAGGTTACAAACTTCGGGAAACGCCAAGACTCACTGCCGTAGTCATGTTACATCCCCCTGTGGTGCACACTGTCCCGGAAGGACAGATTCCACCAACACCTTCTGGTAAGAAGGAAACTATGTTTGACAGAATGGATGAATTCCAGGAAAAGTTCTTGGAAATGCAGAAGGAACTGCAGGCCATTCGCGGTCAGGATTTATTTGGAAAGGACGCCACAGATCTCTGCTTGGTCCCAAATGTGAAAGTCCCGCACAAGTTCCAAGTGCCCGACTTTGAAAAATATAAGGGTAACTCTTGCCCTCAAAGCCATCTGGTGATGTACGTTCGGCGGATGTCAGCCCAGACGGAGAATCAGGACCTACTGATTCACTACTTTCAGGATAGTTTAACCGGTACCGCACTCAAATGGTACATGGGTTTAAACCGTGCTACGATCAGCACATTCAGAGATCTTGGTACCGCCTTCGTCCAACAATACAAATACAATTTAGACATGGCACCCGACAGAGATCAACTCAGATCGATGTCGCAAAAGGACAAGGAAACCTTTAAGGAGTATGCTCAAAGGTGGCGTGAAATTGCCGCTCAAATTTGTCCACCTCTTGAGGAAAAAGAGATGACAAATATCTTCTTAAAGACCTTAAGCTCATTTTACTATGACCGAATGGTTGCCAGTGCGCTCAGTGATTTCACCGAAATGGTCGGCATGGGTGTACGTCTTGAGGAAGCCGTCCGAGAAGGACGTTTGGTAAAAGACACTGGATCGACGAGCGGTACTAAAAATTATGGTAGTTGTTGTACCCCAAATTTTTCCCTTAGATTCATCGATTCGTCTGCATACTATCTTAGGTCAATCATTCGTGCACGACTAACATCTTTACCTAGTTTTTGTCTGTTTGTTTCATTTGTGAGTGCAGGTGCTGCCGTAGAAGATTTAAGGCTGTGATGTGTGTCTGTTTGTGGAGGTTCTCTGGTCTTTGCGAGTTTGTGTGGATTTCCCGTGGGTTTGTGTGCCTCTATCCTCTGGTCCCTAAGCCACTACCGAAGTCTTCCTCCCCTCAGTTGATTACCCAGAAGTGTCCCCACAGGAGGTTAAGACCCCTAAGATCGATCACCGGTTGTGTGGTAAAGTTATATTCTCTCCCCTCTGACTTAAGAGATGTGCAAGGAAGGTTCACTTTGGAGGGAATTAGAAGTTTAGATTCCAAGGTGTAATTTCAAGTCCTTCGTGTCACAAGCTTACAAGCTCAGGTTGAAGTTCCCACAATTCTATATCATATGATTCAAGTATGAAGCTCATGCCATGATTTCAAGAAGATATGTGTATTCTTAAAAACTGTCGAGTTTCGTCAAGTAAGTTTGAAGATCGATGAGATTAAAAAAATTCGAGATGTTTTGACCATTTGTGGAAGCATTGAGTAATTCTCGCAAGTTCTCAAAATTTGTTTGTTGTTAGAGAGATGGAATGTTTTGGCCGGTTTGGTTGGAGACGTTTAGTTTTTTTCATTACAAGGGTTTATGTCTCATACATTCCAAAACCCGTGGATATATATATAACGGATGATCACAATATATAAGTTCACGTTCAAATTCAAGTTACACTTACAAAGTATTGCTCGTGGAGATTCAAATCGGTTCAAGACCATTTAATTTTAGTTTAAAATTTACAAAAATTGTTTGGTCCCATTTCAAGTCATTAAGCCATGATTGGTCAAATTAATTATGTGATGAACTTGAACTCAGTGCCTTCTACATCGAGGCATTTATACTATGTTGCTCGATTGCCCTATTAAAACATCATGTTTCACAACCGATTTTATTCGCGTGTAAATTGGGACCAATTACTGCTGTGAGAGTGTAGCTACCCATCTTGGCATTCACCTTTGTCCAATTCATCCGGTGGTTTAGATTTATTTCCTTTTGGATCTCAAGTTTTTGCAAAAATGAGTTATACTGTTGACTGCCCAGTTATTTGTCTTTTGTCAAACTCCAAGTGCTTTAGTGAGAGAGGCTTGGTGACAGTCGTGGCCAATCCTCCTTTTGCAAACAATGGGTTCCGAGTAGTAGTTAAATTGGTGGCGGTGCATTGAGCTTCTATCATGAGACTTCGCCATGACTTTTTTTTTTCTCATTGTTACCATGCGTGACAAAATGAGTTTTGTGTGGTTAATTTATAATATTATGTTGGAACGCACCAACTGAGTTTTCCATCACAAATATAGGACAAACTTCATCAAATCCTTGTTTTAGAGGGCCACACACTACACTGGCAGCGTTTTGTTTACACAAAAATAAGAGTATTCACAAGAGGAAACAATTGGTTCAACGCTTATAACATTTCTTGAGTAATGGATTCACCAATTGAATCAAGCTTACATTGGCAGAAACAACTAAATCAAGTCCATGGAATCTAATACAATAAGCATCGAGTACACGTGATAGTGCAAAGGTTTCCGCCAGCATGATATTTCTGTTAACACTAGGATGAGTTCTACGACTTCTCCGCATACTTCACCTCGAGCTAACCACCGCTACGCACGAAATAGGCCACGAGCTGCCATTTCAAAATGGTTCCAAACGTAAGTTAACCAAGTCACAAGTACACTAGAGGAAAAGAGTACTAAGAATCTATAAGTTTGTCAACAACCATAAAGTATGATTAAATCGTGATTGAGTGCCAAATAAAATTCCTCAATTGGTCACAACAGCACTGAATATGCAGGAAGATACAGTTTCAACGATCGAATACTTACCAGGACTGAGAGATGAAACTAGACCAGCCAAATAAATCAGGATCGGATGGGATCACAGTTTGAATCACGGTTAGGGACAATGCCGCCATCAAGAGTCCGATATTCACATGACGCCATTATCTTGGCTGCTACCCTCCTTTTGATGCTAATTTGCCCACCTGCAATCATCCATCAATCATTACTCGAAGACAACATCATCTAGAATAAACACAAGCTTATCTCAAGGTTCGCTTTAAGTTCTATTACGAACTGTGATGCCTAAACGACCACAATGTTCAGTACTGTTCGTCTTGATGTGCTGTTACGAATCTCCCGACATTAAAGGTTCGTTACATCCAGAGGAGCACCTTCCTGCACAAATTAAAGACTATATCAATTACCAAACAAGATAAGATGGAGTTGTTCTGACTATCGCATCGCAATCTCAATATTAACTCCAAATTTGAAAGCACCAGCAAGACCTGTGTATTTTGAGCAGGCATTCACGCAAGCCGACGCAACTTTACAGAGATATCATCTTAATTTCTTTGATTATAGTTGGCACCTTTGAAACACCATCTGAAACTCATGACACAATTACTCAAAAAAAAACCTGCAGTATGAAATTGAAAGAACCCTCTCAGGTCTCGTTGCAAAGGTGGAGACGTGTGGATATACTACTTCGAGATGTTGCGAGATGAACTCTGAAATTAATAACCGAAACAATATGTTAGCCTCATTGTGAGAATAATATGAAATTAAGAGCAGCCACCAATTTCTGAAGCTTGTCTCAGACACGTTCAAGATAGTGTTAATTTTAAAACAAAATTGCAACCATCAAACATGGTCAGATAGAGATGGCAAGAATCAAGAGCAATTAAGATTATACCAAACATGCTGGGACAAGTTAAATTCATTCCAAAAACAGGGACACTTTCAGACAGTTTCAAAACTTTCCCAAACTTAATCATGACAGTACTAAACCTAATGAACTTTCCAAATGTGAAAAACATGATCAGACATCATAACTCACTTCCAAAATCACAGCAGACACAATTTGAATTCTTTCTAAATGAGATTCAGACATGTTCAAACACCATTAAAAGAGCATTCAGGTTGCTGGTCTATATAAGAAAAGCACAAATCATACGCAGAGGGGGGGGCATAATCCAAAAATTCATTCGCATAACAATTATACCTCATACACAAACCTTACTAGTCCAATTCAACCAAAAAACCATACACACCACATTTCAAAGAGAAAACACCACAAAACTCATTCACAAGTTACGAATTTCACAAGACCACCATCAGAAGATCTCACATTCACGCACAGCAATCACACAATTAGTAGCATCGGAGGAAATTTGTTGAAAGAACAGAAGGTCCAAAAACGCACACATCAGAAATCCACAAGAACCAATATACAATCGCGACAGCAACAAGCAAAAATAAAGAAAAAGCAGAAAGAGAGGAGCTTATCTTATCGGAGTCTCAACCACGCCTCCATCAACAGTCACCGGCGTCGTTTCTCTTTTTATTGTTTTGAATCTCTGTATATGTAATAATCAAACCAATAATGAAAATGGGGTATCGGGGGGATTAGGGTAGATTTAGGTTTTTCTTTTGTTGATTGTTTGAACGAGAGAGAAAATCGAGAGAAGACGGTGAGTGAGAGATGATGCGAGAAGCGAGAATTTCACGGAGAGAGCGGCGTGTGAGAGGCCGAGAGTACAATCGAGAGAGAAGAGAGGGGATATAGCGGCGGCTAGGGTTTTCTTCAACCCCATTTTCGTTTGAGAGAAGAACAGGAGAGAGAGGTGAGGAGAAGTGTGAGAGGCACGAACGTGAGGCTCCCTCCGTCTTTTTTCTCTTTGTCGGTTTTTTTTTCTTTTTTTTAAAAAAACCCCTTTTCTTTCAAATTGAATAATCTTTTTTTATTTTATAAATCTACATAAAAAACTACTTTTAATTAAAACCTATAACAATCTTTTATTTTAATAAACTTAATGTTAAAACCTTTTAAGAAAACTCTAATAAAAATATGATCATTGATAATTTCTCACATCATAAATTAAATTAACCGCTTTTATTATTCAAGAAATTTTTTTTAATAATTCAAGATTGTCCTCTAAGTACTAAAAAAACTCTTCCTTACTTATTATGCTAAACTCCTAATTTTGAAATTAAAAAATAATATTAACACACTTCTAAATTTATATAACACTTTTCATGAAAGTTAAAAATCAACCTTTTCATTAAACCTTAAAATCAACCTTTTTCATAATGAACTTTAAAAATCAACTCGTTAGATCCCCAACGTGAGTGAATCGCATGTTGTGAGTTATCTCATGATTGATGCTTATGTTTACTATCTCTTTCATGTATGTATGCCTTATATGTCTAAACCCTTTCAAAAATACTAAAAAAAACTCTCGATCCAACGTCGAGCCAATTTTCTACCTATGTAAGTCGAGTTCCTTTGGGCCTCGCATTCAACCTTTTCGGTCACAATACACTTTTGCTAGCTCACACTTTGCTAGTATGCACAAATAATCAAAGTTAGTTGGGTCCCTCGACATTCCAAAGGAAAGTTATTAATAATTGACTAAACTGTCATAAGACTAACGCTTTAGAACCCTTGGCCATATGATTCGGAGTCGCCGTACTCCACGTCTCGCCGTAGACACTTAGAATCTTAGCCTTAGGATCAGAGTCGTCGTACTCCAAGTAAATGCTCCGCCGCGGACATTTACAATCCTACCCCTCTTGAACCATCCTAAAAATTTAGAGTCGCCGCACTCTATGTGAGGTCTTGCCCAAGACTTTACTTCCCCTTGGAACCTTGACCCCGTCAAGGAGTTCCTCTTTGCAGAACTACGCATACTCTGATTCTACACCCGAGGATACGTAGGCGTAAGGTGCGATACCTTATCGAGTATACTTAGATACTAACCCCTAGGGTTCAACCTTTAGCATAACACCCTTAACAAGCGAATGAGAGATAACATAAGTACTAACGAGAGGTTCCCGTAGAGTACTACGGACGTTTAGGATGCTAATACCTTCCCTAGGCGTAACCAACCCCCGAACCTTAGATCTTTAGGTTTTTTTTCGCTTTTGAACCTTTCCTTTGGATAAATCAAAGACGGTGGTGAACATTTAAAGAAATGTGATCCTAGTTCATTAATAACTATGGTATCCAATTCTCACCGCAACAGAAATGGCGACTTCACTGGGGATAAAATATGTCGAGGGTTTCCCCTATCTTGTTTTTTCTATGTTATCTTTCTTTATTATATTTGCTTATTATCTGTTGTGCTGGTTTGCTGGGTTACTATTTGTGTGGTGAGACAAAGTCCTACACCCGGACTAGAGTGACAATTATGATAGGAACGGTGAGAATTCAAGGATACTTTGATGGAGTCGATTCCTGAAGAAGTTGAATTGAGACTTCACCACTCAGTCTAGGCCCTCTCGAATTTAATTTTGTCCAACGAGTCAATTCGTGAAGACGCTATTATTTCGAACTAAAGGCCATCGAGACTGGGGACCGTAGTTACCTTTAACCCAACTTGGCCTATTAGGATGTAGTGCGGGGACTACGCGGGAGTCTATTTCTGCAATAGTCGCTACGCGAAACTACACTCGGACGAGATTCTCTTGAGAATATTATTGACTACCAAGTGATCTGGAAAATCGATAATATCCGAAAGATGGATTGTAGACTCTGGGAACTTCTAGAACCCGTTCGGCAGGTACATTTGAAACTATAGTACATACCTTATGGGAGGGTAGACCCTTGGCTCCATGCTGTGTGTAACGCCCCGTTTTGCCAATTTTATATTATTGAGTCTTTTTGGATTATTTTATTATTATTTTATTTTATTCTCGACTTTTATGCGAAAATATGTTATTTTTCGTCGTGATTATATTTTATCGCGTTTTGGGAACATTTGCGGGATATTTGAGTGTGGGGGTATTTTGGACATTTCATAGATATTTTTACTAAGTTAGTAAGAAAGAAAAGAAAATAGAAAAGAAAAGGGAAAGAAAAATAGAGAGAAAGAAAGAAGAAAGAAGGAAAAAGAGAAGAAAAGAGGAGAAGAGAGAAAATTGGAGAAAGAGTGGAAAAATCATCAAGAACAATTTCTAGGAATCGATTAATCGGGTAAGGGTGCGAAACTCGATTATTCTATGATTGTATATGATTATGTATGTGTTTTGTTGTTGTTTTTGGATTGATTTGGAGAATATTAGTAAAACTTAGATTGTGTAAGAATTGATTAGAAATGAATTTGATTGTGGTAAAAATCTTGTTGAATGCATTGTTGATTGTTCATACATGTTTGTGGTATGCTATTACACTTCAAATTGCTGTTTTTCTGAGTTTTAGGTGAAGAATTGGTTGATGTTGGGTAGGAAAACGCAGAAATTGTTCTGCAGAATTTTTCTGGGTATGCTCTGGCCATACGCGTAAGGGGCATGTCCATACGCGTATGAGCCAAGGCGATACGCGTATCATTGGCTTGTTTTTGGGCCAATACGCGTATGAATCTTGGCATTACGCGTAACATGGGCGAGCCATGGGCCAATACGCGTATGGGTTTTGGAACGAGGAATTTGTGAAGGAAATGGGTTATGTCCGTACGCGTATGGACATGAGTGATACGCGTATGGACAGGAGAATGTCAAAAATGTGATTTTTCAAAATGTGTTTTCGGTTTTGTCCGTAACTTTGGTTCCGATTATCCGATTTTTGAATTCTTGGTGTCGTTAGAAAGGTATCGAGTTGTACTTTGTGATTATGAGGTTTTGAGAATGGTTAGCCGATTAAATTTTGTCGGGAAATGTGAATAGTGTCGAATCTCGACTTTTGTTGTTTTAAATGGTGCGTATTTGATGTGTATTATGTTATAAGTTGGTGAATTGGATGTGTATGCCTTATGTGCTGTTGTGAGGTTGAATTGTGGCCGGAAGGCAAGAAAATGCTAAGTGTGGTATTTGATAAATGTGCATGATTATGAATATGTGCATGGATGCAATGTGAGTGTCATGAGTCATTGTATGCCAAGCATCATAATGTGCATTGTGGAAACGTCCTGAGAGACAGTTTGATTCCTGAGGGGAATATGCTATAACATCGTGTGCCTCGAAAATATGAGGCGCTGCCTGAGGACTTAAAGCGGTGGTTATAGACGATTGTGGGCTCCTTTGGAGACTTAAAGCAATCCTTAACGTCGTGGGCCTCGAAAATATGAGGCGTTGCCTGAGGACTTAAAGCGACGGGTGAACATCGTAGGCCCGACGGGGAGTTACTTGAGATTCTCAGTAACGAGCGATGGTTCCAATAGTTCCTGAGTGAACTGATGATGAGACAAGAGACATTGGAAGTCGGTACCGCATGGCATGTGCATAGAGTCGTTTCGTCGGTCTATGTGCATTGCATAAATCATGAATTAATTGTGTGTGAATTTGTGACTGTGATTGATGATTGTATGGTATATGTGTGGTGTGTAATGGTATTTGATGCTTGAGAATTGTGCGGTATTATGTTATATGTGGTTGTGGTGAGAATGTGTTACTTGTACAATTCTGTGTTATTATATATAATTTTATTCAATTATATTATGGTTGTTTTTCTCACCCTTCTGCTGTTTTATAACGCTCTATGAGGCGTTGCAGATTAGAGCTGCTGGAGGTATTCTTTTTGTGAAGCGTTGCGTCTTCATTCTTTTGGTCGGTCGGCTCTGATATGTGACTCCGGGTAGTTAGGGTGGCCGCGTGCTATTATTTTGCATATTTGATGATGTATTTTGGTTGTACATATGCTACCTGATGTATGACAAACTGTTTATATGTGTATATGTATTTATGTTAATCAGATTTTAGATCTTCCGCTTTAATTCTAATTTCTGAAAAGTGGGTGTAAGGAACAAAGTTTCCTCTGTTTGATTGCTACCCCACAGTTGCATATCAATATGGGCAGGTGTTGCATGTTATGCTATGTTTGGGTACAGTTGATGTGATTCCTCCCTTTCTATGCCGCGAATTCAAATGTACTCTGACGAAATTTCGAATTTTCTTTTAGTGCTTTAATTGCCTGTTAATTGGGGGTATAGATTGGGGGCGTCACATTAAGTGGTATCAGAGCCAGTCCGTGTCGGTTGTGTCAGTTGTGTCTGTTGTGTCTGGCATATTGGGCGAGTTGTGTTGGACGAGTTGTTGTTTAACCATAGTTTCTGTATTTGGACGAACAGAATATGGCTGGTCGTAATGATGCTGCTTTGGCTGCTGCGATGGAGGCTATGGCACGAGCTGTGCAGGGTGCACCGAATGCTGCAGGTAATGATGAGTTTAGAAAGAATAAGCCGCCGGTCTTTAAAGGGAAACATGATCCGGATGGTGCGCAGTTGTGGTTGAAAGAGATTGAGAGGATTTTTAGGGTAATGGATTGTGATGACGATGATGATAAAGTGAGGCTGGGTACTCATATGCTGCACGAAGAGGCTGATGACTGGTGGGTCAGTACTCGTCAGGTGTTGGAAGCTGAGGAGGAGGAAGAAGAGATTACTTGGGAAGTGTTTAGCCGAGAGTTTCTAAGGAAGTATTTTCCGGAGGATGTCCGAGGAAAGAAGGAGATTGAGTTTTTAGAGCTAAAACAAGGTAATATGTCGGTTATTGACTATACTGCTAAGTTTGTGGAACTTGTGCAGTTTTATCCTCATTATTTGGAAGCGACTGCTGAATTTTCAAAGTGTGTGAAGTATGAAAGTGGCTTGCGTCCTGAGATAAAACAGGCTATTGGTTATTAGAGGATCCGAAGGTTTGCTGATTTGGTGGAATGCTGTAGGATTTATGATGAAGATAGTAAGGCCCGTTCTGCTCACTATAAAAGTGTAAGTGACAGGAAAGGGAAACAACAGTTCCGTGGTGGTCCGTATGTGTCACCGGCTGATAAAGGTAAACAAAGGGGTAATTTTGATCGAAGGTCAAGTGGTGGAGGTATGTCTAATGCTCCTAGGTGTTTTAAATGTGGTGAATTGGGTCATCGCCAGATGGAATGTAGGAAGAAAGTGGATAAGTGTTCTAATTGTGGTGGTATCGGACATGTTTTAGCTGATTGTAAAAGGAAGAATGTAGTGAAGTGTTATAACTGTGGGGAACCTGGTCACATTAGCTCGAAGTGTCCGAATCAGAAGAAAGCTCCGACTAGTGGGAAAGTGTTTTCATTGGCGGGAACTCAGACCTCAAGTGCAGATCGTCTGATAAGAGGTACTTGCTTTATTAATAATACGCCTTTAATTGCTATTATTGATACTGGAGCGACTCATTCGTTTATTTCGTCTGAGTGCGCGGAACGTTTGAATCTTGGGTTGTCTTCGATGGGTGGTGAGATGGTTATTGATACTCCAGCGATGGGGTCAGTAACTACTTCTTTAGTGTGTTTGAGTTGTCCTTTGACCATTTATGGCAGGGACTTTGCGATGGATTTGGTGTGTTTACCGTTGGAAGGTTTAGATGTGGTGTTGGGAATGAATTGGTTGCAATTCAATCGGGTACACATTGATTGTTATCATAAGCTTGTAAGGTTTCCTTCTCTTGAGGAAGACGAAGACTCGAGTTTCTTATCTACCAAAGAGTTGAAGAAACTTTTGGCGGATGAAGCTCAGTTGTTTGGATTATTTGCATCTTTGACTGTGGATAGTCAAGTTTCATTGGAAGTGTTTCCTGTTGTGTGCGAATTTCCTGAGGTGTTTCCTGTTGATATTTCAGATGTGCCGCCAGAGAGAGAAGTTGAATTTTCTATAGATCTAGTTCCTGGTACTAGACCTGTTTCTATGGCACCTTATAGAATGTCGGCATCTGAATTGGTGGAGTTGAAAAGGCAGTTAAGTGACTTATTGGAGAAGAGGTTCGTGAGACCCAGTGTTTCTCCTTGGGGTGCTCCAGTTTTGTTAGTGAAAAAGAAAGATGGGAGTATGCGATTATGTATTGATTATCGCCAGTTGAACAAAGTGACGATTAAGAATAAGTATCCGCTTCCGAGGATTGATGATCTGATGGATCAGTTGGTTGGTGCTTGTGTATTTAGTAAGATTGATTTGAGATCGGGGTACCATCAGATAAGGGTGAAGGAAGAGGATATTCAGAAGACGGCCTTTAGAACACGGTACGGTCATTATGAATATTCGGTGATGCCGTTCGGGGTTTCTAATGCGCCTGGTGTGTTTATGGAATACATGAATCGGATTTTTCACGAGCATTTGGATCGTTTTGTGGTGGTGTTTATTGATGATATTTTAATCTATTCTCAGTCTCGTGAGGAACATGCAGAGCATTTGCGTATTGTTTTGCAGGTGTTGAAGGAAAGGAAGCTTTTTGCCAAATTGTCCAAGTGTGAATTCTGGTTGTCTGAGGTGAGTTTTCTTGGGCACGTAATTTCAGGTAATGGTATTGCTGTGGATCCATCTAAAGTAGAAGCAGTTCTACAATGGGAGGCTCCTAGATCCGTTACTGAAATTCGAAGCTTTTTGGGTTTGGCTGGTTATTACCGGAGGTTCATTGAAGGTTTTTCTAAGCTAGCTCTTCCTTTGACGCAGTTGACTTGTAAGGGTAAAGCATTCATTTGGGATATTCAATGTGAAGAAAGTTTTTGTGAGCTGAAGAGAAGATTGACGACAGCTCCGATTCTTATTTTACCTGATCCTAATGAACCGTTTGTTGTGTATTGTGATGCTTCTTTAATTGGTTTGGGTGGTGTTCTGATGCAGGAAGGTAAAGTTGTAGCTTATGCTTCAAGGCAGTTAAGAGTTCATGAGAAAAACTATCCTACTCATGATCTTGAATTAGCGGCTGTGGTTTTTGTGTTGAAGATTTGGAGGCACTATCTCTATGGTGCGAGGTTCGAAGTCTTTAGTGATCATAAAAGCTTGAAATATTTATTTGATCAGAAAGAGTTGAACATGAGACAGCGGAGATGGTTGGAATTCTTGAAAGACTACGACTTTGGCTTGAATTACCATCCTGGTAAAGCTAATGTGGTAGCCGATGCATTGAGCCGGAAATCGTTGCATATGTCCGCATTGATGGTGAAAGAGTTGGAACTTTTGGAGTCGTTTAGAGACTTGAGTTTGATATGTGAAGTGACATCGGTTAGTATAAGGCTTGGAATGTTGAAAGTTACTAATGAATTTTTGTTGTCGGTAAGTGAGAAACAAAAGCTGGATTTGAAATTTGTTGATTTGATGAGGAATGAGAATGTGGATTTCAAGGTGGATAATTTTGGTGTTTTGAGGTTTCGTGGTCGTATTTGTATTCCTGATGATGCGGAGTTGAAAAGAATGATTTTGGAGGAAGGACACCGGAGTAATTTAAGTATGCATCCGGGTGCGAATAAGATGTACCAAGATTTGAAGAAGATTTTCTGGTGGTCTGGTTTGAAAAGAGACGTGGCTCAGTTTGTGTATGCATGTTTGACTTGTCAGAAATCGAAAGTGGAACATTTGAGACCTAGTGGTTTGTTGCGACCGTTGGATATTCCTGAGTGGAAGTGGGATAGCATTTCGATGGATTTTGTGACGGGATTACCGAACACTCAGCGTGGGCATAATGCTATTTGGGTGATTGTTGACAGGCTGACTAAATCGGCGCATTTTATTCCGATTGACATCAGTTTCTCTTTGGAACGGTTAGCTGAGATCTATATCAGTGTGGTGGTGAAATTGCATGGGATTCCATTGAGTATTGTTTCTGATCGAGATCCTAGATTTACATCTAGATTTTGGGAAAGTTTACAAAAGGCTTTGGGTTCTAGATTGAGGTTGAGTTCGGCTTATCATCCGCAGTCGGATGGTCAGACCGAAAGAACGATTCAGTCTTTGGAGGATTTGTTGAGAGCGTGTGTGTTGGAACAAGGTGGTGCGTGGGACGGTTATCTTGCTTTGGTTGAGTTCACGTATAATAACAGTTTCCATTCTAGTATCGGAATGGCACCTTTTGAGGCTTTATATGGACGAAGATGTAGAACGCCGTTGTGTTGGCACGAAACAGGTGAAAGTTCGGTGGTTGGACCGGATTTGGTGCAACAAACGACGGAAAAGGTAAAGTTTATTCGTGACAAAATGAAGGCTTCTCAGGATAGACAAAAGAGTTATCATGATCGGAGACGGAAGGATCTTGAGTTTCAAGAGGGTGATCATGTATTTCTGAGGGTTACGCCGGTAACGGGTGTCGGTCGTGCTTTGAAATCTAAGAAGCTTACTTCTCGATTTATTGGTCCTTACCAGATATCTGCGAGAGTTGGTGCTGTGGCGTATCGTGTGGCGTTACCGCCGAATCTGTCGAATTTGCATGACGTTTTTCATGTTTCACAGCTTCGGAAGTATGTCCCAGACCCTTCGCATGTTATTCCAATGGACGAGGTTGAGGTAAGGGATAACCTTACGGTCGAGACTTTACCAGTTAGTATTTTGGATCGCGAGGTGAAGCGGTTGAGGGGTAAAGAGATTGCACTTGTGAAAGTGGCGTGGGGAGGCGCTGCTGATGGTAATCTGACGTGGGAGTTGGAAAGTAGGATGCGGGAGTCGTATCCAGAGTTGTTTGAATCAGGTAAGATTTTCGAGGACGAAAATTTCTAAGTGGGGGAGAATTGTAACGCCCCGTTTTGCCAATTTTATATTATTGAGTCTTTTTGGATTATTTTATTATTATTTTATTTTATTCTCGACTTTTATGCGAAAATATGTTATTTTTCGTCGTGATTATATTTTATCGCGTTTTGGGAACATTTGCGGGATATTTGAGTGTGGGGGTATTTTGGACATTTCATAGATATTTTTACTAAGTTAGTAAGAAAGAAAAGAAAATAGAAAAGAAAAGGGAAAGAAAAATAGAGAGAAAGAAAGAAGAAAGAAGGAAAAAGAGAAGAAAAGAGGAGAAGAGAGAAAATTGGAGAAAGAGTGGAAAAATCATCAAGAACAATTTCTAGGAATCGATTAATCGGGTAAGGGTGCGAAACTCGATTATTCTATGATTGTATATGATTATGTATGTGTTTTGTTGTTGTTTTTGGATTGATTTGGAGAATATTAGTAAAACTTAGATTGTGTAAGAATTGATTAGAAATGAATTTGATTGTGGTAAAAATCTTGTTGAATGCATTGTTGATTGTTCATACATGTTTGTGGTATGCTATTACACTTCAAATTGCTGTTTTTCTGAGTTTTAGGTGAAGAATTGGTTGATGTTGGGTAGGAAAACGCAGAAATTGTTCTGCAGAATTTTTCTGGGTATGCTCTGGCCATACGCGTAAGGGGCATGTCCATACGCGTATGAGCCAAGGCGATACGTGTATCATTGGCTTGTTTTTGGGCCAATACGCGTATGAATCTTGGCATTACGCGTAACATGGGCGAGCCATGGGCCAATACGCGTATGGGTTTTGGAACGAGGAATTTGTGAAGGAAATGGGTTCTGTCCGTACGCGTATGGACATGAGTGATACGCGTATGGACAGGAGAATGTCAAAAATGTGATTTTTCAAAATGTGTTTTCGGTTTTGTCCGTAACTTTGGTTCCGATTATCCGATTTTTGAATTCTTGGTGTCGTTAGAAAGGTATCGAGTTGTACTTTGTGATTATGAGGTTTTGAGAATGGTTAGCCGATTAAATTTTGTCGGGAAATGTGAATAGTGTCGAATCTCGACTTTTGTTGTTTTAAATGGTGCGTATTTGATGTGTATTATGTTATAAGTTGGTGAATTGGATGTGTATGCCTTATGTGCTGTTGTGAGGTTGAATTGTGGCCGGAAGGCAAGAAAATGCTAAGTGTGGTATTTGATAAATGTGCATGATTATGAATATGTGCATGGATGCAATGTGAGTGTCATGAGTCATTGTATGCCAAGCATCATAATGTGCATTGTGGAAACGTCCTGAGAGACGGTTTGATTCCTGAGGGGAATATGCTATAACATCGTGTGCCTCGAAAATATGAGGCGCTGCCTGAGGACTTAAAGCGGTGGTTATAGACGATTGTGGGCTCCTTTGGAGACTTAAAGCAATCCTTAACGTCGTGGGCCTCGAAAATATGAGGCGTTGCCTGAGGACTTAAAGCGACGGGTGAACATCGTAGGCCCGACGGGGAGTTACTTGAGATTCTTAGTAACGAGCGATGGTTCCAATAGTTCCTGAGTGAACTGATGATGAGACAAGAGACATTGGAAGTCGGTACCCGCATGGCATGTGCATAGAGTCGTTTCGTCGGTCTATGTGCATTGCATAAATCATGAATTAATTGTGTGTGAATTTGTGACTGTGATTGATGATTGTATGGTATATGTGTGGTGTGTAATGGTATTTGATGCTTGAGAATTGTGCGGTATTATGTTATATGTGGTTGTGGTGAGAATGTGTTACTTGTACAATTCTGTGTTATTATATATAATTTTATTCAATTATATTATGGTTGTTTTTCTCACCCTTCTGCTGTTTTATAACGCTCTATGAGGCGTTGCAGATTAGAGCTGCTGGAGGTATTCTTTTTGTGAAGCGTTGCGTCTTCATTCTTTTGGTCGGTCGGCTCTGATATGTGACTCCGGGTAGTTAGGGTGGCCGCGTGCTATTATTTTGCATATTTGATGATGTATTTTGGTTGTACATATGCTACCTGATGTATGACAAACTGTTTATATGTGTATATCTATTTATGTTAATCAGATTTTAGATCTTCCGCTTTAATTCTAATTTCTGAAAAGTGGGTGTAAGGAACAAAGTTTCCTCTGTTTGATTGCTACCCCACAGTTGCATATCAATATGGGCAGGTGTTGCATGTTATGCTATGTTTGGGTACAGTTGATGTGATTCCTCCCTTTCTATGCCGCGAATTCAAATGTACTCTGACGAAATTTCGAATTTTCTTTTAGTGCTTTAATTGCCTGTTAATTGGGGGTATAGATTGGGGGCGTCACACTGTGACCTCTCAAACCCAGGACTTTTGCCCGTTTGTTTGCTTATCTGTGCTTTGTGCTTTGTGTGTTTGCATCCCCGCATTCATAAGCATCATATCATAAAGATTCATGGAACTTAGTCTTGTTTATAAACATCATAAGGATATCATAGACTCTAAAACAATTTTTAAGAGAAAGAAAAAACGTTCAAGTACCTTTACAAAAGTCATAACCTGGACGATCTAAGGAGACTAGAGATTTTGCTGACAAATGAAGAAAGACTCAAATCAAGATATGGGAAGCTATCATCTCCACACTATTATGGCCTATCATTATTCCTGATTATCAATTAGTACCTAAACTTGAAGACTGTTCTTAACTGATGGAGTTAGTAGCTCAAGACAAATATCCATTTCTCAACTTCGGTTAGTATTCAAGCTAGCTAAAAGGAGGTTATTGAAAAAAATTACTTATTGCAAGAAATGGAAAGCTCAAGAAGACGTCTTATCTAATTCTAAGTCATCAGTCAACATTTCGTCGACAAGCTTAGTCTAGAAGAAGCTCAGATGGAAGAAAGAAGTCAAGGAGTTCAAGAAGACCGTTGGAAGAGTCTCCTTAGGTCCATCATTATTAGCTTTTATTTAGCTATTACGTTATGACTGTTGTAAAGCGTACAGACGCGTTATATAATTAATTTTGTAATAAACCAATCTTTAGTATTCCAGTACTAATAATTGTAACCGACTTTTTTATGATTCTTAAAACGAGCCTTTTAATATTCCATGATGATTATAAATAGCTGAGTTTCCATGAATCTTGTTGCATAGCATTTGCATCTCGCATTTCTCTCTCTATCAAGGAACTTTAAATCTTGTATTGCAGGCATTGTACGATGGATTACGGAAAGAAGGGAGTTGTGCCGTACACCTTCGAAGTTTCGGATGTTGAACAACTAAGGGAACTAGGAGATCAGATCAAGGATCCTGCGGCGTTCGCTGAGAAGTATGGAAATATCCTCCCGTTGTTGCAGACTCGAGTAGCCGCTGGTTTATTAGAAACGTTGGTTCAACTTTACAGCTTGATCTACCATTGCTTCATCTTCCAAGATTTCCAACTGATGCCTACATTGGAGGAATACTCCGCCCTTATGGGTATTCCTGTCAAAGACTCACCTCCGTTTTCTGGTGGAGAAGGAAGGCCCAGCCAGGAAGACATCGCAAGAGCGACCCACATAAAGCTGTTGGAGATCCAAACTCATATGACGGTCAGAGGAGGAATCGACGGTTTACCGGCCCAATTCTTGTTCGAGAAAGCTCGCCATTTTGCTAGTGTAGGGAACACTGGAACGTTCGAGCACATCTTTGCACTGCTGGCCTATGGTTTATTCTTATTCCCCAATGTTGAAGACTTTGTCGACGTCCATGCCATAAGGATTTTCATGCTCAAAAATCCAGTGCCGACGTTATTAGCTGATGCCTACCACGCTATCCATTCAAAAGCTCTAAAGGGAGAAGGTCAGATTACCTGTTGCACCGCTATCTTCTATAGGTGGTTTATTTCACACCTACCGAGGTCTACTGATTTTTGGGATGTAAAGGATGGTTCAGAATGGCCTGTGAAGCTCATGGCTCTTACTCACTCAGATATTGTCTGGCATGACCCGATGTATGGAGGAATCCCCATGATTCATAGCTGTGGAGATTTTCCCAATGTACCTCTTCTTGGTACAAAGGGATGTATCAGCTATAATCCTGTGCTCGCCTGTCGTCAACTGGGGCACCCTATGGAAGAAGTACCTGATCCAGAAAGCCTGACAAGACTTTTCCTCTATCAAGGAGATGACCTGAATCTGAAAACCGGAATCGTGTTTGCTTGGCGTCGCATCAATCGACAAGGAATGACAGTGACAACAAATCCTGATTGCTCAATTACTGAAGAATGTCTAGTATGGGCACGCGAAAGGGCTCTGACCTTGAGGATGCCTTATCCCCATCCCAAACCTCCCGTTGTCCAATTAGATGAAGTTTCAAAGTTGAAGGCTGAAATAGAGAAGCTTACCCTGGATAAATCAAGAATGCAACATCAGATTGACATGTTAATGGAAGAACTCCGTGGAAAACAAGGGGCATCGTCCAGTGGATTAGACTCCTAGTTCCTTTTGTGTTATGTTGCTTATGTAATAAAACTTTGGAGGTGTACTGGCTGTTGAAATTTTTAATAAAATGTTTTAATATCTACAATGACTGCAAATACGACTTTGAGTTCCTTGATAGTTGCATCGTTTTGCATTTGCATCTCATATCTTTTTGCATTCTTGGCTCTGTTGCCTTTTCTTCTGTTTGGTCCTGTGTTCCCGTCCATCCTCTGTTCATGACCCGTCTGTTGTTTTCCGACAGTAATCTCTGGACCTGGGGAAAATTTTGAAAGATCATGAATTTAGAAGAGCATAGCCAGTTTGCAACCGTAGCAGATCTTGAGTTCAGTCAACTTGTGGAAGCTATGACAGCCTTGGCAAAAAGGGACGTTAGTACTCAGAGGACTGTTATGAACAATGTTACCCAGGATCAATCTGTGCAGATTCCTGCGGAGAACCAAGTTATACAAGAACATATTACCATCCAGGATAGACCTTATTCTGTTGATGCTATGGAATCTCGTAGCCTTGCATTCTCAGAGTCAGATTCCCAAGAGGTGATTCCTGAGGTGAAAACTGAAAATCCACGAAATGTTGAGCTTTTAGAAAAGTTTCGTGCTTTGGAAAGAAGACTTGACGCCATTAAGGGTCGTGACGCTGGTGATCTGAATGCCTTGAATATGTGTTTGGTACCCGACCTTGTAATACCTCCAGAATTCAAGACACCAAAGTTTGAGAAGTACAAAGGGGACAGCTGTCCAAAACAGCACCTGGTGATGTTTTGCAGAAAAATGACTCCACATGTCCGTAATGAACCGCTTATGATCCACTGTTTCCAAGACAGTTTAAGTGGGGCATCACTAAATTGGTATATGCAGCTAAAGAGTAGCGACATCCGATCATGGTTAGACCTTTCCGAGGCTTTCGTGAAGCAATATGATTACAATCTGGACTTGGCTCCTAGTCGTCTGCATTTGCTAGACCTATCTAAGAAAGACAATGAATCCTTCAGAAAGTATGCTCAGAGGTGGAGAGAAGTAGCTTCTCGCGTTCAGCCGCCGCTCCTAGATAAAGAATTGGTTGACTTTTTTGTGGATACTTTACAAGGCCCATACCGAGAAAAGTTGTTTAGCATTGTGACAAGAAATTTCTCTGATGTGGTAATAACCGGAGAGCGCATCGAGATTGGTCTTAAGAAAGGAAAAATCTGAGGTACCTCAAACATCCGAGCCATTGAGAGTAAACCAATTGTCAGTTCTCAGGAAGAACAGAGGGAAGAAAATGATTCCATTAAGGAGTATCCAATATATCAGTCTCAGCACTCACGCAGCTCAAGTATTCAGAGTGAGCATTCATTTGGGTCTCTGCGTCAGACGCCATTATCCCTTCAGGGGCAATATTCTTCTCCAAATCGAGTACCTCCTCGGTATCGACAGTCATCCCGCCATCAGCCGCGTCAACATAATAGACCAAGACTGAAGAAGAAGAGGCATTACACTCCGCTACCAATGCCATACAGTCAATTCTTACCAGATTTAATCAAAAGTGGTCTTATAGTGCCGAAGGAACTGAAGCCAGTGCCTTTTCCATACCCACCAGGTTTTGACATTAACGCCCGATGCGATTACCATGCTGGGGCACCGGGGCATTCGACTGACGACTGTAAGGTACTTCCGAGTAAAGTTCAGAATCTGCTCGACTCCAAAATGATCTCATTCACGCCTCATGGAATTCAAATCAATATCCCTTCACCGAACCAGGCGGGTTCATCAGTCCCAGCTATGGAAGAATTTACCGAGAGTGGGTATGAAAATGATCCCCAGACCGAGCTCGAAAGTCGATTTTGAAGATGGTTAGCTCAAATGGAAAATAAAGAGGAAGTCATTCCCAGGAGTATCAACTGTTATTTATTTGCATTTATCGCTTTCTTTGATTATTAAAGCAGGTGTACATGTAAGAACTTGTTATTCTGAACGTTAATGCAATTTAAGGTTTGTTTTGAAGAAATCCATTCGCTTCGCTCATTTTTCAAAAAATTGTTTACCATTTTATAAGGCCAATCCAACCGAATGGAGGATGATGAATTAAAACGCAATCTCTTCTGTTGTATGCTTTTGAACGAAAACCCTGCTAAGGATATAAGGCATTGTTTCAACACCGGAGATAACCTCTTGTCAACTCTCTTGAGCTTCGAAATCAAAACCTCATTTTTAACCTGGGGCAGGGTAAATCTCAATCAAAACGACCGAGCTTCCAAACCATCAAAATATGAGTGGGTACAAATAAATTTTGACCCTCAAACTTTCAAAATAACCTCAAAGAAAAGGGGTGGGTACAAACAAGCTTTGACCTTTATACCTTTTTGCTTCTCAAACCAAGTTACTACTTACAACTTGCAAAAGACCTTATTGAAGCAGAGTTCATTTCAAAAGCATACTCGAGGAGATAATGTTTCCTGACTCCTATGAGCCACGCTCAAAAGTTCGCATTGGCTTTATAAAAAGGAAAAATATCCTAACTGGTGATTCAGCCACAAGTTTGCGATATGTTTTTTTCAATAAACTTCAAAACAAACATGAGGTGGTATTAGCAATTTCAGAATTTACACTTTCTGCATGTAAATATTGCTTAATATCACAGAAACCTTTTTGCAAACAGCCATATGAGATCCAATTTTTGATTGGAACTTTGTGGAAGATGGTTACTTCATTGTTATTGGAAGACCCAGTTGAGCTGGGGCAAGACGTTTCCTTCAATTTGTAATCTCCACAAATTGACTTACCCAAGGGGCAATTTTTAAAGACTCAGTACACCGAATACCGTTAATCTGAGCCAGTTACGTCGAGATTCTACAAATCTCTCAAGAGTTAGAAGACATTGGAACAATTAGGATGCCAAGTCTCCTGTAAAATCCTTTTGAGATGATTTATTTTCGTAGAACATGCAGTCTGGGGCATTCGAGAATTGAAGACGTTGCCAACAATTGATGTTTGAAAATGGCGACTACCATACAAGACAAAGCTACATTAAATTCGCAGCATCTCTTCACCTAATTTCCCGAAGATATTCCATTGGCAGGATAACTCCCAGCAAGTTTTCACTCTAGGAAGTCATGACGATTCCCCAGTGAATCATTACTTCAAGCAATTATGACAGGATCAGTACAAAATTTCAGCATCTGGTTGACCCAAAGAATCCCCAGCAAATCTCCTTGGCATCAACCTTCCCCGATGAAGCGAGCGTTTATTCTACTCCGTAATGTCGTTCTCGGATTTCAATTTATCTCAACCATGGATGGTTATTTCATCCCCACTGAAGACTAGACTCTGACGTCTGCAACTACAATATGGGTTCAAGCTTCCCCGACGAAGTAGCGGATACTTATTTTATCCCCGCGGCATCTATCACTACATTCTCACTTCAGGTTATTTCGGTTAGCAGCGGATATTTATTTTATCCTCATCAAGGCCTCTACGAACGCAAGTTTGATCCGTTCCCAGTGGATCTTTTCTCGTCCGAATAATCCGATTCATCTTGACAGTTCTCTAAGTGAAGTCAGGATATTATATCCCCGAGTGGACTGCTATTTCTCCAGAGGAGTGGGAACCGTTGGTACCTCCTTGGACTTCCACAGAGCTTGACAGACGTATCTTTCGTGCAGAGGATGGACGAGATTCCTTTTTTTTGTTTTCCTCTTGCTTTCTTTGCCTGCTTTGTCAGCATTAGCATAAGCATCGCATGGCATCTTTTGCATTCGCCTCCGTGCGTGTTTGTTGTTTGTTTCTTGTCGCTTTATCTTGGTCTTTGTTTGTGTTTACGCCAGTTTTCGGGGTTAGTCCGATCTCTCCAAGTAGGTCGTCAACCTTAGGCAGAAATTGCTAATCATTTCCAAGTTTCCCCACAGAGTTCAACCCTCGTGGAGGATGGTTATTTCAGTTATCCTTTTCCTTGCTTGGACAGGATAAAATCGTCGTTTGAGTTCATTTCTCAATGACAGGTCTTGTTTGACCGTTTCATTCTAGTTTGATCCTAGATTGAACTTTGGTCTTTGACAACTTGCCTTCCAGGCGCCTAGCAAAGTTTAAGCGTGCACCTATGCTTTGTACATTTTGAGTCGTTGTGCTCTATATTTTAATTTTACCTCACCTTGTTTTTCTTTTTGGTTTCGAGCCGCCGCGCTCCTTGTTTTTCTTTTGGTGTCGAGCCGCCGCGCTCCTTGTTTTTCTTTTTGGTGTCGAGCCGCCGCGCTCCTTGTTTTTTCTTTTTGGTGTCAAGCCGCCGCGCTCCTTGTTTTCTTTTCGGGTTTCGAGCCGCCGTGTTCCCTGTTTTCCTTTTGGCGTCGAGCCGCCGTGCTCCTTGTTTTCCTTTTGGCGTCGAGCCGCCGCGCTCCTTGTTTTTCCTTTTGGCGTCGAGCCGCCGCGCTCCTTGTTTTTTCTTTTTTGTCGAGCCGCCGCGCTCCTTGTTTTTCTTTTTGGTGTCGAGCCGCCGCGCTCCTTGTTTTTGCTTTTGGTGTCGAGCCACCGCGCTCCTTGTTTTTCTTTTTGGTGTCGAGCCGCCGCGCTCCTTGTTTTTGCTTTTGGTGTCGAGCCGCCGCGCTCCTTGTTTTTCTTTTTGGTGTCGAGCCGCCGCGCTCCTTGTTTTCTTTTTTGGTGTCGAGCCGCCGCGCTCCTTGTTTTTTCTTTTGGTGTCGAGCCGCCGCGCTCCTTGTTTTCCTTTTTGGTGTCGAGCCGCCGCGCTCCTTGTTTTTCTTTTTGGTGTCGAGCCGCCGCGCTCCTTGTTCTTTTGTTACGAGCCGCCGCGCTCCTTGTTTTGATTTTCTGTTTCGAGCTGTCGCACTCCTTATTTTTCTTTTTGGTTTTGAGCCGCCGAGCCCATTGTTGTTTTTCTTAGTGGTGTGTAAGTCCCGTACAACGATAGGTCACAGGGCATTGTCCCTACGAAGTCCGTTTACTTGGCATACAGGAGTTTTTTTTATAACCCTGTTCTTTTCCTTGGTGGTTCCTGAAGATCCCGTTTGATCTCTTCATTTGAAGGAATTTCCAGGTTTTATTTGTTTGCATGATCCTACCGCCGTGTGGACCCTATCTTATCTTTTTGTATCTTAGATATCAACCGGTCACGCTTGAACCTGCTGGGTCGTCGCCTTCAGAGCCCCCAGTGTTGTCTTCTTTTCCCCAGTGCGTCTGGCCGCCCCAGTGAGTTTTGTTGCTCATTGAGTTCGTCTTCCGCTCTGTGTTCGCTTTCGTTTTCGTCTGCATCTTGCGTTTTTATCATTCCATCATTCTCATCATGCTAGAGTTCATGGCATGTCAGCATTAGGTCTAGTTTTGGTCCATATCATTGCGTGATCATTGCATCTAAGGACAAAATTTTCGGTTATCTGTATTTAAATATCTCTCACCATGACCTTTTGACGATTTTCGTCGTCCTGTCATCCGGTGAAGATATTTAAATAGGGGCAACTGTTGTACCCCAAATTTTTCCCTTAGATTCATCGATTCGTCTGCATACTATCTTAGGTCAATCATTCGTGCACGACTAACATCTTTACCTAGTTTTTGTCTGTTTGTTTCATTTGTGAGTGCAGGTGCTGCCGTAGAAGATTTAAGGCTGTGATGTGTGTGTGTTTGTGGAGGTTCTCTGGTCTTTGCGAGTTTGTGTGGATTTCCCGTGGGTTTGTGTGCCTCTATCCTCTGGTCCCTAAGCCACTACCGAAGTCTTCCTCCCCTCAGTTGATTACCCAGAAGTGTCCCCACAGGAGGTTAAGACCCCTAAGATCGGTCACCGGTTGTGTGGTAAAGTTATATTCTCTCCCCTCTGACTTAAGAGATGTGCAAGGAAGGTTCACTTTGGAGGGAATTAGAAGTTTAGATTCCAAGGTGTAATTTCAAGTCCTTCGTGTCACAAGCTTACAAGCTCAGGTTGAAGTTCCCACAATTCTATATCATATGATTCAAGTATGAAGCTCATGCCATGATTTCAAGAAGATATGTGTATTCTTAAAAACTGTCGAGTTTCGTCAAGTAAGTTTGAAGATCGATGAGATTAAAAAAATTCGAGATGTTTTGACCATTTGTGGAAGCATTGAGTAATTCTCGCAAGTTCTCAAAATTTGTTTGTTGTTAGAGAGATGGAATGTTTTGGCCGGTTTGGTTGGAGACGTTTAGTTTTTTTCATTACAAGGGTTTATGTCTCATACATTCCAAAACCCGTGGATATATATATAACGGATGCTCACAATATATAAGTTCACGTTCAAATTCAAGTTACACTTACAAAGTATTGCTCGTGGAGATTCAAATCGGTTCAAGACCATTTAATTTTAGTTTAAAATTTACAAAAATTGTTTGGTCCCATTTCAAGTCATTAAGCCATGATTGGTCAAATTAATTATGTGATGAACTTGAACTCAGTGCCTTCTACATCGAGGCATTTATACTATGTTGCTCGATTGCCCTATTAAAACATCATGTTTCACAACCGATTTTATTCGCGTGTAAATTGGGACCAATTACTGCTGTGAGAGTGTAGCTACCCATCTTGGCATTCACCTTTGTCCAATTCATCCGGTGGTTTAGATTTATTTCCTTTTGGATCTCAAGTTTTTGCAAAAATGAGTTATACTGTTGACTGCCCAGTTATTTGTCTTTTGTCAAACTCCAAGTGCTTTAGTGAGAGAGGCTTGGTGACAGTCGTGGCCAATCCTCCTTTTGCAAACAATGGGTTCCGAGTAGTAGTTAAATTGGTGGCGGTGCATTGAGCTTCTATAATGAGACTTCGCCATGACTTTTTTTTTTTCTCATTGTTACCATGCGTGAGAAAATGAGTTTTGTGTGGTTAATTTATAATATTATGTTGGAACGCACCAACTGAGTTTTCCATCACAAATATAGGACAAACTTCATCAAATCCTTGTTTTAGAGGGCCACACACTACACTGGCAGCGTTTTGTTTACACAAAAATAAGAGTATTCACAAGAGGAAACAATTGGTTCAACGCTTATAACATTTCTTGAGTAATGGATTCACCAATAGAATCAAGCTTACATTGGCAGAAACAACTAAATCAAGTCCATGGAATCTAATACAATAAGCATCGAGTACACGTGATAGTGCAAAGGTTTCCGCCAGCATGATATTTCTGTTAACACTAGGATGAGTTCTACGACTTCTCCGCATACTTCACCTCGAGCTAACCACCGCTACGCACGAAATAGGCCACGAGCTGCCATTTCAAAATGGTTCCAAACGTAAGTTAACCAAGTCACAAGTACACTAGAGGAAAAGAGTACTAAGAATCTATAAGTTTGTCAACAACCATAAAGTATGATTAAATCGTGATTGAGTGCCAAAGAAAATTCCTCAATTGGTCACAACAGCACTGAATATGCAGGAAGATACAGTTTCAACGATCGAATACTTACCAGGACTGAGAGATGAAACTAGACCAGCCAAATAAATCAGGATCGGATGGGATCACAGTTTGAATCACGGTTAGGGACAATGCCGCCATCAAGAGTCCGATATTCACATGACGCCATTATCTTGGCTGCTACCCTCCTTTTGATGCTAATTTGCCCACCTGCAATCATCCATCAATCATTACTCGAAGACAACATCATCTAGAATAAACACAAGCTTATCTCAAGGTTCGCTTTAAGTTCTATTACGAACTGTGATGCCTAAACGACCACAATGTTCAGTACTGTTCGTCTTGATGTGCTGTTACGAATCTCCCGACATTAAAGGTTCGTTACATCCAGAGGAGCACCTTCCTGCACAAATTAAAGACTATATCAATTACCAAACAAGATAAGATGGAGTTGTTCTGACTATCGCATCGCAATCTCAATATTAACTCCAAATTTGAAAGCACCAGCAAGACCTGTGTATTTTGAGCAGGCATTCACGCAAGCCGACGCAACTTTACAGAGATATCATCTTAATTTCTTTGATTATAGTTGGCACCTTTGAAACACCATCTGAAACTCATGACACAATTACTCAAAAAAAAACCTGCAGTATGAAATTGAAAGAACCCTCTCAGGTCTCGTTGCAAAGGTGGAGACGTATGGATATACTACTTCGAGATGTTGCGAGATGAACTCTGAAATTAATAACCGAAACAATATGTTAGCCTCATTGTGAGAATAATATGAAATTAAGAGCAGCCACCAATTTCTGAAGCTTGTCTCAGACACGTTCAAGATAGTGTTAATTTTAAAACAAAATTGCAACCATCAAACATGGTCAGATAGAGATGGCAAGAATCAAGAGCAATTAAGATTATACCAAACATGCTGGGACAAGTTAAATTCATTCCAAAAACAGGGACACTTTCAGACAGTTTCAAAACTTTCCCAAACTTAATCATGACAGTACTAAACCTAATGAACTTTCCAAATGTGAAAAACATGATCAGACATCATAACTCACTTCCAAAATCACAGCAGACACAATTTGAATTCTTTCTAAATGAGATTCAGACATGTTCAAACACCATTAAAAGAGCATTCAGGTTGCTGGTCTATATAAGAAAAGCACAAATCATACGCAGAGGGGGGGGGGGCATAATCCAAAAATTCATTCGCATAACAATTATACCTCATACACAAACCTTACTAGTCCAATTCAACCAAAAAACCATACACACCACATTTCAAAGAGAAAACACCACAAAACTCATTCACAAGTTACGAATTTCACAAGACCACCATCAGAAGATCTCACATTCACGCACAGCAATCACACAATTAGTAGCATCGGAGGAAATTTGTTGAAAGAACAGAAGGTCCAAAAACGCACACATCAGAAATCCACAAGAACCAATATACAATCGCGACAGCAACAAGCAAAAATAAAGAAAAAGCAGAAAGAGAGGAGCTTATCTTATCAGAGTCTCAACCATGCCTCCATCAACAATCACCGGCGTCGTTTCTCTTTTTATTGTTTTGAATCTCTGTATATGTAATAATCAAACCAATAATGAAAATGGGGTATCGGGGGGATTGGGGTAGATTTAGGTTTTTCTTTTGTTGATTGTTTGAACGAGAGAGAACATCGAGAGAAGACGGTGAGTGAGAGATGATGCGAGAAGCGAGAATTTCACGGAGAGAGCGGCGTGTGAGAGGCCGAGAGTACAATCGAGAGAGAAGAGAGGGGATATAGCGGCGGCTAGGGTTTTCTTCAACCCCATTTTCGTTTGAGAGAAGAACAGGAGAGAGAGGTGAGGAGAAGTGTGAGAGGCACGAACGTGAGGCTCCCTCCGTCTTTTTTCTCTTTGTCGGTTTTTTTTTCTTTTTTTAAAAAAAACCCCTTTTCTTTCAAATTGAATAATCTTTTTTTATTTTATAAATCTACATAAAAAACTACTTTTAATTAAAACCAATAACAATCTTTTATTTTAATAAACTTAATGTTAAAACCTTTTAAGAAAACTCTAATAAAAATATGATCATTGATAATTTCTCACATCATAAATTAAATTAACCGCTTTTATTATTCAAGAAATTTTTTTTAATTATTCAAGATTGTCCTCTAAGTACTAAAAAAACTCTTCCTTACTTATTATGCTAAACTCCTAATTTTGAAATTAAAAAATAATATTAACACACTTCTAAATTTATATAACACTTTTCATGAAAGTTAAAAATCAACCTTTTCATTAAACCTTAAAATCAACCTTTTTCATAATGAACTTTAAAAATCAACTCGTTAGATCCCCAACGTGAGTGAATCGCATGTTGTGAGTTATCTCATGATTGATGCTTATGTTTACTATCTCTTTCATGTATGTATGCCTTATATGTCTAAACCCTTTCAAAAATACTAAAAAAAACTCTCGATCCAACGCCGAGCCAATTTTCTACCTATGTAAGTCGAGTGCCTTTGGGCCTCGCATTCAACCTTTTCGGTCACAATACACTTTTGCTAGCTCACACTTTGCTAGTATGCACAAATAATCAAAGTTAGTTGGGTCCCTCGACATTCCAAAGGAAAGTTATTAATAATTGACTAAACTGTCATAAGACTAACGCTTTAGAACCCTTGGCCATAGGATTCGGAGTCGCCGTACTCCACGTCTCGCCGTAGACACTTAGAATCTTAGCCTTAGGATCGGAGTCGTCGTACTCCAAGTAAATGCTCCGCCGCGGACATTTACAATCCTACCCCTCTTGAACCATCCTAAAACTTTAGAGTCGCCGCACTCTATGTGAGGTCTTGCCCAAGACTTTACTTCCCCTTGGAACCTTGACCCCGTCAAGGAGTTCCTCTTTGCAGAACTACGCATACTCTGATTCTACACCCGAGGATACGTAGGCGTAAGGTGCGATACCTTATCGAGTATACTTAGATACTAACCCCTAGGGTTCAACCTTTAGCATAGCACCCTTAGCAAGCGAATGAGAGATAACATATGTACTAACGAGAGGTTCCCGTAGAGTACTACGGACGTTTAGGATGCTAATACCTTCCCTAGGCGTAACCAACCCCCGAACCTTAGATCTTTAGGTTTTTTTTCGCTTTTGAACCTTTCCTTTGGATAAATCAAAGACGGTGGTGAACATTTAAAGAAATGTGATCCTAGTTCATTAATAACTATGGTATCCAATTCTCACCGCAACAGTAGTGCTCTCCCAAAGAAAAAAGAACAAGATATTGGGAATATCTATCTCGGAAAGCAAAGACGACGTTATCAACCGGTAGCAGCTGTAACTCCTGCTATCAGCCCTATGCCTATTCCTACATATCAACCTCAGGTTGCGCAGAGCCAACCTGACCAGCAAAGGACACAACAGCCTCTTCAGCAGGCTCGTCCTCCATATAACAACAACCGTACAACACGGCCGCCAGGATTTGATCCTATAGCCGTGACGTATGCAGAACTGTTTCCATTACTACTGGCTAAGGGGCACATTCAGACTAAATCTCCTCTTACAGTACCGGAAAATCCGCCTTTTTGGTTTAAGGTGGATCAAACATGCCCTTATCATCAAGGAGGTTCAGGGCATAACATAGAGACTTGTCTCAATTTCAAGTCCGACGTGCAAAAACTTGTTAGGAGCGGGGTCTTATCCTTCAAAGATACGAATCCTAATGTTCTCACGAACCCGCTGCCTCAACATGAGAAGGTTGCAGTCAATTTGATAGAAGGAGAGACTAACAATGTCTATCAAATTTACGATGTACTCTTGTTGAAAACCAATCTGGTTAAGATGCATTGTTGACAGAGTGGATATGGCCATGTGCCACCTCATAATTATCATCAGTGTGATATCTGCTCTAAAGACAATCAAGGATGTTCGGTAGTGCAAGCAGCTCTACAGGAACAAATGGATCTCGGATGGATCCAGGAGCACCGAGTTCGTGGAGTTAACATGGTTTACACGAATTCCAACGTCATTCAAAACCACAACACCCGTGCGATGAATGTCAACTTAGTGGCAATGCACTCAAGGCAAAGCCAGTATCATAATCTGCCACGGCACGATTACAGTTCTTGTCTGATTTGCTCGGTAAACAAACAGGGATGCTCTTTTATACAAGAGGCCCTCCAGCGTTAGATGGATCTTGGATGGATCCAAGACTATCATGATAGGAACCCTTATCAGATCAACATGGTTCAGATCTTCGATATTCGCGTGATGAATACCAACCTGGTAGAATTACATGCTGAGCAGGTCCGACTCGGATTCTTAATATCACATGACTATCAAAGCTGTAAAGCGGGTTGCGAAAATGATCGAGGTTGTACCGTTGTCCAGGAGGCACTTCAGCACTTGTTAAATCATTGGTGGATGCCAATCTACATGGATGAAGATACTCAGCAGATTAGTATCAGTAATAGAAACCCCACTCGACGTCAGAGTCAGGATGTCCGATCAGTGGAAGCTAACCTAGTGAGGTTACATTGTATTCAAAGTGGGTGTGGCCAGGTGCCACCACACAACTATGACAGTTGCGGCGTCTGTTCAGAAAGTAACCAAGGGTGTTACCTGGTGAGAGCAGCTCTTCAGGATCAGGTGGATCGTGGAGAAATTCACCCATATCCGAGTTCTGGACCCATCAACTGGTCGCCGAACTACCTTGTCGAGCAAGTTAAGGATGTTGTCACGATCTCTGGTCATCACCAGACCAGGGATGTTTTTTCCATTATCCCTCTGCTTGACGAATCGAGAGTTCCCAACCGGGAACGGATCGAGATTACTTATGATGGTAAGAAAAATCAGAAGGCTTCTGTAGTCATCTATCTACCAGGACCGCTACCGTATGAATCAGCTAAGGCGATCCCTTACAAATACGGTGCAACAACAATTGAAAATGGAAAGGAAATTCCATTACCCTCCGTCGTGAACATTGCAGACATCAGTCGTGTAACACGGAGCGATCGAATCTTCAACCGAGGAGTTGGAGAACTTAACAAGGAAAAGGAACTTCAGACAGAAGCTCCCGATCCCCTAGTCGGTCAATCCAGTAATCCCGACCTTTCAAAAAATGATGATGAGATGCTGGAGCTCATCCAAAGGAGTGAATACAACATTCTTGATCAGCTATTACAAACTCCTTCAAAGATCTCGGTGTTATCACTGTTACTCAGTTCAGAAGCCCACAGGGAGGCTCTACAGAAAGTCTTGGAGCAAGCCTTTGTGGAACAGAATGTAACAATCAGACAGTTCGATAGCATTGTCTCTAACATCACTTTCTGCAACAATTTGGGATTTAGTGATGAAGAATTACCTGAAGAGGGTCGTCGTCATAACATGGCGCTCAATATCACAGTTAACTGCCAGGACGATGCTTTAGCCAGCGTACTGGTAGACACAGGGTCAGCCCTGAATGTTATGCCAAAGTCCACTTTGATGCAATTATCATTCAAAGGAACTCCGATGAGGGTTAGCGGGGTTGTCGTCAAAGCATTCGACGGATCCAGAAAAACAGTTATTGGCGAAGTTGATCTTCCCATAATTATCGGTCCTCACACTTTCCAAGTCACTTTCCAGGTCATGGATATCCGGGTAACATACAGTTGTTTATTAGGAAGACCTTGGATACACCAGGCTGGAGCGGTCACTTCGACCCTCCACCAAAAGCTAAAGTTCGTCAAGAACGATCAACTTGTCACGGTTTGTGGGGAACAAGCCTTGCTTGTAAGCAACTTGTCATCATCTACTGGTATAAAACCCGAGGAGGTTATTGGAACGCAGTTCCAAGCACTGTCGGTGAGCAAGGACAATCAGTTCAGAGGAGGAACCTCGATTTCCTCATACAAAGATGCTATTAAAGCGGTCAAGAGTACCGATACGACCGGATGGGGACAGCTTGTCATTCCTATTGACAATAAAACAAAGAAGGGTCTTGGTTTTTCTGCAACCTGTACCCGGACAGCTGCCAACGATGAAAGTCTTCATCCCCTTCAAAACTTATTCCACAGTGGAGGTTTCCTTCACCCAGTGTCTCAAGCAGTTCATGCTATCAATGAGGAAGATCCCTCTGACACAGATGAAGAATGGAAGTCCTACCTTAACAAGGACGGTTATATGTCTCAGGAAGAGGTGCCTACGCCTTTTTGCTTTCCTACAGAAAGTCCGAGATTTATACCAAGATCAGATGTCGAAATGATCTACGGGGATTGTGATCCGAAAGAATGCCGTGCTCCGCCAAATTCATTAGAGGAAGACACTCTGATGAAAGACAATTTTGACTATAACTACTATGGCCCAATGGATGGTCTGCCAATGTGGCAACCTTACCTAGGAAACTTGGGGCAAGAAAGTCAGCCGAGTAATGAAGCTCAGCTGACCGTCATTGAACGGAATACCTGTGTCCCCACCATGTCATGGGATTAACACTCAGGTCATTCAGAAACTACTCAACAGGAAGATGAATTCGCAACGTTTGCAGGACTTGAATTCATCAATTATGCTTTTCCCGAGGTCAACATCATTGAGAGAGATGACTCCTCCAGTTCCAAAGAAGTTTGGGACGCTCTGGGAGAACCAAGTGGAAAATTCGACTATATGGTCAAGTACACCGCTCCCGAAAGCTCTCGCATCAGGCTCGAAGATATCCAGCCTACGGGATGGGGAGATACACCTGAGAGCACAAATGCTATGCAAAATGCAACAGAGGAATTCTCCTACGACAATTCTGCCTGGGAGACAGATTCCAATGATCCTGCTCCACCAGAAATTAGCGTTATTTCTGAAGAAAAATCAAGGAAGGTGCCAGACTTTGTGATTCACCGAGGAGTTCGCCGCCAATGGGTTGTTGTCGAGGTTCTGAAGGTCGTTCACCAGTCAAAGTAATTGCCATCTTTAACCTTTCACCCTGCCCAGGTGAAACGGATGTTTTGATAGGGCTCGCTTTCTGTAAATTTCCCTCTTCGCTTTCCCCGAAGCGACAGAGTTTTGTTTTATAGGGCTGTAGTTTCAAGATTCGACTGATCATAAATAAAATAACATTGTTCTGTAATTTCCGCATTAATTGCTGTTTTCTCTTTTTTGCTTTTTCAAAGAAAATGGTAATCCTAAAAAACAAATCAATAATAAAAACAAGCAGTAAAAAAAATACACTGCACACACTCTTGCATTCTCTCTATCTCTTCTAAACACAAAATCATACCATCATGCAGATTGCTTGTTTTACACCCCGTTGAAACATACGATCCGATGCCTTCTCCCGACTTTGAGTTCCCGGTATTTGGGGATGAAAAAGAAGTTGACGACGAAATTCCAGAAGAGATCTCCCGATTACTCAGACAAGAGGAAAGGTCCATTGAACCTCACAAAGAGCCGTTAGAAACGGTAAACTTGGGTTCAGAAAAGAGAGAAAAAAGATCAGGATTGGGGCACTGCTCGGTCCAACTGCCAAAGAAGGTTTGATAAAGCTTCTCAAAGAATTTCCCGATGTATTCGCTTGGTCCTATCAGGATATGCCAGGGTTGGATACCAGCATCGTGGAACATCATTTACCATTGAGATCGGAATGTTCGCCAGTTAAACAAAGGTTGAGACGGACTCACCCGGACATGGCCATCAAAATCAAAGAGGAGGTACAGAAACAGATTGTCGCGGGTTTCCTCGCCACATCAGAATATCCTCAATGGTTAGCCAACATCGTACCTGTTCCCAAAAAGGATGGAAAAGTCAGAATGTGTATCGACTACAGGATCTAAACAAGGCTAGTCCAAAGGACGACTTTCCTTTACCACACATTGACATGCTGGTTGACAGTACAACAAAGTTCAAAGTCTTCTCCTTCATGGATGGATTCTCGGGCTATAACCAAATCAAAATGGCGCCGAAAGACATGGAGAAAACTTGGTTCATTACCCCATGGGGTACCTTTTGTTACAAGGTGATGTCGTTCGGTTTGAAGAACGCCGGGGCAACCTATCAAAGGGCCATGACTACTCTGTTTCATGACATGATACACAAAGAAATCGAGGTATATGTCGATGATATGATTGCCAAATCAAAAATAGAGAGTGAGCACGTTGAACATCTGTCAAAATTGTTCGAACGTCTAAGAAAATTCAAGCTCCACTTGAATCCTAACAAGTGCACCTTCGGTGTCCGTTCAGGGAAACTACTAGGGTTCATCGTCAGCCAAAAGGGAATTGAAGTTGATCCTGACGAGGTCAAGGCCATTCAAGAAACGCCTTCTCCGAAAACTGAAAAACAAGTCAGAGGATTCCTAGGACATTTGAACTACATCTCCAGATTCATATTCCTTATGACCGCGACATGCGCGCCGATTTTCAAATTACTCAAGAAGAATCAGGACTGCATTTGGACAGAGGACTGTCAAACTGCCTTCAACAGTATTAAGGAATACCTGTTGAACCCACCAATTCTGTCACCTCCAGTGGAAGGAAGACCACTGATCATTTACCTCACAGTCCTAGAGGACTCAATGGGATGTGTACTTGGCCAACAAGACGAAACAAAGAGGAAAGAGTCTGCCATTTACTATCTGAGCAAGAAATTCACCGACTGCGAAACTTGGTACACGATGCTTGAAAAGACTTGTTGCGCTTTGGCTTGGGCAGCCAAACGTCTTCGCCAATACATGATTCGCCATACTACTTGGTTGGTCTCCGAAATGGATCCAATCAAATACGTTTTCGAAAAACCTGCTCTTACGGGAAGAATTGCCCGTTGGCAGATGCTGTTATCAAATATGACATAGAGTACCACGCTCAGAAAGCCGTTAAGGGAAGTATTTTAGCCGGTCATTTGGCTCATCAACCGATTAACGATCAAGAATCAATCGGGTTTGACTTCCCGGACGAAGATGTCATGTATCTAAAAATGGAAGATTGCGATGAACCGTTACCCAGTGAAGGGTCAGAACCAGGTTCCCAATGGGGACTTATCTTTGACAGAGCAGTTAATCATTATGGAAACAGAATTAGGGCAAACATTGTTACCCCTCAGGGTACCCACATTCCTTTCACTGCCAGACTTACGTTCAAATGTACGAACAACGAGGCCGAATACGAAGCTTGTATTATGGGTCTCGAGGAAGCAATTGATTTAAGGATCAAAAACTTGGACGTATACGGCGATTCAGCCTTGGTTATCAATCAGATAAAAGGAGATTGGAACACATACCAATCAGGATTGATTCCTTACAAAGACTATGCAAGAAGGTTGTTACCCTTCTTCAACAGGGTTGAGTTTCATCACATCCCTCGTGAGGAGAATCACATGGCTCATGCATTAGCCACTATCTCTTCCATGATTAGTGTAGGTCAAAGGAATGACATACCTAAGATCGACATCATGCGCCTTGAACGGCCCACTTACATCTTCACGATTGAAGCAGTCATAGACAACAACCTTGGTATCACGATATCAAACGCTTCCTTCAGAAACAAGAGTACCCACCTGGGGCATCCAGAAAAGACAGGAAAACCCTCAGAAGATTGGCTGAAAACTTCTTCCTGAGCGGTGATACTCTCTATAAGAGGAACTTTGACATGGTCTTGCTCCGATGTGTAGATAGGCCAGAAGCAGACATGCTTATGAAAGAAATTCATGAGGATCCTTTGGCACTCATGCCAACGGACACACAATGGGGAGAAAAATTCTGAGAGCAGGGTACTATTGGTTGACCATGGAATCCGACTGCTACAAGTACATGAGAAGGTGTTACAAGTGTCAGATATACTCCGACAAAATTCATGTACCGCCATCACATCTCAAAGTTCTCTCTTCCCCATGGCCTTTCTCGATATGGGGAATCGACATGATTGGCATGATTGAGCCCAGGGCTTCAAACGAACATCGATTCATCTTAGTAGCCATTAACTATTTCACCAAGTGGGTCGAAGCAGCGTCATATGCTAATGTAACCCGACAAGTGGTGGTCCGATTTATCAAAAACAACATCATTTACCGTTATGGTGTTCCGAGCCAGATCATTACAGATAATGGATCTAACATGAACAATAGGATGATGAAAGAGTTGTGCGCTGAGTTTAAGATCGAACACCATAACTCATCTCCCTACCGACCCAAGATGGACGGAGCGGTAGAAGCAGCTAACAAGAACATCAAGAAGATCGTTCAAAAGATGGTTGTAACCTACAAAGACTGGCATGAGATGCTACCCTTTTCTCTTCACGGTTATCGCACATCTGTCCGTACTTCAACAGGGGCAACCCCTTTCTTTCTAGTATATGGCATGGAGGCAGTTCTCCCCATAGAAGTAGAGATCCCATCAATCCGGGTATTGATGGAAGCGAAGCTCACCGAAGCTGAATGGTGTCAAAGCCGACACGACGAACTGAATCTGATCGAAGAAAAGAGAATCACGGCACTATGCCATGGACAGATGTATCAACAGAGAATGAAAAGGGCGTTCGACAAAAAGGTTTGATCTAGCATCTTCAGGAAAGGAGACCTTGTGCTCAAGAAGATACAATCGTTTCTCACTGACTCTCGGGGCAAGTGGACCCCGAATTATGATGGCCCCTATGTGGTCACGAAATCTTTCTCAGGCGGTGCCTTGAGACTTGCAACCATGGACGGAGAGGAATTTTCCTACCCCACGAAAGTTGATGTAGTCAAGAAATACTTCGCCTAAACTAAGAAAAAAAAATGTCTCGGTGGATTGAAAACCCGAAAGGGCGGTCCAGGCAAAAGTTAGAGACATGAAAAAATCATCCCGGTGGATTGGAAACATCAAAGTACAATCCAGGCAAAAATTAGGGATAATGGCAAGTAACTATGTTCAACAAGAGGCAAGTCCCTTAGCAGTAGTTACATCATCCTTTAGAGGAAAACTCCAATCAAGGTCATCTTCAACAGAAGCTCAGGATGCCCAGAATTCAAAGTCGGTAGAAGGACAGTGGTCGTTATGTTTCAACGTAGCCCTTTTCCCTGTAAATTACCATTTTATAACTTTGTATATACTCTGTGGAATCACGCGTTTGGCTGATCTCCATCCTATCAATAAAATTTGAGCCTTTGTGCTTTTGTTTATAATTCTCATTTGTTTTAGCTTTACAGAACGACGTTGTTAACATGATTAACGATTCTTGAAATAAAACAAAAATGAATTTACTTGATAAAAATTTTTCTGCTTTTTTAAAATAAAGATGGAAATTTCTTTTGACTGTTGAACATCAGAAGAACATCAATCGCGTCTCTAGAAGTAAGCGAACTTCAAAGTGCAGAATCAAAGTACTCCTTCTAAACCAGGGGGCCTGAATGAAGGATCAACTGTATCAGATGCGGCTTTCCCGTCTGATACCCCCGACCGAGTTCTCATCTCCTAAGCCCGACCAGCATCACCCCCAACAGGGACCGTTTCTCCTAAGTAAGGCAGAATTGCTATCTTGAACCAGCGATATTTCTACATGCCCCACTATGGCCGAGTATCCAGTCATGTTCATCCTTTAGTCTGTATGTTTCGTCGATTTTGTCAGCATAAACATACATACATCATGCATTTGATTTGCATTCACATTTCATATTGCATCACTATCACTCTAGTCGGTCTTATCCCCTAGTGATAAGAGTCCTCTCGATCGAGTTGTCAAACCTTTCCTCGTTAGGAAGTGAATCATCTAAGTAATCTCTCTCCCGTTTATCTCTGGATTAGAGACATGCCTTGACCACTTTGATAACTTGAACCTCTGAGAAACAAAATAAACTTTCAACAAATATCACTCTTCGCCATTGAAGATGATATCCTTGCTTTCCCGGATTAAGGAAAATCCCCAGAGAAAGCCTCTTAAGCGAGGGTTCGGCAGTACATCAGTATTTCTCCAAAAATCTGCTGATGAAAAGGTCATCGGCACCTCAAAATTGGACCCCATCATATGGCATTTCTCTGGGAAGATCCCGACAAAAGTATGATGTAAGATCCCCAAGTGGAAACAGTTTCTCAAGATACTCGCTTTCCCCCAGTAGAATCGACAAATGGCGTCTCCAACAGAGAAGTTTGTGCACCTCTACAACTCAGACGACTGGGTTCCCCAGCAGGTCTGACATCAAAACTTTTTCCACTCAAATGGCATCTCCCCAGGAAAATTCGGCGAGAAGTTTGAAGGAAATCCGCTACAAATAGCGTCCCTTGTCAATAAAGTTTATTGACAAAAGAAACTAAGACCAGTTCCTTGGTAGGAAACAAGGATCGAGGGGAAGTTTAAACCAGAAACTAAGACCAGTTCCTTGGTAGGAAACCAGGACCGAGGGGAAGTTTAAATCAGAAACTAAGACCAGTTCCTTGGTAGGAAACCAGGATCGAGGGGAATTTTACCTTTTCTAAGCATCATTGCTTAGAAAAAGAATATGAGTGCGCAAGCTACCATTCATAACCACCATCAAAATTTCGGGTATTCCGATATTTAATCCTCTTGCACCCCGAATGCCCGAATACCTTCGTCATTCACACCTTCGAGTCCAAGAAGATTAAATAGGGGCATCTGTCATACCCCAAATTTTGACCACTAATATTTCCCATCATTGTGCAAATCATCATCACAATAGGGATGAACCATCATGCCTCACCAAATGCCTCAAGGGTTGTTGAGCATTCACTACAATCAAAATTAGGGTTTTAAGCCCTCTCAGAGCCTTAGGCAAAGGATCAATCAAGGAATGACATAATTTTCAACTTGTCTAACCTCTCAAACATCCACAATGGATCAAAAGGACTCCCACTTCAAGGATTAAGCACAAGGCTGCTCCCTTCTAGGTGGATCAAGTCTTAAGATCGCCAGTATCACCAAATTAGGGTTTTGGTCGACCAGGGCCTCCAGATGGAAAATTTTCATCTGGGCACAAGCCAATGATCCAAAACCTAACCTAATATACTCCATGGAACCTCATGGACCCATTCATCAAATCAATTTTGCCTCAGGGGATGCATTCATCAAAAATCAGGAATTAGGGTTTCTTGACCTAACTCACCCCTAAGTTGAGTTTTAGGGAAAATCATGAGCCAAGACCTCAAGAGAGGGTTTGAGGGTCTCTAATGAACTATATTGATCCATTCGCAACAATGGATTAATCCAAGAAGCTTGAGCAACAAGTCTCATTTTCATCTGCACCACAATTAGGGTTTCGCGAGGAAAGTCAACTGTAACTTTGACTTTTGACTAGGACATGCTCCCAAACCCTAAGACATGCCCCAATATACCCTATGACACCCATGGAACATGTCGATCAATTTTGATTTAGGTCAAGGACATGATTTCCTGAAGAATTGCACAATTTGGAATTCATCTGATAAAAAGTCAACTGTGCACAAAAGTCAACTTTGACTATTTGAGATTTTTCACCAAAATGGATTTTTAACCCTAAAATGATGTTAATGTATGATTTGAATCATCATTCATCAAGAAAAATCAAAGAATGTTGGATAACTTGTAAAAGGGGTAACCATAAAACTTAGAAATTTTTCTAAGTTATGGAAAAAGTACCACTAATACACTAACTTTGGAGGATCATAACTCCTAAACCACATGGCCATTTTTTCTCATCCAAAGATGGATTTGTAGCCCTCATTACCCTCTACAAAAACTTCAACTAGACCTAAGTCCAATTCATTAAGGATTTTGAGTTATGGAGTGATCAAAATCAAGAAATCACACTTTGTTCCAACACTTAGTGAAAATTTCACTAAGTCAGATTTTGCTTCACTTTTTGCCAAATGTAGAGGGATTTTTCACTTGGAATCAAAAGAGATCAAAACCAAACTTGTTCAAACAGTTTTTGTATCATGTAAGGGCTTTCCAAAATGGCCAAGAACATTGCCAAATTCAACTTACCCCATGAGATATGACATTGTCAAGTTGCCTTGCTGAAATCTGTCAAAGGCAAGGTAGATTTTGCATTTTGGCTCGATTTGCCCAAATCAGCCAAATTCAAATGCTCCTATCCACTTGTACACATCTGAGGATTGAATCTAAAGGGGATAATCACTGAGCCAAGCCTCCAAAGTCCATGGAACAAGAAATAGCATGTTGAACCTAGAATGGCCAAAATAGGGACAAGACTCCAAATTTGGATTTAAGCATTCAATGGAAGCATCAAGGTGGCATGGACTGAGCCATTCTCATCTAAAATCAGTCAAGACTTATCCAAGACCAAGGGAACCAAAGCTCTGTGCCCTAACCTCTAGTCAATGGCTAGAGGAGACTTGGATTTTCATTTGCCAACATTGGCCAAACCTACTTACCAGCTGCCATTCACTATTCCTTACAAAACAAACTTGCTCTACTATAAATAGAGCTCAATTGTGATCAGTTTGAGTACACCAAAGCCATCAAACAGATGCTTTCCTCAAAATCTCTTCTTTCACTCCAATTTTGCCTTCTAAGGCAAGTCACTATCGGGTTTTGAGTTTGAGAGCAATTCCAATCAAACCAATCACTCACACACCTCACATACATCACATATGAGCTGATCAAACACTTAGATCACTTCTGAAACACCAATTTCACAAAATCACCAGCTGGTTGCTCAAATTTTCAACCAAGTTGCAGCTGAGGTACCACAAATTGATCCAGCCAATTTCAATCAAGTCCAACCATTCAAACACACTCCATGGGGTGTAGGGAAGCTGTTCAGATCATCACCACTCATCTGTAACACCTCCAAATCAAAAATCACATTGCACTTGCTGTCACGGCTTAGAGGTAAGCATATACTTGGTCATCTCTCAATCCATGCATATTTCCTCGCACAATAATTTGGCCATATGTTCATAATCATGCATGGAATATTTTCCCTCAATTAATTCCATTGTTTGAATCGTGTATCAAAAATCCTAGCCTTCACGCAGAAATTAGGGTTCTTGAGGATTTTTCATGATTTCTTGTTATATGTTTAATTTAAATGAAATTAAGTGTTATGGACATGATCGTGAGGTTGAGACGAGCATAATGATATGTGGATTGCATGGTATAATCAACTATTCAGTGAGATTGAGGAGAAAATGCAAATCAGCCAAACCCAGAACACGCGCGTGTTCTTGGTGTGTTCTTGGCGCCATTTTTGAATAATTCAAATATTTGAATTTTGTGATTTTATTTAATTGATTCAAAAATTAATTTCTCTCTGAGTTTTAATGATTTTGAGTTGATTCTTTTTTTAATAATTCACAAAAATGTTAAAATATTTTGTTTTATCAAAAAATCCCAAAAATATTATTTATTGCATATAATTGATATTTTTGCAAAGAATTAATATTTTAATTGTTTTTGACATATTAAATATTTTTTTCCACATTGATTTTGCTACTTTTAATGCTTTCTAATTATTTTGTATGTCAATACTTAATTTTTGAAGCATTAATCCAAAATCATAATTTGTTTTTCACATGTTAAACAATTTTGATCATTTTAATTGAATTTTTATTCAATTAAATACATTTTTGAAAACAAATTAGGGTTTTTGGATTAATTCAACCCTCATAAATCATTTTCAAAACACTTTGGGCCTCTAATAGAGTGTAAGACCCAATCCTTTTTTGACCAAATCATTTTTGGGCCTTAGTGTATTGTATAAGTCCCGATACCGTCAAAAACAAACGGCGCGATCGTCGCCTTTTTTTTATTAAAATAAACTCTGGGCCTCTCCTCGAGCTATAAGACCCATTCAAAACTTTTGGGCCTCTATTAGAGTGTAAGACCCGATCCCCCTTTTAACCAAAACCATTTTGGGCCTCACTTATTGTATAAGTCCCTCTGCGTTAAAAGAAAACCTCGGTGCGATCGCCATTTTAAACTGAAAACCATCTGGGCCTACCCTCGTGTTATAAGCCCCAATCTTTTTCTTTAAAAATTTTTGGGCCTCTTGAGAGAGTGTAAGACCCACCCCCCTTGTACAAAAAAACTTTTGGGGCCTCACTCATTGTATAAGTCCCTCTGTACAAGTAAACGGCGCGATCGTCGCCCGTTTAAAAATAAACCATCTGGGCCTCTCCTCGAGCTATAAGACCCATTCAAAACATTTTGGGCCTCTATTAGAGTGTAAGACCCAATTCCCTTTTAACCAAAATCTTTTTGGGCCTCACTTATTGTATAAGTCCCTCCGCGTTAAAAGAAAACCTCGGCGCGATCGCCATTTCAAACGGAAAAATCATCTGGGCCTAACCTCGTGTTATAAGCCCCACTCTTTTTCTTTAAAACTTTTTGGGCCTCTTGAGAGAGTGTAAGACCCATCCCTTTGTACAAAAAACCTTTTCGGGCCTCAGTCACTTGTATAAGTCCCTCTGTACAAATTCAAACAGTGCGCTCACTAATAAAACCCTGGGCCTCTCTTTGAGCTGTAAGCCCCAAATCTTTCTTTTTCAAAGCACTTTCTCCTTTGATTTTGAATATACTGTTGTTTTCAATCTTTCTTTGTTGAGCAACTAACCAAACAGCATGGAAGCTCTACAACCGAGTAAGTGGTTATTGCTTTCATTTACCGCTTTGATATATATATAAACTGTATTGTGGGGTTGTTTCACTGTAAGTCTTCTTTCATAAACTCATATCAACTGTGTAATAATAGTATAGATATTTAGAGTTTCCCCGGCAACCACGTCTAGCATTAAGCCCGTTGATCACTCTTAGAAATAGTCAAAACTAGATCCCCATAGGATTACCAGACACAGTCTTCCCTCCTCTTGGGGTTAAACAATATGGAGACATGAAAGGCAGCATTCTCTGTGAACCCTTTCATAGACTGTCACTCATAGAAGTTGTCAAGAAACTCTACTCCCAGAGATGATCTTTTCTCCGTGAATGGTATCTCTTGAGTTTCTTCCAAATTCTCGGACTTTCCTGGCTTGACCTATTCTCGCTGAATGGCATGTCTTGAACTTCTCGGGGTTTGGGGACCAACTGGCTTCTTAAAAGCACTTGTCAAGAAACTCTATTCCCCAGAGATGATCTTTTCTCCGTGGGCATCGTGCAAGGACCCACAGGCTTCCTAAAAGCAACCCCGCCTCCTCTTGGGCTTAGTACAAGGACCCTACGGCTTCTTAGAAGTATTCACAGCCTCCTCTTAGGCTTCGTATAATGATCTCTTCCTCCGGGAATGATAGCCTCCTCTTGGGCTTAATACAAGGATCTGTCGGCTTCTTAAAAGATTCCAGCCTCCTCTTGGGCTTCGTACGAATTTTCCCGACGACCTCCTAGAGGTATAGGAACAGAACCTAGTCATCTTAATAGAACAGTCCTTTCAAAGAGTCTACTACTGTTTCTTAAAACACAGTCTAAAAGATGAAACTCGAGACACAGAAAACCTAACTTCCTTGAGTCTCAAAGACATTCTTAAGTGACCCCTTCGTTAAATAGGAAGGAAACCCGCAGACTCAGATAGTCTCAATATCCTTTGGATTTCCCGCTTCCTTAAAGAACAGGAATAACCTGGATCCTTGAATCAAATCCCTGAGTACAGTGTTGCTCATATAAGAACTGATTTTCTCTTTCAAAATCAGTATACCTGAACAGTCACCATTGCCTTCTCTTGGGCTTTGTACAATGATCCTCCCCAGCAGAGTCAAACAACGTTTAGCCTCTCTCTCGGGCTTTGTACGAGACACATAAGAGACTCCCTCGTCGTGTCAATCACCCTTTCTCCTCCATCTCGGGCTTTATACGAGATACAAAAAGGTTCTTATTGAGCCAAACAAACAACAGCCTCCATCTCGGGCTTCGTACGAGATATAAAAACTCTCTTGTTGAGTCAAATCGCCTCCACTCGGGCTTTATACGAGATACCAAAAGACTCCCTCGTTTAGTCAAAAACCTTTTAGCCTCTCTCTCGGGCTTTGTACGAGACACATATTAGCCTCCTCTTAGGCTTTGTATAAGAAAACCACTGGTTAATCCAATTAACCTTTTAGCTTCAAAGTTGTGCCTCGTTCACAGTACACAAACATCAACAACTCTTTCCCTTTCATCTAATCGCTGTAAGCGGCAAGCCTCTGGATCATCTACATCCATGCCACTGTCCCTCTTTTAGCTTGAGAAATTCCTAAGGAAAGATAGAATTGCTCTACACTGAGTTAAAGTCTTCTCCTTCAGGTTAAAATCCCCTTTAAAGGAAATTATGGCATTGCTAGGATCCGCGTATCCCGGTTAAAGTAATTCTCCTTTATAACCAGTTACCCAACAGTTGTGACATACAACCCCCTCTTTAGAGATGACAAATTCTCTATAAAGTCAAACCTTTTCAGCTTCACATCTTGGGCTTTGAACAAGATACAAATCACTTTTCGCTTCACGTCTTGGGCTTTGAACAAGACACCAAAAACAACCATTTCCTCCCATAGAATAGGAGGAACTACGAACGCTCTGATTTCCCTGTTTCGGTAAACGGGAATACGTAGGCATAAGATCGAAAGAAAAGATCTTAGCGAGCACAATCAACAAAAAACCCAAATCCCATATCTCCATCAATCAAAAGCAGTAATTCAAAAACACCAGTCCTAACGTCCTAATCCTTGTTCCCCGCCAAAAACCTTCTGTCTACATAAAAAGGAAAGAAAACAGTATTGGCGAAAATACAAATAACCAGTACAAAGGCCCCCCACATTGATAGCATCTGTAACCTAACAGACCGCTGTTTAAACTCAGTATGCAAAGCATGGTTAATTGGAGACATCTATTTCCCTTCCTTCATCAGCTTTAATAGGATAAAAAATGAATCGACCTGTAGTTTTAAGCTCAACCGCTAAGAGCGACCAGCACTTAAGAACCGCGTCCAAAATCGCTCGCTACATCCCTCAGCAGGATATAAGAGGTTTACCCCCAGCCAGAGTTGTGATTTGGCTCATCTTTCCTCAGCAGGTAGCCAGAAGTTGATTAAAGACAGTGTTTCCCCACTGAGCATGGGGAAATCTATTTTCCTCAAAGTTTCTTTCAGTTTATCCCCAAGCAAAGTTTATTGGCAATTAGTATCCCCCGCAGGTTTTGAATCCAGGTTCTGAAACATTTGGTCATCCCCGACGGAGGAGTTTCCATCTTCAATTTTCAGTTCCTCCCGGATAGAGTGGGTTTTCTCTCAGAGATTCATCCATCTCCAGCAGAAATGGTGATTGTGATCTTCCCCAGCAGGGTGAAGTTTTCCTCAACATGATTTCTTTGGTTTGATGACAATATGGTTTGTCGTCCTTAGTGGAGTTGCTTTTGTTCTCAGCGTTTATTTCGCTGGGATGGTCTTTTTGCATTGCATAAGCATTTTTACATGGCATCATCCTAAATGCGTAGCATTTCCACTTCGTGTGGAGCATTACGGCAAAATTCAAACATATGCATCCGAAGCATAAGCCAGGTTTGAGTTTTCCTTCGTCAGGAAAACCGGATTTCAGGAAAATATCATTCGACTTTACTCCACAAGTGTTGGGTTTAGTCATTCAAAGCAATATTTGACAGTCCCACGACAGAGTGTTTTGCCAGGATTGTGAACCCATGATCTCTTCTCACCCCTTTCGTCCAGGTGGTCTTTTGATTCATTCCTTCAAGGTTTTTACCTTTACACCCGTCCGTGTATCTTTTCGATACCCATCCGTATTGAACCTCTTTACACCCGTCCGTGTATTTTTTTTCGATACCCGTCCGTATTGAACCCTTTTTACACCCGTCCGTGTATCTTTTCGATACCCGTCCGTATTGAACCCTTTTTACACCTGTCCGTGTATATTTTTGATGCCTGTCCGTATTGAACCCTTTTCACACACGTCCGTGTATCTTTTCGATACCCATCCGTATTGAACCCTTTTACACCCGTCCATGTATCTTTTCGATACCCGTCCGTATTGAACCCTTTTACACCCATCCGTGTATCTTTTTGATACTCGCCCGTATTGAACCATTTTTACACCCGTCTGTGTATCTTTTTGATACTCGTCCGTATTGAACCCTTTTTACACCCGTCCGTGTATCTATTCGATACCCGTCTGTATCTGATATCTTTGATTCTTTGACACCCGTCCGTGTTTATCCCCAGCATAGCTAACACTCGTCCGTGTTGTGACAGTGCAACATTTATTGCTTGTTCCCCAGTGGAGTCGTCCCCCTTTGAGGATTGCAAATTTCAGGTTTCTTTTGGTATTCAATCTCCGTGAATCCTTTGAACGCATAACAGCCGTTGCTATCATACCTTCAGGACCAAGTTGATTGAATAGGGGCAGCTGTAACACCCCAAAATTTGCTCTTTTGTTTTGAAGCTAATTGGCTTATGTTTCTTGCATTAGCATTTGTGCATAGCATTGGTTCTTAGCATGGGATCAAGGTACTTGGTTCATCTCAAAGGAGTCTCAAGCCTCAAGGTGTTTTGTGGAGGTCATCATATCTTCATAAGATCAAGAATGGCAAAGGATTTCAAGTGAATCTTTCCCTCCTAACCAGAGGGACCAAATTAGGGTTCTTGGGTTCAAAGAGCTTCTTGAGAAAACTTTGTGGATTCAAGCATGCTCTCATGGGTTCCATATGCTCACAAACACTCATAGAGGAAGGCTTGGCTAGTGGTTCATTATGGAAGATGTTCAGTGGGTCAGTTGCTTGTGAACCAAGAAAAGTCAACTGTAAGGAGGAAAGTCAACCATGGAATTTTGAGGTCCTCTTCATGATTTTTAAGGTCTTATGCCCTTATATGGTCCTCAAATGTCAAGATTCATGTCATTCATCAAGAGTCAAGAGTTTGTACAAAAGTTACTATTTTTGGAAAATGACCTATAATGTGAAACTTCCATTTTTGGCAACTTTTCAAACCATCTTCAACTTGATTTTTCATCATCAGAGAAGCTTCAAATGAATTTTCCTTAAACATGAAAGTTGAAGATCTCCCTCTCCCCTTTCCAAGAAGTACTAGATTATCTCTATAGCATTTGTGAAACTCAAGTTATGATCAAAAGAAGGCAAGGTGCTTTTTAGGGTTTTCTCATGTATCCATTTTTCCACCTTTTGCATTTTGGTTCAAAATGACTTGTACTGACCTCTAATGCTTCAAGTCATATTGCAACATCCAAGTACACATCCTAAGGACCATTTTTGACCCTTGAATCACTCCAATCCGTGCCATGTACTTCACGAATTTCACAAAATGCAAATTTGCAAGATGGATTGAATCTCACAAATCAGACCACTACAAAGCCCAAACCCAATTCAGATGTGATCAGCAAGAGAAATGTCAATGACTCATCATGAAAAGCATGACAATGCACGTGTGGATTAGTGGTTTCATCATAACTTTCATTTTTGCAAATCACTTTGGATAGCCTTAATCAAGGGATTAATCAAACCCTAATCATGCTCAGAGCTCTAACCAAGTGTATATAAGGATACTCACACCTTCATTCACACCTCATGCACTCTCATTTGCTCTGAATTTCATTTTTCACTCAAAACTTTCCTTCTTTGAAACTCACTCCTCACAAGGGTTTCTGAAGAACTTTTTCCATATTCTTGATCCACATACTCCATAGAACAAGAATCAACCATTGTTTGAAGCTCTACGCAAGGTTTTCATCAGATTCGAATTTGAGTTGCTAACTTTCAAAATCCAAGATCCAGCTTAATTCAAGCCTCTAATTGCATTTATTTTGCAATCAGAGGTCCTAAGGAGTAGATCTGCAGCTTTCTGAAGGATTTCTTGGTGTATTTTGAGCTCTACAAGTTTCAGGTTAGTGTGATTTTCTTGATCATAGAACTCAGTTTTCTTGTGTGCCTAAGGATCCTTATGCTTTGCTGATCATGATGATATGTTTAGATTTAAATTTGGACGTGTATTATGGCTGAATCATGGATCTGAAAGTTTTGAGTGAGAAATGTTTTGCTTCGATTTGGTTTATACATGTATGATCTGTTGAAACAAATTGCATATCTGAAATCCTTGTGAAATTCTGAGTTGAATGATTGTGGAGTTTTTTATTTCTGGAAGATTATTGTTGGATCTCCGTTTGGTGTTGCCGGAGAAAACGACCGGAGCTAGGGCTCCGGCGTCTGGTTAATTTGCAGGTGATCTGAGTTTCAAGGTTGGAGATGAAATCTGGACCGTTGGTGGTCCAGATATGATGGTTCATGTTTAGCCACTTCATCTATTTTTCACGTGTTTTCATTAATGTGTGTGTGTGTGTGCTAATCCATGTTTAATATCATGTGCTTCAAATCCTGACCCTTGATCTTGTATAATCTTTGATCTGCTGACTGATTGATATGCGTTAGATTGATCTGATGGTTTATGGTTTGCCAGCGCATTAAAAATCTCACATGCTTCTCACGTGGCTTGTTTTTTTCCATTTTAATCTGTTTGTGTGCTTCCCTATGTGTGTTTTGGTGTGCGTGTGATCCTGACCATTGATGTTGCTTACTTTGTGTCTGATTGATTGAATAATATACGTTGGATCAATCAGAGGGTGTGTGGGAGTCAAGGTTGTTGACTGGACTCTATTTTCTTTTCCCACCCCCTTTATCTGAGCCCATTTTGTTTTAAACGTGTGAATTGCTTATGTTGCACCCCCTGGCTTCTTCATTTTCTTTTTATTTTATTTAATTGTTTCATTCTCATTTTTAATTGTTAAAATTAGTTTAATGCATCAAAAAATTATGAAAAAAATCATGAAGCATCTTTGGAATTTTATAAAAATTTTTCAAATTTTATTTTTCCATTTTATTTTATTTTGTGCATCTGAATTAATTGTTTGATTAATTTCCTTTGGAATTGTCTCAATTGTGCACACCCTGCCTTGTTGATTTTTGTTCTCATCATTGGTGTATGATTTGCATCCCATTCTTTTTGTATACTTCAGAGGACACTTTGAGGTTCCTAAAAATATTTTTCTCATATTTTTAAACTCATTTCATTTTGTATTTTAGTCCCTCTATTTGTGCATTGTTCTTCTTTGTTCTTATGCAACTTTAAAGCATTGTTTGAGGTACTTAACCTGTGAATTTTTGGGTGATCTTTTGGCATGTTGCTAGCTTATGACTTAGGTCACTTAGGTTTTAATTCAACAATTTTTGAATGTCATTCGATATATGTTTGATTATTTGTACTTAAGTGAATTATGCATGATCATCTCTTGACATCTCTTAACCCTAATTGCTTTGCCATGCTTGTTGGGTTGAGTTTCTTTGTGATTCTTTGCATGAGTATTTGATATGATGTTTACCCCTGGTTGAGGTCCCTTATGACCAAATTTTGCAATTTGTGGATCATGTTTGGGTATGCTTTAAATGCTTGTACTTTGACTTCCTTTTGTGGACTTTCTTTGGTGCATAATGTTTCATGTTTTGATCTTCTCTTGCACATGAGAATTGATTATGATGGTATGATCTTGGTTCTGACTTGCTTTCATCTTCATATTATTTTTCTCATTTTATCTTGATATGAAGTTCATTGGTGCTTAATTGTGCATTCTATATAAGTATGCTTGCATTCTTTTATGATTACTTTTGCATGCTTACTTGAGATGTTTTGCATGATCTTTGAGACTTGTTTATTGATGTAAGTTGGATATACTTGATATGATGTGCTTGCTGCACTATCTTGTTTCTTATCTCATCCTTCTCTTTCTCATTCTTCTCTTTCACTCTCTTCCCCCTATGAATCTCAAGACTTGTTTAAGTCTTGGATTCTCTCCCTTTAGAGCTACCTAGTCCAACTTAATTTTTTATTAAGCTTGGAGTAGGATTAGCATTAGGTTTTAGGTAGTTGTCCCTCCTAAGCCTCACTAACCATAGGTCACCCTTGCATAATAACATTAGGACTCTTAGTTTCCCTTTAGAGTTTCCTTTGGGTCTTCTCTCTTCTCATCTCAAAACTTCTCGAAAACACTTAATAAAGATAAAGTGTATTGCGCACGAGCCTTAAGCATGGGGAATGAGAAATGAGGGGCTTCCTCTCATCTTTCTAGAGTGCTTAGCAGGCATCCTGTCTTGGGACGATTCATTAAGTATTCGTCCCTGTGCCCTAGACTTTGGTCCAATGCAAGTTCTGAACTAACTTAAAAAGAAAGCACTTCTATCTAAAAAACACAAAAACAAATTCAAATATTTTTATCCTTCAGGATTGTTGGGTTTCAAATTTCATTTTCAGAAAAGAGCTCGTCGCTCACGTGAAAAACACTTACCCATCCGTGGTCGTACCCACGAACTACATTAGCTCTGATTCCTCTCTCTCGTCCGATTGAGGATATGTAGGCACAAGACAGCGATTGTCTTGGCGAGCAACCTTCCCCCACAGTTCCCATCTGAACTACGTTGACTATGACTTTCCCATTGCACTGAGGGAGTACGTAGGCCTAGGGCATCGAATATGTCCTACCGAGTCTGTCTTAGTCACCCCCATCCCCGTTTTCTTTTGTTCAACCATAGATAGTAGGACAGCTCACCCTCCGTTTAGACAACAAGCGTGGATCCCATCGATTACGATGGATGCGTGGGGTGCTAACACCTTCCCCTTGCATAACCGACTCCCGAACCTGGACTATGGTTGCGATGACCATGTCTTTCCCCTTTTCTCTTTAGGTTTACGCAGTGTTTCCTTTCCCTCTCTCGGGATAAATACACATTGCTGGCGACTCTGTGTTTTCTGCGCCACTCTCGCGTTTGTACCGTTGTATGCGAATCTTTCGGGAACAACACCGATATTTAATCCTCTTGCACCCCGAATGCCCGAATACCTTTACCATTCACACCTTCAAGTCCAAGAAGATTAAATAGGGGCATCTGTCATACCCCAAATTTTGACCACTAAGATTCCCCATCATTGTGCAAACCATCATCACAATATGGATGAACCATCATACCTCATAAGTCTCCCCAAAGATGGGTGAGCATCCACTACAATCAAACTTAGGGTTTCAAGCCCTCTTAGAGCTCTTAGACAAAGGATCAATCAACTTGTCTAAGCCTCTCAAACATCCACAATGGATCAAGAGAACTCCCACATCAAGGATCAAGCACAAGGCTGCAACATTCCAAGTGGATCAAGCCTCAAGATCCCCAGTGTCACCAAATTAGGGTTTTGGTCGACCAAGGCCTCCAGATGGAATTTTTCCTCTGGACATGAGCCAATGCTTCAAAGTATAACCCAATATACTCTAAGGGACATCATAAACCCAATCATCAAGTCAATTTGGCCTCAGGGGATGCATTTATAAAAAATCAGGAATTAGGGTTTCCTGACCTAATTCACCCCTAAGTTGACTTTTGGGACAAAACATGAGCCAATACCTCAAGACATTATTTAAGGATCTCTAATAAACTACATTGATCCATTTGCAATAATGGATTGATCCAAGAAGCTTGATTCACAAGTTTCAATTTCATCAGGACCACAATTAGGGTTTTGCAAGAAAAGTCAACTCTGCCTTTGACTTTTGACCAGGACATGCTCCCAAACCTTGGGAAATGATTCAATACACCCTATAACACCTATGGAATCAATCCATCAAGTTTTATTTAGGTCAAGGACTTGATTTCATAGAGGATCGCACAGTTTGGAATTCATTTGATAAAAAGTTTACTGTGCCCAAAAGTCAAAGTTTGACTTTTTGATTTTTTGATAAATTATGGTTCCCTAACCCTCAAATGATGTTAATGTGTGATTGGAATCATCATTCATCAGGAAAAATCAATAAAAGTGGGATAACATGAAAAAGGGGTAACCATAAAAAACTTAGAAATTTTCTAAGTTATGGAACAAAGTGGCTAGGGTACCAACTTCCAAGGATCATAATTTGTGATTCAAGCAACCATTTTGGTTGGTCCAAATCTGGATTTGTAGCTCTCATGGTACTCTAGAAAAGCTTCAACTACACCTCACTCTAATTCATTGTGGATTCTGAGTTATGATTGGATCAAAATCACTAAAAACATGAAAGTACAACTTTTCCAACACATAGACAAAATTCTGTCCAAGACATATTTTGTTGAAAACACCAAAACTTGTGGGATTTTTTCACACAGTTCTAAGCTGAAACAATTCATGATGTAAACATCAAAGTTGTTGTACATGTTTCCTACAATCCAAGCAACTCACTAGCATTAAACAACTCCACTTGAGCCAAGAGTTATGGCTGCTACAACACACAATGGCAAGGCTGTCATGAAAAATCAGTTTGTGAGATTTCTTGTCTTGCAGGATTTTGAGCCAAAGACCAAGGATCTCTATGTCACAGTCATCTAATATGATCCTAATCCAACTGATCCAACTGATAAAGCTAAGTCAAAAAGCCAAGGGATCTTCCAACTTGAGATTAATGCATTTTGGCACATTATGCCTTGAATTCAAAGGCATTTATGTGAAATAGGGCACTTTCAACAAAGCCACTCTCCTCAGTCAAGTTCTCTGCTTAAACAACAATTAAAACATCTGAAGAATGTGGATTTGGTCAAGACATAAACCTGCTCTTGGGAGAGGCTAGTTGCCTTGCATGAGAAGAAATGCCACCAAGCCAAAGCCATTAAATGTGATCTGATCCAGCAGCCATTCACTATTCCTCCAAGACAAGAGTTGATCACCTATAAATAGAGGTTCTCACTGATCATTTAAACTACACCAAAGCAGCTTACCACATTGCTTTCTCTCATTCTCTCTTAAGTGCCAAATTTCTTTGTTTTTGAGCAACCACCATCAGGTTTTGAGTTGTAGCCTTAAACAATCCAATCCAATTGCTCAAACACATCACATATGATGTATATGAGGTGTTCAAACACTTAAATCATCTCTGTAACACCTCTAGCTCAAAATCACCCTTCAACCAAGCCATTATGCATCCATTCTGCAGTTGGATTCCTCCAACCTGATCCAAAGATTTCCAAAGTGTTCCAAGGCTTGCAATCCGCTCAACAACATCCATTGAAGTTGTAGGGATCATCAAATCACTTCTAGAACACCATCTGTGCAGATTTCCATTTCAGCTTGCATCAAGGTAAGCCTCAAAACTCTCATAACATTATCCATGCATATTTCCTCGCATGATACTTTTGCCAATTGCTTGTCCTCATATGTTGAGTGTTTCCCCTCAATCAATTGTTGTTTACAATTCGTATATAGGATTTCATTGAGTTCATGCCAATTTTAGGGTTCTTCAGGTTTTAACTTATTATGTTCTGATTTAATCCACTTCAACAAAATTGAGTATTGCCATCATATTCCGTGTTAAATAACGCATGAAATTTGTGTTTGAATCATGACAAATGGTTGAGAAATAAGTGAGATAGAAAGCTTCAGGCATCTGAGCCAAGGAAGGAGATGGCCATGGCACCATTCTTCAGGTTTTCCAACCAAGTTTGCCTTATATTTTTCCCGTTCCAAATGTTTAATGAATTGGCATTGCGCCCCAGTGGTTGATCAGCTGGTTTATGAGTATTGGCAAGCGAGAGGTCTGTGGTTCGAATCCCCCTCGCCCCAGACCTCTTTTTTATCACTTGTTTTATTTTTATTATTTTTCATATTTATTTTAATGATTTGAAAAATTAATAACTCTCTCAATTTTTATCATTTTTTATTGGTTCTTTTTGCAAAAAATCACAAAAATGTTGAAATATTTTATTCCATAAAAAAAATCAAATTTATATTATTTATTTAATATAGTTGGTATTTTTGTAAATAAATTCATTTTATTTGTTTTTAAACATTTAAAAAATGAATATTCATCTTGAAAAAAAAAAAAAAATGAGTTTTAAATGATCTTGTGATTAAAACCTCATTTTTAAAACCTTAACCAAAAATCACAGGTGGTTTATTTAAACCTATTTTGTAATTTTATCATTTTTTATTAATTTTCTTTGAAAAATTACTTTTAAAAAGTGAAAATTAGGGTTTCTTTGATTTTTAATCATACTCAAATATTTCAAAACACTCATGGGCCTCTAATAGAGTGTAAGACCCAATCCTTTTTTAAACCAAAATAATTTGGGCCTCAGTTATTGTATAAGACCCACTGCAATTTCAAAAATATCGACGTGATCGCAATTTCAAAACGAGAATCATCCGGGCCTACCCTAGTGTTGTAAGTCCCATTTTTTTTCTTTAGATAACTCTTTGGGCCTCTTGAGAGAGTGTAAGTCACATCCTTTCATAAATGAAAACTATTTTGGGCCTCAGTGTATTGTATAAGTTCCGATACCGTCGAAAAAGTTCGGCATAATCGTCGCCCTTTTTAAACAAAAACCCTGGGCCTCTCCTTGAGTTGTAAGTCTCATCTCTTGTACAAAAATAAACTTTGGGCCTCTAATAGAGTGTAAGACCCATCCACTTGTACAGAAAAACTTTTTGGGCCACACATATTGTATAAGTCCCTCTGTACAGTTTTTAAAACAACGGTGCGATCATCGTTAAAACTTGGGCCTCTCCTTGAGCTGTAAGCCCCAACAATTTTTTCAAAGCACTTTCTCCTTTGATTTTGAATTCAAATATATGTTTTTATCAAAACTTTCTTTGTTGAACAACTAACAAAACAACATGGAAGCTCTACAACGGGTAAGTGTTTATCCGCTTTCGTTTACCGCTTTCATATGTATATACCTGTATTGTGGGACTGTTTCACTGTAAGTCTTCTTTCACATACGTGTCACACATCCACTGTGTAATACTAGTATAGTTATTTAGAGTTTTCCCCAACAACTACGTCCAACACTAGGTAAAGCCGTGTTGGTCACTCTTAAATACAAACAAAACTAGATCTCCCATAGGATTCCAGATATAGTCTTCCCTCCTCTTGGGGTTAAACAATATGGAACAAAGAGAAATGCAGTATTCTCGGTGAACCTTTTCTTAGACTGTCACCCTTAGAAATTTTCAAAGAAACTCTAACTCCCCAGAGATGATCTTTTCTCCGTGAATGGCATCTCTTGAGTTTCTTCCAAATCCTTGAACTTTCCTGGAATGATCTCTTCTCCGTGAATTGCATTTCTTGAACTTCTCTTGGTTTGGGGACCCACAGGCTTCCTAAAAGCATCCCCGCCTCCTCTTGGGCTTGTACAAGGACCCTTCGGCTTCTTAGAAGTTCTCATTCCTTCTCTTGGGCTTAATACAAGGACCCGAACGACCTCTTAAAGGTATAAGATAGAACTTAGTCATACTTTGCTAGAGCAGTCTTTCTAGCATCAAAACTCCAGCTATTTTAGGGTTGATACTCATCCCTTAATGCCCGTGCCTCCTCTTGGGCATCATACAAAAGATAAAACTCTAGACTTGGACAGTCTAAACCTCTTGAGTCTCAAAGACATACATAAGTTCCTTTAAAACATAGGAAAAAACACTGATCGCCCTGGATCAAGCTCCAGCAGAAACCCGGTCTCTCTCATGAGAGTTCCCCACACTTGGACCTACCTTAGAATCTAAACAATCCTCAGCAGTAAGTCAGCCTCCTCTTGGGCTTTGTACAAATGACTCTCCCTAGCAGGGCTAACCTTTTCAGACTCTCTTGTTGAATCAACAACCTTTTTTGCCTCTATCTTGGGCTTTGTACAAGACATATATAAAACACTCTCTTGTTGAGTATAAAAGACTCTCTTGTTGAGTCAACTTTTAGCCTCCGTCTCGGGCTTTGTACAAGACATATAAAACACTCTCTTATTGAGTCAACCTTTTTAGCCTCCGTCTTGGGCTTTGTACAAGACATATAAAAAACACTCTTGTTGAGTGTAAAAGACTCTCTTGTTGAGTCAACTTTTAGCCTCCGTCTTGGGCTTTGTACAAGACATATAAAGCACTCTCTTGTTGAGTCAACCTTTTTAGCCTCCGTCTTGGGCTTTGTACAAGACATATAAAAAAAACTCTCTTGTTGAGTATAAAGGACTCTCTTGTTGAGTCAATCAACTTTTAGCCTCCGTCTTGGGCTTTGTACAAGACATATAAATCACTCTCTTGTTGAGTATAAAAGACTCTCTTGTTGAGTTAATCTCCTTTTAGCCTCAATCTCGGGCTTCGTACGAGACAGCAAATCACTCTCTTGTTGAGTATAAAAGACTCTCTTGTTGAGTTAATCACCTGTTCAAGACTCTCTTGTTAAGTCAACCTTTTTAGCCTCCATATCGGGCTTTGTACAAGACGCATACCAGCACTCTCTTATTGAGTCAAACTCAGTTCAGCCTCCATCTTGGGCTTTATACAAGATACATTATCCCCAACAGAGTCAAAATCCCTTTTAGCCTCAATCTCGGGCGTTGTTAAGATAGAAAGAACATTTTCCCCGGAAAAGTCAACTTCTAGCCTCCTCTTAGGCTTTGTATAAAGAAAACCCCGGTTGAGTCAATCAACCTTTTAGCATCAAAGTTATGCCTTGCTCACAACATACAAACATCAACCACTCCTCTAGATTCACATCTTGGGCTTTGAACAAAATTCAAAGCACCTTTAGCTTCATGTCTTGGGCTTTGAACAAGACACCAAAACAACCTTTTTCCTCCCATAGAATAGAAGGAACTACGATCGCTCTGATTTCCCTGTTTCAGGAATACGTAGGCATAAGATTGCAATAATCTTAGCGAGCATACTAATCGAACAACCCAAAATCCAGTACCTCCATACATCAATCAAGAAGCATTAGACCTAACATCTTACAAAAAAAAAACCTCACAAATAGTCCAAACACTGTGTTTTTAAACAAATAACCTAAGACAGACCCCCCTTTTGATAGCATCTGTAAACCAACAGTTTTGACTGTTTAACCTCAGTATGCAAGCAGGGTTAATTGGAGACATCTATTTCCCTTCCTTAATCAGCTTAACAGGAAAAAAATGAATCGAACTGTAGTACCAAAGCGATAGTGATTCAAAACCACAAAAATCGCGCTACAGTCTGCTCGGAATATAATCAAGGATGTTACCTCGTGCGAGCAGCCCTTCAAAGTCAGTTGGCTCCCAAAGAGATTCAACCGTGTCCGAGTTCTAGATCAATAAACTGGACGCCAGACTATTTCGCTGATCAGATTAAGGATGTTGTCGTGATCTCTGATCGCGAAAGGACCAAAGATGTTTGTACCATCATCCCTCTACTTGACGAATCAAAGGTTCTTAACCAGGAATTAATTGAAGTTACTTACGACAGTCAGAGAAATCAGAAGGCTCCTGTAGTTATCTATCTACCGGGACCAGTGTCGTACAAATCTGATAAGGCGATCCTTTACAAATACGTTGCAACAACAATTGAGAATGGAAAGGAAATTCCATTACCCTCCGTCGTGAATATTGCAGACATTAGTCGAGTAACACGGAGCGGTCGAATCTTCAACAGAAGAGTTGGAGAACCTAACAGAGAAAAGGAACCTCAAACGGAAATTCCTGATCAACCGGTCGGTCAATCTAGTAATCCCGACCTTTCAAAGAACGATGATGAGATGCTGAAGCTCATCCAAAGGAGTGAATACAAAATTGTTGATCAGGCCTTTGTTGATCGGTCCTCACACTTTCCAAGTCACTTTCTAGGTCATGGACATCCGAGCAACATACAGATGTTTGTTGGGAAGACTTTGGATACACCAGGCTGGGGCAGTCACTTCGACACTTCACCAGAAGCTGAAGTTCGTCAAGAATGAATAACTCGTCAAGGTCTGTGGAGAACAAGCATTGATCGTGAGTAACCTATCATTGTCCACTGGGGTGGAACCTGAGCAGGTTGTTGGAACTCAGTTCCAGGTACTTTTGGTAAGCAATGAGAATCAATTAGAGAAGGGAACATCAATATCCTCTTACAAAGATGCTCTCGAAGTGATCAAAAGTAACAATGCAAAGGGATGAGGGAAGCTTGTCATTCCTACTGATAATAAAACAAAGAAGGGTCTTAGTTTTTCTTCAAATTGTACCCAGACAGCTACTAATGATGAAAGTCTTCATCCCATTCAGAACTTCTTCCATAGTGGAGGTTTCCTTCACCCAGCATCTCAAAAAGTACATACCATCAACGAGGGAGAGTCCTCCGACACGGATGAAGAGTGGAAGTCCTATCTTAACAAGGATGGTTATATGTCTTAGGAAGAAGCACCTACACCATTCTGTTTCCCCACGCAGGGTCCGAGATATATACCAACGTCAGACATCAAAATGATCTACAGAGATTATGATCCGGAAGGATGTCATGCTCCACCAAACTCATTAGAGGAAGACACTCTAATAAAAGACAACTTTGACCAAGACTATTATGGCCCGATGGATGGTCTGCCTATTTGGCAGCCGTACCCAGGAGACTTGGGACAAGAAAATCAGCCGAACAATGAAAATCAGCTGAGCATCATTGGAAAAAATACCTGCGTCCCCACCATGTCATGGGATCAACACTCAGGTCATTCAGAAAATATCCAGTACGATGATGAATTTGCAAAGTTTGCAGGACTAGAATTCATTGACTATGCTTTTTCCGAGGTCAACGTCATCGAGAGAGATGACTCCTCCAGTTCCAAAGAAGTGTGGGACACCCTGGGACAACCAAGTGGTAAATACGACTTCATGGTCAAGTATACCGCTCCCAAAAGCTCTCGTATCAGGCTCAAAGACATCCAGCCAACTGGATGGGGAAATCCACCTTAGAGCACGAATACTATGCAAAATACAACTGAGGAATCCTCCTACGACAACTCTGCCTGGGAGACAGATTCCAATGATCCTGCTCCACCAGAAATCAGCATTATTTCTGAAGACAATTCAATGAAGGTACCAGACTTTGTGATTCACCGAGGAGTTCGCCGCCAATGGGTTACAGTTGATGTTCTGAAGATTGTTCATAAGTTGAAGTAATTGCCATCTTTGTTTTAACCTTTCACCCTACCCAGGTGAAACGAATGTTTTAATAGGGCTCACTTTTTGTAAATATCCATCTTCGCTTCGCCCAAAGTGACAGAGTTTTGTTTTATAGGGCTGTAGTTTCAAGAATCGACAAGTTCATAAATAAAATAACGTCGTTCTGTAATTTCCGCATTAATTGATGTTTTCTCTTTTCGCTTTTCAGAAAATGGTAATCCTAAAAAACAATTCAAACAATAAAAACAAGCAGTAAAAAAAATATTTTACACTGCACACACTCTTGCATTTTCTCAATCTCTTCTAAAAACAATCATCATGTCATGCAGATTGCTTGTTTTAAACCCCATTGAAACGTACGATCCGATGCCTTCTCCCAACTTTGAATTCCCGGTATTTGAGGCTGAAGAAGAAGATAACGAAGAAGTTCCAGAGGAGATCTCCCAATTACTCAGACAAGAGGAAAGGTCCATTAAACCTCACAAAGAGCCATTGGAAACGGTCAACTTGGGTTCAGAAAAAGAGAGAAAAGAGGTCAGGATTGGGGCACTGCTCAGTTCATCTGTCAAAGAAAGTTTGACAAAGCTTCTCAAAGAGTTTCCCAATGTTTTCGCTTGGTCCTACCAGGACATGCCAGGGTTGGATACCAGCATCGTGGAACATCATCTACTGTTAAGATTAGAATGTCTGCCAGTAAAACAGAGGTTGAGACAGACTCATCCAGACATGGCCATCAAAATCAAAGAGGAAGTACAGAAACAGATTGAAACAGGTTTCCTCGCCACATCAGAATATTCTCAATGGTTAGCCAACATCGTACCAGTTCCAAAAAAAGACAGAAAAGTTAGAATGTGTGTAGACTACAGGGATTTGAATAAAGCCAGTCTAAAGGATAAATTTACCTTACCACACATTGACATGTTGGTCGACAGTACAGCAAAGTTCAAAGTTTTCTCCTTCATGGATGGATTCTCGGGCTATAATCAGATAAAAATGGCGCCGAAAGATATGGAGAAAACTTCGTTCATTACCCCATGGGGCACTTTTTGTTACAAGGTAATGTCGTTCAGGTTGAAGAATGTCAGGGTAACCTATCAAAGGGCCATGACTACTCTATTTCATGACATGATACACAAGGAAATCGAGGTATATGTGATGACATGATTGCCAAATCTAAAACAGAGGAGGATCATGTGACCCACCTGTCAAAACTATTTGAGCGGTTGCGAAAGTACACACTCCGTTTGAATCCTAATAAGTGTACATTCGGTGTTCGCTCAGGGAAACTTTTAGGGTTCATCGTCAGCCAGAAAGGAATTGAGGTTAATCCTGACAAGGTCAAGGCAATTCAATAAATGCCTTCTCCAAACACTGAAAAACAAGTTAGGGGATTCCTGGAACGTTTGAACTACATATCCAGATTCATATTCCTCATGACCGCGACATGCGCGCCGATCTTCAAATTACTCAAAAAGAATCATGACTGTGTTTGGACAGAAGACTGTCAAACTGCCTTCGACAGTTTTAAGGAATACCTGTTGAACCCGCCGATTCTATCACCTCCAGTGGAAGGAAGACCACTGATCATCTACTTAACAGTCTTGGAAGACTCAATGGGTTATGTACTTGGCCAATAAGATGAAACCAAAAGGAAAGAGTCTGCCATTTACTATTTGAGCAAGAAATTCACCAACTGCGAGATTCGGTACACTATGCTTGAGAAAACTTGCTGTGCTTTGGCTTGGGCTCCCAAATGTCTTCGCCAGTATATGATTCGTCACACTACTTGGTTAATCTCCGAAATAGATCCGATTAAGTATGTCTTTGAAAAGCCTGCTCTCACGGGAAGGATTGCCCGTTGGCAGATGTTGTTATTAGAATACGACATCGAGTACCATGCTCAGAAAGCCATCAAGGGAAGTATTTTACCGATCATTTGGCTCATAAACCGATTGAAGATCAAGAATCAATCAGATTTGACTTCCCAGACGAAGATGTTATGTATTTAAAAATGAAAGATTGCGATGAACCACTACCCAATGAAGGGCCAGAACCAGGTTCCCAATGGGGACTAATCTTTGAAGGAGCTATTAATCATTATGGAAACGGAATTGGGGCAATCATCATAACACCTCAGGGTACCCACATTCCTTTCACAGCCAGACTAACATTCAAGTGCACAAACAACGAGGCAGAATACGAAGCTTGTATCATGGGTCTCGAAGAAGCTATTGTCTTGAGAATCAAGAACTTTGATGTATATGGCGACTAGGCCCTGATTATAAATCAGATCAAAGGAGATTGGAACACATACCAATCAGGGCTGATTCCTTACAAAGAATACGCGAGAAGGTTGTTACCATTCTTCAACCGAATTAAGTTTCAGTATATCCCTCGTGAAGAGAATCACATGGCTCATGCATTAGCCATTCTCTCTTCCATGATTAGTGTAGGTCAATGGAACGACATACCTAATATTGACATAATGCGCCTTGAGAGGCCCGCTTACATCTTCACGATTGAAGCAGTCATAGACGACAAACCTTGGTATCACGATATCAAATGCTTCCTTAAAAAACAAGAGTATCCACCTGGGGAATCCAGAAAGGACAGAAAAACCCTCAGAAGGCTAGTAGGCAATTTCTTCCTGAGCGGTGATACACTCTATAAGAGAAACTTTGACATGGTCTTGCTCCGATGTGTAGACAGACCAGAAGTGGACATGTTGATAAAAGAAATTCATGAAGGATCCTTTGGCACTCATGCCAATGGACATACAATCGTGAGGACAATTCTGTGAGCAGGATATTATTGGATGAGAATGGAATCCGAATGCTACAAGTACATGAGGAGGTGTCACAAGTGTCAGATATACTTAGACAAAATCCATGTACCGCCAACGCATCTCAAAGTTCTTTATTCCCCATGGCCGTTTTCCATATGGAGAATCGACATAATTCGCATGATCGAACCCAAAGATTTAAATGGACATCGGTTCATCCTAGTAGCCATTGATTACTTAACCAAGTGGGTCGAAGCAGCATCATATGCCAATGTAACCCGACAAGTGGTGGTCCAATTCATTAAAAACAATATCATCTGCCGTTATGGTGTTCCAAGCCAGATCATTACTGATAATGGATCCAACTTGAACAATAAGATGATGAAAGAGTTCTGCGTTGAGTTCAAGATCAAACACCATAACTCATCTCCCTACCGACCTAAGATGAACAGAGCGGTAGAAGCAGCTAACAAGAACATCAAGAAGATCGTTCAAAAGATGGTTGTAACCTACAAAGACTGGCACGAAATGCTACCCTTTGCTCTTCACGGTTATCGCACATCTGTCCGCACTTCAACAGGGGAAACCCCTTTATCTCTAATATATGGCATGTAGGCAGTGCTCCCCATAGAAGCAGAGATCCCATCAATCCGGGTATTGATGGAAGCTAAGCTAACGAAAGCTGAATGGTGTCAAAGTCGACACGACGAACTGAATCTGATCGAAGAGAAGCGAATAACGGCACTATGCCATGGTCAGTTGTATCAGTAAAGAATGAAGAAGGCGTTTGACAAAAAGGTCTGACCTCGCGTCTTCAGAAAAGGAGACCTTGTGCTAAAAAAGATACAATCATTTCTCACTAATTCCCGGGGCAAATGGACCCCGAATTATGACGGCCCCTACGTGGTCAAGAAAGCCTTCTTAGGCGGCACCTTGAGACTCGCAACCATGGACGGAGAGGAATTTGCTTACCCCATGAATGTTGACGTAGTCAAGAAATACTTCGCCTAAATAAAAAAAAAGAACATCTCGGTGGATTGAAAACCCAAAAGGGCGGTCCAGGCAAAAATTAGAGACATACGCAAAAATCATCCCGATGGATTGGAAACCTCAAAGTACAATCCAGGCAAAAGTTAGGGATTAATGGCAAGTAACTACATCTGGTCAGTTCAGCTCCTCAGTAGTCATGCAATTAGGATGTCCCGAATTCAAAGTTGGTAGAAGGATAATGGTCGTTATGTTTCAATGCAGCCCTTTTCCCTTAAATTACCATTTTCTAAACTTTGTAGATACTCTATGGAATCACGCGCTTGGATGATTTCCATCATATCAATAAAATTTGAGCCCTAATGCTTTTGTTTGCAATTCTCATTTGTGTTAACTTTATAGAACGACATTTTAATATGATCAACGATTCCTGAAATAAAACAAAACTGAATTTACCTGTAAAATTTTTTCTGCTTTTTAAATAAAGATGATAATTTCTTTGGACTGTTGAACATCGAAAGAACATCGATCGCTTCTCCAGAAGAAATCGAACCTCAAAGTGCAGAATCAAAGTACTCCTTCTAAACCAGTACGCCTGAATGAAGGATCAGCTGTGTCAGATGCGAATGTTCCGTCCGACATCCCCGACAGAGTTCTACTCTCCTAAGCCCGACCAACGATTGTTCCCCCACAGGGACTATCTCTCCTAAGCAAGGCAGGATTGCTATTTTGAACCCAGTGGTACTTTTCGTCCCCCTTCGTGGCTGAGTATCTAGTCGTGTTCATCTATTAGTCTGTATGTCGCGTCAGTTTCATCAGCATATACATACATACATCATGCATTATTGATTCATACATGTTCATATTGCATCACTACCACGCTAGTCGGTCTTACCCGCTAGTAATAAAAGTCCTCTTGTCAATTGAGTTGTCAGTTCCTTCCTCGTCAGGAAGTGAATCATCTAAGCAGTTTATCTCCATTAGAGATGGTCTTCGACCACTTTGATAACTTGAACCTCTAAAAAGCGAGAGAAATTTCGACAAACATTACTCTTCGACATTGAAGATGATATCTTCGCTTTCCCGGATTAAGGAAAATCTCCAGAGAAAGCCTCTTAGTCAAAGATTCGGCAGTACAGCAGTTTTTCTCCGGTAAATTCACTGACGAAAAGGTCATTAGCGCCTCAGGATTGGATTACATCACATGGTATTTCTCCAAGAAGATCTCGGAGAAAAATATGATGTAATATCCCCAAGCAAAAAGCAGTCTCTCAAGAGACTCGTTTTCCCGGGTAGAGTCAACAAATGGCGTCTCCAATAGAGAAGTTTGTACACCTCTGCAGCTCAGGTGAATGGGTTCCCCAGCAAGTCTGACATCAAAACTTCTTTCCATCAAATGGCATCTCCCCAGGAAAATCCGGCGAGAAGTTTGAGGAAAACCGCAACAAATAGCATTCCTTGTCAAGAAAGTTTATTGATAAAAGAAACTAAGACCAGTTCCTTGGTAGGAAACCAGGATCGAGGGGGAAGTTTGTATCAAAAATTGAGACCAGTTCTTTGGTATGAAACCAGGATCGAGGGGAAGTTTATTTCAGAAACTAAGACCAGTTCCTTGGTAGGAAACCAGGGTCGAGGGTAAGTTTATATCAGAAACTGAGACCAGTTCCTTGGTAGGAAACCAGGATCGAGGGGAAGTTTATTTCAAAAAAAGAAAACTGAGACCAGTTCCTTGGCTGAAGACCAAGATCGAGGGGAAGGTTACCTTTTCTAAGCATCATTGCTTAGAAAAAGAAGATGGATGGGCCCACTAGCATTCATAACCACCATCAAAATTTTGGGTATTATGATATTTAATCCTCTTGTACCCCGAATACTCAAATACCTTCGCCATTCACACCTTCAGGTCCAAGAAGATTAAATAGGGGCATCTGTCATACCCCAAATTTTGACCACTAAGATTTCCCATCATTGTACAAATCATCATCACAATATGGATGAACCATCATACCTCATTAGCCTCCCCAAAGATGGGTGAGCATCCACTATAATCAAACTTATGGTTTCAAGCCCTCTCAGAGCTCTTAGACAAAGGATCAATCAAGGAATGACATAATCTTTAACTTGTCTAAACCTCTAAAACATCCATAAAGGATCAAGAGGACTCCCACATCAAGAATCAAGCACAAGGTTGCAACATTCCAAGTGGATCAAGCCTCAAGATCGCCAGTGTCCCCAAATTAGGGTTTTTGGTCGATCAGGGCCTCAAGGTGGAAATTTTCCTCTGGGCATGAGCCAATGCTTCAAATCATAACCCAAAATACTCTAAGGGACATCATAAACCCCTATCATCAAGTCAATTTAGCCTCAGGGGATGCATTCATAAAAAATCAAGAATTAGGGTTTCTTGACCAAATTCACCCCTAAGTTGACTTTTGGGACAAAACATGAGCCAAGACCTCAAGAGATGATTTGAGGGTCTCTAACAAACCACATTGATCCATTTGCAACAATGGATTGATCCAAGAAGCTTGATTCACAAGTTTCAAGTTCATCAGAACCACAATTAGGGTTTCGCAAAAAAAGCCAACTGTGCCTTTGACTTTTGACCAGGACATGCTCCCAAACCATGGGACATGATTCAATACACCCTATAAAATCTATGAAATCAATCCATCAAGTTTGATTTAGGTCAACGATTTGATTTCATAGAGGATCGCATAGTTTGGAATTCATTTGATAAAAAGTCAACTGTGCCCAAAAGTCAAAGTTTGACTTTTTGATTTTTTGATCAATTATGGTTCCCTAACCCTAAAATGATGTTAATGTGTGATTGGAATCATCATTCATCAAGAAAAATCAAGAAAAGTGGGATAACTTGTAAAAGGGGGTAACCATAAAAAACTTAGAGATTTTCTAAGTTATGGAACAAAGTAGCTAGGGTACCAACTTCCAAGGATCATAACTTGTGATCCAAGCAACCATTTTGGATGATCCAACAATGGATTTATAGCTCTCACGGAATAATTTAAAAGTGTCAACTACACCTCACTCCAATTCTTCATGGATTTTTAGTTATGGAGTGACCAAAATGACAAAAACATGAAAATGTAGGGGCATTTTTCACTTGGATCCAAAAAGTGTCAAGACAAATTATGATCACACATATGTTGTATCATATGAGAGCTTTCCAAAATGGCTAAGAACTCCATCAAATCCCATTTCAGCTAAGAGTTATGACAATGGCAATATGCCTTCCTGTAATTGTCATGGCTTGGCAGATTTGTGCATTTTGCTCGATTTGATCAAATTGTACAAATGACAAACAAGTTTATCCATCTGAACACCTCAGGGGGAGACCAAGGAGGAAAAAACACTGATCCATAAGTCTCCCAAGTCTTTGGAACCAAAAGTAGCATGCCAAACCTAGAAATTCCTAAAAAGGGGACAAGACTCCAATTTTGTTTTGGAGCATTCAATGGATGCACCAAGGTGACATGAACCGAGCCTTTTCCAACTGAATGAGTCAAGGATGATCTCTGAACTAGGGAACCAAAGGCCTGTACTCTAACCTCTAGTCAATGGCTAGAGGAGACTTGAGATTCCTAAATGATCCAATTGGCCACAGACCTGTACCAGTTGCCATTCACTATTGCTTGCAAAACAAACTTGCTCTACTATAAATAGAGCTCATTTGTGCTTAGTTTAAGTACACTAAAGCCATCAAATTGATGCTTTCCTCAAAATCTCTTCTTTCACTCCAAAATTTCCTTCCAAAGCAAGTCACTATCGGGTTTTGAGTTTGAGAGCCATTCCAACTAAATCAATCACACAATCACCTCATAAACATCATATAGAAGTGATCCAAACGCTTAAACCACATCTGGAACGCCCATTTCACAAAATCACCAGCCAATTGCTCAAGGTTTTAACCAAGTTGCAGCTGAGGTGCCATACATTGTTCCAGTCCATTTCCAATCACTCCAAGCATTTAAACACATTCCATATGGTGTAGGGAAGCTGTTCAGATCATCACAACTCATCTGTAACACCTCTAACTCAAAAATCACACTGCTCTTGCTGTCACGACCTTCAAGTAAGCCTAAACATGGTCATCTCATGATTCATGCATATTTCCTCGCATAATAATTTTGCCATATGTTCATAATCATGTATGGAGGGTTTCCCCTAAATTAATTGCTTTGTTTGAATCATGTATCAAAATTCTCAGCCTTCATGCAGAGTTTAGGGTTCTTGAGGTTTTGTCTTGATTTCTTATTCCATGCTTAAAATAAATGAAATTAAAGACCATAGACATGATCGTGAGGTGAAAACGAGTAGATTGATATGTGGATTGTGCGATTTCATCAAGTATTCAGTGAGATTGGTGAGAAAATGCAAATCTGCAGAAACTTGGGGGTGGCGCGTGTTCTTGGCGCCATTTTTTGAATATTTGAATATTTGAATTTTGTGATTTTATTTAATTGATTCAAAAATTAATTTCTCTCTGAGTTTTAATGATTTTGAGTTGATTCTTTTTTTAATAATTCACTAAAATGTTAAAATATTTTATTTTGCCAAAAATTCCCAAAAATATTTTTTATTTCATATACTTGATATTTTTGCAAAGAATTAATCTTTTATTTGTTTTCTAACATTTAAAATATTTTTTCCTCCTTGATTTTCCAAATTTAGTTGGTTTCCGATCATTTTGTGAATAAAAACATGATTTTTCAAACATTAATCCAAGATCACAACTTGTTTTTCATATATGTTTGATAATTTTTCATTTTAATTGAATTTTTATTTAATTAAAATACATTTTAAACAAAATTAGGGTTTTGATTAATTCAACCATCATCAATCATTTTCAAACACTCATGGACCTCTAATAGAGTGTAAGACCCAACCCCCTTTTAACCAAAACAATTTTGGGCCTCAGATATTGTATAAGTCCCTCTGCTTTAAAAGAAAAATCTCGGCGCGATCGCTAGTTCAAAAATCAAATCATCTGGGCCTACCCTAGTGTTATATGCCGCATTTCTTTTCTTTAAATTGCTTTGGGCCTCTAATAGAGTGTAAGACCCAACCCTTTTCTTAAACCAAAATGACTTGGGCCTCAGATATTGTATAAGACCCACTGTGTTTTCAAAAACCTCGACGCGATCGCCGTTTTCCAACAAATAGCCTTGGGCTTCTCCTTGAGTTGTAAGTCTCATCCCTTGTACAAAAATAAATCTTTGGGCCTCTAATAGAGTGTAAGACCCATCCCCTTGTTCATAAAAACTTTTTGGGCCTCACATATTGTATAAGTCCCTCTGTACAGTTTTCAAGACAACGGTGCGATCATCGTTAAAACTTGGGCCTCTCCTTGAGCTGTAAGCCCCAACAATCTTTTCAAAACACTTTATCCTTTGATTTTGATTTTCAAATATATATTGTTATCAAAACTTTCTTTAATTTCTTTGTTGAACAACTAACAAAACAACATGGAAGCACTACAACGGGTAAGTGTTTATCCGCTTTCATTTACCGCTTTCATATGTATATAACTGTATTATGGGGTTGTTTCACTGTAAGTCTTCTTTCACATCCTTTTATATACTTGTCACATATCCACTATGTAATACTAGTATAGTTGTTTAGAGTTTTCCCCGACATCTACGTCTAGAACTAGGTAAAGCCTGTCGGTCACTCTTTAAATACAAACAAAACTAGACCCCCCATAGGATTTCCAGATACAGTCTTCCCTTCTCTTGGGGTTAAACAATATGGAACAAAGAGAAAGCCAGTATTCTCGGTGAACCTTTTCTCAGACTGTCACCCTTAGAAATCCCCAGATATGATCTTTTTTCCGTGAATGGCATTTCTTGAGTTTCTTCCAAATACTCGAACTTTCCTGGAATGATCTCTTCTCTGTGAATTTCATTTCTTGAACTTCTCTTGATTTGGGGACCCACAAGCTTCCTAAAAGCATCCCCGCCTCCTCTTGGGCGTTGTACAAGGACCCTTCGGCTTCTTAGAAGTTCTCATGACTTCTCTTGGGCTTAATACAAGGACCCGGACGACCTCTTTAAGGTATAAGATAGAACCTAGTCATCCTTTGCTAGGGTAGTCTTTCCCGCGTCAAAACTCCAGCCATTGTAGGGTTGATATTTATCCCTTAATGCCCGCGTCTCCTCTTACGCATTGTACAAAAGATAAAACCCTAGACTTGGACAGTCTAAAACTCCTGAGTCTCAAAGACATTCTCAAGTTCCTTTCGAACATAGGAAAAAACACATATCACTCTAGATCAATCTCTAGCAGAAACCCAGTCTCTCTCATGAGAGTTCCCCACACTTGGACCCGCTTCAGGATCTCAATAATCCTCAGCAGTAAGTCAGCCTCCTCTTGGGCTTTGTACAAATGATTCTCCCCAGCGAAGCTAACCCTTTCAAGCTGTCTTGTTGAGTCAACCACTTTTAGCCTCCGTCTTGGGATTTGTACAAGACATATAAAAACACTCTCTTGTTGAGTCAATCTCCTTTTAGCCTCAATCTCGGGCTTCGTACGAGACATCAAATCACTCTCTTGTTGAGTATAAAAGACTCTCTTATTGAGTCAATCAACCTTCAGACTCTCTTGTTGAGTCAATCACCCGTTCAAGACTCTCTTGTTGAGTTAACCTTTTTAGCCTCCGTCTTGTTCTTTATATAGGACAGATAAAAGTACTCTCTTGTTGAGTCAAACCCTTTCAGCCTCCATCTTGGACTTTGTAGAAGATACATATAAACCTCCCCAACGGAGTCACAAATCCTTTTTAGCCTCAACCTTGGGCTTTGTACAAGACAGAAAGAACATTTACCCCCAAAAAAGTCAAACTTCTAGCCTCCTCTTAGGCTTTGTATAAAGAAACCCACGGTTGAGTCAATCAACCTTTTAGCATCAAATTTGTGCTCTTCTCATAGCATACAAACATCAACAATTCCTCTTTAGAGATGACAAATTCTCTCTCAGTCAAACCCTTTAGCTTCACATCTTGGGCTTTGAACAAGATATAAACCACCTTTACCTTCAAGTCTTGGGCTTTGAACAAGACACCAAAACATCTCTTTCCTCCCATAGAATAGGAGGAACTACGATCGCTCTAATTTCCCTGTTTCGTCAAACGGGAATACGTAGGCATAAGATTACAAAATCTTAGAGAGCATACTAATCAAAAACTCAAAGTCCAGTACCTTCATACATCCATCAAAAGTATTAGACCTAGTACCTTACCAAAAGCCTCTTGTACAGTCACGACACTCTATTCTTAAATGAAATAACCTAAGACAGACCCCCCTTTTTGATAGCATCTGTAAACCAACAGTTTTGACTGTTTAACCTCAGTTTGCAAGCAGGGTTAATTGGAGACATCTATTTCCCTTCCTTAATCAGCTTCACAGGATATAAAATGAATCAAACTGTAGTACCAAAGAGATAGTGATTCGAAACCACAAAAAGCGCGCTACACAAGGATGTGCACTCGTTCAAAGAACACTGCAACACTTGTTAAACCACTAGTGGCTTCCGATCTATATGGACGAAGCTACACAGCAGATCAGTATGACTGTTGGGAACCCTACTAGGCATCAAAGTCAGGATGTTGGATCAATGGAAACAAATCTAGTGAGGTTACACTATATACAAAGCGGACGTGGCCAGGTGCCACCACACAACTATGAGCGTTGTAGAGTTTGCTCAGAGAATAGTCAAGGATGCTACCTCGTACGAGCAGCCCTTCAAACTCAGTTGGACAACAAGGAAATTTAACCATGGTCAAGCTCTGGTTCAACACCAGGCTATCATCAAGGCAAAGATGTTGTCTTAATACATAAACGGAAGTGGCCAAAGATGTGTGTGCCATAATCCCTCTACTTCATGAATCGAGAGTTCCTCTCAATGATGGAAGGTTTCTCAACCTCGAACCAATTCAGGCCGGCTATGATGGTCAGAAAAATTAGAAGGCTCCTGTAGTTATCTATCTGCCTGGACCAGTACCGTACAAATTCGATAAGGATATCCCTTACAAATACGGTGCAACAACAATTGAGAATGGAAAGGAAACTCCATTGCCCTCCATCATGAATATTGCAGACATCAGTCGAGTAACACGGAGCGGTCGAATCTTCAGCCGAGGAGTTGAAGAACCCACCAAAGAAAAGGAACCTCAAACAGAAGGTCCGAATCAACCAGTCAGTCAATCCAGCGATCCCGACCTTTCAAAAAACAACGATGAGATGCTGAAGCTCATCCAGAAAAGCGAGAACAACATTGTTGACCAACTGTGTCAAACTCCTTCAAAAATCTCTATGTTATCTCTTTTACCCAGTTCTGAAGCTCACAGGGAGGTTCTACAGAAAGTCTTAGAGCAAGCCTTTGTGGAACAAGATGTGTCAATAAGACAATTCAACATCATCATCTCCAATATCACTTCCCACAACAACTTGGGGATTAGTGATGAGGAACTGTCGGAAGAAGGAAAAAGTCATAACATGGCACGCAATATTACAGTCAACTACCAGGACGATGCCTTAGCCAGCATACTGGTAGACACTAGATCGGCTCTGAATATTATGCCAAAGTCTACTCTAATGCGACTATCATTTCAAGGATCTCCGATGAGAGGCAGTGAAATCATCGTCAAAGCATTTGATGGATCCCGAAAAATAGTTATCGGCGAAGTCGACCTTCCCATAACTATCGGTCCTCACACTTTCCAAGTCACTTTCTAGGTCATGGACATTCGGGCAACATACAATTGTTTGTTAGAAAGACTTTGGATACACGAGGCTGGGGCAGTCACTTCGACACTTCACCAGAAGCTGAAGTTCGCCAAGAATGACCAACTAGTCATAGTCTGCAGAGAGTAAGCCTTGATCATGAGCAACTTATCATCGTCCACTTGTGTAGAACCAGAAGAGTTTGTAGGAACCCAGTTCCAAGCACTTTCGGTGAGCAATGACAAATAAACAGAAAGAAGAACATCGATTTCCTCGTACAAAGATGCTCTCAAAGCGATTTAAAGTAATAATGCAAAAGGATGGGGACAGCTTGTCATTCCTACTGATAACAAGGCGAAGAAAGGTCTTGGTTTTTCTTCAAACTGTAACATACTGCTACTAACAATGAAAGTCGTCATCCCATTCAGAACTTCTTCCATAGTGGAGGTTTCCTTCACCCAATATCTCAAGAAGTACATACCATCAACGAGGGTGATTCCTCCAATACAGATGAAAAATGGAAATCCTATCTTAACGAAGACGGTTATATGTCTCAGGAAGAGATGCCTACACCATTTTGCTATCACACACAGAGTCCGAGATATATACCAAGATCAGACGTCAAGATGATATACAAAGATTGTGATCCGGAAGGATGTCGTGCTCCACGAAACTCATTAGAGAAGGACACTCTGATGAAAGACAATTTTGACCACAACTATTATGGCCCAATGGATGGCCTACCTATCTGGCAGCCGTACCCAGGAGACTTGGGGAAAAAGAGTCAGCCAAACGATGCATATCAGCTAAGCATCATTGAAAAGAATACCCGTGTCCCCACATAATCATGGGATCATTACTCAGGATATTCAAAAGATATCTAGTACGACGATGAATTTTCAAGGATTGCAGGACAAGAGTTCCTCAATTATGCTTTTCCCGAGGTCAACGTCATCGAAAGGGATGACTCCTCCAGTTCCAAAGAAGTATGGGACACTTTAGGACAACCGAGTGGCAAATACGACTTTATGGTCAAGTACACCGCTCCTGAAAGCTCTCGTATCAGGCTCAAAGACATCCAACCAACTGGATGGGGAGATCCACCTGAGAGTGCAAACATTGTGCAAGATACAACAGAAGAGTTCGTCTACGACAACTCGGCATTGGAAACATATTCCAACGATCCTGCTCCACCAGAAATCAACGTTATTTCTGAAGACAAATCAAGAAGGAAGGTACCAGACTTTGTGATTCACCGAGGAGTTTGCCGCCAATGGGTTGCTGTCGATGTCCCAAAAATCATCCATAAGTCTAAGTAGTTGCCGTCTTTATTTTTAACCTTTCACCCTGCCCAGGTGAAATGGATGTTTTGATAGGGCTCACTTTCTGTAAATGTCTCTCTTCGCCTTGCCCAAAGTGACATAGTTTTGTTTTATAGGGTTGTAGTTTCAAGAATCGACCAAATCATAAATAAAATAACGTTGTTCTATAATTTCCGCAGTTATTGTTGTTTTCTCTTTTCGCTTTTTCAGAAAATGGTAATCCTAAAAACAGCTCGAATAATAAAAACAAGCAATTTTCAGATAATACATTGTACACACTTGCATTTTCTCTATCTCTTCTTAAACAAGTCATCACGTCATACAGATTGCTTGTTTTAAACCCCATTGAAACATATGATCCAATGCCTTCTCCCAACTTTGAATTCCCAGTATTTGAGGCTGAAGAAGAAAATGACGAAGAAATTCCATAAGAGATTTCCCGATTACTCGGGCAAGAGGAAAGGTCCATTGAACCTTACAAAGAGCCGTTGGAAATGGTCAACTTGAGTTCAGAAGAAGAGAGAAACGAAGTCAGGATTAGGGCACCGCTCAGTCCAACTGTCAAAGAAAGTTTGATAAAGCTTCTCAAAGAGTTCCCCGATGTATTCACGTGGTCCTATCAGGATATGCCAGGGTTGGATACCAGTATTGTGGAACATCATCTACCGTTGAGATCAGAATATTCGCCGGTAAAGCAGAGGTTGAGAAGAACTCACCCAGACATGGCCATCAAAATCAAAGAGGAAGTACAGAAACAGATTGACGCGGGTTTTCCCGCCACATCAGAATATCCTAAATGGCTAGCCAACATAGTACAAGTTCTGAAAAAGGACGGTAAAGTTAGAATGTGTGTAGACTACAAGGATCTGAACAAAGCCAGTCCAAAGGATGATTTTCCTTTACCACACATATACATGCTGGTAGACAGTACAGCGAGATTCAAAGTCATCTCCTTCATGGATGGATTCTCAGGCTATAATCAGATAAAAATGGCGTTGAAAGACATGGAGAAAACTTCATTCATCACCCCATGGGGCACCTTTTGTTACAAGGTAATGCCGTTCGGTTTGAAGAACGGCGGGGCAGCTTATCAAAGGGCCATGACTACTTTGTTTCACGACATGATAAACAAAGAAATCAAAGTGTATGTCGATGATATGATTGCCAAATCTAAGACAAAAGAGGAGCTTGTGACCCACCTGTCAAAGTTATTCGAGCGGTTGAGAAAGTACAAACTCCGCTTGAATCCCAAAAAGTGCACATTCGGTGTCCGTTCGGGGAAATGTTTAGGGTTCATCTTCTGCCAGAAAGGAATTGAGGTTGATCCTGACAAAGTCAAGGCCATTCAAGAAATGCCTTCTCCAAAGACTGAAAAACAAGTCAGGGGATTCCTGGGACATCTGAACTACATTTCCAAATTTATATTCCTCATGACCGCGACATGTGCGCCAATCTTCAAATTACTCAAAAAGAATCAGGACTGCGTTTGGACAGAAGATTGCCAATCCTCCTTCAACAGTATCAAGGAATACTTGTTGAACCCACCGATTCTATCACCTCTAGTGGAAGGAAGACCGCTGATCATCTACTTAATAGTCTTGGAAGACTCCATGGGTTGTGTGCTTGGCCAACAAGACGAAACCAAAAGGAAAAAGTCTGCCATTTACTATTTGAGCAAGAAATTCACCGACTGCGAGACTCGGTACACTATGCTTGAGAAAACTTGCCACGCTCTGGCTTGGGCAGCCAAATGTCTCCGCCAGTATATGATTCGTCACATTACATGGTTAATCTACGAAACAGATCCAATCAAGTACGTCTTTGAAAAGCCTGCTCTCACGGGAAGGATAGCCCATTGGCATATGTTGTTATCAGAATACGACATCGAGTACCATGCTCAGAAAGACGTCAAAGGAAGTGTTTTAGCCGATCATTTGGATCATCAACCGATTGATGATCAAGAATCAGTCGGATTTGACTTCCTAGACGAAGATGTCATGTATCTAAAAATGAAAGATTGCGATGAACCGCTACCCAGTGAAGGGCCAGAACCTGGTTCCCAATGGGGACTTATCTTTGACGGAGCTGTCAATCATTATGGAAATGGAATTGGGGAAATTATCATAACAACTCAGGGTGCCCACATTCCTTTCACTACCCGACTAACATTCAAGTGTACAAACAACGAGGTCAAATACGAAGCTTGTATCATGGGTCTCAAAGAAGCGATCGAATTAAGGATCAAGAACTTGGATGTATATGGTGACTCAGCCCTAGTTATCAATCAGATCAAAGGAGATTGGAACATATACCAATCAGGATTGATTCCTTACAAAGATTACGCAAGAAGGTTGTTACCCTTCTTCAACCGAGTCGAGTTTCACCATATCCCTCGTGAAGAGAATCACATGGCTGATGCACTAGCCACTCTCTCTTCCATGATTAGTGTAGGTCAATGGAACGACATACCTAAGATCGACATAATGCTCCTTGAACGACCCGCTTACATCTTAGCGATTGAAGCAGTCATAGATGACAAACCTTGGTATCATGATATCAAATGCTTCCTTCGGAAATAAGAGTACCCACCTGGGGCATCTAGAAATGACAGAAAGACCCTCAGAAGGCTAGCAGGCAGCTTCTTCCTGAGCAGCGATACACTTTATAAGAGAAACTTTGACATGGTTTTGCTCTGATGCGTAGACAGACCAGAAGCAAACATGCTGATAAAAGAAATTCACGAAGGATCCTTTGGCACTCATTCCAACGGACACGCAGTGGCGAGAAAAATTCTGAGAACAGGGTACTATTGGCTGACAATGGAATCCGATTGCTACAAGTTCATGAGGAGATGTCACAAGTGTCAGATATACTCAGACAAAATCCATGTACCGCCAACGCATCTCAAAGTTCTCTCTTCCCGATGGCCTTTTCCATATGGGGAATCGACATGATTGGCATGATCGAACACAAGGCTTCAAACGGACATCGGTCCATCCTAGTAGCCATTGATTACTTCACCTAGTAGGTCGAAGCAGCGTCATACGCCAATGTAACCCGATAAGTGGTGGTCCGATTTATCAAAAACAATCTCATCTGCCGTTATGGTGTTCCAAGCTAGATCATTACTGATAATAGATCCAACTTGAACAACAATATGATGAAAGAGTTGTGCGCTGAGTTCAAGATCGAACACCATAACTCATCTCCCTACCGACCCAAGATGAACGGAGCGGTAGAAGAGACTAATAAGAACATCAAGAAGATTGTTCAAAAGATGGTTATAACTTATAAAGACTGGCATGAGATGCTACCCTTTGCTCTTCACAGTTATCGCACATCTGTCCGTACTTCAACATGGGCAACCCCTTTCTCTCTAGTATATGGCATGGAGGCAGTGCTTCCTATAGAAGTAGAGATCCCATCAATCTGGGTATTGATAGAAGCTAAGTTAACAAAAGCTGAATGGTGCCAAAGCAGGCACGATGAACTGAACCTGGTCGAAGAAAAGAGAATAACGGCTCCGTTCCACGGTCAATTATATCAGCAAAGAATGAAGAAGGCGTTTGACAAAAAGGTCCGACCTCGCGTCTTCAGAAGAGGAGACCTTGTGCTCAAGAAGATACAATCATTTCTAACTGTTTCCCGGGGCAAGTGGACTCCGAATTACGACGGCCCCTATGTGGTCAAGACAGCTTTCTCAGGCGGCGCTCTGAGACTCGCAACCATGGATGGAGAAGAATTTTCCTACCCTACAAATGTTGACGTAGTCAAGAAATACTTCGCCTAAATAAAAGAAAAAAAACGTGTTGGTGGATTTAAAACCCGAAAGGGCGGTCCCGACAAAAATTAGAGACATAAGCAAAAAAAAATCATCCCGATGGATTGAAAATCTCAAAGTACAGTCTAGGCAAAAGTTAGGGATTCATAGGCAAGTAACTACGTCCAGCAAAGGGGCAAATCCCCCAGCGGCAGTCATGCCATCCATCAAGAAAACTCCAGTCAAGGTCATCTTCGACGGAAGCTCAAGATGTCTTGAATTCAAAGTTGGTAGAAGGATAGTGGTCGTTATGTTTCAATGTATCCTTTTCCCTTAAATTACCATTTTTTAACTTTGTAAATGCTCCATGGAATCACGCGTTTGGCTGATTTCCATCCTATCAATAAAATTTGAGCCCTAGTGCTTTTGTTTGCAATTCTTATTTGTTTTAGCTTTATAGGACGACATTTTAATATAATTAACGATTCTTGAAACAAAAACAAAAATGAATTTACTTGTCAAACTTTTTCTGCTTTTAAAATAAAGATGGCAATTGTCTTGACTGTTGAACATCGAAAGAACATCAATCGCTACTCCAAAAGCGATTAAGCTTCAAAGTGCAGAATCAAAGTAATCCTTCTAAACCAGTGCGCCTGAATGAAAGATCTGCTGTGTCAGAGACCATGTTTCATCTGACGGCCCTGACAGAGTTCTAATCTCCTAAGTTCGACCAACGTTGCGTTGTTCCTCACAGGGATTATCTCTCGACCGAATGCTTTCAGAAACACATTGGTTTTTCTCCCAAGGAAGTCGATGTTAATGAAGTCATCAGCACCTTTAAATTGGATTAAATCATATGGCATTTCTTCGAGAAGATCTCGAGGAAAAGTATGATGTAATATCCCCAAGCAGGAAGCAGTCTCTCAAGAGACTCGTTTTCCCCAGTAGAGTCGACAAATGGCGTCTCCAACAGAGAAGTTTGTACAACTCTACAACTCAGACGAATGGGTTCTGCAGCAAGTCTGACATCAAAACTTTTTCCATCAAATGGCATCTCCCCAGGAAAATTCGGCGAGAAGTTTGAGGAAAACCACTACAAATAGCGTCTCTTGTCAAGAAAGTTTATTGACAAAAGAAACTGAGACCAGTTCCTTGCCTGAAGGCCAGGATCGAGGGGAGGTTTATTTCAGAAACTGAAACCAGTTCCTTGGCTGAAGACCAGGATCGAGGGGAAGTTTACTTCAGAAACTAAGACCAGTTCCTTGGCTGAAGACCATGATCGAGGGGAAGTTTTTACCTTTTCTAAGCATCATTACTTAGCAAAAGAAGATGGATGGGCAAACTGTCGTTCATAACCACTGTCAAAATTTCGGGCATTCCGATAATTAATCCTCTTGCACCCCGAATGCCCGAATACCTTCGCCATTCACACCTTCGGGTCCAAAAAAATTAAATAGGGGCATCTGTCATACCCCAAATTTTGACTGACAAAATGTCCCATCATTGTGCAAGTCATCATCACAATATGCATGTACTTACATGCCTTATCAATCTCCTCAAAGATGGTTGAGCATTCACTACAAACAAGAATTAGGGCTTTGAGCCCTCTTAGAGCATTTAGACAAGGATCAATCAAAAAATGACATGATCTTCAACTTGTCTAACCTCTCAAACATCCATGAAGGATCAAGAGGACTCCCACCTCAAAAATCAAGCACAAGGTTGCAACATTCCAAGTGGATCAAGCCTCCAGATCGCCTGTGTCACCAAAATTAGGGTTTTGGTCGTCTGAGGCCTCCAGATGAAAACTTTCATCTGGGCATGAGCCAATACCTCAATATATGGTCCAATAAGCTCAAAAGGATCTCAAGAGCCCATCCACAATGGCAAAATCACCTTGAAACTCCATCTTTCAAAAATCAGGAATTAAGGTTTCTTGACCTAATTCACCCCTAAGTTGACTTTTGGGACAAAACATGAGCCAAGACCTCAAGACATGATTTGAGGGTCTCCAATACACCACATTGATCCATTTTCAACAATGGATTGACACAAGAAGCTTGATCCACAAGTTTCAATTTCATTAGGACCACAATTAGGGTTTTGAGGAAAAAGTCAATTGTACCTTTGACTTTTTGACCAAGACATGCTCTCAAACCTTGGGAAATGATTCAATACACCCTATAATACCTATGGACTATATACATTAGGTTTGATTTAGGTCAAGGGCTTGATTTCACAAAGGATCGCACAGTTTGGATTTCATCCGATAAAAAGTCAACTGTGCACAAAATCAAGTTTGACTTTTTGGAATTTTTCACAATTATGGTTCCTTGAACCTAAAACAATGTTAATATGTGATTTTAATCATCATTCACCAAGAAAAATCAAAGAAAGTGAGTTAACTTGTAAAAGGGGTAACCATAAAAAACTTAGAATTTTTCTAAGTTATGGAACAAAGTGGCTAGGGTACCAACTTCCAAGGACCATAACTTGAGATCCAAGCAACCATTTTGGATGGTCCAAAGATGGATTTGTAGCTCTCATTACATACTTTAAAAGTGTCAACTAAATCTCATTCCAATTACTCATGGATTTTTAGTTATGGAGTGATCAAAATGGCTGAAAACATAAAAATGACACTTTTCCAACACTTAGTGAAATTTCCACTAAGTCAAAATTTGCCTTACTTTTTCCCAAATGTAGGGATATTTTTCACCTTGATCCAAGTCAAACCAGGTCTAGGGGTGGACATCAAAGTTGAAGTATGCCATGAGGGCTTTCCAATAAGTACCAGATCATCTCCAAATTCCATTTGAGCAAGGAGATACAACCCTTGGAACATGGCATTCTGAACTTGTTTTTACATGGCATAATTTGTGCATTTTGCTTGATTTGTCCAAATCTGATAAATCCAAGCCTTGTCATCCATTTGGACACATCTGAGGATAAAACAAGAAGGGAATGATCTGATCCCTAAGCCTCCAAAGTCCAAGAATCTACAATAGCCATGCAAAACCTAAAAAGGCTACAAAGATGCCAAAACTCCAATTTGTTTCCAAGGCTTTAATGAATGTATCAAGGTGGCATTAACTGAGCCTATTCCAACTGAATTCAGTTTAAACTTATCTCTGAACCAAAGCTACAAAGAATGTGCTTTAATCTTAAGTCAATGGCTAGAGGAGACTTGAGATTCATTTTGCATAACATTGGCCAAAGGCCTGTTGCAGCCTCCATTCACTATTGATGCCAAAACAAACTTGACACACTATAAATAGACATCAATTGTGATCAGTTTGAGTACACCAAAGCACCTAAACTGATGCTTTCCTCAAAATCCCTCTCTTTAGGCCAAAATGCCTTCTTTTGCAAGGTATCTCTGAGTTTTTGAGTTAGAGAGCATTTCCATCACAGCTCATGATCCAAACACCTCTAATATGTTGTATCTAAGTTGTTCAAACTCTAACATGTGACCTGTAACACCAAAATCACAAAGTCCCCTTTCAAAACCTCAAAATTGGATTTTTTGCATTTTTCAAGCCATGTCTGGAACACCATTTGAGAGAGTTGCCCTATTGGTCAATTTTTCCCCTTTTGTAAGAAAGAGCTCAAACTTGTTCAAGTCCCGACACAATAAAAAAATCTCGGCGCGATCGCCATTTTCAAATAGAAATCTTTGGTCCTCTCCTTGACTTGTAAGTCACATCACTTGTACAAAAATAACCACTTTTGGGCCTCTAGAAAGAGTGTAATCCCCAACCCTTGTGTAAATAAACCTCTTTGGGACTTAGTCATTGTATAAGTCCCGATACGATATTCAAAACAACGGTACGATCACTGTTAAACGTTGGGCCTCTCCTTGAGTATAAGCCCCAACAATATTTTCAAAACAACTTCTCTTTTGATTTAGATTCAAATATACATGTTGTTATAAAAAATTTCTTTAGTTTCTTTGAACAACTAACAATACAGCATGAAAGCTTGCTCACCTGTAAGTTTTTATCCGCTTTCATTTACATGCTTTAATGTATATAACTGTATTGTGGGAAGCTGCTCCCCTGTAAGTCTTCTTTCATATCCTTTTAAATACTTGTCATATATCAATTGTACATATACTAGTATAGCTATTTAGAGTTTTCCCCGACAACTAGGTCTAGAACTAGATAAATCCAGTTGGTCACTCTTGAATACAGTTAAAACTAGATCCCCACAGGATTTCCTGATACAGTCTTGCCTTCTCTCGGGCTTAAACAATATGGAACAAATAGAAAGGCAGTATTCTTCGTGAACCTTTTCTCAGACTGTCACTATTAGAAATTGTCAAAGAAATTCTACTCCCCAGAGTTGATCTATTCTCGGTGAATAGCATCTCTTGAGTTTCTTCAAACCTCAGAACTTTCACTAAATGATCTATTCTCAGTGAATAGCATTTCTTGAACTTTTCTTGGTTTGGGACCCACAGGCTCCCTAAAAGCATCCCCGCCTCCTCTTAGGCTTTGTACAAGGACCCTCCGACTTCTTAGAAGTTCTCATGCCTTCTCTTGGGCTTAATACAAGGACCCTGACGACCTCTTAAAGGTATAAGACAGAACTTAGTCATCCTTTGCTAGAGCAGTCTTTCCAGTGTCAAATCACAGACCAATTTAGGGTTGATTCTCATCCCGTAATACCCAGCCTCCTCTTGGGCATCATACAAAAGATAAAACTCTTCTAAACCATTAGACTTAGACAGTCTAGATCCCCTTGAGTCTCAAAGACATTCTCAAGTTCCCTACGAAGGTAGGAGGAACCCTGATCATCCGATCAATTCCCAGCTGAGTTAAAACCCAATCTCTCTCCTAAAAATACACCAAACCAGGGTTAGTTCATCATCAGTATAACACTATCCCAAATCAGAACCTCAAGGCATCTGATATCTCAACTCTTCTGGAACCCTCAGGAAGAGTTGATTCCCCACTTGGACCTGCCTCGGGATCTCAATTATCCCCGACAAGAAGTGTTAGCCTCTTCATAGGCTTTGTATAATGATCTTTCCTCAGTGAAGTTAGCCTCTTCTTAGGATTTATACAATGATTCTCCCAAGGAGAGCTAACCTTTTTAGACTCTCTTGTTGAGTCAATGATTTTTTAGACTCTCTTGTTGAGTCAATCACTTTTCAGACTCTCTTGTTGAGTCAATCATGTTTTAGACTCTCTTGTTGAGTCAATCACCTTTTCAGACTCTCTTGTTGAGTCAACTTTTTTAGCCTCAATTTTGGGCTTTGTACAAGACAGAAAAACACTCTCTTGTTGAGTCGATCTTTTCCAGCCTCCCATTTGGTTTGGCATAAAGATTCCCCTAGTAATAATTAGCCTCCTCTTAGGCTTTGTATAATGATTTCTCCAGCTTGTTCAGCCACAATCTTGGGCTTTGTACAAGACAGATAAAAGCACTCTCTAGTTGAGTCAAACCCTTTTAGCCTCAATCTTGGGCTTTGTACAAGACATAAATCTTCATAACCCTCTCTTAAGCTCGGGATAAACATCTTCCCCAGCAGAGTCAATTCCTCCCAGCCATCTTCTAGGCTTTGAGAAATACTCTCCAGCAGAGTCAAACTTATTTTAGCCTCAATCTTGGGCTTTGTACAACACACTTAAAAATCCTCAGCCGAGTCAGTCAAATTTCCCATTTTCAGCCTCAATCTTGGGCTTTGTACAAGACAGATAAAGATTTCTTTCCCACAGAGTCAGCTTCTTTTCAGCCACAATCTTGGGCTTTGTACAAGACACGTACAAACCTCCCCAGCGGAGTCAAAATCCCTTTTAGCCTCCTCTTAGGCTTTGTATAATGATATCCCCAAAGAGTCAGTCTCTTTTTTTTCCTCAATCCTGGGCTTTGTACAAGACATAAAAACACTCTCTTGGTGAGTCAATCGTTTCCAGCCTCCTCTTAGGCTTTGTATAAGGACTTCCCTAAGCGGAGTCAATCAACTTCTTAGCTTCAACCTTGGGCTTTGATCAAGGCACACAAAAAATCAACATCTCCTCAGAGGAAGTCCAATCCATCTTTAGAGATGACATATTCTCTCTCAGTCAAAACCTTTTAGCTTCAATCTTGGGCTTTGAACAAGACACCAAATATATTTTTCCTCCCTTAGAATAGGAGGAACTACGATTGCTCTAATTTCCCTGTTTCATTTAAACGGGAATACGTAGGCATAAGATTGTGAAATCTTAGCGAGCATACTAAACAAAAACTCTAGGTCCAGTACCTTCATACCAATCAAAACTTAGGTCCAGTACGTTACCAAAAACACCCGAACATCAACAAAAACTCACTCACTCACTCATATTTCCCAAGAAACTTTCCCAACCCATTAACAGATAAACACCATCAAGTACAAAGCGAAACCTAAAGATAACATCCTGTGGATAACCACATATAGGATGGGTAATTAACAACTCCCCATTGTATAACCTGACCCCGGACCCCCAATCTCTTTAAAGCGTTTGTTCAATTAAATAATCGCGTGCAAGGTTAGTTTTTGATAGCTTCCCTTTCCCTTCCAGCTTCACGGGATAAATAAGAAATCAGAAAGTAGCACCCCCTCCTCATTGTGGGGAGGAACCCAAAAACCAGCGATAAGGTGGTCGCATCCCCAACAAAAATCGCTCGCTACATGGGGCAAAAGAGTCAGTCGGACGATGCCTATCAGCTGAGTAATATCGAAAATAATACCCATGTCCCCACAGAGTCATGGAATCTATACTCAGGTCACTCCGAAGATGTCCAACACCACAGTGACGAATTTTTGAAAATTACAGCATAAGAATTCATTAACTACGCATTTCCTGAAATCAACGTCATCGAGGAAGATGACTCATTTAGTCCCACAGAAACACGGGACACCGTAGGACAGCCGAACGAAAAGTATGACTTCCTAGTCAAATACACTGCTCCCGAAAGCTATCGTATCAGGCTTAAGGACATCCAACCAACTAGTTGGGGAGATTCCCTTGAGAGCGAAAACACCATGGAAAATACAGCAGAAGAATTCTCCTATGACAACTCTGCATGGGAAGAAGACTCAAATGATCCTATTTCGCCAGAAATCAATGTTGTTTCTGAAGACAAACCAAGAAGGAAGATACCAGACTTTGTGATTCACAAAGGAGTTCGTCGCCATTGGGTTGATGTCGATGTCCCGAAAGTCGTCCATAACCTTACACCTTGCCCAAGTGAAATAGATCTTTTTATAGGGCTCACCTTTCTGTAAATATCCCTCTTCGCTTTGCACAAAGCGACGGAGTTTTGTTTTATAGGGATGTATTTCAAGAATTGACAAATCATGAATAAATAATGTCATTCTGAATTCCCGCATTTATTGCTATTTTCACTTTTCGTCTTTTCAAAAAATGGTAATCATAAAAAACAGCCCAAAATAAAAACAAGCATTTTTCAGAAAATACACTACACACACTCTTGCATTCTCTCTGTCTCTTCTAAAAAATGAATCATCACGTCATGTAGATTGCTTACTTTAAACCCCATTGAAACATAAGATCCAATGCGTTCTCCCAACATTGAATTCCCGGTATTTGAAGCTGAAGAAGAAGAGGAAGAAGGCATTCCAGAAGAGATCTCCCGACTACTCAGGAAAGAGGAAGCGTCTATTGAGCCTCACAAAGAGCCGTTGGAAACAGTCAATTTAGGTTCAGAAGAAGAAAAGAAAGAAGTTAAGATTGGGGCACTACTCAGCTCGACTGTTAGAAAAGACTTGATAAAACTTTTCAAAGGGTTTCCAGATGTATTTGCTTGGTCCTATCAGGACATGCCAAGGTTGGATACTAGCATCGTGGAACGTCACTTACCGCTAAAATCAGAATGTCCACCAGTAAAATAAAGATTGAGAAGGACTCATCCAGATATGGCCATCAAGATTAAAGAGGAAGTGCAAAAACAAATCGACGCAGGATTCCTCTCCAATTCAGAATATCCTCAATGGTTAGCCAATATAGTGCCAGTTCCGAAAAAGCACGAAAAAGTCAGAATGTGTGTAGACTACAGGGATCTGAACAAAGCAAGTCTGAAGGATGACTTTCCCCTGCCACACATTGACATGCTGGTAGATAGCACAACAAAATTCAAAGTATTCTCCTTCATTGACGGATTCTCGGGATATAATCAAATCAAAATGGCACCGGAAGATATCGAGAAAACTTCATTTATCACCCCATAGGGTACCTTTTTCTACAAGGTAATATCGATCAGTCTAAAGAACCCGGGGGCAACCTATCAAAGTTCCATGACAACCCTGTTGAAGTGTATGTCGATGACATGATTGCCAAATCTAGAACAGAGGAAGAGCATGTGGAACACCTATCAAAGTTATTCGAGCGTCTGCAGAAATACAAACTCCGCATGAATCCCAATAAATGCACATACGGTGTCTGCTCAAGAAAACTCTTAGGATTCATCGTCAGCCAGAAAGGAATTGGGATTAATCCTGACAAGGTCAAGGCTGTAGCGCGAATTTTTGTGTGGTTGCGAAGCACTATCGCTTTGGTTTTTTATCCTATTAAAGCTGATGAAGGAAGGGAAATCGATGTCTCTAATTAACCCTGCTTGCGAACTGAGTTTAAACAGATGACTGTTGGTTTACAAATGCTATTCAGATTGTGGGTCTCTCTTGGGTTATTTAAAAAAGAATAGTGTTTAGGCTATTGGGGGGATGTTAGGACTGATGCTTTTCGATTGATGTATAAAGGTATGGGATTTTTGATTTTTGATTATGCTCGCTAAGATTTTTCAATCTTATGCCTATGTATTCCCGAGACAGGGAAATCAGAGCGATCGTAGTTCCTCCTATTCTATGGGAGGAAAAAGGTTGTTTTGGTGTCTTGTTCAAAGCCCAAGACGTGAAGCTGAAGGTGATTTGTATCTTGTTCAAAGCCCAAGATGTGAAGCTGAAGAGTCTATTTGTATCTTGTTCAAAGCCCAAGATGTGAAGCTGAAGAGTCTATTTGTATCTTGTTCAAAGCCCAAGATGTGAAGCTGAAGAGTCTATTTGTATCTTGTTCAAAGCCCAAGATGTGAAGCTAAAAGGTCTTGACTGAGAGAGAATTTGTCATCTCTAAAGAGGAATTGTTGATGTTTTTATGTTGTGAGCAAGGCACAACTTTGATGCTAAAAGGTTGATTAACTCAACCGGGGTTTTCTTTATACAAAGCCTAAGAGGAGGCTATTGACCCAACAAGAGGGTGTTTTTCTGTCTTGTACAAAGCCCAAGATTGAGGCTAAAAGGGTTTGACTCAACTAGGGAGGATTTTCGTGTGTCAAGTACAAAGCCCAAGACGGAGGCTAAGGGGGATTGACTCAACAAGAAAGTCTTTTATACTCAACAAGAGAGTGATTTGTATCTCGTGCGAAGCCCGAGATGTGGACTCAAAGGGTGATTCAACAAGAGAGTCTTTTATACTCAATAAGAGAGTGATTTGTATCTCGTACAAAGCCCGAGATGGGGGCTAAAAGGGTGACTCAACAAGAGAGTCTTTTATACTCAACAAGAGAGTGATTTGTATCTTTTACAAAGCCCGAGATAGAGGCTAAAAGGGTGACTCAACAAGATAGTCTTTTATACTCAATAAGAGAGTGTTTTGTATCTCGTACGAAGCCTGAGATAGAGACTAAAGGGGTTGACTCAACAAGAGAGTCTGAAATGGTTAGCTCCGCTGGGGAGGAATCATTTGTACAAAGGCCAAGAGGAGGCTCACTGTGCTAGTGACTATTTCAGTTGAGTGACAGGTCCAGTGTGTTGGATAAAAGAGAAAATCAGTTCTTATGAAGAGAAAGATTATAGGTAAGGTTGTGCCTTGGTATTGATCAGAGGATCAGGGTTATTTCCTATTCTGTAAGGAAATGGGAAATCCCAAGGGTATTGAGACTGTCCAAATCTACTGGTGTTTTGAGAAATCGATTCTCATGTAATGAACGCTCTTTGTATGATGCCCAAGAGAAGGCTGATATGTTAAGGGATGAAGGTCAACCCGCTAACTGGTCTAACACTTGACTCAGAAAGACAGCTCTAGCAAATTAATGACTAGGTTCTGGTCCTATACCTGTAGAGGTCTCGGGGTCCTTGTATTAAGCCCAAGAGAAGGCATGAGAGCTTATAAGAAGCTGAAGGGTCCTTGTACAACGCCCAAGAGGAGGCGGGGATGCTTTTAAGATGCCTGTGGGTCCCCAAACCCCAAGAAGTTAAAGACATGCCATTCATCGAGAATAGATCAAGCCGGGAAAGTTCGAGAATTTGGAAGAAACTCAAGAGATGCCATTCACAGAGAAAAGATCATCTCTGGGGAGTCAGAGTTTCTTTGACAATTTCTAAGGTTGACAGTCTGAGAAAGGGTTCACCGAGAATGCTGCCTTTCACGTCTCCATATTGTTTAACCCCAAGAGGAGGGAAGATTGTATCTGGAAATCCTACGGGGATCTAGTTTTGTTTGTATTTAAGAGTGACTAATAGGGCTTTACCTAGTGCTAGACGTAGTTGCCGGGGAAAACTCTAAATAACTATACTAGTATTACACAGTGGATATTGGACAAGTATATAAAATTTTGTGAAAGAAGACTTATAGTGAAACAACCCCACAATATAGTTATATATATATGAAAGCGGTAAATGAAAGTGGGTAAACACTTACTCGGTTGTAGAGCTTCCATGCTGTTTTGTTAGTTGTTCAACAAAGAAAGCTTTGATAACAATATTATAAATCAAAGGAGGAAGTACTTTGAAAAGATTGTTGGGGCTTACAGCTCAAGAAGAGGCCCAAGTTTTAACAATGATCGCACCGTTGTTTTGAAAACTCTACAGAGGGACTTATACAATATGTGAGGCCCACAAAGTTTTTATGTACAAGGAGATGGGGCTTACAACTCAAGGAGAGGCCCAGGGTTATTTGTTTGAAAACGGCGATCGCGCCGAGGTTTTTCTTTTAACGTAGAGGGACTTATACAATGTCTGAGGCCCAAAATGGTTTTGGTTAAAAGGGGATTAGGTCTTACACTCTATTATAGGCCCAAAGAGTTATTTTTGTACAAGTGATGGGGCTTACAGCTTAAGGAGAGGCCCAGGGTTTTTGTAAAAAAAGGCGACGATCGCGCAGTTGTTTTTGAAAATACAGCGGGACTTATACAACAGTTGAGGCCCAAAAAGTGGTGTATTTACAAAGGGGATGGGTCTTACACTCTAATAGAGGCCCATGAGTGTTTGAAAATGATTTGTTGAAGGTGGAATCAATCAAAGAAACCCTAATTTTTGTTTTCCTTTAAAAGTAAATATTTAAAGAAAATCAAATAAAATGATAAAAATACCAAATAAGTTTGAATAAACCATTTGTGATTTTTGTTTAAGGTTTGAAAAATGAGGTTTTAATCACAAGATGATTTAGAACTCATTTGGTTTTGATTTTCAAAGTAAATATTCACTTTTAAATGTTTTAAAAACAATTAAAATGAATTTATTCACAAAAATACTAATTATATTAAATAAATAATATAAATTGGATTTTTTTGTGGAATAAAATGTTTCAACATTTTGTGATTTTTTGCAAAAATGAACCAATAAAAAATAATTAAAATTGAGTGAGTTATTAATTTTCCAAGTTATTAAAAATAATTTGAAAAATGATAAAAAAAATAGGAAAAAGTGGTAAAAAGAGGATCTGGGGCGAGGGGGATTCGAACCCCAGACCTCTTGTGTGCAGTGTCTGCCCTCTACCACTTGGGTGGTGATACATCTGTGTATTGAAACATAACCACAAATATACAAGGCTTGCCTTGTTTTTGGCCTGGCCCAAGGCAAGGCAAGGCAAAACTTTAGTCAGAAACGTGAAGGCCATAACTTTCTCATTTCTCCATGGATTGAGACAAAATTTAGGTCTATCCTGCCTTGAATTTCACAGGGAATCCAATGGCGGTGGTGTTTTTTTTCAGATCATGCTCCTATTGAAAAACCCGATAGTGGTTTTGAAATAGGCCATGATTTGCATTTTTTGTGCCATCTCTTGATACAGGTGTGAATTACATGGTAAATTAGTGCAAACACAACACATACAACATGTATAAGAGATGCATGATCAATGGACCTCAAAGCAAGGCATATTTCAAAGAGTTCAAGTTTAGATGCTTACCTCTTTTTGGAGCTTTTGTGCAATCTGCCAAGTGCTTTGTTCCAGAAATGATTTGATGCTTTGGACACCCTCAAATGACCTCTTGGAAGCTTTTAGGATGGTTGAAATCAACTGGAAACCTCAGGAGCAAGTTTGAGCCCTTTCTTGCAAAAGGCGCAAAAGTGGCCAAAATAGCAACTCTCTCAAATGGTGTTCCAGATGTGTGGAACCATTTGGGATAGTTCAAGGATGGTATTTGGAGTGTGTTTGAGGTTTTATCAGGTTTGGAAAGTGACTGATTCAAGACATGGCTTGAAAAATGCACAAAAAGGCATATTTTGAGGTTTTGAGAGGTGACTTTGTGATTTTGGTGTTATAGGTCACTTGTGAGAGTTTGGACAGCTTAGATATGACATATTGGATATGTTTGGATCATGAGATGTGGTGGAGTTGCTCTCTAACTCAAAAACTCAGAGTTACCTTGCTAAAGAAGGTATTTTTGCCTAGAGAAAGAGATTTTGAGGAAAGCAAGTGTTGTAGTGCTTTGGTGTACTCAAAATGAACATAATTGAGCTCTATTTATAGTAGAGCAAGTTTGTTTTGGCTGCAATAGTGAATGGCAACTGCAACAGAGGTTTGGCCAATGTTGAGCAATGAGAATCCAAGTCTCCTCTAGCCATTGACCAGAGGTTAGGGCACAGGCTGCTGGTTCCCTTGGTCTTGGATAAGTCTTGACTGAATTCAGTTGGAAGAGGCTCAGTCCATGCCACCTTGGTGTATCCATTAAATGCTCCAATCCAAAATTAGAGTCTTTTCCCTCTTTTAGGGATTTCTAGGTTTGGCATGCTACTTTTGGTTCCAAAGAATTGGGAGGCTTGGGATCAGAGTTGGTTCTTCCTTGGTCCCCCCTTGAGGTGTTCAGATGGATAGATTTGCTTGCCCTTTGGAAAAATTGGGCAAATCGAGCAAAATGCACAAATTTGCCTTGCTTTGACAGTTTTCAGCAAGGCATATTGCCATTGTCATATCTCATGCCCCAAGTGGAATTTGATGGAGTTCTTAGCCATTTTGGAAAGCCCTCATATGATACAACAACTGTTTGATCATAATTGGTTTTGATACTTTTTGGATCCAAGTGAAAAATGGCCCTACATTTGGAAAAAAGTGAAGACAGTTTCTGACTTAGTGAAAATTTCACTAAGTGTTGGAAAAAAGTGACATTTTCACTTTTTGTGATTTTGATCATTCCATAACTTAAAATCCATGAGGAATTGGAATGAGTTATGTTTGAAGCTTTTGTAGAGGGCCATGACAGCTACAAATCCAGCTTTGGATGGGGAAAAATGGCCTTGTGGTTTAGGAGTTATGATCCTCCAAAGTTGGTACCCTTGCCACTTTATTCCATAACTTAGAAAAATTTATAAGTTTTTATGGTTACCCCTTTTACAAGTTATCCCACTTTCTTTGATTTTTCTTGATGAATGATGATTCCAATCATACATTAACATCATTTTAGGGTCAAAGAACCATAATTGTGAAAAATCTCAAAAAGTCAAAGTTTGACTTTTGTGCACAATTGACTTTTGGTCAGATGAATTCCAAACTGTGCAATCCTCTATGAAATCAAGTCCTTGACCTAAATCAAACTTGATGGATTGATTTCATAGGTGTTATAGGGTGTATTGAATCATGTCTCAAGGTTTGGGAGCACGCCTAGGTCAAAAGTCAAAGATACAGTTGACTTTTCCCGCGAAACCCTAATTGTGGTTCTGATGAATTTGAAACTTGTTGATCAAGCTTCTTGGATTAATCCATTGTTGTAAATGGATCAATGTGGTGTGTTAGGGACCCTCAAATCATGTCTTGAGGTCTTGGCTCATGTGCTGTCCCAAAAGTCAACTTAGGGGTGAATTAGGTCAAGAAACCCTAATTCCTGATTTTTATTGTATGCATCCCCTGAGGCTAAATTGACCTGATGATTGGGTTCATGATGTTCCTTCGAGCATCTTAGGATATGCTTTGAAGCATTGGCTCATGCCCAGAGGAAAATTTCCATCTGGAGGCCCTGGTCGACCAATACCCTAATTTGGTGACACTGGCGATCTTGAGGCTTAATCCACTTGGAATGCTGCAATCTTGTGCTTGATTCTTACTGTGGGAGTCCTCTTGATCCTTTATTGAAGTTTGAGAGGTTAGACAAGTTGAATATCATGTCATTTCTTGATTGATCTTTTGTCTAAGAGCTCTGAGAGGGCTTGAAACCCTAATTTTGATTGTAGTGGATGCTCACCCATCTTTGGGGAGACTAATGAGGCATAATGATACACCCATATTGTGATGATGATTTGCACAATGATGGGAAATCTTAGTGGTCAAAATTTGGGGTATGACAAAGGCCATTTAAGAAATACCTTCACCAAAGACTGAAAAACAGGTCAGAGGATTTTTGCGACGTCTCAATTACATCTCAAGGTTCATATCCCTCATGACCGCGACATGCGCGCTGATCTTTAAACTACTCAGAAATAATCAAAGTTGTGTATGAATAGAAGACTGCCAAAAAGCTTTCGACAGTATCAAAGAATATCTATTGAATCCACCGATTTTGTCACCTCAAGTGGAAGGAATACCACTGATCATCTAATTAACAGTCTTGGAAGACTCCATGGGCTATCTACTTGGCCAACAAGATGAGACAAAGAGAAAAGAGTTTTCCATTTACTACTTAAGCTAGAAGTTCACGGACTGTGAAACTCGGTACACTATGCTCGAGAAAACTTGCTGCGCTCTGGCTTGGGCAGCCAAACGTCTTCACCAGTACATTATTTGTCACACTACTTGTTTAATCTCGGAAATGGATCCAATTAAGTATGTCTTTGAAAAGCCTGCTCTCACGGGAAGGATTGCCCGTTGGCAGATGTTGTTATCAGAATACAACATTGAGTACCATGCTCAGAAAGCCGTCAAAGGAAGTATTCTAGCCGATCATTTGGCTCATCAACCGATTGACGATCAGGAATCAGTCAAATTTGACTTCCCAGACAAAGATTTCATGTACTTGAAAATGAAATATTACGATGAACCGCTTGAAGGTGCGAGAAAGACACAAGAAAGGGGGGGTTTGAATTATGTATTTACTCTTTTAACAACTTTTCGCTTCTTGTCGTTAAAACACTTAGGATAACATCAGAGTTCGTTGAGAGACTCTGACTAGCGAAGCTACTTTCAGACTTGCTATGCATGAAGCATGAGAACCAACAAGAGTCTGAACATAAACTACATTTCTTAGAATTTGCGGTGCGGAAGCTTATCAGAGTTAAGCTGTAAGGTTCTGACTTGCTTATGTAGGGTTTTAATATAAAAACATAAATAAGAACATTAAGCATAAGAGCAAAGGACACACGATATATCCTGGCTCACCACAAAGGCTAATCGAGTCCACCCTCCTCAGGTGATTTCGCCTTGAACACAAGGTCTTAATCCACTATAATCAATCTCGATTTTCAGATGCATGGGCAACAGCCGGTGACTAACCACTTGCACAACCGCACTGTGACTAACATACAATGAACCGTTCAGGGATTCAACTTAATGAATATAACGAACATTGACCTGTAGGTTCCAATCTCGCAAGATCTAATGCTAGGCTTTCACAGCTAGATGTTCAGGGATTCATCGCAATGAATATAACGCTACTGACCCTATTTCAGGCTTTTCCCACAATGACATCTCGCCATTGTCTTCTCAAGTCTCCGGTCACACTGACCACTCAAGGAATCCTAATTCACCAAGAATTAGTTTTACAGGAGGTTACAAAGATGCTTCTTAACAAGCAGATTACTCCTAAGTTTAAGTACAAAGAACACACAAGTGTTCAAGCAAGATTCGAGCAACAACTCCTTGCCTATCCTAAGAAACTACACAGATGTATAAAGATTTGACAGTTGTTGACATCTTGTAGATTTTCATGTTCATCATCTTCTTGGGTGAGAAAGCTTTGAGCAACAACTCCTTGCTTCAGATCTTCAATGTAGCACTGACAAGAAGGTGGTTGATGACTTAACTGGTTTGCAATGTTGTCTTCTTCATCAACAACTTCTATACCAATTCATTGTTGTTGTGTTAAATGATGATCTTTGAGCTTCAACAACAATGGTCATGTATAGATGGTGATAACTTTTGATATTCTAAGTGTTACAACGAGAACTCGTCGTTGTGTTATCTTCACACAATGACTTGATCAATTCATATTTTGTGGGAGTGAATTGATTAGGGGACTTCGTCGTCTAGAAGCGAATACTCTTTCCTTTAAATAGCCCAGTAGAAATATAGTCGTTCGAAATATTGTTGGCTGTTGGAAAAGAGACGTTGCGTAATAACTAGCTGTACTGACACATCTCCTTTTTACTATGGGAGAAGTGACGGGATATATCTTTCTAGGGTGCCGTGTATAGTCACTCACAATGGTAATATGTGACTTCCAAACTTCAAAGGCTTCTGATGGTAAATTGATGAAGCATGAGTAGAGTCTTTTTAACAGGATATCTGATACGTCAAGTCTTCAGTCATTTGAAGAAGTCCATTAGGAATCAGTCTTCAGAACTTCAGCACTTGTCTTTAAGAACATTATCCTTTACTTCTCCAAGTCCCCCGAAACTTCAGAACTTGTCCATTAGGAATCCGTCTTCAGAGTCTTCAGCACTTGACTTCTGGAACCGTAATCTTCAGAACACATAAGTCTTCAGAGTCTTTCTGCACTTGGTCATCAGAGCCTTTCGCCTTCAGAACTTCAAGTTATGAGAGTCTTCAACACTTCGGTTCTCTTCTTCAGAAGCTTCGCAATCTTTAGAATCTCGACCACTTTTAGAGAGCATCCACAAGAGCATTGCAACAGCAATATCAGCATCCATGGATCTGACTGATTATGATCAAATACAGAAGCATTCTTGCTTCTTGCGACCTGTGTCACACATAGTAACTTCACATATTATCAATTACGCTCATCTGACTGGTGCTTGTTGGATCTGATAACTTCTATGAATATGATCTGCACACAACACACGTTAGAACATAAAATGGTTCTTTCAAAAATACGTATTGTTATCATCAAAACATAGATTGACTTGTGGAGATAATTCTTGCTCTCACAATCTCCCCCTTTTTGATGATGAAAAAACCAAGTATTTTGATTGAACATTTTATACAAGGTAATCACCAAAACAAACATATTCAGAGTCTGGAACAACAGCTCCCCTTGAATGTGTTATCCTCAAAGTTTTATCTGTGATCATCTAGAATCTTACTTGATCCAAAGACATACAAAATAACAACTTGAGTTGCCAGAATGAAGAATAGAAAAGGACTACTTCTCTATCTCGTCTTTAAGAAAACAAAGAGTCTTTAGCATCTGGACTAGTTCATCAGAACCTCCATCTTCAGATCTTTAGAACTCAGTTCCTTTGTGGTCGTATCAGAGCTTGTAATCTTTAGAGTCTTCTAAAGCATTTCTACTTTTCAGTACGTTCATTTAAGCACAAATAGATCAGTTCTTATCTGATAACAAAGCCTCGCTATTCATCAGAGACAGACACTATCTCTCAAGAAACTCCCCATGAGTTTTAGACTTTGTGAAGATTATAGGATTTATCATTTGAATCTTCTGGGTAGTCTCCCCCTAATTTCCATAAGTCAGATATTGGGATCTTCAGAATCATAATTCAGGATGATAAGTTTTTAATCACCAATGTAGATCATGACTTTTTCAGAGTTTGACTTTTGAACACAATTCTTCGCTTCAGAACCTTGTTACTGTCATAACTCAGTGGTTCATCAAAGCTTGATTTTTGATCAGATACCAATTAAAGTTTAAATTTTTTTATCAATCAACGCTTGATTCTGAATCTGGTACACATGATTTGATTCTGGTCTGATACCAAGTGATGTGTTGAGTATTATACCATAGTAAATTGAATCTGATACCAAGTGAAGCAATTCTTCTCATACCACTTGAAGGGTATTTCCTTAGTGTGCTGAAATTGATACCAATGAAGGTATTTTGATAATAATCCACAACTTTACTCTGATTGACGAGACTGATACCAATCTTTGTGTACTTGGTCTGATTACCAATAGTTGATTTAGTCTGATACCAAATCGTTTTCATTTTAAATTGTTCCTGGTAAACATTAGAACTACTTCTTCTTGGATCTTCAATCCAGATCTTCAGACATTTCTTGACTTCTGATTTGGACACTTCTTCTGAATAAGCATCTTGAGATGTATACTTTTCTTGACTGCTTTCAGAGTGTTCTCGTTTTGATTCTTGCGTTTTGAATCTCATATTCTCAGATAGCTTACAGCTTGTAAACCAAGTTAGACAGAGATCAAGATAAACTTTGACTTTCGGGCAGTTCTCAACTTCTTTCTATCATATGACTAACAAAGTTCTTCTTTCTTGACCTGTCTTAGAATGCGTAGTGAACTTGTTTAGAGTTCCTCGGATAACATCAAACAACAAACATTAGTAGTAACACATTTTATATGATTGATTACGTGTTTGAGTTTGCATTCTTTCTGTTTTAAGATTTTCTTTCTTTCAATCATTCATATTCATCAATCAAAATCATATTATATTTCTCCCCCTTTTTGACATCATCAAAAAGTGCTAGAGCATATGATCATTTGAGCATATAATTCCTTTTACCAATCAACATCAAATATCAGTTAAGTATACAGGATATGATGAAGAACATAGAACCATAGAACCATCATTTGAGCAGTTAAGAACAATCCAAGTCATTTAGTGATAACCATCTTTAACCATAGCATATTCATTTGAAGGATAATTAGATGGAATCATCTGATTACCAATTTGAAGGTTTTAGATCATCTGTAGAGATTAATTATAGCATCTTCATTTATGAACTACTATATCGAAGTCTTAACACAAAATAGTTTTAAGATGCAGAGCATAGGTTGAGCTTAATCTTGAAAAGTTCAGGATAATCAAAACATAGATATTTCAAACAACGATTCCTAATGAGAAATGATTTAAGTAAATATAGACTTAATAGAACTAGGTTGTAATGAGTCCTTATGAGTTAGACAAAAGCGAGCCTAAGGGTGATGAAGAAGATGAGAGAAGGCTTTCATAATCATCCGTTCTTGAGGAATCAGCTTTTCTTCTACTTGAGTGATTGCCAGCGTCTTGCTCTTCACAATTTCTTCTGAGATCCATTCATGGAACTCAGTCTAGATATTTCTTACTTCCACGAGGTCCACACAGGCACTGGAGTCCTCCACTAAGCTCTGGATCCTTGAGATTGCATTATCCTTGAAGGATGTTAATGCGCTATTGATAGTCTTTGATCTCTTTAAGGAAGGTTCCTCATCATCAACCATTTTTTGCTTCTTACTTCCTTCTCTCCAATTTGAGAGTTCTTGAAGTACATCAGTAATATTTTTCATGTTAATCCAAACACTGATATCTTTATCCTTAAATTGTCTCAGATAGTTTCTGACTTCTGTCTGATTGTAAGTGGCGAATCTTGGAAATCCTTCAACCAGAACCCTTGGTGTCAATGTTAATTTCCTAAAAGATGTGTTATCCAGAGTGGAGTTCTCTCTTTTGAGATTCTCAAACCAGAGAATTTTTCCAGCGCTTTTAAGTAATTTTCTTGACTCTCCCTCATTAATCAGAATATCATCAACTACCCCTGATTCCACCAAGATGTCAGAAATAACTCTTCCATACGGAATATGTCTGTCCTTCATGACAGAACCTGTTCTGGAGTTTCTTATGGCTTCATTCAGAAGTTTGAATAGAATTGCAGGAAGATGCCTCTTGATTCCCTTAAGAAGGAGAAATAGGACACATTTTTTAATGTCGTTGAGTTGGTTTGAGGGAAGATGGTGAAACACACTACCTTGGAGGATTCTAAACCATACTCGTAGAGAATCTTTTAGATTAGAGAATATTGAGTTCTCTGCATCAGCTACAGCATTTTCTCTGAAAATGCTAGCCAGAACCTTAGCCTCTTTTTCCTCGTTTAGTTGGTTCTTAGTGATTCTCACACCACTGTTGTCATCCATCAGAAGATTCGAAATAGTCTTCTTAGATATGAGGATTTTCCTTCCAAAAACAAAGGAGACCATGAGGGTATTGGATGTGTTGGCGTGGATCCAGAAATCCTTAACCAGATGTCCGTAAGTTGATTCTTCCAACCTCTTGAAGTAATTACTCAATCCTTGAGTTTCCATTGAAGGAGTAATATCACATCCATTTGACTTTAGATTGTTGAAGTTAATAACGGTTTCTGACAAAACTCTGAGTCTGTCAACTGGTATTTGTGTGGTTGTGGGAATTGAAGCATTTTGTGAGACGAAAGCCATTTCTAGAGAGTGATGAGGAGAATTGATAGTGATTAGGCTGAAGATTCAGGTGAGTAAGAGTTGTGTTGCTGTCTTAGGGTTTGATGCTTTTATAGGTGAAGGAGTGAAGAAAATTCTGTAGAGAGTTTGAAACCGCAACGGTTGATTTTCCTAGAAGCACTAAGCAATGTGGGAATGAAGGTTAATGATTGATTTCTTTAATCGAGAGTTGTGACATAACTCTAATAAGTGGAAATGTAATTGGTTACTTAACCATGACCTATAATGGTCTATAGATAATCCTAGACCTTCTGCGTGAATTCTAAGCAACGCTCAATGTTTTATTATTAAATAGATAATCGTGATCATAAGAACCATTCAATCAAAAACACATAAATCATACTTAGGTAAACTTAAGAAATCCAGATTCAACATAAGTCTAGTCAAGCAAGATTCTTAATTAATTAAAAAATGTCTAACTTCCTATCTTAAACTAAGAACGTCATATGTTGACAAAACTCAGGAAGGATCTTCTCAGCCATTCCATTTCTTCTGCAATGACCAACAACTCCTTGAAGATCAAGAATGTGGGAGATGACCCTGCAGTAGGGAACTTGATAAACTGTTTCTTCCCTAAACAAAAGGATTTCTTCCTTCAGATGATTATACATGGATTGGGGTAGGTTTATTTTGACTCTTCCAACTAAGAAGAAAATAAATAATCTCTCTTTGTCAGAAAGCCATACTCCTCCTCTTTCTCTTGGTCTTAGATTAGTTACCATTAGATTGTACCAGTCTTTGGCTATAGGAATGAGGGTGCAAGGTAGAGTGGGATGACCTTTAGTCTCAAAGATCACATGCAAATGTTTGTCAAGACAAACATTGCCAATGTTATCTTCCACAGTCAAACCATCCTCAATACAATCAATGGCTTTTGAAATGATGGTAGGGTTGATCATGACAGGGCAGCCAGCGACCATAGATAAAATGACATTCTTGTCAAAATCATATTCTAGTGATCGAGCATTTTCCCAGAACTCAGTTACAAGTGCAGGGAAGACAGGTCCATCAAGCATGGAGAAATAGTTTTCCCAGTTCTGAAATTTAATTCCAGAGAAAAAATTTGTTTTGTGGAGAAGAGGTAGATGGTTCACGTTTAGAGTGTATTCCTTTAAGAGTTCGAGGTCAGTAGTTTCTCCTCTGATATTATGTGAAGACATTTTGAGCAGGATAGTTGAGGAAGAAGGTTCTAATCTACCAGGTAGTGATTCTTTCTAAGATAGGAATAATTTTTGGAGAGGAAAACTGAGGAGTGATAGCTATTTATCACGCTTGGAACACGCGTGGTCATCATTTCCTAGACAATCTATGAATAGCTGTGGCGGTTAGCTAAAGCGACGCATGATAGACTTAAAACGCCGTCTACCTATGGGTAGGGTTATAGTAGCTGACACCACGTAATCATGATTGTTTATTTAATCTTTTAAAAACATTTAATCACAATGCTTAAGGATCTAACTTTGTTTTAATTCTTCTTAAGAATCTTAAAGAACTACTCGTAGACAGTTAGTGTTTGAATTTACAAATAAACATGAATAATGGAAACCATACCTTAGGGATACATAAATCTTTTTGCAAATATTCTTTACCTAGATCTTTTTAGGACTTCGGAAGTGACATTTTGGGTCTCGCAACATTTTCTGGCTTGTTTCTTCAGTCGAAGGCAAGAATTGAGATCTTTCCAGACTTATCTGAATGCATTCCATTTTGACTCCAATGTTTCTTTCTAAGGAATTTCTGAGTGAACTGCTGTGGGTTCTTGGATTCTTCAAGATTCACTTGCATTCTGGTTTCTGATTAAGTAGGTTCTGAGAAACTTGTCGGATAGAATCTGATCAATTATAAATGGTTTAACTGAGATAGAATCTCAGGTTATCAGAACATAGTTATACTGATTCAAACAGGACTTAAGAGTTCATTCTTGATAAAGTATTTGATGAATCCTAGACATTCTTCTTCCTGAATATTCTTTCTGTTTTCTGTATTGCTTCCAAGAAAACAATATTCAGTTCTATATTGAGTCTTTTAACCTTCTTGATCATTCAAAATTCAAATGTTGAATCATTTCTAAGAGTTTGAATTCTTCAGATTTTCTGACTTCAACAGACTTCACTCTGAAATTCAAAATCATAGAACAAAAATTTTTCTTCTTTACATGAAGAAGTTCTTAATGAGTTTTTATACGAGAGAGTAAAGGGTGGACCTAATCCGTTTCATGAAAACATCTCAAAAACTCATAGAGATTTGATCTTCAGCAAACAAGACTTCTTGTTTTCTGATGATTTAACTTTGAGCAAATACGTAGTTCATTCACACGTATCTTCCAAGAATAGCATTCAACAGATACTATTTCTTATCTGATGAATCTATCTTATCAGCTGATTCTTCAATCTTCAATAAAACTTAAGAGAGGAAGGTTTAGTTGTTTGACGATGGCAAAAACATCCAGAATCAGTGATTTGCTCAAGTACTTCAGATTGATTATAATTTTGTACACAGTCAACTTCTGAACTGTTACAAAATTGTAAGTGGATTTCAATCTCACCCAGAGTATTTCTACGCACTGCATCCGGATCTTTTTCTGACACTGTTAAGTGTTTGATATCCATCAATAACAGAACCGGAGCTCTAATACCAATTGAAGGTGCGAGAAAGACACAAGAAAGGGGGGGTTGAATTGTGTATTTACTTTTTTAACAACTTTTCGCTTCTTGTCGTTAAAGCACTTAGGATAACATCAGGTTTCATTGAGAGACTCTGACTAGCGAAGCTACTTTCAGACTTGCTATGCGTGACGCATGAGAACCAACAAGAGTCTGAACATAATCTACATTTCTCAGAACTTGCAGTGCGGAAGATTATTGTCATACCCCAATTTTTGACCACTAAGATTCCCATCATTGTGGAAATCATCATCACAATATGGATGAATCATTATACACTCATTAGTCTCCCCAAAGATGGGTGAGCATCCACTACAATCAAAATTAGGGTTTCAAGCCCTCTTAGAGCTCTTAGACAAAGGATCAATCAAGGAATGACATGATCTTCAACTTGTCTAACCTCTCCAACATCCACAATGGATTAAGAGGACTCCCACATCAAGGATTAAGCACAAGGTTGTAACCTTCTAAGTGGATTGAGCCTCAAAATCAACAAGTCACCAAATTAGGGTTTTGGTCGACCAGGGCCTCCAGATGGAATTTTTCCTCTGGGAATGAGCCAATGCTTCAATGCATAACCTATGGTGCCCCAAGAGACATCATAAACTCAATCATCAATTCAATTTAACCTCAGGGGATGCATTCATAAAAAATTGGGAATTAGTGTTTTTTGACCTAATTCACCCCTAAGTTGACTTTTAGGACAAATCTTGAGCCAAGACCTTAAGACATGATTTGAGGGTCTCTAATACACCACATTGATCCATTTGCAACAATGGATTGATCCAAGTAGCTTGAGTAACAAGTTTCATTTTCATCAGAACCACATTTAGGGTTTCGCGAGAAAAGTCAACTGTATCTTTGACTTTTGACTCAGACATGCTCCCAAAGCTAGGACATGATTCAATAAACCCTATAACACCTATAAAATCAATCCATCAAGTTTGATTTAGGTCAAGGACTTGATTTCATAGAGGATCGCACAGTTTGGAATTCATCTGATAAAAAGTCAACTGTGCACAAAAGTCAACTTTGACTTTTTGAGATTTTTCATAAAAATGGTTTTTCAACCCTAAAATGATGTTAATGTATGATTGGAATCATCTTTCATCAAGAAAAATCAACAAAAGTTGGATAACTTGTAAAAGGGGTAACCATAAAAAACTTAGAAATTTTCTAAGTTATATAACAAAGTGGCTAGGGTACCAACTTTGGAGGATCATAACTCCTAAAACACAAGGCCATTTTTCCCCATCCAAAGCTGGATTTGTAGCCCTCTAGAAAAGCTTGAACTACACCTCATTCCAATTCCTCAAGGATTTTGAGTTATGGAGTGATCAAAATGGCTGAAAACATGAAATGTCACTTTTTCCAACACTTAGTGAAATTTTCACTAAGTCAGAATCTTCCTTACTTATTTCAAAATGTAGGGGCTTTTTTCACTTGGATCCAAAAAGTATCAAAACAAATTATGATCAAATAGTTGTTGTATCATATGAGGGCTTTCCAAAATGACCAAGAACATCACCAAATTCCACTTGAGCCATGAGATATGACAATGGCAATATGCCTTGCTGAAAACTGCCAAGGCTAGGCAGAATTTTGCATTTTTGCTCGATTTGGAAAAATCAACTAATTCCAAGCCTTGTCATTATCTTGGACATATCTGAGGATCAAATCTAAAGGGGACAAACACTGAGCCAAGCCTCCAAAGTCCTTGGAACAAGAAGTAGCATGCCAAACCTAGAAATCCCTGAAAGAGGGACAAGACTCCAATTTTGGATTGGAGCATTTAATGGATGCTTAGAGGTGGCATGGACTGAGCTATTTGTAACTAAATTCTGTCAAGAATGATCCAACAACTAGGGAACATTGATCAACATTGGCCAAACCTCTGTTGTGGTTGCCATTCACTATTGATCCTAAAACAAACTTGCTCTACTATAAATAGAGCTCATTTGTGCTCAGTTTAAGTACCCCAAAGCCATCAAACAGATGCTTTCCTCAAAATCTCTATCTTTTGGCAAAAATGCCTTCTTTAGCAAGGTAACTCTGAGTTTTTGAGTTAGAGAGCAATTCCAACCAAACCAATCACACACACACCTCATATATGTCATGTATACGCTGTCCAAACTATCACAAGTGACCTGTAATCCTTAAATCACAAAGTCACCTCTCAAAACCTCAAAATAGTACTTTTGTGCATTTTTCAAGACATGTCTTGATTCAGTCACTTTCCGAACCAGATAAAACCTCAAACACACTCCAAATAACATCCTTGAACTGTCCCAAATGGTTCCCCCCATCTGGAACACCATTTGAGAGAGTTGCTATTTTGGCCATTTTAAGCCCTTTTGCAAGAAAGGACCAGTTTATGTTTTTGTAGGTTCCAACTGATTCCACTCACCCTAAAAGCTTCTAAGGGATCATTTGAGAGTTTCAAAGCATCAAACCATTTTTGGAACAAGAGGCTTGACAGATTGCACCAAAACTCCAAAAAACTCAAAAGGAGGTAAGCCTCATGACTTGAACTTTCCAAAATATGCATTGTTTTGAGGTCCACTGATCATGCATCTCTTATATATGTTATATGTGTTGTGTTTGAACCAATTCATCGTGTAATTCATGCATGTACCAGAGTGTAGCATAGAAATGCAATTATAGGCCTATTTCAAAACCCTTATCGGATTTTGAGGAGTGATCATTATCTGAGAAAAATACCACCACCACCGTTGGATTCCTTGTGAAATTCTAGGCCAGATGCATATAAATTTTGTCCCCAAACATGGAGAAATGAGAAAGTTATGGACCTTCCCGTTTCTTGCCAAAACTTTCCTTGCCTTGCCTTGGCCATGCCTAGAAAACACGACAAGCCTTGTGTATTTGTTGGTTTATTTCAATCAACGGATGTATCACCACCCCAGTGGTAAGGCGCGCGCCTTATAACCTTGAGGTCGTGGGTTGAAACCCCACCCATGCCATTTTGTGTTTTTTCACATTTTGCTATTTTTTCCTATATTTTCATGTTTTGTTAATTAATTGGAAAATTAATAACTCTTTCAATTTTAATTATTTTTTATTGGTTCTTTTTGCAAAAAATTACAAAAATGTTAAAATATTTTATTCCACAAAAAAATTAAGTTTATATTAGTTATTTAATGTAATTAGTATTTTTGTGAATAAATTCCTTTTTTAATTGTTTTTAAACATTTAAAAGTGAATATTTACTTTGAAAATCAAAACCAAATGAGTTCTAAAGCATCTTGTGATCAAATCTCATTTTTCAAACCTAAAAAAAAAATCACAAGTGGTTTATTCAAATTTAGTTGGTATTTTTATCATTTTTATTTGATTTTCTTTAAATATTTACTTTTAAAGAAGACAAAATTAGGGTTTCTTTGATTTTCACCCTCACAAATCATTTTCAAACACCTTGGGCCTCTAATAGAGTGTAAGACCCAAACATTTTTGTAAAATAAACCCATTTTGGGCCTCACTTATTGTATAAGTCCCGTTGTATTTCAAAAAATTCCGGCCCGATAATCGCCTGCTTAAAATCAAACCCTTGGGCCTACCCTCGTGTTATAAGCTCCATTCTTTAAAAATAAGTCTTTGGGCCTCTTGAGAGAGTGTAAGACCCATCCCCTTTGTACAGAAAACCTTTCCTGAGCCTCAGTCACTTGTATAAGTCTTTGTACAAAACAACAGTGCAATCACTGATAAAACCCTGGGCCTCTCCTTGAGCTGTAAGCCCCAATTTTCCTTTCAAAACACTTTCTCCTTTGATTATGTAATATACTGTTATTTCCAACTTTTCTTTGTTGAACAACTAACAATACAGCACGGAAGCTCTACAACCAAGTAAGTGTTTACCCGCTTTCATTTACTGCTTTCATATGTATATAACTGTACTGTGGGGCTGTCTCACTGTAAGTCTTCTTTCATAAACTCATATCAACTATGTAATAATAGTGTCGCTCCCGGGATTTTCATCCAAGTACAAACGCGAAAGTGGCGCGGAAACAGAGTCGCCAACAATGTGTATTTATCCCAAGAGAGGGAAAGGAAACACTGCGTAAACCTGAGGGAAGGAAAAGCATGGTCTCGCGACCAAGAGAAATGGGTAAGGGAGTAGGTTACATGAAGGGAAGGTGTTAGCACCCCACGCGTCCATCGTACTCGATGGGATCCACGCTCGTTTTCTTGATCAAAGGGTGTCATCGTCTGGAGCTCCGCTGCTACTAGAAAGGAAAAGAAACGGGAACGGAAAAGAACTGAGAAACGAAGAAGAAAAGAAAAAGAAGTGACTCGATATGACATCCTCGGAGTCCTAGGCCTGCGTATTCCCTCGGGAACGGTAAAATCAGAGTCAACGTAGTTCGGACACGAACTAAGGGGGGAGGTTGCTCTCCAAGACATCGCCGTCTCGTGCCTACGTATCCTCAACCTAACCAGAGAGAGGAAATCAGAGCAGTCGTAGTTCGACACGAACTAAGGGGGGAGATTGCTCGCCAAGACATCGCCGTCTCGTGCCTACGTATCCTCAATCTAACCAGAGAGAGGAAATCAGAGCAGTCGTAGTTCGACTTAACGAGGTCGGTGTTTTTTATGAGCGACGTTAAGTTCGCGTCGTGCAGTTAGGGTCGATGCATGTTTGCGACGAGATGGAAGTAACGTGCCCTTTTCTGAAAATGAGGTTTGGAACTTAACAATCCCGAAGGATGAAAGAGGTTTGAGTTTGTTTTATGCCTTTTAGATGGAAGTGGATTGAAGTTAATTCATAACTTGCATTGCACCCAAGTCTACAACATAGGATCGATTGTCTCGCGTATCGACCCTAGACGGGACGTATGCTAAACATCCTAAGAAAGTGATGGAAGATCCTCCACTATCTCATTTCCCACATATAAGGCTCGTGCGCAACACATGTTAATCCTTTATTAAGTGTTTTATAAAGATTATGAGATGAGAAGAGAAGACTCAAGTTGAAAAGAAAACACTAAGGGAAACTAGATGTCCTAATGTTATCATGCAAAGGTGGCCCTAAGGTCAGGATCAAGAGGGAAGTCTACCTAATGTTGTCATGCATGGATTGCTATCCTAATGTCTCTCCTACCTCCAACTTAATAAAAAATTAAGTGGAGCTAGGAATCCTACGGGATCATGTCATCAGACAAGTAAACACATGATGAATCAATCACAAGACGAAATAAAAGCAACTAAGGAGAAACAACGTCAGTTAACAATAATATCACACAATCACACTAAGAAAGAGGGAGCTTTAGCCTAGGGGTCATATAAACCGAGGCAAACAAGCTAGGTGTGGGAAATAGGGGTGCTCGCCCAATGGTATCAAGAACCATGGAGAGCAGAGTAAGAAAGGGGAAGATGTGAATCAGATCACATAAGCATCAGGATTGGTCAATGCAAGCTATAGACAAGGCGTGGGGGTTTGATTACTAAACCCTCCTTCCACTGACGAACTCGATAACACGAGCAAGATATGTTCAAAGCTTTAATCATTGAATGAGAGCTAAGAACGACTCAACTAGAATAACGGGGGTCGATTGAGAACCCTACATTCCGTCAAATGCCTCTTTGGAGGTCTTTAGGCACAATATTTAAAAAGCACAATCATGGCCTCACTTGAGGGCTTTCCATATAATCCTACTTATCATGGCATCGACTATTCCTACTTCTCATGGAATTTGAAAGCATTAAAGAGAAGTGAAGAGATAAGAAGTCCTACCGAACGGATATGAATCCATAGGAAAGCAACGAAAGCAAGTCACGAAAGCACCTATGAACAAATAGCAAACCAAGTTAGAAACAAGTTTTTATTTACAAAATGAAATGGTCAAACCACCTTTGGAATGTCTCCTTTGTGTACCTTGCACACGTGAACCAAAGATATTAGTAATAACAAGAGAGTGTATGTACAACATGAAAACCTAAGTCTAATGACTATGTACATTTGAGTCACATTAGTCAAAGTGAAAGACCTAAAAGGATTATGAAATTACAAGTCAAGTTACAACTATGCTACAAGACTAATCTACTTTGAAGTTTAAAGGTAAACCAACAAAAGAAAGCCATTACAAGTTAGATGAATTGGATTAAAACGTGAAAATGGACCAAGGTCAGAAGTGAAACACCTTATACGCATGCTTAAAACCAATCGCAAAGTGTCACAAAGGTTTGCATTAAACTCTCTCTCCAAAGTCAATTCATTCCATGAGCAAAATCACATTTAAACTTCTCATACAAGTATGTAAAATTGTCACTCAAGTAAGGCAAATGAAATGACATGGTAAGGAAATGTTAAAGCTCACACACCAGAGGAAAATGACCTATAAAATGTCCTAATTGAATCCCAAAAACAATCATGAACATGGCATACAAGTGGTATCAAAAGAAGTGGTCAAAGTGAAACACAAATTCAAGTTCACATGCACACAAAGAAGGCATCATTTAAGGCATGTGAAATGATCAAAGGCAATACTCAAGCATGTCTTAATTGTGCATCCAAATACACTTAATAATGTGCTAAAACTCATATTCAAATTTGGCTCAAAGTACCCTCATACAAGTCCTAAACATATCATACCTCTGTGCATGCTTACACATAATATGTTCACATTGGAAAATTTGTGAAGGATAGAAAAATGCCTTTGAAAATTATGGGTAATCAACCAAGTCATTCCAAGTCCAGTAGGTAATCACATGCAAAAGATAGGGTTCATATCATGCACCAAACATACTCAATCATGCAAACATGGATCAATTTATCAATGATGCTCTTACAAGACAAGGCACAAAGATGATGCTCAAAAGCAATTCAATAATCATGACCAAGGTACTAATCAAACATCATTAGGTCATATAACCAGAGGCATAAATGTACACAAAAAATAGCTCCAAATGGTCAAGGGAAGATCACATTTGAAAACTTGCATCACTAGATACACCATTAAGAACACATTCCTTTCCAAAATTCCATAAAAATATCAAACAGCCCGTAAAATGGAATTAAAAATATCCAAAACTCAATTAACACCTCCTAGAATATACATGAATTTTATTGGAATTTTATAATGAAGTTTGCTATTTTTAATAAACACATTTGAAACGTGCACAAAGGATGAAGTAAACATACACAAGCAACCAAGGGGGGGTGCACTATAGCAGAGTTTCCATTTCACTTCTTTATTGGGCTCAAGCTGAGGGGTGGGAATAGCAGACTGGATATAGGCCCAAGGCATCTCAGGCTTGATGGCTCACGGTAGTCCCTCATAATCTTGGAATCAATCTGAACCGTGTGATTTATCTTAAGGGATCATCAAAGGTCCTGATGCGTGTGGTGCATGGCAACAAGTCTGGGACGGCATGTGCTTGATTAACAAGGTGGTCCTACCGGACGGTGACAAGTGTCAACGCTAGAGTGGACCACCACCACAAACCTTATCTCCTCATTGTCGTTAAATGGATAACATGAATCAACAGCCTTCATCTCACAAACATCCCTCTCTCTCTCTCTATGTTATTTTCACTACTCGCCGTAAATAAATACTAGCCGCAGAAAGCGGTGGCTGGTGGCTGCGCCACCGTATTCTTTGGCCACTAACCACCACAAGTCACCAAATACTAAACATCAACCCTAGTTTCTTTTGCACGGTGATTACGAATCCGTAACTAGTTTCGTCAGGAATTCAACCTATCGGCGGGATCGAAGTTCCCGATCCTCTTAATTCTTAACTCAAATCCGCTCCTTCAACCCTTTCGATTCAACTCCTTCTCTCTGTTCTACACCTCTGCTCTTCCGAAGCCCTAATATGAATTCTAATCAATGAAACGGATGCCAAACCCCAGGGTTCGACTCCGACGGTGCAACAGTTATATTGTAGAAGAGAAATCAAGCTTTTAACGGTGTACCTGCGAAACGGAAATTGCGACGATGACACGGTACGTCAAATCGATGCACACCACTGATTCACCACTACGAGTCACTCTGCTATGACATGAAGCTTGAGGTACAACTCTTTAACTTTTTGAGATTTCAAATCGTCTTCCTCTCCTTCTTGATTCTGTTGCGTGTGGTTTCGTAGCGTTGGTGTTGAATTGTGGTTGCAATCTTGTTGATTCGAAGTTTGTTGAATCACGATCTGAGTCTGCTTCTAGAATTATTCCTTAATCTGTTACGTTAATGTTGTTCTTTGATTTTGCAGTGCGATTGGGTGCATTGAATTCGAATCTTTTCGTTGACGATGCACTCACGAATTTCGGTAAGAATTGATGCTCTTGATGGTGTTGGTTTCTGCAGCATTGTCGGTTGTTGGTGGATTGATGCAAACGATGTATGAAGGTAATTGAAGATGGTTAAAACTAGTAGCTGAATTGAAGATGAAGATTGGAGGTTATGAAGTTTTTCTGAAAACTAAATTGGAGATGATGAAGAGAAAAAACTGTTAGGTTGTTAGAGGAATTGTTCGCTGATAGTGAATTGGAAGAAGAAGCTATCCCCGAGTTTCTTTTTCGTTATTTCTATTAGATAAATTGGAGTTAGAGATTGTAGGGATCTGTGTGTAACTTCTGAAATTTTGTTATCAGAAAAATTCCGTTATTTTGCTGTTATGCCACTGATATATTTTCCTTTGTATGTTGCCATGACTTTTTCTTCCGTATTTTTTCTCGTATAGCTGAGTTGCTGCTATTTTTCTTTCTGCTCAATTGTTGCTACAGAGTCTTGCATATTTGTTGTTTGTAACTGAGAGTTCATTTGATCTTCATGAGATTGCACTTGAGTAACTTGGGACTGAGTCTGTGACACGGAGTGCATGCTTTGAATAACTCTCCCGTGAAAGCATTGGTGCAGGGTCCAAAATATAGTCAATTTAGCACAATCCAAATTGGTTAGATGACTTTGGAATGGCTTTGGGTGTATGACTTAGAATTGAATTTGTGGATATGGGCTGGAAAATGGTTGTAAAACAAATGGATGAAATTGGATATGGATGTCAAAAATATGAGACGGGTTTAATTTTGGATATTTGGCTTCTAAAATGGTTATTTGGAATTGAATTGGTTTATGAACTTTGGATTTTGATTAGAAATGGATTTAGTTAAAAAAAGGTAGCTAAAGACAAAAATGTTTAAAAAGAAATCGAAAATGGGTTAAAGAAAAAGTGAATGAATCTTTAAAGTTTTAGATGTGGACTTGAAAATGATTATGGATTTTGAATATTGAAAATGGCTAAAAAGGAATGGATAATGGTTTAGGGTGGCTTTGTATCTTGAATTCCATGTGGCCCACACGTCTTGACATTGCCTAATTCCAATCAAACTCCCCATGAATAAGAATCTGATACTCCTTGAGATGTACACTAATGAAATGGCTTGAAGATGACCTGATACTGTTGAGAAAGCCTGAAAAATATACACTTGATAAGAATTCAACCCTGAATGAAGGTGAGAGTCTCACAACAAGAAAGAACCCTGAGCTTGCACACAATACCATGGTCCCATGCCTTAGGAGCACAATGCAAATGAATGAATGAGCTATGACCTGATGAATGCAAATGTAAGAGAAACACAGGCCAGTTAGTGTTAAAAGTAAGAGGGCAAATTTTGAGGTGTTACAGCTGCCCCTATTCAAACTTCTAGGATCTGAGGGTATGGAAGCGAAGATCTCCAAACAATCGAGATACATGGAGATTTAATACTAAAATAACCTGGAAATTTGCAAATGGTGGAGATAACGAAATAGAGTTGTTTACGAGGATGGCCGCAGACGAACTTGAAAAGGAAGACCGGCCATAGACGGGCTACCCAACAAAAGAATACGAGGACAGCCGCAGACGAACTCGAAAAGGAAGACCGTCCACAGATGGGCTACCTAACAAAAATAAAACGAGGATGGCCGCAGACAAACTCGAAAAGGAAGACTGGCCACAGACGGGCTACCCAATAAAAATAAAACGAGGGCGGCCGCAGACGAACTCGAAAAGGAAGACCGGCCACAGACGGGCTACCCAACAAAAATAAAACAAGGACGGCCGCAGACGAACTCGAAAAGGAAGAACGACCACAGACGGGCTACCCAACAAAAGAAAATGACGACGGCCGCAGACGAACTCGAAAAGGAAGACCGGCCACAGACGGGCTACCCAACAAAAATAAAACGAGGACGGCCGCAGACGAACTCGAAAAGGAAGACCGGTTACAGACGGGCTACCCAACAAAAATAAAATGAGGACGGCCGCAAACGAACTCAAAAAGGAAGATTGGCCACAGACAGGCTACCCAACCAAAGAATACGAGGACGACCGTAGACGAACTAGAAAAGAAAGACTGACCGAAAGCGGAATCTCAACAACAAATGAGTACGACCGAAAGCGGACTCGAAAAGGGAGATCAAGCCGAATGTGGACTTCCTTGGGGATAAAGTGAAACAAACTCTTCTGAGTTATGCCATCTCTGCTGAGAAAGAGAACTGGGTTTAACGAAATAAGTCAGACGAGAACTGACTACCAGGCGAGAACTGGATTTCACGAAATAAGTCAGACGAGAACTGACTACCTGACGAGAACTGGATTTCACTAAATAAGTTAGACGAGAACTGACTACCATGTCAGAACTGGATTTCAAGAAATAATTCAGACGATAACTAACTACCAGGCAAGAACTGGATTTCACCAAATAAGTCAGACGAGAACTGACTACCAGGCGAGAACTGGATTTCACCAAATAAGTCAGACGAGAACTGACTACCAGGAGAGAACTGGATTTCACCAAATAATTCAGACGAGAACTGACTACCAGGCGAGAACTGGATATCACCAAATAAGTCAGACGAGAACTGATTACCAGGCGAGAACTAGATTTCACGAAATAAGTCAAACGAGAACTGACTACCAGGCGAGAACTGGATTTCACAAAATAAGTCAGACGAGAACTGACTACCAGGCGAGAACTGGATTTCACAAAATAAGTTAGACGAGAACTGACTACCAGGCGAGAACTGGATTTCACAAAATAAGTCATACGAGAACTGACTACCAGGCGAGAACTGGATTTCCCAAAAAGAGTGGCCAATTAAAGGCAAACTCCTAGCAAAGATACGGTCGTGAACCGAAAGGGTGAGAGGTAGAATCAACGGACTTACAACCCACAGATAAGATGATTCCGCTGGGGAAAGGAGAAGTATAAATAAAAGACTTTGCCGGGGAGCACAGGTAGGATGAATACATTCCTCGGCGATCTCACCGAGGATAAACCAAAATCTCCTGAGTTATGCCATCTCTGCTGAGGAAGAGAACTGATAAACAAAATCTCCTGAGTTATGCCATCTCTGCCGAGGAAGAGAGTTGGCCAACAAAATACCCTGAGTTATGCCATCTCTACTGTTAGTTCTTTAATTCTTAGGGTTGGCATTAATTTTGTAAAAAAAATAATAGCAGCAATATGTTAGATAGGATATTTTATCTTGCAAAAGAAGAACAGGTTGAGCAAGAAGTCCTATTGTGCAATGGAACATGTTGAGTTGAAGTGGTTTCAACATCTGGAACAACATGTCGTATTAAGATGTCCAATGAAGGTCCATTCGACATCGCGCCAGAACTGAAGTGAATTAAAGATTCTGTTATGTCTTAATAGATGCAGAATATTCAGGGAATAATATGCAAATTCTATGTGGCGCTGAATTAAAAGGCCTGAAGATTCAAATTTGAAATTGAGAAGAATATTGAAGAATATACACTTTCTAAATATGGAGATATTTTAGGAAGTTAAAGATTGAAGACCTATTATGTAGCAGAAGTTTCTGCTGATTTGTAGCAACTTATTTGCTGCGTTTTTGAAGGCCCAAATCCAGTTGGGAATAGGTTATATATAGATGCATTGTAACCTAGAACTGTAACTCAACCAAAGATGTAAAAGTTCTATTATTAGGGTTGGTTCCTGTACCACTCGACATGTGAGTTGGACAGTTTGTTAGTGTAATCCTCGAAGCTGTTAAGTAAGAGGAGTATTGTTCTTGGAGGAAGCTTTTAAGTAACTCTAAGTTGTGTCTTGGAAGTATGTCTTCCTTGTTGAATTGTTGTATAGGTAAAGAGCCGTTGATGTAGTGGCGGAGTGTTGACTGCTAGACATCATTGCGATGATTGGGAGTGAGAAGGGTTTCTCATATCTAGAGAGGATCTAGGTAGAAGGGTCATTGGGTAGTGATTAAGTGATAAGCTGTAAACGGGGAGTTTAGCTTTGAATTGATACTGCTGATTGTGGACTTCATCCCTGGATTGGTAGCCCCCAAAGTAGGTGTGTTAGACCGAACTGGGTTAACAATTCTGTGTGCTTTGTTTTTATCTTTTCAGTACCGTGCTTATTGTTATATACCTTTCCATGTGTGTTCATGTCAGACCAGATGTCGAATGGCATGTTATAGGACATTTGAATTCTGCACATGTACCAAAATTTCAATTGGCATCAAGAGCGTGCACCCGTGTTTGGTTCTGGGTGAGATTCAGGGAAGGTACTTTCTGGTACAATGGACAAGGATGGAGGATTTTTGAACAAACCACCTCTGCTTGATGGTTCCAACTATGACTACTGGAAACCAAGGATGGTAGCATTCATCAAATCCATGGATGATCAAGCATGGAAAGCTGTTATCAAAGGATGGGAACCCCCAAAGGTTAGAGATGCAAAGGGCAATCCTACTGATGTGGTGAAGGAAGAGGAAGACTGGGATGATTCATACTACAAAGGGTCCTTGGGAAATTCAAAATCCATGAATGCATTGTTTAATGGTGTTAACAAAAAAATCTTCAGGTTAATTGAACATTGCACCATTGCAAAAGAGGCGTGGGAGGTCTTGAAGGTTGCTCATGAAGGGACTTCAAAGGTGAAGATGTCAAAACTTCAGCTTCTCACTACCAAGTTTGAGAATTTGAAGATGAAGAAAGATAAGAGCATTCATGATTTTCACATGAACATTATTGAGATAGCTAATGCTTCAAGTGCCCTAGGTGAAAAGATGTCTGATAGCAAACTGGTCAGAAAAATCCTCAGATCTCTACCTAAGAGATTTGACATGAAAGTGACTGCTATAGAGGAAGCTCAGGACATAGATAAGATGAAAGTGGATGAACTTGTGGGATCACTTCAAACATTTGAATTGGGGATCAGTGAAAAGTCTGAAAAGAAGAAGAGTATAGCTTTTGTGTCAAATGCTGGTGATTCAGACGATGAAGGTAACCTGGTCAGAGATGAAGGGGTGTCTAAAGATCTGGTATTGCTTGGAAAACAATTTAACAAAGTGTTGAAAAGGATGGAATGGAAGTCAAGAGCAAAAGTTCAGAACAAGCCACTCGACATCAGTAAAAACCAGGATGGAGGCAGAAGGTCCAGAACTGAAGAAGACTCCAATCAAGGGAAGAGATTTAAGTGTTTTGAATGTGAGGGATTTGGGCACATAAAAACTGAGTGTCCCACGTATCTCAAAAGGCAGAAGAAGGGCTTATCTGTGTCTTGGTCAGAAGGAGAGTCTGAGAGTGATCTTGAAGAAGAATTAGCAAAATTGGTGACAGCCTTGACTGGAATCTGTAAATCTGATGGAGAAACAACTTGTGAGTCTGATTCTGACAAAGAATCTTATATTGGAGAACTCCCTAAGCAGGAAGTTATCACTGGGTTCTCAGAGTTGTGTATCAAGAATGAAGAGAGGTGCTAGATAATATTAGAACAGAAGGTTCTGATAGCTCAACTAGAAGCTGAGAAGGAAGAACATCTATCAATCATTGCTGATCTTAAAGAGGAGGTTGTATGGCAAAAGTCAAAACTTGACAATATGACCAAATCTATAAGAATGCTGAACAATGGTTCCACGCAGCTGGATGAGATTCTTCAGACTAGGAAAAATGTTGGAAATGTTCAAGGTCTTGGTTTTAACAATCAAGCAGAGAACTACAAGAAGCCTATATTAAAGTTTGTTCCTCAGAAAATAAAGCAAGAGGAGGAGATGTCAAATCACATGTTTCAACATCAGATGAAGCATCAGGAAATAGTATGTAGTTCAAAGTATAAACCATGGAGATGTCATTACTGTGGAAAGATTGGTCACTTAAAGTCCTTTTGCTACAAGTTACACAGTTATCCCAAAACTGCTCATCAACAAAATAAAGGACCGAATTGGGCTAAAGTAAAGAAAAGATGGACTCCTAGAAATATGATGGCTGGGTTCATAGCACATACCTCTCTCAGAGCATCTGCAAGGGAAGATTGGTACTTTGACAGTGGTTGTTCAAGACACATGATTGGTGTGAAGAAATTTTTGTCAGATATCAAGCCTCACTCTACCAATTATGTCACTTTTGGGGATGAATCAAAAGGTGAAATAAAAGGTGTTGGAAAGCTGGACTACACAGGACAACCAATTCTGGATCGTGTTCTATTTGTCAAAGGGCCGACTGCAAATTTGATCAGTATAAGCCAACTATGTGATCTAGGACTCAAAGTAAATTTCACAAAATCTGAATGCCTAGTAACCAATGAAGAAAATGAAGTTGTCATGAAGGGAACCAGGTCTAAGGATAACTGCTATCTGTGGAATCCGCAAGAATCAGAAAGTTTGTCTACCTGTTTGATGTCAAAGGAAGATGAAACCAAACTGTGGCATCAGAAATTGGGTCACTTACATTTGAAAGGGATGAAGAAAGTTCTGTCAAGTGAGGCTGTTAGAGGTATTCCCAAGCTGAAGATTGATGAGGATAGAATATGTGGTGAATGTCAAGTTGGGAAGCAAACAAGGATGTCACACAAAAAGCTTCAACATCTTACCACAACTTCTAGAGTTCTGGAGCTGCTTCACATGGACTTAATGGGACCTATGCAGGTTGAAAGTCTTGGTGGGAAGAAGTATGCCTATGTTGTCGTTGATGATTACTCCAGATTCACCTGGATAAGCTTTATCATAGAGAAGTCTGAAGTATTTACTGCTTTCAAAGAATTGTGTCAAAGGATTCAACGAGAAAATGATTGTGGTGTTGTACGAATCAGAAGTGACCATGGGAAAGAATTTGAAAATAGCAGGTTTGAAGAGTTTTGTTTATCTGAAGGAATCACTCATGAATTCTCATCACCAATCACTCCTCAGCAAAATGGTGTGGTGGAACGCAAGAATAGGACTATTCAAGAGTGTGCAAGGGTCATGATTCATGCCAAAAAGCTTCCATATCATTTTTGGGCTGAAGCCATGAATACAGCTTGCTATATACACAATAGGGTGACTATCAGATCAGGTACTTCTGTTACTCTTTATGAGCTATGGAAAGGTAGAAAGCCAAATGTGAAATATTTTCATGTTTTTGGGAGTAAGTGCTATATCTTGGCGGATCGTGAGCAGAGGCAAAAGATGGATCCTAGGAGTGAGGAAGGGATATTTTTGGGATACTCTACAAACAGTAAAGCATATAGGGTATTTAATTCCAGAACTAAGGTGATGATGGAATCCATAAATATGGTGGTTGATGACTCTGGCAAAGACGAAGATGTCCCAGATGATGTTGGAACATGCTTTCCCATGAACAATGAAATCTCACAAGACACTGAGTCCGTAGAAGATAATGCTCAAGAGACCGACACTAGACCTGAGAATGAAGAGGTAGAGGATGCTAACAGGGGACCCTCTATAAGGGTTCAGAAGGATCACCCTAAGGAGTTGGTTATTGGAAATCTGAATGAAGGTGTAAGAACCAGATCGAGGGAGGCTGTGTCAAATGCCTATTTTGTTTCAAAGCATGAACCAAAGAATGTTAAAGAGGCATTGACAGATGAGTTCTGGATAAGTGCTATGCAGGATGAGCTTTGTCAATTCAAGAGTAATGAAGTCTGGGAACTGGTACCACGACCAGCAGGAACAAATGTGATTGGAACAAAGTGGGTGTATAAGAATAAGTCTGATGAACAAGGAGTTGTTACCAGAAACAAAGCCAGACTAGTTGCTCAAGGATACACACAGATTGAAGGAGTAGATTTCGATGAAACTTTTGCTCCTGTGGCTCGATTGGAATCCATCAGATTGTTGCTAGGAGTGGCATGTTTTTTGAAATTCAAATTGTTTCAAATGGATGTCAAGAGTGCCTTTCTGAATGGCTATCTTAATGAGGAAGTTTATGTTGAGCAGCCTAAAGGGTTTGTGGATCCAAATTTTCCTGATCATGTCTACAAGCTAAAGAAGGCTTTGTATGGTTTGAAACAAGCTCCAAGAGCTTGGTATGAAAAGCTGACTGAGTTCTTAGTCAAACATGGATACAAGAAAGGTGGTATTGATAAAACTCTCTTTGTCAAGGAGAAGGATGGGAAACTAATGATTGCTCAGATTTATGTAGATGATATTATGTTTGGTGGGATGTCGGATGAAATGGTCCAACATTTTGTCAACCAAATGCAATCTGAATTTGAAATGAGCTTGGTAGGTGAATTGACTTACTTCCTTGGATTGCAAGTCAAGCAGATTGAAGATTCCATTTTTATTTGCCAGAGCAAATATGCAAGGAATATTGTGAAGAAGTTTGGATTGGATAATGCCAAGCACAAGAGAACTCCTGCTCCTACTCACTTGAAGTTATCCAAAGATGAAAAGGGAGTGAATGTTGAACAGAGTTTATACAGAAGCATGATTGGCAGTCTGCTATATCTCACAGCAAGTAAGCCAGACATAACCTTTGCAGTTGGTGTATGTGCAAGATACAAAGCAGAACCCAAGGTCAATCACATTAATCAAGTTAAGAGAATTCTTAAGTATGTGAGTGGTACATGTGATTATGGGTTGTTGTACTCCCATGACTCAAGTTCCATTTTAGTAGGATACTGTGATGCTGATTGGGCTGGAAGTGCTGATGATAGGAAAAGTACCTCTGGAGGTTGTTTCTTTTTGGAAAATAATCTTATTTCATGGTTTAGTAAGAAGCAGAATTCTGTATCTCTTTCTACTGCTGAAGCTGAGTACATAGCAGCTGGAAGTAGTTGTGCTCAACTGGTGTGGATGAAGCTAATGCTATCTGAGTATAATGTCACACAAGCTGTCATGGCATTATTTTGTGACAACCTGAGTGCTATTAATATTTCTAAAAATCCTATTCAACATAGCAGGAGTAAGCATATTGATATCAGGCATCACTTCATCAGAGAACTTGTAGAGGACAAAGTCATAACTCTTGAGTATGTTAGCACAGAAAATCAGCTTGCTGACATATTTACCAAGGCTCTGGATGCAGTTCAGTTTAAGAATTGAGGAGTAGACTTGGGGTTTGTATTCATGAAGAACTATAGCAATTAATGTTCTTCCTGGCTGCCAGACTAAAAAGAATAAAGGTAATTCTGGTAGTGCAGCTTGTGCAGGTGTTTATGAAGGGAAAGATGCTGAAGTTTGTGCATGACATTTGGTCATGTGATGTTGTGTGCATCTACTTTCTGATGCTATTTATTCTGGTTTATGACTTGACCTTACAGTTGCTTTTGGCATATTTATTACTAAAAAGGGGGAGTAGTGTGCTTGTGGTATGCTTGTGCTGTTGCTGCAGTTGAGGGGGAGTAGTGTGCTTGTGGTGTGCTTGTGTTGTTGCTGCAGTTGAGGGGGAGAATGTTGAATGTTGTTGTGTTGCTGCAGTTGAGGGGGAGTTTTTTTTTGGGTGTGAATTTTTTTTTGCTGCTATGCTATGGTTTGTGTTGGTGTTATGGTGTGTTTTTCATTGTTGTCTCTAATATTGTTGTCTTGCTTGTGTTATCTTTGCAAGATTGTTTGGTGTGTAGTTTTAGCCAAAATAAGCCAAAGGGGGAGATTGTTATTTCTTTGATTTTGTGGTTGGCATTTATTTTGCTAAAACTATCCTAGCAGCAAGATGTTGAAACAAGATGTTCTAATATTCTGCATTTAACATGTCGGATAAAGATGTCCCATTCTGGATCATAGGACATCGCGTCTGATTTTGTTTTAAAAGGAAGATTCTGGTGTTGGTATTTGTTACTGAATATTCTGTGAATATTTAGTTATCCTATGTGGCATCCAAAGTATTTTGGGTTGAGTTTTTATGTGTTGGTTTTCAGATTTGTACTACTTTCTAAATATGGAGACATATTAGGAAACTTTAGATTGAAGACCTATTTTCTTGGAGTTTATTTTGCAGAATTGTGTGCAGTCTCTTTGCTGCGTTTTTGAAGCCCAATCTAGTCCAGATTTAATGCTATATATTGACTGGTGTAAACCTAATTTAGGTGTGGAACTTGCGTGTGTTTTGTTAGGGTTTTTAAGTGTTATTTGTGAGCCTAACTGGTATCATTCTGATAACAGTACAAGGACTGATTTTGTGTTGTAAGTGCTGTCAGTTACTCATAAGATTTTAAGCATTGAGTTTCTTGTGTGTCAATTCTCATAAGCTTTGAAGTATTGAGAATTGTGTGTTTTGAAAGTGCGGCTTTCGTTTTGTTACTTGTGTTGAAAGGAACCAGTCATGGGTTGTGATTGAAGAGGGATTTTAGGAGGGCCTCATACCTAGGTGAGTCTTAGGTAGAAGTCATAGGAAGGGTAGTGATTAAGTGAGCGGATTGTAACCGGGTGTGGTTGCTGTATGATCTGTGAATTGATACTATCGTATATTGGTTTCATCCCTGGCTTGGTAGCCCCCGGAGTAGGATTATTGATCTGAACTGGGTAAACATATCACTGTGTTCTTTACTTTCTGTATTGTTATTATTATTGTTAACTTGTTCATTGTGTTGGATATCAGTGTCTCAACATTTGTGTAGGACATATGATATTTGTGCCAGAATTTCAATTGATGGGTTCAGCTATGTGATGTCCCCCAATTGATGGAACACTTGGAAGAGGAAAAGAATGTCAGACCAAATGTCGTACCTTGTGTGAGAAGGTTACCCTATCTCATATGATAAATACCTTGACAATAGTTGAGTATTTGTCTGCATTTGATAAGGATGTGCATCTAACCGATAGTGAATACTCTGACGGGAGCTGAGCGTTTATCTAAGATGTTGTGCATTCAACTAATGACAAAAGACATTGATGGGAGACTATGTATATGTCTGATGTAAAAGTGCAGGATTAATGGAGTGTTGAGAATTTACTTTTCTCTATGTGACTGATGGTAAAGACCTTGTTGGGAGCTTGGTAGTTATCTGAGGTGTGGATGCAATTCAGATTTCTGAATTGTGCGAGAGTTTATTTCTCTCTGTTGTGATCAGGTGGTTGTGATTACCTGAATAAAATGCAGAAGGTGTGTTCTTTTATCTTATGCTGATGTCCTACATAATGTTGCAACATCATTGTTTGTTGTGTATCCTGGATGAAGGTCTGGGACTGTGCTTGTGAAGTTGGAAGAAGCAGCATTATTGTCTGAAGTGGCAGTTCTGACATAATGTGGATTAGGATGGGCAGATTCTGATCTTGATGTTAAGTAGTTTAGTCTGGAAATACATGACTACATTCATGATGAAGACTTCATTAGGTGTTTGTGAATGTAAGGTCAGAAGGTTGTTGTCAGTGGTGTGATCTAATCAGAATGGCTGAAGATAAGGAGGGTTCTTCTAATACAAGTAAAAGGTGGTGGAAGTCCTTATCTTGTGTTGCAAGTAATCTAAAGACATTTGTTATGGAATATGTGAGAAATTCCAAATCAAGTGGGATTTTATATTGGACTTGGCAGACCATGTATCTGAAATAAACATGGTGAGATCATGCTCAACAAATACAAGAAGTGGCAGTTCTTAATGTTGAGAATATGGCAATATCGTTGTGCTATCATCTGGTGTCAAGTGTTCATCTTCATAAGGAGCATTGGTTGTTCATGTCAGGGGGAGTTAAGGCTATTGTCTATGGTCTATTACTGCAAGGGTGCAGATTTTTGTGAAGCTTGCGTGCTGTCCAAGTTTGTGCAGAGTGATGTCAAACAACATGATGGGACATATACTACTGAGTGTGGTTGGTTGTTCCTAAGGCTGGTGTGCTATCCTAGCTGCATGAAGCTAGTGCTTATGCAGGAGGTGTCTGAAGAGCAGAATTGTTGTATCTGGGAGAATTTATTTTTCTCTACTGTTCTGAAGGAATCTAGAAGGGATTGTGAGTTGTGTTGATCGATAGAAGTCGTCTCAGAATCCAACAGAAAAGAAAATGTGCTTGTGTTTTGGAATGTATAATTTTATGTGGAGTCTTGGGTTGATAATGTTGTGAGCAAGTAGACATTGTCTGATAAGATGTCAGAACATGGTACAGGACATGTTTTTCTTGAGCCAAACAAGGAATTACTCTGGACAGTGGTGTAAGGATAAGGTGAAACACGTGTCTTTGCCTATGCATGGAACGTTATTGGCTCAATTTATGGTAAGAATCAATTGAGAAGCAATAAAGGCGGTCAAGACTGTTTTGGACAGTAGACATTGAATTTGGATGGAGTTTTTTTGGTACCTAAAATAGCGTTTCTTTGACCAAGAACTTTGACATATTCAAAGCTCGTTAATTCCAAAGTAACTGGTCAGCTATTTATAGGGGTTATTCTTTTCTCCTTCAGCCAGTGAGTGTTCTTATTTCATAAGTCTTATGGCGTTTGTTCGTTTTTGGGTGAGCACTACTTGGGTCTAGTTCTGTGAGGGCTTTCTTTGCCAATTTTTGGCTAAAAAGGGGGAGAAAGGGTTTGCTAAATGGTTTGCGCAAATGCTATGTCTAGAGTCTACAATTCCAGATGTGTTTCCGAGATGTCGAAGAGTGTGTCCTATCCTTAAGTTGGTGTTGAGTCTTTGTGACTTGTGTCCTGAGTTATGAACACAGTTGTGACTTGTGTTCTGAGTTACCTGGGTTGGTAGATTGGCACTTCTTAAGTTTCATCTTATGCCACAGGTCGACTAGGGGCGTCTGATCAAATAAGGTGTGCAGAAATCTCTTATGCCACCATTGGTCTTTTATGTCAAGCCAGACGTTTCTTTTCTGGAGGAGTCTTCTACATTTGTTCTGGATCTGTCCTGGAAGGAAAAAGAAATGTTTTGTATTGAGGGGGAGTGTTAGATATCTTCTTCCTCATGTGCACCAAATGACTTCAGGACTTTCTACTTCTTAGGTCCTAATGAGCTGCCTGAAGTTGTTGTGTTGTGGTGCTCGGAGGTGATGTTATGGGGCTCATAGAGTATGCTGGAAAGAGTTCTCAAACATGATGTCCTAACATCATTCAAGATTTCCAAAGAAGATGATTCTCCATGGTTACTGTTAGGTTCAGTAGTTTCCTGAAGACTACTGACAGTAGTATAGGGTTGTAATTGCTACTATATTCTGTGTTGTAATGGTTATATATTTGTTTTAGCCAAAATTTGCCAAAGGGGGAGAATGTTAGTTCTTTAATTCTTAGGGTTGGCATTAATTTTGTAAAATAAATAATAGCAGCAATATGTTAGATAGGATATTTTATCTTGCTAAAGAAGAACAGGTTGAGCAAGAAGTCCTATTGTGCAATGGAACATGTTGAGTTGAAGTGGTTTCAACATCTAGAACATGTCGTATTAAGATGTCCCATAAAGGTCCATTCGACATCGCGCCAGAACTGAAGTGAATTAAAGATTCTGTTATGTCTTAACAAATGCAGAATATTTAGGGAATAATATGCAAATTCTATGTGGCGCTGAATTAAAAGGTCTGAAGATTCAAATTTGAAATTGAGAAGAATATTGAAGAATATACACTTTCTAAATATGAAGATATTTTAGGAAGTTAAAGATTGAAGGCCTATTATGTAGCAGAAGTTTCTGCTGATTTGTAGCAGCTTATTTGCTGCGTTTTTGAAGGCCCAAATCCAGTTGGGAATAGGTTATATATAGATGCATTGTAACCTAGAATTGTAACTCAACCAAAGATGTAAAAGTTCTATTATTAGGGTTGGTTCCTGTACCACTCGACATGTGAGTTGGATAGTTTGTTAGTGTAATCCTCGAAGCTGTTAAGTAAGAGGAGTATTGTTCTTGGAGGAAGCTTTTAAGAAACTCTAAGTTGTGTCTTGGAAGTGTGTCTTCCTTGTTGAATTGTTGTATAGGTAAAGAACCGTTGATGCAGTGGCGGAGTGTTGACTGCTAGACATCATTGCGATGATTGGGAGTGAGAAGGGTTTCTCATATCTAGAGAGGATCTAGGTAGAAGGGTCATTGGGTAGTGATTAAGTGATAAACTGTAAACGGGGAGTTTAGCTTTGAATTGATACTGCTGATAGTGGACTTCATCACTGGCTTGGTAGCCCCCAGAGTAGGTGTGTTAGACCGAACTGGGTTTACAATTCTGTGTGCTTTGTTTTTATCTTTTCAGTACCATGCTTATTGTTATATACCTTGCCATATGTGTTCATGTCAGACCAGATGTCGAATGACATGTTATAGGACATCTGAATTCTGCACATGTACCAGAATTTCAGCTACCGAGAAAGAGAACTGGCAAAGAAAGTATCAAACCTGGCTTATGCTTCGAATGCATATGTTTGAATTTTTCTATGGCATAATGCTCCATACGAGTGGAAATGCTACGCGTTTCGGAGGATACCATGCAAATGATGCTTATGCAATGCTAAAAGGAACGCTTCAGCAAAATAAATGTTGAAAACAAAGGCAGCTCCACCGGGGATAACAAAATAAATTGTCCTCTGAGCCCAAGAACTCTGCTGAGAAGGATCACACTGAGCAACCCCTTTGATTAACAACTTCTACTGGAGATGAAATCCAAAAGGAAATCCACCCTGCTGGGGATTATATATAACTCTTTGAAAAAGGAAACCAATACCTGAACCGGAGGAGTGCCAAATATCACTTGGACTTAAAACCTGCTCGGGATGTCAACCATCGTGGAACAAACCACTGCGAGGATTACCACCAAACTCTGCTTGGGGGGACAAATCATAAGTACTAGACTTATTGGGGACACCATTGCACTTAACCGGCTGATGGGGAAATGACTTCGCCCTCATCCTGCCGAGGATGGTGAAAACACATTTCCTAACTGGCCGAGGGGAGTAGACACCAATACTATGCGGGGAAGACAACATCTTTGTCTCGGGAATATGTTCCACAACTCTCCTGTGGTAACAAAACAACATCCATCCTAAAGTAATCAACTTTAGATGCTAGTTGAGGAACAATCTTTTCTACTCTGACTAGGGAGAGTGACAGTCTATTGAGGATGATGAAATTTCCATGCTTAGGAGAATAACCCTGCTGGGGAGAAAAGTTAACGAAACATACCGAGGGATATCATTGAGCTTAACCCGCTGCTGGAGGAAAGATTTTACCCTGCTGGAGATTAGAGCATGCCGTCACTGACGGAATAACACTTCCTGACCTGCTGAGGAAAGTGAGTATCAGGCTCTGTGGGGAAAATGAAGTCTTTTCTACGACATCCAACACATCTCCTGTTGGAGATACAACCACATTCAACTCGGAGCAATCCACTTCTGACTGCTTGCTAGGGAATAATCAACCAACCATGACTTCGACTAGGGAACACAATCCTCTGTACTCTTGATGGGGAGAGTAATCTCTGCTGAGGATGATGAACTTTCAGTGCTGGGGAGAGAAACCCTATCGGGGAAAACAAATTTGTTACCTTGCAGCCATATGGTAACCTGAACCGTCTCTATGTTCATAAACGGCCTTTTGAACTCTCCATTTGCCCCAGACCACCAGGTCTAAAGGAAGAAATCATCTCAAGAGGATATTATAGAAGACCGGGCATTCACACTGCCCCAGGGTCTTCAAACTCTTGGAGAGATTTATCAGATCTCGACGCAACTGCCTCAGACTTCATAATCCATGCAGTAAATTACCTCGAAAGGATTTGTAATGACTTGAAAATACTCTACCCTAGTATTCTGAACTTTGAAGAGGTGCTTTCAATTAACCGTCTTCAGGCGTGGGCAACTTCTCACGCTCTAGAGGTGGCCTGCCCCAAGTCTTGAAGAAACTTTGCCCTTGACTGATCTTACAGAGCTTTGTCAAATCGACCTGATTGACCCATATTAAGCGCTTGTGGAGAGATTTATTGAATCTCGACATAATTGCCCAAGTTTGGCTACTTCTTATCACCATTTATCAGGAACCTCTAGGCTGCGCACAGTCTCTTGGCCACATACCCCTTGACATGACTGTCCTTCGGAGTTTTCACCATCTCAACTCGGCGTGATCGAGCTTCTCAACTAATGTTCATCATGTAAGCTTCTTTGATGTCAAACGCATGCAAGCAGAAAACGTTTAATATGAGAATGACAATTCTAATGCAACACATATGTTAACCTTGAAGTTTTATTGAAAATGCGTTTCCAAGCCTTGTGAACGAATCACTAGCTGGGATGCGACATTGATTTTTGAATGGAAAACAATACGCACATGCAATACCAACAAAAATCTCGTGAGCACAACTCATAGGAGTCAGGAACGCTATCTCGCTGGAGTGTACTTTCGGAATAAACCCTGTTTCAATTAGGAATTTTAAGGGTTGTATCGTGGCCTGGTTCACGGTTTTGAGAAAAAAGGATTTAAGGCTCAAAATTTATCGGCGTCCACCCACTCTTCGTGATGTTCTCCAGTCCTACGTTCAGCTAATCTGACACAAGCACTCATCTCTCAAAAGGTTTTATGATCCTTAAGGAACCCATGCAATTGATGGTTTGAGACCCGATGAGGTTTTGGAGCAACAGTTGCCCCTTTTGTCTTTTGTCCCGCAGCCACACGACTTTGTTCTTATCGAGGATTTTTCTTTTGTAATCCTTTTCCGCTTTCTTCTTTTCATTCTTTTGATCCCTGATTTTTCCTGAACTGACTCTTTTGAGTTTTTCGATTTTTAAGTCCAGCGGAATGCCCTGTCTTTTGCCTAAGTCGCTTGTTTTCAAGTTTCGACTTAGCGGACTTTCTTTCTTTTCCCCCCTTTTTTTTAGAACAAATCGTGTGACACTGGATTGTTTGACTTGTTTGAAAGGGTTATGACTGCCTCACTCCTTGATTGTTGATGGATAACTATTGTGGTTTCACATCTCTTGGCCTCTTGATGGTGGAATAGAAGGTAATGGATCCTCAGATGCACACTCCTTTTAAAATTTGAATGCTCGGTAAAACTAACTGACGCCTACCCTGCCCCTAGGTTAAGTGTGAGGGTTTTTTCGTACGAAAGAAACTCCTACTTCAAGGCTCAAAGGGGTTAACGAGAGTCTATCTACCTTATATCTCCAGTGTTTAAGGATTTGAAACAATGCCTGTACATCCTCAACAAGGTTTTATCCAAAAGCACACAACTAAAGATTTTGCGTTTTCATCTCATCATCCTCCCTCAAGAGTTTAGGCAAGAAAATTGGTATTGCAGTGCATATAAATATGATATGAGTGCATAAAAGTAAAGTACTTCAGGAACAACACAATCATTGCATTAAAATCAACATTCAAAATACAAACAAGTTTTTCATGCAACTCTGTTTAAACAAACAAATGAAAGCTACATATGAAACTGCAGTAAAGAATCCGAAGATTGCCATTGTTGAGGAGACTTGACTCTATCTGGACTTATTGCTTCTGATAACATCCCTGTAGTCCCAAGTGACCACTCGGGACGCTTTAGTTGAAATGCATACCATCTGCAGTGAAAGTAATGACCCCTGCATCAATCAACTCTTGCACTTCGTGCGGGAACGCCTTAGAATCCTCAGTTGAATGCCCCCATGCCCCAGCTAGGTATCCACATCGAGCATTGGCATTAAACCCTGGTGGATATGGAGGAATGATCGGATCTAGTTTCCTTGGCACAATCAAACCTCTTTTAACCAACTCTGGCAATATCTGACCATACAGCTTTGGTAATACAGCAAACTGTCTGTTTCTTGGCTTCCGCCGCCCCGCTTGAGAACTGTTCTGCTGTTGATTCTGATTTGCGTATTCATCAGGCTCAGGCGCTTTCCCCCTCAGACTTAATCGAGGAGTAGGCAGCAGTTGCGGACGTGGGGATTCTAAGACCAAGGACTGCAAGAAATGCCCCTGACTTGATGTAGCTTTGGGAGAAGCAACAGGGATATCCACTTCTTTTTCTGAAGTAGGAATGAAACCACCACGAAAGCTTACGCCGCCCGGCGTGAATTCAATTTCCCTCCAATCAACCAGATCCTGTATGGCATGCTGAAAGGCCTTACAATTTTCCACATTATGCCCCGGCGCACCAGAGTGGAAGTCACAATGGACTCTTGCGTCATAACCCGGTGGAGGAGTACTAGAGAGAGGAGCCAAAGTCCTTTTCTGTACCAGTTTTAACTGAAGGGGATGCTGGAATAGCTGAGAATATGGCACTGGTGGAGTCTCAAAATGCCTATTCTGCTTAGGCGTAAATTGCTGCTGGCGTGGAGCACAATTCTGTTGCTGTTGAGATACAGCTGGGACGGTCACACACACAATCTGCTCACTTTTTGGTAGGGATCCCTTAAACAATGGAGGGGAGACAATTCTAGATGCAGTTTCTGGCATGAGAGTATTATCTTTGCTTAGCACACCTCTCACGACCTCCATAACCAAACTCACCTTAGTTTTCAGTTGGTTGACCTCTTCCTTCAGCACTTTCTGGTCTTGAACCAAAGTTTGCATCTTCCCCATAAACTGCCCCATCTGAACCTTCATTTCGGTTATTTTTGCACGGAGTTGTTTGATGGCTATCCTCTGATTATCACAGGCCGAGTAGTGGTGGCAGGTCAAGCTGGCTGTCCTAAAGATAATACCAAGTCAGAATGAGAAATCCGCTCCGAAACACCTATTATGCATGTGAGTATGAGAATGCAATGCAGAATGCCATGTTCGAATATTTCCAAGGAATCATTATGCTTTGATTCAAAAAATTTTCCTTACACTACCCACAAGAAATAGATGGAAATGCTCAGTAGCAAGTCTCAAAGTTAATATCCCTTGGAAATACAAGAACATGTATAGGAAAATGATTGTGCAGATGCAACAGACATGGGATCAAGGCTTCCACAATGCTCAATATTGTTGTGCTGCTGAATGGATAAGTTCAAAGGTCTGCTCTGAAGAGAATACTGGAATACCAGAATATACGAATAACCAGAATACCAGAATAACCAGCATATCGACATAATCAGAATACCAGAATTCCAGGGTACCGGAATAATCAAAATACCGGAATACCAGAATATCGACATAATCAGAATCCCAGAATACCAGGCTGATAAGTCCACATTGATAGGAAAATCAGAATATCGGATAGGTTGAAGGTCAAGGTTATCTGCAAACCTGTAAACACCTGCCCATTCTCACGTGTGGGTACTAAAACCAAGGTTCCTCAGCTTCGGATTCTCGATTTGAGAAGAAATAGTACATTCATCCCTCGGGGTACAATACTATCGCCAAACAAAGAGGTCGTCCACAGATTCCCCAAAAATAAGGATATCCTATAGCAAGTTCCCAGCATTGGGTCCTCGGATTGAGAATCGTAATGGGTTTTCCATTTCTGGTCTACCATTATCGTTCTCGGGAGGAGTGCCATTGCTGAGTCCTCAGGAATGGTTGCCAGAGTTGACAACTTTCTAGGTTAACACTCCAAAATGCACAAGACGCGCAAATCAGAACATCTCCCAAGAAAACCTCGTCTGGTTGTGGATTTCGTGTAAACCATACGTACCAAGATGCTACGTAGGCCACACTACTTTCCACTCTAATCCTACATGTACTCTCAAGCTTGTGTAATGGGCTTATCTCTCAAATCACCCATCCCGCCAAATAGAAAAACCAGCACAGTCCAGCATAATAATGATATGTAATGCAGTAAATGCGGTAAAAATAGTAATACAGTAATATAGTAAAGCAGTAATACGATAAACAGCAATATAGTAAAACAGTAAATACAACACAAAGGTAAACACCCAAAGACAATAAAAAACCAAGCGCTAGGATTGACTCGCACAAGGGGATGGGCCAGCAAGAGGTCAACCAGTCCGCAGCAGAGTCGCCAACGGTCTCTCCCAGGATTTTCATCCAAGTACAAATGCGAAAGTGGCGCGGAAACAGAGTCGCCAGCAATGTGTATTTATCCCAAGAGAGGGAAAGGAAACACTGCGTAAACCTGAGGGAAGGAAAAGCATGGTCTTGCGACCAAGAGAAACGGGTAAGGGAGTCGGTTACGCGAAGGGAAGGTGTTAGCACCCCACGCGTCCATCGTACTCGATGGTATCCATGCTCGTTGTCTCGATCAAAGGGTGTCGTCGTTTGGAGCTCCGTTGCTACTGGAAAGGAAAAAAAACGGGAACAAAAAATAACTGAGAAACGAAGAAGAAAAGAAAAAGAAGTGACTCGATAGGACATCCTCGGAGTCCTAGGCCTACGTATTCCCTCGGGAACGGGAAAATCAGAGTCAACGTAGTTCGGACACGAACTAAGGGGGGAGGTTGCTCGCCAAGACATCGTCATCTCGTGCCTACGTATCCTCAATCTAACCAGAGAGAGGAAATCAGAGCAATCGTAGTTCGACACGAACTAAGGGGGGAGGTTGCTTGCCAAGACATCGTCGTCTTATGCCTACGTATCCTCAATCTAACCAGAGAGAGGAAATCAGAGAAGTCGTAGTTCGACTTAACGAGGTCGGTGTTTTTTATGAGCGACGTTAAGTTCGCGTCCGGTAGTTAGGGTCGATGCCTGTTTGCGACGAGACGGATGTAACGTGCCCTTTTCTGAAAATGAGGTTTGGAACTTAACAATCTCGAAGGATGAAAGAGGTTTGAGTTTGTTTTATGTCTTTTAGACAGAAGTGGATTGAAGTTAATTCATAACTTGCATTGCACCCAAGTCTACAACATAGGATCGAATGTCTCGCGTATCGACCCTAGACGGGACGCATGCTAAACATCCTAAGAAAGTGAAGGAAGATCCCCCACTATCTCATTTCCCACATATAAGGCTCGTGCACAATACATGTTAATCCTTTATTAAGTGTTTTATAAAGATTATGAGATGAGAAGAGAAGACTCAAGTTGAAAAGAAAACACTAAGGGAAACTAGATGTCCTAATGTTATCATGCAAAGGTGGCCCTAAGGTCAGGATCAAGAAGGAAGTCTACCTAATGTTGTCATGCATGGATTGCTATCCTAATGTCTCTCCTACCTCCAACTTAATCAAAAATTAAGTGGAGCTAGGAATCCTACGGGATCATGTCATCAGATAAGTAAACACGGGATGAATCAATCACAAGACGAAATAAAAGCAACTAAGGAGTAATCAGTGTCAGTTAACAATAATATCACACAATCACACTAAGAAAGAGGGACCTTTAGCCAAGGGGTCATATCAACCGAGGAAAACAAGCTAGGTGTGGGAAATAGGGGTGCTCGCCCAATGGTATCAAGAACCATGGAGAGCAGAGTAAGAAAGGGGAAGATGTGAATAAGATCACATAACCATCAGCATTGGTCAATGCGAGATATAGACAAGGTGTGGGGGTTTGATTACTAAACCCTCCTTCAACTGAAGGACTCGATAACACGAGCAAGATATGTTCAAAGCTTCAATCATGAAATGAGATCTAAGAACGAATCAACTAGAATAACAGGGGTAGATTGTGAACACTACCTTCCGTCAATTGCCTCCTTGGAGGTCTTACAAGGGGAAATGGGGGATGGGATGCCTCTTTGGAGGTCTTTAGGAACAATATTAAATAAGCACAATCATGGCCTCACTTGAGGGCTTTCCATATAATCCTACTTATCATGGCATCGACTATTCCTACTTCTCATGGCATTTGAAAGCATTAAAGAGAAGTGAAGAGATAAGAAGTCCTACCGAATGGATATGAATCCGTAGCAAAGCAACGAAAGCAAGTCACGAAAGCACCTATGAACAAATAGCAAACCAAGTTAGAAACAAGTTTTTATTTACAAAATGAAATGGTCAAAACACCTTTGGAATGTCTCCTTTATGTACCTTGCACACGTGAACCAAAGACATTAGTAATAACAAGAGAGTGTATGTACAACATGAAAACCTAAGTCTAATGACTATGTACATTTGAGTCACATTAGTCAAAGTGAAAACCTAAAAGGATTATGAAATTACATGTCAAGTTACAACTATGCTACAAGACTAATCTACTTTGAAGTTTAAAGGTAAACCAACAAAAGAAAGCCATTACAAGTTAGATGAATTGGATTAAAACGTGAAAATGGACCAAGGTCAGAAGTGAAACATCTTATACGCATGCTTAAAAGCAATTGCAAAGTGTCACAAAGGTTTGCATTAAACTCTCTCTCCAAAATCAATTCATTCCATGAGCAAAATCACATTTAAACTTCTCATACAAGTATGTAAAATTGTCACTCAAGTAAGGCAAATGAAATGACATGGTAAGGCAATGTTAAAGCTCACACACCAGAGGCAAATGACCTATAAAATGTCCTAATTGAATCCCAAAAACAATCATGAACATGGCATACAAGTGGCATCAAAAGAAGTGGTCAAAGTGAAACACAAATTCAAGTTCACATGCACACAAAGAAGGCATCATTTAAGGCATGTGAAATGATCAAAGGCAATACTCAAGCATGTCTCAATTGTGCATCCAAATACACTTAATAATGCACTAAAACTCATATTGAAAGTTGGCTCAAAGTGCCCTTATACAAGTCCTAAACATATCATATCTCTATGCATGCTTACACATAATATGTTCACATTGAAAAATTTGTGAAGAATAGCAAAATGCCTTTGAAAATTATGGGTAATCAACCAAGTCATTCCAAGTCCAGTAGATAATCACATACAAAAGATAGGGTTCATATCATGCACCAAACATACTTAATCAATTGCAAACATGGATCAATTTATCAATGATGCTCTTACAAGACAAGGCACAAAGATGATGCTCAAAAGCAATTCAATATTCATGGCCAAGGTACAAATCAAACATCATTAGGTCATATAATCAGAGGAATAAATGCACAATAAAAATTAGCTCCAAATGGTCAAGGGAAGATCACATTTTAAAACTTGCACCACTAGATACACCATTAAGAACACATTCCTTTCCAAAATTCCATAAAAATATCAAACAGCCCCCAAAATGGAATTAAAAATTTCCAAAACTCAAATAACACCTCCCAGAATATACATGAATTTTATTGGAATTTTATAATGAAGTTTTCTATTTTTAATAAACACATTTGAAACATGCACAAAGGATGAAGTAAACATACACAAGCAACCAAGGGGGGTGCACTATAGCAGAGATTCCATTTCACTTCTTTATTGGGCTCAAGCTGAGGGGTGCGAATAGCAGACTGGATATAGGCCCAAGGCGTCTCAGGCTTGATGGCTCACGGTAGTCCCTCATAATCTTGGAATCAATCCGAACCGTGTGATTTACTTTAAGGGATCATCAATGGTCCTGATGCGTGTGGTGTATGGCAACAACTCTGGGATGGCATGTACTTGATTAACAAGGTGGTCCTACCGGACGGTAAAAGTGTCACTGCCAGAGTGGACCACCACCATAAACCTTATCTACTCATTGTCGTTAAATTGATAACATGAATCAACAGCCTTCAGCTCTCAAACATCCCTCTCTCTCTCTCTATGTTATTTTCCCTACTCGCCGTAAATAAATACTCGTTGGAGAAAGCGGTGGCTGGTGACTGCGCCACCGTCTTCTCCGTCCACTAACCACCACCAGTCACCAGATACTAAACATCAACCCTAGTTACTTTTGCATGGTGATTACGAATCCATAACTAGTTTCGTCAGGAATTTAACCTATCGGCGGGATCGAAGTTCCCGATCCTCTTAATTCTTAACTCAAATCCGCTCCTTCAACCCTTTCGATTCAACTCCTTCTCTCTGTTCTCAACCTCTGCTCTTCTGAAGCCCTAATATCAATTCTAATCAACGAAATGGAGGACAAACCCTAGGGTTCGACTCCGACCGTGCAATGGTTATATTGCAGTAGAGAAATCAAGCTTTTAACGGTGTACCTGCGAAACGGAAATTGTGACGATGACACGATACGTAAAATCGATGCACAACACCGGTTCACCACTACGAGTCGCTCTGCTATGACGTGAAGCTTGAGGTACAACTCTTTAACTTTTTGAGATTTCAAATCGTCTTCCTCTCCTTCTTGATTCTGTTGCGTGTGGTTTCGTAGCGTTGGTGTTGAATTGTGGTTGCAATCTTGTTGATTCGAAGTTTGTTGAATCACGATCTGAGTCTGCTTCTGGAATTGTTGCTTAATCCGTGACGTTAATTTTGTTATTTGATTTTGCAGTGTGATTGCGTGCGTTGAATTCAAATTTTTTCGTTGACGATGAACTCACGGATTTCGGTAAGAATTGATGCTGTTGATGGTGTTGGTTTCTGCAGCGTTGCCGGTTGTTGGTGGATTGATGAAGACGATGTATGAAGGTAATTGAAGATGGTTAAAACTGGTAGCCGAATTGAAGATGAAGATTGGAGGTTATGAATTTTTTTAGAGAACCAAATTGGAGATGATGAAGAGAAAAAACTGTTAGGTTGTTAGAGGAATTGTTCGCTGATTGTGAATTGGAAGAAGAAGCTATCCCCGAGTTTCTTTTCGGTTATTTTTGTTAGATAAATTGGAGTTAGAGATTGTAGGGATCTGTGTGTAACTTCTGAACTTTTGTTATCAGAAAAAATTCGTTATTTTGCTGTTATGCCACTAATATATTCTCCTTTGTATGCTGCCATGACTTTTTCTTCCGTATTTTTTCTCGTATAGATGAGTTGCTGCTATTTTTCTTTCTGCTCAATTGTTGCTACAGAGTCTTGCATATTTGTTGTTTGTAACTGAGAGTTCATTTGATCTTCATGAGATTGCACTTGAGTAACTTGGGATTGAGTTTGTGACACGGAGTGCTTGTTTTGAATAACTGTCCCGTGAAAGCATTCGTGCAGGGTCCAAAATAGAGTCAATTTAGCACAATCCAAATTGGTTAGATGACTTTGGAATGGCTTTGGGTATATGACTTAGAATGGAATTTGTGGATATGGGATGGAAAATGGTTGTAAAACAAATGGATGAAATTGGATATGGAATTCAAAAATATGAGACGGGTTTAATTTTGGATATTTGGCTTCTAAAATGGTTATTTGGAATTGAATTGGTTTATGAACTTTGGATTTTGATTAGAAATGGATTACTTAAAAAAAGGGTAACAAAAGACAAAAATGTTTAAAAAGAAATCGAAAATGGGTTAAAGAAAAAGTGAATGAATCTTTATAGTTTTAGATGTGGACTTGAAAATGATTATGGATTTTGAATATTGAAAATGGCTAAAAAGGAATGGATAATGGTTTAGGGTGGCTTTGTATCTTGAATTCCATGTGGCCCACACGTCTTGAAATTGCCTAATTCCAATCAAACTCCCCATGAATAAGAATCTGATCATCCTTGATATGTACACTGATGAAATGGCTTGAAGATGACCTGATATTCTTGAGAAAGCTTGAAGAAGATACACTTGATGAGAATTCAACCTTGAATGAAGATGAGAGTCTCACAACAAGAGAGAACCCTGAGCTTGCACACAATACCATGGTCGCATGCCTTAGGAGCACAATGCAAATGAATGAATGAGCTATGACCTAATGAATGCAAATGAAAGAGAAACACAAGCCAGTTAGTGTTAAAAGTAAGAGGGTAAATTTTGAGGTGTTACAAATAATATAGATATTTAGAGTTTCCCCGACAACTACGTCTAGAACTAGACAAAACCTCCCCTCCTTACATCAACATTAGATAAGTAGATCTAAGGAATTTCCCCGTGAACAGTTCATATACAGAAGGACATTGTTCCATGTGAAACCCCTTCTGGAACTGTTCATCAGCCTCCTCTTGGGCTTAGTGCAAGGACCCACAAGCTTCCTAAAAGAATCCCCGCCTCCTCTTGGGCGTTGTACAAGGACCCTTCGGCTTCTTAGAAGTTTTCACAGCCTCCTCTTAGGCTTCGTATAATGATTCTTCTTTCGGGAAGATAGCCTCCTCTTGGGCTTTGTACAAATTGTCCCTCGGCTTCTTAAAAGTTTCCAGCCTCCTCTTGGGCTTCATACAAATTGTCCCGACGACCTCTTAGAGGTATAGGAACAGAAATTAGTCATCTTAATAGAACAGTCTTTCAAAGAGTCTAGATCTCCCTCCTATTATTTCTCAAACATAGTACAAAAGATAGAACTCGTAGACTCGGACAGTCTAAAGCTCCTTTGGATTCCCCGTTTCCTTAGAGAACAGTAAATAATCCCAACCCGTAGATCAAATCTATGAGTATAACATTACTCATATAAGAACTGATTTTCTCTTTTAACCAACATACTGGACCGGTCACTCAATTGAAACAGTGCCAGCATATTTAGCCTCCTCTTGGGCTTTGTACAAATGATTCTCCCCAGCGGAGTTAACACTTTCAGCCTCCATCTCGGGCTTCGTACGGGATACAAAACACTCTCTTGTTGAGTATAAAATACTCTTTTGTTGAGTCAAACCCTCTGCCTCCATCTCGGGCTTCGTAGGGGATACAAAACACTCTCTTGTTGAGTATAAAAGATTCTCTTGTTGAATCACCCCTCTGTATTCATCTCGGGCTTCGTACGAGATACCAAACCCTCTCTTGTTGAGTATAAAAAATTCTCTTAATGAGTCAATCACCTTTTCGTCTCCGTCTCGGGCTTCGTACGAGACACCAAATCACTCTCTTGTTGAGTATTAAAGACTCTCTTGTTGAGTCAAATCACTTTTAGCCTCTGTCTTGGGCTTCGTACAAGACACACAAAAAGATTCTCTTGTTGAGTCAAACCCCTTTAGCCTCCATCTTGGGCTTTGTACAAGATAGAAAGAACATTTTCCTCGGAAAAGTCAGCCTTTTAGCCTCCTCTTAGGCTTTGTATAAGGAAACCCCGGTTGAGACAATCAACCTTTTAGCATCAAATCATGTTTGGGTCACAACATACAAACATCAACAACTCCTTTTCCCCCATCTAATTACTGCAAGCGGCCAGCCTCTGGATTATTTGCATCCACGCCATTGTCCCTCTTTTAGCATGAGAAATTCCTAAGGAAATATGGCATTACTCTACACTGAGTTAAAGTCTTCTCCTTCAAGTTAAAAATCCCCTATAAAGGAAATTATGGCATTGCTGGATTCACATATCCCAGTTAAAGTAATTCTCCTTTATAACCAGTCACCCAACGGTTGTAATAAACAGACCTCTTTAGAGATGACAAATTCTCTTTAAAGTCAAAACCCTTTAGCTTCATATCTTGGGCTTTGAACAAGATACAAATAGACTCTTTAGCTTCATATCTTGGGGTTTGAACAAGATACAAACAAATCACCTTCAGCTTCACATATTGGGCTTCGAACAAGATACAAATCACTTTTAGCTTCGCGTCTTGGGCTTTAAACAAGACACCAAAACACCATTTCCTCCCATAGAATAGGAGGAACTACGATCACTCTGATTTTTCTGTTTCGGTAAACGAGAATACATAGGCATAAGATTGAAAGAAAAATCTTAGCGAGCACACAAAACAAAAACCCAAAATCCCGTACCTTCACACATCAATCGAAAAGCATTAGTCCTAACATCCTATCAATAGCATAGTCCCGACATTACAGCCTTAACCAAGTAAGAAGAAAGAGGCCCCACTTCCATATAGCATCCGTAACTTAACATACCGCTGTTTAAACTTAGTATGCAAGCAGGGTTAGTTGGAGACATCTATTTCCCTTCCTTCATCAGCTTCAATAGGATAAAAAATGAATCGACCTGTAGTCCCCCCAAAGAGCGACAGTGCTTAAGAACCACGTCCAAAATCGTTCTCTACAGAAAAGTGGCGCCCACCGTGGGGCCAAATCTTTCTTTCTTACAAGTTAGCGTGAAAACCTTGGGCAAGTCATTTTCATGGCGGTGGCCGCCACAGAAAAGTGGCGCCCACTGTGGGGCTCTTCTTTCTTTCTTACAACTTAAGGTGAAAACCTTGGACAAGTTATTTTCATGACGGTTTCATCGGGGAATGTCATATTGCTAGGATCGGCCTTCACTAGGATCTTAGGTCAAAACCTTTAAATTGGGAAGGAACCACAGAATGGCGACTCCCCCGGGGAGCCATTTTCTGTCAGGAACATAGGATTCGTAGCTCTTAAAGGTCTAGGACATTAGGACAAATATATATATTTCTTTTCATAATTGATATATGTGTTTATTTTTTTGCTAATGGGAATGTGTGTGATGCCGCATGTGGAAAGGTTGAGTATACACCTAGGAAAAACCTCTTTTAGTAGTGCGGAAGCTATCGGAAATGGCTGTTATGCGATACAACCCTCTTCTGAGATTCTTCAAAAAAACATCACCTAGCACGGTTCCCGGCCCGCTGGTGTTTTCTCGACAAGAATTAATGATTTTGAGAGACAGGTACAAAAATCACTAGTATAAACCGTTGGGATGGGTAGAGCCTTGACTTTATGACACCGACCCATTAACCCCATGTTTTTTCTATGTTTTTGTGTGCTGCATTCATGCATTCATTTTAAAAACATTAAACAAAGAAAAGTTTCTCTTCTAGTCTCTCTTTTTCAAATTAAACTAAGACAATGATTGCAAATGTCAGAGAAAAAGATTGCGCTCATGGATTTTGGTAGAAGGAAAACTCATAAGTATACCTTCAAGGTTCCAAAACTAGAGGATTTGAGAGGATTAGAAAGGATGATTACTAACCCTGACACTTTCAGAACCAAATACGGAGGTCTGTTATCTCTGTTAAGGGTCCAAGTAATTGAAAGAATCATGGATGCGCTCATTCAGTTTTACGATCCGGTCTATCACTATTTCACATTCCCGGATTACCAGCTCGCACCAACACTGGAGGAGTATTCTCATCTGACTGATTTATATATCACTGATCGAGCTCCATTTTCTGGACTGGAAGAAATTCCAAAAGATCAAACCATTGCACGAGCAATTTATTTGGACGAGTCAAAAGTCAAGACTCACATGACCACCAAAGGAGGGATCTCGGGTTTACCAGCCCAGTGCTTAACAAAGAAGGCCCTATACTTTGATTGTATATGGAACGTGGCCGTTTTCGAGAGCATCTTTCTTTTGCTCACCTACGGGTTATTTTTGTTTCCCAACATAGATAACTTTGTAGATATCAACGACATTAAGGTTTTTATCATTGGAAACCATGTACCAACTCTGCTCGCAGATGCATATTATTCTGTACACTTAGGGAATCTGTACAGCGGAGGGGTGATCACGTGTTGTGTACCCCTGCTATATAAATGGTTTATCTCCCACTTGCCTAAGTCTGCCGCTTTTTGGGATCATAAGAGTGCCTTACATTGGTCACAGAAAATCATGTCCCTTACCAACTCTGACATAGATTGGTGCAATAGGATTTATGACGGGATCAGGATCATTGACCGTTGTGGAAACTTCCCCAACGTACCCCTCATAGGAACTAAAGGAGGAATCAATTACCATCCAGTTTTAGTTCGTCGTCAATTTGGATACCTGATGAGGCATGTCTCGTGCAATGCTAATCTGGAAGGTCTTTTCTTCAAAGAAGGAGAAAATGACAGGGCACTAAAGATGGAAATAGTGCACACTTGGAAACATGTTCATAAGAAAGGACGAGAGTCTCTAGGAAAACCAGATTGTGTCTCGGTGGAGCCTTATCTCCACTAGGTACAAACTAGAGCTCTCAAGCTAAAAATGCCTTATCCTCGTCACAGAGTTCTTCCACCAAGGGAATCTGTCATGTACTTCATGACTGAAGCAGAAAAACTTCAGGTTACTCTCAACAAAGTTCAGCAGGAGATGAGGTCTTGTAAGAACAAGTACCGCATTCTCAATGTCGAGTGTATCAAAATACATCAACTATTGAAAGATAAGGATGCTCTAATTGAGATTTTGGAGCAACATGCTGTAGAAAATCAGGATGACCAGAGGAATTTGCTCGCTCCTTTCACTTGGCAAAGGAATGACAACCCGACAACGGCCCAAGAGCCCCGGTCCAAGAAAAGGAAAGTACCAGAATCAGCACCCGGTTTCTCCTTAGAGAGGACTCGGGACCCATTAGCTTAGGTTTCTGTTTACGCACCTTGTAATTTACTGTATTTCCATTTTCGCAATCCTTTGAATTCAATAAAACGGGGTTTCCCCACTGTTTGATATTTGCAATCTAATTGTCGAAGTTTATTTTTGATTAAACCAAAAAAAATTTAATATAATCATTGCATTCATCATTCTCACGTCACGTATTCTTCTTACCTACGAATCTCACGTTTGTGTCTCGGTTCTAGAGTAAAACTGTCTCATTCGTACAATACTCGGGCCAATCGTCAGAAAAAGATGGATGATCTCGAGGAAGAGAATAGAGAATTAAAAGAAGAGATCGACGCTCTGAGAGAGGATATGAGAAAGCTTCGTAACGACATGCAAGCCATGGCAGAAGCTCAGCTACAAAGAACTATGATCTCCGAGATCACCTCAACGCCCATAGTGGAGAAGTATGATCCTAGTTACAGAATGTCGAAAGATCATCCTTGGGGCATGCAACCTAACTATATCCCGGAAGGATATGTTCCGCCGATCACTGGAGATCCGAAAACTTCAGCAGAAGCTGCTGGGCCTGAAGGTTACAAACTTCGGGAAAGCGAAGATGCCAGGGGCATACCAACAACTCCTGAAGGTTACAAACTTCGGGAAACGCCAAGATTCATTGTCGTAGTAACGATACCACCCCCTTTGGTGCACACTGTCCCGGAAGGACATATTCCATAGGTACCTTCTGGTAGAAAGGAAACTATGTTTGACATAATGGATGAATTCCAAGAGTAGTTCTTGGAAATGCAGAAGGAGCTAGAAGCCATTTGCGGTCAGGATTTATTTGGAAAGGACGCCGCAGATTTCTGCTTGGTCCCCAATGTGAAAGTCCCACACAAGTTCCAAGTGCCTGATTTTGAAAAGTACAAGGGTAACTCTTGGCCTCAAAGTCACTTAGTGATGTACGCTCGGCGAATGTCAGCTCAGACAGAGAATCAGGATCTATTGATTCACTACTTTTAGGATAGTTTAATCGGTGTCGCATTAAAATGGTACATGGGTTTAAAACGCGCTACGATCAGCACTTTCGGAGATCTTGGCACTGCCTTCGTCCAACAATATGATCAACTCAGATCAATGTAGTAAAAGGACAAGAAAGCCTTTAAGGAATATGCTCAGAGATGGCGTGAAATTGCCACTCAAATTTGTCCACCTCTTGAGGAAAAAGAAATGACAAAGATTTTCTTAAAGACCTTGAGCTCATTTTACTACGACAGAATGATTGCCAATGCGCCAAGCGACTTCACCGAAATGGTCAGTATGGGAGTACGTCTCGAGGAAGCCGTTCGAGAAGGACGTCTAGTCAAAGACATTGGATCGACAAGCAGTACTAAGAAATACGGTAGTGCTCTCCCTAAGAAAAAGAGCAAGATATTGGGAATATCTCTCTCGAAAAGCAAAGCGTCGGTACCAACCAGTAGCAGCTGTAACTCCTGCTATCAACCCTGCGCCTGTTTCTACGTATCAACCTCAGGTTGCGCAGAGCCAACCTAACCAACAGAAATTTTAGCAAAGGACACAACAACGTCTTCAGCTGGCTCGTACAACGCGGCCACCAGGATTTGATCCTATACCCGTATCGTACACATAACTATTTCTGTTACTACTGGCCAAGGGGCATGTCCAGACTAAGTCTCCTCTTACAGTACCAAAAAATCCGCCTTTTTGGTTTAAGGTGGATCAGACTTGCCCTTACCATCAAGGAGGACCAGGGCATAACATAGAGAACTGTCTCAGTTTCAAATCCGACGTGCAAAAGCTTGTTAGGAGCGGGGTCTTATCTTTCAAAGATACGAATCCGAATGTTCTCACGAACCCGCTTCCTCAACACGAGAAAGCTGCAGTCAATATGATAGAGGGAGAGTCTGGAAACATCTATCAAATTTGCGATGTACTATTATTAAGGGACAACTTGGTTAAGATGCATTGTAGACAGAGTGGATATGGCCATGTGCCACCTCATAATTATCACCAGTGTAATGTCTGCTCTATAAGTAATCAAGTATGTTTTGTGGTGTAATCGGCTCTACGGGGACAGATGGATCTTGGATGGATCCAAGAGCACCGAGTTCGTGGGGTTAACATGGTTTATACGAATTCCAACATCATCTAAAACCACGACATTCGTGCGATGAATGTAAACTCGGTGGCGATGCACTCAAGGCAAAGCCAGTATCATAATCTGCCACGGCACGATTAAAATTCCTGTCTGACTTGCTCGGTAAACAAACAGGGATGCTCTTTTGTACAAGAGGCCCTCCAGCGTCAGATGGATCTTGGATGGATCCAAGTCTACCATGATAGGAATCATTATCAAATCAACATGATTCAAATCTGCGATATTCGCTTGATGAATGTCAGCCTGGTGGAGTTACACGCTGTGCAAGTCCAACTCGGGTTTCTCACTTCACATGATTATCAGAACTGTAAAGCGGGTTGCGAAAACGATCAAGGTTGTGCCCTTGCCCAGGAAACACTTCAGCACTTGTTGAACCACTAGTGTCTTCCAATCTATATGGACGAAGACACCCAGCAAATTAGTATCACTAACGGAAATCCTACTAGATACCAAAGTCAGGATGTTCGGTCGATGGAAACAGACCTCGTCAGGTTACACTGTATTAAAAGCGGACGTGGCCAGATGCCACTACACAACTATGAGCGGTGTGGAGTTTGTTCAGTGGATAATCAAGGATGCTACTTCGTGCGAGCAGCCCTTCAAAGTCAGTTGGACCGCAAAGAGATTCAACCATGCTCAAGTTCTGGATCAGTCAACTATCTCGCTGATCAAATCGAGGATGTTGTCATAGTCTCTGATCATCAGAGGGATAGGGATGTTTTGTGCCATCATCCCTCTACTTGACGAATCGAGAGTTCCCAGCTGGTAACGGATCGAAATTACGTACGATGGTCAGAAAAATCAGAAGGCTCCCATAGTCATCTATCTACCGGGACCACTACCGTATGAATCAACTAAGGCTATCCCTTACAAGTAAGGTGCAACAACAGTCAAGAATGGAAAGGAAATTCTGTTACCCTCCGTCGTGAATATTGCAGACATCAGTCGAGTAACACGGAGCGGTCGAATCTTCAACCGAGGGGTTGGAGAACCTAGCAGAGAAAAGGAACCTCAGACAGAAGTTCCCAATCCACCGGCCGGTCTATCCAGTAATCCCGACCTTTCAAAAAACAATGATGAGATGCTGAAGCTCATCCAAAGGAGTGAATACAACATTGTTGATCAACTGTTACAGACTCTTTCAAAGATCTCGGTATTATCACTATTACTTAGTTCAGAAGCGCACAGGGAGGCTCTACAGAAAGTCTTGGAGCAAGCCTTTGTGGAACAGGACGTAACAATCAGACAGTTCGATGGCATTGTCTCTAACATCACTTCCTGCAATAACTTGGGGTTTAGTGATGAGGAATTACCTGAGGAAGGTCGCCGTCATAACATGGCGCTCAACATCACAGTTAACTGCCAGGACGATGCTTTAGCCAGCGTACTGGTAGACACAGGGTCAGCCTTGAATGTTATGCCGAAGTACACCTTGATGCAATTATCATTCAAAGGCCCTCCGATGAGAACCAGCGAAGTCGTCGTCAAAGCATTTGACGGATCTGGAAAAACGGTTATCGGCGAAGTCGACCTTCCCATAACTATCGGTCCTCACACTTTCCAAGCCACTTTCTAGGTCATGGACATCCGGGCAACTTACAGTTGTTTATTAGGAAGACCTTGGATACATCAGGCTGGGGTGGTCACTTCAACCCTCCACCAAAAGCTAAAGTTCGTCCAGAACAACCGACTCGTCACAGTTTGTGGAGAACAGGCCTTTCTCGTAAGCAATTTATCATCATCCACTTATGTAGAACCAGAGGGGTAAGTGGAACTATGTTCCAAACGCTTTCGCTACACAAGGACAATCAATCCGAAGGGGGAACTTCGATTTCCTCGTACAAAGATGCTATCAAAGCGGTCGAGGGTGCCAATACAATAGGATGGGGGCAGCTTGTCATTCCTACTGACAATAAAACAAAAAAGGGTCTTGGTTTTTCCTCAACCTGTACCCAGACAGCTGCTAACGATGAAAGTTTTCATCCCATTCGAAACTTCTTCCACAGTGGAGGTTTCCTTCAACCAGTGATTCAAGAGGTGCATACCATCAACGAGGAAGATTCCTCCGACATGGATGAGGAATGGAAGTCCTATCTCAATGAGGACGGTTAAATGTCTCGGGACGAAACGTATACTCCCTTTTGCTTTCCCGCACAGAGTCTGAGATTTATACCCTGGTCAGATGTCGAAATGATATATGGAGATTGTGATTCAGAAGGATGTCGGGCTCTGCCAAACTCATTAGAGGAGGACACTCTGATGAAAGATAACTTCGACCACAGCTATTATGGCCCGATGGATGGCCTGCCAATGTGGCAGCCTTACCCAGGATACTTGGGGCAAGAAAATTAGCCGAACAATGAAAATCAACTGGGCTCATTGGAAAGAATACCTGCGTCCCCACCATGTCATGGGATCAACACCCAGGTTATCCTGAAAATACTCAGCACGACGATGAATTCACAACGTTTGCAGGACTGGAATTCATTAACTATGCTTTTCCCGAGGTCAACGTCATCGAGAGAGATGACTCATCCAGCTCCAAAGAAGTGTGGGACACCTTGGGACAACCGAGTGGAAAATTCGACTTCATGGTCAAATACACCGCTCCTGAAAGCTCTCGTATCAGGCTCGAAGACATCCAGCCAACTGGATAGGGAGATACAGCTGAGAGTACAAATACTACGCAAAATACAACTGAGGAATCCTCCTACGACAACTCTGCCTGGGAGACAGATTCCAATGATCCTGCTCCACCAGAAATCAGTGTCATTTCTGAAGGCAAATCAAGGAAGGTACCAGACTTTGTGATTCACCAAGGAGTTCGCCACCAATGGGTTGCTGTGGATGTTCCGAAGATTGTTCATAAGTCAAAGTAATTGCCCTCTTCGCTTTGCCCAAAGGGACAAAGTTTTGTTTTATAGGGTTGTAGTTTCAAGAATTGACTTGTTCATGAATAAAATAACGTCGTTCTGTAATTTCCACATTAATTGTTGTTTTCTTTTTTGCTCTTCTTAGAAAATGGTAATCCTAAAAAACAAAACAAATAACAAAAACAAACAGTAACTAAAAAAGTACAATGCACACACTTTTGCATTCTCTCTATCTCTTCTAAACACAAATCATTACGTCATGCAGATTGCTTGTTTTAAACCCCATTGAAACATACGATCCAATGCCTTCTCCCAACTTTGAATTCCCGGTATTTGAGGCTGAAGAAGAAGATGACGATGAAATTCCAGAGGAGATCTCCCGACTACTCAGACAGGAGGAAAGGTCCATTGAACCTCACAAATAGCCGTTGGAAACGGTAAACGTGGGTTCAGAAAAAGAGAGAAAAGAAATCAGGATTTGGGCACTGCTCAGTCCAACTGCCAAAGAGAGTTTGACAAAGCTTCTCAAAGAATTCCCCGATGCGTTCGCTTGGTCCTATCAGGACATGCCAGGGTTGGATACCAGCATCGTGGGGCATCACTTGTCGTTAAGATCAGAATGTCCGCCAGTAAAACAAAGGTTGAGACGGACTCATCCAGACATGGCCATCAAAATCAAAGAGGAGGTACAGAAACAGATTGCCGCGGTTTTCTCGCCACGTCAGAATATCCTCAATGGTTAGCCAACACCGTACCCGTTCCGAAAAAGGTCGGAAAGGTCAGAATGTGTGTAGATTACAGAGATCTAAACAAGGCTAGTCCAAAGGATGACTTTCCTTTACCACACATTGACATGATGGTAGACAGTACAACAAAGTTCAAAGTTTTCTCCTTCATGGATGGATTCTCGGGCTATAACCAGATAAAAATGGCGCCGAAAGACATGGAGAACCTTTTGTTACAAGGTAATACCGTTCGGTTTGAAGAATGCTGGGGAAACCTATCAACGGGCCATGACTACTCTATTTCATGACATGATACACAAAGAAATTGAGGTATGTGTCGATGATATGATTGCAAAATCCAAAACAGAGGAGGAGCATGTGACCCACCTGTCAAAACTATTCGAGCGATTGAGAAAGTACAAACTCTGCTTGAATCCCAACAAGTGTACATTCGGTGTTCGTTCAAGGAAACTCTTAGGGTTCATCGTCAGCCAGAAAGGAATTGAAGTTGATCCTGACAAGGTCAAGGCCATTCAAGAGATGCCTTCTCCGAAAACTGAAAAACAAGTCAGAGGATTCCTGGGACATTTGAACTATATCTCCAGATTCATATTCCTCATGACCACGATGTGTGCGCCGATTTTCATGTTACTAAAAAAGAACCAGGACTGCGTTTGGACAGAAGATTGCCAAACCTCCTTCGACAGTATCAAGGAATATCTGTTGAACCCACCAATTCTATCACCTCCAGTGGAAGGAAGACCACTGATCATCAACCTAACAGTCTTGGAAGACTCAATGGGTTGTGTACCTGGCCAACAAGACGAAACCAAAAGGAAAGAGTCTGCCATCTACTATTTGAGCAAGAAATTCACCGACTGCAAGACTCGGTACACTATGCTTGAGAAAACTTGTTGCGCTCTGGCTTGGGCAGCTAAACGTCTTCGCCAGTACATGATTCGTCACACTAATTGGTTGATCTCTGAAATGGATCCAATCAAGTATGTTTTCGAAAAACCTGCTCTCACGGGAAGGATAGGCCATTGGCAGATGTTGTTATCAGAATATGACATAGAATACCACGTTCAAAAAGCCGTTAAGGAAAGTATATTAGCCCATCATTTGGCTCATCAACCGATTGACAATAAAGAATCAATCGGGTTCGATTTCCCAGACGAAGATGTCATGTATTTAAAGATGAAAGACTGCGATGAACCGCTACCCAGTGAAGGGCCAGAACCAGGTTCCTAATGGGGACTTATCTTTGACTGAGCTGTCAATCATTATGGAAACAGAATTAGGGCAATCATTGTAACCCCTCAGGGTACCCACATTCCTTTCACTGCCAGACTGACATTCAAGTGTACAAACAACGAGGCCGAATATGAAGCTTGTATCATGGGTCTCGAAGAAGCGATCGACTTAAGGATCAAGAACTGGGATGTATACGGTGATTCAGCTCTGGTTATCAATCAGATCAAAGGAGATTGGAACACATATCAATTAGGGTTGATTCCATACAAAGACTACGCGAGAAGGTTGTTGCCTTTCTTCAATAGAATCGAGTTTCATCACATCCCTCGTGAAGAGAATCACATGGCTGATGCATTAGCCACTCTCTCTTCCATGATTAGTGTAGGTCAATGGAACGACTTACCTAAGATTGACATAATGCGCCTTGAAAGACCCGCTTACATCTTCACGATCGAAGCAGTCATAGACGACAAACCTTGGTATCACGATATCAAGTGCTTCCTTGAGAAACAAGAGTACCCACTTGGGGCACTAAGAAAGGACAAAAAGACCCTCAGAAGGCTGGCAGGTAGTTTCTTCCTGAGCGGTGATACACTCTATAAAAGGAACTTCGACATGGTCTTACTTCGATGCGTCGACAGACCAGAAGCAGACATGCTGATAAAAGAAATTCAGGAAGGGTCCTTTGGCACTCATGCCAACGGACACACAATGGCAAGAAAAATTCTAAGAGCAGGGTACTATTGGTTGACCATGGAATCCGACTGTTACAAGTACATGAGGAGGTATCACAAGTGTCAGATATACTCAGACAAAATCCATGTACCGCCAACACATCTCAAAGTTCTTTCTTCCCTATGGCCTTTTTCCATATGGGGAATCGACATGATTGGCATGATTGAGCCCAAGGCTTCTAACGGACATCGGTTCATCCTGGTAGCCATTGACTACTTCACCAAGTGGGTCGAAGCAGCGTCATACGCCAATGTAACCCGGGAAGTGGTGGTATGATTTATCAAAAACAATATCATCTGCCATTATGGTGTTCCAAGCCAGATCATTACCGATAATGGATCCAACTTGAACAACAAGATGATGAAAGAGTTGTGTGCTAAGTTCAATATCTAACACCATAACTCATCTCCCTACCGACCCAAGATGAACGGAGCGGTAGAAGCGGCTAACAAGAACATCAAGAAGATCGTTCAGAAGATTGTTGTAACCTGCAAAGACTGGCACGAGATACTACCCTTCGCTCTTCACGGTTATCAGACATCTATCCGCAATTCAACAGGGGGAACCCCTTTCTCTCTAGTATATGGCATGGAGGCAGTGCTTCCCATAGAAGTAGAGATCCCATCAATCCGGGTATTGATGGAAGCTAAGCTTACAGAAGCTGAATGGTGTCAAAGTCGACACAACAAACTGAATATGATCGAAGAAAAGAGAATAACGACACTATGCCATGGTCATTAGTATCAACAAAGGATGAAGAAGTTGTTTGACAAAAAGGTCTGACTTCGCGTCTTTAGGAAAGGAGACCTTGTGCTCAAGAAGATATAATCATTTCTCAGTGATTCTCGGGGCAAATGGACTCCGAATTATGACGGCCCCTATGTGGTCAAGAAAGCTTTCTCGGCGGTGCCTTGAGACTCGCAACCATGGATGGTGAGGAATTTGCCTACCCCGCGAATGTTGATGTAGTCAAGAAATACTTCGCCTAAAAAAAAAAGTCTCGGTGGATTGATAACCCGAAAGGGCGGTCCAGGAAAAAATTAGAGACATAATAAAAAAAATCATCCCGATGGATTGGAAACATCATAATACAATCCAGGCAAAATTAGGGATAATGGCAAGTAACTATGTCCAACAGAGGCGAATCCCTCAGTCCATCAGAAAAACTCCGCTCAAGGTCATCTTCGACAAAAGCTCAGGAAGCCCCGAATTCAAAGTTGGTAGAAGGATAGTGGTCATTATGTTTCAATGTAGCCCTTTTTTCTGTAAATTACCATTTTCTAAACTTTGTAAATACTCTATGGAATCACGCGTTTGGCTGATTTCCATCCTATCAATAAAATTTGAGTCCTTGTGCTTTTGTTTATAATTCTCGTTTGTTTTAGCCTTACAGAATGACGTTTTTAACATGTTCAACGATTCTTGAAATAAAACAAAAAATGAATTTACTCGTAAAACTTTTTCTGCTTTCAAAATAAGGTTGGAAATTTCTTTTGACTGTTGAACATCGAAAGAACATCGACCGCTTCTCCAGAAGTAATCGAGCTTCAAAGTGCAGAATCAAAGTACTCCTTCTAAACCAGTGCGCCTGAACGAAGGATCAATTATGACAGATGCGAATACTCCATCTGACATCTTCGGCCGAGTTTTTATCTCCTAAGCCCGATCAACGGTTGTTCCCCCGCAGGGACTATTCTCCTAAGCAAGGCAGAATTGCAATCGTGAACCAGTGATACTTTTCGTCTCCCACCGTGGCCGAGTATCCAGTCGTGTTCATTTATTAGTCTATATGTCGCGTTAGTTTTGTCATCATAGACATACATACATCATGCATTATTGATTTAGATTCATATTCATGTTGCATCACTATCACTCTAGTCGATCCCCTAGTGATAAATGTCCTCTTGTCAATCGAATTGTCAGTTCTTCCCTTGTCAGGAAACGTCGTGTTTGAACAACCGCTTCTCCATTTTGCTGTTGAACTAAAATGGGTTCTTGACCACTTTGATAACTTGAACCTCTGAAAAGGCAAGAAAACCTTCAACATGCGTCAATATTCATCATTGAAGAGGTTGTCTTCGCTTTCCCGGATTAAGGAAAATCCCTAGAGAAAGCCTCTCAACTAAAGACTTTTGGCAGCACATTGGTTCTTCTCTCCAGAAAGTCAGTGTCAACAAAGCCATCGGCACCTCAAAATTGGGGTACATCATATGGCATTTCTATGAGAAGATCTGAGAGAAAAGTATGATGTAATATCCCCAAGCAGAAGCAGTCTCTCAAGAGACTCGTTTTCCCCAGTAGAGTCGACAAATGGCATCTCCAAACAGAGAAGTTTGTGTACCTCCACAGTTCAGACAGATGGGTTTTCCCAGCAAGTTTGACATCAAAAAATTTTCTGTCAAATGGCATCTCCCCAGGAAAATTCGGTGAGAAGTTTGAGGAACACCGCTACGAATAGCTTCCCTTGTCAAGGAAGTTTATTGACAAAAGAAACTTAGACCAGTTCCTTGGTAGGAAACCAGGATCGAGGGGAAGTTTATATCAGAAACTGAGACCAGTTCCTTGGTAAGAAACCAGGATCGAGGGGAAGTTTAAATTAGAAACTAAGACCAGATCCTTGGTAGGAAACCAGGATTGAGGGGAAGTTTATTTAAGAAAACTAAGACCAGTTCCTTGGCTGAAGACCAGGATCGAGGGGAAGTTTACCTTTTCTAAGCATTATTGCTTAGCAAAAGAAGAAGAATGCGTGAACTGCCATTCTTAGCCACCATCAAAACTTCGGGTATTCCGATATTTAATCCTCTTGCACCCCGAATGCCCGAATACCTTCGCCATTCACGCCTTCGGGTCCAAGAAGATTAAATAGGGGCATCTGTCATACCCCAAATTTTGACCACTAAGATTCCGTCATTGTGGAAATCATCATCACTATATGGATGAATCATTATACACTCATTAGTCTCCCCAAAGATGGGTGAGCATCCACTACAATCAAAATTAGGGTTTCAAGCCCTCTTAGAGCTCTTAGACAAAGGATCAATCAAGGAATGACATGATCTTCAACTTGTCTAACCTCTCCAACATCCACAATGGATCAAGAGGACTCCCATATCAAGGATTAAGCACAAGGCTGCAACCTTCTAAGTGGATTGAGCCTCAAAATCAACAAGTCACCAAATTAAGGTTTTGGTCGACCAGGGCCTCCAGATGGAACTTTTCCTCTGGGAATGAGCCAATGCTTCAAAGCATAACCTATGGTGCCCCAGGAGACATCATAAACCCAATCATCAAGTCAATTTAACCTCAGGGGATGCATTCATAAAAAATTGGGAATTAGGGTTTTTTGACCTAATTCACCCCTAAGTTGACTTTTGGGACAAATCATGAGCCAAGACCTCAAGACATGATTTGAGGGTCTCTAATACACCACATTGATCCATTTGCAATAATGGATTGATCCAAGAAGCTTGAGTAACAAGTTTCATTTTCATCAGAACCACAGTTAGGGTTTCGCGAGAAAAGTCAACTGTATCTTTGACTTTTGACTCAGACATGCTCCCAAAGCTAGGACATGATTCAATAAACCCTATAACACCTATAAAATCAATCCATCAAGTTTGATTTAGGTCAAGGACTTGATTTCATAGAGGATCGCACAGTTTGGAATTCATCTGATAAAAAGTCAACTGTGCACAAAAGTCAACTTTGACTTTTTGAGATTTTTCATAAAAATGGTTTTTCAACCCTAAAATGATGTTAATGTATAATTGGAATCATCATTCATCAAGAAAAATCAAGAAAAGTTGGATAACTTGTAAAAGGGGTAACCATAAAAAACTTAGAAATTTTCTAAGTTATAAAACAAAGTGGCTAGGGTACCAACATTGGAGGATCATAAGTCCTAAACCACAAGGCAATTTTTCCCCATCCAAAGCTGAATTTGTAGCCCTCATGGCCCTATACAAAAGCTTCAACTACACCTCTTTCCAATTCCTCATGGATTTTGAGTTATGGAGTGTCAAAATGGCTGAAAACATGAAATGTCACTTTTTCCAACACTTTGTGAAATTTTAAGTTATGGAATGATCAAAATCACAAAAAGTGAAAATGTCACTTTTTTCCAACACTTAGTGAAATTTTCACCAAGTCAGAATCTGCCTTACTTTTTTCCAAATGTAGGGGCATTTTTCACTTGGATCCAAAAAGTATCAAAACCAATTATGATTAAACAGTTGTTGTATCATATGAGGGCTTTCCAAAATGACCAAGAACATCACCAAATTCCACTTGAGCCATGAGATATGACAATGGCAATATGCCTTACTGAAAACTGCCAAGGCTAGGCAGAATTTTGCATTTTTGCTCAATTTCCAAGCCTTGTCATCATCTTGGACATATCTGAGGATCAAATCTAAATGGGACAAACACTGAGCCAAGCCTCCAAAGTCCTTGGAACAAGAAGTAGCATGCCAAACCTAGAAATCCCTAAAAGAGGGACAAGACTCCAATTTTGGATTGGAGCATTTAATGGATGCTTAGAGGTGGCATGGACTGAGCTATTTGCAACTGAATTCAGTCAAGAATGATCCAACAACTAGGGAACCAAAGGCATTTGCTCTAACCTCTAGCATTGGCTAGAGGATACTTGGCTTCCCATTGATCAACATTGGCCAAACCTCTACTGTGGTAGCCATTCACTATTGATCCCAAAACAAACTTGCTCTACTATAAATGGAGCTCATTTGTGCTCAATTTGAGTACCCCAAAGCCGTCAAACATATGCTTTCCTCAAAATCTCTTTCTTTTGGCAAAAATGCCTTCTTTTGCAAGGTAACTCTGAGTTTTTGAGTTAGAGAGTAATTCCAACCAAACAATCACACACACACCTCATATATGTCATGTATAAGCTGTCCAAACTCTCACAAGTGACCTGTAATCCTTAAATCACAAAGTAACCTCTCAAAACCTCAAAATAGTACTTTTGTGCATTTTTCAAGCCATGTCTTGATTCAGTCACTTTCCAAACCAGATTAAACCTCAAACACACTCCAAATAATATCCTTGAACTGTCCCAAATGGTTCCCCCCATCTGGAACACCATTTGAGAGAGTTGTTATTTTGGCCATTTTAACCCCTTTTGCAAGAAAGGGCCAGTTTGTGTTTTTGCAGGTTCCAACTGATTCCACTCACCCTAAAAGCTTCTAAGGGATCATTTGAGAGTGTCCAAAGCATCAAACCATTTCTTGAACAAGAGGCTTGACAGATTGCACCAAAACTCCAAAAAACTTAAAAGGATGTAAGCCTCATGACTTGAACTTTCCAAAATATGCATTGTTTTGAGGTCCACGGATCATGCATCTCTTATATATGTCATATGTGTTGTGTTTGAACCAATTCATCATGTAATTCATGCCTGTACCAAAGTGTAGCATAGAAAATGCAATTATATGCCTATTTCAAAACCCCTATCGGATTTTGAGGAAGGATCATGATCTGAGAAAAATACCACCACCATTGGATTCCTTGTGAAATTCTAGGGCAGATGCATATAAATTTTGTCCCTAAACATGGAGAAATGAGAAAGTTATGGACCTTCCCGTTTCTTGCCAAAACTTACCTTGCCTTGCCTTGGCCATGCCTAGAAAACAAGGCAAGTCTTGTGTATTTGTTGGTTTGTTTCAATCAATGGATGCATCACAACCCTAGTGGTAAGGCGCGTGCCTTATAACCTTGAGGTCGTGGGTTCAAACCCCACCCATGCCATTTTGTATTTTTTCACATTTTGCTATTTTTTCCTATATTTTCATGTTTTGTTAATTAATTGTAAAATTAATAACTCTTTCAATTATTTTTGATTGGTTCTTTTTGCAAAAAATCACAAAAAATGTTAAAATATTTTATTCCACAAAAAAATTAAGTTTATATTAGTTATTTAATGTAATTAGTATTTTTGTGAATAAATTCCTTTTTTAATTGTTTTTAATCATTTAAAAGTGAATATTTACTTTGAAAAACAAAATCAAATGAGTTCTAAATCATCTTGTGATTAAATCTCATTTTTCAAACCTAATACAAAAATCACAAGTGGTTTATTCAAATTTATTTGGTATTTTTATCATTTTTATTTTATTTTCATTAAATATTTACTTTTAAAGAAGACAAAATTAGGGTTTCTTTGATTTTCACCCTCGCAAATCATTTTCAAACACCTTGGGCCTCTAATAGAGTGTAAGACCCAAGTCTATTTGTAAAATAAGCCCATTTTGGGCCTCACTTATTGTAGAAGTCTCGTTGTATTTCACAAAAGTCCGGCGCGATCATCGCCCGCTTAAAATCAAACCCTTGGGCCTACCCTCGTGTTATAAGCCCTATTCTTTAAAAATAAATCTTTGGGCCTCTTGAGAGAGTGTAAGACCCATCCCCTTTGTACAGAAAACCTTTCCTGAGCCTTAGTCACTTGTATAAGTCTCTGTACAAAACAACAGTGCAATCACTGATAAAACCCTGGGCCTCGCCTTGAGCTGTAAGCCCCGATTTTCCTTTCAAAGAACTTTCTCCTTTGATTATGTAATATACTGTTATTTCCAACTTTTCTTTGTTGAAGTACTAACAATACATCATGGAAGCTCTACAACCGAGTAAGTGTTTACTCGCCCTCATTTACCGCTTTCATATGTATATAACTGTACTGTGGGGCTGTCTCATTGTAAGTCTTCTTTCATAAACTTATATCAACTGTGTAATAATAGGATAGATATTTAGAGTTTCCCTGGTAACTACGTCTAGAACTAGACAAAACCTCGCCTACTTACATCAACATTAGATAACTAGATCTAAGGAATTTCTCCGTGAACAGTTCATATACAGAAGGACATTGTTCCATGTGAACCCCCTTCTGGAACTGTTCATCAGCCTCCTCTTGGGCTTAGTGCAAGGACCCACTGGCTTCCTAAAAGCATCTCCGCCTCCTCTTGGGCATTGTACAAGGACCCGTCGGCTTCTTAGAAGTTTTCACAGCCTCCTCTTAGGCTTCGTATAATGATTCTTCCTTCGGGAAGATAGCCTCCTCTTGGGATTCGTACAAATTGTCCCTCGGCTTCTTAAAAGTTTCCAGCCTCCTCTTGGGCTTCATACAAATTGTCCCGACGACCTCCTAGAGGTATAGGAACAGAAATTAGTCATCTTAATAGAACAGTCTTTCAAAGAGTTTAGATCTCCCTCCTATTGTTTCTCAAACATAGTACAAAAGATAGAACTCATAGACTCAGACAGTCTAAAGCTCCTTTGGATTCCCCATTTCCTTAGAGAACAGGAAATAATCCCAACCCTCAGATCAAATCTATGAGTATAACATTACTCATATAAGAACTGATTTTCTCTTTTAACCAACATACTGGACCGGTCACTCAACTGAAACAGCGCCAGCATATTTATCCTCCTCTTGGGCTTTGTACAAATGATTCTCCCCAGCGAAGTTAACACTTCCAGCCTCCATCTCGGGCTTTGTACGGGATAAAAAACACTCTCTTGTTGAGTATAAAAGACTCTCTTGTTGAGTCAAACCCTCTGCCTCCATCTCGGGCTTCGTACGAGATACAAAACACTCTCTTGTTGAGTATAAAAGATTCTCTTGTTGAATCACCCCTCTGCCTTCATATCGGGCTTCGTACGAGATACAAAACCCTCTCTTGTTGAGTATAAAAGATTCTCTTGATGATTCAATCACCTTTTCGCCTCCGTCCCGGGCTTCGTACAAGACACCAAATCACTCTCTTGTTAAGTATAAAAGACTCTCTTGTTGAGTCAAATCACTTTTAGCCTCCGTCTTGGGCTTCGTACAAGACATACAAAAAGATTCTCTTGTTGAGTCAAACCCCTTTAGCCTGCATCTTGGGCTTTGTACAAGACAGAAAGAACATTTTCCTTGGAAAAGTCAGCCTTTTAGCCTCCTCTTAGGCTTTGTATAAGGAAACCCCGGTTGAGACAATCAACCTTTTAGCATCAAATCATGCTTGGGTCACAACATACAAACATCAACAACTCCTTTTCCCCCATCTAATTGCTGCAAGCGGCAAGCCTCTGGATTATTTACATCCACGCCATTGTCCCTCTTTTAGCATGAGAAATTCCTAAGGAAAGATGGCATTACTCTACACTAAGTTAAAGTCTTCTCCTTCAGGTTAAAAATCCCCTATAAAGGAAATTATGGCATTGTTGGATTCACATATCCCAGTTAAAGTAATTCTCCTTTATAACCAGTCACCCAATGGTTGTAATAAACAAACCTCTTTAGATATGACAAATTCTCTCTAAAGTCAAAACCCTTTAGCTTCATATCTTGGGCTTTGAACAAGATACAAATAGACTCTTTAGCTTCATATCTTGGGCTTTGAACAAGATACAAACAAATCACCTTCAGCTTCACATATTGGGCTTCAAACAAGATACAAATCGCTTTTAGCTTCACGTCTTGGGCTTTAAACAAGACACCAAAACACCATTTCCTCCCATAGAATAGGAGGAACTACGATCGCTCTAATTTCTTTGTTTCGGTAAACGGGAATACATAGGCATAAGATTGAAAGAAAAATCTTAGCGAGCACACTAAACAAAAACCCAAAATCCCATACCTTCACACATCAATCGAAAAGCATCAGTCCTAACATCCTACCAATAGCATAGTCCCGACATTACAGCTTTATCCAAGTAAGAAGAAAGAGGCCCCACTTCCATATAGCATCTGTAACTTAACAGACCGCTGTTTAAACTCAGTATGCAAGAAGGGTTAGTTGGAGACATCTATTTCCCTTCCTTCATCAGCTTCAATAGGATAAAAAATGAATCGACCTGTAGTCCCCCCAAAGAGCGACAGTGCTTAAGAACCACGTCCAAAATCGCTCGCTACACTTATCAGAGTTAAGTTGCAAGGTTCTGACTTGCTTATGTAGGGTTTTAATATAAAAACATAAATAAGAACATTAAGCATAAGAGTAAAAGACACACACACAAAGGCTAATCCAGTCCACCCTCCTCATGTGATTTCGCCTTGAACACAAGGTCTTAATCCACTATAATCAATCTCGATTACATATGAACAGGCAACAGTCGGTGACTAACCCCTTGCACAGCCGCATTGTGACTAACATACAATGAACCGTTCAGGTATTCAACTTAATGAATATAACAAACATTGACCTGCAGGTTCCAATCTCACAAGATCTACTGCTAGGCTTTCATAGCTAGATGTTCAGGGATTCATCGCAATGAATATAACACTACTAACCCTATTTCAGGCTTTTCCCACAATGACATCTTGCCATTGTCTTCTCAAGTCTCCGGTCACACTGACCACTCAAGGAATTCTAATTCACCAAGAATTAGGTTTACAGGAGGTTACAAAGATGCTTCTTAACAAGCAGATTACTCCTAAGTTTATGTACAAAGAACACACAAGTGTTTAAGCAAGATTCGAGCAACAACTCCTTGCCTATCCTAAGAAACTACATAGATGTATAAATATTTGACAGTTGTTGACATCTTTTAGATCTTCTTTTTCATCGTCTTCTTGGGGAGCAAGCTTTGAGCGACAACTCCTTGCTTCAGATCTTCAATGTAGCGCTGACGAGAAGGTGGTTGATGACTTGACTAGTTTGCAATGTTGTCTTCTTCATCAATAGCTTCTATACCAACTCATTGTTGTTGTGTTGAATGATGATCTTTGAGCTTCAACAACAATGGTCATGTGTAGATGGTGATAGCTTTGGATATTCTAAGAGTTACAACGAGAACTCATTGTTGTTGCTATCTTAACACAATGACTTGATCAATTCATCTTTTGTGGGAGTGAATTGATTAGTGGACTTCGTCGTCTAGAGGGGAATACTCTTTCCTTTAAATAGCCCAGTAGAAATATAGCCGTTTGAAATATTGTTGGCTATTGGAAAAGAGACGTTGCGTAATAACTAGCTGTACTAACACATCCCCTTTTTACTGTGGGAGAAGTGATGGGATATATCTTTCTTGGGTTCCGTGTACAATCACTCACAACGGTAATATGTGACTTCCAAACTTCAGAGGCTTCTGATGGTAAATTGATGAAGCATGAGCAGAGTCTTTTTAACAGGACATCTGATACATCAAGTCTTCAGTCATTTGAAGAAGTCCATTAGGAATCAGTCTTCAGAACTTCAACACTTGTCTTTAAGAACATTATCCTTTACTTCTTCAAGTCTCCCGAAACTTCAGAACTTGTCCATTAGGAATCCGTCTTCAGAGTCTTCAGCACTTGACTTCTGGAACTGTAATCTTTAGAACACATAAGTCTTCAGAGTCTTTCTGCACTTGGTCTTCAGAGCCTTCCGCCTTTAGAACTTCAAGTCATGAGAGTCTTCATGCTTCGGTTCTCTTCTTCAGAAGCTTCGCAATCTTCAGAATCTCGACCACTTTCAGAGAGCATCCACAAGAGCATTGCAACAGCAATATCAGCATCCTTGGATCTGCTGATCATGATCAAATACAGAAGCATTCTTGCTTCTTGCGGCTTATGTCACACATAGTAACTTCGTATATTATCAATTACGCTCATCTGGCTAGTGCTTGTTGGATCTGATAACTTCTATAAATATGATTTGCACACAACACACGTTAGAACATAAAATGGTTCTTTCACAAATACGTATTGTTATCATCAAAACATAGATTGACCTGTAGAGACAATTCTTGCTCTCACACTGCTACCCAGTGAAGGGTCAGAACCAGGATCCCAATGGGGACTAATTTTCGACGGAGCCGTCAATACTTATGGAAACAGAAATGGGGCAATCATCGTAACGCATCAGGGTACCCATATTAATTTCACTACCAAATTAACATTCAAATGCATAAACAACGAGGCCGAATACGTAGGTTGCATCATGGGTCTCAAAGAAGCCATTGACTTAAGGATTAAGAACTTGAATGTGTATGGATATTTAACCCTGGTTATAAATCAGATCAAAGGAGAGTGGAATACATACCTGTAGTGCGAGTTTTTGTGTGGTTACGAAGCACTATCGCTTTGGGGTACTACAGTTTGATTCATTTTTTATCCTATTAAAGCTGACGAAGGAAGGGAAAAAGATGTCTCCAATTAACCCTGCTTGCAAACTGAGTTTGAACAGATGACTGTTGGTTTACAAATGCTATTTAAGATTGTGGGTCTCTCTTAGGGTATTTCGCTTAAGAACAGTGTCTAGGCTAAAGGGAGTATATGTATCTTGTTCAAAGCCCAAGATGTGAAGCTGAAGGGTTTTGGCTTGAGAGAGAATTTGTCATCTCTAAAGAAGAGTTGTTGATGTTTGTATGATGTGAGTAAGGCATAGATTTGATGTTAAAAGGTTGATTGACTCAACCGGGGTTTTCCTTATACAAAGCTAAAGAGGAGGCTATTGACCCAACAAGAGGGTGCTTTTATATGTGTCTGGTACGAAGCCCAAGACGGAGGCTAAAAGGTTTGTGACCCAACAAGAGGGTCTTTTATACTTAACAAGAGAGTGTTTTGTATCTCGTACGAAGCCCGAGATGGAGGCTAAAAGGTTTGTGACCCAACAAGAGGGTATTTTATACTCAACAAGAGAGTTATTTATATCTCGTACGAAGCCCGAGATGAAGGCTAAAAGGTTGACTCAACAAGAGAGTCTGGGAGGTTAACTCCACTGGGGAGAATCATTTGTACAAAGCCCAAGAGGAGGCTACTTTTGCTGTTTACTGTTTCAGCTGAGTGACAGGTCCAGTGTGTTGGATAAAAGAGAAAATCAGTTCTTATGAAGGGAAAGATTATAGGTAAGGTTGTGCCTGGGTATTGATCAGAGGATCCAGGTTATTTCCTGTTCTTTAAGGAAATGGGAAATCCCAAGGGTATTGAGACTATCCAAGTCTACTGGTGTTTTGAGAAATCGATTCTCAGACAGTGAAGGATCTTTGTATGATGCCCAAGAGAAGGCTGGTATGTTAAGGGATGAAGGTCAACCCATTAACTGGTCTGACACTTGACTCAGAAAGACAGCTCTAGCAAATTGATGACTAGGTTCTGTTCCTATACCTATAGAGGTCTTTAGGTCCTTGTACTAAGCTCAAGAGAAGGCATGAGAGCTTATAAGAAGCCGAAGGGTCCTTGTATAATGCCCAAGAGGAGGCGGGGATGCTTTTAGGAAGCCTATGGGTCCCCAAACCCCGAGAATTTCAAGACATGCTATTCACCGAGAATAGATCAAGCCAGAAAAGTCCGAGAATTTGGAAGAAACTCAAGAGATGCCATTCACAGAGAAAAGATCATCTCTTGGGAGTTAGAGTTTCTTTGACAATTTCTAAGGGTGATAGTCTGAGAAAGGGGTCACAAGGAATGCTGCCTTTCACGTCTCCATATTGTTTAACCCCAAGAGGAGGGAAGACTGTATCTGGTAATACTATGGGGACCTTGTTTTGTTTGTATTCAAGAGTGACCAACAGGGCTTTACCTAGTGCTAGACGTAGTTGCCGGGGAAAACTCTAAATAACTATACTAGTATTAGACAGTGGATATTTGACAAGTATATAAAAGTTTGTGAAAGAAGACTTACAATGAAACAGCCCCACAATACAGTTATATATATGAAGGCGGTAAATGAAAGCGGATAAACACTTACTCGGTTGTAGAGCCTCCATGATGTTTTGTTAGTTGTTCAACAAAGAAATTTGGATAACAACATATATTCTAAATCAAAGGGGAAAGTACTTTAAAAAGATTGTTGGGGCTTACAGCTCAAGGAGAGGCCCAAGGTTTCATCAGCGATTGCACTGTTGTTAGAATTTGTACAGGGACTTATACAAGTGACTGAGGCCCAAAAAGGTTTTCTGTACAAATGGATGGGTCTTACACTCTAATAGAGGCCCAAGGATTTACTTTTGTACAAGGGATGGGGCTTACAACTCAAGGAGAGGCCCAGGGTTATTTGTTTCTGCACTGGCGATCGCGCCGAGGTTTTTGAAAACGCAGTGGGTCTTATACAATATCTGAGGCCCAAATTATTTTGGCATCAAAAAGGGGTTGGGTCTTACACTCTATTAGAGGCCCAAAGGTGTTTTTGTACGAGTGATGAGGCTTACAGCTCAAGGAGAGGCCCAGTTGATTTTGTTAAAAAGGCGACGATCGCGCCATTGTTTTTGAAAATACGGTGGGACTTATACAATGACTGAGGCCCAAAAAGTAGTGTACTTACAAAGGGATTGGGTCTTACACTCTAATAGAGGCCCATGAGTGTTTGAAAATGATTTGTGAGGGTGAAAATTAAAGAAACCCTAATTTTTGTATTCCTTTAAAAGTAAATATTTAAAGAAAATCAAATAAAATGATAAAAATACCAAATTAGTTTGAATAAACCATTTGTGATTTTTGTTTAAGGTTTGAAAAATGAGGTTTTAATCACAAGATGATTTAGAACTTATTTGGTTTTGATTTTCAAAGTAAATATTCACTTTTAAATTTTTAAAAACAATAAAAAATGAATTTTTTTTCACAAAAATACAAATTGTATTAAATAACTAATATAAATTTGTTTTTTTGTGGAATACAATATTTTAACATTTTTGTGATTTTTTGCAAAAAGAACCAATAAAAAATAATTAAAATTGAGGGAGTTATTAATTTTTAAAATCATTAAAAATAATGAGAAAAACAATACAAAGTGAAAAAATAACAAAAAGAGGATCTGGGGAGAGGGGGATTCGAACCCCAGACCTCTTGTGTATAGGGCGCGTGCCTTACCACAGGGGTGGTGATACATCCGTTGATTGAAACACAACCACAAAAATACAAGGCTTGCCTTGTTTTTGGCCTGACCCAAGGCAAGGCAAGGCAAGATTTTTGTTGAAAACGTGAAAGCCATAAGTTGCTCACAAAATTTGGGTCTATCCTGCCTAGAATTTCACAAGGAATCCAATGGTGGTGGTGTTTTTTTCAGATCATGCTCCTATTGAAAAACCCGATAGTGGCTTTGAAATAGGCCATGATTTGCATTTTCTGTGCCATCTCTTGGTATAAGCATGAATTACATGATAAATTGGTGCAAACACAACACATATAACATGTATAAGAGATGCATGATCATTGGACATCAAAAGAAAGCATGATTCAAAGAATCCAAGTTGTGATGCTTACCTCTTATTGGAACTTTTGTGCAATCTACCAAGAGCTTTGTTCCAGAAATGATTTCATGCATTAGACACCCTCATATGATCTCTTAGAAGCTTTTAGGATGGTTGGAATCAGCTGGAAACCTCAGGAACAAGTTTGACCTCTTTCTTGCAAAAGGGGCAAAAGTGGCCAAAATAGAAACTCTCTCAAATGGTGTTCCAGATGTGTGGCACCATTTGGGACAACTCAAGGATGATATTTGGAGTGTATTATCTGGTTTGGAAAGTGACTGAATCAAGACATGGCTTGAAAAATGCACAAAAGTCCTATTTTGAGGTTTTGAGAGGTGACTTTGTGATTTTGGTGTTACAGGTGACTTGTGAGAGTTTGGACAACTTAGATATGACATATTGGATGTGTTTGGATCATGAGCTGTGGTGGAATTGCTCTCTAACTCAAAAACTCAGAGTTACCTTGCTAAAGAAGGTATTTTTGCCTAGATAAAGAAATTTTGAGGAAAACAAGTGTTGTAGTGCTTTGGTGTACTCAAACTGAACACAATTGAGCTCTATTTATAGTAGAGCAAGTTTGATTTGGCTGCAATAGTGAATGGCAACTGCAGCAGAGGTTTGGCCAATGTTGAGCAATGGGAATCCAAGTCTCCTCTAGCCATTGACTAGTGGTTAGGGCACGGGCTGTTGGTTCCCTTGGTCTTGGATAAGTCTTGATTGAATTCAGTTGGGAATGGCTCAGTCCATGCCACCTTGGTGCATCCATTAAATGTTCCAATCCAAAATTGGAGTCTTGTCCCTCTTTTAGGCATTTCTAGGTTTGGCATACTACTTTTGGTTCCAAAGACTTGGGAGGCTGATGGATCAGGGTTTGTCTCTCGTTGGTCTCCCCTTGAGGTGTTCAGATGGACAGATTTGTTTGCCCTTTGCAAAATTTGAGCAAATCGAGCAAAACTCCCAAATCTGCCTTGCCATGACAGTTTGCAGGAAGGCATATTGGCATTGTCATATCTCATGGCTCAAGTGGACTTTGATGGAGTTCTTGGCCATTTTAGAAAGCCCTCATATGATACAATAACTGTTTGATCATAGTTGATTTTGATACTTTTTGGATCTAAGTGAAAAATGCTCCTACATTTGGACAAAAAGTGAAGGCAGATTATGACTTAGTGAAAATTTCACTAAGTGTTGGAAAAAAGTGACATTTTCACTTTTTGTGATTTTGATCATTCCATAACTTAAAATCCATGAGGAATTGGAATGAGTTGTGTTTGAAGCTTTTGTAGAGGGCCATGAGAGCTACAAATCCAGCTTTGGATGGAGAAAAATGGCCTTGTGGTTTAGGAGTTATGATCCTCCAAAGTTGGTACCCTTGCCACTTTATTCCATAACTTAGAAAAATTTCTAAGTTTTTATGGTTACCCCTTTTACAAGTTATCCCACTTTTCTTGATTTTTCTTGATGAATGATGATTCCAATCATACATTAACATCATTTTAGGGTCAAAGAACCATAATTGTGAAAAATCTCAAAAAGTCAAAGTTAACTTTTGTGCATAGTTGACTTTTTGTCAGATGGACTCCAAACTGTGCGATCTTCTATGAAATCAAGTCCTTGACCTAAATCAAACTTGATGGATTGATTTCATAGGTGTTATAGGGTGTATTGAATCATGTCCCAAGGTTTGGGAGCTTGTCCTAGTCAAAAGTCAAAGGCACAGTTGACTTTTTCCTTGAAACCCTAATTGTGGTTCTGATGAATTTGAAACTTGTTGATCAAGCTTCCTGGATCAATCCATTGTTGCAAATGGATCAATATGGTGTGTTAGGGACCTTCAAATTATGCTTTGAGGTCTTGGCTTCTGTTTTGTCCCAAAAGTCAACTTAGGGGTGAATTAGGTCAAGAAACCCTAATTCCTGAGTTTTATTGTATGCATCCCCTGAGGTTAAATTGACTTGATGATTGGGTTCATGATGTCCCTTGGAGTAACTTAGGCTATTCTTTGAAGCATTGGCTCATCCCTAGAGGAAAATTTCCATCTGGAGGATCTGGTCGATCAAAACCCTAATTTGGTGATACTGGCGATCTTGAGGCTTAATCCACTTGGACTGTTGCAGCCTTGTGCTTAATCCTTGATGTGGGAGTCCTCTTGATCCATTGTATGTTTGAGAGGTTAGACAAGTTGAAGATCATGTCATTCCTTGATTGATCCTTTGTCTAAGAGCTATGAGAGGGCTTGAAACCTTAATTTTGATTGTAATGGATGCTCACCCATCTTTGGGAAGACTAATGAGGCATAATGATACACCTATATTGTGATGATGATTTGCACAATGATGGGAAATCTTAGTGGTCAAAATTTGGGGTATGACAGATGCCCCTATTTAATCATCTTGGACCCTAAGGTGTGAATGTCGAAGGTATTCGGGCATTCGGGGTGCAAGAGGATTAAATATCGGAATACCTTAAATTTTGATGGTGGTTATGAATGGTAGCTTACGCATTCATTTTCTTTTGCTAAGCGATGATGCTTAGAGAAGTTAAAACATCCCCTCGATCTTGGTTTCCTACCAAGGAACTGGTCTCAGTTTCTGAAATAAACTTCCCCTCGATCTTGGTTTCCTACCAAGGAACTGGTCTTAGTTTCTGAAATAAACTTCCCCTCGATCCTGGTTTCCTACCAAGGAACTGGTCTTAGTTTCTGAAATAAACTTCCCCTCGATCCTGGTTTCCTACCAAGGAACTGGTCTAAGTTTCTTTTGTCAATAAACATTCTTGACAAGGGACGCTATGCGTAGCGGTTTTCCTCAAAATTCTCGCCAAATTTTCCTTGGGAGATGCCATTTGATGGAAAAAAAATTGATGTCAGAGTTGCTGGGGAACCCAGTCATCTGAATTGTAGAGGTATACAAACTTCTCTGTTTGGAGACGCCATTTGTCGACTCTACTGGGGAAAGCAAGTCTCTTGAGAGACTGCTATCGCTTGGGGATATTACATCATACTTTCCTCAGATATCTTCTCGAAGAAATGCCATATGATATGATCCAATTTTTGAGGTGCCGGTGACCTTTTCGTCAGCGGATTTTTTGGAGAAAAACTACCATATTGTCGAATTTCTGATTAAGAGGCTTTCTCTGGGGATTTTCCTTAATCCGGGAAAGCGAATACATCATCTTCAATGGCGAAGAGTGACATTGGCTGAAGGTTCTCTTGTTCTTCAGAGGTTCAAGTTATCAAAGTGGTTGAGGACCAATTCTAATCCAGAAATAAACTGGAGGAGAGAGATTGTTCAGACGCAACAATTCCTGACGAGGAAAGGACTGACAACTCGATTGAGAGGACTTCTATCACTAGGGGATAAGACTGACTAGAGAGATAGTGATGCCATATGAATTTGAATGTAAATCAATAATGCATGTTGTATGTATGTATATACTAACAAAACTGACGCGACATACAGACTAGTGGATGAACATGCCTGGATACTCGGCCACTGCAGGGGACGAAGAAGTATCACTGGTTCAAGATAGCAATTCTGCCTTGCTTAGGAGAGATAGTCCCTGTGGGGAAAAATGTTGGTCGGGCTTAGGAGACAAGAACTCTGCCGGGGGTGTCCGAGGAAACACGGTCTCTGACACAGCTGATCCTTCATTCAGGCATACTGGTTTAGAAAGAGTAATTTGATTATGCACTTTGAAGCTTAACCGCCTTTGGGAGAAGCGATCGATGTTCTTTCGATGTTCAACAGTTAAAAGAAATTGCCATCTTTATTTTAAAAGCAAAAAAAAGTTTGACAAGTAAATTCGTTTTTGTTTTATTTCAAGAATCATTGATCATATTAAAATGTCGTTCTATAAAGCTAAAAAAATGAGAATTATAAACAAAAGCACAAGGGCTCAAATTTTATTGATAGGATCAAAATCAGCCAAACGCGTGATCCCATAGAGTATTTACAAAGTTAGAAAATGGTAATTTTAAGGGAAAAGGGCTACATTGAAACATAACGACCGCTATCCTTCTACCAACTTTGAATTCTGGACATCCTGAGCTTTTGTCGAAGATGACCTTGACTAGAGTTTTTCCCGATGGTGTAACTGCTGTTGAGGATGTGCCCCTGTTGAACATAGTTACTTGCCATTATCCCTAAATTTTGCCTGGATTGTACTTTGAGATTTCCAATCCACCGGGATGATTTTTTATTGTGTCTCTAATTTTTGCCTGGACCGCCCTTTCGGGTTTTCAATCCAACGAGACGTTTGTTTTTCTTCTTATTTCTTTTTTTTTTTAGTTTAGGCGAAGTATTTCTTGACTACATCAACATTCGTGGGGTAGGAAAATTCTTCTCCGTCCATGGTTGCAAGTCTCAAGGCGCCGCCTGAGAAAGCTTTCTTGACCACATAGGGGCCATCATAATTCGGAGCCCATATGCCCCGAGAATCAGTGAGGAATGATTGTATATTTTTTAGCACAAGGTCTCCTATCCTGAAGACGCGAGGTCAGACCTTTTTGTCGAACGCTTTCTTCATTCTTTGTTGATATAGTTGACCGTGGCATAGTGCCGTTATTCGCTTCTCTTCGATCAGATTTAGCTCATCGTGTCGACTTTGACATCATTCAGCTTCTGTAAGCTTAGCTTCCATCAATACCTGGATTGATGGGATCTCTACTTCTATGGGGAGCACTGCTTCTATGCCATATACTAGAGAGAAAGGGGTTGCCCCTGTTGAAGTGCGGACAGATGTTCGATAACCGTGAAGAGCAAAGGGTATCATCTCGTGCCAGTCTTTGTAGGGTACAACCATCTTTTGAACAATCTTCTTAATGTTCTTGTTAGCCACTTCTACCGCTCCGTTCATCTTAGGTCGGTGGGGAGATGCGTTATGGTGTTCAATCTTGAACTTTACGCACAACTCTTTTATCATCTTATTGTTCAAGTTAGATCCATTATCAGTAATGATCTGGCTCGGAACACCATAACGATAGATGAGATTATTTTTGATAAATCGGACCACCACTTGTCGGGTTATATTGGCATATGATGCTGCTTCGACCTATTTGGTGAAGTAGTCAATGGCTACTAGAATGAACCGATGTCCGTTTGAAGCCTTGGGTTTGATCATGCCAATCATGTCGATTCCCCATATGGAAAAGGCCATGGGGAAGAGAGAATTTTGAGATGCGTTGGCGGTACATGGATTTTGTCTGAGTATATCTGACACTTGTGACACCTCCTCATGTACTTGTAGCAGTCGGATTCCATGGTCAACCAATAGTACCCTGCTCTGAGAATTTTTCTTGCCATTGTGTGTCCGTTGGCATGAGTGCCAAAGGATCCTTCGTGAATTTCTTTTATCAGTATGTCTGCTTCTGGTCTGTTTACACATTGGAGCAAGACCATGTCAAAGTTTCTCTTATAGAGTGTATCACCGCTCAAAAAGAAACTACCTGCTAGCCTTCTGAGGGTCTTTCCGTCTTTTCTTAGTGCCCTAGGTGGGTACTCTTGTTTCTGAAGGAAACATTTGATATCGTGATACCAAGGTTTATCGTCTATGACCGCTTCAATCGTGAAGATGTAAGCGGGCCGTTCAAGGCGCATTATGTCAATCTTAGGTAAGTCGTTCCATTGACCTACACTAATCATGGAAGAGAGAGTGGCTAATGCATCAGCCATGTGATTCTCTTCACGAGGGATGTGATGAAACTCGATTCTGTTGAAGAATGGTAACAACCTTCTCGCATAATCTTTGTAAGGAATCAATCCTGATTGGTATGTGTTCCAATCTCCTTTAATCTGATTGATGACCAGGGCTGAGTCACCATATACATCCAAGTTTTTTATCCTTAAGTTAATCGCTTCTTCGAGACCCATGATACAAGCTTCGTATTCGGCCTCGTTGTTTGTGCACTTGAACGTAAGTCTAGCGGTGAAAGGAATGTGGATACCCTGAGGTGTTATGATGATTGCCCCAATTCCATTTCCATAATGATTGACAGCTCCTTCAAAGATTAGTCCCCATTGGGAACCTGGTTCTGGCCCTTCACTGGGTAGCGGTTCATCGCAGTCTTTCATTTTTAAATACATGATATCTTCGTCTGGGAAGTCAAACCCGATTGATTCTTGATCATCAATCGGTTGATGATCCAAATGATCGGCTAAAACACTTCCCTTGACGGATTTCTGAGCATGGTATTCAATGTCGTATTCTGATAACAACATCTTCCAACGGGATATCCTTCCTGTGAGAGCAGGCTTTTCAAATACGTACTTGATCAGATCCATTTCGGAGATTAACCAAGTAGTGTGACAAATCATATACTGGCGAAGACGTTTAGCTGCCCAAGCCAGAGCACATCAAGTTTTCTCAAGCATAGTGTACTGAGTCTCACAGTCGGTGAATTTCTTGCTTAGATAGTAAATGGAAAACTCTTTCCTTTTTGTTTCGTCTTGTTGGCCAAGTACACAACCCATTGAGTCTTCCAAGACTGTTAAGTAAATGATCAGTGGTCTTCCTTCCACTGGAGGAGATAGAATCGATGGGTTCAATAGGTATTCCTTGATACTGTCGAAGGAGGTTTGGCAGTCATCTGTCCAAACGCAGTTTTGATTCTTTATGAGTAATTTGAAGATTGGCGCACACGTCGTGGTCATGAGGAATATGAATCTGGAGATGTAATTCAAATGTCCCAGGAATCCTCTGACTTGTTTTTCAGTTTTCGGAGAAGGCATTTCTTGAATGGCCTTGACCTTGTCAGGATCAACCTCAATTCCTTTCTGACTGACGATGAATCCTAAAAGTTTCCCTGAGCGGACACCGAAGGTGCACTTGTTGGGATTCAAGCAGAGTTTGTACTTTCTCAGCCGCTCGAATAGTTTTGACAGGTGGGTCACATGATCCTCCTCTGTTTTAGATTTTGCAATCATATCATCGATATATACCTCGATTTCCTTGTGTATAGTGTCATGAAACAGAGTAGTCATGGCCCTTTGATAGGTTGCCCCGACGTTCTTCAAACCGAACAGCATCACCTTGTAGCAAAAGGTACCCCACGGGGTAATGAACGAAGTTTTCTCCATGTCTTTCGGCGCCATTTTGATTTGATTATAGCCCGAGAATCCATCCATGAAGGAAAAGACTGTGAACTTTTCTGTACTGTCCACCAGCATGTCAATGTTTTGTAAAGGAAATTCATCCTTTGGACTGGCTTTGTTCATATCCCTGTAGTCAACACACATTCTGACCTTTCCGTCCTTTTTTGGGACTGGTACGATGTTGGCTAACCATTGAGGATATTCTGATGTGGCGAGGAAACCTGTGTCAATATGCTTTCATACTTCCTCTTTGATTTTGATTGCCATGTCTGGGTGAGTCCTTCTCAACCTTTGTTTTACTGGCAGACATTTTGATCTTAGTGGTAGATGATGTTCCACAATGCTGGTATCCAACCCTGGCATGTCCTGATAGAACCAAGCGAATACATCGGGAAACTTTTTGAGAAGCTTTATCAAACTCTCTTTGGCAGTTGGACTGAGTAGTGCCCCAATCCTGACCTCTTTTCTCTCTTCCTCTGAGCCCAAGTTGACCGTTTCCAACGGCTCTTTGTGAGGTTTAATGGACCTTTCCTCTTGTTGGAGTAATCGGGAGATCTCTTCTGGAATTTCGTTGTCAACTTCTTTTTCAGCCCCAAATACCAGGAATTCAAAGTTGGGAGAAGGCATCGGATCGCGTGTTTCAACGGGGTTTAAGATAAGCAATCTGCATGACGTGATGATTTGTGTTTAGAAGAGATAGAGAGAAATGCAAGAGTGTGTGCAGTGTATTTTGGAAAAACTGCTTGTTTTTATAATTTGTATTGTTTTTTAGGATGACCATTTTCTTAAAAAAAGAAAAGAGAAAACAACAATTAATGCGGAAATTACAGAACGACATTATTTTATTTATGATTTTGTCGATCCTTGAAACTACAGCCCTATAAAACAAAACTCTGTCGCTTTGGGCGAAGCGAAGAGGGATATTTACAGAAAGTGAGCCCCATCAAAACATCCGTTTCACCTGGGCAGGGTGAAAGGTTAAGATAAAGACGACAATTACTTTGACTTATGAACAATCTTTGGAACATCGACTGCAACCCATTGGCGGCGAACTCCTCGGTGAATCACAAAGTCTGGTACCTTTCTTGATTTTACTTCAGAAATAACGCTGATTTCTGGTGGAGCAGGATCATTGGAATCTGTCTCCCAGGCAGAGCTGTCGTAGGAGGATTCCTCAGTTGTATTTTGCAGAGTATTTGTGCTCTCAGGCAAATCTCCCCATCCAGTTGGCTGGATGTCTTTGAGCCTGATATGAGAGCTTTCAGGAGTAATGTACTTGACCATGAATTCGAATTTTCCACTTGGTTTCCCTAAGGTGTCCCACACTTCTTTGGAACTGGAGGAGTCATCCCTTTCGATGACGTTGACCTCAGGAAAAGCATAGTTAATGAATTCTAGTCCTGCAAACTTTGTGAATTCATCGTCGTGCTGGATATTTTCTGAATGACCTGAGTGTTGATCCCATGATTTTGTGGGGACGCAGGTATTCGTTTCAATGACGCTTAGCTGATTTCCATTATTCGACTGATTTTCTTGCCCCGAGTCTCCTGGGTACGGCTGCCAGATAGGAAGACCATCCATCAGGCCATAATAGTCGTGGTCAAAGTTGTCTTTCATCAGAGTGTCTTCCTCTAATGAGTTTGGTGAAGCACGACATCCTTCCGGATCACAATCTCCGTATATCATTTCGACATCTGACCTTGGTATAAATCTCGAACTTTGTGCGGGATAAAAGAGTGGCGTAGGCACCTCTTCCTGAGACATATAATCGTCCTCGTTAAGATAGGACTTCCATTCCTCATCTGTGTCAGAGGAATCTCCCTCGTTGATAGTGTGTACTTCTTGAGACACTGGGTGAAGGAAACCTCCACTATGGAAGAAGTTCTGAATGGGATGAAGATTTTCACCGTTAACGGCAGTCTGGGTACAGGTTACGGAAAAACAAAGACCCTTCTTTTTTTTATTATCAGTAGGAGTGACAAGCTATCCCCACCCTTTCGTATTGTTACTATCAATTGCTTCGAGAGCTTCTTTGTACGAGGAAATCGAGGTTCCTCTTTCTGCCTGATTATCATTGCTCACCGAAAGTGCTTGGAACTGAGTTCCAACAACCTCCTCCGGCTCTACAAAAGTAGATAATGAAAGGTTACTCACGATCAAGGCTTGTTCTCCATAAATCCTGACGAGTTGGTCATTCTTGACAAACTTCAGCTTCTGGTGAAGTGTCGAAGTTACTGCCCCAGCCTGGTGTATCCAAGGTCTTCCTAATAAGTAACTGTATGTTTCCTGGATGTCCATGACCTGGAAAGTGATTAGGAAAGTATGAGGACCTATAGTTATGGGAAGGTCGACTTCGCTGATAACTGTTTTCCGAGATCCGTCAAAGGCTTTGACGATGACCTCACTGCCCCTCATCGGGGGTCCTTTGAATGATAGTCGCAATAAGTTGGACTTCTACACGACGTTGAGAGCCGATCCGGTGTCTACCAGTACCCTGGCTAAAGCATCGTCCTGATAGTTGACTGTAATATTGAGCGCCATGTTGTGACTTTTGCCTTCTTTCGGCAGTTCCTCATCACTGAACGCTAAGTTATTGTAGGAAGTGATGTTAGAGATGATGCTATCGAACTGTCGTATTGATACATCCTGTTCCACAAAGGCCTGCTCTATGATTTTCTGTAGAGCCTCTCTGTGGGCTTCAGAACTGAGTAAAAGCGATAGCACATAGATCTTTGAAGGAGTTTGTAACAGCTGATCATCAATGTTGTATTCACTCCTTTGGATGAGCTTCAGCATCTCATCATCGTTCTTTGAAAGGTCGGGTTACTGGATTGACCGACTAGTGGATTGGGAACTTCCGTTTGAGGTTCCTTTTCTTTGTTAGGTTCTCCAACTCCTCGGTTGAAGATTCAACCGCTCCGTGTTACTCGACTGATGTCTGTGATATTCACGACGGAGGGTAATGGAATTTCCTTTCCATTCTAAATTATTGTTGCACCATATTTGTAAGGGATTGCCTAAGCTGATTCATACGGTAATGGTCCTGGAAGATAAATAACTACAGGAGCCTTCTGATTTTTCTGACTATCGTAGGTAACTTCAATCAGCTCTTGGCTAGGAACCTTTGATTCGTCCAGTAGAGGGATGATGGTACAAACATCCTTGTTCTATTGATGATTAGATATTATGACAACATCTCTGATCTAATCAGTGACGTAGTCCGGTGTCCAGTTGATTGGCTCGGAACCCGGACATGGGTGAATCTAATTACGATCCAACTGACCTTGAAGAGCTGCTTGTACAAGGTAGTATCCTTGGTTATTCTCCGAGCAGACTCTACAGCGTTCGTAATTATGTGGTGGCACTTGGCCACGCCAGCTTTGGATGCAGTGTAACCTCACTAGGTCAGTTTCCATAGATCGGACATCCTGACTTTGACGCCGAGTAGGGTTCCCATTAAGCACACTGATTTATTGCGTGTCTTCATCCATATAAATTGGAAGCCACCAGTGGTTTAACAAGTGTTGCAAAGTTCTTTGAACGAGATTGCACCCTTGGTTACTCTCACAACATCCTTTACAGCTTAGATAGTCGTGGGAAGTGAGAAAAACAAGTTGGACTTGCCTGGAGTGTAATTCCACCAAGCTGGTATTCATTAAATGAATATATAAGATTTGGATCATGTTGATCTGATAAGAATTTCTATCATGGTAGTCCTGGATCCACCCCAGATCCATCTGACGCTGGAGGGCCTCTTGTATGAAAGAGCATCCCTGTTTGTTTACCGAGCAAGTCAGACAGGAATTGTAATCATGTCACGGAAAATTATGGTACTGGCTTTGCCTTGAGTGCATCGCCACCAAGTTGACATTTATTGCACAGATGTCGTGGTTCTGAATGATGTTGGAACTTATATAAGTCATGTTAACTCCACGAACTCGATGCTCTTGGATCCATCCGAGATCCAACTGTTCCTGTAGAGCTGATTGCACCACAGAACATCCCTGATTATTTTTAGAGCAGATATCACACTGGTGATAATTATGAGGTGGCACATGGCCATATCCACTCTGTCTACAATGCATCTTGACCAAGTTGGCCCTTAATAAGAGTACATCATGAATTTGATAGTTGTCGTTAGACTCTCCCTCTATCAAATTGACTGCAGCTTTCTCGTGTTGAGGAAATGGGTTCGTGAGAACATTCGGATTCGTATCTTTGAAAGATAAGACCCCGCTCCTAACAAGATTTTGTACGTTGGATTTGAAACTGAGACAGTTTTCTATGTTATGCCCTGGTCCTCCTTGATGATAAGGACAAGTCTGATCCGTTTTGAACCAGAAAGGCAGATTTTTCAGGACTGTAAGAGGATACTTGGTTTGGACATGCCCCTTGACCAGTAATAATGGGAATAAATCTGCGTACAACATGGGTATAGGATCAAACCCTGGTGGTCGTGTTGCACGGTTGTTGTTGTATGGAGGATGAGCCTGCTCTAGAGGCGGTTGTGTCCTTTGCTGATATTGCTGTTGATTAGGTTGGCTCTGCGCAACCTGAGGTTGATATGTATGAACAGGCGTAGGGTTAATAGCAGGAGTTACAGCTGCTACTGGCTGGTAACGCCGCCTTTGCTTTCCGAGAGAGATATTCCCAATATCCTGCACTTTTTTCTTAGGGAGAGCACTACCGTATCGTTTCGTACTACTTGATGGTCCAGCGTCTTTAACTAAACGTCCTTCCCGGACCGCTTCCTCAAGACGAACTCCCATGCCCACCATCTCGGTGAAGTCACTGGCCGCACTGGCAACCATTATGTCATAGTAAAATGAGCTTAAGGTTTTTAAAAAGATCTTTGTCATCTCTTTTTCCTCCAGAGGTGGAGAAATCTGAGCGAAAATTTCACTCCATCTCTGAGCGTATTCTTTAAAGGTTCCTTTGTCCTTTTGTGACATTGATCTGAGTTAATCTCTGTCCGGTGCCATGTCCAGATTGTATTTATATTGTTGAATGAAGGCAGCGCCAAGATCTCTGAATGTGCCGATCGTGGCACGGTTTAAACCCATGTACCATTTTAATGCGTCACCGGTTAAACTATCCTGAAAGTAGTGAATGAGCAGCTCCTGGTTCTTTGTCTGAGCTGACATTCGCCGAGCGTACATCACCAAGTGGCTTTGAGGGCAAGAGTTATCCTTGTACTTTTCAAAGTCGGCTACCTGGAACTTGTACAGAACTTTCACATTGGGGACCAAGCAGAGGTCCGCGGCATCCTTTCCAAATAAATCCTGACCGCGAAGGGCTTGCAGCTCTTTCTGCATTTCCAGGAACTGTTCCTGGAACTCATTCATTCTGTCGAACATGCTGCCATTTCCACCAGAAGGTATCTGTGGAATCTGTCCGTCCGAGACAGTGTGTACCACGGGCGGTGGTATAGTCATTATGGCTGAGACTCTAGGTGCCTCCCGAAGTTTGTAACCTTCAGGAGTTGCTGTCATGCCCCTGGCATCTTCGCTTTCCCAAAGTTTGTAACCTTCAGGCCCAGCAGTTCCTGCTGCGGTTCCCTGATCCTCAGCAATTGGCGGAACATATCCTTCTGGGATATAGTTAATAGGCATGCCCCAGGGACGATCTTTAGGCATTTTGTACCTAGGATCATACTTTTCCACGATGGGCATTGATGTGATCTCTGAGATCACAGTCCTTTGTTGTTGCATTTGAGCTTCTGCTAGAGCTTGCATGTCGTTATAAAGCTTTCTCAGATCCTCTTTCAGAGTTTCAATCTCTTCTCTCAACTCTCTGTTCTCTTCCTTGAGATCATCCATCTTTTTCTGACGATTGGCCCAAGTATTGTACGAATGAGACAATTTGACTCTAGAATCGAGACACAAATGTGAGATTCGTAGGTAAGAAGAATGCGTTTACGCGGGAATGATGAATGATATGTAATGATTATATTAATTGTATGTTTTTTGTTTATTCAAAGTAAACTTTGACAATTGGATTGCAAATATCAAACAGTGGGGAAACCCCGTTTTATTGAATTCAAAGGATTGTAGAAATGGAAATACAGTAAATTACATAGTACTGAAAAAGGAAATCTAAGCTAATGGATCCCGAGTCCTCTCTGAGGAGAGATCAGGTGCTGGTTCTGGTACTTTCCTTTTCTTTGGCCGGGGCTCTTGAGCCGTTGTCGGGTTGCCATTCCTTTGCCAAGTGAAAGGAGCGAGCAAATTCCTCTGGTCATCCTGATTTTCTACAGCATGTTGCTCTAAAATTTCAATTAGAGCATCCTTTTCTCTTAACAGTTGATGTATCTTCTTGCACTCCACATTGAGAATGCGGTACTTGTTCCTCCAAGACCTCTTCTCCTGCTGAACTTTGCTGAGAGTAACCTGAAGTTTTTCCGTCTCAAACATAAAATAAAGGGAAGAGTCCCTTAATGGAAGAACTTCATGATGAGGGTAAGGCATCCTCATCTTGAGAGCTCTAGTTTGTACCCACTGGAGATAAGGCTCCACCGAGACGCAGTCTGGTTTTCCTAGAGACTCTCATCCTTTCCTATGAATGTGTTTCCAAGCATGCACTATTTCTGTCTTTAGTGCCCTGTCATTTTCTCCTTCCTTGAAGAAAAGACCTTCCAGATGAGCATTACTCGGGACATGCCTCATTGGGTATCCAAATTGACGACGAACTAAAATTGGGTGATAGTTGATCCCTCCCTTAGTTCCTATAAGGGGTACATTTGGGAAATTTCCACAATGGTCAATGATCCTGATCCCGTCATAGATTCGATTGCACCAATCGATGTACGAGTTGGTAAGAGACATGATTCTCTGCGACCAACGTAAAGTATTATTTTGATCCAAAAATGCAGCAGACTTGGGTAAATGGGAAGTGAACCATTTGTAAAGCAAGGGTACACAGCAAGTGATCATTCCTCCGCTATATAAATTCCTTAGGTGTACCTGTTGGTTCTTGGATTGGCTAGAATTTTGGTAAAACAAAGTTGTTCAATGTGGATGTCACACGGGTGATGTCTTAACATTGAGTCTTAACATTGGTTTATGTTAAGGATTTAAGTTGTTGAAGTTTTGAAGTCTGATGTCACATGCGATGTCATGACATCTGGTATGCAGAAGATTAATAACATCAGGTTTAGTGATGTTGTTAGGGTTTGCGTTTTAGCTGGATATTGGGAGAGCTGTTAGTCTCATTGGTTGCGAATATCTTGGGATAGATATTCTCTGTTGCATAGAGATTTGATGCAGATTTGTAGGGAGGTTTAAAGATTGAGATTTAAAAAGATTTTGGGGATAAAATCTGTTTTGAAGATTCAGTTTTAAATAACAAATCAGGTCAGATATTGTAGCATGTGGAAGACCAAATCGGATGGCTATATAAAGCGCATCAACCAAAGGAAGAGAAGACAGAAAGTAGACAGAAGATAGAGAGCGTTGACTGGAGGTTAAGCATTGTCTTTGTTCGAGTATTGTGTTAACCATTCAAGAGTGAATTGGTGAGTGTAATCTGTCCTTTCTAGAGCTGTGAAGCAAGAGAGTTTTGTAACTTGGTCAAAGCTGTGAAGCAGGATCAAGGTGTTTCTGAAAGTGTTTGATCTTTGAGAGGTTTTAGGGATTGAGTAGTGTTCTCATACCTAAGTGGGCTCTTAGGTAGAAAGTTCATTAGTAGAAATCAAGTTTAGGAGATTGTCAACTAGGTTGTTGAGTCTGTAAATTAATTATACAAGTAGTGAATTTCAACCCTGGCTTGGTCGCCCCCATATTAAGTTGTTGAACTGAACTGGGTAAACAATTATGTTGTTTTACATTTTCCATTGCAGAGTGTGTTGTTGTGACATCACACGTAACATCACATATCTGGTACCAGAATTTCAATTAGTATCAGAGCAGGCATCCTGCTCTGCATCTGGGTGAGATCTAGGGCTGATACTTTCTGGTAAAGATGGACAAGGAACTTGGTGGATTTGTGAATAGACCCCCTATTTTGGATAGCTCGAATTATGATTATTGGAAACCAAGGATGATCACCTTTTTAAAATCCTTGGACAGCAGGGCTTGGAAGGCTATCATAAAAGAATGGAAAGCACCTGTTGTGTTTGAAAAAGATGATGCTGGGAAAGATAAAGAGGGCACCTCAAAGCTGAAGCCTGAAGAAGAATGGACCAAGGAAGAAGATGAGCTCGCCCTTGGTAACTCTAAAGCGCTAAATGTTATCTTCAATGGAGTTGATAAGAACATCTTCAAGTTGATCAACTCGTGTGAAGTTGCTAAGTAAGCATGGGATATTTTGAAGGCTACACATGAAGGAACATCTAGAGTTAAGATGTCAAGACTTCAGCTTCTAACATCAAAGTTTGAAAGTCTGAAGATGAAGGAAGATGAGACTATCCATGACTTCCACATGAGTATTCTTGAGCTGTCCAATGCATCCAGTGCTCTTGGAGAAAAGATGTCAGAAGAAAAGCTTGTAAGGAAAATCCTTAGGTCCCTTCCTAAGAGGTACAAGATGAAGGTGACTGCCATTGAAGAAGCACAAGACATCAGCCAGATGAGGGTTGATGAGCTCATTGGATCTCTTCAAACTTTTGAGCTTGGGTTGAATGAGGAAGAACCTGAAAAGAAGCCAAAGAGTATAGCCTTGGTTTCAAATGCTCAAGAAGAGAAAGGGAATAGTGCTGAATCCCAGGAGGATCTATCTCAGGCCATTGTTATGTTGGGAAGGCGGTTCAACAAGGTGTTCAAAAGAATGAACAAGAACTTCAAGCCTAGTGTCAAGAACATCGCTTCTGACATCAGCAAGTCTAAGGAGAAGGATAAAGAGAAGACTGCTCAAGACAAGGGTGTTCAATGCTTTGAATGTGAAGGTTATGGACATGTTAAGAAAGAATGTCCCACATTCCTGAAGAAGCAGAAGAAAGGCATGACAGTTTCTTGGTCAGACTCTGACAGTGAAAGTGAAGGAGAGTCAGCCAAACATGTCAAAGCTTTAACTGGAACAGTTGTTTCTGATGGTGATTCAGTTGATGAGGAACTGACTTTTGAGGAGTTAGCTTCCACTTATCAAGAGCTTTGTCTGAAGAGTGCAGAAATCTGTCAAGAAAGTGAAAAATAGAAGAAACAGATTATTCAGCTTGAGACTGCTAAAGATGATTTGGAAAATGAAGTCTTATTTGTCAAAGCTCATCTTAATCATATGACCAAATCTGTTAGGATGCTGAACAGTGGTACAGACACACTTGATAAGATCCTTCAGACAGAAAAGGTTGCTGGAGATAAGTCAGGCATAGGATTTGTGGTTGAGGAAAAGGTATCTGCTGAAGCAAGCACTTCAGGAACCAAGAAGGAGATGTCTCAACCAATGTCTCAACTCCACACAAAGAGACAGGATCCTAAACCTAAGCAGGTTGCTCATCCACAATCTCAAAATGTTGGGAAGAGGCATGCTCATGGTCCTCATCAAAGGAAGGAACATGTTTCTGGAGCTAGGCAGTATATGCCTCCACAATATCATAAGAGCGTGCAGGCTTCTAGGTTCAAACAGAACATGTTCCATCATATGTCTCAACATCAGGGAAACATGTATGGCTATGGATATAATAATGTTGTGCCTTATTATTATGTAAGAAGTAAGCCTCATCACCATAGAAGACAGCCAAAAGGACAACATCGTTACCATAGAAGACAGTCAAATTATGGGAGAAGTGGGTTCCTAAAGAAGAGGTTAAGTGTCTATTGGCTCACTTTTTAGATAGACACTCTGCTAAGGATGGTTGGTACTTTGATAGTGGATGTTCAAAGCACATGACTGGTTTCAAAAACCAATTGGTGGATGTCACTTCTTGCTCCTCAATTGATGTTACTTTTGGAAATGGAGAGAAAGGGGTGGTAAAAGGTGTTGGAAAAGTGAAGTGTCATGATGGACCTGATCTTGACAATGTGCTACTTGTCAAAGGTATGAGTGCTAACCTGATTAGCATAAGTCAGCTCTGTGATGACGGATATAAGGTCAGCTACACTAAAGATGAGTGTTTGATAACTAATGAGCAGAATGAGGTAGTGATGAAGGGAATAAGATCCAGAGATAATTGCTATCAATGGGTACCTCACGTGGGCAGCCTATCTGGTGATGTTAAGGTTGATGTTGTAACATCAGATTGTGACAACAAGTGTGAAAGTCTGCTGAAAGGTCAATTAGGGTTAATTACTCTTAATGTGAATCCTTTTAAATTTTTAAAAGGAAAGTTAATTTGGAGGGAGAAACTCATTGATTGGGATACACAAAATCATGCGCCATATCTTAGACCATCATTCCCTATTGTAGCAATATCACGTTTCATCAAAGCTCATATCTCCCGACTGTTCATCTCCTTCAACAAGAAGAATCATCTGTCTCTGAACCTATACTGCTTCAAGGGAACCATGTCAAAATAGATGTCTTCTCCATCAAAGAAATCTGCCTCACAAAGTTCCTCGCGAGATAAAGCCAGGGTTTCTACAGAAGAGGGGACTGCAGAAGAAGCTTTGAATGTAGAACCCATCTCTATGATGCTCCCAAAGTCAGGTAAATCTAGACCTTCTAAACTTGTTTCAAAAAGGGCTGCGACTATCTTTAAAGATAATGAAACAAAGAAGCTTGTTACTAGTGTTCTATTTAGTAATAAAATAGTACCTAGGTCATCCATTTCTCAAATTGTTGAAGAAAGGGTAGATGTTGACAAAAGCTTAGGTCAGATTGTTGATAAGATCTTTGAGAAAGGGCTTCCTATAAAGAGTATATCTAGACCACTGAGGAAAATGCCTGCTGAACATTCTGAAAGGGAAAAGAGTGACATGCAAAGTGCAGCTACAAATCTTCACCGACTGGCTATGTCTGTCATAGAAGATGCTGAAGTAGGTGGTGAAGAAGAAGGTGTTCAGGAGGAAGCTGATGTTCACACAAATGTCAGAACATCAACTGATAGAGATGTTGAAACTGGCCCTGGTGAAGAAAAGAATGAGGATGTGATCAATGTGGTTGATTTATCTGATGATGAAGTCATTGGAAATGATGTTCCAAGTATTGCTAAGAGACTGAAGACAAAGAAAGGAAAGACTGTTGAATCCTCTCCAAAGAAGTCTTCTGAAGGCAAGAAGAAAACTGCTGTTGTGGGTCCTACAAAACCTTGGAGCAAGGTTGCTACATCCTCCAAAAAGAGGAAGATCAGGGAAGATTCTGATTCTGACTTTGATGTTGAGGATGATGCTCATGACATCACACCTGTCAGAAGAATAATTTTGAAGAGAATCTCTGACAAAGTCCCTGAAGTACCAGTTGACAACATTTCCTTTCATTATGCCAGCAGTGCATCAATGTGGAAATTTGTATGTCAGAGAAGACTAGCCCTAGAGAGGGAGCTTGGGAAAGAAGCTTTAGAGATGAAGGATATTATGGAGTGGATTAATGAGGTTGGGTTGGTGAAGACTGTGACCAAGTTTCCTAAGTGCTATGAGGGTCTTGTCAAAGAATTTGTTGTCAACATTTCTGGAAAAAGTGATGATAAAAAGAGCAGTGATTTCATGAAAGTCTATGTGAGAGGAAAGTGCATTAATTTCTCTCCTAGTACTATCAACAAGTATCTGGGAAGAGATGAAGAAGATTATAGTGAACTTGAGATGACTGATAATGAAATATGTAAAGAGATTACAGCTGGTCAGGTAAAGGTTTGGCCATTGAAAGGGAAGTTGAAGGCTAGTAAACTTAGCATAAAGTATGCCATTCTTCACAGAAATGGAGCAGCTAACTGGGTGCCAACAAACCACAAGACAACAATAGTTGTTGGATTGGGTAGGTTTATCTATGTTGTTAGGAAGAAGATCAAGTTTGACTATGGAAGCTACATCTTTGAGCAAATGGTAAAACATGCTGAAACAAATGCTATCAAGCTACCTATAGCATTCCCATCCCTTGTTTGTGGAATCATCTTGGAGCAACATCCTGAAACTTTAACAAGTTCAGATATAGCTTGCAAGAGGGAGTCAGCCTTGTCCTTGCATCCTAAGTTGTTTGTTGGACATCATGTTCCAGACATTACTGTAACATCAGATGCTGGTGGCAAAAAGAGTACCAAGGCTGAATTACTTGAAGAACTGAAGGCCACTTGCAAAGATCTTGATGAGGTCATTAGTACCAGCGCAACAAGAAAGATGAAGATAGAACTGATGATAAAATCCTTGGAACAAGGTGATTGTGATAAAGGGGCTAATGTCAATACTGAAAATTCAGAAACTGAAGATGGTGGAGATGGTGCCAGCTCTGATGAAGACTAGTTTCCCTACTACTTTTTCTAGATAGTTGTTTAGTATTTTTTGCTGTTTTTGTTTCTGCACTTGATGTGCCTAATATGTAATTTGAATATTGTGCCTGTTTATGCACTATTTATGTTTTTATGTTCTATGATTTGTCTTGTCTTGCATGCTGACTTTAGACTGACAATGAGAGCTTGTTTAGGACTAACTGTAGTTAGTAGGACTTTCATGTTGAGGTTTGTCCAATTGTGGCTAAAAAGGGGGAGAGTTAGCCAAGAGTTAGTCAAGGTGTTGCAATGCCAAGAAGAAGAATTAGTCATTGTGCAATGCTAAGGAGTGCAGCTAGTGTGATGCTGAAATGCAGATATTGAGGGGGAGTTTGCTCTATGTTGAACAGTTGCTGGTATGCTGATTCTTGCTTTGAGGGGGAGCTTGCCCTATGCTGCTGATTAGTGTTTGAAGTCTGTGCAGCTGTTTGAAGAAATGCTGCTACTAGTTAGTGCTGAAGTATGTAGCAGAGTATTGGAGTGTGTGCAGCATGCTGAAAGCATTTTGAAGCTGTTTGAAGAAGTGCTGCTATGGGTTTTATACTAATTTTTTTTCCACTGCTGAAGTCTCTGATGTTGCAGAGATTGTTTTAGCCAAAATTAGCCAAAGGGGTAGATTGTTGGTTCTTGGATTGGCTAGAATTTTGGTAAAATAAAGTTGTTCAATGTTGATGTCACATGGGTGATGTCTTAACATTGAGTCTTAACATTGGTTTATGTTAAGGATTTAAGTTGTTGAAGTTTTGAAGTCTGATGTCACATGCGATGTCATGACATCAGGTCTGCAGAAGATTAATAACATCAGGTTTAGTGATGTTGTTAGGGTTTGCGTTTTAGCTGGATATTGGGAGAGTTGTTAGTCTCATTGGTTGCGGATATCTTGGGATAGATATTCTCTGTTGCATAGAGATTTGATGCAGATTTGTAGGGAGGTTTAAAGACTGAGATTTAAAAAGATTTTGGGGATAAAATCTGTTTCGAAGATTCAGTTTTAAATAACAAATCAGGTTAGATATTGTAGCAGGTGGAAGACCAAATCAGATGGCTATATAAAGCGCATCAACAAAAGGAAGAGAAGACAGAAAGTAGACAGAAGATAGAGAGAGTTGACTGGAGGTTAAGAATTGTCTTTGTCCGAGTATTGTGTTAACCATTCAAGAGTGAATTGGTGAGTGTAATATGTCCTCTCTAGAGCTGTGAAGCAAGAGAGTTTTGTAACTTTTTCAAAGCTGTGAAGCAGGATCAAGGTGTTTCTCAAAGTGTTTGATCTTTGAGAGGTTTTAGGGACTGAGTAGTGTTCTCATACCTAAGTGGGCTCTTAGGTAGAAAGTTCATTAGTAGAAATTAAGTTTAGGAGATTGTCAACTAGGTTATTGAGTCTGTAAATTAATTTTACAAGTAATGAATTTCATCCCTGGCTTGGTCGCCCCCAGATTAAGTTGTTTAACTAAACTGGGTAAACAATTATGTTGTTTTACATTGTCCATTGCAGAGTGTGTTGTTGTGACATCACACGTAACATCACATATCTGGTACCAGAATTTCAGTACCGAATGATACGCATCTGCGAGTAAGGTTGGCACAGGGTTTCCAATCAGGCATATCTTAATGGCGTTGATATCTACCAAGTTATCAATGTTGGGAAACAAAAATAACCCGTAGGTGAGCAAAACAAAGATGCTCTCGAAAGCGGCCACGTTCCCTTTACTTGCAAAGTACATGGCTTTCGTTGTCAAGAATTGGGCTGGCAAACCATGGATGCCACCCTTAGTGGTCATGTGAGTCGTGACTTCTGACTCGTCCAAATAAATTGCTCGTGCAATGGTTTGATCCTTTGGAATTTCTTCCAGTCCATAAAAGGAACTTGGCGGTGATATACAGATCAGTCAAGTGAGAATACTCCTCCAGTGTTGGTGCTAGTTGATAATCCGGGAATGTGAAACAGTGATAGACCGGATCATAGAACTGGATTAGTGTGGACAGGATTCCTTCGATTACATGAACCCTTAATAGAGACAGTAGCCCTCCATACTTGGCTCTGAAAGCCTCGTGGTTGGTGATCATTCTCGCCAAACCTCTTAAATCCTCTAACTTTGGAACCTTGAAGGTGTACTCATGAGTTTTCCTTCTACCAAAATCCATTAGCGCAATCCCTTTATCTTACATTTGCAATCATTGTCTCAGTTTAATTTGAAAAAGAGAGACTAGAAGAGAAGATTTTTCTTTGGTTTAGTGTTTTTTAAATGAATGTATGAATGCAGCATACAAAAACATAGAAAAAACATGGGGTCAAAGGGTCGGTGTCATGAAGTCAACGCTTTACCCCCCAAAAGTTTATACTGGTGATTTTTTGTACCTGTCCGCAAAATCATTGATCCCTCTTGGGATGACAACAGTAAGCGGATCGCCAGCGAGCTTATGCATCCTAGAGTGATCTCAAATTAGGGTAGTATCGCGTGACAACTATTTTCGATAGCTTCTGCACTACAAAATGGTTTCAGCCTACTAAAAACCTCAACTTCTTAGATAACCCAGTCGACCACGCTACTTTCAACAACCGGAGTCGTATAGGCAATGTATTTGCAAATGGAGTCTCCACTGAGTTTGATGGTCGATCGGGGGCTCTTAACAGGGATTCACTCCCCGCAAGATTACCCGCATTGCCATCACCTATCTTAGGTGTATACTCAATCTTTCCACATGCGGCATCACACGCATTCCCATTAGCAGAAAAATAAACACAGATATCAATTAGGAAAAACAGTATATATATTTGTCTTAATCATCCTAGACCTCTAGTCTTATGATCCTAACAAACAATGTCTCCCCTAGCAGAGTTTCCATTTCTGTGATACCTTGAGAACTTAATGTTTTCCACCTAAGAGATAGGAAGAGAACAAGATCTCGAAAACTCCCAAGCAGAGTCGCCATTTTTCTGTAGCACGAGTTTTTGTGTGGTTGTGAAGCACTATCGCTTTGGGGTACTACAGTTCGATTCATTTTTTATCCTATTGAAGCTGACGAAGGAAGGGAAATAGATGTCTCCAATTAACCCTGGTTGCAAACTGAGTTTGAACAGATGACTGTTGGTTTATAGATGCTATTTAAGATTATGGGTCTCTCATAGGGTATTTCGCTTAAGAACAGTGTCTAGGCTATTGGTAGGATGTTAGGTCTGATGCTTTTCGATTGATGTATGAAGGTAAGGGATTTTAGGTTTTTTGGATAGTATGCTCGCTAAGATTTTTCAATCTTATGCCTACGTATTCTTGTTGAATGAAATAGGGAAATCAGAGCGATCGTAGTTCCTCCTATTCTATGGGAGGAAAAAGTTGTTTTGGTGTCTTGTTCAAAGCCCAAGACGTAAAGCTAAAGGGAGTATATGTATCTTGTTCAAAGCCCAAGATGTGAAGCTGAAGGGTTTTGGCTTGAGAGAGAATTTGTCATCTCTAAAAAAGAGTTGTTGATGTTTGTATGTTGTGAGTAAGGCACAGATTTGATGCTAAAAGGTTGATTGACTCAACTGGGGTTTTCCTTATACAAAGCCTAAGAGGAGGCTATTGACCCAACAAGAGGGTGCTTTTATATGTGTATGGTACGAAGCCCAAGACGGAGGCTAAAAGGTTTGTGACCCAACAAGAGGGTCTTTTATACTCAACAAGAGAGTGTTTTGTATCCCGTACGAAGCCCGAGATGGAGGCTGAAAGGTTTGTGACCCAATAAGAGGGTCTTTTATACTCAACAAGAGAGTGTTTTGTATCTCGTACGAAGCCCGAGATGGAGGCTAAAAGGTTTGTGACCCAACAAGAGGGTCGTTTATACTCAACAAGAGAGTTTTTTATATCTCGTACGAAGCCTGAGATGGAGGCTAAAAGGTTGACTCAACAAGAGAGTCTGAGAGGTTAGCTCCACTAGGGAGAATCATTTGTACAAAGCCCAAGAGGAGGCTACTTGTGTTGTTTACTGTTTCAGTTGAGTGACAGGTCCAGTGTGCTGGGTGAAAGAGAAAATCATTTCTTATGAAGAAAAAGATTATAGGTAAGGTTGTGCCTGGGTATTGATCAGAGGATCCAGGTTATTTCCTGTTCTTTAAGGAAATCGGAAATCCCAAGGGTATTGAGATTGTCCAAGTCTACTGGTGTTTTGAGAAATCAATTCTCAGACAGTGAAGGATCTTTGTATGATTCCCAAGAGAAGGCTCGTATGTTAAGGGATGAAGGTCAACCCATTAACTGGTCTGACACTTGACTCAGAAAGACAACTCTAGCAAATTGATGACTAGGTTTTGTTCCTATGCCGGGGAAAACTATAAATAACTATACTATTATTACACAGTGGATATTTGACAAGTATATAAAATTTTGTGAAAGAAGACTTACAGTGAAACAGCCCCACAATACAGTTATATATATGAAAGCGGTAAATGAAAGCGGATAAACACTTACTCGGTTGTAGAGCTTCTATGCTATTTTGTTAGTTGTTCAACAAAGAAAGTTGGATAACAACATATATTCTAAATCAAACGAGAAAGTGCTTTGAAAAGATTGTTCGGGCTTACAGCTCAAGGAGAGACCCAAGGTTTCATCAGTGATTGCACTGTTGTTTGAATATGTACAGGGACTTATACAAGTGACTGAGGCCCAAAAAGGTTTTCTGTAGAAAGGGATGGGTCTTACACTCTATTAGAGGCCCAAGGATTTACTTTTGTACAAGGGATGAAGCTTACAATTCAAGGAGAGGCCCATGGTTATTTGTTTCTGCACTGGCAATCGGGCCGAGGTTTTTAAAAACACAGTGGGTCTTATACAATATCTGAGGCCCAAATTATTTTGGCTTCAAAAAGGGGTTGGGTATTACACTCTATTAGAGGCCCAAAGGTGTTTTTGTACAAGTGATGGGGCTTACGGCACAAGGAGAGGCCCAGTTGATTTTGTTAAGAAGGCGACGATCGCGCCGTTGTTTTGGAAAATACATTGGGACTTATACAATGACTGAGGCCCAAAAAGTAGTGTACTTACAAAGGGATTGGGTATTACACTCTAATAGAGGCCCATGAGTGTTTGAAAATGATTTGTGAGGGTGAAAATCAAAGAAACCCTAATTTTTGTTTACCTTTAAAAGTAAATATTTAAAGAAAATCAAATAATATGATAAAAATACTAAATAAGTTTGAATAAACTATTTGTGATTTTTGTTTAAGGTTTGAAAAATGAGGTTTTAATCACAAGATGATTTATAACTCATTTGGTTTTGATTTTCAAAGTAAATATTCACTTTTAAATGTTTAAAAACAATTAAAAATGAATTTATTCACACAAATACTAATTATATTAAATAACTAATATAAATTTGATTTTTTTTGTGGAATAAAATATTTCAACATTTTTGTCATTTTTTGAAAAAAGAACCAATAAAAAATAATTAAAATTGAGGGAGTTATTAATTTTTCAAATCGTTAAAAATAATAAGAAAAACAATAAAAAGTGAAAAAATAACAATAAGAGGATCTGGGGCGAGGGGGATTCGAACCCCAGACCTCTTGTGTATAGGGCGCGCACTTTACCACTGGGGTGGTGATACATCCGTTGATTGAAACACAACCACAAATATACAAGGCTTGCCTTGTTTTTGGCCTGGCCCAAGGCAAGGCAAGGCAAGATTTTGGTTGAAAACGTGAAGGCCATAACTTTCTCATTTCTCCATGGATTGGGACAAAATTTAGGTCTATTCTGCCTAGAATTTCACAAGGAATCGAATGGTGGTGGTGTTTTTTTAGATCATGCTCCTATTGAAAAACCCGATAGTGGTTTTGAAATAGGCCATGATTTGCATTTTCTGTGCCATCTCTTGGTATAAGCATTAATTACATGATAAATTGGTGCAAACACAGCATATATAACATGTATAAGAGATGCATGATCAATGGACATCAAAAGAAAGGGTGATTCAAAGAATCCAAGTTGGGATGCTTACCTCTTTTTGGAGCTTTTGTGCAATCTGCCAAGAGCTTTGTTCCAGAAATGATTTGATGCTTTGGACACCCTAAAATGATCTCTTAGAAGCTTTTAGGATGGTTGGAATCAGCTTGAAACCTCTGGAAATGACTTTGTGATTTTGGTGTTACAGGTCACTTGTGAGAGTTTGGACAGCTTAGATATGACATATTGGATGTGTTTGGATCATGAGCTATGGTGGAATTGCTCTCTAACTCAAAAACTCAGAGTTACCTTGCTAAAGAAGGTATTTTTTCCTAGAGAAAGAGATTTTGAGGAAATCAAGTGTTGTAGTGCTTTGGTGTACTTAAACAGAACACAATTAAGCTCTACTTATAGTAGAGCTAGTTTGTTTTGGCGGCAATAGTGAATGGCAACTACAGCAGAGGTTTGGCCAATGTTAAGCAATGGGAATCCAAGTCTCCTCTAGCCATTGACTAGAGGTCAGGGCACGGGCTGCTGGTCCCTTGGTCTTGGATAAGTCTTGACTGAATTCAGTTGGGAATGGCTCAGTCCATGCCACCTTAGTGCATCCATTAAATGCTCCAATCCAAAATTGGAGTCTTGTCCCTCTTTTAGGCATTTCTAGGTTTAGCATGCTACTTTTGGTTCCAAAGACTTGGGAGGCTGATGGATCAGGGTTTGTCTCTCCTTGGTCTCCCCTTGAGGTGTTCAGATGGATAGATTTGTTTTCCCTTTGCGAAATTTGAGAATATCGAGCAAAACTCCCAAATCTTCCTTGCTATGACAATTTGCAGCAAGGCATATTGGCATTTTCATATCTCATGGCTGAAATGGACTTTGATGGAGTTCTTGGCCATTTTGGAAAGCCCTCATATGATATAATAACTGTTTGATCATAGTTGGTTTTGATACCTTTTGGATCCAAGTGAAAAATGCCCCTACATTTGGACAAAAGTGAAGGCAGATTCTGACATAGTGAAAATTTCACTAAGTGTTGGAAAAAAGTGACATTTTCACTTTTTGTGATTTTGATCATTCCATAACTTAAAATCCATGAGGAATTGGAATGAGTTGTGTTTGAAGCTTTTGTAGAAGGCCATGAGAGCTACAAATCTAGCTTTGGATGGGGAAAAATGGCCTTGTGGTTTAGGAGTTATGATCCTCCAAAGTTGGTACCCTTGCCACTTTATTCCATAACTTAGAAAAATTTCTAAATTTTTATGGTTACCCCTTTTACAAGTTATCCCACTTTTCTTGATTTTTCTTGATGAATGATGATTCCAATCATACATTAACATCATTTTAGGGTCAAAGAACCATAATTGTGAAAAATCTCAAAAAGTCAAAGTTGACTTTTGTGCGCAGTTGACTTTTTGTCAGATGGACTCCAAACTGTGCGATCCTCTATGAAATCAAGTCCTTGACCTAAATCAAACTTGATCAATTGATTTCATAGGTGTTATAGGGTGTATTGAATCATGTCCCAAGGTTTGTGAGCATGTCTTAGTCAAAAGTCAAAGGCACAATTGACTTTTTCCTTGAAACCCTAATTGTGGTTCTGATGAATTTGAAACTTGTTGATCAAGCTTCCTGGATCAATCCATTGTTGCAAATGGATCAATATGGTGTGTTAGGGACCCTCAAATCATGCCTTGAGGTCTTGGCTCCTGTTTTATCCCAAAACTCAACTTAAGGGTGAATTAGGTCAAGAAACCCTAATTCCGGATTTTTATTGTATGCATCCCCTGAGGTTAAATTGACTTGATGATTGGGTTAATGATGTCCCTTGGAGCATCTTAGGTTATGATTTGAAGCATTGGCTCATGCCCAGAGGAATATTTCCATCTGGAGGCCCTGGTCGACCAAAACCCTAATTTGGTGATACTGGCGATCTTGAGGCTTAATCCACTTGGACTGTTGTAGCCTTGTGCTCAATCCTTGATGTGGGAGTCCTCTTGATCCATTGTATGTTTGAGAGGTTATACAAGTTGAAGATCATATCATTCCTTGATTGATTCTTTGTCTAAGAGCTCTGAGAGGGCTTGAAACCCTAATTTTGATTGTAGTGGATGCTCACCCATCTTTTGGGAGACTAATGAGGCATATTGATACACCCATATTGTGATGATGATTTGCACAATGATGGGAAATATTAGTGGTCAAATTTTGGGGTATGACAATACCAATCAGGATTGATTCCTCACAAAGACTACGCGAGAAGGTTGTTACCATTCTTCAACAGAATCGAGTTTCATCATATCCCTCGTGAAGAAAACCACATGGTTAATGCACTAGCCACTCTCTCTTCCATGATTGCTGTAAGTCAATGGAACGACGTACCTAAGATTAACATAATGCGACTTGAAAGGCCCGCTTACATCTTCATGATCGAAGCAATCATCGATGACAGACCCTGGTATCAAGATATCAAGTGTTTCCTTCAAAGATAAGAGTACATACCTGGGGCATCAGGAAAAGATAGGAAGACTCTCAAAAGATTGACTGGCAAGTTTTTCCTGAACGGTGATACACTCTATAAAAGAAACTTTGATGAAAGAAAACATGTTGATGAAAGAAATTCATGAAGGATCCTTTGGAACTCATGCCAACGGACACACAATGGCGAGAAAAATTTTGAGAGCAGGATATTATTGGTTGACAATGGAATCTGATTGCTATAAGTACATGAGGAGGTGTCACAAGTTTCAGATATACGCAGACAAAATCGATGTACCGCCAACGCATCTCAAAGTTCTTTCTTCTCCATGGCCTTTTTCTATATGGGGAATCGACATGATTGGCATGATTGAACCCAAAGCTTCAAACAGACATCGGTTCATCCTTGTAGCCATTGACTACTTCACCAAGCGGGTCGAAGCAGTGTCATACACCAATGTAACCCGACAAGTGTTGTCTGATTTATCAAGAATAATCTCATCTGCCGTTATGGTGTTCCAAGCCAGATCAATACTGATAATGGATCTAACTTGAACAACAAGATGATGAAAGAGTTGTGTGTTGTAACACCTTTTTCTACCCCACAAACATCATAAATAATACACCATTTTATCAGAGTAAAAATCCCACAAGGGCCTCACATTTCGTCATAATACATCATAATTAAGTCAAATGCTTCGCAGTGGAAAACTTCACAAAAACCTCCTCATAATTTATAACTCACAGTTTTAAACAAACTCCACACATCAAAATATCATCAAATAAAAGAACATTGTGGTTCGAATCAACACCCCGACCCGATGTTACATATCAGAGCAAGACCCTCTACTCGACCAAAATAACCAAAAGTACTTCAAGTAAGCTCTTCACGCGCCAAAAGCTAATCCTGATCATCTGCACGTTACCCACGTGGAGGCAACATTCAAAAAGGCAGGGTGAGTAATAACGAATCAATATATAAGATATCGGCAAAAGATAAAGCATAAACACAACATCATCAAATCATTCACAATGTCATTACTACATCAATCACAACAGTATAGGGTAATGCGGCACAATATGCAATGCAACATCATAGACTCATGCATGTGGTACCAAATCATCATAATTGATGGACACTGGGCTAATACCTTCCAAAGATCCCCACCAATAAGATCGATTCTACACAAGAACCGGAGCACATCACAAACACCTCAATCCACACAATGGGATTGAAGCCACCAAATCGACCGGAGTCCTAACTATGCCATGAATGCATGATACAAAATGTCATAATAATCACCATCACGGCTCGTCGAAGTTGCATTATCATTCATACAAATTCATTATAAGACTTCACGTAGCATGTATAACATCAGCATGCATATCATCAATTGAATTCATCATAACATCATAGTATAGCATCACTAACACAGGTCAAAACTGATCATTGCAGAATCATCATCAAACATCATGACATGACATCAATTCACATTCATCACAATTCATCATTTTATAATCATCATCAAGCATCATAAATTCACACTCGTCATTATTCGTCGCTAAATCTCACAATTCATCACACAATAATCGTCACGTCAAAATTCCCGATTTTTATCCCATTCATTGTCATTACTAGTTTAATGATGTTTTATTACCTCATCATAGCCTAACGTCTCAAAGAAACTGCATCACAAGCGAAATCGGGACAGAAATCGTGAAAACGGGAAAATCTGCCAACAGCTCTGCCGATACGCGTACGACCATGCCTCATACGCGTATGGCCTAATTCCTCGCCCACTGACTTGGGTATCATACGCGTAGGTCCCCTTGCCCAGGCATCCCATACGCTTAATGACCTTTTCGTTACGCGTATCACCAGAGAGGCTTCCCTCTTAAAATTCTCCTTCAGATTCCCCTTACGCATAATGGCTAGCCCATACGCGTAAGGCACCTTTCCCCAGAACCCATACGCGTAATGCACCTTCAATTACGCGTATGCCTCTTCCTTCTCAGTTCCCATACGTGTATTGCCATCTCATACACGTATTGCCTCTATTCTCATACGCGTATACTATGCATAATGGCAGAGGGTTGTGCTGGCCTTGGGGACGGGTGCGTATGCTACACGTACCACCCTGGGAAAGTCCCCTATTACGCGTAACGCCTACCCTGTTACGGGTATTGCCAGAAAGCACTCCAAAACTCAGATTTCGCATCTGAACGAAAACCTTTCCATTCCAGCACCTTCGATCTTCCAAAATCAGACTCAAACCAGTTTCGATTCATCACAGATCTACGTTTTTACCCTAATTCATTATTTACATCAATTTCTTCCTAATTATTAAGTCCTACTTCATTAATTCCACCTTCGATTTCAGATCTGGTTTATTCACATGTTCATCACAGCAACAGAAATCATCCACACGAATTTCACAGAATTTACAGCAACACATACCATATTCACATCAGAAAATCGACCAACACAGATGCACGAAATTCACACAGATTCAGCTTACGGAAATTCATCATAAAACACAGAACACACAACTACTCTACCTTAAACCCATATCAAACATATGAACCTGGAATAACCCCCCATACCTCGAATTTTCCAGCAAAGATTCTTCATTTCGGGGTTCTACAGTTGATCCTCTTGTTCTATGTGTTCTAGCCTCCTTTTCTCAGCTCTCTCTTCACTTCTTAGGATTGCACAGAATAATTCTCCTAATTCCCTATTTTCTTTTGTTAAACCTATCTTTTGGGCCTTAATCATTATTTACCCGTACTATCCTCAATTAACCTCCTCAATATTACCGTCTTACCCTTAATAGTTCTCCTAAATATTTTAAATAATAATAATAATAATAAAAATCTAAATAATATTCTAAATATTCAAATTATTCTACTATATAAAATAATCTAATTAATTACTACTTCTAAGAGACCTCAATGTTCCCTTAACCCAAGGCTACCCCACAACACCACACAAAGTTGTCAACGTCACAAAATCCATCAAAATTCACCAAAACACCAAATAATCATAATAATTCAATTAAATAAATATAATAATTATTTTGGGGGGTTACTACTCTCCCCAACTTAAAGAATTTTTGCCCTCGAAAATTACCTGAAGGAAACAGAGTCGGATACGACTTCTTCATCTGATCTTCACGCTCCTATGTCCAACTTTCGCCAGTTGGTCCACCCCATAACACCTTCACCAAAGCTAGGTCTTTTACCCTATAATTTCTTCATTTTACGACCATCAATCCATACAGGTAATGCTTCCACAGTCAAATTATCCCTCACTTGTACATCATCCATCTGAATCACATGCGATGGATCTGAAATGTACTCCTCAACTGAGACACATGGAACACGTCGTGCAAATTCGCAAGTGACGGCAGTAAAGCAATCCAATAGGCTACCTCTCCTATCCTCCGCACTATCTGATACGGACCAACGAAACGTGGAGTGAGCTTTCTAGACTTCAAAGCTCGACCCACACCAGTCACTGGTGTCACCCACAAGAACATGTGATCTCCCTCTTGGAATTCAAGTGCTTTCCTCCTCTTATCATGATAACTCTTTTGATGACTCTGCGAAGCTCTCATCCTTTCTTGGATCATCTTAATCTTCGCAGTTGTCTCCTACACAATCTCAGGTCCGAGTACAACACTATCGTCTGACTCATGCCAACACAAAGGAGTTCTACACCTCCTTCCATACAAAGCTTCATAGGGCACCATTCCAATACTAGCATGAAAAATATTATTGTGCGTGAACTCAATCAACGGCAAATGGCTATCCCAAGATCCTATGTGATCCAACACACAAGCCCTCAGTAAATCCTCTAAAGATTGGATAGTCTTTTTCGTCTGACTATCCGTCTACGGATGATATGCAGAACTCATCCTCAGCTTAGTACCCAAAGCGTCTTGCAACCCTTCTAGAACCTCGATGTAAACCTCAAGGCTCTATCCGACACAACACTTGAAGGTACCCCATGCAACTTTACAATCTCCTCAATATACATCTCAGCTAACTTCTGCATAGAATGATTAATCTTCATCAGCAAGAAATGAGCTGATTTAGTTAATCTATCCATAATCACCCAAATCAAATCATTTCCCTTTGCAGTTCTCGGCAACCCCGACACAAAGTCCATGGAAATGCTATCCCATTTCCAGTCTGGGATATTCAATGGTTGCATCATACCTTAAGGCTTCTGATGCTCAATCTTTGACTTCTGGCACGTTAAACACGCATAAATAAACTCCGCAATATCCTTCTTCATACCTGGCCAACAAAACAACTTTTTCAAATCCTAGTACATCTTCGTAGCACCGGGATGAATACTTAACATACTTCGATGTCCTTTTTCAAGGATGCTCTTCTTAATTTCTGGAACATCTGGTACACATTCCCTGTCTCTGAACATCATCACACCATTTTTACGAATCCGAAATTCACCTCCATTACCTTGGTTGATCATTGTCAACTGGTCAACTAACTTCAAGTCAGATTATTGTCATATTCTGATCTCTTCCAGGATACCACTAGTCAACTTCAACATCCCTAACTTCACACTGTCAGGAGTCTCTTCACATACCAAATTCAAATCTCAGAATTGCTCAATTAATTCCAACTCTTTCACCATAAGCATCGACATATGCAATGACTTCCTGTTCAACGCATCAGCCACTACTTTTGCTTTACTAGGATGGTAATTCAAATCAAAGTCAAAATCCTTCAACAATTCCAACCACCTTATCTGCATCATATTTAAATCCTTCGGATCAAATAAGTACTTCAAACTCTTATGATTGCTGAACACTTCGAACTTAGAGCCAAACAGGTAATGTCTCCAAATTTTCAACACAAACACCACAACTGCCAACTCCAAGTCATGGGTTGGGTAATTCACTTCACGAACCCTTAACTTCCTGGAAGCATAAGCAACAACTTGACCATTCTGCATCAACACTCCTCCAAGACCCATCTTTGATGCATCACAATATCCTACAAAAGATTCATTAGGATTAGGCAAAATCAGCACTGGAGCGGTCGTCAACCTCTTCTTCAGTTCCACAAAACTCTATTCACAAGCTACATCCCACACAAAAGGTTGACCCTTTCGAGTCAGCTGAGTCAAAGGTAATGCCAACTTTGGAAAGCCCTCAATAAAATTGCAGTAATAACCCGCCAATCCCAGAAATCTCCGTATCTCAGTAGAAGACTTCGAAGTCTCCCACTGTAATACAACATCAATCTTAGAAGGATCGACATCAATTCCACCACTTGAAATCGCATGGCCAAGAAAACTCACTTCCTTAAACAAAAACTCACACTCTGACAGCTTTACATACAACTTCTTCTCCTTCCATATTTGTAACACAATTCTCAAATGTTCAGCATGCTCTTCTTCAGATTTAGAGTATATCAGAATATCATCAATTAAAACCATAACAAACCGATCTAGATACTCATGAAAGATCCGATTCATATACTCCATGAACACACCAGGTGCATTGGACACGCCAAACAAAATCACAGTGTATTCATAGTGACCATACCTCATCCTAAAAGCTGTCTTCGGAATATCATAAGGCTTAACACGAATTTGATGGTAACTCGGCCTTAAGTCAATCTTGCTGAACACACAGGCGCCTACTAACTGATTCATCAAATCGTCGATTCTTAGAAGTGGATACTTATTCTTGATAGTCACCTTATTCAACTGCCGATAATCAACACACAACCTCATACTTCCGTCCTCCTTCTTAACTAACACACAGGGGAACCCTAGAGAGAAACACTCGGTCGAACAACTTCTTCTCAACCGATTCTTCCAATTGTTTTTTCAATTCTCCTAACTCCGAAACTTACATTCTGTATGCAGTCACTGACATCGAACATGTATCAAGTACTAGGTCGATAGAAATTTCCACTCCACACTATAGTGGTAAATCACTGATGTCATATGGAAACACATCCACAGAGTCACACACTATATGTAGATCACCAACCACTGCATTTCCTTATGCTTTCAAAGAATCCAACATCATAAACGCCTTTGTAGCATCTTCCACAGACTTATCCACTTGCTTAACAAAACAACCAAATCTTCTCCTTCATCCAAATTAGATTCATGCTCCGGGGCAAGTTGTAGATATCTTCAGGATAACATCAGGAATTACACACCACTGGCATATCACTAGCCGTCACACTACTCTCTATCCCCCGAGAAGCAAACATCAACAATACCTAATCGTTCTCCTAAAGACATTCCAACTTGACCGACAGGAAAGAAACTCAAATTCGCCTCACCTTCAAATATAATAGTATGCATTGAATCATCAAAACAATCTGTAAGCACCTGGCTTAACCCCAACCAATTCGATGTACACACCATCTAAGCTGGTAAGACACGTCTATTCCATCCAGCATGATCCCGTCTACTATCAACAAGAGATTAAGGGTGATCAGTTCCTCAATTTGTCAATAGATAGCCGAAAATCATGATGGGGAATAAACCGTGTTTACCAAACTAACATAGTGTTACTTGCATCTTGTGCATAAAGCTACCTAAGGCACAAATTCTTAGTTTCCATAAGCCTTATCTCCGTATTCCCTTCAGTTTTGGAAACAACATAGCTCCCACAATACTCGCACTCTTGCAATCCGCGGCATGCCGATTTAACATTCCACAACCAAAACCTCTGAGATAAACAAAAGATTCTCCCCACTTGTTTCAAACCAACCCCTACAGATAACGGTTAGACAACAAGCAAGTACCAACGGTGTTTCACACACATGTCGCGTACTAAGGAACAAACAACATTAGACAACCTGGTGGGACAGACCGACCTGCTCTTATACCACTAATGTAACACCCTTTTCTACCCCCACAAATATCACAAATAAATACACCATTTTATCAGAGTAAAAATCCCACAAGGGCGTCACATTTCGTCATAATACATCATAATTAAATCAAATGCTTCGCAGCGAAAAACTTCACAAAAACCTCGTCATAATTTATAACTCACATTTTAAAAAAAAACTCCACACATCATACTATCATCAAATAAAAAAACACTTTGGTTCGACTCAATGCCCCGACCCGATGTTACATATCTGAGCAAGACCCTCTACTCGACCAAAATAACCAAAAGTACTTCAAGTAAGCTCTTCACACGCCAAAAGCTAATCCTGATCATCTGCACGTTACCCACGTGGAGGCAACATTCAAATAGGCAGGGTGAGTAATCACGAATCAATATATAAGATATCGACAAAAGATAAAGCATAAACACAACATCATCAAATCATTCACAACATCATTACTACATCAATCACAACAGTATAGGGCAATGCCACACAATATGCAATGCAACATCATAGACTCATGCATGTGGTACCAAATCGTCATAATTGATGGACACTGGGCCATCAACCTCCAAAGATCCCCACCAATAGGATCGATTCTACACAAGAATCAGAGTACATCATAAACACCTCAATCCACACAATAGGATTGAAGCCACCAAATGGATCGGAGTCCTAACTTTGCCATGAATTCTTGATGCAAAATGTCATAATAATCACCATCACGACTCGTCAAAGTTGCATCATCATTCATTCAAATTCATCATAATACTTCACGTAGCATGTATAACATCAATTTAATTCATCATAACATCATAGTATAACATCACTAACACACGTCAAAAATCATCATTGCAGAATCATCATCAAACATCATGACACGACATCAATTCACATTCATCACAATTCGTCATATTATAATCATCATCAAGCATCATAAATTCACACTCGTCATTATTTGTCGCTAAATCTCACAATTCATGATACTATAATCGTCAAGTCAAAATTCCCGATCTTTATCCCATTCATCGTCATTACTAGTTTACTGATGTTTTATTACCTCATCATAGCCTTACGTCTCAAAGAAACCGCATCACAAGTGAAATCAGGACAGAAATGGGAAAATCTACCAACAGCTCTGCCCACAGGGGTATGGCCATGCCTCATATGCGTATGGCCTAATTCCTCACCCACTGGTCTGCGTATCATAAGCGTAGGGCCCCTTGCCCAGGCCTCCCATGCACGTAATGACCTCCTTGTTACGCGTATCACCAGAGAGGTTTCCCTCTCAAAATTCCCCTTCAGATTCCCCTTACGCGTAATGGCTAGCCCATACGCGTAAGGCACCTTTCCCCAGAACCCATACACGTAATGCACCTTCGCATATGCGTATGCCTCTGCCTTCTCAGTTCCCATACGTGTATTGCCATCTTATACGCGTATTGCATCCATTCTCATATGCGTACTGGCAGAGGGTCGTGCTGGCCCTGGGGACGGGTGCGTACGCTACACGTACCACCCTGCAAAAGTCCCCTATTACGCTTAACGCCTCCCCTGTTACACGTGTTGCCAGAAAGCACTTCAAAACTCATATTTCGCATCTGATCGAAAACCTTTCCATTCCAACACCTTCGATCTTCCAAAATCAGACTCAAACCAGTTTCGATTCATCACAGATCTACGTTTTTATCCTACTTCATTATTTACATAAATATCTTCCTAATTTTTAAGTCCTACTTCGTTAATTCCACCTTCGATTTCAGATTTGATTTATTCACATGTTCATCACAGCAACATAAATCATCCACACGAATTTCACAGAATTTACAGCAACACATTGTCATATCCCAAATTTTGACCACTAAGATTTCCCATCATTGTGCAAATCATCATCACAATATGGGTGTATCATTATGCCTCATTAGTTTCCCCAAAGATGGGTGAGCATCCACTACAATCAAAATAAGGGTTTCAAGCGCTCTCAGAGCTCTTAGACAAAAGATCAATCAAGGAATGACATGATCTTCAACTTGCCTAACCTCTCAAACATACAATGTATCAAGAGGACTCCCACATCAAGGATTAAGCACAAGGCTGCAACAGTCCAAGTGGATTAAGCCTCAAGATCGCCAGTGTTACCAAATTAGGGTTTTGGTCGATCAGGGCCTCTAGATGGAAATTTTCCTCTGGGCATGAGCCAATGCTTCAAAGCATAACCTAAAATGCTCCATGGGACATCATGAACCCAATCATCAAGTCAATTTTGCCTCAGGGGATGCATACAATAAAAATCAGGAATTAGGGTTTCATGACCTAATTCACCCCTAAGTTGACTTTTGGGACAAAACATAAGCCAAGAATTCAAGCCATGATTTGAGGGTCCCTAACACACCACATTGATCCATTTTCAACACTGGATTGATTCAATAAGCTAGATCAATAAGTTTCAAATTCATCAGAACCACAATTAGGGTTTCAAGGAAAAAGTCAATTGTGCCTTTGACTTTTGACTAGGACATGCTCCCAAACCATGGGACATGATTCAATACACCCTATAACACCTATGAAATCAATCCATCAAGTTTGATTTAGGTCAAGGGCTTGATTTCATAGAGGATCGCACAGTTTGGAATTCATCTGACAAAAAGTCAACTGTGCACAAAAGTCAACTTTGACTTTTTGAGATTTTTAACAATTATGGTTCTTTGACCCTAAAATGATGTTAATGTGTGATTGGAATCATCATTCACCAAGAAAAATCAAGAAAAGTGGGATAACTTGTAAAAGGGGTAACCATAAAAACCTAGAAATTTTTCTAAGTTATGGAATAAAGTGGCAAGGGTACCAACTTTGGAGGATCATAACTCCTAAACCACAAGGCCATTTTCCCCCATCCAAAGCTGGATTTGTAGCTCTCATGGCCCTCTACAAAAGCTTCAAACACAAATCATTCCAATTCCTCATGGATTTTAAGTTATGGAATGATCAAAATCACAAAAAGTGAAAATGTCACTTTTTTCCAACACTTAGTGAAATTTTCACTAAGTTAGAATCTGCCTTCACTTTTTTTCCAAATGTAGGGGCATTTTTCACTTGGATCCAAAAGGTATCAAAACCAACTATGATCAAACAATTATTGTATCATATGAGGGCTTTCCAAAATGGCCAAGAACTCCATCAAAGTCCACTTCAGCCATGAGATATGAAAATGCCAATATGACTTGCTGCAAACTGTCATGGCAAGGCAGATTTGGGAGTTTTGCTCAATTTGCTCAAATTTTGCAAAGGGAAAACAAATTTATCCATCTGAACACCTCAAGGGGAGACCAAGGAGAGACAACCCCTGATCCATCAGCCTCCCAAGTCTTTGGAACCAAAAGTAGCATGTCAAACCTAGAAATTCCGAAAAGAGGGACAAGACTCCAATTTTGGATTGGAGCATTTAATGGATGCACCAAGGTGGCATGGACTGAGCCAATTACCAACTGAATTCAATCAAGACTTATCCAAGACCAAGGAAACTAGCAGCCTGTGCCCTAACCTCTAGTCAATGGCTAGAGGAGACTTGGATTCTCATTACTCAACAATGGCCAAACCTCTGCTGCAGTGGCCATTCACTATTGTAGCCAAAAAAAACTTGCTCTACTATAAATAGAGCTCAATTGTGTTCAGTTTGAGTACACCAAAGCACTACAACACTTGCTTTCCTCAAAATCTCTTTCTCTATGCAAAAATACCTTCTTTAGCAAGGTAACTCTGAGTTTTCGAGTTAGAGAGAAATTCCACCACAACTCATGATCCAAACACATCCAATATGTCATATCTAAGATGTCCAAACTCTCACCTGTGACCTGTAACACCAAAATCACAAAGTCACCTCTCAAAACTTCAAAATAGGACTTTTGTGCATTTTTCAAGCCATGTCTTGATTCAGTCACTTTCCAAACCAGATAAAACCTCAAACACACTCCAAATATCATCCTTGAACTATCCCAAATGGTGCCACACATCTAGAACACCATTTGAGAGAGTTGCTATTTTGGCCACTTTTGCCCCTTTTGCAAGAAAGTGCTCAAACTTGTTCTTGAGGTTTCCAGCCGATTCCAACCATCCTAAAAGCTTCTTAGAGTTCATTTGAGGGTGTCCAAAGCATCAAATCATTTCTGGAACAAAGCTTTTGGCAGATTGCACAAAAGCTACAAAAAGAGGTAAGAATCACAACTTGGATTCTTTGAATCATGCTTTCTCTTCATAAGAATTGATTTTCTCTTTTATCCAACACACTGGACCTGTCACTCAACTGAAACAGTAAACAGCTATTGCGGTGAGAATCGGATGACAAGTTATTAATTAACTTACATCGCATTTCTTTAAATTCACCACCGACTTTGATTTATCCAAAGGAAAGGTTCAACATTGAGAAAACCTAAAGGCGGGAGATCTAAGGTTCGGGGGTTGGTTATAATAAGGGAAGGTATTAGCACCCTTAATATCTATAGTACTCTACATGAACCTCTTGTTTAGCCCATGTTATGTTATGTTTGCTTGCTAAGGGTAAGGTAAAGATGTTGCTAATGACTATGAGGTCAAGGGCTACCTATGACTATAAGGTCAAGGGTAAAATGGTTATGAGGCCAAAGTGATAATGAGCTATCTATGACTATGAGGTCAATAGAGAGACTTTTTATGACTATGAGGTCAGTAGAGGATGACTATGAGGCCAAAGCTTGCCTAGGACTATGAGGTCAAAGGCTACCTATGACTATGAGGTCAAAGGTTAAAGATGGTAACTTTATGACTATAAGGCCAAGAGTGGTTCCTATGAGTATGAGGTAAAAGGTTGAAGAGGTAACTCTATGACTATGAGGCCATGAGAGTTCCTATGACTATGAGGTCAAAGGTAGAAGATATTGCCAATGACTATGAGGTCAAGGGATCCCTATGACTATGAGGTCAGAGGTTAAAGACGGCCCTATGACTGTGAGGTCAAGAGGGAATCCTATGACTATGAGGTCAAAGGTTGAAGATGTTTCCAATGACTATGAGGTCAAGGGCTTCCTATGACTATGAGGTCAAAGGTAAGACGTAACTCTATGACTATGAGGCCATGAGAGATTCCTATGACTATGAGGTCAAAGGGGAATGGCTATGACTATGAGGTCAAAGCTTTACCTATGACTATGAGGTCAAGGTTGAAGAGATTACTCTATGACTATGAGGTCAAGAGGGGATCCTATGACTATGAGGTCAAGGAGAGATGAATGCCTAAGACTATGGGGTTCAAGTAGCAAATGAGCTTTCTATGACTTTGAGGTCAATAGAAAAACTTTTCCTTTGGAAGGAAGGGGAAGAGTAACATCTTGTAAACAAGAGTTACAGTGGGGTTGAAATATAATGAAACATATGAGTTTAATAATTCCAAACAATAAGCATTTAATTAACACGTGAAGTGAATTCTTAAATGTGAACATAGCAAAAAGTAAGTACAAGTGATCATGTAACTGTGGCAATTATGGCAGAGAAGGCATTCACAATTTGAACCAAATGCATTAGGAGTTATGCAACTTATCAACAGAGAGCAAAACAATTAGCATTGCATGGTAAGATTTGGTTAAAGTCAGGAACAAAACTTTAAAAATCAAGTACATTGCACAGAAAGCTTAATTCAAAAATCAGTGGTCACATGAATATGTCAAGCATGGTTGGGAGGGCACAAGAAACGATTGGATTTAAATCATGCACCATCAACAGAGAATAAGTTAATAAACAGCAATCTCACGGTAAGGTTTGTTAAAATCAGGAAAGGTATTCTTACGGTTTGAAAACGAATGACTTATTTTAAAAGCAGTGGGCATATGCATGTACCAAGTATAGCAGAAAAGGTATTCTTACGGTTTGAAAATGAATGCACTTGGAATCATGTAACTTAACAATCAGAAGCCAGAAAAATTAGGACAACATTCTATGATACAGTTTTGTTCAAAGTCAGTGAGCAAATTTCGAACAAAATTTTACAAGTTACATAATACTCCAAAGAAAAGTCCTTTAACGCTTTCAAGAAAAATAGTTGATTTTCTTTTAAAAAAAGGTCTAAGGATTAAAATGAAGTCATGAATATTTTTATTATTTTTTGAAAAATCATTAGAAAGAAAATAGAAATGAGAGGTAAAAAGAAAATGGAATAAACAAATAAATAAAGGAAGAAAAAAATAATAATAAAAGAAAATAAAAAACTACACAGTGTGGCACTCACCACACTTAACTTCATGGCAGGCACCATAAGTTTTTTGTGGCACCCACTATTCACCCTGTGGCTAGTGCCACTAGTGGGAGGGTCTGTGGCCAGCGCCGCATGCTACATGGCAGGCGCCATGTGGTTTGTGTGTGCTATGTATTAATTTATTTTATCCTCCTTTTTTTTATATTAATGTGGTGTGTGTTGTGTGAGTTAGTAGTGTGTGGCGGACGCCACTATATGCATGGCGGGCGCCATGTGTGTATGTGGGTCTTATTATTTATTTATTTATTTTGTGTGTGTGGCGGGCGCCATATTTCTAACGTGGCGAGTGCTACCACAAAATTCTTTTATTTTTGTTCAGTTTTTCTTCAAACGAATACGAATACGAATCCAGTTGACGATTAATAAAATGAAACTAACAACATGATTTCAACACAGAAACAATTAATAATCAAACAACAACCAACCTAACAAACATGATAACCATATGGAACAGAATGATCATGAAATCAGACAATAACAAGATGATGAATATAATAACAGTATGGTGCAAACATGAAACAAAAATAGAGTGAGATAAAGTGATACCTAGTGGAGAGAGTCCACTGCTTCTTCACAGGTGAGTGTTTCTGGAAATGGTGGATAAGCTTCCTTCTCTCAACTGTTACAGAGCCGACCTTTCAGAAAGAAACACGAGCTTTGGTGGTTAAGATAATGGAGGTTTGAGGTGTTTACAGAGGGTATAAAAAGGATAAGTTTCTTGCAAGCTTTGAAGGTTACTTGCGGAACTTTAAAAAAAATGGAAAAGTGAAGAGGTTTTGATGAGTTTCTTGGTATTTTTTTCTGGGTGCTTTTTTTGGTGGTGTTTCTGTGTGTTACAGAGGGGATGGAAAGTGATGAATTCCTTGCAAGTTTGAGGATTACTTGCAGGATTATGGGAGGGAGAAGTAGAGAGAAATTTTCTTGGTAATTTCTGGTGTGTCTGAACAAAGGAGAAGTGACCTCCTTTTATAGGCGGAGCAAGTTGATCCGGGTATTGGAGACACAGTGGACCAAAGCATTATCCTCAGGGAAAAAATTAGGGTTTGTGTATCACTCCCCTCAGCCATTGATCTTAGTCAACCTTGGAGATCACCATGTTGAACAAGTGCAGCGGAGGAGGTGGTGGTGCAGTCTGTTATTTTCATCCTTCAATATTCACTCCAAATACTCCTTTATTTGTGTCATGAGAGAAAAGGTGGAAAGAGGTAATAATTTGAATTTGGACATTACGGATTCCTGAGCATGAACACAGGCACCTTATGCTGAACCCTTTTATTTCACTAATCCAACATGATATCTCAGTAACCTTTTGGCTTCGTCAGGAGAGAGTGAGCTCAAATAGGTTACATTTAGTGACTCCACGAAACTTGTTTTTGAAGCAAAGCATCTTCAGATTTTTTTTAGATAATAATTAAGAGGCACAAGAATAAAACTAGATGCATGAGCCCTTGTTGCTTAACCAATACAGGAGCACCACTTTGAATTTTCACCACTTTATGGCCTTTGATCCAAATGACATATTTTGGGCCCATTAGAAATTTTAGATAAACCATATGTCCGTCAACAAAAAGAAATGTCACAGGAACAAACTTAGGAAATGGTAAAATTAAATCCTCCCATGGCACCATTTTGAGATGTTGCACCTTGGTGAATATTTTATCTCCATGAAAAATTCTTGCACTTAAGAGAAAAAATCTTTAAGGCTCATAAGTGGATTCCAAGGATGTTTGTTAACACATGGTATAATTTCTCAAGACTTGGGATCACACTTTGCTTGACATGAAAGGCAATGGTTGACTTGTCTTGGTGAAACATTTGATTTCTTGTCGAAAAAGTCTTCTTGGATGTATGTAGATTCAAATGGTTGCATTTGGCCAACAGATGTATTAGGGAGACCTTGTCCTTTTTATGTAAACCCTGTCTTCCACAATAAAAAGAAACAACTTGCAAAAAGAAATGGTTAGTTAACAATGCATACATGATTGAGGTCTAAATGCGGGTGCAAGAAAATATGACATCAAAGGGGTAAAATATGGGGTACAATAGTTGCCCCTATTTAAATAGCTTCACCGGATGGCACGAGGAATGGAAATCCTCGGGACGTCAAGGTGGAAGATATTTAAATATAGCAAACCGAAAATTTTTCCCTTAGATGGAATGCAGATGCTAAGGACAAGCAACAGACACGCCTAAGCTGACATGCCATGAACTCTAGTATGATGATATGATGCCAAGACAATGCAAAAATGCAAACAAAACAGGACATCAAAGATAAAGAACGAAACATCATAGGCAGGCATTGCCGGGGAAGGATGAAGGAAATATCCTCAAGGAAGACTCACTGGGAATACAAACTAACCAACAAAAGAGACTCACTGGGAGACTTTAAGGAAACACTGGGGATAGAGAAATAAAGGGGGAAATCCAACAGATCCTCACGGAAGACATGAGCCAGAGAGGTGTTCTCCACTGGGGAAAGATCCAGGGAGACGAACGACAGGTTCAAAGGTGATCGGACGACACTGGGGAAAGAAAAACACATTCTTATTGGGCATGAAACCAGAAAGAAGACATGATCTCCACTACGGATCAATTTGAAATAAAAGGATAGACCCCAAGAAAGGATTTTCTGGGATTTCTTATACTGAAGAGTTCAAACGGGATCTTCAAGAAAAACCAGAAAAGACAGAGACAAACTTTGCGTGTCAGATGAGAATATGGCTGGACTTTAACTGGGAAAAAGGTTAATGAACCATTAAGGATTGGACCCGGGTACCAATATGAGTTGGAAAGGACACCAATTTGGGGTTATAGTTTGATTACCAGTATGAGCCGGATCCTAGATACTAGTATGAGCTGGATTTTAGATACTAGTATGAGCTGGATTTTTTTTAGATACCAGTATGAGCTGGATTTTTGGATACCAGTATGAGCTGGGTCTTAGATTTTAGGTTTATATCTAGCTTCAAACAACGGGTTCATATCTGACTTGAGGTATGACTTGGTTTTCAACTTTGGGTTCATATCTGACCTAAGGTTTAGGCTCATATCTGACCTGGTTTTTATATCGTTATAATTGGTTGACGGCCAGGAATAATAACACATATCCGAAGATACGAAACCTGAGCTCGGAACACCCCATCAAACAGATTGTCGGAAAGAAATAATAACATATATCCGAAGGTACGAAACCTGAGCTCGGAACACCCCATTAAACTGATTGACAGGAAGGAATAATAACATATCCGAAGGTATGAAACCTGAGCTCGGAACACCTCATCAAACTGATTGACGGGAGAAAATACCTCAAATAGGGATCACATCAAACAGGTTAATAGGAATTGGCTGACTGAAGGTGACATCATTGGTAACTGTGGAAGTATGAATGAAACCAAGGACGGATAAGCTTCTCAGGAGAGAGATTGCCACTTATCGTTGTAGAGGTAATGATAGCAAAACAAGCTTCTCAAAGAGATTGCTAATTGTTGTTGGGTATAAATTCCAAAGAGATGTTGATATTACAACACTGCTGGATAAGTAATTGTCTTCAATGATGATCTACAAAAGATTCTTCCCGCGAGGCATAGTGCAAATAAATGCACGTTCAAGATGGGCTCAGAAACCACACCTACCAGGGATCAAAGTTCAATCTAGGAACAAGCTAGAAAGAAACGGTCAAACAAAACTCCAACCATTAAGGAATGAGCTCAAATGGCAATTATCTTATCCTATCCATGGAAAAAGATAACTAAACCAACCATCATCCATGAGAACCAATCTCTGTGGGGAATTTAGAAGGATGGGCACTTTATGCTTAGGGCTGACAACTCTATTGGAGAGAATAGACAAACCCAGTCACTTGGGGAGATAAACGCCAAAGTGAAACAAAACAGGTAAACACCAGAAAAGGAAGCAAAAATGCTAAAATGCTATGCGTATGAATGCTTATGCCTATGCTGACAAAATAGACAAAATGAAGCGAGACTTGAGATGAAATAACCATCTCGACAAGGATACCCAGCCAACCTCAACAAATTGGTCCATCGTTGGGGATGAATAGGTAGGATCAGTAGTTCCTTTTCAAGATTAAGACCTTCTCCGGTAAGAAGAGTACTCCACCTAGTATAGCATCATGACTTCACTAGGATTTCCATCATGAGCTTGATTTTTCTTTTTGCTGGAGGGAAATCCATGGAGAATTGCCAAGATCGACTGAAGCAGTAATTTACTGGGGAGCTGGCAAAGAATATCACAAGAAACAGAGTCATTCTGCGTCCTGACTTGCATGACGATCACCATGACGAACAATGGCTCTTGCAACAGGTACTCTTCAAATCTTCTCTACCCCAGATTACATGGTCTTTTGGGAGAAAATACCAAGAGGATTTTACAGAAGAATCGGCATATGAAATACTTTAATATCTTCAATCTCTTGGAGAGATTCATGGATCTCGGTATAACTGCCCCAGATTGACGGCGCTTGCACAATAAAGTCTTTGACCCTGCTCTTCAGACTGTGGGAGTAACAACGAGGAAACAAACTCATCCCATGCTAAGTAGATGCCCCAGACTAACTGGCCTTTGAAAGATTTACTGAATCTCGATTTGACTGCTTCTGATTATCTGGTCTATGAGGATAAGTCATCAAAAGGATTTTACAGAAGAATTGGCATACCATATGCTCTAATGTCTTCAAACTCTTGAAGAGATTCATGGATCTCGACATATCCGCCCCAGTTTAACTGCATTTACACAACAAGGTCCTTGAACTTGTTCTTCAAACTGGTTGATCCATGAATGAGGTGCCCCAGACTAACTGTCCTTTGAGAGATTTACCGAATCTCGACCTGATTGCCCCTGATTAATGGTATTCGCGATACAAAGTCCTCAGACTACGGTAGAAACAACTGGGAACACACTTGCCCCTGTTGGTAGGTCATTGGAGTCTAAACTTGTCATAAGATGGCCTCAAGAAGGCTTGCCCCAATATCCTAAATTTGAAGAGTTATGCCCCTGATTTAGTAGCTCTGGATCTATAAAGGAGATGCCCCATACCTAGCCCTTTATCAAGTCAAATTCCCTAGCTGGCTGCATTTGTTGGGATTCCTTTGATATTGAATTGTTTTGCAAACAAGTATTGTTCATTAAAAATTGGCAATTTCAATGTAAAATTCATGCAAGCTTTTGAAATCAAAGTTTTATTGATGAAACACACACAGTGGAATGATTACATAATCAACAACAAAGGTGGATCTAGCCATTTACGGAATGACAGATGAAGTGAGCAACACACGCAATTAGCAAAGATTATTAGGAGTCAGGTTAATCAACCTTGTTGTAGTATGCTTTCAAAACAACCTTACCTCAATTAGGTCTTTTAAGGGTTGTATTGTGGCCTGGTTCACGATTTATGCAACAAAGGATAAAGGCTCAAAGTTTATTTGTCCCCACCCCAACTTCGTGATGAACTCCAATCCTACGCTCAGTTAACTTAGGCTATACATTCAGATTTCCATAGGCTGGAAATTGAACTGATGATAGTTGGTGTTGATTAAGACACCTAGGGTAGTCATTACTCTCTTACAACATTTGATTGTCCTTTATTGCTGAGGTTTTGAGACCTTTTCTTGTCTTCACTGAGGTTTTGAGACTTCTTCTTTGTCTTTGTTGAGGTTTTGAGACCTCTTCTTTGTCCTTGTTGAGGTTTTGAGACCTCTTCTTTGTCTTTGTTGAGGTTTTGAGACCTATTTTGATTGTCACTTGATTTGAGAGAGCTGATTTGGTGTCTTGCATGAAGCGCTTGCGCATAACCAAGTTAAACTAAGAATTACCCTGCCCCAAGGTTGAGATTTAAGGGTTTTTTGTGTAAGGAAAGAAAACTCCTACTTCTAGGCTCAAAGGGTTAACAAGGGATTATCTTCCTTATTTCTCCAGTGTTTAGGAATTAAAACAATGCCTTACATCCTCGGTAAAGTTTAATTGAAAACATACCATAACGGTTATAGATATGATGTTTTCATCATCCTCCCCAATCTTTGTGTATCAACAAATGGTTTAATGAAATGGAACAGATAAATATGTATTTTTGTTTTTTATGAACATGAAAGTAAATGAGTGAAACGAATGGACTTAATCAAAAGGTGCACAAACATTTCATTAATCTTGACAATTTGAAAGTACAGCAAAGCTTATAAGCAAATACCAATTCAAAGTGCAAAGGAAATACAATTGAAAATACTGAAATGAAAAAAATGCAGTCATGTTTGGCGAATTTATTTCAAAAAGATTTCAGTTTCCGGCCCCAAGCGCGGGAACACCTTCGCCACTAATCATTAGTTCCTTGTGATACAGAATCTTGAGAGGCCTGGCAAGTCTTTTGCCTTTTGCTTCAGAAGTGGAGACATTGACATCTGACGTACCTTTCTGAGGTTGTAGTGTCTTTAGCAGGCTTAGCAGTCTCGTTTCGAACTCTTTGCATTCTTCAATGGGATGCCCCATTGTCCCGGTGCGGAATTTGCATTCAATCTCTGGATGATCTTCTTCAAAGACCAAATCCTTGGTGTGGATCAGATTTTGTACAGTAGCGTCTAAAATCAGGCAACCATCCAAACTATGTCCCTCAGCCCCTTATGAAAGTCGCAGGTCAGATTTGCATTGTGCCAAGGTCCTGGCACAGGGTTGTAAGGTTGAGGAGTCACCAATTTGTTATGAATCAGCAGTGGGAGCAGTTTTCTTAGTGGCACCGGGATAGGTGTGTAGTGCACCTTGCTTCTTTTGATAGAGCACCTCTTTTTATCTTGGTGAGGAGAAACAGCAGTTGGAGGATGAAGCACCCTTTCGGTGGACACCTGATGACGATTACATTCTGGTACAAGACCAAGACCAAAGATTGGTTAGCGTTAAGTTTCTTCAAAGGCAGATCCTTGGTATGGGAGAACCACAGGAGATGGTAAATGTTGGTTGATTTGAATGCTTTGAGGCGTGGATGAGATCCTCTCAGAGTCTAACAGGTTCTGAATTTTACTCGGGAGCACCTTACAGTCTTCAGTTGAATGCCCTTGTGCCCCAGCATGGTAGTCACATTGAACATTGGCGTCAAAGCCTGGCGGATACGGAAATGGTACTGGCTTTAATTCTTTTGGCACTATCAATCCTCCTTTGATCAAAACTGGCAGTAATTGACTGTACGACATTGGTAGCTGAGTGTAATTTCTTTTTGGCTTTCTTGGCCTTGGTCGTACATGCTGGCGTGGCTGACGGTGGTCTGGCCCTTGATACTGAGGAGATTCTTGAGTTGGAGGATCCACAAGAGGCAATGAACTGACAACCTCTCTGGGAATGACAAGGGGGAGCGTGCTCCTCTTTTTTCATCAGAGCTTGCAAAATTTTCACAACCCAATTCATCTGGGACCTGAGGATTCTGACCTCCTCTTTCAAGACCTCTTGGTTCTTCAGAACTTCATTCATTGGTTCTTCAGAACTTCATTCATTGTTGCCATTGTCTTGAATAGGTGCTAGGTATCCTTCAGACATGGAGGAAGAGACTCAAGACTGAGAAATGCAAATGCGAATGCGCATGGGATGCAAATAAAGCCAAGTGGTTTCAAGGAACTCAAAGGAAAGTTGTGAAATTTTTTTGGAAAACTGAAGAGTTTTGTTTTAAAACCCATGGTCTCTTTTGATTTTGCAAAGGAAAGAGCATCTGAATTCCTTGAAACCAAAGGGCTATTATGAATGTATATATGCACAAGCACACGTGTACAAACATGTGTACCCACAATAAAGCATACAAACCCTAGGTTTAGGGGTCTCATGAATGGAGCCATGGTCTACCCATCCCAACAAGGTGTGGACTATAGGTTCCTCAACTGTAGAACAGGGTTCTAAAAGTTCCCAGAGTCTACGTAAATCCTTCGGATATTATCGGCCTGCATGACTACTCACAGGGGTTAATAATATTCTCAAGACAAACTCGTCTGAGTGTAGTGTCGCGTAACAACTACTTGGGACTAGCTCCCTCATAGTCACCGCACTACATCCTAAAAGGCCAAGTGGGGTGAAGGTAACTATGGTCCTCAGAATCCCTGGCTCCCAATTGAAAAACTAATATCAATGCGACTGCTCACATCAGTATCAACAATCCCAAAGGGCCTCATCTGAGTGCGGTCATCATATACCATAAATTGTTAGGACTACTCCCAACAACCGACTATTGATTACACCACGATCCTATCATATGTGTGCCCTCAAGTCCGGGTTAGGACTTATCTCACCACTCAAAAGCACCATGCCAACAGAAGATCTCAAGCAAGGCATATATACAGGTAAACATACAGATATGTACAAATATAGCAAACAAGCATTAATAACATAAGCAAAAACAAGGTGGGCTTAACCCTCAAATAATTGACATCCCCAGTGAAGTCGCCATTTCTGTTGTAGTGAGAATCGAATAACAAGCTATTAATTAACTTGCATCGCATTTCTTTAAATTCAACACCGACTTTGATTTATCCAAAGGAAAGGTTCAAGATCGAGAAAACCTAAAGGGGGGAGATCTAAGGTTCGGGGGTTGGTTATACTAAGGGAAGGCATTAGCACCCTTAATATCTGTAGTACTCTACAGGAACCTCTTGTTTAGCTTATGTTATGTTATGTTTGCTTGCTAAGGGTAAGGTAAAGATGTTGCTAATGACTATGAGGTCAAGGGTAAAATGACTATGAGGCCAAATTGATAATGAGCTATCTATGACTATGAGGTAAATAGAGAGACTTTTTTATGACTGTGAGGTCAGTAGAGAATGGCTATGAGGCCAAAGCTTGCCTAGGACTATGAGGTCAAAGGCTACCTATGACTATGAGGTCAAAGGTTAAAGATGGTAACTTTATGACTATGAGGCCAAGAGTGGTTCCTATGACTATGAGGTTAAAGGTTGAAGAGGTAACTCTATGACTATGAGGCCATGAGAGGTTCCTATGACTATGAGGTCAAAGGTAGAAGATATTGCCAATGACTATGAGGTCAAGGGATCCCTATGACTATGAGGTCAGAGGTTAAAGATGGCCCTATGACTGTGAGGTCAAGAGGGAATCCTATGACTATGAGGTCAAAGGTTGAAGATGTTTCCAACGACTATGAGGTCAAGGGCTTCCTATGACTATGATGTCAAAGGTAAGACGTAACTCAATGACTATGAGGGCATGAGAGATTCCTATGACTATGAGGTCAAAGGGGAATGGCTATGACTATGAGGTCAAAGCTTTACCTGTGACTATGAGGTCAAGGTTGAAGAGATTACTCTATGACTATGAGGTCAAGAGGGGATCCTATGACTATGAGGTCAAGGAGAGATGGATGCCTAAGACTATGGGGTTCAAGTAGCAAATGAGCTTTCTATGACTTTGAGGTCAATAGAAAAACTTTTCCTTTGGAAGGAAGGGGAAGAGTAACATCTTGTAAACAAGAGTTACAGTGGGGTTGAAATATAATGAAACATATGAGTTTAATAATTACAAACAATAAGCATTTAATCAACACGTGAAGTGAATTCTTAAATGTGAACATAGCAAATAGTAAGTACAAGTGATCATTAACTGTGACAATTATGGCAGAGAAGGCATTCACAATTTGAACCAAATGCATTAGGAGTTATGTAACTTATCAACAGAGAGCAAAACAAACAGCATTGCATGGTAAGGTTTGGTTAAAGTCAGGAATAAAACTTTACAAATCAAGTATATTTCACAGAAAGCTTAATTCAAAAATCAGTGGTCACATGAATATGTCAAGCATGGTTGGGAGGGCACAAGAAACGATTGGATTTAAACCATGCAACTTCAACAGAGAATAAGAAAACAAACAGTAATCTCTTGGTAAGGTTTGTTAAAATCAGGAAAAACAAAGTTTCATGAATTACTGCATACTTCCAAATTGACTTATTTTAAAAGCAGTGGGCACATGCATGTACCAAGTATAGCAGAAAAGGTATTCTTACGGTTTGAAAATGAATGCACTTGGAATCGTGTAACTTAACAATCAGAAGCCAGAAAAATCAGGACAACATTCTCATGATACAGTTTTGTTCAAAGTCAGTGAGCAACTTTCGAACAAAATTTTACAAGTTACATAATACTCCAAAGAAAAGTCCTTTAACGCTTTCAAGAAAAATAGTTGATTTTCTTTTAAAAAAGGACTAAGGATTAAAATGAAGTCATGAATATTTTTATTATTTTTTGAAAAATCATTAGAAAGAAAATAGAAATGAGAGGTAAAAATAAAATGGAATAAACAAATAAATAAAGGAAGAAAAAAATAATAATAAAAGAAAATAAAAAACTACACAGTGTGGCACTCGCCACACTTAACTTCATGGCAGGCACCATAAGTTTTTTGTGGCACCCACTATTCACCCTGTGGCCAGTGCCACTAGTGGGAGGGTCTGTGGCCAGCGCCGCATGCTACATGGCAGGCGCCATGTGGTTTGTGTGTGCTATGTATTATTTTATTTTTTCCTCCTTTTTTTTTATATTAATGTGGTGTGTGTTGTGTGAGTTAGTAGTGTGTGGCGGACGCCACTATATGCATGGCGGGCGCCATGTGTGTATGTGGGTCTTTTTATTTTTTTATTTATTTTGTGTGTGTGGCGGGCGCCATATTTCTAACGTGGCGAGTGCCACCACAAACTTCTTTTATTTTTGTTCAGTTTTTCTTCAAACGAATACGAATACGAATCCAGTTGACGATTAATAAAATGAAACTAACAACATGATTTCAACACAGAAACAATCAATAATCAGACAACAACCAACCTAACAAACATGATAACCATATGGAACAGAATGATCATGGAATCAGACAATAACAAGATGATGAATATAATAACAGTATGGTGCAAACATGAAACAAAAATAGAGTGAGATAAAGTGATACCTAGTGGAGAGAGTCCACTGCTTCTACACAGGTGAGTGTTTCTGGAAATGGTGGATAAGCTTCCTTATCCCAACTGCTACAGAGCCGACCTTTCAGAAAGAAACACGAGCTTTGGTGGTTAAGATAATGGAGGTTTGAGGTGTTTACAGAGGGTATAAAAAGGATAAGTTTCTTACAAGCTTTGAAGGTTACTTGCGGAACTTTAAAAAAAATGGAAAAGTTAAGAGGTTTTGATGAGTTTCTTGTTATTTTTTTCTGGGTGCTTTTTTTGGTGGTGTTTCTGTGTGTTACAGGGGGAATGGAAAGTGATGAATTCCTTGCAAGTAACTCCCTGGATCTTTCCCCAGTGGAGAATCCTTTTTGTTTTCTATCCCCGGTGTTGCCTCAGGGTCTCCCCAGTGGGTCTCTTTTGTTGGTTAGCTTGTATCCCCAAGGAGTTCCTTGTGTATACTAATCTTCTTTCTTCCCCAGTGGAATTCCTCTGTTGTCCCGTTTTGTCTGCATTTTTGCATCTTTCATGGCATCATATCATCATATTAGTAGCATTGCATATCTTTGCATCTAAGGGCAAAATTTTTGGTTATCTGTATTTAAATATCTTTCACCATGATTTCATGAGTGTCGCTCCCGGGATTTTCATCCTAGTACAAACGCGAAAGTGGCACCGGAACAGAGTCGCCAGCAATGTGTATTTATCCCAAGAGAGGGAAAGGAAACACCGCATAAACCTGAAGAGAAGGAAAGAGCATGGTCTCGCGACCAAGAGAAATGGGTTCGGGAGTCGGTTACGCGAGAGGAAGGTATTAGCACCCCACGCGTCCATCGTACCCGATGGGATCCACGCTTGCTTGTTCGATCAAAGGGTGTAAGAAAAGAATACTGGAAAAGGAACGAAAAGAGAACTGGAAAAGGAACGAGAAACAAATGTAGGGAAAATAAAAGAAGTGCTCGCATGGGCCCTACCCCACTGCCTACGTATCTCATCGGGAACATGAGAATCAGAGCGACGTAGTTCCCCTCAATAGGGATGGATTGTTTGTGTTTTTTAGAGAACGGCTTACGTTCTAGCTCAGGTGTTGCAGGCTCGCTGGTCCGAGTGCGTTACCATCTTGCAAGAGAACGAGTAGAAGCACGTTCGTACGCTGAGAGTGAGTGAGGTGAGAAAAGAATTCCCGAAGGAAAGACGTTATTGTTTGTTTTTGTCTTTTAAGAGTTTTTTCATTTGTTTGCATATGATAGTGTATCTGAATCTTAGTCATTGGAATGTGTACATCCTCACATTCCAAGATGGAATGGGTAAGAAAGCACACTAAGAGTGAAGAAGACCCCCACACTTAGTTCCAATTGTCAAGGTTCAAACACACTAGCATACTTGTGTTTATTAAGTGTTTTGTTGATTATGAAGTGAAGAAGTGTTTTTTATTATTTGCACCTTCAACAAGTATTGCATTTAAGTCCCTCATACAAGATCAAATATGTAACACATTGACCTAAGATGGGCCATATGCTACACATTCTAAGATTACAAGAGAAGACCCCTTATAATCTTTTCTTTATATGAAAGGCCTAAATGCAATAAATGCCTACCTTTATTATATGTTTTGAATTTTCTTTGAGATGAGAAAAGAGACTCAAGAGAGGAGAAAAGGTAAAACCTATATGGACTAAGACTCAATCCTAATTGAAGATTAAAGGGAGTGATCCTAAAGGTTTGTGAGGTTTCAACCTAAAGTCTAAAGAAGGAAAGAATTAAACAATTCACTTCTAAAGTAGAAGATGAATTGTAATTCACAAAGGGAAAGTGATGAGTTATTAAAAGAAAGCACATAAGTGCTTAACAAAACACAAAATGGAATTGTAAAAGAGAAAGGATAGAAGTTGAATGTGGATTCCTTATCCACACTCAATTGAAACTTACCAAAGCCCCTACATGGTTAGTAAACATGTATAAGAAGTATAAGAAGTAAAAGAACATGTAATGCATCATAAAACTCAAAAGAATTAAATGAGAAAACAAATCCTAGAACCACAACCAGAATGGGCATCATATGGTCAACAAATGAATATCATCATACAAGTGCAAGTGAATAGGCAACAAACATCATCCATTAGTATTTAAACATGTTACAAGAAGAAAGGGTAGATGAAAGATGGAAAGAAATGAAGAGGACATGCATAAATGGAACATGTAAATCAACAACCAGAATTGAAACTAAATGGAAAATGGTTTATGAACATCTCAAAAGTATTTATGAATCAACTTCAAGACATTCAAGAAGTAATATAAGGAGAATTGAAATGAAAGTTCAAAAAGAAAGGGCAAACAATACATGTTAATGATACACAAAGTTCAAATTGAAATGAACATGTAAGGATGACATGTAATATGTACCAATGACCTATAATGTCAAGTGAGTAGTTCACAAAGTAGGCAAATGATCATGCAAGTATGTACAAAAGAAATCATGCAAACATGCACTAAAGTTAAAATGACATGACATGTATTATACTTCAAAGGTAATGCATCAAACAAAAATCAAATGGCCTCATGAAAATTATGAAAACATGGTATTGGAGTGCCTAGGTCAGAAATGCATCATACATCAAGATAGCATGTAAAAATTCAAAGCAAAAATGACTTCAAACCAAGCAATTAGGTCAAATTGAAACATCATGCAAAGTGGTACAAATATAGGCATCAAGACATGCGATAAAGTGACCTAAAAAATCAAACAAAAATCATCTAACATACTTAAATGTATTAGTGAATCAATGCAAAAAGAATCATGTCAAAATAGTTGGTAATGAGCAAGAACAAAATTAAACAAATTCATGTATCATGCTTAGAATGCATCTAAGTGGAAATTCAAAGAAAATTATGGACCAGGGGTAAAAAGGTCATAAAATCAAGAAATAAAATCATGGAAAATTTCCTAAATGTTTTAAGAGTACACATGAATTTTTGTGGAATTTAATAATGCAATTTGGTATTTTTAAAAATTAAAAATCAAACGTGTAGAAAGAAATAAAAATGAAAAATATATGCAAAATGCAGGGGGGTATGAACATAGCAATTGGACAGTGCAAATTCATTGGGCTTTAAAAAAAGAGGAGGTGTGAATAGCAATCTGATTAGGTCCATTAAGCACGCAGAACATACTAACAAGCATGGACTCTCAGTCAACAAAATTGACTCCCTCATGGCCATTGTATCAAGTCATAGTCAAACGAAAGTCAAAGTAAACCAAATCAACGCGCACATGTGAATGACCACACAACATACAATGCACCACACCACAAAATGCTTAAGTGAAATCAGAAAAACGCACGTGAGGAGCACATGGATTTTAATGTGCTGTCATCATACAAGCCTTACGATCTTAGAAAATGGACGGACATGATTAAAACAAGACAAACCCTAGCAATTACAGTCACCGGCCGGAGGTGACCTCCGGTCACCTTCTCCGGTCACACCGCCACCGTCTGCAACCTCAATTCTCACCAAAATGCACAAATGTGGTATCAAAATGAAGCTCACGCTATGCACATCGTGAATCTACCATCATTTTCCACATAACAATCACACACAGAGAAAACAGAGGAGATTGAAGCAAGCCCTAAGTTGTGCACTATACCTCTAAAGGCCTATCAACTAGCCGGACAAGTTCTTGAGCTTATAAGAAGCTTCAAGAACCTGAAAACAACTTCACATTAGGTCTATAATGGTGGAGATTCGTACCTGAAGTTTTGAAACTTTGAAGTGTTCTTCAGAAAACCAGAGGTCTTGTCTCTTCTACAATCTTCACTTGGCCAAATAAAGGCTGAGATGTAGAACTTGATGATGATTCAATGGAAGTGAGTAATCCAAGCTTCAAGAACAAATGCACTGTTGTGAAATTGAGAGAATCAAGGAAAGTGTTGAAGTGGAATGAGCAAGATGAGCTCGAAAATTCTTGGCAATGGTGATGTTGAGAGTAAAGCAGAGAGAGTTCTTTGGAGAGAATGTGAAAGAATGAAGTTGAAAATGAAATTAGAGAGTGAGGTTTGGTTTTATAGTAAACTCTAACCATGGTTTAATGAGTGAGTTAACTGAGTTATGTGGAGTTAAGTGAGTCATCCCTAACTAACTGAGTCAAGTTAGTTAGGGAGAGCCATGATATGGTGTGGCTGGTTCATAATGTGTTACCATGTTCTTGCTGCTAAACTTCTATAGCAAGCTTCCAACCTTTCCCTCTTCATGTATAATTCGAGCAAGGGTGTGAGAGGTGCAGATATGTGTTGGTCTTAATGAGGCAGCACACATAAAACCTCTGTCATGTATTTGATGTATGTTTGAACCAAAATATTATGCAGCAAATCATCATGGTAACAGTGGGTGTTTGAGGGTGAATTTCTTCATGGTTAGTGAATGAAACAATGAAACATTGATGTCATTAGAAAGATGGTACATTGGGGAACAACATTGGTTTGCAAGCTGAAGTGAAATGAGGTCTCAAATATGCCTAAAAACAGCTATGAATGCATTGGTTCAAAACTGGTTGGTGGGCATGGCCAGAGGTTGGCTGGCATGGCTGGCATGGCACAAAATTTCAGCATAACCACCCTAACTTGAGGCCACTATTTCTCCGTCATACCTTGATCAGATGAAATTTTGTCCAACATGAAACTTGAAGAAGACATTACAAGGAACATTTTTGATGTTGACAAGTTTTTCATTTGAGGCCTTTAACCATGAGAAAAATGAGTGGACATTTGGCACACCAGGTGTTTGTGGAAATGACATGCGCATGACCTGAAACTTGCCCAAGCTGACTTGCATTTTGCCCAAGTTTCCCTCAACTTTGATCATCTATAACTCTCTCAATTTTTATCCAATGGAGATGTTCTACACATGGATTTGAAGCTTAAAACAAGATCTTTCATTGAGGCAGAGTGGATTTTTCATTTGGTGCTCCAAATTTGAATGGCCTTGGTTCAAACTCTGATGCAAAATGGCCAAAACTTGCTATTTTTAGTAACCCTTCTTCATCCAAAAATGGCAACTTTCCACATCTTGATTTTTCATGATTCCTTTGGAGTTTCTTGATCAAATTTTGTACATTGGACATATGTAACATGAATTTCATGAATTTGGCCTTAAAAAGTCAAGGGTTGACTTTTTCCTCTGATTATTTGACTTGGCCCCAAATTCCTTGATTTTTTATCTTTCTTCCAATTGAATCACTTCTAACACCAATTGAGATGCAATCTTCCACATCCATATACCTAGGGACATATAGGAAACCATGACATCAAATCTTGCCCAAAAAAGCAAAGATTCCCTGATTTAAATGGAAACCCTAATTTTGGCCCCCTCTGGTTAGGAGGTAAAAGTGCAGTCTCCAATTTCAAATTCCTCAGAGTATGTTGTGTATCTTCTTAAAGGATGATGAGATATACCATTTGAGGATGATTTTGGATCAATGAGCTATCTCTTTTGAGGGTTTTCCTTCAATTTTTGAACCTCTTGCATAGTGAAAGATGTAGTGCTTCAATCTCCCATTGAATCTCACTTCCTTGAGGTTTTGGATGATCAATTGAGATAGTATGATACATGAGAGACCTCTTGGCTTGCCTAGAGCCAACTTGATTGACCTTTTTGTGCTTTGAATGATTCCTTGATTGTCCACCTTCCACCTGATCACATGCCCTGATGGTAAGAAGGATGCCATGCTTCATTTTTCTATGTTGAATGCAATGTAATGTTAATGAGGTGGATATGATATGATAAATGATAATGCCATGCTATGATGACAAAAGGGGAGAGCAAATTTTGGGGTATTACAGCTGCCCCTATTCAAGCGCTGTAGACCTGAATGCCTGAAAGCGATTGCTTTCGGACTTTCAAGGTATATAGTGATTGAATACCAAATATAACCAAAAATTTGCTCTGGATGGTGAAGAAGAAAAGGGATATAAACCCAACGAGACTGCTGGATTGAATCCTCGATGAAACGTCGGAGAGATCTGTCTTTTGAACGATGCCAGACGACTACTGGCTTGCCACACTGCTGGTGGACTTTAATACTGTCTTTTATGCAATTCCAGACGACTACTGGCCTGCCACACTACTGGTGGACTTTGGAAATGTCTTTTATGCAATTCCAGACGACTACTGGCCTGCCACACTACTGGTGGACTTTGCAGCTTCGTGCCACCCGAAGATGGACTTTTGCCAATCCACTGTTGGACTTTTGCCACCCGAAGACGGACTTTTGCCAATCCACTGTTGGACTTTTGCCACCCGAAGACGGACTTTTGCCAATCCACTGTTGGACCTCTGCCACCCGAAGACGGACTTTTGCCAATCCACTGTTGGACTTTTGCTACCCGAAGACGGACTTTTGCCAATCCACTGTTGGACTTTTAGCTGCTTTGCCACCCGAAGATGGACTTTTGCCAATCCACTGTTGGACTTCTGCCACCCGAAGACGGACTTTTGCCAATCCACTGTTGGACTTTTGCCACCCGAAGACGGACTTTTGCCAATCCACTGTTGGACTTTTGCCACCCGAAGACGGACTTTTGCCAATCCACTGTTGGACTTCTGCCACCCGAAGACGGACTTTTGCCAATCCACTGTTGGACTTCTGCCACCCGAAGAAGGACTTTTGCCAATCCACTGTTGGACTTTTAGCTGCTTTGCCACCCGAAGATGGACTTTTGCCAATCCACCGTTGGACTTTTAGAATTTTAAAATCGAATTACTCTCTGCCTCTGCGTCAGACATCTCTGCCGACTCTGCTGAGGAACCACAATCAATGATTTAATCTCGGAGACTCCTAAAAGGATAATATCTCTGCTGGCGAATGGATGAACAATCCGTCTGCTTCGAATTGTCAAGCTTGCCAAAAATAAATTGGACTTTAAGATATGAGGGAATGACGACTCTGCCAGGAATTATTCCATCTGTTTGGGGGAATGAATTCTGGTCACAGCGATTCCGCTGGGGATGAGAATTTTTAAAGGACATCCTGCTGAGAAAATGAGCCATTAAAACTCTGCTTGGGGATTTATTCAACCCAAGATCCTTTATAGGGATTATCAACCTTCTGACCCGGCTGGGGAAAGGCTGTACCATCCTTGTTGAGGAATAGATTCTGTCGATCTGATAAACCTCTGCGGAGAGAACAACAACTCAGCTGGAAGTTGCTGACAAGATTCGATGCTGACCTCTGTGGGGATACCATGACCAGAGATACGATCTTGCTGGGTATCAGGGCTACTCTGCCAGGGATATGCAAATCCTGGTTAGAACATTCCACTGCAACTTGCTAGAAAGAGTCCTTAGAGATCTGTTGGGGAAACCCAAAGCAAATCCACAGTAGTCTGCTGAAGAATGTGACTGTCGAGCTTAGGATAAGTACTACAATGCCCCATGTTAGGCGAGCTTCCCTTTAGACAATTCCGTTAGGGATGACGGGTTTATAACAAACTCTGTTGGAGAAAACTGCTTTAAAGCGTCTCGTGTTGGGGAATGCCTCTTGAGAGGATTTTACAGAAGACCAACTGTCCTCAAACTCTACTGGGGATGATCAATACTTCATGCTGGGGAACCAAACAATTTATCCCCGAAGAGGATGTCATAAGAGGATCTTACAGAAGATTTAGCTTCTTCAAACTCCTGCGACTTCGCTGGGGATAATGACCATCAAACTCTACTGGGGATGATCAATACTTCATGCTGGGGAACCAAACAATTTGTCCCCGAAGCGGATGTCATAAGAGGATTTTACAGAAGATCTAGCCTCTTCCAACTCTTGTGACTTCGCTGGGGATAATGACCATCAGTTTCAGTGTCGACGAGACCACCCTTTTGGGGAACCTGTGACCGTTATCGACACAGAAAAGCTTGTAGTTGTTGGAAGTACTGAATGAGAGAATCGACTTAATAAGATACAACGGTACCCAGTTGAACTTAATTCACTGAGATCGACCCGTGAACGACCGCCAACCGAAGGAGGGACTCAATCAGTAAACGTCATGACAAAAGGGTGGCATGCGAACCCTTTCCTGAACAGCCTGCCCCAGTATTCTGCATGGGAATAAGTGATCACTCGTCTAGGAAGAAACGATCCATAATCTCGAAAAGGTTTCAATTTTACCTTTGAGCCTAGTATGAGGCTGCTACCTGCAAGCAAAGGATATGCACGTATACCCCGTGCGAGATATGACTTCTGCAACTGAGAAAATCTAACTCTGAACCACCACTTGTTGGGGAGAAAGGTTTGCATGCAATCTCTTACTGGAGAACATTATTAATGAAGCCTGCTGAAGACGGGGACCACAAATGCCTTGGGTTGGAATGCCCCTTGGTTTCAATCCTTTTGGCTGATTGAATACATATGCATGACCAACCATTTTTCTTCACTTGCCCCAGACCAACATGGTCCACCGGAAGAAATTGTCCCAAGAGGATTTTACAGAAGACTTGACATCCAAAACGCTTCAATGTCTTCAAACTCTCGTAGAGATTCGTTGGATCTCGCCGTAACTGCCCCAGACCGCATGGATTACTTAGAAGAAGTCATCGCATGAGGATTTTACAGAAGACTCGGCAAGCTCAATGCTTCAGTGTCTTCAAACTCTTGTAGAGATTCGTTGGATCTCGACGTAACTTCCCCAGACCGTATGGACTACAGAGGAATTCGCCTTGAAAAGATTCATGAACAATCTCATACCACCGTGGGATATTCTGTCCCAGTATTCTGAACTCTGGATAGGCTGATTAGTCGTTTGGATGGACTAACTTCTCGTGCTCTTGGTATAGCTTGCCCCAGTATGAACCTTGAAGTGGTTTTGCCCCTGACTACTGATCTTCGAAGGAAAACAAAAAATGCTTGCATTTGTAGGGATTTGAATCTCGCAGTAATTGCCCCAGTTTGGCTGAACTTTGAAGAGATTTCTCGACTTGATCGGCTCAGATGAGCTACACCTTAAAGAGATGGTTCGACGTGATTGGCTCAGATGAGCTACACCTTAAAGAGATGGTTCGACGTGATTGCCCCAGATCGACTACGTCTTAGCACAACTTGTTGGGAAAGCCCCTGCCCAACAATGTTTCCTGAGGAAGTACCATTGGATATGGCTGCCCTTCGGGAGTTTCAGGATCCTCAACTCGGCAAGATTAAGCTTCTGGACTGAATTTCCATATGTAAACTTCTTTTGATGTCAAACAAATGTATGCAAGCAGAAAATGTTTTATTCTGAAAATGAAAATTCTAATGCAACACAACATGTTAATCTCGAAGTTTTACTAAAAAGATGTAGCAAACCCTTTTGTGAGCGAATCACGGGTTAGGATACGACATTAATTTTTGAAAGAAATAATGCAATGCACATGCAACACCAACAAAGATCTTTTAGCACAACTGATAGGAGTCAGGAACGCTATCTCTTGGTAGTATGCCTTTGAAATAACCCTGTTTCAATTAGGACTTTTGAGGGTTGTAACGGGGCCTGGTTCACGGTTTTGAGAAAAAAGGATTTATGGCTCAAAGTTTATTGGTGCCCACCCACTCTTCGTGATGTTCTTCAGTCCTACGTTCAGCTAATTTGCACAAGCGTTCGCCTCTCAAAAGATTTCGTGATCTTTAAGGAACCCATGCATCTGATGGTTTGACACCCAATGAGGCTATGGAGTAACAGTCACCCCTTTTGTCTTTTGTGCGTAGTCACACGACTTTGTTCTTGCTCGAGGATTTTCTTTTGTAATCCTTTTGGTTTCACATTCTTTTGCTTTTTGATCCCTAATTTTTGCCTGGATTGATTCTTTTGAATCTTTAGATTTTGACGTCCAGCGGGATGCCCTAACTTTTGCCTAAGTTGCTTGTTTTCAAGTTTCAACTTAGCGGGCTTTTTCATTTCTTTTTTTTCTCTTTCTTCTTTTTTTGAACACGTCGTGTGACACTAGCCTGTCTTGACTTTGTTGAAAGGGTTGTGACTACCTCACTCTTTGATTGTTGATGGATAACCATTGTGGTTTCACATCTCTTGACCTCTTGATGGCGGAATAGAAGGTAATGGATCCTCAGATGCACACTCCTTTTGAGGTTTGAACGCTCGGTCAAATTAACTGACGCCTACCCTGCCCCTGGGTTAAATATGAGGGTTTTTTCCGTACGAAAGAAACTCCTACTTCAAGGCTCAAAGGGGTTACCGAGGGTCTATCTCCCTTATATCTTCAGTGTTTGGGGAGTTGAAACAATGCCTGTACATCCTCAACAGGGTTCTATTCAAAAGCACACAATTAGAGATTTTTGCGTTTTCAGATCATCATTCTCCCTCATAGAGTTTGAGCAAGAAAAATGGTATTGCAGTACACATTAGCATTAAATGAGTAAACACAAATGAAATTCTTCAAGAAAACATATTCATTGCATTAAAATCCTCATACCAAATACAAACAAATTTTAACATGCGAACAATGTCTGAACGAACAAATAAAGACTACATATGAAAATGCAGCAAGGAAAATAAAGATTGTCGTTGTTGAGGAGGCTTGGCTCCGTCTAGACTGACCACTTCTGGTGATGTTCTTGTAACTTTGAGCACTCACCATGGTACAGAAGCTTCACCTTGTGGGGTACCGTCTGGGGTGATAACCTTTGAGTCAATCAAATCCTGCACCTTGTGCTGGAACACATTACAGTTATCAAGTGTGTGCCCAAACGTTCCTGAATGGAACTCACAGCTAACACTCATGTCATAGTCCGGAGGAATGGGGTATGGCACGGGCATGGCCCTTCTCAGCTGGATTTGCGAACTTTTGAGCAAACGAGCCAACAACTGACTGTACGGAATAGGAATAGGATCAAATGTCCTCTTGGGCTTCCTTGGTCTGAGTAGCCTCCGCTGCTGATAATCTTGCTGCTGCTGGTTCGGGCACCCAACCTGGCCCTGCACTTTCCTTTCTGCATTCGGCTGAGGCACAAATAAGGGTTGCTGACATAGGTCTTCTGCAACACAGGGTTGTGGAAGAGATCCCTGACGCGAGGTATACCCTTTGGAAAAGGAGAGAGTCCTCAGTTCCCTTGCAACAATGGGAGTGACATCACTTGGTTTACCAGCACCAACTGATGCAAACTTGATTGCCCCTGAATCAATTAGCTCCTGGACTTTATGCTTGAACCTGGTACAATTCTCAACATTGTGACCAGGTGCACCAGAATGGAACTCACATCTAGCCTTAGCATTAGGTCCCAGAGGAATCTTCGTGGGCAATGGGCCCAAACTAACACACTCAACCAGCTTGAACTCGAGCAAGTAAGAAAGCAATTGCGCATACGAAATCGGAATGGGATCGAACTTCCTCTTAGGCCCCTCTGACTTAGGATCCTCTTGGAAATCAGGAAGTGACTGCTGATGCGAGAGCTCTGAACCTTTAGCTTTCAGAGGAGATTCACGAAGCAATCCATGATCTAAAGCATATCCCAAAGAGATGGGAGGAGTAGAGACCTCTGTTGTGGAAGCGGGCACATGATCATTTTCCTTTTTTAACACCTTATTCAAGATTTCCATGACCAGGCCCATTTGAATCTTCATCTGGTTGACTTCCTCCCTCAGTAGTTCCTGACCTCGGGACAGCGCCTGAATGTCCCCCATAAAATGCCCCAATTGGGCCCTCACCCCAGCCAAATCCTTCTGCATTTGATCCATGATTCTTACTTGATTTCTTCGCGTCGAATATCGGTGAATATGATTCTCAGCTATACTGCCTGAAACCAAGTAAAGGTTAGAGTCCCTGCAACGAGTACCTGAAAAGCAAGTAACAAAAATGCAAAATGATATGCAATGCCATGCAATGCCATGTTTGTCATTTCCGAGGTGCTTTATACCCTGATTCCAATCCAACCACAGAAATCTGAAGACCAGAAATTGTGATATAAAGAGACGTGTCATGGCCATGTGCTTGTGTGCAGCTATCAGATAAGGAATAATTCTGAATAAAACTGCTCATACTCATTCAACAAAGTATTCAAGTACATTTAAGAAAGGTTCAACCGCAAATGCAATACAAGGAAAAATGGATCCATCAACAAGCCTGATGGTAACCATTAACAACAAAATATAAAGAAAAGAACATCAGTCTGACAATTCCACACCCTTCAGCTTATCACTTGAGTATTTGATCTCCTCAAAAAGTATACGGGTACGCTGGTGATTCGGCTTTTCAATCATTTCTTTGATCAAGACATCCCTTTTCTCAAGAACTTCAGTTAAAGAACCCATATGCAGCATCAGAGCTTCGTCATCACACACTCCTTTGTGTCTCTTTATGCCGGCTTGCGTCTTGAGTATCTCCCTTTCTATCATGACTTCTTCAAGCTCTTTCTTGGTATTCTTCAACTGGCTTCTAGCTTCTTCTAACTGCTCTTGACTTTTATCGAGACTTTCCCGATACTTTCTCCTCTGCTCATGTGCCTTTTTAAGCTCCTCGTCTTTAGTCTTCGACTGATCCTTTAACTCGGCATTTTCAATTCTGACTTCATCCCAAGCTTGACGAAGTTGAGCTAATGAATCCTTGCTTCGGGCTAAAGCCTGTTTTGTAATCTTGTGAGCCTGACTAGTGTCATCTGCTCCCAAAGTAAGTTTCCGAAAGTACCGAGCTCGGTCATCAAAATCTTCCTCTTTGTCAGCCAAGGTTTTTTCCGCTTTCAAGGCTCTCTTTTCCAACTCTTTGTTGTCAGCTAGAGCTTTCTGAAGGCATCTGCTCATTCCAGAATTCTCTATCTGCAACTCTCTGACCATTTTCTTCCACTTCTCACATTCTTCAATAGCCACCATAGTGGGTTGTTCTGGCTGTACTGCACATAAAAGAGGTCCCCTTGAAAAGGGTAAAAGCAATTCCTTTACTTTCGTCTCAATCCACCTGTCATATTCAGGATAAGATCTACAATCTCCTTTTCCAAAAACTGCTTTTCCAATTTTGTGCTTATCTTTCCAAGCATTCACTACTTCTACCACCTTCGCATCTTTAGTTCCTGTAAAGAATAAAGATTCTTCCACATCTTGCTCTGTAGGAGGATCCCTGGAAGCATACCCAAACTGTCGGACGGCCAAAACTGGATTATAATTGATCCCTCCTTTTCGGCCAATCAAAGGCACATTTGGAAAATTTCCGCATCTTGTGACAAGCTCCATTCTCAACAACCGGTGATCAAACCATACAATGTTATCAGCAGTTAAACTCATCAATCGTTTAGACCATTTCGCCACATCTTTGGTTTCCACAAAGGCACCTGTCTGAGGCAAATGTTTGAAAAACCAATGACTCAGCAGTGGAGTACAACAACTAACAGATCCTCCCCTCCTTTTCTCATTCTTATAGTGCACGGAATGATAAAAATCTCCTAACAAAGTAGGGACTGGATTTTTAAGGACAAAAACTCTCGTTGCTTGCATATCCACAAAGTCTTGCTGATTGGGAAAGAAAACTAGGCCATATATGCAGAGAGCCAGAATGGAATTGTAAACCGTCCAATTTTTAGCACTTGCAGCCTCTTGGGCCTGTCCAGACAGAAATTCTAAATGAAATCCGCTGACTCCATTTTTACTGCTCACACCACTCTTTATCAATGCCTGATCCATTTGTAAAGCAGCAGCAATTTCTTTTACGCTGGGAGAACTACCAGAGAAGAATGGTATTGCCGACGTGATCGGAATTCCCAAAATAAATGAGAATTCTTCCAGTGTTGGCATCAAAATGTAATCTGAAAAAAGAAAACACCTCAACGAAGGCTCGTAGAACTGCAGCAGAGTGTGCAAGGCATCATGTTCATACTTGGTGATTGTACGGACCATCCCAACCAAATTCCCGTAGCTCTTCTGAAACCTATCAAGAATACCCGGACCAGCCATATCTATAACTTTGAGCAATGAATCCAAGACAGGATCTGGAAACTTGTAAGACACATTGTTCTTTCTCTCGGCGACGATCTCTGTTGAACCCATGGATTGGAATCAGAAATGTATTATGCACCTGAAAATGACAAACATAACTGTTATGATATGATAATGCAATGCAAAAGGGCATGTGATCAGGTAATCAAGTGTCGGTGTCTGTATTGAACTGTGTGCACTGTGTCTCTGTACTGAGTCTGGCAATATCTGAGATGAACACTTAAATCACTGTCATAGGATACAATGTATGAAATCATCATAGAATCACGAGTAAGGTAGGTAGGAGGCTGGGTTTCCTGCAAACCTGTAAACATCCCGCCCATGCTCACATGTGGTTCTTAGAAAATAAGGCTTGTCAGCTTCGGAGGTTTGAGAAGCAATAGCACATTCAGCCCGTAGGATACAATGCTATGCCAATCAAAGAGGTCGTCCACTGACTCCCCTTAGAAAATAAAGGTCATCCTATGCAAGTTCCAAAGTGGGTCCTCGGGTGCGAATGGGTTTGCCACAGAATGTGGTCTGCCATTGTCACCACTAAAGAGGGATATTTCCACTAAGGTCCTCATGATCGGTCACTAGAGTCGACAGCTCTCTAGATCTACATCCTGGAATACGCAAGATGCGTATGCCACGACGTGTCCCAAGATAGCCTCGTCTAGCTGTGAATTTCGTGAACACCCAACGCACTCCAAACGGCACGTAGGTCCCACTACTCTCCACTCTAATTCTAAGTGTATACTCAAGCCTGTGTAATGGGCTTATCTCTCAGAAATCCCATCCCGCCAAACAGAAGATAGCACAGTCCAACACATAGTAATAATATGATGTGTAATGCTAAAAAGCAGTAAATACAGTAACGTACAGTAAAGCAGTAAATAACCATACAATAAAATGGTAAATATAGCACAACAGTAAACACCCAATGAAAGAAAAACAGACAAGCGCTAGGATTGACTTGCTTAGGATGGACCAGCAATAGGTCAACCTCATGTCCCCAGCAGAGTCGCCAGCTGTCGCTCCCGGGATTTTCATCCTAGTACAAACGCGAAAGTGGCACCGGAACAGAGTCGCCAGCAATGTGTATTTATCCCAAGAGAGGGAAAGGAAACACCGCATAAACCTGAAGAGAAGGAAAGAGCATGGTCTCGCGACCAAGAGAAATGGGTTCGGGAGTCGGTTACGCGAGAGGAAGGTATTAGCACCCCACGCGTCCATCGTACCCGATGGGATCCACGCTTGCTTGTTCGATCAAAGGGTGTAAGAAAAGAATACTGGAAAAGGAACGAAAAGAGAACTGGAAAAGGAACGAGAAACAAATGTAGGGAAAATAAAAGAAGTGCTCGCATGGGCCCTACCCCACTGCCTACGTATCTCATCGGGAACATGAGAATCAGAGCGACGTAGTTCCCCTCAATAGGGATGGATTGTTTGTGTTTTTTAGAGAACGGCTTACGTTCTAGCTCAGGTGTTGCAGGCTCGCTGGTCCGAGTGCGTTACCATCTTGCAAGAGAACGAGTAGAAGCACGTTCGTACGCTGAGAGTGAGTGAGGTGAGAAAAGAATTCCCGAAGGAAAGACGTTATTGTTTGTTTTTGTCTTTTAAGAGTTTTTTCATTTGTTTGCATATGATAGTGTATCTGAATCTTAGTCATTGGAATGTGTACATCCTCACATTCCAAGATGGAATGGGTAAGAAAGCACACTAAGAGTGAAGAAGACCCCCACACTTAGTTCCAATTGTCAAGGTTCAAACACACTAGCATACTTGTGTTTATTAAGTGTTTTGTTGATTATGAAGTGAAGAAGTGTTTTTTATTATTTGCACCTTCAACAAGTATTGCATTTAAGTCCCTCATACAAGATCAAATATGTAACACATTGACCTAAGATGGGCCATATGCTACACATTCTAAGATTACAAGAGAAGACCCCTTATAATCTTTTCTTTATATGAAAGGCCTAAATGCAATAAATGCCTACCTTTATTATATGTTTTGAATTTTCTTTGAGATGAGAAAAGAGACTCAAGAGAGGAGAAAAGGTAAAACCTATATGGACTAAGACTCAATCCTAATTGAAGATTAAAGGGAGTGATCCTAAAGGTTTGTGAGGTTTCAACCTAAAGTCTAAAGAAGGAAAGAATTAAACAATTCACTTCTAAAGTAGAAGATGAATTGTAATTCACAAAGGGAAAGTGATGAGTTATTAAAAGAAAGCACATAAGTGCTTAACAAAACACAAAATGGAATTGTAAAAGAGAAAGGATAGAAGTTGAATGTGGATTCCTTATCCACACTCAATTGAAACTTACCAAAGCCCCTACATGGTTAGTAAACATGTATAAGAAGTATAAGAAGTAAAAGAACATGTAATGCATCATAAAACTCAAAAGAATTAAATGAGAAAACAAATCCTAGAACCACAACCAGAATGGGCATCATATGGTCAACAAATGAATATCATCATACAAGTGCAAGTGAATAGGCAACAAACATCATCCATTAGTATTTAAACATGTTACAAGAAGAAAGGGTAGATGAAAGATGGAAAGAAATGAAGAGGACATGCATAAATGGAACATGTAAATCAACAACCAGAATTGAAACTAAATGGAAAATGGTTTATGAACATCTCAAAAGTATTTATGAATCAACTTCAAGACATTCAAGAAGTAATATAAGGAGAATTGAAATGAAAGTTCAAAAAGAAAGGGCAAACAATACATGTTAATGATACACAAAGTTCAAATTGAAATGAACATGTAAGGATGACATGTAATATGTACCAATGACCTATAATGTCAAGTGAGTAGTTCACAAAGTAGGCAAATGATCATGCAAGTATGTACAAAAGAAATCATGCAAACATGCACTAAAGTTAAAATGACATGACATGTATTATACTTCAAAGGTAATGCATCAAACAAAAATCAAATGGCCTCATGAAAATTATGAAAACATGGTATTGGAGTGCCTAGGTCAGAAATGCATCATACATCAAGATAGCATGTAAAAATTCAAAGCAAAAATGACTTCAAACCAAGCAATTAGGTCAAATTGAAACATCATGCAAAGTGGTACAAATATAGGCATCAAGACATGCGATAAAGTGACCTAAAAAATCAAACAAAAATCATCTAACATACTTAAATGTATTAGTGAATCAATGCAAAAAGAATCATGTCAAAATAGTTGGTAATGAGCAAGAACAAAATTAAACAAATTCATGTATCATGCTTAGAATGCATCTAAGTGGAAATTCAAAGAAAATTATGGACCAGGGGTAAAAAGGTCATAAAATCAAGAAATAAAATCATGGAAAATTTCCTAAATGTTTTAAGAGTACACATGAATTTTTGTGGAATTTAATAATGCAATTTGGTATTTTTAAAAATTAAAAATCAAACGTGTAGAAAGAAATAAAAATGAAAAATATATGCAAAATGCAGGGGGGTATGAACATAGCAATTGGACAGTGCAAATTCATTGGGCTTTAAAAAAAGAGGAGGTGTGAATAGCAATCTGATTAGGTCCATTAAGCACGCAGAACATACTAACAAGCATGGACTCTCAGTCAACAAAATTGACTCCCTCATGGCCATTGTATCAAGTCATAGTCAAACGAAAGTCAAAGTAAACCAAATCAACGCGCACATGTGAATGACCACACAACATACAATGCACCACACCACAAAATGCTTAAGTGAAATCAGAAAAACGCACGTGAGGAGCACATGGATTTTAATGTGCTGTCATCATACAAGCCTTACGATCTTAGAAAATGGACGGACATGATTAAAACAAGACAAACCCTAGCAATTACAGTCACCGGCCGGAGGTGACCTCCGGTCACCTTCTCCGGTCACACCGCCACCGTCTGCAACCTCAATTCTCACCAAAATGCACAAATGTGGTATCAAAATGAAGCTCACGCTATGCACATCGTGAATCTACCATCATTTTCCACATAACAATCACACACAGAGAAAACAGAGGAGATTGAAGCAAGCCCTAAGTTGTGCACTATACCTCTAAAGTCCTATCAACTAGCCGGACAAGTTCTTGAGCTTATAAGAAGCTTCAAGAACCTGAAAACAACTTCACATTAGGTCTATAATGGTGGAGATTCGTACCTGAAGTTTTGAAACTTTGAAGTGTTCTTCAGAAAACCAGAGGTCTTGTCTCTTCTACAATCTTCACTTGGCCAAATAAAGGCTGAGATGTAGAACTTGATGATGATTCAATGGAAGTGAGTAATCCAAGCTTCAAGAACAAATGCACTGTTGTGAAATTGAGAGAATCAAGGAAAGTGTTGAAGTGGAATGAGCAAGATGAGCTCGAAAATTCTTGGCAATGGTGATGTTGAGAGTAAAGCAGAGAGAGTTCTTTGGAGAGAATGTGAAAGAATGAAGTTGAAAATGAAATTAGAGAGTGAGGTTTGGTTTTATAGTAAACTCTAACCATGGTTTAATGAGTGAGTTAACTGAGTTATGTGGAGTTAAGTGAGTCATCCCTAACTAACTGAGTCAAGTTAGTTAGGGAGAGCCATGATATGGTGTGGCTGGTTCATAATGTGTTACCATGTTCTTGCTGCTAAACTTCTATAGCAAGCTTCCAACCTTTCCCTCTTCATGTATAATTCGAGCAAGGGTGTGAGAGGTGCAGATATGTGTTGGTCTTAATGAGGCAGCACACATAAAACCTCTGTCATGTATTTGATGTATGTTTGAACCAAAATATTATGCAGCAAATCATCATGGTAACAGTGGGTGTTTGAGGGTGAATTTCTTCATGGTTAGTGAATGAAACAATGAAACATTGATGTCATTAGAAAGATGGTACATTGGGGAACAACATTGGTTTGCAAGCTGAAGTGAAATGAGGTCTCAAATATGCCTAAAAACAGCTATGAATGCATTGGTTCAAAACTGGTTGGTGGGCATGGCCAGAGGTTGGCTGGCATGGCTGGCATGGCACAAAATTTCAGCATAACCACCCTAACTTGAGGCCACTATTTCTCCGTCATACCTTGATCAGATGAAATTTTGTCCAACATGAAACTTGAAGAAGACATTACAAGGAACATTTTTGATGTTGACAAGTTTTTCATTTGAGGCCTTTAACCATGAGAAAAATGAGTGGACATTTGGCACACCAGGTGTTTGTGGAAATGACATGCGCATGACCTGAAACTTGCCCAAGCTGACTTGCATTTTGCCCAAGTTTCCCTCAACTTTGATCATCTATAACTCTCTCAATTTTTATCCAATGGAGATGTTCTACACATGGATTTGAAGCTTAAAACAAGATCTTTCATTGAGGCAGAGTGGATTTTTCATTTGGTGCTCCAAATTTGAATGGCCTTGGTTCAAACTCTGATGCAAAATGGCCAAAACTTGCTATTTTTAGTAACCCTTCTTCATCCAAAAATGGCAACTTTCCACATCTTGATTTTTCATGATTCCTTTGGAGTTTCTTGATCAAATTTTGTACATTGGACATATGTAACATGAATTTCATGAATTTGGCCTTAAAAAGTCAAGGGTTGACTTTTTCCTCTGATTATTTGACTTGGCCCCAAATTCCTTGATTTTTTATCTTTCTTCCAATTGAATCACTTCTAACACCAATTGAGATGCAATCTTCCACATCCATATACCTAGGGACATATAGGAAACCATGACATCAAATCTTGCCCAAAAAAGCAAAGATTCCCTGATTTAAATGGAAACCCTAATTTTGGCCCCCTCTGGTTAGGAGGTAAAAGTGCAGTCTCCAATTTCAAATTCCTCAGAGTATGTTGTGTATCTTCTTAAAGGATGATGAGATATACCATTTGAGGATGATTTTGGATCAATGAGCTATCTCTTTTGAGGGTTTTCCTTCAATTTTTGAACCTCTTGCATAGTGAAAGATGTAGTGCTTCAATCTCCCATTGAATCTCACTTCCTTGAGGTTTTGGATGATCAATTGAGATAGTATGATACATGAGAGACCTCTTGGCTTGCCTAGAGCCAACTTGATTGACCTTTTTGTGCTTTGAATGATTCCTTGATTGTCCACCTTCCACCTGATCACATGCCCTGATGGTAAGAAGGATGCCATGCTTCATTTTTCTATGTTGAATGCAATGTAATGTTAATGAGGTGGATATGATATGATAAATGATAATGCCATGCTATGATGACAAAAGGGGAGAGCAAATTTTGGGGTATTACAGCTGCCCCTATTCAAGCACTGTAGACCTGAATGCCTGAAAGCGATTGCTTTCGGACTTTCAAGGTATATAGTGATTGAATACCAAATATAACCAAAAATTTGCTCTGGATGGTGAAGAAGAAAAGGGATATAAACCCAACGAGACTGCTGGATTGAATCCTCGATGAAACGTCGGAGAGATCTGTCTTTTGAACGATGCCAGACGACTACTGGCTTGCCACACTGCTGGTGGACTTTAATACTGTCTTTTATGCAATTCCAGACGACTACTGGCCTGCCACACTACTGGTGGACTTTGGAAATGTCTTTTATGCAATTCCAGACGACTACTGGCCTGCCACACTACTGGTGGACTTTGCAGCTTCGTGCCACCCGAAGATGGACTTTTGCCAATCCACTGTTGGACTTTTGCCACCCGAAGACGGACTTTTGCCAATCCACTGTTGGACTTTTGCCACCCGAAGACGGACTTTTGCCAATCCACTGTTGGACCTCTGCCACCCGAAGACGGACTTTTGCCAATCCACTGTTGGACTTTTGCTACCCGAAGACGGACTTTTGCCAATCCACTGTTGGACTTTTAGCTGCTTTGCCACCCGAAGATGGACTTTTGCCAATCCACTGTTGGACTTCTGCCACCCGAAGACGGACTTTTGCCAATCCACTGTTGGACTTTTGCCACCCGAAGACGGACTTTTGCCAATCCACTGTTGGACTTTTGCCACCCGAAGACGGACTTTTGCCAATCCACTGTTGGACTTCTGCCACCCGAAGACGGACTTTTGCCAATCCACTGTTGGACTTCTGCCACCCGAAGACGGACTTTTGCCAATCCACTGTTGGACTTTTAGCTGCTTTGCCACCCGAAGATGGACTTTTGCCAATCCACCGTTGGACTTTTAGAATTTTAAAATCGAATTACTCTCTGCCTCTGCGTCAGACATCTCTGCCGACTCTGCTGAGGAACCACAATCAATGATTTAATCTCGGAGACTCCTAAAAGGATAATATCTCTGCTGGCGAATGGATGAACAATCCGTCTGCTTCGAATTGTCAAGCTTGCCAAAAATAAATTGGACTTTAAGATATGAGGGAATGACGACTCTGCCAGGAATTATTCCATCTGTTTGGGGGAATGAATTCTGGTCACAGCGATTCCGCTGGGGATGAGAATTTTTAAAGGACATCCTGCTGAGAAAATGAGCCATTAAAACTCTGCTTGGGGATTTATTCAACCCAAGATCCTTTATAGGGATTATCAACCTTCTGACCCGGCTGGGGAAAGGCTGTACCATCCTTGTTGAGGAATAGATTCTGTCGATCTGATAAACCTCTGCGGAGAGAACAACAACTCAGCTGGAAGTTGCTGACAAGATTCGATGCTGACCTCTGTGGGGATACCATGACCAGAGATACGATCTTGCTGGGTATCAGGGCTACTCTGCCAGGGATATGCAAATCCTGGTTAGAACATTCCACTGCAACTTGCTAGAAAGAGTCCTTAGAGATCTGTTGGGGAAACCCAAAGCAAATCCACAGTAGTCTGCTGAAGAATGTGACTGTCGAGCTTAGGATAAGTACTACAATGCCCCATGTTAGGCGAGCTTCCCTTTAGACAATTCCGTTAGGGATGACGGGTTTATAACAAACTCTGTTGGAGAAAACTGCTTTAAAGCGTCTCGTGTTGGGGAATGCCTCTTGAGAGGATTTTACAGAAGACCAACTGTCCTCAAACTCTACTGGGGATGATCAATACTTCATGCTGGGGAACCAAACAATTTATCCCCGAAGAGGATGTCATAAGAGGATCTTACAGAAGATTTAGCTTCTTCAAACTCCTGCGACTTCGCTGGGGATAATGACCATCAAACTCTACTGGGGATGATCAATACTTCATGCTGGGGAACCAAACAATTTGTCCCCGAAGCGGATGTCATAAGAGGATTTTACAGAAGATCTAGCCTCTTCCAACTCTTGTGACTTCGCTGGGGATAATGACCATCAGTTTCAGTGTCGACGAGACCACCCTTTTGGGGAACCTGTGACCGTTATCGACACAGAAAAGCTTGTAGTTGTTGGAAGTACTGAATGAGAGAATCGACTTAATAAGATACAACGGTACCCAGTTGAACTTAATTCACTGAGATCGACCCGTGAACGACCGCCAACCGAAGGAGGGACTCAATCAGTAAACGTCATGACAAAAGGGTGGCATGCGAACCCTTTCCTGAACAGCCTGCCCCAGTATTCTGCATGGGAATAAGTGATCACTCGTCTAGGAAGAAACGATCCATAATCTCGAAAAGGTTTCAATTTTACCTTTGAGCCTAGTATGAGGCTGCTACCTGCAAGCAAAGGATATGCACGTATACCCCGTGCGAGATATGACTTCTGCAACTGAGAAAATCTAACTCTGAACCACCACTTGTTGGGGAGAAAGGTTTGCATGCAATCTCTTACTGGAGAACATTATTAATGAAGCCTGCTGAAGACGGGGACCACAAATGCCTTGGGTTGGAATGCCCCTTGGTTTCAATCCTTTTGGCTGATTGAATACATATGCATGACCAACCATTTTTCTTCACTTGCCCCAGACCAACATGGTACACCGGAAGAAATTGTCCCAAGAGGATTTTACAGAAGACTTGACATCCAAAACGCTTCAATGTCTTCAAACTCTCGTAGAGATTCGTTGGATCTCGCCGTAACTGCCCCAGACCGCATGGATTACTTAGAAGAAGTCATCGCATGAGGATTTTACAGAAGACTCGGCAAGCTCAATGCTTCAGTGTCTTCAAACTCTTGTAGAGATTCGTTGGATCTCGACGTAACTTCCCCAGACCGTATGGACTACAGAGGAATTCGCCTTGAAAAGATTCATGAACAATCTCATACCACCGTGGGATATTCTGTCCCAGTATTCTGAACTCTGGATAGGCTGATTAGTCGTTTGGATGGACTAACTTCTCGTGCTCTTGGTATAGCTTGCCCCAGTATGAACCTTGAAGTGGTTTTGCCCCTGACTACTGATCTTCGAAGGAAAACAAAAAATGCTTGCATTTGTAGGGATTTGAATCTCGCAGTAATTGCCCCAGTTTGGCTGAACTTTGAAGAGATTTCTCGACTTGATCGGCTCAGATGAGCTACACCTTAAAGAGATGGTTCGACGTGATTGGCTCAGATGAGCTACACCTTAAAGAGATGGTTCGACGTGATTGCCCCAGATCGACTACGTCTTAGCACAACTTGTTGGGAAAGCCCCTGCCCAACAATGTTTCCTGAGGAAGTACCATTGGATATGGCTGCCCTTCGGGAGTTTCAGGATCCTCAACTCGGCAAGATTAAGCTTCTGGACTGAATTTCCATATGTAAACTTCTTTTGATGTCAAACAAATGTATGCAAGCAGAAAATGTTTTATTCTGAAAATGAAAATTCTAATGCAACACAACATGTTAATCTCGAAGTTTTACTAAAAAGATGTAGCAAACCCTTTTGTGAGCGAATCACGGGTTAGGATACGACATTAATTTTTGAAAGAAATAATGCAATGCACATGCAACACCAACAAAGATCTTTTAGCACAACTGATAGGAGTCAGGAACGCTATCTCTTGGTAGTATGCCTTTGAAATAACCCTGTTTCAATTAGGACTTTTGAGGGTTGTAACGGGGCCTGGTTCACGGTTTTGAGAAAAAAGGATTTATGGCTCAAAGTTTATTGGTGCCCACCCACTCTTCGTGATGTTCTTCAGTCCTACGTTCAGCTAATTTGCACAAGCGTTCGCCTCTCAAAAGATTTCGTGATCTTTAAGGAACCCATGCATCTGATGGTTTGACACCCAATGAGGCTATGGAGTAACAGTCACCCCTTTTGTCTTTTGTGCGTAGTCACACGACTTTGTTCTTGCTCGAGGATTTTCTTTTGTAATCCTTTTGGTTTCACATTCTTTTGCTTTTTGATCCCTAATTTTTGCCTGGATTGATTCTTTTGAATCTTTAGATTTTGACGTCCAGCGGGATGCCCTAACTTTTGCCTAAGTTGCTTGTTTTCAAGTTTCAACTTAGCGGGCTTTTTCATTTCTTTTTTTTCTCTTTCTTCTTTTTTTGAACACGTCGTGTGACACTAGCCTGTCTTGACTTTGTTGAAAGGGTTGTGACTACCTCACTCTTTGATTGTTGATGGATAACCATTGTGGTTTCACATCTCTTGACCTCTTGATGGCGGAATAGAAGGTAATGGATCCTCAGATGCACACTCCTTTTGAGGTTTGAACGCTCGGTCAAATTAACTGACGCCTACCCTGCCCCTGGGTTAAATATGAGGGTTTTTTCCGTACGAAAGAAACTCCTACTTCAAGGCTCAAAGGGGTTACCGAGGGTCTATCTCCCTTATATCTTCAGTGTTTGGGGAGTTGAAACAATGCCTGTACATCCTCAACAGGGTTCTATTCAAAAGCACACAATTAGAGATTTTTGCGTTTTCAGATCATCATTCTCCCTCATAGAGTTTGAGCAAGAAAAATGGTATTGCAGTACACATTAGCATTAAATGAGTAAACACAAATGAAATTCTTCAAGAAAACATATTCATTGCATTAAAATCCTCATACCAAATACAAACAAATTTTAACATGCGAACAATGTCTGAACGAACAAATAAAGACTACATATGAAAATGCAGCAAGGAAAATAAAGATTGTCGTTGTTGAGGAGGCTTGGCTCCGTCTAGACTGACCACTTCTGGTGATGTTCTTGTAACTTTGAGCACTCACCATGGTACAGAAGCTTCACCTTGTGGGGTACCGTCTGGGGTGATAACCTTTGAGTCAATCAAATCCTGCACCTTGTGCTGGAACACATTACAGTTATCAAGTGTGTGCCCAAACGTTCCTGAATGGAACTCACAGCTAACACTCATGTCATAGTCCGGAGGAATGGGGTATGGCACGGGCATGGCCCTTCTCAGCTGGATTTGCGAACTTTTGAGCAAACGAGCCAACAACTGACTGTACGGAATAGGAATAGGATCAAATGTCCTCTTGGGCTTCCTTGGTCTGAGTAGCCTCCGCTGCTGATAATCTTGCTGCTGCTGGTTCGGGCACCCAACCTGGCCCTGCACTTTCCTTTCTGCATTCGGCTGAGGCACAAATAAGGGTTGCTGACATAGGTCTTCTGCAACACAGGGTTGTGGAAGAGATCCCTGACGCGAGGTATACCCTTTGGAAAAGGAGAGAGTCCTCAGTTCCCTTGCAACAATGGGAGTGACATCACTTGGTTTACCAGCACCAACTGATGCAAACTTGATTGCCCCTGAATCAATTAGCTCCTGGACTTTATGCTTGAACCTGGTACAATTCTCAACATTGTGACCAGGTGCACCAGAATGGAACTCACATCTAGCCTTAGCATTAGGTCCCAGAGGAATCTTCGTGGGCAATGGGCCCAAACTAACACACTCAACCAGCTTGAACTCGAGCAAGTAAGAAAGCAATTGCGCATACGAAATCGGAATGGGATCGAACTTCCTCTTAGGCCCCTCTGACTTAGGATCCTCTTGGAAATCAGGAAGTGACTGCTGATGCGAGAGCTCTGAACCTTTAGCTTTCAGAGGAGATTCACGAAGCAATCCATGATCTAAAGCATATCCCAAAGAGATGGGAGGAGTAGAGACCTCTGTTGTGGAAGCGGGCACATGATCATTTTCCTTTTTTAACACCTTATTCAAGATTTCCATGACCAGGCCCATTTGAATCTTCATCTGGTTGACTTCCTCCCTCAGTAGTTCCTGACCTCGGGACAGCGCCTGAATGTCCCCCATAAAATGCCCCAATTGGGCCCTCACCCCAGCCAAATCCTTCTGCATTTGATCCATGATTCTTACTTGATTTCTTCGCGTCGAATATCGGTGAATATGATTCTCAGCTATACTACCTGAAACCAAGTAAAGGTTAGAGTCCCTGCAACGAGTACCTGAAAAGCAAGTAACAAAAATGCAAAATGATATGCAATGCCATGCAATGCCATGTTTGTCATTTCCGAGGTGCTTTATACCCTGATTCCAATCCAACCACAGAAATCTGAAGACCAGAAATTGTGATATAAAGAGACGTGTCATGGCCATGTGCTTGTGTGCAGCTATCAGATAAGGAATAATTCTGAATAAAACTGCTCATACTCATTCAACAAAGTATTCAAGTACATTTAAGAAAGGTTCAACCGCAAATGCAATACAAGGAAAAATGGATCCATCAACAAGCCTGATGGTAACCATTAACAACAAAATATAAAGAAAAGAACATCAGTCTGACAATTCCACACCCTTCAGCTTATCACTTGAGTATTTGATCTCCTCAAAATGTATACGGGTACGCTGGTGATTCGGCTTTTCAATCATTTCTTTGATCAAGACATCCCTTTTCTCAAGAACTTCAGTTAAAGAACCCATATGCAGCATCAGAGCTTCGTCATCACACACTCCTTTGTGTCTCTTTATGCCGGCTTGCGTCTTGAGTATCTCCCTTTCTATCATGACTTCTTCAAGCTCTTTCTTGGTATTCTTCAACTGGCTTCTAGCTTCTTCTAACTGCTCTTGACTTTTATCGAGACTTTCCCGATACTTTCTCCTCTGCTCATGTGCCTTTTTAAGCTCCTCGTCTTTAGTCTTCGACTGATCCTTTAACTCGGCATTTTCAATTCTGACTTCATCCCAAGCTTGACGAAGTTGAGCTAATGAATCCTTGCTTCGGGCTAAAGCCTGTTTTGTAATCTTGTGAGCCTGACTAGTGTCATCTGCTCCCAAAGTAAGTTTCCGAAAGTACCGAGCTCGGTCATCAAAATCTTCCTCTTTGTCAGCCAAGGTTTTTTCCGCTTTCAAGGCTCTCTTTTCCAACTCTTTGTTGTCAGCTAGAGCTTTCTGAAGGCATCTGCTCATTCCAGAATTCTCTATCTGCAACTCTCTGACCATTTTCTTCCACTTCTCACATTCTTCAATAGCCACCATAGTGGGTTGTTCTGGCTGTACTGCACATAAAAGAGGTCCCCTTGAAAAGGGTAAAAGCAATTCCTTTACTTTCGTCTCAATCCACCTGTCATATTCAGGATAAGATCTACAATCTCCTTTTCCAAAAACTGCTTTTCCAATTTTGTGCTTATCTTTCCAAGCATTCACTACTTCTACCACCTTCGCATCTTTAGTTCCTGTAAAGAATAAAGATTCTTCCACATCTTGCTCTGTAGGAGGATCCCTGGAAGCATACCCAAACTGTCGGACGGCCAAAACTGGATTATAATTGATCCCTCCTTTTCGGCCAATCAAAGGCACATTTGGAAAATTTCCGCATCTTGTGACAAGCTCCATTCTCAACAACCGGTGATCAAACCATACAATGTTATCAGCAGTTAAACTCATCAATCGTTTAGACCATTTCGCCACATCTTTGGTTTCCACAAAGGCACCTGTCTGAGGCAAATGTTTGAAAAACCAATGACTCAGCAGTGGAGTACAACAACTAACAGATCCTCCCCTCCTTTTCTCATTCTTATAGTGCACGGAATGATAAAAATCTCCTAACAAAGTAGGGACTGGATTTTTAAGGACAAAAACTCTCGTTGCTTGCATATCCACAAAGTCTTGCTGATTGGGAAAGAAAACTAGGCCATATATGCAGAGAGCCAGAATGGAATTGTAAACCGTCCAATTTTTAGCACTTGCAGCCTCTTGGGCCTGTCCAGACAGAAATTCTAAATGAAATCCGCTGACTCCATTTTTACTGCTCACACCACTCTTTATCAATGCCTGATCCATTTGTAAAGCAGCAGCAATTTCTTTTACGCTGGGAGAACTACCAGAGAAGAATGGTATTGCCGACGTGATCGGAATTCCCAAAATAAATGAGAATTCTTCCAGTGTTGGCATCAAAATGTAATCTGAAAAAAGAAAACACCTCAACGAAGGCTCGTAGAACTGCAGCAGAGTGTGCAAGGCATCATGTTCATACTTGGTGATTGTACGGACCATCCCAACCAAATTCCCGTAGCTCTTCTGAAACCTATCAAGAATACCCGGACCAGCCATATCTATAACTTTGAGCAATGAATCCAAGACAGGATCTGGAAACTTGTAAGACACATTGTTCTTTCTCTCGGCGACGATCTCTGTTGAACCCATGGATTGGAATCAGAAATGTATTATGCACCTGAAAATGACAAACATAACTGTTATGATATGATAATGCAATGCAAAAGGGCATGTGATCAGGTAATCAAGTGTCGGTGTCTGTATTGAACTGTGTGCACTGTGTCTCTGTACTGAGTCTGGCAATATCTGAGATGAACACTTAAATCACTGTCATAGGATACAATGTCTGAAATCATCATAGAATCACGAGTAAGGTAGGTAGGAGGCTGGGTTTCCTGCAAACCTGTAAACATCCCGCCCATGCTCACATGTGGTTCTTAGAAAATAAGGCTTGTCAGCTTCGGAGGTTTGAGAAGCAATAGCACATTCAGCCCGTAGGATACAATGCTATGCCAATCAAAGAGGTCGTCCACTGACTCCCCTTAGAAAATAAAGGTCATCCTATGCAAGTTCCAAAGTGGGTCCTCGGGTGCGAATGGGTTTGCCACAGAATGTGGTCTGCCATTGTCACCACTAAAGAGGGATATTTCCACTAAGGTCCTCATGATCGGTCACTAGAGTCGACAGCTCTCTAGATCTACATCCTGGAATACGCAAGATGCGTATGCCACGACGTGTCCCAAGATAGCCTCGTCTAGCTGTGAATTTCGTGAACACCCAACGCACTCCAAACGGCACGTAGGTCCCACTACTCTCCACTCTAATTCTAAGTGTATACTCAAGCCTGTGTAATGGGCTTATCTCTCAGAAATCCCATCCCGCCAAACAGAAGATAGCACAGTCCAACACATAGTAATAATATGATGTGTAATGCTAAAAAGCAGTAAATACAGTAACGTACAGTAAAGCAGTAAATAACCATACAATAAAATGGTAAATATAGCACAACAGTAAACACCCAATGAAAGAAAAACAGACAAGCGCTAGGATTGACTTGCTTAGGATGGACCAGCAATAGGTCAACCTCATGTCCCCAGCAGAGTCGCCAGCTGTCGCTCCCGGGATTTTCATCCTAGTACAAACGCGAAAGTGGCACCGGAACAGAGTCGCCAGCAATGTGTATTTATCCCAAGAGAGGGAAAGGAAACACCGCATAAACCTGAAGAGAAGGAAAGAGCATGGTCTCGCGACCAAGAGAAATGGGTTCGGGAGTCGGTTACGCGAGAGGAAGGTATTAGCACCCCACGCGTCCATCGTACCCGATGGGATCCACGCTTGCTTGTTCGATCAAAGGGTGTAAGAAAAGAATACTGGAAAAGGAACGAAAAGAGAACTGGAAAAGGAACGAGAAACAAATGTAGGGAAAATAAAAGAAGTGCTCGCATGGGCCCTACCCCACTGCCTACGTATCTCATCGGGAACATGAGAATCAGAGCGACGTAGTTCCCCTCAATAGGGATGGATTGTTTGTGTTTTTTAGAGAACGGCTTACGTTCTAGCTCAGGTGTTGCAGGCTCGCTGGTCCGAGTGCGTTACCATCTTGCAAGAGAACGAGTAGAAGCACGTTCGTACGCTGAGAGTGAGTGAGGTGAGAAAAGAATTCCCGAAGGAAAGACGTTATTGTTTGTTTTTGTCTTTTAAGAGTTTTTTCATTTGTTTGCATATGATAGTGTATCTGAATCTTAGTCATTGGAATGTGTACATCCTCACATTCCAAGATGGAATGGGTAAGAAAGCACACTAAGAGTGAAGAAGACCCCCACACTTAGTTCCAATTGTCAAGGTTCAAACACACTAGCATACTTGTGTTTATTAAGTGTTTTGTTGATTATGAAGTGAAGAAGTGTTTTTTATTATTTGCACCTTCAACAAGTATTGCATTTAAGTCCCTCATACAAGATCAAATATGTAACACATTGACCTAAGATGGGCCATATGCTACACATTCTAAGATTACAAGAGAAGACCCCTTATAATCTTTTCTTTATATGAAAGGCCTAAATGCAATAAATGCCTACCTTTATTATATGTTTTGAATTTTCTTTGAGATGAGAAAAGAGACTCAAGAGAGGAGAAAAGGTAAAACCTATATGGACTAAGACTCAATCCTAATTGAAGATTAAAGGGAGTGATCCTAAAGGTTTGTGAGGTTTCAACCTAAAGTCTAAAGAAGGAAAGAATTAAACAATTCACTTCTAAAGTAGAAGATGAATTGTAATTCACAAAGGGAAAGTGATGAGTTATTAAAAGAAAGCACATAAGTGCTTAACAAAACACAAAATGGAATTGTAAAAGAGAAAGGATAGAAGTTGAATGTGGATTCCTTATCCACACTCAATTGAAACTTACCAAAGCCCCTACATGGTTAGTAAACATGTATAAGAAGTATAAGAAGTAAAAGAACATGTAATGCATCATAAAACTCAAAAGAATTAAATGAGAAAACAAATCCTAGAACCACAACCAGAATGGGCATCATATGGTCAACAAATGAATATCATCATACAAGTGCAAGTGAATAGGCAACAAACATCATCCATTAGTATTTAAACATGTTACAAGAAGAAAGGGTAGATGAAAGATGGAAAGAAATGAAGAGGACATGCATAAATGGAACATGTAAATCAACAACCAGAATTGAAACTAAATGGAAAATGGTTTATGAACATCTCAAAAGTATTTATGAATCAACTTCAAGACATTCAAGAAGTAATATAAGGAGAATTGAAATGAAAGTTCAAAAAGAAAGGGCAAACAATACATGTTAATGATACACAAAGTTCAAATTGAAATGAACATGTAAGGATGACATGTAATATGTACCAATGACCTATAATGTCAAGTGAGTAGTTCACAAAGTAGGCAAATGATCATGCAAGTATGTACAAAAGAAATCATGCAAACATGCACTAAAGTTAAAATGACATGACATGTATTATACTTCAAAGGTAATGCATCAAACAAAAATCAAATGGCCTCATGAAAATTATGAAAACATGGTATTGGAGTGCCTAGGTCAGAAATGCATCATACATCAAGATAGCATGTAAAAATTCAAAGCAAAAATGACTTCAAACCAAGCAATTAGGTCAAATTGAAACATCATGCAAAGTGGTACAAATATAGGCATCAAGACATGCGATAAAGTGACCTAAAAAATCAAACAAAAATCATCTAACATACTTAAATGTATTAGTGAATCAATGCAAAAATAATCATGTCAAAATAGTTGGTAATGAGCAAGAACAAAATTAAACAAATTCATGTATCATGCTTAGAATGCATCTAAGTGGAAATTCAAAGAAAATTATGGACCAGGGGTAAAAAGGTCATAAAATCAAGAAATAAAATCATGGAAAATTTCCTAAATGTTTTAAGAGTACACATGAATTTTTGTGGAATTTAATAATGCAATTTGGTATTTTTAAAAATTAAAAATCAAACGTGTAGAAAGAAATAAAAATGAAAAATATATGCAAAATGCAGGGGGGTATGAACATAGCAATTGGACAGTGCAAATTCATTGGGCTTTAAAAAAAGAGGAGGTGTGAATAGCAATCTGATTAGGTCCATTAAGCACGCAGAACATACTAACAAGCATGGACTCTCAGTCAACAAAATTGACTCCCTCATGGCCATTGTATCAAGTCATAGTCAAACGAAAGTCAAAGTAAACCAAATCAACGCGCACATGTGAATGACCACACAACATACAATGCACCACACCACAAAATGCTTAAGTGAAATCAGAAAAACGCACGTGAGGAGCACATGGATTTTAATGTGCTGTCATCATACAAGCCTTACGATCTTAGAAAATGGACGGACATGATTAAAACAAGACAAACCCTAGCAATTACAGTCACCGGCCGGAGGTGACCTCCGGTCACCTTCTCCGGTCACACCGCCACCGTCTGCAACCTCAATTCTCACCAAAATGCACAAATGTGGTATCAAAATGAAGCTCACGCTATGCACATCGTGAATCTACCATCATTTTCCACATAACAATCACACACAGAGAAAACAGAGGAGATTGAAGCAAGCCCTAAGTTGTGCACTATACCTCTAAAGGCCTATCAACTAGCCGGACAAGTTCTTGAGCTTATAAGAAGCTTCAAGAACCTGAAAACAACTTCACATTAGGTCTATAATGGTGGAGATTCGTACCTGAAGTTTTGAAACTTTGAAGTGTTCTTCAGAAAACCAGAGGTCTTGTCTCTTCTACAATCTTCACTTGGCCAAATAAAGGCTGAGATGTAGAACTTGATGATGATTCAATGGAAGTGAGTAATCCAAGCTTCAAGAACAAATGCACTGTTGTGAAATTGAGAGAATCAAGGAAAGTGTTGAAGTGGAATGAGCAAGATGAGCTCGAAAATTCTTGGCAATGGTGATGTTGAGAGTAAAGCAGAGAGAGTTCTTTGGAGAGAATGTGAAAGAATGAAGTTGAAAATGAAATTAGAGAGTGAGGTTTGGTTTTATAGTAAACTCTAACCATGGTTTAATGAGTGAGTTAACTGAGTTATGTGGAGTTAAGTGAGTCATCCCTAACTAACTGAGTCAAGTTAGTTAGGGAGAGCCATGATATGGTGTGGCTGGTTCATAATGTGTTACCATGTTCTTGCTGCTAAACTTCTATAGCAAGCTTCCAACCTTTCCCTCTTCATGTATAATTCGAGCAAGGGTGTGAGAGGTGCAGATATGTGTTGGTCTTAATGAGGCAGCACACATAAAACCTCTGTCATGTATTTGATGTATGTTTGAACCAAAATATTATGCAGCAAATCATCATGGTAACAGTGGGTGTTTGAGGGTGAATTTCTTCATGGTTAGTGAATGAAACAATGAAACATTGATGTCATTAGAAAGATGGTACATTGGGGAACAACATTGGTTTGCAAGCTGAAGTGAAATGAGGTCTCAAATATGCCTAAAAACAGCTATGAATGCATTGGTTCAAAACTGGTTGGTGGGCATGGCCAGAGGTTGGCTGGCATGGCTGGCATGGCACAAAATTTCAGCATAACCACCCTAACTTGAGGCCACTATTTCTCCGTCATACCTTGATCAGATGAAATTTTGTCCAACATGAAACTTGAAGAAGACATTACAAGGAACATTTTTGATGTTGACAAGTTTTTCATTTGAGGCCTTTAACCATGAGAAAAATGAGTGGACATTTGGCACACCAGGTGTTTGTGGAAATGACATGCGCATGACCTGAAACTTGCCCAAGCTGACTTGCATTTTGCCCAAGTTTCCCTCAACTTTGATCATCTATAACTCTCTCAATTTTTATCCAATGGAGATGTTCTACACATGGATTTGAAGCTTAAAACAAGATCTTTCATTGAGGCAGAGTGGATTTTTCATTTGGTGCTCCAAATTTGAATGGCCTTGGTTCAAACTCTGATGCAAAATGGCCAAAACTTGCTATTTTTAGTAACCCTTCTTCATCCAAAAATGGCAACTTTCCACATCTTGATTTTTCATGATTCCTTTGGAGTTTCTTGATCAAATTTTGTACATTGGACATATGTAACATGAATTTCATGAATTTGGCCTTAAAAAGTCAAGGGTTGACTTTTTCCTCTGATTATTTGACTTGGCCCCAAATTCCTTGATTTTTTATCTTTCTTCCAATTGAATCACTTCTAACACCAATTGAGATGCAATCTTCCACATCCATATACCTAGGGACATATAGGAAACCATGACATCAAATCTTGCCCAAAAAAGCAAAGATTCCCTGATTTAAATGGAAACCCTAATTTTGGCCCCCTCTGGTTAGGAGGTAAAAGTGCAGTCTCCAATTTCAAATTCCTCAGAGTATGTTGTGTATCTTCTTAAAGGATGATGAGATATACCATTTGAGGATGATTTTGGATCAATGAGCTATCTCTTTTGAGGGTTTTCCTTCAATTTTTGAACCTCTTGCATAGTGAAAGATGTAGTGCTTCAATCTCCCATTGAATCTCACTTCCTTGAGGTTTTGGATGATCAATTGAGATAGTATGATACATGAGAGACCTCTTGGCTTGCCTAGAGCCAACTTGATTGACCTTTTTGTGCTTTGAATGATTCCTTGATTGTCCACCTTCCACCTGATCACATGCCCTGATGGTAAGAAGGATGCCATGCTTCATTTTTCTATGTTGAATGCAATGTAATGTTAATGAGGTGGATATGATATGATAAATGATAATGCCATGCTATGATGACAAAAGGGGAGAGCAAATTTTGGGGTATTACAATGAGGATTTTCATCTCTCATGTCATCTGGTGAAGATATTTAAATAGGGGCAACTGTTGTACCCCAAATTTTACCCTTATATCCATTGATTTCTTGCATATCATATTAGGTCAATCATATTGCATGGTTAACCTTTTTATCAGGTTTTGTTTGTGTTTGTTTCATTTTTATCAGGTGTTATCTTAAGAAGATTCAAGAGGTGATTAATCAAGATTTTGGATGGAGCATTGAATCAAGCAAGTCTCTAAGAGATTGTCTCCACAACCCTAACCATGATCCTCTCTATAACCAAATTTCTACCCTCAATTATCATTTTGTATTCCTAACCAATTTCAATACACCTTCATTAACCAACTTTATCCATAACCATATCATTTATCAAATTCACCTTTTATTCATCTATTATTTGTTTTCCTAAACTATTTCCTTTTTATAACAAAGAAGAAAGAAAAATCAATTCTAATTTTTGTCCATGAGCCCACCTTGGTAAGCCCATCGTGACCAAAAATGTGTTACCAACTACATGTGGAAATGAATTCATTGCCAATGACCAATAAGGATCAGGCAATGTTTGTTTTGACTTTTCAACTCAATTGCCAACCAATGAAGAGGCGACGCGTGGACATTAAGGAAACAAAACATCCAAATTGCTTCCTTCTCCTTGAAGCGCTTGCGAATTGCAGATTGAAGAGAGAAATTCAAAACACGAGCATATCAAATTCATTCTGAAATCATTTCAACTCAATCCTTTGGCGCGGTTTATCATTTGGAATTCTCCAAGAGCATTGCCCGTTTAAGCTTTCAACGGTTTGCTTCACTAAAAGGGCTTCTAAAGCATTGCTAGTTTCAGCATACGACCTCTTCTCGTCTGCGAACTCTTCACGCCATCCCCAATCATTACCTCATCTGATACCCCTCCATATGACATCAAACGAGGAGCTCTGAACCAATACATAAAGTGGTGAATTGACCCTGTAACCTCTGAGATTTTGGCAGCATAAGCAGCGCATTTGTCTCCAAGAGTTGGACCATTTTTTAATTCAAAAAACAGACGTTGTAACCTTGGCTTCTACTCAGCACTCCAAGTGTTTGTGTTTTGGACTCACACAACCCAAGCTCTTTGGTTCAGCCTATAAAAGGGACTCGCTTCTACACCTCAACTCACCAACAACTCTCACAAAACACTAAAAAATCCTCTGAAGTTCCATAAGTTTCGAGCAAGCAAGTTGAAAGGTGTTCTAGGAGAGCTTTGGAAGGAAACCAATCAGGATAATTGAAGACAGTGGACATTACTCCACTTGGTATCGTCTTCTGTCCCTCTTGTTAAACTTGCTCATTTAATACCATTATGTCATATGCATCTTGCTATTCTTTTACTTATACATCTTGTTATTCTTTTGCATATGCATCTTGCTAACACATGCTTGAAGATGTCGTTTATGTGCCAATGACTTGAGTTCATAAAATTGATGATGTTGTTCATTGACTTGATATACATGCTTGATTTTGTGTTATGCTACCTCTGTCTTTGTTCATTAAATGGCTGCAACTATAAATTCTCATTGTGGTATTATACTGTCAAGATTGATGTTTGATTTTGTTAACCTACTTGGATGTCGTATGTACTTAAATGTGATGTTGAGACAAGAGACTTGTGAACCTTTGTTCCTCTTTGTAGTTCTGATATGTTCCTAAGTTGTAGTATGCTTGAACCTATCTATCTTTGTTGTTGGCTTAATAAGTTGATTGGTATTGTTAAGTTGTTCTTGGTAAAGTAGCACTAGTTCTTTTTCTGCCACCATTAATATATGAGTATTTGGTATACTCAGTCATGTTTTTAAACTTTGTCATTGTGGATGTTTGTTGTTTTAAGGTTGATAATTTTTGTTCACATTTGTATGCACCATTGTCTTTGTCATTGTTGATGATTGATCATGTGTTTGAGTTTGGATTGATTGAACTGTTAACATATGCAAGCCACTGGCTTGTGTTACATCTTCTTTGGAATGATTTTGTTTTAATATGTGTTTAAGGCTTATGATTATGAATGTGGAGTTTAGGATAAAAGTTGTGTTGTTGATGATCATGTGCTTCATTATTCTATGACATGTCATACTATACCATTTCATTTTTATATGCTAAGGATATTCTTTTGGAACTGTTAATCTCAGAAGTTATGCTTTGGTGATGTTATGATTTGTTCTCTATCTTAACATTGTGCTCATGATGTGTTTCTAGCCTTGATATGCTTTTAGCATGTTCCTAAGTTATGGTTCTTTGATACATCTATATGCCTTTAACATTTACTAAACCACATCGAACCTAGTCCATATTTATGTGATAAATGTGCTTGCATAATTGCTGCCTAATTTGGTTTTCACTAAGTCCTATGCTACTGTCTGTGTTAAAGTGATACCTTCTGATTGAATTTGAATTTGGTTGCTTTGCTGTCTTGTAACATGTCCTATTCTTGAATACATATGGAGCTTTTGACCATCATGATGTTTGTGTATTTATCATTGTAAACATGACTAGCTCATGCTTGTATCAACATGATAAGTGTAGCTTCTTGTGTATTTGTTGCTTATGCCTAGTTGCTACTTGATTTAGATGACATCATGTATGAACCACTCTGTTTAGATTCTTGCTTTATGGTAATGCCATGTGCTAAATGCTATGAACCTAAATAACTTGCATTGACATTGTGTGATTGGTGTACCTTTGATTCAACTTTGACTTAAGATCTATCACTATGCTTTCTACCTTCATGTTTGAATGCATTTTTCCTTGACATCATGTGACATTATGACTGACTTGCTTGCTTGTGATCTGACCTAGATATGCATTTAGGATGTATGAACTCTGGTTGTATTTTGTTTTGTATGCTAGCATTGGTATTTGCTATCTTTGTCTTGTGGAATGTACTATGACTGACCTGAGTGTTGTTTAGTTGTCAGCACTGATGTTTTGTTGGTTGATGTTTTACCCCATGATATCATCCTATTGTGACTCCCATTTAGCATGTTTCTAGACCAGTCACTGATGTTTGTGTCTACCTTGGGGTGTGTATTTGTTTTACTTGTCTTTCTTCTTTGTTTCACAAATAGATTAACATGTTGAATTGTTATTTGAACTTTAGAGTATCTTTGGAACTAAATGCCATGCCCCTAACCTATCTCATGTGTGTTTACATGTTAAATTCATAACCTTGTCAATCATGTGTTTTTAGTTCTAAAATAACTTTGTTACTCTTCACTAAACATGCTAAAGTCCCGAAGATGCCTTGATACACAATGAACTAACCTCATTGCCATGCTAATTTGGATATACATGTTTGTTTGTTTGTTTGCTTTCCAAGATGTTTTCCTTTAAGTAAACCTCCTTTAACATGCTGCCGCTATGGCTGTGTTAGTTTTTATTGCTTGGTTCATCCAAGTGATTGTTGTTTTGATGTCCAATATGTATGATAAGCACTTATTTGGTTTTTAATTTGTATAGCCATTCTTGGTTTTGAAATGTTAACTGTTGCTGCAGTGCTTGGTGACCTATGAATCTTGTTATCTTGTTGGTGTGCTAGTTTTGTTTGTAGGGTATCTTATCTCATGAGCTAATCACTTTGTGAAATGTAACTGCCCTATTGATATGTTGTTTTCTGTCACTAACTGCTTATGTTGTTGATACTGTTGCCATCATTTCCTTAGCACTTTTTGATACATCTCTGACCTATCTTTGTTTTAACCACTCATTGTGATTTTGGACTTTGAACAATGTCTTTTGAACTGGTTGCATCATGCCCTAACATGTCCTTTGTTTTCATGCATTTTAAAACTTATCATCTTGTCAATCGTGTGATTTAAACCCTAAACATCTCTGCTACCTTACTTTGAGCATGCTAAAGTCTTAAGATTATTTTGGTAAACATGAACTAAAACTTGCCATCATGTTATAGATTCTTCAGTCTTCATGTGTTTGATTCATTGTATTCAAAGTATGTCCTTACATGATTTTCAATGGAGTGTGTTGAATATACTTTTTGCTTGCAGCCACTGCTGTAAGAAATTATCACTCTACCCATTCAAACATTCCTAACTTTATGTCCATAGTGCTTGCTTGATATCCCATATGTGTGGCTATTTATTACATTCAATGTGTTGGATATATTGCTGCTATGTTTGTGTGATTTCATTGGTTAAACATCCAATTGTTCTCACTTTTTGGATTTATAGGACAAGCCTTTGCTTAATGTTTAGTGTGCGTGGAATTTCATGATTTCAAGTTTAGAATACATGCCTTCTGTTTCATTTGGTTTGACAATGGCTGCTAATGAATGGCATGGCATGGATATTACTATCGTGAGTAGTTTGATGTTGGTTGGTTTGTGTGGTTCATTTGAAATAGGCGCGCAAGAAAAGGTTATGTGTTTATTGAGTTGGTTTCATTTCCGGATGTAACAGCCACCCCAGTGGCAAGCACACACTATCACACGCCCTTGCAACCCTTAGGATTGGGGTTCGAATCCCCCCTCGCCCCAGTCCTTTTGTTTTTTATGATTTTCGCCCAATTTCATATATGTAAGTGTGTTTCCATTATACATTCAGATGTGCGCGTTGGCCTGGTGGTGTTGGTTTTGAACTGTAGGCAAAAGGACCTGGGTTCAATCCCTAGGAGCACCCTTTCCTTCTTTTTTATGACTTGTTTGTTTTATTTATTTTATAGTTTATGTCTTAATTTTCAAAATTCCATAACTTGCTTATTTTCCATCCTTTTTCTTCCGTTCTTTTTGCTATATTCTTCTAATTAAATCTACTTTAATATAAAAATAAATAGTTAGAAATGTTTTATCCTGTTTGCTTTTATTCATGTTATTTGGAAACTTTTCTAAGGTTTTATTATACCCTCTTTATTTATCTTGCCCTATTACCTTTGTTTATCATGCTTGATCATATCTAATGTGTGATTCTAACTTTGCTTTGATATCATAATTTTATCTCATCTCATTATCTTATTCATTTATTATTACATTGTCATATTTGCATTATAACTCTTTATCTTTTAGTAATTTTATAATTGCTATCTTTCCCCCCATTCCAAAGGGAGATCATTTTAATATTGACTCATGAAGTCATTAACAACCACCTTACCTTTATCATTTTAGGTTTACCCTTATTTCTTGGCCTCATGAGAGCCAATTAAATCATAACTTAGAAATAGATTGGAGTTTTGAACTCTATGTGGTTCTCATCATCATGAGAACTCACTTTCCCCTTTATAACTTAGATTTAGAGAGTTATTGTGAACTCTAAAATGAGCTCATACTCATTTCCCCTTGGAACTTTGGCCATAGTCAATGGTTCCTCTCCTTCACCCTTAGATCGGTGAACTACGGATACTCTGATTCCACTCTCGTAAGGATACGTAGGCGCAAAGTGCGATACTTTGTCGAGTATACTTAGATACTAACCCCTAGGGTTTCAACCTTTAGCATAGCACCCTTAGCAAGCGAGTAAGATATAACAAGTTAGAACAAGAGGTTCCCGTAGAGTACTACGGACGTTTAGGATGCTAATACCTTCCCTAGGCGTAACCAACCCCCGAACCTTAGATCTCCCCCCTTTAGGTTTTTCTCGATCTTGAACCTTTCCCTTGGATAAATCAAAGTCGGTTGTGAATTCAAAGTTTTGTGATGCAAGTTGATTAATAGCTTGTTATCCGATTCTCACCGCAACATAAATGGCGATTTCACTGGGGATACTTATTTTTGAGGGTTAAACCCATCTTGTTTTGCTTGTTTTACTTATACTTGCTTACTATATTTGTGTATATCTGTTTGATTGCATATATATATGCCTTGCTTGAGTTTTTTTTTTGTTGGCTTGGTTCTTGAGTGGTGAGATAAATCCTAACCCGGATTTGAGTGCATTTAGGATAGGATGATGGTATATTCAAGGAGGCTTCGAGGGAGTCGAATCCTGAAAAAGTTAACTTGAGACACCATCACTCAGTTGAGGCCCTCTTGAGAGTCTAGTCATGTTGAACGAATTCGTTCTTGAAAACGTGCTACTCTCGACCTAGGTGCCCTTGATATTGAGGACCGTAGTTACCAAACCCCACTTAGCCTTTTTAGGATGTAGTGTGGTGACCATGATGGAGTCTATTTCTGAATTGGTTGTCACGCGATACTACACTCAGACGAGATTCTCTTGAGAATTTTATTGATTACCAAGTCAACTGGGAAATCGATAAAATCTGAAAGATGGGTTGTCGACTCTGGGAACTTCTTAGAACCCTATTCAGCAGATGAAAACCAGTAGTCCATACCAATGGGAAGGGTGAACCCTAGCTCCATGCTTAAACCTATCCCCTTTTGTTTGTGCTTTGTTTGTGATTTGTTTGTGCTTTGTGTGTGCTCTGCATTCATACATCATAAGCATTCATGTTGCATCTGTTTCATGGAACTCAGATTTCGTTTCTTATATCAGAGGGATATCATGGATAGCTCAAGAAGAAACACTATCAAATACAATTTCAAGAGTCCAAAATTGGATGACCTAAGGAAATTGGGAGATTTGCTAATAGACCCTGAAGGATTCATAAACAGATATGGGAAGTTGTGGGTGTTGTTGAAGAAGACCATTGATGAAGGACTCCTCTCAACTCTGCTTCAGTTTTATGATCCAAAGTATCACTGCTTCACGTTTCCTGACTATCAACTCTTACCCACCCTTGAGGAATACTCTCAGATAATTGGTTTACCTATCAAGGATGAGTCCCCATTTCCTATCTTCGAGAAGGATCCTAAAGAGGAAGAAATAGCCAAGGAAACCCATCTGGAGTTAGTTGACATCAAAAGTAATTTAATCTCTAAGGGAGGAATTTTTGGGTCAACTGCTAAGTTCTTGATTGAAAAGGCTCGTTACTTTGCTAAACACTCTAACCGGGATGCCTTTGAAGCTGTTTTTGCATTGCTCATCTATGGACTTTTCCTGTTCCCGAACATTGACAACTTTGTGGATCTGAATGCAATCAAAATCTTCTTGAAACAGAATCCGGTACCTACCCTGCTTGCTGAAGCTTATCACTCAGTCCATACAAGAAACGCTCATAAAAATGGACAGATTACTTGCTGTGTCCTCATATTGTATAGATGGTTTATTTCGCATCTACCGAAGGCGGGCACATTCTGGGATTCCAAAAAAGGATGGTGGTCTCAGAAGATTATGGCACTCTCCTATGCAGACATTGACTGGTATAATAGGGTGTATGATGGAATCCTGATTATATATAGTTGTGGAAATTATGGCAAAGTGCCTCTTCTTGGCATTAAAGGTGGAATCAGCTACAACCCTGTATTAGCACGACGCCAATTAGGGTATCCTTTAGAAGATAAACCTCTCAGTGTTCATGTGGAAAATATCTACTTTGAAGCATATGACAAGAACAAAGAACAGAAGAAGTTGATCTTGAACGCTTGGGGTAGCAAGCACAAAAGAGGAAGAAGTTCTTTGGGAAAACCCAACTGTGTGTCCTTGGAGCCCTACCTCCAATGGGTCAGAAGAAGAGCTATAGAGTTAAATATGCCCTACAAAAGGCAAGAACCGATTACCTTGAAGAAAGAACTTGTTTTATACTTCATGTCAAAGGAAGAAGAGCTGGAGATTTCTTTAAGACAAGCCCAACGGTCAGAAGAAGCCTGGAAGCTCAAATATCAAGTGGTTATTGAAGAAAACCTAGAACTCCAAAAGCAGCTACAGATCAAGAATGAAGAGTTGCTCTCATGCAAGAAGAGAAAGGCCCTGGAAGATCCAAGCTCCTCTAACACTCAGCCCCCTACTTGGAAATCCATTCTTGACAACCTCATTGCAGAAAGGGATCAGATGGAGAAAGAAATCAGAAGACTCAACATGAGACTCTTAGGAGAATTTCCTTAGGGCTTTCTAGCTTTTATTTAAGTTTATGTTTAGGGCTCTTGAAAGTGTATCAACTCTTGTAATTCACTTTATTTAACGAAAATGAGGTCTTTTGATATCTCTTGATATTCTGCGAGTGTCTGAGTTCCATGAAACTTTGCATTGCATTGCATTCTCCGCTAAACTATCAAGTTACTAATTTTAATTTGCAGATTTTGTAGAAATGGATGCTACAGGGAAGAGAGTTTGGCCTTATTTCTTTGAACTACCGGAGGTGGAGCGTTTGTTGTGGTTAGGAGAGATGGTTGAGGACCAGTCAGCTTTTGCTGATAGATATGGATGCATCATTCCACTGATGAAGACACCAGTAACTGTAGGGCCCCTTGAAGTTTTGGTCAAGTTGTATCATCCCGCGTACCGTTGTTTTGTATTCCCTGAATTCCAATTGGTGCCAACCCTGGAGGAGTTCTCAGCCATGATAGGAATTCCAGTCAGAGAAGCTCCCATCTTTTCTGGGATTGAAGAAATGCCTTCTGCCAGAGACATTGCCAGAGTAACCAGAATCAGATTATCTGACATCCAGGCTAACTTGACCATCAAAGGAGGAAAGCGTGGACTGCCTGCTCGGTTCTTGTTGGAAAAGGCTCTGTACTTCAGAAATAGAGGAAGTGAGGCTTTGTTTGAGTCAACCCGAGCTCTGATGATATATGGTTTGTTTCTGTTCCCAAATGCCAAGAACTTTGTGGATACCCAAGCCATTCAACTTTTTACAGTAAAAAATCTGGTCCAACACTGCTAGCTGATGTTTATCATTCCATACAGACCAGATACACAAGAGGCTGTGGGCCAATTGTCTACTACGTAGCCCTCTTTTACAAGTGGTTTATTTCTTATTTGCCGAAGACTCCAACTTTCTAGGAGGTCGAAGATTGTAAGATTTTGTCCAAAAAGCTTATGGAATTGAAGCATACCGACAGTGAGTGGTATGATTCAACTGAGGAAGGAATTATTATAATCCATAGCTGTGGGGATTGCCCCAACGTACCTCTCATGGGGAGAAATGGTTGTATCAATTACAACCCTGTCCTTGCACGCCGCCAACTGGGTTATCTGAAGGAGGGAATCCCAGATGATGAGGATATGCGGATGATGTTTTATGATCGGAGAGGAGGTTTTGAAATGAAGATGCGGTTGGAACGCGCTTGGCGCCAAATTAACAGACAATTATGGAAAGATGAATGCCCAGACACAGAGGCCCATTTGCAATGGTCTCTTGATATAGCTCGTGTAATGATGAAGCCACATCCTCACCGTGAATCACCTGCCAAGACAAAGCAGAGGATGGTGGAAGAATTAGGAGAATTAGTTCTTGCAAGAGAGGAGACACAAGAACATATCAGCAAATTGATGAGAGTAATTAATGGAGGAGAGGGATCATCAAACAGTGGATTCAATCCTTAGTATTACTGTTGTTATTTCCTTTGTTGTTAATGTTCCTCTTTTGATGTATTTCTACTTATGTACTTGGAGTATGAGGATACACCGCTCCTGATGTAATGTTCACCAGACTCTTGAATGAAGAAGTTTATTTTTATCAAGAAATCTATTGTTTATATTATTTGCAAACTTTCTTTGGTTTCTTGATAGTTTAGCTTGCATCTGCATATGCATCCTCATCTGCATCTTCATGTGCATTTTCTTCCTTGTCTTTGTCTCATGTCGCCGTGTTCTCTCCAGAATCGTCACACGAAATCCCAGACTAAACTACAACACTCTGGCCCAAGCTCGATTCAGGATGTCAGAGGCATACAGAGAAATGGACAGAGTCAACAATAAGCTGAATGAGATACGAGGAGGAATGGGACAAATCCTCGAGGCAAATAATGTTATGAAAGAAAAGATGGACACCCAGACCACTGTGGTCTCTGAAATCGTCACCACAACGGTAGAACCTCCTATCATCCCTGTCACAAGCCATACCTTGGGCATGCCCATGGATTTTATCCGTGCTACAGTTCCTTTATCCACACAGCAAACAGTTCCTTTGGTCAATGAGGCTCTGCAAGCTATTCCTACATATGCTCCACCAGCAGTACAAACGCAAGTGCATTCGGTTTTCCATAACCAACATCCCTACGATTACGTTGATGTGTCAGAAGAAGGGGATGATAGACATGAGAAATTGAGAGAAAGTGTTGAAACAATGCAGAGGAAGATGAAGGCAATGAAGTTAAGTAATGCTTTCAGTACTGACATCAAAGACATGTGTTTGGTTTCAGATTTGGTAATTCCACCCAAATTTAGGTTACCAAGTTTTGAGTTATACTCAGGGGCCACATATCCCAAATCCCATTTGATCATGTACTACCGAAGAATGGTCGCACACGTAGGTAATGACAAGCTGATGATCCACTGTTTCCAGGACAGTTTGAAAGGGGCTGCTGCTAAATGGTATTTGAGTCTAGACCAGTCCCAAGTCCGTTGTTTCCAGGATGTGACTGATGCTTTTGTGAAACACTACAAGTACAATATGGATCTAGCTCCTGACCGTAGACAGTTATTGAGTATGGCCCAGAACGGTACTGAGACCTTCAAAGAATATGCACAACGTTGGAGAGAGACTACTTCTCAGGTCGAACCACCTTTGACAGAGAAGGAGTTGGCTAATTGGTTTGTAGACACAGTAAAACCTGAATTTTATGAGAGAATGATCAGTAGTGTCAGTGCTAATTTTGCTGATATTGTTACCATTGGCGTGAAGGTAGAAGCTGGATTAAAGAGAGGAAAAGTAATCAGTTCTCCGAGCAGTTCAACTGGCGTCAGTACTAAGAAGTCTCCGAGTCATTCTCACAAGAAGGGGGAAAGAGAAACTAATGCCGTTATGGCAGGAAAGACCCAGAGCCCTCGATGGAAACAACCAATGTACCAGCAACAGCAGAGACCAAACTTCTTGCAGCATCAAATCTACCAGATGCAGTATACTCAGCAACCCTGCGTAGCTGCTGTTACACCTACTTTCAATCACCAAGCAGCGCAGCAGGTGTCGGCTTATCAACAAATAGCCTATCAGCAATGGCCTAAAAACCAGAACTATCATCAACCAAGACCACAGGTTCCACAACAGAATTCTCCCCACAAGAGGCAAGGAGGAAAGCCAACATTTCCACCTATACTAATGTCATATACAGAGCTCTATCCTTCATTAGTGGAGCAAGGGTTGATCGTTACTAGACCTTTGGGACCACCAACCGAGAAATCCATGCCTTTCTTCAACCCAAATGCAACTTGTGCTTTTCATCAAGGAGGCGCTGGTCACGGCTTGGAAGGTTGTTTAGCGTTGAAGAATGTAGTGAAGGTTTTGATGGAAAAGAATATCCTTTCGTTTGCTGATAATCAACCAATTGTGAAAAACAATCCTTTGCCTACCCATGGGAATACTAACGCCATCGAAGATGAGAAGGATGAGGTATTAGTTTTAGATGTAACAAAAATCAAGACCCCTATCAAGATTTTTCATGCTAAGTTATTTAAAGTTGGGTTAGTTGAAGTTTGTCATGATGACTGTGAAGAATGTAATGTCAGTACCAAGGGCTGCCTTTTATTCCAAAATGATGTTCAGTATCTGGTCAATGAAGGCTTCCTACAAGTGTTCAGTAAAGAAAAGGGAAACAAAGTTGCAGCAATCGAGCCTGTATTCAACTTACCAAAGCCAAAAGGGCAGGTATCTGAGTCCAACTTACCTAAGTCTGGTTATGTAGTTCCAATATTTAATAAACCAGTTCCAATTTCCAACAAACCAGGAATGAATGATACTTCCACCCTTAATCATTCCAAGCAACGTGACATCCGACAACCTGTTCCATTTAGGTTCAGAGGAACCAAGGTCGTGCCATAGGTCTATGAGAATGTTATGAGTAGCAGAAGACGAGAAGACGTGATTCCAAGGAAAGAGGTGGGAATCGCTGTTGAAGACGTAGTTCCAAGGAAAGAGGTGGGAACTACTGTTGAAGAGGTGGCCAATATAGTTAGAACTGGGAAGATGACCCGAAGCGGTAGGGTATACACTTCTTCTTCCAAAGAAACCACACCCAAGGAAACTGTTGTCCCCACACCGTCTAGAGACAAAGGAAAGGAGGTGATTTCTCGAGAAGAAGACGAAGAGTTCCTAAGAATTATCAAAAGGAGTGATTACAAAGTAATAGATCAGCTCCATTAGACACCATCCAAGATTTTGATCTTATATCTGTTAATCAATTCACCAGTTCAGAGATCAGCTCTGCAGAAAGTGTTAGCCCAGGCACACGTAGCTCAAGATATAACAGCTGGACAGTTTGACCATGTCGTCGCCAACATCACAACTTGTAACACTCTTAGTTTCAGTGACGAGGAGTTACCTCGAGTTGGGAGGAATCATAATTTACCTTACATGTATCAATGAAGTGTTAGGAGGATACGATGGCTAGAGTTATCGTAGATACCGGTTCATCATTGAATATTTTGCCAAAAAGAACTCTCAACAAACTGTCTTACCAAGGAGCTATAATGAGACCCACCTCTCTTATTGTCAAAGCTTTTGATGGTTTAAGAAGATCGGTGATGGGAGAGATTGAGCTACCTGTCCTAATTGGCCCTCAAATATTCAATATCCTTTTTCAGATCTTGGATATCAACCCTACCTATAGTTGTTTGTTGGGTAGGTCATGGATCCATGAGGCTGGCACTGTAACCTCTACCTTACATCAGAAGATGAAGTTTGTGGCAGATGAGAAGTTAGTTATTATACTTGATGAAGAGGACCTGATGGTCAGCAACTTGTCCTCGTTTCGTTACATTGAGGCGGATAAAGAGGCTTTGGAAACTTCTTTCCAGGCTCTTGAAATAGCAAATGCCGTTATTATTGATTATAAGGAACCAGTGGCCTCTGATTGTCCATCTTTTGCTTCTTTCAAAAGCATTTAATCTGCTTTACGAGGAGGAGTACCTGAAGGCTGGGGCAAGATCGTCGAAGTTCCAGAAAGGGAGAAGTACCAAGGGTTGGGTTACAAACCAACTTTTGAGGGAAGAACTGCTCTAACAAAAGGAAGACCAAGGACCATTCAAGAAGTGTTCGTCAGTGGAGGCTAGCAAGTCCATGCAATTATTGAAGACACTGAAGACGAAGATATCAACTATTTGTGTTTCGGTGTGACGCTGCTTTAAGTAATTGGGAAGCCATTGAGATACCCACTTTGTACCCTATGACAGAAGTGATTCCCAAACCCGTTGTATTCAATGACCCTACTCTCACTATCGACTTTGATTCACCCATTTATCAAGCTGAGGAAGAAGAAGATTATGAGATCCCCGATGATTTGGCAGAAATGTGTGAGTATCAGTACACAGATCTTCATCCACACGAAGAGAAAGTTGACGTCATCAACATTGGCACTGAAGAAAAGAGGAAAGAGGTCAAGATTGGGACAATGCTTGGGGCAGAGATCAGACAACGGCTAGTCCTGCTTTTGGAAGAATATGTAGATGTGTTTTCTTGGTCTTATCAAGACATGCCTGGTTTGGATACAGACATAGTAGTTCATAAGCTACCACTTAAGCCTGAAGTCCACCCGTGAAGCAGAAGCTCCGTAGAAGTAGAGCTGACATGGCTCTCCAAATCAGAGATGAGGTTAAGAAGCAACTGGATGCAGGATTCTTGGCAATGTCAAAGTATCCAGAATGGGTAGCCAACATCGTGCCAGTTATGAAGAAAAATGGTAAAGTGCGAATGTGCATAGATTACAAGGATCTTAACAAAGCTAGTCCCAAGGACGATTTCCCCCTACCACATATTGACACTCTTGTGGATAATACAGCCAAGTTTACAGTTTTCTCCTTCATGGACGGTTTCTCCGGTTACAATCAGATTAGAATGGACCTAGCTGATATGGATAAAACTACATTTATCACCCCGTGGGGAACCTACTGTTACAAAGTTATGGCCTTTGGTTTGAAGAACGCATGGGCAACTTATCAGAGAGCAATGGTGACTTTATTCCACGACATGATCCACAAGGAAATTGAAGTATACGTGGATGATATGATTGCTAAATCCCAAGGTGAAAAGGAACATTTGGACCATCTTTTGAAGTTGTTTAAGAGACTCCGAAAGTATCAGTTGAAGTTGAATCCAGCCAAATGTACCTTTGGTGTCAGGTCAGGGAAATTGCTTGGTTTTATCGTTAGCCAAAAAGGAATTGAAGTAGATCCTGACAAGGTACGAGCTATTCAAGAAATGCCAGCTCCAGAGACTGAATCACAAGTGAGAGGATTTCTGGGTCGTTTAAACTATATATCCAGATTCATTTTAAATATGACTCCAATTTGTGAACCGATCTTCAAACTGCTTCGCAAAGACCAGACTGTAGAGTGGAATTCTGATTGCCAACAAGCTTTTGAAAAGCTCAAGAACTATTTGCAAGAACCACCTATTCTGATTCCTCCTATTCCTGGAAGACCTCTCATCATATACATGATTGTTTTAGAGGGATCCATGGGTTGTGTATTGGGCCAACGTGATGAAATTGGTCGTAATGAACATGCCATTTATTACCTGAGTAAGAAGTTTATTGGTAGTGAAAGTCGTTATTCACTGCTTGAGAAAACCTGTTGTGCCTTAGCATGGGCCACCAAACGTTTGAGACAGTATTTGATATGTCACACTACTTTGTTGATCTCGAAAATGGATCCAATAAAGTATATATTTGAGAAGCCTGCTCAAACAGGAACACTTGCCTGTTGGCATATGCTATTGTCAGAATATGATATCCAGTATGTACCTCAGAAGGCTATCAAGGGAAGTGTATTATCAGAATACCTTGCAGATCAGCCAGTTGAAAATTATGAACCTCTCAAGTTTGATTTCCCAGATGAAGACATCATGGTAGTAAAAGATTGTGAAGAGCCTGGCCCTGATGAAGGTCCTGAAGCCAGTTATAGATGGAAGATGATGTTTGATGGTTCTTCCAATTTTAAAGGACATGGTGTAGGTGTTGTATTGATAAACCCTGATGGTGGTTATACTCCTTTCACAGTAAGGTTGGACTTTGGATGCACAAACAATATTGTTGAGTACGAAGCGTGTATTTTGGGTCTAGAAGCTGCAATTGACCTTGGAATCAATGTTCTCGAAGTTATGGGTGATTCTGCTTTGGTCATTTACCAAGTCAAGGGTGAATGGGAAACCAAGGATGAAAAACTCATTCCCTACTGTGCTTACGTTATGGAATTGATTAAGTGTTTTGATGAAATCACTTTTCGTCATGTACCTCGTACTGAAAATCACATAGCTAACTCCCTAGCTATGTTAGCTTCAATGTGGCAAGTCAGGTTTCACAATGAAGCACCTCTCATCAATATCGACAGCAAGACTGAACCTGCTTATTGCCAGTCAGTTGAGGAAGAGACAGATGGGAAACCAGGGTTTCACGACATCATGAATTATCTGAAGACTCGGGAATACCCTGCCAATGCTTCCAATCTTGATTAGAAAACTTTGCGAAGATTGTCATCCAAATTCTTTCTCAGTAACAATGTGCTTTACAAGAGGAATCATGACATGGTCCTGCTAAGATGTGTTGATAGACGAGAAGCAGACCTGTTGATTCACGACATTCACGAAGGAGCCTTTGGCACTCACGCCAACGGATATGCCATGGTTAAGGAAATTTTGAGGGCTAGATATTATTGGTTGACTATGGAAGCCGATTGCATCCAATACGCCAGGAAATGCCATAAGTGCCAGATCTACGCTGATAAGATGCATGTTCCTCTGACCTTGTTGAATGTGTTGTCGTACCCTTGGCCTTTCTCTATGTGGGGCATTGATATGATTGGAGCTATTGAGCCAAAAGCTTCTAATGGTCATCGTTTCATTTTAGTGGCCATTGATTATTTCACCAAATGGGTTGAAGCTGCTTCTTTTACCAATGTGACCAAGCAAGTAGTTGCCCGTTTCCTCAAGAATAATATCATCTGTCGTTATGGAATTCCCAACAGGATCATCACTGATAATGGAACAAATCTGAACAACAAAATGATGAAAGAGTTGTGTGACAATTTCAAGATTGGGCATCACAATTCCTCACCTTACCGTCCCAAGATGAATGGAGCTGTCGAAGCTGCTAATAAAAACATCAAGAAGATCCTGCAGAAAATGGTCAAGACCTATAAGGATTGGCACGAGATGTTACCTTTTGCTTTGCACGGATACAGAACTTCGGTTCGAACCTCGACAGGGGCAACCCCTTTTTCTCTGGTATATGGAATGGATGCGGTCCTCCCCATCGAAGTGGAGATACCATCTTTAAGAATCCTGATGGAAACTAAGCTTGACGAAGCTGAATGGGTTAGGGAGAGATATGACCAACTGAACCTCATTGACGAGAAGTGACTGACTGCTATGTGTCATGGTCATCTGTATCAGAAAAGAGTGAAGAGGGCTTTTGACAAGAAGGTCCGTGTTCGGGAATTTCGAGAAGGAGAGCTTGTACTCAAGAAGATTCTGCCATCTCAGAGGGATGCTCGTGGAAAATGGGCACCTAACCATGAGGGTCCATTTGTGGTAAAGACTGTATTTTCAGGAGGTTCTTTATTCCTCGCAACAATGGATGGTGAACAGCTCACACACCCTGTAAATACTGACTCAGGACGAAAGTATTACGCTCTAGAATTTAGATCCTCTTGTCTACATCAGCAGCATAGAATTCTAGAATTTAAGTCATTAGGGAGTTGGTCATTGAATATAATGTAATCCTTTCCCATTGCCGTTTTTCAATTGTAATGATCCATGGAACTTCGCTATTGGCAAGTTACCTTTCTAATGAAATCAGATCTTTGAGCCTTTGTTTGTTTGATTTTTATCACTACTCTGATATTTTTCCTTGTTATGCAAAACTTTGCTTATTTAATTAATAGTGGTTTTAAAAGCGGAAAATGTTTTGAAAACTTTGAACTCTTTTTGTTGTTAAAGATGTTTGATTAATGCTTTAACAATGGCTAACCACTAAGGACGTTTCACCAGTGTCTATGTAAGATGTTTGTTGAAAGTTGTTTCCCCAGTAAATTAAAGATGTTCTCACTTTGGTTTTAAGACTGATTACCTACTCATATTCAGTGTGATTTCCTGTAGTGGACACAGTGTTTTCCCTTTTGCTGTTCTCGGTCTGTCGTTTCTTGCATATCATTGAGCATTCACATCATACCATAGCATTGAGCATCTTTGCATTTGGGTGTTTCGTTTGTGTGGCTTTTGTTTTTGTTTCTTTTTCCTCTTTGTGGGTCTTTGGTTCTTTGTCTTTATTTTGCTTGTGTCCGGTTTCTTCGACTCTGGGAGCCAGATTTTGACCCTTTGTGCAGAATTCCCCAGGAAGTCTAACCTGCAACTGTTCTGTTACCTATATCACTTCATTTGGATGCCTAACATTTAAAAAACCACTAGCATTATAAAACTCTGGTTATCGTGAGCCATTTGTTTATATCAGGTTATCGTTAACCTGTATTTCTGGTTATCATGAACCATTTGTTTGATATCAGGTTATCGTGAACCTGTATTTCTGGTTATCATGACCATTTGTTTGAAATTAGGTTATCGTGAACCTGTATTTCTGGTTATCGTGAGCCATTTGTTTGAAATCAGGTTATCGTGAATCTGTATTTCTGGTTTTCATGAACCATTTGTTTGAAATCAGGTTATTGTGAACCTGTATTTCTAGTTATCGTGAGCCATTTGTTTGAAATCAGGTTATCGTGAACCTGTATTTCTGGTTATCGTGAACCGTTTGTTTGAAATCAGGTTATCGTGAACCTGTATTTCTGGTTATCGTGAACCGTTTGTTTGAAATCAGGTTATCATGAACCTGCTTTTTTTGGTTATCGTGAACCGTTTGTTTATATCGGGTTATCGTGAACCTGCTTTTTTTCGGTTATCGTGAACCAGCTTTTTATATCAGGTTATCATGAACCTGTATTGCTCAAACCTGGGTCAAATATGAACCTAAACCAAATTACAAATCCAGTTTATACTGGTTTTCATCATAAAGTAATTATTTGTTATCTCAACCAACTCTTATGAGTACCCAAAGTCCATTCTTGGTTTATTAACCTTGTTCCCTTTTAAACTCCAGGCATTTTTGTCTGACGCGCAGAGTTCGTCTCTGTCCTTTCTGGCTTTTCTTGGAGATCCCGTTTGAACTCTTCAGTATAAGAAATCCCCATAAAATCTTTTCTTCGGATGTCTATCCTTTTGTTTCAAACTGGTCTCCAGTGGAGTTCATGTTATCTTTCTGGTTTCATGCCCAGTAAGATTGTGTCTTTTCCCTAGTGTCGTCTGGTCATGTTTGAACCTGTCGTCCACCTTCCTGTATCTTTCCTCAGTGGAGAATCCTTTTTGTTTTCTATCCCCGGTGTTGCCTCAGGGTCTCCCCAGTGGGTCTCTTTTGTTGGTTAGCTTGTATCCCCAAGGAGTTCCTTGTGTATACTAATCTTCTTTCTTCCCCAGTGGAACTCCTCTGTGTTTGGTAGCTCTTTGTTGTCCCGTTTTTTTTGCATTTTTGCATCTTTCATGGCATCATATCATCATATTAGTAGCATTGCATGTCTTTGCATCTAAGGGCAAAATTTTCGATTATCTGTATTTAAATATCTTTCACCATGATTTCATGAGGATTTTCATCTCTCATGTCATCCGGTGAAGATATTTAAATAGGGGCAACTGTTGTACCCCAAATTTTACACTTAGATCCATTGATTTCTTGCATATCATATTAGGTCAATCATATTGCATGGTTAACCTTTTTATCAGGTTTTGTTTGTGTTTGTTTCATTTTTATCAGGTGTTATCTTAAGAAGATTCAAGAGGTGATTAATCAAGATTTTGGATGGAGCATTGAATCAAGCAAGTCTCTAAGAGATTGTCTCCACAACCCTAACCATGATCCTCTCTATAACCAAATTTCTACCCTCAATTATCATTTTGTATTCCTAACCAATTTCAATACACCTTCATTAACCAACTTTATCCAATTGTCATTGTTAATTCTTCAAACCATATCCATAACCATATCATTTATCAAATTCACCTTTTATTTGTCTATTATTTGTTTTCCTAAACCATTTCCTTTTTATAACAAAGAAGAAAGAAAAATCAATTCTAATTTTTGTCCATGAGCCCACCTTGGTAAGCCCATCGTGACCAAAAATGTGTTACCAACTACATGTGGAAATGAATTCATTGCTAAGGACCAATAAGGATCAGGCAATGTTTGTTTTGACTTTTTAACTCAATTTCCAACCAATGAAGAAGCGACGTGTGTATATTAAGGAAACAAAACATCCAAATTGCTTCCTTCTCCTTGAAGCGCTTGCGAATTGCAGATTGAAGAGAGAAATTCAAAACACAAGCATATCAAATTCATTCTGAAATCGTTTCAACTCAATCCTTTGGCGCGGTTTATCATTTTGAATTCTCCAAGAGCATTGTCCGTTTCAGCTTTCAACGGTTTGCTTCACTAAAAGTGCTTCCGAAGCATTGCTAGTTTCAGCATACGACCTGTTCTCGTATGCGAACTCTTCACGCCATCCCCAATCCTTATCTCATCTGATACCCCTCCATATGACATCAAACGAGGAGCTCTGAACCAATACATGAAGTGGTGAGTTGACCCTGAAACCTCTGAGATTTTGGCAGCATAAGCAGCGCATTTGTCTCCAAGAGTTGGACCATTTTGAATTAAAAAAAGAGACGTTGTAACCTTGGCTTCTACTCAGCACTCCAAGTGTTTGTGTTTTGGACTCACACAACCTAAGCTCTTTGGTTCAGCCTATAAAAAGGACTCGCTTCTACACCTCAACTCCCCAACAACTCTCACAAAACACTCTAACATCCTCTGAAGTTCCATAAGTTTCGAGCAAGCAAGTTGAAAGGTGTTCTTGGAGAGCTTTGGAAGGAAAGCAATCAGGATAATTGAAGACAGTGGACATTACTCCACTTGGTATCGTCTTCTGTCCCTCATGTTAAACATGCTCATTTAATACCATTATGTCATATGCATCTTGCTATTCTTTTACATATGCATCTTGCTATTCTTTTGCATATGCATCTTGCTAACACATGCTTGAATATGTCGTTTATGTGCCAATGACTTGAGTTCATAAAATTGATGATGTTGTTCATTGACTTGATATACATGCTTGATTTTGTGTTATGTTACCTCTGTCCTTGTTCATTAAATGGCTGCAACTATAAATTCTCATTGTGGTATTATACTGTCAAGATTGATGTTTGATTTTGTTAACCTACTTGGATGTCGTATGTAATTAAATGTGATGTTGAGACAAGAGACTTGTGAACCTTTGTTCCTCTTTGTAGTTCTGATATGTTCCTAAGTTGTAGTATGCTTGAACCTATCTATCTTTGTTTGTTGGCTTAATAAGTTGATTGGTATTGTTAAGTTGTTCTTGGTAAAGTAGCACTAGTTCTTTTTCTGCCACCATTAATATATGATTATTTTGTATACTCAATCATGTTTTTAAACTTTTTCATTGTGGATGTTTGCTGTTTTAAGGTTGATAATTTTTGTTCACATTTGTATGCATCATTGTCTTTGTCATTGTTGATGATTGATCATGTGTTTGAGTTTGGATTGATTGAACTGTTAACATATGCAAGCCACTGACTTGTGTTACATCTTCTTTGGAATGATTTTGTTTTAATATGTGTTTAAGGTTTATGATTATGAATGTGGAGTTTAGGATAAAAGCTGTGTTATTGATGATCATGTGCTTCATTATTCTATGACATGTCATACTATGCTATTTCATTTTTATATGCTAAGGATATTCTTTTGGAACTGTTAATCTCAGAAGTTATGCTTTGTTGATGTTATGATTTGTTCTCTATGTTAACATTGTGCTCATGATGTGTTGCTAGCCTTGATATGCTTTTAGCATGTTCCTAAGTTATGGTTGTTTAATACCTCTATATGCCTTTAACATTTACTAAACCACCTTGAACCTAGTCCATATTTATGTGATAAATGTGCTTGCATAATTGCTGCCTAATTTGGTTTTCACTAAGTCCTATGCTATTGTCTGTGTTAAAGTGATACCTTCTGATTGAATTTGAATTTGGTTGCTTTGCTGTCTTGTAACATGTCCTATTCTTGAATACATATGGAGCTTTTAACCATCATGATGTTTGTGTATTTATCACTGTAAACATGACTAGCTCATGCTTGTATCAACATGATAAGTGTAGCTTCTTGTGTATCTGTTGCTTATGCCTAGTTGCTACTTGATTTAGATGACATCATGTATGAACCACTCTGTTTTGATTCTTGCTTTATGGTAATGCCATGTGCTAAATGCTATGAACCTAAATAACTTGCATTGACATTGTGTTATTGGTGTACCTTTGATTCAGCTTTGACTTATGATCTATCACTATGCTTTCTACCTTCATGTTTGAATGCATTTTTCCTTGACATCATGTGACATTATGACTGACTGGCTTGCTTGTGATCTGACCTAGATATGCATTTAGGATGTATGAACTGTGGTTGTATTTTGTTTTGTATGCTAGCATTGGTATTTGCTATCTTTGTCTTGTGGAATGTACTATGACTGGCTTGAGTGTTGTTTAGTTGTCAGCACTGATGTTTTGTTGGTTGATGTTTTACCCCATGATATCATCCTATTGTGACTCCCATTTAGCATATTTCTAGACGAGTCACTGATGTTTGTATCTACCTTGGGGTGTGTATTTGTTTTACTTGTCTTTCTTCTTTGTTTCACAAATAGATTAACATGTTGAATTGTTATTTAAACTTTAAAGTATCTTTGGAACTAAATGCCATGCCCCTAACCTATCTCATGTGTGTTTACATGTTAAATTCATACTCTTGTCAATCATGTGTTTTTAGTTCTAAAATAACTTTGTTACTCTTCACTAAACATGCTAAAGTCTCGAAGATGCCTTGATACACAATGAACTAACCTCATTGCCATGCTAATTTGGATCTACATGTTTGTTTGTTATTTGCTTTCCAAGATGTTTTCCTTTAAGTAAACCTCCTTTAACATGCTGCTGCTATGGTTGTGTTAGTTTTTATTGCTTGGTGCATCCAAGTGATTGTTGTTAATACGTATAGCCATTCTTGGTTTTGAAATGTTAACTGTTGCTGCAGTGCTTGGTGACCTATGAATCTTGTTATCTTGTTGGTGTGCTAGTTTTGTTTGTAGGGTATCTTATCTCATGAGCTAATCACTTTGTGAAATGTAATTGCCCTGTTGATATGTTATTTTCTATCACTAACTGCTTATGTTGTTGATATTGTTGCCATCATTTCCTTAGCACCTTTTGATACATCTCTGTGTAGCGCGAATTTTTGGATGTGGTTGCGAAGCACTTATTGGTTTTGGGGTACTACAGTTCGATTCATTTTTTATCCTATTGAAGCTGATGAAGGAAGGGAAATAGATGTCTCCAACTAACCCTGCTTGCATACTGAGTTTAAACAGCTGACTGTTGGTTTACAGATGCGATTGAGATTGTGGGTTTCTCTTAAGTTATTTTGTTGAAAAGGGGTGTTCAGGCTATTGGTGGAAGGTTAGGACTGATGATTTTCAGTGGATGTTTGAAGGTATGGGATTTTGGTTTTTTGATTAGTGTGCTCGCTAAGATTTTTGTTTCAATCTTATGCCTACGTATTCCCGTTTACCGAAACAGGGAAATCAGAGCGATCGTAGTTCCTCCTATTCTATGGGAGGAAATGGTGTTTTGTTGTCTTGTTCAAAGCCCAAGATGTGAAGCTAAATGGTTATTTGTATCTTGTTCAAAGCCCAAGATGTGAAGCTGAAGGTGGTTTGTATCTTGTTCAAAGCCCAAGATGTGAAGCTGAATTGGTTTGACTTTAGAGAGAATTTATCATCTCTAAAGGGGTCTGTTTGTCACAACTGTTGGGTGACTGGTTACAAAGGAGAATTACTTTAACCGGGATATGTGAATCCGACAATGCCATAATTTCCTTTATAGGGGCTTTCCAACCTAGAGGAGAAGACTTTAACTCAGTGTAGAGCAATGTTATCTTTCCTTAGGAATTTCTCATACTAAAATAGGGACATTGGCATATATGTAAATAATCCAGAGGCTTGCCGCTTACGGCAATTAGACGAAGGGAAAGGAGTTGTTTGCATACTGTGAATGAGGCACATCTTTGATGCTAAAAGGTTGATTGACTCAACCGGGGTTTTTCTTATACAAAGCCTAAGAGGAGGCTATTGGCCCAACAAGAAGGAGTTTTTGTGTGTCTCGTACGAAGCCCGAGAGAGAGGCTAAAGGGGTCGACTCAACAAGAGAGTCTTTTTGCGTGTCTTGTACAAAGCCCAAGACGGAAGCTAAAAGTCGATTGACTCAACAAGAGAGCCTTTTTGTATCTCGCACGAAGCCCGAGATGGAGGCTAAAAGTTGTTTCGCTCAACAAGAGATCCTTTTTGTATCTCGTATGAAGCCCAAGATGGAGGCGAAAGAGGGATTGACTCAATGAGAGTCTTTTGGTGTCTCGTATGAAGCCCGAGACAGAGGCTATGGTAACTATTTCAGTTGAGTGACCAGTAAGTTGGTTCAAAGAGAAAATCAGTTTTTATATGAGTAACGCTATACTCATGAACTTGATGGGATTATTTCCTGTTCTTTAAGGAAACAGGGAGTCCAAAGGGTATTGAGACTGTCCGAGTCTACGGGTTTTCTTCCTATTTTTGAAGGGAGCTTGAGAATCTCTTTGAGACTCAAGGAAATTAGATTGTCCAAGTCTAGAGTTTTATCTTTTGTACTATGTTTTGAGAAACAGTAGTAGGGTCTAGACTCTTTGAAAGACTGTTCTATTAAGATGACTAATTTCTGTTCCTATACCTCTAGAAGGTCGTCGGGACAATTTGTACGAAGCCCAAGAGGAGGCTGGAAACTTTTAAGAAGCCGAGGGATAATTTGTACGAAGCCCAAGAGGAGGCTATCATTCCCGGAGGAAGAAATCATTTATACGAAGCCTAAGAGGAGGTTGTGAATACTTCTAAGAAGCCGACGGGTCCTTGTACAACACCCAAGAGGAGACGGGGATGCTTTTAGGAAGCCTGTGGGTCCTTGTACAACGCCCAAGAGGAGGCGGATGAACAGTTCCAGAAGGGGTTTCACATGGAACAATGGCCTTCTATATAATGAACTGTTCAAAAGGGGAAGATTTCCTAGATCTAGTTATCTAGAAATGATGTAAGTTTCTGTCTAGTTCTAGACGTATTTGCCGGGGAAACTCTAAATATCTATACTATTATTACACAGTTGATAAAGGAGACTTACGGTGAGCAGCCCCACAATATAGTTATATACATATGAAAGCGGTAAATGAAAGTGGGTAAACACTTACTCGGTTGTAGAGCTTCCATGCTGTAATTTTAGTTTGTTCAACAAAGAGAAGTTGAAAATAACAGTATATTTCAAAATCAAAGGAGAAAGTGCTTTGAAAAAGAAAGATTGGGGCTTACAGCTCAAGGAGAGGCCCAGGGTTTTATCAGTGATCGCACTGTTGTTTCGCATCTGTACAGAGGGACTTATACAAGTGACTGAGGCCCAAGAAAGGTTTTCTGTACAAAGGGATTGGGTCTTACACTCTATTAGAGGCCCAAAAGTTTTAAAGAAAAGAAATGGGTCTTACTACTCGAGGATAGGCCCAGATGACTTTTTGTTTGAAATGGCGATCGCGCCGAAGTTTCTTTTAACGTAGGGGGACTTATACAATATCTGAGGCCCAAAAAGGTTTTGGTTAAAAGGGGATTGGGTCTTACACTCTAATAGAGGCCCAAGAAGTGTTTGAATGGGTCTTATAGCTCGAGGAGATGCCCAATTGATCTTAAAAAAAGGCGACGATCGCGTCGTTTATTTGAAAATGTACATAGGGACTTATACAATAAGTGAGGCTCACAAATAGGTTGATGAGGGTTGAATTAATTAAAACCCTAATTTGTTTCCAAAATGCATTTTAATTGAATAAAAATTCAATTAAAATGATCAAAAATTTTTTAACATGTGGAAAACAAATTGTGATCTTGGATTAATGTTTCATAACTCAAGTTTTGACCTACAAAATAATTAGAAACCATTAATCTTTGCCAAATCAAGAAGGAAAAAATATTTTAAATGTCAAAAACAATTAAAATATTAATTTTTTGTAAAAATATCAATTATATGAAATAAATAATATTTTTGGGTTTTTGGTAAAATAAAATATTTTAACATTTTTGTGAATTATTAAAAAAAGAATCAACTCAAAATCATTAAAACTCAGAGAGAAATTAATTTTTGAATCAATTAAATAAAAATCAAAAAATTCAAATATTCAAATATTTGAAAATGGCGCCAAGAACAAGGGTAAGAACACGCGCCACCCTCTGTTTCTGCAGATTTGCGTTTTCTATCCAATCTCACTGAATACTTGATTATATCACGCAATCTACATATCAATCTACTCATTTCAACCTCACGATCATGTCTATGGTCTTTAATTTCATTTATTTTAAACATGGAATAAGAAATCAAAGAGAAACCTCAAGAACCCTAAATTCTTCATGAAGGTCCAGAAATTTCAAACACGATTCAAACAATGCAATTGATTGAGGGAAAACACTCTATGCATGATTATGAACATATGGCAAAATTATTGTGCAGCAAAAATTGCATGGATCATAGAGTTAGAAGAGCTCACGCTTACCACTTGCAGCTGGTGATCGTGTTTTGTGTTGGAGGTGTTACAGGTAGGTTCCAATGACGTGGATAGCTTCCCTAGATGCCATGGAGTGTGTCCGGATGCTTGGAGTGGATTGAAATGATCTGGAACTTGAGATGGTACCCTAACTGCAAATCTGTCAAGAACTTGAGCAATTGGCTGGTGATTTTGTGAAATCTGTGTTCCAGATGTTATGTGAGTGTTTGGATCACTTCTATATGATGTATGTGAGGTGTGTGTGTGATTGGTTTGGTTGGAATAGCTCTCAAACTCAAAACCCGATAATGACTTGCCTTAGAAGGCAAAAGTGGAGTGAAAGAAGAGATTTTGAGGAAAGCATCTATTTGATGGCTTTGGTGTACTCATACTGATCACAATTGAGCTTTATTTATAGTAGAGCAAGTTTGTATTGCAAGGAATAGTGAATGGCAACTGCTGAGTAGGTTTGGCCAATGTTGGCAAATGAAAATCCAAGTCTCCTCTAGCCATTGACTAGAGGTTAGGGCACAGGCTATTGGTTCCCTTGGTCTTGGATAAGTCTTGACTGAATTCAGTTGCAAATAGCTCAGTCCATGCCACCTTGGTGCTTCCATTGAATGCTCCAATCCAAAATTGGAGTCTTGTCCCTATTTTAGGTAATTCTAGGTTTGGCATGCTACTTTTGGTTCCAAGGACTTTGGAGGTTTGGCTCAGTGATTGTCCCCTTTAGATTTGATCCTCAGATGTGTCCAAGATGATGACAAGGCTTGTAATTGGCTAATTTTGGTAAATCGACCAAAAATGCAAAATTCTGCCTTGCCTTGGCAGCTTTCAGCAAGGCATTTTGCCACCATCATATCTCTTAGCTCAAATTGAATTTGGTGATGTTCTTGGCCATTTTGGAAAGCCCTCATATGATACAACAACTGTTTGATCATATTTGGTTTTGATACCTTTTGGATCTAAGTGAAAAATACCCCTACATTTGGAAAAAAGTGAAGGCAGATTCTGACTTAGTGAAAATTTCACTAAGTGTTGGAAAAAAGTGACATTTTCACTTTTGGTCATTTTGATCACTCCATAACTCAAAATCCCTAATGAATTGGAATGAGGTCTAGTTGAAGTTTTTGTAGAGGGCCATGAGGGCTACAAATCAAGCTTTGGATGGGGAAAAATGGCTTTGTGGTTTAGGAGTTATGATCCTCCAAAGTTGGTACCCTTGCCACTTTGTTCCATAACTTAGAAAATTTTCTAAGTTTTTATGGTTACCCCTTTTACAAGTTATCCCACTTTCTTGGATTTTTCTTGATGAATGATGATTCCAATCATACATTAACATCATTTTAGGGTTAAAAATCCATTTTTGTGAAAAATCTCAAAAAGTCAAAGTTTGACTTTTGTGCATAGTTGACTTTTGTCAGATGAATTCCAAACTGTGCAATCCTCCATGAAATCAAGTCCTTGACCTAAATCAAACTTGATGGATTGATTTCATAGGTGTTATAGGGTGTATTGAATCATGTCTTAGGGCTTGGGAGCATGTCCTGGTCAAAAGTCAAAGGTACAGTTGACTTTCCCGCGAAACCCTAACTGTGGTACTGATGAAATTGAAACTTGTTGTTCAAGCTTCTTGGATTAATCCATTGTTGCAAATGGATCAATGTGGTATATTGGAGACACTCAAATCCTATCTTGAGGTCTTAGTTCATGATTTGTCCCAAAAGTCAACTTAGGGGTGAATTAGGTCAAGAAACCCTAATTCCTAATTTTTTATGAATGCATCCCCTGAGGCAAAATTGACTTGATGATTGGGTCCATGAGGTTACATGGAGCATATTAGGTTATTTTTGAATCTTTGGCTCATGCCTAGAGGAAATTTTCCATCTGGAGGCCCTGGTCAACCAAAACCCTAATTTGGCGACACTTGCGATCTTGAGGCTTGATCCACCTAGAAGGGAGCAGCCTTGTGCTTAATCCTTGAAGTGGGAGTCCTCTTGATCCTCTGATATAAACTTCCCCTCGTTCTTGGTTTCCTACCAAGGAACTGGTCTTAGTTTCTGATATAAACTTCCCCTCGATCCTGGTTTCCTACCAAGGAACTGGTCTTAGTTTCTTTTGTCAATAAACTTTATCGACAATGGACGCTATGCGTAGCAATTTTCCTCAAACTTCTCGCCGAATTTTCTTGGGGAGATGCCATTTGACGGAAAAAGTTTTGATGTCAGACTTGCTGGGGAACCCAATCGTCTGAGTTGTAGAGTTGCACAAACTTCTCTATTGGAGATGCCATTTGTTTCTACTGGGTAAAACGAGTCTCTTGAGAGACTGCTTCCGCTTGGGGTCTTACATCATACTTTTCTCGGGGTCTTCCCAGAGAAATTCCATATGATGGGATCCAATTTTGAGGTGTCAATGACCTTTTCATCAGTGGTTTTTTTGGAGAAAAGCTGTCGTACCGCCGAATCTCTGATTAAGAGGCTTTCTCTGGGGATTTTCCTTAATCTGGGAAAGCAAGGATATCATCTTCAATGGCAAAGAGTGATGTTCATCGAAAATTCTCTAGTCTTTTAGAGGTTCAAGTTATCAAAGTAGTCAAGGGAGCCAACTTCCATGCAGCAATAAACTGGAGGAGAAATTGTTCAGACGCAACATTTCCTGACGAGGAAAAATCTGACAACTCGATTAAGAGGACTATTATCACTAGGGGATAAGACCGACTCGAGTGATAGTGATGCAATATGAATGCGAATGCAAATAAAATGCATGATGTATGTATGTATATGCTGACAAAACTGACGTGACATACAGACTAATGGATGAACACGACGGGATACTCGGCCATCGCGGGGAATGAAAAGTATCACTGGTTCACGATAACAATTCTGCCTTGCTTAGGAGAGATAGTCCACGCGGGGAAAACCGCTGGTCGGGCTTAGGAGATAAGAACTCTGCCGAGGGTGTCAGATGGGAAAGCCGCATCTGATACAGTTGATCCTTCGTTCAGGCGTACTGGTTTAGAAGGAGTACTTTGATTCTGCACTTTGACGTCCGCTTACTTCTGGAGAAGAGATCAATGTTCTTTCGATGTTCAACAGTTAGAAGAATTGCCACCTTTATTTTAAAAGCAAAAAAAGTGTAACAAGTAAGTTCGTTTTGTTTTATTTCAAGAATCGCTGATCATATTAAAATGTCATTTTGTAAAGCTAAAACAAATGAGAATTACAAACAAAAGCACAAGGGCTCAAATTTTATTGATAAGATGGACATCAGCCAAACGCGTGATTCCAAAGAGTATATACAAAGTTAGAAAATGGTAATTTACAGGAAAAAGGGCTACGTTGAAACATAACGACCACTATCCTTCTACCAACTTTGAATTCTGGGCATCCTGAGCTTCTGTCGAAGATGACCTTGACTGGAGTTTTTTGACAAACGACGTAACTGCTGCTGAGGGACTTGCCTCTGTTGGACATAGTTACTTGCCATTATCCCTAATTTTTGCCTGGATTGTACTGTGATGATTTCCAATCCACCAGGATGATTTTTGATTATGTCTCTAATTTTTGCCTGGACCGCCCTTTCGGGTTTTCAATCCACCGAGACGTTTTTTTTTAGGCGAAGTATTTCTTGACTACATCAACATTCGTGGGGTAGGAAAATTCCTCTCCGTCCATGGTTGCAAATCTCAAGGCGCCGCCTGAGAAAGCTTTCTTGACCACATAGGGGCCATCATAATTCGGAGTCCACTTGCCTCGCGAATCAGTGAGAAATCATTGTTTCTTCTTGAGCACAAGGTCTCCTTTCCTGAAGACGCGAGGTCGGACCTTTTTGTCAAACGCCTTCTTCATTCTTTGCTGATACAACTGACCGTGGTATAGAGCCGTCATTCGTTTTTCTTCGATCAGATTCAGTTCATCATGTCGACTTCGACACCATTCAGCTTCCGTAAACTTAGCTTCCATCAGTACCCGGATTAATGAGATATCTACTTCCATGGGGAGCACTGCTTCCATGCCATATACTAGAGAGAAAGGGGTTGCCCTTGTTGAAGTGCGGACAAATGTACGATAACCGTGAAGAGCAAAGGGTAGCATCTCATGCCAGTCTTTGTAGGGTACAACCATCTTTTGGGTCGGTAGGGAGATGAGTTATAGTGTTCGATCTTGAACTCAACACATAATTCTTTCATCATTTTATTATTCAAGTTAGATCCATTATCGGTAATGATCTGGCCTAGAACACCATAACGGCAAATGATATTGTTTTTAATGAATCGGACCGCCACTTGTCGGGTTACATTGGTGTATGATGCTGCTTCGACCCACTTGGTGAAGTAGTCAATGGCCACCAGAATGAACCGATGTTTGTTTGAAGCCTTGGGCTCAATCACGCCAATCATGTCGATTCCCCATATGGAAAAAGGCCATGGGGAAGAGAGAACTTTGAGATGCGATGGCGGTACATGAATTTTGTCGAAGTATATCTGACACTTGTGAAACCTCCTCATGTACTTGTAGCAGTCAGATTCCATGGTCAACCAGTAGTTCCCTGCTCTTAGAATTTTTCTCGCCATTGTGTGTCCGTTGGCATGCGTGCCAAAGGATCCTTCATGAATTTCTTTTATCAGCATGTCTCCTTCTGGTCTGTCCACACATCGGAGCAAAACCATGTCAAAATTCGAGGGTGTCACCACTCAGGAAGAAGCTGCTAGCCAGTCTTCTGAGGGTCTTTCTGTCCTTCCTTAGTGCCCCAGGTGGGTACTCTCGTTTCTGAAGGAAGCATTTGATATCGTGATACCAAGGTTTGTCGTCTATGACTGCTTCGGTCGCGAAGATGTAAGTGGGCCGTTCAAGGCGCATTATGTCGATCTTAGGTAAGTCGTTCCATCGACCTACGCTAATCATGGAAGAGAGAGTGGCTAATGCATCAGCCATGTGATTCTCCTCACAAGGGATGTGATGAAACTGGATTCTGTTGAAGAAAGGCAACAACCTTCTTGCATAGTCTTTGTAAGGAATCAATCCTGATTGGTATGTGTTCCAATCTCCTTTTACCTGATTGATAACCAGAGCTGAGTCCCATATACGTCCAAGTTTTTGATCCTTAAATCAATCGCTTCTTCGAGACCCATGATACAAGCTTCATATTCGGCCTCGTTATTTGTACACTTGAATGTAAGTCTGGCAGTAAAAGGAATGTGGGTACCTTGAGGGGTAACAATGATTGCCCCAATTCCGTTTCCATAATGATTGACAGCTCCGTCAAAGATAAGTCCCCATTGGGAACCTAGTTCTGGCCCTTCACTGTGTAGCGGTTCATCGCAGTCTTTCATTTTTAGATACATGACATCTTCTTATGGGAAGTCAAACCCGACTGATTCTCGATCGTCAATCGGTTGAGGAGCCAAATGATCGGCTAAAACACTCCCCTTAACGACTTTCTGAGCGTGGTACTCTATGTCATATTCTGATAACAACATCTGCCAACGGGAAATCCTTCCCGTGAGAGTAGGTTTTTCAAATACATACTTAATTGGATCCATTTCGGAGATTAACCAATTAGTGTGACGAATCATGTACTGGAGCAGACGTTTGGCTGCCCAAGCCAAAGCGCAACAAGTTTTCTCGAGCATCGTGTAACGAGTCTCGCAGTCGGTGAACTTCTTGCTCAGATAGTAGATGGCAGACTCTTTCCTTTTGGTTTCGTCTTGTTGGCCAAGTACACACCCCATCGAGTCCTCTAGGACTGTGAGGTAGATAATCAGTGGTCTTCCCTCCACTGAAGGTGACAGAATTGGAGGGTTCAACAAGTATTCCTTAATACTGTCGAAGGCGGTTTGGCAATCTTCTGTCCAAACGCAGTCTTGGTTGTTTTTGAGTAATTTGAAAATGGGCGCACTTGTCGCGGTCATGAGGAATATGAATCTGGAGATGTAGTTCAAACGTCCCAGGAATCCCCTGACTTATTTTTCAGTCTTTGGAGAAGGCATTTCTTGAATGGCCTTGACCTTGTCAGGATCAGCCTCGATTCCTTTCTGGCTGACGATGAACCCTAAGAGTTTCCCTGGACGGACACCGAATGTACATTTATTGGGATTCAAACGGAGTTTGTACTTTCTCAAACGCTCGCATAGTTTCGACAGGTGGGTCACATGTTCCTTCTCTGTTTTAGATTTTGCAATCATATCATCGACATATACCTCGATTTCCTTGTGTATCATGTCGTGAAAAAGAGTAGTCATGGCCCTTTGATAGGTTGCCCCGACATTCTTCAAACCGAACGGCATTACCTTGTAACAAAAGGTACCCCATGGGGTAATGAACGAAGTTTTCTCCTTGTCTTTCAGCGCCATTTTGATCTGTTTATAGCCCAAGAATCCATCCAGGAAGGAAAAAACTTTGAAATTTGTTGTAATGTTAACCAGCATGTCAATGTGTGGTAAAGGAAAGTCGTCCTTTGGACTTGCCTTGCTTAGATCTCTGTAGTCGACACACATTCTGACCTTTCCGTCCTTTTTGGGAACAGGTAGGATGTTGGCTAACCATTGAGGATATTCTGACGTGGCGAGGAAACCTGCGTCAATCTGTTTCTGTACCTCCTCTTTGATTTTGATGGCCATGTCCGGGTGGGTCCGTCTCAACCTTTGTTTTACTGGTAGACACTCTGACCTCAACAAGAGATGATGTTCCACGATGATGGTATCCAACCCTGGCATATCCTGATAGGACCAAGCGAACACATCAGGGAATTCTCTGAGAAGCTTTATCAGACTCTCTTTGGCAGTTGGACTGAGTCGTGCCCCAATCCTGATTTCTTTTCTCTCTTTTTCTGAACCCAAGTTTACCGTTTCCAAAGGCTCTTTGTGAGGTTCAATGGACCTTTCCTCTTGTCTGAGTAGTCGGGAGATCTCTTTTGGAATTTCTTCGTCATCTTCTTCTTCAGCCCCAAATACCGGGAACTCAAAGTTAGGAGAAGGCATCAGATCGTATGTTTCAACGGGGTTTAAAACAAGCAATCTGCATGACGTGATGATTCGTGTTTAGAAGAGATAGAGAAAATGCAAGTGTGTGCAGTGTATTTCTTTTTACTTACTGCTTGTTTTTATTATTTGAATTGTTTTTTTAGGATTACCATTTTCTAAAAAAAAAATGAAAAGAGAAAACAGCAATTAATGCGGAAATTACAGAACGACGTTATTTTATTAATGAACAAGTCGATTCTTGAAACTACAGCCCTATAAAACAAAACTCTATCACTTTGGGCGAAGCGAAGAGGGAAAATTTACAGAAAGCGAGCCCTATCAAAACATCTGTTTCACCTGGGCAGGATGAAAGGTTAAAGACGACAATTACGCTGACTTATGAACGATCTTCGGAACATCGACAGCAACCCATTGGCGGCGAACTCCTCGGTGAATCACAAAGTCTGGTACCTTCCTTGATTTGTCTTTAGAAATGACGCTGATTTCTGGTGGAGCAGGATCATTGGAATCTGTCTCCCAAGAAGAGTTGTCGTAGGAGGATTCCTCAATTGCATTTTGCATAGTATTTGTACTCTCGGCTGTATCTCCCCATCCAGTCCGCTGGATGTCTTCGAGCCTGATACGAGAGATTTCTGGAGCGGTGTACTTGACCATATAGTCAAATTTTCCACTTGGTTGTCCCAAGGTGTCCCACACTTATTTGGAACTGGAGGAGTCATCCCTCTCGATGACGTTGACCTCGGGAAAAGCATAGTTAATGAATTCTAGTCCTGCAAACATTGCGAATTCATCGTCGTGCTAGGTATTTTCAGGATAACCTGGGTGTTGATCCCATGACATGGTGGGGACACAGGTATTCTGTTCAATGAGGCTCAGCTGATTTTCATTGTTCGGCTTACTTTCTTGCCCTAAGTCTCCTGGATAAGGTTGCCACATCGGCAGACCATCCATCGGGCCATAGTAAGTGTAGTCAAAATTGTCCTTCATCGGAGTGTCTTCCTCTAATGAATTTGGTAGAGCCCGACATCCTTCTGGATCACAATCTCCATATATCATTTCGACGTCTGATCTTGGTATAAATCTCGGACTTTGTGCGGGATAGCAAAATGGCGTAGGCACCTCTTTCTGAGACATATAACCGTCTTCGTTGAGATAGGACTTCCATTCTTCCTCCATATCGGAGGAATCCTCCTCATTGACAGCATGGACTGCTTGAGGCACTGGGTGAAGGAAACCTCCACTATGGAAGAAGTGCTGAATGGGACGAAGACTTTCATCGCTGGCAGCTGTCTGGGTACAGGTTGCAGAAAAACCAAGACCCTTCTTTGTTTTATTATCAGTAGGCATGACAAGTTGTCCCCATCCTATTGTATTGGTACCTTCTGTCGCTCCCGGGATTTTCATCCAAGTACAAACGCGAAAGTGGCACAGAAATAGAGTCGCCAGCAATGTATTTATCCCAAGAGAGGGAAAGGAAACACCGCATTAACCTGAAGGAAGGAAAGAGCATGGTCTTGAGACCAAGAGAACTGGGTTCGGGAGTCGGTTACGTGAGAGGAAGGTATTAGCACTCCCTCGCGTCCATCGTACCTGATGGGATCCACGCTTGCTGCTTCAATCAAAGGGTGTAAGGAAAGGATACTGGAAAAGGAACTGCTAGCTGGAGAACTAGAACGGAAAGGAGAGAGAAAGAGAAACAAATGTAGGGAAAATAAAAGAAGTGCTCGAATGGGCCCTACCCCACTGCCTACGTATCTCATCGGGAGCATGAGAATCAGAGCGACGTAGTTCCCCTCACCAGGGATGGATTGTTTGTGTTTTTTAGGGAACGATTAACGTTCTAGCTCAGGTGTTGCAGGCTCGCTGGTCCGAGTGTGTTACCATCTTGCAAGAGAACGAGAAGAAGCACATTCGTACGTTGAGAATGAGTGAGATGAGAAAATAATTCCCGAAAGAAAGACGTTATTGTTCGTTTGTTTTTTTTTTGTCTTTTAAGAAAGAAGTGTTTTGAATGTTTTTGTGTTTTGTAACGCACATTGTATTTAAGTCCCTCATGTAAGATCGAATGCCTCGCATAACGACCCGAGATGGGACGCACGCTAAACATTCTAAGAAAATGAGAGAAGATCCCTCACTATCTTATTCTTACATGAAAGGCCTAAATGCAATGTTTGTTTTGCCTTTATTAAGTGTCTTTTACTTTTGTTTGAAGATGAGAAGAAGTGACTCAAGAAGAGGATCAAAAGGTGAAAATCAGATCAGGGAGACTAAGACACACCTTAGTGTTAGCATGCTTGGAGATCCTATGATTAATGTGGTTCAAGGAATCTAATCCTAAGAGAAAGAAGAAGAGGAACAAAAGAAACAACTTACTTCCAAGATGGAAGTTAAGTTGATCTTAAAGAGGGATGAAGAAGAAGTTATTCAAAGGAAGCATGTAAATGCTTATCAAACACAAATTGAATTGTTAAAAAGAGATAAGAGAAGATGAGGGAGAGAAGTGTATGTGGAACTAAGTCCACACCCTCACTTACCTTTAGCACCTACATGAAAAGGTTAGCTCACAAAAGTTTACAAGTAATGCACTAAGAAAAGGAATCCCAAATAGTGAACAAACAAGTTAAGAGTTAAAGGATAAAAGCTCCTAAGAGATGAAATTCAATTAAGGTCAGAATCTATACTCTAAAGGTGTCCTCTAATGTTAATTGATCAAACAAGAGCAAACTATGCACAACTAAAGAACTCAAAACCTAAAGAAGTGAATCATAGAAGAAATAAATGAAGAATGAATGGATATGCAAGGTGATCATGAAATTATGCTTCAAGTAATGTCCAAGTCAGAATGTAGATGACCTAAATATGTGCCTAAACATGATATACAAATGTCAAATGAGGCATATACTCAAGCATCCAAGCATTAAGATTGATTAGGAGAAGAAGTAAGAAGATTTGAATCATGAATTAAACATGGAAAAAACATTTAAGGCATAAGTCAAACCTATAAAAGTTCAAGATGAAGTTTAAGTATCAAGGTCAGAAGTGATGTGTCATGTTAAGGAGAATATAGGATGCACAAGACAAACACATTCAAGCAATTACAAGTTATTTAGAAGCTAGAAGTAGAAGAAGCATGCATTGAGATGAAACATGTACAAGTATGTAAAGTAAGATATGAATATCATATGGAAGGAATGTAATGCTTTAAGGCCATAGGCACACATTATATGAAATGCCAAATGGGCAGCATGGCATGGCACAAGCAAACCAAATACAATTCAAGGAGGCACTTAGATGCAAGAGAAAGAGGAAATATGTCAAAAGGAAACATGTAAAACAAGCATTGAATATGTACACCAAAAGACATCAAATTCAAACCAATGACCTATAATCTCAATCACAAGACCTATAATGATCTAAACATGGCTCAATAAGTCAAGAAGAGTGATATCATACAATGGCACAAGTACCTTATCAAGCAAGTAACCAAAAATGATCCAAGAAGTTCATGAAAAAACACCTCAAAGAAGGGTCACCAAACAAATATCAAACATGATTTAAAAATCAACAAATTAGGTCTTAAGAGACCTCAACCAGAGGCAAGCATCATACCAAAAAATAATACCAAAATTCAGAAAGAAAGGCCCTCAAACAATCAAGCAATAGCCACTTAGAATTTCACAAGTTCATGCTCAAGGGAATGGCTCAAAAATGATGCAAAAATGGTTTTAAAAATGAGACAAAAATAGTTTTAATTCCTAAAAGTATCCTCTAAAATATGCAAAAAGAATGGGGATCAAACTATGTATTAATAGTGAGAACTAAAATCAACAATATCAAATGTGCACAAATGAATCAACTCAAAAAGAAATTCAAGTAACAATTAATTCAGAGGCAAAAAATAATAGAAAAATAGAAAATAAAATTTGTAAAAATTTTATAATACTATAAGGATGGTTCATGAATTTTATTATGATTTTTAGAAGTCATTTACTATTTTTAAAAATAAAAAACCAAACAAATGTGAAAAAGACATTAAAAGAATCAAAGAAATAGGGAGGGGTGTATTCAGAGTAATTTTCACGTTTAAAAATCACAATGGGCTCAAAGTGGGGTGCAAACATCAAATGTGGTCCAAGTCCAATTAAAACTGTGATCGTGTGTGACAAAGGTCCACGCAATCAATGTACACATGGCCACATGATGACATGAATCTTAATAAGTCAACAATCCAACGTCTCACAACAATCAAGTACATGGTAATTATTATGCGCTCACCCACATGCATACAATCTGAGAGAAAAACGAAAACAACTACCATGCACCCTCACTCATTAATGCATTGGCGCGTTATTAGGCATTAGATCAATCAATCATTCACATCAAACAAATCAGCAGTGATGTTCAAAACAAGTAGCGTGCACACGCACACACACAAGTCACTCAGATTCAAAAACATGCACGTGAGAGGGAGGATGTATTTTAATGTGCTGGTGCCTTATCAACCACACGATGTCATGATCCAACGACTGAGATTCAAACATGCCAAAAACCCTAAAATTAAAGTCACCGGCCGGAGAAGGACCTCCGGTCATCTTCTCCGGCGAGAAACCACCACCTGCAAGTCTCCAAGTCTCCAGAAATGCACAAACATGACATCAAAATGAAGCTAGTGTTTCGTACATCATGAATCCATCATTCTTTTTCACATAACAAGCATACACATAGAGAACAGAGGAGATGAAGATATGCCCTAGGTTTTGAAACTATGCCTCTAAGAGGCCTATCAACTAGCCGGAGTTAATAGAGCTTCTAGCAAGCTTTAAACAGCAAAACAACTTAAAATTAATGAGAAAAAGTTGAGTGATGAAACCTGAAAACGTGGAGGAACTTGAAGTGTTGAGAAAACCAGAGAAAAGCTTGATTCTGAGCTTCTAGATCTTTAACCCTAGCAAAATAAATGCTATTGATTCACGAGTATATGAAAGAGATTGAAGATTGCAGTGATGCTGAACTTGAAGAGATTGAGTTGTTCTTGTTGCTCTTGATTCAACCACACCAAACAATGAGCAATGGAGGAACAATGAAGATGAAATCGTGGAGAGAAAAATGAGAGAACTCAGAGAGAAAGAGAGAGAATTTCTGAGGTGAGTGTAGAAAATGAGTGTTCAAATGAATTTTTGGAGTGAAGTTTCTATTTATAATTTGGGTTAAATGTCAACAGAGGTGGTTAAATGAGTTGGTTAATGTGAGTTGGGATGGTTAAGGTGAGTCATCCCTAACTAACTGAGCCAAGTTAGTTAGGGCGAGTTTGCTAATAGTTATGCTATGGTGATGATGGTTTATGATGTGCTATGGTGGACTGCAAAGGAATCAGTGGTGGTGATGAACTCGTGTACAGCTGCAACAAGGAAACTTGTTCTACAAGCTTTTACTCTTTCCATTTCCATGTATAGTGAGCATGAATGGCACGTGCAAGTAAGGAAAATTCTTGGCTTAATGAGGAAAGGAAGTAGATTGATATGAATCAACAACAACATGGTTATTTTTGGCTTTGTGAGAGTTTGGTATCAAAGATGACATGGATGTTTGATGATGATTTTCTCTCTTGTTAGTGAATGAAACAATGAAGTATTGATGGCATTAGAAAGATGGTGCATCATAGAATCATATTGATGTGAGAATGGAATTGAAATAATGCCTTAAACACACTTGAAAATGGATATGAACATAAGGATTCAAAGCTGGTTGGTGGGCGTGCAAAGGCAAGTCATGACCTAGCAATGTGGTGCATGAATTTTCAGTGTGATCATACCAAATTGAAACCAACATATCTCCATCCTATCTTGACCAAATCAAAATTTTTCCAACATCAACATTGAAGAGGGCATTGCAAGGAACAACTTTGATGTTGAAAAGTTTTCCATTCGGAGATTTTATCATTGAGAAAAATGAGTGAACATTTGGCACACCAAGTGTTTGAAAAAATGATGGCGCATGGGCCTGGGCATCCTTGGTCATGACCTGATTTTGGACCTACTTTTCCCAAACTTTGATCATCCATAACTCACTCAATTTTTATCCAATGGAGATGTTCTTTATATGGATTTGAAGCTTGAAACAAGATCTTTTGTTGTGGCATGGTGGATTTTTGATTTGATGCTTTAAAATTGAGAAAGCCCGACTCAAAGAGAGGTGCTAAAATGGCCAAAACTTACTATTTTTGGGAACCCCAAAGTTTCTATTTTTGGCAGTTTTGTAATTTCTTGATTTTTCATTATTCCTCCATAATTTCTTGATCAAAATTTGTCTATTGAGCATATATAACATGAATTTCATGAATTTGACCTTAAAAAGTCAGGAGTTGACTTTTTTCACTGCACAGTTGACTTTTACCCCAATTTCTTGATTAACAAGCAACTGACCAATTAAAACCCTTCTGAAACCAATTGATGAGCAATTTTCCACCCATATACACTTAAGAACATGAGGAATACCATGAAATAAATTCTTACCCAAAAAATCAGAGATAAACTGATTCTAGGTCAAACCCAAATTTTGGCACCCTCTAGTTAGGAGGAAATAACACATCCCCCAAATCCAAATTCCTTTGAATATGATGCGTGTCCTCTTAAACAATGATAAGATATGGCATTTGGAGGTGATAAAAACTCAAAAAGCTTACCCATTTAGGGGTCAAATCCTAATTTTTGACTGCCTTGTGTAGGAGATCATGTACTGCCCAACCTTCTTGATGAATTTCCTTCTCTCAATGATTTGTGGGACCAAGTAGGAATGACATATGGCTTAAGAACCCTTGAGACTTGTGAGAAACACTTGGCTCTTATTCTCTTGCCTTGGGTAATCAACACCTAAAGAACCCCTAATCACATGCCCTTATGCAAGATGTAGTGTAATGCTTGATGTTTTGTTTTTTCTATGCTTGAACGCAATGCAATGAAATGAAAGCTCATGCTAAATGATATGAAGAAAATGAGAGGGCAAATTTTGGGGTATTACAGCTGCCCCTAATCAATCACTGTAGACCTGAATGGATGATAGCGATTGTTGTCAGACTTTCAAGGTATGGAGGGATTGAATACCAGAAATAACCCAAAAATTTACACTCTGCAGGGAAGAAGAAAAGGGATATAAACCCAACCAGAAGAACTCTGCTTGAATAAAACTCCGGTGATGAATAATACCACTGGAAAGATGTCTTTTATACAACGCCAGACGACTACTGGCCTGCCACACTACGGGTGGACCTTAACAACGTCTTTTGTACAATGCTAGACGACTACTGGCTTTCCACACTACGGGTGGACTTTAGCAACGTCTTTTGTACAACGCCAGACGACTACTGGCCTGCCACACTACGGGTGGACTTTAGCAATGTCTTTTGTACAACGCCAGACGACTACTGGCCTGCCACACTACGGGTGGACTTTAGCAATGTCTTTTGTACAACGGCAGACGAATACTGGCTTGCCACACTACGGGTGGACTTTAACAATGTCTTTTTGTACAACGCCAGATGACTACTGGCTTGCCACACTACGGGTGGACTTTAACAATGTCTTTTTGTACAACGACAGACGACTACTGGCTTGCCACACTACGGGTGGACTGTCTTTTTTGAATGGGGTCAGAAGACTACTGACCTGCCACACTATGGGTGGACTTTTGCCAAGCTACGGTTGGACTTTTCAGCTGAGATACCACACTGTGGGTGGACTTTTACCAATCTACGGTTGGACTTAGCTGCGGTCTTTTAAAGGGAGTCAGATGACTACTGACTTGCCACACTACGGGTGGACTTTTGCCAAGCTACGGTTGGACTTTAAGAATTTGCCACCCTTGGATGGACCTTTTGCCAATCTACGATTGAACTTTAAGAATTTGCCACCCTTGGATGGACCTTTTGCCAATCTACGGTTGGACTTTAAGAATTTTCCACCCTTGGATGGACCTTTCGCCAATCTGCGGTTGGACTTTAAGAATTTGCCACCCTTGGATGGACCTTTCGCCAATCTACGGTTGGACTTTAAGAATTTGCCACCCTTGGATGGACCTTTCGCAAATCTACGGTTGGATTTTAAGAATTCCAATACTGGATTACTCTTTACATCCGTGTCAGACATCTCTGCTGACTCTGCTGAGGAACAATGATCAATGATTTGACTTTAGAGACTCCTGAAAGGATGATATCTATGCTGGAGAATGAATGAACAATCGGCCTGTTTCGAATAAATTGGACTTTGAAATATGAGAGGAGTGATGATTCCGCCAAGAATTACTTCATCTGCTTGGGATAAACTCTGGTCACAACAACTCCGCTGGGGATGAGAATTTTTTGAATGACGTCCTGCAAGGGAACAAAGGTTATTAAAACTCTGCTTAGGGATCTATTAAACCCGAGATCCTTTGCGGGGAGAATCAACCTTCTAACCCGGCTGGGGAAAGAATGTACTATCACCTTGCTGAGGAATAGATTCTGTTGACCTGTTAAACTTCTACGGGGAAAACAACAACTCAGCTGGGGAGTGTTGTTGACAAGATTCAATGCTGAACTCTGTGGGGAATATAACTATCAGAGATACAATCTTGCTGGGGAATCAGGGCTACTCTGTCGGGGATATACAAATCCTGGTTAGAACATTCCACCGCAACTTGCTGGGAAAGAGTCCTTAGAGATCTGCTGGGGAAACCCAAAGCAATTCCACGGTAGTCTGCTGAGGAATAAGACTGTCGAGCTTAGGATAAGTGTCACAATGCCCCATGTTAGGCAAACTTTCCGTTTGACGACTCCGCTGGGGGTGATGAGTTTATAACAAACTCTGCTGGGGAGAATCGCTTTCAAGCATCTCGTACTGGGGAATGCCTTTTGAGAGGATTTTACAGAAGACTAAATGTCCTCAAACTCTACTGGGGATAATAAATCTGGAACATCTCCTGCTAGGGAAAATCAAAATGCCCCATGCTTGGGAAGGTCAACAACTTGCTCTTTGCTCCATGATACAAGACTGATTTGAAGAAAACGTCATAAGAGGATTTTACAGAAGATTAAGCATCTTCAAACTCCTGGCAACTTCACTGGGGATTGACCATTAACTTCGGTGTCTGCGAAGCAACTCTACTGAGGAATTCTCAACCGTTATCGACACAGAAAAGCTTGTAGCTGTTGGAAGTACTGAACAAGAGAATCGACTTAATAAGATACAACGATACCCAATTGAACTGAATTCACTGATATCGAGACGTCGTGAACAACCGTCATCCGTATGATGGACTCAATTAGTAAACATTGTGACAAAAAGTGACGAGTGAACCCTTCCCTGAACAGGCTTTCCCCAGTCTCCTGCATAGGGATAAGTGATTACTCGTCTGGAAGAAATGGTCCATGATCTCAAAAAGACTCCAATCTGTTACCTGCAACAAAAGAGTATGCACACATGCCCCGGAATATTGCGTGGTTTGAATCCACCATCCAGGATTATTCACATTCAAAGTAATTTTAAATGTTTTTTCTGCGCATGTTATTGTAAAGCCACCATGTTTTCAAATGCAATGTTTTATCAAAAATTCAGACGTTTTTGCAAACAAAGCAGTAAAACAAAATAAGAAGCTTTTAACTGAAATTCAATTTATTGAAGAAAAGCCCAGAATAGGCAATTACATAAGGAAGCAATCCCTGGAAAGAGGTGATCGCTGAAAATTAAGAAAAGAAACTATCCTAATGGCAACGTGAAAACGGCATTCCACTGAGTTTCAATTCTGCTATGGCTAGTATGTCTTCAAGACTCCCCGACCTTGCCTTCTGAGGAATGATCAGACTGATTCCTACCCTTTGGAACATCAGTTGTTCAAACGATGATGGAGTACAAATAACCCAGATCGTAGTTGTTCGCTTAAATCCCTCTTTTACATGGACCGCCCTTTCGGGTTTTCAATCCACCGAGATGCCCTTTTTTGCCTGAGTTGTCCTTGCGGATTTTCAACTCACCGGGTGTACAATTTTTTTTATTTTATCCCTAATTTTTGCTCGAACCTTTTTATTCTGTTTTTGTGGTTCGCCGGGATGCCCTTTTTTGCCTGGACTTTTCTTTTTTTCTGTCCAGCGGGTCTATTTATGCGAGGTATTTTTGACTACGTCTGAATTAACAGGGGATGAAAAGTCTTCGCCATCCATGGTTGTAAGTAATAAGGCTCCGCCCGAGAAGACCTTCTTAACCATGAATGGACCTTCATAGTTGGGGGTCCATTTGCCCCTGTGATATATACTAGGAGGAAGGATCCTTTTGAGTACCACATCTCCCACTTTGTAACCCCGAGGACGCACCTTTTGGTCAAATGCCTGCTTCATCCTCCGCTGGTATAACTGCCCATGACATACAGCTGCCAGTCGTTTCTCCTCAATAAGGCTCAACTGATTAAATCTGGCACGAACCCACTCAGCCTCGTTTAATTTGACATCCATCATGACTCTGAGGGATGGAATCTCAACTTCAACTGGTAGTACGACCTCCATACCGTATACAAGTGAGAATGGGGTTGCCCCAGTGGACGTGCGTATTGACGTTTGGTATCCATGCAAAGCAAATGGTAACATCTCATGCCAGTCTTTATATGTGACAACCATTTTCTGCACAGTCTTCTTAATATTCTTATTGGCCGCCTCCACAGCGCCATTCATTTTCGGGCGATATGGAGAAGAATTGTGATGCTCAATTTTGAAGTCCCGACATAGCTCATCCATCATTTTGTTATTCAGATTAGAACCATTATCAGTAATGATTCTCTCGGGCACTCCATAGCGACAAATGATATCCCGTTTCAGGAAACGAGATACCACCTGCTTAGTGACATTGGCATAAGATGCTGCTTCAACCCATTTAGTGAAATAATAAATGGCGACCAAGATGAAACGATGGCCGTTTGAAGCAGTAGGCTCAATTTTCCAGATCATATCAATGCCCCATATAGCAAAGGGCCAAGGAGAGGACATGACACTCAACGGATTTGGAGGAACATGCACCTTGTCTGCATAGATCTGGCACTTGTGACACTTGCGGGTGTACTTGCAACAATCTGATTCCATTGTCAACCAGTAATATCCCGACCTCAATAATTTCTTAGCCATTGCATGACCTCCGGCATGGGTACCGATAGAGCCTTCATGTACTTCCTGTATTAACAGGTCTGCCTCGTGTCTATCCACGCATCTGAGCAGAACCATGTCAAAATTTCGTTTATACAGCACGTCATCCTGATTCAAGAAGAAACTACCAGACAGCCTTCTCAACGTCTTCTTATCTTTAGCAGATGCCCCTGGCGGGTACTCTTGTCTTTTCAAGAAACACTTGATATCATGAAACCATGGTTTGTCATCAGACGTTGCATCAACAGCAAACACAAATGCAGGTTTGTCAAGACGAGACACTTCAATCTTAGGTACATGATTCCACCCTTGCACTTTGATCATGGAAGACAATGTGGCTAAGGCATCAGCAAACTTATTCTCATCTCTAGGAATATGGTACAGCTTCACTGTTGTAAAAAATGTCAGCAATCTCCTTGTATAATCTCTATACGGAACCAGATTTGCTTGGTGCATGTACCAACTCCCTTTCTCCTGATTAATTACCAAAGCTGAATCACCAAAGATATCAAGGGTCTTAATTCGTAAATTAATCGCCTCCTCAATCCCCATTATACAAGCTTCATATTCTGCTTCATTGTTGGTGCATCCGAAAGTTATTCGGGCAGTGAAAGGCATATGGACACGTTCCGGCGTGATAAGAACTGCTCCAACTCCGCACCCATTCATGTTGACAGCCCCATCAAACATCAGACTCCATTTGGATTCAGGGTCTGGCCCCTCCTCCGGGAGTGGTTCCTCGCAGTCTTTAGCTTTGAGAAACATGATGTCCTCATCAGGGAAATCAAATTTCATGGGTTGGTAATCATCAATCGGCTGTTGTGCAAGATAGTGTGACAAGATACTTCCTTTGATGGCCTTTTGGGAAGTATACTGGATATCATACTCTGTCAAAACCATTTGCCACCGTGCAACTCTGCCTGTTAGCGCTAGTTTCTCGAAAATGTATTTGATAGGATCCATTTTTAAAATCAACAAGGTTGTGTGCCTAATGATATACTGCCTCAATCGCTTGGCGGCCCATGCAAGTGCACAACATGTCTTCTCAAGCATTGAGTAACGGGACTCACAGTCATTGAACTGTTTGCTCAGGTAGTAGATAGCATGCTCCTTCCTACCCGTCTCGTCGTGTTGACCGAGAACATAACCCATAGAACCTTCAAGCACTGTCAAATACACTATCAAAGTTCTTCCTGCAACTGAAGGCATGAGAATTGGAGGTTCCTACAAGTATTCTTTTATTTTATCGAATGCCAATTGGCAATCGTCATTCCACCTGACCGTTTGATCTTTTCTTAGCAGTTTGAATATTGGTTCACAGGTGGCTGTTAGGTGAGATATGAAACTTGGAATGTAGTTCAATCTACCCAGAAAACCACGAACCTCTTTTTCCGTTCTCGGTTCAGGCATATCTTGTATTGCTTTCACTTTAGCAGGATCAACCTCAATCCCTTTTTCACTCACAATGAAACCCAGCAACTTTCCAGAACGCACCCCAAAAGTGCACTTGTTTCGATTTAATCTCAAACGGAACTTTCGCAAACTTTCAAACAGCTTTTTCAAGTTAATCAGATGTTCCTCTTCTGTTCTCGACTTGGCAATCATATCATCTACATAACATTCAATTTCTTTATGAATCAAGTTGTGAAACAATGTTACCATTGCCCGCTGGTACGTTGCCCCTGCGTTTTTCAACCCAAAAGGCATCACTTTATAGCAATATGTACCCCACGGAGTAATGAACGTGGTCTTCTCCATATCCTCAGGCGCCATCTTAATCTGGTTGTACCCGGAGAAACCATCCATAAATGAGAACACTGAAAACTGAGCTGTATTGTCGACCAGTACATTAATGTGTGGCAGTGGAAAATCATCTTTCGGACTAGCTTTATTAAGATCTCGATAACCCACACACATTCTCACCTTGCCGTCTTTCTTTGGAACTGGCACAATGTTCGCAACCCAGGGAGGATAATTAGTCACAGCAAGAAACCCAGCGTCCCACTACTTCTGAACCTCTTCTTTGATCTTTATGGCCATATCGGAATGAGTCCGACGAATTTTCTGCTTGACTGGCGGGCATTCTTCTCTCAATGGCAACCGGTGCACAACAATATCAGTATCCAGCCCTGGCATGTCTTGATACGACCAGGCGAAGATATCAACATATTCACACAACATATCAGTCAAAGCCTTCTTCACATCTGTTTTCAAGCTAGCACCAATCTTGATCTCTTTCTTAGCATCCTCGGTACCAATATTGATGATCTCTACAGTCTCTTGATGGGGCTGAATAACCCTTTCCTCTTGTTTTAACAATCTGGCCAGTTCCTCAGGGAGTTCACAGCCCTTCTCATCCCCTTCTTCGGCTTGATAAATCGGTTTGTCAAAGTCATACACCGCCATAGCAAAATCGTTATCAATGGAATCCAGAGGATCAAGTCTGCACGAACGGGTTCATGCTTTATTTTAGAATTTATTTTGAAATAAAAAGAAATGAAACATTGCCATTTTATTATTTTTGTGCAAAAATAAAAAGAAAGACAGAGAACAAAATTTGAGTGCAAAAACGTCTTTTATTAATGATTAAAATTGCAAATGCAAACAGGGTGGCCCTACAAATGAATCTATACGCCTTGGGCAGAGCGCAAGATTTTATCATGCATTATGGTTAGAAAAACAAAGAAAATTACTCTGTCTGGAGAGTAACCTGGATGACTTCTTCAACTGACCAATTCTGCAATGGTTGTCCCGGAGCACGTGGGCGTACCCAGTTATCTAGGTCACAGTCACTGTCAACACCATCTTCTGTAGCTGCACAAGACTGCTCTGGGTAAATGATTCCCCCACTACTGAAAGTGATGGGTCCACTATTTTCTGTACTTGAAGTCATAGAGGGATGATAGCCAATACCAAATTTGTCCTCCTTCATTGGTGTCTCTATCAACCTGCCCCAGCCTTGGGCGTTGCCTGCTCTGACGACCTCAACAGCCTGCTTATAGGACGAAATGGATGTTTACCGACTCTTTCTGGTGCAAGGAAAGATTCAGGAACGTTGTCAATATTCACCGCTTCAAACGACTGGCAAAGCATCTCGTGAATTTCCCCATCCATATCGATATACTTGAATGTGGACAAGTGGCTAACAAAACTATCATCTTCACCATACACTGTCACAACTTGTCCCTCGAACTCGTATTTTAGCTTTTGGTGTAAGGTGGATGTAACAGCCCCGGCTGCGTGAATCCAAGGGCGACCCAATAAGCAGCTATACGCAGGTTATATGTCCATCACATGGAATGTAGATTTGAACACCTGCGGTCTAATTTGCACGGGCAATTCTACTTCCCCAAACACAGATTTTTTCGTTTCATCGAACGCTCGGACAACCAACTCACTGAGCCTTAAAATCAAACCATCAACTTCTAGCTTCATTAGTGCCTTCTTAGGCAAGACATTGAGTGAGGAACCAGTATCTACCAGTACATGTGACAACACTGCACCCCTGCACTCCATTGTAATGTGCAAAGCCTTATTGTGGTTTCTCCCTTCAGCCGTCAGATCTCTGCTTGTGAAACCCAATCCGTGGCTGACATTGACGTTGGAAATTACACCTTCAAGCTGATTAACAGTGATTTCCTATGGAACATATGCTCTCTTCAACACCTTTAATAAAGCCTCACGATGCGCATCAGAACACATCAATAATGACAGAATTGAAATTTTTGAGGGGGTCTGATTCAACTGATCGACAATCTTATAATCGCTTTTCTTTATTATCCTCATGAACTCTTCCACCTTATTGTCAAAGGCAACCTTTGTCTCTATTTCAGGTACAGGCACACTTTCAACCACATGTTTCCCTTTAGCTTTTGCTGCAGCTTCAGCCTCTTTATCACTGCGCAAAGTTTCGGGAGCAAACAGCCTTCCGCTCAGAGTAAAGCCTCCTACACCACCCACATTGTCAATATTTGAACTAGATGATGTCCCAACTTCCTGTTTTTTACCTTCATAGTACACGTCTGCCCCATAAAGCCATGGGATAGCCTTTGTAGTTGTAAACGGAACTGGTCCTGGCACCGTGATGGTAACAGGACTGGGTCTTTCTTACGCAACACTTGCTACGGGAGCTGTACTTACAGGAACCTGAATCTCTGCGGGAGTATAATAGATGGTCACAGTTGATACCTCATCAGCTTCTTTCACAACCCTGTCAAACTGTAGACGGCCATCATTGATCAGATTCTGCAGACCTACCTTCAACTTATCACAGCCATTCTCTTGATTCGAACACTCAGAACAATTTTAATCACATCCCTAGAACACCTGTCCCTTCAACAAGCGATCCTTAAGCACCAGCAACGGAGTCTTCACCTGACTGATATCCATTAACAAATTTAACCTCTTTCCGTCTTCAATAGCCCGCACATCGGCCACACCATGATCAGGCATGGGGTTCTGCAGAACATTAGGAGGTAACAAAAAATTGAACGCCTTAGCATCAATCAAGTCTTGCACTTTATGATGGAACACCCAACATTTTTCAATGGAGTGCCCTTGAGCGCCTGAGTGGAACTCGCAGCGAGCGTTAACGTCAAAATTAGGTGGCAAGTTGCCAGCAGCAGGAGGTCTCATAGTACGAAGCTCAACCAACTTCAACTTAAGTAACTGTAGTAGCAATGCAACATAAATCATAGGGAGAGGGTCAATCTTACGATCCCTCTGCCTAGACCTCTCCTGGAAAGGAGGTTGCTGCTGTTGCTGCTGAGCTTGCTGTTGTGGTTGTTGCTGTTGAACAGACGGTGTTGGGATCGTCACCGCGCCTACTTGATGGTAACCCTGAGAACGTCCTCTGCCTCATCCTCTATATACATCATTTGTATCACTTTCCCTTCTTTTCTGACCACTAGCAAATGGTTTCTTCATCCCAGAAGAGCCAGCCCCACTTACATCTTGGATCTTTCCAAGTTTCAACAGACTCTCTATTCTTTCGCCCGCAATCACGATATCAGCAAATTCGGTTGATGGACAAGCAGCTAATCTATCAAGGTATGCCCCTTGCAGGGTGCCCATAAACATGTCTGCCATTTCTCTATCCAACAAAGGAGGTTGAACCTGTGCAGCCATCTCTCTCCACCTTTGAGCATATTCCTTGAAACTTTCCTTAGCATTCTGTGACAACCCCTGCAATTGAGTGCGCTTGGGCACCATGTCAATATTGTACTGGTACTGCTTTAGGAATGCCTCTGCCAGATCCTTCCAACTTCTCACAGCAACTCTGTTCAATTTCATATATCAGGTCAAAGGAGCTCCAGCCAGACTGTCTTGAAAGTAATGCATCCATAACTTCTCATCATCTGTATGGGCTGAGATCTTCCCAAAATAAGCTTGGATATATGTCTGGGGACACGTATTTCCCTGATATTTATCAAAAGTGGGCGGCTTGAATTTGGGAGGAATTCTGACTCCTGGTACCGGTCCCAAACTAGTAACATCAATACCCATAGCATTCTTGCACTCTATGGCCTGGATCTTCTCAGCTAATTCATCATACCTCTGGTCGCCAGGGTTACCCATATCAGCATCCAATATGGTAAATTGGTCTTCTTGAGCATCTTCCTGAACAACACCAGCATTTCGGCCATTTCCATTTCCCAGATTACCAACAGGTGGAGGATTACCACCAAGAGGAGGATTGATCCTTATCTGTGAATTGTCATTCTGATTCCCTTCAGGCGTGGCCTCTGGACGCTCGACCAGAAGCCTCAATCTTTCCTGAGCTTGTGTCATACCAGTCATGAGAGTCATAAACCGGTCCATGCGTGCCCTCATTTCAGCCAAATCACTCTGCACTTGATCCATAATCCTTGCTTGATTTCTTCGAGTTGAGTATCGGTGAATATGATTCACAGCTATAATGCCTGAAACCAAATAAAGGTTAGAGATCACCTGTAACAAGTACCTGAAAAAGCAGACAGCAAAATGCAAAATGATATGCAATGCAATGCAATGTTTATTCATTTTGAGGCATTCCTTCCTTCGATTCCAGTTTGACCAAAAGAGAACAACGCACATTCCTGCAGTTGTTAATAGCGATAGAACGTCAGAGGTGCATATTAATAATTCAGAAATACCCATCATACAGCCCAGTGAGTGTGTGAATCATTGTATAATATGACGAAGAATCCACCTCAATAATTACCAACAAATCCAATAGCATAAATAAAAAACCCACAGCCAGGTGTGGAACAGTCAAATACAAATTGTTTTCGCACAAATACAACTGAATAGCATGAATACAAATAAAGGGAACCCATCAACAAGCCTGATGGTGACTCCCAGAATAGCAACAATACAACTCAAACATTGAGCCCATATAAATCTTCCCAGACCTCTTTGAGAAGCGCTTCAGTAACTGGATCATTTGGGCGTTCGGTAAGACTTCTGATCAGTTGACTCCTTAACTTGACGGCTTCTTCTAGCTTTCGGATTTGATCTTTGACAGCTGACTCTTTGGTTCTCTTTACTCTGGCGCGGATCTTCAGATCTTCGATCTCCTGATTAGCTGAACTTAGTTGCTGGAGAAATTCACTTTCTTTGCTCTTCAAATTTTTCCTCAACTCGTCGTTTTCAGCCCTGATTCTCGCCTCGATCTCCCTCCGGCATTCGGAAAACTCATCCCATCTCTGTTGTCCTTTGGCAAGGGCATTCTCTGACTTGGTCAACTGCTCATTAATGCGCTTGCACGCCTCCTTTAGTGCCATCGCATTCTGTTTGACCTTGCGAATATAAATGGTGTCTTCAGCCATTCTTTTCTCATTGGCCTCATGACGCTCAGTCAGCTTTTGCAGTTCATACTCAACATTACGCTTTTCACAAAGCGTCTTTCTGAGTCCTTCACTTAGCTTCTCATTCATTTTGACAGTCTTATCCATCTCTGCTTTAAGCTTGTTATATTCAGCAATGCTTATCATGGTCACTAGTTCAACAGCAACTGGATCTGACGGTCTTTCTTGGGAAAACGGTAAAAGAGTGATCTGAACTCTTCTCTTCAACCAGACATCATATTGAGAGGAAGACACATTGTTGCATTTTCTGAAGACGACTTTACCCTTCGTTTGCAGATTACCCCAAGCTCCAGCCGCTTACCTTACCAACAAAAGGTTTTCCTTCACAGGGAAAAAGAAAGACTCTTCCAAATCACCGTCCCTCGGAGGCTCTATTAACGTAAATCCTAATTGTCTCCTGAGAATAACAGGGTTATAATTAATACAACCCTTTACTCCTAAGAGTGGCACGTTAAGATGTCTCCCACAGCTGCTGATGAAATCTCCCCCCATCGTCCTCTGATTGAGCCAACGGATATCCTTTGTTGTCAACTGAATCATCCTCTTAGCCCAGTTCTTTGCAGGCCGAGGATTCAAAAAGGCCTCTGAATTTGGTAAATGACTCATAAGCCACTTGTGGAACACGGGTGCGCAACATCTAACCAACCCTCCTCGTTTCTTTTCATTTTTAAAGTGCACAGAATAGTACAAATCACCCAGGAGTGTAGGTATGGGATTTTTCATTATAAAAATATGGATTGCGCTCATGTCCACAAACTTAGGTTCATCAGTAAAGAGCATAATTCCATAGATACTCAAATCCAGGATTGCACAATCGGTTTCACACTGAGACTTAGCAACACATTCTTCAGCTTTGGCAACCAAGAAGTCCAGGTGAAAACCAGATAAACCTCCTTTGGTGGCGAGGTTATCTGCTACCACAGGTACACTCAGATGGAGGGCCTTAGCTATTTCTTCAGGCTTTGGAGGGCGCATGTCAGAGTTGAAAGGAATCTAGTACTTGAGAGGCACACTTAGTAGCAAAGCATACTCTTCTAGCATTGGGCCCAACTGAAAATCCGAGAAAGTGAAGCATCTTAGCTGTGGGTCATAAAACTATAAGCATGTATGGATGACACTCCTTTCTGAAGCGTTCAAGTCAACAACCACAGTCATAATCTCCCCATAAGCCTTTCGGAACATACACACATGGTCTGGAGTAATAAGAGAAATCATCTTTCGCAACTGTCCCACCTTTGTGTCAAAGAAATTATAATGCACATTGTTCTTCCTGGGAGTCTCCATAACTGAACAAGGGAACTGTCAACTGGAATCGAAAGGAAGTATACCCTGCAAATGAATAAACATGAAGGTTAAATGCAAGAATGTTAATGATGACATGTATACAAGGGCATGTGATCAGTGCTGCACAAATAAAGCTGAATCCACTGTACTGTCATCTGAGCCTAGTGAGATATACAACACCAGGATAAGAAATCCAATAACCAATCCAGAACCAAATGTGCGCTGATCAGAATCATAAATTCAGTAACCAATCCAGAACAAATAAGAAAACCAGGTATTCTGAAGGTCAAGGGTTCCTGCACACCTGTAACCAATCCCCCTAATCTCACATGTATGTACTAGAAGGTGAGGATCCTCAAATTCGGGTCTCGGAATAAGAAGCAATAGCACATTCAGCCCGAAGGATACAATCTATCGCCAAACAAAGAGATCGTTCTCTGATTCACCTCAAAATAAAGAGGGGTCATCCTAACAGGTCATCCGGACTTAACAGCTCTTCCAGATAGCTCTACCATCGTGGGAAATCCACAACGCAGAATTCTCTAGAGAGAACCACATCCAGATTGTGTTTCATATTCCCTCCTCGAACCGAGATGGAACACGAGAGGATATGAAACATGCTAACCATAAGTGCACTCAGGCCTGGGTATTTGGCCTATCTCTCAGAATACCCCATCCCGCCAAATAGAACACAGTACAACAGTATAGCATAATATATCATATGAAATGAAAATGCTAAAGTACAGTAAATACAGTAATATACAGTAAAGAAATAATACAGTAAATAACAATACAGTAAAATAGTAAAATACAACACATCAGTAAACACCCAATGAAAGAAAACAGACAAGCGCTAGGATTGACTCGCTAAGGAAACCAGAGATTCTGGGTTCGATCCCCAGCAGAGTCGCCAGCTGTCGCTCCCGGGATTTTCATCCAAGTACAAACACGAAAGTGGCACAGAAACAGAGTCGCCAGCAATGTATTTATCCCAAGAGAGGGAAAGGAAACACCGCATAAACCTGAAGGAAAGAAAGAGCATAGTCTTGCGACCAAGAGAACTGGGTTCGGGATTCGGTTACGCGAGAGGAAGGTATTAGCACCCCCTCGCGTCCATCGTACCCGATGGGATCCACGCTTGCTGCTTCAATCAAAGGGTGTAAGGAAAGGATACTGGAAAAGGAACTGCTAGCTGCAGAACTGGAACGGAAAGGAGAGAGAAAGAGAAACAAATGTAGGGAAAATAAAAGAAGTGCGGGCCCTACCCCACTGCCTACGTATCTCATCGGGAGCATGAGAATCAGAGCGACGTAGTTCCCCTCACCAGGGATGGACTATTTGTGTTTTTTAGGGAATGGCTAACGTTCTAGCTCAGGTGTTGCAGGCTCGCTGGTCCGAGTGCGTTACCATCTTGCAAGAGAACGAGAAGAAGCACATTCGTACGTTGAGAATGAGTGAGATGAGAAAAGAATTCCTGAAAGAAAGACGTTATTGTTCGTTTGTTTTTTTTGTCTTTTAAGAAAGAAGTGTTTTGAATGTTTTTGTGTTTTGTAACGCAAATTGTATTTAAGTCCCTCATGTAAGATCGAATGCCTCGCATAACGACCCGAGATGGGACGCACGCTAAACATTATAAGAAAATGAGAGAAGATCCCTCACTATCTTATTCTTACATGAAAGGCCTAAATACAATGTTTGTTTTGCCTTTATTAAGTGTCTTTTACTTTTGTTTGAACGTGAGAAGAAGTGACTCAAGAAGAGGATCAAAAGGTGAAAATCAGATTAGGGAGACTAAGACACACCTTAGTGTTAGCATGCTTGGAGATCCTATGATTAATGTGGTTCAAGGAATCTAATCCTAAGAGAAAGAAGAAGAGGAACAAAAGAAACAACTTACTTCCAAGATGGAAGTTAAGTTGATCTTAAAGAGGGATGAAGAAGAAGTTATTCAAAGGAAGCATGTAAATTCTTATCAAACACAAATTGAATTGTTAAAAAGAGATAAGAAAAGATGAGGGAGATAAGTGTATGTGGAACTAAGTCCACACTCTTACTTACCTTTAGCACCTACATGAAAAGGTTAGCTCACAAAAGTTTACAAGTAATGCAATAAGAAAAGGAATCCCAAATAGTGAACAAACAAGTTAAGAGTTAAAGGATAAAAGCTCCTAAGAGATGAAATTCAATTAAGGTCAGAATCTATACTCTAAAGGTGTCCTCTAATGTTAATTGATCAAACAAGAGCAAACTATGCACAACTAAAGTACTCAAAACCTAAAGAAGTGAATCATAGAAGAAATAAATGAAGAATGAATGGATATGCAAGGTGATCATGCAATTATGCTTCAAGTAATGTCCAAGTCAGAATGTGGATGACCTAAATATGTGCCTAAACATGATATACAAATGTCAAATGAGGCATATACTCAAGCATCCAAGCATTAAGATTGATTAGGAGAAGAAGTAAGAAGATTTGAATCATGAATTAAACATGGAAAAAACATTTAAGGCATAAGTCAAACCTATAAAAGTTCAAGATGAAGTTTAAGTATCAAGGTCAGAAGTGATGTGTCATGTTAAGGAGAATATAGGATGCACAATACAAACACATTTAAGCAATTACAAGTTATTTAGAAGCTAGAAGTAGAAGGAGCATGCATTGAGATGAAACATGTACAAGTATGTAAAGTAAGATATGAATATCATATGGAAGGAATGTAATGCTTTAAGGTCAGAGGCACACATTATATGAAATTCAAATGGGCAGCATGGCATCGCACAAGCAAACCAAATACAATTCAAGGAGGCACTTAGATGCAAGAGAAAGAGGAAATATGTCAAAAGGAAACATGTAAAACAAGCATTGAATATGTACACCAAAAGACATCAAATTCAAACCAATGACCTATAATCTCAATCAAAAGACCTATAATGATCTAAACATGGCTCAAGAAGTCAAGAAGAGTGATCTCATACAATGGCACAAGTACCTTATCAAGCAAGTAACCAAAAATGATCCAAGAAGTTCATGAAAAAAATACCTCAAACAAAAATCACCAAATTAGGTCTTAAGAGACCTTAACCAGAGGCAAGCATCATACCAAAAAATCATACCAAAATTCAGAAATAAAGGCCCTCAAATAATCAAGCAATAGCCACTTAGAATTTTACAAGATCATGCTCAAGGGAATGGCTCAAAAATGATGCAAAAATGGTTTTAAAAATGAGACAAAAATATTTTTAATGCCTAAAAGTATCCTCTAAAATATGCAAAAAGAATGGGGATCAAACTATGTATCAATAGTGAGAAATAAAATCAACAATATCAAATGTGCACAAATGAATCAACTCAAAAAGAAATTCAAGTAACAATTAATTCAGAGGCAAAAAATAATAGAAAAATAGAAAATAAAATTTGTAAAAATTTTAAAATACTATAAGGATGGTTCATGAATTTTATTATGATTTTTAGAAGTCATTTACTATTTTTAAAAATAAAAAACCAAACAGATGTGAAAAAGAAATTAAAAGAATCAAAGAAACGGGGAGGGGTGTATTCAGAGTAATTTTCACGTTTAAAAATCACAATGGGCTCAAAGTGGGGTGCAAACATCAAATGTGGCCCAAGTCCAATTAAAACTGTGATCGTGTGTGACAAAGGTGCACGCAGTCAATGTACACATAGCCACATGATGACATGAATCTTAATAAGTCAACAATCCAACGTCTCACAACAATCAAGTACGTGGTAATTATTATGCGCTCATCCACATGCATACAATCTGAGAGAAAAACGAAAACAACTACCATGCACCCTCACTCATTAATGCGTTGGCGCGTTATTAGGCATTAGATCAATCAATCATTCACATCAAACAAATCAGCAGTGATGTTCATAACAAGTAGCATGCACACGCACACACACAAGTCACTCAGATTCAAAAACATGCACGTGAGAGGGAGGATGTATTTTAATGTGCTGGTGCCTTATCAACCACACGATGTCATGATCCAACGGATGAGATTCAAACATGCCAAAAGCCCTAAAATTAAAGTCACCGGCCGGAGAAGGACCTCCGGTCATCTTCTCCGGCGAGAAACCACCACCTGCAAGTCTCCAAGTCTCCAGAAATGCACAAACATGACATCAAAATGAAGCTAGTGTTGCGTACATCATGAATCCATCATTCTTTTTCACATAACAAGCATACACATAGAGAACAGAGGAGATGAAGATATGCCCTAGGTTTTGAAACTATGCCTCTAAGAGGCCTATCAACTAGCCGGAGTTAATAGAGTTCTAGCAAGCTTTAAACGGCAAAACAACTTAAAATTAATGAGAAAAAGTTGAGTGATGAAACCTGAAAACGTGGAGGAACTTGAAGTGTTGAGAAAACCAGAGAAAAGCTTGATTCTGAGCTTCTAGATCTTCAACCCTAGCAAAACAAATGATGTTGATTCACGAGTATATGAAAGAGATTGAAGATTGCAGTGATGCTGAACTTGAAGAGATTGAGTTGTTCTTGTTGCTCTTGATTCAAACACACCAAACAATGAGCAATGGAGGAACAATGAAGATGAAATCGTGGAGAGAAAAATGAGAGAACTCAGAGAGAAAGAGAGAGAATTTCTGAGGTGAGTGTAGAAAATGAGTGTTCAAATGAATTTTTGGAGTGAAGTTTCTATTTATAATTTGGGTTAAATGTCAACCAGAGGTGGTTAAATGAGTTGGTTAATGTGAGTTGGGATGGTTAAGGTGAGTCATCCCTAACTAACTGAGCCAAGTTAGTTAGGGCGAGTTGGCTAATGGTTATGCTATGGTGATGATGGTTTATGATGTGCTATGGTGGAGTGCAAAGGAAATCAGTGGTGGTGATGAACTCATGTGCAGCTGCAACAAGGAAACTTGTTCTACAAGCTTTTACTCTTTCCATTTCCATGTATAGTGAGCATGAATGGCACGTGCAAGTAAGGAAAATGCTTGGCTTAATGAGGAAAGGAAGTAGACTGATATGATTCAACAACAACATGGTTATTTTTGGCTTTGTGACAGTTTTGTATCAAAGATGACATGGATGTTTGATGATGATTTTCTCTCTTGTTAGTGAATGAAACAATGAAGTATTGATGGCATTAGAAAGATGGTGCATCATAGAATCATATTGATGTGAGAATGGAATTGAAATAATGCCTTAAACACACTTGAAAATGGATATGAACATAAGGATTCAAAGCTGGTTGGTGGGCGTGCAAAGGCAAGTCATGACCTAGCAATGTGGTGCATGAATTTTCAGTGTGATCATACCAAATTGAAACCAACATATCTCCATCCTATCTTGACCAAATCAAAATTTTTCCAACATCAACATTGAAGAGGGCATTGCAAGGAACAACTTTGATGTTGAAAAGTTTTCCATTCGGAGATTTTATCATTGAGAAAAATGAGTGAACATTTGGCACACCAAGTGTTTGAAAAAATGATGGCGCATGGGCCTGGGCATCCTTGGTCATGACCTGATTTTGGACCTACTTTTCCCAAATTTTGATCATCCATAACTCACTCAATTTTTATCCAATAGAGATGTTCTTTATATGGATTTGAAGCTTGAAACAAGATATTTTGTTGTGGCCTGGTGGATTTTTGATTTGATGCTTTAAAATTGAGAAAGCCTAACTCAAAGAGAGGTGCTAAAATGGCCAAAACTTACTATTTTTGGGAACCCCAAAGTTTCTATTTTTGGCAGTTTTGTAATTTCTTGATTTTTCATTATTCCTCAATCATTTCTTGATAAAATTTTGTCTATTGAACATATATAACTTGAATTTCATGAATTTGACCTTAAAAAGTCAGGAGTTGACTTTTTTCACTGCACAGTTGATTTTTTCCCCAATTTCTTGATTATCAAGCAACTGACCAATTGAAACCCTTCTGAAACCAATTGATGAGCAATTTTCCACCCATATACACTTAAGAACATGAGGAATACCATGAAATCAATTCTTGCCCAAAAAATCAGAGATAAACTGATTCTAGGTCAAACCCTAATTTTGGCACCCTCTGGTTAGGAGGAAATAACACATCCCCCAAATCCAAATTCCTCTGAATATGATGTGTGTCCTCTCAAACAATGATAAGATATGGCATTTGGAGGTGATAAAAACTCAAAGAGCTTACCCATTTGGGGGTCAGATCCCAATTTTTGACTGCCTTGTGTAGGAGATCATGTACTGCCCAACCTTCTTGATGAATTTCCTTCTCTCAATAATTTATGGGACCAAGTAGGAATGACATATGGCTTAAGAACCCTTGAGACTTGTGAGAAACACTTGGCTCTTATTCTCTTGCCTTGGGTAATCAACACCTAAAGAACCCCTGATTACATGCCCTTATGTAAGATGCAGTGTAATGCTTGATGTTTTGTTTTTTCTATGCTTGAATGCAATGCAATGAAATGAAAGCTCATGCTAAATGATATGAAGAAAATGAGAGGGCAAATTTTGGGGTATTACAGCTTCAACCGCTTTAATAGCATCTTTGTATGAAGAAATCGAAGTTGCTTCTTCTAATTAATCATCACTGTGTAACGAAAGCGTTTGGAACTGGGTTCTGATTATCCCTTCTGGTTCCACATAAGTGGATAACGATAAATTGCTTACGAGCAAAGCCTGTTCCCCACAGACTGTGACAAGTAGACCGTTCTAGACGAACTTTAGCTTTTGGTGGAGGGTCGAGGTGACCGCCCCAGCCTGATGTATCCAAGGTCTTCCTAATAAACAATTGTACGTTTCCCGGATGTCCATGACTTGGAATGTGACTTGGAAAGTGTGAGGACCGATAGTTATGGGAAGGTCAACGTTGTCGATAACTATTTTTCTGGACCCGTCGAACGCTTTGACGATGACCTCGCTGGTTCTCATCGGAGGGCCTTTGGATGATAATTGCATCAAGGCGGACCTCGGCATAACATTCAGGGATGACCCTGTGTCTACCAGTACGTTGGCTAAAGCATCGTCCTGGAAGTTGACGGTAATATTGAGCGCCATGTTATGACGGAAACCCTCTTCAGGTAATTCCTCATCACTAAATCCCAAATTGTTGCAGGAAGTGATGTTAGAGACAATGCTATCGAACTGTCTGATTGTTACGTCCTGTTCCACAAAGGCTTGCTCCAAGACTTTCTGTAGAGCCTCCTTGTGTGCTTCAGAACTAAGTAAAAGTGATAATACCGAGATCTTTGAAGGAGTCTGTAACAGCTGGTCAACAATGTTGTATTCGCTCCTCTGGATGAGCTTCAGCATCTCATCATCATTTTTCGAAAGGTCGGGACCACCGGATTGACCGATTGGTGGATCGGGAAGTTCCGTCTGAAGTTCCTTTTCTTTGTTGGACTCCAACTCCTCTGTTGAAGATTCTACCACTCCGCGTTACACGACTGTTGTCTGCAATATTTACGGCGGAGGGTAATGGAATTTCCTTTCCATTTTCAATTATCGTTCCACCGTATTTGTAAGGGATTGCCTTAGTTGATTCATACGGTAGTGGTCCCGGCAGATAGATGACTATGGGAACCTTCTGGTTTTTCTGACCATCGTACGTAATCTCGATCCATTCCCGGGTTGGGAACTTTGGATTCGTCAAGTAGAGGAATGATGGCGAAAACATTCCTAGTTCTCTGATGATCAGAGATTACGACTACATCCTCAATTTGATCCACAAGGTAGTTCGGTGCCCAGTTGATGGGTCCGGAACCTGGATATGGACGAATCTTTCCGCGATCCACCTGACCCTGAAGAGCTGCTCTCACAAGGTAGCACCCTAGTTACTTTTCGAACAGACTCTACAACGCTCATAGTTGTGTGGTGGTACCTGGCCACACCCACTTTGAATACAATGTAACCTCACTAGGTTAGCTTCCACAGATCGGACATCCTGACTTTGACGTCGAGCAGGGTTTCTGTTATTGATACTAATTTGCTGAGTATCTTCATCCATATAGATTGGCATCCACCAATGATTTAACAAGTGCTGAAGTGATTCCTGGACAAGGGCACAACCTTGATCATTTTTGCAACCCGCTTTACAGCTTTGATAGTCATGTGATATTAGGAACCCGAGTCGGACCTGCTTAGCAAGTAACTCTACCAGGTTGGTATTCATTAAGCGAATATCGAAGATCTGAACCATGTTGATCTGATAGTGGTTCCTATCATGGTAGTCTTGGATCCATCCAAGATCCATCTGACGCTGGAGGGCCTCCTGTATGAAAGAGCATCCCTGTTTATTTACCGAGCAAGTCAGACCAGAACTGTAATCGTGTCATGGCCGATTATGATACTGGCTTTGGCTTGAGTGCATTGCCACCAAGTTGACATTCATTGCACGGATGTCATGGTTTTGAATGACGTTGGACTTCGTGTAAACCATGTTAACTCCACGAACTCGGTGCTCCTGGATCCATCCGAGATCCATTTGTTCCTGTAGAGCTGATTGCACCACAGAACATCCTCGATTACTCTTAGAGCAGACATCACATTGATGATAATTATGAGGTGGCACATGGCCATATCCGCTCTGTCTATAATTCATCTTGACCAAATTGGTCCTCAACAAGAGTACATCGTGAATTTGATAGACATCGTTAGACTCTCCCTCTATCAGGTTGACTGCAGCTTTCTCGTGTTAAGGCAGCGGGTTCGTAAGAACATTAGGATTCGTATCTTTGAAAGATAAGACCCCGCTCCTAACAAGCTTTTGCACGTCAGACTTGAAATTAAGACAATTCTCTATGTTATGCCCTGGACCTCCTTGATGATAAGGGCATGTATGATCCACCTTAAACAAAAAAGGCGGATTTTCCGATACTGTAAGAGGAAACTTAGTCTGGATGTGCCCCTTGGCAAGAAGTAACGGAAATAATTCTGCGTACGGTACGGGTATAGGATCAAATCCTTGTGGCCGCGTTGTACGGTTGTTGTTGTATTGAGGATGAGCCGGCTAAAGAGACTGTTGTGTCCTTTGTTGTTGACTAGGTTGGCTCTGCGCAACCTGAGGTTGATACGTAGAAACAGGTGTGGGGTTGATAGCATGAGTCATAGCTGCTACCTGTTGATAATGTCGCCTTTGCTTTTTGAGGAAGATATTCCCAATATCTTGCTCTTTTTTCTTAGGGAGAGCACCACCGTATCATTTTGTACTACTTGATGATCCAGCGTCTTTTACTAAACGTCCTTCTCGGACGGCTTCCTCAAGACGAACTCCCATACCGACCATTTCGATAAAATCACTGGGCGCACTGGCAACCATTCTATCGTAGTAAAATGAGCTTAAGGTCTATAAGAAGATCTTTGTCATCTCTTTTTCCTCAAGAGGTGGACAAATTTGGGCGGCAATCTCACGCCATCTCTGAGCGTACTCCTTAAAGGTTTCCTTGTCCTTTTGACATCGATCTGAGTTGATCTCTGTCGGGTGCCATGTCCAAATTGTATTTGTATTGTTGGAAGAAGGCAGTGCCAAGATCCCTGAAAGTGCTGATCATAACATGGTTTAATCCCATGTACCATTTTAATGCAGCACCGGTTAAACTATCCTGAAAGTAGAGAATCAGTAGGTCCTGATTCTCAGTCTGAGCTGACATTCGCCATCACCAAGTGACTTTGAGGGCAAGAGTTACCCTTGTATTTTTCAAAGTCGGGCACTTGGAATTTGTGTTGGACTTTTACATTGGGGACCAGACACAGGTCTGCGGCGTCCTTTCCAAATAAATCCTGACCGCGAATGGCTTGCAGTTCCTTCTGCATTTCCAGGAACTGTTCCTGGAATTCATCCATTCTGTCAAACAAAATTTCCTTTTTACCCGAAGGTATCTGTGGAATCTGTCCTTCTGGGACAGTGTGCATCACAGGGGGTGGTATCGTGACTACGGCAGTGAATCTTGGCGCTTCCCGAAGTTTGTAACCTTCAGGAGTCTTCAGTATGCCTCTGGCATCTTCACTTTCCTGAAGTTTGTAACCTTCAGGCCCAGCGGCTTCCGCTGAAGTTTCTGGATCTCCAGTGATTGACAGAACAAATCCTTCTAGGATATAACTAACAGGCATGCCCCAGGGACGATCTTTCGGCATTTGATACCTAGGATCAAACTTCTCCACTATGGGCGTTGAGGTGATCTCCGAGATCACAGTTCTTTGTAGCTGAGATTCTGCCATGGCTTGCATGTCGTTACGAAGCTTTCTCATATCCTCTCTCAGAGCATCGATCTCTTCTTTCAACTCTCTATTCTCTTCCTCGAGATCATCCATCTTTTTTTGACGATTGGCCCGAGTATTGTACGAATGAGACAGTTTGACTCTAGAACCGAGACACAAACGTGAGATTCGTAGGTAAGAAGAATACGTGACGTGAGAATGATGAATGCAATGATTATATTAATTGTTGTTTTTTTTTGTTTAATCAAAATAAACTTCGACAATTAGATTGCAAATATCAAATAGTGGGGAAACCCCGTTTTATTGAATTCAAAGGATTGCGGAAACGGAAATACAGTAGATTACAAGGTGCAGAAACATAAACTTAAGCTAATGGGTCCCGAGTCCTTTCTGAGGAGAACTCGTGTGCTGATCCTGGTACTTTCCTTTTCTTTGACCGAGGCTCTTGGGCCGTTGTCGGGTTGTCATTCCTTTTCCAGGTGAAAGGAGTGAGCAAATTCCTTTGGTCATCTTGATTCTCTACAGCATGCTGCTCTAAAATCTCAATCAGAGCATCCTTATCTTTCAGTAATTGCTGTATTTTGATGCACTCCACATTGAGAATGCGGTACTTGTTCTTCCAAGACCTCCTCTCTCGTTGAACTTTGTTGAGAGTAACCTGAAGTTTCTCCATCTCAGTCATGAAATACATGACAGATTCCCTCGGCGGAAGAACTCCGTGACGAGGATAAGGCATCTTTAGCTTGAGAGCTCTAGTTTGTACCCAATGGAGATAAGGCTCCACCGAGACACAGTCCAGTTTTCCTAGAGACTCCCGTCCTTTCTTATGAACATGTTTCCAAGCGTGCACTATTTCTGTCTTTATTGCGCTATCATTTTCCCCTTCCTTGAAGAAAAGACCTTCCAGATGAGCATTTCGCGGGACATGCCTCATCGGGTATCCAAATTGACGACGAATGAGAACTGGATGGTAGTTGATTCCTCCCTTAGTTCCTATAAGGGGTACGTTGGGGAAGTTTCCACAACGGTCAATGATCCTGATCCCGTCATAAATCCTATTACACCAATCAATGCCAGAGTTGGTGAGAGACATGATTTTCTGCGACCAACGTAAAACACTATTGTGATCCCAGAAAGCAGCAAACTTAGGCAAATGGGAGATAAACCATTTGTATAGCAGAGGTACACAGCATGTGATCTCCCCTCCGCTGTACAAATTCCCTAAGTGTACAAAATGATATGCATCCGCGAGTAAAGTCGGCACAGGGTTTCCAATGAGAAAAACCTTAATAGAGTTGATATCGACGAAGTTATTAATGTTGGGCAACAGAAATAACCCGTAGGTGAGTAAAACTAAGATGCTTTCAAAAGCATCCATGTTCCCTATACTAGCAAAGTACAGGGCTTTCTTTGTCAAGAACTGGGCTGGCAAACCTTGGATGCCACCTTTAGTGGTCATGTGAGCCCTGACCTCTGACTCATCTAAATGAATTGCTTTTGCAATGGTCTGATCCTTTGGAATATCTTCCAGTCCAGAAAAAGGAGCTCGATCAGTGATGTGTAAATCAATCAGATGAGAATATTCCTCCAGCGTTGGTGCGAGCTGGTAATCCGGGAATGTAAAGCAATGATAAACCGGATCGTAGAACTGAATGAGCGTCTCCATGATTCCCTCAATCATATGGACCCTTAATAGAGATAGTAGACCTCCGTACTTGGCTCTGAAAGCCTCATGGTTTGTGATCATTCTCGCCAAACCTCTTAAATCCTCTAGTTTCGGAACCTTAAAAGTGTACTTATGAGTTCTCCTTCTACCAAAATCCATTAGCGCAATCTTTTTCTCTGATATTTGCAATCACAATCTTAGTTTAGTTTGAAAAAGAGAGACTAAAAGAGAAATTTTTTTTCTTTTTGCTTTATTGTTTTTTAAATGAATGCATGAATGCAGCACACAAAAACATAGAAAAAACATGGGGTCAAGGGGTCGTTGTCATGGAGTCAAGGCTCTACCCATCCCAAAGGTTTACTAGTGATTTTTGTACCTGTCTCTCATCATCATCAACTCTTGTCGAGAAAACACCAGCGGGCCGGGAACCGTGTTAGGTGGTGTTTTTCGAAGAGTCCTCAAAAGAGGGTGGCATCGCATGACAACTATTTCCGATAGCCTCTGCACCACTAAAGCGGTTTTCCTAGGTGTATACTCAATCTTTCCACATGCAGCATCACACGCATTCCCATTAACAGAAAAATAAACACATATATCAATTAGGAAAAGCAGTATATATATTTGTCCTAATGTCCTAGTCTTTTAAAAGCTATGATTCCTATGTTCCTGACAGAAAATGGCTCCCCGGCGGAGGCGCCACTCTGTGGTTCCTTCCCAATTAAAAAGGTTTTTGACCTAAGATCCTAGTGAGGTCAACAAAAAGTCCTATCTCAGTGAAATTCCCAAAGAAAAAAAGAAAGGCCCCACGGCGTGCGATGTTTTCAAGGTTTCTACTTAAGAGCTGGGAAGAGAACAAGATCTCGCAGAGTCCCTAGTGAAGTCGCCATCTTTCTGTAGCGCGAATTTTTGGACGTGGTTGCGAAGCACTTATCGCTTTTGGGGTACTACAGTTCGATTCATTTTTTATCCTATTAAAGCTGATGAAGGAAGGGAAATAGATGTCTCCAACTAACCCTGCTTGCATACTGAGTTTAAACAGTGGACTGTTGGTTTACAGATGCTATTGAGATTGTGGGTTTCTCTTAAGTTATTTTGTTGAAAAGGGATGTTTAGGCTATTGGTGGGAGGTTAGGACTGATGCTTTTCGGTGGATGTATGAAGGTATGGGATTTTGGTTTTTTTATTAGTGTGCTCGCTAAGATTTTTCTTTCAATCTTATGCCTACGTATTCCCATTTACCGAAACAGGGAAATCAGAGCGATCGTAGTCCCTCCTATTCTCTGGGAGGAAATGGTGTTTTGGTGTCTTGTTCAAAGCCCAAGACGTGAAGCTAAATGGTTATTTGTATCTTGTTCAAAGCCCAAGATGTGAAGCTGAAGGTGGTTTGTATCTTGTTCAAAGCCCAAGATATGAAGCTGAATTGGTTTGACTTTAGAGAGAATTTGTCATCTCTAAAGGGGTCTGTTTGTCACAACTGTTGGGTGGCTGGTTACAAAGGAGAATTACTTTAACTGGGATATGTGAATCCGGCAATGCCATAATTTCCTTTATAGGGGCTTTCCAACCTAGAGGAGAAGACTTTAACTCAGTGTAGAGCAATGCTATCTTTCCTTAGGAATTTCTCATGCTAAAAGAGGGACAGTGGCATGGATGTAAATAATCCAGAGGCTTGCCGCTTACAGCGATTAGACAAAGGGAAAGGAGTTGTTTGCATACTGTGAACAAGGCACAACTTTGATGCTAAAAGGTTGATTGACTCAACCGAGGTTTTTCTTATACAAAGCCTAAGAGGAGGCTATTGGCCCAACAAGAGGGAGTTTTTGTGTGTCTCGTACGATGCCTGAGAGAGAGGCTAAATGGCTCGACTCAACAAGAGAGTCTTTTTGTGTGTCTTGTACAAAGCCCAAGACGGAAGCTAAAAGTCGATTGACTCAACAAGAGAGCGTTTTTGTATCTCACACGAAGCCCGAGATGGAGGCTAAAAGTTGTTTGGCTCAACAAGATAGCCTTTTTGTATCCCGCACAAAGCCCGAGATGGAGGCGAAAGAGGGATTGACTCAATGAGAGTCTTTTGGTGTCTCGTATGAAGCCCGAGACAGAGGCTATGGTAACTGTTTCAGTTGAGTGACCAGTAAGTTGGTTCAAAGAGAAAATCAGTTTTTATATGAGTAACGCTGTACTCATGAACTTGATGGGATTATTTCATATTCTTTAAGGAAACGGGGAGTCCAAAGGGTATTGAGATTGTCCGAGTCTACAAGTTTTCTTCCTAATTCTGAAGGGAGCTTGAGAATGTCTTTGAGACTCAAGGAAATTAGACTGTACAAGTCTAGAGTTTTATCTTTTGTACTATGTTTTCAGAAACAGTAGTAGGGTCTAGACTCTTTGAAAGACTGTTCTATTAAGATGGCTAATTTCTGTTCCTATACCTCTAGAAGGTCGTCGGGACAATTTTTACGAAGCCCAAGAGGAGGCTAGAAACATTTAAGAAGCCGAGGGACAATTTGTACGAAGCCCAAGAGGAGGCTAGAAACATTTAAGAAGCCGAGGGACAATTTGTACGAAGCCCAAGAGGAGGCTATCATTCCCAGTGGAAGAAATCATTTATACGAAGAGTAGGAGGAGGCTGTGAATACTTCTAAGAAGCCGACGGGTCCTTGTACAACGCCCAAGAGGAGGCGAGGATGCTTTTAGGAAGCCTGCGGGTCCTTGTACAATGCCCAAGAGGAGGCGGATGAACAGATCCAGAAGGGGTTTCACATGGAACAATGGCCTTCTGTATAATGAACTGTTCAAAAAGGGACGATTTCCTAGATCTAGTTATCTAGAGTTGATGTAAGGTTCTGTCTAGTTCTAGACGTATTTTCCGAGGAAACTCTAAATATCTATACTATTATTACACAGTTGATATGAGTTTATGAAAGGAGACTTACGGTGAGCAGCCCCACAATATAGTTATATACATATGAAAGCGATAAATGAAAGCGGGTAAACACTTACTCGGTTGTAGAGCTTCCATGTTGTATTGTTAGTTTGTTCAACAAAGAGAAGTTGAAAATAATAGTATATTTCAAAATCAAAGGAGAAAGTGCTTTAAAAAAGAAAGATTGGGGCTTACAGCTCAAGGAGAGGCCCGGGGTTTTATCAGTGATCACACTGTTGTTTCGCATCTATACAGGGGGACTTATACAAGTGACTGAGGCCCAAGAAAGGTTTTCTGTACAAAGGGATTGGGTCTTACACTCTATTAGAGGTCTAAAAGTTTTAAAGAAAAGAAATGGGTCTTACTACTCGAGGGTAGTGTAGCGAGCGATTTTGGACGCGGTTCTTAAGCGTTGGTCGCTCTCTGCGGTTGAGCTTAAAACTACAGGTCGATTCATTTTTTATCCTATTGTGAGCTGAATAAGGAAGGGAAATAGATGTCTCCAATTAACCCTGCTTGCATACTGAGTTTAAACAGTGGTCTGTTAGGTTACAGATGCTATCAATGTGGGGGGGCCTTTGTACTGGTTATTCGTATTTCGCCAATACGGTTCTTTCTTTCTTTTTCCTAGGCAAAGGGTTTCTGGCGGAGAATAAGGATTAGGATGTTAGGACTGATGCTTTTGAATTACTGCTTTTAATTGATGGAGATATGGTATTTGGGTTTTTTGTTGATTGTGCTCGCTAAGATATTTTCTTTCGATCTTATGCCTACGTATTCCCGTTTACCGAAACAGGGAAATCAGAGCGTTCGTAGTTCCTCCTATTCTATGGGAGGAAATTGGTTTTTGGTGTCTTGTTCAAAGCCCAAGACGTGAAGCGAAAGGTGGTTTGTATCTTGTTCAAAGCCCAAGATATGAAGCTAAAAGATCTCGACTTTAGAGAGAATTTTTCATCTCTAAAGAGGGGAGAAGGAGAATTACTTTAACTGGGATACGCGGATCCGAGCAATGCCATAATTTCCGAAGAAAGGGTTTTAACCTGAAGGAGAAGACTTTAACTCAGTGTAGAGTAATGCCATCTTTCCTTAGGAATTTCTCACGCTAAAAGAGGGACAGTGGCATGGATATAGATGATCCAGAGGCTTGCCGCTTACAGCGATTAGATGAAGGGAAAGGAGTTGTTGATGTTTGTGTACTGTGAACGAGGCACAGCTTTGATGCTAAAAGGTTGATTGGATCAACCAGTGGTTTTCTTATACAAAGCCTAAGAGGAGGCTAATTTCCGCTAGGAAAATCATTATACAAAGCCTAAGAGGAGGCTATTTTGTGTCTCGTACAAAGCCCGAGAGAGAGGCTAAAGGTTTTTGACCCAGTGGGGCATATCGTTATACAAAGCCTAAGAGGAGGCTAAAAGAGTGTTTTGACTCCACTGGGGAGAATTTTGGTATCTCGGACGAAGCCCGAGATGGAGGCTATTGTAACTGTTCCAGTTGAGTGACAGATCCAATATACTGATTTTAAAAGAGAAAATCAGTTCTTATATGAGCAACCCTGTACTCAGGGATTTGATCTGAGGATCAGGGATATTTCCTTCTCTTTGAGGAAACGGGAAATCCAAAGGGTATTGAGACTATCCGAGTCTGCGGGTTTCCTTCCTATTTAACGAAGGGTGCTTGAGAATGTCTTTGAGACTCAAGTAAGCTAGACTGTCCGTGTCTAGAGTTTTATCTTTTGTACTATGCTTCGAGAAACAGTAGTAGACTCTATGAAAGGACTGTTCTATGAGGATGACTAGGTTCTGTTCCTATACCTCTAGGAGGTCGTCGGGACAATTTGTACGATGCCCAAGAGGAGGCTGGAATCTTTTAAGAAGCCGACGGGTCCTTGTACGAAGCCCAAGAGGAGGCTATCATTCCCGGAGGAAAAAATCATTATACGAAGCCTAAGAGGAGGCTGTGAATACTTCTAAGAAGCCGTAGGGTCCTTGAATAATGCCCAAGAGGAGGCCGATGCTTTTAAGAAGCCCGTGGGTCTATCATCTCCTTTCCATTAGGAGAGATAACTCTTTTAAAGATAAAAATCACTGGTAAACGTGCGAGGTTTACTATCCAGCGACTTTTAACTTTTAAAGAGGGTTCCTTAGTTAAGGTCCAAGATTATGACCGTAGTGGGTACCCAAACCCCGAGACATTCAAGGCAAGCTATCCACAAGGAATAGATCAAGTCAGGAAAGTTCGAGAATTTGGAAGAAACTCAAAGATGCCATTCACAGAGAATACATTCATCTTGGGGAGTAGAGCTTCTTGACATTTCCTAAGGAGGACAGCCGAAGAGAAGACTGTATCTGGTGCTCCTATTGGGGATCTAGGCGTCTATTTCTACGAATAATTGAAACGGCGTCACCTAGTTCTAGACGTAGTTTCCGGGGAAACTCGAAATATCTATACTATTATTACACAGTAGATATGAGTTTATGAAAGGAGACTTACAGTGAGCAGCCCCACAATACAGTTTATAATATGAAAGCAGTAAATGAAAGCGATAACCACTTACTCGGTTGTAGTGCTTCCATGCTGTTTGGTTAGTTGTTCAACAAAGAAAGATTAAAAACAACAGTATATTCAAAATCAAAGGAGAAAGTGCTTTGAAAAAGAAAGATTTGGGGCTTATAGCTCAAGGAGAGGCCCAGGGTTTTATCAGTGAGCGCACTGTTTGACTTTGTACAGTGGGACTTATACAAGTGACTGGGGCCCAAAAAGGTTTTCTGTACAAAGGGATGGGTCTTACACTCTCTCAAGAGGCCCAAAAAGGTTTAAAGAAAAAGAGTGGGGCTTATAACACGAGGGTAGGCCCAAATGATTTTTCATTTAAAAATGGCGATCGCGCCGAGGTTTTCTTTTAACGCGGACGGACTTATACAATAAGTGAGGCCCAAAATGTTTTGGTTAAAAGGGGGATTGGGTCTTACACTCTAATAGAGGCCCAAAGTGTTTTAAAGAAAAAGAAATGGGTCTTACTACTCGAGGGTAGGCCCAGATGATTTTTGAAAAGGCGACGATCGCGCCGTTTGTTTTTTGACGGTATCGGGACTTATACAATAAGTGAGGCCCAAAGATGATTTGGTCAAAAAAAGGATTGGGTCTTACACTCTAATAGAGGCCCAAAGTGTTTTGAAAATGATTTATGAGGGTTGAATTAATCCAAAACCCTAATTTGTTTTCAAAATGTATTTAATTGAATAAAAATTCAATTAAAATGATCAAAATTGTTTAACATGTGAAAAAAAAATTATGATATTGGATTAATGCTTCAAAAATTAAGTATTGACCTACAAAATAATTAGAAAGCATTAAAAGTTGCAAAATCAATGTAGAAAAAATATTTAAAATGCCAAAAACAATCAAAATATTAATTCTTTACAAAAATATCAATTATATGAAATAAATAATATTTTTGGGATTTTTTGGGAAAATAAAATATTTTAACATTTTTGTGAATTATTAAAAAAAGAATCAACTCAAAATCATTAAAACTCAGAGAGAAATTAATTTTTGAATCAATTAAACAAAATCACAAAATTCAAATATTTGAAAATCTGAAAATGGCGCCAAGAACAACACCAAGAACACGCGCGTTTTCTGGGTTTGGCTGATTTGCGTTTTCTATCCAATCTCACTGAATACGTAATTATAACATGCAATCCACATATCATTATGCTCGCCTCAACCTCACGATCATGTCTATGTACTTTAATTTCATTTAAATTAAACATACAACAAGAAATCACGAAGAGACCTCAAGAACCCTAATTTCTGCATGAAGGCTAGGATTTTTGATACACGATTCAAACAATGCAATTAATTGAGGGAAAACATTCCATGCATGATTATGAACATATGGCCAAATTATTGTGCGAGGAAATATGCATAGATTGAGAGATGACCAAGTATGTGCTTACCTCCAAGTCGTGACAGCAAGAGCAGATGTGATTTTGAGTTGGAGGTGTTACAGACAAGTTGTGATGATCTGGACAGCTTCCCTACACCATATGGAGTGTGTTTGAACACTTGGATTGAATTGAAATGGACTGGATCAGTTTATGGCATCTCAGCTGCAACTTCACTTCAAACTTGTGTGGATGGCAAGTGATTTTGAGATTTTGATGTTCCAGATGTTATGTGAGTATTTGATAAGCTCATATGTGATGTATGTGAGGTGTGTGAGTGATTGGTTTGTGCAGAATTGCTCTCAAACTCAAAACCCGATAGCCACCTTGCTAAGAAAGGCATTTTTGCCAAGAGAAAGAGATTTTGAGGAAAGTATCTGTTAGATGGCTTTGGTGTACTTAAACTGACCATAATTGAGCTCTATTTATAGTAGAGCAAGTTTGTTTTGCAAGGAATAGTGCATGGCAGCTGGTAAGTAGGTTTCCTCAATGTTGGCCAATGGAAATGAAAGTCTCCTCTAGCCATTGACTAGAGGTTAGGGCACAGAGCTTTGGTCCCCTTGGTCTTGGATAAGTCTTGACTGATTTCAGATGAGAAGGGCTCAGTCCATGCCACCTTGATGGTTCCATTGAATGCCTCATTCCAAATTTGAAGTCTTGTCCCTATTTTGGCCATTCTAGGTTCAACATGCTATTCTTTGTTCCTTGGACCTTGGAGGCTTGGCTCAGTGATTGTCCCCTTTAGATTCAATCCTCTGAGGTGTCCAAGTGGATTGGAGCAATTACAATTGGCTGATTTTGGAAAATCGAGCCAAATTGCAAATTTTGTCTTGCTTTGACAGATTTCAGCAAGGCAACTTGCCAATGTTGTATCTCATGATGTAGGTTGAATTTGGCAATGTTCTTGGCCATTTTGGAAAGCTCTAACATGATACAACAACTGTTTGAACAAGTTTGGTTTTGATCTCTTTTGATTCCAAGTGAAAAATCCCCCTACATTTGGCAAAAAGTGAAGCAGAATTCTGACTTAGTGAAAATTTCACTAAGTGTTGGAAAAAGTAACTTTTTCACTTTTCAGCCACTTTGATCACTCCATAACTCAAAATCCTTAATGAATTGGAATGACTTGTAGTTGAAGTTTTTGTAGGTGATAATGAGGGATACAAATCCATCTTTGGATGAGAAAAAATGGCCTTGTGGTTTAGGAGTTATGGTCCTCCAAAGTTGGTACCTTTGCCACTTTATTTTTTAACTTAGAAAAATTTCTAAGTTTTATGGTTACCCCTTTTACAAGTTATCTCACTTTTCTTGATTTTTCTTGATGAATGATGATTCAAATCATACATTAACATCATTTTAGGGTTAAAAATCCATTTTGGTGAAAAATCTCAAAAAGTCAAAGTTGACTTTTGTGCACAGTTGACTTTTTATCAAATGAATTCCAAACTGTGCAATTCTTCAGGAAATCATGTCCTTGACCTAAATCAAACTTGATGGACATGTTCCATGGGTGTCATAGGGTATATTCAATCATGTATTAGGGTTTGGGAGCATGTCCAGGTCAAAAGTCAAAGTTACAGTTGACTTTTCCCTTAAAACCCTAATTGTAGTGCAGATGAAAATGAGACTTGTTGCTCAAGCTTCTTGGATCAATCCATTGTTCCAAATGGATCAATATGGTGTATTAGAGACCCTCAAATCATGTCTTGAGGTCTTGGCTCATGGTTTGTCCCAAAAGTCAACTTAGGGGTGAATTAGGTCAAGAAACCCTAATTCCTGATTTTTGATGAATGCATCCCCTGAGGCAAAATTGACTTGATGCATGGGTTCATGAGGTTCCATGAAGCATATTAGGTCATGTTTTGGATCATTGCCTTGTGCCCAGATGAAAATTTCCATCTGGAGGCCCTGGTCGACCAAAACCCTAATTTGGTGACACTTTCGATCTTGAGACTTGATCCACCTAGAAGGGAGCAGCCTTGTGCTTAATCCTTGAAGTGGGAGTCCTTTTTGATCCATTGTGGATGTTTGAGAGATTAGACAAGTTGAAGATCATGTCATTTCTTGATTGATCCTTTGTCTAAGCACTCAGAGAGGGCTTGAAACCCTAATTTTGATTGTATTGGATGCTCACCCATCTTTGGGGAGACTGATGAAGCATGTTGGTTCATCCATATTGTGATGATGATTTTCACAATGATAGGAAATCTAAGTGGTCAAAATTTGGGGTATTACAGGTAGGCCCAGATGACTTTTTGTTTGAAATGGCGATCGCGCCGAAGTTTCGCAGGGGCACTTATACAATATCTGAGGCCCAAAAAGGTTTTGGTTAAAAGGGGATTGGGTCCTAAACTCTAATAGTGGCCTAAGAAGTGTTTGAATGGGTCTTATAGATCGAGGAGAGGCCCAATTGATCTTAAAAAAAGGTGACGATCGCGCCGTTTATTTGAAAATGTAAAGAGGGACTTATACAATAAGTGAGGCCCACAAATAGTTTTATGTACAAATGGATTGGGTCTTACACTCTATTAGAGGCCCAAAAGTGTTTTAAAATGTTCGATGAGGGTTGAATTAATCAAAACCCTAATTTGTTTCCAAAATGCATTTTAATTGGATAAAAATTCAATTAAAATGATCAAAAATTGTTTAACATGTGGAAAACAAATTGTGATCTTGGATTAATGTTTCACAACACAAGTTTTGACCTACAAAATAATTAGAAACCATTAATCTTTGCCAAATCAAGAAGGAAAAAATATTTTAAATGTCAAAAACAATTAAAATATTAATTCTTTGTAAAAATATCAATTATATGAAATAAATAATATTTTTGGGATTTTTTGGTAAAATAAAATATTTTAACATTTTTGTGAATTATTAAAAAAAGAATCACTCAAAATCATTAAAACTCAGAGAGAAATTAATTTTTGAATCAATTAAATAAAAATCACAAAATTTGAATATTCAAATATTTGAAAATGGCGCCAAGAACAAGGGCAAGAACACGCGCCACCCTCTGTTTCTGCAAATTTGGGTTTTCTATCCAATCTCACTGAATACTTGATTATATCATGCAATCTACATATCAATCTACTAGTTTCAACCTCACGATCATGTCTATGGTCTTTAATTTCATTTATTTTAAACATGGAATAAGAAATCAAAGAGAAACCTCAAGAACCCTAAATTCTGCATGAAGGTCCAGAAATTTCATACACGATTCAAACAATGCAATTGATTGAGGGAAAACACTCTATGCATGATTATGAACATATGGCAAAATTATTGTGCAGCAAAAATTGCATGGATCATAGAGTTAGAAGAGCTCACGCTTACCACTTGCAGCTGGTGATCGTGTTTTGTGTTGGAGGTGTTACAGCTAGGTTCCAATGACGTGGATAGCTTCCCTAGGTGCCATGAGTGTGTCCGGATGCTTGGAGTGGATTGAAATGATCTGGAACTTGAGATGGTACCCCAACTGCAAATCTGTCAAGAACTTGAGCAATTGGCTGGTGATTTTGTGAAATCTGTGTTCCAGATGTTATGTGAGTGTTTGGATCACTTCTATATGATGTATGTGAGGTGTGTGTGTGATTGGTTTGGTTGGAATAGCTCTCAAACTCAAAACCCGATAATGACTTGCCTTAGAAGGCAAAAGTGGAGTGAAAGAAGAGATTTTGAGGAAAGCATCTATTTGATGGCTTTGGTGTACTCAAACTGATCACAATTGAGCTCTATTTATAGTAGAGCAAGTTTGTTTTGCAAGGAATAGTGAATGGCAACTGCTGAGTAGGTTTGCCCAATGCTGGCAAATGAAAATCCAAGTCTCCTCTAGCCATTGACTAGAGGTTAGGGCACAGGCTGCTGGTTCCCTTGGTCTTGGATAAGTCTTGACTGAATTCAGCTACAAATAGCTCAGTCCATGCCACCTTGGTGCTTCCATTGAATGCTCTAATCCAAAATTGGAGTCTTGTCCCTATTTTAGGTAATTCGAGGTTTGGCATGCTACTTTTGGTTCCAAGGACTTTGGAGGCTTGGCTCAGTGATTGTCCCCTTTAGATTTGATCCTCAGATGTGTCTAAGATGATGACAAGGCTTGGAATTGGCTGATTTTGGGAAATCGACCAAAAATGCAAAATTCTGCCTTGCCTTGGCAGCTTTCAGCAAGGCATTTTGCCACCATCATATCTCTTAGCTCAAATTGAATTTGGTGATGTTTTTGGCCATTTTGGAAAGCCCTCATATGATACAACAACTGTTTAATCATATTTGGTTTTGATACCTTTTGGATCCAAGTGAAAAATCCCCCTACATTTGGAAAAAAGTGAAGGCAGGTTCTGACTTAGTGAAAATTTCACTAAGTGTTGGAAAAAAGTGACATTTTCACTTTTTGTCATTTTGATCACTCCATAACTCAAAATCCCTAATGAATTGGAATGAGGTCTAGTTGAACTCAAAACCCCTTTTACAAGTTATCCAACTTTCTTTGATTTTTCTTGATGAATAATGATTGCAATCATATATTAACATCATTTTAGGGTTAAAAATCCATTTTTGTGAAAAATCTCAAAAAGTCAAAGTTTGACTTTTGTGCACAGGTGACTTTTGTCAGATGAATTCCAAACTGTGCAATCCTCTATGAAATCAAGTCATTGACCTAAATAAAACTTGATGGATTGATTTCATAGGTATTATAGGGTGTATTGAATCATGTCTTAGGGCTTGGGAGCATGTCCTGGTCAAAAGTCAAAGGTACAGTTGACTTTTCCCGCGAAACCCTAACTGTGGTACTGATGAAATTGAAACTTGTTGTTCAAGCTTCTTGGATTAATACATTTTTGCAAATGGATCACTGTGGTATATTGGAGACCATCAAATCCTCACTTGAGGTCTTAGTTCATGATTTGTCCCAAAAGTCAACTTAGGGGTGAATTAGGTCAAGAAACCCTAATTCCTAATTTTTGATGAATGCATCCCCTGAGGTAAAATTGACTTGATGATTGGGTCCATGAGGTTCCATGGAGCATATTAGGTTATGTTTTGAATCTTTGGCTCATGCCTAGAGGAAATTTTCCATCTGGAGGCCCTGGTCAACCAAAACCTTAATTTGGCGACACTAGCGATCTTAAGGCTTGAGCCACCTAGAAGGGAGCAACCTTGTGCTTAATCCTTGAAGTGGGAGTCCTCTTGATCCTTTTTGGATGCTTGAGAGGTTTAGACAAGTTGAAGATCATGTCATTCCTTGATTGATCCTTTGCCTAAAACTCAGAGAGGGCTTGAAACCCTAATTCTTGATAGTAATGAATGCTCAACAATTCCTTGAGGAGATTGATGAGGTATGATGGTTCATCCATATAGTGATGATTATTTGCACAATGATGGGAATCTTAGTGGTCAAAATTTGGGGTATGACACTCTGACCTATCTTTGTTTTAACCACTCATTGTGATTTTGGACTTTGAACAATGTCTTTTGAACTGGTTGCATCATGCCCTAACATGTCCTTTGTTTTCTTGCATTTTAAGAATTATCACCTTGTCAATCGTGTGATTTAAACCCTAAACATCTCTGCTACCTTACTTTGAGCATGCTAAAGACTTGAGATTATTTTGGTAAACATGAACTAAAACTTGCCATGCTGTTATAGATTCTTCAGTCTTCATGTGTTTGATTCATTGTATTCAAAGTATGTCCTAACATGATTTTCAATGGAGTGTGTTAAATATACTTTTTGCTTGCAGCCACTCCTGTAAGAAATTATTACTCTACCCATTCAAACATTCCTAACTTTATGTCCATAGTGCTTGCTTGATATCCCATATGTGTGGCTGTTTATTACATTCAATGTGTTGGATATATTGCTGATATGTTTGTGTGATTTCATTGCTTAAACATCCAATTGTTCTCACTTTGTGGATTTATAGGACAAGCCTTTGCTTAATGTTTAGTGTGCGTGGAATTTCATGATTTCAAGTAGAATACATGCTTTCTGTTTCATTTGGTTTGACAATGGCTGCTGATGAATGGTATGGCATGGATATTACTATCGTGAGTAGTTTGATGTTGGTTGGTTTGTGTGGTTCATTTGAAATAGGCGCGCAAGAAAAGCTTATGTGTTTATTGAGTTGGTTTCATTTCCGGATGTAACAGCCACCCCAATGGCAAGCACACACTATCACACGCCCTTGCAACCCTTAAGACTGGGGTTCGAATCCCCCTTCGCCCCAGTCCTTTTGTTTTTTCTGATTTTCGCCCTATTTCATATATGTATGTGTGTTTCCATTATACATTAAGATGCGCGTGTTGGCCTGGTGGTGTTGGTTTTGAGATGTAGGCGAAAGGACCTGGGTTCAATCCCTATGAGCACCTTTTCCTTCTTTTTTATGACTTGTTTGTTTTATTTATTTCATAGTTTATGTCTTAATTTTCAAAATTCCATAACTTGCTTATTTTCCATCCTTTTTCTTCCGTTCTTTTTGCTATATTCTTCTAATTAAATCTATTTCTTTAATATAAAAAGAAATAGTTAGAAATGTTTTATCCTATTTGCTTTTATTCATGTTATTTGGAAACTTTTCTAAGGTTTTATTATACCTTCTTTATTTATCTTGCCCTATTACCTTTGTTTATCATGCTTGATCATATCTAATGTGTGATTCTAACTTTGCATTGATATCATAATTTTATCTCATCTCATTATCTTATTCATGTATTATTGCATCATCATATTTGCATTATAACTCTTTATCTTTTAGTAATTTTACAACTGCTATCTTTCCCCCCATTCCAAAGGGAGATCATTTTAAAATTGACTCATGAAGTCATTAACAACCACCTTACCTTTATCATTTTAGGTTTACCCTTATTTCTTGGCCTCATGAGAGCCAATGAAATCATAACTTAGAAATAGGTTGGAGTTTTGAACTCTATGTGGTTCTCATCATCATGAGAACTCACTTTCCCCTTTATAACTTAGATTTAGAGAGTTATCGTGAACTCTAAAATGAGCTCATACTCATTTCCCCTTGGAACTTTGGCCATAGTCAATGGTTCCTCTCCTTCACCCTTAGATCGGTGAACTACGGATACTCTGATTCCACTCCCGTAAGGATACGTAGATGCAAAGTGCGATACTTTTTCGAGTATACTTAGATACTAACCCCTAGGGTTTCAACCTTTAGCATAGCACCCTTAGAAAGTAAGTAAGATATAACAAGTTAGAACAAGAGGTTCCCGTAGAGTACTACAGACGTTTAGGATGCTAATACCTTCCCTAGGCGTAACCAAACCCCGAACCTTAGATCTCCCCCCTTTAGGTTTTTCTCGATCTTGAACCTTTCCCTTGGATAAATCAAAGTCGGTTGTGAATTCAAAGTTTTGCGATGCAAGTTGATTAATAGCTTGTTATCCGATTCTCACCGCAACAACCACTTTATGGCCTTTGATCCAAATGGCATATTTTGGGCCCATTAGAAATTTGAGATAAACCATATGTCCGTCAAAAAAAAGAAATGTCACAGGAACAAACTTAGGAAATGGCAAAATTAAATCCCCCCATGGCACCATTTTGAGATGTTGCACCATGGTGAATATTTCATCTCCATGAAAAATTCTTGCACTTAAGAGAAAAAATCTTTAAGGCTCACAAATGGATTCCAAGGATGTTTGTTAACACATGGCATAATTTCTCAAGACTTGGGATCACACTTTGCTTGACATGAAAGGCAATGGTTGACTTGTCTTGGTGAAACATTTGATTTCTTGTCGAAAAAGTCTTCTTGGATGTATGTAGATTCAAATGGTTGCATTTGGCCAACAGATGTATTAGGGAGACCTTGTCCTTTTTATGTAAACCCTGTCTTCCACAATAAAAAGAAACAACTTTCAAAAAGAAATGGTTAGTTAACAATGCATACATGATTGAGCTCTAAATGCGGGTGCAAGAAAATATGACGTCTAAGGGGTAAAATTTGGGGTACAACAACAGCAAAAGTAGCCTCCTCTTGGGCTTTGTACAATGATTCTCTCCAGCAGAGCTAACACTTTCAGCCTCCATCTCGGGCTTCGTACGAGATACAAAACACTCTCTTGTTGAGTATAAAAGACCCTCTTATTGGGTCACAAACCTTTCAGCCTCCATCTCGGGCTTCGTACGAGATACAAAACATTCTCTTGTTGAGTATAAAAGATCCTCTTGTTGGGTCACAAACATTTCAGCCTCCATCTCGGACTTCGTATGAGATATAAAACACTCTCTTGTTGAGTATAAAAGACCCTCTTGTTGGGTCACAAACCTTTCAGCCTCCATCTCGGGCTTCGTACGAGATACAAAACACTCTCTTGTTGAGTATAAAAGACCCTCTTGTTGGGTCACAAACCTTTTAGCCTCCATCTTGGGCATCGTACCAGACACATATAAAAGCACCCTCTTGTTGGGTCAATAGCCTCCTCTTAGGCTTTGTATAAAGAAAACCCCAGTTGAGTCAATCAACCTTTTAGCATCAAATATGTGCCTTGCTCACAGAATACAAAAATCAACAACTCTTCTTTAGAGATGACAAATTCTCTCTCAAGCCAACACCCTTCAGCTTCACATCTTGGGCTTTGAACATGATACATATACTCCCTTTAGCTTCACGTCTTAGGCTTTGAACAAGACACCAAAACAACTTTTTCCTCCCATAAAATAGGAGGAACTACGATCGCTCTGATTTCCCTGTTTCATTAAACAGGAATACGTAGGCATTAGATTGAAAAATATTAGCGAGCATACAAACCAAAAATCCTAAAATCCAATTCCTTTATACATCAATCGAAAAGCATCAGACCTAACATCCTACCAATAGCCTAGACACTGTTCTTAAGCGAAATACCCTAAGAGAGACCCACAATCTTAAATAGCATCTGTAAACCAACAGTCATATGTTCAAACTCAGTTTGCAAGCAGTGTTAATTGGAGACATCTATTTCCCTTCCTTCGTTAGCTTCAATAGGATAAAAAATAAATCGAACTGTAGTACCCCAAAGCGATAGGGCTTCGCAACAACACAAAAACTCGTGCAACAGAAAAATGGCGACTCTACTGGGGAGTTTTCGAGATCTTGTTCTCTTCCCATCTCTTAGGTGGAAAACCTTAAGTTCTCAAGGTATCACAGAAATGGCAACTCTGCTAGGGGAGTCGTTGTCTGTTAAGATCATAAGACTAGAGGTCTAGGATGATTTAAACAAATATATATACTGCTTTTCCTAGTTGATATCTGTGTTTATATTTCTGCTAATGGGAATGCGTGTGATGTCGCATGTGGAAAGATTGAGTATACACCTAAGATAGGTGATGGCAATGCGGGTAATCTTGCAGGGAGTGAATCCCAGTTAAGAGCCCCCGATTGACCATCAAACTCAGTGAAGACTCCCTTTGCAGATACATTGCCTATATGACTCCGATTGTTGAAAGTAGTGTGGTCGACAGGGTTATCTGAGAAGCTGAGGTTTTTAGTAGGCTGAAACCATTTTGTAGTGTGGAAGCTATCGAAAATAGTTGTCACGCGATGCTACCCTCATTTGAGATCACTCTAGGATGCATCAGCTCGCTGGCAATCCGCTTGCTGCTGTCATCCCATGAGAGATCAATGATTTTGTGGACAGGTACAAAAAATCACCAGTATAAACCGTTGGGGGGGGGGGGGTAGAGCCTTGACTTCATGACACCGACCCTTTGACCCCATGTTTTTTCTATGTTTTTTTGTGCTACATTCATACATTCTTTTAAAAGACACTAAACCAAAGAAAAATCTTCTCTTCTAGTCTCTCTTTTTCAAATTAAACTGAGACAATGATTGTAAATGTAAGATATAGGGATTGCACTAATGGATTTCGGTAGAAGGAAAACTCATAAGTACACCTTCAAGGTTCCAAAGTTAGTGGATTTGAGAGGTTTGGCGAGAATGATCACCAAGCATGAGGCTTTCAGAGCCAAGTATGGAGGGCTACTGTCTCTATTAAGGGGTCATGTTATCGAAGGAATCCTGTCCACACTAATCCAGTTATACGATCCGGTCTATCACTGTTTCACATTCTCGGATTATCAACTAGCACAACACTGGAGGAGTATTCTCACTTGACTGATTTGCATATCACTGACCAAGCTCCCTTTTCTGGACTGGAAGAAATTCCAAAGGACCAAACCATTGTACGAGCAATTTATTTGGACGAGCAGAAGTCAGGACTCACATGACCACTAAGGGTGGCATCCAGGATTTGCCAGCCCAATTCTTGACAAAGAAAGCCCTGTACTTTGCTAGTATAGGGAACGTGGCTGCTTTCGAGAGCATCTTTGTTTTGCTCACCTCCGGGTTATTTTTGTTTCCCAACATTGGTAACTTCATAGATATCAACGCCATTAAGATATGCCTGATTGGAAACCCAGTACCGACTTTACTCGCAGATGCGTATCATTCGGTACACCTAAGGAATTTATATAGCGGAGGAATGATCGCGTGCTGTGTACCCATACTATACAAATGGTTCACTTCCCATTTACCCAAGTCTACTGCATTTTGGGATCAAAAGAATACTTTATGTTGGTCACAGAGAATCATGTCTCTTACTAACTCGGACATCGTTTGGTATAATCGAATCTACGACGGGATCAGGATCATTGACCATCATGGAAATTTCCCAAATGTACCCCTTATAGGAACTAAGGGAGGAATCAACTATCACCCAATTTTAGTTCGTCGTCAATTTGGATACCCAATGAGGCATGTCCCGCCTAATGCTCATCTGGAAGGTCTTTTCTTCAAGGAAGGAGAAAATGAAAGGGCACTAAAGACAGAAATAGTGCATGCTTGGAAACACGTTCATAGGAAAGGACGAGAGTCTCTAGGAAAACCATACTGCATCTCGGTGGAGCCTTATCTCCACTGGGTACAAACTAGAGCTCTCAAGCTGTGGATGCCTTACCCTCGTCTAGAAGTTCTTCCATTAAGGGACTCGGCCCTTTACTTTATGTCTGAGACGAAAAAATTTTAGGTTACTCTCAGCAAAGTTCAGCAGGAGAAAAGGTCTTGGAGGAACAAGTACCATATTCTCAATATGGAGTGCAAGAAGATACAACAACTGTTAAGAGAAAAGGATGCTCTAATTGAAATTTTAGAGCAACATGCTATAGAAAATCAGGATGACCAAAGGAATTTGCTCGCTTATTTCACTTGGCAAAGGAATGACAACCCGACAACGGCTGAAGAGCCCCGGTCAAAGAAAAGGAAAGCCCTTGAACCAGTACTTGAGCTCTCCTTAGAGAGGACTCAGGATCCATTAGTTTAGATTTCTTTTTTCAGCACTTTGTAATCTACTGTATTTCCATTTCCGCAATCCTTTGAACTCAATAAAACGGGATTTCCCCACTGTTTGATACTTGCAATATAATTGTCAAAGTTTACTTTGAATAAACAAAAACATACAATTAATATAACCATTGCATATCATCCATCATTCTCGCGTAAACGCATTCTTCTTACCTACGAATCTCAAGTTTGTGTCTCGACTCTAGAGTCAAACTGTCTCATTCGTATAATACTCGGGCCAATCGTCAGAAAAAGATGGATGATCTTGAGGAAAAGAACAGAGAGTTGAGAGAAGAGATCGACACTCTGAAAGAGGATATGAGAAAGCTTCATAAGGACATGCAAGCTCTAGCAGAAGCTCAGATGCAACAACAAGGGACTGTGATCTCAGAGATCACATCAACGCCCATCGTGGAAAAGTATGATCCTAGGTACAAAATGCCGAAAGATCATCCCTGGGGCATGCCTATTAACTATATCTCGGAAGGATATGTTCCGCCGATCACTGAGGATCAGGGAACCGCAGCAGAAACCGCTGGGCCTGAAGGTTACAAACTTCGAGAAAGCGAAGATGCCAGGGGCATAACAGCAACTCCTGAAGGTTACAAACTTCGAGAGGCACCTAGAGTCTCGGCCATAATGACTATACCACCGCCCGTGGTACACACTGTCCCGGAAGGGCAGATTCCACCGATACCTTCTGGTGGAAACGACAACATGTTCCACCGAATGAATGAGTTCCAGGAACAGTTCCTAGAAATGCAGAAAGAGCTGCAAGCCCTTTGCGGTCAGGATTTATTTGGAAAGGATGCTGCGGACCTCTACATGGTCCCCAATGTGAAAGTTCCGCACAAGTTCCAGGTACCGAACTTTGAAAAGTACAAGGGTAACTCTTGCCCTCAAAGCCACTTGGTGATGTACGCTCGGCGAATATCAGCTCAGACAAAGAACCAGGAGCTGCTCATTCTCTAATTTCAGGATAGTTTAACCGGTGCCACATTAAAATGGTTTAAACCGTGCCACGATCGGCACATTCAGAGATCTTGGCGCTGCCTTCAGTCAACAATATAAATACAATCTGGACATGGCACTGGCCAGAGATCATCTCAGATCAATGTCACAAAAGGACAAGGAAACCTTTAAAGTATACGCTCAGAGATGGCGTGAAATTGCCGCTCAGATTTCTCCACCTCTGGAGGAAAAAGAGATGACAAAGATCTTTTTGAAAACCTTAAGCTCATTTTACTACGACAGAATGGTTGCCAGTGCGCCCAGGGACTTCACCAAGATGGTGGGCATGGGAGTTCATCTTGAGGAAACTGTTCGGGAAGGACGTTTAGTTAAAGACGCTGGACCATCAAGTAGTACGAAACGATACGGTGGTGCTCTCCCTAAGAAAAAAGAGCAGGATATTGGGAATATCTCTCTCGGAAAGCAACGGCGACGTTACCATCCAGTAGCAGCTGTAACTCCTGCTATTAACCCTGCACCTGTTCCTACGTATCAACCTCAGGTTACGCAGAGCCAACCTAATCAACAGCAATATCAGCAAAGGACACAACCGCCTTTTCAGCAGGCTCGTCTTCCATACAACAACAACCGTGCAACACGACCACCAGAGTTTGATCCTATACCCATGTTGTATGCAGAGCTATTCCCATTATTACTGGTCAAGGGGCATGTCCAAATCAAGTCTCCTCTTACAGTACCGAAAAATCTGCCTTTCTAGTTCAAAACGGATCAGACTTGTCTTTATCATTAAGGAGGACCAGGGTATGACATAGAAAATTGTCTCAGTTTCAAATCCGACGTACAAAAGCTTGTTAGTAGCGGGGTCTTATCCTTCAAAGATATGAATCCGAATGTTCTCACGAACCCGTTGCCTCAACACGAGAAGGCTGCAGTTAATTTGATAGAGGGAGAGTCTAACAACAGCTATCAAATTGTACTCTTATTAAGGGCCAATTTGGTTAAGATGCATTGTAGATAAAGCGGGTATGGCCATGTGCCACCTCATAATTATCACCAGTGTGATATCTTCTCTAAGAACAATCAAGGATGTTTTGTGGTGCAATCGGCTCTGCAAGAATAGTTGGATCTCGGATGGATCCAGGAGCATCGAGTTCGTGGAGTTAACATGACTTATACGAATTCCAATATCATTCAGAACCACGACATCCGTGCAATGAATGTCAACTTGGTGGCGATGCAATCAAGGCAAAGCCAGTACCATAATTTTCTGCGACATGATTACAATTCCTGTCTGACTTGCTCGGTAAACAAACTGGGATACTTTTTCATACAAGAGGCCCTCCAGCGTCAGATGGATCTTGGGTTGATCCCGGACTACCATGATAGAAATTCTTATCAGATCAACATGATCCAAATCTTCGATATTCGTTTGATGAATACCAGCTTGGTAGAGTTACACGCCAGGCAAGTCCAACTTGGTGTTCTCACTTCTCACGATTATCTAAGCTGTAAAGGATGTTGTGAGAGTAACCAAGGGTGCGCTCTCGTTCTAAGAACTTTGCAACACTTGTTAAACCACTGGTGGCTTCCAATTTATATGGATGAAGACACACAACAAATCAGTGTGCTTAATGGAAACCCTACTCGGCGTCAATGTAAGGATGTCCGATCTATGGAAACTGACCTAATAAGGTTACACTGCATCCAAAGCGGGCATGGCAAGGTGTCACCCCATAATTACGAACGCTGCAGAGTCTGCTCGAAGAATAACCAAGGATGCTACCTTGTGCGAGCAGTTCTTCAAAGTCAGTTGGATCATAAAGAGATTCACCCATGTCCGGGTTCTGAGCCAATCAACTGGACACCAGACTACTTCGCTGATCAGATCAGAGACGTTGGCATAATCTCTAATCATCAACAAAACAAGGATGTTTGTACCATCATCCCTCTACTGGACGAATCAAAGGTTCCTAGCAAAGAGCTGATTGAAGTTACCTACGACAGTCAGAAAAATCAGAAGGCTCCTATAGTTATTTATCTGCCAGGACTATTACCATATGAATTGGTTAAGGAAATCCCTTACAAATACGATTCAACAATAATTGAGAATGGAAAGGAAATTCCATTACCCTCCGTCGTGAATATCGTAGACATCAGTCGAGTAACACGGAGTGGTCGAATCTTCAACCGAGGAGTTGGAGAACCTAACAAAGAAAAGGAACCTCAAATGGAAGTTACCAATCCACCAGTCGGTCAATCCAGTAATCCAGACCTTTCAAAGAAAAGGAACCTCAAATGGAAGTTACCAATCTACATAAAGTATTAGAGCAGGCCTTTGTGGAACAAGATGTGTCAATACGACAGTTCGATAACATCATCTCTAACCTCACTTCCTGCAACAACTTAAGGTTCAGTGATAAGGAACTGCCGGAAGAAGGCAAAAGTCACAACATGACGCTCAATATTACAGTCAACTGCCAGGACGATGCTTTAGCCAACGTACTGGTAGACACCGGATCGGCTCTCAACGTCATGCCAAAGTCCACCTTATTGTGACTATCATTCAAAGGACCCCCGATGAGGGGCAGTGAGGTCATCGTCAAAGCCTTTGAGGGATCTCGAAAAGCAGTTATCGGCGAAGTCGACCTTCCCATAAATATCGGTCCTCATACTTTCCTAATCACTTTCCAGGTCATGGACATTCGGGCAACATACAGTTGCTTATTAGGAAGACCTTGGATACACCAGGCTGGGGCAGTCACTTCGACACTGCACCAAAAACTGAAGTTCGTCAAGAACGATTAACTCGTCACGGTATGTGGAGAACAGGCCTTGATCGTGAGTAACCTGTCATTATCTACTTGTGTAGAACCCGAGGAGGTTGTCAGAACTCAATTCCAAGAACTTTCGGTGAGCAATGAGAATCAATCAGAGAAAGGAACCCCTATTTCGTCATACAAAGATGCCCTCGAGGCAATTGAAAGCAACAATACCAAAGGGTGGGGACAACTTGTCATTCCTACTAATAATAAAACAAAGAAGGGTCTTGATTTTTCGGCGACCTGCACCCCGACAGCTGCTAACGATGAAAGTTTTCATCCCATTCAGGACTTCTTCCACAGTGGAGGTTTCCTTCACCCAGTGTCCCAAGAAGTACACACTATCAACGAGGAAGATCCCTCCAATGCAGATGAGGAATGGAAGTCTTATCTTAACGAGGAAGGTTATATGTCTCAGGAAGAGGTGCCTACACCATTTTTCTTTCCGGCACAGAGTCCGAGATTTATACCGAGGGCAGATGTCGAAATTATATACGGAGATTGTGATCCGGAAGGATGCCGTGCTCCACCAAAATCATTAGAGGTAGACACTCCGATGAAATACAACTTTGACCACGATTACTATGGGCCGATGGATGGTCTGCTTATCTGGCAGCCGTACCCAGGAGACTCGGGGCAAGAGAATCAGCTGAATAATGGAAATCAGCTGAGCATCATATAACAGAATACCTATGTCCCCACCATGTCATGGGATCAACACTCAGGCCATTCAGAAAATATCTCGTACGACGATGAATTGGAAAAGCTTTTCGAACTAGAATTCATCAACTATGCTTTTCCAGAGGTCAACGCCATTGAAGGAGATGACCCCTCCAGTCCCAAAGAGGTGTGGGACACCTTAGGACAGCCGAGTAGCAAGTTCGACTACTTGGTCAAATACACCGCTCCCAAAAGCTCTCGTACCCGGTTCGAAGACATCCAGCCAACTGGATGGGGAGATTTACCTGAGAACACAAATACTATGCAAAATATAACAGAGCAATCCTCCTACGACAACTCTGCCTGGGAGACAGATTCCAATGATCCTGCTCCACCAGAAATCAGCGTTATTTCTGAAGCCAAATCAAGGAAAGTACCATATGTAATACCCCAAATTTTGACCACTTAGATTTCCCATCATTGTGAAAATCATCATCACAATATGGATGAACCATCATGCTTCATTAGCCTCCCCAAAGATGGGTGAGCATCCACTACAATCAAAATTAGGGTTTCAAGCCCTCTCTGAGTGCTTAGACAAAGGATCAATCAAGAAATGACATGATCTTCAACTTGTCTAATCTCTCAAACATCCACAATGGATCAAAAAGGACTCCCACTTCAAGGATTAAGCACAAGGCTGCTCCCTTCTAGGTGGATCAAGTCTCAAGATCGATAGTGTCACCAAATTAGGGTTTTGGTCGACCAGAGTCTCCAGATGGAAATTTTCATCTGGGCACAAGGCAATGATGCAAAACATAACCTAATATGCTTCATAGAGCCTCATGAACCCATGCATCAAGTCAATTTTGCCTCAGGGGATGCATTCATCAAAAATCAGGAATTAGGGTTTCTTGACCTAATTCACCCCTAAGTTGACTTTTGGAACAAACCATGAGCCAAGACCTCAAGAGATGATTTGAGGGTCTCTAATATACTATATTGATCCATTTGGAACAATGGATTGATCCAAGAAGCTTGAGCAACAAGTCTCATTTTCATCTGCACCACAATTAGGGTTTTAAGGGAAAAGTCAACTGTAACTTTGACTTTTGACCAGGACATGCTCCCAAACCCTAATACATGATTGAATATACCCTATGACACCCATGGAACATGTCCATCAAGTTTGATTTAGGTCAAGGACATGATTTCCTGAAGAATTGCACAGTTTGGAATTCATCTGATAAAAAGTCAACTGTGCACAAAAGTCAACTTTGACTTTTTGAGATTTTTTACCAAAATGGATTTTTAACCCTAAAGTGATGTTAATGTATGATTTGAATCATCCTTCATCAAGAAAAATCAAGAAAAGTGAGATAACTTGTAAAAGGGGTAACCATAAAACTTAGAAATTTTTCTAAGTTAAAAATAAAGTGGCAAAGGTACCAACTTTGGAGGACCATAACTCCTAAACCACAAGGCCATTTTTTCTCATCCGAAGATGGATTTGTAGCCCTCATTATCACCTATAAAAACTTCAACTACAAGTCATTCCAATTCATTAAGGATTTTGAGTTATGGAGTGATCAAAGTGGCTGAAAAGTGAAAATGTCACTTTTTCCAACACTTAGTGAAATTTTCACTAAGTCAGAATTTGCCTTCACTTTTTGCCAAATGTAGGGGGATTTTTCACTTGGAATCAAAAGAGATCAAAACCAAACTTGTTCAAACAGTTGTTGTATCTTGTAAGAGCTTTCCAAAATGGCCAAGAACATTGCCAAATTCAACCTACATCATGAGATACAACATTGTCAAGTTACCTTGCTGAAATCTGTCAAAGCAAGGCAGAATTTGCATTTTGGCTCGATTTGCCAAAATCAGCCAATTTCAATTGCTTCAATCCACTTGGACACCTCAGAGGATTGAATCCAAAGGGGACAATCACTGAGCCAAGCCTCCAAAGTCCATGGAACAAGAAATAGCATGTTGAACCTAGAGTTGCCAAAATAGGGACAAGACTTCAAATTTGGAATGAGGCATTCAATGGAACCATCAAGGTGGCATGGACTGAGCCATTCTCATCTGAAATCAGTCAAGACTTATCCAAGACCAAGGGGACCAAAGCTCTGTGCCCTAACCTCTAGTCAATGGCTATAGGAGACTTGGATTCTCATTGGACAACATTGGCCAAACCTACTTACCAGCTGCCATGCACTATTCCTTGCAAAACAAACTTGCTCTACTATAAATAGAGCTCAATTGTGGTCAGTTTAAGTACACCAAAGCCATCTAACAGATGCTTTCCTCAAAATCTCTTCTTTCACTCCAATTTTGCCTTCTAAGGCAAGTAGCTATCGGGTTTTGAGTTTGAGAGCAATTCTGCACAAACCAATCACTCACACACCTCACATACATCACATATGAGCTGATCAAACACTCACATAACTTCTGAAACATCAATTTCATGAAATCACCAGCTGGTTGCTCAAATTTTCAAACAAGGTGCAGCTGAGGTACCAAAAAATGATCCAGCCAATTTCAATCAAGTCCAACCATCCAAACACAATCCATAGGGTGTAAGGAAGCTGTCCAGATCATCACAACTCATCTGTAACACCTCCAAATCAAAAATCACTCTGAGCTTGCTGTCACGGCTTGGAGGTAAGCACATACTTGGTCATCTCTCAATCTATGCATATTTCCTCGCACAATAATTTGGTCATATGTTCATAATCATGCATGGAATGTTTTCCCTCAATTAATTGCATTGTTTGAATCGTGTATCAAAAATCCTAGCCTTCATGCAGAAATTAGGTTTCTTGAGGTTTCTTCGTGATTTCTTGTTGTATGTTTAATTTAAATGAAATTAAAGTACATAGACATGATCGTGAGGTTGAGACGAGCATAATGATATGTGGATTGCATGATATGATTACGTATTCATGGAGATTGGATAGAAAACGTAAATCTGAGAAACCAAGAACACGCGCGTGTTCTTCAGCTTGTTCTTGGCGCTTTTTTTTCAAATTCAAATATTTGAATTTTGTGATTTTGTTTAATTGATTCAAAAATTAATTTCTCTCTGAGTTTTAATGATTTTGGGTTGATTCTTTTTTTAATAATTCACAAAAATGTTAAAATATTTTATTTTATCAAAAAATCCCAAAAATATTATTTATTTCATATAATTGATATTTTTGTAAAGAATTAATATTTTGATTGTTTTTGGCATTTTAAATATTTTTTCTACATTGATTTTGCTACTTTTAATGCTTTCTAATTATTTTGTAGGTCAATACTTAATTTTTGAAGCATTAATCCAAGATCACAATTTGTTTTCCTATGTTAAACAATTTTTGATCATTTTAATTGAATTTTTATTCAATTAAATACATTTTGAAAACAAATTAGAGTTTTGGATTAATTCAACCCTCATAAATCATTTTCAAAACACTTTGGGCCTCTATTAGAGTGTAAGACCCAATCCTTTTTTTTGACCAAAACTTTTTGGGCCTCACTTATTGTATAAGTCCCGATACCGTCAAAAAACAAACGGCGCGATCGTCGCCTTTTCAAAAATCATCTGGGCCTACCCTCGAGTAGTAAGACCCATTTATTTTTCTTCAAAACTCTTTGGGCCTCTTGAGAGAGTGTAAGACCCATCCCCCCTTGTATAAAAACTTTTTGGGCCTCACTAATTGTATAAGTCCCTCTGTACAAGTAAACGGCGCGATCGTCACTCGTTTAAAAAATAGAAACCATCTGGGCCTACCCTCGAGTAGTAAGACCCATTTCTTTTTCTTTAAAACACTTTTGGCCTCTATTAGAGTGTAAGACCCAATCCCTCTTTTAACCAAAACATTTTGGGCCTCACTTATTGTATAAGTCCCTCCGTGTTAAAAGAAAATCTCGGCGCGATCGCCATTTTTAAACGAAAAATCATTTGGGCCTACCCTCGTGTTATAAGCCCCACTCTTTTCTTTAAACCCTTTTTGGGCCTCTTGAGAGAGTGTAAGACCCATCCCTTTGTACAGAAAACCTTTTTGGGCCCCAGTCACTTGTATAAGTCCCGCTGTACAAAGTCAAACAGTGCGCTCACTGATAAAACCTTGGGGCTCTCCTTGAGCTGTAAGCCCCAGATCTTTCTTTTTCAAAGCACTTTCTCCTTTGATTTTGAATATACTGTTGTTTTTAATCTTTCTTTGTTGAACAACTAACCAAACAGCATGGAAGCACTACAACCGAGTAAGTGGTTATCGCTTTCATTTACTGCTTTCATATTATAAACTGTATTGTGGGGCTGCTCACTGTAAGTCTCCTTTCATAAACTAATATCTACTGTGTAATAATAGTATAGATATTTCGAGTTTCCCCGGCAACTACGTCTAGAACTAGGTGACGCCGTTTCACTTATTCGTAGAAATAGACGCCTAGATCCCCAATAGGAGCACCAGATACAGTCTTCTCTTCTGCTGTCCTCCTTAGGAATCGTCAAGAAGCTCTACTCCCCAAGATGAATGTATTCTCCGTGAATGGCATCTTTGAGTTTCTTCCAAATTCTCGAACTTTTCTGACTCGATCTATTCCTTGTGGATAGCTTGCCTTGAATGTCTCGGGGTTTGGGTACCCACTACGGTCATAATCTTGGACCTTAACTAAGGAACCCTCTTTAAAAGCTAAAAGTCGCTGGATAGTAAACCTCGCACGTTTACCAGTGGTTTTCATCTTTAAAAGAGTTATCTCTCCTAATGGAAAGGAGATGATAGACCCACTGGCTTCTTAAAAGCATCGGCCTCCTCTTGGGCATTATTCAAGGACCCTACGGCTTCTTAGAAGTATTCACAGCCTCCTCTTAGGCTTTGTATAATGATCTCTTCCTCCGGGAATGATAGCCTCCTCTTGGGCTTCGTACAAGGACCCGTCGGCTTCTTAAAAGTCCCCAGCCTCCTCTTGGGCTTCGTACAAATTGTCCCGACGACCTCCTAGAGGTATAGGAACAGAACCTAGTCATCCTCATAGAGCAGTCCTTTCATAGAGTCTACTACTATTTCTCGAAACATAGTACAAAAGATAAAACTCTAGACACGGACAGTCTAACTTCCTTGAGTCTCAAAGACATTCTCAAGCACCCTTCGTTAAATAGGAAGGAAACCCGCAGACTCGGGTAGTCTTGATACCCTTTGGATTTCCCTTTTCCTCAAAGAGAAGGAAATATCCCTGATCCTCAAATTAAATCCCTGTGTACAGTGTTACTCATATAAGAACTGATTTTCTCTTTTAAATCAGTACATTGGATCTGTCACTCAACTGAAACAGTTACAATAGCCTCCATCTCGGGCTTCGTACGAGATACCAAAATTCTCCCCAGTGGAGTCAAAACAACCTTTTCGCCTCTCTCTCGGGCTTTGTACGAGATACAAAAACACTCTCTTACTGAGTATAAAAGATTCTCCAACTGAGTCAACTCTTTGCTAGCCTCCTCTTAGGCTTTGTATAACGATATGCCCCACTGGGTCAAAAACTTTTAGCCTCTCTCTCGGGCTTTGTACGAGACACAAAATAGCCTCCTCTTAGGCCTTGTATAATGATTTTCCTAGCGGAAATTAGCCTCCTCTTAGGCTTTGTATAAGAAAACCACTGGTTAATCCAATTAACCTTTTAGCATCAAAGTTGTGCCTCGTTCACAGTACACAAACATCAACAACTCCTTTACTTTCATCTAATCGCTGTAAGCGGCAAGCCTCTGGATCATCTATATCCATGCCACTGTCCCTCTTTTAGCATGAGAAATTCCTAAGGAAAGATGGCATTGCTCTACACTGAGTTAAAGTCTTCTCCTTCAGGTTAAAACCCTTTCTTCGGAAATTATGGCATTGCTCGGATCCGCGTATCCCAGTTAAAGTAATTCTCCTTCTCCCCTCTTTAGAGATGACAAATTCTCTCTAAAGCCGAGGTCTTTCAGCTTCACGTCTTGGGCTTTGAACAAGACACAAATAGACCTTTTAGCTTCACATCTTGGGCTTTGAACAAGATACAAATCACCTTTCGCTTCATGTCTTGGGCTTTGAACAAGACACCAAAACACCCCTTTCCTCCCATAGAATAGGAGGAACTACGAATGCTCTGATTTCCCTGATTCGGTAAACGGGAATACGTAGGCATAAGATCGAAAGAAAAGATCTTAGCGAGTACAATCAACAAAAAACCCAAATCCAATATCTTCGTCAATCAAAAGCAGTAATTCAAAAGCACCAGTCCTAATATCCTAATCCTTGTTCCCCGCCAAAAACCTTCTACCCAGGTAAAAAAGAAAGAGAACAGTATTGGCGAAAATACAAATAACCAGTACAAAGGCCCCCCACATTGATAGCATCCGTAACCTAACAGACCGGTGTTTAAACTCAGTATGCAAGCAGGTTAATTGGAGACATCTATTTCCCTTCCTTATTCAGCTCACAATAGGATAAAAAATGAATCGACCTGTAGTTTAAAGCTCAAACCGCAGAGAGCGACCAGCGCTTAAGAACCGCGTCCAAAATCGCTCGCTACAGAAAAGTGGCGCCCACCGTGGGGCCAATTCTTTCTTTCTTACAATTTAAACCTTGGGTAAGTCATTTTCATGGCGGTGGCCGCCAACAGAAAAGTGGCGCCCACCGTGGGGCCCTTGTTTTTCTTTCTGTCTGTTTTCCTTGTAAAATGGCGACTCTGCTGGGGAGTCTCCTTTTCTGCCTTAGGGCATCATCCCCGTTTTCCACGGAAAATGGGAACTCTGCTGAGGAGAAAGATTGACCTATGCTGGTCCATCTCTTAGGCAGGGAACCATAGATTGGGGCTTCCGTCGGGGAACCCATTTCTGTCAGGAACTTAAGAATCGTAGCTTTATAAGTCTAGGATGATTAGGACAAATATATATACTGCTTTTCCTAATTGCTATACGTGTTTATTTTTCTGCTACTGGGAATGCGTGTGATGCCGCATGTGGTGAAATTGAGTATACACTTAAGAAAAGCCAACCTTTTTCGTAGTGCGGAAGCTATCGAAAATAGCTGTTACGCGATACTACCTTCATTTGAGGCTGGTGATCTATTCTCGGTGAATGGCACTTACTTTAAGATTGCACACAACTCGCTGGCGATCCGCTTGTTGTTTTGCTTTCCTGGGAGGAGCTGATGATAATGAGTAGCAGGATATATTTATGATAGTAACAGTAGCAGTTAGTAGTCTCGCAGAACCATATCGGTAACGCAAACACTGTATAGAAAAAAATAAGTAGTCGAATGAAATTAAGTAGAATATGTAAAAATAATATAAGCTGTGGTAGTAGTTAATTAGTAGAAAAATAATGAATCGGTTCAGTAGAATTGTCCAGAATAATTACGGATCGTTGTTGTATATTTTAGTTGTTTTGTAGTGTTGAATACTTGCTGTAAATTATGAATTTCAGGTGTTGATGAATATGTTGTTGTTGATTAAGTTGTAGGTCGAATGACCAATGTTGTTTGAGTTGTGTTGTTGTTGATTAAGTTGTAGGTCGAATGACCAATGTTGTTTGAGTTGTGTGGTTGTTGAGTAAGTTGTAGGTCGAATGACCAATGTTGGATTAAGTTGATGCTATTGATGCATGTTTGAGTTGTTGTTTTCGTTGTTGTTGTTCTGGTTGTTCTTGTTGATGATGTAGTTGATTGTATGCCTTTGATAATTGTCGCATACATTGCATTCATGAGTCGGGGCTGTATGCTCACACCACGTTGGCCTTGATGGCATTGATTAAGTTGGCCTTGATGGCATTGATTAAGTTGGCCTTGATGGCATTGATTAAGTTGGCCTTGATAGCACCACGTTGAAGGCTTATGCCTTGTTGAAATGCCTCGATAACCTGGAATATGTTTAAGTTGGGAGTTTTACTCCGATGGTACCACATGCATGTGCATAGTTGCGTCACATTTTGAGTCGTTGTGAAGTTGCTGTTGTTCTTGATTCATTGTTGTTGTGAAGTTCCTGTTGTTGTGAAGTTGCCGTTGGTATTGCTATGTCTTGTTGCTTGATATAAATTACTAATGTCATGGGCTGTTGTTATATATGTTGTTCTTACTATAATTTGCATCTTTTATATAAGTTGTTGTTATATGTTGTGATTTGCTGTCAATACAAGTTGGGGTTGCTAATGAGTTGTTTATTTCTGGTTGTTGCATGACTGTCGTATGAAGCGGTGGAATTTATATGATTCTAATCTAGCATATTAATTATCATATTTTGTTTATAATATTCGATATCTCACCCCTTCTGTAATGATGTTACCTATTATGGGTAACTGAGCAGGTACTCAAGAATAGCTGCAGAAGTTGAGGTATAATGTGAAGTCTTAGATGCTGTTAGCTCGAGTTGGTCTTGCTCTGATACGTAGCACTCGGGGGGATGAACGATTGTTGTTTATTTGTTGTTATTGTCTTAGTAGTCGAATCTTAAATTGTTGTTATTAAAGAATTGTTGTTTCAAAGTTGTTTTGAGTTGGACATGAGATTATGTCATTATAAGTTGAATTATGTGAAGCCGCTTATTAATAAAAGTTGTTTTGTTTTCAAAAGGATAATACAAGGTTGTTATCAGTTCTTCCGAATCAGTGTTATGTATCTGAATTAATTATGATTAATATGTAGTTGTTTTCTGTTGAAAATGTGACATCCTGTTTATGTTCAAGAATTTTTTTAAAACAAAAACTCTGATTTTATTACTTATCCGCCGGGTAGAAATGGGGTGTTACATTAGTGGTATCAGAGCAGGTCGGTCTGTCCGGCCAATGTTGTCTAATGTTGTTTGTCCCTTAGTACTCGACATGTGTGTGAAACACTGTCGGTACTTGTTTGTTAGTTTCTAGTTGTTGTCGGCAGGTGTTGGTTTGAAACAAGTGGGGGAGAGGCTTGTCTCCCGGACGTGTTGTTAGTATGTAGAAGTTGGTTCAAGGTGATGTTGATAGCGAGGGTGCAAATGTTGTTGGAGCGATGTTATTGCGGACCGGCGAGAGTTTGGACTCGCGAATCCGTATCAGTCAAGTTGGAGATGTGCGTAGAGTCTGGACGGTGAATCAAGGATGATTGAAATTAAGGAATTATTCCGAATGGAATGATAAGTTGGTGGATTAATTTGGTAAGTTGTATATCTTGAGTATAGTTGGATTAAGGTTGAGTGATTTTCGTAGTTGGACGAAAAGGAGGATGTTGGTAGATCTTGGAAGCAAGGGAGGGAAGTGGAACTTATGTTCATCAACCTCAAATTCTGGTTTTTGTGATTTTGGAGCAGCTGTCAGTAAACGAGGTATAACTTTTGACTCGTGATTCGGATGGAAGCGGTTCTGGACTTTTTGGAAAGCTTACGAAATTCCCTATAGTTTGCATATACGATTTGTCTTCAGGAAGTTTGTGAAGAGGGAGAAAAGTGCGTTTTAATGTTTGGGTCTGATGCTGATTTTTAGAAAATACTACATACGGAAATTCTGAACCAGTCCCGTTGTGTGGCTGATAACTTTTTACTCGTAAGTCGGATTTACGCGATTCTTGAAGTTCTGAAATCTACACAAAATTCTCTTCATTTTGGAATATGATTTTGTGATTGAGAGATCTGTATTGAAGGAGATATATATGGTTGAAGTTGAGCGACATTTGCTGAAAAATTTGGAAGGATGAAAACAAGTGTGGAATATTATTAAGAATAAAATGTTGGTATTTGTAAGATGTGACTGTATCGGAGAATGCTTGGAGATGTAATTTATGTCGAATGAGAATGATTATAGTGACGATGTTACGAGACGGTGATGTTGAGAGAAGAACGACTTCAAGAGAGAACGCGATAATATTGTTGAGTTGTGGATTGAATGAGGCCAAGTGTGAAACTAGGTGGATTATAAAGGTTCTGAGAATAAAAGAAAGACGATTGGTTGGTTAGCGTTGTTGAAATATTGACTTGGATGAAAGTTGTAATTGGAGCGAACCAATTTGGATAGTAATTGAAGTAGTAGCAATTCCGATGTTAGAAGAATATTTAAAGTCGTGTTGTACTATAAACATGCATAAGGGGATGCGTAATGGATTTTGAACGTTTTTGTATCGTCGACGAAGTTGAAACTAAAGAAACTAAGAGTGGCATTGGTAAGCCTTAGAAAGTTGGCGGAGCATTATGCTTACGGACTTTGGACACAAGTTGAAGTACGCTATTGTGTTGGGTACTGATGATTTATTTCACCGTTATGGTTGTCGGCTGTCTATTGACAAATTAAGGAACTGATCACCCTTAATCCATTGTTGATAGTAGACGGAGTCATAATTGATGGATAAATGTGTCGTGCCAACTAGTATAGTATGTACGTTGAATTGGTCGAAGTCAAGCCAAGTGCTTGAAGGTTGTTTGTTTTTGCTGATACAAGTTCATGTGTTAGAATATTAGTTGAATTTAAGGATGACAGCACGAAGCTGTGCTTGATTGATGAGTAGTATGAAAAAAATTTCAGCTGAGACTGATAATGTGAGAGTTGAGTTACAGGTAGAACAGGAAGTTAAATTATAAGTTGATTTGTAAAAGTGGAGTTTTGGTTGGTAAAGATGATTTATCTTGCTGAATTTAAGTGGACTCAGGTGTCAAATGTGGTTGTAATGTTGTTATGCGCCTAAGGTGATTTTGGGAACTATGTTGATAAAAGATAGTAAAGTTGTAATTTATGTGGGGTGTTAACGGGGAGATCCCGAAGAGTTAAGTCGAAAGCCTTGGTATTATGTCGATTTTGATGATTGGAAGTTGGAGGTCAACTGAGTAGAGTTAGTACCTTGAAAGTAATCAGAGTGCGCAGCAAACGCGTAGTGTATTGCGGTTGTTCAGACGTGAATTGTACCGATGTTGATATTTGGTTACGTTGATGTTGTGTTTAAGTTGGTATTCTTAAGTTGTTGTGTTCTGGTTCTTAAACCGGTAAATTCTTAAGTTGGTTACTTCTTGTGTTGCGATGTTAGTTGTCAATTGCATCACTTGGGTAGTATTCGCGTTGTTGTCGCCGTTGAGGTTAAGAACTGTTGTTTGTGTTATACGTGGGTTTCCTTCAGAGTATGGAGATAAGGATCGTATATGTGTTTTGGTGTTGTTTACATTGCTGCGGTAATGATGCGATGTTGTATAGTCGAGTATAGGCAAGTGAAGGTTGTTACTATGTTGTAAGGTGATTGTTTCCAAGGTATTACTAGAATGGTTGGCGAATAGTAACGGTTATGTTGCAAGAGTAATTGAAGTATCGGAGTATACGTATTGGGTTTAAACCGTGATTGAGTTGTTGTTAAATCGAAAGATTAAAATGCGAATGTTGTGTTAAGGATGGTTGTGTCGGATAGATTTTCGAGGACGAAAATGTCCTAAGTGGGGGAGAGTTGTAATGCCCCGAATTTAATTAATTAGTTAATTAAATTAGTAAAGGATTTAATTGTTGGAAATAGACGAAGTTGAGAATTAATCGGAGTAGTTGGATTTGTCGGTATTATTTTAAGAGGCGTATTGGGATTATTAAGTTAAAGTCGGATTTTAGTCGGTTAAATCGGAGGAATAATATTATTTATTTATTAGACTATCTTATTTAATTAACTAATTTGAATTGTTGGACCATTGGGTTGATAATCGGAATTAATCTATTAAGCCGGGAGTAAGTAGTTGGTCGCGAATTATTATTTCGGTCAATTTTGTGTTTCGAAGAATTAAGTCGTTAAGTCGGAATATTAATCGGAAAGTCGAAGAAATAATATTATAAGTGATATTATGGATTATTGGAGCATGTTGGGTAATGGGCTTGGTTTTCGTCGGGGTTAGCAAATAAGGAGGTATGAATAGTAAGCCCAATGGATTAGTCAGATTAATTGTTATTATTATTATAAAATAAGGGTTTGTAAAGAAAAGAGAAAAGAGGTGGTTGTAAGAAAATGAGAAAAAGGGAAGTTACAGAGACAGAACGAGGGTTGGAAGCACACGATTGGAGAAGAGGAATTACGAGAAGTGCGCAGCCGGAACCGGAGAATTCGAACTGCCGTTAAAATCCAGGTAAGGGTGGGTTCGACTATTATAAACGAGATTATGATAATTTTTCTGTAGGATTGGGGCTATATGGATTTCTACTATCTGTGTTGAATTTGTGGTGTTGATCCTGATAAACTTACAGTGGCCTTTGATGAAATCGGGTTGAATATAAATTGTGTATATTACTGTTGTTGATATTGTGCTGCTCGGGATTTAATAGTTGATTATTATATGTCGTAAGTGGTTAAATTGACATTGGGTGAAATCTGGAAAATATACAAGCAAGTGGCAGTATAGGAAACTATACGTGTGAAGAAGAAGAAAGGAAATTTGAGACGGGGAAGAAGAAAGGAAATTGGAGGCGGGGGCCTCACAAGGTGGGGGTGGGCGCCTCCTGATGCATTTTGGGGGGGAGGTGGGCGCCTCCTTTTTATGGTGGGGCCACAAGTTGATTTTCCTTCCCAAATATTTAATTAGCATTGTATTTTTTAATTGTTCCTTGTACTGGTAGTTAGCACATAGTTATATTAATAATATATGACTTATTTTAGTTTTTTTTTTTTTTTGTAAGTTAAATATATATATATGTTGACACAGTGTGGGTGGGGGGGGGGGGGGGTGGGAGGACCGTCGGTTCTCATAGTAGTGTATAAGCTTCACGTTTTCTAAATATATATATATACACTTACAGTGCATAATTTTAAGTATTAGATTACTAAAATAATAGTATTAATAATATTGAATATTATAATAATTATAGTAATAACTATAATAAGAACAATATATAAGCAATATATTAATTATGAGTTTGGATTAATTGTATGAATAGCAGCAGCATTTTAGCAGGAGTATATATTGTAGCAGTGAAACAATTAACAAGTGGTAAATTGACAGAGATAATGTTTTTAGTAGTAGTGAGGGTAGCTGAGTAATATTTAGTATCTGTGTGGATCAAAATGAATTGCAGGATAATTGCAATGCTTAGTCCAGTTAGTAGCAGAAGAGGAAATTGAACAGTAGGAATTGAATTAATTCAATAAGTAGTGAAGCAACAGAGTTGGTATTATTAGTAGCAGGATATATTTATGATAGTAACAGTAGCAGTTAGTAGTCTCGCAGAACCATATCGGTAACGCAAACACTGTATAGAAAAAAATAAGTAGTCGAATTAAATTAAGTAGAATATGTAAAAATAATATAAGCTGTGGTAGTAGTTAATTAGTAGAAAAATAATGAATCGGTTCAGTAGAATTGTCCGGAATAATTACGGATCGTTGTTGTATATTTTAGTTGTTTTGTAGTGTTGAATACTTGCTATAAATTATGAATTTCAGGTGTTGATGAATATGTTGTTGTTGATTAAGTTGTAGGTCGAATGACCAATGTTGTTTGAGTTGTGTTGTTGTTGATTAAGTTGTAGGTCGAATGACCAATGTTGTTTGAGTTGTGTGGTTGTTGAGTAAGTTGTAGGTCGAATGACCAATGTTGGATTAAGTTGATGCTATTGATGCATGTTTGAGTTGTTGTTTTCGTTGTTGTTGTTCTGGTTGTTCTTGTTGATGATGTAGTTGATTGTATGCCTTTGATAATTGTCGCATACATTGCATTCATGAGTCGGGGCTGTATGCTCACACCACGTTGGCCTTGATGGCATTGATTAAGTTGGCCTTGATGGCATTGATTAAGTTGGCCTTGATGGCACCACGTTGAAGTCTTATGCCTTGTTGAAATGCCTCGATAACCTGGCATATGTTTAAGTTGGGAGTTTTACTCCGATGGTACCACATGCATGTGCATAGTTGCGTCACATTTTGAGTCGTTGTGAAGTTGTTGTTGTTCTTGATTCATTGTTGTTGTGAAGTTGCTGTTGTTGTGAAGTTGCCGTTGGTATTGCTATGTCTTGTTGCTTGATATAAATTACTAATGTCGTGGGTTATTGTTATATATGTTGTTCTTACTATAATTTGCATCTTTTATATAAGTTGTTGTTATATGTTGTGATTTGCTGTCAATACAAGTTGGGGTTGCTAATGAGTTGTTTATTTCTGGTTGTTGCATGACTATCGTATGAAGCGGTGGAATTTATATGATTCTAATCTAGCATATTAATTATCATATTTTGTTTATAATATTCGATATCTCACCCCTTCTGTAATGATGTTACCTATTATGGGTAACTGAGCAGGTACTCAAGAATAGCTGCAGAAGCTGAGGTATAATGTGAAAGTCTTAGATGCTGTTAGCTCGAGTTGGTCTTGCTCTGATACGTAGCACTCGGGGGGATGAACGATTGTTGTTTATTTGTTGTTATTGTCTTAGTAGTCGAATCTTAAATTGTTGTTATTAAAGAATTGTTGTTTCAAAGTTGTTTTGAGTTGGACATGAGATTATGTCATTATAAGTTGAATTATGTGAAGCCACTTATTAATAAAAGTTGTTTTGTTTTCAAAAGGATAATACAAGGTTGTTATCAGTTCTTCCGAATCAGTGTTATATATCTGAATTAATTGTGATTAATATGTAGTTGTTTTCTGTTGAAAATGTGACATCCTGTTTATGTTCAAGAATTTTTTTAAAACGAAAACTCTGATTTTATTACTTATCCACCGGGTAGAAATGGGGTGTTACATACCACCCCCTGTGGTGCACACTGTCCCGGAAGGACAGATTCCACGGACAGCTTCTAGTAAGAAGGAAACTATGTTTGACAGAATGGATGAATTCCAGGAGCAGTTCTTGGAAATGCAGAAAGAGCTGCAAGCCATTCGCGGTCATGATCTATTTGGAAAGGACGCCGCAGACCTCTGCTTGGTCCCAAATGTAAAAGTTCCGCACAAGTTCCAAGTGCCCGACTTTGAAAAATACAAGGGTAACTCTTGCCCTCAAAGCCATCTGGTGATGTACGCTCGGCGGATGTCAGCCCAGACGGAGAATCAGGACCTGCTGATTCACTACTTTTAGGATAGTTTAACCGGTGCCGCACTAAAATGGTACATGGGTTTAAACCGTACTACAATCAGTACATTCAGAGATCTTGGTACTGCCTTCGTCCAACAATACAAGTACAATTTGGACATGGCACCCGACAGAGATCAACTCAGATCAATGTCGCAAAAGGACAAGGAAACTTTTAAGGAGTATGCTCAAAGGTGGCGTGAAATTGCCGCTCAAATTTGTCCACCTCTTGAGGAAAAAGAGATGACAAAAATCTTCTTAAAGACCTTAAGCTCATTTTACTATGACCGAATGATTGCCAGTGCGCCCAGTGATTTCACCGAAATGGTCGGCATGGGTGTACGTCTTGAGGAAGCCGTCCGAGAAGGACGTTTGGTAAAAGACACTGGATCAACGAGCGGTACTAAAAAATATGGTAGTGCTCTCCCTAAGAAAAAAGAGCAAGATATTGGGAATATCTCTCTCAGAAAGCAAAGGCGACGTTATCAGCCAGTAGCAGCTGTTACTCCTGCTATCGGCCCCGCGCCTGTTCCTATGTATCAACCTCAGATTGCGCAGAGCCAACCTGACCAAAAAAGGACACAACAGCCTCTTCAGCAGGCTCGTCCTCCATATAACAACAACCGTACAACACGGCCACCAGGATTTGATCCTATACCTGTAACGTACGCAGAACTGTTTCCGTTACTGCTAGCCAAGGGGCACATTCAGACTAAGTTTCCCCTTTCAGTTCCGGAAAATCCACCTTTCTGGTTTAAGGTGGATCAAACATGCCCTTATCATCAAGGAGGTTCAGGGCATAACATTGAGACTTGTCTCAATTTCAAATCCGACGTGCAAAAGCTTGTTAGGTGCGGGCTCTTATCTTTCAAAGATACGAATCCTAATGTTCTTACGAACCCGCTGCCTCAACATAAGAAGGCTGCAGTCAATCTGATTGAGAAAGAGACTAACAATGTCTATCAAATTCACGATGTACTCTTATTGGGGACCAATCTGGTCAGGATGCATTGTAGACAGAGTGGATATGGCCAGGTGCCACCACACAACTATGACAGTTGTAGCGTCTGTTCGGAAGGTAACCAAGGGTGTTACCTTGTGAGAGCCGCTCTTCAGGGTCAGATCGATCATGGAGAAATTCATCCATATCCAGGTTCAGGACCCATCATTTGGTCGCCAAACTACCTTGCCGATCAAGTTGAGGATGTTGTCACGATCTCTGGTCATCACCAGATCAGGGATATTTTTGCCATCATCCCTCTACTTGACGAATCTAGAGTTCCCAACCGGGAACGGATCAAGGTTACTTATGATGGTCAGAAAAATCAGAAGGTTCCCATAGTCATCTATCTACCGGGGCCACTACCGTATGAATCAGCTAAGGCAATCCCTTACAAATACGGTGCAACAATAATCGAGAATGGAAAGGAAATTCCATTACCCTCCGTCGTGAATATTACAGACGTCAATCGTGTCACACGGAGTGGTAGAATCTTCAACCGAGGGGTTGGGAAATCCAACAAAGAAAAGGAACTTCAGGCAGAAATTCCTGATCCGCCAGTCGGTCAATCTAGTAATCCCGACTTTTCAAAAGACAAAGATGAGATGCTAAAGCTCATCCAAAGGAGTGAATATAACATCGTTGATCAACTGTTACAGACTCCTTCAAAGATCTCAGTATTATCACTGTTACTCAGTTCAGAAGCACATAGAGAGGCTCTACAGAAAGTCTTGGAGCAAGCCTTTGTGGAACAGGATGTAACAATCAGACAATTCGATAGTATTGTCTCTAACATCACTTCCTGCAACAATTTGGGATTTAGTGATGAGGAATTACCTGAAGAGGGTCACCGTCATAACATGGCACTCAACATTACAGTTAACTACCAGGGCGATGCTTTAGCCAACGTACTGGTAGACACAGGGTCAACCCTGAATGTTATACCGAAGTACACTTTGATGCAATTATCACTCAAGGGCCCTCCGATGAGAATCAGCAAGGTCGTCGTCAAAGCATTCGACGGATCCAGAAAAACGATTGTCGGCGAAGTTGATCTTCCCATTACTATTGGTCCTCACACTTTCCAAATCACTTTCCAGGTCATGGACATCTGGGCAACATACAGTTGTTTATTAGGAAGACCTTGGATACATCAGGCTGGAGAGGTCACTTCAACCCTCCACCAAAAGCTAAAGTTCGTCAAGAACGACCAACTTGTCACGGTTTGTGGGGAACAAGCCTTGCTTGTGAGTAACTTATCATCATCTACTTGTGTAGAACCCGAGGAGGTTATTGGAACTCAGTTCCAAGCACTATCGGTGAGCAAGAACGATCAATCCGAAGAAGGAACTTCAATTTCTTCATACAAAGATGCTATCAAAGTGGTCGAGAGTACCGATACAAAAGGATGGGGACAGCTTGTCATTCCTATTGACAATAAAACAAAGAAGGGTCTTGGTTTTTCTGCGACCTGTACCCAGACAGCCGCCAACGATGAAAGTCTTCATCCCCTTCAAAACTTCTTCCACAGTGGAGGTTTTCTTCACCCAGGGTCCCAGACAGTTCATGCTATCAATGAGGAAGATCCCTCTGACACAGATAAAGAATGGAAGTCCTACCTTAACAAGGACGGCTATATGTCTCAGGAAGAGGTGCCTATGCCTTTTTGCTTTCCTACAGAAAGTCTGAGATTTATACCAAGATCAGATGTCGAAATGATCTACGGAGATTGTGATCTGGAAGGATGCCGTGCTCTGCCAAATTCATTATAGGAAGACACTCTGATGAAAGAAAACTTTGATCACAATTACTATGGCCCGATGGATGGCCTGCCAATGTGGCAGCCTTACCCAGGAAACTTGGGGCAAGAAAGTCAGCCGAGTAATGAAACTCAGCTGAGCATCATTGAACAGAATACCTGTGTCCCCACCATGTCATGGGATCAACACTCAGGTCATTCGGAAACTACTCAACATGAAGATGAATTCGCAACGTTTGCAGGACTAGAATTCATCAACTATGCTTTTCTTGAGGTCAACGTCATCGAGAGAGATGACTCCTCCAGTTCCAAAGAAGTCTGGGACACTTTGGGACAACCACGTGGAAAATATGACTTTATGGTCAAGTACACTGCTCCCGAAAGCTCTCGTATCAGGCTCGAAGATATCCAGTCAACTGGATGGGGAGATACAGCTGAGAGCACAAATGCTATGCAAAATGCAATAGAGGAATCCTCCTACGACAATTCTGCTTGGGAGACAAATTCCAATGATCCTGCTCCACCAGAAATCAGCGTCATTTCTGAAGACAAATCAAGGAAGGTGCCAGACTTTGTGATTCACCGAGGAGTTCGCCGCCAATGGGTTGCCGTCGAGATTCCGAAGGTCGTTCATCAGTCAAAGTAATTGCCATCTTTAACCTTTCACCCTGCCCAGGTGAAACAGATATTTTGATAGGGCTCGTTTTCTGTAAATTTCCCTCTGCGCTTTGCCCAAAGCGACAAAGTTTTGTTTTATAGGGCGGTAGTTTCAAGAGTCGACTTGTTCATTAATAAAATAACGTCGTTTTGTAATTTCCGCATTAATTGCTGTTTTCTCTTTTTGCTTTTTCAGAAAATGGTAATCCTAAAAAAACATTCAATAATAAAAACAAGCAGTAAAATTAAAACACTGCACACACTTGCATTTTCTCTATCTCTTCTAAACACGAATCATCACGTCATGCAGATTGCTTGTTTTATACCCCGTTGAAACATACGATCTGATGCCTTCTTCCAACTTTGAGTTCCCGGTATTCGAGGCTGAAGAAGAAAATGACAACGAAATTCCCGAAGAGATCTCCCGACTACTCAGACAAGAGGAAAGGTCCATTGAACCTCACAAAGAACCGTTGGAAACGGTAAACTTGGGTTCAGAAAAAGAGAAAAAAGAAATCAGGATCGGAGCATTGCTCAGTCCAACTGCCAGAGAGGGTTTGATAAAGCTTCTCAAAGAATTCCCCGATGTGTTCGCTTGGTCCTATCAGGATATGCCAGGGTTGGATACCAGCATCGTGGAACATCACTTACCGTTGAGATCGGAATGTCCGCCAGTAAAGCAAAGGTTGAGACGAACTCACCCGGACATGGCCATCAAAATCAAAGAGGAGGTACAGAAACAGATCGACGCGGGTTTCCTCGCTACATCTGAATATCCTCAATGGATAGCCAACATCGTACCCGTTCCCAAAAAGGACGGAAGGGTCAGAATGTGTGTTGATTATAGAGATTTGAACAAGGCAAGTCCAAAGGATGACTTTCCTTTACCACACATTGACATGCTGGTTGACAGCACAACAAGGTTCAAAGTTTTTTCCTTCATGGATGGATTCTCGGGCTATAACCAGATCAAAATGGCGCCGAAAGACATGGAGAAAACTTCATTCATTAACCCATGGGGTACCTTTTGTTACAAGGTAATGCCGTTCGGTTTAAAGAACGCCGTGGCAACCTATCAAAGGGCCATGACTACTCTGTTTCATGACATGATACACAAAGAAATCGAGGTATATGTCGATGATTTGATTGCAAAATCAAGAATAGAGGATGAGCACGTTGAACATCTGTCAAAATTGTTCGAACGTCTAAGAAAATTCAAGCTCCGCTTGAATCCCAACAAGTGCACCTTCGGTGTCCGTTCGGGGAAATTACTAGGGTTCATCGTCAGCCAGAAAGGGATTGAGGTTGATCCTGACAAGGTCAAGGCCATTCAAGAAATGCCTTCTCCGAAAACTGAAAAATAAGTCAGAGGATTCCTGGGACGTTTGAACTACATCTCCAGATTCATATTCCTTATGACCGCGATGTGTGCGCCGATTTTCAAATTACTCAAAAAGAACCAGGATTGCGTTTGGTCAGAAGATTGCCAAACCGCCTTCGACAGTATTAAGGAATATTTGTTGAATCCTCCGATTCAATCACCTCCAGTGGAAGGAAGACCACTAATCATTTACCTCACAGTCCTAGAGGACTCAATGGGATGTGTACTTGGCCAACAAGACGAAACTAAAAGGAAAGAGTTTTCCATTTACTATCTAAGCAAGAAGTTTACCGACTGCGAAACTCGGTATACGATGCTTGAGAAAACTTGTTGCGCTTTGGCTTGGGCAGCCAAACGTCTTCGCCAATACATGATTCGTCATACTACTTGGTTGGTCTCCGAAATGGATCCAATCAAGTACGTTTTCGAAAAACCTGCTCTCACGGGAAGGATTGCCCGTTGGCAGATGTTACTATCAGAATATGACATAGAGTACCATGCTCAGAAAGCCGTTAAAGGAAGTATTTTAGCCGATCATTTGGCTCATCAACCGATTAACGATCAAGAATCAATCGGGTTTGACTTCCCAGACGAAGATGTCATGTATCTAAAAATGAAAGATTGCGATGAACCGCTACCCAGTGAAGGGCCAGAACCAGGTTCCCAGTGGGGACTCATCTTTGACGGAGCAGTTAATCATTATGGAAATGGAATTGGGGCAATCATTGTTACCCCTCAGGGTTCCCACATTCCTTTCACTGCCAGACTTACGTTCAAATGTACGAACAACGAGGCCGAATACGAAGCATGTATCATGGGTCTCGAAGAAGCGATTAATTTAAGGATCAAAAACTTGGACGTATACGGCGACTCAGCCCTGGTTATTAACCAGATAAAAGGAGATTGGAACACATACCAATCGGGATTGATTCCTTACAAAGACTATGCAAGGAGGTTGTTACCCTTCTTCAACAGAGTCGACTTTCATCACATCCCTCGTGATGAGAATCACATGGCTGATGCATTAGCCACTCTCTCTTCCATGATTAGTGTAGGTCAATGGAATGACATACCTAAGATCGACATAATGCGCCTTGAACGGCCCGCTTACATCTTCGCGATTGAAGCAGTCATAGACGACAGACCTTGGTATCACGATATCAAATGCTTCCTTCAGAAACAAGAGTACCCATCTGGGGCACTCAGAAAAGACAAGAAAACCCTCAGAAGATTGGCTGGAAACTTCTTCCTGAGCGGTGACACTCTCTATAAGAGAAATTTTGACATGGTCTTCCTCCGATGTGTCGACAGACCAGAAGCAGACGTGCATATGAAACAAATTCATGAAGGATCCTTTGGCACTCATGCCAACGGACACACAATGGCGAGAAAAATTCTTAGGGCCGGGTAGTATTGGTTGACAATGGAATCCGACTGCTACAAGTACATGAGGAGGTGTCACAAGTGTCAGATATACTCTGACAAAATTCATGTACCGCCATCACATCTCAAAGTTCTTTCTTCCCCGTGGCCTTTTTCCATATGGGGAATCGACATGATTGGCATGATTGAGCCCAAGGCTTCAAACGGACATCGGTTCATCCTGGTAGCCATTGACTATTTCACCAAGTGGGTCGAAGCAGCATCATTCGCCAATGTAACCCGACAAGTGGTGGTCCAATTTATCAAAAACAATATCATCTGCCGTTATGGTGTTCCGAGCCAGATCATTACTGATAATGGATCTAACTTGAACAATAAGATGATGAAAGAGTTGTGTGCAGAGTTCAAGATCGAACACCATAACTCATCTCCCTACCGACCCAAGATGAACGGAGCGGTAGAAGCGGCTAACAAGAACATCAAGAAGATCGTTCAAAAGATGGTTGTAACCTATAAAGATTGGCATGAAATGCTACCCTTTGCTCTTCATGGTTATCGCACATCTATCCGCACTTCAACAGGGGCAACCCCTTTCTCTCTAGTATATGGCATGGAGGCAGTTCTCCCCATAGAAGTAGAGATCCCGTCAACCCGAGTATTGATGGAAGCTAAGCTCACCGAAGCTGAATGGTGTCAAAGTCGACACGATGAACTGAACCTGATCGAAGAGAAGCGAATCACGGCACTATGCCACGGTCAGTTGTATCAGCAAAGAATGAAGAGGGCGTTCGACAAAAAGGTCCGACCTCGTGTCTTCAGGAAAGGAGACCTCGTGCTCAAGAAGATACAATCATTTCTCACTGACTCTCGGGGCAAATGGACCCCAAATTATGATGGCCCCTATGTGGTCACGAAAGCTTTCTCAGGCGGCGCCTTGAGACTTGCAACCATGGACGGAGAGGAATTTGCCTACCCCACGAATGTTGATGTAGTCAAGAAATACTTCGCCTAAAACTAAAAAAAATGTCTCAGTGGATTGAAAACCCGAAAGGGCGGTCCAGGCAAAAGTTAGAGACATGAAAAAAAATCATCCCGATGGATTGGAAATCTCATAGTACAATCCAGGAAAAAATTAGGGATAATGGCAAGTAACTATGTTCAACAGAGGCAAGTCCCTCAGCAGCAGTTACAGCATCATCTATCGGAGGAAATCTCCAGTCAAGGTCATCTTCGACAGAAGCTCAGGATGTCCCGAATTCAAAGTTGGTAGAAGGATAGTGGTCGTTATGTTTCAACGTAGCCCTTTTCCCTGTAAATTACCATTTTCTAACTTTGTATATACTATTTGGAATCACGCGTTTGGCTGATCTCCATCTTATCAATAAAATTTGAGCCCTTGTGCTTTTGTTTGTAATTCTTGCTTGTTTTAGCTTTACAGAACGACGTTGTTTAAACTTAATCAACGATTTTTGAAATAAAACAAAAATGAATTTACTTGTTAAAACTTTTTCTGCTCTTAAAATAAAGATGGCAATTTCTTTTGACTGTTGAACATCAGAAGAACATCGATTGCTTCTCCCGAAGTAAGCGAACTTCAAAGTGCAGAATCAAAGTACTCCTTCTAAGCCAGTATGCCTGAATAAAGGGATCAACTGTGTCAGAGACCTTGTTTCGTTTGACAGCCTCGACCGAGTTCTCATCTCCTAAGCCCGATCAACATAGCTCCCAACGGGACTATCTCTCCTAAGCAAGGTGGAATTGCTATTTTGAATCAACGGTGCTTCTTCGCCCCGCGATGGCCGAGTATCCAATTGTGTTCATCCATTAGTCTGTATGTCGCGTCTGTTTTGTCAGCATATACATACATACTTCATGCATTTTATTTGCGTTCGCATTTCGTATTGCATCACTATCACTTGAGTCGGTCTTGTCCCCTAGTGATAAACAGTTTTCTCAATCGAGTTTGTCAGTTCTTTCCTCGTCAGGAAGTGTTGCGTCTGCACAATCTCGCCACCAGTGTATCTTTAGATCAGAGTCGGCACTTGGCCACTTTGATAACTTGAACCTCTGAAAAGCCAGAGAAAACTTTCAATAAGCATCAATCTTCGCCATTGAAGATGATATCCTTGCTTTCCCGGATTAAGGAAAATCCACAGAGAAAGCCTCGTGATCAGAGATTCGGCAGCACGCCAGTTTTGCTCCGAAAAACCACTGATGAGAAGGTCATTGGCACCTCAAAATTGGACCCCATCATATGGCGTTTCTCCGGGAAGATCCCGAGAAAAGTATGATGAAAGATTCCAAACGAAAACAGTCTCTCAAGAGACTCGCTTTCCCCAGTAGAAACAAATGGCGTCTCCAACAGAGAAGTTTGTACAACTCTACAACTCAGACGACTGGGTTCCCCAGCAAGTCTGACAGCAAGACATTTTCTACTCAAATGGCATCTCCCCAGGAAAATTCGGCGAGAAGTTTGAGGAAAGCCGCTATGAATAACGTCCCTTGTCAAGAAAGTTTATTGACAAAAGAAACTAAGACCAGTTCCTTGGTAGGAAACCAGGATCGAGGGGAAGTTTAAATCAGAAACTTAGACCAGTTCCTCGGTAGGAAACCAGGATCGAGGGGAAGTTTAAAAAAGAAACTAAGACCAGTTCCTTGGTAAGAAACCAGGATCGAGGGGAAGTTTAAATCAGAAACTAAGACCAGTTCCTTGGTAAGAAACCAGGATCGAGGGGAAGTTTAAATCAGAAACTAAGACCAGTTCCTTGGTAGGAAACCAGGAACGAGGGGAAGTTTAAATCAGAAACCGAGACCAGTTCCTTGGTAAGAAACCAGGATCGAGGGGAAGTTCAAATCAGAAACTAAGACCAGTCCCTTGGTAGGAAACCAGGATCAAGGGGAAGTTTACCTTTTCTAAGCATCATCGCTTAGCTAAAGAAGATGAATGCGTAAGCTACCATTCATAACCACCATCAAAATTTCGGATATTCCGATATTTAATCCTCTTGCACCCCGAATGCTCGAATACCTTCGTCATTCACACCTTCGGGTCCAAGAAGATTAAATAGGGGCATCTGTAATACCCCAAATTTTGACCACTTAGATTTCCCATCATTGTGAAAATCATCATCACAATATGGATGAACCATCATGCTTCATTAGCCTCCCCAAAGATGGGTGAGCATCCACTACAATCAAAATTAGGGTTTCAAGCCCTCTCTGAGTGCTTAGACAAAGGATCAATCAAGAAATGACATGATCTTCAACTTGCCTAATCTCTCAAACATCCACAATGGATCAAAAAGGACTCCCACTTCAAGGATTAAGCACAAGGCTGCTCCCTTCTAGGTGGATCAAGTCTCAAGATCGACAGTGTCACCAAATTAGGGTTTTGGTCGACCAGAGTCTCTAGATGGAAATTTTCATCTGGGCACAAGACAATGATCCAAAACATAACCTAATATGCTTCATAGAACCTCATGAACCCATGCATCAAGTCAATTTTGCCTCAGGGGATGCATTCATCAAAAATCAGGAATTAGGGTTTCTTGACCTAATTCACCCCTAAGTTGACTTTTGGGACAAACCTTGAGCCAAGACCTCAAGAGATGATTTGAGGGTCTCTAATATACTATATTGATCCATTTGGAACAATGGATTGATCCAAGAAGCTTGAGCAACAAGTCTCATTTATATCTGCACCACAATTAGGCTTTTAAGGGAAAAGTCAACTGTAACTTTGACTTTTGACCAGGACATGCTCCCAAACCCTAATACATGATTGAATATACACTATGACACCCATGGAACATGTCCATCAAGTTTGATTTAGGTCAAGGACATGATTTCCTGAAGAATTGCACAGTTTGGAATTCATCTGATAAAAAGTCAACTGTGCACAAAAGTCAACTTTGACTTTTTGAGATTTTTCACCAAAATGGATTTTTAACCCTAAAATGATGTTAATGTATGATTTGAATCATCATTCATCAAGAAAAATCAAGAAAAGTGAGATAACTTGTAAAAGGGGTAACCATAAAACTTAGAAATTTTTCTAAGTTAAAAATAAAGTGGCAAAGGTACCAACTTTGGAGGACCATAACTCCTAAACCACAAGGCCATTTTTTCTCATCCGAAGATGGATTTGTAGCCCTCATTATCACCTACAAAAACTTCAACTACAAGTCATTCCAATTCATTAAGGATTTTGAGTTATGGAGTGATCAAAGTGGCCGAAAAGTGAAAATGTCACTTTTTCCAACACTTAGTGAAATTTTCACTAAGTCAGAATTTGCCTTCACATTTTGCCAAATGTAGGGGGATTTTTCACTTGGAATCAAAAGAGATCAAAACCAAACTTGTTCAAACAGTTGTTGTATCATGTAAGAGCTTTCCAAAATGGCCAAGAACATTGCCAAATTCAACCTACATCATGAGATACAACATTGTCAAGTTACCTTGCTGAAATCTGTCAAAGCAAGGCAGAATTTGCATTTTGGCTCGATTTGCCAAAATCAGCCAATTTCAATTGCTCCAATCCACTTGGACACCTCAGAGGATTGAATCCAAAGGGGACAATCACTGAGCCAAGCCTCCAAAGTCCATGGAACAAGAAATAGCATGTTGAACCTAGAGTTGCCAAAATAGGGACAAGACTTCAAATTTGGAATGAGGCATTCAATGGAAACATCAAGGTGGCATGGACTGAGCCATTCTCATCTGAAATCAGTCAAGACTTATCCAAGACCAAGGGGACCAAAGCTCTGTGCCCTAACCTCTAGTCAATGGCTAGAGGAGACTTGGATTCTCATTGGACAACATTGGCCAAACCTACTTACCAGCTGCCATGCACTATTCCTTGCAAAACAAACTTGCTCTACTATAAATAGAGCTCAATTGTGGTCAGTTTAAGTACACCAAAGCCATCTAATAGATGCTTTCCTCAAAATCTCTTCTTTCACTCCAATTTTGCCTTCTAAGGCAAGTAGCTATCGGGTTTTGAGTTTGCGAGCAATTCTGCACAAACCAATCACTCACACACCTCACATACATCACATATGAGCTGATCAAACACTCACATAACTTCTGAAACATCAATTTCATGAAATCACCAGCTGGTTGCTCAAATTTTCAAACAAGGTGCAGCTGAGGTACCACAAAATGATCCAGCCAATTTCAATCAAGTCCAACCATCCAAACACAATCCATAGGGTGTAGGGAAGCTGTCCAGATCATCACAACTCATCTGTAACACCTCCAAATCAAAAATCACTCTGAACTTGCTGTCACGGCTTGGAGGTAAGCACATACTTGGTCATCTCTCAATCTATGCATATTTCCTCGCACAATAATTTGGCCATATGTTCATAATCATGCATGGAATGTTTTCCCTCAATTAATTGCATTGTTTGAATCGTGTATCAAAAATCCTAGCCTTCATGCAGAAATTAGGGTTCTTGAGGTTTCTTCGTGATTTCTTGTTGTATGTTTAATTTAAATGAAATTAAAGTACATAGACATGATCGTGAGGTTGAGACGAGCATAATGATATGTGGATTGCATGATATGATTACGTATTCGTGAGGTTGAGACACGCTTGTTCTTCAGCTTGTTCTTGGCGCTTTTTTTTCAAATTCAAATATTTGAATTTTGTGATTTTGTTTAATTGATTCAAAAATTAATTTCTCTCTGAGTTTTAATGATTTTGGGTTGATTCTTTTTTTAATAATTCACAAAAATGTTAAAATATTTTATTTTATCAAAAAATCCCAAAAATATTATTTATTTCATATAACTGATATTTTTGTAAAGAATTAATATTTTGATTGTTTTTGGCATTTTAAATATTTTTTCTACATTGATTTTGCAACTTTTAATGCTTTCTAATTATTTTGCAGGTCAATACTTAATTTTTGAAGCATTAATCCAAGATCACAATTTGTTTTCCTATGTTAAACAATTTTTGATCATTTGAATTGAATTTTTATTCAATTAAATACATTTTGAAAACAAATTAGAGTTTTGGATTAATTCAACCCTCATAAATCATTTTCAAAACACTTTGGGACTCTATTAGAGTGTAAGACCCAATCCTTTTTTTTTACCAAAACTTTTTGGGCCTCACTTATTGTATAAGTCCCGATACCGTCAAAAAACAAACGGCGCGATCGTCGCCTTTTCAAAAATCATCTGGGCCTACCCTCGAGTAGTAAGACCCATTTATTTTTCTTTAAAACTCTTTGGGCCTCTTGAGAGAGTGTAAGACCCATCCCCCCTTGTACAAAAACTTTTTCGGCCTCACTCATTGTATAAGTCCCTCTGTACAAGTAAACGGCGCGATCGTCGCCCGTTTAAAAAATAGAAACCATCTGGGCCTACCCTCGAGTAGTAAGACCCATTTCTTTTTCTTTAAAACACTTTGGGCCTCTATTAGAGTGTAAGACCCAATCCCCCTTTTAACCAAAACATTTTGGGCCTCACTTATTGTATAAGTCCCTCCGCGTTAAAAGAAAATCTCGGCGCGATAGCCATTTTTAAACGAAAAATCATTTGGGCCTACCCTCGTGTTATAAGCCCCACTCTTTTCTTTAAACCCTTTTTGGGCCTCTTGAGATAGTGTAAGACCCATCCCTTTGTACAGAAAACCTTTTTGGGCCCTAGTCACTTGTATAAGTCCCGCTGTACAAAGTCAAACAGTGCGCTCACTGATAAAACCCTGGGCCTCTCCTTGAGCTGTAAGCCCCAAATCTTTCTTTTTCAAAGCACTTTCTCCTTTGATTTTGAATATACTGTTGTTTTTAATCTTTCTTTGTTGAACAACTAACCAAACAACATGGAAGCACTACAACCGAGTAAGTGGTTATCGCTTTCATTTACTGCTTTCATATTATAAATTGTATTGTGGGGCTGCTCACTGTAAGTCTCCTTTCATAAACTCATATCTACTGTGTAATAATAGTATAGATATTTCGAGTTTCCCCGGCAACTACGTCTAGAACTAGGTGACGCCGTTTCACTTATTCGTAGAAATAGACGCCTAGATCCCCAATAGGAGCACCAGATACAGTCTTCTCTTCGGCTGTCCTCCTTAGGAATCGTCAAGAAGCTCTACTCCCCAAGATGAATGTATTCTCCGTGAATGGCATCTTTGAGTTTCTTCCAAATTCTCGAACTTTCCTGACTCGATCTATTCCTTGTGGATAGCTTGCCTTGAATGTCTCGGGGTTTGGGTACCCACTACGGTCATAATCTTGGACCTTAACTAAGGAACCCTCTTTAAAAGCTAAAAGTCGCTGGATAGTAAACCTCGCACGTTTACCAGTGGTTTTCATCTTTAAAAGAGTTATCTCTCCTAATGGAAAGGAGATGATAGACCCACGGGCTTCTTAAAAGCATCGGCCTCCTCTTGGGCATTATTCAAGGACCCTACGGCTTCTTAGAAGTATTCACAGCCTCCTCTTAGGCTTCGTATAATGATCTCTTCCTCCGGGAATGATAGCCTCCTCTTGGGCTTCGTACAAGGACCCTTCGGCTTCTTAAAAGTCCCCAGCCTCCTCTTGGGCTTCGTACAAATTGTCCCGACGACCTCCTAGAGGTATAGGAATAGAACCTAGTCATCCTCATAGAGCAGTCCTTTCATAGAGTCTACTACTGTTTCTCGAAACATAGTACAAAAGATAAAACTCTAGACACGGACAGTCTAACTTCCTTGAGTCTCAAAGACATTCTCAAGCACCCTTCGTTAAATAAGAAGGAAACCCGCAGACTCGGATAGTCTCGATACCCTTTGGATTTCCCGTTTCCTCAAAGAGAAGGAAATATCCCTGATCCTCAAATTAAATCCCTGTGTACAGTGTTACTCATATAAGAACTGATTTTCTCTTTTAAATCAGTACATTGGATCTGTCACTCAACTGAAACAGTTACAATAGCCTCCATCTCGGGCTTCGTACGAGATACCAAAATTCTCCCCAGTGGAGTCAAAACAACCTTTTCGCCTCTCTCTCGGGCTTTGTACGAGATACAAAAACACTCTCTTACTGAGTATAAAAGATTCTCCAACTGAGTCAACTCTTTGCTAGCCTCTTCTTAGGCTTTGTATAACGATATGCCCCACTGGGTCAAAAACTTTTAGCCTCTCTCTCGGGCTTTGTACGAGACACAAAATAGCCTCCTCTTAGGCTTTGTATAATGATTTTCCTAGCGGAAATTAGCCTCCTCTTAGGCTTTGTATAAGAAAACCACTGGTTAATCCAATTAACCTTTTAGCATCAAAGTTGTGCCTCGTTCACAGTACACAAACATCAACAACTCCTTTCCTTTCATCTAATCGATGTAAGCGGCAAGCCTCTGGATCATCTATATCCATGCCACTGTCCCTCTTTTAGCATGAGAAATTCCTAAGGAAAGATGGCATTGCTCTACACTGAGTTAAAGTCTTCTCCTTCAGGTTAAAACCCTTTCTTCGGAAATTATGGCATTGCTCGGATCCGCGTATCCCAGTTAAATTAATTCTCCTTCTCCCCTCTTTAGAGATGACAAATTCTCTCTAAAGCCGAGGTCTTTCAGCTTCACGTCTTGGGCTTTGAATAAGACACAAATAGACCTTTTAGCTTCACATCTTGGGCTTTGAACAAGATACAAATCACCTTTCGCTTCATGTCTTGGGCTTTGAACAAGACACCAAAACACCCCTTTCCTTCCATAGAATAGGAGGAACCACGAACGCTCTGATTTCCCTGATTCGGTAAACTGGAATACGTAGGCATAAGATCGAAAGAAAAGATCTTAGCGAGCGCAATCAACAAAAAACCCAAATCCCATATCTTCGTCAATCAAAAGCAGTAATTCAAAAGCACTAGTCCTAATATCCTAATCCTTGTTCCCCGCCAGAAACCTTCTGCCCAGGTAAAAAAGAAAGAGAACAGTATTGGCGAAAATACAAATAACCAGTACAAAGGCCCCCCACATTGATAGCATCCGTAACCTAACAGACCGCTGTTTAAACTCAGTATGCAAGCAGGGTTAATTGGAGACATCTATTTCCCTTCCTTATTCAGCTCACAATAGGATAAAAAATGAATCGACCTGTAGTTTAAAGTTCAAACCGCAGAGAGCGACCAACGCTTAAGAACCGCGTCCAAAATTGCTCGCTACACCATACTTTGTGATTCACCGAGGAGTTCGCCGCCAATGGGTTGTTGTCGATGTCCTGAAATTCATCCATAAGTCAAAGTAATTGCCGTCTTTAACCTTTCACCCTGCCCAGGTGAAACGAATGTTTTGATAGGGCTCACTTTCTGTAAATATCCCTCTTCGCTTCGCCCAAAGCAACTGAGTTTTGTTTTATAGGGTTGTAGTTTCAAGAATCGACTTGTTCATAAATAAAATAACGTCGTTCTGTAATTTCCGCATTAATTGATGTTTTCTCTTTTTGCTTTTCTTAGAAAATGGTAATCCTAAAAAACATCTCAAATAATAAAAACAAGCAGTAAAAAATATACACTGCACACACTCTTGCATTTTCTCTACCTCTTCTAAACACAAATCATCACGTCATGCAGATTGCTTGTCTTAAACCCCATTAAAACACGCGATCCAATGCCTTCTCCCACTTTTGAATTCCTGGTATTTGGGGCTGAAAAAGAATTTGACAACGAAATTCCATAAGAGATCTCCCGATTACTCCGACAAGAGGAAAGGTCCATTAAACCTCACAAAGAGCCGTTGGAAACTGTCAACTTAGGTTCAGAAGAAGAGAGAAAAGAAGTCAGGATTGGGGCATTGCTCAGCCCAGCTGCCAAAGAGAGTTTGATAAAGCTTCTCAAAGAGTTTTTCGATGTATTCGCTTGGTCCTACCAGGACATGCCAGGATCAGATACCCGCATCATGGAACATCATCTACCGTTACGGTCAGAATGTCCGCGGGTAAAGTAGAGGTTGAGAAGAACTCACACAGACATGGCCATCAAAATTAAAGAGGAAGTACGAAAGCAGATTGACGCGGGTTTCCTCGCCACATCAGAATATCCTCAATGGTTAGCCAACATCGTACCAGTCCCGAAAAAGGACGGAAATGTCAAAATGTGTGTTGACTACAGGGATCTGAACAAAGCCAATCCAAAGGATGACTTTCCTTTACCACACATTGACATGCTGGTGTACAGTACAGCAAAGTTCAAAGTCATTTCCTTCATGGATGGATTCTCGGGCTATAATCAAATCAAAATGGTGCCGAAAGACATGGAGAAAACTTCGTTCATTACCCCGTGGGGTACCTTTTGCTAGAAGGTGATGTCGTTCGGTTTGAAGAACGTCGGGGCAACCTATCAAAGGGATATGACTACTCTGTTTCATGACATGATACACAAGGAAATCGAGGTATATGTCAATGATATGATTGCCAATTCTAAAATAGAGGAGGATCATGTGACCCACCTGTCAAAACTATTCGAGTGGCTGAGAAAGTACAAACTCCGCTTGAATCCCAACAAGTGCACCTTCGGTGTCCGCTCAGGGAAACTTTTAGGATTCATTGTCAGCCAGAAAGGAATTGAGGTTGATCCTGACAAGGTCAAGGCCATTCAAGAAATGCCTTCTCCGAAAACTGAAAAACAAGTCAGAGGATTCCTGGGACGTTTGAATTACATCTCCAGATTCATATTCCTCATGACTGCGACGTGTGCGCCAATCTTCAAATTACTCAAAAAGAATCAGAACTGTGTTTGGACAGATGTTTGCCAAACCGCCTTCGACGGTATCAAGGAATATCTATTGAACCCACCGATTCTATCGCCTCCAGTGGAAGGAAGACCACTGATCATTTACTTAACAGTCTTGGAAGATTCAATGGGTTGTGTACTTGGCCAACAAGATGAAACAAAAAGGAAAGAGTCTGCCATTTACTATCTGAGCAAGAAATTCACCGACTGTGAGACTCGGTACACTATGCTTGAGAAAACTTGTTGTGCTCTGGCTTGGGCAGCCAAACGTCTTCGCCAGTATATGATTCGTCACACTACTTGGTTAATCTCAGAAATAGATCCAATCAAGTACGTCTTTGAAAAACCTGCTCTTACGGGAAGGATTGCCCGTTGGCAGATGTTGTTATTAGAATACGACGTCGAGTACCACGCTCAAAATTCCTTTAAAGAGAGTATTTTAGCCGATCATTTGGTTCATCAACCGATTGACGATCAGGAATCAATCGGGTTTGACTTCCCAGACAAAGATGTCATGTACTTAAAAATGAAAGACTGCGATGAACTGCTACCCAGTGAAGGGCCAGAACCAAGTTCCCAATGGGGACTAATCTTTGACGGAGCTGTCAATCATTACAAAAATGGAATTGGGTCAATCATCATAACACCTCAGGGTACCCACATTCCTTTCACCGCCAGACTTACATTCAAGTGTACAAACAACGAGGCCGAATACGAAGCTTGTATCATGGGTCTCGAGGAAGCGATCGACTTAAGGATAAAAAACTTGGATGTATATGGCGACTCAGCCCTGGTTATCAATCAGATCAAAGGAGATTGGAACACATACCAATCAGGATTGATTCCTTACAAAGACTACGCAAGAAGGTTGTTACCCTTCTTCAACAGAGTCGAGTTTCATCACATCCCTCTGTCGCTCCCGGGATTTTCATCCAGGTACAAACGCGAAAGTGGCGCGGAAATAGAGTCGCCAGCAATGCGTATTTATCCCAAGAGAGGGAAAGGAAACACCGCATAAACCTGATGGAAAGGAAAGAGCATGGTCTCGCGACCAAAAGATACGGGTAAGGGAGTCGTTTACGCGAGGGGAAGGTATTAGCAACCCCACGCGTCCATCGTACTCGATGGGATCCACGCTTGCTGTCTCGATCAAAGGGTGTCGTCATCAGGAGCTCCACTGCTACTGGAAAGGAAAAGGAATGAGAACGGAAAAGAACGAAGAAACGAAGAAGAAAAGAAAAGGAAGTAACTCGATAGGACATCGTCGTCCTATGCCTACGTATTCCCTCGTGCAATGGGAAAGTCCGAGTCAATGTAGTTCGGACACGAACTAAGGGGGGAGGTTGCTCGCCAAGACATCGCTGTCTTGTGCCTACGTATCCTCAATCTAACCAGAAGGAGGAAATCAGAGCAGTCGTAGTTCGACCTACGGGTCGAAAAGGTCTCAATCACATCGGGGGCGAGAGAAAAGACTCAGCTAACTGATTGGTCTCGATCGCAAGGGTGCGAGAGAAAAGGGGAGGTTAGTTGTTAGTGTGCTCGCCAAGTATAGGGATCCTCGTGCCTACGTATCTCATCTGAAATGAGAATCAGAGCATCCGTAGTTCACGGGACTATGGAAGAAAGGAAGGAAGGGGTGGAAGGGTCTCGATCGCATGGGTGCGAGAGAAGAGTGCTCGCCAAGGATAGGGATCCTCGTGCCTACGCATCCTCAATCTATCCAGAAGGAGGAAATCAGAGCGTCCGTAGTTCGTGGTACTACGGGAGAAAGGAACGGGTGGAAGAGTCTCAATCGCATGGGTGCGAGAGAAGAGTGCTCGCCAAGACATCGTCGTCTTGTGCCTACGTATCCTCAATCTAACCAGAAAGAGGAAATCAAAGCGATCGAAGTTCGTGGTAACGACCACGGATTGGAACCGTCCCAATCGCAAGGGTGCGAGAGACAAGGGGAAGGACACTCGGAAGGTCCAAAGGGAATCTACACCCTACAAGTTATCATTCCTGGATTGCTAGCCTAATGTCTATCCTACTCTGAGCTTAATCAGAAATTAAGTCGGACTAGGAGCCTTAAGGGAGCATGTGAATACAGAGTAATCAACAAGTAAACACAAAGCATCACAATCACAAAAGAAAGTCCAGCAAGAGGCAAGTAATCAGAAATTAATCAATAATTAATCAAGAATCAGGCCCAACAATTAATCAAAATATCCAAGCTAGAATTAAAATGCTAATTGAAAAAGAAGATTAAATTATAAGTAAAAGAGTTAATCTAAAATTAAAAGCTAATTCTAAAATTAAACCTAAAATTAAATCCAATTAATTTCTAATAAAAATCTAATTCTAACTAAATCCAAGATTATTATTTATTCTCTAATTAAAAGGTGAAGTTAATTTGAAAACAAAAATTACACTAAAAGAAGAAGGGTGCAGCCAGCAGATGGGGTGTAATGAAAGCATTCCAGGTGCTGGGCTTGGAAGTTCAAGGCCCAACAATCTTAAGAAGTCACAGGGGGGCGCAGAGTAGTGATTATGGTGGTGTGAAGCGAAGACAGGCGCATGGACCTCAGATATCCATATGAAGCCATAAGGATTGCATGAAGAAAAAACGGGAGTGTGGAAAGGAATAATAACCTGGGCCTAAGGCCCGAACCAAAACCATAGAAGAAAAACCTAAAACTAACAAGACAGCGCCTCTTCTTTCTCATTTCCAGTCGCCGGTAGGCTCTTGCCTCACTTCATCGTTCGCCGTCCTTCTCCTCCACAATACTTCATCGTCTCCAAAACCTTGCCGCCATCAACTCCGATCTCCAATTGCCTCTTCGTTCGCTTCTCCTCTCCGTCTTCCACCACAACAACGATCTTACTACTCAAACCCTTACATCACCGTGCCGTCTCCTTCATTGTTCTACGCCGCGAACATTATCTCCTCCATCTTCACGCTGTCAACCTTCTTCTCAAATCATCATCGCCGTCAATCTCAAGACTCTCCCTTCACGCCATTACTCTTCACGTCGCCACCTTCAAAATTGCATCGTCTTCTCAACATTTTCCTTCTTCGTTCACAACCGTCACCGGAGATAAAGACAATTCGTTGGAAAACAAACAAAAACACCACGCCGGAAGGAACGTCGTCCACTTTAACACTTCTCTCTTTCTCCGGTCGTAACAGAGTGCCGCCGTTCCTCCGTTTCGACATCAATTTCCACCGAAGCTCTTCGTCGGAAACCTAACGATCTCCGCTGCGCCATGGCGCGTTGCCAGCGACGGCGGAGCATGAACCTCCGTCAACTCACCACTCAACACTCACAACGTCATCCAATCATCAGCTTCAACGATCCAAACGTGACACGAATCGCACAACAACCTCAATCTCTCTCTCACGGCGCGAATCAACACGAATACGAATTGAAAAACAACATCATCATAAAATCAAAGTTCGGATCGAGATTGACTTACCTACATGAGCAGTTCTGGTGACTCTTCAAAATTGATGAAAACGAAGAGAAAACCAGAGATAATTGGCTCAGGTATGCGTAATTTTGACTTCGATTCTTCCGCTTTTTTTCCATATCTTCTGCTACTTCTTTGATTTTACCACGGTTTCATCTTCGTGATGCTTTGAGTTGTGAATTGTTGATGGATGCGTAGAATTTGATTTTGATTTCCTTGCGTTGATTGCGACTTTTGCGTTGAATTGCAGGTCGAAGAAACTCGAGTAAGGTTGTTGTTCAATTGATGCGACGATCATGAGGTTCGAACTGTAACTTCTCAATCTTCTTCTTCTTTATTCTCTGCTGGTTATGTGAGTCTTGAATTGAATTGAGTTGCAGAGAAATTTGTTCGATTTTTGAATTGGAAATTTTGCTTGTTTTCTACAGGTGATGAATTTGGTGACAATTGAAGCTTGTTGATGAAGATTGATGAGGAATTGTTGAAAGTGAATCAGAGCAGAGAGATTGTGGAAGAGTTGAAGGTGAATCGTGAAGAAGAAGCCCCTCTCAATTCTGTTGCAGTCTCCATTTTATAACAGAATTTGAAGGGTAGTTTAGGTGTTTTAAGTGTAATTCTGTTAGAACTGTGAAATTCTGTTATAGTGAAAATTGTGAATTCTGTTTTTCTCTTTTCTGTTAAGAAATTCTTTGTTGAGACTTTTTCCAAGGAATTTGTGAATTGTTCAAGCGTGTTTGCACCTGAGTTTTGATACGGTAGCTTTGCACGGTGGGTCCTTGTACCTTTGATACGATAAAACTCTGTTATGAGTGGATTTTTTTGTAATTTAATTTTTAATCCATGTTGTACCTTTTATTGTGATTGTATTCTCTTTTCTTGCTAAAAAACAAAAACTGATGCGGACTTGGTTTATTGCAATGGGTTTTTAATCCATGTTGGATCAAAGGTAAAATTGGACTTTAAATGGATGTGGGTTTAACTATGGATTTTGAATTGGACACAAATTTGGATTAAAATCGATTTAAAAGTGGAATGGATTAAAGGTATGGTTTTGGATATTATTTGAATGTGAAAGGGATTGAATTTGGATATGAATGATGTAATGGATAAAATGAATTTGGTTATAGAAAGAAGATGGTTAATGAGATGGATATTAAAAATGATGTGGATAAATTGGTTTAGAAAAATGGATATGGATATTAGGAAATGAACAATGGATTTGAAAATCAAAAGGTGGATAAGAACATGGTTTAGCAAATGGATAGCCAAATGAATCCAAAACCAATCCCAAACTTTTTCACGAGCCTCTGATAAAGTGCACACAGCTACCACTGAATGATCTTGCCTTTGAAACCAAACATCCAAATCAAACATCCTCTGAATCCTTGATCAAGTGAATCCTCACATGAACTCTTGCTCGACAACCTGATGAAGTCTACAACTCAACCTTGAAAACAAACCCTAATTCACCTTGATGTACACTGATAAATCTTGAAGAAGATGACTTGAACTGAAAAAAAATTAAACCCTGATTCACACCTATGAACCTCTGACCCATAGCCTTTGATGAATCCTCTGAATAAGAATATTACAACGAGCAGAATTCAACCTCTTGCTCCAACTTAACTTGAAATTGAAACTGACTGAATCACCTCTGAATAGGACCAACAAGAAAATCCTTTGATCCCATGTCTTAGAAGACCAATGCAATGATATGACTATGAGTTATGACCTAAATGAGATGCAAATGAAAGAGAAACATAAGCCAGTTAAGGTTAGAAAAAGGTAGGGAAAATTTTGGGGTGCTACACCCTCGTGATGAGAATCATGTGGCTGATACATTAGCCACCCTCTCTTCCATGATTAGTGTAGGTCAATGGAACGACTTACCAAAGATCGACATAATGCGCCTTGAAAGGCCCGCTTACATCTTCACGATTGAAGCAGTCATAGACGACAAACCTTGGTATCACGATATCAAATGCTTCCTTCAGAAACAAGAGTACTCACCTGGGGCACTAAGAAAAGACCGAAAGACCCTCAGAAGGCTAGTAGGCAGTTTCTTTCTGAGCGGTGATACACTCTATAAGAGGAACTTTGACATGGTCTTGCTTCGATGTGTAGACAGACCAGAAGCAGACATGTTGATAAAAGAAATTCACGAAGGATCCTTTGGCACTCATGCCAACGGATACACAATGGTGAGAAAAATTCTCAGAGCAGGGTACTATTGGTTGACCATGGAATCCGACTGCTACAAGTACATGAGGAGGTGTCCCCAGTGTCAGATATACTTAGACAAAATCCATGTACCGCTAACGCATCTCAAAATTCTCTCTTCCCCATGGCCTTTTTCTATCCGGGGAATCGACGTGATTGGCATGATCGAACCCAAGGCTTCAAACGGACATCGGTTCATTCTAGTAGCCATTGACTACTTCACCAAATGGGTTGAAGCAGCATCATACACTAATGTAACCCAACAAGTGGTGGTCCGATTTATCAAAAATAATCCCATCTGCCGTTATGGTGTTCTGATCCAGATCATTACTGATAATGGATCTAACTTGAACAATAAGATGATACAAGAGTTATGCGCAGAGTTCAAGATCGAACACCATAACTCATCTCCCTACCGACCTAAGATGAACGGAGCGGTAGAAGCGTCTAACAAAAACATCAAGAAGATTGTTCAAAAGATGGTTGTAACCTAAAAAGACTGGCACGAGATGCTACCCTTTGCTCTTCACGGTTATCGAACATCTGTCCGCACTTCAACAGGGGCAACCCCTTTCTCTCTAGTATACGCCATGGAAGCAATGCTCCCCATAGAAGTAAAGATCCCATCAATCCGGGTATTGATGGAAGCTAAGCTTACAGAAGCTGAGTGGTGTCAAAGTCGACACAATGAACTGAATCTGATCGAAGAAAAGAGAATAACGACACTATGCCACGGTCAACTATATCAACAAAGAATGAAGAAGGCGTTCAACAAAAAGGTTCGACCTCACGTCTTCAGGAAAGGAGACCTTGTGCTTAAAAAGATACAATCATTTCTCACTGATTCTCGGGGCAAATGGGCTTCGAATTATGATGGCCCCTATGTGGTCAAGAAAGCTTTCTCAGGCGGCGCCTTGAGACTTGCAACCATGGACAGAGAAGAATTTGCCTACCCCACGAATGTTGATGTAGTCAAGAAATACTTCGCCTAAACTAAAAAAAAGAAATAAGAAGAAAAAAAATGTCCCGTTGGATTGAAAACCCGAAAGGGCGGTCCAGGCAAAAATTAGAGACATAATCAAAATCATCCCGATGGATTGGAAATCTCAAAGTATAATCCGGGAAAAAGTTAGGGATTCATGGCAAGTAACTACGTCCAACAGGGGCAAATCCTCGACAGCAGTTACACCATCAGGAAAAACTCCAGTCAAGGTCATCTTCGACAGAAGCTCAAGATGTCCGGAATTCAAAGTTGGTAGAAGGATAGCAGTCGTTATGTTTCAATGTAGCCCTTTTCCCTTAAAATTACCATTTTCTAACTTTGTAAATACTCTATGGGATCACGCGTTTGGCTGATTTCCATCTTATCAATAAAATTTGAGCCCTTGTGCTTTTGTTTATAATTCTCATTTGTTTTAGCTTTATAGAACGACATTTTAATATGATCAACGATTCTTGAAATAAAACAAAAACGAATTTACTTGTCAAACTTTTTTTGCTTTTAAAATAAAGATGGCAATTTCTTTTAATTGTTGAACATCGAAGGAACATCGATCGCTTCTCCCAAAGGCGGTTAAGCTTCAAAGTGCATAATCAAAGTACTCTTTCTAAACCAGTACGCCTAAATGAAGGATCAGCTGTGTCAGAGACCGTGTTTCCTCTGACACCCCCCGACTGAGTTCTTATCTCCTAAGCCCGACCAACATTTTTCCCCGCAGGGACTATCTCTCCTAAGCAAGGCAGAATTGCTATCTTGAACCAGTGATACTTCTTCGTCCCTGCAGTGGTCGAGTATCCAGGCATGTTCATCCACTAGTCTGTATGTCGCGTCAGTTTTGTCAGCATATACATACATACATCATGCATTATTAATTTACATTAATATTCATATGGCACAACTATCACTCTAGTCGGTCTTATCCCCTAGTGATAGAAGTCCTCTCAATCGAGTTGTCAGTCCATTCCTCATCAGGAATTGTTGCGTCTGAACAATCTCTCTCCTCCAGTTTATTTCAGGATTAGAATTGGTCCTCAACCACTTTGATAACTTGATCCTCTGAAGAACAAGAGAACCTTCAGCTAACGTCACTCTTCGCCACTGAAGATGATGTCTTCGCTTTCCCGGATTAAGGAAAATCCCCAGAGAAAGCCTCTAAATACGAAATTCGACAATACGGCAGTTTTTCTCTGAAAAATCCGCTGATGAAAAGGTCATCGGCACCTTAAAAATTAGATCATATCATATGGCATTTCTCTGAGAAGATCTTCGAGGAAAGTATGATGTAATATCCCCAAGCAACAACAGTCTCTCAAGAGACTTGCTTTCCCCAGTAGAGTCGACAAATGGCATCTCCAAGCAGAGAAGTTTGTATACCTCTACAATTAAAAAGCCTGGGTTCCCCAGCAACTCTGACATCAAATTTTTTTTCCATCAAATGGCATCTCCCCTGGAAAATTCGGCAAAAAGTTTGAGGAAAACCGCTACGCATAGCATCCCTTGTCAAGAAAGTTTATTGACAAAAGAAACTTAGACCAGTTCCTTGGTAGGAAACCAGGATCGAGGGGAAGTTTATTTCGGAAACTGAGACCAGTTCCTTGGTAGGAAACAGGATCGAGGGGAAGTTTATTTCAGAAACTAAGACCAGTTCCTTGCTGTGGTAAATTGGGTTCCTATAAATCACACATCTACTATTTCCTCTACACTTGGCAGATTCATATATGCTATAGGGAAGAAGATTGCCTTTGATTTTGGATTATATATCTTTGAGCAGATCTTGAAACAAGCTAGCTCACCTGCTGTCAAGATGCCCATCTGTTTCCCTTCCTTGATCTGTGGTATTATTCTAGAATTGTGTCCTAATCTTGTGTTGAGGGGTGAGACTGCACTCAAAAGGAAACCTCCTCTATCCCTTCACTACAAGCTACTTGGTGGAGCACATGTCTCAGACATTGCTGGGACATCTTCACAGACTTCCAGTCATGCTAGTCTTGATGATGAAATCATTGCTCAGATGCAAGAAACTTGCAAAGAGCTGGAAGAATCTATCAGGAGAGATACAACAAGGAAGGCAAAGCTAGAGCAGCTAATTAACGCCTTGGTTGAGAAGAGAAATGCTGCTAAAGATCAAAAGCTGACTGAAGATGATGGACAAGGTGAATCTACTGAGTCTGATAGAAGGAGTGTCTAGCAGTCTGATGATTCTGGTTCTGAGAATGGTGCTTCTGAATCTGAAGGTGAAAGTGATGAGGTTGCTGATGAAGAGGACAGTGCTGATTAGCTAGGCTATCTGCAAGTTTATTTTCTGTTTTTGTCTGTTTTGTGTTTTTCTCTTTCTTTATTTTTGGACAACTTAATTCTGGTTTGGTGTTGAACAATATTCTGCTATGTAATATGTTTACATTTGTCTATGACCTCTCTTTGTCATATTTAGGGCTAAAAAGGGGGAGTAGTAAGTGTGAGGGGGAGCAGCATTAGTAAGTGCTTGTGCTATTGAGGGGGAGTGTGTGTGTAGTGTGTGTACTGTAGGTAGATTGTGTGTGCTGCAGGTAGATTATGTGTGCTTGTGCTGCTGCAGTTGCTGAGGGGGGAATGTGGAATGTTGCTGCTGTTGAGGGGGAGCTTTGCCAGTTTACTATGTGTTTTATGCAGCTGAAGGGGAGTGCTGCTATGCTGGGTTTGTTTGTGTTTTTTGTTACTGATACTGATGGTGTTTGAGTGTTCTTTCCGCTGCTGATACTGATGGTGTTTGAGTGTATGTGGAGTTTTAGCCAAAAATAAGCCAAAGGGGGAGATTGTTATTTCCTTGGTTTTATGGTTGGAATTATTTTGCTAAAACTCATGTAGCAGCAGATGTTGAATGAAGATGTCCAATAATATGTTTCATTACTCTTTGTTCAACATGTCGTATGAAGATGTTCCATGGAAGCTCATAGGACATCATGCTGTGAAGTCAGTTTTAATGCAGATTCTGTTACTATGATTTGTAACTGAATATTCTGTGAATATTTGGTTATCCTATGTGGCATCCAAAGCATTTTTGGATTAGGGTTTTTTGTTGGTTTTCGGATTTGCTGTTGTTTCTAATTATGGAGACATAATAGGAAACTTTGGATTGAAGACCTATTTTATTGGAGTTAATTTTGCAGAATTGTGAGCAGTCTAATTGCTGCATTTTTGAAGCCCAATTCAGTCCAGATTACAAGCTATAAATAGACTGATGTAAACCTAGTTTTAGGTGTCGAACTTACATGTATTTTTAGGGTTGTGTGCTTGTGTTTTGTGAGCCTAACTGATATCTTATGATAACAGTATAAGGACTGTAGTGTAAGTTGTGTAAGGTTGCTCATAAGCTTTTAAGCATTGAGTAGCTGTGTATTAATTCTCATAAGCTATGAAGTATTGAGAATTTGTGTTTCGACCATTGTTACTTGTCTTGTAAGGAACTAGTCACGGGTTGTGATTGAAGAGGGATTTGAGGAGGGCCTCATACCTAGGGGAGTCTTAGGTAGAAGTCATAGGAAGGGTAGTGATTAAGTGAGCTGATTGAACCGAGTGTGGTTATCAGTGAATTGATACTATCAAATATTGATTTCATCCCTGGCTTGGTAGCCCCCAGATGTAGGATAGTTAGATCCGAACTGGATTAACAATTTCTGGTGTTCTTTACATTTTCTGCACACTATTGGTTTTGAACTTGTTCATTGTTGTCGTATATCAGTGTCTCGACATCTCGATAGGACATCTGATATATAGGCCAGAATTTCACAAATCTATCCATCTGAACACCTCAAGGGGAGACTAAGGAGAGACAAACCTGATCCATCAGCCTCCCAAGTATTTGGAACCAAAAGTAGCATGCCAAACCTAGAAATGCCTAAAAGAGGGACAATACTCCAATTTTGGATTGGAGCATTTAATGGATGCACCAAGGTGGCATGGACTGAGCCATTCCCAAATGAATTCAGTTAAGACTTATCTAAGACCAAGGGAACCAGCAGCCTGTGCCCTAACCTCTAGTCAATGGCTAGAGGAGACTTGGATTCTCATTGCTAAACATTGGCCAAACCTCTGCTGCAATTGCCATTCACTATTGCAGCCAAAACAAACTTGCTCTACTATAAATAGGGCTCAATTGTGTTCAGTTTGTGTACACCAAAGCACTACAACACTCGCTTTCCTCAAAATCTCTTTCTCTAGGCAAAAATACCTTCTTTAGTAAGGTAACTCTGAGTTTTCGAGTTAGAGAGCAATTCCACCACAGCTCATGATCCAAACACGTCCAATATGTCATATCTAAGCTGTCCAAACTCTCACAAGTGACCTGTAACACCAAAATCACAAAGTCACCTCTCAAAACCTCAAAGTAGGACTTTTGTCCATTTTTCAAACCATGTATTGATTCAGTCACTTTCCAAACCAGATAAAACCTCAAACACACTCCAAATATCATCCTTGAACTGCCCCAAATGGTGCCACACATCTGGAACACCATTTGAGAGAGTTGATATTTTGGCCACTTTTGCCCCTTTTGCAAGAAAGAGCTCAAACTTGTTCTTCAGGTTTCCAGCTGATTCCAACCATCCTAAAAGCTTCTAAGAGATCATTTGAGGGTGTCCAAAGCATCAAATCATTTTTGGAACAAAGCTCTTGGCAGATTGCACAAAAGCTCCAAAAAGAGGTAAGCATCACAACTTGGATTCTTTGAATCATGCTTTTTGTTATGTCCACTGATCATGCATCTCTTATACATGTTATATGTGTTGTGTTTGCACCAATTTATCATGTAATTCATGCTTGTACCAAGAGATGGCACAGAAAATGCAAATCATGGCCTATTTCAAAACCATTATCGGGTTTTTCAATAGGAGCATGATCTGAAAAAAAAACACCACCACCATTGGATTCCTTGTGAAATTCTAGGCATGATAGACCTAAATTTTGTCCCAATCCATGGAGAAATGAGAAAGTAATGGCCTTCACGTTTTCAACAAAAATCTTGCCTTGCCTTGCCTTGGGCCAGGCCAAAAACAAGGCAAGCCTTGTATATTTAGGGTTGTGTTTCAATCAACGGATGTATCACCACTCTAAAGGTAAGGCGCGCGCCCTATACACAAGAGGTATGGGGTTCGAATCCCCCTCCCCCCAGATCCTCTTTTTGTTATTTTTTCAATTTTTATTGTTTTTCTTATTATTTTTAATGATTTGAAAAATTAATAACTCCCTCAATTTTAATTATTTTTTATTGGTTCTTTTTGCAAAAAATCACAAAAACGTTGAAATATTTTATTCCACAAAAAAATCAAATTTATATTAGTTATTTAATATAATTAGTATTTTTGTGAATAAATTCATTTTTAATTAGTTTTAACCATTTAAAAGTGAATATTTACTCTGAAAATCAAAACCAAATGAGTTCTAAATCATCTTGTGATTAAAACCTCATTTTTCAAACCTTAAACAAAAATCACAAATGGTTTATTCAAACTTATTTGGTATTTTTATCATTTTATTTGATTTTCTTTAAATATTTACTTTTAAAGGAAAACAAAAATTAGGGTTTCTTTGATTTTCACCCTCACAAATCATTTTCAAACACTCATTGGGCCTCTATTAGAGTGTAAGACCCAATCCCTTTGTAATTACACCACTTTTTGGGCCTCAGTCATTGTATAAGTCCCACTGTATTTTCAAAAACAACGACGCAATCGTCGTCTTTTTAACAAAATTAACTGGGCCTCTCCTTGAGCTGTAAGCCCCATCACTTGTACAAAAACACCTTTGGGCCTCTAATAGAGTGTAAGACCTAACCCATTTTTGAAGCCAAAATAATTTGGGCCTCAGATATTGTATAAGACCCACTGTGTTTTCAAAAACCTCGGCGCGATCGCCAGTGCAGAAACAAATAACCCTGGGCCTCTCCTTGAGTTGTAAGCCCCATCCCTTGTACAAAAGTAAATCCTTGGGCCTCTAATAGAGTGTAAGACCTATCCCTTTGTACAGAAAACCTTTTTGGGCCTCAGTCACTTGTATCAGCCCCTCTGTATAAATTCAAAACAACAATGCAATCATTAATGAAACCTTGGGCCTCTCCTTGAGCTGTAAGCCCCAACAATATTTTCAAAGCACTTTCTCCTTTGATTTAGAATATATGTTGTTATCCAACTTTCTTTGTTGAACAACTAACAAAACAGCATGGAATCTCTATAACTGAGTAAGTGTTTGTCTGCTTTCATTTACCACTTTCATATATATAACTGTATTGTGGGGCTGTTTCACTGTAAGTCTTCTTTCACAAACTTTTATATACTAGTCAAATATCCACTGTTTAATACTAGTATAGTTGAAATTCTGGTATCAGACTTGTGATGTTAAGGTGCGATGTCACAACAACACACTCTGCACAATGGACAGAATAAACAGCAAAATAACACCAAGAATTGTTGACCTAGTTCGGTTACAACCAACCTACTCTGGGGGCTACCAAGCCAGGGATGGAATTCACTACTTGTTGATATAATTTACAGACTCAACGACCCGTTGACAATCTCCTAAACTTATACTCTACTAATGACTTCCTACCTAAGAAACCACTTAGGTATGAGAACACTACTCAATTCCTTACAAACACTCAAAGAAACCACTTTGAGTGACCTTGATCTTACTTCACAGCTTCGATCAATCAACCACTCTCTATTGCTTCACAGCTTCTAGAGAGGACATAAACGCAACACCTATTCAAGCCCTAGAATAGTGTCAATATAAGCACTCTAAACAAACTCTAGATACTAAGCCTTCAACTCCTGATCTTCCGAATGTTTTCTGTAACCTTTTTCCTTTGGTCTTGTGCGCTTTATATAGCTCCTTGAATTGGTCTTGGACTTGCTACAATATCTCCCAGATTTGTTATTTAAAACATATTTTCTCCTAAAATCTTTTTAAATCTTCAACCTTTTAAATCTCCTACAAATCTGCACCAGATCTCCTATGCAGCAGTAAATATCTATCCCAAGATATTCGCATCCAATGAGACAATTTGCTCTCCACAATTCCAGCTAATATGCAACCTTAACAACATCATAACCTGATGTTATTAATTCTGCAGATCTAATGTCACAACATCGCCTATGTGACATCAGACATCCAACTTCAGGAATTACTTACTTAACACAGCCCAGTGTTAAGACTTCAATGTTGCAACATCAGCACCTTGACATCAACATTGAACATACCTTGTTTTACCAAAATTCCAGCCAATCCAATAACTAACAATCTCCCCCTTTGGCTAATTTTGGCTAAAACAATCTCTGCACTCTGCACCTTCAGAGACTTCAGCAGCGGAAAAACTTCAATAAAAAATCTTGAACCTCCAAGCAGCAGCATCAGCAGTAACATCTTTTCTTCAAAACTCTGCTGCTCACAAAACACACTTCAGCATACATCATTAAACTGCAAGCAGCTACAATCTGCACACATTATCTTCTTTAATTTATTCCAGCATCTTCACCACAGAAACTCTACTGTAGTACCTTCTTCAACAGCCACTTTAATTTGCTTCAACTACACTCTTTAAACAGCTGCACATATTTCATTATTAGCAGCAATGTGCACTCCCCCTTAATGCAGCAACAACTTTCAACAATGTTGCATTCAACAATGTTGCTCCCCCTCCAGCATAGCAACTGACAATAACTCCCCCTTAATATCTGAATCACACTGGCAGCATTTGGCAGTAACATTCTTTGATACTCTTGACTCTCTTGGCTAGCATCTCCCCCTTTTTAGCCACAATTAGGCAAGCTTCAATTAGAAGTCCTATAAACTACAGTTAGTACAGCCTAGCTCTCATTGTTAGCCTCACAGTTAGCAACCAGGCAAAACAAATCATAGAAGGAAACTAAAACCATAAACAGGTGCATAAAACAGCACAATATTCATATTACATAACCAGTAAGTGCAAAACAAAAAAACTAAACTATTATCTAATGACAGCGGATGGAGGTTAGTCTTCATCCGAGCTGGTACCATCAGCATCTTTATCACCTTCACCTGACGTGGAATCCTCAGTGTCTACATTCCCGTTATCTTCCCCCTGTTCCAAGTCTTTGATCATCTGCTCAATCTTCATTTTCCCGACAGTGCTGGTTTTGATAACCATATCAAGATCCTTGCAGGTTGCCTTTAATTCTTCAATCAGCTCAGATTTTGTACTGACCTTTTTAACCCCAGAACTTGATGTTGTAACAATGTCTGGAACATGACTCCCAACAAACAGTTTGGGATGCAAAGATAAAGCTGACTCCCTCTTACACGCTACCTCTGTACTGGTTAAGATTCCAGGATGTTGATCTAAGATCATTCCACAGATAAGGGAAGGGAATGATATAGGCATTTTGATAGCATTGGTGGCACCATGCTTCACCACTTGATCAAATATATAGCTTCCATAGTTGAACTTGACCTTTTTCCCCACAGCATAGATGAACCTTCCTAATCCCACAGTTATGGTGGTTTTGTGATTAGTAGGTACCCAGTTAGCAGCACCAATTCTGTGCAAAATAGCATACTTGATACTGAGTTTGCTAGCTGTCAATTTATTTTTCAGTGGCCACACCTTAACCTGAGTGGCAGTGATCTCTCTACACACTTCATTATCAGTCACCTCCAGCTCACACTCCTCTTGCTCATCTCTTCCCAGATATTTATTGACAATACTAGGAGAGAAGTCAATACACTGTCCCCTAACAAACACCTTCATGTAGTTCACACTTCTATTGTCAGAAATGTCTATGGGAATGTTGACAACAAATTCCTTAACAAGTCCACTATAGTACTTAGAGAATCTGGTCACAGTCTTTAGTAGTCCAGCACCATGAATGAGGTCCATAATTTATTTCATCTCCAAGACATCCTTTCCAAGCTCCCTTTCCAGAGCTAACCTCCTTTGGCACACAAACTTCCACAGGGAAGCACTGCTCGCATAATGAAAGGATATGTTGTCCACAGGCACCTCAGGGACTTTATCAGAAATTCTCTTCAAGATGGTCTTTCTGACTGGTGTGATGTCATGGACATCTTCCTCAACTTCATCCTCAGACTCAGATTCTTCTCTAATCTTTCTCTTTTTGGAGGGTGTAGCAACCTTGCTCCAAGGTTTTGTAGGACCAACAACAGTTTTCTTCTTTCCTTCAGTAGACTTCTTAGGAGAGGTTTCACTAGTCTTTCCTTTCCTAGTCTTTAGTCTCTTGGCAATACTTGGAACAGCATTTCCAATGACTTCATTATCAGATAAGTCAACCACATTGATCACGTCCTCATTCTTTTCTTCTTCAGGAGTAGTTCTATCATTAATTTCCTCATGCACATCTTCTTTTTCTCCACCTCTTTCAGAGTCCTCAATGACAGACACAGCAAGTCTGTGAAGATCAGACTCATCTCCTTGCATGTCTACCCTTTCTGCTGGCATCTGATTCAACGGTATAGAAATTCCTTTCACAGGTATTCCTTTGTCCAGTATTTTGGTTGCCAGATTACCCATACTCTTGTCAACATCAAACTTTTCTACCACAGTTTGAGACGAGGATGACCTAGGTGTTGAGTTATCACTAAATAGGATACTGGTAACCAGCTTCTTAGTTTCAGTGTTTTTAAAAATAGTTGCGGCCCTTTTAGAAACAAGTTTAGACGGTCTAGGTTTACCTGATTCTGGTAGAATTACGGAGATGGGTTGTATATTCAGGGCTTCGTCTTCAGAGTATTCATCTATAGAAACCCTAGCGTTATTCCGCAATGAACTTTTTGAAGGAGAAGATGTCTGCTTTGACATGGTTCCTTTGAGGGAGTATAGATTGAGATGATTCTTCTTGTTGAAGGAGATGAACAGAAGAGAGATATGAGTTTTGATGAACTGTGATTTTGCTATAATAGGAAATGAGGGTCTGAGGTAAGGCGCCAGATTTTGTGTAACCTTTAAAGACCAATTACTAATTTTCTCCCTCCATAAAGACTTTCCTTTAAAAAAATTCACATCAGGACTCATTAACTCTGAGTGACTTTTCAGCATCCTGACATCATAATCTGATGTTATAACATCAACTAGAACATCACTAGTTGAATCTCCTTCAAGAGAAATCCACTGATAGCAGTTATCTTTGTTTCTGGCACCCTTCATAATAACCTGATTATGGTCGTCAGAAACCACACACTCATCCTTAATGTAGTTTACCTTGTAACCTTCATCACATAACTGGCTGATGCTGATCAAATTTGCATTTAAACCACTGACAAACAGAACATTGTCAAGTTCAGGTCTACCTTTCATTTTCCCAACTCCTGCAACAACACCTTTTTCTCCATTGCCAAAAACAATTTCAAGAGAGGGGCAAGGTCTAAGTTCAGCTAACATGGATCTACATCCAGACATGTGTTTGGAACACCCACTGTCAAAATACCATGTTCCTTCTTTAGCCTCTTTGTCAGCCAAGTGAGCCAATAAGCACTTCACCTTTTCCTTAGGTACCCATTGTTTAACAACTTTGGGCCTGTACTCTCTCCATCTGTTTTGAGGCTGAGGGTATCCATACAGCTTGTAGCACGAGTACTGCATATGTCCAATCCTTCCACAATAATAGTATCTCACCCTTTCATCTCTGAATCTTCTCCCAAGATGGGATTGCTTAGGCTTCCATCCATACTGTAGTCTTCTCCTACCATAATTGGCCTGCCTTTTATTATGTTGGTATCTTCTCCCATAAGAAGGCTGAGAATGTTGTTTCCTGGATTATCTCCCATGATGGTGTGGTTTTCTTCTTCCATAGTGATGAGGCACAGCATTGTTATATCCATACGCATAAAAAACAACAGCTCCTGTTAGGGCTCTAACATGCTTTGCTGACTCACCTTCACTTTCACTATCTGAGTCAGAACAAGAAACTGTCATGCCCTTCTTCAGCTTTTTCAAGAAGGTGGGACATTCTTTCTTGACATGTCCATACCCTTCGCACTCAAAGCACTGCACTCCTTTATCTTGGGCAGTTTTCTCTTCATCCTTCTTGCTGGTGTCAGAAGTCATGTTCTTGACATTAGGCCTGGAGTTATTATTCATTTTCTTGAATACTTTGGTGAACTGTCTTCCCAACATAACTATGGCCTGAGATAGATCATCCTGGGATTCAGAATTCTTTCCTTTTTCTTCTTGATCATTTGACACCAGGGCTATACTCTTTGGCTTCTTTTCTAGTTCTTCCTCATTCAACCCAAGCTCAAAGGTTTGAAGAGATCCAATGAGCTCATCTACTCTCATCTTGCTGATGTCTTGTGATTCTTCAATGGCAGTAACCTTCATCTTATACTTCTTAGGAAGGGACCTAAGGATCTTCCGTACAAGCTTTTCATCTGACATTTTCTCACCAAGAGCACTGGATGCATTGGCCAGCTCCAGAACATTCATGTGGAAGTCATGAATAGTCTCATCGTCCTTCATCTTCAGGCTTTCAAATTTTGATGTTAAAATCTGAAGTGTTAATTCTTGTAGTTGGCTAGAATTTTGGTAAAACAATGTTGATGTCATGGTTGATGTTTCAACATGAGTTTTTAACAGCCTTGTTATGTTGAGTTAACATTCTGGTTATGTTAAGTTTTTAAGGGTTGCAGTTTTGTGCTGATGTCAAACCCGATGTCATAACATCAGATGACAGAACATCAGAAAACCATCTGTGTGGTTTGTGGATTGCAGAATGTTAAGGTGTTGAAGAGTTATAGTGCTGAAAAGTGATGTCACATGCGATGTCTTGACATCACTATACCAGAACATTAGTTTGCTGTGTTTTTAGGACTGCGCGTGTTTCTGTTATTGGAGAGATATTCTGCTGAAGAGAGTGAGAGATTGTAGGCGAATATCTTAGTAAAGATATATTCTGGTGCAATCCTAAGTGGAGCAGATCTTGTTGCTATTTTAAGGGCTGAAAGATATGAAAAGATTTGAAGATAAAATCTGGTTTTAAATTCAAATCAAATCAGATATTTGGAGAAGATCTTGCAGCTGAATAATGAAGATTTAAAAGATACATAATAACCTGGAAGCATTATGTGGAGCTGAATTTAATGCATAAAGATATGGAGAATATTTAGAGTTAATGATTGAAGATTTAATTGAAGATTTGATTGAGGATTTAATTGAATATCTATTTAGTAGCAGAATCTTTTGGAGATTTGGAACAGAAGATTTGATATGATTTGAAGGCCCAAATCTAGTTGGGAAATAGGTTATAAATAGAAGCATTGTAACCTTGTTTTAGTAAGCCAGCCATCATGTAGATTATAAGGGCTGTGTTGGTTGATGAACCACCCGGTTTGTGGGATGGTCATCGTGTTTATCTCGAAGCCTGTAGGTAAGAGATGTATTGTTCTTGGAGGAAGCTGTTAAGCAACTCTAAGAATTGTTCTTAGTCATGAGGGTCATGTCTAGGTATTGTCATGGAAGTGTGTCTTCTAAAGTCTATGTAATAGAAAAGAGTAAGGAGTCAAGCTGTTGATGCAGTGACGGTGTAGTTGACTGCTAGACATCATCGAGATGATTGGAAGTGAGATGGAGTCTCTTACCTAGGGAGGACTTAGGTAGAAGGGTCATTGGGTAGTGATTGAATTAGGTAGATTGTCAACTGGTGTGTTGAGTCTGTAATTTGATACTACTAATAGTGGACTTCCTTCTTGGCTTGGTATGCCCCCAGATGTAGGTTGGTTGAACCGAACTGGGTGAACAATTGATTGTGTTCATTTACTGTTTCTATTATTGCCTTGTTCAGCAGATTGCGATGTTGTGACATTGCACAAGACATCACACATCTGTACCAGAATTTCAATTGGTATCAGAGCAGGCATCCTGTCTGTTTCTGGATGAGATCTAGGGAAGATACTTTCTGGTTCATGGGCAAGGTAGGTGGTATCTACTGAAAAGGTGTTTGAACATGGAGAAGTTCATATTGTTGTTTGAATGGTCCCTTGAAGTGGAGGAGGGACTATTCAGGACAGAGTATGTATTGGACCTATCTGTTGATCTCAGGAGAACTGCTGTTATGAGTTTGATTTGTTGGCACTTGGTTTAAGGTGATGGTATGCAAGGATTATTGAGTAGTGCCTGAAGGTTGTTGAGGAGTTGTTGTGTGTTCCGTTGTATGGTATCTGATGTAACCCTGATTGGTTCTTGTATCTCTGGTGGTGAGATTCTAGGAAGGTATGCTCTTGGAAATACATTAGGGTTTGGTCTCCTCAGCAGGATATTCTATGATGTTGCAGTTTGCATGGGGATTATCTCTTATCTGTGTTTTGGGAAAGAAGTGATCAAAAGGTGAATAGGGTGGAGACAAAGCAAAAGAGTATCATTGTCAAATCTTTCATGCGGGAGTGAAGATCTTGATCAGTCAGCTCTTAAGCTTATTGGTGGAAGTTGAGCTTAATATGTCAATTCGGATGTATCGACATCGTGCTTCACATTAGCAGTTTATGGTAAATGCTAAGTCAAGACCTATTAGAATGTAGCTACTTAGAAGGATCACGGAAGCTGTGAAGTTGAACAATTGTTGAGATGTTGTTCAGCAGGAGCTGGTTGAAGTGAAGGGAAAAGGCATCCAAGAGTTGGTGTGCAGTAGCAGGGTAATTCAGCCAGTGGTCAATTGGTGTTTGCTTGAGCTCTTTCTGTTTCGTGCCTTAAAGGATTCAAAGTAGCAGACTGTCTATAGTATGTTTCTGCAGAAGGATGGCAGTTATTACTCTTTGGTTAGAAGGTCTGAACCTTGTGCTTATTAGAAGAAGCCTCTGGAAGAGTGTGTTATGTAAGTTACTACAGTTTTGTTGGTCTAATCTTGAAAGATGCTGATATGCTCTCTTATGTTCCCTGCAAGAGTTATGTATGATTAGGAGTTGTGATTAAGACTAATGTCAGAACTGATGTTGGAACATCAAGTCAGTTCTTTGCTCAGGGTGGAGTGAAAGATCAAGACACTGACCTAACCTGGAAGGCTTTGTGGTATAAGTGGTTTGGAACAGCAGATGGCGGTTGTGTGACAGGGGTTGAGTATTTATCTGCTTTTGATAAGGATGTGCATTCAACTAATGACAAAATACATTGACGGGAGACTATGTATATGTCTGATGCAAAAGTGCAGCACTGTTGAATTGTTGAGAATATACTTTTCTCTGTGTGGCTCTTTATTTCTCTTCGTGGTGTGTTAGTGCTGTTGAAGATAAAGATGGGAGCATGGTGTTTGCTCTAGTTGTGAAGGTCGAGGATAAGTGGCAGTTATCTCTGGTTTTCTACTGTCGGCTCTACTAAGGGAAGTGACCTTCTTTAAGTATTGCTATGGGGTAGTCTTGGACTACTTATTTTCTGAAGATTCAGATGTGGTAGGTTTGAAGTCTTTGGAGTTTCAAAGTAGGATGGAGGTTGTCTACTCAAACTTGATTGTTGAATCAAGTCTATGAGAGCATGGAAATCTGTTTCTGCAAAGGGAGGAGGTTCTTCTAAGTGGCAGAAGGAGGAGCTGAATTCAACAGTTGGATGTCATAATGTTCTGACATCTAGCTTAACATCAGGAGTCTCAGCTAGTGATGTGATCTACAGGAATGAACGATAGGATGCTTCAAAAGATCGTTCTCATGGCAGTTTGCGGGAGCTGCAGGAAGGAGAAGATGTTACATGACCATGGCTTAGGGAGTCTAAGTGTGTTTGCTTTTGAGCAAGTGGAACATGTGACTTGAAGATCAAGTTTTCTTGGTGGATCAAGATATCTTTGTGAGAGTTCTGACAAATGTGAGGATTCATGTATGAGGTGATCAAACTGTGGCATTTGGTTGATCTCAGAAGTGGATTCGAAGAATCAAGATAATCAGAGTGTGGCAGCTGATTATTATTGAGGATTGTCTTGGAACAAGTTATTCTTGGGTAGAAGGGTGATGAGTTGAAGACTCAAGGAGGTTATTCTTCTTGAAGGTGGATGAGAGTTTAATTCTCTAGCTCTTTGGATTACTATGCTATAGTAAGTCCAGTTGGTGGAACATATCAAGAATCATGGTGATGATGTCTTGGTGTGTGGCAGATGTTCTAACTTGTGTTGGGACATTATCTGGTTGGATATCCTTGGTGAAGGATGTTTATGCTCTGGTTCAGGAGCTTGGTGCCTACATTATGCCTAAGGAGCGTCTACATAGTCATACGGGAGAATGATGAAGTAGAAGGTCTACCTTGGATGGAGAATGTAGAGAAGACTGTAGTAGATCAGGTATTGATTGATTGGAAGCCTGATGAGAATGGTCATATTTAGGAGATGATTGCTCCAGCATTATTTCAAAAGAGGTGTTTCTGACGTTGTAGATTAGAATGTGGAGATTCTAATCTTGGTTTGTTGTAGTATGTTCTGGAAATGCATGTCTACTATTTTTGAAGACCTCACTAGTGGATGTAATGGCAGAGGAACTGTGTCAGATGAGGTGATTGGATCAGAAAATTTTGAAGAGATTGGATCTCAGTAAAGCTTTTAAGTAATCTGAGATTTCGTGGAGTTTGTGAGCAGTGTCATACCAGTCAGGATAATTGAATGTGTTCTCCAAGAGTGAAAGTACAATATGTGAAAGTGCTCAGCAAGTGTGCTCAATTATTCATCTCCATCTCGAGCTTTAGTTAACCATGACAGGGGGAGTAATTGTCTATGGATTCTGCAGCAAAGGTGCATATATTGTGAAGCTTGCATGCTGATCAAGCTTGTGGAGATTGGTTGCCTCTTGTGAGGAGATAATGTCAGATAACATGTTATGACATCAGACTGTTGGATGACGTGTTGGTGTGGACATGAATGGTTTTAGCCATGTGGAGCCAATTGTTTGAATCATATGCGCACATTCTTCTGTGGAGGAGTCTGAAGGATGATTTTATTTGTGCAGATGTTGGAATTACTTTGTGAGGGTCTTTGTTGATGGGAGATGTCACACTTGTCTAGGTGTGTGGTTTTAATTCAAAGTAAGAAGACTTGACTTAAAGTGTAGTGGAAGGCAGTGTATTTGTGGATGTATGAAGACTATGATCAAGAAATTCATTCCTGAGAGAAGTTGATCAGCTTGGCAAGATGTGAGTTTTGGAACATGAGAAGATAACCACTTAAGAGGGAATTATGTGATTAAGCACTAAGTGAATGCGTTCAGCAGGAGAGTTGAACAGAGAATGCGCTCTTGAAGACATGAAGATGAGTCTTATGTTTTCCATTCATTTAAGGTGTTCTTTTTGCAAAGGTGCACTGGTTATCTTAGATAGGGGGAGTTGATCTTTTCTCTGCTGATCATTGAAAGTAGTAGCTGCTGAGTCTGGGTTTTGTTCTGAGTATATTGGTTGGATGATTCAGAGTTTGCCTTTGGAATTTTTTTTGTGCTTGCTACTATGTTCAGAGTTTGTCCAATTATGGCTAAAAAGGGGGAGAGTTAGCCTAGTGGTTGCCAAGGTGTGGTTGTGAAGCCTTTTCTGATATGGTGCAACAGTTGAGGGGGAAAGTGTTTGAACAGTTGTGATCTGGTTATGCTGATGTGAAAGTGTTCGTTTCTGCTGCAAGTTGTTCTGATGTAGGCTGAAATTGTTTTAGCCAAAATTAGCCAAAGGGGGAGATTGTTAATTCTTGTAGTTGGCTAGAATTTTGGTAAAACAATGTTGATGTCATGGTTGATGTTTCAACATGAGTTTTTAACAGCCTTGTTATGTTGAGGTAACATTCTGGTTATGTTAAGTTTTTAAGGGTTGCAGTTTTGTGCTGATGTCAAACCCGATGTCATAACATCAGATGACAGAACATCAGAAAACCATCTGTGTGGTTTGTGGATTGCAGAATGTTAAGGTGTTGAAGAGTTATAGTGCTGAAAAGTGATGTCACATGCGATGTCTTGACATCACTATACCAGAACATCAGTCTGCTGTGTTTTTAGGACTGCGCGTGTTTCTGTTATTGGAGAGATATTCTGCTGAAGAGAGTGAGAGATTGTAGGCGAATATCTTGGTAAAGATATATTCTGGTGCAATCATAAGTGGAGCAGATCTTGTTGCTATTTTTAGGGCTGAAAGATATGAAAAGATTTGAAGATAAAATCTGGTTTTAAATTCAAATCAAATAAGATATTTGGAGAAGATCTTGCAGCTGAATAATGAAGATTTAAAAGATACATAATAACCTGGAAGCATTATGTGGAGCTGAATTTAATGCATAAAGATATGGAGAATATTTAGAGTTAATGATTGAAGATTTAATTGAAGATTTGATTGAGGATTTAATTGAAGATCTATTTAGTAGCAGAATCTTTTGGAGATTTGGAACAGAAGATTTGATATGATTTGAAGGCCCAAATCCAGTTGGGAAATAGGTTATAAATAGAAGCATTGTAACCTTGTTTTAGTAAGCCAGCCATCATGTAGATTATAAGGGCTGTGTTGGTTGATGAACCACCCGGTTTGTGGGATGGTCATCGTGTTTATCTCGAAGCCTGTAGGCAAGAGATGTATTGTTCTTGGAGGAAGCTGTTAAGCAACTCTAAGAATTGTTCTTAGTCATGAGGGTCATGTCTAGGTATTGTCATGGAAGTGTGTCTTCTAAAGTCTATGTAATAGAAAAGAGTAAGGAGTCAAGCTGTTGATGCAGTGACGGTGTAGTTGACTGCTAGACATCATCGAGATGATTGGAAGTGAGATGGAGTCTCTTACCTAGGGAGGACTTAGGTAGAAGGGTCATTGGGTAGTGATTGAATTAGGTAGATTGTCAACTGGTGTGTTGAGTCTGTAATTTGATACTACTAATAGTGGACTTCCTTCTTGGCTTAGTATGCCCCCAGATGTAGGTTGGTTGAACCGAACTGGGTGAACAATTAATTGTGTTCATTTACTGTTTCTATTATTGCCTTGTTCAGTAGATTGCGATGTTGTGACATTGCATAAGACATCACACATCTGTACCAGAATTTCATGAAGTCTTGACATCTTGACTCTAGATGTTCCTTCATGTGTAGCCTGCAAGATATCCCATGCTTCCTTAGCAACTTCACAGGTATTGATTAACCTGAAGATATTCTTATCCACTCCGTTGAAGATGGCATTTAGAGCTTTGGAATTTCCAAGGGCAAGCTCATCTTCCTCCTTGGTCCACTCTTCTTCAGGCTTTGGCTTAGAGGTACCTTCTTTATCTTTGCCAGCATCATCTTTCTCACCCATGACAGGTGCTTTCCATTCTTTAATAACAGCCTTCCAAGCCCTGTTGTCCAAGGATTTTAAGAAGGTGGTCATCCTTGGCTTCCAATAATCAAAATTGGATCCATCCAAAATAGGGGGTCTGTTGACGAATCCTCCAACTTCTTTTTCCATCTTTACACCAGAAAGTAACTTCCCTAGATCTCACCCAGAGACAGACAGGATTCCTGCTCTGATACCAATTGAAATTCTGGTATCAGACGTGTGATGTTAAGGTGCGATGTCACAACAATACACTCTGCATAATGGACAGAATAAACAGCAAAATAACACCAAGAATTGTTGACCCAGTTCGGTTACAACCAACCTACCCTGGGGGCTACCAAGCCAGGGATGGAATTCACTACTTGTAGATATAATTTACAGACTCAACGACCCGTTGACAATCTCCTAAACTTATACTCTACTAATGACTTCCTACCTAAGAAACCAATTAGGTATGAGAACACTACTCAATCCCTTACAAACACTCAAAGAAACCACTTTGAGTGACCTTGATCTTACTTCACAGCTTCGATCAATCAACCACTCTCTATTGCTTCACAACTTCTAGAGAGGACAGAAACGCAACACCTATTCAAGCCCTAGAATAGTGTCAATATAAGCACTCTAAACAAACTCTAGATACTAAGCCTCCAGCTCCTGATCTTCTGAATGTTTTCTGTCACCTTTTTCCTTTGGTCTTGTGCACTTTATATAGCTCCTTGAATTGGTCTTGGACTTGCTACAATATCTCCCAGATTTGTTATTTAAAACTGAATATTTAAAACAGATTTTCTCCTAAAATCTTTTTAAATTTTCAACCTTTTAAATCTCCTACAAATCTGCACCAGATCTCCTATGCAGCAGCAAATATCTATCCCAAGATATTCGCATCCAATGAGACAGCTTGCTCTCCACAATTCCAGCTAATATGCAACCCTAACAACATCATAACCTGATGTTATCAATTCTGCAGATCTAATGTCACAACATCGCCTATGTGACATCAGACACCCAACTTCAGCAATTACTTACTTAACACAGCCCAATGTTAAGACTTCAATGTTGCAACATCAGCACCTTGACATCAACATTGAACATACCTTGTTTTACCAAAATTCCAGCCAATCCAAGAACTAACAATAGTTATTTAGAGTTTTCCCTGGCAACTACGTCTAGCACCAGGTAAAGCCCTGTTGGTCACTCTTGAATACAAACAAAACTAGGTCCCCATAGGATTACCACATATAGTCTTCCCTCCTCTTGGGGTTAAACAATATGGAGACGTGAAAGACAGCATTCCTTGTGAACCCTTTCTCAGACTGTCACCCTTAGAAATTGTCATAGAAACTCTAACTCCCCAGAGATGATCTTTTCTCCGTGAATGGCATCTCATGAGTTTCTTCCAAATTCTCGGACTTTCCTGGCTTGATCTATTCTCGGTGAATAGAATGTCTTGAACTTCTCGGGGTTTGGGGTCCCACAGGCTTCCTAAAAGCATCCCCGCCTCCTCTTGGGCATTGTACAAGGACCCTTCGGCTTCTTATAAGCTCTCATGCCTTCTCTGGGGCTTAGTACAAGGACCCAGAGACCTCTACAGGTATAGGAACAGAACCTAGTCATCAATTTGCTAGAGATGTCTTTCTGAGTCAAGTGTCACACCAGTTAATGGGTTGACCTTCATTCCTTAATATACCAGCCTTCTCTTGGGCATCATACAAAGATCCTTCACTATTTGAGAATCGATTTCTCAAAACACCAGTAGACTTGGACAATCTCAATACCCTTGGGATTTCCCATTTCCTTGAAGAACAGGAAATAACCTAGATCCTCTGATCAATACCCAGGCACAACCTTACCTATAATCTTTCTCTTCATAAGAATTGATTTTCTCTTTTATCCAACACACTGGACATGTCACTAAATTGAAACAGTAAACAGCAAAAGTAGCCTCCTCTTGGGCTTTGTACAATGATTCTCTCCAGCAGAGCTAACACTTTCAGCCTCCATCTCGGGCTTCGTACGAGATACAAAACACTCTCTTGTTGAGTATAAAAGACCCTCTTGTTGGGTCACAAACCTTTCAGCCTCCATCTCGGGCTTCGTATGAGATACAAAACGCTCTCTTGTTGAGTAAAAATGACCCTCTTGTTGGGTCACAAACCTTTCAGCCTCCATCTCGGGCTTCGTACGAGATACAAAACACTCTCTTGTTGAGTATAAAAGACCCTCTTGTTGGGTCACAAACCTTTCAGCCTCCATCTCGGGCTTCGTACGAGATTCAAAACACTCTCTTGTTGAGTATAAAAGACTCTCTTGTTAGGTCACAAACCTTTTAGCCTCCGTCTTGGGCTTTGTACCAGACACATATAAAAGCGCCCTTTTGTTGGGTAAATAGCCTCCTCTTAGGCTTTGTATAAGGAAAACCCCGGTTGAGTTAATCAACCTTTTAGCATCAAATATGTGCCTTGCTCACAGCATACAAACATCAACAACTCTTCTTTAGAGACGATAAATTCTTTCTCAAGCCAAAACCCTTCAGCTTCACATCTTGGGCTTTGAACAAGATACATATACTCCCTTTAGCTTCACGTCTTGGGCTTTGAAAAAGACACCAAAATAACTTTTTCCTCCCATAGAATAGGAGGAACTACGATCGCTCTGATTTCCCTGTTTCATTAAACGGGAATACGTAGGCATAAGATTGAAAAATCTTAGCGAGCATACTAACCAAAAAACCCAAAATCCCATACCTTCATACATCAATCGAAAAGCATCAGACATAACATCCTACCAATAGCCTAGACATTGTTCTTAAGTGAAATACCCTAAGAGGGACCCACAATCTTAAATAGCATCTGTAAACCAACAGTCATCTGTTCAAACTCAGTTTGCAAGCAGGGTTAATTGGAGACATCTATTTTCCTTCCTTCGTTACCTTCAATAGAATAAAAAATGAATCGAACTGTAGTACCCCAAAGCGATAGTGCTTCGTAACCACATAAAAACTCGTGGTACACACATACCAGATGCACATCAGAAAATCGACCAACACAGATGCACGAAATTCACACAGATTCAGCATACGGAAATTCATCATAAAACACAGAACACACAACTACTCTACCTTAAACCCATATCAAACATATGAACTCGAATTAACCCCAATACCTCGAATTTTCTAGCAAAGATTCTTCTTTTCGGGGTTCTACGGTTGATCCTCTAGTTCTATGTGTTCTAGCCTCCTTTCCTCAGCGCTCTCTTCATTTCTTAGGGTTGCACAGACTAATTCTCCTAATTCCTTATTTTCTTTTGTTAAACCTATCTTTTGGGCCTTAATCATGATTTACCCGTATTATCCTCAATTAACTTCCTCAATATTACTGTCTTACCCTTAATGGTTCTCCTAATTATTTTAAATAAAGTAATAATAATAAAAATCTAAATAATATTCTAAATATTCAAATTATTCTACTATTAAAAAATAATCTAATTAATTACTACTTCTAAGAGACCTCAATGTTCCCTTAACCCAAGGCTACCCCACAACACCACACAAAGTCATCAACGTCACAAAATCCATCAAAATTCACCAAAACACCGAATAATCATAATAATTCAATTAAATAAATATTATAATTATTTTGGGGATGTTACATGTGCTAAGTCCAAGATCAAATACCATAACTAATATCCTTAGCGGCCTAAGATGAACGGAGCGGTAGAAGCAGCTAACAAGAAAATCGTTCAAAAGATGGCAGTAACCTACAAAGACTGGCACGAGATGCTACCATTTGCTCTTCACGGTTATCGAACATCTGTTCGCACCTCAACAAGGGCAACCCCTTTCTCTCTAGTACATGGCATGGAAGTAGTGCTCCTCATAGAAGTCAAGATACCATCAATCAGGGTATTGATGGAAGCCAAGCAAACAGAAGTTGAATGGTGTCAAAGCAGGTACGATGAACTGAACCTAATCAAAGAAAAGAGAATGACAGCTTTATGTCACAGTCAGCTGTATCAGCAAAGAATGAAGAAAACGTTCCACAAAAAAGTCCGACCCCGTGTCTTCAGAAAGGGGGACCTCGTGCTCAAGAAGATACAATCATTCGTCACTGATTCCCGAGGCAAATGGACTCCGAATTATGATGGCCCTTATGTTGTTAAGAAAGCCTTTTCAGGCGGAGCCTTGAGACTCGCAACCATGGATGGAGACGGGTTTACCTACCCCACAAATGTTGACATAGTCAAGAAATACTTCGCCTAAATAAAATAAAAGAAAAAAAACATCTCGGTGGATTGAAAACCCGAAAGGGCGGTCCAGGCAAAAATTAGAGACATAATAAAAAATCATCCCGATGGATTGAAAAATTTAAAAGGCAATCCAGGCAAAAGTTAGGGATCCATGGCAAGTAACTACGTCTGACAAGGTTAGATCCCAGCGGTGGCACCATCCGTCGAAAGAAAAAAAAACTTCAGTCAAGGTCACCTTCGACAGAAGCTCAGAATGTCCAGAATTCAAAGTTGGTAGAAGGATAACGGTCGTTATGTTTCAATGTAGCCCATTTCCCCTTAAATTACCATTTTCTAAACTTTGTAATGCTCCATGGGATCACGCGCTTGGTTGATTACCATTCTATTAATAAAAATTTGAGCCTATTAATAAAATTTGAGCCCTAATGCTTTTTTTTGCAATTCTCATTTATTTAGTCTTACAGAATGACATTTTTAATATGATCAACGGTTCTTGAAATAAACAAAAATGAATTTATTTGTCAAATTTTATTCTGCTTTTAAAATTAAAGATGGCAATTCCTATTAACTACTGAACGCAAAAAAAGAACATCGATGGCTTCTCCGGAAGTGATTAAACCTCAAAATGCAGAATCAAAGTACTCCTTCTAAACCAGTACACCTGAATGAAGGATCAACTATTTCAAATGTAATGTCCCATCTGATATCCCCGACAAAGTTCTTACCTCTGAAGAGCTATTAATAGTGATGAGTCAAAGCCCTTGAGGTTGGCATTAATTTTGGTAAAACTAACTTAGCTAAAAGATGTTGGACAAGATGTCCTGACATGATGAACTAACTGCAAGTTAAGTTGTTAGACAAGATGTCCTATCAGGTGGATTCGACATCTTTTTCTATTACAGTTTTGGGATAACTATATTTTGGTAACAGGTGTGATTGGAATATGACTTGATTCCAGGTGGCATATGAGATTGTGGAATCAGAGATTCTGAATCTAAATGGAATATGCGGTTTCCTTGTAAGGAGACATTTTTGGTAACTTGGGATTAAGGAAAAGAATAGGTTGAATATTCTGAGGAGCAGAATTGCTGCGCTTTGGAAGCACAATTCCAGTTCTGTTTTGCAATATAAATAGGATGGTTTTAACCTAGTTTATGTGTTGAATATTGTAGCTGTTTTAGAAGTACTAGGGTTTGTACTTTTGTGAGCCTCTTGTGTATTGTGTGAATATCAGAGAAGGACAGTTTATTGAGTTGTAATATTTTCATTCACTGCAGTGATTGGAAGGGAATTGAGAAGGGTCTCATACCTAGGAGTGTCTTAGGTAGAAATCTAGGAAGGGTAGTGTCTAGGTACTAAGTTTTAAACGTTTGAGTTTAGCTTAGAACCAATTTAACTTAGATGATTTAATTCCTGGCTTGATAGCCCCCAGACGTAGGTGTTGTTGATCACCAAACTGGGTCAACAATTTCTATGTGTTATTTTCTTTCTGCAATTTGTTTTTGTTCTTCTTTAATCCTTGTGAGAAGCGGAGATAAAGTGTCACGACATCCTATCTGAGATCTTAGTGATATGCTTAACCAGAATTTCAATTGGTATCAGAGCAGGCATCCTGCTCTGTATCTGGGTGAGATTCAGGGACGATACTTTATGGTTCGATGGATAAAGAAGGAGGAATTCTGAATAGACCACCTATACTTGATGGTTCCAATTATGAATATTGGAAAGTGCGCATGGTCGCGTTTATCAGGTCAATGGATGGAAAAGCTTGGAAGTATGTGGTTAAAGGGTGGGCTCCACCAAATATCAAAGACAAAGATGGGAATCTCACTGATGAGCTAAAATTGGAAGAAGACTGGGATGATGAAGATGATAAGCTTTCTCAAGGAAATTCTAAAGCCTTGAATGCCTTGTCAATGGTGTGGAAAAGAACATTTTCAGACTCATCAAGAACTGTACTGTTGCTAAGAATGCTTGGGAAATTCTAAAGATTTCTCGTGAGGGTACCTCTTGAGTTAAATATTCAAGACTGCAGCTTCTCACCACCAGGTTTGAGAACCTGAGGATGAGAGAGGACGAAAGTATACATGACTTTCATATGAACATCGTTGATATTTCCAACACATCTAGTGACCTTGGAGAGAAATTTCTTGAAGCCAAGTTGGTTCAGAAAATTCTAAGGTCTCTTCCCAAGAGGTTTGATATGAAAGTGATAGCTATTGAAGAAGCTCAGGACATAAATACTATGAAAGTATATGAGCTTATGGGATCACTCCAAACCTTTGAGATGGATATCAACGAGAAGGATGAAAAGAAGAAAAGTCTTTCCCTGGTGACCAACCAAGAAGAGGGTGACACCAATGTGGATTTGTCAAAAGCTGTAGGGTTCCTTGAGAAACAATTTCATCAACTGGCAAAGAAACTGGATGAGAAGTCTAGGACCAATGTCAAGGCTCAAACTTCTGACATCTATAGATCAAGGAACTTTGGAAGAAGACCTATCTATGATAAGAAACCCAACCGAGGGAAGGGAATTTAGTGCTTTGAGTGTGGAGGTTTTGGACACGCAAGAGGTGAGTGCCCCACGTTTCACAAGAAGGAGAAAAAAGGTCTACCCACCTCGTGATCTGAGGATGACTCCCCGAGCGATGGAGAGCCTACTAAAAAGGTGTCTGCAATGACTGGAGTTTATGATTCTGACAAGGAGTCAGATAATGGATCGCTCAACCCTAATGACTTTGCTGAACTGTGTCAATTAGGACAAGATCAGCAGAATTTTATCTCACAACTTTGTGATGAAAGACTTAATCATCTGGAAACGATCTCTGATTTGAAGGATAAAGTGGTGTTATTAAACTCCAAACTCAACAACATGACCAAGTACATAAGGATGATGAACAATAGCTCAGACATGCTAGATGAAATCCTTATGTCAGGAAGAAATACTGGAAGTGGAAAGGGTCTTGGCTATAATGATCAAGTTGAGATCAAAGGACATAGGACTGGAGGGAACTCAGCCCAAGAGATGTTGAGAAAGATGTCCCAACATCATCAAAGGCCTCAGAACATCTCTCCAGGAAAGCAAAAATAGGACAAATAGTGCTATTACTGTGGGAAGTTTGGTCATATAAAGGCTCACTACTATAAGTTGAACAAATATCCTAAATCATCATCAAGATCCAGGAGAAGAAAGAGAGCACCCAAAGGGAAGAAGAAGTGGATCCCTAAGAATCAAACTGTAGCCTTCATTGCTCATACCTCCTTGAGAGCCTCTTCCAAAGAAGACTGGTATTTCTACAGTGGCTGCTCCAGACACATGACTGGTGTGAAGAAGTTTTTGGCTGACATCAAACCTCATCCCACAGGCCATGTCACCTTTGGAGATGGTTCAAAATGAGAGATAAAAGGTGTTGGTAAGTTGAAGTATGATGGACAGCCTAGCCTTGATAGGGTTTTATATGTTAAGGGATTGACTACAAATCTAATAAGTATCAGCCAACTGTGTGACCAAGGTCTTAAGGTGAAATTCTCTGAATCTGAATACCTGGTAACAAACGATAAAGAGGAACTTATCATGAAAGGTAATAGATCCAAGGATAACTGTTACTTATGGGCTCCTCATGAAACTCAGTGCCCCTCTACCTGTCTGGTGTCAAGGGAGGATGAAGTGAAGTTATGCCATTTGAAACTTGGTCATTTACACTTAAAAGGAATGAAAGAGGTCATATCCAAGGAGGTTGTCAGAGGGATTCCAAATCTAAAGATAGATGAAGGCAAGATATGTGGGGAATGCCAGATTAGTAAACAAACCAAAATGTCACATAAAATGCTGCAACATCAGACCACCTCAAAAAACTTAGAGCTTCTTCATATGGATTTAATGGGACCTAGGCAGGTTGAAAGTCTTGGAGGAAAAAGGTATGCGTATGTAGTTGTGGATGATTTCTCTAGGTACACTTGGCTGCATTTTATCAAAGAGAAGTCAGAGGTATTTGAAGTTTTCAAAGGAATGTGTTAGAAACTTCAAAGAGAAAAGGATTATGGAATTGTTAGAATTAGAAGCGATTATGGAAAGGAGTTTGAGAACAATAAGTTTAATGAGTTCTGCTGCTCAGAAGGAATCAGTCATGAGTTCTCTTCACCCATCACTCCCCAATAGAATGGTGTGGTTGAGAAAAAGAATATAACTATTCAAGAGTGTGCAAGGGTCATGATTCATGAAAAGAAACTCCCTTATCACTTTTGGGCTGAAGCAATGAACACAACTTGCTACATCTCAAACAGGGTAACCATCAGGTATGGAACTTCTGCCACATTATATGAACTATGGAAGAGTATGTCATACCCCAAATTTTGACCACCTAGATTCCCATCATTGTGCAAATCATCATCATAATATAGATGAACCATCATACCTCATTAGTCTCCCCCAAGATGGGTGAGCATCCACTATAATCAAAATTAGGGTTTCAAGCCCTCTCAAAGTTCTTAGACCATGGATCAATCAAGGAATGACATGATCCTCAACTTATCTAAACCTCTCAAACACCTATAAACAATCAAGAGGACTCCCACATCAGGAATCAAGCACAAGGTTGCAGCATTCCAGTGGACTAAGCCTCAAGATCGCCAGTGTCACCAAATTAGGGTTTTGGTCGACTCGGGCCTCCAGATGAAAATTTTCCTCTGGGCATGAGCCAATACTTAAAATCATAACCTAAGATGCTCCAAGGGACATCATGAACCCAATGATCAAGTCAATTTAGCCACAGGGGATGCATTCATCAAAAATTAGGAATTAGGGTTTCTTGACCTAATTCACCCCTAAGTTGACTTTTGGGACAAAACATGAGCCAAGACCTCAAGAGAGGATTTGAGGGTCTCTATCACACTACATTGATCCATTTTCAACAATGGATTAATCAAAGACTCTTGATTCACAAGTTTCAAATTCATTAGAACCACAACTAGGGTTTCATTGGAAAAGTCAATTGTGCCTTTGACTTTTGACCCAGGCATGCCCCCAAATCTTGGGACATGATTCAATACACCCTATAACACCCATGGAACATGTCCATCAAGTTTGATTTAGTTCAAGGACTTGATTACATAGAGGATCGCACAGTTTGGAATTCATCTGACAAAAAGTCAAATGTGCACAAAAGTCAACTTTGACTTTTTGAGATTTTTCACAATTATGGTTCTATGACCCTAAAATGATGTTAATGTGTGATTGAAATCATCATTCATCAAGAAAAATCAAGAAAAGTGGGATAACTTGTAAAAGGGGTAACCATAAAAACTTAGAAATTTTCTCAGTTATGGAACAAAGTGGCTAGATTTGTAGCTCTCATGGCCCTCTACAAAAGCTTCAACTACCACTCATTCCAATTCCCCATGGATTTCAAGTTATGGAATGGCCAAAATCACAAAAAGTGTAAATGTCACTTTTTTCCAACACTTAGTGAAATTTTCACTAAGTCAGAATCCGCCTTCCCTTTTTTCAAAATGTAGGGGCATTTTTCACTTGGATCCAAAAAGTATCAAGACAAAATATGATCACACATATGTTGTATCATATAAGAGCTTTCCAAAATGGCCAAGAACCCCATAAAATTCCACTTGAGCCATGAGATATGACCATGCCAATATACCTTGCTGCAAACTGTCATGGCAAGGCAGATTTGTGCATTTTGCTCGATTTGCCAAATTTGTGCAAATGACAAACAACTCTATCCATATGGACACCCCAGGGGAAGACCAAGGAGGGACAAACACTGATCCCAGGCCTCTCAAGTCTTTGGAACCAAAAGTAGCATGCCAAACCTAGAAATGCCAAAAAGAGGGACAAGACTGCAATTTTGTTTTGGAGCATTCAATGGATGTACCAAGGTGGCATGGACTGAGCCTCTTCCAACTGAATTCAGTCAATACATATCCAAGACCAAGGGAAACAGCAGCCTGTGCCCTAACCTCTAGTCAATGGCTAGAAGAGACTTGGATTCCCATTGATCAACATTGGCCAAACCTCTGCAGCAGTTGCCATTCACTATTTCTTGCAAAACAAACTTGTTGCACTATAAATAGACATCATTTGTGATCAGTTTGAGTACACCAAAGCCATCAAATAGATGCTTTCCTCAAAATCTCTTCCTTCACTCCAAAATTGCCTTCCAAAGTAAGTCACTATCGGGTTTTGAGTTTGAGAGCTATTCCAACCAAACAATTGACACAAACACCTCATAGACATCACATAGAAGTGATCCAAACACTCATATAACATCTGGAACACCAAAATCACCAGCCAACTGCTCAAGCTTTTAGCAGACTTACAGTTGAGGTGCCAGATCAAGTTCCAGCTCAATTCAATCCACTCCAAGCATCCAGACACACTCCATAGCACCTAGGGAAGCTGTCTATATCCTTGGAACCAAGCTGTAACACCTCTAACACAAAACACGATCACCAGCTGCAAGAGGTAAGCATGAGCTCTTCTAACTCTATGATCCATACATATTTTGCTGCATAATAATTTGGCCATATGTTCATAATCATGCATAGAGTGTTTACCCTCAATCAATTGCTTTGTTTGAATCATGTATGGAATTTCTGAGCCTTCATGCAAATTTTAGGGTTCTTGAGGTATATCTTTGATTTCTTATTCCATGCTTAAAATAAATGAAATTAAAGACCATAGACATGATCGTGAGGTAAAAACGAGCAGATTGATATGTAGATTGCATGATATCATCAAGTATTAAGTGAGATTGGATAGAAAACGCAAATCTGTAGAAACAGAGGGTGGCGCGTGTTCTTGCCTTGTTCTTGGCGCCATTTTTGAATATTTGAATATTTGAATTTTGTGGTTTTATTTAATTGATTCAAAAATTAATTTCTCTCTGAATTTTAATGATTTTGAGTTGATTATTTTTTTAATAATTCCCAAAAATGTTAAAATATTTTATTTTGCCAAAATTTCCAAAAATATTATTTATTTCTTATATTTGATATTTTTGCAAAGAATTAATGTTTTATTTGTTTTTAACATTTGAAATATTTGTTCCTTCTTGATTTTCCAAACTTAATTGATTCCCAATCATTTTATGGATATAAACATGATTTTTAAAACATTAATCCAAGATCACAACTTGTTTTTTATACATGTTTGATAATTTTGATAATTTTAATTAAGTTTTTATTTAATTAAAATACATTTTGAAATTAATTTAGGGTTTTGATCTTAATCACCCTAAACAAATCATTTTCAAACACTTTGGGCCTCTAGTAGAGTGTAAGACCCAATCCCTCTTAGAAACCAAAATAATTTGGGCCTCAGTGTATTGTATAAGTCCCGATACCGTCAAAAAGTTCGGCGCGATCGTCGCCTTTTTTATATACAACCCTGGGCCTCTCCTTCAGCTGTAAGCCCCACAACTTGTATAAAAATAACCACTTTGGGCCTCTAATAGAGTGTAAGAACCAATCCCCTTTTAACCAAAACCATTTTGGGCCTCAGACATTGTATAAGTCCCTTTGCGTTAAAAGAAAAATCTCGGCGCAATCGCCAGTGCAGAAACAAATCAACTAGGCTTCTCCTTGAGCTGTAAGACCCATCTTTATTCATTGGGCCTCTGATAGAGTGTAAGACCCAACCCCTTTTTGAAACCAAAATGATTTGGGCTTCAAACATTGTATAAGACCCACTGTGTTTTCAAAAACCTCGACGCGATCGTCGTTTTCAAACAAATAACCCTGGGCCTCTCCTTGAGCTGTAAGTCCCATCCCTTGTACAAAAATAAATCTTTGGGCCTCTAGTAGAGTGTAAGTCCCATCCCTTAGTAGAGTGGAAGCTCTATAACCGAGTAAGTATTTACCCGCTTTCATTTACCTCTTTCAAATATATAATTGTATTGTGGGGCTATTTCACTGTAAGTCTTCTTTCACAAACTGTTATATACTTGTCAAATATCCACTATGTAATACTAGTATAGTTATTTAGAGTTTTCCCCAGAAACTACGTCTAGCACTAGGTAAATCCCTGTTGGTCACTCTTAAATACAAACAAAACTAGATCCCTATAGGATTACCAGATACAGTCTTCCCTCCTCTTGGGGTTAAACAATATGGAGACGTGAAAGGCAGCATTCTCAGTGAACGCTTTCTCAGACTGTCACCCTTAGATATTGTCAAAGAAACTCTAACTCCCCAGAGATGATATTTTCTCTGTGAATGGCATCTCTTGAGTTTCTTCCAAATTCTCGGACTTTCCTGGCTTGATCTATTCTCGGTGAATAGCATGTCTTGAACTTCTCGGGGTTTGGGGACCCATAGGCTTCCTCAAAGCATCCCCGCCTCCTCTTGGGCATTGTACAAGGACCCGTGGACTTCTTAGAAGTTCTTATACCTTCTCTTGGGCTTAGTACAAGGACCCAGAGACCTCTACAGGTATAGGAACATAACCTAGTCATCAATTTGCTAGAGCTGTCTTTCTGAGTCAAGTGTTAGACCAGTTAATGCGTTGGCCTCCATCCCTTAACACGCCAGCCTTCTCTTGGGCATCATACAAAGATAATTCACTATCTGAGAATTTATTTCTGAAAACACTAGTAGAATTGGACAATCTCAATACCCGTGGGATTTCCCATTTCCTTAAAGAACAAGAAATAACCCTAATCCTCTGATCAATACCAAGGCACAACGTTACCTATAATCTTTCTCTTTATAAGAACTGATTTTCTCTTTTATCCAACACACTAGACCTGTCACTCAACTGAAATAGTCACCAGCATAGTTAGCCTTCTCTTGGGCTTTGTACAAATGATTCTCCACTGTGGAGCTAACCCTTTCGCACTCTCTTGTTGAGTCAAACTTTTAGCCTTCATCTCGGGCTTCGTACGAGATAGAAAATCACTCCCTTGTTGAGTATAAAAAACTCTCTTGTTGAGTCAACCACTTTTAGCCTCCGTCTTGGGCTTCATACAAGACACATATAAATCACTCTCTTGTTGAGTATAAAAGACTCTCTTGATGAGTCAATCCCCTTTTAGCCTTTATCTCGGGCTTCTTACGAGACAGCAAAACACTCTATTTTTTAGTATAAAAAGACTCTCTTGCTGAGTCAATCATCTTCAGACTCTCTTGTTGAGTCAACCTTTTTAAGCCTCCGTCTTGGGCTTTATACTGGACAGATAAAAGCACTCTCTTGCTGAGTCAGTCACTTGTTAGTACTCTCTTGTTGAGTCAAACCTGTTAGCCTCTATCTCGGGCTTCGTACGAGAAAAATGATAAATACCCTCTTGTTGGGTCAATAGCATCCTCTTAGGCTTTGTATGAGGAAACCCCTGGTTGAGCCAATCAACCTTTTAGCATCGAAGTTGTGCCTTGCTCACAACATACAAACATCAACAAATCCTCTCTAGAGATGAAAAATTCTCTCTCAGCATAAACCCTTCAGCTTCACATCTTGGGCTTTGAACAAGATACAAATAGACCCTTCAGCTTCACATCTTGGGCTTTGAACAAGATACAAATCACCCCTTTAGCTTCAATCTTAGGCTTTGAACAAGACACCCAAACACCTTTTTCCTCCCATAGAATAGGAGGAACTACAATCGTTCTGATTTCCCTGTTTCGGGAATACGTAGGCATAAGATTACAAAATATTAGAAAGCATACCAATCAAAAACCCAAAATCCCATACCTTTATTCATCAATCGAAAAGCATCAGTCCTAACATCCTACCAATAACCTAGACACTATTTTAGTTAATAACCCAAAGGGAGAACCCCCGTATTTTGATAACATCTGTAAACCAACAGTTTTGACTGTTTAACCTCAGTTTACAAGAAGGGTTAATTGGAGACATCTATTTCCCTTCCTTAATCAGCTTAATAGGATAAAAAATGAATCGAATTGTAGTACCAAAGCGATAGTGATTTGAAACCACAAAAATCGTGCTACAAAAAAGTGGCGACCACAGTGGGAGACATTCTTTCTTGCTTTCCCAAGGGATGAAACCCTAAATTCAGTTCACAAAAATGACGACTCTGCTGGGGGGTCATTGTCTGTATAGGATCATAAGACTAGAGGTCAAGGATGATTAAGACAAATATATATACTGCTTTTCCTAATTGATATATGTGTTTATTTTTCTGCTAATGGGAATGCGTGTGATGCCGCATGTGGAAAGATTGAGTATACACCTAAGATAGGTGATGGCAATGCGGGTAATCTTGTGGGGAGTGAATCCCAGTTAAGATTCGTCGATCGACCATCAAACTCAGTGGAGACTCCCTTTGCAGATACATTGCCTATACGACTTCGGTTGTTGAAAGTAGTGTGGTCGACTGGGTTATTTGAGAAGCTGAGGTTTTTAGTAGGCTTAAACCATTTTGTAGTGCGGAAGCTATCAGAAATAGTTGTCACGCGATACTACCCTCATTTGAGATCACTCTAGGATACATCAGCTCGCTGGCGATCCGCTTGCTGTTGTTATCCCAAGAGGGGTCAATGATTTTGCGGACAGGTAAAAAAAATCACCAGTATAATCCTTTGGGGGGGGGGGGGGGTAGAGCCTTGACTTCATCACACCGACCCTTTGACCCCATGTTTTTTCTATGTTTTTGTGTACTGCATTCATACATTCATTTAAAAAAAACATTAAAACAAAAGAAAAATCTTCTCTTCTAGTCTCTCTTTTTCAAATTAAACTAAGACAATGATTGCAAATGTTAAATAAAAAGATTGCGCTAATGGATTTCGGTAGGAGGAAAACTCATAAGTACACCTTCAAAGTTCCAAAACTAGAGGATTTGAGAGGTCTGGCTAGGATGATAACCAACCACGAGGCTTTCAGAGCCAAGTATGGAGGACTACTGTCTCTATTAAGGGTTCACGTAATTGAAGGAACCATGTCCATGCTAATCCAGTTCTATGATCCGGTCTATCGCTGTTTCACATTCCCGGATTATCAACTAGTACTAACTGACTGATCTGCACATTACTGATCAAGATCCATTTTCTGGACTGGAAGAAATTCCAAAGGATCAAACCATTGCAAGAGCAATCTATTTGGACGAGTCAGAAGTCAGGACTCACATGACCACTAAAGGTGGAATCCAGGGTTTGCCAGCCCAGTTCTTGACAAAGAAAGCTCTATTGTTTGCTATTATAGTGAACGTAGCCACTTTCGAGAGCATCTTTGTTTTGCTTACCTACGGGTTATTTTTGTTTCCCAACATCGATAACTTTGTAGATATCAACGCCATTAAGATTTTTTTGATTGGAAACCCTGTACCGACCTTGATCACAGATGCTTATCATTCGGTACACTTAAGGAATTTGTATAGCGGAGGAATGATCACATGTTGTGTACCTCTACTATACAAATGGTTCACTTCCCATTTGCCCAAGTCTGCCGCCTTTTGGGATCAAAAGAATACTTTACGTTGGTCGGAGAGAATCATGTCTCTTACCAACTCTGACATCGATTCGTATAATTGAATCTATGACGGGATTGGAATCATTGACTGTTGTGGAAATTTCCCAAATGTACCCCTTATAGGATCTAAGGGAGGAATCAATTATTATCCAGTTTTAGTTCGTTGTCAATATGGATACCCCGATGAGGCATATCCTGTGTAATGCTCATCTGGAAGGTCTTTTCTTCAAGGAAGGAGAAAATGACAAGGCACTAAAGACAGAAATAGTGCATGCCTGGAAACACATTCAAAGGAAAGGAATAGAGTCTCTAGGAAAACTGGACTGTGTCTCGGTGGAGCCTTATCTCCACTAGGTATAAACTAGAGCTCTCAAGCTGAGGATGCCTTACCCTCGTCAGGAAGTTCTTCCATTAAGGGACTCTTCCCTTTATTTTATGTCTAAAACAGAAAAACTTCTGGTTACTCTCAGCAAAGTTCAATAGGAGAAGAGGTCTTGGAGGAACAAGTACCGTATTCTCAATGTGGAGTGCAAGAAAATACAGTAACTGATAAAAGAGAAAGATGCTCTGATTGAGATTTTAGAGCAACATGTTGTAGAAAATCAGCAAAACCAAAGGAATTTGCTCGCCCCTTTCACTTGGCAAAGGAATGACAACCCGACAACGGCCGAAGAGCCCCGGTCAAAGAAAAGGAAAGTACCAGAACCAGCACCTGAGCTCTCCTCAGAGAGGACTCGGGATCCATTAGCTTAGATTTCCTATTACAGCACTTTGTAGATTATTGTATTTCCATTTCCGCAATCCTTTGAATTCAATAAAATGGGGTTTCCCCACTGCTTGATATTTTCAATCCTATTGTCAAAGTTTATTTTGATTAAACAAAAAAATAGCTAATATAATCATTGCATATCATTCATCTTTCTCGCGTAACGCATTCTTCTTACCTATGAATCTCACATTTGTGTCTCGATTCTAGAGTCAAACTGTCTCATTCGTACAATACTCGGGGCAATCGACAGAAAAAGATGGATGATCTCGAGGAAGAGAACAGAGAGTTGAGGGAAGAGATCGACACTCTGAAAGAGGATCTGAGAAAGCTTCATTATGACAAGCAAGGTCTAGCAGAAGCTCAGATGTAACAACAAAGGACTGTGATCTCAGAGATCACATCAACGCCCATAGTGGAGAAGTATGATCCTAGGTACAAAATGCCGAAAGATCATCCCTAGGGCATGCCACTCAACTATATCCCAGAAGGATATATTCTACCGATCACTGAGGATCCGGAAACTTCAGCAGGAGCCGCTGGGCCTGAAGGTTACAAACTTCGGGAAAGCAAAGATGCCAGGGGCATGACGGCAACTCCTGAAGGCTACAAACTTTGGGAGGCACCAAGAGTCTCAGCCATAATGACTATACCACCGCTCGTGGTACGCACTATCCCGGAAGGACATATTCCCCAGATACCTTATGGTGGAAACGAAAGGATGTTCGACCGAATGAACGAGTTCCAGGAGCAATTCCTAGAAATGCAGAAAGATCTGCAAGCCCTTCGCGGTCAAGATTTATTTGGAAAGGACGCCGCAGACCTTTGTTTGGTCCCTAATGTTAAAGTCCCGCACAAATTCCAGGTGCCCTATTTTGAAAAGTACACGGGTAACTCTTGCCCTCAGAGCCATTTGGTGATGTACGCTCGACGAATGTCAGCTCAGATAAAAAACCAAGAGTTGCTGATCCACTATTTTCAGGATAGTTTAACCGGTGCCGCATTAAAATGGTACATGGGTTTAATTCGCGCTAAGATTTCCACTTTCAGAGATCTTGGCGCTGCCTTCGTTCAACAATATAAGAATAATTTGGACATGGCACCGAACAGAGGTCAACTCAGATCGATGTCACAAAAGGACAAGGAAACCTTTAAGGAGTACACACAGAGATGGGGTGAAATTACCGCCCAGATTTGTCCACCTCTTGAGGAAAAAGAGATGACAAAGATCTTCTTAAAGACCTTGAGCTCATTTTACTACGACATAATGATTTCCAGTGTGCCCAGTGACTTCACCGAGATGGTGGGCATGGAGTCGTCTTGAGGAAGCAGTCCGAGAGGGACGTTTAGTTAAAGACGCTAGATCATCAAGTAATACAAAACGATACGGTAGTGCCCTCCCTAAGAAAAAAGAGCAAGATATTGGGAATATCTCTCTCAGAAAGCAAAGGCGACGATACCAACCGGTAGCAGCTGTGACTCCTGCTATCAATCTTGCGCCTGTTCCTACGTATCAACCTCAGGTTGCTCAGAGCCAACCTAATCAACAGCAATTTCAGCAAAGGACACAACAGTCTCTTCAGCAGACTCGTCCTCCATATAACAACAATCGTACTATACGACCTCCAGGGTTTGATCCTATACCTGTGTTGTACGCGGAACTGTTCCCATTACTACCAGTCAAGGGGCATGTCCAAACCAGGTCTCCTCTTACCATACCGAAAAATCTGCCATTTTGGTTTAAAGCGGATCAGGCTTGCCCTTATCATCAAGGAGGACCAGGGCATAACATAGAAAACTGTCTCAGTTTCAAATCCGATGTGCAAAAGCTTGTTAGGAGCGGGGTCTTATCTTTCAAAGATACGAATACGAATGTTCTCGCAAACCCGCTGCCTCAACATGAGATGGCTGCGCTAAATTTGATAGAAGGAGGGGCTAACAACAGCTATCAAATTCCTGATGTACTCTTATTGAAGGCCAATTTGGTCAAGATGCATTGTAGACAGAGCGGATATGGCCATGTCCCACCTCACAATTATCACCAGTGTGATATCTGCTCTAAAAACAATCTAGGATGTTCTGTGGTGCAATCTGCTCTACAGGAACAATTGGATCTTGGATGGATCCAGGAGCATCGAGTTCGGGGGTTAACATGACTTATACGAATTCCAATATCATTCAGAACCACGACATCCGTGCAATTAATGTCAACTTAGTGGCAATGTAGTCAAGGCAAGGCCAGTATCATAATCTGCCGCGGCACGATTACAATTCCTGTCTGACTTGCTCGGTAAACAAACAGGGATGCTCTTTTGTACAAGGGGCCCTCCACCGTCAGATGGATCTTGGGTGGATCCAGGACTGCCATGATAGAAATCCTTATCGGATTAACATGGCTCAAATCTTCGATATTCGTTTGATGAATACAAGCTTGGTGGAGTTACACGCCAAGCAAGTCCAACTCGGTTTTCTCACTTCACATCATTATCAAAGCTGTAAAGCATGCCGTGAGAGTAGCCAAGGATGTGCTCTCGTTCAAAGAACTTTGCAACACTTGTTAAACCACTGGTGGCTTCCAATCTATATGGATGAAGACACGCAACAAATTAGTGTGGTTGACGAAAACCCTACTCGGCATCAAATTCAGGATGTCCGATCTACGGAAACAGACTTGGTAAGGTTACACTGCATTCAGAGTGGACGCGGCCAGGTGCCACCACATAACTATGAATGTTGTAGGGTCTGCTCAGAAAATAATCAAGGATGCTACCTCGTGCAAGCAGCTCTTCAAAGCCAGTTGGACCGTAAAGAGATTCGATTGTGTCCAAGTTCTGGGTCCATCAACTGGACGCCAGACTATTTCGCTGATTAGATTGAGGATGTTATTGTGATCTCTGATCATGAAAGGACCAAGGATGTTTGTACCATCATCCCTCTGCTTAAAGAATCAAAAGTCCCTAACCAGGAATTGATTGAAGTTACTTACGACAGTCAAAAAAATCAGAAGGCTCCTGTAGTTATCTATCTGCCAGGACCGCTACCGTATGAATCAACTAAGGCTATCCCTTACAAATACGGCGCAACAATAATTGAGAATTGAAAGGAAATTCCATTACCCTCCGTCGTGAATATTGCAGACATCAGTCGAGTAACACGGAGCAGTCGAATCTTCAACCGAGGAGTTGGGGAACCTAACAAAGAAAAGGAACCTCAAACAGAAGTTCCCAATCCACCAGTCGGTCAATCTAGTAATCCCGACCTTTCAAAGTATGATGATAAGATGCTGAAGCTCATCCAAAGGAGTGAATACAACATTATTGATCAGCTGTTACAAACTCCTTCAAAGATCTCAGTGCTATCACTTTTACTCAATTCTGAAGCCCACAGAGAGGCGCTACAGAAAGTCTTAGAACAGGCCTTTGTGGAACAGGATGTGTCGATAAGGCAATTCGACAGCATCGTCTCTAACAACACTTCCTGCAACAACTTGGGGTTTAGTGATGAGGAATTGCCAGAAGAAAGCAAAAGCTACAACATGGGGCTCAATATCACAGTCAACTGCCAGGACGATGCTTTAGCCAGCATAATGGTAGACACCGAATCGACTCTCAATGTCATGCCGAAGTCCACTATGATGCAACTATCATTCAAAGGACCTCCGATGAGAGGCAGTGAGGTCATCGTCAAAGCATTTGACGAATCCAGGAAAACAGTTATCGGCGAAGACGACCTTCCCATAACCATCGGTCCTCACAATTTCCTAGTCATTTTCCAAGTCATGGACATCCGGGCAACATACAATTGCTTATTAGGAAGACCTTGGATACACCATGCTGGGGCAGTCACTTCGACGCTTCACCAGAGGCTGAAGTTTGTCAAGAACGACCAACTCGTCACGGTCTATGGAGAACAGGCCTTGATCGTGAGTAACTTATCATCATCCACCTGTGTGGAACTGGAGGAGATAATCGGAACCCAGTTCCTACGCTTTCGATGAGCAGTGAGAAGCAGCCAGAAAGAGGAACCTCGATTTCCTCGTACAAGGATGCTCTCGAAGCAATTGAAGGTAACAATATGAAAGGGTGGGGACGACTCATCATACTTGCCGATAATAAAACAAAGAAGGGTCTTGGTTTTTCTGCAACCTGTACCCAAACTGCCGCTAACGGTGAAAGTCTTCATCCCATTCAGAACTTCTTCCATAGTGGAGGCTTCCTCCACCCAGTGTCTCAAGAAGTACATACCATCAACGAGGGAGATTCCTCCAATACAGATGAAGAATGGAAATCATATCTTAATGAGGACGGTTATATGTCTCAGGAAGAGGTGCCTACACCATTTTGCTTTTCGGCACAAAGTCCGAGATTTATACCGAGGTCAGATATCAAAATGATATATGGGGATTGTGATCCAGAAGAATGTCGCGCTCCACCCAACCCATTAGAGGAAGACACTCTAATGAAAGATAACTTTGACCATGACTACTATGGCCCGAAGGATGGCCTGCCTATCTGGAAGCCGTACCCAGGAGACTTGGGGCAAGAAAATCAGCCGGACAATGAAAATCAGCTGAGCGTCATTGAAACAAATACCTGCATCCCCACCATGTCATGGGATCAACACTCAGGTCATTCAGAAAATATCGAGCACGACGATGAATTCGCAAAGTTTGTCGGACTAGAATTAATTAATTATGCTTTTCCCGAGGTCAACGTCATCGAAAGGGATTACTCCTCCAGTTCCAGAGAAGTGCGGGACACCTTGGGACAACCGAGTGGAAAATACGACTTCATGGTCAAGTACACCGCTCCTGAAAGCTCTCGTATCAGGCTCGAAGACATCCAGCAAACTGGATGGGAAGATATACTTGAGAGCACAAATACTCTACAAAATACAACTCAGGAATCCTCCTACGACAATTGTTCCTGGGAGACAGACTCCAATGATCCTACTCCCCCAGAAATCAGCGTTATTTCAGAATGCAAATCAAGGAAGGTACCAGACTTTGTGATTCACAGAGGAGTTCGCCGTCAATGGGTAGCTGTCGATGTTCTGAAGATCGTTCATAAGTCAAAGTAATTGTCCTCTTTACTTTAACCTTTCACCTTACCCAGGTGAAACGGATGTTTTGATAGGGCTCACTTTCTGTAAATATCCCTCTTCGCTTAGCCCAAAGCGACAAAGTTTTGTTTTATAGGGCTGTAGTTTCAAGAATCGACAAGATCATAAATAAAATAACGTCGTTCTGTAATTTCCGCATTAATTACTATTTTCTCTTTTCGCTTTTTCAGAAAATGGTAATCCTAAAAAACAATTCAAATAATAAAAACAAGCAGTAACAAAAAATACACTGCACACACTCTTGCATTTTATCTATCTCTTCTAAACACAAATCATCAAGTCCTGCAAATTGCTTGTTTTAAACCCCGTTGAAACATACGATCCAATGCCTTCTCCCAACTTTGAATTCCCGGTATTCGGGGCTGAAGAAGAAGATGACGACGAAATTCCAGAAGAGATCTCCCGATTACTCAGACAAGAGGAAGTTTTATTAAACCTCACAAGGAGCCGTTGGAGATGGTCAACTTAGGTTCAGAGGAAGAAAGAAAAGAGATAAAGATTGGGGCACTGCTCAGTCTAACTGTCAAAGAAACTTTGACGAAAATTTTCAAAGAGTTTCGCGATGTATTCGCTTGGTCCTATCAGGACATGCCAGGGTTGGATACCAGCATCGTGGAACAACATCTACCATTGAGATCTAAATGTCCGCCAGTAAAAAAAAGGTTGAAACAGACTCATCCAGACATGGACATCAAAATCAAAGAGGAAGTCCAGAAACAGATTGACACGGGTTTCCTCGCCACATCAAAATATCCTCAATGGTTAGCCAACAAAGTACCAGTTCCTAAAAAGAACGAAAAAGTCAGAATGTGTGTAGACTACAGGGATATGAACAAAGCAAGTCCAAAGGACGACTTTCCTTTACCACACATTGACATGCTAGTTGACAGTACAGCAAAGTTCAAAGTTTTCTCCTTCATGGATGGATTCTCGGGCTATAATCAGATAAAAATGGCGCCGAAAGACATGGAGAAAACTTCATTTATCACCCCATTGGGCACCTTTTGTTACAAGGTAATGCCATTCGGCTTGAAGAACGCCGGTGCAACCTATCAAAGGGCCATGACTACTCTGTTTCACGACATGATACACAAAGAAATTGAGGTATATGTCGATGACATGATTGCCAAATCTAAAACATAAGAGGAGCATGTGACCCACTTGTCAAAACTATTCGTGCGGTTGAGAAAGTACAAACTCCGCTTGAATCCCAATAAGTTCACATTCGGTGTCCGTTCAGGGAAACTCTTAGGGTTCATCTTCATCCATAAAGGAATTGAGGTTGATCCTGACAAGGTCAAGGCCATTCAAGAGATGCCTTCTCCAAAGACTGAAAAACAAGTCAGAGGATTCCTGGGACTTTTGAATTACATTTCCAGATTTATATTCCTCATGACCGCGACATGTTCGCCAATTTTCAAATTACTCAAAAAGAATCAGAACTGCATTTGGACAGAAGACTGCCAAACTGCCTTCGACAGTATCAAGGAATATTTGTTGAACCCACTGATTCTATCACCTCCAGTGGAAGGAAGGCCACTGATCATCTACCTAACAATCTTGGAGGACTCAATGGGTTGTGCACTTGGCCAACAAGACGAAACTAAAAGGAAAGAGTATGCCATTTACTATTTAAGCAAAAAATTCACTGACTGCGAGACTCGGTATACTATGCTCGAGAAAACTTGTTGTGCTTTGGCTTGGGCAGCCAAGTGTCTTCGCCAATATATAATTCGTTACACTACTTGGTTAATCTCCGAAATGGATGCAATCAAGTACGTCTTTGAAAAACCTACTCTCACGGGAAGGATTGCCCGTTGGCAGATGTTGCTATTAGAATATGACATAGAGTACCATGCTCAGAAACCCGTTAAGGGAAGTATTTTAGCTGATCATTTGGCTCATAACCGATCGACGATCAAGAATCAGTCGGATTTAACCTCCCAGACGAAGATGTCATGTATCTAAAAATGAAAGACTACGATGAACCGCTACCCAGTGAAGGGCCAGAACCAGGTTCCCAATGGGGACTAATCTTTGACGGAGCTGTCAATTATTACGAAAATGGAATTGGGGCAATCATCATAACACATCATGGTACCCACATTCCTTTCACCGATAGAGTTACGTTCAAATGCACAAACAACGAGGCCGAATATAAAGCTTGTATCATGGGTCTCGAAGAAGCGATTGACTTAAGGATCAAGAACTTGGAAGTATATGGCGACTCATCCCTGGTTATCAATCAGATTAAAGGAGGTTGGAACACATACCAATCAGGATTGATTCCTTACAAAGATTACGTGAGAAGTTTGTTACCCTTCTTCAACAGAATCGAGTTTCATCATGTCCCTCGTGAAGAGAATCACATGGCTGATGCATTAGCCACCCTCTCTTCCATGATTAGTGTAGGTCAATGGAACGACTTACCTAAGATCGACATAATGCGCCTTGAACGGCCCGTTTACATATTCACGATCGAAGCAGTCATAGATGACAGACCTTATTATCACGATATCAAATGCTTCCTTCAGAAATAGGAGTACCCACTTGGGGAGCCCAGAAAGGACCGAAAGACCCTCAGAAGACTGGCTGGCAGCTTCTTCCTGAGCGGTGATACACTTTATAAGAGAAACTTTGACATGGTCTTGCTCCGATGTGTAGATAGACCAGAAGCCGACATGCTAATAAAAGAAATTCACGAAGGATCCGTTGGCACTCATTCCAGCGACACACAATGGCCAGAAAAATTATAAGAGCAGGGTACTATTGGTTGACAATGGAATCTGACTGCTACAAGTACATGAGGAAGTGTCACAAGTGTCAGATATACTCTAAAAAAATCCATGTACCGCCAACGCATCTCAAAGTTCTTTCTTCCCCATGGCATTTTTCTATATGGGGAATCGACATGATTGGCATGATTGAACCCAAGGCTTCGAACGGACATCGGTTCATCCTGGTAGCCATTGACTACTTCACCAAGTGGGTTGAAGCAGTATCATACACCAATGTAACCCGACAAGTGGTGGTTCGATTTATCAAAAACAATATCATTTGCCGTTATGGTGTTCCAAGCCAGATCATTACTGATAATGGATCCAACTTGAACAATAAGATGATGAAAGAGTTGTGCGCATAGTTCAAGATCGAACACCATAACTCATCTCCCTACCAACCTAAGATGAATGGAGCGGTAGAAGCGGCTAACAAGAACATTAAGAAAATCGTTCAAAATATGGTTGTAACCTACAAAGATTGGCACGAAATGCTGCCCTTTGCTCTTCAAGGTTATCGGACATCTGTCTGCACTTCAACAGGGGCAACCCCTTTCTCTCTAGTATATGGCATGGAGGCAGTGCTTCCCATAGAAGTAGAGATCCCATCAATCCGGGTATTGATGGAGGCCAAGCTAACAGAGGCCGAATGGTGTCGAAGTCGACACGATGAGCTGAATCTGATCAAAGAGAAGCGAATAACGGCATTATGCCATGGTCAGTTGTATCAACAAAGGATAAAGAAGGCGTTCGACAAAAAGGTTCGACCTCGCGTCTTCAGGAAAGGAGACCTCGTGCTCAAGAAGATACAATCATTCCTCACTGATTCCCGGGGAAAATGGACTCCGAATTATGACGGCCCCTATGTGGTCAAGAAAGCTTTCTCAAGCGGCACCTTGAGACTCGCAACCATGGACGGAGAGGAATTTTCCTACCCCACGAATGTTGACGTAGTCAAGAAATACTTCGCCTTAATAAAAAAAACATCTCGGTGGATTGAAAACCCGAAAGGGCGGTCCTGGAAAAAATTAGAGACATAATCAAAAATCATCCCGGTGGATTGGAAAATCTCAAAGTACAATCCAGGCAAAAGTTAGGGATAATGGCAAGTAACTACGTCTAATCAGTTCAGCTCCGCAGCAGTTTCACCGTCAGGAAAAACTCCAGTCAAGGCCATCTTCGATGGAAGCTCAGGATGTCCAGAATTCAAAGTTGGTAGAAGGATAGTGGTCGTTATGTTTTAATGTAGCCCTTTTCCCATAAATTACCATTTTCTAACTTTGTAAACACTCTATGGAATCGCGCGCTTGGCTGATTTCCATCCTATCAATAAAATTTGAGCCCTAGTGCTTTTGTTTGCAATTCTTATTTATTGAGCTTTACAGAACGACGTTTTAACATGATTAACGATTCTTGAAATAAAACAAAAATGAATTTACTTGTTAAACTTTTTTCTGCTTTTAAAATAAATATGGCAATTCTTTTGACTGTTGAACATCGAAAGAACCTCGATCTCTTCTCCAGAAGTAATCGAGCCTCAAAGTGCAGAATCAGAGTGCTCCTTCTAAACCAGTACGTTTGAACGAAGGATCAACTGTGTTAGAGACCTTGTTCCGTCCGACGCCCCCGACAGAGTTCTTATCTCCTAAGCCCGACCAACGGTTTTCCCCGCAGGGACCATCTCTCACCTAAGCAAGGCGGAATTGCTATCGTGAGCCAGTGATACTTTTAATCTCCCACTGTGGCCGAGTATCCAGTCATGTTCATCCACTAGTCTGTATGTTGCGTCACTTTTGTCAACATATACATACATACATCATGCATTATTGATTTACATTCATGCTCATATTGCATCACTAATACGCTAGTCGGTCTTACCCCTAGTAATAAAAGTCCTCTTGTCAATCGAGTTGTCTGGTGTTTCCTCATCAGGAAGAGAATCATCTAAGCAATCTCTCTCCAGTTTATCTCTGGATTAGAGACGGTCTTCGACTACTTTGATAACTTGAACCTCTGAAAAGCCAGAGAGCCTTCGACGAACATCACTCTTCGCTGTTTAGAGATGATATATTCGCTTTCCCGGATTAAGGAGACTCCTCAGGGAAAGCCTCTTAATCAAAGATCCGGCAGCACAACGGTTTTTCTCCGAAAAATTCGGTGATGAAAAGGTCATCAACACCTCAAAATTGGATCACATCATATGGAATTTCTCCGAGAAGATCCCAAGAAAAGTATGATGTAAAACCCCCAAGTGAAAGCAGTCTCTCAAGAGACTCGTTTTCCCCAGTAGAGTCAACAAATGGCGTCTCCAACAGAGAAGTTTGACCACCTCTACAGCTCAGACAAATGGGTTTCCCCAGCAAGTCTGACATCAAAATTTGTTCCATCAAATGGAATCTCCCCCAAGAAAATTTGGCGAGAAGTTTGAGGAAAACCGCTACGAATTGCGTCCCTTGTCAAGAAAGTTTATTGACAAAAGAAACTGAGACCAGTTCCTTGGTAGGAAACTAGGATCGAGGGGAAGTTTATTTCAGAAACTAAGACCAGTTCCTTGGTAAGAAACCAGGATCGAGGGGAAGTTTACAAAAGAAACTAAGACCAGTTCCATGGTAGGAAACCAGGATCGATGGGAAGTTCAGTTCATAAACTGAGACCAGTTCCTTGGTAGGAAACCAAGATCAAGGGGAAGTTTATTTCAGAAACTGAGACCAGTTCCTTGGTAGGAAACTAGGATCGAGGGGAAGTTTATTTCAGAAACTAAGACCAGTTCCTTGGTAGGAAACCAGGATCGAGGGGAAGTTCTACCTTTTCTAAGCGTCAACGCTTAGCAAAAGAAGATGGATGGGAAAACTACCATTCATAACCACCATCAAAATTTCGGGTATTCCCATATTTAATCCTCTTGCACCCCGAATGCCCGAATACCTTCGCCATTCACAACTTCGGGTCCAAGAAGATTAAATAGGGGCATCTGTCATACCCCAAATTTTGAGCACCTAGATTCCCATCATTGTGCAAATCATCATCATAATATGGATGAACCATCATACCTCATTAGTCTCCCCAAAGATGGGTGAGCATCCACTACAATCAAAATTAGGGTTTCAAGCCCTCTCAGAGTTCTTAGACCAAGGATCAATCAAGGAATTAATTGATCCTCAACTTGTCTAAACCTCTCAAACACCTATAAAGGATCAAGAGGACTCCCACATCAGGAATCAAGCACAAGGTTGCAGCATTTCAAGTGGACCAAGCCTCAAGATCGCCAGTGTCACCAAATTAGAGTTTTGGTCTACCAGGGCCTCCAGATGAAAATTTTCCTCTGGGCATGAGCCAATGCTTCAAAGCATAACCTAATATACTCCAAGGGACATCATGAACCCAATCATCAAGTCAATTTGGCCTTAGGGGATGCATACATCAAAAATCAGGAATTAGGGTTTCTTGACCTAATTCACCCCTAAGTTGACTTTTGGGACAAAACATGAGCCAAGACCTCAAGAGAGGATTTAAGGGTCTCTAACACACTACATTGATCCATTTTCAACAATGGATTAATCCAAGAAGCTTGATTCACAAGTTTCAAATTCATCAGAACCACAACTAGGGTTTCAAGGGAAAAGTCAACTGTGCCTTTGACTTTTGACCCAGGCATTGACCTTGGGACATGATTCAATACACCCTATAACACCCATGGAACATGTCCATCAAGTTTGATTTAGGTCAAGGACTTGATTTTACAGAGGATCGCACAGTTTGGAATTCATCTGACAAAAAGTCAACTGTGCACAAAAGTCAACTTTGACTTTTTGAGATTTTTGACAATTATGGTTCTTTGACCCTAAAATGATGTTAATGTGTGATTAAAATCATCATTCATCAAGAAAAATCAAGAAAAGTGGGATAACTTGTAAAAGGGGTAACCATAAAAACTTAGAAATTTTCTAAGTTATGGAACAAAGTGGCTATGTACCAACTTTGGAGGATCATAACTCCTAAACCACAAGGCCATTCTTCCCCATTCAAAGTTGGATTTGTAGCTCTCATGGACCTCTACAAAAGCTTAAACTACCATTCATTCCAATTCCCCATGGATTTCATGTTATGGAATGGCCAAAATCACAAAAAGTGAAAATGTCACTTTTTTCCAACACTTAGTGAAATTTTCACTAAGTTAGAATCTGCCTTCCCTTTTTTCCAAATGTAGGGGCATTTTTCACTTGGATCCAAAAAGTATCAAGACAAACTATGATCACACATATGTTGTATCATATAAGAGCTTTCCAAAATGGCGAAGAACCCCATAAAATTCCACTTGAGCCATGAGATATGACCATGCCAATATGCCTTGCTGCAAACTGTCATGGCAAGGCAGATTTGTGCATTTTTCTCGATTTTCCAAATTTGTTCAAATGACAAACAACTCTATCCATCTGAACACCTCAGGGGGAGACCAAGGAGGGACAAACACTGATCCCAAGCCTCCCAAGTCTTTGGAACCAAAAGTAGCATGCCAAACTTAGAAATGCCTAAAAGAGGGACAAGACTCCAATTTTGTTTTGGATCACTCAACGGATGCACCAGGGTGTCATGGACTGAGCCTCTTCCAACTGAATTCAGTCAAGACATATCCAAGACCAAGGGAACCTGCAGCCTGTGCCCTAACCTCTAGTCAATGGCTAGAGGAGACTTGGATTTCCATTGATCAACATTGGCCAAACCTCTGCAGCAGTTGCCATTCATTATTGCTTGCAAAACAAACTTGTTGCACTATAAATAGACATCATTTGTGATCAGTTTGAGTACACCAAAGCCATCAAACAGATGCTTTCCTCAAAATCTCTTCCTTCACTCCAAAATTACCTTCCAAAGCAAGTCACTATAGGGTTTTGAGTTTGAGTGTTATTCCAACTAAACCAATCACACACACACACACCTCATAAACATCATATAGAAGTGATCCAATCACTCACTTAACATTTGGAACACCAAAATCACAAAATCACCAGCCAACTGCTCAAGCTTTTAGCAGACTTGTAGTTGAGGTGCCAAATCAAGTTCCAGCTCAATTCAATCCACTCAAGCATCCAGACACACTCCATAGCACCTAGGGAAGCTGTCCATAACCTTGAAATCAAGCTGTAACACCTCTAACAGAAAACACGATCACCAGCTGCAAGAGGTAAGCATGAGCTCTTTTAACTCTATGATCCATGCATATTTTGCTACACAATAATTTGGCCATATGTTCATAATCATGCATAGAATGTTTACCCTCAATCAATTGCTTTGATTGAATCGTGTATGGAATTTCTTAGCCTTCATGCAAATTTTAAGGTTCTTGAGGTATCTCTTTGATTTCTTATTCCATGCTTAAAATAAATGAAATTAAAGACCATAGACATGATCGTGAGGTGAAAACGAGTAGATTGATATGTAGATTGCATGATATCATCAAGTATTCAGTGAGATTGGATAGAAAGCGCAAATCTGCAGAAACAGAGGGTGGCGCGTGTTCTTGCCATGTTCTTGGCGCCATTTTTGAATATTTGAATATTTGAATTTTGTGGTTTTATTTAATTGATTCAAAAATTAATTTCTCTCTGAATTTTAATGATTTTGAGTTGATTATTTTTTTAATAATTCACAAAAATGTTAAAATATTTTATTTTGCCAAAATTCCCAAAAATATTATTTATTTCTTATATTTGATAATTTTGCAAAGAATTAATGTTTTATTTGTTTTTAACATTTGAAATATTTGTTCCTTCTTGATTTTCCAAACTTAATTGATTCCCAATCATTTTGTGGATATAAACATGATTTTTAAAACATTAATCCAAGATCACAACTTGTTTTTTATACATGTTTGATAATTTTGATAATTTTTATTAAGTTTTTATTTAATTAAAATACATTTTGAAATTAATTTAGGGTTTTGATCTTAATCACCCTAAACAAATCATTTTCAAACATTTTGGGCCTCTAGTAGAGTGTAAGACCCAATCCCTCTTAGAAACCAAAATAATTTGGGCCTCAGTGTATTGTATAAGTCCTGATACCGTCAAAAAGTTCGGCGCGATCGTCGCCATTTTATATACAACCCTGGGCCTCTCCTTCCGCTGTAAACCCCACAACTTGTATAAAAATAACCACTTAGGGCCTCTAATAGAGTGTAAGACCCAATCCCATTTTAACCAAAACCATTTTGGGCCTCAGACATTGTATAAGTCCCTCTCCGTTAAAAGAAAAATCTTGGCGCAATCGCCAGTGCAGAAACAAATCAACTGGGCTTCTCCTTGAGCTGTAAGACCCATCTTTATTCATTGGGCCTCTGATAGAGTGTAAAACCCAACCCCTTTTTGAAACCAAAATGATTTGGGCTTCAGATATTGTATAAGGCCCACTGTGTTTTCAAAAACCTCGGCGCGATCGCTGTTTTCAAACAAATAACCCTGGGCCTCTCCTTGAGCTGTAAGCCCCATCCCTTGTACAAAAATAAATCTTTGGGCCTCTAGTAGAGTGTAAGTCCCATCCCCTTGTACATAAAAACTTTTTGGGCCTCAGTCACTTGTAGAAATCCCTGTACAAATTCAAAACAACAGTGCAATCGCTGATAAAACCTTGGGCCTCTTCTTGAGCTGTAAGCCCCAACAATCTTTTCAAAGCACTTTCTCCTTTGATTTTGAATATATGTTATCAAAGCTTTCTTTGTTGAACAACTAACAAAACAGCATGGAAGCTCTACAACCGAGTAAGTATTTACCCGCTTTCATTTACCGCTTTCATATATATAACTGTATTGTGGGGTTATTTCACTGTAAGTCTTCTTTCACAAACTATTATATACTTGTCAAATATCCACTGTGTAATACTAGTATAGTTATTTAGAGTTTTCCCCGACAACTACGTCTAGCACTAGGTAAAACCCTGTTGGTCACTCTTAAATACAAACAAAACTAGATCCCCATAGGATTACCAGATACAATCTTCCCTCCTCTTGGGGTTAAACAATATGGAGACGTGAAAGGCAGCATTCTCGGTGAACCCTTTCTCAGACTGCCACCCTTAGATATTGCAAAGAAACTCTAACTCCCCAGAGATGATCTTTTCTCCGTGAATGGCATCTCTTGAGTTTCTTCCAAATTCTTGGACTTTCCTTGCTTGATCTATTCTCGGTGAATAGCATGTCTTGAACTTCTCAGGGTTTGGGGACCCACAGGCTTCCTAAAAGCATCCCCGCCTCCTCTTGGGCATTGTACAAGGACCCGTCGGCTTCTTAGAAGTTCTCATGCCTTCTCTTGGGCTTAGTACAAGGACCCAGAGACCTCTACAGGTATAGGAACAGAACCTAGTCATCAATTTGATAGAGCTGTCTTTCTGAGTCAAGTGTCAGACCAGTTAATGGGTTGGCCTCCATCCCTTAACACGCCAGCCTTCTCATGGGCATCATACAAAGATCATTCACTATCTGAGAATCTATTTCTCAAAACACCAGTAGACTTGGACAGTCTCAATACCCGTGGGATTTCCCATTTCCTTAAAGAACAGGAAATAACCCTGATCCTCTGATCAATACCAAGGCACAACCTTACCTATAATCTTTCTCTTTATAAGAACTGATTTTCTCTTTTTTCAAACATTCGACCTGTTACTCAACTGAAACAGTCACCAGCACAGTTAGCCTTCTCTTGGGCTTTATACAAATGATTCTCCCTAGTGGAGCTAACCCTTTCACACTCTCTTGTTGAGTAAAACTTTTAGCCTCCATCCCGGGCTTCGTACGAGATAGAAAATCACTCTCTTGCTAAGTATAAAAGACTCTCTTGTTGAGTCAACGACTTTTAGCCTCCGTCTTGGGCTTCATACAAGACACATATAAATCACTCTCTTGTTGAGTATAAAAGACTCTCTTGATGAGTAAATCCCCTTTTAGCCTTTGTCTCGAGCTTCGTACGAGACAGCAAAACACTCTCTTGTTGAGTCAACCTTTCTTAGCCTTCGTCTTGGGCTTTATACAGGATAGATAAAAGCACTCTCTTGTTGAGTCAGTCACTTGTTAGACTCTCTTGTTGAGTCAGCCCTTTTAGCCTCTATCTCGAGCTTCGTACGAGACAAATGATAAATACCCTCTTGTTGGGTCAATAGCCTCCTCTTAGGCTTTGTATGAGGAAAACCCTGGTTGAGTCAATCAACCTTTTAGCATCAAGGTTGTGCCTTGCTCACAACATACAAACATCAACAAATCCTCTCTAGAGATAACAAATTCTCTCTCAGCATAAACCCTTCAGCTTCACATCTTGGGCTTTGAACAAGATACAAATAGACCCTTCAGCTTCACATCTTGAGCTTTGAACAAGATACAAATCACCCCTTTAGCTTCAATCTTGGCCTTTTAACAAGACACCCAAACACCTTTTTCCTCCCATAGAATAGGAGGAACTACGATCGCTCTGATTTCCCTGTTTCGGGAATACGTAGGCATAAGATTACAAAATCTTAGCGAGTATACCAATCAAAAACCCAAAATCCCATACCTTTATACATCAATCGAAAAGCATCAGTCCTAACATCCTACCAATAACCTAGACATTGTTTTAGTTAATAACCCAAAGGGAGAACCACCCTATTTTGATAGCATCTGTAAAATAATAGTTTTGACTGTTTAACCTCAGTTTGCAAGTAGGGTTAATTGGAGACATCTATTTCCCTTCCTTAATCAGCTTCATAGGATAAAAAATGAATCGAACTGTAGTACCAAATCGATAGTGATTCGAAACCACAAAAATCGCGCTACAGGGTAGAAAGCCAACTATGAAATACTTACATGTCTTCGGAAGCAAATGCTACATCCTGGCAGACCGTGAGCAGAGAAGAAAAATGGATCCCAATAGTGAGGAAGGAATCTTCCTAGGTTACTCCACAAACAGCAGAGTATACCGAGTCTACAATTCAAGAACTCAAGTAGTATTGGAGTCCATAAATGTTGTGGTTGATGACTCTCCTATGGAGCTTGAAGCTACAAATGATATTGGAGCATTCTTCCCCATGGAAGTGGAAGATGTCACAAAGGATGTTGAAACACCTCAAGGTAACTTTGAAGATACTGTTGTACCCAACGATGACAATCATGAATCTACTGTGACCGAGCGAGTTGACAAGGGACCCTCCATCAGAATACAAAAAGATCACCCTAAGGAACTCATAATAGGGGACCAAAATTGAGGAAGGATGACCAGATCACGAGATGTGGTGGCAAGTGCCTGTTTTGTGTCAAATATGGAACCCAAAAATGTCAAGGATGCCTTGATAGATGAATTCTAGATTAATGCGATGCAAGAAGAGCTATGGCAGTTCAAGAGGCATGAGGTCTGGGATCTTGTACCCAGACCAGAAGGATCAAATGTGATTGGGACTAAGTGGGTGTTTAAGAACAAGTCTGATAAACACGGTGTTGTCACAAGAAACAAGGCAAGACTCGTTGCACAAGGATACACTCAGATAGAGGGAGTGGATTTTGATGAAACTTTTGCTTCTGTAGGTAGACTAGAGTCTGTGCGACTGCTCTTTGGAATAGCCTGTCTACTGAAGTTCAAACTAATTCAAATGGATGTCAAAAGTGCCTTTTTGAACGGATATCTCAGTGAAGAGGTCTACGTGGAACAACCCAAAATCATTATTGACCCGACATTTCCAGATCATGTCTAAAAGCTGAAAAAAACCTTATAAGGTTTGAAACAAGCCCCAAGGGTCTAGTATGAAAGACTGGCTGATTTCCTTGTTACAAATGGCTACAGAAAGGGAGGAATTGATAAAACTCTCTTCGTCATAGAAAGGGAAGGTAATCTCATGATAGCACAAATCTATGTTGGTGATATTGTTTTTGGAGGAATGTCTGAAGAGATGGTCTAACATTTTGTTAAGTAAATGTAATCTGAGTTTGAGATGAGTTTAGTCGGAGAATTAACCTACTTCCTTGGTCTCCAAGTTAAACAAATGGAAGATTCTATTTTCTCTGTCAAGGAAAATATGCCAAGAATATTGTTAAGAAGTTTGGCTTGGAAAATGCAAAACACAAGAGAACTCCTGCCCCTACTCACTTGAAATTGTCAAGAGATGAGAATGGTGTAAATGTTGATCAGAGTCTCTATAGAATCATGATTGGAAGTCTCCTATATCTTACAGCTAGTAGACCTGATATAACATTCTCAGTAGGAGTTTGTGCAAGGTATCAGGCTAAACCCAAAGTTAGCCATATTAATCAGGTCAAGAGAATTCTAAAGTATGTGAATGGAACACGTAACTATGGACTACTCTACACACACAGCTCTGACTCTGTATTAATAAGATATTGTGATGCTGACTGGGCTGGAAATGCAGATGATAGAAAGAGCACCTCTGGTGGATGTTTCTTTCTAGGGAACAATTTAACCTCCCTGTTCAGTAAAAAGCAAAACTGTGTCTCCTTATCTACTGTTGAAGCTGAATACATTGCAGCAGGGAGTAGCTGTTCTCAAATGATGTGGGTGAAGCAAATGCTGACTGAATATAATGTTCCGCAAGATGTTATGACACTCTTATGTGATAACTTGAGTGCAATAAACATTTCAAAGAATCCCATTTAGCACAGTCGAACTAAACACATTGACATCAGACATCACTTCATTCGAGACCTGGTGGAGGACAAAATCATAACTCTGGAGCATGTGGCTACATAAAATCAACTAGCTGACATTTTTAGTAAAGCTTTGGATGCAAATCAATTTGAGGCATTGAGAGGCAAGCTTGGAGTTTACCTATCTAACGAGGCATAACTTTCCACTGGTTGTGGGAATGATATTCTGTTCTCTGAATATGTATTCCCACCAAATTGAGAGGTTTTTTTTTCAGAATTCTCTCTTGCTCTAGTGTGTTCTTTTGCTTTATGTTTTCTCTTTGTTTTTGGTTGTGTAAAGGCTGAATGCCCAGGATTATTTCTACTTTTTTTGGGTGTGTAATTTAACTACTATGAACTGTTTTATTGGTTTTTGTGTTAGTCCTTCTGGCTTTGTCATATTGTGGCTAAAAAGGAGGAGAAATACTAACATCAATAACCACTACTGATATTCTACTAACCACGGCATATATTCTACTTACCACTGAGGGGGAGTAGATTTGTACTGATTGAGGGGGAGACAATGTTAGGTTTCCGCTGCTGTTCTGATGGTGGTCTCCCTGATATGATTCTGCAGATCAATGAAAGTTAACTTTAGCCAAAATCTGCCAAAGGGGGAGATTGATGAGTCCAAGCCCTTGAGGTTGGCATTAATTTTGGTAAAATTAACTTGGCAGAAAGATGTTGGACAAGATGTCCTGACATGATGAACTAACTGCAGGTTAATTTGTTAGACTATATGTCTTATCAGGTGGATTCGACATCTTTGTTTGTTACAGTTTTGGGATAACTGTATTTTGGTGATAAGTGTGATTGGAATATGACTTGATTCCATGTGGAAACTTAGATTGTGGAATCAGAGATTCTGATTCTAAATGGAATATCCGGTTTCCTTGTAAGGAGACATTTTTGGTAACTTGGGATTGAAGAAAAGAATAGGTCACAGATTCTGAGGAGCAGAATTGGTGCGCTTTTGAAGCCCAAATCTAGCTCCGTTTTGCAATATAAATAGGATGGTTTTAACCTAGTTAATGTGTTGAATATTGTAGCGCGAGTTTTTGTGTGGTTACGAAGCACTATCGCTTTGGGGTACTACAGTTCGAATCATTTTTTATCCTATTGAAGCTAACGAAGGAAGGGAAATAGATGTCTCCAATTAACCCTGCTTGCAAACTGAGTTTGAACGGATGACTGTTGGTTTACAGATGCTATTTAAGATTGTGGGTCTCTCTTAGGGTATTTCACTTAAGAACAGTGTATAGGCTATTGGTAGGATGTTAGGTCTGATGCTTTTTGATTGATGTATGAAGGTGTGGGATTTTGGGTTTTTTGGTTAGTATGCTCGCTAAGATTTTTCAATCTTATGCCTACATATTCTTGTTTAATGAAAGAGGGAAATCAGAGCGATCGTAGTTCCTCCTATTCTATGGGAAGAAAATGTTGTTTTGGTGTCTTGTTCAAAGCCCAAGACGTGAACCTAAAGGGAGTAAATGTATCTTGTTCAAAGCCCAAGATGTGAAGCTGAAGGGTTTTGGCTTGAGAGAGAATTTGGCATCTCTAAAGAAGAGTTGTTTATGTTTGTATGCTGTGAGCAAGGCACATATTTGATGCTAAAAGGTTGATTCACTTAACCGGGGTTTTCCTTATACGAAGCCTAAGAGGAGGCTATTGACCCAACAAGAGGGTGCTTTTATATGTGTCTGCTACGAAGCCCAAGACGGAGGCTAAAAGGTTTGTGACCCAACAGGAGGGTCTTTTATACTCAACAAGAGAGTGTTTTGTATCTCGTATGAAGCCCGAGATGGAGGCTGAAAGGTTTGTGACCCAACAAGAGGGTCTTTTATACTCAACAAGAGATTGTTTTGTATCTCGTACGAAGCCCGAGATGGAGGCTGAAAGGTTTGTGACCCAACAAGAGGGTCTTTTATACTTAACAAGAGAGTTATTTATATCCCGTACGAAGCCTGAGATGGAGGCTGAAAGGTTTGTGACCCAACAAGAGGGTCTTTTATACTCAACAAGAGAGTGTTTTGTATCTCGTACGAAGCCCGAGATAGAGGCTGAAAGTGTTAGCTCTGCTGGAGAGAATCATTGTACAAAGCCCAAGAGGAGGCTATGTTTGTTGGTGACTGTTTCAGTTTAGTGACATGTCCAGTATGTTGGATAAAAGAGAAAATTAGTTCTTATAAAGGGACTGATTAAAGGTAAGGTTGTGCTTTGGTATTGATCAGAGAATCAGGGTTATTTCCTGTTCTTTAAGGAAATGGGAAATCCCAAGGGTATTGAGACTGTCCAAGTCTACTGGTGTTTTGAGAAATCGATTCTCAGATAGTGAAGGATCTTTGTATGATGCCCAAGAGAAGGCTGGTATGTTAAGAGATGAAGGTCAACCTATTAACTGGTCTAACACTTGACTCAGAAAGACAGCTCTAGCAAATTAATGACTAGGTTCTTTTCCTATACCTGTAGAGGTCTCTGGGTCCTTGTACTAAGCCCAAGAGAAGGCATGAGAGCTTATAAGAAGGCGAAGGGTCCTTGTACAATGCCCAAGAGGAGGCAGGGATGCTTTTAGGAAGCCTGTGGGTCCCCAAACCCCGAGAAGTTCAAGACTTGATATTCACCGAGAATAGATCAAGCCAGGAAAGTCTGAGAATTCGGAAGAAACTCAAGAGATGCCATTCACGGAGAAAAGATCATCTCTGGGGAGTTAGAGTTTCTTTGAGAATTTATAAGGGTGACAGTCTGAGAAAGGGTTCACTAAGAATGATGTCTTTCACGTCTCCATATTGTTTAATCCCAAGAGGAGGGAAGACTGTATCTGGTAATCCTATGGGGATCTAGTTTTGTTTGTATTTAAGAGTGACCAATAGGGCTTTACCTAGTGCTAGACGTAGTTGCCGGGGGAAAACTCTAAAGAACTATTTGACAAGTATATAAAAGTTTGTGAAAGAAGACTTACAGTGAAACAGCCCCACAATACAGTTATATATATGAAAGCGGTAAATGAAAGCGGATAAACACTTACTCGGTTGTAGAGCTTCCATGCTGTTTTGTTAGTTGTTCAACAAAGAAAGATTTGATAATAGTATTATATTCTAAATCAAAGGAGAAAGTGCTTTGAAAAGATTATTGGGGGCTTACAGCTCAAGGGGAGGCCCAAAGTTTCATCAGCGATTGCACTGTTGTTTGAATTTGTACAGGGACTTATACAAGTGACTGAGGCCCAAAAAGGTTTTCTGTACAAAGGGATGGGTCTTACACTCTATTAGAGGCCCAAGGATTTACTTTTGTACAAGGGATGGGGCTTACAACTCAAGGAGATGCCCAGGGTTATTTGTTTCTGCACTGGCGATCACACCGAGGTTTTTGAAAACCCAGTGGGTCTTATACAATATCTGAGGCCCAAATTATTTTGGCTTCAAAAAGGGGTTGGGTCTTACACTCTATTAGAGGCCCAAAGGAGTTTTTGTACAAGTGATGGGGCTTACAGCTCAAGGAGAGACCCAGTTGATTTTGTTAAAAAGGCAACGATCGCGCCGTTGTTTTTGAAAATACAGTGGGACTTATACAATGACTGACGCCCAAAAAGTAGTGTACTTACAAAGGGATTGGGTCTTACACTCTAATAGAGGCCCAATGAGTGTTTGAAAATGATTTGTGAGGGTGAAAATAAAAGAAACCCTAATTTTTGTTTTCCTTTAAAAGTAAATATTTAAAGAAAATCAAAATAAAATGATAAAAATACCAAATAAGTTTGAATAAAACCATTTGTGATTTTTTTTAAGGTTTGAAAAATGAGGTTTTAATCACAAGATGATTTAGAACTCATTTGGTTTTGATTTTCAAAGTAAATATTCACTTTTAAATGTTTAAAAACAATTAAAAATGAATTTATTCACAAAAATACTAATTATATTAAATAACTAATATAAATTTGATTTTTTTTGTGGAATAAAATATTTCAACATTTTTGTGATTTTGTGCAAAAAGAACCAATAAAAAATAATTAAAATTGAGGGAGTTATTGATTTTTCAAATCATTAAAAATAATAAGAAAAACAATAAAAAGTGAAAAAATAACAAAAAGAGGATCTGGGGCGAGGGGGATTCGAACCCCAGACCTCTTGTGTATAGGGCGTGCGCCTTACCACTGGGGTGGCGATACATCCATTGATTGAAACACTACCACAAATATACAAGGCTTGCCTTGTTTTTGGCCTGGCCCAAGACAAGGCAAGGCAAGATTTTGGTTGAAAACGTGAAGGCCATAACTTTCTCATTTCTCCATGGATTGGGACAAAACTTAGGTCTATCCTGCCTAGAATTTCACAAGGAATCCAATGGTGGTGGTGTTTTTTTTCAGATCATGCTCCTATTGAAAAACCCGATAGTGGTTTTGAAATAGGCCATGATTTGCATTTTCTGTGCCATATCTTGGTCCAAGCATGAATTACATGATAAATTGGTGCAAACACAACACATATAACATGTATAAGAGATGCATGATCCGTGGACATCAAAAGAAAGCATGATTCAAAGAATCCAAGTTGTGATGCTTACCTCTTTTTGGAGCTTTTGTGCAATCTGCCCAGAGCTTTGTTCCAGAAATGATTTGATGCTTTGGACACCCTCAAATGATCTCTTAGAAGCTTTTAGGATGGTTGGAATCAGCTGGAAACCTCAAGAACAAGTTTGAGCTCTTTCTTGCAAAAGGGGAAAAAGTGGCCAAAATAGCAACTCTCTCAAATGGTGTTCCAGATGTGTGGCATCATTTGGGACTGTTCAAGGATGATATATGGAGTGTGTTTGAGGTTTTATCTGGTTTGGAAAGTGACTGAATCAAGACATGGCTTGAAAAATGCACAAAAGTCCTATTTTGAGGTTTTGAGAGGTGACTTTGTGATTTTAGTGTTACAGGTCACTTGTGAGAGTTTGGACAACTTAGATATGATATATTGGATGTGTTTGGATCATGAGCTGTGGTGGAATTGCTCTCTAACTCGAAAACTCAGAGTTACCTTGCTAAATAAGGTATTTTTGCCTAGAGAAAGAGATTTTGAGGAAAGCAAGTGTTGTAGTGCTTTGGTGTACTCAAACTGAACACAATTGAACTCTATTTATAGCAGAGCAAGTTTGTTTTGGCTGCAATAGTGAATGGAAACTGCAGCAGAGGTTTGGCCAATGTTGAGCAATGAGAATCCAAGTCTCCTCTAGCCATTGACTAGAGGTTAGGGCATAGGCTGCTGGTTCCCTTGGTCTTGGATAAGTCTTGACTGAATTCAGTTGGGAATGGCTCAGTCCATGCCACCTTTAGGCATTTCTAGGTTTGGCATGCTACTTTTGGTTCCAAAGACTTGGGAGGCTGATGGATCAGGGTGTGTCTCTCCTTGGTCTCCCCTTGAGGTGTTCAGATGGATAGAATTGTTTGCCCTTTGCAAAATTTGAGCAAATCGAGCAAACTCTAAAATCTGCCTTTCCATGACCGTTTGCAGCAAGGCATATTGGCATTGTCATATCTCATGGCTCAAGTGGACTTTGATGGAGTTCTTGGCCATTTTGGAAAGCCCTCATATGATATAATAACTGTTTGATCATGGTTGGTTTTGATACCTTTTGGATCCAAGTGAAAAATGCCCCTACATTTGGAAAAAGTGAAGGCAGATTCTGACTTAGTGAAAATTTCACTAAGTGTTGGAAAAAAGTGACATTTTCACTTTTTGTGATTTTAATCATTCCATAACTTCAAATCCATGAGGAATTGGAATGAGTTATGTTTGAAGCTTTTGTAGAGGGCCATGAGAGCTACAAATCCAGCTTTGGATGGGGAAAAATGGCCTTGTGGTTTAGGAGTTATGATCCTCCAAAGTTGGTACCCTTGCCAGTTTATTCCACAACTTAGAAAAATTTCTAAGTTGTTATGGTTACCCCTTTTACAAGTTATCCCACTTTTCTTGATTTTTCTCGATGAATGATGATTCCAATCATACATTTGACGTACCCCAAATTTTGACCACTAAGATTTCCCATCATTGTGCAAATCATCAGCACAATATGGATGTACCTTTGTACCTCATTAGTCTCCCCAAAGGTGGGTGAGCATTCACTACAAACAGGATTTAGGGTTTCAAGCCCTCGCAGAGCTCTTAGACAAAGGATCAATCAAGGAATGACATGATCTTCAACTTGTCTAGCCTCTCAAATATCCACAATGGATCAAGAGGACTCCCACTTCAAGGATTAAGCACAAGTTTGCTCCCTTCTAGGTGGATCAAGCCTCAGGATCGCCAGTGTCACCAAATTAGGGTTTAGTCGACTAGGGCCTCCAGATGGAAATTTTCCTCTGGGCATGAGCCAATGCTTCAAAGCATAACCTAAAATGCTCCATGGAACATCATAAACCCCATCATTAAGTCAATTTAGCCTCAGGGGATGCATACATCAAAAATCAGGAATTAGGGTTTCTTGACCTAATTCACCCCTAAGTTGACTTTTGGGACAAATCATGAGACAAGACCTCAATACATGATTTGAGGGTCTCCAACATACCACGTTGATCCATTTGCAACAATGGATTGACCCAAGAAGCTTGAGCAACAAGTTTCAATTTCATCTGAACCACAGTTAGGGTTTCGCGAGAAAAGTCAACTGTAACTTTGACTTTTGACCAGGACATGCTCGCAAGCCGTGGGACACGATTAAATACACCCTATAACACCCATGGAATATGTCCATCAATTTTGATTTAGGTCAAGGACATGATTTCCTAAAGGATCGCACAGTTTGGAATTCATCTGATAAAAAGTCAACTGTGCACAAAAGTCAAACTTTGACTTTTTGAGATTTTTCATGAAAATGGTTTTTTAACCCTAAAATGATGTTAATGTGTGATTGGAATCATCATTCATCAAGAAAAATCAAAGAAAGTGGGATAACTTGTAAAAGGGGTAACCATAAAAACTTAGAAATTTTTCTAAGTTATGAAAAAAAGTGGCAAGGGTACCAACTTTGGAGGATCATAACTCCTAAACCACAAAGCCATTTTTCCCCATCCAAAGCTTGATTTGTAGCCCTCATTACCCTCTACAAAAACTTCAACTAGACCTAAGTCCAATTCATTAAGGATTTTGAGTTATGCTTGGATCAAAATGGCTAAAAACTTAAAATTGACATTTTTCAGCACTTAGCCAAAATCTGCCTTGTAATTTCAGCACAATGTCCCAACTTCAAGGCTGTTTTTCTCCATGATCCAAGTTGAACCAGGTCTAGGACCAAACATCAAAGTTGAAGTACGTCATCTAAGCTTTCCGAAAAGTCCTAGAACGTCCATGTAGCATACTCGAGCAGGGAGTTATGGATCTTACAAAAAGGCTTGCTGAAGCTGAATTTTTCAGGGGCAGATTTGTACATTTTGTGTGCCACACGAATTTTCAAGCCTTGTCATCAGTTTGGACACATCTAAGGATCAAATCCAAGTGGGATGATCTGATCCATGAACCTCCCAAGTCCAAGGAACAAAGAAAAGCATGCCAAAGCCTAGAAATCACTAAAAGAGGGACAAAACTCCAATTTTGGTTTGGAGCATTTAATGGATGCTTAGAGGTGGCATGTACTGAGCCATTCTCATCTGAAATCAGTCAAGACTTATCCAAGACCAAGGGAACCAGCAGCCTGTGCCCTAACCTCTAGTCAATGGCTAGAGGAGACTTGGATTTTCATTGGCCAACATGGAACAAACACCTGCTGCAGTTGCCATTCACTGTGGATCCCAAAACAAACTTGCTCCACTATAAATAGAGCTCATTTGTGTTCAGTTTGAGTACACCAAAGCCATCAAACAGATGATTTCCTCAAATTCTCTCTTTCACTCCAAAATGCCTTCTTTAGTAAGGAAATTCTGAGTTTTTGAGCTAGAGAGCAATTCCACTCAAACTAATCACACACACACCTCATATATATCATATGTAAGCTGTGTAAACCATCAAAAATGACCTGTAATCATAACATCACAAAGTCACCTCTCAAAACCTCAAAATGACACTTTTTTGCATTTTTCAAGCCATGTCTTGATTCAGTCACTTTCCAAACCAGATGAAACCTCAAACACACTATAAATATCATCCTTGAACTGTCCCAAATGGTGCCACACATCTGGAACACCATTTGAGAGAGTTGGCATTTTGGCCGTTTTTGATCATTTCGCGAGAAAGTGCACAAACTTGCTCCAGAGGTTTACAGCCGATTCCAACCATCCTAAAAGCTTCTAAGAGGTCATTTGAGGTTGTCCAAAGCATCAAATCATTTCTGGAACAAAGCACTTGGAAGGTTGCCCAAAATCTCCAAAAAAGAGGTAAAATTCACAACATGAATTCTTTGAATCATGCTTTCCTTTGTTGTCCACATACATGCATCATATTGAATAATTCTTGAGGCAAAAATGTAGTCCTTAATGTGTATGTTGTGATCCTCCCACTGTTTGCATTTTGACATGTTTTTATGTGGAATTTTGTTATTTCAAAACCATGTACAATTCTGTTTTTTTTCATTGGTGTGTTCTATACATTAAGTTTTAGTTTGCATGAGTAACACCATTGGATTCCTTGCGAAAAATTGGTCAAGATAGGTTTTTACGGATTTCAATTCCGATGAAAATTAAGAGAGTTACGCGCGTTGGAAATTTTACGCGAAACGCCGTCGAATTAACGATGGTGGTTCTTTTTTTTGCTTTGTACAGTGAGTTTCTGAGTGCGTGAATAATACCATTAGATTCCTTACGAAAAATCGGTCAAGATAGGTTTTCACGGATTTCAATTCCAATGAAAATTGAGAGAGTTACGCGCGTTGGAAATTTTACGCGAAACGACGTCGAAAACACGTGCAGTTTTGGTTTTTTTATTTCTGCGTTTTGTGTGTTAATTTTATGTGCGCGTGAGTAATACCATTGGATTCCTTACGAAAAATCGGTCAAGATAGACTCTTGCAGATCTTGATTCGGTTAAAAATCGAGAGAGTTACGCGTGTTAGAAATTCGACGCGGAACGATGTTTTTACAACGTAGCAGCTCTGGTTTTTTTATCGCTGCGTTTTATACGTTGAGTTTCAGCGTGTATGTGTGATACCATTGGATTCCTTGCGAAAAATCGGTCAGGATAGGCTCTTGCGGATCTTGATTCGGTTAAAAATCGAGAGAGTTACGCGCGTCGAAAGTTTGGCGCTGAACGATGTTTTTAATCGATAGCAGTTTTTGTTTTTTAATTTCTGCGTTTTGTGTGTCGATTTTCCGTGTGCGTGAGTAATACCATTGGATTCCTTGCGAAAAATCGGTCAGGATAGGCTCTTGCAGATCTTGATTCGGTTAAAAATCGAGAGAGTTACGCGTGTTGGAAATTCGATGCGGAACGATGTTTTCAAAACGATAGCAGTTTTGGTTTTAATTTCTGCGTTTTGTGTGTCGATTTTCCGTGTGCGTGAGTAATACCATCGGATTCCTTGCAAAAAATCGGTCAGGATAGGCTCTTCCGGATCTTAATTCCGATAAAAATTCAGAGAGTTATGAATGTTTGAAATTTGATAAAAACGTGTTGAAAATTAAAGTTTCGGTACTCGTTTTTACCCAAAAAGAAATGTCGGAGATGATATTTTGATATCTTTCCTCTTTTTCTTACTTTTTATTTTCAAAACTCAACCAATTTTTTTCACATAGCAAAAAATCATCATTTTCCAATTCATACCCCATAATATTTTAATCCACAAAAAATCACAAAAAAAAATATTATTTTTAATATATTTAAAAATAGTGTTTTATATTGTTTTAAATGCTTTTAAAATGATTTTTTTTTTCTTGATTTTTAAAACCAAAATGATTTTAAATATTTATGTTGATAAAATATTTTTTTTCGTAAACTTTAATCATTATTTAATGATTTTATTTGATATTTTTATCATTTTTTTACTTAATTTTTCTTGAAAAAATGCCTAAAAAATGAAATTGGGGTTTTCTTTGATTTTCACCCTAACAAATCTTTTTCAAACTCTTTGGGTCTCTATTAGAGTGTAAGACCCAATCCCCTTTTAACCAAAACAATTTTGGGCCTCACTTATTGTATAAGTCCCTCTGCGTTAAAAGAAAACTTCGGCGCGATCGCCATTTTCAAACGAAAATCAACTGGGCTTCTCTTTGAGCTGTAAGTCCCATTTCTTTTCATTTTTTAACACTTGGGCCTCTATTAGAGTGTAAGACCCAACCCTTTTCTAACGAAACAATTTTGGGCCTCAGCTATTGTATAAGTCCCGATACGTTAAAAATCTCGGCGCGATCGCCATTTTCAAACTGAAAATATTTTGGGCCTCTCCCTGAGTTGTAAGCCCCATCTTTTGTACAAAAATACACTTTGGGCCTCTAATAGAGTGTAAGACCCAACCCCTCTTTTTCATATTTTCTTATTTTTCATATTGTTTTTTAATGATTTGGAAAATTAATAACTCCCTCAATTTTGATTATTTTTTATTGGTTCTTTTTCTGAAAAATCACAAAAATAGTAAAATATTTTATTCTACAAAAAAATCAAATTTATATTATTTATTTAATATATTTGGTATTTTTGTGAATAAATTCATTTTTAATTGTTTTTAAGCATTTTAAAAGTGAATATTCATCTTGAAAATAAAGACTATGGGCCTCCCCTCGTGTTGTAAGCCCCATTTCTTTTCTTTAAACTCTTTGGGCCTCTAATAGAGTGTAAGACCCAACCCCTTTGTAAATACCAAAATTTTTGGGCCTCAGTCACTTGTATAAGTCCCACGGTGTTTCCAAAAACTCGGCGCGACCGTCGCCCTTTTCAAAATTAACCATTGGGCCTACCCTCGAGTAGTAAGACACATTTCTTTTCTTAAAACTCACTTGGGCCTCTTGAGAGAGTGTAAGACCCATCCCTTTGTACAGAAAACCTTTTTGGGCCTCAGTCACTTGTATAAGTCCCTCTATACAAATTCAACAGTGCGCTCACTGATAAAACCCTGGGCCTCTCCTTGAGCTGTAAGCCCCAAATCCTTTTATTTCAAAGCACTTTCTCCTTTGATTTTGAATATACTGTTGTTTTCAATCTTTCTTTGTTGAACAACTAACCAAACAGCATGGAAGCTCTACAACCGAGTAAGTGTTTACCCGCTTTCATTTACCGCTTTCATATGTATATAACTGTATTGTGGGGCTGTTTCACTGTAAGTCTCCTTTCACAAACTCATATACATATAACTGTATTGTGTGGCTGTTTCGCTGTAAGTCTTCTTTCATAAACTCATATCAACTGTGTAATAATAGTATAGATATTTAGAGTTTCCCTGGCAACTACGTCTAGAACTAGGTGACGCCGTTTCGTTTATTCGTTGAAATAGACAACTAGATCCCCAATAGGATCACCAGATACAGTCTTCTCTTTGGCTGTCCTCATTAGGAATTGTCAAGAAACTCTACTCCCCAAGATGAATGTCTTCTCCGTGAATGGCATCTTTGAGTTTCTTCCAAATTCTCGAACTTTCCTGACTTGACCTATTCCTTGTGAATAGCTTGCCTTGAATTTCTCGGGGTTTGGGGACCCACGGGCTTCTTAAAAGCATCGGCCTCCTCTTGGGCATTATACAAGGACCAGCGGGCTTCTTAAAAGCAACCCCGCCTCCTCTTGGGCTTCGTGCAAGGACCCTACGGCTTCTTAGAAGTATTCACAGCCTCCTCTTAGGCTTCGTATAATGATCTCTTCCTCCGGGAATGATAGCCTCCTCTTGGGCTTAATATAAGGACCCGTCGGCTTCTTAAAAGTTTCCAGCCTCCTCTTGGGCTTCGTACAAATTGTCCCGACGACCTCCTAGAGGTATAGGAACAGAACTTAGTCATCTTCATAGAACAGTCCTTTCAAAGAGTCTACTACTGTTTCTCAAAGCATAGTACAAAAGATGAAACTCTAGACTCGGATAGTCTAACTTCCTTGAGTCTCAAAGACATTCTCAAGTGACCCCTTCGTTAAATAGGAAGGAAACCCGCAGACTTGGACAATCTCAATACCCTTTGGATTTCCCGTTTCCTCAAAGAGAAGGAAATATCCCTGATCATCAAATCAAATCCCTGAGTACAGTGTTGTTCATATAAGAACTAATTTTCTCTTTAAAATCAGTATACTGGACCTGTCACTTAACTGAAACAGTTACCATAGCCTCCTCTTGGGCTTTGTTCAATGATTCTTCCCAGCAAAGCAAATGTTTAGCCTCCATCTCGGGCTTCGTACGAGATACCAAAATTATCCCCAATGGAGTCAAACAACATTTAGCCTCTCTCTCGGGCTTTGTACGAGACACATAAGAGACTCCCTCGTTGAGTCAATCACCCCTTTTGCCTCTATCTCGGGCTTCGTACGAGATACAAAGGCTCTCTTGTTGAGCCAATCAAACTTTTAGCCTCCATCTCGGGCTTCGTAGGAGATACAAAAACACTCTCTTGTTGAGTATAAAAGATTCTCCTATTGAGTCAACCCTTTTAGCCTCTCTCTCGGGCTTCGTACGAGACACATAAAACTCCCTCTTGTTGGGCCAATAGCCTCCTCTTAGGCTTTGTATAAGAAAACCACTGGTTGACCCAATCAACCTTTTAGCATCAAAGTTGTGCCTCGTTCACAGTACACAAACATCAACAACTCCTTTCCCTTCATCTAATCGCTGTAACCAGCAAGCCTCTGGATCATCTACATCCATGCAACTGTCCCTCTTTTAGCATGAGAAATTCCTAAGGAAAGATAGCATTGCTCTACACTGAGTTAAAGTCTTCTCCTTCAGGTTAAAATCCCCTTTAAAGGAAAATATGGCATTGCTAGGATCCGCGTATCCCGGTTAAAGTAATTCTCCTTTATAACCAGTCACCCAACAGTTGGGACAGACAAACCCTTCTTTAGAGATGACAAATTCTCTCTACAGCTGAGGTCTTTCAGCTTCACGTCTTGGACTTTGAACAAGACACAAATAGACTTTTCAGCTTCACATCTTGGGCTTTGATCAAGATACAAATCACCTTTCGCTTCACGTCTTGGGCTTTGAACAAGACACCAAAAACACCCATTTCCTCCCATAGAATAGGAGGAACTACGAACGCTCTGATTTCCCTGTTTCGGTAAACGGGAATACGTAGGCATAAGATCGAAAGAAAATATCTTAGCGAGTGCAATCAATAAAAAACCAAAATCCCATACTCTCACTTACCTATCAAAAAGCACCAGTCCTAACATCCTAATCCTTGTTCCCCGCTAGAAACCTTCTGCCCAAATAAAAAGAAAGAACACCGTATTGGCGAAAATACAAATAACCAGTACAAAGGCCCCCCCACATTGATAGCATTCGTAACCTAACAGACCGCTGTTTAAACTCAGTATGCAAAGCAGGGTTAATTGGAGACATCTATTTCCCTTCCTTATTCAGCTCACAATAGGATAAAAAATGAATCGACCTGTAGTCAAAGCTCAAACCGCAGAGAGCGACCAGCGCTTAAGAACCGCGTCCAAAATCGCTCGCTACAACATTAACATCATTTTAGGGACAAAGAACCATAGTTGTGAAAAATCTCAAAAAGTCAAAGTTGACTTTTGTGCACAGTTGACTTTTTATCAGATGAATTCCAAACTGTGCGATCCTCTATGAAATCAAGCCCTTGACCTAAATCAAACTTGATGGATTGAATTCATAGGTGTTATAGGGTGTATTTAATCATGTCCCAAGGTTTGGGAGCATTTCCTAGTCAAAAGTCAAAGGCAAAGTTGACTTTTTCCTTGAAACCCTAATTGTGGTTCTGATGAATTTGAAACTTGTTGATCAAGCTTCTTGGATCAATCCATTGTTGCAAATGGATCAATGTGGTGTGTTAGGGACCCTCAAATAATTCCTTGAGGTCTTGGCTCATGTTTTGTCCCAAAAGTCAACTTAGGGGTGAATTAGGTCAAGAAACCCTAATTCCTGATTTTTATTGTATGCATCGCCCGAGGAAAAATTGACTTGATGATTGGGTTCATGATGTCCCATGGAGCATTTTAGGTTATGCTTTGAAGCATTGGCTCATGCCCAGAGGAAAATTTCCATCTGGAGGCCCTGGTCGACCAAAACCCTAAATTGGTGACACTGGCGATCTTGAGGCTTAATCCACTTGGACTATTGATGCCTTGTGCTTAATCCTTGATGTGGGAGTCCTCTTGATCCATTGTATGTTTGAGAGATTAGACAAGTTGAAGATCATGTCATTCCTTAATTGATCTTTTGTCTAAGAGCTCTGAGAGGGCTTGAAACCCTAATTTTGATTGTAGTGGATGCTCACCCATCTTTGGGGAGACTAATGAGGCATAATGATACACCCATATTATGATGATGATTTGCACAATGATGGGAAATCTTAGTGGTCAAAATTTGGGGTATGACAGATGCCCCTATTTAATCTTCTTGGACCCGAATGTGTGAATGTCGAAGGTATTCGGGCATTCGGGGTGCAAGACGATTAAATATCGGAATACCAGAAATTTTGATGGTGGATATGAAAGGTAGCTTACGCATTCATCTTCTTTTGCTAAGCGATGATGCTTAGAGAAGGTAAAACTTCCCCTCGATCCTGGCCTTCAGCCAAGGAACTGGTCTCAGTTTCTGAAATAAACTTCCCCTCGATCCTGGTTTCCTACCAAGGAACTGGTCTTAGTTTCAAAAATAAACTTCCCCTCGATCCTGGTTTCCTACCAAGGAACTGGTCTTAGTTTCTGAAACAAACTTCCCCTCGATCCTGGTTTCCTACAAAGGAACTGGTCTTAGTTTCTGAAATAAACTTCCCCTCGATCCTGGTTTCCTACCAAGGAAATGGTCTAAGTTTCTTTTGTCAATAAACTTTCTTGATAAGGGACGCTATGCGTAGAGGTTTTCCTCAAACTTCTCGCTGAATTTTCCTAGGGAGATGCCATTTGATGGAAAAAAATTGATGTCAGAGTTGCTGGGGAACCCAGTCGTTTGAATTGTAGAGGTATACAAACTTCTCTGTTTGGAGACGCCATTTGTCGACTCTACTGGGGAAAGCAAGTCTCTTGAGAGACTGCTGTCGCTTGGGTATATTACATCATACTTTCCTCGGAGATCTTCTCGGAGAAAGGCCATATGATATGATCCAATTTTTGAGGTGCCGATGACCTTTTTGTCAGTGGATTTTTCGGAGAAAAACTGCCATATTGTCGAATTTCTGATTAAGAGGCTTTCTCTGGGGATTTTCCTTAATCCGGGAAAGCGAAGACATCATCTTCAATGGCGAAGAGTGACGTTGGCTGAAGGTTCTCTTGTTCTTCAGAGGTTTAAGTTATCAAAGTGGTTGAGGACCAATTCTAATCCATAAATAAATTGGAGGAGAGAGATTGTTCAGACGCAACAATTCCTGACGAGGAAAGGACTGACAACTCGATTGAGATGACTTCTATCACTAGGGGATAAGACCGACTAGAGAGATAGTGATGCCATATGAATATGAATGTAAATCAATAATGCATGATGTATGTATGTATATGCTGACAAAACTGACGCGACATACAGACTAGTGGATGAACACGCCTGGATACTCGGCCACTGCGGGGGATGAAGAGGTACCACTGGGTTCAAAATAGCAATTCTGCCTTGCTTAGGGGAGATAGTTCCCGTGGGGAACAACCTTTGGTCGGGCTTAGGAGGTAAGAACTCTGCCGGGGGGTGTCAGATGGAACATTTGCATCCAACACAGTTGACCCTTCATTCAGGCATACTGGTTTAGAAGGAGTACTTTGATTCTGCACTTTGAAGCTCGATTACTTCTTGAGAAGTGATCGATGTTCTTTCGATGTTCAACAGTCGAAAAAAAATTGCCATCTTTATTTTAAAAGCAAAAAGTTTGACAAGTAAATTCGTTTTTGTTTTATTTCAAGAATCGTTGATTATATTAAAATGTCATTCTATAAAGCTAAAACAAATAAGAATTATAAACAAAAGCACAAGGGCTCAAATTTTATTGATAGGATGGAAATTAGCCAGACGCGTGATCCCATAGAGTATTTACAAAGTTAGAAAATGGTAATTTTAAGGGAAAAGGGCTACATTGAAACATAACGACCGCTATCCTTCTACCAACTTTGAATTCTGGACATCCTGAGCTTCTGTCGAAGATGACCTTGACTGGAGTTTTTCCTGATGGTGTAACTGTTGTTGAGGAATTTCCCCTGTTGAACATAGTTACTTGCCATTAATCCCTAACTTTTTCCTGGATTGTACTTTGAGATTTCCAATCTGTAGCACCCCAAAATTTGACCTACCTTTTTTCTAACCTTTTTCTGGCTTATGTTCGCACTCATTTGCATCATTAGGCCATAGTTCATAATCATGTCATGACATTGGTTCTTGAGGCAGGCGATCGAAGGAATTTTCTTATTACCAGTGTTTGCCCTATTCAGGGGTGATTCAGCAAGTCATCAGGGTACATCAAGAGCTTAGGGTTCTCCTATTTTAGAGGATTCATCAGAGGCGGTGGGCCAAAGGTTCATTGGTGTGAATTAGAGTTTGGTTCTTTCTCAGTTCAAGTCATCGCTTCCTCAGTGCGCATTCAAGGAGGATTAAGGTTTCTCATTCATGGGTTGAACTTGTGGACTGCTTATCAGTTGAGATTCTTCAATGAAGGTGTGGATTCAATAATCAATGCAAGGTTTCCAATTGATTCAAATGGTCGTTGCAATTTGTTCATGGTAGCTGTGCTTATTTTATCAGAGGATATTGGAAGAAGTGTGAGTGTGGTTTCTGGATTAAAACCAGTCAAGGTGTTCGTTAGTGGAAATGTCAATGGAGGGCTTATACAAGTTCAGCATTAAGTCATTTTTCATACTTCTAAACATTTTTATTAATTTCCATTTCTATTAATTTCCATAATATCCATTTCAATACCCATAACCCATATTAGAATTCATTTCGACCCATGGCTATTTTAGATCCATTTCACATTACCAACCAAAAACCATTTTTATCCATATTAATATCCACATCATAAACCATTTCTTTAACCATTTTCTAAACCCATTTTACCATATTCAATCCAATATCCATCCTTTATCCATTCTTCAAACCAATTTTAAGCTATTATCCATATCCATTAATATTTCTAAACATCAAAATCCATTTTTATGCATTATCCAATTTTCCATATTTTCCAATAGCCATTTTTATCATAGTATATGACATAGCCCATGATACAATTAGTATTCCAAAGTTACATAAAGTATACACGGCCACTCATTCACTACATGACCAAACAAAAGCCACTTCGTGCATTTTGACAAGCCAAGCCATTACGTACACAAGTTGGACCCCACGTTGGCAGAAAACCATTCATAATATCTTCTATACAAATTCAGTTGCAAAACTCATAACAGAAAAAGAAGAATAAGGCACAGCATTGCAAATAACGCGTGACAACAATTAAACAACAGAATTTCACAAGAGTTTCTCAACAGAATTTCATTTTACAAAATTCTCAGCATATATTGACAGAACGTGAAAATACAATGGCGGGAAAGGGATTACAAAGCAATTGAAAACCAAGTTCTAACAGAATTTTACAAACTCCAACAAACTCTAACTGAATTTCAACTGAAAATCCTATTCTACCCTTCCCAATTTATGGTATAAAAGTGGATCCGCACCAATCTTCATCTTCTTCAACGATCATTCTGCATAATCTCTCAATTTCTCTTCACCTCCATTCACTCTGCAATTTCCCCCATCTCCTAAAACGGAACGTCTTCAAGCTCCTGGTTCTCTCCTTCTCTGAATTCTGCATCTGAGAACTCATTACGCCGCAACCTTCAATTCCATCATTGCATCTTCATCATTTTCAATTTCAACAACCTTTCGCATCGATTCAAAATCATTCATAACCTGCAACTCTGCGTCAAGAACAACTCATAACCTGTTCCGTAGCAACAACGTGAAGGGAAACTGAAAGAAGAATTCAGAAATTCGTTTCAACACCACAGCAACAACAAACTCCACATCAGGTCAGAATCGCGAGCCGTTCAGAAAAGAAGAAGAATTCAGATACTCAATTTTCAACAATGTAAGGTTTAGCAAACTTCCGTAAATCAAAGTTTAGACACACCTGAGGAAGCTTCAATTAAGACGAAGAGAAGCCGCAAGTTGCTGAATAAAGCAGAGAGGAATTTGGAGCTTTCGGATTTTCGTATTTTAGCGTCGCCGTTAAAGACCCGACGGAGGAGCTCCGTTAGGTAAGGTTCTTAATGCTCTAACTGTATTAGCTGCTTGAAAATTTGTATAAACCATTAGATTCATTTTGCTTTTGCGTTCTCTGTTGAATCTCGTGCATTCCCGTTCTGTTGAGCTTTTCTGTTGTTGGCGTTGAACTTTGTTTGAGTGTTTCGGTGATGGTTGATCTTGTTGCGTGGCCAAGTTTTGGTTGTTTTGACATCGGATTCGGAGAGAGGATGAGAGGAGAAGATCTGGCGCGACGGAGCGGTGACTAGAACATCATCACGATGACGACTTTATTGAGTGGATGCTGAGAGGAGTTTCGTTCAAGGTGCGACGTCGTTTTGATGGTGGCGGTGTGTTGAAGAGGAGGTCTTAGCGATCGAGAACGATGGGGGCAAGTAGAGCTTCCGATGAAGCTTGTTGAGAGAGGGTTACGAGAAGGAGTTGACGAAGAAAATGGTGGTGTAAGGTTGGACAAAGAGGGAAGACGGAAGGAGTTTAGGCGAAGCAGACGAGAGAGCCGTGAGAAAGTGTGGCTGATGGCGGTGAGGTTTGTTGAGGATGAAGGATGAGTTCCGGCAAAATGAGGAGGTGCGGTGGTGCGTTGAGTGAAAGAGAGAGTGACTGCTGAGTCCTCTAGGGTTTTTTCTTAAAACTAATTATGCTTTAATCGGACTGGGCCTAAGCCCATGTTGTTTTCTTATTCACTCCCTCTGTTTCCCCTCCTTTTGTGATTTCAGTTTATTTTAGTCCTTGGGCCTGCTGTTTAGAAACCCACACGAATTGTTTTTCGCACCTCATATGATTCCATCTGTACCCCCTTTTGGCTGAAGAAAATTCTTGGGCTCAACATGTAAAGCCCAACGCCTTGAAGCTCTCCTCACACCTCCGATTTCCACTCGCACCCCTGGCTTCTTTACAAATGCACTTGGGCTTAACGTTTAAGGCCCATGCGCCTGCTGACAACTGAGTTCCTATCCGCACCCCAGTTTTTCTGCTGCACCCTTCCTTTTTATTTTGATTTAGTTTTATTTTCAAATTAATTTCATCCTTTTGATTAGAGATTAAATAAATATAATTTTAGATTTATATTTTAGAAATTAGATTTTTGATTAGAGAATTAGAATTTAATTTTGGTTTTGTTTTTAATTCTTAATCATAATTTTAGAATTAGATTTTTAGGAATTAACTTGAACAAACAATAGATTTAGATATTAATTTTAGGATTAATCTTAGTATTAATTTTAGACTAACTTTTACTTAGAATTTAATCTTGCTTAATTAGCATTTTAATTTTGTGGATATTCTTGAATAATTTTAAATCTTGATTTTGACATTCATTTTGATTAATTTCTGATTAATACTTGAGTTGTCTCTTTTACTTGTCTTTCTCTTTTATGAATAGCATGATATAATTCTATGTGTAGAATTTCCTCACATCCCTTTGGGATCCTAGCTCAACTTTAATCTTTGATTAAAGTGGGGTAGGATAAGCATTAGGTAGTGTTATCCCTATTTTCCTTTTAGACGTAGGTTTCTCATACAACACTTAACCTTTAGGATCATCCATGTATGACAACTTTAGGGTTTGAGTCTTAGTCTCCCTCATTAGATTTTACCTTTCTTAACCCTTTGAGTCTCTCTTCTTCTCACCTCAAAACAAAATAAAAAACACTTAATAAAGGCATAACCTGTATTGTATTTGAGCCTTTCATGTGAGAATAAGGAGGTGAGGGGTCTTCTCTCACTTTCTTAGAATGTTTAGCATACGTCCCGTCTTGGGTCGATATGTGAGGCATTCGATCCTACGTGAAGGACTTAAATACAATATGTGTTACAAAACACCAAATAATCAAGACACTTCTTCTTAAAAGACAAAAACAAACAAATTTCTCTTCTCATCTTCTTCATGTTATTCCTTAAGGACTCGTCATGTCCGTTCTACCGCAAACAGGTAACGCCTAAGTCTCCATAGAGCGAGCTGCAACACCTAAACTGCTAGGACGCGAACGTTGACGTATTCCACTAAAAAACACAAACAATTTTCCCTTAGCTGAGGGGAACTACGTTACTCTGATTCTCATGTTCCCGATGAGATACGTAGGCAGTGGGGTAGGGCCCATTCGAGCACTTCTTTTATTTTCCCTACATTTGTTTCTCCTTCTCTCGCCTTTCCTTTTCCAGTTCTCCAGCTAGCAGTTCCTTTTCCAGTATCCTTTTCTTACACCCTTTGATTGAAGCAGCAAGCGTGGATCCCATCGGGTACGATGGACGCGTGGGGGTGCTAATACCTTCCTCGCGCTTAACCGACTCCCGAACCCAGATCTCTTGGTTGCAAGACCATGCTCTATCCTTCCCCTCAGGTTTATGCAGTGTTTACTTTTCCTCTCTTGGGATAAATACACATTACTGGCGACTCTATTTCGGTGCCACTTTCGCGTTTGTACTTGGATGAAAATCCCGGGAGCGACACAATCCACCAGGATGATTTTTGCTTATGTCTCTAATTTTTTCCTGGACCGCCCTTTCGGCTTTTCAATCCACCGAGACGTTTTTTTAATTTATTTATTTTATTTAGGTGAAGTATTTCTTGACTTCGTCAACATTCGTGGGGTAGGCAAATTCCTCTCCGTCCATGGTTGCAAGTCCCAAGGCGCCACCTGAGAAAGCTTTCTTAACCACATAGGGGTCGTCATGATTCGGGGTCCATTTGTCCCGAGAATCAGTGAGAAATGATTGTATCTTTTTTAGCACAAGGTCTCCTTTCCTGAAGACGCGAGGTCGAACCTTTTTGTCGAATGCCTTCTTCATTCTTTGTTGATACAGTTGATCGTGGCATAGTGCCGTTATTCTCTTTTCTTCGATCAGATTCAGTTCGTCGTGTCGACTTTGACACCACTCAGCTTCTATAAGCTTAGCTTCCATCAATAACCGGATTGGTGGGATCTCTACTTCTTTGGGGAGCACTGCTTCCATGCCTTATACTAGAGAGAAAGGGGTTGCCCCTGTTGAAGTGCGGACAGATGTTCGATAACCGTGAAGAGCAAAGGGTAGCATCTTGTGCCAGTCTTTGTAGGTTACAACCATCTTTTGAACAATCTTCTTGATGTTCTTGTTAGCCGCTTCTACCGCTCCGTTCATCTTAGGTCGGTAGGGAGATGAGTTATGGCGTTTGATCTTGAACTTTGTGCACAACTCTTTTATCATCTTATTGTTCAATTTAGATCCATTATCAGTAATGATCTGGCTCGGAACACCATAATGTTAGATGAGATTATTTTTGATAAATCGGACCACCACTTGTCGGGTTACATTAGCGTATGATGTTGCTTCGACCCATTTAGTGAAGTAGTCAATGGCTACTAGAATGAACCGATGTCCGTTCGAAGCCTTGGGTTCGATCATGCCAATCATGTCGATTCCCCATATGGAAAAAGGCCATGGGGAAGAGAGAATTTTGAGATGCGTTGGCGGTACATAGATTTTGTCTGAGTATATCTGACACTTGTGACATCTCCTCATCTACGTGTAGCAGTCGGATTCCATGGTCAACCAATAGTACCCTGCTCTGAGAATTTTTCTCGCCATTGTGTGTCTATTGGCATGAGTGCTAAAGGATCCTTCGTGAATTTCTTTTATCAGCATGTCTGCTCCTGGTCTGTCTACACATCGGAGCAAGACCATGTCAAAGTTCCTCTTATAGAGTGTATCACCGCTCAGAAAGAAACTTCCTGCTAGCCTTCTGAGGGTCTTTCGGTCTTTTCTTAGTGCCCCAGGTGGGTACTCTCGTTTCTGAAGGAAGCATTTGATATCGTGATACCAAGGTTTGTCGTCTATGACCGCTTCAATCGTGAAGATGTAAGCGGGCCTTTCAAGGCGCATTATGTCGATCTTTGGTAAGTCGTTCCATTGACCTACACTAATCATGGAAGAGAGAGTGGCTTAGGCATCAGCCATGTGATTCTCTTCACGAGGGATATGATGAAATTTGACTCTGTTGAAGAAGGGTAACAACCTTCTTGCGTAGTCTTTGTAAGGAATCAATCATGATTGGTATGTGTTCCAATCTCCTTTGATCTGATTTATAACCAAGGCTGAGTCGCCATATACATCCAAGTTTTTGATCCTTAAGTCGATCGCTTCCTCGAGCCCCATGATACAAGCTTCGTATTCGGCCTCATTGTTTGTACACTTGAATGTAAGTCTGGCGGTAAAAGGAATGTGGGTACCCTGAGGTGTTATGATGATTGCCCCAATTCCATTTCCGTAATGATTGACAGCTCCGTCAAAGATTAGTCCCCATTGGGAACCTGATTCTGGCCCTTCACTGGGTAGCGGTTCATCGCAGTCTTTCATTTTTAAGTACATGACATCTTTTTCTGGGAAGTCAAACCCGATTGATTCCTGATCGTCAATCAGTTGATGAGCCAAATGATCGGCTAAAATACTCCCTTTAACTACTTTTTGAGTGTGGGACTCGATGTCGTATTCTAATAACAACATCTGCCAACGGGCAATCCTTCCCGTAATTGATTGGATCCATTTCTGAGATTAACCAAGTAGTGTGACGAATCATATACTGGAGAAGACGTTTGGATGCCCAAGCCAGAGCACATCAAGTTTTCTCAAGCATAGTGTACCGAGTCTCACAGTCGGTGAATTTCTTGCTCAGATAGTAAATGGCATACTCTTTCCTTTTTGTTTCGTCTTGTTGGCCAAGTACACAACCCATTGAATCTTCCAAGACTATTAAGTAAATGATCAGTGGTCTTCCTTCCACTGGAGGCGATAGAATCAGTGGGTTCAACAGATATTCCTTGATACTGTCGAAGGCAGTTTGGCAGTCATCTGTCCAAATGCAGTCCTGATTCTTTTTGAGTAATTTGAAGATTGGCGCACACGTCGCGGTCATGAGGAATATGAATCAGGAGATGTAATTCAAATGTCCCATGAATCCTCTGACTTGTTTTTCAGTTTTTGGAGAAGGCATTTCTTGAATGGCATTGACCTTGTCTGGATCAACCTCAATTCCTTTCTGGCTGACGATGAATCCTAAAAGTTTCACTGAGCGGACACCGAAGGTGCACTTGTTGGGATTCAAGCGGAGTTTGTACTTTCTCAGCCGCTCGAATAGTTTTGACAGGTGGGTCACATGATCCTCCTCTGTTTTAGATTTGGCAATCATATCATCGACATATACCTCGATTTCCTTGTGTATCATGTCATGAAACAGAGTAGTCATGGCCCTTTGATAGGTTACCCCGGCGTTCTTCAAACCGAACAGCATCACCTTGTAGCAAAAGGTACCCCACGGGGTAATGAACGAAGTTTTCTCCATGTCTTTCGGTGCCATTTTGATTTGATTATAGCCCGAGAATCCATCCATGAAGGAAAAGACTTTGAACTTTGTTGTACTGCCCACCAGCATGTCAATGTGTGGTAAAGGAAAGTCGTTCTTTGGACTTGATTTTTTCAGATCCCTGTAGTCAACACACATTCTGACCTTTTCGTCCTTTTTCGGGACTCTACGATGTTGGCTAACCATTGAGGATATTCTGATGTGACGAAGAAACCCGCGTCAATCTGCTTTCGTACTTCCTCTTTGATTTTGATGGCCATGTCTGGGTGAGTTCTTCTCAACCTCTGCTTTACCGGCGGACATTCTGACCGTAACGGTAGATGATATTCCACGATGCTGGTATCCAACCCTGGCATGTCCTGGTAGGACAAAGCGAATACATCGGAAAACTCTTTGAGAAGCTTTGTCAAACTTTCTTTGGAAATTGGACTTAGCAGTGCCCCAATCCTGACCTCTTTTCTCTCTTTTTCCGAACCCAAGTTGACTCTTTCCAACGGCTCTTTGTGAGGTTCAATGGACATTTCCTCTCGTCTGAGTAATCGGGAGATCTCCTCTAGAATTTTGTCGTCAACTTCTTTTTCAGCCCCAAATACCGGGAATTCAAAGTTGGGAGAAGGCATCGGATCGTATGTTTCAACGGGGTTTAAATCAAGCCATCTGCATGACGTGATGATTTATGTTTTAGAAGAGATAGAGAGAATGCAAGAGTGCGTGCAATGTATTTTTTTTTACTGCTTGTTTTTATTATTTGAGATGTTTTTTAGGATTACCATTTTCTAAGAAAAGCAAAAAGAGAAAACAACAATTAATGCGGAAATTACAGAACGACGTTATTTTATTTATGAATAAGTCGATTCTTGAAACTACAGCCCTATAAAACATAACTCAGTCCCTTAGGAGAAGCGAAGAGGGATATTTATAGAATGTGAACCCTATCAAAACATCTGTTTCACCTAGGCAGGGTGAAAGGTTAAAGACGGTAATTACTTTGACTTATGGACAAATTTCAGAACATCGACAGCAACCCATTGGCGGCGAACTCCTTGGTGAATCACAAAGTCTAGTACTTTCCTTGATTTGTCTTCAGAAATAACGCCGATTTCTGGTGGAGCAGGATCATTGGAATCTGTCTCCCAGGAAGAGTTGTCGTTGGAGGATTCCTCTGTTATATTTTGCATAGTATTTGTGCTCTCAGGCAAATCTCCCTATCCAGTTGGCTGGATGTCTTCGAACCCGATACGAGAGCTTCCGGGAGCGGTGTATTTGACCAAGTAGTCGAACTTGCCACTCGGTTGTCCTAAGGTGTCACACACCTCTTTGGGACTGGAGGGGTCATCTCCTTCAATGACGTTGACCTCTGGAAAAGCGTAGTGGATGAATTCTAGTCCGGCAAGCTTTGCCAATTCATCGTCGTGCTGTATATTTTCTGAATGACCTGAGTGTTAATCCCATGACATGATGGGGACATATGTATTTTGTTCAATGATGCTTAGCTGATTTCCATTATTCGGCTGATTTTCTTGCCCCGAGTTTCCTAGATACGGCTGCCAGATAGGCAAGCCATCCATTGGGCCATAATAGTCGTGGTCAAAGTTGTCCTTCATTAGAGTGTCCTCCTCTAATGAATTTGGTGGAGCACGACATCCTTCCAGATCACAATCTCCGTATATCACTTTGACATCTGACCTCGGTATATATCTCGAACTTTGTGCCAGAAAGCAAAATGGTATAGGCACCTCTTCCTGAGACATATAACCTTCCTCGTTAAGATAGGACTTCCTTTCCTCATCTGCATTAGAGGAATCTTCCTCGTTGATAGTGTGTACTTCTTGGGACACTGGGTGAAGGAAACCTCCACTGCGGAAGAAGTCCTGAATGGGATGAAAACTTTCATCATTAGCATCTGTCGGGGTGCAGGTCACAGAAAAACCAAGACCCTTCTTTGTTTTATTATTAGTAGGAATGCCAAGCTGTCCCCACCCTTTCATATTGTTTCTTTCAATTTCCTCGAGGGTATATTTGTATGAGGAATTAGAGGTTCCTTTCTCTGATTGATTCTCATTGCTCACCAAAAGTGCTTGGAATTGAGTCCCGACAACCTCCTCGGGTTCTACACAAGTAGATAATGACAGGTTACTCATGATCAAGGCCTGTTCTCCACAAACCATGACGAGTTGATCATTCTTGATGAACTTCAGTTTCTGGTGCAATTTCCAAGTGACTTCCCCAGCCTGGTGTATCCAAAGTCTTCCTAAGAAGCAAATGTATGTCGCCTGGATGTCCATGACCTGGAAAGTGATTAGGAAAGTATGAGGACCGATAGTTATGGGAAGGTCGACTTTGCCGATAATTGCTTTCTGAGATCCGTCAAAGGCTTTGACGATGACCTCACTGCCCCTCATCGGGGGTCCTTTGAATGATAGTCGCAATAAGGTGGACTTTGGCATGACGTTGAGAGCTGATCCGGTGTCTACCAGTACGCTGGCTAAAGCATCGTCCTGACAGTTGACTGTAATATTGAGCGCCATGTTGTGACTTTTGCCTTCTTCCAGAAGTTCCTCATCACTGAACCCTAAGTTGTTGCAGAAAGTGATTTTAGAGATGATGCTATTGAACTTTCGTATTGACACATCCTATTCCACAAAGGCTTGCTCTAAGACTTTTTGTAGAGCCTCTCTGTGGGTTTCGGAACTGAGTAAAAGCGATAGCACAGAGATCTTTGAAGGAGTTTGTAACAGCTGATCAACAATTTTGTATTCACTCCTTTGGATGAGCTTCAGCATCTCATCATCGTTCTTTGAAAGGTCGGGATTATTGGATTGACTGACTAGTGGATTGGGAACTTCAGTTTGAGGTTCCTTTTCTTTATTAGGTTCTCCAACTCCTCGGTTGAAGATTCGACCACTCCGTGTTACTCGACTAATGTCTGCGATATTCACGACGGAGGGTAATGGAATTTCCTTTCCATTCTCAATTATTGTTGCACCGTATTTGTAAGGGACTGCCTTAACTGATTCATACAGTAATGGTCCTTGCAGATAAATAACTACAGGAGCCTTCTGATTTTTCTGACTGTCGTAGGTAACTTCAATCAGCTCTTGGCTAGGAACCTTCGATTCGTCCAGTAGAGGGATGATGGTATAAACATCCTTGTTCTATTGATGATCAGAGATTATGACAACGTCTCTGATCTGATCAGCGAAGTAGTCTGGTGTCCAGTTGATTGGCTCTGAACCCGGACATGGGTGAATCTCTTTACGTTCTAACTGACCTTGAAGAGCTGCTCGCATAAAGTAGCATCCTTGGTTATTCTCCGAGCAGACTCTACAGCGTTCGTAATTATGTGGTGGCACCTGGCCACGCCCGCTTTGGATGCAGTGTAACCTTACTAGGTCAGTTTCCAAAGATCGGACATCCTGACTTTGACGCCGAGTAGAGTTTCCATTAAGCACACTGATTTGTTGCGTGTCTTCATCCATATAAATTGGAAGCCACCAGTGGTTTAACAAGTGTTGCAAAGTTCTTTGAACGAGAGTGCACCCTTGGTTACCCTCACAACATCCTTTACAACTTAGATAATCGTGAGAAGTGAGAACACCGAGTTGGACTTGCCTGGCGTGTAACTCCACCAAGCTGGTATTCATCAAATGAATATCGAAGATTTGGATCATGTTAATCTGATAAGAATTTCTATCATGGTAGTCCTGGATCCACCCAAGATCCATCTGACGCTGGAGGGCCTCTTGTATGAAAGAGCATCCCTGTTTATTTACCGAGCAAGTCAGACAGGAATTGTAATCACGTCGCGGAAAATTGTGCTACTGGCTTTGCCTTGAGTGCATCTCCACCAAGTTGACATTCATTGTACAGATGTCGTGGTTCTGAATGATGTTGGAACTTATATAAGTCATGTTAACTCCACGAACTCGATGCTCTTGGATCCATCTGAGATCCAACTTTTCCTGTAGAGTTGATTGCACTACAGAACATCCCTGATTGTTTTAAGAGCGGATATCACACTGGTGATAATTAAGAGGTGGCACATGGCCATATCCACTCTATCTACAATGCATCTTGACCAAGTTGGCCCTTAATAAGAGTACATCATAAATTTGATAGTTGTCGTTAGACTCTCCCTCTATCAAATTGACTACAGCCTTCTCATGTTGAGGCAACGGGTTCGTGAGAACATTCAGATTCGTATCTTTGAAAGATAAGACCCCGCTCCTAACAAGCTTTTGTACGTCGGATTTGAAATTGAGACAGTTTTCTATGTTATGCCCTGGTCCTCCTTGATGATAAGGACAAGTCTGATCCGTTTTGAACCAGAAAGGCGGATTTTCCGATACTGTAAGAGGAGACTTGGTTTGGACATGCCCCTTGACCAGTAATAATGGGAATAGCTCTGCGTACAACATGGGTATAGGATCAAACCCTGGTGGTCGTGTTGCACGGTGTTGTTGTATGGAAGACGAGCCTGCTGAAGAGGTGGTTGTGTCCTTTGCTGATGTTACTATTGATTAGGTTGGCTTTGCGCAACCTGAGGTTGATACGTAGGAACATGCGCAGGGTTAATAGCAGGAGTTACAGCTGCTACTGGCTGGTAGCGTCGCCTTTTCTTTCTGAGAGAGATATTCCCAATATCCTGCTCTTTTTTCTTAAGGAGAGCACTACCGTATCGTTTCGTACTACTTGATGGTCCAGCGTCTTTAACTAAACGTCCTTCCCAGACCGCTTCCTCAAGACGACTTCCCATGCTCACCATCTCGGTGAAGTCACTGGGCGCACTGGCGCCCATTCTGTCATAGTAAAATGAGCTTAAGGTCTTTAAGAAGATCTTTGTCATATCTTTTTCCTTCAGAGGTGGAGAAATCTGAGCGGAAATTTCACGCCATCTCTGAGCGTATTCTTTAAAGGTTTCCTTGTCCTTTTGTGACATTGATCTGAGTTGATCTCTGTCCGGTGCCATGTCCAGATTGTATTTATATTGTTGAACGAAGGCAGTGCCAAGATCTCTGAATGTGTCGGTCGTGGCGTTGTTTAAACCCATGTACCATTTTAATGCGGCACCGGTTAAACTATCCTGAAAGTAGTGAATGAGCAGCTCCTGGTTCTTTGTCTGAGTTGACATTCGCCGAGCGTACATCATCAAGTGGCTTTGAGGGCAAGAGTTACCCTTGTACTTTTCAAAGTCGGGTACCTGGAACTTATGTAGAACTTTCACATTGGGGACCAAACAGAGGTCCGCGGCGTCCTTTTCAAATAAATCCTGACCGCGAAGGGCTTGCAGCTCTTTCTGCATTTCCAAGAACTGTTCCTGGAACTCATTCATCTTGTCAAACATGCTGTCGTTTCCACCAAAAGGTATCTGTGGAATCTGTCCTTCCGGGACAGTGTGTACCACGGGCAGTGGTATAGTCATTATGGCCGAGTCTCTAGGTGCCTCCTGAAGTTTGTAACCTTCAGGAGTTGCTGTCATGCCCCTGGCATCTTCCCTTTCCAGATGTTTGTAACCTTCAGGCCCAGCGGTTCCTGCTGCGGTTCCCTGATCCTTAGTGATCGGCGGAACATATCCTTCCGGGATATAGTTAAGTGGCATGCCCCAGGGATGATCTTTCGGCATTTTATACCTAGGATCATACTTTTCCACCATGGGCGTTGATGTGATCTCTAAGATCACAGTCCGTTGTTGTTGCATCTGAGCTTCTGCTAGAGCTTGCATGTCGTTATGAAGCTTTCTCAGATCCTCTTTCAGAGTGTCAATCTCTTATCTCAACTCTCTGTTCTCTTCCTTGAGATCATCCATCTTTTTCTAACGATTGGCCTGAGTATTGTACGAATGAGACAGTTTGACTCTAGAATCGAGACACAAACGTGAGATTCGTAGGTAAGAAGAATGCGTTTACGCGGGAATGATGAATGATATGCAATGATTATCTTAATTGTATGCTTTTGCTTATTCAAAGTAAACTTCGACAATTAGATTGAAAGTATCAAACAGTGGGGAAACCCCATTTTATTGAATTCAAAGGATTGCGGAAGTGGAAATACAGTAGATTACAAAGTGTTGAAAAAGGAAATCTAAGCTAATGAATCCCGAGTCCTCTCTGAGGAGAGCTCAGGTGCTGGTTCTGGTACTTTAGTTTTCTTTGACCAGGGCTCTTGAGTCGTTGTCGGGTTGTCATTCCTTTGCCAAGTGAAAGGAGCGAGCAAATTCCTCTGGTCATCCTGATTTTCTACAGCATGTTGCTCTAAAATTTCAATTAGAGCATCCTTTTCTCTTAACATTTGATGTATCTTCTTGCACTCCACATTGAGAATACGATACTTGTTCCTCCAAGACTTCTTCTCCTGTTGAACTTTGCTGAGAGTAACCTGAAGCTTTTCTGTCTCAGACATAAAATAAAGGGCAGAGTCCCTTAATGGAAGAACTTCCTGACGAGGGTAAGGCATCCTCAGCTTGAGAGCTCTAGTTTGTACCCAGTGGAGATAAGGCTCCACCGAGATGCAGTCTGGTTTTCCTAGAGACTCTCTTCCTTTCCTATGAACGTGTTTCCAAGCATGCACTATTTATGTCTTTAGTGCCCTGTCATTTTCTCCTTCCTTGAAGAAAAAACCTTCCAGATGAGCATTACGCGAGACATGCCTCACTGGGTATCCAAATTGACGACGAACTAAAATTGGGTGATAGTTGATTCCTCCCTTAGTTCCTATAAGGGGTACATTTGGGAAATTCCCACAATGGTCAATGATCCTGATCCCGTCGTAGATTCGATTGTACCAATCGATGTCCGAGTTGGTAAGAGACATGATTCTCTGCGACCAACATAAAGTATTCTTTTGATCCCAAAATGCAGCAGGCTTGGGTAAATGGGAAGTGAACCATTTGTACAGTAAGGGTACACAGCACATGATCATTCCTCTGCTATATAAATTCCTTAAGTGTACCGAATGATATGTATCTACGAGTAAGGTTGGCACAGGGTTTCCAATCAAGCATATCTTAATGGCATTGATATATACGAAGTTATCAATGTTGGGAAACAAAAATAACCCGTAGGTGAGCAAAACAAAGATGCTCTCGAAAGCGGCCACGTTCCCTATACTGGCAAAGTATAGGGTTTTCTTTGTCAAGAATTGGGCTGGCAAACCCTGGATGCCACCCTTAGTGGTCATGTGAGTCCTGACTTCTGACTCGTCCAAATAAATTGCTCGTGCAATGGTTTGATCGTTTGGAATTTCTTCCAGTCCAGAAAATGGAGCTTGGTCAGTGTTATGCAGATCAGTCAAGTGAGAATACTCCTCCGGTGTTGGTGTTAGTTGATAATTCGGGAATGGGAAACAGTGATAGACCGGATCGTAGAACTGGATTAGTGTGGACAGGATTCCTTCGATTACATGAACCCTTAATAGAGATAGTTTCCCTCTATACTTGGCTTTGAAAGCCTCGTGGTTGATGATCATTCTCGCCAAACCTCTCAAATCCTCTAACTTTGGAACCTTGAAGGTGTAGTTATGAGTTTTCCTTCTACCGAAATCCATTAGCACAATCCCTTTATCTGACATTTGCAATCATTGTCTCAGTTTAATTTGAAAAGGAGAGACTAGAACAGAAGATTTTTCTTTGGTTTAGTATTTTTTAAATGAATGTATGAATGCAGCACACAAAAACATAGAAAAAACATCGGGTCAAAGGGTCGGTGTCATGAAGTCAAGTCTCTACCCCCCCCCCCCCCAAAGGTTAATACTGGTGATTTTTTGTACCTGTCCGCAAAATCATTGATCCCTCTTGGGATGACAACAGCAAATAGATTTCCAGCAAGCTGATGCATCCTAGAGTGATCTCAAATGAGGGTAGTATCGCGTGACAACTATTTCCGATAGCTTCCGCACTACAAAATGGTTTAAGCCTACTAAAAACCTCAGCTTCTCAGATAACCCAATCGACCACACTACTTTCAACAATCGCTCCCCGCAATATTACCCACATTGCAATCACCTATCTTAGGTGCATACTCAATCTTTCCACATGCGGCATCACACGCATTCCCATTAGCAGAAAAATAAACACAGATATCAATTAGGAAAAGCAGTATATATATTTGTCTTAATCATCCTAGACCTCTAGTCTTATGATCCTAATAGACAATGACTCCCTTAGCATAGTTTCCATTTCTGTGATACCTTGAGAACTTAAGGTTTTCCACCTAAGACATGGGAAGAGAACAAGATCTCGAAAACTCCCCAGCAGAGTCGCCATTTTTCTGTAGCGCGAGTTTTTGTGTGGTTGCGAAGCACTATCGCTTTGGGGTACTACAGTTCGATTCATTTTTTATCCTATTGAAGCTAACGAAGGAAGAGAAATAGATGTCTCCAATTAACCCTGCTTGCAAACTGAGTTTGAACAGATGATTGTTGGTTTGCAGATGATATTTAAGATTGTGGGTCTCTCTTAGGGTATTTCGCTTAAGAACAGTGTCTAGGCTATTGGTAGGATGTTAGGTCTGATGCTTTTCGATTGATGTATGAAGGTATGGGATTTTGGGTTTTTTGGTTAGTATGCTCGCTAAGATTTTTCAATCTTATGCTTACGTATTCCCATTTAATGAAACAGGGAAATCAGAGTGATCGTAGTTCCTCCTATTCTATGGGAGGAAAAAGTTGTTTTGGTGTCTTGTTCAAAGCCCAAGACGTGAAGCTAAAGGGAGTAAATGTATCTTGTTCAAAGTCCAAGATGTGAAGCTGAAGGGTTTTGGCTTGAGAGAGAATTTGTCATCTCTAAAGAAGAGTTGTTGATGTTTGCATGCTGTGAGCAAGGTACATATTTGATACTAAAAGGTTGATTGACTCAACCGGGGTTTTCCTTATACGAAGCCTAAGAGGAGGCTATTGACCCAACAAGAGGGTGCATTTATATGTGTCTGGTACGAAGCCCAAGACGGAGGCTAAAAGGTTTGTGACCCAACAGGAGGGTCTTTTATACTCAACAAGAGAGTGTTTTGTATCCCGTACGAAGCCCAAGATGGAGGCTAAAAGGTTTGTGACCCAACAAGAGGGTCTTTCATACTCAATAAGAGAGTGTTTTATATCTCGTACGAAGCCCGAGATGGAGGCTGAAAGGTTTGTGACCCAACAAGAGGGTCTTTTATACTCAATAAGAGAGTTATTTGTATCTCGTACGAAGCCCGAGATGGATGCTGAAAGGTTTGTGACCCAACAAGAGGGTATTTTATACTCAACAAGAGAGTGTTTTGTATCTCGTACGAAGCCCGAGATGGAGGCTGAAAGGTTTGTGACCCAACAAGAGGGTCTTTTATACTCAACAAGAAAATGTTTTGTATCTCGTACGAAGCCCGAGATGGAGGCTGAAAGTGTTAGCTCTGCTGGAGAGAATCATTGTACAAAGCCCAAGAGGAGGCTATGTTTGTTGGTGACTGTTTCAGTTTAGTGACAGGTCCAGTATGTTGGATAAAAGAGAAATCAGTTCTTATAAAGAGATGGATTAAAGGTAAGGTTGTGCTTTGGTATTGATCAGAGGATCAGGGTTATTTCCTTTTCTTTAAGGAAATGGGAAATCCCAAAGGTATTGAGACTGTCCAAGTCTACTGGTGTTTTGAGAAATCGATTCTCAGATAGTGAAGGATCTTTGTATGATGCCCAAGAGAAGGCTGGTATGTTAAGGGATGAAGGTCAACCCATTAATTAGTCTGACACTTGACTCAGAAAGACAGCTCTAGCAAATTGATGACTAGGTTATATTCCTATACCTGTAGAGGTCTCTGGGTCCTTGTACTAAGCCCAAGAGAAGGCATGAGAGCTTATAAGAAGCCGAAGGGTCCTTGTACAACGCCCAAGAGGAGGTGGGGATGCTTTTAGGAAGCCTGTGGGTCCCCAAACCCCGAGAAGTTCAAGACATGCTATTCACCGAGAATAGATCAAGCCAGGTAAGTCTGAGAATTTGGAAGAAACTCAAGAGATGCCATTCACGAAGAAAATATCATCTCTGGGGAGTTAAAGTTTCTTTGACAATTTCTAAGGGTGACAGTCTGAGAAAGGGTTCACTAAGAATGCTGCCTTTCACGTCTTCATATTGTTTAACCCCAGGAGAAGGGAAGACTGTATCTTGTAATCCTATGGGGATCTAGTTTTGTTTGTATTTAAGAGTGACCAACAGGGCTTTACCTAGTGCTAGACGTAGTTGCCGGGGAAAACTATAAATAACTATACTAGTATTACACATTTGATATTTGACAAGTATATAAAAGTTTATGAAAGAAGACTTATAGTGAAACAGCCCCACAATACAGTTATATATATGAAAGCGGTAAATGAAAGCGGATAAACACTTACTCGGTTGTAGAGCTTCCATGCTGTTTTGTTAGTTGTTCAACAAAGAAATCTTTGATAACAATATTATATTCTAAATCAAAGGAGAAAGTGCTTTGAAAAGATTAGTGGGGGCTTACAGCTCAAAGGGAGGCCCAAGGTTTCATCAGCGATTGCATTGTTGTTTGAATTTGTAAAGGGACTTATACAAGTGACTGAGGCCCAAAAAGGTTTTCTATACAAAGGAATGGGTCTTACACTCTATTAGAGGCCCAACGATTTACTTTTGTACAAGGGATGGGGCCTACAACTCAAGGAGAGGCCCAGGGTTAATTGTTTTTGCACTGGCGATCGCGCCGAGGTTTTTAAAAACACAGTGTGTCTTATACAATATCTGAGGGCCAAATTATTTTGGCTTCAAAAAGGGGTTGGGTCTTACACTCTATTAGAGGCCCAAAGGTGTTTTTGTACAAGTGATGGGGCTTACAACTCAAGGAGAGGCCCAGTTGATTTTGTTAAAAAGGCGACGATCGCGCCATTGTTTTTGAAAATACAATGGGACTTATACAATGACTGAGGCCCAAAAAGTAGTGTACTTACAAAGGGATTGGGTCTTACACTCTAATAGAGGCCCAATGAGTGTTTGAAAATGATTTGTGTGGGTGAAAATCAAAGAAACCCTAATTTTTGTTTTCCTTTAAAAGAAAATATTTAAAGAAAATCAAAATAAAATGATAAAAATACCAAATAAGTTTGAATAAGCCATTTGTGGTTTTTTTTTAAGGTTTGAAAAATGAGGTTTTAATCACAAGATGATTTAGAACTCACTTGGTTTTGATTTTCAAAGTAAATATTCACTTTTAAATGTTTAAAAACAATTAAAAATGAATTTATTCAAAAAAATACTAATTATATTAAATAACTAATATAAATTTGATTTTTTTTGGAATATAATATTTCAACATTTTTGTGATTTTTTGCAAAAAGAACCAATAAAAAATAATTAAAATTGAGGGAGTTATTAATTTTTCAAATCATTAAAAATAATAAGAAAAACAATAAAAAGTGAAAAAATAACAAAAAGAGGATCTGGGGCGAGGGGGATTCGAACCTCATACCTCTTGTGTATAGGGTGCGCGCCTTACCACTGGGGTGGTGATACTTTCATTGATTGAAATACAACCACAAATATATAAGGTTTGCCTTGTTTTTGGCCTGGCCCAAGGCAAGGCAAGGCAAGATTTTGGTTGAAAACGTGAAGGCCATAACTTTCTCATTTCTCCATGGATTGGGACAAAATTTAGGTCTATCCTGCCTAGAATTTCACAAGGAATCCAATGGTGGTGGTGTTTTTTAAGATCATGCTCCTATTGAAAAAGCCGATAGTGGTTTTGAAATAGGTCATGATTTGCATTTTCTGTGCCATCTCTTGGTATAAGCATAAATTACATGATAAATTGGTGCAAACACAACACATATAACATGTATATGAGATGCATGATCAGTGGACATCAAAAGAAAGCATGATTCAAAGAATCCAAGTTGTGATGCTTACCTCTTTTTGGAGCTTTTGTGCAATCTGCCAAGAGCTTTGTTCCAGAAATGATTTGATGCTTTGGAAACCCTCAAATGATCTCTTAGAAGCTTTTAGGATGGTTCCCATCAGCTGGAAACCTCAAGAACAAGTTTGAGCTCTTTCTTGCAAAAGGGGCAAAAGTGGCCAAAATAGCAACTCTCTCAAATGGTGTTCCAGATGTGTGGCACCATTTGGGACAGTTCAAAGATGATATTTGGAGTGTGTTTGAGGTTTTATCTGGTTTGGAAAGTGACTGAATCAAGACATGGCTTGAAAAATGCACAAAAGTCCTATTTTTAGGTTTTGAGAGGTGACTTTGTGATTTTGGTATTACAGGTCACTTGTGAGAGTTTGGACAGCTTAGATATGACATATTGGATGTGTTTAGATCATGAGCTGTGGTGGAATTGCTCTCTAACTCGAAAACTCAGAGTTACCTTGCTAAAGAAGGTATTTTTGCCTAGAGAAAGAGATTTTGAGGAAAGCAAGTGTTGTAGTGCTTTGGTGTACTCAAACTGAACACAATTGAGCTCTATTTATAGTAGACCAAGTTTGTTTTGGCTGCAATAGTGAATGGCAACTGCAGCAGAGGTTTGGCCAATGTTGAGCAATGAGAATCCAAGTCTCCTCTAGCCATTGACTAGAGGTTAGGGCATAGGCTGCTGGTTCCCTTGGTCTTGGATAAGTCTTGACTGAATTCAGGTGGGAATGGCTCAGTCCATGCCACCTTGGTGCATCCATTAAATGCTCATATCCAAAATTGGAGTCTTGTCCCTCTTTTAGGCATTTCTAGGTCTGGCATGCTACTTTTGGTTCCAAAGACTTGGGAGGCTGATGGATCCGGGTTTGTCTCTCCTTGGTCTCCCCTTGAGGTGTTCAGATGAATAGATTTGTTTGCCCTTTGCAAAATTTGAGCAAATCGAGCAAAACTCCCAATTTTACCTTGCCATGACAGTTTGTAGCAAGGCATATTGGCATTGTCACATCTCATGGCTCAAGTGGACTTTGATAGAGTTCTTGGCCATTTTGGAAAGCACTCATATGATACAATAACTGTTTGATCATGGTTAGTTTTGATACCTTTTGGATCCAAGTGAAAAATGCCCCTACATTTGGAAAAAAGTGAACGCAAATTCTGACTTAGTGAAATTTTCACTAAGTGTTGGAAAAAAGTGACATTTTCACTTTTTGTAACTTTGATCATTCCATAACTTAAAATCCATGAGGAATTGGAATGATTTGTGTTTGAAGCTTTTGTAGAGGTCCATGAGAGCTACAAATCCAGCTTTGGATGGGGAAAAATGGCCTTGTGGTTTAGGAGTTTTGATTCTCCAAAGTTGGTACCCTTGCCAGTTTATTCCATAACTTAGAAAAATTTCTAAGTTGTTATGGTTACCCCTTTTACAAGTTATCCCGCTTTTCTTGATTTTTCTTGATGAATGATGATTCCAATCATACATTAACATCCTTTTAGGGTCAAAGAACCATAATTGTGAAAAATCTCAAAAAGTCAAAGTTGTCTTTTGTGCACAGTTCACTTTTTGTCAGATAAATTCCAAACTGTGTGATCCTCTATGAAATCAAGCCCTTGACCTAAATCAAACTTTATTTATTGATTTCATAGGTGTTATAGGGTGTATTGAATCATGTCCCAAGGTTTGGGAGCATGTCCTAGTCAAAATTCAAAGGCACGATTGACTTTTTCCTTGAAACCCTAATTGTGGTTCTGATGAATTTGAAACTTGTTGATCAAGCTTCTTGGATTAATAAATTGTTGCAAATGGATCAATGTGGTGTGTTAGGGACCCTCAAATCATGCCTTGAGGTCTTGGCTCATGTTTTGTCCCAAAAGTCAAGTTAGGGGTGAATTAGGTCAAGAAACCCTAATTCCTGATTTTTATTGTATGCATCCTCTGAGGCAAAATTGACTTGATGATTGGGTTCATCATGTTCCATGGAGCATTTTAGGTTATGCTTTGAAGCATTGGCTCATGCCCAGAGGAAAATTTCCATCTGGAGGCCCTGGTTGACCAAAACCCTAATTTCCACTTGGACTGTTGCAGCCTTGTGCTTAATCCTTGATGCGGGAGTCCTCTTGATCCATTGTATGTTTGAGAGGTTAGACAAGTTGAAGATCATGTCATTCCTTGATTGATCTTTTGTCTAAGAGCTCTAAGAGGGCTTGAAACCCTAATTTTGATTGTAGTGGATGCTCACCCATCTTTGGGGAGACTAATGAGGCATAATGATACACCCATATTATGATGATGATTTGAACAATGATGGGAAATCTTAGTGGTCAAAATTTGGGGTATGACAAATATTGCAGCTGTTTTAGAAGTACTAGGGTTTGTACTTTTGTGAGCCTCTCGTGTATTGTGTGAATACCAGAGAAGGACAGTTTATTGAGTTGTAATATTTTCAGTCACTGATGTGATTGGAAGGGAATTGAGAAGGGTCTCATACCTAGGAGTGTCTTAGGTAGAAATCTAGGAAGGGTAGTTTCTAGGTACTAAGTTGTAAACGTTTGAGTTTAGCTTAGAACCAATTCTACTTAGTTGATTCATTCCTGGCTTGGTATCCCCCAGACGTAGGTGTTGTTGATCACTGAACTGGGTTAATAATTTCTGTGTGTTATTTTCTTTCTGCAATTTGTTTATGTTCTTCTTTAATCCTTGTGAGAAGCAGAGATCAAGTGTTACGAAATCCTGTCTGACATCTTAGTGATCTGCTTAACCGGAATTTCAAATAGTCTTCTCTATCCAGTAGGGTCTACCCTCCTAAGCAGGAAAAGATTGATATCATTGAACCAATGATACTTCTTATCCCCCGCAGTGGCCGAGTATCCAGTCGTTTTATTTACTAGTCTATATGTCGCATCTGTTTTGTCAGCATAAACATACATACATCATGCATAATTGATTCATATTCATATTCATATTGTATTAATATCACTCTGATCATATTCATACCCAAGTGATAAACGTCCTCTCACCAATAAAGTTGTCAGTTTTCCTTTCCACGTCAGATAGGAAAAAATCCCGGTTTGAGTTCTTTCCTCGTCGGGAAATGTATCGCCTAAACAATCTCTCCCCAGTTTATTTATGGATTAGAGACTGTCCTCGACCACTTTGATAACTTGAACCTCTGAAAGGCAAAAAGACATTCGACAGACACCTTTGGAACATCACTCTTCACCATTGAAGATGGTATTTTCGCTTTCCCAGATTAAGGAAAATCCCCAGAGAAATCCTCTTAACCAAAGACCCTCAGCAATACATCAATTTTTCTCCCAAGAAATTCAATGTAATGAAGTCATCAACACCTCAAAATTGGATTACATCATATGGCATTTCTCCGAAAAGGTCTCAAAGAAAAGTATGATGTAACCTCACCAAGCTAAAAGCGGTCTCTCAATAGACTCATTTTCCTCAGTAGGGTCAACAAATGGCATCTCCCACAGAGAAGTTCGCACACCTCTATAGCTCAGACTAATGTGTTTCCCCATCAAGTCTAACCTAAAACTTTTTCCATCGAATGGCATCTCCCCAGTAAAAACTCGGCGAGAATTTTGATGAAGACCACTACAAATAGCGTTCCTTGTCGAGGAAGGAACTCAACAAGAAGAAACATAGACCAGTTCCATGGCTAAAGACCAGGATCGAGGGGAAGGTTATTTTAAAAGAAAGCTGAGACCAGTTCTATGGCTAAAGACCAGGATCAAGGGGAAGTTTATTTCAAAAGAAAACTGAGACCAGTTCCATGGCTGAAGACCAAGATCGAGGGGAAGTTAATTTCAAAAGAAAACTGAGACCAGTTCCATGGCTGAAGACCAGGATCAAGGGGAAGTTTTACCCTTTTCTAAGTAACATTGCTTAGTAAAAGAAGATGGATGAGAAAACTGCTATTCATAACCACAGTCAAAATTTTGGGTATTTCGATATTTATTCCTCTTGCACCCTGAATGTCCGAATATCTCCGCCATTCACACCTTCGGGTCCAAGAAGATTAAATAGGGGCATCTGTCATACCCCAAATTTTTACCACAAGATTTCCCATCATTGTGAGGATCATTGCGACAATATGGATGTACCATCATACCTCATCAATCTCCTCAAGAATTGTTGAGCATTCACAATAATCAATAATTAGGGTTTTGAGCCCTCCCAGAGCACTTAGACAAAGGATCAATCAAGAATTGACATGATCTTCCACTTTTCTAGCCTCTCAAGCATCTTTAAAGGATCAAGAGGACTCCCACATCAAGAATCAAGCACAAGGTTCCAGATGAAAAACTACATCTGGGCATGAGCCAATACCTCAAATCATGATTCAAGAAGCTTAAAGGGACCTCATGGACCCAATCATAGAGTCAAATTAACCTCAAGGGAAGCATTCATCAAAAATCAAGAATTAGGGTTTCTTGACCTAATTCACCCCTAAGTTGTCTTTTGGAGCAAGACATGAGCCAAGACCTCAAGAAGTGTTTTGAAGACCTTCAATCCATCATATTGATCCATTTACAAGGTTGGGTTGACTTAAAGAGCTTGGTTCACAAGCAATACAAAGATTAAAATTCATCAGGGCCAATTAGGGTTTCCTGATGAAAAGTCAACTGTACCTTGGACTTTTGACCAAGACATGATCCCAAACCTTGGGACATGATTCAAGACACCCTAAAACACATATGGAATCCATTCATTAGGTTTGAATTAGGTCAAGAACTTGATTGCATAGAAGATCACACATATGTGGCTCCCCTAAGTCAAAAACAATGTTAATGCATGGTTTTGATCATCATCCATCAAGAAGAACCAAGAAAAATAGGATTACTTGCAAAAGGGGCAACCATAAGAAACTTAAATTTTTCTAAGTTATGGAACAAAATGGATTTGGTACCAACTTTGCAAGATCATAACTCCCAAACCCTAAGGCCTTTTTCTTCCATACAAAGCTCAAATGAAATTTCACATGACATACTTCAAAAGTGTCAACTACAAAAGGTTTCAAATCCTCATGGATTTTGAGTTATAGATTGATCAAAATCACAAACTTTTAGACAGAATGTATCTTGAATTTTCACCAACTTTAAGGCCATTTTTCACCTTGATCCAAGCTGAACCAGGTCCATTGTTGGAAATCAAAGTTAAAGTGTGTCATGAGAGCTTTCCAACAAGTACCAGATCATCTCTAAATTCAATTTGAGCAAAACAAAAGATCATCATGTATACATGTGATACCTAATGATACAAAAGCCAAAAAACTTCAAAGTTGTCATGGAGCATTCAATGGATGCATCAAGGTGACATGAACTGAAGCAAATCCAACTGAATGATTCAAGCCTTATCCCTGCAACAGAAGACCATAGGTCTGCAAGATTGACTCAAGTCAATATCTATAGGAGACTTGAGATTCCTTTTGTAAACCAATGGTCAATGGGCTGTACTAGCCATCATTCACTATTGCTGCCAAAACAAACTTGACACACTATAAATAGAGCTCATTTGTGGTCATTTTGAGTACACCAAATCACCATAACACATGCTTTCCTCAAAATCACTCTCAAAAAACCAGATTTTGCTTTTCATTAAAGCAACTTTCGAATTTTCCATTTGAGAGTAATTCTATCAAAACCAATGATGCTAACACCTCACATACATTATATATGAGTGATCCATGACCTTAAAACTCATCTGGAACACCTGAATCACAAAGTCACCCCCATTTGCTCAAGCTTTTTGGCCTGTTTGCAGTTGAGGTGCCACAACAAGTTCTGAGCATATTCAATCCATTCCAAGCCTTCAAACACATTACTTGAGGTCCATTGATGCTGTCCAGATCACTACACAACATTTGTAACACCTCCAACATAGAATTCGATCACCAGCTACAAGAGTTAAGCCTGACACTCTCAAACTCTATAATCCATGCATCATAAATGTGTTTTCAAGTTACAAACATGTTTCTGAACTTATGTGGAGTGTTTCCCCTCAATCAATTGCTATGTATGAATGGTGTATAGGATTTCATGATGTTCTTGCAAAACTTAGGGTTCTTGAGTTCATCTTCTGATTCCTCACTCCACACTTAATATAAATGAAATTAATTTATATGGTTGTAATCCTTGTTCAAAACGAGCAAGTTTCATGTTTACAAAAGTCATTTTCATTAAGTAATCAGAGAGATATGAGAGGTTTTGCAAATCTGCAAAAACAGATTTTGACATTTTGAATTTTAACCCAAGTAAGAACAAGTGTTCTTGGCGCCCTTTTTGAATTTTACAAGGTCATAACTCCCAAACCCTAAGGCCTTTTCTTCAATTTAAAGCTCAAATGAAAGTTCACATGACATACTTCAAAAGTGTCAACTACAAAAGATTTCAAATCCTCATGGATTTTGAGTTATGGATTGATCAAAATAAAATAAAAAAACATGAAAATGACCACTTTTTCCAACACTTAGTGAAATTTTGGACAGAATCTGTCTTGAATTTTCGCCAACTTTGAGGCCATTTTTCACCTTGATCCGAGCTGAACCAGGTCCATTGGTGGACATTAAAGTTAAAGTATGTCATGAGAGTTTTCCAACAAGTACCAGATCGTCTCTAAATCAATTTGAGCAAGGAGTTACAACCCTTGGAACATGGCACCAAAGACTGATTTCTTCCCAAGGCAGATTATAGGTCATTTGTTCGAATTGGTCAATTTGGGCAATTACAAGTCTTGTAATCCTTCTAGAAACATTAAGGATCAGATTAAGGCAACAGATCTCTGAGTCACAAGCCTCCCAAGACAAAAGATCATCATGTATACATGTGATACCTAATGATGCAAAAGCCAAAAAACATCAAAGTTGTCATGGAGCATTCAATGGATGCATCAAGGTGGCATGGACTGAAGCAAATCTAACTGAATGAGTTTCCAAGTTACAAACATGTTTCTGAACTTATGTGGAGTGTTTCCCCTCAATAAAATATACAAACAAGTTTTTGAATATTTGAATATTTTGATCTTTTTATTAATTGATTCAAAAATTAATTTCTCTCTGAATTTTAATGTTTTTGAATTGATTCTTTTTTTCAAAATTCATAAAAATGTTAAAATAGTTTATTCTAAAAAAATTTCACAAAAATATTATTTATTTTATATATTTAATATTTTTGTAAGTAATTTATTTTTATTTGTTTTTAAGCATTTAAAACTATTTCTTTCTCTTGATTTTTCAAATTCAAATTATTTTCAAATCATTCTATGGATAAAACATGGTTTTTTAAAAATTTATCCAATATCACAACTTGTTTTTCATACATGTTTGATAATTTTGATCATTTTAATTGATTTTTATTCAAATTAAAATGTATTTTTAAATCAAATTAGGGTTTTTATTGTTTTCACCCTCACAAACATTTTTCAAAACATTTTTGGGCGTCTTGGTAGAGTGTAAGTCTCATCCCTTTGTAAATAATTAATTTGGGCCTCAGTCATTGTATAAGTCCTGATACGATTTTAAAAATCTCGGCGCGATCCCCGTTTTCAAACAATTTTCATCTGGGCCTCCCCTTGTGTTGTAAGTCTCATTTTTCTTCTTTTTCAAACATTTTTGGGCCTCTAATAGAGTGTAAGACCCATCCCTTGTCACACACAAACTTTTTTGGGCCTTAGTCATTGTGTAAGTCCCGATACAATTTTCAAAATTACGGGGCAATCACTTGTATAAAAATAAATTTTGGGCCTCTAATAGAGTGCAAGACCCATCCTTTTTGTGAATATAATAATTTGGGCCTCAGTCAACCCTAAAGTGGCCTGAGTTTTGACGCGGGAAAGACTGCTCTAGAAAAGGATGACTAAGTTCTATCTTATACCTTTAAGAGGTCGTCAGGGTCCTTGTATTAAGCCCAAGAGAAGGCATGAGAACTTCTAAGAAGCCGAAGGGTCCTTGTACAACGCCCAAGATGAGGCGGGGATGCTTTTAGGAAGCCTGTGGGTCCCTAAACCAAGAGAAGTTCAAGAAATATAATTCATAGAGAAGAGATCATTCCAGGAAAGTTCGAGAATTTGGAAGAAACTCAAGAGATGCCATTCACGGAGAAAAGATCATCTCTGGGGAGTTAGAGTTTCTTTGATAATTTCGAAGGGTGAAAGTCTGAGAAAAGGTTCACCGAGAATATTGCCTTTCTCTTTGTTCCATATTGTTTAACCCCAAGAGGAGGGAAGACTGTATCTGGAATCCTACGGGGGATCTAGTTTTGTTTGTATTTAAGAGTGACCAACATGGCTTTACCTAGTTCTAGACGTAGTTGCCGGGGAAAAATCTAAATAACTATACTAGTATTACACAGTGGATATGTGACAGGTATATAAAAGGATGTGAAAGAAGACTTACAGTGAAGCAGCCCCACAATACAGATATATATATATATATATATATATATATATATATATATATGAAAGCGGTAAATGAAAGTGGATAAACACTTACCCTTTGTATAGCTTCCATGTTGTTTGGTTAGTTGTTCAACAAAGAAAGTTTTGATAACAACATATATTTTAATTCAAAATCAAAGGAGAAAGTGCTTTAAAAAGATGGTTGGGGCTTACAGCTCGAGGAGAGGCCCAAGTTTTAACGATGATCGCACAATTGTTTTAAAAACTGTACAGGGGGACTTATACAATATGTGAGGCCCAAAAAGTTTTTATGTACAATGGGATGGGTCTTACACTCTATTAGAGGCCCAAATATTTTGAATAAAAGTAATAGGGCTTATAACGCGAAGGTAGGCCCAGATGATTTGTTTGGCAACAGCGATCGCGCCGAGGTTTTTCTTTTAACGCATAGGGACTTATATAATGTCTGAGGCCCAAACAGATTTTGGTTAAAAGGGAATTGGGTCTTATACTCTACTGGAGGCCCAAAAAGTTTGAAAAAGAATTGGGACTTATAGCTCGAGGAAAGGCCCAAAGGTTTTTTTTTGTTAAAAAGGCGACGATCGTGCCGAACTTTTTGACGGTATCGGGACTTATACAATACACTGAGGCCCAAACTATTTTGGTTTTCAAAAAGGGTTGGGTCTTACACTCTATTAGAGGCCCAAATAATTTTAAGAAAAAGAATTGGGACTTATAGCTCGAGGAGAGGCCCAGTTGATTTTGTTAAAAAGGCGACGATCGCGTCGTTCTTTTTGAAAATACAGTGGGACTTATACAATGACTGAGGCCCGGAAGGTGGTGTATTTACAAAGGGGTTGGGTCTTACACTCTATTAGAGGCCCAATAATTCATTTTTGTACAAGTGGTGGGGCTTACAGCTCAATGAGAGGCCCAAATGATTTTGTTGAGAAGGCGACGATCGCGTCGTTCACTTGAAATTGTTTAGAGGGACTTATACAATAAGTGAGGCCCACAATTGGTTTATTTACAAAAGGATTGGGACTTAAACTCTATTAGAGGCCCAAAAAGTTTGAAAATTATTTGTTTAAGGTGATTAAGATCAAAACCCTAAATTAATTTCAAAATGTATCTTAATTAAATAAAAACTTAATTAAAATGATCAAAATTATCAAACATGTATGAAAAACAAGTTGTGGTCTTGGATTAATGTTAGAAAAATCATGTTTATATCCACAAAATGATTGGAAACCAATTAAGTTTGGAAAATCAAGGGAGAAAAAACATTTTAAATGTTGAAAAACAAATAAAATATTAATTCTTTACAAAAATATTAAATATAGGAAATAAATAATATTTTTGGGGAATTTTTGGCAAAATAAAATATTTTAACATTTTTGTGAATTATTAAATAAAGAATCAACTCAAAATCATTAAAATTCAGAGAGAAATTAATTTTTGAATCAATTAAATAAAATCACAAAATTCAAATATTCAAATATTCAAAAAATGGCGCCAAGAACATGCCAAGAACACGCGCCACCCTCTGTTTCTGCAGATTTGCATTTTCTATCTAATCTCACTGAATACTTGAAGGCTCAAAAATTCCATACACGATTCAAACAAAGCAATTGATTGAGGGTAAACACTTTATGCATGATTATGAACATATGGCCAAATTATTGTGCAGCAAAAAATGCATGGATCATAGAGTTAGAAGAGTTCATGCTTACCTCTTGAAGCTGGTGATCGTGTTTTGTGTTAAAGGGGTTGCAAGATGGTTCCAATGATTTGCACAGCGTCTTTAGGTGCCAAGTGATGTGTCTGAATGCTTGGAGTGGTTTGAAATAAGCTGAAACTTGAGATGGTACCTCAACTGCCCCTCTGTCAAGAACTTGAGCAGTTGTCAAGTGATTTTGTGATTTTGGTGTGACAGATGTTATGTGAGTGTTTGAATCACTTCTATATGATGTTTATGAGGTGTATGTGTGATTGGTTTGGTTGGAATGACTCTCAAACTCAAAACCCGATAGTGACTTGCTTTGGAAGGCAATTTTAGAGTGAAGGAAGAGATTTTGAGGAAAGCATCTGTTTGATGGCTTTGGTGCACTCAAACTGGGCACAAATGAGCTCTATTTATAGTAGAGCAAGTTTGTTTTGCAAGCAATAGTGAATGGCAACTGCTGCACAAGTTTGGCAAATGTTGATCAATAGGAATCCAAGTCTCCTCTAGCCATTGACTAGAGGTTAGAGCACAGGCTGCTGGTTCCCTAGTTCTTGGATAAGTCTTGACTGAATTCAGTTGGAAAGGGCTCAGTCCATGCCACCTTGGTGCATCCATTAAATGCTCTAAATCAAAATTGGAGTCTTGTCCCTCTTTTAGGCATTTCTAGGTTTGGCATGCTACTTTTGGTTCCAAGGACTTGGGAGGCTGATAGATCAGTGTTTGTCCCTCCTTGGTCTCCCCCTGAGGTATTCAGATGGATAAACTTGTTTGTCATTTGCAAAATTTGCTCAAATCGAGCAAAATGCACAAATCTGCCTTGTTATGACAGTTGCAGCAAGGCATGTTGCCACTGTCATAACTCTTAGTTCAGGTTGAGTTTGATGGGGTTCTTGGCCATTTTGGAAAGCTCTTATAAGATACAACACATGTGTGATCATAGTTTGTCTTGATACCTTTTGGATACAAGTGAAAAATCTACATGACGGTATGATTTGTGTTTAGAAGAGATAGAGAAAATGCAAGAGTGTGTGCAGTGTATTTTTTTTTACTGCTTGTTTTTATTATTTGTTGTTTTTTAGGGTTACCATTTTCTGAAAAAGCGAAAAGAGAAAACAACAATAAATGCGGAAATTACAGAACGATGTTTATTTTATTTATGATCTTGTCGATTCTTGAAACTGCAGCCCTATAAAACAAAACTTTGTCGCTTTGGGCGAAGCGAAGAGGGACATTTACAGAAAGTGAGCCCTATCAAAACATTCGTTTCACCTGGGCAGGGTGAAAGGTTAAAACAAAGATAGTCGTTACTTTGACTTATGAACGATCTTCGGAACATCGACTGCAACCCATTGGCGGCGAACTCCTCGGTGAATCACAAATTTTGGTACCTTCCTTGATTTGTCTTCAGAAATAATGCTGATTTCTGGCGGAGCAGGATCGTTGGAATCTGTCTCCCAGGCAGAGTTGTCGTAGGAGGATTCCTCAGTTGTATTTTGTATAGTGTTTGTGCTCTCAGGTAGATCTCCCCATCCAGTTAGTTGAATGTCTTCGAGCTTGATACGAGAGCTTTCGGGAGCAGTGTATTTGACCATGAAGTCGTATTTGCCGCTCGGTTGTCCCAAGGTGTCCCACACTTCTTTGGAACTGGAGGAGTCATCCCTTTCGATGACGTTGACCTCGGGAAAAGCATACTTAATGAATTCTAGTCCTGTAAACTTTGCAAATTCATCGTCGCACTGGATATTTTCCGAATGACCTGAGTGTTGATCCCTTGACATGGTGGAGACGCATGTATTCTTTTCAATGATGCTCAACTGATTTTCATTGTTCGGCTGATTTTCTTACCTCAAGTCTCCTGGGTACGGCTGCCAGATAGGAAGACCATCCATTGGGCCATAATAGTCGTGGTCAAAGTTGTATTTCATTGGAGTGTCTTCCTCTAATGTGTTGGGTGGAGCACGACATCCTTCAGGATCATAATCTCCGTATATCATTTCGACGTCTGACCTCAGTATAAATCTTGGACTCTGTGAGGGATAGCAAAAAGGCGTAGGCACCTCTTCCTGAGACATATAACCGTCCTCGTTAAGATAGGACTTTCATCCTTCATCTGTATCAGAGGGATCTCCCTCGTTGATGGTATGTACTTCTTGAGATACTGGGTGAAGGAAACCTCCACTATGGAAGAAGTTCAGAATGGGATGAAGACTTTCACTGTTAGCGGCAGTCTGGGTACAGGTTGCAGAAAAACCAAGACCCTTCTTTGTTTTATTATCAGTATGAATGATAAGATGTCCCCATCCTTTTACGTTGTTATTCTCGATTATTTTGAGGGCATCTTTGTACGAGGAAATCAATGTTCCTTTTTCTGATTGATTCTCATTGCTCATTGAAAGTGCTTGGAACTGAGTTCCAACAACCTCTTCTGGTTCTACACAAGTGGACAACGATAGGTTACTCATGATCAATGCATGTTCTCCACAGACAGTGACGAGTTGATCGTTCTTGACGAACTTTAGTTTCTGGTGCAGTGTCGAAGTGACTGCCCCAGCCTGGTGTATCCAATGTCTTCCTAATAAGCAAATGTATGATGCCCGGATGTCCATGACCTGGAAAGTGACTTGGAAAGTGTGAGGACCGATGGTTATGGGAAGGTCGACTTCACTGATAACTATTTTTCTAGACCCGTCAAATGTTTTGACGACGACCTCACTGCCTCTCATCGAAGATCCTTTGAATGATAGTCGCATTAGAGTGGACTTCGGTATGACGTTGAGAGCCGATCCGGTGTCTACCAGTACACTAGCTAAAGCATCGTCCTGGCAGTTGACTGTAATATTGAGCGCCATGTTATGGCTTTTGCCTTCTTCTGGAAATTCCTCATCACTAAACCCCAAGTTGTTGTAGGAAGTGATGTTAGAGACGATAGTGTCGAATTTTCGTATTGACACTTCCTGTTCCACAAAGGCCTATTCTAAGACTTTCTGTAGAGCCTCTCTATGGGCTTCGGAACTGAGTAAAAGAGATAACACAAAGATCTTTGAAGGAGTTTGTAACAGTTGATCAACAATGTTGTATTCACTCCTTTGGATGAGCTTCAGCATCTCATCATCGTTCTTTGAAAGGTCGGGATCACTTTGGCCGACTAGTGGATTGGGAACTTCCATTTGAGGTTCCTTTTCTCTGTTAGGTTCTCTAACTCCTCTGTTGAAGATTCGATCGCTCCGTGTTACTCGACTGATGTCTGTAATATTCACGACGGAGGGTAATGGGATTTCCTTTCCATTCTCAACTGTTGTTGCACCGTATTTGTAAGGGATCGCCTTAGCTGATTCATACGGTAGCGGTCCCGGCAGATAAATAACTACAAGAGCCTTCTGATTTTTATGACTGTCGTAAGTAACTTCAATCAGTCCCTGGTTAGGAACTTTTGATTCGTCAAGTAGAGGGATGATGGTACAAACATCTTTGGTCCTTTCATGATCAGAGATTACGACAACATCCTTAATCTGATCAGCGAAATAGTCTGGCGTCCATTTGATAGACCCCGAAACCGAATATTGTTGAATCTCTTTGCGGTCCAACTGACACTGAAGGGCCGCTCGCACGAGGTAACATCCTTGATTATTTTCCGAGCACACTCTAGAGCGCTCGTAGTTATGTGGTGGCACCTGGCCACGTCCGCTTTGAATGCAGTGTAACCTCACCAGGTCTATTTCCATAGACCGGACATCCTGACTTTGATGCCTAGTAGGGTTCCCATTTGTCACACTGATTTGTTGCGTGTCTTCATCCATATAGATCGGAAGCCACCAGTGGTTTAACAAGTGTTGTAAAGTTATTTGAACATGAGTGCACCCTTGGTTACTCTCACAACATACTTTACAGCTCAGATAATCATGTGAAGTGAGAAAATCGAGTTGGACCTATCTGGCGTGTAACTCCACCAAGCTGGTATTCATCAAACAAATATCGAAGATTTGAATCATGTTGATCTGATAGGGATTTCTATCACGGTAGTCCTGGATCCATCCAAGATCCATCTGACGCTGGAGGGCCTCTTGTACGAAAGAGTATCCCCATTCGTTTACCGAGCAAGTCAGATAGGAATTGTAATTGTGTCGTGGCAGATTATGATACTGGCTTTGCCTTGAGTGCATTGCCACCAAGTTGACGTTCATTGCACGGATGTCGTGGTTCTGAATGATGTTGGAACTTGTATAAGTCATGTTAACTCCGCAAACTCGATGCTCTTGGATCTATTCGAGATCCAATTGTTCCTGTAGAGCTGATTGCACCACAAAACATCCCTGATTGTTTTTAGAGCAGATATCACACTGGTGATAATTATATGGTGGCACATGGCCATATCCACTCTGTCTACAATGCATCTTGACCAAATTGGCCCTTAATAAGAGTACATCATGAATTTGATAGCTGTTATTGGACTCTTCTTCTATCAAATTTACTGTGGCTTTCTCGTGTTGAGGCAGCGGGTTTGTGAGAACATTCGGATTCGTATCTTTGAAAGATAAGACCCCGCTCCTAATAAGCTTTTGCACATCAGATTTGAAACTGAGACAGTTTTCTATGTTATGCCCTGGTCCTACTTGGTGGTAAGGGAAAGTCTGGTCCGCTTTAAACCAAAAAGGTGGATTTTCCGGTACTGTAAGAGGAGACCTAGTTTGGAAATTCCCCTTGACCAGTAATAACAGAAACAGTTCTGCGTACAACATCGGTATAGGGTCAAACCCTGGTGGTCGCGTTGTACGATTGTTGTTGTACGGAGGGCGAGCCTGCTGAAGAGGTTGTTGTGTCCTTTGCTGACATTGTTGTTAATTCGGTTGGCTTTGAGCAACCTGAGGTTGATACGTAGGAATAGGCACGGGGTTGATAGCAGGAGTTACGGCTGCTACTGGTTGGTATCGTCGCCTTTTCTTTCCGAGAGAGATATTCCCAATATCTTGCTCTTTTTTCTTAGGGAGAGCACTACCGTATCATTTTGTATTACTTGATGATCCAGCGTCTTTAACTAACCGTCCTTCTCGGACTGCTTCCTCAAGACGGACTCCCATGCCCACCATCTCGGTGAAGTCACTGGGCGCGCTGGCAACCATTCTGTCATAGTAAAATGAGCTTAAGGTTTTTAAGAAGATCTTTGTCATCTCTTTTTCCTCAAGAGGTGGACAAATCTGAGTGGCGATTTCACGCCATCTCTGAGCGTACTCCTTAAAGGTTTCCTTGTCCTTCTGTGACATTGATCTGAGTTTCTCTCTGTCTGGTGCCATGTCCAGGTTATACTTATATTGTTGAACAAAGGCAGAGCCAAGATCTCTGAAAGTGCATTTCTTAGTGCGGTTTAAACCCATGTACCATTTGAGTGCGGCACCGGTTAAACTATCCTGAAAGTAGTGAATTAGTAGATCCTGGTTCTTTGTCTGAGCTGACATTCGCTGAGCGTACATCACCAAGTGGCTTTGAGGGAAAGAGTTACCCTTGTACTTTTCAAAATCGGGTACCTGGAACTTGTGCGGAACTTTCAAATTGGGGACCAAACAAAGGTCTGCGGCGTCCTTTCCAAATAAATCCTGACTGCGAAGGGCTTGCAGTTCTTTCTGCATCTCTAGGAATTGTTCCTGGAACTCATTCATTCTGTCGAACATACTTTCGTTTCCACCAGACGGTATCTGTGGAATCTGTCCTTCCGGGACAGTGTGTACAACGGGTGGTGGTATAGTCATTATGGCCGAGACTCTCGGTGCCTCTCGAAGTTTGTAACCTTCAGGAGTTGCTGTCATGCCCCTAGCATCTTCGTTTTCCCGAAGTTTGTAACCTTCAGGCCCAGCGGCTCCTGTTGAAGTTTTCAGATCTTCAGTGATCGGCGGAATATATCCCTCCGGGATATAGTTAATAGGCATGCCCCAGGGACGATCTTTCAACATTTTGTACCTAGGATCATACTTTTCCACTATGGGCGTTGATGTGATCTTTGAGATCACAGTCCTTTATTATTGCATCTGAGCTTCTGCTAGAGCTTGCATGTAGTTATGAAGCTTTCTCAGATTCTCTTTCAGAGTGTCGATCTCTTTTCTCAACTCTCAGTTCTCTTCCTCGAGATCATCCATATTTTTCTGACGATTGTCCCGAGTATTGTACGAATGAGACAGTTTGACTCTAGAATCGAGACGCAAACGTGAGATTCGTAGGTAAGAAGAATGTGTTACGTGAGAATGATGAACAATATGCAATGATTATATTAATTGTATATATTTTTCGTTTATTCAAAGTAAACTTAGACAATTAGATTGCAAAGATCAAACAGTGGGGAAACCCCATTTTATTGAATTCAAAGATTGCGGAAATGGAAATACAGTAATTTGCATAGTGTTGTAAAAGGAAATCTAAACTTATGGGTCATGAGTCCTCTCTGAAGCGAGCTCAGGTGCAGGTTCTGGTACTTTCCTTTTCTTTGACTTGGGCTCTTGGGCCGTTGCCGGGTTATCATTCCTTTGCCAAGTGAAAGGAGTGAGCAGATTTCTTTTGTCATCCTGATTTTCTATAACATGTTGCTCTAAAATCTCAATCAGAGCATCTTTATCTTTCAATAGTTGGTGTATTTTCTTACACTCCACATTGAGAATACGGTACTTGTTCCTCCAAGACCTCTTCTCCTCCTGAACTTTGTTGAGATTAACCTGAAGTTTTTCCGTCTCAGACATAAAATAAAGGACAGAGTCCCTTAAGGGAAGAACTTCTTGACGAGGGTAAGGCATCCTCAGCTTGAGAGCTCTAGTTTGTACCTAGTGGAGATAAGGCTCCACCAAGACACAGTCTGGTTTTCCTAGAGACTCTCTTCCTTTCCTATGAACGTGTTTCCAGGCATGCACTATCTTCGTCTTTAGTGCCCTGTCATTTTCTCCTTCCTTGAAGAAAAGACCTTCCAGATGAGCATTACGCGGGACATGCCTCATCGGGTATCCGAATTGACGACGAACTAATACTGGATGATAGTTGATTCCTCCCTTAGTTCCTATAAGGGGTACATTTGGGAAATTTCCACAACGGTCAATGATCCTGATCCCGTCATAGATTCGATTGTACCAATCGATGTCATAGTTGGTAAGAGACATGATTCTCTGCGACCAACGTAAAGTATTCTTTTGATCCCAAAATGCAGCAGACTTGGGTAAGTGGGAAGTGAACCATTTGTATTGCAGGGGTACACAACATGTGATCATTCCTCCGCTGTACAAATTCCTTAAGTGTACCGAATGATAAGCATCTGCGAGCAAGGTCGGTACAGGGTTTCCAATCAGAAAAATCTTAATGGCGTTGATATCAACGAAGTTATCGATGTTGGGAAACAAAAATAACCCGTAGGTGAGCAAAACAAAGATGCTCTCGAAAGCGGCCACATTCCCTATACTAGCAAAGTATAGAGCTTTCTTTGTCAAGAACTGGGTTGGTAAACCCTGGATTCGACCCTTAGTCATCATGGGAGTCCTGACTTCTGACTCGTCCAAATAGATTGCTCTCACAATGGTTTAATCCTTTGGAATTTCTTCCAGTCCAGAATAGGGAGCTTGATCAATAATATGCAAATCAGTCAGGTGAAAGTACTCCTACAGTGTTGGTGCTAGCTAATAATCCAGGAATGTGAAACAGTGATAGACCGGATCGTAGAACTGGATTAGTGTGGACAGGATTCCTTCGATTACATGAACCATTAACAGAGATAGCAGTCCTCCATACTTGGCTCTGAAAGCCTCGGGGTTGGTGATCATTCTCGCCAGACCTCTTAAATCCTCTAGTTTTGGAACCTTGAAGGTGTACTTGTGAGTTTTCCTTATACCGAAATCCATTAGCGCAATTTCTTTATCTGACATTTGTAATCACTCTCTTAGTTTAGTTTGAAAAAAAGAGACTAGAAGAGAAGATTTTTATTTGTTTTTTAATGTTTTTAAATGAAATGAATGCATGAATGCAGCACACAAAAACATAGAAAAAACATGGGGTCAAAGGGTCGGTGTCATGAAGTCAAGGCTCTACCCATCCCCAAAGGTTTATACTGGTGATTTTTTGTACCTGTCTGCAAAATCATTGACCCCTCTTGGGATAACAACAGCAAGCAGATCGCCAGCGAGCTGATGTATCTTAGAGTGAACTCAGATGAGGGTAGTATCACGTGACAACTATTCTCGATAGCTTCCGTACTACAAAATGGTTTCAGTCTACTAAAAACCTCAGCTTCTCAGATAACCCAATCGACCACACTACTATCAACAATCGAAGTCGTATAGGCAATGTATCTGTAAAGGGAGTCTCCACTGAGTTTAATGGTCGACCGGGGACTCTTAACTGGGATCCACCTTCTGGACCTCAGTCATTGTATAAGTCCCACTGTATTTTCAAAAACAACGACGTGATCGTCGCCTTTTTAACAAAATCAACTAGGCCTCTCCTCGAGCTATAAGTCCCAATTCTTTTTCTTAAAATTATTTGGGCCTCTAATAGAGTGTAAGACCGAACCCTTTTTGAAAACCAAAATAGTTTGGGCCTCAGTGTATTGTATAAGTCCTGATAACGTCAAAAAGTTCGGCACAATCGTCGCCTTTTTAACAAAAAAAAACTTTGGGCCTCTCCTCGAGCTATAAGTCCCAATTATTTTTCAAACTTTTTGGGCCACCAGTAGAGTATAAGACCCAATCCCCTTTTAACCAAAATCTGTTTGGGCCTCAGACATTGTATAAGTCCCTCTGCATTAAAAGAAAAACCTCGGCGCGATCGCTGTTGCCAAACAAATCATCTGGGCCTACCCTCGCGTTATAAGCCCCATTTCTTTTATTCAAAATCTTTGGGCCTCTAATAGAGTGTAAGACCAATCCCACTGTACATAAAAACTTTTTGGGCCTCACATATTGTATAAGTCCCCCTGTACAGTTTTTAAAACAATTGTGCGATCATCGTTAAAACTTGGGCCTCTCCTCAAGCTGTAAGCCCCAACTGTCTTTTTATAGCACTTTCTCCTTTGATTTTGAATTAAAATATATGTTGTTATCAAAACTTTCTTTGTTGAACAACTAACCAAACAACATGGAAGCTCTACAACGAGTAAGTGTTTATCCGCTTTCATTTACCGCTTTCATATATATATATATATATATATATATATATATATAACTGTATTGTGGGGCTGCTTCACTGTAAGTCTTCTTTCACATCCTTTTATATACCTGTCACATATCCATTGTGTAATACTAGTATAGTTATTTAGATTTTTCCCCAGCAACTACGTCTAGAACTAGGTAAAGCCATGTTGGTCACTCTTAAATACAAACAAAACTAGATCCCCCGTAGGATTCCAGATACAGTCTTCCCTCCTCTTGGGGTTAAACAATATGGAACAAAGAGAAAGGCAGTATTCTCGGTGAACTTTTTCTCAGACTATCACCCTTAGAAATTGTCAAAGAAACTCTAACTCCCTAGAGATTATCTTTTCTCTGTGAATTGCATCTCTTGAGTTTCTTCTAAATTATTGAACTTTCCTGGAATGATCTCTTCTCTGTGAATTGCATTTCTTGAACTTCTCTTGGTTTAGAGACCCACAGGCTTCCTAAAAGCATCCCCACCTCCTCTTGGGCGTTGTACAAGGACCCTTCGGCTTCTTATAAGTTCTCATACCTTCTCTTGGGCTTAATACAAGGACCCTGATGACCTCTTAAAGGTATTAGATAGAACTTAGTCATCCTTTGCTAGAGAAGTCTTTCCCGCGTCAAAACTCAGGCCACTTTAGGCCTCTCCTTGAGCTATAAGTCTCATCTCTTGTATAAAAATAAATTTTGGGCCTCTAATAGAGTGCAAGACCCATCCTTTTTGTGAATACAATAATTTGGGCCTCAGTCAATGTATAAGTCCCTCTGTGGTTTTCAAAATTACGACGCAATCGTCGCCTGTTCAAAAGAATTCATCTGGGCCTCTCTTTGAGTATAAGCCCTGAAATTCCTTTTAAAATAACTTTCCTTTTGATTTATATTCAAATTCAAAGTTTTTATCAAAATTTTCTTCAATTTCTTGATTAACTAACCATACAGCTGTATTTACTATGCTTGGGCTTGCACAACTGTAAGTTCCACTATTTTTTAAATATATGCTTGTTTATATATTTCATCTGTACATGCTTTTATATATTTGCTTAGAGTTTTCAACAGCAGTTAAGTCTAGGTCTAGATCAAACCAGTGGTTACTCTTTCAACACAGTCAAAACTAGTTCCCCATAGGAAATTCCACATACAGTCTTGCCTCCTCTTGGGCTTATACAATATGGAACAGAGAAAGGCATTATTCCCGGTGAAACTTTTCTCAAGACTGTCACAACTTAGAAATATTTGTGCAAGAAATTCATTTCCCCAAAGAGGATTAATTCCCTGTGAAACCTCTTCTAAATTTCTTCAAACCCTAGAACTTTTCTGCAAGGAAAGGACGTATTCCCGGTGAAACCTTTCTTGAACTTTTCTTTAGCTTGGACCCACAAGCTTCCTAAAAGCATCCCTAGCCTCCTCTTGGGCTTTGTACAAGGACCCACAGGCTTCTTAAAAGTTCTCAGCCTCCTTTTGGGCTTAGTACAAGGACCCGAAGACCTCCTACAGGTATAGGACAAAATTTAGTCATCTCTACTAGTTCAATCCTCTAGAGGGTCAGAATTCTAGAACATCAGACCCCTCTAGGGTTGATTCTCATCCCTTAAAACCCCAGCCTCCTCTTGGGCATCATACAAAGATCATTCTCTAGTTAAGAGTCAACCTCTTCCTACCAGTAGACTTGGAAAGTCTCATCTCCTATGGGATCTCAAAGAAGCCCTCAAGTTTCCTAAAAAGCAAAGGAAAAACCCTGATCATTTCATAAACACACTAATCTCCAGCAGAGTTAAAACCTCCACAGGTTTTCATACTCAATTTTAAACCTTTTCCATCAGTAAAACCCTAACATAATCAGAACCTCGTGACATCTGATATTTCAACTCTTCTTCAATCCTCAGCAAGAGTTTATTCCCCAATTTGGACCTGTCTCTGAATCTCAATAATCCTCAGCAGAAGCCAGCCTCCTCTTAGTCTTCATATAAGAATTTCCCCAGCCAGCCTAATCTTAGGCTTTGTATAATGATTTTTCCTCAGCAGATTCAACCTCAATCTTGGGCTTTATACAACACAAATAAAACCTCTCTCCAGTGGAGTCAATCTCTTTTAGCCTCATTCTTGGGCTTTGTACAAGACAGACAAAACATTCCCCGGAAGAGTCAATCTCTTTTCAGCCTCAATCTTGGGCTTTGTACAAGACATACATAAAACTCCCCTAGTAGAGTCAACCTTTTAGCTTCAACCTTGGGCTTTGATCAAGGCACACCAAAATCAACAATCCCCTCAGAGGAAATCTAGAGTTCTCTCTGTAGGAAGACATTTCTCTGTATATCACATAGCAAAACAGACAATCAAAAAAACCCTAATTCCAGATAACTGATGTAAGTGGCACACTTGTTGATTCAAAAATCCAAGTTGTGGTCCATCTTTATCCTGGTAAATCTTTTCTTTCATCTAATTGCTGTAAGTGGCAAGCCTCTGGATTATTTACATCTAAGCCAATGTCCCTCTCTTAGCATGAAAGACTCCTAAGGAAAAATGGCATTGCTCTACATTGAGCTAAAGTTTCTTCCTTCAGGATAATTCCCTTATAAAGGAAATTATGGCATTGCTGGATTCCATACATTCCAGTTAAAAGTAATTCTCCTTTATAACCAAACCTTCCATAACTGTGATGAATAGGTGAAATATCTCCCTTTAGAGATGACAAATTCTCTCTCAGTCAAACCTTTAGCTTCAATCTTGGGCTTTGAACAAGACACAAAATACTCAACCAGCTTCAATCTTGGGCTTTGAATAAGACACCAAACAAATTTCCTCCCATAGAAATAAGAGGAACTACGATTGCTCTGATTTCCCTGTTATCTTTACGGGAATACGTAGGCATAAGAATGTGAAATTTTAGCGAGCACACAAACCAAAAAACTTTAGGTCCAGTACCTTCCCAAAAATAATAGAAAACCCAAAAATAACAAAAACACTCTCTCAACACCCCCCAAAGGAGAAAATTTCCCAACCCATAACAGATAAACACCAGAAAGTATTTAAGCATGCCAAAGAAGATCTATGGCTAACCATATATACCCTGGGTAATTGACAACTTCCCTTTGTATAACCTGGCCCCGAACCCCCAATCTCTTAGCATTTGTTAAAGGAAACATTTGCGTGCAAGGTTAGTTTTAGATAGCTTCCCTTTCTTTTCCAGCTTCATAGGATAAATAAGAAATCAAAAAGTAGCACCCAATTCCAACCATTGCAGTAAGGTAGTTGCGTCACCGACAAAAATCGCACGCTACATAAAAATGGTGACTCTACTGGGGAGTCTTTAGGATTAGAGTTCCTAAGAGGTCTAGGTTTTGTTTGGCATTTTCTATACTTTCTACTATATATATATATATATATATATATATATATATCATTTACTGTTATACCACTTGATACCCGTGTTTAAATTTTTGTTAACTAGGAATGCGATTAATACGCATGTGGAAAGTTTGAGAGAACATTAAGATAAGTGGTGGCATATCCAGGAAACGCTTATAGGGAGTGAATCCCAACCAAGCTAACTTGGCAGTCCACCGAATCAGTCGAGGTACCCGTACGAAAATATCGATGTTGAACGACCGATTGTCGTGAAAGCATTGTCTATCCCAGTGCGGTACCCATGACCATGAGGATTTAGTAGACATTAACCATATGGCCATTTTGTAGTGCGGTAACTATCGAGAATAGTTGATACGCGATAGTACACTCAAAAGAGATTCATTCTAGGATATTACGGCTCGCTTGAGTGAATCCGCTTGCTGTTGGTATCCCTAGGGGGGTTCAATAACTTTGGGAACCTTTTAGAACCTGTTTTACAGGTACAAAAATTGACCAAAATAGTACAACCTTTGGGGATGGGTAGAGCCATGACTCCATGCTCGTGACATTGAACCCTTGAACCCATGTTTTCAAATTTTTTTGTGTGTTGCATTCATTTAAAAAAAAAATTCAAACAAGAAAAAAATCTTTTTCAAAAAAAGAACTAAAACAATAATTGCAAATATCAGATATTGTGTTATGGATTTCGGTAGAAGGAAAACGCACAAGTACACCTTCAAGGCTCCGAAACTAGAAGACTTAAGAAAATTGGGAAGGATGATTACCAATCCCGAGGCTTTCAAAGCTAAGCACGAAGGACTGTTGTCTCTGTTAAGGGTCAATGTGGTTGAAGGAATCTTGTCTGCACTAGTACAGTTCTACGTTCCGTTTTACCACTGCTTCACTTTCCCGAATTACAACCTTGCACCAACATTGGAAGAGTACTCCCACCTGGTTTATTTACCTATCACTGATCAAGTTCTGTTTTCTGGACTGGAAGAAATTCCAAAGAATCATGCCATTGCAAGACCAAACTCTTTGGATGAGTCAGAAGTTAGGACTCATATAACAACTAAAGGAGGAATCTAGGGTTTACCGGCTAAATTCCTGATGAAGAAAGCTATATACTTTGCTAGTATAGGAAACATAACTGCCTTCGAAGACGTCTTTGTTCTACTCATATATGGGTTATTCCTCTTTCCCAACATTGAAAACTTCGTCGATACCAATGTTGTTAAGATATTCTTGATAGGAAACCCCGTGCCAACTTTTCTCACAGATGCTTATCATTCTATACACTTAAGGAATTTGTACAGCGGAGGAATGATCACATGCTGTGTACCCTTACTCTACAAATGGTTCATTTCCCATTTGCCCAAGTTTGCTGCTTTTTGGGATCATAAGAGTACTCTACATTGGTCACAAAGGATTATGTCTCTTACCAATTCAGACATAGATTGGTTCAATCGGATTTACGAAGGGATAGGGATCATCGACAGATGTGGAAATTTCCCTAACATACTCCTCATTGGAACTAAAGGAGGAATCAACTATCATCCAATTTTAGCTCGCCGTCAACTCGGATACCCGATGAAGAATATCCCACATAACGTTCATCTGGAAGGTCTTTTCTTCAAGGAAGCGGAAAATGACATGGCACTAAAGAAAGAAATAGTGCATGCCTGACAACATATTCACAGGAAAGGAAAATAGTCTCTGGGAAGACCAAACTGTACCTCCATGGAACCTTATCTCCACTGGGTGCAAACTAGAGCCCTCAAGCTAAGGATGCCTTACCCTCGTCAAGAAGTTTTTCCATTAAAGGAATATGTCCTTTATTTCATGTCTGGTGCGGAAAAACTCCATGTCGCTCTCAACAAAGTTCAACGTGAGAAGAACTCTTGAAAGAACAAATACCAGATCCTAAATTTGGAATGTACCAAGATTCAGGAACTACTAAAGGAAAAGGATGCTCTGATTGAGATATTAGAGCAACATGCTATGGAAAGTCAGGAAGATCGAAGAAATCTGCTCTCTCCTTTCACTTGGCAAAGGGTCGTCGACCTGACAACGGATGAAGAGCCCTGATCAAAGAAAAGGAAAATACAGGAACCGGCATCTGATCTCTCTTCAGAGAGGACTCAGGATCCATGAGCTTAGATATTTTCCTTACCGCACTTTGTAAAATACTGTACTTTTCTTTGTAAAATACTGCAATCTTTCTAATTCAATAAAAGGGGTCTCCACCCCCCACTGTGTGATATTTGCAATCTATTTTTTGAAGTTTCTTTTGAAAACAAAAACTAAAAAAAAATGTCATTTGCATATCATTCATCATTCTCACATAACGCATTTTTCTTCTCCTTGAGTCTCACGTATGTGTCACAATTCTAGAGTCAAACTGTCTCACTCATACAATACTCGGGTCAATCGAAAAAAGAAAATGGGCAATCTCGAGGAAGAGAACAGAGAGATGAGAGAAGAAATCGACGCTCTAAAGAAAAGTTTGGAAAAACTTCACAATAACCTGCAAACCCTAGCCACAACTTAGGAGCAGCAACATCAAAGAACTGTGATATCAGAGATTACATCTACACCCATATTGGAGACACATGAGAATAATCCTCGGTACAACAAGCCTAAGGGTCGCCCCTGGGGCATGCCTTTCAACTTTATACCTGAAGGATATATCCCACCGGTCACTGAAGACCCAGAAATCGTGGCAGGAACCATCGGACCTGAAGGTTACAAACTTCAGGAAAATGAAGATGCAAGCGTTACGACAACAACTCCTGAAGGTTACAAACTTCAGGGCACTGAAGCGCCGAGGGTCACCGCTATAATGTTTATACCATAACCAGTGGTACACACTGTCCCGGAAGGACAAATTCCGCAAGAAATTTTTAGCGAAAATGAAGACGTCTACGAAAGGTGCAATGAGTTCCAAGAACAATTTTTGGAAATGCAGAAGGAGTTGCATGCCATTTGCGGTCAAGAATTATTCGAAAAGGATGTCGCCGACCTCTGTTTGGTCCCTAATGTAAAGATATTGCACAAGTTCAAGGTGCCTGACTTTGAAAATTATAAAGGTAACTCTTGCCCTCAAAGTCATCGGGTGATGTACGCTCGAAAAATGTCTACCCAGACAGATAATCAACAGCTACTGATCCATTACTTCCAGGACAGCTTAACTGGTGCCGCACTCAAATGGTACATGGGTTTAAACTGCACCAAGATCAATACATTCAGAGATCTCGGCGCTGCCTTTGTTCAACAGTATAAATACAACCTAGACATGGGACCAGATAGGGATTAACTCAAGGCAATGTCACAAAAGGACAAAGAAACTTTCAAAGAATATGCTCAGAGATGGCGTGAAATTGCTGCTCAGATTTGTCCCCCTCTTGAGGAAAAGGAGATGACTAAGATCTTTTTGAAAACCTTAAGCTCGTTCTATTACGACCGAATGGTTGCCAGTGCTCCCAGTGACTTCACTGAAATGGTGAACATGGGAGTACGCCTTGAAGAAGCGATCCGAGAAGGACGATTGGTCAAAGATGCAGTACCATCTAGTAGTACCAAAAGGTACGGTAGTGCTTTCCAAAAGAAGAAAGAGCAAGATTTTAGTAATATCTCTCTGGGAAAGCAAAGGCGAAGGTATCAACTGGTAGCAGCGGTAACTCCCGCTATCAACCCAGCACCAGCTCTGACTTATCAACCTCAGGTTTCTCATAGCCAACCAAGTCAACAACAGTATCAGCAAAGGCCACAACAACCTTTTTCAGCAGGCTCGTCCACAGTACAAAAACAATAATCGTACTACACGACCATCAGGGTTCGACCCTATACTAATGTTGTACGCTGAATTATTTCCACTTCTACTGGCCAAGGGGCATGTTCAGACTAGGACTCCTCATAGAGTACCAGAAAATCTACCTTTTTGGTTCAAAGCAGATCAAACTTGCCCTTACCATCAAGGAGGAACGGGACACAACATTGAGAATTATCTCAGCTTCAAGTCAAATGTAAAGAAGCTTGTCAGGAACGGGATCTTATCTTTCAAAGATACTAACCCGAATGTTTAGACGAACCCATTACCGTAACATGAAAAGACTACAGTGAATTTGATAGAAGGAGAACTTGTCAACAGTTATCAAATTCACAATGTACTCCTATTAGGAACCAATCTGGTGAAAATACATTGCAAACAGAGTGGGTACGGACACGTTCCATCTCACAACTATCATCAGTGCAATATCTGCTCCAAAGACAGTCAAGGGTGTACCATAGTATAAACAACTTTGTAAGAACAAATGGATCTGGGCTGGATTTAGGATCACCGGATCCGTGAAGTAAATATGGCCCATGCACATCCCAACATTATTCAGAACCACAAAATTCGTACAATGAACGTTAATTTAGTGGCGATGCATTCAAGACAAAGTCAGTATTATAATCTGCCACGGCACGATTATGGCACTTGTCCAATCTGCTCAACAGACAATCATGGATGCTCCTTTATACAAGAGGCCCTCCAACATCAGATGGATCTCGGATGGATCCAAGACTACCACAAAGAAATGACCATCAAGTCAATATGGTTCAGATCTTTGACATATGCTTGATGAATATCAGTCTAGTGGAATTGCATGCTGAATAGGTCAGACTTGGTTTTCTGGCTTCACATGATTATCTGGAGTGTAAAGAGTGCTGCGAAGACGATCAAGGGTGTGCGTTTATGCAAATAACACTTCAACATCTATTGGACCACTGGTGGCTTCTAATATACCTAGATGAAGACACACAATAGATTAGCATGATAGATGGGAATCCTGATAGACATCAAACTCGTGATATTCGCTAAATGGAAACAGATCTAGTAAAGATGCACTGCATACAAAGCGGGTATGGTCGGGTACCACCGTACAACTATAAGCGATGTAGAGTATGCTCAGAAAAAAACCAAGGATGCTATCTCGTACGAGCAGCCCTTCAAAATCAGTTGGACCGGAAAGAGATTCGACCATGTTCGAGTTCTGGGTCGATCAACATGATACAAGAATACCTCCCTGGTCAAAGCAAAGACACTGTCATAATATCTAGTCATGGAATAACCAAGGACGTTTGCGCCCATAATCCCTCTACTCAATGAATCAAATATCCCTCTTGATAGTAGAAAAGTTCCCAACCAAGAACCAATTAAGGCTGCCTACGATGGTCAGAAAAATCAAAAAGCTCCTGTGGTTATCTACCTTCCAGGTCCAATACCATACAAGTCAGATAAGGCTATCCCTTACAAGTATGGTGCAATGATCATCGAGAACGGAAAAGAAACTCTATTACCCTCCGTTGTGAACATTGCCGACATCAGTCGAGCCACCTGGAGCGGTCAGATTTTCAACAGAGGAGTTGGAGAACCTACCAAAGAAAAGGAACCTCAAACGGAAGTTCCTAACCAAAAAGTCGGTCAATCCAGTATCTAGAACCTGTAAAGAACAACGATGAGATGCTAAAGCTTATCCCGAAAAGCGAGTACAACATTGTGGACCAGTTGTTGCAAACTCCGAATCAAATCTCTGTACTATCTCTCCTGCTTAGTTCGGAAGCTCACAGGGAAGCTCTACAGAAAGTCTTAGAGCAATGCTTTATGGAACAAGATGTGACAGTAGGACAATTTGACAGCATCATCTCCAACATCACTTCCTGCAACAACTTAGGATTCAGTGATGAAGAACTGTCGGAAGAAGGCAAGAATCATAATATGGCACTCAACATTACAGTCAACTGCCAAGACGATGCTTTAGCCAGCATACTAGTGGACATAGGTTCATCCTTAAATGTCATGCCAAGGTTAACTCTAGTACGACTATCATTTCAAGGAGCTCCGATGAGAGGCTGTGAGATCATCATCAAAGCCTTTGACGGATCTAGAAAAACAGTTATCGGCGAAGTCGATCTTCCCATAACCATCGGTCCTCACACTTTCCAAGTCACTTTCCAGGTCATGGACATCCGAGCAGCATACAACTGTTTATTAGGAAGACCTTGGATACACGAAGCTAGGGCAGTCACTTTGACACTTCACCAGAAACTGAAGTTCGTCAAGAATGAAAAATTAGTCATAGTATACGGAGAGCAGGCCTTAATCGTGAGTAATTTATCATCATTCTCTTGTGTAGAACCAGAAGAGGTTATTGGAACCCAGTTCCAAGCACTCTCGGTGAGCAATGAGAATCAATTAGAAAGAGGGACGTCGATTTCCTCATACAAAGACGCCCTCTAAGTGATCAAGAGTAATGACATAAAAGGACAGGGACAGATTGTAACTCCTACGGATAACAAGGAAAAGAAAGGCCTTGGTCTCTCTTTAACCTGTACCCAGACTACAAAGAAGGACGAAAATTTTCGTCCCATTCAGGATTTCTTCCCCATCGGAGGTTTCCTCCACCCAGTGTCTCAAGAAGTACACACCATCAATGAGAGTGACTCCTCTGTTACGGATGAGGAGTGAAAGTATTATCTCAAAGATGACGGTTATATGTCTCAGGGAGAGGCGTACACGCCATTTTATTTTTCCAAACAGAGCCCAAGATATATACCAATGTCAGACTTTAGGTGATCTATGGAGATTGTGATCCTGAAGGATGTCGTGCTCCACCCAACTCATTAGAGGAAGTCACTCTGATGAAAGACAACTTTGATTACGATTATTATGGTCCCCTGGATGACTTGCCTATCTGGAAGCCATACACAGAAGACTTGGGGCAAAAGAGTCAGTCGGACGATGCCTATCAGTTGAGTAATATTGAAAAGAATACCCATGTCCCCACAGAGTCATGGAATCTATATTCAGGACACTCCGAAGATGTCCATCACCACAGTGACAAATTTGCAAAAATTGCTGGACAAGAATTCATTAACTACGCTTTTCCTGAAATCAACGTCATCGAGGAAGATGAATCATCTAGTCCCACAGAAACATGGGACACCGTAGGACAGCCGAGCGGCAGTATGACTTCCTAGTCAAATACACTACTCCCAAAAGCTGTCGTATCAAGCTTGAGGACATCTAACCAACTGGTTGGGAAGATTCCCTAGAGAGCGAAAACACCATTGAAAATATAGCAGAAGAATTCTCCTATGACAACTCTTCATGGGAAGAAGACTCCAATGATCCTACTCTCCAGAAATCTGCGTTGTTTCTGAAGACAAACCAAGAAGGAAGATACCAGACTTTGTAATTCACAGAGGAGTTCGTCGCCACTGGGTTACTGTCGATGTCCCGAAAGTCGTCCATAAGTCTAAGTAATTACCATATTTGTTTTAACCTTTCACCTTGCCCATGTGAAACAGATGTTTTTATAGGGCTCACCTTTCTGTAAATATCCCTCTTCGCTTCGCCCAAAGTGACAGAGTTTTGTTTTATAGGGCTGTATTTCAAGAATCGACAAATCATGAATAAATAATGTCATTCTGAATTCCAGCATTTATTGTTGTTTTCACTTTTCATCTTTTCAGAAAATGGTAATCCTATAAAACAGCCCAAAATAAAAACAAGCATTTTTCAAAAAATACACTGCACACACTCTTGCATTCTCTCTGTCTCTTCTAAAAAATGAATCATCACGCCATGCAGATTGCTTGTTTTAAACCCCATTGAAACATACGATCCAATGCCTTCTCCTAACTTTGAATTCCCGGTATTTGAAGCTGAAGAAGAAGAGGACGAAGACATTCCAGAAGAGATCTCCCGACTACTCAGGCAAGGGGAAAGGTCTATTGAGCCTCACAAAGAGCCGTTGGAAATGGTCAATTTAGGTTCAGAAGAAGGAAAGAAAGAAGTTAAGATTGGGGCACTACTCAGCTCGATTGTCAGAGAAGACTTGATAAAACTTCTCAAAGAGTTTCCAGATGTATTTACTTGGTCCTATCAGAACATGCCAGGGTTGGATACCAGCATCGTGGAACATCACTTACCAGTAAAATCAGAATGTCTGCCAGTAAAACAAATACTGAGAAGAACTCATCCAGATATGGCCATCAAGATTAAAGAGGAAGTGCGGAAATAGATCGACGTGGGTTTCCTCGCCAACTCAGAATATCCTCAATGGTTAGCCTACATAGTGCCAGTTCCGAAAAAGGAAGGAAAAGTCAGAATGTGTGTAGACTACAGGGATCTGAACAAAGCAAGTCCAAAGGATGACTTCCCCCTGCCACACATTGACATGCTGGTAGATATCATAGCAAAATTCAAAGTCTTCTCCTTCATTGACGGATTCTCGGGCTATAATTATATCAAAAAGGCACAGGAAGATATGGAGAAGACTTCATTTATCATCCCATGGGGCACCTTTTGCTACAAGGTAATGCCGTTCAGTCTAAAGAACGCGAGGGAAACCTATCAAAGGGCCATGGCAACCCTGTTTCACGACATGATGCACAAAGAGATTGAAGTGTACGTCGATGACATGATTGCCAAATCTAGAACAAAGGAAGAGCATGTGGAACACCTATCAAAGTTATTCGAGTGTCTGAGGAAATACAAACTCCGCTTGACTACCAATAAATGCACATTCGGTGTCCGCTCAGGAAAACTCTTAGGATTCATCGTCAGCCAGAAAGGAATTGAGGTTGATCCTAACAAGGTCAAGGCCATTCAAGAAATTCCTTCACCAAAGACTGAAAAACAGGTCAGAGGATTTTTGGGACGTCTCAATTACATCTCAAGGTTCATATCCCTCATGACCGCGACATGCGCGCCGATCTTCAAAATACTCAGAAAGAATTAAAGCTTTGTATGGATAGAAGACTGCCAAAAGCTTTCGACAGTATCAAAGAATATATGTTAAATCCACGGATTCTGTCACCTCCAGTGAAAGGAAGACCACTGATCATCTACTTATCAGTCCTTGAAGACTCCATGGGTTGTGTACTTGGCTAACAAGATAAGACAAAGAGAAAAGAGTCTGCCATTTACTACTTAAGCAAGAAGTTCACATACTGTGAAACTCAGTACACTATGCTCGAGAAAACTTGTTGCGCCCTGACTTGGGCAGCCAAACGTCTTCGCCAGTACATGATTTGTAACACCACTTGGTTAATCTCCGAAATGGATCCAATCAAGTATGTCTTTGAAAAGCCTGCTCTCACGGGAAGGATTTTCCCGTTGGTAGATGTTGTTATCAGAATACAACATTGAGTACCATGCTCAGAAAGCCATCAAAGGAAGTATTCTAGCCGATCATCTGGCTCATCAACCGATTAACGATCAGGAATCAGTCAGATTTTACTTCCCTGACGAAGATGTCATGTACTTGAAAATGAAATATTGCGATGAACCGCTACCCAGTGAAGGGCCAGAACCAGGATCCTAATGGGGACTAATTTTCGACGGAGCCGTCAATACTTATGGAAACGGAATTGGGGCAATCATCGTAATGCCTCAGGGTACCCATATTCCTTTCACTGCCAGATTAACATTCAAATTCACAAACAATGAGGCCGAATATGAAGCTTGCATCATGGGTCTCGAAGAAGCCATTGACTTAAGGATTAAGAACTTGGATGTGTATGGGGACTCAGCCCTGGTTATAAATCAGATCAAAGGAGAGTGGAAGACATACCAATCAGGATTGATTCCTTACAAAGATTACGCGAGAAGGTTGTTACCATTCTTCAACAAAATCGAGTTTCATCATATCCCTCGTGAAGAAAACCACACGGCTGATTGTAGCACCCTAAAATTTACCTTTCTCTTTCTAACACTAACTGGCTTATGTTTCATTTCACTTTGCATTATCATCTGTGCATATCATTGGTTCTTTACGTGGGGTCAAGGTATCTTGGTTCTCAGAGAGAAGAATATCCACTCCAAAGGCAAGCTTGAGTTTATTTTTCAACCTTGGGGCTCCCTTAGGTCCCTCACCTCATCAAGGCATGGATCATAATCAATGGAAGCACTGATCACATCCTCCTAGCTTGAATTCTCAAGATTAGGGTTTTTGGAATTCTTGGGTGTAGCACTCCAATGGGCAAGGTTTTTGAAGCTTTATCATCATCATGATACACATATCATCTTTGTTTAAGAGATCTTACATCATACTCAGAGGAATTTGAGTTTTGGGCTTGGGTCAATTTCTCCTAGATTATGGGTGCCAAAATTAGGGTTTTGCATAAAATTAGTTTATTTCTGATTTCTTGGGAAAGACTTCATTCCATGGTATTCCATATGTCCCTAAGTGTCTAGTAATTGAAAATTGTCCATCAATTTGATTCAGAGGTTTGTCAATTGGTCAAAAGATTGAAAATCAGGAGAATTGGGGATAAAGTCAATTGTGCAGTGAAAAAGTCAACTCCTGACTTTTTGAGGTCAACTTGGTAATTTTCAAGTCAAATATGATCAATGGATGAGATTTGGCCAAGGAATGTTCAAGGAATTGTCAAAAATCAAGAAGTTGAAAACTTGCCATTTTCGGAAGAAACTAGGTTTTAAAAAGTTACTATTTTGGGAAAGTTTCCATGTCTTTTTAACCATCTTCAAAGCCATTTCTCATCTTGATCAAAGCTTCCTTTGTGAATCTTTTCCACATGAAAGTTATAGTTTGAAACATTTCCTTCAAAATGGGCACAAGTACCATACCATTTGGATAATTTTTGAAAGAGTTGTGGCATCCTAAAGTTTGAAGTTTCAAGTTGTGACATGACTAAAACTTAGAATTTTTTCTAAGTTGTTTTGGCAGATTTGGTGAACCCATATTCATGGAAATTTTTCACATACTTCCAAATTGTATTTTAACCTGATTCCAACATCAATTTTGTTCCCCACCATGCTAGCTTTCTAAAGAATCCAAGTTTGTCTCATTTGGATTAGAATTCTCTAAGTTATGAAGGCTCAAAGATAATGTCATCAAGTTGTTCAAGTGGCATCTCGTGGCATGAAGGGCTAGGCAAGTACAACCAGCTAAATGGGCATGATTTCTACGCAAATTCTTACATGATTCTAAGCCATATCTCATTCGGTAATTAACTTGAAAGTTGTTCTATGTCATTGCTATTTTATGGTGATATCAAATGTAAATCATTTGGAGCCATGGTCATCAAGATATCTTCATTCAAATTAGACCCCATGCAATTGCATAACACTTCATGTCATCGTATTATGGCATGTTTTGATCTGAATTTGGCAGCATGCTTCATGGCATCACATGTTCACATGCAAAACATTGATTTTCCTTGCCTAATGAGACTAAAAAAAGCCATGCATGCCATGCTCACATCATGTGGATGTTTTTCCATAAAGAGAAAAAGAGGAGTGTACAATCTGCCTGATTCTTTTTGCTCTCACGTGCCAATTTGATGTGCATTTCCCTTACTAAATAATTCCTCCCAAACCTCAGTGCCAAGCCATAACCCGAGCCACCACACATGTGCACCATTTCCACTTGTTTTTCATTTCCAAACCACAATAACAAACTTCCAAACCTTGCTTCATTTCCAGACCTTGTTCCAACCCTAAAAGACCCAAGTATATAAGTCCACAAACTCCAAACCTACTGATTCTTTGATTTTTTCAGATCTAAATCTCCACATTTTCTCTCAAGTTCACCACTTTCGAATTTCATTTTTCAAGAGTTTTCTCTGTATTTCCAAGCCAGTGCTATCTTCCTTGAGGATTATCCAAGCTTGTGGTGAGGTTTTCTGCAAGATTTCGCAAGGTTTGAAGGTGCAATGGGCATTCTCCACTAGGTAACCTTCAAGATCTGTTTCCTCTCATTTTAAGAGCATGCTAGGTTCATAATCATCGCATCTGAAGTCATACTTGTGTAGGCATTGGCTAATGTAGGTTTATGTATATGAATCTTGAGATTTCAGTTTTGTGCATTTCCTTTCAATTCTCATTTCCACGATTTTCTGTGGCTGTTTGCATGGGTTATTGGTGTGTTTGAGATCTGTTGGAAGTGTTCTTGAAGTAGATGTTGTGGATGTGTTAATTTATGAACATCTCAGTTTGGATCTATTTTCTTTATGCCTTCGATTCATCAGGTTAGCATGTTTATTTTTGAAATTGGAAGGTAGATTTATGATCAGGATGAAATTCTGAGCAAGACAGTGATTTTTGCATTTGTTTATGGGTGGTTGTGGTGGCTCCGACGGCCAGCGCGCCGGAGAAGACGTCCGGAGCTAGGGCTCTGGCATCTGAAGGTTAGAGATGACCTGAGTTGACCTGTGTGCTTTTTTTTTAATTTAAATTATTTGAGGTGTTTCAATCATGGCCGTTGGATCTGCAACATCAGCGCCATGTCAATTAATGAATCCACATGGCAGTCCACATGTGCCTTTTTTGTTTGGTTCTGATGGATTTGGTTTGGGCCTTGTGCACGCTTTTTATTCGCACACTACTATTTTGAGGCCCATGCGCACATAACATGGTTTCCTTTGTATCAGGATTGCTCATACACCTCCCATGGCTATTCTCTTGTTGTTTATTTTCTTTTCATTTCGTCTTCCATTTTATTTTTGTTTTAATTATTGAACTCATTTTAAAAATTGACAAAAATAGTTTTCTGGTTAATTGATATCTTGACTTAATTTGCAATTTTTCATTTTATTTTTAACTCTTTTTTTTCCATTTTATTTGGATTTATTTTGTCAATGTGTTTCCAAGGATACCCTTCATCTAGGGTTAGGAAGTTTCTTGACTTTGGTTTATCTTTTGAGGCTAATTTTATACCCATATTTAGACCTTCTTATAAGGTTGATTTGATGCTGTTTTGGGCTTGGTTTGAGTTACTTTTTAGTGACTTGCCATTCAAGTTTTGTTAGCACTCGATTCATGCTCAATTTCTTGTATACCTTGCCTTGTTGTTCACTTTTGGACTTGTTCTTGAACTTGTTTTGCTCCCATATTTTGTACATGTTTAATAGGATATTTAAACTTGCCTTTGGTTTTTTTTTTGGATTTTATTAAATCACTTTGCTATTTTTGGTTGATGCTTTCAATTAATGATGTTTTGAGCATGTTAATGCACACTTCTTGACCTAATTGTTATGCCTTTGAATGACATGAACCTCTTTGATGTTTAGTGATCTTTCTTAGATTGATATGACATGTTTAAGGTTCTGATTTGCCTTGGATCTTGATGCATTGATCATCCTTTGGTGTTGTCTTACTTGTATGAGAACATGTGAATCATTTTGGACTTAATCTTGTTGAATACATGCCTAGTTTTGACATATGCTTTGAGTATGATACTTGATGATCCTTATTGATTGGTTTGATTTTGATTATGGTTCATGGATTATGCTTTTTCTACTACCCACTTGGATTCACATCATGTTTTCACTTCATTTGGTCATTGTTGATTGATTTCTATGATGTATTTCATTAGCATTTGATTGTTTCCACTTTGGCTCATGATGCATGTTAATGTGAAGCTTTCTTACATGTTTGAATTGGATGATCATGATATGACTTGAATTCTGACCTTTGTTCATTCTCACCTCACCTTGTCCAAATATCATTTGTATGATGATTAATGGTGTTCAATTATGATCTTAATGCAAGTTGTTTGCACTCATTCTTGTTTGCTTCTATCTTCTTGTTTGAACTTCAATGTGTGGTATTTTGAAACATGGTTGCTGATGTGAATTGGATGTGATATACATGATGTGCTTTCTTCCCTACCTTGTTTCTCATCCCATGTTTCATTTGTCTTCTTCATCTCTTACTTCTTTCTTCTCCTTTGGATCTTAAGACTTGTTTAAGTCTTGGATTTTCTTTTGCATGCTCCCTTAGGGTTCCCTAGTCCAACTTAATCTATGATTAAGCTTGGAGTAGGGTAGACATTAGGATTCAATCCATGTATGCTAACATTAGGTAGAATTTCCCCTTCTTACCTCAACCTTAAGTCCATCATTTGCATGACAACATTAGGATAGAATTCCCTTAAGTGTTTTCTTTTCACCTTTGAGTCTTCTCTTCTTATCTCAATAACAAGTCTAAAACACTTAATAAAGGCAATGAGCATTGTACGCCATGAGCCTTAAGCACACAGGAAATGAAGAATGAGGGGTCCCCCTTTCACTCTTCTAGAGTGTTTAGCATACGTCCCATTGGGAGCGACCATGCGACGTATTCGCTCCTATGTCATAGACTTTAGTGCAATGTGAGTTTCAAACTAACTTCAATTCACTTCTGTCTAAAAAACACAAACCAAGTTCAAATCATTTTTATCCTTCGGGATTGTTGGGTTTCAAATCATTTTCAGAAAAGAGCACGTTATTTCCGTTTTTTCGCAAACAGGCATCGACTGTAACTGCCGGATGCGAACTTAACGTCGCTCATAAAAAACATTTACCGACCCGTAGGTCGAACTACGACTGCTCTGATTTCCTCTCTATGGTTAGATTGAGGATACTTAGGCACAAGGCGGCGATGTCTTGGCGAGCAACCTTCCCCCACTTCACCCGTAGTCCTTTGAACTTCGTTGACTCTTACTTTCCCATTGCACAAGGGAATACGTAGGCTTAAGACGACGATGTCCTACTGAGTCACTTTTTCTTTTCTTTCCCCCGTTTCATTTCCATTTAGCAGTAGGCTTTGGATAACTCACCCTTTGATTAGACAACAAGCGTGGATCCCATCGAGTACGATAGACGCGTATGGGTGCTAAAACCTTCCCCTCGCGTAAATGACTCCCGAACCCGGACTATGGTTGCGATGACCATGTCTTCTCCCTCTTTAGGTTTTCTTTGAACGTTTCCTTTCCCTGCGTCGGGATAAATAACGTTCGGTGGCGACTCTTCTGTTCTGTTTCCGCCGGTTGTTTTTCGTAATTGCGACACTGATGCACTAGTCACTCTCTCTTCCATGATTGCTGTAAGTCAATGGAACGATGTACCTAATATTAACATAATGCGCCTTGAAAGGCCCGCTTACATCTCCATGATCGAAGCAATCATCAATGACAAACCCTGGTATCATGATATCAAGTGCTTCCTTCAAAGACAAGAGTACACACCTGGGGCATCAAGAAAAGATAGGAAGACTCTCAGAAGAGTGGCTGGTAACTTCTTCCTGAACGGTGATACACTCTACAAAAGAAACTTCGACATGGTTTTGCTCAGATGCATAGACAGAGAAGAAGCAAACATGTTGATGAAATAAATTCACGAAGGATCCATTGGCACTCATGCCAACGAACACACAATGGCGAGAAAAATTCTGAGAGAAAGATATTATTGGTAACAATGGAATCCGATTGCTATAAGTATATGAGGAGGTGTCACAAGTGTCAGATATACGCAGACAAAATCCATGTACCGCCAACGCATCTCAAAGTTCTTTCTTCTCTATGGCCTTTTTCTATATGGGGAATCAACATGATTGGCGTGATTGAACCCAAAGCCTCAAACTGACATCGGTTCATCCTTGTAGCCATTGACTACTTCACCAAGTGGGTCGAAGCAGTGTCATACACCAATGTAACCCGACAAGTGGTGGTCCGATTTATCAATAACAATCTCATATGCCGTTATGGTGTTCCAAGCCAGATCATTACTAATAATGGATCTAACTTAAACAACAAGATGATGAAAGAGTTGTGTGCTGAGTCCAAGATCGAACACCATAACTCATCTCCCTACCTGCCTAATATGAACGGGGCGGTAGAAGCAGCTAACAAGACTATCAAGAAAATCATTCAAAAGATGGTTGTAACCTACAAAGACTGGCACGAGATGCTACCATTTGCTCTTCACGGTTATCGGACATCTGTTCGCACCTCAACAAAGGCAACCCCTTTCTCTCTAGTATATGGCATGGAAGCAGTGCTCCCCATAGAAGTCGAGATACCATCAATCAGGGTATTGATGAAAGCCAAGCAAATAGAAGCAGAATGGTGTCAAAGCAAGCACGATGAACTGAACCTAATCGAAGAAAAGAGAATGACCGGTTTATGTCACGGTCAGCTGTATCAGCAAAGAATTAAGAAAGCGTTCCACAAAAAAGTCTGACCCCGTGTCTTCAGAAAGGGGGACCTCGTGCTCAAGAAGATACAATCATTCCTCACTGATTCTCGGGGCAAATGGACTCCGAATTATGCTGGCCCTTACATTGTTAAGAAAGCCTTTTCAGGCGGCGCCTTGAGACTCGCAACCATGGATGGAGAGGAGTTTACCTACCCCACAAATGTTGACGTAGTCAAGAAATACTTCGCCTAAATAAAATAAAAGAAAACAACGACTCGGTGGATTGAAAACCCAAAAGGGCGGTCCAGACAAAAATTTGAGACATAAGCAAAAATCATCCCGATGGATTGAAAACTTTAAAAGGCAATCCTGGAAAAAGTTAGGGATCTATGGCAAGTAACTACGTCTGACAAGGTTAGATCCCCAGCGGTGGCGCCATCCGTCAAAAGAAAAAAAACTTCAGTCAAGGTCACCTTCGACAGAAGCTCAGAATGTCCATAATTCAAAGTTGGTAGAAGGATAGCGGTCGTTATGTTTCAATGTAGCCCCTTTCCCCTTAAATTACCATTTTCTGAACTTTGTAATACTCTATGGGATCACGCGCTTGGCTGATTACCATTCTATCAATAAAATTTGAGCCCTAGTGCTTTTGTTTGCAATTCTCATTTATTTAGCTTTACAAAATGACATTTTTAATATGATCAACGATTCTTGAAACAAACAAAAATGAATTTACTTGTCAAATATTATTCTGCTTTTAAAATTAAAGATGACAATTCCTTTTGACTACTAAACGCAAAAAAAAAAACATCGATGGCTTCTCCGGAAGTGATTAAACCTCAAAATGCATAATCAAAGTACTCCTTCTAAACCAGCACACCTGAATGAAGGATCAATTGTTTCAGATGTAACGTCCCACCTGATATCCCCGGCAGAGTTCTTACCTCTGAAGACCAATTAATAGCCTTCTCTTTCCAGTAGGGTCTACCCCTCCTAAGCAGGAAAGGATTGTTATCACTGAACCAATGATACTTCTTATCCCCCGCAGTGGTCGAGTATCCAGTCGTGTTTATTTACTAGTCTGTATTTCGTGTCTGTTTTGTCAGCATAAACATACATACATCATGCATAATTGATTCATATTCATATTCATATTGCATTAATATCACTCTGGTCATATTCATCCCCAAGTGATAAACGTCCTCTCACCAATAAAGTTGTCAGTTTTCCTTTCCACGTCAGATAGGACAAAATCCCGCTTTGAGTTCTTTCCTCGTCAGGAAATGTATCGTCTAAATAATATCTCCCCAGTTTATTTCTGGATTGGAGACTGTCCTCGACCACTTTGATAACTTGAACCTCTAAAAGGCAAAAAGATATTCGACAGACACCTTTGGAACATCACTCTTCACCATTGAAGATGGTATTTTTGCTTTCCCGGATTAAGGAAAATCCCCAGAGAAAGCCTCTTAACCGAAGACTCTCGACAATACATCAGTTTTTCTCCCAAGAAATTCGATGTTAATGAAGTCATCAGCACCTCAAAATTGGATTACATCACATGGAATTTCTCTGAAAAGGTCTCGAAGAAAAGTATGATGTAACCTCACCAATCAAAAAGCGGTCTCTCAAGAGACTCGTTTTCCCCAGTAGGGTCAACAAATAGCATCTCCCACAGAGAAGTTTGCACACCTCTACAGCTCAGACTAATAGGTTTCCCCAACAAGTCTGACCTAAAAACTTTTCCATCGAATGGCATCTCCCCAGTAAAAACTCGGCGAGAAGTTTGATGAAGACCGCTACAAAAAGCGTTCCTTGTTGAGGAAGGAACACAACAAGAAGAAACTTAGACCAGTTCCATGGCTGAAGACCAGGATCGAGGGAAAGTTTATTTCAAAAGAAAACTGAGACCAGTTCCGTGGCTGAAAACCAGGATCTAGGGGAAGTTTATTTCAAAAGAAAACTGAGACCAGTTCCATGGCTGAAGACCAAGATCGAGGGGAAGTTTATTTCAAAAGAAAACTGAGACCAGTTCCATGGCTGAAGGCCAGGATCGAGGGAAAGTTTATTTCAAAAGAAAACTGAGACCAGTTCTGTGGCTGAAGACCAGGATCGAGGGGAAGTTTATTTCAAAAGAAAACTGAGACCAGTTCCGTGGCTGAAGACCAGGATCGAGGGGAAGTTTATTTCAAAAGAAAACTGAGACCAGTTCCATGGCTGAAGACCAAGATCGAGGGGAAGTTTATTTCAAAAGAAAACTGAGACCAGTTCCATGGCTGAAGACCAGGATCGAGGGGAAGTTAATTTCAAAAGAAAATTGAGACCAGTTTCATGGCTGAAGACCAAGATCAAGGGAAGTTTTACCCTTTTCTAAGTAACATTGCTTAGCAAAATAAGATGTATGAGCAAACTTCTATTCATAACTGTCACTCCCGGGATTTTCATCCAAGAACAAACGCGAAAGTGGCACGAAATAGAGTCGCCAGCAATGTGTATTTATCCCACGAGAGGGAAAGGAAACACTGCGTAAACCTGAGGGAAAGGAAAGAGCATGGTCTTGCGACCAAGAGAACTAGGTTCGGGAGTCAGTTACGCGAGAGGAAGGTATTAACACCCCCTCGCATCTATCGTACCCGATGGGATCCACGCTTGCTGCTTCAATCAAAGGGTGTCATCTACTGGAACTTCACTGCTGCTGGAAAGGAAAAGGAACGAGAACGGAAAGGAATGAAGAAACAAATGTAGGGAAAATAAAAGAAGTTCTCGAATGGGCCCTACCCCCACTGCCTACGTATCTCATCGGGAACATGAAAATTAGAGCGACATAGTTCCCCTCACCGAGGGTCGCTTTGTTTGTGTTTTTTTAGTGGAGACGTCAGAATGCACGTCCCAGCAGTTAGGTGTTGCAGCTCGCTGTAGGGAGACTTAGGTGTTACCTGTTTGCGGTGGAATGGACATGACGAGTCCTTAAGGAATAGAATGAAGGAGATGAGAAGAGAATTTGTTGCTTGTTTTTGTCTTTTAAGAAAGAAATGTTTTGTTTATTTGATATTTTGCAACGCATATTGTATTTAAGTTCCTCATGTAAGATCGAATGCCTCGCATATCGACCCAAGACGGGACATACGCTAAACATTCTAAGAAAGTGAGAGAAGACCCCTCACTATCTTATTCTCTCATGAAAGGCTCAAATACAATATTTATTTTGCCTTTATTAGGTGTTATTTTACTTTGTTTTGAGACGAGAAGAAGAGAGACTCAAAAGGAGGAGTAAAGGTAAAAACTAAAGAGGGAGACTAAGACTCAATCTTAATGTTATCATGCATGGTGATCCTATGGTTTATGTGGTTTAAGAAATCTAACCCTAAAAGAAAGGAAAAGAAGAAGATAGAAAGTAACTTACTTCCAAAATGGAAGTTAAGTTATTTCTAGGAGGGAAGAAAGAAGATTATGAAAGCAAAGCATCATTAAATGCTTAAACAACACAAATTGAATGATTAAAAGATGAGGGAAGAAATTAGAATGTGGATGCATATCCACACTCAAGTGACTTACCATTAGCCCCTGAAATTGTTAGTACAATTATTTACAAGTGAAGAAACAAGTTAAGATGAACAAGTAAGGCTTAAGCAAGTCAAGAACCAAAGTAAAAGCATCTTAAAGGTTAAGAAAAGCATAAGGTCAGAATGCACATCATAAGAATGTTCTCTAATGCTATGAGATCAAACACAAATCAAATGCAAACAAACAATGCCTTAAATCACAAAGAAATGCATTATGAAAAAAGTAGATGAAGAATGAGTGGATATGCAAAGTGGTCATGCATTAATGCTTCATGGGAGGTTAAAGTCAGAACCAAAGTCATTTAGGAACACCTCACAATGCATATGAATCACCATACAATTCACAAGTGGAATGATGTAAGAAGAAGAGATGAGAAGGAGACAAGAATAAGAAACAAGTTTCACCAAGATGCACAAAGTTATATATAAAAGATGCATATCATGTAAAATGATTGATGAATGCACATGGGCAGTAGCATATTATTGGTGAAATGCAAATGAAACATGTAAGATGGCATACCAAATGCAAACACAATTCATGTTAAGCACAAGAGTAGATAAGATATGAAAACATGTCAAAAAAGTAGGTCAAAAGGCATAAACACAAACCAAATGCAAGTATAAACCAACATGACCTATAATTGAATTAAGAAAGAACCATAATCTTCTAAATGAAACCTCTAATCTCAAACAAAGCAAAAAAGAAAGGGTGGCACAAGTGCCTCATCAACATTAAGCTAAAGGAAGTATAAGAATATGCACAAAGATAGCTTCAAATGTAAAGCTCTAAACAAATATCAAAAGTACATTTTAAAATCATGAATATTGGCTCTAAACAACCTAAATCAGAAGAAAATCAATTATTAAAAGCTCATGGAAAAAATCACAATGAAACATGCTCAAACACATCAACAAAGTCATATTGAGACACATCACAAGAAGGTGCAAAGATGAACATCCAATGGTATGATATAATGCCCTTAAAAATAAATAAAAAATGTTTTTAGGAACTTTAATATGTTATCTAATCAATACAAAAAGAATGAATCAAAAATAGGATGTGAGGTGAGAGAAAGAAATCATGCAAGTTTAAGTATCAAGGAATAAGAGCATTCAAAAAGAAATTGAAAAGAAAATATGAAATAATGTGTAAAATAACACAAAGTCAGAATTAAAAAATTAAGAAAATTATTTAAATGTGTAAAGATGTTACATGAATTTATTTGGGATTTTTAGAAATTATTAACTAATTTTAAAAACAGAAAACTAAACAGATATGGAAAAGAAATTAAAAATAATAAAAGAATGAAAAGGGGGTGCAGAGAAAACAATTCGCCAGTTAAAAATGTAGTGGGCCTGAAAAGGTGGTGTGTGAAAAGTAATTACTCAACCCAGTCCATATGCATGTGGTTGTGTGTGATGAGTGTACATGCAATCAAGAATTAAATGCAATCATAACCACACAATCAGATCCATCAAGATTAATCATTAAAACCTGCTAATCCAACAGTCTATAACGCAAGCATATGATAACTCTCATACACGCGTGCACACACAATCCATTCAGAAATTAAAAGCACACACTTGATATGCAACACCTTCATTAATGCGTTGGCAACGTTTAAACCATTGGATTAATCTCATGGTGATCAAACATGCAAGATGAACATATCAGATTGGAGGCGTACACTAATAATCATGATGCACACACACACAAACACATGAGGCCAAAATAGAACACGTGCGTGTCATGTGAAATTTTAATGTGTTGGCAACACCTGATCCACACGATGAGGACAATCACACGGTCACGATATAAAGCTAGAAACCCTAGCTGATTCAATGCTACCGGCCGGAGAAGGACCTCCGGTCGTCTTCTCCGGCGAATTTCCACCACCTGCAAACTTTCATACTTCCAGAAATGCACAAAAATGGTACCAAAATGTAGAGGAACTTACGCACAACACCAATCCACAAACATTTTCCACATATCAATCATATATACAGAGAACCGAGGAGATTAAAGTTGCCCTAGGTTTGGAAACAATGCCTCTAAGAGACCTATCAACTAGCCAGGACTCACGCAGCTTCTAATAAGCTATAAACGCCATGAAAACAAGCTGAATTTAGTAGAAAAAGGTTGAGAAAAAAAACCCTGAAACTATGAAGAACTTTGAAGTGTTGAGAAAACCAGAGATTGTGATATCTTGAGCTTGTAGAACTTCAACTTTTAAGCAAAATAAATGCTATTGATTCTTGAGTATGTGAAGAGAATTGATGATTGCAGTGCTGTTGAGCTTGAAGAGAGAAGTTGCTCTTGAATGTTCTTGATTGATAGTCACCAAATGATGAAGATGATTGAGAAAAATAGTGAAATCGTGTGAGATCTGAGTGAGAGAGCAGAGAATCTGAGAGTGTTTGGAAAAAGAATGAGAAAAAATAAAGTTGAAGATGAATTTGTGAATGAGATTTAGTTATATAGGTATGGTTAAAGTTGAACTGTGGTGGTTAACTGAGTGAGTTTAAGGAGTTAATGTGAGGTTAACTGAGTTGCCTCTAACTAACTGAGTCAAGTTAGTTAGGGCAGGTTAGGGAGGTTGTGATGTAGTGAGGTTGAGGTCTATAAGGTTTATGGTGAGGTTGATGAAGGTGAATGGTGGTGATGAACTCGTGTGAGGTCGGTAATAGAGCAGAAACTTGCTACACAAGTTTTTATTTCTTTCCCCTTCCATGTATGACAAAACATGTATGCATGATGTATATGAAATGTGTTTGGCTTAATGAGGCAAAGAGGAGCGTGGAAGAATGCACGTGCAAGCTGACTGTGGGAAACCAACAACAACAATATCAACCATTTCATTTTGGCAACTTGGTATCAATTAAAACAAGGAGGTTTGGTGATAAATTTCTCTATGCATGGTAGATGATTTAGTGAGTTTTTTATGTCAAATGAAAGAGGGAATATGGGAGAACAAGTTTGATGTTGGTTTTGGCTTGAATGGAGGCTTGTAGCATGGTGTAAAATTGCTTAGAACATTGAGGTTCAAAGCTGGTTCAAGGGCGAGGCATGTTGTGGCATGGCATGGCAATATGGTGCATGAAATTCAGCATGATCATACCAACTTAGGGCTATCATAACTATCTTATAACTTGCTCAAATTAAAAAATGTCCAACATGAACATTGAAGAGGGCATGGAAAGGAACAACTTTGATGTTGGAAAGTTTTCCATTTGAAGCTTCCTTGATGGAGAAAAATGACTTGACTTTTGGCACACCATGTGTTTGTTAAAATTATGGCTGGTGGGCCTAAGCTTGCTTGGTCATGACTTGGTTTGTGACCTAGTTTTACCAAACTTTGATCAATCATAACTCATTCAATTTTGATCCAATGGAAGAGTTCTTTATATGGATTTGAAGCTTAGAACATGAACTTTAATTGGTTCAACTTGGGCTTGATGTTTGGAGCTTTTATCCTGGAGAAAGAGAGCCTCAAAGTAGGGTGCAAAATGGTCCAAACTTGCCATTTTTGGAAACCCTAAAGTTTCTATTTTTGGCAGTTTTGTGATTTCTTGATTTTTCATAATTCATCCATCATTTCTTGATCAAATCTTGTCCAATGAACATATATAACTTGAATTTCATGATTTTGACCTCAAAAGGCAGGAGTTGACTTTTTTCACTGCACAGTTGACTTTTTCCCCAATTTCTTGATTATCAAGCAACTGATCAATTGAACCTCTTCTGAAATGAATCCCTGGCCAATCTTCCATCCTTAGACACTTGATATTATGTAGAAAACTTTGAGATCAAGTTTGAATCAAAATTTCATCAGGAGACCACTTGAATCCAAAACCCTAATTTTGACTGTTTCTGATAGGAGGTGATGCACTGTCCAATCTTCTTGATGATTTCCCTTCTTTCAATGACTTATGGGGATCAAGTGGGATGATATATGATGTAAGAGACCTTTGTGGCTTGTGAGAGACCCTTGGCTCTTATTCTTTAGCTCTGGATGATCCTCCTCTTTGAGAAACAACTGATCACATGCCCTTATGCAAGATGCAATGCCAAATGCTTAATGTTTGCTTTTCTATGCTTGAATGCAATGCAATGAAATGAAAACTCATGCTAAATGATATGAATAAATGAGAGGGAAAATTTTGGGGTATTACAGCTGCCCCTATTCAATCACTGTAGACCTGAATGGATGATAGCGATTGCTGTCAGACTTTCAAGGTGTGGAGGGATTGAATACCGAAAATAACCAAAAAATTTGCACTCTGCGGAGAAAAGGGATATAAACCCAACCAAATGAACTCTGCTTGAATAAAACTCTGATGGGAAGAATAACACTGAAGGGATGTCTTTTTGAACGGCGCCAGACGGCTACTGGCTTGCCACGCTACGAGTGGACTTTAGCAATGCCTTTTGTACAACGCCAAACGACTACTGGCTTGCCACACTGCGGGTGGACTTTAACAATGTCTTTTAGCACAACGTCAAACGACTACTGGCTTGCCACACTGCGGGTGGACTTTAACAATGTCTTTTAGTACAACGCCAGATGACTACTGGCTTGCCATACTGCAGGTGGACTTTAACAACGTCTTTTGTACAATGCCAGACGACTACTGGCCTGCCACACTACGGGTGGACTTTCGCCAATCTGCGATTGGTCTTAAAATTATCTTTTAAATGGAGTCAGACGACTACTGACTTGCCACACTGCGGGTGGACTTTCGCCAATCTACGGTTGGACTTTGCAGCTGAATTGCCACCCTTGGATGGACTTTTGCCAATCTACGGTTGGACTTGCTGATTTGCCACCCTTGGATGGACTTTTGCCAATCTACGGTTGGACTTTGATGCTTTTCCACCCTTGGATGGACTTTTGCCAATCTACGGTTGGACTTAGCTGCTGTCTTTTAAATGGAGTCAGACGACTACTGACTTGCCACACTGCGGGTGGACTTTTGCCAATCTACGGTTGGACTTTGCCTTGCTTTTCCACCCTTGGATGGATTTTTGCCAATCTGCGGTTGGACTTTAATAACGTCTTTTAAACAACGCTAGTCGACTACTGGCTTGCCACACTACGGGTGGACTTCTGCAAAATTCCAATACTAGATTACGCTCTGCATGCATGTCATACATCCCTGTTGACTCTGCTGAGGAACAATGATCAATGATTTGACATTAGAGACTCCTGAAAGGATGGTATCTCTGTTGGAGAATGAATGAACAATCTATTTTCTTCGAATTATCACGCTTGCCAAAATAAATTGGACTGTGAAATATAAGAGAGTGATGACTCTGCCAGAACTTACTTCATCTGACCGGGGACGAATTCTGGTCATAGAAACTCTGCTGGGGGTGAGAATTTTTTGACTTGGCTGGGAAAGAATGTACTAACACTCTGCTGAAGAAGACAAGTCATTAAAACTCTGCTTGGGGATCTATCAAACCTGAGGAGAATATGATAACCCTCTGCTGAGGAAGAGATTCTGTTGACCTGCTAAACTTCTGCGGGGAAGAAAAACAACTCAGCTGAGGAGTATTGTTGGCAAGATTCAATGTTGAACTCTGTGGGGAGTACAATTACCAGAAATACGATCTTGCTAGGGACCAGAATTACTCCGTCAAGGATACACACAAATCCTAGTTAGAAGACGTTTCGCCGTGACTGGCTGGAAAAAATTCCCTAGAGATCTGCTGGGAAAGACACAAGAAATTCATTGTAATCTGTTGAGGAACAAAACTATCAAGCTTAGAATAAGAGCCACAATGTCCCACGCTAGGCCACCTTCCACCTGACGACTCCATTGGGGATAATGAGTCGACAACAAACTCTGCTGGGGAGAACCGCTTCAAAGCGTCTCTCACTGGGGAATGTCTCTTAAGAGGATTTTACAGAAGACCACATATCTTCAAACTCTTGGACAAATGCCGAGACTTGAGCTAGACGTATTAACAGGGAGGTCACTCTACTGGAGATAATAGATCTAGGACTTCCCTTGCCGGGGAACTTCATGATGCAATACTAATCTGGAGAAATCGTCCCAAGAGGATTTTACAGAAGATTTGGCATCTTCAAACTCCTGGACACTCGTTGAGTCTTGAACATTAACTGCGATGTCTGCGAAGCAACTCTACTGGGGAATTCACAACCGTTATCGACACAGAAAAGCTTGTAGCTGTTGGAAGTACTAAATAGGAGAATCGAATTAATAAGATACAACACCACTCAGTTGAACTTAATTCACTGATAGCGAATCATCGTGATCGACCGCCGACCGAACGATGGACTCCGTCAGTAAACGTTGTGACAAAAGGTGACATGGGAACCTTTTCCTGAACTTGCCTGCCCCAGTCTTCTGCATGGGGATAAGTGATTACTCGATTAGAAGACATGATTCCTGCTTAGAGGACTTACACCTGTTACCTGCAACAAAAGAATATGCATACATGCCCCAGGATATTGCGTGGTTTGAATCCACCATCCAGGATTACTCAACATTCAAAGTGATTTTAAACGTTTTTCTGCGCACGTTATTTGTAAGGCCACAGTGCTTTCAAATGCAATGTTTTATCACAACTTAGGACGTTTTTGCAAACAAAGCAGTAAAAACAAAATAAGAAGCTTTTGACTGAAATTCAATTTATTGATTGAAAATGCCCAGAGTAGGCAAGTACAATTGGGAAGAAAACCCTGGAAAGAGGAGAGTGCTGTAAATTGAGAAAAGAAACTATCCTAATGGCAATGTGAAAACGGCATTCCACTGAGTTTCAATTCTGCTATGGCCAGTATGTCTTCAAAACTCCCCGACCTTGCCTTCTGAGGAGTGATTAGACCGATTCCTACCCTTTGGAAGGCCAGTTGCTGAAACAGTGATGGGGTACAGATAACTCAGACCGTAGTTATTCGCTAAAATCCCTCTTTTGCATGGACCGCCCTTTCGGGTTTTCAATCCATCGGGATACCCTTTTTTGCCTGAGTTGTCCTTGCGGATTTTCAACTCACCGGGTGTACAATTTTTTATTTTATATCCCTAATTTTTGCCCGAACCTTTTTATTCTGTTTTTGTGGTTCGCCGGGATGCCCTTTTTTGCCTGGACTTTTTTTTTATCCAGCGGGTCTATTTATGCGAAGTATTTTTTGACTACGTCTGAGTTGACAGGGGATGAAAAGTCTTTGTCGTCCATGGTTGTAAGTAATAAGGCTCCGCTCAAGAAGACCTTTTTAACCACGAATGGACCTTAATAGTTGGGAGTCCATTTGCCCCTGTGATATGTACTAGGAGGAAGGATCCTTTTGAGTACCACATCTCCCACTTTGTAACCCCGAGGATGCACCTTTTGGTCAAATGCCTGCTTCATCCTCCGCTGGTATAACTGCCCATGATACACAACTGCCAGTCGTTTCTCTTTAATAAGGCTCAACTGATTAAATCTGGCACGAACCCATTCAGCTTCGTCTAACTTGACATCCATCATGACTCTGAGGGATGGAAACTCAACTTCAACTGGTAGTACTGCATTCATACCATATACAAGTGAGAATGGTGTTGCCCCAGTGGACGTGCGTACTGACGTTCGGTACCCATGCAAGGCGAACGGTAGCATCTCATACCAATCTTTATATGTGACAACCATTTTCTACACAATCTTCTTAATATTCTTGTTGGCCGCCTCCACAGCGCCATTCATCTTCGGGCGGTACGGAGAAGAATTGTGATGCTCAATTTTGAAGTCCCAGCACAGCTCAGCCATCATTTTGTTGTTCAGATTAGAACCATTATCAGTAATGATTCTCTCGGGCACTCCATAGCGACAAATGATATCCCGTTTCAGGAAACGAGCTACCACCTGCTTAGTGACATTGGTATAAGATGTTGCTTCAACCCATTTAGTGAAGTAATCAATGGCGACCAAGATGAAACGATGGTCGTTTGAAGCAGTAGGCTCAATCTTTCAGATCATGTCAATGCCCCACATTGCAAAGGGCCAAGGAGAGGACATGACACTCAACGGATTTGGAGGCACATGCACTTTGTCTGCATAAATCTGGCATTTGTGACACTTGCGGGCGTACTTGCAACAATTTGCCTCCATCGTCAACCAATAATACCCCGACCTCAATAGTTTCTTAGCCATTGCATGTCCTCCGGCATGGGTACCGAAAGAGCCTTCATGTACTTCCTGCATTAACAAGTTTTCTTCGTGTCTATCCACGCATCTGAGAAGAACCATGTCAAAATTCCGTTTGTACAACACGTCGTCTTGATTCAAGAAGAAGCTACCAGACAACCTTCTCAACGTCTTCTTATCTTTAGTAGATGCCCCAGGCGGGTACTCTTGACTTTTCAAGAAACACTTAATGTCATGAAACCATGGCTTGTCATCAGACATTGCATCAACAGCAAACACAAATGCAGGTATGTCAAGACGAGACACTTCAATCTTAGGTACATGGTTCCATCTTTGCACTTTGATCATAGAAGACAATGTGGCCAAGGCATCAGCAAACTTATTCTCATCTCGAGGAATATGGTACAGCTTCACTGTTGTGAAAAATGTCAGCAATCTCCTCGTATAATCTCTATACGGAACCAGATTCGCTTGGTGCGTGTACCAACTCCCTTTCACTTGATTGATTACCAAAGCTGAATCACCAAAGATATCAAGGGTCTTAATTCGTAAATTAATCGCCTCCTCAATCCCCATTATACAAGCTTCATACTCTGCTTCATTATTGGTGCACCCGAAAGTTAACGGGCAGTGAAAGGCATATGAACACCTTCCAGCGTGATAAGAACTGCTCCAACTCCTCATCCATTCATGTTGACAGCCCCATCAAACATCAAACTCCATTTGGATTCAGGGTCTGGCCCCTCCTCCGGGAGTGGTTCCTCGCAATCTTTAGCTTTGAGAAACATGATGTCCTCATCAGGAAAATCAAACTTCATGGGTTGGTAATCATCGATCGGTTGTTGCGCAAGATAGTCTGATAAGATACTTCCTTTGATGGCCTTTAGAGAAGTATACTGGATATCATATTTTGTCAAAACCATTTGCCACCATGCAACTCTGCCTGTTAGTGCTGGTTTCTCGAAAATGTATTTGATAGGATCCATTTTTGAAATCAACAAAGTTGTGTGCCTGATCATATACTGCCTCAATCGCTTAGCAGCCCATGCAAGTGCGCAGCATGTCTTCTCAAGCATTGAGTACCGGGACTCGCAGTCATTGAACTTTTTTCTCAGGTAGTAGATAGCATGCTCCTTCCTACCTGTCTCGTCATGTTGACCGAGAACACAACCCATAGAACCTTCAAGCACTATCAAATACATTATCAAAGGTCTTCCCGAAACTGGAGGCATGAGGATTGGAGGTTCCTGCAAGTATTCTTTTATTTTATCGAATGCCAATTGGCAATCGTCATTCCACCTGACCGTTTGATCTTTTCTTAGCAGTTTGAATATTGGTTCGCATGTGGCTGTTAGGTGAGATATGAACCTTGCAATGTAGTTCAATCTACCCAGAAAACCACGAACCTCTTTTTCTGTTCTCGGTTAAGGCATATCTTGTATTGCTTTCACTTTGGCAGGATCAACCTCAATCCCTTTTTCACTCACAATGAAACCCAACAGCTTTCCAGAACGCACCCCAAAAGTGCACTTGTTTGGATTCAACCTTAAACGAAACTTTCTCAACCTTTCAAACAACTTTTTCAAGTTAGTCAGATGTTCTTCCTCCATTTGTGATTTGGCAATCATGTCATCCACATAACGTTCAATCTCTTTGTGAATCAAGTCGTGGAATAATGTTACCATTGCCCGCTGATACGTTGCCCCTGCATTTTTCAACCCAAAAGGCATCACCTTATAACAATATGTACCCCATGGAGTAATGAACGTGGCCTTCTCCATATCCTCAGGCGCCATCTTAATCTGGTTGTACCCGGAGAAACCGTCCATAAACGAGAACACTAAAAACTGAGCTGTATTGTCAACCAGCACATCGATGTGGGGTAATGGAAAATCATCTTTCGGACTAGCATTGTTAAGATCTCGATAATCCACACACATTCTCACCTTTCCGTCTTTCTTTGGTACCGGCACGATGTTGGCTACCCAGGGAGGATAATTAGTCACAGCAAGAAACCCTGCGTCCCACTGCTTCTGAACTTCTTCTTTGATCTTTATGGCCATATCAGGATGAGTCCGACAAAGTTTTTGCTTGACTGGTGGGCATTCTTCTCTCAATGGCAGCCTGTGCACAACAATATCAGTATCCAACCCTGGCATGTCTTGATACGACCAGGCAAAGATATCAACATATTCACACAACATCTCAGTCAAAGCTTTCTTCACATCTGCTTGCAGGCTGGCGCCAATCTTGATCTCTTTCTTGGCATCCTTGGTACCAATATTGATGATCTCTATGGTCTCTTGATGAGGCTGGATGGTCCTTTCTTCTTGTTTTAACAATCTGGCCAGTTCCTCAGGGAGTTCACAACCCTTCTCATCCCCTTCTTCGGCTTGATAAATCAGTTTGTCAAAGTCATACATAGCCATAGCAGAACCGTTATCAATGGAATCCGGAGGATCAAGTCTGCACGAATGGGTTCATGCTTTATTTTAGAATTTTTTTTTAAAACAAAAAGAAACAAAATATTGCCACTTATTATTTTTGTGTAAAAACAAAAATGAAAGACAGAGAACGAAATTTGAGTGCAAAACGTCCTTTATTAATGATTAAAATTGCAAATGCAAACAGGGTGGCCCTACAAATGAATCTATACGCCTTGGACAGAGCGCAAGATTTTAACATGCATTATGGTTAGAAAAACAAAGAAAATTACTCTGTTTGAAGAGTAACTTGAACGACTTCTTCAACGGACCAATTCTGCAATTGTTGTCCCGGAGCACGTGGGCGTACCCAGTTGTCCAAGTCACAGTCACTGTCAGCGCCATCTTCTGTAGCTGCACAAGATTGATCTGTATATATGATTCCCCCACTGCTGAAAGTGATGGGTCCACTATTCTCTGTAACTGAAGTCATAGAGGGTCGATAGCCAATACCAAACTTGTCCTCCTTCATTGGTGTCTCTATCAGCTTGCCCCAGCCTTGGGCATTACCTGCTCTGACAACCTCGACAGCTTGCTTATAGGACAAAATGGATGTACCGGCTCTATCTGGTGCAAGGGAAAATTCAGCCACTTTATCAATATTCACCGCTTCAAACGACTGACAAAGCATTTTGTGTATTTCCCCGTCCATCTCAACATACTTGAACGTGGACAAATGACTAACAAAAATGTCCTCCTCACCACACACTGTCACTACTTGTCCCTCGAACTCATATTTCAGCTTCTGGTGTAAGGTGAATGTAACAGTCCCGGCCGCATGAATCCGAGGGTGATCTAATAAACAGCTATAAGCAGGCTGTATATCCATCACGTGGAATGTAGATTTGAACACTTGCGGTCCAATTTGCACAGGTAATTCCACCTCACCAAATACAGATCTTTTCATCCCATCGAATGCTCTAACAACCAAATCACTTGGCCTTAAAATCAAACCATCAACTTCTAGCTTCATCAGCACCTTCTTAGGCAAGACATTGAGTGAGGAACTAGTGTCTACCAACACGTGATACCAACACGTGAGACAACACTGCACCCCTGCACTCCATTGTAATGTGCAAAGCTTTGTTGTGGTTTCTACCTTCAGACGTCAAATCTCTGCTTGTGAAACCCAATCCGTGGCTGACATTGACATTAGAGATCACACCCTCAAGCTGATTAACAGTAATTTCCTGTGGAACGTAGGCTCTCTACAACACTTTTAACAAAGCTTCTCGGTGCGCGTCATGACACATCAACAATGACAAAATTGAGATTTTTGAGGGCGTCTGGTTCAATTGATCGACGATTTTATAATCACTTTTCTTTATTATCCTCATGAACTCTTCTACCTCGTTGTCAAAGGTAATCTTGGTCTCTGTTTCAGGCACAGGTACACTTTCAGCCACCTGTTTTCCTTTATCACTTCGCAAAGTTTGGGGAGCAAACAACCTTCCGCTCCTAGTAAAGCCACCTACACCACCCACATTATCAATATTTGAACTGGCGAATGTCCCGACTTCCTGCTTTTTCCCTTCATAATACACGTCTGCCCCATAGTGCCATGGGATTGCTTTCGTAGATGTAAACGGAACTGGTCCTGGCACCGTGATGGTAACAGGGCTAGATCTTTCTTGCACAACACTTGCCACAGGAGTTGTACTTGCAGGCACCTGAATTTCCGCAGGAGTATAATAGATGGTCACAGTTGACACCTCATCAGTATCTTTCACAACCCGGTCAAACTGTAGACGGCCCTCGTCAATCAGACTCTGCAAACCAATTCTCAACTTATCACAGCCATTCTCTTGGCCCATACACTCAGAACAATCTTGATCATAACCCGGGAACACCTGTCCCTTCAACAAACGATCCTTCACCACTAGCAATGAAGTCTTCACCTGCTTGATATCTGCCACCAAGTTCAATTTCTTTCCGTCCTCAACAGCGTGCACATCTGCCACACCATGATTAGGCATGGGGTTCTGGATAACATTAGGAGGCAGAGAGAAATTGATTGCCTTAGCATCAATCAAGTCTTGCACCTTGTTCTGTAACGCCCAACACTTTTCAGTGGTATGTCCCTGAGCACCTGAGTGGAAATCACAGCGAGCGTTAACATCAAAATTAGGTGGCAAGTTGCCAGCAGCAAGAGGTCTCATAGTACGAAGCTCAACCAACTTTAATTGTAGTAACTAAGGTAACAACGCTAATAGGTCATAGGGAGAGGGTCAATCTTACGGTCCCTCTGCCTAGACCTTTGCTAGAAAGGAGGTTGTTGCTGTTGCTGCTGAGTTTGCTATTGTGGTTGTTGTTGCTGAACAAACGGTGTTGGGATCGTCACTGCACCTACCTGGTGATAAGCCTGAGAACGTCCTCTTCCACGTCCTCTATACACAGCGTTTGTATCACCTTCTCTCCTTTTCTGACCACCGGCAAAGGGTTTCTTTGTTCCAGAAGAGCCAGTCCCACTTACATCTTGGATCTTCCCAAGCTTCAACAAACTCTCTATCCTTTCTCCAGCAATCACTATATCGGAAAATCTGGTCGATGGACAAGTAGCCAACCTTTCAAGAAATGCCCCTTGCAGGGTGCCCATAAACATATCTGCCATTTCTCTATCCAGCAAAGGAGGTTGAACTTGAGCAGCCATTTCTCTCCACCTTTGAGCGTATTCCTTGAAACTTTCCTTAGCATTCAGTGACAACCCTTGCAATTGAGTGTGGTTGGGCGCCATGTCGATATTATACTGGTACTGCTTTAGAAACGCTTCTGCCAGATCTTTCCAACTTCTCACAGCAGTTCTGTTCAATTTCATATACCAGGTCAAAGAAGCTCCAGCCAAACTGTCTTGAAAGTAATGCATCCATAACTTCTCATCATCAGTATGGGTTGAAATCCTCCAAAAATAGGCCTGCATATGTGTCTGGGGACACGTATTGCCATGATATTTGTCAAAAGTGGGCGGCTTGAATTTTGGAGGAATTCTGACCCCTGGTACCAGACCCAAACTAGTAACATCAATACCCATAGAATTCTTGCACTCTATAGCCCGAATCTTCTCATCCAGCTCATCATGCCTTCTATCACCAGGGTTACCCATATCAGCATCCAACAGGGTGAATTGGTCTTCCTGAACATCTTCCTGAACACCACCAACATTTCTGCCATTTCCATTACCCAGATTACCACCAGGAGGAGGATTACCAACAGGAGGAGGAGGAGGAGTACCCCTTGTCTGTAAATTGTCAACTTGATTACCTTCAGGCGTGGTTTCTGGACGCTCGACCAGAAGCCTCAATCTTTCCTGAGCCTGTGCCATACCAGTCATGAGAGTCATGAACTGGTCCATGCGTGCCCTCATTTCAGCCAAATCATTCTGCATTTGATCCATTATCCTTGCTTGATTTCTTCGAGTTGAGTATCGGTGAATGTGATTCTCAGCTATAATGCCTGAAATCAAATAAAGGTTAGAGACCCTACAACGAGTACCTGAAAAGCAAGCAACAGAATGCAAAATGATATGCAATGCAATGCAAATGCCATGTTTATCACCGCCAGGGCGTTTTACACTCTGATTCCATTTTTAATCACAAAAATCTCCATGATAGTCACATAATATTGAGAGAAAAATATTGCGAAGAACTGTGTTGTGATAATGTGCTGGTGAATAACGTGATGCCGAAGAAACCCCTTTCAATAAACCATTCATTGAACAGAAAGCTAATAAGTACTGAAACCTTTTACAATGAGTTCGTAAATGGGAAATACATCAAGAAAATGACTCCATCAACAAGCCTGATGGTAGCCAATAATACATCAACAAACTACATTAAAAGGATAGGAAATTAAGATCAAACATCTAACTCCAAATCTTTCAATTTCTCACTATAATGCTTGATTTATTCAAAAAGGATTCTAGTGCGTTGATGACTCGGCTTTTCAATCAACTCCTTGATCAAAATGTCTCTCCTATTCAGAACTTCAGTTAATGAATCTGCGTGCATCAAGAGAGCTTCATCAGTACTCATTTCCTTAAACCTTTTCACCCCAGCTTGTATCTTGAGTCTTCCCATCTCTACCATGGCATCTTCAAGCTTTTTCTTGGACACTTTCAGTTCATCATTAACATTCCTTAGCTGCTCTTGGCTTTTTCCAAGGTCTTCCCGATGCTTTCTCCGTTGTTCACGTGCTCTAAGAAGCTCGTCGTCTTTGGTCTTTAATTGTTCCTGTAACTCTGCATTCTCGAGCCTGACCTCGTCCCAGGCTTGCTGAAACTTGGCTAACTTCTCTTTGTTCTGCGCTAAGACCTGTTTGGTCTTCTTGTGAGCTTGAGTAGCATCATCAGCACCTTTACTAACCTTTTGGAAATATTGGGCTCTTTCAGCAAAGTCTCTCTCTCTTGCTGCTAAGATTTGTTCCGTGTCTTGAGTTCTCCGCTCTAGCTCTTTGTTGGCATGTAGAGCATTCTGAAGAAGACTATTCAAATCAAAATTCTCCACCTGAAGCTCATTCACTGTAGCTTGCAGTTTATTAAACTCCTCCATGGGAACGGTGGTAGGTTGTTCCGAAATTGCTGGATATAGAGGTGGCTCTCTTGAAAAGGGCAAAAGAACCTCTTCAACCTTTCTCTGAATCCATTCTGTATACTGTGGATAGGCTCTATAATCACCTTTTTTAAAGACAGTCTTCCCAGTCTTGTGGAGGTGCCCCCAAGCATGCACAACCCTTCTTAACACTTCTGTATCTTCATCCCCATTGAAGAACAAAGACTCTTCTATATGTTGGTCTTCAGGAGGGTTCCTTGAGGCATACCGGAATTGTCTGATAGCCAGGATTGGGTTGTAGTTAATTCCCCCTTTTCTGCCTATCAGAGGCACATTCGGGAAGTTTCCGCAGCTGGTAATGATCTCTACTCCTTGCAACTGACGGTCAAACCAAACAATGTTGTCAGCAATCTACCCCATTATCCGTTTAGACCACTTTAGAGAATCCCTAGTGTCCACAAATGCACCAGATTGAGGCAAATGTTTTAGAAACCAATCAGACAAAAGCAGAGTACAGCAGTTGACAGGACCTCCTCTTCTTTTCTCATTTTTGAAATGCACCGAGTGGTAGAAATCGCCCAACAAGGTGGGAACAGGATTTTTCCGGATAAAAACCCTCACAGCGTGCATATCCACAAAGTGATGTTGGTTAGGAAATAAAACGATGCCATAGATACACAAGGCCAGGATAGAATTATAGACCGTCCAATTCTTGGCGTTGGCACATTCCTGAGCTTGATCTGCAAGAAATTCCAAGTGAAAACCATTGACTCCGCTCTTACCTACAACATTTCTCTTCAGCACTGACTGTTCCACCTGTAGGGCCGTTGCAATTTCTTCTATGCTGGGGTGATCTCCAGAAAAGAATGACACGTTTTATTTGAATGAAATACCCAAGATGAATGAAAGCTCCTCCATTGTAGGCATCAAGATATACCCCGGAAAGACAAAGCATCTTAATGACGGCTCATAGAACTGCAGTAGAGTGTGGAGGGCATCATGCACATACTTTGTAATGTTACGGACCATTTTCTCCAATCTCCCATATTTCTTCTAGAAAGTGATGAGAACACCCGGGTCAGCCATGGCTACCATTTTATGAAGTAGATCCAATGTTGGCTCTGGAAATTTGTAAGCAACATTATTCTTCCTCTTAGCCTTTGTCTCCGTCGAACCCATGGACTGGAATCAGAGGTAAAATAAGCACCTGGAAATGACAAACATGAATGTTATGTTATGATAATGCAATGCAAAAGGCATGGTATTAGTGCTCTGTGTCTGTGCTGGACTGTGTGCACGGTGTCTGTATAAGTCTGAGAATAATACTGCAGATAGAAACCCACTGAATGTAACAATTTACACCAACTGTCTATGAAAATATCAGAGTATCAGGGTATGTAGGAGGCATGGTCACCTGCAAACCTGTAAACACCCGCCCATCCTCACATGTGGGTACTAGAACAGTGGTTCCTCAGTTTCGAATTCTCTATTTTGAGAAGCAATAGCACATTCAGCCCGTAGGATACAATGTTATCGCCAAACAAAGAGAACGTCCACGGATTCCCCAAAAATAAAGGTCATCCTATGCAAGTTCCAAAGTGGGCCCTCGGGTGCGAATGGGTTTGCCACAGAATGTGGTCTGCCACTGTCACCACTAAAGATGGATGTTTCCACTAAGGTCCTCAATGATCGATCACCAGAGTCGACAGCTTCCTAGGTCAACACCCCGAAATGCACAAGACGCGCAAATCAGAACATCTCCCAAGAAAACCTCGTCTGGTTATGGATTTCGTATAAACCATACATAACAAGATGCTACGTAGGCCACACTACCGTCCACTCTAGTCCTATGTATGTACTCAAGCATGTGTAATGGGCTTATCTCTCAGAATACCCATCCCACCAAATAGAAAACCAGCACAGCACAGTCCAGTATAGTATAATATAGCATATGAAATGAAAATTCTAAAATGCGGTAAATACAGTAATATACAGTAACAGTAAATAGCAATACAGTACAACAGTAAATACAGCAAAAAAGTAAACACCCAGCTGTCGCTCCCGGGATTTTCATCCAAGTACAAACGCGAAAGTGGCACGAAACAGAGTCGCCAGCAATGTGTAATTATCCCACGAGAGGGAAAGGAAACACTGCGTAAACCTGAGGGAAAGGAAAGAGCATGGTCTTGCGACCAAGAGAACTGGGTTCGGGAGTCGGTTACGCGAGAGGAATGTATTAGCACCCCCTCGCGTCCATCGTACCCGATGGGATCCACGCTTGCTGCTTCAATCAAAGGGTGTCGTCTACTGGAACTTCACTGCTGCTGGAAAGGAAAAGAAACGAGAACGGAAAGGAACGAAGAAAAAAATGTAGGGAAAATAAAAGAAGTGCTCGAATGGGCCCTACCCCACTGCCTACGTATCTCATCGGGAACATGAGAATCAGAGCGACATAGTTCCCCTTACCGAGGGTCGCTTTGTTTGTGTTTTTTTAGTGGAGACGTCAGAATGCGCGTCCCAGCAGTTAGGTGTTGCAGCTCGCTGTAGGAAGACTTAGGCGTTACCTGTTTACGGTGGAACGGACATGACGAGTCCTTAAGGAATAGAATGAAGGAGATGAGAAGAGAATTTGTTTCTTTTTTTTGTCTTTTAAGAAAGAAATGTTTTGTTTATTTGATATTTTGCAACGCATATTGTATTTAAATTCCTTATGTAAGATCGAATGCCTCGCATATCGACCCAAGACGGGACGTACGCTAAACATTCTAAGAAAGTGAGAGAAGACCCCTCACTATCTTATTCTCACATGAAAGGCTCAAATACAATATTTGTTTTGCCTTTATTAGGTGTCTTTTTACTTTGTTTTGAGACGAGAAGAAGAGAGACTCAAAAGGAGGAGTAAAGGTAAAAACTAAAGAGGGAGACTAAGACTCAATCTTAATGTTATTATGCATGGTGATCCTATGGTTTATGTGGTTTAAGAAATCTAACCCTAAAAGAAGGAGAAGAAGAAGATAGAAAGTAACTTACTTCCAAGATGGAAGTTAAGTTATTTCTAGGAGGGAAGAAAGAAGATTATGAAAGCAAAGCATCATTAAATGCTTAAACAACACAAATTGAATGATTAAAAGATGAGGGAAGAAATTATAATGTGGATGCATATCCACACTCAAGTGACTTACCATTAGACCCTGAAATGGTTAGTATAATTATTTACAAGTGAAGAAACAAGTTAAGATGAACAAGTAAGGCTTAAGCAAGTCAAGAACCAAAGTAAAAGCATCTTAAAGGTTAAGAAAAGCATAAGGTCAGAATGCACATCATAAGAATGTTCTCTAATGCTATGAGATCAAACACAAATCAAATGCAAACAAACAATGCCTTAAATCACAAAGAAATGCATTATGAAAGAAGTAGATGAAGAATGAGTGGATATGCAAAGTGGTCATGCATTAATGCTTCATGGGAGCTTAAAGTCAAAACCAAATTCATTTAGGAACACCTCACAATGCATATGAATCACCATACAATTCACAAGTGAAATGATGTAAGAAGAAGAGATGAGAAGGAGACAAGAATGAGAAACAAGTTTCACCAAGATGCACAAAGTTATATATCAAAGATGCATATCATGTAAAATGATTGATGAATGCACATGGGCAGAGCATATTATTGGTGAAATGCAAATGAAACATGTAAGATGGCATACCAAATGCAAACACAATTCATGTTATGCACAAGAGTAGATAAGATATGAAAACATGTCAAAAAAGTAGGTCAAAAGGCATAAACACAAACCAAATGCAAGTATAAACCAACATGACCTATAATTGAATTAAGAAAGAACCATAATCTTCTAAATGAAACCTCTAATCTCACACAAAGCAAAAAAGAAAGGGTAGCACAAGTGCCTCATCAACATTAAGCTAAAGGAAGTATAAGAATATGCACAAAGATAGCTTCAAATGTAAAGCTCTAAAAAAATATCAAAAGTACATGTTAAAATCATGAAGATTGGCTCAAAACAACCTAAATTAGAAGCAAATCAAGTATTAAAAGCTCATGGAAAAAATCACAATGAAACATGCTCAAACACATCAACAAAGTCATATTGAGACACATCACAAGAAGGTGCAAAGATGAACATCCAATGGTATGATATAATGCCCTTAAAAATAAAAAAAAATGGTTTTAGTCACTTTAAGATGTTATCTAATCAATACAAAAAGAATGAATCAAAAATAGGATGTGAGGTGAGAGAAAGAAATCATGCAAGTTTAAGTGTCAAGGAATAAGAGCATTCAAAAAGAAATTGAAAAGAAAATATGAAATAATGTGCAAAAAAACACAAAGTCAGAATTAAAAAATTAAGAAAATTATTTAAATGTGTAAAGATATCACATGAATTTATTTGGGATTTTTAGAAATTATTAACTAATTTTAAAAATAGAAAACTAAACAGATATGGAAAAGAAATTAAAAATAATAAAAGAATGAAAAAGGGGTGCAGAGAAAGCAATTCTCCAGTTAAAAATGTAGTGGGCCTGAAAAGGTGGTGTGTGAAAAGTAATTACTCAACCCAGTCCATATGCGTGTGGTTGTGTGTGATGAGTGTACATGCAGTCAAGAATTAAATGCAATCATAACCACACAATCAGATCCATCAAGATTAATCATTAAAACCTGCAAATCCAACAGTCTATAACGCAAGCATATGATAACTCTCATACACGCGTGCACACACAATCCATTCAGAAATTAAAAGCACACACTTGATATGCAACACCTTCATTAATGCGTTGGCAACGTTTAAACCATTGGATTAATCTCATGGTGATCAAACATGCAAGATGAACAGATCAGATTGGAGGCGTACACTAATAATCATGATGCACACACACACAAACACATGAGGCCAAAATAGAACACGTGCATGTCATGTGAAATTTTAATGTGTTGGCAACACCTGATCCACACGATGAGGACAATCACATGGTCACGATATAAAGCTAGAAACCCTAGTTGATTCAATGCTACCGGTCGGAGAAAGACCTCCGGTCGTCTTCTCCGGGGAATTTCCACCACCTGCAAACATTCATACTTCTAGAACTGCACAAAAATGGTACCAAAATGTAGAGGAACTTATGCACAACACCAATCCACAAACATTTTCCACATATCAATCATATATACAGAGAACCGAGGAGATTAAAGTTGCTCTAGGTTTGGAAACTATGCCTCTAAGAGACCTATCAACTAGCCAGGACTCATGCAGCTTCTAATAAGCTATAAACGCCATGAAAACAAGCTGAATTTAGTAGAAAAAGGTTGAGAAAAAAAAACCTGAAACTATGAAGAACTTTGAAGTGTTGAGAAAACCAGAGATTGTGATATCTTGAGCTTGTAGAACTTCAACTTTTAAGCAAAATAAATGCTATTTATTCTTGAGTATGTGAAGAGAATTGATGATTGCAGTGCTGTTGAGCTTGAAGAGAGAAGTTGCTCTTGAATGTTCTTGATTGATAGTCACCAAATGATGAAGATGATTGAGAAAAATAGTGAAATCGTGTGAGATCTGAGTGACAGAGCAGAGAGAATCTGAGAGTGTTTGGAACGAGAATGAGAAAAAATGAAGTTGAATATGAATTTGTGAATGAGATTTAGTTATATAGGTGTGGTTAAAGTTGAACTGTGGTGGTTAACTGAGTGAGTTTAGTGAGTTAATGTGAGGTTAACTGAGTTGCCTCTAACTAACTGAGTCAAGTTAGTTAGAGCGGGTTAGGGAGGTTATGATGTAGTGAGGTTGAGGTCTATAAGGTTTATGGTGAGGTTGATGAAGGTGAATGGTGGTGATGAACTCGTGTGAGGTCAGTGATGCAGCAGAAACTTGCTACACAAGTTTTTATTTCTTTCCCCTTCCATGTATGACAAAACATGTATGCATGGTGTATATGAAATGTGTTTGGCTTAATGAGGCAAAGAGGAGCGTGGAAGAATGCACGTGCAAGCTGACTGTGGGAAACCAACAACAATAATATCAACCATTTCATTTTGGCAACTTGGTATCAATTAAAACAAGGAGGTTTGGTGATAAATTTCTCTATGCATGGTAGATGATTTAGTGAGTTTTTGATGTCAAATGAAAGAGGGAATATGGGAGAACAAGTTTGATGTTGGTTTTGGATTGAATGGAGGCTTGTAGCATGGTGTAAAATTGCTTAGAACATTGAGGTTCAAAGCTGGTTCAAGGGCAAGGCATGCTGTGGCATGGCATGGCAATATGGTGTATGGAATTCAGCATGATCATACCAACTTGGGGCTATCATAACTATCTTATAACTTGCTTAAATTAAAAAATGTCCAACATGAACATTGAAGAGGGCATGGAAATGAACAACTTTGATGTAGGAAAGTTTTCCATTTGAAGCTTCCTTGATGGAGAAAAATGACTTGACTTTTGGCACACCATGTGTTTGTCAAAATTATGGCCGGTGGGCCTAAGCTTGCTTGGTCATGACTTGGTTTGTGACCTAGTTTTACCAAACTTTAATCAATCATAACTCATTCAATTTTGATCCAATGGAAGAGTTATTTATATGGATTTGAAGCTTAGACCATGAACTTTAATTAGCTCAACTTAGACCTGATGTTTGGAGCTTTTATCCTAGAGAAAGAGAGCCTCAAAGTAGGGTGCAAAATGGTCCAAACTTACCATTTTTGGAAACCCTAAAGTTTCTATTTTTGGCAGTTTTGTGATTTCTTGATTTTTCATAATTCATCCATCATTTCTTGATCAAATCTTGTCCAATGAACATATATAACTTGAATTTCATGATTTTGACCTCAAATCTCAAGAGTTGACTTTTTTCACTGCACAGTTAACTTTTTCCCCAATTTCTTGATTATCAAGCAACTGATCAATTGAACCTCTTCTGAAATGAATCCCTGGCCAATCTTCCATCCTTAGACACTTGATATTATGTAGAAAACATTGAGATCAAGTTTGAATTAAAATTTCATCAGGAGACCACTTGAATCTAAAACCCTAATTTTGACTATTTTTGATAGGAGGTGATGCACTGTCCAATCTTCTTGATGATTTCCCTTCTTTCAATGACTTATGGGGATCAAGTGGGATGATATATGATGTAAGAGACCTTTGAGGCTTGTGAGAGACCCTTGTCTCTTATTCTTTATCTCTGGATGATCCTCCTCTTTGAGAAACAACTGATCACATGCCCTTATGCAAGATGCAATGCCAAATGCTTAATGTTTACTTTTTTATGCTTGAATGCAATGCAATGAAATGAAAACTCATGCTAAATGATATGAAGAAATGAGAGGGAAAATTTTGGGGTATTACAATAACCACAGTCAAAATTTCAGGTATTCTGATATTTAATCCTCTTGCACCCTGAATGTTCGAATATCTCCGCCATTCACACCTTCAGGTCCAAGAAGATTAAATAGGGGCATCTGTCATACCCCAAATTTGGACCACAAGATTTACCATCATTGTGAGGATCATTGCCACAATATAGATGTACCATCATACGTCATCAATCTCCTCAAGAATTGTTGAGCATTCACTATAATCAAGAATTAGGGTTTTGAGCCCTCCCAGAGCACTTAGACAAAGGATCAATCAAGAATTGACATGATCTTTAACTTGTCTAGCCTCTCAAGCATCTAAAAAGGATCAAGAGGACTCCCACATCAAGAATCAAGCACAAGGTTGCAACATTATAAGTGGATCAAACCTCAAGATCGCCAGTGTCACCAAATTAGGATTTTGGTCGACCAAGGCCTCCAGATGAAAAACTACATCTGGGCATGAGCCAATACCTCAAAACATGATTCAAGAAGCTTAAAGGAACCTCATGGACCCAATGATAGAGTCAAATTAACCTCAGGGGAAGCATTTATAAAAAATCAAGAATTAGGGTTTCTTGACCTAATTCACCCCTAAGTTGACTTTTGGAGCAAGAAATGAGCCAAGACCTCAAGAAGTGTTTTGAAGACCTTCAATCCATCATATTGATCCATTTACAAGGTTGGGTTGACTCAAAGAGCTTGGTTCACAAGCAATTCAAAGATTCAAATTCATCTGGGCCAATTAGGGTTTCCTGATGAAAAGTCAACTGTACCTTTGACTTTTGACCAATACATGATCCCAAACCTTGGGACATGATTCAAGACACCCTAAAACACCTATGGAATCCATTCATTAGGTTTGAATTAGGTCAAGAACTTGATTGCATAGAAGACCACACAGTTTGGAATTCATCTGACAAAAAGTCAACTATGCCCAAAATCAAGTTTAACTTTTTGAATTTTTTCACAAATGTGGATCCCCTAAGTCAAAAACAATGTTAATGAATGGTTTTGATCATCATCCATCAATAAGAACCAAGAAAAATAGGATTACTTGCAAAAGGGGCAACCATAAGAAACTTAAATTTTTCTAAGTTATGGAATAAAATGGATTTGGTACCAACTTTGCAAGGTCATAACTCCCAAACCCTAAGGCCTTATTCTTCCATCAAATGCTCAAATATAAGGTCACATGACATACTTCAAAAGTGTCAACTACAAAAGATTTCAAATCCTCATGGATTTTGAGTTATGGATTGATCAAAATCACAAATTTTTGGACAAAATCTGTCTTGAATTTTCACCAACTTTGAGGCCATTTTTCACCTTGATCCAAGCTAAACCAGGTCCATTGGTGGACATCAAAGTTAAATTATGTCATGAGAGATTTCCAACAAGTACCAGATCATCTCTAAATTCAATTTGAGCAAGGAGTTACATCCCTTGGAACATGGCACCAAAGACTGATTTCTTCCCAAGGCAGATTATAGGTCATTTGCCCGAATTGGTTAATTTGTGCAATTACAAGTCTTGTAATCCTTCTAGAAACATTAAGGATCAGATCAAGGCAAAAGATCATCATGTATACATGTGATACCTAATGATGCAAAAGCCAAAAAACTTCAAAGTTGTCATGGAGCTTTCAATGGAGGCGTTAAGGTGGCATGGACTGAAGCAAATCCAACTTAATGAGTCAAGCCTTATCCCTGCAACAGAAGACCATAGGCCTGCAAGATTGACTCAAGTCAATGGCTATAGGTGTCGCTCCCGGGATTTTCATCCTAGTACAAACGCGAAAGTGGCACCGAACAGAGTCGCCAGCAATGTGTATTTATCCCAAGAGAGGGAAAGGAAACACCGCATAAACCTGAAGGAAAGGATAGAGCATGGTCTTACGACCAAAAGAAATGGTTTCGGGAGTCGGTTACGCGAGAGGAAGGTATTAGCACCCCCTCGCGTCCATCGTACCCGATGGGATCCACGCTTGCTTGTCTCGATCAAAGGGTGATAGAAAAGAATACTGGAAAGGAACTGCTAATGGAAGGGAAAGAGAAAGAGAAACAAATGTAGGGAAAATAAAAGAAGTGCTCGCATGGGCCCTACCCCACTGCCTACGTATCTCATCGGGAACATGAGAATCAGAGCGACGTAGTTCCCCTCACTAGGGATGAATTGTTTGTGTTTTTTAGAGAACGGCTGACGTTCTAGCTCAGGTGTTGCAGGCTCGCTGGTCCGAGTGCGTTACCATCTTACAAGAGAACGAGTAGAAGCGCGTTCGTGCGTTGAGAGTGAATGAGGTGAGAAAAGAATTCCCGAAGGAAAGACGTTATTGTTTGTTTTTGTCTTTTAAGAGTTTTTTCATTTGTTTGCATATGATAGTGTATCTGAATCTTAGTCATTGGAATGTGTACATCCTCACATTCCAAGATGGAATGGGTAAGAAAGCACACTAAGAGTGAAGAAGACCCCCACACTTAGTTCCAATTGTCAAGGTTCAAACACACTAGCATACTTGTGTTTATTAAGTGTTTTGTTGATTAAGAAATGAAGAAGTGTTTTTTATTATTTGCACCTTCAACAAGTATTGCATTTAAGTCCCTCATACAAGATCAAATGTTTAACACATTGACCCAAGATGGGCTATATGCTATACATTCTAAGATTATAAGAGAAGACCCCTTATAACCTTTTCTTTATATGAAAGGCCTAAATGCAATAAATGCCTACCTTTATTATATGTTTTGAATTTTCTTTGAGATGAGAAAAGGGACTCAAGGGAGGATAAAGGTAAAAATCTATATGGACTAAGACTCAATCCTAATTGATTAGTTAAGGGAGTGATCCTAAGGTTTGTGAGGTTTCAACCTAACGTCTAAAGAAAGAATGAATTAAACAATTCACTTCTAAAGTAGAAGATGAATTGTAATTCACAAAGGGAAAGTAATGAGTTATTAAAAGAAAGCACATAAGTGCTTAACAAAACACAAAATGAAATTATAAAAGAGAAAGGATAGAAGTTGAATGTGGATTCCTTATCCACACTCAATTGAAACTTACCAAAGCCCCTACATGGTTAGCACAATCACTTACAAGTAAAGTAAGAAAATATAATGAACAAATCAAATTCAAACAAGTTGACAAACAAAGTAAAATGAGATTAAATGCTATACATGCTTCCAAGTCAGAATGTAACTCATATTTACACAACCTAATGTTATCCTAAATGAGCATACCAAATCATGCAAACAAAATCTCAATCCAACAAGAAGCAAAGAAGGAAAGGGGAAGTGATGTGAATGTGGTTCATACTTGTGAAACAAGTGACTTAAGGTGCAAGATAAACATCAAACATGCAAAGATGAAACCCAAATGTCACAATCAGAAGTCAATTAACATGCTATACATCCTCAAACAAAACCACAACTCATGGCACAAGTGCCTTCATGATCAAGCAAACCAAACATGAGGCATGCATTCACAAAATGAACAAGTTAAACTTCATGCTTCAAACAAATAGCAAACATGCTCCAAAAATTATGACTTTCACCAATCAAACACCTTAAACCCATGCCATTAACATATCAAGTCCACAAGCAATGAATCAGAACCAAAGTCACTCAACAATTAGGTCAAAGTCTCATGGAAGTTTCATGCATTCATGCTCAAAGCAACACATCAAAAGCCATCCAAAAAAGACTTAAAAATCATCTCATAAATCCCAAACATACCCCAACATATTGTGACCACAATGCAAAAAGAAAGGCATCAAAATCATTTTTTATGATCAAGAAAAAAAATGCACAAAATTATATGTCACATTAAGTATGCATGCAAATGGAAATTCAAAAGAAATAATGGAACAGGGGCAAAATGGTCATAAAATCAGAAAATAAAATCATGAAAAATTTCCTAAATGTTTTAAGAATACACATGAATTTTTGTAGAATTTTCTTATGTAATTTTGAAATTTTAAAAATTAGAAATGAAATGTGCACAAAACAAATAACAATAAAAGAAATGAAATGAGAGAGGGAGGTGCAAGCATAGCAAATATTCAGTTCAATTCAATTGGGCTTGAAAACATGGGGGTGTGGGTAGCAATCTGAATAGGTCCATTTCTGCGCATAACATGTTAACAACCATGTGCTTCAGTCAACACAATGTCAAAGCAATCACAACCATGAGATCAAGTCAAGTCAAACAAGCAGTCAACGTAATCATGATCAACACACACGCGTGAGGGAACACATAACATACCATGCACTGCACCACACGTTGCATAAGTGAATTCAGAAAATAGGCACGTGAGGTGCATGCTTCTTTTAATGCGCTGGCAATGTTTCACGCGTTGGATCAACAAGATCAAACGGCTGTAACTCCAACTGGCAAGAAAAACCCTAGAACGAAGCTACCGGCCGGAGAGGGACCTCCGGTCACCTTCTCCGGCGAGAACCACCACCTGCAACTCTCACATCTCACAAAAATCCACAAATATAGTACCAAATTGAAGCTGAGCTTATGTAGGTTAAGAATTCACTCCCAAAAACAACATGTCATGCACTCATAGCAAGAACAGAGGAGATGAATTTGTGCCCTAAGTTTTGCAACTACGCCTTTAAAAGGCCTATCAACTAGCCGGAGTTAGGAATGCTCCTATTGAGCTGAAACCAACAAGAAACAAGTGATAATGAAGAGAAATCGTGCAATCAAAGTTCAAGAACTCAAACCTGAAGTTGATGAAGCTTTGAGTACACAAGAATACCAGAGGAAACTGCTCCTTCCTTGAGCTTCACTTGGCCAAATAAAGGCTTTCCACTTTTGAAAAACGATGATGGATATGGATTTGCAATGATGCTAATCTTGCAGAAATGGAGTTGCTCTAGTTGTTCTTGATCCAACCACACCAAAACAATGAGCAATGGAAGCACAATGGAGTTGAGATCGTGGAGAAGAAAATGAGCAAAATCAGAGAGAGTGAGAGAAAAATTCTGAAGTGAGTGAGAGAAATGAGTGTTGTTATGAGAAATGTGAGTGAGATTTGATTTTATAGTGTGAGTTAGAAGTGAACCATAGGTGGTTAAGTGAGTGAGTTAAATGAGTCCAAGTTGGGTTAATTGAGTCCACCCTAACTAACTGAGCCAAGTTAGTTAGGGGACGAGTTGGTCATGGCTGGGTTATGGTGATGAAGGTTCATGGAGTTATGGTGAGGAGCAATTGCAAGGAATGGTGATGATGAGTTGTTCTGGTGTGGCAGCTTGATAAACTTGTTTCACAAGTTTTGTTCTTCCTCTTTAGTGTATGGAAACAACATGGATAGCACGTGCTGCTCAAGTTTGTAAGGGGATGTTGGCTTAAATGAGGAAAGGAATAAAGAGTGTACATGTGAATTCTGAAACAATCAACCACAACCATGTTTATTTTCTGGTTTTATGACAGCTTGAAACCAATGCAATCATGGTGATTTGATGATGGAATTCTCTCAAATCCATGGATGATTTGATGTGTTTTTGGAGTCATTGGAAACAGGAGATGTAATGCTACATGTTTGGTGTGAAAATTGAATGGAAATGATGCTTGGAACATGCCTAAAAATGACCATAAACAGATGTAAAACAAACTGATGCATGGGCGAGCAATTTGGGGCATGGCATGGCAAGTTGGCCTAGTGATTTTCAGCATAATCACACCAACTTTAGACCCATCTTTCTATTTCATAACTTGGTCAAATCAAAATTTGTCCAACGTGAACATTGAAGATAAGACTACATAGAACAACTTTGATGTTGAAAATTTTCTCATTAGAGGCCTTTAACCATGAGAAAAATGAATGGACATTTGGCCCACCACACGTTTGTAAAAATGACTGCGCGCAGACCTGGCCAAGCTTGGTCAAGACATGGTTTTTGGCCTACTTTCCTCCAACTTTGATTAATCATATCTCACTCAATTTTTATCCAATGGAGATGTTCTACCCATGGATTTGAAGCTCAAAGCAAGGCCTTTCATTGAGGCAAAGTGGAATTTTCATTTGGTGCTTCAATTTTGAATGGCCTTGGTTCCAATTCTGATGCAAAATGGCCAAAACTTGCTATTTTTAGTAACCCTACTTCATCCAAAAATGGCAACTTTCCAAATCTTGATTTTTTCATGATTCCTTTGGAGTTTCTTGATCAAATTTTGTACATTGGTCACATATAACATGAATTTCATGAATTTGGCTTTAAAAAGTCAAGAGTTGACTTTTTCCTCTGATTATTTGACTTTGCCCCAATTTCTCTGATTCTTGATCTTTCTTCCAATTGAACCACTTCTAAAACCAATTGAGATGCAATCTTCCACACACATACACTTAAGGACATATGGAATACCATGACATCAAGTTTTGTTCAAAAAATCAAAGATTCCCTGATTTAATGGGAAACCCTAGTTTTGACCCTCTCTGGTTAGGAGGAAATTGCACATCTTCCAAATCCAAATTCCTCAGAATATGTTGTGTATCCTCTTAAAGGATGATGAGAAATGCCACTTGAGAATGATTTTGAATCAATGAGCTATCTCTTTTGAGGGTTTTCCTTCAATTTTTGAATCTCTTGCATAGTGTAGGATGTAATGCTTCATTCTCCCATTGAATCTCACTTCCTTGAGGTTGTGGATGATCAATTGAGGTAGTATGAGACATGAGAGACCTCTTGGCTTGTCTAGAGCCAACTTGATTGACCTTTTTGTGCTTTGAATGATCCCTTGATTGTCCACCTTCCACCTGATCACATGCCCTGATGGTAAGAAGGATGCCATGCTTCATTTTTCTATGTTAAATGCAATGCAATGCTAATGAGATGGATATGATATGATAAATGATAATGCCATGCTATGATGCCAAAAGGGAAGAGCAAATTTTGGGGTATTACAGCTGCCCCTATTCAAGCGCTGTAGACCTGAATGCCTGAAAGCAATTGCTTTCGGACTTTCAAGGTATATAGTGATTGAATACCAAATATAACCAAAAATTTGCTCTGGATGATGAAGAAGAAAAGGGATATAAACCCAACAAGACTGCTGGATTGAATCTTCGACGAAACGTCGGAGAGATCTGTCTTTTGAACGATGCCAGACGACTACTGGCTTGCCACGCTACTGGTGGACTTTAATACTGTCTTTTATGCAATTCCAGACGACTACTGGCCTGCCACACTACTGGTGGACTTTAATAATGTCTTTTATGCAACTCCAGACGACTACTGGCCTGCCACACTACTGGTGGACTTTAATAATGTCTTTTATGCAACTCCAGACGACTACTGGCCTGCCACACTACTGGTGGACTTTGCAGCTTCGTGCCACCCGAAGATGGACTTTTGCCAATCCACTGTTGGACTTTTAGAATATGCCACCCTTAGATGGACCTTTCGCCAATCCACTGTTGGACTTTTAGAATATGCCACCCTTAGATGGACCTTTCGCCAATCCACTGTTGGACTTTTGCCACCCGAAGACGGACTTTTTCCAATCCACTGTTGGACCTTTGCCACCCGAAGACGGACTTTTGCCAATCCACTGTTGGACTTTTGCCACCCGAAGACGGACTTTTGCCAATCCACTGTTGGACTTTTGCCACCCGAAGACGGACTTTTGCCAATCCACTGTTGGACTTTTAGCTGCTTTGCCACCCGAAGATGGACTTTTGCCAATCCACTGTTGGACTTTTAGAATATTAAAATCGAATTACTCTCTGCCTCCGCGCCAGACATCTCTGCCGACTCTGCTGAGGAACCACAATCAATGATTTAATCTCGGAGACTCCTAAAAGGATAATATCTCTGCTGGCGAATGGATGAACAATCCGTCTGCTTCGAATTGTCAAGCTTGCCAAAAATAAATTGGACTTTAAGATATGAGGGAATGACGACTCTGGCAGGAATCATTCCATCTGTTTGGGGCTGGATTCTGGTCACAGCAATTCCGCTGGGGATGAGAATTTTTAAATGACGTCCTGCTGGGGAAATGAGCCATTAAAACTCTGCTTGGGGATTTATTCAACCCAAGATCCTTTATAGGGATTATCAACCTTCTGACCCGGCTGGGGAAAGGCTGTACCATCCTTGTTGAGGAATAGATTCTGTCGATCTGATAAACCTCTGCGGAGAGAACAACAACTCAGTTGGAAGTTGCTGACACGACTCGATGCTGACCTCTGTGGGGGATCATTACCAGAGACACAATCTTGCTGGGGACCAGGGCTACTCTGCCAGGGATATGCAAATCCTGGTTAGAACATTCCCCTGCAACTTGCTAGGAAGAGTCATTAGAGATTTGTTGGGGAAACCCAAAGCAAATCCACAGTAGTCTGCTGAAGAATATGACTGTCGAGCTTAGGATAAGTACTACAATGCCCCATGTTAGGCGAGCTTCCCTTTAGACAATTCCGTTAGGGATGACGGGTTTATAACAAACTCTGCTGGAGAAAACTGCTTTAAAGCGTCTCGTGTTGGGGAATGCCTTTTGAGAGAATTTTACAGAAGACCAACTGTCCTCAAACTCTACTGGGGGTGATCAACACTTCATGCTGGGGAAACAATCATGCCCCATGCTTGGACAACACAACAATTCGTCCCCGCAAAGGATGTCATAAGAGGATTTTACAGAAGATCTAGCCTCTTCAAACTCTTGTGACTTCGCTGGGGATAATGACCATCAGTTTCGGTGTCGACGAGACCACTCTTTTGGGGAACCTGTGACCGTTATCGATATAGAAAAGCTTGTAGCTGTTGGAAGTACTGAATGAGAGAATCGACTTAATAAGATACAACGGTACCCGGTTGAACTTAATTCACTGATATCGACCCGTTATGAACAATCGTCGACCGAACGATGAACGCCGATCTCCTTACCCATAATTGCCCCAGTCTTTTGCGTGGGGTGATTTATTGCTGGTCTTGTGCTTAAAATCATCTGCACCTGCTACCTGCAACAAAAGAATATGCCCACATGCCCCGAATATTGCGTGGCTAGAATCCACCATCCGGGAGTATTCAACATTCGAAGTAATTTCAAATATTTTTTCTGCGCATGTTATTGCAAGGCTGCCATGTTTTCAAATGCAATGTTTTATCAAAAATTAGGACGTTTTTGCAAACAAAGCAATAAAACAAAAATAGGAGGCTTTTTGCTGAAATTCAATTTATTGACTGAGAGCCCAGAATAGGCAATTACATCTGGAAGCAATCCCTGGAAAGAGGTGATCGCTGAAAAATTGAGAAAAGAAACTATCCTAATGGCAATGTGAAAACGGAATTCCACTGAGTTTCCATTCTGTTATGACCAGTATGTCTTCAAAACTCCCCGACCTTGCCTTCTGAGGAATGATCAGACCGATTCCTATCCTTCAGAACGTCAGTTGTTCAAATGGTGATAGGGTACAGATAACTCAAACCGTAGTCATTCGCTTAAATCCCTCTTTTGTGTGGACCGCCCTTTCAGGTTTTCGATCCACCAGGATACCCTTTTTTGCCTAAGTTGCCCTTTCGGGTTTTCAACTTACCGGGTGTACAAAATTTTTTCAATTATATCCCTAATTTTTGCCCGAACCTTATTCTGTTTTTGGTTCGCCGGGATGCCCTTTTTTGCCTGGATTTTTTTATTTTTATTATCCAGCGGGTCTATTCATGCGAAGTATTTTTTGACTACGTCCGAGTTGACAGGGGATGAAAAGTCTTCGCCATCCATGGTTGTAAGCAATAAAGCTCCGCCCGAAAAGACCTTTTTAACCACGAATGGACCTTCATAATTAGGAGTCCATTTGCCCCTGTGATCTGTATTGGGAGGAAGGATCCTTTTGAGTACCACATCTCCGACTTTATAAACCCGAGGACGCACCTTTTGGTCAAATGCCTGTTTCATTCTGCGCTGATATAGTTGCCCATGACATACAGCCGCCAATCGCTTTTCCTCAATAAGGCTCAGCTGATCAAATCTGGCTCGTACCCATTCAGCCTCATCTAGCTTAACATCCATCATAACTCTGAGGGACGGAATCTCTACTTCAACCGGTAGCACTGCCTCCATACCATATACAAGTGAGAATGGGGTTGCCCCAGTGGACGTGCGTACCGACGTTCGATACCCATGCAAAGCAAACGGCAACATCTCATGCCAATCTTTGTACGTGACAACCATCTTCTGTACAATCTTCTTGATATTTTTGTTGGCCGCTTCGACCGCGCCATTCATCTTTGGGCGGTACGGAGAAGAATTGTGGTGTTCGATTTTGAAGTCCCGGCATAATTCAGCCATCATCTTATTGTTCAAATTAGAACCATTATCAGTAATGATTCTTTCGGGAACTCCATATCGGCAAATGATATCCCGTTTTAAGAAACGAGCGACCACTTGTTTTGTAACATTGGCATAGGATGCGGCTTCAACCCATTTGGTGAAGTAATCAATTGCCACCAAGATGAAACGGTGACCATTGGAAGCTGTAGGCTCAATCTTTCCGATCATATCAATGCCCCACATGGCAAACGGCCAAGGCGACGACATGATGCTCAACGGATTTGGAGGCGCATGCACCTTGTCTGCATAGATCTGGCATTTATGGCATTTGCGGGCATATTTGCAACAATCTGACTCCATAGTCAACCAATAATATCCCGATCTTAACAACTTTTTAGCCATTGCATGCCCTCCGGCGTGAGTACCGAAAGAGCCTTCGTGCACTTCAATCATCAACAAGTCTGCTTCATATCTATCCACACATCTAAGCAGGACCGTGTCAAAATTTCTTTTATACAGCACGCCATCTTTGTTCAAGAAGAAACTACCAGCTAACCTTCTCAACGTCTTCCTGTCTTTGGACGATGCCCCTGACGGGTACTCTTGACTTTTCAAGAAACACTTAATATCATGAAACCATGGCTTGTCATCAGACGTTGCATCGACCGCAAACACAAATGCTGGTCTGTCAAGGCGGGATACCTCAATCTTAGGTACATGGTTCCATCCTTGCACTTTGATCATGGAAGACAGAGTGGCCAAGGCATCAGCGAACCTATTCTCATCTCGAGGAATGTGGTACAGTTTCACTGTTGTGAAAAATGTCAGCAATCTCCTCGTATAATCTCTATACGGCACTAGATTTGCTTGGTGCGTGTACCAACTCCCTTTCACTTGATTGATTACCAAAGCTGAATCACCGAATATATCAAGGGTTTTAATCCGTAGATTAATCGCCTCCTCGATCCCCATTATACAAGCCTCGTACTCTGCTTCATTGTTGGTGCATCCGAAAGTTATTCGGGCAGTGAACGGCATATGAACACCTTCTGGCGTGATAAGAACTGCTCCAACTCCGCACCCATTCATATTGACAGCCCCATCAAACATCAGACTCCATTTGGATTCAGGGTCTGGCCCCTCCTCCGGAAGTGGTTCCTCACAGTCTTTAGCTTTGAGAAACATGATGTCTTCATCAGGGAAGTCAAACTTCATGGGTTGATAATCATCAATCGGCTGCTGCGCAAGATAGTCGGACAAGATACTTCCTTTGATGGCCTTTTGTGAAGTGTACTGAATGTCATACTCTGTCAAGACCATTTGCCACCGTGCAACTCTGCCTGTCAATGCTGGTTTCTCGAAAATGTACTTGATAGGATCCATTTTTGAAATCAACAAGGTTGTGTGCCTAACCATATATTGCCTCAATCGCTTAGCGGCCCATGCCAGTGCACAGCATGTCTTTTCAAGTATTGAGTATCGGGACTCACAATCATTGAACTTTTTGCTCAGGTAGTAAATAGCATGCTCCTTCCTACCTGTTTCGTTATGTTGACCGAGAACACAACCCATGGAACCTTCAAGCACTGTCAGATACATTATCAGTGGTCTCCCTTCAACTGGAGGCATTAGAATCGGAGGTTCCTGCAAGTATTCTTTTATCTTATCGAATGCCAATTGGCAATCGTCATTCCACCTGACCGTTTGATCTTTCCTTAACAATTTAAATATTGGTTCACACGTGGCTGTTAGGTGAGATATGAACCTTGCAATGTAGTTCAATCTACCCAAGAAACCACGAACCTCTTTTTCTGTTCTCGGTTCAGGCATTTCTTGTATTGCTTTCACCTTGGCAGGATCAACCTCGATTCCTCTTTCGCTCACAATGAAACCCAGTAACTTTCCAGAACGCACCCCAAACGTGCACTTGTTTGGATTTAATCTCAGACGAAACTTTCTCAACCTTTCAAACAGCTTTTTCAGGTTAACCAGATGTTCCTCTTCTGTTCTCGACTTGGCAATCATATCATCTACATAACATTCGATCTCCTTATGAATCAAGTCATGAAACAATGTCACCATCGCCCGCTGGTACGTTGCCCCTGCGTTTTTCAACCCAAAAGGCATTACTTTATAACAATATGTACCCCACGGAGTAATGAACGTGGTCTTCTCCATGTCTTCAGGTGCCATCTTGATCTGGTTGTACCCGGAGAAACCGTCCATAAATGAGAACACTGAAAATTGAGCTGTATTATCGACCAGCACATCAATATGAGGTAGTGGAAAATCATCTTTCGGGCTAGCTTTATTGAGATCTCGATAATCCACACACATTCTCACTTTTCCATCTTTCTTCGGTACTGGCACGATGTTGGCTACCCATGGAGGATACTTTGTCACAGCAAGAAAACCAGCATCCCACTGCTTCTGGACTTCCTCCTTAATCTTTAAAGCCATGCCGGGGTGAGTCCGACGAAGTTTCTGCTTGACTGGCGGATATTCTTCTCTCAATGGTAGCCTGTGCACAACAATATCTGTATCCAACCCCGGCATGTCTTGATACGACCAGGCGAAGATGTCAACATACTCGCGCAACATTTCCGTCAAAGTTTGCTTCACATCTGCTTGCAAGCTGGCACCGATCCTGATCTCTTTCTTGGCGTCCTTGGTACCAATATTGATGATTTCTACAGTCTCCTGATGAGGCTGGATGACCCTTTCCTCCTGTTTCAACAATCTGGCCAGTTCTTCAGGGAGTTCACAATCTTTCTCATCCCCTTCTTCGGCTTGATAAATCGGATTGTCAAAGTCATACATGGCCATATCAAAATCGTTATCAGTGGTATCCGGAGGATCAAGTCTGCATGAACGGGTTCATGCCTTATTTTAGAATTTATTTTTAAGCAAAACAAAAGAAAATGAAACATTGCCATTTTATATTTTTTGTGCAAAAATAAAAACTGAAAGACAGAGAACAAAATTTGATTGCAAAACGTCCTTTATTAATGATTAAACATTGCAAATGCAACCATGGTGGCCCTACAAATGAATCTATACGCCTTGGGCAGAGCGCAAGATTTTGTCATGCATTATGGTTAGAAAAAACAAAGAAAAATTACTCTGTCTGAAGAGTAACCCGGATGACTTCTTCAACGAACCAGTTCTGCACTTGTTGTCCCGAAGCATGAGGGCGTACCCAGTTGTCCAGGTCACAATTACTGTCAACACTATCCTCCGTGGCTGCACAAGACTGGTCCATGTAGATAATTCCCCCACTATTGAAAGTAATGGGTCCCCTGCTCCCCGCATCTGAAGTTGTAGAGGGATGATAACCAATACCAAATTTGTCTTCCTTCATTGGGGTCTCTATCAACCTGCCCCAACCTTGGGCGTGGCCTGCCCTGACGACTTCGACAGCTTGTTTGTAAGATGAAATGGAGGTACCAGCCCCAACTGGTACAGAAGAAGACTCAGGTGCATCGTCAATATTGACTGCTTCAAATGATTGGCACAGCATCTCATGAATTTCCCCATCCATTTCAATGTACTTGAACGTGGACAAGTGACTCACAAAGATGTCTTCTTCCCCACACACTGTCACAACCTGCCCTTCAAACTCATACTTCAGCTTTTGATGTAGAGTGGAAGTAACAGCTCCAGCTCCGTGAATCCAAGGGCGTCCCAATAGGCAGCTATATGCAGGTTGTATGTCCATTACATGGAACGTGGATTTGAATACCTGTGGTCCAATTTGTACGGGCAATTCCACCTCACCAAACACAGATCGTCTGGTCCCATCGAATGCTCTAACCACCAATTCACTAGGCCTTAAGATCAAACCATCAACTTCCAGCTTCATTAATGCCTTCTTGGGCAAGACATTGAGTGATGAACCAGTGTCTACCAGTACATGAGATAACACTGCGCCCTTACACTCCATCGTGATATGCAAAGCCTTATTGTGGTTTCTTCCTTCAATAGTCAGATCTCTGCTTGTAAATCCCAAGCCATGGCTGACATTAACATTGGAGATTACGCCCTCGAGCTGATTAACAGTAATTTCTTGTGGCACGTACGCACTCTTCAACACTTTCAACAACGCCTGTCGGTGCGCATCAGAGCACATCAATAGTGACAAGATTGAAATCTTTGAAGGGGTCTGATTCAGTTGGTCCACAATCTTATAATCGCTTTTCTTGATTATCTTCATAAATTCTTCCATTTCCTTATCAAAAGTAATCTTTGTCTCTGCTTCAGGTGTAGGTGCACTTTCAACCACCTGTTTACCCTTATCCTTTGCTGCAGCTTCTACCTCCTTATCACTTCTCAAGGTTGGGGGAGCGAACAACCTTCCACTCCTTGTAAAGCCCCCTACACCCCCTACGTTATCAACATTTGGGCTGACTGATGACTCAACTTCCTGCTTTTTACCTTCGTAATATACATCTGCCCCATAGTGCCATGGGATAGCTTTCGTGGATGTGAACGGAATTGGTCCTGGCACCGTGATAGTGACAGGACTGGGCCTTTCTGGCGCAACACTCGCCACGGGAACTGCATTGACCGGCATTTGAATCTCAGCGGGAGTGTAATAGATGGTCACGGTTGATATCTCATCAGTGTCTTTCACGACTCTGTCGAACTGTAGACATCCTTCATCGATCAGATTCTGTAAACCCATCTTCAACTTATCACAGCCGTTCTCCTGATTCATACACTCAAAGCAATCTTGATTACAGCCCGGGAACACCTGTCCCTTCAATAAACGATCTTTTACAACCAACAAAGAAGTTTTCACTTGACGGATATCTGTCACCAGATTCAATCTCCTCCCATCTTCAATAGCGTACACATTTGCTGCGCTATGATCAGGCATGGGATGCTGAGTAATATTAGGAGCGGGAGAGAAATTGATGGCTTTAGCATCAATCAAATCTTGTACTTTATGATGGAAAGCCCAGCATTTTTCAATGGAGTGCCCCTGAGCACCTGAGTGGAACTCACAACGAGCATTAGCATCGAAGTTAGGTGGCAGGTTTCCAGCAACCGGAGCTTTCATAGTACGGAGTTCTACCAACTTTAACTCGAGTAGCCGGGGCAACAGCGCGGCATAAGTCATAGGGAGAGGATCCATCTTACGATCCCTCTGTCTAGACCTTTGCTGGAAAAAAGGTTGTTGCTGTTGAACTTGTTGTTGGGGTTGTTGTTTCTGAACAGACGGTGTGGGGATTGTCACAGCATCTACCTGATAATAAGCTCGAGAACGCCCTCTGCCTCGTCCTCTAAACACAGCATTCGTATCACCTTCTCTTCTTTTCTGGTTACTAGCGAACGGTTTCTTCGTCCCCGAAGAGCCAGCCCCACTCACATCCTGGATCTTTCCAAGCTTTAACAGACTTTCTATTCTTTCTCCCGCAATCACAATATCAGCAAATCCAGTTGACGGACAAGCAGCTAATCTATCCAGATAGGCCCCTTGCAAGGTGCCCATGAACATATCTGCCATTTCTCTGTCTGACAAGGGAGGTTGGACCTGGGCAGCCATTTCCCTCCACCTCTGTGCATATTCTTTGAAACTCTCCTTGGCATTTTGTGACAATCCCTGCAATTGGGTGCGGTTGGGCGCCATGTCAATATTATACTGGTATTGCTTCAGGAACGCTTCTGCCAGATCTTTCCAGTTCTTCACAGCAGCTCTATTCAACTTCATGTACCAGGTCAAGGATGCCCCAGCCAGACTGTCCTGAAAATAGTGCATCCATAGCTTCTCGTCATCCGTATGGGCTGAAATCTTCCCAAAGTAAGCTTGAAGATGCGTTTGGGGACACGCATTGCCGTGATACTTATCAAAAGTGGGAGGCTTGAATTTAGGGGGAATTCTGACTCCTGAGACCAGCCCCAAGCTGGTAACATCAATACCCATAGAGTTCTTGCATTCTATGGCCCTGATCTTTTCTGCTAACTCCTCATACCTTCGATCACCTTGATTACCCACATCAGCGTCTAGTAGAGTAAATTGGTCTTCCAGAGTATCTTCAAGAGTAACACCAGCATGCCTACCATTCCCATTACCCCGATTGTTACCACCAGGAGGAGGGTTGCCACCGGGAGGAGGAATGCCATGTCCCTGTGAATTGTCATGATGATCACCTTCGGGCCCGTTGTCGGGACGCTCTACCAGAAGCCTCAGTCTCTCCTGATTTTGCGCCATGCCAGTCATGAGGGTCATGAACTGGTCCATACGCGCCCTCATTTCCGCCAAATCACTTTGCACTTGATCCATGATTCTTACTTGATTCCTTCGCGTCGAATATCGGTGAATATGACTCTCCGCTATACTGCCTGAAACCAAATAAAGGTTAGAGACCCCGCAACGAGTACCTGAAAAGCAAGTAACAAAAATGCAAAATGATATGCAATGCCATGCAATGCTATGTTTGTCATTTCCTAGGTGCTTTACACCCTGACTCCAATCCAACCCACGGAAATCTGAAGACCAGAAATCGTGATATAAAGAGACGTGTAGTGGTCATGTGCTTGTGCGCAGCTATCTGATAAAGAATAATTCTGAATAAAACTGCTCATACTCATTCAACAAAATATTCAAGTACATTTAAGAAAGGTTCAACCGCAAATGCAATACAAGGAAAAATGGATCCATCAACAAGCCTGATGGTAACCATTAACAACAAAATATAAGGAAAAGGACATCAGTCTGTCAATTCCACACCCTTCAGCTTATCACTTGAGTATTTGATCTCCTCAAAAAGTATACGGGTACGCTGGTGATTCGGCTTTTCAATCATTTCTTTGATCAAGACATCCCTTTTCTCAAGAGCTTCAGTTAAAGAACCCATGTGCAGCATCAGAGCCTCGTCATCACACACTCCTTTGTGTCTCTTTATGCTAGCTTGCGTCTTGAGTATCTCCCTTTCTATCATGACTTCTTCAAGCTCTTTCTTGGTATTCTTCAACTGGCTTCTAACTTCTTCTAACTGCTCTTGACTTTTATCGAGACTTTCCCGATACTTTCTCCTCTGCTCATGTGCCTTTTTAAGCTCCTCGTCTTTAGTCTTCGACTGATCCTTTAACTCGGCATTTTCAATTCTGACTTCATCCCAAGCTTGACGAAGTTGAGCTAATGAATCCTTGCTTCGGGCTAAAGCCTGTTTTGTAATCTTGTGAGCCTGACTAGTGTCATCTGCTCCCAGAGTAAGTTTCCGAAAGTACCGAGCTCGGTCATCAAAATCTTCCTCTTTGTCAGCCAAGGTTTTTTCCGCTTTCAAGGCTCTCTTTTCCAATTCTTTGTTGTCAGCTAGAGCTTTCTGAAGGCATCTGCTCATTCCAGAATTTTCTATCTGCAGCTCTCTGACCATTTTCTTCCACTTCTCACATTCTTCAATAGCCACCATGGTGGGTTGTTCTGGCTGTACTGAACATAAAAGAGGTCCCCTTGAAAAGGGTAACAGCAATTCCTTTACTTTCGTTTCAATCCACCTGTCATATTCAGGATAAGATCTACAATCTCCTCTTCCAAAAACTGCTTTTCCAATTTTGTGCTTATCTTTCCAAGCATTCACTACTTCTACCACCTTCGCATCTTTAGTTCCTGTAAAGAATAAAGATTCTTCCACATCTTGCTCTGTAGGAGGATCCCTGGAAGCATACCCAAACTGTCGGATGGCCAAAACTGGATTATAATTAATCCCTCCTTTTCTGCCAATCAGAGGCACATTTGGAAAATTTCCGCATCTTGTGACCAGCTCTATTCTCAATAACCGGTGGTCAAACCATACAATGTTATCAGCAGTTAAACTCATCAATCGTTTAGACCATTTCGCCACATCTTTGGTTTCCACAAAGGCACCTGTCTGAGGCAAATGTTTGAAAAACCAATGACTCAGCAGTGGAGTACAACAACTAACAGATCCTCCCCTCCTTTTCTCATTCTTGTAATGCACGGAATGATAAAAATCTCCTAACAAAGTAGGGACTGGATTTTTAAGGACAAAAACTCTCGTTGCTTGCATATCCACAAAGTCTTGCTGATTGGGAAAGAAAACTAGGCCATATATGCAGAGAGCCAGAATGGAATTGTAAACCGTCCAATTTTTAGCACTTGCAGCCTCTTGGGCCTGTCCAGCCAGAAATTCTAAATGAAATCCGCTAACTCCATTTTTACTGCTCACACCACTCTTTATCAATGCCTGATCCATTTGTAAAGCAGCAGCAATTTCTTTTACGCTGGGAGAACTACCAGAGAAGAATGGTATTGCCGACGTGATCGGAATTCCCAAAATAAATGAGAATTCTTCCAGTGTTGGCATCAAAATGTAATCTGAAAAAAGAAAACACCTCAACGAAGGCTCGTAGAACTGCAGCAGAGTGTGCAAAGCATCATGTTCATACTTGGTGATTGTACGGACCATCCCAACCAAATTCCCGTAGCTCTTCTGAAACCTATCAAGAATACCCGGACCAGCCATATCTATAACTTTGAGCAATGAATCCAAGACAGGATCTGGAAACTTGTAAGACACATTGTTCTTTCTCTCGGCAACGATCTCTGTTGAACCCATGGATTGGAATCAGAAATGTATTATGCACCTGAAAATGACAAACATAACTGTTATGATATGATAATGCAATGCAAAAGGGCATGTGATCAGGTAATCAAGTGTCGGTGTCTGTATTGAACTGTGTGCACTGTGTCTCTGTACTGAGTCTGGCAATATCTGAGATGAACACTTAAATCACTGTCATAGGATACAATGTCTGAAACCATCATAGAATCACAAGTAAGGTAGGTAGGAGGCTGGGTTTCCTGCAAACCTGTAAACATCCCGCCCATGCTCACATGTGGTTCTTAGAAAATAAGGCTTGTCAGCTTCAGAGGTTTGAGAAGCAATAGCACATTCAGCCCGTAGGATACAATGCTATGCCAATCAAAGAGGTCGTCCACTGACTCCCCTTAGAAAATAAAAGTCATCCTATGCAAGTTCCAAAGTGGGCCCTCGGGTGCGAATGGGTTTGCCACAGAATGTGGTCTGCCATTGTCACCACTAAAGAGGGATATTTCCACTAAGGTCCTCATGATCGGTCACTAGAGTCGACAGCTCTCTAGATCTACATCCTGGAATACGCAAGATGCGCATGCCACGACGTGTCCCAAGATAGCCTCGTCTAGCTGTGAATTTCGTGAACACCCAACGCACTCCAAACGACACGTAGGTCCCACTACTCTCCACTCTAATTCTAAGTGTATACTCAAGCCTGTGTAATGGGCTTATCTCTCAGAAATCCCATCCCGCCAAACAGACAAAACAGTGCAGCACAATATAATATATGATATGTAATGCTAAAATGCAGTAAATACTGTAAAGTAAATAAACAGCAAAATATAGCACAACAGTAAACACCCAATGAAAAAAATAAACAAGCGCTAGGATTAACTCGCTAAGGAAACCAGAGATTCTGTGTCGTTCTCCCCAGCAGAGTCGCCAGCTGTCGCTCCCGGGATTTTCATCCTAGTACAAACGCGAAAGTGGCACCGAACAGAGTCGCCAGCAATGTGTATTTATCCCAAGAGAGGGAAAGGAAACACCGCATAAACCTGAAGGAAAGGATAGAGCATGGTCTTACGACCAAAAGAAATGGGTTCGGGAGTCGGTTACGCGAGAGGAAGGTATTAGCACCCCCTCGCGTCCATCGTACCCGATGGGATCCACGCTTGCTTGTCTCGATCAAAGGGTGATAGAAAAGAATACTGGAAAGGAACTGCTAATGGAAGGGAAAGAGAAAGAGAAACAAATGTAGGGAAAATAAAAGAAGTGCTCGCATGGGCCCTACCCCACTGCCTACGTATCTCATCGGGAACATGAGAATCAGAGCGACGTAGTTCCCCTCACTAGGGATGAATTGTTTGTGTTTTTTAGAGAACGGCTGACGTTCTAGCTCAGGTGTTGCAGGCTCGCTGGTCCGAGTGCGTTACCATCTTACAAGAGAACGAGTAGAAGCGCGTTCGTGCGTTGAGAGTGAATGAGGTGAGAAAAGAATTCCCGAAGGAAAGACGTTATTGTTTGTTTTTGTCTTTTAAGAGTTTTTTCATTTGTTTGCATATGATAGTGTATCTGAATCTTAGTCATTGGAATGTGTACATCCTCACATTCCAAGATGGAATGGGTAAGAAAGCACACTAAGAGTGAAGAAGACCCCCACACTTAGTTCCAATTGTCAAGGTTCAAACACACTAGCATACTTGTGTTTATTAAGTGTTTTGTTGATTAAGAAATGAAGAAGTGTTTTTTATTATTTGCACCTTCAACAAGTATTGCATTTAAGTCCCTCATACAAGATCAAATGTTTAACACATTGACCCAAGATGGGCTATATGCTATACATTCTAAGATTATAAGAGAAGACCCCTTATAACCTTTTCTTTATATGAAAGGCCTAAATGCAATAAATGCCTACCTTTATTATATGTTTTGAATTTTCTTTGAGATGAGAAAAGGGACTCAAGGGAGGATAAAGGTAAAAATCTATATGGACTAAGACTCAATCCTAATTGATTAGTTAAGGGAGTGATCCTAAGGTTTGTGAGGTTTCAACCTAACGTCTAAAGAAAGAATGAATTAAACAATTCACTTCTAAAGTAGAAGATGAATTGTAATTCACAAAGGGAAAGTAATGAGTTATTAAAAGAAAGCACATAAGTGCTTAACAAAACACAAAATGAAATTATAAAAGAGAAAGGATAGAAGTTGAATGTGGATTCCTTATCCACACTCAATTGAAACTTACCAAAGCCCCTACATGGTTAGCACAATCACTTACAAGTAAAGTAAGAAAATATAATGAACAAATCAAATTCAAACAAGTTGACAAACAAAGTAAAATGAGATTAAATGCTATACATGCTTCCAAGTCAGAATGTAACTCATATTTACACAACCTAATGTTATCCTAAATGAGCATACCAAATCATGCAAACAAAATCTCAATCCAACAAGAAGCAAAGAAGGAAAGGGGAAGTGATGTGAATGTGGTTCATACTTGTGAAACAAGTGACTTAAGGTGCAAGATAAACATCAAACATGCAAAGATGAAACCCAAATGTCACAATCAGAAGTCAATTAACATGCTATACATCCTCAAACAAAACCACAACTCATGGCACAAGTGCCTTCATGATCAAGCAAACCAAACATGAGGCATGCATTCACAAAATGAACAAGTTAAACTTCATGCTTCAAACAAATAGCAAACATGCTCCAAAAATTATGACTTTCACCAATCAAACACCTTAAACCCATGCCATTAACATATCAAGTCCACAAGCAATGAATCAGAACCAAAGTCACTCAACAATTAGGTCAAAGTCTCATGGAAGTTTCATGCATTCATGCTCAAAGCAACACATCAAAAGCCATCCAAAAAAGACTTAAAAATCATCTCATAAATCCCAAACATACCCCAACATATTGTGACCACAATGCAAAAAGAAAGGCATCAAAATCATTTTTTATGATCAAGAAAAAAAATGCACAAAATTATATGTCACATTAAGTATGCATGCAAATGGAAATTCAAAAGAAATAATGGAACAGGGGCAAAATGGTCATAAAATCAGAAAATAAAATCATGAAAAATTTCCTAAATGTTTTAAGAATACACATGAATTTTTGTAGAATTTTCTTATGTAATTTTGAAATTTTAAAAATTAGAAATGAAATGTGCACAAAACAAATAACAATAAAAGAAATGAAATGAGAGAGGGAGGTGCAAGCATAGCAAATATTCAGTTCAATTCAATTGGGCTTGAAAACATGGGGGTGTGGGTAGCAATCTGAATAGGTCCATTTCTGCGCATAACATGTTAACAACCATGTGCTTCAGTCAACACAATGTCAAAGCAATCACAACCATGAGATCAAGTCAAGTCAAACAAGCAGTCAACGTAATCATGATCAACACACACGCGTGAGGGAACACATAACATACCATGCACTGCACCACACGTTGCATAAGTGAATTCAGAAAATAGGCACGTGAGGTGCATGCTTCTTTTAATGCGCTGGCAATGTTTCACGCGTTGGATCAACAAGATCAAACGGCTGTAACTCCAACTGGCAAGAAAAACCCTAGAACGAAGCTACCGGCCGGAGAGGGACCTCCGGTCACCTTCTCCGGCGAGAACCACCACCTGCAACTCTCACATCTCACAAAAATCCACAAATATAGTACCAAATTGAAGCTGAGCTTATGTAGGTTAAGAATTCACTCCCAAAAACAACATGTCATGCACTCATAGCAAGAACAGAGGAGATGAATTTGTGCCCTAAGTTTTGCAACTACGCCTTTAAAAGGCCTATCAACTAGCCGGAGTTAGGAATGCTCCTATTGAGCTGAAACCAACAAGAAACAAGTGATAATGAAGAGAAATCGTGCAATCAAAGTTCAAGAACTCAAACCTGAAGTTGATGAAGCTTTGAGTACACAAGAATACCAGAGGAAACTGCTCCTTCCTTGAGCTTCACTTGGCCAAATAAAGGCTTTCCACTTTTGAAAAACGATGATGGATATGGATTTGCAATGATGCTAATCTTGCAGAAATGGAGTTGCTCTAGTTGTTCTTGATCCAACCACACCAAAACAATGAGCAATGGAAGCACAATGGAGTTGAGATCGTGGAGAAGAAAATGAGCAAAATCAGAGAGAGTGAGAGAAAAATTCTGAAGTGAGTGAGAGAAATGAGTGTTGTTATGAGAAATGTGAGTGAGATTTGATTTTATAGTGTGAGTTAGAAGTGAACCATAGGTGGTTAAGTGAGTGAGTTAAATGAGTCCAAGTTGGGTTAATTGAGTCCACCCTAACTAACTGAGCCAAGTTAGTTAGGGGACGAGTTGGTCATGGCTGGGTTATGGTGATGAAGGTTCATGGAGTTATGGTGAGGAGCAATTGCAAGGAATGGTGATGATGAGTTGTTCTGGTGTGGCAGCTTGATAAACTTGTTTCACAAGTTTTGTTCTTCCTCTTTAGTGTATGGAAACAACATGGATAGCACGTGCTGCTCAAGTTTGTAAGGGGATGTTGGCTTAAATGAGGAAAGGAATAAAGAGTGTACATGTGAATTCTGAAACAATCAACCACAACCATGTTTATTTTCTGGTTTTATGACAGCTTGAAACCAATGCAATCATGGTGATTTGATGATGGAATTCTCTCAAATCCATGGATGATTTGATGTGTTTTTGGAGTCATTGGAAACAGGAGATGTAATGCTACATGTTTGGTGTGAAAATTGAATGGAAATGATGCTTGGAACATGCCTAAAAATGACCATAAACAGATGTAAAACAAACTGATGCATGGGCGAGCAATTTGGGGCATGGCATGGCAAGTTGGCCTAGTGATTTTCAGCATAATCACACCAACTTTAGACCCATCTTTCTATTTCATAACTTGGTCAAATCAAAATTTGTCCAACGTGAACATTGAAGATAAGACTACATAGAACAACTTTGATGTTGAAAATTTTCTCATTAGAGGCCTTTAACCATGAGAAAAATGAATGGACATTTGGCCCACCACACGTTTGTAAAAATGACTGCGCGCAGACCTGGCCAAGCTTGGTCAAGACATGGTTTTTGGCCTACTTTCCTCCAACTTTGATTAATCATATCTCACTCAATTTTTATCCAATGGAGATGTTCTACCCATGGATTTGAAGCTCAAAGCAAGGCCTTTCATTGAGGCAAAGTGGAATTTTCATTTGGTGCTTCAATTTTGAATGGCCTTGGTTCCAATTCTGATGCAAAATGGCCAAAACTTGCTATTTTTAGTAACCCTACTTCATCCAAAAATGGCAACTTTCCAAATCTTGATTTTTTCATGATTCCTTTGGAGTTTCTTGATCAAATTTTGTACATTGGTCACATATAACATGAATTTCATGAATTTGGCTTTAAAAAGTCAAGAGTTGACTTTTTCCTCTGATTATTTGACTTTGCCCCAATTTCTCTGATTCTTGATCTTTCTTCCAATTGAACCACTTCTAAAACCAATTGAGATGCAATCTTCCACACACATACACTTAAGGACATATGGAATACCATGACATCAAGTTTTGTTCAAAAAATCAAAGATTCCCTGATTTAATGGGAAACCCTAGTTTTGACCCTCTCTGGTTAGGAGGAAATTGCACATCTTCCAAATCCAAATTCCTCAGAATATGTTGTGTATCCTCTTAAAGGATGATGAGAAATGCCACTTGAGAATGATTTTGAATCAATGAGCTATCTCTTTTGAGGGTTTTCCTTCAATTTTTGAATCTCTTGCATAGTGTAGGATGTAATGCTTCATTCTCCCATTGAATCTCACTTCCTTGAGGTTGTGGATGATCAATTGAGGTAGTATGAGACATGAGAGACCTCTTGGCTTGTCTAGAGCCAACTTGATTGACCTTTTTGTGCTTTGAATGATCCCTTGATTGTCCACCTTCCACCTGATCACATGCCCTGATGGTAAGAAGGATGCCATGCTTCATTTTTCTATGTTAAATGCAATGCAATGCTAATGAGATGGATATGATATGATAAATGATAATGCCATGCTATGATGCCAAAAGGGAAGAGCAAATTTTGGGGTATTACAATAGGAGACTTGAGATTCCTTTTGAAAACCAATGGTCAATGGGTTGTACCAGCCACCATTCACTATTGCTGCCAAAACAAACTTGACACACTATAAATAGAGCTCATTTATGGTCAGTTTGAGTACACCAAAGCACCATAACACTTGCTTTCCTCAAAATCACTCTCAAAAAACCAAATTTTGCTTCTCATTCAAGCAACTTTTGAATTTTCCATTTGAGAGCAATTATATCAAAACCAATGATGCTAACACCTCACATACATCATATATGAGTGATCCATGACCTTAAAACTCATCTGGAACACCTGAATCACAAAGTCACCCCCCATTTACTCAAGTTTTTGGCCTGTTTGTAGTTGAGGTGCCACAACAAGTTCTGAGCTGATTCAATCCATTTCAAGCCTTCAAACACATTACTTGAGGTCCATTGAAGCTGTCCATATCATTACACAACATCTGTAACACCTCCAACATAGAATTCGATCACCAGCTGCAAGAGGTAAGCCTAACACTCTCAAACTCTATAATCCATGCATCATAAATGTGTTTTCAAGTTACAAACATGTTTCTGAACTTATGTGGAGTATTTCCCCTCAATCAATTGCTATGTATGAATCGTGTATAGGATTTCATGATGTTCTTGTAAAAATTAGGGTTCTTGAGTTCATCTTATGATTTCTCACTCCACACTTAATATAAATGCAATTAATTTATATAGTTGTAATCCTTGTTAAAAAACGAGCAAGTTTCATGTTTACAAAAGTCATTTTCATTGAGAATCAGAGAGATATGAGAGGTTTTGCAAATCTGCAAAAACAGATTTTGATATTTTTGAATTTTAACCCGAGCAAGAACAAGTGTTCTTGGTGAAAAGTGATGTTCTAAAGATGCTTGTCGAACGTCTTCTCGCCGCTCAGAGGTTCAAGTTATCAAAGTGGTCGAGGACAGGCACCAATCCAGAAATAAACTGGGGAGAGATTGCTCAGACGATACATTTCCGGATGAGGAAAAAACTGACAACTTTATCGGTGAGAGGACATTTATCACTTGGGGATGTAAATGACCAGAGTGATATTAATGCAACATGTATACGAATATGAATCAATTATGCATGATGTATGTATGTTTATGCTAACAAAACAGACACGACATACGGACTAGTGAAAGAACACGACTGGATACTCGGCCACTGTGGGGGGACAAAAAAGTATCATTGGTTCAATGATAGTAATCCTTTCTTGCTTAGGAGGGGTAGACCCTACTGTAGCGTGCGATTTTTGTCGGGGACGCGATCACCTTATCGCCATGGGTTTCTCCTCACCGCAATGGTAGGAGTGGGGTGCTACTTTCTGATTTCTTATTTATCTTGTGAAGCTGGAAAGGAAAGGGAAGCTATCTAAAAATAACCTTGCACACAAATGTTTAACTAAACAAATGCTTAAAGAGATTGGGGAGTTCGGGATCAGGTTATACAATGAGGAGTTGTCAATTACCCATTCTATGTGTGGTTATCCACAGGTTGTTAGCAAATTTCCTTACTGTTTTCTACTTACTAGTGTTTGTTTGTCGTAGATGGGAAAGTTTCTTCTTTGGGAATGTTTGAGAGAGTGTTTTTGTTGATTTTGGGTTTTCCGATGTTTTTGATGAGTTAAGATACTGGACCTAAAGTTTCTGATTGGTATGTGAAGGTACTGGACCTAAAGTTTTTTATTGGTATGCTCGCTAAGATTTCGCAATCTTATGCCTACGTATTCCCGTTAAAGAAAACAGGGAAATCAGAGCAATCGTAGTTCCTCCTATTCTATGGGAGGAAAAGATATTTGGTGTCTTGTTCAAAGCCCAAGATTGAAGCTAAAGAGTATTTGTGTCTTGTTCAAAGCCCAAGATTGAAGCTAAAAGGTTTGATTGAGAGAGAATTTATCATCTCTAAAGGGAGACATCTCGTCTGTTTATCACAACTGTTGGGTGACTGATTATAAAGGAGAATTACTTTAACTGGGATATGTGAATCCATCAATGCCATAATTTCCTTTATGAGGGATTTGTCCTGAAGGAGAAAACTTTAACTCCGTGTAGAGTAATCCCATTTTTCCTTAGGAATTTTTCATGCTAAGAGAGGGACAATGGCGTGGATGTAAGTAATCTAGAGGCTTGCCACTTACAGCAATTAGATGAAAGGAGGTTTACCAGGATAAGAGATGGACTACATCTTGGATATTTGAATCAACAAGTGTGCCACTTACAGCAGTTATCTGGGATTTAAGGTTTGTTTTGAATGTGTGATATATAGAGAAATGTCTTCCTACAGAGAGGCTTTTGATTTCCTCCGAGGGGATGTTAGTTTTATTGTGTGCCTTGATCAAAGTCCAAGGTTGAAGCTAAGAGATTGATTGACTCCACTGGGGAGGTCATTATACAAAGCCTAAGAGGAGGCTGAAAAAGACTGACTCAATAAGAGAGTGTTTATCTGTCTTGTACAAAGCCCAAAATTTAGGCTAAAAGAGAATTGACTCTTTTGGGGATATCATTATATAAAGCCTAAGAGGAGGCTGAAAGTTGACTTTTCTGGGGAAATATTTTGTATGTCTTGTACGAAGCCCAAGATTGAGGCTAAAGAAGGATTTTTGATTCCACTGGGGAATATTTGTAGGTGTCTTGTACAAAGCCCAAGATTGAGGCTAAAAGGGTAAACTGACTCTACTGGTGAAAGGTTTTATCTGTCTTGTACAAAGCCCAAGATTGTGGCTAAAATGAAATTTGACTCTACAGGAGAGTATGATTTGTCTTGTAGAAAGCCCAAGATTGAGGCTAAAAAGGGATTGACTCTGCTTAGGGAGATTAATTCCCAAAGCCTAAATGAAGGCTGGGAGGAATTGACTCCGCTGGGAAGATATTTATCCATAACTTAAGAGAAGGTTTAGAAGATTTTTGACTTTGCCGGAGATAGTTTATATATGTCTTGTATAAAGCCCAAGATTGAGGCTAAAAAGAGAATGACTCAACAAGAGAGTGTTTATATGGTGTCTTGTACAAAGCCCAAGATTGAGGCAAAAAGAGACTGACTCAACAAGAGAGTGCTTTTAGGAGATTGACTCAACAAGAGAGTGCTTTTAGGAGATTGACTCAACAAGAGAGTGCTTTTAGGAGATTGACTTAACAAGAGAGTGCTTTTAGGAGATTGACTCATCAAGAGAGTGCTGAAAAGGTGATTGACTCAACAAGAGAGTGCTTTTGTTTGTCTTGCACAAAGCCCAAGATTGAGGCTGAAAGAGGTTAACTATACAAAAGAGTGTTTTAAGAAAGAAGATTGACTCAACAAAAGAGTGCTTTAGAAGCTAACTCTGCTAAGGAAAATCATTATACAAAGCCTAAGAGAAGGTTGGCTTCTGCTGAGGATTATTGAGATCCAGAGGCAGGTCCAAAATGGGGAATTAACTCTTGCTGAGGATTACAGAAGAGTTGACGTATCAAATGCCTTGAGGTTTTGATTTGGGATAGTGTTATCCTGATGATAGGCTGACCTTAGCTGGGGGAATTTAGGATGAAAGACTGAGTTTTAGAACCCATGAGGGTTTTAACTCTACTGGAGATTGATTAAATGACCAAGGTTTTTCCTGTGTTTGTAGGAAACTTGAGAATGTCTTTGAGATCCAAGAGGAGACTAGACTGCCTAAGTCTACTGGTATAGAAGAGTTTATCTTTGTATGATGCCCAAGAGGAGGCTGGTGCTTTAAGGGATGAGAATCAACCCTTAAATTGGTCTGAGGTTTTGACTCTTTAGAAAGACTGATCTAACAAAGGATGACTAAGTTCTGTCCTATACCTTTTAAGAGATCTTCAAGGTCCTTGTATTAAGCCCAAGAAAAGGCATGAGAACTTCTAAGAAGTCGAGGGTCCTTGTACAAAGCCCAAGAGGAGGCTGGGGATGCTTTTAGGAAACATGTGGGTCCAAACCTGAGAAAAGTTCAAGAAAAGTTTCACCGGGAATGATCTTTTCTTTAGTGAACAATTCTAGGGTTTGAAGAAATTCAAGAGAGGTTTCACCGGGAATTAATCCTCTCTGGGGAGATGAACTTCTTTGATAATTTTCTAATAGTGACAGTCTGAGAAAAGTTTCACCGGGAAAAAGCCTTTCTCTTTGTTCTATATTGTATAAGCCCAAGAGGAGGCAAGACTGTATCTGGAATTCCTATGGGGAACTAGTTTTGACTGTGTTGAAAGAGTGACCACTAGCTTTATCTAGTTCTAGACCTAGTTGCCGGGGAAAACTCTAAGCAGATAATATACAGGCATATATATACAGATGAAATATATACTGTATATAAAAGAGGGTAGGAGGACTTACAGGTGAGCAAGCTTCCAGCACAAACAAATATATATATGTGCAAGTATGTAAAAGAAAAATGTTAAAACTTACAGGCGAGCAAGCTTCCATTGTAACAGTTGTATGGTTAGTTGTTCAAGAAATTAAAGAAAGTTTTGATAACAACTATGAGTTTGAACCTAGATCAAAAGGGAAAGTTGTTTTTGAAAAGAAGATTGGGGCTTATACTCAAGGAGAGGCCCAGATAAAAAACAGTAATCGTACCGTTGATCTGAAAATTATATCGGGACTTATACAATGACTGAGGCCCAAAAAGGTTTTCTGTACGAAGAGATGGGTCTTACACTCTATTAAGAGGCCCAAAGTGTTTGAAAAAGAAAAGAAATGGGACTTACAACACAAGGGTAGGCCCAGATGATTTGTTTGAAAACGGCGATCGTACCGAGGTTTTGAAAACACAGTGGGACCTATACATTGACTGAGGCCCAAAATTATTTATGTACAAAAGAGGGTTAGGTCATCCACTCTATTAGAGGCCCAAAGGTTTATTTTAAAAAGAAAGATGGGACTTACAACACAAGGGGAGGCCCATATGGTTTTCGTTTAAAAGGCGACGATCGCGCCGAGATTTTTTAAAATCGTATCGGGACTTATACAATGGCTGAGGTCCAAAATGGTTTCCTGTACAAAGGGGTTGGGTTTTACACTCTATTAGAGGCCCAAAGTGTTTTGAAAAAGATTTGTGAGGGTGAAAATAATCAAAACCCTAATTTGATTTTAAAATGTATTTTAATTGAATAAAAATTCAATTAAAATGATCAAAATTTTCAAACATGTGTGGAAAACAAGTTGTGATCTTGGATTAATGTTTGAAAAATCATGTTTCATTCATAGAATGATTTGAAAATCATTTGAATTTGCAAAATCAAGAGAAAGAAATATTTTTAAATGTTTAAAAACAAATAAAAACATAATTCTTTACAAAAATACCAAATATATGAAAAAAAAAAATTTTTGTGAAATTTTTGTAGAATAAAATATTTTAACATTTTTGGGAATTTTCAAAAAAAGAACCAATAAAAAATAGTTAAAATTGAGAGAGAAATTAATTTTGGAATTAATTAATAAAAACCATAAAAATGTGAAAAATAGCAAAAAATATGAGAAATGGCAAAATGGTCTGGGTGGGTGTTGAACCCACAACCTTCCATCCAAACACACATGCGCGCTACCACTGGGGTGGTGATACATTCGTGTATCAAAACCACCTGATGAATATATATGGGATGCCTTGTTTTTAGGCCTGGCCCTTGCCCAAGGCAAGGCCTCTTGCATGAAGGCTCTAACTTCCTCATTTCTCCATGGATTGGGACAAAATTTAGGTGTATCCTGCCTAGAATTTAATGAGGAATCCAATGGTGCCCTTGGAATTTTCAAAAAATGTCCCTATTTTAAAATCTGATAGTGATTTCAAAATAGGCCTAGATTTACATGTTCTATGTTATCACATCATACAGGCAGCAATAGCATGGTAAATTGGTTCAAACACAACATATATGATATGTATGAGATGTCCATGATCAATGGACCTCAAAGCAATGCATGATTTAGAGAGTTCAAGTTGTGATGAACTTACTTGAAGCTTCTTATGCTATCTATCAAGTTCCTTGTGCCAAAAGTAATTCAATGCTTTGAACACTCTTGATTGATCCCTTAGAAGCTTTTAGGATGATCAAAACCAGCTGGAATCCTTAGGAACAAGAATTGGCTCTGTCTTGCAAAAAGGGGCAAAAGTGACCAAGATAGTAACTCTCTCAAATGGTGTTCCAGATGAGGGAAACCAATTGGGACAGTTTGAGGATGATATTTGGAGTGTGTTTGAGGCTTGGTTTGGTTTTGAAAGTAACTGGATCAAGACATGGCTTGCAAAATGCAAAACAGTCAAGATTTGAGGTTTTCGAGGTTGACTTTCTGATTTTAGTGTTTCATACCAAGGGTGAGTGTTTGAACAACTTATATATGATACATTGGATGTGTTTGGATCATGAGCTATGGTGGAATTGCTCTCTATTTTAAAAAATCATAGATGACTTGCAAAAGGAGGCATTTTGTCCTAATGAGAAATTTTGAGGAAAGCAAGTGTTTCAGTGCTTTGGTGTACTAAAACTGACCACAAATGAGCTCTATTTATAGTAGAGCAAGTTTGTTTTGCAAGCAATAGTGAATGACAGCTAGTACAGGCCTTTGGCCAATGTTGATCCAAGGGAATCTTTAGTCTCCTCTAGCCATTGACTTGAGGTTAGGGCACAGGCCTATGGTCCTTTGATTCAGAGTGGAATCTTGACTCATTCAGTTAGCAATGTCTTAGTCCATGCCACCTTGATGCATCCATTGAATGCTTGGAAACAAAATTGGAGTCTTTGAGCTTTTTAGCCTTTTTAGGGCACTTATGGCTACATGTAGTTCCTTGGACTTGGGAGGCTTGTGGATAAGATCTTTTCTCTTGGATGTTATCCTCTGATGTGTCCGTATGGATGACAAGGCTTGGAGTTGTTCAAATTAGCTAATTCGAGCAAAATGCTCAAATCTGCCTTGTAAGAATCAGTCAATGATGCCATGTTCCAAGGGTTGTATCTCCCTACTCAAATTGAATTTGGAGATGATCTAGTACTTGTTGGAAAGCCCTCATGGCATACTTCAACTTTGATGTTCACCAAGGGACCTGGTTTAACTTGGATCAAGGTGAAAAATGTCCCTACATTTTAGAAAAAGTAAGGCAGATTCTGACTTATTGAAAATTTCACTAAGAGTTGGAAAAGTGGTCATTTTCATGTTTTTGTGATTTTGATCAATCTATAACTCAAAATCCATGAGGATTTGGAATCTTTTGTAGTTGAAACTTTTAAAGTATGTCAGATGGACTTTCATTTGAGCTTTGAATGGGAGAAAAAGGCCTTGTGGTTTAGGAGTTATGACCTTGCAAAGTTGGTACAAAATCACTTTTGTTCCATAACTTAGAAAAAATTTGGTTTCTCATGGTTGCCCCTTTTGCAAGAAACTTCGCTTTTCTTGATTTTGCATAATGAATGATGATCAATACCATACATTAACATTATTTTTTACTTAGGGAAACCATATTTGTGAAAAATTCCAAAAATTCAAACTTGATTTTGTGCACAGTTGACTTTTTGTCAGATGAAACCCAAACTGTGTGATTCTTTGTGCAATCAAGTTCTTAAACCAATTCAAACCTAATGGATGGATTCCATAGGTGTTTTAGGGTGTCTTGAATCATGTCCCAAGGTTTGGCAGCATGTCTTGGTCAAAAGTCAAAGATACAGTTGACTTTTCCTTTAAAACCCTAATTGTGGTCCATATGAAATTGAAACTTGTGGATTAAGCTTCTTGGATCAATCCATTGTTGCAAATGGATCGATGTAGTTTCTTTGAGGCCCTCAAATCATGTCTTGAGGTATTGGCTCATGTATTGCCTCAAAAGTCAACTTAGTGGTGAATTAGGTCAAGAAACCCTAATTCCTGATTTTTGGTAAATGCATCCCCTGTGGTTAAATTGACTTAATGAGTAGGTCCATGAGGTCCCTTGGGGTACCTTGGGTTATGCTTTGAAGCATTGGCTCATGCTCAGAGGAAAATTTTCATCTGGAGGCCTTGGTCGACCAAAAGCCTAATTTGGTGACACTGGCGATCTTGAGGCTTGATCCACTTGGAATTGTCGTAACCCGAAATTTTACCTCCCTCTTTTGCCTTTTCCATAAGCACGTGCATTCGCATCGATAGCATACACACTCGCATTTTGTTTCCTCTTTGATTTTTGTTGCAGGAATATTCAGGTTTTCCAAGCCCGATTAATTGCATCCTCACAAGATCATCACATCATCAAATCAAGCTCAAAATAAAGGTTTCTATGCTCACTCATCAAATCAAGAGGTGGAAAATGGAAATCGGGACTTCAGTATCATTTCCTAAGAAATTTGGGCAAAAATTGACGGAAGTAACCGGTTAACGTGTGTTGAGTAACCGGTTACTCAGTACAAAATTGCTGTTCCTGCTGCATTTTTGGGACAGCAGCCATGCACTCTCTTTGGTCTTTGGTTCTACTTGATTCTAGCAGTGAGTGGAACATTCTAGACATCTCTAGACATTTCAAGACATTCCAAGTACATTTATTCCAATGCTTCACTCTAAAATAAGTGCACCATTTTCCTTGTTTTACAAGCATGCCAACCTTTGGATGATGAAGTTCACATTAGGATTGTTACCGAGTTGGTTCTAACTAACCGAGTTAATCACCTTGACTCGGTGAGTCAAGCCTAACTAACTCCAAGCCTATTTCCAAACCACACAAAGCTAAGTCCAAACCTAATTCCAAACCTCTCACACTCCAAACCAAAAGTCTATATAAACAAACCTTCACTCATTTTCAAGAAGACACAACCATTCACACAATTTCACACTTTCTCCACTCTCAATTCTCTCACATTCTCTCTGAATTTCTCTACTACTTCTTCATCTTCATCTCAATTCTCTTCCAAAACCTCACCAAAGCTCATTTCTACTTTGAAGGATAATCACTTTTACATCAAAAGTGATTATTTCTTGAGCTCAACCTTCATCATCCTTGCTATTACACTTGGATTTCTGGAGTTATTTCAGCTTGTGGATTAATCTTCAGTATTTTCTGCAATTTTCAACGGTTCGAATTCTCATTTTGGAGCTTTATCGTATATTGCACTATTTCTACACGTTTCGTCACCGAATTGAAGATTCCTCTAGTTTTCTTTAATTTTCTGCATCAAGAACACTTCGCAACAATTACCAAGGCACACCTCCGCCTTGTAGGTTGGTGGATCTCACTAATTTTACTGTTTCGAGCATTTTCGCATCATTCGCGATGTAGTCGATAATTTTGCGTGTGAATTGATTTTGCATTGTTTGATCCGTGATCTTGATGTGTTAATTGATTCTATCACTGCTTATTTGTTGTTTTCAAGTTCAATTTTCGTGCACAAATTCATGACCTAGCATGTGGTGGTTGGTATAAGTGATTAAGTGCTGAAAATCACTTTTGGAAAGTTGTTTTCTGTTATTTTTTTGCCACTGTCACAGTGGTAACCAGTTAACACGTGGTGAGTAACCGGTTACTCAGTGTAAATTTCACCAGAAACGCAAATTTTCAAATAAGTAACCGGTTAACGTGTGGTGAGTAACCGATTACTCAGTGCAATTTTCACCAAAAACTCAGTTTTTCAAGCAAGTAACCGGTTAACGCGTGGTGAGTAACTGGTTACCACTGTACAGAATGGCCATTTTTCTTACATTTTCAAGTGTGTTTGCCATGCTTTCCTTCTTTAACATCCATGGATCAAAATGCTTGATATTTGTGGATGTTTTAAGGGTTTTTTAAACTCTGGTTGAAGCATGTTTGTCAACTTTCGATGCTCGTTCTTTTCATTTATCGATTACTTGCAACTTTGGCAATGTTTGTTGTAACACCCTTTTCTACCCCCACAAATGTTGCAGCAGAAACAAATCAAATATCAGAGTAAAGTATCAAAATCACTTCAAGGGTGCACAATTCTCATTTAAATCAAATTAATACACTTGCCCTGTAAACAAAAGGGTTTTCCTCAAAATAACTCAAAAGCCTTCACATGGCAGCGGAACTCAAAATTCTCACATCAAACATCGTAATAATCCAAAAAGGTTTTCAACATATAAAACCATATCATCAAATGACAACAAAATAAGGAAAAACATAGTTCGACTCAATGGACCCCAACCCGATGTTACACTATCAGAGCAAGACCCTCTAAATCGACCAAAAGCAAATAAACTTCAAGATCCTCGAAAGCATCCACAACTAAACCTGATCACCTGCACGTTACCCACGTGGAGGCAACATTCAAACAGGCAGGGTGAGTAATCACAATTCATAATAATCATTATAAAACAAGATATACATAAAATGGCATTATCTTCATATACAACATCTTCAGGGTCATCACAAGGAAACATCAAAATCACGAGCAACATCATAAAATACAGCAATGCCAATTAAATGCAAATGCACAACAAGACTCATGCATGTGGTACCAATCGTCATAATAGATGGACACTAGGCCATCAACCCTCCAAAGATCCCTGTCAATGGGATCGATCCCGCAATTGGAACCGGAGCACGTCATAATTACCTCATATCCACACAATGGGAATGAAGCGTCGTCACAGAGTATGTATATGAATGTATGGAACACAACATCACTAATCATCATCATCTAATAAACATCATAATGTGCATCATCATTCATCAATTCTCATATACGTCATATCATCACATATTCGTCAAATAATCACCAAAACATCATCATATTATCATCAGTAACATCATACAAAATCATCATAGAAATCACAGCATCAAGACATCACTGCAGCACAGCAGCATAAACAAAATTTCGTGAACAGCAGCAGTTCGCTCCAGGATTCGCCTAGCGAACCTGTTTGCTGTGGCCTTTGCTTAGCGAAGTGGCCAGCGAACCTCAAAGACCCCACACTCAACACCAGAACACAATCATCTGTCATACTCGCGGGTTGACTCGCTTAGCGAACTTCCTCGTTGATTCCTTCGCTTAGCGAAACTCCCAGCGAAGCCCGCCTTTCCTCTCCAGAATCATCTCAGTACTCCCTCCCACTTTATCGCGCATTCGCTGCGCTGCTCGCTTAGCGAGCCTTGGCGAACATTCGCCTAGCGAACCTGCGATTACAGCAAATCGCTGCTACGCCTCAGTAGCTCCACAACCTCCAAGCACCTGCGATTACAGCCCCAAATGCCCCAAAACATCCCTATAACAGTTCTAATGACTCACGGAATTTAAAGGCCTAAAATCTACGTCTGTTAGGTCGATTCAGGACACTACAGGAAACCTTAATTTCCCCAAACCTTCAAAACTCTCAAGCTTCATATAAACTCCATAAATTCCTTAACCACAGGATTGAAACAACAACGACGGGGAAATCAGCCCCAAGGTCTATTTTACCCAATTAGATTCAACTCTTATTAATCGATTCACAAAATACCCTCAAAATCACCAGTTTACCTCAAAACTCATAAACCCTCATAAACTTTAAAATCCCCAAAAATCCACTTTAATCGCATCGAATCCTATAATGAAAACAATGAAAGGCAATTACTCCCCATACCTTAGATTGTCGATCCGATGAGTTCTCTCTTGAGCCTTTGGAAACCTTCACGAAAATCCTCGCCTTTTTCCCATTTTCCTCAGAGCTCTGCACTTTCTCCTTATTTTCACGATCTCCACAAATGAATCCTAATTCTCCTCAATTCCTCCTTTTTGGTTAATTTAACTCTTGGGCCTCAAATATGGGCTTTCCCAAACTACTCCCACTAATACTCCTCAAATGTCCATCTTACCCTTAATTCCTCTAATATTATTTTAAATTAATAAATAATACTAATATATTCATATTATATACTATTATTTAATTAAAATAACCAAAACTTCACAAAAACACCGACATCGACACAATCCACCAAAAATCACAGAAATTCACGAATATAATATTTAAATAAATTAAATAAATATTCTTACGAAATTTGGGGTGTTACAACCCTCCCCCACTTAAAGGATTTTCGCCCTCGAAAATTACCTTAAGGAAATAGAGTCGGATACGACTCCCTCATCTGATCTTCACGTTCCCATGTCCAACTTTCGCCAACTGGTCCACCCCACAACACCTTCACCAAAGTTATGTCTTTACCCCGCAGTTGCTTCATCTCTCGACCATCGACACGCACAGACAATGCTTGCACAGTCATATTATCCCTCACATGTACATCATCCATCTGAATCACATGCGACGGATCTGGAATGCACTTCCTCAACTGAGACACATGGAACACGTCATGCAAATTCGCAAGTGACGGCGGTAAAGAAATTCGATAGGCTACCTCTCCTATCCTCTGTGATATCTCATATGGACCAACAAAACGTGGAGTGAGCTTCTTAGACTTCAAAGCTCGACCCACACCAGTCACTGGCGTCACTCTCAAAAACACATGATCTCCCTCTCGGAATTCAAGTGCTTTCCTCCTCTTATCATGATAGCTCTTCTGACGACTCTGCGAAGCTTTCAACCTCTCTTGGATCTCCTTAATCTTCCCAGTCGTCTCTTGCACAATTTCAGGTCCGAGTACAACACTCTTGTCAAGAAGAAACTACTTGCCTCTGCTGGTAATATTCCAAACAAAGTAAAGATTGGCATAAAGCATCTCCAACATTGGTTTATCATTTGCTCTACCCAAAAGGTGAACTGCTTCTTCATCACTAAGCATGCTAGTTACCATGCCTAAAGAACATTTTCCTTCATTAGAAATTCCCTCTTTTGTGGTGGCTCCAAAGAGTTCCAAACATACTGCGAACAATTATTTTGGGCCAGAGGAAAATATCCAAAGCATAATGTACGGAACTTGGACAATTTCGTCAACAAAGAATCATCTTGATTTTAAATGTTCCGTTCAAATCCAGAAAATGCCTCACGACTATCTTGCAGCATGCTTTATGTAAACAAGTTTGTTCTTTGGATGATATGAATTGGATATATGAGTGGACAATTAGACTTGGTTTGATGGGTTGGTATCTTGAATTCCATGTAATCCATCTGGACCTCTCTCATATCTCGTAGGCTTAAAGCACTTGATCAACCAAAATTCAAATCCAAATCAACCTTAAATACTTAATGAATCCCCCAATCTTCAATCTCAAGTTCACATTATCTTGCATTAACAGTGACAAGTAGTGAGAGTATCTTTAACCGCAATATGAATTCACAACTAGATCTCTTCCATGAACACCAAGATTCTTTTATAACCACTGATCTCGCTACAAGAACAAATCCTTGAAGAAACATTGAAGATGAAGATAAGGCATGAAGCATAGAGAGAAGCATGATTACCAAAACATCCTTGCCAAGAAACCCTAACCAATGCCTTTCTGACGAATCCTATGAATAAGAAAACCTTGGAACTCGGTGAACCTCTGAATAAGAATATGTTCATGACAACATGAATTCAACCCTCTGTCAAACTTGAATTAAAGTATTTCAAGGCAAATAGGAAGCCCTGACTCAGAGAAACTCCTGATCCGATGTCTTAGAAGACCAATGCGATGTATGAATGAAAAAATATGACCTAATGGAGATGCAAATGAACACGAAGCAAAAGCCAGTTAAAGTTAGAAACAGAGAGGGCAAATTTTGGGGTGCTACAGTGGCCCCTATTCAATCGACCTGGTCCTGAAGGTATGATAGCAATGGCTTTCAGACATTCAAGAATGCACGGAGATTGAATACCAAAAGAACCCCGAAATTTGCAACCTGTGGGGAGGTAAAGTGTTTGCCAACCGAAGCTGGACTTAGAGATAGCGGATACCAACCAATAGTTGGGACTAAAGATACTAACCAATAGTTAGAATACAAAGGACGCCGACCAAAGGCGTACTCATCACAAAAGAGACCAACTAATAGTCTGGATAACAAAAACTAACCAATAGTTAAGATAACAAGGACGCCGGCCAAAGACACACCATGAAAGAGACCAACCAATAGTTGGGATAAAAGATACTAACCAATAGTTAGAATAACCAGGACGCCGACCAAAGGCGTACTCATAACAAAAGAGACCAACCAATAGTTGGGACAAAGGAGACCAACCAATAGTTGGGATGAAATACACTAACCAATAGTTAGGATAACAAGGGAGACCAACCAATAATTGGGACAAACAAAGGGGTCAACCAATAGTTGGGATAACAAACACTAACCAATAGTTAGGATAACGAGCAGACCAACCAATAGTTGGGATAAAAGATACTAACCTATAGTTAGAATGATGAAGGGCACCAACCAATAGTTGGGATAAAAGGTGTCAACCAATAGTTGGGACAAACAAGGGAGACCAACCAATAGTTGGGATGAAAGACACTAACCAATAGTTAGGATAACGAAGGAGGCCAACCAAAAGTTGGGATGAAACATACTAACCAAAAGTTAGGATAACCAAGGAGACCAACCAATAGTTGGGATGAAACAGACTAACCAATAGTTAGGATAACAAAGAAGACCAACCAATAGTTGGGATAAAAGATACTAACCAATAGTTAGGATGAAACTAAGGAGACCAACCAATAGTTGGGATGAAACAGACTAACCAATAGTTAGGATAACAAAGGAGACCAACCAATAGTTGGGATGAAACAGACTAACCAATAGTTAGGATAACAAAGGAGACCAACCAATAGTTGGGATAAAAGATACTAACCAATAGTTAGGATAACAAAGGAGACCAACCAATAGTTGGGATGAAAGATATTAACCAATAGTTAGGATAACAAAGGAGACCAACCAATAGTTGGGATAAAAGATATTAACTAATAGTTAGGATAACAAAGGGAAGCAACCAATAGTTGGGATGAAAGAGACTAACCAAAAGTTGGGATGAAAGAGACTAACCAAAAGTTGGGATGAAATACACTAACCAAAAGTTAGGATAACGAGGACGCCGATCAAAGGCGAGCTCACAACGAAGAATACCAACCAAGAGTTGGAATACAACAAATACAGGAAGTAGAATCAACGGACTTACGACCTGAAGAGAAGATGACTCCGCTGGGGAAAAGAGAAGCTTAAACAGACAACTCTACAGGGGAGCATACGACAGTTCTTCCGAAAGAGAACAACAATCGATTAGGGTATAAAGTTAAATAACGCATCCTGAGTTATGCCACTTTTGCTGGGGAAAAAGTCTGGCAAAGAATATCAAACCTGGCTTATGCTTCACATGCATATGTTTGAATTTTTCTATGGCGTAATGCTCCATACGAAATGGAAATGCTACGCATTTGGAGGATGCAATGTAAATTATGCTTATGCTATGCAAAAGAACCACCTCAGCGAAATAAACGCTGAAAACGAAGGCAACTCCATCAGGGACAACAACCTAAATTGTCTCTGAGGTCAAAACCCCGCTGAGGAAAATCACACTGAATAAATTTCCTGACCCAGGCTTTTGTTGAAGATGAAACTCAAAGAGAACTTCCCCTCACTGGGGGCTACAAATAACCATTGCCGAAGATAGAACCCAAAACCTGATACTTCTTCTCTGCTAGGGGAACTAAGAATGACAACTGCTGAAGATGGAACCCAAAACCTGTTACTGAAAAGTGCCAATAATTGGACTTAGAACCTGCTGGGGATGTCAATCACCGTTGAACAAACCACTGCGAGGATTACCACCAAACTCTGCTTGGGGAGAGAAGTCAACAATACGAAACCTGCCGAGGGATATCATTGAGCTTAACCTGCCGTTGGAGGAAAGATTTTACCCTGCTGGGGATTAGAGCATGTCGCTGCTGGTGAAAAACACGTTTCCTGACTGGCCGATGGGAGTGAGTACCGGACTCTGTGGGGAAATAAGATCTCTGCTAGGGAAGAACGTCCAACAATTTTCCTGTCAGAGATGCAACAACATCCACCTTGGAACAATCCATCTATGACTGCTTGCTGGGGAATAATAGACCGTCCATGACACCGGCTGGGGAAACAATCCTCTGCACTCTTGCTTGGGAGAGTATGGTCTGTTGAGGATGATGAACTTTTAGTGTTGGGGAGAGTAACTCTACTGGGGAGAAACAATCTTGCTACCCTGCAGCCATACGGTAAACTGAACCGTTTCTATGTTCATAGACTCTGCCCGAGAATCCAACCAAACCTACATTCTGTAATAAACATTTGCTGAAAATGCCCCAGGGCTCTGCTGAAGAGAAGTACCAATGGCAATTGGCCTCTGACCTGGTGAGGAAGGCTAACCACCACCCACAAATCTGCTTGGGGAACGACAATTGACGATATTTGCTTCGCTAGGGGTCGACATTCTATGCTTACTCCGTTGGGGAGACGGAAATCACCTTACCATATGTAATACCCTAATTTTTACCCCTAAGATCCCACATATCATTTTGCATCTCATACCACAAACAAGATCACCAGTATCTGTGTGTCGTCTTATTTGCTTTATGTTTGCTTCTGTTTACTAACCTCTAACCAAAATACCATTTTTTTTAATTTGCTTGTTTCTTCTTCTTTGTGTGATTAGGGCTTTGCAGGGAGATTGATGGCAAAGGTATGGCTTGGAATCAAGTGTGGTTATTCAATTGTGGTAGAGGTCAGATGGAAGTTTGACCTAATCTTGGTCAAACTATCAAGAGATTGCTTCAATATCAAATTGGTTGTGGCAATGGCCTATTTCTCATGCCACATGTATTCAAGAATAAGTTTGTTTTGTGCTGGAATCTATCAAGCTTTCAAGCAGTGTTCTATGAAAAGTTTGGTCCAGGTTATCATGATCAAGGTTCATCAGTCCAGGTTGTGTTCATCTGTGGATTTATTTTCCTCAATGTTGATCCATAATCAGAATAAAATTCAAAATTAATTCAAATGGTTGTTACTTCAAGTGAAAGTAATTCACTGGTTCAAGGGCAGTTGTGTTCATTTTTATCAGAGATGTGTGGAAAAAGTGCAAGTTGGTTTTGATTGAAATCGAGAGCTCATGGTTGGGTGCGTATAGATGGAAACCAAATTCATAATTCCAAATACAAATCCTCCAATTCCATTGCTTTTTTTTTCTTTTATCCATTTTAAACCCACATTTCTAAATCCAAATTCCATTTTTATCCAAAAAATTTAAACCATGTTACATGATACACCCTAACACCACAAGTCATTCCATTCTTCACCAAGTCTAATGACCATTACATTTATCAACCCATGAATAAAAAAACAACACAAGCTAGCGAGTGAAAAAATGCACAAGAATGCCCATGAGGTTATGCTTAGCCGTGACATCACACAAACATCCCAAGCCAACTCACAAAGCTACATGAATTTTCATGCCAAAGCCATAAGCTCTCACACTTGAAGTCAACAATTCACAAACCATATTAACACAAACTTTAAGCCACGAAAGGTACAATGTACCAACTGCTTCCAAAAACGATGTTCAAAAGCCATTCAAGTTCTCTTTGATACGTTGCATGATGTGGCATCACACATTCACATGATTAGCAGCAATACTATTTCACGTTCCAACTACGCCAAGCTTCTTGCCAAAATAGGCTCCCTCGTGTTCAATACGCATCAAAGCCAATCCACATCCTGAGAAACCAATCACTTGTCTGCAGGCCTTGATTGGAAATAGATAGTGAAACCTGTCATGCAGTCATATACAGAAGCAACTGATGAATTTGATATTGAAATTAAGGAAAGTGATTTGGTGTGGCATCATCAAGATGCAGACCCTGAGTTTGGTTCCTGCAGGCCAACGAATTGTTGGATCACTTGGAATGTACTCCTGCTAATGAATCGGCACTTGTTAAGAGAGGCCATCATTTTGTTGAACTTAAGCCACAGGGAGGTAACCTCTGCTGGTCCTGATGTTGCTACTGCTATAGAGGATTTGTTAGGTCAGCGAGCAAGATGCATGATCATAAGTCCATCACAGTCCCATCTTAATTCCGCCGCCATTTCAAGAGGCTATAGCTTCGCTTCCACTTAGGAACAAAATGCTCCTCTGACCAAGCATCAACAAAATATGATTGTTTCACTTTCTCATGCCGTTTCTGAATGACCATTGCATCTCAAATTAGTTCAAGAGGATACGTTGGTTCAAGACAATGCGTGTCAGTTTTCGCCTTAGATCAACACTGTCAGCAACTATCTTCAACCGTCAGGTGGCATTCGACCTCTATGATGCTTCTCGTGTTGCTTCATCCATAACTATGCTCACCTTTACCTATATCGGTTTTGACCGAAGTCTTGAAGATTAATTGCTTGGAAGGAGGGATTATCTCAGACACAATTTGGAGATATCGTTTCAGCTCAAAACCACCAATTGAATTATGTCTTGAAAATCATGTTGGGTTGAACGGGGATGAGAACTCATTATACTCATCTGCATTTGGAAGTAACATCCATGATGATCGTCTGCACAATTCAGTTGATTTTGCACTCACTGTTGTTCTATATTCTGCTCACATCCCGCACGTCAATGCTGCCGTTAGCGCTGCTTAGTTGATTTGCTGTGTTTCATTAAGGTTGAGACATTCATTCAGTGAAAGTGTTAAATGTATCCTTTCTCGGCATAAGTGACAGCAAGACGGCATCGCGCGAAACAAACTACAGCATAACGCAGCACATGAGCAAATTGAACGAAGCACAACAACACACAGCCAAAATGACTTGCAGTGAATAAAAGTGAAAACAACCATAGTTTGAGAGGTAGACATTGAACACCATTCTAATGCTTGTCAATCAAGCATTATAGTATCAAATACCTTGAATGATGAGAATATTGGAAAGAGCCTTGAAAAGTAGCAAATCTGAACGGGATTGACTCAGCTGGATCTGATTGTTGTAAGAGAATTGATAATTCATCGAATAACACATCTGACATTACTAGTGACAACAATTATGCTGATGTTGGTTTGTGGGAAAGCAATGAAGGCCTGCTCATGAAACAACACTCGTGGCTTATTTGTATTACTTTGTTAAGATTATTCATGTGCAGAGAATGGATGATCAGCCGACTGGATCGCAAGAAAGTTTGAGAGGTTCACTGAGCTTGTTTTGACCATTGTCTACATTATGGCGAGCTTTTGATTTAGATCACAATAGGGCCGACTTGATTTGGAATGATCACACCAGGCAAGTTGGAGAATTCCGCTGCAGCAGAACCTGCAATGATCGAGAATTACAACAACTACAACAGTAGTTACAATAATTATGATGATATTGGTTTCCATAATGTTCCCAAACAAGTACAGAATTACAACGACAACACCACCATTTGCTCGTTTGAAACCAAGCATATCGTCGTGTATTTATGGATCGCATTCAAAATCCTGTTGTGCTAAAGATCGGTGTATCATGTGTGAGCAGCATATGATGATTTTAAGAAACATGGTGCTGACCAAATATGCTTTACTCATCCTCCAAGTCCTGTCATATACTCTAAAGACTTTGGGAGAGGTCCCCTTTGATTTTATGGAAGCTCTTGACAACACTGGTTGCTGCAATGTCTCACTCTGCGAAGCTGGTTCGAATTGAGGATGCTTTAGCATTATGTGCAATGGTTGAAGTTGATTCAGCTTCTATCAGTGGTTTAGCTTCATATGGGGTATGACAAATTCTAGTTTTTTCTATCACGAACAGTTTAGTCAACTCTTGTATCTTGGTGCTGAAGAGACAAGATCAGTATCGTCTAAAGAACAAGTTGTTGCTTAACAATGTTCCCTTTAAACAATTCAGAGGTGTCACATTGAGAGCATATTTACTGAGAGTAAGTTTTTCTCAAGTTGAATCTCTATTGCACCTTGCTAAAGAACTCAAAAAGCACAGGAATGAAACCGAAGAAAGGGAACAACACATTTGAGAATGAAGATACTTTAGTTTTCTGCTTGGAGTTACTGGTAGAAATCATTCTGAATAACCGAGATAGATTTGAACTTCTTTGGCCGAATGTGTATGAGCATATTTCCAATATTGTGCAATCAACCGTGATGCCTTGTGCACAGTTAGAGAAGACTGTTTTTGGACTGTTAGGGATTTGCCGTCGCGTACTTCCTTAGAGAACTTTACTGATAAACTTTTGAGGTTATTGCAAATTGTTTTGAAGCTTTCAGACTTTGGCTTATGTGAGACTCTTGATCACAAGTTGTCCTGTTGATTCTAATACTGAACTCAAATGTTGTTGGAACCTTTATCATCAGATAAGCAGAAAACTGATAATATCATCACCGACTGTTCGTGCAACCAATCCTGACATATAGCGGAAACCGCCCTCACTTCGGAAATTGGCTACCTTTGTTCTTGGAGCTACTTTAAAAAAAAACACATTTGTCAAGGGCTCGTGAGAGGTTAATGTTGTGTGTAGCTCTGACAATATCCAAGTGTTTCAGCTAATTTCTTCTTAACAGACGAGACGGTTGGTATTTAGAGACAGAAATGGAGCTGCAACGATCTTCCTTGTTCTACCTTGTGCGATGCGGAAGTGCCGCCACGATATTGCTTGCTGAAGCCTTTTAAGCTGTGGCTGCATATTTTGACTTTGTCATCTTCGTTAGGGTCCGGTCTCACAAAGTTCAAAGCCATATTTCCAAGCTCCAGCCATCAAGCCGTACGAGCCATAAAGAATCCACGTCACTTTTAATTTGAAACTGAAATATGAAAGCAAAACAACGTGAGGAATTTCAACAAATTCACTACGTGAGCCAAATAAGCCACGTCACATATTCAACACATGAGTGAAAGATCAAAACGACATGAAAAATGCACATGAGTCAAGCGTGGTTCACACAACACGTATTGAATTGAAACGCAAGAAAAATATCACAAACGACAAACGAATTTCACTCATTCTTCAAGCTTTTGAAGCAAAAACCACCCTGCTAAATTCAAATCAAAGCTTCAACCAGTTCAACCATTATCTTCTTTGTTCAATCACCTTCATCAATAAACCTTTCAAATCATCAACAACAATTTCAATCTTCAATGATCCTCCATCAACGACAATCGCATCTCAGTGAATCATCAACAACAATCACACGAAGTAATTTCAGCTCCGATTCGTACAACAACAACAACTTCAGAGATTTGTTTTCAGAAGAAGAGTAGAAGCAAGTGAAAGAAGAATTAGAGCATTGCTTACGTGAATTCGAAGGTGATCGAAGCTTTTCGACAAAAATTTCGCGAGTTAAATTCAAACTTGTGGACATATATTGGTTGAAATTGAAGACACATTTGAGTTGAGCATTGTGTTACGATCGTTTCTGCGAAATTTCCAAGCTCCGCCGTGGCTGAACCGCACACTCTCCCGCCGCCGTGAATAGTGACCGACGCGTTTCACTTTTGGAGAAGATTGAATCTGATTTTTCTTTTTTTTGCTTCTTTTTAATGTATCATTTTTTTTATGTTTCTTTTATTCTTTTTTTTAATATTTGGGCTGGGCCGTATTTTCTTTTGAATTGCTCACCATCACCACATTTCTCTTATTGGAACCTCCCTCTCATTTTTTTAATATTTTTTTATAAATAATTTCTTCTTAATATTTTTAGATTTTGACTTACTATAGTTGTGGATATTTGTTTTTTTTTATTTTGTTTCTAAAATATTTCTTGTAAAAATATTTGAAAATACTTTGTTTTTGATCTCATTCTTAAATTCTCATATTGTTTGATTGTTTGTTGTTTTGGATTTTGAATCTTGATAAGATCTCATCAATATCAATGGACTTTGAGTGTCGATTTTATCCACCAAGAGAGGTGATTGATATTGATGATGATTTAATCGATTTAAGATTCAAATTGTTGATGTTTCTTTTCATCTTATCATCTTTCTTCTTTTTTATTTTGATCGATGAAAGTCTTGTGGATCTTGGAATTCCTTTGTTGAATTTTGATCAAGATTAGATCGTTACCTTTTTTTCTTTTCGTGCGGTATTGTTTTCGGATGACGATTTACATATCGTTCATCTAGCATGCATTAGCACAAAGATCTATTGACCGGCCTCATTTGTAGGGTAATTACTCCGTAAATTACTCGGCGATTGCTTAACATAGCGCAACATATGTCCCGTATCGGAAAACTATCAAGAATGATTGATTATTTGTCTTTTGGTTCAAAACTTATGAAACTTGTTGTTAGGAGGCTTTGGTCGTATCAATCCTCTAATGAGTTCTCATTAACCTTGACATGAGTGCAATTATTCAATTATTATTGATCACTTACTCTAACAACTAATCACTAACTTACTAACAATATTATTGTATTAATCTTGTTTATGTTTCCTTCATGCTCCCTATCTCTTTTATTTTTTTTATGCTTCACTATTATCATTTCATATCATGTTTATGCTTCCGCAATTTTTTCCTTTGTCCGTTGAACATATGTTTATGATTTCGTAATTTTTCCTTTGTCCGTTGGACATATGTTTATGCTTCCGCAATTTTTCCTTTGTCTGTTGGACACATGTTTATGCTTATGTCATTTTTCCTTTGTCCATTTGGACTCAAAAACACTAATAAAGGATTAAACCACTAAAAGACTTATGCTCTTAATGTTGGACTATGGCCACTATCCTTTGCATTGGAGGACCTATATCCTTTATTATGGACTTATGGACTTAGAATTAGGATTCTTTTCCTTATGTTTTGGACAATTATTGAGTTTGATATTCTAGCCTTTATTTGGCTTGCTTGTTGGCTCAAGAGGATGGAATTCTATTCTTATTATGCTTTGAAGAGTGTCTCCATGTGGTTAGAGCTTTCTTACCCTCGCTTTTATTTTATGCACTAGGATACTCACTTCTTCTCCACCCCTTCTTAAATTTTCAAAACCTTCTCCCTTTTTCAAAACTTTCTTGTTTTCAAACTTAAAACCGCTTTCATAATAAAACCTTGACTTTGGTCAAGTGATTTTTAAACTTTGTTTTCTTTAATAAATGTCAATCCATCTTAATCATATTTTGACCATTTCAAAAAGACATAAAAAATACAAAACTCATCCAAATTTTTTTGTGCTTTTATGCACCTTTTTCTTTTAAACCTTTCAAAAAGAATTAGACATGAGTCATTCTTTTTGATGAGATGTAAAGCTCCTAACCATGGTATTTTGTTGAAAGTATGGTCGTTTTCCACTTAGATGTTGAAGTGATTAGTCTTGTTGATGTTAATCCAAGAAAATCCTCCATCTTAATGTGATGTAAATGCCTCTTTCCCATACCTTTGGGTAATTAGTTGAGTATTCTCTCTTGAGAATGACGGGTTGTCGTTTTCAAGATAAAATAAACCACAACCAATAATTTTCATTCTTTGTACCATGAACTACGAGGTTTTTATCCTACATTTCACATCGTGGGTACGTAGGCATGAGGCGATAAGTCTCTCCAAACACAAAAATCTAAAAAATATTTCTCTTCTCATCTCCTCAATCTCTTTACATGCAAACCTTTTCAGACCAAAAAGCATGAATACATCAAAGGGCTCCTATAGAGTACTATAGATGTATTGGGTGCGTAAGACCTTCCCTTTACATAATCAACCCCCTTACCCATCTCTCTTTGTCATTTTTAGCTTTTGCTTTTTTAGACTTCTTAGGATTTATTCGCTCTTTTTTCCTTTTCCTTTGTGGAATAAATAAAAGCGCGGTGGCGACTCTGTTTTCCTTGAGTTAAGTTAATCAATAGCTTACACTCACGATTTTTACCACTACACCATAAACTCGAGAACACCAACCCAACACTCTTGACTCGTGCTGAAAAGCAATAAACTTCACCTATCTTTGCTGAGGACGAATGGCGATTCAAACGCCTCCCTTACTGTGAAAAGATACCTTTTGGTGCCTTGCTGAGTAAGAGAAATTCCATACTAGGAGCTACTTTGGCTCTTCATGCTTCTGTTGACCGACTGTATGCTGATTCTCACACGTGACCAACAACCCTTTGATCTCCACTTGCCCCAAACTACAGGGTCTAACGGAAGAAATCGTCTCAAGAGGATTTTATAGAAGACCTGGTTGTCAACATGCCCCGGGTCTTCAAACTCTTAGAGATTTAACGGATCTCGACATAACTGCCCCAAACTGCATGAAGTAATTTGCCTCGAAAGGATTTGTAATGACTTGAAATGTTCTGCCCCAGTATTTTGAACCTTGAAGAGGTATTTTGAACTTCTTGTTCTCTTGAAGTGGCCTGATTCAATACGAGCCTTGAAGTGAATTTGCCCCTTGTCGTAACCTACGAAAAAACAACCGGCGGGAAAACTAGAAACAGAAGAGTCGCCACCGAACATTATTTATCCCGATGCAAGGGAAAGGAAACGATCGAAGAAAACCTGAAAGAGGGAAAGACATGGTCGTCGCAACCATAGTCTGGGTTCGGGAGTCGGTTACGCGAGGGGAAGGTATTAGCACCCCCACGCGTCCATCGTACTCGATGGGATCCACGCTTGTTGTCTAAACAGAGGGTGAGTTATCCTAAAGTCTACGGCTGAACAAAAAATGGGGAAGGGGGAAGCAAAGACGGACTCGCAAGGATTTATTCGAAATCCAATGCCTACGTATCTTCGTGGATGAACGAAGAATCAGAGTCAACCTAGTTCGACGAACGGGTCGAAAAGGGGAAAGGTGCTTGCCAAGATATCGCATCTTGTGCCTACGTATCCTCAATCGGACGAGAAGGAGGAAATCAGAGCATTCGTAGTTCGACCTAACAAGGTTGGTAAGTTTTTTTTACGTGAGCGACGAGCTCTTTTCTGAAAATGGTTTGAAACTCAATGATCCCGAAGGATAAAAAATATTTGAATTTGTTTATGTTTTTTAGACAGAAATGGATTGAAGTTAGTTCGTAACTTACATTGCACCCAAGTCTATAACATAGGAACGAATGCGTCGCATATCGTCCCCAACAGGACGTACACTAAACACCCTAGAAGAACGAAGGGAGACCCCCTATTCCTCACTTCCCACATACAAGGCTCATGCGCAATACACGTTAATTTTATTAAGTGTCTTAGAGTTGTTATGAGATGAGAAGAGAAGACTCAAGTCAAAAAGAAAAGACTACGGGGAAATTTATCCTAATGTTGTCATGCAAAAGTGGCCTTAAGGTTGAGTTCAAAAGGGGGAGCATCTACTTGAGTTAGCATGCATGGTTGAGAGCCTAATGTCTATCCTACTCCGAGCTTAATCGGAAATTAAGTCGGACTAGTAGCCTAAGGGACCAAACAAAAAGAAAAGCAAAACCAAAGAAATAAATCAAAAACAGCGGCTACAACAGCGCTCCAGCACCTGCACAACGGTAAATCCAACACAAAACACCAAACAACATTCAACAGCTCATGTTCCAGCACACAAATATGTGTAAAAGGTCAAACAGCAGCACATACAACAGCACATATGCACTAAGACTACAGTGGAAACAGGGCAGCATGCAATACATTTGAAGACGATGCAATCATGGCATAACGAACACGCATCAAACATTACACATTAATCAATCAATCATGATCACAATCACACCGCAAACCATGGTAAACAATTCTTGGAATCATCATGAAAGAACTCACATTATTTGTCATTTGATCAAATTAATTCAAGCATACACCTCATGAAGTTAAATGCAAACAAGCACGCACAACACAACAACTCCAGCAACACCAGCAATAATTCACAACTAACATGCTCAAGGAGTGTGTCAAGGTGTTCATTGCATCAAGAAAACAACAACACAATCATGAACATTCATCAATGGAAATCAAAGATCGCGTGTCGAAGAGTCGTGTTCATGTAAAGGTGTGAGGTAAAACAGCTCAAGAATAATCCACAAATCATCAACATATTAATCCATGAAGTTTAGACATGCAAAGGATCTCAAACAAACAAGAAAATGCAAGAAAATCACATTCTGCAGCAGTGGTAACCGGTTAACGTGTGGGTGTTAACCGGTTACTTAGTTCAAAATCAGACAAATTACGCAAAAATACAAAGGAGTAACCGGTTAACGCATGGTGAGTAACCGGTTACTCTGGGATAGTGGCAAAAAAACAGTTTCAAAAGCACTTTTCAGCAACAAATCACTTCTCCAAACATCCAAATGATCATGCAATTAATTAATCACGAAATTCACATCAAATAACAGCAATCAAACATCAATTAAATCCAATGATCATCAACACCATGAATCAAATTCAAGCAAAATGGATCCAAATCAAAAATCACCAAAGATCTACATCGAATAAGTTGTAAATAAGCTAAAACAACTATAGATCTACAGAAAACAAACCTACAAAGCTGAGATTTGCTTTGGTGAATGTTGCAAACGAAAATTGATGAATCCAAGCAAGAAATCCAAGATCTATGCAAGAAACTTCAAGATCCTAGCAAGAAACTTCAAGATCCAAACAATGTGATGGTTTTGCTTCAAGCTTCCTCCAAAATAAGTTCCAAAAGCTCAAAATCAAGAGTGAAACAGCAGCAAATTCAAGATCCTTTCAAGAATTGGTGAATGAATGAAGGTTTAGTTCCAAGATCAACAAATTTCATTGCAAAATTTGTTGAACTTTTATGAAGGAACTTTGAGTGAGGGTTTTGAAATGAGAGAAAAGTTGAGAGAAAATTGGAGTGAAAAGTGTAGAGAATTCAGAAAATGGATCAAAGTTATGTGAGGTTTGGAATGAATTGATTTAAATAGAAGCTAGGTTAGGAATTCAAATGTGGTTTGGAGTATGGGTTAATGAGTGGAATGGGGATTAGGAATGGAATTTGGAAAGAAGAGTGGGGAATTAGAGTGGAAAGTGATGGAGGGAATTTGAATTTTGGGTGGAAAATGATGAAAATGAATCAATTCTAGATCCTTCCCACACATGCACAAGCCAAGCACATGATGCAAATTTGATTTTTCAAACTGTGCTCAGAGTAACCGGTTAACGTGTGGTAAGTAACCGGTTACTTAGTTCAAACTTGCTGAGGATGCGCAGAACAACAAGGGAGTAACCGGTTAACGCGTGGTGAGTAACCGGTTACTCAGTTCAAATTTTGAATTTTGGCGCCTTTTGGAGGGAAACCTGGAAAAGTGACTTATGATAGTTGTTTTGAACCTGTTAAGCCTCTGAAACTCAAAACTTGATATTGCTACTGAGTAACACCTGGAATGAAACACTGATGCGGTGTTTTCGCAAGTATACGAATCGCGTCAGAGTAATATAAAAGATTATCGATCCAACAGAGACCAAATGTCAATCTATCGATTTCTATCGTTACGATGTTTATCTAAGGCAAATCAATCGGGAGTTTTTGAGTGCAGAGTAAAAGCAGAGTAAAGTACGAAGATATAAAATTCAATAAACAACAGGCTTGAATGTAATTCACACAGTCAGATAATATTCCAAATGCTTGTAAATAGAGCTACTTATGGGGTAATGTTTTCTACTTATGAAAAGAACTAATTTAACGGGAACTTTCGCTTTCGCGTATTCAGAACCGAGTTTATCCCTTAATCGAACCCTCTTATTGTCACTTATAAAAAGGTGCGCATTGCGTTAAAGTAATAAACCTATTTTTAAGAAATATAGTTTCTTGACTCAGTTGAAAAGTATTTTGACTTGAAACTTTTAACAAAAAGAGGTTCATGTGAACCGGACTTTAAACCCATAAACGCGTCCGAAAATAGTTTTAAAATCGTTTTTTTAAAGTATTAAAAACTCCTACTTAACTGGACAAAGCGCTTTCGCTTCCTTTGAACAGTTAAGACTAACCAAGTTTAACCAAAGGTTGGACGGCTTTCGATCTTACCCAACAGAAATAAAGTACAGAAAACTTTTGTCAAAAATCAAAATAACCCCTAAGCATTTCTATCGACACATTGTATGGAATATTACTTTAACTATGATCCTTACATTCTAACCTTTAAGATTTAGCCGGATATGGAAATGTAAATAGACATGTTGAAATAGATCATTTTAAAGTAAATTCTTAAAAATGTTTTGAAAGTAAAGCGAGTGCGAGAAATAAAGAAAGTAAAACGAGTGCGAGAAAATAAAGAAAGTAAAGCGAGTGCGAGAAAATAAAGAAAGTAAAGCGAGTGCGAGAAAATAAAGAAAGTAAAGCGAGTGCGAGAAAATAAAGAAAGTAAATGCTGAACTTGTAAATGAAACCTGCTCTAAATCGGAGGCTTTAAATCTGGTACAACTGGAAATAAATGACTGGAAATGAAAATGGCGGCAGGATTGACTTCTACCAGAGTGCTCCAAACTCGATTACAGACTCGATCAAACAGTGTGATAACACCCCGATGTGAAGAGTTTATGACTTTACAATACTAAAATATATGGCTTGAGTTCTGAAACTAAGCTTGGATGAGGAAAAAGGATCAAGGACTCGACTATTTATAGCCTAGGAAAAACTATGGAAAAACCAAAGTGCCCCCCAACTTCTTTTGGGAGGGAAACCATAAGACAAAGGTGGCGCCTGCCACCCCCTCATGGTGTAACGCCCTGAAAATCTAAATTAATCATTTATTTATTTAATTAATTAATTTAGAAGGGATTGGGAAGTTTTGGTAATTTTGGAGAATTTTGGATCAAAAGAGTATTTTTAATTAATTTAATAGAATGAATAATTAATGTATTATTTATACTATTATTATTATTATTAAAAATAATAAGAAAAGGGACAAGGTGGTCATAAAGGAAAAGAGGTAAGGGTAGAGTTAGAAGTTCATAAACTGGAATATTTTGTCTAAAGAGGAGAAGACCGATCAATTCTAACTTATCGTGTTTTGTGAAGAAAATAGAGGAAGAGAAGGAGAAGAACCCTGAGGCTTGAAGGTTGCTGAAGAATCTTAGAGGAAGAAGGAAAAAGCTTCGGATTACTCTAAGGTATGGGGAGTTTTCACGGTTTATTATAATTTTATAGGAACTGGTTTATGAATAGAATAGGTTTTGTGGAATTCTTGAATCAAGGTGGTGTTTGAAGATATAGATTGTGTTAGGAGTGACTGTTGTGATGTGAATGAGTGAAACAAATTGGTGTATTTGACGTATGTGCATTGTGTGAGTCTTTTAATCAAATTTTGTATTGGACAAAACTGAATTTTGGGGTATTCTGAGTCGAAAACGCAGCAGAAAAATGATTTTTGGAAAATGGGGTTTTGTCGTACTCTGACACGGGCCGTGTCACACAACACAGACACCCGTGTCAGCTTACTGGTTGGAGGGAAAATGAAAACTTTTGTTACAGAGCTTCTGACACGGGTCGTGTCACGGGACACGGGCGACCGTGTCAGGCCTCTATTTCTGCTGAAAATTTTCTGTTTTGGGTTTTTCGTGCAGGCCTTCTGACACGGGCCGTGTCAGGCAACTGTTTTTGCCGTTTTTGCTGCTTTGATGTTTTCTCTTGCGGATTTTTGCTGTCCTGTTATTTTGCTGTGGTATGGATGATAAAACCTGATTGTATGGTGATTACTTGTTGAGTATGAAATGAATGATGCACACGTTGATAATTGATGAATTGAGGAGAATTAGCATCATTGCATTTCATAGCATTTTTATGTTGGGGCTTCGGCCTATTGGTAGCTTCAATCCCATTGTGCGGATTGAAGTGATACGTTGATTACGTTGTGCTCCTTTTGGAGGGTTGATGGCCAAGTGTCCATCCACGTTGAACCGGTACCACATGCATCCTTTGCATTTCATTATAGTTGACATTGCATATGAATGATGTAAATGTGATTGGGTTGTGAAGATTTATTGATGATGCTATGACGTTGTAGTTGCTTACTATGTTTATTTTCCATGTCAATATATTATATAATGGATTGTGATTTTCTCACCCTGCCTGCTTGGAAACATTACCTCTTATGTGGGTAACTTGCAAATGATCAAGAGTAGGTTGCGGTGCTGGAGGATGTTGCCTTGGAGTGTTTTCGCTTATCGTTGTTCTTAGTAGTGTTTAGAGGTGTCCTGCTCTGTGTCATGTAACATCGGGTTGGGAATTGTTCGTGAACCTCGTGTTCTTTTGGTTTATGTTGGAAGTTTCATATTGTTGATGTTATTTTGATTGGATACATTTCCTTATGAAGCATTTTATTGATTTAAATTTTAAAGTATGATTACCGCTGCATAGTTGTGAATTTTATGATGAGAACATTGGTGTAACCCGTGTTACGGGACAGGATAATGATTATTAAATGATGTTTGGAATTTATGTTGCACCCTTCTCATTGATGTTACTCTGATAATATGAATTATTTCTCTAAAATTGTTTGTGGGGTAGATGGGTGTTACATTAGTGGTATCAGAGCAGGTCGGTCCGTCCGGCCAAGTTGTCGAGTCGTAGTTTGTTGACAATCTAGGATTGTTAACTAGTACTAACTTTTGTTTATGTTGTAGTGATAAGTTGAGATGGCTGGAAGGAACGATGCTGCAATTGCTGCTGCGTTGGAAGCAATGGCTCAGGCTTTGCAGAATCAGCCGAACGCTGACGAGAATGCTGGATCTCGCAGTTTGGCAACTTTTCAGAGGGAGAATCCGCCTACCTTCAAGGGTAAGTATGATCCTGATGGAGCTTTGGATTGGTTGAAAGAGATAGAGAGAATCTTCTGTGTGATGGATTGCACTCCAGCATAGAAGGTTCGATATGGGACTCATATGCTAGCATTCGAGGCTGATGACTGGTGGCTAAAGACTCGTCTGAGGTTGGAAACTGCAGGTGAAGGTATCACTTGGGACGTGTTTTGAAGAGAGATCCTAAGGAAGTATTATCTAGAGGATGTTCGTGGTAAGAAGCAAATCGAGTTTCTTAAGCTGAAGCAAGGAAACTTGTCGGTTACTGATTATGCTGCAAAGTTTGTTGAATTAGCTAAGTTTTATCCACACTATAACGATGATGATGCTGAGTTTTCAAAATGCATCAAGTTCGAGAGTGGGTTACGCCCAGAGATCAAGAAGGCAGTTGGATATCAAACGATTCGTATTTTTGATGATTTGATTGATAGTTGCAGAATTTTTGAATAGGATAACAATGCTCATTATAAGATCATTAATTAGAGGAAGAGCAAGCACCAACAGAATCGTGGCAAACCTTATGATGCTCCGGCTGGAAAAGGTAAACAGAAAGTGGTTGATGGCAAGAGGACTAGTGGGGGAGATGCTCCTGCTAGCATAACTTGTGTCAAATGTGGAAAATCTGGTCATAAGAGTAATGTGTGTACTGCTGAAGTGAAGAGGTGTTTCCGTTGTGGTAAGGCTGGGCATGCCATATCTAAGTGCAATCATAAAGAGGTGATTTGTTTCAACTGTGGGAAGAAGGACACATTAGTAGTCAGTGTCAGAAACCGAAGAAGGCGCAAACCGGTGGGAAGGTGTTCACTTTGGCTGGGACTCAGACCACTACCGAGGACAGACTCATCAGAGGTACTTGTTTCATTAATAGTACTCCCTTAATTACTATGATTGACACTGGTGTTACTCATTGCTTTATTGCTGCAGAATGCGTTGAAAGATTAGGTCTTATGTTGTCTTCTATGAATGGGGAAATGGTCGTCGAGATTCCGGCTAAGGGTTCGGTGACCACTTCTCTTGTGTGTTTAAAGTGTCCTTTGTCGATCTTCGACAGAGACTTTAGTGTTGATTTGGTATGTTTGTCGTTATCTGGGATGGATGTAATCTTGGGAATGAACTAGTTAGAATATAACTATGATCATATCAATTGTTATAACAAGTCAGTGAGATTTTCTACTGTTGAAGAGGAAGAAGCTAGTTTGTTGTCTTTTAAACAGTTACAACAGTTGATGCAAGAAGGAGCTCAGATGTTCTCAGTGATGGCGTCGTTATCTGTTGAGAGCCAAGCTGTAATTGAGGAGTTGCAAGTGGTGCGTGAATTTCCTGAAGTTTTCCCTGATGAAATTCCTGATGTGCCTCCAGAAAGAGAAGTGGAATTTGCAATTGACCTTGTACCTGGTACCAGACCTATTTCTATGGCACCATACAGGATGTCTGCATCTGAATTGTCGGAATTAAAGAAACAATTAGAGGAGTTACTTGCAAAGAAATTTGTGAGGCCAAGTGTATCGTCATGGGGAGCTCCAGTGTTGTTAGTAAAGAAGAAAGATGGAAGTATGAGGCTCTGTGTTGATTATAGACAACTAAATAAAGTGACGATTAAGAACAAGTATCCGCTTCCGAGAATAGATGACTTGATGGATCAATTGGTAGGTGCTAGTGTGTTTAGCAAGATTGATTTGAGGTCGAGATATCATCAGATTAAAGTAAAGGATGAAGATATTCAGAAGACAGCCTTCAGAACGTTATGGACATTATGAGTATTTGGTGATGCCTTTCGGTGTTACTAATGCGCTGGGAGTATTCATGGAGTACATGAACCGTATCTTTCATACTTATTTGGATCGGTTTGTGGTGGTGTTTATTGATGATATATTAATTTACTCTAAATCGGAGGAAGAGCATGCAGAACACTTGAGACTAGTGTTGCAAGTCTTGAAGGAAAAGAAGTTATATATAAAGCTGTCCAAATGTGAATTTTGGTTAAAGGAGGTTAGTTTTCTCGGTCATGTCATTTCAGGTAGTGGCATTGCCGTGGATCCGTCCAAAGTGGATGTTGTGTTGCAATGGGAAACTCCAAAGTCGGCCACCGAGATTAGAAGGTTTTTGGGACTAGCCGGTTATTACCGGAGGTTTATCGAGGGATTTTCTAAGTTAGCACTTCCGTTGACTAAGTTGACTCGTAAAGGTAAAGCTTTTGTGTGGGACATTCAATGCGAAGAAAGTTTCACGGAATTGAAGAAGAGATTGACATCGGCTCCGATTTTGACATTACCTAACCCAGGAAAACCTTTCGTGGTATATTGTGATGCTTCTAAAATGGGTTTAGGAGGTGTACTTATGCATAATGACAAGGTAGTTGCTTATGCGTCGAGGCAATTGAGAGTTCATGAAAAGAATTATCCTACACATGACTTAGAACTTGTTGTGGTTGTTTTTGTGCTGAAGATTTGGAGACATTATCTTTATGGTTCTAGATTTGAAGTATTTAGTGACCATAAAAGTTTAAAGAACTTATTTGATCAGAAGGAATTGAATATGATACAACGAAGATGGTTAGAATTATTAAAAGATTATGATTTCGGTTTGAACTATCATCCGAGTAAAGCTAATGTTGTGGCCAACGCTCTGAGTCGGAAGATTTTGCATATGTCGGCAATGATGGTTAAGGAATTGGAATTAATTGAGCAATTCAGAGATATGAGCTTAGTTTGCGAAGTGACACCGCAGAGTGTGATGTTGGGAATGCTGAAGATTAATAATGATTTTCTGGATAATATCAAGGGAGCTCAGAAGTTGGATGTGAAACTGGTAGATTCGATGGTTGGAATCGATCAGTCTGGTAATAGTGGTTTCAAGTTAGATGCGCAGGGTGTGTTGAGATTCCGAAATCGAATTTGTATTCCTGATGATGCAGAGTTGAAGAAAGCAATTTTGGAGGAAAGTCATAGAAGTAAATTGAGTATTCATCCGGGAGCTACAAAAATGTACCAAGACTTGAAGAAATTATTTTGGTGGCCTGGTATGAAGCGGGATGTAGCTCGATTTGTGTATGCATGTTTAACTTGTCAGAAGTCGAAAGTTGAACATCAGAAGCCTGCTGGGCTGATGCAACCGTTAGAAGTTCCAGAATGGAAATGGGATAGCATTTCAATGGACTTTGTGACGGGATTACCTAATACTTCTAGAGGACATGATTCTATTTAGGTGATTTTTGATAGGCTTACGAAGTCGGCTAATTTTATACCTATTAACATCAATTTTCCAATATCGAAGTTGGCGGAGATTTATACTAACGTAATTGTGAAGCTGCATGGTGTTCCTCTGTGTATTGTGTCAGATAGAGATTCGAGGTTTACTTCTGATTTCTGGAAGAGTTTACAAGAGGTGTTGGGTTCTAAGTTGAGGTTGAGTTCAGGATATCATCCTCAGACGGATGGTCAGACTGAGAGGACTATTCAGTCGTTGGAGGATTTTTTGAGAGCATGTGTTCTTGAACAAGGAGGTTCATGGGATACTTATCTACCATTAATCGAGTTCACTTATAATAACAGTTACCATTCTAGTATTGGGATGGCTCCTTTTGAAGCATTATATGGTCGGAGATGTAGGACTCCTTTATGTTGGCACGAATCTGGAGAAAATGTAGTGCTTGGACCTGAAATTGTTTGAGAGACTACTGAGAGAGTGAAGTTAATCCGAGAAAAGATGAAATCCTCTCAAAGTAGGCAGAAGAGTTATCATGACAAGCGAAGAAAGGATTTGGAATTCCAAGCCGGTGACCATGTGTTTTTGAGAGTTACGCCGGTGACAGGTGTCGGGCGTGCACTGAAGTCTAAGAAGCTTACTCCTCATTTTATTGGTCCGTATCAGATATCAGACAGAGTTGGAAATGTTGTTTATAGAGTGGATTTACCTCCTAATCTGTCAAATTTACATGATGTGTTCCATGTGTCACAACTCCGGAAGTATGTTCTAGATCCGTCTCATGTGATTCATATGGATGAGGTGCAAGTACGGGATAATCTTACCGTAGAGACAATGCCTGTACGAATTGCGGAACGTGAGATGAAGATTCTAAGAGGCAAGGAGATTGCGTTGGTGAAAGTTGTCTGGTTAGGAGCTACCGGAGAAAGCATGACTTGGGAGCTAGAAAGCAAGATGAAGGAATCCTATCCCGAGTTGTTCGAATCAGGTAAATTTTCGAGGACGAAAATTCTTAAAGTAGGGGAGAGTTGTAACGCCCTGAAAATCTAAATTAATCAATTATTTATTTATTTATTTAATTTAGAAGGGATTGGGAAGTTTTGGTAATTTTGGAGAATTTTGGATCAAAAGAGTATTTTTAATTAATTTAATAGAATGAATAATTAATGTATTATTTATACTATTATTATTATTATTAAAAATAATAGGAAAAGGGACAAGGTGGTCATAAAGGAAAAGAGGTAAGGGTAGAGTTGGAAGTTCATAAACTGGAATATTTTGTCTAAAGAGGAGAAGACCGATCAATTCTAACTTATCATGTTTTGTGAAGAAAATAGAGGAAGAGAAGGAGAAGAACCCTAAGGCTTGAAGGTTGCTGAAGAATCTTAGAGGAAGAAGGAAAAAGCTTCGGATTACTCTAAGGTATGGGGAGTTTTCATGGTTTATTATAATTTTATAGGAACTGGTTTATGAATAGAATAGGTTTTGTGGAATTCTTGAATCAAGGTGGTGTTTGATGATATAGATTGTGTTAGGAGTGAGTGTTGTGATGTGAATGAGTGAAACAAATTGGTGTATTTGACGTATGTGCATTGTGTGAGTCTTTTAATCAAATTTTGTATTGGACAAAACTGAATTTGGGGTATTCTGAGTCGAAAATGCAGCAGAAAAATGATTTTTGGAAAATGGGGTTTTGTCGTACTCTGACACGGGCCGTGTTGTAACGCCCCGTTTTGCCAACTTTATTTTATTGAGTCTTTTTGATTATTTTTTGATTATTTTATTTTATTTTCGACTTTTATGTGTAAATGTGTTATTTTTCGTCGTGAATATTTTATCGCGTTTCGGGAACATTTGCGAGATATTTGAGTGTGGGGGTATTTTGGACATTTCATAGATAATTGTTAAGTTAGTAAGAAAGAAAAGAAAATAGAATAGAAAAGGGAAAGAAAGAAAAATAGAGAGAAAGAAAGAAGAAAGAAGGAAAAAGAGAAGAAAAGAGGAGAAGAGAGAAAATTGGAGAAAGAGTGGAAAATCATCAAGAACAATTTCTAGGAATCGATTAATCGGGTAAGGGTGCGAAACTCGATTATTGTATGATTGTATACGATTATGTATGTGTGTTTGTTGTTGTTTTGGATTGAATTGGAAGAAAATGAGTAAAACCCATATTTGGTATAATTGGTTAGAAATTGATTGGAATGTGTCAAAACTTGTGTTGATTGTGTTTTAGATTGTCTATACATGTTGGTTGTGTGTTATTGCAATTCAAATTGGTGATTTTCTGAGTTTAGGTGAAGATTTGGTTGATTGGGGTTTGAAAAACGCAGAAAATGTTCTGCAGAATTTTTCTGGATCTGTCCTGGCCATACGCGTATGGGACTTGCCAATACGCGTATGAGTCTAGGCGTTACGCGTAACAATGGCGTGGTTTTGGGCCAATACGCGTATGAAATGCATGTTTTACCGACCCTCTGGTGATACGCGTAAGGGCTATGGGCGTACGCGTATGGATTTTTGAAACGTGATTTTGTGAAGAGAAATTGATCTGTCAATACGCGTATGGGAATAGGTGTTACGCGTATGGATAGGAGAATTGCAAAAATGTGATTTTTCAAAATTTGTTTTCGGTTTTGTCCGTAACTTTGGTTCCGATTATCCGATTTTTGAATTCTTGGTGTCGCTGGAAAGGTATCGAGTTGTACTTTATGATTATGATGTTTTGAGAATTGTTAGCCGATTAAATTATGTCAGGAAATGTGAATAGTGTCGGTTATCGATTTTTGTCATTTTAATGGTGTGGAATTGACGTGTATTAAGCCGTATGTTGTTGTTTTGTACGTGAGATGACTTATGTGCTGTTGTGATGATGCTTTGTGGTCGAAAGGCAAGAAAATGCTAAGTGTGGTATTTGATAAATGTGCATGATTATGAATGTGTGTATGGATGCAATGTGAATGTCATGAGTCATTGTATGCCAAGCATCATAGTGTGCATTGTGGAAACGTCCTGAGTGACGGTTTAATTCCTGAGGGAAATTGCTATAACATCGTGTGCCTCGAAAATATGAGGCGATGCCTGAGGACCTAAAGCGGTGGTTATAGACGATTGTGGGCTCCTTTGGAGACTTAAAGCAATCCTTAACGTCGTGTGCCTCAAAAATATGAGGCGATGCCTGAGGACCTAAAGCGACGGGTGAACATCGTAGGCCCGACGGGGAGTTACTTGAGATTCTCAGTAACGAGCGATGGTTCCAATAGTTCCTGAGTGAAATGATGATGAGACATGAGACAATGGAAGTCAGTACCGCATGGCATGTGTATAGAGTCGTTGTGTCGGTCTCTGTGCATTTGCATAATCATGGATTAAATGTGCATATTAATTGTGTGTGTGAATAATGTGATTGGAATATGTGTAATTATATTGTGTTATATCTGCTTGTGGTGCATTTGTGGTGAGGAGATGTTATTTGTGCATTCCTGGTGTTAATATATAATTTTATGCAATTATATTATGGTTGTTTTTCTCACCCTTTTGCTGTTTTATAACGCTCTATGAGGCGTTGCAGATTAGAGTTGCTGGAGGTATTCTTTTTGTGAAGCTTTGCGTCTTCATTCTTTTGTCGGTCGGCTCTGATATGTGACTCCGGGTAGCTAGGGTGGCCGTTTGCGATTATTTTGTATATCCGATGATATATTGTGGTTGTATATGTATAACTGGATGTATGATAGATATGTTTATATGTATATATGTATATATGTTGTTCAGATTTTAGATTTTCCGCTTTAATTCTAATTTCTGAAAAGTGGGTGTAAGGAACTAAGTTTCCTCTGTTGATTGCTACCCCACAGTTGCATATCTGTATGGGCAGGTGTTGTATGCTATGTTTTGTTACAGTTGATGTGATTCCTCCCTTTCTATGCCGCGAATTCAAATGTACTCTGATGAAATTTCAAATTTTCTTTTAGTGCTTTAATTGCATGTTATTTGGGGGTTTAGATTGGGGGCGTCACGTTAAGTGGTATCAGAGCCAGTCCGTGTCAGTTGTGTCAGTTGTGTCTGTTGTGTCTGGCATATTGGGCGAGTGGTGTTAAGCAAGTTGTTGTTTAACCATAGTTTCTGTGTTTGGATGAACAGAATATGGCTGGTCGTAATGATGCTGCTTTGGCTGCCGCGATGGAAGCGATGGCACGAGCTGTGCAGGGGGCACCGAATGCTGCAGGAAATGATGAGTTTAGAAAGAATAAGCCGCCGGTCTTTAAAGGGAAGCATGATCCAGATGGTGCGCAGTTGTGGTTGAAAGAGATTGAGAGGATTTTCAGGGTAATGGATTGTGATGACGATGATGTTAAGGTGAGGCTGGGCACTCATATGTTACACGAAGAGGCTGATGACTGGTGGGTCAGTACTCGTCAGGTGTTGGAAGCTGAGGAGGAGGAAGAAGAGATCACTTGGGAGGTGTTTAGCCGAGAGTTTCTAAGGAAGTATTTTCCCGAGGATGTCCGAGGAAAGAAGGAAATTGAGTTTTTAGAGCTAAAACAAGGTAATATGTCGGTTATTGACTATACTGCTAAGTTTGTGGAACTTGTGCAGTTTTATCCTCATTATGTGGAAGCGACTGCTGAATTTTCAAAGTGTGTGAAGTATGAAAGTGGCTTGCGTCCTGAGATAAAACAAGTTATTGGTTATCAGAGGATCCGAAGGTTTGCTGATTTGGTGGAATGCTGTAGGATTTATGATGAAGATAGTAAGGCTCGTTCTGCTCACTATAAAAGTGTAAGTGACAGAAAAGGGAAACAACAGTTCCGTGGTGGTCCGTATGTGTCACCGGCTGATAAAGGTAAACAAAGGGGTAATTTTGATCGAAGGTCAAGTGGAGGAGGTATGTCTAATGCTCCTAGGTGTTTTAAATGTGGTGAATTGGGTCATCGCCAGATGGAATGTAGGAAGAAAGTTGATAAGTGTTCTAATTGTGGTGGTATCGGACATGTTTTAGCTGATTGTAAAAGGAAGAATGTAGTGAAGTGTTATAACTGTGGGGAACCTGGTCACATTAGCTCGAAGTGTTCGAATCAGAAGAAAGCTCCGACTAGTGGGAAAGTGTTTTCATTGGCGGGAACTCAGACTTCAAGTGCTGATCGTCTGATAAGAGGTACTTGCTTTATTAATAATACGCCTTTAATTGCTATTATTGATACTGGAGCGACTCATTCGTTTATTTCGTCTGAGTGCGCGGAACATTTGAATCTTGGGTTGTCTTCGATGGATGGTGAGATGGTTATTGATACTCCAGCGATGGGGTCAGTAACTACTTCTTTGGTGAGTTTGAGTTGTCCTTTGAACATTTATTGTAAAGACTTTGCGGTGGATTTGGTGTGTTTACCGTTGGAAGGTTTAGATGTGGTGTTGGGAATGAATTGGTTGCAATTCAATCGGGTGCACATTGATTGTTATCATAAGCTTGTAAGGTTTCCTTCTCTTGAGGAAGACGAAGACTCGAGTTTCTTATCTACCAAAGAGTTGAAGAAACTTTTGGCGGATGAAGCTCAGTTGTTTGGATTATTTGCATCTTTGACTGTGGATAGTCAAGTTTCATTGGAGGTGTTTCCTGTTGTGTGCGAATTTCCTGAGGTGTTTCCTGATGATATTTCAGATGTACCGCCAGAGAGAGAAGTTGAATTTTCGATAGATCTAGTTCCTGGTACTAGACCTGTTTCTATGGCACCTTATAGAATGTCGGCATCTGAATTGGTGGAGTTGAAAAAGCAGTTAAATGAGTTGTTGGAAAAGAGGTTCGTGAGGCCAAGTGTTTCTCCTTGGGGTGCTCCAGTTTTGTTAGTGAAAAAGAAAGATGGGAGTATGCGATTATGTATTGATTATCGCCAGTTGAACAAAGTGACGATTAAGAATAAATATCCGCTTCCAAGGATTGATGATCTGATGGATCAGTTGGTTGGTGCTTGTGTATTTAGTAAGATCGATTTGAGATCGGGGTACCATCAGATAAGAGTGAAAGAAGAGGATATTCAGAAGACGGCCTTTAGAACACGTTACGGTCATTATGAATATTCAGTGATGCCGTTCGGGGTTTCTAATGCGCCTGGCGTGTTTATGGAATACATGAATCGTATTTTCCACGAGCATTTGGATCGTTTTGTGGTGGTGTTTATTGATGATATTTTAATCTATTCTAAGTCTCGTGAGGAACATGCAGAGCATTTGAGTATTGTTTTGCAGGTTTTGAAGGAAAGGAAGCTTTTTGCCAAATTGTCCAAGTGTGAATTCTGGTTGTCTGAGGTGAGTTTTCTTGGGCACGTAATTTCAGGTAATGGTATTGCTGTGGATCCATCTAAAGTAGAAGCAGTTCTACAATGGGAGGCTCCTAGATCCGTTACCGAGACTCGAAGCTTTTTGGGTTTGGCTGGTTATTACCGGAGGTTCATTGAAGGGTTTTCTAAGCTAGCTCTTCCTTTGACGCAGTTGACTTGTAAGGGCAAAGCATTCATTTGGGATATTCAATGTGAAGAAAGTTTTTGTGAGCTGAAGAGAAGATTGACGACAACTCCTATTCTGATTTTACCTGATCCTAATGAACCGTTTGTTGTGTACTGCGATGCTTCTTTAATTGGTTTGGGTGGTGTTCTGATGCAGGAAGGTAAAGTTGTAGCTTATGCTTCAAGACAGTTAAGAGTTCATGAGAAAAACTATCCTACTCATGATCTTGAATTAGCGGCTGTAGTTTTTGTGTTGAAGATTTGGAGGCACTATCTCTATGGTGCAAGGTTCGAAGTCTTTAGTGATCATAAAAGCTTGAAATATTTATTTGATCAGAAAGAGTTGAACATGAGGCAGCGGAGATGGTTGGAATTCTTGAAAGACTACGACTTTGGCTTGAATTACCATCCTGGTAAAGCTAATGTGGTAGCCGATGCATTGAGCCGGAAATCGTTGCATATGTCCGCATTGATGGTGAAAGAGTGGGAACTTTTGGAGTCGTTTAGAGACTTGAGTTTGGTATGTGAAGTGACTTCGGTTAGTGTAAGGCTTGGAATGTTGAAGGTTGCGAATGAATTTTTGATGTCGGTTAGTGAGAAACAAAAGTTGGATTTGAAATTTGTTGATTTGATGATGAATGAGAATGTGGATTTCAAGGTTGATAATTTTGGTGTTTTGAGGTTCCGTGGTCGTATTTGTATTCCTGATGATGCGGAGTTGAAAAGAATGATTTTGGAGGAAGGACACCGGAGTAATTTAAGTATTCATCCGGGTGCGAATAAGATGTACCAAGATTTGAAGAAGATTTTCTGGGAGGTCTGGTTTGAAAAGAGATGTGGCTCAGTTTGTGTATGCATGTTTGACTTGTCAGAAATCGAAAGTGGAACATTTGAGACCTAGTGGTTTGTTGTAACCGTTGGATATTCCTGAGTGGAAGTGGGATAGCATTTCGATGGATTTTGTAATGGGATTGCCGAATACGCAAAGAGGTCATAATGCTATTTGGGTGATTGTGGACAGGCTGACTAAATCGGCGCATTTTATTCCGATTGACATCAGTTTTTCTTTGGAACGGTTAGCTAAGATCTATATCAGTGTGGTTGTGAAATTGCATGGGATTCCATTGAGTATTGTTTCGGATCGAGATCCTAGGTTTACATCTAGATTTTGGGAAAGCTTACAGAAGGCTTTGGGTTCTAGATTGAGGTTGAGTTCGGCTTATCATCCGCAGACGGATGGTCAGACCGAAAGAACGATTCAGTCGTTGGAGGATTTGTTGAGAGCGTGTGTTTTGGAACAAGGTGGTGCGTGGGACGGTTATCTTGCATTGGTTGAGTTCACGTATAATAACAGTTTCCATTCTAGTATTGGAATGGCACCTTTTGAGGCCTTATATGGACGAAGATGTCGAACGCCGTTGTGTTGGCACGAAACAGGTGAAAGTTCGGTGGTTGGACCGGATTTGGTGCAACAAACGACGGAAAAGGTAAAGTTTATTCGTGAGAAAATGAAGGCTTCTCAGGATAGACAAAAGAGTTATCATGATCGGAGACGGAAGGATCTTGAGTTTCAAGAGGGTGATCACGTATTTCTGAGAGTTACGCCAGTAACGGGCGTTGGTCGTGCTCTGAAATCTAAGAAGCTTACTTCTCGATTTATTGGTCCTTACCAGATATCTGCGAGAGTTGGTGCTGTGGCGTATCGTGTGGCGTTGCCGCCGAATTTGTCGAATTTGCATGACGTTTTTCATGTTTCACAGCTTCGGAAGTATGTTCCGGACCCTTCACATGTGATTCCAATGGACGAGGTTGAGGTAAGAGATAACCTTACGGTCGAGACTTTACTAGTTAGGATTTTGGATCGCGAGGTGAAGCGGTTGAGGGGCAAAGAGATTGCACTTGTGAAAGTGGCGTGGGGAGGCGCTGCTGAGGGAAATTTGACGTGGGAGTTGGAGAGTAGGATGCGGGAGTCGTATCCAGAGTTGTTTGTATCAGGTAATATTTTCGAGAACGAAAATTTCTAAGTGGGGGAGAATTGTAACGCCCCGTTTTGCCAACTTTATTTTATTGAGTCTTTTTGATTATTTTATTATTATTTTATTTTATTTTCGACTTTTATGTGTAAATGTGTTATTTTTCGTCGTGAATATTTTATCGCGTTTCGGGAACATTTGCGAGATATTTGAGTGTGGGGGTATTTTGGACATTTCATAGATAATTGTTAAGTTAGTAAGAAAGAAAAGAAAATAGAATAGAAAAGGGAAAGAAAGAAAAATAGAGAGAAAGAAAGAAGAAAGAAGGAAAAAGAGAAGAAAAGATGAGAAGAGAGAAAATTGGAGAAAGAGTGGAAAATCATCAAGAACAATTTCTAGGAATCGATTAATCGGGTAAGGGTGCGAAACTCGATTATTGTATGATTGTATACGATTATGTATGTGTGTTTGTTGTTGTTTTGGATTGGATTGGAAGAAAATGAGTAAAACCCATATTTGGTATAATTGGTTAGAAATTGATTGGAATGTGTCAAAACTTGTGTTGATTGTGTTTTAGATTGTCTATACATGTTGGTTGTGTGTTATTGCAATTCAAATTGGTGATTTTCTGAGTTTAGGTGAAGATTTGGTTGATTGGGGTTTGAAAAACGCAGAAAATGTTCTGCAGAATTTTTCTGGATCTGTCCTGGCCATACGCGTAAGGGACTTGCCAATACGCGTATGAGTCTAGGCGTTACGCGTAACAATGGCGTGGTTTTGGGCCAATACGCGTATGAAATGCATGTTTTACCGGCCCTCTGGTGATACGCGTAAGGGCTATGGGCGTACGCGTATGGATTTTTGAAACGTGATTTTGTGAAGAGAAATTGTTCTGTCAATACGCGTATGGGAATAGGTGTTACGCGTATGGACAAGAGAATTGCAAAAATGTGATTTTTCAAAATGTTGTTTTCGGTTTTGTCCGTAACTTTGGTTCCGATTATCCGATTTTTGAATTCTTGGTGTCGTTGGAAAGGTATCGAGTTGTACTTTATGATTATGATGTTTTGAGAATTGTTAGCCGATTAAATTATGTCGGGAAATGTGAATAGTGTCGGTTATCGATTTTTGTCATTTTAATGGTGTGGAATTGACGTGTATTATGCCGTATGTTGTTGTTTTGTACGTGAGATGACTTATGTGCTGTTGTGATGATGCTTTGTGGCCGAAAGGCAAGAAAATGCTAAGTGTGGTATTTGATAAATGTGCATGATTATGAATGTGTGTATGGATGCAATGTGAATGTCATGAGTCATTGTATGCCAAGCATCATAGTGTGCATTGTGGAAACGTCCTGAGTGACGGTTTAATTCCTGAGGGAAATTGCTATAACATCGTGTGCCTCGAAAATATGAGGCGATGCCTGAGGACCTAAAGCAGTGGTTATAGACGATTGTGGGCTCCTTTGGAGACTTAAATCAATCCTTAACGTCGTGTGCCTTGAAAATATGAGGCGATGCCTGAGGACCTAAAGCGACGGGTGAACATCGTAGGCCCGACGGGGAGTTACTTGAGATTCTCAGTAACGAGCGATGGTTCCAATAGTTCCTGAGTGAACTGATGATGAGACATGAGACAATGGAAGTCGGTACCGCATGGCATGTGCATAGAGTCGTTGTGTCGGTCTCTGTGCATTTGCATAATCATGGATTAAATGTGCATATTAATTGTGTGTGTGAATAATGTGATTGGAATATGTGTAATTGTATTGTGTTATATCTGCTTGTGGTGCATTTGTGGTGAGAAGATGTTATTTGTGCATTCCTGGTGTTAATATATAATTTTATGCAATTATATTATGGTTGTTTTTCTCACCCTTCTGCTGTTTTATAACGCTCTATGAGGCGTTGCAGATTAGAGTTGCTGGAGGTATTCTTTTTGTGAAGCTTTGCGTCTTCATTCTTTTGTCGGTCGGCTCTGATATGTGACTCCGGGTAGCTAGGGTGGCCGTTTGCGATTATTTTGTATATCCGATGATATATTGTGGTTGTATATGTATAACTGGATGTATGATAGATATGTTTATATGTATATATGTATATATGTTGTTCAGATTTTAGATTTTCCGCTTTAATTCTAATTTTTGAAAAGTGGGTGTAAGGAACTAAGTTTCCTCTGTTGATTGCTACCCCACAGTTGCATATCTTTATGGGCAGGTGTTGTATGCTATGTTTTGTTACAGTTGATGTGATTCCTCCCTTTCTATGCCGCGAATTCAAATGTACTCTGACGAAATTTCGAATTTTCTTTTAGTGCTTTAATTGCATGTTATTTGGGGGTATAGATTGGGGGCGTCACACGTGTCACACAACACGGGCACCCGTGTCAGCTTACTGGTTGGAGGGAAAATGAAAACTTTTGTTACAGAGCTTCTGACACGGGCCGTGTCACGGGACACGGGCGGCCGTGTCAGGCCTCTGTTTCAGCTAAAAAAATTCTGTTTTGGGTTTTTCATGCAGGCCTTCTGACACGGGTCGTGTCACAGGACACGAGCGGCCGTGTCAGGCAACTATTTTTGCCGTTTTTGCTGTTTTGATGTTTTCTCTTGCGGATTTTTGCTGTCCTATTATTTTACTGTGGTATGGATGATAAAACCTGATTGTATGGTGATTACTTATTGAGTATGAAATGAATGATGCACACATTGATAATTGATGAATTGAGGAGAATTAGCATCATTGCATTTCATAGCATTTTTATGTTGGGGCTTCGGCCTATTGGTAGCTTCAATCCCATTGTGCGGATTGAAGTGATACGTTGATTACGTTGTGCTTCTTTTGGAGGGTTGATGGCCAAGTGTCCATCCACGTTGAACCGGTACCACATGCATCCTTTGCATTTCTTTATAGTTGACATTGCATATGAATGATGTAAATGTGATTGGGTTGTGAAGATTTATTGATGATGCTATGGCGTTGTTGTTGCTTACTTTGTTTATTTTCCATGTCAATATATTATTATAATGGATTGTGATTTTCTCACCCTGCCTGCTTGGAAACGTTGCCTCTTATGTGGGTAACTTGTAGATGATCAAGAGTAGGTTGCGGTGCTGGAGGATGTAGCCTTGGAGTGTTTTCGCTTATCGTTGTTCTTAGTAGTGTTTAGAGGTGTCCTGCTCTGTGTCATGTAACATCGGGTTGGGAATTGTTCGTGAACCTCGTGTTCTTTTGGTTTATGTTGGAATTTTCATATTGTTGATGTTATTTTGATTGGATACATTTCCTTATGAAGCATTTTATTGATTTAAATTTTAAAGTATGATTACCGCTGCGTAGTTGTGAATTTTATGATGAGAACATTGGTGTAACCCGTGTTACGGGACATGATAATGATTATTAAATGATGTTTGGAATTTATGTGGCACCCTTCTCATTGATGTTACTCTGATAATATGAATTATTTCTCTAAAATTGTTTGTGCGGTAGATGGGTGTTACACATGGCGCCCGCCACCCCCTCATGGCGCCCGCCATGTGAACCAAGGGAAAAAGAAGTGGAGATCGTGGCAGTTGACAACAGTTGACTCCTATCCAAGTCATGGCCTACCTTATGGCGCCCACCATGGTGGATGCCATGTGTACAATTTCCTCAAAAACTGGTTTTCTTGCTCGTTTTTCTTCATTTCTTCACGAGGAACTCTGGGAATACAAAGAACCTGAAAACAAAACAAAACGCAAGCATAACAGAAGAAAATAACAATAAAATCCTAAGAAACATGTGCAATCCGAGTCAAATACGTAGTGTGATTCAGTGTTATCAAATTCTCCCACACTTAAACCTTTGCTTGTCCTCAAGCAAACCATGACTCATAAGAAAAATAGTGAATACGGATACTCATCCTAGGCTACCAACTCTACTTAGGTTAAGTTTGTGTAGATAGGTACTTGCTCACACACTAAGGACATCGTAACAACACAATTCCGCTTTGGCGGTCATCAACCTCCCTCCTATACAAACCAATCTGAATCATGTCATTATACCTAAGCCTAACTCACTCATCCTTCTTTTATCCCTTTTCATTCTGGCGCAATCACATTAAGCCCGTTATCCTTTCACACTCATGGTAGGATAGCCTGTTAGTGACTATGATCTCATTATCATCATTTTTTTTTCTTTTTGCACATTGGCTTAAATATCAATAAAATAAAGAAGTTTGCACCGTTGGGCTAAATGATCGGGTGAGGATCACCTAACTTAGAACGAGCATTTATTTTCATTCATTCATCATTTATTTTCTTAATTTACCTTTTTAGCCTGAGATCATACACTTATTTGCATCGGCTTCTTACTTAGTGCGTGCTTAGGATGGTGCTGACTGCTAAATAAACTACTTAGGGACTACTAAAGGGGTGAGAACTTAAAGCTATGGCATAACAAGTACTCAAATCGATTTCCATAATTGAGAGGATCACGGTATTAAAACGATACCGATCTTGCAGAATTTTCCAAGTCTCACAATCTAACCTCAATTTCGTCTGTAACCTAAGATTTTCAAAAGAAACACTATTTTTAACTCAAAAAATTTCAAAATATTTGGTATAGCTCAAGAGATTCGGTTATTGTATGATCTATGAATTGATACTATCGTATATTGGTTTCGTTCCTGGCTTGGTAGCCCCCAGAGTAGGATTGTTGATCCGAACTGGGTAAACATATCACTGTGTTATTTACTTTCTGCACTATTATTTTAATTGTTATCTTGTTCATTGTGTTGGATATCAGTGTCTCAACATCTGTATAGGACATCTGATATCTGTGCCAGAATTTCAATTGGCATCAAGAGCTTGCACCCTTGTTTGGTTCTGGGTGAGATTCAGGGAAGGTACTTTCTGGTACAATGGACAAGGATGGAGGATTTCTGAACAAACCACCTTTGCTTGATGGTTCCAACTATGACTATTGGAAACCAAGGATGATAGCATTCATCAAATCCATGGATGATCAAGCATGGAAAACTGTTATAAAAGGATGGGAGCCCACAAAGGTTAAAGATGAAAAAGGTACCCTTACTGATGTGGTGAAGGAAGAGGAAGACTGGGATGATGCAGATTACAAAGGGTCTGTGGGAAATTCCAAAGCCATGAATGCATTGTTTAATGGTGTCAACAAGAATATCTTCAAGTTGATTGAACACTGCACCATTGCTAAAGAGGCTTGGAAGGTCTTGAAGATTGCTCATGAAGGGACCTCAAAAGTGAAGATGTCAAAACTTCAGATTCTCACTACCAGGTTTGAAAATTTGAAGATGAAGGAAGATGAGAGCATTCATGACTTTCACATGAACATTATTGAGATAGCTAATGCTTCAAGTGCTCTAGGTGAAAAGATGTCTGACAGCAAACTGGTCAGAAAAATCCTCAGATCTCTACCTAAGAGATTTGACATGAAAGTGACTGCTATTGAGGAAGCTCAGGACATAGATAAGATGAAAGTGGATGAACTTGTGGGATCACTTCAAACATTTGAATTGGGGATCAGTGAAAAGACTGAAAAGAAGAAGAGTATAGTTTTTGTGTCAAAGGAAAGTGATTCAGAAAGGGAAAATAATCTGGACAGAGATGAAGGCCTCTCAGAAGATCTGGTGTTACTTGGCAAACAATTTAACAAAGTACTCATAAGGGTGGATTGGAAGTCAAGATCAAATGTTAGGGACAAGCCATCTGACATCAGTAAAAATCAGAATGCTGGGAGAAGTACCAGTACTGAAGATAATTCCAACCAAGAGAGAGGAGCTCAGTGTCATGAGTGTGAAGGTTTTGGACACATAAAGTCTGAGTGCCCCACATATCTCAAGAGGCAAAAGAAGGGGCTATCAGTCTCATGGTCAGAAGATGACTCTGAAACTGAAACTGATGAGAAGTCTGGAAAGAGGGTCACATCATTAACAGGTGTGTGTGAGTCTGATGAAGAATCAATCAGTGATGATCTTACCTTTGAAGAGCTAGCTGCTTCCTATAAGAACTTATGCATTAAAAGTGAAGAAGTGTGTCAACAGAAAGAAGAACAAAAGAAAATTATTGCTCATCTAAAAGCTGAACAGGTAAAGCATTTGGCTACTATCTCTGATCTAAAAAGTGAAGTGATTAGTCTAAACTCTAAACTGGATAATGTCATCAAGATAGTCAGAATGCTTAATAGCAGCTCTGATGTGCTTGATGAGATTCTGAAGTCAGGGAGAGATGTTGGAGATGTTAGGGGTCTCGGGTTTGAAAGTTCCAGCGAGATGGACAAGGGAAAATGGCCTGAAGTGACACCTGCTCAACCTAAGAAAGAATCAAAGATGTCGTATCACATGTTGCAACATCCTCACAAACATCAGAAGAATCTCACAAGAAGAAAGAATCAAAGATGGAAATACCACTATTGTGGAAGGTTTGGCCATATAAAACCCTTCTGCTACAGATTATATGGCTACCCCAAGACTGGATTACAGTCTAGTAGGAAACAAGAGTGGGTTGGAGCAACAAAAGTGTGGACTCCCAAGAGTACTGCAGAGGAACACATAGCTCATAAGTCTTTCAGTGTCTTTGCAAGGGAAAAGTGGTACTTCGACAGTGGATGTTTCAGGCACATGACTGGTATCATCGGATGTCTGTCAGATGTGAAGTCTCATTCTGTTAACTACGTGACCTTTGGTAATGGATCAAAAGGGAGAGTTATAGGCGTTGGAAAACTAGACTGTGCAGGTCAACCCAATCTGGAGGAGGTATTACTTGTTGAAGGTTTAGATGTAAACTTGATCAGCATAAGTCAATTATGTGATCAAGGTCTCAAGGTCAACTTTACCAATTATGAATGTCTGATAACAAACAAGAATGGTAAGGTTATCATGAGAGGTAAGAGAGCGTCAGATAATTGTTATCTGTGGAGTTCTGAGAACACTGGAATAGGCTTGGAGACTAAGAAATATATTGGAAAGACTATTAAGTTAGAACAGGTGCTGATAAATTGTAAAGCGACTCATGATGTTTGCTTGGTGAACTGTAATAATGAGCTTAAACTTAGTAAGTATGCCAGCAAGGTAAGTTTAGAAGGAGAATTTGATAAATGTGCACTTGAGGCAAATCGGGTAATCAAATTCTGTGAATACTGCTCTACTCTGGGCCCAGTCCTCAAAAGTATAAATAGGCGGGTAAACACACCATATTTTCAGCAAACTTATTCTACACAAACTCCTCTTGCCCTTTCTCTTCAAAGTTCACGTGTCTTAGGGTTTTCTCCTAACATTCTCAAGACTGTACCGTGTGATCAATTAAACATGTCTCAACATCATAACTCTGAATCCATGCACGGCTCCTCTAATAACACTGGTTCTCCACGAATCAACGCTGGAGATGAAGAATCACTGCGGATGATCAATCTCTCTGACCTAGTGCTCGATATTGCTCCTTTGAATGTTATGCCGGCTGACCCTAAAGGAAAACAACAAGCTTCTCACACAAAGAATGTCAATACTCCAGGTAAAAATTCTAAACCTCTTTCACCTAGGAAGAAAGTCCACTCCATGACTAGTTTGTATGCTGACCAAGTAAGCCCTAGGAAAAACGTGACTGAAAAGGGGTCTAAATCTGGCTTAGTTGAGAAGAAGAAGGATTCTAAATCACGAGATGTAAACAAGAATTCCACTAATGATAATGCTGTCAAAAAGGAAAAGGAACTTAGGAGGGTTGTTGCCACGATTCTGAGTGGAATTAAGGCGGATGTCGGGTCTGATATTCCAACATCCGTGACAGAAAATATCAATAGAAGCCCTACTGATAGGACTGATGGTGGTATTCCCATGCATGTGGACCGTGAAAGGAGGAGTAAAAAGAAAGCTGATGTAAGAAGGACTGATGATATTATTAATGTTGATGACCTCACTTCTGACGAGGAACCTATTGCTGGAATGCTAAGAAAAATTAAGAGAAGAAGAGAAAAAATTGTGATAAGTGAAGGCTCCAAGTCTTCGAAACTGCATGGAAAATCTGGAGGAGGGGAGGGAAAAGTTCGAGCATGACCTCCTAAACAATGGAGCAAGGTTGTAGTGCCCACTAAGAAGAGAAAAATCACTGATCACAGTGAGTCTGACTATGAAGTTGCAACAGATGTCCAGGACATCATTGGTATGAAAACCTCCACCTACAAAAAGACTTGTGCTGAAAGTTCTATGAGAAATGCAGATAGATGGAGAATTGTAGATCAAAGGAGGATTACTCTGGAGAGAGAGTTGGGGAAGGATTTCGATAAGTACAAGGAAATCATGGATCTCATTGAGGTGGCTGGATTGATGAGAACGGTGTCCAAGATAAGACCATGCTATGGCAATCTAGTCAAGGAATTTGTGGTGAATATATCTGAAGAGTGTGATGAGAACATGGGTGACAACCTCAGAAAAGTATCTGTGAGAGGAGAAGATGTCACTTTTTCTCCTGAAATTATCAACAACTATCTGGGCAGGAGTAAGGAACCTCAACCTGAGTTAGAGGTTACAGACAATACTGTTTGCAAGGAGATTATAGGTGGCTGTATTAGACACTGGCCAAATGAAAAGAAGTTGTCGTCTGGAAAACTAAGTGTCAAATATGCCATCCTCCACAGGATTGCTGTTGTAAATTGGGTTCCTAAAAATCACACATCTACTATTTCTTCCACACTTGGCAGATTCATGTATGCTATCGGGAAAAAGATTTCTTTTGACTTTGGATCATACATCTTTGAACAGATTTTGAAACAAGCTAGCTCACCTGCTGTCAAGATGCCTATCTGTTTCCCTTCCTTGATCTGTGGTATTATTCTAGAATAGTGTCCTAATCTTGTGCTGAGGGGTGACACTGCGCTCAAAAGAAAACCTCCTCTGTCCCTTCACTACAAGCTACTTGGTGGAGCACATGTCTCAGACATTATTGGGACATCTTCACAGACTTCCAGTCAGGCTAATCTTGATGATGAAGTCATTGCACAGCTACAAGAAACGTGCAAGGAACTAGAAGAGTCCATCAGAAGAGACACTGCTCGGAAGGCTAAACTTGAACAGTTAATCAAAACCTTCATGGAGAAAAGGAATGCTTCTGCTGGGACAGCTGGTAAAGACAAAGGAACTGTTGAAGATGATGCCTCTGTAGAATCTGATAGAGAATTTGAACAGAGTTCAGATGGCTCAGGATCTAGGAGTGGTGATACTGATACTGATGTTGTTGCTGATGGAGAGAGTGAAGACATTGCAGAATCTGACGATGATGGTGCTGCAGAATAATGACATAATTTCTGCAGAAGTTTTATTTTGCTTTTGTTGTTTTTATCTGAACACCTAGAATAGCTTTTCTATGTATCTCTTCTGAACCTTAACATTGTTGTGTTTTACTTATAACTTGTTCTACTTGCCTTTGTCATATTTATGGCTAAAAAGGGGGAGTAGTGTGCTTGTGTGGGGAGTGCTTGTGTGCTGGTGCTGCTGCAGTAGTTGAGGGGGAGATTGTGGAATGTTGCTGCAGTTGAGGGGGAGTTCTGCTATGCTGCTATGATGTGTTGTTTGCTATGCTGTGTGTTGTATGCAGCTGAAGGGAAGTGCTGCTATGCTGGATGTTTTTTTTTGTGCTGTGTGATGTTGGTATTTAGCTGCTGTCTGATATGGATGTTTTTTTTGTGCTGCTTGCTGCTTCTTTGAAAGTTTTTCTTGTGTGTAGTTTTAGCCAAAATAAGCCAAAGGGGGAGATTATTATTTCTGTGCTTTTGTGGTTGGCATTTATTTTGCTAAAACTATTATAGCAGCAAGATGTTAAAACATGATGTTCTAGGTGGCTGCATTCAACTTGTCGAATGAAGCTGTCCCATACCTGCTCATAGGACATCGCGTTGTGGATTCAGTTTTCAAAGAAGTTTCTGTTGCTGTGTATTGTTACTAAATATTCCGTGAATATTTGGTTATCCTATGTGGTATCCAAAGAATTTTTGGATTGTGATTTTACGTTGGTTTTTCGGATTTGCTGTTGTTTCTAATTATGGAGACATAATAGGAAACTTTGGAATGAAGACCTATTTTGTTGGAGGTTATTTTGCAGATTTGTGTGCAGTCTATTTGCTGCTTTTTTGAAGCCCAATTCAGTCCAGATTAAATGCTATATATTGACTGATGTAAACCTAATTTAGGTGTGGAACTTACTTGTGATTTGTTAGGGGTTTCGAGTGTATTTTGTGAGCCTAACTGGTATCATTCTGATAACAGTATAAGGACTGGTTTTTGTGTTGTAAGTTCTGTCAGTTACTCATAAGCTTTTAAGCATTGAGTTTCTTGTGTGTCAATTCTCATAAGCTTTGAAGTATTGAGAATTTTGTGTTTTGAAAGTGTGACTTTCGGTTTGTTACTTGTGTGGAAAGATACCAATCACGGGTTGTGGTTGTAGAGGGATTTGAGGAGGGCCTCATACCTAGGTGAGTCTTAGGTAGAAGTCATAGGAAGGGTAGTGATTAAGTGATCAGATTATTTGGTTATTGTATGATCTGTGAATTGATACTATCGTATATTAGTTTCGTCCCTGGCTTGGTAGCCCCTAGAGTAGGACTGTTGATCCGAACTGGGTAAACATATCACTGTGTTATTTAATTTCTGCACTATTATTTTAATTGTTATCTTGTTCATTGTGTTGGATATCAGTGTCTCAACATCTGTATAGGACATCTGATATCTGTGCCAGAATTTCAAATTCTAAGAGCAGGGTACTATTGGTTGACCATGGAATTCGACTGATACGAGTATATGAGGAAGTGTCACAAGTGTCAGATATACTCAGACAAAATCCATGTACCGCCAACACATCTCAAAGTTCTCTCTTCCCCATGGCCTTTTTCCATATGGGGAATCGACATGATTGGCATATTTGAGCCCAAAGCTTCAAACGGACATCGGTTTATCCTGGTAGCCATTGACTATTTCACCAAGTGGGTCGAAGCAGCGTCATATGCCAATGTAACCCGACAAGGGGTGGTCCGATTTATCAAAAACAATATCATATGACGTTATGGTGTTCCGAGCCAGATCATTACGAACAATGGATCTAACTTGAACAACAAGATGATGAAGGAGTTATGCGCCGAGTTCAAGATCGAACACCATAACTCATCTCCCTACCGACCTAAGATGAACGGAGCGGTAGAATTGGCTAACAAGAACATCAAGAGGATCATTCAAAAGATGGTTGTAACCTACAAAGACTGGCACGGGATGCTACCCTTTGCTCTTCACGGTTATCGTACATCTGTCCCCACTTCAACAGAGGCAACCCCTTTCTCTCTAGTATATGGCATGGAGGCGGTCCTCCCCATAAAAGTAGAAATCCCATCAATCCGGGTATTGATGGAGGCTAAGCTAACAGAAGCTGAATGGTGTCAAAGTCGACACAATGAGCTGAAAATGATCGAAGAAAAGCAAATCACGTCACTATTCCACGGTCAGTTGTATCAAAAAAGAATGAAGAAGGCGTTTGACAAAAAGGTCCGAACTCGCGTCTTCAGAAAAGGAGACCTCGTGCTCAAGAAAATACAATCATTTCTCACTGATTCTCGGGGAAAATGGACTCCGAATTATGATGGCCCCTATGTGGTCAAGAAAGCTTTCTCAGGCGACGCCTTGAGACTCGTAACCATGGACGGAGAGGAATTTTCCTACCCCACAAATGTTGATGTAGTCAAGAAATACTTCGCCTAAACTTAAAAAAAAAAACGTCTCAGTGGATTGAAAACCCGAAAGGGCGGTCCAGGCAAAAATTTAAGACATGATCAAAAAATCATCCCGGTGGATTGGAAATCTCAAAGTACAATCCAGGCAAAAGTTAGGGATAATGGCAAGTAATTATGTCCAATAGAGGCAAGTCCCTTAGCAACAGTTACGTCGTCCATCAGGAAAAATCCAGTCAAGGTCATCTTCGACGGAAGCTTAGGATGTCCCGAATTCAAAGTTGGTAGAAGGATAGCGGTCGTCATGTTTCAATGTAGCCCTTTTCCCTTAAATTACCATTTTCTAAACTTTGTAAATACCCCATGGAATCACGCGTTTGGCTGATTTCCATCCAATCAATAAAATTTGAGCCTTTGTGCTTTTGCTTGCAATTCTTATTTGTTTTAGCTTTACAGAACGACATTTTAATATGATCAACGATTCTTGAAATAAAACAAAAATGAATTTACTTGTAAAACTTTTTCTACTTTTAAAATAAAGATGGCCATTTCTTTTGGCTGTTGAACATCGAAAGAACATCGATCGCTTCTCCAGAAGTAATCGAACCTCAAAGTGCAGAATCAAAGTACTCCTTCTAAACCAGTACGTCTGAACGAAGGATCGACTGTGTCAGAGACCATGTTTCATCTGACACCCCCGGTAAAGTTCTCATCTCCTAAGCCTGACTAACATAGCTCCCACCGGGGACTATCTCTCCTAAGCAAGGTGAAATTGCTACTCTTGGACCAGTGATACCTCTTCGTCCCCTGCAGTGGCCGAGTATCCAGTCATGTTCATCCATCAGTCTGTATGTCGTGTCAGTTTTGTCAATATATACACACATACATCATGCATTACTACTTTGCATTCATATTCATGTTGCATCACTAGCACTCTAGTCGGTCTTATCCCTACTGATAAAAGTCCTCTGTCAATCAAGTTGTCGATTCTTTCCGCGTCAGAAAGTGAATCATCTAAGTAATCTCTCTCCATTTTATTTCTGGATTAGAGACAATATTGGACCACTTTGATAACTTGAATCTCTGAAAAGGCAAGAAAACCCTCATCCGATGTCACTCTTCGCCATTGAAAATGATATCTTCGCTTTCCCGGATTAAAGAAAATCCCTAGAGAAAGCCTCTCAACTAAAGACTTTCAGTAACACATTGGTCCTTCTCTCCAGAAAGTCAATGTTAACAAAGTCATCAGCACCTTAAAATTGGATCATCTCATATGGCATTTCTCTGAGAAGATCTCCGAGAAAAGTATGATGTAATATCCCCAAGCGGCAGCAATCTCTCAAGGACTCGCTTTCCCTAGTAGAGTCAACAAATGGCGTCTCCAACAGAGAAGTTTGTGCCTCTCTACAATCAAATCTTTTTCCGTCAAATGGCATCTCCCCAGGAAAATTCGGTAAGAAGTTTGAGGAAAACCGCTACAAAGAGCGTCCCTTGTCAAGAAGTTTATTGACAAAAGAAACTGAGACAAGTTCCTTGGTAGGAAACCAGGATCTAGGGGAAGTTTATTTAAGAAACTGAGACCAGTTCCTTGGTAGGAAACCAAGAACGAGGGGAAGTTCACTTCAGAAACTAAGACCAACTCCTTGGTAGGAAACCAATAGCGAGGGGAAGTTTACAAAAGAAACTGAGACCAGTTCCTTGGTAGGAAACCAAGAACGAGGAGAAGTTCATTTCAGAAACTGAGACCAGTGCCTTGGTAAGAAACTAGGATCGAGGGGAAGTTTTACCTTTTCTGAGCATCATTGCTTAGCAAAAGAAGAAGAATGCGTGAACTACCATTCTTAACCATCATCAAAATTTTGGGTATTCCGATATTTAATCCTCTTGCATCCTGAATGCCCGAATACCTTCGCCATTCACACCTTCGGGTCCAAGAAGATTAAATAGGGGCATCTGTCATACCCCAAATTTTGACAACTAAGATTTCCCATCATTGTGCAAATCATCACCACAATAGGGATGTATCATTATGCCTCATCAGTCTCCCCAAAGATGGGTGAACATTCACTGCAAACAAGGATTAAGGTTTTGAGCCCTCTCTGAGCCTTAGACAAAGGATCAATCAAGGAATGACATGATCTTCAACTTGTCTAAACCTCTCAATTACCTACAAGGGATCAAGAGGACTCCCACTTCAAGGATTAAGCACAAGGCTGGTCCCTACTGTCGCTCTCGGGATTTTCATCCAAGTACAAACGTAAAAGTGGCACCGAAACAGAGTCGCCAGCAATGTGTATTTATCCCAAGAGAGGGAAAGCAAACACTGCATAAACCTGAAGGGAAGGAAAAGCATGGTCTTGCGACCAAGAGAACTGGGTTCGGGAGTCGATTACGCGAAGGGAAGGTATTAGCACCCCCTCGCGTCCATCGTACCCGATGGGATCCACGCTTGCTGCTTCAATCAAAGGGTGTCGTCGTCTGGAGCTCCGCTGCTACTGGAAAGGAAAAGGAACGAGAATGGAAAGGAACGAAGAAACAAATGTAGGGAAAATAAAAGAAGTGCTCGAATGGGCCCTACCCCACTGCCTACGTATCTCATCGGGAACATGAGAATCAGAGCGATGTAGTTCCCCTCAATGAGGGTCGCTTTGTTTGTGTTTTTTAGTGGAAACGTCAGAGTGCGCGTCCAAGCAGTTAGGTGTTGCAGCTCGCTGTAGGGAGACTTAGGCGTTACCTGTTTGCGGTAGCACGGACTTGACGAAACCTTAAGGAATGAGTGAAGAGGTGAGAGAAGAATTATTTGTTTGTTTTTGTCTTTTAAGAAAGAAGTGTTTGGTTTATTGGTGTTTAGTAACACATATTGTATTTAAGTCCTTCACGTAGGATCGAATGCCTCGCATATCGACCCGGGACGGGACGTACGCTAAACATTCTAAGAAAGTGAGAGAAGACCCCTCACTATCTCATTCTTACATGAAAGGCTCAAATACAATATTTGTTATGCCTTTATTAAGTGTTTTTTACTTTTGTTGTGAGATGAGAAGAAGAGAGACTCAAAATGAGGAGTAAAGGTAAAAACTAAAGGGGACTAAGACTCACCCTAGTGTTGGCATGCTTGGAGATCCTAAGGTTAATGCGGTTTAAGAAATCTAATCCTAAAAGAAAGGAGAAGAAGAATGAAAGAAACAACTTACTTCCAAGATGGAAGTTAAGTTATTTCTAAGAGGGAAGAAAGAAGATTATGAAAGCAAAGCATCATTAAATGCTTAAACAACACAAATTTAATGATTAAAAGATGAGGGAAGAAATTAGAATGTGGATGCATATCCACACTCAAGTGACTTACCATTAGCCCCTGAAATGGTTAGTACAATTATTTGCAAGTGAAGAAACAAGTTAAGATGAACAAGTAAGGCTTAAACAAGTCAAGAACCAAAGTAAAAGCATCTTAAATTTAAGGAAAGCCTAAGGTCAAAATGCACATCATAATAATGTTCTCTAATGCTATAAGATCAAACACCAATCAAATGTACACAAACAATGCCTTAACCCACAAAGAAATGCATTATGAAAGAAGTAGATGAAGAATGAGTGGATATGCAGAGTGATCATGCATTAATTCTTCATGAAAGGTCAAAGTCAGAACCAATGTCACTTACAAATGGCTTAACATGTATATGAATCATTAAACAACTTAAGAATAAAAGAGTACAAGTAGAAGAGATAAGATGAAGTAGAAGTGGGAATAAGTAGAAGCATGTTCCATTAGGTGCCCAAAATGACATATTAGAGATGCATAACATATAAAATGATTAAATGCATATGGGCAGTGGCATACTATTAATGAGGTGCAAATGTAATGCATAAGATGGCATACCAAACATACATACATGCAACACATAGAGCATAAGGAAAAGTGGGAGATGAAAACATGTCAAAGTTCAAATTATAACACACAAATTCATATCAAATGAAAACATAAGTCAAAGTGACCTATAATAAAAACTAAGATGACCTATAATATCATGCAAATGACCTAAAATTGATGCACAAACAAACATCAAATGGTGGCATAAATGCCTCATCAAAACATATAAGAATGAGATAGAACAATGAGCACAAAAAGTAACTTCACATGAAAGGCATTAACAATTATCAAAGCACAAGATAAAATTGTGAAAACGAGCCACAACCAACCTAAGTCAGAAGAGAATAACATATCAAAAGTATGGTGCAAAACTCAACAAGAAACATGCTCAACAAATTTCACAAATCCACCTTGAAACCCCTCAAAAGAAAGCTCAAATAAGAACATCAAAACACATGACAAAATGATTTTAAAATTCAAATGAAACTTGAATTAGATGCTTCAATGTGTTATTTAACAAATTCATAAAGAATGGATAAAAAATATTATGTGAGATGGAAGAAATAAAATGTACAAATTTGAGTGTCAATGATGAACATCCATTAAAAAGGAATTAAAAGAAACTTATGCAATAATATGCAAAAATCCACAAAGTCAGAATTAAAAATAAAATAAAATTATTTACATGTGTTAAGAACACACATGAATTAATTTTGGAATTTTAGAGATGATTTGGTATTTTTTAAAATAAGAAAAGTAAACAAATATGGAAAAGAAATAAAAAAAGAAAAGAAATGGGGAGGGGGTGCAGCGAAAGCAATTTCCATGTTCAAAAATAGTTTGGGCCTAGCAATGTGGGGTGCAGATATCAATTATAACCCAGTCCATATGCGTGTGATTGTGTGTGATAGCGTGTACATACAGTCATATGAGGATGCAATCAAGGCCACACATCTAGTCAACATCAGATCAAGATGCAAGGTACACTAATCCAATGGTCCCCAACGCACACACACACTAATTATTACGCACACACACACACATGCAATCATCTGAAACAAAAAGGAGAGAAACACGTGCTAGACCACCATTTCATTAATGCATTGGCATAATAACAGACGTTGGATTAAAGTCAAGATGAGATCATCACACAAGTAAGACAATCAGGTGGATGAGATACAAGGATCATGGTGACAATGATGCACACCTGTTCACGTAATCAATTCAGATATCAAAATGAAACACGTGAAACGCACATGTTTTTTAATGTGTTGGCACCATATTAACCACACGATGAGAATGATCCAATGGCCATAATTAAAACTGAGTATTAAACCCTAAAACCTCTCACCGGCCGGAGAAGGACCTCCGGTCATCTTCTCCGGCCACTCTCTGGCCACCTGCAACCTCAAATATTCTAGAAATACACAAATTGCACACCAAAATGTAGAGGAACTTACGTACAACACCAATCCACAAACATTTTCCACATATCAATCATATATACAGAGAACTGAGGAGATTAAAGTTGCCCTAGGTTTTGAAACTATGCCTCTAAGAGACCTATCAACTAGCCAGGACTCACGCAGCTTCTAATAAGCTATAAATGCCATGAAAACAAGCTGAAATTAGTAGAAAAAGGTTGAGAAAAAAATCTGAAACTATGAAGAACTTTGAAGTATTGAGAAAACCAGAGATTGTGATATCTTGAGCTTGTAGAACTTCAACTTTTAAGCAAAATAAATGCTATTGATTCTTGTGTATGTGAAGAGAATTGATGACTGCAGTGATGTTTAGCTTGAAGAGATGAATTTGCTCTTGAATGTTCTTGATTGTTAGTCAACAAATGATGAAGATGATTGAGAAAAATAGTGAAATTGTGTGAGATCTGAGTGAGAGAGCAGAGAGAATCTGAGAGTGTTTGGAATGAGAATGAGGAAAATGAAGTTGAAATTGAATTTGAGAGTGAGATTTCAATTTATAGATTGGGTTAAATGTGAACCATGGTGTGGTCAACTGAGTTGGTTAAGTGAGTTAATGGTGGTTAACTGAGTTCACCCTAACTAACTGAGTCAAGTTAGTTAGGGGCAGTTAGTGAGCTTGGTTATGGTGTGGAAATGTTCATGGCAACTATGGTGCGGATAAAAAGAATGGTGGTGATGAAGTTATGTTAGTGTGTGGCTGTAACATGACTTGCACGACAAGTTTGCTCATTTCCTCTTTGATGTATGTTGCATAATGTGTCATGCATGTGTAATGGAATGTGTTTGTACAAATGAGGTAAAACGAATGGATGGTGTGTGCGTGTGAACTGAGTTATGACAACAACAACAACAACAACGCTTTCTTCTAATTTTGGCCACTGGAAACATGGAAGTTTATGAAGGAATTTCTCCATGATTAGTGGATGGTTTGATGAGTTTTGGGTGTCATTGGAAAGAGGAAACATCATAGAGCAACTTTGATGTGAGAATTGACTTGAATGGAGGCTTGTAGAATGGTGTAAAATGGTTTGGAATGTCAAGTTTCGAAATTGGTACAAATGCGTGACAAGGTTGTGGCATGGCGTGGCAACATGGTGCATAGAATTCAGCATGATTATACCAACTTTGAACCCTTATAACTCCATCATAACTTACTCAAATGAAAATTTGTCCAACATCAAAGTTGAAGAGGACATTGAGATGAACAACTTTGATGTTGAACATTTTTTCATTTGGAGCTTCCATCATTGAGAAAAGTGGATGGACTTTTGGAACACCATGTGTTTGACAAAATTATGGCCGGTGGGCCTAAGCTTGCATTGCCATGACTTGGTTTTTGCCTTGATTTTACCAAACTTTGATTGACTATAACTCCCTCAATTTTGATCCAATGGAAGATTTCTTTACATGGATTTGAAGCTTAGAACATGAACTTTAATTGGCTCAACTTGGGCCTGAGGTTTGGAGCTTTTATCATGGAGAAAGAGAGCCTCAAAGTAGGGTGCAAAATGGTCCAAACTTGCCATTTTTGGAAACCCTAAAGTTTCTATTTTTGGTACTTTTGTAATTTCTTGATTTTTCATGATTACTCCATTATTTCTTGATCAAATCTTGTCCAATGAACATATATAACTTGAATTTCATGATTTTGACCTCAAAAAGTCATGAGTTGACTTTTTCACCACATAGTTGACTTTTTCCCCAATTTCTTGATTATCAAGTAACTGATCAATTGAACCTCTTCTGAAATGAATCAATGGCCAATCTTCCATCCTTAGACACTTAATATCATGTAGAAAACATTGAGATCAAGTTTGAATCAAAATTTCATCAGGACACCCCTTGAATCCAAAACCCTAATTTTGACTGTTTTTGTGATAGGAGGTGATGCATTGCCCAATCTTCTTGATGAGTTACCATCTTCCAATGACTTGTGAGACCAAATGGGGATGATACATGATGTAAAAGACCTTTGAGGCTTATGAGAGATCCTTGACTCTTATTCTCTTGCTTTGGATGATCCACACCTTTGGGAAACAACTGATCACATGCCCTTATGCAAGATGCAATGCTAAATGCTTAATGTTTTATTTTTCTATGCTTGAATGCAATGCAACGAAATGAAAGCTCATGTTAGACGATATGAAGAAATGAGAGGGCAAATTTTGGGGTATTACAGCTGCCCCTATTCAATCACTGCAGACCTGAATGGATGATAGCGATTGCTGTCAGACTTTCAAGGTATGGAGGGATTGAATAATAACCAGAAAATTTGCACTCCGTGGAGAAGAAGAAAAGGGATATAAACCCAACCAAATGAACTCTGCTTGAACAAAACTCTGATGGGAAGAAAAACAATGAAGGGATGTCTTTTAGCACAATGCCAGACGACTACTGGCTTGCCACACTACGGATGGACTTTAGCAATGTCTTTTGTACAACGCCAGACGACTACTGGCCTGCCACACTACGGGTGGACTCTCGCCAATCTACGGTTGGTCTTTAAACTGTATTTTTGAATAGAGTCAGAAGATTACTGACTTGCCACACTGCAGGTGGACTTTCGCCAATCTACGGTTGGACTTTAAATTGTCTTTTTGAATGGAGTCAGATGACTACTGACTTGCCACACTGCGGGTGGACTTTCGCCAATCTACGGTTGGACTTTAAACTGTCTTTTTGAATGGAGTCAGACGACTACCAACTTGCCACACTGCGGGTGGACTTTCGCCAATCTACGGTTAGACTTGCAGCTGAATTACCACCCTTGGATGGACTTTTGCCAATCAACGGTTGGACTTTGCCTTGCTTTGCCACCCTTGGATAGACTTTTACCAATCTACGGTTGGACTCTTGCAGCTGATTTGCCACCCTTGGATGGACTTTTGCCAATCTACGGTTGGACTTTGCCTTGCTTTGCCACCCTTGGATGGACTTTTGCCAATCTACGGTTGGACTTTGCCGATTTGCCACCCTAAGATGGACTTTTGCCAATCTATGGTTGGACTTTGCTGATTTGCCACCCTAAGATGGACTTTTGCCAATCTACGGTTGGACTTTGCTGATTCCAATACTAGATTACGCTCTGCATGCATGTCAGACATCCTTGCTGACTCTGCTGAGGAACAATGATCAATGATTTGGCTTTAGAGACTCCTGAAAGGATGGTATCTCTATTGGAGAACGAATGAACAATCTGTTTGCTTCGAATTGTCACGCTTGCCAAAAATAAATTGGACTTTGAGATATGGAGAATGATGACTCTGCCAGGAATTACTTCATCTGACTGAGGACGAATTCTGGTCATAGCGATTCCGCTGGGGATGAGAATTTTTTGACTTGGCTGGGGAAAGAATGCATTAACACTCTACTGAGGAAGACAAGTCATTAAAACTCTGCTTGGGGATCTATCAAATCCGAAGGGAATATGCTAACACTTTGCTGAGGAAGAGATTTTGTTGACCTGCTAAACTTCTGCGGGGAAGAAAAACAACTCAGCTAGGAGTATTGTTGACAAGATTCAATGCTGAACTCTGTGGGGATACCACTACCAGAGATACGATCTTGCTGGGATCGGAACTACTCTGTCAGGGATACACAAATCCTGGTTAGAAGACATTCCGTTGCAACATGCTGAGAAAGGGTCCCTAGAGATCTGCTGGGCAACATCAAGCAAATGTATGGTAATCTGTTAAGGAACAAAGCTGTCGAGCTTAGGATAAGTGCCATAACATCCCATGCTAGGCAAACCTTCTGCTTCGACTCCACTGGGGATAATGAGTTGACAACAAACTCTGCTGGGGAGAACCGCTTCAAAGCGTCTCTCGCTGGGGAATGTCTCTTAAGAGGATTTTACAGAAGACCACACATCTTTAAACTCTTGGACAAATGCCGCGACTTGAGCTAGACATAATAACAGGGAGGTCACTCTACTGGGGATAATAGATCCAGGACTTCCCTGGTCGGGGAACTTCATGATGCCCCATGTATGGGAGAGTCATGCTTATGCTCCAGATTACGCGGTAGATCTGAAGAAATCGTCCCAAGAGGATTTTACAGAAGATTTGGCATCTTCAAACTCCTGGACACTCGTTGAGTCTTGAACATTCACTGCGAGGGTTGCGTAGCAACTCTACTGGGAAATTCACAACCGTTATCGACACAGAAAAACTTGTAGCTGTTGGAAGTTATGAATAGGAGAATCAACTTAATAAGATACACCACTACCCAGTTGGAATAGACTTGTCTATATCGAATCGCCGTGAGTGACCGACAGCCGAACAATGGACTCAATCAGTAAAATTTGTGACAAAAGGTGACATGTGAACCTTTTCCAGAACTTGAATGCCCCAATATTCTGCATGGGAATAAGTGATTACTCGTCTAGAAGTCATGATACCTGCTCTCGAAAAGGCTTCAATCTTGCCTTTGAGCCTAGTACGAGGCTGCTACTTGCAAACAAAAGGATATGCATGTATGCCCCGTGCTAGATATGACTTCTGCAACTGAGAAAATCTAACTCTGAACCACCACTTATTGGGGAGAAAGGTTTTGATGCATCTCTTGCTGGGAACATTATTAATGAAGCCTACTGAAGACGGAGACCACAAATGCCTTGGGTTGGAATACCCCTTTGTTTTAAACCTTTTGGCTGATTGACTGCATATGCGTGAACAACAGTTTTCTTTCATTTGCCCCAAACCAACATGGTCCACCAAAAGAAATTGTCCTAAGAGGATCTTACAGAAGACTTGTCATCCAAAATGCCTCAATGTCCTCAAACTCTTGTAGAGATTCATCGGATCTCGACGTAACTTCCCCAGACCGTATGGTCTACAGAGAAATTCGCCTCGAGAAGATTCATGACCAATCTCATATACTCGTGAGATATTCTGCCCCAATACTCTGAACCCTGGATAAGCTGATTAGTCGTCTGGATGGACTAACTTCTCATGCTCTTGGGATGGCCTGCCCCAGTATGAACCTTGAAGTGGTTTCGCCCTTGACTACTGATCTTCGAAGAAAGACCCAGAATACATGCCTTTGGAGAGATTTGAACCTCGACATAATTGGCCCAAATTGGCTACACCTTAAAGAGATGATTCGACGCGATTGCCCCAAATCGACTATGTCTTAACACAACTTGTTGGGAAAACACCTGCTCAACAAAGCTTCGTGAGGACGTACTACTGGATGTGACTGCCCTTCGGGAGTTTCAGGATTCTCAACTCGGCAAGATCAAGCTTCTGGACTGAATTTCCATATGTAAACTTCTTTTGATGTCAAACAAATGTATGCAAGCAGAGAATGTTTTATTCTGAGAATGAAAATTCTAATGCAACACACATGTTAATCTTGAAGTCTTTATTGAAAAGATGTCACAAAGCTGTGAACGAATCACTGATTAGGATACGACATTGATTTTTGAATAAAATAAAGCATGCACATGCAATACCAACAAGATCTTTTAGCATTACTCATAGGAGTCAGGAACGCTATCTCATCGGAGTACACTCTTGAAATAAACCCTGTTTCAATTAGGACTTTTGAGGGTTGTATCGTGGCCTGGTTCATGGTTTTGAAAAAAAGTTTTAAGGCTCAAAGTTTATCAGTGCCCACCCACTCTTTGTGATGTTCTCCAGTTCTACGTTCAACTAATTTGACACAAGCGCTCATCTCTCAAAAAGATTTCATGATCTTTAAGGAATCCATGCACTGATGGTTTGACACCTAATGAGGTTTTGGAGTAACAATCACCCCTTTTGTCTTTTGTTCGTAGTCACACGACTTTGTTCTTTCTTTTGAGGATCTTTCTTGGGTAATCCTGTTCGCATTTTGCTTTCACATTCTTTTTTTGCTTATCCCTAAATTTTGCCTGGACAGATTCTTTTGAATCTTTGATTTCGGAGTCCAGCGGGATGCCCTAACTTTTGCCTAAGTTGCTTGTGTTCAAGTTTCAACTTAGCGGGCTTTTCATTTCCTTTTTTTTTCAATTCTTTTTTGGAACAACTCGTGTGACACTAGCTTGTCTTTACTTTGTTGAAAGGGTTGTGACCGCCCCACTGTTTGATTGTTGATGGATAACCATTGTGGTTTCACATCTCTTGACCTCTTGACGGTGGAATATAAGGTAATGGATCCTCAGATGCATACTCCTTTTGAAATTTGAACGCTCGGTCAAATTAACTGACGCCTACCCTGCCCCTGGGTTAAATGTGAGGGTTTTTCGTACGAAAAGAAACTCCTACTTCAAGGCTCAACGGGGTTAACGAGGGTCTATCTCCCTTATATCTCCAGTGTTTGTGGATTTGAAACAATGCCTGTACATCCTCAAAAGAGTTCTTGTTCAAAAGTATACCCTTAGAGATTTTTGCGTTTTCAAATCATCATCCCCCCTCAGAGAGTTTAACCAAGAAAATTGGTATTGCAGTGCACATTAACATTAAATGAGTGAACACGAATGAACTTCTTCGAGAAAACATATTCATTGCATTAAAATCATCATGCCAAACACAAACAAGTTTTAACATGCAAACAATGTCTGAACAAACAAATGAAAGCTACATATGAAAAAGCAGCAAAGAAACGAAGACTGCCATTGTTGAGGATGCTTGACTCTGTCTGGACTGACTGCTTCAGGATCTATTTTTCCTTTTTTACGTGCTCGCTTGGGAAGCTTTAGTTAACGTACAGACCATCTGCAGTGAAAATAATGATCCCAACGTCAATTAGATCTTGCACTTTATGCCTGAACACCTTACAATCTTCAATGGCATGCCCCTGTGTTCCTGAGTGGTACTCGCACCTAGCATTCTTGTCATAACCCGGCGGAAAGGGATACGGGACAGGAGCAACTTCCCTTAACTGAATCAAAGAGTCTTGAAGTAAACGGCCGAGCAGCTGACTGTGAGAAACAGTAATGGGATCAAATTTTCTCTCGGGCTTTCTGGGTCTTTGATATCTCCTCTGGGAGCTAGTCTGCTGCTGATACTGATTCGGGTACTCCTCTCTTCCCAGCATTTTCCTTTTCAAACTTGGCCTAAAATCGGGAACAAGTTGCTGATATGGGGATTTTGAGACCAAGGACTGCAAGATATGCCCTTGACTTGATGCCGCTTCAAGAGGGAACGCCGGGAAATTCATATTTCCTGCGGCAGTAGGAGTAGAATTACTCTGTATGCTTACGCCGCCTGGCGCGAAATCTATTGCCTTTGAATCAATCAGATCTTGGACCACATTATGAAAGGCTTTACATTTTTCCACATTGTGCTCCGGTGCACCAGAGTGAAAATCGCAATGGGCACTTGCATCATAATTGAATGGGAGCTTTCCACTAGGAGGATTTATCGTCCGAAGTTCAACCAATTGGAGTTGAAGTAGGTACCTCAACAACTGAGCATAAGGCATAGGAAGCGGATCAAAGATTCTGTCAGTTTTCTTCGACTTTGGTAGGCACTTCCTAGCCTTGGGGCCATCTGGGGAAACAAGAGGTAACTGCTGGTGAGTAAGTTTCTGAATTCCAGGTTGTGCAGAAAATCTGTGAGACACATCACTCTTTGGGATAGATTCCACAGGCAATGATGGAACGACAACTTCTATTATAGCCTCAGGTGTGGGATTATCATCTTTTCTGAGCACATTTCTAACAACTTCCATAACAAAACTCATCTGGGTCTTCAGTTGATTGACCTCCTCCTTTAGCATTTTCTGGTCTTGAATTAAAGCTTGCATGTCCCTCGTAAACTGCCCCATTTGGCTTCGCATCTCCCTTAATTCTGCCTGCACTTGATCCATGGTTCTGGCTGGATTTCTACGAGTTGCGTATCAGTGGACGTGGGTATCAATTATAATGCCTGAAACCAAATAAAGGTTAGAGACCCTGCCACGAGTACCTGAAAAGCAAGCAACAAAATGCAAAATGATATGCCATGCAATGCAAATGCCATGTTTATCATTTTCGAGATGCTCTACACTCTGATTCCAATCTTAACCACAAAAATATGAAGATTAGAAATTGTGATATGAAGAGACGTGCCGTGATTATGTGCTCGTGTACAAATAACAGCCAGAGGAACATTTCTGAATAACCGGCTCGTTTCAATCAAGAAGAAACATACACACGGTGTTCAACAATGAATTCAAACATCATACATCAAAAAGGTGGATTCATCAACAAGCCTGATGATATCCATCAACAAAATTACATCAAGAAAAATAAACAAACTGTCAATCCGACAACACTAAATCCCTCAACTTGTCGCTTGAATACTTGACCTCCTCGAATAGTATGCGAGTGCGCTGGTGATTCGGTCTTTCGATTAACTGCTTGATCAGAACATCTCTTCTCATGAGAGCTTCAGTCAATGACCCCATACACATCAGGAAAGCTTCATCATCACAAACCCCTTTCTGCCTTTTCACGCCGGCTTGTATCTTGAGTTTCTCCACATCTTCCCTGACCTCTTCAAGCTCGCTCTTGGAAATCTTCAGCTCCTCTTTGGCGCTTACCAATTGCTCTTGGCTTTCACCAAGGTTCTCCCGATACTTTCTCCTTTGTTCATGTGCCTTCTTGAGCTCATCATCCTTGGTCTTCAACTGTTCTTGCAATTCGGCATTTTTGATTCTAACCTCATCCCAGGCTTGATGAAGCTTGGCTAGCGTGTCCTTGGTCTGAGCTAAAGTCTGTTTGGTCTTCTTATGAGCTTGAGTGGCAGCATCGGCACCTTTACTAATTTTCTGGAAATATTGAGCTCTTTCGGCGAAATCCTTTTCTCTTGCAGCTAAGATTCTTTCGGCGTCTTGGGCTTTGTGCTCCAATTCTTTGTTGGCGTGCAAAGCATTTTGAAGAAGACTACTCAGATCTGAATTCTCCACACGAAGCTCCTTTACCAACTTCTACAGCTTGTCAAACTCCTCAATGGCTACCATGGTAGGCTGCTCTGGCATTACAAGATAGAGAGGGGGTTCCTTTGAAAAAGGCAAGAGTAACTCGTTCACCTTCATTTCAAGCCATCTTTCGTACTCAAGATAAGATCTACAATCCATTTTTCTGAAAACTGTTTTTCCTGTTTTACGCCGGTGACCCCAAGCATTCATAATTTCTTGCAACATTTCCTTATTTTCAGTTCCTGTGAAGAACAAAGATTTATCAACATCCTGATCTGTGGGAGGAGACCTGGAAGCGTATCCAAACTGTCTAATGGCCAGGATCGGGTTATAATTGATTCCCCCTTTCCTGCCGATTAGAGGCACATTGGGAAAATTCCCACAACTGGTGATAATCTCTATCCCCATCAGCTTACGATCGAACCAGACAATGTTATCAGCAGTCAACCCCATTATCCGCTTGGACCATTTTAAGGAATCCTTTGTCTCTACCAAAGCACCTGCCTGAGGTAAATGCTTCAAAAACCAACGAGATAAAAATGGAGTGCAACAACTGACAGGTCCTCCCCTTATTTTTTCATTCTTGAAGTGCACCGAGTAGTAGAAATCTCCTAACAAAGTGGGAACCGGATTTTTGGGAACAAAAACTCTTATAGCCTGCATATCCATAAAATCTTGTTGATTAGGGAAAAGAACAATGTCGTATATGCACAAAGCCAGGATGGAGTTGTAAACTGCCCAATTCTTCGTTTCAGCAGCCTCTTGAGCTTGGTCAGTAAGAAAGGCTAAGTGAAAACCTTTGACCCCATTTTTGATAGCCACATTCCCTTTTAACACTGATTCTTTCACCTGTACCGCAGTCGTAACCTCCTCTATGCTAGGATGACTTCCAGAAAAGCAAGGCACTGCTGATTCGACCGAAGTTCCCAAGATAAATGAGAAATCTTCCAAAGTAGGCATCAAGATGTAATCAGGAAAGAGAAAGCATCTCAACAAAGGCTCATAAAACTATAGCAACGTGAGAAGAGCATCATGTTCATACTGTGTGATTCTACGGACCATCTCAACCAGTTTCCCATATTTCTTCTAGAAGTTGACAAGCACACCCGGGTCAGCCATGGCTATCACCTTATGCAGTAAATCCAAGGCAGGTTCTGGGAACTTATAGGCAACATTGTGCTTTCTTTCGAGAAATGTCTCTGTCGAGCCCATTGATTGGAATCAGAAGTGTAATAAGCACCTGAAAATGACAAACATGAATGTTATGACATGATAATGCAATGCAAAAGGGCATGTGATCTGCGTGCTCTGTATCTGTACTGGACTGTGTGCACGGTGTCCGTACAAATATGAGAATAATACTGCAGATAGAAACCTACTGACTGTTACAAGTTACATCTATCTGTGAAAAAATCAGGATATCAGGGTATGTGGGAAGCATGGTTACCTGCAAACCTGTAAACACCCGCCCATACTCACATGTGGGTACTAGAACAGCGGTTCCTCAGTTTCGGATTCTCTATTTTGAGAAGTAATAGCACATTCAGCCCGTAGGATACAATGCTATCACCAAACAAAGAGAACGTCCACTGATTCCCCAAAAATAAAGGCCATCCTTATGCAAGTTCCAAAGTGGGCCCTCGGGTGCGAATGGGTTTGCCATAGAATGTGGTCTGCCACTATCACCACTAAAGAGGGATGTTTCCACTAAGGACCTCAATGATCAGTCCCCAGAGTCGACAACTTTCTAGGCTAACACTCCGAAATGCATAAAACACGCAAATCAGAACATCTCCCAAGAAAACCTCGTCTGGCTGTGGATTTCGTATAAACCATACATAACAAGATGCTACGTAGGCCACACTACCGTCCAGGGATTTTCATCCAAGTACAAACGCGAAAGTGGCACAGAAACAGAGTCGCCAGCAATGTGTATTTATCCCAAGAGAGGGAAAGGAAACACTGCATAAACCTGAAGGGAAGGAAAATCATGGTCTTGCGACCAAGAGAACTGGGTTCGGGAGTCGGTTACGCGAAGGGAAGGTATTAGCAACCCCTCGCATCCATCTAACCCGATGGGATCCACGCTTGCTGCTTCAATCAAAGGGTGTCGTCGTCTGGAGCTCCGCTGCTACTGGAAAGGAAAAGGAATGAGAACGGAAAGGAACGAAGAAACAAATGTAGGGAAAATAAAATAAGTGCTCGAATGGGCCCTACCCCACTGCCTACGTATCTCATCGGGAACATGACAATCAGAGCGACGTAGTTCCCCTCAACGAGGGTCGCTTTGTTTGTGTTTTTTAGTGGAAACGTCAGAGTGCGCGTCCCAGCAGATAGGTGTTGCACCTCGCTGTAGGGAGACTTAGGCGTTACCTGTTTGCGGTAGCACGGACTTGACGAAACCTTAAGGAATGAGTGAAGAGGTGAGAGAAGAATTATTTGTTTGTTTTTGTCTTTTAAAAAAGAAGTTTTTGGTTTATTGGTGTTTAGTAACACACATTGTATTTAAGTCCTTCACGTAGGATCGAATGCCTCGCATATCGAACCGGGACGGGACGTACGCTAAACATTCTAAGAAAGTGAGAGAAGACCCCTCACTATCTCATTCTTACATGAAAGGCTCAAATACAATATTTGTTATGCCTTTATTAAGTGTTTTTTACTTTTGTTGTGAGATGAGAAAAAGAGAGACTCAAAAGGAGGAGTAAAGGTAAAAACTAAAGGGGACTAAGACTCACCCTAGTATTGGCATGCTTGGAGATCCTAAGGTTAATGCGGTTTAAGAAATCTAATCCTAAAATAAAGGAGAAGAAGAATGAAAGAAACAACTTACTTCCAAGATGGAAGTTAAGTTATTTCTAAGAGGGAAGAAAGAAGATTATGAAAGCAAAGCATCATTAAATGCTTAAACAACACAAATTTAATGATTAAAAGATGAGGGAAGAAATTAGAATGTGGATGCATATCCACACTCAAGTGACTTACCATTATCCCCTAAAATGGTTAGTACAGTTATTTGCAAGTGAAGAAACAAGTTAAGATGAACAAGTAAGGCTTAAACAAATCAAGAACCAAAGTAAAAGCATCTTAAAGTTAAGGAAAGCCTAAGGTCAGAATGCACATCATAAGAATGTTCTCTAATGCTATAAGATCAAACACCAATCAAATGTACACAAACAATGCCTTAACGCACAAAGAAATGCATTATGAAAGAAGTAGATGAAGAATGAGTGGATATGCAAAGTGATCATGCATTAATGCTTCATGAAAGGTCAAAGTCAGAACCAATGTCACTTATAAATGTCTTAACATGTATATGAATCATTACACAACTCAAGAAAAAAAGAGTACAAGTAGAAGAGATAAGATGAAGTAGAAGTGGGAATAAGTAGAAGCATGTTCCATTAGATGCCCAAAATGACATATTAGAGATGCATAACATATAAAATGATTAAATGCATATGGGCAGTGGAATACTATTAATGAGGTGCAAATGTAATGCATAAGATGGCATACCAAACATACATAAATGCAACACATAGAGCATAAGGAAAAGTGGGAGATGAAAACATGTCAAAGTTCAAATTATAACATACAAATTCATATCAAATGAAAACATAAGTCAAAGTGACCTATAATAAAAACTAAGATGACCTATAATATCATGCAAATGACCTATAATTGATTCACAAACAAACATCAAATGGTGGCATAAATGTCTCATCAAAACATATAAGAATGAGATAGAACAATGAGCACAAAAAGTAACTTCACATGCAAGGCATCAACAATTATCAAAGCACAAGATAAAATTGTGAAAATGAGCCACAACTAACCTAAGTCAGGAGAGAATCACATATCAAAAGTATGGTGCAAAACTCAACAAGAAACATGCTCAACAAAGTTCACAAATCCACCTTGAAACCCCTCAAAAGAAAGCTCAAATAAGAACATCAAAACACATGACAAAATGATTTTAAAATTCAAATGAAACTTGACTTAGATGCTTCAATGTGTTATTTAACAAATGCAAAAAGAATGGATAAAAAATATTATGTGAGATGGAAGAAATAAAATGTACAAATTTGAGTGTCAATGATGAACATCCATTAAAAAGGAATTAAAAGAAACTTATGCAATAATATGCAAAAATCCACAAAGTTAGAATTAAAAATAAAAGAAAATTATTTAAATGTGTTAAGAACACACATTAATTAATTTGGGAATTTTAGAGATGATTTGGTATTTTTTAAAATAAGAAAAGTAAACAAATATGGAAAAGAAATAAAAAAAGAAAAGAAACGGGGAGGGGTGCAGCGAAAGCAATTTCCATGTTCGAAAATTTTTTGGGCCTAGTAATGTGGGGTGCAGATATCAATTATAACCCAGTCCATATATGTGTGATTATGTGTGATAGCGTGTACATGCAGTCATATGAGGATGCAATCAAGGCCACACATCTAGTCAACATCAGATCAACATGCAAGGTACACTAATCCAATGGTCCCCAACGCACGCACACACTAATTATTACGCACACACACACATGCAATCATCTGAAACAAAAAGGAGAGAAACACGTGCTAGACCACCATTTCATAATGCATTGGCATAATAACAGACGTTGGATTAAAGTCAAGATGAGATCATCACACAAGTAAAACAATCAGGTGGATGAGATGCAAGGATCATGGTGACAATGATGCACACCTGTACACGTAATCAATTCAGATATCAAAATGAAACACGTGAAACGCACATGTTTTTTAATGTGTTGGTACCATATTAACCACACGATGAGAATGATCCAACGACCACAATTAAAACTGAGTATTAAACCCTAAAACCTCTCACCGGCCGGAGAAGGACCTCCGGTCATCTTCTCCGGCCACTCTCCGGCCACCTGCAACCTCAAATATTCTAGAAATACATAAATTTCACACCAAAATGTAGAGGAACTTACGTACAACACCAATCCACAAACATTTTCCACATATCAATCATATATACAGAGAACCGAGGAGATTAAAGTTGCCCTAGGTTTTGAAACTATGCCTCTAAGAGACCTATCAACTAGCCAGGCCTCACGCAACTTCTAATAAGCTATAAACGCCATGAAAACAAGCTGAAAATAGTAGAAAAAGGTTGAGAAAAAAACCTGAAACTATGAAGAACTTTGAAGTATTGAGAAAACCAGAGATTGTGATATCTTAAGCTTGTAGAACTTCAACTTTTAAGCAAAATAAATGCTATTGATTCTTGTGTATGTGAAGAGAATTGGTGACTGCAGTGATGTTGAGCTTGAAGAGATGAAGTTGCTCTTGAATGTTCTTGATTGGTAGTCAATAAATGATGAAGATGATTGAGAAAAATAGTGAAATCGTGTGAGATCTGAGTGAGAGAGCAGAGAGAATCTGAGAGTGTTTGGAATGAGAATGAGGAAAATGAAGTTGAAATTGAATTTGAGAGTGAGATTTCAATTTATAAATTGGGTTAAATGTGAACCATGGTGTGGTCAACTGAGTTGGTTAAGTGAGTTAATTGTGGTTAACTGAGTTCACCCTAACTAACTGAGTCAAGTTAGTTAGGGGCGGTTAGTGAGCTTGGTTATGGTGTGGAAATGTTCATGGCAACTATGGTGCGAATAAAAAGAATGGTGGTGATGAAGTTATGTTAGTGTGTGGCTGCAACATGACTTGCACGACAAGTTTGCTCATTTCCTCTTTGAGGTATGTTGCATAATGTGTCATGCATGTGTAATGGAATGTGTTTGTACAAATGAGGTAAAAGGAATGGATGGTGTGTGCGTGTGAACTGAGTTATGACAACAACAACAACACTTTCTTCTAATTTTGGCCGCTTGAAACATGGAAGTTTGTGAAGGAATTTCTGCATGATTAGTGGATGGTTTGATGAGTTTTGGGTGTCATTGGAAAGAGGAAACATCATAGAGCAACTTTGATGTGAGAATTGACTTGAATGGAGGCTTGTAGAATGGTGTAAAATGGTTTGGAATTTCAAGTTTTGAAACTGGTACAAATGCGTGACAAGGTTGTGGCATGGCGTGGCAACATGGTGCATGGAATTCAGCATGATCATACCAACTTTGAACCCTTATAACTCCATCATAATTTGCTCCAATGAAAATTTGTCCAACATCAAAGTTGAAGAGGACATTGAGATGAAAAACTTTGATGTTCAACATTATTTCATTTGGAGCTTCCATCATTGAGAAAATTGGCTGGACTTTTGGCACACCATGTGTTTGACAAAATTATGGCCGGTGGGCCTAAGCTTGCATTGCCATGACTTGGTTTTTGCCTTGATTTTACCAAACTTTGATTGACCATAACTCCCTCAATTTTGATCCAATGGAAGAGTTCATTACATGAATTTGAAGCTTAGAACATGAACTTTAATTGGATCAACTTGGGCCTGAGGTTTGGAGCTTTTATCATGGAGAAAGAGAGCCTCAAAGTAGGGTGTAAAATGATCCAAACTTGCCATTTTTGGAAACCCTAAAGTTTCTATTTTTGGCACTTTTGTAATTTCTTGATTTTTCATGATTCCTCCATCATTTCTTGATCAAATCTTGTCCAATGAACATATATAACTTGAATTTCATGATTTTGACCTCAAAAAGTCAGGGGTTGACTTTTTCACCACACAGTTGACTTTTCCCCAATTTCTTGATTATCAAGCAACTGATCAATTGAACCTCTTCTGAAATGAATCAATGGCCAATCTTCCATCCTTAGACACTTAATATCATGTAGAAAACATTGAGATCAAGTTTGAATCAAAATTTCATCAGGACACCCCTTGAATCAAAAACCCTAATTTTGACTATTTTTGTGATAGGAGGTGATGCATTGCCCAATCTTCTTGATGAGTTACCATCTTCCAATGACTTGTGAGATCAAATGGGGATGATACATGATGTAAAAGACCTTTGAGGCTTGTGAGAGATCCTTGACTCTTATTCTCTTGCTTTGGATGATCCACACATTTGGGAAACAACTAATCACATGCCCTTATGCATGATGCAATGCTAAATGCTTAATGTTTTATTTTTCTATGCTTGAATGCAATGCAAGAAATGAAAGCTCATGCTAGACAATATGAAGAAATGAGAGGGCAAATTTTGGGGTATTACACCTGCTAGGTGGATTAAGCCTCAAGATCGCCAGTGTCACCAAACTAGGGTTTTGGTCGACCAGGGCCTCCAGTTGGAAAGTTTCCTCTGGACATGAGCCAATGCTTTACAATATAACCTAAGATGCTCCAAGGGACATCATAGACCCAAGCATCAAGTCAATTTAGCCTCAGGGGATGCATACATCAAAAATCAGGAATTAGGGTTTCTTGACCTAATTCACCCCTAAGTTGACTTTTGGGACAGAACATGAGCCAAGACCTCAAGACATGATTTGAGGGTCTCCAACACACTACATTGATCCATTTGCAGCAATGGATTGATCCAAGAAGCTTACGCAACAAGTTTCAATTTCATCTAAAACACAGTTAGGGTTTCGCGGGAAAAGTCAACTGTAGCTTTGACTTTTGACTAGGACATGCTCCCAAACCCTAGGACATGATCCAATACACCCTATAACACCTATGGAACATGTCCATCAAGTTTGATTTAGGTCAAGGACTTGATTTCATAGAGGATCGCTCAGTTTGGAATTCATCTGACAAAAAGTCAACTGTGCACAAAAGTCAAACTTTGACTTTTTGAGATTTTTTATAATTATGGTTCCTTAACCCTAAAATGATGTTAATGTGTGATTGGAATCATCATTCATCAAGAAAAATCAAGAAAAGTGGGATAACTTGTAAAAGGGGTAACCATAAAAACCTAAAATTTTTCTAAGTTATGGAACAAAGTAGCTAGGGTACCAACTTTGGAGGATTATAACTCCTAAACCACAAGGCCATTTTTCCCCATCCAAAGCTGGATTTGTAGCTCTCATTACCCTCTACAAAAGCTTCAAACTGAACTCATTCCAATTCATCATGGATTTCAAGTTATGGAATGATCAAAATCAAGAAAAGTGAAAATGTCACTTTTTTCCAACACTTAGTGAAATTTTCACTAAGTTAGAATCTGCCTTCACTTTTTTCCAAATGTAGGGGCATTTTTCACTTGGATCCAAAAAGTATCAAAACCAATTATGATCAAACAGTTATTGTATCATATGAGGGCTTTCCAAAATGGCCAAGAACTCCATCAAATTCCACTTGAGCCATGAGATATGACAATGGCAATATGCCTTGCAGAAAACTGCCAAGGCTAGGAAGAATTTTGCACTTTTGCTCAATTTGAAAAAATCAGATAATTCCAAGCCTTGTCAACACTTTGGACACATCTGAGGATCAAATCTAAAGGGAAGTAGCATGCCAAACCTAGAAATCCCTAAAAGAGGGACAAGACTCCAATTTTGGATTGGAGCATTTAATGAATGCACCAAGGTGGCATGGATTGACACATTTGCAACTGAATTCAGTCAAAACTGATCCAACAACTAGGGAACCACAGCTCTAACCTCTAGTCAATGGCTAGAGGAGACTTGGATTCTCATTGATCAACATTGGCCAAACCTCAGCAGCAGTTGCCATTCACTATTGCTTGCAAAACAAATTTGCTCTACTATAAATAGAGCTCATTTGTGCTCAGTTTGAGTACACCAAAGCCATCAAACAGATGCTTTCCTCAAAATCATTTTCTCTAGGTAAAAATACCTTCTTTAGCAAGGTAACTCTGAGTTTTTGAGTTAGAGAGCATTTCCACCACAACTTATGATCCAAACACATCCAATATGTCATATCTAAGCTGTCCAAACTCACATAAGTGACCTGTAATCCTTAAATCTCAAAGTCACCTCGCAAAACCTCAAAATAGGACTTTTGTGCATTTTTCAAGCCATGTCTTGATTCAGTCACTTTCCAAACCAGATAAAACCTCAAACACACTCCAAATATCATCCTTGAACTGTCCCAAATGGTGCCACACATCTGGAACACCATTTGAGAGAGTTGTTATTTTGGCCATTTTAACCCCTTTTGCAAGAAAGGGCCAGTTTGTGTTTTTGCAGGTTCCAGCTGATTCAAATCATCCTAAAAGCTTCTAAGGGATCATTTGAGAGTGTTCAAAGCATCAAACCATTTCTGGAACAAGGAACCTGGCAGATTGCACAAAAAACTCCAAAAGCTCAAAAAGAGGTAAACATCATGACTTGAACTTCCCAAAATATGCATTGCTTTGAAGTCCACTGATCATGCATCTCTTCTACATGTTATAAATGTTGTGTTTGCATCAATTTATCATGTAATTCATACCTGTACCAAGATGTAGTACAGAAAATGCAAAATATGGTCTATTTCAAAACCACTATCGGATTTTGAGGAGGGAGCATGATCTGAAAAAAATTCCACCACCATTGGATTCCTTGTGAAATTCTAGGCTAGATGCATATAAATTCTTACCTTGGACAAGCCTAGAAAACAAGGCAAGCCTTGTATATTTGTTGGTTTGTTTTAATCAACGGATGTATCACCACCCCAGTGGTAAGGCGCGCGCCTATAACCTTGAGGTCGTGGGTTCAAACCCCACCCATGCCATTTTGTGTTTTCTCACATTTTGCTATTTTTTCCAATATTTTCATGTTTTGTAATTTATTGGAAAATTAATAACTCCTTCAATTTTAATTATTTTTTATTGGTTCTTTTTGCAAAAAATCAAAAAAATGTTGAAATATTTTATTCCACAAAAAAATCAAATTTATATTAGTTATTTAAGATAATTAGTATTTTTGTGGATAAATTCATTTTTAATTGTTTTTAAACATTTAAAAGTGAATATTTACTTTGAAAATCAAAACCAAATGAGTTCTAAATCATCTTGTGATTAAAACCTCATTTTTCAAACCTTAAACAAAAATCACAAGTGGTTTATTCAAACTTATTCGGTATTATTATCATTTTATTTGATTTTCTTTAAATGTTTACTTTTAAAGGAAAACAAAATTAGGGTTTCTTTGATTTTCACCCTCACAAATCATTTTCAAACACTCATGGTCCTCTATTAGAGTGTAAGACCCAACCCCTTTGAAAATCAAACCTTTTTGGGCCTCAGTCATTGTATAAGACCCACGGTGTTTTCAAAACCTCGACGCGATCGTCGCCCTTTTCAAAATTAACCATTGGGCTTCTCCTTGAGCTATAAGACCCATCTTTATTCACTTTCAATCATTTTGGGCCTCTTGAGAGAGTGTAAGACCCATCCCTTTGTATAGAAAACCTTTTTGGGCCTCAATCACTTGTATAAGTCCTTGTACAAATTCAAAACCACAGTGCAATCACTGATAAAACCTTGGGCCTCTCCTTGAGCTGTAAGCCCCAACAATCTTTTCAAAGCACTTTCTCCTTTGATTTTATATTATTATCAAAGCTTTCTTTGTTGAACAAACTAACAAAACAAAACCTCATATACCGCTTTCATTTACCGCTTTCATATGTATATAACTGTACTGTGGGGCTGTTTCACTGTAAGTCTTCTTTCAGAAACTCATATTGACTGTGTAATACAAGTATATATATTTAGAATTTCCTCGGCAACTACGTCTAGAACTAGACAAAACCTCGTCTCCGTACATCTGACGTTCTTCCGGATATTTCACCATAACCTAAACCGTGAGAATTTTATCTTACAACAATTTTAGATAACTAGATCTAAGAAATCTCCCCCCTTGAACAGTTCACATACAGAAGGCCAATGTTCCAAGTGAAACCCCTTCTGGAACTGTTCATTAGCCTCCTCTTGAGCTTAGTGCAAGGACCCACAGGCTTCCTAAAAGCATCCCCGCCTCCTCTTGGGCTTTGTACAAGGATCCGTCGGCTTCTTAGAAGTTGTCACAGCCTCCTGTTAGGCTTCGTATAATGATTCTTCCTTCGGGAAGATAGCCTCCTCTTGGGCTTCATACAAATTATCCCTTCGACTTCTTAAAAGTTCTTCTCGCCTCCTCTTGGGCTTCGTACAAATTGTCCCGACGACCTCTTAAAGGTATAGGAACAGAAATTAGTCATCTTAATAGAACAGTCTTTCAAAGAGTCTAGATCTTTCTAACGCAAACATACTGTCTCTTAATTTCTCTTAAGCATAGTACAAAAGATAAAACTCTAGACTTGAGCAGTCTAATATCCTTAAGTCTCGAAGACATTCTCAAGTTCCTTTCAAAAATAGGAAAAACACCAGTAGACTTGAATGGTCTCAATACCCTTTGGATTTCTCATTTCCTTAAAGAACAGGAAATAATCTCGTTCTTCTGATCAAATCCATGAGTACAACATTACCCATATAAGAACTGATTTTCCCTTTTAAACCAACATACTGGACTTGTCACTCTACTGAAACAGTCACCAGCACCCTAGCCTCCTCTTGGGCTTTGTACAATGATTCTCCCCAGCAGAGCTAACCTTTTCAGCCTCCATCCCGGGCTTCGTACAAGATACAAAATCACTCTCTTGTTGAGTATAAAAGACTCTCTTGTTGAGTAAAACATCTTCAGCCTCCATCTCGGGCTTCGTACGAGATACAAAATCACTCTCTTGTTGAGTATAAAAGACTCTCTTGTTGAGTCAAACATCTTTAGCCTTCATCTCGGGCTTCGTACGAGATACAAAGCACTCTCTTGTTGAGTATAAAAAAGACTCTCTTGTTGAGTCGATCACCTTTGCGCCTCCGTCTTGGGCTTCGTACAAGACACACAAAAAGACTCTCTTGTTGAGTCAAACCCTTTTAGCCTCAATCTTGGGCTTTATACAAGACAGAAAGAACATTTTCCCCAGAAAAGTCAGCCTTTTAACCTTCTCTTAGGATTTGTATAAGGAAACCCCAGTTGAGACAATCAACCTTTTAGCGTCAAAAGTTGTGCCTTGCTCACAACATACAAACATCAACAACTCCTTTTCCACCATCTAATTGCTGTAAGCGGCAAGCCTCTGGATTATTTACATCCACGCCACTGTCCCTCTTTTAGCATGAGAAATTCCTAAGAAAAGATGGAATTACTCTAAACTGAGTTAAAGTCTTCTCCTTCAGGTTAAAAACCCCTATAAAGGAAATTATGGCATTACTGGATTCACATATCCCAGTTAAAGTAATTCTCCTTTATAATCAGTCACCCAACTGTTGTGACAAACAGACCCCCTTTAGAGATGACAAATTCTCTCTACAGCTTCACATCTTGGGCTTTGAACAAGATACAAACCCCATTTAGCTTCACATCTTGGGCTTCGAACAAGATACAAATAAACATTTAGCTTCACGTCTTGGGCTTTGAACAAGACACCAAAACACCATTTCCTCCCTTAGAATAGGAGGAACTACGATCGCTCTGATTTCCCTATCCCGGGAATACGTAGGCATAAGATTGCAAAAGAATCTTAGCGAGCACACTAATCAAAAAACCAAAGTCCCCTACCTCCATCCACTCTGGCATCGTATCCCAACAAATTCCCCACGAACAGTCCCGGTATTTCGTTCTGAACAAAATAAGCAGAGAGAGGCCCCACATCCACATAGCATCTGTAAACCAACAATCATCTATTTAAACTCAGTTTACAAGCAGGGTTAGTTGGAGACATCTATTTCCCTTCCTTCATCAGCTTCAATAGGATAAAAATGAATCGACCTGTAGTACCCCAGAGCGACAGTGCTTAAGAACCACGTCCAAAATCGCTCGCTACACCCAGGTGGGTACTCTTGTTTTTGAAGGACGCACTTGATATCGTGATACCAAGGTTTATCGTCTATGACTACTTCAATTGTGAAAATGTAAGCGGGCCGTTCTAGGCGCATTATGTCAATCTTAGGTACGTCATTCCATTAACCTACACTAATCATGGAAGAGAGAATGGCTATTGCACCAGCCATGTGATTCTCTTCACGAGGGATATGGTGAAACTCGATTCTGTTGAAGAATGGTAACAACCTTCTCGCGTAATCTTTGTAAGGAATCAGTCCTTATTGGTATGTGTTCCAATCTCCTTTGATCTGATTGATAACCAAGGCTGAGTATCCATATACATCCAAGTTCTTTATCCTTAAGTCAGTTGCTTCTTTGAGACCCATGATACAAGCTTCGTATTCGGCCTCGTTGTTTGTACACTTGAATGTCAGTCGGTAGTGAAAGGAATGTGGGTACCCTGAGGTGTTACGATGATTTCCCCAATTCCGTTTCCATAAGTGTTGACAACTCCGTCAAAGATTAGTCCCCATTGGGAACCTGGTTCTGGCCCTTCACTGGGTAGCGGTTCATCTCAATATTTCATTCTTAAATACATGACATCTTCGTCTGGGAAGTCAAACCCGACTGATTCCTGATCGTCAATCGGTTGATGAGCCAAATGATCGGCTAAAATACTTCCTTTGATGGCTTTTTGAGCATGGTACTCTATGTCATATTCTGACAACAACATTTACCAACGGGCGATCCTTCCCGTGAGGGCAGGTTTCTCAAAGACATACTTGATCAGATCCATTTCGGAGATTAACCGAGTAGTGTGACAAATCATATACTAGCGAAGACGTTTGGCTGCCCAAGCCAGAGCACAGCAAGTTTTCTCAAGCATAGTGTACCGAGTGTCACAGTCGGTGAATTTCTTGCTTAAGTAGTAGATGGCAGACTTTTTTCTTTTTGTTTCGTCTTGTAGCCCAAGTACACAACCCATGGAGTCTTCCAAGACTGTTAGGTAGATGATTAATGGTCTTCCCTCTACTAGAGGAGATATAATTGGTGGATTCAACAGATACTCCTTGATACTATCAAGTGCTTTTTGGCAATCTTCCGTCCATATGCAGGTTTGATCTTTTTTTAGTAGTTTGAAGATTGGCGTGCATGTCGCCTTCATGAGGGATATGAATCTTGAGATGTAACTCAGACGACCCAAAAATCCTCTGACCTGTTTCTCAGTCTTCGGTGAAGGCATTTCTTGAATGGCCTTGACCTTGTCAGGATCAACCTCAATTCCTTTCTGGATGACGATGAACCCTAAAAGTTTTCCCGAGCGGACACCAAACGTGCATTTGTTGGGATTCAAGCGGAGTTTGTACTTTCTCAGATGCTCGAATTGTAACGCCCCGGTTTTGTCTTATTTATTTAATCGAGTCGATTTAATTATTTTTGTTTTATATTATTTTATTCTTGACTTTTATTTTACAATATATTATTTTCATCGTTGTTTATGTTTTATCGCATTTTGAGAGCGTTTGCGAGATATTTGAGCTGAGGGGTAAAATAGTCTTTTAGGAGTTTAGATATTTTATATAAGTAGAGATTAGAGGAAAATAGAGAGAAAGGAAAGAAAAAGGAAAGAAAGAGAAGGGAAGGATGAGGAGAGAGAAGAGGAGAAAGAGGAAAAATCGACATAACTCCGTTTCAAGCGCGATTAATCGGGTAAGGGTGAGAAGTTTCAATTATATCTTGCTTGTGTATGTATATGTGTTATTTTTTGTAATTGTTTTGGTTGTTTCACCACTTTTCTTACCGATTGGAATTAGGAGCAATTGATAGAAATCGATGTTTTCACGGATGAAATTCGATATAAACTGCGTAGAATACTTGTTGTTAGGTTGGGATCATGTTTTGGTTGTTATAGCATGAATTGGAAGTGTTTGGGGTGGGAGAATGATGATTTTGGACCCAAATGACCGATGTTAGTGCTGCTGGGTTTTTCTGGTTTCGCAGGTTCGCACTGGGAATGGCCAGCGAAGGGGAGAGCGAACGTTCGCATGAGGTTCGCACTGCGAACGTTATGTTGTTTTTCTTTCTGCCACGGTTCGCTGGGGAGTTCGGACTGCGAAGGGGACAACGAAGGTTCGATGGGAGTTCGTACTGCGAACTGTAGGCTATTTTCCTTTCTGCCATGGTTCGTTGGGGTATTCGCACTACGAATGAGGAAGCGAAGGACTCGCTAGGAGCTTCGCATTGTGAACATGACAGCTTTTTCCAACTTGTTTTCTTTATAACTTGTGATCCGTAAGTCGGTTTGAGATGCGGTTTGATGCATTGGAAAACTTTTGGCATGTTCTTTCTTATTTAAATGGTTTTGAGATTGTTGGCCGATTAAATTATGTCGGGGGTTTGGAAATGTGTCGTTTGGTCGACTTTTACCGTCATAACTGTGTGTAATTGATGTGTTATCATGCAATATACTTTTGATATACATCGTATGACTTGAGTGTCGATATGTGATATGAATGCATTTGATTAAATGATGTGATGATGGTTTGTGGCCTTATGGCAAGTAAATACATTGTTTTGGGTTAAACTTCGATGCATGATTAATGATATTGTTGTGTGGTAAAATACATTGTTTGATTGAATATCAATGTATGTTGTTATGATGTGTGGTGGGTAGCCTTTGTGGTGCGAATCCCTTGTGGAAGTAATTGTGATTGCATGATTATTGTGGGTTGTGATGAAATGCATTGTTTGAAGTGTTTTCGATGCATTAATAATGATGATGAGATAATTCATATGGTTGAATTGTGAAGATGCATTTGATTGTCATGAGTTCTTGTGTGTTAAGCATCATGATATGCATCTTGTGATGTCGTGTACCCTAGTGGGTGTGAGCGATGAATCGATTCCAGAGGGAATCCGATATAACATCGTGAGCCTTATACAAAGAGGACTGAAAGTGATGATTATAGACGATCGTGAACCTTATACAAAGAGGACCGAAAGCGATCGGATCGTGAGCCTTATACAAAGAGGATCGAAAGCGATCCATAAACGTCGTGAGCCTTATACAAAGAGGACCGAAAGCGACGGGGAACATCGTTTGCCCGACGGGGAGTTACGCTAAGTAACAAGCGATGGTTCCAATAGTTCCTGAGTGAACTAGTGTTGAGATGATGGATGGATGGTACCGCATATGCATTGCATAGAGTCATTGTGTCGGTCTCTGTGCATTTGCATAAATCATGAATGGATTGATTATGTGTAAGAATTGTGAATGGATGCATTATGTGTGGAAAATCATGAATGGATTGATTATGTGTGGAAATTGTGAATTAATTGATTATATGTTGAGATTTATGTTTGAATTGGTGAATTGATGTGCATATGTGATAAATGCATTGGTTGTGGATAATATGTCTTATGTGTAGGCATGTGTTATGTGATGTGGCGGTGTGTTTCCATATGTTGTGACTTTGGTGTGCCTTATGTGCAAATATGTGATTATGTTGGATAATTGATATATGTTATGTATATGTGGCATGATATATGTATTAGTATGTGATGCTTGTGGTGAGAATAACTGTGCATGTGAACTATTATGTGTTTGCATATTATTATGCAATCTTGATTTAGTTGTTATTTCTCACCCTTCTGCCGTGGTTTGTCGCTCTATGAGGCAATTGCAGATTTGTAGTCTTGGAGGCTTTTGTGAAGATTAGTCCTCCGTTCTTTTGTCGGTCTTGGTGTCTGCTCTGATACGTAGCACGGGAGTCGGGGAACGATTATGTTATATATGTATACCTTTGTTAGATTTATTTTGTATTACCTTTGTAGGTATATTTTGGTGTTATAAAACAATTTATTTTGTAAAACAAGTCAGTTATTGATCTTTCCGCTTTATTCCATAATTGAACTTTCCTTTTATATGGAAAAAGTTTCTCTTTGATGTTATCCCAGTTTGTGTTATGTATCAAATAATTGAGCAGGGTTTGTGTTTTCTTTCTTTAAATGTGGCATCCTTGATTCTGTCGGAAAAATAAATTTTTAGTTACTCTGATTTATTTATGTATTATTTATTCGCGATGGGAATTGGGGTGTTACATTAGTGGTATCAGAGCAGGTCGGTCCGTCCGGCCAAGTTGTTGAGTCAGTTGGTGTGACAGTTGAATACTGTCGATGTTGTTTATTCCTTAGTACGTGATATGTGTGTGAAACACTGTCAGTGCTTTCTAGTTTTCTAATCCTTTGTCTTCAGGTGTGAGAATGAGATAAGTGGGGGAGAAGCTGGTACTTCTCCAAGTTGCTTCAGGTGTAGAGCATTGGCTCAGTGTGTTGTGAATTGCAAGATTGTAAGTGCTCTTTGGACAGTGTGGTTCCCGGTTCCAGAGGGGATGCGGAGGTAAGGTTTATGTTGACTAAGGATTGGTGCCTTAGGTAGTTTTGTGCACAGGATGCAAGAAATGCTATTATAGTTTGGTAAAGACGGTTTATGCCCCATCATGATTGTCGGCTGTCTATTGACAAATTGAGGAACTGATCACCCTTAATCTCTTGTTGATAGCAGAAGGGAATTGTGTTGGATGGAATAGATGTGTCTTTCCGACTTTGATAGTGTGTGAAATGAATTGCTTGGATTTAAGAAAATGGTTACAGATCATTTTGTTAAATCGATGAAGATTCTAATACCGGAAGATGAAATGGATTAGAGATTTTGGTATGTTGGTCCAGTTGGGAAGTCATTGAGAGAAAACGATTGGGTATCGTTAATGGTTGTTCTCAGAGAGTAGAGTGTGAACTCAAATTTGGAAAAGGTGAAGATTTGAGGTTTGGATCTGCTAAGTACGTAGAAGAAATTTTAGGAAGTGAAACTCAGATGGATAGAGCGGTGGGAAGATTTACTGGAAAAAGGGATCTGTGAGACCAAGTGTGTCGTCTTAGAGAGCTCCAATATTGATAGTAATAAAAGGGAATGATGATTGAATGGAATAACAAGCATGATGTGTATGACGGTATTGAGACTATGGAAAGCAAAACTTAGAGTTCTGGTGAGGTTTGGATTCTTTGGAATTTTAGAGCATTAATGGAAATTTTGAGAAGACCTTAGGTGTGGATGTAATATTTGAGAGTTCTTTTGGGTTGGTTGTTGCTACACGTTGGGAGTTATGGAATTGGGGCTGTTAAGAGAAGAAATTGGGTATGGATTACTGGCAGTTGAATAAGGTAACGATTGAGAACAAGTGTCCACTTTCATGAATAGATTACTGGAATGGTTTGGTTGAGTTTGAGTGGAGTTGCAAGTGTTTGGATCGTTCGATAAGAGTGGTGAATTGTGTAAGTTGAGGCTTTGATCAAATTGATGTGACTGGTTATGTTTGTTATCATCGGGATAGGCTGTTATTTACTCGGTTAAACTTGTTTGTGAGCAACCAGTTACCCAGTGGAAGATTTTGTAAAAGCTTTAAGAATTTATACCTTTTGGAATTTGGTTGGGCATTACAATGCACAATGATGTTGTTCGGTGTTAGTAAGGTGTCTGGAATGTTTGTGGAGTGGATGAATCGTATATTTCATATTTAATTGGATAAGGTCGTAGTGGTTTTGATTAAGGATATTCAGATCTGTTATAAACTCATAGGAAGAACAGGTAGAGTGTTTGAGAATTGAATTACAAGTGTTGAAAAGAGACGAAGTTTGATGCTAAGTTATTCAAGTGAGAATTTGGGTTGAAAAAGGTTAGTTTTCTTAGATATGTTATTTCAGATGAGAGTATGGTTAAGGATTCATCGGAAGTAGATGCAGTTCTACAGTGAGAGGCTCCGAAGTCAGTTAAGGAGATTAGAAACTTTTGGGCTCAGTTGGTTGTTACTGCAAGCTATGAGAGACTTTTCTAAGTTCGTACTTCTGTTATCTCAGTTGACTTGCAAAGGGTGAGTCGTTTGTTTTGGATGTTCGTTGTAAGGAAAGTTTTAGAGAGCTAAAGTAGAAGTTGTCTACGACTCCAGTTTTGATTCTGTGTGATCCTAATAGACCGTTTGTGAGGTATTGAGATGTGTCTTTGATGAGTTTAGTCAGTGTGTTAATGCAAGATGGTAAAGTCGTGGCTTATGCTTTACGACAATTAAGGATTCATAAAAGGATCTATACTATTCAGGATTCGGAATTAGTTGCGGTTGTATTATGTTGGAATTTTTGGAGGTATTGTCTTTATGGTTCGAGGTTCGTAGTGGTTAGTAATCACAAAGAATATTGAGTACTTGTTTGGTCTGAAGGAATAGAGTATGAGACAACGAGGATGGTTAGAATTCGTGACGAGTTATGAATTTGGCTTAGACTATCCTTCGGAAAAAGCTAAGGTTGTGCCTGATGAGTTAAGCCGAAAGTTTTTACGTAAGTTGTTTTGATGGTCAGAGAATTAGAATTATTTGAGCAGTTCAGAGACTTATGTATGGTGTGTGAGATAACACAGTAGAGTGTGAGGTTAAGTATAGTAAAGTGAACAGTGATTTTTGGAGAATATGAGAAAGAGTTAGACTTTGGACATGAAATTGGTAGTTTTAATGGTTATGAGTAATCAGAGTGCACAACGGAAGCGTGATGTGGCACATTTCGTATATGCGTGTGTGACTTGATAGAGTTCAAAGGTCGAACAGTGGGAAACGGTAAGAATGATGAGACCGTGGGATGTTCTATAATGGAAGTGATAAGTGGAAGGTTTCAATATTAATCAGGTACTAATATGTAGTTGGGTGTTTTGGTCGTATGTTCAATTGGCGAATCGTAACATTGTTGTAATATTGTTGTGTGACAAGGATGTTTGGTATACTGGTTTGGTCGAGGTTGTTGAAATGATGTTGGGTTGTGGAACTTTATGTTCTAGTTTGTGTGGTTGCCTCGTTTCCATGGTGAGGGTTCGAGTGTGAGAGGATAATTCCTTTGTGGGGAATTAGAGGGGTGTTACCTACGGTGATGGTAACGATCTTGTTGTGTTCTGGTTCAAGAGTGAACCTGTGTGTTCGTAACTTGGGTATTCCTTGAGTCGTGAGTTGGTCGTCAAGTGCATTGTATGGGCTTTGCATATTGTCGTTGTAGTTGTCGTCGTTGTCGTGTCGTTGTAGTAGTTGCTGTTAGTGAGGTGGTTTGTCAGTTTGTGTTATTCATTGTGTGCTTTTGTGGGCATGTTAGTTTGTTGGTCGGATGCGAGAGTCGTATCTGGAGTTGTTGGTATCGGTTATATTTTCGAGGACGAAAATTTCTCAGTGGGGGAGAATTGTAACGCCCTGGTTTTGTCTTATTTATTTAATCGAGTCGATTTAATTATTTTTGTTTTATATTATTTTATTCTTGACTTTTATTTGACAATATATTATTTTCATTGTTGTTTATGTTTTATCGCATTTTGAGAGCGTTTGCGAGATATTTGAGCTGAGGGGTAAAATAGTCTTTTAGGAGTTTAGATATTTTATATAAGTAGAGATTAGAGGGAAATAGAGAGAAAGGAAAGAAAAAGGAAAGAAAGAGAAGGGAAGGAAGAGGAGAAAGAGGAAAAATTGACATAACTCCGTTTCGAGCGCGATTAATCGCGTAAGGGTGAGAAGTTTCAATTATATCTTGCTTGTGTATGTATATGTATTATTTGTTGTAATTGTTTTGGTTGTTTCACCACTTTTCTTACCGATTGGAATTAGGAGAAATTGATAGAAATCGATGTTTTCACGGATGAAATTCGATATAAACTGCGTAGAATACTTGTTGTTAGGTTGGGATCATGTTTTGGTTGTTATAGCATGAATTGGAAGTGTTTGGGGTGGGAGAATGATGATTTTGGACCCAAATGACCGATGTTAGCGCTGCTGGGTTTTTCTGGTTTTGCAGGTTCGCACTGCGAATGGCCAGCGAAGGGGAGAGCGAACGTTCGCGTGAGGTTCGCACTGCGAATGTTGTGTTATTTTTCTTTCTGCCACGGTTCGCTAGGGAGTTCGCACTGCAAAGGGGACAACGAAGGTTCGCTGGGAGTTCGTACTGCGAACTGTAGGCTATTTTCCTTTCTGCCATGGTTCGCTGGGGTATTCGCACTGCGAATGAGGAAGCGAAGGACTCGCTAGGAGCTTCGCATTGCGAACATGACAGCTTTTTCCAACTTGTTTTCTTTATAACTTGTGATCCGTAAGTCGGTTTGAGGCGCGGTTTGATGCGTTGGAAAGCTTTTGGCATGTTCTTATTAAAATGGTTTTGAGATTGTTGGCTGATTAAATTATGTTGGGGGTTTGGAAATGTGTCGTTTGGTCGACTTTTACCGTCGTAACTGTGTGTAATTGATGTGTTATCATGCAATATACTTTTGATATACATCGTATGACATGAGTGCGGATATGTGATATGAATGCATTTGATTAAATGATGTGATGATGGTTTGTGGCCTTATGGCAAGTAAATGCATTGTTTTGGGTTAAACTTCGATGCATGATTAATGATGTTGTTGTGTGGTAAAATACATTGTTTGATTGAATATCAATGTATGTTGTTATAATGTGTGGTGGGTAGCCTTTGTAGTGTGAATCCCTTGTGGAAGTAATTGTGATTGCATGATAGTTGTGGGTTGTGATGAAATGCATTGTTTGAAGTGTTTACGATGCATGAATAATGATGATGAGATAATTCATATGGTTGAATTGTGAAGATGCATTTGATTGTCATGAGTTCTTGTGTGTCAAGCATCATGATATGCATCTTGTGATGTCGTGTGCCCTAGTGGGTGTGAGTGACGAATCGATTCCAGAGGGAATCCGATATAACATCGTGAGCCTTATACAAAGAGGACTGAAAGCGATGATTATAGATGATCATGAGCCTTATACAAAGAGGACCGAAAGCGATCGGATCGTGAGCCTTATACAAAGAGGACCGAAAGCGATCCATAAACGTCGTGAGCCTTATACAAAGAAGACTGAAAGCGACGCGAAACATCGTTTGCCCAACGGGGAGTTACGCTAAGTAACAAGCGATGGTTCCAATAGTTCCTGAGTGAACTAGTGTTGAGATGATGGATGGATGGTACCGCATATGCATTGCATAGAGTCGTTGTGTCGGTCTCTGTGCATTTGCATAAATCATGAATGGATTGATTATGTGTGAGAATTGTGAATGGATGCATTATGTGTGGAAAATCATGAATGGATTGATTATGTGTGGAAATTGTGAATTAATTGATTATATGTTGAGATTTATGTTTGAATTGGTGAATTGATGTGCATATGTGATAAATGCATTGGTTATGGATAATATGTCTTATGTGTAGGCATGTGTTATGTGATGTGGTGGTGTGTTTCCATATGTTGTGACTTTGGTGTGCCTTATGTGCAAATATGTGATTATGTTGGATAATTGATATATGTTATGTATATGTGGCAGGATATATGTATTAGTATGTGATGCTTTTGGTGAGAATAACTATGCATGTGAACTATTATGTGTTTGCATATTATTATGCAATCTTGATTTAGTTGTTATTTCTCACCCTTCTACTGTGGTTTGTTGCTCTATGAGGCAATTTCAGATTTGTAGTCTTGGAGGCTTTTGTGAAGATTAATCCTCCGTTCTTTTGCCGGTCTTGGTGTCTGCTCTGATACGTAGCACGGGAGTCGGGGAACGATTATGTTATATATGTATACCTTTGTTAGATTTATTTTGTATTACCTTTGTAGGTATATTTTGGTGTTATAAAACAATTTATTTTGTAAAACAAGTCAGTTATGGATCTTTCCGCTTTATTCCATAATTGAACTTTCCTTTTATATGGAAAAAGTTTCTCTTTGATGTTATCCCAGTTTGTGTTATGTATCAAATAATTGAGCAGGGTTTGTGTTTTCTTTCTTTAAATGTGGCATCCTTGATTCTGTCGGAAAAATAAATTTTTAGTTACTCTGATTTATTTATGTATTATTTATTCGCGATGGGAATTGGGGTGTTACACGAATAACTTTGACAAGTGGGTCACATGCTCCTCTTCTGTTTTAGATTTGGCAATCATATCATCGACATACACTTCGATTTCTTTGTGCATCATGTCATGAAACAGAGTAGTCATGGCCCTTTGATAGGTTGCCCCGGAGATCTTCAAATCGAACGACATTACCTTGTAACAAAAGTTGCCCCATGGGGTGATGAATGAAGTTTTCTCCATGTCTTTCAGAGCCATTTTGATTTGGTTATAGCCCGATAATCCATCCATGAGAGAGAAGACTTTGAACTTTGTTGTACTGTCTACCAGCATGTCTATGTGCGGTAAGGGAAAGTCATCCTTTGGACTGGCTTTATTCAGACCCCTGTAGTCTACACACGTTCTAAATTTTCCATCTTTTTTCGAAACTGGCACTATGTTGGCCAACCATTGAGGATATTCTGAGGTGGCGAGGAAACCTGCATCAATTTGTTTCTGCACTTCCTCTTTGATTTTGATGGCCATATCTGGATGAGTCTGTCTCAACCTTTATTTTACCGGCGGACATTCTGATCTTAATGGTAAATAATGCTCTACGATGCTGGTATCCAACCCTGGCATGTCCAGATAGGACCAAGCAAACACATCTAGAAACTCTTTGAGAAGTTCTATCAAGCTTTCTTTGATAGTCGAACTGAGTAGTGCTCCAATCTTGACTTCTTTCCTCTCTTCTTCTGAACCTAAGTTGACTGTTTCCAAAGGCCCTTTATGAGGTTCAATGGACCTTTCCTCTTGTCTGAGTAATCGGGAGATCTCTTCTGGAATTTCTTCGTCTTCTTCTTCTTCAGCTTCAAATACAGGGAATTCAGAGTTGGGAGAAGGCATTGGAGCGTATGTTTCAATGGGGTTTAAAACAAGCAATCTGCATGGCGTGATGATTCATTTTTAGAAGAGATGGAGAGAATGCAAGAGTGTGTACAGTATATTTTCTGAAAAATGCTTGTTATTGTTATTTAGAGTTGTTTTTAGGATTACCATTTTCTGAAAAAAAAACAAAAAGTGAAAACAGCAATAAATGCAGGAATGACAGAACGACGTTATTTATTTATGATTTTGTCGATTCTTGAAACTACAGCCCTATAAAATAAAACTCTGTCGCTTTGGGCGAAGCGAAGAGAGACACTTACAGAAAGTGAGCCCTATAAAAACATCCGTTTCACCTGGGGAAGATGAAAGGTTAAAACAAAGATGGTAATTACTTAGACTTATGGACGACTTTCGGGACATCGACAGCAACCCATTGGCGGCAAATTCCTCGGTGAATCACAAAGTCTGGTACCTTCTTTCTTGGTTTGTCCTAAAAAATGACACTGATTTCCGGAGGAGCAGGATCGTTGGAGTTTTCCTCCTAGGCCGAGTTGTCTTAGACGAACTCTTCTGTTGTATCTTGCACAGTGTTTTCACTCTCAGACGGATCTCCCCATCCAGTTGGCTGGATGTTTTTGAGCTTGATACGAGAGCTTTCAGGAGCGGTGTACTTGACCAGGAAGTCGTACTTGCCACTCGGCTGTCCTAAGGTGTCCCATACTTCGGTTGGAGTCTTCTCGATGACGTTGACCTCAGGAAAAGCATAGTTGATGAACTTTTGTCCTGCAATCTTTGCAGATTCATCGTTGTGCTGGATATCTTCAGAATGTTCTAAGTAACGATCCCATGATTCGATGGGGACACATGTATTCTTTTCAATATTACTTAGCTGATAAGCATCGTTTGGCTGACTCTTTTGCCCTAAGTCTTCTAGGTACGGCTTCCAGATAGGCAAGTCATCCAGGGGGTCAAAATAGTCATAGTAGAATTTGTCTTTCATCAGAGTGTCCTCCTCTTATGAGTTAGGCGGAGCACGACATCCCTCAGGATCACAATCTCCGTACATCATCTTGACATCTGATCTTGGTATATATCTCGAACTCTGCGTGGGAGAGAAAAATGGCGTATGCGCCTCTCCTAGAGACATATAACCGTCCTCATTGAGATAGGACTTCCACTCTTCATCTGTATCGGAGGAGTCACCCTCATTGATGGTGTGTACTTCTTGAGACACTGGGTGGAGGAAGCCTCCACTGTGGAAGAAGTCCTGAATAGGATGAAAACTTTCATCTTTAGTAGTAGTCTGGGTACAGGCTAAGGAGAAACCAAGACCTCTCTTCGTCTTCTTATCAGTAGGAATGACAAGTTGTCCCTATCCTTTTACGTCATTACCCTTGATCACTTCGAGAGCGTGTTTGTATAAGGAAATCGACGTCCCTTTCTATGATCGATTCTCATTGCTCACCAAGAGTGCTTGAAATTGGGTTCCAATGACTTCTTCGGATTCTACACAGGAAGATGATGATAAGTTGCTCATTATTAAGGCCTGCTCTCCGTATACTGTGACTAACTTGTCATTCTTGACGAACTTTAGCTTCTGGTGAAGTGTCGAAGTGACTGCCCAGCCTCGTGTATCCAAGGTCTTCCTAATAGACAGCTGTATGCTGCCCGGATGTCCATGACCTGGAAAGTGACTTGTAAAGTGTGAGGACCAATAGTTATAGGAAGATTAACTTCGTCGATAACTATTTTTCTAGATCCTTCAAAGGCTTTGACGATGACCTCACTGCCTCTCATCGGAGATCCTTGAAATGATAGTCGAATCAGAGTAGATTTTGGCATAACATTTAGAGCTGATCCTGTGTCTACCAGTACGTTGGCTAAAGCATCGTCCTGGCAGTTGAATGTAATGTTAAGCGCCATATTGTAATTTTTCCCTTCTTCTGGAAGTTCTTCATCACTGAATCCAAAGTTGTTGCAGGAAGTGATGTTGGAAATAATGCTGTCAAAATGTTTTATCGTCACATCTTGTTCTACAAAAGCTTGCTCTAAGACTTTCTGCAGAGCTTCCTTGTGAGCTTCGAAACTGAGCAAGAGAGATAGCACAGAGATTCTCGATGGAGTTTGCAACAGTTGGTCTACAATGTTGTACTCGCTCTTCTGGATGAGCTTCAACATCTCACCGTCATTCTTTGAAAGGTAGGGATTACTGGATTACCCTACTGGTTGATTAGGAACTTCTGTTTGAGGTTCCTTTTCCTTGGTGGGTTCTCCAACTCCTCTGTTGAAGATCCGGCCGCTCTGTGTGAATCGACTGATGTCAGAAATATTTATGATAGAGAGTAATGGAGTTTCCTTTCCATTTTCAATTGTTGTTGCACCGTACATGTAAGGGACAGCTTTATCCAATTTGTACGGTATTGGTCCTGGCAGATAGATAACCACAGGAGCCTTTTGATTTTTCTGACCATCGTAGTCGGCCTCAATTGGTTCGAGGTTGAAAATCTTTCTACTATCAAGAGGAACTCTTGATTCATGGAGTAGAGGGATTATGGCACATGTGTCTTTGGCCATTTCATGATTAGAGATTAAGATAATGTCTTTGCTTTGATTAGGGAGATAGTCGGGTATCCCGTTGGTCGATCCAAAACTTGAACTTGATTGGATCTCTTTATGGTCCAACTGATTTTGAAGAGTCGTTTGAGGTAGCATCATTGGTTGTTCTCTGAGAAAACTCTACAGCGCTCATAATTGTGTGGTGGCAACCGGCCACGTCCGCTTTATATGCAGTGCATCTTTACTAGAACTGTTTCCATCGAGCGGACATCCTGACTTTGATGCCTATCAGGATTCTCGTTAGTCATACTGATCTGTTGTGTAGCTTCATCCAAATAGATTGGAAGCCACCTGTGGTCCAACAAGTGTTGAAGTGTTCTTTGGATAAGTGCACATCCTTGGTCGTCTTTAGAACACACTTTACAGCCTTGATAATCACGTGAAGCCAGAAACCGAGCCTGACTTGCTTAGCGTGCAATTCTACCGGACTGTATTCATCAAGCGAATATCAAAGATCTGAATCATATTGACTTGATGGTTATTTCTCTCCTGATAGTCCTAAATCCATCCGAGATCCATCTGATGCTGGAGGGCTTCTTGTTCAAAAGAGCATCCCTGATTGCTTATTGAGCGGATCGGACAGGAATTGTAATTGTGCCGTGGCAGATCATGGTATTGGCTTTGCCTTGAGTGCATTGCCACCAAGTTGACGTACATTGCCAGAATGTTGTGGTTCTGAACAATGTTGGGATTTGCGTTAGCCATATTGACTTCACGGATTTGGTGATCTTGGATCCATCCGAGATCCATTTGCTCTTGTAGAGGTGATTGCACTATGGAACACCCCTGATTATTCTTTGAGCAGATATCACATTGGTGATAATTGTGAGGCGGTACATGACCGTACCCGCTCTGTCTACAATGCATCCTGGCCAGATTAGTTCATAATAGGAGTACATCGTGAATCTGATAACTGGGGCTAAATTCTTCTTCAATTAAATTTACGGCAGTCTTCTCATGTTGAGGCAACGGGTTCGTCTGAACATTTGGATTAGTATCTTTGAAAGATAGAACCCCATTCTTGACAAGCTTCAGTACATCGGACTTGAAGCTGAGATAATTTTCGATGTTGTGCCCCGTTCCTCCTTGATGGTAAGGGCAAGTTTGATCCCCTCTGAACCAAAAAGGCAGATTTTCTGGTACTGTAAGAGGAGACCTGGTTTGGACGTGCCCCTTGACCAGTAGAAGTGGAAATAAATATGCGTACAACATCGGTATAGGGTCAAACCCTGGTGGTCGTGTCGTACGATTGTTATTGTTGTAATGAGGACGAGCCTCTTGAAGAGGCTGTTGTGTCCTTTGCTGATACTGTTGTTGATTTGGTTGGCTCTGAACAATCTAAGGTTGATACGTTGGAGCTGGCGTAGGGTTGATAGCGGGAGTTACCACTGCTATTGGTTGATACCTTCGCCTTTGCTTTTTGAGAGAGATATTACCAATATCTTGCTCTTTTTTCTTTGGGAAAACACTACCGTATCTTTTGGTATTGCTTGATGGCTCCGCATCTTTGACCAATCGTCCTTCTCGGACTGGTTCTTCAAGGCGTACCCCCATGTTTACCATTTCTGTGAAGTCATTGGGCGCACTGGCAACCATTCGGTCTTAATAGAAGGAGCTCAAGGTTTTCAGAAAGATCTTGGTCATCTCTTTTTCCTCAAGAGGGGGACAGATCTGGGCGGCAATTTCACGCCATCTCTGAGCATATTCCTTAAAAGTTTGCTTGTCTTTTTGAGACATTGCTCTGAGTTGATCTCTGTCTGGTGCCATGTCCAGGTTATACTTATACTGCTGAACGAAGGCAGCACCGATATCTCTGAAAGTGTTGATCTTGGTGCGGTTTAAACCCATGTACCATTTGAGTGCATCACCGGTTAAACTCTCTTGGAAATAATGGATCAGTAGCTGTTGATTCTCTATCTGAGTTGACATCTTTCGAGCGTACATCACCAAATGACTTTGAGGGCAAGAGTTGCCCTTGTATTTTTCAAAGTCAGGCACCTTGAATTTGTGCGGGATTTTCACATTAGGGACCAAACAAAGGTCTGCGGCGTCCTTTCCGAATAAATCTTGACCGAGAATGGCATGCAGTTCCTTCTATATTTCCTGGAATTACTCCTGGAACTCATTCATTATTTCGTACATGTCTTCGTTTCCACCAGAAATTATTTCTGGAACCTGTCCTTCCGGGACAGTGTGTACCACGGGTTATGGTATAGTCATTACGGCAGTGACTCTTGGTGCTTCTATGCCCCAAAGTTTGTAACCTTTAGGTGTTGTTGTCATAACTCTTGCGTCTTCGCTTTCCCGAAGATTGTAACCTTCAGGCCCAACGGTTCCTGCTGCAGTTTCTGGGTCTTCAGTGGCCGGCGGGATGTATCCCTTAGGGACAAAGTTGATAGGCATGCTCCAGGGGTGATCTTTAGGCATGTTGTACCGAGGATCATATGTCTCTACTATGGGCGTAGATATGATCTCCGAGATCACAGTCCTTTGTTGTTGTCTCTGAGCTATTGCCAGGGATTACATGTCACTGTGAAGTTTTTTCAGATCTTCCTTCAGAGCGTCGATTTCTTGTCTCAGCTCCCTGTTCTCTTCCTCGAGATCGTCCATTTTCTTTTGTCGATTGGCCCAAGTATTGTATGAGTGAGACAGTTTGACTCTAGAATCGTGACACATACGTGAGACTCGAAGATAAGAAGAACGTGTTATGTGAGAATGATGAATGATATGCAATGATATATTTTTTTTGTTTTTTTGCTTTAATAAAAAAGAAACTTCAACAAATAGATTGCAAATATCATACAGTGGGGAGACCCCCTTTTTTTATTGAATTTGAAAGATTGCAGAAAGGGAAAATACAGTATTTTACAAAGTGCTGTAAAAGGAAATGTCTAAACTTATGGATCATGAGTCCTCTCTGAAGAGAACTCAGATGCTGGTTCTGGTATTTTCCTTTTCTTTGACCAGGGCTCTTCAGCCGTTGTCGGGTTGTCAGTCCTTTGCCAAGTGAAAGGAGCAAGCAAATTTCTTCGGTCTTCTTGATTTTCTATAACATGCTGCTCTAGTATCTTAATCAGAGCATCCTTTTCCTTTAGCAGTTCCTGAATCTTAGTACACTCCACATTGAGAATTCGATATTTGTTTTTCCAAGAGTTTTTCTCCTGTTGAACTTTGTTGAGAGCGACCTGGAGTTTTTCCGTATCAGACATAAAATAAAGGACAGATTCCTTTAACGGAAGAACTTCATGACGAGGGTAAGGCATCCTTAGCTTGAGTGCTCTAGTTTGTACCCAGTTGAGATAAGGTTCCATGAAGGTACATCTAGTCTTCCTAGAGACTCTCTTCCTTTCCTGTGAATATGTTGCCAGACATGCACTATTTCCTTCTATAGTGCCCTTTCATTTTCTCCTTCCTTAAAGAAAAGACCTTCCAGATGAACATTATGAGGGATATTCTTCATCGGGTATCCGAGTTGACGGCGAACTAAAATTGGATGATAGTTGATTCCTCCTTTAGTTCCTATGAGGGGTACATTAGGGAAGTTTCCGCATCTGTCGATGATCTTTATCCCCTCATAAATCCTATTATACCAATCTATGTCATAGTTGTTAAGAGACATGACTCTTTGTGACCAACGTAGAGTACTCTTACGGTCCCAAAAAGCAGCAAACTTGGGTAAATGGGAAGTGAACTGTAACGCCCCAAAATAATTATAATGTTTATTTAATAAATTATTATGATTATTCAGTGTTTGGGTCTACTTTGTGACGTTGATGAATTATGTGATTTGTGGGGTATCCTTGGGTTAAGGGAACTTTAAAACCGTAGAGTTAGTAAATTGATTAGATTATTTATTTAATAATAATATTGGAATAATTTGAATAATTAGAATATTATTTAGATTATTATTATTATTGTTAATTAAATAATTAGGAGACCATTAAGGGTAAGACGATAATACTGAGTGGATCATTTGAGGATAATACGGTAAACTCTAATTAAGGCCTAAAACACAGGTTTAACAAAAGAGAAATAAGGATTATGAGAATCAGTATTTTGCAACCCTAAGAAGTGATTGGAGAGTTGAGGAAAGGAGACTAGAACGAGGAATCAACCATAGAACCCCGAAAAATGAAGAATCTATGCTGGAAATTCGAGGTATGAGGGGTAATCCGGGTTAATATGTTTGATATGGGTTTAAGGTAGAGGTAATTGTGTGTTTTCGTTTTCTGATGATTTTGTGCTGAAATCTGTGATGAATCTGTGATGAAATTTCGTGCTTGTATATGTACGATTTCTGTGATGAATTCTGTGCGACTTACTGTAAATTTAGTGTGAATATTTGTTGATGCTGTGATGAACTTGTGGGTAACCAGATCTAAAAATCGAATTTGATAATAACCAATTCTAGACTTAGTAATTAGGGATACTTGATGTAAATGATGAAGTAGGATGAATAACATAGATCTGTGATGAATCGAAGCTAGTTTGAGGCTGATTTTGATAGATCGAAGGTGCTAGAATGAGGAAGTTTGCGTTCAGATGTGAGATCTGAGTTTTTGGATGGTCGTTGGTGATACGCGTAATGGGGGAAGTGTTACGCGTAATGAGGGGGCTTCCTAGGGTGATACGCGTAGCGTACGCACCCGTCCCCAATGGCTGACATGGCCCTTTGTTGGTACGCGTAGCATACGCGTATGGGGTTATAGGCAATACGTGTATGGGGTGTTGATACGCGTATGGGAACTAAAGGAAAATAGGGCATACACGTATGGGAAGGTGTACGCGTATGGGAAGTGCCTTACGGGTATGGGCTTGCCATTACGCGTAAGGGGAGATCTGAAGGAGAATTGAGAGGAAAACCCTCTATGTTGATACGCGTATTGGAGGGTGCAATACGCGTATGGGGTGGTGTGAAAAGTGAGCCATACGCGTAACAGGGTAGTCCTTACGCGTATGGGCAGTGGCATGGGCAGATTTTCCCGTTTTTGCGATTTCTGTCCCGATTTCGCTTGTGACGGAGTTTCTTTGAGACATAGGGCTATGATGTGATAATATGACACTAGTAACCTAGTAACAACGATGAATAGAATAAAAATCGGGGATTTTATGTGATGAACCAACTATGACGCATTGTGAGTTATAATGATGAACTTTGATGAGTGCGACTTGGTGTGATGTTATGATGTTTGTTTGATGATGAATTCATGAATGATGATGCAACCATGACGATTTTTAGACGATGTTTATTATGACGATTTTGCATCATGCATTCATGGCATAGTAGGACTTCGGTCCATTTGGTGGCTTCAATTCCATTGTGTGGATTGAAGTGTTTTATGACGTGCTCCGGTTCTTGTGTAGAATCGATCCTATTGGTGGGGATCTTTGGAGGGTGATGGCCCAGTGTCCATCTATTATGACGATGTTGGTACCACATGCATGAGTCTGATGTTGCATTGCATACTATGTGGCATTGCATGAGATTGTTGTGAATGATGTATTCTTGGCGTTATTGATGATTTGATATTGTTGTTGTGCTGTGCTTGATCTTTTACTCATATCTTATATATTGATTTCGTGATTACTCACCCTGCCTGTTTGAATGTTGCCTCCCCTTTTAACCAAAACATTTTGGGCCTCAGATATTATATAAGCCCCTTCGCGTTAAAAGAAAATCTCGGCGTGATCGCCATTTCAAATGAAAAGTCAACTGGGCCTACCCTCGTGTTATAAACCCCACTCTCACTCTTTTTCTTTAAACTTTTTGGGCCTCTTGAGAGAGTGTAAGACCCATCCCTTTGTACAGAAAACCTTTTTGGGCCTCAGTCACTTGTATAAGTCCCTCTGTACAAATTCAACAGTGCGCTCACTGATAAAACCTTGGGCCTCTCCTTGAGCTGTAAGCCCCAAATCTTTCTTTTTCAAAGCACTTTCTCCTTTGATTTTGAATATACTGTTGTTTTCAATCTTTCTTTGTTGAACAACTAACCAAACAGCATGGAAGCTCTACATCCGAGTAAGTGGTTATTGCTTTCAAGAAACTCTACTCCTAGAGATGAATGTATTCTCCGTGAATGGCATCTTTGAGTTTCTTCCAAATTCTTGAACTTTCCTGGCTTGATCTATTCTTTGTGAATAGTCTGTCTTGAATTTCTCGGGGTTTGGGGACCCACGGGCTTCCTAAAAGCATTGGCCTCCTCTTGGGCATCGTACAAGGACCCACAGGCTTCCTAAAAGCATCTGCCTCCTCTTGGGCTTAGTACAAGGACCCTACGGCTTCTTAGAAGTATTCACAGCCTCCTCTTAGGCTTCGTATAATGATCTCTTCCTCCGGGAATGATAGCCTCCTCTTGGGCTTCGTACAAGGACCGATCGGCTTCTTAAAAGTTTCCAGCCTCCTCTTGGGCTTCGTACAAATTGTCCCGACGGCCTCCTAGAGGTATAGGAACAGAACTTAGTCATCTCCATAGAACAGTCTTTTCAAGAGTCTACTACTGTTTCTCAAAGCATAGTACAAAAGATGAAACTCTAGACTTGGACAGTCTAATCTCCTTGAGTCTCAAAGATATTCTCAAGTGACCCCTTTCAAAATAGGAAGAAAACCCGTAGACTCGGACAGTCTCAATACCCTTCGGATTTCCCACTTCCTTAAAGAACAGGAATAACCCGGATCCTTGAATCGAAATCCCTGAGTACAACATTACTCATATAAGAACTGATTTTCTCTTTAAATCAGCATACTGGACCTGTCACTTAACTGAAACAGTAACCATAGCCTCCTCTTAGGCTTTGTATGATGATCCTTCTCTAGTGAAGTTAGACTCTCTCTTGGGCTTTGTACAAGGATTCTCCCCAGCGGAGTCAAACAACGTTTAGCCTCTCTCTCGGGCTTTGTACGAGACACATAAGAGACTCCCTCGTTGAGTCAATCACCCCTTACGCCTCCATCTCGGGCTTTATACGAGATACAAAAAGGTTCTTATTGAGCCAAACAAACAACGGCCTCCATCTCGGGCTTCGTACGAGATACAAAAAACTCTCTTGTTGAGTCAAATAGCCTTCATCTCGGGCTTTATACGAGATACTAAAAGACTCCATCGTCGAGTCAAAACCTTTTAGCCTCTCTCTCGGGCTTTGTACGAGACACATATTAGCCTCCTCTTAGAAAACCACTGGTTGATCCAATCAACCTTATAGCATCAAAGTCGTGCCTCGTTCACAGTACACGAACATCAACAACTCTTTCCCCTTCATCTAATCGCTGTAAACGGTAAGCCTCTGGATTATCTACATCCATGCCACTGTCCCTCTTTTAACATGAGAAATTCCTAAGGAAGGATGGCATTGCTCTAAACTGAGTTAAAGTCTTCTCCTTCAGGTTAAAATCCCCTATAAAGGAAATTATGGAATTACTAGGATCCGCATATCCCGGTTAAAGTAATCCTCCTTTACAGTCAGTCACCCAACAGTTGTGACAAACAGACCAAATATCCCCCTTTAGAGATGACAAGTTCTCTCTAATGTCAAAACCCTTTAGCTTCACATCTTGGGCTTTGAACAAGATACAAATAGACTTTTCAGCTTCATATCTTGGGCTTTGAACAAGATACAAACCACCTTTCACTTCACGTCTTGGGCTTTAAACAAGACACCAAAAAACACCCATTTCCTCCCATAGAATAGGAGGAACTACGAACGCTCTGATTTCCCTGTTTCGGTAAATGGAATACGTAGGCATAAGATTGAAAGAAAAAATCTTAGCGAGCACACTAAACGAAAACCCAAAATCCCATATTCTCATGTATCTATCAAAAAGCATCAGTCCTAACATCCTAATCCTTGTTCCCTGCCAGAAACTCGTCATTCTGTCAAAATAGCACAAGAAAGGCCCCACAACATTGATCGCATTCGTAACCTAACAGACCGCTGTTTAAACCCAGTATGCAAGCAGGGTTAATTGGAGACATCTATTTCCCTTCCTTATTCAGCTCACAATAGGACAGAAAATGAATCGACCTGTAGTAAACTGACCGCAGAGAGCGACAGCGCTTAAGAACCGCGTCCAAAATCGCTCGCTACATTCTGATATGTAACATCGGGTCGGGACGTTTGAGTCGAACGATTACGTTCTTTTGTTTTATGTGGACATGATGTTTTTCATGAGTTTTATTTGAGAAGTTTTGAACTATAAGAGTATTTGTTTAAACTTGATTTTTCCGCTGTGTGGTGTTTAATTAATTATGATGGCAAAAACCCGTGTGACGGGACAGGTGTATGTTTGAATGATTTTGATGATATGTGATACCCTTTTTGTGATGACACTCTGATTTCTTGTCGTGTTATTCGTGTTAATTTGTTAGGTAGAAAAGGGTGTTACATAAGTGGTATCAGAGCTGGTCGGTCCATCCGGCCAGGTTTTTACGTGATGTCAGTCCCTTGTCAGTTGACAAGTGTGTGTACACTGTCGATGTTTTGTTTCTTCTAACCTTGTTGGTGGTGTGCAGGATGGCTGGAAGAAATGATCGTGCTATTGCTGATGCTTTGGAATCATTTGCTAATGTAGTGGCGCAACTCAATCCGAATGGTGGAGTTCCAGATGAGTTTCGTGCTTCGGGGAAGTTTCAGAGGAATAACCCACCGACTTTTATGGGTACTCATGACCCAGCAAGTGCACACAAGTGGCTGAAGGCAATTGAGAAGTTCTTTCGGGTGATGGGGTGTACTGACGCGCAGCAAGGGCAGTTTGGAATGCATATGCTGGAAGAGGAGGCCGAAGACTGGTGGGATAACACCCATCAGAGACTGGAAGATGTTAGCACCGTGATAACCTGGGCTGTGTTCAAGCAGGAGTTTCTGGGCAAGTATTTTCCAGAGGATGCTCGTGGCAAAAGAGAAGTGGAATTCCTTGAGCTGAAGCAAGGAGACATGACTGTGGCAGATTATGCCGCGAAGTTTGAGACACTAGTGAAGTTCTGTCCTCACTAGGGGTGTTCAAAACCGAACCAACCCAATAGAAAACAGCAAACCAAACCAAACCAAACCGAAATCTCAAAAAACCGCATTTGGTTCGGATTTGTTCGGGTCATCTTTTAACAAAACCGCACGGTTCGGTTTGGTTTGCGGTTTGTATTTTGCAAATCGAACTAAACCAAACCAAACCGAATTATGTTACATCCCAAACTTTACTTATCCCACATCTAACCCAAAACTCAAGCCCATTATGTCTTAACCTTACAATTACGAAATATTTTCTCTTACTCACACTTAACTTTTCAGTTTTAATCTTCTCAAATCTCTCTTAATAGTATTGCGCATTCTTCTTATCTTCTTTGCCATGTACGTCTCACCACTTCTACACTAATCTCTCATCTCACATGTTCTTTCTTTTTCATCTTCTCATTTTTATGTTACTATTTTCTCTTCTAATTATCTTTTTATCGCACCTTTCTTCTCTAATTTCACATCCCTTATGTTTTTTTTTCATCTTATCTAATCTCCCTTCTCCTCTATTTTTCTATTTTATTATAATATTTTTGATATTACTTTATGCTACTATTTTTTTCCACTTTTGTTTAACTTGATTTTTGTATATTGAATGAAAACTTTTTGTCTAAATATGATGAGTTTTGCTATTATTTGGTAATGTATGAACGACTAAACACAAAGTTATGTTGTTCTCTATATAGGTAAATATCACTCATTAAAAATATTGTAAAAAACCGAACCAATCCAAACCGCATTGGTTTGGTTTGGTTTGGTTATGATTTTTTTTAAAAGCCAACCGAACCAAACCAAACCGCATGTTTTTTTCTCTTGCGGTTTAGATGATTTTTAGCGTTAAAACTGCCCAAATCGCATCGCGAACACCCCTAGTCCTCACTACAATCGTGCTGATGCTGAGATGTCTAAGTGTCTCAAGTTCGAGAATGGGCTGAGGCCAGAAATTAAGCAAGGTATTGGGTACTAACAGATTTGAAGGTTTGCTGATCTGATGGATAAGAGTAGGATTTACGATGCGGATAGCCGAGCTTGATCTGCTCACTACAAGCAGTTGAGTGAGAAGAAAGGGCAGTATAGGGGTAAGCCTTATATAACTTCAGCTGACAAAGGGAAACAGAAGGCTTCATAGGGGAAAAAGATAAGTGGGGGAGCAGCTCCCGCTTCTGGAAAGTGTTATAAGTGTGGTGAGCAAGGCCACCGTGCTGATGTGTGCACCAATTATGTGGTGAGGTGTTATAGATGTGGTAAGAAGGGACATAGAGCTACTGATTACAAGGAGGATGGTCCATCCTATTTCAACTGTGGTGAGAAAGGTCATATTAGTACTCAATGTCAGAAGCCGAAAAAGACTGCGACTGCTGCTCAGACTAGTTGCAGGGTGTTTTCTTCGAGTGGTGCAGACGTGCCAGAGAAGGACAACCTGATTTGAGGTACTTGTTTTATTAATAATATCGAGTTTGTTGCTATATTGATACTGGTGCTACTCATTCTTTTATCTCGCTTGAATGTGCTAATAGATTGGGTTTGAAGTTATCTGATATGAATAGTAACATGGTAATAGAAACTCCAGCTAATGGTTCTGTTACTACTACCTTTATGTGTTTGAGATGTCCTGTGATGATTTTTTAGAAGAGTTTTGTGATGGATTTGGTGTGCTTACCCTTGCACCAAATCGATGTAATCTTTGGAATGAACTGGTTGGAGTTCAACCGTGTTCATATCAATTGTTATAACAAGACTGTAGAGTTTTCTGAGCTTGGTGGGGAGTTGATGTTCTTGTCTACTAAGCAAGTGGACGAACTTCTGGAAGACGAAGCCTTGGTGTTTGCAATGTTTGCAATGTTTGCATCGTTGCAGATTGATCGTAAAGCTGCGGGTATGGAGTTGCCTGTTGTCTATGAATTCCCAGATGTGTTTCCAGATGACATAAGCGATTTGCCTCCAGAGCATGAAGTAGAGTTTGCAGTTGACTAAATACCAAGTACGAGTCTAGTGTCGATGGCTCCTTACCGGGTGTCCGCTTCTGAATTAAGTGAATTGAAGAAACAGTTGGAAGAGTTGCTTAAGAAGAGGTTTGTTCGACCAAGTGTTTCTTCGTGGGGTGCTCCTGTGTTGTTAGTGAAGAATAATGACGAAAGTATGAGGTTGTGTGTTGATTATCGGCAGTTGAATAAAATGACTATCAAGAATAAGTATCCACTTCCAAGAATCGACGACTTGATGGATCAGTTAGTAGGTGCCTGTGTGTTTAGCAAGATTGATTTGAGGTTGGGTTACCATCAGATTCGTGTTAAGCCTGATGACATTCTGAAGACAGCTTTCAGAATGAGGTATGATCACTATGAATACACTGTGATCTCGTTTGGTGTGTCCAATGCACCCAGTGTGTTCATGGAGTATATGAATCAGATCTTCCACGAGTATTTAGATCAGTTTGTGGTGGTTTTCATTGATGACATTCTGATATACTCTAAATCTGAAGAAGAACATGCTGAGCATTTGAGAACTGTGTTGCAAGTATTGAAGAAAAAGAAGTTGTATGCAAAGCGGTCGAAGTGTGAGTTTCCTTGGCCATGTGATTTTGAGTGGTGGAATTGTTGTAGATCCTTCCAAGATTGATGATGTGTTATAGTGGGAGACTCCGAAGTCTGCTACTGAGATATAAAGTTTTATGGGATTGGCGGGTTATTACCGCAAGTTTATTGAAGGTTTTTCTAAGTTGGCATTACCTTTGACTCAGTTGACTCGAAAGGGTCAAGCTTTTGTGTGGGATGTAACTTGTGAAGAGAGTTTTGTGGAATTGGAGAAGAGGTTGACGACTGCTCCACTGTTAATTTTGCCTAATCCGAATGAATCTTTTGTAGTGTACTGTGATGCATCGAAGATGGGTCTTGGAGGAGTATTAATGCAGAATAGTCAAGTTGTTGCTTATGCTTCCAGGCAGTTGAGAATTCATGAAGTGAATTATCCAACCCATGACTTAGAGTTGGCAATTACGGTATTTGTGCTGAAAATTTGGAGACATTATCTGTTTGGCTCTAAATTCGAAGTGTTCAGCGATCATAAGAGTTTGAAGTACCTGTTTAATCAGAAAGAGCTGAATATGAGGCAGAGAAGGTGGTTGGAATTGTTGAAGGATTTTGACTTTGATTTGAATTACCATCCGGGTAAAGCAAATGTAGTGGCTAATGCATTGAGCAGAAAGTCGTTGCATATGTCGATGCTTATGGTGAAAAAGTTGGAGTTACTTGAACTATTCTGAGATTTGAGTTTGGTGTGTGAAGCGACTCCTGACAGTGTGAAGTTGGGAATGTTGAAGTTGACTAGTGGTATTCTAGAAGAGATCAGAGTGGGACAACAATCTAATTTGAAGTTGGTTGACCAGTTGACATTAATTAACCAAGGTAACGGAGGTGAATTCTGAATTGGCGAGAATGGTGTGATGATGTTTAGAGACAGGGTGTGTGTCCCAGATGTTCCAGACATTAAGAAGAGCATTCTTGAGGAAGGACATCAAAGTAGGTTGAGTATTCATCCCGGTGCTACGAAGATGTACCAGGATTTAAAGAAGTTGTTTCGGTGGCAGGGATGAAGAAGGACATTGCGGAGTTTGTTTATGCGTGTTTGACTTGTCAGAAGTCGAAGATTGAGCATCAAAAGCCTTTAGGTATGATGCCGCCGTTGAGTATTCCAGAGTGGAAGTGGGATAGTATTTCCATGGATTTTGTGTCAGGATTGCCGAGGACTGCTAAGGGAAATGATTCGATTTGGGTGATTGTGGATAGATTAACTAAATCGGCTTATTTCTTGCCGATGAAGATTAATCATTCTATGCAGAAGTTAGCGGAGATGTATATTGAGGAGATTGTGAAGTTGCATGGTATACCTTTGAGTATTGTGTCAGAAAGAGACCCGAGATTTACATCGAGGTTTTGGAAGAGTTTGCAAGAGGCTTTGGGTACTAAGCTGAGGATGAGTTCAGCATATCATCCGCAGACGGACGATCAGACGGAAAGGACTATCCAATCTTTGGAGGATTTGCTGAGGGAATGTGTGTTGGATCACTGAGGATCTTGGGATAGCCATTTACTGTTGATTGAGTTCACGTACATTAATAGTTTTCATGCTAGTATTGGAATGGCGCCCTATGAGGCTTTGTATGGGAGAAGATGTAGGACTCCCTTGTGTTGGTATGAGTCAGGCGAGAGTGTTGTACTCGGACCTGAAATTGTACAAGAGACGACTAAGAAGATTAAGATGATCCAAGAAAGGATGAATGCTTTGCAAAGTCGTTAGAAGAGTTACCAAGATAAGAGGAGGACGACACTTCAATTCCAAGAGGGAGATCACGTGTTTTTTAGGGTGACGCCAGTGACTGGTTGTAGAGCGATTTTTTTGGTTTCGAATCACTATCGCTTTGGTACTATAGTTCGATTCATTTTTTTATCCTGTGAAGCTGATTAAGGAAGGGAAATAGATGTCTCCAATTAACCCTGCTTGCATACTGAGGTTAAACAGTCAAAACTGTTGGTTTGCAGATGCTATCAAAATAGGGGGTTCTTTTTTAGGGTTATTTTCTTAAGAATACAAGTGTCTGGATTATTTGCGAGGGTTTTTTTGTAAGATGTTAGGTCTGATGCTTCTTGATTGATGTATGGAGGTACTGGATTTTGGGCTTTTTGATTAGTATGCTCGCTAAATTTCTGCAATCTTATGCCTACGTATTCACGAAACAGGGAAATCAGAGCGATCGTAGTTCCTCCTATTCTATGGGAGGAAAGTGATTGTTTTGGTGTCTTGTTCAAAGCCCAAGACATAAAGCTAAAGGTGATTTGTATCTTGTTCAAAGCCCAAGATGTGAAGCTAAAAGGTTTGACTGAGAGAGAACTTGTCATCTCTAAAGAGGAATTGTTGATGTTTGTGTGCTGTGAGCAAGGCATAACTTTGATGCTAAAAGGTTGATTGACTCAACCGGGGGTTTCTTTATACAAAGCCTAAGAGGAGGCTAGAATTTTGGATTTTCTGGAGGAAAATGTTCTTTATTTCTTGTACAAAGCCCAAGATTGAGGCTAGAAGGGATTTTGACTCCGTTGGGGAGAATGTATCTTCTATAAAGCCCAAGATGGAGGCTGAAAGGGTTTGACTAAACAAGAGAGTACTTTTATATGTCCTGTATAAAGCCCAAGACGGAGGCTAAAAAGGTTGACTCAATAAGAGAGTCTTGAACAAGTGATTGATTCAACAAGAGAGTCTGAAGGTTGATTGACTCAACAAGAGAGTCCTTTCTACTCAACAAGAGAGTGATTTGTTGTCTCGTCGAAGCCCGAGATTGAGGCTAAAAGGAGATTGACTAAAAAAGAGAGTCTTTTATATGTCTTGTACAAAGCCCAAGACGGAGGCGAAAAAGGGTTTGGCTCAACAAGAGAGTCTTTTATACTCAGCAAGAGAGTGTTTTACTATCTGTATTGTACAAACCCCAAAACAGAGGCTAAAAGTTGACTCAACAAGAGAATCTTTTATACTCAATAAGAGAGTGTTTTTCTATCTCGTACAAAGCCCAAGATGGAGGCTAAAAGTTGACTCAACAAGAGAGTCTTTTATACTCAACAAGAGAAAGTTTTTCTATCTCGTACGAAGCCCGAGAGTGAGGTTAAAAGGAGATTGACTCAACAAGAGAGTCTTTTATATGTCTTGTACAAAGCCCAAGACGGAGGCTAAAAAGGGGTTGACTCAACAAGAGAGTCTTTTATACTCAGTAAGAGAGTGTTTTTCTATCTCGTACGAAGCCCGAGATGGAGGCTAAAAGTTGATTGACCCAACAAGAGAGTCTGAAAAGGTTAGCTCCGCTGGGGAGAATCATTTGTACAAAGCCCAAGAGGAGGTTGACTTACTGCTGAGGATTATTGAGATCCTGAAGCGGGTCCAAGTGTGGGGAACTCTCATGAGAGAGATCGGGTTTCTGCTGGAGATTGATCTAGAGTGATCGGTATTTTTTCCTATGTTTGAAAGGAACTTGAGAATGTCTTTGAGACTCAAGAGTTTTAGACTATCCAAGTCTAGAGTTTTATCTTTTGTACAATGGCCAAGAGGAGGCACGGGCATTAAGGGATGAGTATCAACCCTACAATGGCTGGAGTTTTGACGCGGGAAAGACTGCTCTAGCAAAGGATGACTAAGTTCTGTCTTATACCTTTAAGAGGTCGTCAGGGTCCTTGTATTAAGCCCCAGAGAAGGCATGGGAACTTCTAAGAAGCCAAAGGGTCCTTGTACAACGCCAAAGAGGAGGCGGGGGTGCTTTTAGGAAGCCTGTGGGTCCCTAAACCAAGAGAAATTCAAGAAATGCAATTCACAGAGAAGAGATCATTCCAGGAAAGTTCGAGGATTTGGAAGAAACTCAAGAGATGCCATTCACGGAGAAAAGATCATCTCTGGGGAGTTAGAGTTTCTTTGAAAATTTCTAAGGGTGACAGTCTGAGAAAAGGTTCACCGAGAATACTGCCTTTCTCTTTGTTCCATATTTTTTAACCCCAAGAGGAGGGAAGACTGTATCTGGAATCCTACGGGGGATCTAGTTTTGTTTGTATTTAAGAGTGACCAACATGGCTTTACTTAGTTCTAGACGTAGTTGCCGAGGAAAACTCTAAATAACTATACTAGCATTACACAGTGGATATGTGACAAGTATATAAAAGGATGTGAAAGAAGACTTACAGTGAAACAGCCCCACAATACAGTTTATATACATATGAAAGCGGATAAACACTTACCCGTTGTAGAGCTTCCATGTTGTTTGGTTAGTTGTTCAACAAAGAAATTAAAGAAAGTTTTGATGACAACATATATTTTAATTCAAAATCAAAGAAGAAAGTTATTTGAAAAGATTTTTGGGGCTTACAGCTCAAAGAGAGGCCCAAGTTTTAACGATGATTGGTCCATTGTTTTAAAAACTGTACAGAGGGACTTATACAATACGTGAGGCCCAAAAAAGTTTCTATGTACAAGGGGATGGGTCTTACGCTCTATTAGAGGCCCAATGATTTTGAAAAGAAAAGAAATGGGGCTTACAACACGAGGGTAGGCCCAGATGATTTGATTTTGGAATTGGCGATTGCTCCGAGATTTTTCTTTTAACGCAGAGGGACTTATACAATATCTGAGGCCCAAAATGGTTTTGGTTAAAAGGGGATTGGGTCTTACACTCTATTAGAGGCCCAAAGTTTTTGTATTTGAAAAGGAATGGGGCTTATAGCACGAGGAGAGGCCCAATTAGTTTTGTTAAAAAGGCGATGATCGCGCCGTTGTTTTTGAAAATACAGTGGGACTTATACAATGACTGAGGCCCAAAAAATGGTGTATTTACAAAGGGAATGGGTCTTACACTCTAATAGAGGCCCAAAGATTTATTTTTTAGAAGGAATGGGACTTACAACTCAAGGAGGAGCCCAAGGTTATTTGTTTGGCAACGGCGATTGCGCCGAGGTTTTTGAAAACACAGTGGGTCTTATACAACATCTGGGGCCCAAATCATTTTGGTTTCAAAAAGGGGTTGGGTCTTACACTCTATTAGTGGCCCATGAGTGTTTGAAAATGATTGATGAGGGTGGAATCGATCAAAACCCTAATTTCATCATTTTTAAAAGTGAATTCTTAAAGAAAATCAATAAAAAATGATAAAATACCAAATAATCTTGAATAAACAACTTGTGATTTTGGTTTAAGGTTTGAAAAATGAGGATTTAATCACAAGATGAATTAAAACTTATTTGGTTTTGATTTTTCAAGATGAATATTCACTTTTAAAATGTTTAAAAATAATAAAAAATGAATATATTCATAAAAATACCAACTACATTAAATAAATAATATAAATTTGATTTTTTTGTGGAATAAAATATTTCAACATTTTTGTAATTTTTTGCAAAAAGAACCAATAAAAAATAATTAAAATTGAGGGAGTTATTAATTTTTCAAATCATTAAAAATAATAAGAAAAATAATAAAATATGAAAAAGTGGTAAAAAAGAGGATCTGGGGCGAGGGGGATTCAAACCCCATACCTCTTGTGTGCAGTGCGCGCGTCCTACCACTGGGGTGGTGATACATTCGTGTATCAAACCCCAGCCATAAATATACAAGGCTTGCCTTGTTTTTGGCCTGGCCAAGGCAAGGCAAGGCAAGGTTTTTGGCAAAAAATGTGAAGCTTGTAACTTTCTCATTTCTCCATGGATTGGGACAAAATTTAGGTCTATCCTGCCTAGAATTTCACAAGGAATCCAATAGTGGTGGTGGTTTTCTCAGATGAGGTCCCCATTTTAAAACTCGATAGTGGTTTTGAAATAGGCCTCCATTTGCATTTTCGGTGTTACCTCATGGTACAGGCATGAATCACATGATGAATTGGTCCAAACACAACATATATAACATGTATGAGATATGTATGATCAGTGGATTTCAAATCAATGCATATTTTAAAGAGTTCAAGTTGAGATGCTTACCTCTTTGGCAGCTTTTTGGGAAATCTGTCAAGTGCCTTGTTCCATAAATGTTTTGATGCTTTGAACACTCTCAAATGATCCCTTAGAAGCTTTTAGGATGATTAGAATCAGCTGAAAACCTCAGGAATGGAAACTGGCCCTTTCTTGCAAAAGGGGCAAAAGTGATCAAAATAGCAACTCTCTGAAATGGTGTTCCAGATGTGGGGAACCATTTCGGACAGTTCAAGGATGATATTTGGAGTGTGTTTAAGGCTTTATCTGGTTTTGAAAGTGACTGAATCAAGACATGGCTTGAAAAATGCAAAAAGTCCTATTTTGAGGTTTTGAGGAGAGACTTTGTGGTTTTGGTGTTACAGGTCACTTGTGAGAGTTTGGACAGCTTAGATATGACATATTGGATGTGTTTAGATCATGACCTGTGATGGAATTGCCCTCTAACTCAAAAAATCAAAGTTACCTTGCTAAAGAAGGCATTTTTGCATAGAGAAAGAGATTTTGAGGAAACCAAGTGTTGTAGTGCTTTGTTGTACTTAAACTGAGCACAAATGAGCTCTATTTAAAGTAGAGCAAGTTTGTTTTGGCTGCAATAGTGAATGGCAACTACTGCAGAGGTTTGGCAAATGTTGATCAATAGGAATCCAAGTCTCCTTTAGCCATTGACTAGAGGTTAGAGCACAGGCCTTTGGTTACCTAGTTCAGAGATCATCCTTGACTCATTCAGTTGGAAATGTCTCAGTTCATGCCACCTTGGTGCATCCATTGAATGCTTCAAAACAAAATTGGAGTCTTGTCCCCTCTTTAGGGTTTTTTAGGTTTGGCATGCTATTTTTAGTTCCAAAGACTTTGGAAGCTTGGAGATCAGATCATCCCCCTTAGATTTGATCCTTAGATGTGTCCAAAATGATGACAAGGCTTGGAATTATCTGATCTTGCCAAATCGAGCAAAAGTGTAAAATTCTGCCTTGCCATGACAGTTGTAGCAAGGCATGTTGCAGCTGTCATAACTCTTAGCTCAAGTGGAATTTCATGGGGTTCATGGCCATTTTGGAAAGCTCTCATATGATACAACATGTGTGTGATCATAGTTTGTCTTGACACTTTTTGGATCCAAGTGAAAAATGACCTTACATTTTGGAAAAAGTGAAACAGATTCTGACTTAGTGAAAATTTCACTAAGTGTTGGAAAAAGTGACATTTCATGTTTTCAGCCATTTTGATCCAACAATAACTCAAAATCCATGATGAATTGGAATAAGGTGTAGTTGACACTTTTAAAGTATGCCATGAGAGCTACTAATCCATCTTTGGATCAGCCCAAATGGTTGCTTGGATCTCAAGTTATGATCCTTGGAAGTTGGTACCCTAGCCACTTTGTTCAATAACTTCGAAAATTTCTAAGTTTTTTATGGTTACCCCTTTTACAAGTTATCTCACTTTTCTTTGTTTTTCTTGATGAATGATGATTCCAATCACAAATTAACATCATTTTAGGGTTATGGGACCATAATTGATCAAAAAATCAAAAAGTCAAACTTTGACTTTTGGGCACAGTTGACTTTTTATCTGATGAATTCCAAACTGTGAGGTCCTCTATGAAATCAAGTCCTTGACCTAAATAAAACTTGATGGATTGATTTCATAGGTGTTATAGGGTGTATTGAATCATGTCCCAAGGTTTGGGAGCATGTCCTGGTCAAAAGTCAAAGGTACAGTTGACTTTTCTCGCGAAACCCTAACTGTGGTTCTGATGAACTTGAAACTTGTGAATCAAGCTTCTTGGATCAATCCATTGTTGCAAATGGATCAATGTAGTTTATTAGGTACCCTCAAATCATGTCTTGAGGTATTGGCTCATGTTTTGTCCCAAAAGTCAACTTAGGGGTGAGTTAGGTCAAGAAACCCTAATTCCTAATTTTTGATGAATGCATCCCCTGAGGCTAAATTGACTTGATGGTTGGGTCCATGATGTCCCTTAGAGTATTTTGGGTTATGCTTTCAAGAATTGGCTTATTCCCAGAGGAAAAATTCCATCTGGAGGCCCTGGTCAACCAAAACCCTAATTTGGTGACACTGGCGATCTTGAGGCTTAATCCACTTGGAATGTTGCGGCCTTGTGCTTGATCCTTGATGTGGGAGTCCTCTTGATCCATTGTGGATGTTTGAGAGGTTTAGACAAGTTGAAGATCATGTCATTTCTTGATTGATTCTTTGTCTAAGAGCTCTGAGAGGGCTTGAAACCCTAAGTTTGATTGTAGTGGATGCTGACCCATCTTTGGGGAGACTAATGAGGTATGATGGTTCATCCATATTGTGATGATGATTTGCACAATGATGGGAATCTTAGTGGTCAAAATTTGGGGTATGACACTGGTGTGGGTCGAGCTTTGAAGTCTAGGAAGCTCACTCCACGTTTTGTTGGTCCTTACCAAGTCTTGTAGAGGATAGGAGAGGTGGCCTATCGGATTGCTTTATCGCCGACGCTTGCGAATTTGCACGACGTGTTCCATGTGTCTCAGTTGAGGAAGTACATTCCAGATCCATCGCATGTGATTCAGATGGATGATGTACAAGTGAGGGATAATCTGACTATGGAAGCATTACCTGTGCGGATTGATGGTCGTGAAATGAAGTAATTGCGGGGTAAAGACATAGATTTGGTGAAGGTGTTGTGGGGTGGACCAGCGGGCGAAAGTTGGGCTTGGGAGCGTGAAGATGAGATGAAGGAGTCGTATCCGACTCTGTTTCCTTCAGGTAATTTTCGAGGGCGAAAATTCTTTAAGTGGGGGAGAGTTGTAACGCCCCAAAATAATTATAATGTTTATTTATTAAATTATTATGATTATTCGGTGTTTTGGTGTAATTTGTGACGTTGATGAATTATGTGATTTGTGGGGTATCCTTGGGTTAAGGGAACTTTAAAACCTTAGAGTTTGTAAATTAACTAGATTATTTATTTAATAATAATATTGGAATAATTTAAATAATTAGAATATTATTTAGATTATTATTATTATTGTTAATTAAATAATTAGGAGACCATTAAGGGTAAGACGGTAATACTGAGTGGATCATTTGAGGATAATACAGTAAACTATGATTATGGCCCAAAACATAGGTTTAACAAAAGAGAAATAAGGATTATGAGAATCAGTATTTTGTAACCCGAAGAAGTGATTGGAGAGCTGAGGAAAGGAGGCTAGAACGAGGAATCAACCGTAGAACCCCGGAAAACGAAGAATCTCTGCTGGAAATTCGAGGTATGGGGGGTAATCCGGGTTAATATGTTTGATATGGGTTGAAGGTATAGGTAATTGTGTGTTTTTGTTTTATGATGATTTTGTGTTGAAATCTGTGACGAATCTGTGATGAAATTTCGTGCTTGTATGTGTACGATTTCTGTGATGAATTCTGTGCGACTTGCTGTAAATTTCGTGTGAATATTTGTTGATGTTGTGATGAACTTGTGGGTAACCAGAGCTAAAAATCAAATTTGATAATAACTAATTCCAGACTTAGTAATTAGAGATACTTGATGTAGATGATGAAGTAGGATGAATAACATAGATATGTGATGAATCAGAGCTAGTTTGAGGCTGATTTTGGTAGATTAAAGGTGCTGGAATGAGGAAGTTTGCGTTCAGATGCAAGATCTGAGTTTTTGGATGGTCGCTGGTGATACGCGTAATGGGGGAAGTATTACGCATAATGAGGTGGCTTCCCAGGGCGACACGCTTAGCGTACGCACCCGTCCCCAAGGGCTGACACGGCCCTCTGTTGGTACGCGTAACATACGTGTATGGGGTTGTAGGAAATATGCGTATGGGGTGTTGATACGCGTATGGGAACTGAAGGAAAATAGGGCATATACATATGGGAAGGTGTACGCGTATGGGAAGTGCCTTACGTGTATGGGCTAGCCATTATGCGTAAGGGAAGATCTGAAGGAGAATTGAGACGAAAACCCTCTCTATTGATACGCGTATTGGAGGGTGCAGTACGTGTATGGGGTGGCGTGAAAAGTGAGCCATACGCGTAACAGGGTGGTCCTTACGCGTATGGGCAGTGGCATGGGCAGATTTTCCTGTTTTTGTAATTTCTGTCCCGATTTCGCTTGTGACGGGGTTTCTTTGACATATAGGGCTATGATGAGATAATATGACACTAGTAATCTAGTAACGATGATGAATAGAATAAAAATCAGGGATTTTATGTGATGAACCAACTATGACGCATTGTGAGTTATAATGATGAACTTTGATGAGTGCGACTTGGTGTGATGTTATGATGTTTGTTTGATGATGAATTCATGAATGATGATGCAACCATGACGATTTTATGATGATGTTTATTATGACGATTTTGCATCATGCATTCATGGCGTAATAGGACTTCGGTCCATTTGGTGGCTTCAATCCCATTGTGTGGATTGAAGTGTTTTATGACGTGCTCCAATTCTTGTGTAGAATCGATCCTATTGGTGGGGATCTTTGGAGGGTGATGGCCCAGTGTCCATCTATTATGACGATGTTGGTACCACATGCATGAGTCTGATATTGCTTTGCATACTATGTGGCATTGCATGAGATTGTTGTGTATGATGTATTCTTGATGTTATTGATGATTTGATATTGTTGTTGTGCTGTGCTTGATCTTTTACTCATATCTTATATATTGATTTCATGATTACTCACCCTGCCTGTTTGAATGTTGCCTCCATGTGGGTAACGTGCAGGTGATTAGGCTTACCTCCTTTGGCACAAGAAGATTTATTTTTGAAGCATTTTTTATTTCTCCTTCGATTAGAGGGTCTTGCTCTGATATGTAACATCTGGTCGGGATGTTTGAGTCGAACGATTACGTTCTTTTGTTTTATGTGGACATGATGTTTTTCATGAGGTTTATTTGAGAAGTTTTGAACTATAAGAATATTTGTTTAAACTTGATTTTTCCGCTGCGTGGTGTTTAATTAATTATAATGGTAAAACCCGTGTGACGGGATGGGGTGTATGTTTGAATGATTTTGACGATAAGTGATGCCCTTTTTGGGATGACACTCTGATTTCTTATCGTATTATTCGTGTTAATTTGTTTGGTAGAAAAAGGGTGTTACATGAACCATTTGTAAAGTAATGGTACACAGCATGTGATCATTCATCCGCTGTACAAATTCCTTAAGTGTACAGAATGATAAGCATCTACGAGCAAGGTTGGTATGGGGTTCCCAATCAGAAATATCTTAATAGCATTAGTATCGATGAAGTTATCGATGTTGGAAAAAAGGAATAACTCATATGTGAGCAGAACAAAGATATCTTCGAAAGCAATTATGTTTCCTACACTGGCAAAGTATAGAGCTTTCTCCATCATGAATTTAGCTGGTAAACCCGGGATTCCTTCCTTAGTGGTCATGTGAGTCCTGACTTCTGACTCGTCCAAATAGATTGCTCTTGCAATGGTTTGATCCTTTGGAATTTCTTCTAGTTCAGAAAAGGGTGTTTGGTCAGTGATGGGTAAATCAGTCAGATGAGAGTACTCCTCCAGTGTTGGTGCAAGTTGATAATCCGGGAATGTGAAACAGTGATAAACTGGATCGTAAAACTGAATTAACGTAGACAGGATTCCTTCAACTACATGGACCCGTAACAGAGACAGCAGTCCTCCATGCTTGGTTGTGAAAGCATCAGGGTTGGTAATCATCCTTACCAACCGTTTTAAATCCTCTAGTCTCGGAGCCTTGAAGGTGTACTTGCGCGTCTTTCTTCTACCGAAATCCATAACGCAATCTTTCTCTCTGATATTTGCAATTATTGTTTTTGTTTATTTTGAAAAACAAAGAGAGGAGAAAAGAGAATATTTTTTTCTTTGTTTAAGAGTTTTTTAAATGAATGCATTAATACAGCACACAAAAACATTGAAAAAACATGGGTTCAAGGGTTCAACGTCATGAGCATGGAGTCATGGCTCTACCCATCCCCAAAGGTTGTATTCTGGTCAACTTTTGTACCTGTAGAATGGGTTAAAGGTTATCAAAATCATTGATCCCCCTAGGGATATCAACAGCAAGCTGGTTCACCCGAGCGAGCTGTAGCATCCTAGGGTAATCTCATTTGAGTGTAGCATCGCGTATCAACTATTCCCGATAGTTACCGCACTACCAAATGGTCACGTGGTTAAAGTCTACTAAATCTTCAAGGTCATGGGTGCCGCACTGGGATAGCATCTATTTTCACGACGATTGTCGTTCAACATAGTATCCACATGGACCCTCACCTGATTTGATGGTCAATCAAAATCGCTTATTCGGGAATCACTCCCTGTAAGTCCACCCGTCTATGCCATCACCTATCTTAGGGTTCTCTCAAACTTTCCACATGCGTATCAATCGTATTCCCATTGACAAAAAAATAAACACAAATATCAAGTAGGAAAAGCAATATATACATATAGTATGTAGAAAATTTCTAACAACCTAGACCTCTTAGGAATTCTAATCCTAGTCCTAGATAGATAAAATGACTCCCCAGTAGAGTCGCCATTTTCCTGTAGCGTGCGATTTTTGTCGGTGACGTGACCACCTTATCGCCATGGGTTTCTCCTCACCGTAATGGTAGGAGTGGGGTGCTACTTTCTGATTTCTTATTTATCCTGTGAAGCTGGAAAGGAAAGGGAAGCTATCTAAAACTAACCTTGCACGCAAATGTTTAAATGAATAAATGCTCAAAGAGATTGGGGAGTTCGGGGTCAGGTTATACAATGGGGAATTATCAATTACCCATTCTATATGTGGTTATCCACAGGTTGTTAGCAAATTTCCTTATTGTTTTCTACTTACTGGTGTTTGTTTGTCGTAAATGGGAAAGTTTCTTCTTTGGGAATGTTTGAGAGAGTGTTTTAGTTGATTTTGGGTTTTTCGATGTTTTTGTTGAGTGAAGGTACTGGACCTAAAGTTTCTGATTGGTATGTGAAGGTACTGGACCTAAAGTTTTTGATTGGTATTCTCGCTAAGATTTCGCAATCTTATGCCTACGTATTCCCGTTAAAGAAAACAAGGAAATCAGAGCAATCGTAGTTCCTCCTATTCTATGGGAGGAAAAGATATTTGGTGTCTTGTTCAAAGCCCAAGATTAAAGCTAAAGAGTATTTGTGTCTTGTTCAAAGCCCAAGATTGAAGCTAAAAGGTTTGACTGAGAGAGAATTTATCATCTCTAAAGAGAGACATCTCGTCTGTTTATCACAACTGTTGGGTGACTGATTATAATGGAGAATTACTTTAACTGGGATATGTGAATCCAGCAATGCTATAATTTCCTTTATGAGGGATTTGTCCCGAAGGAGAAAACTTTAACTCAGTGTAGAGTAATGCCATTTTTCCTTAGGAATTTGTCATGCTAAGAGAGGGACAATGGTGTGGATGTAAATAATCCAGAGGCTTGTCACTTACAGCAATTAGATGAAATGAGGTTTACCAAGATAAGAGATGTACTACAGCTTGGATATTTGAATCAACAAGTGTGCCACTTACATCAGTTATCTGGGATTTAAGGTTTGTCTTAATTGTGTGATATACAGAGAAATGTATTCCTATAGAGAGGCTTTTGATTTCCTCTGAGGGGATGTTGGTTTTATTGTGTACCTTGATCAAAGCCCAAGGTTGAAGCTAAGAGATTGATTGACTCCACTGGGGAGGTCATTATACAAAGCCTAAGAGGAGGTTGGAAAAGAGTGACTCAACAAGAGAGTGTTTATCTATCTTGTGCAAAGCCCAAGATTGAGGCTAAAAGAGAATTGACTCTTTTGGGGATATCATTATATAAAGCCTAATAGGAGGCTGAAAGATGACTTTTCCAGGGAAATATTTTGTATGTCTTGTACGAAGCCCAAGATTGAGGCTAAAGAAGGATTTTTTATTCCACTGGGGAATATTTGTAGGTGTCTTGTACAAAGCCCAAGATTGAGGCTAAAAGGGGAAACTGACTCTACTGGTGAGAGGTTTTATCTGTCTTGTACAAAGGCCCAAGATTATGGCTAAAAGGAAATTTGACTCTACTGGAGAGTATGATTTGTCTTGTACAAAGCCCAAGATTGAGGCTAAAAAGGGATTGACTCTGCTTAGGGAGATTAATTCCCAAAGCCTAAAAGAAGGCTGGGAGGAATTGACTCCACTGGGAAGATATTTATCCATAGCTTAAGAGAAGGTTTAGAAGATTTTTGACTTTGCTGGAGAAAGTTTATATATGTCTTGTATAAAGCCCAAGATTGAGGCTAAAAAGAGAATGACTCAACAAGAGAGTGTTTATATGGTGTCTTGTACAAAGCCCAAGATTGAGGCAAAAAGAGAATGACTCAACAAGAGAGTGCTTTTACGAGATTGACTCAACAAGAGAGTGCTTTTAGGAGATTGACTCAACAAGAGAGTGATTTTATGAGATTGACTCAACAAGAGAGTGCTTTTAGGAGATTGACTCAACAAGAGAGTACTGAAAAGGTGATTGACTCAACAAGAGAGTGCATTTGTTTATCTTGCACAAAGGCCAAGATTGAGGCTGAAAGAGGTTAACTCAACAAAAGAGTGTTTTAAGAAAGAAAATTGACTCAACAAAAGAGTGCTGTTGATGCTAACTCTGCTGAGGAAAATCATTATACAAAGCCTAAGAAGTGGCTAGCTTCTATTGAGGATTATTGAGATCCAGAGGCAAGTCCAAAATGGGGAATCAACTCTTGCTGAGGATTACAGAAGAGTTGTGGTATCAGATGCCTTGAGTTTCTGATTTGGGATAGTGTTATCCTGATGATAGGCTGACCCTAGCTGGGGGAATTTAGGATGAAAGAATGAGTTTTAGAACTCATGAGGGTTTTAACTCTATTGGAGATTGATTAAATGACCAGGGTTTCTCCTGTGTTTGTAGGGAACTTGAGAATGTCTTTAAGATCCAAGAGGAGACTAGACTGCCCAAGTCTACTGGTATAGAAGAGTTTAACTTTGTATGATGCCCAAGAGGAGGCTGGTGCTTTAAGGGATGAGAATCAACCCTTAAATTGGTCTGAGGTTTTGACTCTTTAGAAAGACTGATCTAACAAAGGATGACTAATTTATGTCCTATACCTTTTAAGAGGTCTTCAGGGTCCTTGTATTAAGCCCAAGAGAAGGCATAAAAACTTCTAAGAAGCCGGATGGTCCTTGTACAAAGCCCAAGAGGAGGCTGAGGATGCTTTTAGGAAGTCCGTGGGTCCAAACCTAAGAAAAGTTCAAGAAATGCTTCACCAGGAATAATCTTTTCTTTAGTGAATAGTTCTAGGGTTTGAAGAAATTCAAGAGAGGTTTCACCGGGAATTAATCCTCTCTGTGGAGATGAACTTCTTTGACAATTTTCTAATAGTGAAAGTCTGAGAAAAGTTTCACCGGGAATAATGCCTTTCTCTTTGTTTCATATTGTATAAGCCCAAGAGGAGGCAAGACTGTATCTGGAATTCCTATAGGGAACTAGTTTTGACTGTGTTGAAAGAGTGACCATTGGCTTTATCTAGTTCTAGGCCTAGTTGTCGGGGAAAACTCTAAGCAGATAATATACATGCATATATATAGAGATGAAATATATACTGTATGTAAAAGAGGGTAGGAGGACTTACAGGTGAGCAACCTTCCAGCACAAACAAATATATATATGTGCAAGTATGTAAAAAAAAGCTTTTAAAACGTACAGGCGAGCAAGCTTCCATTGTAACAGCTGTATGGTTAGTTGTTCAAGAAATTAAAGAAATTTTTTATAACAAATATAAGTTTGAACCTTGATCTAAAGGGAAAGTTGTGTTTGAAAAGAAGATTGGGGGTTATACTCAAGGAGAGGCCCAAATAAAAAACAGTAATCGTACCGTTGATCTGAAAATTGTATCGGGACTTATACAATGACTGATACCCACAAAGGTTTTCTGTACAAAGAGATGAGACTTACAACACAAGGGGAGGCCCAGATGGTTTTCGTTTAAAAGGCGACGATCGTGCTGAGATTTTTTAAAATCGTATCGGGACTTATACAATGGCTGAGGCCCAAAATGGTTTCCTATACAAAGGGGTTGGGTTTTACACTCTATTAGAGGCCCAAAGTGTTTTGAAAAAGATTTGTGAGGGTGAAAATAATCAAAACCCTAATTTGATTTTAAAATGTATTTTAATTGAATAAAAATTCAATTAAAATGATCAAAATTATCAAACATGTGTGGAAAACAAGTTTTGATCTTGGATTAATGTTTGAAAAATCATGTTTCATTCATAGAATGATTTAAAAATCATTTGAATTTGCTAAATCAAGAGAAAGAAATATTTTTAAAAACAAATAAAAACATAATTCTTTACAAAAATACCAAATATATGAAATAAATAATATTTTTGTGAAATTTTTGTAGAATAAAATATTTTAACATTTTTGGGAATTTTCAAAAAAAGAACCAATAAAAAATAATTAAAATTGAGAGAGAAATTAATTTTGGAATTAATTAATAAAAACCATAAAAATGTGAAAAATAGCTAAAAAGATGAGAAATGGAAAAATGGTCTGGGTGGGTGTTGAACCCACAACCTTCCATCCAAACACACATGCGCGCTACCACTGGGGTGGTGATACATCCGTGTATCAAAACCACCCCATGAATATATATGAGAGTCCTTGTTTTTAGGTTTTTCTAAGGCGTCATGGCCTGGCCCATGCCCAAGGCAAGGCCTGGGTTTAGGCCTCTTGCATGAAGGCTCTAACTTCCAAATTTCTCCATGAATTGGGACAAATTTCAGGTGTATCTTGCCTAGAATTTCATGAGGAATCCAATGGTGCCCTTGGAATTTTCAGAAAATGTCCCTATTTTAAAATCCGATAGTGATTTCAAAATAGGCCTAGATTTGCATGTTCTATGTTATCACATCATACAGGCAGCAATAGCATGGTAAATTGGTTCAAACACAACATATATGAAAGAGAGTTCAAAGCAATGCATGATTTAGAGAGTTCAAGTTTTGATGCACTTACCTCTTGAAGCTTCTTGTGCTATCTGTCAAGTTCCTTGTGCCAGAAGTAATTTAATGCATTGAACACTCTTGATTGATCCCTTAGAAGCTTTTAGGATGATCAAAACCAGCTGGAATCCTCTGGAACAAGAATTGGCTCTTTCTTGCAAAAAGGGGAAAAAGTGACCAAGATAGTAACTGTAACACCCCACTTTCCCATTTTATAAAATATATAGTTAATATGAAAATAATCAGAGTTACACCCTAAAGTAGGATGCTACATCATTAAAACCAACAACAAAACTCTTTTCATTAATGAAATAAAACAACGAAAATAATTGTTTATTCAATTACGGCCATTTGCCAACAACATCAATACTCCACATAAATCGTGGTCCACCCTATTCAAATAAAAAGTGATACGTAACAAACAAATAAAGAATAACAAATGATAAAATTCCCAAAATCCTGTGTTACGTATCAGAGCTACTCCTAAGACTCAATCAAGCAACACGCACTTCATGCACACTCAAGTACCTGGATTATCTGTACTTCCGAAGAAACACGGACTCAACAAACAACAAAGGGGTGAGAACTACATTCAATAATTAAAGGTGTATAATACATGTTAAGAGTAGTAATCACACAACCACACATAGTCACATACTATCACGACACACTTGTCACTTACAATTATAATCCAATACACACATAATGATGCGATGTGACTCAACAACTGACACAATGCATGTGGTACCAATACACCACGGTTCATTCAATCGAACCCGATTCCTAATAGAATCTAGATAAATCACATACACCCCTACTTGGCAATGATATATCTCCACCATACTCCACATTGGAGTTCAGATGAATCACATACACTCCTCCTGAGCAATGATTCATCACCACCGGCACACCATGAATGCATGACAACAATTATGCATATAACACACATGTATAATATTAATCATACATCTTCACAATCCTCCTGATCACACATGAGATACCTACTCACCATAATACACACCACAACAAGAAATCCCTCACACGGCGTTAATTAGCTAATTCTCTAATTAATCCACATATATTCCATTTTTAATTATTTTCACCACCATTCCTAGTTTCAACAAGTTCTGACATCTATCCCAACCTCTCAGACCCAAAGGAACTGCATCAAACGTGAAATCGGGAAAGAAATTGCAGCATAGCAGAACTCTGCACTCTCGCTGGTCACATACGCGTATTGCCTTGTGCCGTACCCGTATTGCCCAGCTCGCTCGCCCATCCAGCTGCGTACTAGACGCGTAATGCCACCCCTACCGCCCTGTCATACGCGTATTGCCCTGCCTATTACGCATATGAGCAGAGACGTGTCATTCCCTCAAAAATTCAACTTTCAGATCTAGATACGCGTAATCCTTCTCATACGCGTAAGGCCAAGCTTCCATACGCGTACCATTACGCGTACGGGCAGAAGGCCGTGTCAAAAATGAGTTCCATACGCGTATACCCACGTAACGTTTTTCCATACGCGTAACAACCTTCCTGTTATGCGTAATGGCCCTCTGGCACACAAAGTCATACGCGTAACGCCTTCCCTGTTACGCGTATGGGAATAGACTGTGAAAAATACCCATTTTTCATATCAGTCTGAATTCTACCCCTCTACTCTCACTTCTAACAACCAAATCTCTCCTAAATTGGTTTCTACATTGATTTTAGGACCTGTAACTTTATCTTACTATCCTATTTCATTATTCTAGCAAGATTAACACCTACTGAACTACGATCGTTCTCTCAACCTGCAACACAACAGCTCTGCAACACAGATACAATCACACACCAGCAACAATGCAAAGTATACACGAAATTCATACTATCATTAACAATTTCACACATATTAACCACAAAATATTCATATCAGATTTAGAATTCATCAACAATACAGGCATACGAAAATCCTATGAGGGAAAGGACCCCTCACTACCCTTTCATGACATTATCACCTATATTGAACCCATTCTCCCCCCTTACCTCGAATTTGCTCAGAAATCCTGCGAAAATTGGTTGAGAATTCTTTCCCTAGCACCCTTGTTCTTCCTTCCCTAGCTCTTTCTCTTTTTACGTGAAACAATACAGTTATTCCTCTAAACCCTCCCTACTTCTGATTAATTATTTAGACTCCTCGTTCCCCCCCCAAACAAATTCTAATTAAATCAAATTTTTATTTAAAAATAATAAAATAAAAATAATATTAATAATATTAGTAATATCAATAATATTATGCTTAATAATAATAATAATGATAATAATATCTCTTCTTATACTACTATTATTAAATATACCCTTTAATTATCCAATACTACGTTATTCATCCAGTATCTCTAATTTTCTCCGCTCCGCTAAGGTACCACTCCTACGCGCTCAACCACACCCACCCTTAATAAGGCCAAATAAAAAGGAGAACACGACGATCAAATAATTTAAAATGGGGTGTTATAACTCTCCCCCACTTAAATTATTTTCGTCCTCAAAAATATACCTGATGGAAACAACTCTGGATACGACTCTCGCATCCTGCTTTCCAATTCCTAGGTCACACTTCCTCCAGCAGCTCCTCCCCAAGCTACTCTCACCAGAGGTATCTCCTTCCCTCTGAGTTGCTTCATCTTGCGATCCTCGATTCCTATCGGTATCGCCTCCACAGTAAGGTTATCTCTAATCTGCACCTCATCCCTCTAGATCACATGAGATGGATTAGATATATACTTCCGAAGTTGCGACACATGAAACAGGTCATGCAAGTTTGAAAATTCAGGTGGTAACGCAACCCTATAAGCCACTGCACCTACTCTTTGCAAGATCTGATACTGTCCAATAAACTTAGGATCCAGCTTCTTTGATTTCAATGCACGTCCAACACCGGTCACTGGGTTGACTCTCAGGAACACGTGGTCACCTTCACTGAATTCCAAGTCTTTCTTCCGGTTATCATGATAACTTTTCTGCCTACTTTGAGACGTTTTCATCTTCTCGCGGTTCATCTAAATTGTCTCAGTAGTCTGTTACACAATCTCAGGTCCAAGCACCACATTCTCACCAGTCTCATACCAACACAGAGGTGTCATACGTGAACTTGATCAATGGCAAATGAGTATCCCACGCACCACCTTTCTCTAACACATAGGCTCTCAGCAAATCTTCCAGCGACTGAATAGTCCTCTCTGACTGACCATCGGTCTGTGGATGATAAGCCGAGCTCAACTTCAATTTAGAACCCAAAGCTCCTTGCAAACTCTTCCAAAATTCTGAAGTAAACCTCGGATCTCTATCTGACACTATGCTCGACGGAACACCATGCAACTTCACAATTATTCTGATATAAATCTCCGCCAGCTTTGACAACGGAAAAATGATATTAATTGGTATAAAATGTGCGGATTTTGTAAGTCGATCCACCACTACCCAAATAGCATCAAAGCCTCTCGCCGTATTTGGCAAACCAGTAACAAAGTCCATAGTAATACTGTCCCATTTCCATTCCAGAATCTCTAACGGTTGCATTAACCCCGAAGGTTTCTGGTGCTCCACCTTTGACTTCTGACATGTCAAACAAGCATAAAGAAACTGAGCTATGTCCCTCTTCATACCGGACCACCAAAATAACTTGTTCAAGTCATGATACATTTTCGTAGCTCCTGGATGGATGCTCAAGCTACTCCGGTGACTTTCCTCTAAGATCGCTTTCCTCAATTCATCATTATCCGGTACACAAATTCTGCCCCGGAATCTCAATACACCAACGTTATCCACTTTAAAATCATTATCAGGATCATCTCCTCCTATTGGCATCAAGTCCACTAGCTTCACATCAAGTCTCTGATTTTCCTTAATTAGATCCAAAAAGTCATTATTCACCTTAAGCATACCCAATCTAACACTCTCAGGTGTAGTTTCACAAACCATACTCAAGTCTCTAAATTTTTCAATTAATTCCATTTCTTTTACCATCAATGCCGACATATGAATTGTCTTCTGACTTAGCGCATCCACTACCACATTAGCTTTCCCCGGATGGTAACTCAAATTAAAATCATAGTCTTTCAAGAACTCCAACCATCTTCGCTGCCTCATATTCAATTCCTTCTGATCGTACAAATACTTTAGACTTTTGTGATCACTAAATACTTTAAATCTCGATCCATACAAATAATGCCTCCAAATTTTCAATATAAAAACTACCGCAGCTAATTCAAGATCATGAGTAGGATAATTCCTCTCGTACACCCTCAACTGCTGCGAAGCATAATCCACCACCTTGCCATCTGGCATCATCACTCTGCCTAATCCCATCTTAGACGCATCACAATACACCACAAAAGGTTCACTTGGACTTGGTATAATTAATACTGGTGCCGTAGTCAATTTCTTTTTCAACTCTTCGAAACTTTCCTCACAAGCCGCATCCCAAACAAAAACTTGATTCTTTCTAGTTAACTAAGTCAGTGGTAACCCCAAATTAGAAAACCCTTCAATAAACCTTCGGTAATAACCTGCCAAACCCAAGAAACTTCTGATCTCCGTCGCTGCTTCGATGGATCCCACTGAAGTACCGCACTTACTTTAGATGGATCCACTGCTATGCCATCACCAGAAATAACATGACCCAAGAAACTCACAGTCTTCAACTAGAATTCACATTTCGAGAACTTTGCAAACAATTTATTATCTTTCAACACCTGCAATGCAATTCTCAAGTGTCCTGCATGATCTTCGTCAGACTTAGAATAAATCAGTATGTCATCGATGAATACCACAATAAACTGATCCAGATAAGAATGAAAGATACGATTCATATACTCTATAAACACACCCGGCGAATTAGACACTCCGAAAGGCATCACTGAATATTTGTAATGTCCATAGCGAGTTCTGAACGTAATCTTCTGAATATCATCTACCTTTACTCTAATCTGATGGTAACCCGACCTCAAATCAATTTTGCTGAAAACACGAGCTCCCACAAGCTGATCCATTAAGTCATCAATCCTTGGAAGTGGATACTTATTTTTAATGGTCATTGTATTCAACTGACGGTAATCAATGCACAGACGCATACTACCATCCTTCTTTTTCACCAACAACAGTGGAGCTCCCCACGGCGACACACTCGGTCTAATAAACTTCTTATCAAGAAATTCTCTAATCTGAGATTTCAACTCTGCTAATTCTGATGCAGACATCCTGTACAGTGCCATGGTTATAGGTCTGGTACCAGGAACAAGATCAATAGTAAATTCAACTTCCCTCGTCGGAGGCAATTCTGCAATATCATCTGGAAACACTTCAGGGAATTCACTCACCACCGGTAACTCATTAACTGAAGTTTTACTTTCCACAGATGATGAGGCAAACACTGCAAACATCTTAGCTTCATCCTCCAACAACGTTCTCAACTCCCTGTTAGACAAATAATCCACTAATGCTTCCTCTTCAGGAGTAAGAAACAATAACGTCTTCCTAAAGCAATCAATCCCAAACATAGTCAACGGACACTTCAAACACACTAAGGAAGTAACCACATAACCAATAGAAGGAGTTTCAATCGTCATCCTCTGATCTAGAGTAGACGACACAATTCCTAATCTCTTCACACAATCAACAGAAATGAACGAGTGGGTTGCATCCGTGTCAATGATAGAAATTAAAGGAATATCATTAATAAAACAAGTACCTTTGATGGAATGCTCTTCATTGGTGGATTGGGTTCCCACCAAGGCAAACACCTTTCCACTGGCCTGAGATTTCTTTGGCTTCTCACAGTGAGTGCCAATATGTCCCTGTTCTCCATAGTTATAATAGGTAGGCATAGTGCCCTACAATCTGCTATAACATGACCTGGTTGCCCACACTTGAAACATTTCTTCATTTCATTCGAACAATTATTAGCATGGTGACCCGCGCCACCACATCTGAAACACTTGAGAGTATCAGACACCACTCCCTCTTTTGGTTTCTCCCCCACAACAGCTTTCTATTTTCCCTTATCAGCTGGAGCACTATAAGGAGTACCCCCAAACCTCTGCTTATCCTTCCGGTCACTCGCAGCCTTATAATGAGCAATCCGGGCCCTATTATCATTATCATAAATCCTGCTTCTGCTAACCAGTTCTCGATAATTTCTTATCTTCTGATAATCAATGCCCTGTTTAATCTCGGGACGCAGCCCATTCTCAAACTTCAAGCATTTCGAATTCATAGCTTCTTCCGTATTGTAATGAGCACAATATTGCACCAACTCTTCAAACCGAGCCGCATATTCAGCAACAGTCATGTTACCCTGTTTCAGTTCCAAGAATTCAATCTCTTTTGCACTACGAATATCTTCCAGAAAGTACTTTTCCAGAAACTCAGCCTGAAACACTGTCCAAGTAATATCAGTACCCGCAACTTCCAACCTCTAACGACTATTATCCCCCAGAATTCAGCCTCTCCCTCCAGCATATGAGTGCCAAACCGTACTTTCTGAGCATCACTGCATCCCATGGTCCTGAAGATCTTCTCAATAGCCTTCAGCCATTTCTGTGCAGCCTCAGCATCTAGAATACCTCCCTCATATGTAGGCAGCTTATTGGTCTGGAACTGTGCTAAGTCGCGGAACTGCGCACCCCCAGCCTGATTAGTGTTCTCTACCGCTTGTGCCATTGCTTGCATAGTAGCAGCAAGAGTAGCATCATTCCTTCCTGCCATACTATTCAACAATCAACATACGGTTAGAACACATAACCTACTCCTATTCTAAGGACAGACTCCACTACCACGCCTGGTCGAACGGACCGACCTGCTCTGATACCAATTGTAACACCCCACTTTCCCATTTTATAAAATATATAGTTAATATGAAAATAATCAGAGTTACACCCTAAAGTAGGATGCTACATCATTAAAACCAACAACAAAACTCTTTTCATTAATGAAATAAAACAACAGAAATAATTGTTTATTTAATTACGACCATTTGCCAACAACATCAATAATCCAAATAAATCGTGGTCCACCCTATTCAAATAAAAAGTGATACGTAACAAACAAATAAAGAATAACAAATGATAAAATTCTTAAAATCCCGTGTTACGTATCAGAGCGACTCCTAAGACTCGATCAAGCAACACGCACTCCATGCACACTCAAGTACCTGGATTATCTGTACTTCCGAAGAAGCACAGACGCAACAAACAACAAAGGGGTGAGAACTACATTCAATAATTAAAGGTGTATAATACATGTTAAGAGAAGTAATCACACAACCACACATAGTCACATACTATCACGACACACTTGTCACTTACAATTATAATTCAATACACACATAATGATGCGATGTGAGTCAACAACCGACACAATGCATGTGGTACCAATACACCATAGTTCATTCAATCGAAAACGATTCATAATAGAATCCGGATAGATCCCATACACCCCTACATGACAATGATCTATCTCCACCATACTCCACATTGGAGTTCAGATGAACCACATACACTCCTCCTGAGCAATGATTCATCACCACCGACACACCATGAATGCATGACAACAATTATGCATACAACACACCTGTATAATATTAATCATACATCTTCATGATCCTCCTGATCACACATGAGATACCTACTCACCATAATACACACCACAACAAGAAATCCCTCACACGACATTAATTAGATAATTCTCTAATTAATCCACATATAGTCCATTTTTAATTATTTTCACCACCATTCCTAGTTTCAACAAGTTATAACATCTATCCAAACCTCTCAGACCCAAAGGAACTGCATCAAACGCGAAATCGGGAAAGAAATCGCAGCACAATAGAATTCTGCACTCTCGCTGGTCATATGCGTATTGCCTTGTGCCATACCCGTATTGCCCAGCTCGTTCGCCCATCCAGCTGCGTACTAGACGCATAATGCCACCCCTGCCGCCCTGCCATACGCGTATTTCCCTGACCATTACGCGTTTGAGCAGAGACGTGTCATTCCCTCAAAAATTCAACTTTCAGATCCAGATACGCGTAATCCTTCTCTAACGCGTAAGGCCAAGCTTTCATACGCGTACGGGCAGAAGGCCATGTCAAAAATGAGTTCCATACACGTATACCCACATAACGCTTTGCCATACGCGTAACAACCTTCCTGTTACGCGTAATGGCCCTCTGGCACACAAAGCCATACGCGTAATGCCTTCCCTGTTACGCGTATGGGCAGAGACTGTGAAAAATACCCATTTTTCATATCAGTCTGAATTCTACCCCTCTACTCTCACTTCTAACACCCAGATCTGCCCTAAATTGGTTTCTACATTGATTTTAGGACCTGTAACTTCATCTTACTATCCTATTTCATTAATCTAGCAAGATTAACACCTACTGAACTATGATCGTTCTCTCAACCTGCCACACAACAGCTCTGCAACACAGATACAATCACACAGCAGCAACAATGCAAAGTATACACGAAATTCATACTATCATCAACAATTTCACACAGATCAACCACACAATATTCATATCAGATTCAGAATTCATCAACAATACAGGTATATGAAAATCCTATGAGGGAAAAGACCCCTCACTACCCTTTCATGACATTATCACCTATATTGAACCCATTCTCCCCCCTTACCTCGAATTTGCTTAGAAATCCTGCGAAAATTGGTTGAGAATTCTTACTCTAGCACCCTTGTTCTTCCTTCCCTAACTCGTTCTCTTTTTACGTGAAACAATACAGTTATTCCTCTAAACCCTCCCTAATTCTGATTAATGATTTAGACACCTCGTTTTCCTCCCCCTAAACACATTCTAATTAAATCAGATTTTTATTTAAAAATAATAAAATAAAAATAATATTAATAATATTAGTAATATCAATAATATTATGCTTAATAATAATAATAATGATAATAATATCCCTCCTTATACTACTATTATTAAATATACCCTTTAATTATCCAATATTACGTTATTCACCCAGTATCTCTAATTTTCTCCGCTCCGTTAAGGATAACACTCCTACGCGCTCAACCACACCCACCCTTAACAAGGCCAAATAAAAAGGAGAACACGACGATTAAATAATTTAAAATGAGGTGTTACAGTAACTCTCTCAAATGTTGTTCCAGATGAGGGAAACCAATTGGGACAGTTTGAGGATGATATTTGGAGTGTGTTTGAGGCTTGGTTTGGTTTTAAAAGTAACTGGATCAAGACATGGCTTGCAAAATGCAAAATAGTCAAGATTTGACGTTTTGGAGGTTGACTTTCTGATTTTAGTGTTTCAGACCAAGGGTGAGTGTTTGAACAACTTATATATGATACATTGGATGTGTTTGGATCATAAGTTGTGGTGGAATTGCTCTCTAACTTAAAAACTCATAGATGACTTGCAAAAGAAGGAAATTTGGCCTAATGAGAGAGATTTTGAGGAAAACAAGTGTTTCAGTGCTTTGGTGTACTCAAACTGACCACAAATGAGCTCTATTTATAGTAGAGCAAGTTTGTTTTGCAAACAATAGTGAATGCAGCTGGTATATGCCTTTGGCCAATGTTGATCCAAGGTAATCTTTAGTCTCCTCTAGCCATTGACTTGAGGTTAGGGCAGAGGCCTATGGTCCTTTGATTCAGAGTGGAATCTTGACTCATTCAGTTAGCAATGTCTTAGTCCATGCCACCTTGATGCATCCATTGAATGCTTGGAAACAAAATTGGAGTCTTTGAGCTTTTTAGCCTTTTTAGGGCACTTATGGCTACATGTAGTTCCTTAGACTTGGGATGCTTGTGGATCAGATCTTTTCTCTTGGATGTTATCCTCTGATGTGTCCAAATGGATGACAAGGCTTGGAGTTGTCCAAATTAGCTAATTCGAGCAAAATGCACAAATCTGCCTTGTAAGAATCAGTCCATGATGCCATATTCCAAGGGTTGTATCTCCCAACTCAAATTGAATTTGGATATGATCTGGTACTTATTGGAAAGCCCTCATGGCATACTTCAACATTGATGTTCACCAAGGGACCTGGCTTAACTCGGATCAAGGTGAAAAATGTCCCTACATTTTAGAAAAAGTAAGGCAGATTCTAACTTATTGAAAATTTCAGTAAGTGTTGGAAAAGTGGTCATTTTCATGGTTTTGTGATTTTGATTAATCCATAACTCAAAATCCATGAGGATTTGGAATCTCTCATAGTTGACACTTTTAAATTATGTCAGATGGACTTTCATTTAAGCTTTGAATGGGAGAAAAAGGCCTTGTGGTTTAGGAGTTATGACCTTGCAAAGTTGGTACAAAATCACTTTTGTTCCATAACTTAGAAAAATTTTGGTTTCTCATGGTTGCCCCTTTTGCAAGAAACCTCACTTTTCTTGATTTTTCTTAATGAATGATGATCAATATTATACATTAACATTATTTTTGACTTAGGGGAACCATATTTGTGAAAAATTCCAAAAAGTCAAACTTGATTTTGTGAACAGTTGACTTTTTTTTCAGATGAAATCCAAACTGTGTCATTCTTTATGCAATCAAGTTCCTAAACCAATTCAAACCTAATGGATGGATTCCATAGGTGTTTTAGGGTGTCCTGAATCATGTCCCAAGGTTTGGGAGCATGTCTTGGTCAAAAGTCAAAGATACAGTTGACTTTTCCTTTAAAACCCAAATTGTGGTCCAGATGAAATTGAAACTTGTGGATCAAGCTTCTTGGATCAATCCATTGTTGAAAATGGATCAATGTAGTGTTTTTGAGGCCCTCAAATCATGTCTGGAGGTCTTGGCTCATGTATTGCCTCAAAAGTCAACTTAGGGGTGAATTAGGTCAAGAAACCCTAATTCCTGATTTTTGGTAAATGCATCCCCTGAGGTTAAATTGACTTGATGAGTAGGTCCATGAGGTCCCTTGGGGTACCTTCGGTTATGATTTGAAGCATTTGTGAGGGATATTCTTCTATCTATTTTGTTTTAATGATGTCAACAAATATGTAAGAAATTAGATTGTAATTTGAGCGGTATCACTTCACGTGTCGAGCATATTGCGTCTAATCATTATCGTTCTTGTGTCTAGATGCATAGGACCTTGTATTTCCCATAAATAAATGTCCATTGTCCTTTTAGTAGTGTCTAGTATGTGTTTCTGAACTTGGTCAGGTGAAAATGCGCATAAATTTGAATTTCCTGAAAAAATGCAGTTCATGCGCTGACCCTCCCAGTTCATGTGCTAAACTCTCAGTTAATGCTCTAACCTAGTAAAACCTGCGGGAAAGCACACAACTTAAATGACACAAAAATTGGCATTTGGGCGTCAACGCTGAGGGCTGTAGGTCGACGCATGATTTCCTGAATCAGTGTTTTTCGCTTATTTTTTCCTCTATTATTTCTGTGATTATTTTGTGTGTGTCATTTTATTCTCATATAAATAGTTTTGGTCATCTCATTATTAAAAATAACAAGAAACGTGAAAAATATATGCTATTTCTCTCTTCATCTTCATCTCCTTCATTGAGTAAACAAACAATCACACATAATCATCTTTGTTTGTGTCGCCCATTGATCGAAGTGATAACGTTCAGAATTTAGGAAGTGTGATCTTCATCTTCTGGGTTGAGATTTTGGCAGGTGTTTCTTGAATCAAACCAGTTGGTTTTGTCCTCCAAGAATCGGATAGATTTTGGGGGTTTTTTGCACAAACTGTTTCTTTCTACAAGGATTCGGCTAGGCGAAGGTAACCGGAAATTGGCGCAATTGTTCGGTTTAGTAGCTGTAATCAGAGGATCGTAGAAGAGAGGTTTGGGTTCGAATTCTTAGTAGATCGCAATTGATCGAGCGAAGGTAACCGAAGAACGGTGGGTTCTTTCGGTTTAGTAGCGTGGGACGATAATTGGATCAACCATATTCGAAGCACTTGATTCATCTTGAATCAAGGGAAGAGAAAATTCTGCATCAACGATCGAAGACGTTCGAGGGTTTGGATGTTCATAGTTTTCTCTTGTAATAAACAATTTGCAATAACTATATATATACATATCTCAATTCCATTTGTGGAGTTGGGGGCAGACGTACCCAAAGCGAGGACGATTGGGGAACTGCCTAATCAAATCGTGTTTGTTCTCTCTCGCCTTAAATCTTTTACATTTCAGTTTGTTCAAATTTGTGAAGTCGCAAGTTATTGAAATTTCTGTCGTAGAGTAATTGTAAGCTGATAAACTGTTTTGTTAAATTGATATAATTCCTTGAATTGTATCTTGGAGCAACTTTACATTACCCTCCATAGAAATTCTGCACTTAGTGTGTTTACGCACACTAGGTGTTTGATAATTTGTTTCAAAGCAAAATTCGAACACGTTGCCTTAAATTGCTTATCACTTTACCTCATTGGATTGGAATAAACAACAAGCAAGTGATATTTTGTTGACTGCATTTTTAAGTGTAGCAATCAAACTGAATTTTTCTCTTCCATACTCATTCCCGATATATTCGTGCATATCCGATCCTTTTAGTAGAGGTTCGTTGTAGACGATCTATCCAGTGGTAGCTTTCGTTAAACTATTTTTAAAACTAAATTTTCAAAACCATTTACGTGTAAAACTCAAGGGATCTATTCAACCCCCCTTCTAGATCCATAGCCATCATCTAACGAGTGGTATCATGAGCTCTGGTTAATTATGGTGCTTCGGTAAAATTTCCTGGATCATGACGAACGAACCTAAGGGGGTTATAATAGAGCTCCACTTTTTACAGGTGAAAACTACAACTATGGAAGGATTGTATGCGCGTCCATATTAATTCCATAGATTGGAAGGTTTGGAATGTTATTTTAAACGGTCCCATGGAAATTACTATGACTAATGCGGAAGGCGTTGTCGTTCCTAAACCCGAAGCTCAATGGACTGAGGAGGACGAGAAAAAGTACAGCTATGATTGGAAGGCTCGTAATATGACCATCTCCTCCTTGGGAGTTGATGAGTATTATCGAGTCTCCCATTGTGAAATGGCCAAAGCCATGTGGGATGCTTTTCAAGTAGCCCATGAAGCCACTAATGATGTTAAGATGGCTCGTATTAATACACTAACACAAGAGTTTGATTTGTTTTACATGAAGCAAGGGGAAACCATTGCGGATATGCAAAAATGATTTACTCACATTATCAACAAATTGCATGTTCTTGGTAAACCAATTCCAAATGAGGTTGCTACTAACAAAATTCTGAGGTGTCTTAACAGGGAATGGCAACCGAAGGTCACCGCTATCAAGGAGGCCAATGATCTCGCTACACTAGACCTCACAACACTCTTTGGTAAACTCGATGAGCATGAGAAAGTGCTCATTAGCTAGGATAAACATGAAAAGAGTATCAAGAAAGAGAAGGTAAAAGATACGGAGAAGAAGTCGATAGTTCTTAAGGCTTCTTGTTCAAAGTCCACACATCAAGAGCTAAGTGATGATGAAACCAATAATGACAAAGATGAAGAATTCGGTGATGATATGGGCTTATTTGTGAAGAGATACAATAGATATGTTCATAAGAATGATATTCAACACTCGGATAGAAATCTAGTCAAGTTTAGGAAGCAATCTAGAAGCGAAGGAAATAAAAATGGCAAGGTAAAAGGGACGTGCTACAACTGTGGAAAATCCGGGCACTACAAGCCGGATTATCCATCTCTAAAGAAAGACAAAGATAAGGATAATGACAAGAGTCGCTCAAACAAAAATTCCAACAAGTCTCGACGAGCATACATCGCTTGGGAAAGCGATAGTGAGTCGGAGAAAGATGATTACTAAAGTGACAAAAGTGAATCCGTTAACTTTTGTCTTATGGCACGCCACAACAAAGCAAAAGAGGTAAATCATTCTAAATATGATCATGTTAATACTATGTCGCATTTAGAGTTACAAAAGGCCTTTGACATGTTACACTATGAGGCTAAGGAAGCATTTCAATGTTTAGCCTCAAATAAAAGGATTTTTATGTATTTGGAGAAGAAGGTTTCCGATTCCGAAAAGGAACTGGAAGCCCTCAAAAACTCTATAGTGGACACATCAAAAGCCAAGGTTGAAGAGGAACCTACCTCTTGGTTCAATTGGGGCTGTGACACTTGTCATATTTGGCAACGAGAGGTGAGAATCCTCAAGGCCAAATTGGACAAGGCTCTTAAGCCAAAAGTAACGTTTGCTATTGATCGATCACATTTTCGTGAGAGCATGAATAATCCATATCAAAAGTATACCTATGTGATTCGAGATAGTGATAGAAAAAGTAAATTCTAAATGAACCGTAATTGTCTTTACTGTTGTAAGCCTGGTCATACTATTGCAAAATGCCGCTTCAGAAGGTTTCTTGTTCCGAAAGGCATCTACCAATGGTTGCCCAAGTGCGGTCTTGGTTTCACTCACCTTAAAGGACCCAATGAGAATTGGTTACCTACTCTCCCTTGATTGGTTTTGTAGGTATAAAGTCTTGAGACCACCGAAAGAAGATGGGTTCTGGATAGTGGCTGCTCGAGACATATGACCGGTGACATATCTCTTTTCATCGACTTTGTGGCGAAGAAAAAGGGGTTTGTTACCTACAGAGATAACAATAAGGGACAGATTCTCGGCAAAGGTAGTGTAGGTAACCCCTCATCTACTACTGTCTCTGATGTGCTGCTTGTGGAAGGCCTTAGACATAACCTTTTAAGCATTAGTCAACTATGTGACAAGAATTATAAAGTATATTTTTCAAAGGATTGTTGCATAGTTGAAGATTGCGACAAAAAGAATGTGTTTAAGGGCTTGAGGGTGAACAACGTCTATATGCTAGACTTAAATGAGGTATCGTTGAATGGAGACAAGTGTCTAGTTGCTATGAATGAAGATTCATGGTTGTGGCATAGACGGTTGGCTCACATCAACTTTGATTTGCTTAACAAAATAGTCTCTAAAGACCTAGTCATTGGTTTGCCCAAAATTAAATTTACAAAGGATCACCTTTGTGATGCGTGTCAAATGGGGAAGCAAACAAGGATCTCATTCAAATCTGAAAACATCGTTTCAACTATGAGACCCCTTGATCTCCTCCATATGGACCCCTTTGGACCATCTAGGGTTAAAAGTCTAGGTGGTAACTATTATGGGTTTGTTATATTCGATGATTTTTCTAGGTTTTGCTGGACCATTTTCTTAGCAAATAAGAGTGATACCATTTCGGCCTTTGAACGATTTGCTAAGTTATCTCAGAACAAGTTAAACACAAACATTGGTTCAATTAGAAGTGACCATGGGGGTGAGTTTGAAAATCATTTATTTGAAGCATTTTGTGATTCCAACGGAATTGATCATAATTTTTCCGCACCACGTACCCCCCAACAAAATGGGGTAGTGGAACGTAAAAATAGAGTTTTGGAGGAACTTGGAAGGACTATGATTAATGATGGTGGATTACCAAAATACTTTTGGGCCGACGCCATAAGTACGGCTTGTTATGTTTTGAATAGGGTGCTCATCTGACCTATTCTAAACAAGACACCGTATGAGCTTTTAAAAGGGCGTAAGCCAAATATCTCTCACCTTCATGTATTTGGTTGCAAATACTTGGTGTTAAACAATGGGAAAGAGACTCTTGGTAAATTTGATGCCAAGGCCGACGAAGGTATTTTTTCTTGGATACTCTCAGTCAAGTAAAGCGTATAGAATTTATAATAAGAGGTTACGTGTAGTTGAAGACTCAGTTCATGTTACCTTTGACGAGTCTTATCCGAGAAATGTCAGAGAAGGTAGTTCTTTTCATGGTGCAGGTGTACCTACTGAAGACATACTCAAGGACACTGATAAGGGAATTGATCAGCCTGAGGCAGTGCATATTGAGGAGGAAAAGGATCACCAACCAGTGAAAAGTGAGGATGATCATCATGCTGATAAAGATAAACTTCCTCCAGCTTGGAAGTCTTCAAAAGGCCATCCAATTGACAACATTCTCGGTGATATCTCTAAGGGAGTAATTACTCGCTCTAAACTTAGTAACTTTTGTTATTACTCTGCTTTTGTCTCCCAAGTTGAACCTAAAAATGCTAAGGAGGCGTTACTCGATGAGCATTGGTTTCTATCAATGCAAGATGAACTAAATCAATTCAGGAGAAATGAGGTTTTGGACCTTGTCCCCCCTCCGCGAGATCATCGAGTAATCGGCACCCGATGGGTGTTTAGGAATAAATTTGATGAAAATGGAGTAATAATGCTTAATAAAGCTAGGCTTGTAGCGCAAGGCTATAACCAAGAGGAAGGAATCGACTATGAGGAAACTTATGCGTTGGTTGCCCGACTCGAGGCCATACGCCTTCTACTTGCCTATGCTTGCACAAAGAACTTTAAATTATTCCAAATGGATGTTAAAAGTGCGTTTCTTAATGGATACATAAATGAAGAGGTTTATGTAGCCCAACCTCCGGGTTTTGAATCCCACGAATATCCTGATCATGTTTATAAACTTAAACGCGCTTTGTACGGACTTAAGCAAGCCCCTAGGGCTTGGTATGAACGTCTAAGAAAATTTCTACTTGATCAAGGGTATTCAAGAGGAAAGGTTGACACAAACCTCTTTATTAAACGTCAAGGAAAACACTTAATTTTGGTACAAATTTATGTTGACGATATCATATTCGGGTCTACTAACATGACCTTGGTCAAGGAGTCTTCTAGTTTAATGCAGGGGGAGTTTGAAATAAGCATGATGGGGGAGCTCAACTATTTCCTCGGATTTCAAATCAAACAACTTGAAGAGGGCACATTCGTGAGTCAAACGAAATATTGTCTTGAGTTACTAAAACGTTCTGATATGCTGAACTGCAAAGCAATAGACACTCCTATGCCTACAAGTGCTAATCTTGATCGTGACAAAAAAGGTAAGGATGTTGAGGTAAAGAAGTATCGAGGTATGATAGGATCTCTTCTTTATCTTACCGCGTCACGTCCCGATATAATGTTTAGTGTATGCATGTGTGCGAGGTATCAGGCACATCCCAAGGAATCCCACTTAAAAGTTGTTAAGCGCATACTTCGATACCTGTCTGGTACTCCAAAGTATGGGCTGGGGTATTCCAAAGGTAGTGTTTGTTCCTTAGTTGCCTACTCCGATTCCGACTTTGCCGGGTACAAGTTGGATAGGAAAAGTACTAGTGGCACGTGTCACTTTTTTGCAAATTCCTTGGTGAGTTGGCATAGCAAGAAACAGGTTTCCGTTGCTTTCTCAACAGCCGAGGCGGAATATGTTTCCGCCGGTAGTTGTTATGCTCAAGTCTTATGGCTTAAACAACAATTACTTGATTTCAACTTAAAACTTGAACGTATTCCAATTTTGTGCGATAACACTAGTGCGATTAATCTAACTAAGAACCCCGTATTGCATTCACGCACCAAGCGTATCGAAATACGCCATCATTTTCTTAGGGATCATGTAGAGAAAGGTGATGTTATTTTTGAGCATGTTGACACTAAGAATCCACTTGCTGATATTTTCATAAAACTGTTAGCTACAGAGCCTTTCTTTCACATCCGTAGGGAACTTGGCATTCTCGATACCTCAGATAGTGCTTAATAATCTTTTAAGATAGTGATCTTCACATATATACATGCTTGTTTATTCTTTTAACTAACAATGCAAAGAGATATTTAGCTATATGTGAGGGCTCTTATCGTCATGATGATCAAGGTAATATCGTTCCGATTTATAGATGTTTATCATGTTTTGTGCCATATTAATTACTCTAATCTTGATGTTTATTGCATTTTGAGCACTTATCGTTCATGTGGATGTTTTGTTCTATATGTGTGCATTTCTATTTATCTGTTTGGAACTTAAAATTGCAAAGTTTCACTTCTGGTTCAAATTTGCATGTCCATGCGTCGACGCATGATTTATGCGCCGACCTAGTGAAAACTTTCGGGATAACGCATAAGCAAATGATCAATTTTTTAAGAAAATTCATGAATCATGCGCCGACGCACAGATCCATAGGTCGACGCATAAACCTAACGTTCAGAATTCCTTCTTTACTGGGACGCGTGCGCCGACCTAGTGCTGCCTATTTTCACTACATATTTTCATTGCACATTGATGTATGTTCATTACATATCATCTCATCAGATTTTGTGGTCTATCTCTCCTTATCTTCCTCCATTAAACCTCATCAATACCTATTATTCTACACTAAAACCTCATCAAAAACCCTAAAAATAAAAAACCCACCAAGAGTGAATTCTCTATATTACTAATACAAGGGTTTCTAAGGGTTGCACATATCTCCTCTTCACTTTCTGCGAAAATCAAGTGTCATCATCCTCTTCCAACTCTTCATCAACCATGGCTTCAAGAAGAAATCCTAGTAGAAGGGGAACAAGAGGTTCATCTTCACAACCAACAACAACCAGAACATCATCTTCACCACGGGTAACCTTTAAATCTTTAATTTCTGAAAGGCTAGCTAATCCTTTTGAGACACTGTTCTGTAACCGTCCGGTTATAAGACAACATGGTTTTTATCCTCTGATGGGTCTAGACTTTCACATTCCTGAGATTTCTGAACTTCTGAATTTTCAAAATCTTAGTGAATTTCTAGAATGTGATGATAGGTATAGTGAAGATTTGACTCGGTTGTTCTACTGTGGAATCAGGGGTAAGTTTCATGGGGCTGAATTTTAATTTTCTATGAATAATGAGCAATTTGAAGTGACCAATGATGTATGGTCTACACTGTTTGTATTGGACACTGATGACACTCTCCCATAGGTCACTGATAAAACTCTTGTTAAGGACTATGAGTTCAAAACTGCTTTGAATTCGATGTTACGGGAACCGTATCCAGATGATGTTGTGGCAAGTGGATTATTTCCGAAAAGTGTCACTACCGGCCATTTTAAATTTGAAGACCGAATTCTTTAATGGATTGTTGCTCGCATCTTGAGGCCTAAGAAAGGAGGGTACTCAATAGTTGAAGAGGTAGAGGTTCATCTCATCTATATCCTCAAGAATCAGATCAAAATTAACTGGCCTTACTATTTTGCTTATAGGATGTTCGATACTCGCAACTCCAGCAAACTTCCGGCACTTGGTTATGCATCCATTGTTGCAAACATTTTGAATCACTTTGATATTCCTGTTCCAAACATCTGTCATATTCATATTACAGCTGAACAACAATTTCTTGCCAAAACCCTTACCATGATGGGTTACTTTTGGAATTCACGTGAGAACAAGTTTACTTTTCGACCTCGATCCACCCATCCTGAACCTAATGAACCTGTTCACCTTGAAGATAATGATAATGAAGATGTTCCAGAAAATGCTAAACAAAATGTTAATGATGAAGATGTGGTTATGCAAGAAGAGGAAAATGAGGCATGAATGGGCTATCAACCTGAAGAACCTTCTGAAAATCAGGGCTGGGGTCAGTGGCAACAAAATTGCTGGACTGTTTCTTGAAACGTCTATGTTCCTCCAACCTATGGTGAGGACTATGAATGGCAGCAACCTGACAACTCTGCTCCTCCAACTCCACCGTCTCAGCGTGATCCGCAGGCTTCTGAAGAAATTCTGGCTAGGTTGAACGAATTAACTCTTCAACATCAAGAATTTCAAGCTCTGCAAGATACTCGCTACACTGCTCAGGAAGAACGGTTCACCAATCTGTCTAATCAGGTTTCATCTCACATTACCAACTTCAACAACTTTGCTAACGCCACTATGAATCGTTTCAATCAGATGGACGCCAACTTGACTCAACAAAACCAGAACCTGGAAAATAGTCTTGGAACCCTAAACAGCACGTTGCTTGAACTCAACCTACATCTAGAGGACCTCCCACCACCAAGCCAATACTATAGGGGAAGAGGTCATCCATTTTGGGGGAGAAGGCCATAGAGTTTAGGGCATCATATTTCATTTGTGCTTGCATTTAGGTTTTGTGGTTTGGTTTCTTTATGTTTTTCTACTATTGCTTAACTTTAAATTTTGCTTCCGTTTGTTTAAACTCTTTCGGATTGAATGTATTGCTTTTATGTTCTTGTTCCTTATTTATCCATTCCTAATTTTACATTAGATGCATCATATGTGGATGCGTGTTAATATTTGTATGTTGCAAATCTGTGATGATTCCTTACGTATTATAGTGTTTTATTTTGACCACCCTCTTTTCTTCTTTTTGATGTTGTCAAAGTGGGAGAAGAATAACAACAAGCAGAAATTTTAACAGGGATTAACCAAGTGTTAAAGACAGGGGGAGCTTTGTTCGCTTTGCTCACTCTCAAATTACAAATCTCATGACAACTAAGAAAGTGTTGCCATCATCAAAAAGGGGGAGTATGTGAGGGATATTCTTCTATCTACTTTGTTTTAATGATGTCAACAAATATGTAAGAAATTAGATTGTAATTTGAGCGGTATCACTTCACGTGTCGGGCATATTGCGTCTAATCATTATCGTTCATGTGTCTAGATGCATAGGACCTTGTCTTTCCCATAAATAAATGTCCATTATCATTTTAGTAGTGTCTAGTATGTGTTTCTGAACTTGGTCAGGTGAAAATGCGCAGAAATTTGAATTTCCTAAAAAAATGCAGTTCATCCGCTGACCCTCCCAGTTCATGCGCTAACCTCTCAGTTCATGCGCTAACCTAGTAAAACCTGCGGGAAAGCGCACAACTTAAATGACACAAAAATTGGCATTTGTACATCGACACATGAGGGCTCTAGGTCGACGCATGATTTCCTGAATCAGTGTTTTTTGCTTATTTTTTCCTCTGTTATTTCTGTTATTATTGTGTGTGTCATTTTATTTTCATATAAATAGTTTTGGTCATCTCATTATTAAAAATAACAAGAAACGTGAAAAATATATGCCTTTTGTCTCTTCATCTTCATCTCCTTCATTGAGTAAACAAACAATCACACATAATCATCTTTGTTTGTGCCGCCCATTGATCGAAGTGATAACGTTCAGAATTTAGGAAGTGTGATCTTCATCTTCTAGGTTGAGATTTTGGCAGGTGTTTCTTGAATTAAACCAGTTGGTTTTGTCCTCCAAGAATCGGATAGATTTTGGGGGTTTTTTGCACAAACTGTTTCTTTCTACAAGGATTCGGCTGGGCGAAGGTAATCGGAAATTGGCGCAATTGTTCGGTTTAGTAGCTGTAATCAGAGGATCGTAGAAGAGAGGTTTAGGTTCGAATTCTTGGTAGATCGCAATTGATCGAGTGAAGGTAACTGAAGAACGGTGGGTTCTTTCGGTTTAGTAGCGTGGGACGGTAATTGGATCAACCATATTCGAAGCACTTGATTCATCTTGAATCAAGGGAAGAGAAAATTCTGCATCAACGATCGAAGACGTTCGAGGGTTTGGATGTTCATAGTTTTCTCTTGTAATAAACAATTTGCAAAAACTATATATATACATATCTCAATTCCATTTGTGGAGTTGGGGGCAGGCGTACCCAAAGCGAGGACGATTGGGGAACTGCCTAATCAAATCGTGTTTGTTCTCTCTCTCTTTACGTCTTTTACATTTCAGTTTGTTTGAATTTATGAAGTCGCAAGTTATTGAAATTTCTGTCGTAGAGTAATTGTAAGCTGATAAACTATTTTGTTAAATTGATACAATTCCTTGAATTGTATCTTGGAGTAGCTTTACATTACCCTCCATAGAAATTCTGCAATTAGTGTGTTTACGAACACTAGGTGTTTGATACTTTGTTTCAAAGCAAAATTCGAACACGTTGCCTTAAATTGCTTATCACTTTACCTCATTGGATTGGAATAAACATCAAGCAAGTGATATTTTATTGACTGCATTTTTAAGTGTAGTAATCAAACTGAATTTTTCTCTTCCATACTCATTCCCGATATATTCGTGCATATCCGATCCTTTTTAGTAGAAGGTTCGTTGTAGACGATCTATCCAGTGGTAGCTTCCGTTAAACAATTTTTAAAACTAAATTTTTAAAACCATTTGCGTGTAAAACTCAAGGGATCTAATCAACCCCCCCTTCTAGATCCATAGCCATCGTCTAACAGCATTGGCTCATGCCCGGAGGAAAATTTTCATCTGGAGGCCTTGGTCGACCAAAACCCTAATTTGGTGACATTGGCGATCTTGAGGCTTGATCCACTTGGAATGTAGCAACTTTGTACTTTATTCTTGATGTGGGAGTCCTCTTGATTCTTTGTGGGTGTTTAAGAGGTTAGACAAGTTGAAGATCATGTTATTTCTTGATTGATCCTTTGTCTAAGTGCTCTGAGAGGGCTCAAAACCCTAATTCTTGATTATGGTGAATGCTCGCCCATCTTTGAGGAGATTGACGAGGCATGATGGTACATCCATATTGTGGTAATGATCTTCACAATGATGGGAAATCTTGGTGGTCAAAATTTGGGGTATGACATCTACTAGGGAGGAAAAAACCATCAATTGTTCTTCAGAGGTAAGAACTCTGCCGGGGATGTCAGATGGGACATTACACCTGAAACAGTTGATCCTTCATTCAGGTGTACTGGTTTAAAAGGAGTACTTTGATTATGCATTTTGAGATTTAATCACTTCTAGAGAAGCCCTCGATGTTCCTTTTTGTGTTCAGTAGTCAAAAAGAATTGCCATCTTTATTTTAGAAGCAGAAGAAAATTTGACAAGTAAATTCATTTTTTTTTGTTTCAAGAATCGTTGATCATATTAAAAATGTCAGTCTGTAAAGAAAAATAAATGATAATTGCAAACACCTTGATCAATTCAATGACAAAATTCCTCTATAATCTCATACTCTCTTCAATCTCCAAAAACCTTGATCACATTCTGCAACTTTCCTCTCATCACTATCTCTCAATTCATCTTCTCCCTACCACTCACAAAAGCTCGAATTCTCCATAGTTGAGCAAGCTTCACCTTGAAGCTTGCTGTAATAGAGATTAACCTCCATTACACTCTACTACACTTTACTACACTCTAATCATCATCAACAACGCACACCAAATCCTACAGACAAAGTTCATAGAAGAAGAAGAAGTGTTCGCAGATCAAAAAGTAGAAGAAGTGGGAGATTTTGAATTTTTACCTAAATCGAACCTTCTATTCTTGCGTTTATTTCAAAAATCCTGAGCTTTGGAGCCTCCCCTCTTGTTTTCTATTCGCATCACCATCGGATTACTTCCTAACCATCACCAGAACAATCCTCGGTTCCGTAGGTAAATGCGAAATGTCGTAATCTCAATTGTCCTACTTTGTTTTTTTTACTGGTTTGTAGTATGAATGTTGAGGAGACATAACCGCAAGATCCTGAGCTCCAATTCGTCTTCGATCACCATTTAATTTCCGATTTAAATACCTGGGGTTCTTGAAATTTTTGTGTGCGATTTGAGATATAAGTTAGGAATTTGTTGAAACTGATGCTAGATTGAGATCCAGAGAGCGAGGGCGAGCACAGTGATATGAGGATTGCATAGCATCACTCTCCACCACCGCCAGAGGCGATTTCTGGCGCGACGGTGATCGTGAGCTCTGATAGTATTAAGGGTTCTTGAACACTTAATCTTGTGAAATTTTGGTTTCCTGAGGCTGGGATGTGAGGATCCTCTTCATTGTGAATTGGGCTTAGGCGTTTTTACTAATCCCATCTCCCATTTATTGGCCCAGGGAATTGTGAACTGAGATTCTACTTAGGGCACACCCCCCTTATTTCTTTGTGTTTTCTTTCTTTCTTTTTGATACACGTTTTAAAATTGCACATTAAAAATAATAAAATTGCCTTAAAATTATGAAATAATTCAAGTTGATTCTTGGATGTTTTATTTAATTTTTGATGAATTTTACTTTCACTTTTAATCAAATTTGGTATTTTTTTCGCAATTTCTAATTGGAATGTGTTCTTATAGACCTATCTTGTGATTCAAGGCGTGAAAAGTGACTTTCTCCTAATAGTTGTGATCTAATTTTTTGTGTGTGATTTGAAACCTGATAATGAGATCCTTACATGTTAAATTCATGCTTTGATAATAATTTTTGAGTCACTTTCTAAGTACTTTTTTGTGACTTATGTTTGCATGATCATTAAGTGAGATATGCCTAATGTTTGCATTTTTTTGGGCACTCTTAGTGCATAATTTTGATCCAATTTTTACGTACATAATCACCTACTGACCTTAACATGACATGGTTAATTCCTCATAATTTTCTAAAGATTCTAACTATTTTTCATGGACAATTCCATTACATGACTAATCTTTTGATACATGCTAGAACTAGGTGAAGTTTAATACTTGTGTGTAAGCTCTTTAAGACCAAATTTAAAGGCATGTTTAAGCCTATAAGTAATTGAAATTCTGGTATCAGACGTGTGATGTTAAGGTGTGATGTCACAACAGCACACTCTGCACAATGGACATCAATAACAGTAAAATAACACCAAGAATTGTTGACCCAGTTCGGTTACAACCAACCTACTCTGGGGGCTACCAAGCCAGGGATGGAATTCACTACTTGTAGATATAATTTACAGACTCAACAACCCGTTGAAAATCTCCTAAACTTATACTCTACTAATGACTTCCTACCTAAGAAACCACTTAGGTATGAGAACACCACTTAATCCCTTACAAACACTCAAAGAAACACTTTAAGTACCCTTGATCTTACTTCACAGCTTCGATCAATTCAAACAACTCTCTTTGCTTCACAGCTTTAGAGAGGACAGATCACCAATTCACCCTTGAATGGTTTACTCACGATTCGTACAAATATCTAAGACACTCAGCCTCTGCTCTTGATCTTCAATTTGTACTTTTTCCTTTGGTCTTGTGCGCTTTATATAGCTCCTGAATTGGCCTTGGACTTGTCACAATATTTGATCAGATTTGTTAATTAAAACTGAATCTTCAAAACAGATTTTATCCCCAAAATCTTTTTAAATCTTCAACCTTTTAATTCTCCAACAGATCTGCAATCAAATCTCCCATGTAACAGAAAATATCTATCCCAAGATATTCTCATCCAATGAGTCAACCACTCTCCACAATTCCAGCTAATACGCGTGCCCTAATAACATATCCTGTTGTTATTAATTCTGCAGGTCTGATGTTACAACATCACCTGTGTGACATCAGACATCCAACTTCAGCATTTAACAACTTAACATAGCCCAGTGTTAAGACTTCAATGTTACAACATCAGCACCTTGACATCAACATTGAATAACCTTTGTTTTACCAAAATTCCAGCCAATCCAGGAACTAACAATCCCCCCCTTTGGCTAATTTTGGCTAAAACAACCTCTGCAATCAACTTCTGCACTCTGCACCTTCAGAGATTTCAGCAGCAGAATAATCTTCAGAAATTTGAAACGAACTCATTAGCAGCAGTTTGACACTCTTCAAAGTCTTCATCACTTGATCTGCTGCAGCACCATCTTCATTATTGACTACAGCCAATTGGTGCTCCCCCTTGAAAACATGAACCAGCATCACAACTGTTCAGTAGCTCATAATGTGCAGCAATTTACTCCCCCTAGATGTCTGCTTGGCTGCACTCTTCAAATGTCATGATATCTTCAAAACTCAAAACTCCCCCTTAATAACTGCATTACCACTTTTCAACTAAACACCTTTTAGCAGCATCAATCTATCTCCCCCTTTAATCTCTGCATCACATTAGCAGCATATGGCAATAAAACTCTTGACTATCTTGGCTATTTTCTCCCCCTCTTTAGCCACAATTAGGCAAACTTCAGTTAGAAGCCCTATTAACTATAGTCAGTACACCCTAGCTCTCATTGTTAGCCTCTCAGTTAGCAAACAGGCAAAACAAATCATAGAAGGAAACTAAAAACATAAACAGTGCATTAACCAGCACAATATTCAAATTACAAAACCAACAAACAAAAACTAAACTAATATCTAAGGACAACAGATAGAGATTAGTCTTCATTTGAGCTGGTACCATCATTATCTTCTTCACCCTCATCTGACCTGGAGTCCTCAGTGTCACCATTGTCTTTCCCCTGTTCCAAGTTTTTAACCATCTGCTCAATCTTCATTTTCCTGTCAGTGCTGGTCTTGATAACCATGTCAAGATCCTTGCAGGTCGCCCTTAACTCTTTAATCAGTTCAGATTTTGTACTGACCTTCTTAATCCCAGAACTTGATGTTTCAAAAATGTCTGGAACATGGCTCCCAGCAAACAGTTTGGGATGCAAAGATAAAGCTGATTTCCTCTTACATGTTGTGTCTGAACTTGTTAAGATGCCTGGATGTTGTTTCATCATAACTCCACAGATGAGCGAAGGAAATGCTATAGGCAGTTTGATAACATTAGTGGTGGCATGTCTTGCAGCCTGCTCAAACACATATGCTCCATAGTCAAATTTCTTCTTAGTACCCACAACATAAATAAACCTCCCTAGTACCACAGCTATTGTGGTTTTATGATTGGTAGGAACCCAATTTGCGGCTCCAATTCTGTGTAAGACAACATACTTAACACTGAGTTTGCTAGTTGGCAGTTTCCCTTTCAAGGGCCACACCTTAACTTGACCAGCAGTTATTTCCTTGCAGACATCATTCTCTGTGGCTTCTAGCTCAGTAAATTCTTCATCTTTTCTTCCTAGATACTTGTTTATAACTTCAGAAGAGAATTCAACACACCTTCCTCTCACAAACACTTTCATGTAGTCCACACTGCTTTTGTCTGAAATCTTCACAGGAATATTGACCACAAATTCCTTAACCAGGCTGTCATAGCACTTAGAGAACCCATGAACCATCTTCATCAGACCAGTAGCCTTGATCACCTCTATGATTTCTTTAATCTCCATAATTTCTTTCCCAATCTCTCTTTCAAGAGCAAGTCTTCTTTGACAGATGAACTTCCACATCGACACACTGCTTGCATAATGGAATGAAATGTTATCAACCGGAGCCTCAGGTATCTTGTCAGCAATTCTCTTCAAGATTGTCTTTCTGACAGGAGTGATGTCTTAAACATCATCCTCAACATCATACTCTGATTCAGATTCTTCCATTAGCTTCCTTTTTCTGGGATTCACATCAATCTTACTCCATGCTTTTGTTGGCCTAACAACAGTCTTTTTCCTCTTCTCACCAGAAGCTTTCTTTGACGATGATTCAACCATCTTTCCTTTTCTTGTTCTTAGTCTCTTGGATAGACTAGGAACTGCTCTTCCGATGACTTCATTATCAGACAAGTCATCAACATCAATTACATCAGTAGTCTCAGCATCCCTGCTAAGCGATGTTCTAACCTCCTCTTCAACATCTGCTTCAACAAAAGTGGGTTCAGCAGATGTCCTAACATTCTCCTCAACATTTGTTTCTTCATGCATGTCTTCACTCTGATCAGCATCTTTAATAGCTGTCATTGCAAGTTGTTGAAGACTTGACTTACCTTCTTGCATGTTGTCTTTCTCAGCTGGCATCCGATTCAGTGGGATTGAAATTCCTTTGATAGGGATGCCTTTGTCCAGAATCTTTGAGGCAAGATTACCCATCCTTTTGTCTACATCAAACTTCTCTTCAATAGTCTGAGACGTATATGATTTCGGCACAGTTTTGTCCCCAAATAACACACTGGTAACTACCTTCTTTGTTTCGGGATTCTTGAAAATAGTAGCAGGTCTCTTAGGAGTTAGTTTAGTGGGTCTCGAAGTACCTGATTCTGGGAGCATCATTGAGATAGGTTCTAGATGCAAAGCTTCTTCTGCAAATCCCTCTTCTGAAGAAACCCTAGCCTTATCTCGCGAAGAGCTTTGAGCGACAGATTTCTTTGATGAAGACGATGTCTGGTTTGACATGGTTCCCTTGAGGCAGTATGAGTTCAGATGATTCTTCTTGTAGAGGAAGACGAACGGACGGAAGATATGCTCTTTGATGAACCGTGATCTTGCTGCACTAGAGAATGATGGTCTGAGGTATGGCGCCAGCTTTTCAGTATTTAAAGACCAATTACTAATTTTCTCCCTCCATAAAGACTTTCCTTTTAACTTTAAGTGACCTTTCAGCATCCTGATGTCATAGTCTGATGTTATAACATCAACTTGAACATCACTAGTTGAATCTCCTTCAAGAGAGGTCCACTGATAACAGTTGTCTTTGGTTCTGGCACCCTTCATAACAATCTAATTATGCTCATCAGAAACCACACACTCATGCTTAGTGTAGTTTACCTCGTAACCTTCATCACACAACTGGCTTATGCTGATCAAATTTGCACTTAAGCCATTGACAAACATAACATTGTCAAGTTCAGGTCTACCATCACCTTGCACTTTCCCAACTCCTGCAACAACACCTTTTCCTCCATTGCCAAATATGACCTCATGAGAGGGGCAAGGTCTAAGATCATCAAACATGGATCTACATCCAGACATGTGCTTGGAACACCCACTGTCAAAATACCATGTTCCTTCTTTATCACCCATGTGAGCCAATAAGCACTTCACCTTCTCCTTAGGTACCCATTGTTTAACAACTTTGGGCCTGTGCTCTCTCCATCTATTTTGAGGTTGAGGGTATCCATGCAGCTTGTAGCAAGAGTACTGCATATGTCCAAACCTTCCACAATAATAGCATCTCACCCTTTCATCTCTGAATCTTTTGCCATGATGAGATTGCCTATGCTGCCATCCATGATGTGGTCTCCTCCTACCATAACTGCCCTGCCATCTATTATGTTGATGTCTTCTCCCATAAGACGACTGATAATGCTGTATCCTGGATTGTCTCCCATGATGGTGTGGCTTTCTTCTTCCATATACATAAGGAACAACATTGGTGTATCCATACCCATAACCATACCAGTTGTCCTGATGTTGAGACATCTGATGAGACATGTGCTATTTGAACTGAGCAGCTTGCATGCTCTCATGGTATTGTGGGGGCATATACTGACTAGCTCCCTGTGGCTGCTTTCTCTTCTGATAGGGACCAGTCTTCTTCTCAATCTTCTTAGGTTGTGAAACATCAGCTTTCTTAGGGGTAGGATCCTGCTTCTTTGGCTGATGTTGAGATGAAAGTTGTGACACTTCCTTCTTTGAACCTGAAGTTCCCTTGTCCTCAGCCACATAACCTATCCCAGCTTTATCTCCAGCAGCTTTTTCTGACTGAAGTATCTTGTCAAGTGTGTATGTACCACAGCTCAGCATCCTAACAGACTTGGTCATTTGATCAAGGTGAGCTCTAACTAGCACCACTTCATTTTCAAGATCAGTCTTTTCATTCTCTAGCTGGGCAATCTGTTGCTTGTGGCACTTGTTTTCTTGACAAATCTCAGCACTCTTTAAACATAGCTCTTGATAGGTGGATGCCAACTCCTCATAAGTTACTTCTCCATCACTAGAATCATCATCAGAAACCACAGATCCTGTTAAAGCTCTCACATGCTTTGCTGACTCGCCTTCACTTTCACTATCAGAGTCAGACCAGGAAACTGTCATGCCCTTCTTCTGCTTTTTCAAGAAGGTGGGACATTATTTCTTGACATGTCTATACCCTTCACACTCAAAGCACTGCACTCCTTTATCTTGGGCAGTTTTCTCTTCATCCTTCTTGCTGGTGTCAGAAGCCATGTTCTTGACATTATGCCTGGAGTTATTATTCATTCTCTTAAATACTTTGGTGAACTGTCTTCCCAACATCACTATGGCCTGAGACAGATCCTCCTGGGATTCAGATTTCTTCCCTTTCTCTTCTTCACCATTTGTCACAAGGGCTATACTCTTTGGCTTCTTTTCTGGTTCTTCCTCATTCAACCCAAGCTCAAAAGTTTGAAGAGATCCAATGAGCTCATCTACTCTTATCTTGCTGATGTCTTGTGATTCTTCAATGGCAGTAACCTTCATCTTATACCTCTTAGGTAGGGACCTAAGGATCTTCCTCACAAGCTTTTCATCTGACATCTTCTCTCCAAGAGCACTAGATGCATTGGCCAGCTCAAGAACACTCATGTGGAAATCATGAATAGTCTCATCTTCAGGCTTTCAAATTTTGATGTTAAAATCTGAAGTCTTGACATCTTGACTCTAGATGTTCCTTCATGAGTAGCCTGCAAGATATCCCATGCTTGCTTAGCAACTTCACAGGTATTAATTAACCTGAAGATGTTCTTATCCACTACATTGAAGATATCATTCAGAGCTTTGGAATTTCCAAGGGCCAGCTCATCTTCCTCCTTGGTCCACTCTTCTTCAGGCTTTGGCTTAGAGGTGCCTTCTTTATCTTTGCCAGCATCATCCTTTTCACACATGACAGGTGCTTTCCTCTCTTTAATAACTGCCTTCCAAGCCCTACTGTCCAAGGATTTTAAGAAGGTGGTCATCCTTGGCTTCCAATAGTCATAATTGGATCCATCCAAAATAGGGGGCCTGTTGACGAATCCTCCAACTTCTTTGTCCATCTTTTCACCAGAAAGTAACTTCCCTAGATCTCACCCAGAGACAGACAGGATGCCTGCTCTGATACCAATTGAAATTCTGGTATCAGACGTGTGATGTTAAGGTGTGATGTCACAACAACACACTCTGCACAATGGACAGCAATAACAGTAAAATAACACCAAGAATTGTTGACCCAGTTCGGTTACAACCAACCTACTATGGGGGCTACCAAGCCAGGGATGGAATTCACTACTTGTAGATATAATTTACAGACTCAACAACCCGTTGACAATCTCCTAAACTTATACTCTACTAATGACTTCCTACCTGAGAAACCACTTAGGTATGAGAACACCACTCAATCCCTTACAAACACTCAAAGAAACCACTTTGAGTACCCTTGATCTTACTTCACAACTTCGATCAATTCAAACAACTCTCTTTGCTTCACAGCTTTAGAGAGGACAGATCACCAATTCACCCTTGAATGGTTTACTCACGATTTGTACAAATATCTAAGACACTCAGCCTCTGCTCTTGATCTTCAATCTGTACTTTTTCCTTTGGTCTTGTGCGCTTTATATAGCTCCTGAATTGGCCTTGGACTTGTCACAATATTTGATCAGATTTGTTAATTAAAACTGAATCTTCAAAACAGATTTTCTCCCCAAAATCTTTTTAAATCTTCAACCTTTTAATTCTCCAACAGATCTGCAATCAAATCTCCCATGTAACAGAAAATATCTATCCTAAGATATTCTCATCCAATGAGTCAACCACTCTCCACAATTCTAGCTAATACGCGTGCCCTAATAACATATCCTGCTGTTATTAATTCTGCAGGTCTAATGTTACAACATCACCTGTGTGACATCAGACATCCAACTTCAGCATTTAACAACTTAACACAGCCCAGTGTTAAGACTTCAATGTTAGAACATCAGCACCTTGGCATCAACATTGAATAACCTTTGTTTTACCAAAATTCCAGCCAATCCAGGAACTAACAGTAATGAAATTTTAGGTGCCTTTTTGATCCTTTGATATGACTTTTTGATCATGACTCACATGATTCTTTTTAAACCCTAAATTGTTTACCCGATCATGCTCGATGCTTGCTTGGGTGTTTTAGTTTGGTGATGCATAGTGCAATCCCATTTGAGGATATTTGTGTGCATCATTTCACATATGGTTTAGCATGAGTTAGAGCCTGCCCTCATTGATTTATAGGTCACTTGATATGCTCCTAATTGGTATTATGCTTTCACAAGTTTGAACATGAATGAGAGGTTAACTTTGTTGTTTCCATTTGAACTTTGGATGAGCTATATTTTTCCAATATTTTTGATATTCAAATGTGCCATTCAACATATCATTTTCCACTGCCACATGTGTATAAACACTTGATTTACTTTACTTTGGATCTACTTTTACATACTTGAACTTGTTTGCTTCTAGTGGAAGACAAAGAGAATTTTTGACCACTCGTGTAACTTCATTTGTATGTCATCTTTGTTCATTGTTTTTGGTATTCAAATATGAGATATTATAGGTCACTTGCTTCTGGTGTGGATGCTTGGATGTTACTTTACCATTTTCTTTCTTTTCTCTTTGGTTGGTTGATAAGTTACATGCCTTAGAAGATGCTTAAATGTGGTTTTGACCCTTACTTACTTTAGCTTTGGAGATTGAGTTCAACATGAAATGTTGTGATAATTTGAGGTTTATCTTACACATTAGATACATGTCTCCACTTCTGACCTATGACTAGTTAGTTCATCTCACACTTGTTTGCTTGTTGTATAACCTTGAATGATCAAAGCATGCTTAAGATAACATCATTGGATGCAACTTTCAAACCACTTGAACATGATTGGTGTACATTCCATGTTTACTTCTTCATACTTCAAGCTTGGCTTTTACATGTTTATATCACGTATGTTTATCGAATACTTGACTTGACTTCCATTTATGTGACGTTTATAAGTATTTTTGACATAGCTTATGAACAACAAGTATATGTGCATTGATGTAGAACATAACATGTAACATTTTGACATTGTTTAGGACATTAACATAGATAGGATAAAGTAGGTGTAGCTACTGCCCCTTGTATGTCATGTACCTTTAGGGTTTACTTTCCATTGCTTATGGTTTAACTTTGCTCCTAGAGTAGAACTCGAGCACTTCCTTGTGCATTAAGACATAGTTTTGTATGTTGCTTTCAACTACTTGATAGTTGAGCTTAGCATGGAGATGGTAAGTTTCTTGTGATGCTTTACATGCTTATTCATGCTTATATTATTCCTTTTCATCTCATTTATCCTTTATTTCCTTCCTTTGTGATTGATTAGAATAATGTTTACTTGTGTTTATCCACATGATCCCTTAGGATTCCTAGCTCCACTTAATTTCCGATAAAGTTTGAGGTAGGAGAGACATTAGGCTAGCAATCCATGCATGATAACAACAGGTTAGCTCCCTCTTAACCTCAACTATAGCGCCACCATTGCATGATAACATTAGGACTTATTTTCCCCTAGTTGTTTTTTTTTCAACTTTGAGTCCTTTCTCTTCTCATCTCTAAACAAAATCAAAAACATTTAATAAATACAACGAGTATTGTACGCCATAAGCCTTAAGTACATGGGAAATAAAGGGTGAAGGGTTTCTCTTCACCTTTCTAGAGTGTTTCGCATACGTCTCGTCTTGGGTCGATTTGTGACGCATTCGATCCTATGTCATACACTTTAGTGCAATGCGAGTTCCAAACAATAAATCAAAACACTTTCTTATAAAAAACAAAAACAAAAATTCATCTTCCTTTGGGATTCTCTTCTCATCACCCCCACTCTCACCGTAAAGGAAATGCCGTTTCCGTTCTACCGCAAACAGGTAATTGCGTAAGACTCCATACAACGAGCGACAACACCTAAACTGCTAGAGCGCGAACCTTGGCGCCTCCTGCTTAAAAAAACACAAAACAACTGACCCGTAGGTCGAACTACGACTGTTATAACTTCCTCTCTCCCGTCCGATTGAGTATACGTAGGTGTCATACCCCAAATTTTGACCACAAGATTTCCCTTCACTGTGACAATCATCACCACAATATGGATGTACCATCATGCCTCATCAATCCTCTCAAATATTTTTAAACATTCTCTACAATCAAGAATTAGGGTTCTCAACCCTCTCAGAACACTTAGACAAAAGATTAATCAAGAAATGACATGATCTTCAACTTCTCTAACCTCTCGAACATCCATGAATGATCAAGGGGTCTCCCACACCAAGAATCAAGCACAAGGTTGCAACTTTCCAAGTGGATCAAGCCTCAAGATCGCCAGTGTCACCAAATTAGGGTTTTGGTCGACCAAGGCCTCCAAATGAAAATTTCCATCTGGGCATGAGCCAATGCTTCAAAGCATAACCCAATATTCTCAAAGGGACCTCATGGACCCAATCATCAAGTCAAAATAGCCTCAGGGGGAGCCTTCATCAAAAATCAGGAATTATGGTTCTTGACCTAATTCACCCCTAAGTTGACTTTTGAGGCAAGACATGAACCAAGACCTCATGACATGATTTGAGGGCCTCAAATACACCACATTGATCCATTTACAACAATTGATTGATCCAAGAAGCTTGATTCATAAGTTTCAATTTCATCTGGACCACAATTAGGGTTTTGAAGAAAAAGTCAACTGTATCTTTAACTTTTGACCAAGACATGCTCCCAAACCTTGGGACATGATTCAAGACACCCTAAAACACCTATGGAATACATACATTAGGTTTGAATACGGTCAAGGACTTGATTTCATAAAGGATCACACAGTTTAGAATTCATCTGACAAAAAGTCAACTATGCCCAAAATCAAGTTTGACTTTTTGGATTTTTTCACCAATATGGTTCCCCTAAGTAAAAAAAAATGTTAATGTATGGTTTTGATCATCATTCATCAAGAAAAATCAAGAAAAGTGAGGTTTCTTTCAAAAGGGGAAACCATAAGAAACTAAATTTTTTCTAAGTTATGGGACAAAACTGATTTGGTACCAACTTTGCAAGGTCATAACTCCTAAACCACAAGGACTTTTTATCCCATCCAAAGCTCAAATGAAAGTTCATCTTACATAATTCAAAAGTGTCAACTACATCAGATTCCAAATCCTCATGGATTTTGAGTTATGGATTGATCAAAATCACAAAAAATGAAAATGACCACTTTTTCCAACACTTAGTGAAATTTTCAAGTCAGAATCTATTTCATTTTTTACCAACTTTGAGGCCATTTTTCACCTTGATCCAAGCTAAACCAAGACCAATCTTGAACATAAAAGTTAAATTATGTCATTAGAGCTTTCTAACAAGTACCAGATCATCTCCAAATTCAATTTGAGTAGGGAGTTACAACCCTTGGAACATGGCATCAAAGGCTGGTTTCTTCCCAAGACAGATTATAGGTCATTTGCTCGAATTGGCTAATTTGTGCAATTACAAGTCTTGTAATCCTTCTAGAAACATTGAAGATCAGAACAAAGTAAAAGATCTCTGAGCCACAAGCCTCCCAAGACAAAAGATCATCATGTAGGCATGTGAAATTCAATGTTCCAAATCCAAAAACTCCCATTTTGTTTCAAGGAATTCAAGAGGTGCATTGAGGTGGCATGGACTTAGTCCTTAATCACTGAATGAGTTAAGCCTTATCCTTGCAACAAAGGACCATAGGCCTGCTGCACTGACCCAAGTGAATAGCTAGAGAAGACTTGGATTCCTTTATGCAACCATTGGGCAAAGACCTGTACCAGTTTCCATTCATTATTCCTTGCAAAACAAACTTGCTCTACTATAAATAGAGCTCATTTGTGATCAGTTTAAGTACACCAAAGCACCCAAACTGATGCTTTCCTCAAAATCACTCTCAAAAAACCAGATTTTCCTTCTATTTCAAGTCATTATCGAATTTTGGAATAGGAAGTAATTCAAACCAAACCAATCCTGCCAACACCTCATATACATCATATATGAGTGATCCATGGCCTTGAAACACATCTGGAACATCAGAATCACAAAGTCACCATCCATTTGCTCAAGCTTTTGGTGTGTTTGCAGTTGAGGTGCCACAACAAGTTCTGAGTTGATTCAATCCATTCCAAGCCTTCAAACACATTACTTAAGGTCCATTGGAGCTGTCCAGATCATTTCACAACATCTGTAACACCTCCAACATAGAATTCGATCACCAGCTGCAAGAGGTAAGCCTGAATACTTCAAACTCCATATTACATGCATCAAAAATGAATTTATGAGTTACCATCTTGTTTCTGCATGTATATAGAGTGATAACCCTCAATCAATTGCTATTTATGAATCGTGTATGGAATTTCATAGTGTTCATGCTGAAAGTAGGGTTCTTGAGTTCATCTTTTGATTTCTCACTCCACACTTAATATAAATGCAATTAATCTCTATGATTGTGATCCTTATTCAAAAACGAGCAAGATTGGGGTTTGAATCGTGCAAAACCATTGAGTAATCAGAGAGAAAAGTGAGAAAACGCAAATCTGGGCAAAACAGGGCACGCGGGCAAGAACAAGTGTTCTTGGCGCCCTTTTTCAAATTTTCAAATTTTTGAATTTTTGATATTTTATTTAATTGATTTCAAAAATTAATTTCTCTCTCATTTTTTTATCATTTTTTATTGGTTCATTTTTTAAAAAGTGACAAAAATGTTAAATTATTTTATTTTACAAAAAAACCCAATTTATATTATTTATTTAATATATTTAGAATTTTTGTAATTAAGTTTATTTTATTTGCTTTTAATAATTTTAAAATGAAATTCTCACTTTGATCTTTCCATTTCAAATGAATTTTTATCTTTTATGCGATCAAACATGATTTTTCAAATATTTATCCAAGATCACAACTTATTTTTTACACGTGTTGATAATTTTGATCATTTAAAATGTTTTTTTATTCAAATTAAAATACATTTTTTATCAAATTAGGGTTTTGATTATTTTCACCCTCACAAACATTTTTTAAAACACTTTTGGGCCTCTTGCGAGAGTGTAAGTCCCATCCCTTTGTGCAGAAAACTTTTTGGACCTCAGTCATTTGTATAAGTCCCGATACGATTTTCAAAATGACGGTGGGATCACTGTCCTTCACATGGTCCTCTCCTTGAGTTGTAAGCCCCATCTTTTGTTTAAAAACAATATTTTGGGCCTCTAATAGAGTGTAAGACCCATCCCTTGTCACACACAAACTATTTTTGGGCCCCAGTCATTGTATAAGTCCCGACACGATTTTTAAAACGACGGTGCGATCATTGTCTTTCACTGGGCCTCTTCCTGTGTTATAAGTCTCGTTCTATTTTCCTTTTAAAACACTTTTGGGCTTCTTGATAGAGTATAAGTCCCATCCCTTTGTAAATAAACTTTTTTGGGCCTCAGTGATTGTATAAGTCCCAGTACAAGTTTCAAAATAACGGTGCGATCACTGTTTTTCATCTGGGCCTCTCCTTGAGTTGTAAGCCCCATCTCTTGTATAAAAATAAACATTTGGGCCTCTAATAGAGTGTAAGACCCACTTCTTTTGTAAATACAATAATTTTGGGCCTCAATCATTTTATAAGTCCCTCTATGGTTTTCAAAACTACGACTCGATCGTCGCCCTTTCAAAAGAATTCATCTGGGCCTCTCCTTGAGTATAGGCCCCAAAATTCCTTCTTTTAACAACAACTTTCCTTTTGATTTAGATTCAAATTCATAGTTGTTACAAAAAATTTCTTCAATTTCTGTAATAACTAACCATACAACTGTGTTTTGCTGGAAGCTTGCACAACTGTAAGTTCTACCAGTTTTCTTTTACATACTTGCTTATATATATTTCATATGTATATATATGCTTGTACATACTTGCTTAGAGTTCCCCAGCAACTAGGTCTAGGATTAGATCAAACCAGTGGTTACTCTTTTAACATAGTCAAAACTAGTTCCCCATAGGAAATTCCAGATACAGTCTTGCCTCCTCTTGGGCTTATACAATATGGAATAGAGAAAGGCATTATTCCCGGTGAAAATTTTCTCAAGACTGTCACTATTAGAAATTTGAACAAGAAATTCAATTCCCTAGAGAGGATTAATTCGCGGTGAAACCTCTCTTGAATTTCTTCAAGCCCTATAACTGTTCACTAAAGAAAGGATTATTCCCGGTGAAACCTTTCTTGAACTATTCGCAGGTTTAGACCAACAGGCTTCCTAAAAGCATCCCCAGCCTCCTTAGAAGTTCTCAGGCTTCTTAGAAGTTCTCAGCCTCCTCTTGGGCTTAGTACAAGGACCCAAAGACCTCCTTCAGGTATAGGACAAAACTTAGTCATGTTTTGCTAGAGTAGTCCTCCAAGGAGTCAGAACATCAGACCAGTTTAGGGTTGATTCTCATCCCTTAAAACATCAGCCTCCTCTTGGGAATCTTACAAAGATCAAACTTTCCATACAAGTAGACTTAGAGAGTCTCATCTCCTCTTGGGTCTCAAAGAAACCCTCAAATTTCCTAAAAACACAGGAAAAATCCTGATCATGTCATCAATGACCAGCAGAGTTAAAACCTCCATAGGTTTTAAAACTCAATCTTTAAACCTTCATTCTAAATTCCCCAGCTAGAGTCAGATTACCACCAATAAACCCTCAAAAAAATTAGAACCTCAAGGCATCTGATATTTCAACTCTTCTTCAATCCTCAGCAAGAGTTGATTCCCCAATTTGGATCTGTCTCTGGATCTCAATAATCCTCAGCAGAAGCTAGCCTCCTCTTAGGCTTCATATCAGAAATCCCCCAATCAGCCTCTTCTTTGGCTTTGTATAATGATTTTCCCTCAGCAGTTTTAGCCTCAATCTTGGGCTTTGTACAAGACACATATAAATATTCTCCAGCTGAGTCAGACAATTCCTTTTCGAGCCTCAATCTTGGGCTTTGTACAAGACAGATAAAATATTCTCCAGCTGAGTCAGACCATCATTTTAGCCTCAATCTTGGGGTTTGTACAAGACACATATAAAAACTCCCCAGTAGTCAACTTTTTTTAGCCTCAATCTTGGGCTTTGTACAAGACAGACAATATTCCCCAAAGGAGTCAGTCTCCTTTTTTAGCCTCAATCTTGGGCTTTGTACAAGACAAAAATAAAACTCCCTAGTAGGGTCAACCTTTTAGCTTCAACCTTGGGCTTTGATCAAGGCACACAAAAAACCAACATTCCCTTAAAGGAAATCAAAATCTCTCTGTAAAAGGAAATTTCTTTGTACAATCACACATCAAAATATACAATCAAACAAACCCTAACCCCATATAATTGTTGTAAGTGGCACACTTGTTGATTCAAAAAGTCCAAGCTGTAGTCCATCTCTTATCCTGGCAAATCCCTTCTTTCATCTAATTGCTGCAAGTGGCAAGCCTCTGGATTATTTACATCCAAGCCAATGTCCTTCTCTTAGTATGAAAGATTCCTAAGGAAAAATGACATTGCTCTACACAGAGTTTAGGTTTCCCCCTTCAGGACAAATCCCTTGTAAAGGAAATTATGGCATTGCTGGACTCCATACACTCCAGTTAAAGTAATTTTCCTTTATAATCAGTTACCCAACAACTGTGATAAACAGATGAGAAATACCCCTTTTAGAGATTACAAATTCTCTCTCAGTCAGACCTTTATCTTCAATCTTGGGATTTGAACAAGACACCAAACATCATCTTTCCTCCCATGAAATAGAAGGAACTACGATTGCTCTGATTTCCTTGTTATCATTACGGGAATACGTAGAAAAAAGATTGCGAAATCTTAGCGAGCACACATATAAAAAACCTTAGGTCCAGTACCTTACCAAAAACATCGAAAAACTCCGAAAAACAACAAAAATACTCTTTCAACATTTCCCAAAGGAGAAACTTTCCCAATTTATGACAGATAAACACTAGTAAGTATTTGATAGAAGAAAATGCCAAACAATCTATGGATAACCATATATACGCTGGGTAATTGACAACTCCCCATTTTATAATCTGACCCCGGACCCCCCAATATCTTAGCATTTGTTAAAGAAAACATTTGCGTGCAAGGTTAGTTTTAGATAGCTTCCCTATCCTTTCCAGCTTCATAGGATAAATGAGAAATCAGAAAGTAGCACCCAATTCCAACCATTGCGGTAAGGTGGTCGCTTCACCGACAAAAATTGCATTCTACAGTAGGCACGAGATGCGATATCTTGGCGAGCAACCTTCCCCCACAATCTTGTAATCCTCTGAACTACGTTGACTCTGACCCCATTTCTCTTAAGAAAAAAAACAGATTCACCTTTTTTTTCTTACCCCGTTTCTCTATTTTCCGCTCTTTTCCGTTTCCGTTTAGCATTAGAGCTTCAGATACCTACACCCTTTGATTAGAACAACAAGGGTGGATCCCATCGAGTACGATGGACGCAAGGGGGAGCTAATACCTTTTTCTCGAGTAACCGACTCCCGAACCCAGGCTATGGTTGCGATGACCATTCCTTTTCCTTTGCTGAGGTTTTCTTTGATCGTTTCCTTTCCCTGCATCGGGATAAATAACGTTCGGTGGCGACTCTTCTGTCTTTTCCCCCAATTGATTTTCGCAGGTGCGACAACTGGCGACTCCGCTGGGGACTCTGGTTCCCTAAGCGAGTCAATCCTAGCGCTTGTCTATTTTATTTAATTGGGTGTTTATCTGTACGATTTACCTGTTTCATTTATGGCTTTTATCGCATTGTTTATCGCTTTTATCGCATTCTACTTGCTTTACATTCATTATCGCCATATATACTAGACTGTGCTGGACTGTTGTTTTCTTTGGTGGGATGGGTGATCTGAGAGACAAACCCATTACTCGGGCTTGAGTGTACACATAGGACTAGAGTGGAATGTTTTGTGGCCTAAGTAGCGTCTTAGTACGTTTCGTTTACACGAAACCCACACCCAGACGAGGTTTTCTTGGGAGATATTCTGATTTGTGCGTCTTGTGCATTTCGGGATGTTAACCTAGAAAGTTGTCAACTCTGGTGACCATTCTCGAGGACTCAGTTAAGGAACTCCTCCCATGGGGCGATAGTGGCATACCCGAAATGGCAAACCTATTACGCTTCTTGAACCGAGGACCCGAAGCTGATAACTTGCCATAGGATGACCTTTTGAGGGGAATCAGTTAAGGCCTCCTCGATTGATGATGACGCCAAACCAGAAATGGTGAATGTATAATTATTTCTTGACCTGAGAGTCTGTGACACTGAAGATCCTTAGTTTTAGAACCCACATGTGAGAGGGGCTGGGCGTTTACAGGTTTGCAGGTAGCTTTGACTTCCAACCTACCCGGTTTTCTGGTATTTTTACAGAAGTGGACATTTCATCCTGTTATATTCATTCAGCTGTTATTCACACTTCCGCACAAACACTATTTACATAATTCAGCACAGACACGTCCAGTTATATGTGGCACCTCTGATCCCATGTCTCTGCATCCATATCATTATAAGATGTTTACATACACGTCCTTTTATTTCCAAGGATCTTAGCTTTGGGTCTCGAAGCCGAGCTGTCTATCTTTTCCTTGCGGTGTTCCTGTGAAAAACTTGAATTAAAGCAGAAAGGTTTCTCGGAAATAATTGAACATGGTATACGCATGCATTCATGTATCTCATTTTGCATAACAGGTGCTTATTTCTGGATTTCCTAAACTTGTTTGATTGATAGGTAGGATTATTGATTCTTATATCCACCGCTATCAACGCGTCAAAACCAACAGCTGGAACAACTACAGGCAGAAATGGCTGAAATGAGAGTCTGGATGAACCAGTTTATTGACCTAATGCAAGGAGTGCCTCAGGGCCAACAAGAGCTAAGGGCAATGGTGCAGAGGCCTGAAGTTGAGATTCCAAATGCTAACAATCAAGTTGACCCTCCGGTTGGAGGTGATATTCCCGTCGGTGGAGTTAATGCTGGTATTCCTGTCGGTGGAGTTAATGCTGGTATTCCTATTGCTGGAGTTAATTGTGGTATTCCTGTTGGTCAAGCCGCTGGGGGTCCTATCCCCATTCCTATTCTTGTTCCTCATATGGAGGATAATCATTATGATCAGTTTTCTCTGATGAACGCAGACCCGGGTAGTAACAATGGTGAAGGAGACCAAAGGTATCAACTGCTTGCTGAAAGGATCAAGGTTGTAAAATGTCAGAATAGTAAGGGCATTGACGTAGCAGACATGGGGCTGGTTTAAGGGGTAAGAATCCCTCCTAAATTCAAGGCTCCATCTTTCGACAAATACAACGGCAATTCTTGCCCAAAAACTCACTTGCAAGCTTACTTCAGGAAGATTTCTGCTTACTCCAATGATGAAAAGCTTTGGATGTACTTTTTCCAAGATAGCCTGTCTGGGGCATCTCTGGAGTGGTACATGAAGCTTGAAAGGGTCCACGTCAGGAACTGGAAAGAGTTGGCAGAGGCGTTTCTAAAATAGTATCAGTATAATATCGATATGGCGCCTAATCGTACTCAGTTGCAAAGTATGACACAGAAGAGCAAGGAGAGTTTTAAAGAAGATGCCCTGCAGTGGCGTGAGTTGGCTGCACGGGTGCAACCACCTTTGCTTGAAAGAGAAATGGCTGATATGTTTATGAGGACGCTGCAAGGTCCATTCCTGGAATGCTTGGCAGGGTGCCCTTTAACTTATTTTTCCGATATTGTAGTTGCAGGGGAGAGGATTGAGGAATTGCTTAAGCTGGGTAAGATTTAGGATAGTGTTGGGTCATCTTCTAGTGTGCGAAAACCTTTTGTGGGTACAGGTAAGAAACATGAAGGGGAGACTAATGCTACGTCTTCTCAGAGGAGTAGAAAAAGAGGGAATCAGACCCTATATCATTAGGCGATAGCTGTAATAATTTCGGTTGTGCCACAATAACAAAATGGTGCTCGTCATCGGTATCCTGATAGACCAAAAATGGCAGACATACGTTTTGAAACTCCGCTTATGCCTTACTCTCACCTATTGTAACATCTACTTCAGTTACAGTTGGTTCAAAAGAGAACGTTGGCTCCTCTAACTGGCACTCCTCCACCCTGATATGATGCCAACGCCCATTGCGATTTCCATTCTGGAGCACCAGGGCACCACACCGAAAATTGCAAAGCATTCAAGCACAAAGTCCAAAACTTGCTTGATTCAAAAGCAATCAATTTTTCCAACAATGTTCCAAATGTGATCCAGAACCCTATGCCTAACCATGGTGGGGCATAGTAGCAGTCAATGGATGCTGGGGTCATTAATTTCATGGCAGACGGTCTGCACACAAATTGAAGCCCTCCAAGTGAAGCACTCATGTTGGAAATAAGTCCAGACAGAGTCAGACCTCCTCGACAATGGCATTTTTAGCTTATTTACTGTATTTTTAGTAGTAATTTTTCATTGTTTGTTAATATGTTGTATACATGTAAAACTTGTTCGTACTGAATGGTGGTTCTAATGCAATGAATATGTTTTTCTGGAAGTAATTCATTCTTATTCAATCATATGAGATTTCTGTGCATGGCAATACCAAGTTACGTGCTTAAACTCTTAGAGGGAGGATGACGAATTAAAAACGCAACCTTTCTAGTCGTATGATTTTGGGAACAAAACCTTGCTAATGATGTACATGAATTGTTTCAACTCCCCAAACATCAGAGATATAAGGGAGATAGACACTCGTTAACCCTGTTGAGCCTCGAAGTAGGAGTTTTTTCCGTGTAAAAAACCCTAACATTTAACCCAGGGACAAGGTAGTTGTCAGTTGATTTGACCAAGCGTTCAAATTTCAAAAGGGATGTGCAACTAAAGATCCATTACCTTTTATTCCTCATCAGGAAGGTCATTGGGCGTGAAATCACAGTGGTAATCTCTCACCACGAGGAGTGAAGCAGTCATAATCCTTTCAAAGAAGTCAAGATAGTCAGTATCACATGATTTGTTCAAAAAAAAGAGAAGAAAGAAAAAAGGAAAAAGAATGCCTGCTAAGTCGAAAGTTTGAAAACAAATGACTTAGGCAAAAGTTAAGGCATACCGCTGGACATCAAAGTCGATTTAAAAGAATCAGTCCAGGAAAAATCAGGGAAAACAAATGAAAAAAGAAGCAAACAGAAAAAGCGAAAAGGATTACAAAAGAAAAATCCTCGAGAAAGAACGAATTGTGTGACTACAGGCACCAAAGACGAAAGAAGCGATTGCGACTCCGAAAGCGTTGAGGGCTCCTTAACCATCACTGATGATAGGCATTAACCTTTTGGAAGGTGATCGCTTGTGCCAAATGAACTGAACGTAGGACTGAAGGACATCAAGGAGAATGGGTGGGCACAAACAAAATTCTGAGCCATAAATCCTTCTTTCTTAAACTGTGAACCAGGCCACGTTACAACCCTCAAAAGTTCTAATTGAGGTAAGGTTATTCCGAAGGCGCACTTCTGATAAGACAACGTTCCTGACTCCCATGAGTGGGGCTGATATGTTTGTTGGTATTGCATGTGCGTAATGTCTTTTATTCAAAAATCAGTGTCGTATCTTAACTAGTGATTCATTCACAAGGTTTGGCGATATCTTTTCAATGAAAACTTCTAGATTAACATGTATGTTGTGTTAGAATAATCATTCTCAAAATAAACGTTTTCTTCTTGCATACATTGTACTTAACTCTAATGAAGCTTGCATAATGAACATCAGTCGAAAAGTCTAACTTTGCCAAGAGGAAATTCCTAGACAACCATACTGATGAGCAAAGGACTCTGTCAGGTAAAGGTTTTCTCAGCAAGATGTGCTCAGTTCAGCCAATCTGGGGCAGTCACGTCGAGGAATCTCCTCGAAGTTCAGCATACTAGGGAAAAATATTTCAAGTCATTACGAATCCTCTCGAGGCAAATTCCTTCATAGTTTTGCCAATCTGGGGCAGTTACGTCGAGATCCGACAAATCTCTCCAAGAGTTTGAAGACCCTGGGGCATTTTGAATGCCAGGTTTTCTGTAAAACCCTCTTGAGACGATTTCTTCCAGTAGACCATATGGTCCGAGAACAAGTGGAGAATTCGTTTATGATAATAGGTATGCAGTTTATCAGCAGAAGCGTGGAGCGCCAAAGTAGTTCCCAACATAGGGTTTCTCTTACTCGGCAAGGCGCCATAAGGTATCTTTCCCCAGTGAGGTGTTAGATCGCTACTCGTTCAGGCAGAAATAACCAAGATGATATTGTCCTCGGCAAAGTGTTCTCCCTAGCAAGAGTCCTGAGGTCTGGTTTCCCCAGCCAGAGTTGGATTTGTCTTTCCTCCAGCAAGAGTCCAAGCCTCAGACAGGATAAGGATGGTTCGTTTTTGCTCTCCAAGCAAGTTGGCATCCCTCGCAAGAGGCTTGTCTGACATCCCATCCCCAATAGAGTTTTTCTCTCTAGAATTGGAGATTTAGCATCCTCAGCAGAGCATTGGAAATTTCTTCCTCCCCATCAAGAGTGTATAGAAGGGTCAGATTGGCTTGTTACTCCCCAGCTAGTATATAGAAGTCGACCGTCTTAGACAGGATAATGTTGCATCCCCAGCTGACGATTTGTTTGACGTCTCTCCTTGATAGAGATCTACATTCCCCACAGAGTCTTGGTGCCTCCTTTCCTCATCAGGCCAGGAAGTATAATCTCACTAGCATTGATATACTCTTATCCCCAACAGGTTAAGGAAGGTCATTTCCCCAGCGGCAGGTTAAGTTTAATGATGTTCCCCAGCTGATTTGGCATTGTTGACTTCAACACCCAAGCAGAGTTTGGTGTTAACCCTCTCAACGGTTTGATCAACAATGGTCTACAGCTCTGACAGATTCCAAGCCCAATGGTTGTTGGCACCTTTTCCGTATCAGATCTTTGGGTTCCATCTTCAGCAGTTGTCATTCACGATTCCCGGTGTAGGGAAAGTCATTTTGGGTTTTATCATCAACAAGGGTTATTCGTGACCCCCAGCAGAGGATTCGCTTTGCATCTTGCATATAGTAATCATCATTACATTGCATTCTCAAAATGCGTAGCATTTCCATTTTATATGGAGCATTACGCCATGGAAAAATTCAAACATATGCATTCGAAGCATAAGCAAGGTTTGACATTATCTTTACCAGGCGTTTCTTAGAAAAGAATGGCATATTTTAATAAATTCAATCTTACTTTATCCCCGGTGAAGTTTCCCATGAATTCGCCCATCATGCTTGTACTCCCCTGCAAAGTTGTTTGTTTAAACTTCTCTTTTCCCTAGCGAAGTCATCCTCCCTTCAGGTCATAAATCTGTGAAGTCTACTTCATGTATATCTTGGTTTATCCGAACTATTGGTCGGTATCTTCGGTTGTGAGTTTGCCTTGGTCGGCGTTCACTTTATCCCAACTATTGGTTGGATCCTTTAGTTGTGAGTTTTCCTATGGTCAGCGTTCTCGTAATCCTAACTCCTGGTTAGTGTCTTTCATCCCAAATCTTGGTTGGTCATCCCTGGTTGTATCCCAACTATTGGTTGGTATCCTTTGTGGTGAGTTCGCCTTCGGTCGGCTTTCTCGTTATCCTAACTCTTGGTTAGTATCCTCTACTTCATCCTAACTTTTGGTAAGTATCCCTTATTTCATCCTAACTTTTGGTTAGTATCCCTTATTTCATCCTAACTCTTGGTTAGTATCCTCTATTTCACTCTAATCCCTCGGTTAGTATTTCTTTTCCCAACTCTAGGTTGGAACCTTTCGTTGTGAGTTTGCCTTCGGTCGGTGTTCTCGTTGTCCTAATCTCTTGGTTAACATCTTTCATCCAAAGTGTTGATTAGCAACCTCATTATCCTAAATCTTGGTTAGTACCCTCTTTCCCGGCTTTTGGTTAGTAAAACTCTTGGTTAATACCCTCTTTCCCAACTATTGGTTGGTATCTCCCATTGTGAGTTCGCCTTCGGTTGGCGTTCTCGTTTATCCCAACTATTGGTTGGTCTCCTTTGTTGTGAGCACGCCTTTGGTCGGCGTTCTCGGTTATCCTAACTATTGGTTAGTCTCCTTTATCCCAACTATTAGTTGGTATCTTTTCTTGTGAGTACGCCTTTGGTCAGCGTCGTCGTGATCCTAACTCTTGGTTAGTACCCTTTATCCCAACTATTGGTTGGTGTCTTTTGTTGCGAGCTTGTTGTCGGTTAGTCCCCCCTTTCCCAACTCTTGGTTGGTGATCTCTGCTTGGTATCTTCTTTCCCAACTCTTGGTTGGTAATCTCCCGGTTAGATTCCTCTTTCCCAACTCTCGGTTGGAAATATCTTGGTCAGTATCCTTCCTTTATCCTAACTTTTGGTTAGTGTCCTTCATTTTATCCCAACTTTTATTTAGTATCCTTCATTCCATCCTAACTCTTGGTTAGTATCTTCTTTACCAACTCTTGGTTGGTAATCTTTAGGTCAGTATCTTTTATCTTAATCTCCCTGTTATCCCCCTCTTTCCTAACTCTTGGTTGGTGATATCTTGGTTAGTTACCTCTATTCTGAGTCTTGGTTGGTGTCTCTTCTCTATTGGTTGGCAATCTTTGGTTTTATCTCAACTTTTGGTTGATACCCTTTATGAGCTCGCCTTCGGTCGGCGGCCTCGTTATACTAATTATTGATTAGCGTCCCGTATTCCGACTATTGGTTGGTACTTTGTCTTTTACCCTATATCGTGGTAGATATCATGTCCCTTATTCCAACTCTTGGTCGTTGTTCCTAGTCAAGAATTTACTCTGCATTAGTGTCCTTTTCGTCCCAACTCTTGGTTGGCGTTGTTTGTTGACTCATCAGTCACCTTTCACTATCTCAACTTTTGGCTGGTATCCGCTATCTTAGAGCCCACAGTTGGCTGGAAATCACTCAATCACTTCATTATATCTCCCCGCAGTTTGCAAATTTCTGGGTACTGTTGGTATTCAATCCCCGTGTACCATGAATGTCTGAAAGTCGATGCTCTCATCCCTTCAGGTCCACAGATGATTGAATAAGGGCAGCTATAACACCCCAAAATTTACCCTCATATTTATTCCCTATAAGTGGCCTATGCTTCACATTTCATATGCTTTTAGGTCATAAACATCATACATGCATCACTGGCTTTCCCAAGGCGTGGGATCAAAGTATTATGTGCAAGTTGGGGATTCTCTATTGCTGTGAGGTTTTATTTCCATTCAGGTGGATTAGGGTTTTCATTGGTGTAAGTCAAGGCTTTCATTTTCATACAAGTTGTGGCTCACGTGGATACGAAAATCATGGAGCTGGGATTTCATCCCTCATGATTAGGGTTTGGTACATACTCAAGGCATTGGCCATGCAACCATCAAAAGGATCATCTTATGTTCACCATCATCCTTAGATTAGGGTTTATTTCCCTGAACATATGGCTTTCAAGGAGCGTATGGAATCAGGTTGATTGTATCTTGGTACAAGAAAGTTGGAAATCATACATTTGATGATCTTTGGACATTTGGTTGAGTTCAAGATCGTGGAGTGCAAGGTCATGCGTCCACTCAGGTTCCAAAACCATCTTAAGCCACATTAAACCATTTTCTTAAATCCTAATCCAATCTCATATTTGTTTCCTAAGTCCATATCCATTTATAAATCCCCTTTTCATCCCAAATCCAAATAAAGTCCATTTTAAATTCCTTTACAACCCTTGTCCAATTCATATACACAACCATTTCTGCGACCATTTAAAACCAATTTAAATCCATATCCACTTTTAAACCCTTTTTAGCCTATATCCATCTTTAGCCATCAATTAACCATTTTTAAGTTCACATTAAATCCTTTTCCTAAAATAAATTCAATATCCATGAGCATGTCCAAATTCAACATTTCAAATCAAGCACAAAATCCAAAACCAAAATCCAAAAATCCGTATTTCCAATTCACTTCCCAATGTCCAAATCCATTACAAGCCTCATACCAAAAGTACAATATCAATTTAATACATTGCCATTACAACAAAGCATTTACATGGAAATATACAAAAAAAAAACTAATCCTAAACTACACTAAACTTTGCTTTCAATTTTCTCCAAACTCTTTGCAAATTTCAAACATAACCATACACATACATAACAGCCATGAAGTAATTCATACTTCCATCAAAGAACCGGAAAGAAACATCAGAAGCTCACAAGGTGGAAGAAGAATGTATCAAAGAACAAGATATCCAGATTCTTCTTGAACAAGGGGTTAGGCAAAAGGTTGCGGAACTGAAGTCTGTTTTGGATTCACAGAAGAACTAGGGACCAGTTCTAAAGGCAATCATGAATGCTAAGGAAACCAGACAAATAGAAGGAATGTACATGGACGCATAGGTGACCTAGGTTCTATTGATGTAAAGTATGATGTTGCGATATCAACTGCATGTTCTGGGCTTGACTATATTGTCGTGGAAACGTCAAATGCAGCTTAAGCCTGTGTTGAGATGCTTTGGAGAGAGAGTCTTTGTGTTTCCGCTTTCATGATATTGGAGAAGCAAGTTGAACATCTCCCAATGATGAAAAAGAGTGTAAGACCTCCAAAGGGGGTTGACCCCCTTTTTGATTTAGTGAAGATTCCTGATGAAAGAATGAAACTTGCTTTCTTCGCAGCACTTGGAAACACAGTTGTTGCTAATAATCTTGGCCAGGCCATACGGATAGCTGAGGATTTTAGTATACTGAAACCATTTTGTAGTGCGGAAGCTAACGGAAATAGTTGTCACGCGATACTACCCTTATTTGAGATTACTCTAAGATACTACAGCTCGCTGGCGATCCGCTTGCTGTCGTTATTCCAAGAGGGGTCACTGATTTTGAGGACAGGTACAAAAAATCACCAGTATAAACCTTTGGGGATGGGTAGAGCCTGACTTCATGACACCGACCCTTTGACCCCATGTTTTTTCTATGTTTTTGTGTGCTGCATTCATGCATTCATTTAAAAAAACATTAAAACAAAGAAAAATCTTCTCTTCTAGTCTCTCTTTTTCAAATCAAACTAAGATAATGATTGAAAATATCAGAGAAAACGATTGCTAATGGATTTCGGTAGAAGGAAGACTCACAAGTACACCTTCAAGGTTCCAAAACTAGAGGATTTAAGAGGGTTGGCGAGGATGATAACCAACCCTGAGACTTTTAGAGCTAAGTACAGGGGACTGCTATCTCTGTTAAGGGTCCATGTAATCGAAGGAATCCTGTCCACACTAATCCAGTTCTACGATCCGGTCTATCACTGTTTAACATTCCCGGATTATCAACCAGCATCAACACTGGAGGAGTACTCTCACCTGACTGATTTGCATATTACTGACCAAGCTCCCTTTTTCGAACTGGAAGAGATTCCAAAGGATCAAACCATTGCAAGAGCAATCTATTTGGATGGGTCAGAAGTCAGGACTCACATGACCACTAAGGGTGGAATTCAGGGTTTTCCAGCCCAGTTCTTAATCAAGAAAGTTCTGTACTTTGCTAGTATAGGGAATGTGGCCGCTTTTGAAAGCATCTTTGTTTTGCTTACCTACGGGTTATTTTTTTTCCCAACATGGATAACTTCGTTGATATCAACGCCATTAAGATTTTTCTGATTGGAAACCCTGTACCGACCTTGCTCGCAGATGCTTATCATTCTGTACACTTAAGGAATTTGTACAGCTGAGGAATGATCACATGCTATGTACCCTTGTTGTACAAATGGTTCATTTCTCATTAGCCAAAGTCTGCTGCATTTTGGGATCAAAAGAATACTTTACATTGGTCGCAGAGAATCGTGTCTCTTACCAACTCTGACATCGATTGGTACAATCGAATCTATGACGGGATCAGGATCATCGACCGTTGTGGAAATTTCCCAAATGTACCCCTCATAGGATTTAAAGGAGGAATCAATTATCACCCAGTTTTGGTTCGTCGTCAGTTTGGATACCCGATGAGGCATGTCCTGCGTAATACTCATCTGGAAGGTATTTTCTTCAAGGAAGGAGAAAATGACAAGGCACTAAAGACAGAAATAGTGCATGGCTGGAAACACGTCCACAGGAAAGGAAGAGAGTCTATAGGAAAACCAGACTGTGTCTCGGTCGAACCTTATCTCCAATGGATACAAACTAGAGCTCTCAAGCTGAGGATGCCTTACCCTCGTCAGGAAGTTCCTCCATTAAGTGACCCTGTCCTTTACTTTATGTCTAAATACGAAAAAACTTTAGGTGACTGTCAACAGAGTTCAACAGGAGAAGAAGTCTTGGAAGAACAAGTACCGTATTCTCAATGTGGAGTGTAAGAAAATACAGCAACTGTTAAAAGAAAAAGACGCTCTGATTAAGATTTTAGAGCAACATGCTGTAGAAAATCAGGATGACCAAAGGAATTTGCTCGCTCCTTTCACTTGGAAAAGGAGTGACAACCCGACAACGTCTCAAGAGCCCCGGTCAAAAAAAAGGAAAGTACCAGAACCAGCATCTGAGCTCTCCTCAGACAGGACTCGGGACCCATAAGTTTAGATTTCCTTTTACAGCATTCTGTAAATTACTGTATTTCCATTCCGCAATCTTTGAATTCAATAAACTGGGATTTCCCCACTGGTTGATATTTGCAATCCAATTGTTGAAGTTTATTTTTATTAAAAAAAAATTAATTAAAATAGAATTATTGCATTCATCATTCTCACGTAACACATTCTTCTTACCTACGAATCTCACGTTTGCGTCTCGATTCTAGAGTCAAACTGTCTCATTCGTACAATACTCGGGCAAATCGACAGAAAAAGATGGATGATCTCGAGGAAGAGAATAGAGAGTTGAGGGAAGAGATCGAAAATCTGAAAGAGGATCTGAGAAAGCTTCATAACAACATGCAAGCTTTAGCAGAAGCTCAGATGCAACAACAAAGGACTATGATCTCAGAGATCACATCGACGCCCATAGTGGAAAAGTATGATCCTAGGTACAAAATGCCGAAAGATCGTCCACGGGGCATGCCTATTAACTATATCCCGGAAGGATATGTTCCGCCGATCACTGAAGATCAGGGAACCGCAGCAGGAGCCGCTGGGCCTGAAGGTTACAAACTTCGGGAAAGTGAAGATGCCGGGGGAATGACAGCAACTCCTGAAGGTTACAAACTTCGGGAGAGGGAAGGACCTAGAGTCACTGCCATGATGACTATACCACCACCCGTGGTACACACTGTCCTGGAAGGACAGATTCCACAGATACCTTCTGGTGGAAACGAAAGTATGTTTAACAGAATGAATGAGTTCTAGGTACAGTTCCTGGAAATGCAGAAAGAGCTGCAAGCCCTTCACGGTCAGTATCTATTTGGAAAGGACGCCGCAGACCTTTGTTTGGTCCCCAATGTGAAAGTTCCGCACAAATTCAAGGTACCCGAATTTGAAAAGTACAAGGGTAAATCTGGCCCTCAAAGCCATTTGGTGATGTACGCTCGCCGAATGTCAATTCAGACAAAGAACTAAGAGCTACTGATTCACTTTTTTCAGGATAGTTTAACCGGTGCCGCACTCAAATGGTACATGGATATGGTACTTTCAGAGATCGGCACTTTCAGAGAAATTGGCGCTGCTTTCGTTCAACAAGATAAGTATAACCTGGATATGGCACCGGACAAAGATCAACTCAGAGCCATGTCATAGAAGGACAAGGAAACCTTTAAGAAATACGCTCAGAGATGGCGTGAAATTGCCGCCCAGATTTGTCCACCTCTTTAGGAAAAAGAGATGACAAAGATCTTCTTAAAGAACTTGAGCTCATTTTACTGCGACCGAATGGTAGGCATGGGAGTTCGTCTTGAGGAAGCAGTCCGAGAAGGACGTTTAGTTAAAGACGTTGGATCATCAAGTAGTACGAAATGATACGGTAGTGCTCTCCCTAAGAAAAAAGAGCAAGATATTGGCAATATCTCTCTCGAAAAGCAAAGGCGACGGTACCAACCAGTAGCAGCTATAACTTCTACTGCCAACCCTGCGCCTGTTCCTACGTATCAACCTCAGGTTGCATAAAGCCAACCTAATCAACAATAATATCAACAAAGAACACAACAGCCTCTTCAGCAGGCTCGTCCTCAGTACAACAACAACTGTACAACATGACCACCAGGGTTCGACCCTATACTGATGTTGTACGCAGAATTGTTTCCATTATTACTGGTCAAGGGGCACGTCCAAACCAGGTCTCCTTTTACAGTACCAGAAAATTTGTCTTTTTGGTTCAAAGTGGACCAGACTTGCCCTTATAAAGGAGGACCAGAGCATAACATAGAAAACTGTCTCAGTTTCAAATCTGATGTGTAAAAGCTTGTTAGGAGCGGGGTCTTATCTATCAAAAATACGAATCCAAATGTTCTCACGAACCCGCTGCCTCAACACGAGAAAGCTGCGATAAATTTGATAGAAGTAGAGTCTAACAACAGCTATCAAATTCATGATGTACTCTTATTAAGGGATAACTTGGTCAAGATGCATTGCTGACAGAGCGAATACGATCTTGTACCACCTCACAATTATCACCAGTGTGATATCTGCTCTAAAAACAATCAAGGGTGTTCTGTGGTGCAATCAGCTCTACAGGAACAATTGGATCTTGGTTGGATCCAAGAGCACCGAATTCGTGATATCAACATGACTTACTCGAATTCCAACATCATCCAGAATCACGACATCCATACGATGAATGTCAACTTAGTGGAAATGCACTCAAGGCAAAGCCAGTATCATAATCTACCGCGGCACGATTACAATTCCTGTCTGACTTGCTCGGTAAATAAACAGGGATGCTCTTTTGTACAAGAGGCCCTCCAGCGTCAGATGGATCTTGGATGGATCCAGGACTACCATGATAAAAATCCTTATCAGATCTACATGATTCAAATCTTCGATATTCGTTTGATGAATACCAGCTTGGTGGAGTTACACGTCAAGCAAGTCCAACTCGGTTTTCTTACTTCACATAATTATTAGAGCTGTAAAGTATGTTGTGAGAGTAACCAAGGGTGCGCTCTCGTTCAAAGAACTTTACAACACTTGTTAAACCATTGGTGTCTTCCAATCTATCTAGACGAAGACACGCAACAAATCAGTGTGACAAACGGGGACCCTACTAGACATCAAAGTCAGGATGTCCGATCTATGGAAATAGACCTAGTAAGGTTGCACTGCATTCAAAGCGGACATAGCCAGGTGCCACCACATAACTACGAGCGCTGTAGAGTCTACTTGGAAAATAACCAAGGATACTACCTTGTGCGAACAACCCTTCAAAGTCAGTTGGCTCCCAAGGAGATTCAACCATGTCCAAGTTCTGGATTAATCAACTAGATGCCAGACTATTTCGCTGATCAGATTAAGGATGTTGTCGTGATCTCTGATCACGAAAGGACCAAAGATGTTTGTACCATCATCCCTCTACTTGACGAATCAAAGGTTCTTAACCAGGAATTGATTGAAGTTACTTACGACAGTCAGAGAAATTAGAAGGCTCCTGTAGTTATCTATCTGCTGGGACCGCTACCGTATGAATCAGCTAAGGCGATCCCTTACAAATACGGTGTAACAACAATTGAGAATGGAATGGAAATTCCATTACCCTCCGTAGTGAATATTGCAGACATCAGTCGAGTAACACGGAGCGGTCGAATCTTCAACCGAGGAGTGAATACAACATTGTTGATCAGCTGTTACAAACTCCTTCGAAGATCTCTGTGTTATCACTTTTACTTAGTTCAGAAACCCACAGAGAGGCTCTATAGAAAGTCTTAGAGTAGGCCTTTATGGAACAGGATGTATCGATAAGGCAATTCGACAGTATCGTCTCTAACATCACCTCTTGCAACAACTTGGGGTTTAGCGATGAGGAATTGCCAGAAGAAGGCAAAAGTCATAACATGGCGCTCAATATCACAGTTAACTGCCAGGATGATGCCTTAGCCAGTGTACTGGTAGACACCGGATCGGCTCTCAACGTTATGCCGAAGTCCACTCTAATGCGACTATCATTCAAATGATCTTCGATGAGGGGCAGTGAGGTCGTCGTCAAAGCATTTAACGGGTCCAGAAAAACAGTTATCGGCGAAGTCGACCTTCCCATAACTATCGGTCGTCACACTTTCCTAGTCACTTTCTAGGTCATAGACATCCGAGCAACCTATAGATGTTTGTTGGGAAGACCTTGGATACACCAGGCTGGGGCAGTCACTTCGACACTTCACCAAAAGCTGAAGTTTGTAAAGAATGACCAACTCATCACGGTATGTGGTTAACAAGCCTTGATCGTGAGTAACCTATCGTTGTCCACTTGTGTAGAACCCGAGGAGGTTGTTGGAACTCAGTTCCAGGCACTTTAGGTAAGCAATGAGAATCAATTAGAGAAGGGAACATCAATATCCTCGTACAAAGATGCTCTCGAGGTGATCAAGAGTAACAATGCAAAGGGATGGAGACAGCTTGTCATTCCTACTGATAATAAAATAAAGAAGGGTTTTGGTTTTTCTGCAACCTGTACCCAGACAGCTGCTAACGATGAAAGTCTTCATCCCACTCAGAACTTCTTCCACATTGGAGGTTTCCTTCACCCAGTGTCTCTAGAAGTACATACCATCAACGAGGGAGATTCCTCTGACACAGATGAGGAATGGAAGTCATATCTTAACGAGGACAGTTATATGTCTCAAGAAGAAGTGCCTATGCCATTTTTCTATCCCGCACAGAGTCCGAGATTTATACCAAGGTCATACATCGAAATGATATACGGAGATTGTGATCTAGAAGGATGTCGTGCTCCACCAAACTCATTAGAGGAAGACACTCTGATGAAAGGCAACTTTGACCACGACTATTATGGCTCGATGGATGGTCTGCCTATCTGGCAGCCGTACCCAGGAGACTTGGGGCAAGAAAATCAGCCAAACAATGAAAATCATCTGAGCGTCATTGGAAAAAATACCTGCGTCCCCACCATGTCATGGGATCAACACTCAGGTCATTCAGAAAATATCCAGTGCGACGATGAATCTGCAAAGTTTGCAGGACTAGAATTCACCAACTATGCCTTTCCCGAGGTCAACGTCATCAAGAGAGATGACTCCTCCAGTTCCAAAGAAGTATGGGACACCATGGGACAACCGAGTGGCAAATACGACTTCTTGGTCAAGTACACTGCTCCTGAAAGCTCTCGTATCAGGCTCAAGGACATCCAGCCAACTGGATGGGGGGATATGCCTGAGAGCACAAATACTATGCAAAATACAACTAAGGAATCCTCCTACGACAACTCTGCCTGGGACACAGATTCCAATGATCCCGCTCCCCCAGAAATCAGCGTTATTTCTGAAGACAAATCTAGGAAGGTACCAGACTTTGTGATTCACCGAAGAGTTCGCCGCCAATGGGCTGCAGTCGATGTTCCGAAGATCGTTCATAAGTCTAAGTAATTGCCGTCTTTATCTTAACCTTTCACCCTGCCCAGGTGAAACGGATGTTTTGATAGGTCTCACTTTCTGTAAATATCCCTCTTCGCTTCGCCCAAAGCGACAAAGTTTTGTTTTATAGGGCTGTAGTTTCAAGAATCGACAAGATCATAAATCAAATAACGTCGTTATGTAATTCCCGCATTAATTGCTGTTTTCTCTTTTCGCTTTTTCAGAATATGGTAATCCTAAAAACAACTCAAATAATAAAAACAAGCAGTTTTTCAAAGAAATAAACTGCACGCACTCTTGCATTCTCTCTATCTCTTCTAAAAACAATCATCACGTCATGCAGATTGCTTGTTTTAAACCCCATTGAAACATACGATCCAATGCCTTCCCCAACTTTGAATTCCCGGTATTTGGGGCTGAAGAAGAAAATGACGACGAAATTCTAGAGGAGATCTCCCGATTACTCAAACAAGAGGAAAGGTCCATTAAACCTCACAAAGAGCCGTTGGAAACGGTCAACTTGGGCTCAGAGGAAGAGAGAAAGGAGGTCAAGATCGGGGCCCTGCTCAGTCCGACTGTCAAAGAAAGCTTGATAAAGCTTCTCAAAGAGTTTCCTGATGTATTTTCTTGGTCCTATCAGGATATGCCAGGGTTGGATACCAGCATTGTGGAACATCATTTACCGTTAAGATCAGAATGTCTGCCAGTAAAACAGAGGTTGAGACGGACTCACCCAAACATAGCCATCAAAATCAAAGAGGAGGTACAGAAATAGATTGACGCAGGTTTCCTCGCCACATCAGAATATCCTCAATGGTTAGCCAACATAGTACCAGTTCCGAAAAAGGACGAAAAGGTCAGAATGTGTGTGGATTACAGAGATCTAAACAAAGCAAGTCCAAAGGACGACATTCCCTTACCGCACATTCACATGCTGGTTGACAGTACAACAAAGTTCAAAGTCTTCTCCTTCATGGATGGATTCTTGGGATATAATCAGATAAAAATGGTGCCGAAAGACATGGAGAAAACTTCATTCATCCCCCCATGGGGAACTTTTTATTACAAGGTAATGCCGTTCGGTTTGAAGAACGCCGTGGCAACCAATCAGAGGGCCATGACTACTCTGTTTCATGGCATGATACACAAAGAAATCGAGGTATATGTCGATGATATGATTGCCAAATCTAAAACAGAAGAGGAGCATGCGACCCACCTGTCAAAGTTATTCGAGCGTCTGGGAAAGTACAAACTCCGCTTGAATCCCAATAAGTGCACATTCGGTGTCCGCTCAGGAAAACTTTTAGGGTTTGTCCTCAGCTAGAAAGGAATTGAGGTGGATCCTGACAAGGCCAAGGCCATTCAAGAAATGCCTTCTCCAAAGACTGAGGAACAAATTAGGGGATTCCTGGGACATTTGAATTACATCTCCAGATTCATATTCCTCATGACCGCGACATGCACGCTGATCTTCAAATTACTCAAAAAGAATTAGGACTGTGTTTGGACAGAAGACTGCCAACCTGCCTTCGACAGTATCAAGGAATACCTGTTGAACCCACCGATTCTATCACCTCTAGTGGAGGGGAGACCGTTAATCATATACCTAACAGTCTTGGAAGACACAATGGGTTGTGTGCTTGGCCAACAAAACGAAACCAAAAGGAAAGAGTCAGCCATTTACTATTTAAGTAAAAAATTCACTGACTACGAGGCTCGGTATACTATGCTTGAGAAAACTTGTTGTGCTTTGGCTTGGGTAGCCAAACGTCTTCGCCAGTATATGATTCGTTACACTACTTGTTTAATCTCTGAAATGGATCCAATCAAGCATGTCTTGGAAAAGCCTGCCCTCACGAGAAGGATTGCCCGTTGGCAGATGTTGTTATCAGAATACGACATCGAGTACCATGCTAAAAAAGCCGTAAAGGGAAGTGTTTTATCCGATCATTTGGCTCATCAACAGATTGACAATTAGGAATCAGTCAGGTTTGACTTCCCAGACGAAGATGTCATGTATTTGAAAATGAAAGATTGCGATGAACCGGTACCCAGTGAAGGGCCAGAACCAGGTTCCCAATGGGGACTAATCTTTGACGGAGTGTTAATCATTATGGAAACGGAATTGGGTCAATCATCATAACACCTCAGGGTACCCACATTCCTTTCACCGCCCGACTGACATTCAAGTGTACAAACAACGAGGCCGAATACGAAGCTTGTATCATGGGTCTCGAAGAAGCGATCGACTTAAGGATCAAGAACTTGGATGTATACGGCGAAGGGGATTGGAACATATACCAATCAGGACTGATTCCTTACAAAGACTATGCGAGAAGGTTGTTACCATTCTTCAACAGAATCGGGTTTCATCACATCCCTCGTGAAGAGAATCACATGGCAGATGCATTAGCCACTCTCTCTTCCATGATTAGCGTAGGTCAATGGAACGACTTACCTAAGATTGACATAATGTTCCTTGAACGGCCCGCTTACATCTTCATGATTGAAGCAGTCATAGACGACAAACCTTGGTATCACGATTTCAAATGCTTCCTTCAGAAATAAGAGTATCCACCTGGGGCATTAAGAAAGGACAGAAAAACCCTAAGAAGGTTGGCAGGTAACTTCTTCCTGAGCGGTGATACACTCTATAAGAGGAACTTTGACATGGTCTTGCTCTGATGCGTAGATAGACCAGAAGCAGACATGTTGATGAAAGAAATTCACGAAGGATCCTTTGGCACTCACGCCAATGGACACACAATGGCGAGAAAAATTCTAAGAGCAGGGTACTATTGGTTGACAATGGAATCCGACTGCTACAAGTACATGAGGAGGTGTCACAAGTGTCAGATATGCTCAGACAAAATTCATGTACCGCCAACACATCTCAAAGTTCTCTCTTCCCCATGGCCTTTTCCATATGGGGAATCGACATGATTGGCATGATTGAACATAAGGCTTCAAATGGACATCGGTTCATCCTGGTAGCCATTGATTACTTCACCAGGTCGGTCGAAGCAGCGTCATACGCCAATGTAACCCGACAAGTGGTGGTCCGATTTATCAAAAACAATATCATCTTCTGTTATGGTGTTCCAAGCCAGATCATTACCGACAATGGGTCTAAATTGAACAACAAGATGATGAAAGAGTTGTGCGCTAAGTTCAAGATCGAACACCATAACTCATCTCCCTACCGACCTAAGATGAACGGAGTGGTAGAAGCGGCTAACAAGAACATCAAGAAGATTGTTCAGAAGATGGTTGTAACCTACAAAGACTGGCATGAAATGCTACCCTTTGCTCTTCACGGTAATCGTACATCCATCTGTACTTCAATAGGGGAAACCCCTTTCTCTCTAGTATATGGCATGGAAGCAGGGCTCCCCATAGAAGTAGAGATCCCATCAATCCGGGTATTGATGGAAGCTAAGCTAACAGAGGCTGAATGGTGTCAAAATCGACACGATGAGTTGAATCTGATAGAAGAATAATGGATGATGGCACTATGCCATGGTCAGTTGTATCAGCAAAGGATGAAGAAGGTGTTTAATAAAAAGGTCCGACCTCGCGTCTTTAGGAAAGGAGACCTTGTGCTCAAAAAGATACAATCATTTCTCACTGATTCTCGGGGCAAATGAACTCCGAATTATGATGGCCCTTATGTGGTCAAGAAAGCCTTCTCAGGTGGTGCCTTGAGACTCGCAACCATGGACGGAGAGGAATTTTCCTACCCCACAAATGTTAACATAGTCAAGAAATACTTCGCTTAAATAATAAAAAAAAACGTCTCGGTGGATTGAAAACCCGAAAGGGCGATTAAATATCGGTATTAAAGATGCCCCTATTTAATCTTCATGGACCCGAAGGTGTGAATGGCGAAGGTATTCGAACATTCAGGGTGCAAGAGGATTAAATATCGGAATACCCAAAATTTGGACTATGGTTATGGATGGCAGTTTGTCCATCCATCTTCTTTTGCTAAGCAATGTTACTTAGAAAAGGGTAAAACTTCCCCTCAATCCTGGTCTTCAGCCATGGAACTGGTCTCAGTTTCTTTGAAATAAACTTCCCCTCGTTCTTTGTTTTCAGCCCTAGAACTGGTCTCAGTTTCTTCATGAAATTAAACTTCCCCTCGTTCCTAGTCTTTATCCATGGAACTGGTCTCATTTTCTTTGTAATAAACTTCCCCTCAATCCTGGTTTTCAGCCACGGAACTGGTCTCAGTTTCTTCTTGAAAATAAACTTCCCCTTGTTCCTAGTCTTCAGCCACGGAACTGGTCTCAGTTTCTTTTGTAATAAACTTCCCCTCGATCCTGGTTTTCATCCACGAAACTGGTCTAAGTTTCTTCTTGTCGAGTTCCTTCCTCGACAAGGGACGCTATTTGTAGCGGACTTCATCAAACTTCTCGTCGAGCTATACTGGGGAGATGCCATTTGATGGGAAAAATGAGGTCAGACTTATTGGAGAAACCCATTTGTCTGAGCTGTAGAGGTGCGCAAACTTCTCTGTTCGAGATGCCATTTGTTGATGCTACTGGGGAAAAATGAGTCTTGTGAGAGACTACTTTTTGCTTGGGGATATTACATCATACTTTTCTTCGATATCTTTTTGGAGAAATGCCATGTGATGTGATCCAATTTTTTTTGAGGTGTTGATGACTTCACTACATCGAATTTCTTGGGAGAAAAACGGATGTATTGCCGCGAGCCTTTGGTTAAGAGGCTTTCTCTGGGAATTTTCCTTAATCCGGGAAAGGGAAAAAAATCATCTCCAATGGTGAAGAGTGATGTTCCAAAGGTGTTTGTTGAATGTCTTCTTGTCTTTCAGAGGTTCAAGTTATTAAAGTGGTCAAGGACAGTCTCTAATCCAGAAGTAAACTGGGGAGAAATTACTCAGACGATACATTTCCTAACGAGGAAAGAACTGACAATCTTATTGGCAGGAGGACGTTATCACTTGAGGATGAATATGACCAGAGTGATAGTAATGCAATATGAATATGAATATGAATCAATTATGTATGATGTATGTATGTTTATGCTGAAAAAAATGACGCGACATACAGACTAGTGAATGAACACGACTGGATACTCGGCCACTATGGGGGATGAAAAGTACTATCAGTTCAGGACAACAATCCTGCCTTGCTTAGGAGAGATAGACCTTGTGGGGAAGAAAGAACCATCGATTGGTCTTTAGAGGTGAGAACTCTGCCCGGGGATATCAGATGGGATATTATATCTGAAATGGTTGATCCTTCACTCAGGTGCATTGGTTTAGAAGGAGTACTTTGATTCTGCATTTTGAGGTTTAATTACTTCCGGAGAAGCCATAGATGTTCTTTTTTATGTTCAGAGTCAAAAGGAAATGCCATCTTTATTTTAAAAGGAGAAGAAAATTTTACAAGTAAATTAATTTTTGTTTTGTTTCAAGAATCGTTGATCATATTGAAAATGCCATTCTCTAATGCAAAAATAAATGAGTTGTAAACAAAAGCACTAAGGCTCAAATTTTATTGAAAGGATGGAAATCAGCCAAGCACGTGATACCATAGAGTATTTACAAAGTTTAGAAAATGGTAATTTATGGGAAAAGGGCTACATTGAAACATAACGACCGCTATCCTTCTATCAACTTTGAATTCTGGACATTCTGAGCTTCTGTCGAAGGTGACCTTGACTGAAGTCTTCCTGATGAATGGAATTACTGCTGAGGAGTCGAACTGATCAGACGTAGTTGCTTGCCATGAATTCCTAACTTTTGCTTGGATTGCCTTTTGAGGTTTTTCAATCCATGGGGATGACATTTGTTTAGGTCTTTAATTTTTGCTTGGACCGCCCTTTCGGGTTTTCAATCCACCGAGACATTTTTTACTTATTTATTTAGGCGAAGTATTTCTTGACTACATCAACATGCGTGGGGTAGGTAAACTCCTCTCCATCCATGGTTGTGAGTCTCAAGGCACCGCCTAAGAAGGATTTCTTGACCACGTAGGGGCCGTCATAATTCGGAGTCCATTTGCCCTGGGAATTAGTGAGAAATGATTGTATCTTCTTAAGCACGAGGTCTCCTTTCCTGAAGACACGGGGTCGAACCTTTTTGTCGAACGCTTTCTTCATTCTTTGCTGATATAACTGACCATGGTATAGAGTCTTCATTCTCTTTTCTTCGATCAGATTTAGTTCATCGTGTCGACTTTGACACCATTCAGCCTCTGTTAGCTTAGCTTCCATCAACACCCAGATTGACGGGATCTCTACTTCTATGGGGAGCACTGCCTCCATGCCATATACTAGAGAGAAAGGGGTTGCCCTCGTTGAAGTGCGGACAAATGTGCGATAACCGTGAAGAGCAAAGGATAGCATCTCGTGACAGTTTTTGTAGGTTACAACCATCTTCTGAATGATTTTCTTGATATTCTTGTTAGCCGCTTCTACCGCTCCGTTCATCTTAGGCCGGTAGGGAAATGAGTTAAGGTGTTTAATTTTGAACTCAGCATAAAACTCTTTCATCATCTTGTTGTTCAAATTCGATCCATTATCCGTAATGATCTAGCTTGGAACACCATAACGGCAGATGATATTGTTCTTGATAAATCGGACCACCACTTGTCTGGTTACATTGGCGTATGACAGTGCTTCGACCCACTTGGTGAAAGTAGTCAATGGATACCAGGATGAACCAATTTCTGTTTGAAGCTTTGGGTTCGATCATGCCAATCATGTCGATTCCCCATATAGAAAAAGGCCATGGAGAAGAAAAAACTTTGAGATGCGTTGGCGGTACATGGATTTTGTATGAGTATATCTGACACTTGTGACACCTCCTCATGTACTTGTAGTAATCAGATTCCATTGTCAACTAATAATATCCTGCTCTCAAAATTTTTCTTGCCATTGTGTGTCCATTGGCATGAGTGCCAAAGGATCCTTCGTGAATCTCTTTCATCAACATGTTTGCTTCTTGTCTGTCTACGCATCTGAGCAAAACCATGTCAAAGTTTCTTTTATAGAGTGTATCACCATTTAGGAAGAAGTTGCCATCCTGTCTTCTGAGAGTCTTCCTATTTTTTCTTGATGCCCCAGGCGGGTATTCTTGTCTGTGAAGGAAGCACTTGATATCATGATACCAGGGTTTGTCATCGATAGCTGCTTCGATCATGAAGATGTAAGCGGGCCTTTCAAGGAGCATTATGTCAATCTTAGGTATGTCGTTCCATCGAGTTACACTAATAAAGGAGGATAAGGTGGCTAATGCATCAGCCATGTGATTTTTTTTCACGAGGGATATGATGAAACTGGATTTTGTTGAAGAATGGTAACAACCTTCTCACGTAGTCTTTGTAAGGAATCAATCCCGATTTGTATGTTTTCCACTCTCCTTTGATTTGATTGATGACCAGGGCTGAGTCTCGATACACATCCAAGTTCTTAATCCTTAAGTCAATTGCTTCATCAAGACCCATGATACAAGATTCGTATTCGGCCTCGTTGTTTGGGCATTTGAATGTCAGTCTGGCAGTGAAAGGAATGTGGGTACCCTGAGGTGTTACGATGACTGCCCCAATTCCATTTCCATAATTGTTTACAGCCCCGTCGAATATTAGTCCCCATTGGGAACTTGTTCTGGCCCTTCATTGGGTAGCGGTTCATCGCAATCTTTCATTTTCAAGTACATGACATCTTCGTCTGGGAAGTCAAATCCGACTGATTCCTGATAGTCAATCGGTTGATGAGCCAAATGATCAGCTAAAATACTCCCTTTAACGGTTTCTAAGCGTGGTACTCGATGTCGTATTCTGATAACAACATCTGCCAACGGGCAATCCTTCCCGTGAGAGCAGGTTTTTCAAAGACGTACTTGATAAGATCCATTTCTGAGATCAACCAAGTAGTGTGACAAATCATGTACTGGCTAAGACGTTTGGCTGCCCAAGCCAGAGCGTAACAAGTTTTTTCGAGCATAGTGTAACGAGTTTCACAGTCCGTGAACTTCTTGCTTAAGTAGTAGATGGCAGACTCTTTTCTTTTTGTTTCGTCTTGTTGGCCAAGTACACAACCCATGGAGTCTTCCAATACTGTTAAGTATATGATCATCGGTCTTCCTTCCACTGGAGGTGACAGGATTGGTGGATTCAACAGATATTCTTTGATACTATTGAAAGCTTTTTGGCAATCTTCTGTCCATACGTAGCTTTGGTTCTTTCTGAGTAGTTTGAATATTGGCGCGCAAGTCGCGGTCATAAGGGATATGAACCTTGAGATGTAATTCAGACGTCCCAAAAATCCTCTGACTTGTTTTTCAGTCTTTGGTGAAGGCATTTCTTGAATTGCCTTGACCTTGTCAAGATCAACCTCAATTACTTTCAGGCTGACGATGACTACTAAAAGTTTTCCCGAGCGAACACTAAACGTGCATTTGTTGGGATTCAAGCGGAGCTTGTATTTCCTCAAACGCTCGAATAGCTTTAACAGGTGTGTCGCACGCTCTTCTTCTGTTTTAGATTTGGAAATCATGTCATCGACATACACTTCAATTTCTTTGTGCATCATATCGTGAAACAGAGTAGTCATGTCCCTTTGATAGGTTTCCCCGGTGTTCTTCAAACCGAACGACATTACCTTGTAACAAAAGGTGCCCCATGGGGTGATGAATGAAGTTTTCTGCATATCTTCCGGCGTCATTTTGATTTGATTATACCCCGAGAATCCATCCATGAAGGAGAAGACTTTGAATTTTGTTGTACTGTCTACCAGCATGTCAATGTGTGGCAGGGGGAAGTCATCCTTTGGACTTTCTTTGTTCAGATCCATGTAGTCTACACACATTCTGACTTTTTCATCCTTTTTCGGAACTGGTACTATGTTGGCCAACCATTGAGGATACTCTGAGGTGGCAAGGAAACCTGCGTCGATTTTCTTCTGCACTTCCTCTTTAATCTTGATAGCCATATCTGGATGAGTCCGTCTCAGTATTTGTTTTATCGGAGGACATTCTGATTTCATCGGTAAATGATGTTCCACGATGCTGGTATCCAACCCTGGCATGTCCTGATAGGACCAAGCAAATACATTAGGAAACTCTTTGAGAAGTTTTATCAAGCTTTCTTTGACAGTTGGATTGAGTAGTGCCCCAATCTTAACTTCCTTCTTTTCTCCTTCTGAGCCCAAATTTACCATTTCCAACGTCTCTTTGTGAGGCTCAATAGACCTTTTCTCGTGTCTAAGTAGCGAGAAATCTCTTCTAGAATTTCCTCGTCTTCTTCTTCTTCAGCTTCAAATACTGGGAATTCAAAGTTGGGCGAAGGCATTAGATTGTATGTTTCAATGGGGTTTAAAACAAGCAATCTGCATGACGTGATGATTTGTTTTTTAGCAAAGAGAGAGAGAAATGCAAGAGTGTGTGCAGTGTATTTTCTGAAAAATGCTTGTTTTTTATTTTGGGTTGTTTTTTAGGATTACTATTTTCTTAAAAACGAAAATTGAAAACGCCAATAAAGGCGGGAAAGATCTGACATTATTTATTTACAATTTATCGATTCTTGAAATACAACTCTATAAAACAAAACTCTACCACTTTGGGTGAAGCGAAGAGGGATATTTACAGAAAAGTGAGCCCTATAAAACATCCATTTTACCCGGGCAAGGTGAAAGGTCAAAACAAAGATGGCAATTACTTAGACTTATGGACAACTTTCGGGACATCGACAACAACCCATTGGCGACGAAATCCTCTGTGAATCACAAAGTTTGGTACTTTCCTTCTTGGTCAGTCTTCAGAAATGAAGTTGATTTCTGGCGGAGCATGATCGTTGGAGTCTTCTTCCTAAGAAGAATTGTCATAAACGAACTCTTTTGTTGTATCCTCCCTAGTGTTTTCACCCTCAAGAGGGTCTCCCCATCTAGTTACCTGGATGTCCTCATATCTAATGCGAGAGATTTCAGGAGCAGTGTACTTGACTAAGAAGTCGTACTTGCCACTTGGCTATCCCAAAGTGTCCCATACTTCTGTGGGAGTGGACGAGTCATCTTCCTCGATGACATTGACCTCAGGAAAAGCAATGTTGATGAACTCTTGTCCTGCAATCCTTGCAGATTCATCATTGTGCTGGACATATTCGGAATGTCCTGGTTAATGATCCCATTGTTCAGTGGGGATGTGGGTATTCTTTTTAATATTACTCAGCTGATAGGGATCGTTCGGTTGATTCTTTTTCCCCAAGCCTTATATGTATGGCGTCCAGATGGGAAAGTCATCCAGGGGATTATAATAATCTTGGTCCAAGTTGTCTTTCATTAGTTCATCTTCCAATGAGTTAGGTGGAGCACGACATCCTTCAGGATCACAATCTCCATAGATCATCCTGACGTCCGATCTTCGTATATATCTCAGGCTCTGCTTTGGAAAACAGTATGGCATGCACGCTTCTTCCTGAGACATATAACCGTTGTCATTGAGATAATATTTCCATTCTCCATCCGTATCGGAGGAGTCACTCTTATTGATGGTGTGTACTTCTTGAGACACTGGGTGGAGGAAACCTCCACTATGGAAGAAATCCTGAATGGGATGAAAAGATTCGTCCTTCTTTAAAGTCTGGGCACAGGTTGAAGAGAAACCAAGACCTTTCTTTGTCTTGTTATCAGTAGGAATTACAATCTACCGCCCATCCTTTTGTGTCCTTACTCTTAACCACTTCGAGTGCGTCCTTGTATGAGGAAATCGATGTCCCTTTTTCTGGTCGATTCTCATTGCTCACCGAGAGTGCTTGGAACTGGGTTCCAATAACCTCCTTTGGTTCTACATAGGAGAATGATGATAAGTTGCTCACGATTAAGGCCTGCTCTCCGCAGACTGTGACTAGCTTGTCATTCTTGATGAACTTCAACTTTTGGTGAAGTGTCAAAGTGTCTGCCCCAGCTTCATGTATCCAAGGTCTTCCTAATAAACAATTGTATGATGCTCGGATGTCTATGACCTGGAAAGTGACTTGGAAAGTGTGAGGACCGATGGTTATGGGAAGATCGACTTTGTCGATAACTGTTTTTCTAGATCCGTCAAAGGCTTTACCGATGATCTCACTGCCTCTCATCGGAGCTCCTTGAAACGATAGTTGCACCATATTTTATTATGGCATAACATTCAAAGATGACCTTGTGTCCAGCAATGTGCTTGCTAAAGCATCGTCTTGGCAGTTGACTGTAATGTTAAGCCTCATATTGTGATTCGTGCCTTCTTTCGGCAATTCTTCATCACTGAATCCTAAATTATTGCAGGAAGTGATATTGGAAATGATGCTGTCAAATTGTCCTAGTGTCACATCTTGTTCCACGAAAGCTTGCTCTAAGACTTTCTGCAGAGCTTCCTTGTGAGCTTCGGAATAAGTATGAGAGATAACACAGAGATTCGAGACAGATTTTGCAACAACTGGTCTTCAATGTTGTACTCACTTTTCTAGATGAGCTTCAGCATCTCATCATTGTTCTTTACAAGTTCTGGATTACTGGATTGACTGACTTGTTGATTTGGAACTTCTTTTTGAGGTTCCTTTTCTTTGGCAGGTTCTCCAACGCCTCTGTTGAAGATCCGACCACTTCGGGTAACTCGACTGATGTCGGCAATGTTCACAACGGAGGGTAATGGAGTTTCCTTTCCATTTTCGATGTCGTACTTGTAAGGGATAACCTTCTATGATTTGTACGGTATTGGTCCTGGCAGGTAGATAACCACAGGAGCTTTTTCATTTCTCTGATCATTATAGGTAACCTCGATTAGTTCCTGGTTGGGAACTTTTCTACTATCAAGAGGGATTCTTGATCCATTGAGTAGAGGGATTGTGGCACAAACGTCTTTGGTCATTTCATGATCGGAGGTTATGACAAAGCTTTTGCTTTGACCAGGGAGGTAGTCTTGTATCATGTTGATCGACCTAGAACTTGAACATGGTCGAATCTCTTTCTAATATAACTGATTTTGAAGAGCCGCTCGTATGAGATAGCATCCTTGGTCGTTCTCTGAGCAAACTCTACAGCGCTCATAATTGTGCGGTGGTACCTGGCCACGCGCACTTTATATGCAGTGCATCTTTACTAGATCTGTTTCCACGGAGCAGATATCACAACTTTGACGTCTATTAGGATTTCCATCAGTCATGCTAATCTGTTGTGTAGCTTCATCCAGATAAATTGGAAGCCACCAGTGGTCCAACAAATGTTGAAGCATTTTTTGTATAAGTCTACACCCTTTGTTGTCTTCACGACATTCTTCACAGTCTTGATACCCGCGTGAAGCCAGAAAGTCGAGCCTAACTTGCTTAGCATGTAATTTTACCATACTGGTATTCATCAAGCGTATGTCAAAGATCTAAACCATATTGACTTGATGCCTATTTCTTTCACGGTAGTCTTGGATCCATCCGAGATCCATCTGACGTTGGAGGGCCTCTTGTACAAAAGAGCATCCCTGGTTGCTTGTTTAGCAGATCAGACAAGTATCGTAATCGTGACATGGTAGATTATGATACTGAATCTATCTTGTATGCATTACCACTAAATTGGCATTCATCGCGAGAATGTTGTGGTTCTGAACAATGTTGGGATGTGCATGGGCCATGTTTACTTCACAGATCCTGTGATCCTGAATCCAGCCCAGGTCCATTTGTTCTTGTAAAGCTGCTTGCACTACTGAACACCCCCGATTATTCTTTAAGCAAATATCACATTGGTGATAATTGTGGGATGGTACGTGTCCATACCTGCTCTCTCTACAATGCACCCTCACTAGAATGGTTCCTAGTAGGAGTACATTGTGAATTTGATAACAGCAACTAGATTATTCCTCTATTAAATTTACTGCAGTCTTTTCATATTACGGCAATGGGTTCGTCTGAACATTCAGATTAGTATCTTTGAAAAATAAGATCTCGTTCCTGACAAGCTTCTGTACATCAGACTTGAAGCTGAGACAGTTCTCAACATTTTGCCCCGATCCTCCTTGATGGTAAGGGTAAGTTTGATCTGCTTTGAACCAAAAAGGCTGATTTTTGGGTACCGTAAGAGGAGTCCTAGTCTAGACGTGCGCCTTGGCAAGTAGAAGTGGAAATAGTTCCATGTACAACATCGGTATAGGGTTAAACCCTGATGGTTGTGTCGTACGATTGTTGTTGTTGTACTGTGGACGAGCCTGTTGAAAAGGCTGTTATGTCCTTTGTTGATACTGTTGTTGACTTAGTAGGCTCTGAGCAACCTGAAGTTGATAAGTCGGAGTTGGTACTGGCTTGATAGCGGGAGTTACCGTCGCTACTGGTTGATACCTTCGCCTTTGCTTTCCGAGAGAGATATTACTGATCTCTTGCTCTTTCTTCTTTTGGAAAGCACTATCGTATCACTTAGTACTACTAGATAGCTCTGCATCTTTGACCAATCGTCCTTCTCGGATGGCTTCTTCAAGGCGTACTCCCATGTTCACCATCTCAGTGAAGTCACTAGGTTCACTGGCGACCATTAGGTCGTAATAGAATGAGCTTAATGTTTTTAGTTATATTTTGGTCATCTCATTTTCCTCAAGAGGGGGACAGATCTGGGCGGCAATTTCACGCCATCTCTGAGCATATTCTTTAAAAGTCTCTTTGTCCTTTTGTGACATTGCTCTGAGCTGATCCCTATCTGGAGCCATGTCCAAACTGTATTTATACTGCTTAACAAAGGCTGCACCGAGATCTCTAAAAGTACTGATCTTGGTGCGGTTTAAACCCATGTACCATTTGAGTGCGGTACCGGTTAAACTGTCTTGGAAGTAATGGATCTGGAGTTGTTGATTTTTTGTCTGAGTGGACATTTTTCGAGCATACATCACCAAATGACTTTGAGGGCAAGAGTTGCCTTTGTATTTTTCAAAGTCAGGCACCTTGAATTTGTGCAGGATCTTTACATTAGGGACCAAACAGAGGTCTGCGGCTTCTTTTTCGAATAAGTCTTGACCGCGAATGGCATGCAGTTCCTTCTGCATTTCCAGGAATTGTTCCTGGAACTCATTCATCCTTTCGTACATGTATTCGTTTCCACTAGAAATTACTTGTGGAATCTGTCCTCCTAGGACAGCGTGTACCATTTGTTGTGGTATAGAAATTATAGTCGCGAATCTTGGCGCTTCCATACCCTGAAATTTGTAACCTTCAGGAATTGTTGTAGTAAACCTCGCATCTTCACTTTCCTGAAGTTTGTAACCTTCAAGTCCAGCGGTTCCTGCTATGGTTTCTGAGCCTTCAGTGACCGGTGGGATGTACCCTGCAGGTACAAAGTTAAGAGGCATGCCCCAGGGGCGACCTTTAGGCATGTTATACCTAGGATGATTCTCATGTGTCTCCATTATGGGCGTAGATGTGATCTCTGAGATTACAGTCTTTTGATGCCGCTGCTCCTGAGCTGCTGCCAGGGATTGCATGTCACTATGAAGTTTTTCCAAACTTTCCTTCAGAGCATCGATTTCTTCTCTCAGCTCTCTGTTCTCTTTCTCGAGATCGTCCATTTTCTTTTGTCGATTGGCCCGAGTATTATATGAGTGAGACAATTTGACTCTAGAATTGTGACATATACATGAGACTCAAAGATAAGAAAAATGCGTTATGTGAGAATGATGAAAGATATGCAAAGACATATTTTTTTTAGTTTTTGTTTTATTCAAAAATAAATTTCACCAAATAGATTGCAAATATCATACAGTGGGGGGAGACCCCTTTTATTGAATTCGAAAGATTGCAGCATTTTACAAGGAAAAAGTAAAGTATTTTACAAAGTGTTGTAAGGAAAATGTCTAAGCTCTTGATTCCTGAGTCCTCTCTGAAGAGAGCTCAGATGCTGGTTCCTGTATTTTCCTTTTCTTTGACCGGGGCTCTTCAGCCGTTGTCGGGTCGTCAGTTCTTTGCCAAGTGAAAGGAGCGATCAAATTTCTTCGGTCTTACTGACTTTCTATGGCATATTGTTCTAATATCTCAATCAGAGCATCCTTTTCCTTTAATAATTCCTGAATCTTGGTACACTCTAAATTGAGGATTCGGTATTTGTTTTTCTAAGAGCTCTTTTCACGTTGAACTTTGTTGAGAGCGACCTGGAGTTTTTCCCCATCAGATATGAAATAAAGGACAAATTCCTTTAACGGAAAAACTTCTTGATGAGGGTAAGGCATCCTCAACTTGAGGGCTCTAGTTTACACCCAGTGGAGATAAGGCTCCATGGAGATACAATTTGGTCTTCCTAGAGACTCTCTTCCTTTCCTGTGAATGTGTTGCCAGGCATGCACTATTTCCTTCTTTAGTGCCCTGTCATTTTCCCCTTCCTTGAAGAAAAGACCTTCCAGATGAACATTATGTGGAATATTCTTCACCGGGTATCCGAGTTAACGACGAGCTAAAATTGGTGGTGGTTGATTCCTCCTTTAGTTCCAATGTGGGGTACGTTAGGGAAATTTCCACATCTGTCGATGATCTCTATCCCCTCATAAATCCTATTGTACCAATCTATGTCAGAGTGGGTGAGAGACATAATCCTTTGTGACCAACGTAGAGTACTCTTGTGATCCCAAAAAGCAGCAGACTTGGGTAAATGGGAAATGAACCATTTATAGAGTAATGGTACACAACATGTGATCATTCCTCTACTGTACAAATTCCTTAAGTGTACAGAATGATAAGCATCTGCGAGCAAGGTCGGTACGGGGTTCCCAATCAGAAATATCTTAACAACATTGGTATCGACGAAGTTGTCGATGTTGGGAAAAAGGAATAACCTATATACGAGCAGAACAAAGACGTCTTCAAAACCAGTTATGTTTCCTATACTAGCAAACTATAGAGCTTTCTCCATCAGGAATTTAGCCGGTAAACCCTAGATTCCTCCTTTAGTGGTTACGTGACTCGTCCAAAGAGATTGCTCTTGCAATGGTTTGTTCCTTTGGAATTTCTTCCAGTCCTGAAAATGGAGCTCGATCAGTGATAGGTAAATCAATCAGATGAGAGTGCTCTTCCAGTGTTGGTGCCAGTTGGTAATGCGGGAAAGTGAAGCAGTGGTAAACCAGATCGTAGAACTGTATCAGCGTTGACAAGATTCCTTCAACCACGTTAACCTTTAACATAGGCAATAGTCCTTCGTGCTTAGCTCTGAAAGGCTCAGGTTTGGTAATCATCCTTTCCAACTTCCTCAAGTCCTCTAGTTTTGGAGTCTTGAAGGTGTACTTGTGCGTCTTTCTTCTACCGAAATCCATAACGCAATCTCTGATATTTGTAATTATTGTTTTAGTTTATTTTGAAAAAAAGATTTTTTTTTCTTGTTTAAAAAGAGTTGTTTAGATGAATGCATGAATGCAGCACACAAAAACATTTTAAAACATGGGTTCAAGGGTTCAACGTCACGAGCAGGAAGTCATGGCTCTACCCATCCCCAAAGGTTGAACAATTTTGGTCAATTTTTGTACCTGTAGAACGGGTTCTAAGGTTCCCAAAGTCATTGACCCACTAGGGATACCGACAGCAAGCTGATTCACTCGAGCGAGCTGTAATATCCTAGGATGAATCTCATTTGAGTGTAGTATCACGTATCAACACTACCAAATGGTCACTACACTACCAAATGGTCATATGGTTACTGTCTACTAAATCCTCAAGGTCATGGGTACCACACTAGGAAAGACAACGCTTTCACGACAATCGGTCGTTCAACATTGATACTTCTGTACGGGTACCTCGACTGATTCGGTGGGCTACCAAGTTAGCTTGGTTGGGATTCACTCCCTCTAAGCATTTCTTGCCTATGCCACCCCTATCTTAATATTCTCTCAAACTTTCCCCGTGCGTATCAATCGCATTCCCATTTGACAGAAAATTAAACACGAATATCAAGTAGGAATAATAGTAAATAGTAATATATCTACATATATATATATATATATATATATATATATATATATATATATATAGTATATAGAAAATTCTAAACAACCTAGATCTCTTAGGAACTTTAATCCTAAAGACTCCCCAGCAGAGTCGCCATTTTTCTATAGCGTGTGATTTTTGTCGGTGACGCGACCACCTTATCGCAATGGTTGGAATTGGGTGCTACTTTTTGATTTCTTATTTATCCTGTGAAGCTGGAAAGGAAAGGGAAGCTATCTAAAACTAACCTTCCACGCAAATGTTTTCTTTAACAAATGCTAAGAGATTGGGGGGTCCGGGGTCACGTTATACACAAGGGAGTTGTCAATTACCTAGCGTATATATGGTTATCCGTAGATTGTTTAGCATGTTCTTCTGTTATTTACTTATTGGTGTTTTTCTGTTATGGTTTTGGGAAAGTTTCTTCTTTGGGAGTGTTGAGAGAGTATTTTTGTTGATTTTTGGGTTTTTCGTTGTTTTTGGTAAGGTATTGGACCTAAGGTTTTTGATTTGTGTGCTCGCTAAGATTTCGCAATCTTATGCCTACGTATTCCTGTAATGATAACAGGGAAATCAGATCAATCGTAGTTCCTCCTAATCTATGGGAGGAAAGATGTTTGGTGTCTTGTTCAAAGCCCAAGATTGAAGTTGTGTGAGTATTTGTGTCTTGTTCAAAGCCCAAGATTGAATCTAAAGGGGTATTTAAGAGAGAATTTGTCATCTCTAAAGGGAGATATTTCATCTGTTTATCACAGTTGTTGAGTAATTGATTATAAAGGAGAATTACTTTAACTGGAATGTATGGAATCTAGCAATGCCATAATTTCCTTTCTAAGGGATTTGTCCTGAAGGAGAAAACTTTAGCTCTGTGTAGAGCAATGCCATTTTTCCTTAGGAGTCTACCATGCTAAGAGAGGGACATTGGCTTGGATGTAAATAATCCAGAGGCTTGCCACTTACAGCAATTAGATGAAAGAAGGGATTTACCAGGATAAGAGATGGACTACAGCTTGGATTTTTGAATCAACAAGTGTGCCACTTACAACAATTATCTAGGATTAGAGTTTGTTTGATTATTTGTTTTGATGTGTGATTGTATAGAGAAATTTCCTTTTACAAAGATATTTTGATTTCCTCCGAGGGAATGTTGGTCTTTTGTGTGCCTTGATCAAAGCCCAAGGTTAAAGCTAAAAGGTAGACTCTATTTAAAGAGTTTTGTATCTATCTTGTACAAAGCCAAAGATTGAGGCTAAAAGGAGATTGATCCTTTTTAAGGAATATTTTAAATGTCTTGTAAAAATCCCAAGATTGAGGCTAAAAAAGGAATTGACTCCACTGGGGAGGTTTTATATGTGTCTTGTACAAAGCCAAGATTGAGGCTAAAGGTTATTGACCCAGCTGGGAAATATTTTGTCTGTCTTGTACAAAGCCCAAGATTGAGGCTAAAACTGCCGAGGGAAAATCATTATACAAAGTCTAAGGGGAGGCTGGTTGGGGAATTCCTTATATGAAGCCTAAAAGGAGGCTAGCTTCTGCTGAGGATTATTGAGATCCAGAGACATGTCCAAATTGGGGAATCAACTCTTGTTGAGGATTGAAGAAGAGTTTAAATAGAAGATGCCTTGAGGTTCTGATTTTTTCTAAGGGTTTATTGGTGGTAATATGACCCTAGTTGGGGAATTTAGATTGACAGTTTGAAGATTGAGTTTTAAAACATATGGAGGTTTTAACTCTGTTGGAGATTGATGAAGTGATCTGTGTTTTTCCTCTACTTTTAGGAAACTTGAGGGTTTCTTTTAGATCCAAGAGGAGATGAGACTTTCCAAGTCTACTGGTATGAAAAGGTTCACTCTTAGTTAGAGGATGATCATTGTATGATGCCCAAGAGGAGGCTGATGTTTTAAAGGATGAGAATCAACCCTAAGTTGGTATGATATTCTGACTCTTTGGAGGACTGCTCTAGCAAAAGATGACTAAGTTATGTCCTATACCTGTAGGAGGTCTTTGGGTCCTTGTACTAAGCCCAAGAGGAGGATGAGAACTTCTAAGAAGCCCGTGGGTCCTTGTACAAAGCCCAAGAGGAGGCTGAGGATGCTTTCAGGAAGCCTGTGGGTCCAAACCTGAGAAAAGTCCAAGAAAGGTTTCACCGGGAATAATCCTTTCTCTGTGAAGAGTTCTAAGGTTTGAAGAAATTCAAGAGAGGTTTCACCGGGAATAATCCTCTCTGGGGAAATGAATTTCTTGTACAAATTTCTAAATAGTGACAGTCTTGAGAAAAGTTTCACCAGGAATAATGCCTTTCTCTGTTCCATATTGTATAAGCCCAAGAGGAGGCAAGACTGTATGTGGAATTTCCTATGGGGCACTAGTTTTGACTATGTTGAAAGAGTAACCACTGGTTTGATCTAATCCTAGACCTAATTGCTGGGGAAAACTCTAAGCAAACAATATACATGCATATATATATATATATATACAGATGAAATATATAAACAAGTATGTATAAAAGCAAAAGTAGAACTTACAGGTGTGCAAGCTTCCAGCATTATAAACACAGCTGTATGGTTAGTTATTCAAGAAATTGAAGAAAGTTTTGATACAACTATAAATTTGAATCTAAATCAAAAGGAAATTTGTTTTAAAAGGAAGCTTGGGGCTTATACTTAAGGAGAGGCCCAGATGAACTCTTTTGAAAAGGCGACGATCGCGTCGTAGTTTTGAAAACCACGGAGGGACTTATACAATGATTGAGACCCAAATTTATTGTATTTACAAAGAGGTGGGTCTTACACTCTATTAGAGGCCCAAATTTTATTTTTTATTATACAAGAGATGGGGCTTACAACTCAAGGAGAGGCCGATATGAAAAACAGTTATCGTACCGTTATTCTGAAAATTGTACCGGGACTTATACAAGGACTGAGGCCCAAAATATTTATGTACAAAGGGAGGTTGGGTCTTACACTCTATTAGAGGCCCAAAAATGTTTGAAAAAGAAGAAAAATGGGACTTACAACACAAGGGGAGGCCCAGATTAGAATTGTTTGAAAACGGCGATCGCGCCGAGATTTTTTTAAAATCGTATCGGGACTTATACAATGACTGAGGACGAAAAAGGTTTATTTATAAAGGGATGGGACATACACTCTATCAAGAGGCCCAAAAGTGTTTTGAAAAAGGTTGGTGAGGGTGAAAATAATCAAAACCCTAATTTGATTGAGAAATGCATTTTTATTTGAATAAAAATCATTTAAAATGATCAATACTACCAAACATGTCTGAAAAATAAGTTGTGATCTTGGATAAGTGTTTAAAAAAACATGTTTTATCCATAGAATGATTTGAAAGTCATTTGTATTTGACAAATCAAGAAAAAGAATTTATTTAAAAATGTTAAAAACATAACTAAAAGGAATTCTTTTCAAAAATTCAAAATATTATAAGTAACTAACATCTTTTTGATTTTTTATGGAATAAAATATTTTAACATTTTTATGACTTTTATAAAAAAGAACCAATAAAAAATGATAAAAATTGAAGGAGAAATTAATTTTGGAAGTTATTAAGAGATGGTGAAAAAAATGTGAAAGAAATAATTGGTAAAAAGATAGGATGGTCCTCCCAAGGTTTGAACCCACGCCCTTGGGGTGAAGGGTTTAAAACTTTACCAACTGAGCCAAGTGCGTTGGCTGATAGAGGATGGCAAGAGTGAATGATATGTGAAACTTCCTTTGAAAAATAGTTCCAAAAAAAAAAATACCAAAAGGTCTGGGGCGAGGTGGATTCAAACCCCCAGACCTGTCGCTCGCTACACACACACACAAATACTAGTGTTTCCACTAGGGCACCATGCCAATTCAAACATATATTGGCAAGAGTATAATATATACTATGTTTGGTTCTAAAAACCTGAAAATGGCATCATGGTCATCTTCTTTCTTAGGCAATCATCAGATATGCGTGAAGCAAGCTCTCTCTGTCTCTCGTTTCTCAACCATTTTACAAGATGTAAAAATGAAACTTATGTGTTTTTTAACAAGGAACATGATGGTTCTTTTCAATTTCATTTAAATTAAGTGTAACAAAAGATATCACATTGTAACCAGATGAACCCTAAAAAATGCAAGAACAAAATGAAATCTCATACACATGAGATAAATAGCAATTGATTGAGGGAAATGATCTATGAACATCCAGAAATACAATGGTAACTTGAAAACATGTTTATGATGCATGATTCATTGAGTTTGAAAGTTTAAGGCTTACCTCTGCAAGAACGAATTGATTTCTATTTTAGAGGTGTTACAGAAGTGAAACAATGATCTGGATAACTTCCTTAGGCCTCAAGGATTATGTTGCAACATTCAGGATGTTTTGAAACTCTTTGGATAAGCTGGCTAGACTCTGACTGTAGTTAGACCAAGTGAGAAATGGAGATGGTGATCCTGATGTTTCATAAGTGTGAGGAGTGTTTGATCAGCTCATATATGATGTATGGAATGTGTTAGAACAATTGGTTGTGATGGAATGGCTCTCTAATGAAAAATTCGATAGTGACTTGTAAATGAAGGCATTTTAGGGTGAAAGAGAGAGAGAGAGAGAGAGAGAGATTTTGAGTAAAGCATTAGTTTGGGTGCTTTGGTGTACTCAAAATGATCACAATTGATGTCTATTTATAGTGCAACAAGTTTGTTTTAGCATCAATTTTGAATGGAGGCTTGGACAGTCCCTTGGCCAATGTTGATCAAATGGAATCTTTGGTCTTATCTAACCATTGACTTGGGTCAGTGCAGCAGGTTATGAGTCCTTTGGTTCAGAGATAAGGTTTGACTCAATTCAGTCGGCAATGTCTTGATGCTTGCCATCTTGTGAATTCATTGAATGCATTGAAACAAAGATGGAGTCTTTGAGGTTCTTAGCCTTTTTAGGGGACACATGGCTACATGTAGATCCTTGGTTATGGGAGGCTCGTGGATCATATATTTTCCCTTTGATGTTATCCCCTAAGGTTTCCAAATGGATGATATGGCTTATAATTTTCTAATTTAGCTCATTCGAGCAAGAATGCACAAATCTGTCTTGTACAAAACAGTTTGAAAGTGTCATTTTGGGAGGATCATATCTCCTTGCTCAAATTGAGTTATGGAAAGCTTATGTACTTTTTAGAAAGCCCTCATATGGTACAATTCATGTGTGGTCATAGTTTGTCTTGAAACTATCTGGACTTAATTGAAAAATCCCTATGAACATTGATGTTCAATGCTGAAACTTAGACAGTTTTGTACTAAGTGTTAAATCTTTGATTTTTCACCACTTTGATCCATCCATAACCAAAAATCCATGAAGAATTAGAGTTTCATGTAGTTGAAGCTTTTGTAGAATGTAGGAAGACCTACAAATCAGGCTTTGGATCACTCAAAATGGCTGCTTGGATCAAAAGTTATGTTTCTTGGAAGTTGGCACCAAAACCATCCAAATTTAATAACTTAGAAAAAATTTCAAATTTCCAAGGTTACCCCTTTTACAAGTTATCGTGATTTCTTGATTAATTCCTGTTCAAATGACATTATAAATCATATTTTATGAGAATATGAGTCACAAGGATCATTTTTGCCAAATAGTCATGTTTTGACTTTTGGCTCCGGAGCGATTCGGTGCGGAGAAACCCTAATTCCCGACTTTTGAGGAATGCATTCTCTGAGGGTGATTTAACTTTGAAAAGGGACTCCTAGGGTTATATTGAGCATATTGAGTCATATTTTGAAGCCTTGGCTCATTCCCCTATGAAAACTTCATTCTGGTGGTATCAGTCGACAAAAACCCTAATTTGGTGACTGTGGGTGTTTCGAAGCTCATTCCACTTGGAATGTTGCAACTTTGGGCTTGATTCTTGATGTGGGAGTCCTCTTCATCCTCTATGGGTGTTTGAGAGGTTAGACAAGTTGAAGATCATGTCATTTCTCGATTGATCTTTTTTACAAATGCTCTGAGAGGGGTTGAAACCTTAATTCTTGATTATAATGAATTCTCAACAATCCTTGAGGAGATTGATGAGGCATGATGGTACATCCATATTGTGGTGATGACTGTCACAATGATGGGAAATCTTATGGTCAAAATTTGGGGTAAGACAGCTGCAACAGAGCTCAACCTCCATTACACTCTACTACACTCTAATCATCAACAACAACGCACACCAAATCCTACAGACAAAGTTCATAGAAGAAGAAGAAGAAGTGTTCGCAGATCAAAAAGTAGAAGAAGTGGGAGATTCTTAATTTTTACCTGAATTGAAGCTTCTATTCTTGCGTTTATTTCACAAATCCTGAGCTTTGGAGCCTCCCCTCTAGTTTTCTATTCGCATAACCTTTGGAGTACTTCCTAACCATCACCGGAACAATCCTCGATTCCGTAGGTAAACGCGAAATGCCGTAATATCCATTGTCTTACTTTGTTTTTGTTACTGGTTTGTAGTATGAATGTTGATGAGCCATAACCGCAAGATCCTGAGCTTCAATTCATCTTCGATCACCATTTAATTTCCGATTTGAATACCTAGAGTTCTTAAATTTTTTGTGTGCGGTTTGAGATATAGGTTAGGAATTTGTTGAAATTGATGCTAGATTGGGATCCAGAGAGCGAGGGCGAGCACAATGATATGTGGATTGTGTAGCATCACTCTCGACCGCCGCCAGAGGCGATTTCTGGCGCGGCGGTGATCGTGAGCTCTGGCGAGGTGAGTATTAAGGGTTTTTGAACACTTGATCTTGTGAAGTTTTGGTTCCCTGAGGTTGGGACGTGAGAATCCTCTTCATTGTGAATTTGGCTTAGGCATTTTTACTAATCCCACCTCCCATTTGTTGGCCTAGGGAATTGTGAACTGAGATTCTACTTAGGGCGCACCCCCCTTATTTCTTTGTGTTTTCTTTCTTTCTTTTTGATACACGTTTGAAAATTGCATATTAAAAATAATAAAAATTTCCTAAAAATTCTGAAATATTTCTTGTTGATTCTTGGATGTTTTATCTAATATTTGATGAATTTTACTTTCATTTTTAATCAAATTTGGTATTTTTTCCACATTTGGTATTTTTTCCACATTTCTGATTGGAATGTGTTCTTATAGACCTATCTTGTGATTTAAAACATGACTTTCTCTTAATAGTTGTGGTCTAATTTTTTGTGTGTGTTTTGATACCTGATAATGAGATCCTTACATGTTAAATTCATGCTTTGATCAAAATATTTTGAGTCACTTTCAAAGTACTTTTTTGTGACTTGTGTTTGCATGATCACTAAGTGAGATATGCCTGATGTTTGCATTTTTTTGGGCACTCTTAGTGCATAATTTTGATCCAATTTTTTTGTACATAATCACCTACTGACCTTAAAATGATATGGTTAAATCCTAATAGTTTTATAAAGATTCTAACTATTTTTCATGGACAATTTCATTACATGACTAATCTTTTGATACATGCTAGAACTAGGTGAAGTTTAATACTTGTGTGTGAGCTCTTTAAGACCAATTTTGAAGGTATGTTTAAGCTTATACACAATGAAATTTTAGGTGCCTTTTTGATCCTTGGATATGACTTTTTGATCATGACTCACATGATTCTTTTTGAACCCTAAATTGTTTACCCGATCATGCTCGATGCTTGCTTGGATGTTTTAGTTTGGTGATGCATTTGTGCAATCGTCTTTGAATATATTTTTGTGCATCATTTCACATATGGTTTAGCATGAGTTAGACCTTAACCTCATTGATTTATAGGTCACTTCATATATTCCTAATTGGTATTATGCTTTCACAAGTTTGAACATGAATGAGAGGTTAACTTTATTGTTTCCATTTGAACATTGGATGAGCCATATTTGTCCAATGCTTTTGATATTCAAATGTGCCATTCCACATATCATTTGCCACTGCCTCATGTGTATAAACAATTGATTTACTTGACTTTGGATTTACTTTTACATACTTGAACTGGTTTGCTTCAAGTGGAAGACAAAGAGAATTTTTTACCACTCTTGTAACTTCATTTGTATGTCATCTTTGTTCATTGTTTTTGGTATTCAAATATGAGATATTATAGGTCTCTTGCTTCTTGTGTGGATGCCTGAATGTTACTTTACCATGTTCTTTCTTTTCTCTTTGTTTCGTTAATAAGTTACATGCCTTAGAAGATGCTTAAGTGTGGTTTTGACCCTTACTTACTTTAGCTTTGGAGATTGAGTTCAACATGAAATGTTGTGATAATTCGAGGTTGATCTTACACATTAGATACATGTCTCCACTTCTGACCTATGACTTGTGAGTTCATCTCACACTTGTTTGCTTGTTGTATAACCTTGAATGATCAAAGCATGCTTAAGATAACATTTTTGGATGCAACTTTCAAACCACTTGAACATGATTAGTGTACATTCCATGTTTACTTCTTCATACTTCAAGCTTCCATGTTACATGTTTATATCACATATGTTGCTTGAATACTTGACTTGGCTTTCATTTATGTGACTTTTATAAGTCTTTTTGACATAGCTTATGAACAACAACTGTTTGTGCATTGATGTAGAACATAACATGTAACCTTTTGACATTTTTTAGGACATTAACATAGATAGGATAGAGTAGGTTAAGCTACTGCCCCTTTTATGTCATGTACCTTTAGGTTTTACTTTCCATTGCTTACGGTTTAACTTTGCTGCTAGAGTAGAACTAGAGCACTTCCTTGTGCATTAAGACATAGTTTTGTATGTTGCTTTCAACTACTTTATAGTTGAGCTTAGCATGGAGATGGTAAGTTGCTTGTGATGCTTTACATGCTTATTCACGCTTATATTATTTCTTTTCATCTCATTTCTCCTCTACTTCCTTCGTTTGTGATTGATTAGAATAATGTTTACTTGTGTTTATTCACATGATCCCTTAGGATTCCTAGCTCCACTTAATTTCCGATTAAGTTGGAGGTAGGAGAGGCATTAGGCTAGCAATCCATGCATGATAACAACAGGTTAGCTCCCTCTTAACCTCAACTATAGGGCCACCATTGCATGATAACATTAGGACTTAGTTTCCCCTAGTTGTTTTCTTTTCAACTTTGAGTCCTTTCTCTTCTCATCTCTGAACAAAATAAAAAACATTTAATAAATACAACGAGTATTGTACGCCATGAGCCTTAAGTATATGGGAAATAGAGGGTGAAGGGTTTCTCTTCACCTTTCTAGAGTGTTTAGCATGCGTCCCGTCTTGGGTCGATTTGCGACACATTCGATCCAATGTCATAGACTTTAGTGCAATGTGAGTTCCAAACAATAAATCAAAACACTTTCTTATAAAAAACAAAAATAAACATTCGTCTTCCTTTGTGATTCTCTTCCCATCTCCCCCACTCTCATCGTAAAGGATACGCCATTTCCGTTCTACAGCAAACAGGTAATCGCGTAAGACTCCATACAACGAGCGGCAACACCTGTATTGCTAGAGCACGAACGTTGGCGTCTTTCGCTTAAAAAAACACAAAACAACTGACCCGTAGGTCAAACTATGACTGCTCAAACTTCCTCTCTCCCATCCGATTGAGGATACTTAGGCACGAGATGCGATATCTTGGCGAGCAACCTTCCCCCACAATCCTGTAATCCTCTGAACTACGTTGACTCTGACTTTCCCACTCCCGAGGGAATACGTAGGCCTAGGACAGCAATGTCCTACTGAGTCAACTTTTCTTTTTCTTGCCCCGTTTCTCTGTTTCCAATTCTTTTCCATTTCCGTTTAGTATTAGAGATTCAGATACCTACACCCTTTGATTAGAACAACAAGCGTGGATCCCATCGAGTACGATGGACGCGAGGGGGTGCGAATACCTTCCTCTCGCGTAACCGACTCCCGAACCCAGGCTATGGTTGCGATGACCACTCCTTTCCCTTTGTTGATGTTTTCTTCGATCGTTTCCTTTCCCTGCATCAGGATAAATAACGTTCGGTGGCAACTCTTCTGTCTTTTTCACCTGTTGATTTTTGCAGGTGCGACAATGGTAAATTGACTCTGTCTGGGTTTTTTAAGGTGAAAGTTTAAACCTTGAGTTTGAAAACCTATGGAGGTTTCAAACTCTGCTGAAGATTAGTGTATTGATGAAATGTTCAGGATTTTTTGCTGTGCTTTTAAGAAACTTGAGGGCTTCTTTGAGATCTATGAGGAGATGAGACTTTCCAAGTCTACTGGTATGAAGAGATTGACTCTTAGTTGAAGAATAATCTTTGTATGCTGCCCAAGAGAAGGCTGATGTTTTTAGGGATGAGAAGCAACCCTAGAATGGTCTGATGTTTTGGAATTCTGACTCTCCAGAGGCATGAACTAGTAGAGATGACTAAGTTCAGTCCTATACCTGTAGGAGGTCTTCGGGTCCTTGTATTAAGCCCAAGAGGAGGCTGAGAACTTCTAAGAAGCCTGTGGGTCCTTGTACTAAGCCCAAGAGGAGGCTGGGGATGCTTTTAAGAAGCCTGTGGGTCCAAGCCTAAGAAAAGTTCAAGAAAGGTTTCACCGGGAATAAGTACTTTCTCTGCAGAATAGTTCTAAGGTTTGAAGAAATTCAAGAGAGGTTTCACTGGGAATTAATCCTCTTTGGGTAACTTAATTTCTTGTTCGCATATATTTCTAAGTTAGGATAGTCTTGAGAAAAGTTTCACCGGGAATAATGCCTTTCTCTGTTCCATATTGTATAAGCCCAAGAGGAGGCAAGACCGTATCTGGAATTTCCTATGGGGAACTAGTTTTAACTATGTTGAAAGAGTAACCACTGGTTTGATCTAGACCTAGACCTAACTGATGGGGAAAACTCTAAGCAAGTATATACAAGCATATATATATATATATATATATATATATATATATATATATATATACACAAATGAAATATATAACCAAGTATGTATTGAAGAGATAGTGGAACTTACGGTTGTGCAAGCCCAAGCTTAGTAACTATAGCTGTATGGTTAGTTATTCAAGAAATTGAAGAAAGTTTTGATAAAACTTTGAATTTCAATATAAATAAAAAAGAAAGTTGTTTAAAAGGAAGTTTGGGGGTTATACTCACAGGGAGGGCCAGATGATCTCTTTTGGAAAGGCAACGATCACGTCGTAGTTTTGAAATTCACAAAGGGACTTATACACTGACTGATGCCCAAATTATTTATGTACAAAGGAGGTTGGGTCTTACACTTTATTAGAGGCCTAAAAGTGTTATTTTTAAACAAGAGTTGGGGCTTATAACTCAAGGAGATGCCCAGATGAAAGACAGCGATCGTGCAGTTTATTTTGAAAATCGTATTGGGACTTATACAATGACTGAGGCCTAAAATATTTGTGTACAAAGGAGGTTGGGTCTTACACTCTATTAGAGGCCTATAAGTGATTGAAAAAGAAGAAAAATAGGACTTACAACTCAAGGAGAAGCCCAGATGAAAATTATTTTGAAAACAGCGATCGCGCCGAGATTTTAAAAATCGCGTCGGGACTTATACAATGATTGAGGCCCAAAAGGTTTGTGTGTGACAAGGGATGGGTCTTACACTCTATTAGAGGCCCAAAATATTTTTTGAAAAAGACATGTGAGGGTGAAAATAATTAAAACCCTAATTTGATTTAAAAATGCATTTTAATTTTACTAAAAATCATTTAAAATGATAAAAATTATCAAACATGTGTGAAAAACAAGTTGTGATCTTGGATTAATGTTTGAAAAACTATGTTTTATTCATATGATAACTTGAAATTCATTTATGTTTGAAAAAATCAAGTGAAAGAAAGGTTTTTAAATGCTTAAAACAAATAAACAAGAAATTCTTTGTGAAAAATCAAAATATATTAAACAAGTAATATTTTTTGGATTTTTTTATGGAATAAATTATTTTAACATTTTTGTGAATTTTGAAAAAAATAATTAATTCAAAAACATTAAAATCCAGAGAGAAATTAATTTTTGAATCAACTAATAAAATTAACTAAAAATTCAAAAATTTAAAAATTCAAAAAGGGCGCCAAGAACACCTGTTCTTGCTCGCGCGTGTTCTTCTTCCCCAAATTTGCAAAAAACTCTCCTAACTCCCTGATTACTCAATGATTTTGCATTATTCAAACATCAATCTCACTCTTTTTTGAACAAGGAACAAGATGGTACCATTTAATTTCACTTCTTTTAAGTGTGGAGAGAGTTATCATGTATGAACACCTAAACCCTAGAATTTGCAAAAACTATCATGAAATCCTAAACACGAATGAAACATGGCAATTGATTGAGGTTTATCACTCTATGAATTACCAGAAATAAGTTGGTAACTTGAAAATAAATTGATGATGCATGTAGTATAGAGTTTGTGCTTGCTTGTGCAAGAGGATTTTGAATTGTGTGTTGGAGGTGTTACAGATGCGTTGTAAGGACTTGGACAGCTTCACTATACCTTATGGAGTCTGTTGAGATGACTGGCCTTGATTGGAGATGCTTGGATCACCTTGTGGTATCTCAACTGTAAATAGGCCTCAAGTGGATTTTGAGGTCTATAATTCTGGTGTTCGAGATGAAGTATGAGTGTTTGAACAGCTTATATATGATATATTGGATGTGTTTAGATCATAAGTTATGGTGGAATTGCTCTCTAACTCAAAATTCGATGGTGACTTGCAAAATAAGGCATTTCTGGTTTTTTGAAAGAGATTTTGAGGAAAACAAGTGTTATTAAGCTTTGGTGTACTCAAACTGATCACAAATGACCTCTATTTATAGTGTGTCAACTTTATTTTGGCAGCAATAGTTAATGGTGGGTGGTACAGTCCATTGTCTAATGGTTGCATAAAGGAATCTCAAGTCTTCTCTAGCCATTGACTTGGGTCAATCTTGCAGGCCTATGTGTCGCTCCCAGGATTTTCATCCATTTACAAACGCGAGAGTGGCGCGGAAAAACAGAGTCGCCAGCCATGTAAATTTATCCCAAGAGAGGGAAAGGGAACACCGCATAAACCTGAGGAAGAGGGAAAGGAATGGTCATCGCAACCATAACCTAGGTTCGGGAGTCGGTTACGCGAGGGGAAGGTGCTAGCACCCCACGCGTCCATCGTACTCGATGGGATCCATGCTTGTTGTCTAATCTAAGGGTGAGTTATACTATCATCTATGGCTGTACTAAGACGGGGGAGGGAAGACAAAGACAGACTCGGTAGGACGTCGACGCCCTAGGCCTACGTACCCCCTTTGTGCAATGGGGAATTCAGAGTCAACGTAGTTCGGACCAAGTTCTTTTTGTGTTTTTTATGAGCGACGTTAAGTTCGCGTCCGGCAGTTAGGGTCAATGCCTGTTTGCGTCTCAGACGGAAAGTAACGTTCCCTTTTTGAAAATAGCCTTTAGTTTGACAATCCCGAAGGACAAAAAGGTTTGAAGTTTGTTTGTATTTTTTAGGACAGAAGTGGCTTAAGTTAGTTCATAAGTTGCATTGCACCAAAGTCTAGGGCACAGGGGCGAATACTTAACGCATCGTCCCAAGACAGGACGCTCGCTAAGCACTCTAGAAAGATGAGAGGAAGCCCCTCATTTCTCATTCCCCACACTTAAGGCTCGTACACAATACACTTTATACTTATTAAGTATTTTCAAGAAGTTTGAGACGAGAAGAGAGAAGACACAAGGAAACTCTAAGGGGAACTATGAGTCCTAATTTTACCATGCATGTATGACCTATGGTTAGTGAGGTTTGACTACAACCCTAGCCTAAAGAAAAGAGATGAGAGAAGGAAAGAGTAAGGGTGACCATGGATACTTATCCATACCCTCAAATGACTTACCTTAGTCCCTGCATAAAAGGTTAATGAGAAACAGACACAAGTGATATTAAGGAAAATTAAAACCAAACAATGGCATATAATTGTGATAACAATCCAAACATGAATTACGAAGTCAAGTAAACAACTCCAAGACAATGGCACAAGTGCCTTTTCAAATAGATAATCAGACGAGATCAAGGATACGTATACAAGAAAATCTCACACAAAGAGCCATTAAACAAATAGTAAAACAATTTCTAAAATCACCAAATTAAACATCAAAGTTTCCCAACCAGAGACAAACAAAATACCAAAAACTCCTGCAAAAATTCAAGGTGTTAGTCATTCAAACAATCATACAAAGTTCAGATGAGGATCAGGGTTCAATGTGCCAAAGGGAAGGACCAAAATGCAATATGCAGTAATTTTAAAAATGAAAGAAAAATATTTTAATGCACTTTAGAATGTTATCTAACAAATGCAAAAATAACGGATTGAAAATATTTTATGGATGCAGAGAAATAAAATAAACAAATTTAAGTATGCATGATATGAGTAATGCAAAAAGAAAATAAACTAAATAATTAATTTAGATGATAAAAAATAAAATAAAATAAAAAATAAAATTTGGAAAATTTTATAAAATGATAAAAAGTATGCATGAATTTTATGGTAATTTTTAAATGCAAGAATGTATTTTAAAAAAATAAAAATGAAAATGTAATAGTTGAATAAAAATAGAAAGAAATATGCAGGGGGTGCGTTTAGTAAGAAAATGCATTGGAATTGTTAATGGGCTACGGGGTGGGGGTGTTAATAGCGTGGCCCAATCCATCAGAAAAAAGAAAAAAAAAGAGTACAAGGGCCTTAGTCAACGAATTGACTCAACACGGTCCCTTAGATTGATCACACGCCCTGCAGTTAGTCAACATGATCAAAAGTAATGATGATCAATGGTCAAAATCAACACGCACACTGCACTTACCAAACACGCACGCACACACAAATCTTGAGAGCACCCTGCACACCCCATGTGCCAGGCACGTGCCCTTTTTAATGCGTTGGCTCAATCTCCTCCACACGATTCATCCAACACGTTATAATTGGTCAACATCAAAAAAAGTAAACAAAAAGAAACAAAATGAATGGATGTGCATGGTAAGAACGGTGGGGGAATATACACGCAATCATTAATTAAAAATCAGAAAAAAAATAAAAGAAAAAACATGTGGCAGCGTGATGGCCATTGGATCGTGACCATGGACGGTCACGATTTCGTCTTCTTCGTGTAGCCCCTCCTTCGCCGGACCACCACCCGTCGCCGGAACCCTAGTTTCGGCCGCCACCTGCAACTAAAAACCTGGCCAGAAAATGAAAAACCATATACCATTCCGTCCAGAACTTCATGAGGATACCGAATCTCTCATCAAAAATCACAAACCATTAGCACACAATAGAAAACGCAAGGAATAATATTAGGGCATAAAACTTTAAACGCACCATACAAGCAAGCCACACGTCCAATCTCAATAAAAACTATATAAGGATGATCAGAAGACATCACACATCAATATGCATACTTAAAAGGAGAGTTTCGTGATCATGAAAAAAGTGACTAACCTGAAGCTATGCACTTCTAATCCTTGCTTTTAGCTGCGAATGATGGTTGGTTTTTACTCTATGGATCACCAGGAAGAGGTTTGTGGAAGAAGTTCTTGAAAAGACCTTGTGGATTGTGAGATCTTTTGAAGAAAAGCTTTGGGGTTGCACACTTCAATTCTCCTCCAAATTCACGTGATGAAACCCTAACCAGTGCATGAATGGGTTTAAATAGACTAGGGTTTTTCACTGATAATGAATTGGGCCTTGGTAATTCCTTGTCTAGTAAGTTTTGGGCAATTTTGGAAAATCATATAATGTTAGATACACCTCCTTCCATGCATGGATATTCAAACATTTCATGATGGATCACCCATGTTTGAATTGCTAATTACACCTGAGTTTGATTTGGGCCTTAAAACCATTTGATTCATGAGTTTTTAATAATTTGGCAATTTTTGATAATGGAGAATAAATGATAAACACACCATGGATTTACTTGATTCAAAGGCCTAAAATGATCCTTGAGGAGTGTCCTTTTATGTTAGAAAGTGACATGAAACAATGGAATTAATTATAGGTCACTATGCCAAAGTTTGTTAAAATGGAATCATGAGAAACCCTAAAAACCACTTTGTCTTCTTTTGATCATAAGTTGAGTTTCACAAATGATATGGAGACCCACTAGTACTTGTTCGAAAGAGGAGAAAAAGATCTTCAACTTTCATGTTGGAGAAAAATTTATTTGAAGCTTCTTTGATGATGAAAAGTCCAGTTGAATATAGTGTAAGAACTTGCCCAAAAAGGAAACTTTCAAATTGTAGGTCATTTCCATTTTTAGTAACTTTTGCACCAACTCCTGATTCTTGATAAATGGTATGAAAACTGACCCTTGAAGACCATATGAGGATGTGAGACCTTGAAAACCTTGGAGAGAACCTCAAAATTCCATAGTTGACTTCCCCTCTAACTGTTGACTTTTCCCAAATTCAGCTGATTTACAATCCATTGGCCAATTAAATCTCTCCTGGACCAAACTGATGGACAACCTCCCATCCCTAGATACTTAGGGACCCAAGGAATACCATAGAATCAAGTCTTGCCCAAAAAATCAGAAATAAACTAACTTTATAGCAAACCCTAGTTTTGGTATCCTCAGTCTAGGAGGAAATAGCACAGTCTCCAAATCCAAATTCCTCTGAATATGATGTGTACCCTCTCCAACAAAGATAAGATATGACATTTAGTGATGATAAAAACCCAAGGAGCTTGCCCATTGGAGCAATAAACCCAAGAATCTTAAAACCCTAATTTATGCACTGGTTAGGAGAGAGTGATCCACTTGAACTCTCTTGCTTGACCCTTTGAAGAACTGCCTCAGGCACCTTGACCCCATGCTAAGAACCAAGATATGCACACATGATAATGCAAAAATGAAATGAAACATAAACCAGTTAGTGATAAAGTAAAGAGGGAAAATTTTGGGGTGCAACAGCTGCCCATATTCAATCAACTTGGTCCTGAAGGTATGATAGCGACAGCTCTCAGATATTCGGGATGCACAGAGATTGAATACCAAAGAACCCAGAAATTTGAAATCCTCCGCTAGAGAACTAGCCATAAATGTTGTACCGTCGCAACGCAGACGAGTGTTAGCTATGCTGGGTATAAAGTGAAACAAACTCTCCCAAGTTACGTCATCTCTGCTGATAAAGAGAACTGACAAAGGGATCTCGAAATATACCATCCCTGCTAATAAAGGGAACTGACAAAAAAAATATTCAAAATATTGCTATCTCTGCTGATAAAGAGAACTAGCAAAACAAACTACCATCCCTGCTGATAAAGGGAACTGACGAAAGAAAATATTCGAAAACTTACTATCTCTGCTGATAAAGAGAACTAGCAAAACAAAAGCCATCCCTTCTGATAAAGGGAACTGACGGAAGAAAATATCCCAAAGATTGCTATCTCTGCTGATAAAGAGAACTAGCAAAACAAAAGCCATCCCTGCTGATAAAGGGAACTGACGGAAGAAAATATCCCAAAGATTGCTATCTCTGCTGATAAAGAGAACTAGCAAAACAAACTTCCATCCCTGCTGATAAAGGGAATTGACAAATTAAACCTTCAAGAGATTGCTATCTCTGCTGATAAAGAGAACTAGCAACACAAATTCCATCCCTGCTGATAAAGGGAACTGACGAAAAAGTGTTCAAAGAATTGCTATCTCTGCTGATAAAGAGAACTAGCAACACAAAAGCCATCCCTGCTGATAAAGGGAATTGATGGAGAACATATCCGAAAGATTGCTATCTCTGCTGATAAAGAGAACTAGCAAAATAAATGTCATCCCTGCTGATAAAGGGATCTGACAAAGAACTATCCGAAAGATTGCTATCTCTGCTGATAAAGAGAACTAGCAAAACAAATGCGATCCCTGCTGATAAAGGGATCTGACGAAAGAACTATCCAAAAGATTTCTATCTCTGCTGATAAAGAGATCTAGCAAAACAAATGCCATCCCTGTTGATAAAGGGATCTGACAAAGAACTATCCAAAAGATTGCTATCTCTGCTGATAAAGAGAACTAGCAAAACAAATGCCATCCTTGCTGATAAAGGGATCTGACAAAGAACTATCCGAAAGATTGCTATCTCTGCTGATAAAGAGAACTAGCAAAATAAATGCCATCCCTGCTGATAAAGGGATCTGACAAAGAACTATCCAAAAGATTGCTATCTCTGCTGATAAAGAGAACTAGCAAAACAAATGCCATCCCTACTGATAAAGGGATCTGACAAAGAACTATCCGAAAGATTGCTATCTCTGCTGATAAAGAGAACTAGCAAAATAAATGCCATCCCTGCTGATAAAGGGATCTGACAAAGAACTATCCAAAAGATTGCTATCTTTGCTGATAAAGAGAACTAGCAAAATAAATGTCATCCCTGCTGATAAAGGGAAATTGGCCAGCAAAATATGGCAGGCAAAAAATTGACTACCAGGTGAGAGCGGGATTTCACAGAAGGGCCAAGCAAAGGCAAACTCCCAACCGACTCAAAATCCACAGTCAAGATGACTCCGTTGGGGAACGAGAAGTCTAAATAAAAGACTCTGTCGGGGAGCACAAATACGAGGAACGTATCCCTCCAAGATCTCCTGAGTTATGCCATCTCTGCTGAGAAAGAGAACTGGCAAGGAGAGTATCAAACCTGGCTTATGCTTCAAATGCAAATGTTTGAATGGTGGCGTAATGCTCCATACGACATGGAAATGCAACGCGTTTGCGGATGCAATGCGAATGCTTATGATATGCAAAAAGGGTCTCTCCAGCAAAATAAATGCTGGAGAGAAAAGACCAATTCAGTTGGGGATGACAAAAATAAATTATCCTCTGAATCCAGGAACTCTGCTGTGAAGGATCACTGATCGACTCTACGGATCAAAAACTTCTGCTGGGGATGAAATCCCGAAAGGACTACCGGGGGCCACACCTGTCTTTCACTGAAGGTAACATCCAAAACCTGGGATTTCTCCTCTGCTAGGGGAGTTGAGAATGAGTGCCAATAACGAAACCGGAAGTCCGTTGCTGAGGATTGCTAATAACCAATTGGGCTCAAGACCTGCTGGGGGATGCCAACCCATAATACCATCCTGCTTGGGAAAAGCAGTCCATAATACCATCCTGCTTGGGGATACCGCTGAACCTAACCTGCTGGTGGGGAGAATGACTTTACTCCTACCTTGTTGGGGATTAGAATATGACATCGTGGGTGAAAGCACGCTTCCTGACTGGATGGGGAAGGTGAACACCCTGACTCTGTGGGGAAATAACGTCTTGATCCGGAGGGAATACTTCTCAAGTCTCCTGCTGGGGGAAAGTCTGCTCTGCTGAGGAAAGGTTGTCCTGCTGGGGAAAGAGCAATCTCAATGCTGGGGAGAGCGACCTGCTGGGGGAGTACAATGTTGTTGCCCTGCAAATCAAACAACAATAAAAAGAATATGCCACAACATGACTGTCACCGTTAACGCCTAAGTAATTTCTACTGCTTTTCATTATGCTCCGCAAAGCTCGAAATCTTATATGCAATGTTTATAAAAAATATCGGACGTTTTTGCAAACAAAACAGTAAAAGTAAAACAAACAATGAAAAGCTCTTTGAGTGAAATGAATATTTTATTGAGAAAGGTGGCCTGTAAATAGACATTTACATTTGGAAGCAATTCCTAGAAAGAGGTAATTGCACAAAAACAAAAAGAAAATACACATGTCGGCAATGTGGGAACAGATATCCACCATGATTCGACTCATCTATGACCCATATGTCTTGCTTATCCACAAATGTCTTGACCTTTGAAGAGACTAACTGTATTGATTCCTTTCTTTCAGAATTTCCAGGTATTGAGAGTGCTCACAGATTGAACGCAGACCGTAGCATTTCGCTTATAAATCCCTAACTTTTGCCTGGATCACCCTTTTCGGGTTTTCAATCCATCGGGATACCCATTTTTGTCAAAGTCGCCTTTTCAGGTTTTCAACTTTGCGGGTTTACACATTTATTTTTTTCATTTTATCCCTAATTTTTGCCCGAACCCTTTTCCTTTTTTATGGTTCGCCGGGATGCCCCTTTTTTCCTGGACTTTCTTTTTATGTCCAGCGGGTCTTTTATGCGAAGTATTTTTTGACTACGTCTGCGTTCACAGGGGACGTAAAATCCTCGCCATCCATAATTGAAAGTAATAGGGCTCCACCAGAGAAAACCTTTCTTACTACATATAGCCCTTCGTAGTTTGGAGTCCATTTGCCCCTGTGATCTGTCTGAGGAGGAAGGATCCTTTTCAAAACCAATTCACCTGTCTGAAAACTCCGAGGAAGCACTTTCTGGTCAAAGGCGTGTTTCATCCTGCTCTGATACAACCGACCGTGTGCGATGGCTGCCAATCTCTTTTCTTCGATAAGGTTCAACTGATCCAACCTGGAGCGTACCCATTCAGCTTCATCAAGCTTCACATCTGCCAGAATTCTCAAAGACGGAATCTCGACCTCTAAGGGTAAAACTGCTTCCATACCATATACCAATGAGAAAGGGGTTGCCCCAGTTGACGTACGCACCGAAGTACGATAACCATGTAGAGCATAAGGTAGCATTTCATGCCAGTCTTTATACGTTACCACCATTTTCTGTACAATCTTCTTGATATTCTTATTTGCTGCCTCAACAACACCATTCATCTTCGGATGATATGGAGAAGAATTGTGATGCTTGATCTTGAAATTCTGACATAGTTCCTTCATCATCTTATTGTTCAAATTCAAGCCATTATCAGTGATGATTCTCTCCGGGACCCCATAACGACAGATGATGTCCTTCTTTATAAATCGGGCTACCACTTGCTTGGTGACGTTGGCGTACGAGGCTGCCTCCACCCACTTTGTGAAATAGTCAATGGCAACTAAAATGAAATGATGCCCATTGGAAGCAGTGGGCTCAATCTTTCCAATCATATTTATGCCCCACATTGCAAACGGCCAAGGAGATGACAAGACATTTAGAGGCGTAGGTGGTACATGCATCTTATCTGCATAAATCTGGCATTTATGGCACTTTCGGGCGTACTTGAAACAATCTGACTCCATAGTCATCCAATAATATCCTGCCCTCAACAACTTCCTAGCCATGGTGTGCCCACTGGAATGAGTACCGAAAGAACCCTCGTGAACTTCCTCCATCAATAAGCCTGCCTCGTGTTCATCAACACAACGTAGCAAGACCATATCGAAGTTCCTCTTATATAACACATCATCCTTGTTCAGAAAGAAGTTTCCTGCCAACCTTCTCAGAGTCTTCTTATCCTTGGTGGAGGCACCCTCTGGATACTCTTGTTTCTTCAGAAAAACCTTAATATCATGATACCACAGCTTGCCATCAGACACATCTTCAATTGCAAACACAAAAGCTAGTCTATCCAGACGCATGATTCTAATCGACGGGGTTTCATTCCAACGGTACACCTTGTACATGGATGCCAATGTCGCTAACGCATCGGCCATCTGATTCTCAGCTCTGGGCACGTGATGAAAATCCACCCTATCAAAGAAAGGCAACAACCTTCTGGCATAGTTGTTGTAAGGCACCAAATTTGCCTGACGAGTCTCCCATTCTCCTGTAATCTGATTAACTACCAACGCGGAATCACCATAGACATCGAGGTTCTTAATTCTCAGATCAATTGCTTCCTCTAACCCCACGATGCATGCTTCATACTCCGCCTCTTTGTTGGTACACACGAATGCTAACCGGGCAGTGAAAGGTATATGAGAACCCTTCGGTGTCGTAATGATTGCCCCAATTCCATTACCATATGAGTTGACAGCCCCATCAAAGATCATCTTCCACTGAGACCCAATCTCAGGTCCTTCGTCAGGTAGAGGTTCTTCACAATCTTTCATTTTCAAAAACATAACATGCTCGTCCGGAAACTCAAACTTCATTGGTTGATAATCCTCGACCGGCTGTTTAGCGAGATATTCTGACATAACACTTCCCTTAATGGCCTTCTGAGAAACATACTGAATATCGTACTCTGTCAAAACCATCTGCCAACGGGCTATCCTTCCAGAAAGTGCTTTCTTCTCAAACACGTACTTAATCGGATCCATCTTTGAAATCAACAAGGTTGTGTGGTTTAACATATACTGCCTCGGGTGCTTGGCTGCCCAAGCGAGTGCACAACATGTCTTTTCCAACATAGAGTATCTCGATTCGCAATCAGTGAACTTCTTACTCAGGTAGTAAATGGCGTGCTCTTTCCTGCCTGTCTCGTTGTGTTGACCGAGCACACAACCCATCGAATTCTCAAGAACCGTAAGGTACATAATCAACGGTCTCCCAGACACCGGTGGCATAAGGACTGGAGGTTCCTGCAAATACATCTTTATCCTTTCAAACGCCTCTCGACAATTTTCATTCCACCTGGCCTCTTGATCCTTTCTTAACAACTTGAAAATTGGTTCACATGTGGTTGTCAGATGAGAGATGAACCTGGCAATGTAATTCAACCTCCCCAGGAAACGACGAACCTCTTTCTCTGTTCTTGGCTCAGGCATCTCCTGTATGGCTCTTATTTTTGCAGGATCAACCTCGATACCTCTTTCACTAACAATGAATCCCAGCAATTTACCAGACCTCACGCCGAAAGTGCACTTGTTCGGATTCAACCTCAATCTGAACTTCCTCAACCTTTCAAACAACTTCTGGAGGTTTACCAAGTGTTCTTCCTCTGTCTGTGACTTCGCAATCATGTTATCAACATAGACTTCAATCTCCTTGTGAATCATATCATGAAAGAGAGTCACCATCGCCCGCTGATAGGTTGCCCCAGCATTCTTCAATCCAAAGGGCATTACCTTATAGCAAAATGTTCCCCATGGTGTTATGAACATAGTTTTCTCCATGTCCTCTGGGGCCATTTTGATTTGGTTATACCCAGAGAAGCCATCCATGAAGGAAAACACAAAATATTGAGCAGTATTGTCCACTAACACATCAATGTGGGGGAGCGGGAAATCATCCTTCGGGCTCGCCCTATTCAAATCTCGGTAATCCACACACATCCTGACCTTCCCATCCTTCTTAGGTACAGGTACAATATTAGTAACCCACGGAGGATAATTTGTCACAGCAAGAAATCCGGCGTCCAACTGTTTCTGGACCTCTTCCTTGATCTTGACAGCCATATCTGGTTTCGTCCTTCTCAATTTCTGCTTGACTGGAGTACAACCCTCTTTAAGCGGAAATCTGTGTGAGACAATGTCAGTGTCAAGCCCGGGCATGTCTTGGTAAGACCAGGCGAAGATATCCACATACTCTCGAAGAAACTCAATCAATCTTCCCTTAACAGTGTCTTCCAGGGCAGCCCCAACCTTTACTTCTTGTTTAACATCCTCGGTTCCCAGATTAACAGTCTCAACTTCCTCCTGATGAGGTAGAATAACCCTTTCCTCTTGTTTCAGTAGCCTGGCAAATTCTTCTAGTAAGTCACAGTCTTCGTCAGCCTCTTCTTCGGCCTGATAGACGGGATTGTCGAAGTCATATCGAGCCATAGCTAAGTCATGGGTGGAATCTGAACAAAGGAACCTGCATGATGGGTGTTTTATGTTTATTATGAGTGCAACAAACAAGAAAACACATTGCCATTTTGATGTGGGTTAATGCAAAAAGTAAAAAATAAAAAGACGGGGATCAAAATATTTGAATGAAAAACGTCCTTTATTGAAGATAAAAATAGCAAATAAACATCCAAGCCCTACAAATAAATGTCACTACGTCTTGGGCAGAACGTAGGACCCAACATAACAGAAAACAAAAGTAAATTACTCCGGGCGCGTCACTTGGATGACTTTCTCGGAGGACCAGTTGCCTAAACTCTGACCAGGGGTGCAGGGACGGATCCATTCATCCATGTCACAATCACTATCTCCTTCATCCTCAATGGCATTAATTCTGTCGAAGAAAACACCGACACTGGTGAAACGGACTGGACTATGGAACATGGGAGGCTCTTTGGCACACCTGGGTGGCTTGTAACCTAGTCCATGAGTATCTTGCTTCCTTTGAGCATCAATGACACTGCCCCACTTCTGAGAACCACCAGCTTCAACTATAGCACGCGCCTCTTTGAAAGAGGACATTGGAACTTCTGGTTGTCTGACAACTTCAGGTTGGGCAACCACCTCAGGCTGACTGACTGCCTTTGGGGGTCCCTCGGGAATCTTCACAGCTTCAAAGGCCTGGCACAAAGTCTCCTGTACTTCACCATCTACCTCTACATACTTGAAGGTCAATAGGTGACTCACCATAATATCTTCTTCACCACAAACAGTCACAACGTGGCCATCCACCATATACTTCAACTTCTGGTGCAGCGTAGAAGTTACTGCCCCAGCACCATGGATCCAAGGGCGACCCAACAAACAACTATAGGTAGGCTGAATATCCATTATATAAAAGGTGGTGTTGAAAACCTCAGGACCCACCTTGATTGGCAGAACTAACTCTCCAAAAACTGACCTCTTGGAGCCATCAAAAGCACGTACCACCAAGTCACTTGGTGTACAAATCAACCCACAAGTATCCAGTTTCATCAAAGCCTTCTTTGGTAGCACATTCAAAGATGACCCAGTATCAACTAACACATGCGACATTAAGGAGCCACGACATTCCACTGAAATATGCAGAGCGTTGTTGTGATTCCTCCCAGCCGGAGTCAGATCTAAATCGGTGAAACCCAAACCATTACCAGCATTCACATGAGCCACAAACCCTTCTAATTGGTTGATAGATATTTCTTGCGGTACATAAGCCATATTTAGAACCTTCATCAATGCATTTCGGTGTGCCTCGGAGCACAACAGTAAGGATAGAATGGAAATCTTCGATGGATTTTGGTGAAGTTGGTCAACAATCTTGTAATCACTTTTTCTGATCAACCTCATAAACTCTTCTACATCTTCTAAGAAAGTATCCCCCTGGCTTTGTCGTAGAATTATTAGCTTCCTGCCTCTGTACGGACTCATCCATCATCTGTTTACCTTTGTCTTGTCTTGAACTGCCAGCTTTATTCTCGGAAGGAATAAAGACTCTACCACTCCTAGTGATAGCCCCTGCTTTAACAAGATTCCCAACCCCTGTATTCACAGCTGATGTGTCTTCCAATTCCTGCTTCTTACCATTAACAAACACCTCGGCCCCATAGTTCCATGGGATGGCCTTGGTAGTCTCATACGGGACTGGTCCAGGAACATTGATAGTGACCGGCGCTGGTCTCGCCGGCGCTGATATAGTTATTGTCTTGAATGGAATTGTTATCGTGGCAACATCAATCTCTTTGTCAGTAACATTACTCTGCTGGCAACCTCTGTCAAACTGTAATACCCCTTCGTTGATCATTCTCTGAATACATGCTTTAAATAACTCACAACCGCCTGGCTGCGACATACTTCCTACACAACCTTCATCACAATCGGGAAATACCCCTCCCTTCAATAGTCTTTCCTTCACCACACCCAAGGGAGTTTGGACTTCGTTCACATCTGAAATCAAACTCAAGTCTTCACAGTCTTTAATAATAGCATTGACCTTCGGCCCACCGTGATTCAGCATCGGGATCTGATTCACATTTGGAACGTCATTGGAGAAATTGATGGCTTTGGAATCCACCAAATATTGAACCTTATGCTTAAAAGCTTTACAGTTCTCAGTATGATGTCCGGGTGCCCCAGAATGAAACTCACAGTGGGCGTTGGGGTCATAGCCGGGAGGTGGATTACCAGTAGGTGGAGCCAATGTTCTCGTCTGAATTAACTGCAGTTTTAACAAGTGCTGGAATAATTGAGAGTAGGACATAGGTGGAGTGTCAAAATGCCTATCCCGCCTATTCTGAGGCTGTGATCGGTAAGGAGCCTGATTTTATTGTTGAAACACTGCTAGCTGCTGAGGTGCTGCCAAGATGGTTACAGAAGCCACCTGCTGATTGTAGTTCTGACGAGGTCCATCTCTACCACGATATGATGACACAAAGTTTGTATCTCCCTCCTTCTTCTTATAACCACTGGCATAAGGCTTCTTACTTCCTCCAGATGAGGACCCATCACTGCCTGTTATTTTTCCCGCCTTAATTCCGCTTTCCACCATCTCCCCCACTAAGATCAAGTCAGCAAACTTTCCAGTCATGCACGGTACTAGCTTTTCATAGTAATGACCCTGCAAGGTGGCCATAAACATAGTTATCATTTCACGTTCCAACATGGGAGGCTGAACCCTAGCTGCCAGTTCACGCCACCTCTGGGCATACTCCTTGAAACTCTCATTGTTCTTCTGTGACAAATTCTGCAGCTGTGTTCTATTAGGAGCCATATCAGTGTTATATTGGTAATGTCTGATAAATGCCCCTGCCAGATCTCTCCAACTACGCACATCCTTCCTCTCTAGTTGCATGTACCACTCCAGGGATGCCCTAGATAGGCTATCCTAGAAGCAATGCATCATCAGCTTTTCATTCTTCGCATGCGTAGCCATTTTGCTTGCATATGCCCTCACATGGGTCCTCGGACAAGTCATGCCATTATACTTCTCGAAAGTGGGTGTCTGAAACTTGTGCGGAATAACAACGCCTGGAACCAGCCCCAAATCCTCTAGATCCATTCCCACAGAATCCTGATTCACAACACCCCTTAGTTGTTCCTCAATCAACCGGATCCTCTGATCATGGTCAATCTGGGGACCAGCATCCCCACCTGGCAAAGAAAATGCATCATCCTGAACATCATCATACTGACGGCCATGAACTGCGCCAGCACCAATACCACCTCCCCCAGCAGTGGGAATCACAATACTTTCTCCTCCGCCCGGAGGGATCACCACACCAGTAACAGGAATACCTCCGCCCGGAGGGCCATTCTGAGCATTATTACCAGTAACACCAATCTGAATTCCTCCATGAAGGACACCATCTTCATCAATCCTTGCAATCAGTGGCTGAACGAGAGTCTTCAACTGCTCTTGGCCCTGAGCAACACCTTGCATTAATTCCATGAATTGGTTCATGCGAGTCTGCATCTCAATGATCTCATTCTGTACCTGATCCATGAGTCTCTTCTGATTTTGTCTGGTAGGATACCGGTGAATGTGTTGATCTACAATCCTGAGATTAGAACAAGATAAGAATATCGAAGATAAACACCTGTCATGCAAAATGGTTATGAATATGCAAATGCAAATGGACATGCTTGAAAATTCACAAGGCGATCCACCCCTTGATTCCGGTTTAATAACGAGATATAATGGAACTTCTGCTCATATATTAAGAAAACCAGAGAAAAGCCAAATGTCAATAATCACAAATCCAAGGTAACAAGTCTGAATATAAAAATCATAGGTCCCAACCCACAAGCCTGGTGGTGATCCAAATACAATAAAAGAGAACAGGAAGCTATGGCATATCATCAAAGTTTACAAGTGTCAATACTCCCCATCCACTATGCTTTCTGCCCCAGTCTTGAATTTACTTGAACAACTTTCTGGTGTTGGGATGCTTCGGCCTCTGAATCAGCTCTTGAATGAGAAGGTCTCTCCAATGCATGACCCCCTCCAAGTATCGGCAATGTAATTCCCAAGCGTCTTCTCCAGAAATACCATCCATACTAGGTCCCTCATGTCTAGGTCTCTTCACTTCAGCTTGGACCTTCAGTTCCTCTATGGAGGCTATGGCTTCATTAAGTTGACCCTCGACTGCTTGCCTCTTGAATACCCCTGACAGGATCTCAGCATCTTTCTTCTTGAGCTGCGACTTCAGTTGATCAATCTGAGCCAGGTAATCGTCTTCCTTTCTCTTATTCTCAGCCATGCAGTTTCTCGGTGATCATTGAACCTGTGAATCTTCAACAAAGCCTTGTCTAATTCCTCTTCTTTAGACTCGAGAACCTTACTGATACCATCCAAAGCTTGTTTCATCCTTTGTCTGGATGCGACCATGTCAGCTAGCTCCTTTTCTGCCTTAGCAAGAAGCTCTGTCTTCAATTTGGCGATATGAACAGCTTCACCCCGTTCATGCTTCCACTGATAAATATATCTTTTTAGCTCACTATTTTCTTCCCGCAGGCTTTCCTTTTCAGCCCATAACTTGTTATACTTCTCCAACTCAACTGTGGTAGGAGGCTCAATCATCAAAGGGTACAAAGGCGATTCCACCGGGAAGGGAAGAAGCTCCTCTTCTGCTCTTTTCTTAATCCACTCTTTATAGGAAGGGAAAGCCCGGTTATTACATTTCCCGAATGAAATTTTTCCCTTTTTGGTCACCTGCTTCCAAGCATTCACAATCCTCCTTATCACTTCTTGATCCCCAGTACCATTGAAGAATAAGGACTCTCTGACTTCTCGCTCTTCAGGTGGACTTTTCAAAGGATAACCAAATTGCCTGATAACTAGGGAAGGATTATAGTTAATTCCACCTTTCCTCCCTATCAAGGGTACATTAGGGAATTCTCCGCACTTGTAAATAATCTCCATTCCTAGCAAGTCATGATTGATCCAAACAATGTTGTCAGCAGTCAAGCCCATAACCCTCTTTGACCACTTCAGAGAATCTTTCGTATCAACGAAAGCACCAGATTCGGGGAGACGACTCATAAACCAAGTAGATAAGAGTGGTGCACAACAACTCACAGTTTTTCCACGCCTATTCTCATTCTTGTAGTGGACTGAGTGATACACATCACCTAGCAAGGTAGGTATAGGATTCTTCGAAATAAAGATTCTGACGGCATGCATATCCACCAGATCAGGAACATTCGGAAACAGGACAATCCCATAGATGCACATAGCCAGAATAGCTTGGAAAGTAGCCCAATTCTTCTCTTTGACATGTATGCAAGCTTGATCAAACAAGAACTTCAATAAGAAACCCTTAACTCCTTGTTTTTCTTCAAAATTACTGTTCAGAACGGATTCACTAATATGAAGAGCCACAGCCATTTCCCTTACCCCGGGGTGTTCTTCAGAAAAGAAAACCATATCATGCCTGATGGGGATTCCCAAAATAAATGAGAACTCCTCCAACGTTGGGGCCAAGATGTAATCTGGGAAAGTGAAGCAACACAAAGACGGATCGTAAAACTGAAGAAGTGTATGAATGGCATCTTTCTCATACTTGGAGATGTGGTAGACAAATTTCAGAAGTCTGCCATACTCTCCGTTGAACTCTGTGCAAACTCCAGGACTAGCCATACTAATCAGCTTATGAATCAATGTCAAGATCAGATCTGGGAATGAATAGGCAACAGTCTTCTTTCTCTGGACATCCATGCCAAGGTAACCTCAGAAAACCGGAATCAAGAGTAAGATGCAAGCCCTGAAAAATGTCAAACATGTCAGAATGCAAGAAAATGGTATGCTCATGCAATCATGGGGTCAAGGCAACACTGCTGGATGTGCTGTGCTGTTAACTGAACGAGAACCACAACCCAGAAAACCAGAATTCTGAACCACTGAGATAACCAGGAACCCAAATAATCAGACATTGATGAGAAATCCAGAAAAAAAGGGTAGGTTGAAGGTTTCAGTTACCTGCAAACCTGCAAACGCCCATCCCCTCTCACGTGTGGGTACTAGGATGTTCAATATCCCGGGCTCTCAGGTCGAGAAATGATGATACGTTCACCATTTCTGGTTTGGCATCATCATCAATCGAGGAGGCCTCAACTGATTCTCCAAAGCGGAAGGTCCTCACCTTTGGCATTGAGGTCGAGAAACAATAGCACATTCATCCCTCGGGGTACAGTACTATCGTCAACCGAGGAGTGCCTCCACTGATTCTCTTCAAAAGGTAGGGGCCATCATATGCGAGTTCCAAAGTGGGCCCTCGGGTGCGAATGGGTTTGCCAAAGGATGTGGTCTGCCACCGTCGCCACTAAAGAGGGATGTTTCCACTAAGGTCCTCGATGATCGGTCACCAGAGTCGACAGCTCTCTAGATCAACACCCCAACATGCGCAAGACACACACGTTAGAATGCGTCCCAAGGTAGCCTCGTCTGGTTGTGAATTTCGTTAACACACAAACGTACCAAGCGGGCACGTAGGTCCCACTACTTTCCACTCTAGTCCTAGGGTATACTCAAGCCTGGGTATTGGGCTTATCTCTCAGACCCACCCAACCTGCAAAACAAAAATAGCCAGCACAACACAGCAGTATGACAGTAATAAAGATGAAATGCAATGCAGAAAATGCAGTAAAAATAAAATACAACAAATAAAGCAAAACAAACACAAAACACCGAAAGAGCACAAAGACAAGCAAGCGCTAGGACTGACTCGCTTAGGGATGGACCAGCATAGGTCAACCAAATCCCCAGCAGAGTCGCCAGCTGTCGCTCCCAGGATTTTCATCCAGGTACAAACGCGAGAGTGGCGCGGAAAAACAGAGTCGCCGGCCGTGTAAATTTATCCCAAGAGAGGGAAAGGGAACACCGCATAAACCTGAGGAAGAGGGAAAGGAATGGTCATCGCAACCATAACCTGGGTTCAGGAGTCGGTTACGCGAGGGGAAGGTGCTAGCACCCCACGCGTCCATCGTACTCGATGGGATCCATGCTTGTTGTCTAATCTAAGGGTGAGTTATACTATCATCTATGGTTGTACTAAGACGGGGGAGGGAAGACAAAGATAGACTCGGTAGGACGTCGACGCCCTAGGCCTACGTACCCCCTTTGTACAATGGGGAATTCAGAGTCAACGTAGTTCGGACCAAGTTCTTTTTGTGTTTTTTATGGGTGACGTTAAGTTCGCGTCCGACAGTTAGGGTCGATGCCTGTTTGCGTCTCAGACGGAAAGTAACATGCCCTTTTTGAAAATAGCCTTTAGTTTGACAATCCCGAAGGACAAAAAGGTTTAAAGTTTGTTTGTATTTTTTAGGACAGAAGTGGCTTAAGTTAGTTCATAAGTTGCATTGCAGCAAAGTCTAGGGCACAGGGACGAATACTTAACGCATCGTCCTAAGACATGACGCTCGCTAAGCACTCTATAAAGATGAGAGGAAGCCCCTCATTTCTCATTCCCCACACTTAAGGCTCGTGCGCAATATACTTTATACTTATTAAGTATTTTCAAGAAGTTTGAGACGAGAAGAGAGAAGACACAAGGAAACTCTAAGGGGAACTATGAGTCCTAATGTTACCATGCATGGATGACCTACGGTTAGTGAGGTTTGACTACAACCCTAGCCTAAAGAAAAGAGATGAGAGAAGGAAAGAGTAAGGGTGACCATGGATACTTATCCATACCCTCAAATGACTTACCTTAGTCCCTGCATAAAAGGTTAGTGAGAAACAAACACAAGTGATATTAAGGCAAATGAAAACCAAACAATGGCATATAATAGTGATAACAATCCAAACATGAATTAAGAAGTCAAGTAAATAACTCCAAGACAATGGCACAAGTGCCTTTTCAAACAGATAATCAGACGAGATCAAGGATACGCATACAAGAAAATCTCACACAAAGAGCCATTAAACAAATAGTAAAACAATTTCTAAAATCACCAAATTAAACATCAAAGTTGCCCAACCAGAGACAAACAAAATACCAAAAACTCCTGTAAAAATTCAAGGTGTTAGTTATTCAAACAATCATACAAAGTTCAGATGAGGATCAGGGTTCAATGTACCAAAGGGAAGGACCAAAATGCAATATGCATTAATTTTAAAAATGAAAGAAAACTATTTTAATGCACTTCAGAATGTTATCTAACAAATGCAAAAAGAACGGATAGAAAATATTTTATGGATGCAGAGAAATAAAATAAAAAAATTTAAGTATGCATGATATGAGTAATGCAAAAAGAATATAAACTAAATAATTAATTTAGATGATAAAAAATAAAATAAAATAAAAAATAAAATTTGGAAAATTTTATAAAATGATAAAAAGTATGCATGAATTTTATGGTAATTTTTAAATGCAAGAATGTATTTTAAAAAAATAAAAATGAAAATGTAATAGTTGAATAAAAATAGAAAGAAATATGCAGGGGGTGCGTTTAGTAAGAAAATGCATTGGAATTGTTAATGGGCTACGGGGTGGGGGTGTTAATAGCGTGGCCCAATCCATCAGAAAAAAGAAAAAAAAAAAGAGTACAAGGGCCTTAGTCAACGAATTGACTCAACACGGTCCCTTAGATTGATCACACGCCCTGCAGTTAGTCAACAGGATCAAAAGTAATGATGATCAACGATCAAAATCAACACGCACACTGTACTTACCAAACACGCACGCACACACAAACCTTGAGAGCACCCTGCACACCCCATGTGCCAGGCACGCGCCCTTTTTAATGCGTTGGCTCAATCTCCTCCACACGATTCATCCAACACGTTAGAATTGGTCAACATCAAAAAAATAAACAAAAAGAAACAAAATGAATGGATGTGCATGGTAAGAACGATGGGGGAATATACACGCAATCATTAATTAAAAATTAGAAAAAAATAAAAGAAAAAACATATGGCAGCGTGATGGCCATTGGATCGTGACCATGGACGGTCACGATTTCCTCTTCTTCGTGTAGCCCCTCCTTCGCCGGACCAACACCCGTCGCCGGAACCCTAGTTCCGGCCGCCACCTGCAACTAAAAACCTGCCCAGAAAATGCAAACCCATATACCGTTTCGTCCAGAACTTCATGAGGATACCGAATCTCTCATCAAAAATCGCAAACCATTAGCACACAATAGAAAATGCAAGGAATAATATTAGGGCATAAAACTTTAAACGCACCATACAAGCAAGCCACACGTCCAATCTCAATAAAAACTATATCAGGATGATCAGCAGACATCACACATCAATATGCATACTTAAAAGGAGAGTTTCGTGATCATGAAAAAAGTGACTAACCTGAAGCTATGCACTCCTAATCCTTGCTTTTAGCTGCGAATGATGGTTGGTTTTTACTCTATGGATCACCAGGAAGAGGTTTGTGGAAGAAGTTATTGAAAAGACCTTGTGGATTATGAGATCTTTTGAAGAAAAGCTTTGGGGTTGCACACTTCAATTCTCCTCCAAATTCACGTGATGAAACCCTAACCAGTGCATGAATGGGTTTAAATAGACTAGGGTTTTTCACTGATAATGAATTGGGCCTTGGTTATTCCTTGTCTAGTAAGTTTTGGGCAATTTTGGAAAATCACATAATGTTAGATACACCTCCTTCCATGCATGGATATTCAAACATTTCATGATGGATCACCCATGTTTGAATTGCTAATTACACCTGAGTTTGATTTGGGCCTTAAAACCATTTGATTCATGAGTTTTTAATAATTTGGCAATTTTGGATAATGGAGAATAAATGATAAACACACCATGGATTTACTTGATTCAAAGGCCTAAAATGATCCTTGAGGAGTGTCCTTTGATGTTAGAAAGTGACATGAAACAATGGAATTAATTATAGGTCACTATGCCAAAGTTTGTGAAAATGGAATCATGAGAAACCCTAAAAACCACTTTGTCTTCTTTTGATCATAAGTTGAGTTTCACAAATGATATGGAGACCCACTAGTACTTGTTCGAAAGAGGAGAAAAAGATCTTCAACTTTCATGTTGGAGAAAAATTCATTTGAAGCTTCTTTGATGATTAAAAGTCCATTTGAATGTAGTGTAAGAACTTGCCAAAAAAGGAAACTTTCAAATTATTGGTCATTTCCATTTTTAGTAACTTTTGCACCAACTCCTGATTCTTGATAAATGGTATGAAAACCGACCCTTGAAGACCATATGAGGATGTGAGACCTTGAAAACCTTGGAGAGAACCTCAAAATTCCATAGTTGACTTCCCCTCTCACTGTTGACTTTTCCCCAATTCAGCTGATTTACAATCCATTGGCCAATTAAATCTCTCCTGAACCAAACTGGTGGACAACCTCCCATCCCTAGATACTTAGGGACCCAAGGAATACCATAGAATCAAGTCTTGCCCAAAAAATCAGAAATAAACTGACTTTATAGCAAACCCTAGTTTTGGTATCCTCAGTCTAGGAGGAAATAACACAGTCTCCAAATCCAAATTCCTCTGAATATGATGTGTACCCTCTCCAACAAAGATAAGATATGCCATTTAGTGATGATAAAAACCCAAGGAGCTTGCCCATTGGAGCAATAAACCCAAGAATCTCAAAACCCTAATTTATGCACTGGTTAGGAGAGAGTGATCCACTTGAACTATCTTGCTTGACCCTTTGAAGAACTACCTCAGGCACCTTAACCCCATGCTAAGAACCAATGATATGCACACATGATAATGCAAAAATGAAATGAAACATAAACCAGTTAGTGATAAAGTAAGGAGGGCAAATTTTGGGGTGCAACATTATGGTCTTCTGTTGTATGGATAAGGCTTGACTCATTTAGTTGTATTTGCCTCAGTACATGCCACCTTGATGTATCCATTGAATGCTCCATGACAACTTTGAAGTTTTGGTTTTTGCATCATTGGATATCACATGCATAAATGATGATCTTTTGACTTGGGAGACTTGTGGCTCAGAGATCTTTTGCTTTGATCTGATCCTTAATGTTTCTAGAAGGATTACAAGACTTGTAATTGCACAAATTAGCCAATTCGAGTAAATGACCTATAATCTGCCTTGGGAAGAAATCAACTTTTGTTGCAATGTTCCAAGGGTTGTAACTTCTTACTCAAATTGAATTCGGAGATGATCTGGTACTTGTTGGAAAGCCCTCATGACATACTTTAACTTTGATGTCCAACATTGGTCCTGGTTCAGCTTGGATCATAATGAAAAATGGCCTCAAAGTTGGTGAAAAACCAAGACAGATTCTGTCCAAAATTTTCACTAAGTGTTGGAAAAAGTGGTCATTTTCTTGATTTTGTGATTTTGATCAATCCATAAATCAAAATCCATGAGGATTTGGAATCTTTTGTAGTTGACAATTTTGAAGTATGTAATGTGAACTTTCATTTGAGCTTTGGATGGAAGAAAAATGCCTTGTGGTTTGGGAGTTATGACCTTGCAAAGTTGGTACCAAATCACTTTTGTTCCATAACTTAGAATATTTTAAGTTTCCTATGGTTGCCCCTTTTTCAAGTAACCTCACTTTTCTTGATTTTTATTGATGGATAATGATCAAAACCATGCATTAACATTGTTTTTGACTTAGGGGAGCCACATTTGTGAAAAAATTCAAAAAGTTAAACTTGATTTTGGGCATAGTTGACTTTTTGTCAGATGAATTCCAAACTGTGTGATCTTCTATGAAATCAAGTTATTGACCTAATTCAAACCTAATGGGTGGATTCCATAGGTGTTTTAGGGTGTCTTGAATCATGCCCTCAAATTATGTCTTGAGGACTTGGGTCAATCTTCCTCTGAGGCTATTTTGACATGATGATTGGACTCATAAGGCCCCTTTGAGCATTTCGGATCATGTTTTGAAGTATTGGCTCATGCCCAGATGAAAATTTTCCTCTAGAGGCCTTGGTCGACGAAAACCCTAATTTGGTGACACTAGGGATCTCAAGGCTTGATTAGCTTGAGATATTACACTCTTGTGCTTTGATCCTTCATGGATGTTTGAGAGGCTTGACAAGTTGAAGATCATGTCAATTCTTGATTGATCCTTTGTTTGAGTGCTCTGAGAGGGCTCAAAACGCTAGTTCTTGATTGTAGTGAATGCTCAATAATCCTTGAGGGGATTGATGAGGTATGGTGGTACATCTATATTGTGGTAATGATCTTCACAATGATGGGAAATCTTATGGTCAAAATTTGGGGTATGACAAAGATTTGTCGTGATCTAGCTGAGAAACTCTGAGTCATGGAGGGGCACAACTCAACATCCTTGAACGCTCTGGAAATGTGTTTAGTGCCAGATGTCGTTATTGCTCCCAAGTTCAAGGTGCCAGAATTCTCGAAGTACAAGGGTCTCAGTTGTCCCAACATCCATCTAAAGATGTACTGTCGCAAGATGGCTGCCTATGCCTAAGACAAAAAGCTGATGATCCATTGCTTCCAAGACAGCTTGTCTGGAGCATCCCTCGAGTGGTATATGCAACCGGAGTATAGCAGTGTGCAATTTTGGGCTAAGCTAGTTGATGCATTTGTTAAACAATACTAATACAACAGTGACCTTGCTCCGAACCGCACTCAACTTCGGAGTGTAGCTCAAAAGGACAATGAATCCATTAAGGAGTACGCACAGCACTGGAAAGAGCTAGCTGCAAGGGTGCATCCACCACTTATTGACCGTGAACTGATTGACATCTTCATGGGCACCTTGCAAGACCAATACTACGAGAAACTGGTCAGTAATGTTTCTGCTGGATTCTCTGACTTAGTGATTGTCGGTGATAGAATCGAAGAGGGTCTAAAGAGCGGAAAATCCAAGGATGTTCTAGCAGTCAAATTAGAGCTAAGAACCCTTTCCACGGATACAAGAAAAAAGAAGGCGAAACAAATGTCATCTTTGCTCAGAAAGGGCAAGCTCAGAAAGCTCCTACTCCAATGCCTTATCAAATCCCCTACTTTCAGTATCCGTATGTCGATGACAACAAAAGACAAGAAGGCCAAAAAGGAACTTTGATCATTTGCCGATGACATATGCTCAGATCTTCACTGGATTATTGGAAAAGAGGGTGATCACTCCGAGAGACCTATCTTCTCGAACTGTCATTCCTCCATACTATGATGCTAATGCTCACTCCGAGTTTCATAAGGGTGATCCAGGGGACTAGATCGTGGACTGCCGAGCTTTCAAACACAAAGTTCAAGACCTGATCGATTCGAAGACTCTCACATTCAATGGGAAGTCTCCAAATGTCATCAACAACCCTCTGCCTCCGCAAAACAAGTGCTAGCATCAAATCAAGTCAAGTCAAGTCAAGCGCATTCCCCGAAGAAGGCAGTCATCATGCCATTCCATCAGTTGCATTCTTGTATTTTGTCTTTGTTTGTTTAAGTACTGTTCACTTTGAACATTGTCGTTTGTATTTGGTTTTATTAATGTAGTGACTATGCATGTTTTGAATTAGTTATGTTGTATTCACTCATTTTTTCCATCTACTGCAAAGCACAGACACATACATTTACCCATTTCACTCTCTTTATCATATTGTTGTTTAGCAATGACTGGAGGGAGGATGATGACAATGAAATACCCATAATTGCAAACTGTATGATTTTGAATAGAATCTCATCGATGATGTACAAGCATTATTTCAATCCCCCAAACACTAGAGACAAGGAGTTAATCCCTAGTTAACCACTTTTTGCCAAGAAGTAGCGGTTTCCTTCAGATCTATAAACCCTTACACTCAACCTGGGGCAGGGTAGTGTTTAGTTAACCCGACTACACACCGAAATCACAAAGCAACATCCAAAAGACATGAAGGTTGTTCATCAATGACCCATGACTTGGCAGTCACAATCCTCCAACAAAAAAAAAAAAAACAAAAATAAAAAAAAATAAAAAGCCTGCTAAGTCGAACACCTCAAAAGGAGACTTAGGCAAAAATCAAGGCAATCCCGATGGACTCGAAAAGCGAAATCAGTCCATGCAAAAGTTAGGGATCAAAAACAAAATCAAAAGAGGCCCTCAAATCCTCAACAAAAACAAAATAAGATTCAGTGACCACCATATCAAAATCAAAGGGTTACTGACATCCATCAAAAAATAAAATAAGGTGACTGCCATTTCAAACAAACTTTGAATCATCATACTTACACCGTCAACCCTTTTGGAAGAAAAACTTGTGCAAATTAACTGAACGTAGGACAGGAGAACATTATGAAGAAGGGTGGGTACAAACCAAGTTTTGAGACTTATATCCTTTGTTTCATAAATCCTGAACCAGACCACGTTACAACCCTCAAAAGACCTAATTAAGGCGAGGTTTATTTTGAAAGCATACTATTGCAAGCTTGCATAAACTAACTCCCCACATATTTGCTAATTTTTAGCATTGGTCAATTCTCCTTGCTATATCTTTCACACACTAGCAAAATCAGCACAACGTCTGGACTAACGGTCCATTCGTCTCACATTATCACATCACTTCAATAAAACGAATTTTTCAAACTCGCATGAGCATTGCATTAAGATTATGCTTTGTGAATGAGCAATTTTTAATGTAAATCAGTGCTTGACATCAAAGAAATTCCAACAAGGGGCAATCAAAGAGGAACTTGAATTTTCAGTGGTGCCGACCCGAATCATGGCTACCTCAAAACCCAAAATATGGGGCAAAGCATTCAACAGCTCAATCAGGGGCAAGCTATCTCAAAGTACATCAAAGCTTAGCTTCCAAAGATTATACCATTTCAGAACTGGTTATTCAGGGGAAGACCATTACCATGTTTAGACTGGGGCCAAACGAGTTGCAGAGGAGAGATTCCTTTCTGTATTTTCAAGTTGGTCAAACAGATCTTGCCAAACACTAGCAATCATCAAGTTCAGAGCAAAAACACGATCTTCATGAGCTGATCACGTGTCTATGCTCATTTTCCAAGTCATCCTGACCATCAAGCACAGAGTTGTGGTTCTCTAAAAAACGAACACCACAACTTATCATCAAGTAATCAAACAAGGCTTCGAAAGCATCATCGTCTTCTTCAATCATGTCGTCTTCAACGAACTTATGTCGAGGAAATCAATCCCTCCCACCACCCAAAGTCCAATCCGCATTGGCAACTACCAAAAGTCCACCACACTGGCACCTTCAAAACATATCCAATCACCTGTCAGCAATCATCGCATTCGACATCATAAGCATCAATTGCATCATATGCATAAAAAACCAAAACATACTTCCCCAGCACTTGCATCTCCGTGCATCAGCATTCGCATTTACATTTCCATTTGAGATGGACTATCATTACAAAATCAAGCATTCATACATGCATAAGTCAAGATCCAGGATCAATCTCGAGATTCCAAGGAGATATTCAGCCCAGCCAGAGGCAACTTCTCCAAGTTCATGGGTGTTCCTCATGAAGATAATTCAACCTTTTGTTGATAAAGTTGCGATCCCTAAGCAAGTCAGTGGGAGTTCCTCATTGAATTGTCTCCTTAACCTTTCGTTGATGAAGTTACCATCCCCAGCTCAACCAGTAGCATTTTTCAGAGTCAGTAGGCGTTCCTCATTGAGTTAGTTTTCTTCAACCTTTTGTTGGTAAAGCCGCAATCCTCAGACCAGTCAGTGGTTTCCTCCAGGAAAGTTCAACTTTTCTCTTGGACGTTCCCTAGTGATTTGGTTCCTTTCAACCTATTATTGACAAGGATAACGTTCCTCAATGAATTCTTAGCCTCAACCTTTTGTTGATGTCTTTAATAAGCCTCACTCATCATATCCCCAACAAACTTGACCTTTTGTCAATTGCCTTGCTATCATCCTTTTGGTGGTAGCCAAATCCTGTCAATTCTACCTGACCTTCATCCTTTTGGTGTTGGCAATTATCAAATCAGAAATTTACTATCATCCTTTTGGTGGTAGCCACTCATGTTGTTTCAATTTAACCTTCATCCTTTTGGTGTTGGTGGTGCTCAAAAGCAGGAAGTTTCTATCATTCTTTTAGTGGTAGTAATTTGTGTTACTTGATTTTACCGTCATTCTTTTGGTGTCGGCTATCCGTAAACCTTTGGTCTGTGTATCATCCTTTTGGTGAATGACAACCTTTGATATCGTTTTACTTACTATTATCCTTTTGGTAGTAGTAAGTTGTGACCTCACTTTCGTCCTTTTGGTGAAGGTTCATTGTGTGTGTGTTTACTATCATCTTTTTGGTGATAGGTATGTCGTCCTTTTGGTTTCAGATATTCCTGTTTGCATGTGTGCTCTATCATCCTTTTGGTGATAGATCCGTCATCCTTTTGGTGTCGGAGGTGTGTTCTCTGTCATCCTTTTTGTGATAGGTCTGCCATCCATTTGGTGTCAGAAATCTGTGTGCTTACTATTATCCTTTTGGTAATAGCGAGCTTTGACCTCACTTTCATCTGTTTGGTGAAGGGTCATTGCGTGTGTTTACTATCATCCTTTTGGTGATAGGTCTATCATCCTTTTGGTGTTAGATATTCATGTGTGTGTGCGTGCTCTATCATCCTTTTGGTGATAGATCTGTTATCCTTTTGGTGTTGGAGTTGTGAGTCCACTATCATTCTTTTGGTGATAGGTCCGTCATCCTTTTGGTGTCGGAGTCGTGTGTGTATGTCTTGCTATCATCCTTTTGGTTATAGAACCGTCATCCTTTTGGTGCCGGTAATCGGCGGATTATTTGGTTTGTGAATCATCCTTTTGGTGAACGACAATATCAGAATCCTATGTGTTTGCTTACTATTATCCTTTTGGTAATAGCGAGTTCTGACCTCATTTTCATCCTTTTGGTGAAGGGTGTGTGTGTGTGTGCTTGCTTACTGTTATCCTTTTGGTAATAGCAAGTCGAGTCGTGAGAGTTTACTATCATCCTTTTGGTGATAAGTCTGTGTGAACTTACTGTTATCCTTTTGGTAATAGCAAGTTGAGTTGTGTTTACTATCATCATTTTTGTGATAGGTCTGCCATCCTTTTGGTGTCAGATATCTTTATGCGTGTGTTCTCTATCATCCTTTTGGCGGTAGACCCGTCATCCTTTTGGCGCCGGTAATCGTGGATCATCAGGTTTGTGTATCATCCTTTTGGTGAATGACAACATGTGATACCATTGTGTGCTTACTGTTATCCTTTTAGTAATAGCGAGTTTTGACCTCACTTTCATCCTTTTGGGGATGGGTATGTGTGTGTACTTACTGTTATCCTTTTGGTAATAGCGAGTCGAGTCGTGTGACTTTACTATCACCCTTTTGGTGATAGGTCTGCCATCCTTTTGGTGTCCGATATCTTTGTGTGTGTTTACTATCATCCTTTTGGTGATAGGCCTGTCACCCTCTTGGTGTCAGATTCTCCTGTTATCATCCTTTTGGTGATAACGACTTTTGCAAGTTATTCTGTTTTGGACAAATTCGGAGTCTTCTTCATATCTAATCAACTTCTACCTTGAAAGAATGAACACCATAGCAGTTCATCTTACTTGTTTTAAGCCAATTAGATAGGGGTATCTTTCATACCCCAAATTTGTACATGTATATCATTTTTAACTGTACTTCTACCCACTAACCATTATTCAGAAAATCCAAAAAATATGAAGTTGTTTTCATTGTTCTTGTTGCCTTAGTCCAAGTTGTTGCAAGGATTGAATCAGGGTTCATTTGAGGCTAGCAGGTCAAGTGTGTGTGCACTATGGTGGAGGCTCAATTGACTTTGACCTAATCTTGGTCAGCCAAGAGTTGGTTTTATGATCAATGCCAGCGTGTGTATAATTCAAGTGATTTGTGTTTGAAGTTCGAATTAGGGTTTTTGTGCCAATTCAGGTCATCTGTGTCATGGGCTATTTTGAGTGTAGAGATGTGAACTAAAATAAAGTGCTCTGTGATTGAAGATCATCAAGGACTAGATCATGGTCAATTAGGGTTGTGCAGTATAGGATTCTGATTTCAAGCTAGGTCCATAATATTGCTCAAGAGGTGTAACACAATTCAAGTGGCTAGGGAAAGGTTGATTCATTTGTGGTTCAAGATTTTAATCTGATCAAGGTTAAAGATTAATTCATGTTTAGTCTCATTTCTCAAGATGTGAATCAAGGATCTAATTCATTTCAAGTTCTCAAGATTTATCCAAGATCTTCACATGGTTAATTGTTAGAAAGGATTCGAATGCAAATGGTGTGGAAGATTGATCATACATGAACACTTGTTGGAAGCTAGCATTGTCATGTGAGTTTGTAAGGATTAGTCCAAATTCAAGGATTAATTCATGTCAAGATCAATTGCAAAATCAAGAGCATTAATTCAAAAAACTTGGAAGTGCTAGATTCAAAATGATTCTAAAATGAATTCAAAAAACATCACAAAAAACAAGGGTTCATTGATTTGCAAGATCAAGAAAGATAAATTTCAAAATTTATTTCATTCCAAAATCCAAAGTTTACAAGTTTACACAAGGTTACAAAGTTATAAGTCTATGCCATATGAATTAAAAATGACATGTTCATGACCACATTGTCAAAGGCCTACCAAAAATGAACATGAAAATTCAAGGCCCATCCAAAAGCCCATTTCAAGTTATAACAAATACCATAAAAATCTCCAAAGATTCACTACAAAGAATAAATACAAAAAAGAAGTTCCAACCTGAAATTGAAGCCCATGATCAAAAGTTGCAACCATAAAAAATAGGAGAACCATATTACTACAACTTTCCAAGCTACACACCAGTGTGCCACTTACAGCAGTTATCTGGAATTAGGGTTTTTTTATTGTCTGTTTTGGATATGTGATATACAGTGAAATGTCTTCCTACAGAGAGAACTCTTGATTTCCTCTGAGGCGTGTTGATTTTTGTGTGCCTTGATCAAAGCCCAAGGTTGAAGCTAAAAGGTTGACTCTGTTTAGGGAGTTTTATATCTGTCTTGTACAAAGCCCAAGATTGAGGCTAAAAGGAATTAACTCTTCTAGGGAAAGTTTTGTCTGTCTTGAACAAAGCCCAAAATTGAGGCTAACAGAACTGACTCCACTGGGGAGAATATGATCTGTCTTGTACAAAGCCCAAGATTAAGGATAAAAGGTTTATTGTCTCAGCTGGAGAGGTTATATATGTCTTGTACAAAGCCCAAGATTAAGGCTAAACTCTGCTGAGGAAAAATCATTATACAAAGCCTAAGAGGAGGCTGGCTGGGGAAATTCTTATATGAAGCCTAAGAGGACGCTAGCTTCTGCTGAGGATTATTGAGATCCAGAGACAGATCCAAATTAGGGAATCAACTCTTGCTGAGGAGTAAAGAAGAGTTGAAATATCAGATGCCTTGAGGTTTTTATTTTTTGAGGTTTTATTGGTGGTAATTTGACCCTAGTTGGAAATTTAGAATGAAAGCTTCAAGATTGAGTTTTAAAACCTATGGAGGTTTTAACTCTGCTGGAGATTGATGAAATGATTAGGGTTTTTCCTGTTCTATTAGAAAACTTGAGGGTTTCTTTGAGATCTAAGAGAAGATGATACTTTCCAAGTCTATTGGTATGAAGAGGTTGATCTTTGTATGATGTCCAAGAGGAGGCTGAGACTTGTCCAAGTCTACTTGAATGAAGCCCAAGAGGAGGTTGGGAGTTTAAGGGATGAAGATCTACCCTACAATGGTCTGATGCTTTGAAATTCTGACTCTCTAGAGGATTGAACTAGCAAAAGATGACTAGGTTCTGTCCTATACCTGTAGTAGGTCTTTGGGTCCTTGTACTAAGCCCAAGAGGAGGCTGAGAAATTCTAAGAATCTTGAGGAACCTTGTACAAAGGCCAAGAGGATGCTGGGGATGCTTTTAGGAAGCCTGTGGGTCCAAACCTGAGAAAAGTTCAAGAAAGGTTTCACCGAGAATAATCATTTCTTTAGTGAACAGTTCTAGGGTTTGAAGAAATTCAAAAGAGGTTTCACCGGGAATTAGTCATATTTGGGGAAATGAATTTCTTGTACGCACATTTCTATGTTGTGACAGTCTTGAGAAAAGTTTCACCGGGAATAATACCTTTCTCTGTTACATATTGTATAGGCCCAAGAGGAGGCAAGACTGTATCTGGAATTTCCTATGGGGGGAACTAGTTTTAACTGTGTTAGAAGAGTAACCACTGGTTTGATCTAAAACTAGACCTAATTGATGGGGAAAACTATAAGCAATATATATATATATATATATATATATATATATATATATATATATATATATATAGATGAAATATGTAAACAAGTATGTAGAAGAAAATGATAGAACTTACAGTTGTGCAAGCTCCAGCATTGTAACCATAACTGTATAGTTAGTTATTCAAGAAATTGAAGAAAGTTTTGATAAAACTTAGAATTTGAATCTAAGTCAAAAGGAAAGTTTTTTATAAAAGGAAGTTTGGGGCTTATACTTAACGAGAGGCCCAGATGAACTCTTTTGAAAAAGCAACGATCGCGTCGTAGTTTTGAAAATTACAGAGGGACTTATACAATGTCTGAGGCCCAAATTATTGTGTTTACAAAAAGGATGGGTCTTACACTCTATTAGAGGCCCAAAAGTTTATTTTTATACAAGAGATGGGGCTTACAGCTCAAGGAGATGCCCAGGTGAAAAAACAACGATCGCACCGTTATTTTGGAAATTGTATCGGGACTTATACAACGACTGAGACCCAAATTGTTTTTGTATAAAGGGGGTTGAGTCTTACACTCTTTTAGAGGTCCAAAAGTGTTTGAAAAAGAAGAAAGATGGGGCTTACAACACAAGGGAAGGCCCAGATGAAAATTGTTTGAAAATGGTGATCGTGTCGAGATTTTTAAAATCGCATCGGGACTTATACAACGACGTGTCATACCCAAAATTTTGACCACCAAGATTTCCCATCATTGTGAAAGACATCATCACAATATGGGTGTACCTCCATGCCTCATCAATCTCCTCAAAGATGGTTGAGCATTCACCACAATCAAGAATGAGGGTTTTAAGCCCTATCAGAGCACTTAGACAAAGGATCAATCAAGAAATGACATGATCTTCAACTTGTCTAACCTCTCAAGCACCTATAAGGATAAAGAGGACTCCCACATCAATAATCAAGCATAAAGTTGCAACATTCCAAGTGGATCAAGCCTCAAGATCGCCAATGTCACTAAATTAGGGTTTTGGTCGACTGAGGCCTCCAGATGAAAATTTCAATCTGAACATGAGCCAAGGCTTCAAAGAACAACCCAAGATACTCCAAGGGACCTCATGAACCTAATCATCAAGTCAATTTAACCTCAGGGGATGCATTTACCAAAAAATCAGGAATTAGGGTTTCTTGACCTAATTCACCCCTAAGTTGACTTTTGGGACAAAACCTGAGCCAAGACCTCAAGACATGATTTGGGGGTCTCAAATACACCACATTGATCCATTTACAAAAATGGATTGATTCAAGAAGCTTGATTCACAAGTTTCAATTTCATCTGGACCACAATTAGAGTTTCGAGGGAAAAGTCAAATGTATCTTTGACTTTTGGCCAGGACATGCTTCCAAACCTTGGGACATGATTCAATATACCCTATAACACCTATGGAATCCATCCATTAGGTTTGATTTAGGTCAAGGACTTAATTTCACAAAGGATCACACAGTTTGGATTTCATCCGATAAAAAGTCAACTGTGCACAAAATCAAGTTTGACTTTTTGGAATTTTTAACAAATATGGTTCCCCTAAGTCAAAAACAATGTTAATGTATGATATTGATCATCTACCATCAAGAAAAATCAAGAAAAATGAGGTTTCTTGCAAAAGGGGCAACCTTGAGAAACCAAAATTTTTCTAAGTTATGGAACAAAAGTGATTTTGGTACCAACTTCCAAGGATCATAACTTGAGATCCAAGCAACCATTTTGGGTGATCCAAAGCTGGATTTTTAGGTCTTTCTACACTCTACAAAAGCTTCAACTACCTTAGACTACAATTGTTTATGGATTTTAAGTTATGGAGCAATCAAAATCACTAAAAACATGAAAATGCATCTTTTTCCAACACTTAGAAAAATTCGGCTCAAGGAAGATTTCAAGTGAAACACCAAAACTTGAGGCACTTTCTCACACAGTTGCAAGATGAATCAATTCAAGGTGTAAACATCAAAGTTATTATGCATGTTGTAGCAATTCAAAGAGTCTATCAGCATGGAAAAACTCCATGGAAACCAAGAGATATGGCAGCTCAAAGTCATGTTGTTGCAACTGTTTTGAAAAACCAGTTTGCATGTTTTCTTGCTTGCCACGATTTTTTAGTCAAGGCCAATGATCATAATGCCACATTCATTCAATGTGATCATGATCCATCTGATCCAACCTGTAAAGCTGAGTCAAGAAGCCAAAAGGAATTCCAACTTGAAGCAATGGCTTTTGTCACATTATGCCTTGAATTCAAAGGCATTTATGTGCAATAATGCACTTTCAATAAAGCTACTCTCCTTAGTCAAGATGCTAACTTAAAAAACAATTAAAACATCAGAAGAATATGAATTTGGTCAATCCATAGTCCTGCTCTTAAGAGAAGTTAGGTTACCTTGCATAAGAAGTAAGCACACCTTGCCAAAATGCATTTAGTGAGCTCTTATCCATTGTTGCAGCACAATTCCTCCAAGACAAAGCTTGATCACCTATAAATAGAGGTCACGTTGTCTCATTCAGATTACACCAAAGCAGCTTACAACTTTGCTTTCTCTCATTTCCTTCTTACACACCAAATTTCATTGTTCTTGATAAAGCACTATCGGGTTTTGAGTTGGAAACCAATGCAACTCAAACCAATGGTTCACACACCTCATTGTAGCGAGCGATTTTGGACGCGGTTCTTAAGCGCTGGTTGCTCTCTGCGGTTGAGCTTAAAACTACAGGTCGATTCATTTTTTATCCTATTGCAAGCTGAATAAGGATGGGAAATAGATGTCTCCAATTAACCCTGCTTGCATACTAATTTTAAACAGCGGTCTGTTAGGTTACGGATGCTATCAATGTGGGGGGCCTTTGTACTGGTTATTTGTATTTTCGCCAATACGGTTTTCTTTCTTTCTAGGACTTTCTAGCGGGGAACAAGGGTTAGGATGTTAGGACTGATGCTTTTGAATTACTACTTTTGATTGATGGAGATATGGGATTTGGGTTTTTTGTTGATTGTGCTCGCTAAGATTTTTCTTTCAATCTTATGCCTACTTATTCCCATTTACCGAAACAGGGAAATCAGAGCGTTCGTAGTTCCTCCTATTCTATGGGAGGAAATTGGTTTTTGGTGTCTTGTTCAAAGCCCAAGACGTGAAGCAAAAGGTGATTTGTATCTTGTTCAAAGCCCAAGATGTGAAGCTGAAAAGTCTATTTGTGTCTTGTTCAAAGCCCAAGACGTGAAGCTGAAAAGTCTATTTGTGTCTTGTTCAAAGCCTAAGATGTGAAGCTGAAGGACCTCGACTTTAGAGAGAATTTGTCATCTCTAAAGGGGGGTCTGTTTGTTATAACTGTTGGGTGACTGACTATAAAGGAGAATTACTTTAACCGGGATACGCGGATCCTAGCAATGCCATAATTTCCTTTAAAGGGGATTTTAACCTGAAGGAGAAGACTTTAACTCAGTGAAGAGCAATGCTATCTTTCCTTCGGAATTTCTCATGCTAAAAGAGGGACAGTGGCGTGGATGTAGATGATCTAGAGGCTTGCCGCTTACAGCAATTAGATGAAGGGGAAAGAGTTGTTGATGTTTGTGTACTGTGAACGAGGCACAGCTTTGATGCTAAAAGGTTGATTGGATCAACCAGTGGTTTTCTTATACAAAGCCTAAGAGGAGGCTAATATGTGTCTCGTACAAAGCCCGAGAGAGAGGCTAAAAGGTTTTGACTCAACGAGGGAATCTTTTGGTATCTCGTATAAAGCCCGAGATGGAGGCTATGGTTTGTTTGGCTTCAATAAGAACCTTTTTGTATCTTGTATAAAGCCCGAGATGGAGGCGAAAGGGTGATTGACTCAACGAGGGAGTCTCTTATGTGTCTCATACAAAGCCCGAGAGAGAGGCTGAACGTTTGCTCCGCTGGGAAGAATCATTGTACAAAGCCCAAGAGGAGGCTATGGTGACTGTTTCAGTTGAGTGACAGGTCCAGTATACTGATTTTGAAGAGAAAATCAGTTCTTATATGAGCAACACTGTACTCAGGGATTTGATTCAAGGATCCGGGTTATTCATGTTCTTTAAGGAAGCGGGAAATCCGAAGGGTATTGAGACTGTCCAAGTCTGCGGGTTTCTTTCCTATTTAACGAAGGGATCACTTGAGAATGTCTTTGAGACTCAAGGAGATCAGACTGTCCAAGTCTAGAGTTTCATCTTTTGTACTATGCTTTGAGAAACAGTAGTAGACTCTACGAAAGGACTGTTCTATGCAGATGACTAGGTTCTGTTCTTATACCTCTAGGAGGTCGTCGGGACAATTTGTACGAAGCCCAAGAGGAGGCTGGAAACTTTTAAGAAGCCGACGGGTCCTTGTACTAAGCCCAAGAGGAGGCTATCATTCTTGGAGGAAGAGATCATTATACGAAGCCTAAGAGGAGGATGTGAATACTTCTAAGAAGCTGTAGGGTCCTTGTATGAAGCCCAAGAGGAGGTGGGGTTGCTTTTAAGAAGCCTGTGGGTCCTTGTACGATGCCCAAGAGGAGGCCGATGCTTTTAAGAAGCCGATGGGTCCCCAAATCCCGAGAAATTCAAGGCAATGCTATTCACCGAGAATAGATCAAAGTTAGGAAAGTTCGAGAATTTGGAAGAAACTCAAAGATGCCATTCACGGAGAATACATTCATCTTTGGGAGTAGAGTTTCTTGACAGTTCCTAATGAGGACAGCCTGAGAGAAGACTGTATCTGGTGATCCTGTTGGGGATCTAGTTGTCTATTTCTATGAATAAACGAAACGGCGTCACCTAGTTCTAGACGCAGTTGCCGGGGAAACTCGAAATATCTATACTATTATTACACAGTTGATATGAGTTTATGAAAGAAGACTTACAACGAAACAGCCCCACAATACAGTTATATATATATGAGTTTGTGAAAGGAGACTTACAGTGAAACAGCCCCACAATACAGTTAGATACATATGAAAGCGGTAAATGAAAGCGGGTAAACACTTACTCGGTTGTAGAGCTTCCATGCTGTTTGGTTAGTTGTTTAACAAAGAAAGATTGAAAACAACAGTATATTCAAAATCAAAGGAGAAAGTGCTTTGAAAAAGAAAGATTTTGGGGCTTACAGCTCAAGGAGAGGCCCAGGGTTTTATCAGTGAGCGCACTGTTTGAATTTTGTACAGAGGGACTTATATAAGTAACTGAGGCCCAAAAAGGTTTTCTGTACAAAGGGATGGGTCTTACACTCTCTCAAGAGCCCCAAAAGGTTTAAAGAAAAAGAGTGGGGCTTATAACACGAGGGTAGGCCCAGATGATTTTTCCGTTTGAAATGGCGATCGCGCCGAGGTTTTCTTTTAACGCATAGGGACTTATACAATAAGTGAGGCCCAAAATTGTTTTGTATTTACAAAGGGTTGGGTCTTACACTCTATTAGAGGCCCAAAAAGTTTAAAGAAAAAGAAATGGGTCTTACTACTCGAGGGTAGGCCCAAGGGTTATTTTGAAAAGGCGACGATCGCGCCGTTTGTTTTTGAGGGTATCGGGACTTATACAATACACTGAGGCCCAAAATGTTTTGGTCAAGAAAGGATTGGGTCTTACACTCTATTAGAGGCCCAAAAAAGTTTTAAGAAAAAGAAATGGGTCTTACTACTCGAGGGTAGGCCCAGGTTTATTTTAAAAAAGGCGATGATCGCGCCGTTTATTTGAAAATGTACAGGGGGACTTATACAATAAGTGAGGCCCAAAAAGGTTTTTTGTACAAGGCTGTTGGGTCTTACACTCTAATAGAGGCCCAAAATGTTTTGAATGGGTCTTATAGCTCAAGGAGAGGCCTAAAAAGTTTTTTCAACGGATGATGATCGCGTCGAACTTTTTGAAATACAACGGGACTTATACCATAAGTGAGGCCCAAAAAAGGTTTGTATTTACAAAGGATTGGGTCTTACACTCTATAAGAGGCCCAAAAGGTTTTAAAAAGTTTTATGATGGTGAAAATTAAAGAAATCCTAATTTTATCATTTTAAAAGTAAATTCTTAAAAGAAAATCAATACAAAATGATAAAAATACCAAATAAGCAACTTGTGATTTTTGGTTGGGGTTTGAAAAATGATGTTTTAATCACAAGATGAAATAAAATTCATTTGGTCTTGATTTTCAATATGAGAGTTCACTTTAAAAATGTTTTAAAAAACATTAAAAAGGAATTTATTCACAAAAATACTTATTATATTAAATAAATAATATAAAACTAATTTTTTTGTGGAATAAAATATTTTGGAGTATGAATAAGAAGTGTGTAAAACAGATTTTAAAAATGATAAGTTTTGCTATGTGAAAGAATTGGTTGAGTTTTGAAGATAAACTAAGAAAAAAAAAGAATGTGATGTCACAACATCACTCATGAGACATCACTCATGAGTTTTCAACATCTTTTTTATCAAACTTCCAACACCCATAACTTTCTCAAATCTCAATGGTTTGAGACAAAATTTATATGCATCTGGCCCAGAATTTCACAAGGAATCCAATGGTGATGGTAGTTTTTTCAGAACACACTCCCTCCTCAAAACCCGATAGTGTTTTTGAAAAGGACCTATAATTGCATTTTCTGTGCTACACTTTGATACAGGCATGGATTACATGGTGAATTAGCCCAAACACAACATATACAACATGTATGAGATGTGTATGATCAGTGGACTTCAAAGCAATGCATGATTTCAAGGATTCCAAGTTGTGATGCTTACCTCTTTTTGAGCTTTTTGGAGTTTTTGTGCAATCTGTCAAGCCTCTTATTCCAGAAATGATTTGATGCTTTAGACACACTCAAATGATCCCTTAGAAGCTTTTAGGATGATTGGAATCAACTGGTACCTGCAAAAACACAAACTGTCCCTTTCTTGCAAAAGGGGTTAAAAGTGACCAAAATAGCAACTCTCTCAAATGGTGTTCCAGAAGTTGGGAACCATTTGGGACAGTTCAAGGATGATATTTGGAGTGTGTTTAAGGTTTTATCTGGTTTGGAAAGTGACTGAATCAAGACATGGCTTGAAAAATGCAAAAAAGTGCCATTTTGAAGTTTTGAGAAGTGACTTTGTGATTTTGTGATTACAGGTCACTTGTGATAGTTTGGACAGCTTACATATGATATATATGAGGTGTGTGTGTGATTAGTTTGAGTGAAATTGCTCTCTAACTAAAAAACTCAGAATTACTTGCTTTGGAAGGCAAATTTTAGGTGAAAGAAGAGATTTTGAGGAAAGCATCTGTTTGATGGCTTTGGTTTACTCAAATTGAACACAAAGGAGCTCTATTTATAGTAGAGCAAGTTTGTTTTTGCAACAACAGTGAATGGTGGCTGCAGCAGAGGTTTGGCCAATGTTGTCCAACGAAAATCCAAGTCTCCTCTAGCCATTGACTAGAGGTTAGGGCACAGAGCTTTGGTTCCCTACATGTTGGAGGAATCTTGACTGAATTCAGTTGCAAATGTGTCAGTTCATGCCACCTCTAAGCATCTATTAAATGCTCCAATCCAAAATTGGAGTCTTGTCCCTCTTTTAGGAATTTTTAGGAATAGCATGCTACTTCTTGTTCCAAGAAATTTGGAGGCTTGGCTCAGTGATTTTCCCCTTTAGATTTGATCCTCATAGGTGTCCAAAGTGATGACATGGCTTGGAAATTCGTGTGGCACAAGAAATGTGCAAATCTGTCCCATGAAAAATTCAGCTGCAGCAAGCCGTTTTGTAAAATTCATAACTCCCTGCTCGAGTATGCTACAAGGACGTTCTACACCTTTCGGGAAAGCTGAGACAACGTACTTCAACTTTTATGTTGGACTTTGGTCTTGGTTCAGCTTGCAAAGTCATCAAAAATGGCCTTGAACTTGTGTAGTCGAATCTGTCCTAAAAGCTATCATGAAAATTCTGCTTTATCAATGCTTCTTGTGAAAATCATATCTCCCTGATCGAGTATGCTACAAGGACGTTCTACACCTTTCTGGAAAGCTGAGACAATGTACTTCAACTTTGATGTTCAAGGTTTGGCTTGAATCAACTTGGATCATGGAGAAAAATATCCTTGAAGTTGGGACATTCTTGCTGGAAAAATATTAATGATGTCCTATATGCAATGTCAGAACATCAGACATTGAACATTAATAATTCCAAACTTTAATCACTTTTATCTTTTAATCCACTATGACATTTTGAATTGAAGTGAATTGCATCTTTGATGCTGGTCTTGCATGGTGACAAAGCTTGAAAATTGGGTGGCACAAGAAAAGTGCACAAAATCTGTCCTAAAAAATCAGCCCGAGCAAGGCCTGTTGTGAGGTTCATAACTCCTTGCTCAAGTTGAATTAATGGGAGTTCTTATACATTTTGGAAAGCCCTAATGACATACTTTAACTTTGATGTTTGACATTGGTCTTGGTTCAGCTTGTAAAGTCATCAAAAAGGGTCTTGAACTTGTGTAGTCAAATCTGTCCCAAAAGCTGTCATGAAAATTCTGCTTTATCACTGCTTCTTACGAAAATCATATCTCCCTACTCGAGTATGCTACAAGGACGTTCTACACCTTTCTGGAAAGATGAGACAACGTACTTCAACTTTCATGTTTGACTCCAGACTTGGTTCAACTTGGATCATGGAGAAAAACATCCTTGAAGTTGGGGCATTCTTGCTGAAAAAATATTAATGATGTCCCTATGCAATGTCAGAACATTGGACATTAAGAATTCCCAACTTTGATCGCTTATATCTTTCAATCCTTATGATATTTTGAGTTGATTCCCGCTACAATGTTGAAGTATCAAATACCCTCTTTAAAAGTAGTTCTTACTCAAAATCAATGGATGTTTGGATCAATAGTTACAACCTTGAAAAGTTGTGCACTAGAACATGATTTTAACTTAGAAAAAATTTCTAAGTTTCTTTCAATTTGATCAATTTGGCAATTTTGCATGATTTCTTGATTTAAATTTGATCAAATTAAATCATCCATCATATTTTCCTGAGTAATGGCTTGTGAAGCTCATAGTTGACCAAAAAGTCAAACTTTGACTTTTTGTGTCAGTTGACTTTCTGCGTCAGTTGACTTTGTATTAGATGAACTTGAGGCTTGATCCACCTGGAATTTTGCACTCTTGTGCCTAATTCTTGATGTGGGAGTCCTATTGATCCTTTGTGGATGTTTAAGAGGTTAGACAAGTTGAAGATCATGTCATTCCTTGATTGATCATTTGTCTAAAGGCTCTAAGAGGGCTTGAAATCCTAAGCTTGATTGTAGTGAATGCTCAACAATTCCTTGAGGAGATTGATGAGGCATAAAGGTACATCCGTATTGTGCTGATGATTTACACCATGATGGGAAATCTTAGTGGTCAAAATTTGGGGTATGACAGATGCCCCTATTTAATCTTCTTGGACCCGAAGGTGTGAATGACGAAGGTATTCGGGCATTCGGGGTGCAAGAGGATTAAATATCGGAATACCTGAAATTTTGATGGCTATGAATGGCATCTTGCGCATTCATCTTCTTTTGCTAAGCAATGATGCTTAGAAAAGGTAAACTTCCCCTCGATCCTGGTCTTCAGCCAAGGAGCTGGTCTCAGTTTTCTTTTGAAATAAACTTCCCCTCGATCCTGGTTTCCTACCAAGGAACTGGTCTTAGTTTCTTTTGTAAACTTCCCCTCGATCCTGGTTTCCTACCAAGGATCTGGTCTCAGTTTCTGATATAAACTTCCCCTCGATCCTGGTTTCCTACCAAGGAACTGGTCTCAGTTTCTTTCGTCAATAAACTTTATTGACAAGGGACGCTATTTGTAGCGGTTTTCCTCAAACTTCTCGCCGAATTTTCCTGGGGAGATGCCATTTGAGTGGAAAAAGTTTCGATGTCAGACTTGCTGGGGAACCCATTCGTCTGAATTGTAGAGGTACACAAACTTCTCTGTTTGGAGACGCCATTTGTCGATTCTACTGGGGAAAGCGAGTCTCTTGAGAGACTGTTTTCGTTTGGGATCTTACATCATACTTTTCTCGGGATCTTCTCGGAGAAATTCCATATGATGGGGTCCAATTTTGAGGTGCCGATGACCTTTTCATCAGCGGTTTTTCGGAGGAAAACTGCCGAATCTCTGATTAAGAGGCTTTCTCTGGGGATTTTCCTTAATCCGGGGAAGCAAGGATATCATCTTCAATGGCGAAGAGTGATATTTGTTGAAAGTTTTCTTGTTTCTCAGAGGTTCAAGTTTTCAAAGTGGTCAAGGACTGTCTCTAATCCAGAGATAAACTGGAGCAGAGATTGCTCAGACGTAACATTTCCTGACGAGGAAAGGGCTGACAACTCGATTGAAAGGACAATTATCACTAGGGGATAAGACCGACTAGAGTGATAGTGATGCAATATGAATGTGAATGCAAATCAATAATGCATGATGTATGTATTTATATGCGGACAAAATGGACGCGACATACAAACTAAAAGATGAACATGACTGGATACTCGGCCATCGCGGGGCGTGTAGAGATATCGCTGGTTCAAGATAGCAATTCCACCTTGCTTAGGAGAGATAATCCCCGCGGGGAATACCGTTGATCGGGCTTAGGAGGTAAGAACTCTGTCGTGGCGTGTCAGACGAGACAAGGTCTCTGACACAGTTGATCCCTTCATTTAGGCGTACTGGCGTAGAAGGAGTACTTTGATTCTACACTTTGAAGTTCGCTTACCTCTGGAGAAGCGGTTGATGTTCTTTTGATGTTCAACAGTCAAAAGAAATTGCCATCTTTATTTTAAAAGCAGAAAAAGTTTTAACAAGTAAATTCATTTTTGTTTCATTTCAAGAATCGTTAGTCATGTTAACAACGTCGTTCTGTAAAGCCAAATCAAGCAAGAATTACAAACAAAAGCACAAGGCTCAAATTTTATTGATAAGATGGAGATCAGCCAAACGCGTGATTCCATTGAGTATTTACAAAGTTTGAAAATGGTAATTTACAGGGAAAAGGGCTACGTTGAAACATAACGACCACTATCCTTCTACCAACTTTGAATTCGGGACATCCTGAGCTTCTGTCGAAGATGACCTTGACTGGAGTTTTCCTCCGATGGATGATGTAATTGCTGCTGCTGCTGAGGGACTTGCCTCTGTTGAACATAGTTACTTGCCATTATCCCTAATTTTTGCCTGGATTGTACTATGATGTTTCTAATCCACCGGGATGATTTTTTTTATTTTGTCTCTAACTTTTGCCTGGACCGCCCTTTCGGGTTTTCAATCCACCGAGACGTTTTTTTTTAGGCGAAGTATTCCTTGACTACATCAACATTCGTGGGATAGGCAAATTCCTCTCCGTCCATGGTTGCAAGTCTCAAGGCGCCGCCTGAGAAAGCTTTCGTGACCACATAGGGGCCATCATAATTCGGAGTCCACTTGCCTCGCGAATCAGTGAGAAATGATTATATCTTCTTGAGTAGTTTGAAGATCGGCGCGCATGTCGCGGTCATGAGGAATATGAATCTGGAGATGTAGTTCAAACGTCCCAAGAATCCTCCGACTTGTTTTTCAGTTTTCCGAGAAGGCATTTCTTGAATGGCCTTGACCTTGTCAGGATCAACCTCAATTCCTTTCTGGATGATGATGAACCCTAAGAGTTTCTCTGAACGGACACCGAAGGTGCACTTGTTGGGATTCAAGCGGAGTTTGTACTTCCTCAAACGCTCAAATAATTTTGACAGGTGGGTCACATGCTCCTCTTCTGTCTTAGATTTTTTAATCATATCATCGACATATACCTCGATTTCTTTGTGTATCATGTCATGAAAAAGAGTAGTCATGGCCCTTTGATAGGTTGCCCCGGCGTTCTTCAAACCGAACGGCATTACCTTGTAACAAAAGGTACCCCATGGGGTAATGAATGAAGTTTTTTCCATGTCTTTCGGCGCCATTTTGATCTGGTTATAGCCCGAGAATCCATCCATGAAGGAGAAAATTTTGAACTTTGCTGTGCTGTCTACCAGCATGTCAATGTGTGGTAAAGGAAAGTCGTCCTTTGGACTTGCCTTGTTCAGATCTCTGTAATCAACACACATTTTGACCTTTCCGTCCTTTTTGGGAACGGGTACGATGTTGGCTAATCATTGAGGATATTCAGATGTAGCGAGGAAACCCGCGTCAATCTGTTTTTGTACCTCCTCTTTGATTTTGATGGCCATGTCCGGGTGAGTGCGTCTCAACCTTTGCTTTACTGGCGGACATTCTGACCTTAACGGTAAGTGATGTTCCACGATGCTAGTATCCAATCCTGGCATGTCCTGATATGACCAAGCGAATACATCGGGGAATTCTTTGAGAAGCTTTATCAAACTTTCTTTGACAGTTGGATTGAGCAGTGCCCCAATCCTAATTTCTTTTCTCTCTTGCTCTGAACCCAAGTTTACCGTTTCCAACAGTTCTTTATGAGGTTCAATGGACCTTTCCTCTTGTCTGAGTAATCGGGAGATCTCTTCTGGAATTTTGTCGTCATTTTCTTCTTCAGCCCCGAATACCGAGAATTCAAAGTTACGAGAAGGCATCGGATCGTATGTTTCAACTGGGTTTAAAACAAGCAATCTGCATGACGTGATGATTCGTGTTTAGAAGAGATACAGAAAATGCAAGTGCGTGCAGTGTATTTATTTTACTGCTTGTTTTTATTTTTACACGTTTTTTAGGATTACCATTTTCTGAAAAAGCGAAAAGAGAAAACAGCAATTAATGCGGAAACTATAGAACGACGTTATTTTATTAATGAACAAGTCGAATCTTGAAACTACAGCCCTATAAAACAAAACTCTGTCGCTTCGTGCAAAGCGAAGAGGGAAATTTACAGAAAGCGAGCCCTATCAAAACATCTGTTTCACCTGGGCAGGGTGAAAGGTTAAAGATGGTAATTACTTTGACTGGCGAACGACCTTCGGAACATCGACAGCAATCCATTGGCGGTGAACTCCTCGGTGAATTACAAAGTCTGGTACCTTCCTTGATTTGTCTTCAGAAATGACGCTGATTTCTGGTGGAGCAGGATCATTGGAATCTGTCTCCCAGGCAGAATTGTCTTTGGAGGATTCCTCTGTTGTATTATGCAGAGTAGTTGTGCTCTCAGCTGTATCTCCCCATCCAGTAGGCTGGATGTCTTCGAGCCTGATACGAGAGCTTTCGGGAGCGGTGTACTTGACCATATAGTCGAATTTTCCACTTGGTTCTCCCAGAGTGTCCCAAACCTCTTTGGAAATGGAGGAGTCATCTCTCTCAATGACGTTGACCTCGGGGAAAGCATAGTTGATGAATTCAAGCCCTGTAAACGTTGCAAATTCATCTTCATGTTGAGCAGTTTCAGGATGACCTGAGTGTTGATCCCATGACATGGTGGGGACACAGGTATTCTGTTTAATGACGGTCAGCTGATTTTCATTGTTCGGCTGACTTTCTTGCCCCAAGTTTCCTGGGTAAGGTTGCCACATTGGCAGACCATCCATTGGGCCATAGTAATTGTGGTCAAAGTTGTCTTTCATCAGAGTGTCCTCCTCTAATGAATTTGGCGGAGTGCGGCATCCTTCCGGATCACAATCCCCGTAGATCATTTCGACATCTGATCTTGGTATAAATCTCGGACATTCTGTGCGGGATTAGCTTCCACAGATCGGACATCCTGACTCTGACGCCGAGTAGGATTCCTGTTACTGATACTAATTTGCTGAGTATCTTCATCCATGTAGATTGGCACCCACCAATGATTTAACAAGTACTGAAGTGCCTCCTGGACAAGGGCACATCCCTAATCATTTTCGCAACCCGCTTTACAGCTGTGATAATTATGTGATATCAAGAATCCGAGTCGGACCTGTTCAGTATGTAACTCTACCAGGTTGGTATTCATCACGCGAATATCAAAGATTTGAACCATATTGATCTGATAGGAATTCCTATCATGGTAGTCTTGGATCCATCCAAGATCCATCTGACGCTGGAGGGCCTCCTGTATGAAAGAGCATCCCTGTTTGTTTACCGAGCAAGTCAGACAGGAACTGTAATCGTGTCGTGGCAGATTATGATACTGGCTTTGCCTTGAGTGCATCGCCACCAAGTTGACATTCATTGCACGGATGTCGTGGTTCTGAATGACGTTAGAATTCGTGTAGACCATGTTAACTCCACGAACTCGGTGCTCCTGGATCCATCCGAGATCCATCTGTTCCTATAGAGCTGCTTGCACTACAGAACATCCCTGGTTGTCTTTAGATCAGATATCACACTGGTGATAGTTATGAGGTGGCACATGGCCATATCCACTCTGTCTACAATGCATCTTGACCAGATTGGTCTTTAACAAGAGTACATCGTGAATTTGATAGACATTGTTAGTCTCTTTCTCAATCAGATTGACTGCAGCTTTCTCGTGTTGAGGCAGCGGGTTCGTGAGAACATTGGGATTCGTATCTTTGAAAGATAAGAGCCCGCTCCTAACAAGTTTTTGCACGTCGGACTTGAAATTGAGACAAGTCTCAATGTTATGCCCTGAACCTCCTTGATGATAAGGGTATGTTTGATCCACCTTAAACCAAAAAGGCGGATTTTCTGGTACTGTAAGAGGAGACTTAGTCTGAATGTGCCCCTTAGCCAGTAGTAATGGAAACAGTTCTGCGTACGATACGGGTATAGGATCAAATCCTGGCGGCCGTGTTGTACGGTTGTTGTTATATGGAGGACGAGCCTGCTGAAGAGGCTGTTGTGTCCTTTGCTGGTCAGGTTGGCTCTGCGCAACCTGAGGTTGATACGTAGGAATAGACGCAGGGTTGATAGTAGGAGTCACAGCTGCTACCGTTTGATAACGTCGTCTTTGCTTTTCGAGAGAGATATTCCCAATATCTTGCTCTTTTTTCTTAGGGAGAGCACTACCATATTTTTTAGTACTGCTCGTCGATCTAGTGTCTTTTACCAAACGTCCTTCTCGGACGGCTTCCTCAAGACGTACGCCCATGCCGACCATCTCGGTGAAATTACTGGGCGCACTGGCAACCATTCGGTCATTGTAAAATGAGCTTAAGGTCTTTAAGAAGATCTTTGTCATCTCTTTTTCCTCAAGAGGTGGACAAATTTGAGCGGCAAATTCATGCCACCTTTGAGCATACTCCTTAAAGGTTTCCTTGTCCTTTTGCGACATTGATCTGAGTTGATCTCTGTCGGGTGCCATGTCCAAATTGTATTTGTATTGTTGGATGAAGGCAGTACCAAGATCTCTGAATGTAGTGATCGTAGTACGGTTTAAACCCATGTACCATTTAAGTGCGGCACCGGTTAAACTATCCTGAAAGTAGTGAATCAGTAGGTCCTGATTCTCCATCTGAGCTGACATCCACCGAGCGTACATCACCAGATGGCTTTGAGGGCAAGAGTTACCCTTATATTTTTCAAAGTCGGGCACTTGAAATTTGTGCGGAACTTTCGCATTTGGGACCAAGCAGAGATATGCGGCGTCCTTTCCAAATAAATCCTGACCGCGAATGGCTTGCATTTCCTTCTGTATTTCCAAGAACTACTCCTGGAATTCCTCCATTCTATCGAACATAGTTTCCTTCTTACCAGAAGGTGTTGGTGGAATCTGTCCTTCCGGGACAGTGGGCACCACAAGGGGTGGTACCGTGACTACGGTGGTGAGTCTTGGCGTTTCCCGAAGTTTGTAACCTTCAGGAGTCCTCAGTATGCCCCTGGCATCTTCGCTTTCCCGAAGTTTGTAACCTTCAGGCCCAGCAGCTTCTGTTGTGATTCCCTGATCTTCAGTGATCGGCAGAACATATCCTCCCGGGATATAGTTGACAGGCATGCCCCAGGAACGATCTTTCGGCATCTGATACCTAGGATCATACCTCTCCACTACGGGCATTGAGGTGATCTCTGAGATCACAGTTCTTTGTAGCTGAGCTTCTACCATGGCTTGCATGTCGTTACGAAGCTTTCTCATATCCTCTCTTAGAGCGTCGATATCTTCTTTCAACTCTCTGTTTTCTTCCTCTAGATCATCCATCCTTTTCTGACGATTGGCCCGAGTATTATACGAATGAGACAGTTTGACTCTAGAATCGAGACACAAACATGAGATTCGTAGGGAAGAAGAATACGCGATGTGAGAATGATGAATGCAATGATTATATTAATTGTTTTTCTTGGTTTAATCAAAATAAACTTCGACAATTAGATTGCAAATATCAAATGGTGGGGAAACCCCTTTTTATTGAAATTCAAAGGATTACAGAAATGGAAATACAGTAGATTACAAAGTGCAGAAACAAAAACCTAAGCTAAGGGGTCCCGAGTCCTCTCTGAAGAGAAATCGGGTGCTGACACTGGTACTTTCCTTTTCTTTGACCGGGGCTCTTGGGCCGTTGTCGGGTCGTCATTCCTTTGCCAAGTGAAAGGAGCGAGCAAATTCCTTTGGTCATCTTGATTCTCTACAGCATGTTGCTCCAAAATTTCAATCAGAGCATCTTTCTCTTTTAGTAATTGCTGTATTTTGATGCACTCTATGTCGAGGGTGCGGTACTTGTTCTTCCAAGACCTTCTCTCCTTTTGAATTTTGTTGAGAGTAACCTGAAGCTTTTCAGTTTCCGTCATGAAGTACATGACAGATTCCCTTGGCAGAATAATTCCGTAACGAGGATAAGGCATTTTTAGCTTGAGAGCTCTAGTTTGTACCCAATGGAGATAAGGCTCCACCGAGACACAATCCAGTTTTCCTAGAGACTCTCGTCCTTTCTTATGAACGTGTTTCCAAGCGTGCACTATTTCCATCTTTAGTGCTCTGTCATTTTCTCCTTCCTTGAAGAAAAGACCTTCCAGATGAACACCCAGTGGGATGTGTCTCATCGGGTATCCAAATTGACGGTGAACCAATACCGGATGGTAGTTGATTCCTCCTTTAGTTCCTATAAGGGGTACGTTGGGGAAGTTTCCACAATGGTCAATGATCCTGATTCCATCATAAATCCTATTACACCAATCTATATCAGAGTTGGTAAGAGACATGATCTTCTGCGACCAACGTAAGACACTCTTGCAATCCCAAAAAGCAGCAGACTTGGGCAGGTGAGAGATAAACCATTTGTAAAGCAAAGGTACACAACATGTGATCTCCCCTCCGCTGTACAAATTCCCCAAGTGTACAGAATGATACGCATCCGCGAGCAAAGTCGGTACAGGGTTTCCAATGGGAAAAACCTTAATGGAGTTGATATCGACGAAGTTATTGATGTTAGGAAACAAAAATAACCCGTAGGTGAGCAAGAGAAAGATACTTTTAAAAGCAGTCACGTTTCCTATACTGGCGAAGTACAGGGCTTTCTTTGTCAAGAACTGGGCTGGCAAACCTTGGATGCCACCCATAGCTGTCATGTGAGCCCTGACCTCAGACTCGTCCAAATGAATTGCTCTTGCAATAGTCTGATTCTTTGGAATTTCTTCCAGTCCAGAAAATGGAGCTCGATCCGTAATGTGTAGATCGATCATGTGAGAATACTCCTCCAGTGTTGGTGCAAGCTGGTAATCCAGGAATGTGAAACAGTGATAAACCGGATCGTAGAATTGAATGAGCGCATCCATGATTCCCTCAATCACATGGATTCTTAACAGTGGTAGCAAACCTCCGTACTTGGCTCTGAAAGCCTCTCGGTTAGTGATCATCCTCGCCAACCTTCTCAAATCCTCTAGTTTTGGAACCTTGAAGGTGTACGTATGAGTTCTCCTTCTACCGAAATCCATTAGTGCAATCCTTTTCTCTGATATTTGCAATCACAGTCTTAGTTTATTTTGAAAAAACAGAGAGACTAGGAGAGAAGATTTTTTGAATGTTTTCATGTTTTATTAAATGAATGCATGAATGCAGCACACAAAAACATAGAAAAAACATGGGGTCAAAGGGTCGTTGTCATGAAGTCAAGGCTCTACCCATCCCCAAAGGTTTATACTAGGGTGATTTTTGTACCTGTACTCATTATCATCAGCTCCTCCCAGGAAAGCAAAACAACAAGCGGATCGCCAGCGAGTTGTAGTGCAATCTTAGAGTAAGTGTCATTCACCGAGAATAGATCACCAGCCTCAAATGAGGGTAGTATCGCGTAACAACTATTTCCGATAGTTTCCGCACTACAAAAGGGTTTGGCTCCTCAGCCTCTCAAACTTAACAACCGGCCCATTGTCTAGGTGAGAGAATGGGTTGCGTTGGTCAGCCTCCACTGAGGTTGATGGTCGACCCCGTCGCCATCACTTATCTTAGGTGTATACTCATTCTTTCCACATACGGCATCACCCGCATTCCCATTAGCAGAAAAATAAACATGTATAGCAATTAGGAAAAGCAGTATATATATTTGTCCTAAACATCCTAGACCTTTGAAGCTAAGAATCCTAAGTTCCTGACAGAAAATGGGTTCCCCGACGGAAGCCCCAATCTGTGGTTTCTACACAATGAAAACAGAAAGAAAGAAAGACAGGCCCCACGGTGGGCGCCATTTTTCTGTAGCGAACGATTTTGGACGCGGTTCTTAAGCGCTGGTCGCTCTCTGCAGTTGAGCTTAAAACTACAGGTTGATTCATTTTTTATCCTATTGTAAGCTGAATAAGGAAGGGAAATAGATGTCTCCAATTAACCCTGCTTGCATACTTAGTTTAAACAGCGGTCTGTTAGGTTACGGATGCTATCAATGTGGGGGGCCTTTGTACTGGTTATTTGTATTTTCGCCAATACGGTTTTCTTTCTTTCTAGGACTTTCTAGAGGGGAACAAGGGTTAGGATGTTAGGACTAATGCTTTTGAATTACTGCTTTTGATTGATGGAGATATGGGATTTGGGTTTTTTGTTGATTGTGCTCGATAAGATTTTTCTTTCAATCTTATGCCTACGTATTCCCATTTACCGAAACAGGGAAATCAGAGCGTTCGTAGTTCCTCCTATTCTACGGGAGGAAATTGGTTTTTGGTGTCTTGTTCAAAGCCCAAGACGTGAAGCAAAAGGTGATTTGTATCTTGTTCAAAGCCCAAGATGTGAAGCTGAAAAGTCTATTTGTGTCTTGTTCAAAGCCCAAGACGTGAAGCTAAAAAGTCTATTTGTGTCTTGTTCAAAGCCGAAGATGTGAAGCTGAAGGACCTCGACTTTAGAGAGAATTTGTCATCTCTAAAGGGGGGTCTGTTTGTCACAACTGTTGGATGACTGACTATAAAGGAGAATTACTTTAACCGGGATACGCGGATCCTAGCAATGCCATAATTTCCTTTAAAGGGGATTTTAACCTGAAGGAGAAGACTTTAACTCAATGAAGAGCAATGTTATCTTTCCTTAGGAATTTCTCATGCTAAAAGAGGGACAGTGGCGTGGATGTAGATGATCTAAGGCTTGCCGCTTACAGCAATTAGATGAAGGGGAAAGAGTTGTTGATGTTTGTGTACTTTGAACGAGGCACAACTTTGATGCTAAAAGGTTGATTGGATCAACCAGTGGTTTTCTTATATAAAGCCTAAGAGGAGGCTAATATGTGCCTCGTACAAAGCCCGAGAGAGAGGCTAAAAGGTTTTGACTCAATGAGGGAATCTTTTGGTATCTCGTATAAAGCCCGAGATGGAGGCTATGGTTTGTTTGGCTCAATAAGAACCTTTTTGTATCTCGTATAAAGCCCGAGATGGAGGCGAAAGGGTGATTGACTCAACGAGGGAGTCTCTTATGTGTCTCGTACAAAGCCCGAGAGAGAGGCTGAACGTTTGCTTCGCTGGGAAGAATCATTGTACAAAGCCCAAGAGGAGGCTATGGTGACTGTTTCAGTTGAGTAACAGGTCCAGTATACTGATTTTGAAGAGAAAATCAGTTCTTATATGAGCAACACTGTACTCAGGGATTTGATTCAAGGATCCGGGTTATTCTTGTTCTTTAAGGAAGCGGGAAATCTGAAGGGTATTGAGACTGTCCAAGTCTGCGGGTTTCTTTCCTATTTAACGAAGGGATTACTTGAGAATGTCTTTGAGACTCAAGGAGATCAGACTGTCCAAGTCTAGAGTTTCATCTTTTGTACTATGCTTTGAGAAACAGTAGTAGACTCTACGAAAGGACTGTTCTATGCAGATGACTAGGTTTTGTTCTTATACCTCTAGGAGGTCGTCGGGACAATTTGTACGAAGCCCAAGAGGAGGCTGGAAACTTTTAAGAAGCCGACAGGTCCTTGTACTAAGCCCAAGAGGAGGCTATCATTCTCGGAGGAAGAGATCATTATACGAAGCCTAAGAGGAGGCTGTGAATACTTCTAAGAAGCTGTAGGGTCCTTGTACGAAGCCCAAGAGGAGGCGGGGTTGCTTTTAAGAAGCCTGTGGGTCCTTGTACGATGCCCAAGAGGAGGCCGATGCTTTTAAGAAGCCGATGGGTCCCCAAATCCCAAGAAATTCAAGGCAATGCTATTCACCGAGAATAGATCAAAGTTAGGAAAGTTCGAGAATTTGGAAGAAACTCAAAGATGCCATTCACGGAGAATACATTCATCTTTGGGAGTAGAGTTTCTTGACAGTTCCTAATGAGGACAGCCTGAGAGAAGACTGTATCTGGTGATCCTATTGGGGATCTAGTTGTCTATTTCTATGAATAAACGAAACGGCGTCACCTAGTTCTAGACGTAGTTGCCGGGGAAACTCGAAATATCTATACTATTATTACACAGTTGATATGAGTTTATGAAAGAAGACTTACAGCGAAACAGCCCCACAATACAGTTATATATATATATATGAGTTTGTGAAAGGAGACTTACAGTGAAACAGCCCCACAATACAGTTAGATACATATGAAAGCGGTAAATGAAAGCGGGTAAACACTTACTCGGTTGTAGAGCTTCCATGCTGTTTGGTTAGTTGTTCAACAAAGAAAGATTGAAAACAACAGTATATTCAAAATCAAAGGAGAAAGTGCTTTGAAAAAGAAAGATTTTGGGGCTTACAGCTCAAGGAGAGGCTCAGGGTTTTATCAGTGAGCGCACAGTTTGAATTTTGTACAGAGGGACTTATATAAGTAACTGAGGCCCAAAAAGGTTTTCTGTACAAAGGGATGGGTCTTACACTCTCTCAAGAGGCCCAAAAGGTTTAAAGAAAAAGAGTGGGGCTTATAACACGAGGGTAGGCCCAGATGATTTTTCCGTTTGAAATGGCGATCGCGCCGAGGTTTTCTTTTAACGCATAGGGACTTATACAATAAGTGAGGCCCAAAATTGTTTTGTATTTACAAAGGGTTAGGTCTTACACTCTATTAGAGGCCCAAAAAGTTTAAAGAAAAAGAAATGGGTCTTACTACTCGAGGGTAGGCCCAAGGGTTATTTTGAAAAGGCGACGATCGCGCTGTTTGTTTTTGACGGTATCAGGACTTATACAATACACTGAGGCCCAAAATGTTTTGGTCAAGAAAGGATTGGTTCTTACACTCTATTAGAGGCCCAAAAAAGTTTTAAGAAAAAGAAATGGGTCTTACTACTCGAGGGTAGGCCCAGGTTTATTTTAAAAAAGGCGACGATCGCGCCGTTTATTTGAAAATGTACATGGGGACTTATACAATAAGTGAGGCCCAAAAAGGTTTTCTGTACAAGGGTGTTGGGTCTTACACTCTAATAGAGGCCCAAAATGTTTTGAATGGGTCTTATAGCTCAAGGAGAGGCCCAAAAAGTTTTTTCAACGGATGATGATCGCGTCGAACTTTTTGAAATACAACGGGACTTATACCATAAGTGAGGCCCAAAAAAGGTTTGTATTTACAAAGGATTGGGTCTTACACTCTATTAGAGGCCCAAAAGGTTTTAAAAAGTTTTATGATGGTGAAAATTAAAGAAATCCTAATTTTATCATTTTAAAAGTAAATTCTTAAAAGAAAATCAATACAAAATGATAAAAATACCAAATAAGCAACTTGTGATTTTTGGTTGGGGTTTGAAAAATGATGTTTTAATCACAAGATGAAATAAAATTCATTTGGTCTTGATTTTCAATATGAGAGTTCACTTTAAAAATGTTTTAAAAAACATTAAAAAGGAATTTATTCACAAAAATACTAATTATATTAAATAAATAATATAAAACTAATTTTTTTGTGGAATAAAATATTTTGGAGTATGAATAAGAAGTGTGTAAAACAGATTTTAAAAATGATAATTTTTGCTATGTGAAAGAATTGGTTGAGTTTTGAAGATAAACTAAGAAAAAAAAAGAATGTGATGTCACAACATCACTCATGAGACATCACTCATGAGTTTTCAACATCTTTTTTATCAAACTTCCAACACCCATAACTTTCTCAAATCTCAATGGTTTGAGACAAAATTTATATGCATCTGGCCCAGAATTTCACAAGGAATCCAATGGTGATGGTAGTTTTTTCAGAACACACTCCCTCCTCAAAACCCGATAGTGGTTTTGAAAAGGACCTATAATTGCATTTTCTGTGCTACACTTTGATACAGGCATGGATTACATGGTGAATTAGCCCAAACACAACATATACAACATGTATGAGATGTGTATGATCAGTGGACTTCAAAGCAATGCATGATTTCAAGGATTCCAAGTTGTGATGCTTACCTCTTTTTGAGCTTTTTGGAGTTTTTGTGCAATCTGTCAAGCCTCTTATTCCAGAAATGATTTGATACTTTAGACACACTCAAATGACCCCTTAGAAGCTTTTAGGATGATTGGAATCAACTGGTACCTGCAAAAACACAAACTGTCCCTTTCTTGCAAAAGGGGTTAAAAGTGACCAAAATAGCAACTCTCTCAAATGGTGTTCCATATGTTGGGAACCATTTGGGACAGTTCAAGGATGATATTTGGAGTGTGTTTGAGGTTTTATCTGGTTTGGAAAGTGACTGAATCAAGACATGGCTTGAAAAATGCAAAAAAGTGCCATTTTGAGGTTTTGAGAAGTGACTTTGTGATTTTGTGATTACAGGTCACTTGTGATAGTTTGCACAACTTACATATGATATATATGAGGTGTGTGTGTGATTAGTTTGAGTGAAATTGCTCTCTAACTCAAAAACTCAGAATTACTTGCTTTGGAAGGCAAATTTGAGGTGAAAGAAGAGATTTTAAGGAAAGCATCTGTTTGATGGCTTTGGTGTACTCAAACTGAACACAAAGGAGCTCTATTTATAGTAGAGCAAGTTTGTTTTCGCAGCAACAGTGAATGGTGGCTGCAGCAGAGGTTTGGCCAATGTTGTCCAATGAAAATCCAAGTCTCCTCTAGCCACCTCTAAGCATCTATTAAATTCAGTTGGAGGAATCCAGAGCTTTGGTTCCCTACATGTTGGAGGAATCTTGACTAAATTCAGTTGCAAATGTGTCAGTCCATGCCACCTCTAAGCATCTATTAAATGCTCCAATCCAAAATTGGAGTCTTGTCCCTCTTTTAGGGATTTTTAGGAATAGCATGCTACTTCTAGTTCCAAGGAATTTGGAGGCTTGGCTCAGTGATTTTCCCCTTTAGATTTGATCCTCAGAGGTGTCCAAAGTGATGACAAGGCTTGGAAATTCGTGTGGCACAAGAAATGTACAAATCTGTCCCATGAAAAATTCAGCTGCAGCAAGCCGTTTTGTAAAATTCATAACTCCCTGCTCGAGTATGCTACAAGGACGTTCTACACCTTTCTGGAAAGCTGAGACAACGTACTTCAACTTTGATGTTGGACTTTGGTCTTGGTTCAGCTTGCAAAGTCATCAAAAATGGCCTTGAACTTGTGTAGTCGAATCTGTCCTAAAAGCTGTCATGAAAATTCTGCTTTATCAATGCTTCTTACGAAAATCATATCTCCCTGCTCGAGTATGCTACAAGGACGTTCTACACCTTTCTGGAAATCTGAGACAACGTACTTCAACTTTGATGTTCAAGGTTTGGCTTGAATCAACTTGGATCATGGAGAAAAATATCCTTGAAGTTGGGACATTCTTGCTGGAAAAATATTAATGATGTCCTTTATGCAATGTCAGAACATCAGACATTGAACATTAATAATTCCAAACTTTAATCACTTTTATCTTTTAATCCACTATGACATTTTGAATTGAAGTGAATTGCATCTTTGATGCTGGTCTTGCATGGTGACAAAGCTTGAAAATTGGGTGACACAAGAAAAGTGCACAAAATCTGTCCTAAAAAATCAGCTCGAGCAAGGCCTGTTGTGAGGTTCATAACTCCTTGCTCAAGTTGAATTAATGGGAGTTCTTATACATTTTGGAAAGCCCTAATGACATACTTTAACTTTGATGTTTGACTTTGGTCTTGGTTCAGCTTGTAAAGTCATCAAAAAGGGTCTTGAACTTGTGTAGTCAAATCTGTCCCAAAAGCTGTCATGAAAATTCTGCTTTATCACTGCTTCTTACGAAAATCATATCTCCCTGCTCGAGTATGCTACAAGGACGTTCTACACCTTTCTGGAAAGATGAGACAACGTACTTCAACTTTCATGTTTGACTCCAGACCTGGTTCAACTTGGATCATGGAGAAAAACGTCCTTGAAGTTGGGGCATTCTTGCTGAAAAAATATTAATGATGTCCCTATGCAATGTCAGAACATTGGACATTAAGAATTCCCAACTTTGATCGCTTATATCTTTCAATCCTTATGATATTTTGAGTTGATTCCCTCTACAATGTTGAAGTATCAAATACCCCCTTTAAAAGTAGCTCTTACTCAAAATCAATGGATGTTTGGATCAATAGTTACAACCTTGAAAAGTTGTGCACTTGAACATGATTTTAACTTAGAAAATATTTCTAAGTTTCTTTCAATTTGATCAATTTTGCAATTTTGCATGATTTCTTGATTTAAATTTGATCAAATTAAATCATCCATCATATTTTCCTGAGTAATGGCTTGTGAAGCTCATAGTTGACCAAAAAGTCAAACTTTGACTTTTTGCGTCAGTTGACTTTCTGCGTCAGTTGACTTTGTATTAGATGAACTTGAGGCTTGATCCACCTGGAATTTTGCACTCTTGTGCCTAATTCTTGATGTGGGAGTCCTCTTGATCCTTTGTGGATGTTTAAGAGGTTAGACAAGTTGAAGATCATGTCATTCCTTGATTGATCCTTTGTCTAAAGGCTCTAAGAGGGCTTGAAACCCTAAGCTTGATTGTAGTGAATGCTTAACAATTCCTTGAGGAGATTGATGAGGCATAAAGGTACATCCGTATTGTGCTGATGATTTGCACCATGATGGGAAATCTTAGTGGTCAAAATTTGGGGTATGACACTCATATACAACATATAGGAGTGATCTAAACCATTACATCCAATCTGTAACATCAGAATCATCAACTCACCCCTCAATTGCTCAAAGTTACAAAGTATCTGCAGGTTGGATCAAGTTGGCCAATCTAGAGGTTTTCAAATCGACCTGAGCATTCAAACACATCCATTGAGGTTCAAGGAAGCTATCCAAATCATTGGAACTCATCTGTAACACCTCCAAACCAGAATTTGATTCTCACTTGCAGAGGTAAGTTTCAAACTGTCAAACTCAATGAATCATGCATCATAAACTTATTTTCAAAATACCATTGTGTTTTTGAATGTTTGTAGATCATTTACCCTCAATCAATTATTGTTTACAGTTCGTTTATAGGATTTCATTAATTTCATGCAAATTTTAGGGTTCATCAGGTTTTGTCATATTATGTTTTGATTCACTTAATTTCAATAAAATTGAATATTGCCATTGTATTCCTTGTCTGAAAGCGCGTGATTTTCATATTTGGATCATGTGAAATGGTTGAGAAACGAGTGAGATAGGAGGCTTCACGTATTTGGCTCAAGGAAGAAGATGGCCACGACGCCATTCTTCAGGTTTTCAAAACCAACCTTTCTATATATTATTCAGTTGCCACAATATAACTGAATTGGCATTGTACCCTAGTGGAAACACTAGTATGTGTGTGTGTGTAAGAGCGAGCGAGAGGTCGGGGGTTCGAATCCCCCTCGCTCCAGACCTTTTGGTTTATTTTTTTTTAACTATTTTCAAAGGTTTGTTTCATATATTATACACACTTGCCATCCCCTTTCAACCCACTCACATGGCTCAGATGGTAGAATTTTAAACTCTTCACCCCAAGGGCGTGGGTTCAATCCTTGGAGAGACCATTCCTATTTTTTTACCACTCATTTTCTTTCATTTCTTTCACCAAATTTTTAATAACTTTGAAAATTAATTTCTCTCTGAATTTTATTCATTTTTGATTGGTTCTTTTTTTGAAAATTCCCAAAAATGATAAAATAATTCTTTCCATGAAAATTTCACAAAAATATTATTTATTTCACATATTTGGTATTTTTGTAAAGAATTATGTTTTATTTGTTTTTTAACATTAAATACATTTCTTTCTCTCGGTTTTGCAAAATTCAAATGATTTTTAAATCATCCGATGAATGAAACATGGTTTTAAAAATATAAATCCAAGATCACAACCTCTTTTTCACATGTTTGATTATTTTAATTGAATTTTTATTCAATTTAAATACATTTTAAAACCAAAAATTAGGGTTTTGATCACTATCACCCTAACAAATCTTTTCAAACATCTCTGGGCCTCTAATAGAGTGTAACACTCAACCCCCTCTTATAAATAAATAATTTGGGCCTCAGTCATTGTATAAGTCCGATACGATTTTAAAATCTCGGCGCGGTCGTCGCTTTTTAAACAAAAATCACTTGGGCCTCTCCTTGAGTTGTAAGCCCCATCACTTGTATATAATATAAACTTTCGGCCTCTAATAGGGTGTAAGACCCATTCCTTGTAAATAAAAACCTTTTTGGGCCTCACTCATTGTATAAGACCCACTGTGTTTTCAAAATCTCGGCGCGGTCGTCGCTTTTTCAAAACATTTTCATCTGGGCCTACCCTTGTGTAGTAAGTCCCATTTCTTTTCATTTTCAAACCTTTGGGCCTCTCCTTGAGTTGTAAGACCCATCCCTTTGTACTAAAAACCTCTTTGGGCCTCAGTCATTGTATAAGCCCCCGTACAGTTTACAAAGAAACGATACGATTACTGTTTTTCATCTGGGCTTCTCCTTGAGTATAAGCCCCAACAATCTTTTCAAAAACAAATTCCCTTTAGATTTAGGTTCAAACTCATAGTTGTTATCAAAAATTTCTTTAATTTCTTGAACAACTAACCATACAGCTGTAACAATGGAAGCTTGCTCGCCTGTAAGTTTTATGAGCTTTCCTTCACTTACTTTCATATATATATATATAACTGTATTGTTGGAAGCTTGCTCACTTATAAGTCCTTCTTCCATTCTTTTAAATACTTGTCATATATATATAACTGTATTGCTAGAAGCTTTCTCACCTGTAAGTCCTTCTTTCATATCCTTTTAAATACTAGTCGTATATCAACTATATATATACTTGTATATCTGCTTAGATTTTTCACAGGCAACTAGGTCTGGAGCTAGGTCAAGCAAGTTAGCCACTCTTAAATACAGTCAAAACTAGTTCCCCATAGGAATTTCTAGATACAGTCTTGCCTTCTCTTAGGCTTAAACAATATGGAACAAAGAGAAAGGCATTATTCCCGGTGAAATTTTTCTCAGACTGTCACTATTAGAAATTGTCAAAGAGATTCATTCCCCAGAGAGGATTAATTCTCGGTGAAACCACTCTTGAATTTGTTCAAACCCTAGAACTGTCCACTAAAGGATTAATTCTCGGTGAAACCTTTCTTGAACTTTTCTTAAGTTTGGACCCACAGGCTTTCTAAAAGATTCCCCGCCCCCTCTTGGGCTTTGTACAAGAACCCTCTGGCTTCTTAGAAGTTCTCATGCCTTCTCTTGGGCTTAATACAAGGACCCCTGAAGACCTCTTAAAGGTATAAGACATAACTTAGTCATCCTTTGCTAGAGTAGTCTTTTTTGAGTCAAAACCTTAGACCAATTTAGGGTTGATTCTCATCCCTTAAAACACCAGCCTCTTCTTGGGCATTATACAAAGATAAATTCTTTCATACCAGTAGACTTAGACAGTCTAATCCCCTTTCGGATCTCAAAGACATTCTCAAGTTCCTTAAAAACACAGGAAAAACCCTGGTCATTTTTTATTAATCTCCAGTAGAGTTAAAACCCATGCGTTCTAAAACCCAGTCTTTCTCCTAAAAATCCCTTAGCCAGTGTCAGTTTATCATCAGTATAACACTGTCCCAAATCAGAACCTCAAGGCATCTGATATCTCAACCCTTCTGTAAACCCTCAGCAAGAGTTGATTCCCCATTTGGACCTGCCTCTGGATCTCAATAATCCTCAGTAGAAGATAGCCTCCTCTTAGGCTTCGTATACAGATTTCTTTCTCTGTTCTTCCCTGGCAAAGTTAGCGTCCTCTTAGGCTTTGTATAATGATCCTTCCTTTCCTCAGCATAGTCAGCCTCCTCTTAGGCTTTGTACAATGATTTTCCCCAACTGAGCTAACCTTTTCAGACTCTCTTGTTGAGTCAATCACCTTTCCAAACTCTCTAGTTGAGTCAACCCTTTTTTTAGCCTCAATCTTGGGATTTGTACAAGACAGATAAAAACACTCTCTTGTTGAGTCAACCTTTTTTAGCCTCAATCTTGGGCTTTATACAAGACACCATATAAATTTCCCTAAGCAGAGTCAATCCTCTCTTCAGCCTCAATCTTGGGCTTTGTACAAGTCACTTAAAATATCCTCAACCGAGTCAGTAAAGTCTCATTTTAGCCTCAATCTTGGGCTTTGTACAAAATAGATAAAGATTTCTTTCCCACAGAGTCAGTCTTCTTTTCAGCCTCAATCTTGGGCTTTGTACAAGACACATACAAACCCTCCCCAGCGGAGTCGAAATCCCTTTTAGCCTCAATCTTGGGCTTTGTACAAGACAGACAAAATATTTCCCCAGAAAAGTCAAACTTTTAGCCTTCTATTAGGCTTTGTATAATGATATCCCCCCAAAGAGTCAGTCTCTTTTTAGCCTCAATCTTGGGTTTTGTACAAGACAGATAAACACTCTCTTGTTGAGTCAGTCTTTTCTAGCCTCCTCTTAGGCTTGGTATAAGGACTTCCCTAGTGGAGTCAATCAATCTCTTAGCTTCAACCTTGTGCTTTGATTAAGGCACACAAAAATCAACATCCCCTCAAAGGAAATCAAAATCTCTGTAGGAAAACATTTCTCTGTGTTATCACATATCAAAACAGATAACTCAAAACAAACCTTAATCCCATATAACCGCTGTAAGTGACACACTTGTTAATTCAAATATCCAAGCTATCATCTATCTCTTATCCTGGTAAAACCCTTTCTTTCATCTAATTGCTGTAAGTGGCAAGCCTCTGGATTATTTACATCCACGCCACTGTCTCTCTCTTAGCATGAGAAATTCCTAAGGAAAAATGGCATCGCTCTACACTGAGTTAAAGTTTTCCCCTTCAGGACAACACCCCTATAAAGGAAATTATGGCATTACTGGATTCACATATCCCAGTTAAAGTAATTCTCCTTTATAAACAGTTATCCAAAAAACTGTGATAAACAAACGAGATATCTCCTTTAGAGATGACAAATTCTCTCTCAGTCAACCCTTTGGCTTCAATCTTGGGCTTTGTAAAAGACACAAATACCTCTTTTAGCTTCAATCTTGGGCTTTGAACAAGACACCAAATATATTTTCCTCCCGTAGAATAGGAGGCACTACGATTGCTCTAATTTCCCTGTTTCTTTAAACGGGAATACGTAGGCATAAGATTGCGAAATATTAGCGGGCATACCAATAAAAAATTCTAGGTCCAGTACCTTCATACCAATCAAAAACTCTAGGTCCAGTACCTTCATACCAATCAAAAACTTTAGGTCCGGTACCTTCACACATACTAATCAAAACTGAGGTCCAATACCTCACCAAAATCATCAAAAACTCTCTCTCTCTCAAACAAGAAACTTTCCCAACCCATCAACAGATAAACACCATCAAGTACAAAGCAGAACCTAAAACTAACAATCTGTGGATAACCACATATAGGATGGGTAATTGGCAACTCCCCATTGTATAACCTGGCCCTGAACTCCCCGAATCTCTTAAAGTGCTTGTTCAGTTAAACATTCGCGTGCAAGGTTAGTTTTAGATAACTTCCCTTTCCCTTCCAGCTTCACGGGATAAATAAGAAATCAGAAAGTAGCACCCCACTCCTACCATTGCGGTGGGGAGAAACCCATGGCGACAAGGTGGTCGCGTCACCGATAAAAAACACATGCTACAGTAAAATGGCGACTCTGCTCGGGATAATTATGGGTGTCTGTCTTACTTTAGTCATCATTCGTCCCCATTTTCCAACAGTAAAATGACGACTCTGCTGGAGAGTCATTTGTCAGTTTAGGACTAGGATTATAGCTCTTAAGAGGTCTAGGATGTTAGTTTTAGGAATCATGATATATATATATATATATATATCGCTTTTCCTACTTGATATCCGTGTTTATTTTTCTGTCAATGGGAATGCGAGTGATGTCGCATGCGGAAAGTTTGAGTGATACCTAAGATAGGTGATGGCAGAGATGGGTGGTCTTACAGGGAGTGAATCCTGAATAAGTTGTCCTGGTAGACCATCAAATCAGTGGAGGTACCCTTTGCGGATTCAATGTCTAACGACTTCGGTTGTGAAAGCAGATTGGTCGATTGTGGTATCCATGAAACTGAGGATTTAGTAGACAGTAACCATGTGGCTATTTAGTAGTGCGGTAGCTATCGGAAATAGTTGAAACGCAATACTACCCTCAATTGAGATTACCCTAAGATGCTACAGCTCGCTCGGGTGAACCAGCCTGCTGTTGTTATCCCAAGAGGGGTCAATGATTTTGAGAACGGGTACAAAAATTCACCATAGTACAACCTTTGGGGATGGGTAGAGCCATGACTCCATGCTCGTGACGCTGAACCTTTGAACCCATGTTTCTTTTTATGTTTTTGTGTGTTGCATTCATGCATTCATTTAAAAAACTCTTAAACAAAGAAAATTTTCTTTTCTCTTCTCTCCTTTTTTCAAATTAAACTAAAATAATGATTTCAAATATCAGAGAGAAAGATTGTGTTTTGGATTTCGATAGAAGGAAGACGCACAAGTACACCTTCAAGGTTCCAAAACTAGAGGATTTAAGAGGGTTGGCAAGGATGATCACCAACCCTGATGCTTTCAAAGCTAAGTACGGAGGACTACTGTCTCTGTTAAGGGTCCATGTAGTTGAAGGAATCCTGTCTATGCTAATCCAGTTTTATGATCCAGTTTATCACTGTTTCACGTTCGCGGATTATCAACTAGCACCAACACTGGAGGAGTATTCTCACCTGACTGATTTACCCATCACTGACCAAGCTCCATTTTCTAGACTGGAAGAAATCCCAAAGGATCAAACCATTACAAGAGCAATCTATTTGGATGAGTCAGAAGTCAGGACTCACATGACTGCTAAGGATGGAATCCAAGGTTTACCAGCCAAGTTCTTGGTAGAGAAAGCCCTGTACTTTGCCAATATAGGAAACATTACTGCTTTCAAAGATATCTTTGTTCTACTCACATACGGGTTATTCCTTTTTCCCAACATAGATAACTTTGTCGATACTAATGCCATTAAGATATTTCTAATTGGAAACCCTGTACCGACCTTGCTCGCAAATGCTTATCATTCTATACACTTAAGGAATTTGTACAGCGGAGGAATAATCACATGTTGTGTACCCCTGCTATACAAATGGTTCACTTCCCATTTACCCAAGTCTGCTGCTTTTTGGGATCATAAGAGTACGCTATGTTGGTCACAGAGAATCATGTCTCTTACCAACTCTGACATAGATTGGTACAATCGGATCTATGACGGGATAAGGATCATTGACAAATGTGGAAATTTCCCTAATGTACCCCTCACAGGAACTAAAGGAGAATTCAATTATCATCTAGTTTTGGTTCGTCGTCAACTCGGATACCCGATGAGGCATATCCCGCGTAATGTTCACCTGGAAGGTCTTTTCTTCAAGGAAGGAGAAAATGACAGGGCACTAAAGACAAAAATAGTGCATGCCTGGAAACATGTTCACAAGAAAGGAAGAGAGTCTCTAGGAAAACCAGACTATGTCTCTATGGAACCTTATCTCCACTGGGTACAAACTAGAGCCCTCAAGCTGAGGATGCCATACCCTCATCAAGAAGTTCTTCCGCTAAAGGAATATGTCCTTTATTTTATGTCTGATGCGGAAAAACTCCAGGTCACTCTCAACAAAGTTTGACCGGAAAAGAAATCTTGGAAGAACAAGTACCGCATTCTCAATGTGGAGTGTACCAAAATTCAACAACTGTTAAAAGAAAAGGATGCTCTGATTAGAATATTAGAGAAGCATGTTGTAGAAAATCAAGAAGACCGAAGAAACTTGCTCGCTCCTTTCACTTGGAAAAGGACCGATAACCCGACAACGGCTCAAGAACCCCGCTCAAAGAAAAGGAAATTACAAGAACCAGCACCTGAGCTCTCCTCAGAGAGGACTCATGATCCATAAGCTTAGACATTTCCTTTTACAGCACTTTGTAAAATATTGTATTTCGATTTCCACAATCTTTTGAATTCAATAAAACGGGTTCTCCCCACTGTATGATATTTGCAATCTATTTGTTGAAGTTTCTTTTTGATTAAAACAAAAATCAATTAATATATATCATTGCATTCATCATCCTCATATAACACATTCTTCTTACCTTCGAATCTCACGTCTGTGTCGTGATTATAGAGTCAAACTGTCTCATTCGTACAATACTCGGGCCAATCGACAAAAGAAAATGGATGATCTCGAGGAAGAGAACAGAGAGCTGAGAGAAGAAATCAACGCTCTAAAAGAAGATCTGAGGAAACTTCACAGTGACATGCAGTCTCTGGCTGCAGCTTAGAGACAACAACAAAATGACTGTGATCTCAGAGATCACATCTACGCCCATAGTGGAGAATTTTGATCCTCGGTACAACATGCCTAATGATCGACCCTGGGGCATGACTATCAACTTTATCCCTGAAGGATATATCCCGCCGGTCATGGAAGACCCAGAAACAACAGCAGGAACCGCTGGGCCTGAAGGTTACAAAATTCGGGAAAGCGAGGATGCAAAAGTCATGAAAGCAACTCCTGAAGGTTACAAACTTCGGGATAGGGAAACACCAAAGGTCACGACCGTAATGACTATACCACAACCCGTGGTACACACTATCCCAGCAGGACCGATTCCACAAGTAATCTCTGGTGGAAATGAAAGTATGTACGACAAAATGAATGAGTTCCAGGAGCAATTTCTAGAAATGCAGAAGGAACTGCATGCCATTCGCGGTCAGGATTTGTTTGGAAAGGATGCCGCAGACCTTTGTTTGGTCCCCAACGTGAAAATCCTGTACAAATTCAAGGTGCCCGACTTTGAAAAATACAAGGGCAACTCTTACCCTCAAAGTCATTTGGTGATGTACGCTCGAAAGATGTCAACTCAGACAGAGAATAAATAGCTACTGATCCATTACTTTCAAGATAGTTTAACCGGTGCCGCACTCAAATGGTACATGGGTTTAAACTGCACCAAGATCATTACTTTCAGAGATCTTGGGGCAGCCTTTGTTCAGCAGTATAAGTATAACCTGGACATGGCACCAGACAGAGATCAACTCAGAGCAATGTCACAGAAGGACAAGGAAACTTTTAAGGAATATGCTCAGAGATGGCGTGAAATTGCCGCCCAGATCTGTCCCCCTCTTGAGGAAAAAGAGATGACAAAGATCTTTTTGAAAACCTTGAGCTCATTCTACAACGACTAAATGGTCGCCAGTGCGCCCAGTGACTTTACTGAGATAGTGAACATGGGAGTATGCCTTGAAGAGGCAGTCCGAGAAGGACGTTTAGTCAAAGATACAGGATCATCAAGCAGTACCAAAAGATACGATAGTCTTTTCCCTAAGAAAAAAGAGCAAGATATTGGTAATATCTCTCTCGGAAAGCAAAGGCGAAGGTATCAACCAGTAGCAGCAGTAACTCCTGATATTAACCTTGTGCCTGTTCCAACGTATCAACCTCAGGTTACTCAGAGCCAACTGAATCAACAATAGTATCAGCAAAGGACACAACAACCTCTTCAGCAGGCTCATCCTCAGTACAACAATAACAATCGTACGACACAACCATCAGGGTTCGACCCTAAACCAATGTTGTACGCAGAACTGTTTTCACTACTACAGGTCAAGGAGCACGTCCAAACCAGGTATCCTCTTATAGTGCCAGAAAATCCACCTTTTTAGTTTAAAGCATATCAAACTTGCCCTCACTATCAAGGAGGACCGGGGCACAACATTGAAAACTGTCTCAGCTTCAAGTCCGATGTACAGAAGCTTGTCAAGAACAGTGTACTATCTTTCAAAGATACTAATCCAAATGTTCAGACGAACCCGTTGCCTCAACATGAGAAGACTGCAGTAAATTTGATAGAGGAGGAATTTAGCCGCAGTTATCAAATTTGTGATGTACTCCTATTAGGAACCAATCTGGTCAGGATGCATTGTAGAAAGAGAGGGTACGATCATGTATCGCCTCACAATTATCACCAGTGTGATATCTGCTCAAAGAATAATCAAGGATGTTCGATAGTGCAATCGGCTCTACAAGAATAGATGGATCTCGGATGGATCCAAGATCACAGAATCTGTGAGGTCAATATGGCCCACACAAATCCTAACATTGTCCATAACCACAACATTCTGAAAATGAATGTCAACTTGGTGGCAATGCACTAAAGGCAAAGCCAACATCATGATCTGCCACGGCACGATTACAATTCCTGTCCGATCTGCTCGATAAACAATCAGGGATGCTATTTTGTCCAAGAGGCCCTCCAGCATCAAATGGATCTCGGATGGATTCAGGACTACTGTGATAGAAGTCATTATCAAGTTAATATGATTTAAATCTTTGATATTCGCTTGATGAATAACAGTCTGGTAGAATTACACGCTAAGCAGGTCAGGCTCGGTTTTCTGGCTTCACATGATTATCAGAACTGTAAAGTATGTCGTGAGAATGACCAAGGATGTGCACTTGTCCAAAGAACACTTCAACACTTGTTGAGCCACTGCTGGCTTCCGATCTTTCTAGATGAAGACACACAACAGATCAGTATGACTGACGGGAATCCTACTAGGCATCAAAGTCAGGATGTTCAATCGATGGAAACGGATCTTGTGAGGTTGCATTGCATACAAAGCGGACGTGGCCGGGTGCCACCACACAATTATGAGTGTTGTAGAGTTTGCTCAGAGAACAACCAAGGATGCTACCTTGTGCGAGCGGCTCTTCAAAATCAGTTAGACCCAAAAGAGATCCGACCATGTTCAAGTTCGGGGTCGATCAACGTGACGCCAGACTATCTTCCTGATCAAAGCAAAGACATTGTCATAATCTCCGATCAGGGGAGGACCAAAGACGTTTGTACCATAATCCCTTTACTCCATGAATCAAGAGTTCCTATTGATAGTAGAAAGATTCTCAACCTTGAAGCAATTGAGGCCGGCTACGATGGTCAGAAAAATCAAAAGGCTCCTGTAGTTATCTATCTGCCGAGACCTATACCGTACAAATTAGATAAGGCTATCCCTTACAAATACGTTGCAACAAACATCGAGAATGGAAAGGAAACTCCATTAACCTCTATCGTAAACATTGTAGACATCAGTCGAGTAACACGGAGCGGTCGGATCTTCAACAGAGGAGTTGGACAACCTACCAGAGAAAAGGAACCTCAAACAGAAGTTCCAAACCAACCAGTCGGGTAATCCAGTAATCCCGACCTTTCAAAGAATAACGATGAGACGTTGAAGGTCATCCAGAAGAACGAGTACAACATTGTAGACCAACTGTTGCAAACTCCTTCGAGAATCTCTGTGCTATCACTTTTGCTCAGTTCCGAAGCTCACAGAGAAGCTCTACAGAAAGTTTTAGAGCAAGCCTTTGTGGAACAAGATGTGACGATAAGATAATTTGACAGCATCGTCTCCAACATCACTTCCTGCAACAATTTAGGATTCAGTGATGAAGAACTGCCAGAAGAAGGCAAAAATCACAACATGGCGCTTAACATTATAGTCAACTTCCAAAACGATGCTTTAGCCAGCGTACTTGTAGATATCAGATCAGCTTTGAATGTTATGCCAAAATCTACTCTGATACGACTATCATTTCAAGGATCTCCTATGAGAGGAAGTGAGGTCATCGTCAAAGCCTTTGACGGATCCAGAAAAATAGTTATCGGCGAAGTCGACCTTCCCATAATTGTCGGTCCTCACACTTTCCAAGTTACTTTCCAGGTCATGGACATCCAGGCAGCATACAATTATTTATTAGGAAGACCTTGGATACACGAAGCTTGGGCAGTCACTTCGACACTTCACTAGAAGCTGAAGTTCGTCAAGAATGACAAGCTAGTCACAGTCTGTGGAGAGAAGGCCTTAATCATGAGTAACTTATCATCATCGTCCTGTGTAGAACCTGAGGAGATTGTTGGAACCCAGTTCCAAGCACTTTCGGTGAGCAATGAGAATCGATCAGAAAAAGGAACATCGATTTCCTCCTACAAAGATGCTCTCAAAGTGATCGAGAGTAACAAAGCAAAAGGATGGGGACAGCTTGTCATTCCTACGGATAACAAGACAAAGAAAGGTCTTGGTTTTTCCTCAACTTGTACCCAGACTGCTACTAACGATGAAAGTTTTCATCCCATTTAGGACATCTTCCACAGTGGATGTTTCCTTCACCCAGTGTCTCAAGATGTACAAACCATCAATGAGGGTGACTCTTCCGATACATATGAAGAGTGGAAGTCCTATCTCAACAAGGACGGTTATATGTCTCAGGGAGAGGCGCATACGCCATTTTGCTATCCCACGCAGAGTCTGAGATATATACCAAGTTCAGATGTCATGATGATGTACGAAGATTGTGATCTGGAAGGATGTTGTGCTCCACCCAACTCATTAGAGGAGGACACTCTAATGAAAGACAACTTTGACTATGACTATTATGACCCAATGGATAACTTGCCTATATGGCAATCGTACCCAGACGATTTGGGGCAAAAGAGATAGCCAAACGATACATATCAACTCAGTGTCATTGAAAAGAATACCTGCGTCCCCACCAAATCATGGGATCATTACTCAGGGTATTCAGCAAATATCCAGCACAACGATGAATCTGCAAAGATTGCAGGACAAGATTTCATCAACTATGCTTTTCCTGAGGTCAACGTCATCGAGAAGGATGACTCCTCCAGTTCCAAGGAAGTATGGGACACTTTAGGACAACCGAGTGGCAAATTCGACTTCTTGGTCAAGTACATCACTCCTGAAAGCTCTCGTATCAGGCTCGAAGATATCCAGCCAACTGGATGGGGAGATCTGTCTGAGAGTGAAAATACTGTATAAGATACAACAGAAGAGTTCGTCTACGACAACTCTGCCTGGGAGGAAGACTCCAACTGTAGCGCGGTTTTTGTGGTTTCGAATCACTATCGCTTTGGTACTATAGTTCGATTCATTTTTTATCCTGTGAAGCTGATTAAGGAAGGGAAATAGATGTCTCCAAATATCCCTGCTTGCATACTGAGTTTAAACAGCTGACTGTTGGTTTACAGATGCTATCAAAATAAGGGGGTCTGTCTTTAGGTTATTTGCTTAAGAACGAAGTGTCTTGACTGTACAGGAGGCTTTTTGTTAGGATACTAGACCTGATTTTATTTGATGGATGTATGAAGGTACTGGACTTAGAGTGTTTGAGTAATATGCTCGTTAAGATTTCGCAATCTTATGCCTACGTATTCCCGTTTAACGAAACTGGGAAATCAGAGCAATCGTAGTTCCTCCTATTCTATGGGAGGAAAGAGATGTTTTGGTGTCTTGTTCAAAGCCCAAGATTGAAGCTAAAGGTGATTTGTATCTTGTTCAAAGCCCAAGATATGAAGCTAAATGGGTCCTGACTGAGAGGGACTTTGTCATCTCTAAAGAGGAATTGTTGATGTTTGTATGCTGTGACCAAAGCACAAATTTGATACTAAAAGGTTGATTGACTCAACCGGGGATTTATTTATACAAAGCCTAAGAGGAGGCTAGAAGATTGACTTTTCCGAGGAAAATGTTCTTTCTGTCTTCTACAAAGCCCAAGATTGAGGCTAAAAGGGATTTTGACTCCGTTGGGGAGGAAGCATCTTGTATAAAGCCCAAGATGGAGGCTGAAAGGGTTTAACTCAACAAGGGAGTACTTTTATCTGTCCTGTATATAGCCCAAGACGGAGGCTAAAAGGGTTTGACTCAACAAGAGAGTACTGAAAAGGTGATTGACTCCACAAAAGCGTCTTTTATCCTCAACAAGAGAGTGATTTGTTGTCTCGTACGAAGCCCGAGATTGAGGCAAAAAGGAGATTGACTCGACAAGAGAGTCGTTTATACTCAACAAGAGAGTGTTTTATACTCAACAAGAGAGTGTTTTTTATATGTCTTATACGAAGCCCAAGACAGAGGCCAAAAGTTGATTCAACAAGAGAATCTTTTATACTCAACAAGAGAGTGTTTATTATATGTCTTGTACAAAGCCCAAGAAGGACGCTAAAAGTGGTTGACTCAACAAGAGAGTCTGAAAAGGTTAGCTCCGTTGGGGAGGAAGCATTTGTACAAGCCCAAGAGGAGGCTGACTTCCTGAGGAAGGATCATTATACAAAGCCTAAGAGGAGGCTATCTTCTGTTGAGGATTATTGTGATCCAATAACAGGTCTAAAAAGATCAGATGCCTTGAGGTTCTGATTTAAGATAGTGTTATCATGATGATAAATTGATCCTGGTTGGGGAACTCTCATGAGAGAGATGGGGTTTAGGTTCTCCTGGAGATTTATCCAAAATGACCAGGGTTTCTACAATGCTTGAAAATGTCTTTGAGACTCAAGGGGGTTAGACTGTCCAAGTCTAGAGTTTTCTCTTTTGTACAATGCCCAAGAGGAGGCACGGGCATTAAGGGATGAGAATCAACCCTAAAATTGTCAGAGTTTTGACACTGGAAAGACTGCTCTAGCAAAGGATGACTATGTTTTGTCTTATACCTTTAAGAGGTCATCAGGGTCCTTATATTAAGCCCAAGAAAAGGCATGAGAACTTCTAAGAAGCCGAAGGGTCCTTGTACAACGCCCAAGAGAAGGCGAGGATGCTTTTAGGAAGCCTGTGGGTCCCCAAACCAAGAGAAGTTCAAGAAATTCAATTCACAGAGAAGAGATCATTCCAAGAAAGTTCGAGGATTTGGAAGAAACTCAAGAGATGCCATTCACGGAGAAAAGATAATCTCTGGGGAATTAGAGTTTCTTTGAAAATTTATAAGGGTGACAATCTGAGAAAAGGTTCACCGAGAATACTGCCTTTCTCTTTGTTCCATATTGTATAACCCCAAGAGGAGGGAAGACTGTATCTGGAATCCTATGGGGATCTAGTTTTGTTTGTATTTAAGAGTGACCAACAGGGCTTTATCTAGTTCTAGAGGTAGTTGCCGGGGAAAACTCTAAATAACTATACTAGTATATATACAGTGGATATATAACCAGTATTTAAAGAGGGTATGAAATAAGACTAACCATGCGCAGCTTCCCACAATACAGTTATATATATGAAAGCAAATAAAAGAAAGCGGATAAACATTTACCCGTTGTAGAGCTTCCATGCTGTTTTGTTATTTGTTCAACAAAGAAATTAAAGAAAGTTTTGATAACAACTATATATTTGAATTCAAAATCAAAGGAGAAAGTATTTTGAACAGAGATTGGGGCTTACAACTCAAGGAGAGGCCCAAATTTTAACATTGATTGCACTGTTGTTTTGAATTTGTACAGGGACTTATATAAGTGGCTGAGGCCCAAAAAAGGTTTTCTGTACAAAGGGATGGGTCTTACACTCTATTAAAGGCCCAAAAGATTTTGAAGTGAATAAAGATGGGTCTTATAGCTCAAGGAGAAGCCTAGGGGTTTTTGTTAAAAAGGCGATGATCGCGCCGAACTTTTTGACGGTATCGGGACTTATACAATACACTGAGGCCCCAAAAAGGTTTTTATTTACAAAAGGATGGGACTTACACTCTACCAAGAAGCCCAAAGAGTTTGGAATATTTTAGTATGATTAAAATCAAAGAAACCCTAATTTTCACCTTTTAAAAGTAATTTTTCAAAGTAAATTAATAAAAAAAATGACAAAAATACCAAATAAGTTTAAATAAACCACTTGTGATTTTTGGTTAAGGTTTGAAAAATGAGGTTTTAATCACAAGATGATTTCAAACTCATATGGTTTTGATTTTCAAGATGAATATTCATTTTAAAATGTTAAAAAAACAATTAAAATGAATTTATTCACAAAAATACCAACTATATTAAATAAATAATATAAACTTGATGTCTTTGTAGAATAAAATATTTTACTATTTTTGTGATTTTTCAGAAAAAGTACCAATAAAAAATGATAAAAATTGAGTGAGAAATTAATTTTTCAAATCATTAATAACAATAATATGAAAAAATAAAACAAATAGGACAAGTGATAAAAAAGAGGTGTGAGGCGAGGGGGATTCGAATCCCAGACCTCTCGCTTGCTAATACACACAAACCAACTGATCAACCACTGGGGTGCAATGCCAATTCATTTAATATATGGCAAGCGAAAAACATATAGCAAACTTGGTTGGTTTTCTGAACCATGGCACCATGGCCATCTTTATCAAGCTCAGATGCGTGAAGCTCTCTAACTCATTCGTTTCTCAACCATTTTTCATGATTTAAACACCAATTTCATGCGTTTTTTAACAAGGAATATGATGGCAATATTCAATTTTGTTGAAATAGATTGAATCAGAACATAACAAGTTAAAACCTGAAGAACCCTAAAATTGGCATGAACTCAATGAAATCCTATATACTAATTGTAAACAATAATTGATTGAGGGGAAACACTCAACATATGATGACAAGCAATTGGCAAAAGTATCATGCGAGGAAATATGCATGGATCATGTTATGAGAGTTTTAAGGCTTACCTTGATGCAAGCTGAAATGGAACTCTGCACAGATGGTGTTCCAGAAGTGATTTAATGATCTCTACAGCTTCAATGGATATTGTTGTGTGGATTGCAAACCTTGGAACACTTTGAAAATCTTTGGATCAAGTTGGAGGAATCCAACTGCAGAATGGATGCATAATGGCTTGGTTGAAGAGTGATTTTGAGCTGGAGGTGTTACAGAGATAATTTAAGTGTTTGAATATCTCATATACATCATATGTGATGTGTTTGAACAATTGGAATGGATTTTTTAAGGCTGCAATTCAAAACCCAATGGTGGTTGCTCAAAAACAAAGAAATTTGGCACTTAAGAGAGAATGAGAGAAAGCAATGTTATCAGCTGCTTTCTGGTGATTTGAATGATCAGTTATGACCTCTATTTATAGTGGATCAACTCTTGTCTCAGAGGAATAGTGAATGGCTGCTGGATCAGATCACATTCAATGGCTTTGGCTTGGTGGCATTTCTTCTCAGGCAAGGCAAACTAGCTTCTCCCAAGAGAAGGGCTATGTCTTGACCAAATCCACATTCTTCAGATGTTTTAATTATTTTTTAAGTGAGCATCTTGACTGAGTAGAGTTCCTTTGTTGAAAGTTCCCTATTTCACATAAATGCCTTTGCATTCAAGGCATAATGTGCCAAAATGCATTAATCTCAAGTTGGAAGATCCCTGGGCTTTTTGACTTAGCTTTACAGGTTGGATCAGTTGGATTAGGACTATATTAGATGACTGTGGCATAGGGATCCTTGGTTTTGATTCAGAAATCGTGTGTGGCAAGAAATCACACAAACTGATTTTTCCAAAACAGTTGCAGCAGCATGACTTTGGGCATGGATTTCTCTTGCCTCAAGTTGAATCAATTCATGCCAATAAGTTCTTTGAATTCTTAGCAACATTTGCAACAACATTGATGTTTACCTTTGGAATTGATTCCACTTCCAACTATGTGAAAAAACCTCACAAGTTTTGGTGTTTTCAACAAAATCTGTCTTGGACAGAATTTTGTCTAAGTGTTGAAAAATGATGCTTTTTCATGTTTTTGGTGATTTTGATCCAAACATAACTTGAAATCAATGAGGAATTGGAATGAGGTGTAGTCGATACTTTTGCAGTATGCCATGAGGTCTACCCTAGCCACTTTATGGTCCTTGGAAGTTGGTACCCTAGCCACTTTATTTCATAACTTAGAAAAATTCTAAGTTTTTATGGTTACCCCTTTTGAAAGTTATCCCAATTTCTTTGATTTTTCTTGATGAATGATGATTCCAATCACACATTAACATCATTTTAGGGTTAAAAAACCATAAATATGAAAAATCTCAAAAAGTCAAACTTTGACTTTTGTGCACAATTGACTTTTTACCAAATGAATTCCAAACTGTGCGATCCATTGTGAAATCAAGTCCTTGACCTAAATCAAACTTGATGGATATGTTCCATAGGTGTTATGGGGTGTATTGAATCATGTCCCAGGATTTGGGAGCATGTCTTGGTCAAAAGTCAAAGATGCAGTTGACTTTTTCCCTTGAAACCCTAATTGTGATCCTAATGAAATTGAAACTTGTGAATCAAGCTTCTTGGACCAATCCATTGTTGCAAATGGATCAATGTGGTGTATGGGAGACCCTCAAATCATCTCTTGAGGTCTTGGCTCATGTTTTGTCCCAAAAGTCAACTTAGGGTGAATTAGGTCAAGAAACCCTAATTCCTGATTTTTTTGATAAATGCATCCCCTGAGGCTAAATTGACTTGATGATTGGGTTCATGATGTCCCTTGGAGTATCTTAGGTTGTACTTTGAAGCATTGCCTCATGCCCAGATGAAAATTTCCATCTGGAGGCCCTGGTCGACCAAAACCCTAATTTGGTGACATTGGTGATCTTGAGGCTTAATCCACTTGGAATGTTGCAACTTTGTGCTTGATTCTTGATGTGGGAGTCCTCGTGATCCTTTGTGGGTGTTTGAGAGGTTAGACAAGTTGAAAATCATGTCATTTCTAGATTGATCCTTTGTCTAAGGATCTGAGAGGGCTTAAAACCCTAATTCTTAGCTGTAGTGAATACTCACCCATCTTTGAGGAGATTGATGTGGCATGAAGGTACATCCATATTGTGATGTATTTGCACAATGATGGGAAATCCTAGTGGTCAAAATTTGGGGTATGACAGATGCCCTTATTTAATCTTCTTGGACCCGAAGGTGTGAATGGCGAAGGTATTCGGGCATTCGGGGTGCAAGAGGATTAAATATCAGAATACCCGAAATTTTGGTGGTGGTTATGAACAGCAGTTTGCTCATCCATCTTCTTTTGCTAAGCAATGATGCTTAGTGTCATACCCAAAATTTTGACCACTTAGATTCCCCATCATTGTGCAAATCATCATCACAAAATGGATGGACTATCATACCTCATTAGTCTCCCCAAAGATGGGTGAGCATTCACTACAATCAAGCTTAGGGTTTCAATCCCTCTCAGAGCCCTTAGACAAAGGATAAATCAAGTAATGACATGATCTTCAACTTGTCTAAACCTCTCATACATACAATGGATCAAGAGGACTCCCACATCAAGGATTAAGCACAAGGCTGCAACAGTCCAAGTGGATTAAGCCTCAAGATCGCCAGTGTCACCAAATTAGGGTATTGGTCGACCAGGTCCTCCAGATGGAAATTTTTCTCTGAGCATGAGCCAATGCTTCAAAACATAACTCAAGATGCTCCATGTAACATCATAAACCCAATCATCAAGTCAATCTAGCCTCAGGGATGCATTCACCCAAAAAATCAGGAATTAGGGTTTCTTGACCTAATTCACCCCTAAGTTGACTTTTGCGACAAAACATGAGCTAAGACCTCAAGAGAGGATTTGAGGGTTTCTAACACACTACATTGATCCATTTTCAATAATGGATTGATCCAAGAAGCTTGATTCACAAGTTTCAAATTCATCAGAACCACAATTAGGGTTCTGAGGGAAAAGTCAACTGTGCCTTTGACTTTTGACCCAGGCCTACTCCCAAACCTTGGGACATGATTCAATACACCCTATGACACCCATGGAACATGTCCATCAAGTTTGATTTAGGTCAAGGACTTGATTTCATAAAGGATCACACAGTTTGGAATTCATCTGACAAAAAGTCAACTGTGCACAAAAGTCAAACTTTGACTTTTTGAGATTTTTCACAATTATGGTTCTTTGACCCTAAAATGATGTTAATGTATGATTGGAATCAACATTCATCAAGAAAAATCAAGAAAAGTGGTATAACTTGTAAAAGGGGTAACCATAAAAACTTAGAAAATTTCTAAGTTATGGAATAAAGTGGCAAGGGTACCAACTTTGGAGGATCATAACTCCTAAACCACAAAGCCATTTTTCCCCATCCAACGCTAGATTTGTAGCTCTCATGGCCCTATACAAAAACTTCAAACACAACTCATTCTAATTCCTCATGGATTTTCAATTATGGAATGATCAAAATCACAAAAAGTGAAAATGTCAATTTTTTCCAACACTTAGTGAAATTTTCACTAAGTCAGAATCTGCCTTCACTTTTTTCCAAATGTAGGGGCATTTTTCACTTGGATCCAAAAAGTATCAAAACCAATTATGATCAAACAGTTATTATATCATATGAGGGCTTTCCAAAATGGCCAAGAACTCCATCAAATTCCACTTGGGCCATGAGATATGACCATGCCAATATGCCTTGCTGCAAACTGCCAAAGTAAGGCAGATTTGTGCATTTTGCTCGATTTGCCCAATTTGTGCAAATGACAAGCAACTATATCCATCTGAACACCTCAAGGGGAGACCAAGGAGGAACCAACTCTGATCCCAAGCCTCCCAAGTCTTTGGAACCAAAAATAGCATACCAACCCTAGAAATCCCTAAAAGAGGGACAAGACTCATATTTTGGATTAGAGCATTTAATGGATGCACCAAGGTGGCATGGACTGACACATTTGCAACTGAATTTAGTCAAGACTTATCCAAGACCAAGGGAACCAGCAGCCTGTGCCCTAACCTCTAGTCAATGACTAGAGGAGACTTGGATTCTCATTGCTCAACATTGGACAAACCTATGCTGTAGTTGCCATTCACTATTGCAGCAAAAACAAACTTGCTCTACTATAAATAGAGCTCATTTGTGCTCAGTTTAAGTACACCAAAGCACTACAACACTTGCTTTCCTCAAAATCTTGTTCTCTTAGCAAAAATGCCTTCTTTAGCAAGGTAACTCTGAGTTTTTGAGTTAGGGAGCAATTTCACCACAGCTCATGATCCAAACACATCCAATATGTCATATCTAAGCTGTCCAAACTGTCACAAGTGACCTGTAACACCAATTTCACAAAGTCACCTCTCAAAACCTCAAAATAGGCCTTTTTGTGCATTTTTCAAGCCATGTCTTGAATCAGTCACTTTACAAACCAGATAAAACCTCAAATACACTCCAAATATCATCCTTGAACAGTCCAAAATGGATCCACACATCTGGAACACCATTTGAGAGAGTTGCTATTTTGGCCACTTTTGCCCTTTTTGCAAGAAAGGGACAGTTTCCACTTCTGAGGTTTCCAACTGATTCCAACCATCCTAAAAGCTTCCAAGGGATCATTTGAGGTTGTCCAAAGCATCAAATCATTTCTGGAACAAAGCTCTTGGCAGATTGCTCAAAAGCTCTAAAAAGAGGTAAGCATCACAACTTGGATTCTTTGAATCATGCTTTCTTTTGATGTCCACTGATCATGCATCTCTAAACATGTTATATGTGTTGTGTTTGAACCAATTCACCATGTAATTAACACCTGTATCAAGAGATGGAACAAAAAATGCAAATCATGGCCTATTTCAAAACCACTATCGGGTTTTTCAATAGAAGCATGATCTGAAAAAAAAACACCACCACCATTGGATTCCATGTGAAATTCTAGGCAGGATAGACCTAAATTTTGTCTCAATCCATGGAGAAATGAGAAAGTTATGACCTTTAAGTTTCTGACCAAAATCTTGCCTTGCCTTGCCTTGGGCAAAGCCAAAAACAAGGCAAGCCTTGTATATTTATGGTTGTGTTTCAATCAACGGATGTATCACCACCCCAGTGGTAAGGCGCGCGCCCTATACGCAAGAGGTCTGGGGTTCGAATCCCCCTTGCAACACCCACAATTTATACCCCAATTAATTAAAGCGATAACAAATAATCAGAGTATAATTAAAACATTCATGGCATAGACGGGGGCGTCACATCAATTGTAATGAAATACTATAACCTGCTCATATAGACATGCAACACTCAGGCAGCAACACAAACAGAGGAACTCAGTTCCTGACACCCACACTTCAGATACAGAATAAAAGTGGAAAATCTGCAACTGAAATCTCGTATATATAAACATAAAGGTTTGTCTGTCATATACAGAGTCATACATGTACAATCCAAAAAGATATATATACATAATACACCTAATCACATAACAATCTCCCCGACTACCCGGTGCTACATATCAGAGCCGACCGACAAAAGAATGAAGACATAAGCTTCACAAAAAGACCTCCAGCATCTAATCTGCAATGCCTCATAGAGCATTCAAAACAGTAGAAAGGTGAGAAACACAATTATGTAATAACAGGAAATATGCACACAACAACATTCTCACCACAACATATACCATAATTCAACCACAAAACAACACAATTCATAATTCATGCATCCATCACAAAGGCATATCAATCATGTTCAATACACTATCACCAACATATATATATATATATATCAACTCATCAATTCCATTCACAATTCCTACACATAATCAATCCATTCATGATTCATGCAAATGCACAGAGACCGACACAATGACTCTATGCAATGCAATGCGGTACCGTTCCATCCATCATTCTCATCATTAATTCACTCAGGAATTATTGGAATCATCACTTGTTACTTAGTGTAACTCCCCGTCGGGTAAACGATGTTCCCCGTTGCTTTAGGTCCTCTTTGTATAAGACACACGACGTTTATGGATCGCTTTAGGTCCTCTTTGTATAAGGCACACGATCCGATCGCTTTAGGTCCTCTTTGTATAAGGCACACGATCGTCTATAATGTCGCTTTAGGTCCTTTTGTATAAGGCACATGATTGTTACAATAGATTCCCTCTGGAATCGTTTAGTGGCTCACACCCCACAAGGGCACACGACATCACAAGAATGCATATCATGATGCTTGGAATACAATGACTCATGATAATCAAATGCATACACATATACAACCATGTATCCCATTCCAACCTCATGAATCATGCATCGAAATCAAAACCCAAAACAATGCATTTATTTGCCATAAGGCCACAAACCATCATCATAACATTTCAACACATGCATTCACATCATATAACAGCACACAAGTCATACATTATATATCAAAAGCATATCACATGATAACACATCAATCGCACACAATTACGACGATAAAAGTCGACAAAACGACACGTTTCCAAATTCCCGACACAATTAAATCAGCCACTAATATCAAAACCACTTTTATAAGAAAGAACATCTCATTTGCTTTCCATCGGTACCAAGAACGTCTCAATCCGAGTTACGGATCAAAAGGAACCGCATCGGACGCGAAATCGGGAAAGAAATCGCAAAACGGCAAAATTTTGCACCCTTGCAGGTCATATGCGTATTGCCCTGGGCCGTACGCGTATTGCCCAGCTCACTCGCCCATCCATACGCGTAATGCCCAAAGTGCTACGCGTATGAGCAGAGACTAATTTTTCTCCAAAAATTCCACTAAAAACCCAATACGCGTATTACCTCCCTCGTTACGCGTAATGCCATGCCCATTACGCGTACCATTACGCATTTCAGCAGAGGGCCATGAAAAATATGTTTCCATACGCGTAATGCCTCATTTTGCCCTTTCCATACGCGTATTGACCTACCCAATGCGCGTATTGCCTTGCCCGTTACGCGTATGGGCAGTGAGATCCCATAATTTTTCCTGCATAATTCTGCTACAGAAAAATCACCCAATTCCTCTCCAAATCTCATCTAAACATCAGCAAATTACCAATTGAATGCACAAAAACCTATATCTATCATGTATCAACAATTAGGAACCTTAAATCATGATTTCCGACACAAAAGTTGTATCCAATTCTCACAATCTCAACATATTAATTGTTGTAGTTCTTTATTCAATTCAACCAAACTCAAACAAATACATACATACATAATCATACACAAGCATAGAATAATCGAGTTCCGCACCCTTACCCGGTTAATCGTGTTTTGAAGTGTCGGTTGAATCGATTTCTTAAACTTCAAGTTTTTCCTCTTTTTCTTCTCTTCTTTCTCTTTTCCTTCTTTTCTTTCCTCCCTTACTATTTTCTCTCTTTTTTTCTCTCTAAGTTTCTAACTTAAGAAAAATAAGTAAAATGACCAAATTACCCCTGCACTCAAATAACTCGCAAACGCTCCCAAAACACGATAAAACATAATAACGATAAAAAATAATATATTGCCAAATAAAAGTCAAGAATAAAATAATATAAAAACAAAAATAATTAAATCGACTCGATTAAATAAATCTAACAAAACCCGGGGCGTTACAACTCTCCCCTACTTAGAAATTTTCGTCCTCGAAAATATTACCTGAGTCGAACAACTCTGGATACGATCCCCGCATCCGACTCTCCAACTCCCAAGTCAAATTGCCCTCAGCAGCGCCTCCCCACGCTACTTTCACAAGCGCAATATCCTTGCCTCTTAACCGCTTCAACTCGCGATCCAAAACCCTCATCGGTAATGCCTCAACCGTAAGGTTCTCCCTTGCCTCAACCTCATCCATCGGAATCACATGTGACGGATCCGGAACATACTTCCGAAGTTGTGAAACATGGAACACATCATGCAAATTCGAAATATTCGGTGGCAACGCCACCCGATAAGCCATAACACCCACTCCCGCGGATATCTGATAAGGACCAATAAACTGAGAAGTAAGTTTCTTCGACTTCAATGCACGCCCAACACCCGTCACTGGTGAAACTCTCAAAAATACATGATCGCCTTCTCGAAACTCAAGATCTTTCCTCCTTTAATCATGATAACTCTTCTGCCTACTTTGAGAAGCCTTCATCTTCTCACGAATAAGTTTCACCTTTTCCGTAGTTTGTTGAGCTAACTCCGGTCCAACCACCGAACTCTCACCAAATTCATTCCAACACAAAGGTGTTCGATATCTTCTTCCATACAACGCTTCAAAAGGGGCCATTCCAATACTAGAATGGAAACTATTGTTATACGTGAACTCAACCAACGAAAGATAACTATCCCAAGCACCACCTTGCTCAAGAACACAAGCTCTCAACAAATCTTCCAACGACTAAATATTTCTCTCGGTCTGACCATCCGTCTGAGGATGATAAGCAGAACTCAATCTCAACTTGGAACCTAACGCCTTTTGCAAACTTTCCCAAAATTTGGAAGTAAACCTCAGATCTCAATCTGAAACAATACACAACGGAACACCATGTAGCTTCACAGTCACACTGATATAAATCTCAGCCAACCTCTCCAAAGAAAAACTGATGTCAATCGGAATGAAATGCACTGATTTAGTCAGCATATCCACAACCACCCAAATGGCATTATGTCCCCTATGAGTATTCGGCAACCCTGTCACAAAATCCATAGAAATGTTGTCCCATTTCCACTCGGGAATATCCAACGCTTACAATAATCCACTAGGCTTCTGATGTTCTACCTTTGACTTCTGACACGTCAAACACGCATAAACAAACTGAGCCACATACCTCTTTAATCCGGACCACCAAAAGATCTTCTTCAAATCCTAATACAATTTATTAGCTCCCGGATGTATACTCAAACTACTTTGGTGTCCTTCCTCTAAAATCATCTTTTTCAATTCCGAATCATCAGGAATACAAATTCTACCACGGAATCTCAAAACTCCCTTATCATCCACTTTAAAGTCACCATTCACACATTTATCTCCAACCGTCATCAAATCAACAAATTTCACATCCAGCTTCTGTTTCTCGCTAACGGTCGACAGAAAATCATTAGTGACCTTTAACATACCAAGCCTCACGCTATCACATGTCAATTCACACACCAAACTCAAATCCCTAAATTCTTCCAAAAGTTCCCACTCTTTAACCATCAAAGCAGACATATGCAAAGATTTTCGGCTTAACGCATCGGCTACCACATTAGCTTTACCAGGATGGTAATTCAAGCTAAAATTGTAGTCCTTCAAAAATTCCAACCATCTCCGTTTCCTCATATTCAACTCTTTCTGATAAAACAAGTATTTAAGACTCTTATGATCACTAAAGACTTCGAACCTTGCACCATAGAGATAATGTCTCCAAATTTTCAACACAAAAACCACCGCCGCTAATTCCAAATCATGAGTAGGATAATTCTTCTCATGAACCCTCAATTGCCTCGAAGCATAAGCCACAACCTTACCTTCTTACATCAACACTCCACCTAAACCAATCAAAGACGCATCACAATACACCACAAACGGTTCACTAGGATTCGGTAAGATCAAAATCGGAGCTGTAGTCAATCTTCTCTTCAGCTCACTAAAACTTTCCTCACACTGAATATCCCAAATAAACGCTTTACCTTTACAAGTTAGCTGGGTCAAAGGAAGTGCTAACTTGGAAAAGCCTTCAATGAATCTTCGATAATATCCAGCTAAACCCAAAAAGCTTCTAATTTCAGTGACAGATTTAGGAGCCTCCCATTGTAGAACTGCATCTACTTTGGATAGGTCCACAACAATATCATTACCTGAAATCACATGCCCAAGAAAACTCACTTCATACAACCAGAACTCACACTTGGACAACTTGGCATAAAGTCTCTTCTCCTTCAAAATGTGCAATACAATACGCAAATGCTTCGCATGCTCCTCCCGGGACTTAGAATAAATCAAGATGTCATCAATAAACACAACAACAAATCGATCCAAATGCTCATGGAAAATACAATTCATATACTCCATAAACACACCCGGCGCATTAGAAACCCCGAACGACATCACGGGATATTCGTAATGTCCGTATCGTGTCCTAAAAGCCGTCTTCTGAATATCTTCCACTTTCACTCTAATCTGATGATAACCTGACCTCAAATCAATTTTACTAAACACACACGCACCTACCAACTGGTCCATCAGATCATCAATTCTCGAAAGAGGATATTTATTCTTAATCGTCACCTTATTCAGCTGGCGATAATCAATACACAATCGCATACTTCCATCTTTCTTCTTCACCAATAAAACTGGAGCACCCCAAGGCGATACACTCGGCCTCACAAACCTTTTTTCTAACGATTCATTCAACTGCTTCTTCAACTCAACCAACTCGGATGCCGACATACGATAAGGTGCCATAGATACAGGTCTAGTACTAGGAACTAGATCTATAGAAAACTCCACCTCTCTTTCTGGCGGCACATCAGAAATATCCTCCGGAAACACCTCTGGAAAATCACGCACAACTGGAAACACATCAATTTCAACTTGACTATCGACTTCCAATGATGCAAACAACCCGAACAACTGAGCTTCATCCACCAAAATTTTCTTCAACTCTTTGGTAGATAAGAAACTCGATTCCTTGTCTTCTTCAAGAGAAGGAAATCGTACCAACTTATGATAACAATCGATATGAACTCAATTGAACTGCAACCAATTCATTCCCTGAACCACGTCTAAACCCTCCAACGGCAGAGACACCGAATCCATATCAAAATCCTTACCATAAATGGTCAAAGGACAACTTAAATAAACCAAAGAAGTAGTTACTGACCCCATTGTTGGAGTATCGGTAACCATCTCTCCACCCATCGATGACAACAAGAGATTCAAATGTTGCACACACTTAGACGAAATAAACGAATGAGTCGCTCCGATATCAATAATAGCAACTAAAGGCATACTATTAATAAAACAAGTACCTCTGATCATACGATCCGCACTAGTAGTCTGAGTTCCTGCCAATGCAAACACTTTCCCTCCAGCTTGAGCTTGCTTTGGTTTCGGACACTTCGTACTAACATGACCAGGTTCACCACAGTTGAAACACTTCACCACATTCCTCTTGCAATCAGCTGCGACATGTCCCAAACCTCCACAATTGGAACACTTCCTCATATCCTTTTTACATTCAAACTGACGATGTCCTAAGTCACCACACCTAAAACATCTCAGAGGATTATACATACCTCCCCCACTTGGCCTTTTCGCAAAATTAGCCCTTTGCTTTCCCTTGTCAGCTGGTGCCACATAAGGATCACCACGAAATGGTTGCTTTCCTTTCCTTCCGTTCACACTCTTATAATGAATAGAACGAGCCTTGCTATCCTCCTCATAAATTCTACAACAATCCACCAAATCCAAAAACCTCCTAATTATTTGATAACCAATTGCCTTCTTGATCTCGAGACGCAACCCGTTCTCAAACTTCACACATTTGGAAAACTCTGCAGTTGCTTCAGCATAATGTAGCAGTGTAATCAACAACAGACATGTTACCCTATTTCAACTCCAAGAACTCTATCTCTTTCTTTCCTCTAACATCTTCAGTAAAATACTTCCTCAAAAACTCACCGCTAAACAAAGCCCAAGTGACAACTTCACCTGCAGCTTCCCACACCTGACGCAAACTAACCCACCAATCATCAGCCTCCTTCTGCAACATATGAGTACCCAGTCTCACCTTCTGTTCCTCAGCACATTCCATCACTCGAAAGATTCTTTAAATCTCCTTAAGCCAAATCTGAGCACCATCAGGATCATGTCTTCCTTTGAAGACAGGCGGTTTGTTCTTCCTGAACTCATCATTCCCACCAGCATTAGGTGCACCCCGAACAGCCTGAGCCATAGCTTGCATAGCAGCAGCAAGAGCAACATCATTCCTACCAGCCATATTCTGTTCATATCCAATAATAGTAACTATGGTTAAACAAACAGCTCGACCGAATACAAATGTCGCACAACAACCAACTTGGTCACAATGACCGACACGGACTGGCATGGACTGACACAAACTGGCTCTGATACCACTTAATGCAACACCCCCAATTTATACCCCAAGTAATTAAAGCGATAACAAATAATCAAAGTATAATTAAAACATTCATGGCATAGACTGGGACGTCACATCAATTGTAACGAAATACTATAACCTGCTCATATAGACATGCAACTCTCAGGCAGCAACACAAACAGAGGAACTCAGTTCCTAACACCCACACTTCAGATACAGAATAAAAGCGGAAAATCTGCAACTAAAATCTCGTATATATAAACCTAAAGGTTCGTCTGTCATATAAAGAGTCATACATGTACAATCCAAAAAGATATATATACATAATACACCTAATCACATAACGATCTCCCGACTACCCGGTGCTACATATCAGAGCCGACCGACAAAAGAATGAAGACATAAGCTTCACAAAAAGACCCCCAGCATCTAATCTGCAATGCCTCATAGAGCATTCAAAACAGCAGAAGGGTGAGAAACACAATTATAATATAATTGCATACAATTACGTAATAACAGGAAATACGCACACAAAAACATTCTCACCACAACATATACCATAATTCAACCACAAAACAACACAATTCATAATTCATGCATCCATCACAAAGGCATATCAATCATGTTCAATACACTATCACCAATATATATATATATATATATATATATATATATATATATATATATATATATATATATATATATATATATATATATATATATATATCAACTTATCAATTCCATTCACAATTCCTACACATAATCAATCCATTCATGATTCATGCAAATGCACAGAGACCGACACAACGACTATATGCAATGCAATGCGGTACCGTTCCATCCATCATTCTCATCATTAATTCATTCAGGAATTATTGGAATCATCGCATGTTACTTAGTGTAACTCCCCGTCAGGCGAACCATGTTCCCCATCGCTTTAGGTCCTCTTTGTATAAGGAACACGACGTTTATGGATCACCTTAGGTCCTCTTTGTATAAGGCACACGATCCGATCGCTTTAGGTCCTCTTTGTATAAGGCACGCGATCGTCTATAACGTCGCTTTAGGTCCTCTTTGTGTAAGGCACACGATCGTTACAGCAGATTCCCTCTGGAATCGTTTCGTCGCTCACACCCCACAAGGGCACAGACATCACAAGAATGCATATCAAGATGCTTGGCATACAATGACTCATGACAATCAAATGCATACACATTTACAACCATGTAACCCATTCCAACCTCAAGAATCATGCATCGAAATCAAAACCCAAAACAATGCATTTATTTGCCATAAGGCCACAAACCATCATCACAACATTTCAACACATGCATTCACATCATATAACAACACACAAGCCATACATTATATATCAAAAGCATATCACATGATAACACATCAACCGCACACAATTATGACGATAAAAGTAGACAAAATGACACGTTTCCAAATTCCCGACACAATTAAATCAGCCACTAATATCAAAACCACTTTTATAAGAAAGAACATCTCATTAGCTTTCCATCGGTACCAAGGACGTCTCAATCCGAGTTACGGATCAAGAGGAACCGCATCGGACGCGAAATCGGGAAAGAAATCGCGAAATGACAAAATTATGCACCCTTGCTGGTCATATGCGAATTGCCCTAGGCCATACGTGTATTGCCCAGCTCACTCGCCCGTCCATACGCGTAATGCCCAAAGTGCTACGCGTATGAGCAGAGACTGATTTTTCTCCAAAAATTCCACTAAAAACCCCGTACGCGTATTACCTCCCTCGTTACGCGTAATGCCTTGCCCCTTACGTGTACCATTACGCATTTCAGCAGAGGGCCGTGAAAAATAGGTTTTCATACGCGTAATGCCTCATTTCGCCCTTGCCATACGCGTATTGACCTACCCAATACGCGTATTGCCTTGCCCGTTACGCGTATGGGCAGCGAGAACCCAGAATTTTTCCTGCATAATTCTGCTACGAAAAAATCACCCAATTCCTCTCCAAATCTCATCTAAACATCAGTAAATTACCAATTGAATGCACAATAACCTATATCTATCATGTATCAACAATTAGGAACCTTAAATCATGATTTCCGACACAAAAGTTGTATCCAATTCTCAGAATCTCAACATATTAATTGTTGTAGTTCTCTATTCAATTCAACCAAACTCAAGCAAATACATACATATATAATCATACACAAGCATAGAACAATCGAGTTCCGCACCCTTACCCGATTAATCGTGTTTTGAAGTGTCGATTGAATCGATTTCTTAAACTTCAAGTTTTTCCTCTTTTTCTTCTCTTCTTTCTCTTTTCCTTCTTTTCTTTCCTCCCTTACTATTTTCTCTCTTTTTTTCTCTCTAAGTTTCTAACTTAAGAAAAATAAGTAAAATGACCAAATTACCCCTACACTCAAATATCTCGCAAACGCTCCCAAAACGCAATAAAACATAATAACGATAAAAAATAATATATTGCCAAATAAAAGTCAAGAATAAAATAAAATAAAAACAAAAATAATTAAATCGACTCGATTAAATAAATCTAACAAAACCGAGGGCGTTACACCCCTCCCCCCAGATCCTCTTTTTATCACTTTTTTCATATTTTTATTATTTTTCATATTATTTTTAATGATTTGAAAAATTAATAACTCTCCCAATTTTAATTATTTTGTATTGGTTCTATTTGCAAAAAATCACAAAAATATTGAAATAGTTTATTCCACAAAAAAAATAAGTTTATATTATTTATTTAATATAATTAGTATTTTTGTGAATAAATTCATTTTTAGTTGTTTTTCAACATTTTAAAAGTGAATGTTCATCTTGAAAATCAAAACCAAATGAGTTTTAATTCATCTTGTGATTAAAACCTCACTTTTTAAACATTAACCAAAAATCACAAGTTGTTTATTCAAGCTTATTTGGTATTTTATCATTTTTTGTTGATTTTCTTTAAGGAATTTACTTTTAAAATGATGAAATTAGGGTTTTGATTGATTTCACCTTCAACAAATCTTTTTCAAACACCCTGGGCCTCTAATAGAGTGTAAGACCCAATCCCTATTTGAAACCAAAAAGTTTGGGCCTCAGTCATTGTATAAGACCCACAGTGTTTTCAAAAATCTCGGCGCGATCGCCAGTTCAAAAAATAAATCATCTGGGCCTCTCCTCGAGCTATAAGACCCATTCAAAAACATTTTGGGCCTCTAATAGATTGTAAGACCCAATCCCCTTTTAACCAAAACCATTTTGGGCCTCAGACATTGTATAAGTCCCTCTGCGTTAAAAGAAAAACATCTGCGCGATCGCCGTTTTCAAACAAATAACCCTGGGCCTCTCCATGAGCTGTAAGCCCCACCACTTGTATAAAAATAAACCTTTGGGCCTCCTGAGAGAGTGTAAGACCCATCCCTTTGTACAGAAAACCTTTTCGGGCTTAGTCACTTGTATAAGTCCCTGTACAAATTCAAAACAATAGTGCAATCACTGATAAAACCTCGGGCCTCTGCTTGACCTGTAAGCCCCGACAACCATTTTAAAGCACTTTCCCCTTTGATTTTGAATTCAACTATATTGTTGTTTTCAATCTTTCTTTGTTAAGCAACTAACCCGACAGCATGGAAGCTCTACAACCGAGTAAGTGTTTATCCGCTTTCGTTTAATGTTTTCATATATATAACTGTATTGTGGGGCTGCTCACTATAAATATTCTTTCACAAACCTTTATATACATGTCAAATATCTACCATGTAATACTAGTATAGCTATTTAGAATTATCCCCGGCAACTACGTCTAGCACTAGGTAAAGCCCTGTTGATCACTCTTAAATGCAGATAAAACTAGATCCCACATAGGATTACCAGATACAGTCTTACCTCCTCTTGGGGTTAAACAATATGGAGACGTGAAAGACAGCATACTCGGTGAACCCTTTCTCAGACTGTCACCCTTAGAAATTGTCAAAGAAACTCTAACTCCCCAGAGATGATCTTTTCTCCGTGAATGGTATCTCTTGAGTTTCTTCCAAATTCTCGAACTTTCCTGGCTTGATCTATTCTCTGTGAATAGCCTGTCGTGAATTTCTCAAGGTTTGGGGACCCACAGGCTTCTTAAAAGCATCCCCGCCTCCTCTTGGGCGTTTTACAAGGACCCGTCGGCTTCTTAGAAGTTTTCACAACCTCCTCTTAGGCTTTGTATAATGATTCTTCCTCAGTGAAGAGAGCCTCCTCTTGGGCTTCGTACAAATTGTCCCTTCGGCTTCTTAAAAGTTTCCTGCCTCCTCTTAGGCTTTGTACAAATTGTCCCGACGACCTCTTAAAGGTATAAGAACATAAACTAGTTATCTTAGTAGAGCAGTCTTTCAAAAGAGTCTAGATCTTCATCCATTAACATACCAGCCTTCTCTCAGGCATCAAACAACATGCCTTCGCTATCTGAGAATCTACTTCTCAAACACCAGTAGACTTGAACAGTCTCAATACCCTTGGGATTTTCCATTTCCTTAAAGAACAGGAAATAACACTGATCCTTCGATCACAACCTTACTCATAATCTTTCTCTTCATAAGAACTGATTTTCTCTTTTATCCCACACACCGGACCTGTCACTCAACTGAAACAGCCACCAGCACAAGTAGCCTCCTCTTGGGCTTTGTACAAATGATTCTCCCCAGCGGAGCTAACCCTTTTAGCCTCCATCTCGGGCTTCGTACGAGATACAAAACACTCTCTTGTTGAGTATAAAAGACTCTCTTGTTGAGTCACCAATCTTTTAGCTTCCGTCTTGGGCTTCGTACAAGACACAAAAAACACTCTCTTGTTGAGTATAAAAGACTCTCTTGTTGAGTCACCTAACCTTTTAGCCTCCATCTCGGGCTTCATACGAGATACAAAACACTCTCTTGTTGAGTATAAAAGACTCTTTTGTCGAGTCTCCAACCCTTTTAGCCTCCGTCTTGGGCTTCGTACAAGACACAAAAACACTCTCTTGTTGAGTATAAAAGACTCTCTTGTTGAGTCAGTCCCCTTTTACCCTCCGTCTTGGGCTTCGTACGAGACACATAATCACTATCTTGTTGAGTATAAAAGACCCCGGTTGAGTCAATCAACCTTTTAACATCAAAGTTGTGCCTTGCTCACAACATACAAACATCAACAACTCCTCTTTAGAGATGACAAATTCTCTCTCAGTCCGGACCCTTTAGCTTCACATCCCGGGCTTTGAACAAGATACAAATAGACCCTTCAGCTTCACATCTTGGGCTTTGAACAAGATAGAAACACCTTTCGCTTCACGTCTTGGGCTTTGAACAAGACACCCAAACAACCTTTTTTTTGCTCCAACAGAATAGGAGGAACTACGATCGCTCTGATTTCCCTATTTTGTTAAACGGGAATACGTAGGCATAAGATTGTTAAATCTTAACGAGCATACTAATCAAAAACCTAAAATTCCATGTATCAACTCCCAAAAGCACCAAATCTTAACGTCTTACCAAAAACCCCACAAATGGTCCAAATATTCTATTCTTAACAAAATAACCGAGGAGAGGCCCACAACTTAATAGCATCTGTAAACCAACAGTTTTGACTGTTTAACATCAGTTTCCAAGCAGGGTTAATTGGAGACATCTATTTCCCTTCCTTCATCAGCTTCAATAGGATAAAAAATGAATCGAACTGTAGTACCCAAGCGATTGTGACTCAGGACCACAAAAATCGCACTACAGAAAAATGGCGCCCACCGTGGGGCTTACTTCTCTTTCTTACAATCTTCGGTAGAAACCTTAAGTTCAGAAATGCCATAGCAAGGGCGACTTCACTAGGGACAACCATTCTTTCTTCTATCTCTTACGATGAAATTCAAAGTTCACTGAAATGGCAACTCTGCCGGGGAGCCATTGTCTGTTAGGATCATAAGACTAAAGGTCTAGGATGATTAAGACAAATATATATACTACTTTTCCTAATTGATATATGTGTTTATATTTCTACTAATGGGAATGCGTGTGATGCCGCATGTGGAAAGATTGAGTATACACCTAAGGTAGGAGATGGCAATGTGGGTAATCTTGCGGGGAGTGAATCCCAGTTAAGAGTCCCCGATCGACCATCAAAGTCAGTGGAGACTCCCTTTGCAGATACATTGCCTATACGACTTCAGTTGTTGAAAGTAGTGTGGTCGACTGGGTTATCTGAGAAGCTGAGGTTTTTAGTAGACTTAAGCCATTTTGTAGTGCGGAAGCTATCAGAAATAGTTGTCACGCGATACTACCCTCATCTGAGGCCACTCTAGGATACATCAGCTCACTGGCGATCCGCTTTCTGTTGTTATCCCAAGAGGGGTCAATGAGTTTGTGGACAGGTACAAAAATCACCAGTATAAACCTTTTGGGGGGGGGGGGGTAGAGCCTTGACTTCATGACACCGACCCTTTGACCCCATGTTTTTTCTATGTTTTTGTGTGCTGCATTCATACATTCATTAAAAAAACATTAAAACAAAAAAAAATCTTCTCTTCTAGTCTCTCTTTTTCAAACTAAACTAAGACAATGATTGCAAATGTCAGCGAAAAAGATTGCACTAATGGATTTCGGTAGAAGTAAAACTCATAAGTACACCTTCAAGGTTCCAAAACTAGAGGATTTAAGAGGGTTGGCAAGGATGATAACCAACCCTGAGGCTTTCAGAGCTAAATATGGAGGATTGCTGTCCTTGTTAAGGGTCTATGTAATTGAAGGAATCCTGTCTACACTAATCCAGTTCTACGATCCGGTCTATCACTGTTTCACATTCCCGGATTATCAACTAGAACCAACGCTGGAGGAATACTCTCACCTGACTGATCTACACATTACTGATCAAGCTCCATTTCCTGGACTGGAAGAAATTCCAAAGGATCAAACCATTGCAAGAGAAATCTATTTGGACGAGTCAGAAGTCAGGACTCACATGACCACTAAGGGTGGAATCCAGGATTTACCAACCCAGTTCTTGACAAAGAAAGCCCTATATTTTGCTAGTATAGGGAACGTGGCCGCTTTGGAGAGCATCTTTGTTTTGCTTACCTACGGGTTATTTTTGTTTCCCAACATCGATAACTTTGTAGATATCAACACCATTAAGATTTTTCTGATTGGAAACCCTGTACCAACTCTGCTCGCATATGCTTATCATTCGGTACGCTCAAGGAATTTGTATAGCGGACGAATGATCACATGTTGTGTACCCCTGCTGTACAAATGGTTCACTTCCCACTTGCCCAAGTCTGCTGTATTTTGGGATCAAAAGAATACTATACGTTGGTCGCAGAGAATCATGTCTCTTGCCAACTCTGACATCCATTAGTACAATTAAATCTATGATAGGATCAGGATCATTGACCGTTGTGGAAATTTCCCAAATGTACCCCTTATAGGAACTAAGGGAGGAATCAACTATAATCCAATTCTCGTTCGTCGTCAATTCGGATACCCGATGAGGCATATCCCACGTAATGCTCATCTGGAAGGTCTTTTCTTCAAGGAATGAGAAAATGACAAAGCACTAAAGACAGAAATAGTGCATGCCTGGAAACAAGTTTATAGGAAAGGACGAGAGTCTCTAGGGAAACCGGACTGTGTCTCGGTGGAGCCTTATCTCCATTGGGTACAAACTAGAGCTCTCAAGCTGAGGATGCCTTACCCTCGTTAGGAAGTTCTTCCATTAAGGGAATCTGCCCTTTATTTTATGTCTGAGACGAAAAAACTTCAGGTTACTCTCAGTAAAGTTCAGCAGGAAAAGAGGGCTTGGAGGAACAAGTACCGCATTCTCAATGTGGAGTGCAAGAAAATACAGTAGCTGTTAAGTGAAAAGGATGCTCTGATTGAGATTTTAGAGCAACATGCTGTAGAGAATTAGGATGACCAGAGGAATTTGCTTGCTCTTTTCACTTGGCAAAGGAATGACAACCCGACAACGACCGAAGAGCCCCGGTCAAAGAAATGGAAAATACCAGAATCAGCACCTGATCTCTCCTCAGAGAGGACTCAAGATCCATAAGCTTAGATTTTCATTTACAGCACTTTGTAATCTACTGTATTTCCATTTCCGCAATCCTTTGAATTCAATAAAATGGGGTTTCCCCAGTGTTTGATATTTGCAATCCAATTGTCGAAGTTTATTTTGATTAAACAAAAAAATGTACAGTTAATATAATAATGGCATTCATCATTCTCACATAACGCATTCTTCTTACCTACGAATCTCACATTTGCGTCTCGATTCTAGAGTCAAACTGTCTCATTCGTACAATACTCGGGCCAATCTTCAAAAAAAGATGAATGATCTCGAGGAAGAGAACAGAGAGTTGAGAGAAGAGATCGACACTCTGAAAGAGGATCTGAGAAAGCTTCATAACGACATGCAAGCTCTAGCAGAAGCTCAGATGCAGCAACAAAGGACTATGATCTCAGAGATCACATCAACGCTCGTAGTGGAGAAGTATGATTCTAGGTACAGAATGCCGAAAGATCATCCCTGGGGAATGCCACTTAACTATATCCCGGAAGGATATATTCCGCCAATCACTGAAGATCCGGAAACTTCAACAGGAGCCGCTGGGCCTGAAGGTTACAAACTTCGGGAAAACGAAGATGCCAGGGGCATACCAACAACTCCTGAAGGTTACAAACTTCGGGAGGCACCAAGATCTGCTGCCGTAGTAACGGTACCGCCCCCTGTGGTGCACACTGTCCCGGAAGGACAAATTCCACTAATACCTTAAGGAAGAAGGGAAAGTATGTTCGACAGAATAGATGAGTTCCAGGAACAGTTCCTGGAGATGCAGAAAGAACTACAAGCTCATCGCGGTCAGGATTTATTTGGATAGGACGCTGCGGACCTTTGTTTGGTCCCCGATGTGAAGGTTCCGCACAAATTTCAAGTAACCGAGTTTGAAATGTACAAGGCCAACTTTTGCCCTCAAAGCCATTTGGTGATGTACGCTCGGCGGATGTCAGCTCAGACAAAGAACCAGGAGCTACTGATTCACTACTTCCAAGATAGTTTAAACGGTGCCGCACTCAAATGGTACATGGGTTTAAACCGCACTGAGATCAGCACTTTCAGAGACCTTGGTGTTGCCTTCGTTCAACAATATAAATACAATTTGAACATGGCAGTAGACATAGATCAACTCCGATCAATGTCACAAAAAGACAAGGAGACTTTTAAAGAGTACGCTCAAAGATGGCGTGAAATTGCCATCCAGATTTTTCCACCTCTTGAGGAAAAAGAGATGACAAAGATTGTCTTAAAAACCTTGAGCTCATTTTACTACAACAGAATGGTTTCCAGTGCACCCAGTGACTTCACCGAAATGGTGGGCATGGGAGTTCGTCTTGAGGAAGCCGTCCGAGAAGGACGTTTAGTAAAAGACGCTTTATCATCAAGCAGTACAAAACAATACGATAGTGCTCTCCTTAAGAAAAAAGAGCATGATATTGGGAATATCTCTCTCGGAAAGCAATGGCGACGATATCAACCAGTAGCAGCTGTAACTCCTGCTATCAATCCTACGCCTGTTCCTACGTATCAACCTCAGGTTGCTCAGAGCCAACCTAATCATCAGCAATTTCAGCAAAGGACACAACAGTCTCTTCAGCAGACTCGTCCTCCATAGAACATCAACCGTGCAACACGACCACCAGGGTTTGATCCTATACCTGTGTTATACGCAGAACTGTTTCCCTTATTACTGGTCAAGGGGAATGTCCAAAACAAGTTTCCTCTTACAGTACCGGAAAATCCTCATTTTTGGTTCAAAACGGATCAGACTTGTCCTTATTATCACCAGTGTGATATTTGCTCTAAGAACAATCAGGGATGTTCTGTGGTGCAAGCAGCTCTACAAGAACAATTGGATCTCGGATGGATCCAGGAGCATCGAGTTCGTGGAGTTAACATGACTTACATGAGTTCCAACATCATTCAGAACCATGACATCCGTACGATGAATGTCAACTTGGTGGCAATGCACTCAAGGCAAATCCAGTATCATAATTTACCGCGACACGGTTACAATTCCTATCTGAATTGCTCGGTAAACAAACAGGGATGCTCTTTTGTACAAGAGGCCCTCCAGCATCAGATGGATCTTGGGTGGATCTAGGACTACCATGATAGAAATCAGTATCAAGTGAATATGATTCAAATCTTCGATATTCGTTTGATGAATACCAGCTTGGTGGAGTTGCACGCTACACAAGTCCAACTCAGTTTTCTTACTTCACATGATTATCTGAGCTGTAAAGTATGTTGTGAGAGTAACCAAGGGTGTGCTTTCGTTCAAAGAACTTTGCAACACTTGTTATCTATATGGATGAAGAAACGCAACAAATCAGTGTGGTTGACGGGAACCCTACTCGGCATCAGAGTCAGGATGTCTGATCTACGGAAACAGATCTAGTGAGGTTACACTGCATTCAAAGCGGACGTGGCCAGGTGCCACCGCATAACTACGAGCGCTGTAGGGTCTGCTCAGAAAATAATCAAGGATGTTACCTCGTGCGAGCAGCTCTTCAGGGTTAGTTGGACCATAAAGAGATTCGACCGTGTCCATGTTTTGGGTCCATCAACTGGAAGCCAGACTATTTTGCTGATCAAATCAAAGATGTTATCGTAATTTCTGATCATGAGAGGACCAAAGATGTTTGTACCATCATCCCTCTACTTGACGAATCGAAAGTTCCTAACCAGGAATTAATTGAAGTTATTTACGACAGTCAGAAAAATCAGAAGGTTCCTGTAGTTATCTATCTGCCAGGACTAGTGCTGTTTGAATCAACTAAGGCTATCGCTTACAAATACGGTGCAACAACAGTCGTGAATGGAAAGGATATTCTATTACCCTCTGTCGTGAATATTGCAGACATCAGTCGAGTAACAAGGAGTGGCCGAATCTTCAACAGAGGAGTTGGAGAACCTAACAGAGAAAAGGAACCTGAAACAGAAGTTCCCAATCCACCAGTCGGTCAATCCAGTAATCCCGACCTTTCAAAAAACAAAGATGAGATGCTGAAGCTCATCCAAAGGAGTGAATATAACATTGTTGATCAGCGGTTACAAACTCCTTCAAAGATCTCGGTGTTATCACTTTTACTCAGTTCCGAAGCCCACAGAGAGGGTCTACAGAAAATCTTGAGCAGGCCTTTGTGGAACAGGATGTGTCAATACGACAATTCGATAGCATCGTCTCTAACATCACTTCCTGCAACAACTTGGGATTTAGTGATGAGGAATTGCCAGGAGAAGGCAAAAGCCACAACATGGCGCTCAATATCACAGTTAACTGCCAGGACGATGCCTTAGCCAGCGTACTGGTAGATACTGGATCGACTCTCAACGTCATGCCGAAGTCCACTCTAATACAACTATCATTCAAAGGACCTCCGATGAGAGGCAGTGATGTCACCGTCAAAGCATTTGACGGATCCAAGAAAACAGTTATCGGCGAAGTCGACCTTCCCATAACTATCGGTCCTCACACTTTCCAAGTCACTTTCCAGGTCATGGACATCCGGGCAACATATAGCTGCTTATTAGGAAGACTTGGATACACCAGGCTGGGGCAGTAACTTCGACGCTTCACCAAAAACTGAAGTTTTTCAAGAATGACCAACTCGTCACGGTTTGTGGAGAACAAGCCCTGATCGCAAGTAACCTTTCATTATCTACTTGTGTAGAACTCGAGGAGGTTGTTGGGACTCAGTTCCAAGCGCTTTCGGTGAGCAATGAGGATCAACTAGATAAAGGAACATCGATTTCCTCATACAAAGATGCTCTCAAAGTAATCGAGAGCAACAACGCAAAAGGATGGGGACAACTTGTCATTCCTACTGATAATAAAACAAAGAAGGGTCTTGGTTTTTCTACAACCTGTACCCAGACTGTCGCTAACGGTGAAAGTCTTCATCCCATTCTGAACTTCTTCCATAGTGGAGGTTTCCTTCACCCAGTGTCTCAAGAAGTACATACCATCAACGAGGGAGATTCCTCCGACAGAGATGAAGAATGGGAGTCCTATCTTAACAAGGACGGTTATATGTCTCAGGAAGAGGTGCCTACGCCATTTTTCTATCCCGCACAGAGTCCGAGATTTATACCAAGGTCAGATGTCGAAATGATATATGGAGATTGTGATCCAGAAGGATGCCGTGCTCCACCCAACTCATTAGTGGAGGACGCTCCGATGAAATACAACTTTAACCACGACTATTATGGCCCAATGGATGGCCTGCCTATCTGGAAGCCGTACGCAGGAGACTTGGGGCAAGAAAATCAGCCGAACAATGAAAATCAGCTGAGAATCATTTAAAATAATACCTGCGTCCCCACCAGGTCATGGGGTCAACACTCAGGTCATTCAGAAAATATCCAGTGCGACGATGAATTTGCAAAGTTTGCAGCACTAGAATTCATCAACTATGCCTTTCCTGAGGTCAACGTCATCGAGAGAGATGACTCCTTCAGTTCAAAGAAGTGTGGGACACCTTAGGACAACCAAGTGGCAAATACGACTTCTTGGTCAAGTAAGTTGCTCCTAAAAGCTCTCGTATCAGGCTCGAGGACATCCAGCCAACTAGATGGGGAGACATACCTGAGAGCACAAATACTCTACAAAATACAATCGAGGAATCCTCCTATGACAACTCTGCATGGGAGATAGATTCCAATGATCCTGCTCCACCAGAAATCAGCGTTATTTCTGAAGACAAATCAAGGAAGATACCAGACTTTGTGATTCACCGAGGAGTTCGCCGCCAATGGGTTGTAGTCGAAGTTCCGAAGATTGTTCATAAGTCAAAGTAATTGTCGTCTTTATCTTAACCTTTCACCCTGCCCAGGTGAAACAGATGTTTTGATAGGGCTTATTTTCTGTAAATATCCCTCTTCGCTTTGCCCAAAGCGACAGAGTTTTGTTTTATAGGGCAGTAGTTTCAAGAATCGACTTGTTCATAAATAAAATAACGTCATTCTGTAATTTCCGCATTAATTGTTGTTTTCTCTTTTTGCTTTTCTCAGAAAATGGTAATCCTAAAAAACATTTCGAATAATAAAAACAAAAAACACACTGCACACACTCTTGCATTTTCTCCATCTCTTCTAAACACAAATCATCACATCATGCAGATTGCTTGCTTTAAACCCCATTGAAACATACGATCCGATGCCTTCTCCCAACTTTGAGTTCCCGGTAGTTAAGGCTGAAGAAGAAGATGACGAAGAAATTCTAGAAGAGATCTCCCGATTACTCAGACAAGAGGAAAGGTCCATTAAACCTCACAAAGAGCCATTGGAAACGGTCAACTTGGGCTCAGAGGAAAAGAGAAAAGAAGTCAAGATTGGGGCACTGCTCAGTCCAACTGTCAAAGAAAGTTTGACAAAGCTTCTCAAAGAGTTTCCCGATTTATTCGCTTGGTCCTATCAGGACATACCAGGGTTAGATACCAGCATTGTGGATCATCATCTACCGTTAAGGTTAGAATGCCCGCCAGTAAAACAGAGGTTGAGACGGACTCATCCAGACATGGCCATCAAAATCAAAGAGGAAGTACACAAACAGATTGACGCGGGTTTTCTCGCCACGTCAGAATATCCTCAATGGCTAGCTAACATAGTGCCAGTTCCGAAAAAGGACGAAAAGGTCAGAATGTGTGTGGACTACAGAGATCTAAACAAGGCTAGTCCAAAGGACGAATTTCCTTTGCCACACATTGACATGCTGGTAGACAGTATAGCAACGTTGAAAGTTTTCTCCTTCATGGATGGATTCTCGGGCTATAATCAGATCAAAATGGCGCCGAAAGACATGGAGAAAACCTCCTTCATCACCCCATGGGGGACCTTTTGTTACAAGGTAATGCCGTTCGGTTTGAAGAATGCCGGGGCGACCTATCAAAGGGCAATGACTACTCTTTTTCGATGATATCGAGGTATATATCGATGATATGATTGTCAAATCTAAAACAGAGGAGGATCATGTGACCCACCTGTCAAACTATTCGAGCAGCTGAGAAAGTACAAACTCCGCTTGAATCCCAACAAATGCACCTTCGATGTCAGTTTAGGGATACTTTTAGGGTTCATCGTCAGCCAGAAAGGAATTGAGGTTGATCCTGACAAGGTCAAGGCCATTCGAGAAATGCCTTCTCCGCGGACTAAAAAACAAGTCAGGGGATTCCTGGGACGTTTGAATTACATTTCCAGATTCATATTCCTCATGACCGCGACATGTGCGCCGATTTTCAAATTACTCAAAAAAGATCAGGACTGCATTTGAAAAGAAGACTGTCAAACCGCCTTCGACAGAATCAAGGAATACCTGTTGAACCCGCCAATTCTATCATCTCCAATGGAAGGAAGACCACTAATCATTTACCTAACAGTCTTGGAAGACTCAATGGGTTGTGTACTTGGCCAACAAGACGAAACCAAAAGGAAAGAGTCTGCCATTTACTATTTGAGCAAGAAATTCACCGACTGCGAGACTCGATACACTATGCTCGAGGAAACTTGTTATGCTCTGGCTTGGGCAGCCAAACGTATTCGCCAGTATATGATTCGTCACACTACTTGGTTAATCTCTGAAATGGATCCAATCAAGTATGTTTTTGAAAAACCTGCTCTCACGGGAAGGATTGCTTGTTGGTAGATGTTGTTATCAGAATATGACATAGAGTACCATGCTCAGAAAGCCATCAAGGGAAGTGTTTTAGCCGATCATTTGGCTCATCAACCGATTGACGATCAGGAATCATTCGGATTTGACTTCCCAGACGAAGATGTCTTGTATTTGAAAATGAAAGACAACAATGAACTGCTACCCAGTGAAGGGCCAGAACCAGGTTCCCAATGGGGACTTATCTTTAACGGAGCTGTCAATCATTATGGAAACAGAATTGGGGAAATCATCATAACACCTCAGGGTACCCACATTCCTTTCACCGCCAGACTTACATTCAAGTGTGCAAACAACGAGGGCGAATATGAAGCTTGTATCATGGGTCTCAAAGATGCGATCGACTTAAGGATCAAGAACTTGGATGTATATGGCGACTCAGCCCTGGTTATCAATCAGATCAAAGGAGATTGGAACACATACCAATCAGGTTGATCCCTTACAAAGACTACGCAAGAAGGTTGTTACCCTTCTTCAACAAAATCGAGTTCCATCATATCCCTCATGAAGAGAATCACATGGCTGATGCCTTGGCCACTCTCTCTTCCATGATTAGTGTAGGTCAATGGAACGACGTACCTAAGATTGACATAATGTGCCTAGAACGGCCCGCTTACATCTTCACGATCGAAGCAGTCATCGACGACAAACTTTGGTATCACGATATCAAATGCTTCCTTCAGAAACAGGAATACCCACCTAGGGCGTCCAGAAAGGATAGAAAGACCCTCAGAATGTTAGCAGGAAGCTTCTTCCTGAGCGGTGATACACTCTATAAGAGAAATTTTGACATGGTCCTGCTCCGATGTGTAGACAGACCAGAAGCAGACATGCTGATAAAAGAAATTCACGAAGGATCCTTTGGCACTCAGCCAATGGACAAACAATGGCGAGAAAAATTCTAAGAGCAGGGTACTATTGGTTGACAATGGAATCCAACTGCTATAAGTACATGAGGAGATGTCACAAGTGCCAGATATACGCTGACAAAATCCATGTACCGCCAACGCATCTCAAAGTTCTCTCTTCCCCGTGGCCTTTTTCTATATGGGGAATCGACATGATTGGCATGATTGAACCTAAGGATTCAAACGGACATCGGTTCATTCTAGTAGCCATTGACTACTTCACCAAGTGGGTCAAAGCAGCGTCATTCGCTAATGTAACTCAATAAGTGGTGGTCCGATTTATCAAAAACAATCTCATCTGCCGTTGTGGTGTTCCTGGCTAGATCATTACTGATAATGGATCTAACTTGAACAACAAGATGATGAAGAAGTTGTGCGCTGAGTTCAAGATCGAACACCATAACTCCTCTCCCTACCGACCCAAGACGAACGGAGCGGTAGAAGTGGCTAACAAGAACATCAAGAAGATTGTTCAGAAGATGGTTGTAACTTACAAAGACTGGCACAAGATGCTACCCTTTGCCCTTCACGGTTATCGTACATCTGTCCGCACTTCAACAGGGGCAACCCCTTTCTCTCTAGTATATGGCATGGAGGCAGTGCTCCCCATAGAAGTAGAAATCCCATTAATCCGAGTATTGATGGAAGCTAAGCTAATAGAAGCTGAATGGTGTCAAAGTCGACACGACGAACTGAATCTGATCGAAGAAAAGCGAATAATGGCACTATGCCATGGTCAGTTGTATCAGTAAAGGATGAAGAAGGCGTTTAACAAAAAGGTCCGACCTCGCGTCTTCAGGAAAGGAGACCTCGTGCTCAAAAAGATACAATCATTCCTCACTGATTCCCGGGGCAAGTGGACTCTGAATTACGACGGCTCCTATATGGTCAAGAAAGCTTTCTCAGGCGGCGCCTTGAGACTCGCAACCATGGACGGAGAGGAATTTTCCTACCCCATGAATGTTCATGTAGTCAAGAAATACTTCGCCTAAATAAAAAAAAAAAAAAAACGTCGCGGTGGATTGAAAACCCGAAAGGGAGGTCTAGGCAAAAATTAGAGACATGATCCAAAATCATCCCGGTGGATTAGAAATCTCAAAGTACTATCCAGGTAAAAGTTAGGGATTCATGGCAAGTAACTACGTCCAACAAATGGGAAAGTCCATCAGCAGCAGTTACATCACCCGTCAGAAATCTCGATCGCGGTCATCGTTGACAGAAGCTCGGGATGTCCAGAATTCAAAGTTGGTAGAAGGATAGTGGTCGTTATGTTTCAACATAGCCATTTTCCCTGTAAATTACCATTTTCTGAACTTTGTATATACTCTATGGAATCACACGCTTGGCTGATTTCCATCCTATCTATAAATTTGAGCCCTTGTGCTTTTGTTTGCAATTCTCATTTGTTTTAGCTTTACAGAACGACATTTTAACATGATCAACGATTCTTGAAATAAAACAAAAAACGAATTTACTTGCTAAAATTTTTCTGCTTTTAAAATAAAGATGGCAATTCTTTTGGCTGTTGAACATCGAAAGAACATCGATCGCTTCTTCAGAAGTAATCGAACCTCAAAGTGCAGAATCAAAATACTCCTTCTAAACCAGTGCGCCTGAACGAAGGGTCAACTGTGTCGAAGACCATGTTTCATTCGACATCCCCGACAGAGTTCTTACCTCCTAAGCCCGACCCGCGTAGCTCCCAACAGGGACTATCTCTCCTAAGCAAGGCGGAATTGCTACTCTTGGACCAGCGATACCTCTTCGTCCCCTGCAGTGGCCGAGTATCCAATCGTGTTCATTTATCAGTCTGTGTGTCACGTCAGTTTTGTCAGCATATACACACATACATCATGCATTACTACTTTGCATTCATATTCATGTTGCATCACTATCACTCTAATCGGTCTTACCCCTAGTGATAAAAGTCCTCTGTCAATCGAGTTGTCGGTTCTTTCCTCGTCAGGAAGTGAATCATCTAAGTAATCTCTCTCCAGTTTATTTCTAGATTAGAGACGGTATTCGACCACTTTGATAACTTGAATCTCTGAAAAGGCAAGAAAACCCTCAGTCGATGTCACTATTTGCCATTGAAGATGATATCTTCGCTTTCCCGGATTAAGGAAAATCCCTAGAGAAAGCCTCTCAACTAAAGACTTTCAGCAGCACATTGGTTCTTCTCTCTAGAAAGTCAATGTTAACAAAGTCATCGGCACCCTTAAATTAGGGTACATCATATGCCATTTCACTGAGAAGACCTAGAGAAAAGTATGATGTAATATCCCCAAGCAGACAGCAGTCTCTCAAGAGACTCGCTTTCCCTAGAAGAGTCAACAAATGGCGTCTCCAACAGAGAAGTTTGTGCCTCTCTACAATCAAAACTTTTTCCGTCAAATGGCATCTCCCAAGGAAAATTCGGTGAGAAGTTTGAGGAAAACTGCTACGAACAGCGTCCCTTGTCAAGAAAGTTTATTGACAAAAGAAACTGAGACCAGTTCGTTGGTAGGAAACTAGGATCGAGGGGAAGTTTACATCAGAAACTGAGACCAGTTCCTTTGTAGGAAACCAGGATCGAGGGGAAGTTTATTTCAGTAACTAAGGCCAGTTCCTTGGTAGGAAACCAGGATCGAGGGGAAGTTTACATCAGAAACTGAGACCAGTTCCTTGGTAGAAAACCAGGATCGAGGGGAAGTTTACATCAGAAACTGAGACCAGTTCCTTGGTAGGAAACTAGGATCGAGGGGAAGTTTATTTCAGCAACTAAGACCAGTTCCTTGGTAGGAAACCAGGATCGAGGGGAAGTTTATTTCAGCAACTAAGACAAGCTCCTTGGTAGGAAACCAGGATAAAGGGGAAGTTTACCTTTTCTAAGCATCATCGCTTAGCTAAAGAAGATGAATGCGCAAGCTGCCGTTCATGACCACCATCAAAATTTCGGGTATTATGATATTTAATCCTCTTGCACCCCGAATGCCCGAATACCTTCGCCATTCACACCTTCGGGTCCAAGAAGATTAAATAGGGGCATCTGTCATACCCTAAATTTTGACCACTAAGATTCCCCAGCATTGTGCAAATCATCATCACAATATGGATGGACCATCATACCTCATTAGTCTCCTCAAAGATGGGTGAGCATTCACTACAATCAAACTTAGGGTTTCAAGCCCTCTCAGAGCCCTTAGACAAAGGATCAATCAAGGAATGACTTGATCTTCATCTTGTCTAAACCTCTCAAACATACAATGGACCAAGAGGACTCCCACATCAAGGATTAAGCACAAGGCTGCAACAGTCCAAGTGGATTAAGCCTTAAGATTGCCAGTGTCACCAAATTAGGGTTTTGATCGACCAGGGCCTCCAGATGGAAATTTTTCTCTGGGCATGAGCCAATGCTTCAAAACATAACTCAAGCTGCTCCATGGAATATCATAAACCAAATCATCAAGTCAATCTAGCCTCAGGGGATGCATTCACCCAAAAAATCAGGAATTAGGGTTTCTTGGCCTAATTCACCCCTAAGTTGACTTTTGGGACAAAATATGAGCCAAGACCTTAAGAGAGGATTTGAGGGTCTCTAACACACTACATTGATCAATTTGCAACAATGGATTGATCCAAGAAGCTTGATTCATAAGTTTCAAATTCATCAGAACCATAATTAGGGTTCTGAGGGAAAAGTCAACTGTGCCTTTGACTTTTGACCCGGGCATGCTCCCAAACCTTGGGACATGATTCAATACACCCTATGACACCTATGGAACATGTCCATCAAGTTTGATTTAGGTCAACGACTTGATTTCATAATGGATCGCACAGTTTGGAATTCATCTGACAAAAAGTCAACTGTGCACAAAAGTCAAACTTTGACTTTTTGAGATTTTTCACAAATTATGGTTCTTTGACCCTAAAATGATGTTAATGTATGATTGGAATAATCATTCATCAAGAAAAATCAAGAAAAGTGGGATAAATTGTAAAAGGGGTAACCATAAAAACTTAGAAAATTTCTAAGTTATGGAATAAAGTGGCAAGGGTACCAACTTTGGAGGATCATAACTCCTAAACCACAAAGCCATTTTTCCCCATCCAAAGCTGGATTTGTAGCTCTCATGGCCCTCTACAAAAGCTTCAAACACAACTCATTCCAATTCCTCATGGATTTTCAGTTATGGAATGATCAAAATCACACAAAGTGAAAATGTCACTTTTTTCCAACACTTAGTGAAATTTTCAGTAAGTCAGAATCTGCCTTCACTTTTTTCCAAATGTAGGGGAATCTTTCACTTGGATCCAAAAAGTATCAAAACCAATTATGATCAAACAGTTATTGTATCATATGAGGGCTTTCCAAAATGGCCAAGAACTCCATCAAATTCCACTTGGGCCATGAGATATGACCATGCCAATATGCCTTGCTGCAAACTGCCAAAGCAAGGCAGAATTGTGCATTTTGCTCAATTTGCCCAATTTGTGCAAATGACAAGCAACTCTATCCATCTGAACACCTCAAGGGGAGACCAAGGCCAACCCTAGAAATCCTTAAAAGAGGGACAAGACTCCAGTTTTGGATTTGTGCATTTAATGGATGCACCAAGGTGGCATGGACTGACACATTTGCAACTGAATTCAGTCAAGACTTGTCCAAGACCAAGGGAACCAGCAGCCTGTATCCTAACCTCTAGTCAATGGCTAGAGGAGACTTGGATTCTCATTGCTCAACATTGGCCAAACCTATTTTGCAGTTGTGATTCACTATTGCAGCCAAAAAAAACTTGCTCTAATATAAATAGAGCTCATTTGTGCTCAGTTTAAGTACACCAAAGCACTACAACACTTGCTTTCCTCAAAATCTCTTTCTCTTGGAAAAAATGCCTTCTTTAGCAAGGTAAGTCTGAGTTTTTGAGTTAGGGAGCAATTTCACCACAACTCATGATCCAAACACATCCAATATGTCATATCTAAGCTGCCTAAACTCTCACAAGTGACCTGTAACGCCAATTTCACAAAGTCACCTCTCAAAACCTCAAAATAGGCCTTTTTGTGCATTTTTCAAGCCATGTCTTGAATCAGTCACTTTCCAAACCAGATAAAACCTCAAATACACTCCAAATATCATCCTTGAACTGTCCCAAATGGATCCACATATCTGGAACACCATTTGAGAGAGTTGCTATTTTGGCCACTTTTGCCCCTTTTGCAAGAAAGGGCTAGTTTCCACTTCTGAGGTTTCCAGCTGATTCCAACCATCCTAAAAGCTTCCAAGGGATCATTTGAGTTGTCTAAAGCATCAAATCATTTATGGAACAAAGCTCTTGGCAGATTGCTCAAAAGCTCCAAAAAGAGGTAAGCATCACAACTTGGATTCTTTGAATCATGCTTTCTTTTGATGTCCACTGATCATGCATCTCTTAAACATGTTATATGTGTTGTGTTTGAACCAATTTTCCATGTAATTCAACCTGTATCAAGAGATTGCACAGAAAATGCAAATCATGGCCTATTTCAAAACCACTATCGGGTTTTTCAATAGGAGCATGATCTGAAAAAAACACCACCACCAGTGGATTTCTTGTGAAATTTTAGGCAGGATAGACCTAAATTTTGTCTCAATCCATGGAGAAATGAGAAAGTTATGACCTTTACGTTTCTGACCAAAATCTTGCCTTGCCTTGCCTTGGGCAAGGCAAAAAACAAGGCAAGCCTTCTATATTTATGCCTATGTTTCAATCAACGGATGTATCACCACCCTAGTGGTAAGGCGCGCGCCCTATACACAAGAGGTATGGGGTTCGAATTCCCCTCGCCACATATCCTCTTTTTATCACTTTTTTCATATTTTTATTATTTTTCATATTATTTTTAATGATTTGAAAAATTAATAACTCCCAATTTTAATTATTTTTTATTGGTTCTTTTTGCAAAAAATTACAAAAATATTGAAATATTTTATTCCACAAAAAAATTAAGTTTATATTATTTAGTTAATATAATTAGTATTTTTGTGAATAAATTCATTTTTAGTTGTTTTTCAACATTTTAAAAGTGAATGTTCATCTTGAAAATCATAAACCAAATGAGTTTTAATTCATCTTGTGATTAAAACCTCATTTTTTAAACATTAACCAAAAATCACAAGTTGTTTATTCAAGCTTATTTGGTATTTTATCATTTTTTGTTGATTTTCTTTAAGGAATTTACTTTTAAAATGATGAAATTAGGGTTTTGATTGATTCCACCTTCAACAAATCTTTTTCAAACACCATGGGCCTCTAATAGAGTGTAAGACCCAATCCCTTTTTGAAACCAAAAATTTTAGGCCTCAGTCATTGTATAAGACCCACAGTGTTTTCAAAAATCTCGGCGCGATCGCCAGTTCAAAAAATAAATCATCTGGGCCTCTCCTCGAGCTATAAGACTCATTCAAAAACATGTTGGGCCTCTAACAGAGTGTAAGACCCAATCCCCTTTTAACCAAAACCAATTTCGGCCTCAGACATTTTATAAGTCCCTCTACGTTAAAAGAAAAACTTCGGCGCGATCGCCGTTTTCAAACAAATAACCCTGGGCCTCTCCATGAGCTGTAAGCCCCACCACTTGTATAAAAATAAAGCTTTGGGCCTCTTGAGAGAGTGTAAGACCCATCCTTTTGTACAGAAAACCTTTTCGGGCCTCAGTCACTTGTATAAGTCCCTGTACAAATTCAAAACAATAGTGCAATCACTGATAAAACCTCGGGCCTCTCCTTGAGCTGTAAGCCCCGACAACCATTTTAAAGCACTTTCCCCTTTGATTTTGAATTCAAATATACTGTTGTTTTCAATCTTTCTTTGTTGAGCAACTAACCCGACAGCATGGAAGCTCTATAACCGAGTAAGTGTTTATCCACTTTCGTTTACTTCTTTCATATATATAATTGTATTGTGGGGCTGCTCACTGTAAGTCTTCTTTCACAAACCTTTATATACATGTCAAATATCTACCGTGTAATACTAGTATAGCTATTTAGAATTTTCCCCGGCAACTACGTCTAGCACTAGGTAAAGCCCTGTTGATCACTCTTAAATGCAGATAAAACTAGATCCCACATAGGATTACCAGATACAGTCTTCCCTCCTCTTGGGGTTAAACAATATGGAGATGTGAAAGGCAGCATTCTCGGTGAACCCTTTCTCAGACTGTCACCCTTAGAAATTGTCAAAGAAACTCTAACTCCCCAGAGATGATCTTTTCTCCGTGAATGGCATCTCTTGAGTTTCTTCCAAATTCTCGAACTTTCCTGGCTTGATCTATTCTCTGTGAATAGCCTGTCGTGAATTTCTCGAGGTTTGGGTACCCACAGGCTTCTTAAAAGCATCCCCGCCTCCTCTTGGGCATTGTACAAGGACCCGTCGGCTTCTTAGAAGTTTTCACAGCCTCCTCTTAGGCTTTGTATAATGATTCTTCCACTGCGAAGAGAGCCTCCTCTTGGGCTTTGTACAAATTGCTGCCTCCTTTTGGGCTTTGTACATATTTTCCCGACGGCCTCTTAAAGGTATAGGAACATAAACTAGTCATCTTAGTAGAGAAGTCTTTCAAAAGTGTCTAGACCTTCATCCATTAACATACCAGCCTTCTCTCAGGCATCATACAACATGCCTTCACTATCTGAGAATCTACTTCTCAAACACCAGTAGACTTGAACAGTCTCATTACCCTTGGGATTTCCCATTTCCTTAAAGAACAGGAAATAACCCTGATCCTCCGATCACAACCTTACTCATAATCTTTCTCTTCATAAGAACTAATTTTCTCTTTTATCCCACACACCGGACCTGTCACTTAACTGAAACAGCCACCAACACAAGTAGCCTCCTCTTGGGCTTTGTACAAATGATTCCCCCCAGTGGAGCTAACCCTTTTAGCCTCCATCTCGGGCTTCGTACGAGATACAAAACACTCTCTTGTTGAGTATAAAAGACTCTCTTGTTGAGTCACCAATCTTTTAGCCTCCGTCTTGGGCTTCGTGCAAGACACAACAAACACTCTCTTGTTGAGTATAAAAGACTCTCTTGTTGAGTCACCTAACCTTTTAGCCTCCATCTCAAGCTTCGTACGAGATACAAAACACTCTCTTGTTGAGTATAAAAGAATCTCTTGTCGAGTCACCAACCCTTTTAGCCTCCATCTTGGGCTTCGTACAAGACACAAAAACACTCTCTTGTTGAGTATAAAAGACTCTCTTGTTGAGTCAGTCCCCTTTTAGGCTCCGTCTTGGGCTTCTTACGAGACACATAATCACTCTCTTATTAAGTATAAAAGACCTCGGTTGAGTCAATCAACCTTTTAGCATCAAAGTTGTCTGTGCTCACAACATACAAACATCAACAACTCCTCTTTAGAGATGACAAATTCTCTCTCAGTCAGGACCCTTTAGCTTCACATCTCGGGCTTTGAACAAGATACAAGTAGACTCTTCATCTTCACATCTTGGGCTTTGAACAAGATACAAACACCTTTCGCTTCACGTCTTGGGCTTTGAACAAGACACCAAAACAACCTTTTTTTCCTCCCAAAGAATAAGAGGAACTACGATCGCTCTGATTTCCCTGTTTCGTTAAACGAGAATACATAGGCATAAGTTTGTAAAATCTTAGCGAGCATACTAATCAAAAACCCAAAATCCCATGTATCAACCCCCAAAAGAACCAAATCTTAACGTCTTACCAAAAACCCCATAAATGGTCCAATTATTCTATTCTTAACAAAATAACCGAGGAGAGGCCCACATCTTAATAGCATCTGTAAACCAACAGTTTTGACTGTTTAACCTCAGTTTGCAAGAAGGGTTAATTGGAGACATCTGTTTCCCTTCCTTCATCAGCTTCAATAAGATAAAAAATGAATCGAACTGTAGTACCCAAGCGATTGTGACTCAGGACCACAAAAATCGCGCTACAGAAAAATGGCGCCCACCGTGGGGCTTACTTCTCTTTCTTATAATCTTCGGTAGAAACCTTAAGTTCAGAAACGCCATAGAAAGGGTGACTTCACTAGGGACGACCATTATTTCTTCTATCTCTTACGATGAAATTCAAAGTTCACAGAAATGGCAACTCTGTCGGGGAGCCATTGACTGTTAGGATCATAAGACTAGAGGTCTAGGATGATTAAGACAAACATATATACTGCTTTTCCTAATTGATATCTGTGTTTATAATTCTGCTAATGGGAATGTGTGTGATGTCGCATGTGGAAAGATTGAGTATACACCTAAGATAGGTGATGGCAATGCGGGTAATCTTGCGGGGAGTGAATCCCAGTTAAGAGTCCCCGATCGACCATCAAACTCAGTGGAGACTCCCTTTGCAGATACATTGCCTATACGACTTCGGTTGTTGAAAGTAGTGTGGTCGACTGGGTTATCTGAGAAGTTGAGGTTTTTAGTAGACTTAAGCCATTTTGTAGTGCAGAAGCTATCGAAAATAGTTGTCACGCGATACTACCCTCATCAGAGGCCACTCTAGGATACATCAGCTCGCTGGCAATCCGCTTGTTGTTGTTATCCCAAGAGGGGTCAATGATTTTGCGGACAGGTACAAAAATACCAGTATAAACCTTTGGGGGGGGGGGTAGAGCCTTGACTTCATGACACCGACCCTTTGACCCCATGTTTTTTCTATGTTTTTGTGTGCTGCATTCATACATTCATTAAATAAAACATTAAAACAAAAAAAAATCTTCTCTTCTAGTCTCTCTTTTTCAAACTAAACTAAGACAATGATTGCAAATGTTAGAGAAAAAGATTGCGCTAATGGATTTCGGTAGAACGAAAACTCATAAGTACACCTTCAAGGTTCCAAAACTAGATGATTTATGAGGGTTGGCAAGGATGATAACCAACCCTGAGGCTTTCAGAGCTAAATATGGAGGATTGCTGTCCTTGTTAAGGGTCCATGTAATTGAAGGAATCCTGTCTACACTAATCCAGTTCTACGATCTGGTCTATCACTGTTTCACATTCCCGGATTATCAACTAGCACCAACGCTGGAGGAATACTCACACCTGACTGATCTATACATTACTGATTAAGCTCCATTTTCTGGACTGGAAGAAATTCCAAAGGATCAAACCATTGCAAGAGCGATCTATTTGGACGAGTCAGAAGTCAGGACTCACATGACCACTAAGGGTGGAATTCAGGGTTTGCCAGCCCAGTTCTTGACAAAGAAAGCCCTATATTTTGCTAGTATAGGGAACGTGGCCGCTTTCAAGAGCATCTTTGTTTTGCTTACCTACGGGTTATTTTTGTTTCCCAACATCGATAACTTTGTAGATATCCACGCCATTAAGATTTTTCTGATTAGAAACCCTGTACCAACTCTGCTCGTAGATGCTTATCATTCGGTACACTCAAGGAATTTGTATAGCGGAGGAATGATCACATGTTGTGTACCCCTGCTGTAAAATGGTTCACTTCCCACTTGCCCAAGTCTGCTGCATTTTGGGATCAAAAGAATACTTTACGTTGGTCGCAAAGAATCATGTCTCTTACCAACTCTGGCATCGATTGGTACAATCGAATCTATGACGGGATCAGGATCATTGACCGTTGTGGAAATTTCCTAAATGTACCCCTTATAGGAACTAAGGGAGGAATCAACTATAATCCAATTCCCGTTCGTCGTCAATTCGGGTACCCGATGAGGCATATCCCGTGTAATGCTCATCTAGAAGGTCTTTTCTTCAAGGAAGGAGAAAATGACAAGGCACTAAAGATAGAAATAGTGCATGCCTGGAAACACGTTCATAGGAAAGGACAAGAGTCTCTAGGGAAACCGGATTGTGTCACGGTGGAACCTTATCTCCACTAGGTACAAACTAGAGCTCTCAAGCTGATGATGCCTTACCCTCGTCAGGAAGTTCTTCCATTAAGGGAATCTGCCCTTTATTTTATGTTTGAGACGGAAAAACTTCAGGTTACTCTTAGAAAAGTTCAGCAGGAAAAGAGGGCTTGGAGGAACAGGTACCGCATTCTCAATGTGGAGTGCAAGAAAATACAGCAGCTATTAAGAGAAAAGGATGCTCTGATTGAGATTTTAGAGCAACATGCTATAGAGAATTAGGATGACCAGAGGAATTTGCTCGCTCCTTTCACTTGGCAAAGGAATGACAACCCGACAACGGCCGAAGAGCCCCGGTCAAAGAAAAGGAAAATACCAGAATCAGCACCTGAGCTCTCCTCAGAGAGGACTCAGGATCCATAAGCTTAGATTTTCTTTTACAGCACTTTGTAATCTACTATATTTCCATTTCCGCAATCCTTTGAATTCAATAAAATGGGGTTTCCCAACTGTTTGATATTTGCAATCCAGTTGTCGAAGTTTATTTTGATTAAACAAAAAAATGTACAATTAATATAATCATTGCATTCATCATTCTCACATAACGCATTCTTCTTACCTACGAATCTCACGTTTGCGTCTCGATTCTAGAGTCAAACTGTCTCATTCGTACAATACTCGGGCCAATCATCATAAAAAGATGAATGATCTCGAGGAAGAGTACAGAGAGTTGAGAGAAGAGATCGACACTATGAAAGAGGATCTGATAAAGCTTCATAACGACATGCAAGCTCTAGCAGAAGCTCAGATGCAGCAAAAAATGACTGTGATCTCAGAGATCACATCAACGCCCGTAGTGGAGAAGAATGATTCTAGGTCAGAATGCCGAAAGATCGTCCCTGGGGAATGCCACTTAACTATATCCCAGAAGGATATATTCCGCCAATCACTGGAGATCCGGAAACTTCAGTAGGAGCCGCTGGGCCTGAAGGTTACAAACTTCTGGAAAGCGAAGATGCCAGGGGCATACCAATAACTCCTGAAGGTTACAAACTTCGGGAGGCACCAAGATTAGCTGTCGTAGTAACGGTACCGCCACCTGTGGTGCACACTGTCCCGGAAGGACGAATTCCACTAATACCTTCTAGAAGGAGGGAAAGTATGTTCGACAGAATGGATGAGTTCCAGGAACAGTTCCTGGAGATGTATAGAGGACTGCAAGCTCTTCGCGGTCAGGATTTATTTGGAAAGGACGCCGCAGAGCTTTGTTTGGTCCCCGATGTGAAGGCCCCGCACAAATTTCAAGTACCCGAGTTTGAAAAGTACAAGGGAAATTCTTGCCCTCAAAGACATTTGGTGATGTACGTTCGGCGGATGTCAGCTCAGACAAAGAACCAGGAGCTACTGATTCACTACTTCTAAGATAGTTTAACCGGTGCCGCACTCAAATGGTACATGGGTTTAAACCGCACTGAGATCAGCACTTTCAGAGACCTTGGTGTTGCTTTCGTTCAACAATATAAATACAATTTGGACATGGCACCAGACAGAGATCAACTCCGATCAATGTCACAAAAAGACAAGGAGACTTTTAAAGAGTACGCTCAAAGATGGCGTGAAATTGCCGCCCAGATTTGTCCACCTCTTGAGGAAAAAGAGATGAAAAAGATTTTCTTAAAATCCTTGAGCTCATTTTACTATAACAGAATGGTTGCCAGTGAGCCCAGTGACTTCACCGAAATGGTGGGCATAGGAGTTCGTCTTGAGGAAGCCATCCGAGAAGGACGTTTAGTAAAAGACGCTGGATCATCAAGCAGTACAAAACGATATGGTAGTGCTCTCCCTAAGAAAAAAGAGCAAGATATTGGGAATATCTCTCTCAGAAAGCAAAGGAGACGATATCAACCAGTAGCAGCTGTAACTCTTGCTATCAATCTTGCGCCTGTTCCTATGTATCAACCTCAGGTTTCTCAGAGCCAACCTAATCAACAACAATTTCAGCAAAGGACACAACAGTCTCTTCAGCAGACTCGTCCTCCATACAACAAAAAAAACGTGCAACACGACCACCAGGTTTTGATCCTATACATGTGTTGTGCGCAGAACTATTTCCCTTATTACTGGTCAAGGGGCATGTCCAAACCAAGTTTCCTCTTACAGTACCAAAAAATCCGCCTTTCTGGTTCAAAACGGATCAGACTTGTCCTATCATCAAGGAGGACCAGGGCATAACATAGAAAACTACCTCAGTTTCAAATTCGAAGTGCAAAAGCTTGTTAGGAGCTGGGTCTTATCTTTCAAAGATACGAATCTGAATGTTCTCACGAACCCGCTGCCTCAACAAGAGAAAGCTGCGGTAAATTTGATAGAAGGAGAATCCAATAACAGCTATCAAATTCACGATGTACTTTTATTGAGGGCCAATTTGGTCAAGATGCATTGTAGATAGAGCGGGTACGGCCATGTGCCACCCCATAATTAACACCAGTGTGATATCTGCTCTAAGATCAATCAGGGATGTTCTGTGGTGCAAGCAGCTCTACAGGAACAATTGGATCTCGGATGGATCCAGGAGCATCGAGTTCGTGGAGTCAACATGACTTATACGAGTTCCAACATCATTCAGAACCACGACATCCGTACGATGAATGTCAACTTAGTGGCAATGCACTCAAGGCAAAGCCAGTATCATAATTTGCCGCGACACGATTACAATTCCTGTCTGACTTGCTCGGTAAACAAACATGGATGGTCTTTTGTACAAGAGGCCCTCCAGCGTCAGATGGATCTTGGGTGGATCTAGGACTACCATGATAGAAATTAGTATCAAGTGAATATGATTCAAACCTTCGATATTCGTTTGATGAATACCAGCTTGGTTGAGTTGCACCCATGGACACAGAGGAATTTGCCTACCCCACGAATGTTATTGTAGTCAAGAAATACTTCGCCTAAACTAAAAAAAAAACGTCTCAGTGGATCGAAAACCCGAAAGGGCGGTTCAGGCAAAAATTAGAGATATGATCCCAAATCATCCCGGTGGATTAGAAATCTCAAAGTACAATCCAGGCAAAAGTTAGGGATTCATGGCAAGTAACTACGTCCAACAAAGGGGCAAGTCCCTCAGCAGCAGTTACATCACCCGTCAGAAATCTCGATCGTGGTCATCATCGACAGAAGCTCGGGATGTCCAGAATTCAAAGTTGGTAGAAGGATAGTGGTTGTTATGTTTCAACATAGCCCTTTTCCCTGTAAATTACCATTTTTTGAACTTTGTATATACTCTATGGAATCATGCGCTTGGCTGATTTCCATCCTATCAATAAATTTGAGCCCTTGTGCTTTTGTTTGCAATTCTCATTTGTTTTAGCTTTACAGAACGAAATTTTAACATGATCAACGATTCTTGAAATAAAACAAAAAACAAATTGACTTGCTAAACTTTTTCTGCTTTTAAAATAAAGATGGCAATTCTTTTGGCTGTTGAACATCGAAAGAACATTGATCGCTTCTCCAGAAGTAATCGAACCTCAAAGTGCATAATAAAAGTACTCCTTCTAAACCAGTGCGCCTGAACGAAGGATCAACTGTGTCGAAGACCATGTTTCATTCGACATCCCCGGAAGAGTTCTTACCTCCTAAGCCCGACCCGCGTAGCTCCCAACAGGGACTATCTCTCCTAAACAAGGCGGAATTGCTACTCTTGGGCCAGCGATACCTCTTCGTCCCCTGCAGTGGCCGAGTATCCAGTCGTGTTCATTCATCAGTTTGTGTGTCGCGTCATGTTTGTCAGCATATACACACATACATCATGCATTACTACTTTGCATTCATGTTCATGTTGTATCGCTATCACTCTAGTCGTTCTTACCCCTAGTGATAAAAGTCCTCTGTCAATCGAGTTGTCGGTTCTTTCCTCGTCAGAAAGTGAATCATCTAAGTAATCTCTCTCCAGTTTATTTCTGGATTAGAGACGGTATTCGACCACTTTGATAACTTGAATCTCTAAAAAGGCAAGAAAACCCTCAGCCGATGTCGCTCTTCGCCATTGAAGATGATATCTTCGCTTTCCCAGATTAAGGAAAATCCCTAGAGAAAGCCTCTCAACTAAAGACTTTCAGCAGCACATTGGTTCTTCTCCCCAGAAAGTCCATGTTAACAAAGTCATCGGAACCTCAAAATTGGGGTACATCATATGGCATTTCTCTGAGAAGACCTCGAGAAAAGTATGATGTAATATCCCCAAGCAGACAACAGTCTCTCAAGAGACTCGCTTTCCCCAATAGAGTCAACAAATGGTGTCTCCAACAGAGAAGTTTGTGCCTCTCTAAAATCAAAACTTTTTCTGTCAAATGGCATCTCCCCAGGAAAATTCGATGAGAAGTTTGAGGAAAACCGCTACGAATAGCGTCCCTTGTCAAGAAACTTTATTGACAGAAGAAACTTAGACCAGTTCATTGGTAAAAAACCAGGATCGAGGGGAAGTTTACATCTGAAACTGAGACTTGTTCCTTGGTAGGAAACCAGGATCGAGGGAATGTTTATTTCAGCAACTAAGACCAGTACCTTGGTAGGAAACTAGGATCGAGGGGAAGTTTACATCAGAAACTGAGACCAGTTCCTTAGTAGGAAACCAAGATCGAGGGGAAGTTTACATTAGAAACTGAGACCACTATCGGATCTAAAATAAACTTCCCCTCGATCCTGGTTTCCTACCAAGGAACTTGTCTAAGTTTCTGAAATAAACTTCCCCTCAATCCTGGTTTCCTACCAAGGAACTGGTCTATGTTTCTGAAAAAAAACTTCCCCTCAATCCTAGTTTTCTACCAAGGAACTGGTCTAAGTTTCTGAAATAAACTTCCCCTCGATCCTGGTTTCCTACCAAGGAACTGTTATAAGTTTCTGAAATAAACTTCCCCTCGATCCTGGTTTCCTACCAAGGAACTAGTCTATGTTTCTTTTGTCAATAAATTTTCTTGATAAGGGACGCTATTTGTAGCGTTTTTCCTCAAACTTCTCGCGTTGGGGAGATTCCATTTGACGAAAAAATATTTGATGTCAGACTTGCTGGGGAAACCCATTCGTCTGAGCTATAGAGGTATACAAACTTCTCTATTGGAGACGCCATTTGTTGACTCTACTGGGGAAAACGAGTCTCTTGAGAGACTGCTTTCATCTTGGTATATTACATCATACTTTTCCTCGAGATCTTCTCGGAAGAAATGCAATGTGATGTAATCCAGTTTGGAAGGGCTTTCTCTGGGGATTTTCCTTAATCCGGGAAAGTGAAGACATCATCTTCAATGGCGAAAAGTGAAGTTGGTAGAAGGTTTCCTTGCCTTTCAGAGGTTCAAGTTATCAAAGTCTTCAAAGACCAACTTCAATCTAGAAATAAACTAGAGGAGAGGTTGTTCAGACACGAAGTTTCCTGACAAGGAAAGAACTGACAACTCGATTGAGAGGACTTTTATCACTAGGGAACAAGACCGACTAGAGTGATAGTGATGCGATATGAATGTGAATGCAAATTAATAATGCATGATGTATGTATGTTTATGCTGACAAAACTGATGCGACATACAGACTAATAGATGAACACGACTAAATACTCGGCCATTGCGGGGGACGAAGAGTATCACAGGTCCAAAATAGCAATTATGCCTTACTTAGCAGAGATGGTTCCGATGAGGAACCACGTTGGTTGGTCTTAGGAGATAAGAACTCTGTCGGGGATGTCAGATGGAACATTCGCATTTGACATAGCTGATCCTTCATTCTGGCGTACCAGCTTAGAAGGAACACTTTGATTCTTCATTTTGCTGTCTGATTACTTCTGAAGAAGCGATCGGTGTTATTTCGATGTTCAACAGTCAAAAGAAATTTCCATCTTTATTTTAAAAACAGAAAAAGTTTGACAAGTAAATTCATTTTTGTTTTATTTCAAGAATTGTTAATCATGTTAAAAATGTCATTTTGTAAAGCTAAAACAAATAAGAATTACAAAAAAAGCACCAAGGCTCAAATTTTTTTGATTGGATGGAAATCAGCCAAGCGTGTGATTCCATAGAGTAATTACAAAGTCTAGAAAATGCTAATTTAAGGGAAAAGGGCTACATTGAAACATAACGACCGCTATCCTTCTACCAACTTTGAATTCTAGGCATCCTGAGCTTTCGTCGAAGATGACCTTGACTGGAGTTTTCCTGACGGATGGTGTAACTGCCGCTGAGGGATTTGCCCCTTTGTTGGACGTAGTTACTTTCCATTATCCCTAACTTTTGCATGGATTGTACTTTGAGATTTCCAATCCACCGGGATGATTTTGATTATGTCTATAATTTTTGCCTGGACCGCCCTTTCGCATTTTCAATCCACCAGGATGATTTTGTTCTTTTTTTTTATATTTAGGCAAAGTATTTCTTGACTACGTCAACATTTGTGGGGTAGGAAACTTCCTCTCCATCTATGGTTGTGAGTCTCAAGGCGCCGCCTGAGAAATCTTTCTTGACCACATAGGGGCCATCGTAATTCGGAGTCCATTTGCCCTGAGGATCAGTGAGAAATGATTGCATCTTCTTGAGCACGAGGTCTCCCTTCCTGAAGACGCGAGGTCGGACCTTTTTGTCAAACGCCTTCTTCATTCTTTGGTGATACAACTGACCATGGTACAAAGCCGTTATTCTCTTTTCTTTGATCAGATTCAGTTCGTCGTGCCGACTTTGACACCATTCAGCCTCTGTTAACTTAGCTTCCATCAATACCCGGATTGATGGGATCTCTACTTCTATGGGGAGCACTGCTTCCATGCCATATACTAGAGAGAAAGAGGTTGCCCCTATTGAAGTGCGGACAAATGTGCGATAACCGTGAAGAGCAAATGGTAGCATCTCGTTCCAGTCTTTGTAGGTTACAACCATCTTTTGAACGTTCTTCTTGATGTTCTTGTTAGCCGCTTCTACCGCCCCGTTCATCTTGGGTTGGTAGGGAGATGAGTTATGGTGTTCGATCTTGAACTCAGCGCACAACTCTTTCATCATCTTATTGTTCAAGTTGGATCCATTATCAGTAATGATCTGGCTTGGAACACCATAACGGCAGATGATATTATTTTTGACAAATCGGACCACCAATTGTCTGGTAACATTGGCGTACGATGCTGCTTCGACCCACTTGGTGAAGTAATCAATGGCTGCCAAGATTAACCGATGTCCGTTCGAAGCTTTGGGTTCGATCATACCAATCATGTCTATTCCCCATATAGAAAAAGGCCATGGGGAAGAGAGAACTTTGAGATGCGTTGGCGGTACATGGATTTTGTCGGAGTATATCTGACACTTGTGACATCTCCTCAGGTACTTATAGCAATCGGATTCCATGGTCAACCAATAGTACCCTGCTCTCAGAATTATTCTCGCCATTGTGTGTTCGTTGGCATGAGCATATTTGCTTCTGGTCTGTCTACACATCGGAGCAAGACCATGTCAAAGTTTCTCTTATAGAGTGTACCACCGCTTAGAAAGAAGTTAACTGCTAGCATTCTGAGGGTTTTTCGATCCCTTCTGGATGCCACAGATGGGTACTCCTGTTTTTGAAGGAAGCATTTGATATCATGATACCAAGGTTTGTCGTCTATGACTGCTTCAATCGTGAAGATGTAAGCGGGCCTTTCTAGGCGCATTACGTCGCTCTTAGGTAAGTCGTTCCATTGACCTACACTAATCATGGAAGAGAGAGTGGCTAATGCATCAGCCATGTGATTCTCTTCACGAGGGATATGATGAAACTCGATTTTGTTGAAGAAAGGTGACAACCTTCTTGCGTATGAGTTCCAATATCTTTTGATCTGATTGATAACAGGGGCTGAATCGCCATAAACATCCAAGTTTTTGATCCTTAAGTCAATTGCTTCTTCGAGACCCATGATACAAGCTTCGTCTTCGGCCTCGTTGTTTGTACACTTGAATGTTAGTCGGGCGGTGAAAGGAATATGGATACCCTAAGGTGTTATGATGATTGCCCCAATTCCGTTACCGTAATGATTGACAGCTCCGTCAAATATAAGTCCCCATTGGGAACCTGGTTCTGGCCCTTCACTAGGTAGCGCTTCATCGCAATATTTCATTTTAAAATACATGACATCTTCGTCTGGGAAGTCAAACTCGACTGATTCCTGATCGTCAATCGGTTGATGAGCCAAATGATCGGCTAAAACACTTCCCTTAACGGATTTTTGAGCATGGTACTCGATGTTGTATTCTGATAACAACATCTGCCAACGGGCTATCCTTCCCGTGAGAGCAGGTTTTTCAAATACGTACTTGATTGGATCCATTTAGGAGATTAACCAAGTAGTGTGACGCATCATATACTGGCGAAGACGTTTGGCTGCCCAATCCAGAGCATAGCAAGTTTTCTCAAGCATAGTGTACCGAGTCTCGCAGTCGGTGAATTTCTTGCTCAAATAGTAAATGGCAGACTCTTTCCTTTTAGTTTTGTCTTGTTGGCCAAGTACACAACCCATTGAGTCTTCCAAGACTGTTAAATAGATGATTAGTGGTCTTCCTTTCACTAGAGGCGATAGAATCGGTGGATTCAACAGGTATTCCTTGATACTGTCGAAGGCAATTTAACAGTCTTCTGTCCAAATGCAGTTGTAATACCCCAAAATTTGCCCTCACATTTCTTCATATCATTTAGCATGAGCTTTCATTTCATTGTATTGCATTCAAGCATAGAAAAATAAAACATTAAACATTTAGCATTGCATCTTGCATAAGGGCATGTGATCAGGGGTTCCTCAAAGAGGTTGGTCATCCAAAGCAAGAAATCAAGAGCCAAGGGTTTCTCAACAAGTCTCAAGGGTGTATTACATCACATATCATCCCACTTGATCTCACAAGTCATTGGAAGAGGGAAGCTCATCAAGAAAATTGAACAGTGCATCATCTCCTACACAAAACAGTCAAAATTAGGGTTTTAGATTCAAGTGGTCTCCTTATGAAATTTTGATTCAAACTTGATCTCAATGTTTTCTACATAATATCAAGTGTCTAAGGATGAAATATTGGCAATTGGTTCATTTCAGAAGAGTTTCAATTGATTAGTTGCTTGATAATCAAGAAATTGGGGAAAAAGTCAACTGTGCAGTGGGAAAAGTAAACTCTTGACTTTTTAAGGTCAAATTCGTGAATTTCAAGTTATATATGTTCATTGGACATGATTTGATCAAGAAATGATGGAGGAATAATGAAAAATCAAGAAATTACAAAACTGCCAAAAACAGAAACTTTGGGGTTTCCAAAAATGGCAAGTTTGGACCATTTTGCACTACACTTTGAGGCTGCCTTTCTCCATGATTAAAGCTTCAGACTTCAGGCCCAAGTTGAGCCAATTAAAGTTCATGTTCTAAGCTTCAAATCCATATAAATAACTCCTCCATCGGATCAAAATTGAGGGAGTTATGATCAATCAAAGTTTGGTGAAATCAAGGCAAAAACCAAGTCATGGCAAGGCAAGCGCAGGCCCATAGGCCATAATTTCATCGAACAGTTGGCGTGCCAAATGTCAAGACAATTTTCTCCATCAAGAAGGCTTCAAATGAAAAATTGTTAAACATCAAAGTTGTTCATCTCCATGCCCTCTTCAACTTTGATGTTGGACATTTTTTCATTTGAGCAAGTTATGAAGGTCATATGAGGGCTCGAACATGGGGGTTTCATGCTGAAAGTTCACAAGTCACAAGGCCTTGCTTGCAGCTCAAGTCACACATCTACGCACTAATTGTGGTTCCTTGTTTTCCAAGCAACTGAGTTGATCCTAACTAACCGATTTAACTAACTTGACTCGGTGAGTTGAGTCTAACTAACTCCGACCCTAGCTCCAAACCCAAACCTCATTCCAAACCTCTCACACTCCAAACCTAAAATCTATTTAAGAGATGCTTCACTCATTTTCAAGGACCTTCAACCATTTTTTCTCAAATTTCTCACATTTCACTCTCATTTTTCTCTTCACTTTGCTACAACTTCTACTTCTCTCTTCCAAAACCACACACAAAAGCTCTTTTTTCTTGAAGAATAATCACTTTTTACATTGAAAAGTGATTAATTCTTGAGCTAAACTTCATCTCTTGGTTTGCATCGGTTGGATTTTCTGGAATTTCAGCTTGTTCTTCTTCAATCCAAAGGTTTCTCACCATTTATTTTGGTGCAAGTTGGATTTTGGTGGATTTTAGCGATTTCGTTCAGTTTCGACGCATTCCGGCTATTGATTGAAGAATCTCTGATTTTCTTTCATTTTCTGCCCCAAAATTACTTTGCAACAATTACCAAAGCAAGTCTCCGCTTTGTAGGTTGGTTTTCCCAAAATCTACACTGTTTTTAGCTTATTCGCAACTTATTCGATGTAGATCTTTGTGGATTTTTTATTTGGATTCATATGCTTGAATATGACTCTTGGTGTGGTTGTTAATTGAATCTAATTGATGTTTGTTGACTGTAATTCAATTCAATTTCGTGCCTAATTGATTGCATGTTCATTTGGAAGTTTGGAGAAGTGATTTGCTGCTGAAAAGTGCTTTTGAAACTGGTTTTTTTTTTGCCACTGTCCCAGAGTAACCGGTGCTCACCGTTTGTTAACTGGTTACTCTGTGTATTTTTTGCGTAATGGTCTGATTTTCAACTAAGTAATCGGTTACTCACCGTTTGTTAACCGGTTACTCTGGGACAGAATGTGTATTTTTGTGCATTTCCTTGCTTTTTTGAGGTCCTTAACATGTTTAAACTTCATGGATCAATGCATTGATGATTGGTGGATTATTTTTGAGCTATCTTAACTCACACCATAGTACGAACTTGATTTTACGACACGTGTGCCTTTGTTTTTCATCATTGAGCATAATGTTTGCATTGTAGATTTATTGATGTGATGAACACATGATGCACACACATTCAGCTTGTTAATTGCTAATTGATGCTTGTGTTGCTGGAACTGTTATGTGCATGTTCATTTGCTTTCTATTTCAAGAGGTGCACATTTGTTTTAATTTGTTCACATGCTTAGTAATGTGTATTCTCTTACAATGTGCATCATTCCATGTTGTTTTTAAGACTTGGCCACCATGATTTATAATGAGATTGTGATCATGTTGTGATTGATTGACTAATGTGCAAGGCTTGAAGCATGTTTGTTTTTTTTGTGAATGAATCATTTGTGAGTGCAAGCTGCCCCTGATTTTTCATTGCTGACTATACACATATATGTTGTAGTATGTGCTGCTAAACGCTTGTTACACCCATTTTGTATGCTGAACATGCGCTGTTGTTTGCTGTTTGGTATATGAAGCTGAATTTACTGTTGTCCGGTTGCATGTGGTCTGTAATAGCTGTTGTTTTCATTATTTCCTTCCATTGGCTTGTTTGACCAGGTTCTTTTACTTAGGATTTCTTGTAAATAGTTTTTGAACTAACCTTTTCATGTAGGTGCTAAGGGTAAGTAAGTGTGTGGATGTGCTTCCACACACACTTCTTTCTTTCATCTTCTCTTATTTCTTTTAATAATTCAACTTGTGATCATGATAAGCATTTATATGCTTTCCTTGAATAATTTCATCTTCATCCCACTTTAAGATCAACTTAACTTCCATTTTGGAAGTAAGTTGCTTCTTTTGCTCTTCTTCTTCTTTCTTTTAGAAGTAGGTTTGCTAAACCACATTAACCATAGGATCTCCAAGCATGCTAACATTAAGATTAAGTCTTAGTCTCCCTTAGTTTTCACCTTTTCCTCTTTTGAGTCTCTTCTCTCTCATCTTATAATAAAGGTAAAAAAACACTTAATAAAGGCATAACACCTATTGTATTTAGGCCTTTCATGTGGGAACAAGGAAGTGTGGGGTCTTCTCTCACTCTCTTAGAATGTTTAGCATACGTCCTGTCTTGGGTCGATATGCGAGGCATTCGATCCTACGTGAGAGACTCAAATACAATACGAGTTGCAAACATAAAACAATTAAAACACTTCTTTCTTAAAATACAAAAACAAACAAACAATTTCTCTTCTCATCTCATTCACTCTTTCCTTAAGGACTCGTCAAGTCCGTTCCACTGCAAACAGGTAACGCCTAAGTCTCCCTACAGCGAGCTGCAATACCTAAACTGCTGGAGCGCTCACTCTGATGTTTCCACTAAAAAACACAAACAAAGCGACCCTCATTGAGGGGAACTATGTCGCTCTGATTCTCATGTTCCCGATGAGTTACGTAGGCAGTGGGGTAGGGCCCATTCGAGCACTTCTTTTATTTTCCCTACATTTGTTTCTCTTTATCTCTCCTTTCCTTTTCCAGTTCTCCAGCTAGTAGTTCCTTTTCCAGTATCCTTTCCTTACACCCTTTGATTGATACAAGCAAGAGTGGATCCCATCGGGTACGATGGACGCGTGGGGGTGATAATACCTTCCTCTCGCGTAACCGACTCCTGAACCTAGTTCTCTTGGTCACAAGACCATGCTTTTTCTTTCCCTTCAGGTTTATGCGGTGTTTCCTTTCTCTCTCTTGGGATAAATACACATTGCTGTCGACTCTGTTTCGGTGCCACTTTCGCGTTTGTACTAGGATGAAAATCCCGAGAGCGACAACTGACGACTCTGCTGGGGATAGATTGACCTCTTGCAGGTCCATCCCTAAGCGAGTCAATCCTAGCGCTTGTTTGTTTTTTTCTTTCTTTCATTGGGTGTTTATTGTCGTGCTTTATTTTGCTGTTTATTTACTTTACTGTATTTACTGCATTTTAGCATTACATATCATATTATTACTGTTGTGCTGGACTGGTTTTCTGTTTGGCGGGATGGGATTTCTAAGAGATAAGCCCATTACACAGGCTTGAGTATACACTTAGATTTAGAGTGGAGAGTAGTGGGACCTACGTGCCGTCTGGAGTGCGTTGGGTATTCACGAAATTCACAGCCAGACGAGGCTATCTTGGGACATGTTCTAACGTACGTATCTTGCGCATTTCAGGATGTCGATCTAGAGAGCTGTCGACTCTGGTGACCGATCATTGAGGACCTTAGTGGAAACATCCCTCTTTAGTGGTGACAGTGGCAGACCACATTCTGTGGCAAACCCATTCGCACCCGAGGGCCCACTTTGGAACTTGCATAGGATGGCCTTTATTTTTGAGGAGAATCAGTGGACGACCTCTTTGATTGGCATAGCATTGTATCCTTCGGGCCGAATGTGCTATTGCTTCTCAAACCTCAGAAACTGAGGATCCTCATTTTCTAAGTATCCACATGTGAGTGCGGGTGGGATGTTTATAGGTTTGCAGGTGACCAAGCTTCCTACATACCATGTCCCGTTGGTACTATTATATCCAGATGGTGTTTACTATTACAGGTGTTTGACACTCGCCTACAGAAATGTTATTATATCTATACAGACACAATGCACACAGTCCATCACAGACACCTGATGATCTGATCACATGCCCTTTTGCATTGCATTATCATATCATAATGGTTGTGTTTGTCATTTACAGGTGCATAATACACTTCTGATTCCAATCCATGGGTTCAACAGAGAATGACGAGAAGAGGAAGAACAATGTTTCTTACAAGTTTCCAGACCCTACCTTGGATTTACTGCTCAAAGTTATAGATATGGCTGGCCTGGGTGTTCTTGATAGGTTTCAAAAGAAGTACGGGAATTTGGTTAAGATGGAATGTACTATCACAAAGTATGAACATGATGCTTTGCACACTTTGCTGCAATTCTACGAGCCTTCATTGAGATGTTTCCTCTTTCCAGATTACATTTTGATGCCAACACTGGAAGAATTCTCATTTATTTTGGGAATTCCGATCACATCAGCAATACCGTTCTTTTCTAGTAGTTCTCCTAGTACAAAAGAAATTGCTGCTGCAATGCAAGTAGATCAGTCAGTGATAAAGAGTGGTGTGAGTAGCAAAATTGGAGTTGATGGATTTCATCTGGAATTTTTCTCTAATCAAGCTCAAGAGGCCGCTAATGCTAAAAACTGGACGATTTACAATTCCATTCTGGCTCTCTGCATATATGGCTTAGTTCTTTTTCCCAATCAGCAAGACTTTGTGGATATGCAGGCGACGAGAGTTTTTGTTCTTAAAAATCTAGTCCCTACTTTGTTAGGAGATTTTTATTATTCCGTGCATTACAAGAACGAGAAAAGAAGGGGAGGACCTGTTAGTTGTTGTACTCCACTATTGTGCCATTGGCTTTTCAAGCATTTGCCTCAAACAGGTGCCTTTGTGGAAACCATAGATGTTGCGAAATGGTCCAAGCGAATGATAGGTTTAACTGCTGATAATATTATCTAGTTTGATCATCGGTTATTGAGAATAGATCTTATCACAAGATGCGGAAATTTTCCAAATGTACCTCTGATTAGCAGAAAAGGAGGGATCAATTATAATCCAGTTTTGGCCATCCGACAGTTCGGGTATGCTTCCAGGAATCCTCCTACGGAGCAAGACGTTGAAGAATCCTTGTTCTTTACAGGAACTAAGGATGAGAAGTTGACAGAAGTAGTGAATGCTTGGAAATATAAGCATAAAAATGGAAAAGAGGTTTTTGGGAAAGGAGATTGTAGGTCTTATCCTGAATATGACAGATGGATCGAGATGAAAGTAAAAAAACTGCTTTTACCCTTTTCAAGGGAACCCTTTTTGTGTTCAGTAGAGCCAAAACAGCCAACCATGGTGGCTATTGAAGAGTGTGAAAAGTGGCAGAAGATAGTAAAAGAGCTTCAAGTAGAGAATGCTGGTATAAGTAGCTGTCTCCAAAAAGCCCTGCATGACAATAAAGATCTAGAAGGAAGAGCTCAGAAGGCAGAAAAGATCTTAGCAGCCAAAGAGAAAGATTTTTATGAAAGAGCACAACACTTCCAGAAGATCAGCAAAGGTGTCGATGCTGCCACTCAGGCTCACAAGACAACTAAACAGGACTTAGCTCAGACCAAAGATACATTGGCCAAATTCCAGGGAGCATGGGATGATGTTAGAGTTGAAAATGCTGAGTTACAGGAACAGTTGAAGATTAAAGGCGAAGAGCTTAAAAAGGCACATGAGCAAAGGAGAAAGTATCGGGAAAGCCTCAATAAAAGTCAAGAACGGTTAGAGAAAGTTACAAGAGAGCTAAAGAATACCAAGAAAGAGCTTGAAGAAGTCATGATAGAAAGGGAGATACTCAAGACGCAAGCTGGCATAAAGAGACACAAAGGAGTGTGCGATGACGAAGCTTTGATGTTGCATATGGGCTCCTTAACTGAAGCTCTTGAGAAAAGGGATGTTTTGACCAAAGAGATGATTGAAAAGCCGAATCACCAGCGTACTCGCTGTCATACCCCAAATTTTGACCACTAAGATTTCCCATCATTGTGCAAATTATCATCACAATAGGGATGATCCATCATGCCTCATCAAAAGCCTCAAGGGTTGTTGAGCATTCACTACAATCAAAATTAGGGTTTCAAGCCCTCTCAGAGCCTTAGACAAAGGATCAATCAAGGAATGACATGATCTTCAACTTTTCTAACCTCTCAAGCATTCACAATGGATCAAGAGGACTCCCACTTCAAGGATTAAGCACAACGTTGCTCCCTTCTAGGTGGATCAAGCTTCAAGATCGACAGTGTCACCAAATTAGGGTTTTGGTCGACCAGGGCCCCCAGATGGAAGTTTTCATCTGGCCATGAGCCAATGATCCAAAACATAACCTAATATACTCCATGGAACCTCATGGACCCAATCACCAAGTCAATTTTTCCTCAGGGGATGCATACATCAAAGATCAGGAATTAGGGTTTCTTGATCTAATTCACCCCTAAGTTGACTTTTGGTGTAAATCATGAACCAAGACCTCAAGAGAGGGTTTAAAGGTCTCTAATGAACTATATTTATCCATTTTGAACAATGGATTAATCCAAGAAGCTTGAGCAACAAGTCTCAATTTCATCTGCACCACAATTAGGGTTTTAAGGAAAAAGTCAACTGTAACTTTGACTTTTGACCAGGACATGCTCCTAAGCCCTAAGACATGCCTCAATATACCCTACGACATCCATGTAACATGTCCATCAAGTTTGATTTAGGTCAAGGACATGATTTCCTGAAGAATTGCACAGTTTGGAATTCATCTGATAAAAAGTCAACTGTGTACAAAAGTCAACTTTGAATTTTTGAGATTTTTCACCAAAATGGATTTTTAACCCTAAAATGATGTTAATGTATGATTTGAATCATCATTCATCAAGGAAAATCAAGAAAAGTTGGATAACTTGTAAAAGGGGTAACCATAAAAACTTAGAATATTTTCAAAGTTAAAAATAAAGTGACAAGGGTACCAATTTTGGAGGATCATAACTCCTAAACCACAAGGCCATTTTTTCTCATCCAAAGATGGATTTGTAGCCCTCATTACCCTCTACAAAAACTTCAACTAGACCTAAGTCCAATTCATTAAGGATTTTGAGTTATGGAGTGATCAAAATGGCTGAAAAATGAAAATGTCACTTTTTCCAAATGTAGGGGGATTTTTCACTTGGATTCAAAAGAGATCAAAACCAAACATGTTCAAACAGTTGTTGTATCATGTTAGGGCTTTCCAAAATGACCAAGAACATTTCCAAATTCCATTTGAGTCATGAGATATGACATTGGAAAGTTGCCTTGCTGAAATCTGTCAAAGGCAAGGCAGAATTTGCAATTTTGCTCGATTTGCCAAAATCAGCCAAATTCAAATGCTCCTATCCACTTGGACACCTCAGAGGATTGAATCTAAAGGGGACAATCACTGAGCCAAGCCTCCAAAGTCCATGGAACAAGAAATAGCATGTTGAACCTAGAATGGCCAAAATAGGGACAAGACTCCAAATTTGGATTGAAGCATTCAATGGAAGCATCAAGGTGGTATGGACTGAGCCATTCTCATCTGAAATCAGTCAAGACTTATCCAAGACCAAGGGAACCAAACCTCTGTGCCCTAACCTCTAGTCAATGGCTAGAGGAGACTTGGATTTTCATTTGCCAACAATGGCCAAACCTACTTAGCAGCTGCCATTCACTATTCCTTGCAAAACAAACTTGCTCTACTATAAATAGAGCTCAATTGTGATCAGTTTGAGTACACCAAAGCCATCTAACAGTTTCTTTCCTCAAAATCTCTTTCTCTTGGCAAAAATGTCTTTCTTAGCAAGGTAGCTATCGGGTTTTGAGTTTGAGAGCTTTTCCAATCAAACCAATCACTCACACACCTCACATACATCATATAGAAGTGATCCAAACACTCACATAACATCTGGAACACAGATTTCACAAAATCACCAGCCAATTGCTCAAGTTCTTGACAGTTTTGCAGTTGAGGTGCCATCTTCAATTCCAAACCATTTCAATCCATTCCAAGCACTCAGACACATCACTTGGTACCTAGGGAAGCTATCCACACCATTGGAACCTAACTGTAACACCTCCAACACAAATCACGATCGCCAGCTGCAAGTGGTAAGCATGAGCTCTTCTAACTCTATGATCCACACAATTTTTGCTGCACAATAATTTGGCCATATGTTCATAATCATGCATGGAATGTTTCCCCTCAATTAATTGCATTGTTTGAATCGTGTATCAAAAATCCTAGCTTTCATGCATAAATTAGGGTTCTTGAGGATTTTTCATGATTTCTTGTTATATGTTTAATTTAAATGAAATTAATGGACATAGACATGATCGTGAGGTTGAGACGAGCATAATGATATGTGGATTGCATGTTATAATCAAGTATTCAAGGAGATTGGATAGAAAATGCAAATCAGCCAAACCCAGAACACGCGCGTGTTCTTCAGCTGTTCTTGGCGCCTTTTTTTGAATTTTCAAATATTTGAGTTTTGTGATTTTCTTTAATTGATTCAAAAATTAATTTCTCTCTGAGTTTTAATGATTTTGAGTTGATTCTTTTTTTAATAATTCACAAAAATGTTAAAATATTTTATTTTTACAAAAAATCCCAAAAATATTATTTATTTCATATAATTGATATTTTTGCAAAGAATTAATATTTTAATTGTTTTTGACATTTTGAATATTTTTTCTACATTGATTTTGCAACTTTTAATGCTTTCTAATTATTTTGTAGGTCAATACTTAATTTTTGAAGCATTAATCCAAGATCACAATTTTGGTTTTCATATGATAAACAATTTTGATCATTTTAATTGAATTTTTATTCAATTAAATACATTTTTGAAAACAAATTAGGGTTTTTGGATTAATTCAACCCTCATAAATCATTTTCAAAATAAACTTATGGGCCTCTAATAGAGTGTAAGACCCAATCCTTTTTTTTGGCCAAATCATTTTTGGGCCTCAGTGTATTGTATAAGTCCCGATACCCTCAAAAACAAACGGCGCGATCGTCGCCTTTTAAAAATAACCTTGAGCCTCTCCTTGAGCTATAAGACCCATTCAAAACTTTTGGGCCTCTATTAGAGTGTAAGACCCAACCCCTTTTTAACCAAAACATTTTGGGCCTCACTTATTGTATAAGTCCCTCTGCGTTAAAAGAAAACCTCGGCGCGATCGCCATTTCTAAACGAAAAATCATCTGGGCCTACCCTCGTGTTATAAGCCCCACTCTTTTTCTTTAAAACTTTTTGGGCCTCTTGAGAGAGTGTAAGACCCATCCCTTTATACAGAAAACCTTTTTTGGGCCTCAGTCACTTGTATAAGTCCCTCTGTACAAATTCAAACAGTACGCTCACTGTTAAAACCCTGGGCCTCTCCTTGAGCTGTAAGCCCCAAATCTTTCTTTTTCAAAGCACTTTCTCCTTTGATTTTGAATATACTGTTGTTTTCAATCTTTCTTTGTTGAAGAACTAACTAAACATCATGGAAGCTCTACAACCGAGTAAGTGGTTATTGCTTTCATTTACCGCTTTCATATACATATAACTGTATTGTGGGGCTGTTTCACTGTAAGTCTTCTTTCATAAACTCATATCAACTGTGTAATAATAGTATAGATATTTCGAGTTTCCCCGGAAACTACGTCTAGAACTAGGTGACGCCGTTTCGTTTATTCGTAGAAATAGACAACTAGATCCCCAATAGGATCACCAGATACAGTCTTCTCTTCGGCTGTCCTCATTAGGAATTGTCAAGAAACTCTACTTCCCAAGATGAATGTATTCTCCGTGAATGGAATCTTTGAGTTTCTTCCAAATTCTCGAACTTTCCTGACTTTGATCTATTCTCGGTGAATAGCATTGCCTTGAATTTCTCGGGGTTTGGGGACCCACGGGCTTCTTAAAAGCATCGGCCTCCTCTTGGGCATCGTACAAGGACCCACAGGCTTCCTAAAAGCAACCCCGCCTCCTCTTGGGCTTAGTACAAGGACCCTACGGCTTCTTAGAAGTATTCACAGCCTCCTCTTAGGCTTCGTATAATGATCTCTTCCTTCGGGAATGATAGGCTCCTCTTGGGCTTAGTACAAGGACCGGTCGGCTTCTTAAAAGCTTCCATCCTCCTCCTGGGCTTCGTACAAATTGTCCCGACGACCTCCTAGAGGTATAGGAACAGAACTTAGTCATCTTCATAGAACAGTCCTGTCATAGAGTCTACTACTGTTTCTCAAAACATAGTACAAAGGATAAAACTCTAGACTTGGACAGTCTAAATTCCTTGAGTCTCAAAGACATTCTCAAGTGATCCCTTCGAAAAGAGGAAGGAAACCCGCAGACTCGGACAGTCTCAATACCCTTCGGATTTCCCGCTTCCTTAAAGAACAGGAATAACCCGGGTCCTCGAACCAAATCCTTGAGTATAGTGTTACTCATATAAGAACTGATTTTCTCTTTTACAATCAGTATATTGGACCTGTCACTCAACTGAAACAGTAACCCTAGCCTCTCTCTTAAGATTTATACAATGATTCTCCCCAGCGGAGCTAACAATTTTAGCCTCTCTCTCGGGCTTTATACGAGACACATAAGAGACTCCCTTGTTGAGTCAATCACCCCTTTCGCCTCCATCTCGGGCTTTATACGAGATACAAAAAGGTTCTTATTGAGCCAAACAAATTTTCGCCTCCATCTCGGGCTTTATACGAGATACAAAAACTCTCTTGTTGAGTCAAACAGCCTCCACCTCGGGCTTTATACGAGATACCAAAAGATTCCATCGTCGAGTCAAAACCTTTTTGCCTCTCTCTCGGGCTTCGTACGAGACACATACTAGCCTCCTCTTAGGCTTTATATAAGAAAACCACTGGTTGATCCAATTAACCTTTTAGCATCAAAGTTGTGCCTCGTTCACAGTACACAAACATCAACAACTCCTTCCCCTTCATCTAATTGCTGTAAGCGGCAAGCCTCTGGATCATCTACATCCATGCCACTGTCCCTCTTTTAGCATGAGAAATTCCTAAGGAAAGATAGCATTGCTCTACACTGAGTTAAAGTCTCCTCCTTCAGGTTAAAACCTATATAAAGGAAATTATGGCATTGCTAGGATCCGCGTATCCCGGTTAAAGTAATCCTCCTTTACAGTCAGTCACCCAACAATTGTGACAAACAGACCCCCCTTTAGAGATGACAAATTCTCTCTAAAGTCAACACCTTTAGCTTCACATCTTGGGCTTTGAACAAGATACAAACCATCTTTCGCTTCACGTCTTGGGCTTTGAACAAGACACCAAAACACCCATTTCCTCCCATAGAATAGGAGGAACTACGAACGCTCTAATTTCCCTGTTTCGGTAAACGGGAATACGTAGGCATAAGATTGAAAGAAAAATATTAGCGAGCACACTAAACAAAAACCCAAAATCCCATACTCTCATGTATCTATCAAAAAGCATCAGTCCTAACATCCTAATCCTTGTTCCCCGCCAGAAAACTTTTGTCTAGATAAAAACCAGTATTGGCGAAAATACAAATAACCAGTACAAAGGCCCCCACATTGATAGCATCCGTAACCTAAAAGACCGTTGTTTAAACTCAGTATGCAAAGCAGGGTTAATTGGAGACATCTATTTCCCTTCCTTCATCAGGTTTAATAGGATAAAAAATGAATCGACCTGTAGTTTAAAGCTCAACCGCAGAGAGCGACCAGCGCTTAAGAACCGCGTCCAAAATCGCTCGCTACAGAAAAATGGCGCCCACCGTGGGGCCTTTCAAAGTTAGATCTAGGCACGACCTTTTTCCTTTTCACCTCTTGTGTGAAAAACCACAGATTGGGGCTTCTGCCGGGGAACCCATTTTCTGGTAGGAACTTAAGATTCATAGGTTTAGAGGTCTAGGATGTTTAGGACAAATATATATACTGCTTTTCCTAATTGCTATACGTGTTTATTTTTCTGCTAATGGAAATGCGTGTGATGCCGCATGTGGAAAGATTGAGTATATACTTAAGATAAGTGATGGCGACGGGGTCGACCATCAACCTCAGTGGAGGCTGACCAATGCAACCCATTCTCTCACCCAGACAATGGGCCGATTGTTAAGTCTGAGAAGCTGAGGAGCCAAACCCTTTCGTAGTGCGGAAACTATCGGAAATAGTTGTTACGCGATACTACCCTCATTTGAGGCTGGTGATCTATTCTCGGTGAATGGGACTTACTCTAAGATTGCACTACAACTCGCTGACGATCCGCTTGTTGTTTTGCTTTCCTGGGAGGAGCTGATGATAATGAGTACAGGTACAAAAAACACCCTAGTATAAACCTTTGGGGATGGGTAGAGCCTTGACTTCATGACAACAACCCTTTGACCCCATGTTTTTTCTATGTTTTTGTATGCTGCATTCATGCATTCATTTAAAAAACATTAAAACATTCAAAAAAATTTCTCTTCTAGTCTCTCTGTTTTTCAAATTAAACTAAGACTGTGATTGCAAATATCAGAGAAAAGGATTGCACTGATGGATTTCGGTAGAAGGAGAACTCATAAGTACACCTTCAAGGTTCCAAAACTAGAGGATTTGAGAAGGTTGGCAAGGATGATCACAAACCCTGAGGCTTTCAGAGCCAAGCATGAAGGTCTGCTACCAATATTAAGAGTCCATGTGATTGAGGGAATCATGGATGCGCCCATTCAGTTTTATGATCCAGTATATCACTGTTTCACATTCCCGGATTACCAGCTAGCACCAACGCTGGAGGAGTATTCTCATCTGACTGATCTACATATCACTGATCGAGCTCCATTTTCTGGACTGGAAGAAATTCCAAAGAATCAGAGCATTGCAAGAGCAATTCATTTGGACGAGTCTGAGGTCAGGACTCACCTAACTACTAAGGGTGGCATCCAAGGTTTGCCAGCCCAGTTCTTGACGAAGAAAGCCCTATATTTTTCCAGTATAGGAAACGTGACTGCTTTTTGAAAGCATCTTTGTCTTGCTCACCTACGGGTTATTTTTGTTTCCCAACATCAATAACTTCGTCGATATTAACTCCATTACGGTTTTTCTCATTGGAAACCCTGTGCCGACTTTGCTCGCAGATGCGTATCATTCTGTACACTTGGGGAATTTGTACAGCGGAGGGGAGATCACATGCTGTGTACCTCTGCTTTATAAATGGTTTATTTCCCACTTGCCCAAGTCTGCTGCTTTTTGGGATTGCAAGAGTGCCTTACGTTGGTCGCAGAAGATCATGTCTCTTACCAACTCTGATATAGATTGGTGTAATAGGATTTATGAGGGAATCAGGATCATTGACCGTTGTGGAAACTTCCCCAATGTACCCCACATAGGAACTAAGGGAGGAATCAACTACCATCTGGTATTGGTTCTCCGTCAATTTGGATACCCGATGAGACACGTCCCACAGGGTGTTCATCTGGAAGGTCTTTTCTTCAAGGAAGGAGAAAACGACAGAGCACTAAAGATGGAAATAGTGCATGCTTGGAAACATGTTCATAAGAAAGGACGAGAGTCTCTAGGAAAATCGGATTGTGTCTCGGTGGAGCCTTATCTCCACTGGGTACACACTAGAGCTCTCAAGCTAAAGATGCCTTATCCTCGTTATGGAATTCTTCCGCCGAGGGAATCTGTCATGTACTTCATGACTGAGAGTGAAAAGCTTCAGGTTACTCTCAACAAATTTCAACAGGAAAGAAGGTCTTGGAAGAACAAGTATCGCACCCTCGACGTAGAGTGCATCAAAATACAGCCATTACTGAAAGAAAAGGATGCTCTGATTGAGATTTTAGAGCAACATGCTGTAGAAAATCAAGATGACCAAAGGAATTTGTTCGCTTCTTTCACCTGGAAAAGGAATGACAACCCGACAACGGCCTAAGAGCCCCGGTCAAAGAAAAGGAAGATACCAGAATCAGCACCCGATTTCTCTTCAGAGAGGACTCGGGACCCATTAGCCTAGATTTCTGTTTCTGCACCTTGTAATCTACTGTATTTCCATTTCTGTAATCCTTTAAATTCAATAAAAATGGGTTTCCCCACCGTTTGATATTTGCAATCTAATTGTCGAAGTTTGTTTTGATTAAACCTTAAACAATTAATATAATCATTGCATTCATCATTCTCACGTCACGTATTCTTCTTACCTATGAATCTCACGTTTGTGTCTCGGTTCTAGATTCAAACAGTCTCATTCGTACAATACTCGGGCCAATCGTCAGAAAAAGATGGATGATCTTGAGGAAGAAAACAGAGAGTTGAAAGAAGAGATCGACGCTCTAAGAGAGGATATGAGAAAGCTTCGTAACGACATGCAAGCCATGGCAGAAGCTCAGCTACAAAAAACTGTGATCTCAGAGATCACCTCAACGCCCATAGTGGAGAAGTATGATCCTAGGTATCAGATACCGAAAGATCGTCCTTGGGGCATGCCTGTTAACTATATCCCGGAAGGATATGTTCCGCCGATCACTGAAGATCAGGGAATCACAACAGAAGCCGCTGGGCCTGAAGGTTACAAACTTCGGGAAAGCGAAGATGCCAGGGGCATACTGAAGACTCCTGAAGGTTACAAACTTTGGGAGACGCCAAGACTCACTGTCGTAGTCACGATCCCACCCCCTGTGGTGCACACTGTCCCGGAAGGACAGATTCCACCAACACCTTCTGGTAAGAAGGAAACTATGTTCGATAGAATGGATGACTTCCAGGAATAGTTCCTGGAAATGCAGAAAGAACTGCAAGCCATTCGCGGTCAGGATCTTTTTGGAAAGGACGCCGCAGACCTCTGCTTGGTCCCTAATGTGAAAGTCCCGCACAAATTTCAAGTGCCCGACTTTGAAAAGTACAAGGGTGACTCTTGCCCTCAAAGCCATCTGGTGATGTACGCTCGGCGGATGTCAGCTCAGACGGAGAATCAGGACCTACTAATTCACTACTTCCAGGAGAGTTTAACCGGTGCCGCACTAAAATGGTACATGGGTTTAAACCGTGCCACAATCAGCACTTTCATAGATCTTGGTAATGCCTTCGTCCAACAATACAAATACAATTTGGACATGGCACCCGACAGAGATCAACTCAGATCGATGTCTCAAAAGGACAAGGAAACCTTTAAGGAGTATGCTCAAAGGTGGCGTGAAATTGCCGCTCAAATTTGTCCGCCTCTTGAGGAAAAAGAGATGACAAAGATCTTCTTAAAAACCTTAAGCTCATTTTACTATGACCGAATGGTTGCCAGTGCACCCAGTGATTTAAACGAAATGGTGGGCATGAGTGTACGTCTTGAGGAAGCCGTCCGAGAAGGACGTTTGGTAAAAGATACTGGATCGACGAGCGGTACTAAAAAATACGGTAGTGCTCTCCATAAGAAAAAAGAGCAAGATATTGGGAATATCTCTCTCGGAAAGCAAAGGCGACGTTATCAACCTGTAGCAGCTGTGACTCCTGCTATCAATCATGCGCCTATTCCTATGTATCAACCTCAGGTTACGCAGAGCCAACCTGATCAGCAAAGGACACAACAGCTTCTTCAGCCGGCTCGTCCTCCATATAACAACAACCGTACAACACGGCCACCAGGATTTGATCCTATACCCGTAACGTACGCAGAGCTGTTTCTGTTACTACTGGCTAAGTTGAAAATTCAAACTAAGTCCCCTCTTACAGTACCGAAAAATCCGCCTTTTTGGTTTAAGGTGGATCAAACATGCCCTTATCATCAAGGAGGATCAGGGCATAACATAGAGACTTGCCTCAATTTCAAATCCGACGTGCAAAAACTTGTTAGGAGCGGAGTCCTATCTTTCAAAGATACGAATCCCAATGTTCTCACGAACCCGCTGCCTCAACATGAGAAAGCTACAGTCAATTTCATAGAAGGAGAATTTAACAATGTCTATCAAATTCATGATATACTCTTGTTAAAAACCAATCTGGTTAAGATGCATTGTAGACAGAGTGGATATGGCCATGTGCCACCTCATAATTATCACCAGTGTGATATCTGCTCTAAAAACAATCAAGGATGTTCTGTGGTGCAAGCAGCTCTACAGGAATAGATGGATCTCGGATGGATCCAAGAGCACCGAGTTCGTGGAGTTAACATGGTCTACACGAATTCTAACGTCATTCAGAACCACGATATCCGTGCAATGAATGTCAACTTGGTGGCAATGCACTCAAGGCAAAGCCAGTATCATAATCTGCCGCGGCACAATTACAGTTCCTGTCTGACTTGCTCGGTAAACAAACTGGGATGCTCTTTCATACAAGAGGCCCTCCAGCGTCAGATGGATCTTGGATGGATCCAAGACTACCATGATAGGAATTCCTATCAGATCAACATGGTTCAGATCTTTGACATTCGCGTGATGAATACCAGCCTGGTAGAATTACATCCTGAACAGGTCCGACTCGGATTCCTGGTATCACATAATTATCACAGCTGTAAGGCGGGTTGCGAAAACGATCGAGGTTATACCCTTGTCCAGGAGGCACTTCAGTACTTGTTCAATCACTGGTGGATGCCAATTTATATGGATGAAGATACTCAGCAAATTAGTATCAGTAACGGGAATCCTACTCGACGTCAGAGTCAGGATGTCCGATCAATGGAAGCTAACCTAGTGAGGTTACATTGTATTCAAAGTGGGCGTGGCCAGGTGCCACCACACAATTATGACCGTTGTAGCGTCTATTCGGAAAGTAACCAAGGGTGCTACCTTGTGCGAGCAGCTCTCCAGGGGCAGGTGGACTGTGGAGAAATTCGTCCATATCCGGGTTCTGGACCCACCAACTGGTCGCCGAATTACCTTGCCGATCAAGTTGAGGATGTTGTCACAATCTCTGGTCATCACAGGACCAGGGATGTTTTTGCCATCATCCCTCTACTTGACGAATCTAAGGTTCCCAACCGGGAACGAATCGAGATTACTTACGATGGTCAGAAAAATTAGAAGGCTCCTGTAGTTATTTATCTGCCGGGACCATTACCGTATGAATCAACTTAGACTATCCCTTACAAATACGGTGCAACAACAATTGAAAATGGAAAGGAAATTCCATTACCCTCCGTCGGGAATATTGCAGACATCAGTCGAGTAACACGGAGTGGTAGAATCTTCAACCGAGGAGTTGGAGAACCTAACAAGGAAAAGGAACTTCAGACAGAAGCTCCTGATCTATCAGTCGGTCAATCCAGTAATCCCGACCTTTTGAAAAATAATGATGAGATGCTGAAGCTCATCCAAAGGAGTGAATACAACATTGTTGATCAACTGTTACAAACTCCTTCAAAGATCTTAGTATTATCACTGTTACTCAGTTCAGAAGCGCATAGGGAGGCTCTACAGAAAGTCTTGGAGCAAGCCTTTGTGGAACAGGATGTAACAATCAGACATGGCGCTCAATATCACTTCCTGCAATAATTTGGGATTTAGTGATGAGGAATTACCCGAAGAGGGTCGCCGTCATAACATGGCGCTCAATATCACAATTAACTGCCAGGACGATGCTTTAGCCAGCGTACTGGTAGACACAGGGTCAACCCTGATGTTATGCCGAAGTATACTTTGATGCAGTTATAATTCAAAGGCTCTCCGATGAGAATCAGCGAGGTCGTCGTCAAAGCATTCGACGGATCCAGAAAAATGGTTATCGGCGAAGTTGATCTTCCCATAACTATTGGTCCTCACACTTTCCAAGTCACTTTCCAGGTCATGGACATCCGGGAAACATACAGTTATTTATTAGGAAGACCTTGGATACATCAGGCTGGAGCGGTTACTTCAACCCTCCACCAAAAGCTAAAGTTCATCAAGAACGATCAACTTGTCACAGTCTGTGGAGAACAAGCCTTGCTTGTAAGGAACTTATCATCATCTGCTTGTGTAGAACACGAAGAGATTATTGGAACTCAGTTCCAAGCACTGTCGGTGAGCAAGGACAATCATTTCAAAGGAGGAACCTCGATTTCCTCATACAACGATGCTATTAAAGCGGCCAAGAGTACCGATACGATAGGATGGGGACAACTTGTCATTCCCACTGACAATAAAACAAAGAAGGGTCTTGGTTTTTCTGCAACCTGTACCCGGACAGCTGCCAACGATGAAAGTCTTCATCCCCTTCAAAACTTCTTCCACAGTGGAGGTTTCCTTCACCCGGTGTCTCAAGCGGTACATGCTATCAATGAGGAAGATCCCTCTGACACGAATGAAGAATGGAAGTCTTATCTTAACGAGGACGGTTATATGTCTCAAGAAGAGGTGCCTATGCCTTTTTGTTTTCCTACAAAAAGTCCGAGATTTATACTCAGGTCAGACGTCGAAATGATATACGGGAATTTTGATCCGGAAGGATGCCGTGCTCCGCCAAATTCATTAGAGGAGGACACTCTGATGAAAGACAACTTTGAATACAACTACTATGGCCCGATGGATGGTCTGCCAATGTGGCAGCCTTACCCAGGAAACTTGGGGCAAGAAAGTCAACCAAACAATGAAACTCAGCTGACCGTCATTGAACAGAATACCTGTGTCCCAACCATGTCATGGGATCAACACTCAGGTCATTCAGAAACTACTCAACATGAAGATGAATTTGCAACATTCGCCTGACTAGAATTCATCAACTATGCTTTTCCTGAGGTCAACGTCATCGAGAGGGATGACTCCTCCAGTTCCAAAGAAGTTTGGGACACTCTGGGAGAACCAAGTGGAAAATACGACTTTATGGTCAAGTACACTGCGCCCGAAAGCTCTCGTATCAGGTTCGAAGACATCCAGCCAACTGGATGGGGAGATACAGCTGAGAGAACAAATGCTCTGCAAAATACAACTGAGGAATTCTCCTACGACAACTCTTCCTGGGAGACAGATTCTAATGATCCCGCTCCACTAGAAATCAGTGTTATTTCTGAAGACAAATCGAGGAAGGTGCCAGACTTTGTGATTCACAGAGAAGTTCGCCGCCAATGGATTGCTGTCGATGTTCCGCAGGTCATTCATCAGTCAAAGTAATTGCCATCTTTTAACCTTTCACCCTGCCCAGGTGAAACGGATGTTTTGATAGGGCTCGCTTTCTGTAAATATCCCTCTTCGCTACGCCCAAAGCGACTGAGTTTTGTTTTATAGGGCTGTAGTTTCAAGAATTGACTTGTTCATTAATAAAATAACGTCGTTCTGTAATTTCCGCATTAATTGGTGTTTTCTCTTTTTGCTTTTTCAGAAAATGGTAATCCTAAAAAACAATTCAATAATAAAAACAAGCAGTAATAGAATAAATACATTGCACACACTTGCATTTTCCTCTATCTCTTCTAAACACGAATCATCACGTCATGCAGATTGCTTGTTTTAAACCCAGTTAAAACATACGATCCGATGCCTTCGCCCAACTTTGAGTTCCCGGTATTCGAGGCTGAAGAAGAAAATGACAACGAAATTCCAGAAGAGATCTCCAGACTACTCAGACAAGAGGAAAGGTCTATTGAACCTCACAAAGAACCGTTGGAAATGGTAAACTTGGGTTCAGAGCAAGAGAGAAAAGAAATCAGGATCGGAGCACTGCTCAGTCCAACTGCCAGAGAGGGTTTGATAAAGCTTCTCAAAGAATTCCCCGATGTGTTCGCTTGGTCCTATCAGGATATGCCAGGGTTGGATACCAGCATCGTGGAACATCACTTACCGTTAAGGTCGGAATGTCCGCCAGTAAAGCAAAGGTTGAGACGCACTCACCCGGACATGGCCATCAAAATAAAAAAGGAGGTACAAAAACAGATTGACGCAGGTTTCCTCGCTACATCTGAATATCCTCAATGGTTAGCCAACATCGTACCCGTTCCCAAAAAGGACGGAAAGGTCAGAATGTGTGTTGATTACAGAGATCTGAACAAGGCAAGTCCAAAGGACGGCTTTCCTTTACCACACATTGACATGCTGGTTGATAGTACAACAAAGTTCAAAGTATTCTCCTTCATGGATGGATTCTCGGGCTATAACCAAATCAAAATGGCGCCGAAAGACATGGAGAAAACTTCGTTCATTACCCCATGGGGCACCTTTTGTTACAAGGTTATGCCATTCGGTTTGAAGAACGCCGGGGCAACCTATCAAAGGGCCATGACTACTCTGTTTCATGACATGATACACAAAGAAGTCGAGGTATATGTCGATGACATGATTGCAAAATCAAAAACAGAGAGTGAGCACGTTGAACATCTGTCCAAATTGTTTGAACGTCTAAGAAAATTCAAGCTCCGCTTGAATCCCAACAAGTGCACCTTCGGTGTCCGTTCAGGGAAACTACTAGGGTTCATCGTCAGCCAGAAAGGAATTGAGGTTGATCCTGACAAGGTCAAGGCCATTCAAGAAATGCCTTCTCCGAAAACTGAGAAACAAGTCAGAGGATTCCTGGGACGTTTGACCTACATCTCCAGATTCATATTCCTTATGACCGCCACATGTGCGCCGATTTTCAAATTACTCAAAAAGAACCAGGATTGCGTTTGGTCAGAGGACTGCCAAACAGCCTTCGACAGTATCAAGGAATATCTGTTGAATCCGCCAATTCTATCACCTCCAGTGGAAGGAAGACCACTGATCATTTATCTCACAGTCTTGGAAGACTCAATGGGATGTGTACTTGGCCAACAAGACAAAACCAAATGGAAAGAGTCTGCCATTTACTATCTAAGTAAGAAATTCACCGACTGTGAAACTTTGTACACGATGCTCGAGAAAACTTGTTGCGCTTTGGCTTGGGCAACCAAACTTCTTCGCCAATACATGATTCGTCACACTACTTGGTTAATCTCTGAAATGGATCCAATTAAGTATGTTTTCGAAAAACCTGCTCTTACGGCAAGGATTGCCCGTTGGCAGATGCTGTTATCAGAATATGACATAGAGTACCACGCTCAGAAAGCCGTTAAAGGAAGTATTTTAGCCGATAATTTGGCTCATCAACCGATTGACGATCAAGAATCGGTCGGGTTTGACTTCCCAGACGAAGATGTCATGTATCTAAAAATGAAAGATTGCGATGAACCGCTACCCAGTGAAGGGCCAGAACCAGGTTCCCAATGGGCACTAATCTTTGACAGAGCAGTCAATCATTATGGAAACGGAATTGGGGCAATCATTGTTACCCCTCAGGGTTCCCACATTTCGTTCACCGCCAGACTTACATTCAAATGTACGAACAACGAGGCCGAATACGAAGCTTGTATTATGGGTCTAGAGGAAGCAATTGATTTAAGGATCAAAAACTTGGACGTATATGGCGACTCAGCCTTGGTTATCAATCAGATAAAAGGAGATTGGAACACGTACCAATCAGGACTGATTCCTTACAAAGACTACGCAAGAAGGTTGCTAGCTTTCCTCAACAGAGTCAAGTTTCACCACATCCCTCGTGATGAGAATCACATGGCTGATGCATTAGCCACCCTATCTTCCATGATTAGTGTATGTCAATGGAATGACATACCTAAGATTGACATCATGTGCCTTGAACGACCCGCTTACATCTTCACGATTAAAGCAGTCATAGACGACAAACCTTGGTATCACGATATCAAATGCTTCCTTCAGAAACAAGAGTACCCTCCTGGGGCATCCAGGAAAGATAGAAAGACCCTCAAAAGATTGGCTGGAAACTTCTTCCTGAGCGGTGACACTCTCTATAAGAGAAATTTTGACATGGTCTTGCTCCGATGCGTAGACGGACCAGAAGCAAACATGCTTATGAAAGAAATTCATGAAGGATCCTTTGGCACTCATGCCAATGGACACCCAATGGCGAGAAAAATTCTAAGAGCAGGGTACTACTGGTTGACCATGGAATCCGACTGCTACAAGTACATGAGGAGGTGTCACAAGTGTCAGATATACTCCGACAAAATTCATGTACCGCCATCACATCTCAAAGTTCTTTCTTCCCCATGGCCTTTTTCCATATGGGGAATCGACATGATTGGCTTGATCGAACCTAAGGCTTCAAACGGACATCGGTTCATCCTGGTAGCCATTGACTACTTCACCAAGTGGGTCGAAGCAGCGTCATTCGCTAATGTAACACGACAAGTGGTGGTCTGATTTATCAAAAACAATATCATCTGCCGTTATGGTGTTCCAAGCGAGATCATTACTGATAATGGATCTAACTTGAACAATAAGATGATGAAAGAGTTGTGTGCAGAGTTCAAGATCGAACACCATAACTCATCTCCCTACCGACCCAAGATGAACGGAGCGGTAGAAGCGGCTAACAAGAACATAAAGAGGATCGTTCAAAAGATGGTTGTAACCTACAAAGACTGGCACGAGATGCTACCCTTTGCTCTTCACGGTTATCGCACATCTGTCCGCACTTCAACTGGGGCAACCCCTTTCTCTCTAGTATATGGCATGGAGGCAGTTCTCCCCATAGAAGTAGAGATCCCATCAATCCGGGTATTGATGGAAGCTAAGCTTTCAAAAGCCGAATGGTGTCAAAGTCGACACGACGAACTGAATCTGATCGAAGAAAAGCGAATCACGGTACTATGCCACGGTCAGTTGTATCAACAGAGAATGAAGAGGGTGTTTTGACAAAAAGGTCTGATCTCGTGTCTTCAGAAAAGGAGACCTCGTGCTCAAGAAGATACAATAATTTCTCACTGATTCTCGAGGTAAATGGACTCCAAATTATGATGGCCCCTTGTAATACCCCAAATTTTGACCACTTAGATTTCCCATCATTGTGAAAATCATCATCACAATATGGATGAACCATCATGCTTCATCAGTCTCCCCAAAGATGGGTTAACATCCAATACAATCAAAATTAGGGTTTCAAGCCCTCTCTGAGTGCTTAGACAAAGGATCAATCAAGAAATGACATGATCTTCAACTTGTCTAATCTCTTAAACATCCACAATGGATCAAAAATGACTCCCACTTCAAGGATTAAGCACAAGGCTGCTCCCTTCTAGGTGGATCAAGTCTCAAGATCGACAGTGTCACCAAATTAGGGTTTTGGTCGACCAGGGCCTCCAGATGGAAATTTTCATCTGGGCACAAGGCAATGATCCAAAACATGACCTAATATGCTTCATGGAACCTCATGAACCCATGCATCAAGTCAATTTTGCCTCAGGGGATGTATTCATCAAAAATTAGGAATTTGGGACAAACCATGAGCCAAGACCTCAAGAGATGATTTGAGGGTCTCTAATACACCATATTGATCCATTTGGAACAATGGATTGATCCAAGAAGCTTGAGCAACAAGTCTCAATTTCATCTGCACCACAATTAGGGTTTTAAGAGAAAAGTCAACTGTAACTTTGACTTTTGACCGAGACATGCTCCCAAACCCTAATACATGATTGAATATACCCTATGACACCCATGGAACGTGTCCATCAAGTTTGATTTAGGTCAAGGACATGATTTCCTGAAGAATTGCACAGTTTGGAATTCATCTGATAAAAAGTCAACTGTGCACAAAAGTCAACTTTGACTTTTTGAGATTTTTCACCAAAATGGATTATTAACCCTAAAATGATGTTAATGTATGATTTGAATCATCATTCATCAAGAAAAATCAAGAAAAGTGAGATAACTTGTAAAAGGAGTAACCATAAAACTTAGAAATTTTTCTAAGTTAAAAATAAAGTGGCAAAGGTACCAACTTTGGAGGACCATAACTCCTAAACCACAAGGCCATTTTTTCTCATCCAAAGATGGATTTGTAGCCCTCATTATCACCTACAAAAACTTCAACTACAAGTCATTCCAATTCATTAAGGATTTTGAGTTATGGAGTGATCAAAGTGGCTGAAAAGTGAAAATGTCACTTTTTCCAACACTTAGTGAAATTTTCACTAAGTCAGAATTTGCCTTCACTTTTTGCCAAATGTAGGGAGATTTTTCACTTGGAATCAAAAGAGATCAGAACCAAACTTGTTCAAATAGTTGTTGTATCATGTAAGAGCTTTCCAAAATGGCCATGAACATTGCCAAATTCAACCTACACCATGAGATACAACATTGCCAAGTTGCCTTGCTGAAATCTGTCAAGGCAAGGCAGAATTTGTACTTTGGCTCGATTTGCCAAAATCAGCCAATTCCAATTGCTCCAATCCACTTGGACACCTCAGAGGATTGAACCCAAAGGGGACAATCACTGAGCCAAGCCTCCAAGGTCCAAGGAACAAGGAATAACATGTTGAACCTAGAGTTGCCAAAATAGGGACAAGACTTCAAATTTGGAATGAGGCATTCAATGGAACCATCAAGGTGGCATGGACTGAGCCATTCTCATCTAAAATCAGTCAAGACTTATCCAAGACCAAGGGGACCAAAGCTTTGTGCCCTAACCTCTAGTCAATGGCTAGAGGAGACTTTCATTTCCATTGGCCAACATTGAGGAAACCTACTTACCAGCTGCCATGCACTATTCCTTGCAAAACAAACTTGCTCTACTATAAATAGAGCTCAATTGTGGTCAGTTTAAGTACACCAAAGCCATCTAACAGATGCTTTCCTCAAAATCTCTTTCTCTTGGCAAAAATGCCTTTCTTAGCAAGGTAGCTATCGGGTTTTGAGTTTGAGAGCAATTCTGCACAAACCAATCACTCACACACCTCACATACATCACATATGAGCTGATCAAACACTCACATAACTTCTGAAACATCAATTTCATGAAATCACCAGCTGGTTGCTCAAATTTTCAAACAAGGTGCAGTTGAGATGCCATAAACTGATCCAGTCCATTTCAATTCAATCCAAGTGTTCAAACACACTCCATATGGTGTAGGGAAGCTGTTCAGATCATCACAACTTGTCTGTAACACCTCCAACTCAAAATCACATATGCTCTTGCTGTCACGACTTGGAGCCTTCATGCAGAAATTAGGGTTCTTGAGGTTTCTTCGTGATTTCTTGTTGTATGTTTAATTTAAATGAAATTAAAGTACATAGACATGATCATGAGGTTGAGACGAGCATAATGATATGTGGATTGCATGATATGATTACGTATTCATGGAGATTGGATAGAAAATGCAAATCTGAGAAACCAAGAACACGCGCGTGTTCTTCAGCTGTTCTTGGCGCCATTTTTGAATAATTTGAATATTTGAATTTTGTGATTTTTGTTTAATTGATTCAAAAATTAATTTCTCTCTGAGTTTTAATGATTTTGAGTTGATTCTTTTTTTTAATAATTCACAAAAATGTTAAAATATTTTATTTTATCAAAAAATCCCAAAAATATTATTTATTTCATATAATTGAAATTTTTGTAAAGAATTAATATTTTGATTGTTTTTGGCATTTTAAATATTTTTTCTACATTGATTTTGCAACTTTTAATGCTTTCTAATTATTTTGTAGGTCAATACTTAATTTTTGAAGCAGTAATCCAAGATCACAATTTGTTTTCCATGTGTTAAACAATTTTTGATCATTTTAATTGAATTTTTATTCAATTAAATACATTTTGAAAACAAATTAGGGTTTTGGATTAATTCAACCCTCATAAATCATTTTCAAAACACTTTGGGCCTCTATTAGAGTGTAAGACCTAACCCCCTTTTTTGACCAAATCATCTTTGGGCCTCACTTATTGTATAAGTCCCGATACCGTCAAAAAACAAACGGCGCGATCGTCGCCTTTTCAAAAATCATCTGGGCCTACCCTCGAGTAGTAAGACCCATTTATTTTTCTTTAAAACTTTTTGGGCCTCTTGAGAGAGTGTAAGACCCATCCCCCCTTGTACAAAAACATTTTGGGCCTCACTCATTGTATAAGTCCCTCTGTACAAGTAAACGGCGCGATCGTCGCCCGTTTAAAAATAAAAACCATTTGGGCCTACCCTCGTGTTATAAGCCCCACTCTTTTCTTTAAACCTTTTTGGGCCTCTTGAGAGAGTGTAAGACCTATCCCTTTGTACAGAAAACCTTTTTGGGCCCCAGTCACTTGTATAAGTCCCGCTGTACAAAGTCAAACAATGCGCTCACTGATAAAACCCTGGGCCTCTCCTTGAGCTGTAAGCCCTAAATCTTTCTTTTTTCAAAGCACTTTCTCCTTTGATTTTGAATATAATGTTGTTTTTAATCTTTCTTTGTTGAACAACTAACCAAACAGCATGGAAGCACTACAACCGAGTAAGTGGTTATCGCTTTCATTTACTGCTTTCATATATATAATTGTATTGTGGGGCTGCTCACTGTAAGTCTCCTTTCATAAACTCATATCTACTGTGTAATAATAGTATAGATATTTCTAGTTTCCCCGGCAACTACGTCTAGAACTAGGTGACTCCGTTTCACTTATTCGTAGAAATAGATGCCTAGATCCCCAATAGGAGCACCAGATACAGTCTTCTCTTCGGCTGTCCTCCTTAGGAATCGTCAAGAAGCTCTACTCCCCAAGATGAATGTATTCTCCGTGAATGGCATCTTTGAGTTTCTTCCCAATTCTCGAACTTTCCTGACTTGATCTATTCCTTGTGGATAGCTTGCCTTGAATGTCTCGGGGTTTGGGTACCCACTACGGTCATAATCTTGGACCTTAACTAAGGAACCATCTTTAAAAGTTAAAAGTCGCTGGATAGTAAACCTCGCACGTTTACCAATGGTTTTCATCTTTAAAAGAGTTATCTCTCCTAATGGAAAGGAGATGATAGACCCACGGGTTTCTTAAAAGCATCGGCCTCCTCTTGGGCATTATTCAAGGACACTACGGCTTCTTAGAAGTATTCACAGCCTCCTCTTAGGCTTCGTATAATGATCTCTTCCTCCGGGAATGATAGCCTCCTCTTGGGCTTAGTACAAGGACCCGTCAGCTTCTTAAAAGTTTCCAGCCTCCTCTTGGGCTTCGTACAAATTGTCCCGACGACCTCCTAGAGGTATAGGAACAGAACCTAGTCATCCTCATAGAACAGTCCTTTCATAGAGTTTACTACTGTTTCTCGAAGCATAGTACAAAAGATAAAACTCTAGACTTGGACAGTCTAACTTCCTTGAGTCTCAAAGACATTCTCAAGCACCCTTCGTTAAATAGGAAGGAAACCCGCAGACTCGGATAGTCTCAATACCCTTTGGATTTCCCGTTTCCTCAAAGAGAAGGAAATATCCCTGATCCTCAAATTAAATCCCTGTGTACAGTGTTACTCATATAAGAACTGATTTCCTCTTTTAAATCAGTATATTAGATCTGTCACTCAACTGAAACAGTTACAATAGCCTCCATCTCGGGCTTCGTACGAGATACCAAAATTCTCCCCAGTGGAGTCAAAACAACCTTTTCGCCTCTCTCTCGGGCTTTGTACGAGATACAAAAACACTCTCTTACTGAGTATAAAATATTCTCCAACTGAGTCAACTCTTTGCTAGCCTCCTCTTAGGCTCTGTATAACGATATGCCCCACTGGGTCAAAAACTTTTAGCCTCTCTCTCGGGCTTTGTACGAGACACAAATTAGCCTCCTCTTAGGCTTTGTATAAGAAAACCACTGGTTGATCCAATCGACCTTTTAGCATCAAAGTTGTGCCTCGTTCGCAGTACACAAACATCAACAACTTCTTTCCCTTCATCTAATCGCTGTAAGCGGCAAGCCTCTGGATCATCTACATCCATGCCACTGTCCCTCTTTTAGCATTAAAGTCTTCTCCTTCAGGTTAAAACCCTTTCTTCGGAAATTATGGCATTGCTCGGATCCGCGTATCCCAGTTAAAGTAATTCTCCTTCTCCCCTCTTTAGAGATGAAAAATTCTCTCTAAAGCCGAGGTCTTTCAGCTTCACGTCTTGGGCTTTGAACAAGACACAAATAGACCTTTTAGCTTCACATCTTGGGCTTTGAACAAGATACAAATCACCTTTCGCTTCATGTCTTGGGCTTTGAACAAGACACCAAAACACCATTTCCTCCCATAGAATAGGAGGAACTACGAACGCTCTGATTTCCCTGTTTCGGTAAACGGGAATACATAGGCATAAGATCGAAAGAAAAGATCTTAGCGAGCGCAATCAACAAAAAACCAAAATCCCCTATCTCCATCAATCAAAAGCAGTAATTCAAAAGCACCAGTCCTAACATCCTAATCCTTGTTCCCCGCCAGAAACCTTCTGCCCAAGTAAAAAAGAAAGAAAACCTGTATTGGCGAAATACGAATAACCAGTACAAAGGCCCCCTCACATTGATAGCATCTGTAACCTAACAGAGCGCTGTTTAAACTCAGTATGCAAAGCAGGGTTAATTGGAGACATCTATTTCCCTTCCTTATTCATCTCACAATAGGATAAAAAATGAATCGACCTGTAGTCAAAGCTCAAACCGCAGAGAGCGACCAGCGCTTAAGAACCGCGTCCAAAATCGCTCGCTATAGAAAAGTGGCGCCCACCGTGGGGCCAGTCTTTCTTTCTATCTGTTTTCCTTGTAAAATGGCGACTCTGCTAGGGAGTCTCCTTCTCTGCCTTAGGGCATCATCCCCGTTTTCTACGGAAAATGGGAACTCTACCGAAGAGAAAGATTTACCTATGCTGGTCCATCTCTTAGGCAGGGAACCACAGATTGGGGCTTCCGCCGGGGAACCCATTTCTGTCAGGAACTTAAGAATCGTAGCTTTATAAGTCTAGGATGATTAGGACAAATATATATACTGCTTTTCCTAATTGATATACGTGTTTATTTTTCTGCTACTGGGAATGCGTGTGATGCCGCATGTGGTGAGATTGAGTATACACTTAAGAAAAGCCAACCTTTTTTCATAGTGCGGAAGCTATCGGAAATAGCTGTTACGCGATACTACCCTCATTTGAGGCTGGTGATCTATTCTCGGTGAATAGCACTTACTCTAAGATTGCACACAACTCACTGGCGATCCGCTTGTTGTTTTGCTTTCCTGGGAGGAGCTGATGATAATGAGTACAGGTACAAAAATCACCCTAGTATAAACCTTTGGGGATGGGTAGAGCCTTGACTTCATGACAAAGACCCTTTGACCCCATGTTTTTTCTATGTTTTTGTGTGCTGCATTCATGCATTCATTTAATAAAACATTAAAACATTCAAAAAACTTTCTCTTCTAGTCTCTCTGTTTTTCAAATTAAACTAAGACTGTGATTGCAAATATCAGAGAAAAAGATTGCATTAATGGATTTCAGTAGAAGGAGAACTCACCAGTATACCTTCAAGGTTCCAAAACTAGGGGATTTGAGAAGGTTAGCAAGGATGATCGTTAACCCAAAGGCTTTCAGAGCCAAGCACGGTGGTTTGCTACCACTGTTAAGAGTCCATGTGATTAAGGGGATCATGGACGCGCTCATTCAATTCTACGATCCGGTTTATCATTGTTTCACATTTCCGGATTACCAGCTATCACCAACGCTGGAGGAGTATTCTCATCTGACTGATTTACATATCACTGATCGAGCTCCATTTTCTGGACTGGAAGAGATTCCAAAGAATCAGACTATTGCAATAGCAATTCATTTGGACGAGTCTGAGGTCAGGACTCACATGACCACTAAGGGTGGCATCCAAGGTTTGCCAGCCCAGTTCTTGACGAAGAAGGCTCTATACTTCACTAGTATAGGGAACGGGACTGCTTTTGAAAGCATCTTTGTCTTGCTCACCTACGGGTTATTTTTGTTTCCCAGCATCAATAACTTCGTCGATATCAACGCTATTAAGGTTTTTCTCATTGGAAACCCTGTGCTGACTTTGCTTGCAGATGCGTATCATTCTGTTCACTTGGGAAATTTGTACAACGGAGGGGAGATCACATGCTGTGTACCTTTGCTATACAAATGGTTTATCTCTCACTTGCCCAAGTCTGCTGTTTTTTGGGATTGCAAGAGTGTCTTACGTTGGTCGCAGAAGATCATGTCTCTCACCAACTCTGATATAGATTGGTGTAATAAGATTTATGAGGGAATCAGAATCATTGACCATTGTGGAAACTTCCCCAGCGTACCCCTCATAGGAACTAAAGGAGGAATCAACTATCATCCGATATTAGTTCTTCGTCAATTTGGATACCCGATGAGACACATCCCACTGGGTGTTCATCTGGAAGGTCTTTTCTTCAAGGAAGGAGAAAGTGACAGAGCACTAAAGATGGAAATAGTGCAGGCCTGGAAGCATGTTCATAAGAAAGGACGAGAGTCTCTGGGAAAACCGGACTGTGTCTCGGTGGAGCCTTATCTCCATTGGGTACAAACTAGAGCTCTCAAGCTAAAGATGCCTTATCCTCGTTACGGAATTCTTTCGCCGAGGGAAATTGTCATGTACTTCATGACGGAAACTGAAAGGCTTCAGGTTACTCTCAACAGAGTTCAAAAGGAAAGAAGATCTTGGAAGAACAAGTACCGCACCCTCGACGTAGAGTGTATCCAAATACAGCAATTACTGAAAGAGAAAGATGCTCTGATTGAAATTTTGGAGCAACATGCTGTAGAGAATCAAGATGACCAAAGGAATTTGCTCACTCCTTTCACTTGGCAAAGGAATGATAACCTGACAATGGCCCAAGCGCCCCGGTCAAAGAAAAGGAAGATACCAGAGTCAGCACCCGATTTCTCCTCAGAGAGGACTTGGGACCCATTAGTTTAGGTTTCTGTTTCTGCACTTTGTAATCTACTGTATTTCCATTTCTGTAATCCTTTGGAATTCAATAAAAAGGGGTTTCCCCACTGTTTGATATTTGCAATCTAATTGTCGAAGTTTATTTTAATTAAACCTAAAAACAATTAATATAATCATTGCATTCATTATTCTCACATCGCGTATTCTCCTTACCTACGAATCTCACGTTTGTGTCTCGATTCTAGAGTCAAACTGTCTCATTCGTATAATACTCGGGCTAATCGTCAGAAAAAGATGGATGATCTTGAGGAAGAAAATAGGGAGTTGAAAGAAGAAATCGACGCTCTAAGAGAGGATATGAGGAAGCTTCGTAACGACATGCAAGCCATGGCAGAAGCTCAGCTACAACGAACTGCGATCTCAGAGATCACATCAACGCCCATAGTGGAAAAGTATGATCCAAGGTATCAGATACCGAAAGATCGTCCTTGGGGCATGCCTGTTACCTATATCCCGGAAGGATATGTTCCGCCGATCACTGAAGATCAGGGAATCGCAACAAAAGCCGTTGGGCCTGAAGGTTACAAACTTCGGGAAAGCGAAGATGCCAGGGGCATACTCAAGACTCCTGAAGGTTACAAACTTCGGGAGGCGCCAAGACTTACTGCCGTAGTCACGGTACCACCCCCTGTGGTGTACACTGTCCCGGAAGGACAGATTCCACATACACCTTCTGGTAAGAAGGAAACTATGTTTGACAGAATGGAGGAATTCCAGGAACAGTTCTTGGAAATGCAGAAAGAGCTGCAAGCCATTCGCGGTCAGGATCTATTTGGAAAGGACGCCGCAGACCTCTGCTTGGTCCCAAATGTAAAAGTCCTGCACAAGTTCCAAGTGCCCGACTTTGAAAAATACAAGGGTAACTCTTGCCCTCAGAGCCATCTGGTGATGTACGCTCGGCGGATGTCAGCCCAGACGGAGAATCAGGACCTGCTGATTCACTACTTCCAGGATAGTTTAACCGGTGCCACACTCAAATGGTACATGGGTTTAAACCGTACTACGATCAGTACATTCAGAGATCTTGGTACTGCCTTCGTCCAACAATACAAGTACAATTTGGACATGGCACCCGACAGAGATCAACTCAGATCAATGTCGCAAAAGGACAAGGAAACCTTTAAGGAGTATGCTCAAAGGTGGCGTGAAATTGCCGCTCAAATTTGTCCACCTCTTGAGGAAAAAGAGATGACAAAAATCTTCTTAAAGACCTTAAGCTCATTTTACTATGACCGAATGGTCGCCAGTACGCCCAGTGATTTCACCGAAATGGTCGGCATGGGCGTACGTCTTGAGGAAGCCGTCCGAGAAGGATGTTTGGTAAAAGACACTGGATCAACGAGCGGTACTAAAAAATACGGTAGTTCTCCCCTAAGAAAAAAGAGCAAGATATTGGGAATATCTCTCTCGGAAAGCAAAGGCGACGTTATCAGCCAGTAGCAGCTGTTACTCCTGCTATCGGCCCCGCGCCTGTTCCTACGTATCAACCTCAGGTTACGCAGAGCCAACCTGACCAACAAAGGACACAACAGCCTCTTCAGCAGGCTCGTCCTCCATATAACAACAACCGTACAACACGGCCACCAGGATTTGATCCTATACCTGTAACGTACGCAGAGCTGTTTCCGTTACTACTGGCTAAGGGGCACATTCAGACTAAGTCTCCCCTTTCAGTTCCAAAAAATCCGTCTTTCTGGTTTAAAGCGGATCAAACATGCCCTTATCATCAAGGAGGTTCAGGGCATAACATTGAGACTTATCTCAATTTCAAATCCGACGTGCAAAAGCTTTTTTAGGAGCGGGCTCTTATCTTTCAAAGATACGAATCCCAATGTTCTTACGAACCCGCTGCCTCAACATGAGAAAGCTGCAGTCAATCTGATTGAGAAAGAGACTAACAATGTCTATCAAATTCATGATGTACTCTTATTAGGGACCAATCTGGTCAAGATGCATTGTAGACAGAGTGTATATGGCCATGTGCCACCTCATAACTATCACCAGTGTGATATCTGCTCTAAAGACAACCAAGGATGTTCGGTAGTGCAATCAGCTCTACAGGAACAGATGGATTTTAGATGGATCCAAGAGCACCGAGTTCGTGGAGTTAACATGGTTTACACGAATTCCAACGTCATTCAAAACCACGACATCCGTGCGATGAATGTCAACTTGGTGGTGATGCACTCAAGGCAAAGCCAGTATCATAATCTGCCGCGGCACGATTACAGTTCCTGTCTGATTTGCTCGGTAAACAAATAGGGATGCTCTTTCATACAAGAGGCCCTCCAGCGTCAGATGGATCTTGGATGGATCCAAGACTACCATGATAGGAACTCCTATCAAATCAACATGGTTCAGATCTTTGACATCCGCGTGATGAATACCAACCTGGTAGAGTTACATGCTGAGCAGGTCCGACTCGGATTCTTAATATCACATGATTATCAAAGCTGTAAAGCGGGTTGCGAAAACGATCGAGGTTGTACCCTTGTCTAGGAGGCACTTCAGCACTTGTTAAATCACTGGTGGATGCCAATCTATATGGATGAAGATACTCAGCAGATTAGTATCAATAACAGGAATCCTACTCGTCGTCAAAGTCAGGATGTCCGATCAATGGAAGGTAACCTAGTGAGGTTACATTGTATTCAAAGTGGGCGTGGCCAGGTGCCACCACACAACTATGATAGTTGTAGCGTCTGTTCGGAAAGTAACCAAGGGTGTTACCTTGTGAGAGCAGCTCTTCAGGGTCAGGTCGATCATGGAGAAATTCATCCATATCCAGGTTCAGGACCCATCATTTGGTCGCCGAACTACCTTGCCGATCAAGTTGAGGATGTTGTCACGATCTCTGGTCATCACAGGACCAGGGATGTTTTTGCCATCATCCCTCTACTTGACGAATCTAGAGTTCCCAACCGGGAACAGATCAAGGTTACTTATGATGGTCAGAAAAATCAGAAGGTTCCCATAGTTATCTATCTACCGGGGCCACTACCGTATGAATCAGCTAAGGCAATCCCTTACAAATACGGTGCAACAACAATTGAAAATGGAAAGGAAATTCCATTACCCTCCGTCGTGAATATTGCAGACATCAGTCGTGTAACACGGAGCGGTCGAATCTTCAACCGAGGGGTTGGAGAATCCAACAAAGAAAAGGAACTTCAGGCAGAAATTCCTGATCCACCAGTCAGTCAATCTGGTAATCCCGACTTTTCAAAAGACAAAGATGAGATGCTGAAGCTCATCCAAAGGAGTGAATATAACATTGTTGATCAACTGTTACAGACTCCTTCAAAGATCTCAGTATTATCACTGTTACTCAGTTCAGAAGCACACAGAGAGGCTCTACTGAAAGTCTTGGAGCAAGCCTTTGTGGAACAGGATGTAACAATTAGACAGTTCGATAGCATTGTCTCTAACATCACTTCCTGCAATAATTTGGGATTTAGTGATGAAGAATTACCTGAAGAGGGTCGCCGTCATAACATGGCGCTCAACATTACAGTTAACTGCCAAGACGATGCTTTAGCCAGCGTACTGGTAGACACAGGGTCAGCCCTGAATGTTATACCAAAGTCTACCTTGATGCAATTATCATTCAAGGGCCCTCCGATGAGAGTCAGCGAGGTCGTCGTCAAAGCATTCGACGGATCCAGAAAAACAGTTATCGGCGAAGTGGATCTTCCCATAACTATTGGTCCTCAAACTTTCCAAATCAATTTCCAGGTCATGGACATCCGAGCAACATACAGTTGTTTATTAGGAAGACCTTGGATACATCAGGCTGGAGCGGTCACTTCGACCCTCCACCAAAAGCTAAAGTTCATCAAGAACGATCAACTTGTCACGGTTTGTGGGGAACAAGCCTTGCTTGTGAGTAACTTATCATCATCTGCTTGTGTAGAACCCGAGGAGGTTATTGGAACTCAGTTCCAAGCACTATCGGTGAGCAAGAATGATCAATCCGAAGAAGGAACTTCAATTTCTTCATACAAAGATGCTATCAAAGCGGTCGAGAGTACGGATACGATAGGATGGGGACGGCTTGTCATTCCTATTGACAATAAAACAAAGAAGGGTCTTGGTTTTTCTGCAACCTGTACCCAGACAGCCGCCAACGATGAAAGTCTTCATCCCCTTCAAAACTTCTTCCACAGTGGAGGTTTTCTTCACCCAGTGTCTCAAACAGTTCATGCTATCAATGAGGAAGATCCCTCTGACACAGATGAAGAATGGAAGTCCTATCTTAACAAGGACGGCTATATGTCTCAGGAAGAGGTGCCTATGCCTTTTTGCTTTCCTACAGAAAGTCCGAGATTTATACCAAGATCAGATGTCGAAATGATCTACGGAGATTGTGATCCGGAAGGATGTCGTGCTCCGCCAAATTCATTAGAGGAGGACACTCTGATGAAAGACAACTTTGACCGCAATTACTATGGCCCGATGGATGGCCTGCCAATGTGGCAGCCTTATCCAGGAAACTTGGGGCAAGAAAGTCAGCCGAGTAATGAAACTCAGCTGACCATCATTGAACAGAATACCTGTGTCCCCACCATGTCATGGGATCAACATTCAGGTCATTCGGAAACTACTCAACATGAAGATGAATTCGCAACGTTCACAGGACTAGAATTCATCAACTATGCTTTTCCTGAGGTCAACGTCATCGAGAGGGATGACTTCTCCAGTTCCAAAGAAGTTTGGGACACTCTGGGAGAACCAAGTGGAAAATACGACTTTATGGTCAAGTACACTGCTCCCGAAAGCTCTCGTATCAGGCTCGAAGACATCCAGCCAACTGGATGGGGAGATACAGCTGAGAGCACCAATGTTATGCAAAATGCAACAGAGGAATCCTCCTACGACAATTCTGCTTGGGAGACAGATTCCAATGATCCTGCTCCACCAGAAATCAGCGTCATTTCTGAAGACAAATCAAGGAAGGTGCCTGACTTTGTGATTCACCGAGGAGTTCGCCGCCAATGGGTTGCTGTCGAGGTTCTGAAGGTCATTCATCAGTCAAAGTAATTGCCATCTTTAACCTTTCACCCTGCCCAGGTGAAACAGATGTTTTGATAGGGCTCGCTTTCTGTAAATTTCCCTCTTCGCTTTGCCCAAAGCGACAGAGTTTTGTTTTATAGGGCTGTAGTTTCAAGATTCGACTTGTTCATTAATAAAATAACGTCGTTCTGTAATTTCCGCATTAATTGCTGTTTTCTCTTTTTACTTTTTCAGAAAATGGTAATCCTAAAAAACATTCAATAATAAAAACAAGCAGTAAAATCAAAACACTGCACACACTTGCATTTTCTCTATCTCTTCTAAACACGAATCATCGCGTCATGCAAATTGCTTGTTTTAAACCCCGTTGAAACATACGATCCTATGCCTTCTTCCAACTTTGAGTTCCCGGTATTCGAGGCTGAAGAAGAAAATGACAACGAAATTCCAGAAGAGATCTCCCGACTACTCAGACAAGAGGAAAGGTCCATCGAACCTCACAAAGAGCCGTTGGAAACGGTAAACTTGGGTTCAGAAAAAGAGAGAAAAGAAATCAGGATCGGAGCATTGCTCAGTCCAACTGCCAGAGAGGGTTTGATAAAGCTTCTCAAAGAATTCCCCGATGTGTTCGCTTTGTCCTATCAGGATATGCCAGGGTTGGATACCAGCATCGTGGAACATCACTTACCGTTGAGATCGGAATGTCCGCCAGTAAAGCAAAGGTTGAGACGCACTCACCCGGACATGGCCATCAAAATCAAGGAGGAGGTACAGAAACAGATCGACGCGGGTTTCCTCGCTACATCTGAATATCCTCAATGGCTAGCCAACATCGTACCCGTTCCCAAAAAGGACGGAAAGGTCAGAATGTGTGTTGATTACAGAGATTTGAACAAGGCAAGTCCAAAGGACGACTTTCCTTTACCACACATTGACATGCTGGTAGACAGCACAACAAAGTTCAAAGTATTCTCCTTCATGGATGGATTCTCGGGCTATAACCAGATCAAAATGGCGCCGAAAGACATGGAGAAAACTTCGTTCATTACCCCATGGGGTACCTTTTGTTACAAGGTAATGCCGTTCGGTTTGAAGAATGCCGGGGCAACCTATCAAAGGGCCATGACTACTCTGTTTCATGACATGATACACAAAGAAATCGAGGCATATGTCGATGATTTGATTGCAAAATCAAGAACAGAGGATGAGCAGGTTGAACATCTGTCAAAATTGTTCGAACGTCTAAGAAAATTCAAGCTCCTCTTGAATCCCAACAAGTGCACCTTCGGTGTCCGTTCGGGGAAACTACTAGGGTTCATCGTCAGCCAGAAAGGAATTGAAGTTGATCCTGACAAGGTCAAGGCCATTCAAGAAATGCCTTCTCCGAAAACTGAAAAACAAGTCAGAGGATTCCTGGGACGTTTGAACTACATCTCCAGATTCATATTCCTTATGACCGCGACATGTGCGCCGATTTTCAAGTTACTCAAAAAGAACCAGGATTGCATTTGGTCAGAAGACTGCCAAACCGCCTTCGACAATATCAAGGAATATCTGTTGAATCCTCCGATTCTATCACCTCCAGTGGAAGGAAGACCACTAATCATTTACCTCACAGTCCTAGAGGACTCAATGGGATGTGTACTTGGCATACAAGACGAAACTAAAAGGAAAGAGTCTGCCATTTACTATCTGAGCAAGAAGTTTACCGACTGCGAAACTCGGTACACAATGCTTGAAAAAACTTGTTGCGCTTTGGCTTGGGCAGCCAAACATCTTCTCTAGTACATGATTCGTCATACTACTTGGTTGGTCTCCGAAATGGATCCAATCAAGTACGTTTTTGAAAAACCTGCTCTCACGGGAAGGATTGCCCGTTGGCAGATGTTACTATCAGAATATGACATAGAGTACCACGCTCAGAAAGCCGTTAAAGGAAGTATTTTAGCCGATCATTTGGCTCATCAACCGATTGACAATCAAGAATCAATCGGGTTTGACTTCCCAGACGAAGATGTCATGTATCTAAAAATGAAAGATTGCGATGAACCGCTACCCAGTGAAGGGCCAGAACCAGGTTCCCAGTGGGGACTTATCTTTGACGAAGCAGTCAATCATTATGGAAACGGAATTGGGGCAATCATTGTTACCCCTCAGGGTTCCCACATTCCTTTCGCTGCCAGACTTACATTCAAATGTACGAACAACGAGGCCGAATACGAAGCATGTATCATGGGTCTCGAAGAAGCGATTGATTTAAAGATCAAAAACTTGGACGTATACGGCGACTCAACCTTGGTTATCAACCAGATAAAAGGAGATTGGAACACATACCAATCAGGATTGATTCCTTACAAAGATTATGCAAGGAGGTTGTTACCCTTCTTCAACAGAGTCGGCTTTCATCACATCCCTCGTGATGAGAATCACATGGTTGACGCATTAGCCACTCTCTCTTCCATGATTAGTGTAGGTCGATGGAATGACATACCTAAGATCGACATAATGCGCCTTGAATGGCCCGCTTACATCTTCGCGATTGAAGCAGTCATAGACGACAGACCTTGGTATCACGATATCAAATGCTTCCTTCAGAAACAAGAGTACCCATCTGGGGCACTCAGAAAAGACAGGAAAACCCTCAGAAGATTGGATGGAAACCTCTTCCTGAGCGGTGACACTCTTTATAAGAGAAATATTGATAGGGTCTTGCTACGATGCGTCGACAGACCAGAAGCAGACATGCTCATGAAAGAAATTCATGAAGGATCCTTTGGCACTCATGCCAACGGACACACAATGGCGAGAAAAATTCTCAGGGCCGGGTACTATTGGTTGACAATGGAATCCGACTGCTACAAGTACATGAGGAGGTGTCACAAGTGTCAGATATACTCCGACAAAATTCATGTACCGCCATCACATCTCAAAGTTCTTTCTTCCCCATGGCCTTTTTACATACGGGGAATCGACATGATTGGCATGATTGAGCCCAAGGCTTCAAACGGACATCGGTTCATCCTGGTAACCATTGACTATTTCACCAAGTGGGTCGAAGCAGCGTCATTCGCCAATGTAACCCGACAAGTGGTGGTCCGATTTATCAAAAACAATATCATCTGCCGTTATGGTGTTCCAAGCGAGATCATTACTGATAATGGATCTAACTTGAACAATAAGATGATGAAAGAGTTGTGCGCATAGTTTAAGATCGAACACCATAACTCATCTCCCTACCGACCCAAGATGAACGGAGCGGTAGAAGCGGCTAACAAGAACATCAAGAAGATCGTTCAAAAGATGGTTGTAACCTATAAAGATTGGCACGAGATGCTACCCTTTGCTCTTCATGGTTATCGCACATCTGTCCGCACTTCAACAGGGGCTACCCCTTTCTCTCTAGTATATGGCATGGAGGCAGTGCTTCCCATAGAAGTAGAGATCCCGTCAATCAGGGTATTGATGGAAGCTAAGCTCACCGAAGCTGAATGGTGTCAAAGTCGACACGACGAACTGAACCTGATCGAAGAAAAGAGAATCACGGCACTATGCCACGGTCAGTTATATCAACAGAGAATGAAAAGGGCGTTCGACAAAAAGGTCCGACCTCGTATTTTCAGAAAAGGAGACCTCGTACTCAAGAAGATACAATCATTTCTCACTGATTCCCGGGGCAAATGGACCCCGAATTATGATGGCCCCTATGTGTTCATGAAAGCTTTCTCAGGCGGCGCCTTGAGACTTGTAACCATGGACGGAGAGGAATTTGCCTACCCCACGAATGTTGATGTAGTCAAGAAATACTTCGCCTAAACTAAAAAAAAAACGTCTCGGTGGATTGAAAACCCGAAAGGGCGGTCCAGGCAAAAGTTAGAGACATGAAAAAAAAAGAATCATCCCGATGGATTGGAAATCTCATAGTACAATCCAGGCAAAAATTAGGGATAATGGCAAGTAACTATTTCAACAGAGGCAAGTCCCTCAGCAGTAGTTACATCATCTATCGGAGGAAATCTCCAGTCAAAGGTCATCTTCGACAGAAGCTCAGGATGCCCCGAATTCAAAGTTGGTAGAAGGATAGTGGTCGTTATGTTTCAACGTAGCCTTTTTCCCTGTAAATTACCATTTTCTAACTTTGTATATACTCTTTGGAATCACGCGTTTGGCTGATCTCCATCTTATCAATAAAATTTGAGCCCTTGTGCTTTTGTTTGTAATTCTTTACTTGTTTTAGCTTTACAGAACGACGTTGTTTAAACTTAATCAGCGATTCTTGAAATAAAACAAAAATGAATTTACTTGTTAAAACTTTTTCTGCTTTTAAATTAAAGATGGCATTTCTTTTGACTGTTGAACATCAGAAGAACATCGATTGCTTCTCCCGAAGTAAGCGAACTTCAAAGTGCAGAATCAAAGTACTCCTTCTAAGCCAGTAATCCTGAATGAAGAGATCAACTGTGTCAGAGACCTTGTTTCGTCTGACACGCCTTGGTCGAGGTCTCATCTCCTAAGCCCGATCAACATAGCTCCCAACGGGACTATTTCTCCTAAGCAAGGTGGAATTTCTATTTTGAACCAACGGTACTTCTTCGCCCCGCGATGGCCGAGTATCCAATTGTGTTCATCCATTAGTCTGTATGTCGTGTCTATTTTGTCAGCATATACATACATACTTCATGCATTTTATTTGCGTTCGCATTTCCTATTGCATCACTATCACTTGAGTCGGTCTTGTCCCCTAGTGATAAACAGTTTTCTCAATCGAGTTTGTCAGTTCTTTCCTCGTCAGGAAGTGTTGCGTCTGCACAATCTCGCCACCAGTGTATCTTTAGATCAGAGTCGGCACTTGGCCACTTTGATAACTTGAACCTCTGAAAAGCCAGAGAAAACTTTCAATAAGCATCACTCTTCGCCATTGAAGATGATATCCTTGCTTTCCCGGATTAAGGAAAATCCACAGAGAAAGCCTCGTGATCAGAGGTTCGGCAGCACGCCAGTTTTGCTTCGAAAAACCACTGATGAGAAGGTCATTGGCACCTCAAAATTGGACCCCATCATATGGCATTTCTCCGGGAAGATCCCGAGAAAAGTATGATGTAACCCCAAACGAAAACAGTCTCTCAAGAGACTCGCTTTCCCCAGTAGAATCGACAAATGGCGTCTCCAAAACAAGAGAAGTTTGTGTACCTCTACAATTCAGACGAATGGGTTCCCCAGCAAGTCTGACATCAAAACTTTTTCCACTCAGATGGCATCTCCCCAGGAAAATTCGGCGAGAAGTTTGAGGAAAGCCGCTACGAATAGCGTCCCTTGTCAGTAAAGTTTATTTACAAAAGAAACTAAGACCAGTTCCTTGGTAGGAAACCAGGATCGAGGGGAAGTTTAAATCAGAAACTAAGACCAGTTCCTTGGTAAGAAACCAGGATCGAGGGGAAGTTTGTTTCCACAACTGAGACCAGTTCCTTGGTAGGAAACCAAGAACGAGGGGAGGTTTATTTCAAAATAAAACTGAGACCAGTTCCTTGGCTGAAGACCAGGATCGAGGGGAAGTTTACCTTTTCTAAGCATCATTGCTTAGCTAAAGAAGATGAATACGTAAGCTACCATTCATAACCACCATCAAAATTTCAGATATTCCGATATTTAATCCTCTTGCACCCCGAATGCTCGAATACCTTCGTCATTCATACCTTCGGGTCCAAGAAGATTAAATAGGGGCATCTGTAATACCCCAAATTTTGACCACTTAGATTTCCCATCATTGTGAAAATCATCATCACAATATGGATGAACCATCATGCTTCATCAGTCTCCCCAAAGATGGGTGAGCATCCAATACAATCAAAATTAGGGTTTCAAGCCCTCTCTGAGTGCTTAGACAAAGGATCAATCAAGAAATGACATGATCTTCAACTTGTCTAATCTCTTAAACATCCACAATGGATCAAAAAGGACTCCCACTTCAAGGATTAAGCACAAGGCTGCTCCCTTCTAGGTGGATCAAGTCTCAAGTTTGACAGTGTCACCAAATTAGGGTTTTGGTCGACCAGGGCCTCCAGATGGAAATTTTCATCTGGGCACAAGGCAATGATCCAAAACATGACCTAATATGCTTCATGGAACCTCATGAACCCATGCATCAAGTCAATTTTGCCTCAGGGGATGCATTCATCAAAAATCAGGAATTAGGGTTTCTTGACCTAATTCACCCCTAAGTTGACTTTTGGGACAAACCATGAGCCAAGACCTCAAGAGATGATTTGAGGGTCTGTAATACACCATATTGATCCATTTGGAACAATGGATTGATCCAAGAAGCTTGAGCAACAAGTCTCAATTTCATCTGTACCACAATTAGGGTTTTAAGAGAAAAGTAAACTGTAACTTTGACTTTTGACCGAGACATGTTCCCAAACCCTAATACATGATTGAATATACCCTATGACACCCATAGAACATGTCCATCAAGTTTGATTTAGGTCAAGGACATGATTTCCCGAAGAATTGCACAGTTTGGAATTCATCTGATAAAAAGTCAACTGTGCACAAAAGTCAACTTTGACTTTTTGAGATTTTTCACCAAAATGGATTTTTAACCCTAAAATGATGTTAATGTATGATTTGAATCATCATTCATCAAGAAAAATCAAGAAAAGTGAGATAACTTGTAAAAGGGGTAACCATAAAACTTAGAAATTTTTCTAAGTTAAAAATAAAGTGGCAAAGGTACCAACTTTGAAGGACCATAACTCCTAAACCACAAGGCCATTTTTTCTCATCCAAAGATGGATTTGTAGCCCTCATTATCACCTACAAAAACTTCAACTACAAGTCATTCCAATTCATTAAGGATTTTGAGTTATGGAGTGATCAAAGTCGCTGAAAAGTGAAAATGTCACTTTTTCCAACACTTAGTGAAATTTTCACTAAGTCAGAATTTGCCTTCACTTTTTGCCAAATGTAGGGGGATTTTTCACTTGGAATCAAAAGAGATCAAAACCAAACTTGTTCAAGCAGTTGTTGTATCATGTAAGAGCTTTCCAAAATGGCCAAGAACATTGCCAAATTCAACCTACACCATGAGATACAACATTGCCAAGTTGCCTTGCTGAAATCTGTCAAGGCAAGGCAGAATTTGCACTTTGGCTCGATTTGCCAAAATCAGCCAATTCCAATTGCTCCAATCCACTTGGACACCTTAGAGGATTGAATCCAAAGGGGACAATCACTGAGCCAAGCCTCCAAGGTCCAAGGAACAAGGAATAACATGTTGAACCTAGAGTTGCCAAAATAGGGACAAGACTTCAAATTTGGAATGAGGCATTCAATGGAACCATCAAGGTGGCATGGACTGAGCCATTCTCATCTAAAATCAGTCAAGACTTATCCAAGACCAAGGGGACCAAAGCTCTGTGCCCTAACCTCTAGTCAATGGCTAGAGGAGACTTTCATTTCCATTGGCCAACATTGAGGAAACCTACTTACCAGCTGCCATGCACTATTCCTTGCAAAACAAACTTGCTCTACTATAAATAGAGCTCAATTGTGGTCAGTTTAAGTACACCAAAGCCATCTAACAGATGCTTTCCTCAAAATCTCTTTCTCTTGGCAAAAATGCCTTTCTTAGCAAGGTAGCTATCGGGTTTTGAGTTTGAGAGCAATTCTGCATAAACCAATCACTCACACACCTCACATACATCACATATGAGCTGATCAAACACTCACATAACTTCTGAAACATCAATTTCATGAAATCACCAGCTGGTTGCTCAAATTTTCAAACAAGGTGCAGCTGAGATGCCATAAACTGATCCAGTCCATTTCAATTCAATCCAAGTGTTCAAACACACTCCATATGGTGTAGGGAAGCTGTTCAGATCATCACAACTTGTCTGTAACACCTCCAACTCAAAATCACATCTGCTCTTGCTGTCACGACTTGGAGCCTTCATGCAGAAATTAGGGTTCTTGTGGTTTCTTCGTGATTTCTTGTTGTATGTTTAATTTAAATGAAATTAAAGTACAGAGACATGATCGTGAGGTTGAGACGAGCATAATGATATGTGGATTGCATGATATGATTACGTATTCATGGAGATTGGATAGAAAACGCAAATCTGAGAAACCAAGAACACGCGCGTGTTCTTCAGCTGTTCTTGGCGCCATTTTTGAATAATTTGAATATTTGAATTTTGTGATTTTTGTTTAATTGATTCAAAAATTAATTTCTCTCTGAGTTTTAATGATTTTGAGTTGATTCTTTTTTTTAATAATTCACAAAAATGTTAAAATATTTTATTTTATCAAAAAATCCCAAAAATATTATTTATTTCATATAATTGATATTTTTGTAAAGAATTAATATTTTGATTGTTTTTGGCATTTTAAATATTTTTTCTACATTGATTTTGCAACTTTTAATGCTTTCTAATTATTTTGTAGGTCAATACTTAATTTTTGAAGCATTAATCCAAGAGCACAATTTGTTTTCCATGTGTTAAACAATTTTTTATCATTTTAATTGAATTTTTATTCAATTAAATACATTTTGAAAACAAATTAGGGTTTTGGATTAATTCAACCCTCATAAATAATTTTCAAAACACTTTGGGCCTCTATTAGAGTGTAAGACCCAACCCCCTTTTTTGACCAAACCATCTTTGGGCCTCACTTATTGTATAAGTCCCGATACCGTCAAAAAATAAACGGCGCGATCGTCGCCTTTTCAAAAATCATCTGGGCCTACCCTCGATTAGTAAGACCCATTTATTTTTCTTTAAAACTTTTTGGGCCTCTTGAGAGAGTGTAAGACCCATCCCCCCTTGTACAAAAACTTTTTGGGCCTCACTCATTGTATAAGTCTCTCTGTACAAGTAAACGGCGCGATCGTCGCCCGTTTAAAAATAAAAACCAGTTGGGCCTACCCTCGTGTTATAAGCCCCACTCTTTTCTTTAAACCTTTTTGGGCCTCTTGAGACAGTGTAAGACCCATCCCTTTGTACAGAAAACCTTTTTGGGCCCCAGTCACTTGTATAAGTCCCGCTGTACAAAGTCAAACAGTGCGCTCACTGATAAAACCCTGGGCCTCTCCTTGAGCTGTAAGCCCCAAATCTTTCTTTTTTCAAAGCACTTTCTCCTTTGATTTTGAATATACTGTTGTTTTTAATCTTTCTTTGTTGAACAACTAACCAAACAGCATGGAAGCACTACAACCGAGTAAGTGGTTATCGCTTTCATTTACTCCTTTCATATATATAACTGTATTGTGGGGGCTGCTCACTGTAAGTCTCCTTTCATAAACTCATATCTACTGTGTAATAATAGTATAGATATTTCGAGTTTCCCCGGCAACTACGTCTAGAACTAGGTGACGCCGTTTCATTTATTCGTAGAAATAGACGCCTAGATCCCCAATAGAAGCACCAGATACAGTCTTCTCTTCGGTTGTCCTCCTTAGGAATCGTCAAGAAGCTCTACTCCCCAAGATGAATGTATTTTCCGTGAATGGCATCTTTGAGTTTCTTCCCAATTCTCGAACTTTCCTGACTTGATCTATTCCTTGTGGATAGCTTGCCTTGAATGTCTCGGGGTTTGGGTACCCACTACGGTCATAATCTTGGACCTTAACTAAGGAACCCTCTTTAAAAGTTAAAAGTCGCTAGATAGTAAACCTCGCACGTTTACCAGTGGTTTTCATCTTTAAAAGAGTTATCTCTCCTAATGGAAAGGAGATGATAGAACCACGGGCTTCTTAAAAGCATCGGCCTCCTCTTGGGCATTATTCAAGGACACTACGGCTTCTTAGAAGTATTCACAGCCTCCTCTTAGGCTTCGTATAATGATCTCTTCCTCCGGAAATGATAGCCTCCTCTTGGGCTTAGTACAAGGACCCGTCGGCTTCTTAAAAGTTTCCAGCCTCCTCTTGGGCTTCGTACAAATTGTCCCGACGACCTCCTAGAGGTATAGGAACAGAACCTAGTCATCCTCATAGAACAGTCCTTTCATAGAGTTTACTACTATTTCTCGAAGCATAGTACAAAAGATAAAACTCTAGACTTGGACAGTCTAACTTCCTTGAGTCTCAAAGACATTCTCAAGCACCCTTCGTTAAATAGGAAGGAAACCCGCAGACTCGGATAGTCTCAAACTCTCAATACCCTTTGGATTTCCCGTTTCCTCAAAGAGAAGGAAATATCCCTGATCCTCAAATTAAATCCCTGTGTACAGTGTTACTCATATAAGAACTGATTTCCTCTTTTAAATCAGTATATTGGATCTGTCACTCAACTGAAACAGTTACAATAGCCTCCATCTCGGGCTTCGTACGAGATACCAAAATTCTCCCCAGTGGAGTCAAAACAACCTTTTCGCCTCTCTCTCGGGCTTTGTACGAGATACAAAAACACTCTCTTACTGAGTATAAAAGATTCTCCAACTGAGTCAACTCCTTGCTAGCCTCCTCTTAGGCTCTGTATAACGATATGCCCCACTGGGTAAAAAACTTTTAGCCTCTCTCTCGGGCTTTGTACGAGACACAAATTAGCCTCCTCTTAGGCTTTGTATAAGAAAACCACTGGTTGATCCAATCGACCTTTTAGCATCAAAGTTGTGCCTCGTTCGTAGTACACAAACATCAACAACTTCTTTCCCTTCATCTAATCGCTGTAAGCGGCCAGCCTCTGGATCATCTACATCCATGCCACTGTCCCTCTTTTAGCATGAGAAATTTCTAAGGAAAGATGGCATTGCTCTACACTGAGTTAAAGTCTTCTCCTTCAGGTTAAAACCCTTTCTTAGGAAATTATGGCATTGCTCGGATCCGCGTATCCCAGTTAAAGTAATTCTCCTTCTCCCCTCTTTAGAGATGACAAATTCTCTCTAAAGCCGAGGTCTTTCAGCTTCACGTCTTGGGCTTTGAACAAGACACAAATAGACCTTTTAGCTTCACATCTTGGGCTTTGAACAAGATACAAATCACCTTTCGCTTCATGTCTTGGGCTTTGAACAAGACACCAAAACACCATTTCCTCCCATAGAATAGGAGGAACTACGAACGCTCTGATTTCCCTATTTCGGTAAACGGGAATACGTAGGCATAAGATCGAAAGAAAAGATCTTAGCTAGCGCAATCAACAAAAAACCAAAATCCCCTATCTCCATCAATCAAAAGCAGTAATTCAAAAGCACCAGTCCTAACATCCTAATCCTTGTTCCCCGCCAGAAACCTTCTGCCCAAGTAAAAAAGAAAGAAAACCTGTATTGGCGAAATACGAATAACCAGTACAAAGGCCCCCCACATTGATAGCATCCGTAACCTAACAGACCGCTGTTTAAACTCAGTATGCAAAGCAGGGTTAATTGGAGACATCTATTTCCCTTCCTTATTCAGCTCACAATAGGATAAAAAATGAATCGGCCTGTAGTCAAAGCTCAAACCGCAGAGTGCGACCAGCGCTTAAGAACCGCGTCCAAAATCGCTCGCTACACCCCTATGTGGTCACGAAAGCTTTCTCAGGCGGCGCCTTGAGACTTGCAACCATGGATGGAGAGGAATTTTCCTACCCCACGAATGTTGACGTAGTCAAGAAATACTTCGCCTAAAAAAAAAAAAAAAACGTCTCGGTGGATTGAAAACCCGAAAGGGCGGTCTAGGCAAAAGTTAGAGACATATAAAAAAATCATCCCGATGGATTGGAAACATCATAGTACAATCCAGGAAAAAATTAGGGATAATGGCAAGTAACTATGTTCAACAGAGGCAAGTCCCTCAGCAGTAACAGCAGTTACATCGTCCATCGGAGGAAAACTCCAGTCAAGGTCATCTTCGACAGAAGCTCAGGATGTTCCGAATTCAAAGTTGGTAGAAGGATAGTGGTCGTTATGTTTCAACGTAGCCCTTTTCTTTGTAAATTACCATTTTCTAACTTTGTATATACTCTTTGGAATCACGCGTTTGGCTGATCTCCATCTTATCAATAAAATTTGAGCCCTTGTGCTTTTGTTTGTAATTATTATTTGTTTTAGCTTTAGAGAACGACGTTTTTAACATGATTAACGATTCTTGAAATAAAACAAAAATGAATTTACTTGTTAAAACTTTTTCTGCTTTTAAAATAAAGTCGGCAATTTCTTTTGACTGTTGAACATCAAAGGAACATCGGTCGCTTCTCCAGAAGTAAGCGAACTTCAAAGTGAAGAATCAAAGTACTCCTTCTAGACCATTGCGCCTGAATGAAGGATCAACAATGTCAAAGACCATGTTTCGTCTGACATCCTCGGCCGAGTTCTCATCTCCTAAGTCTGACCAACATAGCTCCCAACAGGGACTATCTCTCCTAAGCAAGGTGGAATTGCTATCTTGAACCAGCGATATCTCTACATGCCCCACGATGGCCGAGTATCCAGTCATGTTCATCTTTTAGTTTGTATGTCACGTCAGTTTTGTCAGCATATACATACATACATCATGCATTATTGATTTGCATTCACATTTCATATTGCATCACCATCACTCTAGTCAGTCTTGTCCCCTAGTGATAACAGTCCTCTCAATCGAGTTGTCAGTTCTTGCCTCATCAGGAAATGCTGCGTTTGGACAATCTCGCTTCCAGTGTATCTCTGGATTAGAGTCGGCACTCGACCACTTTGATAACTTGAATCTCTGAAAGACCAGAGAACGTTCAATAAGCATCACTTTTCGCCATTGAAGATGATATACTTGCATTCCCGGATTAAGGAAAATCCCCAGAGAAAGCCTCATAATCAGAGATTCGGCTGTACAACAGTTTTTCTCCAAAAAACCCGCTGATGAAAAGATCATCGGCACCTCAAAATTGGATCACATCATATGGCATTTCTCCGGGAAGATCCCGAAAAAAGTATGATGTAAGACCCCAAGCGGAAAAAGTCTTTCAAGAGACTTGCTTTCCCCAGTAGAAACAAATGGCGTCTCCAACAGAGAAGTTTGTACAACTCTACAACTCAGACGACTGGGTTCCCCAGCAAGTCTGACATCAAAACATTTTCTACTCAAATGGCATCTCCCCGGGAAAATTCGGCGAGAAGTTTGAGAAAGACCGCTACAAATAACGTCCCTTGTCAACAAAGCTTATTGACAAAAGAAACTAAGACCAGTTCCTTGGTAGGAAACCAGGATCGAGGGGAAGTTGACAAAAGAAACTAAGACCAGTTCCTTGGTAGGAAACCAGGATCGAGGGGAAGTTCATCTCAAAAGAAACTGAGACCAGTTCCTTGGTAGGAAACCAGGATCGAGGGGAAGTTGACAAAAGAAACTAAGACCAGTTCTTTGGTAGGAAACCAGTATCGAGGGGAGGTTTATTTCAGGAGAAAACTGAGACCAGCTCCTTGGCTGAAGACCAGGATCGAGGGGAAGTTTACCTTTCTAAACATCATCGCTTAGCTAAAGAAGATGAATGCGTAAGCTACCATTCATATCCGCCATCAAAATTTTGGGTATTCCGATATTTAATCCTCTTGCACCCCGAATGCCCGAATACTTTCGTTATTCACACCTTCGGGTCCAAGAAGATTAAATAGGGGCATCTGTCATACCCCAAATTTTGACCACTAAGATTTCCCATCATTGTGCAAATCATCATCACAATATGGATGAACCATCATGCCTCATCAAAAGCCTCAAGGGTTGTTGAACATTCACTACAATCAAAATTAGGGTTTCAAGCCCTCTCAGAGCCTTACACAAAGGATCAATCAAGGAATGACATGATCTTCAACTTGTCTAACCTCTCAAACATTCACAATGGATCAAGAGGACTCCCACTTCAAGGATTAAGCACAAGGTTGCTCCCTTCTAGGTGGATCAAGCTTCAAGATCGACAGTGTCACCAAATTAGGGTTTTGGTCGACCAGGGCCCCCAGATGGAAATTTTCATCTGGGCATGAGCCAATGATCCAAAACATAACCTAATATACTCCATGGAACCTCATGGACCCAATCACCAAGTCAATTTTTCCTCAGGGGATGCATACATCAAAAATCAGGAATTAGGGTTTCTTGACCTAATTCACCCCTAAGTTGACTTTTGGTGTAAATCATGAACCAAGACCTCAAGAGAGGGTTTGAAGGTCTCTAATGAACTATATTGATCCATTTGGAACAATGGATTAATCCAAGAAGCTTGAGCAACAAGTCTCAATTTCATCTGTACCACAATTAGGGTTTTAAGGAAAAAGTCAACTGTAACTTTGACTTTTGACCAGGACATGCTCCTAAGCCCTAAGACATGCCTCAATATACCCTATGACACCCATGTAACATGTCCATCAAGTTTGATTTAGGTCAAGGACATGATTTCCTGAAGAATTGCACAGTTTGGAATTCATCTGATAAAAAGTCAACTGTGTACAAAAGTCAACTTTGACTTTTTGAGATTTTTCACCAAAATGGATTTTTAACCCTAAAATGATGTTAATGTATGATTTGAATCATCATTCATCAAGGAAAATCAAGAAAAGTTGGATAACTTGTAAAAGGGGTAACCATAAAAACTTAGAAAATTTTCTAAGTTAAAAATAAAGTGACAAGGGTACCAACTTTGGAGGATCATAACTCCTAAACCACAAGGCCATTTTTTCTCATCCAAAGATGGATTTGTAGCCCTCATTACCCTCTACAAAAACTTCAACTAGACCTAAGTCCAATTCATTAAGGATTTTGAGTTATGGAGTGATCAAAATGGCTGAAAAATGAAAATGTCACTTTTTCCAACACTTAGTGAAATTTTCACTAAGTCAAAATCTGTCTTCATTTTTTTCCAAATGTAGGGGGATTTTTCACTTGGATTCAAAAGAGATCAAAACCAAACATGTTTAAACAGTTGTTGTATCATGTAAGGGCTTTCCAAAATGACCAAGAACATTGCCAAATTTCATTTGAGTCATGAGATATGACATTGGAAAGTTGCCTTGCTGAAATCTGTCAAAGGCAAGGCAGAATTTGCAATTTTGCTCGATTTTCCAAAATCATCCAAATTCAAATGCTCCTATCCAATTGGACACCTCAGAGGATTGAATCTAAAGGGGACAATCACTGAGCCAAGCCTCCAAAGTCCATGGAACAAGAAATAGCATGTTGAACCTAAAATGGCCAAAATAGGGACAAGACTCCAAATTTGGATTGAAGCATTCAATGGAAGCATCAAGGTGGCATGGACTGAGCCATTCTCATCTGAAATCAGTCAAGACTTATCCAAGACCCATGGAACCAAAGCTCTGTGCCCTAACCTCTAGTCAATGGCTCGAGGAGACTTGGATTTTCATTTGCCAACATTGGCCAAACCTACTTAGCAGCGGCCATTCACTATTCCTTGCAAAACAAACTTGCTCTACTATAAATAGAGCTCAATTGTGATCAGTTTGAGTACACCAAAGCCATCTAACAGATGCTTTCCTCAAAATCTCTTTCTCTTGGCAAAAATGCCTTTCTTAGCAAGGTAGCTATCGGGTTTTGAGTTTGAGAGCTTTTCCAATCAAACCAATCACTCGCACACCTCACATACATCATATAGAAGTGATCCAAACACTCACATAACATCTAGAACACAGATTTCACAAAATCACCAGCCAATTGCTCAAGTTCTTGACAGTTTTGCAGTTGAGGTGCCATCTTCAATTCCAAACCATTTCAATCCATTCCAAGCACTCAGACACATCACTTGGTACCTAGGGAAGCTATCCACACCATTGGAACCTAGCTGTAACACCTCCAACACAAATCACGATCACCAGCTGCAAGTGGTAAGCATGAGCTCTTCTAACTCTGTGATCCACACAATTTTTGCTGCACAATAATTTGGCCATATGTTCATAATCATGCATGGAATGTTTCCCCTTAATTAATTGCATTGTTTGAATCGTGTATCAAAAATCCTAGCCTTCATGCAGAAATTAGGGTTCTTGAGGATTTTTCATGATTTCTTATTATATGTTTAATTTAAATGAAATTAATGGACATAGACATGATCGTGAGGTTGAGACGAGCATAATGATATGTGGATTGCATGTTATAATCAAGTATTCAAGGAGATTGGATAGAAAATGCAAATCAGCCAACCCAGAACACGCGCTTGTTCTTCAGCTGTTCTTGGCGCCTTTTCTTGAATTTTCAAATATTTGAATTTTGTGATTTTCTTTAATTGATTCAAAAATTAATTTCTCTTTGAGTTTTAATGATTTTGAGTTGATTCTTTTTTTAATAATTCACAAAAATGTTAAAATATTTTATTTTCCCAAAAAATCCCAAAAATATTATTTATTTCATATAATTGATATTTTTGCAAAGAATTAATATTTTAATTGTTTTTGACATTTTGAATATTTTTTCTACAATGATTTTGCAACTTTTAATGCTTTCTAATTATTTTGTAGGCCAATACTTAATTTTTGAAGCATTAATCCAAGATCACAATTTGTTTTTCATATGATAAACAATTTTGATCATTTTAATTGAATTTTTATTCAATTAAATACATTTTTGAAAACAAATTAGGGTTTTTGGATTAATTCAACCCTCATAAATCATTTTCAAAATAAACTTATGGGCCTCTAATAGAGTGTAAGACCCAATCCTTTTTTTTGACCAAATCATTTTTGGGCCTCAGTGTATTGTATAAGTCCCGATACCGTCAAAAACAAACGGCGCGATCGTCGCCTTTTAAAAATAACCTTGGGCCTCTCCTTGAGCTATAAGACCCATTCAAAACTTTTGGGCCTCTATTAGAGTGTACGACCCAACCCCCTTTTAACCAAAACATTTTGAGCCTCACTTATTGTATAAGTCCCTCTGCGTTAAAAGAAAACCTCGGCGCGATCGCCATTTTTAAACGAAAAATCATCTGGGCCTACCCTCGTGTTATAAGCCCCACTCTTTTTCTTTAAAACTTTTTGGGCCTCTTGAAAGAGTGTAAGACCCATCCCTTTGTACAGAAAACCTTTTTTGGGCCTCAGTCACTTGTATAAGTCCCTCTGTACAAATTCAAACAGTGCGCTCACTGATAAAACCCTGGGCCTCTCCTTGAGCTGTAAGCCCCAAATCTTTCTTTTTCAAAGCACTTTCTCCTTTGATTTTGAATATACTGTTGTTTTCAATCTTTCTTTGTTGAACAACTAACTAAACAGCATGGAAGCTCTACAACCGAGTAAGTGGTTATTGCTTTCATTTACCGCTTTCATATATATATAACTCTATTGTGGGGTTGTTTCACTGTAAGTCTTCTTTCATAAACTAATATCAACTGTACAATAATAGTAAAGATATTTTGAGTTTCCCCGACAACTACGTCTAGAACTAGGTGACGCCGTTTCGTTTATTCGTAGAAATAGATAACTAGATCCCCAATAGGATCACCAGATACAGTCTTCTCTTCGACTGTCCTCATTAGGAATTGTCAAGAAACTCTACTCCCCAAGATGAATGTATTCTCTGTGAATGGCATCTTTGAGTTTCTTCCAAATTCTCGAACTTTCCTGACTTTGATCTATTCTCGGTGAATAGCATTGCCTTGAATTCCTCGGGGTTTGGGGACCCACGGGCTTCTTAAAAGCATCGGCCTCCTCTTGGGCATCGTACAAGGACCCACAGGCTTCCTAAAAGCAACCCCGCCGCCTCTTGGGCTTAGTACCAGGACCCTACGGCTTCTTAGAAGTATTCACAGCCTCCTCTTAGGCTTCGTATAATGATCTCTTCCTTCGGGAATGATAGCCTCCTCTTGGGCTTAGTACAAGGACCCGTCGGCTTCTTAAAAGCTTCCAGCCTCCTCTTGGGCTTTGTACAAATTGTCTCGACGACCTCCTAGAGGTATAGGAATAGAACTTAGTCATCTTCATAGAACAGTCATGTCATAGAGTCTACTACTGTTTCTCAAAACATAGTACAAAGGATAAAACTCTAGACTTGGACAGTCTAAATTCCTTGAGTCTCAAAGACATTCTCAAGTGATCCCTTCGAAAAGAGGAAGGAAACCCGCAGACTCGGACAGTCTCAATACCCTTCGGATTTCCCGCTTCCTTAAAGAACAGGAATAACCCGGGTCCTCGAACCAAATCCTTAAGTACAATGTTACTCATATAAGAACTGATTTTCTCTTTTACAATTAGTATATTGGACCTGTCACTCAACTGAAACAATAACCCTAGCCTCTCTCTTGGGCTTTATACAATGATTCTCCTCAGCGGAGCTAACAATTTTAGCCTCTCTCTCGGGCTTTATACGAGACACATAAGAGACTCCCTTGTTGAGTCAATCACCCCTTTCGCCTCCATCTCGGGCTTTATACGAGATACAAAAAGGTTCTTATTGAGCCAAACAAATTTTCGCCTCCATCTCGGGCTTTATACGAGATACAAAAACTCTCTTGTTGAGTCAAACAGCCTCCACCTCGGGCTTTATACGAGATACCAAAAGATTCCATCGTCGAGTCAAAACCTTTTCGCCTCTCTCTCGGGCTTCGTACGAGACACATACTAGCCTCCTCTTAGGCTTTATATAAGAAAACCACTGGTTGATCCAATTAACCTTTTAGCATCAAAGTTGTGCCTCGTTCACAGTACACAAACATTAACAACTTCTTCCCCTTCATCTAATTGCTGTAAGCGGCAAGCCTCTGGATCATCTACATCCATGCCACTGTCCCTCTTTTAGCATGAAAAATTCCTAAGAAAAGATAGCATTGCTCTACACTGAGTTAAATCTTCTCCTTCAGGTTAAAACTTCTATAAAGGAAATTATGGCATTGCTAGGATCCGCGTATCCCGGTTAAAGTAATCCTCCTTTACAGTCAGTCACCCAACAGTTGTGACAAACAGACCCCCCTTTAGAGATGACAAATTCTCTCTAAAGTCAACACCTTTAGCATCACATCTTGGGCTTTGAACAAGATACAAACCATCTTTCGCTTCACGTCTTGGGCTTTGAACAAGACACCAAAACACCCATTTCCTCCCATAGAATAGGAGGAACTACAAACGCTCTAATTTCCCTGTTTCGGTAAACGGGAATACGTAGGCATAAGATTGAAAGAAAAATCTTAGCGAGCACACTAAACAAAAACCCAAAATCCCATACTCTCATGTATCTATCAAAAAGCATCAGTCCTAACATCCTAATCCTTGTTCCCCGCCAGAAAACTTCTGTCTAGATAAAAACCAGTATTGGCAAAAATACAAATAACCAGTACAAAGGCCCCCACATTGATAGCATCCGTAACCTAACAGACCGCTGTTTAAACTAAGTATGCACAGCAGGGTTAATTGGAGACATCTATTTCCCTTCCTTCATCAGATTTAATAGGATAAAAAATGAATCGACCTGTAGTTTAAAGCTCAACCGCAGAGAGCGACCAGCGCTTAACAACCGCGTCCAAAATCGCTCGCTACACTCGCATACTCTTTGAGGAGATCAAATGCACAAGTGATGAGCTGAAGGACGTGGAATTATCAGACTGAGGTTCTTGTTTTTATAATTTGTTATTAATGGTTACCATCAGGCTTGTTGATGGATCCATCTTTCCCTTGTATTTCATTTGTTGATGAACCTCTTTTGAATGTACTTGAATACTTTGTTGAATGGGGATGAGCAGTTTTATTCAAAATTAGTCCTTATCAGATATCTGTACACAAGCACATGACCACGGCACGTCTCTGTATATCACGATTTCTGATCTTCAGATTTCTGTGGTTAAGATTGGAATCAGGGTGTAAGGCACGTTGCATTGCATTACATAGCATTTTGCATTCTGTTGCTTGCCTTTTGCAGGTACCTGTTGCGGGGTCTCTAACCTTTATTTGGTTTCAGGCATTATAGCTGAGAATCACATTCATCGATATTCAACTCGAAGAAATCAAGCAAGGATTATGGATCAAATGCAGAATGATTTGGCTGAAATGAGGGCACGCATGGACCAGTTCATGACACTCATGACTGGTATGGCACAAGCTCAGGAAAGATTGAGGCTTCTGGTCGAGCGTCCAGAAACTACGCCTGAAGGTAATCAAGTGGACAATTTGCAGACAAGGGTCACTCCTCCTCCTGGTGGTAATCTGGGTAATGGAAATGGCAGAAATGTTGGTGGTATTCAAGAGGATGTTTTGGAAGACCAATTTACCCTACTGGATGCTGATATGGGTAACCCTGGTGATCGAAGGTATGATGAGTTAACTGAGAAGATCCGGGCCATAGAGTACAAGAATTCTATGGGTATTGATGTTACTAGTTTGGGGCTGGTACCAGGAGTCAGAATTCCTCCAAAATTCAAGCCGCCTACTTTCGACAAATATCATGGCAATACGTGTCCATGGACACATATTCAAGCTTATTTTGGGAGGATTTCAGCCCATACAGATGATGAGAAGTTATGGATGCATTACTTTCAAGACAGTCTGGCTGGAGCTTCTTTGACCTGGTATATGAAATTGGACAGAGCTGCTATGAGAAGTTGGAACGATCTGGCAGAAGCATTCCTAAAGCAATACTAGTACAATATTGACATGGCGCCCAATCGCACTCAATTGCAAGGGTTGTCACAGAATGCTAAGGAAAGTTTCAAGGAATACGCTCAAAGGTGGAGAGAGATGGCTGCATAGGTTCAACCTCCTTTGCTGGATAGAGAAATGGAAGACATGTTTATGGGCACTCTGCAAGGGGCATTTCTTGAAAGATTGGCTGCGTGTCCATCAACCGGATTTGCTGATATCGTGATTGCTGGAGAAAGGATAGAGAGTCTGATGAAACTTAGGAAGATCTAAGACGTAAGTGGAGCTGGCTCTTCTGGGACGAAGAAACCATTTGCTAGTGGTCAGAAAAGAAGAGGAGGTGATACCAACGCTGTATATAGAGGACGAGGCAGAGGACATTCTCAGGCTTACCATCAAGTAGGTGCAGTGATAATCCCAGCACCATCTATTTAGCAACAACAACCACAACATCCAGCTAAGCAGCAACAGCAGCAATCCCCTTTCCAACAGAGTTCTAGGCAGAGGGACCCTAAGATTGACCCTCTCCCTATGACTTATTAAGCGTTGCTACCTCAGTTACTCAAATTGAAGTTGGTTGAGCTTCGTACTATGAGGACTCCTGCCGCTGGCAACTTGCCACCTAATTTTGATGTTAACGCCCGCTGTGAGTTCCACTCAAGTGCTCAGGGGCATACCATTGAGAAGTGTTGGGCATTTCAGAACAAGGTGCAAGACATGATTGATGCTAAAGCAATCAATTTCTCGTTACCTCCTAATGTTCTCCAAAACCCCATGCATGATCATGGTGTGGCAGATGTGCGTGCTATTGAAGACGAAAAAAGGTTAAATTTGATAACGGATATCAGTCAGGTGAAGACTCCGTTTCTAGTGGTGAAGGATCGTTTGTTGAAGGGACAGGTGTTACCGGGTTGTGATCAAGACTGTTCAGAATGTATGAGTCAGAAGAAAGGCTGTGATAAGTTGAGAATTGGTTTGCAGAGTCTGATTGACGAGGGACGTCTACAGTTTGACCGGGTTGTGAAAGAAACTGATGAGGTGTTAACTGTGACCATCTATTATACTCCTGCTGAGATCCAGGTGTCTGCAGGTACAACTCCTGTAGCAAGTGTTGTATAAGAAAGATCCAGTCCTGTTACCATCACGGTTCCAGGACCAGTTCCGTTTACATCTACGAAGGCAATCCCATGGCACTATGGGGTAGACGTGTATTACGAAGGGAAAAAGCAGGAAGTCGGGACATCAGCCAGTTCGAATATTGATAATGTGGGTGGTGTAGGTGGCTTTACTCAGAGCGGAAGGTTGTTTGCTCCCCAAACTTTGCGAAGCGATAAAGAAACTGAAGCTGCAGCAAAAGACAAAGGAAAACAGGTGGTCGAGAGTGTGTATATGCCTGAAACAGAGACAAAGATTACCTTTGACAACGAGGTGGAAGAGTTCATGAGGATAATAAAGAAAAGTGATTATAAGATTGTCGATCAGCTGAATCAGACGCCCTCAAAAATTTCAATTTTGTCATTGTTGATGTTTTCTAACGCGCACCGGGAGGCTTTATTGAAAGTGTTGAAGAGAGCATATGTTCCACAGGAAATCACTGTTAATCAGCTTGAAGGTGTGATCTCTAATGTCAACGTCAGCCATGGATTGGGGTTTACAAGCAGAGACTTGACTTCTGAAGGAAGAAACCACAACAAAGCATTGCACATCACAATGGAGTGCAGGGGTGCAGTGTTGTCTCACGTGCTGGTAGACATTGGTTCCTTGCTCAATGTCTTGCCTAAGAAGGCGTTAATGAAGCTAGAGGTTGATGGTTTGATTTTAAGGCCAAGTGAGTTGGTTTTCTGAGCGTTCGATGGAACGAAAAGATCTGTGTTTGGTGAAGTGGAATTTCCCGTGCAAATTGGACCGCAGGTGTTCAAATCTACATTCCATGTGATGGATATACAGCCGGCGTATAGCTGCTTATTAGGTCGCCCTTGGATTCATACGGCCGGGGCTGTTACATCCACCTTACACCAGGAGTTGAAGTACGAGTTCGAGGGACAAGTTGTGACGGTGTGTGGTGAAGAGGACATTTTTGTTAGTCATTTGTCCACGTTCAAGTATATTGAGATGGATGGGGAAATTCACGAGATGCTGTGTCAGTCGTTTGAAGCGGTGAATATTGACAACGTGCCTAAATCTTCCCTTACACCAGATAGAGCCGGTACATCCATTTCGTCCTATAAATAAGCTGTCGAGGTTGTCAGAGCAAGCAATGCCCAAGGCTGGGGCAAGCTGATAGAGACGCAAATGAAGGAGGACAAGTTTGGTATTGGTTATCATCCTTCTATGACTTCAGCTGTAGAGAACAGTGGACCCATCACTTTCAGCAGTGGGGGAATCATTTACCCAGAGCACTCTTGTGCAGCTACAGAAGATAGGGTTGGCAGTGACTGTGACTTGGACAACTGGGTACGCCCACGCGCTCCGGGACAACCAATGCAGAATTGGTCCGTTGAAGAAGTCATCCGGGTTACTCTTCAAACAGAGTAATTTTCTTTGTTTTTCTAACCATTATGCATGTTAAAATCTTGCGCGCTGCCCAAGGCGTATAGATTCATTTGTAGGGCCACCCTGTTTGCATTTGCAATTTTAATCATCAATAAAGGACGTTTTGCAATCAAATTTCGTTCCCTGTCTTTCATTTTTATTTTTGCACAAAAATAATAAAATGGCAATGTTTTGTTTGTTTTTGTTTTAAAAATAAATTCTAAAATAAAGCATGAACCCGTTCGTGCAGACTTGATCCTCCGGATTTCATTGATAACGGTTCTGCTATGGCTATGTATGACTTTGACAAACCGATTTATCAAGCCAAAGAAGGGGATGAGAAGGGCAGTGAACTCCCTGAGGAACTAGCCAGATTGTTAAAACAAGAGGAAAGGACCATCCAGCCTCATCAGGAGACCATAGAGATCATCAATATTGGTACCAAGGATGCTAAGAAAGAGATCAAGATTGGTGCCAGCTTGAAAGCAGATGTGAAGAATGCTTTGACTGAGATGTTGTGTGAATATGTTGTTATCTGCGCCTGGTCATATCAAGACATGCCAGGGCTGTATACTGATATTGTTGTGCACAGGCTGCCATTGAGAGAAAAATGCCCGCCAGTCAAGCAGAAACTTCGTCGGACTCATCCCGACATGGCCATAAAGATCAAAGAAGAAGTTCAGAAGTAGTGGGACGCATGGTTTCTTGCTGTGACCCATTATCCTCCTTGGGTTGCCAACATTATGCCGGTACCAAAGAAAGACGAAAAGGTGAGAATGTGTGTGGATTATCGAGATCTTAACAAAGCTAGCCCGAAAGATGATTTTCCACTACCCCACATCGATGTGCTGGTTGACAATACAACTCAGTTTTCAGTGTTCTCGTTTATGGACGGTTTCTCTGGGTACAACCAGATTAATATGGCACCTGAGGATATGGAGAAGACCACATTCATTACTCCATGGGGTACATACTGTTATAAGGTGATTCCTTTTGGGTTGAAAAACGCAGGGGCAACGTACCAACGGGCAATGGTAACATTATTCCATGACTTGATTCACAAAGAGATCGAATGTTATGTGGATGACATGATTGCCAAGTCGCGAACGGAAGAGGAACATCTGATTAACTTGAAAAAGCTGTTTGAAAGGTTGAGAAAGTTCCGTCTAAGATTGAATCCAAACAAGCGCACTTTTGGAGTACGTTCTGGAAAGTTGCTGGTTTTCATTGTGAGCGAAAAAGGGATTGAGGTTGATCCTGCCAAAGTGAAAGCGATACAAGATATGCCTGAACCAAGAACAGAAAAAGAAGTTCGTGGTTTTCTGTGTAGATTGAACTACATTGCAAGGTTCATATCTCACCTAACAGCCACATGCGAACCAATATTCAAACTACTAAGAAAAGATCAAACGGTCAGGTGGAATGACGATTGCCAATTGGCATTCGATAAAATAAAAGAATACTTGCAGGAACCTCCAGTCCTCATGCCTCCAGTTTCAGGAAGACCTTTGATAATGTATTTGACAGTGCTTGAAGGTTCTATGGTTTGTGTTCTCGGTCAACACGACGAGACAGGTAGGAAGGAGCATGCTATCTACTACCTGGGCAAAAAGTTCAATGACTGCGAGTCCCGATACTCAATGCTTGAGAAGACATGCTGTGCACTTGCATGGGCTGCTAAGCGATTGAGGCAGTATATCATCAGGCACACAACCTTGTTTATTTCAAAAATGGATCCTATCAAATACATTTTCAAGAAACCAGCACTAACAGGCAGAGTGGCACGGTGGCAAATGGTTTTGACAGAATATGATATCCAGTATACTTCTCAAAAGGCCATCAAAGGAAGTATCTTGTCAGACTATCTTGCGCAACAACCGATTGATGATTACCAACCCATGAAATTTGATTTCCCTGATGAGGACATCATGTTTCTCAAAGCTAAAGACTGCGAGGAACCACTCTCGGAGGAGGGGCCAGACCCTGAATCCAAATGGAGTTTGATGTTTGACGGGGCTGTCAACATGAATGGGTGTGGAGTTGGAGCAGTTCTTATCACGCCGGAAGGTGTTCACATGCCTTTCACTGCCTGAATAACTTTCGGATGCACCAACAATGAAGCAGAATATGAAGCTTGTATAATGGGGATTGAGGAGGCGATTAATTTGTGAATTAAGACCCTTGATATCTTCGGTGATTCAGCTTTGGTAATCAATCAAGTGAAAGGGAGTTGGTACACGCACCAAGCAAATCTGGTTCCGTATAGAGATTATACAAGGAGATTACTGACATTTTTCACAACAGTGAAGCTGTACCATATTCCTCGAGATGAGAATAATTTTGCAGATGCCTTGGCTACATTATCTTCCATGATCAAAGTGCAAAGATGGAATCATGTACCTAAGATCGAGGCATCTCGTCTTGACAGACCTGTATTTGTGTTTGCTGTTGATGCAACGTCTGATGACAAGCCATGGTTTCATGACATCAAGTGTTTCTTGAAAAGCCAAGAGTACCCGCCTGGGGCATCTGCTAAAGATAAGAAGACGTTGAGAAGGTTGTCTAGTAGCTTCTTCTTGAATCAGGATGACGTGCTGTACAAACGAAATTTTGACATGGTTCTGCTCAGATGCGTGGATAGCTGTAATACCCCAAAATTTGCTCTCCCTTTTGTCATCATAGCATAGCATTATCATATACCATATCATCTCCATCTCATCAGCATTGCATTGTATTTAACATAGAAAAATGAAGCATAACATCCCTCTTACCATCAAGGCATGTGATCAGGTGGAAAATTGCCTCTCAGTTGGTTTAGAAGTGGTTCAATTGGAAGAAAGATCAAAAATCAAGAAAATTGGGGCAAAGTCAAATAATCAGAGGAAAAAGTCAACTCTTGACTTTTTGAGGCCAAATTCATGAAATTCATGTTATATGTGACCAATGTACAAAATTTGATCAAGAAAGTCCAAAAGGATCATGAAAAATCAAGATTTGGAAAAGTTACCATTTTTGGAAGTAATAGGGTTTCCAAAAATAGTAATTTTGGGCCATTTTGCACCAGACTTTGAACCAAGCCCATTCAAAATTGAAGCATCAAATCAAAAATCCACCAGGCCACAACAAAAGATCTTGTTTCAAGCTTCAAATCCATATAAAGAACTCTTCCATCGGATCAAAATTGAGGGAGTTATGATCAATCAAAGTTTGGTAAAATCAAGGCAAAAATCAAGTCATAACAAGGCAAACGCAGGCCCATAGGCCATAATTTTGTCGAACAGTTGGCGTGCCAAATGTCAAGCCAATTTTCTCCATCAGGAAGGCTTCAGACGAAAAATTGTTGAACATCAAAGTTGTTGATCTCCATGTCCTCTTCAACTTTTATGTTGGACATTTTTTCATTTGAGCAAGTTATCAAGGTCATATAAGGGCTCAAACATGGGTGTTTCATGCTGAAAATTCACAAGTCACAAGGCTTTGATTGCAGCCCAAGTCATACACCAATGCACTAGTTGTGGTTCCTTGTTTTCCAAGCAACTGAGTTGATCCTAACTAACCGAGTCAACTAACTTGACTCGGTGAGTTGAGTCCAACTAACTCCAAAGCTAGCTCCAAACCCAAACCTCATTCCAAACCTCCCACACTCCAAACCTAAAGTCTATTTAAGAGGTGCTTCACTCATTTTCAAAAGACTTTAACCATTTTTCTCAAATCTCTCACATTTCATTCTCAATTCTCTCTCATTTCTCTCTTCACTTTGCTACAACTTCTACTTCTCACTTCCTAAATCACACACAAAAGCTCTTATTTCTTGAAGAATAATCACTTTTTACATTGAAAAGTGATTAATTCTTGAGCTAAACTTCATCTCTTGGTTTGCATTGGTTGGATTTTCTGGAATTTCAGCTTATTCTACTTCAATCCAAGGGTTTCACACCATTTATTTTGGTGCAAGATTGATTTCGGTGCATTTTGCGATTTTTGCTCGGTTTCGACGCGTTTCGGCTATCGATTGAAGATTCTCTGGTTTTCTTTCATTTTCTACACCAAGATCACTTTGCAACAATTACCAAAGCAAGTCTCCGCTTTGTAGGTTGGTTTTTCCTAAATCTTCACTCGTTTTAGCTTATTCGCAACTTATTCGATGTAGATCTTTGTGGATTTCTGATTTGGATTCATGCGCTTGAATATGATTCTTGGAGTGATTGTTAATTGGATCCAATTGGTGTTTGTTGACTGTAATTCCATGTAATTTCGTGCCTAATTGATTACATGATCATTGGAGTTGTTTGCATAAGTGATTTTGCTGCTGGAAGTGATTTTTTCAAATTATTTTTGCTGCTGCAGCAGTGTTAATCGGTTAACACATATGCGTTAATCGATTAACAGGTGTATATTATTGTTTTTTTGGCTGATTTTGAAGCTGCTAATCGGATAGCACATATGTGTTAATCGATTAACAGGTGTTTTTTTTTTTTTTTGCTGATTTTGAAGCTGTTAATCGGGTAACACCATATAGGTAATCGATTAACACTGCTGCAGAGTGTGTTTTTTTGTGCATTTTCGAGCATGTTTCGATCCCGTTTCATCTCTAATCTTCATGGATTGATAAGATACATGTCTAATGACCGTTTTGATGTTGTTGCACCACGCACCATCATGAGCACACAATTTTTCGACACACGGTTTTTATTGTTAATCGATGAATGTTTATGTTTGCATTGTTGATTAATTGATGTGATGAACACATGATGCACACACTTTGAGCTCATTAATTGCTAATTGGTGCTTGTGTTGCTGGAATCATTATGCGCATGTTCATTTGCTTTTCATTTCAAGAGATGCATACTTGTTTTGACTTGTTCACATATTCTTGACAATGTGTATTCTTTTGTAATATACATTATAACATGTTTGATTTCAAGCATCATGATTTGTAATATGGTTGTAATCGTGTTTCTTTGATGAATGTGCAAGGCTTGATGCATAATAATGGTTGGTCATGATTGAAATTGTGTGTTAATGCATGCTGCCTCTGAGTTTTCACTGCTGCCTATACACATATGTGTTGTAGTATGTGCGGCCAAATGCTTATTACACCCATTTTGTAGGCTGAACATGTGTTGTTAATTGCTGTTTGGTACATGATGATAGATTTACTGCAGTCTTGCATTTAGGGGCTGTAATAGTTGTTGTTTTCACTATTTCCTTCCATTTGATTGTTTGACCAAGTTCTTCTACTTAGGATCTCTTGTAAATATTTCGTGGACTAACCTTTTCATGTAGGGGCTTTGGTAAGTTGAAATTGAGTGTGGATAAGGAATCCACATTCAAACATCTTTCATTTCATTTCTTTTTACAATTCAACCTTGTGTTTTGTTAAGCACTTATGTGCTTTCTTTGGTTAGCTCATTACTTTCCCTTTTGAGTTACAATTCATCTTCTACTTTAGAAGTGAATTGTTTAGCTCATTTCTTCTTTAGGATTAGATTTCTTGAACCTCACGAACCATTAGGATCTCTCCCTTAACTAATCAATTAGGATTGAGTCTTAGTTCATATAGACTTTACCTTTTTTCTCCTCTCTTGAGTCTTTCATCTTCTCATCTCAAAGAAAATTCAAAACATCTAATAAAGGTAGGCATTTATTGCATTTAGGCCTTTCATATAAAGAAAAGTTTATAAGGGGTCTTCTCTTATAATCTTAGAATGTGTAGCATATAGCCCATCTTGGGTCAATGTGTTAAACATTTGATCTTGTATGAGGGACTTAAATGCAATACTTGTTGGAGGTACAAATAATAAAACACTTATTCATTTCATAATCAACAAAAACACTTAATAAACACAAGTATGCTAGTGTGTTTGAACCTTGACAATTGGAACTAAGTGTGGGGGTCTTCTTCACCCTTAGTGTGCTTTCTTAATCATTCCATCTTGAAATGTGAGAATGTACACATTCCAATGACCAAGATTTGGATACACTATCATATGCAAACAAATAAAAAACTCTTAAAAGACAAAAACAAACAATAACGTCTTTCCTTCGGGAGTTCTTTTCTCATCTTCTTCACTCTTTCCGTAAGGATGCGTCATTTCCGTTCTACCGCAAATAGGTAACGCCTAAGTCTCCCTACAGCGAGCCGCAACACCGAACTGCTAGGACGCGAACGTTGACGTATTCCACTAAAAAATACAAACAACTTTCCCTAGGTGAGGGGAACTACGTCGCTCTGATTCTCATGCTCCCGATGAGATACGTAGGCAGTAGGGGTAGGGCCCATTCGAGCACTTCTTTTATTTTTCCTACATTTGTTTCTCATTCCTTTTCCATTCTTTCTCCTTTCTTTCTTTCAGTTCCTTTTCCAGTATCCTTTTCTATCACCCTTTGATCGAAACAAGCAAGCGTGGATCCCATCAGATACGATGGACGCGAGGGGGTGCTAATACCTTCCTCTCGCGTAACCGACTCCCTTACCCTTTCTCTTGGTCGCAAGACCATGCTCTTTCCTTCCCCTCAGGTTTATGCGGTGTTTCCTTTCCCTCTCTTGGGATAAATACACATTGCTGGCGACTCTGTTTTGGTGCCACTTTCGCGTTTGTACTAGGATGAAAATCCCGGGAGCGGCAGCTGGCGACTCTGGTGGGGACAGGTTGACCTATTGCTAGTCCATCCCTAAGTGAGTCAATCCTAGCGCTTGTCTTTTTTTCTTTCATTGAGTGTTTACTATTATGCTGTATTTACCATTTTATTGTATGGTTATTTACTGCTTTACTGTACATTACTGCATTTACTGCATTTTAGCATTTTTATATTATGCTATGCTGTTTTCTGTTTGGCGGGATGGGATTTCTGAGAGATAAGCCCATTACACAGGCTTGAGTATACACTTAGGATTAGAGTGGAGAGTAGTGGGACCTACGTGCCATCTGGAGTGCGTTGGGTATTCACGAAATTCACAGCCAGACGAGGCTATCTTGGGACGCATTCTGACGTGTGCGTATTGCACATGTTAGGGTGTTGATCTAGAGAGCTGTCGACTCTGGTGACCATTCCCGAGGACTCAGTTGCGGCACTCCTCCCGAGATGTGATAGTGGCAGACCACATTCTATGGCAAACCCATTGCACATTCTCGACCCGAAGACCCAATGCTGGGAACTTGCCATAGGATTTCCTTTTTGAAAGAGAATCAGTGGAGGCACTCCTCGATTGGCGATAGTACTGTACCCCAAGGGATGAATGTAATATTGCTTCTCGACCTCAGTGCCAGAAGTTGAGGACCTTTCGTTTTGGAGAATCAGTTGAGCCCTCCTCGATTGATGATGATGCCAAACCAGAAATGGTGAACGTATCATCATTCCTCGACCTGAGAGCCTGGGATACTGAACATCCTAGTACCCACATGTGAGAAGGGAGGGTTGTTTGCAGGTATGCAGGTAACCATGACTTCCTACATACCCGGTTTTCTGTTGATATTACACAAGGGGAGGGTTCATCCTATTATATTCATACGGTTTCTATTTATGGTTCCATATTGTTCCCAGAGCTACACTGACACCGCACACAGTCCAGCACAGACACCTGATTACCTGATCACATTGCCCTTTTACATTGCATTTTCATATCATAACGGTTATGTTTGTCATTTACAGGTGCATAATACACTTCTGATTCCAATCTATGGGTTCAATAGAGAATGACGAGAGAAGGAAGAACAATGTTTCTTACAAGTTTCCCGACCCTACCTTGGATTCATTGCTCAAAGTTATAGATATGCCCGGCCCAGATGTTCTTAATAGGTTTCAAAAGAAGTATGGGAATTTGGTTAAGATGGTCCGTACTATCACGAAGTATGAACATGATGCTTTGCACACTCTGCTGCAATTCTATGAGCCTTCGCTGAGATGTTTCCTCTTTCCAGATTACATTTTGATGCCAACGCTAGAAGAATTCTCATTTATTTTTGGGATTCCAATCATGTCTGCAATACCGTTCTTTTCTGGTAGCTCTCCTAGTGCCAAAGAAATTGTCGCTGCAATGCAAATGGATCAGTCCGTGATCAAAAGTGGTGTGAGTAACAAAAACGGAGTTGATGGATTTCATCTGGAATTCCTCTCTGATCAAGCCCAAGAGGCTGCTAATGCTAAAAACTGGGCGATTTACAACTCCATTCTGGCTCTCTGCATATATGGTCTAGTTCTTTTTCCCAATCAGCAAGACTTTGTGGATATGCAAGCTACGAGAGTTTTCGTTCTTAAAAATCTAGTTCCTACTTTGTTAGGGGATTTTTATCATTCCGTGCATTACAAGAACGAGAAAAGAAGAGGAGGCCCTGTTAGTTGTTGCACTCCGCTACTGTGCCATTGGCTTTTCAAGCATTTGCCTCAAACAGGTGCCTTTGTGGAAACCATAGATGTTGTAAAATGGTCTAAGCGAATGATAGGTTTAACTGCTGATAATATTGTCTGGTTCGATCATCGGTTGTTAAGAATAGAGCTTATCATAAGATGCGGAAGTTTTCCAAATGTACCTCTGATTGGCAGAAAAGGAGGGATCAATTATAATCCAGTTTTGGCCGTCTGACAGTTCGGGTATGCTTCCAAGGATCCTCCTACAGAGCAAGATGTGGAAGAATCTTTGTTCTTTACAGGAATTAAAGATGATAAGGTGGTAGAAGTAGTGAACGCTTGGAAAGATAAGCATAAAATTGGAAAAGCGGTTTTCGGGAAGGGAGATTGTAGGTCTTATCCTGAGTATGGCAGATGGATCGAAATGAAAGTAAAGGATTTGCTTTTACCCTTTTCAAGAGGACCTCTTTTATATTCAGTACAGCCAGAACAGCCCACCATGGTGGCTATTGAAGAGTGCGAGAAATGGAAGAAAATGGTTAGAGAGCTGCAGATAGAGAACTCTGGAATGAGCAGATGTCTTCAGAAAGCACTAGCTGACAACAAAGAGTTGGAAAAAAGAGCATTGAAAGCGGAGAAAACCTTGGCAGACAAAGAAGAAGATTTTGATGACAGAGCTCGATACTTCCGGAAGCTTACCTTGGGAGCAGATGATACTAGTCAGGCTCACAAGACTACAAAGCAGGCTCTAGCCCGAAGCAAGGATTCGTTAGCTAAACTCCGTCAAGCTTGGGATGAAGTCAGAATTGAGAACTCTGAATTGCTGACCCAGTTAAAAGATAAAAATGAAGAGCTGAAGAAAGCACATGAAGCAAGAAGAAAGCATCGAGAAGACCTTGACAAAAGCCAAGAACAGGTAAGGAACGCTGAAGATAAGCTGAAAACTGCCAATTAAGAGGCGCAAAGGAGCCAATGAAGATGAAGCATTGCTAATGCACGTGGGGTCATTAGAGGATGCATTGGAAAAAAGGGATGTAGTAATCAAGGAGCTGATTGAGAAGCCGCATCATCAGCGTACCCGCATCCTGTTTGAAGAGATTAAGTATTCCAGCCAGAAGCTGAAAGATGTAGAGCTATCAGATTAAGGATTTTCGCCATTTCTTTGTAATTTGCAATGGTTACCATCAGAATTGTTGATGGATCCATTTGACAGCTTGTTTCTTTTTCTGTTACTGAAACTATGACAAATGTACTTGAAAACTTTTGGGAATTTGTATGAAAGGAGCTATTTCTGTTCACAATTTCTGGTCTTCAGATATGTGTGATGTAATAAGATATCTGCACACTGCACACTACAAAATCACTATTTCTGGTCATCAGATATTTATGGTTGGCGTATATGAGTATCTCTCCAAGGCAAAACTCACTAATCATGATTTCTGGTCGTCAGGAATTTGTGGTTACGATTGGAATCAGGATATGAAAAGTATCTTGAAATGACAAACATAACTGTGCATTTGCATTTGCATGGCATATCATTTTTGCATTGCAGGTTTTCTTCTTTTTTGCAGGCGCCTGCTAACCTTTATTTGGTTTTCAGGCACGATAGCTGATACTCCAGTTCACCGATATTCTACCCGACGTAATCAAGCCAGAGTAATGCAGCAAGTTCAGACTGAGTTAGCTGATTTGAGGGGAAGGATGGAACAGTTCATGAACCTTATGCAGGGGATTGCTCAAGGATAGCAGGAGCTGAGGACTGGTCAGGAAAACATGAGGGTTGGTCAAGAAGCTATGAGAACCATTATCCAGAGGCTGGAAACTGAAATCCCAAATCGCAATGTGCGCACTCCTCCTGGTGGCACAATCCCTGCTGGTGGGATACATCTTGGATTTGACAATAATGAGGATGGTCAAGATGACCAGTTCACTGCGTTCAACAATGACATGGGTTTCTACAATGACGACCGGAAGTACGAAGGGTTAGATGAAAGACTCAAGGCTATTGAGAGCCAGAATCCTCTAGGAATTGACGTAGAGGACATGGGTCTCGTGCAGGGCGTGAGGATCCCTCCCAAGTTCAAGCTCCCTACATTGGATAAGTACAATGGCAGTACCTGTCCCAAAACACATTTGCAAGCTTACAATCGCAAGGTTGCCGCTTATACTGATGACCAGAAGCTCTGGATGTATTTTTTATAGGATAGCCTGTCAGGCGCCTCCCTGGAATGGTACATTAAGCTGGATAGGGTTCATATAAAGAGCTGGAAAGATTTGTGCGCTGCGTTTTTGAAGCAGTATCAATATAACTTGGATATGGCACCTAATCGTACTCAGCTGCAGAGTATGACTCAGGATCCTAAGGAGGGCTTTAAGCAGTATGCACAAAGATGGAGAGAATTGGATGCACGAGTTCAACCACCTCTGGGTGATCGTGAGATGGCCGATATGTTCATGAGCACACTCCAAGGGTCGTATTTGGATAGATTGGCTGCGTGTCCTTCCACAGGATTTGCTGACATTGTTATTGCTGGGGAACGAATAGAGAGTCTGCTGAAGTTGGGTAAGATTCAAGACATCAGTGGGACTGGTGCTTCGAGTTCGAGGAAACCCTTTGCTAATGGGTCGAGGAAAAGAGAAGGGGAGTCCAGTGCTGTGCATAGAGGAGGGGGCAGAGGTAGGACTTAGTCCTATCATCAGGTGGATGCTGTAACCATTTCGGTTCCAGCAGGACAGCAAGCTCCAGATCAGCAAGGTAGACCCCGATTCCAGAATAATAGACCAAGGGACCGTAAGTTTGATCCCTTGCCTATGTCATATGTTGCTTTGTTACCACAACTGCTCAAAGAGAAGTTGGTTAAACTACGGACTATGAGGCCGCTAGATACTGGAAAATTGCCTCAAGGTTATGATGCCAACGCTAGATGTGAATTTCATTCTGGTGCGCAAGGTCACTCGATAGAGAAGTGCTGGGCTTTTCACCATAAGGTTCAGGACTTGATTGACGCAAAAGCTATTAATTTCTCTAAGCCGCCGAATGTTCGTGATAATCCAATGCCCCATCATGGAGGTGCAAGCATGAATGCTATTTCTGATGGTGAGAAACTGAATCTGATTACTGATGTGAATTTGGTAAAGACTCCGCTCTTGATTGTAAAAGAGCGTTTGTTAAAAGGAAAGGTATTTCCTGGATGTGGCTCTGATTGTGAAGATTGTTCAAGACAGATTAATGGCAGCAGTAAGTTGAAAGTTGGACTGCAGGATCTTATGGACGAAGGAAGACTTCAATTTGATAAGACAGAGAAGGAAAGAGATGTTTCTGTCGTTACTATTTATTATAATCCAGTTGAGATACAAGTGCCTATTGAGGAGCCTGTTGCTATCATCGTACCCGAGAGGCCGAGACCAGTTACGATTATAGTTCCTGAATCTGCTGCTTATGTGTCTAATAGGGCAGTTCCATGGCAATATGGAACTGATACTCATCAAGGAGGAAGTCAACTGAAAACAGAGGCTGCTGTTGGTACCAGTGTTGAGAATGTCAGTGGACCAAGTGGTTTCACCAGGAGTGGTCGGCTGTTCGCTCCTCATACTTTAAGGAATGATAAAGAAGCTGAAGCCGCTGCAAGAGCAAAAGGAAAACAGGTTGTTGATGACAAGGTTCCTGCTCAGGAAGAGGACCCTAAAGTCAATTTTGATAATGATGTTGAGGAATTTATGAGGATTATAAAAAACAGTGATTACAAGATCATTGAACCGCTCAATCAGACACCCTCTAAAATCTCGATATTATCCCTGTTAATGAGTTCAGATGCACACCGGGCTGCTTTGTTGAAAGTTCTGAATATGGCATACGTTCCCCAAGAGATTACGGTGAATCAGTTGGAGGGAGTAATTTCTAATGTGAATGTGAGCCACGGGTTGGGGTTTACGAATAGGGACTTGACTCCAGATGGACGTAATCACAACAAGGCGTTGCACATCACACTAAAATGCAAAGGAGTTGTTTTGTCGCATGTGTTGGTTGACACAGGTTCTTCCTTGAATGTGTTACCCAAAAATGCCCTGATGAAAATTGAAGTAGATGGATTGATTCTTAGACCCAGCGATCTGATTGTGAGAGCTTTTGACAGATCCCAAAGATCAGTGTTTGGAGAGGTGGAATTACCAATACAGGTTGGTCCACAGATATTCAAGACGATCTTTCATGTTATGGACATTCAGCCTGCTTATAGCTGTTTGTTGGGCCGACCGTGGATTCACGCAGCAGGCGCAGTTACCTCCACACTACATCAGAAGCTCAAATACGTGTTTGAGGGTCAAGTGGTCACGGTTTGTGGTGAGGAAGATATATTTGTGAGTCATCTATCCACTTTCAAATATGTGGAAATGGATGGAGAAATTCATGAAACCCTGTGCCAGTCTTTTGAAGCCCTGAATATCAATAACTTACCAGAATCTACTTCAGCAGCAGTGGTGTCAAATGTGCCAGGTGGGCCGAGTGCATCAATTACATCATACAAGCAGGCCAGAGAAGTGGTCGAAAGCGGAAATGCCCAAGGTTGGGGTAAGGATATCGACGTGTTCGTGAAAGAAGATAAGTTCGGCATTGGATACCAACCGGGCCGGACGCCAGTTCCCCGATTTTGTGGGCCAATCAATTTCAACAGTGGAGGAATTATCAACCCTAATCAGTCCTGCTCAGCAATAGAAGATGACGCTGAAAGCTCAGATTACTTGGACGGATGGGTGTATGCATTGGCTCCAGGCGGGGCATTGCAAAACTGGTCTAGTGAAGAAATCGTTCATGTTGTACACCATTCAGAGTAATAATTCTTGTCTTTCATAATGCATGAAATCCCACACTCTGCCCAAGGTGTGAGGATCCATCTGTAGGGCCACCATATTTTCTCATATAATGTTCAAATATCAATAAAAGGACGTTTTTGTTTACAAATTTGTGTTCCTTTATTCTTTATTTTTATTTTTGCACAAAGAAAATAAAAAATGATAATGCACTTTCTTTTATTTTGTTTTCAAGCAAAAAATAATCTAAAATAAAGCATCAATCCAATCATGCAGACTTGATTCTGTGATTTCCCCTGAAAATGATTATGTTATGCCCATGTATGATTTCGACAATCCGATTTATCAAGCCGAGGAGGAAAGTGATGAAGACTATGAACTCCCGGAAGAATTGGCTAGGTTGTTGAAACAGGAAGAAAAGACCATTCAGCCTCATCAGGAAGCTCTTGAGGTTATCAATATTAGTTCAGAGGAAAGCAAGAAAGAGATCAAGATCGGCGCAAGTCTGCGGGCTGATGTAAAACAAGAGCTGATTGTCATGCTACGGGAATACGTCGACATCTTTGCTTGGTCATATCAAGATATGCCAGGTTTAGATACAGACATAGTTGTGCATAGACTACCATTGAAAGAGGTCTGTCCACCAGTCAAGCAAAAGCTGCGCAAGACGAAACCAGAAATGGCTTTGAAGATCAAGGAAGAGGTACAGAAACAGTTGGATGCAGGTTTTCTGGCAGTGACCAACTATCCTCCCTGGGTGGCCAATATAGTACCGGTGCCGAAGAAAGATGGCAAAGTCAGAATGTGCATGGATTACAGAGATCTCAACAGGGCGAGTCCCAAGGATGATTTTCCACAGCCTCATATTGATGTGTTGGTTGATATTACCGCTCAATTTTCAGTGTTCTCATTTATGGATGGATTCTCCGGGTACAATCAGATAAAGATGGCGCCTGAAGATATGGAGAAGACTACATTCATTACCCCGTGGGGTACCTTCTGTTACAAAGTAATGCCTTTTGGGTTGAAGAACGCAGGGGCAACTTTTCAGAGAGCAATGGTGACGTTATTCCACGATCTAATTCATAAAGAGATCGAGTGCTATACGGATGATATGATTGCTAAATCAAAGACAGAAGAGGAACATCTGATCAACTTAAAGAAGTTGTTTGAGAGGTTGAGGAAATTCAGATTGAGACTGGATCCTAAACAATGTACTTTTGGCGTGCGGTCCGGAAAATTGCTTGGTTTCATTGTCAGTGAAAAAGGAATAGAGGTTGACCCTGCTAAAGTGAAAGCTATACAAGATATGCCTGTACCAAGAACTGAGAAAGAAGTTCGCGGCTTTCTAGGGAGACTGAACTACATTTCAAGGTTCATATCTCACCTAACTGCCACTTGCGAACCAATATTCAAAATGCTAAGAAAAGATCAAACGGTCAGGTGGAATGATGATTGTCAAAATGCATTCGATAGAAAATAAAAAGATATTTGCAGGAACCTCCGATTCTGATACCTCAAGTGCAAGGGAGACCACTGATTATGTACTTAACAGTGCTCGAAGGATCCATGGGTTGCGTTCTCGGTCAACACGACGAGACAGGTAGGAGAGAACACGCTATATACTACCTGAGCAAGAAGTTTACAGATTATAAATCGCGATATTCAATTCTTGAGAAGACATGTTGTGCACTTGCATGGGCCGCCAAGCGATTGAGACAATACATGCTCACACATACAACCCTGTTGATCTAAAAATTGGATCCGGTCAAGTATATTTTTGAGAAACCAGCGCTCACAGGCAGAGTTGCAAGGTGGCAGATGGTACTGACAGAGTACGACATTCAATTTACTTTGCAAAAAGTAATCAAAGGAAGTATACTGTCAGATTATCTTGCGCAACAGCCTCTTGATGATTACCAGCCCATGAGATTTGATTTCCCTGATGAGGACTTCATGTTTCTCAAAGCGAAAGACTGCGAGGAACCACTTCTGGAGGAGGGGCCTGACCCTGAATCCAAATGGAGTTTGATGTTTGATGGGGCAGTTAATATGAATGGGTGCGGAGTTGGTGCAGTTCTCATTACGCAAGAAGGTGTTCACATGCCCTTCACTGCCCGAGTAACTTTCGGGTGTACCAACAATGAAGCAGAATACGAAGCTTGCATACTAGGGATTGAGGAAGCTATTGATTTACGAATCAAGACCCTCGATATCTTTGGTGATTCAGCACTGGTAATCAATCAAGTAAAGGGAACTTGGCACACACATCAGCAGAATTTGATTCCGTATAGAGATTATACGAGGAGATTGCTGACATTCTTTACAACTGTCAAGTTGTACCATGTTCCCAGAGATGAAAATAAGTTTGCAGACGCCTTGGCCACTATATCTTCGATGATCAAAGTGCATGGTTGGAACTTTGTACCCAGGATTGATGTATCTCGTCTTGATAGACCTGCTTTTGTGTTTGATGTAGACATAGTGTCTGACGACAAGCCTTGGTACCACGATATTAAATGCTTCTTGAAAAATCAAGAATACCCGCCTGGGGCATCTTCCAATGACAAGAAGACATTAAGAAGGCTAGCTGGTAGTTTCTTCTTGAACAAAGATGGCGTGCTGTACAAGAGAAATTTTGACACGGTTCTGCTCAGATGCGTGGATAGACACGAGGCAGACCTGTTGATGATTGAAGTGCACGAAGGCTCTTTCGGTACCCATGCCGGAGGACATGAAATGGCTAAGAAATTGCTGAGATTGGGGTATTATTGGTTGACAATAGAGTCAGATTGCTGCAAGTATGCTCGCAAGTGTCACAAATGCCAGATCTATGCAAACAAAGTACACGTTCCACCCAATCTGTTGAGTATCATGACCTCTCCGTGGCCATTTGCAATGTGGGGCATTGATATGATCGGAAAAATTGAGCCTACTGCTTCAAACGGCCATCGTTTCATCTTGGTCGCCATTGATTACTTCACTAAATGGGTTAAAGCAGCATCTTATTCCAATGTCACTAAGCAAGTGGTGGCTCATTTCTTGAAGCGAGATATCATTTGTCGATATGGAGTTCCCGATAGAATCATTACTGATAATGGTTCTAATTTGAATAATAAGATGATGGCTGAGCTATGCCGGGACTTCAAAATCGAGCACCACAATTCTTCTCCGTACCGCCCAAAGATGAATGGCGCGGTCGAAGCGGCCGTCAAAAATATCAAGAAGATTGTGCAGAAGATGGTTGTCACATACAAGGATTGGCATGAGATGTTACCATTGGCTTTGCATGGGTATCGAACATCAGACCGCATGTCCACTGGGGCGACACCATACTCACTTGTATACGGTACGGAGGCAGTTTTACTGGTAGAAGTGGAGATTCCCTCTCTCCGAGTATTGATGGATGTTAAATTAGATGAAGTTGAATGGGTACGAGCCAGATTTGATCAGCTGAGCCTTATTGAGGAGAAGCGACTAGCGGCGGTATGTCATGGCCAGCTATACCAATGCAGAATGAAGAGGGCATTCGATCAAAAGGTTCGACCTCAAGTTTATAAGGTCGGAGATGTGGTAATCAAGAGAGTACTTCCTCCGAGTACAGATCACAGGGGCAAATGGACTCCTAACTATGAAGGTCCATTCGTGGTTAAAAAGGTTTTCTCAGGTGGAGCCTTATTGCTGACAACCATGGATGGTGAAGACTTTTCATCCCCTGTAAATTCAGATGCAGTTAAAAAATACTTCGTATAAAGAGACCCGCTGGATAAAAGAAAAAAAGAATCCAGGCAAAAAAGGGCATCCCGGTGAACCAAAAACAGAATAAAGGTTCGGGCAAAAATTAGGGATATAATAAAAAATTGTACACCCGGTAAGTTGAAAACCCGAAAAGGCAGCTTAGGCAAAAAAGGGTATCCCGGTGGATTGAAAACCTGAAAAGGCGATCCACGCAAAAGAGGGATTTAAGCGAATGACTGCAGTATGAATTAATCTGTACGTTCTCTACTCTTCAGCAAACTAGCAAAATTCCAAAGGAGGAATTGTCCGACCATGAGCTTTCGAAGGCGAAGATATTCAGGAGAGTTGGAATACATACTGGTTATAATAGAATCAGAAATTAATAGAAATTCAATTTCCTCATTGTCTTTAGGATAGATTTCTTTTCTCAATTTTATGGCAATCAACTCTTCCAGGGGTTTGCTTCCGATTGTAAATTCGCCGATTTTGGCATTTCATCAATAAAATTGAATATTCAGTCACAAGCTTTTATTTTCATTTCACTGTTTTGTTTGCAAAAACGTCCGATTTTTGAAAATAAAACATTACTTTGAAAATAACATGGCCTTGTAAAAACATGCACAAAAGACAATTAAAATTACTTTGCTTGTTGGACAACCTTGGATGGTGGACTCAAAAGACCACGCAATATCCTGGGGCATGTGCATATTCTTTTTCTGTTACAGGTAATGAGTACGATCGATCCAAGCAGCATGGTCGTAACTGCGAGCAGATATTTGCTATGGCTTGATACTGTTGTATCTTATTAAGTCGATTCTTCCATTCAAGAGTTCCCACCGAGTTTCATGACGGCAACGGTGGTCAAAGATTGAATTCTTCCGTGTTGATAACGGTTATTAATACAGTGAACACTCCAAGTCAACAACGAGTGTAAATCCTCTGGTACCTCGCAGACGATGTGAAGGATAGTTCAGGACAGGGTATTCGTCTAAGAGTTTGAAAACGCTTGGTTTTCTATAAAATCCTCTTAAGAGATGAAGCTTCTCGCAGTAACTTTCCTTGTGGCGTTTACCAACAAGTGGCTGTGTCGTATTTCCTACAGGTTCAGCATGTGAAATTTGTCAAAGAATAATCCCCAACGGAGTTATTAATCATCCCAGGCATGGGGCATTTGAATTTCCCCAGCAAAAGATATTCCCAATCTATTATCCCCAATAGAGTTTGAAGACGTTTGGTTTTCGGTAAAATCCTCTCAAAAGGCATTCCCCAGCAAGGTTTAAAGAGATCGACAGAATCTCTCCTTCAGCAAGATGTCAGCATATGACATTACCCAACAAGTGGTGTAATTTTCAGCAATGCTCATTTACAATCCAAAGTCCAATTTATTTTTGGCATGCGTACAGTTTGTTCATGTTATTCCAGCAGGTGGAATGATCGTTTGGCAAAGCTTCCAACGACAGTTTGGTAAGCACCAAAGTCCAACGACAGTTAGGCAAAGCTTCCAACGACAGTTTGGTAAGCACTGAAATCCAACAACAGTTTGGTAAAAGCTGCGAAAGTCCATTTGTAGATGGCAAGTTTGAGATCCCAAACGCCGGTTTGGTAATCTTTGAAGTCCAACGACAGATTGGTAGAAATCCAGCACAAAGTGGTGAAAGTCCAACGACGGTTTGGCAGAAGTCCAACGACAGATTGGCAGAAATCCAGCACAAATTGGTGAAAGTCCAAACGCCGGTTTGGCAGAAGTCCAATGACAGTTTGGCAGAAAGTCCAACGACAGTTTGGCAGAAAGTCCAACGACAGATTGGCAGAGCAGCTAAAGTCCATCGACAGTATGGCAAGCCATTAGTCGCCTGGCGTCGTTCAAAAAGACATTGTTGAAAGTCCATCGACGGTATGGCAAGCCAGTAGTCGTCTGGCGTTGTTCAAAAAGACATTGTTGAAAGTCCATCGACAGTATGGCAAGCCAGTAGTCGCCTGGCGTCGTTCAAAAGGCAGATCTCTCCCTACAATGTTTCATTGAAGATTCCATCCAGCAGTCCCGTTGGGCTTATATCCCTTTTCTTCTTCATCATCCAGAGCAAATATTTGGTTATATTTCATATTCAATCGCTATATACCTTGAAAGTCTGAAAGCAATCGCTTTCAGGCATTCAGGTCTACAGCGTTTGAATAGGGGCAGCTGTAATACCCCAAAATTTGCTCTCCCTTTTGTCATCATAGCATAGCATTATCATATACCATATCATCTCCATCTCATCAGCATTGCATTGCATTTAACATTGAAAAATGAAGCATAGCATCCCTCTTACCATCAAGGCATGTGATCAGGTGGAAAATTGCCTCTCAGTTGGTTTAGAAGTGGTTCAATTGGAAGAAAGATCAAAAATCAAGAAAATTGGGGCAAAGTCAAATAATCAGAGGAAAAAGTCAACTCTTGACTTTTTGAGGCCAAATTCATGAAATTCATGTTATATGTGACCAAAGTACAAAATTTGATCAAGAAACTCCAAAAGGATCATGAAAAATCAAGATTTGGAAAAGTTGCCATTTTTGGAAGTAATAGGGTTTCCAAAAATAGTAATTTTGGGCCATTTTGCACCAGACTTTGAACCAAGGCCATTCAAAATTGAAGCATCAAATCAAAAATCCACCAGGCCACAACAAAAGATCTTGTTTCAAGCTTCAAATCCATATAAAGAACTCTTCCATCGGATCAAAATTGAGGGAGTTATGATCAATCAAAGTTTGGTAAAATCAAGGCAAAAATCAAGTCATGACAAGGCAAACGCAGGCCCATAGGCCATAATTTCGTCGAACAGTTGGCGTGCCAAATGTCAAGCCAATTTTCTCCGTCAGGAAGGCTTCAGACGAAAAATTGTTGAACATCATAGTTGTTCATCTCCATGTCCTCTTCAACTTTGATGTTGGACATTTTTTCATTTGAACAAGTTATAAAGGTCATATGAGGGCTCGAACATGGGTGTTTCATGCTGAAAATTCACAAGTCACAAGGCTTTGATTGCAGCCCAAGTCATACACCAATGCACTAGTTGTGGTTCCTTGTTTTCCAAGTAACTGAGTTGATCCTAACTAACCGAGTTAACTAACTTGACTCGGTGAGTTGAGTCCAACTAACTCCAAAGCTAGCTCCAAACCCAAACCTCATTCCAAACCTCCCACACTCCAAACCTAAAGTCTATTTAAGAGGTGCTTCACTCATTTTCAAAAGACTTCAACCATTTTTCTCAAATCTCTCACATTTCATTCTCAATTCTCTCTCATTTCTCTCTTCACTTTGCTACAACTTCTACTTCTCACTTCCCAAATCACACACAAAAGCTCTTATTTCTTGAAGAAAAATCACTTTTTACATTGAAAAGTGATTAATTCTTGAGCTAAACTTCATCTCTTGGTTTGCATTGGTTGGATTTTCTGGAATTTCAGCTTATTCTACTTCAATCAAAGGGTTTCACACCATTTATTTTAGTGCAAGATTGATTTCGGTGCATTTTGCGATTTTTGCTCGGTTTCGACGCGTTTCGGCTATCGATTGAAGATTCTCTGGTTTTCTTTCATTTTCTGCACCAAGATCACTTTGCAACAATTACCAAAGTAAGTCTCCGCTTTGTAGGTTGGTTTTTCCAAAATCTTCACTCGTTTTAGCTTATTCGCAACTTATTCGATGTAGATCTTTGTGGATTTCCGATTTGGATTCATGCGCTTGAATATGATTCTTGGAGTGATTGTTAATTGGATCCAATTGGTGTTTGTTGACTATAATTCCATGTAATTTCGTGCCTAATTAATTACATGATCATTGGAGTTGTTTGCATAAGTGATTTTGCTGCTGGAAGGGATTTTTTCAAATTATTTTTGCTGCTGCAGCAGTGTTAATCGGTTAACACATATGCGTTAATCGATTAACAGGTGTATATTGATATTTTTTTTTGCTGATTTTGAAGCTGCTAATCGGTTAGCACATATGCGTTAATCGAATAACAGGTGTTTTTTTTGCTGTTTTTGCTGATTTTGAAGATGTTAATCGGGTAACAACATATAGGTAATCGATTAACACTGCTGCAAAGTGTGTTTTTTGTGCATTTTCAAGCATGTTTCGATCCCCTTTCATCTCTAATCTTCATGGATTGATAAGATACATGTCTAATGACCGTTTTGATGCTGTTGCACCTCACGCCATCATGTGCACATAATTTTTCGACACACGGTTTTGATTGTTAATCGATGAATGTTTATGTTTGCATTGTTGATTAATTGATGTGATGAACAAATGATGCACACACTTTGAGCTCGTTAATTGCTAATTCGTGCTTGTGTTGCTGGAATCATTATGCGCATGTTCATTTGCTTTTCATTTCAAGAGATGCATACTTGTTTTGACTTGTTCACATATTCTTGACAATGTGTATTCTTTTGTAATATACATTATAACATGTTTGATTTCAAGCATCATGATTTGTAATATGGTTGTGATCGTGTTTGTTTGATGAATGTGCAAGGCTTGATGCATAATAATGGTTGGTCATGATTGAAATTGTGTGTTAATGCATGCTGCCTCTGAGTTTTCACTGCTGCCTATACACATATGTGTTGTAGTATGTGCTGCCAAATGCTTATTACACCCATTTTGTAGGCTGAACATGTGCTGTTAATTGCTGTTTGGTACATGATGATAGATTTACTGCTGTCTTGCATTTAGGGGCTGTAATAGTTGTTGTTTTCACTATTTACTTCCATTTGATTGTTTGACCAAGTTCTTCTACTTAGGATCTCTTATAAATATTTCGTGGACTAACCTTTTCATGTAGGGGCTTTGGTAAGTTGAAATTGAGTGTGGATAAGGAATCCACATTCAAACTTCTTTCATTTCATTTCTTTTTACAATTCAACCTTGTGTTTTTTTAAGCACTTATGTGCTTTCTCTGGTTAACTCATTACTTTCCCTTTTGAGTTACAATTCATCTTCTACTTTAGAAGTGAATTGTTTAGCTCATTTCTTCTTTAGGATTAGATTTCTTGAACCTCACGAACCATTAGGATCTCTCCCTTAACTAATCAATTAGGATTGCGTCTTAGTTCATATAGACTTTACCTTTTTTCTCCTCTCTTGAGTCTTTCATCTTCTCATCTCAAAGAAAATTCAAAACATCTAATAAAGGTAGGCATTTATTGCATTTAGGCCTTTCATATAAAGAAAAGTTTATAAGGGGTCTTCTCTTATAATCTTAGAATGTGTAGCATATAGCCCATCTTGGGTCAATGTGTTAAACATTTGATCTTGTATGAGGGACTTAAATGCAATACTTGTTGGAGGTACAAATAATAAAACACTTATTCATTTCATAATCAACAAAAACACTTAATAAACACAAGTATGCTAGTGTGTTTGAACCTTGACAATTGGAACTAAGTGTGGGGGTCTTCTTCACCCTTAGTGTGCTTTCTTAATCATTCCATCTTGAAATGTGAGAATGTACACATTCCAATGACCAAGATTTGGATACACTATCATATGCAAACAAATAAAAAACTCTTAAAAGACAAAAACAAACAATATTGTCTTTCCTTCGGGAGTTCTTTTCTCATCTTCTTCACTCTTTCCGTAAGGATGCGTCATTTCCGTTCTACCGCAAACAGGTAACGCCTAAGTCTCCCTACAGCGAGCCTCAACACCGAACTGCTAGGACGCGAACGTTGACGTATTCCACTAAAAAATACAAACAACTTTCCCTAGTGAGGGGAACTACGCCGCTCTGATTCTCAATGTCCCGATGAGATACGTAGGCAGTGGGGTAGGGCCCATTCGAGCACTTCTTTTATTTTCCCTACATTTGTTTCTCATTCCTTTTCCATTCTTTCTCCTTTCTTTCTTTCAGTTCCTTTTCCAGTATCCTTTTCTATCACCCTTTGATCGAAACAAGCAAGCGTGGATCCCATCGGGTACGATGGACGCGAGGGGGTGCTAATACCTTCCTCTCGCGTAACCGACTCCCTTACCCTTTCTCTTGGTCGCAAGACCATGCTCTTTCCTTCCCCTCAGGTTTATGCGGTGTTTCCTTTCCCTCTCTTGGGATAAATACACATTGCCGGTGACTCTGTTTCGGTGCCACTTTCGCGTTTGTACCCGGGAGCGACAATAGGCACGAAGCAGATTTGTTAATGCAGGAAGTTCATGAAGGCTCTTTCGGTACCCACACCGGAGGACATGCGATGGCGAATAAACTATTGAGGTCGGGGTATTATTGGTTCACAATGGAGTCAGATTATTGCAAGTACGCCCGCAAGTGTCACAAATGCCAGATCTATGCAGATAAAGTGCACGTTCCTCCAAATCCGTTGAGTGTCATGTCTTCTCCTTGGCCCTTTGCCATGTGGGGTATTGACATGATCGGAAAGATTGAGCCTACTGCTTCAAACGGCCATCGTTTCATCTTGGTCGCCATTGATTATTTCACTAAATGGTTTGAAGCAGCATCTTATGCCAATGTCACCAAGCAGGTGGTAGCTCGTTTCCTGAAGCGGGATATCATTTGTCGCTATGGAGTGCTCGAGAGAATCATTACTGATAATGGTTCTAATCTGAACAACAAAATGATGTCTAAGCTGTGTCGGGACTTCAAAATTGAACATTACAACTCTTCTCCGTATCGCCCGAAAATGAATGGCGCTGTAGAGGCGGCCAATAAGAATATTAAGAAGATTGTGCAGAAAATGGTTGTCACATACAAAGACTGGCATGAGATGCTACCGTTCGCTTTTCATGGGTACCGAACGTCAGTACGCACGTCTACTGGGGCAACACCATTCTCACTTGTATACGGTATGGAGGCAGTACTACCGGTTGAAGTGGAGATTTCGTCCCTCAGAGTCATGATGGATGTCAAGTTAGACGAAGCTGGGTGGGTTCACGCTAGATTTAATCAGTTGAGCCTTATTGACGAGAAACGACTGGCAGCTGTGTGTCATGGGCAGTTATACCAGCGGAGGATGAAACAGGCGTTCGACCAAAAGGTGCGTTCTCGGGTTTACAAAGTGGGAGATGTGGTACTCAAAAGGAACCTTCCTCCTAGCACAGATCATAGGGGCAAATGGACTCCTAACTATGAAGGTCCATTCGTGGTTAAGAAGGTCTTCTCGGATGGAGCCTTACTACTTACAACCATGGACGGCGAAGACTTTTCATCCCCTGTCAACTCAGACGTAGTCAAAAAATACTTCGCATAAATAGACCCGCTGGACAAAAAAAAGAAAAGTCCAGGCAAAAAAGGGCATCCCGGCAAACCACAAAAACAGAATAAAAGGGTTCGGGTAAAAATTAGGGATATAAAATAAAAAAATTGTACACCCGGTGAGTTGAAAATCCGCAAGGACAACTCAGGCAAAAAAGGGTATCCCGATGGATTGAAAACCTGAAAGGGCGGTCCATGCAAAAGAGGGATTTAAGCGAATGACTGCGATCTGAGTTATCTGTACTCCATTAACATTTCAGCAATTGACTCTCTAAAGGGTAGGAATCGGGCTGATCACTCCTCAGAAGGCAAGGTCGGGGAGTCTTGAAGATATACTGGCCATATCAGAATGGAAACTCAGTGGAATGCCGTTTTCACATTGCCATTAGGATAGTTTATTTTCTCAATTTTCAGCGATCACCTCTTTCCAGGGATTGCTTCCTGATGTAATTGCATATTCTGGGCTTTCCTTCAATAAATTGAATTTCAGTAAAAAGCTTCTCATTTTGTTTTATTGCTTTGTTTGCAAAAACGTCCGAATTTTTGATAAAACATTGCATTTAAGAATATGGTGGCTTTACAATAACATGCGCAGAAAAACATTTAAAATCACTCTGAATGTTGAATAATCCAGGATGGTGGACTCAAACCACGCAATATCCTGGGGCATGTGTGCATATTCTTTTGTTGCAGGTAACAGGTACAAGCATTCTAAGAGCAGGGATCATGTCCTCTAGGCGAGGAATCACTGATTCCCATGCAGAAGACTGGGGCAATCATGTCCAGGGAAGGGTTCACTTGTCACCCTTTTGTCACAACGTTTAATGATTAAGTCCATCATTCGGTCGGCGGTCGGTTACGACGATTCAATATCGGGGAATTAAGTTCAACGGGGTATCGTTGTATCTTATTAAGTCGATTCTCTCATTCAGTACTTCCAACAGCTACAAGCTTTTCTGTGTCGATAACGGTTGCAAATTCCCTAGTAGAGTTGCTTCGCAGACACCGAAGTTAACAGTCAATTCCCAATGAAGTCTCAAGGAGTTTGAAGATGTTTGGTCTTCTGTAAAATCCTCTTATGACGTTTTCTTCAGATAAGTTTTGTATCATGGAGCAAAAAGTAAGTTGTTGAACCTCCCAAACATGGGGCATCATATAATTCCCCAGCGAGATGTGTTACAGATCTATTATCCCCAGTAGAGTGACTTCTCTGTTAATACGTCTGGCTCAAGTCTCGGCATTTGTCTAAGAGTTTGAAGGTGTTTGGTCTTCTGTAAAATCCTCTTAAGAGACATTCCCCAGCGAGAGACGCTGTGAAGCAATTCTCCCCAACAGAGTTTGTTGTCAACTCATTATCCTCAGTGGAGTCGTCTAACGAAATATCGCCTAGCATGGGACATTGTGGCTCTTATTCTGAGCTTGACAACTTGGTTCAATAACAGATCGCAGTGCATTTGCTTTGTGCTTCCCCAACAGACCTCTAGGGACTCTTTCTCAGCATGTTGCCACGGATTGGCTTCCAACTAGGATTCGCATACCCCCGGCAGAGTAGCCCTGATTCCCAGCAAGATTGTGTCTCTGGTAGTGTATTCCCTACAGAGTTCATCATTGAATCTTGTCAACAATACTCCCCAGCCGAGTTGTTTTTCTCCCCGCAAGAGGCTTATTGATCAACAGAATCTATTCCTCAGCAAGGTGGTAGTACATTCTTTCCCCAACCGGGTTAGCAGGTTGATTCTCCCAGCAAAGGATCTCGAGTTTGATAGATCCTCGAGTAGAGTTTTAATGACTTTTATACCCTAGCAGGACGTCATTCAAAAATTCTCATCCCCAGCGGAGTTGCTATAACCAGAATTCATCCCCAAGCAAATGAAGTCATTCTTGGCAGAATCATCACTCCCCTCGATTCCTAAAGTCCAATTTACTTTTGGCGAGCGTGACAATTCGAAGCAAACAAATTGTTCATTCATTCTCCAACAGAGATACCATCCTTTCCGGTGTCTCTAAAGTCAAAGCATTGATCATAGTTCCTCAGCAGAGTCAGTAGCGATGTCAGACATACATGAAGAGCGTTATCCAGTAAAGTCCAACCGTAGATTGGCAAAAGGTCCATCCAAGGGTGGCAAATTCTCAAGTCCAACCGTAGATTGGAAAAAAGTCCATCCAAGGGTGGCAAAGCAAGTCAAAGTCCAACCGTAGATTGGCAAAAAGTCCATCCAAGGGTGGAAAATTCTTAAAGTCCAACCGTAGATTGACAAAAAGTCCATCCAAGGGTGGCAAATTCTTAAAGTCCAACCGTAGATTGGCAAAAGTCCATCCAAGGGTGGCAATTCAGCTGGAAAGTCCAACCGTAGATTGGCACAAGTCCACCCGCAGTGTGGCAAGTCAGTAGTCGTCTGACTCCTTTTAAAAGACCGCAGCTAAGTCCAACCGTAGATTGGCAAAAGTCCATCCAAGGGTGGCAAATCATTAGCAAGTCCAACCCTAGATTGGCAAAAGTCCACCCGCAGTGTGACAATTTAGCTGCAAAGTCCAACCGTAGATTGGCGAAAGTCCACCCGTAGTGTGGTAAGTCAGTAGTCGTCTGACTCCATTCAAAAAGATAGTCCACCCGTAGTGTGGTAAGCCAGTAGTCGTCTGGCGTCGTGCTAAAAGACGCTGTTAAAGTCCACCCGTAGTGTGGCAAGCCAGTAGTCGTCTGGCGTCGTGCTAAAAGACGTTGTTAAAGTCCACCCGTAGCGTGGCAGGCCAGTAGTCGTTTGGCGTTGTACAAAAGACGTTGCTAAAGTCCACCCGTAGTGTGGCAGGCCAGTAGTCGTCTAGCGTTGTACAAAAGACATTGCTAAGGTCCACCCGCAGCGTGGCAGGCCAGTAATCGTCTGGCGTTGTTCTAAAAGACATTTCTCATGTGTTATTCTTCTCATCAGAGTTTTATGCAAGCAGAGTTCACTTCAGTGGGTTTATATCCCTTTTCTTCTTCTCAATAGAGTGCAAATTTTTTGGTTATTTTCGGTATTCAATCCCTCCATACCTTGAAAGTCTGACAGCAATCGCTATCATCCGTTCAGGTCTACAGAGATTGAATAGGGGCAGCTGTAATACCCCAAAATTTGCCCTCTCATTTATTCATATCATTTAGCATGAGTTTTCATTTCATTGCATTGCATTCAAGCATAGAAAAATAAAACATTAAACATCTAGCATTGCATCTTGCATAAGGGCATGTGATCAGGGGTTCCTCAAAGAGGTTGGTCATCCAAAGCAAGAAATAAAGAGCCAATGGTTTCTCAACAAGTCTCAAGGGTGTATTACATCACATATCATCCCACTTGATCTCACAAGTCATTGGAAGAGGGAAGCTCATCAAGAAAATTGAATAGTGCATCATCTCCTACACAAAACAATCAAAATTAGGGTTTTGGATTCAAGTGGTCTCCTGATGAAATTTTGATTCAAACTTGATCTCAATGTTTTCTACATAATATCAAGTGTCTAAGGATGGAAGATTGGCAATTCGTTCATTTCAGAAGAGTTTCAATTGATCAGTTGCTTGATAATCAAGAAATTGGGGAAAAAGTCAACTGTGTAAGGGAAAAAGTCAACTCTTGACTTTTTAAGGTCAAATTCGTGAAATTCAAGTTATATATGTTCATTGGACAAGATTTGATCAAGAAATGATGGAGGAATAATGAAAAATCAAGAAATTACAAAACTACCAAAAATAGAAACTTTGGGGTTTCCAAAAATGCCAAGAAATTACACTTTGAGGCGCCTTTCTCCTTGATAAAAGCTTCAAACTTCAGGCCCAAGTTGAGCCAATTAAATTTCATGTTCTAAGCTTCAAATCCATATAAAGAACTCTTCCATCGGATCAAGATTGAGGGAGTTATGATCAATCAAAGTTTGGTGAAATCAAGGCAAAAACCAATTCATGGCAAGGCAAGCGCAGGCCCATAGGCCATAATTTCATGGAACAGTTGGCGTGCCAAATGTCAAGCCAATTTTCTCCATTAAGAAGGCTTCAAATGAAAAATTGTTGAACATCAAAGTTGATCATCTCCATGCCCTCTTCAACTTTGATGTTGGACATTTTTTCATTTGAGCAAGTTATGAAGGTCATATGAGGGATCGAACATGGGGGTTTCATGCTGAAAGTTCACAAGTCACAAGGCCTTGCTTACAGCTCAAGTCACACATCTACGCACTAATTGCGGTTCCTTGTTTTCCAAGTAACTGAGTTGATCCTAACTAATCGAGTTAACTAACTTGACTCAGTGAGTTGAGTCTAACTAACTCCGACCCTAGCTCCAAACCCAAACCTCATTCCAAACCTCTCACACTCCAAACCTAAAATCTATTTAAGAGATGCTTCACTCATTTTCAAGGACCTTCAACCATTGTTTCTCAAATTTCTCACATTTCACTCTCATTTCTCTCTTCACTTTGCTACAACTTCTACTTCTCTCTTCCAAAACCACACATAAAAGCTCTTATTTCTTGAAGAATAATCACTTTTTACATTGAAAAGTGATTAATTCTTGAGCTAAACTTCATCTCTTGGTTTGCATCGGTTGGATTTTCTGGAATTTCAGCTTGTTCTTCTTCAATCCAAAGGTTTCTCACCATTTATTTTGGTGCAAGTTGGATTTTGGTGGATTTTCGCGATTTCGTTCGGTTTCGACGCATTCTGGCTATTGATTGAAGAATCTCTGGTTTTCTTTCATTTTCTACATCAAGATTACTTTGCAACAATTACCAAAGCAAGTCTCCGCTTTGTAGGTTGATTTTCCCTAAATCTACACTGTTTTTAGCTTATTCGCAACTTATTCGATGTAGATCTTTGTGGATATTTTATTTGGATTCATATGCTTGAATATGACTCTTGGTGTGGTTGTTAATTGAATCCAATTGATGTTTGTTAACTGTAATTCAATGCAATTTCGTGCCTAATTGATTGCATGTTCATTTGGAAGTTTGGAGAAGTGGTTTGCTGCTGAAAAGTGCTTTTGAAACTGGTTTTTTTGGCCACTGTCCCAGAGTAACCGGTTACTCACCATTTGTTAAGCGGTTACTCTGTGTATTTTTTGCGTAATGGTCTGATTTTCAACTAAGTAACCGGTTACTCACCGTTTGTTAACCGGTTACTCTAAGACAGAATGTTTATTTTTGTGCATTTCCTTGCTTGTTTGAGGTCTTTAACATGTTTAAACTTCATGGATCAATGCATTGATGATTGGTGGATTATTTTTGAGCTATCTTAACTCACACCACAGTACGAACTTGATTTTACGACACGCGTGCCTTTATTTTTTATCATTGAGCATAATGTTTCCATTGTAGATTAATTGATGTGATGAACACATGATGCACATACATTGAGCTTGTTAATTGCTAATTGATGCTTGTGTTGCTGGAACTGTTATGTGCATGTTCATTTGCTTTCTATTTCAAGAGGTGCACATTTGTTTTAATTTGTTCATATGCTTAGTAATGTGTATTCTCTTACAATGTGCATCATTCCATGTTGTTTTCAAGACTTGGCCACCATGATTTATAATGAGATTGTGATCATGTTATGATTGATTGGCTAATGTGCAAGGCTTGAAGCATGTTTGTTTTTTTTGTGAATGAATCATTTGTGAGTGCATGCTGCCCCTCATTTTTCATTGCTGACTATACACATATATGCTGCAGTATGTGCTGCTAAACGCTTGTTATACCCATTTTGTATGCTGAACATGCGCTGTTGTTTGCTGTTTGGTATATGAAGCTGAATTTACTGCTGTCCAGTTGCATGTGGGCTGTAATAGCTGTTGTTTTCATTATTTCCTTCCATTGGCTTTTTTGACTAAGTTCTTTTACTTAGGATTTCTTGTAAATAGTTTTTGAACTAACCTTTTCATGTAGGTGCTAAGGGTAAGTAAGTGTGTGGATATGCTTCCACACACACTTCTTTCTTTCATCTTCTCTTATTTCTTTTAATAATTCAACTTGTGATCATGATAAGCATTTATATGCTTTCCTTGAATAATTTCATCTTCATCCCTCTTTAAGATCAACTTAACTTCCATTTTGGAAGTAAGTTGCTTGCTTGTTTTGCTCTTCTTCTTCTTTCTTTTAGAAGTAGGTTTGCTAAACCACATTAACCATAGGATCTCCAAGCATGCTAACATTAAGATTGAGTCTTAGTCTCCCTTAGTTTTCACCTTTTCCTCTTTTGAGTCTCTTCTCTCTCATCTTATAATAAAGGTAAAAAAAACACTTAATAAAGGCATAACACCTATTGTATTTAGGCCTTTCATGTGGGAACAAGGAAGTGTGGGGTCTTCTCTCACTCTTTTAGAATGTTTAGCATACGTCCTGTCTTGGGTCGATATGCGAGGCATTCGATCCTACGTGAGAGACTCAAATACAATACGAGTTGCAAACTTAAAACAATTAAAACACTTCTTTCTTAAAAGACAAAAACAAACAAACAATTTCTCTTCTCATCTCATTCACTCTTTCCTTAAGGACTCGTCAAGTCCGTTCCACTGCAAACAGGTAACGCCTAAGTCTCCCTACAGCGAGCTGCAACACCTAAACTGCTGGAGCGCTCACTCTGATGTTTCCACTAAAAAACATAAACAAAGCGACCCTCGTTGAGGGGAACTACGTCGCTCTGATTCTCATGTTCCCAATGAGATACGTAGGAAGTGGGGTAGGGCCCATTCGAGCACTTCTTTTATTTTCCCTACATTTGTTTCTCTTTATCTCTCCTTTCCTTTTCCAGTTCTCCAGCTAGCATTTCCTTTTCCAGTATCCTTTCCTTACACCCTTTGATTGAGACAAGCAAGAGTGGATCCCATCGGGTACGATGGACGTGTGGGGGTGCTAATACCTTCCTCTCGCGTAACCGACTCCCGAACCTAGTTCTCTTGGTATCAAGACCATGCTTTTTCTTTCCCTTCAGGTTTATGCGGTGTTTCCTTTCCCTCTCTTGGGATAAATACACATTGTTGGCGACTCTGTTTCGGTGCCACTTTCGCGTTTCTACTAGGATGAAAATCCCGGGAGCGACAACAGCCCTGATTCTTTTTTAGTAATTTGCAAATTGGCACGCATGGCGCGGTCATGAGGAATATAAATCTGGAAATGTAGTTCAGACGTCCCAGAAATCCCCTGACTTGTTTTTTAGTTTTTGGAGAAGGTATTTCTTGAATGGCCTTTACCTTGTCAGGATCAACCTCAATTCCTTTCTGGCTGACGATGAACCCTAAGAGTTCCCTAAACGGACACCGAATGTGCATTTATTAGGATTCAAACGGAGCCTATACTTTCTCAACCGCTCGAATAGCTTTGACAGGTGTGTCACATGATCCTCCTCTGTTTTAGATTTGGCAATCATATCATCGACATATACCTCGATTTCTTTGTGTATCATGTCATGAAACAGAGTAGTCATGGCCCTTTGATAGGTTGCCCCGGTGTTCTTCAAACCGAACGGCATTACCTTGTAACAAAATGTATCCCATGGGGTGATGAATGAAGTTTTCTCCATGTCTTTCTGCGCCATTTTTATCTGATTATAGCCTGAGAATCCATCCATGAAGGAGAATACTTTAAACTTTGTTGTACTGTCTACCAGCATGTCAATGTGTGGTAAGGGAAAGTCATCCTTCAGACTGGCTTTGTCCAGATCCCTGTAGTCTACACATATTCTGACCTTTCTGACCTTTTTCGGAACTGGTACTATGTTGGCTAACCATTGAGGATATTCTGATGTGGCGAGGAAACCCGCGTCAATCTATTTCTGTACTTCCTCTTTGATTTTGATGGCCATGTCTGGATGAGTCCGTCTCAACCTCTGTTTTACTAGCGGACAATATGACCTCAACGGTAGATGATGTTCCACGATCCTGGTATCCAACCCTGGCATATCCTGATAGGACCAAGCGAATACATCGGGAAACTCTTTGAGAAGCTTTGTCAAACTTTCTTTGACAGTTGGACCGAGCAGTGCCCCAATCTTGATTTCTTTTCTCTCTTCTCCTGAACCCAATTTGACTATTTCCAACGGCTCTTTGTGAGGTTTAATGGACCTTTCCTCTTGTCTTAGTAATCGGGAGATCTCCTCTGGAATTTCTTCGTCCTCTTCTTCTTCAGCCTCAAATACCGGGAATTCAAAGTTGGGAAAAGGCATTGGATCGTATGTTTCAATGAGGTTTAAAACAAGCAATCTGCATGACGTGATGATTGTTTTTAGAAGAGATAGAGAGAATGCAAGAGTGCGTGTAGTGTATTTTTTTTTTAAACTGCTTGTTTTTATTATTTGAGTTTGTTTTAGGATTACCATTTTCTGAAAAAATGAAAATAGAAAACAACAATAATTATGGAAAATTATAGAACGACGATATTTTATTTATGTTTTTGTCGATTCTTGAAACTACATCCCTATAAAACAAAACTTTATCGCTTTGGGCGAAGCGAAGAGGGACATTTACAGAAAGTGAGCCCTACCAAAACATCTGTTTCACCTGGGCAGGGCGAAAGGTTAAGATAAAGACGGCGATTACTTAGACTTATGAACAACTTTTGGAACGTTGACTGCAACCCATTGGCGGCGAACTCCTCGGTGAATCACAAAGTCTGGCACCTTCTTTCTTTGCTTGTCCTCAGAAATAACGCTGATTTCTGGTGGAGCAGGATCATTGGAATCTGTCTCCCAAGCAATGTTGTCGTAGGAGGATTCTTCAGTTGCATTTTGCATAGTATTTGTACTCTCAGGTATATGTCCCCATCCAGTCGGTTGGATGTCTTTGAGCCTGATATGAGAGCGTTCGGGAGCGGTCTATTTGACCATGAAGTCGTATTTTGTACTCGGTTGTCCTAAGGTGTCCCACACTTCTTTGGAACTGGAGGAGTCATCCCTTTCGATGACGTTGACTTCAGGAAAAGGATAGTTAAGGAACTCTAGTCCGGCAAGCTTTTCCAATTCATTGTCATGCAAAATATTTTCTGAATGCCCTGAGTGTTGATCCCATGACATGGTGGGGACGCAGGTATTCATTTCAATGATACTCAGTTGATAAGCATCTTTGGGCTAACTCTTTTGCCATGAGTCTCCTGGGTACGACTGCCAGATTGGCAGGCCATCCATCGGGTCATAATAATCGTGGTCAAAGTTGTATTTCATCGGAGTGTCCTCCTCCAATGAATTTGGCAGAGCACGGCATCCTTCCGGATCACAATATCCATATATCATCCTGACATCTGATCTTGGTATAAATCTCGGACTCTGTGCGGGATAGCAAAACGACGTAGGCACCTCTTCCTAAGACATATGACCATCCTCATTAAGATAGGACTTCCATTCTTCCTCCGTATCGGAGGAATCTCCCTCGTTGATGGTATGTACCTCTTGGGATACTGGGTGAATGGAAGAAGTTTTGCATGGGATGAAAACTTTCATCGTTAGTAGCTGTCTGTGTACAGGTTACAGAAAAACCAAGACCCTTCTTTGTTTTGTTATTAGTAGGAATGACAAGTTATCCCCATCCCGTTGTATGGTTGCTCTTAATTGCTTTGAGATCATCTTTGTACAAGGAAATCGAGGTTCCTCTCTCTGATTGATTGTCGTTGCTCACCGAAGTGCTTGGAACTAGGTTCCAATTACCTCCTCTGGTTCTACATAAGTGGATGATGATAAGTTACGCATGATCAAGGCTTCCTCTCCGCAGACCGTGACGAGTTGGTCATTCTTGACAAACTTCAGCTTCTGGTGAAGTGTCGAAGTGACTGCCCAAACCTCGCGTATCCAAGGTCTTCCTAACAAGCAACTGTATGTTGCCCGGATGTCCATGACCTGGAAAGTGACTTGGAATGTGTGAGGACCGATAGTTATGGGAAGGTCGACTTCGACGATAACTGTTTTTCGGGATCCGTCAAAGGCTTTGACGGTGACCTCACTGGCTCTCATCGGAGATCCTCGGTATGATAATCGCATCAATGTAGACTTCGGCATTACATTTAGAGTTGATCCGGTGTCTACCAGTACGCTGGCCAAAGCATCGTCCTGGCAGTTGACTGTGATATTGAGCGCTATATTATGATTTGGGCCCTCTTCCGGTAGTTCCTCATCACTGAAACCCAAATTGTTGCAGGAAGTGATGTTAAAGACAATGTTGTCGAATTTCCTTATCGACACATCTTTTTCCACAAAGGCCTGCTCTAAGACTTTCTGTAGAGCTTCCCTGTGAGCTTCGGAACTGAGTAGAAGCGATTACACTAAGATTTTTGAAGGAGTTTGCAACAGTTGATCGACAATGTTGTATTAACTCTTCTGGATGAGCTTCAACATCTCATCGTTGTTCTTTGAAAGGTCGGGATCACTGGACTGACCGACTGGTTGATCAGGAACTTCTGCCTGAGGTTCCTTTTCTTTGGTAGGTTCTCCAACTCCTCGGTTGAAGATCCGACCGCTCCGTGTTACTCGACTGATGTCTGCAATATTCATGACGGAGGGTAATGGAATTTCCTTTCCATTCTCAATTGTTGTTGCACCGTATTTTTAAGGGATAGACTTAGTTGTTTCATACAGTAGGGGTCCCGGCAGATAGATAACTATAGGAGCCTTCTGATTCTTCCGACCATTATAAGTAATTTCAATCAGTTCCTGGTTGGGAACCTTTAATTCGTCAAGTAGAGGGATGATGGCGCAAACATCTTTGGTCCTCTCATGATCAGAGATTACGACAACGTCTTTGATTTGATCAGCGAAATAGTCTGGAATCAAGTTGTTTGACCCAGAACTTGTACATGCTCGAATCTCTTTATGGTCCAACTGACTTTGAAGGGCTGCTCGCACGAGGTAGCATCCTTGGTTATCCTCTGAGAAAACTCTACAGCACTCATAGTTGTGTGGTGGCAAATGAAAGAATAACAAATAACAGATGATTTAAAATCCCCAAATAATTCCCGTGTTACGTATCAGAGCACTCCTATGGACTCGATCAGCAACACCAATATCCAAGCTACCTAAGTACTTGGATTATCTGTACTTTCGAAGAAGCACAGACACAACAACAACAAAGGGGTGAGAAATCACGTTCAAATATTATAGGTGAGTAAATACATGATAAACAAGTAGTCATCATACTCAAGCATCATCAATCATCAAACACGGCCTACTGCCCATTATCAACAATGTATGCAACTCAACACATGCAATGCGGTACCGACTCATTAGTTCATTCAATCGAACCCTGGATAGATCACATACACCTCTACTTGGCAATGATCTATCCCCACCATTCTCCTTAAAGGAGTACGGATGAATCACATACACTCCTCCTGAGCAATGATTCATCCCACCAAAACACCATGAATATGCATGACTCAATTATGCGCAACAACACATCTATTCAAGCATGTTTACATGCACACGATCCTACTGATCACATCCACATATATCATCAATCATCATGGTCAATGTTACTTCATATACAACCATACTTAATTAATCAATTAATTAATTTAAAATTATTAAACTCATTATTTTCATCACCAAATTATTATTCCTCAACAACTGACTTCTACCCTCAACCTCTCAAACCATTAGAAATCGAAACCGCTGCGAAAACGGGAAAGAAATCGCTAAACGGTAAAATTCTGCACACAGCCAGTCCATACACGTACTGACCCAGTTCATACGCGTATGACTCATTTCCTCGCTCATCCATACGCGTAAGGCTCCATCTGATACGCGTATGCTCACCCTTCCCTACTCTACCCTACGCGTACTACCCATTATCATACGCGTACGAGCAGGGGCTCTCTTTCCAAGAAAATCTCATTTTCAGATCCCTATACGCGTATGGCTACTCCATATGCGTATTTCCTTGCCAAGCATACAAAAACCATACGCGTACGGGTAGAGGGCTGTGTAATTCCCTCCTTACCCACTTCTCTTACGCGTAAGGCTCCCTCCTCCTTGTTCTTATACGCGTACGACCTCCTTTGTTATGCGTACGGCCAGATATCATACACGAACGGCCAGTGAGCTCATCTTTCCGCTCTCTGCTGCATTTTCATCACTTGTTCACTCTCAACCAGTCCTATAATCTCTTCTACTTTGATTTTAGGTTCAAATCTTCTTCTTTCACTTGCATCCTATGATTACTTCATCAATTATGGATCCAACACTTTGAATAGTTCTTCCAAAGTAGGAACAGCACACCACATACCAGATCAGATTCAATCACCACAGTATTATCAACAAGAAATTCAGAAAATACATACCAACACATGTACGAATTCAGAATTAAATCAGACATACTCTACAATTCATCAAAACACCATCATGGATATGAAACCTACGGGATTAAGGAATTCCCACTACCCTATCATGAATAAATCACCAATATTTAACAGTTTCCCCCCCTTACCTCGAATTCTGCAACAAAATTGACAAATTGGGGAAGATGGTTCAAGCCCTAGCTCTTGTTCTTTCTCTTCTCCTTTGTTCCCTCTTTTCGTTAAACGTGAAACTGTTCTCCTAATTCCCTAAACCTCCCTTAATCCCTTAATTTCTTATTTTAATTAATTCCAAATAATAATAATAATAATAATATTTCTATTATTAATGAAATTATGATTATTATTTTATTATGTCTCTATTATTATTAGTCTAAGGTTTTATTCCAATAATCTACCTCTAAGCCAAGGTCAACAAGTAAACGCACTCAGACACTCTCCCAAACAAGGACACACTTAAAGATTAATACCAGATGACTAAATAATTAAAATGGATGTTACAACTCTCCCCCACTTAAATTCTTTTCGTCCTCGAAAATTACCTGATGGAAACAAATCTGGATACGACTCTCGCATCATGCTTTCCGATTCCCAGGTCACACTTCCTCTTGCAGCACCTCCCCAAGCTACTCTCACCAGAGGTATCTCCTTTCCTCTGAGTTGTTTCATCTTACGATCCTCTATCCTCAAAGACATCGTCTCTACGGTAAGATTCTCCCTGATCTGAACTTCGTCTCTCTGAATTACATGAGACGGATCTGAAACATACTTCCGAAGTTGCGACACGTGAAACACGTCATGCAAGTTCGAAAGTTCCGGTGGCAATGCCACTCTATAAGCAACTGCACCAACTCTCTGCAAGATTTGATATGGTCCAATAAACCTAGGATCCAACTTTTTAGATTTCAAAGCACGACCCACACCGGTCACTGGGTTAACTCTTAGGAATACATGGTCACCTTCACTGAATTCCAACTCCTTCCTTCGATTATCGTGATAACTTTTCTGTCTACTCTGAGATGCTTTCATCTTTTCACGGATCATTTGAATTGTCTCAGTAGTCTGCTGTACAATCTCTGGTCCAAGCACCATATTCTCACCTGTCTCATACCAACAAAGAGGTGTCCTACACTTCCGTCCATACAAAGCTTCAAATGGTGCCATTCCGATGCTAGAATGGTGACTGTTATTATACGTGAAATCGATCAATGGAAAATGAGTATCCCACGCACCACCTTTTTCCAATACACAGGCTCTCAGTAAATCTTCCAACGACTGAATGGTCCTCTCTGACTGACCATCGGTCTGTGGATGATATGCCGAGCTCAACTTCAACTTAGAACCCAAGGCTTCCTGCAGACTCCTCCAAAATTCTGAAGTAAACCTCGGATCTCTATCCGACACTATGCTCGACGGAACACCATGCAACTTCACAATTATCCTGATATAAATTTCCGCTAGCTTCGACAACGGGAAACTGATGTTAATTGGTATAAAATGTGCGGATTTCATAAGTCGATCCACCACCACCCAAATAGCATCAAAGCCTTTCGCCGTATTTGGCAAACCAGTCACAAAATCCATTACAATAATGTCCCATTTCCACTCTGGGATTTCCAACGGTTACATTAATCCAGAAGGTTTCTGATGTTCCACTTTTGACTTGTGACATGTCAAACAAGCATAGACAAACTGAGCTATGTCCCTCTTCATACCGGACCACCAAAATAACTTCCTCTAAGATTGCCTTCTTCAATTCTTCATTATCTGGTACACAAATTCTGACCCGGAATCTCAGCACACCAACATTATCCACTTTAAAGTCACTATCAGGATCATCTCCTTCTGTAGGCATCAAGTCTACTAATTTCACATTTAATTTTTTATTTTCCTTAATCACATCCAAAAAGTCGTTATTCACTTTCAGCATACCCAATCTGATACTTCCTGGTGTAGTTTCACAAACCATGCTCAAATCTCTGAACTGTTCAATTAATTCCATTTCCTTCACCATTAACGCAGACATATGGATTGTCTTCCGACTCAGAGCATCTGCCACAACATTAGCTTTTCCCGGATGGTAACTCAAGTTAAAGTCATAGTCTTTCAAGAATTCTAACCATCTTCTCTGCCTCATATTCAATTCCTTCTAATCGAACAAATATTTCAAACTCTTGTGATCACTAAACACTTCAAATCTCGATCCATACAAATAATGCCTCCAAATTTTTAACACGAACACCACTGCAGCTAATTCAAGATCATGAGTAGGATAGTTCCTCTCATGCACCCTTAACTGTCTTGAAGCATAAGCCACTACCTTGCCGCCTTGCATCAACACACCGCCTAATCCCATCTTAGACGCATCACAATACACTACGAAAGAATCATTTGGACTTGGTAAAATCAACACTGGTGCTGTCGTCAACTTCTTCTTCAGTTCTTCGAAACTCTCCTCACAGGCAGCATCCTAGACAAAAGCTTGATTCTTTCTGGTTAACTGAGTCAACGGCAATGCCAATTTAGAAAACCCTTCAATGAACCTTCTATAGTAACCCGCCAAACCCAAAAGGCTTCTAATCTCCGTTGCGGTCTTCGGAGTCTCCCACTGAAGTACTGCACTTACTCTAGAGAGATCCACTGCTATACCATCACCAGAAATCACATGGCCCAAGAAACTCACGGTCTTCAACCAAAATTCACACTTCGAGAACTTTGCAAACAATTTATTATCCTTCATCACCTGCAATGCAATTCTCAAGTGACCTGCATGCTCTTCGTCAGACTTAGAATAGATCAGTATATCATCAATAAATACCACAATAAACTGATCCAAATAAGAATGGAAAATACGATTCATATATTCCATAAATACACCCGGCGCATTAGACACTCCGAAAGGCATCACTATATATTCGTAATGTCCGTAGCGAGTTCTGAAAGCAGTCTTCTGAATATCACCTTCCTTTACTCTAATCTGATGGTAACCCGACCTCAGATCAATTTTGCTGAAAACACGAGCTCTTACCAACTGATCCATTAAGTCATCAATCCTAGGAAGTGGATACTTATTCTTAATGGTTACTTTATTCAACTGACGATAGTCAATGCACAGATGCATACTACCATCCTTCTTCTTCACCAACAACACTGGAGCTCCCCACAGCGACACACTTGGTCTGATAAACTTCTTATCGAGCAATTCCCCGACCTGAGATTTCAACTCTACCAACTCTGATGCAGACATCCTGTACGGTGCCATAGAGATAGGCATGGTACCCGGTACAAGATCAATAGCGAACTCAACTTCCCTTGTCGGAGGCAATTCTGTGATGTTATCTGGAAACACTTCAGGAAATTCATTAACTACTGGCAACTCATTAACTAAAGTCTTGCTTTCAGCAGATAATGAGGCAAATATTGCAAACATCTTCGCTTCGTCTTCCAACAACGCCCTCAGCTCCTTGCTAGATAGCGAATCTGCTAATGCTTCCTCTTCAGGAGTAAGAAACAGCAACGTCTTCCTGAAGCAATCAATATACACCCGGTTGAACTCCAACCAGTTCATTCCCAAGATAACGTCAAGATTACAGAGTGGTAAACAAATCAAGTCCACTCTGAAATCTCTACCAAACACGGTCAGCGGACACTTCAAACACACCAATGAAGTTATCCACGGAACCAATAGATGGAGTTTCAATAGTCATCCTCTACTCTAGAGTAGATGGCACAATCCCTAATCTCTTCACACAGTCAACAGAAATAAATGAGTGCGTTGCACCCGTGTCAATGATAGCAATCAAAGGAACATCATTAATAAAGCAAGTACCTTTGACGGAACGCTCCTCCTCAGTGGATTGGGCTCCCACTAAGGCAAACACCTTCCCACTAGTTTGAGACGCCTGGGACTTCTTTGGATTCTCACAGTGAGTGCTGATGTGACCTTTCTCTCTGCAATTATAACAAGTAGGCATAGTGGCTCTGCAATCAGCTATAACATGACCTACCTTGCCACACTTGAAACACTTTTTCACCTCCTTCTGACAGTTGTTAGCACGGTGACCCGCGCCACCACATCTGAAGCACTTGAGAGTATCAGCACCTGCTCCCTTCTCCTTTGGCTTCTTCTCCCCATCAGTTTTCTGTTTCCCCTTATTAGCTGGAGTACTGTAAGGAGTACCTCCAAATATTTGCTTATTTTTCTTCTCATTCACATCTTTGTAATGAGCAATCCTGGCTCTGTTGTCATTATCATAAATTCTACTTCAGCTTACCAGCTCTGGATAGTTTCTTATCTTCTGACAAGCAATACCCAGTTTGATCTCGGGACGCAGCCCGTTCTCAAACTTCAAACACTTCGAAGTCATAGCTTCTTCAGTATTGTAATGAGCACAATACTGAACCAGCTCCTCAAACTTAGCGGCATACTCCGCAACTGTCTTATCACCCTATTTCAGCTCCAAAAATTCAACCTCTTTCGCACTACGAATGTCTTCCGGAAAATACTTTTCTATAAACTCAGCTTGAAACACAGCCCAAGTAATCTCAGTACCTGAAGCTTCCAATCTCTGGAGACTGTTGTTCCACCAAGCCTCAGCCTATCCTTCCAGCATATGAGTACCAAACCGTACCTTCTGAGCATCACTGCATTCCATGGTCCTGAAGATCTTCTCCACAACCTTCAGCCATTTCTGTGCAGCTTCTGGATCTAAGATACCTCCCTCATATGTAGACGGCTTATTGCTCTGAAACTGTGCTAAGTCACGAAACTGAGCACCTCCCCTCTGGTTGGCATTCTCTACAGCTTGTGCCATGGCTTGCATAGCAGCAGCAAGAGCAGCATCATTCCTTCCTGCCATACTGGACAACAATCATCACAAGGTCAGAACACAAAATCAACTCCTATTCTAAGGACAGACTCAACTATATCACCTGGCCGGACGGACCGACCTGCTCTGATACCAATTGTAACACCCCACTTTCCCTATTTTGAAATTAAACGAAATATTAAAGATAAATCAGAGTTTTCACCAAAAATTGGAATGCCACATTAAAATCCAACAAATAAACTCCTTTATTAAATGAAATAGCGGAAATAATTTTACTCATTCAAATCACGGCCATATGCCAACAACTTACAAAAATTCCACACAAAATCGTGGTTCACCAAAAATACAACGAAAACATGATATGTAACAAATGAAAGAATAACAAATAACAGATGATTTAAAATCCCCAAATAATTCCCGTGTTACGTATCAGAGCACTCCTATGGACTCGATCAGCAACACCAATATCCAAGCTACCTAAGTACCTGGATTATCTGTACTTCCGAAGAAGCACAGACACAACAACAACAAAGGGGTGAGAATTTTATCCCCAAAATACATGATAAACAGGTAGTCTTCATACTCAAGCATCATCAATCATCAAACATGGCCTACTTCCCATTATCAATAATGTATGCAACTCAACACATGCAATACGGTACCGACTCATTGGTTCATTCAATCGAACCCCGGATAGATCACATACACTTCTACTTGGCAATGATTTATCCCCACCATTCTCCTTAAAGGAGTACGGACGAATCACATACACTCCTCCTGAGCAATGATTCATCCCACCAAAACACCATGAATATGCATGACTCAATTATGCGCAACAACACATCTATTCAAGCATGTTTACATGCACACGATCCAACTGATCACCTCCACATATATCATCAATCATCATGGTCAATGTTACTTCATATACAACCATACTTAATTAATTAATTAATTAATTTAAAATTATTAAACTCATTATTTTCATCACCAAATTATTATTCCTCAACAACTGACTTCTACCCTCAACCTCTCAAACCATTAGAAATCAAAACCGTTGCGAAAACGGGAAAGAAATCGCTAAACGGTAAAATTCTGCACACAACCAGTCCATACGCGTACTGACCCAGGTCATACGCGTATGACTCATTTCGTCGCTCATCCATACGCGTAAGGCTCCATCTGATACGCGTATGCTCACCCTTCCCTACTCTACCCTACGCGTACTACCCATTATCAGACGTGTACGAGTAGGGGCTCTCTTTCCAAGAAAATATCATTTTCAGATCCCCATACGCGTATGGCTACTCCATACGCGTATTGCCTTGCCAAGCATACGCAAAACATACGCGTACGGGCAGAGGGTCGTGTAATTCCCTCCTTTCCCACTTCTCTTACGCGTAAGGCTCCCTCCTCCTTGTTCTCATACGCGTACGACCTCCTTTGTTACGCGTACGACCATATCTCATACGCGAACGGCCAGTGAGCTCATCTTTTTTATCTCTGCTGCGTTTTCATCACTTGTTCACTCTCAACCAGTCCTATAATCTCTTCTACTTTGATTTTAGGTTCAAATCTTCTTCTTTCACTTGCATCCTATGATTACTACATCAATTATGGATCCAACACTTCGAATCGTTCTTCCAAAGTAGGAACAACACACCACATACCAGATCAGATTCAAACACCACAGTATTATCAACAAGAAATTCAGAAAATACATACCAACACATGTACGAATTCAGAATTAAATCAGACATACTCTATAATTCATCAAAACACTATCATGGATATGAAACTCTACGGGATTAAGGAATTCCCACTACCCTATCATGAATAAATCACCAATATTTAACAGTTCCCCCCTTACCTCGAATTCTGCAACAAAATTGACAAATTGGGGAAGATGGTTCAAGCCCTAGCTCTTGTTCTTTCTCTTCTCCTTTGTTCCCTCTTTTCGTTAAACGTGAAACTGTTCTCCTAATTCCCTAAACCTCCCTTAATCCCTTAATTTCTTATTTTAATTAATTCCAAATAATAATAATAATAATAATAATAATAATAATAATAATAATAATAATAATAAGAAGAATAATAATAATAATAATATTTCTATTATTAATGAAATTATGATTATTATTTTATTATGTCTCTATTATTATTAGTCTAAGGTTTTATTCCAATAATCTACCTCTAAGCCAAGGTCAACAAGTAAACGCACTCAGACACTCTCCCAAACAAGGACACACTTAAAGATTAATACAAGATGACTAAATAATTAAAATGGGTGTTACATATGTAGATGACATGATTGCAAAGTCTAAAATAGAAGAGGAGCATGTGAACCACCTGTCAAAACTATTCGAGCGTTTGAGAAAGTACAAACTCCACTTGAATCCTAATAAGTGCACATTCGGTGTCCGCTCAAGAAAACTGTTAGGGTTCATTGTCAGCCAGAAAGGAATTAAGGTTCATCCTGACAAGGTCAAGGCCATTCAAGAAATGCCTTCGCCAAAGACTGAGAAGCAAGTCTGGGGATTTTTGGGACGTCTGAATTACATTTCCAGATTCATATCTCTCATGAACGCGATATGCGCGCCGATCTTCAAACTATTCAAAAAGAATCAAAGCTGTGTATGGACAGAAGACTGCCAAACCGCCTTCAATAGTATCAAAGAGTATCTGTTGAATCCACCGATTCTATCACCTCTAGTGGAAGGAAGACCACTATTCATCTACCTAACAGTCTTGGACGACTCTATGGGTTGTGTACTCGGCCAACATGATGAGACAAAAATAAAAGAGTCTGCCATCTACTATCTTAGCATGAATTTTACCGATTGTGAAACTCGGTACACTATGCTTGAGAAAACTTGATGTGCTTTAGCTTTGGAAACCAAACGTCTTCGCCAGTACATGATTTGTCACACTACTTGGTTAGTCTCTGAAATGGATCGGATCAAGTACGTCTTTGAAAAACCTGCTCTAACGGGAAGGATCGCCCGTTGGCAGATGTTGTTATCAGAGTACTACATCGAGTACCATGCTCAGAAAGCCGTCAAAGGAAGTATTTTAGCTGATCATTTGGCTCATCAACCGATTGACGGTCAGGAATCAGTCAGATTTGACTTCCTAGACGAAGATGTCATGTACTTGAAAATGAAAGACTGCGATGAACCGCTACCTAGTAAAGGGCCAGAACCAGGTTTCTAATGGGGACTAATCTTTGACGGAGCTGTCAACAATTATGGAAATGGAATTGGGGCAATCATCGTAACACCTCAGGGTACTCACATTCCTTTCACTGCCAGATGGACATTCAAGTGTACAAACAACAAGGCCGAATACGAAGCTTGTATCATGGGTCTCAAAGAAGCAATTGATTTAAGGATTAAGAACTTTGATGTGTATGGAGACTTAACCCTAGTTATCAATCAGATCAAAGGAGATTGGAACACATGCTAATCAGGACTGACTCCTTACAAAGACTACGGAAGAAGGTTGTTACCATTCTTCAACAGAATCGAGTTTCATCACATCCCTCGTGAAGAGAATCACATGGCTGATTCCTTAGCCACTCTCTCCTCCATGATTAGTGTAGGTCAATGGAACGACGTACCTAAGATCGACATAATGCGCCTAGAAAGGCCCGCTTACATCTTCACGATAGAAGCAGTCATAGACGATAAACCTTGGTATCATGATATCAAATGCTTCCTTCAAAAATAAGAGTATCCACCTGGGGCATCCAGAAAAGACAGAAAGACCCTCAGAAGATTGGCAGGCAGCTTCTTTCTAAGCGGTGATACACTCTATAAGAGAAACTTTGACATGGTCTTGCTTCGATGCGTAGACAGACCAGAAGCAGACATGTTGATGAAAGAAATTCACGAAGGCTCATTTGGCACTCATGCCAACAGACACACAATGGCGAGAAAAATTCTAAGAGCAGGGTACTATTGGTTGACAATGGAATCCGATTGCTACAAGTACATGAGGAGGTGTCACAAGTGTCAGATATACTCAGACAAAATCTATGTACCGCCAACACATCTCAAAGTTCTCTCTTCCCCATGGCCTTTTTCTATATGGGGAATCGACATGATTGGCATGATCGAACCCAAGAATTCAAACGGACATCGGTTCATTCTAGTGGCCATTGACTATTTCATCAAGTGGGTCGAAGCAGCGTCATACACCAATGTAACCCGACAAGTGATGATCCAATTTATCAAAAAAAATCTCATCTGCCATTATGGTGTTCCGAGCCAGATCATTACTGATAATGGATCTAACTTGAACAACAAGATGATGAAAGATTGTGTGCTGAGTTCAAGATTAAACACCATAACTCATCTCTCTACCGACCTAAAATGAATGGAGCGGTAGAAGCGGCTAACAAGAACATCAAGAAAATCGTCCAAAAGATGTTTGTAACCTACAAAGACTGGCACGGGATGCTACCCTATGCTCTCCACGGTTATCGCACATCTGTCCGCACTTCAACAGGGGCAACCCCTTTCTCTCTAGTATATGGCAGGGAAGCAGTCCTCCCTATAGAAGTAGAGATACCATCGATCATGGTATTGATGGAAGCTAAGCTAATAGAAGCTGAATGGTGTCAAACTCGACACGACGAACTGAACCTAATCGAAGAAAGTGTTTGACTAAAAGGTCTGACCCCGTGTCTTCAGGAAAGGAGACTTTATGCTTAAAAAGATACAATCATTCCTCACTGATTCCCGGGTCAAATGGACTCCGAATTACGATGGTCCTTATGTGGTCAAGAAAGCCTTCTCAGGCAGCGCCTTGAGACTCGTAACCATGGATGGAGGGGAATTTACCTACCCCACGAATGTTGACGTAGTCAAGAAATACTTTGCCTAAATAAAAAAAACATCTCGGTGGATTAAAAACCCGAAAGGGCGGTCCAGGCAAAAATTAGAGACATAAACAAAAATCATCCCGATGGATTGGAAATCTCAAAGTACAATCCAGGGAAAAGCTAGGGATTAATGGCAAGTAACTACGTCTGACGAGGTTAAATCCCCAGTAGTAATGCCATCCATCAGAAAAACTCTAGTCAAGGTCATCTTCGACAGAAGCTAAGGATGTTCGGAATTCAAAGTTTGGTAGAAGGATAACAGTCGTTATGTTTCAATGTAGCCATTTTCCCTTAAATTACCATTTTCTAACTTTGTAAATATTCTATGGAATCATGCGCTTGGTTGATTTCCATCCTATCAATAAAATTTGAGCCCTAGTGCTTTTGTTTGCAATTCTTATTTGTTTTAGCTTTACAGAATGACATTTTTTAAAATGATCAACGATTCTTGAAATAAAACAAAAATGAATTTACTTGTCAAAATTTTTCTGCTTTTAAAATAAAGATGGCAATTCTTTTGACTGTTGAACGTCGAAAGAACATCGATCGCTTCTCCGAAGGTGGTTGAACCTCAAAGTGCAGAATCAAAGTACTCCTTCTAAACTAGTGCACCTGAATGAAGGATCGGCTGTGTCAAAAACCATGTTTCATCTGACATCCCCAGCAGAGTACATATCTCTTAAGACCGATTGAACAATTATTTCTCCCTACAGGGACCGTCTCTCCTAAGCAAGGCAGGATTGCTATCTGGAACCAGTGATACTTTTCATTCCCCGCAATGGTCGAATTCATCTATTAGTCTGTATGTCAGGTCAGTTTTGTCAGCATAAACATACATACATCATGTATTATTGATTCACATTTATATTCATATTGCATCACTATCACTCTGGTCAGTTTTATCCCCAAGTGATAAAAGACCTCTCAATCGAGTTATCAGTTCTTTCCTCGTTAGGAAATGTTTTGTCTGAACAATCTCTCCCCTGTTTATTTCTAGATTCGACCTGGTCCTCGACCACTTTGATAAATTGAACCTCTGAAAGACAAGAAGACATTCGACAAATGTCACTCTTCACCATTGAAGATGATATATTCTCTTTCCCGGATTAAAGAAAATCCCCAGAGAAAGCTTAGCAACTAAAGATTCTCAACAACACATTGGTTTTTCTCCCAAGAAAGTCAATGTTAATGAAGTCATCAGCACCTCAAAATTGGATTGCGTAACATGGCATTTCTCCGAGAAGATCTTGAGGAAAAGTCTGATGTAATATCCCCAAGCAAGAAAACAGCCTCTCAAGAGACTCGTTTTCCCCAGTAGAGTCAACAAATGGCGTCTCCAACAGAGAAGTTTGAACACCTCTATAACTCAGCGAATGGATTCCCCAGCAAGTCTGACATCAAAACTTTTTCCCATCAAATGCCATCTCCCTAGGAAAATTCGGCGAGAAGTTTGATGAAAACCGCTACACATAGCATCCCTTGTCAAGGAAGGAACTTAAAAAAAAAAAACTTAGACCAGTTCCTTGGCTGAAGACTAGGATCGAGGGGAAGTTTATATTAGAAACTGAGACCAGTTCCTTGGCTGAAGACCAGGATCGAGGGGAAGTTTATATCAGAAGCTGAGACCAGTTCCTTGGCAGAAGACCAAGATCGAAGGGAAGTTTATATCAGAAACTGAGACCATTTCCTTGGCTGAAGACCAGGATCGAGGGGAAGTTTATATCAGAATCTGAGACCAGTTCCTTGGCTGAAAACCAGGATCGAGGGGAAGTTTATATCAGAAACTAAGACCAGTTCCTTGGCTGAAGACTAGGATCGAGGGGAGGTTTATATCAGAAACTGAGACCAGTTACTTGGCCGGAGACCAGGATTGAGGGGAAGTTTATTGACAAAAAAAACTGAGACCAGTTCCTTGGCTAAAGACCAGGATCGAGGGGAAGTTTTTACCCTTTTCTAAGCATCATTGCTTAGCAAAAGAAAATGGATGAGCAAACTGCCATTCATAGCCACTATCAAAATTTCGGGTATTCCGATATTTAATCCTCTTGCACCCCGAATGCCCGAATACCTTTTCCATTCACACCCTCGGGTCCAAGAAGATTAAATAGGGGCATCTGTCATACCCCAAATTTTGACCACCAAGATTTCCCATCATTGTGCAAGACATCATCACAATATGGATGTACCTCCATGCCTCATCAATCTCCTCAAAGATGGTTGAGCATTCACCACAATCAAGAATTAGGGTTTTAAGCCCTCTCAGAGCAATTAGACAAAAGATCAATCAAGAAATGACATGATCTTCAACTTGTCTAACCTCTCAAGCACCTATAAAGGATCAAGAGGACTCCCACATCAAGAATCAAGCACAAAGTTGCAACATTCCAAGTGGATCAAGCCTCAAGATCGCCAGTGTCACCAAATTATGGTTTTGGTCGACTGAGGTCTCCAGATGAAAATTTTCATCTAAACATGAGCCAAGGCTTCAAAGAACAACCCAAGATACTCCAAGGGACCTCATGAACCCAATCATCAAGTCAATTTAACCTCAGGGGATGCATTTACAAAAAAATCAGGAATTAGGGTTTCTTGACCTAATTCACCCCTAAGTTGACTTTTGGGACAAAACTTGAGCCAAGACTTCAAGACATGATTTGGGGGTCTCAAATACACCACATTGATCCATGTACAAAAATGGATTGATTCAAGAAACTTGATTCACAAGTTTCAATTTCATCTGGACCACAATTAGGGTTTTGAGGGAAAAGTCAACTGTATCTTTGACTTTTGGCCAGGACATGCTTCCAAACCTTGGGACATGATTCAATATACCCTATAACACCTATGAAATCCAGCCATTAGGTTTGATTTAGGTCAAGGACTTGATTTCACAAAGGATCACACAGTTTGGATTTCATCCGATAAAAAGTCAACTATGCACAAAATCAAGTTTGACTTTTTGGATTTTTTTACAAATATGGTTTCCCTAAGTCAAAAACAATGCTAATGTATGATATTGATCATCATCCATCAAGAAAAATCAAGAAAATGAGGTTTCTTGCAAAAGGAGCAACCTTGAGAAACCAAAAATTTTCTAAGTTATGGAACAAAAGTGATTTTGGTACCAACTTCCAAGGATCATAACTTGAGATCCAAGCAACCATTTTGGGTGATGCAAAGCTGGATTTGTAGGTCTTGCTACACTCTACAAAAGCTTCAACTACCTCAAACTCCAATTCTTTATGGATTTTAAGTTATGGAGCAATCAAAATCACTAAAAACATGAAAATGCATCTTTTTCCAACACTTAGAAAAAAATTTCTTAAGGCAGATTTCAAGTGAAACACCAAAACTTGAGGCACTTTCTCACATAGTTTCAAGATGAATCAATTTAAGGTGTAAACATCAAAGTTATTGTGCATGTTGCTAGCAATTCAAAGAGTCCATCAGCATGGAAAAACTCCATCGAAACCAAGAGATATGGCAGCTCAAAGTCATGCTACTGCAACTGTTTTGAAAAACCAGTTTGCATGTTTTCTTGCTTGCCATGATTTCCGAGTCAAGGCCGATGATCACAATGCCACATTCATTCAATATGATAATGATCCATCTGATCCAACCTGCAAAGCTGAGTCAAGAAGCCAAAAGGAATTCCAACTTGAAGTAATGGCTTTTGTCACATTATGCCTTGAATTCAAAGGCATTTATGTGCAATAGTGCACTTTCACTAAAGCTACTCTCCTCAGTCAAGATGCTCACTTAAGAAACAATTAAAACATCTGAAGAATGTAAATTTGGTCAATACATAGACCTACTCTTGGGAGAAGTTAGGTTAACTTGCATAAGAAGTAAGCACACCTTGCCAAAATGCATTTAGTGAGCTCTTATCCATTGCTGCAGCATTATTCCTCCAAGACAAAGCTTGATCACCTATAAATAGAGGTCACCTTGCTTCATTCAGATTACACCAAAGCAGCTTACAACATTGCTTTCTCTCATTTCCTTCTTACACACCAAATTTCATTGTTCTAGAGAAAGCACTATCGGGTTTTGAGTTGGAAACCAATGCAACTCAAACCAATGGTTCACACACCTCATATACAACATATAGGAGTGATCTAAACCATTACATCCAATCTGTAACATCAGAATCATCAACTCACACCTCAATTTCTCAAAGTTACAAAGTATCAGCAGGTTAGATCAAGTTCGCCAATCCAGAGGTTTTCAAATCAACCTGAGCATTCAAACACATCCATTGAGGTACAAGGAAGCTGTCCAAATTATTGGAACTCATCTGTAACACCTCCAAACAAGAATTTGATTCTCACATGCAGAGGTAAGCCTCAAACTGTCAAACTCAATGAATCATGCATCATAAACATGTTTTCAAAATACCATTGTGTTTCTGAATGTTTGTAGATCATTTACCCTCAATCAATTGTTGTTTACAGTTCGTGTATAGGATTTCATTAAGTTCATGCAAATTTTAGGGTTCATCAGGTTTTGTCATATTATGTTTTGATTCACTTAATTCCAATAAAATTGAATATTGCCATTGTATTCCTTGTCTGAAAGCGCATGATTTTCATATTTGGATCATGTGAAATGGTTGAGAAACGAGTGAAATAGGAAGCATCACGTATTTGGCTCAAGGAAGAAGAAAGCGCATGATTAACATTAAAAATATTTCTTTCTCTCGGGTTTGCAAAATTCAAATGATTTTTAAATCATCCCATGAATGAAACATGATTTTCCAAATATAAATCCAAGATCACAACCTCTTTTTCACATGTTTGATTATTTTAATTGAATTTTTATTCAATTTAAATACATTTTAAAACCAAAAATTAGGGTTTTGATCACTATCACCCTAACAAATCTTTTCAAACATCTCTGGGCCTCTAATAGAGTGTAAGACCCAACCCCCTCTTGTAAATAAATAATTTGGGCCTCAGTCATTGTATAAGTCCCGATACGATTTTAAAATCTCGGCGCGGTCGTCGCCTTTTAAACAAAAATCACTTGGGCCTCTCCTTGAGTTGTAAGCCCCATCATTTGTATATAAAATAAACTTTGGGCCTCTAATAGGGTGTAAGACCCATTGCTTGTAAATAAAAACCTTTTTGGCCCTCAATCATTGTATAAGACCCACTGTGTTTTCAAAATCTCGGCGCGATCGTTGCTTTTTCAAAACATTTTCATCTGGGCCTACCCTTGTGTAGTAAGTCCCATTTCTTTTTTTTTTCAAACCTTTGGGCCTCTCCTTGAGTTGTAAGACCCATCCCTTTGTACAGAAAACCTCTTTGGGCCTCAGTCATTGTATATGCCCCAGTACAGTTTACGAAACAACGGTACGATTACTATTTTTCATCTGGGCCTCTCCTTAAGTATAAGCCCCAACAATCTTTTCAAAACAATTTCCCTTTTGATTAGGTTCAAACTCATAGTTGTTATAAAAAATTTCTTTAATTTCTTGAACAACTAACCATACAGCTGTAACAATGGAAGCTTGCTCGCCTGTAAGTTTTATCAGCTTTCCTTTACTTGCTTTCATATATATATATATAACTGTATTGCTGGAAGCTTGCTCACCTGTAAGTCCTTCTTCCGTTCTTTTAAATACTTGTCATATATATATATATAATTGTATTGCTGGAAGCTTTCTCACCTGTAAGTCCTTCTTTCATATCCTTTTAAATACTAGTCGTATATCAACTATATATATACTTGTATATCGGCTTAGAGTTTTCCCCGACAACTAGGCCTTGAACTAGGTAAAGCCCGTTGGTCACTCTTAAATACAGTCAAAACTAGTTCCCCATAGGAATTTCCAAATACAATATTGCCTTCTCTTGGGCTTAAACAATATGGAACAAAGAGAAAGGCATTATTTTCGGTGAAACTTTTCTCAGACTGTCACTATTAGAAATTGTCAAAGAGATTCATTCCCCAGAGAGGATTAATTCTCGGTGAAACCTCTCTTGAATTTCTTCAAACCCTAGAACTGTCCACTAAAGGATTAATTCTCGGTGAAACCTTTCTTGAACTTTTCTTAAGTTTAGACCCACAAGCTTCCTAAAAGCATCCCCGTCTCCTCTTGGGCTTTGTACAAGGACCCTCCGGCTTCTTAGAAGTTCTCATGCCTTCTTTTGGGCTTAATACAAGGACCCTGAAGAACTCTTAAAGGTATAGGACAGAACTTAGTCATCCTTTGCCAGAGCGGTCTTTCTTGAGTCAAAACCTCAGACCAATTTAGGGTTGATTCTCATCCCTTAAAACACCAGCCTCCTCTTGGGCATTATACAAAGATAAATTCTTTCATACCAATAGACTTGGACAGTCTAATCCCCTCTCGGATCTCAAAGACATTCTCAAGTTCCTTAAAAACACAGGAAAAACTCTGGTTATTTTTTATCAATCTCCAGCAGAGTTAAAATCCATGGGTTCTAAAACCCAGTATTTCTCCTAAAACTCCCTTATCCAGGGTCAGTTTATCATCAGTATAACACTTTCCCAAATCAGAACCTCAAGGCATCTGATATCTCAACCCTTCTGTAAGCCCTCAACAAGAGTTGATTCCCCATTTGGACCTGCCTCTGGATCTCAATAATCCTCAGCAGAAGACAACCTCCTCTTAGGCTTCGTATAATGATCCTTCCTTTCCTCAGCATAGTCAGCCTCCTCTTGGGCTTTGTACAATGATTTTCCCCAGCTGAGCTAACCTTTTCAGACTCTCTTGTTGAGTCAATCACCTTTCCACACTCTCTTGTTGAGTCAACCCTTTTTATAGCCTCAATCTTGGGCTTTGTACAAGACAGATAAAAACACTCTCTTGTTGAGTCAACCTTTTTTAGCCTCAATCTTGGGCTTTGTACAAGACACCATATAAATTTCCCTAAGCAGAGTCAATCCTCTCTTCAGCCCCAATCTTGGGCTTTGTACAAGACATATAATACTCTTCAGCAGAGTCAAAACTTCTTTCAGCCTCAATCTTGGGCTTTGTACAAGACACTTAAAATATCCTCATCTGAGTCAGTAAAGTCTAATTTTAGCCTCAATCTTAGGCTTTGTACAAGACAAATAAAGATTTCTTTCCCACAGAGTCAGTCTTCTTTTCAGCCTCAATCTTGGGCTTTGTACAAGACACATACAAACCTTCCCCAACGGAGTCGAAATCCCTTTAAGCCTCAATCTTGGGCTTTGTACAAGACAGACAAAATATTTCCCCTGAAAAGTCAAACTTTTAGCCTCCTCTTAGGCTTTGTATAATGATATCCCCCCAAAGAGTCAGTCTCTTTTTAGCCTCAATCTTGGGCTTTGTACAAGACAGATAAACACTCTCTTGTTGAGTAAGTCTTTTCTAGTCTCCTCATAGGCTTGGTATAAGGACTTCCCTAGTGGAGTCAATCAATCTCTTAGCTTCAACCTTGGGCTTTGATCAAGGCACACAAAAATCAACATCCCCTCAGAGGAAATCAAAATCTTTGTAGGAAAACATTTCTTTGTGTTATCACATATCAAAACAGATAACTCAAAACAAAACTTAATCCCAGATAACTGCTGTAAGTGGCACACTTGTTAATTTAAATATCCAAGCTGTCGTCCATCTCTTATCCGGTAAAACCTTTTCTTCCATCTAATTTCTATAAGTGGCAGGCCTCTGGATTATTTACATCCACGCCACTGTCCTTCTCTTAGCATGAGAAATTCCTAAGAAAAAATGGCATCGCTCTACAATGAGTTAAAGTTTTCCCCTTCAAGATAACACCCCTATAAAGGAAATTATGGCATTGATGGATTCACATATCCCAGTTAAAGTAATTCTCCTTTATAAACAGTTATCCAACAAACTGTGATAAACAGACGATATATCTCCTTTAGAGATGACAATTTCTCTCTCAGTCAACCCTTTCGCTTCAATCATGGGCTTTGAACAAGACACAAATACCTTTTTTAGCTTCAATCTTGGGCTTTGAACAAGACACCAAATATCTTTTCCTCCCGTAGAATAGGAGGAACTACGATTGCTCTGATTTCCCTGTTTCTTTAAACGGGAATACGTAGGCATAAGATTGAGAAATCTTAGCGAGCATACCAATCAAAAACTCTAGGTCCAGTACCTTCATACCAATCAAAAACTCTAGGTCCAGTACCTTCATACCAATCAAAAACTTTAGGTCCAGTACCTTCACACATACTAATCAAAACTGAGGTCCAATACCTCACCAAAATCATCAAATACTCTCTCTCTCTCAAACAAGAAACTTTCCCAACCCATTAATAGATAAACACCATCAAGTACAAAGAAGAACCAAAAACTAACAACCTGTGGATAACCACATATAGGATAGGTAATTGACAACTCCCCATTGTATAACCTGACCCCGAACTCCCCGAATCTCTTAAAGTGTATGTTCAGTTAAACATTCGCGTGCAAGGTTAGTTTTAGAAGCTTCCCTTTCCCTTCCAGCTTCACGGGATAAATAAGAAATCAGAAAGTAGCACCCCACTCCTACCATTGCGGTGAGGAGAAACCCATGGCGATAAGGTGGTCGCGTCACCGACAAAAATTGCACGCTACACGACTGAGGCCCAAATTGTTTTATTTACAAAGGGATGGGACTTACACTCTACATAGAGGCCCAAAATTGTTTTGAAAAGTGTTTGTGAGAGTGAAAACAATAAAACACTAATTTTGATTAAAAATACATTTTAATTTAAAATAAAATCAATTAAAATTATCAAACATGTGTGAAAAACAAGTTGTGATCTTGGATTAATGTTTGAAAAATCATCTTTTATCCGTAGAATGATTTGAAAATCATTTGAATTTGAAAAATCAAGACAAAGAAATATTTTTTAATGTTTAAAAACAAATAAAAATAAATTCTTTACAAAAATATCAAATATATAAAATAAATAATATTTTTGTGAAATTTTTGTAGAACAAAATATTTTAACATTTTTGTGAATTTTGAAAAAAAGAATCAATTCAAAAACATAAAAATTCAAAAAGAAATTAATTTTTTAATCAATTAAATAAATAAACTAAAATTCTAAAATTCAAAAATTTTAAAAAGGGCGCCAAGAACACATGTTCTTGGTCGCGCGTGTTCTTCCTCTCCAGATTTGCAAAATCCATCATATCTCTCTGATTACTCAATGATTTTGCACGATTCAAACACCAATCTCATTCGTTTTTGAACAAGGAACAAGATGGTACCATTTAATTTCATTTCTTTTAAGTGTGGAGAGAGTTATCATGGATGAACACATAAACCCTAGAATTTGCAAAAACTATCATGAAATCCTAAACACGAATGAAACATGGCAATTGACTGAGGGTTATCACTATATAGACTACCAGAAACATGTTGGTAACTTGCAAATGAATTTATGATGCATGCAATAAAGAGTTTGATAGGTTCAGGCTTACTTGAACTTGCTTGTGCAAAAGACTTTCGAATTTGCAGTTGGAGGTGTTCCAGATGTGTTGTGATGACTTAAACAACTTCACTATACCTTATGGAGTGTGTTTGAAAGCTTGGAATGGATTGAATCAGCTCAGAACATGTTTTGGTACCTCAACTGCAACCTTGCCAAAAATCTTGACCAAATGAATGGTGACTTTGTGATTCTGATGTTCCAGATGAGTTTTCAGGTCACGGATCACTCATATATGATATATGTGAGGTGTTGGCATGATTGGTTTTGATGGATTGGCTCTTAATTTGGAAATTCGATAGTGACTTCAAGAAGAAGCAAAATCTGGTTTTTGGAATGTGATTTGGAGGAAAACCTGAATTCAGAGGTCTTGGGGCGGCTTGATCAGTCACATATGACCTTTATTTATATTAGAGGAGGTTTGTTTTGGGAGCAATAGTGTTTGGAGGCTAATCATGGCAGTAGCTTGTAGCCATTGACTTGGATAATTCAAAAGTGCCAAGGCAACTCTCTTATCTTGACTCCATTAATCCTTGCAGGTTTGAATGCTCAGAGTTTTGGACTGCAATCTTGACTGATTTGGAGTGTAGTAATCTGGTACATGACACCTCAATGCATTGCATTGATGTTACCTTGCCAAATTTGAATTCCAAATTTCATGTCATGATGATTTTCACATGCCAAGTTGAATTCCTTGCCTCTTTGATCATGAACCAAGTGAGTCATCAGATTCTTTGTGTTTTTGGAAGATGACAAAGTTGGAAAAGTGACAAGAATTGAAGGGCAAAATCGTGTAGCACAAGTTTGGTCCTCATGCTATCTTGAAAAATCAGGTTTTCATGCCATGTTTCAAGGCTTATAACTTCCTACTCAAGTTGAATTAGGATGAGTTCTTGTACATTTTGGAAAGCCCTCGTGACATACTTTAACTTTGATGTTGTAATACCCCAAATTTTGACCACTTAGATTTCCCATCATTGTGAAAATCATCATCACAATATGGATGAACCATCATGCTTCATCAGTCTCCCCAAAGATGGGTGAGCATCCAATACAATCAAAATTAGGGTTTCAAGCCCTCTCTGAGTGCTTAGACAAAGGATCAATCAAGAAATGACATGATCTTCAACTTTTCTAATCTCTTAAACATCCACAATGGATCAAAAAGGACTCCCACTTCAAGGATTAAGCACAAGGCTGCTCCCTTCTAGGTGGATCAAGTCTCAAGATCGACAGTGTCACCAAATTAGGGTTTTGGTCGACCAGGGCCTCCAGATGGAAATTTTCATCTGGGCATAAGGCAATGATCCAAAACATGACCTAATATGCTTCATGGAACCTCATGAACCCATGCATCAAGTCAATTTTGCCTCAGGGGATGCATTCATCAAAAATCAGGAATTAGGGTTTCTTGACCTAATTCACCCCTAAGTTGACTTTTGGGACAAACCATGAGCCAAGACCTCAAGAGATGATTTGAGGGTCTCTAATACACCATATTGATCCATTTGTAACAATGGATTGATCCAAGAAGCTTGAGCAACAAGTCTCATTTTCATCTGCACCACAATTAGGGTTTTAAGAGAAAAGTCAACTGTAACTTTGACTTTTGACCAAGATATGCTCCCAAACCCTAATACATGATTGAATATACCCTATGACACCCATGGAACATGTCCATCAAGTTTGATTTAGGTCAAGGACATGATTTCCTGAAGAATTGCACAGTTTGGAATTCATCTGATAAAAAGTCAACTGTGCACAAAAGTCAACTTTGACTTTTTGAGATTTTTCACAAAAATGGATTTTTAACCCTAAAATTATGTTAATGTATGATTTGAATCATCATTCATCAAGAAAAATTAAGAAAAGTGAGATAACTTGTAAAAGGGGTAACCATAAAACTTAGAAATTTTTCTAATTTAAAAATAAAGTGGCAAAGATACCAACTTTGGAGGACCATAACTCCTAAACCACAAGGCCATTTTTTCTCATCCAAATATGGATTTGTAGCCCTCATTATCACCTACAAAAACTTCAACTACAAGTCATTCCAATTCATTAAGGATTTTGAGTTATGGAGTGATCAAAGTGGCTGAAAAGTGAAAATGTCACTTTTTCCAACACTTGGTGAAATTTTCACTAAGTCAGATTCTGCTTCACTTTTTGCCAAATGTAGGGGGATTTTTCACTTGGAATCAAAAGAGATCAAAACCAAACTTGTTCAAACAGTTGTTGTATCATGTAAGAGCTTTCCAAAATGACCAAGAACATTGCCAAATTCAACCTACACCATGAGATACAACATTGCCAAGTTGCCTTGCTGAAATCTGTCAAGGCAAGGCAGAATTTGCACTTTGGCTCAATTTGCCAAAATCAGCCAATTCCAATTGCTCCAATCCACTTGGACACCTCAGAGGATTGAATCCAAAGGGGACAATCACTGAGCCAAGCCTCCAAGGTCCAAGGAACAAGGAATAGCATGTTGAACCTAGAGTTGCCAAAATAGGGACAAGACTTCAAATTTGGAATGAGGCATTCAATGGAACCATCAAGGTGGCATGGACTGAGCCATTCTCATCTAAAATCAGTCAAGACTTATCCAATACCAAGGGGACCAAAGCTCTGTGCCCTAACCTCTAGTCAATGGCTAGAGGAGACTTTCATTTCATTGGCCAACATTGAGGAAACCTACTTACCAGCTGCCATGCACTATTCCTTGCAAAACAAACTTGCTCTACTATAAATAGAGCTCAATTGTGGTCAGTTTAAGTACACCAAAGCCATCTAACAGATGCTTTCCTCAAAATCTCTTTCTCTTGGCAAAAATGCCTTTCTTAGCAAGGTAGCTATCGGGTTTTGAGTTTGAGAGCAATTCTGCACAAACCAATCACTCACACACCTCACATACATCACATATGAGCTGATCAAACACTCACATAACTTCTGAAACATCAATTTCATGAAATCACCAGCTGGTTGCTCAAATTTTCAAACAAGGTGCAGCTGAGATGCCATAAACTGATCCAGTCCATTTCAATTCAATCCAAGTGTTCAAGCACACTCCATATGGTGTAGGGAAGTTGTCCAGATCATCACAACTTGTCTGTAACACCTCCAACTCAAAATCACATTTGCTCTTGCTGTCACGACTTGGAGGTAAGCACATACTTGGTCATCTCTCAATCTATGCATATTTCCTCGCACAATAATTTGGCCATATGTTCATAATCATGCATGGAATGTTTTCCCTCAATTAATTGCATTGTTTGAATCGTGTATCAAAAATCCTAGCCTTCATGCAGAAATTAGGGTTCTTGAGGTTACTTCGTGATTTCTTGTTGTATGTTTAATTTAAATGAAATTAAAGTACATAAACATGATCGTGAGGTTGAGACGAGCATAATGATATGTGGATTGCATGATATGATTACGTATTCATGGAGATTGGATAGAAAACGCAAATCTGAGAAACCAAGAACACGTGTGTGTTCTTCAGCTGTTCTTGGCGCCATTTTTGAATAATTTGAATATTTGAATTTTGTGATTTTGTTTAATTGATTCAAAAATTAATTTCTCTCTGAGTTTTAATGATTTTGAGTTGATTCTTTTTTTAATAATTCACAAAAATGTTAAAATATTTTATTTTATCAAAAAATCCCAAAAATATTATTTATTTCATATAATTGATATTTTTGTAAAGAATTAATATTTTGATTGTTTTTGGCATTTTAAATATTTTTTCTACATTGATTTTGCAACTTTTAATGCTTTCTAATTATTTTGTAGGTCAATACTTAATTTTTGAAGCATTAATCCAAGATCACAATTTGTTTTCCATGTGTTAAACAATTTTTGATCATTTTAATTGAATTTTTATTCAATTAAATACATTTTGAAAACAAATTAGGGTTTTGGATTAATTCAACCCTCATAAATCATTTTCAAAACACTTTGGGCCTCTATTAGAGTGTAAGACCCAACCCCATTTTTTGACCAAATCATCTTTGGGCCTCACTTATTGTATAAGTCCCGATACCGTCAAAAAATAACCGGCGCGATCGTCGCCTTTTCAAAAATCATTTGGGCCTACCCTCGAGTAGTAAGACCCATTTATTTTTCTTTAAAACTTTTTGGGCCTCTTGAGAGAGTGTAAGACCCATCCCCCCTTGTACAAAAACTTTTTGGGCCTCACTCATTGTATAAGTCCCTCTGTACGAGTAAACGGCGCGATCGTCGCCCGTTTAAAAATAAAAACCATTTGGGCCTACCCTCGTGTTATAAGCCCCACTCTTTTCTTTAAACCTTTTGGGCCTCTTGAGAGAGTGTAAGACCCATCCCTTTGTACAGAAAACCTTTTTGGGCCCCAGTCACTTGTATAAGTCCCGCTGTACAAAGTCAAACAGTGCGCTCACTGATAAAACCCTGGGCCTCTCCTTGAGCTGTAAGCCCCAAATCTTTCTTTTTTCAAAGCACTTTCTCCTTTGATTTTGAATATACTGTTGTTTTTAATCTTTCTTTGTTGAACAACTAACCAAACAGCATGGAAGCACTACGACCGAGTAAGTGGTTATCGCTTTCATTTACTGCTTTCATATATATAACTGTATTGTGGGGCTGCTCACTGTAAGTCTCCTTTCATAAACTCATATCTACTGTGTAATAATAGTATAGATATTTTGAGTTTCCCCGGCAACTACGTCTAGAACTAGGTGACACCGTTTCACTTATTCGTAGAAATAGACGCCTAGATCCCCAATAGGAGCACCAGATACAGTCTTCTCTTCGGCTGTCCTCCTTAGGAATCGTCAAGAAGCTCTACTCCCCAAGATGAATGTATTCTCCGTGAATAGCATCTTTGAGTTTCTTCCCAATTCTCGAACTTTCCTGACTTGATCTATTCCTTGTGGATAGCTTGCCTTGAATGTCTCGGGGTTTGGGTACCCACTACGGTCATAATCTTGGACCTTAACTAAGGAACCCTCTTTAAAAGTTAAAAGTTGTTGGATAGTAAACCTCGCACGTTTACCAGTGGTTTTCATCTTTAAAAGAGTTATCTCTCCTAGTGGAAAGGAGATGATAGACCCACGAGCTTCTTAAAAGCATCGGCCTCCTCTTGGGCATTATTCAAGGACACTACGGCTTCTTAGAAGTATTCACAGCCTCCTCTTAGGCTTCGTATAATGATCTCTTCCTCTAGGAATGATAGCCTCCTCTTGGGCTTAGTACAAGGACCCGTCGGCTTCTTAAAAGTTTCCAGCCTCCTCTTGGGCTTCGTACAAATTGTCCCGACGACCTCCTAGAGGTATAGGAACAGAACCTAGTCATCCTCATAGAACAGTCCTTTCATAGAGTCAACTACTGTTTCTCGAAGCATAGTACAAAAGATAAAACTCTAGACTTGGACAGTCTAGCTTCCTTGAGTCTCAAAGACATTCTCAAGCACCCTTCGTTAAATAGGAAGGAAACCCGCAGACTCGGATAGTCTCAATACCCTTTGGATTTCCCGTTTCCTCAAAGAGAAGGAAATATCCCTGATCCTCAAATTAAATCCCTGTGTACAGTGTTACTCATATAAGAACTGATTTCCTCTTTTAAATCAATATATTGGATCTGTCACTCAACTGAAACAGTTACAATAGCCTCCATCTCAGGCTTCGTACGAGATACCAAAATTCTCCCAGTGGAGTCAAAACAACCTTTTCGCCTCTCTCTCGGGCTTTGTACGAGATACAAAAACACTCTCTTACTGAGTATAAAAGATTCTCCAACTGAGTCAACTCTTTGCTAGCCTCCTCTTAGGCTCTGTATAACGATATGCCCCACTGGGTCAAAAACTTTTAGCCTCTCTCTCGGGCTTTGTACGAGACACAAATTAGCCTCCTCTTAGGCTTTGTATAAGAAAACCACTGGTTGATCCAATCGACCTTTTAGCATCAAAGTTGTGCCTCGTTCGTAGTACACAAACATCAACAACTTCTTTCCCTTCATCTAATCGCTGTAAGCGGCAAGCCTCTGGATCATCTACATCCATGCCACTGTCCCTCTTTTAGCATGAGAAATTCCTAAGGAAAGATGGCATTGCTCTACACTGAGTTAAAGTCTTCTCCTTCAGGTTAAAACCCTTTCTTCGGAAATTATGACGTTGCTCGGATCCGCGTATCCCAGTTAAAGTAATTCTCCTTCTCCCCTCTTTAGAGATGACAAATTCTCTCTAAAGCCGAGGTCTTTCAGCTTCACGTCTTGGGCTTTGAACAAGACACAAATAGACCTTTTAGCTTCACATCTTGGGCTTTGAACAAGATACAAATCACCTTTCGCTTCATGTCTTGGGCTTTGAACAAGACACCAAAACACCATTTCCTCCCATAGAATAGGAGGAACTACGAACGCTCTGATTTCCCTGTTTCGGTAAACGGGAATACGTAGGCATAAGATCGAAAGAAAAGATCTTAGCGAGCGCAATCAACAAAAAACCAAAATCCCCTATCTCCATCAATCAAAAGCAGTAATTCAAAAGCACCAGTCCTAACATCCTAATCCTTGTTCCCCGCCAGAAACCTTCTGCCCAAGTAAAAAAGAAAGAAAACCTGTATTGGCGAAATACGAATAACCAGTACAAAGGCCCCCCCACATTGATAGCATCCGTAACCTAATAGACCGTTGTTTAAACTCAGTATGCAAAGCAGGGTTAATTGGAGACATCTATTTCCCTTCCTTATTCAGCTCACAATAGGATAAAAAATGAATCGACCTGTAGTCAAAGCTCAAACCGCAGAGAGCGACCAGCACTTAAGAACCGCGTCCAAAATCGCTCGCTACAGAAAAGTGGCGCCCACCGTGGGGCCGTTCAAAGTTAGATCTAGGCACGGTCGTCCCCATTTTTCACAGAAAAGTGGAGCCCACCGTGGGGCCAGTCTTTCTTTCTATCTGTTTTCCTTGTAAAATGGCGACTCTGCTGGGGAGTCTCCTTTTCTGCCTTAGGGCATCATCCCTGTTTTCTACGGAAAATGGGAACTCTACTGAAGAGAAAGATTGACCTATGCTGGTCCATCTCTTATGCAGGGAACCACAGATTGGGGCTTCCGCCGGGGAACCCATTTCTGTCAGGAACTTAAGAATCGTAGCTTTATAAGTCTAGGATGATTAGGACAAATATATATACTGCTTTTCCTAATTGCTATACGTGTTTATTTTTTTGCTACTGGGAATGCGTGTGATGCCGCATGTGGTGAGATTGAGTATACACTTAAGAAAAGCCAACCTTTTTTCGTAGTGCGGAAGCTATCGGAAATAGCTGTTACGTGATACTACCCTCATTTGAGGCTGGTGATCTATTCTCGGTGAATAGCACTTACTCTAAGATTGCACACAACTCGCTGGCGATCCGCTTGTTGTTTTGCTTTCCTGGGAGGAGCTGATGATAATGAGTACAGGTACAAAAATCACCCTAGTATAAACCTTTGGGGATGGGTAGAGCCTTGACTTCATGACAACGACCCTTTGACCCCATGTTTTTTCTATGTTTTTGTGTGCTGCATTCATGCATTCATTTAATAAAACATTAAAACATTCAAAAAACTTTTTCTTCTAGTCTCTCTGTTTTTCAAATTAAACTAAGACTGTGATTGCAAATATCAGAGAAAAAGATTGCATTAATGGATTTCGGTAGAAGGAGAACTCACCAGTATACCTTCAAGGTTCCAAAACTAGGGGATTTGAGAAGGTTAGCAAGGATGATCGTTAACCCAGAGGCTTTCAGAGCCAAGCACGGTGGTTTGCTACCACTGTTAAGAGTCCATGTGATTAAGGGGATCATGGACGCGCTCATTCAATTCTACGATCCAGTTTATCATTGTTTCACATTCCCGGATTACCAGCTATCACCAACGCTGGAGGAGTATTCTCATCTGACTGATTTACATATCACTGATCGAGCTCCATTTTCTGGACTGGAAGAAATTCCAAAGAATCAGACTATTGCAATAGCAATTCATTTGGACGAGTCTGAGATCAGGACTCACATGACCACTAAGGGTGGCATCCAAGGTTTGCCAGCCCAGTTCTTGATAAAAAAGGCTCTATACTTCGCTAGTATAGGGAACGGGACTGCTTTTGAAAGCATCTTTGTCTTGCTCACCTACGGGTTATTTTTGTTTCCCAACATCAATAACTTCGTCGATATCAACGCTATTAAGGTTTTTCTCATTGGAAACCCTGTGCTGACTTTGCTTGCAGATGCGTATCATTCTGTACACTTGGGAAATTTGTACAGCGGAGGGGAGATCACATGTTGTGTACCTTTGCTCTATAAATGGTTTATCTCGCACTTGCCCAAGTCTGCTGCTTTTTAGGATTGCAAGAGTGTCTTACGTTGGTCGCAGAAGATCATGTCTCTCACCAACTCTGATATAGATTGGTGTAATAGGATTTATGAGGGAATCAGAATCATTGACCATTGTGGAAACTTCCCCAGCGTACCCCTCATAGGAACTAAAGGAGGAATCAACTATCATCCGATATTAGTTCTTCGTCAATTTGGATACCCGATGAGACACATCCCACTGGGTGTTCATCTGGAAGGTCTTTTCTTCAAGGAAGGAGAAAGTGACAGAGCACTAAAGATGGAAATAGTGCAGGCCTGGAAGCATATTCATAAGAAAGGACGAGAGTCTCTGGGAAAACCGGACTGTGTCTCGGTGGAGCCTTATCTCCATTGGGTACAAACTAGAGCTCTCAAGCTAAAGATGCCTTATCCTCGTTACAGAATTCTTCCGCCGAGGGAAATTGTCATGTACTTCATGACGGAACTGAAAGGCTTCAGGTTACTCTCAACAAAGTTCAAAAGGAAAGAAGATCTTGGAAGAACAAGTACCGCACCCTCGACGTAGAGTGTATCCAAATACAGCAATTACTGAAAGAGGAAGATGCTCTGATTGAAATTTTGGAGCAGCATGCTGTAGAGAATCAAGATGACCAAAGGAATTTGCTCACTCCTTTCACTTGGCAAAGGAATGATAACCCGACAACGGCCCAAGCGCCCCGGTCAAAGAAAAGGAAGATACCAGAGTCAGCACCCGATTTCTCCTCAGAGAGGACTCGGGACCCATTAGTTTAGGTTTCTGTTTCTGCACTTTGTAATCTACTGTATTTCCATTTCTGTAGTCCTTTGGAATTCAATAAAAAGGGGTTTCCCCACTGTTTGATATTTGCAATCTAATTGTCGAAGTTTATTTTAATTAAACCTAAAAACAATTAATATAATCATTGCATTCATCATTCTCACATCGCGTATTCTCCTTACCTACGAATCTCACGTTTGTGTCTCGATTCTAGAGTTAAACTGTCTCATTCGTATAATACTCGGGCTAATCGTCAGAAAAAGATGGATGATCTTGAGGAAGAAAACAGGGAGTTGAAAGAAGAAATCGACGCCCTAAGAGAGGATATGAGAAAGCTTCGTAACGATATGCAAGCCATGGCAGAAGCTCAACTACAACGAACTGCGATCTCAGAGATCACATCAATGCCCATAGTGGAAAGGTATGATCCTAGGTATCAGATACCGAAAGATCGTCCTTGGGGCATGCCTGTTAACTATATCCCGGAAGGATATGTTCCGCCGATCACTAAAGATCAGGGAATCGCAACAGAAGCCGCTGGGCCTGAAGGTTACAAACTTCGGGAAAGCGAAGATGCCAGGGGCATACTGAAGACTCCTGAAGGTTACAAACTTCAGGAGGCGCCAAGACTTACTGCCGTAGTCACGGTACCACCCCCTGTGGTGCACACTGTCCCAGAAGGACAGATTCCCCCAACACCTTCTGGTAAGAAGGAAACTATGTTTGACAGAATGGATGAATTCCAGGAGCAGTTCTTGGAAATGCAGAAAGAGCTGCAAGCCATTCGCGGTCAGGATATATTTGGAAAGGACGCCGCAGACCTCTGCTTGGTCCCAAATGTAAAAGTCCCGCACAAGTTCCAAGTGCCCGACTTTGAAAAATACAAGGGTAACTCTTGCCCTCAGAGCCATCTGGTGATGTACGCTCGGCGGATGTCAGCCCAGACGGAGAATCAGGACCTGCTGATTCACTACTTCCAGGATAGTTTAACTGGTGCCGCACTCAAATGGTACGTGGGTTTAAACCGTACTACGATCAGTACATTCAGAGATCTTGGTACTGCCTTCGTCCAACAATACAAGTACAATTTGGACATGGCACCCGACAGAGATTAACTCAGATCAATGTCGCAAAAGGACAAGGAAACCTTTAAGGAGTATGCTCAAAGGTGGCGTGAAATTGCCGCTCAAATTTGTCCACCTCTTGAGGAAAAAGAGATGACAAAAATCTTCTTAAAGACCTTAAGCTCATTTTACTATGACCGAATGGTTGCCAGTGCACCCAGTGATTTCACCGAAATGGTCGGCATGGGTGTACATCTTGAGGAAGCCGTCCGAGAAGGACGTTTGGTAAAAGACACTGGATCAACGAGCGGTACTAAAAAATACGATAGTGCTCTCCCTAAGAAAAAAGAGCAAGATATTGGGAATATCTCTCTCGGAAAGCAAAGGCGACGTTATCAGCCAGTAGCAACTGTTATTCCTGCTATCGGCCCCGCGCCTGTTCCTATGTATCAACCTCAGATTGTGCAGAGCCAACCTGACCAACAAAGGACACAACAGCCTCTTCAGCAGGCTCGTCCTCCATATAACAACAACCGTACAACACGGCCACCAGGATTTGATCCTATACCTGTAACGTACGCAGAACTATTTCCGTTACTGCTAGCCAAGGGGCACATCCAGACTAAGTCTCCCCTTTCAGTTCTGGAAAATCTGCCTTTCTGGTTTAAGGTGGATCAAACATGCCCTTATCATCAAGGAGGTTCAGGGCATAACATTGAGACTTATCTCAATTTCAAATCCGACGTGCAAAAGCTTGTTAGGAACGGGCTCTTATCTTTCAAAGATACGAATCCTAATGTTCTTACGAACCCGCTGCCTCAACACGAGAAAGCTGCAGTCAATCTGATTGAGAAAGAGACTAACAATGTCTATCAAATTCATGATGTACTCTTATTGGGGACCAATCTGGTCAAGATGCATTGTAGACAGAGTGTATATGGCCATGTGCCACCTCATAACTATCACCAGTGTGATATCTGCTCTAAAGATAACCAAGGATGTTCGGTAGTGCAATCAGCTCTACAGGAACAAATGGATCTTGGATGGATCCAGGAGCACCGAGTTCATGGAGTTAACATGGTCTCTACGAATTCTAACGTCATTCAAAACCACGACATCCGTGTGATGAATGTCAACTTGGTGGCGATGCACTCAAGGCAAAGCCAGTATCATAATCTGCCGCGGCACGATTACAGTTCCTGTCTGATTTGCTCGGTAAACAAACAGGGATGCTCTTTCATACAAGAGGCCCTCCAGCGTCAGATGGATCTTGGATGGATCCAAGACTACCATGATAGGAACTCCTATCAAATCAACATGGTTCAGATCTTTGACATCCGCGTGATGAATACCAACCTAGTAGAGTTACATGCTGAGCAGGTCCGACTCGGATTCTTAATATCACATGATTATCAAAGCTGTAAAGCGGGTTGCGAAAACGATCGAGGTTGTACCCTTGTCCAGGAGGCACTTCAGCACTTGTTAAATCACTAGTGGATGCCAATCTATATGGATGAAGATACTCAGCAGATTAGTATCAATAACAGGAATCCTACTCGTCGTCAAAGTCAGGATGTCCGATCAATGGAAGGTAACCTAGTGAGGTTACATTGTATTCAAAGTGGGCGTGGCCAGGTGCCACCACAAACTATGACAGTTGTAGCGTCTGTTCGGAAAGTAACCAAGGGTGTTACCTTGTGAGAGCAGCTCTTCAGGGTCAGGTCGATCATGGAGAAATTCATCCATATCCAGGTTCAGGACCCATCATTTGGTCGCCGAACTACCTTGCCGATCAAGTTGAGGATGTTGTCACGATCTCTGGTCATCACAGGACCAGGGATGTTTTTACCATCATCCCTCTACTTGTCGAATCTAGAGTTCCCAACCGGGAACGAATCAAGGTTACTTATGATGGTCAGAAAAATCAGAAGGTTCCCATAGTCATCTATCTACCGGGGCCACTACCGTATGAATCAGCTAAGGCAATCCCTTACAAATACGGTGCAACAACAATTGAGAATGGAAGGGAAATTCCATTACCCTCCGTCGTGAATATTGCAGACGTCAGTCGTGTAACACGGAGCGGTCGAATCTTCAACCGAGGGGTTGGAGAATCCAACAAAGAAAAGGAACTTCAGACGGAAATTCCTGATCCACCAGTCGGTCAATCTAGTAATCCCGACTTTTCAAAAGACAAAGATGAGATGCTAAAGCTCATCCAAAGGAGTGAATATAACATTGTTGATCAACTGTTACAGACTTCTTCAAAGATCTCAGTATTATCACTGTTACTCAGTTCAGAAGCACACAGAGAGGCTCTACAGAAAGTCTTGGAGCAAGCCTTCATGGAACAGGATGTAACAATCAGACAATTCGATAGCATTGTCTCTAACATCACTTCCTGCAATAATTTGGGATTTAGTGATGAGGGATTACCTGAAGAGGGTCGTCGTCATAACATGGCGCTTAATATCACAGTTAACTGCCAGGGCGATGCTTTAGCCAACGTACTGGTAGACACAGGGTCAGCCCTGAATGTTATGCCGAAGTCCACTTTGACGCAATTATCATTTAAGGGCCCTCCGATGAGAGTCAGCGAGGTCGTCGTCAAAGCATTCGACGGATCCAGAAAAACAGTTATCGGCGAAGTGGATTTTCCCATAACTATTGGTCCTCACACTTTCCAAATCAATTTCCAGGTCATGGACATCCGGGCAACATACAGTTGTTTATTAGGAAGACTTGGATACATCAGGCTAGAGCGGTCACTTCGACCCTCCACCAAAAGCTAAAGTTCGTCAAGAACGATCAACTTGTCACGGTTTGTGGGGAACAAGCCTTGCTTGTGAGTAACTTATCATCATCTGCTTGTGTAGAAGCCGAGGAGGTTATTGGAACTCAGTTCCAAGCACTATCGGTGAGCAAGAACGATCAATCCGAAGAAGGAACTTCAATTTCTTCATACAAAGATGCTATCAAAGCGGTCGAGAGTACCGATACGACAGGATGGGGACGGCTTGTCATTCCTATTGACAATAAAACAAAGAAGGGTCTTGGTTTTTCTGCAACCTGTACCCAGACAGCCGCCAATGATGAAAGTCTTCATCCCCTTCAAAACTTCTTCCACAGTGGAGGTTTTCTTCACCCAGTGTCTCAAACAGTTCATGCTATCAATGAGGAAGATCCCTCTGACACAGATGAAGAATGGAAGTCCTACCTTAACAAGGACGGCTATATGTCTCAGGAAGAGGTGCATATGCCTTTTTGCTTTCCTACAGAAAGTCCGAGATTTATACCAAGATCAGATGTCGAAATGATCTACGGAGATTGTGATCCGGAAGGATGCCGTGCTCCGCCAAATTCATTAGAGGAGGACACTCTGATGAAAGACAACTTTGGCCGCAATTACTATGGCCCGATGGATGGCCTGCCAATGTGGCAGCCTTATCCAGGAAACTTGGGGCAAGAAAGTCAGCCGAGTAATGAAACTCAGCTGACCATCATTGAACAGAATACTTGTGTCCCCACCATGTCATGGGATCAACATTCAGGTCATTCGGAAACTACTCAACATGAAGATGAATTCGCAACGTTCACAGGACTAGAATTCATCAACTATGCTTTTCCTGAGGTCAACGTCATTGAGAGGGATGACTTCTCCAGTTCCAAAGAAGTTTGGGACACTCTGGGAGAACCAAGTGGAAAATACGACTTTATGGTCAAGTACACTGCTCCCGAAAGCTCTCGTATCAGGCTCGAAGACATCCAGCCAACTGGATGGGGAGATACAGCTGAGAGCACCAATGCTATGCAAAATGCAACAGAGGAATCCTCCTACGACAATTCTTCTTGGGAGACAGATTCCAATGATCCTGCTCCACCAGAAATCAACGTCATTTCTGAAGACAAATCAAGGAAGGTGCCTGACTTTGTGATTCACCGAGGAGTTCGCCGCCAATGGGTTGTTGTCGAGGTTCCGAAGGTCGTTCATCAGTCAAAGTAATTGCCATCTTTAACCTTTCACCCTGCCCAGGTGAAACGGATGTTTTGATAGGGCTCGTTTTCTGTAAATTTCCCTCTTCGCTTTGCCCAAAGCGACAGAGTTTTGTTTTATAGGGCTGTAGTTTCAAGATTCGACTTGTTCATTAATAAAATAACGTCGTTCTGTAATTTCCGCATTAATTGTTGTTTTCTCTTTTTACTTTTTCAGAAAATGGTAATCCTAAAAAACGTTCAATAATAAAAACAAGCAGTAAAATCAAAACACTGCACACACTTGCATTTTCTCTATCTCTTCTAAACACGAATCATCGCGTCATGCAGATTGCTTGTTTTAAACCCCGTTGAAACATACGATCCGATGCCTTCTTCCAACTTTGAGTTCCCGGTATTCGAGGCTGAAGAAGAAAATGACAACGAAGTTCCAGAAGAGATCTCCCGACTACTCAGACAAGAGGAAAGGTCCATCGAACCTCACAAAGAGCCGTTGGAAACGGTAAACTTGGGTTCAGAAAAAGAGAGAAAAGAAATCAGGATCGGAGCATTGCTTAGTCCAACTGCCAGAGAGGGTTTGATAAAGCTTCTCAAAGAATTCCCCGATGTGTTCGCTTGGTCCTATCAGGATATGCCAGGGTTGGATACCAGCATCGTGGAACATCACTTACCGTTGAGATCGGAATGTCCGCCAATAAAGCAAAGGTTGAGACGCACTCACCCGGACATGGCCATCAAAATCAAGGAGGAGGTACAAAAACAGATCGACGCGGGTTTCCTCGCTACATCTGAATATCCTCAATGGCTAGCCAACATCGTACCCGTTCCCAAAAAGGACGGAAAGGTCAGAATGTGTGTTGATTACAGAGATTTGAACAAGGCAAGTCCAAAGGACGACTTTCCTTTACCACACATTGACATGCTGGTAGACAGCACAACAAAGTTCAAAGTATTCTCCTTCATGGATGGATTCTCGGGCTATAACCAGATCAAAATGGCGCCGAAAGACATGGAGAAAACTTCGTTCATTACCCCATGGGATACCTTTTGTTACAAGGTAATGCCGTTCGGTTTGAAGAATGCCGGGGCAACCTATCAAAAGGCCATGACTACTCTGTTTCATGACATGATACACAAAGAAATCGAGGTATATGTCGATGATTTGATTGCAAAATCAAGAACAGAGGATGAGCACGTTGAACATCTGTCAAAATTGTTCGAACGTCTAAGAAAATTCAAGCTCCGCTTGAATCCCAACAAGTGCACCTTCGGTGTCCGTTCGGGGAAACTACTAGGGTTCATTGTCAGCCAGAAAGGGATTGAAGTTGATCCTGACAAGGTCAAGGCCATTCAAGAAATGCCTTCTCCGAAAACTGAAAAACAAGTCAGAGGATTCTTGGGACGTTTGAACTACATCTCCAGATTCATATTCCTTATGACCGCGACATGTGCGCCGATTTTCAAGTTACTAAAAAAGAACCAGGATTGCGTTTGGTCAGAAGACTGCCAAACCGCCTTCGACAGTATCAAGGAATATCTGTTGAATCCTCCGATTCTATCACCTCCAGTGGAAGGAAGACCACTAATCATTTACCTCACAGTCCTAGAGGACTCAATGGGATGTGTACTTGGCCAACAAGACGAAACTAAAAGGAAAGAATCTGCCATTTACTATCTGAGCAAGAAGTTTACCGACTGCGAAACTCGGCACACAATGCTTGAAAAAACTTGTTGCGCTTTGGCTTGGGCAGCCAAACGTCTTCGCCAGTACATGATTCGTCATACTACTTGGTTGGTCTCCGAAATGGATCCAATCAAGTACGTTTTCAAAAAACCTGCTCTCACAGGAAGGATTGCCCGTTGGCAGATGTTACTATCAGAATATGACATAGAGTACCACGCTCAGAAAGCCGTTAAAGGAAGTATTTTAGCCGATCATTTGGCTCATCAACCAATTGACAATCAAGAATCAATCGGGTTTGACTTCCCAGACGAAGATGTCATGTATCTAAAAATGAAAGATTGCGATGAACCGCTACCCAGTGAAGGGCCAGAACCAGGTTCCCAGTGGAGACATATCTTTGACGGAGCAGTCAATCATTATGGAAATGGAATTGGGGCAATCATTGTTACCCCTCAGGGTTCCCACATTCCTTTCGCTGCCAGACTTACGTTCAAATGTACGAACAACGAGGCCGAATACGAAGCATGTATCATGGGTCTCGAAGAAGCGATTGATTTAAGGATCAAAAACTTGGACGTATACGGCGACTCAACCTTGGTTATCAACCAGATAAAAGGAGATTGGAACACATACCAATCAGGATTGATTCCTTACAAAGACTATGCAAGGAGGTTGTTACCCTTCTTCAACAGAGTCGACTTTCATCACATCCCTCGTGATGAGAATCACATGGCTGACACATTAGCCACTCTCTCTTCCATGATTAGTGTAGGTCGATGGAATGACATACCTAAGATCGACATAATGCGCCTTGAACGGCCCGCTTACATCTTCGCGATTGAAGCAGTCATAGACGACAGACCTTGGTATCATGATATCAAATGCTTCCTTCAGAAACAAGAGTACCCATCTGGGGTACTCAGAAAAGATAGGAAAACCCTCAGAAGATTGGCTGGAAACTTCTTCCTGGGCGGTGACACTCTTTATAAGAGAAATTTTGACATGGTCTTGCTCCGATGCGTCGACAGACCAGAAGCAGACATGCTCATGAAAGAAATTCATGAAGGATCCTTTGGCACTCATGCCAACGGATACACAATGGCGAGAAAAATTCTCAGGGCCGGGTACTATTGGCTGACAATGGAATCCGACTGCTACAAGTACATGAGGAGGTGTCACAAGTGTCAGATATACTCCGACAAAATTCATGTACCGCCATCACATCTCAAAGTTCTTTCTTCCCCGTGGCCTTTTTCCATATGGGGAATCGACATGATTGGTATGATTGAGCCCAAGGCTTCAAACGGACATCGGTTCATCCTGGTAGCCATTGATTATTTCACCAAGTGGGTCGAAGCAGCGTCATTCGCCAATGTAACCCGACAAGTGGTGGTCCGATTTATCAAAAACAATATCATCTGCCGTTATGGTGTTCCGAGCGAGATCATTACTGATAATGGATCTAACTTGAACAATAAGAAGATGAAAGAGTTGTATGCAGAGTTCAAGATCGAACACCATAACTCATCTCCCTACCGACCCAAGATGAACGGAGCGGTAGAAGCGGCTAACAAGAACATCAAGAAGATCGTTCAAAAGATGGTTGTAACCTATAAAGATTGGCACGAAATGCTACCCTTTGCTCTTCACGGTTATCGAACATCTATCCGCACTTCAACAGGGGTAACCCCTTTCTCTCTAGTATATGGCATGGAAGCAGTGCTCCCCATAGAAGTAGAGATCCCATCAATCCGGGTATTGATGGAAGCTAAGCTCACCGAAGCTGAATGGTGTCAAAGTCGACACGACGAACTGAACCTGATCGAAGAGAAGAGAATCACGGCACTATGCCATGGTCAGTTATATCAACAGAGAATGAAAAGGGCGTTCGACAAAAAGGTCCGACCTCGTATTTTCAAAAAATGAGACCTCGTGCTTAAGAAGATACAATCATTTCTCACTGACTCTCGGGGAAAATGGACCCCAAATTATGATGGCCCCTATGTGGTCACAAAAACTTTCTCAGGCGGCGCCTTGAGACTTGCAACCATGGACGGAGAGGAGTTTTCCTACCCCACGAATGTTGATGTAGTCAAGAAATACTTCGCCTAAAACTAAAAAAAAACGTCTCGGTGGATTGAAAACCCGAAAGGGCGGTCCAGGCAAAAGTTAGAGACATGAAAAAAAATCATCCCGATGGATTGGAAATCTCATAGTACAATCCAGGCAAAAATTAGGGATAATGGCAAGTAACTATGTTCAATAGAGGCAAGTCCCTCAGCAGCAGTTATAGCATCATCTATCGGAGGAAATCTCCAGTCAAAGGTCATCTTCGACGGAAGCTCAGGATGCCCCAAACTCAAAGTTGGTAGAAGGATAGTGGTCGTTATGTTTCAACGTAGCCCTTTTCCCTGTAAATTACCATTTTCTAACTTTGTATATACTCTTTGGAATCACGCGTTTGGCTGATCTCCATCTTATCAATAAAATTTGAGCCCTTGTGCTTTTGTTTGTAATTCTTGTTTGTTTTAGCTTTACAGAACGACGTTGTTTAACTTAATCAGCGATTCTTGAAATAAAACGAAAATGAATTTACTTGTTAAAACTTTTTCTGCTATTAAAATAAAGATGGCAATTTCTTTTGACTGTTGAACATCAGAAGAACATCGATTGCTTCTCCCGAAGTAAGCGAACTTCAAAGTGCAGAATCAAAGTACTCCTTCTAAGCCAGTATGCCTGAATGAAGGGATCAACTGTGTCAGAGACCTTGTTTCGTCTGACACGCCTCGGCCGAGGTCTCATCTCCTAAGCCCGATCAACATAGCTCCCAACGGGACTATTTCTCCTAAGCAAGGTGGAATTGCTATTTTGAACCAACGGTACTTCTTCGCCCCGCGATGGCCGAGTATCCAATTGTGTTCATCCATTAGTCTGTATGTCGCGTCTGTTTTGTCAGCATATACATACATACTTCATGCATTTTATTTGCGTTTGCATTTCGTATTGCATCACTATCACTTGAGTCGGTCTTGTCCCCTAGTGTTAAACAGTTTTCTCAATCGAGTTTGTCAGTTATTTCCTCGTCAGGAAGTGTTGCGTCTGCACAATCTCGCCACCAGTGTATCTTTAGATCAGAGTCGGCACTTGGCCACTTTGATAACTTGAACCTCTAAAAATCCAGAGAAAACTTTCAATAAACATCACTCTTCGCCATTGAAGATGATATCCTTGCTTTCCCGGATTAAGGAAAATCCACAGAGAAAGCCTCGTGATCAGAGATTCGGCAGCACGCCAGTTTTGCTCCGAAAAACCACTGATGAGATGGTCATCGGCACCTCAAAATTGGATCCCATCATATGGCATTTCTCCGAGAAGATCCTGAGAAAAGTATGATGTAACCCCAAACGAAAACAGTCTCTCAAGAGACTCGCTTTCCCCAGTAGAATCGACAAATGGCGTCTCCAAAACAAGAGAAGTTTGTGTACCTCTACAATTCAGACGAATGGGTTCCCCAGCAAGTCTGACATCAAAACTTTTTCCACTCAAATGGCATCTCCCCAGGAAAATTCGGCGAGAAGTTTGAAGGAAAGCCGCTACGAATAGCGTCCCTTGTCAGTAAAGTTTATTGACAAAAGAAACTAAGACCAGTTCCTTGGTAAGAAACCAGGATCGAGGGGAAGTTTAAATTAGAAACTAAGACCAGTTCTTGGTAAGAAACCAAGATCGAGGGGAAGTTTAAATCAGAAATGAAGACCAGTTCTTGGTAGAAAACCAGGATCGAGGGGAAGTTTAAATCAGAAACTAAGACCAGTTCCTTGGTAGGAAACCAGGATCGAGGGGAAGTTTATTTCAAAAGAGACTGAGACCAGTTCCTTGGCTGAAGACCAGGATCGAGGGGAAGTTTACCTTTTCTAAGCATAATTGCTTAGTTAAAGAAGATGAATGCGTAAGCTACCATTCATAACCACCATCAAAATTTCGGATATTCTGATATTTAATCCTCTTGCACCCCGAATGCTCGAATACCTTCGTCATTCATACCTTCGGGTCCAAGAAGATTAAATAGGGGCATCTGTAATACCCCAAATTTTGACCACTTAGATTTCCCATCATTGTGAAAATCATCATCACAATATGGATGAACCATCATGCTTCATCAGTCTCCCCAAAGATGGGTGAGCATCCAATACAATCAAAATTAGGGTTTCAAGCCCTCTCTGAGTGCTTAGACAAAGGATCAATCAAGAAATGACATGATCTTCAACTTGTCTAATCTCTTAAAAATCCACAATGGATCAGAAAGGACTCCCACTTCAAGGATTAAGCACAAGGCTGCTCCCTTCTAGGTGGATCAAGTCTCAAGATCGACAGTGTCACCAAATTAGGGTTTTGGTCGACCAGGGCCTCCAGATGGAAATTTTCATCTGGGCACAAGGCAATGATCCAAAACATGACCTAATATGCTTCATGGAACCTCATGAACTCATGCATCAAGTCAATTTTGCCTCAGGGGATGCATTCATCAAAAATCAGGAATTAGGGTTTCTTGACCTAATTCACCCCTAAGTTGACTTTTGGGACAAACCATGAGCCAAGACCTCAAGAGATCATTTGAGGGTCTCTAATACACCATATTGATCCATTTGAAACAATGGATTGATCCAAGAACCTTGAGCAACAAGTCTCATTTTCATCTGCACCACAATTATGGTTTTTAGAGAAAAGTCAACTGTAACTTTGACTTTTGACCAAGACATGCTCCCAAACCCTAATACATGATTGAATATACCATATGACACCCATGTAACATGTCCATCAAGTTTGATTTAGGTCAAGGACATGATTTCCTGAAGAATTGCACAGTTTGGAATTCATCTGATAAAAAGTCAACTGTGCACAAAAGTCAACTTTGACTTTTTGAGATTTTTCACCAAAATGGATTTTTAACCCTAAAATGATGTTAATGTATGATTTGAATCATCATTCATCAAGAAAAATCAAGAAAAGTGAGATAACTTGTAAAAGGGGTAACCATAAAACTTAGAAATTTTTCTAAGTTAAAAATAAAGTGGAAAAGGTACCAACTTTGGAGGACCATAACTCCTAAACCACAAGGCCATTTTTTCTCATCCAAAGATGGATTTGTAGCCCTCATTATCACCTACAAAAACTTCAACTACAAGTCATTCCAATTCATTAAGGATTTTGAGTTATGGAGTGATCAAAGTGGATGAAAAGTGAAAATGTCACTTTTTCCAACACTTAGTGAAATTTTCACTAAGTCAGATTCTGCTTCACTTTTTGCCAAATGTAGGGGGATTTTTCACTTGGAATCAAAAGAGATCAAAACCAAACTTGTTCAAACAGTTGTTCTATCATGTAAGAGCTTTCCAAAATGGCCAAGAACATTGCCAAATTCAACCTACACCATGAGATACAACATTGCCAAGTTGCCTTGCTGAAATCTGTCAAGGCAAGGCAGAATTTGCACTTTGGCTCGATTTGCCAAAATCAGCCAATTCCAATTGCTCCAATCCACTTGGACACCTCAGAGGATTGAATCCAAAGGGGACAATCACTGAGCCAAGCCTCCAAGGTCCAAGGAACAAGGAATAGCATGTTGAACCTAGAGTTGCCAAAATAGGGACAAGACTTTAAATTTGGAATGAGGCATTCAATGGAACCATCAAGGTGGCATGGACTGAGCCATTCTCATCTAAAATCAGTCAAGACTTATCCAAGACCAAGGGGACCAAAGCTCTGTGCCCTAACCTTTAGTCAATGGCTAGAGGAGACTTTCATTTCCATTGGCCAACATTGAGAAAACCTACTTACCAGCTGCCATGCACTATTCCTTGCAAAACAAACTTGCTCTACTATAAATAGAGCTCAATTGTGGTCAGTTTAAGTACACCAAAGCCATCTAATAGATGCTTTCCTCAAAATCTCTTTCTCTTGGCAAAAATGCCTTTCTTAGCAAGGTAGCTATCGGGTTTTGAGTTTGAGAGCAATTCTGCACAAACCAATCACTCACACACCTCACATACATCACATATGAGCTGATCAAACACTCACATAACTTCTGAAACATCAATTTCATGAAATCACCAGCTGGTTGCTCAAATTTTCAAACAAGGTGCAGCTGAGATGCCATAAACTGATCCAGTCCATTTCAATTCAATCCAAGTGTTCAAACACACTCCATATGGTGTAGGGAAGCTGTCCAGATCATCACAACTTGTCTGTAACACCTCCAACTCAAAATCACATCTGCTCTTGCTGTCACGACTTGGAGGTAAGCACATACTTGGTCATCTCTCAATCTATGCATATTTCCTCGCACAATAATTTGGCCATATGTTCATAATCATGCATGGAATGTTTTCCCTCAATTAATTGCATTGTTTGAATCGTGTATCAAAAATCCTAGCCTTCATGCAGAAATTAGGGTTCTTGAGGTTTCTTCGTGATTTCTTGTTGTATGTTTAATTTAAATGAAATTAAAGTACATAGACATGATCGTGAGGTTGAGACGAGCATAATGATATGTGGATTACATGATATGATTACGTATGCATGGAGATTGGATAGAAAACGCAAATCTGAGAAACCAAGAACACGCGCGTGTTCTTCAGCTGTTCTTGGCGCCATTTTTGAATAATTTGAATATTTGAATTTTGTGATTTTGTTTAATTGATTCAAAAATTAATTTCTCTCTGAGTTTTAATGATTTTGAGTTGATTCTTTTTTTAATAATTCACAAAAATGTTAAAATATTTTATTTTATCAAATAATCCCAAAAATATTATTTATTTCATATAATTAATATTTTTGTAAAGAATTAATATTTTGATTGTTTTTGGCATTTTAAATATTTTTTCTACATTGATTTTGCAACTTTTAATGCTTTCTAATTATTTTGTAGGTCAATACTTAATTTTTGAAGCATTAATCCAAGATCACAATTTGTTTTCCATGTGTTAAACAATTTTTGATCATTTTAATTGAATTTTTATTCAATTAAATACATTTTGAAAACAAATTAGGGTTTTGGATTAATTCAACCCTCATAAATCATTTTCAAAACACTTTGGGCCTCTATTAGAGTGTAAGACCCAACCCCCTTTTTTGACCAAATCATCTTTGGGCCTCACTTATTGTATAAGTCCCGATACCTTAAAAAAACAAACGGCGCGATCGTCGCCTTTTCAAAAATCATTTGGGCCTACCCTCGAGTAGTAAGACCCATTTATTTTTCTTTAAAACTTTTTGGGCCTCTTGAGAGAGTGTGAGACCCATCCCCCCTTGTACAAAAACTTTTTGGGCCTCACTCATTGTATAAGTCCCTCTGTACGAGTAAACGGCGCGATCGTCGCCCGTTTAAAAATAAAAACCATTTGGGCCTACCCTCGTGTTATAAGCCCCACTCTTTTCTTTAAACCTTTTGGGCCTCTTGAGAGAGTGTAAGACCCATCCCTTTGTACAGAAAACCTTTTTGGGCCCCAGTCACTTGTATAAGTCCCGCTGTACAAAGTCAAACAGTGCGCTCACTGATAAAACCCTGGGCCTCTCCTTGAGCTGTAAGCCCCAAATCTTTCTTTTTTCAAAGCACTTTCTCCTTTGATTTTGAATATACTGTTGTTTTTAATCTTTCTTTGTTGAACAACTAACCAAACAGCATGGAAGCACTACAACCGAGTAAGTGGTTATCGCTTTCATTTACTGCTTTCATATATATAACTGTATTGTGGGGCTGCTCACTGTAAGTCTCCTTTCATAAACTCATATCTACTGTGTAATAATAGTATAGATATTTCAAGTTTCCCCGGCAACTACGTCTAGAACTAGGTGACGCCGTTTCACTTATTCGTAGAAATAGACGCCTAGATCCCCAATAGGAGCACCAGATACAGTCTTCTCTTCGGCTGTCCTCCTTAGGAATCGTCAAGAAGCTCTACTCCCCAAGATGAATGTATTCTCCGTGAATGGCGTCTTTGAGTTTCTTCCCAATTCTCGAACTTTCCTGACTTGATCTATTCCTTGTGGATAGCTTGCCTTGAATGTCTCGGGGTTTGGGTACCCACTACGGTCATAATCTTGGACCTTAACTAAGGAACCCTCTTTAAAAGTTAAAAGTCGCTGGATAGTAAACCTCGCACGTTTACCAGTGGTTTTCATCTTTAAAAGAGTTATCTCTCCTAATGGAAAGGAGATGATAGACCCACGGGCTTCTTAAAAGCATCGGCCTCCTCTTGGGCATTATTCAAGGACACTACGCCTTCTTAGAAGTATTCACAGCCTCCTCTTAGGCTTCGTATAATGATCTCTGTAACGCCCCAGTTTTGCCAATTTTATTTTATTGAGTCTTTTGATTATTTTATTATTATTTTATTTTATTTTCGACTTTTATGTGAAAATATGTTATTTTTTGTCGTGATTATATTTTATCGCGTTTCGGGAACATTTGCGGGATATTTGAGTGTAGGGGTATTTTGGACATTTCATAGATATTTTTACTAAGTTAGACTAGAAAAGAAAATAGAAAAGAAAAAGGAAAGAAAAATAGAGAGAAAGAAAGAAGGGAAAAGAGAAGAAAAGAGGAGAAGAGAGAAAATTGGAGAAAAAGTGTGAAAATCATCAAGATCAATTCCTAGAATCGAATTAAATCGGGTAAGGGTGCGAAACTCGATTATTGTATAATTGTATATGATTATGTATGTGTGTTTGTGATTGATGTTGGATTGATTTGGAGAAAATTAGTCAAGATCATTTTTGGAAAAATTGAGTAAGAATTGATTTAAATGTGTTAGAACTTGTGTTGAATGTGTTTAGATTGTCTATACATGTTTGATAGGTATTATTACACTTCCATTTGCTGTTTTTCTGAGATTTGGATGATGAATTGGAGGTTTTTGGGTGGAAAATCGTGGAACAAATTATGCAGGAATTTTTCTGGTTTTTCCAGGTCATACGCGTATGGGGCATGTTCATACGCGTATGGACCTTGGCAATACGCGTATGGGGGGCGAGTCATGGGCCAATACGCGTATGAGATGTTGTTTTTCCCGGCCATCTGTCCATTTGCGTATGATACGCGTAGCATTTCAGGGCAATACGCGTATGAGAGAGGGCATTACGCGTATGGGTTTTTACACGTGATCTTTGGGAAAATGAGCCTCTGCTCATACGCGTATGGCTCATGGTGGTACGCGTACGGGCAGAGCTTTTGCAAAATGTGACTTTTCAAAATATCGTTTTTCGTTTTCGTTCGTAACTTTTGATCCGTTTGTCCGATTTTTACATTCTTGGTATCGTTGCGTAGCTATTGAGCAGTACTTTATTGTTATGATGATTTTGGAATTTTTAGCCGATTTAATTATGTCAGAAAGTCGGGGATAGTGTCGATTGTTGACTTTTGTCGTTATACTTGTACGTAATTGAGGTATATTGTGCAAGGTGTTGTTGTATGATGTAAATGCATGTGTTTAGATGATGTTGTGGTGATTTGTGGCCGTATGGAAATTAAATGCATTGTTTTGGGCATAAGTGCAGAGTGTGGTTTTATCGATGAATGAATGTATGTATGCGTGCATATTGAATGTCATGGGTCATTGTATGCCAAGCATCATAGTGTGCATTGTGGAAACGTCCTGAGTGACGGTTTGATTCCCGAGGGGAATATGCTATAACATCGTGTGCCTCGAAAATATGAGGCGCTGCCTGAGGACCTAAAGCGGTGGTTATAGACGATTGTGGGCTCCTTTGGAGACTTAAAGCAATCTTTAACGTCGTGTGCCTCGAAAATATGAGGCGATGCCTGAGGACCTAAAGCGACGGGTGAACATCGTAGGCTTGACGGGGAGTTACTTGAGATTCTCAGTAACGAGCGATGGTTCCAATAGTTCCTGAGTGAACTGATGATGAGACATGAGACATGGGAAGTCGGTACCGCATGGCATGTGCATAGAGTCGTTGTGTCGGTCTATGTGCATTGCATAAATCATGAATTAAAAGTGTGTGAATTTGTGAATGTGATTGATGATTGTATGGTATATGTGTGGTGTGTAATGGTATTCGATGCTTGAGAATTATGCGGTATTATGTTATATGTGGTTATGGTGAGAATGTGTTACTTGTACATTTTTGTGTTTATATATATAATTTTATTCAATTATATTATGGTTGTTTTTCTCACCCTTCTGCTATTTTATAACGCTCTATGAGGCGTTGCAGATTAGAGTTGCTGGAGGTATTCTTTTTGTGAAGCTTTGCGTCTTCATTCTTTTGTCGGTCGGCTCTGATATGTGACTCCGGGTAGCTAGGGTGGCCGTTTGCGATTATTTTGTATATCGGATGATATATTTTGGTTGTATATGTATAACTGGATGTATGACAGACATGTTTATATGTATATATGTATATGTGTTATTCAGATTTTAGATCTTTCCGCTTTAATTCTAATTTCTGAAAAGTGGGTGTAAGGAACGAAGTTTCCTCTGTATGATTGCTACCCCACAGTTGCATATCATTATGGGCAGGTGTTGCATGTTATGCTATGTTTGGTTACTTTGATGTGATTCCCCTTTCTATGCCGCGAATTCAAATGTACTCTGACGAAATTTCAAATTTTCTTTTACCGCCTTAATTGTGTGTTTTTGGGGGTATAGATTGGGGGCGTCACATTAAGTGGTATCAGAGCCAGTCCATGTCAGTTGTGTCTGTTGTGTCTGTTGTGTCTGTCATATTGTGCGAGTTGTGTTGGACGAGTTGTTGTTTAACCATAGTTTCTGTTTTGGACGAATAGAATATGGCAGGTCGTAATGATGCTGCTTTGGCTGCTGCGATGGAAGCGATGGCACGAGCTGTGCAGGGTGCACCGAATGCTGCAGGAAATGATGAGTTTAGAAAGAATAAGCCACCGGTCTTTAAAGGGAAACATGATCCGGATGGTGCACAGTTGTGGTTGAAAGAGATTGAGAGGATTTTTAGGGTAATGGATTGTGATGACGATGATGTTAAGGTGAGGCTGGGCACTCATATGTTACACGAAAAGGCTGATGACTGGTGGGTCAGTACTCGTCAGGTGTTGGAAGCTGAGGAGGAGGAAGAAGAGATCACTTGGGAGGTGTTTAGCCGAGAGTTTCTAAGGAAGTATTTTCCCGAGGATGTCCGAGGAAAGAAGGAGATTGAGTTTTTAGAGCTAAAACAAGGTAATATGTCGGTTATTGACTATACTGCTAAGTTTGTGGAACATGTGCAGTTTTATCCTCATTATGTGGAAGCGACTGCTGAATTTTCAAAGTGTGTAAAGTATGAAAGTGGGTTGCGTCCTGAGATAAAGCAGGCTATTGGATATCAGAGGATTCGAAGGTTTGCTGATTTGGTGGAATGCTGTAGGATTTATGATGAAGATAGTAAGGCCCGTTCTGCTCACTATAAAAGTGTAAGTGACAGGAAAGGGAAGCAACAGTTCCGTGGTGGACCGTATGTGTCACCGGCTGATAAAGGTAAACAAAGGAGTACTTTTGATCGTAGGTCAGGTGGAGGTGGTATGTCTAATTCTCCTAGGTGTTTTAAATATGGTGAATTGGGTCATCGCCAGATGGAATGTAGGAAGAAAGTGGATAAGTGTTCTAATTGTGGCGGTATCGGACATGTTTTAGCTGATTGTAAAAGGAAGAATGTGGTGAAATGTTACAATTGTGGGGAACCTGGTCACATTAGCTCGAAGTGTCCGAATCAGAAGAAAGCTCAGACTAGTGGGAAAGTGTTTTCATTGGCGGGAACTCAGACTTCAAGTGCTAATCGTCTGATAAGAGGTACTTGCTTTATTAATAATATGCCTTTAATTGCTATTATTGATACTGGAGCGACTCATTCGTTTATTTCGTCTGAGTGCGCGAAGAGTCTGAATCTTGTGTTGTCTGTGATGGATTTTGAGATGGTTATTGATACTCCAGCGATGGGGTCAGTAACTACTTCTTTAGTGTGTTTGAGTTGTCCTTTGACCATTTATGGTAAAGACTTTGCGATGGATTTGGTGTGTTTACCATTGGAAGGTTTAGATGTGGTGTTGGGAATGAATTGGTTGCAATTCAATCGGGTGCACATTGATTGTTATCATAAGCTTGTAAGGTTTCCTTCTCTTGAGGAAGGCGAAGACTCGAGTTTCTTATCTACCAAAGAGTTGAAGAAACTTTTGGCGGATGAAGCTCAGTTGTTTAGATTATTTGCATCTTTGACTGTGGATAGTCAAGTTTCATTGGAGGTGTTTCCTGTTGTGTGCGAATTTCCTGAGGTGTTTCCTGATGATATTTCAGATGTACCGCCAGAGAGAGAAGTTGGATTTTCGATAGATCTAGTTCCTGGTACTAGACCTGTTTCTATGGCACCTTATAGAATGTCGGCATCTGAATTGGTGGAGTTGAAAAAGCAGTTAAATGAGTTGTTGGAAAAGAGGTTCGTGAGGCCAAGTGTTTCTCCTTGGGGTGCTCCAGTTTTGTTAGTGAAAAAGAAAGATGGGAGTATGCGATTATGTATTGATTATCGCCAATTGAACAAAGTGACGATTAAGAACAAATATCTGCTTCCAAGGATTGATGATCTGATGGATCAGTTGGTTGGTGCTTGTTTATTTAGTAAGATTGATTTGAGATCGGGTTATCATCAAATAAGAGTGAAAGAAGAGGATATTCAGAAGACGGCCTTTAGAACACGGTACGGTCATTATGAATATTCGGTGATGCCGTTCGGGGTTTCTAATGCGCCTGGTGTGTTTATGGAATACATGAATCGTATTTTCCACGAGCATTTGGATCGTTTTGTGGTGGTGTTTATTGATGATATTTTAATCTATTCTAAGTCTCGGGAAGAACATGCAGAGCATTTGCGTATTGTTTTGCAGGTTTTGAAGGAAAGGAAGCTTTTTGCCAAATTGTCCAAGTGTGAATTCTGGTTGTCTGAGGTGAGTTTTCTTGGGCACGTAATTTCAGGTAATGGTATTGTTGTGGATCCATCTAAAGTAGAAGCAGTTCTACAATGGGAGGCTCCTAGATCCGTTACTGAAATTCGAAGCTTTTTGGGTTTGGCTGGTTATTACCTGAGGTTCATTGAAGGTTTTTCTAAGCTAGCTCTTCCTTTGACGCAGTTGATTTGTAAGGGCAAAGCATTCATTTGGGATATTCAATGTGAAGAAAGTTTTTGTGAGCTGAAGAGAAGCTCCTATTCTGATTTTACCTGATCCTAATGAACCATTTGTTGTGTACTGCGATGCTTCTTTAATTGGTTTGGGTGGTGTTTTGATGCAGGAAGGTAAAGTTGTAGCTTATGCTTCAAGGCAATTAAGAGTTCATGAGAAAAACTATCCTACTCATGATCTTGAATTAGCGGCTGTGGTTTTTGTGTTGAAGATTTGGAGGCACTATCTCTATGGTGCGAGGTTCGAAGTCTTTAGTGATCATAAAAGCTTGAAATATTTATTTGATCAGAAAGAGTTGAACGTGAGACAGCGGAGATGGTTGGAATTCTTGAAAGACTACGACTTTGGCTTAAATTACCATCCTGGTAAAGCTAATGTGGTAGCCGATGCATTGAGCCGGAAATCGTTGCATATGTCCGCATTGATGGTGAAAGAGTGGGAACTTTTGGAGTCGTTTAGAGACTTGAGTTTGGTATGTGAAGTGACTTCGGTTAGTGTAAGGCTTGGAATGTTGAAGGTTGCTAATGAATTTTTGTTGTCGGTTAGTGAGAAACAAAAGCTGGATTTGAAATTCGTTGATTTGATGAGGAATGAGAATGTGGATTTCAAGGTGGATAATTTTGGTGTTTTGAGATTCCGTGGTCGTATTTGTATTCCTGATGATGCGGAGTTGAAAAGAATGATTTTGGAGGAAGGACACCGGAGTAATTTAAGTATTCATCTGGGTGCGAATCAGATGTACCAAGATTTGAAGATGATTTTCTGGTGGTCTGGTTTGAAAAGAGATGTGGCTCAGTTTGTGTATGCATGTTTGACTTGTCAGAAATCGAAAGTGGAACATTTGAGACCTAGTGGTTTGTTGCAACCGTTGGATATTCCTGAGTGGAAATGGGATAGCATTTCGATGGATTTTGTGACGGGATTACCGAACACTCAGCGTGGGCATAATGCTATTTGGGTGATTGTGGACAGGCTGACTAAATCGGCGCATTTTATTCCGATTGACATCAGTTTTTCTTTGGAACGGTTAGCTGAGATCTATATCAGTGTGGTTGTGAAATTGCATGGGATTCCATTGAGTATTATTTCGGATCGAGATCCTAGGTTTACATCGAGATTTTGGGAAAGTTTACAGAAGGCTTTGGGTTCTAGATTGAGGTTGAGTTCGGCTTATCATCCGCAGACGGATGGTCAGACCGAAAGAACGATTCAGTCTTTGGAGGATTTGTTGAGAGCGTGTGTTTTGGAACAAGGTGGTACGTGGGACAGTTATCTTGCATTGGTTGAGTTCACGTATAATAACAGTTTCCATTCTAGTATCGGAATGGCACCTTTTGAGGCTTTATATGGACGAAGATGTAGAACGCCGTTGTGTTGGCACGAAACTGGTGAGAGTTCTGTGGTTGGACCGAAATTAGTGCAACAGACGACGGAAAAGGTAAAGTTTATTCGTGAGAAAATGAAGGCTTCTCAGAGTAGACAAAAGAGTTATCATGATCGGAGACGGAAGGATCTTGAGTTTCAAGAGGGTGATCACGTATTTCTGAGGGTTACGCCGGTAACGGGTGTTGGTCGTGCTTTGAAATCTAAGAAGCTTACTTCTCGATTTATTGGTCCTTACCAGATATCTGCGAGAGTGGGTGCTGTAGCGTATCGTGTGGCGTTACCGCCGAATCTGTCGAATTTGCATGACGTTTTTCATGTTTCACAGCTTCGGAAGTATGTTCCCGACCCTTCACATGTGATTCCGATGGACGAGGTTGAGGTAAGAGATAACCTTACGGTCGAGACTTTACCAGTTAGTATTTTGGATCGCGAGGTGAAGCGGTTGAGGGGTAAAGAGATTGCACTTGTGAAAGTGGCGTGGGGAGGCGCTGCTGAGGGAAATTTGACGTGGGAGTTAGAGAGTAGGATGCGGGAGTCGTATCCAGAGTTGTTTGTATCAGGTAAGATTTTCGAGGACGAAAATTTCTAAGTGGGGGAGAATTGTAACGCCCCAGTTTTGCCAATTTTATTTTATTGAGTCTTTTGATTATTTTATTATTATTTTATTTTATTTTCGACTTTTATGTGAAAATATGTTATTTTTCGTCGTGATTATATTTTATCGCGTTCCGGGAACATTTGCGGGATATTAGAGTGTGGGGGCATTTTGGACATTTCATAGATATTTTTACTAAGTTAGACTAGAAAAGAAAATAGAAAAGAAAAGGGAAAGAAAAATAGAGAGAAAGAAAGAAGGGAAAAGAGAAGAAAAGAGGAGAAGAGAGAAAATTGGAGAAAAAGTGTGAAAATCATCAAGATCAATTCCTAGAATCGAATTAAATCGGGTAAGGGTGCGAAACTCGATTATTGTATAATTGTATATGATTATGTATGTGTGTTTGTGATTGATGTTGGATTGATTTGGAGAAAATTAGTAAAGATCATTTTTGGAAAAATTGAGTAAGAATTGATTTAAATGTGTTAGAACTTGTGTTGAATGTGTTTAGATTGTCTATACATGTTTGATAGGTATTATTACACTTCCATTTGCTGTTTTTCTGAGATTTGGATGATGAATTGGAGGTTTTTGGGTGGAAAATCGTGGAACAAATTATGCAGGAATTTTTCTGGTTTTTCCAGGTCATACGTGTATGGGGCATGTTCATACGCGTATGGACCTTGGCAATACGCGTATGGGGGCGAGTCATGGGCCAATACGCGTATGAGATGTTGTTTTTCCCGGCCATCTGCCCATTTGCGTATGATACGCGTAGCATTTCAGGGCAATACGCGTACGAGAGAGGGCATTACGCGTATGGGTTTTTACACGTGATCTTTGGGAAAATGAGCCTCTGCTCATACGCGTATGGCTCATGGTGGTACGCGTACGGGCAGAGCTTTTGCAAAATGTGACTTTTCAAAATATCGTTTTTCGTTTTCGTTCGTAACTTTTGATCCGTTTGTCCGATTTTTACATTCTTGGTATTGTTGCGTAGCTATTGAGCAGTACTTTATTGTTATGATGATTTTGGAATTGTTAACCGATTTATTTATGTCGAAAAGTCGGGGATAGTGTCGATTGTTGACTTTTGTCGTTATACTTGTACGTAATTGAGGTATATTGTGCAAGGTGCTGTTGTATGATGTAAATGCATGTGTTTAGATGATGTTGTGGTGATTTGTGGCAGTATGGAAATTAAATGCATTGTTTTGGGCATAAGTGCAAAGTGTGGTTTTATCGATGAATGAATGTATGTATGCGTGCATATTGAATGTCATGGGTCATTGTATGCCAAGCATCATAGTGTGCATTGTGGAAACGTCCTGAGTGACGGTTTGATTCCCGAGGGGAATATGCTATAACATCGTGTGCCTCGAAAATATGAGGCGCTGCCTGAGGACCTAAAGCGGTGGTTATAGACGATTGTGGGCTCCTTTGGAGACTTAAAGCAATCTTTACCGTCGTGTGCCTCGAAAATATGAGGCGATGCCTGAGGACCTAAAGCGACGGGTGAACATCGTAGGCCCGACGGGGAGTTACTTGAGATTCTCAGTAACGAGCGATGGTTCCAATAGTTCCTGAGTGAACTGATGATGAGACATGAGACATGGGAAGTCGGTACCGCATGGCATGTGCATAGAGTCGTTGTGTCGGTCTATGTGCATTGCATAAATCATGAATTAAAAGTGTGTGAATTTGTGAATGTGATTGATGATTGTATGGTATATGTGTGGTGTGTAATGGTATTCGATGCTTGAGAATTATGCGGTATTATGTTATATGTGGTTGTGGTGAGAATGTGTTACTTGTACATTTTTGTGTTTATATATATAATTTTATTCAATTATATTATGGTTGTTTTTCTCACCCTTCTGCTATTTTATAACGCTCTATGAGGCGTTGCAGATTAGAGTTGCTGGAGGTATTCTTTTTGTGAAGCTTTGCGTCTTCATTCTTTTGTCGGTCGGCTCTGATATGTGACTCCGGGTAGCTAGGGTGGCCGTTTGCGATTATTTTGTATATCGGATGATATATTTTGGTTGTATATGTATAACTGGATGTATGACAGACATGTTTATATGTATATATGTATATGTGTTATTCAGATTTTAGATCTTTCCGCTTTAATTCTAATTTCTGAAAAGTGGGTGTAAGGAACGAAGTTTCCTCTGTATGATTGCTACCCCACAGTTGCATATCATTATGGGCAGGTGTTGCATGTTATGCTATGTTTGGTTACTTTGATGTGATTCCCCTTTCTATGCCGCGAATTCAAATGTACTCTGACGAAATTTCGAATTTTCTTTTACCGTCTTAATTGTGTGTTTTTGGGGGTATAGATTGGGGGCGTCACAATCTCTTCCTCCGGGAATGATAGCCTCCTTTTGGGCTTAGTACAAGGACCCGTCGGCTTCTTAAAAGTTTCCAGCCTCCTCTTGGGCTTTGTACAAATTGTCCCGACGACCTCCTAGAGGTATAGGAACAGAACCTAGTCATCCTTATAGAACAGTCCTTTCATAGAGTCTACTACTGTTTCTCGAAGCATAGTACAAAAGATAAAACTCTAGACTTGGACAGTCTAGCTTCCTTGAGTCTCAAAGACATTCTCAAGCACCCTTCGTTAAATAGGAAGGAAACCCGCAGACTCGGATAGTCTTAATACCCTTTGGATTTCCCGTTTCCTCAAAGAGAAGGAAATATCCCTGATCCTCAAATTAAATCCCTGTGTACAGTGTTACTCATATAAGAACTGATTTCCTCTTTTAAATCAGTATATTGGATCTGTCACTCAACTGAAACAGTTACAATAGCCTCCATCTCGGGCTTCGTACGAGATACCAAAATTCTCCCCAGTGGAGTCAAAACAACCTCTTCGCCTTTCTCTCAGGCTTTGTACGAGATACAAAAACACTCTCTTACTGAGTATAAAAGATTCTCCAACTGAGTCAACTCTTTGCTAGCCTCCTCTTAGGCTCTGTATAACGATATGCCCCACTGGGTCAAAAACTTTTAGCCTCTCTCTCGGGCTTTGTACGAGACACAAATTAGCCTCCTCTTAGGCTTTGTATAAGAAAACCACTGGTTGATCCAATCGACCTATTAGCATCAAAGTTGTGCCTCGTTCGCAGTACACAAACATCAACAACTTCTTTCCCTTCATCTAATCGCTGTAAGCAGTAAGCCTCTGGATCATCTACATCCATGCCACTGTCCCTCTTTTAGCATGAGAAATTCCTAAGGAAAGATGTCATTGCTCTACACTGAGTTAAAGTCTTCTCCTTCAGGTTAAAACCCTTTCTTCGGAAATTATGGCATTGCTCAGATCCGCGTATCCCAGTTAAAGTAATTCTCCTTCTCCCCTCTTTAGAGATGACAAATTCTCTCTAAAGCCGAGGTCTTGCAGCTTCACGTCTTGGGCTTTGAACAAGACACAAATAGACCTTTTAGCTTCACATCTTAGGCTTTGAACAAGATACAAATCACCTTTCGCTTCATGTCTTGGGCTTTGAACAAGACACCAAAACACCATTTCCTCCCATAGAATAGGAGGAACTACGAACGCTCTGATTTCCCTGTTTCGGTAAACGGGAATACGTAGGCATAAGATCGAAAGAAAAGATCTTAGCGAGCGCAATCAACAAAAAACCAAAGTCCCCTATCTCCATCAATCAAAAGCAGTAATTCAAAAGCACCAGTCCTAACATCCTAATCCTTGTTCCCCGCCAGAAACCTTCTGCCCAAGTAAAAAAGAAAGAAAACCTGTATTGGCGAAATACGAATAACCAGTACAAAGGCCCCCCACATTGATAGCATCCGTAACCTAACATACCGCTGTTTAAACTCAGTATGCAAAGCAGTGTTAATTGGAGACATCTATTTCCCTTCCTTATTCAGCTCACAATAGGATAAAAAATGACTCGACCTATAGTCAAAGCTCAAACCGCAGAGAGCGACCAGCGCTTAAGAACCGCGTCCAAAATCGCTCGCTACAGATGTCCACCAATGGACCTGGTTCAACTTTGATTAAGGTGAAAAATGGTCTCAAAGTTGGTAAAAAATGAAACAGATTCTGACTTGAAAATTTCACAAAGTGTTGGAAAATGTGGCCATTTTAATTTTTTGTGATTTTGATCAATCCATAACTCAAAATCTATGAGGATTTGGCATCTTGATTTTTCTTGATGGATGATAATCAAAACCATACATTAACATTGTTTTTGACTTAGGGGAGCCATATTTGTGAAAATTTTCAAAAAGTCAAACTTGATTTGGGGCACAGTTGACTTTTTATCAGATGAATTCCAAACTGTGTGATCCTTTATGAAATTAAGTTCTTGACCTAATTCAAACCTAACGGATGGATTCCATAGGTGTTTTAGGGTGTCTTGAGTCATGTCCCGAGGTTTGGGAACATGTCTTAGTCTAAATTCAAAGGTACAGTTGACTTTTTCTTCAAAACCCTAATTGTGGTCCAGATGAAATTGAAACTTGTAAATCAAGCTTCTTGGATCAATCCATTGTTTTAAATGGACTAATGTGGTGTATTTGAGGTCTTGATTCATGTCTTGCCTCAAAATTCAACTTAGGGGTAAATTAGGTCAAGAAACCCTAATTCCTGATTTTTGATGAAAGCTCCCCCTGATGTTGTTTTGACTTGATGATTGGATCCATGAGGTCCCTTTGAGCTTCTTGGATCATGTTTTGAGGTATTGACTCATGCCCAGATGAAAATTTTCATCTGGAGGCCTTGGTCGACCAAAACCCTGACCTGTTGACCCTGGCGTTCTTGAGGCTTGACCAGCTTGAGATGTTGCACTTTTGTGCTTGATTCTTGATATGGGAGACCTCTTGATCCTTCATGGATGTTTGAGAGGTTTAGATAAGTTGAAGATCATTTCATTTCTTGATTGATCTTTTGTCTAAGTGTTCTGAGAGGGTTGAGAACCCTAATTCTTGATTGTAGTGAAGGCTCAATAATCCTTGAGGAGATTGATGAGGTATGATGCTACATCCATATTGTGGTGATGATTTGCACAATGATGGAAAATCTTGTGGTCAAAATTTAGGGTATGACACACATGTTTCATTTTCCCAGCCAAGACTAACTCAACGCAAGTCGTGCCAAGCAAGAATCAGCCAACGACCATTTCCTAAGCCAACCCCACAACTTGAGCTATCCTGCAGTAAATAAGCATCAACACACATCAAAACAAGCTGAGAATACAAGAAACCAAGCTAGAATATTCACAAAACAAGCCATTTACATACAATTGCAAAACCTACGCATAACCTTCGACACGATACACAACAAGCCATGAGCAGCAATGCGATTGCAAAACCAAAACACAACACGCCATAAATGTACAAACCATTTCCTAAATTTGTCCCACAACCGCAACATGTACGGCAAAATAGCAACAACAAAATTTTTTCAACGTCACAAACTCCAAATGCAAGAAAAAGGAGAAAATGACAACAAACCTCAAACGAAATTCCTCAAACACCCTCGCAATTCTTCTATATAATGAACCTAATTCTTCACTCTCAGATTCAAGCCTCAAGAGCCAAAGAGACCCTGCTTAAATTCCCCTGCGAAATCTTTCTTCAACCTTCCTCCGTTAATCTTTTTTTCTTTTTTCTGCAAACTCATATCCACAACAACCTCACAGCGACCCAATCTTCAATAAAACCCACAAACCTTCAACGAAATATTCTTCAACAACTCATCACCATTACCCCTTAATCCTTTTCTTTCTTTCAACAACATTCAAACCCCAACCGTCAAAACCCAGAAACAGAATGAAGATGAAGAAGAACTGAGATTCCGAGCAAAAACAAAAACCCACAAACCTGAACAAACTTGCAAGACGAAGACGAAGACGACAGTGAGACGAGAACAAATCGCGAAGAAGGTTTAAAAGAGACGATGTGATGGTGTTATTTTTGCTTCAAATTTGTTTTTATAGTGTTGATTTGTCTTCCTTTGGCCTTTCTTTTCACTTATCGTTGATTTCAAATCTGACATTGCCTTGTATATTGAAGTTGATGGTAATACCTGATGGATCTAAGTCGTGCCCTATTTCTCACTGTTTTTATATTTCATTTTTTTATAATAGATAATGTTGCTGTTTTTGTTTTTTGGGTAACCTGATGTGGATCGTATCATCAAAAGAGGTCTAAGGGTCCGTTTAATTTTTCTCTTCTGAACCCTTTTTGTTTTAACTCTAAGCGAGTTTTTTTTGTTCTTTAAGCTATGATGGTTTGAGCCCAAATGATTTCCATATTCACATCATCATAATCTTACACACCGACCTTCATTCCTCATTCACCCCTTTGTATTCTTATTTTATTTCCAAAAAAATAAAGAGAAGTTTTCATTATTTAATTTGTTTAAATTTTTTTATATGGATTCCATAGGTGACCAATCATTTAATTTATCATGACTTTTCATTTGGTTCCGATTTATTTTCTCTTTTTCGTTTCGACTCCCTTTTCTTTTCATTACGATCGATGATGTCTTTTTATTCACGAATGTTGGTTAATTGAGGTTGCTTAAGCTTCATTATTTCAAATCTGTAGTGAATGATCATCGAGATCATTTTCTATACTTTGGGATCGTGATAGGTTACCTTCAATTAATTGACGAAAGTTTGTGATTAAGACGAAATCATCCGCTTTTCTTTTTGTGTGGCACGATTTCTTTAGAGAATGATTCACAATATCATTTCTCTATCGTGTTTTATCACAAAGATCAATTGCGCGACCTCCTATAGTATGATCTTCGTCATAGATCGTGTTGCGATGGTTTAGCGCTACATATGTCCCATATCGGAAAATGATCATTCGTGGCCCAAAATTATGTTTGAAAGTCCAAGTATGGTTATTTACCCATCGGTGATCATTTCTTCTAACAATTAATCACTAATAACTAACTTTAATTTCAGTCAATATATTCTGATCTTATTATCTTATTGTTCATACTATTGTTCATATTATTCATATCATATTCATCTTATTCATATCTTGTTTATATAACCTTTTCTTGTTCATACCTTGTTCCAAAAACACACTAATAATTATCGAAACACTAAAAGACTAATTGGTGGACTGTTGGATACTTTTCCGAGCAACAGAACTTTGACTCTGTACAGAAACCCAAGCTTGGAGCTTTTGTTCGACTCTTGCTCAAGGCTTAGTTTAGGACACCTTGCATACACACGGCTTCCTCTTGGGCTACCTGACAATGAGACTTTTATTTCGTGTAATCCCGTGTAATTTACATGCACCTCGCTCCCATTCCGATGTACGTACTTTACTCACCTTTGATTGTGGTTTGTTTACTAGGAGCACCCCTAGGGACTAGCATAGACAAAACCATTTTCAAACTAATTCTCGATTCGTCGTCGAGCCATTTTCAAAACACCCCCCGTAAGTCGATTGCCTATTAGCATTCTCCATCAACCTAACGCATACACTTGCACATTCAGTCATGGTTTCGTTACTAGGAGCACCCTTAGGGACTATGATCAATTCTCACGTCTTTTCAAACCAACCCTCGATTCGTCGTCGAGAAATTTTCAAAACAAACCTTTAAGCCGAGTGCCTTTTGCCCAGCAATTAACCTCTCCGCATGCAAACAAACCCTTGATCCAACATCAAGCGGATTTTCAAAATCAAGCTTCAAAATGATTAACAAACTATCGAAACTCTTTTTTAAGGTGAAAAATGGGGGGTTGAGCCTTTGATATCTCTTCAATTGTTTATGTGCGGGTTCTCTTACTCGTGTGTGAGCAATTGACGCCTCTAAAACACCTCTAACTCGACAACATTCAAACCTATCTTCCAACCATTCGTCGTTCAAATCACTTTTCAAAAATTTTCAATCGAGCATTTTTCTCAATCACCCTTAGATGAAAGAGAGAGAGAGAGTCAAGCCTTTGACTCACTTTCTCGATTACTTGGACCCGAGGAGCCTTTCTTAAGCTTTGAGTAATCGTCAACCAAACCAAGCGCCACCCTTTCTTTTCGTGGTCGTCTACATGAACTACAATTTCTGTGATTATTTATTCTCGTCCAAGTAAAGATTCGTAGGCACAATATTGTGATGATCATGGCGAGCTACCTTCCATCCATCTTCTGTTTTCCCCCTCTCCCGTAGTCGAACTACGATTGCTGTGATTTCTAATTCTCATCCGAATGAGAATACGTAGGCACAAGGGCCCCAATCCTTGGCGAGAACCCTATCCTAAAACCACCCATTTCCCCTTAGCATCTTTTCCTTTTATCTTATCGTTTCGTATTTATCATTGAGAAGAAAACAAATAAGCTTAGCTAACATTCATCACAATTAGAATTAAGAGGTTCTCATTGAGTACAACCGATGTGAGGGGGTGCGTGTACCTTCCTCTCACGTAACCGACTCCCGAACCCAGAATGCGACGACCATGTTCTTATCTCCTTTCCCTCTTTTGGGATAAATAAAGTTCCGTGGCGACTATGTCGAACCACAATTTCTTCCGCGCCTTTCGCGCGAGGGTCGTGTGTCACTCCCGGGATTTTCATCCAAGTATAAACGCGAAAGTGGCACGGAAATAGAGTCGCCAGCAATGTGTATTTATCCCAAGAGAGGGAAAGGAAACACTGCATAAACCTAAGGGAAGGAAAAAGCGTGGTCATCGCGACCAAGAGAAACAGGTAAGGGAGTCGGTTACGTAAAGGGAAGGTTATCGCACCCCTTTACATCTATGGTATTCCACATGATCCACGCTTATTGTTATCGATCAAAGGGTGTAGGTTATCTGAAGCTCAACTGCTAACTGGAAAATGAACGGGAAACAGAGAAACAGGGGGGAAAGAAAAAAGGTGACTCGATAGGACATCGTCGTCCTAGGCCTACGTATTCCCTCGGGAGCGGGAAAGTCAGAGTCAACGTGGTTTGGAGGACTACGGTTTTGTGAGGGAAGGTTACTCGCCAAGACGTCGCGTCTCGTGCTTACGTATCCTCAATCTTACCAGAGAGAGGAAGTTAGAGCAGTTGTAGTTCGACCTAAGGGTCGGTTTTGATTGTGTAAGAGTCTTGATCGCACTCGGGCGAGAGAAAATGTCTGATTGATTGATTGGTTAACATCTCGATCACATGGGTGCCAGAGGAAAGGGAAGTTAGTTGTTAGCGTGCTCACCGAGATATCGCATCTCATGCCTACGTATCCCGCTCGCACACAAGAATCAGAACGTCGTAGTTCGGCTCACTATGGGTTGCTAAAGGGAGACAAAAGGATCGCCGACCGAAGGCGGACTTACAACAAAAGGAAGGTGTAGCGTGATTTTTGTGGTCCTGAGTCACGATGGCTTGGGTACTACAGTTCGATTCATTTTTTATCCTATTGTGCTGATTAAGGAAGGGAAATAGATGTCTCCAATTAACCCTACTTGTATACTGAGTTTAAATAGCGGTCTGTTAGGTTATAGATGCGATTAAGATGTGGGTCCGGTTTAGGTTATTTTATTAAGAAGAAAAGTGTCTAGGCTATTGGTAGGATGCTAGGACTGATGCTTTTCGATTGATGTGTGAAGGTATGGGATTTTGGGTTTTTTGATTGGTATGCTCGCTAAGATTTTTGCAATCCTATGCCTACGTATTCCCTAAACAGGGAAATCAGAGCGATCGTAGTTCCTCCTATTCTATGGGAGGAAAAAGGGTGTTTTGGTGTCTTGTTCAAAGCCCAAGACGTGAAGCGAAAGGTGGTTTGTATCTTGTTCAAAGCCAAAGATGTGAAGCTGAAGGGTCTATTTGTATCTTGTTCAAAGCCCAAGATGTGAAGTTGAAGGGTCCTGACTGAGAGAGAACTTGTAATCTCTAAAGAGGATTTGTTGATGTTGTATGTTGTGAGCAAGGCATAACTTTGATGCTAAAAGGTTGATTGACTCAACCGGGGTTTTCTTTATACAAAGCATAAGAGGAGGCGGGAAGTTGACTTTTTCCGGGGGAAATGTTCTTTCTGTCTTGTACAGAGCCCAAGATTGAGGCTAAAAGGGTTTGACTCAACAAAAGAGTCTGCCATACTCAACAAGAAAGTAATTTTGCGTCTCGTATGAAGCCCGAGACGGAGGCGCAAAGGGAAGATGGGCTCAACAAGAGAGCCTGAAAAGGTGATTGACTCAATAAGAGAGTCTGGAAGTTAATTGACCAAACAAGAGAGTCTTTTATACTCAACAAGAGAGTGTTTATATGTGTCTTGTACGAAGCCCGAGATGGAGGCTAAAAGGCATGATTGACTCAACAAGAGAGTATTTGAACAGGTGATTGACTCAACAAGAGAGTTTTTTATATTCAACAAGAGAGTATTTTGCTGTCTCATACGAAGCCCGAGATAGAGGCTAAAAGGAAATTGACTCAATAAGAGAGTCTTTTATACTCAACAAGAGTGTGATTTATATTTCGTACAAAACCCGAGATAGAGGCTAAAGAGGGATTGACTCAATAAGAGACTCTTTTATACTCAACAAGAGAGTGATTTATATCTCGTACAAAGCCCGAGATAGAGGCTAAAGATTTGACTCAACAAGAGAGTCTGAAAAGGTTAGCTCCAATGGGGAGAATCATTTGTACAAAGCCCAAGAGGAGGCTGAGAAAAAGTTGAGGAAGGATCATTATACAAAGCCTAAGAGGAGGCTAACTATGCTGGTGACTATTTCAGTTGAGTGACAGGTCCAATTTGTTGGTTAAAAGAGAAAATCAGTTCTTATGAAGAGAAAGATTATAGGTAAGGTTGAACCTTGGTATTGATCAGAGGATCAGGGTTATTTCATGTTCTTTAAGGAAATGGGAAATCCCAAGGGTATTGAGACTGTCCAAGTCTACTGGTGTTTTGAGAAATCGATTCTCAGATAGTGAATGCTCTTTGTATGATGCCCAAGAGAAGGTTGGTATGTTAAGGGATGAAGGTCAACCCGTTAACTGGTCGGACACCTGACTCAGAAAGACAGCTCTAGCAAATTGATAACTAGGTTCGTTTCCTATACTTGTAGAGGTCTCTGGGTCCTTGTACTAAGCCCAAGAGAAGGCCTGAGAACTTCTAAGAAGCCGACGGGTCCTTGTCCAATGCCCAAGAGGAGGCGGGGATGCTTTTAGGAAGCCTGTGGGTCCCCAAACCCCGAGAAGTTCAAGACATGCCATTCACCGAGAATAGATCAAGCCAGGAAAGTCCGAGAATTTGGAAGAAACTCAAGAGATGCCATTCACGGGGAAAAGATCATCTCTGGGGAGTTAGAGTTTCTTTGACAATTTCTAAGGGTGACAGTCTCAAAAAGGGTTCATCGAGAATGCTGCCTTTCACATCTCCATATTGTTTAAACCCAAGAGGAGGAAAGACTGTATCTGGTAATCCTATGGGGATCAAGTTTTGTTTGTATTTAAGAGTGACCTACAGGGCTTTACCTAGTGCTAGACATAGTTGCCAGGGAAAACTCTAAATAACTATACTAGTATTACACAGTGGATATTTGACAAATATATAAATGATGTGAAAGAAGACTTACAGTGAAGCAGCCCCACAATACAGTTTTATATATATGAAAGCGGTTTATGAGAGCGGATAAACACTTACTCGGTTGTAGAGCTTCCATGCTGTTTTGTTAGTTGTTCAACAAAGAAAGCTTTGATAACAATATTATATTCTAAATCAAAGGAGAAAGTGCTTTGAAAAGATTGTTGGGACTTACAGCTCAAGGAGAGGCCCAGGGTTTTATCAGTGATTGCACTGTTGTTTTGAATTTGTACAGGGACTTATACAAGTGACTGAGGCCCAAAAAGGTTTTATGTACAAAAGGGATGGGACTTACACTCTCTCAAGAGGCCCATGAGTTTTTAAGAAAAGAAATGGGTCTTACAGTCCAAGGAGAGGCCCAAAGATTTTTGTTAAAAAAGGCGACGATCGTGCCGAACTTTTTGACGGTATTGGGACTTATACAATACATTGAGGCCCAAATTATTTTGGTTTCTAAGAGGGATTGGGTCTTACACTCTATTAGAGGCACAAAGATTTATTTTTGTACAAGTGGTGGGGTTTACAGCTCAAGGAAAGCTCAAGGTTATTTGTTTGGTCAATGACGATTGCGCCGAGGTTTTTGAAAACACAGTGGGTCTTATACAATATCTGAGGCCCAAATCATTTGGTTTCAAAAAAAGGGGTTGGGTCTTACACTCTATTAGAGGCCCAAAGATTTTGTTTTTGAAAAGGAATGGGACTTATAGTTCGAGGAGAGGCCCAATTGGTTTTGTTAAAAAGGCGACGATCGCGCCGTTGTTTTTGAAAATACAGTGGGACTTATACAATGACTGAGGCCCAAAAAGTGGTGTATTTACAAAGGGGATGGGTCTTACACTCTAATAGAGGCCCAAAAGTGTTTATTTTATGATTTGTTTAGGGTGATTAAGACCAAAACCCTAAATTGATTTCAAAATGTATTAAAATCAAATAAAAACTTAATTAAAATGGCCAAAATAATCAAACATGTATAAAAAACAAGTTGTGATCTTGGATCTATGTTTGAAAAATTATGTTTATATCCATAAAATGATTGGAAACCAATTAAATTTGGAGAATCAAGGAGGAACAAGTATTTCAAATGTTAAAACAAATAAAACATTAATTCTTTGCAAAAATATCAAATATGTGAAATAAATAATATTTTTGGGAATTTTTGGCAAAATAAAATATTTTAACATTTTTGTGAATTATTAAAAAAAGAATCGACTCAAAATCATTAAAACTCAGAGAGAATTTAATTTTTGAATCAATTAAATAAAATCACAAAATTCAATATATTTGAATTTTCAAAAAGGGCAACAAGAACATGGCAAGAACACGCGCCCTGCCTCTGTTTCTGCAGATTTGCATTTTCTAACCAATCTCACTGAATACTTAATGATATCATGCAATCTACATACCAATCTACACGTTTTCACCTCACGATCATGTCTATGGTCTTTAATTTCATTTATTTTAAGCATGGAATAAGAAATCAAAGAGAAACCTCAAGAACTCTAAATTCTGCATGAAGGTTCAGAAATTCCATACACGATTAAAACAAAGCAATTGATTGAGGGTAAACACTCTATGCATGATTATGAACATATGGCCAAATTATTGTGCAATAAAAAATGCATGGATCATAGAGTTAGAAGAGCTCATGCTTACCTCTTGTAGCTGGTGATCGTGTTTTGTGTTAGAGGTGTTACAGCTTGGTTCCAAGGATATGGACAGCTTCCCTAGGTGTTATGGAGTGTGTCTGGATGCTTGGAGTGGATTGAATTGAGCTGGAACTTGATTTGGTACCTCAACTGCAAATCTGTCAAAGGCTTGTGCAGATGGCTGGTGATTTTGTGATTTTGTTGTTCCAGATGTTATGTGAGTGTTTGGATCACTTCTATATGATGTTTATGAGGTGTGTATGTGATTGGTCTTGGATAAGTCTTGACTGAATTCAGTTTGAAATGGCTCAGTCCATGCCACCTTGGTGCATCCATTGAATGCTCCAAAACAAATTGGAGTCTTGTCCCTCTTTTGGGCATTTCTAGGTTTGGCATGCTACTTTTGGTTCCAAAGACTTGGGAGGCTTGGGATCAGTGTTTGCCCCTCCTTGGTCTCACCCTGAGGTGTTCAGATGGATAAGTGTGTTTGTCATTTGCACAAATTTGGCAAATCGAGTAAAATGCACAAATCTACCTTAGCTTTGACAGTTTTCAGCAAGGCATGTTGCCATTGTCATATCTCATGGCTCAAGTGGAATTTGATGGAGTTCTTGGCCATTTTGGAAAGCCCTCATATGATACAACAGCTGTTTGACCATAGTTGGTTTTGATACCTTTTGGATCCAAGTGGAAAATGCCCCTACATTTGGAAAAAAGTGAAGCCAGATTCTGACTTAGTGAAAATTTCACTAAGTGTTGGAAAAAAGTGACATTTTCACTTTTTGTGATTTTGATCATTCCATAACTTAAAATCCATGAGGAATTGGAATGAGTTGTGTTTGAAGCTTTTGTAGAGGGCCATGAGAGCTACAAGTCCAGCTTTGAATGGGGAAAAATGGCTTTTTGGTTTAGGAGTTATGATCCTCCAAAGTTGGTACCCTAGCCACTTTGTTCCATAACTTAGAAAATTTCTAAGTTTTTTATGGTTACCCCTTTTAAAAGTTATCCCACTTTTCTTGATTTTTCTTGATGAATGATGATTCCAATCATACATTAACATCATTTTAGGGTCAAAGAACCATAATTGTGAAAAATCTCAAAAAGTCAAAGTTGACTTTGTGCACAGTTGACTTTTTGTCAGATGAATTCCAAATTGTGCGATCCTCTATGAAATCAAGTCTTTGACCTAAATCAAACTTGATGGACATATTCCATAGGTGTTATAGGGTGTATTGAATCATGTCCCAAGGTTTGGGAGCATGCCTGGGTCAAAAGTCAAAGGCACAGTTGACTTTTCTAATGAAACCCTAGTTGTGGTTCTGATGAATTTGAAACTTGTTGATCAAGCTTCTTGGATTGACCTATTATTGCAAATGGATCAATGTAGTGTGTTAGAGACCATCAAATCCTCTCTTGAGGTATTGGCTCATGTTTTGTCCCAAAAGTCAACTCAGGGGTGAATTAGATCAATAAACCCTAATTCCTGATTTTTATTGTATGCATCCCCTGAGGTAAATTTGACTTGATGACTGGGTTTATGATGTCCCTTAGAGTATTTTAGGTTGTTCTTTGAAGCATTGACTCATGCCCAGAGAAAAATTTCCATCGAGAGGCCCTGGTCGACCAAAACCCTAATTTGGTGACACTGGCGATCTTGAGGGTATTTTTTGGAGTGAGTGATTTTTTGTTGTAACTGTTTTAGTGAAAATGTGTGTAACTGAATTCTGTTAATGGTTTTGAGCTTTTATATGTGTGGTTTAGGCATGGTTAGAAGAATTTAATCATGGTTGAGAAGTTAGTTGAAGGAGGGTTAAGGAAATTGGAGAGTGAAAGCAAATATTGCTTAGCACGGGTTATGTGGCGCATGGAGCATTATATGGTCATTACGGGGTGATGATGTTGATGTGTTATGTAGATGAACTGGTATAGTCAGATTACTACTTATTCATTAAATTTCTTTTTGCTTTTATTGCTATGTAGAGTAAGGTTGGTATATGGATGTGTAGTGTAATATTTTGCATGGTTAAAAGTGGAAAGGATGGTGACATGAGATTATAGGCATAATACAAGGCAGCAGCACAAGAATATGTTTTGAATTCATACTGCATGGCATGAATTATGGTTGGCACACATGGAGGAACCTTTCCATAAGGGTGATTTTGAAGTGAAATATCTCAATGAATAGGGATCCAAATGACAAGTTCTTGGTAGCTTTGGAGAGGTAGTATCTCATAGGGCAAAATTGATGTTCATGACAAGTTGGAATGTGGTCTCTCACATGAAGGAAAATAAAGTTGAACATGAGAGTTTAGGGGCTGCCATGTGTCGCAACTGCGAAAAAACAACCGGCAAGAAAACTAGAACAGAAGAGTTGCCACCGAACATTATTTATCCCGGCGCAAGGGAAAGGAAACGATCGAAGAAAACCTGAAAGAGGGAAAGACATGGTCTTCGTAACCATAGTCTGGGTTCGGGAGTCGGTTACGTGAGGGGAAGGTATTAACACCCCCACGCGTCCATCGTACTCGATGGGATCCACGCTTGTTGTCTAAACAGAGGGTGAGTTATCCTAAAGTCTACGACTGAACAAAAAACGGGGAGGGGGGAGACCAAGACGGACTCGCAAGGATTTATTCGAAATCCAATGCCTACGTATCTTCGTGGACGAACGAAGAATCAGAGTCAACGTAGTTCGACGGACGGGTCGAAAAGGGGAAAGGTGCTCGCCAAGATATCGCATCTTATGCCTATGTATCCTCAATCGGACGAGAGAGAGGAAATTAGAGTAGTCATAGTTCGACCTCACAAGGTCGGTAAGTGTTTTTTACGTGAGCAACGAGCTCTTTTCTGAAAATGGTTTGAAACTCAACGATCCCGAAGGATAAAAAAGGTTTGAATTTGTTTTGTGTTTTTTAGACAGAAATGGATTGAAGTTAGTTCGTAACATACATTGCACCAAAGTCTACCATGCGGGAACGAATGCGTCGCATGGTCGCCCCCAATGGCACGTATGCTAAACACCCTAGAAGAGGAGGGGAGGCCCCTCGTTCTTCATTTCCTACACTTAAGACTCGGGCGCAATATACGTTATATTTATTAAGTGTTTTAGAAGTGTTAAGAGATGAGAAAAGAAGACTTAAGTCAAAAAGAAAAGATTACGGGGAAATCTATCCTAATGTTGTCATGCAAAAGTGGCCCTAAGGTTGAGTTCAAAAGGGGGAGCATCTACTTAAGTTAGCATGCATGGTTGAGAGCCTAATGTCTAACCTACTCCGAGCTTAATCAGAAATTAAGTAGAACTAGGAGCCTAAGGGAGCAAGCAAAAGCAAAGTGATAAAACAAAAAACAGCGGCTACAACAGCGCTCCAACACCTGCACAGTGGTAAATCCAACACAAAACACCAAACAGCATTCAACAGCTCATGTTCCAGCACACAAATAGGTGTAAAAGGTCAAACAGCAGCACATACAACAACACATATGCACTAAGGCAGCAGTGGAAACAGGGCAGCACACCATACATTTGAAACTATGCAATCATGGCATAACACACACGCATCAAACATTACATATTAATCAATCAATCATGATCACAATCACCACAAACCATGGTAAACAAATCTTGGAATCATCATGAAAGAACGCACATTATTTGTCATTTGATCAAATTAATTCAAGCATACACCTCATGAAGCTAAATGCAAACAACCATGCACAACACAACAACTCCAGCAACACCAGCAATAATTCACAACTAACATGCTCAAGGAGTGTGTGCAAGGTGTTCATCGCATCAAGAAAACAACAACACAATCATGAACATTCATCAATGGAAATCAAAGATCGGGTGTCGAAGAGCCTGTTCATGCAAAGGTGTGAGGTAAAACAGCTCAAGAATAATCCACAAATCATCAACATATTAATCCATAAAGTTTAGTCATGCAAAGGATCTCAAACAAACAAGAAAATGCAAGAAAATCACATTCTGCAGTAGTGGTAACCGGTTAACGTGTGGGTGTTAACCGGTTACTTAGTTCAGAATCAGACAAATTACACAAAAATACAAAGAAGCAACCGGTTAACGCATGATGTGTAACCGGTTACTCTGGGACAGTCGCAAAAAACTATTTCAAAAGCACTTTTCAGCAACAAATCACTTCTCCAAACATCCAAATGATCATGCAATCAATTAATCACGAATTTCACATCAAATAACAGCAATCAAACATTAATTAAATCCAATAATCATCAACACCATGAATCAAATTCAAGCAAAATGGATCCAAATCAAAAATCACCAAAGATCTACATCGAATAAGTTGTAAATAAGCTAAAACAACTATAGATCTATAGAAAACCAACCTACAAAGCTAAGATTTGCTTTGGTGAATGTTGTAAATGAAAATTGATGAATCCAAGCAAGAAATCCAAGATCTATGCAAGAAACTTCAAGATCCTAGCAAGAAATTTCAAGATCCAAACAATGTGATGGTTTTGCTTCAAGCTTCCTCCAAAATCACTTCCAAAAGCTCAAAATCAAGAGTGAAACAACAGTAAATTCAAGATCCTTTCAAGAATTGGTGAATGAATGAAGGTTTAGTTCCAAGATCAACAAATTTCAATGCAAAATTTGTTGAACTTTTATGAAGGAACTTTGAGTGAGGGTTTTGAAATGAGAGAAAAGTTGAGAGAAAATTGGAGTGAAAAGTGTAGAGAATTCAGAAAATGGATCAAAGTTCGTGAGGTTTGGAATGAATTGATTTAAATAGAAGCTAGGTTAGGAATTCAAATGTGGTTTGGAATATGGGTTAATGAGTGGAATGGAGATTAGGAATGGAATTTGGAAAGAAGAGTGGGGAATTATAGTGGAAAGTAATGGAGGGAATTTGAATTTTGGATGGAAAATGATGAAAATAAATCAATTCTAGATCCTTCCCACACATGCACAAGCCAAGCACATGATGCAAATTTGATTTTTCAAACTATGCTCAGAGTAACCGGTTAACGTGTGGTAAGTAACCGGTTACTTAGTTCAAACTTGCCGAGGATGCGCAGAACAACAAGGGAGTAACCGGTTAACGCGTGGTGAGTAACCGGTTACTCAGTTCAAATTTTGAATTTTGGCGCCTTTTGGAGGGAAACACGGAAAAGCGACTTCTGATAGTTGTTTTGAACCTGTTAAGCATCTGAAACTCAAAACTTGATATTGCTACTGAGTAACACCTGGAATGAAACACAAATTCTTGTTGACACCTCAGAATATCCTGCTGACTTAGTATTGTCGGACACCGGATCGCTGGATCAGAAAATGACTGTTGAAGCCCCTGATTATCAAAACGTCTAATAAGCAAAATAAAAGCTCCAAAAGACCTTGAAAATTATCTGCTTGACTCTGAATACTGCTGAAAATAGTACTGGAATTGATAACACCATGAGCTGCTGGAAAATACCTTGATCCCATACCCCAAAGAAAACAATGATATGCAACGATGATAATGCAAGAATGAAATGAAACATAAGCCAGTTAGAAATAGAAATAAGAGGGCAAATTTTGAGGTGTTCAGCTGCTCCTATTAAAACTTCTTGGATCCGAGGGTATGGAAGCAAAGGCTTCCAGACGGTCGGGATACACGGAAATTGAATACCAAAAATAACCGCACAAATTTGCATCCTGCAAAAGGAGAGACGACTCCTCTGGGGAACACGTAATAAAAGATGCAGGATCATAACACGTACAAGTGTCAGAAATCAATACATACGAAGTATTGAATATGTATTGAAACAGACACGGACGAGTGCTGACGAAGCTGGGGATAAACATGGACGAGTGCCAAAAATTTTAACACATGGACGGGTACTGAAAGAATAAGGACGGGTGTCAAAGGTCAATACGGACAGGTATTGGCTAAAAAGTTCAAACACGGACGGGTGATGAAAGAACACGGACGGGTGTCTAAGGTCAATACGGATGGGTATTGGCTAAAACGTTCAAACACGGACGGGTGCTGAAAATACACAGACGGGTGTCCAAGGTCAAACACGGACGGGTGCTGAAAGAACACGGACGGGTGTCTAAGGTCAATACGGACGGGTATTGGAAGAACACGGACGGGTGTCTCAAAGGTTCAAACACGGACGGGTGCTGAAAGAGCACGGACGGGTGTCTAAGGTCAATACGGACGAAGTATTGGCTAAAAGGTTCAAACACGGACGGGTGATGAAAGAGCACGGACGGGTGTCTAAGGTCAAACACGGACGAGTGCTGAAAGAACACGGACGAGTGTCTAAAAGGTTCAAACACGGACGGGTGCTGAAAGAACACAGACGGGTGCCTAAAAGGTTCAAACATGGACGGGTACTGAAAGAACACAGACGGGTGTCTAAGGTCAATACGGACGGGTATTTGAAGAACACGGAGGGGTGTCTCAAAGGTTCAAACACAGACAGGTGATGAAAGAGCACGGACGGGTGTCTAAGGTCAAACACGGAGGGGTGTCTCAAAGGTTCAAACACAGACAGGTGATGAAAGAGCACGGACGGGTGTCTAAGGTCAAACACGGACAGGTGATGCAAGAACACGGACGGGTGTCTAAGGTCAATACGGACGGGTATTGGAAGAACACGGATGAGTGATGAAAGAACACGGATGGGTGCCAAAGGTAAAACACGGACGGGTATTGTCTAAAAAGTTCAAACACAGACGGGTGCAGAAAGAACACAGACGGGTGTCTAATCTCAAACACGGACGGGTGCTGAAAGAACATGGACGGGTGTCTAAGGTCAATCACGGACGGGTGCTAAAAGAACACGGACGGGTGTATCAAAGGTTCAAACACGGACGGGTGTCTCAAAGGTTCAAACACGGACTGGTGCTGAAAGAACATGGACGGGTGTCTAAAAGGTTCAAACACTGACGGGTGCTAAAAGAACACGAACGGGTGTCTAAAAGGTTCAAACACGGACGGGTGCTGAAAGAACACGGACGGTGTCTCAAAGGTTCAAACACGAACGGGTGCTGAAAGAACACGGATGGGTGTCTAAGGTCAATACGGACAGGTATTGGAAGAACACGGACGGGTGTCTCAAAGGTTCAAACACGGACGGGTGCTAGAAGATCACGGACGGGTGTCTAAAACGTTCAAACATGGACGGGTATTGAAATAAAAGTATAAGGCGATTTTACTGGGGATTAAAATGCTAAACCAGACATAGACGAGTGTTTGAAATCAATACGGACGAAGTATTGAGGAAATGGAAAAGGACACGGATGAGTGTTGAAAGAAAATGTAAATCAAAACATGGACGGGTGTTGAAGGAACACGGAAGAGTGTCTAACGGTAAAAACTATGAGGGGATCAACCAAATAGTCTCCAAATAACCAAGTCCACCGCTTGGGGAATAAAGTTGGACGATATCTCCTGAATTACGAGTCTTCCTGCCGGGAAGCGCCTGGCAAACGAGAACATCAAACCTGGCTTATGCTTCGAATGCATATGTTTGAAATTTTCTATGGCAAAATGCTCCATACGAAATGGAAATGCTACGCTTTTGGGAGGATGCCATGTAAAATGCTCATGCAATGCGCAAGACGTGCTCCAGCAAAATAAATGCTGAAGACGGGGGCAACTCCACCGGGGATGACAAACAAACTTGTCCTTTAAATCAAAGACCCTGCTGAGGAAGCCATACTGATCGACCTTCCTGATCACAACCTCTACTGGAGACAAAAACTCCAAGAGGACTTCCACTCTGTTGGGGATTAAGAATAGCAACTACTGAAGATGGAACCCAAAGATCTGCTACGGAATACGGTGCCATTAATCATTGGACTTAAAACCTGCTGGGGATGTCAACTACTGTTGAACAAACCATTGCGGAGATTACCACCAACCTCTGCTTGGGGATATCACTGAACTTAACCTGCTGCTGGGGAAATAACTTTACCCTCACCCTACTGGGGATTATAGCAAACTGCTGTCGACGAGACTATACTTCCTGACCGGCTGAGGAAAGTAGACACCAAAACTCTGTGGGAAAAATAACATCTTTGTCCAGGGAAAGTATTCCACAAGTCTTCTGCTGGGGATACCACAACACCAACTTCTGAATGCTTGCTGGGGAGTAATAAATCAATCACGACTCCGGTTAGGGAAGCAGTCCTCTGTACTCTGGCTGGAGAAAGTAGTAATCTACTGAGGATGATGAAATCTCAAAGCTGGGGAGAGTAACTATACGGGGGAGAAACTATGCTACCCTGCACACAACAACAATAGAATATTCTATGTGCAAAAATGGCAACCTTGATTACCTTCCACGATATCCCTTACCTGAGCAATTTCCATTGTTTTCTGATATGCTCCGCAAAGCTTAACATTTTCGCATGCAATGTTTATCAAAATATCAGACGTTTTCACAAACAAAACAGTAAAAGTAAAAACAAAAATGGAAAGCTCTTTGAGTGAAATGAAAATTTTATTGAGTGAACTGGCCTGTAAATAGGCATTTACATCTTGAAGTAATTCCTGAAAAGAGGTAATTGCACAAAAGTAAAAAAGAAAATACACATGTCGGCAATGTGGGAACAAATATCAACCATGATTCAATCCAGCTATGACTCATATGCCTTGCTTATCCACAGATGCTTTGACCTTCAAAGAGACTGACTGGACTGATTCTTTTCCTTCGAAATTCCTAAGTATCAAAAGTGCTCACAGATCGAACGCAGATTGTAGCCTCTTGCTTTCAAATCCCTAACTTTTGCCTGGATCGCCCTTTTCGGGTTTTCAATCCACCGGGATACCCATTTTTGCCAAAGTCGCCTTTTTCAGGTTTTCAACCTTGCGGGTTTATTCTTCTTTTTTCTTTTTATCCCTAAGTTTTGCCCGAACCTTTTCTTTTTATGGTTTGCCGGGATGCCCTTTTTTGCCTAGATCTTCTTTTTATGTCCAGCGGGTCTCTTTTATGCAAAGTATTTTTTGACTACGTCTGCGTTCACAGGGCACGTAAAATCTTCGCCATCCATAGTTGAGAGTAATAAGGCTTCGCCAGAGAAAATCTTTCTTACTACATATGGCCCTTCGTAGTTTGGAGTCCACTTGCCCCTGTGATTTGTCTGAGGAGGAAGAAACCTTTTCAAAACTAATTCACCTGTCTGAAAACACCGAGGATGCACTTTCTGATCAAAAGCTTTCTTCATCCTACTTTGATACAACCGGCCATGTGCAATGGCTACCAATCTCTTCTCTTCGATAAGGCTCAGCTGATTCAACCTGGCACGTACCCATTCAGCTTTGTCAAGCTTCACATCTGCCAGAACTCTTAAAGAAGGAATCTCAACCTCTAATGGTAGAACCGCCTCCATACCATATACCAGTGAGAAAGGAGTTGCCCCAGTTGATGTACACACTGAAGTACAATAACCGTGTAGGGCATAAGGAAACATCTCATGCCAGTCTTTGTATGTCACCACCATTTACTGCACACTCTTCTTGATATTCTTATTCACTACTTCAACAACACCATTCATCTTCGGACGATATGGAGAAGAATTGTGATGCTCAATCTTAAAGCTCTAACATAGCTCCTTCATCATCTTATTGTTCAAATTTGAACCATTATCAATAATGATTCTCTCTGGGACTCAGTAACGACAGATGATGTCCTTCTTTATAAACTAGGCTACCACTTGCTTGGTGAAGTTGGCATACGAGGCTGCTTCCACCCACTTCATGAAGTAACCAATGGCAACCAATATGAAACGATGCCCATTGGAAGCAGTCGGCTCAATCTTTCCAATCATATCAATGCCCCACATGGAAAACGGCCAAGGAGATGACAGTACATTCAGAGGAGTAGGCGGTACGTGCACCTTATCAGCATAAATCTGGCATTTATGACATTTTCAGGCGTATTTGAAACAATCAGACTCCATAGTCATCCAGTAATACCCCGCTCTCAACAACTTTCTAGCCATAGCATGCCCATTGGCCTGGGTACCAAAAGAACCCTTGTGAACTCCTTCCATTAACAGACCTGCCTCGTGTTCATCAACACAACGCAACAAGACCATATCAAAGTTCCTTTTGTACAGCACATCATCTTCATTCAGAAAAAAGTTTCCTGCCAACCTCCTCAGAGTTTTCTTATCCTTGGTAGATGCCCCAGCTGGGTACTCTTGACTCTTCAGAAAACACTTGATGTCATGATACCAAGGTTTGCCATCTGACACGTCTTCGACTGCAAACACAAAAGCTGGTCTATCCAGACGCATGATTCTGATGGAGGGAGTCTCATTCCAACGGTTCACCTTTGTGCCTCATCAATCTCCTCAAAGGTTTGTTGTGCACTCACTACAATCAAACTTAGTGTTTCAAGCCCTCTCAGGGCTCTTAGACAAATGATCAATCAAGGAATGACATGATCTTCAACTTGTATAAACCTCTTAAACATCCACAATGTATCAAGAGGACTCCCACATCAAGGATCAAGCACAAGGATGCAACATTCCAAGTGGATTAAGCCTCAAGATCGCCAGTGTCACCAAATTAGGGTTTTGGTCGACCAGAGCCTCCAGATGGAAATTTTCCTCTAGGCGTGAGCCAATGCTTCACAATACAACTTAAAATAATCTAATGGGCCTATTAAACCCAATCATCAAGTCAATTTAGCCTCAGGGGATGCATTCACCAAAAATCAGGAATTAGGGTTTCTTGACCTAATTCACCCCTAAGTTGACTTTTGGGATAAAACATGAGCCAAGACCTCAAGACATGATTTTACGGTCTCTAATACACTACATTGATCCATTTGCAACAACTGATTGATCCAAGAAGCTTGATCAACAAGTTTCAAATTCATCAGAGCCACAATTAGGGTTTCGCGGGAAAAGTCAACTGTGTCTTTGACTTTTGACCCAGACATGCTCCCAAACCTTGGGACATGATTCAATACACCCTATAACACCCATGGAACATGTCCATCAAGTTTTATTTAGGTTAAGGACTTGATTTAAAAGAGGATCGTACAGTTTCGAGGTCATCTGACAAAAAGTCAACCGTGCACAAAAGTCAATTTTGACTTTTTGAGATTTTTCACAATTATGGTTCTTTGACCCTAAAATGATGCTGATATGTGATTGGGATCATCATTCATCAATAAAAATCAAGAAAAGTGGGATAACTTTTAAAAGGGGTAACCATAAAAAAACTTAGAAATTTTCTAAGTTATGGAACAAAGTGGCTAGGGTACCAACTTCCAAGGATCATAACTTGAGATCCAAGCAACCATTTTGGCTAATCCAAAGATGGATTTGTAGCTCTCATGGCATACTTTAAAAGTGTCAACTACACCTCATTCCAATTCATCATGGATTTTTAGTTATGGTTGGATCAAAATGGCTGAAAACATGAAATGTCACTTTTTCCAACACTTAGTGAAATTTTCACTAAGTCAGAATCTGTTTCACTTTTTCCAAAATGTAGGAGCATTTTTCACTTGGATCCAAAAAGTATCAAAACAAACTATGATCACACATATGTTGTATCATATTAGAGCTTTCCAAATTGGCCAAGAACTCCATCAAACTCGACCTGAGCTAAGAGTTATGATAGTGGCAACATGCCTTGCTGCAACTGTCATAACAAGGCAGATTTGTGCATTTTGCTCGATTTGGGCAATTTGTGCAAATGACAAACAAGTCTATCCATCTAAACACCTCAGGGGAAGACCAAGGAGGGACAAACACTGATCCATCAGCCTCCAAAGTCCTTGGAACCAAAAGTAGCATGCCAAACCTAGAAATGCCTAAAAGAGGGACAAGACTCCAATTTTGGGTTGGAGCATTTAATGGATGCACCAAGGTGGCATGGACTGAGCCCTTTCCAACTGAATTCAGTCAAGACTTATCCAAGAACTAGGGAACCAGCAGCCTGTGCTCTAACCTCTAGTCAATGGCTAGAAGAGACTTGGATTCCTATTGATCAACATTTGCCAAACTTCTGCAGCAGTTGCCATTCCCTATTCCTTGCAAAACAAACTTGCTCTACTATAAATAGAGCTCATTTGTGCTCAATTTAAGTACACCAAAGCCATCAAATAGATGCTTTCCTCAAAATCACCTTCTCACTTCCAAATTTGCCTTCCAAAGCAAGTCACTATCGGGTTTTGAGTTTGAGAGCAACTCTAACCAGACCAATCACACACACACCTCATAAACATCATATAGAAGTGATCCAAACACTCACATAACATCTGGAACACCAAAATCACAAAATCACTAGCCAATTGCTCAAGTTATTGACAGATTTGCAGTTGGGGTACCATCTCAAGTTCCAGATCATTTCCATTCATTCCAAGCATTCAGACACATCACTTGGCACCTAAGGAAGCTGTACAAATCATTGGAACCAGCTTACAACACCTCTAACACAAAACACGATCACCAGCTGTAAGAGGTAAGCATGAGCTCTTCTAACTCTATGATTCATGCATATTTTGCTGCACAATAATTTGGCCATATGTTCATAATCATGCATAGAGTGTTTACCCTCAATCAGTTACTTTGTTTGAATCGTGTATGGAATTTCTGAGCCTTCATGCCAATTTTAGGGTTCTTGAGGTTTCTCTTTGATTTCTTACTCCATGCTTAAAATAAATGAAATTAAAGACCATAAACATGATCTTGAGGTGAAAACGAGCAGAATGATATGTAGATTGCATGATATCATCAAGTATTTAGTGAGATTGGATAGAAAATGTAAATATGCAGAAACAGAGGGTGGCGCGTGTTCTTGCCATGTTCTTGGCGCCCTTTATGAAAATTCAAATATTTGAATTTTGTGATTTTATTTATTTGATTCAAAAATTAATTTCTCTCTAAATTTTAATGATTTTGAGTTGATTCTTTTTTTAATAATTCACAAAAATGTCAAAATATTTTATTTTACCAAAAATACCAAAAAATATTAATTATTTCATATACTTGATATTTTTACAAAGAATTAATATTTTATTTGTTTTTCAACATTTAAAATGTTTTTTCTCCCTTGATTTTCCAAACTTCATTGATTTCCAATCATTTTGTGGATAGAAACATGATTTTTGAAACATTGATCCAAGATCACAATTTGTTTTCACACATGTTTAACAATTTTGATCATTTTAATTGAATTTTTATTCAATTAAAATATATTTTGAAAACAAATTAGGGTTTTGATTAATTCAACCCTCAATAAACTTTTTCAAACTCTATGGGCCTCTAATAGAGTGTAAGACCCAACCCCTTTTTGAAACCAAAATGATTTGGGCCTCAGATGTTGTATAAGACCCATTGTGTTTTCAAAAACCTCGGCACGATCGCCGTTTTCAAACAAAAATCCTTGGGCCTCTCCTTGAGCTATAAGACCCATTTCTTTTCTTAAAAACTCATGGGCCTCTAATAGAGTGTAAGACCCAACCCCTCTTAAAACCAAAATAATTTGGGCCTCAGTGTATTGTATAAGTCCCGATACCGTCAAAAAGATCGGCGCGATCGTCGCCTCTCTAACAAAAATCACCCTGGGCTTCTCATTGAGTTGTAAGTCCCATATTTTGTACAAAAATATATCTTTGGGCCTCTAATAGAGTGTAAGACCCAATCCCCTTTTAACCAAAAACCTTTTAGGCCTCAGACATTGTAAAGCCCCTCTGCATTAAAAGAAAAACCTCGGCGCAATCGCCAGTTCAAAAATAAATCATCTGGGCCTCCCCTCGTGTTGTAAGCCTCATTTCTTTTCTTTTCAAAATCTTTGGGCCTCTAATAGAGTGTATGACCCATCCCCTTGTACATAAAAACTTTTTGGGCCTCACGTATTGTATAAGTCCCTCTGTACAGTTTTTAAAATAGTGGTGTGATCATCGTTAAAACTTGGGCCTCTCCTCGAGCTGTAAGCCCCAACAATCTTTTCAAAGCACTTTCTCCTTTGATTTTGAATATATGTTGTTATCAAAACTTTCTTTGTTGAACAACTAACAAAACAGCATGGAAGCTCTACAACGGGTAAGTGTTTATCCGCTTTCATTTACCGCTTTCATATGTATATAACTGTATTGCGGGGCTGCTTCATTGTAAGTCTTCTTTCACATCCATTTATATACTCGTCATATATCCACTGTGTAGTACTAGTATAGTTATTTAGAGTTTTCCCCGGCAACTACGTCTAGAACTATGTAAAGTCATGTTGGTCACTCTTAAATACAAACAAAACTAGATCCCCCGTAGGATTCCAGATATAGTCTTCCCTCCTCATGAGGTTAAATAATATGGAACAAAGAGAAAGGCAGCATTCTCGGTGAACCCTTTCTCAGACTGTCATCCTTAGAAATTGTCAAAGAAACTCTAACTCCCCAGAGATGATCTTTTCTCCGTGAATGGCATCTCTTGAGTTTCTTCCAAATTCTCAAACTTTCCTGGAATAATCTCTTCTCGGTGAATTGCATTTCTTCAACTTCTCTTGGTTTGGGGACCCACAGGCTTCCTAAAAGCATCCCCGCCTCCTCTTGGGCATTGTACAAGGACCCTTTGGCTTCTTAGAAGTTCTCATGCCTTCTCTTGGGCTTAATACAAGGACCCTGATGACCTCTTAAAGGTATAAGACAAAACTTAGTCATCCTTTGCTAGAGCAGTCTTTCCAGCGTCAAAACTCCAACCGTTGTAGGGTTGATACTCATCCCTTAATGCTCGTGCCTCCTCTTGGGCATAGTACAATAGACAAAACTCTAGACTTGAACAGTCTAAGACCCTTGAGTCTCAAAGACATTCTCAAGTTCCTTTCAAACATAGGAAAAAACACCGGTCTCTCCCGTGAGAGTTCCCCACACTTGGATGATAGCACCAAATTACACTGTATATTTGACTCTGATTTCACATGTTTTTAGTTGTTTATTTGTTATTTTCCTTTTCTACTATGGTATTTTGTTTTACTTTCAAATATATTGCCTGATTCGAGCCTACAGTAAGAAAACGAAGCAAAACAGAGCTAAAATGAAGATTTCTTGTGTAAACTGTATACTAGCCATTTCACTCAGCGGACGCCAAGGAGGACGCCGTTTGCATAATAACTTCACTCACACGCCAATGGTCACAAAAGACGTTTCACCTTCCAAAGTACACTCGGCGGACACGGAGCAGGGGTCGGCGGGCGCCGACAGTTATAAAGAGGAAACGGTCTGAAACGTTCAAGGCAGTTACACTTGAAGAAATTAGTTTCTAAAACGTTTCTCATAATGATTAGGGGAAGTTGCAATTTCGAATTTCCTATAAATAGGCCTTGCATTTTCACTTTTTAGATATCCAATATTAGTTTTCAACATAGGCATAGAGTTCACTTTGTAAAGCAATAATCCGTCATTTCGAGGGGTTGTTGCACTATAGTTGTTAGTTGGATTGGAGCAATCATAGTTAGGAGCTATTTACTTTCCCGCAATTTATTTTCCAGCATCTATACCAGATTCAGTCTCTGCTTTGGAGCATGTTTCTTTTATAAATTACAATTTATTTTATCCACATCGTTTTTATATTATTTATTTTCCTGCACTGCTTTATATTCGTTTATTTTCCGTCTCTGCCATTACCTTATTATTTTATTTATCTGTGTGATCTGTGTCTCTTGGAACTGAACTTAAGCGTGACACTTGTGTTCACTCTCTCAAAATACACTCTCACACTTTGCACGTTTTTATCTTAAATATGCCTTACTTTGCAAATAAATTTATCTTTATGTTCTCAATTACTATGTCTAGGTAAATCCCTTGTGCTGGGATGTGAGGATCGTTGTTCTGACGGTGCTCCACATGACATCTCTTTAAGAAATACTTTAGGGGCTATTTTTGATTTTAATTAAACTCTTCTGAACTTCAATTGATCGGTCATTACGTAAATGAGACCGTGTTTTTGTTTGCGTAATGACTATGACTAGATCGGGTAAGATCGAAAGCCGTCCGGCATTTTAGAAAAGAGTTTGTTAGTTGTTAATTGATAAATACAGCGGAAGCACTTTATTGATTAACTAGGAAAGTTTTATATTATTAGAAAGAGGTTTTAAAACTATTTTCGGACGCGTTTATAGATTTAGGATCTGGTTGGCCGAGCATATGCCAGAAAACCTTTGGTATAAAATATTTTCAATCGAAAGCACTTTTTTTACTAAGTTTTAGAGGTAATTACATAAAAAAGGACTTTATCACTTTAACGCAAGGAGCGACCGGTGCAGCGTGAGCGGCTGGTATAGATTAAAGGTTAGGTTTGTTTCCGATCACGCTAACGCGGCGGATCCTTTTTAATTAAATCTTTTTCAAAGAAGAAAACATTGCCCCATTAGTGTTACTATTTAGATGATAGGAGTATTGTTTGATTGATGTGAATTACATTCCAGTATAGTATTTATTTGATTTATTTCTATTTTCGTTCTATAAGAAAACCTTTACCCTGATATCAATTAGCCTTAGATAAACAACGTAACAATAGTAATCGATAGATTGACATTGGTCTCTGTGGGATCGATAAATCTTTTATATTACTCTAACGCAATCCGTATACTTGCGGATAACACGCATCAAGTTTTTGGCGCCGTTGCCGGGGACCAATTACGTCAAAATTTTGTACCCTATTGTTACACCGTCTAGACTAAGGCATCCCTTAGCCGGTAAATGCGAAGAACTCGCAGTACCGGAAACTTAGTTGATCCTTTAGAAGAGCCTGAACGTTACGCCCGAGCTCGTCTTTTACTTCGAAAACTTAAAAGAGCAATGGCAGAAGAAGAAAACGCTAAACCTCTTAAAGATTTCGCCCTACCCTCTAACGAAGAACCTCATTCTAGTATAGTTAACCCAGCTATACCAGCCAATAACTTCGAATTAAAACCATCTCTGTTACAATTAGTTCAATAGAACCAATTCGCAGGTCTTCCTACGGAAAACCCGAACCAACATCTTAAAGTCTTTATTCAACTAGTCGATACCTTAAAAGCGAACGGAGCTCCTCCTGAGGCAATACGTCTAAGACTATTTCCATTTTCTCTCAGAGATAGAGCCCGATCATGGTTAGATTCCCTTCCAACCAACTCTATAACCACTTGGAATGACCTAAAGAAAGTATTCCTTGCTAGATACTTTCCACCGAGTAAAACTGCTGTCTTACGAAACCAAATAACCCGATTTACCCAAAGCGAGGGAGAATCACTTTTCGACGCTTGGGAAAGATATAAGGAGCTATTAAGAGCATGTCCACATCTTGGCTTAGAATAATGGCTCATAATCCATACCTTTTATAATGGACTCATGTACAACACCAAGATGACCATAGACGCTGCCGCTGGTGGCGCTCTAATGAACAAACCCTACGCCGAAGCTAGCGCTCTCATTGAGGATATGGCACAAAACCATTACCAATGCGGGACCGAACGAGCACAAGTAGAGAAGAAAGAGACCAAAGGAGGTGTGTATGAAGTAAGTTGTTTTGACCATATGAACGCAAAAATGGACGCTATAGCCCAAAAAGTAGAAAACCTAACTATCAACCACACAGCAACTGTAGCAGCAATACAACCCAGATGTGAAATCTGTGGAACCCTAGGACATACCATGGCTGAATGTAACCTGCTAGCCGAAAGTCCCACAGATCAGGTAAATTACACCCAAGGAAACCCTTATTCAAACACATATAACCCTGGATGGAGGAATCACCCAAATCTTTCCTATAAGAATAATAACCCCACTCAAAATTCAACACCTCAAAGACCACCCAGTTTCCAAACTCAAAGACCCAACCAATCTGCAACATATGCCCCTCAGAAATCAAATTTTGAGAAAAAGATGGACGAATTACTCAGTTGGGTACTAAACTCGATTCTGTAATTACCCATAACAAAATGCTTGAAACCCAAATCTCTCAAGTAGCACATAAGGAGCGGGACCACTTACGATGGGCCTATAAACCCTAGGTTGAATAATCCAGAACCTCCTAGAAAAAAGGTTGTGACCACACCTGAGAAAGAAGTTGAAAATCAGTGGAACCTGAGAAATCTAAAGATACAGAAGTTAAGGAGAAGGAAAAAGAAGAGAATGAAAAAGTTTATGTACCACCTCCTCCTTACAAACCTCCGATTCCATACCCACAAAGACTTAAACAAACCAAATTGGATAACCAATATAAGAAATTCATAAAAGTGATTGAGAAACTCCATGTAGAGATTCCATTCACCGAAGCTATTACCTAAATACCATCTTATTCCAAATTCCTTAAAGATATTCTAACCAATAAATGAAGATTAGAAGATCCTAAACCTATAGAATGTAATTCAATCGCTGAGAATAAGCTTGCTAAGAAAGATAAAGACCCAGGAAGTTTTTCTATACCTTGTGTTTTGGGAAACCAAGTTATAGATAGAGCACTTCTGGACTTAGGAGCAAGTGTAAGCTTAATGCCTTTAGCCATTTGTAAAAGGTTAAACCTAGGAGAAATACAACCAACTAGGATGTCTCTCAAATTAGCCGACAGATCAGTTAAATATCCAATTGGCATTTTGGAAGACGTCCCAGTTAGACTTGGTCAACTTTATATTCCAACAGATTTTGTAGTAATGGACATTAAAGAAGACGATGAGATCCCAATCCTTTTAGGTAAACCCTTCTTATCAACAGCTGGAGCTATAATTGATGTCAAAAAAGGAAAAATGACATTCGAGGTAGGTAATGAGAAAGTAGAATTTATACTATCCCAATTCTTAAATGCACCAGCCATAGATGACTCATGTTATGTCATTGATATAATTGATGAATGCATAAGAGAATTAAATAAATAAAATCCAGTAGAAACCATCAAACTACCTTCGATCCCCATAATGGACGACGACGGATTCGAACGCTTACCTGAACCTTATATAGATAACAGTCTTTATGAATGCTTGGCACTTACCCCAGATCACATGTCATGTCCGAAAAAACCATCAATAGAGCTTAAGGAGCTACCTAAGAATTTAAGATATGAGTTCTTAGATGAAGAATTAAATCGCCCAGTCATAGTCAGTGCCATGTTAGATGGTCCTGAAACCAATCAACTCTTAGATGTTTTAAGAAGATATCCCTCAGCTCTGGGTTATAAAATTTCCGATCTCAAAGGAATAAGTCCTTCTGTGTGTATGCACCGATTTATGCTGGAGGAAGACACTAAACCCTCCGGAGAACATCAACGAAGGATAAATCCTATAATGAGCGACGTAGTAAAAAAGGAAGTGTTAAAGTTGTTAGAGGCTGGAATAATATACCAAATATCTGATAGTAAATGGGTAAGCCCCGTACATGTGGTACCTAAGAAAGGAGGTGTCACCGTTTTACAAAACGAAAAAGGAGAACAAATAGCCAAACGTGTAGAAAATGGTTGGCGGATGTGTATCTATTACAGAAAGCTCAATAAGGTAACTAGGAAAGATCACTTCCCGCTTCCATTCATTGATCAAATGCTCGAACGTTTAGCTATGCATTCTTACTTTTGTTATTTAGACGGATACTTAGGATTTTTCCAAATACCCATTCACCCTGACGATCAGGAGAAAACAACCTTTACATGCCCCTATGGAACATTTGCTTACAGACGAATGCCATTTGGACTATGCAATGCCCCAGCTACCTTCCAACGCTGTATGATGTCAATCTTCGCAGATTTCCTTAATGAGATCATGGAAGTATTTATGGACGATTTCTCGGTATGTGAATCCAGTTTTAAAAAATGTTTAACAAACCTCGAGAAAATCCTGGAAACATGCGTAGAAGTCAACCTTGTTCTAAACTGGGAAAAATGCCATTTTATGGTGACTGAAGGCATAGTACTGGGACACATAGTGTCCGAAAGAGGTATTGAGGTTGATAAAGCTAAAATAGAAGTAATAGAAAACCTTCAACCACCCAAAACCATTAGAGAAATCTGAAGTTTTCTTGGACATGTCGGTTTCTACCGACGCTTCATTAAAGACTTCTCCAAAATAAATAAACCATTACCAACTTACTTATGAAAGACGCAGAATTGAAATTCGATGATAAATGTCTTGAAGCCTTTAAATACCTAAAATAAGCACTGATTTCCGCACCTATAATTCAACCACCTGATTGGAATCAACCTTTTGAAATTATGTGCGATGCTAGCGATTACGCTATAGGCGCTGTTTTAGGATAAAAGAAGGATAAGAAACTCCATGTAATTTACTACGCCAGTAGAACTTTGGATGCGGCTCAGCTGAATTATGCCACAACTGAGAAGGAACTCCTGGCAGTAGTCTTTGCAATCGACAAATTCCGATCCTATTTAGTAGGAGCAAAAATCATAGTCTACACTGATCATGCTGCGATAAGATATCTATTAAGCAAAAAGGACGCTAAGCCTAGATTACTACGCTAGATCCTTTTACTTCAAGAATTTGATTTGGAAATCCGAGATAAGAAAGGCACTGAAAATGTGGTCGCTGATCACCTCTCAAGGCTTGAATATCTAAAACAGATCTTGTTCCTATCAATGATGATTTCGCATACGATAGATTAGTAGGAGCAGTTAGAACCATCCACGATGATGATCCTGACCCTTATTTAGAAGTAGACATTGAAAAAGCATTCGCAGTGACAACCGTACCATGGTATACAAATTTTGTTAATTATCTAGCAGCTGATATCATACCCCCTGATCTAAATTACCAACAGAAGAAGAAGTTCTTTCATGACGTAAAACACTTCTATTGGGACGAACCCCTTTTATTCAAGAGAGGCGTAGATGGCATTTTTCGTCGCTGTGTCCCTGAAGAAGAAGTAGAAACTATAATTAAACATTGTCACTCTTCACCATATGGTGGACATCTAGGCTCGTCCAAAACATGCGATAAAATACTTCAAGCAGGTCTTTTCTGGCCAATGTTATGGCGCGATGTTCTTGCCTACATTGTAAGATGTGACAGATGCAACGTACTGGGAACGTCTCAAGAAGAGATGAAATGCCTTTGAAAAATATTTAGGAGGTAGAACTCTTCGATGTTTGGGGTATAGATTTTATGGGACCTTTTCCATCTTCGATGGGAAACAAGTATATCTTAGTAGCCGTTGATTATGTATCAAAATGGATTGAGGCCATAGCTGCACCCACCAACGATACTCGTGTAGTCATTAAACTATTTTAAAACTATATTTTCCCTAGGTTTGGAGTACCTCGATTGGTTATAAGCGATGGAGGATCGCATTTCATATCTAGGATATTTGAGAACCTATTAAAGAAATACGGAGTGAAACACCGAGTAGCCACACCTTACCACCCACTGACTAGTGGACAAGTGGAAGTCTCTAATAGGGAAATAAAACAAATCTTAGAGAAAACCATATCAATCTCTAGAAAAGATTGGTCCTTAAAACTACAAGAAGCCTTGTGGGCTTATAGGACCGCTTTCAAAACCCCTATAGGAACAACTCCATATCAATTAGTCTACGGAAAATCTTGCCATTTACCCTTTGAACTTGAAAATAAGGCCTACTGGGCCATAAAAGCCCTTAATATGGATTACTTAACAGCCGGAGATAAACGAATTATAGATATTCATAAATTAGAAGAGTTACGTCGAAATGCTTATGAAAATGCCGTAATATATAAAGAGAGAACCAAAGCGTGGCATGACAAAAGGATTATTAAAAAAGAGTTCAACGTAGGCGACCCTGTTCTTCATTTCAATTCTAGGTTACGATTGTTTCCAGGTAAGTTACGCTCAAGATGGACTGGACCCTATGAGGTCACCAAAGTCCTGAAATCAGGAGCATTTGAAATTGCAAATCATTCATATAGTCCCTTTCTAGTGAATGGACAAAGATTAAAACCCTACAATGGAGGTGACATACCTACTTACTACTCTGGTCACACTCTGATAGACCCACCTATAGAAACATCCACAACGTAAGTTCTTCAGTCGTCAAGCTAGTTAAACAAGCGCTACGTGGGAGGCAACCCACGATTTTCTTTTTGTTATCTTTCTTATTTATGCATAGAATTTATATCAGAAAAAGAATAAGATTTATTATTTATATTATTTTTTCTAACGTGATTGACTTATGCAATGTCGATGTTTACACGTTACAGATCACATCATCTCAGATATTCCACACTAACTTTCTTTGCAGGATGCAGAGCTATGATGACATGCACATTGCGTTCAGAGATGACGAACAGAGGAAGAAATACGTAGTCCTTTCTGAGAGACCAATCCTACCCATTAGGTACCCTGACCCAAACTGTTTAACAGCTTTAGGTATTGAGGCTAGTGTGAGGTATCTTTGTCACCAGCTCCAGTGGGATGAGTATTCTGAAGCTATGAATGTAACCTATAAGCATCTAACCTTAGAGTTCCTCAGTTCACTCATTTATGACCCTTATAGTGGAAGAGGTTACAACAGTGGAAGCATAAGATTCAGACTATTTGGAAATGAGTATGCCCTTAACCACGGAGATTTTGCTAGAGTACTTGGTTTTCAATGTGGCTTGGATGCAATCCATTTTATGCATGAAACCAATGTTATGCAAGATGAGCTTGACCTAGTCTGGAGCAAAATCACCGGTGGAGGAGGACCTGATCCTTCCACCCAATTAGCAAACAAAATCCACAACCCAGCTTTCCGTTATTTCCAAATGATCCTAGCTGAGACTTTCTTTGGTAGAAGTGAAACCGAGAACCAAGTTACTGCAGAAGAGATTCTGATGCTCTTTTGTACTGCTGAGTTACGACCATTAGCCAGTGGTAATTTTCTGATGTATAACCTATATTTGAATGCTGCATCTTCTAGAGGACCCATCCATGCAGGCGGTACTATTACACACATAGCTTATGCCCTAGGTCTAGCCAACAAGCTAACTCATCTTACCTCCCATTGTGGCTACACCTTAATTGACATTCATCATTACCTTGACCGTGGTCTTATCAGGAGGGAATTCTTTAGTGTAGATAACTTTAAGCTCCTAACAGACAACGAAGTCATTCACTACTTTGGTTTGCCAAACCATACCAGAACAAGTGTCCATGATAGAGCTAACTGGTCATACGCTTTGGAAGGCCAAGACGAGACACCCATCAAACCTAGGAACCACCCTGTGCCTGAGTACCACCCTAAACCCTATCCTGAAAGGACTACTGTTTATTCCTCTAACGTTAATCTGCAACGCAGGGACATATATTTAGAGTTTGACGCTATGCGCAAGGAGATCATTTCTCTTCGTGAAGAATGCGCCGAGCTTACCTTATAGATACAGATCTCAGATGCAACAAACGCTTCATCATATGATCTTTTAGATCAGGAGATTTACGATCTCAAACGCCAGCTTGCAGAGGAACAGGCACCTTGTCCTCACATGACTCAGGGTGTCCGCCGTCAGTCTTCCTAGAAGATATTCAGGAGCTCTGGGGTATAGCTCGCACTTTGTGTTGAGGAGACTTACCACATGCTTGTTATGATCGTTTATTTTTACCTTTACCGCATTTCTATCTTTATTGTTATTATCTTTATTATCAGACTATTAGTAGATATTATTTTCCATCGTTATTGTTACTAGAATCATGGCAACCATATGCTTTATGCGAGTGTTGTAACGCCCCAGTTTTGCCAACTTTATTTTATTGAGTCTTTTTGGATTATTTTATTATTATTTTATTTTATTTTTGACTTTTATGTGAAAATATGTTATTTTTTGTCGTGATTATATTTTATCGCGTTTTGGGAACGTTTGCGAGATATTTGAGTGTGGGGGTATTTTGGACATTTCATAGATATTTGGATAAGTTAGTAAGAAAGAAAAGAAAATAGAAAAGAAAAGGGAAAGAAAAATAGAGAGAAAGAAAGAAGAAAGAAGGAAAAAGGGAAGAAAAGAGGAGAAGAGAGAAAATTGGAGAAAAAGTGGAAAAAAATCATCAAGAACAATTTCTAAGAATCGATTAATCGGGTAAGGGTGCGAAACTCGATTATTCTATGATTGTATACAATTATGTATGTGTTTTGTTTTTGTTTTTGGATTGATTTGGAGAATATTAGTAAAACCTAGATTGTGTAAAAATTGATTAGAAATGAATTTGATTGTGGTAAAAATCTTGTTGAATGCATTGTTGATTGTTCATACATGTTTGTGGTATGTTATTACACTTCAAATTGTTGTTTTTCTGAGTTTTAGGTGAAGAAATTGGATGATTGGGGTGGAAAAACGCATAAATTGTTCTGCAGAATTTTTCTGGGTCTGTCCTGGCCATACGCGTAAGGGGCTTGCCAATACGCGTATGAGACCAGGCGATACGCGTAACATTGTGCTGTTTTGGGGGCAATACGCGTATGAACTTGCATGTTTTACCGGCCCTCTGGTGATACGCGTATGGGCGAGGCCAATACGCGTATGGTTTTTGGCAACGTGGTTTTGTGAAGGAAAGTTGCTCTGTCAATATGCGTATGGGAATAGGTGGTACGCGTATGGACAGGAGATTTGCAAAAATGTGATTTTTCAAAATGTGTTTTCGGTTTTGTCCGTAACTTTGGTTCCGAGTATCCGATTTTGGTGTTTTTGGTGTCGTTGGAAAGGTATCGAGTTGTACTTTATGATTATGAGGTTTTGAGAATTGTTAACCGATTAAATTTTGTCGGGAAATGTGAATAGTGTCGAATCTTGACTTTTGTTGTTTTAAATGGTGCGTATTTGACGTGTATTATGTTATAAGTTGGTGAATTGGACGTGTATGCCTTATGTGCTGTTGTGGGGATGAATTGTGGCCGAAAGGCAAGAAAATGCTAAGTGCTGTATTTGATGATATATGCATGATTATGAATATGTGCATGGATGCAATGTGAGTGTCATGAGTCATTGTATGCCAAGCATCATAATGTGCATTGTGGAAACGTCCTGAGAGACGGTTCGATTCCCGAGGGGAATATGCTATAACATCGTGTGCCTCGAAAATATGAGGCGCTGCCTGAGGACCTAAAGCGGTGGTTATAGACGATTGTGGGCTCCTTTGGAGACTTAAAGCAATCCTTAACGTCGTGTTCCTCAAAAATATGAGGCGTTGCCTGAGGACCTAAAGCGACGGGTGAACATCGTAGGCCCGACGGGGAGTTACTTGAGATTCTCAGTAACGAGCGATGGTTCCAATAGTTCCTGAGTGAACTGATGATGAGACATGAGACATTGGAAGTCGGTACCCGCATGGCATGTGCATAGAGTCGTTGTGTCGGTCTATGTGCATTGCATAAATCATGAATTAATTGTGTGTGAATTTGTGAATGTGATTGATGATTGTATGGTATATGTGTGGTGTGTAATGGTATTCGATGCTTGAGAATTATGCGGTATTATGTTATATGTGGTTGTGGTGAGAATGTGTTACTTGTACATTTTTGTGTTTATATATATAATTTTATTCAATTATATTATGGTTGTTTTTCTCACCCTTCTGCTGTTTTATAACGCTCTATGAGGCGTTGCAGATTAGAGCTGCTGGAGGTATTCCTTTTTGTGAAGCGTTGCGTCTTCATTATTTTGGTCGGTCGGCTCTGATATGTGACTCCGGGTAGTTAGGGTGGCCGCGTGCTATTATTTTGTATATCTGATGATATATTTTGGTTGTACATATGCTACCTGATGTATGACAAACTGTTTATATGTGTATATGTATATATGTTGTTCAGATTTTAGATTTTCTGCTTTAATTCTAATTTCTGAAAAGTGGGGTAAGGAACAAAGTTTCCTCTGTATGATTGCTACCCCACAGTTGCATATCATTATGGGCAGGTGTTGCATGTTATGTGTATGTTTGGTTACAGTTGATGTGATTCCTCCCTTTCTATGCCGCGAATTCAAATGTACTCTGACGAAATTTCGAATTTTCTTTTAGTGCTTTAATTGCATGTTAATTGGGGGTGTAGTTTGGGGGCGTCACATTAAGTGGTATCAGAGCCACGTTCGTGTCAGTTGTGTTTGTTGTGTCTGCTGTGTCTGGCATATTGGGTGAGTTGTGTTGGACGAGTTGTTGTTTAACCATAGTTTCTGTTTTGGACGAACAGAATATGGCTGGTTGTAATGATGCTGCTTTGGCTGCGGCGATGGAGGCAATGGCACGAGCTGTGCAGGGGGCACCGAATGCTGCAGGAAATTATGAGTTTAGAAAGAATAAGCCGCCGGACTTTAAAGGGAAGCATGATCCGGATGGTGCACAGTTGTGGTTGAAAGAGATTGAGAGGATTTTCAGGGTAATGGATTGTGATGACGATGATGTTAAGGTGAGGCTGGGCACTCATATGTTACACGAAGAGGCTGATGACTGGTGGATCAGTACTCGTCAGGTGTTGGAAGCTGAGGAGGAGGAAAAAGAGATCACTTGGGAGGTGTTTAGCCGAGAGTTTCTGAGGAAGTATTTTCCCGAGGATGTCCGAGGAAAGAAGGAGATTGAGTTTTTAGAGCTAAAACAAGGTAATATGTCAGTTATTGACTATACTGCTAAGTTTGTGGAACTTGTGCAGTTTTATCCTCATTATGTGGAAGCGACTGCTGAATTTTCAAAGTGTGTGAAGTATGAAAGTGGCTTGCGTCCTGAGATAAAGCAGGCTATTGGTTATCAGAGGATTCGAAGGTTTGCTGATTTGGTGGAATGCTGTAGGATTTATGATGAAGATAGTAAGGCTCGTTCTGCTCACTATAAAAGTGTAAGTGACAGGAAAGGGAAACAACAGTTCCGTGGTGGTCCGTATGTGTCACCGGCTGATAAAGGTAAACAAAGGGGTAATTTTGATCGAAGGTCAAGTGGAGGAGGTATGTCTAATGCCCCTAGGTGTTTTAAATGTGGTGAATTGGGTCATCGCCAGATGGAATGTAGGAAGAAAGTGGATAAGTGTTCTAATTGTGGTGGTATCGGACATGTTTTAGCTGATTGTAAAAGGAAGAATGTAGTGAAGTGTTATAACTGTGGGGAACCTGGTCACATTAGCTCGAAGTGTCCGAATCAGAAGAAAGCTCCGACTAGTGGGAAAGTGTTTTCATTGGCGGGAACTCAGACTTCAAGTGCTGATCGTCTGATAAGAGGTAGTTGCTTTATTAATAATACGCCTTTAATTGCTATTATTGATACTGGAGCGACTCATTTGTTTATTTCGTCTGACTGTGCGGAATGTTTGAATCTTGGGTTGTCTTCGATGGATGGTGAGATGGTTATTGATACTCCAGCGATGGGGTCAGTAACTACTTCTTTGGTGAGTTTGAGTTGTCCTTTGACCATTTATGGTAAAGACTTTGCGATGGATTTGGTGTGTTTACCGTTGGAAGGTTTAGATGTGGTGTTGGGAATGAATTGGTTGCAATTCAATCGGGTGCACATTGATTGTTATCATAAGCTTGTAAGGTTTCCTTCTCTTGAGGAAGACGAAGACTCGAGTTTCTTATCTACCAAAGAGTTGAAGAAACTTTTGGCGGATGAAGCTCAGTTGTTTGGATTTTTTGCATCTTTGACTGTGGATAGTCAAGTTTCATTGGAGGTGTTTCCTGTTGTGTGTGAATTTCCTGAGGTGTTTCCTGATGATATTTCAGATGTGCCGCCGGTGAGAGAGGTGGAATTTTAGATAGATCTAGTTCCTGGTACTAGACCTGTTTCTATGGCACCTTATAGAATGTCGGCATCTGAATTGGTGGAGTTGAAAAAGCAGTTAAATGAGTTGTTGGAAAAGAGGTTCGTGAGGCCAAGTGTTTCTCCTTGGGGTGCTCCAGTTTTGTTAGTGAAAAAGAAAGATGGGAGTATGCGATTATGTATTGATTATCGCCAGTTGAACAAAGTGACGATTAAGAATAAATATCCGCTTCCAAGGATTGATGATCGGATGGATCAGTTGGTTGGTGCTTGTGTATTTAGTAAGATCGATTTGAGATCGGGGTACCATCAGATAAGAGTGAAAGAAGAGGATATTTAGAAAACGGCCTTTAGAACATGTTACGGTCATTATGAATATTCAGTGATGCCGTTCGGGGTTTCTAATGCGCCTGGTGTGTTTATGAAATACATGAATCGTATTTTCCACGAGCATTTGGATCGTTTTGTGGTGGTGTTTATTAATGATATTTTAATCTATTCTAAGTCTCGTGAGGAACATGCAGAGCATTTGCGTATTGTTTTGCAGGTTTTGAAGGAAAGGAAGCTTTTTGCCAAATTGTCCAAGTGTGAATTCTGGTTGTCTGAGGTGAGTTTTCTTGGGCACGTAATTTCAGGTAATGGTATTGCTGTGGATCCATCTAAAGTAGAAGCAGTTCTACAATGGGAGGCTCCTAGATCCGTTACCGAGATTCGAAGCTTTTTGGGTTTGGCTGGTTATTACCGGAGGTTCATTGAAGGTTTTTCTAAGCTAGCTCTTCCTTTGACGTAGTTGACTTGTAAGGGCAAAGCGTTCATTTGGGATATTCAATGTGAAGAAAGTTTTTGTGAGCTGAAGAGAAGATTGACGAAAGCTCCTATTCTGATTTTACCTGATCCTAATGAACCGTTTATTGTGTACTGCGATGCTTCTTTAATTGGTTTGGGTGGTGTTCTGATGCAGGAAGGTAAAGTTGTAGCTTATGCTTCAAGACAGTTAAGAGTTCATGAGAAAAACTATCCTACTCATGATCTTGAGTTACCGGCTGTGGTTTTTGTGTTGAAGATTTGGAGGCACTATCTCTATGGTGCGAGGTTCGAAGTCTTTAGTGATCATAAAAGCTTGAAATATTTATTTGATCAGAAAGAGTTGAACATGAGGCAGCGGAGATGGTTGGAATTCTTGAAAGACTACGACTTTGGCTTGAATTACCATCCTGGTAAAGCTAATGTGGTAGCCGATGCATTGAGCCAGAAATCGTTGCATATGTCCGCAATGATGGTGAAAGAGTGGGAACTTTTGGATTCGTTTAGAGACTTGAGTTTGGTATGTGAAGTGACTTCGGTTAGTGTAAGGCTTGGAATGTTGAAGGTTGCTAATGAATTTTTGTTGTCGGTTAGTGAGAAACAAAAGTTGGATTTGAAATTCGTTGATTTGATGAGGAATGAGAATGTGGATTTCAAGGTGGATAATTTTGGTGTTTTGAGATTCCGTGGTCGTATTTGTATTCCTGATGATGCGGAGTTGAAAAGAATGATTTTGGAGGAAGGACACCGGAGTAATTTAAGTATTCATCCGGGTGCGAATAAGATGTACCAAGATTTGAAGAAGATTTTATGGTGGTCTGGTTTGAAAAGAGATGTGGCTCAGTTTGTGTATGCATGTTTGACTTGTCAGAAATCGAAAGTGGAACATTTGAGGCCTAGTGGTTTGTTGCAACCGTTGGATATTCCTGAGTGGAAATAGGATAGCATTTCGATGGATTTTGTGACGGGATTACCGAACACTCAGCGTGGGCATAATGCTATTTGGGTGATTGTGGACAGGCTGACTAAATCGGCGCATTTTATTCCGATTGACATCAGTTTTTCTTTGGAACGGTTAGCTGAGATCTATATCAGTGTGGTTGTGAAATTGCATGGGATTCCATTGAGTATTGTTTCGGATTAAGATCCTAGGTTTACATCTAGATTTTGGGAAAGCTTACCGAAGGCTTTGGGTTCTAGATTGAGGTTGAGTTTGGCTTATCATCCGCAGACGGATGGTCAGACCGAAAGAACGATTCAGTCTTTGGAGGATTTGTTGAGAGCGTGTGTTTTGGAACAAGGTGGTACGTGGGACAGTTATCTTGCATTGGTTGAGTTCACGTATAATAACAGTTTCCATTCTAGTATTGGAATGGCACCTTTTGAGGCCTTATATGGACGAAGATGTCGAACGCCGTTGTGTTGGCACGAAACAGGTGAAAGTTCGGTGGTTGGACCGGATTTGGTGCAACAAACGACGGAAAAGGTAAAGTTTATTCGTGAGAAAATGAAGGCTTCTCAGGATAGACAAAAGAGTTATCATGATCGGAGACGGAAGGATCTTGAGTTTCAAGAGGGTGATCACGTATTTCTGAGAGTTACGCCGGTAACGGGTGTTGGTCGTGCTCTGAAATCTAAGAAGCTTACTTCTCGATTTATTGGTCCTTACCAGATATCTGCGAGAGTTGGTGTTGTGGCGTATCGTGTGGCGTTGCCGCCGAATCTGTCGAATTTGCATGATGTTTTTCATGTTTCACAGCTTCGAAAGTATGTTCCGGACCCTTCATATGTGATTCTGATGGACGAGGTTGAGGTAAGAGATAACCTTACGGTCGAGACTTTACCAGTTAGTATTTTGGATCGCGAGGTGAAGCGGTTGAGGGGTAAAGAGATTGCACTTGTGAAAGTGGCGTGGGGAGGCGCTGCTGAGGGAAATCTGACGTGGGAGTTGGAAAGAAGGATGCGGGAGTCGTATCTAGAGTTGTTTGTATCAGGTAAGATTTTCGAGGACGAAAATTTCTAAGTGGGGGAGAATTGTAACGCCCCAGTTTTGCCAACTTTATTTTATTGAGTTTTTTTGGATTATTTTATTTTATTTTCGACTTTTATGTGAAAATATGTTATTTTTCGTCGTGATTATATTTTATCGCGTTTTGGGAACGTTTGCGAGATATTTGAGTGTGGGGGTATTTTGGACATTTCATAGATATTTGGATAAGTTAGTAAGAAAGAAAAGAAAATAGAAAAGAAAAGGGAAAGAAAAATAGAGAGAAAGAAAGAAAAAAGAAGGAAAAAGGGAAGAAAAGAGGAGAAGAGAGAAAATTGGAGAAAAAGTGGAAAAAAATAATCAAGAACAATTTCTAAGAATCGATTAATCGGGTAAGGGTGCGAAACTCGATTATTCTATGATTGTATACGATTATGTATGTGTTTTGTTTTTGTTTTTGGATTGATTTGGAGAATATTAGTAAAACCTAGATTGTGTAAAAATTGATTAGAAATGAATTTGATTGTGGTAAAAATCTTGTTGAATGCATTGTTGATTGTTCATACATGTTTGTGGTATGTTATTACACTTCAAATTGCTGTTTTTCTGAGTTTTAGGTGAAGAAATTGGATGATTGGGGTGGAAAAACGCAGAAATTGTTCTGTAGAATTTTTTTGGGTCTGTCCTGGCCACACTCGTAAGGGGCTTGCCAATACGCGTATGAGACCAGGCGATACGCGTAACATTGTGCTGTTTTGGGGGCAATACGCGTATGAACTTGCATGTTTTACCGGCCCTCTGGTGATACGCGTATGGGCGAGGCCAATACGCGTATGGTTTTTGGCAACGTGGTTTTGTGAAGGAAAATTGCTCTGTCAATACGCGTATGGGAATAGGTGGTACGCGTATGGACAGGAGATTTGCAAAAATGTGATTTTTCAAAATGTGTTTTCGGTTTTGTCCGTAACTTTGGTTCCGAGTATCCGATTTTAGTGTTTTTGGTGTCGTTGGAAAGGTATCGAGTTGTACTTTATGATTATGAGGTTTTGAGAATTGTTAGCCGATTAAATTTTGTCGAGAAATGTGAATAGTGTCGAATCTCGACTTTTGTTGTTTTAAATGGTGCGTATTTGACGTGTATTATGTTATAAGTTGGTGAATTGGATGTGTATGCCTTATGTGCTGTTGTGGGGATGAATTGTGGCCGAAAGGCAAGAAAATGCTAAGTGTTGTATTTGATGATATATGCATGATTATGAATATGTGCATGGATGCAATGTGAGTGTCATGAGTCATTGTATGCCAAGCATCATAATGTGCATTGTGGAAACGTCCTAAGAGACGGTTCGATTCCCGAGGGGAATATGCTATAACATCGTGTGCCTCGAAAATATGAGGCGCTGCCTGAGGACCTAAAGCAGTGGTTATAGACGATTGTGGGCTCCTTTGGAGACTTAAAGCAATCCTTAACGTCGTGTGCCTCGAAAATATGAGGCGTTGCCTGAGGACCTAAAGCGATGGGTGAACATCGTAGGCCCGACGGGGAGTTATTTGAGATTCTCAGTAACGAGCGATGGTTCCAATAGTTCCTGAGTGAAGTGATGATTAGACATGAGACATTGGAAGTCGGTACCGCATGGCATGTGCATAGAGTCGTTGTGTCGGTCTATGTGCATTGCATAAATCATGAATTAATTGTGTGTGAATTTGTGAATGTGATTGATGATTGTATGGTATATGTGTGGTGTGTAATGGTATTCGATGCTTGAGAATTATGCGGTATTATGTTATATGTGGTTGTGGTGAGAATGTGTTACTTGTACATTTTTGTGTTTATATATATAATTTTATTCAATTATATTATGGTTGTTTTTCTCACCCTTCTGCTGTTTTATAACGCTCTATGAGGCGTTGCAGATTAGAGCTGCTGGAGGTATTCCTTTTTGTGAAGCGTTGCGTCTTCATTATTTTGGTCGGTCGGCTCTGATATGTGACTCCGGGTAGTTAGGGTGGCCGCGTGCTATTATTTTGTATATCTGATGATATATTTTGGTTGTACATATGCTACCTGATGTATGACAAACTGTTTATATGTGTATATGTATATATGTTGTTCAGATTTTAGATTTTCCGCTTTAATTCTAATTTCTGAAAAGTGGGTGTAAGGAACAAAGTTTCCTCTGTATGATTGCTACCCCACAGTTGCATATCATTATGGGCAGGTGTTGCATGTTATGTGTATGTTTGGTTACAGTTGATGTGATTCCTCCCTTTCTATGCTGCGAATTCAAATGTACTCTGACGAAATTTCGAATTTTCTTTTAGTGCTTTAATTGCATGTTAATTGGGGGTGTAGTTTGGGGGTGTCACAAGTGTTATATTATTTCAAGCTATAATAAATATCTTCATTATTAAAATCTGTAGGTATTATAAAAAAAATATATATAAAAAAATAAAAAGAAAATTTTATTTCATTCTAAAAAAAATAATAATAATAATTTTTTAATAGTTATTTAATTCCTACAATCATATTTTACAAATATATAAAATAATAAACAAAATGTTTCTCACATGGACTAATCAAAGCCCAAACCCATGCCAGCCCAGTTAACACATTCCGCGGACGCGGACCCCCTCTCGGCCAACGCGGAGGCGTTCTGGGTTTTATACGGACCAGAATAAGAAAACCCCCATTTTTGCCACTCTCTTCATCTTCTACCTCCAAAAATTCCGATTTCAATCATCAAAAAACCCCATTAAACCATTAAAATCCCTCATTTCATAACTTCCCCACTGCCATTACACATTCCATTACACATTATCTCTATAAAAACCATAGATTTCACCAAAATCTACAAAAACAAAAATTACCCATTCTCCATCACCAAACCTTCATTTCACTTCAACAATGGCAGCGGAGAACCAAGAAAACATCATTTTTCGAGATGGAGATGACGGAGTCAAGCAATGGGAAAAATGGGAGAGACTTCGGACACGCAACATTCTTGCGACGAGGTACATTAATGATATTTGTCTGTATAACCTTGGTATAAGATTTAGCGTATTTTATCTGTTACAAAATTTGAAATTAGAGAATATTTTTATACGCAAGGAGCCTACCTACGAAAGGCTAACCCACGAATTTTTGAGTTCTTTAGAGTACACTGTCAGAGAAAACATTGCCAGCACAGTAGGCACTGTGAGATTTAGGATGTTCAATGTTGAATACATTTATACCACTGATGCACTTGCAGAGTTATTAGGATTCCATTTTGGGAATGGTGCAGCCTGTGAGGCACCCATAGACACAAATTGGTCAACTGAGGCTTTTCAACTGTGGAGAAACATCTCAGGCCAAACCACTTGCTCCTTTGATGGAAATTTGGCTTCTGACATTCATAACCCGGCCATACGGGTATTCCGCCTTTAATTAGCTGATACTATTTTTGCTCATGAAAACTCTAACAAGATGAATTTCAAAGAATTTATAGTTTTACATGCTGCTTTACTTAGAAGAAGATTAAATCCTGTACCATTTATGATATCACATATGAGGGCAATTGAGAAAAAGGGCAACACCGTGTCATTTGGAGGGTTGATTACCTTCATTGCACGAGCCCTCCACCTGGACGCTGAGTTGGCCACATTGGAACCACTTCCTCCTCACACCATTGATTTAAAATTTCTGCGAGATATACGTTTATGCAAAACGAGGCCGGAAGGAGGCTATATCCTCATGGTTCGCAATGCTGTCATCCGGAGTGTCGCCTTACCTTGTTCAACACGCACTGATGTGCGCAAAAGAGAAAACTGACTCTATGATTTGAAGGCTGCTCCTATTTTAGGCCCATTACTTCCAAACGTCCCCGAGGACGAAGGAAATGAGACAGATGATGAATATGACCATATGGAGCAGTCCCCGATTCGTTTATCACCTGCACACACCCCACCTGTTACTGATCATCCTGCAGGTACTTCTTCCGGATTTTATATCACTCAAGAAATGTGGCAAGCACAGCAAGTCAAAGAAGAAGAGCGTGATGGCCTATTCTATGCCATGTACCAACAGCAGTAAGAGATGATGGATTTTATGCGGGTGTCACAGCAATCCACTCTTGAGAGTTTCCAAGCACTTAGAAGTCAAAATGCCTCTCTAATATAGAGGATTGAGCAGATGGAGTTGTCACATACCGCCCGACACCGCAGTAGGAGCCGTCGTCCCAGAAGTTCGGAGCAGGATGGAGAGGGCCCCAGTGGCCAGCATGATTGATTGCCAGGTTTTACCTATCCCCTTCTTACTTTTATCGAAACATTGAGGACAATGTTTGGTTTAAGTGTGGGAGGAGATATTTACTATTTTTAGTTGTCTTTATTTTTATGCTTTCTAGTATAGTTTAGTTTGTTTTAAAATGTGCTTAACGAGTCATTTTGTGCAGTTTATCTATTCTTCCAATTCTTGAGCCTTAACAAAAAAATTTTAACAAAGAAAACAACATTTATTTTGAAAATTTGGGCTATTAGAACAAGTAAGATCATTTGCAAGGGCTTGGGAAAACCTTTTTGAAAAATCGATATCGTTTTTTACACCGTAAGTTTCTCAAATATAGGAGCCTATATCCAGGTTTTTTTTATATTAGGGCCTTAAAATCTCACCCTTCATCACTTACCCTTAAATAGTTTATCCTAGCAGTCAACACCATCTTAGCCACCGCTAAGTGACAAACCGATGCAAATAGGTAAGATCCTGCAAAAAGAAAAAAAAAGAAAAAGAAAAATCCAAGAAGATACTAAAGTATCTTTAGAAAATATTTTTGTAAGAAAAATTATATATCCAAAAAGAAAAAAAAAATATATCAAGTCATTGATATAAAAGGAACTGGATTACCACAGGTTATGTTCACCATGCGAGTGAAAGATAACGGGCTTAATGTGATTGCGCTTGAATGAAAAGGGGTAAGAAAGGAATGAGTAAGATAGGCCTAAGTATAACATCATGGTTTGGATTGGTTTGTATAGGAGAGAAACTTATGACCCGCAAAATCGCAGAAAGTGTGATTGCGATACCCTTGGTTCATAAGTTAGTACCTACCAATGTATCATTGATCAAACTAAAGTTCTTAGCCCGGATTAGATACTCGTATGTTTGCTGTTTTTCCTATTTCAGTTTATGAAAGTTTGCTTGAGGACAAGCAAAGGTTTAAGTGTGGGAGAATTTGATAACACCAAATTACACTGTATATTTGACTCTAATTTCACATGTTTTTAGTTGTTTATTTGTTATTTTCCTTTGCTATTATGGTATTTTGTTTTACTTTCAGATATATTGCCTGATTCGAGCCTACCGTAAGAAAGCGAAGCAAAACAGGGCTAAAATGAAGATTTCTTGTGTAAACTATATACTAGCCATTTCACTCAGCGGACGCCAAGGAGGACACCGTTTGCATAATAACTTCACTCACACACCAACGGTCACAAAAGACATTTCACCTTCCAAAGTACACTCGGCGGACACGGAGCAGGGGTCGGTGGGCACCGACAGTTATAAAGAGGAAACGGTCTAAAACGTTTAAGGCAGTTACACCTGAAGAAATTAGTTTCTAAAACGTTTTTCATAATGATTAGGGGCAGTTGCAATTTCGAATTTCCTATAAATAGGCCTTGCATTTTCACCTTTTAGATACCCAATCTTAATTTTCAACATAGGCATAGAGTTCACTTTGTAAAGCAATAATCCGTCATATCGAGGGGTTGTTGCACTATAGTTGTTAGTTGGATTGGAGCAATCATAGTTAGGAGCTATTTACTTTCCCGCAATTTATTTTCCAGCATCTGTACCAAATTCAGTCTCCGCTTTGGAGCAGGTTTCTTTTATAAATTACAATTTATTTTATCCACATCGTTTTTATATTATTTATTTTCCTGCACTGCTTTATATTCGTTTATTTTCCGTCTCTGCCATTACCTTATTATTTTATTTATCTGTGTGATCTGTGTCTCTTGGAACTGAACTTAAGCGTGACACTTGTGTTCACTCTCTCAAAATACACTCTCACACTTCGCACGTTTTTATCTTAAATATGCCTTACTTTGCAAATCAATTTATCTTTATGTTCTCAATTACTATGTCTAACTAAATCCCTTGTGCTGGGATGTGAGGATCGTCGTTCTGACGGTGCTCCACATGACATCTCTTTAAGAAATACTTTAGGGGCTGTTTTTTATTTTAATTAAACTCTTCTGAACTTCAATTGATCGGTCATTACGTAAATGAGACCGTGTTTTTGTTTGCGTAATGACTGTGACTAGATCGGGTAAGATTGAAAGCCGTCCGACATTTTAGAAAAGAGTTTGTTAGTTGCTAATTGATAAATACAGTGGAAGCACTTTATTGATTAACTAGGAAAGTTTTATATTATTAGAAAGAGGTTTTAAAACTATTTTCGGACGCGTTTCTAGATTTAGGATCCGGTTGGCCGAGCATATGCCGGAAACCCTTTGGTATAAAATATTTTCAATCGAAAGCACTTTTTTTACTAAGTTTTAGAGGTAATTACATAAAAAGGACTTTATCACTTTAACGCAAGGAGCGACTGGTGCAGCGTGAGCGGCTGGTATAGATTAAAGGTTAGGTCTGTTTCCGATCACGCTAACGCGACAGATCCTTTTTAATTAACTCTTTTTCAAAGAAGAAAACATTGTCCCGTTAGTGTTACTATTTAGATGATAGGAGTATTGTTTGATTGATGTGAATTACATTCCAGTATAGTAATTATTTGATTTATTTCTATTTTCGTTCTATAAGAAAACCTTTACCCTGATATCAATTAGCCTTAGATAAACAACGTAATAATAGTAATCGATAGATTGACATTGGTCTCTGTGGGATCGATAAATCTTTTATATTACTCTGACGCAATCCGTATATTTGCGAATAACACGCATCAAGTTTTTGGCGCCGTTGTCGGGGACCAATTACGTCAAAATTTCATACCCTATTATTACACCGTCTAGACTAAGGCATCCCTTAGCCAGTAAATGCGAAGAACTCACAGTACCGGAAACTTAGTTGATCCTCTAGAAGAGCCTGAACGTTACACCCGAGCTCGTCTTTTACTTCAAAAACTTAAAAGAGCAATGGCAAAAGAAGAAAATGCTAAACCTCTTAAGGATTTCGCCCTACCCTCTAACGAAGAACCTCATTCTAGTATAGTTAACCCAGCTATACCAGCCAATAACTTCGAATTAAAACCATCTCTGTTACAATTAGTTCAACAGAACCAGTTCGCAGGTCTTCCTACGGAAAACCTGAACCAACATCTTAAAGTCTTTATTAAACTAGCCGATACCTTAAAAGCGAACGGAGCTCCTCCTGAGGCAATACGTCTAAGACTATTTCCATTTTCTCTCAGAGATAGAGCCCGATAATGGTTAGATTCCCTTCCAGCCAACTCTATAACCACTTGGAATGACCTAAAGAAAGTATTCCTTGCTAGATACTTTCCACCGAGTAAAACTGCTGTCTTACGAAACCAAATAACCCGATTTACCCAAAGCGAGGGAGAATCACTTTTCGACGCTTGGGAAAGATATAAGGAGCTATTAAGAGCATGTCCACATCATGGCTTAGAATAATGGCTCATAATCTATACCTTTTATAATGGACTCATGTACAACACCAAGATGACCATAGACGCTGCCGCTGGTGGCGCTCTAATGAACAAACCCTACGCTGAAGCTAGCGCTCTCATTGAGGATATGGCACAAAACCATTACCAATGGGGGACCGAACGAGCACAAGCAGAGAAGAAAGAGACCAAAGGAGGTGTGTATGAAGTAAGTTGTTTTGACCATATGAACGCAAAAATGGACGCTATATCCCAAAAAGTAGAAAACCTAACTATCAACCCCACAGCAACTGTAGCAGCAATACAACCCGGATGTGAAATTTGTGGAACCCTAGGACATACCATGGCTGAATGCAACCTGCTAGCCGAAAGTCCCACAGATCAGGTAAATTACACCCAAGGAAACCCTTATTCAAACACATATAACCCTGGATGGAGGAATCACCCAAATCTTTCCTATAAGAATAATAACCCCACTCAAAATTCAACACCTCAAAGACCACCCGGTTTCCAAACTCAAAGACCCAACCAATCTCCAACATATGCCCCTCGGAAATCAAATTTTGAGAAAAAGATGTACAAATTCATCTCAGCTCAATTACAACAGAACAAGGAGTTCATGAACCAAAACGTTCAGATAAATGGACTAATTACTCAGTTGGGTACTAAACTCGATTCTGTAATTACCCATAACAAAATGCTTGAAACCCAAATCTCTCAAGTAGCACAACAACAATCTACTCATGCTACACCCGAAGGACAATTTCCTGGACAACCTCAACCTAACCCTAAAGGGTATGCTAATGTTATAGCCCTAAGGAGCGGGACCACTTACGATGGGCCTATAAACCCTAGGTTGAATAATCCAGAACCTCCTAGAAAAAAGGTTATGACCACACCTGAGAAAGAAGTTGAGAAATCAGTGGAACCTGAGAAATCTAAAGATACGGAAGTTAAGGAGAAGGAAAAAGAAGAGAATGAAAAAGTTTATGTACCACCTCCTCCTTACAAACCTCCGATTCCATACCCACAAAGACTTAAACAAACCAAATTGGATAACCAATATAAGAAATTCATAAAAGTGATTGAGAAACTCCATGTAGAGATTCCATTCACCGAAGCTATTACCCAAACACCATCTTATTCCAAATTGCTTAAAGACATTCTAACCAATAAACGAAGATTAGAAGATCCTAAACCTATAGAATGTAATTCAATCGCTGAGAATAAGCTTGCTAAGAAAGAGAAAGATCCAGGATGTTTTTCTATACCTTGTGTTTTGGGAAACCAAGTTATAGATAAAGCACTTCTGGACTTAGGAGCAAGTGTAAGCTTAATGCCTTTAGCCGTTTGTAAAAGGTTAAACCTAGGAGAAATACAACCAACTAGGATGTCTCTCCAATTAGCCGACAGATCAGTTAAATATCCAATTGGCATTTTGGAAGGCGTCCCAGTTAGACTTGGTCAACTTTATATTCCAACAGATTTCATAGTAATGGACATTAAAGAAGATGATGAGATCCCAATCCTTTTAGGTAGACCCTTGTTATCAACAGCTGGAGCTATAATTGATGTCAAAAAAGGAAAAATGACATTCGAGGTAGGTGATGAGAAAGTAGAATTTATACTATCCCAATTCTTAAATGCACCAGCCATAGATGACTCATGTTATGTCATTGATATAATTGATGAATGCATAAGAGAATTAGATAAAGAAGATCCAGTAGAAACCGTCAAACTACCTTCGATCCCCATAATGGACGACGACGGATTCGAACGCTTACCTGAACCTTATATAGATAACAGTCTTTATGAATGCTTGGCACTTACCCCAGATCATATGTCATGTCCGAAAAAACCATCAATAGAGCTTAAGGAGCTACCTAAGAATTTAAGATATGAGTTCTTAGATGAAGAATTAAATCGCCCAGTCATAGTCAGTGCCACGTTAGATGGTCCTGAAACCAATCAACTCTTAGATGTTTTAAGAAGATATCCCTCAGCTCTGGGTTATAAAATTTCCGATCTCAAAGGAATAAGTCCTTCTGTGTGTATGCACCGAATTATGCTGGAGGAAGACACTAAACCCTCCAGAGAACATCAACGAACGATAAATCCTATAATGAGCGACGTAGTAAAAAAGGAAGTGTTAAAGTTGTTAGAGGCTGGAATAGTATACCAAATATCTTATAGTAAATGGGTAAGCCCCGTACATGTGGTACCTAAGAAAGGAGGTGTCACCGTTTTACAAAACGAAAAAGGAGAACAAATAGCCAAACGTGTAGAAAATGGTTTGCGGATGTGTATCTATTACAGAAAGCTCAATAAGGTAACTAGGAAAGATCACTTCCCGCTTCCATTCATTGATCAAATGCTCGAACGTTTAGCTAGGCATTCTTACTTTTGTTATTTAGACGGATACTTAGGATTTTTCCAAATACCCATTCACCCTGACGATCAGGAGAAAAAAACCTTTACATGCCCCTATGGAACATTTGCTTACAGACGAATGCCATTTGGACTATGCAATGCCCCAGCTACCTTCCAACGCTATATGATGTCAATCTTCACAGATTTCCTTAATGAGATCATGGAAGTATTTATGGACGATTTCTTGGTATGTGGATCCAGTTTTAAAAACTATTTAACAAACCTCGAGAAAATCCTGGAAAGATGCGTAGAAGTCAACCTTGTTCTAAACTGGGAAAAATGCCATTTTATGGTGACTGAAGGCATAGTACTAGGACACATAGTGTCCGAAAGAGGTATTGAGGTTGATAAAGCTAAAATAGAAGTAATAGAAAACCTTCAACCACCCAAAACCATTAGAGAAATCCGAAGTTTTCTTGGACACGCCGGTTTCTACCGACGCTTCATTAAAGACTTCTCCAAAATAACTAAACCATTAACCAACTTACTTATGAAAGACGCCGTATTGAAATTCGGTGATAAATGTCTTGAAGCCTTTAAATACCTAAAAGAAGCACTGATTTCCGCACCTATAATTCAACCACCTGATTAGAATCAACCTTTTGAAATTATGTGCGATGCTAGCGATTACGCTATAGGCGCTGTTTTAGGATAAAAGAAGGATAAGAAACTCCGTGTAATTTACTACGCCAGTAGAACTTTGGATGCGGCTCAGCTGAATTATGCCACAACCGAGAAGGAACTCCTGACAGTAGTCTTTGCAATCAACAAATTCTGATCCTATTTAGTAGGAGCAAAAATCATAGTCTACACTGATCATGCTGCGATAAGATATCTATTAATTAAAAAGGACGCTAAGCCTAGATTACTACGCTGGATCCTTTTACTTCAAGAATTCAATTTGGAAATCCGAGATAAGAAAGGCACTGAAAATGTGGTCGCTGACCACCTCTCAAGGCTTGAATATCTAAAACCAGATCTTGTTCCTATCAATGATGATTTCGCATACGATAGATTAGTAGGAGCAGTTAGAACCATCCACGATGATGATCCTGACCCTTATTTAGAAGTAGACATTGAAAAAGCATTCGCAGTGACAACCGTACCTTGGTATTCAGATTTTGTTAATCATCTAGCAGCTGATATCATACCCCCTGATCTAAATTACCAACAGAAGAAGAAGTTCTTTCATGACGTAAAACACTTCTATTGGGACGAACCCCTTCTATTCAAGAGAGGCGCAGATGGAATTTTCCGTCGTTGTGTCCCTGAAGAAGAAGTAGAAACTATAATTAAACATTGTCACTCTTCACCATATGGTGGACATCTAGGCTCGTCCAAAACATGCGCTAAAATACTTCAAGCAGGTCTTTTCTGGCCAACGTTATGGCGCGGTGGTCATGCCTACATTATAAGATGTGACAGATACCAACGCACTGGGAACGTCTCAAGAAGAGATGAAATGCCTTTGAAAAATATTCAGGAGGTAGAACTCTTCGATGTTTGGGGTATAGATTTTATGGGACCTTTTCCATCTTCGATGGGAAACAAGTATATCTTAGTAGCCATTGATTATGTATCCAAATGGATTCAGGCCATAGCTGCACCCACCAACGATACTCGTGTAGTCATTAAACTATTTAAAAACTATATTTTCCCTAGGTTTGGAGTACCTCGATTGGTTATAAGAGATGGAGGATCGCATTTCATATCTAGGATATTTGAGAACCTATTAAAGAAATACGAAGTGAAACACCGAGTAGCCACACCTTACCACCCACAGACTAGTGGACAAGTGGAAGTCTCTAATAGGGAAATAAAACAAATCTTAGAGAAAACCGTATCAATCTCTAGAAAAGATTGGTCCTTAAAACTACAAGAAGCCTTGTGGGCTTATAGGACCGCTATCAAAACCCCTATAGGAACAACCTAATATCAATTAGTCTACGGAAAATCTTGCCATTTACCCTTTGAGCTTGAACATAAGGCCTACTGGGCCATAAAAGCCCTTAATATGGATTACTTAACAGCCGGAGATAAGTGAATTCTAGATATTCATAAATTAGAAGAGTTACGTCGAAATGCTTATGAAAATGCCGTAATATATAAAGAGAGAACCAAAGCATGGCATGACAAAAGGATTATTAAAAAAGAGTTCAACGTAGGCGACCTTGTTCTTCTTTTCAATTCTAGGTTACGATTGTTTCCAGGTAAGTTACGCTCAAGATGGACTGGACCATATGAGGTCACCAAAGTCCTGAAATCTGGAGAATTTGAAATTGCAAATCATTCATGTAGTCCCTTTCTAGTGAATGGACAAAGATTAAAACCCTACTATGGAGGTGACATACCTACTTACTACTCTGGTCACACTCTGATAGACCCACCTATAGAAACATCCACAACGTAAGTTCTTCAGTCGTCAAGCTAGTTAAACAAGCGCTGCGTGGGAGGCAACCCACGATTTTCTTTTCGTTATCTTTCTTATTTATGCATAGAATTTATTTCAGAAAAAGAAAAAAATTTATTATTTATATTATTTTTTTTCTAACGTGATTGACTTATGTAATGTCTATGTTTACAGGTTACAGATCACATCATCTCAGACATTCCACACTAACTTTCTTTGCAGGATGCAGAGCTATGATGACATGCACATTGCGTTCAGAGATGACGAACAGAGGAAGAAATACGTAGTCCTTTCTGAGAGACCAATCCTACCCACTAGGTACCCTGACCCAAACTGTCTAACAGCTTTAGGTATTGAGGCTAGTGTGAGGTACCTTTGTCACCAGCTCCAGTGGGATGAGTATTCTGAAGCTATAAATGTAACCTATAAGCATCTAACCTTAGAGTTCCTCAGTTCACTCATTTATGACCCTTATAGTGGAAGAGGTTACAACAGTGGAAGCATAAGATTCAGACTATTTGGAAATAAGTATGCCCTTAACCACAGAGATTTTGCTAGAATACTTGGTTTTCAATGTGGCTTGGATGCAATCCATTTTATGCATGAAACCAATGTTATGCAAGGTGAGCTTGACCTATTCTGGAGCAAAATCACCGGTGGAGGAGGACCTGATCCTTCCACCCAATTAGCAAACAAAATCCATAACCCATCTTTTCGTTATTTCCAAATGATCCTAGCTGAGACTTTCTTTGGTAGAAGTGAAACCGAGAACCAAGTTACTGCATAAGAGATTATGATGCTCTTTTGTACTGCTGAGTCACGACCATTAGCCAGTGGTAATTTTCTGATGTATAACCTATATTTGAATGCTGCATCTTCCAGAGGACCCATACATGTAGGCGGTACTATTACACACATAGCTTATGCCCTAGGTCTAGCCAACAAGCTAACTCATCTTACCTCCCATTGTGGCTACACCTTAATTGACATTCATCATTGCCTTGACCGTGGTCTTATCAGGAGAGCATTCTTTAGTGCAGATAACTTTAAGCTCCTAATAGACAACGAAGTCATTTGCTACTTTCGTTTGCCAAACCATACCCGAACAAGTGTCCATGATAGAGCTAACTGGTCATACGCTTTGGAAGGCCAAGACGAGACAACCATCAGACCTAGGAACCACCCTGTGCCTGAGTACCACCCTACACCCTATCCTGAAAGGACTATTGTTTACTCCTCTAACGTTAATCTGCAACGCAGGGACATATATTCAGAGTTTGATGCTATGCGCAAGGAGATCATTTCTCTTCGCGAAGAATGCGCCGAGCTTACCTTATAGATACAGATCTCAGACGCAACAAACACTTCATCATATGATCTTTTGGAGCAGAAGATTTACGATCTCAAACACCAGCTTGCAGAGGCACAGACACCTTGTCCTCACATGACTCAGGGTGTCCGCCGTCAGTCTTCCTAGAAGATATTCAGTAGCTCTGGGGCATAGCTCGCACTTTGTGTGGAGGAGACTTACCACATGCTTGTTATGATCGTTTATTTTTACCTTTACCACATATCTATCTTTATTATCAGACTATTAGTAGATTTTATTTTCCATCGTTATTGTTACTAGAATCATGGCAACCATATGCTTTATGCGAGTGTTATATTATTTCAAGCTATAATAAATATCTTCATTATTAAAATCTGTAGGTATTATAAAAAAAATATATAAAAAAATAAAAAGAAAATTTTATTTCATTCTAAAAAAAATAATAATAATTTTTTGAATTGTTATTTAATTCCTACAATCATATTTTACAAATATATAAAATAATAAACAAAATGTTTCTCACATGGACTAATCAAAGCCCAAACCCGTGCCAGCCCAGTTAACACAGTCCGCGGACGCGGACCCCCTCTCGGCGAACGCGGAGGTGTTCTGGGTTTTAAACGGACCAGAATAAGAAAACCCCCATTTTTGCCACTCTCTTCATCTTCTACCTCCAAAAATTCCGATTTCAATCGCCATAAAACCCCATTAAACCATTAAAATCCCTCATTTCATAACTTCCCCACTGCCATTACACATTATCTCTATAAAAACCATAGATTTCACCAAAATCTACAAAAACAAAAATTACCCATTCTCCATCACCAAACCTTCATTTCACTTCAACAATGGCAGCGGAGAACCAAGAAAACATCATTTTTCGAGATGGACATGACGGAGTCAAGCAATGGGAAAAATGGGAGAGACTTCAGACACGCAACATTCTTGCGACGAGGTACATTTATGATATTTGTCTGTATAACCTTGGTATAAGATTTAGCGTATTTTATCTGTTACAAAATTTGAAATTAGAGAATATTTTTATACGCAAGGAGCCTACCTACGAATTGCTAACCCGCGAATTTTTGAGTTCTTTGGAGTACACTGTCAGAGAAAACATTGCCAGCACAGTAGGCACAGTGAGATTTAGGATGTTCAATGTTGAATACATTTATACCACTGATGCACTTGCTGAGTTATTAGGATTCCATTTTGGGAATGGTGCAGCCTGTGAGGCACCCATAGACACAAATTGGTCAACTGAGGCTTTTCAACTGTGGAGAAACATCTCAGGCTAAACCACTTGCTCCTTTGATGGAAATTTGGCTTCTGACATTCATAACCCGGCCATACGGGTATTCCGCCTTTTATTAGCTGATACTATTTTTGCTCGTGAAAACTCTAACAAGATGAATTCCAAAGAATTTATATTTTTACAGGCTGCTTTACTTAGAAGAAGATTAAATCCTGTACCATTTATGATATCACATATGAGGGCAATTGAGAAAAAGGGCAACACCGTGCCATTTGGAGGGTTGATTACCTTCATTGTACGAGCCCTCCACCTGGACGCTGAGTTGGCCACATTGGAACCACTTCCTCCTCGCACCATTGATTTAAAATTTCTGCGAGATATGCGTTTATGCAAAATGAGGCCGGAAGGAGGCTATATCCTCATGGTTCTCAATGCTGCCATCCCGAGTTTCGTCTTACCTTGTTCAACACGCACTGATGTGCGCAAAAGAGAAAAATGGCCCTATGATTTGAAGGCTGCTCCTATTTTAGGCCCATTACTTCCAAACGTCCCCAAGGACGAAGGAAATGAGACAGATGATGAATATGAGCATATGGAGCAGTCCCCCATTCGTGTATCACCTGCACACACCCCACCTGTTACTGATCATCCTGCAGGTACTTCTTCCAGATTTTATATCACTCAAGAAATGTGGCAAGTATAGCAAGTCAAAGAAGAAGAGCGTGATGGCCTATTCTATGCCATGTACCAACAGCAGCAAAAGATGATGGATTTTATGCGGGTGTCACAGCAATCCACTCTTGAGAGTTTCCAAGCACTTAGAAGTCAAAATGCCTCTCTAATAGAGAGGATTGAGCAAATGGAGTTGTCACATACCGCCCGACACCGCAGTAGGAGCCGTCGTCCCAGACGTTCAGAGCAGGATGGAGAGGGCCCCAGTGGCCGACATGATTGATTGCCAGGTTTTACCTATCCCTTTCTTACTTTTATCGAAACATTGAGGACAATGTTCGGTTTAAGTGTGGGAGGATATATTTACTATTTTTAGTTGTCTTTATTTTTATGCTTTCTAGTATAGTTTAGTTTGTTTTAAAATGTGCTTAACGAGTCATTTTGTGTAGTTTATCTATTCTTCCAATTCTTGAGCCTTAACTAAAAATTTTTAACAAAGAAAACAACATTTATTTTGAAAATTTGGGCTATTAGAACAAGTAAGATCATTTGCATGGGATTGGGAAAACCTTTTTGAAAAATCGATATCGTTTTTTACACCGTAAGTTTCTCAAATATAGGAGCCTATATCCAGTTTTTTTTTATACTAGGGCCTTAAAATCTCACCCTTCATCACTTACCCTTAAATAGTTTATCCTAGCAGTCAGCACCATCTTAGACACCGCTAAGTGACAAACCGATGCAAATACTTAAGATCCTGCAAAAAGAAAAAAAAAAGAAAAAGAAAAATCCAAGAAGATACTAAAGTATCTTTAGAAAATATTTTTGCAAGAAAAATTATATATCCAAAAAGAAAAAATATATATATCAAGTCATTGATATAAAAGGATCAGGATTACCACAGGTTATGTTCACCATGCGAGTGAAAGATAACAGGCTTAATGTGATTGCGCTCGAATGAAAAGGGGTAAGAAAGGAATGAGTAAGATAGGCCTAAGTATTACATCATGGTTTGGATTGGTTTGTATAGGAGAGAAACTTATGACCCGCAAAATCGCGAAAAGTGTGATTACGATACCCTTGGTTTATGAATTAGTGCCTACCAATGTATCATTGATCAAACTTAAGTTCTTAGCCCGGATTAGATACTCGTATATTTGCTGTTTTTCCTATTTCAGTTTATGAAAGTTTGCTTGAGGACAAGCAAAGGTTTAAGTGTGGGAGAATTTGATAACACCAAATTACACTGTATATTTGACTCTGATTTCACATGTTTTTAGTTGTTTATTTGTAATTTTCCTTTGCTATTATGGTATTTTGTTTTACTTTCAGATATATTTCCTGATTCGAGCCTACAGTAAGAAAACGAAGCAAAACAGAGCTAAAATGAAGATTTCTTGTGTAAACTGTATACTAGCCATTTCACTCAGCGGACACCAAGGAGGACGCCGTTTGCATAATAACTTCACTCACACGCCAACGGTCACAAAAGACGTTTCACCTTCCAAAGTACACTCGGCGGACGCGGAGCAGGGGTCGGCAGGCGCCGACAGTTATAAAGAGGAAACGGTTTGAAACGTTCAAGGCAGTTACCCCTGAAGAAATTAGTTTCTAAAACGTTTTTCATAATGATTATGGGCAGTTGCAATTTCGAATTTCCTATAAATAGGCCTTGCATATTCACTTTTTAGATATCCAATCTTAGTTTTCAACATAGGCATAGAGTTCACTTTGTAAAGCAATAATCCGTCATATCGAGGGGTTGTTGCACTATAGTTGTTAGTTGGATTGGAGCAATCATAGTTAGGAGCTATTTACTTTCCCGCAATTTATTTTCCAGCATCTGTACCAAATTCAGTCTCCGCTTTGGAGCAGGTTTCTTTTATAAATTACAATTTATTTTATCCACATCGTTTTTATATTATTTATTTTCCTGCACTGCTTTATATTCGTTTATTTTTCGTCTCTGCCATTACCTTATTATTTTATTTATCTGTGTGATCTGTGTCTCTTGGAACTGAACTTAAGCGAGACAATTGTGTTCACTCTCTCAAAATACACTCTCACACTTCGCACGTTTTTATCTTAAATATTCCTTACTTTGCAAATCAATTTATCTTTATGTTCTCAATTACTATGTCTAGCTAAATCCCTTGTGCTGGGATGTGAGGATCGTCATTCTGACGGTGCTCCACATGACATCTCTTTAAGAAATACTTTAGGGGCTGTTTTTGATTTTAATTAAACTCTTCTGAACTTCAATTGATCGGTCATTACGTAAATGAGACCGTGTTTTTGTTTGCGTAATGACTGTGACTAGATCGGGTAAGATCGAAAGCCGTCCGACATTTTAGAAAAGAGTTTGTTAGTTGTTAATTGATAAATACAGCGGAACTACTTTATTGATTAACTAGGAAAGTTTTATATTATTAGAAAGAGGTTTTAATACTATTTTCGGACGCGTTTATAGATTTAGGATCCGGTTGGCCGAGCATATGCCGGAAACCCTTTGGTATAAAATATTTTCAATCGAAAGCACTTTTTTTACTAAGTTTTAGAGGTAATTACATAAAAAAGGACTTTATCACTTTAACGCAAGGAGCCACCGGTGCAGCGTGAGCGGCTGGTATAGATTAAAGGTTAGGTCTGTTTCCGATCATGCTAACGCGGCAGATCCTTTTTAATTAACTCTTTTTCTAAGAAGAAAACATTGCCCCGTAAGTGTTACTATTTAGATGATAGGAGTATTGTTTGATTGATGTGAATTACATTCCAGTATAGTATTTATTTGATTTATTTCTATTTTCGTTCTATAAGAAAACCTTTACCCTGATATCAATTAGCCTTAGATAAACAACGTAACAATAGTAATCGATAGATTGACATTGGCTTCTGTGGGATCGATAAATCTTTTATATTACTCTGACGCAATCCGTATACTTGCGGATAACACGCATCATTGGACCCGCTTTAGGATCTCCAGAATCCACAACGGTAAGATAGCCTTCTCTTGGGCTTTGTACAAATGACTCTCCCTAGTGGAGCTAACCTTCTCAGACTCTCTTGTTGATTCAACAACTTTTAGCCTCCGTCTTGGGCTTTGTACAAGACATATAAATAAGAACCTACTCTCTTGTTGAGTATAAAGGACTCTCTTGTTGGGTCAACTCCTTTTAGCCTCTGTCTTGGGCTTTGTACAAGACATATAAAATCACTCTCTTGTTGAGTATAAAGGACTCTCTTGTTGAGTCAACCCTTTTTACCCTCCATCTTGGGCTTTTTACAAGACATATAAAATCACTCTCTTGTTGAGTATAAAGGACTCCGTCTTGGGCTTTGTACAAGACATATAAAATCATTCTCTTGTTGAGTATAAAGGACTCTCTTGTTGAGTCAACCCTTTTTACCCTCCGTCTTGGGCTTTTTACAAGACATATAAAATCACTCTCTTGTTGAGTATAAAGGACTCTCTTGTTGAGTCAACCCTTTTTAGCCTCCGTCTTGGGCTTTGTACAAGACATATAAAATCACTCTCTTGTTGAGTATAAAGGACTCTCTTGTTGAGTCAACAACTTTTAGCCTCCGTCTTGGGCGTTGTACAAGACATATAAAATCACTCTCTTGTTGAGTATAAAAGACTATTGTTGAGTCAACCTTTTTAGCCTCAATCTCGGGCTTCGTACGAGGTAGAAAAACACTCTCTTGTTGAGTATAAAAGACTCTCTTACTGAGTCAATCAACCTTCAGACTCTCTTGTTCAGTCAACCACCTGTTCAAGACTCTCTTGTTGAGTGAACTCTTTTAGCCTCCGTCTTGGGCTTTGTACATGACACATAGAAATACTCTATTGTTGAGTCAAACCCTTTCAGCCTTTATCTTAGGCTTTATACAAGATACATGCTCCCCAACGGAGTCAAAATCCCTTTTAGCCTCAATCTTGAGATTTGTACAAGACAGAAAGAACATTTTCCTCGGAAAAGTCAAACTCTTAGCCTCCTCTTAGGCTTTGTATAAGGAAACCCTAGTTGAGTCAATCAACCTTTTAGCATCAAAGTTGTGCCTTGCTCACAGCATACAAACATCAACAATTCCTCCTTAGAGATGATAAATTCCCTCTCAATCAGGACCCCTTTAGCTTCATATCTTGGGCTTTGAACAAGATACAAATACCCTTTTAGCTTCACATATTGGGCTTTGAACAAGATACAAATCACCTTCAGCTTCAATCTTGGGCTTTGAACAAGACACCAGAATAACTCTTTCCTCCCATAGAATAGAAGGAACTACGATCGCTCTGATTTCCCTGTTTCATTAAACGGGAATACGTAGGCATAAGATTGCAAAATCTTAGAGAGCATACTAATCAAAAGCTTTGGTCCAGTACCTTACCCAAAACATAAACAAAACTCACTCTCCCTGTCATACTTTCCCAAGAAACTTTCCCAACCTATCAGCAGATAAACACTATCAATTACAAAGCAAGACCTAAAAACTAACATCCTATGGATTACCACATATAGGATGGGTAACTGACAACTACCCATTGTGAAACCTGACCCCGGACCCCAATCTCTTTTAAAGCATTTGTTCAGTTAAACATTCGCGTGCAAGGTTAGTTTTATATACCTTCCCTTTCCCTTCCAACTTCACGGGATAAATAAGAAATCAGAAAGTAGCACCCTTTCTCAATGACGAGAAAACCCAAACTTCAACGATAAGGTGGTCACGTCACCGACAAAAATCGCTCGCTACAACAGTAACCACCAACTCAAAGAAATAAAGCTCCGATTTTCACTTGCTTTAATTATGGAAAACCGGGTCATATGGCTAAGAGATGTAAGAGCAGGCCTAAACCTGATGGCTCTAATGCAGAGGTTAACATGACTTGTTAGCAATTCATTGCTATGATCACTGAAATCAATATGGTTGGTGGAAGTGATGGTTGGTGGATAGACACTGGTGCCTCTCATCATGTCTGCTATAATCGAGCTATGTTCAAGACATACACAAATGCTGAAGATAAGAAAGTGTTGTTGGGAGATGCTCACACCACTAATGTGCTGGAATTGGATACTTTGAGCTGAACTTCACCTCAGGAAAGACTTTAATCTTGAAGGACGTCATGCATGTTCCTGGACTTAGGAAGAATTTTGTTTTTGGTTTTCTTTTGAATAAGGTAGGCTTTAGTCTGTCTATTGGGGAAGATTTCTACATCGTCACAAAGAATGGTATTTTTGTTGGGAAAGGGTACGCCACTGAGGCCATGTTTAAGTTGAATGTTGATTTGAATAAAATTTCTCCTTCCGTTTACTCTTTGTGTGATTTAAATATTTGGTATGCTAGACTTTGTCACGTTAATAAGAGAGTTATCTCTAATGCAAGAAACTTAGGCCTAATCCCAAAATTAAATGTCAATGATACAAATAAATCTGAATATTGTAGTCAAGATAAAATTACTAACACCTCTCATAAATTGATTATTAAACAATCTGATCCCTTAGATCTTATACATTCTGATATATGTGAATTAGATGGAACTTTAACTAGAAATAATAAATATTATTTCATCACTTTTATTGACGATTGCTCTGATTACACGTATGTATACTTAATGAAGAATAAAAGTGAAGCACTTGACATGTTTAAGATGTATGTAACTAAAATTGATAATCAACTTAGTAAGAAGATTAAGAGACTTCGTAGTGATAGGGGAACTGAATACGATTCTGGGTTATTTAATGACTTTTATATTAAACATGGAATTGTACATGAGACCACTGCTCCATATTCTCCTGAAATGAATGGTAAAGCATAAAGAAAGAATAGTCCTCTTAGTGAACTTGTTGTTGTAATTATGATGAATTCTGGTGTTGCGCCTCACTGGTGGGGGAAATTTTATTGACTGTTTGCTATGTCCTGAATGAGTTTCCAAGTCAAAAAGTAAGATCTCACCTTACAATATATTAAATAAAAGACAACCAAACTTGTCTTATTTAAGAACTTGGGGTTGTTTGGCTTATGTCAGAATTCCGGATTCAAAACGAGTTAAACTCGGTACTAGAGCATATGAATGTGTATTCATTGGGTATGCAGTAAAAAGTAAGGCATATACGTTTTATGACCTAAATGCAAACGTTATCATAGAATCAAATGATGTTGAATTCTATGAAGACAAATTTCCCTTCAAATCGAGAAATAGTGGGGGCACTCAATCGAGTCACATCCCTGTGATTAGAAGCACAAAAAGCGACGACAATGTAGAAACAGAACTTCGACGAAGTAAAAGAGTGAGATTCGCTAAGGATTATGGGCCTGATTATGAGGCTTATAATGTAGAAGAAGATCCAATAAATCATCAAGAAGCCTTGTCATCTATGAATGCAGATTTATGGAAAGAAGCTATAAATGAGGAGATAGAATCTCTAGATTCTAACAAGACCTGGCACTTAGTAGACTTTCCTCCTGGATGCAAACCAATAAGTTGTAAATGGATTTTGAAAAAGAAACTAAAACCTGATGGAACTATTGATAAATATAAGACTCGCCTTGTAGCCAAGGGTTTTAGACAAAGAGAAAATATAGATTTCTTCGACACTTTTTCTCAAGCCACTATATTTACATCCATTAGGGTACACATTTCAATAGCTTCTATTTCTAACTTTATAGTACACCAAATGGATGTTAAAACAACTTTTTTAAATGGTGACTTAGAAGAAGAAATATTTATGGAACAACCGGAAGGGTTTGTGATCCATGGACAAGAAAACAAGGTTTGTAAGTTAGACAAGTCTCTGTATGGACTAAAACAAGATCCTAAGCAATGGCATGAAAAGTTTGATAACTTAATGATATCAACTGGGTACAAAGTGAATGCGTTTATTACAAATCTGAAAATCACATTTGCACTATCATATGTCTCTATGTAGACGATCTACTCATATTTGGATCAAACATTCAGACCATTAATGATGTGAAATCAATGTTGTACAACAACTTTGATATGAAAGACCTTGGAGAAGCAAGTGTGTTTCTTGGTATCAAGATCACGAGATCCGAACAAGGAATCTCTTTGGATCAATCACACTATATGGAGAAGATCTTAAAGAAATATAAATACTTTGACTGTAAACCAACATGCACACCATATGATCCAAGTGTGAAATTATTTTAGAACACTGGTGAAAGTGTTAGACAAACAGAATATGCGAGTGTCATTGGCAGTCTTAAGTATGCCATCAATTGTACTAGACTCGACATTGCATATTTCGTAGGATTGTTGTGCGGGTTTACGAGTTGACCTAGTAATGAGCACTGGAAAGCTATTGAGCGAGTTATGAGGTACCTTAAAAGGACCATGGATCTCGCCCTACATTACCAGAAATTTCCTATTGTACTAGAAGGATACAGTGAATCAAATTGGAACACCTTATCGGATGATTCCAAAGCTACTAGTGGCTATATATTTAATATAGCTGGAGCAGTTGTATCTTAAAATTCAAAGAAACAGACTATCTTGGCCCGGTCCACAATGGAGTCTGAGATGATAGCTCCAGCCACAGCTAGTGAAGAAGCAAGTTGGTTAAGATGCTTGCTAGCAGAGATCTCTCTGTGGGAGAAACTTATGTCAGCTGTGTTAATCCACTGCGATAGTACCGCGATTATTGCAAAAATTGAGAATTGTTATTATAATGGTTAAAGACATCAAATTAGAAGAAAGCACATCATTGTTAGAGATTTTATCTCTAAAGGAGCTGTAAGAGTTAATCTTGTAGGCACTGATGAAAACTTAGCAGATCCATTGACGAAAGGATTATCTAGAGAGAAAGTTCATAATACATCCAAAAAGATGGGACTAATGCATATAAAGAAATGACTTGCTCATGATGGTAACTCGACCTAGATGACTGGAGATCTTAAGAATTAGGTTCAATGAGTAATAACAAGTCGTGAGCAATATAAGATGATCATGCAAGTGAAGCATGAATCCTGAAGTAATAAAAGGATGAGATAATAGAAACTCTTAATGAGACCTATACTCTGTATGTGGGAGTACCTAGGCTACATGAGTACTCTTAATATATTCACCTTTGTGATTGTGGAACTTAGCCTGGTTCCTATGGAGTTTTGAGGCAGAATTCCTAGAGCCTTCACTAAATCGGGATACACGTGCAGGGCCATTAAAGCATGGGCTATTAGAATACACCTTAAGAAAAGGTTGTGTACGGGTTTGATGTCTGAGATAGAGTTTAAGAAAATGGTGTCCCTCTTGTTGAATCGGAATCCTACCTGTTACACAGACGTTCAAGTCGTAGACACCTTTGTTTATGCACAATCTTAAAAATGTTTTACATTCATTCTAAAAATCAGCTTTTTAAATTCAAGTGGGGGATTGTTGGAATACTTGGAATGATGATAACTTGGAGTAACGACTTGGAAGGAGTTAATGGTATTAAGTTGGCAATAAATGAGCACAACTATGAGCTAGAGTGTTGGTGAATTTGAAAAAGTTCATTATAGTCACACATAGGAGGGAGATCACACTTTATTAGTGTTTCTATATTGCAAGTGGACAAATTGGGTTGGGCCCAAATAGGGTACCCAATTGTGTGGTTAGGTGAGAACACACCACCATGAAACAAAACAGACGCGCGCTTCGGTTCAGTTCGGTCCGGTCCGGGCTTGGGCTTGGGCTTGGACTTGGGGGTTTATCCAATTCTTTTGGTACTCGAAAAATTATTCAATATTAGTATTTAATATTAATTAATTTATTAATTGTGTGTAATGTGAATTAGTTAATTATCATTATTAATTAATAGTGGTGTGTCATAATTATGAATTAACTAATTATAATTAATTAACGGTTGCCAACCAAGTCTCCCATTTCCTTGCTGACCAAGTGCATAACGTTTTTTTTAATCCATTTCATTCTCCCATGATTTTCTCCACTATTTCCTCCCATGTTTTCTCTCCATCACATCAGATCCATGACTATAACTTGTAGTGTGCGTATTAGTTGAAAAACACTCCAGATTCTGAATATTTCCAAAATCTTTCTTCCCCCTCTCATTCTCTTCATCTATAATTTTCCTTTTTCTGATTTGTGAGTGGTTGATCGCATGATCGTCGACTGAATTTATTTTCAGATACGAGTGGTTTTAACAACATCTAAAGGTGTATCTCTACAAATGATTTATCACAGTGCAATTGAAAATCATAATTTTTGAATGGGTTATTTTATCCTGGAGACGTCGTTGAAACGTGACTGCATTGCATAATTTTAGAAGTGCGACGAAACGTCTTTGGTCTTTGGATAGTAGTTTTGCTGACTTGGGTAGCCAGCAAACTGTGACCAAAGGTTCAAAAAAGGTTGTTCAACCAGTAACTTCAAAATATCAGATGACTTATATTAGTCTTCTTTGCCATTAAATTATGGTGTATTCTTTTATTTTTAATTTGTTTTTCTCCCATGTGAAATCTAATTGTAACATCACCCATAAACAGAAACCATACTTGAGAAGTCGAAGTCCCAAAAGGGTGGCTTTTGCAAAAAACGGTATATCATCCAGTGGACTAAGACTCGAAAAGAGTTGTCCAGGAAAAAGTTAGGAATATCCAAAAGGCATATGACTGCAGCACTTGAGCCTATATTATGACGGGGACTCAGATGGAAAGGATCAATCCAATCATTATCTCCACAAGCGAAGTATTGCATTTTTAAACTTATATGGAGAGTAACATGTGTTGTAATTCAAAGGGGATGCATTTCTATTGCCATTTTTCTACTGTTTTCAGTAGTTTCTTCTTATAGGAGTTTCTTCTTCATGTAATATTACACATTTACGGGTAAAATATTCTCAATAAAAAGCTTGGGTATAATTAAAAGCTTTCAAAAAAACAAAATTTAATTTGATTTAGAAATGTTAAAAGAATCCTATTAGCTACTAGTATCACATCTAAAGCACCAGACATAAAAAGCACTTCCAAGCATATGTGAGCCACTGGTTGGTTGCACAAGCTTCAAATAATCACTATCTGCAACATCAAGGAGGGTCGGGAGTTCAGTAAGTTTTGCCACACAGCCTGGCTGAAGGTGTGAAAAGTACACAAGAAGGGGGGTTGAATTGTGTTTTACGTTTTCTTATTATTTAGCTTCTGATCAGAGTTTCAGAATCAGAACTGATGTTCAGATTCTGAGTTAATTCAGTTGGCAGCGGATACAGCAGAAGTAAATAAAATAATAGCAGAAGACATAAAAGATTTATACTGGTTCTTCCCCTAACTGAGAGTAGTTAAGTCCCCTTTCCTCACAAGAGGTTTTCATTATAATCACTTCATGATTACAATCGCTTATGCTTTTGCATAAGACTTTTACAACTGCTCATACCAACTATCTGAGACTTTGCTGTCTTGGAGCGTGTGTCTAAGACTTACCCTTTGCTCATACCATCTGACTGAGTCGCCTGCTCATCTGCACTCTGGTAGAGACTTCCCTATGCTTAGAGCTCATGTTTAAGACTTTCCTTTGCTTACATCGTCAGACTGAGCCGTCTGCTCATCTGTCTTCTGGCTGAGACTTTCCTTTGCTTAGAGCACACATCTAAGACTTTACTTTTGTTCAATCAGACTAGCTAAATAAGACTTTCACTGCTTAAGCACTTCAGCAATGAGACTTACGTGGCTTAAGCATCTTGGCTCAAGACTTGTTGCTTGAATCCCAATGAGATGAGACTTTTTACACTAGCACATAGAAGGAAACATAATCTAAACTACTGAAGGCTCAGCACAATAGAGAAGAAGGTGTACATGATGCAAGCATCAGAGGTACGAGAGATCACCATAACAAAGACCTAAAGCACTTAAGATTTCTAAATATATACAGGGGTAAGAAATCTTAAGACTTTTACAATTACAACCTACAACAGAAAATATGTCCATTACATAGAGTTGATAATTGCTTGATCTTGCTACTCCTTCAACAGAAGAATCCTTGTTAAAAATTCAGGCTTGAATCTTCATCCATATATATAGCATTTTCGAAAACTAGCCGTTTAGAAGGTGACTACATCAAGTGTCTTTGCTTTTGCTCTATAATACAAGAGACGTTGAAGATGGATGCACAATAGATTTCTCAATCCTTTGTGTAACACATTTAACCTTTGAGTCTTTAAGAGGTTCTGTACGAATAGAGCCGTTGGGAGCAGACATCCATAAAATGTACCAGCTTTTTTAAGCCTTGCAATTCTGTAGACTCAAGTTGACAGGCTAATAAGACAACACAACATGCTTTCTGCAGTACGAATACTCAATAACTTTATCACCAACTTTGAATAGTACTAGAAGCTGATACACAATTACTAAGTGTAGAAACTCGTTTGAATGTTGAGGCCTTCAGCTCAGAGTCTACGTCAAGTCATGGTAGAAATTGTTCTTCAGACTCTGCCACCAGAATCTAGCAATGAAGCAACTCCAAGTGAATCTTAGATAAACCAATTCTTAATATTTATGTACAAGAACAAGAACTTGCATAAATAAAAAACACATCAACCAAAGCAATTGTTCTTTTAATACTTTTCTTATCATCAAAACTAAAAGAGAAGATATCAAGAACAAATCTTGTTCTACAAATCTCCCTGTAGCGTGCGATTTTTGTCGGTGACGCGACCACCTTACCGCAGTGGTTGGAATTGGGTGCTACTTTCTAATTTCTTATTTATCCTATGAAGCTGGAGAGGAAAGGGAAGATATTTAAAACTAACCCTGCATGCAAATGTTTTCTTTAACAAATGCTAAGAGATTGGGGGTTTAGGGTCAGATTATACAATGGGGAGTTGTCAATTACCCAGCGTATATATGGTTATCCATAGATTGTTTGGCATTTTCTTCTGTTATCTACTTACTGGTGTTTATCTGTTACAAATTTTGGAAAGTTTCTTCTTTGGGAATGTTGAGAGAGTATTTTTGTTGTTTTTCAGGTTTTTTGATGTTTTTGGTAAGGTACTGGACTTAAGGCTTTTGATATGTGTGCTCGCTAAGATTTCGTAATCTTATGCCTACGTATTCCCGTTAAAGAAAATAGGGAAATCCGAGCAATCATAGTTCCTCATATTCTTTGGGAGGAAAGATGTTTGGTGTCTTGTTCAAAGCCCAAGATTAAAGCTAACTTAGTATTTGTGTCTTGTTCAAAGCCCAAGATTGAAGCTAAAGTGTTTAAGTGAGAGAGAATTTGTCATCTCTAAAGAGAGATATCTCATCTGTTTATCACAGTTGTTGGGTAACTGATTATAAAGGAGAGTTACTTTAACTGGAATGTATTGAATCCAGCAATGTCATAATTTCCTTTATAAGGGATTTGTCCTGAAGGAGAAAACTTTAACTCAGTGTTGAGCAATGCCATTTTTTCTTAGGAGTCTTTCATGCTAAGAGAGGGACATTGGCTTGGATGTAAATAATCCAGAGGCTTGCCACTTACAGCAATTAGATGAAAGAGGGGATTTACCAGGATAAAGAGGGACTACAGCTTGGATTTTTGAATTAACAAGTGTGCCACTTAAAACAATTATCTGCGATTAGGGTTTGTTTGATTGTCTGTTTTGATGTGTGATGTACAGAGAAATGTCTTCCTACAGAGAGATATTTTAATTTCCTCTGAGGGGATGTTTATTTTTGTGTGCCTTGATCAAATCCCAAGGTTGAAGCAAAAAAGTTGACTCTATTTAGGGAGTTTTATATATGTCTTGTACAAAGCCCAAGATTGAGGCTGAAAAGGGATTGACTCTTTTGGGGAGAGTGTTTTTATATGTCTTGTACAAAGCCCAAGATTGAGGCTAAAAGAATTGACTCGACTGGAGAATATTTTATCTGTCTTGCACAAAGCCCAAGATTGAGGCTAAAACTTGTCACACCCTAATTTTTGACCCTAAGATCCCCACCTTGTTCTTGCATAGCATCTCTAGGTCACAGGGTCTGTCGCAACTGCGAAAAACAACCGACAGAAACAGAACAGAAGAGCCGCCACTGAACGTTATTTTTCCCGACGTAGGGAAAGGAAACGATCGAAGAAACCTCAAAAGGGAGAAGACATGGTCGTCGCAACCATAGTCCGGGTTCGAGAGTCGGTTACACGAGGGGAAGGTATTAGCACCCCCACGCGTCCATTGTACTTGATGGGATCCACGCTTGTTGTCTAATCAAACGGTGAGTTATCTAAAGCCTACTACTAACAGAAACGAGAAAGGGAAAAACAAAAACGGACTCGCAAGGATTATTGCAATCCTATGCCTACGTATCTTCATGGACGAACGAAGAATCAGAGTCGATGTAGTTCAACGGACTACGCACTAAATGGGGAAGGTTGCTCGCCAAGACATTGTTGTCTTGTGCCTACGTATCCTCAATCTAACTAGAAGGAGGATGTTAGAGCAGTCGTAGTTCGACCTAAGGGTCAAAAAGGTCTCGATCGCACTAGGGCGAGAGAAAAGGTTCGGTTAACAAGTCTCGATCACACTGAGGCAAGATAAAAAAGAGAAGTTAGTTATTAGTGTGCTCGCCGAGATATCACATCTTGTGCCTATGTATCTCATCTAGAATGAGAATCAGAGCGACCGTAGTTCACGCTACTACGGGAAACTGAAACAGTCTCGATCACACAGGTGCGAGAGAAAAGGCTTGGGATCTGAAGAAGTGCTCCTGAAGAAATGAATTGACTTTGTTTGTGATTCGTACTACACTAAAGTCTATGACATAAGAGCGAATGCGTCGCATGGTCGCCCCCAATGGGACATATGCTAAACACTCTAGAAAACTGAAAGGAGACCCCTCATTCTTTATTTCCCATGTACTTAAGGCTCATGGCGCACAATACTCATCGTCTTTATTAAGTGTCTTGATTATTGTTTTGAGAAAGAAGAGAGAGACGCACACAAGGTATAGGGGAAACTAGATCCTACATGTTATCATGCAAAGTGGCCCTAAGGTCAGGATTATGAGGAAAGTCTACCTAATGTTATCATGCTTGGATTGAGAGCCTAATGTATATCCTACTCCGAGCTTAATCAGAAATTAAGTCGGATTAGGAGCCTTAAGGGAGCATGTGAATACAAAGTAATCAACAAGTAAACACCAAACGACTCAATCACAAAGAGAAACCAAATACGAAACCAAGTTAGGAGAAACTCAAGTACAAAAAGAAAGCCAAGCAAGAGGCAAGTATCACCAAGGAAAATATGTACGAATATCACCAAAAATTAGTTTAATCAAGATTAGCACCTAATTAAGATCAATGTGAAAATTAAGAATCAACAATTAATCAAGAATATCCAAGCTAAAAATAAAGTTCAAATTAAAGTCAAGATTAAATTCTACCAAAAAGCGTTAATCTAAAATTAAAAACTAATTCTAAAAATTAAACCTAGAATTAATTCAAGATTATCAAAATTCCATTAAGATCTAATTAAAAACAATAAAATCAAAAACAATTATCTAAAACTAATTGTCTAAAGTTTTCTAAACTCAATTAACCAAATAACCATCCAAAACCAATTAGTAAAAAAAAACAAATATCCAAATTCAATTATTCAAGAAAAACAACTATCCAAATTCAATTAGATATCTAAACTAAATCCTAATTGAAAAAATAAAATGTAATTAACAAAATAATAAAACCAAACATGAAAAACTGGATGATGCATAAATGAATATAGACTTTAAACATAGGTTTGGAATTGAATATTGACTTGAATTCGAAACAGACTTTAGGATAAACAAATGGACATGCTTTTAAGAAAAGGACATGAATTAGTGACTTGAAATTGATATCAAAATGGTTATGGACAATGAACATGGATTGCAAGTTTGGACCTTATATGGATTTGGAATGGATTATAAGTGAATTGTAAATATGGATATGGAAATTTAGAGAAATGGTTTCACATGAGAATTTGGACAAAAAAATGAATAAGAAATGATTAAGAATGGTGGATAATCAAGCTAGATATGAAAAAGGAGCATTGACGGCAAATCTTTATTTTTAGCCCAAAACCAATCTTGATTCTTTTTGCCAGCCTCTGATAAAATATGTAACACAACTACCACTAAACAAACCACAACTGAACAAAAGCCGTCTAAAACCATCATCCTCTGAATCTCTGATCAAATGAATCCATACTTTTTGAACCCAAACCTCACATAAACCACTGCTTGATAAACTGAAGAATCTCAACACAAGACATCGTAACTTTGAACATTCACAGCTTAAGAAATACAAGACAACATGACTTGAAACTATGCCATTGCTTGAGAAATAAACCACTGACACAAGTAACTTTTCACTTGAAGCAATTTCTTGATAGTTTGACTAAGATTAGGTCAAACATCCATCTAAACTGGATCATGAATGAACAACCACGCTTGACTTGAAGTTATACCCTTATCTTTGAATGCACACTAATACTCCTCTGAAAACGGAAGACTCGAACCACATGAGAATGTATTGATCCCATATCTTAGAAGATTAATGCGATGTATGATTATGAGTAGAAGGTGATTGAATGCAAAAAGAAGGTGATTGGAGCTAAAAGGATGGTAGCAACGACTTTCAGACGTTCAAGGTAGAAGGTGATTGAATGCAAAAAGAACCCAGAAATTTGCAAACTGTGGGGAGAAAAGGTGATTGGAGCCCAACCACACCTCGTCAAAGGAATTTGACGGAAAGAAAACATACCCGAGAAAGAAAAGTGAACCCCAGAACCGCATCAGAAAGAACACATACCCAATGGACCACATCGTCAAAGGGATTTGACGAAAAGAAAATGGAACCCAAGGATACACATCGTCAAAGAATTGACGGAAAGAAAACCTGAACACCCGACCGAAGGGACACATTGTCAAAGGGGTTTGATGGGAAGAAAATGGAACCCAAGAAACACCTCGTCAAAGGGGTTTGACGGAATGGAAACCTGAACACCCGACCGAAGGGACACATCATCAAAGGGGTTTGACGGGAAGAAAATGGAACCCAAAGAACCACATCGTCAAAGAATTGGCGGAAAGAACAACAAGAAACCCAAGAAACACCTCGTCAAAGAATTGATGGAAAGAACAACATGAAACCCAAGAAACACCTCGTCAAAAATTTGACGGAAAGAACAACATGAAACCCAAGGAACACCTCGTCAAAGAATTGACGGAAAGAACAACATGAAACCCAAGAAATACCTCGTCAAAGAATTGACGGAAGGAAAACTTACCCGAAGAACCACCTCGTCAAAGAATTGACGGAAAGAAAACCTGAAAAACTGACTGAAGGGACACATCGTCAAAGAATTGATGGAAAGAAAATGAAACCCAAAGAACCACACCGTCAAAGAATTGACAAAAAAAAAGACAAACCCGAAGAACAACCTCGTCAAAGAATTGACGGAAAGAAAACCTGAAAACCCGACCGAAGGGACACATCATCAAAGAATTGACGGAAAGAAAATGAAACCCAAAGAACCACATTATCAAAGAATTGAAGGAAAGAAGACAGAACCCGAAGAAACGTCTGCTAGGGAAATATCACTGTCTTGATTGAAGGGCTGATTTGGGCTTTCACGCAAGGTACCAAATCTGGCTTATGCTTCGCATGCATATGTTTCAATTTTCTTTCTATGGCGTAATTCTCCGCATGAAATGGAAATGCTATGCGTTTGATGATGAGATGCAAATGCTTATGCAACAGGACCACTCTAGCGAAATAAACCCTGAAGAGACGAGGCCAACTTCGCTGGGGATGACAAACTGAATTGTCTCTGAGGTCAAGAACCCTGCTGAGGAAGTCACACTGAACGACCTTCCCAATATAACCACTGCTGAAGATGAAACCCAAAGAAAACCCCTCACTCCGTTGGGGATCAAGAATAACAACTACTGAAGATGGAACCCAAGGATCTGCTACGGGAAAGATGCTAATAACCATTGGACTTGGAATCTTTCAGGGACGTCAACCACTGTTGACCAAGCCATTGAGATGAATAGCACCAAGCTCTGCTTGGGGAATGAAGTCAATAACACCAAACCTGTCGGGGAATATCATTGAACTTAACCTGTTCCAGGGGAAACGCCCTTAACCTACTAGGGAATACCAGCCACCACCAACAAATTTGCTTGGGGAACAATAGTTGATGATATCCACTCTGCTAGGGGACAACATTGAGCTTACTCCTCTGTTGGGGACTTACCTTCTAGCCTTACTCTGTTGGGGATACATAAACAACTTGCCACAAACTAGGCAAGAACAAACTCAACACTCTTATCCTGTACGGGAATATGAACTCCTGCTGAAGAGCAATAAACTTCACCAAGCTGGCTAGGGGAAGAGCGAACTCCTGAACTCTTGATGGGAAGAATAATCATAATCTTCATGACGCTCTGCCGAGAGTGATAAAACTCCAGCTATCTCTACTAGGGAGAGAAACTCTACCGGCGACGTCACTTGTTAACTACCGCCATGAACCCTGCAGATGTGATATGACTAAAAGGTGCCCTGTTACAACATAATCCACAAAGGAACCTGTCTTCAAGAGATATCATGAGGATCTGACATATACTGCCCCAATGTATTACATCCTGGTAACATGACTTTGATTAACCGTTCTCCCAAGAAAATAACTTCTTGTACTCCTGAAATGACTTGCCCCGGTACGAGACATGACCTGACTTACCCCTGTCTGGCCGATCTTTAAAAGCATGCCCCAGACTAAATACTCTCGGAGAAATTCGTCGAATCTTGATGTGATTGCCCCAGTTTAACTGAACTTCAGAGAGATTTCTTAACGCGGCTTCCCCAGATTGGCAACTTCTTAACACGACTTAACTAGGAAAGCCCAAACTTAACAGAGTCTTGTGGGAACATGTCCCCTGACATGCCTGTCCCTCAGAGTTTTCAATCATCTTCCTTTAGCAGGATCAAAGATCTCGACTGATGTTCACTATGTAAGCCTCACTAGCGTCAAATACATGTAAGCAAGCAGAAAATGTTTATTCTGAGAATGAGAATTCTAATGCAACACATGTTAATCTCAAAGTTTTTATTGAAAAGATATCACCAAAACCCGTGAACGAGTCACTGGTTAAGGTACGACACAAATTTTTGAATGGAAGATAGCATGCGCATGCAATACCAACAAAAGTCTTTTAGTACAACTCATGGGAGTCAGGAACGCTATCTCGTCGAAGTACGCCTTCAGAATAAACCCTGCTTCAATTAGGACTTTTGAGGGTTGTAACATGGCCTGGTTCATGGTTTGAGAAAAAAAGATTTATGGCTCAAAATTTTGTTTGTACCCACCCATTCTCTTTGATGTTCTCCAATCCTACGTTCAGTTAATTCAGCACAAGTGCTCACCTTTCAAAAAGGTTAATGAATGGTAGGAGTGATGGTTAAGGAACCCACATTGTTTTCGGAGTGACACTCACCCCTTTTGTCTTTGGTGTCTGCAATCACACGATTTATTTGTTATCGAGGATTTTTCTTTCGTAATCCTTTCTGCTTTTTTTCTATTTTGTTTTCGATTTCACTGATTTTTGCCTGGACTGATTCTTTTTGAATTTTTTCGATTTTGGAGTCCAGCGGGATGCCCTAACTTTTGCCTAAATCACTTGTTTTCAAGTTTCGACTTAGCGGACCTGCTTTCTTTTTTTCTCTCTATTTTTCTTTTGATGTTTTTTTGAACAAGTCGTGTGACACTGGCTTGCCTGACTTGTTAATGTTGTGACTGCCTCACTCCTCGGTTGGCGAGGGATGAACATTGTGGGATTGTGAAGGATAAAAGGTAATGGATCCTTGGATGCGCACTCCTTTTGAAATTTGAACGCTCGGTCGAATTAACTGACACCTACCCTGCCCTGGGTTAATATTGAGGGTTTTTCTTTTTCAGAAAGAGACTCCTACTACTAGGCTCAACGGGGTTGACAAGGGATTATCTTCCTTATCTCTCAGGTGTTTAGGGCATTGAAACAATGCTTGTACACCATCAGCAGGGTTTTTTGTTCCAAAAGCATACAATCAGAAGCTTTCCTTTTTACTTCATCATCCTCCCTCCAAGAGTGTAAGCAAGAAGGTTGGTATTGCAATGCATAGAAATATTAAATGAGTGAACACGAATGAACTTCTATAAGAAAAACATACTCATTGCATTAAAATCATCATTCAAGACACAAACAAGTTTTAACATGCAAACACTGTACTAACAAACAATGAAAAATTACACATGAAAATGCAGTAAAGAAGCCGAAGATTGCCATTATTGAGGAGACTGGGCTCCGACCGGACTGGTTTCTTCTGATAATATCCTTGTAGTCCCAAGTGCCTACTTGGGAAGCTTCAATTAATGTACAAACCGTCTACAGTGAAAATAATGACCCCAACATCAATCAGATCTTGGACAACATGTTGAAAGGCCCTTCAATTTTCCACATTATGCCCCGGCGCACTAGAGTGGAAATTGCAATGGGCTTTTGCATCGTAGCCTGGTGGGGGAGTACTAGTAAGAGGAGCCAAAGTCCTTTTCTGTACCAGTTGCAACTGAAGGAGATGTTGTAATAGCTGAGAATATGGCACTGGGTGAGTCTTAAAGTGCCTGTTCATCTTTGGTCTATCCTGATACCAACGAGGAGCATCATTCTGTTGCTTAGTGTAGCGCGCAATTTTTGTCAGTGACGCGACCACCTTATCGCGGAATTTAGGTTTTCTCCTCAATGAAGAGGAGGGGGGGGGGGTGCTACTTTCTGATATCTTATTTATCGCGTGAAGCTGGAAGCGAAAGGGAAGCTATCTAAAACTAACCTTGCATGCGAATGTTTAACTGAACACACACTTAAAGAGATTCGGGGAGTTCGAGGTCAGGTTATACAATGGGGAGTTGTTAATTACCTATCCTATATGTGGTTATCCACAGGTTGTTAACTTTAGGTTCTTCTTTGTACTTGATGGTGTTTATCCGTTAATGGGTTGGGAAAATTTCTTGGGAAATGTGAGAGAAATAGTGAGTTTTTGTTAATGTTCGGTTTTTTTCGATGTTTTTGGTAAGGTACTGGACCTATGTTTTAATTGGTATGAAGGTGCTGGACCTAGAGTTTTTTTTGGTATGCTCGCTAAGATTTCGCAATCTTATGCCTACGTATTCCCGTCTAAACGAAACAGGGAAATCAGAGCAATCGTAGTTCCTCCTATTCTAAGGGAGGGAAAAAGATGTTTTGGTGTCTTGTTCAAAGCCCAAGATTGAATCTAAATGGAGTATTTGTGTCTTGTTCAAAGCCCAAGATTAAAGCTAAAAGGTTTGACTGGGAGAGAAATTGTCATCTCTAAAGGGAGACATCTCGTCTGTTTATCACGGTTGTTGGGTTACTGTTTATAAAGGAGGATTACTTTAACTGGGATATGTGAACCCAGCAATGCCATAATTTCCTTTATAGGGGATATTGATTTTTGTGTGCCTTGATCAAAGCCCAAGGTTGAAGCTAAGAGGTTGATTGACTACACTGGGGAAATCCTTATACAAAGCCTAAGAGGAGGCTGAAAAGAGACTGACTCTTCGAGGGTATCATTATACTAAGCCTAAGAGGAGGCTAAAAGTTGACTTTTTCGTGGAAATATTTTGTCTGTCTTGTACAAAGCCCAAGATTGAGGCTAAAAGGATTTTGACTCCGTTGGGGGAGGGTTTGTATGTGTCTTGTACCAAGCCCAAGATTGAGGCTGAAAAGAAGACCGACTCGATGGGAAAAAATATTTATCTGTCTTAAACAAAGATCAAGATTGAGGCTAAAGTGAGACTTTACTGACTCAGCTGAGGGTACTGTAGGTGTCTTGTACAAAGCCCAAGATTGAGGCTGAAAAGAGTTTGACTCTGCTGGAGAGTATTATCTGTCTTCTACAAAGCCCAAGATTGAGGCGAAAATAAGTTTGACTCTGCTTAGGAAATTATTTCTCAAAGCCTAAAAGTAGGCTGAGAGGAATTGACTCCGCTGGGGAAGATGTTTGTCCCAAGCTTAAGAGAAGGTTATGAAGATTTATGTCATGTACACAGCCCAAGACTGAGGCTAAAAAGGGTTTGACTCAACAAGATAGTGCTATTATGTGTCCTGTACGAAGCCCAGGATTGTTGCTGAACAAGCTGGAGAAATCATTATACAAAGCCTAAGAGGAGGCTGGCTTTTGCTAGGGTAAATCTTTATACCAAGCCTAAGAGGAAGCTAGAAAAGATTGACTCAACAAGAGAGTATTTTTATCTGTCTCGTACAAAGCCTGAGATTGAGGGTAAAAGGTTGACTAGACAAGAGAGTACTGCTAGGTGATTGACTTAACAAGAGAGTCTAAAAAGGTGATTGACTCAACAAGAAAGTCTGAAAAGGTGATTGACTCAACAAGAGAGTCTGAAAGTTGATTGACTCAACAAGAGAGTCTAAAAAGGTGATTGACTCAACTAGAGAGTCCGAAAAGGTTAGCTCCGCTGGGGAAAATCATTATACAAAGCCCAAGAGGAGGTTGGCTATGCTGAGGGAAGATCATTATACAAAGCATAAGAGGAGGCTATCTTCTGCTAGGGATTCTTGAGATCCCGAGGCAGGTCCAACTGAGGAATCAACTCTTGCTGAGGATTACAGAAGAGTTGAGGTATCAGATGCCTTGACATTCTGATAGTGTTATACTGACCCTGGTTGGGGAATTTTAGGAGAGAGACTGGGTTTTAGAACCCATGGGTTCTAACTCTGCTGGAGATTGATCCAGAATGACCGAGGTTTCTCCTATGTTTGTAGGGAACTTGAGAATTTCTTTGAGACTCAAGAGGAGATTAGACTGTCCAAGTCTACTGGTATGGAAGAGTTTATCTTTGTATGATGCCCAAGAGGAGGCAGGTGTTTTAAGGGATGAGAATCAACCCTAAATTGGTTTGATGTTTTGACACTGGAAAAACTGCTCTAGCAAAGGATGACTAAGTTCTGTCTTATACCTTTAAGAGGTCTTCAGGGTCCTTGTATTAAGCCCAAGAGAAGGCATGAGAACTTCTAAGAAGCCGGATGGTCCTTGTACAAAGCCCAAGAGGAGGCAGGGATAGAAGAGTTCGAGAAAAGTTTCACCGAGAATAATCTTTTCTTTAGTGAACAGTTCTAGGGTTTGAAGAAATTCAAGAGAAGTTTCACCGGGAATTAGTCATCTCTGGGGAAACTGAATTTCTTTGACAAGTTCTAATAGTGACAGTCTGAGAAAAGGTTCACCGAGAATACTGCCTTTCTCTTTGTTCCATATTGTTTAAGCCCAAGAGAAGGCAAGACTGTATCTGGAAATCCTATGGGGATCTAGGTTTGACTGTATTTAAAGAGTGACCAACTGGCTTTACCTAGTTCTAGACCTAGTTGCCGGGGAAAACTCTAAATAGATATACTGATATATATACAGTTGATATATGACAAGTATTTAAAAGGATATGAAAGAAAGGCTTACAGGGGAACAGTTTCCCACAATACAGTTATATATATATTAAAGCATGTAAATGAAAGCTGATAAAAACTTACAGGTGAGCAAGCTTCCATGCTGTATTGTTAGTTGTTCAGATAAATTAAAGAAAGTTTTGATAACAAATGTATATTTGTACCTAAATCAAAAGAGAAGTTGTTTTTAAAAAGATTGGGGCTTATACTCAAGGAGAGGTCCAGATGAAAAAGAAGTAAGCGTACCGTTGTTTTGTAAACTGTACTGGGGCTTATACAATGACTAAGGCCCAAAAAGGTTTTCTATACAAAGGAATGGGTCTTACAATCTCAAGGAGAGGCCCAAAAGTTTTTAAAAAAGAAAATAAATGGGACTTACAACACAAGGGTATGCCCAGATGATTTTGTTTTAAAGGGTGACGACCGCGCCGTGATTTTGAAAATACAGTGGGACTTATACAACATCTGAGGCCCAAAATTGTTTTACAAAATGAGGGTTGGGTCTTACACTCTATTAGAGGCCCAAAGATTTATTTTTGTACAAGTGATGGGGCTTACAACTCAGGGAGAGACCCAAATTATTTGGTTTTTAAACTGGCGATCGCGCCGAGTTTTTTGAAAATATAGTGGGACTTATACAATAACTGAGGCCCAAAAAGGTTTTGGTTAAAAAGGGATTGGGTCTTACACTCTATTAGAGGCCCAAAAGTGTTTGAAAATTTAAAATCGAGAGAAACCCGTAATTTTAAATAAAATGTTATTTTTCAAAGGAAATTAAATGAAAAAATGATATAAAATACCAAATATATTCAAAAATAAGTTGTACACTTTGAAAAATATTTTGAAATATCAAATTCAATTACATAAGAGTTTGAAATTGAATTGGTTTTGAAAAATCAAAGTGGGAATTCCATTTAAAAATGTTTAAAAACAATTAAAATCAAATTAATTACAAAAATTCTAACTGTATTAAATAAATAATATAAATTGTATTTTTTTGTAAAATAAAATATTTAAACATTTTAGTGAATTTTGAGAAAAAAAATCAATTCAAAAACATAAATATTCAGAGAGAAATTAATTTTTGAATCAATTAACAAAAATATCAAAATATTCAAATATTCAAAAATTTGAAAAAAGGGCGCCAAGAACACCAGATTCTTGCCCACGTGCCCTATTTCTGCAGATTTGCATTTTCTCACTTTTCTCCATGATTTCTCAATGGTTTTGCACGATTCAAGTACCAATCTTGCTCGTTTTTTAACAAAGATCACGACCATATAGATTAATTGCATTTATATTAAGTAATGAGTGAGAAATCAGAAGAAAACCTCAAGAACCCTAATTTCAGCATGAACACTAAGAAATTCCATACACGATTGATTAATGGCAATTGATTGAGGGTTATCACTCCATACATGATTATGAACATGTGGTAAAATTATTGTGTAGTAAAATATGCATGCATCATGGAGTTTGAAGAGTTCATGCTTACCTCTTGCAGCTGGTGATCGAGTTCTGAGTTGGAGGTGTTACAACTAGGTTCCAATGAACTGGACAGCTTCCTTAGGTGCCAAGGAGTGTGTTTGAATGCTTGGAATGGATGGAAATGATCTGGAACTGGTTGTGGTACCTCAACTGCAAATCTGTCAAGAACTTGAGCAATTGGCTGGTGATTTTGTGAAATTGATGTTCCAGATGTTATGTAAGAGTTTGGATCACTTCTATATGTTATATGTGAGGTGTGTGTGTGTGATTGGTTTGGTTGGAATTTCTCTCAAACTCAAAATCTGATAGTGACTTGAGTTATAAGGTAAAATTGGAGTGAAAGTGGTGATTTTGAGGAAAGCATCAGTTTGGGTGCTTTGGTGTACTCAAACTGATCACAATTGAGGTCTATTTATAGTGTGTCAAGTTTATTTTGCAAGCAATAGTGAAAGGCAACTGCAGCAGGCCTTTGGCCAATGTTATGCAAAAGGAATCTCAAGTCTCATCTAGCCATTGACTTGAGGTTAGAGCACAGGCCTATGGTCTCTTGTTCAGGGATAAGTCTTAACTGAATTCAGTTGGAATAGGCTCAGTTCATGCCACCATGGTGCATCCATTAAAGGCTTGGAAACAAAATTGGAGTCTTGGCCCTTTTTAGCCTTTTTAGGTTTGTTAGGGCTACTTGTAGATTCTTGGACTTGGGAGGCTTGGGGATCAGATCATTCTCCTTTTGTTTTATCCTCAGATGTGTCCAAATGGATGACAAGGCTTGGAGTTATCAGATTCAGATAAATTGAGTAACTGTTCACAATTCTGCCTTGTAAAACCAATTCACGCTGCCATGTTTCAAGGGTTGTATCTCTCTGCTCAAATTGAATTTGGAGATGATCTGGTACTTGTTGGAAAGCCCTTATGGCATACTTTAACTTTGATGTTCACCCCTGGACCTGGTTTGACTTTGATCAAGGTGAAAAATGTCCCTACATTTTGGAAAAAGTAAGGCAGATTCTGACTTAGTGAAAATTTCACTAAGTGTTGGAAAAATGTCATTTTCATGTTTTTTGTGATTTTGCTCAAACAATAACTCAAAATCCATGATGAATTGGAACGAGGTCTAGTTGACATATTTGAAGTATGTAACATGAACTTTAATCTGAGCTTTGAATGGGGGAAAAAGGCCTTAGGGTTTGGGAGATATGGCCTTGTAAAGTTGGTACCCTAGCCACTTTGTTCTATAACTTAGAAAAATTCTATTTTTTTATGGTTACCCCTTTAACAAGTTAACTCATTTTCTTTGATTTTTCTTGATGAATGATGATTCAAATCACATATTAACATTGTTTTAGGGTTAAGGAACCTTGTTTGACCAAAAATCCAAAAAGTCAAGCTTGGATTTTTGTACAGTTGACTTTTTCATCAGATGAAATTTTGACTTTGCGATCCTTTTGTGAAATCAATCCTTGGGTTCAATTAAACTTTATGGATGGCCTCAAAGGGTATTTAGTAATGTCTTGGACCCCTCCCCAAGGTTTGAGATCAAGGGTAGGTCAATAGTCAAGGATAGGGTTGACTTTTTCCATCAGAAACCCTAATTTGTGATCAGATCGTTTTGAGTTTTTGTGGCTAATGACTTGAGCTCTTTGAGTAAATAAAATCTTGTAAACATGTCAATGTGATGTATTTGAGGTCCTTGAAGTTCATTTTGAAGCTTCAAGACATGCCTCACTTCACAAGTTAACTCAAGGATTGAATTAGGTAAAAACCCTAATTCCTAAATTTTTGACAGATGGACTTTCAGGGTGATTTTGCCATTGTGGATGGGGTCTTGAGATCCTTTTGAGATTATAGGACCATACATTGAGGCATTGGCTTAAGCCTTGATGGAAATTTTCATCTGGAGGCCTCAGGCGACCAAAACCCTAATTTGGTGACCCTGGCGATCTTGAGGCTTGATCCACTTGGAATGTTGCAACCTTGTGCTTAATTCTTGATGTGGGAGTCCTCTTGATCCTTTGTGGATACTTGAGAGGTTATAAAAGTTGAAGATCATGTCAATTCTTGATTGATCTTTTGTCTAAATGCTCTGACAGGGCTTGAAACCCTAATTCTTTATTGTAGTGAATGCTCAATAATCCTTGAGGAGATTGATGGGGCATAAAAGTACATCCAGATTGTGGTAATGATCTTCGCAATGATGGGAAATCTTGGTGGTCCAAATTTGGGGTATGACTGATGCCCCTATTTAATCTTCTTGGACCCGAAGGTGTGAATGACGAAGGTATTCGGGCATTCGGGGTGCAAGAGAATTAAATATCAGAATACCCAAAATTTTGATGGTGGCTATGAATGGAAGTTTGCTCATTCATCTTCTTTTGCTAAACAATGATGCTTAGAAAAAGTAAAAACTTCCCCTCGATCCTGGTTTTTAGCCAAGGAACTGGTCTCAGTTTCTAATATAAACTTCCCCTCGATCCTGGTCTTTAGCCAAGGAGCTGGTCTCAGTTTCTTTTGTCAATAAACTTTCCCTCGATCCTAGTCTTCAGCCAAGGAGCTGGTCTCAGTTTCTTTTTCAATAAACTTTTTTGACAAGGGACGCTATTTGTAGCGGTTTTTTCCTCAAACTTCTCGCCGAATTTTCCTGGGGAGATGCCATTTGATGGGAAAAGTTTTGATGTCAGACTCGCTGGGGGAACCCATTCTTCTGAGTTGTAGAGGTGTTCAAACTTTTCTGTTGGAGACGCCATTTGTTGACTCTACTGGGAAAAATGAGTCTCTTGAGAGACTATTTCCTGCTTGGGGATATTACATCATACTTTTCCTCGAGATCTTCTCGGATAAATGCCATGTTATACAATCCAAATTTGAGGTGCTGATGACTTCATTAACATTGACTCTCTATGGGAGAAAAATCAATGTGTTGCTGAGAGTCTTTGGTTGTGAGGATTTCTCTGGGGATTTTCCTTAATCCGGGAAAGCGAAGATATCATCTTCAATAGAGAAGAGTGACGTTTGTCGAATGTATTCTTGCTTTTGAGAGGTTCAAGTTATCAAAGTGGTCGAGGACCGTCTCCAATCCAGAAATAAACTGGGGAGAAATTGTTTAGACAAAACGTTTCCTGATGAGGCAAGAACTGACAACTCGATTGATAAGAGGACTTTTATCACTAGGGGATAAGACAGACTAAAGTGATAGTGATGCAATATGAATATGAATGCCAATCAGTAATGCATGATGTATGTATGTTTATGCTGACAAAACCGACACGACATACAGACTAGTGGATGAACACGACTGGATACTAGGCCACTGCGGGGGATGAAAAGTATAACTGGTTCAAGATAGCAATCCTGCCTTGCTTAGGAAAAATAGTCCATGTGGGGAAAAACGTTGGTCGGGCTTAGGAGATAAGAACTTTGTCGGGGCTGTCAGATGAAACATGGTCTCTGACACGGTTGATCCTTCATTCAGGCGTACCGGTTTAGAAGGAGTACTTTGATTCTGCACTTTGAGGTTCATTTACTTCCGACGATGTGATCGATGTTCTTTCGATGTTCAAAAGAATTGCCATCTTTATTTTAAAAGCAGAAAAAGTTTGACAAGTAAATTCATTTTTGTTTTATTCCAAGAATCGTTAATCATGTTAAAATGTCGTTTTGTATAGCTAAACTAAATAAGAATTGCAAACAAAAGCACTAGGGCTCAAATTTTATTGATAGGATGGAAATCAGCCAAGTGCGTGATTCCATAGAGTATTTACAAGGTTAGAAAATGGTAATTTAAGGGAAAAGGGCTACATTAAAACACAACGACCGCTATCCTTCTACCAACTTTGAATTCGGGACATCCTGAGCTTCTGTCGAAGATGACCTTGACTGGAGTTCTCTCTGATGGATGGCATGACTGCTGAAGGATTTAACCTCGTTGGGCGTAGTTACTTGCCATTAATCCCTAACTTTTGCCTGGATTGTACTTTGAGATTTCCAATCCATCGAGATGATTTTTAATTATGTCTCTAATTTTGGCCTGGACCGTCCTTTCGGGTTTTCAATCCACCGAGACATTTTTTTTTATTTAGGCGAAGTATTTCTTAACTACATCAACATTTGCGGGGTAGGCAAATTCCTCTCCATCCATGGTTGCGAGTCTCAAAGCGCCGCCTGAGAATGCTTTCTTGACCACATAGGGGTCGTCATAATTCAGAGTCCATTTGCCCCGGGAATCAGTGAGGAATAATTGTATCTTCTTGAGCACAAGGTCTCCTTTCCTGAAGACGCGAGGTCGGACCTTTTTGTAAACCGCTTTCTTAATTCTTTGCTGATACAACTGACCATGGCATAGTTCCGTTATTCGCTTTTCTTCGATTAGATTCAGTTCATCGTGCCGACTTTGACACCATTCAGCTTCTGTTAGCTTAGCTTCCATCAATACCCGGATTGATGGGATTTCTACTTCTATGGGGAGCACTGCTTCCATGCCATATACTAGAGAGAAATGGGTTGCCCCTATTGAAGTGCGGACAGACGTGCGATAACCGCGAAGAGCAAAGGGTAGCATCTCGTGTCAGTCTTTGTAGGTTACAATCATCTTCTGAACAATTTTCTTGATATTCTTGTTAGCCGCTTCTACCGCTCCGTTCATCTTGGCTCGGTAGGGAGATGAATTATGGTGTTCGATCTTGAATTCAGTACACAACTCTTTCATTATATTTTTGTTCAAGTTAGATCTATTATCAGTAATAATCTGGCTGGGAACACCATGTCTGCAGATGAGATTGTTTTTGATAAAGTGGACCACGCCTTTTCTGGTTACATTGGCGTATGACGCTGCTTCGACCCACTTGGTGAAGTAATCAATGGCTACCAGGATGAACCGATGTCCGTTCGAAGCTCTGGGTTCGATCATGCCAATCATGTCGATTCCCCATATGGAAAAAGGCCACGTGGAAAAGAGAACTTTGAGATGCGTTGGCGGTACATGGATTTTGTCCGAGTATATCTTACACTTATGACATCTCTTCATGTACTTGTAGCAGTCAGATTCCATTGTCAACCAATAGTACCCTGCTCTCAAATTTTTTCTAGCCATCGTGCGTCCATTGGCATGAGTGCCAAAGGATCCTTCGTGAATTTATTTCATCAGCATGTTCGCTTCTGGTGTGTCTACACATTGAAGCAAGACCATGTAGAAATTTATCTTATAGAGTGTATCACCGCTCAGGAAGAAACTGCCTGTCAATCTTCTGAGGGTCTTTCTGTCTTTTCTGGATGCCCCAGGTGGGTACTCTTGTTTCTGCAGGAAGCATTTGATATCGTGATACCAAGGTTTGTCGTCTATGACTGCTTCAATTGTGAAGATGTAGGCGGGCTGCTCAAGGCGCATTATGTCAATCTTAGGTATATCGTTCCATTGACCTACACTAATCATGGAAGAGAGAGTGGCCAATGCATCATCCATGTGATTCTCTTCACGAGGGATGTGATGAAACTCGATTCTGTTGAAGAATGTAACAAACTTCTCGCGTCGTCTTTGTAAGGAATCAGTCCTAATTGGAATATGTTCCAATCTCCTTTGATCTGATTGATAACCAGGGCTAAGTCTCCATACACATCCAAGTTCTTAATTCTTAAGTCAATTGCTTCTTCGAGACCCATGATACAAGCTTCGTATTCGGCCTCATTGTTTATGCACTTGAACATTAATCGGGCAGTGAAAGGAATGTGGGTACCCTGAGGTGTTATGATGATTTCCCCAATTTCGTTTCCACAATGGTTGACAGCTCCGTCAAAGATTAGTCCCCATTGGGAACCTGGTTCTGGCCCTTCATTGGGTAGCGGTTCATCGCAGTCTTTCATTTTTAGATACATGACATCTTTGTCTGGGAAGTCAAATCTGATTTATTCTTGATCGTCAATCGGTTGATGAGCCAAATGATCGGCTAAAATACTTTCTTTGATGGCTTTCTGAGCATGGTACTCGATGTCGTATTCTGATAACAACATCTGTCAACGGGAAATCCTTCCCGTGAGAGCAGGCTTTTCAAGGACATACTTGATTGGATCCATTTAAGAGATTAACCAAGTAGTGTGACGAATCATATACTGGCGAAGATGTTTGGCTGCCCAAGCCAGAGCACAGCAAGTTTTCTCAAGCATAGTATACCGAGTCTCACAGTCGGTAAATTTCTTGCTCAAATAATAGATGGCAGACTCTTTCCTTTTGGTTTCGTCTTGTTGGCCAAGTACACAACCCATTGAGTCTTCCAAGACTGTTAGGTAGATAATCAACGGTCTCCCCTCTACTGGAGGTGATAGAATCGGTGGGTTCAACAGATATTCCGTGATACTATCGAAGGCAGTTTGGCAGTCTTCTGTCCGTACGCAGTCCTGATTCTTTTTTAGTAATTTGGGGATCGGCGCACATGTCGCGGTCATAAGGAATATAAATCTAGAAATGTAATTCAAACGTCCCAAGAATCCTCTGACTTGTTTTTCAGTCTTTGGAGAAGGCATTTCTAGAATGGCCTTGACCTTGTCAGGATCAACCTTAATTCGTTTCTGGCTGACAATGAATCCTAGCAATTTTCCTGAGCGAACACCGAATATGAACTTATTGGGATTCAAGCAGAGTTTGTACTTTCTCAGACGCTCGAATAGCTTTGACAGGTGGGTCACATGCTCCTCTTCTATTTTAGATTTGGCAATCATATCATCGACATACACTTCTATTTCTTTGTGTATCATGTCATGAAACAAAGTAGTCATGGCCCTTTTATAGGTTTCCCCGACATTCCTTAAACCGAACGACATTACCTTGTAACAAAAGGTGCCCCAAGGGGTGATGAACAAAGTTTTCTCCATGTCTTCTGGCGCCATTTTGATTTGATTATAGCCCAAAAATCCGTCCATGAAGGAGAATACTTTGAACTTTGTTGTACTGTCTACCAGCATGCCTATATGTGGTAAGGGAATGTCATCCTTTGGACTGGCCTTGTTCAAATCCCTGTAGTCCACACGCATTCTTAGCTTTCCATCCTTTTTTGGCACTGGAACTATGTTGGCTAGCCATTGAGGATATTCTGATGTGGCGAGGAAACCCGCGTCAATCTGTTTCTATATTTCCTCTTTGGTTTTGATGGCCATGTCCGGGTGAGTCCGTCTTAGTCTTTGTTTTACTGGCAGACGTTCTAATCTTAACGGTAGATGATGTTCCACAATGCTGGTATCCAACCCTGGCATGTCCTGATAGGACCAAGCGAATACATCGGGAAAATCTTTGAGAAGTTTTATCAAGCTTTCTTTGACCGTTAGACTGAGTAGTGCCCCGATCTTGACTTCTTTTCTCTCTTCTTCTGAACCCAAGTTGACCGTTTCCAACGACTCTTTATGAGGTTCAATAGACCTTTCCTCTTGTCTGAGTAATCGGGAGATCTCTTCTGGAATATCCTTGTCATTTTCTTCTTCAGCTCAAATATAGGGAATTCAAAGTTGGGAGAAGGCTTTGGATCGTATGTTTCAATGAGGTTTAAAACAAGCAATCTGAATAACGTGATGATTTATTTTTTAGAAGAGATAGAGAAAATGCAAGAGTGTGTACAGTGTATTTTCAGAAAGCTGCTTGTTTTTATTATTTGAGTTGTTTTTTTAGGATTACCATTTTCCGAAAAAGCGAAAAGACAAGACAACAATAAAATGCGAAAATTACGGAACGACGTTATTTTATTTATGATCTTGTCGATTCTTGAAACTATAGCCCTATAAAACAAAACTCTGTCGCTTTGGGCGAAGCGAAGAGAGGCATTTACAGAAAGTGAGCCCTATCAAAACATACGTTTCACTTGGGCAGGGTGAAAGGTTAAAATAAAGACGATGATTACTTAGACTTATGAACAACTTTCGGAATGTTGACAGCAACCCATTGGCGGCGAACTCCTCGGTGAATCACAAAGTTTGGTACCTTCCTTTTTGATTTGTCTTCAGAAATAACACTGATTTCTGGTGAAGTAGGATCGTTGGAATATGTCTCCCAGGCAGAGTTGTCATAGGAGGATTCTTCTGTTGTATCTTGCACAGTGTTTTCACTCTCAGGCAGATCTCCTCATCCAATGGGCGGGATGTCTTCGAGCCTGATACGAGAGCTTTCAGGAGCGGTGTACTAGACTAAGAAGTCGTACTTGCCACTCGGTTGTCCTAAAGTGTCCCATACTTCTTTGGAACTGGAGGAGTCATCCCTCTCGATGACGTTGACCTTAGGAAAAGCGTAATTGATGAACTGCTGTCCTGTGATAACACGAAAATGTATCGTATTTTGGCCTTGATTTACATTCAATTATTATATTGTTTTCGTCTAATATCCGATTTTCTCGAGAATATTTAAGTGTTTTTGCAGGTATTTCTATTTCCAAGTTAAAAGTATGCAAAGTGGAGAAAAGAAGCAAAACAAGGAAGAAAAGATGCAGAAAAGAGCAGAAAACAACAGAATCCAAATTCTGCTGGTGTGACGACCGTGGCAGTTGCGAAATCCACCACGACCGTCACAATCCATTACGATCGTCATGCGTCCAAAATGTGTTTAATCCGTTAACAGAGACGTCGTTACGAGTTTTCAGAATTTCAGTTATTGCACGTTCAACATTTTCTCCTACATTCTCTCCACTACTTCTCCAACTTCCCACTACTCCCACTTTCTCCACCACTCATGTATGCTCCATGGAAGTTGGAAAACGAAAATCCCCTCTATATATAGAATTTCTCTTATCATTTTGGACCATCCAAGTTTTTATGCGCGAAAGCGCTGTAGAATTTATGTTCATAGTTTTAGGCAGTAAATTACCATTGTAAAAGTGGTAGTTATCTCGCATTGAGGAACTACCACACCATTAGTATTTAGGCCTTTAATTTGTAACGCTTGGATCAAAAGCTTGTCGCCATTATTAAAGTTAATTCAAGTTCTTTATTTCCGCATTCTACTTCAAGTCTTTACAGGTTCTTTATCGCACTGCTTATTATTATTATTTATCGCTTTCATAAATTAATTATCGTAATGCTTTCAAATTCAATTACCATTTCTGTGTTGTTTTTACTTAATTCCATGATCGGCTAAATGTTTAGAGTCCGGTGTATGAGGACCGTCGTTACCGATGGGACTCGGTAGAAAATAATAGGTACGAACTTATGATTAAAAATCCTATTTTGGTTTTAATTTCCAAGTATAATTTAAATAACTTTGTCACGAGAGTGAGAGGTTATTTAACACGATTTTGTCACGAGAGTGAGAAATTAATTAAGGTTAGAGCCGGCACTGCGAGAGCGTGGGGATCAAACAGGATAGTGGAAATTAGGCAACAAGTCTAAATACAGCGAGAGCGCTTTAGATGCGTTTAGGATATTATTGGCTTTCAAAATATATTTCCTAGTTACCGGGCGAGCGAGAGCAAAATCTTGGGATTAGGGAACATGACTTTAGTTAATACCGCGAGAGCGTGAGGTGAAGTCTTTAAGTTGGTATATTCTACGAAACTAAGTTATAGTTATAATTAGTACCCGAATTCTACAAAGTCCTTTAGGAACGCGGAATCCATATTCCGGTCTCTCTTTATTATCATATTTTCTAAGTTCATTTTTAGTTTAGTTATAGTTTCCTCTTAATTAAATATTCACCAGCCTTAGCTTTACAAAGTAACGATAGATTACGGTAGGTTGACATTGGTCTCTGTGGGTTCGACTATCTTTTATATTACTTCGATATTTCCGTGCGCTTGCGGAGCATCAAGTTTTTGGCGCCGTTGCCGGGGACCAACAGTCAATATTGTGATTCCGTTGTTGCACCGTATAGACTAAGGCACTCCTATAAAAAAACCAAAAAAAAAACAAAAAAAAAAAATAATAATACAAAAAAATTAAATTAAAAAAAAATTAAAAATTAAAAACTATGTATCACCCAAATTTTCTCTATGATAACCACTCACAATATCTTGAGGAGCCGCACCCAAATTTTTTCTACAATTATCAACCGCAATACTCCCAATATTTTGAGGAACCGCAACCAAATTCTTCCTATGATTACTATTCCCAAAATTTTGAGGAACCCCAAGAATCGTACAATTCCAATCTCGAAATACTAATGGAAGATTTTCACGCAACACTAACTCATTTCCGCCCAAATCACCACTCTCAATATTTTGAAGAACCGCAAGAATTCGTTCAGTCCAACCTCGAAACATTAATGGAGGATTTCATTGAAACATCAACCAATGCTAGACTAGAATCTATGATGGAGCACTTTGTGGATGCACAAACTATCCAGAATGAAGAGCTTAAAAGACAACATCTCAATAATCATGACACCCTTAGGCGGCTGAACACCGTGGTCGAGTCCCTTGTGACTCACACTGAGGCATTGGAGACCCAAACCTTACTGCTTGCACTGACACCTATAGGTCCCTCCCCTGAGGAGAATGCGTATGTTATAACAGCCAGTAGTGAAGGACAACTCGAAAATCCTGAGGAGAGTGATAATGAGGTTGATGAGAGTTATGGCGAGAAAAGAGTTGAGATTGAGACAAATTCACCAACACCATCCACAAACGAGGTTATGGAAGAGGTAGAGAATGAAGCACGAATTGTTGATCACCCTCCATATACCCCACCATATCCTTTCCCGTATAAGTTTGCAGACTCCAAAACGTATGTGCATGTATGGAAAATTATCCACGCACCCTTGTCCGAGGTCTTGCATAAAAAGAGAAAATTTGAAAACCAAACTAAGAAAATCATTAGTGTTAAGAGGGTAAGGTTAGACTTTAAGGTGATGGATGAAATGACTAAGCCCAAACTAGAAAAGCTAGTACTTAGCATAGATCCAGAACCACCACCACAAGTTCAAAATAATGAACCACCCCACAGAAGGAAGAAAAGGAAAGGTGAAGGATATGTAAGATGGCTTGATAAATGGCCATGGAAACCGAAGATCGACACTCATAACCGTCGAGCTATCAACGTTAAACAAAACTCTGCGTGGGTGGTAACCCACGAGTTTTTAATTTAATGTTTTCCTTTTATTGTTTGTGTTTGCAGAAAATAAAGAATTGTATCGCTTGTCACGTCTCAGCTACATTTAGGCAAAAGATCTTTAGATGACAATCCCTTGAGATGACCTGGTGCCCACGCACATTCCTACGAATGTCGCTGCTGGTGGTGACACCAATGACGAGTATGATAGGAGACAACATGTCTCTCCCATTCATAACTTACATCCTCCTTGTTCTTTGCATGGTCAGGTTCCACCTGCACACACCGCACTGTATTTTTCTAACAATCTTTGTAGATACTTCCTTCGGAAATAAGTAATATGATGAGCGACTTCAAGAAAATGAAGTTTCAGCAAATTCAGATATCTCGCAGTACAAGACGTCGAAGTAGAAGTGGCCAACGAAGACAGGGACAGCAAGGGAAGAATCAGAGTAAATTTGGCTATGGTAGCACGCATTGGCAGTCATATAGGTTCTATCTTTCCTTTACCACCTTTTATCAAAACATTGAGGACAATGTTTGGTTTAAGTGTGGGGGAGGAACTCTACCAATTTCATTTTAACGCTTTTTAGTTAGATTTATTGCTTTCTATGCTTTCTAGCATGATTTTAAAATTTTTTTTCTATTTTCGTTGTGTCTTTGCATGTGCTGTCAAGTCTTTATATGAGATTTTGTGTTTATCGATTTCCCACTCCCTTGAGCCACACCAAATATTTTGAAAATTTTTGCGTTAAAAATAGGGTTTCTTTTGAAAATCTTAGGTTATAGACGAAATTAAGGTTAGATTGTGAGTCGTTGGAAAAATTCCGCAAAATCGATATCGTCTTAACACCGAGAGCCTCCCTATTATGGAAATCGATTTGAGTACTTGTTATGCCGTAGCCTTAAGTTCACACCCCTTTAGTAGTCCCTAATTAGTTTATTTAGCAGTCAGCGCCATCCTAAGCACGCACTAAGTAGGAAGCCGATGCAAATAAGTGTATGATCTCATGTTTAAATGGTAAATTGAAAAGGAAAAAAAATGAATGAAAAGAAATGCTCCTTCTAAGTTAGGTGATCCTCACCCGATCATTTAGCCCAACGGTGCAAACTTCTTTATTTTATTGATATTTAAGCCAATGTGCAAAAAGAAAAAAAATTGATAATAATAATGAGATCATAATCACTAACAGGTTATCCTACCATGAGTGTGAAAGGATAACGGGCTTAATGTGATTGCGCCAGAACGAAAAGGGATGAAAGAAGGATGAGTTAGTTAGGTTTAGGTATAATGACATGATTCGGATTGGTTTGTATAGGATGGAGGTTGATGACCGCAAAAGCGGAGTTGTGTTGCTACGATATCCTTAGTGTGTAAGCTAGTACCTATGACACAAACTCAACCGAAGTAGAGTTGGTAGCCTAAGATGAGTATCCGTATGCACTATTTTTCTTACGAGTCATGGTTTGCTTGAGGACAAGCAAAGGTTTAAGTGTGGGGGTGTTTGATAACACGAAAATGTATCGTATTTTGGCCTTGATTTACATTCAATTATTATATCGTTTTCGTCTAATATCCGATTTTCTCGAGAATATTTAAGTGTTTTTGCAGGTATTTCTATTTCCAAGTTAAAAGTATGCAAAGTGGAGAAAAGAAGCAAAACAAGGAAGAAAAGATGCAGAAAAGAGCAGAAAACAGCAGAATCCAAATTCTGCTGGTGTGATGACCGTGGCAGGTCTACCACGACCGTGGCAGTTGCGAAATCCACCACGACCGTCATAATCCATTACGATCGTCATGCGTCCAAAATGTGTTTAATCCGTTAACAGAGACGTGGTTACGAGTTTTCAGAATTTCAGTTATTGCACGTTCAGCATTTTCTCCTACATTCTCTCCACTACTTCTCCAACTTCCCACTACTCCCACTTTCTCCACCACTCATTTATGCTCCATGGAAGTTGGAAAACGAAAATCCCCTCTATATATAGGATTTCTCTTATCATTTTGGACCATCCAAGTTTTTATGCGCGAAAGCGCTATAGAATTTATGTTCATAGTTTTAGGCAGTAAATTACCATTGTAAAAGTGGTAGTTATCTCGCATTGAAGAACTACCACACCATTAGTATTTAGGCCTTTAATTTGTAACGCTTGGATCAAAAGCTTGCCGTCATTATTAAAGTTAATTCAAGTTCTTTATTTCCGCATTCTACTTCAAGTCTTTACAGGTTCTTTATCGCACTGCTTATTATTATTATTTATCGCTTTCATAAATTAATTATCGTAATGCTTTCAAATTCAATTACCATTTCTGTGTTGTTTTTACTTAATTCCATGATCGGCTAAATGGTTAGAGTCCGGTGTATGAGGACCGTCGTTACCGACGAGACTCGGTAGAAAATAATAGGTACGAACTTATGATTAAAAATCCTGTTTTGGTTTTAATTTCCAAGTATAATTTAAATAACTTTGTCACGAGAGTGAGAGGTTATTTAACACGATTTTGTCACGAGAGTGAGAAATTAATTAAGGTTAGAGCCGGCACTGCGAGAGCGTGGGGATCGAACCGGATAGTGGAAATTATGCAACAAGTCTAAATACAGCGAGAGCGCTTTAGATGCGTTTAGGATATTATTGGCTTTCAAAATATATTTCCTAGTTACCGGGCGAGCGAGAGCAAAATCTTGGAATTAGGGAACATGACTTTAGTTAATACCGCGAGAGCGTGAGGCGAAGTCTTTAAGTTGGTATATTCTACGAAACTAAGTTATAGTTATAATTAGTACCCGAATTCTACAAAGTCCTTTAGGAACGCGGAATCCATATTCCGGTCTCTCTTTATTATCATATTTTCTAAGTTCATTTTTAGTTTAGTTATAGTATCCTCTTAATTAAATATTCATCAGCCTTAGCTTTACAAAGTAACGATAGATTACGGTAGGTTGACATTGGTCTCTGTGGGTTCGACTATCTTTTATATTACTTCGATATTTCTGTGCGCTTGCGGAGCATCATCCTGCAATCTTTGCAAATTCATCGTTGTGCTGGATATTTTCTGAATGCCCTAAGTAATGATCCCATGATTCGGTGGGGACACAGGTATTCTTTTCAATGATGCTTAGTTGATATGCATCATTAGGCTGACTCTTTTGCCCCAAGTCTCCCGGGTACGGCTGCCAGATAGGCAGGCCATCCATTGGTCCATAATAGTCAAAGTTGTTTTTCATTAGAGTGTCCTCCTCTAATGAGCTTGGTGGAGCACGACATCCTTCCAGATCACAATCTCCGTATATCATCTTGACGTCTGATCTTGGTATATATCTCGGACTCTGTGCGGGATAGCAAAATGGCGTAGGCACCTCTCCCTGAGACACATAACCGTCTTCGTTAAGATAGGACTTCCACTCTTCATCCGTATCAGAGGAATCACCCCCGTTGATGGTATGGACTTCTTGAAATATTGGGTGAAGGAAACCTCCACTGTGGAAGAAGTCCTGAATGGGATGAAGACTTTCATTGTTAGTAGCAGTCTGGGTATAGGTTGAGGAAAAACCAAGACCTTTCTTTGTCTTGTTGTCAGTAGGAATGACAAGTTGTCCTCATCCTTTTGCATTGTTACTATTGATTACTTCGAGAGAATCCCTGTACGAGGAAATCGATGTTCCTTTTCTGACTGGTTGTCGTTGCTCACCGAAAGTGCTTTGAACTGGGTTCCAATAACCTCCTCTGGTTCTGCACAAGTGGATGACGATAAGTTGCTCACAATCAAGGCTTTCTCTCCGCAGACTGTGACTAGTTGGTCATTCTTGACGAACTTCAGCTTTTGGTGAAGTGTCAAAGTGACTGCCCTGGCCTCCTGTATCCAAGGTCTTCCTAACAAACAGCTGTATGCTGCCTAGATGTCCATGACCTGGAAAGTGACTTAGAAAGTGTGAGGACTGATAGGTATGGGAAGGTCGACTTCGCCGATAACTATTTTTCGGGATCCGTCAAATGCTTTGACGATGACCTCACTACCTCTCATCGGAGATCCTTGAAATGATAATCGCGTCAGAGTAGATTTTGGCATAACATTCAGAGATGATCTGGTATCGACCAGTACGCTGGCTAAAGCATCATCCTGGCAGTTGAATTTAATATTTAGTGCCATGTTGTGACTTTTTCCTTCTTCCGGCAGTTCCTCATCACTGAATCCTAAGTTGTTGCAGGAAGTGATGTTGGAGATGATGCTGTCAAATTATCTTATTGTCACATCTTGTTCCACAAAGGTCTGCTCTAAAACTTCCTGTAGAGTGAGCTTTGGAACTGAGTAAAAGAGATAGCATAGAGATTTTTGAAGGAGTTTGCAAATTTTGGTCAACAATGTTGTACTCACTCTTCTGGATGAGCTTTAGCATCTCATCGTTGTTTGTTGAAAGGTCGGAATTTCTAGATTGACCGACTGGTTAATTGGGAACTTCTGTTTGAGGTTCCTTTTCTTTTGTAGGTTCTCCAACTCCTCGGTTGAAGATTCAACCGCTCCGTGTCACTCGACTAATGTCTGCAATATTCACAATGGAGGGTAATGGAGTTTCCTTTCCATTATCAATTGTTGTTGCACCGTATTTGTAAGGGATAGCCTTATCGGATTTGTACGGTACTGGTCCCGACAGATAGATAACTACAGGAGCCTTTTGATTTTTCTGACCATCGTAGCCGGCCTCAATTGGTTCGAGGTTGAGAATCTTTCCACTATCAAGAGGAACTCTTGATTCATGGAGTATAGGGATTATGGCGCACACATCTTTGGCCACTTCTCGCTTAGGGATTAAGAAAACATCTTTGCTTCAATCAGGAAGATAGTCTAACATTATGTTAATTGAACCAGAGCTTGAACGTGGTTGAACCTCTTTGTGGTCCAACTGACTCTGAAGGGCTGCTCGCATGAGGTAGCATCCTTGGTTGTTCTCTGAGCAAATTCCACAACGCTCATAATTGTATGGTGGCACCCAGCCACGTCTACTTTGTATGCAGTGTAACCTCACTAGATCTGTTTCCATTGATCGAACATCCTGACTTTGATGCCTAGTAGGGTTCCCATTAGTCATACTGATCTGTTGTGTATCTTCATATTGATAGATCGGAAGCCAACAGTGGTTCAATAAGTGTTGAAGCATTCTCTGAGCGAGTGCACAACCTTGGTCACTCTCATGACATACCTTACAGTTCTGATAATCGTACGAAGTCAGAAAACCGAGCTGGACATGCTTAGCGTGTAATTCCACCAGACTGGTATTCATCAAACGAATATCAAAGATTTGAATCATATTAACTTGATAATGACTTCTATCACGGTAGTCCTGAATCCATCCAAGATCCATCTGACGCTGGAGGGCCTCTTGTACAAAAGAGCATCCCTGATTGTTTACCGAGCAGATCAGACAGGAGTCGTAATCGTGCCGTGGCAGATTGTGATGCTAGCTTTGCCTTGAGTGCATTGCCACCAAGTTGACATTCATCGCACGGATGTTATGGTTTTGAATGATGTTGGAATTTGTATAAGTCATGTTGACTTCACGAATTCGGTGATCTTGGATCCATCAGAGATCCATCTGTTCTTGTAGAGCTGATTGCACCACTGAACATCCTTGATTGTTTTTAGAGCAGATATCACACTGGTGATAATTATGAGATGGTTGTCATACCCCAAATTTTGACCACTAAGATTTCCCATCATTGTGCAAATCATTATCACAATATGGATGGACCATCATACCTCATTAGTCTCCCCAGAGATGGGTGAGCATCCACTACAATCAAACATAGGGTTTCAAGCCCTCCCAAAGCTCTTAGACAAAGGATCAATCAAGGGATGCCATGATCTTCAACTTGTCTAAACCTCTCAAACATCCACAATGGATCAAGAGGACTCCCACATCAAGGATCAAGCACAAGGCTGCAACATTCCAAGTGGATTAAGCCTCAAGATCGCCAGTGTCACCAAATTAGGGTTTTGGTCGACCAGGGCCTCCAGATGGAAATTTTCCTCTGGGCATGAGCCAATGCTTCAAATCATAACCCAAAATACTCTAAGGGACCTCATAAACCCAATCATCAAGTCAATTTGGCCTCAGGGGATGCATTCATAAAAAAAATCAGGAATTAGGGTTTCTTGACCTAATTCACCCCTAAGTTGACTTTTGGGACAAAACATGAGCCAAGACCTCAAGACATGATTTGAGGGTCCCTAATACACTACATTGATCCATTTGCAACAATGGATTGATCCAAGAAGCTTGATTCACAAGTTTCAAGTTCATCAGAACCACAGTTAGGGTTTCGCGGAAAAAGTCAACTGTGCCTTTGACTTTTGACCAGGACATGCTTACAAACCTTGGGACATGATTCAATACACCCTATAACACCTATGAAATCAATCCATCAAGTTTTATTTAGGTCAAGGACTTGATTTCATAGACGATCGCACAATTTGGAATTCATCTGATAAAAAGTCAACTGTGCCCAAAAGTCAAAGTTTGACTTTTTGATTTTTTGATCAATTATGGTTACCTAACCCTAAAATGATGTTAATGTGTGATTGGAATCATAATTCATCAAGAAAAATCAAGAAAAGTGGGATAACTTGTAAAAGGGGTAACCATAAAAAACTTAGAAATTTTCTAAGTTATGGAACAAAGTGGCTAGGGTACCAACTTCCAAGGATCATAACTTGAGATCCAAGCAACCATTTGGGCTGATCCAAAGATGGATTTGTATCTCTCATGGAATACTTTAAAAGTGTTAACTACACCTCATTCCAATTTATCATGGATTTTGAGTTATGGTTGGATCAAAATGGTTGAAAACATGAAATGTCACTTTTTCCAACACTTAGTGAAATTTTTACTAAGTCAGAATCTGTTTCACTTTTTTCAAAATGTAGGGGCATTTTTCACTTGGATCCAAAAAGTTTCAAAACAAACTATGATCACACATGTGTTGTATCATATAAGGGCTTTCCAAAATGTCAAAGAACCCCATCAAATCCCATCTGAGCTAAGAGTTATGACAGTGGCAATATGCATTTCTGCAACTGTCATAACAAGGCAGATTTGTGCATTTTGCTCGATTTGAGCAATTTGTGCAAATGACAAACAAGTTTATCCATCTGAACACCTCAGGGAGAGACCAAGGAGGGACAAACACTGATTCATAAGCCTCCCAAGTCTTTGGAACTAAAAATAGCATGCTAAACCTAAAAAACCCTAAAGAGGGGACAAAACTCCAATTTTGTTTTGGAGCATTCAATGGATGCATCAAGGTGGCATGAACTGAGCCATTTCCAACTGAATGAGTCAAGGATGATCTCTGAACTAGGGAACCCAAGTCCTGTGCTCTAACCTCTAGTCAATGGCTAGAGGAGACTTGAAATTCCAAAATGCTCCAATTGGCCAAAGGTCTGCAGCAGCCTCCATTCACTATTGCTTGCAAAACAAACTTGCTCTACTATAAATAGAGCTCATTTGTGCTCAGTTTAAGTACACCAAAGCACTACAACACTTGCTTTCCTCAAAATCTCTTTCTCTAGGAAAAAATGCCTTCTTTAGCAAGGTAACTCTGAGTTGTTGAGTTAGAGAGCAATTCCATCACAGCTCATGATCCAAACACATCCAATATGTCATATCTAAGCTGTCCAAACTCTCACAAGTGACCTGTAACACCAAAATCTCAAAGTCCCTTCTCAAAACCTCAAAATAGGACTTTTTAGTATTTTTCAAGCCATGTCTTGATTCAGTCACTTTCAAAACCAGATAAAGCCACAAACACACTCCAAATATCATCCTTGAATTGTCCCAAATGGTTCCCTATATTTGGAACACCATTTGAGAGAGTTTCTATTTTGGTCACTTTTGCCCCTTTTCCAAGAAAGGGCCAGTTTCCATTCCTGAGGTTTCCAGCTGTTTCCAATCAGCCTAAAAGCTTCCAAGAGATCATTTGATGGTGTCCAAAGCATCAAATTGTTTCTGGAACAAAGCACTTGACAGATTTCCCAAAAAGCTCCTAAAGAGGTAAGCATCACAACTGGAACTCTTTGAAATATGCATTGCTTTGAAGTCCATTCATCATACACATCTCATACATGTTATATATGTTGTGTTTGGACTAATTCATCATGTGATTCATGCCTGTACCATGAGGTAGCACAGAAAATGCAAATGAAGGCCTATTTCAAAACCACTATCGGGTTTTAAAATGGGGACTTCATATGAAAAAACCACCACCACCATTGGATTCCTTGTGAAATTCTAGGCAGGATAGACCTAAATTTTGTCCCAATCCATGGAGAAATGAGAAAGTTACAAGCTTCACGTTTTTTGCCAAAACCTTGCCTTGGCCAGGCCAAAAAGAAGGCAAGCCTTGTATATTTGTGGGTGGGCTTTGATACACGGATGTATCACCACCCAAGTGGTAGGAGGCGCGCACTGCACACAAGAGGTCTGGGGTTCGAATCCCCCTCGCCCCAGACCCCTTTTTAATGTTTTTTCCATTTTTCTATTATTTTTAATGATTTGAAAAATTAATAACTCCCTCAATTTTAATTATTTTTTATTGGTTCTTTTTGAAAGAAATCACAAAAATGTTGAAATATTTTATTCCACAAAAAAAATCAGATTTATATTATTTATTTAATATAGTCGGTATTTTTATGAATAAATTCATTTTTAATTGTTTTTAAACATTTTAAAAGTGAATATTCATCTTGAAAAATCAAAACCAAATGAGTTTTAATTCATCTTGTGATTAAAACCTCATTTTTCAAACCTTAACCAAAAATCAAAAGTTGTTTATTCAAGCTTATTTGGTGTTTTATCATTTGTTATTGATTTTCTTTAAGAATTTACTTTTAAAAATGATGAAATTAGGGTTTTGATTGATTCCACCCTCATCAATCATCTTCAAACACTCATGGGCCTCTATTAGAGTGTAAGACCCATCCCCTTTGTAAATACACCACTTTTTGGGCCTCAGTCATTGTATAAGTCCCACTGTATTTTCAAAAACAACGGCGCGATCGTCACCTTTTTAACAAAACCAACTGGGCCTACCCTCGTGTTATAAGCCCCATTTCTTTTCTTTAAGTTTCTTTGGGCCTCTAATAGAGTGTAAGACCCAACCCCTCTTGAAAACCAAAAAATATTTTGGGCCTTAGTGTATTGTATAAATCCCGATACCGTCAAAAAGTTCGGCACGATCGTCGCCTCTTTAACAAAATATCTGAGCTTCTCCTTGAGCTATAAGACCTATCTTTATTCATTTTAAAATCTTTGGGCCTCTAATAAAGTGTAAGACCCATCCCCTTGTACATAAAACTTTTTGGGCCTCACATATTGTATAAGTCACTCTGTATAGTTTTAAAACAACGGTGCGATCATCGTTAAAACTTGGGCCTCTCCTTGAGCTGAAAGCCCCAACAATCTTTTCAAAGCACTCTATCCATTGATTTTGAATTCAAATATATGTTGTTATCAAAACTTTATTTGTTGAACAACTAACAAAAGAACATGGAAGCCCTACAACGGGTAAGTGTTTATCCGCTTTCATTTATCGCTTTCATATGTATATAACTGTATTGTGGGGCTGCTTCACTGTAAGTCTTCTTTCACATCCTTTTATATACTTTTCACATATCCACTGTGTAATACTAGTATAGTTATTTAGAGTTTTCCCCGGCAACTACGTCAAGCACTAGGTAAAGCCTTGTTGGTCACTCTTAAATACAAACAAAACTAGATCCCCATAGGATTTCCAGATACAGTCTTCCCTTTTCTTGGGGTTAAACAATATGGAACAAAGAGAAAGGCAGTATTCTCGGTGAAACTTTTCTCAGAGTGTCACCCTTAGAAATTGTCAAAGAAAACTCTAACTTCCAGAGATGATCTTTTCTCCGTGAATGGCATCTCTTGAGTTTCTTCCAAATTCTCGAACTTTCCTGGAATGATCTCTTCTCTGTCAATTGCATTTCTTGAACTTCTCTTGATTTGGGGACCTACAGGCTTCCTAAAAGCATCCCCGCCTCCTCTTGGGAGTTGTACAAGGACCCTTCGGCTTCTTAGAAGTTCTCATGCCTTCTCTTGGGCTTAATACAAGGACCCTGATGACCTCTTAAAGGTATAAGATAGAACTTAGTCATCCTTTGCTAGAGCAGTCTTTCCCGCGTCAAAACTCCAGCTATTGTAGGGTTTGATACTCATCCCTCAATGCCCGCGCCTCCTCTTGGGCATTGTACAAAAGATAAAACTCTAGACTTGGACAGTCTAAAACTCTTGAGTCTCAAAGACATTCTCAAGTTCCTTTCAAACATAGGAAAAAACACCGATCACTCTATATCAGTCTCCAGCAGGAACCCGGTCTCTCTCATGAGAGTTCCCCACACTTGGACCCGCTTCAGGATCTCGATAATCCTCAGCAGGAAGATAACCTCCTCTTGGGCTTTGTACAAATGATTCTCCTCAGCCGAGCTAACCTTTTCAGACTCTTGTTGAGTCAACCACTTTTAGCCTCCGTCTTGGGCTTTGTACAAGACATATAAAAACACTCTCTTGTTGAGTATAAAAGACTCTCTTGTTGAGTCAACCACTTTTAGCCTCCATCTTGGGCTTTGTACAAGACATATAAAAACACTCTCTTGTTAAGTATAAAAGACTCTCTTGTTGAGCCTACCACTTTTAGCCTCAGTCTTGGGCTTTGTACAAGACATATAAAACACTCTCTTGTTGAGTATAAAAGACTCTCTTGTTGAGTCAATCTCCTTTTAGCCTCAATCTCGGGCTTCGTACGAGACAACAAATCACTCTCTTGTTGAGCATAAAAGACTCTCTTGTTGAGTCAATCAACCTTTAGACTCTCTTGTCGAGACAATCACCCGTTCAAGACTCTCTTGTTGAGTCAACCCTTTTAGCCTTCGTCTTGGGCTTTATACAGGACAGATAATAGTACTCTCTTGTTGATTCAAACCATTTCAGCTTCCATCTTGGGCTTTATACAAGATATATTTTCCCCAACGAAGTCAAAATCCCTTTTAGCCTCAATCTTGGGCTTTGTACAAGACAGAAAGAACATTTTCCCTGAAAAAGTCAAACTTCCAGCCTCCTCTTAGGCTTTGTATAAAGAAACCCCCGGTTGAGTCAATCAACCTCTTAGCATCAAACTTGTGCTTTGATCAGGGCATACAAACATCAACAATTCCTCTTTAGAGATGCCAAATTCTCTCTTAGCCAAAACCCTTTAGCTTCATATCTTGGGCTTTGAACAAGATACAAATCACCTTTAGCTTCATGTCTTGGGCTTTGAACAAGACACCAAAACAACCTCTTTCCTCCCATAGAATAGGAGGAACTACGATCGCTCTGATTTCCCTGTTTCGTTAAACGGGAATACGTAGGCGTAAGATTGCAAAATCTTAGCGAGCATACTAATCAAAAACCCAAAATCCCGTACCTTCATACATCCATCAAAAGCATCAGACCTAACACCTTACTAGAAACCTAGCAAATAGTCTAGACACTGTTGTCGCAACCAGCGGAAAAACAACCGGCGAGAAAACTAGAACAGAAGCGTCACCACCGAATGTTATTTATCCCAACGCAGGGAAAGGAAACGATCGAAGAAAACCTAAGAGGGAAAGACATGGTCATCGCAACCATAGTTCAGGTTCGGGAGTCGGTTACGTGAGGGGAAGGTATTAGCACCCCCACGCGTCCATCGTACTCGATGGGATCCACGCTTGTTGTCTAATAAAAGGGTGAGTTATCCTAAAGTCTACGGATAAACAGAAAACAGGGGAGGGGGAAGCAAAGACGGACTCGCAAGGATTATCGCAATCCAATGCCTACGTATCTTCGTGGACGAACGAAGAATCAGAGTCAACGTAGTTCGACGGACTACAGAATAAAGGGGGGAGGTTGCTCGCCAAGATATCACATCTTGTGCCTACATATCCCCAATCGGACGAGAGAGAGGAAGTCAGAGCAGTTGTAGTTTGACCTAACAAGGTCTTAGTGTTTTTTATGAGCGACGTTAAGTTCGCGTCCAGTAGTTAGGGTCGATGCCTGTTTGCGACTTGAACGGAAATAACGTGCTCTTTTTCTGAAAATGGTTTGAAAGTTAACAATCCCGAAGGATAAAAAAGGTTTGCATTTGTTTTGTGATTTTTAGACAGAAGTGATTTAAGTTAGTTCATAACTTGCATTGCACCAAAGTCTATGGCATAGGAACGAATGCATAGCAAATCGTCCCAAGACAGGACGTCCGCTAAACACTCTAGAAAAATGAGAGGAAACTCCTCATTCCTCATTCCCCACGCTTAAGGCTTGTGCGCAATACACGTTATCTTTATTAAGTGTTTTAGAGTTGTTATGAGATGAGAAGAGAAGACTTAAGAAAAAGAAAACACTAAGGGGAAATCTATCCTAATGTTGTCATACAAAGGTTGCCCTATAGTTGAGTTCAAAAGGGAATATCTACCTAAGTTAGCATGCATGACTTGAATCCTAATGTATACCCTACTCCAAGCTTAATCAAAGATTAAGTTGGACTAGGAATCCTAAGGGAGCATACAAAAGTGAATCCAAGACTTGAGCAAGTCTTAAGATCCAAGGGAAGGAAAATAGTGAAAGAGATGAAGAAGAAAAGGAAATAAGAGATGAGAAACAAGAGAGGGAAGCAAGCACGTCATGCACATCATATCCAATTCACATCATCAATCACACTTCAAATATCATGCAAGCAAGTTCAAGCAAGCAAGTAAAAGTAAACAAGAAAGGATGCAAGCAAACTTGCATTAGAAGCACAAATGAACATCAATAAATATCACACCAAGGTTATGTGAGAAACGTAAGATAAAGATGAGGCAAAGTCAGAACTCAAGTCATGCTATAACCATCCAATTCAGATATGTAATAATGCTTCATAATAACATGCATCATGAACCAAAGAAGCAACAATCAAATGCTAGTGATATGCATCATACAAATCAAACCACAATGATCAAATGAAATGAAAACATGATGTGAATCCAAGTGGGCAGTAGCGAATGCATCATCCACAAACGAAAATCAAACTTAAGTCAATCAAGAAAGATCATCAAGCATCATACTCAAAGCATGCAACACAACTATGCAAGTATGCCACAAAATAAGGCTCAAATGATTCACATGCTTCCACACAAGTAAAACCATACCAAAGAAAGATCATGCACCAAGGACCAAGGAAAATCAGAATCTCAAACATGTTTTATCCATCAAAGAAAGATCACAAAGCAACAAGGGAGTTCATGTCTCTCAAAGGCACAAAAATAGATCGAGAGGTGTGCACTAGCAAGCTCAACACATCATCAAATGAGAGTATCAACCAAAAATAGTAAAATGAATTAATAAAATACCAAAAATGTCCAAAGGTATGTTCAAACATCTAATTAAGCATGTACAAAAGATGGGATCAAATCAAGATCAAGAACATGTTCAACATGGACAAACTAGCCAAGGTATGCACACAATCGAGTAAGAATCGAGGGTCCATAAAACTTGGATGGAAAGTCACCCAAAGCAACTCAAACCAACACTATACCAGCATCAAAGCACCCTCATATCATGGCTAAAATGTGGCCCAAAGATTCAACTTCAAAAGGCTAAGCAAAAACACAAAAGTACCTAACCCTAGAAGAAGGGTATCATTGGAAATTCATTGTCAAATTAAATCAAAATAAAATATGAAAATAAATGAAAAATAAAAATAAAAATATGAAAATTAAGTTAACATGTCAAGGAATTAGAAGTATATTTTTGGTATTTTTATCATGATTTTATCAATTAAAAATAAAATGAAAACAAAACAAATAAAAATGAAATAAAATAAAAGGGAGATCAAGCGTAGGGGGTGCATAAGCAATTCTGATTGCACAAGGAAACAGTTCAACACGCGCATGGGCCCAAAGGAGGGGTGTGCGAATATCAACAAACACTAAGCCCAAACAAATTCACACTCAGATTCAAACAAAAAACAAGCCACATCGGCCTTCATTAAATGACGTGGCAACATGATTGGTTAGGATTTAAACACCACAATTCATTTGAATTCAAAATAGGGCACCAATGACATGTCAGCCCTCCTTCAACCTTCAGACGCCGGAGCCCTAGCTCTGGTTGTCTTATCCGGCCAATTAGCTGCTGGAGCCACCACCAGACACCCAGAAATAAAAAATAAGACCACCTTCTCCCTCAGAATTCCATGCTGATCACAAATCCAACATCCATTTTTGAAAACAAGCTCATTATCATGGTGAATCGAAGGGAAACATAAATGAACACACAAACTAAAAATCACCAAAATGATACAATATCATGCGCAAACATTGCCTACCACATGTAGGACTTCAGATGCATCCAAAGTAATCTTAAAACTGTCTAAAATGAGAGAAAACAGAGCTGGAAGCTTACCTAACGGAGAGAGTCTGTTGCTTCTTCTTTGCAAGAAATAGATCAAGAAAATGATAAGGAAATCTTCAGAACCAAATAGAGAGTGTAGATCAAGGTTTCGTTTGCTCAGAAAGTTGCTAAAAAACCTCAATCAATCCCAACCCGATGGTGAAGAAAATTGAACATGTAGAGCCTCCAATGATGATTCCAGATGGTGAATCTTGCATACGTAAGAAAGATCACACTTGGTTAATGGTGGTTCAACCAAGACAAACTCAAAAACTCTCAGAAATTAGGAGAAATGAAGATGAGAAAATTTGAGAAATTTTGTGTTCAGATCTGAAAATGGAAAGTGAATGGCTAGGTTTGGAGTGCTTTGCAATTTATATGAGCTGATTTTTAGGGTTGGAAATGAGCCAAGGTAGTTTGGAATTTGTTGCTTTGGCTTGGGATTGAAAATGAGTGAAAAATGAAACATGTGGATGGCACGGGTTATGCTCTGGTTTCAGCCTTGGAGCCAGGTTTGGAATGATGATTTGGAAATAAAAATGCTTATGTGAGTGGGATAATCAGATGTGCATGCAAGAGCAGCAAGTTTGTTGTGAATTCCATTTCCAATTTTAGCCAAAAATGTGAAAATAATGTGCATGAGGTGTGCATGGCATGTATGACTTGTTGGCTCATTTTGAGAAAGGTTTTGGGCAAGGGAATGATGATGACATGCGTGGAGTGTACCATGCTGCAAGGAATGTACTCATGTTGTACCAAAAACATGTGCCATGACATGCCTTGACTTGTCTTAAAACTAAATTCATTTAGCCACTTTTGGAGCTACATAACTCCATGGATTTCAAGCCAATTTGTGCAAATGAATGTTCTTTGGAAAGCTTGAATGTCAAGGATTGAATTTGATGTTGAATGCAAGTTGGAATAAAGCTTGGAAGACAATGCAATATGGCCATGAATGTTGGTTCTCAAAACTGTCCGAAGTAACTTAGAAAAAATTCTAAGTTTTTGAACTTTGTAAGGTGAAAACTTCCAACTTTGGAGCACCATAACTTATTCAAGAACAACTCAAATGCCATGGTTCTTGTGCCCATTTTGATGGGAAAACTTCAAACTACAATTTTCATGTGAAAAAGATTTTCAAATGAGGCCATTGAACATGGTGAAAAGTGGCCTAGAAAGTGATTAAAAACTTACCAAAAATAGTAAGTTTCTAAAAACCCTAAATTTCCATTTTTGGAAACTTTTTCACACTCTTGATTTTTTCATGAATCCTTGAACATTTTTTGATCAAATCTCTTCCATGGATCATATTTGACTTGAAAATCATGATGTTGACCTTAAAAAGTTAGGAGTTGACTTTTCACTGCACAGTTGACTTTATCCCCAATTCTCCTCATTTTGAATCTTCTAAACAATTGAAACCCTTCTGAACCAAATTGATGAACAATTCTCCAATCCTAGACACTTAGGGACATGAGGAATACCATGGATTCAAGTCTTGTGCAAAAAGTCAGAAATAAACTGATTTTATGGCAAACCCTAGTTTCTCCAAATCCAAATTCCTCTAAATATGATGTGTATCCTTTCAAACAATGATGAGATATGCCATTTGGAGATGATAAAAACTCAAAGATCTTGCCCATTGGGGTGTTAAACTCAAGAATCCCAAAAACCCTAATTTGAGAAATCAAGCTAGGAGAGTGTGATTCACTTGCAATTTCTTGCCAATTGCAATCTTCTGATAAGGTGATGGACAAATTAGGATGCCCTGAGGCCCAAGGCTCCTTTTGTGACACAAGTTATGATGATATCAAGAAGCATCTCTCCTCTTAGTCTCTTGGATAGTACACATGAACTTTTACTTGACCCTTGGGGAAACAACTTCTTCCCTTAAATTAACCTAGATACCTTGATCCCATGCTAAAGAACAATGATATGCACAAATGAAAATGTAAGAATAAAATGAAACATAAGCCAGTTAGTGTTAGAAACATGAGGGCAAATTTTGAGGTGTTACAACTGTTTTTAAGCAAATAACCTAAGACAGACCCCCCTTTTGATAGCATCTGTAAACCAACAATTTTGACTGTTTAATCTCAGTATGCAAGCAGGGTTAATTAGAGACATCTATTTCCCTTCCTTAATCAGCTTCACAGGATAAAAAATGAATCGAACTGTAGTACCAAAGCGATAGTTATTCGAAACCACAAAAATCACGCTACAAAAAAATGGCGACCACAGTGGGAGGCATTTCTCTCTTACAGGCTTAGGTAGAAGGCCTTAAATTCACTGAATACCACAGAAATGGCGAATCTGCTGGGGAGTCATTGTCTGTATAGGATCATAAGACTAGAGGTCTAGGATGTTAGGACAAATATATATATATTACTTTTCCTAATTGATATCCGTGTTTATTTTTTTGCTAATGGGAATGCGTGTGATGCCGCATCTGGAAAGATTGAGTATACACCTAAGATAAGTGATGGCATTATACGGATAATCTTACGGGGAGTGAATCCCAAATAAGAGGTCCCAGTCAACCATCAAATCAGTGGAGATGCCCTTTGCGGATTCAATGCCTATACGACTTCGGTTGTTGAAAGCAGATTGTTCCATTGGGTTATCTGCGAAGCTGAGGATTTTAGTAGACTGAAACCATTTTGTAGTGCGAAAGCTATCGAAAATAGTTTTCACGCGATACTACCCTCATTTGAGATTACTCTAAGATACTACGGCTCGTTGGCGATCCGCTTGCTGTTGTTATCCCAAGAGGAGTCAGTGATTTTGAGGACAGGTACAAAAAATCACCAGTATAAACCTTTGGGGATGGGTAGAGCCTTGACTTCATGACACCGACCCTTTGACCCCATGTTTTTTCTATGCTTTTGTGTGCTGCATTCATGCATTCATTTAATAAAAAACATTAAAACAAAGAAAAATCTTCTCTTCTAGTATCTCTTTTTCAAATTAAACTAAGACAACGATTACAAATATCAGAGAAAAAGATTGCAAATGGATTTCGGTAGAAGGAAGACTCACAAGTACACCTTCAAGGTTCCAAAATTAGAGGATTTAAGAGGTCTGGCGAGGATGATAACCAACCCTGAGGCTTTTAGAGCTAAGTACGGGGGACTGTGTCATACCCCAAATTTTGACCACTAAGATTTCCCATCATGGTGCAAATCATTAGCACAATATGGATGTACCTTTGTACCTCATTAGTCTCCCCAAAGATGGGTGAGCGTTCACTACAATCAAACTAGGGTTTCAAACCCTCTCAGAGCCTTTAGACAAATGATCAATCAAGGAATGACATGATCTTCAACTTGTCTAACCTCTCAAACATCCACAAAGGATCAAGAGGACTCCCACATCAAGAATTAAGCACAAGAGTGCAACATTTCAAGTGGATCAAGCCTCAAGTTCACCTAATACAAAGTCAACTGACGCAGAAAGTCAAAGTTGGACTTTTTGGTCAACTATGAGTTTCACAAGCCATTACTCAAGAAAATATGATGGATGATTTAATTTGATCAAATTTAAATCAAGAAATCATGCAAAATTGCAAAATTGATCAAATTGAAAGAAACTTAGAAATTTTTTCTAAGTTAAAATCATGTTCAAGTGCACAACTTTTCAAGGTTGTAACTATTGATCCAAGCATCCATTGATTTTGAGTAAGAGCTACTTTTAAAGAGGGTATTTGATACTTCAACAATGTAGAAGGAATCAACTCAAAATATCATAAGGATTCAAAGATATAAGTGATCAAAGTTGGGAATTCTTAATGTCCAATGTTCTGACATTGCATAGGACATCATTAATATTTTTTCAGCAAGAATGTCCCAACTTCAAGGATGTTTTTCTCCATGATCCAAGTTGAACCAGGTCTGGGGTCAAACATGAAAGTTGAAGTACATCATCTACGCTTTCCAGAAAGTCCTAGAACGTCCTTGTAGCATACTCGAGCAAGGAGATATGATTTTTGTAAAAAGCATTGATAAAGCAGAATTTTCATGACAACTTTTAGGACAGATTTGACTACACAAGTTCAAGACCATTTTTGATGACTTTGCAAGCTGAACCAAGACCAAAGTCAAACATCAAAGTTAAAGTATGTCATCAGGGCTTTCCAAAATGTATAAGAACTCCCATTAATTCAACTTGAGCAAGGAGTTATGAACCTCACAACAGGCCTTGCTCGAGCTGATTTTTTTGGGACAGATTTTGTTCACTTTTCTTGTGCCACCCAATTTTCAAGCTTTGTCACCATGCAAGACAAGCATCAAAGATGCAATTCACTTCAACTCAAAATATCATAGTGGATTAAAAGATACAAGTGATTAAAGTTTGGAATTATTAATGTTCAAAGTTGTCTGATGTTTCAATATTGCATAGGACATCACTAATATTTTTCCAGCAAGAATGTCCCAACTTCAAGGCTGTTTTTCTCCATGATCCAAGTTGAACCAGGTCTGGGGTCAAACATGAAAGTTGAATTACATCATCTCAGCTTTCCATAAAGTCCTAGAACGTCCATGTAGCATACTCGAGCAGGGAGTTACGGATTTTACAAAAAGGCTTGCTGCAGCTGAATTTTTCATGGGGCAGATTTGCACATTTCTTGTGCCACACGAATTTTTAAGCCTTGTCATCATTTTGAACACATCTGAGGATCAAATCTAAAGGGGAAAATCAATGAGCCAAGTCTCCAAAGTCCTTGGAACAAGAAGTAGCATGCCAAACCTAGAAATACGTAAAAGAGGGACAAAACTCCAATTTTGGATTGAAGCATTTAATGGATGCTTAGAGGTGGCATGGACTGACACATTTGCAACTGAATTCAGTCAAGATTCCTCCAACAACTAGGGAACCAGCATCTTGTGCCCTAACCTCTAGTCAATGGCTAGAGGAGACTTGGATTTTCATTGGACAACATTGGCCAAACCTTGCTCTACTATAAATAGAGCTCATTTGTGATCAGTTTGAGTACACCAAAGCCATCAAATAGATGCTTTCCTCAAAATCTCTTCTTTCACCTCAAATTTTCCTTCCAAAGCAAGTAATTCTGAGTTTTTGAGTTAGAGAGCAATTCCACTCAAACTAATCACACATACACCTCACATATATCATATGTAAGTTGTCCAAACTATCAAAAGTGACCTGTAATCACAACATCACAAAGTCACCTCTCAAAACCTCAAAATTGGACTTTTTTGCATTTTTCAAGCCATGTCTTGATTCATTCACTTTCCAAACCAGATTAAACCTCAAACACACTCCAAATATCATCCTTGAACTGTCCCAAATGGTTCCCCCCATCTGGAACACCATTTGAGAGAGTTGTTATTTTGGTCACTTTTAACCCCTTTTGCAAGAAAGGGACAGTTTGTGTTTTTGCAGGTACCAGCTAATTCTAATCATCCTAAAAGTATCCAAGAGGTCATTTGAGGGTGTCCAAAGCATCAAATCATTTCTGGAACAAAGCACTTGGTAGGTTGCACAAAATCTCCAAAAAAGAGGTAAAATTCACAACTTGAATTCTTTGAATCATGCTTTCATTTGTTGTCCACATACATGCATCATATTGAACAATTATTGAAGCAAAAATGTAGTCTTTAATGTGTATGTTATGATCCTCCTATTGTTTGCACTTTAACATGTTTATATGTGGAATTTATGTTGTTTTAAACTTAAGGTGTAGATCTGGTTTTTTGCCTTGTGTGTGATGTACATTAAGTTTCAGTATGTATGAGTGATATCATTGGATTTCTTGCGAAAAGTTGGTCAAGATAGGTTCTTACGGATTTTGATTTCGTTAAAAATTGAGAGAGTTGTGAATGTTTGAAGTTTGATAGCAAAGATGTTGAAAAACCAAGGTGCAGTTCTGATGTCAAATGTGATGTTGTGACATCTTCCCTTTTTCTCTTATCTTCAAAACTCATGAGTGATGTTGAATGTGATGTTGTGACATTAGTTTATTCTCAAAAAACTCAACCAATTCTTTTACATAGCAAAAATCATCATTTTCCAATTCTGTTTTACACACTTCTTATTCATACTCCAAAATATTTTATTCCACAAAAAAATTAGTTTTATATTATTTATTTAATATAATTAGTATTTTTGTGAATAAATTCCTTTTTAATGTTTTTAAAACATTTTAAAAGTGAATTATCATATTGAAAATCAAGACCAAATGAATTTTATTTCATCTAGTGATTAAAACATCATTTTTCAAACCCCAACCAAAAATCACAAGTTGCTTATTTGGTATTTTTTATCATTTTGTATTGATTTTCTTTTAAGAATTTACTTTTAAAATGATAAAATTAGGATTTCTTCGATTTTCACCATCATAAAACTTTTTCAAACACTCATGGGCCTCTAATAGAGTGTAAGACCCAATCCTTTTTTTGACCAAATCATTTTTGGGCATCAGTATATTGTATAAGTCCCGATACCGTAAAAAACAAACGGCGCGATCGTCGCCTTTTCAAATCAAAAAAACCTTGGGCCTACCCTCGAGTAGTAAGACCCATTTCTTTTCTTAAAACTCTTTTGGGCCTCTAATAGAGTGTAAGACCCAACCCCCCTTGTACAAACCATTTTGGGCCTCACTTATTGTATAAGTCCCTCTGTACAAGTAAACGGCGCGATCGTCGCCTTTTAAAAAATCAACTGGGCCTCTCTTCGAGCTATAAGACCCATTCAAAAATTTTGGGCCTCTATTAGAGTGTAAGACCCAATCCCCTTTAAACCAAAACATTTTGGGCCTCAGATATTGTATAAGCCCCTTCGCGTTAAAAGAAAATCTCGGCGCGATCGCCATTTCAAACCAAAAAACAAACTTTGGGCCTACACTCATGTTATAAGCTCCACTCTTTTTCTTTAAACCTTTTGGGCCTCTTGAGAGAGTGTAAGACCCATCCATTTGTACAAAAAACCATTCTTTGGGCCTCAGTCACTTGTATAAGTCCCTCTGTACAAAACAACAGTGCGCTCACTGATAAAACCCTGGGCCTCTCCTTGAGCTGTAAGCCCCAAAATCTTTCTTTTTCAAAGCACTTTCTCCATTGATTTTGAATATACTGTTGTTTTTCAATCTTTCTTTGTTGAACAACTAACCGAACAGCATGGAAGCTCTACAACTGAGTAAGTGTTTACACGCTTTCATTTACTGCTTTCATATACATATAACTGTATTGTGGGGCTGTTTCGCTGTAAGTCTTCTTTCATAAACTCATATCAACTGTGTAATAATAGTATAGATATTTAGAGTTTCCCCGACAACTACGTCTAGCATTAAGCCCATTGATCACTCTTAAATAGTCAAAACTAGATCCCCATAGGATTACCAGACATAGTCTTCCCTCCTCTTGGGGCTAAACAATATGGAGATATGAAAGGCAGCATTCTCGGTGAACCCTTTCATAGACTATCACTCGTAGAAGTTGTCAAAGAAACTCTACTCCCCAGAGATGATGTTTTCTCCGTGAATGGAATCTCTTGAGTTTCTTCCAAATTCTCTAACTTTCCTGGCTTGATCTATTCCTCGTCAATGACCTGTCTTGAATTTCTCGGGGTTTGGGGACCCACAGGCTTCTTAAAAGCACTTGTCAAGAAATTCTATTCCCCAAAGATGATCTTTTCTCCGTTAATGGCATCTCTTGAGTTTCTTCCAAATTCTCGAACTTTCCTGGCTTGATCTATTCCTCGTGAATGGCCTGTCTTGAATTTCTCGGGGTTTGGGGACCCATCGTCTTCTTAAAAGCATCGGCCTCCTCTTGGGCATTGTTCAAGGATCCACAGGCTTCCTAAAAGCATCCCCGCCTCCTCTTGGGTGTCTTACAAGGACCCGTCGGTTTCTTAGAAGTATTCACAGCCTCCTCTTAGGCTTCGTATAATGATTCTTCCTCCAGGAATGATAACCTCCTCTTGGGCTTCATACAAGGACCTATCGGCTTCTTAAAAGTTTCCATCCTCCACTTGGGCTTCGTACAAATTGTCCCGACGACCTCCTAGAGGTATAGGAACGGAAATCAGTCATCTTAATAGTGCAGTCTTTCCAAGAGTCTACTACTGTTTCTCAAAGCATAGTACAAAAGATGAAACTCTAGACTTGGATAGTCTAATTTCCTTGAGTCTCCAAGACATTCTCAAGCACCCTACAATAATAGGAAGGAACCCCGTGGACTCGGACAGTCTCAATACCCTTGGATTCCCCCTTTCCTTAAAGAACAGGAAATGACCCTGATCCTCAAATCAAATCCTTGAGTACAGCATTACTCATATAAGAATTGATTTTCTCTTTAAATCAGCATACTGGACCTGTCACTCAACTGAAACAGTCACAATAGCCTCCTCTTGGGCTTTGTACAATGATTCTCCCCAGCTGAGCTAACAATAGCCTCCATCTCGGGCTTCGTACGAGATACAAAAAACTCTCTTGTTGAGTCACAATCCTTTTAGCCTCCGTCTTGGGCTTTGTACAAGACACAAATCACTCCCTTGTTGAGTATAAAACCTTTAGCCTCCATCTCGGGCTTCATACGAGATACCATAAAAGACTCTCTTGTTGAGTCAACTCCCTTTTAGCATCCATCTCGGGCTTCGGACGAGATACAAAAAAAACTCTCTTGTTGAGTCAAATAGCCTTCATCTCGGGCTTTATACGAGATACCAAAAGACTCCATCGTCGAGTCAAAACCTTTTAGCCTCTCTCCCGGGCTTTGTACGAGACACATATTAGCCTCATCTTAGGCTTTGTATAAGAAAACCACTAGTTGATCCAATCAAACTTTTAGCATCAAAGTTGTGCCTTGTTCACAGTACATAAACATCAACAACTCCTTCCCCTTCATCTAATCGCTATAAGCGGCAAGCCTCTGGATCATCTACATCCATGCCACTGTCCCTCTTTTAGCATGAGAAATTCCTAAGGAAAGATGACATTGCTCTAAACTGAGTTAAAGTCTTCCCCTTCAGGTTGGAAATCCCCTATAAAGGAAATTATGGCATTACCGGATTCACAAATCCCGGTTAAAGTAATTCTCCTTTATAAACAGTTGTGACGGACAAACCCCTCTTTAAAGATGTCAAATTCTCTCTAAAGTCAAACCCTTTTAGCTTAACATCTTGGGCTTTGAAGAAGATACAAACCACCTTTAGCTTCACGTCTTGGGCTTTGAACAAGACACCAAAACAACCATTTCCTCCCATAGAATAGGAGGAACTACGATCGCTCTGATTTCCCTGTTTCGGAAAAAACGAGAATACGTAGGCATAAGATTGAAAGAAAAATCTTAGCGAGCACACTAAACAAAAACCCAAAGTCCCATACTTTCATATATCTGTCCTAACATCCTAACCGATAGCCTAAAGCACCCCTTTTCAACAAAATAACCTAGGAGAGACCCCGAATCTTTGTAGCATCTGTAAACCAACAGTTTTGACTGTTTAACCTCAGTATGCAAGCGTGGTTAATTGGAGACATCTATTTCCCTTCCTTCATCAGCTTTAATAGGATAAAAAATGAATCGAGTTGTAGTACCAGAGCGATCGTGCTTCGCAACCACATCTAAAAATCACTCGCTACAGACTGCTATCTTTGTTAAGGGTCCATGTAATCGAAGGAATCTTGTCCACACTAATCCAGTTCTACGATCCGGTCTATCACTATTTCACATTCCCGGATTATCAACTAGCACCAACACTAGAGGAGTACTCTTACCTGACTGATTTACATATTATTGACCAAGCTCCCTTTTCTGGACTGGAAGAGATTCCAAAGGATCAAATCATTACAAGAGCAATCTATTTGGATGAGTCAGAAGTCAGGACTCACATGACCACTAAGGGTGGAATTCAGGGTTTGCCAGCCCAGTTCTTAATCAAGAAAGCTCTGTACTTTACTAGTATAGGGAACGTGGCCGCTTTCGAAAGCATCTTTGTTTTGCTTACCTACGGGTTATTTTTGTTTCCCAAGATGGATAACTTCGTTGATATCAACACTATTAAGATTTTTCTAATTGGAAACCCTGTACCGACCTTGCTCGCAGATGCTTATCATTCTGTACACCTAAGGAATTTGTATAGCGGAGGAATGATCACATGTTGTGTACCCCTACTGTGCAAATGGTTCATTTCCCATTTACCAAAGTCTGCTACATTTTGGGATCAAAAGAATACTTTACGTTGGTTGCAGAGAATCATGTCTCTTACCAACTCTAACATTGATTGGTACAATCGAATCTATGAAGGGATCAGAATCATTGACCGTTGTGAAAACTTCCCTAATGTACCCCTCATAGGAATTAAAGGAGGAATCAATTATCATCCAGTTTTAGTTCGTCGTCAACTCGGATACCCGATGAGGCATGTCCCGCATAATACTCATCTGAAAGGTCTTTTCTTCAAGGAAGGAGAAAATGACAGGGCACTAAAGACAGAAATAGTGCATGCCTGGAAACACGTTCATAGGAAAGGAAGAAAGTCTCTAGGAAAACCAGACTGTGTCTCGGTGGAACCTTATCTCCACTGGGTACAAACTAGAACTCTCAAACTGAGGATGCCTTACCATCGTTAGGAAGTTCTTCCATTAAGGGACCCTGTCCTTTACTTTATGTCTGATACAGAAAAACTTCAGGTGACTCTCAACAGAGTTCAACAGGAGAAGAAGTCTTGGAAGAACAAGTATCGTATTCTCAATGTGGAGTGTAAGAAAATACAGTAACTGTTAAAATAAAAAGACCCCTCTGATTGAGATTTTAGAGCAACATGCTGTAGAAAATCAGGATGACCAAAGGAATTTGCTCGCTCCTTTCACTTGGCAAAGGAATGACAACCCGACAACGGCTCAAGAGCCCCATCCAAAGAAAAGGAAAGTATCAGAACCAGCACCTGAGGTCTCCTCAGAGAGGACTCTGGACCCATAAGTTTAGATTTCCTTTTACAGCACTATATAAATTACTGTATTTCCATTCCGTAATCTTTGAATTCAATAAAACGGGGTTTCCCCACTGTTTAATATTTACAATCCAATTGTTGAAGTTTATTTTGATTAAACAAAAATTAATTAAAATATAATTATTGCATTCATCATTCTCACGTAACGCATTCTTCTTACCTACGAATCTCACGTTTGCGTCTCGATTCTAGAGTCAAACGGTCTCATTCGTACAATACTCGGGCCAATCGACAGAAAAAGATGGATGATCTCGAGGAGGAGAACAGAGAGTTGAGGGAAGAGATAGACACGCTGAAAGAGGATCTGAGAAAGCTTCAAAACGACATGCAAGCTCTAGCAAAAGCTCAGATGCAACAATAAAGGACTGTGATCTCAGAGATCACATCGACGCCCATAGTGGAAAAGTATGATCCTAGGTACAAAATGCCGAAATATCACACGGACTGTGGTTAACTGAAGAAAAGGGTGATTAACCGAAGATAGGTGATTAACCCAAGAGGAAACTCAGTGTTTTAACAGACAGACTGTGGTTAACTGAGAAGGAGTGCAAACATAGATGTTTTAACTAACAGACAGTGATTAACCAACAAAGGGAGAAGAACCCAAAAGAAGGTTGCAAACTCCGCAGGGGAATCGATCTTAACAGGAGTACTGTGTTTAACCGAAGAAAGAGAGAAGAGACTCTTAAGGGGAATCAAGAAACAATGATTGACTGCAAGAAAAGAAAAGGGTATTGAAACGAAGAAAGCTTGCTAACCCAATGAACAAAGGATCGTAACCAAGAAGAATGGTGATTGATCAAAAGAGAGACCGAAAGCGATAAGAGTGATCAAGGATCAAAAGAGATTGCAAAGAGAGAATAGTGATCAAGGATCGAAAAAGATTGCAAAGGGAAATGAGTGATCAAGGATCGACTCGACTGAGGAAAGAAAGCACACTACCTCTTAGAGATAGAGATGACTAAGCCAAGCACAGGGTCATTCGTCCCCTACCTGAAGTACTCAAAATGAGAGTAGGAATTCTCCCTTCTCATTCCTTCTCTAACACACAGGGTGTAATGCAGAAATTGAATCGGACGGCCCAACAGGTCCAAGTTGTACAGTGCTCTTGCGTGGTAAAACGGACAGCGTAACAGCTCCAACTTGTACAGTGCTCCGACGTAGGGCGTAGCGCGAAACTCCAACTCCACGGGGGATCGAGAGAGAAAGCTCTAAAGGAATCCTAAAGAGAGGGAAACGAAACATGGTTTCAATCAATTAATCAAATGGGAAAGGCCATGCCAACAATTTTCCAAAGAGAGTGAAAAATCATTAAGGGAAAAGGTGTGAATCATTGATTATACAAAATTAAGTTTATCCATGAAGAGTGAAACTTATTGCAAAACCAAAAAAAGGAGTACAAAACAGTACCAAATGATCAACAAATATGCAACACAAAATCATGTTATTATGATCAAAGAGAAATGCAAGAAAGCATGTATTCACATAATACCAAAAATATGAACAATTTGAATAATCGAAAGTGTGCAACAAAATTTCATGAATAAGCTTCAAACAGAAGTTAAATGACATTTAAAACATCCATAAAATCAAGCATGACAATCAATGGAAGTTAAAATGAAGAAAACATGGCAAACAAGCTTGAAAAACACCAAAAATGGAACTCTGTTACAGTGGTAATCGATTACCCTCTTTGAGTAATCGGTTACTTGCTTGAAAATGGCATAATTTGGCAAAATTTATGCAGAGTAATCGATTACTCTATTTGAGTAATCGGTTACTCAGTTGAAAAAAACAGCGCTGATGCAAATTTGTGAAGAGTAATCGGTTAGTCTCTTTGAGAAATCGATTACCACTGTAGTAATGGCAAAAAAACAGTAAAAACATCTTTTCAAAAGCAACTTTCAACACATAATCACTTATCCAAACTACCACATGCTAGGACACGAATTTGTGCACGAAAATTGAACTTGAAAACAGCAAATAAGCAGTGATAGAATCAATTAACACATCAAGATCATGGATCAAATAATGCAAAAATCAATTCACACACGGAAAACATCGAAACTACATCGCGAATGATACGAAAATGATCGAAACAGAAAAATGAAAGAGATCTACCAACCTACAAGGATGAGATGTGCCTTGGTAATTGTTGCAGAGTATTCTTGATGCAGAAAATCAAAGAAAGCCAGAGGAAGCTTCAATTGGTAGACGAAGCGTATCGAAACCGAGCAAAATACGTCGAAACTCCGAAACGCGAATTCGAACCGTTGAATGTAGAAGCAAATACTTGAAATTAGTCCACAAGCTAAAATAACTCCAGAAATCCAAGTAAAATAGCAATAAGGATGAAGGTTGAGCTCAAGAAATATTCACTTTCAATGTGAAATGTGATTATCCTTCAAGAATTAAGAGCTTTGAGTGAGGTTTTGGGAGAGAATTGAGATGAAGAGGAAGAAGGAGTAGAGAAATCAATGAGAATGTGAGAGAATTGAGAGTGAAATGTGAGAAATTTGGTGAAAATGGTGGAGAGAATGGTTGAGAGATTGAAAAGTGAGTGAAGGTGTGTTTATATAGACTTTAGGTTTGGAGTGTGAGAGGTTTGGAATTAGCTTTGGACTTAGCTTTGGGTTTGGAACTAGGTTAGGATTTAGTTGGACTTGACTCACCGAGTAAAGGCGGTTAACTCGGTTAGTTAGAACAAACTCGGTAACAATCCCAAGGTGAACTCCATCATCCAAAGATCCACATTACTTGGAAAACAAGGAACATGGTGCACTCGATTTGAAATGATGCATTGGAGTAAATTTGAGTGGATTCTTGAAGACTCCAGAATGTTCCACATGCTACTAGACCAATGTAGAATCCCAGACCAAAGTGTGTGCAAAGGATATCTCCCAGACCAATGCTACTAGACCAATTTGACCGTTTCCAACGGCTCTTTGTGAGGTTTAATGGACCTTTCCTCTTGTTCGAGTAATCAGGATATCTCCTCTGGAATTTCTTCGTCATCTTCTTCTTCAGCCTCAAATACCGAGAATTCAAAGTTGGGAGAAGGCATCGGATCGTATGTTTCAATGGGGTTTAAAACAAGCAATCTGCATGACGTTATGATTGTTTTTTAGAAGAGATAAAGAGAAATGCAAGAGTGTGTGCAATGTATTTTTTTTACTGCTTGTGTTTATTATTTGAATTGTTTTTTAGGATTGCCATTTTCTGAAAAAGCGAAAAGAGAAAACAACAATTAATGCGGTAATTACAGAATGATGTTATTTTATTTATGATTTTGTCGATTCTTGAAACTACAGCCCTATAAAACAAAACTCTGTCGCTTTGGGCGAAGCGAAGAGGGATATTTCCAGAAAGTGAGCCCTATCAAAACATCCATTTCACTTGGGCAGGGTGAAAGGTTAAGATAAAGACGACCATTACTTTGACTTATGAACAATCTTCGAAACATCGATTGCAACCCATTGGCGGCAAACTCCTCGGTGAATCACAAATTCTGGTACCTTCCTTGATTTGTCTTCAGAAATAACGCTGATTTCTGGTGGAGTAGGATCATTGGAATCTGTCTCCCAGGCAGAATTGTCGTAGGAGGATTCCTCAGTTGTATTTTGCATAGTATTTGTGCTCTTAGGTAAATCTCCCCATCTAGTTGGCTGGATGTCTTCGAGCCTGATACGAGAGCTTTAAGGAGCGATGTATTTGACCATGAAGTCGTATTTTCCACTCGCTTGTTCCAAGGTGTCCCACACCTCTTTGGAACTGGAGTGGAAAATACGACTTTGGAAATTCATCATCGTGCTGGATATTTTTTGAATGACCTGAGTGTTGATCCCATGACATGGTGGAGATGCAAGTATTTTTTCCAATGATGCTCAGCTGATTTTCATTGTTAGGCTGAATTTCTTGCCCCAAGTCTCCTGGGTACGACTGCCAGATAGGCAGACCATCCATTGGGCCATAATAGTCATGGTCAAAGTTGTCTTTCATTAGAGTGTCCTCCTCTAATGAGTTTGGTGGAGCACGAAATCCTTCCGGATCACAATCTCCGTATATCATTTCGACGTCTGACCTTGGTATAAATCTCGGACTCTGTGCAGGAAAGCAAAATGGCGTAGGCACCTCTTCCTGAGACATATAACCGTCCTCGTTAAGATAGGACTTCTATTCCTCATCTGTGTCGGAGGAATCTCCCTTGTTGATGGCATGTACTTCTTGAGACACTGGGTGAAGGAAACCTCCACTATGGAAGAAGTTTTGAGTGGGATGAAGACTTTCACCGTTAGCGGCAGTCTGGGTATAGGTTACAGAAAAACCAATACCCTTCTTTGTCTTATTGTTAGTAGGAATGACAAGTTGTCTCCATCCTTTTTCATTGTTACTTTTGATCACCTCGAGAGCATCTTTGTATGAGGAAATCGACGTTCCTCTTTCTGATTGATTGTCATTACTCACTGTAAGTTCCTGGAACTGGGTTCCAACAACCTCTTCTGGTTCTACACAACTGGACAACGAAAGGTTACTCACGATCAAGGCTTGTTCTCCATAGACCGTGACGAGTTGGTCATTCTTGATGAACTTCAGCTTCTGGTGAAGTGTCGAAGTGACTGCCCCAGCCTGGTGTATCCAAGGTCTTCCCAACAAGCAGCTGTATGTTGCTCGGATGTCCATGACCTGGAAGGTGACTAGGAAAGTGTGAGGACCGATAGTTATGGGAATGTCAACTTCGCTGATAACTGTTTTTCTAGACCCGTCAAATGCTTTGACGACGACCTCCTGCCCCTCATCGGAGATCCTTTGAATGATAGTTGCATTAGAGTGGACTTTGGCATAACGTTGAGAGTTGATTCGGTGTCTACCAGTACACTGGATAAAGCATCGTCCTGGCAGTTGACTGTGATATTGAGCGCCATGTTGTGGCTTTTGCCTTCTTCTGGCAATTCCTCATTGCTAAACCCCAAGTTGTTGCAGGAGGTGATGTTAGAGATGATGCTATCGAACTGTCATATTGACATATCATGTTCCACAAATGCATGTTCTAAGAATTCCTGTAGAGCCTCTATCTGGGCTTCGGAACTGAGCAAAAGCGATAACACTGAGATTTTTGAAGGAGTTTATAACAGCTGATCAACAATGTTGTATTCACTCCTTTGGATGAGCTTCAGCACCTCATCCTTGTTCTTTGAAAGGTCGGGATCACTGGATTGACCGACTGGTGGTTTAGGAACTTCTGTCTGAAGTTCCTTTTCTCTGTTAGGTTCTCCAACTCCTCGATTGAAGATTCAACCACTCCGTGTTACTCGACTGATGTCTACAATATTCACGACGAAGGGTAGTGGAATTTCCTTTCCATTCTCAATTGTTGTTGCACCATATTTGTAAGGGATATCCTTAGTTGATTCATACGGTACTGGTCCCGGCAGATATATAACTACAGGAGCCTTCTAATTTCTCTGACTGTCGTAAGTAACTTCAATCAGTTCCTGGTTAAGAACTTTTGATTTGTCAAGTAGAGGGATGATGGTACAAACATCCTTGGTCCTCTCAGGATCAGAGATTACAACAACATCTTTGATCTGATCAGCGAAGTAGTCTGGTTTCCAGTTGATTGATCCAGAACTTTGACATGGTTGAATCTCTTTGGGAGCCAACTGACTTTGAAGGACTGCTCGTACAAGGTAACATCCTTGATTATTTTCCGAGCAGACTCTACAGCGCTCGTAGTTGTGTGGTGGCACCTGGCCACGTCCGCTTTGAATGCAGTGTAACCTTACCAGGTCTATTTCCATAGATCGGACATCCTGACTTTGATGCCTAGTAGGGTAACCATTAACCACACTAATTTGTTGCGTGCCTTCATCCATATAGATCAGAAGCCACCAATGGTTTAACAAGTGTTGTAAAGTTCTTTGAACGAGAGCGAACCCTTGGTTACTCTCACAACATACTCTACAGCTTAGATAATCATGTGAAGTGAGAAAACCGAGTTGGACTTGTGTACCATGTAACTCCACCAAGCAGGTATTCATCAAACGAATATCAAAGATTTGAATCATATTCACTTGATACTGATTTCTATTGCGGTAATCATGAATCCATCCAAGATCTATCTGACGCTGGAGGGCCTCTTGTACAAAAGAGCATCCCTGTTTGTTTACCGAGCAAATCAGACAGGAATTGTAGTCATGCCGCGGCAGATTTTGATACTGGCTTTGCCTTGAGTGCATTGCCACCAAGTTGACATTCATTGCACGGATGTCGTGGTTCTAAATGATGTTGGAACTTGTATAAGTCATGTTAACTCCACGAACTCGGTGCTCTTGGATCCATCCGAGATCCAATTTTCCTGTAGAGCTGATTGCGCCACATAACATCCTTGATTATTTTTAGAGCAGAGATCGCACTAGTGATAATTATTAGGTGGCACATGGCCATATCCACTCTGTCTACAATGTATCTTGACCAAGTTGGCCCTCAATAAGAGTACATCATGAATTTGATAGTTGTTGTTAAACTCTCCTTCTATCAAATTTACCACAGCTTTCTCGTGTTGAGGCAGTGGGTTCGTGAGAACATTAGGATTCGTATCTTTGAAAGATAAGACCCCGCTCCTAACAAGCTTTTGCACATCGGATTTGAAACTAAGACAGTTTTCTATGTTATGCCCTTGTCCTCCTTGATGGTAAGGACAAGTCTGATTCGCTTTAAACTAAAAAAACATATTCTCCGATATTGTAAGAGGAGACCTGGTTTGGACGTGTCCCTTGACCAGTAAGAGTGGAAACAATTATGCGTACAACATCGGTATAGGATCAAACCCTGGAGGTCGAGTTGTACGGTTGTTGTTGATTAGGTTGGCTCTGAGCAACTTGAGGTCGATACGTAGGAACAGGCGAAGGAAAGATAGCAGGAGTTACAACTACTACTGGTTGGTATCGTCGCCTTTGCTTTCCGAGAAAGATATTCCCAATATCCTGCTCTTTTTTCTTAGGGAGAGCACTACCGTATCATTTTGTATTACTTGATGATCCAGCGTCTTTAACTAAACGTCCCTCTCGGACTGCTTCCTCAAGAAGAACTCCCATGCCCACCATCTCGGTGAAGTCACTGGGCGCACTGGCAACCATTCTATCGCAGTAAAATGAGGTCAAGGTCTTTAGGAAGATCTTTGTCATCTCTTTTTCCTCAAGAGGTAGACAAATGTGGGTGGCGATTTCACGCCATCTCTGAGCGTACTCCTTAAAGGTTTCCTTATCCTTTTATGACATGGCTCTAAGGTGATCTCTGTTTGGTGCCATGTCCAGGTTATACTTATATTATTGAACGAAACAGCGCCAAGATCTCTGAAAGTTCCAGTTTTAGTGAGGTTTAAACCCATGTACCATTTGAGTGCGACACCGGTTAAACTATCCTGAAAGTAGTGAATCAGTAGCTCTTGGTTCTTTGTCTAAGTTGACATTCGCCGAGCGAACATCACTAAATGGCTTTGAGGGAAAGAGTTGCCCTTGTACTTTTAAAATTCGGGCACTTTGAACTTGTGCGGAACTTTCACATTGGGGACCAAATAAAGGTCTGCGGCGTCCTTTTTAAATAAATCCTGACCGCAGAGGGCTTGCAGCTCTTTCGGCATCTCCATGAATTGTTCCTAGAACTCATTCATTCTGTCGAACATACTTTCGTTTCCACCTGAAGGTATCTGTCGAATCTGTCCTTCCAGGACAGTGTGTACCACGGGTGGTGGTATAGTCATCATGGCAGTGACTCTAGGTCCCTCCCTCTCCCGAAGTTTGTAACCTTCAGGAGTTGCTGTCATGCCCCGGGCTTCTTCGCTTTCCCAAAGTTTGTAACCTTCAGGCCCTGCGGTTCCTGCAGCAGTTTCTGGATCTTCAGTGATCGGTGGAATATATCCTTCTGGGATATAGTTAATAGGCATGCCCCAGGGACGATCTTTCGGCATTTAATACCTAGAATCATACTTTTCCACTATGGGCGTTGATGTGATCTCTGAGATCACAGTCTTTTTTTGTTGCATCTGAGCTTCTGCTAGAGCTTGCATGTCGTTATGAAGCTTTCTTAGATCCTCTTTCAAAGTGTCGATCTCTTCCCTCAACTCTTTGTTCTCCTCCTCGAGATCATCCATCTTTTTCTGTCGATTGGCCTGAGTATTGTACGAATGAGACAGTTTGACTCTAGAATCGAGACGCAAATGTGAGATTCGTAGGTAAGAAGAATGCGTTATGTGAGAATGATGAATGATATGCAATGATTATATTAATTAACTTTTTTTTGTTTAATCAAAATAAACTTCGACAATTGGATTGCAAATATTAAACTGTGGGGAAGACCCCGTTTTTTTGAATTCAAATATTGCGGAATGGCAATACAGTAATTTACAAAGTGCTGTAAAAGGAAATGTCTAAGATAATGGACCCTAAGTCCTCTCTGAGGAGAGCTCAGGTGCTGGTTCTGGTACTTTCCTTTTCTTTGACCGGGGCTCTTGGGCCGTTGTCGGGTTGTTATTCCTTTGCCAAGTGAAAGGAGCGAGCAAATTCCTCTGGTCTTCTGGATTCTCTATAGCATGTTGCTCTAAAATCTCAATCAGAGCATCTTTATCTTTCAATAGTTGCAGTATTTTCTTACACTCCACATTGAGAATACAGTACTTGTTCTTCCAAGACCTCTTCTCCTGTTGAACTTTGTTGAGAGTAACCTGAAGCTTTTCCGTATCAGACATAAAATAAAGAACATGGTCCCTTAATGGAAGAACTTCCTGACAAGGGTAAGGCATCCTCAGCTTGAGAGCTCTAGTTTGTACCCAGTGGAGATAAGGTTCCACCGAGACACGGTCTGGTTTTCCTAGAGATTCTCGTCCTTTCCTATGAACGTGTTTCCAGGCATGCATTATTTCTGTCTTTAGTGCCCTGTCATTTTCTCCTTCCTTGAAGAAAAGACCTTCCAGATGAGCATTTCGCGGGACATGCCTCATCGGGTATCCAAATTGACGAAGAACTAAAACTGGATGATAATTGATTCCTCCTTTAGTTCCTATGAGGGGTACATTTGGGAAATTTCCACAACGGTCAATGATTCTGATCCCGTCGTAGATTCGATTGGACCAATCGATGTCAGATTTGGTAGGGGACATGATTCTCTGCGACCAACGTAAAGTATTCTTTTGATCCCAAAATGCAGTAGACTTTGGCAAATGGAAAACGAACCATTTGTATAGCAGGGGTACACAACATGTGATCATTCCTCCGCTATACAAATTCCTTAGGTGTACAGAATGATAAACATCTGCGAGCAAGGTCGGTACAGGGTTTCCAATCACAAAAATCTTAATGGCATTGATATCTACGAAGTTATCAATGTTGGGAAACAGAAATAACCTGTAGGTAAACAAAACAAAGATGCTTTCGAAAGCGGCCACGTTCCCTATACTAGCAAAGTACGGAGCTTTCTTAATTAAGAACAGGGCTGGCAATACCTGAATTCCACCCTTAGTGGTCAAGTGAGTCCTGACTTCTGACTCGTCCAAATAGATTGCTCTTGTAATGGTTTGATATTTTGGAATTTCTTCTAGTCCAGAAAAGGGAGCCTGGTCAGTAATGTGCAAATTAGTCAGGTGAGAGTACTCCTCCAGTGTTGGTGCTAGTTGATAATCCGGGAATGTGAAACAGTGATAGACAGGATCGTAGAACTGGATTAGTATGGACAGGATTCCTTCAATTACATGGACCCTTAACAGAGACAGCAGTCCACCATACTTAGCTCTGAAAGCCTCAGGGTTGGTTATCATCCTCGCCAGACCTCTTATATCCTCTAGTTTTGGAACCTTGAAGGTATACTTGTGAGTTTTCCTTCAACCGAAATCCATTAGCGCAATCTCTTTATCTGACATTTGCAATCATTGTCTTAGGTTAATTTGAAAAGGAGAGACTAGAAGAGAAGATTTTTATTTGTTTTTTAATGTTTTTTAATGAAATGAATGCATGAATGCAGCACACAAAAACATAGAAAAAACATGGGGTCAAAGGGTCGGTGTCATGAAGTCAAGGCTCTACCCATCCCCAAAGGTTTATACTGGTGATTTTTTGTAGCTGTCCTCCTAATCACTGACCCCTCTTGGGATAACGACAGCAAGCGGATCGCCAGCGAGCTGTAGTATCTTAGAGTAATCTCAAATGAGGGTAGTATCACGTGACAACTATTTCCGATAGCTTCTACACTACAAAATGGTCTGAGTCTACTAAAATCCTCAGCTTCTCAGATAACCCAATGGAACAATCTACTTGCAACAACCGAAGTCGTATAGGCATTGAATCCGCAAAGGGCATCTCCACTGATTTGATGGTCGACCGGGACCTCTTATCTGGGATTCACTCCCCGTAAGATTACCTGTATAATTCCATCACTTATCTTAGGTGTACACTTAATCTTTCCAGATGCGACATCACACGTATTCCCATTAGCAAAAAAGTAAACACAGATATCAATTAGGAAAAGCAGTATATATATTTGTCCTAACATCCTAGACCTCTAGCCTTATGATCCTAACAGATAATGACTCCCCAGCAGAGTCGTCATTTCTGTGACACTTCGTGAATTTAAAGTTTTCTACCTAAGACTGTAAGAAAGAAAGGTCTTCTCCCACATTAAGACTGCAAGAGATAAATACCTCTCACTGTGGTCGCCATTCTTCTGTAGCGGGATTTTTGTGGTTTCGAATCACTATCGCTTTGGTACTACAGTTCGATTCATTTTTTATCCTGTGAAGTTGATTAAGGAAGGGAAATAGATGTCTCCAATTAACCCTGCTTACAAACTGAGGTTAAACAGTCAAAACTGTTGGTTTACAGATGAAATCAAAAGGGGGGTCTATCTTAGGTTATTTGCTTAAAAACAATGTCTAGACTATTTGCTAGGTTTCTAGTAAGGTGTTCGGTCTGATGCTTTTGATGGATGTATAAAGGTACAGGATTTTGGGTTTTTGATTAGTATGCTCGCTAAGATTTTGCAATCTTATGCCTACGTATTCCCGAAACAGGGAAATCAGAGCGATCGTAATTCCTCCTATTCTATGGGAGGAAATGGACTGTTTTGGTGTCTTGTTCAAAGCCCAAGACATGAAGCTAAAGGTGGTTTGTATCTTGTTCAAATCCCAAGATATGAAGCTAAAGTTTGTTTGTATCTTGTTCAAAGCCCAAGATATGAAGCTAAAGGTTTGACTGAGAGAGAATTTGTCATCTCTAAAAAGGAGTTGTTGTTGTTTGTATGCTGTGAGCAAGGCACAAATTTGATGCTAAAAGGTTGATTGACTCAACCGGGGGTTTCTTTATTCAAAACCTAAGAGGATGCTAGAAGTTTGACTTTTCCGAGGAAAATGTTCTTTCTGTCTTGTACAAAACCCAAGATTGAGGCTAAAAGGGATTTTGACTCCGTTGGGGATAATGTATCTTGTATAAAGCCCAAGATGGAGGCTAAAACGGTTTGACTCAACAAGAGAGTACTTTTATTTGTCCTGTAGAAAGCCCAAGACAGAGGCTAAAAAGTTTGACTCAACAAGAGAGTCTTGAGCAGGTGATAGACTCAACAAGAGAGTCTGAAGATTGATTGACTCAACAAGAGAATGTTTTTCTGTCTCGTACGAAGCCCGAGAGTGAGGCTAAAAGGAGATTGACTCAACAAGAGAGTCTTTCATACTCAACAAGAGAGTGTTTTATATGTCTTGTACAAAGCCTAAGATGGAGGCCAAAAGGGATTGACTCAACAAGAGAGTCTGAAAAGGTTATCTCCGCTGGGGAAAATCATTTGTACAAAGCCCAAGAGGAGGTTGTCTTACTGCTGAGGATTCTTGAGATCCTGAAGCGGGTCCAAGTGTGGGGAACTCTCAAGAGAGAGACCGGGTTTCTACTAGAGATTGATCCAGAGTGATCTGTGTTTCTTCCTATGTTTGAAAGGAACTTGAGAATGTCTTTGAGACTCAAGGATGCTTAGACTGTCCAAGTCTAGAGTTTTATCTTTTGTACAATGCCCAAGACGAGGCACGGGCATTAAGGGATGAGTATCAACCCTAAAATGGCCGGAGTTTTGACGTTGGGAAGACTTCTCTAGCAAAGGATGACTAAGTTCTGTCTTATACCTTTAAGAGGTCGCCAGGGTCCTTGTATTAAGCCCAAGAGAAGGCATGATAACTTTCTAAGAAGCCGAAGGGTCCTTGTACAACGCCCAAGAGGAGGCGGGGATGCTTTTAGGAAGCCTGTGGGTCCCCAAACCAAGAAAAGTTCAAGAAATGCAATTCACAGAGAAGAGATCATTCCAGGAAAGTTCAAGAATTTGGAAGAAACTCAAGAGATGCCATTCACGGAGAAAAGATCATCTCTGGGGAGTTAGAGTTTCTTTGACAATTTCTAAGGGTAACAGTCTGAGAAAAGATTCACCGAGAATACCGCCTTTCTCTTTGTTCCATATTGTTTAACCCCAGGAGAAGGGAAGACTGTATCTGGAATCCTACGGGGGATCTAGTTTTGTTTGTATTTAAGAGTGACCAATAAGGCTTTATCTAGTGCTAGACGTAGTTGCCAGGGAAAAATCTAAATAAATATACTAGTATTACATAGTGGATATGTGACAAGTATATAAAAGGATGTGAAAGAAGACTTACAGTGAAGCAGCCCCACAATACAGTTATATACATATGAAAGCGGTAAATGAAAGCGGATAAACACTTACCCGTTGTAGAGCTTCCATGCTGTTTTGTTAGTTGTTCAAAAAATAAATTAAAGAAATTTTTGATGACAACATATATTTTAATTCAAAATCAAAGGAGAAAGTGCTTTGAAAAGACTGTTGGGGCTTACAGCTCAAGGAGAGGCCCAAGTTTTAACGATGATCGCACCGTTGTTTTGAAAACTGTACAGAGGGACTTATACAATATATGAGGCCCAAAAAGTTTTTATGTACAAGGGGATGGGTCTTACACTCTATTAGAGGCCCAAAGATTTTGAAAAGAAATGGGTCTTATAACACGAGGGTAGGCCCAGATGATTCTCGTTTTGAAATGGCGATCGCGCCGAGATTTTTGAAATCGCAGTGGGTCTTATACTATAACTAAGGCCCAAATTATTTTGGTTTCAAAAAGGATTGGGTCTTACACTCTATTAGAGGCCCAAAGAGTTTGAAAAATGATTTGTGAGGGTGAAAATCAAAGAAACCCTAATTTTATCATTTTTAAAAGTAAATTCTTAAAAAAAAATTAATAAATAATGATAAAATACCAAATAAGCTTGAATAAACAACTTGTGATTTTTGGTTGAGACTTGAAAAATGATGTTTTAATCACAAGATGAATTAAAACTCATTTAGTTTTTATTTTCAAGATAAAAATCTACTTTTAAAAGTGTTTAAAATAATTAAAAATGAATTTATTTACAAAAATATCAACTATATTAAATAATTAATATAAATCTAATTTTTTAGTGGAATAAAATATTTTAACATTTTTGTGATTTTTTGCAAAAAGAACCAATAAAAAATCATTAAAATTGAGAGAGTTATTAATTTTCCAAATCATTTAAAATATAATATGAAAAATAATAAAACATTTGTTTCTCAACCATTTGACATGATTCAAACACCAAATTCATGCATTTTTTAACAAGGAACATGATGGCAATATTTGATTTCATTTATTTTCAGTGTGTAGCAAGTTACATGAACATGAATGTATGAACCCTAATTTTGTAAAAGCAATCGTGCAGACATGTTTATGAGTGCTATGATCAAATTTTTTGAGGGAAACACTTAACATATGATGATAAGCAATTGGAAAAAGTATCATGCGAGGAAATATGTATGGATCATGCTATGAGAGTTTGAGGCTTACCTTGCTGCAAGAAGAATTGGAACTCTGCACAAAGCGTGTTCCAGAAGTAATTTGATGACCCCTACAACTTCAATGGATGGTATGGAGTGGATTGCAATCCTTGGAACTCTTTGAAAATCCTTAGATCAGATCATGGTATCCCAACTGTATAATGGCTAGGTTGAAGAGTGAAATTTTGATGGAGGTGTTTCAGAAATGGTTTAGGTGTTTGGACAGCTTCTATACATCATATGTGATGTGTTAGAAGGGATAGTTTGAGTTGCTTGGCTCTGCAACACAAAAACCAATAGTGGTTTGCACAAATATGGAGTTTTTGTGCTTGGAGAGTGAAAGAAAGAAAGCAAAGAATTCTTGTGCTTTGGTGTGCTTTGAAGAATGAAATGTGCACTCTATTTATAGGCCAAGATGTTCCCCTGAAGTTGCCAGCTCGAGCTCAAGAGATATGCTCTGAGTTTTCTTGGTCAATGCTTGGCAAATATCTTCACTCACAAGGAATATAGTAGTCTCCAAATAGCTCAGCTATGGTCTGACAAATTTCACATTCTAGAGTCCTCTTATTGGTGGATTATGAAGGCAGCTTGACTGATCATAAAGGGAATGTTGAATATTCACTATTTTCTCATAAATGCACATTGGATTCCAAGCATATTCTCTTATGTTCATGCTCCAATTGGCTGGTCTTTGAACTGAATTGGTAGGTGGTGCAGAGCTTGTAGTCATCAAAGTGAGTGCAGTAGGTCTTGTGATTAATGCTCTTTGGATAAGAATCGAGTTCATCAAGTTATGCAACAAAATCTGTTTGCAAAACAACTGCAACAAGGCATGTCTGGTCTAGGATTTCTCTTGGCTCAAGTTGAATCAATTCATGCTAATAAGTTCTTTAAATCCTTATCAATATTTGCAATAACATTGATGTTTACTTTTGGAGTTGATTTCCCTTGCAAGTATGTGAAAAAACCTCACAAGTTTTGTGAATAAACCTCACAAGTTTTGGTGTTTTCAACAAAATTTGTCTTGGACAGAAATTTGTCTAATTGTTGAAAAAATGCCATTTTCATATTTTCAGCCATTTTGGTCACTCCATAGTTTAAAATCCATGATGAATTGGAATGAGGTGTAGTTGACACTTTTAAAGTATGCCATGAGAGCTACAAATCCATCTTTGCACCATCCAAAATGGTTGCTTGGATCTCAAGTTATGATCCTTGCAAGTTGGTACCCTAACCACTTTGTATCATAACTTAGAAAATTTTTAAGTTTTTTTATGGTTACCGCTTTTACAAGTTATCCCACTTTTCTTGATTTTTCTTGATGAATGATGATTCCAATCACACATTAACATCATTTTAGGGTTAGGGGACCATAATTGATCAAAAAATCAAAAAGTCAAAATTTGACTTTTGGGCATAGTTGACTTTTTATCAGATGAATTCCAAGAGGAAAAATTCCATCTGGAGGCCCTGGTCGACCAAAACCCTAATTTGGTGACACTGGCGATCTTGAGGCTTAATCCACTTGGAATGCTGCAACATTGTGCTTGATTCTTTAAGTGGGAGTCCTCTTGATCCTTTGTGGATGTTTGAGAGGTTTAGACAAGTTGAGGATCATGTCACTTCTTGATTGATCCTTTGCCTAAAAGCTCTGAGAGGGCTTGAAACCCTAAATCTGATTGCAGTGAGTGCTCAACAACCCTTGAGGAGATTGATGAGGCACAAAGGTACATCCATATTGTGCTGATGATTTGCATAATGATGGGAAATCTTAGTGGTCAAAATTTGGGGTATGACAAGTATCGTGTAACAACTACTTGGGACTACTCCCTCATAGCCACCACACTACATCCTAAAAGGCCAAGTGGGGTGAAGGTAACTATGGTCCTCAAAATCACTGGCTCTCAAATCGGGAAGAGTGACATCAATGCGACTACTCACATCAGACATCAACAATCCCAAAGGGACTCAACTGAGTGTGGTCATCATATGCGATAAATTGTTAGGACTACTCCCAACAACCGACTATTGATTACACCACAATCATATCATATATGTGCTCTCAAGTCCGGGTTAGGACTTATCTCACCACTCAATAGTAGCACCCTGCCAAATAGAAGAACCCAAACAAGTATACAGAGATATATACAGATATATGTACAAATAAGCAAGCAAAACATGCAATAACACAAACATAACAAGGTGGGCTTAACCCTCAAATTGATCCCCAGTGAAGTCGCCATTTTTGTTACGGTGAGAATCAAATAACAAGCTATTAATTAACTTACATCACATTTCTTTGAATTCACCATCGAGCTTTGATTTATCCAAAGGAAATGGTAAAGATAGAAAGAAAAACCTTTTGCAACATGTAAGGACACAACTAAGAGATCCGGGATCGGGGGTTGGTTATACTAAGGGAAGATATTAGCGCCCTAAGTATTTGTAGTACTCTACAGGAACCTCTTGTTTAGCTTGTGTTATGTTATGTTTGCTTGCTAAGGATATCTGCTAAAGTAAAGGTGAAGATCTAAGGGTATGTACACTAAGTTTGCTTGCCAAGACGTCACATCTTGTGCCTATGTATCTGACTAAAGAATCAGAGCAACTGTAGTTCACTTAACTAAGGGTGAAAGAGGAACCATTGACTATGGCCAAAGTTCTAAGGGGAAATGTGTATGAGCTCATGTAGAGTTTTAAGAAACTCTCTAAGTCTAAGTTATGACAGGGGGAAAGTGGGTACTCAAAGTGATGAATCTCACATAGAGTCCAAGAACTCTAACCTAATTCTAAGTTATAATATTGAGTGGCTATGAGGCCAAGGGAAAATATACTACGACTATGAGGTTAAGGAGAGAAGGTGGCCATGACTATGAGGTCAAGGCTGGTAAGTGGCTATAACTATGAGGTCAAAGCTGGTAGGTGGCTATGACTATGAGGTCAAAGCTGGTAGTCCTATGACTATGAGGTCAATGAGAGAAGTGAATACCTATGACTATGAGGTCAAGGTTTGACTATGGGATATCTATGACTTTGAGGTCAATAGAAAGACTTTCCTTTGGAAGGCGGAAAGAATCAAGAGAAGTCAAGATGTTTATAGAAAAACCCTAAAAGGGTCTTTTACTTCCAACATTAATAGATGCCTCAAAAATATTTGTTTTCACCAATTTCTTTTTACATCCAAAAAATAGACACATTAAGGAGCATTTTGCAAAAAGAATGGACAAAAAAGAGTGAAAAATGAGCAAGTTATGTGCTTTTGAAAACAAAGCATGAACCATAAAAATAGAAAATAAACAAGTGATAAAAAAGAAAGGGAAATGCTCCCCATGGGTATTGAACCTGTGTCTTTGTGGATGCAACCCAAAACACTTACCACTTCAGTCAATGCACGCGTCTTAACATATTATGGCAACCGTACAACATATGTGAAACACAAACATTTTCAGAAAATAAAAACAAAAGGACTGGGGCGAGGGGGATTCGAACCCCAGTCCTTGTGGTCTATGCGCATGTGTTCTTACCACTGGGGTGGCCATACATCCAGTGTATGTGCCACCCCACAAATACGTAACCTTTGCGCGCTTTGAGATAGAACCAAGCTTGGCATATGGTTGGGTTATAGCAAATGTCAACTAAAAGGCCCTCAACAAAGCAGGTTCAGACAAGGATTTTCATGCCAAAATACCAGTCATTCAAGCAAGAAAATAATTGGTTTATATGTATGATAGCATCATAAAAATAATGAACCTCTAACACTTTGTGAGTTGCCAAATGATGAAAAACAAAGCGTGCCATACCAACCACTAACCAAATATCCATGCTACTATGAATTGAACCACCTTGGATCAGTTAGACATGCAAATCTTGACATTGGTGATGCAGGCTTATATCAAAAGCAATGAGGTCAAGTCTATGCATATGTTAAAACAAGTTCACACATTTTGGAATTGTAACCATCAAGAAGCCAAAACTGACAGTGCAAGGATATGCAGCATACACTCAACATTCTTCATAACATATCCAATTGCATTAACAGAGAGACTGATTTGGATGCAACAAACAAGCATTCATGAATACTAAAGAAGAAAATGGCAGTGCAAGTGGTACATCAATAAGCAGTTCTAAACTTACCAATTAATCCATAACCTCAAGGTGATTCAAATGCATAATGATTTCAAAATATTTTAGACATGACATTAAGATGCAAGACAAGCATACATTCAACACTTTTCATAACACATCCTCAATACCAATCATGACAGTAGGCACTCAAATAATCATGGCAATCCACTATGCTTGTAGTCTAAAGCAAACAAGTGCAAAGCTATATCAGTACAAAGCCAGTTCATATCTTTCAATGTTGTTCACAAAAAGTGGCTCCAACTGTCATGCTGCTATGAAAAGAAAAAATTTCAAAGACAAACTTACATGAACTCACAAATCTTGTCCATATGATCATTTGATTAAGATGCAAGAAAACAATAAGTCAAAATGGCAGCAGCATGAATATGGCAGGGCAGGAAAACTGATAATTATCAGTAGAGGAACAGGGAATAGAACAAGACTTTGTTGCCAACATGCTCTCAAGCATACCTTCATGTTATTCAATACAAAACTAGATGATATTGGCAAAAGGTATAACCAGTTTTAGATTTACAACCATTAATACAAAAAGCATTCAAGTAGTGAACAAACTTCATCAAAGATCTCAACATAGTTTCAATCCAGAAATGACATTAGGATATATCAGTAGTGAGAATGAGAAAAAGAGAGAACTTGTCAAACCAAACATGTTTTTATGCTAACTCAACATCACATGAAATTTCAAGAACAAGACACATTAGCAAACCCTATCAGATTACCACAAGTCATGGGCATATTGATGTTTAACAATGAGCACCTGTTGGAAATGGTTCAGGCCTGGTATGGATACACAACACACCTTATGATCTTAATCTAATGCCTATGGTGTAGATCTTACAAGATACAAACAATAACACTGTGTCCTATTAATATGGCACCAAAACAAAGTTTTCACATGGCTCGCAAGTGTGGATAAGCAAGTTTAGAAACAATCTCACATATAAGCATGGACATAAGTCTTGGCAGATGAGGGTTTTGTTGAAGCAAGATATATCGAAAACAAGATTTAATCACGCCAACAAGCAAATTACATATTGTTACCTAATACATGAATTGAAACAAACATGGCAGTTCACAAAATTTCTTAGAATCAAGGCATTGGCCTCAATGTGTTCTAAACCAAAAAAACATGGTAGTGTTTGCAAACTCCTATTTTGCATACATGGTCACTCTAATCAAAATATAAAAGATGAGTTAAGCATGATGGCATGGTAAGCATACAGTCACATGTCAGACAATCAAGGCAGGTGATCCAGACCAAGTATTTCTAAGGCAACCTAGGCATACAAATGTGAGCATCAATATAGGGAAAAACATAGGTTAAAGCATTTCAAAACATGGTCACAAACATAAGGGGATTAAGAAACATCAGTGCCAGGATGATAACATATACTCAAACATTCATGGCATTTCTACTAATCTATGTGATTCATAGCAACAAAGCAAGAGCAGTGCTGAAGTTCATTTATATCAGAGCAATATCAGTTCAAATCTTTCATGTCATAAATAAAGACTCAACTTAGCAGGATGATAAGAGAAGAGATGAACTCAAAGACTTACAGTGTTAACAACTTTACATGAGTTCAATAATCCTAGCCATGTGATTACTTGATCAAGAGGCAAGAAACAAACCAGTAAACATGGTAATAATATGATCATGACATGACATAAGCAACGAGATATCATTAAAGCTTGTCAAACATTCATGCCAATCCAAACATTCTAATCATACTATTGACATCTTAGGCACACAAGTTTGTCATGGAATGGGGATAAATCAGAATTGGGGTCATGTCTGCCTAAAAACCAGCCTGAACATGCTATTGGCAAAAAATACAACCGGTTCAACCCTTAATAAACTACATTCAAGTGGTGAACAAAACTTCATCTAAGATCTCAACCTACTTTCAATCCAGAAGTGGTATCCAGACATCAATAAAAACAGTTACATGAAAACACAAAATAACATGGCAACAAAAGATTCCAAAACAAAAATGACAGTGCCTACAAACATCAATCCTAGGCATATGGTCATGTATATGAAACAAGTCAAGTCAAGTAGTCTAATCATAATGTTCCAAGGGCATTTCAGGCATACCATCTTAAGAATGAAAAAAACAGGAACGTAACTGAGCTATGGTTGATACATTTGTAAGGTTTACTTGACATGGATACAACAAGGCCAAGACAATTCAAAACATGGAAGTAAAAGTCAACACAGACATGATGGAAACATGCTTATCATCACAGTGAAAGAATAGAAACTCATGCTTGTCAAATTAAACTAATAAAAGTGAACTCTTACCAGCCAACAAATTGTATCAAAGTGGATCTACACATACATCAGAATTGGTAGTTTCAAAAGGCATCAACTGGGCATCAATGTTATCAAGATCACAGTGAAAATCTCATAGCTTTAGTTATGCATTATTGATAATGTGCACATGAGATTGTGTGCCAATAATATGAGCGAAAAAGGATAGGGCAGGAATTTGTCATTAACGTGGCTTCAAACATATTTTCAAGATATTCCAACAAACTAGACTAGCGTGGACTATCTGTATTGGTTCAAAACATATTATGAGGACATGAATAAAATGCGCTCCACCTGATAGTTTCAAACATCATTATACAAGCATAATGGAATCATGGCAGTCAGTTTCAACCATACTATCAGTTGTGCACATATCTTAAAGTATGGAAAACATGAGATGATGCAAAGTTATTCATAGTGACAACACATATCCAAATAGGTTTTCAACACTTTGGAGGGACAAGATAGGTCGACAGTATCAAAACAAACTCTTTCAGAATGTCCTGCTAAGTTATGGACAGAGTGAACACTCTCATATAAACTAACTACCCCATAAAAATCATCAATGTCATCTGAATGCATCAGTGTGCCAGCAATATAACCACACAGGAGTTTCAAACCTTACCTTACCATATCTCAGCAGGCCATGGATAGCAGTCAGGGATATTTTCACACACATGGTTATGAACACAATAACTATGCATTATGAACAGAATGGATAAATGCCAACGCACTTCATATAAACACTCATGATAAAAACATATTGACAGTAATAAGGTGTATGAGCATGAATATGAAATGGAGAAGGGAAGTTACCAAGTGGAATATGTCCACTACACCCTTAATGGTATGAAATGCTCTCCCTCCTTTGAAATAGCAGCAGGACCCTAAAGATCCTCTCTTTCTCCTTATCACTTGCAAGGCTTTGAACTCATAAGTTTGTAGAGTGAGTATGTGAATGATGTTGGTGTCAAATGAATGAAAACAGACTGCTATTTATAGGAGAGGATTGAGAATTCAAGGCATGGCCAAAATTGCACATTATGCCAACAATGCCCTTTTTCCATCGTGTGAAGTCTTGCTTGCTGAACCAAAATCTTCAAATATCTCTGAGCATTGATGTGGTCAGGCCTGCTTCATCTGGTGAGAAGTGATTGGTGAGAGGCTCATGGAATAAACAAATACTTGTTGCTTTGAAAAGTTTCTCTCTCCATGTACCACTTGCACAGACATGACAAAAACAATATTTTAATGCAAACCAAGTTGCAATTTCGTGGCAAGGCTTAATTCAAACTTGAATCCATCATTAGAACTCAGAAACATATGGCTTTGGTGATTAGAGAAGGCTTTGAACCATTATGCAAAAGTTGGTTTCTTGAGTTTTAAGAAATGAAACCTCCATCTTTGATGTTTCAAAACTCCCAACTCACTCACTGGATTGAGGAGTTCTAGTACTTTTTGGAAAGCCCTCAATTCCCTCTACAACTTTCATGTTCAAAGATTTTTTATTTGAGGCTTGGAACTGTATGAAATATCGGGTTAAAGTTGTGTGCAAATAAAGGGAAAAAAGCTGAAATTTCACTAAGTCCCCAAGGGTGATTTGTCTTCCAAGTCTTGTAACTTAAAAACCATGCCCTTTTTGAAAGAGGGTCCTCTAATATGTTTTGAAGATCATGGAAAGATATTCCATTTGAGCTTTGAATCACTCAATTTGGATGTGTGGTTTGAAAGTTATGACTGTTTCAATTTTCGCACAAGTAGTGAAATTTTCACATTTGAAAAGTTTCATGAACCAAACTTTGCTTCCTTTGCAAGAAACTTCTTAAAACTTGATTTTTCATACCTTAACTCCTCAATGAGACATGTCATGATGGATTGAGGACTTGGATGTTTCACTTTGGATCAAAATCTCAAAGGTTAGAGCCTCAGTCAAAACCCTAATTTCAACTGTGAATGCACTGGAATGATCTCTGATGATCTTGCTTCTTCCATCACATATAAGGCTCATAGATGGTATCTAGGGATGTCTTCTATCATGTGGAGTCAAGTCCTAGAGTTTGATAATAACACTTGATCAAAATCAAAGGCCATGATTAACTTGTCTTGACAAAACCCTAATTGGGGACATAGTGAACTTGTGAAGTGATGAGAACCAGATAATCTTGATTTCTTGTTGAACAAGACACCTTGAATGTAGGTGAGCTCACATGGTTGCATTTGGAGCCTTAATTGCCCTTCTCTCTTTGAATCAGATGGGAGCTTGGCTTAGGAGACTTTCCCCTCCCTCTTTGTGTAAACCCTGGCTTTTCACGAAAGAAATAAACTTGCAAAATGAAGTGGTTAGTTAACAATGAATAGATGATTGAACCTAAATGTTAATGCAGGATGTTATGACATCTAAGGGGTAAAATTTGGGGTACAACACGGTGCAACAACAATCGAGAATGGAAAGGAAACTCCATTACCCTCCGTCGTAAACATTGCAGACATCAGTCGAGTAACACGAAGCGGCCGAATCTTCAACAGAGGAGTTGGAGAACCCGCCAGAGAAAAGGAGCCTCAAGCAGAAGTTCTAAATCAACCAGTCGGTCAATCCAGTAATCCCTGCCTTTGAAAGAACAATGATGAGATGCTGAAGCTCATCCAAAAAAGCGAGTACAACATTGTAGACCAACTGTTGCTAACTCCTTCGAGAATCTCTGTCCTATCTCTTTTGCTCAGTTACGAAGCTCACAGGGAAGCTCTACAGAAAGTCTTAGAGCAAGCCTTTATGGAACAAGATGTGACGATAAGACAATTCGACAGCATCATCTCCAACATCACTTCCTGCAACAACTTAGGATTCAATGATGAAGAACTTCCAGAAGAAGGTAAAAATCACAACATGGCGCTTAACATTACAGTCAACTGCCAGGACGATTCTTTAGCCATCGTACTGGTAGATACCGGATTAACTCTGAATGTTATACCAAAATCTACTCTGTTGCGACTATCATTTCAAGGATCTCCGATGAGAGGCAGTGAGGTCATCGTCAAAGCCTTTGATGGATCCAGAAAAACAGTTATCGGTGAAGTCGACCTTCCCATAACTATCAGTCCTCACACTTTCCAAGTCACTTTCCAGGTCATGAGGCTGGGGCAGTCACTTCGTTACTTCACCAGAAGCTGAAGTTCGTCAAGAATGACAAGCTAGTCACAGTCTGTGGAGAGCAGACCTTAATCGTAAGCAACTTATCATCATCATCATGTGTAAAACCAGAAGAGGTCATTGGAACTCAGTTTCAAGCACTTTCGGTGAACAATGAGAATCAATCAGAAAAAGGAACATCGATTTCCTCATACAAAGACGATCTCAAAGTGATCGAGAGTAACAATGCAAAAGGATGGGGACAGCTTGTCATTCCTGCTGATAACAAGACAAAGAAAGGTCTTGGTTTTTCTTCAACCTGTACTCCGATTGTTAAGAAAGATGAAAGTTTTCATCCCATTCAGAACTTCTTCCACAGTGGAGATTTCCTTCACCTAGTGTCTCAAGAAGTACATACCATCAATGAGGGTGACTCCTCCGATATAGATGAAGAGTGGAAGTCCTATCTCAACGAGGACGGTTATATGTCTCGGGAAGAAACGCGTACGCCATTTTGCTATCCCACGCAAAGTCCGAAATATATACCAAGATCAGATGTCAAGATGATGTACGGAGATGGTGATCCGGAAGGATGTCGTGCTCTACCCAACTCATTAGAAGAGGACACTCTGATGAAAGACAACTTTGACTATGACTATTATGAACCAATGGATGACTTGCTTATCTGGAAACCGTACCCATAAGACATGGGCAGAGTCAGCCCACCGATACATATCAGCTGAGCATCATTGAAAAGAATACATGCATCCCCACCAAATCATGGGATCATTACTCAGGGTTGTCGCTCCCGGGATTTTCGTCCAAGTACAAACACGAAAGTGGCGCGAAAACAGAGTCGCTAGCAATGTGTATTTATCCCAAGAGAGGGAAAGGAAACACTGCGTAAACCTTATGGAAAGGAAAAGCATGGTCTCGCGACCAAGAGAAACGGGTAAGGGAGTCGGTTACGCTAGGGGAAGGTGTTAGCACCCCCACGCGTCCATCGTACTTGACGGGATCCACGCTTGTTGTCTCAATAAAAGGGTGTCGTCATCTGGAGCTCCACTTCTACTGGAAACGAGATGGAATGGAAAAGAGTGAAGAAACGGGGGAGAAAAGAAAAAGAAGTGACTCGATAGGACATCGTTCGTCATATGCCTACGTATTCCCTCGTGCAATGGGAAAGTCAGAGTCAACATAGTTCGGATGTACTACAAGGGGAGGTTGCTCGCCAAGACATCGCCGTCTCGTGCCTACGTATCCTCAATCTAACCAGAAGGAGGAAATCAGAGCAGTCGTAGTTCGACCTAACAAGGTCTTAGTGTTTTTTATGAGCGACGTTAATTTCGCGTCCGGTAGTTAGGGTTGATGCTTGTTTGCGACGAGACGGAAGTAACGTGCCCTTTTCTGAAAATAGGTTTGAAACTGAATGATCCTGAAGGATAAAAAAGGTTTGAGTTTGTTTTTTTGTTTTTTAGACAGAAGTGGATTGAGTTAGTTCGTAACTTACATTACACCAAAGTCTACCATGCGAGAACGAGTGAGTCGCATGGTCGCCCCCAAATGGGACGTATGCTACACACTCTAGAAGAGGAGGGGAGACCCCTCGTTCTTCATTTCCTACACTTAAGGCTCGAGCGCAATATACGTTAACCTTTATTACATGTCTTAGAAAGATTATGAGATGAGAAGAGAAGACTCAAGGAAAAAGAAAACACTAAGGGGAAACTAATCCTAATGTTATAATGCAAAGGTGGCCCTAAGGTCAAGGTAAGAAGGGGAACAACTACCTAAGTTAGCATGAAAAACAAAAGCCTAATGCTAATCCTACTCCAAGCTTAATCAAAAATTAAGTTGGACTAGGTAGCTCTAAGGGAGCAAATCCAAGACTTAAACAAGTCTTGAGATTCAAGGGAAGAGAAGAAGTGAAAGAGATGAAGAAGGGGATGAAATAAGAAATGAATAAACCAAAAAACAGCGGGTACAACAGCGCTTCAGCACCTGCACAGTGGTAAAAGGCAGCACACATACAAGACAGCTTTCAACAACACACGCTCAGCACAAAAGGAGGTGTAAAAGCCAAACAGCAGCACATACAACAGCACATATGCACATAAACAGCAGTAGAAAAATAAGGCAGCATGCATTAAAAAATGATTCACTCATGGAAAAGCAAACATGCATCAAGCATTACATATTCTTCAATCAAACATGATCCCAATCATACCACAGACCATGCTAAACAACTCTTGAAATCATCATGAAAGAATGCATATCATTTGGTACATGAACAGGTTGAAACAAGTGTGCACCTAAATGAAAGGAAAAGTGAACAAGCATGCAGATAACAATCCCAGCATCACAGGCCTCAATCAACAATTAACACGCTCAAGGAGTGTGTGTTATGTGCTCATTGCATCAAGAACGCAACAACGCAAACATGCTCATAAACGATAAAAGTCCAAGAGTCGCGTGTCAAAAAATTGTGTACATACAATGGTGTGAAGTGCAATAGCATCAAAACAATCATTAAACATGTATCATATCAATCCATGAAGTTTAGAAATGAAACGGGATCGAAACATGCTCAAAAATACGCAAAAATACACTCTGCATCAGTGTTAATCGGTTAACCAGTTACAGCTCATTTTGGTTAACCGATTAACAGCTCCTCTTTACGCAAAAATACACTGGTTAACCGATTAACCAAAATGAACTCGTTTTGGTTAATCGGTTAACACTATTATGACAGCAAAAAAACAATTTGAAAAATCACTTCCAGCAACAAAATCACTTAGGCAACCATCTCCAATGATGATGTAATCAACAATGCACAAAAATTAAACTCAAATACAGTATTCAAACATAATCTAGATCCAATAATCATCAACATCAAGAATCAAATTCAAGCAAATGGATCAAAACACATCAAAAGCCATGGATCTGCATTGCATAAGTTGAAATTAAGCAAAATTAAGTATGGATTTGAAATTAACCAACCTACAAAGCTGAGATTTGCTTTGGTGATTTGTGCACGAAAATTGGTGGATCCAAACAAGAAAACCAGAGATCTATGAAGCTTTACCAAGGAAACTTGAAGATTCAAGCAAGAACACTTCAAATAAGCAAAAGCTCCTCCAAAAGTGATTCCAAAAGCTTACTCCAAGATCCAAATCAGTAGCTACTGCAGAATTGAACCAAGAATGAAGATGTGATAGAGGTTTAGCTCAAGAATTCACAAATTTCAATGAAGAATTTGTGAATCTATGAATATGGAGCTTTGAGTGTTGTTGAAGATGAAGATGGAGAATGAAAAAGTGAGAGAGAATTGAGAGCAAATTCTAAAAAATGAGAGTGAAAAAAATGATCTAGGTCCCTAGAGGGTTGGAATTTATGAGATTAAATAACCCCCAGGCTAGGAGTTAAGTTTGGGATTGGAGTGAGGTTAAGTGGGTGGAATTTGGGGTGAAAAATGAGTTAGGAAAGGAAAATGTGGAATTAGAGTGGAAAGAGTTTAAATTTTTGAATGGAAAATCATACTCTCTAGATTCTTCTACTGGTGCGAAAATGAAATTGGTGATTAAAATTTGAATCAAAAAAAATGCAGTGCTGAACAATGAGCTGTTTGGGCAAATTTCGCCATGGTTAATCGATTAACCAATGTGTTAATCGGTTAACACAAGGAAAATTTCAATTCTTGCGCCTTTTGGAGGGAAACTTGGAAAATGGCTTGGTTCCACCTGTTCCGAGCCATGTTAGACCTCTGAAACTTGCCATTTGATAGTAGCACTGAAACACACTTGAAATATGCTGTGAATTTCGTTTCGTACTCAGAATACTGCTGAAAATAATCGTCTGGTGCTGAATCACTGATCAAAAAGAGAGTGTCGGAGCTTCTGACCATCAAATCATCTAATGAACAAAATAAATGCTCAAAAAGACTTTGAAAGCTATCTGCTTGGCCCTAAACACTGTTGGAATTCCTTCTGAATTGGATGAGCTGCTGAAGCACGAGAAAATACCTTGATCCCATGCTATGAACCAGATGATATGCAAACATGATTATGCAAAAATGAAATGAAACATAAGCCATTTAGAGTTAAAACATGAGGGCAAATTTTGGGGTGCTACAGCTGCCCCTATTCAATCAACTTGGTCCTGAAGGTATGATAGCAACGACTTTCAGACATTCAAGGATACACGGAGATTGAATACCAAAAGAACCCTGAAATTTGCAAATTGTGGGGAGATACAAAATAAAGTGTTTGCCAACCGAAGGTGGAATTAGAAACAGTGGATACCGACCAATAGTTGGGACAGAAAAGGGTACCAACCTTAAGTTGGGATAATGAGGACGCCGACCAAAGGCGTGCTCACAACAAAAGAGACCAACCAAAAGTTGGGATAAAGGAAGGGTACCAACCAATAGTTGGAATAACGAGGACGCCGACCAAAGGCGTACTCATAACAAAAGAGACCAACCACAAGTTAGAATATCGAGGAGAATACCAACCAAAAGTGGGGATAAAAGGTGCCAACCAATAGTGGGAACAAACGAAGGGGACCAACCAATAGTTGGGACAAACAACAGAGACCAACTAAAAGTTGGGCTGAAATAACAGAGAACAACCAAAAGTTGGGCTGGAATATACTAACCAAAAGTTAGGATAACGAGGACGCCGACCAAAGGCATACTCACCACGAATAATACCGGCCAAGAGTTGGAATGAAATACGCTAACCAAAAGTTAGGACAACAAAGGAGACCAACCAATAGTTGGGATAACAGATACTAACCAAAAGTTAAGATAACGAGGATGCTGATCAAAGGCGTACTTGCAACAAAAGAGACCAACCAAAAGTTGGGAAAGGAGATACTAACCAAAAGTTAGGGTAACGAGGACACCGACCAAAGGCGTACTCACGACCAAGGAGACCAACCAAAAGTTGGGATGAGACAAACTAACCAAAAGTTAGGATAACGAGGACGCCAACCAAAGGCGTGCTCACCACATAGGAGACCAACCAAGAGTTGGGATGAAAGGAGACCAACCAATAGTTGGGATGAAAGGAGACCAACCAATAGTTGGGATGAAATACACTAACCAATATTTAGGATAACGAGGGCGCCGACCAAAGGCGTACTCACCACAATGAAGACCAACCAAGAGTTGGGATGAAAGCAGACTAACCAAAAGTTAGGATAACGAGGGCGCCGACCAAAGGCGTACTCACCACAAAGAAGACCAACCAAGAGTTAGGATGAAAGGAGACCAACCAAAAGTTAGGAGAACGAGGGCGCCGACAAAAGGCGTACTCACCACAAAGAAGACCAACTAAGAGTTGGGATGAAAGGAGACCAACCAAAAGTTGGGATAAAGGGGACGCCGACCAAAGGCGAACTCAAAACGAAGGATACCAACCAAGAGTTGCAATGAAATGCACTAACCAAAAGTTAGGATAACGAGGATGCCGACCAAAGGCGAACTCACAACGAAGGATACCAACCAATAGTTGGAATGAAATGCACTAACCAAAAGTTAGGATAACCAGGACGCTGACCAAAGGCGAACTCACAACGAAGGATACCAACCAAGAGTTGGAATGAAATGCACTAACCAAAAGTTAGGATAACCAAGGAGACCAACCAATAGTCGGGATAACAGCTACTAACCAATAGTTATAATGAAACAAAGAAGACCAACCAAAAGTTGGGATAAAGGGGACACCGACCAAAGACGAACTCACAACGAAGGATACCAACCAAGAGTTGGAATGAAATGCACTAACCAAAAGTTAGTATAACGAGGACGCCGACCAAAGGCGAACTCACAACGAAGGATACCAACAAAGAGTTGGAATGAAATACACTAACCAAAAGTTAGGATAACGAGGACGCCGACCAAAGGCGTACTCACAAGGTTTACCAACCAATAGTTGGGATAAAAGATACTAACCAAAAGTTAGGATAACCAAGAACGCCGACCAAAGGCGAAATCACAACGAAGGATACCAACCAAGAGTTGGGATGACAACCGAAAATGTACAGGAAGTAGCATCAACAGACTTACGACCTGAAAAGGAGATGACTCCGCTGGGGGAAGAGAAATCTACACAGACAACTCTGTAGGGGAGTAGGGAGAAACAAAAGTAAGAAGGCTCAATCCATTGGTTGCGGTGTAATGTCAAACAACATCTCCTGCCTTACATCTCTTTCTGCTGGTGACAGAAACTGGTAACGAATATCAAACCTGGCTTATGCTTCGAATGCATATGTTTGAATATTCCCATGGCGTAATGCTCCATACAAAATGGAAATGCTACGCATTTGGGAGGATGCCATGCAAGAATGCTTATGCAATGCAAAAGAGGCGTGCCAGCAAAATAAATGCTGAAGACGAAGGCAACTCCACGGGGATGACAAACTAAATTGTCCTTTGCTTTGAAAGACCCTGCTGAAGAAGATTTCACTTAATGACTTCTTGATCACAAACTCTGCTGGAGATGAAAACTCCGAGAGAAACTCCACTCTATTGGATATGGATAAAAACGAATACTGAAGATGGAACCCAAAGAAAATTTTTCTCCGCTAGGAATTACCAATGACTTCTACAGAAGACAGTGCTCAAAACCTGGATCTATAAGGTGCCAATAACCATTGGACTTAAGACCTGCCGGGGATATCAATCGCTATTGAACAAATCACTGCGAAGATCACCACCAAACTCTGCTTGGAGAGACAAGTCAATAATTGCGAACCTGCTTAGGGATATTACTGAACTTAGCCTGCTGCTGGGTGATATCTTTACCTTCACCCTGTTGGGAAACACCAGTCGCTACCAACAAATCTGCTTGGGGCATGATGGTTGACGACATCAACTCTGCTAGAGGATAACATCAAGCTCATTCATCTGTTAGGGTTAACTCATACCGTTGCTGGTGGGAAAAACATTTCCTGACTGGCTGAGGAGAATGGGTGTTCAGACTCTGCGGGGAAATAACATCTTTGTCCCCAATTGATATCCCATCAGTCTTATGCTGGGGATGCATAGCATCAACTTGTAACTGCTTACTGAGAGAGTAATAAATCAACCACAACTCTAGCTGGAGAAATAATCCTTTGTACCCTGGCTGGGGAGAGTAACAACCTGCTGAGGAGGATGAAACTTAAATGCTGAGGAGAATAACTCTACTGAGGAGAATAGTCAACGAAACCTACCGAGGGATATCATTGAGCTTAAATAGCTGTGGGAAGAAAGAATTTACCCTGCTGGGGATTAGAGCGTGCCTTTACTGACGGAAATACACTTCCTAACCTGCTGAGGAAAGTGAGTACCAGGCTCTGTGGGGAAAATAAAGTCTTTTCAAAGACATCCAACACACCTCCTGCTGGAGATACAACCACATTCACCTCGTGGAAATCCACTTTAAACAGCTTGCTGGGGAATAATAAACCAACCATGACATCGGCTGGGTAACACAATCCTCTGTCCTCTTGCTGGGGAGAATAATTTTTGCTGAGGATGATGAACTTTCAGTTCAGGGGAGGGTAACTCTACTGGGGAAAAACAAACTTGTTACCCAGCCTGACCTGTCTCTATGGTCATACACGGCCTTTTAAAGTCTCCACTTGCCCCGGACCCCAGGGTCTAATGGAAGAAATCATCTCAAGAGGATTTTATAGAGGATCGGGCGTTCAGGCTGCCCCAGGGTCTTCAAACTCTTGGAGAGATTTATCAGATCTCGACATAACTGCCCCAGACTTCATAATCCATGAAGTAACTTACCTTGAAAGGATTTGTAATGACTTGAAAATACGCTGCCCCAGTAATCTGAACTTTGAAGAGGTGTTTTCAATTAACCGTCTTCAGGAGTGGACAACTTCTCACACTCTAGAGGTTGCCTGCCCCAAGTCTTGAAGAAACTTTTCCCCTGACTGATCTTACAGGGATTTGCCCAAATCTCGATGTGATTTCCCCTGTTTGGTTGCTTTAGGGAGAGTTTTCAATGTGACTGCTCCAGATTGGCTGCATCTTAACACCATTTATCGGGAACCCCAAGGCTGCGCACAGTCTCTTGGCCACTTACCCCTTGACATGACTGTCCTTCGGAGTTTTCACCATCTCAACTTGGCGTGATCGAGCTTCTCAACTGATGTTCATCATGTAAGCTTCTTTGATGTCAAACACATGCAAGCAGAAAATGTTTATTATGAGAATGACAATTCTAATGCAACACTCGTGTTAACCTTGAAGTTTTATTGAAAATGTGTAGCCAGGCCTTGTGAACGAATCACTAGCTGGGATGCGACATTGATTTTTGAATGGAAAACAATACGCACATGCAATACCAACAAAAATCTTATTAGCATAACTCATGGGAGTCAGGAACGCTATCTCGCTGAAGTGCGCTTTCGGACTAAACCCTGTTTCAATTAGGACTTTTAAAGGTTGTAACGTGGCCTGGTTCACGGTTTTGAGAAAAAAGGATTTAAGGCTCAAAATTTTGTTTGTGCCCACCCACTCTTCGTGATGTTCTCCAGTCCTACGTTCAGCTAATTTGACACTAGCGCTCATCTCTCACAAGGTTTTATGATCTTTAAGGAACCCATGCAATTGATGGTTTGTGACCTGATGAGGTTTTAGAGTAACAGTCACCCTTTTTGTCTTTTGTGTCTGTAGCCACACGACTTTGTTCTTATTTGAGGATTTTTCTTTTATAATCTTTTTCACTTTTCGCTTTTCATTCTTTTGCTTTTTGATCCCTAATGTTTGCCTGGACTGACTCTTTTGAGTTTTTCGATTTTGAAGTCCAGCGGGATGCCCTAACTTTTGCCTAAGTCGCTTGTTTTCAAGTTTCGACTTAGCGGGCCTTTTCTTTTTCTCTCTTTTTTTATTTATTCTTCTTTTTTTAAACAAATCATGTGACACGGTTTTGTTTGACTTGCTTGAAAGGGTTGTGATTGCCTCACTCCTTGATTGTTGATGGATAACCATTGTGGTTTCACATCTTTACCTCTTGACGGTGGTATAGAAGGTAATGGATCCTCAATTGCACACTCCTTTTGAAATTTGAACGCTCGATCAAACAAACTGACGCCTACCCTGCCCCAGGTTAAGATTGAGGGTTTTTTCGTACGAAATAAACTCCTACTTCAAGGCTCAAAAGGCTTAACGAGGGTCTATCTCCCTTATATCTCCAGTGTTTAAGGATTTTAAATAATGCCTGTACATCCTCAACAGGGTTTTATCCAAAAGCACACAACCAAAGATTTTGCATTTTTCACTTCATCATCCTCCCTCCAAGAGTTTAGGGCAAGAAAGTTGGTATTGCAATGCATATAAACATGATATAAGTGCATAAAAGTAAAGTACTTCAAGAACAACACATTCATTGCATTAAAATCAACATTCAAAACACAAACAAATTTTTTCATGCAAACACTGTTTAAACAAACAAATGAAAGCTACATATGAAAATGCAGTAAAGAATTCGAAGATTGCCATTGTTGAGGAGACTTGACTACGTCTGGACTTATTGTTTCTGATGACGTTTTTGCAGCCTGAGTGCTCATTTGGAAATCTTCAATTAAAATGCATACCATCCGCAGTGAAAGTAATGACCCCTGCATCAATCAGATCTTGCACTTTGTGTGGGAGCGCCTTACAATCCTCAGTTGAATGTCCCCGTGCCCCAGCATGGTATCCACATCGAGCATTGGCATTAAACCCTGACGGATATGGAGGAATGATCGAATCTGGTTTCCTTGGCACAATCAACCCTCTTTTGACCAACTCTGGCAATATCTGACCATACAGCTTCGGTAGTACAGCAAACTGTCTCTTTCTTGGCTTCCGTCGACCCGCTCGGGAACTATTCTGCTGTTGATTCTGATTTGTGTATTCCTCTGGCTCAGGCACTTTTCCCCTCAGACTTAATCGAGGAGTAGGCAGGAGTTGTGGACGCGGGGACTCTAATATCAAGGATTGCAAGAGATGCCCCTGACTTGATGTAGCTTTGGGAGAGGCATTAGGGATATCCACTTCTTTTTCAACAACTGGAGTAGGGCCACCTTGAAAGCTTACGCCGCCCGGCGTGAATTCAATTTCCTTCGAATCGATCAGATCCTAGACAACATGCTGAAATGCCCTACAATCTTCCACATTATGCCCTGGCGCACCAGAGGGAAAACCACAGTGAGCTCTTGCATCATAACCCGGTGGGGGAATACTAGTAAGAGGAGCCAGAGTCCTTTTTTGTACTAGTTGCAACTGAAGGAGATGCTGTAATAGCTGAGAATATGGAACTAGTGGAGTCTCAAAGTGCCGGTTCATCTTTGGTCTATTCTGATACCGACGAGGAGCACTACCTTGTTGTAGAGATACAGCCAGGATGGTCACAGTGGCAATCTGCTCACTCTCTGGGAGAGATCCGTTAAATAATGGAGGAGAGACAATTCCAGCCGCAGCTTCAGGCATGGGAGTATTATCTTTGTTTAACACACCTCTCACGACCTCCATAACTAGGCTCATCTATGTCTTCAGTTGATTGACCTCTTCCTTCAGCATTCTCTGGTCTTGAATCAACGCTCGCATACTCCCCATAAACTGCCCCATTTGGCTTCGTACTTCCCTCAATTCCGTTCGAATTTGCTCCATGATCAACTTCTGACTGGCTTGAAAAGTTAAGTCTGAAATTCGGAGAGAACCATATCAGGACAAGAATAACCAGCCTTAAACACCTGTTATGAAAATGAGTATGGAAACGCAATGCAAATGCCATGTTCGAATATTTCCAAGGAATCATTATGCTTTGATTCAAAATTTCCACAAAAGAGCCACAAGAAATAGATGGAAATGCTCAACAGCGAGTCTCAAAGTTAATATCCCTTGGGAATACAAGAACATGTATGCGAAAATGATGATGCAGATACAACAGACATGATATCAAGGCCTCCATAAAGCTATGTACTGCTGTGCTGCTGGATGGATAAGTTCAAAGGTCTGCTCTAAAGAGAATACCCGAATACCAGAATATCCGAATAACCAGAATACCAGAATAACCAGCATACCAGGCTGATAAGCTCACACTGATAAGAGAACCCGAATACCAGGTAGGATGAAAGTTTTTGTCACCTGCAAACCTGTAAACACCCAGCCCCTGTAACATGTGGGTACTAGAAAGGCGAGGATCCTCAATATCACAGACTCTCAGGTTGAGAAATGATGATACATTCACCATTTTTGGTTTTGCATCATCATCAATCGAGGAGGCCTCAACTGATTCCCCTAAAAAAGGATATCCTATAGCAAGTTCCCAGCATTGGGTCCTCAGATCGAAAAGTGTAATGGGTTTGCCATTTCTGGTCTGCCATTATCATATCTCGGGAGGAATACCGTGACAGAGTCCTCGGGAATGTTCACCAGAGTTGACAGTTCCTCAAGAGAATAACTACTGGCCTATATCAACATACAGTAGCTGATATCTCCCGATAGAACCTCGTCTGGCTGTAGGTCTCGTGAACACCGGCACGTGGCCAACACCACGGGAGCGTCACGGCTGCCCACGCTAATACCTATGTGTATGCTCAAGCCTGGTGTCGCTCCTAGGATTTTCATCCAGGTACAAACGCGAGAGTGGCGCGGAAAAACAGAGTCGCCAGCCGTGTAAATTTATCCTAAGAGAGGGAAAAGGAACACCGCATAAACCTGAGGAAGAGGGAAAGGAATGGTCATCGCAACCATAACCTGGGTTCGGGAGTCGGTTACGCGAGGGGAAGGTGCTAGCACCCCACGCGTCCATCATACTCAATGGGATCCATGTTTGTTGTCTATTCTAAGGGTGAGTTATCCTATCATCTAGGGCTGTACTAAAATGGAGAGGGAAAGACAAAGACCGACTCGGTAGGACATCGACGTCCTAGGCCTACGTATCCCCCTTGTGCAATGGGGAATTCAGAGTCAACGTAGTTCGGACCATGTTATTTTTGTGTTTTTTATGAGCGACGTTAAGTTCGCGTCCGGCAGTTAGGGTCGATGCTTGTTTGCATCTCAGACGGAAAGTAACGTGCCCTTTTTGAAATTAGCCTTTAAGTTTGGAAATCCCGAAGGACAAAAAAGTTTGAGGTTGGTTTGTATCTTTTAGGACAAAAGTGGCTTAAGTTAGTTCCTAAGTTGCATTGCACCAAAGTCTAGGGCAAAGGGCCGAATACTTAACGCATCGTCCCAAGACAGGACGCTCGCTAAGCACTCTAGAAAGATGAGAGGATGCCCCTCATTTCCCATTCCCCACGCTTAAGGCTCGTGCGCAATACAATATATCCTTATTAAGTATTTTAAAGAAATTTGAGATGAGAAGACATAAGACACGAGGGTAACTCTAAAGGGGGACTATGAGTCCTAAAGTTGTCATGCATGGGTAACCTACGGTTAATGAGGTTTGACGACGACCAAAACCTAAAGGAAGGAAAGGATGAGAGAAGGAAAGAGAAAGGGTGACCATGGATACCTATCCACACCCTCAAAGAACTTACCTTAGTCCCTGCATAAAAGGTTAGTACGAGACGGACATAAATAATATCAAGGCAAGTGAAAAACAAACAATGGCAAACAATAGTGATAATAATCCAAACATGAATTCAGAAATCAAAGAAATAACCCCAAAGCAGATGGCACAAGTGCCTTTCAAACAAGGACTTAGGCATGATCAGAAATACACACATAAGCAGATCTCAAGTAAAAGTAACTAAATAATTAGAGAAATAGCTTCCTAAAATTCCCAAATTGAACATCAATATTATTCAATCAGAGATAAACCAAATACCAAAAATCCCTGCAAAAAATCAAGATATTAGTCATTCAAACAATTGGGCAAAGCTCAGGTGAGAAATAGGGTTCAATGTGCCAAAGGGAAGGACCAAAATGCAATATGAAATAAATTTAAAAATGATTTAAAAATATTTTGATGTATTTTAGAATGTTACCTAACAAATTCAAAAAGAACGGATAAAAAATATTTACGGATGCAGAGAAATAAAATAAACAAAATTAGGTATGCATGATATGAGTGATGCAAAAAGAGAGTAAATTAAACAATTAATTTGGCTGATAAAAAATAAAATAAAAATAAAAATAAAATTTTTGAAAATTTTATAAAATAATAAAAATGATGCATGAATTTTATGGGAATTTTTAAATGCAATTATGCATTTTAAAAATAAAAAATGAAAACAAAATAATTAAAATAAAATGTTTAAGATGGATGCGCATGGGGGGTGCGGAAAGCAAGAAAAATGAACTAGGATTGTGACATGGGCTGAAGATAGGGGTACGAATAGCGTGACCCAATCCAAGTTACAAATCAGAAAAAATAAAAAAAAAGGAGGGTGTACGCATGTGACCTAGTCAACTGGGTTGACTGCTTACCTGCCTTGGGATCAATCCAACGTCTCTGAACAAGTCAACGCAAATGAAAAGTATACAAAATGGAATAATGTCATTGGACGTACACGGTAAGTTCAGTGGGGTAATAAACATGGGATTATTAATTAAAATTCCAAAAAAAATTAAAAAACGAGACACATGGCGCGATCTGAGCCGTTGGATGAAGAGAATGAAGGGCCAGGATTGTGTCTTCTCCGTCCAGCCACCCTGCCTCGCCGGACCGCCACAGTCGCCGGAGGCCTAGCTTCGGCCGCCGCTTTGCTTCACCTGCAGATAAAAAATTTCCCAGAAAACACACACCCATATACCATTCCGACCAGATTTTCGCAAGGATTTCGAATGTGCACTCCAAATTCACAAACAACCAATATTTAATGAAAAACGAAGAGATTAAGGTTAGGGCATAAAACTTCAAACGCACATAACAAGCCATACACACGTCCATATTCAAAACCAATTAGATTAGCATGATCAGTGACAATCACACAACAACATACACGTAAAAAATTCAAGTTTCATGACCACGAAAAAATCCACCAACCTGAGATGGTGCAACTTTAATCTTTGCTTTTGGCTGCGAATAGTGGTTGGGTTGTGCTCTAGAGATCACCAGGAGAAGGTTTGTGGAAGAACTTTTTGAAAAGACCTTGTGGATCATGAGATTTGTTGAAAGAAGGCTTTAGGGTTCAAATTCTCCAATCCTCCAAATGCACGTGTGTGAACCCTAACCAGTGCATGAATGAGCTTATATAGACTAGGGTTTTTCACTGATAATGAATTGGACTTGGGCATTTCATTGTTTAATGATTTTTTGAATAATTTTAGAAAATCACATTATGTGAGTTACACCTCTCTTCATGCACGTATCACTTGCATTTGAATTGCTAATTACACCCATATTGGAATTGGGCCTTGAAAACAATTGATACATGAGTTTTTTGATGACTCGGCTTTTTGACATAATGGAAAATAAGTGAATAATAACCCATGAAACCACTTGATTAAAAAGCCAAAAATGCTCCTTAGGGATTGTTCTTGGATGTTGGAACATCTCTTGAAGCAATGGAATTAATCATAAGTCCATATGTCCCAAAATCTAAAAGTTGTGAAAATGAAACCCTAAAAACCACTTTGCCTTCTTTTGACCATAAGTTGAGTTTCACAAATGATATGGAGACCCACTAGTACTTGTTGGAAAAGGAGAAAGAGATCTTCAAATTTCATGTTGGAGAAAAATTCATTTGAAGCATTATTGATGATGAAAAGTCAAGTTGAATGCAGTGCAGGAACATGCCCAAAAAGGAAACTTTTATTATAGGTCACTTTCCAAATTTAGAAACTTCTGTACAAACTCCTGATTCTTGATAAATAGTATGAAAATTGACCCTTGAAGACCATATGAGGATGTGAGACCTTGAAAACCTTGGAGAGAACCTCAAAATTCCACAGTTGACTTCTCCTCTCACTGTTGACTTTTACCTGATTCTCAATCTTCTGATCAATTAAAATCCTCTTGGACCAAACTAATGGACAACCTCCTATCCCTAGATACTTAGAGACCCAAGGAATACCATGGAATCAAGTCTTGCCCAAAAAATCAGAAATAAACTGACTTTATGGCAAACCCTAGTTTTGGTACCCTCAGTCTAGGAGGAAATAGCACAGTCTCCAAATCCAAATTCCTCTGAATATGATGTGTATCCTCTCCAACAAAGATAAGATATGCCATTTGGTGATGATGAAAACCCAAGAGCTTGCCCATTAGAGCAATAAACCCAAGAATTTCAAAACCCTAATTCATGCACTAGTTAGGAGAGAGTGATCCACTTGAGATCCCTTGCCACTTGTGAACTCTTGATGATGTGATAGACCAGATAGGACCTTCATGAACTGCCTCAAGCACCTTGACCCCATGCTAATGATATGCATACATGATAATGCAAAAAATGAAATGAAACATAAGGCAGTTAGTAATAAAGTAAGGAGAGCAAATTTTGGGGTGCAACAGCTGCCCCTATTCAATCAACTTGGTCCTGAAGGTATGATAGCAACGGCTCTCAGACATTCCAGGGTACACGGCGATTGAATACCAAAAGAGCCCCAAACATTTGCTAATGGTAAGAAGAGTGTGCTGAAAAATAAGGAATATGACCTCAACCACATCCACAAGAAAAAAAACAAATACGACCTCAATCGTACCCAAAAAGGAAGACTGGCCTCGATCACTCTACCCACAAAGAAAATACGAATACGACCTCAATCGCATCCACAAGACAGATACAACCTCAATTGCACCCGTAAAGAAAGACTGACCTCAATCACTCTACCCACAAAGAAAATACGAATACGACCTCAATCGCATCCACAAGACGAATACAACCTCAATTGCACCCGCAAAGGAAGACTGACCTCAATCACTCTACCCACAAAGAAATTACGAATACGACCTCAATCGTATCCACAAAACGAATACAACCTCAATTGTACCCACAAAGGAAGACCGACCTCAATCACTCTACCCACAAAGAAAATACAAATACGACCTCAATCGCATCCACAAGACGAATACAACCTCAATTGCACCCGCAAAGGAAGACTGACCTCAATCACTCTACCCACAAAGAAATTACGAATACGACCTCAATCGTATCCACAAAACGAATACAACCTCAATTGTACCCACAAAGGAAGACTGACCTCAATAATTCTACCTACAAGGAAAACATGAATACGACCTCAATCATACCCACAAAACGAATACAACCTCAATTATACCCGCAAAGGAAGACTGGCCTCAATCATTCTACCCACAAGGAAAACATGAATACGACCTCAATCATACCCACAAAATGAATACAACCTCAATTATACCCGCAAAGGAAGACTGACCTCAATCATTCTACCCACAAGGAAAACATGAATACGACCTCAATCATACCCACAAAACGAATACAACCTCAATTATACCCGCAAAGGAAGACTGACCTCAATCATTCTACCCACAAGGAAAACATGAATACGACCTCAATCATACCCACAAAACGAATACAACCTCAATTATACCCGCAAAGGAAGACTGACCTCAAGTGGCGACTTCACTGGGGATAACGTGAAACAAAACTTCTGGTTCATACCACCCCTACTGAGAAAAGGACATTGGTAAGCAAAGTATGTTAGGCGAGAACTGATTACCAGGCGAGAACTGGATTTCACAAAAGAAAAAGGCCAAACTGAGGCAAACAAAGGCAAACTTCTAACGGACTCATGATCCACAGATAAGATGACTCCGTTGGGGAAGGAGAAGTCTAAATAAAAGACTCTGTCGGGGAGCACAAGCATGAGGAACGCATCCCTCCAAAATCTCCTGAGTTATGCCATCTCCGTTAGGAAAGAGAACTGGCAAAGAAAGTGCCGAACCTGGCTTATGCTTCGAATGCAAATGTTTGAATTTTGCCGTAATGCTCCACACGAAGCGGAAATGCTACGCGTTTTGAGGATGCAATGCAAATGCTTATGATATGCAAAAGAGGTCCCTCCAGCAAAATAAATGCTGGAGAGAAAAGACTAATTCAGCTGCGGATGACAAAAATAAATTGTCCTCTGAATCCAGGAACTCTACTGAGAAGGATCACACTGATCGACTCCTTGGATCAACATCTTCTGCTGAGGATGAAATCCCAAAAGAACTACCGGGGCTACACCTGTCCTTTACTGAAGGTAACATCCAAAACCTGAGATTTCTCCTCTGCTAGAGGAGTTAAGAATGAGTGCCAATAATGGAACCGGAAGTCTGTTACTGAAGATGCTGATATCCAACTGGCTCAGAACCTGCTGGGGAAAACAGTCCATGATACTAGCCTGCTTGGGGATACCGCTGATCTTAGCATGCTGACGGGGAGAATGACTTTACTCCCATCTTGCTGGAGATCAGAATATGAGATTGTTGGTGAGGCCACGCTTCCTGACTGGATGGAGAAGGTGAACACCCTGATTCTGTAGGGAAATAACGTCTTGATCCGGAGAAAATATTTTCCAAGTCTCCTGCAGTTGAGGGTCTGTTCTGCTGAGGAAAGTTTGTCCTGCTGGGGAAGGAGCAATCTCAATGCTGGGGATAGCCAACTGCTGGCGGAGTACAATGTTGTTGCCCTGCAACCTGACTTGTCTTTATGGTCGTAAGCGGCTCTTTGAACTTTTCATCTCAAGAGGATTTTACAGAAGATCGGGCGTTCGCACTGCCCCAGGGTCTTCAAATTCTTGGGGAGATTTATCATATCTCGACATAACTACCCCAGTCTTCATAATCCATGACGTACATTACCTCGAAGGGGATCGTAATGACTTGACAATACTCTGCTTTAGCATCTTGAACCTTGAGGAGGTGTTTTCAATTAACCATTTTCAGGAGTGGACGATCTCCCACGCTCTAGAGATGGCCTGCCCCACTATGGGCTTTGAAGTGACTTTGCCCCTGATCCTAGAATGAATGCCCCAGAATAACTGAATTTCAGAGAGATTTCTCGACGTGACTGCCCCAGATTAGCTACATCTTAACACGACTTACTGGGGAGATCCCACTCTACACTGAGTCTCTTAGAAGCATGCCCCTTGATATGATTGTCCTTCAGAATTTTCACCATCTCGACCTGGCGTAATCGAGTTTCTCGACTGTCGTTCATTGTGTAAGCTTCTTGGATATCAAACACATGCAAGCATACAAGGTTTATTATGAGAATGACAATTTTAATGCAACACCCATGTTAACCTTGAAACTTTATTGAAAATGCAGCGCCCGACCTTGTGAACGAATCATTAGCCGGGATGCGACCTCGATTTTTGAATGGAAAACAATGCGTACATGCAATACCAACAAATCTTATTAGCACAACTCATAGGAGTCAGGAACGCCATCCGGTTGGAGTACGCTTTTGGAATGAACCCTGTTTCAATTAGGACTTTTAAGGGTTGTAACGTGGTCTGGTTCACGGTTTCAGAAAAAAGGATTTATGGCTCAAAATTTATCGGTGCCCACCCACTCTTCGTGATGTTCTCCAGTCCTATGTTCAGTTAATCTGACCCAAATGCTCATCTCTCAAAAGGTTTATGATCTTCAAGGAACCTATGCCACTAATGGTTTGGCACCTAAGGGGTTTTGGAATGACAGTCACCCCTTTTTATATTTTGTGTCTGTAATCACACAAATTTGTTCTTATCGAGGATTTTCCTTTGTAATCCTTTTCGCCTTTCGGTTTTTCTTTCTTTTGATTTTTTGATTCCTAATTTTTGCCTGGACTGACTCTTTTGAGTTTTTTTCGATTTTTAAATCCAACGGGATGCCCTAACTTTTGCCTAAGTCGCTTGTTTTCAAGTTTCGACTTAGCGGGCCTTTTTTTTTTTTATTCCCCTTTTGAACAAAGCGTGTGACACTGGTTATCTTACTTGCTTGAAAGGGTTGTGACTGTCTCACTCCTTAGTTGTTGATGGATAACCATCGTGGTTTCGCATCTCTTGACCTCTTGACGGTGGGATATAAGGTAATGGTTCCTCGGCTGCACACTCTCCTTGAAATTTGAACGCTCAGTCAAACTAACTGACGCCTACCCTGCCCCTGGGTTAAGTATGAGGGTTTTTTTAAAGAAGCTCCTACTCCAAGGCTCAAAGGGGTTAACGAGGGTTTATCTCCCTTATATCTCTAGTGTTTAGGGGTTTGAAACAGTGCCTGTACATCCTCAACAAGGTTCTATCCAAGAGCATACCATTAGAAATCTGCGTTCTTATTTCGTCATCCTCCCTCAAGAGTTCTAAACAAAGAAAATCGATATTGCAGTGCATATAAACATTTAAGAGTGAACACAAATGGATTACTTCAAGGAAAACATACTCATTGCATTAGTATCATCATAAAAAAACAAACAAGTCCTGCATACATGCGATGCTTTAACAAGGAATGAAAAAAAAAACGACAAATGAAAATGCAGTAAAGAAACTGAAGATCGCCATTGCTGAGGAAGCTTAATTCTGCCTGGACGTACTAGCAGACTGGGTGCTCATTCGAGAAAGGAGGCTTCCATTGATGTACATATCATCTTCATGAATACAATGATCTCGGAGTCTACCAGGTCTTGCACCTTGTGCTGGAATGCCTTACACTCATCAATCGTATGCCCAAACGTTCCCGAGTGGAACTCGCACCTAGTAGTCATGTCATAATCCAGAGGAATAGGGTACGGTACCGGGCTGGTACCCCTCTTTTGAATCAGAGAGTTCTCGAGCAGACGAGCAAACAATTGACTACAAGGAATAGGAATAGGATCAAATATCCTGTTGGGCCTTCTTGGTCTTGGTTGCCCCTGTTGCTGATAATTCTGCTGTTGGTGCTGACTTGGGCGCCTCACCTGCGCTTGTACTTTCCTTTTTGCATTCGGCTGAGGCACAAGCAAGGGTTGTGGAAGAGATCCCTGACGCGGGGTGGATCCTTTGGCAAAAGAGGGAGTCCTAAGTTCCTTTGCAACACTGGGAGTAACATCACTTTGTTTACCAGTGCCAATTGATGTAAACTTGATTGCCCCTCAATCAATGAGCTCTTGGACTTTGTACTTGAGCATCTTACAATCTTCAACATTATGACCAGGTACCCCTGAATGGAATTCACACCTATCATGGACATTGGGACCCATACGAAACTTGGTGTGTGGAGGTCCCACAACAATCAATTCAATTAGCTAAAACTTGAGCAAGTGCTGAAGCAACTAAGCGTATGGCATCGGAATCTGATCAAACTTCTTATCAAGCTTTTCTGGATTAAGACCCTCAAGAAAAGGTTGTTGATGAAAAAGCTCTGATGGTGGAGAGGATCCACGAGGTAATCCATGGTCTAGAGGAGACCCCAAAGATATGGGAAGAGTAAGGACCTCTGTTGTGGAGGTGGGCACAGGACTGTCTTCCTTCTTCAAAACCCCGTTCAAGATTTCCATGATCAAACCCATCTGAGTCTTCAACTGATTGATCTCCTCCCTTAGCATCCTCTGCTCCTGGAGCATGTCTTCCCCAAATTGCCCCATCTGGCTTCGCATTTCCCTCAACTCAGCTTGAACTTGCTCCATGATCAACTCCTGGACGGCCTGAGGAGTTAAGTTTGCAATTATGAGATTGGAACAAGATAAGAACACCGGAGATAAGCACCTATTATGCAAAATGACTATGCAAAATGGTTATGAATATGCAAATGCAAATGGACATGCTTGAAAATTCACAGGGCGATCCGCCCCTTGATTCCGGTTTAACAACAAGATATAATGGAACTCCTGCTCATATATTAAGAAATCCAGAGAAAAGTCAAATGTCAACAATCACAAATCCGAGATAACAAGTCTGAATATAAAAACCATAGGTCCCAACCAACAAGCCTGGTGGTGATCCAAGTACAATAAATGAGAACAGAAAACTAGGGGATATCATCAAAGTTCACAAGTGTCAATCCCCCCATCCACTATGCTTTATGCACCAGTCTTGAATCTCCTCGAACAGTTTTCTGGTGTCGGGATGCTTTGGTCTCTGGATTAGTCCTTGAATGAGAAGGCCTCTCCTGTGTATGATCCCATCCAAGTATCGACAACGTAATTCCCAAGCATCGTCTCCAGAAACACCATCCATGCTAGGTCCCTCATGTCTAGATCTCTTTACTTCAGCTTGGACCTTCAGTTCCTCTATGGAGGCTATGGCTTCATTAAGTTGACCCTCGACTGCTTGTCTCTTGAATACTCCTGACAGGATCTCAGCGTCTTTCTTCTTAAGCGTCGACTTCAACTGATCAATCTTAGTTAGGTAGTCATCTTCCTTTCTCTTATTCTCAGCCATGGCAGTTTCTTGGTGATCATTAAACCTGTGGATTTTCAGCAAAGCCTTGTCTAATTCCTCTTTCTTAGATTCGAGAACCTTACTGATACCATCCAAAGCTTGTTTCATCCTTTCTCTGGATGCGACCATGTCAGTTAGCTCTTTCTCTGCCTTAGCAAGAAGCTCTGTCTTCACCTTGGCGGTATAAACAGCTTCACCCCGCTCATGCTTCCACTGATAAATCTCTCTTTTTAGCTCACTATTTTCCTCCTGCAGCCTTTCCTTTTCAGCCCATAGTTTGTTATACTTTTCCAATTCAACGGTGGTAGGAGGCTCGATCACCAAAGGATACAAAGGTGGCTCCACCGGGAATGGAAGAAGCTCATTTTCTGCTCTCTTCTTAACCCATTCTTTATAGGAAGGGAAAGCCCGGTTGTTTCATTTTCCGAATGACATTTTTCCCTTTTTGGTTACCTGCTTCCAAGCATTCACAATCTTCCTTATCACCTCTTGATCCCCAGTACCATTAAAGAATAAGGACTCTCTGACATCTTGCTCTTCGGGTGGACTTCTCAAAGGATAACCAAACTGCCTGATCACAAGGGAAGGGTTATAGTTAATTCAACCTTTCCTCCCTATCAAGGGTACATTAGGGAATCCTTCGCACTTGTAAATGATTTCCATTCCCAGCAATTCATGATGAAACCAAACAATGTTGTCAGCAGTCAAGCCCATTAACCTCTTTGAACATTTCAGAGAATCCTTCGTATCAACGAAAGCACCAGATTCAGGGAGATGACTCAGAAACCAAGTAGCTAAAAGCGGTGCACAACAACTCACAGTTTTTCCACGCCTATTCTCATTCTTGTAGTGAACTGAGTGATACGCATCGCCTAGCAAGGTAGGTATAGGATTCTTCGAAATAAAGATTCTGACGGCATGCATATCCACCAGATCAGGAATATTCGGAAACAGGACAATCCCATAGATGCACATAGCCAGAATAGCTTGGAAAGCAGTCCAATTCTTCTCTTTGACATGTATGCAAGCTTGATCAAACAAGAACTTCAACAAGAAACCCTTAACTCCTTGCTTTTCTTCAATATTACTGTTCAGAACGGATTCACTAACATGAAGAGCAACATCCATTTCTTTTACCCCGGGGTGTTCTTCAGAAAAGAAAACTATATCATGCCCGATGGGGATTCCCAAAATAAATGAGAACTCCTCCAACGTTGGGGCCAAGATGTAATCTGGGAAAGTGAAGCAACGCAAAGACGGGTCGTAAAACTGAAGAAGTGTGTGAATGACATCCTTCTCATACTTGGAAATGTTGTAGACAAATTTCAGAAGTCTCCCATACCTTCCACTGAACTCTGTACGAACTCCGGAACCAGCCATATTAATCAATTTGCGAATCAATGTCAAAGTTGGTTTTGGGAATGAATAGGCAACAGTCTTCTTCCTCTGGACATCCATGCTAAGGTAGCTTCAGAAAACCGGAATCAAGAGTAGGATGCAAGCCCTACAAAATTTCAAACATGTCAGAATGCAAGAAAAATGATATGCTCATGCAAACATGGGGTCAAGGCACACTGCTGGATGTGTTGTGCTGTTAGCTGAACGAGAACCACAACCCAGAAAACCAGAATTCTGAACCACTGAGGAAATCAAATAATCAGACATTGATGTGAAATCCGAAAAACAAGGTAGGTTGGAGGTCTCGGTTACCTGCAAACCTGCAAATTCCCATCCCCTCTCACATGTGGGTACTAGGATGTTCAGAATCCCGGGCTCTCAGGTCGAGAAATGATGATACATTCACCATTTCTGGTTTGGCATCATCATCAATCGAGGAGGACTCAACTGATTCTCCAAAGCGGAAGGTCCTCAGCTTTGGCACTGAGGTCGATAAACAATAATACATTCATCCCTCGGGGTATAGTACTATCGTCAATCGAGGAGTGCCTCCACTGATTCTCTTCAAAACGTAGGGACCATCCTATGCGAGTTCCAAAGCGGGCCCTCGGGTGCGAATGGGTTTGCCACAGGATGTGGTCTACCACTGTCACCACTAAAGAGGGATGTTTCCACTAAGGTCTTCAATGATCGGTCACCAGAGTCGACAGCTCTCTAGATCAACACCCCAACATGCGCAAGACACACACGTTAGAATGCGTCCCAAGATAGCCTCGTCTGGTTGTGAATTTCTTGAACACACAAACGTACCAAGCGGGCACATAGGTCCCACTACTTTCCACTCTAGTCTTCGGGTATACTCAAGCCTGGGTATTGGGCTTCTCTCTCTGACCCAGCCAACCTGCAAAACAAAGACAGCCAGCACAGCACAGCAGCATGACAGTAATAAAAATGGAATGCAGAAAATGCGGTAAAAATAAAAATAAAATACAACACATAAAGCAAACCAAAAACAAAACACCCAAAGAGAACAAAGACAAGTAAGCGTTAGGATTGACTCGTTTAGGGATGGACCAGCATAGGTCAACCAGCTCCCCAGCAGAGTCGCCAACTGTCGCTCCCAGGATTTTCATCCAGGTACAAACGCGAGAGTGGCGCGGAAAAATAGAGTTGCCAGCTGTGTAAATTTATCCCAAGAGAGGGAAAGGGAACACCGCATAAACCTGAGGAAGAGGGAAAGGAATGGTCATCGTAACCATAACCTGGGTTCGGGAGTCGGTTACGCGAGGGGAAGGTGCTAGCACCCCACGTGTCCATCGTACTCGATGGGATCCACGCTTGTTGTCTATTCTAAGGGTGAGTTATCCTATCATCTAGGGCTGTGCTAAGACGGGGGAGGGGAAAAACAAAGACAGACTCGGTAGAACGTCGACGTCCTAGGCCTACGTACCCCCTTTGTGCAATGGGGAATTCAAAGTCAACGTAGTTCGGACCAAGGTCTTTTTGTGTTTTTTATGAGCGACGTTAAGTCCGCGTCCGACAGTTAGGGTCGATGCCTGTTTACGACTCAGACGGAAGGTAACGTGTCCTTTTTGAAAATAGCCTTTAGATTGACAATCCCGAAGGACAAAAAAGTTTGAAGTTGGTTTGTGTTTTTAAGGACAGAAGTGGTTTAAGTTAGTCTATAAGTTGCATTGCACCAAAGTCTAGGGCACAGGGGCAATTACTTAACGCATCGTCCCAAGACAGGACGCTCGCTAAGCACTCTAGAAAGATGAGAGGAAGCCCCTCATTTCTCATTCCCCACGCTTAAGGCTCGTGCGCAATACACTTGATACTCATTAAGTGTTTTAAAGAAATTTGAGATGAGAAGAGAGAAGACACAAGGGTAACTCTAAAGGGGACTATGAGTCCTAAAGTTATCATGCATGGGTGACCTACGGTTAGTGAGGTTTGATGACAACCTAAACCTAAAGGAAAGAGATGAGAGAAGGAAAGAGTAAGGGTGACCATGGATACTTATCCATACCCTTAAATAACTTACCTTAGTCCCTGCATAAAAGGTTAGTACGAAATGGACATAAATAATATCAAGGCAAGAGAAAATCAAACAATGGCAAACAATAGTGATAATAATCCAAACATGAACTCAGAAATTAGAGAAACAACCCCAAAGCAAATGGCACAAGTGCCTTTTCAAACAGATAATCAGATGTGGTCAGAAATAGGCATATAAGAAGATCTCAAGTGAAAGCCAATCAAATAATTATAGAAATAACTCCTAAAATTCCCAAATTAAACATCAATATTATTTAATCAGAGATAAAGCAAATATCAAAAATCCCTGCAAAAAATCAAGATATTAGTCATTCAAACAATTGGGCAAAGCTCAGGGGAGAAATAGGGTTCAATGAGCCAAAGAGAAGGACCAAAATGCAATATGAAATAAATTTAAAAATGAAAGAAAAATATTTTGATGCATTTTTGAATGTTAGTGAATGAAAGCAAAAGGAACAGATTAAAAATAATTTACGGATGCAGAGAAATAAAATAAACAAAATTAGGTATGCATTATATGGGTAATTCAAAAAGAAAATTGACTAAATAATAAATTTAGATGATGAAAAATAAAATAAAAATAAAAATAAAATTTGTAAAAATTTTGTAAAATAATAGAAATGATGCATGAATTTTATTGGGATTTTTTGATGCAATTATGTATTTTTAAAAAATTAAAAATGAAATATGATAATTAAAATTAAAATTAAAATGAAATAAATGGTATGGGGTGCGTTTAGTAAAGAAAATGCGTTGGAATTGAGACATGGACTAAAGATGGGGGGTGCGAATAGCAGCCCAGCCCAATGATTAATCAGAAAAAAAAAGGAAGGGTGTACGCATGTGACCTAGTCAACTGGGTTGACTGCTTACCTGCCTTGGGATCAATCCAACGTCTCTGAACAAGTCAATGCAAATGAAAAGTATACAAAATGGAATAATGTGATTGTACGTACACGATAAGTTCAGTGGGGTAATAAACATGGGATTATTAATTAAAATTCAGAAAAAAAATAAAAAACGAAACACATGGCGCGATCTGAGCCGTTGGATGAAGAGAATGAAGGGCCAAGATTGTGTCTTCTCCGTCCAGCCACCCTGCCTCGCCGGACCGCCACAGTCGCCGGAGCCCTAGCTCCGGCCGCCCCTTTGCTTCACCTGCAGATCAAAAATTGCCCAGAAAACACGCACCCATATACCATTCCGACCAGATTTTCGCAAGGATTTCGAATGTGCACTCCAAATTCATAAACAACCAATATTTAATGAAAAACGAAAAGATTAAGGTTAGGGCATAAAACTTCAAACGCACATAACAAGCCATACACACGTCCATATTCAAAACCAATTATATCAGCATGATCACTGACAATCACACAACAACATACACGTAAAAAATTCAAGTTTCATGACCACAAAAAAAACCACCAACCTGAGATGGTGTAACTCTAATCTTTGCTTTTGGCTGCGAATAGTGGTTGGGTTGTGTTCTAGAGATCACCAGGAGAAGGTTTGTGGAAGAACTTTGAAGAAACTCCTTGTTCATTGAGAGATCCAATGAATTCAAGAATTAGGGTTCAAGTTGTTATTCTCCTCCAAATGCACGTGAATGAACCCTAACCAGTGCATGAATGAGCTTATATAGACTAGGGTTTGCCACTGATAATGAATTGGGCTTGGGTGATTACTCGTTTAGTGAGTTTGGGTGATTTTTAGAAAATTGCATAATGTGAATTACACCTCTCTCCATGCATGTACACTCAAGAAATCCATGATGGATCACCCATATGTGAATTGCTAATTACACCACAATTGAACTTGGGCCTTGCAAACAATTGATTCATGAGTTTTTTGATGACTTGGCTTTTTGAATAATGGAAAATAAGTGAATAATAACCCATGAAACCACTTGATTAAAAATCCAAAAATGCTCCTTAGGGATTGTTGTTGGATGTTGGAACATTTCTTGAAGCAATGGAATTAATCATAGGTCCATATGTCCCAAAATCTAAAAGTTGTGAAAATGAAACCCTAAAAACCACTTTGCCTTCTTTTGACCATAAGTTGAGTTTCACAAATGATATGGAGACCCACTAGAACTTGTTGGAAAGAGGAGAAAAAGATCTTCAACTTTCATGTTGGAGAAAAATTCATTTGAAGCTTTCTTGATGATGAAAAGTCAAGTTGAATGCAGTGCAGGACCTTGCCCAAAAGGGAAACTTTCAAATTATAGGTCATTTCCAAATTTAGTAACTTTTGCACCAACTCCTGATTTTTGATGAATGGCATGAAACTTGACTCTTGATGACCATATGAGGATATGAGACCTTGAAAACCTTGGAGAGAACCTCAAAATTCCACAATTGACTTCTCCTCTCACTGTTGACTTTCACCTGATTCTCAATCTTCTGATCAATTAAAATCCTCTTGGACCAAACTAATGGACAACCTCCCATCCCTAGATACTTAGAGACCCAAGGAATACCATGGAATCAAGTCTTTCCCAAAAAATCAGAAATAAACCGACTTTATGGCAAACCCTAGTTTTGGTACCCTCAGTCTAGGAGGAAATAGCACAGTCTCCAAATCCAAATTCCTCTGAATATGATGTGTATCCTCTCCAACAAAGATAAGATATGCCATTTGGTGATGATGAAAACCCAAGGAGCTTGCCCATTGGAGCAATAAACCCAAGAATTTCAAAACCCTAATTCATGCACTGGTTAGGAGAGAGTGATCCACTTGAGATCCCTTGCCACTTGTGAACTCTTGATGATGTGATAGACCAGATAGGACCTTCTTGAACTGCCTCAAGCACCTTGACCCCATGCTAATGATATGCATACTCGATAATGTAAAAAATGAAATGAAACATAAGCCAGTTAGTAATAAAGTACGGAGAGAAAATTTTGGGGTGCAACACCTGGGTAATGGGCTTATCTCTCAGAAATCCCAACCTGCCAAACAGAAAATCCAGTACAGCACAGCACAGTCCAGCGTAATAATGAAATACAATGCCATAAATGCGGTAAATACAATAAAACAGTAAAATAAAGCATCACAATAAACACCTAATGAAAAAAAAAACAACCAAGCGCTAGGATTGACTCGCAAAAAGGGATGGACCAGCATGTCGTCAACAATCCATTTCATTATCCCCAGCAGAGTCGCCAGCTGTCGCTACCGGGATTTTCATCCAAGTACAAATGAGAAAGTGGCGCGAAAACAGAGTTGCCAGCAATGTGTATTTATCCCAAGAGAGGGAAAGGTAAAACTGTATAAACCTTAGGGAAAGGAAAAGCATGGTCTCGCGACCAAGAGAAACGGGTAAGGGATTCGGTTACACGAGGGGAAGGTGATAGCACCCCCACGCATCCATCGTACTCGACGGGATCCACGCTTGTTGTCTCGATCAAAGGGTGTTGTCATCTGGAGCTCCACAGCTATTGGAAACGAGAAGGAATGGGAACAGAAAAGAGCAAAGAAACGGGGGAGAAAAGAAAAAGAAGTGACTCGATAGGACATCGCTCGTCCTATGCCTAAGTATTCCCTCGTGCAATGGGAAAGTCAGAGTCAACGTAGTTCAGACAAACTACGGGGGGAGGTTGATCGCCAAGACATCGTCGTCTCGTGCCTACGTATCCTCAATCTAACCAGAAGGAGGAAATCATAGCAGTCGTAGTTCGACCTAACAAGGTCTTAGTGTTTTTTATGAGCGACGTTAAGTTCGCGTCCGGCAGTTAGGGTCGATGCCTGTTTGCGACGAGACGGAAGTAACGTGCCCTTTTCTGAAAATAGGTTTGAAACTGAACAATCCCGAAGGATAAAAAAAGGTTTGAGTTTGTTTTTGTGTTTTTTAGACAGAAGTGGATCGAGTTAGTTCGTAACTTACATTGCACCAAAGTCTACCATGCGGGAACGAGTGAGTCGCATGGTCGCCCCCAAATGGGACGTATGCTACACACTCTAGAAGAGGAGGGGAAACCCATCGTTTTTCATTTCCTACACTTAAGGCTCGAGCGCAATATACGTTAACCTTTATTATGTGTCTTAGAAAGATTATGAGATGAGAAGAGAAGACTCAAGGAAAAAGAAAATACTAAGGGGAAACTAATCCTAATGTTATCATGCAAAGGTGGCCCTAAGGTCAAGGTAAGAAGGAGAACAACTACCTAAGTTAGCATGCAAAACGAAATCTTAATGCTAATCCTACGCTAAGCTTAATCAAAAATTAAGTTGGACTAGGTAGCCCTAAGGGAGAAAATCCAAGACTTAAACAAGTCTTGAGATTCAAGGGAAGAGAAAAAGTGAAAGAGATCCAGCACACATACAAGATAGTTTTCAACAGCACACACTCAGCACAAAAGGAGTTGTAAAAGCCAAACAGCAGCACATACAACAGCACATATGCACATAAACAGCAGTAGAAAAATAGGGCAGCATGCATTCAAAAATGATTCACTCATGGAAAAGCAAACATGCATCAAGCATTACATATTCTTTAGTCAAACATGATCACAATCATACCACAAACCATGGTAAAAAACTCTTGAAATCATCATGAAAGAATGCATATCATTTGGTACATGAACAAGTTGAAACAAGTGTGCACCTCAATGAAAGGAAAAGTGAACAAGCATGCACATAACAATCCCAGCATCACAAGCATCAATCAATAATTAACACGCTCAAGGAGTGTGTGTTATGTGTTCATTACATCAAGAACGCAACAACGCAAACATGCTCATAAATGATAAAAGTCCAAGAGTCACGTGTCGGAAAATTGTGTACATACAATGGTGTGAAGTGCAATAGCATCAAAACAGTCATGAAACATGTATCATATCAATCCATGAAGTTTAGAAATGAAACGGGATTGAAACATGCTCAAAAATACGTAAAAACACACTCTGCATCAGTGTTAATCAGTTAACCAGTTACAACTCGTTTTGGTTAACCGATTAACAGCTCCCCTTTACACAAAAATACACTGGTTAACCGATTAACCAAAATGATCTGGTTTTGGTTAATCGGTTAACACTGTTATGACAGCAAAAAAACAATTTGAAAAATCACTTCCAACAGCAAAATCACTTAGGCAATCATCTCCAATGATCATGTAATCAACAATGCAAGAAAATTAAACTCAAATACAGTATTCAAACATAATCTAGATCTAATAATCATCAACATCAAGAATCAAATTCAAGAAAATGGATCAAAACACATCAAAAGTCATGGATCTACATTGTATAAGTTGAAATTAAGCTAAATTAAGTATGGATCTGAAATTAACCAACCTACAAAGCTGAGATTTGCTTTGGTGATTTGTGAATGAAAATTGGTGGATCCAAACAAGAAAACCAGAGATCTATGAAGCTTTACCAAGGAAACTTGAAGATTCAAGCAAGAACACTTCAAATAAGCAAAAGCTCCTCCAAAAGTGATTCCAAAAGCTTACTCCAAGATCCAAATCAGTAGCTACTGCAGAATTGAACCAAGAATGAGGATGTGATAGAGGTTTAGCTCAAGAATTCACAAATTCCAATGAAGAATTTGTGAATCTATGAATATGGAGCTTTGAGTGTGGTTGAAGATGAAGATGGAGAATGAAAAAGTGCGAGAGAATTGAGAGCAAATTCTGAAAAATTAGAGTGAAAAAAATGATCTAGGTCCCTAGAGGTTTCGAATTCATGAGATTAAATAACCCCTAGGTTAGGAGTTAAGTTTGGGTTTGGAGTGAGGTTAAGTGGGTGGAATTTGGGGTGAAAAATAAATTAGGAAAGGAAAATGTGGAATTAGAGTGGAAAGAATTTAAATTTTTGAATGGAAAATCATACTCTCTAGATCCTTCTATTGGTGTGAAAATGAAATTGGTGATTAAAATTTGAATCTAAAAAAATGCAGTGCTGAACAATGAGCTGTTTGGGCAAATTTCGCCATGGTTAATCGATTACCCAATGTGTTAATCGGTTAACACAAGGAAAATTTCAATTCTTGCGCCTTTTGGAGGGAAACTTGGAGAATGGCTTGGTTCCACCTGCTCTGAGCCATGTTAGACCTCTGAAACTTGCCATTTGATATTAGCACTGAAACACACTTGAAATATGCTGTGAATTTCATTTCGTACTCAGAATACTGCTGAAAATAATCGTCTGGTGCTAAATCACTGATCAAAAAGAGAGTGCCGGAGCTTCTGACCATCAAATCATCTAATGAACAAAATAAATGCTCAAAAAGACTTTGAAAGCTATCTGCTTGGCCCTAAACACTGTTGGAATTCCTTCTGAACTGGATGAGCTGCTGAAGCACGAGAAAATACCTTGATCCCATGCTATGAACCAGATGATATGCAAACATGATTATGCAAAAATGAAATGAAACATAAGCCATTTAGAGTTAAAACATGAGGGAAAATTTTGGGGTGCTACAAGGGCATTCAGAAAATATCCAGCACAACGATGAATCTGCAAACATTTTGGGGCACCTTTTATTACAAGGTAATGCCATTCGGTTTGAAGAACGCCGGGGCAACCTATCAAAGGGCCATGACAACTCTGTTTCACGACATGATACACAAAGAAATATAAGTGTATGTCGATGATATGATTGCCAAATCTAAAACAGAAGAGGAGCATATGACCCACCTGTCAAAGTTATTCGAGCGCCTGAGAAAGTACAAACTCCGCTTGAATCCCAACAAATGCAAATTCGGTGTCCGCTCAGGAAAAATGCTAGGGTTCATCATCAGCCAGAAAGGAATTGAGGTCGATCCTGACAAAGTCAAGGCCATTCAAGAAATGCCTTCTCCAAAGACTGAAAAACAAGTCAGAGGATTCCTAGGACGTTTGAATTACATTTCCAGATTTATATTCCTCATGACCGCGATATGCACACCAATCTTCAAATTACTCAAAAAGAATCAGGACTGCGTATGGACAGAAGACTGCCAAACTGCCTTTGACAGTATTAAAGAGTATCTGTTGAATCCACCTATCCTATCACCTCTAGTAAAGTGAAAACCACTGATCATCTACCTAACAGTCTTGGAAGACTCAATGGGTTGTGTACTTGGCCAACAAGACGAAACAAAAAGAAAAGAGTCTGCCCCCTACTACTTAAGCAAAAAATTCACAGACTGTGAAACTCGGTACACTATGCTCGAGAAAACCTGTTGTGCTCTGGCTTGGGCAGCCAAAAGTTTTCGCCAGTACATGATTTGTCACACTACTTGGTTAATCTGCGAAATGGATCCAATCAAGTACGTCTTTAAAAAGCCTGCACTCACGGGAAGGATCGCCTGTTGGCAGATGTTGTTATCAGAATATGACATCAAGTACCATGCTCAGAAAGTTGTCAAAGGAAGTATTTTAGCTGATCATTTGGCTCATCAATCGATTGACAATCAAGAATCAGTCAGATTTGATTTCCCCGACGAAGATGTCATGTATCTAAAAATGAAAGATTGCGATGAATCACTACCCAGTGAAGGGCCAGAACCAGGTTCCCAATGGGGACTAATCTTTGATGGAGCTGTCAACAATTATGGAAATGGAATTGGGGCAATCATCATATCACCTCAGGGTACCCACATTCCTTTCACTACTAGACTGACATTCAAGTGCACAAACAACGAGGCCGAATACGAAGCTTGTATCATGGGTCTTGAAGAAGCAATCGACTTGAGAATTAAGAGCTTGGATGTGTATGGAGACTTAGCCCTGGTTATCGATCAAATCAAAGGAGATTGGAACACATACCAATCAGGACTGATTCCTTACAAAGACTACGCGAGAAGGTTGTTACCATTCTTTAACAGAATCGAGTTTCACCATATCCCTCATGAAGAGAATCACATGGCTGATGCATTAGCCACTCTCTCCTCTATGATTAGTGTAGGCCAATGGAACAACGTACCTAAGATTGACATAATGCGCCTGGAACGGCCCTCTTTCATCTTCTCGATTGAAGCAGTCATAGACGACAAACCTTGGTATCATGATATTAAATGCTTCCTTCAAAAACAAGAGTACCCACCTGGGGCATCCAGAAAAGACAGAAAGACTCTCAGGAGACTGGCGGGCAGTTTCTTTCTGAGCGGTGATACACTCTATAAGAGAAACTTTGACATGGTCTTGCTCCGATGCGTAGACGGACCAGAAGCAAACATGTTGATGAACGAGATTCACGAAGGATCCTTTGGCACTCATGCCAACAGACACACAATAGCGAGAAAAATTCTGAGAGCAGGCTACTATTCGCTGACAATGGAATCCGATTGCTACAAGTACATGAGGAGATGTCACAAGTGTCAAATATACTCAGACAAAATCCATGTACCGCCAATGCATCTCAAAGTTCTCTCTTCCCCATGGCCTTTTTCTATATAGGGAATCGAAATGATTGGTATGATCGAACCCAGAGCTTCAAACGGACATCGGTTCATTCTAGTAGCCATTGACTACTTCACCAAGTGGGTCGAAGCAGCGTCATACACCAATGTAACCCGACAAGTCGTGGTCCGCTTTATCAAAAACAATCTAATCTGCCGTTATAGTGTTCCAAGCCAGATCATTACTAATAATGGATCTAACTTAAACAACAAGATGATGAAGGAGTTATGTGCTGAGTTCTAGACCGAACACCATAATTCATCTCCCTATCGACCTAAGATGAATGGAGCGGTAGAAGCGGCTAACAAGAACATCAAGATGATCGTTCAAAAGATGGTTGTAACCTACAAAGACTGGCACGAGATGCTACCCTTTGCTCTTCACGGTTATCGTACATCTATTCGTACTTCAACAGAGGCAACCCTTTTCTCTCTAGTATATGGCATGGAGGCAGTGCTCGCCATAGAAGTAGAGATGCCATCAATCAGGGTATTGATGGAAGCTAAGCTAACGGAAGCTGAATGGTGTCAAAGTCGACACGATGAACTGAACCTAATCTAAGAAAAATGAATAACGGCACTATGCCATGGTCAGTTATATCAACAAAGAATGAAGAAAGCGTTTGACAAAAAGGTCTGACCTCGCGTCTTCTGAAAAGGAGACCTTGTGCTCAAGAAGATACAAACAATCCTCACTGACTCCCGGGGCAAATGGACTCTGAATTATGACGGCCCCTATGTGGTCAAGAAAGCCTTCTCAGGCGGCGCCTTGAGACTCGTAACCATGGATGGAGAGGAATTTGCCTACCCCACGAATGTTGACGTAGTCAAGAAATACTTCGCCTAAACAAAAAAAAAAGTCTTGGCGGATTGAAAACCCGAAAGGGCGGTCCAGGAAAAAGTTAGAGATATAAGTAAAAATCATCCCGATGGATTGGAAATCTCAAAGTACAATTCAGGAAAAAGTTTGGGATTCATGGCAAGTAACTATGTCCGACGAGGTTAAATCCCCAGCGGTAACACTGTTCGTCGAAAAAATTCCAGTCAAGGTCATCTTCGACAAAAGCTCAGGATGTCCAAAATTCAAAGTTGGTAGAAGGATAGCGGTCGTTATGTTTCAATGTATCCCTTTTCCCTTAAACTACCATTTTCTAACTTTGTAAATACTCTAAGGGATCACGCGCTTGGCTGATTTCCATCCTATCAATAAAATTTAAAAATTGCCGCTCAGATTTGTCCACCTCTTGAGGAAAAAGAGATGACAAAGATTTTCTTAAAGACCTTAAGCTCATTTTACTACAACAGAATGGTTGCCAGTGCGCCCAGTGACTTTACCGAAATGGTCGGTATAGGAGTCCGTCTCGAGGAAGCCATTCGAGAAGGACGTCTAGTCAAAGATACTGGGTCAACAAGTGGTAGTAAGAAATACGGTAGTACTCTCCCTAAGAAAAAGGAGCAAGATATTGGGAATATCTCTCTCGAAAAGCAAAGGTGTCGGTACCAACCGGTGGTAGCTGTAACTCCTGATGTCAACTCTGCGCCTATGTATCAACCTCGGGTTGCGCAGAACCAACCTAATCAACAGCAATTTTAGAAAAGGACACAGCAGCCTCTTCAGCAGGCTCGTCCTCCATACAAAAACAATTGTACAACATGACCACCTGGGTTTGACCCCATACCTGTGTCGTATGCAGAACTATTTCCGTTACTACTGGCTAAGGGACATGTCCAGACAAAGTCTCCTCTTACAGTACCAGAAAATCCGCCTTTTTGGTTTAAGGTGGATCAGACTTGCCCTTACCATCAAGGAGGACCAGGGCATAACATAGAGAACTGTCTCAGTTTCAAGTTCGATGTGAAAAAGCTTGTTAGGAGCGGGGTCTTATCTTTCAAAGATACGAATCCGAATGTTCTCACGAACCCGCTGCCTCAACACGAGAAAGCTGCAGTTAATTTCATAGAAGGAGAGTCGAGCAACGTCTATCAAATTCATGATGTACTCTTATTGAAAACCAACTTGGTTAAGATGCATTATAGACAGAGTGGATATGGCCATGTGCCACCTCATAATTATCACCAGTGTGATATCTGCTCTAAAAACAATCGGGGATGTTATGTAGTGCAATCAGCTTTACAGGAACAGATGGATCTCGGATGGATCTAGGAGCACCGAGTTCGTGGAGTTAACATGGTTTATATGAACTCCAACATCATTCAAAACCACGACATCCGTGCAATGAATGTCAACTTGGTGGCAATGCACTCAAGGCAAAGCCAGTATCCTAATCTTCCACGGCATGATTATAGTTCCTGTTTGACTTGCTTGGTAAACAAACAAGGATGCTCTTTTGTACAAGAGGCCCTCCAGCGTCAGATGGATCTTGGATGGATCCAAGACTACCATGATAGGAATCATTATCAGATCAACATGATTCAAATCTTTGATATTCGCTTGATGAATGTCAGCCTGGTGGAGTTACACGCTACGCAAGTCAAGCTCGACTTTCTCACTTCACATGATTATCAGAGCTGTAAAGCGGGTTGCAAAAATGATCAAGGTTGTGCCCTTGTCCAGGAAACACTTTAGCACTTCTTGAACCATTGGTGGCTTCTATTCTATATGGATGAAGACACCCAGCAAATTAGTATTACTAACAGAAATCCTACTAGATATCAAAGTCAGGATGTTCAGTCAATGGAGACAGACCTCGTCAGGTTACAATGTATTCAAAGTGGACGTGGCCAGGTGCCACTACACAACTATGAGAGGTGTGGAGTTTGCTCAGTGAATAATCAAGGATGCTACCTCGTGCGAGCAGCCCTTCAATGTCAGTTGGACCACATGGAGATTCAACCATGCTCAAGTTCTGGACCAGTCAACTATCTCGTTGATCAAATCGAGGACGTTGTCATAATCTGTGATCATCAGAGGGCTAGGGATGTTTGTGCCATCATCCCTCTACTTGACGAATCGAGAGTTCCAAACCGGGAACGGATCAAAATTACTTACGATGGTCAGAAGAATCAGAAGGTTCCCATAGTCATCTATCTACCGGGACCACTACCGTATGAATCAACTAAGGCTATCCCTTACACGTATGGTGCAACAACAGTTGAGAACAGAAAGGAAATTCCGTTACCTCCGTCGTGAATATTGCAGACATCAGTCGAGTAACACGGAGCGGTCGAATCTTCAACAGAGGAGTTGGAGAACCTGACAAAGAAAAGGAATTTCAGACAGAAGTTCCCAATCCACTGGTCGGTCAATCCAGTAATCCCGACCTTTCAAAGAACAACGATGAGATGTTAAAGATCATCCAAAGGAGTGAATACAATATTGTTGATCAACTGTTACAGACTCCTTCAAAGATTTCGGTATTATCACTGTTACTTAGTTCAGAAGCGCACAGGGAGGCTCTACAGAAAGTCTTGGAGCAGGCCTTTATGGAACAGGATGTAACAATCAGACAGTTCGATAGCATTGTCTCTAACATCACTTCCTGCAATAACTTGGGATTTAGTGATGAGGAATTACCTGAAGAGGGTCGCCTTCATAACATGGCGCTCAATATTACAGTTAACTACCAGGACGATGCTTTAGCCCACATACTGGTAGACACAGGGTCAGCCCTAAATGTTATGTCAAAGTCCACTTTGATGCAATTATCATTCAAAGGCCCTCCGATGAGAACCAGGGAAGTCGTCGTCAAAGCATTTGACGGATCCAGAAAAATAGTTATCGGCGAAGTTGACCTTCCCATAACTATCGGTCCTCGCACTTTCCAAGTCACTTTCCAGGTCATGGACATCCGGGCAACTTACAGTTATTTATTAGGAAGACCTTGGATACATCAGGCTGGGGCAGTCACTTCAACCCTTCACCAGAAGCTAAAGTTCGTCCAGAACGACCAACTCGTCACAGTCTATGGAAAATAGGCTTTTCTCGTAAGAAATTTATCGTCATCCACTTATGTAGAACCGGAGGGGGCAATCGGAACTCAGTTCCAAGCACTTTCGCTACACAAGGACAGTCAATCCGAAGAGGGAACTTTGATTTCCTCGTACAAAGATGCTACCCAAGCAGTCGAAAGTACCAATACAATAGGATGGGGGCAGTTTGTCATTCCTACTAACAATAAAACAAAGAAGGGTCTTGGTTTTTCTGCAACCTATACCCAGACAGCTACTAATGAAAGCTTTCATCCCATTCAGAACTTCTTCCACAGTGGAGGTTTCCATCAACCGGTGACTCAAGAAGTGCATACCATCAATGAAGATGATTCATCCGATACGGAGGAAGAGTGGAGGTCCTATCTCAACGAGGACGGTTATATGTCTCAGGACGAAACGCAGACTCCCTTTTGCATTCCCACACAGAGCACGAGATTTATACCCCGGTCAGATGTCAAAATGATATATGGAGAATACGATCCGGAAGGATGTCGTGCTCCGCTAAACTCATTGGAGGAGGACACTCTAATGAAAGACAACTTCGACCACGGCTATTATGGCCTGATGGATGGCCTGCCAATGTGGCAGCCTTACCCAGGAGACTTGGGGCAAGAAAGCAGCCAACAATGAAAATCAGCTGAGCATCATTAAAAAGAATACATGCGTCCCCACCATGTCATGGGATCAACACCCAGGTTATCCTGAAAATACTTAGCACGACGATGAATTTGCTACGTTTGTAGGACTAGAATTCATTAACTATGCTTTCCCCGAGGTCAACGTCATCGAGAGAGATGACTCCTCCAGTTCTGAAGAAGTGTGGGACACCTTGGGACAACCAAGTGGAAAATTCGACTACTTGGTCAAGTACACCGCTCCTGAAAGCTCTCGTATCAGGCTTGAACACATTCAGCCAACTGGATGGGGAGATACAGCTGAGAGTACAAATACTATGCAAAATACAACAGAGGAATCCTCCTAAGACAACTCTGCTTGGGAGACAGATTCCAATGATCCTGCTCCACCACAAATCAGCATCATTTCTGAAGACAAATCAAGGAAGGTACCAGACTTTGTGATTCACCGAGGAGTTCGCCGCCAATGGGTTACTGTCGATGTTTCGAAGATCGTTCATAAGTCAAAGTAATGGTCCTCTTTAACCTTTCACCCTGCCCAGGTGAAACGGATGTTTTGATAGGGCTCGCTTTCTGTAAATTTTCCCTCTTCGCTTCGCCCAAAGCGACTGAGCTTTGTTTTATAGGGCTGTAGTTTCAAGATTCGACTTGTTCATTAATAAAATAACGTCGTTCTGTAATTTCCGCATTAATTGCTGTTTTCTCTTTTTGCTTTTCTTAGAAAATGGTAATCCTAAAAAACAAATCAATAATAAAAAACAAGCAGTAAATAAATACACTACACACACTTTTGCATTCTCTCTATCTCTTCTAAACACGAATCATCACGTCATGCAGATTGCTTGTTTTAAACCCTGTTGAAACATACGATCCAATGCCTTATCCCAACTTTGAATTCCCGATATTTGGGGCTGAAGAAGAAGTTGACAATGAAATTCCAGAAGAGATCTCCCGACTACTCAGACAAGAGGAAAGGTCCATTGAGCCTCACAAAGAGCCGTTGGAAACGGTTAACTTGGGTTCAGAAGAAGAGAGAAAAGAAATCAGGATTGGGGCACTGCTCAGTCCAACTGCCAAGGAGAGTTTGACAAAGCTTCTCAGAGAATATCCCGATGTGTTCTCTTGGACCTATCAGGATATGCCAGGGTTGGATACCAGCATCGTGGAACATCATCTACCATTAAGATCGGAATGTCCGCCAGTAAAACAAAGGTTGAGACGGACTTACCTGGACATGGCCATCAAAATCAAGGAGGAGGTACAGAAACAGATTGACGCGGGCTTCCTCGCTACATCAGAATATCCTCAATGGTTAGCCAACATTGTACCCGTTCCGAAAAAGGACGAAACCATCTGAATTTGTGTCGACTACAGAGATCTAAACAAGGCTAGTCCAAAGGACGACTTTCCTTTACCACACATCGACATGCTGGTAGACAGTACAGCAATGTTCAAAGTTTTCTTCTTCATGGATGGATTCTCGGGCTATAACTAGATTAAAATAGCGCCGAAAGACATGGAGAAAACTTCATTCATTACCTTATGGGGTACTTTTTGTTATAAGGTAATGCCATTCAGTTTGAAGAACGCCGGGGCAACCTATCAAAGGGCCATGACTACTCTGTTTCATGACATGATACACAAGGAAATCGAGGTATATGTCGATGATATGATTGCCAAATCTAAAACAGAAGAGGAGCATGTGACCCACCTGTCAAAACTATTTGAGCGGTTGAGAAACTACAAACTCCGCTTGAATCCCAACAAGTGCACATTTGGTGTCCGATCAGGGAAACTCTTAGGGTTCATCGTCAGCCAGAAAGGAATTGAGGTTGATCCTGACAAGGTCTAGGCCATTCAAGAAATGCCTTCTACGAAAACTAAAAAACAAGTGAGAGGATTCCTGGGACGTTTGGATTATATTTCCAGATTCATATTCCTCATGACCGCGACATGCGCACCGATTTTCAAATTACTCAAAAAGAACCAGGATTGCGTTTGGACAGAAGACTGCCAAACCGCCTTCGATAGTATTAAGGAATATCTGTTGAATCCTCCGATTCTATGACCTCTAGTGGAAGGAAGACCACTGATCATCTACTTAACAGTCATAGAGGACTCAATGGGTTGTGTACTTGGCCAACAAGATGAAACAAAAAGGAAAGAGTCAGCCATCTACTATCTGAGCAAGAAGTTCACCGACTGCGAGACTCGGTACACTATGCTTGTGAAAACTTGCTGCGCTTTGGCTTGGGCTGCCAAACGTCTTCGCCAGTACATGATTCGCCATACTACTTGGTTGATCTCAGAAATGGATCCAATCAAGTATGTCTTTGAAAAGCCTGCTCTCACGGGAAGGATTGCCCATTGGCAGATGTTGTTATCAGAATATGACATAGAATACCGCGCTCAGAAAGCTGTTAAAGAAAGTATTTTAGCCGATCATTTGGCTCATCAACTGATTGACGATCAGGAATCAATCGGGTTTAACTTCCCAGATGAAGATGTCATGTATTTGAAAATGAAAGACCGCGATGAACCGCTACCCAGTGAAGGGCCAGAACCAGGTTCCCAATGGGGACTTATCTTTGACGGAGATGTCAATCATTATGGAAATGGAATTGGGGCAATCATTATAACACCTCAGGGTACCCACATTCCTTTCACCGCCCGAATAACATTCAAGTGCACAAACAACGAGGCCGAATACGAAGCTTGTATCATGGGTCTCGAAGAAGCGATCGACCTAAGGATCAAAAACTTGGATGTATATGGCGACTCAGCCCTGGTTATCAATCAGATCAAAGGAGATTGGAACACTTACCAATCAGGACCGATTCCTTACAAAGATTACGCGAAAAGGTTGCTACCTTTCTTCAATAGAATCGAGTTTCATCACATCCCTCGTGAAGAGAATCACATGGCTGATGCATTAGCCACTCTCTCTTCCATGATTAGTGTAGGTCAATGGAGTGACTTACCTAAGAATGACATAATGCTCCTTGAAAGGCCCGCTTACATCTTCATGATTGAAGCAGTCATAGACGACAAACCTTGGTATCACGATATCAAATGCTTCCTTCAGAAATAAGAGTACCCATTTGGGGCATCCAGAAAAGACAGGAAAACCCTCAGAAGATTGGCAGGAAACTTCTTCCTGAGCGGTGATACCCTCTATAAGCGGAATTTTGACATGGTGTTGCTTCGATGCGTCGACATACCAGAAGCAGACACACAATGGCGAGAAAAATTCTAAGAGCAGGGTACTATTGGTTGACCATGGAATCTGACTGCTACAAGTACATGAGGAGGTGTCATAAGTGTCAGATATACTCTGACAAGATCCATGTACCACCAACACATCTCAAAGTTCTCTCTTGCCCATGGCCTTTTTCCATATGGGGAATCGACATGATTGGCATGATCGAACCTAAGGCTTCAAATGGACATCGGTTCATCTTGGTAGCCATTGATTACATCACCAAGTGGGTCGAAGCAGCGTCATACGCCAATATAACCCGACAAGTCATGGTCCGCTTTATCAAAAATAATATCATCTACCGTTATGGTGTTCCGAGCTAGATCATTACGGATAATGGATCTAACTTGAACAATAAGTTGATGAAAGAGTTATGTGTTGAGTTCAAGATCTAACACCATAACTCATCTCCCTACCGACCCAAGATGGATGGAGCGGTAGAAACGGCTAACAAGAATATCAAAAAGATTGTTCAGAAGATGGTCTTAACCTATAATGATTGGCACAAGATGTTACCCTTTTCTCTTCAAGGTTATCGCACATCCGTCCGCACTTCAACAAGGGCAAACCCTTTCTCTCTAGTATATGGCATGGAAGCAGTGCTCCCCATAGAAGTAGAGATCCCATCAATCCGGGTATTGATGGAAGCTAAGCTTACAGAAGCTGAATGGTGTCAAAGTCGACACGATGAACTGAATCTGATCGAAGAAAAGAGAATAACGGCACTATGCCATGATCAGTTGTATCAGCAAGGAATGAAGAAAGCATTCGACAAAAAGGTTCGACAGCAGTTAACCATCCATCGAAAGAAAACTCCAGTCAAGGTCATCTTCGACGGAAGCTCAGGATGCCTAGAATTCAAAGTTGGTAGAAGAATAGCAGTCGTTATGTTTCAATGTAGCCCTTTTCCCTTAAATTACCATTTTCTAACTTTGTAAATACTCCATTGAATCACGTGCTTGGCTGATTTCCATCCTATCAATAAAATTTGAGCCCAGGTACTTTTGTTTATAATTCTCATTTGTTTTAGCTTTACAGAACGACGTTTTAATATGATCAACGATTCTTGAAATAAAACAAAAATGAATTTACTTGTCAAATTTTTCTGCTTTTAAAATAAAGATGGCAATTTATTTTGACTGTTGAACATCGAAAGAACATCGACCGCTTCTCCAGAAGTAATCGAACCTCAAAGTGCAGAATCAAAGTACTCCTTCTAAACCAGTGCACCTGAATGAAGGATCCACTGTGTCAGAGACCGGGTTTCTTCTGACACACACCCCCTCAGCAGAGTTCTTGTCTCCTAAGCCCGACCAACGGTTTTCCCCAAGAGGATCATCTCTCCTAAGCAAGGCAGGATTGCTATCTTGAACCAATGATACTTTTCATCTCCCACTGTGGCCGAGTATCCAGTCGTGCTCATTCATTAAGTCTGTATGTCTTGTCAGTTTTGTCAGCATATACATACATACATACATCATGCATTATTATTTTACATGCATATCTGTAAGTTATTGTGATTGGCTTAAATTTTGGTAAAACAATGTTAATGTCATGGTTGATGTCTCAACATGAGCTTCTAACATTATTGTTATGTTGGATTAACATTCTGGTTTTGTGAAAGTGTGAAGATGCTGAAGAGTGATATCACATGCGATGTCTTGACATCACTATACCAGAACATTAACACATCAGGTTGTGATGTTGTTAGGGCTGCGCGTATGTCTGGTGATAATGAGATATTCTGTTGAAAAGAATCAGAGATAGCAGGCGAAAATCATGGGCTAGATATATTCTGCTGCAATCATTAGTTTGTTGCTAATTTAATGCAAAAAGATATGGAGAATAATTAAGAGTTAATTATGAAGATTTGATTGAATATTTGATTGAAGATCTATTTAGTAGCAGAATCTGTTGCAGATTGGGAGCAGAAGATTTGATATGATTTGAAGGCCCAAATCCAAGTGGGATTATATTATAAATAAAATGCTTGTAACCTAGAAGAGGCACGGGTCCAAGATATAGATCATTAGGGCTTTGTCTAAGTGAACCACTCGGGTTGTGAGATGGTCACTGTGGTATTACTCAGAAACCTGTAGGTAATGAGTATTGTATTGTTCTTGGAGGAAGCTTGGAAGCAACTCCAAGGTGTGTCATGGAAGTGTGACTTCTAGTTTTCCGTGTTTGTTAAGTTGTTGGTAATCAAGTTGTTGATGCAGTGGCGGTGAAGTTGACTGCTAGACATCATTGCGATGATTGGAAGTGAGATGGAGTCTCTTACCTAGGGAGGACTTAGGTAGAAGGGTCATTGGGTAGTGATTAAATTAGGTAGATTGTCAACTGGTCTGTTGAGTCTGTAATTTGATACTGCTAATAGTGGACTTCCTTCCTGGCTTGGTATGCCCCCAGATGTAGGTTGTTGAACCGAACTGGGTGAACAATCCTTGTGTGTGGTTTATGCGTTACTATTACTATTATTGCCTTGTTCATATAGCAGATTGCGATGTTGTGACATTGCACGAGACATCACACATCTGTACCAGAATTTCAATTAGTATCAGAGCAGGCATCCTGTCTGTTTCTGGATGAGATCTAGGGAAGATACTTTCTGGTTCATGAGCAAGGAAGATAGTTTTGCTGAGTTAAGGACTTGGTCAGCTCATATAGTTGTTTGTGTGATCCCTTGGAGTGAAGGATGGTCTATTCATGACAGGGTACGTATTGGACCTGTCTGTTGTTATCAGGAGTATTGCTGTTGTGAGGTTGATTTGTTGGCACTTGGTTCATGGTGATGGTGTGCAAGGATTATTGAGTAGTGCCTGAAGGTTGTTGAGGAGTTGTTGTGTGTTCCGCTGCAAGGTATCTGATGTAACCCTGGTTGGTTCTTGTATCTCTGGTGGTGAGAGTCTAGGAAGGTATTCTCTTGGAAAGACATTAGGGTTTGGTCTCCTTAGCAGGACATTCTCTGTCGTTGCAAGACAGCTTCAAAGATTCTTGAGGATTAAGTGATTCCTTATGGTGAAAGAAGAGGGTAGAGGCAAAGCAAAAGAGTATCACTGTCAAGTCCTTCATGCGGGAGTGAAGATCTTGATAAGTCATCTCTTAAGCTTAGTTGTGGTTTCATCAAGAAAGAAGCTTAGCTTAATATGTCAATCCTAATGTCTCAACATCACGCTACACCAGCTGTTTATGGTAAAGGCTAAGTCAAAGACCTATCAGATTGTAGCTATTTTAAAAGATCTCAGAAGCTGAGCTTGATTTGTTCTCATGTGTTTCCTCCAAGAGATTTGTGTGGATACAGTCTCCAAAGCCATAACAGTTGATGTCGGAACTGATGTTGAAACATCATTTCATTTCTTTGCTTGCTCAGCCAAAGAAAGTTAGGGGTGCTCATGGTGAAGTATCAGGTCAAGCCTTGCCTAATCTGAAGTGATCAGTGGTGTGGATTAGCAAAAGAGGCGTCAAATGGTGTGGATTAGCAAAAGCCTTGCCTCAAGTCTGCAGGAAAAGGATGTCAGACCAGATCAAATGGTGTTCCTTGTGATAAAAAGCTTGACAACAATTGAGTATTTGTCAGCTTTTGATAAGGTCATGCATTCAACTAATGACAATATACATTGATGGGAGACTATGTATATGTCTGAGGTAAAAGTGTTGGACTGCAGAAGTGTTGAGAATTTATCTTTCTCTATGTGGCTGTTTTGGAAGTATTTTCAAGGGTTAAGCACTTTGGAGTTGAATCAACTGGTGGGGTTGATTGGTTACTATGGAGTATCATCCAAAGAGTCAGGGATGTGTTCGGATTATGAGAGGCAGATTGTGGAATGTTGATGACATCCAACATCTCAAGTCAGACAAGTTGTTGGCCTTAAGGTTGAAAGATATGAAGACATCACATCTTGATGGGTACAGCTTGGATCAGGTTGGAGAATGGTGTTTGCTCTGGTTGTGAAGGTCGAGGATAAGTGGCAGGTATCTCTAGCTTTCTACTGACGGCTCTACTAAGGGAAGTGACTTTCTTTAGTATTGCTATGGGGTAGTCTTGGACTACTTATTCTCTGAAGATTCAGATGTGGTAGGTTTGAAGTCTTTGGAGTTTCTAAGCAGGATGGAGGTTGTCTACTCAAACTTGCTTGTTGAATAAAGTCTATGAGAGCATGGAAATCTGTTTCTGCAAAGGGAGGAGGTTCTTCTGAGTGGCAGAAGGTAGAGCTGAATTCAACAGTTGGATGCTCTGACATCTAGCTTAACATCAGGAGTCTCAGCTGGTGATGTGGCACATCAGCTAATGATAGAGTGATCTACAGTAATGGAATTTATGGATGCTTCAAAAAGATCTATCTCATACAGTTTGCGGGAGCTGTGGTTTGAGAAGATGTTACATGACCATGGCTTAGGGAGTCTAAGTGTGTTTGCTTTTGAGCAAGTGGAACTTGTTACTTGAAGATCAAGTTTCCTTGGTGGATCAAGATATTTTTGTGAGAGTTTTGACAAACGTGAAAAAGTCAAAATGTGGCACTTGATTGTTTTCATATGAGGATTCATGAATGAGGTGATCAAACTGTGGCATCTGGTTGATCTCAGAAGAGGATTCGAAGAATCAAGACAATCAGAGTGTGGCAGCGGGTTATTAGAGCAAGTTACTCTTGGACAGAAGGATGACGAGTTGAAGACTCAAGGTGATTATTCTTCTTGAATGTGGATGAGAGGTTAATACTCTAGTGCTTTGGATTACTATGCAATAGTAAGTCCAGTTGGTGGAGCATATCAAGAATCATGGTGATGATGTCTTGGTGTGTGGTAGATGTTCTAACTTGTGTTGGGACACTATCTGGTTGGATATCCTTGGTGAAGCGTGGTGCCTACATTATGCCTAAGGAGCGTCTACATAGTCATACGGGAGAATGATGAAGTAGAAGGTCTGCCTTGGATGGAAAATGTAGAGAAGACTGAAGTAGATCAGGTATTGATTAATGAAGAGTATGATAGGGAATGACTGCCTTTGGTGAAAGAGACAATGGTACCAAAATGCATGTACTCAGCAAGTGTGCTCAAATGTTCATCTTCATCTAGAGCATTAGTTTATCATGACTGAAGGAGTAGTTGTCTATGGATTCTGCAGCAAAGGTACATATTTTGTGAAGATTGCATGCTGATCAAGAGTGTGAAGAGTGGTTGAATGTTATGACATTAGGTTGCTGGATGACATGTTGGTGTGGACATGAATGGTTCTAGACATGTGAAGCTAATTATTTGAATCTTATGCACACATGCCTCTGAGGAGGAGTCTGACGAGCAGCTGTATCTGTGTCTGGGAGAATATGCTTTTCTCTGCAATTTCTGGAAGAACTCAGTAGGGGTTGTTGTTGATGGGAGATGTCACACTTGTCTAGGTGTGGTTTTAATTCAAAGTAAGAGGACGTGACTTAAAGTATAGTAGAAGGCAGTGTATTTGTGGATGTTTGTGAAGCATTCCTGATAGGATGAATGAAGACTATGTCTGGATCAAGAAGTTCATTCCTGAGAGAAGTTGATCAGCCTGGCAAGATGTGAGTTTTGGAGCATGAGAAGATAACCAATCAAGAGGGAATCATGTGATTTTTGGTTGTTTGAGGATTGAGAATTAAGCGAATGCGTTCAGCAGGTGAGTTGAACAGAGGGTGCGCTCTTGAAGACATGAAGATGAGTCTTATGTTTTCCATTCATTTAAGATGTTTTTCTTGCAAAGGTGCACTGGTTATCTTAGATAGGGGGAGTTGATCTTTTGTTGAAGAAGTTGTTTTTCTCTGCTGTTCTGAAGGAATCTAGAAGGGATTGTGAGTTGTACTGATCAATAGATGTCGTGCTTGGAATCTTTCAAAGTGTCTTGGATTGTTAATTTTGTGAGCCAGCAGACAATGTCTGATGCGATGTCAGAACATGGAATAGGACATGTTTTTCTTGAGCCAAACAAGGAAGTATTTTGGACGGTGGTGTAAGGATAAGGTGAAACACGTGGCTTCGACTGTGCATGGAACTGTTTTGGCACAATTTATGGTAAAAATCAATTAGGAAACAATAAAAGTAAGTCAAGACTGTTTTGGATGATAAACATTGAATTTGGATGGAGTTTTTAGTTCCTAATATAGCGTTTCTATGACCAAGAACCTTGACTATTCAAAGCTCGTTAATTCCTAAGTAACTGATCAGCTATTTATAGGGGTTATTCTATTCTCCTTCAGCCAGTGAGTGTGCTTGTTTCATAAGTCTTATGGCGTTTGTTCGTTTTTGGGTGAGCACTACGTGGGTCTGGTTCTGTGAGGGCTTCCTTTGCCAATTTGTGGCTAAAAAGGGGGAGAAAGGAAAGGGTCTGGAAAATTAGTTTGTGCAGGGTCTGGCAAATTGGTTTGCGCAGATGTTATGTCTGGAGTCTGCAGTACCTGATGTTGCAGAGGATGTCCTATCCTTAAGTTGGTGTTGAGTCTTTGTGACTTGTGTCCTGAGTTATAAACACAGTTGTGACTTGTGTTCTGAGTTACCTGGGTTAGAAGATTGGCACTTCTTAAGTGTCATCTTATGCCACAGGTCGACTGGGGGCGTCTGATCAAATATGGTGTGCAGAATTCTCTTATGCCACCATTGGTCTTTTATGTATAGACAAACATTTCTTTTCTGGAGGAGTCTTCTACAATTGCTCCGGGACTGTCCTGGAAGGAAAAAGAAATGTGTTATATTGAGGGGGAGTGTCAAATATCTTCTTCCTCATGTGCACCAGATGACATCGGGACTGTCTACCTCTTAGATCCTGATGTGCTGCCTGAAGTTGCTGAGCTATGGTGATGTTATGTCAAGCATGATGTCCTAACATCATTCAAAATTTCCCAGAAGATGATTCTCCATAACTGGTGGTTCTGTTAGGTTCAGTAGTTGTTGATGACTACTAACAATAGCATAGGGGTGAAATTGCAACTGTAATCTGAGTTGTAATGTTTAGTTGTTTTAGCCAAAATTAGCCAAAGGGGGAGATTGTAAGTTATTGTGATTGGCTGAAGTTTTGGTAAAACAATGTTAATGTCATGATTGATGTCTCAACATGAGCTTCTAACATTATTGTTATGTTGGATTAACATTCTGGTTTTGTGAAAGTGTGAAGATCCTGAAGAGTGATGTCACATGCAATGTCTTGACATCACTATACCAGAACATTAAAACATCAGGTTGTGATGTTGTTAGGGTTGCGCGTATGTTCTGTGATAATGAGATATTCTGTTGAAAAGAATCAGAGATAGCAGGCGAAAATCATGGGCTAGATATATTCAGTTGCAGTCATTAGTTTGTTGCAAATTTAATGCAGAAAGATATGGAGAATAATTAAGAGTTAATTATGAAGATTTGATTGAAGATTTGATTGAAGATCTATTTAGTAGCAGAATCTGTTACAGATTGGGAGCAGAAGATTTGATATGATTTGAAGGCCCAAATCCAGTTGGGATTATATTATAAATAGAATGCTTGTAACCTAGAAGAGTCACGGGTCCAAGATGTAGATCATTAGGGCTTTGTCTAAGTGAACCACTCGGGTTGTGAGATGGTCACTGTGGTATTACTCAGAAACCTGTAGGTAATGAGTATTGTATTGTTCTTGGAGGAAGCTTGGAAGCAACTCCAAGGTGTGTCATGGAAGTGTGACTTCTAGTTTTCCGTGTTTGTTAAGTTGTTGGTAATCAAGTTGTTGATGCAGTGGCGGTAAAGTTGACTGCTAGACATCATTGCGATGATTGGAAGTGAGATGGAGTCTCTTACCTAGGGAGGACTTAGGTAGAAGGGTCATTCGGTAGTGATTAAATTAGGTAGATTGTCAACTGGTCTGTTGAGTCTGTAATTTGATACTGCTAATAGTGGACTTCCTTCCTGGCTTGGTATGCCCCCAGATGTAGGTTGTTGAACCGAACTGGGTGAACAATCCTTGTGTGTGGTTTATGCGTTACTGTTACTATTATTGCCTTGTTCATACAGCAGATTGCGATGTTGTGACATTGCACGAGACATCACACATCTGTACCAGAATTTCAATATCCATATCACTATCACTCCGGTCGGTCTTGTCCCCCCAGTGGTAAAGTCTTCTTGTTAATCAAGTTGTCAGTTCTTCCCTCGTCAAGAAGTGACACATCTGAGCAATTTCTCTTCCAGTTTATTTCTGGATTGAAACCGGTTCTTTGACCACTTTGATAACTTGAACCTCTGAAAAGCCAGAGAACCACCAGCCAACGTCACTCTTCGCCATTGAAGATGATATCTTCGCTTTCCCGGATTAAAGAAAAATCCCTAGAGAAAGCCTCTCAACTAAAGACTTTCGGCAGCACGTTGGTTCTTCTCTCCAGAAAGTCAATGTCAACAAATTTATCGGCACCTCAAAGCGGATCACATCATATGGCATTTCCTGGGAAGATCCCGAGAAAAGTATGATGTAATATTCCCAGTAGACTCGTCAAATGGCATCGCCCCAGGAAAATTCTGCGAGAAGTTTGAGGAAAACCGCTACGAATAGCGTCCCTTGTCAATAATGAGGGGAAGTTTATATCAGAAACTGAGACCAGTTCCTTGGTAGGAAACTAAGAACGAGGGGAAGTTTATATCAGAGACTGAGTCCAGTTCCTTGGTAGGAAACCAAGAATGAGGGGAAGTTCATTTCAAAAGAAAACCAAGACTTGTTCCTTGGCTGAAGACCAGGATCGAGGGGAAGTTTTTACCTTTTCTAAGCATCATTGCTTCGTAAAAGAAGACAAATGCGTAAACTGTCGTTCATAGCAAACCATCAAAATTTCGGGTATTTCGATATTTAATCCTCTTGCACCCCGAATGCCCGAATACCTTCGCCATTCCCACCTTTGGGTCCAAGAAGATTAAATAGGGGCATCTGTCATACCCCAAATTTTGACCACTAAGATTCCCCATCATTGTGCAAATCATCATCACAATATGGATGAACCATCATACTTCATTAGTCTCCCCAAACATAGGTGGACATCCACTACAATCAGAATTAGGGTTTCAAGCCCTCTCAGAGCTCTTAGACAAAGGATCAATCAAGGAATGACATGATCTTCAACTTGTCTAAACCTCTCCAACTTACAATGGATCAAGAGGACTCCCACTTTAAGGATTAAGCACAAGGCTGCTCCCTTTCAAGTGGATCAAGCCTCAAAATCAACAGTATCACCAAATTTGGGTATGGTCGACCAGGTTCTCCAGATGGGAATTTTCCTCTGGGCATGAGCCAATGCTTCAAATCATATCCTAATATGCTCCATGGAACATCGTGAACCCAATCATCCAGTCAATTTTGCCTCAGGGGATGCATTCATCAAAAATCAGGAATTAGGGTTTCTTGACCTAATTCACCCCTAAGTTGACTTTTGGGACAAATCATGAGCCAAGACCTCAAGATAGTATTTGAGAGTCTCTAATGCACCACATTGATCCATTTGCAACAATGGATTGATCCAAGAAGCTTGAGCAACAAGTTTCATTTTCATATGAACCACAGTTAGGGTTTCGCGAGAAAAGTCAACTATATCTTTGACTTTTGACCAGGACATGCTCCCAAACCCTAGGACATGATTCAATACACCCTATAACACCTATGAAATCAATCCATCAAGTTTGATTTAGGTCAAGGACTTGATTTCATAGAGGATCGCACAGTTTGTAATTTATCTGATAAAAAGTCAACTGTGCACAAAAAGTCAACTTTGACTTTTTGAGATTTTTCCAAAAAATGGTTTTTTAACCCTAAAATGATGTTAATGTGTGATTGGAATCATCATTCATCAAGAAAAATCAAGGAAAGTTGGATAACTTGTAAAAGGGGTAACCATAAAAAACTTAGAAGTTTTCTAAGGTATGAAACAAAGTGGCTAGGGTACCAACTTTGGAGGATCATAACTCCTAAACCACAAAGCCATTTTTCCTCATCCAAAGCTTGATTTGTAGATCTCATAGCCCTCTACAAAAGCTTAAAACTGACCTCCCTCCAAATTCCTCATGGATTTTGAGTTATGGAATGATCAAAATAACAAAAAGTATCAAAACCAAATATGATCAAACAGTTGTTGTATCATATGAGGGCTTTCCAAAATGACCAAGAACATCACCAAATTCCACTTGAGCCATGAGATATGACAAGGGAAATATGCCTTGCTGAAAACTGCCAATGCTAGGCAGAATTTTGCATTCTTGCTCGATTTGGCAAAATCAGCCAATTCCAAGCCTTGTCATCATATTGGACACATCTGAGGATCAAATCCAAAGGGGACAAACACTGAGCCAAGCCTCTAAAGTCCTTGGAACAAGAAGTAGCATGCCAAACCTAGAAATCCCTAAAAGAGGGACAAGACTCCAATTTTGGATTGGAGCATTTAATGGATGCTTAGAGGTGGCAGGGACTGAGCTATTTGCAACTGAATTCAGTCAAGATTGATCCAACAACTAGGGAACCACAACTCTGTGCTCTAACCTCTAGTCAATGGCTAGAGGAGACTTGGATTCTCATTTGCCAACATTGGCTAAACCTCTGATGCAGTTGCCATTCACTATTGATCCCAAAACAAACTTGCTCTACTATAAATAGAGCTCATTTGTGCTCAGTTTGAGTACACCAAAGCCATCAAACAGATGCTTTCCTCAAAATCTCTTTCTCTGGGCAAAAATGCCTTCTTTAGCAAGGTAACTTTGAGTTTTTGAGCTAGAGAGCAATTCCAACTAAACCAGTCACACACACACCTCATATATGTCATGTATAAGCTGTCCAAACTCTCACAAGTGACCTGTAATCCTTAAATCACAAAGTCACCTCTCAAAACCTCAAAATAAACCTTTTATGCATTTTTCAAGCCATGTCTTGATTCAGTCACTTTCCAAACCAGATAAAACCTCAAACACACTCCAAATAACATCCTTGAACTGTCCCAAATGGTTCCCCCCATCTGGAACACCATTTGAGAGAGTTGTTGTTTTGGCCATTTTAACCCCTTTTGCAAGAAAGGGCCAGTTTGTGTTTTTGTAGGTTCCAGCTGATTCCAATCTTCATAAAATCTTCTAAGGGATTATTTAAGAGTGTCCAAAGCATCAAACCATTTCTGGAACAAGAGGCTTGACAGATTGCACCAAAACTCCAAAAAACTCAAACGGAGGTAAGCCTCATGACTTGAACTTTCCAAAATATGCATTGTTTTGAGGTCCACTGATCATGCATCTCTTATATATGTCATACATGTTGTGTTTGAACCAATTGATCATGCAATTCATGCCTGTATCAAAGTATAGCATAGAACATGCAATTATAGGCCTTTTTCAAAACCCCTATCGGATTTTGAGGAGGGAGTGTGATCTCGAAAAAATACCACTACCATTGGATTCCTTGTGAAATTCTAGGCCAGATGCATATAAATTTTTTCCCCAAACATGGAGAAATGAGAAAGTTATGGACCTTCCCGTTTCTTGGCAAAACTTGCCTTGCCTTGCCTTGCCTTGACCAAGCCTAGAAAACAAGGCAAGCCTTGTATATTTGTGGTTTCACTTCAAGTAATGGATGTATCACCACCCCAGAGTTAAGGCGCGCGCCCTGTAACGCCCCGAAAATCTAAATTAACCATTTATTTATTTATTTATTTAATTTAGAAGGAATTACGAAGTTTTGGTAATTTTGGAGAATTTTGGATCAGAAGAGTATTCTTAAATAATTTAATAGAATGAATAATTGGCGTATTATTTATACTATTATTATCACTATTTAAAAATATTAAGAAAAAGGGCAAGGTGGTCTTAAAGGAAAAAGAGTAAGGATAGAAGTGGAAGTCCATTAACTGGGATATTTTGTCTAAAGAAGAAAATACCGATCACTTTTCTAACTGATCGTGTTTTTGTGAAGAACGCTGAAGAAGAAAAGAGGAGGAGAAGGAGAAGAACCCTAAGACTTGAAGGTTGCTGAAGAATCTTAGAGAAGGAGGAAAGCTGCTGATTTCTCTAAGGTATGGGGAGTTTTCATGGTTTATTATAGTTCTATAGGTTTGGTTATGGATAGATTAGGTATTTGTGGATTTTGAGAAATTGTGGTGTTTGATGATGTAGAATGAGTTAGGGATGAATGATTCGATGAAATATAATGAGATAGAATGTTATATGTTGATGTATGTGTATTGTGTGAGTCTTTTGGGCAAATTTTCGTATTGGAAAAACTGATTTTTTGGGGATATTTGAAGTCAAAATGCAGCAGAAAATTATTTTAAAAAAATTCTGATATTTCCTATCCTGACACGGGCCGTGTCACAGGACACGGGCGGCCGTGTTAGACTACTGTTACTGCTGCATTTCTTTTTGGTTTGGATTTTTGCTACAGAGCTTCGGACACGGGCCGTGTCACGCTATTGTCCTTGCTGTATTTTTGTTCTGTTTGAAATTTTGCTTCATAGCTCCTGACACAGGCCGTGTCACAGGACACGTGTAACACCCCCTTTCTATACCCCCAAATAATCATTTAGGCACATATTAAAAATTTCGTCAGAGTATAATTACAAACATGGTATAAAAGAGGCATGTCACATCAATTAAGAAATTAAAACATACAACACCTGCTCAACAATTGATATGCAACAGTGGGGTAACTTGCAACAGAGGAACTTAGTCCTTACACCCACATTTCAATATTTAGAATAAAAGCGGAAAATCTAAACATTGAATAACAACCAACATATATGCATACACATATATATACATCGCCAAGTATTATCTACCAGCATAAATCATGTTTACATAAACATTTATCAACAAGATACATATACAATGTATCACAAAAGAATCATAGCCCTCCTAGCTACCCGGTGCTACATATCAGAGCCAACCGACCAAAAGAATGAAGACACGCTTCACAAAAGACCACCAGCATACCTACTCTGCAATGCCTCATAGAGCATCATAAAACAGCAGAAGGGTGAGAAATATTATCATAATAACAATGTATATAATTATATATCTTAGCATAAAAGTACACATATACCACATTCCCACCCCAATTCATCACAATTCACTCATATACATCACAATGTATATATATATATATATATATATATATATATATATATATATATATATATATATATATATATATATATATATATATATATATATATAAAGCCAAGCATATTCACACATAATGCATATGTTTATACACAAAACATATCATTCATAATTCAATGCATTTAACACGAATGCACAAAAATTCACAAATGCTATCACAAGCTCAATCACACAATTACTCCATTCCCAATTGCATATCAATCATGCCCAATACATTTATCACAAATGCATATCACAATGTCTCGCACATAATCAACTAAATCATGATTTTCCACATATAACGAATGCAATCATAATTCATGCAGATGCAAAGAGACCGACACAACGACCCTCTATGCAAATGCATATGCGGTACCGACTCCATCAAATCTCAATACTAGTTCACTCAGGAACTCTGCTGGAACCATCGTTCGTTACTGAGGATCACTCAAGTAACACCCCGTCGGGCCTACGATGTTCACCCGTCGCTTTAGGTCCTCACTTAGGCACACGACGTTTATGGATCGCTTTAGGTCCTCACCTTAGGCACACGATCCGATCGCTTTAGGTCCTCACCTTAGGCACACGATCGTCTATAACCATTGCTTTAGGTCCCCACCTGGGCACACGACGTTATAGCAGATTCCCTTTGGAATCGAACCGTCCCTCAGGACGTCACAACGATGCATATCATGATGCTCAGCATACAAGAACTCATGACAACCAATGCATCTTCCCACATATATGCAACCATAAACACGCATATATAATCAAATACAACACATTGCATTTATTCTTGCCCTTAGGCCATAATTCAACAACTTGTCACATGCTTCGACATCATCACATTCATGCATTGCAAAACAATTCAAACAATGCATTTCACATATACATGTAATCATAAACATGCATATGAAACCAATTACAACATATCATATTCATTTGCCTTTCGGCCACACTTTATCTTCACAACATGTCATCACATGCACTATCATTACACCACATCATACAAGGCATACACATTAATATCAATGCCGCATTGTATGTTACACAACCAATATACACATTTAAAACGACAAAAGTCAGTAAATGACACTATTCCCAAATTCTCGAATTTATTTAATCGGCTAACAATTTCAAAATTATCATCATAAGAAAGTACATCTTATAAGCTTTCCAACGATATAAAGAACGTCCCGATTTGAGTTACAGATCAAAAGTTACGGAATTTAGAAAACAGATAAAATTTTGAAGTCGCAGACCGCGCTGAGCGGCCTCTCGAGCGCGCTGAGCGGGCTCGCTACTGCCTGGTGAGGTTACAATTTTTCAAAAGCGCGCTGAGCGGGCACCTGCGCGCTGAGCGGGCTCTGCGATTTTCAGAAAAATTCCTCTTCGCAAATCCACCCCAAAAATCCCATTTTTCACCCAAATTCAATTCTAACAGCAAAACAAACATCAACAATTGTTCAACCACACAGTGTGATCATACGATACAGTTTATATCGATTTCCGACCGTAAAATCATCGATTTCGAATCATTTTATCATTTCCGACCTAAAACTCCAAAAACCATGGAAAACAAGAAAACATCCAAGCAACTCATACATAATGATACACATTGATAAGATAATAAGATTTCACACCCTTACCCGGATTCCAAATGATCTAGCTCTTGTTCATGATGATTTCCACTCTTTTTCCTCTTTTCTTCTCTCCTTTTCCTCTTCCTCTTTTTTTCTCTTCTTTTTCTTTCTATTTCCCCTTTTTCTCTTTCTCTCCTATTCCTATTTCTTTTCTTTTATTTTCTTTTTCTCTCATTTCTATTTTTTCCACATAATTCTATTTCTCTCCCAATTCTCTTATTTTCTATTTCTACACAATATTTCCTCTAATTCAATTTCTACACTTAATTCATTTTCTAATAAATTTCCTCTACAAATTACTTCCTTAAATTTCTCTAACTCATTAATAGGTATAAAATGACCAAAATGCCCTTAAGCCCTAAATTCCCAAAAACGCTCTCAAACGAGATAATACATCATAACATAGCATAAAAGCATATTATCACACCAAAGACATAAATAAAATAATTTAACATCCAATTAAATAAAGGACTCAACAAAATTTGGAATAATCGAAATCGGGGCGTTACAACTCTCCCCCACTTAGGAATTTTCGTCCTCGAAAATATACTGGTACGAATAACACCGGACACAACTCTCGCATCCGACCAACAAAACAATAGGCCAATGAAAGGCACACCATGAATAACACAACTGACAAACCACCTAGCTAACAGCAACAACCACGACAACACGACCACGATGACAATAACGACAAGATGCAAAGCCCATACAATGCAGTTGACGACCGACTCGCAACTCAAAGAATACACAAACACGACTTACAGGTTCACTCTTGAACCGAAACACAACAAGATCGTTACCATCGCCGTAGGTAACACAACACTAATTCCTCACACAGGAATTAACTACTCGCACTCGAACCAATTCAATGGAGACGAGGCAACAACACAAACAAGGACAGGAAGTTCCATTACACAACATCGTTCACGAACTCCTACATAGCCACAAGAACAACCTATTTGTTCACATATCTATGCTACGATTCACCAATCGAACATATTACCAACACATCCATCTACCTTGTAGTCCACGAAATAAATTTAAACCTTTCACTTAACACTTCCATTCCGGAACGTCCAATAATTTCATCATTCCAACATGTCTCCAATGTCTAACTTATGAACTCTTACAAGTATCACACATTCATACAAAATGGATCACATCACGCTTCCACTGTGCACTCTGATTGCCCAAAACTATCGAGTCCATCAATCTCGCTTCCAAAGTCTAACCCTCTCTCACTAGGTACAAGTCTCTGAACTGCTCAACGATTCTAGCTCTCTTGCCATCAAAACCGACATACATAAAGATTTTCGACTTACACACCAGGCCTAACAACTGCCTCTCCCAAAACCAAACCAAATTCATAACTCGCCATGAATCTTAATCGTCTTTGTTGTCTCATACTCTATTCCTTCGGACCAAACAAGTACTCAATACTCTCGAAATCACTAAACACTTCGAATTTCAAAATTATAAAGATAATACTTCCAATACTCCAACACAACACAACCTTAACCAATTCCAACTCCACAATAGCACTAATCCTTTCATGAATTCTCGGCTTCCCAACATACTAAAACTTCTAATCTGCCTCGTCTTCAAATATGAAAATCTTCATCAACTCATCAAAATCAATCCATAATCCTTCATTAATTCTGAACAATGTATTCCATTTCACTATTAAAGCCAGAAAGATACGTCTATCCCATCCGACACAATTCCCGTCTGCTATCAACAATAGATTAAGGGTGATCAGTTCCTCAATTTGTCAATAGACAGTCGACAACTATGATGGGGCATAAACCATCTTCACTAAACTATAATAGCCTTTCTTGCATCCCGTGCACAAAACTACCTAAGGCACAAATCCTTAGTCGACATAAATTTTACCTCTGTATCCTTCCTGAAACCGGAAACTACTCTGTCCAAATAACACTTACGATCTCACAATCCACAACACACCGACTTAATGCTCCACACCCGAGGAAACACGGAGAAGTACCAGCTTCTCCCCCACTTATCTCATCCTAACACCTGCTGACCACCGAACAGGAAAAACCAAAAAGTACTGACGGTGTTTCACACACCCATCAGGTACTAAGGAACAAACAACAAATTCAAACGCTTCACTCACTCATGTGAAATAAAGGAATGAGTCACTCCGATAATAACAATAGCAACTAAAGGCATACCATTAATAAGACAAGTACCTGAAGTCTAACGATCCGCATCAGTAGTATCCGTACCCGCCAATGCAAACACTTTTCCGCCCTTTTGACCTTGTTTCGGCTTAGCACAATTAGTACTAATGTGACCCGATTCCCCGCAATTGTAACACTTCACCCTGTTCCTTCTACAATCGGCGACAGCATGCCCTAAGCCTCCACAGTTGGAACACTTCTCAAGAGTCTTCCTACATTCCAATGATTTATGACCAATCTCTCCATATTTGAAACATTTCGGAGCACTAGAACCCCCTCCACTCGACTTCTTCTCAAAGTTAATCTTATGCTTGTCCTTATCAACGGGTGTCACATAAGGACCACCACGAGCTTGTTGTTTCCCTTTTCTCTCATTCATACTCTTGTAGTGAGCAGAACGAGCTTTGCTATCTTCCTCGAAGATTCTACTACATTCCACCAAGTCGGGAAACCTTCTTATCCTCTGATAACCAATGGCTTGCTTAATCTCAGGGCGTAGACCATTCTCGTACTTCACACATCTGGAAAATTCAGCAGTAATCGCCGCATAGTGAGGATGAAATTGTATCAATTCCATAAACTTCGCAGTATAGTCCACAACGGACATACTACCTTGCTTTAGTTCTAGAAATTCCATCTCCTTCTTTCCCTTAACATGTTCTGGGTAATACTTCCTTAGAAACTCAGTACGAAACAAATCCCAAGTAATTCCCTCCTTATCAATCTCAAGAATTTGACGCATACCGACCCACCAATCGTCGGCTTCTTCCTTCAGCATGTGAGTTCCTAACCTCACCTTGTTCTCTTCCGCACAGCCCATAACTCGGAAAATCCTTTCAATTTCCTTCAACCATATCTGAGCACCATCTGGATCAAATCTTCCCTTGAAGACCGGCGGTTGATTCTTTCTAAACTCATCATTCGCATTCACGTTCGCTGCACCTTGCACAGCTCTAGCCATAGACTCCATAGCAGCAGCAATAACATTGTCGTTCCTACCAGCCATATACTGATCATTCTCAACAACGACAAAACGGTTAAACAACAGTTCAACCAACAACAACAACAAGACAGACACAAACTGACTCAACACTGGCTTTGATACCACTTAATGTAACACACCCTTTCTATATACCCAAATAATCATTTAGGCACATATTAAAAATTTCGTCATAGTATAATTACAAACATGGTATAAAAGAGGCATGTCACATCAATTAAGAAATTAAAACATACAACACCTGCTCAACAATTGATATGCAACAGTGGGGTAACTTGCAACAGAGGAACTTAGTCCTTACACCAACATTTCAATATTTAGAATAAAAGCGGAAAATCTAAACATTGAATAACAACCAATATATATGCATACACATATATATACATCGCCAAGTATTATCCACCAGCATAAATCATGTTTACATAAACATTTATCAACAAGATACATATACAATGTATCACAAAAGAATCATAGCCCTCCTAGCTACCCGGTACTACATATCAGAGCCAACCGACCAAAAGAATGAAGACACGCTTCACAAAAGACCACCAGCATACCTACTCTGCAATGCCTCATAGAGCATCATAAAACAGCAGAAGGGTGAGAAATATTATCATAATAACAATGTATATAATTATATATCTTAGCATAAAAGTACACATATACCACATTCCCACCCCAATTCATCACAATTCACTCATATACATCACAATGTATATATATATATATATATATATATATATATATATATATATATATATATATATAAAGCCAAGCATATTCACACATAATGCATATGTTTATACACAAAACATATCATTCATAATTCAATGCATTTAACACGAATGCACAAAAATTCACAAATGCTATCACAAGCTCAATCACACAATTACTCCATTCCCAATTGCATATCAATCATGCCCAATACATTTATCACAAATGCATATCACAATGTCTCGCACATAATCAACTAAATCATGATTTTCCACATATAACCAATGCAATCATAATTCATGCAGATGCAAAGAGACCGACACAACGACCCTCTATGCAAATGCATATGCGGTACCGACTCCATCAAATCTCAATACTAGTTCACTCAGGAACTCTGCTGGAACCATCGCTCGTTACTGAGGATCACTCAAGTAACACCCCGTCGGGCCTACGATGTTCACCCGTCGCTTTAGGTCCTCACTTAGGCACACGACGTTTATGGATCGCTTTAGGTCCTCACCTTAGGCACACGATCCGATCGCTTTAGGTCCTCACCTTAGGCACACGATCGTCTATAACCATCGCTTTAGGTTCCCACCTGGGCACACGACGTTATAGCAGATTCCCTTTGGAATCGAACCGTCCCTCAGGACGTCACAACGATGCATATCATGATGCTCAGCATACAAGAACTCATGACAACCAATGCATCTTCCCACATATATGCAACCATAAACACGCATATATAATCAAATACAACACATTGCATTTATTCTTGCCCTTAGGCCACAATTCAACAACTTGTCACATGCTTCGACATCATCACATTCATGCATTGCAAAATAATTCAAACAATGCATTTCACACATACATGTAATCATAAACATGCATATGAAACCAATTACAACATATCATATTCATTTGCCTTTCGACCACACTTTATCTTCACAACATGTCATCACATGCACTATCATTACACCACATCATACAAGGCATACACATTAATATCAATGCCGCATTGTATGTTACACAACCAATATACACATTTAAAACGACAAAAGTCAGTAAATGACACTATTCCCAAATTCTCGACTTTATTTAATCGGCTAACAATTTCAAAATTATCATCATAAGAAAGTACATCTTATAAGCTTTCCAACGATATAAAGAACGTCCCGATCCGAGTTACGGATCAAAAGTTACGGAATTTAGAAAACAGATAAAATTTTGAAGTCGCAGACCGCGCTGAGCGGCCTCTCGAGCGCGCTGAGTGGGCTCGCTACTGCCTGGTGAGGTTATAATTTTTCAAAAGCGCACTGAGCGGGCACCTGCGCGCTGAGCGGGCTCTGCGATTTTCAGAAAAATTCCTCTTCGCAAATCCACCCCAAAAATCCCATTTTCACCCAAATTCAATTCTAAAAGCAAAACAAACATCAACAATTGTTCAACCACACAGTGTGATCATACGATACAGTTTATATCGATTTTCGACCGTAAAATCATCGATTTCGAATCATTTTATCGTTTCCGACCTAAAACTCCAAAAACCATGGAAAACAAGAAAACATCCAAGCAACTCATACATAATGATACACATTGATAAGATAATAAGATTTCACACCCTTACCCGGATTCCAAATGATCTAGCTCTTGTTCTTGATGATTTCCACTCTTTTTCCTCTTTTCTTCTCTCCTTTTCCTCTTCCTCTTTCTTTCTCTTCTTTTTCTTTCTATTTCCCCTTTTTCTCTTTCTCTCCTATTCCTATTTCTTTTCTTTTATTTTCTTTTTCTCTCATTTCTATTTTTTCCACATAATTCTATTTCTCTCCCAATTCTCTTATTTTCTATTTCTACACAATATTTCCTCTAATTCAATTTCTACACTTAATTCATTTTCTAATAAATTTCCTCTACAAATTACTTCCTTAAATTTCTCTAACTCATTAATAGGTATAAAATGACCAAAATGCCCTTAAGCCCTAAATTCCCAAAAACGCTCTCAAACGAGATAATACATCATAACATAGCATAAAAGCATATTATCACACCAAAGTCATAAATAAAATAATTTAACATCCAATTAAATAAAGGACTCAACAAAATTTGGAATAATCGAAATCGGGGCGTTACAACACGGGCGGCCGTGTCAGACCACTATAATTGCTGTATTTTGTCTGTTTTGTGTTTTGAGTGCAGGTTTCCTGACACGGGCCGTGTCACAGGACACGGGTGGCCGTGTCAGACAACTTTTTGCTATTTTTGTTGTTTTTCTTGAGGTTTCTTGACGTTTCCTTGTGCTGATCTTTTGTTGTCGAGTTGTTGTTGATGTAAGATGATCAAACATGATTGTATGATAAATATTTGTTGAGTATGAAATGAATGATGCACATGTTGATGTTTGATGAATTGCGGAGATTTAGCATCATTGCATTTCATAGCATTTTTATGTTGGGGCTTCGGTCCATTGGTAGCTTCAATCCCATCGTGCGGATTGAAGTGATATGTTGATTATGTTGTGCTCCTTTTGGAGGGTTGATGGCCAGTGTCCATCCACGTTGAATCGGTACCACATGCATTCGTTGCATTCCATTATAGTTGACATTGCATATAAATGATGTAATTGTGATTTTGTTGTAAAGATTATGTTGATGATGCTATGAGGTTGTTGTTGCTTATTCTGTCTATTTTTCCATGTCCTTATATTACTATAATGAATTGTGATTTCTCACCCTGCCTGCTTGAAAATGTTGCCCTCTTATGTGGGTAACTTGCATATAACTAAGAGTAGACTTGCGGTGCTGGAGGATTGAGTCTTGGAGCGTTTCTTTTGTCGTTTTAGTCGTGTTGTAGGTGGTGTCCTGCTCTGTGTCATGTAACATCGGGTTGGGATTAGTAGTGAACCTCGTGTTTCCTTTTGATTTTATGTTGGAATTTCTTTTTTATATTGTTGATGCCATTTTGAATTGGATACTTTTATCCATGAAGTATTTTGTTGACCTGAACTAAAAATTTTGATTCCGCTGCGTAGTTGTCAATTTATGTTAATGATGAATGAATAACCCGTGTTACGGGACATGACAATGATTTTGAATGTCGTTTGAATATATGTGGCACCTTTCTTGCTGATTTTTACTCTGATAAAATTTAGTGTTTTTCCTAAAATTGTATGTGGGGTAGAAGGGTGTTACAATTAGTGGTATCAGAGCAGGTCGGTCCGTCCGGCCAAGTTGTCGAGTTGTAGTTTGTTTAACAATCGAATATTGTTAACTAGTTCTAACTTTTGTTTATGTTGAAGTGACCAGTTGAGATGGCTGGAAGGAACGATGCTGCAATTGCTACTTGCGTTGGAAGCAATGGCTCAGGCTTTGCAGAATCAGTCGAACGCCGACGAGAATACTGGATCTCGCAGTTTGGCAACTTTTCAGAGGGAGAATTCGCCTACCTTCAAGGGTAAGCATGATCCTGATGGAGCGTTGGATTGGTTGAAAGAGATGGAGAGAATCTTCTGTGTGCTGGACTGCACTCCAGCACAGAAGGTTTGATATGGGACTCATATGCTAACATTCGAGGCTGATGACTGGTGGCTAGAGACTCGTCAGAGGTTAGAAACTGCAGGTGAAGGTATCACTTGGGATGTGTTCCGAAGAGAGTTCCTGAGAAAGTATTATCCAGAGGATGTTCGTGGTAAGAAGCAAATCGAGTTTCTTGAGCTGAAGCAAGGAAACATGTCGGATACTGATTATGGTGCAAAGTTTGTTGAATTGGTCAAGTTTTATCCGCACTATAACGATGATGATGCTGAGTTTTCAAAATGCATCAAGTTTGAGAGTGGGTTGCGCCCAGAGATCAAGAAGGCGGTTGGATATCAGAAGATTCGTATTTTTGCTGATTTGATTGATAGTTGCAGAATTTTTGAAGAGGATAACAATGCTCATTATAAGATCATTAATGAGAGGAAGAGCAAGCACCAACATAATCGTGGCAAACCTTATGATGCTCCAGCTGGAAAAGGTAAACAGAAAGTGGTTGATGGAAAGAGGACTAGTGGGGGAGATGCTCCTGCTGGCGTAACTTGTTTCAAATATGGGAAACCTGGTCATAAGAGTAATGTGTGTACTGCTGAAGTGAAGAGGTGTTTCCGTTGTGGTAAGACTGGGCATGCCATATCTGAGTGCAAGCATAAAGAGATGATTTGTTTCAACTGTGGCGAAGAAGGACACATTATTAGTCAGTGTCAGAAACCAAAGAAGGCGCAAATCGGTGGGAAAGTGTTTACTTTGGCGGGTGTAGCGAGCGATTTTGGACGCGGTTCTTAAGCACTGTTCGCTCTCTGCGGTTGAGCTTAAAACTACAGGTCGATTCATTTTTTATCCTATTGTGAGCTGAATAAGTAAGGGAAATAAATGTCTCCAATTAACCCTGCTTTGCATACTGAGTTTAAACAGCGGTCTGTTAGGTTACGAATACTATCAATGTGGGGGGGCCTTTGTACTGGTTATTTGTATTTTCGCCAGTACTGATTCTTATCTAGACAAAAGGTTTCTGGCGGGGAACAAAGATTAGGATGTTAGGACTGGTGCTTTTTGATTACTGCTTTTGATTGATGGAGATATGGGATTTGGGTTTTTTGTTTAGTGTGCTAGCTAAGATCTTTTCTTTCGATCTTATGCCTACATATTCCCGTTTACCGAAACAGGGAAATCAGAGCATTCGTAGTTCCTCCTATTCTATGGGAGGAAATGATTGTTTTTGGTGTCTTGTTCAAAGCCCAAGACGTGAAGCGAAAGGTGATTTGTATCTTGTTCAAAGCCCAAGATGTGAAGCTAAAAGGTTTATCTGTATCTTGTTCGAAGTCCAAGATATGAAGCTAAAAGAGTTTGACTTTAGAGAGAGTTTGTCATCTCTAAAGCGGGGGTTGTATGTCACAATTGTTTATAAAGGAGAATTACTTTAACCGGGATACGCGGATCCTAGCAATGCCATAATTTCCTTTATAGGGGATTTTTAACCTGAAGGAGAAGATTTTAACTCAGTTTAGAGAAATGCCATCTTTCCTTAGGAATTTCTCATACTAAAAGAGGGACAGTGGCATGGATGTAGATGATCCAGAGGCTTGCCGCTTACAGCGATTAGATGAAGAGAAAGGAATTGTTGATGTTTGTGTACTGTGAACGAGGCACAGCTTTTATGCTAAATGGTTAATTGGATTAACCAGTTGTTTTCTTATACAAAGCCTAAGAGGAGGCTATTATGTGTCTCGTACAAAGCCCGAGAGAGAGGCTAAAAGGTTTTGACTCAACGATGGAATCTTTTGGTATCTCGTATAGAGCCCGAGATGGAGGCTAATTGACTCAACAAGGGAGTTTTTTTGTATCTCGTATGAAGCCCGAGACGGAGGCTGTTGCTTGTTTGGCTTAATAAGAACCTTTTTGTATCTCGTATAAAGCCTGAGATGGAGGCGAAAGGGGTGATTGACTCAATGAGGAAGTCTCTTATGTGTCTCGTACAAAGCCCGAGAGAGAGGCTAAACGTTGTTTGACTTCGCTGAGGAGGATCATTGTACAAAGCCCAAGAGGAGGCTAAGTGACTATTTCAGTTGAGTGACAGGTCCAATATACTGATTTTAAAGAGAAAATCAGTTCTTATATGAGCAACACTGTACTCAGGGATTTGATTTGAGGATCAGGGATATTTCCTTCTCTTTGAGGAAACGGGAAATCCAAAGGGTATTGAGACTGTTCGATTCTGCGGGTTTCCTTCCTATTTAATGAAGGGGTCACTTGAGAATGTCTTTGAGACTCAAGGAAGTTAGACTGTCCGTGTCTAGAGTTTTATCTTTTATACTATGCCTTGAGAAACAGTAGTAGACTCTATGAAAGAACGGTTCTATGCAAATGACTAAGTTCTGTTCCTATACCTCTAGGAGGTCGTCGGGACAATTTGTACGAAGCCCAAGAGGAGGCTGGAATCTTTTAAGAAGCCGACGGGTCCTTGTACGAAGCCCAAGAGGAGGCTATCATTCTCGGAGGAAGAGATCATTATACGAAGCCTAAGAGGAGGCTGTGAATACTTCTAAGAAGCCGTAGGGTCCTTGTACTAAGCCCAAGAGGAGGCGGGGTTGCTTTTAGGAAGCCTGTGGGTCCTTGTACGATGCCCAAGAGGAGGCCGATTGCTTTTAAGAAACCGATGGGTCCCCAAATCCTGAAAAATTCAAGGCAATGCTATTCACCGAGAATAGATCAAAGTCAGGAAAGTTCAAGAATTTGGAAGAAACTCAAAGATGCCATTCACGGAGAATACATTCATCTCTGGGAGTAGAGTTTCTTGACAATCCCTAATGAGGACAGCCGAAGAGAAGACTGTATCTGGTGATCCTATTGGGGATCTAGTTGTCTATTTCTATGAATAAACGTAACGGCGTCACCTAGTTCTAGACGTAGTTGCCGGGGAAACTCTAAATATCTATAGTATTATTACACAGTTGATATGAGTTTATGAAAGAAGACTTACAGTGAAACAGCCCGACAATACAGTTATATGTATATGAAAGCGGTAAATGAAAGCAATAACCACTTACTCGGTTGTAGAGCTTCCATACTGTTTGGTTAGTTGTTCAACACAGAAAGATTGAAAACAACAGTATATTCAAAATCAAAGGAGAAAGTGCTTTGAAAAAGAAAGATTTGGGGCTTACAGCTCAAGGAGAGGCCCAGGGTTTTATCAGTGAGCGCACTGTTTGAATTTGTACAGAGGGACTTATACAAGTGACTAAGGCCCAAAATGTTTTCTGTACAAAGGGATGGGTCTTACACTCTTTCAAGAGGCCCAAAAGGTTTAAAGAAAAAGAGTGGGGCTTATAACACGAGGGTAGGCCCAGTTGATTTTTCCGTTTGAAATGGCGATCGCGCCGAGGTTTTCTTTTAACGCGGAGGGACTTATACAATAAGTGAGGCCCAAAATGTTTTGGTTAAAAGGGGATTGGGTCTTACACTCTATTAGAGGCCCAAAGTATTTTTGAATGGGTCTTATAGCTCAAGGAGAGGCCCAGGGTTATTTTTCAAAAGGCGATGATCGTGCCGTTTATTTGAAAATGTACAGAGGGACTTATACAACGAATGAGGCCCAAAATATTTCTGTACAAGTGGGTTGGGTCTTACACTCTCTCAAGAGCCCCAAAGTGTTTTAAAAATGATCTATGTGGGTTGAATTAATCCAAAAACCCTAATTTTTTTTCAAAAATGTATTTAATTGAATAAAAATTCAATTAAAAATGATCAAAATTGTTTAACATATGAAAAACAAATTGTGATTTTGGATTAATGCTTCAAAAATTAAGTATTGACCTACAAAATAATTAGAAAGCATTAAAAGTTGCAAAATCAATCTAGAAAAAATATTTAAAATGTCAAAAACAATTAAAATATTAATTCTTTGCAAAAATATCAATTATATGAAATAAATAATATTTTGGGATTTTTTGATAAAATAAAATATTTTAACATTTTTGTGAATTATTAAAAAAAGAATCAACTCAAAATCATTAAAACTCAGAGAGAAATTAATTTTTGAATCAATTAAATAAAATCACAAAATTCAAATATTCAAATTTCTAAAAATGGCGCCAAGAACACACCAAGAACACGCGCGTGTTCTAGGCTTGGCCAGATTTGCATTTTCTCTCCAATCTCACTGAATACTTGATTATAACATGCAATCCACATATCATTATGCTCGTCTCAACCTCACGATCATGTCTATGTCCATTATTTTCATTTAAATTAAACATATAACAAGAAATGATGAAAAATCCTCAAGAACCCTAATTTCTGCATGAAGGCTAGGATTTTTGATACACGATTCAAACAATGCAATTAATTGAGGGAAAACATTCCATGCATGATTATGAACATATGGCCAAATTATTGTGCAGCAAAAATTGCATGGATCATAGAGTTAGAAGAGCTCATGCTTACCACTTGCAGCTGGTGATCGTGATTTGTGTTGGAGGTGTTACAGCTAGGTTCCAATGATGTGGATATCTTCCCTAGGTGCCAAGTGATGTGTCTGAGTGCTTGGAATGGATTGAAATGGTTTGGAGTTGAAGATGGCACCTAAACTGCAAAACTGTCAAGAAATTGAGCAATTGGCTGGTGATTTTGTGAAATCTGTGTTCCAGATGTCATGTGAGTGTTTGGATCACTTCTATATGATGTATGTGAGGTGTGTGAGTGATTGGTTTGATTGGAAAAGCTCTCAAACTCAAAACCCGATGGCTACCTTGCTAAGAAAGGCATTTTTGCGAAGAGAAAGAGATTTTGAGGAAAGCATCTGTTAGATGGCTTTGGTGTACTCAAACTAATCACAATTGAGATCTATTTATAGTAGAGCAAGTTTTTTTTGGGATCCACAGTGAATGGCAACTGCAGCAGGTGTTTGTTCAATGTTGGCCAATGGAAATGCAAGTCTCCTCTAGCCATTGACTAGAGGTTAGGGCACAGGGCTGTGGTTCCCTTGGTCTTGGATAAGTCTTGACTGAATTCAAATGAAAATGGCTCAGTCCATGCCACCTTGATGCTTCCATTGAATGCTCCAATCCAAATTTGGAATCTTGTCCCTATTTTGGCCATCTTGGTTCAACATGTTATTTCTTGTTCCATGGACTTTGGAGGCTTGGCTCAGTGATTGTCCCCTTTAGATTCAATCCTCAGATGTGTCCAAGTGGATAGGAGCATTTGAATTTGGCTGATTTTGGCAAATCGAGCAAAGTTGCAAATTCTGCCTTGCCTTTGACAGATTTCAGCAAGGCAGAATTTGGCAATGTTCTTGGCCATTTTGGAAAGCCCTTACATGATATAACAACTGTTTGAAAATATTTGGTTTTGATCTCTTTTGAATCCAAGTGAAAAATCCCCCTACATTTGGCAAAAAGTGAAGGCAGATTCTGACTTAGTGAAAATTTCACTAAGTGTTGGAAAAAGTGACATTTTCACTTTTCAGCCATTTTGACCACTCCATAACCCAAAATCCTTAATGAATTGGACTTAGGTCTAGTTGAAGTTTTTGTAGAGGGTAATGAGGGCTACAAATCCATCTCTGGATGAGAAAAAAATGGCTTTGTGGTTTAGGAGTTATGATCCTTCAAAGTTGGTACCCTTGTCACTTTATTTTTAACTTAGAAAATTTTCCAAGTTTTTATGGTTACCCCTTTTACAAGTTATCCCACTTTTCTTGTTTTTTCTTGATGATTGATGATTCAAATCATACATTAACATCATTTTAGGGTTAAAAATCCATTTTGGTGAAAAATCTCAAAAAGTCAAAGTTGACTTTTGTGCACAGTTGACTTTTTTTCAGATGAATTCCAAACTGTGCAATTCTTCATGAAATCATATCCTTGACCTAAATCAAACTTGATGGGCATGTTCCATGGGTGTCATAGGGTATATTGAATCATGTCTTAGGGTTTGGGAGCATGTCTTGGTCAAAAGTCAAAGTTACAGTTGACTTTCCTCGCGAAACCCTAATTGTGGTGCAGATGAAATTGAGACTTGTTGCTCAAGCTTCCTAGATCAATCCATTGTCCCAAATGGATCAATATAGTTCATTAGAGACCCTCAAATCCTCTCTTGAGGTCTTGGTTCATGATTTATCCCAAAAGTCAACTTAGGGGTGAATTAGGTCAAGAAACCCTAATTCCTGATTTTTGATGTATGCATCCCCTGAGGAAAATTTGACTTGATGGATGGGTCCATGAGGTTCCATGGAGTATATTAGGTTGTGTTTTGGATCTTTGGCTTGTGCCCAGATGAAAATTTTCTATCTGGAGGCCCTGGTCGACCAAAACCCTAATTTGGTGACACTGTCGATCTTGAGACTTGATCCACCTAGAAGGGAGCAGCCTTGTGCTTAATCCTTGAAGTGGGAGTCCTTTTGATCCATTGTGGATATTTGAGAGGTTAGACAAGTTGAAGATCATGTCATTCCTTGATTGATCCTTTGTCTAAGAACTCTGAGAGGGCTTGAAACCCTAATTCTTGATTGTAATGGATGCTCACCCATCTTTGGGGAGACTGATGAAGTATGATGGCCCATCCATATTGTGATGATGATTTGTACAATGATGGGACATCTTAGTGGTCAAAATTTGGGGTATGACAGATGCCCCTATTTAATCTTCTTGGACCCGAAGGTGTGAATGGCGAAGGTATTCGGGCATTCGGGGTGCAAGAGGATTAAATATCGAAATACTCGAAATTTTGATGGTGGTTATGAATGGTAGCTTGCGCATTCATCTTCTTTTGCTAAGCAATGATGCTTAGAAAAGGTAAACTTCCCCTCGATCCTGATCTTCAGCCAAGGAACTGGTCTTAGTTGCGGAAAAAAACTTCCCCTAGATCCTGGTTTCCTACCAAGGAACTGGTCTCAGTTTCTGTTGTAAACTTCCCCTCGATCCTGGTTTCCTACCCAGGAACTGGTCTTAGTTTCTCTTGTAAACTTCCCCTCGATCCTGGTTTCCTACCAAGGAACTGGTCTCAGTTTCTGATTTAAACTTCCCCTCGATCCTGGTTTCCTACCAAGGAACTGGTCTTAGTTTCTTTTGTCAATAAAATTAATTGACACGGGACGCCATGCGTAGCGGTTTTCCTCAAACTTCTCGCCGAATTTTCCTGGGGAGATGCCATTTGACGGAAAAAGACCTGATGTTAGACTTGCTGGGGAACCCAGTCGTCTGAGTTGTAGAGGTGTGCAAACTTCTCCGTTGGAGATGCCATTTGCTTCTACTGGGGGGAAAGCAGGTCTCTCGGGAGACTGCTGTCGCTTGGGATCTTACATCATACTTTTCTCGGGATCTTCCCGGAGAAACGCCATATGATGGGGTCCAATTTTGAGGTGTCGATGACCTTTTCATCAGCAATCTTTTCGGAGCGAAACTGGCATGTTGCCGAATCTTTGATTATGAGGCTTTCTCTGTGGATTTTCCTTACTCCGGGAAAGCAAGGATATCATCTTCAATGGCGAAGAGTGATGCCGACTGAAGGTTCCTCTGGTCTTTCAGAGGTTCAAGTTATCAAAGTGGTCAAGAGCCAACTTCCTTCTAGAAATACACTAGAGGCGAGGTTGTTCAAATGCAACGTTTCCTGATGAGGCAAGAACTGACAACTCGATTGAGAGGACTCCTATCACTAAGGGACAAGACCGGCTAGAGTAATAGTGATGCAATATGAATATGAATGCAAATCAAATGCATGATGTATGTATGTATATGCTGACAAAACTGACGCGACATACAAACTAAAAGATGAACATGACTGGATACTAGGCCATCGCGGGGCGTATAGAGATATCGCTGGTTCAAGATAGCAATTCCACCTTGCTTAGGAGAGATAGTCCCTGCGGGGAATACCGTTGATCGGGCTTAGGAGATAAGAACTCAGCCAAAGTGTGTCAGACGAAACAAGGTCTCTGACACAGTTGATTTCTTCATTCAGGCGTACTGGGTTAGAAGGAGTACTTTGATTCTGCACTTTGAAGTTTGCTTACTTCTGGAGAAGCGGTTGATGCTCTTTTGATGTTCAACAGTCAAAAGAAATTGCCGACTTTAAAAGCAGAAAAAGTTTTAACAAGTAAATTCATTTTTGTTTTATTTCAAGAATCGTTAGTCATGTTAACAACGTCGTTCTGTAAAGCTAAAACAAACAAGAATTACAAACAAAAGCACAAGGGCTCAAATTTTATTGATAAGATGGAGATCAGCCAAACGCGTGATTCCAAAGAGTATATACAAAGTTTGAAAATGGTAATTTACAGGGAAAAGGGCTACGTTAAAACATAACGACCAATATCCTTCTACCAACTTTGAATTCGGGGCACCCTGAGCTTCCGTCGAAGATGACCTGGACTGGAGTTTTCCTCCGATGGATGATGTAACTGCTGCTGCTGAGGGACTTGCCTCTGTTGAACATAGTTACTTGCCATTATCCCTAAATTTTGCCTGGATTGTACTATGAGATTTGGGATGATTTTTTTCATGTCTCTAATTTTTTCCTGGACCGCCCTTTCGGGTTTTCAATCCACCGAGACATTTTTTTTTAGGCGAAGTATTTCTTGACTACATCAACATTCGTGGGGTAGGCAAATTCCTCTCCGTCCATGGTTGCAAGTCTTAAGGCGCCGCCTGAGAAAGCTTTCGTGACCACATAGGGGCCGTCTTAATTCGGAGTCCACTTGCCCCGAGAGTCAGTGAGAAATGATTGAATCTTCTTGAGCACGAGGTCTCCTTTCCTGAAGATGCGAGGTCGGACCTTTTTGTTGAACGCCCTCTTCATTCTCTGTTGATACAACTGACCGTGGCATAGTGCCTTGATTCGTTTTTCCTCGATCAGATTCAGTTCGTCGTGTCGGCTTTGACACCATTCAGCCTTGGTGAGCTTAGCTTCCATCAATACTCGAATTGACGAGATCTCTACTTCTATGGGGAGCACTGCTTCCATGCCATACACTAGAGAGAAAGGGGTTGCCCCTGTTGAAGTGCGGACAGATGTGAAATAACCGTGAAGAGCAAAGGGTAGCATCTCGTGCCAGTCTTTGTAGGTTACAACCATCTTTTAAACGATCCTCTTGATGTTCTTGTTAGCGGCTTCTACCTCCCCGTTCATCTTGGGTCGGTAGGGAGATGAGTTATGGTGTTCGATTTTGAACTCTGCACACAACTCTTTCATCATCTTGTTGTTCAAGTTAGATCCATTATCAGTAATGATCTCGCTTGGAACACCATAATGACAGATGATATTATTTTTGATAAATCGGACCACCACTTGCCGGGTTACATTGGCGTACGACGCTGCTTCGACCCACTTGGTGAAATAGTCAATGGCTACTAGGATGAACTGATGTCCGTTTGAAGCCTTAGGTTCGATCAAGCCAATCATGTTGATTCCCCATATGGAAAAAGGCCACGGGGAAGAAAGAGCTTTGAGATGTGATGGCGGTACATGAATTTTGTCGGAGTATATCTGACACTTGTGACACCTCCTCATGTACTTGTAGCAGTCGGATTCCATGGTCAACCAATAGTACCCTGCTCTCAGAATTTTTCTCACCATTGTGTGTCCGTTGGCATGAGTGCCAAAGGATCCTTCATGAATTTCTTTCATAAGCATGTCTGCTTCTGGTCCTTCGACGCATCGGAGCAAGACCATGTCAAAATTTCTCTTATAGAGAGTGTCACCGCTCAGGAAGAAGTTTCCAGCCAATCTTCTGAGGGTTCTCCTGTCTTTTCTGAGTGCCCCAGATGGGTACTCTTGTTTCTGAAGGAAGCATTTGATATCGTGATACCAAGGTTTATCATCTATGACTGCTTCAATTGCGAAGACTTAAGCAGGCCGTTCAAGGCGCATTATGTCGATCTTAGGTAGGTTATTCCATTAACCTACACTAATCATGGAAGAGATAGTGGCTAATGCATCGGCCATGTGATTCTCCTCTCGAGGGATATGATGAAACTCAACTCTGTTGAAGAAAGGTAACAACCTTCTTGCATAGTCTTTGTAAGGAATTAATCCTGATTGGTATGTGTTCCAATCTCCTTTTATCTGATTGATAACCAAGGCTGAATCGCCGTATACGTCCAAGTTTTTGATCCTTAAATCAATCGCTTCTTCGAGACCCATGATACAAGCTTCGTATTCGGCCTCGTTGTTTGTACATTTGAACGTAAGTCGAGCGGTGAAAGGAATGTGGGTACCCTGAGGGGTAACAATTATTGCCCCAATTCCGTTTCCATATTGATTAACTGTTCTGTCAAAGATAAGTCCCCATTGGGAACCTGGTTCTAGCCCTTCACTGGGTAGCGGCTCGTCGCAGTCTTTCATTTTTAGATACATGACATCTTCATCTGGGAAGTCAAACCCGATTGATTCTTGATCGTCAATCGGTTGATGAGCCAAATGATCGGCTAAAATACTTCCCTTAACGGCTTTTTGAGCGTGGTACTCTATGTCATATTCCGATAACAACATCTGCCAACGAGCGATTCTTCCCGTAAGAGCAGGTTTTTCGAAGACATACTTGATTGGATCCATTTCTAAGATCAACCAAGTAGTGTGACGAATCATGTACTGGCGAAGACGTTTGGCTGCCCAGCCAAAGCGCAGCAAGTTTTCTCAAGCATCGTGTACCGAGTCTCGCAGTCGGTGAATTTCTTGCTCAAATAGTAGATGGCAGACTCATTTCTTTTTGTTTCGTCTTGTTGGCCAAGCACACAACCCATTGAGTCTTCTAGAATTGTGAGGTAAATGATCAGTGGTCTTCCTTCCACTGGAGGTGATAGAATCGGAGGATTCAACAGATATTCCTTGATACTATCGAAGGCAGTTTGGCAGTCTTCTGACCAAACGCAATCCTGGTTCTTTTTGAGTTATTTGAAAATCGGCGCACATGTGGCGGTCATGAGGAATATGAATCTGGAAATGTAGTTCAAACGTCCCAAGAATCCTCTGACTTGTTTTTCAGTTTTCGGCGAAGGCATTTCTTGAATGGCCTTGACCTTGTCAGGATCAACCTCGATTCCTTTCTGGCTGACGATGAACCCTAAGAGTTTCCCTAAACGGACACCGAAGGTGCACTTGTTAGGATTCAAGCGGAGTCTGTATTTTCTCAACCGCTCAAATAGTTTTGACTGGTGGGTCACATGCTCCTCTTCTGTCTTAGATTTTGCAATCATATCATCGATATATACCTCGATTTCTTTGTGTATCATGTCATGAAAAAGAGTAGTCATGGCCCGTTGATAGGTTGGCCTGACGTTCTTCAAACTGAATGGCATTACCTGTAACAAAAGGTGCCCCATGGGGTAATGAACGAAGTTTTCTCCATGTCTTTCGGCGCCATTTTGATCTGGTTATAGCCCGAGAATCCATCCATGAAGGAGAAAATTTTGAACTTTGTTGTGCTGTCTACCAGCATGTCAATGTGTGGTAAAGGAAAGTCGTCCTTTGGACTTGCCTTATTCAGATCTCGGTAGTCGACACACATTCTGACCTTTCCGTCCTTTTTGGGAACGGGTACGATGTTGGCTAACCATTCAGGATATTCAGATGTAGCGAGGAAACCCGTGTCAATCTGTTTCTGTACCTCCTCTTTGATTTTGATGGCCATGTCCGGATGAGTGCGTCTCAACCTTTGCTTTACTGGCGGACATTCCGATCTCAATGGTAAGTGATGTTCCACGATGCTAGTATCCAACCCTGGCATATCCTGATAGGACCAAGAGAATACATCGGGAAATTCTTTGAGAAGCTTTATCAAACCCTCTCTGGCAGTTGGACTGAGCAGTGCCCCAATCCTGATTTCTTTTCTCTCTTTTTCTGATCCCAAGTTTACCGTTTCCAACGGCTCTTTGTGAGGTTCAATGGACCTTTCCTCTTGTCTGAGTAGTCAGGAGATCTCTTCTGGAATTTCGTTGTCATTTTCTTCTTCAGCCTCGAATACCGGGAACTCAAAGTTGGGAGAAGGCATCGGATCGTATGTTTCAACTGGGTTTTAAACAAGCAATCTGCATGACGTGATGATTCGTGTTTAGAAGAGATAGAGAAAATGCAAGTGTGTGTAGTGTATTATTTTTATTACTGCTTGTTTTTTTTTTATTTGTTTTTTAGGATTACCATTTTCTGAAAAAGCAAAAAGAGAAAACAACAATTAATGCTGAAATTACAGAACAATGTTATTTTATTAATGAACAAGTCGATCCTTGAAACTACAGCCCTATAAAACAAAACTCTGTCGCTTCGGGCAAAGCGAAGAGGGAAATTTACAGAAAGAGAGCCCTATCAAAACATCCGTTTCACCTGGGCAGGGTGAAAGGTTAAAGATGGCAATTACTTTGACTGATGAACGACCTTCGGAACCTCGACAGCAACCCATTGGCGGCGAACTCCTCGGTGAATCACAAAGTCTGGCACCTTCCTTGATTAGTCTTCAGAAATGACGCTGATTTCTGGTGGAGCAGGATCATTGGAATCTGTTTCCCAGGAAGAATTGTTGTAGGAGAATTCCTCTGTTGCATTTTGCATAACATTTGTGCTCTCAGCTGTATCTCCCCATCCAGTTGGCTGGATGTCTTCGAGCCTGATTCGAGAGCTTTCAAGAGCGGTGTACTTGACCATGAAGTCGTACTTTCCACTCGGTTGTCCCAAGGTGTCCCATACTTCTTTTGAACTGGAGGAGTCATTCCTCTCGATGACGTTGACCTTGGGAAAAGCATAGTTGATGAATTCAAGTCCTGCAAACGTTGCGAATTCATCTTCATGTTGAGCAGTTTCAGGATGACCTGAGTGTTGATCCCATGACATGGTGGGGACACAGGTATTCTGTTCAATGATGCTCAGTTGAGTTTCATTACTCGACTGACTTTCTTGCCCCAAGTTTCCTGGATAAGGTTGCCACATTAGCAGACCATCCATTGGGCCATAGTAGGTGTAGTCAAAATTGTCTTTCATCGGAGTGTCTTCCTTTAATGAATTTGGCGGAGCGTGGCATCCTTCCGGATCATAATCCCCGTAGATCATTTCGACATCTGATCTTGGTAAAAATCTCGGACTTTCTGTAGGAAAGCAAAAAGGCATAGGCACCTCTTCCTGAGACATATAACCGTCCTTGTTAAGGTAGGATTTCCACTCTTCATCTGTGTCAGAGGGATCTTCCTCATTAATAGTATGGACTGCTTGAGACACTGGGTGAAGGAAACCTCCACTGTGGAAGAAATTTTGGAGGGGATGAAGACTTTCATCGCTGGCAGCTGTCTGGGTATAGGTTGCAGAAAAACCAAGACCCTCCTCTGTTTTATTGCCAATAGGAATGACAAGCTGTCCCCATCCTTTCGTATCGGTACACTCGACCGCTTTGATAGCATCTTTAGTGATGAGGAATGCTTTGACGACAACCTCACTAACTCTCATCGGAGGTCCTTTGAATGATAATTGCATCAAAGTGGACTTCGGCATAAAATTCAGGGCTGACCCTGTGTCTACCAGTACGCTGGCTAAAGCATCGTCCTGGCAGTTAACTGTGATATTGAGCGCCATGTTATGACGGCGACCCTCTTCGGGTAACTCCTCATCACTAAATCCCAAATTATTACAGGAAGTGATGTTAGAAACAATTCTATCGAACTGTCTGATTGTTACATCCTGTTCCACAAAGGCTTGCTCCAAGACTTTCTGTAGAGCCTCCCTGTGGGCTTCTGAACTGAGTAACAGTGATAATACCGAGATCTTTGAAGGAGTTTGTAACAGTTGATCCACAATGTTGTATTCACTCCTTTGGATGAGCTTCAGCATCTCATCATTATTTTTTGAAAGGTCGGGATTACTGGATTGACCGACTGATAGATCGGGAGCTTCTGTCTGAAGTTCCTTTTCCTTGTTAACTTCCCCAACCCCTCGGTTGAAGATTCTACCACTCCGTGTTACTCGACTGATGTCTGCAATGTTCATGACAGAGGGTAATGGAATTTCCTTTCCATTTTCAATTATTGTTGCACCGTATTTGTAAGGGATCGCCTTAGCTGATTCATACGATAGCGGTCCTGGTAGATAGATGACTACAAGAGCCTTCTGATTTTTCTGACCATCGTAAGCAATCTCAAATCGTTCTCGGTTGGGAACCTTAGACTCGTCAAGTAGAGGGATGATGGCAAAAACATCCCTGGTCTTGTGATGACCAGAAATTGTGACAACATCCTCAACTTGATCGGAAGGTAGTTTGGCGTCCAGTTGATAGGTCCAGAACCCGGATATGGACGAATTTCTCCACGATCCACCTGACCCTGAAGAGTTGCCCTCACAAGGTAACACCCTTGGTTACTTTCCGAACAGACACTACAACGGTCATGATTGTGTAGTGGCACCTGGCCACGCCCACTTTGAATACAATGTAACCTCACTAGGTTAGCTTCCAGTGATCGGACATCCTGACTTTGACGTCGGGTAGGATTCCTGTTACTGATACTAATCTGCTGAGTATCTTCATCCATATAAATTGGCATCCACCAATGATTTAACAAGTGCTGAAGTGCCTCCTGGACAAGGGTACAACTTCGATCGTTTTCACAACCCGCTTCACAGCTTTGATAGTCATGTGATATTAAGAATCCGAGTCGGACCTGCTCAACATGTAACTCTACCAGGTTGGTATTCATCACGCGAATATCGAAGATCTAAACCATGTTGATTTGATAGGAGTTCCTATCATGGTAGTCTTGGATCCATCCAAGATCCATCTGACGCTGGAGGGCCTCTTGTATGAAAGAGCATCCCTGTTTGTTTACCGAGCAAGTCAGACAGGAACTGTAATCGTGCCGCGGCAGATTATGATACTGGCTTTGCCTTGAGTGCATTGCCACTAAGTTGACATTCATTGCACAGATGTCGTGGTTCTGAATGACGTTAGAATTCGTGTAGACCATGTTAACTCCACAAACTCAGTGCTCTTGGATCCATCCGAGATCCATTTGTTCCTGTAGAGCTGCTTGCACCATAGAACATCCTTGATTGTCTTTAGAGCAGATATCACACTGATGATAGTTATGAGGTGGCACATGGCCATATCCACTCTGTCTACAATGCATCTTGACCAAATTGGTTTTCAATAAGAGTACATCGTGAATTTGATAGACATCGTTAGTATCTTCTTCTATCAAATTGGCGGCAGCCTTCTCGTGTTAAGGCAGCGGATTTGTGAGAACATTAGGATTTGTATCCTTGAAGGATAAGACCCCGCTCCTAAGAAGTTTTTGCAAGTCGGACTTGAAATTGAGACAAGTCTCTATGTTATGCCCTAAACCTCCTTGATGATAAGGGCATGTTTGATCCACCTTAAACCAAAAAGGCAGATTTTCCGATACTGTAAGAGGAGACTTAGTCTGGATGTGCCCCTTAGCCAGTAGTAATGGAAACAACTCTGTGTACGTTACGGGTAAAGGATCAAATCCTGGTGGCCGTGTTGTACGGTTGTTGTTATATGGAGGACGAGCCTGCTGAAGAGGCTGTTGTGTAATTTGCTGGTCAGGTTGGCTCTGTGCAACCTGAGGTTGATACGTAGGAATAGGCGCAGGGCTGACAACAGGAGTCACAACGGCTACCGGTTGATAACGTCGCCTTTGCTTTCTGAGAGAGATATTCCTAATATCTTGCTCTTTTTTCTTAGGGAGAGCACTACCGTATTTTTTAGTACCGCTCGTCGATCCAGTGTCTTTTACCAAACGTCCTTCTCGGATGGCTTCCTCAAGACGTACACCCATGCCGACCATTTCGGTGAAATTACTAGGCGCACTGGCAACCATTCTATCGTAGTAAAATGAGCTTAAGGTCTTTAAGAAGATCTTTGTCATCTCTTTTTCCTCAAGAGGTGGACAAATTTGAGCAGAAATTTCACGCCACCTTTGAGCATACTCCTTAAAGGTTTCCTTGTCCTTTTGCGACATCGATCTGAGTTGATCTCTGTCGGGTGCCATGTCCAAATTGTATTTGTATTGTTGGATGAAGGCAGTACCAAGATCTCTGAATGTGTTAATTGTAGCACGGTTTAAACCCATGTACCATTTTAATGCGGCACCGGTTAAACTATCCTGAAAGTAATGAATCAGTAGGTCCTGATTCTCAGTCTGAGCTGACATCCTCCAAGCGTACATCACCAAGTGATTTTGAGGGCAAGAGTTACCCTTGTATTTTTCAAAGTCGGGCACTTGGAACTTGTGCGGGACTTTCACATTGGGGACCAAGCAGAGGTCTGCGGCGTCCTTTCCAAATAGATCCTGACCGCGAATGGCTTGCAGTTCCTTCTGCATTTCCAAGAACTGTTCTTGGAATTCCTCCATTCTGTTAAACATAGTTTCCTTCTTACCAGAAGGTGTCTGTGGAATCTATCCTTCCGGGACAGTGTGCACCACAGGGGGTGGTACCGTGACTACGGCAGTGAGTCTTGGCGTTTCCCGAAGTTTGTAACCTTCAGGAGTCTTCAGGATGCCCTTGGCATCTTCGCTTTCCCAAAGTTTGTAACCTTCAGGCCCAACGGCTTCTATTGTGATTCCCTGATCTTAAGTGATCGGCGGAACATATCCTTCCAGGATATAGTTAACAGGAATGCCCCAAGGACGATATTTCGGCATCTGATACCTAGGATCATACTTCTCCACTATGGGCGTTGAGGTGATCTCTGAGATCACAGTTCTTTGTAGCTGAGCTTCTGCCATGGCTTGCATGTCGTTACGAAGCTTTCTCATATCCTCTCTTAGAGCGTCGATCTCTTCTTTCAACTCTCTGTTTTCTTCCTCAAGATCATCCATCTTTTTCTGACGATTGGCCCGAGTATTATACGAATGAGACAGTTTGACTCTAGAATCGAGACACAAACGTGAGATTTGTAGGTAAGAAGAATACGCGATGTGAGAATGATGAATGCAATGATTATATTAATTGTTTAAGGTTTAATCAAAATAAACTTCGACAATTAGATTGCAAATATCAAACAGTGGGGAAACCCCTTTTTATTGAAATTCAAAGGATTACAGAAATGGAAATACAGTAGATTACAAAGTGCAGAAACAGGAACCTAAGCTAATGGGCCCCGAGTCCTCTCTGAAAAGAAATCGGGTGCTGATTCTGGTATCTTCCTTTTCTTTGACCGGGGATCTTGGGCCGTTGTTGGGTTGTCATTCCTTTGCCAAGTGAAAGGAGCGAGCAAATTCCTTTGGTCATCCTGGTTATCTACAGCATGTTACTCCAAAATTTCAATCAGAGCTTCTTTTTCTTTCAGTAATTGCTGTATTTTGATGCACTCTACATCGAGGGTGCGGTACTTGTTCTTCCAAGACCTTCTCTCCCGTTGAACTTTGTTGAGAGTAACCTGAAGCTTTTCAGTTTCCGTCATGAAGTACATGACAGATTCCCTCGGTGGAATAATTCTGTAACGAGGATAAGGCATCTTCAGCTTGAGAGCTCTAGTTTGTACCCAATGGAGATAAGGCTCCACCGAGACACAGTCCGGTTTTCCTAGAGACTCTCATCCTTTCTTATGAACGTGTTTCCAAGTGTGCACTATTTTCGTCTTTAGTGCTCTGTCACTTTCTCCTTCCTTGAAGAAAAGACCTTCCAGATGAACACCCAGTGGGACATGTCTCATCGGGTATCCAAATTGACAAAGAACCAATACCGGATGGTAGTTGATTCCTCCCTTAGTTCCTATGAGGGGTACGTTGGGGAAGTTTCCACAACGGTCAATGATTATGATTCCCTCATAAATCCTATTGCACCAATCTATATCAGAGTTGGTAAGAGATATGATCTTCTGCGACCAACGTAAGGCACTCTTGCAATCCCAAAAAGCAGCAGACTTGGGCAAGTGAGAGATAAACCATTTGTAAAGCAGAGGTACACAGCATGTGATCTCCCCTCCACTGTACAAATTCCCCAAGTGTACAGAATGATATGCATCTGCGAGCAAAGTCGGCATAGGATTTCCAATGAGAAAAACCTTAATAACGTTAATATCGACGAAGTTATTGATGTTGGGAAACAAAAATAACCCGTAGGTGAGCAAGACAAAGATGCTTTCAAAAGCAGTTCTGTTTCCTATATTGGCAAAATACAGGGCCTTCTTTGTCAAGAATTGGGCTGGCAAACCTTGGATGCCACCCTTAGTGGTTAGGTGAGTCCTGACCTCAGACTCATCCAAATGAATTGCTCTCGCAATGATCTGATTCTTTGGAATTTCTTCCAGTCCAGAAAATGGAGCTCGATCTGTAATGTGTAGGTCAATCAAATGAGAATACTCCTCCAGCGTTGGTGCGAGCTGGTAATCCGGGAATGTGAAACAGTGATAAACCGGATCGTAGAATTGAATGAGTGCATCCATGATTCCCTCAATCACATAGACTCTTAACAGTGGTAGCAAACCTCCGTGCTTGGCTCTGAAAGCCTCTTGGTTAGTAATCATCCTAGCTAACCTTCTCAAATCCTCTAGCTTTGGTACCTTAAAGGTATACTGGTGAGTTCTCCTTCTACCGAAATCCATTAGCGCAATCCTTTTCTCTGATATTTGCAATCACAGTCTTAATTTATTTTGAAAGAACAGAGAGACTAGAAGAGAAGATTTTTTTGAGTGTTTTAATGTTTTTTAAATGAATGCATGAATGCAGCACACAAAAACATAGAAAAAACATGGGGTCAAAGGGTCGTTGTCATGAAGTCAAGGCTCTACCCATCCCCAAAGGTTTATACTAGGGTGATTTTTGTACCTGTACTCATTATCATCAGCTCCTCCCAGGAAAGCAAAACAACAAGCGGATCGCCAGCGAGTTGTAGAGCAATCTTAGAGTAAGTGCCATTCACCGAGAATAGATCACCAGCCTCAAATGAGGGTAGTATCGCGTAACAATTATTTCTGATAGTTTCCGCACTACAAAAGGGTTTGGCTCCTCAGCTTCTCAGACTTAACAACCGGCCCATTGTCTAGGTGAGAGAATGGGTTGCGTTGGTCAGCCTCCACTGAGGTTGATGGTCGACCCCGTCGCCATCACTTATCTTAAGTGTATACTCAATCTTTAAACATACGGCATCACCCGCATTCCCATTAGCAGAAAAATAAACACATATAGCAATTAGGAAAAGCAGTATATATATTTGTCCTAAACATCCTAGACCTTTAAAGCTATGAATCCTAAGTTCCTGACAGAAAATGGGTTCCCCGGCGGAAGCCCCAATCTGTGGTTTCCACACAAGAGGTGAAAAGGTAGTCCGTGCCTAGATCTAACTTTGAATGGGCCCCACGCTGGGCGCCATTTTTCTGTAGCGAGCGATTTTGGATGCGGTTCTTAAGCGCTGGTCGCTCTCTGCGGTTGAGCTTAAAACTACAGGTCGATTCATTTTTTATCCTATTGCTATGAATGTGGGGGGCCCTTTGTACTGGTTATTTGTATTTTTGCCAATACTGATTCTTATCTAGACAGAAGTTTTCTGGCGGGGAACAAGGATTAGGATGTTAGGACTGGTGCTTTTTGATTAGTGCTTTTGATTGATGGAGATATGGGATTTGGGTTTTTTGTTTAGTGTGCTCGCTAAGATCTTTTCTTTCGATCTTATGCCTACGTATTCCCGTTTACCGAAACAGGGAAATTAGAGCGTTCATAGTTCCTCCTATTCTATGGGAGGAAATGGTTGTTTTTGGTGTCTTGTTCAAATCCCAAGACGTGAAGCGGAAGGTGATTTGTATCTTGTTCAAAGCCCAAGATGTGAAGGTAAAAGGTTTATCTGTATCTTGTTCGAAGCCCAAGATATGAAGCTAAAAGAGTTTGACTTTAGAGAGAGTTTGTCATCTCTAAAGCGGGGGTTGTATGTCACAACTGTTTATAAAGGAGAATTACTTTAACCGGGATACGCGGATCCTAGCAATGCCATAATTTCCTTTATAGGGGATTTTTAACCTGAAGGAGAAGACTTTAACTCAGTTTAGAGCAATGCCATCTTTCCTTAGGAATTTCTCATACTAAAAGAGGGACAGTGGCATGAATGTAGATGATCCAGAGGCTTGCCGCTTACAGCGATTAGATGAAGAGAAAGGAGTTGTTGATGTTTGTGTACTGTGAATGAGGCACAGCTTTTATGCTAAAAGGTTAATTGGATTAACCAGTTGTTTTCTTATACAAAGCCTAAGAGGAGGCTATTATGTGTCTCGTACAAAGCCTGAGAGAGAGGCTAAAAGGTTTTGACTCAACGATGGAATCTTTTGGTATCTCGTATAGAGCCCGAGATGGAGGCTAATTGACTCAACAAGGGAGTTTTTTTGTATCTCGTATGAAGCCCGAGACGGAGGTTGTTGCTTGTTTGGCTCAATAAGAACCTTTTTGTATCTCGTATAAAGCCCGAGATGGAGGCGAAAGGGGTGATTGACTCAACGAGGAAGTCTCTTATGTGTCTCGTACAAAGCCCGAGAGAGAGGCTAAACGTTGTTTGACTCCGCTGAGGAGGATCATTGTACAAAGTCCAAGAGGAGGCTAAATGACTGTGTCAGTTGAGTGGCAGGTCCAATATACTAATTTTAAAGAGAAAATCAGTTCTTATATGAGCAACACTGTACTCAGGGATTTGATTTGAGGATCAGGGATATTTCCTTCTCTTTGAGGAAACGGGAAATCCAAAGGGTATTGCGATTGTCCGAGTCTGCGGGTTTCCTTCCTATTTAACGAAGGGGTCACTTGAGAATGTCTTTGAGACTCAAGGAAGTTAGACTGTCCGTGTCTAGAGTTTTATCTTTTATACTATGCCTTGAGAAACAGTAGTAGACTCTATGAAAGGACGGTCTATGCAAATGACTAAGTTCTGTTCCTATACCTCTAGGAGGTCGTCGGGAAAATTTGTACTAAGCCCAAGAGGAGGCTGGAATCTTTTAAGAAGCCGACGGGTCTTTGTACGAAGCCCAAGATGAGGCTATCATTCCCGGAGGAAGAGATCATTATACGAAGCCTAAAAGGAGGCTGTGAATACTTCTAAGAAGTCGTAGGGTCCTTGTACTAAGCCCAAGAGGAGGCGGGGTTGCTTTTAGGAAGCCTGTGGGTCCTTGCACGATGCCCAAGAGGAGGCCGATTGCTTTTAAGAAGCCGATGGGTCCCCAAATCCCGAAAAATTCAAGGCAATGCTATTCACCGAGAATAGATCAAAGTCAGGAAAGTTCGAGAATTTGGAAGAAACTCAAAGATGTCATTCACGGAGAATACATTCATCTCTGGGAGTAGAGTTTCTTGACAATCCCTAGTGAGGACAGCCGAAGAGAAGACTGTATCTGGTGATCCTATTGGGGATCTAGTTGTCTATTTCTATGAATAAATGAAACGGCGTCACCTAGTTCTAGACGTAGTTGCCGGGGAAACTCTAAATATCTATACTATTATTACACAGTTGATATGAGTTTATGAAAGAAGACTTACAGTGAAACAACCCCACAATACAATTATATGTATATGAAAGCGGTAAATGAAAGCAATAACAACTTACTCGGTTGTAGAGCTTCCATGTTGTTTGGTTAGTTGTTCAACACAGAAAGATTGAAAACAACAGTATATTCAAAATCAAAGGAGAAATTGCTTTGAAAAAGAAAGATTTGGGGCTTACAGCTCAAGGAGAGGCCAAGGGTTTTATCAGTGAGCGCACTATTTGAATTTGTACAGAGGGACTTATACAAGTAACTGAGGCCCAAAATGTTTTCTGTACAAAGGGATTGGTCTTACACTCTTTCAAGAGGCCCAAAAGGTTTAAAGAAAAAGAGTGGGGCTTATAACACGAGGGTAGGCCCAATTGATTTTTCCGTTTGAAATGGCGATCGCGCCGAGGTTTTCTTTTAACGCGGAGGGACTTATACAATAAGTGAGGCCCAAAATGTTTTGGTTAAAAGGGGATTGGGTCTTACACTCTATTAAAGGCCCAAAGTATTTTTGAATGGGTCTTATAGCTCAAGGAGAAGCCCAGGGTTATTTTTCAAAAGGCGATGATCGTGCCGTTTATTTGAAAATGTACAGAGGGACTTATACAACGAATGAGGCCCAAAATATTTCTGTACAAGTGGGTTGGGTCTGACACTCTATCAAGAGGCCCAAAGTATTTTGAAAATGATCTATGAGGGTTGAATTAATCCAAAAACCCTAATTTGTTTTCAAAAATGTATTAAATTGAATAAAAATTCAATTAAAAATGATCAAAATTGTTTAACATATGAAAAACAAATTGTGATTTTGGATTAATGCTTCAAAAATTAAGTATTGACCTACAAAATAATTAGAAAGCATTAAAAGTTGAAAAATCAATGTAGAAAAAATATTTAAAATGTCAAAAACAATTAAAATATTAATTCTTTGTAAAAATATCAATTATATGAAATAAATAATATTTTTAAGATTTTTTGATAAAATAAAATATTTTAACATTTTTGTGAATTATTAAAAAAAGAATCAACTCAAAATCATTAAAACTCAGAGAGAAATTAATTTTTGAATCAATTAAATAAAATCACAAAATTCAAATATTCAAATTTCTTAAAATGGCGCCAAGAACACACCAAGAACACGCGCGTGTTCTGGGCTTGGCCAGATTTGCATTTTCTCTCCAATCTCACTGAATACTTGATTATAACATGCAATCCACATATCATTATGCTCGTCTCAACCTCACGATCATGTCTATGTCCATTAATTTCATTTAAATTAAACATATAACAAGAAATCATGAAAAATCCTCAAGAACCCTAATTTCTGCATGAAGGCTAGGATTTTTGATACACGATTCAAACAATGCAATTAATTGAGGGAAAACATTCCATGCATGATTATGAACATATGGCCAAATTATTGGGCAGCAAAAATTGCATGGATCATAGAGTTAGAAGAGCTCATGCTTACCACTTGCAGCTGGTGATCATGATTTGTGTTGGAGGTGTTACAGCTAGGTTCCAATGATGTGGATAGCTTCCCTAGGTGCCAAGTGATGTGTCTGAGTGCTTGGAATGGATTGAAATGGTTTGGAGTTAAAGATGGCACCTCAACTGCAAAACTGTCAAGAACTTGAGCAATTGGCTGGTGATTTTGTGAAATCTGTGTTCCAGATGTTATGTGAGTGTTTGGATCACTCCTATATGATGTATGTGAGGTGTGTGAGTGATTGGTTTGATTGGAAAAGCTCTCAAACTCAAAACCCGATGGCTACCTTGCTAAGAAAGGCATTTTTGCCAAGAGAAAGAGATTTTGAGGAAAGCATTTGTTAGATGGCTTTGGTGTACTCAAATTGATCACAATTGAGCTCTATTTATAGTAGAGCAAGTTTGTTTTGGGATCCACAGTGAATGGCAACTGCAGCAGGTGTTTGTTCAATGTTGGCCAATGGAAATGCAAGTCTCCTCTAGCCATTGACTAGAGGTTAGGGCACAGGGCTGTGGTTCCCTTGGTCTTGGATAAGTCTTGAATGAATTCAAATGAAAATGGTTCAGTCCATGCCACCTTGATGCTTCCATTGAATGCTCCAATCCAAATTTGGAGTCTTGTCCCTATTTTGGCCATTATAGGTTCAACATGCTATTTCTTGTTCCATGGACTTTGGAGGCTTGGCTCAGTGATTGTCCCCTTTAGATTCAATCCTCAGATGTGTCCAAGTGGATAGGAGCATTTGAATTTGGTTGATTTTGGCAAATCGAGCAAAGTTGCAAATTCTTCCTTGCCTTTGACAGATTTCAGCAAGGCAACTTTCTAATGTCATATCTCATGACTCAAATGGAATTTGGCAATGTTCTTGGCCATTTTGGAAAGCCCTTACATGATATAACAACTTTTTGAACATATTTGGTTTTGATCTCTTTTGAATCCAAGTGAAAAATCCCCCTACATTTGGCAAAAAGTGAAGGCAGATTCTGACTTAGTGAAAATTTCACTAAGTGTTGGAAAAAGTGACATTTTCACTTTTCAGCCATTTTGACCACTCCATAACCCAAAATCCTTAATGAATTGGACTTAGGTCTAGTTGAAGTTTTTGTAGAGGGTAATGAGGGCTACAAATCCATCTTTGGATGAGAAAAAATGGCTTTGTGGTTTAGGAGTTATGATCCTTCAAAGTTGGTACCCTTGTCACTTTATTTTTAACTTAGAAAATTTTCTAAGTTTTTATGGTTACCCCTTTTACAAGTTATCCCACTTTTCTTGATTTTTCTTAATGAATGATGATTCAAATCATACATTAACATCATTTTAGGGTTAAAAATCCATTTTGGTGAAAAATCTCAAAAAGTCAAAGTTGACTTTTGTGCACAGTTGACTTTTTATCAGATGAATTCTAAACTGTGCAATTCTTCATGAAATCATGTCCTTGACCTAAATCAAACTTGATGGGCATGTTCCATGGGTGTCATAGGGTATATTGAATCATGTCTTAGGGTTTGGGAGCATGTCCTGGTCTAAAGTCAAAGTTACAGTTGACTTTCCTCGCGAAACCCTAATTGTGGTGCAGATGAAATTGAGACTTGTTTCTCAAGCTTCCTAGATCAATCCATTGTCCCAAATGGATCAATATAGTTCATTAGAGACCCTCAAATCCTTTCTTGAGGTCTTGGTTCATGATTTGTCCCAAAAGTCAACTTAGGGGTGAATTAGGTCAAGAAACCCTAATTCCTGATTTTTGATGTATGCATCCCCTGAGGCAAAATTGACTTGATGGATGGGTCCATGAGGTTCCATGGAGTATATTAGGTTGTGTTTTGGATCTTTGGCTTGTGCCCAGATGAAAAATTTCCATCTGGAGGCCCTAGTCGACCAAAACCCTAATTTGGTGACACTGTCGATCTTGAGACTTGATCCACCTAGAAGGGAGCAGCCTTGTGCTTAATCCTTGAAGTGGGAGTCCATTTGATCCATTGTGGATGTTTGAGAGGTTAGACAAGTTGAAGATCATGTCATTCCTTGATTGATCCTTTGTCTAAGAACTCTGAGAGGGCTTGAAACCCTAATTCTTGATTGTAATGGATGCTCACCCATCTTTGGGGAGACTGATGAAGTATGATGGCCCATCCATATTGTGATAATGATTTGCACAATTATGGGACATCTTAGTGGTCAAAATTTGGGGTATGACAGCGGGGACTCAGACAACTAATGAGGACAGACTCATCAGAGGTACATGTTTCATTAATAGTACTCCTTTAATTACTATGATTGACACTGGTGCTACTCATTGCTTTATTGCTGCTGAATGCATTGAAAGATTGGGTCTTATGTTGTCTTCTATGAATGGAGAAATGGTCGTCGAGATTCCGGCTAAGGGATCGGTGACTACTTCTCTTGTGTGTTTAAAGTGTCCCTTGACGATCTTCGACAGAGACTTTACTATTGATTTGGTGTGTTTGCCGTTATCTGGAATGGATGTAATCTTGGGAATGAACTGGTTAGAATATAACTATGTTCATATCAATTGTTATAACAAGTCTGTGAGATTTTCTACTCTTGAAGAGGAAGAAGCTAGTTTGTTGTCTTTCAGGGAGTTAAAGCAGTTGGTGCAAGAAGGAGCTCATATGTTCTCAGTGATGGCGTCGTTATCTGTTGAGAGCCGAGCTGTAATTGAGGAGTTGCAAGTGGTGCGTGAATTCCCTGAAGTTTTCCCTAATGAAATTCCCGATGTACCTCCAGAAAGAGAAGTGGAATTTGCAATTGACCTTGTACCTGGTACCAGACCTGTTTCTATGGCACCTTACAGGATGTCTGCATCTGAATTGTCGGAATTAAAGAAGCAATTGGAGGACTTACTTGAAAAAAAATTTGTGAGGCCAAGTGTATCGCCGTGGGGAGCTCCAGTGTTGTTAGTAAAGAAGAAAGATGGAAGTATGAGGCTCTGTATTGATTATAGACAACTAAATAAAGTGACGATTAAGAACAAGTATCCGCTCCCGAGAATAGATGACTTGATGGATCAATTGGTAGGTGCTCGTGTGTTTAGCAAGATTAATTTGAGGTCGGGCTATCATCAGATTAAAGTGAAAGAGGAAGATATTCAGAAGACTGCTTTTAGAACACATTATGAACATTATGAGTATTCTGTGATGCCTTTCGGTGTTACTAACACACCAGGAGTATTCATGGAGTACATGAACCGTATCTTTCATACTTATTTGGATCGGTTTGTGGTGGTGTTTATTGATGACATATTGATTTACTCTAAATCGGAAACAGAACATGAAGAACACTTAAGACTAGTATTGCAAGTTTTGAAAGAGAAGAAGTTATATGCAAAGTTGTCTAAATGTGAATTTTAGTTATCGGAGGTTAGTTTTCTTGGTCATGTCATTTCAGGTAGTGGCATTGCGGTGGATCCATCTAAAGTAGATACTGTGTTGCAATGGGAAACTCCAAAGTCGGCTTCCGAGATTAGAAGCTTTTTCGGACTAGACGGTTATTACCAAAGATTTATCGAAGGATTTTCTAAGTTAGCACTTCCGTTGACTAAGTTGACTTGTAAAGGTAAAGTTTTTGTGTGGGACATTCAATGTGAAGAAAGTTTTGCAAAATTGAAGAAGAGATTGACATCGGCTCCGGTTTTGACACTACCTAATCCAGGAGAACCTTTTCTGGTATATTGTGATGCTTCCAAGATGGGTTTAGGTGGTGTGCTTATGCAGAATGGTAAGGTAGTTGCTTATGCGTCTAGACAACTGAGGACTCACGGAAAGAACTATCCGACGCATGATTTAGAACTTGCTGTAGTTTTTTTTGTGCTGAAGATTTGGAGGCATTACCTTTATGCATCTAGATTTGAAGTGTTTAGTGACCATAAGAGTTTAAAATATTTATTTGATCAAAAGGAACTGAATATGAGACAACGAAGATGGTTGGAATTATTAAAAGATTATGATTTCGGTTTGAACTATCATCTGGGTAAAGCTAATGTTGTGGCCGATGCTCTGAGTCGAAAGGCCTTGCATATGTCGGCAATGATGGTTAAGGAATTGGATTTAATTGAGCAATTCAGAGATATGAGCTTAGTATGCGAAGTGACACCGCAGAGTGTGATGTTGGGAATGCTGAAGATTAACAATGATTTTCTAGATAATATCAAGGAAGCTCAGAAGTTAGATGTGAAACTGGTAGATTCGATGGTTGGAATCGATCAGTCTGGTAATAGTGATTTTAAGTTAGATACGCAAGGTGTGTTGAGATTCCGAAATCGAATTTGTATTCTTGTTGATGCAGAGATGAAGAAAGCAATTCTGGAGGAAAGTCATAGAAGTAAATTGAGTATTCATCCGAGAGCTACAAAAATGTACCAAGACTTGAAGAAATTATTTTGGTGGCCTGGTATGAAGCGTGATGTAGCTCGATTTGTGTATGCATGTTTAACTTGTCAGAAGTCGAAAGTTGAACATCAGAAGCCTGCTGGGTTGATGCAACCGTTAGAAGTTCCAGAATGGAAATGGGATAGCATTTCAATGGACTTTGTGACTGGATTACCTAATACTTCAAGAGAACATGATTCTATTTGGGTGATTGTTGATAGGCTTACGAAGTCGGCTCATTTTATTCCTATTAACATCAGTTTTCCAGTATCAAAGTTGGCGAAGGTTTATACTAACGTAATTGTGAAGTTGCATGGTGTTCCTCTGTGTATTTTGTCGGATAGAGATCCGAGGTTTACTTCTAATTTTTGGAAGAGTTTGCAAGAGGCGTTGGATTCTAAGTTGAGGTTGAGTTCAGCGTATCATCCTAAGACGGATGGTCAGACTAAGAGGACTATTCAGTCGTTGGAAGATTTGTTGAGAGCATTGTTATTAAGCAAGGAGGTTCATGGGATACTTATCTACCATTAATCGAGTTCACTTATAATAACAGTTACCATTCTAGTATTGGGATGGCCCCTTTTGAAGCATAATATGGTCGGAGATGTAGGACTCCTTTATGTTGGCACGAATCTGGAGAAAATGTAGTGCTTGGACCTAAAATTGTTCGAGAGAGTAGTGAGAAGGTGAAGTTAATCTGAGAAAAGATGAAATCTTCTCAAAGTAGGCAGAAGAGTTATCATGACAAGCGAAGGAAGGATTTAGAATTCCAAGCAGGTGACCATGTGTTTTTTAGAGTTACACCTGTGACAGGTGTTGGGCGTGCGCTGAAGTCTAAGAAGCTTACTCCTCGTTTTATTGGTCCATATCAGATTTCAGACAGAGTTGGAAATGTTGCTTATAGAGTGGCTTTGCCGCCTAATCTGTCGAATTTACATGATGTGTTTCATGTGTCACAACTCCGAAAGTATGTTCCAGATCCGTCTCATGTGATTCATATGGATGATGTGCAAGTTCGGGATAATCTTACGGTGGAAACAATGCCTGTACGAATTGCAGAACGTGAGACGAAGATTTTAAGAGGCAAGGAGATTGCATTGGTGAAAGTTGTCTGGTTATGAGCTGCCGGAGAAAGCATGACTTGGGAGCTGCAAAGCAAGATGAAGGAATCCTATCCCGAGTTATTCGAATTAGGTAAATTTTCGAGGACGAAAATTCTTAAAGTAGGGGAGAGTTGTAACGCCGCAAAAATCTAAATTAATCATTTATTTATTTATTTATTTATTTAGAAGGAATTACGAAGTTTTGGTAATTTTGGAGAATTTTGGATCAAAAGAGTATTCTTAAATAATTTAATAGAATGAATAATTGGCGTATTATTTATAGTATTTTTATCATTATTTAAAAATATTAAGAAAAAAGGCAAGGTGGTCTTAAAGGAAAAAGAGTAAGGATAGAAGTGGAAGTCCATTAACTGGGATATTTTGTCTAAAGAAGAAAATACCGATCACTTTTCTAACTGATCGTGTTTTTGTGAAGAACGCTGAAGAAGAAAAGAGGAGGAGAAGGAGAAGAACCCTAAGACTTGAAGGTTGTTGAAGAATCTTAGAGAAGGAGGAAAGTTACTGATTTCTCTAAGGTATGGGGAGTTTTCATGGTTAATTATAGTTATATAGGTTTGGTTATGGATAGATTAGGTATTTATGGATTTTGAGAAATTGTGGTGTTTGATGATGTAGAATGAGTTAGGGATGAATGATTCGATGAAATATAATGAGATAGAATGTTATGTGTTGATGTATGTGTATTGTGTGAGTCTTTTGGGAAAATTTTTGTATTGGAAAAACTGAATTTTTTGGGATATTTGAAGTCAAAACACAGCAGAAAATTATTTTGAAAAAATTTTGAAATTTCGTATCCTGACACGGGCCGTGTCACAGGACACGGGCGGCCGTGTTAGACTACTGTTACTGCTACATTTCTTTTTGGTTTGGATTTTTGCTACAGAGCTTCGGACACGGGCTGTGTCACGGGACACGGGCGGCCGTGTCACGCTACTGTCCTTGCTGTATTTTTGTTCTGTTTGAAATTTTACTTCAGAGCTCCTGACACGGGCCGTGTCGCAGGACACGGACGGCCGTGTCAGACCACTGTAATTGCTGTATTTTGTCTGTTTTGTGTTTTGAGTGCAGGTTTCCTAACACGGGTCGTGTCACAGGACACGGGTGGCCGTGTCAGACAAGTGTTTTGCTGTTTTTGTTGTTTTTCTTGAGGTTTCTTGACGTTTCCATGTGCTGATCTTTTGTTGTCGAGTTGTTGTTGATGTAAGATGATCAAACATGATTGTATGATAAATATTTGTTGAGTATGAAATGAATGATGCACATGTTGATGTTTGATGAATTGCGGAGATTTAGCATCATTGCATTTCATAGCATTTTTATGTTGGGGCTTCGGTCCATTGGTAGCTTCAATCCCATCGTGCGGATTGAAGTGATATGTTGATTATGTTGTGCTCCTTTTGGAGGGTTGATGGCCAGTGTCCATCCACGTTGAATCGGTACCACATGTATTCGTTGCATTCCATTATAGTTGACATTGCATATAAATGATGTAATTGTGATTTTGTTGTAAAGATTATGTTGATGATGCTATGAGGTTGTTGTTGCTTATTCTGTCTATTTTTCCATGTCCTTATATTACTATAATGAATTGTGATTTCTCACCCTGCCTGCTTGAAAATGTTGCCCTCTTATGTGGGTAACTTGCATATAACTAAGAGTAGACTTGCGGTGCTGGAGGATTGAGTCTTGGAGCGTTTCTTTTGTCGTTTTAGTCGTGTTGTAGGTGGTGTCCTGCTCTGTGTCATGTAACATCGGGTTGGGATTAGTAGTGAACCTCGTGTTTCCTTTTGATTTTATGTTGGAATTTCTTTTTTATATTGTTGATGCCATTTTGAATTGGATACTTTTATCCATGAAGTATTTTGTTGACCTGAACTAAAAATTTTGATTCCGCTGCGTAGTTGTCAATTTATGTTAATGATGAATGAATAATCCGTGTTACGGGACAGGACAATGATTTTGAATGTCGTTTGAATATATGTGGCACCTTTCTTGCTGATTTTTACTCTGATAATATTTAGTGTTTTTCCTAAAATTGTATGTGGGGTAGAAGGGTGTTACACGCCCTATAACCTTGAGGTCGTGGGTTCAAACCCCACCCATGCCATTTTGTGTTTTTTCACATTTTTGCTATTTTTCCAATATTTTCATGTTTTATTAAATAATTGGAAAATTAATAACTCCTTGAATTTTAATTATTTTTGATTGGTTCTTTTTGAAAAAAATCACAAAAATGTTAAAATATTTTATTCCACAAAAAAATTAAGTTTATATTAGTTATCTAATATAATTAGTATTTTTGTGAATAAATTCCTTTTTTAATTATTTTTAAACATTTAAAAGTGAATATTTACTTTGAAAATCAAAACCAAATGAGTTTTAATATCTCTTGTGATTAAAACCTCATTTTTCAAACCTTAAACAAAAATCACAAGTGGTTTATTCAAACCTATTTGGTATTTTTATCATTTTTATTTGTTTTTTCTTTTGATATTTACTTTTAAAAGAGAACAAATTAGGGTTTCTTTGATTTTCACCCTCACAAACTTTTTCAAACACTCATGGGCCTCTAATAGAGTGTAAGACCCAATCTTTTGTAAATACAAACCTATTTTGGGCCTCACTTATTGTATAAGTCCCGTTGTATTTCAAAAGTTCGGCGCGATCATCGCCCGTTGAAAACAAACCATTTGGGCCTCTCCTCGAGCTATAAGACCCATTCAAAATCTCTTTGGGCCTCTAATAGAGTGTAAGACCCAATCCCCTTTTAACCAAAATCTTTTGGGCATCAGATATTGCATAAGTCCCTCTGTGTTAAAAGAAAACCTCGGCGCGTTCGCCAGTTGAAAAATCAAACCCTTGGGCCTACCCTCGTGTTATAAGCCCCATTTATTTTCTTTAAAAAATTTTGGGCCTCTTGAGAGAGTGTAAGACCCACACCTTTGTACAGAAAACCTTTCTTGGGCCTCAGTCACTTGTATAAGTCCCTGTACAAAACGACAGTTCAATCACTGATTAAAACTTGGGCCTCTCCTTGAGCTGTAAGCCCCAACCTCTTTTCAAAATACTTTCTCCTTTGATTTTGAAATATACTGTTGTTTTCAATCTTTCTTTGTTGAACAACTAACAATACATCATGGAAGCTCTACAACCGAGTAAGTGTTTACCCGCTTTCATTTACCGCTTTCATATGTATATAACTGTACAGTGGGGATGTTTCACTGTAAGTCTTCTTTCATAAACTCATATCAACTGTGTAATAATAGTATAGATATTTAGAGTTTCCTCGAAAACTATGTCTAGAACTAGACAAAACCTCGCCTCCTTACAACAATCTCAAATAACTAGATCTAAGAAATTCCCCCTTTGAACAGGTCATATACAGAAGGACGCTGTTCCATGTGAAACCCCTTCTGGAACTGGTCATCAGCCTCCTCTTAGGCTTAGTGCAAGGACCCGCAGGCCTCCTAAAAGCATCCCCGCCTCCTCTTTAGCGTTGTACAAGGACCCGTCGGCTTCTTAGAAGTTTTCACAGCCTCCTCTTAGGCTTCGTATAATGATTCTTCCTCCGGGAAGATAGCCTTCTCTTGGGCTTCGTACAAATTGTCCCTCGGCTACTTAAAAGTTTCCAGCCTCCTCTTGGGCTTCGTACAAATTGTCCCGACGACCTCCTAGAGGTATAGGAACAGAAATTAGTCATCTTAATAGAATAGTCTTTCAAGAGTCTAGATCTCACTACCACTGTTTCTTAAGCCTAGTACAAAAGATAGAACTCGTAGACTCGGACAGGCTAAAGCTCCTTTGGATTCCCTATTTCCCTAGAGAACATGAAATAATCCCCACCCTCAGATCAAATATATGAGGATACCATTACTCATATAAGAACTGATTTTCTCTTTGAAACCAACACACTGGTCACTCAACTGAAACAGTTGCCCCAGCCTCCATCTCGGGCTTCGTACGAGATACAAAAAGACTCTCTCGTTTGGTCAACCAACTTTTTAGCCTCCACCTTGGGCTTCATACGAGATACAAAAACTCTCTTGTTGAGTTAACCCCTTTTAGCCTCTATCTCGGGCTTCGTACGAGACAGATAAAAAACACCCTCTTGTTGGGTCAACAGCCTCCTCTTGGGCTTTGTATAATGATTCTCCCCAGCGGAGCTAAAACCTTTAGCCTCCATCTCGGGCTTCGTAGAAGATACACAAACACTCTCTTATTGAGTATAAAAGGCTCTCTTATTGAGTCAATCACCTTTAGCCTTTATCTCGGGCTTCGTACGAGATACAAAACACTCTCTTGTTGAGTATAAAAGACTCTCTTGTTGAGTCAAACCTTTAGCCTCTGTCTTGGGCTTTGTACAAGACACATAAAAACACCCTCTTGTTGGGCCAATAGCCTCCTCTTAGGCTTCGTATAAGGAAACCCCGGTTGAGGTAATCAACCTTTTAGCATCAAAGTTGTGTCTTGTTCATAACATACAAACATCAACAACTCCTTCTCCCTATCTAATTACTGTAAGCGGCAAGCCTCTGGATTATTTACATCCATGCCACTATCCCTCTTTTAGCATGAGAAATTCCTAAGGAAAGATAACATTGCTCTACATTGAGTTAAAGTCTTCTCCTTCATGTTTAAAATCCCCTACAGAGGAAATTATGGCATTGCTGGATTCACATATCCCAGGTAAAGTTATTCTCCTTTATAACCAGTCACGCAACAGTTGTGACAAACAGACCCCTTTAGAGATGAAAAATTCTCTCTAAAGCCAAAACCCTTTAGCTTAATATCTTGGGCTTTAAACAAGATACAAATAGACTTTTTAGCTTCATATCTTGGGCGTTGAACAAGATACAAACAAATCACCTTCAGCTTCACATCTTGGGCTTTGAACAAGATACATATCACTTTTAGCTTCACGTCTTGGGCTTTGAACAAGACACCAAAACACCATTTCCTCCCATAGAATAGGAGGAACTACGATCGCTCTGATTTCCCTGTTTCGGTAAACTGGAATACGTAGGCATAAGATTGAAAGAAAAATCTTAGCGAGCACACTAATCAAAAACCCAAAATCCCGTACCTTCGCACATCAATCAAAAAGCATCAGACCTAACATCTTAAAACCTCATAAATGGTCCAAACATTCTATTTTTAACCAAATAACCGAAGAGGGACTCACATCTTAATAGCATCTGTAAACCAACAGTTTTGACTGTTTAAACTCAGTATGCAAGCTGGGTTAATTTGAGACATCTATTTCCCTTCCTTCATCAGCTTCAATAGGATAAAAATTGAATCGACCTGTAATACCCCAGAGCAACAGTGATTAAGAACCACGTCCAAAATTGCTCGCTACAGTATGCTTCCCGGATGTCCATGACTTGGAAGGTCGACTTCGCCGATAACTGTTTTTCTGGACCCGTCAAATGCTTTGACGATGACCTCACTGCCCCTCATCGGAGATCCTTGAAATGATAGTCGCATTAGAGTAGATTTTTTCATAACATTCAGAGTTTATCCGGTGTCTACCAGTACACTGGCTAAAGCATCGTCCTGGCAGTTGACTTTAATGTTGAGTTCCATGTTGTGATGTTTGCCTTCTTCTGGTAGTTCTTCATCACTAAACCCCAAGTTGTTGCAGACAGTGATGTTGGAGATGATGCTGTCGAATTGTCTTATTGTTACATCATGTTCCACAAAGGCTTGCTCTAAGACTTTCTGTAGAGCTTCCCTGTGAGCTTCAGAACTGAGTAAAAGAGATAGTACAAAGATTTTTGAAGGAGTTTGCAACATTTGATCAACAATGTTGTACTCACTCTTCTGGATGAGCTTCAACATCTCATCGTTATTCTTTGAAGGGTCGGGATCACTGGATTGACCGACTGGTTGACTAGGAACTTCTGTTTGAGGTTCCTTTTCTCTGGTGGGTTCTCCAACTCCTCGGTTGAAGATCCGACCGCTCCGTGTTACTCGACTGATGTCTGTAATATTCACGACGGATGGTAATGGAGTTTCCTTTCCATTCTCAATTGTTGTTGCACCGGCAGATAGATAACTACAGGAGCCTTTTGATTTTTCTGACCATCATAGCCAGCCTCAATTGGTTCGAGGTTAAGAATCTTTCCACTATCAAGTGGAACTCTTGATTCATGGAGTAAAGGGATTATGGCGCATGCATCTTTGGCCACTTCTCATTTAGGGATTAAGACAACTTCTTTGCCTCGATTGGGAGGATAGTATGACATTATGTAGATTGAACCAGAGCTTAAACGTGGTCGAATCTCTTTATGGTACAACTGACTTTGAAGGGGTGCTCGCACGAGGTAGCATCCTTGGTTATCCTCCGAGTAAACTCTACAGCGCTCATAGTTGTGTGGTGGCACCTGGCCACGTCCGCTTTCTATGCAGTGTAACCTCACTAGATCTGTTTCCATTGATCGAACATCCTGAATTTGATACCTAGTAGGGTTCCCGTCAATCATACTGATCTGCTGTGTAGCTTCGTCCATATAGATCGGAAGCCACCAGTGGTTCAACAAGTGTTGAAGCGTTCTTTGAATGAGTGCACATCCTTGGTCATCCTCACGACATACTTTACAGTTCTGATAATCATGTGAAGTCAGGAAACTGAGCTGGACTTGCTTAGCGTGTAATTCCACTAAGCCGGTATTCATCAAACGAATATCAAAGACTTGAATCATATTAACTTGATAATGACTTCTATCACGGTAATCCTGGATCCATCCAAGATCCATCTGACGCTAGAGGGTCTCTTGTACAAAAGAGTATCCCTGATTGTTTACCGAGCAGATCAGACAGGAATCGTAATCGTACCGTGGCAAATCATGATGTTGGCTTTGCCTTGAGTGCATTGCCACCAGGTTGACATTCATCGCACAGATGTCGTGGGTTTGAATGATGTTGGAATTTGTATAAGTCATGTTGACCTCACGGATTCAGTGATCTTGGATCCATCCGAGATCCATCTGTTCTTATAGAGGTGACTGCACCACAGAACATCCTTGATTGTTTTTAGAGTAGATTCACACTGGTGATAGTTATGAGATGGTACATGACCTTATCCGCTCTGTCTGCAATGCATCTTGACCAGGTTGGTTCCAATAAGAGTAGATCATGAATTTGATAGTTATGGTTAGATCCTTCCTCTATCAAATCGACTGCAGCTTTCTTGTGTTGAGGCAACGTGTTCATCTGAACATTTGGATTGGTATCCTTGAAGGATAAGACCCTGTTTTTGACAAGCTTCTGCACATCAGATTTCAAGCTGAGATAGTTTTCTATGTTATGCCCTGGTCCTCCTTGATGGTAAGGGAAAGTCTGATCCGTTTTGAACCAAAAATGCAGATCTTCCGGTATTGTAAGAGGAGACATGGTTTGGACATGCCCCTTGACTAGTAAGAGTGGAAACAGTTCTGCGTACAATATTGGTATAGGGTCGAACCCTGGTGGCCGCGTTGTACGATTGTTGTTGTTATAAGGTGGACGAGCCTGCTAAAGAGGCTGTTGTGTCGTTTGTTGATATTGTTGTTGATTCGGTTGGCTCTGAGCAACCTGAGGTTGATACATCGGAATAGGAACAGGGTTGATAGCAGGAGTTACAACTGCTACTGGTTGGTACCGTTGCCTTTGCTTTTCGAGAGAGATATTACCAATATATTGATCTTTTTTCTTAGGGAAAGCACTACCGTATCTTTTGGTACTGCTTGATGGTCCAACATCTTTAACCAGATGTCCTTCTCGGACTGTTTCTTCAAGATGTACTCCCATGCTCACCATCTCAGTGAAGTCGCTGGGCGCACTAGCGACCATTTGGTCGTAGTAGAATGAGCTTAAGGTTTATAAAAAGATCTTTGTCATCTCTTTTTCCTCAAGAGGTGGACAAATATGGGCGGTAATTTCACACCATCGCTGAGAATATTCCTTAAAGGTTTCCTTGTTCTTCTGCGACATGGCTCTGAGTTGATCTTTGTCTGGTGCCATGTCCAGGTTATACTTATACTGTTGAATGAAGGCAGCGCCAAGATCTCTGCAAGTGATGATCTCAGTGCAGTTTAAACCCATATACCATTTGAGTGCGGCACCGGTTAAACTATCTTGGAAGTAATGGATCAGTAGCTATTGGTTCTCTGTCTGAGTTGATAACTTTCGAGCGTACATCACCAAATGACTTTGAAGGCAAGAGTTACCCCTGTATTTTTCAAATTCGGGAACCTTGAATTTGTGCGGAATTTTCACATTGGGGACCAAAAAAAGGTCTGCGACGTCATTTCCGAATAGATCCTGACTACGAATGGTATGCAGTTCCTTCTGTATCTCCAGGAATTGCTCCTAGAACTCATTCATTCTATCGTACATACTTTCATTTCCACCATAAGGTATCTATGGAATCTATCCTTCCGGGACAGTGTGTACCACGGGTGGTGGTATAGTCATTACGGCAGTGACTCTTGGTGCTTCCCTATCCCAAATATTGTAACCTTCAGGAGTTGCTGTCGTGCCTCTTGCATCTTCGCTTTCCTGAAGTTTGTAACCTTCAGGACCAGCGATTCCTGTTGCAGTTTTCGGATCTTCCATGATCGGCAGAATATATCCTTCCAGGATATAGTTGATTGAAATGCCCCAGAGACAATCTTTAGGCATATTGTACGGAGGATCATACTTTTCCACTATGGGCGTAGATGTGATCTTTGAGATCACAGTCCTTTGTTGTTGTATCTGAGCTTCTTCCAGAGATTGCATGTCATTGTGAAGTTTCCTTAGATCTTCTTTCAGAGCGTCTATTTCTTCTCTCAACTCTCTATTTTCTTCTTCGAGATCATCCATTTTCTTTTGTCAATTGGCCTAAGTATTATACGAATGAGACAGTTTGACTCTAGAACCGAGACACAGACGTGAGATTCGTAGGTAAGAAGAATGAGTTATGTGAGAATGATGAATGATATGCAATAATTATATTTAAAATTCTTTTGTTAATCAAAAGAAACTTCATCAATTGGATTGCAAATATCATTCAGTGGGGAAACCCCGTTTTATTGAATTCAAAGATTGCGGAAATGGAAATACAGTATTTTACAAAGTGCTGCAAAAGGAAATGTCTAAGCTTATGGATCCTGAGTCCTCTCTGAAGAGAGCTTAGGTGCTGGTTCTGGTATTTTCCTTTTCTTTGACCGGGGCTCTTGAACTGTTGTCGGGTTGTCATTCTTTTGCCAAGTGAAAGGAGCAAGCAAATTCCTTTGGTCTTCTTGATTTTCTACAACATGTAGCTCTAAAATTTCGATCAGAGCATCTTTTTCTTTTAACAGCTGTTGTATTTTGGTACACTCCACATTGAGAATGCGGTACTTGTTCTTCCAAGATTTCTTCTCTCGTTGAACTTTGTTGAGAGTGACCTGGAGTTTTTCTGTATCAGGCTTAAAATAAAGGACAAATTCCTTTAACGGAAGAACTTCTTGACGAGGGTATGGCATCCTCAGCTTGAGAGCTCTAGCTTGTACCCAGTGGAGATAAGGTTCCACAGAGACACAATCTGGTTTTCCTAGAGACTCTCTTCCTTTCCTGTGAACATATTTCCAAGCATGCACTATTTTTGTCTTTAGTACCCTGTCATTTTCTCCTTCCTTGAAGAAAAGACCTTCCAGATGAACATTATCCTGGATATGTCTCATTGGGTATCCGAATTGACGAAGAACTAAAATTGGATAATAGTTGATTCCTCCTTTAGTTCCTATGAGGGGTATATGATGGAATTTTCCACAACAGTCAATGATTTTTATCCCGGCATAGATCTGATTGTACCAATCGATGTAAGAGTTGGTAAGAGACATGATTCTCTATGACCAACATAGAGTACTCTTATGATCCCAAAAAGCAGCAGACTTAGGTAAATGGGAAGTGAACCATTTTTATAGCAGGGGTACACAGCATGTGATCATTCCTCCGCTGTACAAATTCCTTAAGTGTACAGAATGATAAGCATCTGCGAGCAGGGTCGGTACAGGGTTTCCAATCAGAAATATCTTAATGGCATTGATATCAATGAAGTTATTGATGTTGGGAAACAGGAACAACCCGTAGGTGAGTATAACAAAGGTATCTTCGAAAGCAGTAATGTTTCCTATACTGACAAAGTACAGGGCTTTCTCTATCAAAAACTTGGCTGGTAAACCTTGGATTCCATCCTTAGCGGTCATGTGAGTCCTGACTTCTGATTCGTCCAAATAGATAGCTCTTGCAATGGTTTGATCCTTTGGAATTTCTTCCAGTCTAGAAAAGGGAGCTTGGTTAGTAATGGGTAAATCAGTCAAGTGAGAGTACTCCTCCAGTGTTGGTGCTAGATGATAATCCGGGAATGTGAAACAGTGATAAACCAGATCGTAAAACTGAATCAGAGTAGACAGTATTCCTTCAATTACATGGACCCTTAACAAAGACAGTAGTCCTCCGTACTTAGCTCTGAAAGCATCAAGGTTGGTGATCATCCTTGCCAACCCTCTTAAATCCTTTAGTTTTGGAACCTTGAAGGTGTACTTGTGAGTCTTCCTTCTACCGAAATCCATAACGCGATCTTTCTCTCTGATATTTGCAATCATTGTCTTAGTTTAATTTGAAAAGGAGAGACTAGAAAAGAAGATTTTTTCTTCGTTTAAAGTTTTTAAAATTGAATGCATGAATGCAGCACACAAAAACATAGAAAAACATGGGTTCAAAGGTTCAGCGTCACAAGCATGGAGTCATGGCTCTACCCATTCCCAAAGGTTGTACTATGGTGAGTTTTTGTACCTGTCCTCAAAATCATTGACCCCCCTTGGGATAACAACAGTAGGCTGGTTCACCCGAGCGAGCTGTAGTATCTTAGGGTAATCTCAAATGAGGGTAGTATCGCGTGACACCTATTTCCGATAGCTTGCGCACTACAAAATAGTCACATGGTCTCAGTCTACTAAATCCTCAATTTCATGGATACCACAATCGAACAATCTGCTTTTGCAACCGAAGTCACTAGACATTGAATCCGCAAGGGGTATCTCCACTTATTCGATGGAATACCAGGATCGCTTATTCGGGAATCACTCCCTGTAAGACCACCCGTCTATGCCATCACTTATCTTAGGTATCACTCAAACTTTCCAAATGTGGCATCACAGTCCCATTAGCAGAAAAATAAACACGGATATCAAGTAGGAAAAGCGATATATATATATATACATTCATTCCTAAAACTAACATCCTAGACCTCTTAAGAGTTCTAGTCTATAATCCTAAACAGATCAAAGGCGTCCCCAGCAGAGTCACCATTTTACTGTAGCGTGCGATTTTTGTCGGTGACGCGACCACCTTATCGCAGGAATTGGGTTTTCTCCCCAATGAAGAGGAGGGGGTGCTACTTTCTGATTTCTTATTTATCCCATGAAGCTGGAAGGGAAAGGGAAGCTATCTAAAACTAACATTGCATGCGAATGTTTAGCTGAACAAACACTTAAAGAGAATCGGGGAGTTCGGGGTCAGGTTATACAATGAGGAGTTGTCAATTACCCATCCTATATGTGGTTATCCACAGGTTGTTAGCTTTAGTTTCTGCTTTGTACTTTATGGTGTTTATTCGTTAATGGGTTGGGAAAGTTTCTTGGGAAATATGAGAGAGAGAGTGAGTTTTTGTTGATGTTCGGGTTTTTTTGATGTTTTTGGTAAGGTACTGGACCTAAGTTTTGATTGATACTAAAGTACTGGACCTAGAGTTTTTGATTAGTATGAAGGTACTGGACCTAGAGTTTTTGTTTGGTAATGCTCGCTAAGAGTTCGCAATCTTATGCCTACGTATTCCCGTTTAAATGATATTCTAAGGGAGGAAAAAGATATCTGGTGTCTAGTTCAAAGCTCAAGATTGAAGCTAAAAGGCTTATTTGTGTCTTGTTCAAAGCCCAAGATTGAAGCTAAAAGGTTTGACTAAGAGAGAATTTGTCATCTCTAAAGGGAGACATCTCGTCTGTTTATCACAACTGTGGGGTGACTGTTTATAAAGGAGGATTGCTTTAACTGGGATATGAGAATCCAACAATGCCATAATTTCCTTTATAGGGGAATTGTCTTGAAGGAGGAAACTTTAACTCAGTGTAGAGCAATGCCATTTTTCCTTAGGAATTTCTCATGCTAAGAGAGGGACAGTGGCATGGATGTAAATAATCCAAAGGTTAGCCGCTTACAGCAATTAGATGAAAGGGAGAATTTATCAGGATAATAGACGGACGACAGCTTGGATATTTGAATCAACAAGTGTGCCACATAGAGCAGTTATCTGGGATTAGGGTTTGTTTTGATTTTCTGTTTTTGATAAGTGATAAACAGAGAAATGACCTCCTACAGAGAGATTTTTATTTCCTCTGAGGGGAATGCTTATTTTTGTGTGCCTTGATCAAAGCCCAAGGTTGAAGTAAGAGATTAATTGACTCCACTAGGGAAGTCCTTATACAAAGCCTAAGAGGAGGCTGGAAAAGACTGACTCAACAAGAGAGTGTTTATATATGTCTTATACAATGCCCAAGATTGAGGCTAAAAGAGACTGACTCTTTGGGGGATATCATTATACAAAGCCTAAGAGGAGGCTAAAAGTTTGACTTTTCTGGGGAAATATTTTGTTTGTCTTGTACAAAGCCCAAGATTGAGGCTAAAAGGGGATTTTAACTCCGTTCGGGAGGTTTTGTATGTGTCTTGTACAAAGCCCAAGATTAAGGCTGAAAAGATTTTGACTTTGCTGGAGAGTATTATCTGTCTTGTACAAAGCCCAAGATTGAGGCTGAAAGATGATTGACTCTACTTAGGAGATTTATATGGTGTCTTGTTCAAAGCCCAAGATTGAGGCTGGAAAGAGTTTGACTCAACAAGAGAGTGCTTTTATCTGTCCTGTACAAAGCCCAGGATTGTTGCTGAACAGGCTGGAGAAATCAGTATACAAAGCCTAAGAGGAGGCTGACTTCAGCTAGGGGAAATCTTTATACCAAGCATAAGAAGAGGCTGGAAAAGATTATAATAATAGGAGAATGGTTTTATTTGTCTTGTACAAAGCCCAAGTGTCATACCCCAAATTTTGACCACTAAGATTTCCCATCACAATATGGATGAACCATCATACCTCATTAGTCTCCCCAAAGATGGGTGAGCATCCACTACAATCAAACTTAGGGTTTCAAGCCCTCTCAGAGCCTTTAGACAAAGGATCAATCAAGGAATGACATGATCTTCAACTTGTCTAACCTGTCAAACATCCACAATGGATCAAGAGGACTCCCACATCAAGAATCAAGCACAAGGTTGCAGCATCCCAAGTGGTCGATCAGGGCCTCCAGAAGGAATTTTTCCTCTGGGAATGAGCCAATGCTTCAAAGCACAACCCAAGATACTCCAAGGGACCTCTTGGGCCCAATCATCAAGTCAATTTAGCCTCAGGGATGCATTTACCCAAAAATCAGGAATTAGGGTTTCTTGACCTAATTCACCCCTAAGTTGACTTTTGGGACAAAACATGATCCAAGACCTCAAGACATGATTTAAGGGTCTCTAATAAACTACATTGATCCATTTGCAACAATGTATTGATCCAAGAAGCTTGGTGCACAAGTTTCAATTTCATCAGGATCACAATTAGGGTTTTGAGGGAAAAGTCAACTGAACCTTTGACTTTTGACTCAGCCATGCTCCCAAACCTTGGGACATGATTCAATACACCCTATAACACCCATGGAACATGTCCATCAAGTTTGATTTAGGTCAAGGATTTGATTTCATGGATGTTCGCACAGTTTAGAATTCATCTGGTAAAAAGTCAACTGTGCACAAAAGTCAAGGTTTGACTATTTGAGATTTTTCACAATTATGGTACCTTGACCCTAAAATGATGTTAATGTGTGATTTGAATCAACATTCATCAAGAAAAATCAAAGAAAGTCGGATAACTTGTAAAAGGGGTAACCATAAAAGTGGCTAGGGTACCAACTTCCAATGATCAAAACTTGAGATCCAAGCAACCATTTGGGCTGATCCAAAGATGGATTTGTAGCTCTAATGGAATACTTTAAAAGTGTCAACTACACCTCATTCCAATTCATCATGGATTTTGATTTATGGTTGGATCAAAATGGATGAAAACATGAAATGTCACTTTTTCCAACACTCAGTGAAATTTTCACCAAGTCAGAATCTGTTTTACTTTTTTCAAAATGTAGGGGTATTTTTCACTTCGATCCAAAAAGTTTCAAAACAAACTATGATCACACATGTGTTGTATCATATGAGGGCTTTCCAAAATGTCCAAGAACCCCATGAAATTCCATTTGAGCTAAGAGTTATGACAATGGCAATATGCCTTGTTGCAACTGTCATAACAAGGCAGATTCGTGTAGTTTGCTCAATTTGAGCAATTTGTGCAAATGACAAACAAGTTTATCCATCTGAACACCATAGGGGGAGACCAAGGAGGGACAAACACTGATCCATAAGCCTCCCAAGTCTTTGGAACTAAAAATAGCATGCCAAACCTTAAAAACCCTAAAGAGGGGACAAGACTCAAATTTTGTTTTGGAGTATTCAATGGATGCACCAAGGTGGCATGAACTGAGCCATTTCCAACTTAATGAGTCAAGGAGAAGCTCTGAACCAAAGAATCATAGGCCTGTGCTCTGCCCTCTAGTCAATGGCTTGAGGAGACTTAAGATTCCAAAGTGATGCAATTGGACAATGAGCTGCTGCAGTTGCCATTCACTATTGCTTGCAAAACAAACTTGCTCTACTATAAATAGAGCTCATTTGTGCTCAGTTTGAGTACACCAAAGCACTACAACACTTGCTTTCCTCAAAATCTCTTTCTCTAGGCAAAAATGCCTTCTTTAGCTAGGTAACTCTGAGTTTTTGAGTTAGAGAGCATTTCCATCACAGCTCATGATCCAAACACATCCAATATGTCATATCTAAGCTGTCCAAACTCTCACAAGTGACCTGTAACCCCAAAACCTCAAAGTCCCTTCTCAAAACCTCAAAATAGGACTTTTTTGCATTTTTCAAGCCATGTCTTGATTCAGTCACTTTCAAAACCAGATAAAGCCTCAAACACACTCCAAATAACATCCTTGAACTGTCCCAAATGGTTCCCCACATCTGGAACACCATTTGAGAGAGTTGTTATTTTGGTCACTTTTGCCCCTTTTGCAAGAAAGGGCCAGTTTCCATTCCTGAGGTTTCCAACTGATTCCAATCATCCTAAAAGCTTCTAAGGGATCATTTGAGGGTGTCCAAAGTATCAAATTGTTTCTGGAACAAAGCACTTGACAGATTGCCCAAAAGGCTCCTAAAGAGGTAAGCATCACAACTTGAACTCTTTGAAATATGCATTGCTTTGAAGTCCACTGATCATACACATCTCATACATGTTATATATGTTGTGTTTGGACCAATTCATCATGTAATTCATGCTTGCAACAAGATGTAGCACAGAAAATGCAAATTATGGCCTATTTCAAAATCACTATCAGATTTTGAGGAGGATTTATTTTCTGAAAAAACCACCACCACCATTGGATTCCTTGTGAAATTCTAGGCAGTATAGACCTAAATTTTGTCCCAATCCATGGAGAAATGAGAAAGTTACAAGCTTCACGTGTTTTGCCAAAACTTTGCCTTGCCTTGCCTTGGCCAGGCCAAAAACACACCATGCCTTATGTACTTCTAGGGTGGTTTTTGTAGCGAGCGATTTTGGACGTGGTTCTTAAGCATTGTCGCTCTTGGGGGACTACAGGTCAATTCATTTTTTATCCTATTGAAGCTGATGAAGGAAGGGAAATAGATGTCTCCAACTAACCCTACTTTCATACTGAGTTTAAACAGCGGTCTGTTAGGTTACGGATGCTATATGGAAGTGGGACTCTTTCTGCTTATTTTGTTAAGACTGAAATGACGGGACTATGCTATTGGTAGGATGTTAGGACTGATGCTTTTCGATTGATGTATGAAGGTACGAGATTTTGGGTTTTTGATTAATGTGCTCGCTAAGATTTTTCTTTCAATCTTATGCCTACGTATTCTCGTTTACCGAAACAGGGAAATTAGAGCAATCGTAGTTCCTCCTATTCTATGGGAGGAAATGGTGTTTTGGTGTCTTTTTCAAAGCCCAAGATGTGTAACTAAAAGGTTTGTATCTTGTTCAAAGCCCGAGATGTGAAGTTGAAGGGTCTATTTGTATCTTGTTCAAAGCCCAAGATGTGAAGCTAAAGGGTTTTGACTTTAGAGAGAATTTGTCATCTCTAAAAGGGGGATTTTTGGTCTGTTTGTCACAACTGTTGGGTGACTCGTTATAAAGGAGAATTACTTTAACTGGGATATGTGAATCCAGTAATGCCATAATTTCTTTTATAGGGGTTTTTAACCTGAAGGAGAAGACTTTAACTCAGTGTAGAGCAATGCCATCTTTCATTAGGAATTTCTCATGCTAAAAGAGGGACAGTGGCGTGGATGTAAATAATCCAGAGGCTTGCCGCTTATAGCAATTAGATGGGGGGCAGGAGTTGTTGATGTTTGTATACTGTGAGCAAGGCACATATTTTGATGCTAAAAGGTTGATTGGCTCAACCGGGGTTTTCCTAAGGGGAGGCTATTGACCCAACAAGAGGGTGCTTTTATGTGTCTCGTACGAAGCCTGGGAGAGAGGCTAAAAGGGTTGACTCAACAAGAGAGTGCTTTTGTATGTGTCTTGTACGAAGCCCAAGACGGAAGCTAAAGGTTGTTTGACTCAACAAGAGAGTCTTTTATACTCAACAAGAGAGTGTTTTTGTATCTCGTACGAAGCCCGAGATGGAGGCTGAAAAGTTGGTTGACTCAACAAGAGAGTCTTTTATACTCAATAAGAGAGTGTTTTGTATCCCGTACGAAGCCTGAGATGGAGGCTGAAAGGGTTTACTCAACAAGAGAGTCTTTTATACTCAACAAGAGAGTGTGAAAAGGTTAGCTCCGCTGGGGAGGATCATTGTACAAAGTAGAGGGATGATGGCACAAACATCCCTAGCCCTGTGATGATCGGAGATTATGACAACGTCTTCGATTTGATCAGCGAGGTAGTTGACTGATCCAGAACTTGACCATGGTTGAATCTCTTTGTGGTCCAGCTGACTTTGAAAAGCTGCTCGCACGAGGTAGCATCCTTGATTATCCACTGAGAAAACTCCACACCGCTCATAGTTGTGTAGTGGCACCTTGCCACATCCGCTTTGAATACAGTGTAACCTTACGAGGTCTTTTTCCATCGACCGAACATCTTGACTTTGATATCTAGTAGGATTCCCGTTAGTGATACTAATTTGCTGGGTGTCTTCATCCATATAGATTGGAAGCCACCAATGGTTCAACAAGTGCTGAAGTGTTTCCTAGACAAGGGCACAGCCTTGATCGTTTTCGCAACCCACTTTACAGCTCTGATAATCATGTGATACCAGGAACCTGTGCTGGACTTGTTTAGCATGTAACTCCACCAGGCTGGTATTCATTAAGTGAATATCGAAGATTTGAATCATGTTGATTTGATAATGATTCCTATCATGGTAGTCTTGGATCCATCCCAGATCCATCTGACGCTGGAGGGCCTCTTGTACAAAAGAGCATCCCTGTTTGTTTACCGAGCAAGTCAGACAGGAATTGTACTCATGCCGCGGAAGATTGTGATACTGGCTTTGCCTTGAGTGCATTACCACTAAGTTGACATTCATCGCACGGATGTCGTGGTTTTGAATGATGTTGGAATTCGTATAAACCATGTTAACTCCACGAACTCGGTGCTCTTGGATCCATCAGAGATCCATCTGTTCCTGTAGAGCTGATTGCACCATAAAACATCCCTGATTGTTTCTAGAGCAGATATCACACTGGTGATAATTATGAGGTGGCACATGGCCATATCTACTCTGTCTACAATGCATCTTAACCAAGTTGGCCCTCAATAAGAGTACATCGTGAATTTGATAGATATCGTTAGATTCTCCTTCTATCAAGTTGACTGCAGCTTTCTCGTGTTGAGGCAGCGGGTTCGTGAGAACATTTGGATTCGTATCTTTGAAAGATAAGACCCCGCTCCTAACAAGCTTTTGCACGTCAGATTTGAAACTGAGACAGTTTTCTATGTTATGCCCTGGTCCTCCTTGATGGTAAGGGCAAGTCTGATCCACCTTAAACCAAAAAGGTGGATTTTTCGCTACCGTAAGAGGAGCCTTGGTCTGGATGTGCCCTTTGACCAGCAGTAATAGAAATAATTCTGTGTACGATACGGGTATAGGAACAAATCCTGGTGGCCGCGTTGTACGGTTGTTGTTGTATGGAGGACGAGCCTGCTGAAGAGGCTGTTGTGTCCTTTGCTGATATTGCTGTTGATTAGGTTGGCTCTGAGCAACCTGAGGTTGATACGTAGAAACAGGCGCAGGGTTGATAGCAGGAGTTACAGATGCTACTGGTTGGTACCGTCTCCTTTGCATTCCGAGAGAGATATTCCCAATATCTTGCTCTTTTTCCTTAGGGAGAGCACTACCGTATCTTTTTGTACTACTTGATGATTTAGCGCCTTTGACTAGACGTCCTTCTCGAACGGCTTCCTCGAGACACACTCCTATACCGACCATTTCGGTGAAGTCGCTGGGCGCAATGACAACCATTCTGTCATAGTAAAATGAGCTCAAGGTCTTTAAGAGGTGGACAAATCTGAGCGGTAATTTCACGCCATCTCTGAGCGTATTCCTTAAAGGTTTCCTTGTCCTTTTGTGACATTGATCTGAGTTGATCTCTGTCTGGTGCCATGTCCAAATTGTATTTATATTGCTGGACGAAGGTAGTGCCAAGATCACTGAACGTGCTGATCGTAGCGCGGTTTAAACCCATGTACCATTTTATTGCGGCAACTGTTAAACTATCCTGAAAGTAGTGAATCAGTAGATCCTGATTCTCTGTCTGAGCTGACATTCGCCAAGCTTACATCACTAAATGGCTTTGAGGGCAAGAGTTACCCTTGTACTTTTCAAAATCGTTACTTGGAATTTGTGCGGGACTTTCACATTGTGGACCAAGCAAAGGTCTGCAGTGTCCTTCCCAAATAAATCCTGACCGCGAATAACTTACAGTTCTTTCTGCATTTCCAGGAACTGCTCCTGGAATTCATCCATTCAATCGAACATACTTTCCTTTCTACCAGAGGGTATATGTGGAATCTGTCCTTCCGGGACAGTGTGCACCACAGGGGGTGGTACCGTTACTACGGCAGTGAATCTTGGCATTTCCCAAAGTTTGTAACCTTCAGGAGTCCCCAATATGCCTCTGGCATCTTCGCTCTCCCGAAGTTTGTAACCTTCAGGCCCAGCGGCTTCTGCTATGATTCCCTAATCTTCAGTGATCGGCGGAACATACCCTTCCGGGATATAGTTAACAGGCATTCCCCAGGGACGATCTTTCGGTATTTGATACCTAGGATCATACTTCTCCACTATGGGCGTTGAGGTGATCTCCGAGATCACAGTTCTATGTAGCTGAGCTTCTGCCATGGCTTGCATGTCGTTACGAAGCTTTCTCATATCCTCTCTCAGAGCGTCAATCTCTTCTTTCAACTCTCTGTTCTCTTCCTCGAGATCATCCATCTTTTTCAGACGATTGGCCCGAGTATTGTATGAATGAGACAGTTTGACTCTAGAACTGAGACACAAACGTGAGATTCGTAGGTAAGAAGAATACGTGTCGTGAGACAAATGAATGCAATGATTATATTAATTGTTTTTTTTTGTTTAATCAAAATAAACTTTGACAATAGATTGCAAATATCAAACAGTGGGGAAATCCCCATTTTATTGAATTCAATGGATTGCGGAAATGGAAATACAGTAAATTACAAGGTGCAGAAATAGAAACCTAAGCTAATGGGCCCTGAGTCCTCTCTGAGGAGAACTCGGGTGCTGATTCTGGTACTTTCCTTTTCTTGGACTGGGGCTCTTGGGCCGTTGTTGGGTTGTCATTCATTTTCCAAGTGAAAGGAGAGAGCAAATTCCTTTGGTCATCCTGATTTTCTACAGCATGCTGCTCCAAAATCTTAATCAGAGCATCCTTATCCTTCAGTAGTTGTTGTATTTTGGTACACTCCACACTGATTGAGCTTTGTTGAAAGTAATCTTAAGTTTTTCCGCTTCAGTCATGAAGTACATGACATATTCCCTTGGCGGAAGAACTTCGTGACGAGGATAAGGCATCTTTAGCTTGAGAGCTCTAGTTTGTACCAAGTGAAGATAAGGCTCCACCGAGACACAGTCCGATTTTCCTAGAGACTCCCGTCCTTTCTTATGAACATGTATCCAAGCGTGCACTATTTCCATTTTTAGTGCCCTGTAATTTTCTCCTTCCTTAAAGAAAAGACCTTCCAGATGAGCATTACGCGGGACATGCCTCATCGGGTATCCAAATTGACGATGAATTAACACCGGATGATAGTTGATTCCTCCCTTAGTTCCTATGAGGGCTACGTTGGGGAAGTTTCCACAACGGTTAATGATCCTGATCCCGTCATAAATCCTATTGCACCAATCTGTGTCAGAGTTGGTAAGGGACATGATTTTCTGCGACCAACGTAAGGCACTCTTATGATCCCAAAAAATGGCAGACTTAGGCAAATGGGAAATAAACCACTTATATAGCAGGGGTACACAGCACGTGATCACCCCTCTGCTGTACAAATTCCCTAAGTGTACAGAATGATACGCATTTGCGAGCAAGGTTGGTACAGGGTTTCCAATGAGAAAAACCTTAATGGCATTGATATCTACAAAGTTATCGATGTTGGGAAACAAAAATAACCCGTAGGTGAGCAAAACAAAGATGCTCTCAAAAGCGGCCACGTTCCCTATACTAGCAAAGTATAAAGCCTTCTTCACCAGAAACGTGGCTGGTAAATCCGGGATTCCTCCTTTGGTGGTTATGTGAGTCTTGACTTCTGACTCATCCAAATAGATTGCTCTTGCAATGGTCTGAACCTTTGGAATTTCTTCCAGTCCAGAAAAGGGAGCTCGATCAGTAATGGGTAGATCAATCAGATGGGAACACTCCTCCAGCGTTGGTGCGAGCTGGTAATCCGGGAATGTGAAACAGTGATAGACCTGATCGTAAAACTGAATGAGTGCCTCCATAATTCTTTCAATTACATGGACCCTTAACAGAGGTAGCAGACCTTCGTACTTGGCTCTAAAAGCGCCAGGGTTAGTGATCATCCTTGCTAATCCTCTCAAATCCTCTAGTTTTGGAACCTTGAAGGTATACTTGTGAGTTTTCCGTCTACAAAAATCCATGAGCGCAATCTTTTTTCTGACATTTGCACTCATTGTCTTAGTTTAATTTGAAAAAAAGAGAGACTAGAAGAGAAAATTTTTTCTTTGCTTAATGTTTTTTAAAATGAATGCATGAATGCAGCACACAAAAACATAGAAAAAACATGGGGTAAAAGGGTCGGTGTCATGGAGTCAAGGCTCTACCCATCCCAAAGGTTTATACTAGTGATTTTTGTACCTGTCTCTCAAAATCATTGATTCTTGTCGAGATAACATCAGCGGGCCGGGAACCGTGCTAGGTGATGTATTTCGAAGAATCTTAGAAGAGGGTAGTATCGCGTGACAACTATTTTCGATAGCTTCCGCACTACTAAAAGAGGTTTTTCCTAGGTGTATACTCAATCTTTCCACATGCGGCATCACACGCATTCCCATTAGCAGAAAAATAAACACAGATATCAAGTAGGAAAAGCAGTTTAAATATTTGTCCTAATGTCCTAGACTTTTAAGAGCTATGAATCCTATGTTCCTGACAGAAAATGGCTCCCCGGCGGAGTCGCCATTCTGTGGTACCTTCCTAACTTAAAGGTTTTGACCTAAGATCCTAGTGAGGGCCGATCCTAGCAATAATGACATTCCCCGATGGAATCATCATGAAAATAACTTGTCCAAGGTTTTCACCTTAAATTGTAAGAAAGAAAGTTTTGGCCCCACAGTGGGCGCCACTTTTCTCTAGCGAGCGATTTTGGACGTGGTTCTTAAGCACTGTCGCTCTTGGGGGACTACAGGTCTAATCATTTTTTATCCTATTGAAACTGATGAAGGAAGGGAAATAGATGTCTCCAACTAACCCTGCTTGCATACGGAGTTTAAACAGCGGTCTGTTAGGTTACGTATGCTATATGGAAGTGGGGGCTCTTTCTGCTTATTTTGTTAAGACTGAAATGACGGGACTATACTATTGGTAGGATGTTAGGACTGATGCTTTTAGATTGATGTATGAAGGTACGAGATTTTGGGTTTTTGATTAGTGTGCTCGCTAAGATTTTTCTTTCAATCTTATGCCTACGTCTTCCCGTTTACCGAAACAGGGAAATCAGAGCGATCGTAGTTCCTCCTATTCTATGGGAGGAAATGGTGTTTTGGTGTCTTCTTCAAAGCCCAAGACGTGAAGCTAAAAGGTTTGTATCTTGTTCAAAGCCCAAGATGTGAAGCTTAAGGGTCTATTTATATCTTGTTCAAAGCCCAAGATGTGAAGCTTAAGGGGCTATTGACCCAACAAGAGGGTGCTTTTATGTGTCTCGTACGAAGCCTGAGAGAGAGGCTAAAAGGGTTGACTCAACAAGAGAGTGCTTTTGTATGTGTCTTGTACGAAGCCCAAGACGGAAGCTAAAGGTTATTTGACTCAACAAGAGAGTCTTTTATACTCAGCAATATAATGTTTTTGTATCTCGTAAGAAGCCCGAGATGGAGGCTGAAAAGTTGGTTGACTCAACAAGAGAGTGTTTTATACTCAACAAGAGAGTGTTTTGTATCTCGTACGAAGCCCGAGATGGAGGCTGAAAGGATTGACTCAACAAGAGAGTCTTTTATATTCAACAAGAGAGTGTGAAAAGGTTAGCTCCTCTGGGGAGGATCATTGTACAAAGCCCAAGAGGAGGCTAGGGTGATTGTTTCAGTTGAGTGACAGGTCCAGCATGTTGGTTAAAAGAGAAAATCAGTTATTATATGGGTAATGTTGTACTCATGGATTTGATCAGAGGATCGGGGTTATTTCATGTTCTCTAAGGAAACGGGGAATCCAAAGGAGCTTTAGACTGTCCGAGTCTATAGGTTTTATCTTTTGTACTATGCTTAAGAAACTGTAGTAGTGAGATCTAGACTCTTTGAAAGACTGTTCTATTAAGATGACTAATTTTTGTTCGTATACCTCTAGGAGGTCGTCGGGACAATTAGTACGAAGCCCAAGAGGATGCGAGAAAAAATTTTAAGAAGCCGAGGGACAATTTGTACTAAGCCCAAGAGGAGGCTATCTTCCCGGAGAAAGAATCATTATTCAAAGCCTAAGAGGAGATTGTGAAAACTTCTAAGAAGCCGACGGGTCCTTGTACAACGTCCAAGAGGAGGCCGGGATGCTTTTAAGAAGCCTGTGGGTCCCCAAATCCTGAGATGTTCAAGACAGGCTATTCACAGAGAATAGATCAAGCCAGGAATTTTCGAGAATTTGGAAGAAACTCAAGAGATGCCATTCACAGAGAAAATATCATCTCTGGGGAGTCAGAGTTTCTTTGACAATTTCTAAAGAGGACAGCCGAAGAGAAGACTGTATCAGGTGTTCCTATAGGGGATCTAGTCTTGTCTATTTCTAAGAGTGATCGGGGCTTTACCTAGTACTAGACATAGTTGTCGGGGAAAACTCTAAATAGCTATACTAGTATTACACGGTATATAAAGTATGTGAAAGAAGACTTACAGTGAGCAGCCCCACAGTACAATTATATACATAAGAAAGCGGTAAATGAAAGCGGGTAAACACTTAGACTCTCTCAAGAGGCCTAAAAATGGTTGAAAGTGAACAAAGATGGGTCTTATAGCTCAAGGAGAGGCCTAGATGATTTTAAAAAGGGCGACGATCGCGCCGAAGTTTCTTTTAACGCAGAGGGACTTATACAATATCTGAGGCCCAAAAATAGTTTTGGTTAAAAGGGGGTTGGGTCTTACACTCTATTAGAGGCCCAAAATGATTTTGAATGGGTCTTATAGCTCGAAGAGAGGCCCTAATGGTTTGTTTCATACGGACGATAATCGCGCCGAACTTTTGAAATACAACGAGACTTATACAATAAGTGAGGCCCAAGAAAGGTTTGTATTTACATAGGATTGGGTCATACACTCTATTAGAGGCCCAAAAATTATATGAAAATGATTGATGAGGTTTGAAATCTAAGAAAACCATAATTTTTCCCTTTAAAAGTAAATATTTAAAGAAAATCAATAAAAAATACCAAATGAGTTTGAATAAACCACTTGTGATTTTTGTTTAAGGTTTAAAAAATGAGGGATTAATCACAAGAAGAATTAAAACTCATTTGGTTTTGTCTTTCAAGGTAAATATTCACTTTTAAAATGTTAAAAAACAATTAAAAATGAATTTATTCACAAAAATACTAATTATATTAAATAAATAATATAAATTTAATTTTTTTGTGGAATAAAATATTTCAATATTTTTGTGATTTTTTTGCAAAAAGAACCAATAAAAAATAATTAAAATTGAAAGAGTTATTAATTTTCCAATTAATTAACAAAACATGAAAATATGGAAAAAAAAATAGCAAAATGTGAAAAAAAAAACACAAAATGGCATGGGTGGGGTTTGAACCCATGACCTCAAGGTTATAGGGCACGCGCCTTACCACTGGGGTGGTGATACATCCGTTGATTAAAACAAGCCAACAAATATACAAGGCTTGCCTTGTTTTCTAGGCCTGGCCAACGCAAGGCAAGGCAAGTTTTGGCAAGAAACGGGAAGGTCCATAACTTTCTCATTTCTCCGTGGTTGGGGAAAATATTTATATGCATTTGGCCTAGAATTTCACAAGGAATCCAATGGTGGTGGTATTTTTTCCAGATCATGCTCCCTCCTCAAAATCCGATTGTGGTTTTGAAATAGGCCTATAATTGCATTTTCTATGCTACACTTTGGTACAAGCATGAATTACATGATGAATTGGTTCAAATACAACATATATAACATGTATAACATGTACATAATCAGTGGACCTCAAAGCAATGCATATTTTGGGAAGTTCAAGTCATGATGCTCACCTCTTTTTGATCTTTTGGAGTTTTCTGTGCAATCTGCCAAGCCACTTGTTCCAGAAATGATTTGATGCTTTGGACACTCTCAAATGATCCCTTAGAAGCTTTTAGGATGAGTGGAATCAGCTGGAACCTACAAAAACACAAACTGGCCCTTTCTTGCAAAAGGGGTTAAAATGGACAATAGCAACTTCCTCAAATGGTGTTCCAGATGGGGGGAACCATTTGGGACAATTTAGGGATGATATTTGGAGTGTGTTTGAGGTTTTATCTGGTTTGGAAAGTGACTGAATCAAGGCATGTCTTGAAAAATGCACAAAAGTACTATTTTAAGGTTTTGAGAAGTGACTTTGTGATTTAAGGATTACAGGTCACTTGTGTGAGTTTGGACAACTTAGATATGACATATTGGATGTGTTTGGATCATGAGCTGTGATGGAAATGCTCTCTAACTTAAAAACTCAGAGTTACCTTGCTAAAGAAGGCATTTTGGCCTAAAGAGAGGGATTTTGAGGAAAGCATCTGTTTGATAGCTTTGGTGTACTCAAACTGAGCACAAATGAGCTCTATTTATAGTAGAGCAAGTTTGTTTTAGGATCAATAGTGAATGGCAACCGCAATAGAGGTATGGCCAATGTTGATCAATGGGAAGCCAAGTCTCCTCTAGCCATTGACTAGAGGTTAGAGTACAGGCCTTTGGTTCCCTAGTTGTTGGATCATTCTTGACTGAATTCAGTTGCAAATGTGTCTGTCCATGCCACCTCTAAGAATCCATTAAATGCTTCAATCCAAAATTGGAGTCTTGTCCCTCTTTCAGGGATTTCTAGGTTTGGCATGCTACTTCTTGTTCCAAAGACTTTGGAGGCTTGGATCAGTGTTTGTTTCCTTTAGATTTGATCCTCAGATGTGTCCAAAGTGATGACAAGGCTTGGAATTATCTGATTTTTCCAAATCGAGCAAAAGTGCAAAATTCTGCCAAGCCTTGGCAGTTTTCAGCAAGGCATATTGCCATTGTCATATCTCATGACTCAAGTTGAGTTTGGTGATGTTCTTGGCCATTTTGGAAAGACCTTATATGATACAACAACTGTTTCATCATAATTGGTTTTGATACTTTTTGGATCCAAGTGAAAAATGCCCCTACATTAGAAAAAAAGTAAGGCAGATTCTGACTTAGTGAAAATTTCATGTTTTCAGCCATTTTGATCATTCCATAACACAAAATCCATGATGAATTGGAATGAGGTGTAGTTGAAGCTTTTGTATAGGGCCATGAGGGCTACAAATCTAGCTTTGGATGGGAAAAATGGCCTTGTGGTTTAGGAGTTATGATCCTTCAAAGTTGGTACCCTAGCCACTTTGTTCCATAACTTAGAAAATTTCTAAGTTTTTTATGGTTACCCCTTTTACAAGTTATTCCACTTTGTTAGTTCCTGGATTGGCTGGAATTTTGGTAAAACAAAGTATATTCAATGTTGCTGTCAAGGTGCTGATGTTGCAACATTGAAGTCTTAACACTGGGCTGTGTTAAGTAATTAATTGCTGAAGTTGGATGTCTGATGTAACACAGGTGATGTTGTAACATCAGATCTGCAGAATTAACAACAGCAGGTTATGATGTTGTTAGGTTTGCGTATTAGCTGGAATTGTGGAGAGCAAGCTATCTCATTGGATGCGAATATCTTGGGATAGATATTTGCTGCTGCATAGGAGATCTGTTGCAGATTTGTAGGAGATTTAAAAGGTTGAAGATTTAAAAAGATTTTAGGAGAAAATCTGTTTTAAATATTCAGTTTTAAATAACAAATCTGGGAGATATTGTAGCAAGTCCAAGACCAATTCAAGGAGCTAAATAATGTGCACAAGATCAAAGGAAAAAGGTACAGAAATACAGAGAGAAGATCAAGAGCATATGCTGAGTGTCTTGAGTATTTTGTACGAGTTGTGTAACCAGAATTCTAGGGTGAATTGCTGTGTCGTATTCTGTCCTCTCTAGAAGCTGTGAAGCAATAGAGATTAGTTGTTTGATCGAAGCTGTGAAGTAAGATCAAGGGTACTCAAAGTGGTTTCTTTGAGAGTTTGTAAGGGATTGAGTGGTGTTCTCATACCTAAGTGGTTTCTTAGGTAGGAAGTCATTAGTAGAGTATAAGTTTAGGAGATTGTCAACGGGTTGTTGAGTCTGTAAATTATATCTACAAGTAGTGAATTCCATCCCTGGCTTGGTAGCCCCCGGAGTAGGTTGGTTGTAACCGAACTGGGTCAACAATTCTTGGTGTTATTTTACTGTTATTGCTGTCCATTGTGCAGAGTGTGTTGTTGTGACATCACACCTTAACATCACACGTCTGATACCAGAATTTCAATTGGTATCAGAGCAGGCATCCTGTCTGTCTCTAGGTGAGATCTAGTGAAGTTACTTTCTGGTGTAAAGATGGACAAAGAAGTTGGAGGATTCGTCAACAGACCCCCTATTTTGGATGGATCCAATTATGACTATTGGAAGCCAAGGATGACCACCTTCTTAAAATCCTTGGACGGTAGGGCTTGGAAGGCTGTTATTAAAGAGTGGAAAGCACCTGTTGTATGTGAGAAGGATGATGCTGGTAAAGATAAAGAAGGCACCTCTAAGCCAAAGCCTGAAGAAGAGTGGACCAAGGAGGAAGACAAGCTTGCCCTTGGAAATTCCAAAGCTCTAAATGCCATATTCAATGGAGTGGATAAGAATATCTTCAGGTTAATCAATACCTGTGAAGTTGCTAAGCAAGCATGGGATATCTTGCAGGCTACTCATGAAGGAACATCTAGAGTCAAGATGTCAAGACTTCATATTTTAACATCAAAATTTGAATGCCTGAAGATGAAGGAAGATGAGACTATTCATGATTTCCACATGAGTGTTCTTGAGCTGGCCAATGCATCTAGTGCTCTTGGTGAGAAGATGTCAGATGAAAAGCTTGTGAGGAAGATCCTTAGGTCCCTACCTAAGAAGTATAAGATGAAGGTTACTGCCATTGAAGAATCACAAGACATCAGCAAGATGAGAGTAGATGAGCTCATTGGATCTCTTCAAACTTTTGAGCTTGGGTTGAATGAGGAAGAACCACAAAAGAAGCCAAAAAGTATAGCCTTGGTGTCAAATGATGCAGAAGAAAAAGGAAAGAGTTCTGAATCGCAGGAGGATCTATCTCAGGCCATAGTGATGTTGGGAAGACAGTTCACCAAAGTATTCAAGAGAATGAATAATAACTCCAGGCCTAATGTCAAGAACATGACTTCTGACACCAGCAAGAAGGATGAAGAGAAAACTACCCAAGATAAAGAAGTTCAGTGCTTTGAGTGTGAAGGGTGTGGACATGTCAAGAAAGAATGTCCCACCTTCTTGAAAAAGCAGAAGAAAGGCATGACAGTTTCCTGGTCTGACTCTGATAGTGAAAGTGAAAGTGAGTCAGCAAAGCATGTGAGAGCTTTAACAGGAGCTGTGGTTTCTGATGATGATTCTAGTGATGGAGAAGTAACTTATGAGGAGTTAGCATCTACCTATCAAGAGTTGTGTTTAAAGAGTGCTGAGATTTGTCAAGAAAACAAGTGCCACAAGCAATAGATTGCTCAGCTAGAGAATGAAAAGACGGATCTGGAAAATGAAGTGATGCTAGTTAGAGCTCACCTTGATCAAATGACAAAGTCTGTTAGGATGCTGAGCTGTGGTACAGACACACTTGACAAGATCCTTCAGTCTGAAAAAGCTGCTGGAGACAAAGCTGGGATAGGTTATGTGGCTGAGGATAAGGGAACTTCAGAAGAAAGCACTTCAGGTTCAAAGAAGGAAGTGTCACAACTTTCACCTCAACATCAGCCAAAGAAGCAGGATTCTACGCCTAAGAAAGCTGATGTTTCACTACCTAAGAAGATTGAGAAGAAGACTGGTCCCTATCAGAAGAGAAAGCAGCCACAAGGAGCTAGTCAGTATATGCCCCCACAATACCACGAGAGCATGCAAGCTTCTCAGTTCAAACAGCGCATGTCTCATCAGGTGTCTCAACATCAGGACTACTGGTATGGTTATGGACATGGATAAACCAATGATGTTCCTCATATCAATGGAAGAAGAAAGCCACACCATCATGGGAGACAATCCAGGAAACAGCATTCTCAGCCGTCTTATGGAAGAAGATATCAACATAATAGAAGGCAGGCCAGTTATGGCAGGAGGAGACCACATTATGGCTGGCAGCCTAAGCAATCTCATCATGGTAGACGATTCAGAGATGAAAGGGTGGGATGCTATTATTGTGGAAGGTTTGGACATATGCAGTACTCTTGCTACAAGCTGCATGGATACCCTCAACCTCAAAACAGATGGAGAGAGCACAGGCCCAAAGTTGTTAAAGAATGGGTACCTAAGGAGAAGGTGAAGTGCTTATTGGCTCACATGGGTGATAGAGAGTTTAAAGAAGGAACATGGTATTTTGACAGTGGGTGTTCCAAACACATGTCTGGATGTAGATCCATGTTTGCTGAAGTCAGTCATTGTCCCTCTCATGAGGTCATATTTGGCAATGGAGAAAAAGGTGTTGTTGCAGGAGTTGGGAAAGTGCAAGGTGATGGTAGACTTGAACTTGACAATGTTCTGTTTGTCAGTGGCTTAAGTGCAAATTTGATCAGCATAAGCCAGTTGTGTGATGAAGGTTACAAGGTAAACTACACTAAGTATGAGTGTGTGGTTTTTGATGAGCATAATCAGATTGTTATGAGGGGTGCCAGAACCAAAGACAACTGCTATTAGTGGATTTCTCTTGAAGGAAATTCAACTAATGATGTTCAAGTTGATGTTATAACATCAGACTATGACATCAGGATGCTGAAAGGTCACTCAGAGTTAATGAGTCCTGATGTGAATTGTTTAAAAGGAAAGTCTTTATGGAGGGAGAAAATTAGTAATTGGTCTTTAAAGAGTATTCAAAATCAGGCGCCTTACTATATTGATACTACATCAAGACTTACCAAAGCATTCTCATCGCAACGTTTCATCTCCCTAAGTCTCAACAGAATAGAAAGTTCTTCTCCAAACCTAGTGTGTCACAAAGGAACGATGTCTTTCCCTTCCAAGAACTCTGGGCAGGTACGAACTAGGGTTTCTTCTGAAGAACTCATTTCTAGTGCTCTTCCCGAGTCAGGTAACCCTAAACCCTCAACCACGGTGAATAAACCTGAAGCTAGGTCATCATCCTCTCAAGCTGTTGAGAAGAAGTTTGATGTAGACAAGCATTTGGAACAGGTTGCCACCAAAATCCTTGAGAAAGGGATACGGGTGAAAGGGATTTCTGTCCCTTTAAGGCAAATGCCTGCTGAACAAGTCGACTCTCAAGGTGAGGACATAAATTTTCAAAGACAGGCCCTGAGTCAAGAAGCTGAAGGTGAAGATCCTGATAACACTGATGTCAGATTGGATGTTAGAACATCGTCCCCTAGGAATGAAAGTCACAAGGGTAAAGGGAAGGAACAGGTTGAGGTTATAGAGATTGAGGACTCATCTGATGATGTAGAATTGGAAGAAGGAAGGATAAGAAAAGGACTTCAGTTACAGACTCTCCCAAGTCATGGAGCAAAGGTGCCTGGTCTGGAAAGAAGAGGAGAATCAGGGAAGAGTCAGATTGTGAGAGTGATGCTCAAGACATCAACCCTGCTACAAATCAAGTGCCTGATAACATCTCATCTCACAGTGCCAGAAGTGCATCCTTGTGGAGTTGTGTGAGCCTAAGAAAGATGGCTCTGGAAAGAAAGGTAGTAGCAAAAGACTTAGAGTCTACTAAAATTATAGACCTAATTAAGCTTGCTGGTCTCATAAGGACTGTGTCAGGGTTGACTAATTGCTATGATAGACTGGTCAGAGAATTCATAGTTAATATACCTGAATTGGTAAATGACAGCAAGACCCGAACTTTCAGAAGAGTTGCCATCAGGGGTAAGTGTTTCTGGTTCTCTCCTAAGGTGATCAATGCTTACTTAGGAAGAAATGAGGAAGATTATGGGGAATTAGAAGCCTCCAACAATTTTATATGCAAAGAAATCACTGCTGGTCAGGTAGATGTTTGGCCCGTAGAAGGAAAGCTGTTAGCGAGTTTGTTGAGTGTCAAATATGCTTTTCTGCACAGAATAGGTATTGCCAACTAGGTTCCTACTAGTCACAAGACCACAATTTCTGTTGAATTGGGGAAGATAATTTATGCTGTTGGGACAAAACAAAGAATTGACTATGGCTCCTACATCTATGATCATACTATTAAGCATGCTGCTATAAATGCTGTGAAGATGCCCATTGCTTTTCCCTCTCTCATTTGTGGGATTGTCTTGTCTCAACATCCTGGAATTCTACAACATTCAGATGTTGCTTGCAAAAGGAAGCCTGCCTTGTCACTCCATTACAAGTTAAAACATGTTCCTTACAGTGTCAAGACATCTGCTTCAACATCACAACAGTCACCAGCCAAGACTGGGTTGATTACAGAACTAGAGGAGGCTTGCAAGGAGTTAGATGAAGTCATAAGAGTTAGTACTGAAAGGAAACAAAAATTTGAAAGACTTGTCATGTCTCTGAGATTGGCAACAAAGAAAGGTGAAGCTGTCAACACAAGGAAGGATGTTGTTGATGAAGACGATAATGATGATCTCAGCTCAGAAGATTCAAGCTTTTAATGATTGCCTTCTATTTTAGCAGGGTTAGCTTTATTTTCTATCTTTGTTTTAGCACTTAATGTGCTTGGTTTTATAATTTAAATATTGTGCTGTTATATGCACTAGTATCCTTCTATGATTTGTTTTGCCTGTTTACTAACTGAGAGGCTAACAATAAGAGCTAGGGTGTACTGACTATAGTTAATAGGGCTTCTAATAGAAGCTTGTCTAATTGTGGCTAAAAAGGGGGAGAAAATAGCCAAGATAGTCAAGAGTATCAAAGAGTATTACTGCCAAATGCTGCCAGTGTGATGCAGATATTAAGGGGGAGATAAATTGATGCTGCTAAAAGGTGTTTAGTTGAAAACTGGTAATGCAGTGAAGATATCATGTCTTTTGAAGAGTGCAGCCAAGCAAACATCAAGGGGGAGAAAAGTGCTACACATTGTGAGCTACTGAACAACTGTGATGCTGGTTGATATCCTTAAGGGGGAGCACCAATTGGCTGTTGTCAATAATGAAGATGGTGCTGCAGCAGATCAAGTGATGAAGACTATGAGTATTGTCAAACTACTGCTGATGAGAGTTTCAAAGTTTTGAAGATTATTCCGCTACTGAAGTCTCTGAAGATGCAGAGATTGTTTTAGCCAAAATTAGCAAAAGGGGGAGATTGTTAGTTCCTGGATTGGCTGGAATTTTGGTAAAACAAAGTATATTCAATGTTGATGTCAAGGTGCTGATGTTGCAACATTGAAGTCTTAACACTGGGCTATGTTAAGTAATTAATTGCTGAAGTTGGATGTCTGATGTCACACAGGTGATGTTGTAACATCAGATCTGCAGAATTAACAACAGCAGGTTATGATGTTGTTAGGTTTGCGTATTAGCTGGAATTGTGGAGAGCAAGCTGTCTCATTGGATGCGAATATCTTGGGATAGATATTTGCTGCTGCATAGGAAATCTGTTGCAGATTTGTAGGAGATTTAAAAGGTTGAAGATTTAAAAAGATTTTAGGAGAAAATCTGTTTTAAATATTCAGTTTTAAATAACAAATCTGGGAGATATTGTAGCAAGTCCAAGACCAATTCAAGGAGCTATATAAAGCGCACAAGACCAAAGGAAAAAGGTACAGAAGTACAAAGAGAAGATCAAGAGCATAGGCTGAGTGTCTTGAGTATTTTGTACGAGTTGTGTAACCAGAATTCTAGGGTGAATTGTTGTGTCGTATTCTGTCCTCTCTAGAAGCTTTGAAGCAATAGAGAGTGGTTGCTTGATTGAAGCTGTGAAGTAAGATCAAGGGTACTCAAAGTGGTTTCTTTGAGAGTTTGTAAGGGATTGAGTGGTGTTCTCATACCTAAGTGGTTTCTTAGGTAGGAAGTCATTAGTAGAGTATAAGTTTAGGAGATTGTCAACGGGTTGTTGAGTCTGTAAATTATATCTACAAGTAGTGAATTCCATCCCTGGCTTGGTAGCCCCCAGAGTAGATTGGTTGTAACCGAACTGGGTCAACAATTCTTGGTGTTATTTTACTGTTATTGCTGTCCATTGTGCAGAGTGTGTTGTTGTGACATCACACCTTAACATCACACGTCTGATACCAGAATTTCACACTTTTCTTGATTTTTCTTGATGAATGATGATTCCAATCACACATTAACATTATTTTAGGGTTAAAAACCAAAAATTGTGAAAAATCTCAAAAAGTCAAAGTTGACTTTTGTGCACAGTTGACTTTTTATCAGATGAATTCCAAACTGTGCAATCCTCTATGAAATCAAGTCCTTGACCTAAATCAAACTTGATGGATTGATTTCATAGGTGTTATAGGGTGTACTGAATCATGTCCTAGGGTTATGGAGTATGTCTTAGTCAAAAGTCAAAGCTACAGTTGACTTTTTCCGCAGAACCCTAATTGTGGTCTTGATGAAATTGAGACTTGTTGCTCAAGCTTATTAGATCAATCCATTGTTGCAAATGGATCAATGTGGTGCATTAAAGACCCTTAAATCATGTCTTGAGGTCTTGGCTCTTGTTTTGCCCCAAAAGTCAACTTAGGGGTGAATTAGGTCAAGAAACCCTAATTCCTGATTTTTTGTGAATGCATCCCCTGAGGTTAAATTGACTTGGTGATTGGGTTTATGATGTCCCTTGGAGCATCATAGGTTATGCTTTGAAGCATTGGCTCATGCCCAGAGGAAAATTCCCATCTGGAGGCTCGGGCTGACCAAAACCCTAATTTGGTGACACTGGCGATCGTGAGGCTTGATTCACTTGGAATGTTGTAACATTGTGCTTGATTCTTTGATGTGGGAGTCCTTTTGATCCATTGTAGATGTTTGGGAGGTTAGACATGTTAAAGATCATGTCATTCCTTGATTGATCCTTTGTCTAAGAGCTCTGAAAGGGCTTGAAACCCTAAGTTTGATTGTAGGGGATGCTCACCCATCTTTGTGGAGACTAATGATCCATCCATATTGTGATGATGATTTGCATAATGATGGGAAATCTTAGTGGTCAAAATTTGGGGTATGACAGTTTTGATACACGGATGTATCACCATTCCAGTGGTAAGAGGCGCGCACTGCACACAAGAGGTCTGGGGTTCGAATCCCCCTCGCCCCATACCCATTTTTAATGTTTTTTCCATTTTCTATTATTTTTCTTATTAATTTTAATGATTTGAAAAATTAATAACTCCCTCAATTTTAATTATTTTTTATTGGTTGTTTTTTGCAAAAAATCACAAAAATGTTGAAATATTTTATTCCACAAAAAAAAAATTTATATTATTTATTTAATATAGTTGGTATTTTTATGAATAAATTCATTTTTAATTGTTTTTAAACATTTTAAAAGTGAATATTCATCTTGAAAAATCAAAACCAAATGAGTTTTAATTCATCTTGTGATTAAAACCTCATTTTTCAAACCTTAACCAAAAATAACAAGTTGTTTATTCAAGCTTATTTGGTGTTTTATCATTTTTTATTGATTTTCTTTAAGAATTTACTTTTAAAAATGATAAAATTAGGGTTTTGATTGATTCCACCCTCATCAATCATTTTCAAACACTCATGGGCCTCTTGAGAGAGTGTAAGTCCCATCCTTTCATAAAATGAAAACCATTATGGGCCTCAGTGTATTGTATAAGTCCCGATACCATCAAAATATTTGGCACGATCGTAGCCTTTTTAACAAAAATATTTGGGCCTCTCCTTGAGTTGTAAGTCCCATCTCTTGTACAAAAAATAAATCTTTGGGCCTCTAATAGAGTGTAAGACCCAACCCCCTTGTACATAAAAACTCTTTGGGCCTCACATATTGTATAAGTCCCTCTGTACAGTTTTCAAAACAACGGTGCGATCATCGTTAAAACTTGGGCCTCTCCTTGAGTTGTAAGCCCCAACAATCTTTTCAAAGCACTTTCTCCTTTGATTTTGAATTCAAATATATGTTCTTATCAAAACTTTCTTTAATTTCTTTGTTGAACAACTAACAAAACAACATGGAAGCTCTACAACGGGTAAGCGTTTATCCGCTTTCATTTACCGCTTTCATATGTATATAACTATATTGTGGGGCTGTTTCACTGTAAGTCTTCTGTCACATCCTTTTATATACTTGTCACATATCCACTGTGTAATACTAGTATAATTATTTAGAGTTTTCCTCGGCAACTACGTCTAGAACTAGGTAAAGCCTTGTTGGTCACTCTTAAATACAAACAAAACTAGACCCCCCATAAGATTCCAGATACAGTCTTCCCTCCTCTTGGGGTTAAACAATATGGAACAAAGAGAAAGGCAGTATTCTCGGTGAACTTTTTCTCAGACTGTTACCCTTAGAAATTTTCAAAGAAACTCTAACTCCCCAGAGATGATCTTTTCTCCGTGAATGGCATCTCTTGAGTTTCTTTCAAATTCTCGAACTTTCCTGGGATAATCTCTTCTCTGTGAATTGCATTTCTTGAACTTCTCTTGGTTTGGGGACCCACATGCTTCCTAAAAGCATCCCGCCTCCTCTTGGGCGTTGTACAAGGACCCTTCGGCTTCTTAGAAGTTCTCATGCCTTCTCTTGGGTTTAATACAAGGACTTGACGACCTCTTAAAGGTATAAGATAGAACTTAGTCATCCTTTGCTAGAGCAGTCTTTCCAGCGTCAAAACTCTGGCCATTATAGGGTTGATACTCATCCCTTAATGCCCGTGCCTCCTCTTGGGCATTGTACAAAAGATAAAACTCTAGACTTGGACAGTCTAAGCCTCTTGAGTCTCAAAGACATTCTCAAGTTCCTTTCAAACATAGGAAGAAACACCGATCACTCTGAAACCCGGTCTCTCCCCTGAGATTTCCCCATACTTGGACCCGCTTCAGGATCTCACTAATCCTCAGCAGTAAGACAACCTCCTCTTGGGCTTTGTACAAATGAGTCAACCACTTTTCGCCTCTGTCTTGGGCTTTGTACAAGACATATAAAAAACCAATCTCTTGTTGAGTATAAAAGATTCTCTTGTTGAGTCAACTGTCAGCCTCCGTTTGGGCTTTGTACAAGACATATAAAACACTCTCTTGTTGAGTATAAAGGACTCTCTTGTTGAGTCAATCTCCTTTTAGCCTCAATCTCAGGCTTCCTACAAGACAACAAATCACTCTCTTGTTGAGTATAAAAGACTCTCTTGTTGAGTCAATCAACCTTCAGACTCTCTTTTTGAGTCAATCACCTGTTCAAGACTCTCTTGTTGAGTCAACTCTTTTATCCTAAGTCTTAGGCTTTATACAAGACACATACAAGTGCTCTCTTGTTGAGTCAAACTCAGTTCAACCTCCATCTTGGGCTTTGTACAAGATACATTCTCCCCAACGGAGTAAAAAAACCCTTTTAGCCTCAATCTTGGACTTTGTACAAGACAGAAAGAGCTTTTTCCTCGGAAAAGTCAAACTTCTAGCCTCCTCTTAGGCTTTGTATAAAGAAATCCCCGAAAAAGCCAAACTCCCAGCCTCCTCTAAGGCTTTGTATAAAGAAATCCTCGGTTGAGATAATCAACCTTTTAACATCAAATTTGTGCTTTGCTCACAGCATATAAACATCAACAATCCCTCTTTAGAGATGACAAACTCTCTCTCAGTCAAAACCCTTTAGCTTCATATCTTGGGCTTTAAAAAAGATACAAATAACCCTTCCGCTTCATATCTTGGGCTTTGAACAAGATACATATCATTTTTAGCTTCAATCTTGGGCTTTGAACAAGACACCAAAACACCTTTTCCCCCCATAGAATAAGAGGAACTACGATCGCTCTGATTTCCCTGTTTCGTTAAACGGGAATACGTAGGCATAAGATTGCGAAATCTTAGCGAGCATACTAATAAAAAACCCAAAGTCCAGTACCTCTATACATCAATCAAATAAAACCAAGTTTAGTATCCTAACCAAAAGCCTCTTGTACAGTCAAGACACTCTGTTCTTTTAAGCAAATAACTAAAGATAGACCCCCCTATTTTGATAGTATCTGTAAACCAACAGTTTTGACTGTTTAACCTCAGTATGCATGCAGGTTTAATTAGAGACATATATTTCCCTTCCTTAATCAGCTTCATAGGATGAAAAATGAATCGAACTGTAGTACCAAAGTGATAGTGATTCGAAACCACAAAAATCGCGCTACAGAAAAATGGCGACCACAATGGGAGGTATTTATCTCTTGCAGTCTTACAGTGGGAGGTATTTCTCTCTCACAGTCTTAGGTAGAAAGCCTTAAATTCACGAAGTGTTACAAAAATGGCAACTCTGCTGGGGAGTCATTGTCTGTATAGGATCATAGGACTAGAGGTCTAGGATGTTAGGACAAATATATATATTGTTTTTCCTAATTGATATCCGTGTTTATTTTTCTGCTAATGGGAAAGATTGAATCTGGAAAGATTGAGTATACACCTAACATAAGTGATGGCACTAGAAGGGTAATCTTACGGGGAGTGAATCCTAGATAAGAGGTCCCGGTCGACCATCGAATCTGTGGAGATGCCCTTTGCGGATTCAATGCCTATACGACTTCGGTTGTTGAAAGCAGATTGTTCCATTGGGTTATCTGAGAAGCTGAGGATTTTAGTAGACTGAAACCATTTTGTAGTGCGGAAGCTATCGGAAATAGTTGTCATGCGATACTACCCTCATTTGAGATTACTCTAATATACTATAGCTCGCTGGCGATCCGCTTGCTGTGGTTATCCCAAGAGGGGCCAATGATTTTAAGGACAGGTATAAAAAATCACCAGTATAAACCTTTGGGGATGGGTAGAGCCTTGACTTCATGACACCGACCCTTTGACCTCATGTTTTTTCTATGTTTTTATGTGCTGCATTCATACATTCATTTAAAATACATTTAAACAAAGAAAAATTTCTCTTCTAGTCTCTCTTTTTCAAATTAAACTAAGACAATGATTGCAAATATCAGATAAAGAGATTGCGCTAATGGATTTCGGTAGAAGGAAAACTCACAAGTACACCTTCAAGGTTCCAAAACTAGAGGATTTAAGAGGGTTGGCAAGGATGATAACCAACCCTGAGGCTTTCAGAGCCAAGTATGGAGGACTTCTATCTCTGCTGAGGGTCCATGTAATTGAAGGAATCCAGGCTACGCTAATCCAGTTCTACGATCCGGTCTATCACTGTTTCACCTTCCCGGATTATCATCTAGCACCAACACTAGAGGAATACTCTCACCTGACTGATTTACCCATTACTGATCAAGCTCCCTTTTCTGGACTGGAAGAATTCCAAAAGATCAAACCATCGCAAAAGCAATCTATTTGGACGAGTCAGAAGTCATGAATCACATGACCACTAAGGGTGGAATCCAGGGTTTTCTAGCCCAGTTCTTGATAAAGAAAGCTATGTACTTTGCTAGTATAGGGAACGTGGCTGCTTTTGAGAGCATCTTTGTTTTACTCACATACGGGTTATTCCTTTTTCCTAACATCGATAACTTCGTTGATACCAATGCTATTAAGATATTTCTGATTGGAAATCCCGTACCAACCCTACTTGCAGATGCTTATCATTCTGTACACTTAAGGAATTTGTATAACGGAGGAATGATCACATGCTGTGTACCCCTGCTATACAAATGGTTCACTTCCCACTTACCCAAGTCTGCTGCATTTTGGGACCCTAAGAGTTCTTTACGTTGGTCGCAGAGAATCATGTCTCTTACCAGTTCTAACATCGATTGGTACAATCGAATCTATGACGGGATCAGAATCATTGACCGCTGTGGAAACTTCCCTAATGTACCCCTTATAGGAACTAAAGGAGGAATTAACTATCATCCAGTGTTAGTTCGTCGTCAACTTGGATACTCGATGAGGCATGTCCCGCGAAATGCTCATCTGGAAGGTCTTTTCTTCAAGGAAGGAGAAAATGACAGGGCACTAAAGACAGAAATAGTGCACGCCTGGAAACATGTTCATAGGAAAGAAATAGAGTCTCTAGGAAAACCAGACTGTGTCTCTGTGGAACCTTATCTCCACTGGGTACAAACTAGAGCTCTCAAGCTGAGGATGCCTTACCCTTGTAAAGAAGTTCTTCCATTAAGGGACCCGGTCCTTTATTTTATGTCTGATACGGAAAAACTTCAGGTTACTCTCAACAGAGTTCAACAAGAGAAGAAATCTTGGAAGAACAAGTACCGTATTCTCAATGTGGAGTGCAAGAAAATACAGCAACTGTTAAAAGAAAAAGATGCTCTGATTGAGATTTTAGAGCAACATGCTGTAGAAAATCAAGAGGACCAAAGGAATTTGCTAGCTCCTTTCACTTGGCAAAGGAGTGACAACCCGACAACGGCCCAAGAGCCCGGGTCAAAGAAGAGGAAAGTACCAGAACCAGCACCTGAGCTCTCTTCATAGAGGACTCAGGATCCATTAGTTTAGACTTTTCCTTTTAACAGCACTTTGTAAATTACTGTATTTGCATTTCCGTAATCTTTGAATTCAATAAAACGGGGTTTCCCCACTGTTTGATATTTGCAATCTAATTGTCGAAGTTTACTTTGAATAAACAAAAAAAATATACAATGAATATAATCATTTGCATATCATTCATCATTCTCACATAACGCATTCTTCTTCCCTACGAATCTTACGTTTGTGTCTCGATTCTAGAGTCAAACTGTCTCATTCGTACAATACTCGGGCCAATCGACAGAAAAAGATGGATGATCTCGAGGAAGAGAACAGTGAGTTGAGAGAAGAGATCGACACTCTGAAAGAGGATCTGAGGAAACTTCACAACGACATGCAAGCTCTGGCAGAAGCTCATATGCAACAAAAAAGGACTGTGATCTCAGAGATCACATCAACGCCCATAGTGGAAAAGTATGATCCTAGGTATAAAATGCCGAAAGATCATCCTTGGGGCATGCCACTCAATTATATCCCAGAAGTATATATTCCGTCGATCACTGAAGATCCGGAAACTGCAGCAGGAACCGCTGGGCCTGAAGGCTACAAACTTCGGGAAAGCGAAGATGCCAGGGGCATGACAGCAACTCCTAAAGGTTACAAACTTTGGGAAGCACCACGATTCTCGGCCGTAATGACTATACCACCAACCGTGGTACACAGTGTCCCGGAAGGACAAATTCCACAGGTACCTTCTGGTGGAAACAAAAGTATGTTCAACAGAATGAATGAGTTCCAGGAACAATTCCCGGAGATGCAGAAAGAACTGCAAGCCCTTCGCGGTCAGGATTTATTTGGAAAGGACGCCGCGGACCTTTGTTTGGTCCCCAATGTGAAAGTTCCGCGCAAATTCAAGGTGCCCGAATTAGAAAAGTACAAGGGTAACTCTTTCCCTCAAAGCCATTAAGTGATGTACGCGCGGCGAATGTCAACTCAGACAAAGAACCAAGAGCTACCAATCCACTATTTCCAAGATAGTTTAACCGGCGCCGCACTAAAATGGTACATGGGGTTAAACTGCACTAAGATCGGAACTTTCAGAGATCTTGGTACTGCTTTGGTTCAATAATATAAGTATAATCTAGACATGGCATCGGACAGAGATCAACTCAGATCGATGTCACAAAAGGACAAGGAAACCTTTAAGTAATATGCTCAGAGATGGCGTGAAATTGCCGCTCAAATTTGTCCACCTCTTGAGGAAAAAGAGATGACAAAGATCTTCTTAAAGACCTTGAGCTCATTTTACTACGACCGAATGGTCGCCAGTGCACCCAGTGACTTTACTGAGATGGTCGGTATGGGAGTTCATCTTGAAGAAGCAGTCCGAGAAGGACGTTTAGTAAAAGATGTTGGACCATCAAGTAGTACAAAACGATACGGTAATGCTCTCCCTAAGAAAAAAGAGCAGGATATTAGGAATATCTCTCTCGAATAGAAAAGGCGATGATATCAACCAGTAGCAGTTGTAACTCCTGCTATCAACCCTGTGTCTGTTCCAACGTATCAACCTCAGGTGGCGCAGAGCCAACCGAATCAACAGAAATATTAGCAAAGGATGCAACAGCCTCTTCAGCAGGCTCGTCCTCCATATAACAACAACCGTACAACGCGACTACCAGGGTTCGACCCTATACTGATGTTGTACACAGAATTGTTTCCACTCTTACTGGTCAAGGGACATGTCCAAAGCAGGGCTCCTCTTACAATACCGAAGAATCCGCCTTTTTGGTTCAAAGCGGATCAAACTTGCCCTTACCATCAAGGAGTACCAGGGAATAACATAGAAAATTGTCTCAGCTTCAAATCCGATGTGAAAAGCTTGTGAGGAGCGGAGTTTTATCTTTTAAGGATACAAATCCTAATGTTCTCACGAACCCGCTAGCTTAACACGAGAAAGCTGCAGTAAATTTGATAGAAGGAGAGTCCAACAACAGCTATCAAATTCATAATGTACTCTTATTGAGGGCCAACTTGGTCAAGATGCATCGCAGACAGAGCGGGTATGGCCATATACCACCTCACAACTATCACCAGTGAGATATCTGCTCGAAAGACAATCAAGGATGTTTTATGGTGCAATCAGCTCTACAGGAATAGTTGGATCTTGGATGGATCCAAGAACACTGAATTCGTGGGGTCAACATGATTTATACGAATTCCCACATCATTCAGAACCACGACATTCGTGCAATGAATGTCAACTTGGTGGAAATGCACTCAAGGCAAAGCCAGTATCATAATCTGCCGCGACATGACTATGATTCATGTCCTATCTGCTCAATAAACAATTTGGGATGCTCTTTTGTACAAGAGGCCCGCCAGCGTTAGATGGATCTTGGATGGATTCAGGATTACCACGATAGAAATCAGTATCAAGTGAATATGATTCAAATCTTCGATATTCGGTTGATGAATACCAGCTTAGTGGAGTTACACGCTACACAAGTCCAGCTGGGTTTTCTGACTTCGCATAATTATTAGAATTGCAAAGTATGTCATGAGAGTGACCAAGGATGTGCTCTCGTTCAAAGAACTTTGCAACACTTGTTGAACCACTGGTGGCTTCCAATCTATATGGATGAAGACACACAACAAGTTAGTGTGGTTAACGGGAACTCTACTCAGCATCAAAGTCAGGATGTTCGGTCAATGGAGACTGATCTAGTAAGGTTACACTGCATTCAAAGCGGACGTGGCCAGGTGCCTCCACACAACTATGAACGATGTAGAGTTTGCTCGAAAGATAATCAAGGATGTTACCTCGTGCGAGCAACCCTTCAAGGTCAATTAGACCACAAAGAGATTCGACCATGTCCCAGCTCTGGGTCAATCAACTTGATGCCTGACTATTTCCCTGATCAAATCAAGGACGTTGTCGTAATCTCTGATCATGTGAGGACCAAAGATGTTTGTACCAACATCCCTCTACTTGATGAATCGAAAGTTCCTAACCAAGAACTGATTGAAATTACTTACAATGGTCAGAAAAATCAGAAGGCTCCTGTAGTTGTCTATCTGCCAGGACCCCTACCATATGAATCAACTAAGACTATCCCATACATATACGGTGCGACAACAATTGAGAATGGAAAGGAAATTCCATTACCCTCCATCGTGAATATTGCAGACATCAGTCGAGTAACACGGAGCGGTCGGATCATCAACCGAGGAGTCGGAGAACCCAGCACAGAAAAGGAACCTCAAACATAAGTTCCTGATCAACCAGTCGGTCAATCCAGTGATCTCGACTTTTCAAAGAACAGCGATGAGATGTTGAAGCTCATCCAGAAGAGTGAATACAACATTGTTGATCAGCTGTTGCAAACTCCTTCAAAAATCTCAGTGCTATCGCTTTTGCTCAGTTCCGAAGCTCACAGGGAAGCTCTACAGAAAGTCTTAGAGCAGGCCTTTGTGGAACAGGATGTGTCGATCAAGTAGTTCGACAGCATCGTCTCTAACATCACTTACTGCAACAATTTGGGTTTTAGTGATGAGGAATTGCCAGAAGAAGGCAAAAGTCACAATATGGCGCTTAATATCACAGTTAATTGCCAGCGTATTGGTAGATACCGGATCGGCTCTCAACATTATGCCGAATTCCACTCTAATGTGACTATCATTCAAAGGATCTCCGATTAGAGGCAGTGAGGTCATCGTCAAAGCATTTGATGGATCCCAAAAAACAGTTATCGGCGAAGTCGACCTTCCCATAACTATCGGTCCTCACACTTTCCAAGTCACTTTCCAGGTCATAAACATCCGAGCAACATACAGCTGTTTGTTGGGAAGACCTTGGATACACCAGGCTGGGGCAGTCACTTCGACACTTCACCAGAAGCTGAAGATCGTCAAGAATAACCAACTCGTCACGGTCTGTGGTGAACAAGCCTTGATCGTGAGTAACCTTTCATTGTCCACTCGTGTAGAACCCGAGGAGGTTGTTGGAACTCAGTTCCAGGCACTTTCGATAAGCAATGAGAATCAATTAGAGAAAGGAACATCCATCTCCTCGTACAAAGAAGCTCTCGAGGTGATCAAAATTAACAATGCAAGGGGTGGGGATAGCTTGTCATTCCTACTGACAATCAAACAAAGAAGGGTCTTGGTTTTTCTTCAACCTGTACCCAGACTGCTACTAACGATGAAAGTTTTCATCCCATTCAGGACTTCTTCCACAGTGGAGGTTTCCTTCACCCAATGACTCAAGAAGTACATATCATCAATGAAGGAGACTCCTCCGATACAGATGAAGAGTGGAAGTCCTATCTTAACGAGGAGGGTTATATGTCTCAGGAAGAAGTGCCTACGCCCTTTTGCTATCTCGCATAGAGTCCGAGATTTATACCAAGGTCAGATGTCGAAATGATATACGGAGATTGTGATCCAGAAGGATGTCGTGCTCCACCAAACTCATTAGAGGAATACACTATGATGAAAGACTACTTTGACCACAACTATTATGGCCCGATGGATGGCCTGCCTATCTGGCAGCCGTACCCAGGAGACTTGGGGCAAGAAAATCATCCGAACAATGAAAATCAGCTGAGCATCATTGAAAAGAATACCTGCGTCCCCACGATATCATGGGATCAACACTAACGGCATTCGGAAAATATCCAGCACGACGATGAATTTGCAAAGTTTGCAGGACTAGACTTCATTAACTATGCTTTTCCCGAGGTCAATGTCATTGAAAGAGATGACTCCTCTAGTTCCACAGAGGTGTGGGATACCTTAGGACAACCAAGTGGAAAATACGACTTTATGGTCAAGCACACTGCTCCTGAAAGCTCTCGTATCAGGCTCAAGGACATCCAGCCAACTGGATGGGGAGATTTACCTAAGAGCACAAATACTATGCAAAATACAACTGAGGAATCCTCCTACGACAACACTGCCTGGGAGACAGATTCCAATGATCCTGCTCCACCAAAAATCAGCGTTATTTCTGAAGACAATCTGAGAAGGAAGGTACCAGACTTTGTGATTCACCGCAGAGTTCGCCGCCAATGGGTTGCACTCGATGTTCCGAAGATCGTTCATAAGTCTAAGTAATTGCCGTCTTTATCTTAAGCTTTCACCTTGCCCAGGTGAAACGAATGTTTTGATAGGGCTCACTTTCTGTAAATATCCCTCTTCGCTTTGCCCAAAGCGACTGAGTTTTGTTTTATAGGGCTGTAGTTTCAAGAATCGACAAAATCATAAATAAAATAACGTCGTTATGTAATTTCCGCATTAATTGTTGTTTTCTCTTTTTGCTTTTTCAGAAAATTGTAATCCTAAAAAACAACAAATAATAAAAACAAGACTTTTTTAGAAAAACACTACACACACTCTTGCATTCTCTCTATCTCTTCTAAAAACAAATCATCACGTCATGCAGATTGCTTGTTTTAAACCCCATTAAAACATACAATCCAATGCCTTCTCCCAACTTTGAATTCCCGGTATTTGAGACTGAAGAGGAAGAGGACGAAGAAATTCCAAAAGAGATCTCCCGATTACTCAAAAAAAGAGAAAAGTTCCATTAAACCTCACAAGGAGCTGTTGGAAACAGTCAACTTGGGCTTAGAGGAAGAGAGAAAAGAGGTCAGGATTGGGGCACTGCTCAGTTCAGCTGTCAAAGAAAGTTTGACAAACCTTCTCGAAGAGTTTCCCGATGTATTCGCTTGGTCCTATCAGGACATACCAGGGTTGGATACCAGCATCGTGGAACATCATCTACAGTTAAGATCAGAATGTCCGCCAATAAAACAGAGGTTGAGACGGACTCACCAGGACATGGCCATCAAAATCAAAGAGGAAGTACAGAAAGAAATTGACACGGGTTTCCTCGCCACATCAGAATATCCTCAATGGTTAGCCAACATCGTACCAGTTCCGAAAAAGGACGAAAAGGTCAGAATGTGTGTAGACTACAGGGATCTGAACAAAGCAAGTCCAAAGGACGACTTTCCCTTACCACACATTGACATGCTGGTAGACAGTACAACAAAGTTCAAAGTATTCTCCTTCATGGATGGATTCTCAGGCTATAATCAGATAAAAATGGCGCCGAAAGACATGGAGAAAACTTCATTCCTTACCCCATGGGGCACTTTTTGTTACAAGGTAATGTCGTTCTGTTTGAAGAACGCCAGGGAAACCTATCAAAGGGCCATGACTACCCTGTTTCATGACATGATACACAAATAAATCGAAGTATATGTCGATGACATGATTGCCAAATCTAAAACAGAAGAGGATCACGTGACCCACCTGTCAAAACAATTTGAGCGGTTGCGAAAACACAAACATCGCTTGAATCCCAATAAGTGCATATTCGATGTCCGTTCAGGGAAACTTTTAGGGTTCATTGTCAGCCAGAAAGGAATTGAGGTTGATCCTGACAAGGTCAAGGCCATTCAAGAAATGCCTTCTTCAAAGACTGAAAAACAAGTCAGGGGATTCGTAGGACGGTTGAACTACATTTCCAGATTTATATTACTCATGACCGCAACATGTGCGCCGATTTTCAAATTACTCAAAAAGAATCAGGAATGCGTATGGACAGAATACTGCCAAAAAGCCTTCGACAGTATCAAAGAATATATGTTGAATCCACCAATCCTGTCACCTCTAGTGGAAGGAAGACCACTGTTCATCTACCTAACAGTCTTGGAAGACTCTATGGGTTGTGTACTTGGCCAACAAGACGATCGAAACAAAAAGAAAACAGTCAGCCATCTACTATTTAAGCAAGAAGTTCACCGACTGTGAGACTCGGTACACTATGCTTGATAAAACTTGCTGTGCTCTGGCTTGGGCAGCCAAACGTCTTCGCCAGTACATGATTTGTCACACTACTTGGTTAATCTCCGAAATGGATCCAATCAAGTATGCCTTTGAAAAACCTTCTCTCACGGGAAGGATTGCCGGTTGGCAGATGTTGTTATCAGAATACGACATCGAGTACCATGCTCAGAAAGCCGTTAAAGGAAGTGTTTTAGCGGATCTTTTGGCTCATCAACCGATTGACGATCAGGAATCAGTTGGATTTGACTTCCTAGACGAAGATGTCATGTATTTGAAAATGAAAGACTGCGATGAACCGCTACCCAAAGAAGGGCCAGAACCAGGTTCCCAATGGGGACTTATCTTTGATGGAGCCGTCAATCATTACGGAAATGGAATTGGGGCAATCATCATAACACCTCAGGGTACCCACATTCCTTTCTCCGTCCGACTAACATTCAAGCGTACAAACAACGAGGATGAATACGAAGCTTGTATCATGGGTCTCGAAGAAGCGATCGACTTAAGGATCAAGAACCTGGATGTATATGGCGACTGAGCTCTAGTTATCAATCAAATCAAAGGAGATTGGAACACATACCAATCAGGATTGATTCCTTACAAAGACTATGCAAGAAGGTTGTTACCATTCTTCAACTGAATCGAGTTTTATCACATCCCTCGTGAAGAGAATCACATGGATGATGCATTAGCCACTATCTCTTCCATGATTAGTGTAGGTCAATGGAATAACTTACCTAAGTTGACATAATGCGCCTTGAACGACCCGCTTACATCTTCGCTATTGAAGCAGTCATAGACGATAAACCTTGGTATCACGATATAAAATACTTCCTTCAGAAACAAGAGTACCCACCTGGGGCATCCAGAAAGGACAGAAAGACCCTCAGAAGGCTAGCAGGCAGCTTCTTCCTGAGCGGTGATACACTCTATAAGAATAACTTTGACTTGGTCTTGCTCCGATGTGTAGACAGACTAGAAGCAAACATGCTGATAAAAGAAATTCATGAAGAATCCTTTGGCACTCATGCAAACGGACACACAATGGCTAGAAAAATTCTGAGAGCAGGGTACTATTGGTTGACCATGGAATCTGACTGCTACAAGTACATGAGGAGGTGTCACAAGTGTCAGATATACTCCGACAAAATCCATGTACCGCCAACGCATCTCAAAGTTCTCTCTTCCGCATGGCCTTTTTCCATATGGGGAATCGACATGATTGGTATGATCGAACCCAAGGCTTTGAACGGACACCGGTTCATCCTGGTAGCCATTGACTACTTCACCAAGGGGGTCGAAGCAGCGTCATACGCCAATGTAACCCGACAAGTGATGGTCCGATTTATCAAAAACAATATCATCTGCCGTTATGGTGTTCCAAGCTAGATCATTACAGATAATGGATCTAACTTCAAAAATAAGATGATGAAAGAGTTGTACGCTGAGTTTAAGATCGAACACCATAACTCATCTCCCTACCGACCTAGGATGAACGGAGCGGTAGAAGCGGCTAACAAGAACATCAAGAAGATCGTTCAAAAGATGATTGTAACCTACAAAGATTAGCACGAGATGTTACCCTTTGCTCTTCACGGTTATCGCACATCTGTCTGCACTTCAACAGGGGCAACCCCTTTCTCTCTAGTATATGGCATGGAAGCAGTGCTCCTCATAGAGGTAGAGATACCGTCAATCCGGGTATTGATGGAAGCCAAGCTAACAGAGGTTGAATGATGTCAAAGTTGACACGATGAACTGAATCTGATCGAAGAAAAGCGAATAACGGCACTATGCCATGGTTAGTTATATCAGCAAAGGATGAAGAAGGCATTTGACAAAAAGGTCCGACCTCATGTCTTCAGAAAAGGAGACCTTGTGCTCAAGAAGATACAATCATTTCTCACTGATTCCCGGGGCAAGTGGACTCCGAATTATGACGGCCCCTATGTGGTCAAGAAAGCCTTCTCAGGCGGCGCCTTGAGACTCGCAACCATGGATGGAGAGGAATTTGCCTACCCCACAAATGTTGATGTAGTCAAGAAATACTTCACCTAAACGAAAAAAAAAAGAAAAAAAAGGGAAAAAAACATCTCGGTGGATTGAAAACCCAAAAGGGCGGTCCAGGCAAAAATTAGAGACACAAGAAAAAAAATCATCCCGGTGGATTGGAAATCTCAAAGTACAATCCAGGCAAAAGTTAGGGATAATGGCAAGTAACTATGTCCAACAAAGGGGCAAGTCCCTCAGCAGCAGTTACACCATCCAAGAAAAACCCCAGTCAAAGTCAACTTCGACGGAAGCTCAAGATGTCTAGAATTTAAAGTTGGTAGAAGGATACTGGTCGTTATGTTTCAATGTAGCCATTTTCCCTTAAAATTACCATTTTCTAACTTTGTAAATACTCTATGGAATCACGCGTTTGGCTGGTTTCCATCCTATCAATAAAATTTGAGCCCTAGTGCTTTTGTTTGCGATTCTTATTTGTTTTAGCTTTACAGAATGACATCTCAGCATGATCAACGATTCTTGAAATAAAAAACAAATGAATTTACTTGTTAAAATTTTTCTGCTTTTAAAACAAAGATGGCGATTTCTTTTGACTATTGAACATCGAAAGAACATCGATCGCTTCTCCAGAAATAGTCGAGCTTCAAAGTGCAGAATCAAAGTACTCATTCTAAACCAGTACACCTAAATGAAGGATCAACTGTGTCAGAGACCGTGTTTCCTCTGACACCCCCGGCAGAGTTCTTATCTCCTAAGCCCGACCAACGTTGTTCCCTGCAGGGACCATCTATCTCCCAAGCAATGCAAAATTGCTATCTTGGACCAGTGATACTTTTCACCCCCCGTAGTGGTCGAGTATCCAGTCGTGTTCATCTACTAGTTTGTATGTCGCGTCAGTTTTGTCAGCATAAACATACATACGCCATGCATTATTTATTCATACTCATATTCATATTGCATCACTATCACTCTGGTCAGTCTTGTCCCCAAGTGATAAAAGTCCTCTCAATCGAGTTGTCAGTTCTGTCCTCGTTAGGAGGTGGTGCGTCTGAACAATCTCTCCTCCAGTTTACTGCTGGATGGAAGCCGGTCCTTGACCACTTTGATAACTTGAATCTCTGAAAGGAAAGAAAACATTCAACTAACGTCACTTTTCGCCATTGAAGATGATGTCTTCACTTTCCCGGACTAAGGAATATCCCCGGGGAAGACCTCCAAATTTAGATTACATCACATGGCATTTCTCCGAGAAGATCCCGGGAAAATTATTATGTAATATCCCCAAATAGAAAGCAGTCTCTCAAGAGACTCGTTTTCCCCAATAGAGTCAACAAATGGCATCTCCAACAAAGAAGTTTGCACACCTCTACAACTCATACAGATGGGTCCCCAGCAAGTCTGACATCAAAACTTTTTCCATCAAATGGCATCTCTCCAGGAAAATTTGGCGAGAAGTTTGAGGAAAAGCCGCTACGAATAGCGTCCCTTGTCAATAAGGTTTATTGACAAAAGAAACTGAGACCAGTTCCTTGGTAGGAAACCAGGATCGAGGGGAAGTTTATTTCGGAAACTTAGACCAGTTCCTTGGTAGGAAACTAGGATCGAGGGGAAGTTTACACTAGAAACTCAGACCAGTTCCTTGGTAGGAAACCAGGATCGAGGGGAAGTTTTACCTTTTCTAAGTATCAACGCTTAGCAAAAGAAGATGGATGCGCAAACTGCCATTCATAACCACCATCAAAATTTCGGGTATTCCGATATTTAATCATCTTGCACCCCGAATGCCCGAATACCTTCGCCATTCAAAGCTTCGGGTCCAAGAAGATTAAATAGGGGCATCTATCATACCCCAAATTTTGACCACTAAGATTTCCCACCACTGTGAAAATCATCATCACAATATGGATTACCAACATACCTCATTAGTCTCTGTAGCGAGCTATTTTGGGATGTGGTTCTTAAGCACTGTCGCTCTGGGGTTATTACAGGTTGATTCATTTTTTATCATATTGAAGCTGATGAAGGAAGGGAAATAGATGTCTCCAACTAACCCTACTTGCATACTGAGTTTAAACAGCGGTCTGTTAGGTTACGGATGCTATATGGTAATGGGGCCTCTTTCTTCTTACTTTGTTCATAATGAAACACTGGGACTATTCATGGTGAATTTTGTTAGGATACTGCGCCAGATTGGGTGAAGGTAGGGAACTTTAGGTTTTTTGATTAGTGTGCTCGCTAAGATTTTTCTTTTAATCTTATGCCTACGTATTCCCGTTTACCGAAACAGGGAAATCAGAGCGATCGTAGTTCCTCCTATTATATGGGAGGAAATGGTGTTTTGGTGTCTTGTTCAAAGCCTAAGACGTGAAGCTAAAAGTGATATGTATCTTGTTTGAAGCCCCAGATGTGAAGCTGAAGGTGATTTGTTTGTATCTTGTTCAAAGGCCAAGATATGAAGCTAAAGAATCTATTTGTACCTTGTTGAAAGCCCAAGATTTGAAGCTTAAGGGTTTTGACTTTAGAGAGAATTTGTCATCTCTAAAGAGGTCTGTTTGTCACAACAGCTGGGTGACTGATCATAAAGGAAAATTACTTTAGCTGGGATATGTGAATCCAACAATGCCATAATTTCCTTTGTAGGGGTTTTAACCTGAAGGAGAAGACTTTAACTCAGTTTAGAGCAATGCCATCTTTCCTTTGGAAGTTCTAATGCTAAAGGAGGGACAGTGGCCTGGATGTAAATAATCCAGAGGCTTGCCGCTTACAGCAATTAGATAGGGAGAAGGGAGTTGTTGATGTTTGTATGTTGTGACCAAAGCATGATTTGATGCTAAAAGGTTGATGGACTTAACAGGAGTTTTCCTTATACAAAGCCTAAGAGGAGGCTAAAATGTTGACTTTTCCGGGGAAAATGTTCTTTCTGTCTTGTACAAAGCCCAAGATTGTGGCTAAAAGGATTTGACTCAACAAGAGAGTCTTTTTGTGTGTCTTGTACGAAGCCCAAGAGAGAGGCTAAAAGTGATTTGACTCAACAAGAGAGTCTTTTATACTCAACAAGAGAGTGATTAGTGTCTAGTACGATGCCCAAGATGGAGGCTGAAAGGTTGATTCAACAAGAGAATCTTATATACTCAACAAGAGAGTGTTTTTGGTATCTCGTACGAAGCCCGAGAAGGAGGCAAAAAGTTTGGTGACTCAACAAGAGAGTCTTTTATACTCAACAAGAGAGTGTTTTCGTATCTCCTATGAAGCCCGAGATGGAGGCTGAAAGTTTTAGTTTCGCTGGGGAGAATCATTGTACAAAGCCCAAGAGGAGGCTGTTGACCCAACAAGAGGGTGTTTTTTATCTGTCTCGTACGATGCCCGAGGTAGAGGCTAAAAGGTGTTAACTCGACAAGAGAGTTTTTGTATCTCGTATGAAGCCCGAGATGGAGGCTGAAAAGTTGGTTGACTCAACGAGAGAGTCTTTTTGTATCTCGTATGAAGCCCGAGATGGAGGCTGAAAGTTTGGTTTCAAAGAGAAAATAATTTCTTATATAAGTAATGGTATACTCATAAATTTAATCTGAGGGTTGGGATTATTTCCCATTTTCTAGGGAAACGGGGAATCTAAAGGAGCTTTAGACTGTCTGAGTCTACGAGTTCTATCTTTTGTACTATGCTTAAGAAATAGTAGTAGTGAGATCTAGACTCTTGAAAGACTGTTCTATTAAGATGACTAATTTCTATTCCTATACCTCTAGGAGGTCGTCGGGACAATTTGTAAGAAGCCCAAGAGGAGGCTGGAAACTTTTAAGAAGCCGAGGGACAATTTGTACGAAGCCCAAGAGGAGGCTATCTTCCCGGAGGAAGAATCATTATACGAAGCCTAAGAGGAGGTTGTGAAAACTTATAAGAAGCCGACGGGTCCTTGTACAACGCCCAAGAGCAGGCGGGGATGCATTTAGGAAGCCTGCAGGTCCTTGCACTAAGCCCAAGAGGAGGCTGATGAATAGTTCCAGAAGGGGTTTCACATGGAACAATGTCCTTCTGTATATGAACTGTTCATAGGGAAATTCCTTAGATCTAGTTATCTAATGTTGATGTAAGGAGGTGAGGTTTTGTCTAGTTCTAGACGTAGTTTTCGGGGAAACTCTAAATATCTATACTATTATTACACAGTTGATATGAGTTTATGAAAGAAGACATACAGTGAAACAGCCCCACAGTACAGTTATATACATATGAAAGCGGGTAAACACTTAATCGGTTGTAGAGCTTCCATGCTGTTTGATTAGTTGCTCAACAAAGAAAGATTGAAACAACAGTATATTACATAATCAAAGGAGAAAGTGCTCTGAAAGTAAAATTGGGGCTTATGGCTCAAGGAGAGGCCCAGGGTTTTATCAGTGATCGCACTGTCGTTTTGTACATAGACTTATACAAGTGACTGAGGCTCGGGAAAGGTTTTCTGTACAAAGGGGATGGGTCTTACACTCTCTCAAGAGGCCAAAAAAGTTTTAAAGAAAATAAATGGGGCTTATAACACGAGGGTATGCCCAAGGGTTTGATTTTTCAACTGGCGATCGCACCGAGGTTTTCTTTTAACGCAGAGGGACTTATACAATATCTGAGGGCCCAAAAGATTTTGGTTAAAAGGGGATTGGGTCTTACACTCTATTAGAGGCCCAATGATTTATTTTTGTACAAGTGGTGGGGCTTACAACTCAAGGAGTGGCCCAGGGTTTTGCTAAAAAAGGGCGACGATCGCGCCGTTGTGTCTGAAAATACAGTGGGACTTATACAATGTCTGAGGCCCAAAAAGTGGTGTATTTACAATGGGGATGGGTCTTACACTCTAATAGAGGCCCATAAGTGTTTGAAAAAGTTTTTTAGAGTGAAGATAAACAAAAACCCTAATTTCATCATTTTTTAATGTAATTATTCAAAGAAAATTAATAAAAAATGATGAAAATGCCCAATAAGTTTGAATAAACAAATTGTGATTTTGGTTTTAAGTTTGAAAAATGAGGTTTTAATCACAAGATGAATTAAAACTCACTTGGTTTTGATTTTCAAAGTAAATATTCATTTTTAAATGTTTAAAACATTTAAAAAAGGGATTTATTCACAAAAATACTAATTATATTAAATAACTAATATAAACTTAATTGTTTTGTGGGATAAAATATTTTAACAATTTTGTTATTTTTTGGAAAAAGAACCAATAAAAAATAATTAAAATTGAAGGAGTTATTAATTTTCCAATTAATTAATAAAACATGAAAATATTGGAAAAATAGCAAAAATGTGAAAAAACACAAAATGGCATGGGTGGGGTTTGAACCCATGACCTCAAGGTTATAGGGCGCGCGCCTTACCACTGGGGTGGTGTACATCCATTACTTGAAGTGAAACCACAAATATACAAGGCTTGCCTTGTTTTCTAAGCTTGGTCAAGGCAAGTTTTGCTAAGAAACAGGAAGGTCCATAACTTTCTCATTTCTCCATGTTTGGGGACATTATTTATATGCATCTGGCCTAGAATTTCACAAGGAATCCAATGGTAGTGGTATTTTTTTTAGATCACACTCACTCCTCAAAATCCGATAGGGGTTTTGAAAAAGGCCTATAATTACATGTTTTATGCTACACTTTGATACAAGTATGAATTAGATGATCAATTGGTTCAAACACAACATGTATGACATATATAAGAGATGCATGATCAGTGGACCTCAAAACAATGCATATTTTGGAAAGTTCAAGTCACGAGGTTTACCTCCTTTTGAGTTTTTTGGAGTTTTGGTGAAATCTGTCAAGCCTCTTGTTCCAGAAATGGTTTGATGCTTTGGACACTCTCAAATGATCCCTTATAAACTTTTAGGATAATTGGATTCAGCTGGAACCTGCAAAAACACAAACTGGCCCTTTCTTGCAAAAGGGGTTAAAATGGCCAAAATAGCAACCCTCTCAAATGGTGTTCCAAATGGGGGGAACCATTTGGGACAGTTCAAGGATGTTATTTGGAGTGTGTTTAAGGTTTTATCTGGTTTGGAAAGTGACTGAATCAAGACACAGCTTGAAAAATGCACAAAAGGCCTATTTTGAGGTTTTGAGAGGTGACTTTGTGATTTAAGGATTAAAGGTCACTTGTGAGAGTTTGGACAACTTATAAATGACATATATGAGGTGTGTGTGTGATTGGTTTAGTTGGAATTGCTCTCTAGCTCAAAAACTCAGAGTTACCTTCCTAAATAAGGTGTTTTTTGCCAAGAGAAAGAGATTTTGAGGAAAGCATCTGTTTGATGGCTTTGATGTACTCAAACATAGCACAAATGAGCTCTATTTATAGTAGAGCAAGTTTGTTTTGGGATCAAGAGTGAATGGCAACCACAGCAGAGGTTTGGCCAATGTTGGCAAATGAGAATCCAAGTCTCCTCTAGCCATTGACTAGAGGTTAGAGCACAGGCCTTTGGTTCCCTAGTTGTTGGATCATTCTTAACTGAATTCAGTTGCAAATAGCTCAGTCTATGCCACCTCTAAGCATCCATTAAATGCTCCAATCCAAAATTGGAGTCTTGTCCCTCTTTTAGGGATTTCTAGGTTTGGCATGCTACTTCTTGTTCCAAGGACTTTGGAGGCTTGGCTTAGTGTTTGTCCCCTGTAGATTTGATCCTAAGATGTGTCCAAGATGATGACAAGGCTTGGAATTAGTTGATTTTTCCAAATTGAGCAAAAATGCAAAACTCTGCCTAGCCTTGGTAGTTTTCAGCAAGGCATATTGCCCTTGTCATATCTCATGGCTCAAGTGGAATTTGGTGATGTTCTTGGTCATTTTGGAAAGCCCTCATATGATACAACAACTATTTGATCATAATTGGTTTTGATACTTTTTGAATCCAAGTGAAAAATGTCCCTACATTTGGAAAAAAGTAAGGCAGATTCTGACTTAGTGAAAATTTCACTAAGTGTTGGAAAAAAGTAACATTTTCACTTTTTGTGATTTTGATCATTCCATAACTCAAAATCCATGATGAATTTGGAGGGAGGTCAGTTTTAAGCTTTTGTAGAGGGCCATGAGATCTACAAATCAAGCTTTGGATGAGGAAAAATGGCTTTGTGGTTTAGCAGTTATGATCCTCCAAAGTTGGTACCCTAGCCACTTTATTTCATAACTTAGAAAATTTCTAAGTTTTTTATGGTTACCCCTTTTACAAGTTATCCAACTTTCCTTGATTTTTATTGATGAATGATGATTCCAATCACACATTAACATCATTTTAGGGTTAAAAAACCATTTTTATGAAAAATCTCAAAAAGTCAAAGTTGACTTTTGTGCACAGTAAACTTTTTATCAAATGAATTCCAAACTGTGCGATCCTCTATGAAATCAAGTCCTTGACCTAAATCAAACTTGATGGATTGATTTCATAGGTGTTATAGGGTGTATTGAATCATGTCCTAGGGTTTGGGAGCATGTCCTAGTCAAAAGTCAAAGATACAATTGACTTTTCCCGCGAAACCCTAACTGTGGTTCAGATGAAGTTAAAACTTGTTGCTCAAGCTTCTTAGATTAATCTATTATTGGAAATGGATCAATGTGGTGCATTAGAGAACCTCAAATCCTCTCTTGAGGTCTTGGCTCATGATTTGTCCCAAAAGTCAACTTATGGGTGAATTAGGTCAAGAAACCCTAATTCCTGATTTTCAACGAATGCATCCCCTAAGGTTAAATTGAATTGATGATGGGGTTCATGATGTTCCTTGGAGCATCATAGGTTATGCTTTGAAGCATTGGCTCATGCCCAGAGGAAAACTTCCATCTGGAGGCCCTAGTCGACCAAAACCCTAATTTGGTGACACTGTTGATTTTGAGGCTTGATCAACCTAGAAGGGAGCAGCCTTGTGCTTAATCCTTGAAGTGGGAGTCCTTTGGATCCTTTGTAGATGTTTCAGAGGTTAGAAAAGTTGAAGATCGTGTCATTCCTTGATTGATCCTTTGTCTAAGAGCTCTGAGAGGGCTTGAAACCCTAATTTTGATTGTAGTGGATGCTCACCCATCTTTGGGGAGACTAATGAGGTATGATGGTTCATCCATATTGTGATGATGACTGATGCCCCTATTTAATCTTCTTGGACCCGAAGGTGGGAATGGCGAAAGTATTCGGGCATTCGGGGTGCAAGAGGATTAAATATCGGAATACCCAAAATTTTGATGGTTTGCTATGAACGGTAGTTTGCGCGTTCATCTTCTTTTGCGAAGCAATAACGCTTAGAAAAGGTAAACTTCCCCTTGATCCTGGTCTTCGGCCAAGGAACTGGTCTTAGTTTTTGATATAAACTTCCCCTCATTCTTGGTTTCCTACCAAGGAACTGGTCTCAGTTTCTGATATAAACTTCCCCTCGTTCTTGGTTTCCTACCAAGGAACTGGTCTCAGTTTTTGATATAAACTTCCCCTTGTTCTTGGTTTCCTACCAAGGAACTGGTCTCAGTTTTTGATATAAACTTCCCCTCGTTCTTGGTTTCCTACCAAGGAACTGGTCTCAGTTTCTGATATAAACTTCCCCTCGTTCTTGGTTTCCTACCAAGGAACTGGTCTCAGTTTCTGATATAAACTTCCCCTCGTTCTTGGTTTCCTACCAAGGAACTGGTCTCAATTTCTGATATAAACTTCCCCTCGTTCTTGGTTTCCTACCAAGGAACTGGTCTCAGTTTCTGATATAAACTTCCCCTCGTTCTTGGTTTCCTACCAAGGAACTGGTCTCAATTTATGATATAAACTTCCCCTCGTTCTTGGTTTCCTACCAAGGAACTGGTCTCAGTTTCTGATATAAACTTCCCCTCGTTCTTCGTTTCCTACCAAGGAACTGGTCTCAGTTTCTGATATAAACTTCCCCTCGTTCTTTGTTTCCTTCCAAGGAATTGGTCTAAGTTTCTTTTGTCAATAAACTTTATTGACAAGGGACGCTATTCGTAGCAGTTTTCCTCAAACTTCTCGCCGAATTTTCCTGGGTAGATGCCATTTGATGAGTCTACTGGGAATATTACACCATACTTTTCTCGAGATCCTCCCGGAGAAATGCCATATGATGTGATCCACTTTGAGGTGCCGATGACTTTATTGACATTGACTTTTTGGAGAGAAGAACCAATATGATGCCGAAAGTCCTTGGTTGAGAGGCTTTCTCTAGGGATTTTCCTTAATCTGGGAAAGCGAATATATCATCTTTAATGGCGAAGAGTGACGTTTGTTGAAGGTTTTCTTGCCTTTTAGAGGTTCAAGTTATCAAAGTGGTCGAAGACGAGCTCTAATCCAGAAATAAACCAGAGAGAGATGTAGGGCAGGCGCACCATTTCCTGACGAGGCAAGAACTGACAATTTGATCAAGAGGACGTTTATCACTAGGGGATAAGACCGACTAGAGAGATAGGGATACAATATGAATGCGAATGTAAATCAATAATGCATGATGTATGTATGTTCATGCTAACAAAAATGACACGACATACAGACTAGTAGATGAACACGACTGGATACTCGGCCACAATGAGAGATGAAAAGTATCACATGTTCACGATAGCAATTTTGCCTTGCTTAGGAGAGATAGTCCCTGTGGGAAGCTATGTTGGTCGGGCTTAGGAGGTAAGAACTTTGCCGAGATGTCAGACGGAGTATTCGCATCTGTCATAAATAGTCCTTCGTTCAGGCACATTGGTTGAGAAGGAATACTTTGATTCTGCACTTTGAACCTTGCTTGCTTCTGGAGAAGCGACTGATGTTCTTTCGACATTTAACAGTCAAAAGAAATTGCCATCTTTATTTTAAAAGCAGAAAAAGTTTGACAAGTAAATTCGTTTTTGTTTTATTTCAAGAATCGTTAATCATATTAAAATGTCGTTCTGTAAAGCTAAAACAAATGAGAATTACAAACAAAAGCACTAGGGCTCAAATTTTATTGATAGGATGGAAATCAGCCAAACGCGTGATTCCAAAGAGTATGTACAAAGTTAGAAAATGGTAATTTACAGGGAAAAGGGCTACATCGAAACATAACGACCAGTATCCTTCTACCAACTTTGAATTCCGGGCATCCTGAGCTTCTGTTGAAGATGACCTTGACTGGAGTTTTCTGATGGATGGTGTAACTGCTGCTGAGGAACTTGCCTCTGTTGGACATAGTTACTTGCCACTATCCCTAATTTTTGCCTGGATTGTACTGTGATGTTTCCAATCCACTGGGATGATGTTTTTTTTTTTTCTCTAACTTTTGCCTGGACCGCCCTTTCAGGTTTTCAATCCACCAAGAGGTTTTTTTTTCTTTTTTTTCTTTAGTTTAGGCGTAGTATTTTTTTACTACGTCAACATTCGTGGGGTAGGCAAATTCTTCTTCATCCATGGTTGTGAGTCTCAAGGCGCCGCCTGAGAATGCTTTCTTGACCACATAGGGGCCGTCATAATTCGGAGTCCATTTTCCCCGTGGATCAGTGAGAAATGATTGTATCTTCTTGAGCACAAGGTCTCCTTGCGCGAAGACGCGAGGTCGAACCTTTTTGTCAAACGCCTTCTTCATTCTCTATTGATACTACTGACTGTGGCATAGTGCCGTTATTCTCTTTTCTTCGATCAGATTCAGTTCGTTGTGTCGACTTTGACACCATTCAGCTTTTGTAAGCTTAGCTTCCATCAATACCCGGATTGATGGGATCTCTACTTCTATGGGGAGCACTGCTTCCATGCCATACACTAGAGAGAAAGGGGTTACCCCTGTTGAAGTGCGGACAGATGTGCGATAACCATGAAGAGCAAAGGGCAACATTTTGTGCCAGTCTTTGTAGGTTACAACCATCTTCTGAACAATATTCTTGATGTTCTTGTTAGCCGCTTCTACCGCGCCGTTCATCTTGGGTCGATAGGGAGATGAGTTATGGTGTTCAATCTTGAACTCAGCGCGTAACTCCTTCATCATCTTATTGTTCAAGTTAGATCCATTGTCAGTAATGATCTGGCTGGGAACACCATATCGGCAAATGATATTATTTATGATAAATCGGACTACCACTTGTCGGGTTACATTAGCGTATGACGCTGCTTCGACCCACTTGGTGAAGTAGTCAATGGCTACCAGGATGAACCGATGTCCGTTCGAAGCCTTGGGCTCAATTATGCCAATCACGTCGATTCCCCATATGGAAAAAGACCATGGGGAAGAAAGAACTTTGAGATGCGTTGGCGGTACATGGATCTTGTTGAAGTATATCTGACACTTGTGACACTTCCTCATGTACTTGTAGCAGTCGGATTCCATGGTCAACCAGTAGTACCCTGCTCTCAGAATTTTTCTCGCCATTGTGTGTCCGTTGGCATGAGTGCCAAAGGAGCCTTCGTGAATTTCTTTCATCAGCATGTCTGCTTCTAGTCTGTCCATACATCAGAGCAAGACCATGTCAAAATTCCGCTTATAGAGTGTATCACCGCTAGAAAGAAACTACCAGCCAGTATTCTGAGGGTTTTTCTGTCTTTCCTGGATGCCCCAGGTGGGTACTCTTGTTTCTGAAGGAAGCATTTTATATCGTGATACCAAGGTTTGTCGTCTATGACTGCTTCAATCGTGAAGATGTAAGCGGGCCTTTCTAGGCGCATTATGTCAATCTTAGGTAAGTCATTCCATTGACCTACACTAATCATGGAAGAGAGGGTGGCTAATGCATCAGCCATGTGATTCTCTTCACGAGGAATATGATGTAACTCGACTCTATCGAAGAAAGGTAACAACCTTCTCGCGTAATCTTTGTAAGGAATCAATCCTGATTGGTAAATGTTCCAATCTCTTTTGATCTCATTGATAACCAGGGCTGAGACGCCATATACATCCAAATTCTTAATCCTTTAGTCGATCGCTTCTTCGAGACCCATGATACAAGCTTCGTATTCGGCCTCGTTGTTTGTGAACTTGAACGTAAGTCTGGAGGTGAAAGGAATATGGGTACCCTGAGGTGTTTTGATGATTGCCCCAATTCCGTTTCCGTAATGATTGACAGCTCCGTCAAATATTAGTCCCCATTGGGAACCTGGTTCTGGCCCTTCACTAGGTAGCGGTTCATCGCAGTCTTTCATTTTTAAATACATGACATCTTCGTCTGGGAAGTCAACCCCGATTGATTCTAGATCGTCAATCGGTTGATGAGCCAAATGATCGGCTAAAATACTTCCTTTAATGACTTTTTGAGCGTGGTACTCGATGTCATATTCTGATAGCAACATCTGCCAACGGGAAATCCTTCCCGTGAGAGCAGGCTTTTCAAATACATACTTGATTAGATCCATTTCAGAAACCAACCAAGTAGTGTGACGAATCATGTACTGGCGAAGACGTTTGGCTGCCCAAGCCAGACCACAGCAAGTTTTCTCAAGCATAGTGTATCGAGTCTCGCAGTCGGTGAACTTCTTGCTCAGATAGTAGATGGCAGACTCTTTCCTTTTGGTTTCATCTTGTTGGCCAAGTACACAGCCCATGGAGTCTTCCCAGACTGTGAGGTAGATGATCAGTGGTCTTCCTTCCACTGGAGGTGATAGAATTGGCGAATTCAACAGGTATTCCTTGATACTGTTGAAGGTGGTTTGACAGTCCTCTGTCCAAAAGCAGTCCTGGTTCTTATTGAGTAACTTGAAAATCGGCGCACATGTTGCGGTCATGAGGAATATGAATATGGAGATATAGTTCAATCGTCCCAGGAATCCTCTGACTTAATTTTCAGTTTTCGGAGAAGGCATTTCTTGAATGGCCTTGACCTTGTCAAGATCAACCTCAATTCCTTTCTGGCTGACGATGAACCCTAAGAGTTTCCCTGATCGGACACCAAATGTGCACTTATTGGGATTCAAGCGAAGTTTGTATTTTCTCAACCGCTCGAATAGCTTTGACAGGTGGGTCACATGCTCCTCTTCTATTTTAGATTTTGCAATTATATCATCGACATATACCTCAATTTCTTTTTGTATCATGTCATGAAACAGAGTAGTGATGGCCCTTTGATAGGTTGCTCCTGCGTTCTTCGAACTGAACGGTATTACCTTATAACAAAAGGTACCCCATGGGGTAATGAAAGAAGTTTTCTCCACGTCTTTCGGCGCCATTTTAATTTGATTATAGCCCGAGAATCCATCCATGAAGGAGAAAACTTTGAACTTTGCTGTACTGTCTACCAGCATGTCAATGTGTGGTAAAGGAAAGTCGTCCTTTGGACTAGCCTTGTTTAGATCTCTATAGTCGACACACATTCTGACCTTTCCGTCCTTTTTTGGAACGGGTACGATATTGGCTAACCATTGAGGATATTCCGATGTGGTGAGGAAACCCGCGTCAATCTGTTTCTGTACCTCCTCCTTGATTTTGATGGCCATGTCTGGATGAGTCCGTCTCAACCTCGGTTTTACTGGTGGACATTCTGATCTTAACGGTAGATGATGTTCCACGATGCTGGTATCCAACCCTGCCATGTCCTGATAGGACCAAGCGAACACATCGGGGAATTCTCTGAGAAGCTTTGTCAAACTCTCTTTGGCACTTGGACTGAGCAGTGCCCTAATCCTGATTTCTTTTCTTTCTTTTTCCCAACCTAAGTTGACCGTTTCTAACGGCTCTTTGTGAGGTTCAATGGACCTTTCCTCTTGTCTGAGTAGTCGGGAGATCTCTTCTGGAATTTCGTCGTCATCTTCTTCTTCAGCCTCAAATACCGGGAATTCAAAGTTGGGAGAAGGCATCGGATCGTATGTTTCAACGGGCTTTAAAACAAGCAATTTGCATGACGTGATGATTTGTTTTAGAAGAGATATAGAGAGAATGCAAGAGTGTGTGCAGTGTATTTTTGTTTACTGCTTGTTTATTGTTTTATGATTTGTTTTTTAGGATTATCATTTTCTAAGAAAAGCAAAAAGAGAAAATAACAATTAATGCGGAAATTACAAAACGACGTTATTTTATTAATGAACAAGTCGATTCTTGAAACTACAGCCCTATAAAACAAAACTCTGTCGCTTTGGGCGAAGCGAAGAGGGAAATTTTACAGAAAGCGAGCCCTATCAAAACATCTGTTTCACCTGGGCAAGGTGAAAGGTTAAAGACGGCAATTACTTTGACTTATGAACAATCTTCGGAACATCGACAGCAACCCATTGGCGGCGAACTCCTCGGTGAATCGCAAAGTCTGGTACCTTCCTTGATTTGTCTTCAGAAATGACGCTGATTTCTGGTGGAGCAGGATCAATGGAATCTGTCTCCCAAGCAGAGTTGTCGTAGGAGGATTCCTCAGTTGCATTTTGCATAGTATTTGTACTCTCTACTGTATCTCCCCATCCAGTCGGCTGGATGTCTTCGAGCCTGATACGAGAGCTTTCAGGAGCTGTGTACTTGACCATATAGTCGTATTTTCCACTTGATTATCCCAAGGTGTCCCACACTTCTTTGGAACTGGAGGAGTCATCTTTCTCGATGACATTGACCTCGGGAAAAGCGTAGTTAATGAATTCTAGTCCTGCACACGTTGCGAATTCATCGTCGTGCTGAGTATTTTCAGGATAACCTAGGTGTTGATCCCATGACATGGTGGGGACGCAAGTATTCTTTTTAATGATGCTCAGCTGATTTTCATTGTTCGGCTAATTTTCTTGCCCCAAGTCTCCTGGGTACGGCTGCCAGATAGGCAAGCCATCCATTGGGCCATAATAGTCGTGGTCAAAGTTGTCCTTCATCAGAGTGTCTTCCTCTAATGAGTTTGGTGGAGCACGACATCCTTCCGGATCACAATCTCCATATATTATTTCGACGTCTGACCTGGGTATAAATTCCAGGCTCTGTGCAGGTGTACAGAAGGGAGTCTGCGTTTCGTCCTGAGACATGTAACTGTCCTCGTCAAGATAGGACTTCCATTCCTCATCCGTGTCGGATGAATCATCTTCACTGATGGTATGCACTTCTTGAGTCACCGGTTGAAGGAAACCTCCACTGTGGAAGAAGTTCTGAATGGGATGAAAACTTTCATTATTAGCAGTTGTCTGGGTACAGGTCGCAGAAAAACCAATACCCTTCTTTGTTTTATTGTCAGTAGGAATGACAAGCTGTCCCCATCCTGTTGTATTGGTATTCTCGACTGCTTTGATAGCATCTTTGTACAAGGAAATCGAAGTTCCCCCTTCGGATTGACTGTCCTTGTGTAGCGAAGGCCTGTTCTCCACAGACTGTGACGAGTTGGTCGTTCTGGACGAACTTTAGCTTTTGGTGGAGGGTTAAAGTGACCGCCCCAGCTTGATGTATCCAAGGTCTTCCTAATAAACCACTGTATGTTGCCCGGATGTCCCTGACGTAGAAAGTGACTTGGAAAGTGTGAGGACTGATAGTTATGGGAAGGTTGACTTTGCCGATAACCGTTTTTTTGGATCCGTCAAATGCTTTGACAACGACCTCGCTGGTTCTCATCGGAGGGACTTTGAATGATAATTGCATCAAAGTGGACTTTGGCATAACATTCAGGGCTGACCCTGTGTCTACCAGTACGCTGGCTAAAGCATCGTCCTGGCAGTTGACTGTAATATTGAGCGCCATGTTATGATGGCGACCTTCTTCAGGTAATTCCTCATCACTAAACCCCAAGTTGTTGCAGGAAGTGATGTTAGAGACAATGCTATCGAACTGTCTTATTGTTACATCCTGTTCCACAAAGGCTTGCTCCAAGACTTTCTGTAGAGCCTCCCTATGCACTTCTGAACTAAGTAATAGTGATAATACTGAGATCTTTAAAGGAGTTTGTAACAATTGATCAACAATGTTGTATTCACTCCTCTGGATGAGCTTCAGCATCTCATCATCATTTTTTGAAAGGTTGGGATTACTGGACTGACCGACCGGTGGATCAGGAGCTTCTGTCTGAAGTTCCTTTTCTTTGTTATATTCCCCAACTCCTCTGTTGAAGATTCGACTGCTCCGTGTTACTCGACTGATTCCTGCAATATTCACGACGGAGGGTAACGAAATTTCCTTTCCATTCTCGACTGTCGTTGCACCGTACTTGTAAGGGATAACCTTAGTTAATTCATACGGTAGTGGTCCCGGTAGATAGATGACTATAGGAACCTTCTGATTTTTATGACCATCGTACGTAATTTCGATCCGTTCCTGGTTGGGATCTCTCGATTCGTCAAGTAGAGGGATGATGGCATAAATATCCCTGGTCCTCTGTTGATCAGAGATGATGACAACGTCCTCGATTTGATCAGCGAGATAGTTGATTGATCCAGAACTTGAGCATGGTTGAATCTCTTTTCGGTCCAACTGACTTTGAAGGGCTGTTCGCACGAGGTAGCATCCTTGATTACCCACTGAACAAACTCCACACCTCTCATAGTTGTGTAGTGGCACCCGACCATGTCCGCTTTGAATATAGTGTAACCTGACTAGGTCTGTTTCCATCGACCGAACATCCTGACTTTGGTATCTAGTAGGATTTCCATTAGTGATACTAATTTGCTGGGTGTCTTCATCCATATAGATTGGAAGCCACCAATGGTTTAACAAGTGCTGAAGTGTTTCCTGGACAAGGGCACAGTCTTGATCGTTTTTGCAACCTGCTTTACAGCTCTGATAATCATGTGTAGTGAGAAAACCGAGTTGGACTTAAATATCGTGTAACTCCACTAGGCTGATATTCATCAAGCAAATATTGAAGATTTGAATCATGTTGATCTGATAATGATCCCTATCATGGTAGTCTTGGATCCATCCAAGATCCATCTGACGCTGGAGGGCCTCTTGTACAAAAGAGCATCCCTGCTTGTTTACCGAGCAAGTCAGACAGGAATTATAATTATGTCGCGGCAGATTATGATACTGGCTTTGCCGTGAGTGCATTGCCACCAAGTTGACATTCATTGCAAGGATGTCGTGGTTTTGAATGATGTTGGAGTTTGTATAAACCATGTTAACTCCACGAACTCGGTACTCCTGGATCCATCCGAGATCCATCTGTTCCTGGAGAGCTGATTGCACCACAGAAAATCCCTGATTGTTTTTAAAGCTGATATCACACTGGTGTTAATTATGAGGTGGCACATGGCCATATTCACTCTGTCTACAATGCATCTTAACCAAGTTGGTTTTTAATAAGGGTACATCATGAATTTGATAGACGTTACTAGACTCTCCTTCTATCAAATTAACTGCAGCTTTCTCGTGTTGAGGCAGTGGGTTCGTGAGAACATTCGGATTCGTATCTTTGAAAGATAAGACCCCGCTCCTAACAAGCTTCTGCACATCAGATTTGAAACTGAGACAATTATCTATGTTATGCCCTGGTCCTCCTTGATGGTAAGGGAAAGTCTGAGCCCCCTTAAACCAAAAAGGCGTATTTTCTGGTACTGTAAGAGGAGACTTAGTCTGCACATGCCCCTTGGCCAGTAGTAACAGAAATAGTTCTGCGTACGATACGGGTATAGGATCAAATCCTGGTGGCCGCGTTGTACGGTTGTTGTTGTATAAAGGACGATCCTGCTGAAGAGGCTGCTGTGTCCTTTGCTGAAATTGGAGTTGATTAGGTTGGCTATGCGCAACTTGAGGTTGATACGTAGGCGCGGAGTTGATAGCATGAGTTACAGCCGCCACCGATTGGTACCGACGCCTTTGCTTTCTGAGAGACATATTCCCAATATCTTGCTCTTTTTTCTTAGGGAGAGCACTACCGTATTTCTTAGTACCGCATGTCGACCCAATATCTTTGACTAGACGTCCTTCTTGAATGACTTCCTCGAGACGTATTCCCATACCAACCATTTCGGTGAAGTCACTGGGCGCACTGGCAACCATTCTGTCGTAGTAAAATGAGCTCAAGGTCTTTAAGAAAATCTTTGTCATCTCTTTTTCCTCAAGAGGTGGACAAATCTGAGCGGAAATTTCACACCATCTCTGAGCGTACTCCTTAAAGGTTTCTTTGTCCTTTTGCGACATTGATCTGGGTTGATCTCTGTCTGGTGCCATGTCCAAATTGTATTTATATTGTTGGACGAAGGAAGTTCCAAGATCTTCTAAAGTTCTAATCATAGTGCGGTTTAAACCCATGTATCATTTTAATGCAGCACCGGTTAAACTATCCTGAAAGTAGTGAATCAGTAGATCCTGATTCTCTGTCTGAGCTGACATTCGCCGAGCGTACATCACCAAATGGCTTTGAGGGCAAGAGTTACCCTTGTACTATTCAAAATCGGGCACGTTGAACTTGTGAGGGACTTTCACATTGGGGACCAAGCAGAGATCTGCGGCGTCTTTTCCAAATAAATCCTGACCGCAAATGGCCTGCAATTCCTTCTGCATTTCCAAGAACTGCTCTTGGAATTCATCCATTCTGTCGAACATAGTTTCCTTTCTACCAGAAGATATCTGCGGAATCTGTCCTTCCAGGATAGTGTGCACCACAAGGGGTGGTACCGTGACTACGACAGTGAATCTTGGCATTTCTCGAAGTTTGTAACTTTCAGGAGTTGCTGGTATGCCCCTGGCATCTTCGTTTTCCCGAAGTTTGGAACCTTCAGGCCCAGCGGCTTCCGCTGAAGTTTTCGGATCTCCAGTGATCGCCAAAACATATCCTTCCGGGATATAATTAGGTGGAATGCCCCAAGGACGATCTTTCGGCATTCTGTACCTAGGATCATACTTCTCCACTATGGGCGTTGAGGTGATCTCTGAGATCACAGTTCTTTGTAGCTGAGCTTCTGCCATGGCCTGCATGTCGTTACGAATCTTTCTCATGTCCTCTCTCAGAGCGTCGATCTCTTCTTTCAACTCTCTGTTTTCTTCCTCGAGAACATCCATCTTTTTCTGACGATTGGCCCGAGTATTGTACGAATGAGACAGTTTGACTCTAGAACCGAGACACAAACGTGAGATTCGTAAGTAAGAAGAATACGTTACGTGAGAATGATGAATGCAATGATTATATTAATTAATTTTTTGGTTTAATCAAAATAAACTTCGACAATTAGATTGTAAATATCGAACAGTGGCGAAATCCCCATTTTATTGAATTCAAAGGATTGTGGAAATGGAAATACAGTAAATTACAAGGTGCAGAAACAGAAACCTAAGCTAATGGGTCCCGAGTCCTTTCTGAGAAGAACTCGGGTGCTGATTCTGCCACTTTCCTTTTCTTGGACCGGGGCTCTTGGGCCGTTGTCGGATTGTCATTCCTTTTCCAGGTGAAAGGAGCGAGCAAATTGTAGCGCGGTTTTTGTGACCGCCCGCATCCGCCTGCAGATGGGATTGGGTGCTACTTTCTGATTTCTTATTTATCCTATGAAGCTGGAAAGGAAAGGGAAGATATCTCAAACTAACCTTGCATGCAAATGTTTTCTTTAACAAGTGCTAAGAGATTGGGGAGTTCGGGGTCAGGTTATACAATGGGGAGTTGTCAATTACCCATCCTATACATGGTTATCCATGGGCTGTTAGCAATTTTCTACTGTTCTACTGTTTTCTACTTGATGGTGTTTGTATGTAAAAGGGAAAGTTTCTCCTTTGGGAAGGTTGAGAGATATTGAAAAGGTATTTTTGTTGTTTTCGAGTTTTTTGATGTTTTTGGTAAGGTACTGGACCTAAGGTTTTTGTTTAGTGTGCTCGGTAAGATTTTGCAATCTTATGCCTACGTATTCACGTTAAAGAAAACAGGGAAATCAGAGCAATCGTAGTTCCTCCTATTTTATGGGAGGAAAATAGATATTTAGGTATCTTGTTCAAAGCCCAAGATATGAAGCTAAAGGTGATTTTTCTCTTGTTCAAAGCCCAAGATTGAAGCTAAAAAGGTGATTGGTATCTTGTTTAAAGCCCAAGATTGAAGCTAAAAAGGTGTTTGTGGGAATTGATTGAAAAGAGTGAAAAGATTAAAGATTGAGAAATGAATATCCGGGAAAAACATCGGAAAATAAAAGGAATATCCGGGAAAACGTCAGACAAAAATAGAAGGAATATCCGGGAAAACGTCGGATGTAAAGAAAAGGAATATCCGGGAAAGCTTCGGATCTAAAGAAAAGGAATATCCGAGAAAGCGTCGGATGTTAAAAAGAGGGAAGGGTTTTTCCTTTGTTTAGAAGAAACTTGAGAATGTCTTTGAGACTCAAGAGGGGATATAGACTGTCCAAGTCTACTGGGTGTGTCTTTTGTACTATGTGTAAGAGAAAGTACGCTTCGGGATCAAGATCTAGACTCTTTTGAAAGACTGTTCTAGTAAGATGACTAATTTCTGTTCCTATACCTCTAGGAGGTCGTCGGGACAATTTGTACAAAGCCCAAGAGAAGGCGAGAATAACTTTTAAGAAGCCAAGGGACAATTTGTACGAAGCCCAAGAGGAGGCTATCTTCCCTGAGAAAGAATCATTATAAAAAGCCTAAGACGAGGCTGTGAAAACTTTTAAGAAGCCGAAGGGTCCTTGTACAACACCCAAGAGGAGGCGGGGATGCTTTTAGGAAGCCTGTGGGTCCTTGCACTAAGCCCAAGAGGAGGCTGATGAACAGTTCCAGAAGGGGTTTCACTTGGAACAATGGCCTTCTGTATATGAACTGTTCAAGGGGGGGAATTTCCTAGATCTAGTTGTCTAAAATTATTGTAATCCTAATTGTTTAAGCTATGTTAAAGGAGGGTGAAATATCCGGGAGAACGTCGGATGGAAAGAGACGATGGAAAAAAGAAAAGGTTGCAGATATCCGGGAAAACGTCGGATTGAAAGAGATAAAAATAAAAAGGTCGCAAATACGAATATCCGGGAAAACGTCGGATGTAAAGAGACGATGGAAAAAAGAAAAGGTTGCTCGCTAAGACTTTACAGTCTTATGCCTACGTATTCTCAATGGTATCTTGAGAAATCAGAGCAGTCCTAGTTCGCCCTTATAGGGCACGAACTACATAGATTAAAGTTTAAATCGCACGACGGCGAGAGGGGATTTTGTCTGGTTCTAGACGTAGTTGCCGGGGAAACTCTAAATAGCTATACTAGTACGTACACAGTTGATATGAATTTATGAAAGAAGACTTACAAGGAAACATCCCCACAATACAGTTATATATGTGAAAGCGGATAAAGAAAGCATATAAACACTTACTCGGTTGTAGAGCTTCCGTGCTGTTTGGTTAGTTGTTCAACAAAGAAAAATTGAAAACAACAGTATATCTCAAAATCAAAAGAGAAAGTATTTTGAAAGTAAACTGGGGCTTACAGCTCAAGGAGAGACCCATAAAATCATAGTCAATTATACCTGGAAGAACGTCATGTGAAACAAAACATACACGGAAGAACATCGTGTTGATAAAGCCATATACACGGCAAAACATCGTGTGTGAAAATATACACGGAAGAACATCGTGAATAAATAGAGAAAAAATACACGGCAAAACATCGTGTCATCATGGAAAAACATCATGGTAATTGAAACGTACACGGAAGAACATCGTGATATCATGGCAATTGAAAACATACACGGAAAAGCATCGTGTAAAATAAACAGACATTCACGGCAAAGCATCGTGAGATAAAAACACATACATGGCAAAATATCGTGTCATCATGGAAAAACATCATGGAATAAATACATACACGGAAAAACATCGTGTGAATAAAAGTATGGATAATGAGTTTAAGAAAACTTACCTATTAGAGCAAGGTCCAATGCCTCTTCTCAGACTTCTAGAAGCGAGATAACGATCCCCAAGGTCCTCGACAAAACTCAAAGTATCAGCTGATCATCCAATGATCTTCGAGGTATGGATTAAGAATTCCTGTATCAAATGGAAAACCAAACAAACAAAGAAAACCCGAGATCGCATAAAAATGCCTTTGATCTCATCAATTGGTTAGAATTGAATCGCTTAGTGAATAAACGATACAAGAAACAAATCATTTAATTAATTATTTACAGAAAATAGTCTAAAAATAAACTATAAAATTAAATAACAATTAAATGATTAATTTAATTAAGCTAATTGAAATATACTTAATTAGATAATATTTATCTAACTAAGAATAATTAACAATTAATCATAACTAAAAAGTTTTAAAAAAAGAAAGGATGGATGGGCTTTCACAAAGGGGGTGTAGTTATTATTTACTAAGCCCAAACCCATCCTAAAAATCAGTTTTTATTTAAAACACAAAAAAAAACAATATTTGAGAAAAACTGAAACGTGTTTTCTGAAAGTATCTCTATTTTTCCCAAACACGCTTTTGCTAAGAGATAAGGGTTTCATATCCCCAAATTTTTGTTTCTCTCAACCACACTTTCCTTGTGCGTTTGTGGCGGCAACGTTATTCCCTCCATCGCGGTTTATAGTGGTGATTCGAATCCCTCCATTTGGTTTCCGCCGACGCTTGGATTTGGTGAGGAGAGAAGGGAGCGATTCTCCGGTGATGGCGTGAGGACGTGCGCGAGGGTTTCGCGATGGTGACTTCCGGCAGTGAGGGTTTCACTCCGCCCTTCCTTTCTTTCCGGCGAGGATGATGTGGTGTTAAGGTAAGAACACAAATCATTTGATTTCCATGGTTTTCCCTCTCTTGATTTTTTTTTGCTGCAATTGCTGATGTTATTACAATTGCCCTGTTGCAGGTGATTTGTTATGCAGAGCCCTTTTGGAAGTGTTCCTGAAAGAGAAAAAAAAAGATATCCTTTGACAGTATTGCATCTTTTATGTGTTATTGTTATAATTATAACAGCTAAATTATAATTATAATATGAAGTGAAATGTTTGTGTAATAAGAATAATCATGAGAACAAATTGTATGTGTAAATATGAAATTTTGTGTAAAAAAGTTAGTGTATGTAACATTTTGTAGTAAAAATGTGAAAGTAGGGGTTTGTTCCCCTGTGTGTGTATTTGTGAAATTTTTTTAGAAAAAATACTTTGCAATGTAAGAAAGGGGGCGTGTGATGCCTCCTTATTGTGTTATGTATTCTTTTTTTTTTACATTTTCCTTTTTCTATGCTTTCATCAAAACAAACAAAAAAAGTATAATACGAGAGGAAGAAAAGAACAAGTTAAGACTTGTTGGTGTAAGTTTTGAATGAAATTTGGATCTCTATTTATAGAAAAAATTTGTGTAACTCTTAAGCTATCTCAAGATAAGAGTTGAATGAAAATTCAAAGTCCTTGGATTTTTAGTCCAATTTGTTCCAAATTTTAAAGGCTTGTAAGACAATGTTTGTAAGTCTTTTTAGTGATTGGCTAGTGAAAATGAGTCATGGAACAAAGGCATGTTACTATGTCTCATAAGAGACAAATTTGGTTAAAACAAACTCATAAAAAACAAACTTAAATTTAAAACAAAATTATGAATTTATATAAAAAAATGTAAATATACATATATCAAAAAAATGTAAATATACATATATCAAAAATAAAACAAAACAAAGTTTATATATATATATACATAAAAAGTAACGTGAGAGAAAACAAAACAATTAGATATATACATATATTTTTTTCTTTTATGGATAAAATAAAACAAATTATATTTATATTACAAAAAATGAAATATATACATATACATATATATTTTTTGATATTTTTATCTTTATTTACGAAAAATAAAATATAAATGAGATATTGGATTAAATTGTGAGAAAAATGAGTGGATAAAGAACATTTGTCAATTCGATTGAAAAACATGTATGTTCATCGATTTTTCACATAATTAACCAGAAAAGACAGAGATATCAATGCATATATTCTGACTGAAAATTCAAACGATATGCATGACAAAAATAGATTATATGATATACAGATGACACAAAGTGAAAACACAATCAGATAAACAAAAATTTTTACAATGAGTGGTCAAATTTTGGGGTATGACAGATGCCCCTATTTAATCTTCTTAGACCTGGAGGTATGAATAGTAAAGAGTTTTAGACATTCGAGGTATAAGAGGATTAAATATCAAAGTACCTAGAATTTTGACCGTGAATACAGATGAAATGATATGTGATGAATGGAAGACTTTTGAACACTGTGGGGAATGATGTCACAGGAGACAAACCAACAGAATTTTCTTGGGATATAAGATATAGTGGAAATTTGCCGATGCGACAAAGGGTATTCAATAGTATTTGGAAAGAGAGGGATAAACCCTGGAACAGAGATTCAGACATCCGGAAAAACATCAGTTGCGAAATAAGTGTCATACTCTGGAAAATATATCAGAAACATCTAGAAAAACATTAGATGTGGAATGAGACCAGATCTGAGAATATGTCAGAGACTTCTAAGAAAGCAGTTTAATTTCATCGTGGACTACACGGGAACATCCAGAAAGCGGAGGTAACTTTACTGGGAAAAAGGTTACAGTCATCAGGGATTTTCAGACAAGTATTGAAAAAACCCTGGAAAAGAATAGTAACAACTGTAAAAGACATTCAGGAGAGCATTGAATGAAGTCTGAAAAATAAATCAGGCACATCTAGAAAAAAATTGGATGAATGAGAAATAACTCGAAGGCATCCAGAAAAGCATTGGACCGAGTTGTCGGCCAAACTTGAAGATATATTAATGACATCCAGAAAAGCGTTGAATGTATTAAAAGTAACTTTGAGTGTAAATCCGAAACATTTAGAAATGCGTTAAATGTACAGAGAAATTTTTTAGAAGACTGGATGAACGATGAACATATCCGGAAAAACATCAGATAAGCCATCAGAACAAAAGTTACATCTGGAAAAACATCAGATGAGAAAAAGTCATATCCGGGAGAGCATCAGATAGACGTGTAAAGAGTTTCTGGAAGAGCATCAGAATAAAAGAGACATATCCGGAAGAACATCGGATGAAGACAAAGAAAGTTCTAGAAAAGCATCAGAACAGGCAGACATATCCGGAAGAACATCGGATAGTAACAAAGAAAGTTCTAGAAAAACATCAGAACGGGTTTTGGAAAAACTTCAAAACCAAAAGATACATCCGGAAGAACATCGGGTAGACACAGAGAAACGTTCTGGAAAAGCGTCAGAACAGATAGACATATCCAGAAGAACATCGGATAGAAACAAAGTTATATCTGGAAGAACATCAGATAAGACATAAAAGTGTTGGTGCCAGATAAGTTGGACTTTGTAGAAAGGTAAGATGTTGATAATAACACGACCACTGATGAATGCAAATAAGGATTAAAACACTCTTGAATGCACATTATATGAAAATGTCATGATGTATGATTAAATGTATGAAATGTAAATGAAAATGATGTCAACAAGTTTAGACTCTTTGAGGAGTAAAAATCAACAAGTTTATACTCTTTTGGGGAGTGGAAATCAAAAACTTTATACTCTTTTGGGGAGTGAAAGACAAGATTGATTCCTCAACACGGAGATCACTGCCGTAGCTTAGGGACTGAAAATGTTGTATACTAGGGAGGCTTGCCCCAGTAATGAGTCTTGAAAGTTTTTCTAAAATAAAATAATTCTGAGAAGGACTTGCACTGAACAAATCTTGAACTGATTCTTAACAGGCTCTGGAAAGAACTTGCCCCTGATAGGATCACTGACCAAGTTTCTAAACTGTTTTGAAAATTCCTTGAGAGGAAAGCTAGTTTGCAATAAAAAATGTTTATTTAAACATGGCAAATTTAATGCAAAGTTCATGCAAAATTTTGAAAATAAAATCATTGTTTAGAAAAAGTACAGTAATATGGATTACTGATTAAAAAACACGGTGGTTTAAAACATTTTGAATGAAAAGTAAAACAGAGGTTTGATACCAAAACAAATGATTTGCAAAAAATGATTTTGGAGTCAATTTACACCACCTTGCTATAGTATACTTTCAAAATAACCTTGCTTCAATTAGGTCTTTTGACGGTTATAACGTGGCCTGGTTCACGGTTTATGAAAGAAAGATAAAGGCTCAAAGTTTATTTGGTGCCCACCCCAACTTCGTGATGTTCTCCAGTCCTATGCTCAGTTAAACTTAAATTGTGCATTCAGGTTCCAAAAGGTTTCGAAATTGTACTGATGATAGTGATGACGATGGTCCAGAAGTCTTGAGACATCAGCTACTACTTCTTTACAACATTTAGTTGTTTTTCGTCTTTGTGGAATTTTTTAAAGATCGAGGATTTAAGGACCTCTTTTATGTATTATCCCTAACTTTTGCCTGAACTATTTCTTTTGAAATTTATAGTCAGCGGGATGCCCTAGTTTTTGCCTAAGTCTTTTTTTTTTTTGACTTAGCGGGCTTTTTCTTTTTGATTTCTTCTTAGAAAGAAAGTGACTGCTAGATTTGATGACTACGACAGACCATCACTGACTTTTGATTTGAAAGATGTTTTCAGCATCTGCTTGTTGTATGTAAACTTTCCGAACTTGAATACATAACCTAAATTAAACTGAGAACTACCCTGCCCCGGGTTAAAATTGCGGGTTTTTTTGTAAAGAAAGAAACTCCTACTTCAAGGCTCAAAGGGGTTAACGAGGGATTATCTTCCTTATATCTCCGGTGTTTGGGAATTGAAAAAAATGCCTTACATCCTCAGCAAAGTTTTTTATTCGAAAGCATACCGACATCAATTATGGGTATTTTTCGTCATCCTCCCACAAATATTTGCATAGTAAAAAATTTGAAAAAGAGGTGTATTTTTTTTTTTGAAAGTTTTTGTTTTTTTTTGTTTTTTTGAAAGAGAAAGCATAAAGATGCAAATAAACAGATGACTTGAATCAAAATACTGTACATGATCATTTCATCAAAACTGCCATTTAAAGATAAACAAGTTTGAAAGCAACTATGATATAAACAAGGAAAATTCAAAATAGACAGAAACAAGGCCAGTGACTAATCAAACACAAGGACGAGTTGTCCTGTCTTTGGGAAGTAACTGAGCTGAAGTTGATTAAAGATTCAGTTCTGTATCGGTGATGAGGAATCAGTTTGACGACTTACAAAAGACTGAAAGAAGGATAGTTTGGAATGAATTGACGATGACCTGGACGTATGTATGACTTATGCAAATGATATGCAATCATTGAAAGACAGATAGAAAATGCTAAACAACCTAGACCTCTTAGGAATTCTAATCCTAGTTTGTGTCCCCAGCAGAGTCGCCATTTTTCTGTAGCGCGGTTTTTGTGACCGCCCGCATCCGCCTGCAGATGGGATTGGGTGCTACTTTCTGATTTCTTATTTATCCTATGAAGCTGGAAAGGAAAGGGAAGCTATCTCAAACTAACCTTGCATGCAAATGTTTTCTTTAACAAGTGCTAAGAGATTGGGGAGTTCGGGGTCAGGTTATACAATGGGGAGTTGTCAATTACCCATCCTATACATGGTTATCCATGGGCTGTTAGCAATTTTCTACTGTTCTACAGTTTTCTACTTGATGGTGTTTGTATGTAAAAGGGAAAGTTTCTCCTTTGGGAAGGTTGAGAGATATTGAAAAGGTATTTTTGTTGTTTTCGGGTTTTTTGATGTTTTTGGTAAGGTACTGGACCTAAGGTTTTTGTTTAGTGTGCTCGGTAAGATTTTGCAATCTTATGCCTACGTATTCACGTTAAAGAAAACAGGGAAATCAAAGCAATCGTAGTTCCTCCTATTTAATGGGAGGAAAAGAGATATTTAGGTATCTTATTCAAAGCCCAAGATATGAAGCTAAAGGTGATTTGTCTCTTGTTCAAAGCCCAAGATTGAAGCTAAAAAGGTGATTGGTATCTTGTTCAAAGCCCAAGATTGAAGCTAAAAAGGTGTTTGTGGGAATTGATTGAAAAGAGTGAAAAGATTAAAGATTGAGATATGAATATCCGGGAAAAACACCGAAAAATAAAAGGAATATCCGGGAAAACTTCAGACGAAAATAGAAGGAATATCCGGGAAAACGTCGGATGTAAAGAAAAGGAATATCCGGGAAAGCTTCAGATGTAAAGAAAAGGAATATCCGAGAAAGCGTCGGATGTTAAAAAGAGGGAAGGGTTTTTCCTGTGTTTAGAAGAAGCTTGAGAATGTCTTTGAGACTCAAGAGGGGATATAGACTGTCCAAGTCTACTGGGTGTGTCTTTTGTACTATGTGTAAGAGAAAGTACGCTTCGGGATCAAGATCTAGACCCTTTTGAAAGACTGTTCTAGTAAGATGACTAATTTATGTTCTTATACCTCTAGGAGGTCGTCGGGACAATTTGTACAAAGCCCAAGAGAAGGCGAGAATAACTTTTAAGAAGCCGAGGGACAATTTGTACGAAGCCCAAGAGGAGGCTATCTTCCCTGAGAAAAAATCATTATAAAAAGCCTAAGAGGAGGCTGTGAAAACTTTTAAGAAGCCGAAGGGTCCTTGTACAACACCCAAGAGGAGGCGGGGATGCTTTTAGGAAGCCTGTGGGTCCTTGCACTAAGCCCAAGAGGAGGCTGATGAACAGTTCCAGAAGGGGTTTCACTTGGAACAATGGCCTTCTGTATATGAACTATTCAAGGGGGGAATTTCCTAGATCTAGTTGTCTAAAATTGTTGTAATCCTAATTGTTTAAGCTATGTTAAAGGAGGGTGAAATATCCGGGAGAACGTCGGATGGAAAGAGACGATGGAAAAAAGAAAAGGTTTCAGATATCCGGGAAAACGTCGGATTGAAAGAGATAAAAATAAAAAGGTCGCAAATACGAATATCCGGGAAAACGTCGGATGTAAAGAGACGATGGAAAAAAGAAAAGGTTGCTCGCTAAGACTTTACAGTCTTATGCCTACGTATTCTCAATGGTATCTTGAGAAATCAGAGCAGTCGTAGTTCACCCTTATAGGGCACGAACTACATAGATTAAAGTTTAAATCGCACGGCGGCGAGAGGGGATTTTGTCTGGTTCTAGACGTAGTTGCAGGGGAAACTCTAAATAGCTATACTAGTACGTACACAGTTGATATGAATTTATGAAAGAAGACTTACAGTGAAACAGCCCCACAATACAGTTATATATGTGAAAGCGGATAAAGAAAGCATATAAACACTTACTCGGTTGTAGAGCTTCCGTGCTGTTTGGTTAGTTGTTCAACAAAGAAAAATTGAAAACAACAGTATATCTCAAAATCAAAAGAGAAAGTATTTTGAAAGTAAACTGGGGCTTACAGCTCAAGGGGAGGCCCATAAAATCACAGTCAATTATACATGGAAGAACGTCATGTGAAATAAAACATACACGGAAGAACATCGTGTTGACAAAGGCATATAATCGGCAAAACATCATGTGTGAAAAGATACACGGAAGAACATCGTGAATAAACAGAGAAAAAATACACGGCAAAACATCGTGTCATCATGGAAAAACATCATGGTAATTGAAACGTACACGGAAGAACATCGTGATATCATGGCAATTGAAAACATACACGGAAAAGCATTGTGTAAAATAAACAGACATTCACGGCAAAGCATCGTGAGATAAAAACACATACACGGCAAAACATCGTGTCATCATGGAATAAATATATACACGGCAAAACATCGTGTGAATAAAAGTATGGATAATGAGTTCAAGAAAACTTACCTATTGGAGCAAGGTCCAATGCCTCTTCTCAGACTTCTAGAAGCGAGATAACGATCCCCAAGGTCCTCGACAAAACTCAAAGTATCAGCTGATCATCCAATGATCTTCGAGGTATGGATTAAGAATTCTTGTATCAAATGGAAAACCAAACAAGCAGAGAAAACCCGAGATCGCATAAAAATGCCTTTGATCTCATCAATTGGTTAGAATTGAATCGCTTAGTGAATAAATGATACAAGAAACAAATCATTTAATTAATTATTTACAGAAAATAGTCTAAAAATAAACTATAAAATTAAATAACAATTAAATGATTAATTTAATTAAGCTAATTGAAATATACTTAATTAGATAATATTTATCTAACTAAGAATAATTAACAATTAATCATAACTAAAAAGTTTTAAAAAAAGAAAGGATGGATGGGCTTTCACAAAGGGGGTGTAGTTATTATTTACTAAGCCCAAATCCATCCTAAAAATCAGTTTTTATTTAAAACACAAAAAAAAACAATATTTCAGAAAAACTGAAACGTGTTTTCTGAAAGTATCTCTATTTTTCCCAAACACGCTTGTGCTAAGAGATAAGGGTTTCATATCCCCAAATTTTTGTTTCTCTCAACCACACTTTCCTTGTACCTTTGTGGCGGCAACGTTATTCCCTCCATCGCGGTTTATAGTGGTGATTCGAATCCCTCCATTTGGTTTCCGCCGACGCTTGGATTTGGTGAGGAGAGAAGAGGGCGATTCTCCGGCGATGGCGTGAGGACGTACGCGAGGGTTTCACGATGGTGACTTCCGGCAGTGAGGGTTTCACTCCGCCCTTCCTTTCTTTCCGACGAGGATGATGTGGTGTTAAGGTAAGAACACAAATCATTTGATTTCCATGGTTTTCCCTCTCTTGATTTTTTTTTGCTGCAATTGCTGATGTTATTACAATTGCCCTGTTGCTGGTGATTTGTTATGCAGAGCCCTTTTGGAAGTGTTCCTGAAAGAGAAAAAAAAAAGATATCCATTGACAGTATTGCATCTTTTATGTGTTATTGTTATAATTATAACAGCTAAATTATAATTACAATATGAAGTGAAATGTTTGTGTAATAAGAATAATCATGAGAACAAATTGTATGTGTAAATATGAAATTTTGTGTAAAAAAGTTAGTGTATGTGAACATTTTGTAGTAAAAATGTGAAAGTAGGGGTTTGTTCCCCTGTGTGTGTATTTGTGAAATTTTTTTAGAAAAAATACATTGCAATGTAAGAAAGGGGGCGTGTGATGCCTCCTTATTTTGTTATGTATTCTTTTTTTTTACATTTTCCTTTTTCTATGCTTTCATCAAAACAAACAAAAAAAGAATAATATGAGAGGAAGAAAAGAACAAGTTAAGACTTGTTGGTGTAAGTTTTGAATGAAATTTGGATCTTTATTTATAGAAAAAATTTGTGTAACTCTTAAGCTATCTCAAGATAAGAGTTGAATGAAAATTCAAAGTCCTTGGATTTTTAGTCCAATTTGTTCCAAATTTTAAAGGCTTGTAAGACAATGTTTTTAAGTCTCTTTAGTGATTGGCTAGTGAAAATGAGTCATGGAACAAAGGCATGTTACTATGCCTCATAAGAGACAAATTTGGTTAAAACAAACTCATTAAAAACAAACTTAAATTTAAAACAAAATTATGAATTTATATAAAAAAATGTAAATATACATATATCAAAAAAATGTAAATATACATATATCAAAAATAAAACAAAACAAAGTTTATATATATATATACATAAAAAGTAACGTGAGAGAAAACAAAACAATTAGATATATACATATATTTTTTTTTTTATGGATAAAATAAAACAAATTATATTTATATTACAAAAAATGAAATATATACATATACATATATATTTTTTGATATTTTTATCTTTATTTACGAAAAATAAAATATAAATGAGATATTGGATTAAATTGTGAGAAAAATGAGTGCATAAAGAACATTTGTCAATTCGATTGAAAAACATGTCTGTTCATCGATTTTTCGCATAATTAACCAGAAAAGATAGAGATATCAATGCATATATTCTGACTAAAAATTCAAACGATATGCATGACAAAAATAGATGATATGATGTACAGATGACACAAAGTGAAAACACAATCAGATAAACAAAAATTTTTACAATGAGTGGTCAAAATTTGGGGTATGACAGATGCCCCTATTTAATCTTCGTAGACCTGAAGGTATGAATAGTAAAGAGTTTTAGACATTCGAGGTATAAGAGGATTAAATATCAGAGTACCTAGAATTTTGACCGTGAATACAGATGAAATGATATGTGATGAATGGAAGACTTTTGAACACTGTGGGGACTGATGTCACAGGAGACAGACCAACAGAATTTTCTTGGGATATAAGATATAGTGGAAATTTGCCGATGCGACAAAGGGTATTCAATAGTATTTGGAAAGAGAGGGATAAACCCTGGAACAGAGATTCAGACATCCGGAAAAACATCAGATGCGAAATAAGTGTCATACTCGGGAAAATATATCAGAAACATCTAGAAAAACATTAGATGTGGAATGAGACCAGATCTGAGAATATGTCAGAGACTTCTAAGAAAGCAGTTTAATTTCATCGTGGACTACACGGGAACATCCAGAAAGCGGAGGTAACTTTACTAGGAAAAAGGTTACAATCATCAGGGATTTTCAGACATGTATTGAAAAAACCCTGGAAAAGAATAGTAACAACTGTAAAAGACATTCAGGAGAGCATTGAATGAAGTCTGAAAAATAAATCAGGCACATCCAGAAAAAAATTGGATGAATGAGAAACAACTCGAAGGCATCCAGAAAAGCATTGGACCGAGTTGTCGGCCAAACTTGAAGATATATTAATGACATCCAGAAAAGCGTTGAATGTATTAAAAATAACTTTTAGTGTAAATCTGAAACATTTAGAAAAGCGTTAAATGTACAGAGAAATTTTTTAGAAGACTGGATGAACGATGAACATATCCGGAAAAACATCAAATAAGCCATCAGAACAAAAGTTACATCTGGAAAAACATCAGATGAGAAAAAGTCATATCCGGGAGAGCATCAGATAGACATGTAAAGAGTTTCTGGAAGAGCATCAGAATAAAAGAGACATATCCGGAAGAACATCGGATGAAGACAAAGAAAGTTCTGGAAAAGCATCAGAACAGGCAGACATATCCGGAAGAACATCGGATAGTAACAAAGAAAGTTCTGGAAAAACATCAGAACGGGTTTTGGAAAAACTTCAAAACCAAAAGATACATCCGGAAGAACATCGGGTAGAGACAGAGAAACGTTCTGGAAAAGCGTCAGAACAGATAGACATATCCAGAAGAACATCGGATAGAAACAAAGTTATATCTGGAAGAACATCAGATAAGACATAAAAGTGTTGGTGCCAGATAAGTTGGACTTTGTAGAAAGGTAAGATGTTGATAATAACACGACCACTGATGAATGCAAATGAGGATTAAAACACTTTTGAATGCACATTATATGAAAATGTCATGATGTATGATTAAATGTATGAAATGTAAATGAAAATGATGTCAACAAGTTTAGACTCTTTGAGGAGTGAAAATCAACAAGTTTATACTCTTTTGGGGAGTGGAAATCAACAAGTTTATACTCTTTTAGGGAGTGGAAATCAAAAAGTTTATACTCTTTTGGGGAGTGAAAGACAAGACTGATTCCTCAACACGGAGATCACTGCCATTGCTTAGGGACTGAAAATGTTGTATACTAGGGAGGCTTGCCCCAGTAATGAGTCTTGAAAGTTTTTCTAAAATAAAATAATTCTGAGAAGGACTTGCACTGAACAAATCTTGAACTGATTCTTAACAGGCTATGGAAAGAACTTGCCCCTGATAGGATCACTGACCAAGTTTCTAAACTGTTTTGAAAATTCCTTGAGAGGAAAGCTAGTTTGCAATAAAAAATGTTTATTTAAACATGGAAAATTTAATGCAAAGTTCATGCAAAATTTTGAAAACAAAATCATTGTTTAGAAAAAGTACAGTAATATGGATTACTGATTAAAAAACACGGTGGTTTAAAACATTTTGAATGAAAAGTAAAACATAGGTTTGATACCAAAACAAATGATTTGCAAAAAATGATTTTGGAGTCAATTTACACCACCTTGCTGTAGTATACTTTCAAAATAACCTTGCTTCAATTAGGTCTTTTGAGGGTTATAACGTGGCCTGGTTCACGGTTTATGAAAGAAAGATAAAGGCTCAAAGTTTATTTGGTGCCCACCCCAACTTCGTGATGTTCTCCAGTCCTATGCTCAGTTAAACTTAAATTGTGCATTCAGGTTCCAAAAGGTTTCGAAATTGTACTGATGATAGTGATGACGATGGTCCAGAAGTCTTGAGACATCAGCTACTACTTCTTTACAACATTTAGTTGTTTTTCGTCTTTGTGGAATTTTTTAAAGATCGAGGATTTAAGGACCTCTTTTATGTATTATCCCTAACTTTTGCCTGAACTATTTCTTTTGAAATTTATAGTCAGCGGGATGCCCTAGTTTTTGCCTAAGTCTTTTTTTTTTTTGACTTAGCGGGCTTTTTCTTTTTGATTTCTTCTTAGAAAGAAAGTGACTGCTAGATTTGATGACTACGACAGACCATCACTGACTTTTGATTTGAAAGATGTTTTCAGCATCTGCTTGTTGTATGTAAACTTTCCGAACTTGAATACACAACCTAAATTAAACTGAGAACTACCCTGCCCCGGGTTAAAATTGCGGGTTTTTTTGTAAAGAAAGAAACTCCTACTTCAAGGCTCAAAGGGGTTAACGAGGGATTATCTTCCTTATATCTCTAGTGTTTGGGAATTGAATAAAATGCCTTACATCCTCAGCAAAGTTTTTTATTCGAAAGCATAGCGACATCAATTATGGGTATTTTTCGTCATCCTCCCACAAATATTTGCATAGTAAAAAATTTGAAAAAGAGGTGTATTTTTTTTTGAAAGTTTTTGTTTTTTTTTGTTTTTTTGAAAGAGAAAGCATAAAGATGCAAATAAATAGATGATTTGAATCAAAATACTGTACATGATCATTTCATCAAAACTGCCATTTAAAGATAAACAAGATTGAAAGCAACTATGATATAAACAAGGAAAATTCAAAATAGACAGAAACAAGGCTAGTGACTAATCAAACACAAGGACGAGTTGTCCTGTCTTTGGGAAGTAACTGAGCTGAAGTTGATTAAAGATTCAGTTCTGTATCGGTGATGAGGAATCAGTTTGACGACTTACAAAAGAGTGAAAGAAGGATAGTTTGGAATGAATTGACGATGACCTGGACGTATGTATGACTTATGCAAATGATATGCAATCATTGAAAGACAGATAGAAAATGATAAACAACCTAGACATCTTAGGAATTCTAATCCTAGTTTGTGTCCCCAGCAGAGTCGCCATTTTTCAGTTGCGCGGTTTTTGTGACCGCCCGCATCCGCCTGTAGATGGGATTGGGTGCTACTTTCTGATTTCTTATTTATCCTATGAAGCTGGAAAGGAAAGGGAAGCTATCTCAAACTAACCTTGCATGTAAATGTTTTCTTTAGCAAGTGCTAAGAGATTGGGGAGTTCGGGGTCAGGTTATACAATGGGGAGTTGTCAATTACCCATCCTATACATGGTTATCCATGGGCTGTTAGCAATTTTCTACTGTTCTACTGTTTTCTACTTGATGGTGTTTGTATGTAAAAGGGAAAGTTTCTCCTTTGGGAAGGTTGAGAGATATTGAAAAGGTATTTTTGTTGTTTTCGGGTTTTTTGATGTTTTTGGTAAGGTACTGGACCTAAGGTTTTTGTTTAGTGTGCTCGGAAAGATTTTGCAACCTTATGCCTACGTATTCCCGTTAAAGAAAACAGGGAAATCAGAGCAATCGTAGCTCCTCCTATTTTATGGGAGGAAAAGAGATATTTAGGTATCTTGTTCAAAGCCCAAGATATGAAGCTAAAGGTGATTTGTATCTTGTTCAAAGCCCAAGATTGAAGCTAAAAAGGTGTTTGTGGGAATTGATTGAAAAGAGTGAAAAGATTAAAGATTGAGATATGAATATCCGGGAAAAACATCGGAAAATAAAAGGAATATCCGGGAAAACGTCGGACAAAAATAGAAGGAATATCCGGGAAAACGTCGGATGTAAAGAAAAGGAATATCCGGGAAAGCTTCGGATGTAAAGAAAAGGAATATCCGAGAAAGCGTCGGATGTTAAAAAGAGGGAATGGTTTGTCCTGTGTTTAGAAGAAACTTGAGAATGTCTTTGAGACTCAAGAGGGGATATAGACTGTCCAAGTCTACTGGGTGTGTCTTTTGTACTATGTGTAAGAGAAAGTACGCTTTGGGATCAAGATCTAGACTCTTTTGAAAGACTGTTCTAGTAAGATGACTAATTTCTGTTCCTATACCTCTAGGAGGTCGTCGGGACAATTTGTACAAAGCCCAAGAGAAGGTGAGAATAACTTTTAAGAAGCCGATGGACAATTTGTACGAAGCCCAAGAGGAGGCTATCTTCCCTGAGAAAGAATCATTATAAAAAGCCTAAGAGGAGGCTGTGAAAACTTTTAAGAAGCCGAAGGGTCCTTGTACAACGCCCAAGAGGAGGCGGGGATGCTTTTAGGAAGCCTGTGGGTCCTTGCACTAAGCCCAAGAGGAAGCTAATGAACAGTTCCAGAAGGGGTTTCACTTGGAACAATGGCCTTCTGTATATGAATTGTTCAAGGGGGGAATTTCCTAGATCTAGTTGTCTAAAATTGTTGTAATCCTAATTGTTTAAGCTATGTTAAAGGAGGGTGAAATATCCGGGAGAACGTCGGATTGAAAGAGACGATGGAAAAAAGAAAAGGTTGCAGATATCCGGGAAAATGTCGGATTGAAAGAGATAAAAATAAAAAGGTCGCAAATACGAATATCCTGGAAATCGTCGGATGTAAAGAGACGATGGAAAAAAGAAAAGGTTGCTTGCTAAGACTTTACAGTCTTATGCCTACGTATTCTCAATGGTATCTTGAGAAATCAGAGCAGTCGTAGTTCGCCCTTATAGGGTACGAACTACATAGTTTAAAGTTTAAATCGCACGGCGGCGAGAGGGGATTTTGTCTGGTTCTAGACGTAGTTGTCGGGGAAACTCTAAATAGCTATACTAGTACGTACACAGTTGATATGAATTTATGAAAGAAGACTTACAGTGAACAGCCCCACAATACAGTTATATATGTGAAAGCGGATAAAGAAAGCATATAAACACTTACTCGGTTGTAGAGCTTCCGTGCTGTTTGGTTAGTTGTTCAACAAAGAAAAATTGAAAACAACAGTATATCTCAAAATCAAAAGAGAAAGTATTTTGAAAGTAAACTGGGGCTTACAGCTCAATGAGAGGCCCATAAAATCATAGTCAATTATACATGGAAGAACGTCATGTGAAATAAAACATACACGGAAGAACATCGTGTTGATAAAGGCATATACACGGCAAAACATCATGTGTGAAAAGATACACGGAAGAACATCGTGAATAAACAGAGAAAAAATACACGGCAAAACATCGTGTCATCATGGAAAAACATCATGGTAACTGAAACGTACACGGAAGAACATCGTGATATCATGGCAATTGAAAACAAACACGGAAAAGCATTGTGTAAAATAAACAAACATTCACGGCAAAGCATCGTGAGATAAAAACACATACACGGCAAAACATCGTGTCATCATGGAAAAACATCATGGAATAAATACATACACGGCAAAACATCGTGTGAATAAAAGTATGGATAATGAGTTCAAGAAAACTTACCTATTGGAGCAAGGTCCAATGCCTCTTCTCAGACTTCTAGAAGCGAGATAACGATCCCCAAGGTCCTCGATAAAACTCAAAGTATCAGCTAATCATCCAATGATCTTCGAGGTATGAATTAAGAATTCTTGTATCAAATGGAAAACCAAACAAGCAGAGAAAACCCGAGATCGCATAAAAATGCCTTTGATCTCATCAATTGGTTAGAATTGAATCGCTTAGTGAATAAACGATACACGAAACAAATCATTTAATTAATTATTTACAGAAAATAGTCTAAAAATAAACTATAAAATTAAATAACAATTAAATGATTAATTTAATTAAGCTAATTGAAATATACTTAATTAGATAATATTTATCTAACTAAGAATAATTAACAATTAATCATAACTAAAAAGTTAAAAAAAAAAAGAAAGGATGGATGGGCTTTCACAAAGGGGGTGTAGTTATTATTTACTAAGCCCAAACCCATCCTAAAAATCAGTTTTTATTTAAAACACACAAAAAAACAATATTTGAGAAAAACTGAAACGTGTTTTCTGAAAGTATCTCTATTTTTCCCAAACACGCTTTTGCTAAGCGATAAGGGTTTCATATCCCCAAATTTTTGTTTCTCTCAACCACACTTTCCTTGTGCGTTTGTGGCGGCAACGTTATTCCCTCCATCGCGGTTTATAGTGGTGATTCGAATCCCTCCATTTGGTTTCCGGCGACGCTTGGATTTGGTGAGGAGAGAAGGGTGCGATTCTCCGGCGATGGCGTGAGGACGTGCGCGAGGGTTTCGCGATGGTGACTTCCGGCAGTGAGGGTTTCACTCCGCCCTTCCTTTCTTTCCGGCGAGGATGATGTGGTGTTAAGATTAAAACACAAATCATTTGATTTCCATGGTTTTCCCTCTCTTGATTTTTTTTGCTGCAATTGCTGATGTTATTACAATTGCCCTGTTGCAGGTGATTTGTTATGCAGAGCCCTTTTGGAAGTGTTCCTGAAAGAGAAAAAAAAAGATATCCATTGACAGTATTGCATCTTTTGTGTTATTGTTATAATTATAACAGCTAAATTATAATTATAATATGAAGTGAAATGTTTGTGTAATAAGAATAATCATGAGAACAAATTGTATGTGTAAATATGAAATTTTGTGTAAAAAAGTTAGTGTATGTGAACATTTTGTAGTAAAAATGTGAAAGTAGGGGTTTGTTCCCCTGTGTGTGTATTTGTGAAATTTTTTTAGAAAAAATACATTGCAATGTAAGAAAGGGGGCGTGTGATGCCTCCTTATTGTGTTATGTATTCTTTTTTTTTTTTACATTTTCCTTTTTCTATGCTTTCATCAAAACAAACAAAAAAAGAATAATATGAGAGGAAGAAAAGAACAAGTTAAGACTTGTTGGTGTAAGTTTTGAATGAAATTTGGATCTCTATTCATAGAAAAAATTTGTGTAACTCTTAAGCTATCTCAAGATAAGAGTTGAATGAAAATTCAAAGTCCTTGGATTTTTAGTCCAATTTGTTGCAAATTTTAAAGGCTTGTAAGACAATGTTTTTAAGTCTCTTTAGTGATTGGCTAGTGAAAATGAGTCATGGAACAAAGGCATGTTACTATGTCTCATAAGAGACAAATTTGGTTAAAACAAACTCATAAAAAACAAACTTAAATTTAAAACAAACTTAAATTCAAAACAAAATTATGAATTTATATAAAAAAATGTAAATATACATATATCAAAAAAATGTAAATATACATATATCAAAAATAAAACAAAACAAAGTTTATATATATATATATATATATATACATAAAAAGTAACGTGAGAGAAAACAAAACAATTAGATATATACATATATTTTTTTCTTTTATGGATAAAATAAAAAAAATTATATTTATATTACAAAAAATGAAATATATACATATACATATATATTTTTTGATATTTTTATCTTTATTTACGAAAAATAAAATATAAATGAGATATTGGATTAAATTGTGAGAAAAATGAGTGGATAAAGAACATTTGTCAATTCGATTGAAAAACATGTCTGTTCATCGATTTTTCGCATAATTAACCAGAAAAGACAGAGATATTAATGCATATATTCTGACTGAAAATTCAAATGATATGCATGACAAAAACAGATGATATGATATACAGATGACACAAAGTGAAAACACAATCAGATAAACAAAAATTTTTACAATGAGTGGTCAAAATTTGGGGTATGACACAAATTCCTTTGGTCATCCTGATTTTCTACAGCATGTTGCTCCAAAATCTCAATCAGAGCATCCTTATCTCTCAGTAGTTGCTAAATTTTGATACACTCCACATTGAGAATGCGGTACTTGTTCTTCCAAGCTCTCCTCTCCTACTGAACTTTGTTGAGAGTAACCTGAAGTTTTTCCGTTTCAGTCATGAAGTACATGAAAGATTCCCTTGGCGGAAGAACTCCGTGATGAGGATAAGGCATCTTTAGCTTGAGAGCTCTGGTTTGTACCTAGTGGAGATAAGGCTCCACCGAGACACAGTCCGGTTTTCCTAGAGACTCTCGTCATTTCTTATGAACATGTTTCTAAGCGTGCACTATTTCCATCTTTAGTGCCCTGTCATTTTCTCCTTCCTTGAAGAAAAGACCTTCCAGATGAGCATTACGCAGGACATGCCTCATCGGGTATCCAAATTGACGACGAACCAATACTGGATGGTAATTGATTCCTCCTTTAGTTCCTATGAGGGGTACGTTGGGGAAGTTTCCACAGCGGTCAATGATCCTGATTCCGTCATGAATCCTATTGCACCAACCTATATCAGAGTTGGTAAGGGACATGATTTTCTGCGACCAGCGTAAGGCACTCTTATGATCCCAAAAAGCGGTAGACTTAGGAAAATGGGAAATAAACCATTTGTATAGCAGGCTTACACAACACGTGATCATTCCTCCACTGTACAAATTCCCTAAGTGCACAGAATGATACGCATCCACGAGCAGAGTTGGTACAGGGTTTCCAATGAGAAAAACCTTAATGGCGTTGATATCTACAAAGTTATCGATGTTGAGAAACAAAAATAACCCGTAGGTGAGCAAAATAAAGATGCTCTCGAAAGCGGCTATGTTCCCTACACTAGCAAAGTATAGGGTCTTCTTTGTTAAGAACTGGGCTGGTAAACCCGAGATTCCTCCCTTGGTGGTCATGTGAGTCTTGACTTCTGACTCGTCCAAATAAATTGCTCTAGCAATGGTCTGATCTTTTGGAATTTCTTCCAGTCCAGAAAATGGAGCTCGATCAGTGATATGTAAATCAGTCAGATGAGAATACTCCTCTAGTGTTGGTGCGAGCTGGTAATTCGGGATATTGAAACAGTGATAGACCGGATCGTAAAACTGAATGAGTGCATCCATGATCCTTTCAACTACTTGGACCCTTAACAGAGGTAGCAGACCTCCGTACTTGGCTCTGAAAGCGTCAGGGTTACTAATCATCCTTGCTAATCCTCTCAAATCCTCTAGTTTTGGAACCTTAAAGGTATAGTTATGAGTTTTCCTTCTACCGAAATCCATTAGTGCAATCCTCTTTTTCTTACATTTGCAATCCTTGTCTTAGTTTAATTTGAAAAAAAGAGAGACTAGAAGAGAAGATTTTCTTTGTTTAATGTTTTTTTTTAAAAATGAATGCATGAATGCAGCACACAAAAACATAGGAAAACATGGGGTCAATGGGTCGGTGTCATGAAGTCAAGGCTCTACCCATCCCAAAGGTTTATACTAGTGATTTTTGTACCTGTCTCTCAAAATCATCAATTCTTGTCGAGAAAACACCAACGGGACGGGAACCGTGCTAGGTGATGTTTTTTCGAAGAATCATCAGAAGAGGGTAGTATCGCGTGACAACTATTTCTGGTAGCTTCCACACTACTAAAAGAGGTTTTTCCTAGGTGTATACTCAATTTTTCCACATGCGGCATCACACGCATTCCCATTAGCAGAAAAATAAACACATATATCAATTAGGAAAAGCAGTATATATATTTGTCCTAATGTCCTAGACTTTTAAAAGCTATGAATCCTATGTTCCTGACAGAAAATGGCTCCCCGGTGTAATACCCCAAATTTTGACCACTTAGATTTCCCATCATTGTGAAAATCATCATCACAATATGGATGAACCATCATGCTTCATTAGCCTCCTCAAAGACGGGTGACCATCCACTACAATCAAAATTAGGGTTTCAAGCCCTCTCTGAGTGCTTAGACAAAGGATCAATCAAGAAATGACATGATCTTCAACTTGTCTAATCTCTCAAATAGCCACAATGGATCAAAAAGGACTCCCACTTCAAGGATTAAGCACAAGGCTGCTCCCTTCTAGGTGGATCAAGTCTCAAGATCGACAGTGTCACCAAATTAGGGTTTTGGTCGACCAGGGCCTCTAGATGGAAATTTTCATCTGGGAAAAAGGCAATGATCCAAAACATGACCTAATATGCTTCATGGAACCTCATGAACCTATGCATCAAGTCAATTTTGCCTCAGGGGATGCATTCATCAAAAATCAGGAATTAGGGTTTCTTGACCTAATTCACCCCTAAGTTGACTTTTGGGACAAACCATGAGCCAAGACCTCAAGAGATGATTTGAGGGTCTCTAATACACCATATTGATCCATTTGGAACAATGGATTGATCCAAGAAGCTTGAGCAACAAGTCTCATTTTCATCTGCACCACAATTAGGGCTTTAAGGGAAAAGTCAACTGTAACTTTGACTTTTGACCAAGACATGCTCCCAAACCCTAATACATGATTGAGTATACCCTATGACACCCATGGAACATGTCCATCAAGTTTGATTTAGGTCAAGGACATGATTTCCTGAAGAATTGCACAGTTTGGAATTCATCTGATAAAAAGTCAACTGTGCACAAAAGTCAACTTTGACTTTTTGAGATTTTTCACCAAAATGGATTTTTAACCCTAAAATGATGTTAATGTATGATTTGAATCATCATTCATCAAGAAAAATCAAGAAAAGTGAGATAACTTGTAAAAGGGGTAACCATAAAACTTAGAAATTTTTCTAAGTTAAAAATAAAGTGGCAAAGGTACCAACTTTGGAGGACCATAACTCCTAAACCACAAGGCCATTTTTTCTCATCCAAAGATGGATTTGTATCCCTCATTATCACCTACAAAAACTTCAACTACAAGTCATTCCAATTCATTAAGGATTTTGAGTTATGGAGTGATCAAAGTGGCTGAAAAGTGAAAATGTCACTTTTTCCAACACTTAGTGAAATTTTCACTAAGTCAGAATTTGCCTTCACTTTTTGCCAAATGTAGGGGGATTTTTCACTTGGAATCAAAAGAGATCAAAACCAAACTTGTTCAAACAGTTGTTGTATCATGTAAGAGCTTTCCAAAATGGCCAAGAACATTGCCAAATTCAACCTACACCATGAGAGACAACATTGCCAAGTTGCCTTGCTGAAATCTGTCAAGGCAAGGCAGAATTTGCAACTTTGGTCGATTTGCCAAAATCAGCCAATTTCAATTGCTCCAATCCACTTGGACACCTCAGAGGATTGAATCCAAAGGGGACAATCACTGAGCCAAGCCTCCAAGGTCCAAGGAACAAAGAATAGCATGTTGAACCTAGAATGGCCAAAATAGGGACAAGACTTCAAATTTGGAATGAGGCATTCAATGGAACCATCAAGATGGCATGGACTGAGCCATTATCATCTGAAATCAGTCAAGACTTATCCAAGACCAAGGGGACCAAAGCTCTGTGCCCTAACCTCTAGTCAATGGCTAGAGGAGACTTGGATTCTCATTGGACAACATTGGCCAAACCTACTTACCAGCAGCCATGCACTATTCCTTGCAAAACAAACTTGATCTACTATAAATAGAGCTCAATTGTGGTCAGTTTAAGTACACCAAAGCCATCTAACAGATGCTTTCCTCAAAATCTCTTTCTCTTGGCAAAAATGCCTTTCTTAGCAAGGTAGTTATCGGGTTTTGAGTTTGAGAGCAATTCTGCACAAACCAATCACTCACACACCTCACATACATCACATATGAGCTAATCAAACACTCACATAACTTCTGAAACATCAATTTCATGAAATCACCAGCTGGTTGCTCAAATTTTCAAACAAGGTGCAGCTGAGGTACCACAAAATGATCCAGCCAATTTCAATCAAGTCCAACCATCAAAACACAATCCATAGGGTGTAGGGAAGCTGTTCAGATCATCACCACTCATCTGTAACACCTCCAAATCAAAAATCACTTTGAACTTGCTGTCACGACTTGGAGGTAAGCACATACTTGGTCATCTCTCAATCTATGCATATTTCCTCGCACAATAATTTGGCCATATGTTCATAATCATGCATGGAATGTTTTCCCTCAATTAATTGCATTGTTTGAATCGTGTATCAAAAATCCTAGCCTTCATGCATAAATTAGGGTTCTTGAGGTTTCTTCGTGATTTCTTGTTGTATGTTTAATTTAAATGAAATTAAAGTACATAGACATGATCGTGAGGTTGAGACGAGCATAATGATATGTGGATTGCATGATATGATTACGTATTCATGGAGATTGGATAGAAAACGCAAATCTGAGAAACCAAGAACACGCGCGTGTTCTTCAGCTTGTTCTTGGCGCCTTTTTTTTCAAATTCAAATATTTGAATTTTGTGATTTTGTTTAATTGATTCAAAAATTAATTTCTCTCTGAGTTTTAATGATTTTGAGTTGATTCTTTTTTTAATAATTCACAAAAATGTTAAAATATTTTATTTTATCAAAAAATCCCAAAAATATTATTTATTTCATATAATTGATATTTTTGTAAAGAATTAATATTTTGATTGTTTTTGGCATTTTAAATATTTTTTCTACATTGATTTTGCAACTTTTAATGCTTTCTAATTATTTTGTAGGTCAATACTTAATTTTTTAAGCATTAATCCAAGATCACAATTTGTTTTCCATGTGTTAAACAATTTTTGATCATTTTAATTGAATTTTTATTCAATTAAATACATTTTGAAAACAAATTAGGGTTTTGGATTAATTCAACCCTCATAAATCATTTTTAAAACACTTTGGGCCTCTATTAGAGTCTAAGACCCAATCCTTTTTTTTGACCAAATCATCTTTGGGCCTCACTTATTGTATAAGTCCCGATACCGTCAAAAAACAAACGGCGCGATCGTCGCCTTTTCAAAAATCATCTGGGCCTACCCTCGAGTAGTAAGACCCATTTATTTTTCTTCAAAACTTTTTGGGCCTCTTGAGAGAGTGTAAGACCCATCCCCCCTTGTACAAAAACTTTTTGGGCCTCACTCATTGTATAAGTCCCTCTGTACAAGTAACCGGCGCGATCGTCGCCCGTTTAAAAATAAAACTCATCTGGGCCTCTCCTTGAGCTATAAGACCCATTCAAAACACTTTGGGCCTCTAATAGACTGTAAGACCCAATCCCCCTTTTAACCAAAAACATTTTGGGCCTCACTTATTATATAAGTCCCTCTGCGTTAAAAGAAAACCTCGGCGCGATCGCCATTTTTAAACGAAAAATCATTTGGGCCTACCCTCGTGTTATAAGCCCCACTTTTTTCTTTAAACCTTTTTTGGGCCTCTTGAGAGAGTGTAAGACCAATCCCTTTGTACAGAAAACCATTTTGGGCCCCAGTCACTTGTATAAGTCCCTCTGTACAAAGTCAAACAGTGCGCTCACTGATAAAACCCTGGGCCTCTCCTTGAGCTGTAAGCCCCAAATCTTTCTTTTTCAAAGCACTTTCTCCTTTGATTTTGAATATACTGTTGTTTTTAATCTTTCATTGTTGAACAACTAACCAAACAGCATGGAAGCACTACAACCGAGTAAGTGGTTATGCTTTCATTTACTGCTTTCATATTATAAACTGTATTGTGGGGCTGCTCACTGTAAGTCTCCTTTCATAAACTCATATCTACTGTGTAATAATAGTATAGATATTTCGAGTTTCCCCGGCAACTACGTCTAGAACTAGGTGACGCCATTTCACTTATTCGTAGAAATAGACGCCTAGATCCCCAATAGGAGCACCAGATACAGTCTTCTCTTCGGCTGTCCTCCTTAGGAATCGTCAAGAAGCTCTACTCCCCAAGATGAATGTATTCTTCGTGAATGGCATCTTTGAGTTTCTTCCCAATTCTCAAACTTTCCTGACTTGATCTATTCCTTGTGGATAGCTTGCCTTGAATGTCTCGGGGTTTGGGTACCCACTACGGTCATAATCTTGGACCTTAACTAAGGAACCCTCTTTAAAAGTTAAAAGTCGCTGGATAGTAAACCTCGCACGTTTACCAGTGGTATTATCTTTAAAAGAGTTATCTCTCCTAATGGAAAGGAGATGATAGACCCACGGGCTTCTTAAAAGCATCAGCTTCCTCTTGGGCATTATTCAAGGACCCTACGGCTTCTTAGAAGTATTCACAGCCTCCTCTTAGGCTTCGTATAATGATCTCTTCCTCCGGGAATGATAGCCTCCTCTTGGGCTTCGTACAAGGACCCGTCAGCTTCTTAAAAGTTCCCAGCCTCCTCTTGGGCTTCGTACAAATTGTCCCGACGACCTCCTAGAGGTATAGGAACAGAACCTAGTCATCCTCATAGAACAGTCCCTTCATAGAGTCTACTACTGTTTCTCGAAGCATAGTACAAACGATAAAACTCTAGACACGGACGGTCTAACTTCCTTGAGTCTCAAAGACATTCTCAAGCACTCTTCGTTAAATAGGAAGGAAACCCGCAGACTCGGACAGTCTCGATACCCTTTGGATTTCCCGTTTCCTCAAAGAGAAGGAAATATCCCTGATCCTCAAATTAAATCCCTGTGTACAGTGTTACTCATATAAGAACTGATATTCTCTTTTAAATCAGTATATTGGATCTGTCACTCAACTGAAACAGTTACAATAGCCTCCATCTCGGGCTTTGTACGAGATACCAAAATTCTCCCCAGTGGAGTCAAAACAACCTTTTCACCTCTCTCTCGGGCTTTGTACGAGATACAAAAACACTCTCTTACTGAGTATAAAAGATTCTCCAACTGAGTCAACTCTTTGCTAGCCTCCTCTTAGGCTTTGTATAACAATATGCCCCACTGGGTCAAAAACTTTTAGCCTCTCTCTCAGGCTTTGTACGAGACACAAAATAGCCTCCTCTTAGGTTTTGTATAATGATTTTCCTAGCGGAAATTAGCCTCCTCTTAGGCTTTGTATAAGAAAACCACTGGTTGATCCAATCGACCATTTAGCATCAAAGTTGTGCCTTGTTCACAGTATACAAACATCAAACAACTCCTTTCCCTTCATCTAATCGCTGTAAACGGCAAGCCTCTGGATCATCTACATCCATGCCACTATCCCTCTTTTAGCATGAGAAATTCTTAAGGAAAGATGGCATTGCTCTACACTGAGTTAAAGTCTTCTCCTTCAGGTTAAAACCCTTTCTTCGGAAATTATGGCATTACTCGAATCCGCGTATCCCAGTTAAAGTAATTCTCCTTCTCCCCTCTTTAGAGATGACAAATTCTCTCTAAAGCCGAGGTCTTTCAGCTTCACGTCTTGGGCTTTGAACAAGACACAAATAGACCTTTTAGCTTCACATCTTGGGCTTTAAACAAGATACAAATTACCTTTCGCTTCATGTCTTGGGCTTTGAACAAGACACCAAAAACCAATTTCCTCCCATAGAATAGGAGGAACTACGAACGCTCTGATTTCCCTGTTTCGGTAAACGGGAATACGTAGGCATAAGATCGAAAGAAAAGATCGTAGCGAGCGCAATCAACAAAAAACCCAAATCCCATATCTCCATCAATCAAAAAGCAGAAATTCAAAAGCATCAGTCCTGACATCCTAACCCTTGTTCCCCGCCAGAAACATTAAGCCCTAGAAAGAAAGAAACCGTATTGGCGAAAATACAAATAACCAGTACAAAGGCCCCCCCACATTGATAGCATTCGTAACTTAACAGACCGCTGTTTAAACTCAGTATGCAAGCAGGGTTAATTGGAGACATCTATTTCCCTTCCTTATTCAGCTCACAATAGGATAAAAAATGAATCGACCTGTAGTTTTAAGCTCAAACCGCAGAGAGCGACCAACGCTTAAGAACCGCGTCCAAAATCGCTCGCTACACCTGGTGGAGGCGCCATTCTGTGGTTCCTTCCCAATTTAAAAGGTTTTTTTTTACCTAAGATCCTAGTGAAGGCCGATCCTAGCAATAATGACATCCCCCGATGGAATCGTCATGAAAATAATTTGTCCAAGGTTTCCACCTAAAATTGTAAGAAAGAATGAGAGGGCCCCACGGTGGGCGCCACTTTTCTCTAGCGAGCTATTTTGGGACGTGGTTCTTAAGAATTGTCGCTCTGGGGTTACTACAGGTCAATTCATTTTTTATCCTATTGAAGCTGATGAAGGAAGGGAAATAGATGTCTCCAACTAACCCTGCTTGCATACTGAGTTTAAACAACAGTCTGTTAGGTTACGGATGCTATATGGTAATGAGGCCTCTTTCTTCTTACTTTGTTTAGAATGAAACACTGGGACTATTCATGGGGAATTTTGTTAGGATACTGCGCCAGATTGGGTTAAGGTAGGGAACTTTAGGTTTTTTGATTAGTGTGCTCGCTAAGATTTTTCTTTTAATCTTATGCCTACGTATTCCCGTTTACCGAAACAGGGAAATCAGAGCGATCGTAGTTCCTCATATTCTATGGGAGGAAATGGTGTTTTGGTGTCTTATTCAAAGCCCAAGACGTGAAGCTAAAAGTGATATGTATCTTGTTCGAAGCCCAAGATGTGAAGCTGAAGGTGATTTGTTTGTATCTTGTTCAAAGCCCAAGATATGAAGCTAAAGAGTCTATTTGTATCTTATTCAAAGCCAAAGATGTGAAGCTAAAGGGTTTTGACTTTAGAGAGAATTTGTCATCTCTAAAGAGGTCTGTTTGTCACAACAGCTGGGTGACTGATCATAAAGGAAAATCACTTTAGCTGGGATATGTGAATCCATCAATGCCATAATTTCCTTTGTAGGGGTTTTAACCTGAAGGAGAAGACTTTAACTCAGTTTAGAGCAATGTCATCTTTCCTTAGGAATTTCTCATGCTAAAGGAGGGACAGTGGCATGGATGTAAATAATCCAGAGGCTTGCCGCTTACAGCAATTAGATAGGGAGAAGGGAGTTGTTGATGTTTGTATGTTGTGACCAAAGCATGATTTGATGCTAAAAGGTTGATGGACTTAACAGGAGTTTTCCTTATACAAAGCCTAAGAGGAGGCTAAAATGTTGACTTTTCCAGAGAAAATGTTCTTTCTGTCTTGTACAAAGCCCAAGATTGTGGCTAAAAGGGTTTAACTCAACAAGAGAGTCTTTTTGTGTGTCTTGTACGAAGCCCAAGAGAGAGGCTAAAAGTGATTTGACTCAACAAGAAAGTCTTTTATACTCAACAAGAGAGTGATTTGTGTCTTGTACGATGCCCAAGACGGAGGCTGAAAGGTTGATTCAACAAGAGAATCTTTTATACTCAACAAGAGAGTGTTTTTGGTATCTCGTACGAAGCCCGAGATGGAGGCGAAAAGTTTGGTGACTCAACAAGAAATTCTTTTAAACTCAACAAGATAGTGTTTTCGTATCTCGTACGAAGCCCGAGATGGAGGCTGAAAGTTTTAGTTCCGCTGGGGAGAATCATTGAACAAAGCCCAAGAGGAGGTTGTTGACCTAACAAGAGGGTGTTTTCTATCTGTCTCGTACGAAGCCCGAGATAGAGGCTAAAAGGTGTTAACTCGACAAGAGAGTTTTTGTATCTCGTAAGAAGCCCGAGATGGAGGCTGAAAAGTTGGTTGACTCAACGAGAGAGTCTTTTTGTATCTCGTACGAAGCCCGAGATGGAGGCTGAATGTTTGGTTTCAAAGAGAAAATCATTTCTTATATGAGTAATGGTATACTCATAAATTTGATCTGAGGGTTGGGATTATTTCCCGTTTTCTAGGGAAACGGGGAATCCAAAGGAGCTTTACACTGTCCGGGTCTACGAGTTCTATCTTTTGTACTATGCTTAAGAAATAGTAGTAGTGAGATCTAGACTCTTGAAAGACTGTTCTATTAAGATGACTAATTTCTATTCCTATACCTCTAGGAGGTCGTCGGGACAATTTGTACGAAGCCCAAGAGGAGGCTGGAGACTTTTAAGAAGCCGAGGGATGTAGCGAGCGATTTTGGACGCGGTTCTTAAGCGCTGGTCGCTCTCTGCGGTTTGAGCTTACTACAGTTCGATTCATTTTTTATCCTATTAAAGCTGATGAAGGAAGGGAAATAGATGTCTCCAATTAACCCTGCTTGCATACTGAATTTAAACAGCGGTCTGTTAGGTTACGGATGCCATCAAAGTGGGGGGCCCTTGTACTAGTTATTTGTATTTTTCGCCAATACGGTTTTCTTTCTTTCTAGGACTTTCTAGGGGGGAACAAGGATTAGGATGTTAGGACTGATGCTTTTGATGAGAGTATGGGATTTTGGGTTTTTGTTTAGTGTGCTCGCTAAGATTTTTCTTTCAATCTTATGCCTACGTATTCCCGTTTACCGAAACAGGGAAATCAGAGCGTTCGTAGTTCCTCCTATTCTATGGGAGGAAATGCATGTTTTTGGTGTCTTGTTCAAAGATCAAGACGTGAAGCGAAAGGTGGTTTATATCTTGTTCAAAGCCCAAGATATGAAGCTGAAAAGTCTATTTGTATCTTGTTCAAAGCCCAAGATATGAAGCTAAAGGTGTTGACTTTAGAGAGAATTTGTCATCTCTAAAGAGGGAGTTGTATGTCACAAATGTTTATAAAGGAGAATTACTTTAACCGGGATACACGGATCCGGCAATGCCATAATTTCCTTTATAGGGGATTTTAACCTGAAGGAGAAGACTTTAACTCAGTGTAGAGCAATGCTATCTTTCCTTAGGAATTTCTCATGCTAAAAGAGGGACAATGGTATGGATGTAGATGATCCAGAGGCTTGCCGCTTACAGCAATTAGATGAAGGGGAAGGAGTTGTTGATGTTTATGTACTGTGAACGAGACACAACTTTGATGCTAAAAGGTTGATTGGACCAACCAGTGATTTTATTATACAAAGCCCAAGAGGAGGCTATTATGTGTCTCGTACAAAGCCCGAGAGAGTGGCTAAAAAGGTTGACTCTACAGGAGAGTGATTTATACTCAACAAGAGAGTGTTTTTGTATCTCGTACGAACCCTGAGATGGAGGCTGAAATTTTTTTGGCTCAATAAGAACCTTTTTGTATCTCGTATAAAGCCCGAGATGGAGGCGAAAGGGTGATTGACTCAACGAGGGAGTCTCTTATGTGTTTCGTACAAAGCCTGAGAGAGAGGCTAAACATTGTTTGACTCCGCTGGGGAGAATCGTTGTACAAAGTCCAAGAGGAGACTATGGTTACTGTTTCAGTTAAGTGACAGGTCCAGTATACTGATTTTAAAGAGAAAATCAGTTCTTATATGAGCAACACTGTACTCATGGATTTGATTCAAGGATCCGGGTTATTCCTGTTCTTTAAGGAAGGGGGAAATCCGAAGGGTATTGAGACTGTCCGAGTCTACGGGTTTCCTTCCTATTCTTGAAGGGGTCACTTGAGAATGTCTTTGAGACTCAAGGAGATTAGACTGTCCAAGTCTAGAGTTTCGTCTTTTGTACTATGCTTTGAGAAACAGTAGTAGACTCTTTGAAAGGACTGCTCTATGCAGATGATTAAGTTCTGTTCCTATACCTCTAAGAGGTCGTCGGGACAATTTGTACGAAGCGCAACAGGAGGCTGGAAACTTTTAAGAAGCCGACGGGTCCTTGTACGAAGCCCAAGAGGAGGCTATCATTCCCGGAGGAAGAGATCATTATACGAAGCCTAAGAGGAGGCTGTGAATACTTCTAAGAAGTCGTAAGGTCCTTGTACTAAGCCCAAGAGGAGGCGGGGGTGCTTTTAGGAAGCCTGTGGGTCCTTGTACGATGCCCAAGAGGAGGCCGATTGCTTTTAAGAAGCCGATGGGTCCCCAAACCCCGAGAAATTCAAGGCAAGCTATTCACAAGGAATAGATCAAGTCAGGAAAGTTCGAGAATTTGGAAGAAACTCAAGAGATGCCATTCACGGAGAAAAGAACATCTCTGGGGAATAGAGTTTCTCGACAAGTGCTTTTAAGAAGCCTGTGGGTCCCCAAACCCCAAGAAATTCAAGGCAATGCTATTCACCGAGAATAGATCAAAGTCAGGAAAGTTCGAGAATTTGGAAGAAACTCAAGAGATGCCACGGAGAAAAGATCATCTCTGGAGAATAGTGTTTCTTTGACAACTTCTATGAGTGACAGTCTATGAAAGGGTTCACAGAGAATGCTGCCTTTCATGTCTCCATATTGTTTAACCCCAAGAGGAGGGAAGACTGTGTCTGGTAATCCTATGGGGATCTAGTTTAGACTATTTCTAAGGGTGATCAACGGGCTTTATGCTAGACGTAGTTGCCGGGGAAACTCTAAATATCTATACTATTATTACACAGTTGATATGAGTTTATGAAAGAAGACTTATAGTGAAACAACCCCACAATACAGTTATATGTATATGAAAGCGGTAAATGAAAGCAATAACCACTTACTCGGTTGTAGAACTTCCATGTTGTTTGGTTAGTTGTTCAACAAAGAAAGATTGAAAACAATAGTATATTCAAAATCAAAGGAGAAAGTTCATTGAAAAAGAAAGATTTAGGGCTTACAGCTCAAGGAGAGGCCCAGGGTTTTATCAGTGAGTGCACTGTTTGAATTTGTACATAGGGACTTATACAAGTGACTGAGGCCCAAAATGTTTTCTGTACAAAGGGGTTGGGTCTTACACTCTAATAGAGGCCCAAAAAGTTTAAAGAAAAAGAGTGGGGCTTATAACACGAGGGTAGGCCCATTTGATTTTTTCGTTTAAAATGGCGATCACGCCGAGGTTTTCTTTTAACGCAGAGGGACTTATACAATAAGTGAGGCCCAAAATGTTTTGGTTAAAAGGGGATTGGGTCTTACACTCTATTAGAGGCCCAAAAGTTTTGAATGGGTCTTATAACTCGAGGAGAGGCCCAAGGTTTTTTTGAAAAGGCGACAATCACGCCGTTTGTTTTTTACGGTATCGGGACTTATACAATCACTGAGGCCCAAAAATGATTTGGTCAAAAAAGGGATTGGGTCTTACACTCTATTAGAGGCCCAAAATGTTTTGAAAATGATTTGTGAGGGTTGAATTAATCCAAAACCCTAATTTGTTTTCAAAAATGTATTTAATTGAATAAAAATTCAATTAAAATGATCAAAATTGTTTTACATATGAAAAACAATTTGTGATCTTGGATTAATGCTTCAAAAATTAAGTATTGACCTACAAAATAATTAGAAGGCATTAAAAATTGCAAAATCAATGTAGAAAAAATATTTAAACTGTCAAAAACAATTAAAATATTAATTCTTTGCAAAAATATCAATTATATGAAATAAATAATATTTTTGGGATTTTTTGGGAAAATAAAATATTTTAACATTTTTGTGAATTATTAAAAAAAGAATCAACTCAAAATCATTAAAACTCAGAGAGAAATTAATTTTTGAATCAATTAAATAAAAATCACAAAATTCAAATATTCAAATTTTGAAAAAAGGCGCCAAGAACACACCAAGAACACGCGCGTTTTCTGGGCTTGGCCAGATTTGCATTTTCTCTCCAATCTCACTGAATACTTTATTATGACAAGCAATCCACATATCATTATGCTCGTCTCAACCTCACGATCATGTCTATGTCAATTAATATCATTTAAATTAAACATATAACAAGAAATCGTGAAAAATCCTCAAGAACCCTAATTTCTGCATGAAGGCTAGGATTTTTGATACACGATTCAAACAATGCAATTAATTGAGGGGAACATTTCATGCATGATTATGAACATATGGCCAAATTATTGTGCAGCAAAAATTGCATGGATCATAGAGTTAGAAGAGCTCATGCTTACCACTTGCAGCTGGTGATCGTGATTTGTGTTGGAGGTGTTACAGCTAAGTTCCAATGATCTGGATAGCTTCCCTAGGTGCCATGGAGTGTGTATGAATGCTTGGAATGGATTGAAATGGTTTGGAATTGAGGATGGCACCTCAACTGCAAAACTGTCATGAACTTGAGCAATTGGCTGGTGATTTTGTGAAATTAGTGTTCCAGATGTTATGTGAGTGTTTGGATCACTTCTATGTGATGTATGTGAGGTGTGTGAGTGATTGGATTGATTGGAAAAGCTCTCAAACTCAAAACCCGATAGTGACTTGCCTTAGAAGGCAAAATTGGAGTGAAAGAAGAGATTTTGAGGAAAGCATCTGTTTGATGGCTTTGGTGTACTCAAATTGATCACAATTGAGCTCTATTTATAGTAGAGCAAGTTTGTTTTGCACGGAATAGTGAATGGAACCTGCTGAGTAGGTTTGTTCAATGTTGGTCAATGGAAGTTCAAGTCTCCTCTAGCCATTGACTAGAGGTTAGGGCACAGGCTGCTGGTTCCCTGGGTCTTGGATAAGTCTTGATTGAATTCAAATTAAAATGGCTCAGTCCATGCCACCTTGATGCTTCCATTGAATGCTCCAATCCAAATTTGGAGTCTTGTCCCTATTTTGGCAATTCTAGGTTCAACATACTTTTTCTTGTTCCAAGGACTTTGGAGGCTTGGCTCAGTGATTGTCCCCTTTAGATTCAATCCTCAGATGTGTCCAAGTGGATAGGAGCATTTGGATTTGGCTGATTTTGGCAAATCGACCAAAAATGTAAATTCTGCCTTGCCTTGACAGATTTCAACAAGGCAACTTGACAATGTCATAACTCATAGCCCAAATGGAATTTGGCAATGTTCTTGGCCATTTTGGAAAGACCTTACATGATACAACAACTGTTTGAGCATGTTTGGTTTTGATCTCTTTTGAATCCAAGTGAAAAATCCCCCTACATTTGGCAAAAAGTGAAGACAGATTTGGACTTAGTGAAAATTTCACTAAGTGTTGGAAAAAGTGACATTTTCATTTTTCATCCATTTTGATCACTCCATAACTCAAAATCCTTAATGAATTGGAATTACTTGTAGTTGAAGCTTTTGTAGAGGGTAATAAGGGCTACAAATCCATATTTGGATGAAGAAAAATGGCTTTGTGGTTTAGGAGTTACGTTCCTCCAAAGTTGGTACCCTTGTCACTTTATTTTTAACTTAGAAAATTTTCTAAGTTTTTATGGTTACCCCTTTTACAAGTTATCCAACTTTTCTTGATTTTTCTTGATGAATTATGATTTAAATCACACATTAACATCGTTTTAGGGTTAAAAATCCATTTTGGTGAAAAATCTCAAAAAGTCAAAGTTGACTTTTGTGCACAGTTGACTTTTTATCAGATGAATTCCAAACTGTGCAATTCTTCAGGAAATCATGTCCTTGACCTAAATAAAACTTGATGGGCATGTTCCATGGGTGTCATAGGGTATGTTGATTCATGTACTAGGGCCTGGGAGCATGCCCTGGTCAAAAGTCAAAGTTATAGTTGACTTTTCCCTTAAAACCCTAATTGTGGTGCAGATGAAATTGAGACTTGTTGCTCAAGCTTCTTGGATTAATCCATTGTTCCAAATGGATCAATATAGTTCATTAGAGACTCTCAAACCTTCTTTTGAGGTCTTGGCTCATGATTTGCCCTAAAAGTCAACTTAGGGGTGAATTAGGTCAAGAAACCCTAATTCCTGATTTTTGATGAATGCAACCCCTAAGGCAAAATTGACTTGATGATTGGGTCCATGAGGTTCCATGGAGTATATTAGGTTGTGTTTTGGATCATTGGCTTGTGCCCAGATGAAAATTTTCCATCTGGAGGCCCTGGTCGACCAAAACCCTAATTTGGTGACACTGTCGATCTTGAGGCTTGATCCACCTAGAATGGAGCAGCTTTGTGCTTAATCCTTTGAGTGGGAGTCCTTTTGATCCATTGTGGATGTTTGAGAGGTTTAGACAAGTTGAAGATCATGTCATTCCTTGATTGACCCTTTGTCTAAAGCTCTGAGAGGGCTTGAAACCCTAATTTTGATTGTAGTGGATGCTCACCCATCTTTGGGGAGACTGATGAAATATGATGGTTCCCCCATATTGTGATGATGATTTGCACAATTATGGGAAATCTTAGTGGTCAAAATTTGGGGTATGACAGATGCCCCTATTTAATCTTCTTGGACCCGAAGGTGTGAATGACGAAGGTATTCGGGCATTCGGGGTGCAAGAGGATTAAATATCGGAATACCCGAAATTTTGATGGTGGTTATGAATGGTAGCTTACGCATTCATCTTCTTTAGCTAAGCAATGATGCTTAGAAAAGGTAAACTTCCCCTCGATCCTGGTCTTCAGCCAAGGAACTGGTCTTAGTTTTCTTTTGTTAACTTCCCCTCGATCCTGGTTTCCTACCAAGGAACTGGTCTCAGTTGCTGAAACAAACTTCCCCTCGATCCTGGTTACCTACCAAGGAACTGGTCTTAGTTTCTGATTTAAACTTCCCCTCGATCCTGGTTTCCTACCGAGGAACTGGTCTTAATTTCTTTTGTCAATAAACTTAATTGACAAGGGACGCTATGCGTAGCTATTTTCCTCAAACTTCTCGCCGAATTTTCTTGGGGAGATGCCATTTGACGAAAAAACTTTTGATGTCAGACTTGATGGGGAACCCAGTCGTCTGAGTTGTAGAGTTGCACAAACTTCTCTGTTGGAGACGCCATTTGTTTCTACTGGGGGAAAGCAGGTCTCTTGGGAGACTGCTGTCGCTTGGGATCTTACATCATAATTTTCTAGGGATCTTCCCAGAGAAACGCCATATGATGGGGTCCAATTTTGAGGTGCCGATGACCTTTTCATCAGCGGTCTTTCGGAGAAAGGCAGCTGCACTGCCAAATCTCTGCTTAGGAGGCTTTCTCTGGGGATTTTCCTTAATCCGGGAAAGCAAGGATATCATCTTCAATGGCGAAGAGTGACATTTGTAGAAAGCTTCTCTGGCTTTTAAGAGGATCAAGTTATCAAAGTGGTCGAGGACCGACTCTAATCCAGAGATACACCGGAGGCGAGCTTGTTCAAACGCAGCGTTCCCTAACGAGACAAGAACTGATAACTCGATTGAGAGGTCTGTTATCACTAGGGGACAAGACCGACTAGAGTGATGGTGATGCAATATGAAATGAGAATGCAAATCAATAATGCATGATGTATGTATGTTTATGCTGACAAAACTGACGCGACATACAAACTAAAAGATGAACATGACTGGATACTCGGCCATCGCGGGGCGAAGAAGTACCGCTGGTTCAAGATAACAATTCCACCTTGCTTAGGAGAGATAGTCCCTGTTGGGAGCTATGTTGGTCAACCTTAGGAGATGAGAACTCGGCCGTGGCGTGTCAGACGAAACAAGGTCTCTGACACAGTTGATCCTTCATTCAGGCGTACTGGCGTAGAAGGAGTACTTTGATTATGCACTTTGAGGCTCGAACACCTTTGGAGACGCAATCAATGTTCTTTCGATGTTCAACAGTCAAAAGAATTGCCATCTTTATTTTAAAGGCAAAAAACTTTTTAACAAGTAAATTCATTTTTGTTTTATTTCAAGAATCATTAATCATGTTAACAACGTCGTTCTGTAAAGCTAAAACAAATAAGAATTACAAACAAAAGCACAAGGGCTCAAATTTTATTGATAGGATGGAAATCAGCCAAGCGCGTGATTCCAAAGAGTATTTAAAAAGTTAGAAAATGGTAATTTATAGGGAAAAGGGCTACGTTGAAACATAATGACCACTATCCTTCTACCAACTTTGAATTCTGGGAATCCTGAGCTTCTGTCGAAGATGACCTTGACTGGAGTTTTCTGACAGATGATGTAACTGCTGCTGCTGAGGGACTTGCCTCTGTTGAACATAGTTACTTGCCATTATCCCTAATTTTTGCCTGGATTGTACTATGATGTTTCCAATCCATCGGGATGATTTTTTTTGCTTTGTCTCTAACTTTTGCCTGGACCACCCTTTCGGGTTTTCAATCCACCGAGACGTTTTTTTTAGTTTAGGCGAAGTATTTCTTGACTACATCAACATTTGTGGGGTAGTCAAATTCCTCTCCGTCCATGGTTGCAAGTCTCAAGGCTCCGTCTGAGAAAGCATTCGTGACCACATAAGGGCCGTCATAATTCGGAGTCCATTTTCCCCGAGAATCAGTGAGAAAAGATTGTATCTTTTTGAGCACGAGGTCTCCTTTCCTGAAGATGCGGGGTCGAACCTTTTTGTCGAACGCCCTCTTCATTCTCTGTTGATACAGCTGACCATGGCATAGTGCCGTGATTTGCTTTTCCTCGATCAGATTCAGTTCGTCGTGTCGGCTATGACACCATTCAGCTTCGGTGAGCTTAGCGTCCATCAATACCCGGATTGATGGGATCTCTACTTCGATGGGGAGCACTGCCTCCATGCCATACACTAGAGAGAAAGGGGTTGCCCCTGTTGAAGTGCGGACAGATGTCCGATAACCGTGAAGAGCAAAGGGTAGCATCTCGTGCCAGTCTTTGTAAGTTACAACCTTTTTTTGAACGATCTTCTTGATGTTCTTATTGGCCGCTTCTACCGCTCCGTTCATCTTGGGTCGGTAGGGAGATGAGTTATCGTGTTCAATCTTGAACTCAACGTACAACTCTTTCATCATCTTGTTGTTCAAGTTAGATCCATTATCAGTAATGATCTGGCTCGGAACACCATAACGGCAGATGATATTATTTTTGATAAATCGGACCACCACTTGTCGGGTTACATTAGCGTATGACGCTGCTTTGACCCACTTGGTGAAATAGTCAATGGCTACCAGGATGAACCGATGTCCGTTTGAAGCCTTAGGTTCGATCAAGCCAATCATGTCGATTCCCCATATGGAAAAAGGCCACGGGGAAGAAAGAACTTTGAGATGTGATGGCAGTACATGAATTTTTTCGGAGTATATCTGACACTTGTGACACCTCCTCATGTACTTGTAGCAGTCGGATTCCATGGTCAACCAGTAGTACCCTGCTCGAAGAATCTTTCTCGCCATCGTGTGTTCGTTGGCATGAGTTCCAAAGGATCGTTCATGAATTTCTTTCATAAGCATGTCTGCTTCTGGTCTGTCTACGCATCAGAGCAAAACCATGTCAAAATTTCTCTTATAGAGAGTGTCACCGCTCAAGAAAAAGTTTCCAGCCAATCTTCTGAGGGTTTTTCTGTCTTTTCTGAGTGCCCTAGATGGGTACTCTTGTTTCTGAAGGAAGCATTTGATATCGTGATACCAAGGTTTGTCGTCTATGACTGCTTCAATTGTGAAGATGTATGCGGGCCGTTCAAGGCGCACGATGTCAATCTTAGGTATGTCATTCCATTGACATACACTAATCATGGAAGAGATAGTGGCTAATGCATCAGCCATGTGATTCTCCTCACGAGGGATATGATGAAACTCAACTCTGTTGAAGAAAGGTAGCAACCTTCTTGCACAGTCTTTGTAAAGAATCAATCCTGATTGGTATGTGTTCCAATCTCCTTTTATCTGATTGATAACCAGGGCTGAGTCGCCGTATACGTCCAAGTTTTTGATCCTTAAATCAATCGCTTCTTCGAGACCCATAATACAAGCTTCGTATTCGACCTCGTTGTCGTACATTTGAATGTAAGTCTGGCAGTGAAAGGAATGTGGGTACCCTGAGGGGTAACAATGATTGCCCCAATTCTGTTTCCATAATGATTAACTGCTCCGTCAAAGATAAGTCCCCATTGGGAACCCGGTTCTGGCCCTTCACTGGGTAGCGGTTCATCGCAGTCTTTCATTTTTAGATACATGACATCTTCGTCTGGGAAGTCAAACCCGACTGATTCCTGATCGTCAATTGGTTGATGAGCCAAATGATCGGCTAAAATACTTCCCTTAACGGCTTTCTGAGTGTGGTACTCTATGTCATATTCTGATAACAACATCTGCCAACGTGCAATCCTTCCCGTAAGAGCAGGTTTTTCAAAGACATACTTGATTGGATCCATTTCGGAGACCAACCAAGTAGTATGACGAATCATGTATTGGCGAAGACGTTTGGCTGCCCAAGCCAAAGCACAACAAGTTTTCTCGAGCATCATGTATCGAGTTTCACAGTCGGTGAATTTCTTGCTTAGATAGTAAATGGCAGACTCTTTCCTTTTGGTTTCGTCTTGTTGGCCAAGTACACATCCCATTGAGTCCTCTAGGACTGTGAGGTAAATAATCAGTGGCCTTCCTTCCACTGGAGGTGATAGAATCAGAGGATTCAATAGATATTCCTTGATACTGTCGAAAGCGGTTTGGCAATCTTCTAACCAAACGCAGTCCTGGTTCTTTTTGAGTAACTTGAAAATCGGCGCACAAGTGGCAGTCATAAGGAATATAAATCTGGAGATGTAGTTCAAACGTCCCAGGAATCCTTTGACTTGTTTTTCAGTTTTCGAAGAAGGCATTTCTTGAATGGCCTTGACCTTGTCAGGATCAACTTCAATCCCTTTCTGGCTGACGATGAACCCTAGTAGTTTCCCTGAACGGACACTGAAGGTGCATTTGTTAGGATTCAAGCAGAGCTTGAATTTTCTTAGACGTTCGAACAATTTTGACAGATGTTCAACGTGCTCACTCTTTGTTTTTGATTTTGCAATCATATCATCGACATATACCTCTATCTCTTTGTGTATCATGTCATGAAACAGAGTAGTCATGGCCCTTTGATAGGTTGCCCCAGCGTTCTTCAAACCGAATGGCATTAACTTGTAACAAAAGGTACCCCATGAGGTGATGAACGATGTTTTATCCATGTCTTTCGGCGCCATTTTGATCTGGTTATAGCCCGAGAATCCATCCATGAAGGAGAAAACTTTGAACTTTACTGTACTGTCTACCAGAATGTCAATGTGCGGTAAAGGAAAGCCGTCCTTTGGACTTGCCTTGTTCAGATCTCTGTAGTCGACACACATTCTGACCTTTCCGTCCTTTTTGGGAACGGGTACAATGTTGGCTAACCATTAAGGATATTCTCATGTGGCGAGGAAACCTGTGTCAATCTGTTTCTATACTTCCTCCTTGATTTTGATGGCCATGTCTGGATGAGTCCGTCTCAACCTTTGCTTTACCGGCGGACATTCTGATCTCAATGGTAGATGATGTTCCACGATGCTGGTATCCAACCCTGGCATATCCTGATAGGACCAAGCGAACACATCGGGGAATTCTTTGAGAAGCTTTATCAAACTCTCTTTGGCAGTTGGACTGAGCAGTGCCCCAACCCTGATTTCTTTTCTCTCCTTTTCTGAACCCAAGTTTACCGTTTCCAATGGCTCTTTGTGAGGTTCAATGGACCTTTCCTCTTGTTTGAGTAATCGTGAGATCTCTTCTGGAATTTCGTTGTCATCTTCTTATTCAGCCTCGAATACCGGGAACTCAAAGTTGGGAAAAGGCATCGGATCGTATGTTTCAATGGAGTTTAAAACAAGCAATCTGCATGACATGATGATTCGTGATTAGAAGAGATAGAGAAAATGCAAGTGTGTGCAGTGTATTTATTTTATTACTGCTTGTTTTTATTTGAATTGTTTTTTAGGATTACCATTTTCTGAGAAAAGCAAAAAGAGAAAATAGCAATTAATGCAGAAATTACAGAACGACGTTATTTTATTAATGAACAAGTCGATCCTTGAAACTATAGCCCTATAAAACAAAACTCTGTCGCTTCGGGCAAAGCGAAGAGGGAAAATTTACAGAAAGCGAGCCCTATCAAAACATCTGTTTCACCTGAGCGGGGTGAAAGGTTAAAAGATGGTAATTACTTTGACTAATGAACGACCTTCGGAACATCGACAGCAACCCACTGGCGGCGAAATCCTCGGTGAATCACAAAGTCTGGTACCTTCCTTGATTTATCTTTAGAAATGACGCTGATTTCTGGTGGATCAGGATCATTGGAATCTGTTTCCCAGGCAGAATTATCGTAGGAGAATTCCTCTGTTGCATTTTGCATAGCATTTGTACTCTTAGATGTATCTCCCCATCCAGTAGGCTGGATGTCTTCGAACCTGATACGAGAGCTTTCGGGCACAGTGTACTTGACCATATAGTCGTATTTTCCACTTGGTTCTCCCAGAGTATCCCAAACTTCTTTGGAACTGGAGGAGTCATCCCTCTCGATGACGTTGACCTCGGGAAAAGCATAGTGGATGAATTCAAGTCCTGCAAACGTTGTGAATTCATCTTCATGTTGAGTAGTTTCCGAATAACCTGAGTGTTGATCCCATGACATGGTGGGGACACAGGTATTCTGTTCAATGATGGTCAGCTGATTTTCATTGTTCGGTTGACCCTCTTGCCCCAAGTTTCCTGGATAAGGTTGCCACATTGGCAGACCATCCATTGGGCCATAGTAGTTGTGGTCAAAGTTGTCTTTCATCAGAGTGTCCTCCTTTAATGAATTTGGCGGAGCACGGCATCCTTCCGGATCATAATCTCCATATATCATTTCGACATCTGACTGTGGTATAAATCTCGGACTCTGTGCGGGATAGAAAACTGGCGTAGGCACCTCTTCCTGAGACATATAACCGTCCTCATTGAGATAGGACTTCCATTCTTCACCCATGTCAGAGGAATCTTCCTCATTGATAGCATGAACTGCCTGAGGCACTGGGTGAAGAAAACCTCCACTGTGGAAGAAGTTTTGAATGGGATGAAGACTTTCGTCGTTGGCAGCTGTCTGGGTACAGGTTACAGAAAAACCAAGACCCTTCTTTGTTTTATTGTCAATAGGAATGACAAGATGTCCCCATCCGGTTGTATCGGTACTCTCGACCGCTTTAATAACATCTTGGTATGAGGAAATCGAGGTTCCTCCTCTTGATTGATTGTCCTTGCTCACCGACAGTGCTTGGAACTGAGTTCCAATAACCTCCTCGGGTTCTATACCAGTAGATGATGACAAGTTGCTTACAAGCAAGGCTTGTTCCCCACAAACGGTGACAATTTGATTGTTCTTGACGAACTTTAGCTTTTGGTGGAGGGTTGAAGTAACCGCTCCAGCCTGATGTATCCAAGGTCTTCCTAATAAACAACTGTACGTTGCCCGGATGTCCATGACCTGGAAAGTGACTTAGAAAGTGTGAGGACCAATAGTTATGGGAAGATCAACTTCGCCGATAACCGTTTTTCTGGATCCATCGAATGCTTTGACGACAACCTCGCTGATTCTCATCGGAGGTCCTTTGTGCATCAAAGTGGACTTTGGCATAACATTCAGGGCTGACCCTGGGTCTACCAGTACGCTGGCTAAAGCATCGTCCTGGCAGTTAATTGTGATATTGAGCGCCATGTTATGACGACGACCCTCTTCAGGTAATTCCTCATCAGTAAATCCCAAATTGTTACAGGAAGTGATGTTAGAGACAATACTATCAAACTGTTTGGTTGTTACATCCTGTTCCACAAAGGCTTGCTCCAAGACTTTCTGTAGAGCCTCCCTGTTCGCTTCTGAACTGAGTAACAGTGATAACACAGAGATCTTTGAAGGAGTCTGTAATAGTTGATCAACAATGTTGTATTCACTCCTTTGGATGAGCTTCAGCATCTCATCATTGTTTTTTGAAAGGTCGGGATTACTGGATTGACCAACTGGTGGATCAGGAGCTTCTGTCTGAAGTTCCTTTTCTTTGTTAGGTTCCCCAACCCCTCGGTTGAAGATTCTACCACTCCGTGTTACTCGAATGATGTCTGCGATATTCACGACGGAGGGTAATGGAATTTCCTTTCCATTTTCAATGGTTGTTGCACCGTATTTGTAAGGAATAGCCTTAGTTGATTCATACGGTAATGGTCCCGGCAGATAGATAACTATGGGAGCCTTCTGATTTTTCTAACCATCGTAAGTAATCTCGATCCATTCCCGGTTGGGAACTTTAGATTCGTCAAGTAGAGGGATGATGGCAAAAACATCCCTGGTCCTGTGATGACCAGAGATGGTGACAACATCCTCAACTTGATCGGCAAGGTAGTTCGGCGTCCAGTTGATGGGTCCAGAACCCGGATATGGACGAATTTCTCCACGATCCACCTGACCCTGAAGAGCCGCTCGCACAAGGTAACACCCTTGGTTACTTTCCGAACAGACGCTACAACGGTCATAATTGTGTAGTGGCACCTGACCACGCCCACTTTGAATACAATGTAACCTCACTAGGTTAGCTTCCACTGATCGGAGATCCTGACTCTGACGCCGAGTAGGATTCCTGTTACTGATACTAATTTGCTGAGTATCTTCATCCATATAAATTGGCATCCACCAGTGATTTAACAAGTGCTGGAGTGCCTCCTGGACAAGGGTACAACCTCGATCGTTTTCGCAACCTGCTTTACAGCTTTGATAGTCATGTGATATTAAGAATCCGAGTCGGACCTGCTCAGCGTGTAATTCTACCACGTTGGTATTCATCACGCGAATATCGAAGATCTGAACCATGTTGATCTGATAAGGGTTCCTATCATGGTAGTCTTGGATCCATCCAAGATCCATCTGATACTGGAGGGCCTCTTGTATGAAAGAGCATCCCTGTTTGTTTACCGAGCAAGTCAGACAGGAACTGTAATCGTGCCGCGGCAGATTATGATATTGGCTTTGCCTTGAGTGCATTGCCACTAGGTTGACATTCATTGCACGGATGTCGTGGTTCTGAATGACGTTAGAATTCATGTAAACCATGTTAACTCCACGAACTCGATGCTCTTGGATCCATCTGAGATCCATTTGTTCCTGTAGAGCTGCTTGCACCACAGAACATCCCTGGTTGTCTTTATAGCAGATATCACACTGATGATAGTTATGAGGTGGCACATGGCCATATCCACTCTGTCTACAATGCATCTTGACCAGATTAGTCTTTAACAAGAGTACATCATGAATTTGATAGACATTGTTAGTCTCTTTCTCAATCAGATTGACTGCAACCTTCTCATGTTGAGGCAGCGGGTTCGTGAGAACATTAGGATTTGTATCCTTGAAGGATAAGACCCCGCTCCTAACAAGCTTTTGCACGTCGGACTTGAAATTGAGACAATTCTCAATGTTATGCCCGGGACCTCCTTGGTGGTAAGGGCAAGTTTGATCCACCTTAAACCAAAAAGGAGGATTTTCTGGTACTGTAAGAGGGGATTTAGTCTGAACGTGCCCTTTGGCTAGCAGTAATGGAAATAACTCTGCGTATGATATGGGTATAGGATCAAATCCTGGTGGCCGCGTTGTACGGTTGTTGTTATATGGAGGACGAGACTGCTGAAGAGGCTGTTGTGTCCTTTGTTGATCAGGTTGGCTCTGGGCAACCTGAGGTTGATACGTGGGAATGGACGCAGGGTTGATAGCAGGAGTCACAGCTGCTACCAGTTGATAACGTCCCCTTTGCTTTCCGAGAGAGATATTCCCAATATCTTGCTCTTTTTTCTTAGGGAGAGCACTACCGTATTTTTTATTACCGCTCGTCGATCCAGTGTCTTTTACCAAACGTCCTTCTCGGACGGCTTCCTCAAGACGTACACCCATGCCCACCATCTCGGTGAAATCACTGGGCGCACTGGCAACCATTCGGTCATAGTAAAATGAGCTTAGGGTCTTTAAGAAGATCTTTGTCATCTCTTTTTCCTCAAGAGGTGGACAAATTTGAGCGACAATTTCACGCCACCTTTGAGCATACTCCTTAAAGGTTTCCTTGTCCTTTTGCGACATTGATCGGCGGAACAACGGCTTCTATTGAGATTCCCTGATCTTCAGTGATCGGCGGAGCATATCCTTCCGGGATATAGTTAACAGGCATGCCCCAAGGACGATTTTTCGGCATTTGATACCTAGGATCGGACTTTTCCACGATGGGCGTTGAGGTGATCTCTGAGATCACAGTTCGTTGTAGCTGAGCTTCTGCCATGGCTTGCATGTTGTTACGAAGCTTTCTCATATCCTCTCTCAGAGCGTCGATCTCTTCTTTCAACTCTCTATTTTCTTCCTCAAGATCATCCATCCTTTTCTGATGATTGGCCCGAGTATTATACGAATGAGACAGTTTCACTCTAGAACCGAGACACAAACGTGAGATTCGTAGGGAAGAAGAATATGCGATGTGAGAATGATGAATGCAATGATTATATTAATTGTTTTTTGGTTTAATCAAAATAAACTTCGACAATTAGATTGCAAATATCAAACAGTGGGGAAACCCCTTTTTATTGAATTCAAAGGATTACAGAAATGGAAATACAGTGGATTACATGGTGCAGAAACAGAAACCTACACTAATGGGTCCCGAGTCCTCTCTGAAGAGAAATCGGGTGCTGATTCTGGTATTTTTCTTTTCTTTGACCGGGGCTCTTGGGCCGTTGTCGGGTTGTCATTCCTTTTCCAGGTGAAAGGAGTGAGCAAATTCCTCTGGTCCTCTTGATTCTCTACATCACGTTGCTCCAAAATTTCAATCAGAGCATCGTTTTCTTTTAGTAATTGTTGTATTTTGATGCACTCTACGTCGAGGGTGCGGTACTTGTTCTTCCAAGACCTCCTCTCCCGCTGAACTTTGTTGAGAGTAACCTGAAGCTTTTCAGTTTCCTTCATGAAGTACATGACAGATTCCCTTGGCGGAAGAATTCCGTAACGAGGATAAGGCATCTTCAACTTGAGAGCTCTAGTTTGTACCCAATGGAGATAAGGCTCCACCGAGACACAGTTCGATTTTCCTAGAGACTCTCGTCCTTTCTTATGAACCTGTTTCCAAGCATGCACTATTTCCATCTTTAGTGCTCTGTCATTTTCTCCTTCTTTGAAGAAAAGACCTTCCAGATGAACACCCCGTGGGACGTGTCTCATCGGGTATCCAAATTGACGGCGAACCAATACCAGATGGTAGTTGATTCCTCCTTTAGTTCCTATGAGGGGTACGTTGGGGAAGTTTCCACAACAGTCAATGATTCTGATTCCCTCATAAATCTTATTGCACCAATCTATATCAGAGTTGGTAAGAGACATGATCTTCTGCGACCAACGTAAGGCACTCTTGCAGTCCCAAAAAGCAGCAGACTTGGGCAAGTGGGAGATAAACCATTTGTAAAGCAAAGGTACACAGCATTTGATCTCCCCTCCGCTGTACAAATTTCCCAAGTGTACAGAATGATACGCATCTGCGAGCAAAGTCGGCACAGGGTTTCCAATAAGAAAAACCTTAATGGAATTGATATCAATGAAGTTATTGATGTTGGGAAACAAAAATAACCCCTAGGTGAGCAAGACAAAGATGCTTTCAAAAGCAGTCACATTTCCTATACTGGCAAAATACAGGGCTTTCTTTGTCAAGAACTGGGCTGGCAAACCTTGGATGCCACCCTTAGTGGTTATGTGAGTCCTGACCTCAGACTCGTCCAAGTGAATTGCTCTTGCAATGATCTGATTCTTTGGAATTTATTCCAGTCCAGAAAATGGAGCTCGGTCAGTGATATGTAGATCGATCAGATGAGAATACTCCTCCAGCGTTGGTGCGAGCTAGTAATCCGGGAATGTGAAACAGTGATAAACCGGATCATAAAACTGAATGAGCGCATCCATGATTCCCTCAATCACATTGACTCTTAACAGTGGTAGCAGAGCTCCGTGTTTGGCTCTGAAAGCCTCAGGGTTAGTGATCATCCTCGCTAACCTTCTCAAATCCTCTAACTTTGGAACCTTGAAGGTATACGTATGGGTTCTCCTTCTACCGAAATCCATTAGTGCAATCCTTTTCTCTGATATTTGCAATCACAATCTTAGTTTAATTTGAAAAACAGAGAGACTAGAAGAGAAATTTTTTGAATGTTTTAATGTTTTTTAAATGAATGCATGAATGCAGCACACAAAAACATAGAAAAAACATGGGGTCAAAGGGTCGTTGTCATGAAGTCAAGGCTCTACCCATCCCCAAAGGTTTATGCTAGGGTGATTTTTGTACCTGTACTCATTATCATCAGCTCCTCCCAGGAAAGCAAAACAATAAGCGGATCACCAGCGAGTTGTAGAGCAATCTTAGAGTAAGTGGCATTCACCGAGAATAGATCACCAGCCTCAAATGAGGGTAGTATCGCGTAACAACTATTTCCAATAGTTTCCGCACTACGAAAGGGTTTGGCTCCTCAGCTTCTCAGACTTAACAATCGGCTCATTATCTAGGTGAGAGAATGGGTTACATTGGTCAGCCTCCACTGAGGTTGATGGTCGACCTCGTCGCCATCACTTATCTTAAGTGTATACTCAGTCTTTCCACATGCGACATCACACGCATTCCCATTAGCCGAAAAATAAACATGTATAGCAATTAGGAAAAGCAGTATATATATTTGTCCTAAACATCCTAGACCTTTAAAGCTATGAATCCTAAGTTCCTGACAGAAATGGGTTCCCCGGCGGAAGCCCCAATCTGTGGTATTCAAAGGGAGATCGTGCCCAGATCTAACTTTGGACGCTACCCCACGGTGGGCGCCATTTTTCTGTAGCGAGCGATTTTGGACGCGGTTTTTAAGCGCTGGTCGCTCTCTGCAGTTTGAGCTTACTACAGGTCGATTCATTTTTTATCCTATTAAAGCTGATGAAGGAAGGGAAATAGATGTCTCCAATTAACCCTGCTTGCATACTGAATTTAAACAGCGGCCTGTTAGGTTACGGATGCCATCAATGTGGGGGGCCCTTGTACTGGTTATTTGTATTTTTCGCCAATACGGTTTTCTTTCTTTCTAGGACTTTCTAGCGGGGAACAAGGATTAGGATGTTAGGACTGATGCTTTTGATGAGAGTATGGGATTTTGGGTTTTTGTTTAGTGTGCTCGCTAAAATTTTTCTTTCAATCTTATGCCTACGTATTCCCGTTTACCGAAACAGGGAAATCAGAGCATTCGTAGTTCCTCCTATTCTATGGGAGGAAATGGGCGTTTTTGGTGTCTTGTTCAAAGCCCAAGACGTGAAGCGAAAGGTGGTTTGTATCTTGTTCAAAGCCCAAGATATGAAGCTGAAAAGTCTATTTGTATCTTGTTCAAAGCCCAAGATATGAAGCTAAAGGTGTTGACTTTAGAGAGAATTTGTCATCTCAAAAGAGGGAGTTGTATGTCATAACTGTTTATAAAGGAGAATTACTTTAACCGGGATACGCGGATCCGACAATGCCATAATTTCCTTTATAGGGGATTTTAACCTGAAGGAGAAGACTTTAACTCAGTGTAGAGCAATGCTATCTTTCCTTAGGAATTTCTCATGCTAAAAGAGGGACAGTGACATGGATGTAGATGATCCAGAGGCTTGCCGCTTACAGCAATTAGATGAAGGGGAAGGAGTTGTTGATGTTTGTGTACTGTGAACGAGGCACAGCTTTGATGCTAAAAGGTTGATTGGACCAACCAATGATTTTCTTATACAAAGCCTAAGAGGAGGCTATTATGTGTCTCGTACAAAGCCCGAGAGAGAGGCTAAAAAGGTTGACTCTACAGGAGAGTGATTTATACTCAACAAGAGAGTGTTTTTGTATCTCGTACGAACTCGGAGATGGAGGCTGAAATTTGTTTGGCTCAATAAGAACCTTTTTGTATCTCGTATAAAGCCCGAGATCGAGGCGAAAGGGTGATTGACTCAATGAGGGAGTCTCTTATGTGTCTCGTACAAAGCCCGAGAGAGATGCTAAACGTTGTTTGACTCCGCTGGGGAGAATCGTTGTAAAAAGCCCAAGAGGAGGCTATGGTTACTGTTTCAGTTAAGTGACAGGTCCAGTATACTGATTTTAAAGCGAAAATAATTTCTTATATGAGCAACACTATACTCATGGATTTGATTCAAGGATCCGGGTTATTCCTGTTCTTTAAGGAAGCGGGAAATCCGAAGGGTATTGACACTGTCCGAGTCTACGGGTTTCCTTCCTATTCTTGAAGGGGTCACTTGAGAATGTCTTTGAGACTCAAGGAGATTAGACTGTCCAAGTCTGGAGTTTCGTCTTTTGTACTATGCTTTGAGAAACAGTAGTAGACTCTTTGAAAGGACTGATCTATACAGATGATTAAGTTATGTTCCTATACCTCTAAGAGGTCGTCGGGACAATTTGTACGAAGCCCAAGAGGAGGCTGGAAACTTTTAAGAAGCCGATGGGTCCTTGTACGAAGCCCAAGAGGAGGCTATCATTCCCGGAGGAAGAGATCATTATACGAAGCCTAAGAGGAGGCTGTGAATACTTCTAAGAAGCCGTAAGGTCCTTGTACTAAGCCCAAGATGAGGCGGGGGTGCTTTTAGGAAGCCCGTGGGTCCTTGTACGATGCCCAAGAGGAGGCCGATTGCTTTTAAGAAGCCGATGGGTCCCCAAACCCCGAGAAATTCAAGGCAAGCTATTCACAAGGAATAGATCAAGTCAGGAAAGTTCGAGAATTTGGAAGAAACTCAAGAGATGCCATTCACGGAGAAAAGATCATCTCTGGGGAATAGAGTTTCTCGACAAGTGCTTTTAAGAAGCCTGTGGGTCCCCAAACCCCGAGAAATTCAAAGCAATCCTATTCATCGAGAATAGATCAAAGTCAGGAAAGTTCGAGAATTTGGAAGAAACTCAAGAGATGCCACAGAGAAAAGATCATCTCTGGAGAATAGAGTTTCTTTGACAACTTCTATGAGTGACAGTTTATGAAAGGGTTCACAGAGAATGCTGCCTTTCATGTCTCCATATTGTTTAACCCCAAGAGGAGGGAAGACTGTGTCTGGTAATCCTATGGAGATCTAGTTTAGACTATTTCTAAGAGTGATCAACGGGCTTTATGCTAGACGTAGTTGCCGGGGAAACTCTAAATATCTATACTATTATTACACAGTTGATATGAGTTTATGAAAGAAGACTAACAGTGAAACAGCCCCACAATACAGTTATATGTATATGAAAGCGGTAAATGAAAGCAATAACCACTTACTCGGTTGTAGAGCTTCCATGCTGTTTGGTTAGTTGTTCAACAAAGAAAGATTGAAAACAATAGTATATTCAAAATCAAAGGAGAAAGTGCTTTGAAAAAGAAAGATTTGGGGCTTACAGCTTAAGGAGAGGCCCAGGGTTTTATCAGTGAGCGTACTGTTTGAGTTTGTACATAGGGACTTATACAAGTGACTGAGGCCCAAACTGTTTTCTGTACAAAGGGGTTGGGTCTTACACTCTAATAGAAGCCCAAAAAGTTAAAAAGAAAAAGAATGGGGCTTATAACACGAGGGTAGGCCCATTTGATTTTTCCATTTAAAATGGCGATCGCGCCGAGGTTTTCTTTTAACGCAGAGGAACTTATACAATAACTGAGACCCAAAATGTTTTGGTTAAAAGGGGATTGGGTCTTACACTCTATTAGAGGCCCAAAAGTTTTGAATGGGTCTTATAACTCGAGGAGAGGCCCAAGGTTTTTTTGAAAAGGCGACGATTGCGCCGTTTGTTTTTTACGGTATCGGGACTTATACAATCACTGAGGCCCAAAAATGATTTGGTCAAACAAGGGATTGGGTCTTACACTCTATTAGAGGCCCAAAATGTTTTGAAAATGATTTGTGAGGGTTAAATTAATCCAAAACCCTAATTTGTTTTCAAAAATGTATTTAATTGAATAAAAATTCAATTAAAATGATCAAAATTGTTTTACATATGAAAAACAAATTGTGATCTTGGATTAATGCTTCAAAAATTAAGTATTGACCTACAAAATAATTAGAAGGCATTAAAAATTGCAAAATCAATGTAGAAAAAATATTTAAAATGTCAAAAACAATTAAAATATTAATTCTTTGAAAATATATCAATTATATGAAATAAATAATATTTTTGGGATTTTTTGGGAAAATAAAATATTTTAACATTTTTTTGAATTATTAAAAAAAGAATCAACTCAAAATCATTAAAACTCAGAGAGAAATTAATTTTTGAATCAATTAAATAAAAATCACAAAATTCAAATATTTAAATTTTGAAAAAAGGCGCCAAGAACACACCAAGAACACGCACGTGTTCTGGGCTTGGCCAGATTTGCATTTTCTCTCCAGTCTGACTGAATATTTGATTATAACATGCAATTCAAATATCATTATGCTCGTCTCAACCTCACGGTCATGTCTATGTCAATTAATTTCATTTAAATTAAACATATAACAAGAAATCATGAAAAATCCTCAAGAACCCTAATTTCTGCATGAAGGCTAGGATTTTTGATACATGATTCAAACAATGCAATTAATTGAGGGGAAACATTTCATGCATGATTATGAACATATGGCCAAATTATTGTGCAGCAAAAATTGCATGGATCATAGAGTTAGAAGAGCTCATGCTTACCACTTGCAGCTGGTGATCGTGATTTGTGTTGGAGGTGTTACAGCTAGGTTCCAATGATCTGGATAGCTTCCCTAGGTGCCATGGAGTGTGTATGAATGCTTGGAATGGATTGAAATGGTTTGGAATTGAGGATGGCACCTCAACTGCAAAACTGTCATGAACTTGAGCAATTGGCTGGTGATTTTGTGAAATCAGTGTTCCAGATGTTATGTGAGTGTTTGGATCACTTCTATATGATGTATGTGAGGTGTGTGAGTGATTGGATTGATTGGAAAAGCTCTCAAACTCAAAACCCGATAGTGACTTGCCTTAGAAGGCAAACTTTGAGTGAAAGAAGAGATTTTGAGGAAAGAATCTGTTTGATGGCTTTGGTGTACTCAAACTGATCACAATTGAGCTCTATTTATAGTAGAGCAAGTTTGTTTTGCAAGGAATAGTGAATGGCAACTGCTGAGTAGGTTTGTTCAATGTTGGCCAATGGAAGTTCAAGTCTCCTCTAGCAATTGACTAGAGGTTAGGGCACAGGCTGCTGGTTCCCTTGGTCTTGGATAAGTCTTGACTGAATTCAAATGAAAATGGCTCAGTCCATGCCACCTTGATGCTTCCATTGAATGCTCCAATCCAAATTTGGAGTCTTGTCCCTATTTTGGTAATTCTAGGTTCAACATGCTTTTTCTTATTCCAAGGACTTTGGAGGCTTGGCTCAGTGATTGTCCCCTTTAGATTCAATCCTCAGATGTGTCCAAGTGGATAGGAGCATTTGGATTTGGCTGATTTTGGCAAATCAACCAAAAATGCAAATTCTGCATTGCCTTGACAGATTTCAACATGGCAACTTGACAATGTCATAACTTATAGCCCAAATGGAATTTGGCAATGTTCTTGGCCATTTTGGAAAGCCTTTACATGATACAACAACTGTTTGAACATGTTTGGTTTTGATCTCTTTTGAATCCAAGTGAAAAATCCCCCTACATTTGGCAAAAAGTGAAGACAGATTTGGACTTAAAATCCAAGTGTTGGAAAATGTGACATTTTCATTTTTCAGCCATTTTGATCACTCCATAACTCAAAATCCTTAATGAATTGGAATGACTTGTAGTTGAAGTTTTTGTAGAGGGTAATGAGGGCTACAAATCCATATTTTGATGAAGAAAAATGGCTTTGTGGTTTAGGAGTTACGATCCTCCAAAGTTGGTACCCTTGTCACTTTATTTTTAACTTAGAAAATTTTCTAAGTTTTTATGGTTACCCCTTTTACAAGTTATCCAACTTTTCTTGATTTTTCTTGATGAATTATGATTCAAATCACACATTAACATCATTTTAGGGTTAACCATGGAGTATATTAGGTTGTGTTTTGGATCATTGGCTTGTGCCCAGATGAAAATTTTCCATCTGGAGGCCCTGGTCGACCAAAACCCTAATTTGGTGACACTGTCGATCTTGAGGCTTGATCCACCTAGAAGGGAGCAGCTTTGTGCTTAATCCTTGGAGTGGGAGTCCTTTTGATCCATTGTGGATGTTTGAGAGGTTTAGACAAGTTAAAGATCATGTCATTCCTTGATTGACCCTTTGTCTAAAGCTCTGAGAGGACTTGAAACCCTAATTTTGATTGTAGTGGATGCTCACCCATCTTTGGGGAGACTGATGAAATATGATGGTTCCCCCATATTGTGATGATGATTTGCACAATGATGGGAAATCTTAGTGGTCAAAATTTGGGGTATGACAAGGGACAATTTGTACGAAGCCCAAGAGGAGGCTATCTTCCCGGAGGAAGAATCATTATACGAAGCCTAAATGGAGGCTATGAAAACTTCTAAGAAGCCGACGGGTTCTTGTACAACTCCCAAGAGGATGCGGGAATGCTTTTAGGAAGCCTACGGGTCCTTACACTAAGCCCAAGAGGAGGCTGATGAACAGTTCCAGAAGGGGTTTCACATGGAACAATTCCTTCTGTATATGAACTGTTCACGGGGAAATTCCTTAGATCTAGTTATCTAATGTTGATGTAAGGAGGCGAGGTTTTGTCTAGTTCTAGACGTAGTTGCTGGGGAAACTCTAAATATCTATACTATTATTACACAGTTGATATGAGTTTATGAAAGAAGACTTACATGGAAACAGCCCCACAGTACAGTTATATACATATGAAAGCCATAAATGAAAGCGGGTAAACACTTACTCGATTGTAGAGATTCCATGCTGTTTGGTTAGTTGCTCAACAAAGAAAGATTTAAACAACAGTATATTACATAATCAAAGGAGAAAGTGCTTTGAAAGTAAAATTGGGGCTTACGGCTCAAGGAGAGGCCAAGGGTTTTATCAGTGATCGCACTGTCGTTTTGTACAGAGACTTATACAAGTGACTGAGGCTCAGGAATGGTTTTCTGTACAAAGGGGATGAGTCTTACACTCTCTCAAGAGGCTCAAAAAGTATTAAAGAAAAGAAATGGGGCTTATAACACGAGGGTAGGCCCAAGGGTTTGATTTTTCAACTGGCGATTGCGCCGAGGTTTTCTTTTAACGCAGAGGGACTTATACAATATCTGAGGCCCCAAAAGATTTTGGTTAAAAGGGGATTGGGTATTACACTCTATTAGAAGCCCAATGATTTATTTATGTACAAGTGGTGGGGCTTACAGCTCAAGGAGAGGCCCAGGGTTTTGCTAAAAAAGGGCGACGATCGCGCCGTTGTGTCTGAAAATACAATGGGACTTATACAATGACTGAGGCCCAAAAAGTGGTGTATTTACAATGGGGATGGGTCTTACACTCTAATAGAGGCCCATAAGTGTTTGAAAATGTTTGTTAGAGTGAAGATCAACAAAAACCCTAATTTCATCATTTTTTTAATGTAATTATTTAAAGAAAATTAATAAAAAATGATGAAAATGCCAAATAACTTTGAATAAACAAATTGTGATTTTGGTTTTAAGTTTGAAAAATGAGGTTTTAATCACATGATGAATTAAAACTCACTTGGTTTTGATTTTCAAAGTAAATATTCATTTTTAAATGTTTAAAACAATTAAAAAAGGGATTTATTCACAAAAATACTAATTATATTAAATAACTAATATAAACTTTATTTTTTTTGTGGAATAAAATATTTTAACATTTTTGTGATTTTTTGCAAAAAGAACCAATAAAAAAATAATTAAAATTGAAGGAGTTATTAATTTTCCAATTAATTATTAAAACATGAAAATATTGGAAAAATAGCAAAAATGTGAAAAAACACAAAATAGCATGGGCGGGATTTGAACCCATGACCTCAAGGTTATAGGGCGCGCGCCTTACCACTGGGGTGGTGATACATCCATTACTTGAAGTGAAACCACAAATATACAAGGCTTGTCTTGCTTTCTAGGATTGGTCAAGGCAAGGCAAGGCAAGTTTTGCCAAGAAACGGGAAGGTCCATAACTTTCTCATTTCTCCATGTTTGGGGACAAAATTTATATGCATCTGGCCTAGAATTTCACAAGGAATCCAATGGTAGTGGTATTTTTTTCAGATCACACTCCCTCCTCAAAATCCGATAGGGGTTTTGAAAAAGGCCTATAATTGCATGTTCTATGCTACACTTTGATACAGGCATCAATTACATGATCAATTAGTTCAAACACAACATGTATGTCATATATAAGAGATGCATGATTAGTGGACCTCAAAACAATGCATATTTTGGAAAGTTCAAGTCATGAGGCTTACCTCCTTTTGAGTTTTTTGGAGTTTTGGTGCAATCTGTCAAGCCTCTTGTTCCAGAAATGGTTTGATGCTTTTGACACTCTCAAATGATCCCTTAGAAGCTTTTAGGATGAATGGAATCAGCTAGAACCTGCAAAAACACAAACTGGCCCTTTATTGCAAAAGGGGTTAAAATGGCCAAAATAACAACCCTCTCAAATGGTGTTCCAGATGGGGGGGAACAATTTGGTACAGTTCAAGGATGTTATTTGGAGTATGTTTGAGGTTTTATCTGGTTTGGAAAGTGACTGAATCAAGACATGGCTTGAAAAATGCACAAAAGGCATATTTTGAGGTTTTGAGAGGTGACTTTGTGATTTAAGGATTACAGGTCACTTGTGAGAGTTTGGACAGCTTATACATGACATATATGAGGTGTGTGTGTGTGTGTGATTGGTTTAGTTGGAATTGCTCTCTAGCTTAAAAACTCAGAGTTACCTTGCTAAAGAAGGTATTTTTGCCAAGAGAAAGAGATTTTGAGGAAAGCTTCTGTTTGATGGCTTTGGTGTACTCAAACTGAGCACAAATGAGCTCTATTTATAGTAGAGCAAGTTTGTTTTGGGATAATAGTGAATGGCAACCACAACAGAGGTTTGGCCAATGTTGGCAAATAAGAATCCAAGTCTCCTCTAGCCATTGACTAGAGGTTAGAGCACAGGCCTTTGGTTCCCTAGTTGTTGGATCATTCTTGACTAAATTCAGTTGCAAATAGCTCAGTCCATGCCACCTCTAAGCATCCATTAAATGCTCCAATCCAAAATTGGAGTCTTGTCCCTCTTTTAGGGATTTCTAGGTTTGGCATGCTATTTCTTGTTCCAAGGAATTTGGAGGCTTGGCTCTGTGTTTGTCCCCTTTAGATTTGATCCTCAGATGTGTCCAAGATGATGACAAGGCTTGGAATTAGGTGATTTTGCCAAATCGAGCAAAAATCCAAAATTCTGCCTAGCCTTGGCAGTTTTCAGCAAGGCATATTGCCCTTGTCATATCTCATGGCTCAAGTGGAATTTGGTGATGTTCTTGGTCATTTTGGAAAGCCCTCATATGATACAACAACTATTTGATCATAATTGGTTTTGATACTTTTTAAATCCAAGTGAAACATGTCCCCACATTTGGAAAAAAGTAAGGCAGATTCTGACTTAGTGAAAATTTCACCAAGTGTTGGAAAAAAGTAACATTTTCACTTTTTGTGATTTTGATCATTCCATAACTCAAAATCCATGATGAATATGGAGGGAGTTCAGTTTTAAGCTATTGTAGAGGGCCATGAGATCTACAAATCAAGCTTTGGATGAGGAAAAATGGTTGTGGTTTAGGAGTTATGATCCTCCAAAGTTGGTACCCTAGTCACTTTATTTCATAACTTAGAAAATTTCTAAGTTTTTTATGGTTACCCCTTTTACAAGTTATCCAACTTTCCTTGATTTTTCTTGATGAATGATGATTCCAATCGCACATTAACATCATTTTAGGGTTAAAAAACCATTTTTATGAAAAATCTCAAAAAGTCAAAGTTGACTTTTGTGCACAGTTGACTTTTTATCAGATGAATTCCAAACTGTGTGATCCTCTATGAAATCAAATCCTTGACCTAAATCAAACTTGATGGATTAATTTAATAGGTGTTATAGGGTGTATTGAATCATGTCCTAGGGTTTGGGAGCATGTCCTGGCCAAAAGTCAAAGATACAGTTGACTGTTCTCGCGAAACCCTAATTGTGGTTCAAATGAAGTTAAAACTTGTTGCTCAAGCTTCTTAGATCAATCCATTGTTGCAAATGGATCAATGTGGTGCATTAGAGACCCTCAAATCCTCTCTTGAGGTCTTGGCTCATGATTTGTCCCAAAAGTCAACTTAGGGCTGAATTAGGTCAAGAAACCCTAATTCCTGATTTTCAACGAATGCATCCCTTGAGGTTAAATTGACTTGATGATGGGGTTCATGATGTTCCTTGGAGCATCATAGGTTATGCTTTGAAGCATTGGCTTATGCCCAGAGGAAAATTTCCATCTGGAGGCCCTAGTCGACCAAAACCCTAATTTGGTGACATTGTTGATTTTGAGGCTTGATCCACCTAGAATGGAGCAACCTTGTGCTTACTTCTTGAAGTGGGTGAGCATACACTACAATCAAACTTAGGGTTTTGAGCACTCTCAGAGTCCTTAGACAAAGGATCAATCAAGGAATAACATGATCTTCAACTTTTCTAACCTCTCAAACATCCACGATGGATCAAGAGGACTCCCACATCAAGAATCAAGCACAAGGTTGCAGCATCCCAAGTGGATTAAGCCTCAAGATCGCCAGTGTCACCAAATTAGGGTTTTGGTCGACCAAGGCCTCCAGATGGAATTTCTCCTCTGGGCATGAGCCAATGCTTCAAAGCACAACCCAAGATACTCCAAGGCACCTCTTGGACCCAATCATCAAGTCAATTTAGCCTCAGGGGATGCATTTACCAAAAATCAGGAATTAGGGTTTCTTGACCTAATTCACCCCTAAATTGACTTTTGGGACAAAACATGACCCAAGACCTCAAGACATGATTTGAGGGTCTCTAATAAACTACATTGATCCATTTGCAACAATGGATTGATCCAAGAAGCTTGGTGCACAAGTTTCAATTTCATCAGGATCACAATTAGGGTTTTGAGGGAAAAGTCAATTGAACCTTTGACTTTTGACTCAGGCATGCTCCCAAACCTTGGGACATGATTCAATACACCCTATAACACCCATGGAACATGTCCATCAATTTTGATTTAGGTCAAGGATTTGATTTCATGGAGGATCGCACAGTTTAGAATTCATCTGGTAAAAAGTCAACTGTGGACAAAAGTCAAAGTTTGACTTTTTGAGATTTTTCACAATTATGGTTCCTTGACCTTAAAATGATGTTAATGTGTGATTTGAATCAACATTCATCAAGAAAAATCAAAGAAAGTGGGATAACTTGTAAAAGGGTTAACCATAAAAACTTAGAATTTTTCTAAGTTATGGAACAAAGTGGCTAGGGTACCAACTTCCAAGGATCATAACTTGAGATCCAAGCAACCATTTGTGCTGATCCGAAGATGGATTTGTAGCTCTCATGGAATACTCTAAAAGTGTCAACTACACCTCATTCCAATTCATCATGGATTTTGAGTTATGGTTGGATCAAAATGGCTGAAAACATGAAAATGCACTTTTTCCAACACTTAGTGAAATTTTCACTAAGTCAGAATCTGTTTCACTTTTTTCAAAATGTAGGGGCATTTTTCACTTGGATCCAAAAAGTTTCAAAACAAACTAAGATCACACATGTGTTGTATCATATGAGGGCTTTCCAAAATGTCCAAGAACCCCATGAAATTTCATTTGAGCTAAGAGTTATGACAGTGGCAATATGCCTTGCTGCAACTATCATAACAATGCAGATTTGTGCATTTTGCTCGGTTTGAGCAATTTGTGCAAATGACAAACAAGTTTATCCATCTGAACACCTCAGGGGAGACCAAGGAGGGACAAACACTGATCCATAAGCCTCCCAAGTCTTTGGAACTAAAAATAGCATGCCAAACCTAAAAAACCCTAAAGAGGGGATAAGACTCCAATTTTGTTTTGGAGCATTCAATGGATGCAGCAAGGTGGCATGAACTGAGCCATTTCCAACTGAATGAGTCAAGGATAAGCTCTGAACCAAAGAACCATAGGCCTGGGCTCTAACCTCCAGTCAATGGCTAGAGGAGACTTAAGATTCAAAGTGATGCAATTGGACAATGAGCTGCTGCAGTTGCCATTCACTATTGCTTGCAAAACAAACTTGCTCTACCAAAAATATAGCTCATTTGTGCCCAGTTTGAGTACACCAAAGCAATACAACACTTGCTTTCCTCAAAATCTCTTTCTCTAGGAAAAAATGCCTTCTTTAGCAAGGTAACTCTGAGTTTTTGAGTTAGAGAGCATTTCCATCACAGCTCATGATCCAAACACATCCAATATATCATATCTAAGCTATCCAAACTCTCACAAGTGACCTGTAACCCCAAAATCTCAAAGTCCCTTCTCAAAACCTCAAAATAGGACTCTTTTGCATTTTTCAAGTCATGTCTTGATTCAGTCACTTTCAAAACCAGATAAAGCCTCAAACACACTCCAAATATCATCCTTGAACTATCCCAAATGGTTCCCCACATCTGGAACACCATTTGAGAGAGTTGCTATTTTGGTCACTTTTGCCCCTTTTGCAAGAAAGGGCCGGTTTCCATTCCTGAGGTTTCCAGCTGATTCCAATCATCCTAAAAGCTTCTAAGGGATCATTTGAGGGTGTCCAAAGCATCAAATTGTTTATGGACAAAGCACTTGACAGATTGCCCAAAAGGCTCCTAAAGAGGTAAGCATCACAACTTGAACTCTTTGAAATATGCATTGCTTTGAAGTCCACTGATCATACACATCTCATACATGTTATATATGTTGTGTTTGGACCAATTCATCATGTAATTCATGCTTGCAACAAGAGGTAGCACAGAAAATGGAAATTATGGCATATTTCAAAACCACTATCGGATTTTGAGGAGGATTTATTTTCTGAAAAAACCACCATCACCATTGGATTCCTTGTGAAGTTCTAGGCAGGATAGACCTAAATTTTGTCCCAATCCATGGAGTAATGAGAAAGTTACAAGCTTCACGTTTTTGGCCAAAACTTTGCCTTGCCTTGCCTTGGCCAGGCCAAAAACACACCATGCCTTATGTACTTCTAGGGTGGTTTTGATACACGGATGTATCACCACCCCAGTGGTAGGAGGCGCGCACTGCATACAAGAGGTCTTGGGTTCGAATCCCCCTCACCCCAGACCCCTTTTTAATGTTTTTTCCATTTTCTATTATTTTTCTTATTATTTTTAATGATTTGAAAAATTAATAACTCCCTCAATTTTAATTATTTTTTATTAGTTCTTTTTGCAAAAAATCACAAAAATGTTGAAATATTTTATTCCACAAAAAAATAAAATTTACATTATTTATTTAATATAGTTGGTATTTTTATGAATAAATTCATTTTTGATTGTTTTTAAACCTTTTAAAAGTGAATATTCATCTTGAAAAATCAAAACCAAATGAGTTTTAATTCATCTTGTGATTAAAACCTCATTTTTCAAACCTTAACCAAAAGTCACAAGTTGTTTATTCAAGCTTATTTTGTGTTTTATCATTTTTTATTGATTTTCTTTAAGAATTTACTTTTAAAAATGATGAAATTAGGGTTTTGATTGATTCTATCCTCATCAATCATTTTCAAACACTCATGGGCCTTTTGAGAGAGTGTAAGTCCCATCCTTTCATAAAATTAAAACCATTATGGGCCTCAGTGTAATGTATAAGTCCCGATACAGTCAAAAAGTTTGGCACGATCGTCGCCTTTTTAACAAAAATCTTTGGGCCTCTCGTTGAGTTGTAAGTCCCATCTCTTGTACAAAAAATAAATCTTTGGGCCACTAATAGAGTGTAAGACCCAACCCCCTTGTACATAAAAACTCTTTGGGCCTCACATATTGTATAAGTCCCTCTGTACAGTTTTCAAAACAACGGTGCGATCATCGTTAAAACTTGGGCCTCTCCTTGAGCTGTAAGCCCCAACAATATTTTCAAAGCACTTTCTCCTTTGATTTTGAATTCAAATATATGTTGTTATCAAAACTTTCTTTAATTTCTTTGTTGAACAACTAACAAAACAACATGGAAGCTCTACAATGGGTAAGTGTTTATCCGCTTTCATTTACCGCTTTCATATGTATATAACTGTATTGTGGGGCTGTTTCATTGTAAGTCTTCTTTCACATCCTTTTATATACTTGTCACATATCCACTGTGTAATACTAGTATAGTTATTTAGAGTTTTCCCCGGCAACTACGTCTAGAACTAGGTAAAGCCTTGTTGGTCACTCTTAAATACAAACAAAACTAGATCCCCCGTAGGATTCCAGATACAGTCTTCCCTTCTCTTGGGGTTAAACAATAGGGAACAAAGAGAAAGGCGGTATTCTCGGTGAACCTTTTCTCAGACTGTTACCCTTAGAAATTGTCAAAGAAACTCTAACTCGCCAGAGATGATCTTTTCTCCGTGAATGGCATCTCTTGAGTTTCTTCAGAATTCTTGAACTTTCCTGGAATGATCTCTTCTCTGTGAATTGCATTTCTTGAACTTCTCTTGGTTTGGGGACCCACAGGCTTCCTAAAAGTATCCCCGCCTCCTCTTGGGCGTTGTACAAGGCCCCTTCGGCTTCTTAGAAGTTCCCATGCCTTCTCTTGGGCTTAATACAAGGACCCTGACGACCTCTTAAAGGTATAAGACAGAACTTAGTCACCCTTTGCTAAAGCAGTCTTTCCAGCGTCAAAACTCCGGCCATTTTAGGGTTGATATTCATCCCTTAATGCCCGTGCCTCCTCTTGGGCATTGTATAAAAGATAAAACTCTAGACTTGGACAGTCTAAGCCTCTTGAGTCTCAAAGACATTCTCAAGTTCCTTTCAAACATAGGAAGAAACACCGATCACTCTGAAACCCGGTCTCTCCCCTGAGAGCTCCCCACAATTGGACCCGCTTCAGGATCTCACTGATCCTCAGCAGTAAGACAACCTCCTCTTGGGCTTTGTACAAATGATTCTCCCCAGCGGAGCTAACCTTTTCAGACTCTCTTATTGAGTCAACCACTTTTAGCCTCCGTCCTGGGCTTTGTACAAGACATATAAAAAACCACTCTCTTGTGGAGTATAAAAGATTCTCTTGTTGAGTCAACTTTCAGCCTCCGTCTTGGGCTTTGTACAAGACATATAAAACACTCTCTTGTTGAGTATAAAGGACTCTCTTGTTGAGTCAATCTCCTTTTAGCCTCAATCTCAGGCTTCGTCCGAGACAGCAAATCACTCTCTTGTTGAGTATAAAAGACTCTCTTGTTAAGTCAATCAACCTTCAGACTCTCTTGTTGAGTCACTCACCTGTTCAAGACTCTCTTATTGAGTCAACTCTTTTAGCCTCCGTCTTGGGCTTTGTACAAGACACATACAAGCGCTCTCTTGTTGAGTTAAACTCAGTTCAGCCTCCATCTTGGGCTTTATACAAGATACATTCTCCCCACCGGAGTCAAAAATCCCTTTTAGCCTCAATCTTGGGCCTTGTACAAGACAAAAATAGCTTTTTCCTCGGAAAAGTCAAACTTCTAGCCTCCTCTTAGGCTTTGTATAAAGAAATCCACGAAAAAGCCAAACTTCCAGCCTCCTCTTAGGCTTTGTATAAAGAAATCCCCGGTTGAGTCAATCAACCTTTTAGCATCAAATTTGTGCTTTGCTTACAACATATAAACATCAACAATCCCTCTTTAGAGATGACAAATTCTCTATCAGTCAAAACCCTTTAGCTTCATATCTTGGGCTTTAAACAAGATACAAAAAACCCTTCAGCTTCATATCTTGGGATTCGAATAAGATACCTATCATTTTTAGCTTCAATCTTGGGCTTTGAACAAGACACCAAAACACCTTTTCCTCCCATAGAATAGGAGGAACTACGATCGCTCTGATTTCCCTGTTTCGTTTAACAGGAATACGTAGGCATAAGATTGCGAAATCTTAGCGAGCATACTAATCAAAAACCCAAAGTACAGTACCTCAATACATCAATCAAAGAAAATCAGGTTTAGTATCCTAACCAAAAGCCTCCTGTACAGTCAAGACACTCCGTTCTTTTAAGCAAATAACTAAAGACAGACCCCCCTATTTTGATAGCATCTGTAAACCAACAGTTTTGACTGTTTAACCTCAGTATGCAAGCAGGGTTAATTGGAGACATCTATTTCCCTTCCTTAATCAGCTTCATAGGATAAAAAATGAATCGAACTGTAGTACCAAAGTGATAGTGATTCGAAACCACAAAAATCGCGCTACACCAAGATTGAGGCTAAAAGGGTTGACTCAACAAGAGAGTGCTGAAGCATGATTGACTGAACAAGAGAGTCTGAAAAGGTGATTGACTCAACAAGAGAGTCTGAAAAGGTGATTGACTCAACAAGAGAGTCTGAAAAGATGATTTACTCAATAAGAGAGTTTGAAAAGGTTAGCTCTGCTGGGGAGAATCATTGCACAAAGCCCAAGAGGAGGTTGACTATGCTGAGGAAATAAAATATCATTATACAAAGCCTAAGAGGAGGCTGTCTTCAGCTGGGGATTATTGAGATCCCGAGGCAGGTCCAAATAGGGAATCAACTATTGTTGAGGATTACAGAAGAGTTGAGGTATCAGAGACCTTGAGGTTCTGGTTTGGGATAGTGTTATACTGATGATAAACTGACCCTGGCTAGGGATTTTTAGGAGAGAGACTAGGTTTTAGAACCCATGCGTTTTAACTCTGTTGGAGATTGATCCAGAATGACTGGGGTTCCTCCTATGTTTGTAAGTGTAGCACGATTTTTGTGGTCCTGAGTCACGATCACTTGGGTACTATAGTTCGATTCATTTTTTATCCTATTGAGCTGATTAAGAAATGGAAATAGATGTCTCTAATTAACCCTGCTTGCATACTGAGTTTAAACAGTGGTCTGTTCGGTTACAGATGCTATGTGGATGTGAGGCCCAATCTTTAGTTATTTTGCTAAGAACACAATGTCTGGATTATTTGTGAGGCTTTTGGTAGGATGTGTTTAGATTTACTGATTTTCGGTTGATGTGTTAAAGTACGGGATTTTGGGTTTTTGATTAGTATGCTCGCTAAGATTTTTCAATCTTATGCCTACGTATTCCCGTTTAACGAAACAGGGAAATCAGAGCGATCGTAGTTCCTCCTATTCTATGGGAGGAAAAAGGTTGTTTTGGTATCTTGTTCAAAGCCCAAGACGTAAAGCTAAAGGTGGTTTGTATCTTGTTCAAAGCCCAAGATGTGAAGCTAGAGGGTTTTGGCTTGAGAGAGAATTTGTCATCTCTAAAGAGGAGTTGTTGATGTTTGTATGCTGTGAGCAAGGCATAACTTTGATTCTAAAAGTTTGATTGACTCAACCGGGGTTTTCTTTATGCAAAGCCTAAGAGGAGGATAGTGACCCAACAAGAGGGTGTTTTTATATGTCTCGTACGAAGCCCGAGATAGAGGCTAAAAGTGTTTGACTCAACAAGAGAATCTTGAACAGGTGATTGACTCAACAAGAGAGTCTGGAGGTTGTTTGACTCAATGAGAGAGTCTTTTATACTAAAAAAGAAAGTGTTTTCTATCTCGTACGAAGCCCGAGATGGAGGCTAAAGAGGTTTGACTCAAAAAGGGAGTCTTGACCGGGTGATTTACTCAACAAGAGAGTCTTTTATACTCAAAAAGTGAGTGATTTATATCTCGTACGAAGCCCGAAATGGAGGCTAAAGAGAGTGACTCAAAAAGAGAGTCTTTTATACTCAACAAGAGAGTGATTTATATCTCATACGAAGCCCGATATGGAGGCTAAAAGGGTGACTCAACAAGAGAGTCTGAAAAGGTTAGCTCTACTGGGGAGAATTCATTGTACAAAGCCCAAGAGGAGGCTACCTTTGTTGGTGATTGTTTCAGTTTGGTGACAGATCCAGTATGTTGGATAAAAGAGAAAATCGGTTCTAATAAAGGGAATGATTAAAGGTGAGGTTTTACTTTGGTACTGATCAGGTGATCAGGGTTATTTCCTGTTCTTTAAGGAAATGGGAAATCCAAAGGATATTGAGACTGTCTAAGTCTACTGGTATTTTGAGAAATCGATTCTCAGATAATGAATGATCTTTGTATGATTCCCAAGAGAAGGCTGGTATGTTAAGGGATGAAGGTCAACCCATTAACAGGTCTACCACTTGACTCAGAAAGATAGCTCTAGCAACTCGATGACTAGGTTCTGTTCCTATACTTGTAGAGGTCTCTGGGTCCTTGTACTAAGTCCAAGAGAAGGCATGAGAGCTTTTCAGAAACCGAAGGGTCTTTGTACAACGCCCAAGAGGAGGCGGGGATGCTTTTAAGAAGCCCGTGGGTCCCTAAACCAATAGAAGTTCAAGAAATGCAATTCACCGAGAAGAGATCATTTCAGGAAAGTTTGAGGATTTGGAAGAAACTCAAGAGATGCCATTGATCGAGAAAATATCATCTCTGGGGTGTAGAGTTTCTTTGACAATTTCTAAGGGTGACAGTCTGAGAAAGGGTTCACTGAGAATGCTGCCTTTCACGTTTCCATATTGTTTAACCCCAAGAGGAGGGAAGACTGTATCTGGTAATCCTATGGGGAACTAGTTTTGTTTGTATTTACGAGTGACCAACAGGGTTTTACCTAGTGCTAGACGTAGTTGCCAGGGAAAACTCTAAATAACTATACGAGTATTACACAGTTGATATGTGACAAGTATATAAAAGTTTGTGAAAGGATACTAACAGTGAGCAGCCACACAATACAGATATATATATATATATATATGAAAGCGGATAAGGTAAACACTTACTCGGTTGTAGAGCTTCCATGCTATTTTGTTTGTTGTTCAACAAAGAAAGCTTTGATAACATATTCTAAGTCAAAGGAGAAAGTGCTTTGAAAAGATTGTTGGGGCTTACAGTTCAAGGAGAGGCCCAAGGTTTTATCAGTAATTGCACTGTTGTTTTGACATGGTACAGGGACTTATACAAGTGACTTAGGCCCAAAAAGGTTTTATGTACAAAGGGATGGGTCTTACACACTCTCAAGAGGCCCAAAGGTGTTTAAAGAAAAAGAATGAGGCCTATAACACAAAGGTAGGCCCAGATGATTTGATTTTTGAACTGGCGATCGCGCCGAGATTTTTCTTTTAACACAGAGGGACTTATACAATATCTGAGGCCCAAAAAGGTTTTGGTTAAAAGGGGATTGGGTCTTACACTCTATTAGAGGCCCAAAGAGTTTGAAAATGAATAAAGATGGGTCTTATAGCTCAAGGAGAAACCCAGTTGATTTTGTTAAAAAGGCGACGATCGCGCCGAACGTTTGAAAATATACAGAGGGACTTATACAATGTGTGAGGCCCAAAAAGGTATTATTTACAAAGGGGTTGAGTCTTACACTCTATTAGAGGCCCAAAAGTTTTGAAAAAGATTTGTGATGGTTGAATTGATCAAAAATTCTAATTTGTTTTCAAAATATATTTTAATTGAATAAAAATTCAATTAAAATGATCAAAATTGTTAAACATGTGTTAAAAACAAATTGTGTAATTGGATTAATGCTTGAAAAATCATGTTTATACCCACAAAATAATTGGAAATCAATTAAGTTTGGGAAATCAAGGGAGAAAAAATATTTCAATGATAAAAACAAATAAAACATTAATTCTTTGCAAAAATATCAAATATATGAAATAAGTAATATTTTTGGGATCTTTTGGTAAAATAAAATATTTTAACATTTTTGGGAATTATTAAAAAAAGAATTAACTCAAAATCATTAAAACTAAGAGAGAAATTAATTTTTGAATCAATTAAATTAAATCACAAAAATTCAAATATTTGAATTTTCAAAAAGGGCGCCAAGAACATGGCAAGAACACACGCCACCCCCTGTTTCTGCAGATTTGCATTTTCTATCCAATCTCACTGAATACTTGATTATATCATGCAATCTACATATCAATATGCTCGTTTTAACCTCACGATCATGTCTATGGTCTTTAATTTCATTTATTTTAAGCATGGAATAAGAAATCAAAGAGAATCCTCAAGAACCCTAAAATTTGCATGAAGGTTCAGAAATTCCATACACGATTCAAACAAAGCAATTGATTGAGGGAAAACACTCCATGCATGATTATGAACATATGGCCAAATTATTGTGCAGCAAAAAATGCATGGATCATAGAGTTAGAAGAGCTCATGCTTACCTTTTGCAGCTGGTGGTCGTTTTTTATGTTAGAGGTGTTACAGCTAGGTTCCAATGATGTGGATAGCTTCCCTAGGTGCCAAGTGATGTGCCTGAGTGCTTGGAATGGTTTGAAACAAGCTGGAACTGAGGATGGTATCCCAACAGCAACTTGGTTAAAACCTTGAGCAGCTGGCAGGTGATTTTGAGAAATCAGTGTCCCTTATGTTGTTTAAGTGTTTGGATCACTTCTATATGATGTTTATGAGGTGTGTATGTGATTGGTTTGGTTGAAATTGCTCTCAAACTCAAAACTCGATAGTGACTTGCTTTGGAAGGAAAATTTGGAAGTGAGAAGGTGATTTTGAGGAAAGCATATGTTTGATGGCTTTGGTGTACTCAAACTGATCACAAATGAGCTCTATTTATAGTGGAGCAAGTTTTTTTTGCAAGCAATAGTGAATGGTAACTGCTGCAGAGGTTTGGCCAATGTTAATCAATGAGAATCCAAGTCTACTCTAGCCATTGACTAGAGGTTAGGGCACAGGCTGCTGGTTCACTTGGTCTTGGATATGTCTTGACTAAATTCAGTTGGAAATGGCTCATTCTATGCCACCTTGGTGCATCCATTAAATGCTCCAAAACGAAATTGGAGGCTTATAGATCAGTGTTTGTCCCTCCTTGGTCTCCCCCTGAGGTGTTCAGATGGATAAGTGTGTTTGTCATTTGCACAAATTTGGCAAATCGAGCAAAATGCACATATCTGCCTTGCTATGACAGCTTTCAGCAAGGCATATTGCCATTGTCATATCTCATGGCTCAAGTGGAATTTGACGGAGTTCTTGGCCATTTTGGAAAGCCCTCATATGATATAAAAACTGTTTGATCATAGTTGGTTTTGTTACTTTTTGGATCCAAGTTAAAAATGCCCCTACATTTGGAAAAAAGTGAAGGCAGATTCTGACTTAGTGAAAATTTCACTAAGTGTTGGAAAAAAGTGACATTTTCACTTTTTGTGATTTTGATCATTCCATCACTAAAAACCCATGAGGAATTGGAATGAGTTATGTTTGAAGCTTTTGTAGATGGCCATGAGAGCTACAAATCCAGCTTTGGATGGGGAAAAATGGCCTTGTGGTTTAGGAGTTATGATCCTTCAAAGTTGGTACCCTAGCCACTTTGTTCCATAACTTAGAAAATTTCTAAGTTTTTTATGGTTACCCCTTTTACAAGTTACCCCATGTTTCTTGATTTTTATTGATGAATGATGATTCCAATCATACATTAACATCATTTTAGGGTCAAAGAACCATAATTGTGAAAAATCTCAAAAAGTCAAAGTTGACCTTTGTGCACAATAGACTTTTTGTCAGATGAATTCCAAACTGTGCAATCCTCTATGAAATCAAGTCCTTGACCTAAATCAAACTTGATGGATTGATTTCATAGGTATTATAGGGTGTATTGAATCATTTTCCAAGGTTTGGGAGCATGCTTGGGTCAAAATTCAAAAAGCACAGTTGACTTTTCCCGCGAAACCCTAATTGTGGTTCTGATGAACTTGAAACTTGGGAATCAAGCTTCTTGGATCAATCCATAGTTGCAAATGGATCAATTTTGTTTATTAGAGACCCTAACGTTATGTCTTGAGGTCTTGGCTCATGTTTTGTCCCAAAAGTCAACTTAGGGGTGAATTAGGTCAAGAAACCCTAATTCCTGATTTTTTATGAATGCATCCCTTGAGGCAGAATTGACTAAATGATTGGGTTCATGATGCCCCTTGGAGCATCTTAGGTTGTGCTTTGAGGCATTGGCTCATGCCCAGAGGAAAATTTCCATCTAGAGGCTCTGGTCGACCAAAACCCTAATTTGGTGACACTGGCGATCTTGAGGCTTTATCCACTAGGACTGTTGCAGCCATGTGCTTAATCCTTGATGTGGGAGTCCTCTTGATCTATTGTGGATGTTTGAGAGGTTTAGACAAGTTGAAGATCATGTCATTCCTTGATTGATCTTTTGTCTAAGAGCTCTGAGAGGGCCTGAAACCCTAACTTTGATTATAGTGGTTGCTCACCCATCTTTGGGGAGACTAATGAGGTATGATGGTTTACCCACATTGTGGTGATGATTTACACAATGATGGGAAATATTAGTGGTCAAAATTTGGGGTATGACAGATGCCCCTATTTAATCTTCTTGGACCCGAAGGTGTGAATGGCGAAGGCATTCGGGCATTCGGGGTGCCAGAGGATTAAATATCGGAATACCCGAAATTTTGATGGCGGTTATGAATGGTAGCTTATGCATTCATCTTCTTTTCCTAGGCAATAATGCTTAGAAAAGGTAAAATTCCCCTCGATCCTGGTTTCCTACCAAGGAACTGGTCTTAGTTTCTCATACAAACTTCCCCTCGATCCCGGTTTCCTACCAAGGAACTGGTCTAAGTTTCTAATACAAACTTCCCCTCGATCTTGGTTTCCTACCAAGGAACTGGTCTAAGTTTCTGATACAAACTTCCCCTCGATCTTGGTTTCCTACCAAGGAACTGGTCTAAGTTTCTTTTGTCAATAAACTTTATTGACAAGGGACGCTATGTGTAGCAATTTTCCTCAAACTTCTTGCTGAATTTTCCTGGGGAGATGCCATTTGATGGGAAAGGTTTTGATGTCAGACTTGCTGGGGAACCCAGTCGTCTGAGTTGTAGAGGTGTACAAACTTCTCTGTTTGAGACGCCATTTGTCCACTCTATCTGGGGAAAACGAGTCTCTTGAGAGACTGTTTCCAGCCGGGGGATATTACATCATACTTTTCTCGGAGATCTTCTCGGAGAAATGCCATATGATGTGATCCAATTTTGAGGCGCTGATGACCTTTTCGTCAGCGGATTTTTCAGGGAAAAACTGCTGTATTATCGAATTTCTGATTACGAGGCTTTCTTTGGGGATTTTCCTTAATCCGGGAAAGCGAAGACATCATCTTCAATGGCGAAGAGTGACGTTTGCTGAAGGCTCTCTGGCCTTTCAGAGGTTCAAGTTATCAAAGTGGTCAAGGGCCAATTCTAATCCAGAAAATAACTGGAGGAGAGATTGTTCAGGCACAACATTTCCTGACGAGGAAAGAACTGACAACTCGAGTGAGAGGACTTCTATCACTTGGGGATAAGACCGACTAGAGTGGTAGTGATGCAATACGAAGGTGAATGCAAATCAATAATACATGATGTATGTATGTTTATGCTGACAAAACTGACACGACATACAGACTAGTAGATGAACACGACGGGATACTCGGCCACAGTGGGAGATGAAAAGTATCACTAGTTCAGAAAATAGAAATTCTGCCTTGCTTAGGAGAGATAGTCCCTGTTAGGAGCTACGTTGGTCGGGCTTAGGAGGTAAGGACTCTTCCGATGATGTCAGACGAAACAAGGTCTCTGACACAGTTGATCCTTCATTCAGGTGTACTGGCTTAGAAGGAGTACTTTGATTCTGTACTTTGAAGCTCAGTTGCTTCTGGAGAAACGATCGATGTTCAACACTCAAAAGAAATTGCCATCTTTATTTTAAAGCAGAAAAAGTTTGACAGGTAAATTCATTTTTGTTTAATTTCAAGAATCGTTGATCATGTTAAAATGTCATTCTGTAAAGCTAAAACAAATACGAATTGCAAACAAAAGCACAAGGGCTCGAATTTTATTGATAGAATGGAGATCAGCCAAACGCGTGATCCCGTAGAGTATTTACAAAGTTAGAAAATGGTAATTTAAGGGAAAAGGGCTGCATTGATACATAACGACCGCTATCCTTCTACCAACTTTGAATTCTGGACATCCTGAGCTTTTGTCGAAGATGACCTTGACTGGAGTTTTCCTGACGGATGGTGTAATTGTTGCTGAGGGAGTTGGCCCTTAGTTGAACGTAGTTACTTGCCATGATCCCTAACTTTTGCTTGGATTGTACTTTAAGATTTCCAATCCACCGGGATGATTTTTGATCATGTCTCTAATTTTTTCCTGGACCGCCCTTTCGGGTTTTCAATCCACCGAGACGTTTTTTTTTTCTTTTTTTTTTTAGTTTAGGCGAAGTATTTCTTGACTACATCAACATTTGTGGGATAGGAAAATTCTTCTCCATCCATGGTTGCAAGTCTCAAGGCGCCGCCTGAGAAAGCTTTCTTGACCACATAGGGGCCGTCATAATTCGGAGTCCATTTACCCCGGAAATCAGTGAGAAATGATTGTACCTTTATGAGCACAAGGCCTCCTTTCCTGAAGACGCGAGGTCGAACCTTTTTGTCGAATTCCTTCTTCATTCTCTGATGATACAGCTGACCATGGCATAGTGTCGTTATTCATTTTTCTTCGATCAGATGCAGTTCGTCGTGTCGACTTTGACACCATTCAGCTTCTGTTAGCTTAGCTTCCATCAATACCCGGATTGATGGGATCTCTACTTCTATGGGAAGTACTGCTTCCATGCCATATACTAGAGAGAAAGGGGTTGTCCTTGTTGAAGTGTAGACAGATGTGCGATAACCGTGAATAGCAAAGAGTAGCATCTCGTGCCAATCTTTGTAGGTTACAACCATCTTTTGAACGATCTTCTTGATGTTCTTGTTAGCCGCTTCTACCACTCCTTTCATCTTGGGTCGGTAGGGAGATGAGTTATGGTGTTCGATCTTGAACTCTGCGCACAACTCTTTCATCATCTTATTGTTCAAGTTAGATCCATTATCCGTAATGATCTGGCTCGGAACACCATAACGGAAGATGATATTGTTTTTGATAAATCGGACCACCACCTGTCGGGTTACATTAGCGTATGATGCTGTTTGGACCCACTTGGTGAAGTAATCAATGGCTACCAGGATGAACCGATGTCCGTTTGAAGCCTTAGGTTCGATCATGCCGATCATGTCGATTCCCCATATGGAAAAAGGCCATGGGGAAGAAAGAACTTTGAGACGCGTTGGCAGTACATGAATTTTGTTTGAGTATATCTGACACTTGTGACACTTCCTCATATACTTGTAGCAGTCAGATTCCATGGTCAACCAATATTACCCTGCTCTTAAAATTTTTCTCGCCATTGTGTGTCCGCTGGCATGTGTGCCAAAGGATCCTTTGTGAATTTCCTTCATCAACATGTCTGCTTCTGGTCTATCTACACATCGAAGCAAGACCATGTCAAAGTTTCTCTTATAGAGTGTATCACCGCTCAGAAAGAAGTTGTATGCTAGTCTTCTGAGGGTCTTTCGGTCCTTTCTGGATGCCCCAGGTGGGTACTCTTGTTTCTTAAGGAAGCATTTGATATCGTGATACCAAGGTTTGTCGTCTATGACTGCTTTAATCGTGAAGATGTAAGCGGGCCGTTCAAGGCGCATTATGTCGATCTTAGGTAAGTCGTTCCATTGACCTACACTAATCATGGAAGAGAGAGTGGCTAATGCATCAGCCATGTGATTCTCTTCACGAGGGATGTGATGAAACTCGACTCTGTTGAAGAATGGTAACAATCTTCTCGCATAGTATTTGTAAGGAATCAGTCCCGATTGGTATGTATTTCAATCTCCTTTGAACTGATTGATAACCAGGGCTGAGTCGCCATATACATCCAAGTTCTTGACCTTTAAGTCGATCGCTTCTTCAAGACCCATGATACAAGCTTCGTATTCGACCTCGTTGTTTGTACACTTGAACGTAAGTCTGGCGGTGAAAGGAATGTGGGTACCCTGAGGTGTTATGATGATTTCCCCAATTCCATTTCTGTAATGATTAACAACTCTGTCAAAAATAAGTCCCCACTGGGAACCTGGTTCTGGCCCTTCACTGGGTAGTGGTTCCTCGCATTCTTTCATTTTTAGATACATGACATATTTGTCTGGGAAGTCAAACTACATTGATTCCTGATCGTCAATCGGTTGATGAGCCAAGTGATCGGCTAAAATACTCTCCTTAACAATGTTTTGACCATGGTACTCGATGTCATATTCTGATAACAACATCTGCCAATGGGCGATTCTTCCCGTGAGAGCAGGTTTTTCAAAGACATTCTTGATTGGATCCATCTATGAGATTAACCAAGTAGTGTAACGAATCATGTACTGGCGAAGACATTTGGCTGCCCAAGCTAGAGCACAGCAAGTTTTCTCAAGCATAGTGTACCGAGTCTCGCAGTCGGTGAATTTCTTGCTTAAATAGTATATGGCATACTCTTTTCTTTTTGTTTCTTCTTGTTGGCCAAGTACACAACCCATTGAGTCTTTCAAGACTGTTAGGTAGATAATCAGTGGCCTTCCTTCCACTAGAGGTGATAGAATCGGTGGATTCAATAGGTATTCCTTGATATTGTCGAAGGCGGTTTGGCACTCTTCTGTCCAAACGTAATCCTGATTCTTTTTGAGTAATTTGAAGATCGGTGCGCATGTCGCTGTCATAAGGAATATAAACCTGGAGTTGTAATTCAAATGTCCCAGGAATCCCCTGACTTGTTTTTCAGTCTTTGGAGAAGGCATTTCTTGAATGGCCTTGACCTTGTCAAGATCAACCTAAATTCCTTTCTAGCTGATGATGAACCCTAAGAGCTTCCCTGAACGGACACCGAATGTGCACTTGTTGGGATTCAAGCAGAGTCTGTACTTTCCCAACCGCTCGAATAGTTTTGACAGCTGGGACACATGCTCTTCTTCTGTTTTAGATTTGGCAATCATGTCATCGACATATACCTCAGTTTCCTTGTGTATCATGTCATGAAAAAGAGTATTCATGGACCTTTGATAGGTTGCCCCAGCATTCTTCAAACCGAACGACATTACCTTGTAACAAAAGGTACCCCATGGGGTAATGAACGAAGTTTTCTCCATGTTTTTCGGTGCCATTTTGATTTGATTATAGCCCGAGAATCCGTCCATGAAGGAGAAGACTTTGAACTTGGATGTACTATCTACCAGCATGTCAATGTGTGATAAAGGAAAGTCGTCCTTTGGACTAGCCTTGTTTAGATCCCTGTAATCTACACACATTCTGACTTTTCCATCCTTTTTCAGAACGGGTACGATGTTGGCTAACCATTAAGGATATTCTGATGTGGCAAGGAAACCCGTGTCAATCTGTTTCTGTACCTCCTCTTTGACTTTGATGGCCATGTCCGGGTGAGTCCGTCTCAACCTCTGTTTTACTGGCGGACATTCTGACCTCAACCGTAGATGATGTTCCACGATGCTGGTATCCAACCCTGGCATGTCCAGGTAGGACCAAGCGGATACATCGGGAAACTCTTTGAGGAGCTTTATCAAACTTTCTTTGGCAGTTGGACTGAGCAGTGCCCCAATTTTGACTTCTTTTCTCTCTTTTTCCGAACCCAAGTTTACCGTTTCCAACGGCTCTTTGTGAGGTTCAATGGGCCTTTCCTCTTGTCTGAGTAATCGGGAGATCTCTTCCGGAATTTCTTCGTCATTTTCTTTTTCAGTCTCGAATACCTGAAATTCAAAGTTGGGAGTCGTATGTTTCAACGGGGTTTAAAACAAGCAATCTGCATGACGTGATGATTTGTGTTTAGAAGAGATAGAGAGAATGCAAGAGTGTGTGCAATGTTTTTGGAAAACTGCTTGTTTTTATTATTGATTTGTTTTTTAGGATTACCATTTTCTAAAAAAGCAAAAAGGGAAAACAACGATTAATGCGGAAATTACAAAACGACGTTTATTTTATTTATGACCTTGTCGATTCTTGAAACTATAGCCCTATAAAACAAAACTTTGTCGCTTTGGGTGAAGCGAAGAGGGATATTTACAGAAAGTGAGCCCTCTCAAAACATCTGTTTCACCTGGGCAGGGTGAAAGGTTTAAAGTAAAGACGACAATTACTTTGAATTATGAACAATCTTCAGAACATCGACTGCAGCCCATTGGCGGTGAACTCCTCGGTGAATCACAAAGTCTGGTACCTTCTTTCTCGGTTTGTCCTCAGAAATGATGTTGATTTCTGGTGGAGCAGGATCATTGGAATCTGTCTCCCAGGAAGAGTTGTCGTAGGAGGATTCTTCTGTTGTATTTTGCATAGTATTTGTGCTTCAGGAATATTGTCGCTCCTGAAAGATTCGCATCCAACGGTACAAACGCGAGAGTGGCGCAGAAGACACAGAGTCGCCAGCAATGTGTATTTATCCCGAGAGAGGGAAAGGAAACACTGCATAAACCTGAAGAGAAAGGGGGAAAGACATGGCCATCGCAACCATAGTCCAGGTTCGGGAGTCGGTTATGCGAGGGGAAGTTGTTAACATCCCACGCATCCATCATACTCGATGGGATCCATGCTGGTTGTCTAAACGGAAGGTGAGTTGTCCTACTATCTATGGCTGTACAAAAGAAAACGGGGATGGGGGTGACTAAGATGGACTCGGTAGGACATATTCGATGCCCTAGGCCTACGTACTCCCTCAGTGTAATGGGAAAGTCAGAGTCAACGTATTTCGGACGGGAATTGTGGGGGAAGGTTGCTCGCCAAGACAATCGCTGTCTTGTGCCTACATATCCTCAATCGGACGAGAGAGAGGAATCAGAGCTAATGTAGTTCGTGGGTACGACCACGGATGGGTAAGTGTTTTTTACGTGAGCGACGAGCTCTTTTCTGAAAATGAAATTTGAAACCCAACAATCCCGAAGGATAAAAAGATTTGAATTTGTTTTGTGTTTTTTAGACAGAAGTATTTTCTTTTTAAGTTAGTTCATAACTTGCATTGCACCAAAGTCTAGGGCACAGGGACGAATACTTAACGAATCGTCCCAAGACAATATGCCCGCTAAGCACTCTAGAAAGATGAGAGGAAGCCCCTCATTTCTCATTCCCCACGCTTAAGGCTCGTGCACAATACACTTTATCTTTATTAAGTGTTTTCAAGAAGTTTTGAGATGAGAAGAGAGAAGACCCAAAAGGAAACTCTAAAGGGAAACTAAGAGTCCTAATGCTATCATGCATGGGTGACCTATGGTTAGTGAGGCTTAGGCAGGACAACTACCTAAAACCTAATGCTAATCCTTCTCCAAACTTAATAAAAAATTAAGTTGGACTAGGTAGCTCTAAAGGGAGAGAATCCAAGACTTAAACAAGTCTTGAGATTCATGGGAGAAAGAGAGTGAAAGAGAAGAATGAGAAAGGGAAGGATGAGATAAGAAACAAGATAGGGCAGCAAGCACATCATATCAAGTATATCCAACTTACATCAATAAACAAGTCTCAAAGATCATGCAAAACATCTCAAGTAAGCATGCAAAGGTAATCATGAGAGAATGCAGGCATACTTATATGAAATGCACAATTAAGCACCAATGAACTTCATTTCAAGATGAAATGAGAAAAATAAGATGAATATGAAAGCAAGTCAGAATCAAGATCATACCATCATCAACAATTCTCATGTGCAAGAGAAGATCAAAACATGAAACATTATGCACCAAAGAAAGTCCACAAAAGGAAGTCAAAGTTCAAGCACTTAAAGCATACCCAAACATGATCCACAAATTGTAAAATTTGGTCATAAGGGACCTCAACCAGGGATAAACATCATATAAAATACTCATGCAAAGAATCCAGAAGAAATTCAAACAATTAGGCATGGCAAAACAATTAGGGTTAAGAGATGTCAAGAGATGATCATGCATAATTCACTTAAGCACAAATAATCAAACCTATATCAAATGAAATTCAAAAATTGTGTAATTAAAACCCAAGTGACCTAAGATAGAAGCTAGCAACATGCCAAAATATCACACAAAAATTCACAGGTTAAGTATCTCAAACAATGCTTCAAAATTTCATAAGAACAAAGAAGAACAATGCACAAATAGAGGGACTAAAATGCAGCATGAAATGAGTTTAAAAATATGAGAAAAATTTTTTTAAGGACCTCAATATGTCTTATAAAATATGCAAAAACAATAGGATGCAAATCGTATACCAAAGATGAGAACAAAAATCAACAAGGCAGGGTGTGCACAATTGAGACAATTCCAAAGGAAATTAATCAAACAATTAATTCAGATGCACAACATAAAAAAAAATGGAAAAATAAAATTTGACAAAATTTTATAAAATCCTAAAGATGATTCAGGATTTTTTTGGTGATTTTTAGATGCATAAATCTATTTTTAAAAATTAAAAATGCGTATGAAACAATTAAATAAAATAAAAAGAAAATGAAGAAGCCAGGGGGTGCAACATAAGCAATTCACACGTTTAAAACAAAATGGGCTCAGATAAAGGGGGTGGGAAAAGCAAACAGAGTCCAGCCCAATCGAAAGTGCATGTCACATTTCCATACAAGATCCAGTCAACATCCTTGACTCCCACACACCTTCAGATTGATCCAACATATAATATTCAATCAATCACACACAAAGTAAGCAACATCCATGGCGAGGATCACGCGCACACCACAACACACATAGGGAAGCACACAAACAGATTAAAATGGAAAAAAAAACAAGGCACGTGAGAAACATGTGAGATTTTTAAGGCGTTGGCAAACCATAAACCATCAGATCAATCTAACGCATATCACTCAGTCAGCAGATCAAAGATTATACAAGATCAAGGTTCAGGATTTGAAGCACATGAAATTAAACATGGATTAGCACACATACACATTAATGAAAACACGTGAAAAATAGATGAAGTTGCTAAACATGAACCATAAAATCTAGACCACCAACGGTCCAGATTTCATCTCCAACCTTGAAACTCAGATCACCTGCAAATGAACCAGACGCCGGAGCCCTAGCTCCGCTCGTCTTCTCCGGCAACACCAAACGGAGATCCAACAATAATTTTCCAGAAATCAAAAACTCCACCATCATTCAACTTAGAATTCAACAAGGATCATGAATATCACACTCAAATCAATAGATCATACATGTATAAACCAAATCGAAGCAAACATTTCTCACTCAAAACTTTCAGATCCATGATTCAGCCATAATACACGTCCAAATTTAAATCTAAACATATCAGCATGATCAGCAAAGCATAAGGATCATTAGGCACACAAGAAAACTGAGTTCTATGATCAAGAAAATCACACTAACCTGAAACTTGTAGAGCTCAAAATACACCAAGAAATCCTTCAGAAAGTTGCAGATCTACTCCTTAGGACCTCTGATTGCAAAATAAATGCAATTAGAGGCTTGAATCAAGCTAGATCTTGGATTTTGAAAGTGAGCAACTCAAATTCGAATCTGATGAAAACCTTGCTTAGAGCTTCAAACAATGGTTGATTCTTGTTCTATGGAGTATGTAGATCAAGAATATGGAAAAAGTTCTTCAGAAACCCTTGTGAGGAGTGAGTTTCGAAGAAGGAAAATTTTGAGTGAAAAATGAAATTCAGAGCAAATGAGAGTGCATAAGGTGTGAATGAAGGTGTGAGTCTCTTTATATACAGTTGGTTAGAGCTCTGAGCATGATTAGGGTTTGCTTAATCCCTTGATTAAGGCTATCCAAAGTGATTTGCAAAAATCCAAGTTGCTCCACACGTGCATTGTCATGCCTTTCATCATGAGTCATTCAAATTTCTTCTGCTGATCACAAATAGAATGGACTTGGGCTTTGTGGATGCTTAATTCATGAGATTTGTCCATCTTGAAAAAATGCATTTGAAAAATACATGAGGTACATGGCACGGATTGGAGTGATTCAAGGGTCAAAAATGGTCCTTAGGATGTGTACATGAGGTCAGTACAAGTCATTTTGAACATCCAAGTACACATCCTAAGGACCATTTTTGACCCTTGAATCACTCCAATCCGTGCCATGTACCTCATGTATTTTTCAAATGCATTTTTGCAAGATGGATCAAATCTCATGAATTAAGCATCCACAAAGCCCAAGTCCATTCTATTTGTGATCAGCAGAAGAAATGTGAATGACTCATGATGAAAGGCATGACAATGCACATGTGGATTAGTGGTTTCATCACAACTTGCATTTTTGCAAATCACTTTGGATAGCCTTAATCAAGGGATTAAGCAAACCCTAATCATGCTCAGAGCTCTAACCAAGTGTATATAAGGAGACTCACACCTTCATTCACACCTCATGCACTCTCGTTTGCTCTGAATTTCATTTTTCACTCAAAACTTTCCTTCTTCGAAACTCACTCCTCACAAGGGTTTCTGAAGAACTTTTTCCATATTCTTGATCCACATACTCCATAGAACAAGAATCAACCATTGTTTGAAGCACTAAGCAAGGTTTTCATTAGATTCGAATTTGAGTTGCTCACTTTCAAAATCCAAGATCCAGCTTGATTCAAGCCTCTAATTGCATTTATTTTGCAATCAGAGGTCCTAAGGAGTAGATCTGCAGCTTTCTGAAGGATTTCTTGGTGTATTTTGAGCTCTACAAGTTTCAGGTTAGTGTGATTTTCTTGATCATAGAACTCTGTTTTCTTGTGTGCCTAATGATCCTTATGCTTTGCTGATCATGCTGATATGTTTAAATTTAAATTTGGACGTGTATTATGGCTGAATCATGGATCTGAAAGTTTTGAGTGAGAAATGTTTTGCTTCGATTTGGTTTATACAAGTATGATCTGTTGATTTGAGTGTGATATTCATGATCCTTGTTGAATTCTAAGTTGAATGATGGTGGAGTTTTTGATTTCCTGAAAATTATTGTTGGATCTCCGTTTGGTGTTGCCGGAGAAGACGAACGGAGCTAGGGCTCCGGCGTCTGGTTCATTTGCAGGTGATCTGAGTTTCAAGGTTGGAGATGAATTCTGGACCGTTGGTGGTCCATATCTGATGGTTCATGTTTCGCCACTTCATCTATTTTTCATGTGTTTTCATTAATGTGTGTGTGATAATCCATGTTTAATATCATGTGCTTCAAATCCTGACCCTTGATCTTGTATAATCTTTGATCTGCTGACTGATTGATATGCGTTAGATTGATCTGATGGTTTATGGTTTGCCAGCGCATTAAAAATATCACATGCTTCTCACGTGCCTTGTTTTTTTTCATTTTAATCTGTTTGTGTGCTTCCCTATGTGTGTTGTGGTGTGCGCGTGATCTTCGCCATGGATGTTGCTTACTTTGTGTGTGATTGATTGAATATTATACGTTGGATCAATCTGAGGGTGTGTGGGAGTCAAGGTTGTTGACTGGATCTTGTATGGAAATGTTGACATGCGCTTTGGATTGGGCTGGACTCTGTTTGCTTTTCCCACCCCCTTTATCTGAGGCCATTTTGTTTTAAATGTGTGAATTGCTTATGTTGCACCCCCTGGCTTCTTCATTTTCTTTTTATTTTATTTAATTGTTTCATTCTCATTTTTAATTTTTAAAAATAGATTTATGCATCTAAATATCACCAAAAAAATCATGAATCATCTTTAGGATTTTATAAAATTTTGTAAAATTTTATTTTTCCATTTTATTCTATTTTGTGTATCTGAATTAATTGTTTGATTAATTTCCTTTGGAATTGTCTCAATTGTGCACACCCTGCCTTGTTGATTTTTGTTCTCATCTTTGGTATACGATTTGCATCCCATTGTTTTTGTATATTTTATAAGACATATTGAGGTCCTTAAAAACATTTTTCTCATATTTTTAAACTCATTTCATGCTGCATTTTAGTCCCTCTATTTGTGCATTGTTCTTCTTTGTTCTTATGCAACTTTGAAGCATTGTTTGAGATACTTAAACTGTGAATTTTTGTGTGATCTTTTGGCATGTTTCTAGCTTCTAACTTAGGTCACTTGGGTTTTAATTCCACAATTTTTGAATGTCATTTGATATAGGTTTGATTATTTGTGCTTAAGTGAATTATGCATGATCATCTCTTGACATCTCTTAACCCTAATTGTTTTGCCATTCCTAATTGTTTGAATTTCTTCTGGATTCTTTGCATGAGTATTTGATATGATGTTTACCCCTGGTTGAGGTCCCTTATGACAAAATTTTACAATTTTTGGATCATGTTTGGGTATGCTTTAAGTGCTTGAACTTTGACTTTCTTTTGTGGACTTTCTTTGGTGCATAACGTTTCATGTTTTGATCTTCTCTTGCACATGAGAATTGTTGATGATGGTATGATCTTGATTCTGACTTGCTTTCATCTTCATCTTATTTTTCTTATTTCATCTTGATATGAAGTTCATTGGTGCTTAATTGTGCATTTCATATAAGTATGCTTGCATTCTCTCATGATTACCTTTGCATGCTTACTTGAGATGTTTTGCATGATCTTTGAGACTTGTTTATTGATGTAAGTTGGATATACTTGATATGATGTGCTTGCTGCCCTATCTTGTTTCTTATCTCATCCTTCTTTTTCTCATTCTTCTCTTTCACTCTCTTTCTCCCATGAATCTCAAGACTTGTTTAAGTCTTGGATTCTCTCCCTTTAGAGCTACCTAGTCCAACTTAATTTTTGATTAAGCTTGGAGTAGGATTAGCATTAGGTTTTAGGTAGTTGTCCTTCCTAAGCCTCACTAACCATAGGCACCCATGCGTGATAACATTAGGACTCTTAGTTTCCCTTTAGAGTTTCCTTTTGGGTCTTCTCTCGTCTCATCTCAAAACTTCTTGAAAACACTTAATAAAGATAAAGTGTATTGCGCACGAGCCTTAAGCGTGGGGAATGAGAAATGAGGGGCTTCCTCTCATCTTTCTAGAGTGCTTAGCGGGCGTCCTGTCTTGGGACGATTCGTTAAGTATTCGTCCCTGTGCCCTAGACTTTGGTGCAATGCAAGTTATGAACTAACTTAAAAAGAAAACACTTCTGTCTAAAAAACACAAAACAAATTCAAATATTTTTATCCTTCGGGATTGTTGGGTTTCAAATTTCATTTTCAAAAAAGAGCTCGTCGCTCACGTCAAAAACACTTACCCATCCGTGGTCGTACCCACGAACTACATTAGCTCTAATTCCTCTCTCTCGTCCGATTGAGGATATGTAGGCACAAGACAGCGATTGTCTTGGCGAGCAACCTTCCCCGACAGTTCCCGTCCGAACTAAGTTGTCTCTGACTTTCCCATTGCACTGAGGGAGTACGTAGGCCTGGGGCATTGAATATGTCCTACCGAGTCCGTCTTAGTCACCCTCATCCCCATTTTCTTTTGTACAGCCATAGATAGTAGGACAGCTCACCCTCCGTTTAGACAACAAGCGTGGATCCCATCAAGTACGATGGATGCGTGGTGTGCTAACACCTTCCCCTTGCATAACCGACTCCCGAACCTGGACTATGGTTGCGATGGCCATGTCCTTCCCCCTTTCTCTTCAGGTTTATGCAGTGTTTCCTTTCCCTCTCTCGGGATAAATGTACATTGCTGGCGACTCTGTGCTTTCTGCGCCACTCTCGCGTTTGTACCGTTGGATGCAAATCTTTAGGGAGCGACAGCTTGCGACTCTGCTGGGGATCTCTGGTTGACCTCTTGCTGGTCCATCCCTTTTAGCGAGTCGATCCTAGCGCTTGTTTGTTTTTTCGTTGGGTGTTCATTTATTGTGCTTTATTATGTTGTATATTACTATTTTTCAGCTTTTATTGCATTGCATTTCTTTTTATTAGTGTCATACTGGACATTACTGTGTTGTGCTGGCTGGTTTCTGTTTGGCAGGTTGGGTTGTTCTGAGAGATAAGCCCAATACCCAGGCTTGAGTACACCCTAGGACTAGAGTGGAGAGTAGTGGGACCTACGTGCCATCTTGGTGTGTTTGTGTGTTTACAAAATTCACAACCAGACGAGTCTATCTTGGGACGTATTCTGAGGTGTGTGTCTTGCGCATTTCAGGGTGTTGATCTAGAGAGCTGTTGACTCTGGTGACCGTTTCTCCGATACCTCAGTTGCGTCTCTCCTCTCGACCTGTGATAATGGCAGACCAGAAATGGCAAACCCATTACACTTGTCAATCTGAGGACCTAATGCTGAGGGACTCGCATAGGATGACCTTATTTTTTAGGGGAATCAGTTGAGGCCTCCTCGATTGATGATGATGCCAAACCAGAAATGGTGAACGTATCATCATTTCTTGACCTGGGATCCCGTGATATTGAAGATCCTCGGTTTTTTAGAACCCTCATGAGAGATGGGATGGGTGTTTACAGGCTTGCAGGAAACCGAAACCTCCAACCTACCCGGTTTTCTGGATTTCTCATCAGTGTTTAATTATCTGGGTTTCTGGTTATCTCAGTGGTTCGGTATTCTATAATTCTAGTTTTCTAGGTTGTGGTTCTCGTCCAGTTAACAGCACAGCACATCCAACAGTGATGCCTTGATCCCATGCTTGCATGTGCATATCATTTTTCTTGCATTCTAACATGTTTGACATTTTTCAGGGCTTGCATCTTACTCTTGATTCCGGTTTTCTGAGGTTGCCTTAACATGGATGTCCAGAGAAAGAAGACTGTTGATTATTCGTTCCCAGACCCAACCTTGACATTGATTCATAAGCTGATTAGTATGGCTGGTCCCGGAGTTCATACAGAGTTTGGTGGAGAGTATAGGAGACTTCTGAAGTTTGTCTACAATATCTCCAAGTATGAGAAGGATGTCATTCATACACTTCTTCAGTTCTATGATCCGTCTTTGCGTTGCTTCACTTTCCCAGACTATATCTTGGCTCCAACGTTGGAGGAGTTCTCATTTATTTTGGGAATCCCCATCAGGCATGACATAGTATTCTTTTCTGAAGAACGCCCAGGGATAAAAGAAATGGCCATTGCTCTTCATATTGGTGAATCCGCTATGAGCAGTAATATTGTGGAGAAACAAGGACCTAAAGGTTTCTTATTGAAGTTCCTGTTTGATCTAGCTTGCATACATGTTAAGGAGAGAGGAATTGGACTGCTTTCCAAGCTATTCTGGCTATGTGCATCTATAGGATTGTCCTGTTTCCCAATGTTCCTGATCTGGTGGATATGCATGCTGTCAGAATCTTTATTTCAAAGAATCCTATACCTACCCTGCTAGGTGATGTGTTTCACTCAGTCCACTACAAGAATGAAAATAGGCGTGGAAAAACTGTGAGTTACTATGCACCACTCTTATCTACTTGGTTTCTGAGTCATCTCCCCGAAGCTGGCGCTTTCGTTGATACGAGAGATTCCCTGAAGTGGTCAAAAAGGTTAATGGGCTTGACTGCTGACAACATTGTTTGGTTCAACCATGACTTACTAGGGATGGAGATTATTTTCAAGTTCAGAGAATTCCCTAATGTACCCTTGATAGGGAGAAAAGGTGGAATTAACTATAATCCTTCCCTTGTTACCAGGCAGTTTGGTTATCCTTTGAGAGGTCCACCTGAAGAGCGAGATATCAGAGAGTCCTTATTCTTCAATGGTACTGGGGATCAAGAGATGATAAGGAAGATTGTGAATGCTTGGAAGCAGGTGACCAAGAAGGGAAAAACTTCATTCGGGAAATGTAATAACCGGGCTTTTCCTTCCTATGAAGAGTGGATTAAGAAAAGAGCAGAAAAGGAGCTTCTTCCTTTCCCGGTGGAACTACCTTTGTATCCTTTATTGATCGAGGCTCTCACGACTGTTGATATAGAGAAGTATGATAAGTTATGGGCTGAGAAGGAGAAACTCCGAGAGGAGAATCGTGACCTGGGCTGAGAGGTTGGTCAGTTGAAGCATGAAAAAGGCGAAGCTATCCATTTTGCCAGGTTGAAATCAGAACTTTTGGCTGTGAAGGAGAAAGAATTGTCTAAATAAGCCACAGCCAGAGAGAAAGTGCCTCAAGCATTGAAAAGTGTTAGCAAGGTCCTTTCGTCCAAAAAGAAAGAGTTGGCTTATGCTATGTCAAGAATTCATAGGTTCTGTGACCGTCGGAATACAACAATTACTGCCAACAGGTTGAAAGAGGACAAGTATCTGGAACAGATTGAAGGTTTGAAGAAAAAGCTTCGGAAAAAGGATAAGGAGATTTTATCTGGGATCTTTGAGAGGAGAGCAATTGAGGAAAAGCTCAAGGAAACCATGGCAAATATGGAACAACTGAAGATCCAAGTCGAGGTGAAAAGAGCCAGAAGCGAAGGTCCAAGTGCAGGTGGAGCTTCTGGAGAAGATGATTGGGAATTGCATAGTCGTTATTTAACAGGGATCTTGCACAGGAGGGATCTTTTGATTCAGGAGTTGATTCAGAGACCAGAGCATCCTAATACCAAGAAGCTTCTCAAGGAAGTGTAGAATTGGTGCAAAAAGAATGACGAATGGGGAATTCTAGCACAGATGAGTCTTGATGATATGCCTTAGTTTCCTTTCTGCTGTTTTCTTTGTATTTCCGGGATCACCGCCAGGCTTGTTGGTCGGGGTCTTTGTTTATGCTTATTCAGACTTGTGTTGTAACAGATGCTTATTCTCTTTATATGATCAGGAATTCAGTTCTCTTCTGTTGTTAAAACTGGAATCAAGGGATAGATCACCTTGATAATGTTCATACATGTTTGCATTTGCATAATCATCTCATTTTGCATAGCAGGTTATCTCGGATTCTCTGGTTTTCTTATGCTATCTCTTTTTGACAGTCAGGATTGATCAACCAGCTCATTGGTATTCTACCAGGCTTAATCAAAGCAGAGTGATGGACAAAGTTCAAGCAGACATGGCAGCTATGCAAGCTCGCATCGATCAATTCATGGAGATGATGCAAGGTGTGGTGCAGAGCCAGAATGAATTCAGAACTCTAGTTCAGCCTTTGGTGGCGCAGGTTGATGAAAATGGTATCTTACATGGTGGTCTTCTTAATCGTGTTATTCCTCCGGGCGGAGGTGGTGCTGGTACCAACATTCCTATCCCTGGTGCTGGTGGACAGGGTGGGATTCCTTCAGTGGTTGGCGAAGGAAGCACTATTTGAGCTATCCATGGCCATCGTTTTAATGATCAACAGGATGATGTTTTTTCAGTCAGAAGCTTGGACGCTGGCCCTCCTGTGGTCAGTGATGAGAGGATCCATTTAATCGAGGCGCAACTGAAAGGGGTTGTGAAGCAGGATGATCTGGGAATAGATTTGGACAACCTAGGGTTGGTCCCTGATATTGTCATTCCGCACAAGATTCAGATTCCCACACTGGAGAAGTATAATGGTTCTACCTGCCCGAGAACTCATGTAAAGGCGTATACCAGGAAGATGGCTGCCTATTCCAAGGACGAAAAGCTAATGATGCACTTTTTCCAAGACAGCCTGTCTGGCGCGTCTTTGGAATGGTATATGGCACTGGAAAGTAGAGATGTTCGTACTTGGAGAGAGTTAGCTGCAGCTTATATCCAGCATTACAAATACAACACAGACATGGCTCCTAATAGAACTCAACTGTTGAGCATGTTCCAGAAAAATGATGAAAGTTTCAAAGAATACGCGCAAAGGTGGCGTGAATTGGCGGCTAGGGTACAGCCACCAATGCTGGAGAAAGAGATGTTGGATATGTTTATGGACACACTGCCTAAGCACTATTATGAAAATCTATTGCCTTGTTCACTAGGCAAGTTTGCATATGTGATTGCGATCGGACAGAAGGTAGAGGTTGGAATTCAGGCTGGAAAAGTTTCTAGTGGTGACGGATCATCCTCCGGGCATGGAAAGAAGCCATTTGATGGTTATAAGAAGAAAGGAGAGGCCAATGCTGTATCATCTTACAAGGGAAAAGGGAAACAGCACCAGAGCAATAATCAATAAGTAGCATCGATAACTATCCCAGCAATGTTACCTCCACCACAGCAACAAAGGAATAATGCTAATCAGAACAGGCAGCAGGGCCAGTATCAGAATAGACAAAGAAATGCGGAGAGGCATTTTGAGCAACCACCGATGTCGTATGCACAGTTGTTGCAACATTTGCTGCAGTTGTGTCTAGTTGAGCTCCGTACCCTGGCTCCACCAACAGGGAAACTCCCATGAGGCTACGGTGCTAACGCACACTGCGATTTTCACTCTGGTGCTCCGGGGCATACTGTGGAGAAATGTAGGGCGTTTCATCACAAGGTGCAAGACCTTGTAGACTCCAAGGCTATCAATTTCTCGAGTGATGGGCCCAATGTTATTCAAAACCTAATGCCTGATCACAATGGGCCGAGGGTGAATGCGATAATTGAGGAATGTGAATATTTGAATTTGATCATGGATGTTGAGGAGTTGAAGACTACGCTGGATGTGGTTAAAAACAGGTTACTAAAGGGTGGCGTCTATCTGGGTTGTGATGAGAACTGTTCAGATTGTTTGGCGAAGGATAATGGTTGTGATTCGTTGAAGATGGGTATCCAGAATCTGATTAATGAGGGTTGCTTATAGTTTGATAGAGGTAATCAGCGAGAAGAGGTTGTTAATGAGAAGGTTGCTACTATCACCATTCCGTTTAAAACAATTACTATTTCTGGTCCGGCAAGGCCACCTCCAGTCGTCATCACAAGGGCTGGACCCATTCCATATGAAAGTACTAAGGCTATTCCCTGGAATTATGGCGCAGAGGTGTTTGTCAATGGACAAAAGCAGGAATTAATGGCTACTTCATCAGTGAGTTCTAGTCCTGAGGTTAAAGTTGAGACCGATGCTATAACGAGAAGTGGTAGAGTGCTTACTCCTGTTAATGATCAACCTAGTACTTCTCGGCAAGATAAAGGAAAACAGGTAATGGATGGTTCTGATCAAACTCCAGGGATTGTGGATTCTACGGTAAAGCCGGCTGGTGATGTTTTTTCTAAAAATGTCGAGGAGTTTATGAGACTCATCCGGAAAAGTGATTACAAAATCGTGGACCAACTACATCAAACCCCGTCGAAGATTTCCATTTTGTCGTTGCTGTTATGTTCTGAAGCTCATAGGAATGCTCTTCTGAAAGTTTTGAATGCGGCCTATGTTCCTCAAGAGATTTCTGTTAACCAGCTGGAAGGGGTTGTAGCGCACGTGAATGCGGGTAATGGCTTGGGCTTTATAGATCTTGATTTGACTCCCGCTGGGAGGAATCATAACAATGCCCTGCATATTTCGATTAAGTGTCGTGGTTCACTGATGTCACATGTGTTGGTTGATACTGGATCATCGTTGAATGTATTGCCAAAGAAAGCATTAATGAAGTTAGGTACCAGGGGACTTATTTGTACACCAAGCGACTTGGTGGTGCGAGCTTTTGATGGCTCGAAGAGATCTGTCTTGGGTGAGATTGTGCTTCCGATCAAGGTTGGGCCAAAAATCTTTGATGCAACATTTTATATAATGGATATTCAGCCAGCATACAGCTGTCTGTTGGGTCGTCCTTGGATCCATGGTGCAGGCGCTGTAACCTCCACTTTGCATCAAAAGCTGAAATACATGGTAGATGGTCACGTGGTGACAGTGTGTGAAGAGGAGGACATAATGATTAGTCAGCTATCAACCTTTAAATACGTGGAAGTGGATGGTGAAATCCATGAAACGTTGTGTCAGGGGTTTGAAAAGGTGAAGGTGTCTGAAGAGGTTATTCAGTTTGAGGATCAGTCTGAGACCACAGAGCAACCCGCAGTGGCAGATCAACCTGGGGTTTCTATGTCTTCGTTTAAAGACGCCAAGGCTATAGCCGAAGCTGGTAGCTCACAGAAGTGAGGCCAAGTGATTAAAGTTCAGCCGAAAGGGAATACCTATGGATTGAGATACAAGCCACCCAGGAGAGCCAGGGATCCTCCCAAATTCTATGGCCCAGTCCGTTTCACCAGTGCCGGTGTTTTCTTGGACAGAATTAATGCCATTGAAGAAGAAGGGGACAGTGATTGTGATGTGGATAGCTGGATCCGCCCTTGCGTCCCAGGAGAAAGTCTGTACAACTGGTCTTCCGAAAAATTCATTCAAGTGACTAGCTTCGAGTAATTGATTTGTTTTCCTATTATGTTAATCCTGCGTTCTGGCCAAGACGTAGCGATTTTATTTGTAGGGCTTTTAACTGTTGCATGTTTTGCTTTGTCATCAATAAAGGACTTTTCACACTCAAATATTTTGATCTCTGTCTTTCTATTTTATTTTTATTCATTAAAAATCCACATCAAAAAGGAAATGTGTTTCTTTTGTTGCATACATAATAAAACATACCTCATCAATCATGCATGTCTCTTTGTTCAGATGACACCGATCATGACTCAGCTATAGCTCGGTATAACTTTGATAATCCATTCTATCAGGCGGAAAGTTGGCCAGATTGTTGAAGCAAGAGGAGAAAGTCATCCTACCTCATCAGGAGGAGATTGAGATTGTGAATCTGGGAACCGAGGATGCCAGAAAAGAAGTAATGATAGGGGCTGCATTGGAAGACAGTGTCAAGGGAAGATTGATTGAAATGCTCCGTGAGTATGTGGACATCTTCGCCTGGTCTTACCAAGACATGACTGGGCTCGATACTGATATTGTTGTACACCAGCTACCACTTAAAGAAGGTTGTGCTCCGGTTAAACAAAAGTTGAGAAGAACTAAACCGGAGATGTCTGTCAAAATCAAGGAAGAGGTTCAGAAACAGCTAGATGTCGGTTTTCTTGCCGTAAAAAATTATCCTCCATGGGTTGCTAACATCGTGCTTGTACCTAAGAAGGATGGGAAGGTCAAGATGTGTGTTGATTACAGGGATTTGAATAGAGCAAGCCCAAAGGACGATTTCCCGCTCCCTCACATTGACGTGTTAGTTGACAATACTGCTCAGTATTCGGTGTTTTCCTTCATGGATGGCTTCTCTGGGTATAACCAAATCAAGATGACCCCAGAGGACATGGAGAAAACAACATTCATAACACCGTGGGGAACTTTCTGCTACAAAGTGATGCCCTTTGGATTAAAAAATGCAGGGGCAACTTACCAGCGGGCGTTGGTGACTCTCTTTCATGATATGATTCACAAAGAGATTGAGGTCTATGTTGATGACATGATTGCGAAGTCACGGCCGGAGGAAGAACACCTGGTGAATCTTCAGAAGCTATTTGAAAGATTGAGAAAATTCAGACTGAGGTTGAATCCAAACAAATGCACCTTCGGGGTGAGATCAGGAAAATTGTTGGGGTTTATTGTTAGTGAAAAAGGTATCGAGGTTGATCCTACGAAGGTAAAAGCCATACAAGAAATGCCTGAGCCGAAAGCAGAAAAAGAGGTTCGTGGTTTCTTGGGGAGGTTGAACTACATTCCTAGGTTCATCTCGCATCTCACAGCCACATGTGAACCAATCTTCAAGTTGCTAAGAAAATATCAAGCGGTCAGGTGGAATGAAAATTGTCAAAAGGCGTTTGAAAAGATTAAAGAATACTTGCAGGAACCTCCGGTCCTTATACCACCAGTGCCAGGACGACCTTTGATTATGTATCTCACGGTTCTTGAGAATTCAATGGGTTGTGTGCTCGGTCAACAAGACGAGTCAGGTAGAAAGGAGCACGCCATCTACTACCTGAGTAAAAAGTTTACTGATTACGAGTCAAGGTACTCGATGCTGGAGAAAACATGTTGTGCACTCGCTTGGGCCGCTAAGCGTTTGAGGCCGTATATGTTAAACCACACAACCCTCTTGATTTCAAAGATGGATCCGATCAAATATGTGTTTGAAAAGCAAGCACTTTCTGGTAGAATAGCCCGTTGGAAGATGGTTCTGACGGAATACGATATTCAGTATGTTTCCCAAAAGGCCATTAAGGGAAGTGTTTTGTCAGAATATCTTGCCGAACAGCCAATTGAGGATTATCAACCGATGAAGTTTGACTTTCCGGATGAGCATATCATGTATCTGAAGATGAAGGATTGTGAAGAGCCTTTGCCTGATGAAGGACCTGAGATTGGATCTCAGTGCAAAATGGTTTTTGATGGAGCTGTTAATTCATATGGTAACGGAATCGGGGCAATCATTATGACTCCAAAGGGCTCTCATATACCCTTCACTGCCCGATTGGCGTTCGTATGCACCAACAATGAGGCAGAGTATGAAGCATGCATCATGGGGTTAGAAGAAGCAATTGATTTGAGAATCAAGAACCTCGATGTTTATGGTGAATCTATGTTGGCGGTTAATCAGATTACAGGCGAATGAGAGACTCGTCAAGCGAATCTTGTTTCGTATAACAACTATGCCAGAAGGTTGTTACCTTTCTTTGACAGACTGGACTTCCATCACACTCCCCGAATAGAGAATCAGATGGCTGATGCGTTGGCGACGTTGTCATCGATGTATCAAGTGAATCGTTGGAATGAAACTCCTTCAATCAGAATCATGCGCTTGGACAGGCCTGCTTTTGTATTTGCGGTTGAAGGTGTATCAGATGGCAAGCCTTGGTATCATGATATCAAAGTCTTTTTGAAGAGTCAGGAATACCCAGCTGGGGCATCTTCCAAGGATAAGAAGACATTGAGGAGGTTATTAGGAAACTTCTTTTTGAACAAAGACGATGTGTTATACAAGAGAAACTTTGACATGGTCTTGCTACGTTGTGTTGATGAACACGAGGCAGGCCTGTTAAGGGAAGAAGTTCACGAAGGTTCCTTTGGTACTCATGCTAATGGGCATGCTATGGCAAGAAAATTGTTAAGAGGTGGGTATTATTGGATGACAATGGATTCTGATTATTTTAAATACGCCCGGAAATGTCATAAATGCCAGATTTATGCTGATAAGGTGCACGTACCGCCTACTCCTCTGAATGTTTTGTCGTCACCTTGGCCTTTTGCCATGTGGGGCATTGACATGATTGGGAAGATCGAGTCGACTGCTTCTAATGGACATCATTTTATCCTGGTGGATATTGATTATTTCACGAAGTGGGTGGAAGCAGCATCGTATGCCAACGTCACCAGACAAGTGGTAGCCCGGTTTATTAAGGACATCATCTGCCGGTATGGAGTCCCGGAGAGAATCATTACTGATAATGGTTCAAATTTGAATAACAAGATGATGAAGGAGCTATGCCAGGGCTTTAAAATTGAACATCACAATTCTTCTCCCTATCGTCCGAAGATGAATGGGGCTGTTGAAGCAGAAAATAAGAATATCAAGAAGATTGTGCAGAAGATGGTGGTAACGTATAAAGACTGACATGAGATGTTGCCTTATGCTTTACACGGTTATCGTACTTTGGTGCATACATCAACTAGGGCAACTTCTTTCTCATTGGTATATGGTATGGAAGCAGTTCTACCAGTAGAGGTTGAGATTCCTTCTTTGAGAATTCTGGCAGATGTGAAGCTTGATGAAGCTGAATGGGTGCGTTCCAGACTGAATAAGCTGAGCCTTATCGAGGAAAAGAGATTAGCAGCCATTGCACATGGTCGGTTGTATCAGAGCAGGATGAAGAAAGCCTTTGATCAGAAAGTGCATCCTCGGTGTTTTCAGGCTGGTGAATTGGTTTTGAAAAGGATTATTCCTCCTCAAACAGATCACAAGGGCAGGGGGACTCCAAACTACGAAGGGCCATATGTAGTAAGACAGGTTTTCTCTGGTGGAGCCTTATTACTCTCAACTATGGATGGCGAAGATTTTACGTCCCCTGTGAACGCGGATGTAGTCAAAAAATACTTTGCATAAAAAAGACCCGCTGAACATAAAAAGAAGGTTCAGGCAAAAATGGGGCATCCTGGCAAAGCATAAAAAGAAAAGGTTCGGGCAAAAATTAGGGATAAAAAAAAAGGAAGAAGAAATAAACCCGCAAGGTTGAAAACCTGAAAAGGTAACTTTGGCAAAAATGGGTATCCCGGTGGATTGAAAACCCGAAAAGGGCGATCCAGGCAAAAGTTAGGGATTTAAAAGCAAAGACTACGATCCGCGTTCGATCTGTGATCACTATTCACACTTGGAAAATTCGAAGGAAAGGAATCAGTCCAGTGAGTCATCTTCAAAGGCCAAAGCATCTGCGGATAAATAAGTCATATTGGTAGCTGAGTCGAGTCATTGTGGATGTTTGTTCCCCACATTGCCGACATGTGTATTTTCTTTTACTTTTTGCGTAATTACCTATTTTCAGGAATTGCTTCCAAATGTAAATGCCTATTTACAGGCTGATCATTTAATAAAGTTTGCATTTCAGTCAAAGAGCTTTTGGTTTTTTGTTTTACCTGTTTTGTTTATGAAAATGTCTGATATTTTTTATAAACATTACATGCTAAAATGTTGATCTTTGTGAAACAAGTTGGAAAACAGTGGCAATTGCTTAGACGACAGTCACTATGATGATAATCAAAGTAATCATTTTTGCACGTAGACCTTTCTGTTGGTTTTGCAGAATGACAGGTGTACTTCTCCAGTAGATTTGCTCCCAAACTTTGAAGTCTGATCATCCTCAGCAGTTTGCTGCTCTCCCCAGTCAGAGTATCGAGGATCGTCTTCCTCAACAGAGTATGAAGAGGTAATTCCCCAAGCGGAGTCATTGAGGATCGTCCCCCTCAGCAGGATATAAGAGGTTTACCCCTAGCAAGAGTTGTGATTTGGCTCATCTTTCCTCAGCAGGTAGCCAGAAGTTGTTATTTTTACAGCCTCTCCTGCAAGAGTCTGATAGAGTGTCCTCGTTGATTAAAGACAGTGTTTCCCCACTGAGCATGGGGCAATATATTTTCCTCAAAGTTTCTTTCAGTTTATCCCCAAGTAGAGTTTGTTGGCGATTAGTATCCCCAGCAGGTTTTAAATCCAGGTTCTGAAACATTTGGTCATCCCCGGCGGAGGAGTTTCCATCTTCAGTTTTCAGTTCCTCCCGGATAGAGTGGGTTTTCTCTCAGAGATTCATCCATCTCTAGCAGAATTGGTGATTGTGATCTTCCCCAGTAGGGTGAAGTTTTCCTCAACATGATTTCTTTGGTTTGATGACAATGTAGTTTGTCGTCCTCAGTGGAGCTGCTTCTGTTCTCAGCATTTATTTCGCTGGGACGGTCTTTTTACATTGCATAAGCATTTTTTACATGCCATCCTCCTAAATGCGAAGCATTTCCACTTTGCGTGGAGCATTATGGCAAAATTCAAACATATGCATCCGAAGCATAAGCCAGGTTTGAGTTTTCCTTCGTTAGGAAAACCGGATTTCAGAAAGATATCATTCGACTTTACTCCACAAGTGTTGGGTTTAGTCATTCAAAGAACTATTTGACAGTCCCACGGCAGAGTGTTTTTCCAGGATTGTGAACCCATGATCTCTTTTCACCCCTTTCGTCCAGGTGGTCTTTTGATTCATCCCTTCAAAGTTTTTATCTTGACACCCGTCTGTGTTTCCTTCGACACCCGTCCGTGTTTGAACCTTTGATTTCAATACCCGTCCGTATTGACCAGTTGATAATGCCCGTCCGTGTTCAGTTCATCATTTTAATCCCCAATAAGGCCAATCCCCAGTAAATTTAACCCTTTTACACCCGTCCGTGTATCTTTTCGATACCCGTCCGTATTGAACCCTTTTACACCCGTCCGTGTATCTTTTCGATACGCGTCCGTATTGAACGTTTTTACACCCGTCCGTGTATCTTTTCGATACTCGTCCGTATTGAACCTTTTTACACCCGTCCGTGTATCTTTTCGATACCCGTCCGTATCGAACCTTTTTACACCTGTCCGCGTATCTTTTCGATACTCGTCCGTATTGAAACCTTTTACACCCGTCCGTGTACCTTTTTGATACCCGTCCGTATTGAACCTTTTTACACCCATCCGTGTATCTTTTCCATACCCGTCCGTATTGAACCCACCTTACACACGTCCGTGTACCTTTTCGATACTCGTCCGTATTGAAACTCTTTACACCCGTCCGTGTATCTTTTCGATACCCGTCCGTATCTTATATCTTTGATTCCTTGACACCTGTCTGTGTTTATCCCCAGCATAGCTAACACTCGTCCGTGTTGTGACAGTGCAGCATTTATTGCTTTATCCCCAGCAGAGTCACCAGCTGTCGCTCCCGAAATATTCGCATCCAACAATACAAACGCGAGAGTGGCGCTGAGAACACAGAGTCGCCAGCAATGTGTATTTATCCCGAGAGAGGGAAAGGAAACACTGCATAAACCTGAAGAGAAAGGTGGAAAGACATGGCCATCGCAACCATTGTCCAGGTTCGGTAGTCAGTTATGCGAGGGGAAGGTGTTAGCACCCCACGCATCCATCGTACTCGATGGGATCCACGCTTGTTGTCTAAACGGAGGGTGAGCTTTCCTACTATCTATGGTTGTACAAAAGAAAACGGGGATGGGGGTGACTAAGACGGACTCGGTAGTACATATTCGATGCCCTAGGCCTACGTACTCCCTCAGTGCAATGGGAAAGTCAGAGTCAATGTAGTTCGGACGGGAACTGTGGGGGAAGATTGCTCGCCAAGACAATCGCTGTCTTGTGCCTACATATCCTCAATCGGACGAGAGAGAGAGGAATCAGAGCTAATGTAGTTCGTGGGTACGACCACGGATGGGTAAGTGTTTTTTACATGAGCGACGAGCTCTTTTTCGAAAATGAAATTTGAAACCCAACAATCCCGAAGGATAAAAAGATTTGAATTTGTTTTGTGATTTTTAGACAGAAGTGTTTTCTTTTTAAGTTAGTTCATAACTTGCATTCCACCAAAGTCTAGGGCACAGGGACGAATACTTAACGAATCGTCCCAAGACAGGATGCCCGCTAAGCACTCTAGAAAGATGAGAGGAAGCCCGTCATTTCTCATTCCCCACGCTTAAGGCTCGTGCGCAATACACTTTATCTTTATTAAGTGTTTTCAAGAAGTTTTGAGATGAGAAGAGAGAAGAACCAAAAGGAAACTCTAAAGGGAAACTAAGAGTCCTAATGTTATCATGCATAGGTGACCTATGGTTAGTGAGGCTTAGGAAGGACAACTACCTAAAACCTAATGCTAATCCTACTCCAAGCTTAATCAAAAATTAAGTTGAACTAGGTAGCTCTAAAGGGAGAGAATCCAAGACTTAAACAAGTCTTGAGATTCATGGGAGAAAGAGAGTGAAAGAGAAGAATGAGAAAGAGAAGGATGAGATAAGAAACAAGATAGGGCAGCAAGCACATCATATCAAGTATATCCAACTTACATCAATAAACAAGTCTCAAAGATCATGCAAAACATCTCAAGTAAGCATGCAAAGGTAATCATGAGAGAATGCAAGCATACTTATATGAAATGCACAATTAAGCACCAATGAACTTCATATCAAGATGAAATGAGAAAAATAAGATGAATATGAAAGCAAGTCAGAATCAAGATCATACCATCATCAACAATTCTCATGTGCAAGAGAAGATCAAAACATGAAACATTATGCACCAAAGAAAGTCCACAAAAGGAAGTCAAAGTTCAAGCACTTAAAGCATACCCAAACATGATCCACAAATTACAAAATTTGGTCATGAGGGACCTCAACCAGGGTTAAACATCATATCAAATACTCATGCAAAGAATCCAGAAGAAATTCAAACAATTAGGCATGGCAAAACAATTAATGTTAAGAGATGTCAAGAGATGATCATGCATAATTCACTTAAGCACAAATAATCAAACCTATATCAAATGACATTCAAAAATTATGGAATTAAAACCCAAGTGACCTAAGTCAGAAGCTAGCAACATGCCAAAAGATCACACAAAAATTCACAGGTTAAGTATCTCAAACAATGCTTCAAAGTTGCATAAGAACAAAGAAGAACAATGCACAAATAGAGGGACTAAAATGCAACACGAAATGAGTTTAAAAATATGAGAAAAATGTTTTTAAGGACCCCAAGATGTCTTCTGAAATATGCAAAAATAATGGGATGTAAATCATATACCAAAGATGAGAAAAAAAATCAACAAGGCAGGGTGTGCACAATTGAGACAATTCCAAAGGAAATTAATCAATCAATTAATTCAGATGCACAAAATAAAATAAAATGGAAAAATAAAATTTGACAAAATTTTATAAAATCCTAAAGATGATTCATGATATTTTTGGTGATTTTTAGATGCATAAATCTATTTTTAAAAATTAAAAATGAAAATGAAACAATTAAATAAAATAAAAAGAAAATGAAGAAGCCAGGGGGTGCAACATAAGCAATTCACACGTTTAAAACAAAATGGACTCATATAAAGGGGGTGGGAAAAGCAAACAAAGTCTAGCCCAATCCAAAGCGCATGTCAACATTTCCATACAAGATCTAGTCAACAACCTTGACTCCCACACACCCTCAGATTGATCCAACGTATAATATTCAATCAATCACACACAAAGTAAGCAACATCCATGGCGAGGATCACGCGCACACCACAACACACATAGGGAAGCACACAAACAGATTAAAATGGATAAAAACAAGGCACGTAAGGAGCATGTGAGATTTTTAATGCGCTGGCAAACCATAAACCATCAGATCAATCTAACGCATATCAATCGGTCAGAAGATCAAAGATTATACAAGATCAAGGGTCAGGATTTGAAGCACATGATATTAAACATGGATTAGCACACACACACATTAATGAAAACACGTGAAAAATAGATGAAGTGGCTAAACATGAACCATCAGATCTGGACCACCAACGGTCCAGATTTCATCTCCAACCTTGAAACTCAGATCACCTGCAAATGAACCAGACGCCGGCGCCCTAGCTCCGATCGTCTTCTCCGGCAACACCAAACGGAGATCCAACAATAATTTTCCAGAAATCAAAAACTCCACCAACATTCAACTCAAAATTCAACAAGGATCATGAATATCACACTCAAATCAACAGATCATATATGTATAAACCAAATCAAAGCAAAACATTTCTCACTCAAAACTTTCAGATCCATGATTCAGCCATAATACACGTCCAAATTTAAATCTAAACATATCAGCATGATCAGCAAAGCATAAGGATCATGAGGCACACAAGAAAACTGAGTTCTATGATCAAGAAAATCACACTAACCTGAAACTTGTAGAGCTCAAAATACACCAAGAAATCCTTCAGAAAGCTGCAGATCTACTCCTTAGGACCTTTGATTGCAAAATAAATGCATTTAGAGGCTTGAATCAAACTGGATCTTGGATTTTGAAAGTGAGCAACTCAAATTCGAATCTGATGAAAACCTTGCTTAGAGCTTCAAACAATGGTTGATTCTTGTTCTATGGAGTATGTGGATCAAGAATATGGAAAAAGTTATTCAGAAACCCTTGTGAGAAGTGAGTTTCGAAGAAGGAAAGTTTTGAGTGAAAAATGAAATTCAGAGCAAATGAGAGTGCATGAGGTGTGAATGAAGGTGTGAGTCTCCTTATATACACTTGGTTAGAGCTCTGAGCATGATTAGGGTTTGCTTAATCCCTTGATTAAGGCTATCCAAAGTGATTTGCAAAAATGCAAGTTGTGATGAAACCACTAATCCACACGTGCATTGTCATGCTTTTCATCATGAGTCATTCACATTTCTTCTGCTGATCACAAATAGAATGGACTTGGGCTTTGTGGATGCTTAACTTGAGGAGATTTGATCTATCTTGCAAAAATGCATTTGAAAAATACATGAGGTACATGGCACGGATTGGAGTGATTCAAGGGTCAAAAATGGTCCTTAGGATGTGTATTTGGATGTTTAAAATGACTTGTACTGACCTCTAATGCTTCAAGTCATATTGCAACATCCAAGTACACATCCTAAGGACCATTTTTGACCCTTGAATCACTCCAATTCGTGCCATGTACCTCATGTATTTTTCAAATGCATTTTTGCAAGATGGATCAAATCTCATGAATTAAGCATCCACAGAGCCCAAGTCCATTATATTTGTGATCAGCAGAAGAAATGTGAATGACTCATGATGAAAAGCATGACAATGCACGTGTGGATTAGTGATTTCATCACAACTTGCATTTTTGCAAATCACTTTGGATAGCCTTAATCAAGGGATTAAGCAAACCCTAATCATGCTGCTAGGCATGGCAACAAAACCCATACCTGCGGGTACTCACCCGAACCCGCCGCGAAGTTGACGGGAAAAACCCGCTTTGACTGGGTTTGGGTTCGGGTTTGGGTTTTCCCCGATTAAAAAATTTGGGGACGGGTCGGGTAATGGGGACATTACTACCCACCCCAAAACCGTCCCCGAACCCGCCCCGTTTATTTTTTATGTACATTATTATTTAATTTTGTTAATTTTGAATATTAAATATGTGATCAATGTTTTGATATTTTGATTTGTATTAATTATTTAAAATATTTGAAATGTATGTAAGAATTTTTTTTGAGATTTTGTTTTTATTATTTGAAATGTAATTTGATTTTCGAAAAAAAATATTTTTTATTAAAAAAATTGATTTTACTAAATGGATGGTGGCGGGGCGGGGATACCCGAACCCAACCCGAACCCGTTTGGGACGGGTTTGGGTTTTAATTCTCCATCCCCGTTTAGGTTTGGGGCGGGGAATGGGGATTTTATGGGGATTTGGGTTTGGGTTTGGGGGAGGTAAAAACCGACCCCGACCCGCCCCGTTGCCATGCCTACATGCTGCTCAGAGCTCTAACCAAGTGTATATAAGGAGACTCACACCTTCATTCACACCTCATGCACTCTCATTTGCTCTGAATTTCATTTTTCACTCAAAACTTTCCTTCTTCGAAACTCACTCCTCACAAGGGTTTCTGAAGAACTTTTTCCATATTATTGATCCACATACTCTAGAGAACAAGAATCAACCATTGTTTGAAGCTCTAAACAAGGTTTTCATCAGATTCGAATTTGAGTTGCTCACTTTCAAAATCTAAGATCCAGCTTGATTCAAGCCTCTAATTGCATTTATTTTGCAATCAGAGGTCCTAAGGAGTAGATTTGCAGCTTTCTGAAGGATTTCTTGGTGTATTTTGAGATCTACAACTTTCAGGTTAGTGTGATTTTCTTGATCATAGAACTCAGTTTTCTTGTGTGCCTAATGATCCTTATGCTTTGCTGATCATGCTGATATGTTTAGATTTAAATTTGGACGTGTATTATGGATGAATCATGGATCTGAAAGTTTTGAGTGAGAAATGTTTTGCTTCGATTTGGTTTATACATGTATGATCTGTTAATTTGAGTGTGATATTCATGATCCTTGTTGAATTATGAGTTGAATGATGGTGGAGTTTTTTATTTCTGGAAAATTATTGTTGGATCTCCGTTTGGTGTTGCCGGAGAAGACGGCCGGAGCTAGGGCTCCGGCGTCTGGTTCATTTGCAGGTGATCTGAGTTTCAAGGTTGGAGATGAAATCTGGACCGTTGGTGGTCCAGATCTGATGGTTCATGTTTAGCCACTTCATCTATTTTTCACGTGTTTTCATTATTGTGTCAGTGTGCTAATCCATGTTTAATATCATGTGCTTCAAATCCTGACCCTTGATCTTGTATAATCTTTGATCTGCTGACTGATTGATATGCGTTAGATTGATCTAATGGTTTATGGTTTGCCAGCGCATTAAAAATATCACATGCTTCTCACGTGCCTTGTTTTTTTTTTCATTTTAATCTGTTTGTATGCTTCCCTATGTGTGTTGTGGTGTGCGCGTGATCCTCGCCATGGATGTTGCTTACTTTGTGTGTGATTGATTGAATATTATACGTTGGATCAACCTGAGGGTGTGTGGGAGTCAAGTTTGTTGACTGGATCTTGTATGGAAATGTTGACATGCGCTTTGGATTGGGTTGGACTCTGTTTGCTTTTCCCACCCCCTTTATCTGAGGCCATTTGTCGCTCCCGGGATTTTCATCCTAGTATAAACGCGAAAGTGGCACTGAAACAGAGTCGCCAGCAATGTGTATTTATCCCAAGAGAGGGAAAGGAAACACCGCATAAACCTGAAGGAAAGGATAGATCATGGTCTTGCGACCAAGAAAATTGGGTTCGGGAGTCGGTTACGTGAGAGGAAGGTATTAGCACCCCCTCACGTCCATCGTACCCGATGGGATCCACGCTTGCTTGTCTCGGTCAAAGGGTGATAGAAAAGAATACTGTATAAGGAACTGAAAAGAGAATGGAAAAAGAATGGAACAGGAACGAGAAACAAATGTAGGGAAAATAAAAGAAGTGCTCGCATGGGCCCTACCCCACTGCCTACGTATCTCATCGGGAGTATGAGAATCAGAGCGACGTAGTTCCCCTAACTAGGGATGGATTGTTTGTATTTTTTTAGGGAACGGCTGACGTTCTAGCTCAGGTGTTGCAGGCTCGCTGGTCCGAGTGCGTTACCATCTTGCAAGAGAACGAGTAGAAGCGCGTTCATACGTTGAGAGTGAATGAGATGAGAAAAGAATTCCCGAAGGAAAGACGTAATTGTTTGTTTTCGTCTTTTAAGAAAAAATTTTCATCTGTTTGCATATGACAGTGTATCTGAATCTTAGTCATTGGAATGTGTACATTCTCACATTCCAAGATGGAATGAGCAAGAAAACACACTAAGAGTGAAGAAGACCCCCACACTTAGTTCCAATTGTCAAGGTTCAACCACACTAGCATACTTGTGTTTATTAAGTGTTTTGTTGATTATGAAATGAAGAAGTGTTTTTTATTATTTGCACCTTCAACAAGTATTGCATTTAAGTCCCTCATACAAGATCAAAGGTTTAACACATTGACCCAAGATGGGCTATATGCTATACATTCTAAGATTATAAGAGAAGACCCCTTATAATCTTTTCTTTATATGAAAGGCCTAAATGCAATAATTGCCTACCTCTATTAGATATTTTGAATTTTCTTTGAAATGAGAAGATGAAAGACTCAAGAGCGGAGAAAAAGGTGAAAATCTATGTGAACTAAGACTCAATCCTAATTGATTAGTTAAGGGAGTGATCCTAATGGTTTGTGAGGTATGAGAACACTATCCTAAAAAAGGAGAAGAACGCAAGAAGCAACTTACTTCCAAGATGGAAGTTAAATTGATCTTAAAGAGGGATGAAGATAAATTAAGTAAGCAGAGAAACATTTAATCAGGTAAATAGAAATTAATCCAAAAATAGGCAATTAATATCATGGTCAAAAATAACCAAGCTAGAATTAAAATGCTAATAACGAAAAGATGATTAAAATCTAACAAGATGAATTACTCTAAAATTAATTCTAAATCTAAAATTAAACCTAAAGTTAATTCTAGCTAATTCTAGAACTAAATCTAAAGTTATAAACTAATTAAAAGAAAATTAGTTCTAAAACTAATTCTAAAATTAAAAACTAATATTAATCCTAAAATTAATATCTAAATCTATTGTTTATCCAAATTAATTCCTAAAAATCTAATTCTAACATAAAATCATATCCTAAAGTCCTTTTTAAATCCAAAATTTATAATATCTACTTAAAAGAAAATTAAATCTAATTATTAACAATAAAAAACAAGCAAAGGAGGAGTGTAACTCAGAGAATAGTGGTGGAAAAAGGAGATAGGCGCACGGGCTGGTCTTTTAGGCCCAAGGTTTGTTGTGAAACCAAGAGGGGGTGCGTGTGTTTCTGGAGGTGTGGACAGAAAACAAGGCGTGTGGGCTTGTTGGTTAGGTCCAGTGAATAAAATCAGAAAGCTGGGGGGTGCAAAATGAAACGGAGGGTGTGAAAATGAAAGGGTTAGTGGGCTTGAGCAAACCCGGTCCACAGTGTAGAGAAGTAAGACCTAAATCTACTTCTTATTATCCTCAGCATCATTTTCAATTTCCATTTCCTTTACCGCCGCCAACCTCTTCGTGAACACCCCTCCTTCTCTGCCGTCGTCCGCCGTCTAAACACCATCTTCATCACTCAACTTTCAACAAATCGCCACCGTCTTCTTCCTTTCTCACACGTCGTCTCTCTCCTTGACGACTTCGTCATCATCTCACGCTCTATCCGTTCACCTTCTTCTTCGCAGAACTTTCACCAACTTCTCATCATCCGACACTCCTTCCATCAAAATCTCCGGAAAACAACATAGCGCCGTTGACCTCGTCTACCTTGCGTCATCACCTTCGCAAAAAAACTCTGACGGAAAAACGATCTCCACCGCGCCGTGGCCACACGCCGGCGACGGTGGAGAATGAACCACAACTACGCCTTCAGCTCTCCTTCAAACAACAATGAACTCCGTCCGTTCATCAACGTCAACGATCGAAATAAGATACGGACCTCACAACAACCTCGACGAACTGCGACCTCACTCTCTAATCGCTCAGCACTCGCAAACGCTCAATCGAAACTCATACAAAAAATGCAGAAAGGAGAAAAGCACAACGATATCCGCAGCACATTCAACATTAACGGCGCAACTCACTCAATGAACAAATTCAAGAGCAACAGTAGAGAGAAAGGGATTAGGGATACCTATCGGAGTCGCTCCGATGGCGCTTCGATCCGCGATTTCAGGTTTTTGTATTTCACTCTCTCGCTCTCGATTTACTCCGTTTTCCTCTTCTACCACGTGCGTAACTTCAGTTGTTGTTGCAAGTTCTTCTTCTCAATTTCTCGATCCTTTTCTGCTCTGTGTTGAAAGTCGTTGAATGTCGTGAATTGTTGATTTCTGCAGATGAAGATTGAAGGATCAAAGTGAGGTTGGATTCGAAAGTTGAAGATGAAGCTGAGAAGATTGTTTAACCAATTCGGTTAGGAACTGTTGGTGAATCCATTTGCAGGTTTTGGAATTGAAAATGGTGAAGAGAAGATTGGAAGTTGAAGAGAATTGAAAAGGAAGATAAAGATTGTGTAGAATCAAGAATGGTGAAAATAATCGTGAAGTAGCTGAAGAATGAAGACGATGAGATTTTATAGCAGAATTCAGGGAGGGGTAATTTGGTATTTACAGGTGAAAATTGGTCAGAAGTTTGTTATGGTAGTTATTCTGTTAGAGGTTAGAGTGAATTTTTCTGTTATGAGAGATTTTTAGAAACAATGGTTAGTTCCCTTTTTGTGATGAAATGTTAGAGGTTTATTAGTAGTGAACTGCTATTGCTACTGCTCTATGCATATTTTTTCATTTTCTGAACTTCAGCTGTTATTAATTTCTTGCTGCCATGGCCTTTTTTCTGGTGTATACTGGATTCAAATTGGAGTCTTTTTGCGACCTGCCATTGTTAATTATCTGCGGTGTACTCTTTTTCTAAATGCTGCTACCATCAATTTTCACAAAGAAAAGTGTATGATGAGAAATGCTGCTACGTATTTCTTTTTCTTTTTGTTTGTAGCTCGTAAACACTTTATGGGATGAACTTGGACCGTGGGGCTTGGCCATAATGTAATACAGATGGGTTTGATGTAGCACGGCCTACTTTTGAAATTGATGTGAGGTATCATGTACGTAGCAGTGGCGATTTGGATTTGGGAGTCTAGCATTATCATGTAGCCAAGTTCTTTTGCTATGAGAAATATTCTGGTAACCTTGCCCTTAAGTGAATCCCATATCTTGACATTATTATCAATACCACCAGTGTAGAACAAGATGTTTGAAGCCTTAAACATCACTGAAGTCAAAACCAAATAATACACCAAATGCTATGGAAAATTAAATTCTTGCAATTAAATCTTCCACTTTAAACAATAGACCAAAGCACATTCCATTTATCAAATTCAAATAAAACACTGAGCATCCTCAAGTAGATAATTTGCTTCACACTCCCATTTTCTTAGAATGCTTTTCAATTAAAGTGAGAAATCCATGACACAGCATTTGGTTAATGTAAATGAAGTCATTCCTTGAACCAACTTGAACTTTTCCACACATCTCTGATAAAAATGAACACATCTGTAAACATCACCACACAACCCCTTGACAATCACTGCTTGAGGAATAGCCCACTGAAACAGATAACTTTCACTTGAAGCAATCTCTTGATAGTCTGACCAAGATTAGGTCAAACATCCATTTGATCTTAATCATGACTGGATAAGCACACCTGACTTGAAACCACCATCATCCCTGATAATCCTGATCCCATGTCTTAGAAGACCAATGCAGATATGATTATGAGTTATGACCTAAAAATGCAGATGAATGCGAAACAAAAAGCCAGAAAAAGGTAGGGCAAATTTTGGGGTGCTACAGCTGCCCCTATTCAATCAACTTGGACCTGAAAGGATGATAGCAACTGCTTTCAGCCATTCAAGGTACCAGGTGATTGAATACAAAAAGAACCGCAAAATTTGTCCACTGTGGAGAAGAATAAGAAAAAGGGATATAAACCCAACCAACTGAACTCTGCTTGAATAAAACTCTGATGGAAAGAAAAGCACTGGAGAGATGTCTTTTGTATGACGCCAGATGACTACTGGCTTGCCATACTGCGGGTGGACTTTAACAATGTCTTTTGTACAACGCCAGACAACTACTGGCCTGCCACACTACGAGTGGACTTTGCTCATCTGCCACCCGGAGATGGACTTTTGCCAATCTACTGTTGGACTTTCTGCCACCCGAAGACGGACTTTTGCCAATCCACTGTTGGACTTTTATAATTTGCCACCCTTAGATGGACCTTTCGCCAATCCACTGTTGGACTTTAAGGATTTGCCACCCGAAGACGGACTTTTGCCAATCTGCTGTTGGACTTTGAAACTTCGCCACCCTTGGATGGACTTTTGCCAATCTACTATTGGACTTTGAAACTTCGCCACCCTTGGATGGACTTTTGCCAATCTACTGTTGGACTTTTGACCAGAGGTTTGTAGAATCAACGGCCTTACACAGATGACTCCGCTGGGGATAAGAGGGTAGACCATCAACTCTGAGGTTGAGGAAAAAATGGCATTCGCTCTGAGATTGAAAAATTTTTTTTTTTTGAAGTAAATAATAACACTGAGGATGTGGAAAAGGTAGACATCAACTCTGAGGTTGAGAAAAACCATAACTTCAACTCTGAGGTCAGAAGAAGGATATACGTCAACTCTGAGATTGGGAAAATGGTATACATTGATTTTGAAACCGGAGATAAAACCCTTGACTTTAACTCTGAGGTTGGGGAAGAAAAGCATTTTCATCAACTCTGAGGTCGAGAAAAGGTATACGACAACTTTGAAGTTGGGGAAGAAAGGGCGTTCATCAACTCTGAGGTTGAGAAAATGTATACAACAACTTTAAAGTTAGGGAAGAAAAGGATATTCATCAACGCTGAGGTCGAGAAAAGGTATACAACAACTTTGAAGTTGAGGAAAAAAAAAGGATATTCATCAACTCTGAGGTCGAGAAAAGGTATACGTCAACTTTGAAGTTGGTATAAAGAGGCGTCAACTCTGAGGTTGAGAAAAGGTACACGACAACTTTGAAGTTGGTATAAAGAGGCGTCAACTCTGAGGTTGGACAAAACAGGCGTCAACTCTGAGGTTGGGGAAAATAGGCGTCAACTCTGAGGTTGGAGAAAATAGGCGTCAACTCTGAGGTTGGGAGCAAAAGAAGGTACGACAACTCTGAGGTTGAGGACCACTGCTTTAATTGAGGGTTGATCTGGGCTTTCGTACAAGGTACCAAATCTGGCTTATGCTTCGATGCATGTTTGAATTTTCTTTCTATTGCGTAATGCTCCATACGACATGGAAATGCTACGCGTTTTGAGGATGAAATGCAATGATGATTACTATATGCAAGAATGAGATGACACTCCATCGGGGAATGCGCAGAACAGAACAAGCAAACCTCACTGAAGAAGGAGATGCCAATAACAATTGGACTTTGAACCGCTGAGAATGCCAATAACCGTTGGACGTTGACTTGCCGGGAAATACCAAACCTGACTGTTGAGGAAGAGAATACTCTGACTTCTCACCGTCTTCAAACTGTTTGAAGATATTCTGTCGTCTTACCCTGCTGAGAATGAGGAATCCACCTACACTGCTGGGGGTAAGGAATCTTCATAAAGAACCCCTTTCGTTTTGAGGACGATGCTTTGCTTGGGGAAGAATATTGATTCCAACACCTTCCCGGAAAAGATACCTTCAGGCTCCTTGCTGGGGAAGAGACTTAGTACTTCAAGTTTCTGCTGACCAACTGCATGCTGATTGTCAAGAGTGAACAACGGTTCCTTTATGACTTGCCCCAGACTACACGATCCATTGAAAGAAATCATCTCAAGAGGATTTTACAAAAGACTGGGCGTTCCACTGCCCCAGGGTCTTCAAACTATTGGAGAGATTCATCGGATCTCGACGTAACTGCCCCCGACTGTATGATCTGTGAAGGAATTTGCCCTGAGAGGACTTGTAATGATTTGAAATATTCTGCCTCAGTACTTTAAACCTTGAAGAGGTACCTCTGATTAACCGTCTTCTGGAGAGGATAACTTCTCATGCTCCGGAGGTGACTCGCCTCAATATGAGCTTTGAAGTCACTTTGCCCCTGATCTGAATGAATGCCCCAGAATAACTGAACTTTAGAGAGATTTCTCGACGTAACTGCCCCAGATTGGCTACATCTCATCACAACTTGCTGGGGAGAGCCCCCTGTACTGAGTCTTTTGGCAACATGCCCCTTGATATGACTGTCCTTCAGAATTTTCAAGCGTCTCAACTTGGCAGGATCAAGCTTCTCGACTGATGTTCACTGTGTAAGCTTCATTAATGCTCAGGCACATGTATGCAAGCAGAACAAGTTTATTATGAGAATGATAATTCTAATGCAACAAACATGTTAACCTTGAAGTTTATTGAAAATATGTCATCAAACCTTGTGAACGAGTCACTAGTTACGACATTGATTTTTGAATGGAAAACAATATGCACATGCAATACCAACAAAAATCTTATTAGCACAACTCATGGGAGTCAGGAACGCTATCTCATTGAAGTACGCCTTCAGAATAAACCCTGTTTCAATTAGGACTTTTAAGGGTTGTAACGTGGCCTGGTTCATGGTTTTAGAAAAAAGGATTTATGGCTCAAAATTCGTTTGTACCCACCCATTCTCCTTGATGTTCTCCAGTCCTACGTCCAGTTAATTTTGGCACAAGCGCTCATCTCCCGAAAGGATTTCTGTGAGGATCGATGGTTAAGGAACCCATGAGGTCTTTGAAATGACATTCACCCCTTTTGTCTTCAGTGTTTCGGTCACACGACTTGTTCTTTATCGAGGATTTTTCTTTTGATCATTTCTTTTTTCATTTTTCGCTTCTTTATTTCCCTGATTTTGCCTGGACTGATTCTTTTTTGAATCTTTCAATTTTGAAGTCCAGCGGGATGCCCTAACTTTTGCCTAAGTCACTTGTTTTCAATTTTGGACTTAGCGGGCTTTCTTTCTTCTTTTTCCTCTTTTTTTGAACAAATCGTGTGACACTGGCTGTCTGACTTGCTTTGAAAAAGTTGTGACCATCTCACTCCTCGATCACTGATGGATAACCACTGTGGTTTCACATCTCTTAACCTCTTCAAGGTAATGGATCCTTTGATGTACACTCCTTTTGAAATCTGAACGCTTGGTCAAATTACTGACAACTACCCTGCCCCTGGTTAAATGAGGGTTTTTCATTTTCAGAAAGAAACTCCTACTTCAAGGCTCAAAGGGGTTGACGAGGGTCTATCTCCCTTATATCTCCGGTGTTTGGGGATTTGAAGCAATGCCTGTACATCCTCAACAGGTTTTTATCCGAAAGCATACAACCAAAGATTTTGCGTTTTTACCTCATCATCCTCCCTCCAAGAGTTTAGGCAAGAAAATTGGTATTGCAATGCGCAGAAAAATTATATGAATGAATAAAATGAAATACTTCAAGAAAAACATATTCATTGCATTAAAACATCATTCAGAATACAAACAAGTTTTTTAGGCATACAATGCTTTAACAAGAAATGAAAAACTACAAATGAAAGTGCAGTAAAGAAGCTGAAGATTGCCATCACTGAGGAGGCTTGATTCTGTCTGGAAGTCCTTGCAAACTGAGCGCTCACTTGAGACAGGAGGCTTCAATTGATGTACATATCATCTTCAGTGAATGCAATGATCTCTGAGTCCACCAGGTCTTGCACCTTGTGCTTGAACACGTTGCAATTTTCAATGGAATGACCCGGTGTGTCTGAGTGATACTCGCATCTAGCATCCAAATCATAATCAGGAGGAATGGGGTCAGGGACGGGCTTGGCATCCCTTAGTTCAACCAGAGAACTCTCAAGTAGACGTGCAAGAACATCACTGTGAGGAATAGGAAGTGGATCGAACCTTCTCGCAGGCCTTCGTGATCTTTGTTGTCTCTGTTGCTGAGGAGCATAAGGTCGCTGATACTGAACAGGCTGTTGAACAACAGAAGGAAAATACACGGCACTAGTTTCTCCTTCCTTTCCCTTAGAGGACCCGACATAAGGTTTCTTTGCATCTTCAACAGCAATTCGAATCTTTCCCGTTTTGATGCCATTTTCGACCCTTTCTCCTGCCAATACAAGACCTGAAAATCCGGCTGACAAACATCCAACCAATTTCTCATAATAATGCCCCTGAAGCGTATCCATGAACATATCAACAAGCTCTCTTTCCAACATCGGAGGTTGAACTTGGGAAGCCAATTCACGCCACCTCTGGGCGTATTCTTTGAAGCTTTCATTTTGTCTCTGAGAAAGACTTTGCAATTGCATTCTACTGGGTGCCATGTCCGTGTTGAATTGGTAGTGCTTGATGAAAGCTTCTGCCAAATCTCTCCAGCTTTTAATATGCGTTCTCTCCAAGCTCATATACCAGTCTAAAGATGCCCCAGTTAAGCTGTCCTGAAAGAAATGCATCAGCAGCTTCTCATCATCCGTACAGGCAGACATTTTGCTGGAATATGCCATGATGTGAAGCTTAGGACAGGTGGATCCATTGTACTTCTCGAAAGTAGGTGCCTTGAACTTCGGAGGAACCTTCACACCTGGGATCAACCCTAAGTCGTACATGTTCATGCCCAACTCATTATGGCCTTTTAAAGCATTCACTCTCTCTTCGAGCATACAGAACTTCTTGTCCGTGTCAGTAGGGAAATTCATCTCAGCATCATAAAATTGTTCCTCCTGATTATTCACCTTTTGACGAGGAACATGAATCCTAGCAGCACTTCCTTTGGATTGAATCATAGGAGAGGGTGGAGGAATATCAACACGTGGTGGATTCACAACTCCGCCCGGAGTATTACCAACAACATTCCCATTACCAGCCTCTGGGATAACAACAGTCCTTTGAATAATTGCCTCAAGTTCCTCTTGTTGTTGAGTCATGCCATGCATCATCTCAAAGAACTGAGCCATACGATTCTGGAATTCCGATAACTCTGCTCGCACCTGATCCATGATCCTCCTCTGATTGCTTCAAGTTGCGTAGTGGTGAGAAGTCAAGCTTGCAGTTCTGGAGACAATACCAATGTCAGAATAAGAATCCCCTCTCTGAATACCTGTTATGCATACGAGTATGAGAATGCAAAATGACATGCGATGCAAATGCAAAGACACGGGATCCAGGTATCCACAAAGCTCTGGATAAGTGTTGTGCTGATGACTGAATAAGCTCATAGGTCTGCTCTGAAGAGAATACCGGAACAACAGAATATCCGAATAATCATAATACCATAACACCAGGCTGATACTGATAAGAAATCCAAAGTACCGGGTAGGTAGAATGTCAAGGTTACCTGCAAACCTGTAAACACCCGCCCATTCTCACATGTGGGTACTAAGATCCTCAGTATCCCGGGCTCTCAGGTCGAGAAATGATGATACGTTCACCATTTCTGGTTTGGCATCATCATCAATCGAGGAGGCCTCAACTGATTCACCAAAATGAAAGGTCCTCAGCTTCTGGCACTGAGGTCGAGAAGCAATAGTACATTCATCCCTCGGGGTACAGTACTATCGCCAAACGAGGAGTGCCTCCACTGATTCTCTTTCAAAAAGGAAATCCTATGCAAGTTCCAAAGTGGGCCCTCGGGTGCGAATGGGTTTGCCACAGAATGTGGTCTGCCACTGTCACCACTAAAGAGAGATGTTTCCACTAAGGTCCTCATGATCGGTCACTAGAGTCGACAGCTCTCTAGATCGACATCCTGGAATACGCAAGATGCACATGCCATGATGGGTCCCAAGATAGCCTCGTCTAGCTGTGAATTTCGTGAATACCCAACGCACTCCAGACGGCACGTAGGTCCCACTACTCTCCACTCTAATCCTTAGTGTATACTCAAGCCTGTGTAATGGCCTTATCTCTCAGAAATCCCATCCCGCCAAACAGAAAACCAGTCCAGCACAACAGTAACAATATGATATGTAATGCTAAAATGCAGTAAATACAGTAGAGTAAATAAATAGCAAAATAAAGCACAACAGTAAACACCCAATGAAAGAAAAGCAAACAAGCGCTAGGATTGACTCGCTTAGGATGGACCAGCAATAGGTCAACCTCTCCCCAGCAGAGTCGCCAGCTGTCGCTCCCGGGATTTTCATCCTAGTATAAACGCGAAAGTGGCACTGAAACAGAGTCGCCAGCAATGTGTATTTATCCCAAGAGAGGGAAAGGAAACACCGCATAAACCTGAAGGAAAGGATAGATCATGGTCTTGCGACCAAGAAAACTGGGTTCGGGAGTCGGTTACGTGAGAGGAAGGTATTAGCACCCCCTCACGTCCATCGTACCCGATGGGATCCACGCTTGCTTGTCTCGGTCAAAGGGTGATAGAAAAGAATACTGTATAAGGAACTGAAAAGAGAATGGAAAAAGAATGGAACAGGAACGAGAAACAAATGTAGGGAAAATAAAAGAAGTGCTCGCATGGGCCCTACCCCACTGCCTACGTATCTCATCGGGAGTATGAGAATCAGAGCGACGTAGTTCCCCTAACTAGGGATGGATTGTTTGTATTTTTTTAGGGAACGGCTGACGTTTTGCTCAGGTGTTGCAGGCTCGCTGGTCCGAGTGCGTTACCATCTTGCAAGAGAACGAGTAGAAGCGCGTTCATACGTTGAGAGTGAATGAGATGAGAAATGAATTCCCGAAGGAAAGACGTAATTGTTTGTTTTCGTCTTTTAAGAAAAAATTTTCATCTGTTTGCATATGACAGTGTATCTGAATCTTAGTCATTGGAATGTGTACATTCTCACATTCCAAGATGGAATGAGCAAGAAAACACACTAAGAGTGAAGAAGACCCCCACACTTAGTTCCAATTGTCAAGGTTCAACCACACTAGCATACTTGTGTTTATTAAGTGTTTTGTTGATTATGAAATGAAGAAGTGTTTTTTATTATTTGCACCTTCAACAAGTATTGCATTTAAGTCCCTCATACAAGATCAAAGGTTTAACACATTGACCCAAGATGGGCTATATGCTATACATTCTAAGATTATAAGAGAAGACCCCTTATAATCTTTTCTTTATATGAAAGGCCTAAATGCAATAATTGCCTACCTCTATTAGATATTTTGAATTTTCTTTGAAATGAGAAGATGAAAGACTCAAGAGCGGAGAAAAAGGTGAAAATCTATGTGAACTAAGACTCAATCCTAATTGATTAGTTAAGGGAGTGATCCTAATGGTTTGTGAGGTATGAGAACACTATCCTAAAAAAGGAGAAGAACGCAAGAAGCAACTTACTTCCAAGATGGAAGTTAAATTGATCTTAAAGAGGGATGAAGATAAATTAAGTAAGCAGAGAAACATTTAATCAGGTAAATAGAAATTAATCCAAAAATAGGCAATTAATATCATGGTCAAAAATAACCAAGCTAGAATTAAAATGCTAATAACGAAAAGATGATTAAAATCTAACAAGATGAATTACTCTAAAATTAATTCTAAATCTAAAATTAAACCTAAAGTTAATTCTAGCTAATTCTAGAACTAAATCTAAAGTTATAAACTAATTAAAAGAAAATTAGTTCTAAAACTAATTCTAAAATTAAAAACTAATATTAATCCTAAAATTAATATCTAAATCTATTGTTTATCCAAATTAATTCCTAAAAATCTAATTCTAACATAAAATCATATCCTAAAGTCCTTTTTAAATCCAAAATTTATAATATCTACTTAAAAGAAAATTAAATCTAATTATTAACAATAAAAAACAAGCAAAGGAGGAGTGTAACTCAGAGAATAGTGGTGGAAAAAGGAGATAGGCGCACGGGCTGGTCTTTTAGGCCCAAGGTTTGTTGTGAAACCAAGAGGGGGTGCGTGTGTTTCTGGAGGTGTGGACAGAAAACAAGGCGTGTGGGCTTGTTGGTTAGGTCCAGTGAATAAAATCAGAAAGCTGGGGGGTGCAAAATGAAACGGAGGGTGTGAAAATGAAAGGGTTAGTGGGCTTGAGCAAACCCGGTCCACAGTGTAGAGAAGTAAGACCTAAATCTACTTCTTATTATCCTCAGCATCATTTTCAATTTCCATTTCCTTTACCGCCGCCAACCTCTTCGTGAACACCCCTCCTTCTCTGCCGTCGTCCGCCGTCTAAACACCATCTTCATCACTCAACTTTCAACAAATCGCCACCGTCTTCTTCCTTTCTCACACGTCGTCTCTCTCCTTGACGACTTCGTCATCATCTCACGCTCTATCCGTTCACCTTCTTCTTCGCAGAACTTTCACCAACTTCTCATCATCCGACACTCCTTCCATCAAAATCTCCGGAAAACAACATAGCGCCGTTGACCTCGTCTACCTTGCGTCATCACCTTCGCAAAAAAACTCTGACGGAAAAACGATCTCCACCGCGCCGTGGCCACACGCCGGCGACGGTGGAGAATGAACCACAACTACGCCTTCAGCTCTCCTTCAAACAACAATGAACTCCGTCCGTTCATCAACGTCAACGATCGAAATAAGATACGGACCTCACAACAACCTCGACGAACTGCGACCTCACTCTCTAATCGCTCAGCACTCGCAAACGCTCAATCGAAACTCATACAAAAAATGCAGAAAGGAGAAAAGCACAACGATATCCGCAGCACATTCAACATTAACGGCGCAACTCACTCAATGAACAAATTCAAGAGCAACAGTAGAGAGAAAGGGATTAGGGATACCTATCGGAGTCGCTCCGATGGCGCTTCGATCCGCGATTTCAGGTTTTTGTATTTCACTCTCTCGCTCTCGATTTACTCCGTTTTCCTCTTCTACCACGTGCGTAACTTCAGTTGTTGTTGCAAGTTCTTCTTCTCAATTTCTCGATCCTTTTCTGCTCTGTGTTGAAAGTCGTTGAATGTCGTGAATTGTTGATTTCTGCAGATGAAGATTGAAGGATCAAAGTGAGGTTGGATTCGAAAGTTGAAGATGAAGCTGAGAAGATTGTTTAACCAATTCGGTTAGGAACTGTTGGTGAATCCATTTGCAGGTTTTGGAATTGAAAATGGTGAAGAGAAGATTGGAAGTTGAAGAGAATTGAAAAGGAAGATAAAGATTGTGTAGAATCAAGAATGGTGAAAATAATCGTGAAGTAGCTGAAGAATGAAGACGATGAGATTTTATAGCAGAATTCAGGGAGGGGTAATTTGGTATTTACAGGTGAAAATTGGTCAGAAGTTTGTTATGGTAGTTATTCTGTTAGAGGTTAGAGTGAATTTTTCTGTTATGAGAGATTTTTAGAAACAATGGTTAGTTCCCTTTTTGTGATGAAATGTTAGAGGTTTATTAGTAGTGAACTGCTATTGCTACTGCTCTATGCATATTTTTTCATTTTCTGAACTTCAGCTGTTATTAATTTCTTGCTGCCATGGCCTTTTTTCTGGTGTATACTGGATTCAAATTGGAGTCTTTTTGCGACCTGCCATTGTTAATTATCTGCGGTGTACTCTTTTTCTAAATGCTGCTACCATCAATTTTCACAAAGAAAAGTGTATGATGAGAAATGCTGCTACGTATTTCTTTTTCTTTTTGTTTGTAGCTCGTAAACACTTTATGGGATGAACTTGGACCGTGGGGCTTGGCCATAATGTAATACAGATGGGTTTGATGTAGCACGGCCTACTTTTGAAATTGATGTGAGGTATCATGTACGTAGCAGTGGCGATTTGGATTTGGGAGTCTAGCATTATCATGTAGCCAAGTTCTTTTGCTATGAGAAATATTCTGGTAACCTTGCCCTTAAGTGAATCCCATATCTTGACATTATTATCAATACCACCAGTGTAGAACAAGATGTTTGAAGCCTTAAACATCACTGAAGTCAAAACCAAATAATACACCAAATGCTATGGAAAATTAAATTCTTGCAATTAAATCTTCCACTTTAAACAATAGACCAAAGCACATTCCATTTATCAAATTCAAATAAAACACTGAGCATCCTCAAGTAGATAATTTGCTTCACACTCCCATTTTCTTAGAATGCTTTTCAATTAAAGTGAGAAATCCATGACACAGCATTTGGTTAATGTAAATGAAGTCATTCCTTGAACCAACTTTAACTTTTCCACACATCTCTGATAAAAATGAACACATCTGTAAACATCACCACACAACCCCTTGACAATCACTGCTTGAGGAATAGCCCACTGAAACAGATAACTTTCACTTGAAGCAATCTCTTGATAGTCTGACCAAGATTAGGTCAAACATCCATTTGATCTTAATCATGACTGGATAAGCACACCTGACTTGAAACCACCATCATCCCTGATAATCCTGATCCCATGTCTTAGAAGACCAATGCAGATATGATTATGAGTTATGACCTAAAAATGCAGATGAATGCGAAACAAAAAGCCAGAAAAAGGTAGGGCAAATTTTGGGGTGCTACACCATTTTGTTTTAAACGTGTGAATTGCTTATGTTTCACCCCCTGGCTTCTTCATTTTCTTTTTATTTTATTTAATTGTTTCATTCTCATTTTTAATTTTTAAAAATAGATTTATGCATCTAATAATCACCAAAAAAATCATGAATCATCTTTAGGATTTTATAAAATTTTGTCAAATTTTATTTGTCCATTTTATTTTATTTTGTGCATCTGAATTAATTGTTTGATTAATTTCCTTTGGAATTGTCTCAATTGTGCACACCCTGCCTTGTTGATTTTTGTTCTCATCTTTGGTATATGATTTTCATCCCATTATTTTTGTATATTTCAGAAGACATCTTGAGGTCCTTAAAAATATTTTTCTCATATTTTTAAACTCATTTCATGTTGCATTTTAGTCCCTCTATTTGTGCATTGTTCTTCTTTGTGCTTATGCAAATTTGAAGCATTGTTTGAGATACTTAACCTGTGAATTTTTGTGTGATCTTTTGGCATGTTGCTAGCTTCTGACTTAGGTCACTTGGGTTTTAATTCCACAATTTTTGAATGTAATTTGATTTAGGTTTGATTATTTGTGCTTAGGTGAATTATGCATGATCATCTCTTTACATCTCTTAACCTTAATTGTTTTGCCATGCCTAATTGTTTGAATTTCTTCTTGATTCTTTGCATGAGTATTTGATATAATGTTTACCCATGGTTGAGGTCCTTTATGACCAAATTTTGAAATTTGTGGATCATGTTTGGGTATGCTTTAAGTGCTTGAACTTTGACTTCCTTTTGTGGACTTTCTTTGGTGCATAATGTTTCATGTTTTGATCTTCTCTTGCACATGAGAATTGTTGATGATGGTATGATCTTGATTCTGACTTGCTTTCATCTTCATCTTATTTTTCTCATTTCATCTTGATATGAAGTTCATTGGTGCTTAATTGTGCATTTCATATAAGTATGCTTGCATTCTCTCATGATTACCTTTGCATGCTTACTTGAGATGTTTTGCATCATCTTTGAGACTTGTTTATTGATGTAAGTTGGATATAATTGATATGATGTGCTTGCTACCCTATCTTGTTTCTTATCTCATCCTTCTCTTTCTCATTCTTCTCTTTCACTCTCTTTCTCCCATGAATTTCAAGACTTTTTTAAGTCTTGGATTCTCTCCCTTTAGAGCTACCTAGTCCAACTTAATTATTGATTAAGCTTGGAGTACGATTAGCATTAGTTTTTAGGTAGTTGTCCTTCCTAAGCCTCACTAACCATAGGTCACCCATGCATGATAACATTAGGACTCTTAGTTTCCCTTTAGAGTTTCCTTTTGGGTCTTCTCTCTTCACATCTCAAAACTTCTTGAAAACACTTAATAAAGATAAAGTGTATTGTGCACGAGCCTTAAGCGTGGGGAATGAGAAATGAGGGGCTTCCTCTCATCTTTCTAGAGTGCTTAGCGGACGTCTTGTCTTGGGACGATTCGTTAAGTATTCGTCCCTGTGCCCTAGACTTTGGTGCAATGCAAGTTATGAACTAACTTAAAAAGAAAACACTTCCGTCTAAAAAACACAAAACAAATTCAAATCTTTTTATTCTTCGGGATTGGTGGGTTTCAAATTTCATTTTCAGAAAAGAGCTCGTCGCTCATGTAAAAAACACTTACCCATCCGTGGTCGTACCCACGAACTACATTAGCTCTGATTCCTCTCTCTCGTCCGATTGAGGATATGTAGGCACGAGACAACGATTGTCTTGGCGAGCAACCTTCCCCCACAGTTCTTGTCTGATCTACGTTGACTCTAACTTTACCATTGCACTGAGGGAGTACATAGGCCTAGGGCATCGAATATGTCCTACCGAGTCTGTCTTAGTCACCCTCATCCCCGTTTTCTTTTGTACAGCCATAGATAGTAGGACAGCTCACCCTCCGTTTAGACAACAAGCGTGGATCCCATCGAGTACGATGGATGCGTGGGGTGCTAACACCTTCCCCTCGCATAACCGACTCCCGAACCTGGACTATGGTTGTGATGGCCATGTCTTTCCCCCTTTCTCTTCAGGTTTATGCAGTGTTTCCTTTCCCTCTCTCGGGATAAATACACATTGCTGGCGACTCTGTGTTTTCTGCGCCACTCTCGCGTTTGTACTGTTGGATGCGAATCTTTTGGGAGCGACATATATCTCCCCATCCAGTTGGCTAGATGTCTTTGAGCCTGATACAGGAGCTTTCGGGAGCGGTAGACTTGACCATGAAGTCGTATTTACCACTTGGTTATCCCAGGGTGTCCCACACTTCTTTGGAACTGGAGGAGTCATCTCTTTCAATGACGTTGACCTCAGGAAAAGCATAGTTGATGAATTCTAGTCCGGCAGGCTTTGCTAATTCATCGTCGTACTGGATATTTTCTGAATGACCTGGGTGTTGATCCCATGACATGGTGGGGACGCAGGTATTCTGTTCAATGATGCTCAGCTGATTTTCATTGTTTATCTGATTTTCTTGCCCCAAGTCTCCTGGGTACGGCTGCCAGATAGACAGGCCATTCATTAGGCCATAATAGTCGTGGTTGAAATTCTGGTACATGTGCAGAATTCAGATGTCCTAGAACATGCTATTCGACATTTGATCTGACATGATCACAAAGGCCAAGGTATAAAAACAGTACTGAAAAGCATAAACAAAACACACAGAATTGTTAACCCAGTTCGGTCGAACACACCTACTCTGGGGGCTACCAAGCCAGGGATGAAGTCCACTATCAGTAGTATCAATTCAAAGCTAAACTACCCGTTTACAACTTATCACTTAATCACTACCCAATGACCCTTCTACCTAGATCCTCTCTAGATATGAGAAACCCTTCTCACTCCCAATCATCGCAATGATGTCTAGCAGTTGACAATCCGCCACTGCATCAACAACTCTTCACCTATACTCTAGTTCAACAAGAACGACACTTTTCAAGACACAACTTAGAGTTGCTTAAAAGCTTCCTCCAAGGACAAAGCGTACTGCCTCTTACCTACAGGTTTTGAGGAGTACGGGTAACCTTCCCACAGGTCGGGAGGTTTACCTAGACAAACCCTAGTCTTCTACATGTTGGGCTCATCGCCTCACCAGGGTTACAAACCCTTCTATTTATACCATGCACCCAACTGGATTTGGGCCTTTAAACACAGCTTCAATAGCTGTTACAAAGCTGCAAAATATACTCCAAGAAAATAGGTCTTCAATCTAATATTTCCTAATATGTCTCCATATTTAGAAAGTAATGATTTCTGATTGCATCTTCTAGACCTTTAAATATGCGCCATATAGGATGCATAATTTTCTCCTGAATATTCTGCACAATTCAAAACATAACTGAATCTCAATAATCCAGCTCAGCAGGCGCGATGTCGAATGCTCCCTCATAGGAGATCTTCTTCGACATGTTGTTCCAGTTGTTGAATAACTTCAACACAACATGTTAGGTCTTTTCAATAGGACATCTTGCTGTACCTGTTCTTCTTAGCAGGTTTATACATCCTATTCTCTATTACATTATTGCTGCTATTATTTGTTTTACAAAAATTAAGCCAATCCTAATACAAGAGAACTAACAATCTCCCCCTTTGGTAAATTTTGGCTAAAACAAATAATCTAAAAACAATTACAATCCAGGAGTTTACAACAAAAATACAACAGCTGTAGAGTTCAGATTCTACAGCACACAGCAACAGATCTTCAGTATGAAGATAATATCTCAACATCTTTGTTTGACATCTTCTTTGCAACCCTCTGAAGAACTCCACTGCATGCATCATCACCAACAAACAGCAAACTTCAGGCTAAAAGGAAGGAAGGTCCTGAAGTTTGTTGGTGCACATGAGGAAGAAGATAGCAGAAGCCAGCTTGTACTCCACCTCAAACCAGGAACCTCTTCTAAATTTGAAGACCAATGGTGGAATAAGAGAACTCTTAATTGCTCTTTGCAGGGCATAAGAGGAAACTTAAGACCAAACCCTCCACCACTCCTGGTAACTCAGAACACAGGTCACAACCGTGTTCATAACTCAGATCACAGGTCACAAAAAGATATCCAAAAAGAAACATGATAGACATTTGGTATGACATGTTTGGACAACACCTGCAACAAATGCAGCCACAGACTCCTGTCTGAACCTCTAAGCAACAATCCCTTTCTCCCCCTTTTTGGCCAAAAATTGACAAAGGAGGCCATCACAAAACCAGACCCAGGCACAACTAACCCAGACCCGAACAAAACCCATAGTCTTTATGAGAACAACCCTTACCTGAAGGTAGAGGATAGGAGAAGCTTCTATAGCAGAGCAGTTTCTTAGATCTTAATGATCTTCAATTCTTGGTCAAATAAAATGTTAATGGAGCATGGAAAAACTGTAGCTTAATTCAAGGTGCACCGTCCAAACTGACTTTGAACGCCTTTAATAGCTCTTAGACCAGTCTTACATGACCAATCAACACTTACTAGGCTCCCTTCTTGCGCGTGGCAGGATGCACAGTCTAGAATATTCCTTTGTTTGGCTCAGGGAAACATGTCTGGAGTGTTGTTCTGACTTCTTACTAAAATAAGTTTGTCTGCTTGTTTACAAATTTATCAACCCAAGATTCCTCAGAAACTTATACATTCCAAGCATATTTTTCTTGGATTCCTTCAAAAGAAGCAGAGAAAAAGTATAGGCACTAACTCCACACAGTTATGATATGTCCCATCATGATGTTTGACATTACACAACACAAACTTAACCAACACACAAGCTGCAATAGGCTATAGACTACAGCCTTAACATTCAATGCCTTTTATGATCTTACCCCAATAATGCCACATTCTGGTAAATGTTGAGCAGGGCCTCACCATTTTGATTATGGATACATGGTCTGCCAAGTCCAATAAACACAAGCCCACTTGATTTGAGATTTCTCACACATTCTAAACAAATGTCTTTCAACACAAGATAAGGACTGCCACCACCTTTTACTTGTATTATAAGAACCCTCCTTATAACACCCTGATAGGGTCTTCAACATGAAAGTAGCCATGTTTTCCAGAGCTACTTGCCATCAAGATTAGAATCTGCCCATTCTAATCCACATTATGTCAGAACTGCCACTTCAGACGATAATGCTGCTTCTTCCAACTCCATAAGTAGGGTACACAACAAACTAAAATGTTGTAACAAAATGAAGGACATCAGCCTTGGATAAAAGATCACACCTTCTGCATTTTATTCAGGTAATCACACCCACCTGATCACAACAGTGAGAAATAAACTCTCACACAATTCAGAAATCTGAATTGCATCCACACATCAGATAACTACCAAGCTCCCTAACAAGGTCTTTGTTATCCAAGAAAGATTCACAAACAGCAGATGATGCTCACACTTTTGATACAGTCAGCTGATAAGGCTACCTACGGTTGTCATCAACCACAACCACTCAGAAAGAATAAATTACTGAATCATAATATCCAGACTGCAGACTTGCATAATTTTCTAGACAAATACTTAGTCTCCCATCAAAGTATTTACCCTTATGCATAACATCAATAATAGACAAATACTAAGTCTCCCGTCAAAGTATCTACTATTAGTCAGAAAAATATTACCTTCTCACTCAAGGTATGACAATCTTCTGCATGCGTTTGACAACTTCCGATTCATATATTCACAAGTTACTTTAACTTGGATCAGTGGCTTGATCTTGGACTTCTTTATGCGCAAAACAATCTTGGCTGAACCTGTATTGATGTTCCAACATCAATCTCAGTCACACATCTTCACAGAGTTTTTCTTAAGATATCGTCTATAGTAAGGCTCTAGCACACGAGGATCAACCATCAGTAGCTGATCAAGCTTCCAGGTCATATCACAAACACATTCAGTAGCACACTGCACATTCCCAATTTGCTCTAAAACAGGTGCCAGCACCAAAGCAGCAGAATTATCACACGTCCAGTTGCATAACAATGTAATACACTCCCCCTATCATGTGCTTCTTAGTACCTTGAAGAATGGAAAACATAAGACGCATCTTCATGTTTTCAAGAGCTCACCCTTTGTTCAACTCATAAGTTGAACACAATCATCACTTGTATCAATACTCACATGATCTCAATCTGATCAACTTTTCTCTATTAAAGACTGTCAGTACTCCTTTGCAAGAAGAATGCCTTAAATGAATGGAGAACATGAGACTCATCTTCATGTCTTCAAGAGTGCACTCTCTGTTCAACACACCTGCTGAACACATTCACCCACTGCTTGACCCTCACAACAGTACTTGAATCAAGTAGAGACTTGTGATCTCAGGAGACAAACACCATAACATTCTGAACAGAATGTTCTGTCAACAGATGTTAAGACATCAGTCTTGACACCATGCATAGTATCCAGCTGAACCCCATTTCAAAACAAAGTCTCCAAACTTCCCTTTTTAAGCCTTGGGACCAGCCATCTCATCACAGAAGCGTGAGAGTAGTAATCTTTCATCCAACTCTCATCATCCAGACAGCTTGAGACATGTCTTCAAGGACTTCCAAAACATCAGGTATTCTCCCTCAGAATCTGCCAAGAGCACTTCAGAGAATCATACATTCTCCCCTTTAATAGCAGCACACACAGTCAATACATATCTAGCTACACACGATTATTTAGAACATACCTCCAAATACCAGAAGAAAACATGACCTATTGATCTTTGACCTTCATGTCCAAGAAGTCTGCTAGAGATAATACTTCTTGAATCTCAGGTTCTCCACTCCTGCAGCAAGGACCAGAAATAAACTGACCTCAGGAGTAAGTAACATATTGATCACACCTTTATCAACTCACACATCTAAGATAAGTTTCAAGGCCAGAAACTTCTTAGACATACCACCCAGATGCCTCCTCTTCCAGATCAGGAGTAGGTTCCAAACTCATGTGATCAAATCACATTAGTTTAGCACCCAGAGCATCTGCTATGCCATTCCTATAGACATCAGAATTATGCACAATTCTGACGTGATGTTCTAACACAAGATAGGACATCATTCCAAGGAACACATCAAGAGATCAAGGACTGGAGATTAGCTCTTTTAGGAATAGAAGCAAAAGTAAATTACTTCTCAATATCTTCTGATCTCTTCCTTACAACTTCACTTATCATTGCCTTTATGAGTGGACTTGAACAATAATCTTCAAGTATCGTTGACAAAGTAAGTTGAAGCAGTCTCGCATATATCCTGTTACCATAGGATATACAACCTCAGGAGTTTTCAGATAGATTCGCAGCGGATCAAAAACAAACTCCTCAAGGCCTTCAGGTGTCACATATTAGACCTAGCATCACAATTCAGGTGACACCATAATAAATCAAACCACACATAACCACAACACGGCAGCTATTCAATCAAAACTCTAAGCCTTCAGCACATGCCATGAACAGTCCATCCTCCACTTCAAGGGACCATTCTCACAACTATATGAACTATTCCAAGTTCAAACAACTTTTCAGTAGAAAGCTTCTACCTTGACCATGAACCAGAAAGTATCTTCCCTGGGATCTCATCCAGATACAGAACAGAATGACCTGCTCTGATACCAATTGAAATTCTGGTACATGTGCAGAATTCAGATGTCCTAGAACATGCTATTCGGCATCTGATCTGACATGATCACAAAGGCCAAGGTATAAAAACAGTACTGAAAAGCATAAACAAAACACACAGAATTGTTAACCCAGTTCGGTCGAACACACCTACTCTGGGGGCTACCAAGCCAGGGATGAAGTCCACTATCAGTAGTATCAATTCAAAGCTAAACTACCCGTTTACAACTTATCACTTAATCACTACCCAATGACCCTTCTACCTAGATCCTCTCTAGATATGAGAAACCCTTCTCACTCCCAATCATCGCAATGATATCTAGCAGTTGACAATCTGCCACTGCATCAACAGCTCTTCACCTATACACTAGTTCAACAAGAACGACACTTTTCAAGACACAACTTAGAGTTGCTTAAAAGCTTCCTCCAAGGACAAAGCGTACTGCCTCTTACCTACAGGTTTTGAGGAGTACGGGTAACCTTCCCACAGGTCGGGAGGTTTACCTAGACAAACCCTAGTCTTCTACATGTTGGGCTCATCGCCTCACCAGGGTTACAAACCCTTCTATTTATACCTTGTACCCAACTGGATTTGGGCCTTTAAACACAGCTTCAATAGCTGTTACAAAGCTGCAAAATATACTCCAAGAAAATAGGTCTTCAATCTAATATTTCCTAATATGTCTCCATATTTAGAAAGTAATGATTTCTGATTGCATCTTCTAGACCTTTAAATATGCGCCATATAGGATGCATAATTGTCTCCTGAATATTCTGCACAATTCAAAACATAACTGAATCTCAATAATCCAGCTCAGCAGGCGCGATGTCGAATGCTCCCTCATAGGACATCTTCTTCGACATGTTGTTCCAGTTGTTGAATAACTTCAACACAACATGTTAGGTCTTTTCAATAGGACATCTTGCTGTACCTGTTCTTCTTAGCAGGTTTATACATCCTATTCTCTATTACATTATTGCTGCTATTATTTGTTTTACAAAAATTAAGCCAATCCTAATACAAGAGAACTAACATTGGTCAAAGTTGTATTTCATCAGAGTGTCTTCCTCTAATGAATTTGGCGGAGCACCATCCTTCCGGATCACAACCTCCGTATATCATTTCGACGTCTGACCTTGGTATAAATCTCGAACTCTGTGCGGGATAACAAAATGGCGTAGGAACCTCTTCCTGAGACATATAACCGTCCTCGTTAAGATAGGACTTCCACTCTTCTTCTTTATCGGAGGGATCTCCCTCATTGATGGTATGGACTGCTTGAGGCACTGGGTGGAGGAAACCTCCACTGTGGAAGAAGTTCTGAATGGGATGAAGACTTTCATCGTTAGCAGCTATTTGGGTGCAGGATGAGGATAAACCAAGACCTTTCTTTATTTTATTATCAGTAGAAATGACAAGTTGTCCCCATCCTTTCGTATTTTTACTTTCAATTGCCTCAAGAGCATCTTTGTATGAGAAAATAGAGGTTGTTTTCTCTGATTGATTCTCATTACTCACCGAAAGTGCTTGGAACTGAGTTCCAATAACCTCCTCATGTTCTATACAAGTAGATAATGACAGGTTACTCACGATCAAGGCTTGTTCTCCACAGACCATGACGAGTTGATCGTTCTTGACGAAATTCAGTTTTTGGTGCAACATCGAAGTGACTGCCCCAACCTGGTGTATCCAAGGTCTTCCTAATAAGCAACTGTATGTTTCCCAGATGTCCATGACCTAGAAAGTGATTTGGAAAGTGTGAGGACCGATAGTTATGGGAAGGTCGACTTCGCCAATAACTGCTTTTCGAGATCTGTCAAAAGCTTTGACGATAACCTCACTACCCCTCATCGGGGATCCTTTGAATAATAGTCGCATTAGAGTGGACTTCGGCATAACGTTGATGGCCGGTCCGGTATCTACCAGTACGCTGGCTAAAGCATCGTCCTGGCAGTTAACTGTGATATTGAGCGCCATGTTGTGGCGTTTGCCCTCCTCTGGCAAATCTTCATCACTGAATCCTAAGTTGTTGCAGGAAGTGATGTTAGAGATTATGCTATCGAACTGTCGTATTGACACATCCTGTTCCACAAAGGCCTGCTCTAAGACTTTCTGTAGAGCCTCTCTGTGGGCTTCGGAACTGAGTAAGAGTGATAGCACAGATATCTTTGAAGGAGTTTGTAACAGTTGATCAACAATGTTGTATTCACTCCTTTGGATGAGCTTCATCATCTCATCATTGTTTTTCGAAAGGTCGGGATTACTGGATTGACCGACTGGTGGATTGGGAGCTTCTGTCTGAAGTTCCTTTTCTTTGTTAGGTTCTCCAACCCCTCGGTTGAAGATTTGACTGCTCCGTGTTACTCGACTAATGTCTGCAATATTCACGACGGAGGGTAATGTAATTTCCTTTCCATTCTCAATTATTGTTGCACCGTATTTGTAAGGGATCGCCTTAGCTGATTCATACGGTAACGGTCTCGGTAGATAGACAACTACAGGAGCCTTCTGATTTTTCTGACTGTCGTAAAAAACTTCAATCAGTTCATGTCTAGGAACTTTTGATTCATCCAGTAGAGGGATGATGGTACAAACATCCTTGTTCTATTGATGACCAGAGATTATGACAACGTCTCTGATTTGAACAGCGAAGTAGTCCGGCGTCCGGTTGACTGGCTCGGAACTCGAACATGGGTTAATCTCTTTACGATCCAACTGACCTTGAAGAGTTGCTCGCATGAGGTAACATCCTCGATTATTTTCCGAGCAGACTCTACAACGTTCGTCATTATGTGGTGGCACCTGGCCACGTCCGCTTTGAATACAGTGTAACCTCACTAGGTTAGTTTCCATAGATCGGACATCCTAACTTTGACGCCGAGTAGGGTTCCCATTAAGAACACTAACTTGTTGCGTGTCTTCATCCGTATAGATTGGAAGCCACCAGTGGTTTAACAAGTGTTGCAAAGTTCTTTGAAAGAGAGCGCACCATTGGTTATTCTCACAACATCCTTTACAGCTCAGATAATCGTGAGAAGTCAGAAAACCGAGTTGGACTTGCCTGGCATGTAACTCCACCAAGCTGGTATTCATCAAACGAATATCGAAGATTTGGATCATGTTGATCTGATAAAGATTTCTATCATGGTAGTCCTGGATCCACCCAAGATCCATCTGACGCTGGAGGGCCTCTTGTACAAAAGAGCATCCCTGTTTGTTTACCGAGCAAGTCAGACAGGAATTGTAATCTTGTCGCGGCAGATTATGGTACTGGCTTTGCCTTGAGTGCATTACCACCAAGTTGGCATTCATTGCACGAATGTCGTGGTTCTGAATGATGTTGGAATTTGTGTAGGTCATGTTGACTCCACGAACTCGATGCTCTTGGATCCACCCGAGATCCAATTGTTCCTGTAGAGATGATTGCACCACAGAACATCCTTGATTATTTTTAGAGCAGATATCACACTGGTGATGATTATGAGGTGGCACATGGCCATATCCACTCTGTCTACAATGCATCTTGACCAAGTTGGCCCTTTATTAGAGTACATCATGAATTTGATAGCTGTTGTTAGACTCTTCCTCTATCAAATTGACTGTAGCTTTCTCATGCTGAGGTAGCGGGTTCGTGAGAACATTCAGATTCGTATCTTTGAAAGATAAGACCCCGCTCCAAACAAGCTTTTGTATGTCGGATTTGAAACTGAGACAGTTTTCTATGTTATGCCCTGGTCCTCCTTGATGGTAAGGACAAGTCTGATCCGTTTTAAACCAAAAAGGTAGATTTTTCGGTACTGTAAGAGGAGACTTAGTTTGGACGTGCCCCTTAACCAGTAACAATGGAAATAGTTTTGCGTACAACATGGGTATAGGATTAAACCCTGGTAGTCATGTTGTACGGTTGTTGTTATATGGAGGGCGAGCCTGCTGAAGAGGTTGTTGGGTCCTTTGCTGATATTGTTGTTGATTAGGTTGGCTCTACACAACCTGAGGTTGATACGTAGGAGCAGACGCAGGATTAATAGAAGGAGTTACAGCTGCTACTGGTTGGTAGCATCGCCTTTGCTTTCCGAGAGAGATATTCCCAATATCCTACTCTTTTTTCTTAGGGAGAGCACTACCGTATCGTTTTGTACTACTTAATGGTCCAGCGTCTTTAACTAAACGTCCTTCTCGGATCGCTTCCTCAAGAAGAACTCCCATGCCCACCATCTCGGTGAAGTCACTGGGTGCACTGGCAACCATTCTATCGTAGTAAAATGAGCTTAAGGTCTTTAAGAAGATCTTTGTCATCTCTTTTTCCTCAAGAGGTGGACAAATTTGGATGGCGATTTCACGCCATCTCTGAGCGTACTCCTTAAAGGTTTCCTTGTCCTTTTGTGACATCGATCTGAGTTGATCTCTGTCCGGTGCCATGTCCAGATTGTATTTATATTGTTGGACGAAAGCAGCGCCAAGATCTCTGAATGTGCCGATCGTAGCGCGGTATAAACCCATGTACCATTTTAATTCGGCACCGGTTAAACTATCCTAAAAGTAGTGAATTAGTAGCTTCTAGTACTTTGTCTGAGCTGACATTCGCCGAGCGTACATCACCATGTGGCTCTGAGGGCAAGAGTTACCCTTGTACTTTTCAAAGTCGGGTACCTGGAACTTGTGTGGAACTTTCACATTGGGGACCAAACAAAGGTCTGCGGCGTCCTTCCCAAATAAGTCCTGACCGCGAATGGCTTGCAGTTCTTTCTACATCTCCAGGAATTGTTCCTGGAATTCATTCATTCTGTTGAACATACCGTCGTTTCCACCAAAATGTATCTGTGGAATTTGTCCTTCTGGGACAGTGTGTACCACAGGCAGTGGTATAGTCATTATGGCCGAGACTCTCGGTGCCTCCCGAAGTTTGTAACCTTCAGGAGTTGCTGTCATGCCCCTGGCATCTTCGATTTCCTGAAGTTTGTAACCTTCAGGCCCAGCGGTTCCTACTGCGGTTCCTTGATCCTCAGTGATCGACAGAACATATCCTTCTGGGATATAGTTAAGTGGCATGCCCCAGGGATGATCTTTCGGCATTTTATACCTAGGATCATACTTTTCCACTATGGGCATTGAGGTGATCTCTGATATCACAGTCCTTTGTTGTTGCATTTGAGCTTCTGCTAGAGCTTGCATGTCGTTATGAAGCTTTCTCAGATCCTCTTTCAGAGTGTCGATCCCTTCCCTCAACTCTCTGTTCTCTTCCTCGAGATCATCCATCTTTTTCTGACGATTGGCCCGAGTATTGTAAGAATGAGACAATTTGACTCTAGAATCGAGACACAAACGTGAGATTCATAGGTAAGAAAAATCCGTTTACGCGAGCATGATGAATGATATGTAATGATTATATTAATTGTATGTTTTTGTTTATTCAAAGTAAACTTCGACAATTAGATTGCAAATATTAAACAGTGGGGAAACCCCGTTTTATTAAATTCAAAGGATTGCGGAAATGGAAATACAGTAGATTACAAAGTGCTGAAAAAGGAAATCTAAACTATTGGATCCTGAGTCCTCTCTGAGGAGAGCTCAAGTGCTGGTTCTGGCGCTTTCCTTTTCTTTGACTGGGGCTCTTCAGCCGTTGTCGGGTTGTCATTTCTTTGCCAAGTGAAAGGAGCGAGTAAATTCTTTTGGTCATCCTGATTCTCCACAGCATGTTGCTCTAAAATCTCAATCAGAGCATCTTTTTCTCTTAATAGCTACTGTATTTTCTTACACTCCACCTTAAGAATACGATACTTGTTCCTCTAAGACCTCTTCTCTTGCTGAACTTTGCTGAGAGTAACCTGAAGTTTTTCCGTCTCAGACATAAAATAAAGGACCGAGTCCCTTAATGGAAGAACTTCCTGACGTGGGTAAGGCATCCTCAACTTGAGGGCTCTAGTTTGTACCCAGTGGAGATAAGGCTCCACCGAGACACATTCTGGTTTTCCTAGAGACTCTCTTCCTTTCCTGTGAACGTGTTTCCAGGCATGCACTATTTCTGTCTTTAGTGCTCTGACATTTTCTCCTTCCTTGAAGAAAAGACCTTCTAGATGAACATTGCGCGGGACATGCCTCATTAGGTATCCAAATTGACGACGAACTAAAACTGGATGATAGTTGATTCCTCCCTTAGTTCCTATAAGGGGTACATTTGGGAAATTTCCACAACGGTCAATGATCTTGATCCCGTCGTAGATTCAATTGTACTAATCGATGTCAGAGTTGGTAAGAGACATGATTCTCTGTGACCAACGTAAAGTATTCTTTTGATCCCAAAATGCAGCAGACTTTGGCAAATAGGAAGTGAACCACCTGTAAAGCAGGGGTACACAGCACGTGATCATTCCTCTGTTGTATAAATTCCTTAAGTGTACCAAATGATACGCGTCGGCGAGTAAGGTCGGTATAGGGTTTCCAATCAGAAAAACCTTAATGGCGTTGATATCTACGAAGTTATCAATGTTGGGAAACAAAAATAACCCGTCGGTGAGAAAAACGAAGATGCTTTCGAAAGCGGCCACGTTCCCTATACTGGAAAAGTACAGGGCTTTCTTTCTCAAGAATTGGGCTGGCAAACCTTGGATGCCACCCTTAGTGGTCATGTGAGTCCTAACTTCTGACTCGTCCAAATAAATTGCTCTTGCAATGGTTTGATCCTTTGGAATCTCTTCCAGTCCAGAAAAGGGAGTTTGATCAGTGAAATGCAGATCAGTCAAGTGAGAATACTCCTCCAGTGTTGGTGCTAGCTGATAATCCGAGAATGTGAAACAGTGATAGACCTGATCGTAGAACTGGATTAGTGTGGACAGGATTCCTTCGATTACATGGACCCTTAATAGAGACAGTAGTCCCCCATACTTGGCTCTAAAAGCCTCGTGGTTGGTGATCATTCTCGCCAAACCTCTCAAATCCTCTAACTTTGGAACCTTGAAGGTGTACTTATGAGTTTTCCTTCTACCAAAATCCATTAGCGCAATCTCCTTTCTCTGACATTTGCAATCATTCTCTTAGTTTAATTTAAAAAAGAGAGACTAGAAGAGAAGATTTTTATTTGTTTTAATGTTTTTTAAATGAATGTATGAATTCAGCACACAAAAACATAGAAAAAACATGGGGTCAAAGGGTCGGTGTCATGAAGTCAAGGCTCTACCCCCCTCCCAAAGGTTTATACTGGTGATTTTTGTACCTGTCCGCAAAATCATTGACCCCTCTTTAGATAACAACAGCAAGCGGATCGCCAGCGAGCTGATGTATCCTAGAGTGATCTCAGATGAGGATAGTATCGCGTGACAACTATTTCCAATAGCTTTCGCACTACAAAATGGCTTAATTCTACTAAAAACCTCGGCTTCTCAGACAACCCAGTCGACCACACTACTTTTGACAACCGAAGTCATATAGGCAATGTATCTGCAAAGGGAGTCTCCACTGAGTTTGATGGTCGATCGGGGACTCTTAACTAGGATTCACTCCCCGCAATATTACCTGCATTGCCATCACCTATCTTAGGTGTATACTCAATCTTTCCTCATGCGGCATCACACGCATTCCCATTAGCAAAAAAATAAATACAGATATCAATTAGGAAAAGCAGTATATGTATTTGTCTTAATCATCCTAGACCTCTAGTCTTATGATCCTATACAGACAATGACTCTCCAGCGAAGTCACCATTTCTGTGACATTTTGTGAACTCAGGGTTTTCTACCTAAGATTGTAAGAAAGAGAAGACAGGCCCGACAGTGGGCGCCATTTTTTCTGTAGCGTGATTTTTGTGGTCCTGAGTCACGATCTCTTAGGTACTATAGTTTGATTCATTTTTTATCCTATTGAGCTGATTAAGGAAGGGAAATAGATGTCTCCAATTAACCCTACTTACATACTGAGTTTGAACAACGGTCTGTTCGGTTACAGATGCTATGTGGATGTGGGGCCCAATCTTTGGTTATTTTGCTGAGAACACAATGTCTGGATTATTTGTGAGGTTTTTGGTAGGATGTGTTTAGATTTACTGCTTTTCGATTGATGTGTGAAAGTACGGGATTTTGGGTTTTTGATTAGTATGCTCGCTAAAATTTTTTAATTTTATGCCTACGTATTCCCGTTTAACGAAACAGGGAAATCAGAGCGATCGTTGTTCCTCCTATTCTATGGGAGGAAAAGGTTGTTTTGGTGTCTTGTTCAATGCCCAAGACGTGAATCTAAAGGTGGTTTGTATCTTGTTCAAAGCCCAAGATGTGAAGCTAAAGGATTTTGGCTTGAGAGAGAATTTTTCATCTCTAAAGAGGAGTTGTTGGTGTTTGTATGTTGTGAGCAAGGCACAACTTTGATGCTAAAAGGTTGATTGACTCAACCGGGGTTTTCTTTATGCAAAGCCTAAGAGGAGGCTAGTGACGCAACAAGAGGGTGTTTTTATATGTCTCGTACGAAGCCCGAGATAGAGGCTAAAAGTGTTTGACTCAACAAGAGAGTCTAGATGTTGTTTGACTCAATGAGAGGGTCTTTTATACTCAACAAGAGAGTGTTTTCTAACTCGTACGAAGCCCGAGATGGAGGCTAAAGAGGTTTGACTCAAAAAGAGAGTCTTGACCAGGTGATTGACTCAAAAAGAGAGTCTTGACCAGGTGATTGACTCAACAAGAGAGTGATTTATATCTCGTACGAAGCCCGAAATGGAGGCTAAAGAGAGTGACTCAACAAGAGATTCTTTTATACTCAACAAAAGAGTGATTTATATCTCGTACGAACCTTGAGATGGAGGCTAAAAGGGTGACTCAACAAGAGAGTCTGAAAAGGTTAGCTCCACTGGGGAGAATTCATTGTACAAAGCCCAAGAGGAGGCTACCATTGTTGGTTATTGTTTCAGTTTAGTGACAGATCCAGTACGTTTGATAAAAGAGAAAATCAGTTTTCATAAAGGGAATGATTAAAGGTGAGGTTGTACTATGGTACTGATTAGGAGATCAGGGTTATTTCCTGTTCTTTAAGGAAATGGGAAATCCAAAGGGTATTGAGACTGTCCAAGTCTAATGGTATTTTGAGAAATTGATTCTCAGATAGTGAATGATCTTTGTATGATGCCCAAGAGAAGGCTGGTATGTTAAGGGATGAAGGTCAACCCATTAACAGGTCTGACACTTGACTCAGAAAGACAACTCTAGCAACTCGATGACTAGGTTCTATTCCTATACCTGTAGAGGTCTCTGGGTCCTTGTACTAAGCCCAAGAGAAGGCATGAGAGCTTTTAAGAAGCCGAAGGGTCCTTGTACAATGCCCAAGAGGAGGAAGGGATGCTTTTAAGAAGCCTGTGGGTCCCCAAACTAAGAGAAGTTCAAGAAATGTAATTCACCGAGAAGAGATCATTTCAGGAAAGTTCGAGGATTTGGAAGAAACTCAAGAGATGCCATTCACCGAGAAAAGATCATCTCTGGGGAGTAGAGTTTCTTTGACAATTTCTAAGGGTGACAGTCTGAGAAAGGGTTCACTGAGAATGCTGCCTTTCATGTTTCCATATTGTTTAACCCCAAGAGGAGGGAAGACTGTATCTGGTAATCCTATGGGGATCTAGTTTTGTTTGTATTCACGAGTGACCAACAGGGATTTACCTAGTGCTAGACGTAGTTGCCGGGGAAAACTCTAAATAACTATACTAGTATTACACAGTTGATATGTGACAAGTATATAATATTTTGTGCAAGAAGACTTACAGTGAGCAACCCCACAATACAGATATATATATATATATATATATGAAAGCGGATAAAGAAAGCGGGTAAACACTTACTCGGTTGTAGAGCTTCCATGCTGTTTTGTTAGTTGTTCAACAAAGAAAGCTTTGATAACATATTCTAAGTCAAAGAAGAAAGTGCTTTGAAAAGATTGTTGGTATTTACGAGTGTATCCCAAGAGGTGGGAAGACTGTATCTGGTAACCCTATGGGGGATCTAGTTTTGTTTGTATTTACGAGTGACCAACAGGGCTTTACATAGTGCTAGATGTAGTTGCCGGGGAAAACTCTAAATAACTATACTAGTATTACACAGTTGATAGGTGACAAGTATATAAAAGGATGTGAAAGAAGACTTACAGTGAAACAACCCCACAATACAGTTATATATATGAAAGCGGATAAAGAAAACGGGTAAACACTTACTCGGTTGTAGAGCTTCCATGCTATTTTGTTAGTTGTTGAACAAAGAAAGCTTTGATAACAATATTATATTCTAAATCAAAGGAAAAAGTGCTTTGAAAATATTGTTGGGGCTTACAGCTCAAGGAGAGGCCCAAGGTTTTATCAGTGATTGCACTGTTGTTTTGACATTGTACAAGGACTTATACAAGTGACTGAGGCCCAAAAAGGTTTTCTGTACAAAGGGATGGGTCTTACACTCTCTCAAGAGGCCCAAAGGTGTTTAAAGAAAAAGGATGGGGCTTATAATACGAGGGTAGGCCCAGATGATTTGATTTTTGAACTGGCGATCGCGCCGAGATTTTTCTTTTAACACATAGAGACTTATACAATATCTGAGGCCCAAAAAGGTTTTGGTTAAAAGGGGATTGGGTCTTACACTCTATTACAGGCCCAAAGAGTTTTAAAATGAATAAAGATAGGTCTTATAGCTCAAGGAGAAGCCCAGTTGATTTTGTTAAAAAGGCGACGATCGCACCGAACGTTTGAAAATATACAGAGGGACATATACAATGTGTGATGCCCAAAAAGGTATTATTTACAAAGGGGTTGGGTCTTACACTCTATTAGAGGCCCAAAAATTTTGAAAAAGATTTGTGATGGTTGAATTGATCAAAAACCCTAATTTATTTTCAAAATATATTTTAATTGAATAAAAATTCAATTAAAATGATCAAATTTGTTAAACATGTGTGAATAATAAATTGTGGTATTGGATTAATGCTTGAAAAATCATGTATACCCACAAAATAATTGGAAATCAATTAAGTTTGGGAAATCAAGGGAGAAAAAATATTTCAAATGTTAAAAACAAATAAAACATTAATTCTTTGCAAAAATATAAAATAAATGGAATAACTAATATTTTTCGGAATTTTTGGTAAAATAAAATATTTTAACATTTTTGTGAATTATTAAAACAAGAATCAACTCAAAATCATTAAAACTCAGAGAGAAATTAATTTTTCAATCGATTAAATAAAATCACAAAAATTCAAATGTTTGAATTTTCAAAAAGGGCACCAAGAACATGGCAAGAACACGTGCCACCCTTTGTTTCTGCAGATTTTCATTTTCTATCCAATCTCACTAAATAATTGATTATAACATGCAATCTACATATCAATATGCTCGTTTACACCTCATGATCATGTCTATGGTCTTTAATTTCATTTATTTTAAGCATGGAAAAAGAAATCAAAGAGAAACCTAAAGAACCCTAAAATTTGCATGAAGGTTCAGAAATTCCATACACAATTCAAACAAAGCAATTTGTCATACCCCAAATTTTGACCACTAATATTTCCCATCATTGTGCAAATCATCATCACAATATGGATGAACCATCATACCTCATTAGTCTCCCCAAAGATGGGTAGCATTCACTACAATCAAACTTAGGGTTTCAAGCCCTCTCAGAGCTCTTAGACAAAGTATCAATCAAGGAATGACATGATCTTTAACTTGTCTAAACCTCTCAAACATCTACAATGGATCAAGAGGACTCCCACTTCAAGGGTCAAGCACCAGGCTGCTGCAGCCCAAGTGGGTCAAGCCTCAAAATCAACAGTGTCACCAAATTAGGGTTTTGGTCGACCAGGGCCTCCAGATGGAAATTTTCCTTTGGGCATGAGCTAATGCTTCAAAGCATAACCTAATATGCTCCAAGGGACATTATAAACCCCATCATCAAGTCAATTTAGCCTCAGGGGATGCATTCACCAAAAACCAGGAATTAGGGTTTCTTGACCTAATTCACCCCTAAGTTGACTTTTGGGACAAAACATGAGCCAAGACCTCAAGAGAGGATTTGAGGGTCTCTAACACACCACATTGATCCATTTACAACAATGTATTGATCCAATAAGCTTGATCAACAAGTTTGAAGTTCATCAGAACCACAATTAGGGTTTCGCGGGAAAAAGTCAACTGTGCCTTTGACTTTTGACCCAGGCATGCTCCCAAACCTTGGGACATGATTTAATACATCCTATAACACCTATGAAATCAATCCATCAAGTTTGATTTAGGTCAAGGACTTGATTTCACAGAGGATCGCACAGTTTGGAATTCAACTGACAAAAAGTCAACTGTGCTCAAAAGTCAAACATTGATTTTTTACGATTTTTCACAATTATGGTTCTTGGACCCTAAAATGATGTTAATGTATGATTGGAATCATCATTCATCAATAAAAATCAAGAAAAGTGGGATAACTTGTAAAAGTGGTAACCATAAATACTTAGAAATTTTTCTAAGTTATGGAATAAAGTGGCAAGGGTACCAACTTTGGAGGATCATAACTCCTAAACCACAAGGCCGTTTTTCCCCATCCAAAGCTGGATTTGTAGCTCTCATGGCCCTCTACAAAAGCTTCAAATACAACTCATTCCAATTCCTCATGGATTTTCAGTTATGGAATGATCAAAATCACAAAAAGTGAAAATGTCACTTTTTTCCAACACTTAGTGAAATTTTCACTAAGTCAGAATCTGCCTTCACTTTTTTCCAAATGTAGGGGCATTTTTCACTTGGATCCAAAAAGTATAAAAACCAACTATGATCAAACAGTTGTTGTATCATATGAGGGCTTTCCAAAATGGCCAAGAACTCCATCAAATTCCACTTGGGCCATGAGATATGACAATGGCAATATTCCTTGCTGAAAACTGCCAAAGCAAGGCAGATTTGTGCATTTTGCTCGATTTGCCCAATTTTTGCAAAGGGAAAGCAAATCTATCCATCTGAACACCTCAAGGGGAGACCAAGGAGGAACTAACTCTGATCCCAAGCCTCCCAAGTCTTTAGAACCAAAAATAGCATGCCAAACCTAGAAATCCTTAAAAGAGGGACAAGACTCCAATTTTGGATTGGAGCATTTAATGGATGCACCAAGGTGGCATGGACTGACACATTTGCAACTGAATTCAGTCAAGACCTATCCAAGACCAAGGGAACCAGCAGCCTGTGCCCTAACCTCTAGTCAATGGCTAGAGGAGACTTGGATTCTCATTGCTCAACATTGGCCTAACCTATGATGCAGTTGCCATTCACTATTGCAGCCAAAACAAACTTGCTCTACTATAAATAGAGCTCATTTGTGCTCAGTTTGAGTACACCAAAACACTGCAACACTTGCTTTCCTCAAAATCTCTTTCTCTTGGCAAAAATGCCTTCTTTAGCAAGGTAACTCTGAGTTTTTTAGTTACGGTGCAATTTCACCATAAATTATGATCCAAACACATCCAATATGTCATATCTAAGCTGTCCAAACCCTCACAAGTGACCTGTAACACCAAAATCACAAAGTCACCTCTCAAAACCTCAAAATATGCCTTTTTGTGCATTTTTCAAGCCATGTCTTGAATCAGTCACTTTCCAAACCAGATAAAGCCTCAAATACACTCCAAATATCATCCTTGACCTGTCCCAAATGGATCAACACATCTGGAACACCATTTGAGAGAGTTGCTACTTTGGCCACTTTTGCCTCTTTTGCAAGAAAGGGCCAATTTCCACTTTTGAGGTTTCCAGCTGATTCCAACCATCCTAAAAGCTTCCAAGGGATCAAATGGGGTTGTTCAAAGCGTCAAAACATTTCTGGAACAAAGCCCTTGGCAGATTGCACAAAAGCTCCAAAAAGAGGTAAGCATCACAACTTGGATTCTTTGAATCATGCTTTCTTTTGATGTCCACTGATCATGCATCTCTTAAACATGTTATATGTGTTGTGTTTGAACCAATTTACCATGTAATTCCCACCTGTATCAAGAGATGGCACAGAAAATGTAAATCATGGCCTATTTCAAAACCACTATCGGGTTTTTCAATAGAGCATGATCTGAAAAGAAACACCACCACCATTGGATTCCTTGTGAAATTCTAGGTAGGATAGACCTAAATTTTGCCTCAATCCATGGAGAAATGAGAAAGTTATGACCTTTACATTTCTGACCAAAATCTTGCCTTGTCTTGCCTTGGGCAAGGCCAAAAACAAGGCAAGCCTTGTATATTTATGGTTGTGTTTCAATCAACGGATGTATCACCACCCCAGTGGTAAGGCGCGCGCCCTATACACAAGAGGTCTGGGGTTCGAATCCCCCTCGCCCCAAATCCTCTTTTTGTTATTTTTCACTTTTTATTTGTTTTTCTTATTATTTTTAATGATTTGAAAATTAATAACTCTCCCAATTTTAATTATTTTTGATTGGTTCTTTTTGCAAAAAATCACAAAAATATTGAAATATTTTATTCCACAAAAAAATTAAGTTTATATTATTTATTTAATATAATTAGTATTTTTGTAAATAAATTCATTTTTAATTGTTTTTCAACATTTTAAAAGTGAATGTTCATCTTGAAAATCAAAACCAAATGAGTTTTAATTCATCTTGTGATTAAAACCTCATTTTTTAAACCTTAACCAAAAATCACAAGTTGTTTATTCAAGCTTATTTGGTATTTTATCATTTTTTATTGATTTTCTTTAAGGAATTTACTCTAAAATGATGAAATTAGGGTTTTGATTGATTCCACCTTCAACAAATCTTTTTTCAAACACTTTGGGCCTCTAATAGAGTGTAAGACCCAACCCTTTTTTAAACTAAAATGATTTGGGCCTCAGTGTATTGTATAAGTCTCGATACCATCAAAAACCTCAGCGCGATCGCTGTTGCCAAAAAAATCAACCTTGGGCTTCTCCTTAAGCTATAAGACCCATTCAAAACATTTTGGGCCTCTAATAGAGTGTAAGACCCAGTTCCCTTTTAACCAAAACCATTTTGGGCCTCAGACATTGTATAAGTCCCTCTGCATTAAAAGAAAAACCTCGGCGCGATCGCCGTTTTCAAGCAAATAACCTTGGACCTCTCCATGAGCTGTAAGCCCCACCACTTGTATAAAAACAAACGTTGGGGCCTCTTCAGAGAGTGTAAGACCCATCCCTTTGTACAGAAAACCTTTTTCGGGCCTCAGCCACTCGTATAAGTCCCTGTACAAATTTAAAACAACAGTGCAATCACTGATAAAACCTCGGGCCTCTCCTTGAGCTGTAAGCCCCAACAATTTCCTTTTCAAAGCATTTTCTCCTTTGATTTTGAAATATACTATTGTTTTCAATTTCTCTTTGTTGAACAACTAACCAAACAGCATGGAAGCTCTATAACCGACTAAGTGTTTACCGACTTTCATTTACCGCTTTCATATATATATATATAATTGTATTGTGGGGATGCTCACTGTAAGTCTTCTTTCACATACTTTATATACTGTGTAATACTAGTATAGTTATTTAGAGTTTTCCCCGGCAACTACGTCTAGCACGAGGTAAAGCCTTGTTGATCACTCTTAAATGCAGATAAAACTACATCCCATATAGGATTACCAGATACAGTCTTCCCTCCTCTTGGGGTTAAACAATATGGAGACGTGAAAGGCAGCATTCTCGGTGAACCCTTTCTCAGACAGTCACCCTTAGAAATTGTCAAAGAAACTCTAACTCCCTAGTGATGATCTTTTCTCCGTGAATGGCATCTCTTGAGTTTCTTCCAAATTCTCGAACTTTCCTGGCTTGATCTATACTCAGTGAATGGCATGTCTTGAACTTCTCGGGATTTGGGGACCCACAGGCTTCTTAAAAGCATCCTCGCCTCCTCTTGGGTGTTTTACAAGGACCCGTCGGCTTCTTAGAAGTTTTCACAGACTCCTCTTAGGCTTTGTATAATGATTTTTCCTCAGTGAAGAGAGCCTCCTCTTGGGCTTCGTACAAATTGTCCCTTCGGCTTCTTAAAAGTTTCCTCCCTCCTCTTGGGCTTTGTACAAATTGTCCCGATGGCCTCTTAATGGTATAGGAATAGAAACTAGTCATCTTAATAGAGCAGTCTTTCAAAAGAGTCTAGACCTTCATCCCTTAACATACCAGCCTTCTCTCAGGCATCATACATCGTGCCTTCGCTATCTGGGAATCTATTTCTCGAACACCAGTAGACTTGAACAGTCTCAATACCCTTGGGATTTCCTATTTCCTTAAAGAACAAGAAATAACCATGATCCTCTGATCACAACCTTACTCACAATCTTTCTCTTCATAAAGACTGATTTTCTCTTTTATCCCACACACCAGACCTGTCACTCGACTGAAACAGTCACCAGCACAAGCAGCCTCCTCTTGGGCTTTGTACAAATGATTCTCCCCAGCGGAGCTAATCTTTTAGCCTCCATCTCGGGCTTCGTACGAGATACAAAACACTCTCTTGTTGAGTATAAAAGACTCTCTTGTTGAGTCACCAATCTTTTAGCCTCCATCTCGGGCTTCGTACGAGATACAAAACACTCTCTTGTTGAGTATAAAAGACTCTCTTATTGAGTCACCAATCTTTTAGCCTCCATCTCGGGCTTCGTACGAGATACAAAACACTCTCTTGTTGAGTCACCAATCTTTTAGCCTCCGTCTTGGGCCTCGTACAAGACACAAAAACACTCTCTTGTTGAGTATAAAAGACTCTCTTATTGAGTCACCACCCTTTTAGCCTCCGTCTTGGGCTTCGTACAAGACACAAAAACACTCTCTTGTTGAGTATAAATGACTCTCTTATTGAGTCAGTCCCCTTTTAGCCTCCGTCTTGGGCTTTGTACGAGATACATAATCACTCTCTTGTTGAGTATAGAAAACCCCGGTTGAGTCAATCAACCTTTTAGCATCAAATTTGTGCCTTGCTCACAATTTACAAACATCAACAGCTCCTCTTTAGAGATGAGAAATTCTCTCTCATCCAGGACCTTTTAGCTTCACATCTTGGGCTTTGAACAAGATACAAATAGACCCTTCAGCTTCACATCTTGGGCATTAAACAAGATACACATACTCCCTTTAGCTTCACGTCTTGGGCTTTGAACAAGACACCAAAACACCTTTTTCCTCCCATAGAATAGGAGGAACTACGATCGCTCTGATTTCCCTATTTCGGGAATACGTAGGCATAAGATTGAAAAATCTTAGTGAGCATACTAATAAAAGAAACCCAAAATCCCATACCTTCACATATCAATCGAAAAGCACCAAGTCTTAAACATCTTACCAAAAATCTCATAGATAATTCAGGCATTCTATTCTTAACAAAGTAACCAAAGATTGGGCCCCACATCCACATAGCATCTGTAACCTAACAGACCGCTGTTCAAACTCAGTATGCAAGCAGGGTTAATTGGAGACATCTATTTCCCTCCCTTAATCAGCTCAATAGTATAAAAAATGAATCGAACTGTAGTACCCAAGCGATCGTGACTCAGGACCATAAAAATCGCGCTACAGAAAAAATGGCGCCCACCGTGGGGCTTACTTCGCTTTCTTACAATCTTCGATAGAAAACTTAAGTTCAAAAATTCCATAGAAAGGGCGAATTCACTAGGGACGATCATTCTTTCTTCTATCTCTTAGGATGAATTTCAAAGTTCACAGAAATGGCACCTCTGCTGGGGAGCCATTGTCTGTTAGGATCATAAGACTAGAGGTCAAGGATGATTAAGACAAATATATATACTGCTTTTCCTAATTGATATCTGTTTTTATTTTTCTGCTAATGGGAATGTGTGTGATGCCGCATGTGGAAAGATTGAGTATACACCTAAGATAGGTGATGGAAATACGGGTAATCTTGCGGGGAGTGAATCCCAGTTAAGAGTCTCCGATCGACCATCAAACTCAGTGGAGACTCCCTTTGCATATACATTGCCTATACGACTTCGGTTGTTGAAAGTAGTGTGGTCGACTGGGTTATCTGAGAAGCTGAGGTTTTTAGTAGACTTAAGCCATTTTGTAGTGCGGAAGCTATCGGAAATAGTTGTCACGCGATATTACCCTCATCTGAGGCCACTCTAGGATATATCAGCTCGCTGGCGATCCGCTTGCTGTTGTTATCCCAAGAAGGGTCAATGATTTTGCGGACAGGTACAAAAAATCACCAGTATAAACCTTGGGGGGGGGGGGGGGGTAGAGCCTTGACTTCATGACGCCGAACCTTTGACCCCATGTTTTTTCTATGTTCTTGTGTGTTGCATTCATGCATTCATCTAAAAAACATTAAAAAACATTAAAAAATCTTCTTTTCTAGTCTCTCTTTTTCAAACTAAACTAAGACAATTATTGCAAATGTCAGATAAAAAGATTGCGCTAATGGATTTCGGTAGAAGGAAAACTCATAAGTACACCTTCAACGTTCCAAAACTAGAGGATTTAAGAGGTTTGGCTAGGATGATAACCAACCCTGAGGCTTTCAGAGCCAAGTATGGAGGACTGCTATCTCTGTTAAGGGTCCTTGTTATTGAAGGAATCCTGTCCTCACTAATCCAGTTCTACGATCAGGTCTATCATTGTTTCACATTCCCGGATTATCAACTAGCAACAACGCTGGAGGAATACTCTCACCTGACTGACTGGAATATTACTGATCAAGCTCCATTTTCTGGATTGGAAGAAATTCCAAAGGATCAAACCATTACAAGAGCAATTTATTTAGACGAGTCAGAAGTCAGGACTCACATGACTATTAAGGGTGACATCCACGGCTTGCCAGCCCAGTTCTTGACAAAGAAAGCTCTATACTTTGCTAGTATAGGGAATATGGCCGCTTTCGAGAGCATTTTTGTTTTGCTCACCTACGGGTTATTTCTGTTTCCCAACATTGATAACTTTGTAGATATCAACGCCATTAAGATTTTCCTGATTGGAAACCCAATACCAACTCTGCTCGCAGACGCTTATCATTCGGTACACTTAAGGAATTTGTAAGCGGAGGAATGATCACATGTTGTGTACCCCTGCTGTACAGATGGTTCACTTCTCACTTACCCAAGTCTGCTGCATTTTGGGATCAAAAGAATACTTTACGTTGGTCGCAGAGAATCATGTCTCTTACCAACTCTGACATCGATTGGTGCAATCGAATCTATGACAGGATCAGGATCATTGACCGTTGTGGAAATTTCCCAAATGTACCCCTTATAGGAACTAAGAGAGGAATCAATTATCATCCAGTTTTAGTTCGTCGTCAATTTGAATACCCGATGAGGCATATCCCGCGTAATGCTCATCTGGAAGGTCTTTTCTTCAAGGAAGGAGAAAATGACAGGGCACTAAAGACAGAAATAGTGCATGCTTGGAAACACGTTCATAGAAAAGGACGAGAGTCTTTAGGAAAGACGTACTATGTCTCGATGGAGCCTTATCTCCACTGGGTACAAACTAGGGCTCTCAAGCTGAGGATGCCTTACCCTCGTCAGGAAGTTCCTCCATTAAGGGACTCTGCCCTTTATTTTATGTCTGAGACGGAAAAACTTCAGGTTACTCTCAGCAAAGTTCAACAGGAGAAGAGGTCTTAGAGGAACAAGTACCATATTCTCAATTTGGAATGCAAGAAACTACAACAACTATTAAGGGAAATGGATGCTCTGATAGAGATTTTAGAGCAACATGTTGTGGAGAATCAGGATGATCAAAGGAATTTGCTCGCTCCTTTCACTTGGCAAAGGAATGACAACCCGACAACGGCTGAAGAGCCCCGGTCAAAGAAAAGGAAAGCACCAGAACCAGCACTTGAGCTCTCCTCAGAGAGGACTCATGATCCATTAGTTTAGATTTCCTTTTTCCGCACTTTGTAATCTACTTTATTTCCATTTCCGCAATCCTTTGAATTCAATAACGACATGCAAGCTCTAGCAGAAGCTCAGATGCCGCAACAAAGGACTATGATCTCAGAGATCACATCAACGCCCATAGTGGAGAAGTATGATCCTAGGTACAGAATGCCGAAAGATCGTCCCTGGGGAATGCCACTTAGCTATATCCCGGAAGGATATATTCCGCCGATCACTGGAGATCCGGAAACTTCAGCAAGAGCCGCTAGGCCTGAAGGTTACAAACTTCGGGAAAGCAAAGATGCCAGGGGCATACCAACAACTCCTGAAGGTTACAAACTTCCGGAGGCACCAAGATTCACTGTCGTAGTAACGGTACCACCCCCTATGGTGCACACTGTCCCGGAAGGACAAATTCCACTAATACCTTCTGGAAAGAGGGAAAGTATGTTCGACAGAATGGATGAGTTCCAGGAACTATTCCTGGAGATGCAGAAAGAACTGCAGGCCCTTGGCGGTCAGGATTTATTTGGAAAGGACGCCGCAGACCTTTGTTTGGTCCCCGATGTGAAGGTCCCGCACAAATTCCAGGTGCCCAATTTTGAAAAGCACAAGGGTAACTCTTGCCCTCAGACCCATTTGGTGATGTACGCTCGGCGGATGTCAGCTCAAACAAAGAACCAGGAGCTACTAATCCACTACTTCCAGGATAGTTTAACCGGTGCCGCACTCAAATGGTACACGAGTTTAAACCACACTGAGATCAGCACTTTCAGAGATCTTGGCGCTGCCTTCGTCCAACAATATAAATACAATTTGGACATGGCACTAGACAGAGATCAACTCCGATCAATGTCATAAAAGGACAAGGAGACTTTTAAAGAGTACGCTCAGAGATTGCGTGAAATTGCCGCTCAGATTTGTCCACCTCTTAAGGAAAAATAGATGACAAAGATTTTCTTGAAGACGTTGAGCTCATTTTACTACGACAGAATGGTCGCCAGTGCGCCTAGTGACTTCACCGAAATGGTGGGCATGGGAGTTCGTCTTGAGGAAGCAGTTCGAGAAGGACGTTTAGACGCTGGATCATCAAGCAGTACAAAACGATACGGTAGTGCTCTCTCTAAGAAAAAAGAGCAGGATATTGGGAATATCTCTCTCGAAAAGCAAAGGCGACGGTGCCAACCAGTAGCAGCTGTAACTCCTGCTATAAATCCCACGCCTATCCCTACGTATTAACCTCAGGTTGCTTAGAGCCAACCGATTCAACAACAATATCTGCAAAGGACACAACAACCTCTTCAGCAGGCTCATCCTCCATATAACAACAACCGTACATCGCGACCTCCAGGGTTCGACCCTATACCGGTGTTGTACGCAGAACTGTTTCCTTTATTACTGGTCAAGGGACATGTCCAGACCAAGGCTTCTCTTACGATACCGGAAAATTCACCCTTTTGGTTTAAAGGGGGTCAAACTTGCCCTTACTATCAAGGAGGACCATTGCATAACATAGAAAACTATTTCAGTTTCAAATCCGATGTGCAAAAGCTTGTTAGGAGCGGGGTCTTATCTTTCAAAGATACGAATCCTAATGTTCTCACGAACCCGCTGCCTCAACATGAGAAGGCCACAATTAATTTGATAGAGGGAGAGTCCAATAACAGCTATCAAATTCACGATGTACTCTTATTGAGGGCCAACTTGGTCAAGATGCATTGTAGACAGAGCGGTCACGGCCATATGCTACCTCATAATTATCACTAGTGTGATGTCTGCTCTAAAAACAATCAAGGATGTTCTGTAGTGCAATCAGCTCTACAGGAACAATTGGATCTCGGATGGATCCAGGAGCATCGAGTTCGTGGAGTCAACATGACTTATACGAGTTCCAACATCATTAACAACCACGACATTCGTGCGATAAATGTCAACTTGGTGGCAATGCACTCAAGGCAAATCCAGTATCATAATCTTCCGCGAAACGATTATAATTCCTGTCTAACTTGCTCGGTAAACAAACAGGGGTGCCCTTTTGTACAAGAGGCCCTCCAGCATCAGATGGATCTTGGATGGATCCAGGACTACCATGATAGAAATCCTTATCAGATTAACATGGTTCAAATCTTCGATATTCGTTTGATGAATACCAGCCTGGTGGAGTTACACGCCAGGCAGGTCCAGCTCGGTTTTGTCACTTCGCATGATTATCTGAGCTGTAAAGTATGTAGTGAGAGTAACCAAGGGTGCGCTCTCATTCAAAGAACTTTGCAACACTTCTTGAACCACTGGTGGCTTCCGATCTATATGGATGAAGACACGCAACAAATCTGTGTGGTTAACGGGAACCTTACTCGACATTAAAGTCAGGATGTTCGATCAACAAAAACACACATAGTAAGGTTACACTGCATTCAGAGTGGACGTGGCTAGGTGCCACCACATAACTAAGAATGTTGTAGGGTCTGCTCGGAAAATAATCAAGGATGCTACCTCGTGCGAGCAGCCCTTCAGAGTCAGTTGGAACACAAAGAGATTCAACAATACTCAGTTTTGGGGTCTATCAACTGGACACCGGACTACTTCGCAGATCAAATCAAAGATGTTATTGTGATCTCCGATCATCAAAGGAACGAGGATGTTTATTCCATCATCCCTCTACTTGACGAATCGAAAGGTTCCTAGCCAGAAATTGATTGAAGTTACTTACGACAGTCAGAAAAATCAGAAGGCTCCTGTAGTTATCTATCTGTCAGGACTACTACCGTATGAATCAACTAAGGCTATCCCTTACAAATACGGTGCAACAATAATTGAGAATGGAAAGGAAATTCCATTACCCTCCGTCGTAAATATTGCAGACATCAGTCGAGTAACACGGAGTGGTCGAATCTTCAACAGAGGAGTTGGAGAACCAAACAGAGAAAAGGAACCTCAAACAGAAGTTCCCAATCCACCAGTTGGTCAATCCAGTAATCCCGACCTTTCAAAAAATGATGATGAGATGCTGAAGCTCATCCAAAGGAGTGAATACAACATTGTCGATCAGCTGTTACAAACTCCTTCAAAGATCTCGGTGCTATCACTTTTACTCAGTTACGAAGCCCACAGAGAGGCTCTACAGAAAGTCTTAGAGCAAGCCTTCATGGAATAGGATGTGTCAATACGACAATTCGATATCATCGCCTCTAACATCACTACCTGCAATAACTTAGGATTTAGTGATGAGGAATTGCCAGAAGAAGGCAAGAGCCACAACATGGCGCTCAATATCACAGTTAACTACCAAGACGATGCCTTAGCCAGCGTGCTGGTGGATACCAGATCGACTCTCAATGTCATGCCGAAGTCCGCTCTAATGCAACTATCATTCAAAGGACCTCCAATGAGAGGCAGTGAGGTCATCGTCAAAGCATTTGAAGGGTCCAGAAAAACAGTTATTGGCGAAGTCGACCTTCCCATAACTATCGGTCCTCACACTTTCCTAGTCACTTTCCAGGTCATGGACATCCGGGCAACATACAATTGCTTATTAGAAAGACCTTGGATACACCAGGATGGGGCAGTCACCTCGAAACTTCACCAGAAGCTGAAGTTTGTTAAGAACGATCAACTCGTCACGGTTTGTGGAGAACATGCCTTAATTGTGAGTAACCTGTCATTATCTACTTGTGTAGAACCCGAGGAGGTTGTCGGAACTCAGTTCCATGCGCTTACAGTGAGCAATGGCAATTAGTCAGAAAGAGGAACTTCGATTTCCTCGTACAAAGATGCCCTCGAGGCAATTGAAGGCAACAATACGAAAGGATGGGGACAACTTTTCATTCCTACTAATAACAAAGCGAAGAAGGGTCTTGGTTTTTCTTCAACCTGTACCCAGACAACTGCTAGCGGCGAAAGTCGTCATCCCGTTCAGAACTTCTTCCACAATGGAGGTTTCCTTCACCCAGTGTCTCAAGAAGTACATATCATCAACGAGGGAGACTCCTCCGACATGGATGCGGAATGGGAGTCCTATTTTAACACGGATATTTATATGTCTTAGGAGGAGGTGCCTACGCCATTTTACTATCCCGCGCAGAGCCCGAGATTTATACCAAGGTCATATTTCGAAATGATATACGGAGATTATGATCCGGAAGGATGCCGTGCTCCGCCAAATTCATTAGAGGAGGACACTCTAATGAAAGACAGCTTTGACAATGACTACTTTGGCCCGATGGATGGTCTGCCGATGTGGCAGCCGTACCCAGGAGACTTGGGGCAAGAAAATCAGTTGAACGATGAAAATCAACTCAGCATCATCGAAAAGAACACCTGCGTCCCCATCATGTCATGGGATCAACACTCAGGTCGTTCAGAAAATATCCAGCACGACGATGAATTTGCATGACTAGAATTCATTAACTATGCTTTTCCCGAGGTCAACGTCATCGAAAGGGATGACTCCTCCAGTTCCAAAGAAGTGTGGGACACCTTAGGATAACCAAGTGGAAAATTCGACTTCATGGTCAAGTACACTGCTCCTGAAAGTTCTCACATCAGGCTCGAAGACATCCAGCCTGCTGGATGGGGAGATTTGCCTGAGAGTACAAATACTATGCAAAATACAACTGAGGAATCCTCCTACGACAACTCTGCCTGGGAGACAGATTCCAATGATCCTACTCCACCATAAATCAGCGTTATTTCTGAAGACAAATCAAGGAAGGTACCAGACTTTTTGATTCACCGAGGAGTTCGCCGCCAATGGGTTGCAGTCGATGTTCCGAAGATTGTGCACAAGTCAAAGTAATTGTCGTCTTTATCTTAACCTTTCACCCTGCCCCGGTGAAAAGGATGTTTTGATAGGGCTCACTTTCTGTAAATATCCCTCTTCACTTCGCCCAAAGCGACAAAGTTTTGTTTTATAGGGCTGTAGTTTCAAGAATCGACTTGTTCATAAATAAATAAACGCCGTTCTGTAATTTCCGCATTAATTGTTGTTTTCTCTTTTCGTCTTTTCAGAAAATGGTAATCCTAAAAAACAACAAAATAATAAAAATAAGCAGTAACAGGAAATACACTGCACACACTCTTGCATTCTCTCTATCTCTTCTAAGCACAAATCATCATGTGATGCAGATTGCTTGTTTTAAACCCCGTTGAAATATACGATCCGATGCCTTCTCCCAACTTTGAATTCCCGGTATTTGAGGCTGAAGAAGAAGATGACAACGTAATTCTAGAAGAGATCTCCCGAATACTCAGATAAGAGGAAAGGTCCATTAAATCTCACAAAGAGTCGTTGGAAACGGTCAACTTGGGCTCAGAGGAAGAGAGAAAAGAAGTCAGGATTGGGGCACTGCTCAGTCCTGCTGTCAAAGAAAGTTTGACAAAGCTTCTCAAAAAGTTTCCCGATGTATTCGCTTGGTCCTATCAGGATATGCCAGGGTTGGATACCAGCATCGTGGAACATCATCTACCGTTAAGGTCAGAATGTCCACCAGTAAAACAGAGGTTGAGACTGACTCATCCAGACATGGCCATCAAAATCAAAGAGGAAGTACAAAAACATATTGACACAGGTTTCCTCGCCACATTAGAATATCCTCAATGGCTAGCCAACATAGTACCAGTTCCGAAAAAGGACAGAAAAGTTAGAATGTGTGTAGACTACAAGGATCTGAACAAAGCAAGTCCAAAGGAAGACTTTCCCTTACCACACATTGACATGTTGGTTGACAGTACAACAAAATTCAAAGTTTTCTCCTTCATGGATGGATTCTCGGGCTATAATCAGATCAAAATGGCGCCGAAAGACATGGAGAAAACATCCTTTATCACCCCATGAGGCACCTTTTGTTACAAGGTGATGTCGTTCGGTTTAAAGAACGTCGGGGCAACCTATCAAAGGGCCATGACTACTCTATTTCATGATGTGATACATAAGGAAATCGAGGTATATGTCGATGACATGATTGCCAAATCTAGAACAGAGGAGGAGCATGTGACCCACCTGTCAAAACTATTCGAGCGGTTGAGAAAGTATAAACTCTGCTTGAATCCCAACAAATGCACCTTTGGTGTCTGTTCAGGGAAACTTTTAGGGTTCATCATCAGCCAGAGAGGAATTGAGGTTGATCCTGACAAGGTCAAGGCCATTCAAGAAATGCCTTCTCCGCGGACTGAAAAACAAGTCAGCGGATTCTTGGGTCATTTGAATTACATTTCCAGATTCATATTCCTCATGACCGCGACATGTGCGCCAATCTTCAAATTACTCAAAAAGAATTAGGACTGCGTTTGGACAGAAGGTTACCAAACCACCTTCGACAGTATCAAGGAATACCTGTCGAACCCGCCGATTCTATCACCTCCAGTGGAAGGAAGACCACTGATCATCTACTTAACATCTTGGAAGACTCGATGGGTTGTGTACTTGGCCAACAAGACGAAACCAAAAGGAAAGAGTCTGCCATCTACTATTTGAGCAAGAAATTCGCCGAGTGTGAAACTCGGTACAATATGCCTGAGTAAACTTGTTGTGCTCTGGCTTGGGCAGCCAAACGTCTTCTCCAGTACATGATTCGTCACACTACTTGGTTAATCTCCGAAATGGATCCAATCAAGTATGTTTTTGAAAAACCTGCTTTCACGGGAAGGATTGTCTGTTGGTAGATGTTTTTATCAGAATATGACATAGAATACCATGCTCAGAAAGCCGTTAAGGGAAGTACTTTAGCCGATCATTTGGCTCATCAGGCGATTGACGATCAGGAATCAGTCGGATTTGATTTCCCAGATGAATATGTCATGTATCTGAAAATGAAAGACTGTGATGAACCTCTACCCTGTGAAGGTCCAGAACCAGGTTCCCAATGGGGACTAATCTTTGATGGAGCTGTCAATCATTGCGGAAATAGAATTGGGGAAATCATCATAACACCTCAGGGTACCCACATTCCTTTCACCGCCAGACTTACATTCAAGTGTACAAACAATGAGGCCAAAAACGAAGCTTGTATCATGGGTCTCGAAGAAGCGATCGACTTAAGGATCAAAAACATGAATGTATATGGCGACTCAGCCCTGGTTATCAATCAGATCAAAGGAGATTGGAACACATACCAATCAGGATTGATTCCTTACAAAGATTACGCGAGAAGGTTGTTACCATTCTTCAATAGGATCGAGTTTCATCACATCCCTCGTAAAGAGAATCACATGGTTGATGCCTTAGCCACCCTCTCTTCCCTGATTAGTGTAGGCCAATGGAATGAGTTACCTAAGATCGACATAATGCGCCTGGAATGGCCCGCTTACATTTTCACGATCGAAGCAGTCATAGACAACAAACCTTGGTATCACGATATAAAATGCTTCCTTCAGAAACAAGAGTACCCTCCTGGGGCATCCAGAAAGGACAGAAAGACCCTCAGAAGGCTGGCAGGAAGTTTCTTCCTGAGCGGTGATACACTCTATAAGAGGAACTTCGACATGGTCTTGCTCCGATGCCTAGACAGACCAGAAGGAGACATGCTGATAAAAGAAATTCACCAAGGATCCTTTGGCACTCATGCCAACGGACACACAATGGCGAGAAAATTTTTTAAGAGCAGGGTACTATTGGTTGACCATGGAATCCGACTGCTACAAGTACATGAGGAAGTGTCACAAGTGTCAGATATACTCAGACAGAATCCATGTACCGCCAACACATCTCAAAGATCTCTCTTCCCCATGGCCTTTTTCCATACGGGGAATCGACATGATTGGCATAATTGAGCCCAAAGCTTCAAAGGGACATCGGTTCATCCTGGTGGCCATTGATTACTTCACCAAGTGGGTCGAAGCAGTGTTATACGCTAATGTAACCCGACAAGTGGTGGTCCGATTTATCAAAAACAATATCATCTGCTGTTATGGTGTTCCGAGCTAGATCATTACTGATAATGGATCTAACTTGAACAATAAGATGATAAAAGAGTTGTGCGCAGAGTTCAAGATCGAACACCATAACTTATCTCCCTACCGACCTAAGATGAACGGAGCGGTAGAAGCGGCTAAAAAGAACATCAAGAAGATTGTTCAAAAGATGGTTATAACCTACAAAGATTGGCACGAAATGCTACCCTTTGCTCTCCACGGTTATCGTACGTCTGTCCGCACTTCAACAGGGGCAACCCCTTTCTCTCTAGTATATTGCATTGAAGCAGTGCTCCCTATAGAAGTAGAAATCCCATCAATCCGGGTATTGATGGAAGCTAAGCTAACAGAGACTGAATGGTGTCAAAGTCGACACGACGAACTGAATTTGATCGAGGAAAAGAGAATAACGGCTCTGTGCCACGGTCAACTGTATCAACAAGGAATGAAGAAGGCGTTTGACAAAAAGGTCCGACCTCGCGTCTTCAGGAAAGGAGACCCCATGCTCAAAAAGATACAATCATTACTCACTGATTCCCGGGGCAAGTGGACTCCGAATTACGACGGCCCCTATGTGGTCAAGAAAGCTTTCTCAGGCGGCGCCTTGAGACTCGCAACCATGGATGGAGAAGAATTTTCCTACCCCACAAATGTTGATGTATTCAAGAAATACTTCGCCTAAACTAAAAAAAACCTCTCGGTGGATTGAAAACCCGAAAGGCCGATCCAGGCAAAAATTAGAGACATAAGCAAAAAATCATCCCGATGGATTGGAAACCTCAAAGTACAATCCCGGAAAAATTTAGGGATTCATGGCAAGTAACTACGTCCAACAAAGGGGCAAGTCCCTTAGTAGCAGTTACATCATCCGTCAGAATTCTCGATCGCGGTCATCGTCGACAGAAGCTCGGGATGTCCAGAATTCAAAGTTGGTAGAAGGATAGTGGTCGTTATGTTTCAACATAGCCCTTTTCCCTGTAAATTACCATTTTTTGAACTTTGTATATACTCTATGGAATCACGCGCTTGGCTGATTTCCATCCTATCAATAAATTTGAGCCCTTGTGCTTTTGTTTGCAATTCTTATTTGTTTTAGCTTTACAGAACGACATTTTAACATGATCAACGATTCTTGAAATAAAACAAAAACAAATTTACTTGCTAAACTTTTTCTGCTTTTAAAATAAAGATGGCAATTCTTTTGGCTTATTGAACATCGATCGCTTCTCTAGATGTAATCGAACCTCAAAGTGCAGAATCAAAGTATTCCTTCTAAACCAGTGTGCATGAACGAAGGATCAACTGTGTTGAAGACCATGTTTCATTCGACATCCCCGGCAGAGTTCTTACCTCCTAAGCCTGACCCGCGTAGCTCCCAACAGGGACTATCTCTCCTAAGCAAGGCAGAATCGCTACTCTTGGACCAGCGATACCTCTTCGTCCCCTGTGGTGGCCGAGTATCCAGTCATGTTCATCCATCAGTCTGTGTGTCGCGTCAGTTTTGTCAACATATACACACATACATCATGCATTACTACTTTGCATTCACATTCTTGTTGTATCACTATCACTCTAGTCGGTCTCATCCCCTAGTGATAAACGTCCTCTTGTTAATCGAGTTGCCAGTTCTTTCCTTGTCAGGAAACATCGTGTCTGAACAACCGCTTCTCCACTTTGCTGTTGAACTAAAGTTGGTTCTTTGACCACTTTGATAACTTGAACCTCCTAAGAACCAGAGAGCCCTCGACAAATGTCACTCTTCGCCATTAAAGATGATATCTTCGCTTTCCCAGATTAAGGAAAATCCCCAGTGAAAGTCTCTTAGTCAGAAATTCGACAACACGACAGTTTTTCTCCGAAAAATCCGCTGATGAAAAGGTCATCAGCACCTCAAAATTGGATCACATAGTATGGCATTTCTTCGAGAAAATCCTGAGAAAAGTATAATGTAACATCCCCAAGCAGATAGCAGTCTCTCAAGAGACTCGCTTTCCCCAGTAGAGTCAACAAATGGCGTCTCCAACAGAGAAGTATGTGCCTTTCTACAATCAAAACTTTTACCTTCAAATGGCATCGCCCCAGGAAGATTCGGCGAGAAGTTTGAGGAAAGCCGCTACAAATAGCGTCCCTTGTCAATAAAGTTTATTGACAAAAGAAACTGAGACCAGTTCCTTGGTAGGAAACCAGGATCGAGGGGAAGTTTACATCAGCAACTGAGACCAGTTCCTTGGTAGGGGACCAGGATCGAGAGGAAGTTTATAAAAGAAACTGAGACCAGTTCCTTGGTAGGAAACCAGGATCGAGGGGAAGTTTATTTCAGAAACTAAGACTAGTTCCTTGGTAGGAAACCAGGATCGAGGGGAAGTTTATAAAAGAAACTGAGACCAGTTCCTTGGTAGGAAACCAGGATCGAGTGGAAGTTTATTTCAGAAACTAAGACCAGTTCCTTGGTAGGAAACCAGGATCGAGGGGAAGTTTATTTCAGAAACTGAGACCAGTTCCTTGGTAGGAAACCAGGATCGAGGGGAAGTTTACCTTTTCTAAGCATCATCGCTTAGCAAAAGAAGATGAATGCGCAAGTTACCATTCATAACCACCATCAAAATTTCAGGTATTCTGATATTTAATCCTCATGCACCCCGAATGCCCGAATACCTTCGCCGTTCACACCTTCGGGTCCATGAAGATTAAATAGAGGCATCTGTCATACCCCAAATTTTGACCACTAAGATTTCCCATCATTGTGTAAATCATCATCACAATATGGATGAACCATCATACCTCATTAGTCTCCCCAAAGATGGGTGAGCATTCACTACAATCAAACTTAGGGTTTCAAGCCCTCTCAGAGCTCTTAGACAAAGGATCAATCAAGGAATGACGTGATCTTCAACTTGTCTAAACCTCTCAAACATCTACAATGGATTAAGAGGACTCCCATTTCAAGGATCAAGCACCAGGCTGCAGCAGCCCAAGTGGGTCAAGCCTCAAAATCAACAGTGTCACCAAATTAGGGTTTTGGTCGACTAGGCCTCCAGATGGAAATTTTCCTCTAGGCATGAGCCAATGCTTCAAAGCATAACCTAAGATGCTCCAAGGGACATCATAAACCCCATCATCAAGTCAATTTAGCCTTAGGGGATGCATTCACCAAAAACCAGGAATTAGGGTTTCTTGACCTAATTCACCCCTAAGTTGACTTTTGGGACAAAACATGAGCCAAGACCTCAAGAGTGCATTTGAGGGTCTCTAACACACCACATTGTTCCATTTGCAATAATGGATTGATCCAAGAAGCTTGATCAACAAGTTTCAAGTTCATCAGAACCACAGTTAGGGTTTCGCGGGAAAAAGTCAACTGTGCTGTTGACTTTTGACCCAGGCATGCTCCCAAACCTTGGGACATGATTCAATACACCCTATAACACCTATGAAATCAAACCATCAAGTTTGATTTAGGTTAAGGACTTGATTTCACTGAGGATCGCACAATTTGGAATTCATCTGACAAAAAGTCAACTGTGCACAAAAGTCAAACTTTGACTTTTTGAGATTTTTCACAATTATGGTTCTTTGACTCTAAAATGATGTTAATGTATGATTGGAATCATCATTCATCAAGAAAAATCAAGAAAAGTGGGATAACTTGTAAAAGGGGTAACCATAAAAACTTAGAAATTTTTCTAAGTTATGGAATAAAGTGGCAAGGGTACCAACTTTGGAGGATCATAACTCCTAAACCACAAGGCCATTTTTCCCCATCCAAAGTTGGATTTGTAGCTCTCATGGCCCTCTACAAAAGCTTCAAACACAACTCATTCCAATTCCTCATGGATTTTCAGTTATGGAATGATCAAAATCACAAAAAGTGAAAATCTCACTTTTTTCCAACACTTAGTGAAATTTTCACTAAGTCAGAATCTGCCTTCACTTTTTTCCAAATGTAGGGGCATTTTTCACTTGGATCCAAAAAGTATCAAAACCAACTATGATCAAACAGTTGTTGTATCATATGAGGGCTTTCCAAAATGGCCAAGAACTCCATCAAATTCCACTTGGGCCATGAGATATGACAATGGCAATATGCCTTCCTGAAAACTGCCAAAGCAAGGAAGATTTGTGTATTTTGCTCGATTTGTCCAATTTTTGCAAAGGGCAAGCAAATCTATCCATCTGAACACCTCAAGGGGAGACCAAGGAGGAACCAACTCTGATCCCAAGCCTCCCAAGTCTTTGGAACCAAAAATAGCATGCCAAACCTAGAAATCCCTAAAAGAGGGACAAGACTCCAATTTTGGATTGGAGCATTTAATGGATGCACCAAGGTAGCATGGGCTAACACATTTGCAACTGAATTCTGTCAAGACCTATCCAAGACCAAGGGAACCAACAGCCTGTGCCCTAACCTCTAGTCAATGGCTAGAGGAGACTTGGATTCTCATTGCTCAACATTGGCCAAACCTATGCTGCAGTTGTCATTCACTATTGCAGCCAAAACAAACTTGCTCAACTATAAATAGAACTCATTTGTGCTCAGTTTGAGTACACCAAAGCACTGCAACACTTGCTTTCCTCAAAATCTCTTTCTCTTTGCAAAAATGCCTTCTTTAGCAAGGTAACTCTGAGTTTTTGAGTTAGGGAGAAATTTCACCACAGCTTATGATACAAACATATCCAATATGTCATATCTAAGCTGTCCAAACCCTCACAAGTGACCTGTAACACCAAAATCACAAAGTCACCTCTCAAAACCTCAAAATAGGCCTTTTTGTGCATTTTTCAAGCCATATCTTGAATCAGTCACTTTCCAAACCAGATAAAGCCTCAAATACACTCCAAATATCATCCTTGAACTGTCCCAAATGGATCCACACATCTGGAACACCATTTGAGAGAGTTGCTACTTTGGCCACTTTTGCCCCTTTTGCAAGAAAGGGCCGGTTTCCACTTCTGAGGTTTCCAGCTGATTCCAACCATCCTAAAAGCTTCCAAGGGATCATTTGAGGTTGTTCAAAGCGTCAAAACATTTCTGGAACAAAGCCCTTGGAAGATTGCACAAAAGCTCCAAAAAGAGGTAAGCATCACAACTTGGATTCTTTGAATCATGCTTTCTTTTGATGTCCACTGATCATGCATCTCTTAAACATGTTTTATGTGTTGTGTTTGAACCAATTTACCATGTAATTCACACCTGTATCAAGAGATGGCACAGAAAATGCAAATCATGGCCTATTTCAAAACCACTATCGGGTTTTTCAATAGGAGCATGATCTGAAAAAACACCACCACCATTGGATTCCTTGTGAAATTATAGGCAGGATAGACCTAAATTTTGCCTCAATCCATGGAGAAATGAGAAAGTTATGACCTTTACGTTTCTGACCAAAATCTTGCCTTGCCTTGCCTTGTGCAAGGCCAAAAACAAGGCAAGCCTTGTATATTTATGGTTGTGTTTCAATCAACGGATGTATCACCACCCCAGTGGTAAAACGCGCACCCTATACACAAGAGGTCTGGGGTTCGAATCCCCCTCGCCCCAGATCCTCTTTTTGTTATTTTTCACTTTTTATTTGTTTTTCTTATTATTTTTAATGATTTGAAAAATTAATAACTCTCCCAATTTTAATTATTTTTGATTGGTTCTTTTTGCAAAAAAATCACAAAAATATTGAAATATTTTATTCCACAAAAAAATAAAGTTTATATTATTTATTTAATATAATTAGTATTTTTGTGAATAAATTCATTTTTAATTGTTTTTCAACATTTTAAAAGTGAATGTTCATCTTGAAAATCAAAACCAAATGAGTTTTAATTCATCTTGGGATTAAAACCTCATTTTTTAAACCTTAACCAAAAATCACAAGTTGTTTATTCAAGCTTATTTGGTATTTTATCATTTTTTATTGATTTTCTATAAGGAATTTACTTCTAAAATGATGAAATTAGGGTTTTGATTGATTCCATCTTCAACAAATATTTTTTCAAACACTTTGGGCCTCTAATAGAGTGTAAGACCCAACCCTTTTTTAAACCAAAATTATTTGGGCCTCAGTGTATTGTATAAGTCCCGATACCATCAAAAACCTCGGCGCGATCCCCGTTGCCAAAAAAATAAACCTTGGGCTTCTCCTCGACCTATAAGACACATTCAAAACATTTTGGGTCTCTAATAGAGTGTAAGACCTAGTCCCCTTTTAACCAAAACCATTTTGGGCCTCAGAAATTGTATAAGTCCCTCTGCGGTAAAAGAAAAACCTCGGCGCGATCGCCGTTTACAAGCAAATAATCTTGGGCCTCTCCGTGAGCTGTAAGCCCCACCACTTGTATAAAAATAAACCTTTGGGCTTCTTGAGAGAGTGTCAGACCCATCCCTTTGTACAGAAAACCTTTTTCGGGCCTCAGTCACTTGTATAAGTCCCTGTACAAATTTAAAACAACAGTGCAATCACTGATAAAACCTCGGGCCTCTCCTTGAGCTGTAAGCCCCAACAATTTCGTTTTCAAAGCACTTTCTCCTTTGATTTTGAAATATACTGTTGTTTTCAATTTCTCTTTGTTGAACAACTAACCAAACAGCATGGAAGCTCTACAACCGAGTAAGTGTCTACCTACTTTCATTTACCGCTTTCATATATATATATATATATATATATATATATATATATATAACTGTATTGTGGGGCTGCTCACTGTAAGTCTTCTTTCACATACTTTATATATTGTGTAATACTAGTATAGTTATTTAGAGTTTTCCCCGGCAACTACGTCTAACACTAGGTAAAGCCCTGTTGATCACTCTTAAATGCAGATAAAACTAGATCCTATATAGGATTACCAGATACAGTCTTCCCTCCTCTTGGGGTTAAACAATATGGAGACGTGAAAGGCAGCATTCTCGGTGAACCCTTTCTTAGACTGTCACCCTTAGAAATTGTCAAAGAAACTCTAACTCCCCAGAGATGATCTTTTCTCCGTGAATGGCATCTCTTGAGTTTCTTCCAAATTCTCAAACTTTCCTGGCTTGATCTATTCTCAGTGAATGGCATGTCTTGAACTTCTTGGGATTTGGGGACCCACATGCTTCTTAAAAGCATCCCCGCCTCCTCTTGGGCGTTGTACAGGGACCCATCGGCTTCTTAGAAGTTTTCACATCCTCCTCTTAGGCTTTATATAATGATTCTTCCTCAGCGAAGAGAGCCTCCTCTTGGGCTTCGTACAAATTCTCCCTTCAGCTTCTTAAAAGTTTCCTGCCTCCTCTTGGGCTTCGTACAAATTGTCCCGACGGCCACTTAAAGGTATAGGAACAGAAACTAGTCATCTTAATAGAGCAGTCTTTCAAAAGAGTATATACCTTCATCCCTTAACATACCAGCCTTCTCTCAAGAATCATACAACATACCTTCGCTATCTGAGAATCTATTTCTCAAACACCAGTAGACTTAAACAGTCTCAATGCCCTTTGGATTTCCCATTTCCTTAAAGAACAGGAAATAACCCTGATCCTCCAATCACAACCTTACTCACAATTATTCTCTTCATAAAGACTGATTTTCACTTTTATCCCACACACCAGACCTGTCACTCAACTGAAACAGTCACCGGCACAAGCAGCCTCCTCTTGGGCTTTGTACAAATGATTCTCCCCAGCGGAGTTAATATTTTAGCCTCCATCTCGGGCTTCGTACGAGATACAAAACACTCTCTTGTTGAGTATAAAAGACTCTCTTGTTGAGTCAACAATCTTTTAGCCTCCATCTCGGGCTTCGTACAAGATACAAATCACTCTCTTGTTGAGTATAAAAGACTCTCTTGTTGAGTCACCAATCTTTTAGCGTCAATCTCGGGCTTCGTACGAGATACAAAACACTCTCTTGTTGAGTATAAAAGACTCTCTTATTGAGTCACCAATCTTTTAGCCTCCGTCTTGGGCCTCGTACAAGACACAAAAACACTCTCTTGTTGAGTATAAAAGACTCTCTTGTTGAGTCACCGCCCTTTTAGCCTCCGTCTTGGGCTTCGTACAAGACACAAAAACACTCTCTTGTTGAGTATAAAAGACTCTCTTGTTGAGTCAGTCCCCTTTTAGCCTCCATCTTGGGCTTCGTACGAGATATATAATCACTCTCTTATTGAGTATAGAAAACCCCGGTTGAGTCAATCAACCTTTTAGCATCAAAGTTGTGCCTTGCTCACAACATACAAACATCAACAGCTTCTCTTTAGAGATTACAAATTCTCTCTCAGCCAGGACCTTTTAGCTTTACATCTTGGGCTTTGAACAAGATACAAATAGACCCTTCAGCTTCACATCTTGGGCTTTGAACAAGATACATATACTCCTTTTAGCTTCACGTCTTGGGCTTTGAACAAGACACCAAAACACCTTTTTCCTCCCATAGAATAGGAGGAACTACTATCGCTCTGATTTCCCTATTTCAGGAATACGTAGGCATAAGATTGAAAAATCTTAGCGAGCATACTAATCAAAAAACACAAAATCCCATACCTTCACATATCAATCGAAAAGAACCAAGTCTTAAACATCTTACACAAAACCTCATAGATAATCCAGGCATTCTATTCTTAACAAAATAACCAAAGATTGGGCCCCACATCCACAAAGCATCTGTAACCTAACTGACTGTTGTTCAAACTCAGTATGCAAGCAGGGTTAATTGGAGACATCTATTTTCCTTCCTTAATCAGCTCAATAGGATAAAAAATGAATCAAACTGTAGTACCCAAGCGATCGTGACTCCAGACCACAAAAATCGCGCTACACAATTGATTGAGGGAAAACACTCCATGCATGATTATAAACATATGGCCAAATTATTGTGCAGCAAAAAATGCATGGATCACAGAGTTAGAAGAGCTCATGCTTACCTCTTGTTGCTGGTGATCATGTTTTATGTTAGAGGTGTTACAGCTAGGTTCCAATGATGTGGATAGCTTCCCTAGGTGCCAAGTGATGTGCCTGAGTGCTTGGAATGGTTTGAAACAAGCTGGAACTGAGGATGGTATCCCAACTGCAACTTGGTTAAAACCTTGAGCAGCTGGCTGGTGATTTTTAGAAATCAGTGTTCCAGATGTTGTTTAAGTGTTTGGATGACTTCTATATGATGTTTATGAGGTGTGTGTGTGTGATTGGTTTGGTTGGAATTGCTCTCAAACTCAAAACCCGATAGTGACTTGCTTTGGAAGGCAAATTTGGAAGTGAGAAGGTGATTTTGAGGAAAGCATCTGTTTCATGGCTTTGGTGTACTCAAACTGATCACAAATGAGCTCTATTTATAGTGGAGCAAATTTTTTTTGCAAGCAATAGTGAATGGCAACTGCTGCAGAGGTTTGGCCAATGTTGATCAATGAGAATCCAAGTCTCCTTTAGCCATTGACTAGAGGTTAGGGCACAGGCTGCTGGTTCCCTTGGTCTTGGATATGTCTTGACTGAATTCAGTTGGAAATGGCTCAGTCTATACCACCTTGGTGCATCCATTGAATGCTCCAAAACAAAATTGGAGTCTTGTCTCCTCTATAGGAATTTCTAGGTTTGGCATGCTATTTTTAGTTCCAAGGACTTGGGAGGCTTATGGATCAGTGTTTGTGCCTCCTTGGTCTCCCCCTGAGGTGTTGATATGGATAAGTATGTTTGTCATTTGCACAAATTTGGTAAATCGATCAAAATGCACAAATCTTCCTTGCTTTGATAGCTTTCAGCAAGGCATATTACCATTGTCATATCTCATGGCTCAGGTGGAATTTGATAGAGTTCTTGGCCGTTTTGGAAAGCCCTCATATGATACAACAACTGTTTGATCATAGTTGGTTTTGATAATTTTTTGATCCAAGTGAAAAATTCCCCTACATTTGGAAAAAAGTGACGGCAGATTCTGACTTAGTGAAAATTTCACTAAGTGTTGGAAAAAAGTGACATTTTCACTTTTTGTGATTTTGATCATTCCATAACTAAAAACCCATGAGGAATTGGAATGAGTTGTGTTTGAAGCTTTTGTAGATGGCCATGAGGGCTACAAATCTAGCTTTGGATGGGGAAAAATGGCCTTGTGGTTTAGGAGTTATGATCCTTCAAAGTTGGTACCCTAGCCAATTTGTTCCATAACTTAGAAAATTTCTAAGCTTTTTATCGTTGCCCTTTTTACAAGTTATCCCACTTTTCTTGTTTTTTCTTGATGAATGATGATTCTAATCATACATTAACATCATTTTAGGGTCAAAGAACCATAATTGTGAAAAATCTCAAAAAGTCAAAGTTGACCTTTGTGTACAGTTGACTTTTTGTCAGATGAATTCCAAACTGTGCGATCCTCTATGAAATCAAGTCCTTGACCTAAATAAAACTTGATGGATTGATTTCATAGGTATTATAGAGTGTATTGAATCATGTCCCAAGGTTTGGGAGCATGCCTGGGTCAAAAGTCAAAAGGCACAGTTGACTTTTCCCGCGAAACCCTAATTGTGGTTCTGATGAACTTGAAACTTGGGAATCAAGCCTCTTGGATCAATCCATTGTTGAAAATGGATCAATGTGGTTTATTAGAGACCCTCAAGTCATGCCTTGAGGTATTGGCTCATGTTTTGTCCCAAAAGTCAACTTAGGGGTGAATTAGGTCAAGAAACCCTAATTCCTGATTTTTTATGAATGCATCCCCTAAGGCAGAATTGACTTGATGATTGGGTTCATGATGTCCCTTGGAGCATCTTAGGTTATGCTTTGAGGCATTGGCTCATGCCCAGAGGAAAATTTCCATCTGGAGGCCCTGGTCGACCAAAACCCTAATTTGGTGACACTGGCGACGTGAGGCTTGATCCACTTGGACTGTTGCAGCCTTGTGCTTAATCCTTGATGTGGGAGTCCTCTTAATCCATTGTGGATGTTTGAGAGGTTTAGAAAAGTTGAAGATGATGTCATTCCTTGATTGATATTTGTCTAAGAGCTCTGAGAGGGCCTGAAACCCTAACTTTGATTATAGTGGATGCTCACCCATCTTTTGGGAGACTAATGAGGTATGATGGTTTACCCACATTGTGGCGATGATTTACACAATGATGGGAAATCTTAGTGGTCAAAATTTGGGGTATGACAGTAAGGAACTTGAGAATGTCTTTGAGATCCGAGAGGGGATTAGACTGTCCAAGTCTACCGGCATGGAAGAGTTTATCTTTGTACGATGCTCAAGAGGAGGCAGGTGTTTTAAGGGATGAGAATCAACCCTAACTTGGTATGAGATTTGACACTGGAAATAGTGCTCTAGCAAAGGATGACTAAGTTCTGTCCTATACCTTTAAAAGGTCTTTAGGGTCCTTGTATTAAGCTGAAGAGAAGGCATGAGAACTTCTAGGAAGCCAAAGGGTCCTTGTACAAAGCCCAAGAGGAGGCAGGGATGCTTTTAGGAAGCCTGTGGGTCCAAACTTAAGAAGAGTTCAAGAAAAGTTTCAGTGAGAATAATCTTTTCTTAAGTGAACAGTTCTAGGGTTTGAAGAAATTCAAGAGAAGTTTCACCGGGAATTAATCCTCTCTAGGGAAACTGAATTTCTTTGACAAGTTCTAATAGTGACAGTCTGAGAAAAGGTTCACCGAGAATACTGCCTTTCTCTTTGTTCCATATTGTTTAAGCCCTATAAAAGGTAAAACTGTATCCGGAAATCCTATGGGGATCTAGTTTTGACTATATTAAAGAGTGGCCAACTGGCTTTACCTAGTTCTAGACCTAGTTGCCGGGGAAAACTATAAATAGATATACTAGTATATATACAGTTGATATATGACAAGTATTTTAAAAGGGTATGAAAGAAGGAATTACAGGGGAGCAACTTCCCACAATACAGATATATATATATATATATATATATATATATATATATATAAGCAAGTAAATGAAAGCTGATAAAAACTTACAAGTGAGCAAGCTTCCATGCTGTATTGTTAGTTGTTCAAATAAATTAAAGAAAGTTTTGATAACAACTGTATATTTGAACCTAAATCAAAAGAGAAGTTGTTTTTGAAAAGATTGTTGGGGCTTATACTCAAGGAGAGGCCCAGGTGAAAAACAGTAATTTTACTGTTGTTTGTAAGCTGCACGGGGACTTATACAATGACTGAGGCCCAAAATTATTTATGTAAAAGGGGGTTGAGTCTTACACTCTATTTAGAGGCCCAAAGATTATTTTTGTACAAGTGATGGGGATTACAACTCAAGGAGAAGCCCATGGTAAAACAATGATCGCACTGTTGTTGTGAAAATTGTACTGGGACTTATACAATGACGGAGGCCTAAAATTATTTTATGTACAAAATATGGTTGGGTCTTGCACTCTATTTGAGGCCCAAAAGTGTTATTTTTAAGAAAAGGAATGGGATTTATAGCTCCAGGAGAGGCCCAAGTGATTTGATTTTGAACTGGTGTTCGCTTTGAGATTTTTGAAAGTATGTTAGGACTTATACAATGTTTGATGCCCAAAAATGTCTTGGTTAAGAAAAGGGTTGGGTCTTAAACTCTATTAGAGGCCCATGAGTGTTTTGAAATATTTGATAAGGATCAAAAATCAAAGAAACCCTAATTTCATTTTCTTTTAAAAGTAATTCTTTAAAGAAAATCAAAAAAATGATAAAAATACCAAATAAGTTTAAATAAACTAATTGTGATTTTTGGTTAAGGTTTGAAAAATGAGGTTTTAATCACAAGATGATTTAAAACTTATTTGATTTTGATTTTCAAGATAAAAATTCACTTTTAAAATGTTTAAAAACAATAAAAAATGAATTTGTTCACAAAAATACCAACTATATTAAATAAATAATATAAATCTGATTTTTTTGTAGAATAAAATACTTTAATATTTTTGTGATTTTTCAGGAAAAGAACCAATAAAAAATGATTAAAATTGAAAGAGAAATTAATTTTTCAAATCATTAAAAATAATATGAAAAATAAAATAAAAATTGAACAAGTGATAAAAAAGAGGTTTGGGGCGAGGGGGATTCGAACCCCAGACCTCTCGCTTGCTCAATACACACAAACCAGTTGATCAACCACTGAGGCGCAATGCCAATTCATTTAAAATATGGCAAACAATGAATATATAACAAACTTGGTTGGATTTCTGAAGCATGGCGCCATGGCCATCTTCATCCTCAAGCTCAGATACGTGAAGCCTCCTATCTCACTCGTCTCTCAACCATTTTACACGATCCAAATATGAAAATCGTGCGTTTTCAGATGAGGAACACAATGGCAATACCCAATTTTATTTAAATCAAGTGAATCAAAACATAATCTAATAAAACCTGAAGAACCCTAAAATTGGCATGAACTCAATGAAATCCTATACACGAGTGTATAAACAACAATTGATTAAGGGTAAATGATATGTAAACATCCAGAAACACAATGGTAACAAGAAAACATGTTTATGATGCATGATTCATTGAGTTTGAGAGTTCAAGTTTTACCTCTGCAAGTGAGAATCGAATTCTGGTTTGGAGGTGTTACAGATGAGTTCCAATGATTTGGACAGCTTCCTTGTACCTCAATGGATGTGTTTGACTGCTTAGGTTGATTGGAAAACCTCTGGATTGATCAACCTGATTCCTTCTGCAGCAAGTCATGAGTCTTGTGCAATTGGGTAGCCATTTGGTGATTTTGATGTTACAGATGTTATGTAAGAGTTTGGATCACCTCTATATGTTATATGTGAGGTGTGTGAACCATTGGTTTGGTTGGAATCACTCTCAAATGCAAAACCCGATAGTGACTTGCAAGAGAAGGTGTTTTTGGAGTGAAAGTGGTGATTTTGAGAAAGGCATCTATTTAGGACCTTTGGTGTACTCAAACTGATCACAATTGAGGCCTATTTATAGTGTGTCAAGTTTGTTTTGCAAGTAACAGTGTGTGGCAACTGCAGCAGGCCTTTGGCCAATGTGGATCAAATGGAATCTCAAGTTTCCTCTAGCCATTGACTTGAGATTAGAGCATAGTCATATGGTTCTCTGTTGTATGAGCTTATGTTGACTCATTTGGTTGATCATGGACTGATACATGCCAGTTCTATGCATCCATTGATTGTCTTAAAACAAAATTGAAGTCTTAAGGCATCTTTAGCTTTTAGGGATGGCACACCTATATGTAGTTCCAAAGACTTAGAAGGCTTATGGATCGGTGTTTGTTCCTCCTTGGTCTCCCCCTGGGGTGTGCATATGGATAAACATGTCTTTAATGACTCATAATATGCAAATTCAACCAAATGCACAATTCTGACTTAGTGAAAAATCAGATTTTGGAGCTAACTTCCCATGGTTATATCTCTCAGCTCAAACTGAATTAGAGAGACTTCTTGTACTTTTTGAAAAGCTTGAATGATGTACTAAAACATTGGAGTTTGAAGATTTCATTGATTCATCTTGGATCAATGTGAAAAATTCCTTGGAAGTTTGATGTTTCATTCTGAAATTACAAGGCAGAATTTTCACTAAGTGTTTTTTTTTTACATATTTTGGTTTTTTCACCACTTTGATACCCTACTAACTGAAAATCCATGAAGAATTGGAACTTTATGTAGTTGAAGATTTTGTAGAGTGTAGCAAGACCTACAAATCCAGCTTTGGATCACCCAAAATGGTTGCTTGGATCTCATGTTATGGTCCTTGGAAGTTGGTACCCTAGCCACTATGTTCCATAACTTAGAAAAATTCTAAGTTTTTTTATGGTTATCCCTTTAACAAGTTAACTCACTTTCTTTGGTTTTTATTGATGAATGATGATTCAAATCACATATTAGCATTGTTTTAGGGTTAAGGAACATTGTTTGACCAAAAATCCAAAAAGTCAAACTTGGATTTTTGTATAGTTGACTTTTTCATCAGTTGAATTTTGACTTTGTGATCCTTTTGTGAAATCAATCCTTGGGCTCAATTAAACTTCATGGATGGCCTACAAGGGTATTTAGGATTGTCTTGGACCCCTCCCCAAGGTTTGAGATCAAGGGTAGGTCAACAGTCAAGGGTAGGGTTGACTTTTTCCATCAAAAACCCTAATCTGTGATCAGATGGTTTTGAGCTCTTGTGGCTTATGACTTGATCTCTTTTAGTTAATCAAATCTAGTAAACATGCCAATATGAGGTATTTGAGGTCTTTGAAGTTCATTTTGTTATTTCCTTGGTTTTATGGTTGGCATTATTTTGCTAAAACTCATGTAGCAGGAGATGTTGAATGAAGATGTCTAAAAATATGTTTCACTACTCTTTGTTCAACATGTCGAATGAAGATGTTCCATGACTACTCATAGGACATCGCGCTGTGAAGTCAGGTTTTATTGCAGATTCTGTTACAAAGATTTGTAACTGAATATTCTATGAATATTGGGTTATGGTATCCAAATCATTTTTGGATTAGGGTTACTTATTGGTTTTCGGATTTGCTGCTGTTTCTAATTATGGAGACATAATAGGAAACTTTGGATTGAAGACCTATTTTATTGGAGTTAATTTTGCAGATTTGTGAGCAGCCTAATTGTTGCGTCTTTGAAGCCCAAATTCAGTCCAGATTTCAAGCTATAAATAAACTGATGTAAACCTAGTTTTAGGTGTCGAACTTACATGTATTTTTAGGGTTGTGTGCTTGTGTTTTGTGAGCCTAACTGGTATCTTATGATAATAGTATAAGGACTGTAGTGTAAGTTGTGTAAGGTTGCTCATAAGCTTTTAAGCATTGAGTAGCTGTGTGTTAATTCTCATAAGCTGTGAAGTATTGAGAATTTGTGTTTCGACCATTGTTATTTATCTTGTAAGGAACCAGTCACGGGTTGTGATTGAAGAGGGATTTGAGGAGGGCCTCATACCTAGGGGAGTCTTAGGTAGAAGTCATAGGAAGGGTAGTGATTAAGTGAGCTGATTGAACCGGGTGTGGTTATCAGTGAATTGATACTATCGAATATTGATTTCATCCCTGGCTTGGTAGCCCCCAGATGTAGGATAGTTAGATCCGAACTGGGTTAACAATTTCTGGTGTTCTTTACATTTTATGCACACTTTTGTTTTGAACTTGTTCATTGTTGTTGTATATCAGTGTCACGACATCTCGATAGGACATCTGATATATATACATAGGCCAGAATTTCAATTAGCATCAAGAGCAGGCACCCTTTGTTGTTTCTGGGTGAGATTCAGGGAAGGTACTTTCTGGTACAATGGACAAGGATGGAGGAGCTCTGAACAAACCACCTCTGCTGGATGGTTCTAACTATGAGTATTGGAAACCTAGGATGATAGCTTTCATCAAGTCCATGGATGATCAAGCATGGAAAGTTGTTCTCAAAGGTTGGGGGCCTCCAAAGGTAAGAGATGGAGAAGGAAATCTTACTGATGTTCTGAAGGAAGAAGAGGACTGGGATGATGCTGACTACAAAGGATCTGTTGGAAATTCTAAAGCCATGAATGCATTGTTCAATGGTGTCAACAGAAATATCTTCAGACTGATTGAGCATTGTACTATTGTCAAAGAGGCTTGGCAGGTCTTGAAAGTTTCTCATGAAGGGACCTCAAAGGTGAAAATGTCAAAGCTTCAGCTTCTCACTAGCAAGTTTGAGAGTTTGAAGATGAAAGAGGATGAGAGCATTCATGATTTTCATATGAACATTATTGAGATAGCTAATGCCTCTAGTGCCTTAGGAGAAAAGATGTCTGACAGCAAGCTGGTCAGGAAGATTCTCAGGTCTCTTCCTAGGAGATTTGATATGAAGGTTACTGCTATAGAGGAAGCTCAGGACATTAACAAGATGAAGGTGGATGAGCTTATGGGATCACTCCAAACTTTTGAGTTAGGATTCAGTGAAAAAGCTGAAAAGAATAAGAGTATAGCACTTGTGTCAAGTGCTGATGACTCAGATGATGAAGGAAAACTGGTCAAAGATGAAGATGTGTCCAAAGAGCTAGTGTTGCTTGGAAAAAAATTTAATAAAGTGTTGAAATGGATGGACTGGAAGTTAAGAGAAAATGTTCGGAACAAGTCTCTCGACATCAACAAAGACCAGGAAGGAGGCAGAAGATCCAGAACTGAAGAAGACTCTAATCAAGGGAAGAGAGTTCAATGCTATGAATGTGAAGGATTTGGGCGTGTAAAAACTGAGTGTCCCACTTATCTCAAAAGATAGAAGAAGGGATTATCTGTGACATGGTCAGAAGATGATTCTGAAACTGACACTGATGAGAAATCTGCAAAGTTGGTGACAGCATTAACAGGAGTATGTGAATCAGATGATGAATCTGAAGAGCTTATTTTTGAAGAGCTGGCTATCTCCTATAAGAAATTGTGCTTTGAACATGAAGAAGTATGTCAGCAGAAAGAAGAACAAGCAGGTGTTATTGTTCATTTAGAAGCTGAGAATACTGAGTATATGTCTACTATAGCTGATCTACAAAGTGAAGTAAATCATTTGAATTCAAAACTGGACAACATGATCAAAAATGTCAGAATGTTAAATAAGAGTTCGGATGTACTTGATGAAATTCTGAAGTCAGGAAGAGATACTGGAAATGTCAGTGGTATTGGATTTAAAGGTACAAATGAATCTGAGGAAGTACCCGCTCAAGATAAGAGAAGTTTGAAGATGTTGAATAACATGCTGCAACATCCTCCCAGGCATCAGAAGAAGTTCATAAAGAAAAAGAATCAAAGGTGGACATGCTACCATTGTGGGAAGTTTGGTCATATAAAAGCTTTTTGCTACAAGCTACATGGTTATCCCAAACCCATGCAACAGTATAGTAGGAAAAAGAGCTGGGTTGAAACAAAAAGGATATGGACTTCAAAGGATAGTGAAAAAGAACATAGGGACTATAAGTCTTTCAAAGTCTCCACAAATGAAAAATGGTTCTTTGATAGTGGATGTTCTCGACATATGACAGGATTAGTGGATATATGTCACATGTTAAGTATCATGCTCCTAATGAGGTGATTTTTGGTAATGGATCAAAAGGAAAAGTGCTTGGTGTTGGAAGAGTGGATTGTCCAGGACAGCCAATTTTGGAAGAAGTATTGCTTGTTGAAGGATTAGATACTAATCTGATAAGCATAAGCCAGTTGTGTGATCAAGGTCTTAGGGTCATCTTTACAAATGACGAATGTTTAATAGTGGATGAAAAGAATTTTGTTGTTATGAGAGGTGAAAGAACCTCAGAGAACTGCTATTTATGGAAAAATGAAAGCACCATTGTGGAAGTGTTAAACCAAAGAACTTGTGAATGGCACGTGTATAAGGACCCATTTCCAAAACTTATAAATAGCACAGCTGACACATTCCAACTTCAATCCTACAGTGCAAAAACTTCATCTGATCCATTCTCTCAAAACTCTTCTCCGCTAGGGTTTGCTCTTACATTCTTCAATACTGCATTTTGTGAGCAACAAAAAATGTCTCAACATCATGATTCTCCTGCTGATTCAAAAACTTCTCAAGTCAATGATGAAGACTATGATCCGCACCGAATGATCAAACTCTCCGACCTTGTGCTTGATATCACCCCGTTGAATGTTGTCCCTGCTGACACTAGAGGTGAGCAACCAGCTTCCCACTCTGTAAATAAAAGTATGAAGTCTAAACCCCTGTCATCTAGGAAGAAATACAAAATGATTACTAGGTTTTATTCTGATAAGATAAGCCCTAGAAAAAATGTTACTGACAAGGACTCAAATAGGAGGGGGGATAAAACTAAGAATGATAGTAGGACTCTTGATGATAATGTTTCCAGCAGAGATCAGAGTCTTAGAAGATTTGCCACCATTGCTGTTAGTGAAGCTGATAAAGATGTCGGGTCTGATGTCCCAATATCCATGGCTGGAAATACAAATAATAGTCCTACTGATAGGACTGAAAGTTGTATACCAGTTCAGGTGGCTAGGGAAAGAAGAAGCAAGAAGAGGGCTGAGATGTCTAGTAATATTGCTGAGAAAAACTCTGATGAGGAACCAATAGCTGACATACTTCAAAGAATCAGGAGTAGAAAAGAGAATACCATTGTGACTGAGACTTCAAAGGATGCAGAAATGATTAAGAAATCTGCTGATGTGGGGAGTAACAAAAGAAAGGCTGGAGCAGGTCCCTCTAAGCAATGGAGTAAAGTTGTGGTTCCAATCAAGAAAAGAAGGGTCACAGACCTGAATGAGTCAAATGCTGGAACTGATGTCCAGGACATCGGTGGGCGAAGGGAAGATTAAACTGTCAGGCAAACTGATAGGTGGAAAATTGTCAACCAAAGAAGGGTAGCTTTAGAGAGAGAACTAGGAAAATACTTCAACAAGTATAAGGAAGTGGTTGATCTTATTGAAGCTGCTGGGTTGATGAAGATTGTGTCTGACATAGGACCATGTTATGAGAAGTTGCTTAAGGAGTTTTTTGTGAGTATCCCTGAAGACTGTAATAGCAAACTCTGAAAAGTCTATGTAAGAGGCAAAGCTGTGAAATTTTCTCCCAAAGTGATTAATAACTTTCTAGGGAGACCTACGGACCATCAGGCTGAGTTAGAAGCAACAGATGATGATATCTGTGAGGAGATAACAGGTGGCTGCATCAAAGTTTGGCCAAATGAAGGAAAGCTCTCTTCTAGGAAGCTAAGTGTCAAATATGCTATCCTTCACAGAATTGCAGTGGTAAACTGGGTTTCTACCAACCATATTTCCACCATCTCATCCATGCTTGGAAAATTTATCTATGCTATTGGAAAGAAGGTCCCTTTCAACTTTGGAGCATATATCTTTGAACAAGTTTTGAAGCAAGCTAGCTCATCTGCTGTTAAGCTACCCATATGTTTTCCATCCTTAATCTGTGGAATGATCTTGGACCAATTTCCTGAATGCTTAGTAAGAAGTGACAAAGTCAGCAAGAGAAAACCTCCAATGACTTTGAATTATAGGCTGTTAGGTGGAGATCATGTGTCTGATGTTGGAACATCATTCTCAACTTCAAGTCATGCTAGTCTTGATGATGAAATCATTGCTCAGATGCAGGAAACTTGCAAAGAGCTGGAAGAATCTATCAGGAGAGATACAGCAAGGAAGGCAAAGCTAGAGCAGCTGATTAAAATCTTGATTGAAAAGAGAAATGCTGCTAAAGATCAAGAGCGGACTGAAGATGATGGACAAGGTGAATCTACTGAGTCTGACAGAAGGAGTGTCCAGCAGTCTGAAGATTCTGGTTCTGAGAATGGTGCTTCTGAATCTGAAGGTGAAAGTGATGAGGTTGTTGATAAAGAGGACAGTGCTGATTAGCTAGGCTATCTGGAAGTTTATTTTCTGTTTTGTCTGTTTTTGTTATTCTCTTTTCTTTTTGGACAACTTAATTCTGGTTTGGTGTTGAACAATATACTGCTATGTAATATATTTACATTTATCTATGACCTCTCTTTGCCATATTTGTGGCTAAAAAGGGGGAGTAGTAAGTGTGAGGGAGAGCAGCTTTGGTATGTGCTTGTGCTATTGAGGGGAAGTATGTGTGTTGCAGGTAGATTATGTTTGTGATGTTGCTGCTGTTGAGGGGGAGTTTTTGCTAGCTTACTATAATGAGTGTTCTTGCTGTAATGTGTGGTTTATGCAGCTGAAGGGGGAGTTTTTGCTAGCTTACTATAATGAGTGTTCTTGTTGTAATGTGTGGTTTATGCAGCTGAAGGGGAGTTGTTTTTGCTGAAGATGTGGGAATTGTTTTTTGGTACTTGAGTGTTTTTTTCCGCTGCTGATACTGATGGTGTTTTAGTGTGTGTGGAGTTTTAGCCAAAAATAAGCCAAAGGGGGAGATTGTTATTTCCTTGGTTTTATGGTTGGCATTATTTTGCTAAAACTCATGTAGCAGCAGATGTTGAATGAAGATGTCTAAAAATATGTTTCACTACTCTTTGTTCAACATGTCGAATGAAGATGTTCCATGACTGCTCATAGGACATCGCTCTGTGAAGTCATGTTTTATTGCAGATTCTGTTACAAAGATTTGTAACTGAATATTCTGTGAATATTTGGTTATGGTATCCAAAGCATTTTTGGATTAGGGTTACTTGTTGGTTTTCGGATTTGTTGCTGTTTCTAATTATGGAGACATAATAGGAAACTTTGGATTGAAGACCTATTTTATTGGAGTTAATTTTGCAGATTTGTGAGCAGCCTAATTGCTGCGTCTTTGAAGCCCGAATTCAGTCCAGATTTCAAGCTATAAATAGACTGATGTAAACCTAGTTTTAGGTGTCGAACTTACATGTATTTTTAGGGTTGTGTGCTTGTGTTTTGTGAGCCTAACTGGTATCTTATGATAACAGTATAAGGACTGTAGTGTAAGTTGTGTAAGGTTGCTCATAAGCTTTTAAGCATTGAGTAGTTGTGTGTTAATTCTCATAAGCTGTGAAGTATTGAGAATTTGTGTTTCGACCATTGTTATTTATCTTGTAAGGAACCAGTCACGGGTTGTGATTGAAGAGGGATTTGATGAGGGCCTCATACCTCGGGGAGTCTTAGGTAGAAGTCATAGGAAGGGTAGTGATTAAGTGAGCTGATTGAACCGGGTGTGGTTATCAGTGAATTGATACTATCGAATATTGATTTCATCCCTGGCTTGGTAGCCCCCAGATGTAGGATAGTTAGATCCGTACTGGGTTAACAATTTCTGGTGTTCTTTACATTTTATGCACACTTTTGTTTTGAACTTGTTCATTGTTGTTGTATATCAGTGTCACGACATCTCGATAGGACATCTGATATATATACATAGGCCAGAATTTCACATTTTGAAGCTTCAAGCCACACCTCGTTTCATAAGTTAACTCAAGGGTTGAATTAGGTCAAAACCCTAATTCCTGATTCTTTGATAGATGGACCTTCAAGGTGATTTTGCCATTGTGGGTGGGATCTTGAGATCCTTTTGAGCTTATAGGACCACACATTGAGGCATTGGCTCATGTCTAGATGGAAATTTTTATCTGGAGGCCTCAGTCGACCAAAACCCTAATTTGGGGACACAGGCGATCTTGAGGCTTGATCCACTTGGAATGCTGTAACCTTGTGCTTGATTCTTGATGTGGGAGTCCTCTTGATCCTTTATGGGTGTTTTGAGAGGCTAGACATTTTGAAGATCATGTCATTTCTTGATTGATCCTTGTCTAGATGCTTTGAGAGGGCTCAAAACCCTAATCTTTGATTGTAGTGAATGCTCAACTATCTTTGAGGAGATTGATGAGGCATGATGGTTCATCCATATTGTGATGATGATTTGCACAATGATGGAAAATCTTGGTGGTCAAAATTTTGGGTATGACACTTAATCTCATTCTATTACATTCGAATGGTCGCCAGTGCGCCCAGCGACTTCACCGAAATGGTAAACATGGGAGTACGCCTTGAAGAAGCAGTCCGAGAAGACGTCTGGACAAAGATACAGGACCATCAAGCATTACCAAAAGATATGGTAGTGCTTTCCCTAAGAAAAAGAGCAAGATATTGATAATATCTCTCTCGGAAAGCAAAGGCGGAGGTATCAACCGGTAGCAGCAGTAACTCCTGCTATCAACCCTACGCCTGTTCCAACGTATCAACCACAGGTTGCTCAGAGCCAACCGAATCAACAACAGTATCAGTAAAGGACACAACAGCCTCTTCAGCAGGCTCGTCCTCAGTACAACAATAACAATTGTACAACGCGACCACCAAGGTTTGACCCTATACCAATGTTATACGCAGAACTATTTCCACTACAACTGGTCAAGGGGAACGTCCAAACCAGGTCTCCTCTTACAGTACCAGAAAATCCTCCTTTTGGTTCAAAGCAGATCAGACTTGTCCTTACCATCAAGGAGAACTGGGGCACAACATTGAAAACTGTCTCAGCTTGAAATCTGATGTGTAGAAGCTTGTCAGGAATGGGGTCTTATCCTTCAAGGATACAAATCCAAATGTCCAGACGAACCCGTTGCATCAACATGAGAAAACTACAGTAAATTTGATAGAGGGAGAATCTAACCACAACTATCAAACTCACGATGTACTCCTATTAGGAACCAATTTGGTCCGGATGCATTGCAGATAGAGCGGATACGGTCATGTACCGCCTCACAATTATCACCAGTGTGATATCTGCTCAAAGAATAATCAAGGATGTTCCGTAGTGCTATCAGCTCTACAAGAACAGATGGATCTCGGATGGATCCAAGATCACCGAATCCGTGAGGTAAATATGGCTCACGCAAATCCCAACATTGTCCAGAACCACAACATTCTGGAAATGAACATCAATTTAGTGGAAATGCACTCAAGGCAAAGTCAATACCATGATCTGTAACGCCCAAATATTTAATTATTTATTTAATGGAAGATTTAATTAATTGTTTGTGAATTATTCGGTTGATTTTGGTGTTGCTGTGAATTAAGTCGTTAAATCGGAATTTTAAAGTTGGTAAGTCGAAGGAATAATATTAGAAATAATATTATAGTCGTGGAATAACAGTAGTAGTAATATTATCGTGGTTGGAGTGTGTTCGATTAAGTGGGCTTGGTTTCGTGTCAGAATTAGTAAATTAGGGGGGTGTATGTTTAGGCCCATTAGATATTATATTAGAATATTATTATTTTAATAAAATAAATGAAATAGAAAGAATAGTGAGGTTTTGGGATATTAGTTAGAGAAGAAGAGGAACCGAACGTGAGAGAAGAAGTTGCGAGAGAAACCGCTACCGGTGCCAAATTCCCGGAATCCGATCGATTGTCGAGCTGCCTTCAATCCAAGGTAAGGGTGGGTTCGACTATTATAACCGGGTTAGGATGAATGATATAAGGGTTGGGGATTATATGATTGTTTTTCCCAATTGATTTCTCTGATAAGTTGTTGTTGATTTTTGTGTGGTTGTTGATAATCTGGCTGATGTTGCTGTTGATTTAAGTTGATTTTTGATGATGTGTTATTGATGCGGTTATGATGATTGATTCTATGAAAGTATTAATGTGTCGATTTGTTGTGAAAATTGTTACTGGACGATTTATGAATGTTGCAGTGAGATTAAATTTTCTTGAAAATTTTTGGTTGGGACGAAATTGCATTTTTAGGGGTGGCGCAGGCCACCCACCACACATAAAGGGGTGGCGCAGGCCACCCAAAAGTAAAGAAATAGTAGGTGGCGGGAGCCACATCTATACATGGCGCAAGCCATGATCCCTTACAAAGGGTGGCGAAAACCACCCATGTAGTGGGGTCTCCACTTTATTTTTTTTTTCACCCTTAAGAATATGTGTTTCAAATTACTTAAGTACTGTAAACATAAACATGTTCTCTTGTTTAAATTAAAGTATTACTAAACCATATATTTTTGCAATCAAAGTGTTAGAAATAGATTTCATAGTGAAAAAATATTATAGCCACTAATAATATACGTAGCAGACAGTTAATAGATCTTCTTAGCAGAGCAAGAAATTGGAATCAGATTTAGCCAATTAACCTTAGCAGAAAATTGGAAATATAGTAGTAGCAGTTCTTGACAGAAACTGAACTGAGTGAAATTCATGACAGAAGCTGGAATTTATCTTAATGGCAATAGTAACAGAAAACAGAATTTTATAATAAACTGGTATTAATAACAGATGTTAAAAATAATGCAGTTTTAGTCGGTTTAGCCGATTTAGGCGGAAAATTTAGTTGCCCAGAATTTAACGAAAATTGTCGGGGTAAATCCGGTAATTAAGTAGGTGAATTCTGTTGAATTGTTTAGTTGGAATTCTGTCGAAAAAGTCAATTTGCAGGTACAGCTGAGTTGTAATGTTGTTCTGATTTACGGACGAATTGTAAGTTGTAGGCTTGATAAGCCAACGTTGATATAAGATATTTATGTCGTAAAAGTTGCTATGTTGTTTAAGTCGATTATGTTATGGATGTCGTTGAATTGTTTATGTTGATGAGTTGTTCATGTCATAAAGCATACATTGCATTTTATGTCGGAGCGTTGCTCACACCACGTTGGCCTGGATTGGCACAAGTTGAAAGTTGAAAGTTGAAGGCTTAAGCCTTGATGCCTCGATAAACTGGTAATTTTAAGTTGGGAGTTTTACTCCGATGGTACCACATGCATAACATTGTCGAGTCGCATTAAAGTTGCATTTTCTTAAGTTGTTGTTGAGTTTTGTTTATTGGTTGTTGATGTGAAGTTGTGATTATTTGTATGATTCTTGCCTATGTATTATTTATCATAATCCGTTAATAATATTCGGTAACTCACCCCTTCTGTTTGAATGTTGTCCCTATGTTGGCAACATGCAGGTAATCAAGAGGAGTAGCCGGTTACCTTAGTTCGAGTCGGTGGTTGTCGCTCTGATACGTAGCACTCGGGGGGATGACGCGTGTCTTTTATTTATTTGTCTACATGCTGAATTTTTAATGAAATTACTGAAAAATACTTTGTTGTTTAATTTGAAGTTGTTTTATGTTGAATAAGGATGCTACTAAGTTGTTAATGAATCCGCTGCGTTGCATTTGATAAATTTGAATAAAGTTGAAGTTTATTGTTGGTTTATGTTCCCTTGAATCGTTATGTATCTTTCATGATTAACTATTATGTGATTGATTTTAAAGTTGAAAATGTGATACCCCGTTTTAAAGTTGAAAATTTTATAACTCTGATTTTAATATAATTTACTGGGTAGAAATGGGGTGTTACATGATCTGCCACGGAAAGATTACAATTCCTGTCCAATCTGCTCAATAAACAATCAGGGATGCTCTTTTGTACAAGAGGCCCTCCAACGTCAGATGGATCTCTAATGGATTCAGGACTACCGTGATAGAAGTCATTATAAAGTTAATATGATTCAAATCTTTGATATTTGCCTGATGAATACCAGCCTAGTAGAATTACACGCTAAGCAGAGCAGGCTCGGTTTTTTGGCTTCACATGATTACCAAAACTGTAAAGTGTGTCGTGAAGACGACCAAGGATGTGCACTTATCCAAAGAACACTTCAACACCTGTTGAACCACTGGTGGCTCCCGATCTACCTATATGAAGACACACAATAAGTCAGTATGACTGACGGGAATCCTACTAGGCATCAAAGTCATGATATTTGCTCGATGGAAATAGATCTAGTGAAGTTGCACTGCATACAAAGCGGACGTGGCCGGGTGCCACCACACAACTATGAGCGCTGTAGAGTTTGCTCAGAGAACAACCAAGGATGATACCTTATACGGGCAGCTCTTCAAAATCAGTTAGACCGAAAAGAGATCCGACCATGTTCAAGTTCTGGGTCAACCCACGGGATACCCGACTGTGTTCCTGATCAAGGCAAAGATGTTGTCTTAATCTCTAATCATGAAAGGACCAAAGACATATGCGCCATAATCCCTCTATTCCATGAATCAAGAGTTCCTCTTAATAGTAGAAAGATTCTCAACCTCGAACCAATTGAGGTCGGCTACGATGGTCAGAAAAATCAAAAGGCTTATGTGGTTATCTATCTGCCGGAACCAATACCGTACAAATCAGATAATGAAATCCCTTACAAATACAATACAACAACAATCGAGAATGGAAAGGAAACTCCATTACCCTCCGTTGTAAACATTTCAAACATCAGTCGAGTAACACGAAGCGGCCGGATCTTCAACAGAGGTGTTGGAGAACCCACCAGAGAAAAGGAGCCTCAAACAGAAGTTCCAAATCAACCAGTCGGTCAATCCAGTAATCTCGACCTTTCAAAGAACAACGATGAGATGCTGAAGCTCATCCAAAAAAGCGAGTACAACATTGTAGACCAATTGTTGCAAACTCCTTCGAGAATCTCTGTCCTATCTCTTTTGCTCAGTTTCGAAGCTCACAGGGAAGCTCTACAGAAAGTCTTAGAGCAAGCCTTTGTGGAACAAGATGTGACGATAAGACAATTCGACATCATCATCTCCAACATCACTTCCTGCAACAACTTAGGATTCAATGATGAAGAACTGCCAGAAGAAGGCAAAAATCACAACATGGCGCTTAACATTACAGTCAACTGCCAGGACGATGCTTTAGCTAGCGTACTGGTAGATACCAGATTAGCTCTGAATGTTATGCCAAAATCTACTCTGATACGACTATCATTTCATGGATCTCCGATAAGAGGCAGTGAGGTCATCGTCAAAGCCTTTGACGGATCCAAAAAAATAGTTATCGGAGAAGTCGACCTTTCCATAACTATCGGTCCTCACACTTTCCAAGTCACTTTCCAGGTCATGGACATCCGGGTAGCATACAGTTGTTTATTAGGAAGACCTTGGATACACGAGGCAGGGGCAGTCACTTCGACACTTCACCAGAAGCTGAAGTTCATCAAGAATGACAAGCTAGTCACAGTCTGCGGAGAGCAGGCCATAATCGTAAGCAACTTATCATCATCATCCTGTGTAGAACCAGAAGAGGTTGTTGGAACTCTGTTATAAGCACTTTCGGTGAGCAATGAGAATCAGTCAAAAAAACGAACATCGATTTCCTCATACAAAGACGCTCTCAAAGTGATCGAGAGTAACAACGCAAAAGGATGGGGATAGCTTGTCATTCATGCTGATAATAAGACAAAGAAAGGTCTTGGTTTTTCTTCAACCTGTACTCCGACTGTTAAGAAAGATGAAAGTTTTCATCCCATTCAGGACTTCTTCCACAGTGGAGGTTTCCTTCACCCAGTGTCTCAAGAAGTACATACCATCAATGAGGGTGACTCCTCCGATACAGATGAATAGTGGAAGTCCTATCTCAACGAGGACAGTTATATGTCTCCGGAAGAAACGCGTATGCCATTTTGCTATCCCACGCAAAGTCCGAGATATATACCAGGATCAGATGTCAAGATGATGTATGGAGATTGTGATCCAGAAGGATGGCGTGCTCCACCCAACTCATTAGAAGAGGACACTCTGATGAAAGACGACTTTGGCTATGACTATTATGACCCAATGGATGACTTGCCTATCTGGCAACCGTACCCAGAAGACTTGGGGAAAAAGAGTCAGCCCAACGATGCATATCAGCAGGGCATCATTGAAAAGAAATCATGCGTCCCCACCAAATCATGGGATTATTACTCAGGGCATTCAGAAAATATCCAACACAACGATGAATCTGCAAAGATTACAGAACAAGAGTTCATCAACTATGCTTTTCCCGAGGTCAACATCATCGAGAAGGATGACTCCTCCAGTTCCACATAAGTATGGGACACTTTAGGACAACCAAGTGGCAAGTACGACTTCTTGGTCAAGTACACCGCTCCTGAAAGCAATCGTATCAGGCTCGAAGACATCCAGCCAACTGGATGGGGAGATCCGCCTGAGAATGAAAATATTGTACAAAATACAACAGAAGTGTTCGTCTATGACAACTCTGCATGGGAGGAAGACTTCAACGATCCTGCTCCGCCAGAAATCAGTGTCATTTCTGTGGACAAGCCAAGAAAGAAGGTGCCAGCCTTTGTGATTCACCGAGGAGTTTGTGAGGACTAAGGTCTCTCATCCACTTTGTTTTAATGATGTCAACAAATATGTTAAGTATTAGATTGTAATTTGAGCGGTATCACTTCACGTGTTGGGCAAAATGCGTCTAATCATTATTGTTCATGTGTCTAGATGTATAGGACCTTGTCTTTCCCATAAGCAAATGTTCATTATCATTTTAGTAGTGTCTAGTGTGTTTGTCTGAACTTGGTCAATTAAAAATGTGCAGAAAATTGCATTTCCTGAAAAAATACAGTTCATGCGCTAACCCTCCCAGTTCATGCGCTAACCTTCCAGTTTATGTGCTAACCTAGGAAACCTGCGGGAAAGCGCATAACTTTGGATGACTCAAAAGACACCATCTATGCGTCGACGCATGGTCCCTATAAGTCGACGCATGACCTCCTGAACTGACTTTTTTCACTTAAATTATTTTTCTGTTATTTCTGTTATATTTTTTTTGGGTCAACTATTTTTCTTCATAAATTGTTTGGTCATCTCATTATCTGAAATAACAAGAAACGTGAAAATTTATGCCATTTCTCTCTTCATTTTCATCTTCTTCATTGAGTAAACAAACAATCACACATAATCATCTTTGTTTGTGTCGCCCATTGTCAAAGTGATAACGTTTAGAAATTAGGATGTGTGATCTTCAATTTCTGGGTTGAGAGCTTGGTAGGTGTTTCTTGAATAAAATCAGTTGATTTTGTCCTCCAAGAATCGGATAGATTTTGGGGGTTTTTGCACAAACCGTTTCGTTCTACAGGGATTCGGCTGGGAGAAGGTAACCGAAAATTGGCGCAATTATTCGGTTTAGTAGCTGTAATCAAAGGACCGTAGAAAAGAGGTTTGGGTTTAAATTTTTGGTAGATCGCAATTGATCGAGTGAAGGTAACCGAAGAAGGGTGGGTTCTTTCGGTTTAGTAGCGTGAGACGGTAATTGGATCAACCATATTCGAAGCACTTGATTCATTTTGAATCAAGGGGAGAGAAAATTATGCATCAACGATCGAGGACGTTCGAGGGTTTGGATGTTCATAGTTTTCTCTTGTAATAAACAATTTGCAACAGCTATATATATATATATATATATATATATATATATATATATATATATATATATATATATATATATATATATATCTCAATTCCAATTGTGGAATTGGGGGCAGAGGTACCCAAAGCGAGGACGATTGGGGAACTGCCTAATCAAATCTCGTTTGTTCTCTCTTTCCCTTAACTCTTTTACATTTCAGTTTGTTCGAATTTGTGAAGTCGCAGTTTATCGTAATTTCTGACGTAGTGTAATTTTGAGCTGAGAAAATATTTGTTAAATTGATACAATTCCTTCAATTATATCTTGGAGCAGCTCTATATTACCTTCCATAGAAATTCTGCACTTAGTGTGTTTACACACACTAGGTGTTTGATAATTTCTTTCAAAGCAAAAATCGAATGCATTGCTTTAAATTGCTTATCATTTTTCTCATTGGTTTGGATTAAACATCAAGCAAGCGATATTTTGTTGACTGCATTTTTAAGTGTAGTAATCAAACTGAATTTTTTCTCTTCCATACTCATTCTCGATATATTCGTGCATATCCGATCCTTTTAGTAGAAGGTTCGTTGTAGATGTTCTATCCAGTGGTTGCTTCCGTTAAACATTTTTAAAACAAAATTTTTGGTAACCATTTGCTCGTAAAACTTAAGGGATCTATTCAACCCCCCCTCTTCTAAATCTATAGCCATCATCTAACAAGTGGTATCACGAGCTCCGGTTTATTGTGGTGCTTCGGTAAAACTTCTTGGATCATGGCGAACGAACCTAAAGGGGCTTATAATAGAGCTCCAGTTTTTACAGGCGAGAATTACAACTACTAGAAGGATTGTATGCGCGTTCATATTAATTCCATAGATCGGAAGGTTTGGAACATTATTTTAAACGGTCCCATGCAAATTACTATGACAAATGTGGAAGGCATTGTCGTTCCTAAACCTGAAGACCAATGGAGTGAGGAGGACGAGAAAAAGTACAGCTATGATTAGAAGGCTCGTAATATGATCATCTCCTCCTTGGGAGTTGACGAGTATTATCGAGTCTCCCATTGTGAAACGGCCAAAGCCATGTGGGATGCTATACAACTAGCCCCCGAAGGCACTAATGATGTTAAGATGGCTCGTATTAATACACTAACGCAAGAGTTTGATTTGTTTTACATGAAGCAAGGGGAAAGCATTGCGGTATGCAAAAATGATTTACTCACATTATCAACAAATTGCATGTTCTTGGTAAACCAATTCCAAATGCGGTTGCTACTAACAAAATTCTGAGGTGTCTTAACAGGGAATGGCAACCGAAGGTCACCGCTATCAAGGAGGCCAATGATCTCGCTACACTAGACCTCACAACACTCTTTGGTAAACTCGATGAGCATGAGCAAGTGCTCATTAGCTTGGATAAACATGAAAAGAGTATCAAGAAAGAGAAGGCAAAAGATACGGAGAAGAAGTCGATAGCTCTTAAGGCTTCTTGATCAAAGTCCACACATCAAGAGCTAAGTGATGATGAAGCCAATAATGACAAAGATGAAGAATCCGGTGATGATATGGGCTTATTTGTGAAGAGGTACAATAGATATGTTCGTAAGAACGATATTTAACACTCGGATAGAAATCTAGTCAAGTTTAGGAAGCAATCTAGAAGCGAAGGAAATAAAAATGGCAAGGTAAAAGGGACGTGCTACAACTGTTGAAAATTCGGGCACTACAAGCCGGATTGTCCATCTCTAAAGAAAGACAAAGATAAGGATAATGACAAAAGTCACTCAAACAAAAATTCCAACAAGTCTCGACGAGCATACATCGCTTGGGAAAGCGATAGTGAGTCGGAGAAAGATGATTCCTCAAGTGATGAAAGTGAATCCGTTAACTTTTGTCTTATGGCACGCCACAACAAAGCAAAAGAGGTAAAGCATTCTAAATATGATCATGTTAATACTATGTCGCATTTAGAGTTACAAAAGGCTTTTGACTTGTTACACTATGAGGCTAAGGAAACATTTCAACATTTAGCCTCAAATAAAAAGATTTTCACGTATTTGGAAAAGAAGGTCTCCGATTCCGAAAAAGAATTGGAAGCCCTCAAAAACTCCATAGTGGACACATCAAAAGCTAAGGTTGAAAAGGACCCTACCTCTTGGTTCAATTGGGGCTGTGACACTTGTCACATTTGGCAACGAGAGGTGAGAACCCTCAAGGCCAAATTGGACAAGGCTCTTAAGCCAAAAGTTATGTTCGCTATTGATCGATCACATTTTCGTGAGAGCATGAATAATCCAAATCAAAAGTATACCTATGTGATTCGAGATAGTGATAGCAAAAGTAAATTCCAAATGAACCGTAATTGTCTTTACTGTTGTAAGTCTGGTCATACTATTGCGAAATGCCGCTTCAAAAGGTTTCTTGTTCCGAAAGGCATCTACCAATGGTTGCTCAAGTGCGGTCTTGGTTTCACTCACCTTAAAGGACCCAATGAGAATTGGGTACCTACTCTCCCTTGATTGTATTTTGTAGGTACAAAGTCTTGAGACCACCGAAAGAAGATGGGTTTGGGATAGTGGTGCTCGAGACACATGACCGGAGACATATCTCTTTTTATCGACTTTGTGGCAAAGAAAAAGGGGTTTGTCACCTACGGAGATAACAACAAGGGACAGATACTTGGTAAAGGTAGTGTAGGTAACCCCTCATCTACTACTATCTCTGATGTACTTCTTGTGAAAGGCCTTAGACACAACCTTTTAAGCATTAGTCAACTATGTGACAAGAATTATAAAGTATCTTTTTCAAAGGATTGTTGCATAGTTGAAGATAGTGACAAAAAGAATGTGTTTAAGGGCTTGAGGGTGAACAACGTCTATATGCTAGACTTAGATGAAGTATCGTTGAATGGAGGCAAATGTCTAGTCACTTTGAATGAAGATTCATGGTTGTGGCATAGACGGTTGGCGCACATCAACTTTGATTTGCTCAACAAAATAGTCTCAAAAGACCTAGTCATCGGTTTACCCAAAATCAAATTCACAAAGGATCATCTTTGTGATGCGTGCCAAATGGGGAAGCAAACAAGGATGTCATTCAAATCTAAAAACATTGTTTCAACTATGAGACCCCTTGAGCTCCTCCATATGGACCTCTTTGGACCATCTAGGGTTAAAAGCCTAGGTGGTAACTATTATGGGTTTGTAATAGTCAATGATTTTTCTAGGTTTTGCTGGACTATTTTCTTAGCAAATAAGAGTGATATCTTTTCGGCCTTTGAACGATTTTCTAAGTTATCTCAGAACAAGTTAAACACAAACATTGGGTCAATTAGAAGTGACCATGGGGGTGAGTTTGAAAATCATTTGTTTGAAGCATTTTGTGATTCCAACAGAATTGATCATAATTTTTTCGCACCACGCACTCCTCAACAAAATGGGGTAGTGGAACATAAAAATAGAGTTTTGGAGGAACTTGGAAGGACTATGATCAATGACGGTGGATTACCAAAATACTTTTGGGCCGACGCCATAAGTACGGCTTGCTATGTTTTGAATAGGGTGCTCATCTGGCCTATTCTAAACAAGACACCGTATGAGCTTTTAAAAGGGCGTAAGCCAAATATCTCTCACCTCCATGTATTTGGTTACCAATGCTTTGTGTTAAACAATGGGAAAGAGACTCTTGGTAAATTTGATGCCAAGGCCGACGAGGGTATTTTTCTTGGATACTCTTAGTCAAGTAAAGCGTATAGAATTTATAATAAGAGGTTACGTGTAGTTGAAGAGTCAGTTCATGTTACCTTTGATGAGTCTTATCCGAGAAATGTCGGAGAAGGTAGTTATTTTCATGGTGCAGGTGTACCTACTGAAGACATACTCAAGGACACTGATAAGGGAATTGATCAGCCTGAAGCAGTGCGTATTGAGGAGGAAAAGGATCACCAACTAGTGAAAAGTGAGGATGATCACCATGTTGATAAAGATGAACTTCCTCCAGCTTGGAAGTCTTTAAAAGACCATCCAATTGACAACATTCTCGGTGATATCTCTAAGGGAGTAACCACTAGCTCTAAACTTAGTAATTTTTGCTATTACTCTACTTTTGTGTCACAAGTTGAACCTAAAAACGCTAAGGAGGCGTTACTTGATGAGCATTGGTTCCAATCAATGCAAGACGAACTAAATCAATTCAGGAGAAATGAGGTTTGGGACCTTGTCCCCCCTCTGCGAGATCATCGAGTAATCGGCACCCGATGGGTGTTTAGGAATAAACTTGATGAAAATGGAGTAATAACGTGTAACAAAGCGCGAATTGTAGCGCAAGGCTATAACCAAGAGGAAGGAATCGACTATGAGGAAAATTATGCGCCGGTTGCCAGACTCGAGGCTATACGCCTTCTACTTGCCTATGCTTGCACAAAGAACTTCAAATTATTCCAAATGGATGTTAAAAGTGCATTCCTTAACGGATACATAAATGAAGAGGTTTATGTAGCCCAACCTCCGGGTTTTGAATCCCACGAATATCCTGATCATGTCTATAAACTTAAACACGCTTTGTACGGACTTAAACAAGCCCCTAGGGCTTGGTATGAACGTCTAAGAAAATTTCTACTTGATCAAGGGTATTCAAGAGGAAAGGTTGACACAACCCTCTTTATTAAACGTCAAGGAAAACACTTAACCTTGGTACAAATTTATGTTTGACGATATTATATTTGGGTCTACTAACATGAACTTGGTCAAGGAGTTTTCTAATTTGATGCATGGGGAGTTTGAAATAAGCATGATGGGGGAGCTCAACTATTTCCTCAGATTGCAAATCAAAAAACTTGAAGAGGGCACATTCGTGAGTCAAACAAAATATTGTCTTGAGTTACTTAAACGTTTTGATATGCTAAACTGCAAAGCAATAGACACTTCTATGCCTACAAGTTCCAATCTTGATCGTGACGAAAAGGGTAAGGATTTTGAGGTAAAGAAATATCGAGGTATGATTGGATCTCTTCTCTATCTTACCGCATCACGTCCTGATATAATGTTTAGTGTATGCATGTGTGCGAAGTATCAGGCACATCCCAAGGAATCCCACTTAAAAGTTGTTAAGCGCATACTTCGATACCTTTCCGGTACTCTAAAGTATGGGATGTGGTATTCCAAAGGTAGTGTTTGTTCCTTAGTTGGCTACTCCGATTCCGACTTTGCCAGGTGCAAGTTGGATACGAAAAGTACTAGTGGCACGTGTCACCTTTTCTCAAATTCCTTGGTGAGTTGGCATAGCAAGAAACAGGTTTCTGTTGCTTTGTCAACAGCCGAGGTGGAATACGTTGCCGCCGGTAGTTGTTGTGCTCAAGTCCTATGGCTTAAACAACAATTGCTTGATTTCAATTTAAAACTTGAGCGTATTCCAATTTTGTGCGATAACACTAGTGCGATTAATCTAACTAAGAACCCCGTATTGCATTCACGCACCAAGCATATCGAAATACGTCATCATTTTCTTAGGGATCATGTAGAGAAAGGTGATGTGATTTTTGAGCACGTTGATACTAAAAATCAACTTGCTGATATTTTTACAAAACCATTAGCTACAGAGCCTTTCTTTCACATCCGTAGGGAACTTGGCATTCTCGATATCTCGGATCGTGCCTAATAATCTTTTAAGATAATGATCTTCACATATATAGATGATTGTTTATTCTTTTAACTAACAATGCAAAGAGATGTTTAGCTATATGTGAGGGCTCTTATCGTCATGGTGGTCAAGGTAATATCGTTCTGATTTATAGATGTTTAACATATTTTCTGCCATATTAAGAACCTTAATCTTGATGTTTATTGTATTTTGAGCACATATCGTTCATGTGGATGTTTGTTCTATATGTGTGCTTTTTTATTTATCTATTTGGAACTTACAACTGTAAAAATTTCAATTATGGTTCAATTTTGCATATTGCATGCGTCGACCCATGATATAGATGCGTCGACTCATAAACTGTGTTTTTGTTGAGAGAAACATTCGGGTTAGCGCATCATTAGTTTGTTTTTAATTTTTATGACATTCAGTAATCATGCGCCGACGCACAATGTATATAGGTCGACGCATAAACGCGGCGTTCAGAATTCCTGCTTTATTGAGACGCGTGCGCAACCTATTGCTGCCTAGTTTCACTACATATCTTCATTTCACATTGATATATGTTCATTGCATGTCATCCCATTAGATTTATTGGTCTCTCTCTCTCTCTCTCTAATTCTCCATTAAACCTCATCAATACCCATTACTCTCCATCAAATTCTCATCAAAAACCCTAAAAATAAAAAACCCACAAAGAGTGAATTCTCTAAGTTACAAATACAAGGGTTTCTAAGGGCTGGACATCTCTCCTCTCCACTTTCTGTGAAAAATACTATTCATCATCCTGTTTCAACTCTTAATCAAACATGGCTTCAAGAGGAAACACTGGTAAAAGGACAACAAGAGCTTCATCTTCACAACCAGCAACCAGGACAACCAGATCATCATCTTCACAACCGGTAACCGTTAATTCTTTAGTTTCTGATGCATTATCTACTCCTTATGAGGCATTGTTTAGTACTCGTGATGTTATACCACAACATGGTTTCTACGTATTGATGGGTGAAGATTATCACATTCCTGAGATAACCGAAATACTCAATGTTCATAACCTTGGTGAGTTCCTGGAATGTGATGATAAATACAAATGTGATCTGATTCGAGTGTTCTACTGTGGAATCAAGGGTAAATTTAAAGGGGCTGAGTTTAAGTTTTCTATGAATAATGCTGTTCATGATGTGAACCATGATTTATAGGCTACTTTGTTTAGTTTGGACACAAATGAAGATCTACCCAGAGTAACTGATAAAACATTTGTTAAAAACTTTAATTTCAACACAGCTCAAAACTCTATGCTACGGGAAACATATCCTGACAATGATGTAGCAAGTGAAATTTGAAGACTGCATTTTGCAATGGATTATTGCTCGTATCTTAAGACCTAAGAAAGGTGGATACTCACGGGTTAAGAAGGCTGAAGTTCATCTCATGTATATTCTGAAAAATCAAATCAAAATCAACTGGCCATACTATTTTGCATATCGGATGTTCGTTACCCGCAGCTCTCACAAATATTAGGCACTAGGTTATGCATCCTGTATTCAGAACATCCTGAACAAAGCTGGGATTTCAGTTCCAAATATTCCTTACATTGAGATTTCATCTGAACAGCAATTTCAACCAAAAACCCTCACCATGATGGGCTACCATTGGGATAAAGTTAATAAGAAATTCAATTATCGACACAGATCGACTCATCCTTTCCAATCTGCACCTGAAGAACCTGTTCACTATGAAGGAAATACTGATGAGGACGTACATGATGGTGATCATTAAGAGGTTAATGATGCTGATGTGGTTAAGCAAGAGAACGACAACGACACATGGATGGGCGATCCACATGAGGACGATTCTGGAAATCAGGGCAGGGGAGAATGGCAAAACAACTGCTAGACTGCTCTTGGTAACGCCTATGTTCTCCCACCTACGGCGAGGAGTATGGTTGGCAGCAACCTGATTACTCGGCACCTCCAACTCCACTGCCTCAATATGATTACCAGGCATCTGAAGAGATTCTAACACGGTTAAATGAGATGAATCTTCAACAACAAGAATTCCAAGCATTGCAAGAGAGTCGCTACAATGCTCGGGAAGAACGATTCACAAACTTATCCGATCAAGTCTCGGCTCACATCACTAACTTTAACAGGTTTGCTGACGCGTCTATGACTCGCTTCAACCAAATGTACGAGAACTTGACTCAACAAAATCTGAATCTTGCCAATAGCCTTGGTACTCTAAATCGCACCCTGATCGAACTCAACCTGCACTTAGAGGATTTGCCACCACCAGGCAAGCATTATGGGGGAAGAGGTCATCAATATAGGGGGAGGAGGCCATAAAGATTAGGGCATCACATCATTTGTGTTTTTGCATTTATGTTTTGTTATTTTGTTTGCATGTTATGTCCTGCTGTTTAACTTTGACAATTTGTATCAGTTTGTTTTGAATGTTTCAGCTTTTGAATGGATTGCCTTTGTGTGTTTTGTTCCGTATTTATCCATTTCCATTTTTACATTAGCTGTATCATATGTGGATGCATGTTAATGTTGTTGTGTTGCAAATATGTGATGGTTCCTTACGTATTATAAGGTTATTATTTTGACCACCTTCTTTTTTCTCTTTTTGATGTTGTCAAAGGGGGAGAAGAATAGCAACAAGCAGAAATTTTAACAGAGATTAACCACCAAGTGTTAAAGACAGGGGGAGCTTGTTCGTTCTCAAATTACAAATCGCGTGACAGACAAGACAGTGTTGCCATCATAAAAAAGGGGGAGTATGTGAGGACTAAGGTCTCTTATCCACTTTGTTTTAATGATGTCAACAAATATGCTAAGTATTAGATTGTAATTTGAGCGGTATCACTTCACGTGTCGGGAAAAATACGTCTAATCATTATCGTTCATGTGTCTAGATGTATAGGACCTTGTCTTTCCCATAAGCAAATGTTCATTATCATTTTAGCAGTGTCTAGTGTGTTTGTCTGAACTTGGTCAGTTGAAAATGTGCATAAAATTGCATTTCCTGAAAAAATACAGTTCATGCACTAACCCTCCCAGTTCATGAGCTAACCTTCCAGTTTACGTACTAACCTAGGAAACCTGCGGGAAAGCACATAACTTTGGATGACTCAAAAGACACCATCTGTGCGTCGATGCATGGTTCCTATGAGTCGACGCATGACCTCCTGAACTGACATTTTTCACTTAAATTATTTTTCTGTTATTTCTGTTATATTTTTTTGGGTCAATTATTTTTCTCTATAAATTGTTTTGTCATCTCATTATCTGAAATAACAAGAAACGTGAAAATTTATGCCATTTCTCTCTTCATTTTCATCTTCTTCATGGAGTAAACAAACAATCACACATAATCATCTTTGTTTGTGTTGCCCATTGTTTGAAGTGATAACGTTCAGAATTTAGGATGTGCGATCTTCAATTTCTGGGTTGACAGCTTGGTAGGTGTTTCTTGAATAAAATCAGTTGATTTTGTCCTCCAAGAATCGGATAGATTTTGGGGGTTTTTGCACAAACCGTTTCGTTCTACAGGGATTCAGCTGGGCGAAGGTAACCGGAAATTGGCGCAATTGTTTGGTCTAGTAGCTATAATCCGAGGATCGTAGAAGAGAGGTTTGGGTTCGAATTTTTGGTAGACCGCAATTGATCGAGTAAAGGTAACCGAAGAACGGTGGGTTCTTTCTGTTTAGTAGCGTGAGACGGTAATTGGATCAACCATATTCGAAGTACTTGATTCATTTTGAATCAAGGGGAGAGAAAATTTTGCATCAACGATCAAAGACGTTCGAGGGTTTGGATGTTCATAGTTTTCTCTTATAATAAATAATTTGCAACAGCTACACACACACACACACATATATATATATATATATATATATATATATATATATATATATATATATATATTCTGCATCAACGATCAAAGACGTTCGAGGGTTTGGATGTTCATAGTTTTCTCTTATAATAAATAATTTGCAACAGCTACACACACACACACATATATATATATATATATATATATATATATATATATATATATCTCAATTTCAATTATGGAATTGGGGGCAGAGGTACCCAAAGCGAGGACGATTGGGGAACTGCCTAATCAAATCTCGTTTGTTCTCTCTTTCCCTTAACTCTTTTTCATTTCAGTTTGTTCGAATTTGTGAAGTCGCAGTTTATCGAAATTTCTGTTGTAGTGTAATTTTGAGCTGAGAAACTATTCGTTAAATTGATACAATTCCTTGAATTGTATCTTGGAGCAACTCTATATTACATTCCATAAAAATTCTGCACTTAGTGTGTTTACGCACACTAGGAGTTTGATAATTTGTTTCAAAGCAAAAATCGAATGCATTGCTTTTAATTTCTTATCATTTTACCTCATTGGTTTGGATTAAACATCAAGCAAGCGATATTTTATTGACTGCGTTTTTAAGTGTAGTAATTAAACTGTATTTTTTCTCTTCCATACTCATTCTCGATATATTTGTGCATATCTGATCCTTTTAGTAGAAGGTTCGTTGTAGACGTTCTATCCAGTGGTTGCTTCCGTTAAACATTTTTAAAACCAAATTTTTGGTAACCATTTGCGTGTAAAACTCAAGGGATCTATTCAACCCCCCCCCCCCCCCATTCTAGATCCATAGCCATCGTCTAACAAGTGGTATCACGAGCTCCAGTTTATTCTGGTGCTTCGGTTTTAATCTTTCACCCTGCCAAGGTGAAACAGATGTTTTTATAGGGCTCACTTTCTGTAAACATCCCTCTTCGCTTCACCCAAAGCAATAGAGTTTTGTTTTATAGGGTTGTAGTTTTAGGAATCGACCAAATCATAAATAAATAAACGTCGTTATGTAATTTCCGCATTTACTGCTGTTTTCACTTTTCGCTTTTTCAGAAAATGGTATTCCTAAAAATTAACTATAAATAAAAACAAGCATTTTTCGGAAAAAAACACTGCACACACTCTTGCATTTCCCTCTATCTCTTCTAAAAAATAATCATCACGTCATGCAGATTGCTTGTTTTAAACCTGATTGAAACATACGATCTAATGCCTTCTCCTAACTTTGAATTCCCGATATTTGAAGCTGAAGAAGAAGAAGATGAAGAAAATCCAGAAGAGATCTCTTGATTACTCAGACAAGAGGAAAGGTCCATTGAACCTCACAAAGAGCCATTGGAAACGGTCAACTTGGGTTCAGAAGAAGAGAGAAAAGAAGTCAAGATTGGGGCACTGCTCAGTCTGACTGTCAAAGAAGACTTGATAAAACTTCTCAAAGAGTTTCCCTATATATTCGCTTGGTCCTATCAGGACATGCCAGGGTTGGATACCAGCATCGTGGAACATAATCTACCGTTAAGATCAGAATGTCCGCTGATGAAACAAAGACTGAGAAGAACTCTTCTAGACATCGCCATCAAAATCAAAGAGGAAGTGCAGAAATAGATTGACGCGGGTTTCCTCGCCACCTCAGAATATCCTCAATGGTTAGCCAACATAGTACCAGTTCCGAAGAAGGACGGAAAAGTCATAATGTGTGTAGATTACAGGGATCTGAACAGAGCAAGTCCAAAGGATGACTTTCCCCTACCGAACATAGACATGCTGGTAGACAATACAGCAAAGTTCAAAGTATTCTCCTTAATGGATGGATTCTCGGGCTATAATCAAATCAAAATGGCGCCGGAAGACATGGAGAAAACTTTCTCCATCACCCCATGGGGCACCTTTTCTTACAAGGTAATGCCATTCGGTTTGAAGAACGTCGGGGCAACCTATCAAAGGGCCATGACAACTCTGTTTCACGACATGATACACAAAGAAATAGAAGTGTATGTCGATGATATGATTGCCAAATCTAAAACAGAAGAGGAGCATGTGACCCACCTGTCAAAGTTATTCGAGCGCCTGAGAAAGTACAAACTCCGCTTAAATCCCAACAAATGCACATTCGGTGTCCGCTCAGGAAAACTGCTAGGGTTCATCATCAGCCAGAAAGGAATTAAGGTCGATCCTGACAAATTCAAGGCCATTCAAGATATGCCTTCTCCAAAGACTGAAAAACAAGTCAGAGGATTCCTGGGACGTTTGAATTACATTTCTAAATCTATATTCCTTATGAACGCGACATGCGCGCCAATCTTCAAATTACTCAAATAGAATCAGGACTGCCAAACCGCCTTCAACAATATCAAAGAGTATCTGTTGAGTCCACCTATCATGTCAGCTCCAGTAGAGGGAAGACCACTGATCATCTACCTAACAGTCTTGGAAGACTCAATGGGTTGTGTACTTGGCCAACAAGACGAAACAAAAAGAAAAGAGTCTGCCACCTACTACTTAAGCAAGAAATTCACAGACTATGAAACTCGGTACACTATGCTTGAGAAAACCTGATTTGCTCTGGCTTGGGCAGCCAAACGTCTTCTCCAGAAGATGTTTTGTCACACTACTTGGTTAATCTCCGAAATGGATCCAATCAAGCACGTCTTTGCAAAGCATGCTCTCAAGGGAAGGATCGTCCGTTGGCAGATGTTGTTATCAGAATATGACATCGAGTACCATGCTCAGAAAGCTGTCAAAGGAAGTATTTTAGCTGATCATTTGGCTCATCAACCGATTGACAATCAAGAAACAGTCAGATTTGATTTCCCCGACGAAGATGTCATGTATCTAAAAATGAAAGATTGCGATGAACCGCTACCCAGTGAAGGGCTAGAACCAGTTTTCCAATGGGGACTGAACTTTGATGGATATGTCAACAATTATGGAAACGGAGTTGAGCCAATCATCATAACACCTGAGGGTACCCGCATTCCTTTCACTGCCAGACTGGCGTTCAAGTACACAAACAACGAGGCTGAATATGAAGCTTGTATCATGGGTCTTGAAGAAGCGATCGACTTGAGAATTAAGAACTTGGATGTGTATGGAGACTCAGCCCTGGTTATCAATCAAATCAAAGGAGATTGGAACACATGCCAATCATGACTGATTCCTTACAAAGACTATACGCGAGAAGGTTGTTACCATTCTTTAACAGAATCGAGTTTCACCATATCCCTCGTGAAGAGAATCACATGGCTAATGCATTAGCCACTCTCTCCTCTATGATTAGTATAGGTCAATGGAACAACATACCTAAGATTGACATAATGCATCTGGAACAGCCCGCTTACATCTTCGCGATTGAAGCAGTCATAGACGACAAACCTTGGTATCATGATATCAAATGCTTCCTTCAAAAATAGAGTACCCACCTGGGACATCCAGAAAAGACAGAAAGACTCTCAGGAGACTGGCTGGCAGCTTCTTTCTGAGCAGTGATACACTCTATAAGAGAAACTTTGACATGGTCTTGCTCAAATGTGTAGACGGACCAGAAGCAAACATGATTGACGAAAGAGATTCACGAAGGATCCTTTGGCACTCATGCCAACGGACACACAATGGCGAGAAAAATTATGAGAGAAGGGTACTATTGGCTGACAATGGAATCTGATTGCTACAAGTACATGGGGAGATGTCACAAGTGCCAGATATACTCAGACAAAATCCATGTACCGCCAATGCATCTCAGAGTTCTCTCTTCCCCATGGCCTTTTTCCATATGGGGAATCGACATGATTGGCATGATCGAACCCAGAGCTGCAAACGGACATCGGTTCATTCTAGGAGCCATTGACTACTTCACCAAGTGGGTCGAAGCAGCATCATACACTAATGTAACCCGACAAGTCGTGGTCCGCTTTATCAAAAATAATCTCATATGTCGTTATGGTGTTCTAAGCCAGATTATTACTGATAATGGATCTAACTTAAACAACAAGATACTGAATGAGTTATACGTTGAGTTCAAGATCGAACACCATAATTCATCTCCCTACCGACCTAAGTGTAGCGAGCGATTTTGGACGCGGTTCTTAAGCGCTGTCGCTCTCGGCGGTCAGTTTACTACAAGTCGATTCATTTTTTATCCTATTGTGAGTTGAATAAGGAAGGGAAATAGATGTCTCCAATTAACCCTGCTTGCATACTGAGTTTAAACAGCGGTCTGTTAGGTTACGGATGCGATCAATGTGGTGGGGACTTTCTTGTGCTATTTTGATAGAATGACAAGTTTCTGGCGGGGAACAAGGATTAGGATGTTAGGACTGATGCTTTTTGATAGATACATGAGAGTATGGGATTTTGGGTTTTCGTTTAGTGTGCTCGCTAAGATTTTTTCTTTCAATCTTATGCCTACGTATTCCCGTTTACCGAAACAGTGAAATCAGAGTGTTCGTAGTTCCTCCTATTCTATGGGAGGAAATGGGTGTTTTTTGGTGTCTTGTTTAAAGCCCAAGACGTGAAGCGAAAGGTGGTTTGTATCTTGTTCAAAGCCCAAGTTATGAAGCTGAAAAGTCTATTTGTATCTTGTTCAAAGCCCAAGATGTTAAGCTAAATGGTTTTGACATTAGAGAGAACTTGGCATCTCTAAAGGGGGATATTTGGTCTGTTTGTCACAACTGTTGGGTGACTGACTGTAAAGGAGGATTACTTTAACCGGGATACGCGGATCCTAGTAATTCCATAATTTCCTTTATAGGGGATTTTAACCTGAAGGAGAAGACTTTAACTCAGTTTAGAGCAATGCCATCTTTCCTTAGGAATTTCTCATGCTAAAAGAGGGACAATGGCATGGATGTAGATAATCCAGAGGCTTGCCGCTTACAGTGATTAGATGAAGGGGAAAGAGTTGTTGATGTTTGTGTACTGTGAACGAGGCACATCTTTGATGCTAAAAGGTTGATTGGATCAACCAGTGGTTTTCTAAGAGGAGGCTAATATGTGTCTCGTACAAAGCCCGAGAGAGAGGCTAAAAGGTTTTGACTCGACGATGGAGTCTTTTGGTATCTCGTATAAAGCCCGAGATGAAGGCTATTTGACTCAACAAGAGAGTTTTTTGTATCTCGTACGAAGCCCGAGATGGAGGCTGTTGTTTGTTTGGCTCAATAAGAACCTTTTTGTATCTCGTATAAAGCCCGAGATGGAGGCGAAAGGGGTGATTGAATCAGCGAGGGAGTCTCTTATGTGTCTCGTACAAAGCCCGAGAGAGAGGCTAAACGTTGTTTGACTCCGCTGGGGAGAATCATTGTACAAAGCCCAAGAGAGAGGCTAACTTCACAAGAGAAGGATCATTATACAAAGCCTAAGAGGAGGCTATGGTTACTGTTTCAGTTAAGTGACAGGTCCAGCATGCTGATTTAAAGAGAAAATCAGTTCTCATATGAGTAATGCTGTACTCCGGGATTCGATTCAAGGATCCGGGTTATTCCTATTCTTTAAGGAAGTGGGAAATCCGAAGGGTATTGAGACTGTCCGAGTCTACGGGTTTTCTTCCTATTTTGAAAGGGGTCACTTGAGAATATCTTCGAGACTCAAGGAGATTAGACTGTCCAAGTCTAGAGTTTCGTCTCTTGTACTATGCTTTGAGAAACAGTAGCAGACTCTTGAAAAGACTGTTCTATGGAGATGATTAAGTTCTATTCCTATACCTCTAGGAGGCCGTCGGGACAATTTGTGCGAAGCCCAAGAGGAGGCTGGAAACTTTTAAGAAGCCGATCGGTCCTTGTACGAAGCCCAAGAGGAGGCTATCATTCCCGGAGGAAGAGATCATTATACGAAGCCTAAGAGGAGGCTGTGAATACTTCTAAGAAGCCGTAGGGTCCTTGTACTAAGCCCAAGAGGAGGCGGGGTTGCTTTTAGGAAGCCTGTGGGTCCTTGTACGATGCCCAAGAGGATGCCGATGCTTTTAGGAAGCCCGTGGGTCCCCAAACCCCGAGAAATTCAAGACAGGATATTCACAAAGAATAGATCAAGCCAGGAAAGTTCGAGAATTTGGAAGAAACTCAAAGATGCCATTCACGGAGAATACATTCATCTCTGGGAGTAGAGTTTCTTGACAATTCCTAATGAGGACAGCCGAAGAGAAGACTGTATCTAGTCATCCTATTGGGGATCTAGTTGTCTATTTCTACGAATAAACGAAACGGCGTCACCTAGTTCTAGACGTAGTTGTCGGGGAAACTCTAAATATCTATACTATTATTACACAGTTGATATGAGTTTATGAAAGAAGACTTACAGTGAAACAGCCCCACAATACAGTTATATGTATATGAAAGCGGTAAATGAAAGCAATAACCACTTACTCGGTTGTAGAGCTTCCATGTTGTTTGGTTAGTTGTTCAACAAAGAAAGATTGAAAACAACAGTATATTCAAAATCAAAGGAGAAAGTGCTTTGAAAAAGAAAGATTTGGGGATTACAGCTCAAGGAGAGGCCCAGGGTTTTATCAGTGAGCGCACTGTTAAATTTGTACAGAGGGACTTATACAAGTGACTGAGGCCCAAAAAGGTTTTCTGTACAAAGGGGTGGGTCTTACACTCTCTCAAGAGGCCCAAAAAGTTTAAATAAAAAGAGTGAGAGTGGGGCTTATAACACGAGGGTAGGCCCAGTTGACTTTTCGTCTGAAATGGCGATCGCGCCAAGATTTTCTTTTAACACGAAGGGGCTTATACAATATCTGAGACCCAAAATGTTTTGGTTAAAAGGGGGATGGGTCTTACACTCTAATAGAGGCCCAAAAGGTTTTGAATGGGTCTTATAGCTCGAAGAGAGGCCCAAAAGGTTATTTTTTCAACTGGCGACGATCGCGCCGTTTGTTTTTCACGGTATCGGGACTTATACAATACACTGAGGCCCAAAAAATGAGTTGGTCAAAAAAGGATTGGGTCTTACACTCTATTAGAGGCCCAAAAGTTTGACAATGATTTGTTTGAGTGAAAATCAAAGAAACCCTAATTTTATTCTTTAAAAGTAAATATTTAAAGAAACTCAATAAAAAATACCAAATAGGTTTGAATAAACCACTTGTGATTTTTGTTTAAGGTTTGAAAAATGAGGTATAAATCACAAGAGATATTAAAACTCATTTGGTCTTGATTTTTCAAGATGAATATTCATTTTAAAATGTTTAAGAACAAATAAAATGAATTTATTCACAAAAATACTAATTATATTAAATAAATAATATAAACTCAATTTTTTTGTGGAATAAAATATTTCAACATTTTTGTGATTTTTTCAAAAAGAACCAATCAAAATTAATTAAAATTGAAAGAGTTATTAATTTTCCAATTAATTAATAAACCATGAAAATATTGGAAAAAATGGCAAAATGTGAAAAAACACAAAATGGCATAGGTGGGGTTTGAACCCAAGACCTCAAGGTTACAAGGAGCACGCCTTACCACTGGGGTGGTGATACATCCATTGTTTGAAACAAAACAACAAATATACAAGTCATGCCTTGGTTTTAGGCCTGGCCCAAGGCAAGTTTTGGCAAGTTTTGGCTCATAAACGTGAAGGTCATAACTTTCTCAATTCTTAATGGTTTGAGACAAAATTTATATGCATCTGGACCAGAATTTCATAAGGAATCCAATGGTGGTGGTAATTTTTTCAGATCACACTCCCTCCTCAAAACCCGATAGTGGTTTTGAAAATGACCTATAATTGCATTTTCTATGCTACAACTTGGTACAAGCATGGATTGCATGGTGAATTAGCTCAAACACAACATATACAACATGTATGAGATGTTTATGATCAGTGGACTTCAAAGCATTGCATGATTCAAAGATTCCAAGTTGTGAGGCTTACCTCTTTTTTTGAGATTTTGGAGCTTTTGTGCAATCTGTCAAACCTCTTGTTCCAGAAATGATTTGATGCTTTAGACACACTCAAATGATCCCTTAGAAGCTTTTAGGATGATTGGAATTGACTGGTACCTGCAAAAACACAAACAGTCCCTTTCTTGCAAAAGGGGTTAAAAGTGACCAAAATAGCAACTCTCTCAAATGGTGTTCCAGATGGGGGGAACCATTTGGGACAGTTCAAGGATGATATTTGGAGTGTGTTTGAGGTTTTATTTGGTTTGGAAAGTGACTGAATCAAGACATGGCTTGAAAAATGCAAAAAAGCCTATTTTGAGGTTATGAGAGGTGACTTTGTGATTTTGTGATTACAGGTCACTTGTGATAGTTGGCACAGCTTACATATGATATATATGAGGTGTGTGTGTGTGATTGATTGTGATGGAAAAGTTCTCAAGCTCAAAAACTCAAAGTTGCCTTGCTAAAGAAGGCATTTTTGCCAAGAGAAAGAGGTTTTGAGGAAAGCATCTGTTTGATGGCTTTGGTGTACTCAACCTGATCACAATTGAGCTCTATTTATAGTAGAGCAAGTTTGTTTTGGGATCCATAGTGAATGGCAATTGCAGCAGAGGTTTGGCCAATGTTGTCCAATGGAAATCCAAGTCTCCTCTAGCCATAGACTAGAGGTTAGGGCACAGGGATGTGGTTCCCTTGGTCTTGGATAAGTCTTAACTGAATTCAGTTGAGAATGGCTCAGTCCATGCCACCTTGATGCTTCCATTGAATGGTCCAATCCAAAATTGAAGTCTTGTCCCTATTTTGGCAATTCTAGGTTCAACATGCTATTTCTTGTTCCGAAGACTTTGGAGGCTTGGCTCAGTGATTGTCCCCTTTAGATTCAATCCTCAGAGGTGTCCAAGTGGATAGGAGCATTTGGATTCGGCTGATTTTGGCAAATCGAGCAAAAATGCAAAATCTGCCTTGCCTTGACAGATTTCAACAAGGCAACTTGCCAATGTCATATCTCATGACTCAAATTGAATTTGGTAATGTTCTTGGCCATTTTGGAAAGCCCTTACATGATACAACAACTGTTTGAACATGTTTGGTTTTGATCTTTTTTGAATCCAAGTGAAAAATCCCCCTACATTTGGCAAAAAGTAGGGTAAAATCTGACTTAGTGAAATTTTCACTAAGTGTTGGAACAAAGTGACTTTTCTTGATTTTGATCACTCCATAACTCAAAATCCATGAGGAATTTGGACATAGGTCAGTATGAAGCTTTTGTAGAGGGCAATGAGATCTACAAATCAAGCTTTGAATGGGGCACGATGGCCTTGTGGTTTAGGAGTTATGGTCCTCCAAAGTTGGCACATTAGTGTCACTTTTTCCATAACTTAGAAATTTTTCTAAGTTTTTATGGTTACCCCTTTTACAAGTTATCCCACTTTCTTTGATTTTTCTTGATGAATGATGATTCAAATCATACATTAACATCATTTTAGGGTTAAAAATCCATTTTGGTGAAAAATCTCAAAAAGTCAAAGTTGACTTTTGTGCACAGTTGACTTTTTATCAGATGAATTCCAAACTGTGCAATTCTTCAGGAAATCATGTCCTTGACCTAAATCAAACTTGATGGACATGTTCCATGGGCGGTATCGAGGATATTGAATCATGTCTTAGGGCTTGGGAGCATGTCCTGGTCAAAAGTCAAAGTTACAGTTGACTTTCCTCACGAAACCCTAATTGTGGTGCAGATGAAATTGAAACTTGTTGCTCAAACTTCTTGGATCAATCCATTGTTCCAAATGGATCAATATAGTATATTAGAGACCCTCAAACCCTCTCTCTTGAGGTCCTGGCTCATGATTTGCCCTAAAAGTCAACTTAGGGGTGAATTAGGTCAAGAAACCCTAATTCCTGATTTTTTATGAATGCATCCCCTGAGGCAAAATTGACTTGATGATTGGGTTTATGATGTCCCTTGGAGCATAATAGGTTATGCCTTGAAGCATTGGCTCATGCCCAGAGGAGGATTTCCATCTGGAGGCCCTGGTCGACCAAAACCCTAATTTGGTGACACTGGCGATCTTGGGGCTTGATCCACTTAAAAGGAAGCAGCCTTGTGCTTAATCCTTGAAGTGGGAGTCCTCTTGATCCATTGTAGATGTTGGAGAGGTTTAGACAAGTTGAAGATTATGTCATTTCTTGATTGATCCTTTGTCTAAGAGCTCTGAGAGGGCTTGAAACCCTAATTTTAATTGTAGTGGATGCTCACCCATGTTTGGGGAGACTGATGAAATATAATGGTTCCTCCATATTGTGATGATGATTAGTACAATGATGGGAATCTAGGTGGTCAAAATTTGGGGTATGACACTAAGATGAATGGAGCGGTAGAAGAGGCTAACAAGAACATCAAGAAGATCGTTCAAAAGATGGTTGTAACCTACAAAGACAGGCACGAGATGCTACCCTTTGCTCTTCACGGTTATCGCACATCTGTCCGCACTTCAACAAGGGCAACCCCTTTCTCTCTAGTATATTGCATGGAGGCAATGCTCCCCATAGCAGTAGAGATACCATCAATCAGGGTATTGATGGAAGCTAAGCTAACAGAAGCTGAATGGTGTCAAAGTCGACACGATGAACTGAACCTAATCGAAGAAAAGCGAATAACGGCACAATGCCATGGTCAGTTTTATCAACAAAGAATGAAGAAAGCATTTAACAAAAAGGTCCGACCTCGCGTCTTCAGAAAAGGAGACCTTGTGCTCAAGAAGATTCAATCATTCCTCACTAACTCCTGGGGCAAATGGACTCCGAATTATGAGGCCTCTATATGGTCAAGAAAGCCTTCTCAGGCGGCGCCTTGAGACTTGCAACCATGGATGGAGAGGAATTTGCCTACCCCACGAATGTTGACGTAGTCAAGAAATACTTCGCCTAAATAAATTAAAAAAAATGTCTCGGTGGATTGAAAACCCGAAAGGGCGGTCCAGGCAAAAATTAGAGATATAAGTAAAAATCATCCCGATGGATTGGAAATCTCAAAGTACAATCCAGGAAAAAGTTAGGGATTCATGGCAAGTAACTACGTCCGACGAGGTTAAATCCCCAATGGTAACACTATTCGTCGAAAAACTTCCAGTCAAGGTCATCTTCGACAAAAGCTCGGGATGTCCAGAATTCAAAGTTGGTAGAAGGATAGCGGTCGTTATGTTTCAATGTAGCCCTTTTCCCTTAAATTACCATTTTCTAACTTTGTAAATACTCTATGGGATCACGCGCTAGGCTGATTTCCATCCTATCAATAAAATTTGAGCCCTAGTGCTTTTGTTTGCAATTCTTATTTGTTTTAGCTTTACAGATTGACATTTTTTAACATGATCAATGATTCTTGAAACAAAACAAAAATGAATTTAATTGTCAAAATTTTTTCTGCTTTTAAATAAAGATGGCAATTCCTTTTGACTTTGAACATCGAAAATAACATCAATAGTTTCTCCGAAGGTGATTAAACTTTAGAGTGCAGAATCAAAGTACTCCTTCTAAACCAGTACACCTGAATGAATGATCAACGGTGTCAGATGCCAAGTTTCATCTGACATCCCCAGCAGATTTCTTAGCCCTTAAGACCGATTGAACAATTCTTTCCCCCACAGGGACCAGTTCTCCTACGCAAGACATGATTGCTATCATGAACCAGTGATACTTTTCATCCCCCGCAGTGGCCGAGTATCCAGTCGTGTTCATCCACTTAGTTTGTATGTCGCGTCAGTTTTGTCAGCATATACATACATACATCATGCATTATTTATTCATACTCATATTCATATTGCATCACTATCACTCTAGTCGGTCTAATTCCCAAGTGATAAAGTCCTCTCAATCGAGTTGTTAGTCCTTTAATTGTTAGGAAATACAGCGTCTGAGCAGTTTCTCCCTAGTTTATTTCTGGATTGGAGACGGTCCTCGACCACTTTGATAACTTGAACCTCTGAGAAACATGAAGACATTCGACAAACGTCACTCTTTACTATTGAAGATGATGTTCTCGCTTTCCAGGATTCAGTAATATCCCTAGAGAAAGCCTCACAACTAAAGGCTCTCAGCAACACATTGGATTTTCTCTTCAGAAAGTCAATGTTAATGAAGTCATCAGCACCTCAAAATTGGACTACATCACTTGGCATTTCTCCGAGAAGATCTCGAAGAAAAGTATGATGTAATATCCCCAAGCAGGAAATAGCCTCTCAAGAGACTCATTTTCCCCAGTAGAGTCAACAAATGGCATCTCCAACAGAGAAGTTTGGGCACCTCTACAACTCAGACGAATGGGTTCCCCAGCAAGTCTGACATCAAAACATTTTCCCATCAAATCGTATCTCCCCAAGAAAATTTGCAAGAAGTTTGAGGAAAATCGCTACACATAGCGTCCCTTGTCGAGGAAGGAACTTGACGAAAACAAAAAACAAAAAAAAACTAACTAAGACCAGTTCCTTGGCTGAAGACCATGATCGGGGGGAAGTTTATATCAGAAACTGAGACCAGTTCCATGGGTAAAAACCATGATCTAGGGGAAGTTTATTGACAAAAGAAACTAAGACCAGCTCCATGGGTAAAAACCAATATCTAGGGGAAGTTTATTAACAAAAGAAACTAAGACCAGTTCCATGGGTAAAAACTAGGATCGAGGGGAAGTTTATAGCAGAAAACTAAAACCAGTTTCGTGGCTAAAAACCAGGATCGAGGGGAAGTTTTATCCTTTTTTAAGCATCATTGCTTAGCAAAAGAAGATGGATGAGCAAACTGCCATTCATAACAACCATCAAAATTTTAGGTATTCCGATATTTAATCCTATAGCACCCTGAATGTCCGAATATCTTCGCCATTCACACATTCGGGTCCAAGAAGATTAAATAGGGGCATCTGTCATACCCCAAATTTTGACCACCAAGATTTTCCATCATTGTGAAAATCATCATCACAATATGGATGTACTTTAATGCCTCATCAATCTCCTCAAAGATGGTAGAGCATTCACCGCAATCAAGAATTAGGGTTTCAAGCCCTCTTTGAGCACTTAGGCAAAGGATCAGTCAAGAAATGACATGATCTTCAACTTGGGTTTCTTGACCTAATTCACCCCTAAGTTGACTTTTGGGACAAAGCAGGAGCCAAGACCTCAAGACATGATTTGAGGGCCTCCAATACACTACATTGATCCATTTACATCAATGGATTGATCCAAGAAGCTTGATACAAAAGTTTCATTTTCATCTGGACCACAGTTGGGGTTTTGAAGAAAAAGTCAACTCTACCTTTGACTTTTGACCAAGACATGCTCCCAAACCTTGGGACATGATTCAATACACCCTATAACACCTATGGAATACATCCATTAGGTTTGATTTAGGTCAAGGACTTGATTTCACAATGGATCGCACAGTTTGGATTTCATCCGATAAAAAGTCAACTGTGCACGAAATCAAGTTTAACTTTTTGGAAATTTTCACAAATATGGTTCCCCTAAGTAAAAAATAATGTTAATGTATGGTATTGATGATAATTCATTAAGAAAAATCATGAAAAGTGAGGTTTCTTGCAAAAGGGGCAACCATGAGAAACCAAAATTTTTCTAAGTTATGGAACATAAGTGATTTTGGTGCCAACTTCCAAGGATCATAACTTGAGATCCAAGCAACCATTTTGGGTGATCCAAAGCTAGATTTGTAGGTCTTGCTACACTCTAAAAAAGCTTCAACTACCTCAAACTCCAATTCCTTATGGATTTTGACTTATCGATTGATCAAAATCACAAAAACATGAAAAAGACACTTTTTCCAACACTTAGTGAAAATCAGCCTAAGTTACCAGCCTTGAACATCAATGTTCATGAGGTTTTTTCATGTGGATCCAAATAGTTTCAAATCAAAATATCATCACACATGTTTTGTATCATATGAGGGCTTTCTAAAAAGCACAAGAGCCTCCCATAACTCAACCTGAGCAGGGAGATATGATCCCCTCAAAATCACCATTTCCAACTGTCCTAAGCAAGGCATAATTTGGTGTTTTGCTCGATTTGACCAATTTGGACAACTCCAAGCCTTGTCATCCATTTGGACACATCTGAGGATAAAACAAAATGAGAATGATCCGATCCCCAAGCCTCCAAAGTCCAAGAATCTACACTTAGCCTTAACAAACCTAAAAAGGCTAAAAAGGTGCCAAGACTCCAATTTTGTTTCCAAGCATTCAATGGATGCACCAAGGTGGCATGGACTGACACATTCCTAACTGAATGAGTCAAGAATAAGCTCTGAATCAAAGGACCATAGGCATGTGCCCTAACCTCAAGTCAATGGCTAGAGGAGACTTGAGATTCCTTTTGCTCAACATTGGCCAAAGGCCTGCTACAGCTGCCATTCACTATTGATGCCAAAAAAAACATGACACACTATAAATAGAGCTCAATTGTGATTAGTTTAAGCACCCCAAAGCACTAAAACACTTTGTTTCCTCAAATTCTCTTTCTCTAGGACAAGATGCCTTCTTTTGCAAGTTATCTCTGAGTTTTTGAGTTAGAGAGCAATGCCACCATAGCTCATGATCCAAACACCTCTAATATGTTATATATAAGTTATCCAAACACTCACTTGTGACCTGAAACACCAAAATCAAAATGTCCACCTCCAAAACCTCAAAAATTGACTTTTCTGCATTTTTCAAGCCATGTTTTGATTCAGTCACTTCCAAAACCAGAAAAAGCCTCAAACACACTCCAAATATCATCCTCAAACTGTCCCAAATGGTTCCCTTCATTTGGAACACCATTTGAGATAGTTACCATATTGGTCACTTTTACCCCTTTTGCAAGAAAGAGCCAAAACTTGTTCCTGAAGATTCCAGCTGGTTCTGATCATCCTAAAAGCTTCTAAGGGATCAATTGGGAGTGTTTAAAGCATTGGATCACTTCTGGCACAAGGAACTTGACAGTTAGCACAAGAAGCAACAAGAGGTAAGTGCATCATAACTTGAACTCTTTGAATTATGCATTCCTTTGAGGTCCACTGATCATAAACATCCCATACATGTTGTATATGTTGTGTTTGAACCAATTTGTCATATAATTCTTGCCCGTACCATGAGATAGCATAGAACATGCAAAATTTGGCCTATTTTGAAACCACTATCGGGTTTTAAAATAGGGACACTTTCTGAAAATTCCAAAAGCACCATTGGATTCCTTGTGAAATTCTAGGCCAGATACACCTAAATTTTGTCTAAATCCATGGAGAAATGAGAAAGTAAGAGGCTTCATGTAAATTGCCAAAACTTGCCTTGCCTTGCCTTGGCTAGGCTTGAAAACTTGGCACCCCTTATGTATTAATGGGGTGGTTTTGATACATGGATGTATCACCACCCCAGTGGTAGCGCGCATGTGTGTTTGTGTAGGAGGTCGTGGGTTCAAACCCCACCCAGACCTTTTTTACTACCTCTCTCATTTTTTCTAATTTTCATTATTTTCATGTTTTTGTTAATTAATTCAAAAATTAATTTCTCTCTCAATTTTAATTATTTTTTATTGATTCTTTTTTTGAAAACTCACAAAAATATTAAAATATTTTATTCCATGAAAATTTCACAAAAATATTATTTATTTCACATATTTGGTATTTTTGTAAAGAATTATATTTTTATTTGTTTTTAAACATTAAAAAAATTTCTTTCTCTTGGTTTTGCAAAATTCAAATGATTTTTAAACCATCCCATGAATGAAACATGATTTTACAAATATAAATCCAATATCACAACCATTTTTCACATGTTTGATTATTTTAATTGAATTTTTATTCAATTAAAATACATTTTAAAACCAAAAAATTAGGGTTTTGATCACTATCACCCTAACAAATCTTTTCAAACATCTTTGGGCCTCTTGATAGAGTGTAAGTCCCACCCCTTTGTAAATAAAAACCTTTTTTGGGCCTCAATCATTGTATAAGTCCCACTGCGATTTTAAAAATCTCGGCGCGGTTGTCGCCTTTTTAACAAAAACTTTTGGGCCTCCCCCTTGTGTTGTAAGTCCCATATTTCTTTTAAAAATAAACTTTGGGCCTCGCCTTGAGTTATAAGTGTAGCGAGCGATTTTGGACGCGGTTCTTAAGCGCTGGTCGCTCTCTGCGGTTTGAGCTTACTACAAGTCGATTCATTTTTTACCCTATTAAAGCTGATGAAGGAAGGGAAATAGATGTCTCCAATTAACCCTGCTTGCATACTGAATTTAAACAGCGGTCTGTTAGGTTACGGATGCCATCAATGTGGGGGGCCCTTGTACTGGTTATTTGTACTTTTTGCTTATACGATTTTCTTTCTTTCTAGGACTTTCTAGCGGGGAACAAAGATTTGGATGTTAGGACTGATGCTTTTTGATAGATACATGAGAGTATGGGATTTTGGGTTTTTGTTTAGTGTGCTCACTAAGATTTTTCTTTCAATCTTATGCCTACGTATTCCCGTTTACCGAAACAGGGAAATCAGAGCGTTCGGAGTTCCTCCTATTCTATGGGAGGAAATGGGTGTTTTTGGTGTCTTGTTCAAAGCCCAAGACGTGAAGCGAAAGGTGGTTTGTATCTTGTTCAAAGCCCAAGATATGAAGCTAAAAAGTCTATTTGTATCTTGTTCAAAGCCCAAGATATGAAGCTAAAGGTGTTGACTTTAGAGAGAATTTGTCATCTCTAAAGAGGGAGTTGTATGTCACAACTGTTTCTAAAGGAGAATTACTTTAACCGGGATACGTGGATCCGGCAATGCCATAATTTCCTTTATAGGGGATTTTAACCTGAAGGAGAAGACTTTAACTCAGTGTAGAGCAATGTTATCTTTCCTTAGGAATTTCTCATGCGAAAAGAGGGACAGTGGCATGGATGTAGATGATCCAGAGGCTTGCCGCTTACAACAATTAGATGAAGGGGAAGAAGTTGTTGATGTTTGTGTACTGTGGACGAGGCATAGCTTTGATGCTAAAAGGTTGATTGGACCAACTAGTGATTTTCTTATACAAAGCCTAAGAGGAGGCTATTATGTGTCTCGTACAAAGCCCGAGAGAGAGGCTAAAAAGGTTGACTCTACAGGAGAGTGATTTATACTCAACAAGAGAGTGTTTTTGTATCTCGTATGAACCCTGAGTTGGAGGCTAAAATTTGTTTGGCTCAATAAGAACCTTTTTGTATCTCGTATAAAGCCCGAGATGGAGGCGAAAGGGTGATTGACTCAACGAGGGAGTCTCTTATGTGTCTCGTACAAAGCCCGAGAGAGAGGCTAAACGTTGTTTGACTCCGCTGGGGAGAATCGTTGTACAAAGCCCAAGAGGAGGCTATGGTTACTGTTTCAGTTAAGTGACAGGTCCAGTATATTGATTTTAAAGAGAAAATCAGTTCTTATATGAGCAACACTGTACTCATGGATTTGATTCAAGGATCCGGGTTATTCATGTTCTTTAAGGAAGCGGGTAATCCAAAGGGTATTGAGACTGTCCGAGTCTACGGGTTTCCTTCCTATTCTTGAAGGGGTCACTTGAGAATGTTTTTGAGTCTCAAGGAGATTAGACTGTCCAAGTCTGGAGTTTTGTCTTTTGTACTATGCTTTGAGAAACAGTAGTAGACTCTTTGAAAGGACTGCTCTATACAGATGATTAAGTTCTGTTCCTATACCTCTAAGAGGTCGTCGGGACAATTTGTACGAAGCCCAAGAGGAGGCTGGAAACTTTTAAGAAGACGACGGGTCCTTGTACGAAGCCCAAGAGGAGGCTATCATTCCCGGAGGAAGAGATCATTATACGAAGCCTAAGAGGAGGCTGTGAATACTTCTAAGACGCCGTAAGGTCCTTGTACTAAGCCCAAGAGGAGGCGGGGGTGCTTTTAGGAAGCCTGTGGGTCCTTGTACGATGCCCAAGAGTAGGCCGATTGCTTTTAAGAAGCCGATGGGTCCCCAAACCCTGAGAAATTCAAGGCAAGCTATTCACAAGGAATAGATCAAGTCAGGAAAGTTCGAGAATTTGGAAGAAACTCAAGAGATGCCATTCACGGAGAAAAGATCATCTCTGGGAAATAGAGTTTCTCAACAAGTGCTTTTTAGAAGCCTGTGGGTCCCCAAGCCCCGAGAAATTCAAGGCAATGCTATTCACCGAGAATAGATCAAAGTCAGGAAAGTTCGAGAATTTGGAAGAAACTCAAGAGATGCCATTCACGGAGAAAAGATCATCTCTGGGGAATATAGTTTCTTTGACAACTTCTATGAGTGACAGTCTATGAAAGGGTTCACAGAGAATGCTGCCTTTCATGTCTCCATATTGTTTAACCCCAAGAGGAGGGAAGATTGTGTCTGGTAATCCTATGGGGATCTAGTTTAGACTATTTCTAAGAGTGATCAACGGGCTTTATGCTAGACGTAGTTGCCGGGGAAACTCTAAATATCTATACTATTATTACACAGTTGATATGAGTTTATGAAAGAAGACTTATAGTGAAACTGCCCCACAATACAGTTATATGTATATGAAAGCGGTAAATGAAAGCCATAACCACTTACTCGGTTGTAGAGCTTCCATGTTGTTTGGTTAGTTGTTCAACAAAGAAAGATTGAAAACAGTAGTATATTCAAAATCAAAGGAGAAAGTACTTTGAAAAAGAAAGATTTGGGGCTTACCGCTCAAGGAGAGGCCTAGGGTTTTATCAGTGAGCGCACTGTTTGAATTTGTACATAGGGACTTATACAAGTGACTGACGCCCAAAATGTTTTCTGTACAAAGGGGTTGGGTCTTACACTCTAATAGAGGCCTAAAAAGTTTAAAGAAAAAGAGTGGGGCTTATAACACGAGGGTAGGCCCATTTGATTTTTCCGTTTAAAATGGCGATCGCGCCGAGGTTTTCTTTTAACGCAGAGGGACTTATACAATAAGTGAGGCCCAAAATGTTTTGGTTAAAAGGGGATTGGGTCTTACACTCTATTAACGGCGCAAAAGTTTTGAATGGGTCTTATAACTCGAGGAGAGGCCCAAGGTTTTTTTGAAAAGGCGACGATCGCGCCGTTTGTTTTTGACGGTATCGGGACTTATACAATTCACTGAGGCCCAAAAATGATTTGATCAAAAAAGGTGTCATACCCCAAATTTTGACCACTAAGATTTCCCATCATTGTGCAAATCATCATCGCAATATGGATGAACCATCATGCCTCATCAAATGCCTTAAGGGTTGTTGAGCATTCATTACAATCAAAATTAGGGTTTTAAGCCCTCTCAGAGCCTTAGACAAAGGATCAATCAAGGAATGACATGATCTTCAACTTGTCTAACCTCTCAAATATCCACAATGGATCAAAAGGACTCCCACTTCAAGGATTAAGCACAATGCTGCTCCCTTCTAGGTGGATCAAGTCTCAAGATCGCCAGTATCACCAAATTAGGGTTTTGGTCGACCAGGGCCTCTAGATGGAAAGTTTCATCTGGGCACAAGCCAAAGATCCAAAACACAACCTAATGTACTCCATGGAACCTCATGGACCCAAGCATCAAGTCAATTTGACCTCAGGGGATGCATACATCAAAAATCAGGAATTAGGGTTTCTTGACCTAATTCACCCCTAAGTTGACTTTTGGGACAAATCAAGAGCCAAGACCTCAAGACATGATTTGAGGGTCTTTAATGAACTATATTGATCCATTTGGAATAATGGATTAATCCAAGAAGCTTGAGCAACAAGTCTCATTTTCATCTGCACCACAATTAGGGTTTCGTGAGGAAAGTCAACTGTAACTTTGACTTTTGACCAGGACATGCTCCCAAACCCTAGGACATGCCCCAATATACCCTATGACACCCATGGAACATGTCCATCAAGTTTGATTTAGGTCAAGGACATGATTTCATGAAGAATTGCACAGTTTGGAATTCATCTGATAAAAAGTCAACTGTGCACAAAAGTCAACTTTGACTTTTTGAGATTTTTCACCAAAATGGATTTTTAACCCTATAATGATGTTAATGTATGATTTGAATCATCATTCATCAAGAAAAATCAAGGAATGTTGGATAACTTGTAAAAGGGGTAACCATAAAACTTAGAAATTTTTCTAAGTTATGGAAAAAGTACCACTAATACACCAACTTTGGAGGACCATAACTCCTAAACCACAAGGGCAATTTTTTTCATCCAAAGATGGATTTGTAGCCCTCATTACCCTCTAAAAAAACATCAACTAGACCTAAGGCCAATTCATTAAGGATTTTGAGTTATGGAGTGATCAAAATCAAGAAATCACACTTTGTTCCAACACTTAGTGAAAATTTCACTAAGTCAGATTTTGCTTCACTTTTTGCCAAATGTAGAGGGATTTTTCACTTGGAATCAAAAGAGATCAAAACCAAACTTGTTCAAACAGTTGTTGTATCATGTAAGGGCTTTCCAAAATGGCCAAGAACATTGCCAAATCCAACTTACACCATGAGATATGACATTGTCAAGTTGCCTTGCTGAAATCTGTCAAAGGCAAGGCAGATTTTGCATTTTGGCTCGATTTGCCAAAATCATCCAAATTCAAATGCTCCTATCCACTTGGACACATCTGAGGATTGAATCTTGTTATTTCCTTGGTTTTATGGTTGGCATTATTTTGCTAAAACTCATGTAGCAGCAGATGTTGAATGAAGATTACTCTCTGTTCAACATGTCGAATGAAGATGTTCCATGACTGCTCATAGGACATCGCGCTGTGAAGTCAGGTTTTATTGCAGATTCTGTTACAATGATTTGTAACTGAATATTCTGTGAATAATTGGTTATCCTATGTGGCATCCAAAGCTTTTTTGGATTAGGGTTATTTGTTGGTTTTCGGATTTGCTGTTGTTTCTAATTATGGAGACATAATAGGAAACTTTGGAGTGAAGACCTATTTTATTGGAGTTATTTTTGCAGATTTGTGAGCAGCCTAATTGCCGCGTCTTTGAAGCCCAAATTCAGTCCAGATTTCAACCTATAAATAGACTGATGTAAACCTAGTTTTAGGTGTCGAACTTACATGTATTTTTAGGGTTGTGTGCTTGTGTTTTGTGAGCCTAACTGGTATCTTATGATAACAGTATAAGGACTGTAGTGTAAGTTGTGTAAGGTTGCTCATAAGCTTTTAAGCATTGAGTAGCTGTGTGTTAATTCTCATAAGCTGTGAAGTATTGAGAATTTGTGTTTCGACCATTGTTATTTATCTTGTAAGGAACCAGTCACGGGTTGTGATTGAAGAGGGATTTGAGGAGGGCCTCATACCTAGGGGAGTCTTAGGTAGAAGTCATAGGAAGGGTAGTGATTAAGTGAGCTGATTGAACCGGGTGTGGTTATCAGTGAATTGATACTATCGAATATTGATTTCATCCCTGGCTTGGTAGCCCCCAGATGTAGGATAGTTAGATCCGAACTGGGTTAACAATTTCTGGTGGTCTTTACATTTTATGCACACTTTTGTATTGAGCTTGTTCATTGTTGTTGTATATCAGTGTCTTGACATCTCGATAGGACATCTGATATACAGGCCAGAATTTCAATTGGCATCAAGAGCTTGCACCCTTTGTTGTTTCTGGGTGAGATTCAGGGAAGGTACTTTCTGGTACAATGGACAAGGTTGGAGGAGCTCTAAATAAACCACCTTTGCTGGATGGCTCTAACTATGAGTATTGGAAACCTAGGATGATAGCCTTCATCAAGTCCATGGATGATCAAGCATGGAAAGCGGTTATCAAAGGTTGGGAGCCTCCAAAGGTAAGAGATGGAGAAGGAAATCTTACTGATGTTCTGAAGGAAGAAGAGGACTGGGATGATGCTGACTACAAAGGATCTGTTGGAAATTCTAATGCCATGAATGCATTATTCAATGGTGTCAACAGAAATATCTTCAGGCTGATTGAGCATTGTACTATTGCCAAAGAGGCTTGGCAGGTCCTGAAAGTTGCTCATGAAGGGACCTCAAAGGTGAAAATGTCAAAGCTTCAGCTTCTCACTAGCAAGTTTGAGAGTTTGAAGATGAAAGAGGATGCGAGCATTCATGATTTTCATATGAACATTATTGAGATAGCTAATGCCTCTAGTGCCTTAGGAGAAAAGATGTCTGACAGCAAGCTGGTCAGGAAGATTCTCAGGTCTCTTCCTAGGAGATTTGATATGAAGGTTACAACTATAGAGGAAGCTCAGGACATTGACAAGATGAAGGTGGATGAGCTTATGGGATCTCTCCAAACTTTCGAGTTAGGACTCGGTGAAAAAGCTGAAAAGAAGAAGAGTATAGCATTTGTGTCGAATGCTGATGACTCAGATGATGAAGGAGAACTGGTCAAAGATGAAGATGTGTCCAAAGAGCTAGTGTTGCTTGGAAGACAATTTAATAAAGTGTTGAAAAGGATGGACTGGAAGTCAAGAGAAAATGTTCGGAACAAGTCTCTCGACATCAACAAAGACCAGGATGGAGGCAGAAGATCCAGAACTGAAGAAGACTCTAATCAAGGGAAGAGAGTTCAATGCTATGAATGTGAAGGATTCGGGCACGTAAAAACTGAGTGTCCCACTTATCTCAAAAGACAGAAGAAGGGATTATCTGTGATATGGTCAGAAAATGATTCTGAAACTGACGCTGATGAGCAATCTGCAAAGTTGGTGACAGCTTTAACCGGAGTATGTGAATCAGATGAAGAATCTGAAGAGCTTACTTTTGAAGAGCTGGCTATCTTCTATAAGAAGTTGAGCATTGAACATGAAGAAGTATGTCAGGAGAAAGAAGAACAAGCATGTGCCATTATTCATTTAGAAGCTGAGAATACTGAGAATATGTCTACTATAGCTGATCTACAAAGTGAAGTAAATGTTTTGAATTCAAAACTGGACAACATGATCAAAAATGTCAGAATGTTAAATGGGAGGTCGGATGTACTTGATGAAATTCTTAAGTCAGGAAGAGAAGTTGGAGATGTTAGGGGTCTAGGGTTTGAAAGTTCCAGTGAGATGGACAAAGGAAAATGGCCTGAAGTGACACCTGCTCAACCTGAGAAAGAGTCAAAGGTGTCTTATAACATGCTGCAACATCCTCGAATACATCAGAAGAATGTGACAAGAAGAAAGAATCAAAGATGGAAATGCCACTATTGTGGAAGGCTTGACCATATAAAACCTTTCTGCTACAGACTATATGGCTACCCCAAGGTTGGCTTACAGGACAGTAGGAAACAAGAATGGGTTGGGGTAACAAAAGTGTGGACTCCTAAGAGTAGTACAGAGGAACACATGGCTCATAAGTCCTTCAGTGTCTTTGCAAAAGAAAAGTGGTACTTCGACAGTGGATGTTCCAGGCACATGACTGGTATCATGGGATGTCTATCAAATGTTGAGTCTCGACCCGTAACCTACGTGACCTTTGGAAATGGATCAAAAGGGAGAGTAATAGGTGTTGGAAAACTGGACTGTGCAGGACAACCTAATTTGGAGAAGGTTTTACTTGTTGAAGGGCTAGATGCAAACTTGATAAGCATAAGTTAATTATGTGATCAAGGTCTCAAGGTCAACTTTACCAATTCTGAATGTCAGATCACAAACAAGAAGGGCAATATTATCATGAGAGGTAAGAGAGACTCAGATAACTGCTATCTGTGGAGATCTGAGAACACTGAAAGAAGCGTGGTGACTAAGAAAGATACTGGGAAGACTGCCAAGGTAAAACAGGTGCTGATAAGTTGTAAAGCTACTCATGATGTTTACTTGATGAAATATAATAATAAGTGTAAACTTAGTAAGTATGCCATCAAGGTAAGGTTGGAAGGAGAAGTTGACAAGTGCGAAATTGAGACGAGTCAGGTAATCAAATTATGCTCTACTCTGGGCCCATTCCTTAAAAGTATAAATAGGCGGACAAACACACCTTATTTTCAGCAAACTTACTCTACACAAATTTCTCTAGCACCCTCTCTTCAAAGCTCTCGCGGCTTAGGGTTTTCTGCTAACACTCTCAAGACTGTACCGTGTGATCTACTAAACATGTCCCAACATCCTAACTCCGAATCCATGCATGAGAACACGGGTTCTCCACGAATCAATGTTGGAGATGTAGAATCTCTGAGGATGATAAATCTCTCTGACCTAGTTCTCGACATTGCTCCTTTAAGTGTTATGTCGGCTGACCCTAAAGGCAAACAGCAAGCTTCTCACACAACAAATGTCAACATCCCAGGTAAGAAGTCTAAACCTTTCTCTCCTAGAAATAAGGCCCACTCCATGACTAGTTTGTATGCTGACCAAGTAAGCCCTAAGAAAAACGTGGCTGAAAAGGGATCTAACTCTGGCTTAGTTGAGAAGAAGAAGGATTCTAAAGATGTAAATAAGAATTCCACTGATAATGATGCTGTTAAAAAGGATAGGGGACTTAGAAGGGTTGTTCCCTCGATTCTGAGTGGAATTAAGGCAAATGTCGAGTCTAATGCTCCAACATCAGGGACTGAAAATATCAATAGCAGCCCTACTGATAGGACTGACGGTGAGGTTCCCATGGATGTGGGCCGTGAGAGAAGAAGTAAAAGGAAAGCTGATGTAAGGACTGGCGAGGTTATTAATGTTGATGACCTCACTTCTGATGAGGAACCTATTGCTGGAATGCTGAGAAAAATTCAGACTAGAAGTAGAAAAACTGTGATAAGTGAAGGCTCTAAGTCGTCGAAATTGAGTGGTAAAACTGGAGGTGGGGAAAGAAAAGTTCAAGCAGGGCCTCCTAAACATTGAAGCAAGGTTGTAGTGCCCACTAAGAAAATAAAAATTACTGATCAAAGCGACTCTGACTATGAAGTTGAAACAGATGTCCAGGACATCGTTGGTATGAAAACCTCCACCTGCAAGAAGGCTTCTACTGAAAGGTCTATGAGAAATACAGATAGATGGAAAATTGTAGATCAGAGGAGGATTGCTCTGGAAAGAGAATTGGGGAAGGATTTCGAAAAGTACAAGGAAATCATGGAGCTCATTGCAGCAGCTGGCATGATGAGAACTGTGTCCAAGTTTGGACTCTGCTATGGAAATCTAGTCAAAGAATTTGTGTTGAATATATCTGAAGAGTGTGATGAGAACAGGGGCAACACTCTCAGGAAAGTTTGTGTGAGAGGAGAAGCTGTTACTTTTTCACCTGAAATTATCAACAACTATCTGGGCAGGAGTAATGAACCTCAACCTGAGTTAGAAGTTACTGATAATACTGTTTGCAAGGAGATAACAGGTGGCTGTATGAGACATTGGCCAAATGCAGAAAAGCTTTCGTCTGATAAACTAAGTGTCAAATATGCCATCCTTCACAGGATTGCTGTGGTAAATTGGGTTCCTACAAATCACACATCTACAATCTCTTCTACACTTGGCAGATTCATATATGCCATAGGGAAGAAGATTTCCTTTGATTTTGGATCATACATCTTTGAGCAGATCTTGAAACAAGCTAGCTCACCTGCTGTCAAGATGCCTATTGGTTTCCCTTCCTTGATCTGTTGTATTATTCTAGAACAGTGTCCTAATCTTGTGTTGAGGGGTGACATTGCCCTCAAAAGGAAACCTCCGTTGTCCCTTCACTACAAGCTGCTGGGTGGAGCACATGTCCCAGACATTGTTGGGACATCTACACAGACTCCTAGTTCTGCTAATCTTGATGATGAAGCCATTGCTCAGTTGCAAGAAACCTGCAAGGAGCTGGAAGAATCTATCAGGAGAGATACAACAAGGAAGACAAAGCTTGAGCAGCTGATTAAAGCCTTGGTTGAAAAGAGAAATGCTGCTAAAGAGCAAGAGCTGGCTGAAGATGATGGACAAGGTGAATCTACTGAGTGTGATAGAAGAAGTGTCCAACAGTCTGATGATTTTGGTTCTGAGAAGGGTGCTTCTGAATCTGAAGGTGAAAGTGATGAGGTGGCTGAAGAGGACAGTGCTGAATAGCTATAGTCTATCTGCATGTTTACTTTCTGTTTTTTTTGTTTTTTTTCTTTCTTCTTTTAGGACAACTTAATTCTGTTTTAGTTTTAAACATTATACTGCTATGTGATTTGGTGACATTTGTCTATGACCTCTCTTTGTCATATTTGTGGCTAAAAAGGGGGAGTAGTAAGTGTGAGGGGGAGCAGCATTGTTATGTACTTGTGCTATTGCAAGTAGAGTGTGTGTGCTGCAGATGCAGCTGAGGTGTGTGTGCTGCAGGTGCAGCTGAGGTTGCTGCTGTTGAGGGGAGTTACTATGATGAAATGTTTGCTGGACTGTGTGTGTATGCAGCTGAGGGGGAGTTGTTTTTGTGTGTGCAGCTGAGGGGGAGTTTTTTTTGCTGCTATTAATGGTGTTTTCTTCCGCTGCTGATACGGATGGTATTTAAGTGTGTGTGGAGTTTTAGCCAAAAATAAGCCAAAGGGGGAGATTGTTATTTCCTTGGTTTTATGGTTGGCATTATTTTTCTAAAACTCATGTAGCAGCAGATGTTGAATGAAGATTACTCTCTGTTCAACATGTAGAATGAAGATATTCCATGACTGCTCATAGGACATTGCGCTGTGAAGTCAGTTTTTATTGCAGATTCTGTTACAATGATTTGTAACTGAATATTCTGTGAATAATTGGTTATCCTATGTGGCATCTAAAGCTTTTTTGGATTAGGGTTATTTGTTGGTTTTCGGATTTACTGCTGTTTCTAATTATGGAGACATAATAGGAAACTTTGGAGTGAAGACCTATTTTATTGGAGTTATTTTTGCAGATTTGTGAGCAGCCTAATTGCTGCGTCTATGAAGCCCAAATTCAGTCCAGATTTCAAGCTATAAATAGACTGATGTAAACCTAGTTTTAGGTGTCGAACTTACATGTATTTTTAGGGTTGTGTGCTTGTGTTTTGTGAGCCTAACTGGTATCTTATGATAACAGTATAAGGACTGTAGTGTAAGTTGTGTAAGGTTGCTCATAAGCTTTTAAGCATTGAGTAGCTGTGTGTTAATTCTCATAAGCTGTGAAGTATTGAGAATTTGTGTTTCGACCATTGTTATTTATCTTGTAAGGAACTGGTCACGGGTTGTGATTGAAGAGGGATTTGAGGAGGGCCTCATACCTAGGGGAGTCTTAGGTAGAAGTCATAGGAAGGGTGGTGATTAAGTGAGCTGATTGAACCGGGTGTGGTTATCAGTGAATTGATACTATCGAATATTGATTTCATCCCCGGCTTGGTAGCCCCCAGATGTAGGATAGTTAGATCCGAATTGGGTTAACAATTTCTGGTGTTTTTACATTTTATGCACACTTTTGTATTGAGCTTGTTCATTGTTGTTGTATATCAGTGTCTCGACATCTCGATAGGACATCTGATATACAGGCCAGAATTTCAATATCTAAAGGGGACAATCACTGAGCCAAGCCTCCAAAGTCCATGGAACAAGAAATAGCATGTTGAACCTAGAATGGCCAAAATAGGGACAAGACTCCAAATTTGGATTGAAGCATTCAATGGAAGCATCAAGGTGGCATGGACTGAGCCATTCTAATCTGAAATCCGTCAAGACTTATCCAAGACCAAGGGAACCAAAGCTCTGTGCCCTAACCTCTAGTCAATGGCTAGAGGAGACTTGGATTTTCATTTGCCAACATTGGCCAAACCTACTTACCAACTGCCATTCACTATTCCTTGCAAAACAAACTTGCTCTACTATAAATAGAGCTCAATTGTGACCAGTTTGAGTACACCAAAGCCATCAAACAGATGCTTCCTCAAAATCTCTTCTTTCACTCCAATTTTGCCTTCTAAGGCAAGTCACTATCGGGTTTTGAGTTTGAGAGCAATTCCAATCAAACCAATCACTCACACACCTCACATACATCACATATGAGCTGATCAAACACTTAGATCACTTCTGAAACACCAATTTCACAAAATCACCAGCTGGTTGCTCAAATTTTCAACCAAGTTGCAGCTGAGGTACCACAAATTGATCCAGCCAATTTCAATCAAGTCCAACCATTCAAACACACTCCATAGGGTGTAGGGAAGCTGTTCAGATCATCTCAATTCATCTGTAACACCTCCTACTCAGAAATCAATTTGCTCTTGCTGTCACAACTTAGAGGTAAGCATATACTTGGTCATCTCTCAATCTATGCATATTTCCTCGCACAATAATTTGGCCATATGTTCATAATCATGCATGGAATGTTTTCCCTCAATTAACTGCTTTGTTTGAATCGTGTATCAAAAATCCTAGCCTTCATGCAGAAATTAGGGTTCTTGAGGATTTTTCATGATTTCTTGTTATATGTTTAATTTAAATGAAATTAAGTGTTATAGACATGATTGTGAGGTTGAGACGAGCATAATGATATGTGGATTGCATGATATAATCAAGTATTCAGTGAGATTGAGGAGAAAATGCAAATCAGCCAAACCCAGAACACGCGCGTGTTCTTGGTGTGTTCTTGGCGCCATTTTTGAATAATTCAAATATTTGAATTTTGTGATTTTATTTAATTGATTCAAAAATTAATTTCTCTCTGAGTTTTAATGATTTTGAGTTGATTTTTTTTTAATAATTCACAAAAATGTTAAAATATTTTATTTTATCAAAAAATCCCAAAAATATTATTTATTTCATATAATTGATATTTTTGCGAAGAATTAATATTTTATTTGTTTTTGACATATTAAATATTTTTTCTACATTGATTTTGCAACTTTTAATGCTTTCTAATTATTTTGTAGGTCAATACTTAATTTTTGAAGCATTAATCCAAAATCACAATTTTTTTTTCACATGTTAAACAATTTTGATCATTTTAATTGAATTTTTATTCAATTAAATACATTTTTGAAAACGAATTAGGGTTTTTGGATTAATTCAACCCTCATAAATCATTTTCAAAACTTTTTTGGGCCTCTAATAGAGTGTAAGACCCAATCCTTTCTTGACCAAAACATTTTGGGCCTCAGTGTATTGTATAAGTCCCGATACCGTCAAAAACAAACGGCGCGATCGTCGCCTATTCAAAGAATCAATTGGGCATCTCCTTGAGCTATAAGACCCATTCAAAAACACTTTGGGCCTCTAATAGAGTGTAAGACCCAATCCCCTTTTAACCAAAGAAATTTTGGGCCTCACTTATTGTATAAGTCCCTCTGCATTAAAAGAAAACCTCGGCGCGATTGCCATTTCAAACAGAAAAATTATATGGGCCTACCCTCGTCTTATAAGCCCCACTCTTTTTCTTAAAACCCTTTGGGCCTCTTGAGAGAGTGTAAGACCCATCCCTCTGTACAGAAAACATTTTGGGCCTCAGTCACTTGTATAAGTCCCTCTGTACAAATTCACACAGTGCGCTCACTGATAAAACCCTGGGCCTCTCCTTGAGCTGTAAGCCCCAAATCTTTCTTTTTCAAAGCATTTTCTCCTTTGATTTTGAATATACTATTGTTTTCAATCTTTCTTTGTTGAACAACTAACCAAACAGTATGGAAGCTCTACAACCGAGTAAGTGGTTATTGCTTTCATTTACCGCTTTCATATACATATAACTGTATTGTGGGGCTGTTTTACTGTAAGTCTTCTTTCATAAACTCATATCAACTGTGTAATAATAGTATAGATATTTAGAGTTTCCCCGACAACTACGTCTAGAACTAAGTGACGCCGTTTCGTTTAGTCATAGAAATAGACAACTAGATCCCCAATAGGATCACTAGATACAGTCTTCTCTCAGGTTGTCCTCATTAGGAGTTGTCAAGAAACTCTATTCCTAGAGATGAATGTATTCTCCGTGAATGGCATCTTTGAGTTTCTTCCAAATTCTCGAACTTTCCTGACTTTGATCTATTCTCGGTGAATAGCATTGCCTTGAATTTCTCGGGGTTTGGGGACCCACAGGCTTCTTAAAAGCATCGGCCTCCTCTTGGGCATCGCACAAGGACCCACATGCTTCCTAAAAGCAACCCTGCCTCCTCTTGGGCTTAGTACAAGCACCCTACGGCTTCTTAGAAGTATTCACAGCCTCCTCTTAGGCTTCGTATAATGATCTCTTCCTCCGAGAATGATAGCCTCCTCTTGGGCTTAGTACAAGGACCCGTCGGCTTCTTAAAAGTTTCCAGCCTCCTCTTGGGCTTCGTACAAATTGTCCCGACGACCTCCTAGAGGTGTAAGAACAGAAGTTAGTCATCTTCATAGAACAATCCTTTCATAGAGTCTACTACTGTTTCTTAAAACACAGTATAAAAGATGAAACTCTAGACACAGACAGTCTAACTTCCTTGAGTCTCAAAGACATTCTCAAGTGACCCCTTTCGTTAAATAGGAAGGAAACCCGCAGACTAGGACAGTCTCAATACCCTTCGGATTTCCCGCTTCCTTAAAGAATAGGAATAACCCGGATCCTTGAATCAAATCCAGGAGTACAGTGTTGCTCATATAAGAACTGATTTTCTCTTTAAAATCAGCATATTGGATCTGTCACTCAACTGAAACAGTAACCATAGCCTCCTCTTGGGCTTTGTACAACGATCCTCCCCAGCGGAGTCAAACAACGTTTGGCCTCTCTCTCGGGCTTTGTACGAGACACATAAGAGACTCCCTTGCTAAGTCAATTACCCCTTTTGCCTCCATCTCGGGCTTTATACGAGATACAAAAGGGTTCTTATTGAGCCAAACAAATAATAGCCTCCATCTCGGGCTTTATACGAGATACCAAAAGATTCCCTCGTTGAGTCAAAACCTTTTAGCCTCTCTCTCGGGCTTTGTACGAGACACATATCAGCCTCCTCTTAGGCTTTGTATAAGAAAATCACTGGTTAATCCAATTAACCTTTTAGCATCAAAACTGTGCCTCATTCACAGTAAACAAACATCAACAACTCCTTCCCTCTTCATCTAATCACTGTAAGCGGCAAGCTTCTGGATCATCTACATCCATGCCACTGTCCCTCTTTTAGCATGAGAAATTCCTAAGGAAAGATAACATTGCTCTACACTGAGTTAAAGTCTTCCCCTTCAGGTTAGAACCCCCTATAAAGGAAATTATGGCATTGCCGAATTCACAAATCCCGGTTAAAGTAATTCTCCTTTATAACCAGTCACCCAACAGTTGTGACAGACAAACCCTTCTTTAGAGATGACAAATTCTTTCTAAAGTCGAGGTCCTTCAGCTTCAAATCTTGGGCTTTGAACAAGATACAAACTACCTTTCGCTTCACATCTTGGGCTTTGAACAAGATACAAACTACCTTTCACTTCACATCTTGGGCTTTGAACAAGACACCAAAAACAATCATTTCCTCCCATAGAATAGGAGGAACTACGAACGCTCTGATTTCCCTGTTTTGGATAAACGGGAATACGTAGGCATAAGATTGAAAGAAAAATCTTAGCGAGCACACTAAACAAAAACCCAAAATCCCATATCAAAAGCAGTAATTCAAAAGCATCAGTCCTAACATCCTAATCCTTGTTCCCCGCCAGAAACCTGTCATTCTGTTAAATAGCACAAGAAAGACCCCCCCACATTGATAGCATTCGTAACCTAACAGACCGCTGTTTAAACTCAGTATGCAAAACAGGGTTAATTGGAGACATCTATTTCCCTTCCTTCATTAGCTCACAATAGGATAAAAAATGAATCGACCTGTAGTTTTAAGCTCAACCGCAGAGAGCGACCAGCGCTTAAGAACCGCATCCAAAATCGCTCGCTACAGAAAAATGGCACCCACCGTGGGGCCGGTTCTTTCCTTCTTACAATTTAAAACTTGGGTAAGTCATTTTGATGGCGGTGGCCGCCAACAGAAAAATGGCGCCCACCGTGGGGCCCTTCTAAGTTAGGTATAGGCACGGTCTTCCTTTTCTTCACTTGTGTGAATACCACAGATTAGGGCTTCCGCCGGGGAACCCATTTTCTATCAGGAACTTAGGATTCTTAGCTTCATAGGTCTAGGATGATTAGGACAAATATATATACTGCTTTTCCTAATTGATATACATGTTTATTTTTCTGCTAATGGGAATGCGGGTGATGCCGTATGTGGAAAGAATGAGTATACGCCTAAGATAAGTGATGGCGACGGGGTCGACCATCAACCTCAGTGGAGGCTGACCAACGCAACCCATTCTCTTACCTAGACAATGGGCCGGTTGTTAAGTCTGAGAAGCTGAGGAGCCAAACCCTTTCATAGTGCGAAAACTATCGGAAATAGTTGTTACGCGATTCTACCCTCATTTGAGGCTGGTGATCTATTCTCGGTGAATGGCTCTTACTCTAAGATTGCTCTACAACTCGCTGGCGATCCGCTTGTTGTTTTTCTTTCCTGGGAGGAGATGATGATAATGAGTACAGGTACAAAAATCACCCTAGTATAAACCTTTGGGGATGGGTAGAGCCTTGACTTCATGACAACGACCCTTTGACCCCATGTTTTTTCTATGTTTTTGTGTGCTGCATTCATGTATTCATCTAAAAAACATTAAAACATTCAAAATATTTCTCTTCTAGTCTCTCTGTCTTTCAAATTAAACTAAGACTGTGATTGCAAATATCAGAGAAAAGGATTGCACTAATGGATTTCAGTAGAAGAAGGACTCATAGTTACACCTTCAAGGTTCCAAAGCTAGAGGATTTGAGAAGGTTAGCGAGGATGATCACTAACCCTGAGGCTTTCAGAGCCAAGCACGGAGGTTTGCTACCACTATTAAGAGTCCATGTGATTGAGGGAATCATGGATGCGCTCATTCAGTTTTATGATCCGGTTTATCACTGTTTCACATTCCCGGATTACCAGCTTGCACCAACGCTGGAGGAGTATTCTCACCTGATCGATCTACACAATACAGATCGAACTCCATTTTCTGGACTGGAAGAAATTCCAAAAAAATCAGACTATTGCAAGAGCAATTCATTTGGACGAGTCTGAGGTTAGGACTCACCTAACTACTAAGGGTGGCATCCAAGGTTTGCCAGCCCAGTTCTTGACAAAGAAGGCCCTGTATTTTTCCAGTATAGGAAACGTGACTGCTTTTGAAAGCATCTTTGTTTTGCTCACCTACGGGTTATTTTTGTTTCCCAACATCAATAACTTCGTCGATCTTAACTCCATTAAGGTTTTTCTCATTGGAAACTCTGTGCCGACTTTGCTCGCAGATACGTATCATTCTGTACACTTGGGAAATTTGTACAGCGGAGGGGAGATCACATGCTGTGTACCTTTGCTTTACAAATGGTTTATTTCTCAATTGCCCAAGTCTGCTGCTTTTTGGGATTGCAAGAGTGCCTTACGTTGGTCGCAGAAGATCATGTCTCTTACCAACTCTGATATAGATTGGTGTAATAGGATTTATGATGGAATCAGAATCATTGACCGTTGTGGAAAATTCCCCAACGTACCCCTCATAGGAACTAAAGGAGGAATCAACTACCATCCGGTATTGGTTCACCGTCAATTTGGATACCCGATGAGACACATCCCATTGGGTGTTCATCTGGAAGGTCTTTTCTTCAAAGAAGGAGAAAACGACAGAGCACTAAAGATGGAAATAGTGCACGCTTGGAAGCATGTTCATAAGAAAGGACGAGAGTCTCTAGGAAAACCGGACTGTGTCTCGGTGGAGCCTTATCTCCATTGGGTACAAACTAGAGCTCTCAAGCTGAAGATGCCTTATCCTCGTTACGGAATTCTTCCGCCGAGGGAATCTGTCATGTACTTCATGACGGAAACTGAAAAGCTTCAGGTTACTCTCAACAAAATTCAAAAGGAGAGAAGGTCTTGGAAGAACAAGTACCGCACCCTCGACATAGAGTGCATCAAAATACAGCAATTACTTAAAGAAAAAGATGCTCTGATTGAAATTTTGGAGAAACATGTTGTAGATAATCAAGATGACTAAAGGAATTTTCTCGCTCCTTTCACTTGGCAAAGGAATGACAACCCGACAACGGCCCAAGAGCCCCGGTCAAAGGAAAGGAAGATACCAGAATCAGCACCTGATTTCTCTTCAGAGAGGACTCAGGACCAATTAGTTTAGGTTTCTGTTTCTGCACTTTGTAATCTACTGTATTTCCACTTCTGTAATCTTTTGAATTTCAATAAAAAGGGGTTTCCCCACCGTTTGATATTTGCAATCTAATTGTCGAAGTTTATTTTGATTAAACCAAGAAAAACAATTAATATAATCATTGCATTCATCATTCTCACATCGCGTATTCTTCTTACCTACGAATCTCACGTTTGTGTCTCGATTATAGAGTCAAACTGTCTCATTTGTACAATACTCGGGCCAATCGTCAGAAAAGGATGGATGATCTGGAAGAAGAAAACAGAGAGTTGAAAGAAGAGATCGACGCTCTGAGAGAGGATATGAGAAAGCTTCGTAACGACATGCAAGCCATGGTAGAAGCTCAGCTACAACGAACTGTGATCTCAGAGATCACCTCAACGCCCACAGTGGAGTGGTATGATCCTAGGTATCAGATACCGAAAGATTGTCCTTGGGGCATGTCTGTTAACTATATCCCGGAAGGATATGTTCCGCCGATCACTGAGGATCAGGGAATCACAACAGAAGCCGCTGAGCCTGAAGATTACAAACTTCGGGAAAGCGAAGATGCCAGGGGCATACTGAAGACTCCTGAAGGTTATAAACTTCGGGAAACGCCAAGACTCACTGCCGTAGTCACGGTACCACCCCCTGTGGTGCACACTGTCCCGGAAGGACAGATTCCACCAACACCTTCTGGTAAGAAGGAAACTATGTTTGACCGAATGGATGAATTCCAGGAGCAGTTCCTGGAAATGCAGAAGGAGCTGCAAGCCATTCGCGGTCAGGATTTATTTGGAAAGGACGCCGCAGATCTCTGCTTGGTCCCAAATGTGAAAGTCCCGCACAAGTTCCAAGTGCCCGACTTTGAAAAATATAAGGGTAACTCTTGTTATGCATCAGAAAATTGTGAAAAAAAAAATCATGAAGCATCTTTGGAATTTTATAAAATTTTTTCAAATTTTATTTTTCCATTTTATTTTATTTTGTGCATCTGAATTAATTGTTTGATTAATTTTTTTTTGTGAATTTCTTCCCTTGTGCACACTTGATCTTGTTGATTTTTGTTCTCATCATTGGTGTATGATTTGCATCCCATTCTTTTTGCATATTTTAGAGGACATCTTGAGGTCCTTAAAAATATTTTTCTCATATTTTAAACTCTTTTCATATTGCATTTTGGCCCCTCTATTTGTGCATTGTTCTCCTTTGTTCTTATGCAACTTTGAAGCATTGTTTGAGGTACTTAACTTGTGAATTTTTGTGTGATCTTTTGGCATGTTGCTAGCTTTTGACTTAGGTCACTTGGGTTTTATTTTCACAATTTTTGAATGTCATTTTATATATGTTTGATCATTTGTGCTTAAGTGAATTATGCATGATCATCTCTTGACATCTCTCAACCCTAATTGCTTTGCCATGCTTAATTGATTGAGTTTCTTTGTAATTCTTTGCATGAGTATTTGCTATGATGTTTACCCATAGTTGAGGTCCCTTGTGACCTAATTTTGCAATTTGTGGATCATGTTTGGGTATGCTTTAAGTGCTTGTGCTTTGACTTCCTTTTGTGGACTTTCTTTGGTGCATAATGTTTCATGTTTTGATCTTTTCTTGCACATGTGAATTGTTGATGATGGTATGATCTTGGTTCTGACTTGCTTTCATCTTCATTTTATTTGTCTCATTTCATCTTAACATGAAGTTCATTGGTGCTTAAATGTGCATTTCATATAAGTATGCTTGTATTCTTTCATGATTACTTTTGCATGCTTACTTGAGATGTTTTGCATGATCTTTGAGGCTTGTTTATTGATGTGAGTTGGATGTGCTTGATATGATGTGCTTACTGCCCTATCTAGTTTCTTATCTCATCCTTCTCTTTCTCATTCTTCTCTTTCACTCTCTTCCTCCCATGGATCTCAAGACTTGTTTAAGTCTTGGATTCTCTCCCCGTAGAGCTACCTAGTCCAACTTAATTTTTGATTAAGCTTGGAGTAGGATTAGCATTAGGTTTTAGGTAGTCATCCCTCCTAAGCCTCACTAACCATAGGTCATCCATGCATGATAACATTAGGATTCTTAGTTTCCCTTTAGAGTTTCCTTTGGGTCTTCTCTCTTCTCATCTCAGAACTTCTTGAAAACACTTAATAAAGATAAAGTGTATTGCGCACGAGCTTAGCGGGCGTCCTGTCTTGGGACGATTCGTTAAGTATTCGTCCATGTGCCCTAGACTTTGGTGCAATGCAAGTTATGAACTAACTTAAGAAAACACTTCTGTCTAAAAAACACATAACCAATTCAAATCTTTTTATCCTTCGGGATTGTTGGGTTTCAAACTTCATTTTCAAAAAAGAGCTCGTCGCTCAAGCAAAAAACACTTACCCATTCGTGGTCGTACCCACGAACTACATTAGCTCTGATTCCTCTCTCTCGTCCGATTGAGGATATGTAGGCACAAGACAACGATTGTCTTGGTGAGCAACCTTTTCCCACAGTTCCCGTCCGAACTACGTTGACTCTGACTTTCCCATTACACTGAGGGAGTACGTAGGCCTAGGGCATCGAATATGTCCTACCGAGTCCGTCTTAGTCACCCCCATCCCGTTTTCTTTTGTTCATCCATAGATAGTAGGACAGCTCACCCTCCGTTTAGACAACAAGCATGGATCCCATCGAGTACGATGGATGCGTGGGGTACTAACACCTTCCCCTCGCATAACCGACTCCCGAACTCGGACTATGGTTGCGATGACCATTTCTTCCCCCCTCTCTCTTCAGGTTTATGCAGTGTTTCCTTTCCCTCTCGCGGGATAAATACACATTGCTGGCGACTCTGTGTTTTCCACACCACTCTCGCGTTTGTACCGTTGGATGCGAATCCTCGGGAGCGACAGTTGGCGACTCTGCTGGGGACTCTGGTTGACCTCTTGCTGGTCCATCCCCTTTAGCGAGTCGATCCTAGCGCTTGTTTGTTTTTTTCATTGGGTGTTTATTTGTTGTGCTTTATTATGTTGTATATTACTGTTTACAGCTTTTATTGCATTACATTTCCTTTTATTATTGTCATACTGGATATTGTTGTGTTGTGTTGGCTGGTTTCTGTTTGGCAGGTTGGGTTGTTCTGAGAGATAAGCCCAATACCCAGGCTTGAGTACACCCTAGGACTAGAGTGGAGAGTAGTGGGACCTATGTGCCATCTTGGTGCGTTTGTGTGTTCACGAAATTCACAACCAGACGAGGCTATCTTGGGACGCATTCTGATGTGTGTGTCTTGCGCATGTCAAGGTGTCGATCTAGAGAGCTGTCGACTATGGTGACCGTTTCTCCAATACCTCAGTTGCCCCTCTCCTCCCGACATGTGATAATGGCAGACCAGAAATGGCAAACCCATTACACTTGTCGATCCGAGGACCCAATGTTGAGGGACTCGCATAGGATGACCTTATTTTTTAGGGGAATCAGTTGAGGCCTCCTCAATTGATGATGATGCCAAACCAAAAATGGTGAACGTATCATCATTTCTCGACCTGAGAGCCCGTGATATTGAGGATCCTCGCCTTTCTAGAACCCTCATGAGAGATGGGATGGGTGTTTACAGGCTTGCAGGAAACTGAAACCTTCAACCTACCTGGTTTTCTGGATTTCTCATCAGTGTTTGATTATCTGGGTTTCTGGTTATCTCAGTGGTTCGGTATTCTAGAATTCTGGTTTTCTGGGTTGTGGTTCTCGTTCAGTTAACAGGACAGCACATCCAAGAATGATGCCTTGATCCCATGCTTGCATGTGCATATCATTTTTCTTGCATTCTAACATGTTTGACATTTTTCAGGGCTTGCATCTTACTCTTGATTCCGGTTTTCTGAGGTTGCCTTGACATGGATGTCCAGAGAAAGAAGACTGTTGCTTATTCGTTCCCAGACCCGACCTTGACGTTGATTCATAAGCTGATTAGTATGGCTGGTCCCGAAGTTCGTATAGAGTTCGATGGAGAGTATGGGAGACTTCTGAAGTTTGTCTATAGTATCTCCAAGTATGAGAAGGATGCCATTCATACACTTCTTCAGTTCTATGATCCGTCTTTGCGTTGCTTCACTTTCCCAGACTATATCTTGGCTCCCACATTGGAGGAGTTCTCATTTATTTTGGGAATCCCCATCAGGCATGACATAGTATTCTTTTCTGAAGAACGCCCCGGGATAAAAGAAATGGCCATTGCTCTTCATATTGGTGAATCCGCTCTGAGCAGTAATATTGTGGAGAAACAAGGAGCTAAGGGTTTCTTATTGAAGTTCTTATTTGATCAAGCTTGCATACATGTTAAGGAGAGGAATTGGACTGCTTTCCAAGCTATTCTGGCTATGTGCATCTATGGGATTGTCCTGTTTCCCAATGTTCCTGATCTGGTGGATATGCATGCTGTCAGAATCTTTATTTCAAAGAATCCTATACCTACCTTGCTAGGTGATGTGTATCACTCATTCCACTACAAGAATTAGAATAGGCGTGGAAGAACTGTGAGTTGCTGTGCACCACTCTTATCTACTTGGTTTCTGAGTCATCTCCTCGAAGGTGGCACTTTCGTTGATACGAGAGATTCTCTGAAGTGGTCAAAGAGGTTAATGGGCTTGACTGCTGACAACATTGTTTGGTTCAACCATGACTTGCTAGGAATGGAGATTATTTGCAAGTGCGGATAATTCCCTAATGTACCCTTGATAGGGAGAAAAGGTGTAATTAATTATAATCCTTCCCTTGTTATCAGGCAGTTTGGTTATCCTTTGAGAGGTCCACCTGAAGAGCGAGATATCAGAGAGTCCTTATTCTTCAATGGTACTGGAGATCAAGAGATGATAAGGAAGATTGTGAATGCTTGGAAGCAGGTGACCAAGAAGGGAAAAACTTCATTTGGGAAATGTAATAACTGGGCTTTTCCTTCCTATGAAGAATGGATTAAGAAAAGAGAAGAAGAGGAGCTTCTTCCTTTCCCGGTGGAACCATCTTTGTATCCTTTGATGATCGAGGCTCCCACGACTGTTGATATAGAGAAGTATGATAAGTTATGGGTTGAGAAGGAGAAACTCCGATAGGAGAATCGTGAGCTGGGCAGAGAGGTTGGTCAGTTGAAGCACAAAAAAGGCGAAGTTATCCATGTTGCCAGGTTGAAATCAGAACTTTTGGATGTAAAGGAGAAAGAATTGTCTAAAGAAGCCACAACCAGAGAGAAAGTGGCTCAAGCGTTGAAAAGTGTTAGCAAGGTTCTTTCGTCCAAAAAGAAAGAGTTGGCTTATGCTATGTCAAGAATTCACAGGTTCCGTGACCGTCGGAATACAGCAATTACTGCCAATAGGTTGAAAGAGGACAAGTATCTGGAGCAGATTGAAGGTTTGAAGACAAAGCTTCAGAAGAAGGATAAGGAGATTTTATCAGGGATCTTTGAGAGGAGAGCAATTGAAGAAAAACTTAAAGAAACCATGGCAGATATGGAACAGCTGAAGATCCAAGCTGAAGTGAAAAGAGCTAGAAACGAAGGTCCAAGTTCAGATGGAGCTTCTGGAGAAGATGATTAGGAATTGCATAGTCGTTATTTAACAGGGATCTTGCACAGGAGGGATCTTTGATTCAGAGACCAGAGCATCCTAATACCAAGAAGCTTCTCAAGGAAGTACAAGATTGGTGCAAAAAGAATGACGAATGGGGAATTCTAGCACGGCTGAGTCTTGATGATATGCCTTAGTTTCCTTGCTGCTATTTTCTTTGTATTTCCGGGATCACCGCCAGGCTTGTTGGTTGGGGTCTTTGTTTATGTTTATTTAGACTTGTGTTGTAACGGATGCTTATTCTCTTTATATGATCAGGAATTCAGTTCTCTTCTGTTGTTAAAACTGGAATCAAGGGATAGATCGCCTTGATAATGTCCATATGTGTTTGCATTTGCATTTGCATAATCATTTCATGTGCATAACAGGTGTTCAAGGCTGGTTATTCTTGTTCTGATCTGGTTTTCTTCAGAATTGTAGACTTAACTCCTCAAGAGTCGATCATGGAGCAAATTCAAGCTGAGTTGAGGGAAATGTGAGGCCAGATGGGGCAATTTATAGGGAATATGCAAACTCTCATGCAAGACCAGAAGATGTTGAGGGAAGAGGTCAACCGGATGAAGACTCAGATGGGCTTGGTCATGGAAATCTTGAATGGGCCACTAAAGAAGGAAAACAATCTCGTGCTCGCATCCGCAACAGAAATCCTTACTCCTCTCATCTCTTTGGGGCCTTTTCTAGATCATGGAGTGTCTCGTGAATCCCCTCCACAATCTGAAGTTTCTGAGCTTTCTCCTCGGCAATCACTCCCTGCTCCCCAAGAGGATCCTAGGCTAGAGAGGCCCAGGAAGAAGTTTGATCCCCCTCCGATGCCGTATGGGCAATTGCTTCCTTATCTGCTCGAGCTCAAACTAGTCGAGCGTGTCACTCTAGGACCAACTCCGACAGGGTTTTCTTTGGGTTCCAATATGAATGTTAGGTGTGACTTCCATTCTGGGGCACCTGGTCACAATGTTGAGAATTGTACAAGGTTCAAGCATAAGGTCCAAGAACTCATTGATTCAGGGGAAATCAAGTTCTTATCAGAAGTGGAGACTCCTCCCCTCTTTGCAGGATCCACCTCATGTCATGGACTTTCTCCACAACCTTTTGCTGCAGAAGCTCTACGTCAGCAACCTTTGTTTGTGCCTCAGCTAAATGTGGAAAGGAAAGTGCAAGCGCAGGTAAGGCGTCCAAATCAGCATCGACAGCAGAATTATCAGCAGCAGGGGCAACCGAGACCAATAAGGCCCAAGAGGATATTTGATCCTATTCCTATCCCTTATAGTTAGTTGTTTGCTCATCTGCTCAAGAACTCTCTGATTCAAATGAGGAGTACCACGCCGGTACCGTACCCTATTCCTCTGGATTATGACATGAATGCTAGGTACGAGTTCCACTCGGGAACGTTTGGGCATACAATTGATAATTGTAATGCATTCCAGCACAAGGTGCAAGTCTTGATCGACTCAAAGGTCATCACGCCAGATGGTACCCCTTTGGATTGAAGCTTCTTTGTCAGAGTAAGCACCAGATTACAAGAGCGTCATCAGAAGCAATAAGTCCAGACGGAGTCAAGCCTTCCTCTATGTGGCAATCATTAGTTTCTTTATTGCATTTTCATATGTAGCTTTCATTTGTTTGTTTAAACATTGCTTGCATGTAAGAACTCATTTGTTTCTGAATGACAATCATAATGCAATGAGTATGTTTTTCTTGAAGAATTCCATTCGTGTTCACTCATTTTAAATGCTTGTATGCACTGCAATACTATCTTTCTTGCCTAGACTCTTGGAGGGAGGATGACGAAATAAGAACGCAAATTTCGTATGGTGCGCTTTTGGATAAAACCCTATTAAGGATGTACAGACATTGTTTCCAATTCACAAACACTGGAGAGATAAGGAGATAGACCTTTGTCAACCCCTTTGAGCCTAGTAGTAGGAGTTCTTTCTAAAAACGAAAAACCCTCAATTTTAACCAAGGGGCAGGGTAGGCGTCAGTTAGTTTGACCAAGTGTTCAACTTTCAGAAGGAGTGTGCATCTGAGGATCCATTACCTTCCACTCCACTATCAAGAGGTTAAGAGGTGTAGAACCACAATGGTTACTCCTCACAAACCGAAGAGTGAAACAGTCACAACCCTTTCAAACAAGTCAGGCAAAACGGTGTCACACGACTTGTTCAAAAAAAAAAGAGAAAAAAGAGAAAAAGGAAAAGCCTGCTAAGTCGAAAAACTTGAAAGCAAGTGACTTAGGCAAAAATTAAGGCATCCCGTTGGACTTCAAAATTGAAAACTCAAAAGAGTCAGTCCAGGAAAAAATTAGGGAACGAAAAGCAAAAGAATGAGAAAGCTAAAAGCCAAAAGGATTACAAAGAAAATCCTCGATAAGAACAAAGTCGTGTGACTATAGACACAAAAGACAAAAAGGGGCGACTGTTAGTCCAAAACCTCGTCAGGTGTCGAATCACCAGTTGCATGGATTCCCTAGAAATCAGGAAACCTTTTGAGAGATGAGCGCTTGTGTCAAATTAGCTGAACATAGGACTGGAGAATATCATGAAGAGTGGGTGGGTACCAATAAACTTTGAGCCATAAATCCTTTTTTCTCAAACCGCGAACCAGGCCACGCTACAACCCTTAAAAGTCCTAATTGAAACAGGGTTTAGTCTGAAGGCGTACTTCAACGAGATAGCGTTTCTTACTCGCATGAGTTGTGCTAATAAGATTTTTGTTGGTGTTGCATGTGCGTATTGCTTTCCTTTCAAAAATAAGGGTCGTAACTCGGTTGTGTGACATATTTTCAATAAGGACTTCAATATTAACATATGTGTTGCATTTGAATAATCATTCTCAGAATAAATATTTTCTGCTTGCATACATTTGTTTGACATCAAAGAAGCTTACACGATGAACATCAGTCGAGAAGCTTAAACTGGCCAAGTTGAGGTGCCTGAGACTCCAGAGGACATGTTGATGAAAGATTATGTGGGAAAAAGGCATTCCCAGTCATTTGTGTTAAGATGTAACCAATCTGGGACAATCACACCGGGAAATCTCTTCAAAATGTAGCCAAGATGGAGCATTACAGTTGAGAAGGTCTTTTCAGAGTACAATCAACCATGGGGCATTCATGTTGAGAAAATTTCTTCGAACTGGGGCAATTATGTCGAGATCCGATAAATCTCTCCACAAGCGTGTAAACTGGGGCAATCACGTCGAGATTCGGTAAATCTCTCGAAGACTAGTCGGTCAGAGACAAATGTACTGCAAGGCTTGTACTGGGGCAGGTCACTTCAAGGGCGTGAGAAGTTTTTCCCTTCAGAACACAGTCAATCAATAGCACCTCTGCAAGGTTCAGAATACTGTGGCAGAACATTTCAGGTCATTACGAACCCTCTCGAGGTGGTTTACTTCATGAATCATGAAGTATGGGACAGTTATGTCCAGACCGGATACATCTCTAAGAGTTTGAAGACCCTGGGGCATTGTTGAACGTCGGGTTTTCTGTAAAATCCTCTTAAGATGATTGCTTCAAGTAGACCCTGTGGTCTGGGGCAAGGTGGAGAGTTAAAGGAACTGTTTTTCGCTCTTGACAATCGATATGCAGAAAATTGAGTTCCCAGTGTGGGACTTTTGGAGTCTTTTCCCTCCAGCAAAGAGCCAGAGGGTATCTTTTTCCAGCAAGGTGTGGGAATTTTTATTCTTCCTCAAGCAGAGAATTGTCCTATGTTCGAAAAGGGCTTTTATGAAGGTTTCTTATCTCTAGTAGTACAGATGGAATCCTCACTCTCAGCAAGGTAAGACGATAGAATATCGTCAAAAAGACGATGAGGAGTCAGAGTGTTCTCTTCCTCAACGGTCAGATCTAGTCATCTCAAGTAATTCAAAGTCCAATCTTCATTGGTACCTCCCCAGTAGAGCTGCTCTCCCCAACTTTGAAGTTTGATCATCTTCAGCAGTTTGCTGCTCTCCCTAGTCAGAGTATCGAGGATCGTCTTCCTCAACAGAGTATAAAGAGGTAATTCCCCAAGCGGAGTCGTTGAGGATCGTCCCCCTCAGCAGGATATAAGAGGTTTTCCCCCAGCCAGAGTTGTGATTTGGCTCATCTTTCCTCAGCAGGTAGCCAGAAGTTGTTATTTTTACAGCCTCTCCTGCAAGAGATTGATGGAGCATCTTCTTTGATCAAAGATGGTGTTTCCCCACAGAATATGGGGCAGCCGTTTTTCCTCAGCTAGTCAGGAAACATTTATTTATCCCCTAGCAGAGTGGATGTTGACAACTACTATTTTCCAAGCAGATGTGCCGATGATGATCAGTACTCTTCAGCAGGATAAAGGTGCTCATATCCCCAAGCAGAGTCTGGTGGTGATTGGTATCCCCAGCAGGTCTTAAGTCCAATCATTTTTGGCAGGTGTCAAATCCAAGTTCTGAAGTATTTGGTGATCCCCAGCGGAGGAGTTTCCATTTTCAGTATTTGGTTTCCATCCCCAAGCAGAGTTTGTTGGCAGTTAGTATCCCCAGCAGGTTTTGAATCCAAGTTCTAAAACATTTGGTCATCCCCGGCGGAGGAGTTTCCATCTTTAGTTTTCTGTTCCTCCCCGATAGAGTGTGTTTTCTCTCGGAGATTCATCTATCTCCAGCAGAATTGGTGATTGTGATCTTCCCAAGAAGGGTGAAGTTTTCCTCAACATGATTTATTTGGTTTGATGACAACGTAGTTTGTCATCCTCAGTGGAGCTGCTTCTGTTCTCAGCGTTTATTTCGCTGGGACGTCCTTTTTGCATTGCATAAGCATTTTTTGCATGGCATCCTCCAAAATGCGTAGCATTTCCACTTCGTGTGGAGCATTACGGAAAAATTCAAACATATGCATCCGAAGCATAAGCCAGGTTTGGGTTTTCCTTCGTCAGGAAAAAGCCAGATTTCAGGAGAATATCATTCGACTTTACTCCACAAGTGTTGAATTTAGTCGTTCAGAGCAATATTTGACAGTCCCACGGCAGAGTGTTTTGCCAGGATTGTGAACCCGTGATCTCTTTTCACCCCTTTCGTCCAGGTGGTCTTTTGATTCATCCCTTCAAGGTTTTACCTTGACACTCGTCCGTGTTTCCTTCGACACCCGTCCGTGTTTGAACCTTTGATTTCAATACCCGTCCGTATTGACCTGTTGATAACCCACGTCCGTGTTCAGTTCATCATTTTAATCCCCAATAAGGCAAATCCCTAGTAAATCTAACCTTTTTACACCCATCCGTGTACCTTTTCGATACTCGTCCGTATTGAACCTCGTTACACCCGTCCGTGTACCTTTTTGATACCCGTCCGTAATGAACCTTTTTACACCCGTCCGTGTACCTTTTCGATACCCATCCGTATTGAACCTTTTACACCCGTCCGTGTGCCTTTTCGATACTCGTCCATATTGAACCTCGTTACACCCGTCCGTGTACCTTTTCGATACCCGCCCGTATTGAACCCTTTCACACCCGTCCGTGTATCTTTTCGATACCCGTCCGTATTGAACCCTTTTACACCCGTCCATGTATCTTTTCGATACCCATCTGTATTGAACCATTTCACACCCGTCCGTGTATCTTTTCGATACCCGTCCGTATTGAACCCTTTTACACCCGTCCGTGTATCTTTTCGATACCCGTCCGTAATGAACCCTTTCACACCGTCCATGTATCTTTTCAATACATGTCCGTATTGAACCCTTTCACACCCGTCCGTGTATCTTTTCGATACCCGTCCGTATTGAACCCCTTTACACCCGTCCGTGTATCTTTTCGATACCCGTCCGTATTGAACCCTTTCATGCCTGTCCGTGTATATTTTCGATACCCATCCGTATTGAACCCTTTTACACCCGTCCGTGTATGTTTTCGATACCCGTCCATATCTAATATCTTTGATTCCTTGACACTCGTCCGTGTTTATCCCTAGCGTAGATAACACTCGTCCGTGTTGTGACAGTGCAGCATTTATTGCTTGTTCCCCAGCGGAGTCGTCCCTCCTTTGAGGATTGCAAATTTCAGGTTTCTTTTGGTATTCAATCTCCGTGAATCCTTTGAATGCATGACAGTCGTTGCTATCATACCTTCAAGACCAAGTTGATTGAATAGAGGCAGTTGTAACACCCCAAAATTTGCTCTCTTGTTTTGAAGCTAATTGGCTTATGTTTCTTTGCATTTCTTGCATTAGCATTTGTGCATAGCATTGGTTCTTAGCATGGGATCAAGGTACTTGGTTCATCTCAAAGGAGTCTCAAGCCTCAAGGTGGTTTGTGGGGTTCATCATATCTTCATAAGATCAAGAATGGCAAAGGATTTCAAGTGAATCATTCCCTCCTAACAGAGGGACCAAATTAGGGTTCTTGGGTTCAAAGAGCTTCTTGAGAAGACTTTGTGGATTCAAGCATGCTCTCATGGGTTCCATATGCTCACAAGTGTTCATGGATAGAATCTTGGCTATTGGTTCTTTGTGGAAGATGTTCAGTGGATCAGTTACTTGTGAAGTAAGCAAAAGTCAACAGTTCAAAAGGAAAGTCAACCATGGGTTTTCAAAGGTTCAGGTCATGTTTCCCAAGTCCATGTACCTTTATTTAGTCAAGGAATAGTATGGATGGCATTATTCATCAAGAATCAAGAGTTTGTAAAAAGTTACTATTTTTGGAAAATGACCTATAATGAGAAACTTCCATTTTTGGCAACTTTTCAAACCATCTTCAACTTGACTTTTCATCATCAAAGAAGTTTCAAATGAATTTTACTCAAACATAAAAGTTGAAGATCTTTCTCTCCCCTTTCCAAAAAGTACTAGATTGTCTCCATACCATTTGTGGTTCTCAAGTTATGATCAAAAGAAGACAAGGTGCTTTTTTAGGTTTTCTCATGTATCCATTTTTCCACCTTTTGCATTTTGATTCAAAATGACTTGTAATTGGCTCTAATGCTTCAAGTCATATTGCAACATCCAAGTACACTCCATGAGGATCATTTTTTACCCATGAATCAAGTGAATCCGTGCCATGTTTCTCACTTATTTCACAAAATGCTTTTTTGCAAGATGGATCAAATCTCATGAATTAAGCATCCACAAAGCCCAAACTCAATTCCATTGTGATCAGCAAGAGAAATGTGAATGATTCATGATGGAAAGCATGACAATTCACGTGTGGATTAGTGTGTGCATCACAACTTGCATTTTTTGCAAATCACTTTGGATAGCCTTAATCAAGTGATTAATCAAACCCTAATCATGCTCAGAGCTCTAACCAAGCCTATATAAGAAGGATCACACGCTCATTCACTCCTCATGCACTCTCATTTGCTCAGAATTCCAATTTTTGCTCTCACTCTTTCTCTCTTCGAAACTCACTCTCCTTGGAGTTTCTTTGAGATTTTATTTCACATTCTTGATCAGTGAAGTAAATAGAGCAAGAATCAACCATTGATTGAAGCTGAGAGAGAGAGTTTTTCATCAGATTCAGTTTTGGAAGGTTCAAGTTCAAACCTCAAGATCTAGCACGATTCCAAGCTCTAATTGCATTTATTTTGCAATAAGAGGTTCTAAGGAGTAGATCTGCAGCTTCCAGAGGGTTTTCTTGGTGTATTTTAAGCTCTACAATTCTCAAGTTAGTGTGAAATTCATCATCATATAACTTGATTTTATGGTGTTCATTGTGTTCTTTGAGAGTTTCTGATCATCCTGATATAATTTGATTTGATTTTGGACGTGTATCATGGATGTATTATAGATCTAAAGTTTTTAGATCTAAACTTTATCTCTTCGATTCGCCTTGTGTGTTGATGATCTGTTGAAATAAATTGCATATTCTTGATCTTTGTTGAAATCTGAGTGGAATGGTGTACTTGTTTGCAAATTCTGGAAAATTTTGAGGTTGTGCTCGCCGGAGAAGGTGACCGGAGCTAGGGCTCCTGCACCTGGTTATTTTGCAGGTCACCTGAGGTTTGGAGGAAGGAGATGAAATCTGGACCGTTGGTCGTCCAGATCTGACGGTTCATGCTTGGCCACGTCTTTTAAAATTATCATTTATTTTATTGATTGTGTGTTTGTTAATCCATGGTTATTATTATGCACACATTGATCTGAGCCACACATCTTGCATGAACCCCTGGGTTTCATTTTATTCCTTTTTTATTTTATTTTTTGCATAGTTTTGCATTTTAATTTTTTAAAATAGATTTATGCATCAGAAAATTGTGAAAAAAAAATCATGAAGAATCTTTGGAATTTTATAAAATTTTTTCAAATTTTATTTTTCCATTTTATTTTATTTTGTGCATCTGAATTAATTGTTTGATTAATTTTTTTTTGTGAATTTCTTCCCTTGTGCACACTTGATCTTGTTAATTTTTGTTCTCATCATTGGTGTGTGATTTGCATCCCATTCTTTTTGCATATTTCAGAGGACATCTTGAGGTCCTTAAAAATATTTATCTCATATTTTTAAACTCTTTTCATATTGCATTTTGGTCCCTCTATTTGTCCATTGTTCTCCTTTGTTCTTATGCAACTTTGAAGCATTGTTTGAGGTACTTAACTTGTGAATTTTTGTGTGATATTTTGGCATGTTGCTAGCTTCTGACTTAGGTCACTTGGGTTTTAATTTCACAATTTTTAAATGTCATTTGACATATGTTTTATCATTTGTGCTTAAGTGAATTATGCATGATCATCTCTTGACATCTCTCAACCCTAATTGCTTTGCCATGATTAATTGATTGAGTTTCTTTGTGATTCTTTGCATGAGTGTTTGCTATGATGTTTACCCCTGGTTGAGGTCCCTTGTGACCTAATTTTGCAATTTGTGGATCATGTTTGGGTATGCTTTAAGTGCTTGTGCTTTGACTTCCTTTTGTGGACTTTCTTTGGTGCATAATGTTTCATGTTTTGATCTTTTCTTGCACACGTGAATTGTTCATGATGGTATGATCTTGGTTCTGACTTGCTTTCATCTTCATTTTATTTGTCTCATTTCATCTTGACATGAAGTTCATTGGTGCTTAAATGTGCATTTCATATAAGTATGCTTGCATTCTTTCATGATTACTTTTGCATGCTTACTTGAGATGTTTTGCATGATCTTTGAGGCTTGTTTATTGATGTGAGTTGGATGTACTTGATATGATGTGCTTGCTGCCCTATCTTGTTTCTTATCTCATCCTTCTCTTTCTCATTCTTCTCTTTCACTCTCTTCCTCCCATGGATCTCAAGACTTGTTTAAGTCTTGGATTCTCTCCCCGTAGAGCTACCTAGTCCAACTTAATTTTTGATTAAGCTTGGAGTAGGATTAGCATTAGGTTTTAGGTAGTCATCCCTCCTAAGCCTCACTAACCATAGGTCATCCATGCATGATAACATTAGGACTCTTAGTTTCCCTTTAGAGTTTCCTTTGGGTCTTCTCTCTTCTCATCTCAGAACTTCTTGAAAACACTTAATAAAGATAAAGTGTATTGCGCACGAGCCTTAAGCCTGGGGAATGAGAAATGAGGGGCTTTCTCTTATCTGTCTAGAGTGCTTAGCGGGCATCCTGTCTTGGGACGATTCGTTAAGTATTCGTCCCTGTGCCCTAGACTTTGGTGCAATGCAAGTTATGAACTAACTTAAGAAAACACTTCTGTCTAAAAAACACAAAACCAATTCAAATCTTTTTATCCTTCGTGATTGTTGGGTTTCAAACTTCATTTTCATAAAAGATCTCGTCGCTCAAGTAAAAAACACTTACCCATTCGTGGTCGTACCCACGAACTACATTAGCTCTGATTCCTCTCTCTCGTCCGATTGAGGATATGTAGGCACAAGACAGCGATTGTCTTGGTGAGCAACCTTCCCCCGCAGTTCCCGTCTGAACTACGTTGACTCTGACTTTCCCATTGCACTGAGGGAGTACGTAGGCCTAGGGCATTGAATATGTCCTACCGAGTCCGTCTTAGTCACCCCCATCCCGTTTTCTTTTGTTCAGCCATAGATAGTAGGACAGCTCACCCTCTATTTAGACAACAAGCATGGATCCCATCGAGTACGATGGATGCGTGGGGTGCTAACACCTTCCCCTCACATAACCGACTCTCGAACCCGGAATATGGTTGCGATGACCATGTCTTTCCCCCTCTCTCTTCAGGTTTATGCAGTGTTTCCTTTCCCTCTCACGGGATAAATACACATTGCTGGCGACTCTGTGTTTTCCGCGCCACTCTCGCGTTTGTACCGTTGGATGCGAATCCTCGGGAGCGACATTTACAAAGGGAGTTTGGGTCTTACACTCTATTAGAGGCCCAAAAATTTTTGAAAAAGAAGAAAAATGGGACTTATAACACAAGGGGAGGCCCAGATTAAAATTGTTTGAAAACAGTGATCGCGCCGAGATTTTTTAAAATCGTATCGGGACTTATACAATGACTGAGGCCCAAATGGTTTGTATGTGACAAGGGATGGGTATTACACTCTATTAGAGGCCCAAAAGTGATTATTGAAAGAAATAAGTGGGGCTTATACTTCAAGGAGAGGCCCGGATGAAAACAGTGAGTGCACCGTTATTTTGAAAATCGTGTCGAGATTATACTATGACAGAGGCCCAAAATGAAGGTGTGAAAAACACAATTGGTTTTTCAAAAATAAAATTGTTTCTTTTATGAAAACTTGTTTTTATAAGACTCTTTTGTTTATCAATAAAAACCTTTTTTAATTATAACACAATAACACGTTATGTTTATACTAGTTCACTTGAGAAACACTCAAGTTAGTCTAGTCCACCCGCCAAGGTGATTTCGCCTCTCTCAACGAGGTCTTAATCCACTATTCAATCAAAATAGTACAACGCACTAGCCAAAATGCTGGTGACTAACACTGTAACGCCCGATATTTAATTAATTATTTAATTAAATATTTTTGAAATATTTTTGAATAATTGTTGATGTTGTGAGATGTTGATTTAAGTTGCTAAGTTGTTATTTGGTTGATTAATTGGTTGATTAATATAAGCAATGATATTAGAATAATATAAGGATAATAGTTGGGCTTAATTCAATGTTGATAGTAGTAAAAGGTGGGTTGCGAATATTAAGCCCAATAATAATAATAGTAATATGGTATGTTAAGTTGAATAAGAAGGAATTAGGTTTTTATGAGAAAAGGAAGAATAAGGGTTTTGGAGAAAGAGTAGAAAAACATGTTGTACGTGGAAGTTGTAGAGAAAAGAGGAAGTCTTGGAAATTGATCGTGCAAAGTTGCAGAGCAAAGGTTGGAAGCTTCGGCAAGGCTAGGTTCGATCAGTGGAATAGAGTGGTCTCCAATCCAAGGTAAGGGTGGGGTTCGAATTTTATAACCGGGAATACGATAATTGATACGTGGGATTGGGATTTGTATGATTTTTCTACTGTGAATGTTTTGAATCGTATTAGTGGATTGTTCTTGTTTGTGGAATTGATTGTTCTGTGATATGTTTTATTGGCTGATTTTGTGAATTGATATTGGTGTCGCACATGGAGAATTTTGTATCGAAACTAGGCACAGTTGAAAACTAATACTGAGAGTGAGGGTGAATTAATGATGATTGTTTTAAATATATATATATATAGGGGTGGCGCAAGCCACCCCTGTGTGTCAAAATATGGTGGCGCAGGCCACCTCTGGGAGAAGAAAAGAGGATGGCGCAAGCCACCTCTCCTAGCACTAAAGGGTGGCGCAAGCCACCTTCCATTTGGAGGAAGGATGGCACAAGCCACCTCCTGGGGTAAGGATTTGGTGGCGCCAACCACCTTTAGTTAATTGGGTGTGGTTTTCTCTCTTAAATTATATTCTAATGCCTTAATTAAAATATGCTACTTGGGTGTAAGTTTAGGAATTAAAATATGTAGCATACCTTAATGGTTTGATAATAGCAAGATCAAGTGGAATTAGAACCAGTAAAATGAATATCAGTAGGAAAATAACAGCAAGTATGAAATAGCAGAAAAGAAATAGCAGTTTTGGTAGTTTTAGCAGAAGGAGCATCTTAAGTAGCAGCAAAAATAATGGAGCAGCATGATTAATAACAGGAACATGATTTAGTAGCATTCGAGATTTAATATCAGGGAATCAAATAAATAGAAACAGTGGGAATTAGTAGTAATAATAGAGGTTGATGAAAATAGTACCGAATAGTAATATTAATAGTTTTAAACGGTATAATTGTTTAACCGAAATTAGTTGAAATTTTGCAGAAATAATTCGTAAGTTGTTTTAGTTATTTTTGGTTGGTTGATGTATGGAAATAGTCGAATAAGTAGAATTAAGCGGTAAGATTAGTTGTCCGGTATTAGTTGAAAATTGTCGGAGTAAGTCGTCTATACGAGTAGGTATTCTTGGTTGGATTATTTTGTTGAAATTATGTCGAATAAGTTGATTTGCAGGTGAAGTTGAATTGTCTCGATTTATGGACATTATTAAGTTGCAGGTCTTATGACCAACGTTGTTAAGTTGTTTTGCAGTTGCAGGTCTTATGACCAACGTTGTTAAGTTGTTTTGCTGTTGCAGGTCTTGTGACCAATGTTGATTAAGTTGTTTGCAGTTGTTGCATTTTTGTCGTTGTTGTGTTGTGTTGAATAAGTTGATGTTGTGGTTGTTGTCGCATGCATAGCATAGCATTATTAAGTTGGCCTGGATTGGAAAAATTATTAAGTTGGCCTAGATTGGCAAAAAGTTGAAGTTGAAGGCTTGTGCCTTGTTGATGCCCGACAAACTGGCACTTTCTAAGTTGGGAGTTCTGCTCCGTTTTAAAGTTGGGAGTTCTGCTCCAATGGTACCACATGCATACGCACAGTTGAGTCGCATTTTGTGTTGCATTCTTATGTTGACAAAGTTGATGTTGTATTATGCTGATAAAGTTGATGTTGTATTATGCTGATAAAGTTGTTGTAGTATTATGCTGATAAATTTGGTGTTGAGTTGTTTGTTGATTGTTGTTTTGTTGTGGTCGTAAAGTAGTGAAATTGTATGATTTTAATCTAATGTATTGATTATCATACTCCTGATTAAATTGTTCATATCTCACCCCTTCAGCTGATATTTCTCCTACCATGGGAAATGGGCAGGTACTCAAGATTTGCAGTGGAAGTTCGAAGTAACTTTATGAAGTCTTTTGTTGCTCTATGGCAAGTCAAAAGGGTCTTGCTCTGATATGTAACATTCGGGGGATGGACGCTTGTTGTTATTGTTGAATATGTTTGATGTTGCTGAATTTTTAAGTTGAATTTATTAAGTATTGTGTTGTTTTGAAGTTGTTTTAGTCGAACAAAAATGTTAAGTGAATCAAAGTTGAATATTCGTATCTTGAAGTTGTTTTGCTTTGAAAAGAAGATATATATGAATTTTGTTGTTATCGGTTCATCCGATCTAAGTGTTATGTATTTGTTCATATGAAATTAATCGAAGTTGTTTTTAAGATGAAAATGTAGCATCCTATTGTTTGTTGAAATTTTATAACTCTGATTTTACTATTATCCGCCGGGTAGAAATGGGGTGTTACAAACACAACCTCTAAAACTCTCAAGTTTTAGACTTCTCAAGTAATACAATCTCACAGGTCTTACTTAAGGAACAACCTCTAAGACTACACATCCTAGACTTATCAAGAAATACAACCACACGGTCTTTCTCAAGGAACACAAACCTAAGTTTGAATAAAATTCCGTTTACAAATAAGTGCTTTTATACAAGCTGATAACGTAAACAAGTTTTTGACCAGAATGACTTAAGAAAGATTTCAGATAGAAAGAGTATTGCAATGGCGTTCGTGTGTGTCTTTCGTCAAGTCTTTTGCTTCCTTTTATAGTCGTGTAGAAAGAGCCGTTGAAATGTAATCATGATAGCTTAACTAGGCTGGCGGCTAGAAACGTGAGGACAGATAATAGCTTTTGCGTGTTGCGCGTCTTGTTTTTGTCAGAATATCTTTGATTGTACCGTTGCACTGTTATCAAGGTATTTTTGCTTTGTATTGAGGTACAGTTGTACTATGTGGCTTTGTCATCTTGGCTTCTCAACTTCAGAGGCTTTTCACGAGCATGAGTAAGAAGGGAAAACATCGCTTGGTTCTTGAGATTATCAAGTCTTTGAATCTTCAGAGCAGCGTCTTCAGAGTCTTCAGCACTTGGTCTTCAGAACCTTGTTCGCTTGGTGCGTTGTCTTCATATCTTTCAAAGGCTTCTGATAGTATTTGGTTGAAGCATGAGTGGAGACTTGACTTAGGTCTTCAGAACCTTGATCAGAGAGCTTAAGTCTTTAGCATCTGAAATTCGTTCGATCAGAACCTATGTCTTCAGATCTTCAGAACTCGTTCTCTTTTCCTTTTATATCAGAGTCTTGAGAGCTTCTTAAAATGAGTTCTGCTTTTCAAGAGTGTAGGCGGAGTAGTTTCCTTTAAGCATTGTGTTCGCGCCAATTTACGGAAGCATAACCTGTTTGTTAAGTTCTCATAAATAACAAAAATAAGTTGTACAAAATTGTTCATACATAAATACTATTTGATATCATCAAAACTTAGAGTTAAACTTGCAGAACCAAATCTTGTTCTTACAATCTCCCCCTTTTTGATGATGACAAAACTATATATTTTGATGACACAATTTTGCTATATATGTAATGTAGGGAAAAAAGATTCTAAAGATAGCTTATCCTTCGTATGAAGTACTCCCCCTGAGTCTTAGACTTGATGAATTTCTGTGCTTGGGCTCCCCCTGACTTTAATAAGTTATGAGATCTTAGTCTTGATTTGGATCAGAATTCCTGCAACAAAGGAAAAACACTCTAATAGAAGTAGCAGTTTGTCTGTTAGCATCTAAACAACATTGTTTTTCAGAGTTTGACTATGGAATCAAAATATATCACATTTATATTACTTCTCCCCCTTTTTGTCATTGATCAAAAAGATTAGTGGTGCAAGGGTGAAAAACGAAGATCTAAGGACTTAAGGACAACAAAGACATAAGAATTAGGTACTTCCAGAGGACATCTTGTCCCATATCTTCTGAAGCATGCCCTGAAGATTAGCAGTGATAGTCCTTTGTTCCTCAAGGTTATATCTGAACTTTTGTTGTTCTTCTCTGATTTCTCCAATTGCGTCTTCCAAACGCTTTATAGTCGGATCAAATGTAGAAACAAGTGCAGCAGCTTGCTTGGCCTTTTCTACGGCTTCAGCTTCTTGTGCTATTCTGGCTTCTTCAGCAGCTTTTTCTGCAAGAAGTCTTGCTTCCTCAACAGCCTTTTCTTCAACTTCTTTCTGCTTTGCAGCCAAGAACTTAAGTATCCTGATCCGTTCTTCAGCTTCTGGTCTCTCCTTCGCCCGTTGAATTCCATCTGTGATGGTTGCATCTGAGAAGCTTACAACTCTTGCAAGCTCACTGCTCAACCATTTCTGGAAGTTTTGACAATATCTTTCAAGTTCCATAGGTTTGGTACTTGTGTTAAATTCTGCTCTTAGGTTCGCAAACTTCCTTAATGCCTTGTCATAAAATTGACTTGCGCATTCTTCAAAAGATGTTGGGGGTGGTTTAGTATAGATGACTAAAGCAATTTACTGATTTTATCAAGAAGAAGAGATTCCAGTCTAGAAGTTTTGGAGGTTTCAGTTTCATCCTTTTTCTTCTTCTTAGGCTCAGCATCCTCTTCAGCTTGCTTCCTCTTACTCCTCGTGATGTATTTAGATTTTGGAGCAACCTCTTTAATTTTAGATTTTGGCATGTCATGCCCTTCTTCTCTCATTATAGCCACAAACGAAGTAATTGCTGTTGGATTGTCTTCTTTGTGGTAGTAGGGGTAGTTCGTTACTGGACGTCGGTTGTCGATCACAGTGTCTTGAGGGATGAATGTGGGTTTCACATCAACACATGTAATCATTTTCATATGTTTAAGGTTCACAGCATTGAAAGCTTCTCCTACTTTTCCAGCCAGATAATTTGTGTACTTAGCTTCCTTGACTAGATATTCCACTAGGCCACTTTCAACGAAGATGTCAGAGAGAAGTCTTCCAAACCGAATGTAGTTTACAATCATCTTATCTGGTGAAGCTATAGTTCTTGTCTTGCGCACCATATCTCTCAGGTCGTAGAAAAGAATGGATGGGAGACACATTTTCCCATTCTTGTGCAAGTAGTACAACATGTACTTTTGATTTGTGTTGAAGAAATCAGCAGCACTCTTTGAAGGTCTTGGATTGATACATCCAAGAATAATTTTATGCCAGATTCTCAGATTGTCACGCAGATTCTTGCTTTTGTACTCTGAAGTCCCGGGTTGACAATTTTTGAGAATTGCTTTGTTGATGACAGAGTCAGATAATTCAGATTTTCCATAAACTCTTTTTCCTTCCAAGAATTGCATCCCTGGTAGGTCTGAAATAGATTTTTCAGTGATAATGATCTTTTGATCCATGACAAAAGATACAACATGAAGATCGTCTTTTTCAGCGTGCCTCTAGAATTCCTTTACTAGGTCATCACAGGTTGGACCTCTAAGTCTTTCAAAGTAACTTTTCCATACTTGAGTGTTAAGTTGATCAATTAGGTTAAACCCATTATCGCGAAGATTGTCGAAGTTGACAAACAGCTCTTTGAGAACAATTAGTTCATTTGCATGCATAACACAAGTAATTGAGGAATTTCTCTGTGTTACATGGGTTGCATCGATCGTGGGAAGAGATAATGGAGTTGAAGCGATCGTAGCGGTGGTTATGGAGTTGTTAGAAGGTGTGATAGATGAAGATGGCAGCTCTTGAGAGGGATTTAGTGATGCTTCAAAATCTTTGGAGAGGGGAGCGTTTTCTAGTTGAATGATGTTCATCTTGATGATAGTTTAGATCGAAGAGGATGAGAGCAGGGATTGAGTTGGTTCGATAGAGAGATTTAGAGATTTAGGGTTTCTGTTTGAGTGAGAGTGGGAATACGAATGGTTTTTGAAATTTTAAAGAGATAAACACCGTACAGGGGATAAGTGAATAAATGTAATAAAGTTTTGAGTCATTCCCAAGAAAATTGTTGTTCGTTTGATTTGAATAGATATAGTGAATTAGATATAATCTAATCACATGCAAAAATTATTTTCTAATTAAATGACACGTCAGAACTGTCTTTAAAAGAAAAATTTATCAGAACTGAGACACATCTCACAAAGTGATTCTGATGATTTAAAAATTCATAAACACATTTGGTTCTGAAATAATCTCATTCTGAACAGTACTCCATTTTCAGATGTTTTAAAATAATTTGAAATCTATCTTCAGCTCAGGGTTTTGTAAAAATATCAACCCATTGATGGTCTGTATCAATAAATTTTAAGCATAAGGTTCCCTTCTGAACATAGTCTCTGATAAAATGGTGTTTTATTTCAATGTGTTTAGCCCTTGAATGTAAAATTGGATTTTTACTTAAATAAATAGCAGCAGTATTATCACAGAAGATAGGGATGTTACTCTCATATATCTGATAGTCTTCCAGCTGATTTTTTTCCAAAGAATTTGTGTACTGCATAAAGAAGCGGAGATGTATTTAGCTTCTTCTGTAGAGAGAGCAATTGTAGATTGCCTCTTACTTGATCATGAGATTAGATTGTTCCCCAAGAACTGACAGTTTCTAGATGTGCTCTTTCTTTCCAATCTGTCTCTAGCATAATCTGCATCACAGTAACCAGAAAGAGTATACTCTAATGTTTTCTCATACATCAAGCCCGGGTTAGTAGTACCTTTCAGATACCTTAGAATTCGTTTAACTGTAGTTAAATGAGATTCTCTTGGATCTGATTGGAATCTAGCACATAAATGTACACTGAATAATATATCAGGTCCAGAAGCAGTTAGATATAAGAGAGAGCCTATCATACCACGATAAAGCTTTTGACAAACCTTAACTTTTGTTTCTTCTTTTCTCATGACACATGTTGGATGTATTGGTGTTTTAGCTATATTACAGTCCATCATGTTGAATTTCTTCAGAAGTTCTTTTGTGTACTTGCTTTGATGAATGTAAGTGGCTTCTGGTTTCTGATATATTTGAATTCCCAGGAAGTACCTTAACTCACCCATCAGACTAATTTCGAATTCGGCTTGCATTAACTTTGAAAATTCTTCACATAAAGAGGAGTTAGCAGAACCAAAAATAATATCATCAACATAGACTTGAACTATATGAATATCATTCTTATATGTTTTACAAAAGAGAGTTATGTCAACCTTTCCTCTGGTGAACTGATTTTCTAAAAGAAATTTGCTCAATCTATCATACCAAGCTCTGGGAGCTTGCTTTAAGCCATAGAGAGACTTTTTGAGTTTAAAGACAAAATTTGATTTTTCTGAATTTTCAAAACCAGGAGGTTGTTTGACATAGACTTCTTCTGATATATAACCATTTAAGAATGCACTCTTAACATCCATCTGATATAGGGTGATGTTATAGTTTACTGAGAATGAAATTAATAACAGTATTGCTTCAAGTCTGGCGACTGGAGCAAAGGTTTCGTTGTAATCAATTCCTTCTTGTTGACTGTATCCTTGAGCAACAAGTCGTGCTTTATTTCTGACAACTTCGCCTTTCTCATTTAGCTTGTTCCTGAATACCCACTTGGTTACAATAACATGAATATTCTTAGGTTTTGGAACTAGATCCCAAACATCATTCTTTACGAATTGATTCAGTTCTTCTTCCATAGCCAGAACCCAGTCTTTGTCTGTAAGAGCTTCTTCAACTGTAGCTGGTTCGATCAACGACACCAGTCCTAAGAGTGTTTCTTCTAATGGTTTGAAAGCTAATCTGGTTCTGATTAGAGCATCCTTGCTACCCAAAATTAGTTCCTCAGGGTGAGAAGTAGACATTCTTCTTTTCTTTTGTGGTGGAGTATTCAGAGTTATATCAGTGGTATCAGATGTAGGATCTTGCTGGTCTTTGACTTCATCTGCTTTTTCTTTAGGTTCTGAGAAGCTAATTTCCAAACCTGCAATCTTTTCAACTAGCTCTGACTTTTCAGAGTCAGGCCTGTCATTGAATCTAACATGGATTGATTCTTCCACAATCTGTGATTCTGAGTTATAAACTCTGTAGCCTTTTGAGCGTTCTGAGTATCCTAACAGCAGACACTTTTGTGCTTTGGAATCAAACTTGCCAAGATTCTCCTTAGTGTTTAACATAAAACACGTACATCCAAACGGATGAAAGTAGGAAATGTTGGGAATTTTATTCTTCCACAATTCATAAGGATTTTTATTCAAGATAGGTCTAATAGAGATTCTATTTTGAATATAACATGTTGTGTTAATTTCTTCTACCCAAAAGTGCTTAGCCATGTCAGTTTCTTGGATCATGGTGCGAGCCATTTCTTGTAAAGTTATGTTCTTTATTTCTACAACTCCATTTTGTTGTGGAGTTCTAGGATAAGAAAATCATGGGATATCCCATGTGAGTCAAAAAGTTTTTCAAAGTCTTTGTTTTCAAATTCTCCACCATGATCACTTCTGACTTTGATGATTTTGCAATTTTTCTCATTTTGTATTTGAGTGCAGAAGGAAGCAAACACAGAATGTGACTCATCCTTGTGTTTTTAAGAATTTCACCCATGTCCAACGACTGTAATCATCAACGATGACTAGTCAGTATTTCTTACCATTGATAGAAGCAGTTTTCACTGGTCCAAAAAGATCAATGTGAATAAGTTCTAACGGTTTAGAGGTGGAAACAATATTCTTTGCTTTAAAAGAGGTTTTTGAAAACTTGCCTTTCTGACATGCTTCACAAAGAGTATCTGAAGTGTACTTCAGATTTGGCAAGCCTCTGACAAGTCCAAGCTTGTTCAACTGAGAAATTCTTCTCAAGCTAACATGACCAAGACGTCTATGCCAGACCCATTGCTCTTCATTTACAGAAAGAAGACATTTTACATTTTGATGTTTTAAATCTAATAATTTAATTTTATAAGTATTGTTCTTCCTCTTTCCGTTGAACAGGACAGATCCATCCTTTTGACTTACAGCTTTACAGGATGTCTGATTAAAAATAACGTCATAATCATTGTCACTAAGTTGACTAATTGACAGTAGATTATGCATTAGACCTTCCACCAGTAGAACATTATTAATAGAAGGAAGCTTACCATTTCCAATAGTTCCGGAGCCAATAAGTCTTCCTTTCTGATTTCCTCTGAAACAAACAACATCTCCATGCTTAAGTTTCAATTCTTGGAACATATGCCTTTCTTTCGTCATGTGTCGCGAGCATCCACTGTTCAGGTACCATGACTGGTGTTTCAATGGTGCCATTAAGGATGTCTGCAACATAAATTATCTTATTCTTAGGTACCCATTTTGTGGGTCCTTTCACATTAGCTTTTCCATCGGTTCTGACACCTTTGGACTTCTTTATATTGGAGTAATAGTGTGGAATTTGTGCATAGTGTTTTTTCTTTAGTGTCGATGGTTGTGTAGTGATAAGTTTTGAACCCTTTTGTTCACAACATTTCAAGATAGTGCCAGAGGGCACAAAATGTTTGGACAGAGGTATTATCTTGATACTCTTGGTCTCATCATATGGATGTGATGGTCCTGAATATCCCAGACTCTGTTACAATTTCTGCTGACTCCATAGATCAATTAAGCCATTTTGCTTTTGTCTACACTTTTAGCGAGAAAGTGTTGGAAAGCTTTATCATACTTGGCTACTTTATTAGTATTGGTTATGTTAGAGGTGATCTCTTCTTCTAACCTAGAGACTTTAGTTTTTAATGTAGTATTTGAATTTTCTAGAGAAAGTAGTTTTTCATTTAATTCAAGGATGGTTTGTTTGCTTTTAGTAAGTTCTTCTGAAGGAACCACAAGAGTCTTTTTCAGAGTTTTGTGTTTTCTTCGAAGAGTTTGATATCTTTCCATAAGTTCATATAATCCTATTTCAAGTTCACAGCGAGATATGGAAGAAAGTACCTCTCTTTCGTCGTCGGAGTCTGAGGGTTCTCCTTCTGATAGAATGTCATTGGTTTTAGCCATGATTGCTACGTTAGCACGTTCTTCATCAGAATCATCTTCGGACTCTGAATTGCCCCAAGTTGCCATAAGACCCTTTTTAGCTTTCTTAGGTCTTTCATCTTTCTTAACCTTTGGACAATCATTTTTTATATGTCCAGGTTCCTTGCATTCAAAACATGTGACATCTCTTCCATAAGTTCTCCTTTGACCATATGTAGGCTCAGATCTCCTTCTTGTTCCTTTGACCTTATTTCTTCTGTATTTCCATAGTTGACTAATTTTCCTTGATATGAGAGATATGTCATCTTCGTCTGATTCTTCATCAGATTCTTCCACTTCCTCCTCTGCTTGATACGCCCTTTTCTTTTCAGATTTAGCTTTTAGAGCAATGGATTTTCTTTTCTTTTGGGGTTCATCTTCTTGGAGCTCTATTTCATGACTTCTTAAAGAACTGATTAGTTCCTCAAGACTTATACTATTCAGATCCTTTGTTAGTTTCAAGGCAGTCACCATTGGTCTCCATTTGACAGGTAGACTTCTGATAATTTTCTTGACATGATCAGCAGTAGAATAGCCTTTGTCCAGAACTCTGAGTCCTGCAATAAGCATCTGAAATCTTGAGAACATGGTTTCCACATATTCATCATCTTCCATCTTGAAGACCTCATATTTTTGAATTAGTGCAAGAGCCTTCGTCTCCTTGACTTGAGCATTGCCTTCATGAGTCATACGGAGAGAGTCAAAGATGGACTTTGCAGTTTCTTTGTTTGTAATTTTCTCATATTCTGTATAAGAAATTGCGTTTAACAGAATCGTTCTTGCTCTATGATGATTTTTGTAAGTTTTCTTCTGTGCATCTGTAAATGCACTTCTTTCAATCTTTTTGCCTGCAGAATCTACAGGGTGACTGTAGCCATCAACTACCAGATCCCATAGATCTAAATCAAATGACAAAAAATAACTTTCAATTCTATCTTTCCAATAGTCAAATTTTTCTCCATCAAAGATAGAAGGTTTTGCACTATAAGAATCTCTTTCATTTACCATAACACTTGTCTCAGCATTTGGTATAGACATTGATTTTCACACTTGGATCGGTACTGAACATTGTTAAGTGCTTGATAAAAATTCAATCTTTTTATCACCTCAGAACCGGAGATCTGATGCCAATTGAAGGTGTGAAAAACACAAGAAAGGGGGGTTTGAATTGGTTTTTCAAAAATAAAATTGTTTCTTTTATGAAAACTTGTTTTTATCAGACTCTTTTGTTTATCAATAAAAACCTTTTTGAATTATAACTCAATAACACGTATGTTTATACTAGTTCACTTGAGAAACACTCAAGTTAGTCTAGTCCACCCGCCAAGGTGATTTTGCCTCTCTCAACGAGGTCTTAATCCACTATTCAATCAAAATAGTACAACGCACTAGCCAAAATGATGGTGACTAACACAACCTCTAAAACTCTCAAGTTTTAGACTTCTCAAGTAATACAACCTCACAGGTCTTACTTAAGGAACAACCTCTAAGACTACACGTCCTAGACTTCTCAAGAAATACAACCACACGGTCTTTCTCAAGGAACACAAACCTAAGTTTGAATAAAATTTCGTTTCCAAATAAGTGCTTCTATACAAGCTGATAACGTAAACAAGTTTTCGACCAGAATGACTTAAGAAAGATTTCAGATAGAAAGAGTATTGCAATGGCGTTTGTGTGTGTCTTTCTTCAAGTCTTTTGCTTCTTTTATAGCCGTGTAGAAAGAGCCGTTGAAATGTAATCATGATAGCTTAACTAGGCTGGCGGCTAGAAGCGTGAGGACAGATAATAGCTTTTGCGTGCTGCGCGTCCTGTTTTTGTCAGAATATCTTTGATTGTACCGTTGCACTGTTACCAAGGTATTTTTGCTTTGTATTGAGGTACAGTTGTACTATGTAGCTTTGTCTTCTTGGCTTCTCAACTTCAGAGGCTTTTCACGAGCATGAGTAACAAGGGAAAACATCGCTTGGTTCTTGAGATTATCAAGTCTTCGAATCTTCAGAGCAGCGTCTTCAGAGTCTTCAGCACTTGGTCTTCAAAACCTTGTTCACTTGGTGCGTTGTCTTCATATCTTTCAGAGGCTTCTGATAGTATTTGGTTGAAGCATGAGTGGAGACTTGACTTAGGTCTTCAGAACCTTGATCAGAGAGCTTAAGTCTTTAGCATCTGGACTTCGTTCGATCAGAACCTATGTCTTCAGATCTTTAGAACTCGTTCTCTTTTCCTTTTATATCAGAGTCTTGAGAGCTTCTTAAAATGAGTTCTTCTTTTCAAGAGTGTAGGTGGAGTATTTTCGTTTAAGCATTGTGTTCGCACCAATTTACGGAAGCATAACCTGTTTGTTAAGTTCTCACAAATAACAAACATTAGTTGTACAAAATTGTTCATACATAAATACTATTTGATATCATCAAAACTTAGAGATAAACTTGCAGAACCAAATCTTGTTCTCACACAAAAAACATATTTACAAAGGGGTTGGGTCTTACACTCTAATAGAGGCCAAAAAGTGTTTCAAAAATGTTTATGAGGGTGAAAATAATCAAAATTGATAAAAAAATGTATTTTAATTTGAATAAAAAACATTTTAAATGATCAAAATTATCAAACATGTGAAAAAATAAGTTGTGATCTTGGATATATGTTTGAAAAATCATGTTTAATCCATAGAATAATTTGAAAGTCATTTGCATTTGACAAATCAAGAAAAAGAATTTATTTAAAAATGTTAAAAACACAATTAAAAGGAATTCTTTTAAAAAATTCAAAATATATTAAATAACCAATATCTTTTTTATTTCTTTTTTTGGAATAAAATATTTTAACATTTTTATGATTTTTTAAAAAAAGAACCAATCAAAAATGATAAAAATTGAGGGAGAAATTAATTTTGGAAGTTATTAAGAGATGGTGAAAAAAATGTGAAAGAAATAAGTGGTAAAAAAATAGGATGGCCCTCCCAAGGTTTGAACCCGAGCCCTTGGGTTGAAGGGTTTAAAACTTTACCAATTGAGCCAAGTGCGTTGGCTGATAGAGGATAGCAAGAGTGAATAATATGTGAAACTCCCTTTGGAAATAAGTTCAAAAAAATACCAAAAGGTCTGGGGCGAGGGGGATTCGAACCCCAGACCTCTCGCTCGCTACACACATAAATACTAGTGTTTCCATTAGGGCGCAATGACAATTCAAACATATATTGGCAAGTGTATAATATATACTATGTTTGGTTATAAAAACTTGAAAATGGCGTCATGGCCATCTTCTTCCTTGGGCAATCATTAGACTTGCGTGAAGCAAGCTATCTCTCTCATTTCTCAACCATTTTACAAGATGTAAAAATGAAACGTATGCGCTTTTTAACAAGGAACATGATTGTTCTTTTCAATTTCATTTAAATTAAGTGTAACAAAAGATATCACGTTGTAACCAGATGAGCCCTAAAAAATGCAAGAACTAAATGAAATCTCATACACATGAGATAAATAATAATTGATTAACGAAAAATGATCTATGAACATCCAGAAATACATTGGTAACTTGAAAATATGTTTCTGATGCATGATTCATTGAGTTTGAAAGTTTAAGGCTTAACTCTGCAAGAAGGAATCGATTTCTGTTGTAGAAGTGTTACAGAAGTGAAACAATGATCTTGATAACTTCCTTAGGCCTCAAGGATTGTGTTGCAACCTTCAGGATGTTTTGAAACTCTTTGGATAAGCTGGCTCGATTCAGAATACAGTTGGACCAAGTGAGAAATGGAGATGGTGATCCTGATGTTTCAGAAGTGTGAGGAGTGTTTGATCAGCTCATATATGATGTATAGAATGTGTTAGAACAACTAGTTATGATGGAATGGCCCTCTAATGAAAAATTCGATAGTGACTTGCAAATGAAGGCATTTCTGGGGTAAGAGAGAGATTTTGAGTAAAGCAAGTTTTCTGAGGCTTTGGTGTACTCAAACTGGCCACAATTGATGTCTATTTATAGTGCAACAAGTTTGTTTTAGCATCAATAGTGAATGGAGGCTTGGACAGTTCCTTGGCCAATGTTGATCAAAAGGAATCTTTAGTCTTCTCTAACCATTGACTTGGGTCGGTGTAGCGGGTTATGAGTCCTTTGGTTCAGAGATAAGGCTTGACTCAATTTAATCAGCAATGTCTTGATGCTTTCCGCCTTGTGAATCCATTGAATACATTGAAACAAAATTGGAGTCTTTGAGATTCTTAGCCTTTTTAGGGGACACATAGCTACATGTAGATCCTTGGACTTGGGAGGCTTGTGGATCAGATATTTTCCCTTTGATGTTATCCCCTGAGGTTTCGAAATGGATGACAAGACTTATAATTGTCTAATTTTGCTAATTCGAGCAAGAATGCACAAATCTGTCTTGTACAAGACAGTTTGAAAGTGTCATTTTGGGAGGATCATATCTCCTTGCTCAATTTGAGTTATGGAAAGCTCATGTACTTTTTAGAAAACCCTCATATGGTACAATTCTGGTGTGGTCATAGTTTATCTTGAAACTATCTGGACTTAATTAAAAAATCCCCATGAATATTGATGTTCAATGCAGGAATTTAGATAGTTTTGTACTAAGTGTTAAATCTTTGATATTTTACAACTTTGATCAATCCATAACCAAAAATCCATGAAGAATTAGAGTTTCATGTAGTTAAAGCTTTTGTAGAATGTAGGAAGACCTACAAATCAGGCTTTGGATCAATCAAAATGGCTGCTTGGATCAAAAGTTATGGTCCTTGGAATTTGGCACCAAAACCATCCCAATTTAGTAACTTAGAAAAAATTTCAAATTTCCAAGGTTACCCCTTTTACAACTTATCATGATTTCTTGATCAATTCTTGTTCAAATGACATTATAAATCATATTTTATGAGAATATGAATCACAAGGATCATTTTTGCCAAAAAAGTCATGTTTTGACTTTTGGCTCCAGAGCGGTTCGGTGCGGAGAAACCCTAATTCCTGACTTTTGAGGAATGCATTCTCTAAGGGTGATTTAACTTTGCAAAGGGACTCCTAGGGTTATCTTGAGCATATTGAGTCATATTTTGAAGCCTTGTCACATTCCCCTATGAAAACTTCACTCTGGAGATATCAGTTGACAAAAACCCTAATTTGGTGACACTGGGTATTTCGAAGCTCATTCCACTTGGAATGTTGCAACTTTGGACTTGATTCTTGATGTGGGAGTCCTCTTGATCCTCTATGGGTGTTTGAGAGGTTAGACAAGTTGAAGATCATGTCATTTCTTGATTGATCTTTTGTCCAAATGCTCTGAGAGGGGTTGAAACCCTAATTCTTAATTATAGTGAATGCTCAACAATCCTTGAGGAGATTGATGAGGCATGATGGTACATCCATATTGTGGTGATGACTGTCACAATGATGGGAAATCTTATGGTCAAAATTTGGGGTATGACAGATGCCCCTATTTAATCTTCTTGGACCCGGAGGTGTGAATGGAGAAGATATTCGGACATTCAGGGTGCAAGAAGATTAAATATTAGAATACCTGAAATTGTGACGGTGGTTATGAATAGCAGTTTGCTCATCCATATTCTTTTGCTAAGCAATGTTACTTAGAAAAGGGTAAAACTTCCCCTCGATCTTGGTCTTCAGCCACAGAACTGGTCTCAGTTTCTTTGTAATAAACTTCCCCTCGTTCCTGGTCTTCAGCAACGGAATTGGTCTTAGTTTTTCTTAAATAAACTTCCCCTCGATCCTGGTTTTCAGCCACAGAACTGGTCTTAGTTTTTCTTAAATAAACTTCCCCTTGATCCTGGTTTTCAGCCACGAAACTGGTCTCTATTTCTTCTTGTCAAGTTTCTTTCTTGACAAGGAACGCTATTTGTAGCAGTCTTCATCAAACTTCTCGCCGAGCTATACTGGGGAGACGCCATTTGATGGAAAAAGTTTGAGGTCAGACTTGCTGGTGGAACCCATTTGTCTGAGCTGTAGAGGTGTACAAACTTCTCTGTTGGAGATGCCATTTGTTGACTCTACTAGGGAAAGTGAGTCTCTTGAGAGACTGCGTTTTGCTTGAGGATATTACATCATACTTTTCTTCGAGATCATTTCAGAGAAATGCCATGTGATGTGATCCAATTTTGAGGTGTTGATGACTTCATTATCATCGAATTTCTTGGGGAAAAAACCGATGTATTGCCGCGAGCCTTTGGTTAAGAGGCTTTTTATGGGGATTTTCCTTAATCCGGGAAAGCAAAAATATCAGCTTCAATGGTGAAGAGTGATGTTCCAAAGGTGTCTGTCGAATGTCTTCTTGTCTTTTAGAGGTTCAAGTTATCAAAGTGGTCGAGGACAGGCTCCAATCCAGAAATAACATGGGGAGAAATTGCTCAGACGATACATTTCCTAACGAGGAAAGAACTGACAACTTGATTGACAAGAGGACTTTATCACTTGGGGATAAATATGACCAGAGTGATAGTAATGCAATATGAATATGAATATGAATCAATTATGCATGATGTATGTATGTTTATGCTGACAAAACTGACGCGACATACAAACTAGTGAATGAACATGACTGGATATTTGGCTACTGGGGGGGATGAAAAGTACCATCGGTTCAAGATAGAAATCCTGTCTTGTTTAGGAGAGGCAGACCCTGTGGGGGAGAAAGAACCATTAATTAATCTTTTAGAGGTACAAACTCTGTCGGGGATACCAGACGGGATATTATATCTGAAACAGTTGATCCTTCACTCAGGTACACAAGTTTAGAAGGAGTACTTTGATTCTACATTTTGAGGTTTAATTACTTCCGGAGAAGCCGTCGATGTTCCTTTTGCTGTTCAGAGTCAAAATGAAATGCCATCTTTATTTTAAAAAAAGAAGAAAATTTTACAAGTAAATTCATTTTGTTTTGTTTCAAGAATCGTTAATCATGTTAAAAATGTCATTCTGTAAAGCAAAAATAAATGAGAGTTGCAAACAAAAGCACTAGGGCTCAAATTTTATTGATAGGATGGAAATCAGCCAAACGCGTGATACCATAGTGTATTTACAAAGTTTAGAAAATGGTAATTTATGGGAAAATGGCTACATTGAAACATAGCGACCGCTATCCTTCTACCAACTTTGAATTCTGGACATTTTGGGCTTCTGTCGAAGGTGACCTTGACTGAAGTTTTCCTGATGGATGGCATTACTACTGAGGAGTCAAACTGATCAGACGTAGTTACTTGCCATGAATCCCTAAATTTTGCTTGGATTTCCTTTTGAGGTTTTTCAATCCATCGGGATGACTTTTGTTTAGGCCTCTAATTTTTGCCTGGATCGCCCTTTCGGGTTTTTAATTCACCGCGACGTTTTTTTTTATTTAGGCAAAGTATTTCTTGACTGCGTCAACATTCGTGGGGTAGGTAAACTCCTCTCCATCCATGGTTGCAAGTCTCAAGGCACCGCCTGAAAAGGCTTTCTTGACCACATAGGGGCCACCATAATTCGAAGTCCATTTGCCTCTGGAATCAGTGAGGAATGATTGTATCTTCTTGAGCACGAGGTCTCCTTTTCCGAAGACACAGGGTCGGACCTTTTTGTCTAACGCTTTCTTTATTCTTTGCTGATATAACTGACCATGGTATAGAGCCATCATTCTCTTTTCTTCGACCAGATTCAATTCATCGTGTCGACTTTGACACCATTCAGCCTCTGTTAGATTAGCTTCCATCAATACCCGGATTGATAGAATCTATACTTCTATGGGGAGCACTGCCTCCATGCCATATACTAGAGAGAAAGGGGTTGCCCCTGTTGAAGTGCAGACAGATGTCCGATAATCGTGAAGAGCAAAGGGTAGCATCTCATGCCAGTTTTTGTAGGTTACAACCATCTTTTGAACAATCTTCTTGATGTTTTTGTTAGTCGCTTCTACTGCTCCATTCATCTTAGGCCGGTAGAGAGATGAGTTATGGTGTTCGATCTTGAACTCAGTGCACAACTCTTTCATTATCTTGTTGTTCAAGTTGGATCCATTATCGTTAATGATCTGGCTTAGAACACCATAACGGCAAATGAGATTGTTCTTGATAAATCGGACCACCATTTGTCTGGTTACATTGGCATATGATACTGCTTTAACCCACTTGGTGAAGTAGTCAATGGCTACCAGGATGAATCGATGTCCATTTGAAGCTTTGGGTTCAATCATGCCAATCATGTTGATTCCCCATATAGAAAAAAGGCCATGGAGAAGAAAGATCTTTGAGATGCGTTGGTGGTACATGGATTTTGTCAGCGTATATCTGACACCTGTGACACCTCCACATGTACTTGTAGCAATCGGATTCCATTGTCATCCAATAATATCCTGCTCTCAGAATTTTTCTTGCCATTGTGTGTCCGTTGGCATGAGTGCCAAAGGATCCTTCGTGAATTTCTTTCATCAGCAGGTTTGTTTCTTGTTTGTCTACGCATCTAAGCAAAACCATGTCGAAGTTTTTCTTATAAAGTGTTTCACCGTTCAGGAAGAAGTTGCTAGCCAGTGTTCTGAGTGTCTTCCTATCTTTTCTTGATTCCCCAGGTGGGTACTCCTGTTTTTTAAGGAAGCACTTGATATCATGATACCAGGGTCTATCATCGAGGATTGCTTCAATTGTGAAAACTTAGACGAGCCTTTCAAGGTGCATTATGTCGATCTTAGGTACGTCGTTGCATTGACCTATACTAATCATAGAAGAGAGAGTGGCTAGTGCATCAGCCATGCGATTTTCTTCACGAGGGATATGATGAAACTCGATTCTGTTAAAGAATGGTAACAACCTTTTCGTGTAATCTTTGTAAGGAATCAATCCTGATTGGTATATGTTCCACTCTCCATTGATCTGATTGATAACTAGGGCTGAGTCTCCATACACATCTAAGTTCTTAATCCTTTAGTCAATTGCTTCTTCGAGACCCATGATACAAGCTTCGTATTCGGCCTCGTTGATTGTGCATTTGAATGTCAGTATGGCAGTGAAAGGAATATGGGTACCCTGAGGTGTCACGATGATTTCCCCAATTTCGTTTCCATAAGTGTTGACAGCCCCATCGAATATTAGTCCCCATTGGGAACCTGGTTTTGGCCCTTCACTGGGTAGCGGTTCATCGCAGTCTTTCATTTTCAGGTACATGACATCTTCTGGGAAGTCAAATCCGACTGATTCCTGATCTTCAATCGGTTGGTGAGCCAAATGATCGGCTCAAATACTTCCTTTGACGGCTTTCTGAGCGTGGTACTTGATGTCGTATTCAGATAACAACATCTGCCAATGGGCAATCCTTCCCATGAGAGCAGGTTTTTCAAAGACGTACTTGATTGGTTCCATTTCGGAGATTAACCAAGTAGTGTGGCAAATCATGTACTGGCGAAGACGTTTGGCTGCCCAAGCCAGAGCGCAACAAGTTTTCTCGAGCATAGTGTACCGAGTTTCACAGTCAGTGAATTTCTTACTCAAGTAGTAGATGGCAGACTCTTTTCTCTTTGTTTTGTCTTGTTGGCCAAGTACACAACCCATAGAGTCTTCCAAGACTGTTAGGTAGATGATCAGTGGTCTTCCTTCCACTGGAGGCGACAGAATAGGTGGATTCAATAAATATTCTTTGATACTGTCAAAATCTTTTTGGCAATCTTCTGTCCATACACAACTCTGATTCTTTCTGAGTAACCTGAAGATTGGCGCGTATGTCGCGGTCATGAGGGATATTAATCTTGAGATGTAATTCAGACGTCCCAAAAATCCTCTGACCTATTTTTCGATCTTTAGTGAAGGCATTTCTTGAATGGCCTTGACCTTGTCAGGATCAACCTCAATTTCTTTCTGGCTGACGATGAACCCTAAAAGTTTTCCCGAGCGAACACCGAATATGCATTTGTTGGGATTCAAGCGGAGTTTGTATTTTCTCAGACGCTCTAATAGCTTTAACAGGTGTGTCACATGATCTTCTTGTGTTTTAGATTTGGCAATCATGTCATCAACATACACTTCAATTTCCTTGTGCATCATGTTGTTAAACAGAGTTGTCATGGCCCTTTGATAGGTTTGCCCCGACATTCTTCTAATCGGACGACATTACCTTGTAACAAAAGGTTCCCCATGGGGTGACGAATGACATTTTCTCCATATCTTCCGGCGCCATTTTGATTTGAGTATAGCCCGAGAAACCATCCATGAAGGAGAAGACTTTGAACTTTGTTGTACTATCTACCGGCATGTCAATGTGTGGCAGGGGGAAGTCATCCTTTAGACTTGCTATGTTTAGATCCCCGTAGTCTACACACATTATGATTTTTCCGTCCGTTTTCGGAACTGGCACTATGTTGGCTAGCCATTGAGGATATTCTGAGGTGACAAGGAAACTTGCGTCGACTTGCTTCTGCACTTCCTCTTTAATCTTGATAGCCACATCTGGATGAGTCCGTCTCAGTCTTTGTTTTACCAGAGGACATTCTGATTCAACGGTAAATGATGTTCCACGATGCTGGTATCCAACCCTGGCATGTCCTAATAGGACCAAGTAAATACATCTGGAAATTTTTTTAGAAGTTTTATCAAGTCTTCTTTGACAGTTGGACTGAACAGTGCTCCAATCTTAACTTCCTACTTTTCTTCCTCTGAACCCAAAGTGACCGTTTCCAACGGCTCTCGGTGAGGCTCAATAGAACTTTCCTCTTGTCTGAGTAATCAGGAGATCTCTTCTGGAATTTCTTCGTCCTCTTCTTCTTCAGCTTCAAATACCTGGAATTCAAAGTTGGGAGAAGGCATTGGATCGTATGTTTCAATGGGGTTTAAAATAAGAAATCTTCATGACGTGATGATTCGTTTTTTAGCAAATACAGAGAGAAATGCAAGAGTGTGTGCAGTGTATTTTCTGAAAAATGCTTGTTTTTATTTTGGGTTATTTTTTAGGATTACCATTTTCTGAAAAAATGAAAAGTGAAAACGGTAATAAATGCGGGAATGACAGAATGACATTATTTATTTACGATTTATCGATTCTTGAAATACAGTCCTATAAAAAAAACTCGGTCGCTTTGGGCGAAGCGAAGAGGGATATTTACAGAAAGGTGAGCTCTATAAAAACATCTATTTCGCCTGGGCAAGGTGAAAGGTTAAAACAAAGATGGTAATTGCTTAGACTTATGGATGACTTTCGGGACATCGACAGCAACCCATTGGCGACGAACCCCTCTATGAATCACAAAGTCTGGTACTTTCTTTCTTGGTTTTTCCTCAGAAATAAAACAGATTTCTGGAGGAGAAGGATCATTGGAGTCTTCTTCCCAGGTGGAATTGTCATAAACGAACTCTTCTGTTGTATCTTCCCTAGGATTTTTACTCTCAAGGGGATCTCCCCATCCAGTTGGCTGGATGTTCTCGTATCTGATTCGAGAGCTTTCAGGAGCAGTGTACTTGACTAAGAAGTCGTACTTGCCACTTGGTTGTCCCAAAGTGTCCCATACTTCTGTCGGAGTGGACGAGTCATCTTCCTCGATGACGTTGACCTCAAGAAAAGCATAGTTGATGAATTCTTGTCCTGCAATCCTTGTAGATTCATCATTGTGTTGTATATCTTCGTAATGTCCTGAGTAATGATCCCATGGTTTGGTGGGGACGTGGGTATTCATTTCAATATTACTCAGCTGATAAGCATCGTTGGGCGTACTCTTTTGCCCCAAGTCTCCCGTGTACGGTTTCTAGATAGGCAAGTCATCCAGGGGATCATAATAATCTCGGTCGAAGGTTTCTTCCATTTGTTCATCTTCTAATGAGTTAGGTGGAGCACGACATCCTTCAGGATCACAATCTCCATAGATCATCCTGACGTCCGATCTCGGTATATATCTCGGGCTCTACTTTGGAAAATAGAATGGCATGTGCGCTTCTTCATGAGACATATAACCGTTATCATTGAGATAAGATTTCCACTCCTCATTGTCACTCTTATTGATGGTGTGTACCTCTTGGGACACTGGGTGGAGGAAGCCTCCACTATGGAAGAAGTCCTAAATGGGATGAAAATTTTCATCTTTATTGGCAGTGTGGGTACAAGTTGAAGAGAAACTAAGAACTTTCTTTGTCTTGTTATCCGTAGGAATTACAATCTGTCCCCAGCCTTTTGCGTTATTACTCTTGATCACTTCAAGAGCGTCCATGTATGAGGAAATCGATGTCCCTTTTTCTGGTCGATTCTCATTGCTCACCAAGAGTTCTTGGAACTGGGTTCCAACAACCTCCTCCGGTTCTACACAGGAGAATGATGATAAGTTGCTCATGATAAAGGCCAGCTCTCCGCAGACTGTGACTAGCTTGTCATTCTTGATGGACTTCAGCTTCTGGTGAAGTGTCGAAGTGACTGCCCCAGCCTCATGTATCCAAGATCTTCCTAATAAACAATTGTAGGCTGCCCGGATGTCCATGACCTGGAAAGTGACTTGGAAAGTGTGAGTACCGATGGTTATGGGAAGATCGACTTCGCTGATAACTATTTTTCTAGATCCGTCAAAGGCTTTGACGATGATCTCACTGCCTCTCATCGGGGCTCCTTGAAATGATAGTCGTATCAGAGTCGATTTTGGCATAACATTCAAAAATGATCCTGTGTCCACCAGTATGCTGGCTAAAGCATCGTCTTGGTAGTTGACTGTAATGTTAAGCGCCATATTGTGATTCTTGCCTTCTTCCGGCAATTCTTCATCACTGAATCCTAAATTGTTGCAGGAAGTGATGTTCGAAATGATGCTGTCAAACTGTCCTACCGTCACATCTTGTTCCACAAAGGCTTTCTCTAAGACTTTCTGTAGAGCTTCCCTATGAGCTTCGGAACTAAGTAGGAGAGATAGCACAGAGATTCGAGACGGAGTTTGCAACAATTGGTCGACAATGTTGTACTCGCTTTTCTAGATGAGCTTCAACATCTCATCGTTGTTCTTTAAAAGTTCTGGATTACTAGATTGACCAGCTTGTTGATTTGGAACTTCTGTTTGAGGTTTCTTTTCTTTGGCAGGTTCTCCAACGCCTTTGTTGAAGATCCGACCGCTCCGGGTAACTCGACTGATGTTGGTAATGTTCACAACGGAAGGTAATGGAGTTTCCTTTCCATTCTTAATGGTCGTTGTACCGTACTTGTAAGGGATAACCTTCTCTGATTTGTACGATATTGGTCCTGGCAGGTAGATAACCACATGAGCTTTTTGGTTTCTCTGACCGTTATAGGTAACCTCGATCAGCTCCTGGTTGGGAACTTTTCTATTATCAAGAGGGATTATTGATTCATTGAGTAAAGGTATTATGGCACAAACGTCTTTGGTCATTCCATGATCAGAGATTATGACAGAGCTTTTGCTTTGACCAGGGAGGTAGTCTTGTATCATGTTGATCGACCCAGAACTTGAACATGGTCGAATCTCTTTCTGATCCAACTGATTTTGAAGAGTCGCTCGCATGAGATAGCATCCTTGGTTGTTCTCTAGGAAAACTCTACAGCACTCATAATTGTGTGGTGGTACCTTACCACGCCCGCTTTGTATGCAGTACATCTTTACTAGATCTGTTTCCATTGAGCGGACATCATGACTTTGATGTCTACCAAGATTCCCATTAGTCATGCTAATCTGTTGTGTAGCTTCATCTAGGTAGATCGGAAGCCGCCATTGGTCCAACAGGTGTTGAAGTGTTCTTTGTACAAGCGCATATCCTTATTCGTCTTTACGGCATTCTTCACAGTCTTGATACTCACGTGAAGCCAGAAAGTCGAGCCTGACTTGCTTAGCATGTAATTTTACCAGACTGGTATTCATTAAGCGTATGTCAAAGATCTGAACCATATTGACTTGATGGTTATTTCTTTCACGGTAGTCTTGGATCCATCTGAGATCCATCTGACGTTGGAGGTCCTCTTGTACAAAAGAGCATCCCTGATTGCTTGTTGAGCAGATCAGGCAAGTTTCGTAATCGTGTCGTGGAAGATTATGATATTGACTCTGTCTCGAATGTGTAACACCCCAATTCCCATCGTGAATAAATAATATATAATTAAATCAGAGTAAATAAAAATTTATTTTTCCGACAGAAACAAGGATGCCGCAATTAAAGAAAAAAAAACACAATCCCTGCTCAAAAATTCGATACATAACACAAAATGGAATAAACCTAAAAGGGAAACTTTTTCCAACAAAAGGAAAGTTCAATTATGGAATAAAGCGGAAAGATCCATAACCGACTTGTTTTACAAAATAAATTATTTTATAACATCAAAATATTCATATAAAGGTAATACAAAATAGATCCAACAATGTATACATATATTACAAAAGCGTTCTCCGACTCCCGTGTTACGTAACAGAGCAGACAGAACGACAAAAGGATGGAGAACTAATCTTCACAAAAGCCTCCAAGACACAAATCTGCAATTGCCTCATAGAGCAACAAACCACCGTAGAAGGGGGGGAAATAACAACTAAATCAAGATTGCATAATAATATGCAAACACATATAAATTCACATGCATAATTATTCTCACCACAAGCATCACATACTAATACATATAACATATCATAGATAAGTATACAATCATTGTAATGTACAACATCCCCACAAAACATAGCATATATCTATACATAAAACATATCATCCATAACCAATGCATTTATCACATATGCACATCAATTCACCAATGTTATCACAAACTCAACACATAATCAATCCATTCATGATTTTCCACACATAATCAATCCATTCATGATTTTCCACACATAATCAATCCATTCATGATTTTCCACACATAATCATTCCATTCATGATTTTCCACACATAATCAATCCATTCATGATTTATACAAGTGCAAAGAGACCGACACAAAGACTTTATGCAAATGCGGTACCATCCATCCATCATTCTCATCATCAGTTTACTCAGGAACTATTGGAATCATCGCTTGTTACTTAGTGTAACTCCCTGTCGGGCAAACGATGTTCCCCGTCGCTCACACCTCTTTGTATAAGGCACACGACGTTTATGGATCGCTCACACCTCTTTGTATAAGGCACACGACCCGATCGCTTTAGGTCCTCTTTGTATAAGGCACATGATCGTTATAGCAGATTCCCTCTGGAATCTTTTCGTCACTCACACCCACTAGGGCACACGACATCACAAGAATGCATATCATGATGCTTGGCATACAATGACTCATGACAATCAAATGCATACATATACACATCCATGTGAACCATTCCATCATCAATAATCATGCATTGCAATCAAACCCAAAACAATGCATTTCATCATAATACACACACCACAACAATCCCACAAAACATCATAACAACATACATTGATATTCAATTAAACAATGTATTTTACCACACAACAACATCATTAACCATGCATTGTAATCACACCCAAAACAATGTATTTAATTCTCCTACAAGACCACAAACCATCATCACAACATTTCATCATATATATTCACGTCATATAACAGCACACAAGCTATACGTTATATATCAAAAGCATATCTCATGGTAACACATCAAATACACACAGTTAAGACGGTAAAAGTCGACAAACGACACATTTCCAAATTCCCGACATAATTAAATCGGCCACTAATCCCAAAACCATTTTAATAAGAAAGAACATCCCATAAGCTTTCCAACGCATCCGACCGGGCCTCAATCCGAGTTACGGATCAAAAGTTATGAAGGAAACAAAACGGAACAATCTGTCATGTTCGCTATGCGAAGCTCCTAGCGAGCATTCGCTTCCTTCATTCGCCGTGCGAAGCGCCAGCGAAACGTGGAAGAGGAAAAACAGCCTAAAGTTCACTTTGCAAACTACTGCCAAACATTCGCCTACTCATTCGCACTGCGAAGCTCTGGCGAGCCTTCGCTTTCCTCTTCGCTGCTGTTCGCAATGCGAACCTGCGAATTCTGGGATTCGTAGTAGCGCTGTTATAGGTCATTTGGGCCAAAATTCATCATTTCTTCCACCCAAACACTTCCAAATCACAATATATCAACCAAAACATGTTCCAACATAATCAACAAGTACTCTACGCAGTTTATATCAAAATTCATCTGTGAAAACATCGATTTCTATCAATTGTTCACAATTTCAACCAAATGGAAAACATATATTATTCAACCAAACATTCAAATAAATACATACATATGCATATGCAAGCAAGATATAATCGAAACTTCTCACCCTAACCCGATTAATCGCGATTGAAACGGAGGTTTCCTCGATTTTCCTCTTTCTCCTCTTCTCTCTTTCTTTCCTCTCCTTTTCCTTCTTTCTCTCTTTTCTTTCTCTTCTTTTTCTTTTCTCTCTATTTCTCTCTAATCTCTATTTATATAAAAATATCTAAACCCCTAAAAAGACTATTTTACCCCTCAGCTCAAATATCTCGCAAACGCTCTCAAAACGCGATAAAACATAATAATGATGAAAAATAATATATTGCCAAATAAAAGTCAAGAATAAAATAATATAAAAACGAAAATAATTAAATCGACTCGATTAAATAAATCGGACAAAACGGGGCGTTACAACTCTCCCGCACTTAGAAATTTTCGTCCTCGAAAATATACTGATACGAACAACTCCGGATACGACTCTCGCATCCGACTAACAAACTATCATGCCAACAAAAGGCACACCACGAATAACACAACTGACAAACCACCCTGCTAACAGCAGCTACAACAACGACACGAAAACGACGACAACTACAATGACAAGATGCAAAGCCCATACAATGCACTTGACGACTAACTCACGATTCAAAGAAAACCACGTTACCAACACCCAGGCAACACTCTCCTAATCTCACACACAGGAATTAGCTACTCGCACTCGAACCATCACGATGGAAATGAGGCAACAACACAAACAAGAACATAAAGTTCCACGACACAACATCGATTCAACAACCTCTACACAACCATAATACCAACATCCTTATCACACAACCTTATTACAACAATGCTACGATTCCCCAAACGAACATACAACCAAAACATCCATCTACATAGTAGCCCATGAATAATATTTACACCTTTCACCTAACACTTCCATTCTGAAACGTCCAATGGTCTCATCATTCCTACATGTTTCCAATGTTCAACCTATGAACTCTTACAAGTCACACACACATATAGGAATTGGGCCACATCACACTTTCGCTGCGTACTCTGATTACTCGTAACCATCAAAACTATCAATCCCACGTCCAAAGTCTAACTCTTTCTCATATTCGCCAAAAATCACAGTTCACTTTTAATATACCCAACCTCGCACTCTACTGTGTTATCTCACACACCAGACACAAGTCTATGAACTGCTCAAATAATTTTAATTTTCTGACCATGAAAACAGCCATTTGCAAAGACTATCGACCTAACTCTTCAGACACAACATTAACTTTTCTCGAAGGATAATCCAAGCCAAATTCATAACTCGTCACGAATTCTAACCATCCTCGTTGTCTCATACTCTATTCCTTCAGACCAAACAAGTACTCAATATTCTTGTGATTACTAAACACTTCGAACCTAGAACCAAAAAGATAATACCTCCAAATATTCCAACACAATACAACCGCAACCCATTCAAAATCCGGAATAGTATAGATCCTTTTATGAATCCTCAATTGTAGTAAAGCATAAGCCACTACTTTACTCTCTTGCATTAACACACTGACTAAACTCATCAAAGACGCATCCCAATACCTCACAAACGGTTTGTCGGAATCACGCAGTATCAAAACTAGAGCCGTAGACAACTTCTACCTTAGCTCTCCGAAACTTTCCTTACAACGAACATCTCAAACAAATGACTTACCTTTTGCAAGTCAGTCGAAGTAACGAAAATGCTAACTTGGAAAAGCCTTCCATAACCTTCGGTAATAACCAACTAAAGTCCAAAAAGACTTTAATCTCCTTAACCAACTTCGGAGCCTCTTATTGTAGAACTGCATCTACTTCCGATTGATCCATAACCATACTCTCCTCTGAAATAACATATCCAAGAAAACTAACCTTTTTCAACCCAAATTCTCACTTGAATAACTTAGCATAAAACTTCGTCTCTTTTCAACACTTGTAACCCAAATCTCATACACTCTACCTGTTCTTCCTCTGAGTTTATAACAGATCCAAATATCCTCAATCAAAACCACTACGAACTTATCCAAATAAATATGGAAGATACGATTCCTCTACTCCACAAACATTACAGATGCATTACTAACACCGAACAACATCACTGTACATTGTAATGTCCAACCAAATTCCAAAAGATATAAATTCTTAAAGCTCTTGCAAAATTTTTCACTGGGTAAGTGGTTACTCACACACAAGCTTAACCAAGTAAATAACAGCCTATCCCAATTATAACAAACATAACCAGTCAAATTAAATCGATCAAAGCCTCAACTCACACAATATCTTCTCTTGACAGCCCAAATTCCATAAATCCCAACATGCAGCAACAACCAACCAAAAAGAACTCTCAAATATTACATCCACACCTAAGGATTTTCTCAAGTTTTCCATTAATGCCCTAAAACTTTAAAAACTCCAAAACTCACCAAAACTCTAAGTTTTACTTTCCATAGTCTCAATACCATTATTCACAGCATTCTTGTTATTTCGTTCAATCATCCTTCCTTTTTGTTACTAACAATACTGGAGCTCTCTAAGACGACACACTTGGTCTCACAAATCCCTTTTCCAGTAAATCTTCCCACTGCTTTCTCAGTCTGGGTACTTCTAATGCTAACATCCACTATTCCATCCGAAAACACATCTGGAAATCACGCACCACTGACAGCCCTTCACTGTGGCCTTTCTGCCAATTTCCAGAACACTATCATCACAAACATAACAAACATCTGAGTTTCACGTCCTAAAAGTTCTTCTACTTACTTAGCAGATCCAAACCTCAAATCCTCACCTTCATCAAATTTGAGTTCACACTCTACTCTCTGAGAAGTAGCCATTAATAATACCCAATCATTCCCTCTCAACGACTTCCCAACTGAACCAACATACCAAAACCTCTAATCCGTCTCATCTTCCGATATAAGAATCTTCATCGACTCATCAAAATAATCCGTAATCATTTTCTTAATTCCAAACAATTCATTGCACGCACTATCAAAGCCGAAAAGACACGTCTATTCCAACCAACATAATTCCGTCTACTATCAACAAGAGATTAAGGGTGATCAATTCCTCAATTTGTCAATAGACAGCCGACAATCATGATGGGGCATAAACCGTCTTTACCAAACTATAATAGCATTTCTTGCATCTTGTGCACAAAACCACCTAAGGCACAAATCCTTAGTTGACATAAACCTTACCTCCGCATTCCCTCTGGAATTCAGGAAAAACACTGTCCAAACAACACTTACAATCTTGCAATCTACGCTCTACAACTGAAGCAACTTGGAGAAGCACCAGCTTCTCCCCCACTTAACTCATTCTAAATCCTGAAAACAAAGGATTAGAAAACCAAAAAGCACTGACAGTGTTTCACACACATATCACGTACTAAGGAACAAACAACATCGACAGTATTCAACTGTCACACTAACTGACTCAACAACTTGGTCGGACAGACCGACCTGCACTGATACCACTAATGTAACACCCCAATTCCCATCGTGAATAAATAATACATAATTAAATCAGAGTAAATAAAAATTTATTTTTCCGACAGAAACAAGCATGCCACAATTAAAGAAAGAAAACACAATCCCTGCTCATAAATTTGATACATAACACAAAATGGAATAAACCTAAAAGGGAAACTTTTTTCCAACAAAAGCAAAGTTCAATTATGGAATAAAGCGGAAAGATCCATAACCGACTTGTTTTACAAAATAAATTATTTTATAACATCAAAATATTCATACAAAGGTAATACAAAATAGATTCAACAATGTATACATATATAACAAAAGCGTTCCCTGACTCCCGTGTTACGTATCAGAGCAGACAGACCGACAAAAGAATGGAGAACTAATCTTCACAAAAGCCTCCAAGACACAAATCTGCAATTGCCTCATAGAGCAATAAACCACAGCAGAAGGGTGAGAAATAACAACTGAATCAAGATTGCATAATAATATGCAAACACATATAAATTCCCATGCATAATTATTCTCACCACAAGCATCACATACTAATACATATAGCATATCATAGATAAGTAATACAATCATTGTAATGTACAACATCCCCACAAAACATAGCATATATCTATACATAAAACATATCATCCATAACCAATGCATTTATCACATATGCACATCAATTCACCAATGCTATCACAAACTCAACACATAATCAATCCATTCATGATTTTCCACACATAATCAATCCATTCATGATTTTCCACACATAATCAATCCATTCATGATTTTCCACACATAATCATTCCATTCATGATTTTCCACACATAATCAATCCATTCATGATTTATGCAAGTGCAAAGAGACCGACACAACGACTTTATGCAAATGCGGTACCATCCATCCATCATTCTCATCATCAGTTCACTCAGGAACTATTGGAATCATCACTTGTTACTTAGTGTAACTCCCCGTCGGGCAAACGATGTTCCCCGTCGCTCATACCTCTATGTATAAGGCACACGATGTTTATGGATCGCTCACACCTCTTTGTATAAGGCACACGACCCGATCGCTTTAGGTCCTCTTTGTATAAGGCACACGATCATCTATAACGTCATTTTAGGTCCTCTTTGTATAAGACACACGATTGTTATAGCATATTCCCTCTAAAATCATTTCGTCGCTCACACCCACTAGGGCACACGACATGACAAGAATGCATATCATGATGCTTGGCATACAATGACTCATGACAATCAAATGCATACATATACATATCCATGTGAACCACTCCAACATCAATAATCATGCATTGCAATCAAACCCAAAACAATATATTTCATCATAATCCACACACCACAACAATCCCACAAAACATCATAACAACATACATTGATATTCAATCAAACAATGTATTTTACCACACAACAACATCATTAATTATGCATTGCAATCACACCCAAAACAATGCATTTAATTCTCCTACAAGACCACAAACCATCATCACAACATTTCATCACATATATTCACCTCATATAACAGCAAACAAGCTATACGTTATATATCAAAAGCATATCTCATGGTAACACATCAAATACACACAGTTAAGACGGTAAAAGTCGACAAACGACACATATCCAAATTCTCGACATAATTAAATCGACCACTAATCCCAAAACCATTTTAACAATAAAGAACATCCCATAAGCTTTCCAACACATCCGGCCACGCCTCAATCCAAGTTACGGATCAAAAGTTATGAAGGAAACAAAACGGAACAATCTGTCATGTTCGCTATGCGAAGCTCCTAGCGAGCATTCGCTTCCTTCATTCACCGTGCGAAGCGCCAGCGAACCGTGGCAGAGGAAAAACAGCCTAAAGTTCGCTTTGCGAACTACTGGCGAACATTCGCCTACCCATTCGCACTGCGAAGCTCTGGCGAGGCTTCGCTTTCCTCTTCGTTGCTGTTCGCAATGCGAACCTGCGAATTCTGGGATTTGCGGCAGCGCTGTTATAGGTCATTTGGGCCAAAATTCATCATTTCTTCCACCCAAACACTTCCAAATCACAATATATCAACCAAAACATGTTCCAACATAATCAACAAGTATTCTACGCAGTTTATATCGAAATTCATCTGTGAAAACATCGATTTCTATCAATTGTTCACAATTTCAACCAAATGGAAAACATATATTATTCAACCAAACATTCAAACAAATACATACATATACATATACAAGCAAGATATAATCGAAACTTCTCACCCTTACCCGATTAATCGCGATTGAAACGGAGGTTTCCTCGATTTTCCTCTTTCTCCTCTTCTCTCTTTCTTTCCTCTCCTTTTCCTCCTTTCTCTCTTTTCTTTCTCTTCTTTTTCTTTTCTCTCTATTTCTCTCTAATCTCTATTTATATAAAAATATCTAAACCCTAAAAAGACTATTTTACCCCTCAGCTCAAATATCTCGCAAACGCTCTCAAAACGCGATAAAACATAATAACGATGAAAAATAATATATTGCCAAATAAAAGTCGAGAATAAAATAATATAAAAACGAAAAATAATTAAATCGACTCGATTAAATAAATCGGACAAAACAGGGCGTTACAGAATGCATCGCCACTAAATTGACATTCATCGCGAGAATGTTGTGGTTCTGAACAATGTTGGGATGTGCATGGGCCATGTTGACTTCACGGATCATGTGATCCTGAATCCAGCCCAGATCCATTTGTTCTTGTAAAGCTACTTGCACTACTGAACACCCCTGATTATTCTTTGAGCAAATATCGCACTGGTGATAATTGTGGGAGGGTACGTGGCCATACCCGCTCTGTATGCAATGTATCCTCACCAGATTGGTTCCTAATAGGAGTACATCGTGAATTTGATAATTGCGGCTAAATTCTTCCTCTATTAAATTTACTAAAGTCTTTTCATGTTGCGGTAACAGGTTCGTCTGAACATTCAGATTAGTATCTTTGAAAGATAAGACCCCGTTCCTGACAAGCTTCTGTACGTCAGACTTGAAGCTGAGACTGTTCTCAATGTTGTGCCCTGATACTCCTTGATGGTAAGGGCAAGTTTGATCTGCTTTGAACCAAAAAGGTGGATTTTCCAGTACTATATGAGGAGTCCTAGTTTGGACGTGCCCCTTGGCCAGTAAAAGTGGAAATAGTTCTGCGTACAACATCGGTATAGGGTCAAACCCTAATGATCGTGTCGTACGATTGTTGTTGTTGTACTGTGGACGAGCCTGCTGAAGAGGTTTTTGTGTCCTTTACTGATACTGTTGTTGACTTGGTTGGCTATGAGCAACCTAAGGTTGATAAGTCGGATCTGGCGTTGGGTTGATAGCGGGAGTTACTACCGCTACTGGTTGATACCTCCGCCTTTGCTTTTCGAGAGAGATATTACCGATCTCTTGCTCTTTCTTCTTTTGGAAAGCACTACTGTATCTCTTAGTACTTCTAGATGGCTCTACATCTTTGACGAAATTTCCTTCTCGGACCGCTTCTTCAAGGCGTACTCCCATGTTCACCATTTTAGTGATGTCACTGGGTGCACTGGCGACCATTCGGTCATAATAGAACGAGCTTTAGGTTTTCAAAAAGATCTTGGTCATCTCCTTTTCCTCAAGAGGGGGACAAATATGAGCAGAAATTTCACGCCATCTCTGAGCATATTCTTTAAAAGTCTCTTTGTCCTTTTGTGACATTGCTCTGAGCTGATCCCTATCTGGTGCCATGTCCAAATTGTATTCATACTGCTGAACAAAGGTTGCGCCGAGATCTCTGAAAGTACTAATCTTGGTGTGATTTAAACCCATGTACCATTTGAGTGCGGCACTGGTTAAACTGTCTTGGAAGTAATGATCAGTAGTTGTTGATTTTCTGTCCGAGTGGACATTTTTCAAGCGTACATCACCAAATGACTTTGAGGGCAAGAGTTTCCTTTGTATTTTTCAAAGTCAGGCGCCTTGAATTTGTGCGCTATCTTTACATTAGGAACCAGACAGAGGTCGGTCGCGTCCTTTCCGAATAAGTCTTGACCGAGAATGGCATGCAGTTCCTTCTGCATTTCCAAGAATTGTTCCTGGAACTTATTCATCCTTTCATACATGTCTTCGTTTCCACCTGAAATTGCTTGTGGAATCTGTCCTTCCGGGACACTGTGTACCACTGGTTGTGGTATAGACATTATAGTGGTGACTCTTTGCACTTCCATGCCCTGAAGTTTGTAGCCTTCAGGAGTTGCTATTGTAACCCTTGCATCTTCACTTTCCCGAAGTTTGTAACCTTCAGGTCCAGCGGTTCCTGCTACGGTTTCTTGGTCTTCAGTGACCGGTGGGATATATCCTTCAGGTATAAAGTTGAGAGGCATGCCCCAGGGGCGACCTTTAGGCATGTTGTACCAAGGATGATTCTCTTGTGTCTCCATTATGGTCATAGACGTGATCTCTGAGATTACAGTCTTTTGATGCCGCTGCTCCTGAGCTGTTTCCAGGGATTGCATGTCACTGTGAAGTTTTTCCAAACTTTCCTTTAGAGCGTCGATTTATTCTCTCAGCTCTCTGTTCTCTACCTCGAGATCGTCCATTTTCTTTTGTCAATTGGCCCGAGTATTTGTAAGAGTGAGACAGTTTGACTCTAGAATTATGACACATACGTGAGACTCAAAGATAAGAAAAATGCGTTATGCGAGAATGATGAATGATATGCAATGACATATTTATTTAGTTTTTGTTTTATTCAAAAATAAACTTCAACAAATAGATTGCAAATATCACACAGTGGGGGGGGGGACCCCTTTTATTGAATTCAAAAGATTGTAGTATTTTACAAGGAAAAAGTACCGTATTTTACAGAGTGCTGTAAGGAAAAGTCTAAGCTCATGGATCCTGAGTTCTCTCTGAAGAGAGCTCAGACACTGGTTCCTGTATTTTTCCTTTTCTTTGACCGGGGCTCTTCAGCCGTTGTCGGGTTGTCAGTCCTTTGCCAAGTGAAAGGAGCGATCAAATTTCTTCGGTCTTCCTGACCCTTTATAGCATGCTGTTCTAATATCTCAATCAGAGCATCCTTTTCCTTTAATAATTCCTGAATCTTGGTACACTCTAAATTGAGGATTCGGTATTTTTTTTCCAGAGCTCTTTTCACGTTGAACTTTTTTGAGAGCGACCTGGAGTTTTTCCACATCAGACATGAAATAAAGGACAGATTTCTTTAATGGAAAAACTTCTTGGCGAGGGTAAGGCATCCTCAGTTTGATGGCTCTAGTTTGCACCCAGTGGAGATAAGGTTCCATGGAGGTACAGTTTGGTCTTCCTAGAGACTCTCTTCCTTTCTTGTGAATATGTTACCAGGCATGCACTATTTCCTTCTTTAGTGCCCTGTGTCATACCCCAAATTTTGACCACTAAGATTTCCCATCATTGTGCAAGACATCATCACAATATGGATGTACCTTCATGCCTCATCAATCTCCTCAAGGATTGTTGAGCATTCACCACAAACAAGAGTTAGGGTTTTGAGCCCTCTCAGAGCGCATAGATAAAGGATCAATCAAGAAATGACATGATCTTCAACTTATCAAACATCTCAAACCTCCATAAAGGATCAATAGGACTCCCACATCAAGAATTAAGCACAAGGTTGCAACATTCCAAGTGGATCAAGCCTCCAGATTGCCAGTGTCACTAAATTAGGGTTTTGGTCGAATGAGGCCTCCAGATGGAAATTTCCCTCTGGGCATGAGCCAATGCTTCAAAGCACAACCCAAGATACTCCAAGGGACCTCATGGACCTAATCATCAAGTCAATTTAACCTCAGGGGATGCATTTACCCAAAAATCAGGAATTAGGGTTTCTTGACCTAATTCACCCCTAAGTTGACTTTTGGGACAAAACATGAACCAAGACCTCAAGACATGATTTGAGGGTCTCCAATACACTACATTGATCCATTTGCAACAATGGATTGATCCAAGAAGCTTGATCCACAAGTTTCAATTTCATCAGTACCATAATTAGGGTTTCGAAAAAAAAGTCAACTGTACCTTTGACTTTTGACCTGGAAATACTCCCAAACCTTAGGACATGATTCAATACACCCTATAACACCTATGGAATATATCCATTAAGTTTTATTTAGGTCAAGGGCTTGATTTCACAAAGGATCGCACAGTTTGGATTTCATCCGATAAAAAGTCAACTGTGCACAAAATCAAGTTTGACTTTTTGGAATTTTTTACAATTATGGTTCCTTGACCCTAAAACAATGTTAATATGTGATTTGAATCATCATTCATCAAGAAAAATCAAGAAAAGTGAGGTTTCTTGCAAAAGGGGTAACCATAAAAAACTTAGAATTTTTCTAAGTTATGGAACAAAGTGGCTAGGGTACCAACTTCCAAGGACCATAACTTGAGATTCAAGCAACCATTTTGGATGGTCCAAACCTGGATTTGTAGCTCTCATTACACTCTACAAAAGCTTCAACTACAGCTCATTCCAATTCCTCATTGATTTTTAGTAATGGAGTGATCAAAATGGCTGAAAACATAAAAATGACACTTTTCCAACACTTAGTGAAATTTTCACTAAGTCAAAATCTGCCTTACTTTTTCCCAAATGTAGGGACATTTTTCACCTTGATCCAAGTCAAACCAGGTCTGAGGGTGGACATCAAAGTTGAAGTATGCGATGAGGGCTTTCCAACAAGTACCAGATCATCTCCAAATTCCATTTGAGCAAGGAGATACAACCCTTGGAACATGGCATCCTGAACTGGTTTTTACAAGGAAGATTTGTGTACATTTGCTCGATTTGTCCAAATCTGATTAATCCAAGCCTTGTCATCAATTTGGACACATCTGAGGATAAAACAAGAAGGGGGTGATCTGATCCCCAAGCCTCCAAAGTCCAAGAATATACAAGTAGCCATGCCAAACCTAAAAGAGCTAAAAAGTGCCAAGACTCCAATTTTGTTTCCAAGCATTCAATGGATGCACCAAGGTGGAATGAACTGAGCCTATTCCAACTAAATTAAGTCCAAGTTTATCTCTGAACCAAAGCTACAAAGCAGGTGCTCTAATCTCAAGTCAATGGCTAGAGGAGACTATAGATTCCATTTGATCACAATTGGCCACAGACCTGTACCAGTTGCCATTCACTATTGATGCCAAAACAAACTTGTTGCACTATAAATAGACCTCATTTGTGATTTTGGTTAATTGATTCAAAAATTAATTTCTCTCTGAATATTTATGTTTTTGAATTGATTCTTTTTCTCAAAATTCACTAAAATGTTTAAATATTTTATTTTGCAATAAAATCCAATTTATATTATTTATTTAATATAGTTTGAAGTTTTGTAATTAATTTCATTTTAATTGTTTTTAAACATTTTTTAATGAAATTCCCACTTTGATCTTTCAAAATCAATTGAATTTTAAACTTTCATATGATTAAACATGATTTTTCAAGATATTTTCCAAAGTGTATAACTTGTTTTTGAATATAATTGATATTTTATCATTTATTATTTAAATTACCTTTGAAAAATGACATTTTTATTTAAAATTAGGGTTCCCTCTTGATTTTAAATTTTCAAACACTTTTGGGCCTCTAATAGAGTGTAAGACCCAATCCTCTTTTAACCAAAACCATTTTGGGCCTTAGACATTGTATAAGTCCCTCTGCGTTAAAAGAATCTCGGCGTGATCGCCATTTCAAAAGAAAAATCATTTAGGCCTCCCCTCGTGTTATAAGTCCCATCGTTAGTCATTTTCAAACGTCTTTGGGCCTCTAATAGAGTGTAAGACCCAATCCCTCTTTGAACCCAAAATAACTTGGGCCTCAGTTATTGTATAAGACCCATTGTGATTTCAAAAATCTTGGCGCGATCGCCACTTTCAAAGCATTTTCATCTGGGCCTACCCTTGTGTTGTAAGTCCCATTTCTTTTCTTTTAAATCTTTTTGGGCCTGTCCTTGAGTTGTAAGACCCATCCCTTTGTACAGTAAATCTTTTTTGGGCCTCAATCGTTGTATAAGTCCCGATACGATCTTCAAAACAATGGTGCGATCACTGTTAAACGTTGGGCCTTTCTTTGAGTATAAGCCCCAAAAATCTTTTCACAAACAACTTTCTTTTGATTTAAATTCAAATATGCATGTTGTTATCAAAACTTTCTTTAATTTATTTGAATAACTAACAATACAGCATGGAAGCTTGCTCGCCTGTAAGTTTTAACAGCTTTCATTTACTCGCTTTCATATAAATATAACTGTATTATGGGAAGCTGCGCACGGTAAGTCTTCTTTCATATCCTTTTAAATACTCGTCATATATCAACTGTATATATACTAGTATAGTTATTTAGATTTTTCCCCGACAACTAGGTCTAGAACTAGGTAAAGCCAATTGGTCACTCTTGAATACAATCAAAACTAGATCCCCAAAGGATTTCCAGATACAATCTTGCCTTCTCTTGGGCTTAAACAATATGGAACAAAGAGAAAGGCAGTATTCTTCATGAACCTTTTCTCAGGCTGTCACTATTAGAGATTGTCAAAGAAATTCTACTCCCCAGAGTTGATCTATTCTCGGTGAATAGCATCTCTTGAGTTTCTTCAAACCTCAGAACTTTCACTAAATGATTTATTCTCAATGAATAGAATTTCTTCAACTTTTTTTGGTTTGGGACCCACGGGCATTCCTAAAAGCATCTCCGCCTCTTCTTGGGCTTTGTACAAGGACCCTCCGGCTTCTTAGAAGTTCTCATGCCTTCTCTTGGGCTTAATAAAAGGACCCTGACGACCTCTTAAAGGTGTAAGACAGAACTTAGTCATCCTTTCTAGAGCATTCTTTCGAGTGTCAGATCACAGACCAATTTAGGGTTGATTCTCATCCCTTAATACACCTGCCTCCTCTTGGGCATCATACAAAAGATAAAACTCTTCCGCACTAGTAGACTTGGACAGTCTAAATCCCCTTGAGTCTCAAAGACATTCTCAAGTTCCCTACAAATATAGGAAAAAACCCTGGTCATTTTGGATAAATCTCCAGCTGAGTTAAAACCCATGGGTTCTAAAACCCCGTCTCTCTCCCAAAAATCCCCAAGCCAGGGTCAGTTTATCATCAGTATAACACTATCCCAAATCAGAACCTCAAGGTATCTGATATCTCAACTCTTCTGGAACCCTCAGCAAGAGTTGATTCCCCACTTGGACCTGCATAGGGATCTCAATAATCCCCAGCAGAAAGTCAGCCTCCTCTTAGGCTTTGTATAATGATCTTTCCTCAACACAGCCAACCTCCTCTTGGGCTTTGTACAAATGATTCTCCCCAGCGGAGCTAACCTTTTCGGACTCTCTTGTTGAGTCAATCAACTTTTCAGACTCTCTTGTTGAGTCAATCAACTTTTCAGACTCTCTTGTTGAGTCAACCCTTTTAGCCTCAATCTTGGGCTTTGTACAAGACAGATAAAGTCACTCTCTTGTTGAGTCAATCTTTTCCAGCCTCCTCGTAGGCCTGGTATAAGGATTTCCCCTAGCAAAATTCAGATTCCTCTTAAGTATGATGATTTCTCCAGCTTGTTCAGCCATAATCCTGGGCTTTGTACAGGACAGATAAAAGCACTCTCTTGTTGAGTCGAACCCCTTTAGCCTCAATCTTGGGCTTTGTACAAGACATAAATCTTCCTAACCTTCTCTTAAGCTTGGTAAAAATATCTTCCCTAACGGAGTCAATTCCTCCTAGCCTTCTTTAGGCTTCATTCCCTAAGCTGAGTCAAACTCCTTTCAGCCTCAATCTTGGGCTTTGTACAAGACAGATAATACTCTCCCGCAGAGTCAAACTCAGTTCAGCCTCAATCTTGGGCTTTGTACAAGACACTTAACAAAAATTCTCAGTCGAGTCAGTTAAATTTCCCATTTCAGCCTCAATCTTGGGCTCTGTACAAGACACATACGAACTTCCCCGGCGGAGTCGAAATCTCTTTTTAGCCTCAATCTTGGGCTTTGTACAAGACAGATAGCACATTTTCCCTAGAAAAGTCAAAACTTTTAGCCTCCTCTTAGGCTTTGTATAATGATATCCCCAAAGAGTCTATCTCTTTTTTGCCTCAATCTTGGGCTTTGCACCAGACACATAAACACTCTCTTGTTGAGTCAGTCTTATTTAGCCTCCTCTTAGGCTTTGTATAAGGACTTCCCTAGTGGAGCCAATCAACCTCTTAGCTTCAACCTTGGGCTTTGATCAAGGCACACAAAAATCAACAATCCCCTCCGAGGAAGTCTAATCCCTCTTTAGGGATGACAAATTCTCTCTCAGTCAAACCTTTAGCTTCAATCTTGGGCTTTGAACAAGACACAAATAAATCTTTTAGCTTCAATCTTGGGCTTTGAACAAGACACTAAAATATCTTTTTCCTCCCTTAGAATAAGAGGAATTACGATTGCTCTAATTTCCATGTTTCATTTAAAACGGGAATACGTAGGCATAAGATTGCGAAATCTTAGCGAGCATACTAATCAAAAACTCTAGGTCCAGTAGCTTCACACATCATTCAAAACTTAGGTCTAGTACCTTACCAAAAACATCGGGAAAAACCCGGACATCAATAAAAACTCACTCACTCACTCATATTTCCCAAGAAACTTTCCCAACCCATTAACGGATAAACACCATCAAGTAAAAAGCGAAACCTAAAGCTAATATCTTGTGGATAACCACATATAGGATGGGTAATTGACAACTCCCCATTGTATAACCTGACTCCGGACCCCCCAATCTCTTTAAAGCATTTGTTTAGTTAAACATTCGCGTACAAGGTTAGTTTTAGATAGCTTCCCTTTCCCTTTCAGCTTCACGGGATAAATAAGAAATCAGAAAGTAGCACCCCCTCCTCATTGTGAGGAGAAACCCAAAAACCAGCGATAAGGTGGCCGCGTCACCGACAAAAATTGCTCGCTACAGAAAAATGGCGACTCTGCTGGGGAATCATTTTATTTGTTAGGACTAGGATTATAGCTCTTAAGAGGTCTAGGATGTTAGTTTTAGGAATAAATATATATATCGCTTTTCCTAATTGATATCTGTGTTTATTTTTCTGCTAATGGGACTGCGGGTGATGCCGCATCTGGAAAGTGAGTGACACCTAAGATAAGTGATGGCATTAGACGGGTAATCTTACAGGGAGTGACTCCCAAATAAGAGGTCCCTGTAGACCATCGAATCAGTGGAGATACCCTTTGCGGATTTAATGTCTAAACGACTTCGGTTGTTGAAAGCAGATTGTTTGATTGTTGTATCCATGAAACTGAGGATTTAGTGGGCTGAGACCATTTTACTATTTTGTAGTGCGGAAGCTATTGGAAATAGTTGTCACGCGATACTACCCTCATTTGAGATTACTCTAAGATACTACAGCTCGCTCGGGTGAACCAGCTTGCTGTTGTTATCCCAAGAGGGGTTAATGATTTTAAGGACAGGTACAAAAATCACCAATACAACCTTTGGGGATGGGTAGAGCCATGACTTCATGACACCGAACCTTTGACCCCATGTTTCTTCTATGTTTTTGTGTCCTGCATTCATGCATTCATTTCATTAAAAAAAATTTAAACAAATAAAAATTTTCTCTTCTAGTCTCTCTCTTTTTCAAATTAAACTAAGACAATGATTGCAAATATCAGAGAGAAAGATTGCGTTAAGGATTTCGGTAGAAGGAAGATTCATGAGTACACCTTCAAGGTTCCAAAACTAGAGGATTTGAGAGGGTTGGCAAGGATGATCACCAACCCTGATGCTTTCAGAGCTAAGTACGGAGGACTGTTGTCTCTGTTAAAGGTCCATGTAATTGAAGGAATCCTGTCTACGCTGATTCAGTTCTACGATCTGGTCTATGACTGTTTCACATTCCCGGATTATCAACTAGCACCAACACTGGAGGAGTACTCTCACCTGACTGATTTACCCATCACTGACCAAGCTCCCTTTTCCGGACTGGAAGAAATTCCAAAGGATCAAACCATTGCAAGAGTTATTTATTTGGACGAGTCAGAAATCAGGACTCACATAACCATTAAGGGTGGAATCCAAGGTTTACCAGCCAAGTTTTTGGTAAAGAAAGCTCTGTACTTTGCTAGTATAGGTAACGTGACTGCTTTCGAGAGCATCTTTGTTTTGCTCACCTACGGGTTATTTCTGTTTCCCAACATTGATGACTTCGTTGATATCAACGCCATTAGGATTTTTCTTATTGGAAACCCTGTACCGACCTTGCTCGCAGATGCTTATCATTCTGTACACTTTAGGAATTTGTATAGCGGAGGAATGATCACATGTTGTGTACCCTACTATACAAATGGTTCACTTCCCATTTACCTAAGTCTGCTGCATTTCGGGATCATAAGAGTACTTTATGTTGGTCGTAGAGAATCATGTCTCTTACTAACTCCGCCATAGATTAGTACAATCGGATCTATGATGGGATAAGAATCATTAATCATTATGGAGACTTCCCTAATGTGCCCCTCATAGGAACTAAAGGGGGAGTCAACTATCATCCAGCTTTAGTTCGTCGTCAATTTGGATACCCGATGAGACATGTCCCGCGTAATGTTCATCTGGAAGGTCTTTTCTTCAAGGAAGGAGAAAATGAAAGAGCACTAAAGACAGAAATAGTGCATGCCTGGAAATACATTCACAGGAAAGAAAGAGAGTCTCCAGGGAAACCAGATTGTGTCTCTATAGAACCTTATCTCCACTGGGTACAAACTAGAGCTCTCAAGCTGAGGATGCCTTACCCTCGTCAAGAAGTTCTTCCGTTAAAGGAATTTGTCCTTTATTTTATGTGTGATACGGAAAAACTCCAGGTCACTCTCAGCAAAGTTCAACAGGAGAAGAAGTCTTAGAAGAACAAGTACCATATTCGCAGTGTGGAGTGTAACAAAATACAGCAACTGTTAAAAGAAAAAGATGCTCTGATCGAGATTTTAGAGCAACATGCTGTAGAAAATCAAGAAGACCAAAGGAATTTGCTCACTCCTTTCACTTGGCAAAGAAATGACAACCTGACAACGGCTCAAGAGCCCCGGTCAAAGAAAAGGAAGATACAAGAACCAGCACCTGAGCTCTCCTCAAAGAGGACTCGGGATCCATAAGTTTAGACATTTCCTTTTACAGCACTTTGTAAATAACTGTATTTCCATTTCCGCAATCGTTGAATTCAATGAAACGGGGTTCCCCACTGTATGATATTTGCAATCCAATTGTTGATGTTTCTTTTGATTAAAAAAAATTAATTAATATAATCAATGCATATCATTCATCATTCTCACATAACACATTCTTCTTACCTACGAATCTCACGTTTATGTCTCGATTCTAGAGTCAACCTGTCTCATTCGTACAATACTCGGGCCAATCAAATGAAAATGGATAATCTCGAGGAAGAGAACAGAGAGTTGAGAGAAGAACTCGACGCTCTGAAACAAGATCTGAGGAAACTTCACAATGACATTTAAGCTCTGGCAGCAGTTCAGATACAAAGGAGTGTGATATCAAAGATCGCATCAACACCCATAGTGGAAAAATATGATCCTCGGTATAACACGCCTAAAGATCGTCCCTGGGGCATGCCACTTAACTATATCCCTGATGGATATATTCTGCCGATCACGGAAGATTCGGAAACTGGAGCAGGAACCGTTGGGCTTGAAGGTTACAAACTTTGGGAAAGCGAAGATGCAAGGGGCATGACAGCAAATCCTGAAGGTTACAAACTTTGGGAGAGGGAAGCACCAAGAGTCGCTGTCGTAATAACTATACCACCACCCATGGTACACACTATCCCAGAAGGACAGATCCACATATACCTTCGGGTGGAAACGAAAGTATGTACGACAGAATGAATGAGTTCCAGGAACAATTCCTGGAGATGCAGAAGGAACTGCAAGCCATTTGCGGCCAGGATCTCTTCGGAAAAGACGCCGCAGACCTTTGTTTGGTCCCCAACATGAAAGTTCCGCACAAATTCAAGGTACCCGAATTTGAAAAATACAGGGGTAACTCTTGCCCTCAAAGCCATTTGGTGATGTATGCTTGGAGGATGTCAACTCAGGAAGAGAACCAACAGCTATTGATCCACTATTTCCAATATAGTTTAACCGGTGCTGCACTCAAATGGTACATGGGTTTAAACTACACTAAGATCGTCACTTTCAGGGATCTTGGCGCTGCCTTCGTTCAGCAGTATAAGTATAACCTATACATGGCACCAGACAGAGATCAACTCAGAGCCATGTCGCAGAAGGACAAGGAAACCTTTAAGGAATTTGCTCAGAGATGGCGTGAAATTTCTGCCTAGATTTGTCCACTTCTTGAGGAAAAAGAGATGACAAAGATCTTCTTGAAAACCTTTAGCTCATTTTACTACGACAGAATAGTCGTCAGTGCGCCCAGTGACTTCACTGAGATGGTGGGCATGGGAGTTCGTCTTGAGGAAGTAGTCCGAGAAGGATGTTTAGTAAAAGATGATGGACCATCAAGCAGCACCAAAAGATACGGTAGTGCTCTCCCTAAGAAAAAAGAGCAAGATATTGGCAATATCTCTCTCGGAAAGCAAAGGCGACGATACCAACCAGTAGCAGCTGTAACTTCTGCTATCAACCCTGTGCCTATTCCTACGTATCAACCTCGGGTTGCTCAGAGCCAACCGAATCAACAACAATTTCAGCAAAGGACACAACAGCCTCTTCAGCAGGCTCGTCCTCAATATAACAACAACCGTACAACACGACCACCAGGGTTCGACCTTATACCCATGATGTACGCAGAACTGTTTCCACTATTACTGGTCAAAGGGCACGTTTAAACCAAGGCTCCTCTTGCGATACCGGAAAATCTGCCTTTTTGGTTCAAGGTGGATCAGACTTGCCTTTGTCATCAAGGAGGACTAGGGCATAACATAAAAAACTGTCTCAGCTTCAAATCCGATGTGCAGAAGCTTGTTAGGAACGGGGTCTTATCGTTCAAGGATACAAATCCAAACGTTCAGACGAACCCGTTGTCTCAACACGAGAAAGTTGCGGTAAATTTGATAAAAGAATAGTCTAAGCACAGCTATCAAATTCACGATGTACTCTTATTGGGAACCAACCTGGTCAAGATGCATTGTAGACAAAGTGGATATGGTCATGTACCGTCTCATAACTATCACTAGTGTGATATCTACTTTAAAAATGATCAAGGGTGTTCTGTGGTATAGTCAGCTCTACAAGAACAGGTGGATCTCGGATGGATCCAAGATCACTGAATTCGTGAAGTCTACATGACTTATACGAATTCCAACATCATCCAGAACCACGAAATTATAGCAATGAATGTCAACTTGGTGGCAATGCACTCACGGCAAAGCCAACATTATAATCTGCCACAGCACGATTACGATTCCTGTTCGATTTGCTTGGTAAATAATCAGGGATGCTCTTTTGTACAAGAGGCCCTCCAGCGTCAGATGGATCTTGGATAGATTCAGGATTATCGTGATATAAGTCATTACCAAGTGAATATGATTCAAATCTTTGATAATCGCTTGATGAATACCAGCTTGGTGGAATTATACGCTACACAAGTCCAGCTCGGAGTGACCAAGGATGTGCACTCGCTCAAAGGACACTGCAACACTTGTTGAACCACTGGTGGCTTCCGATCTATCTAGATGAAGACACACAACAATTCAGCATGACTAATGGGAACCCTACTAGGCATCAAAGTCAAGATGTTAGATCAATGGAAAAAGATCTAGTGAGGTTACACTGCATACAAAGCGGACGTGGCCGGGTGCCACCACACAACTATGCGTGCTGTAGAGTTTGCTCAGAGAATAATCAAGGATGCTACCTCGTGCGAGTACCCCTTCAAGGTCAGTTGGACCATAAGGAGATTCAACCATGTTCAAGCTCTGGTTCAATTAATATAATGTCAGACTATCATCCTAATCAAGGCAAAGATGTTGTCTTAATCCCTAAACGAGAAATGGCCAAAGATGTGTGTGCCATAATCCCTTTACTCCATGAATCAAGAGTTCCTCTCGATGGTGGAAGGATTCTCAACCTTGAACCAATTGAGGCCGGCTATGATAGTCAGAAAAATCAAAAGGCTCCCATAGTTATTTATCTGCCGGGACTAGTACCGTACAAGTCCGATAAGGCTATCCTTTACAAATACGGTGCAACAACAATTGAGAATGGAAAGGAAACTCCATTACCCTCCGTCGTGAATATTGCAGACATCAATCGAGTAACACGGAGCGGTCGGATCTTCAACCGAGGAGTTGGAGAACCCAGTAAAGAAAAGGAACCTCAAACAGAAGTTCCTAATCAACCAGTCGGTCAATCCAGTGGTCCCGACCTTTCAAAGAACAATGATGAGATGCTGAAGCTCATCCAGAAGAGTGAATACAACATTGTTGATCAACTGTTGTAAACTCCTCCCAAAATCTCTGTGCTTTCTCTTTTACTCGGTTCTGAGGCTCACAGGGAAGCTCTACAGAAAGTCTTAGAGCAGGCCTTTGTGGAACAGGATGTGACAATAAGACAATTCGACAGCATCATCTCCAACATCACTTCCTGCAACAACTTGGGATTTAGTGATGAAGAATTGCTGGAAGAGGGCCAAAATCATAACATGGCACTCAACATTACAGTCAACTTCCAGGACGATGCTTTAGCCAGCGTATTGGTAGACACCGAATCAGCTCTAAATGTTATGCCAAAGTCTACTCTAATGTGATTATCATTTCAAGGATCTCCGATGAGAGGCAGTGAGGTCATCATCAAAGCATTTGACGGATCCCAAAAAATAGTTATCGGCAAAGTCGACCTTTCAATAACTATAGGTCCTCACACTTTCCAAGTCACTTTCCAGGTCATGGACATCCGGGCGGCATACATCTGTTTGTTAGGAAGACCTTGGATACACGAGGTTGGGGCAGTCACTTCGACACTTCACCAGAAGCTAAAGTTCGTCAAGAATGACCAACTAGTCATAGTCTACGGAGATCAAGCCTTGATCGTGAGCAACTTATCATCGTCCAATTGTGCAGAACCAGAGGAGGTTGTTGGAACCCAGTTCCAGGCACTTTCGGTGAGCAATAACAACCAATCAGAAAAAGGAACGATGATTTCCTCATACAAAGATGCTCTCGAAGTAATCAAAGGTAACAATGTAAAAGGATGGGGACATCTTGTCATTCCTACAGACAACAAGACAAAGAATGGTCTTGGTTTTTCTTCAAACTGTACCCAGACTGCTACTAACGATGAAAGTCTTTATTCCATTCAGAACTTCTTCCACAATGGAGGTTTCCTTTGCCCAGTATCTCAAGAAGTCCATACCATCAACCAGGGTGACTCCTCCGATACAGATGAAGAGTGGAAGTCCTATCTTAATGAGGATGGTTATATGTCTCTGGAATAGGTGCCTACACCACTTTTCTATCCCGCACAGAGTCCGAGATATATACCGAGGTCAGATGTCAAAATGATATACGGAGATTGCGATCCGAAAGGATTTCGTGCTCCACCAAACTCATTAGAGGAGGACACTATGATGAAAGACAACTTTGACCACGACTATTATGGCCCAAAGGATGGTCTTCCTATCTGGTAGCCGTACCCAGGAGACTTGGGGAAAAAGAGTCAGCCCAACGATACATATCAGCTAAGCATCATTGAAAAGAATACCTGCATCCCCACCAAATCATGGGATCATTACTCAAGGCATTCAGAAAACATCCAGTACAACGATGAAATTGCCTAGAACGCTGGACAAGAGTTCCTTAACTATGCCTTTCCTGAGGTCAACGTCATCGAGAGGGATGACTCCTCCGGTTCCAAAGAGGTGTGGGACACCTTAGACAACCAAGTGGCAAATACAACTTCATGGTCAAGTACACCGCTCCTGAAAGTTCTCGTATCAGGCTCGAAGATATCCAGCCAACTGGATGGGGAGATCTGCCTGAGAGTGAACACACTGTACAAGATATAACAGAAGAATCCTCCTACGACAACTCTGCCTGGGAGACATATTCCAATGATCTAGCTCCACCATAAATCAACGTTATTTCTGAAGACAAACCAAGAAGGAAGGTACCAGACTTTCTGATTCACCGAGGAGTTCGCCGCCAATGGGTTGTTGTCAATGTTCCGAAAGTCGTTCATAAGTCTAAGTAATTTCCGACTTTATCTTAACCTTTCACCCTGCCCAGGTGAAATGGATATTTTGATAGGGCTCACTTTCTGTAAATATACCTCTTCGCTTTGCCCAAAGCGACAGAGTTTTGTTTTATAGGGCTGTAGTTTCAAGAATCGACAAAATCATGAATAAAGTAACGTCGTTCTGTAATTTCCGCATTTATTGTTGTTTTCTCTTTTTGCTTTTTCACAAAATGGTAATCCTAAAAACAACTCAAATAATAAAAACAAGCAGTTTTCAAAAAATTACACTACACGCACTCTTGCATTTCTCTCTATCTCTTCTAAAAAACAATCATCACGTCATGCGGATTGCTTGTTTTAAACCCCATTGAAACATACGATCCAATGCCTTCTCCCAACTTTGAATTCTCGGTATTTGAGGCTGAAGAAGAAAATGATGAAGAAATTCCATAAGAGATCTCCCGACTACTCAGACAATAGGAAAGGTCCATTGAACCTCACAAAGAGCCGTTGGAAACGGTCAACTTGGGTTCAGAAGAAGAAAGAAAAGAAGTCAAGATTAGGGCACTGCTCAGTCCAAATATCAAAGAAGGCCTGATAAAACTTCTCAAAGATTTTCCTAATGTATTCGCTTGGTCCTATCAGGACATGCCAGGGTTGGATACCAGCATCGTGGAACATCATCTACCGTTAAGATCAGAATGTCTTCCAGTAAAACAAAGGTTGAAACGGACTCATCTGGACATGGCCATCAAAATCAAAGAGGAAGTATAGAAACAGATTGACGCGGGTTTTCTCGCCACATCTGAATATCCTCAATAGTTAGCCAACATAGTATCAGTTCTGAAAAAGGACGGAAAGGTCAGAATGTGTGTAGACTACAGGGATCTGAACAAAGCCAGTCCGAAGGATAACTTTCCCTTACCACACATAGACATGCTGGTTGACAGTACAACAAAGTTCAAAGTATTCTCCTTCATGGATGGATTCTCGGCCTATAATCAAATCAAAATGGAACCGAAAGACATGGAGAAAACTTCGTTCATCACCCCGTGGGGCACTTTTTGCTACAAGGTAATGTTGTTCGGTTTTAAGAACGCCGAGGCGACCTATCAAAGGGCCATGACTACTCTGTTTCATAACATGATACACAAAGAAATCAAAGTGTATGTCGATGATATGATTGCCAAATATAAAATAAAAGACGAGCATGTGACCCACCTGTCAAAACTATTCGAGCGTCTGAGAAAGTAAAAACTCCGCTTGAATCCCAATAAGTGCACATTCGGTGTTCGTTCAGGGAAACCTTTAGGGTTCATCGTCAGCCATAAAGGAATTGAGGTTGATCCGGACAAGGTCAAGGCCATTCAAGAAATGCCTTCTCCAAAGACTGAAAAACAAGTCAGGGGATTCCTGGGACATTTGAATTACATTTCCAGATTCATATTCCTCATGACCGCGACATGTGCACCAATCTTCAAATTACTCAAAAAGAATCAGGACTGCGTTTGGACAGAAGACTGCCAAACCGCCTTCGACAGTATCAAGGAATACCTTTTGAATCCACCAATTCTATCACCTCCAGTGGAGGGAAGACCACTGATTATCTATTTAATAGTCTTGGAAGACTCCATGGGTTGTGTACTAGGCCAACAAGACGAAACCAAAAGGAAAGAGTCTGCCATCTACTACTTGAGCTAGAAATTTACCGACTGCGAGACTCGGTACACTATGCTTGAGAAAACTTGTTGCGCTCTGGCTTGGGCAGCCAAACGTCTCCGCCAGTACATGATTTGTCATACTACTTGGTTAATCTCCGAAATGGATCCAATCAAGTACGTCTTTGAAAATCTTGCTCTCACGGGAAGGATTGCTCGTTGGCAGATGTTGTTATCAGAATACGACATTGACTACCATGCTCAGAAAGTCGTCAAAGGAAGTGTTTTAGCCGATCATTTGGCTCATCAACCAATTGACGATCAGGAATCAGTCGGATTTGACTTCCCAGACGAAGATGTTATGTACTTGAAAATGAAAGACTACAATGAACCGCTACCCAGTGAAGGGCCAGAACCAGGTTCCCAATGGGGGCTTATCTTTGACGGAGCTATTAATCATTATGGAAACGGAATTGGGTCAATCATCATAACACCTCAGGGTACCCATATTTCTTTCACTACCAGACTGACATTTAAGTGTACAAACAACGAGGCCGAATACGAAGCTTGTATCATGGATCTCGAAGAAGCAATTGATTTAAGGATTAAGAACTTGGATGTATATGGCGACTCTGCCCTAGTTATCAATCAGATCAAAGGAGATTGGAACACCTACCAATCAGGATTGATTCCTTATAAAGATTATGCAAGAAGGTTGTTATCATTCTTCAACAGAATCGAGTTTCATTACATCCCTCTTGAAGAGAATCACATGGCTGATGCATTAGCCACTCTCTCTTCCATGATTAGTGTAGGTCAATGGAACGATGTACCTAATATTGACATAATTCGGCTAGAAAGGCCCGCTTACGTCTTCACGATTGAAGCAGTCATAGACGACAAACCATGGTATCACAATATCAAATGCTTCCTTCAGAAACAAGAGTACCCACCTGGGGCATCCAGAAAAGACAGAAAGACCCTCAGAAGGCTGGCTGGAAACTCCTTCCTGAGCGGTGATACACTCTATAAGAGAAACTTTGACATGGTCTTGCTCCGATGCATAGACATACCAGAAGCAAACATGCTGATAAAAGAAATTCATGAAGGATCCTTTGGCACTCATGCCAACGGACACACAATGGCGAGAAAAATTCTGAGAGCATGGTACTATTGGTTGACCATGGAATCCGATTGCTACAAGTACATGAGGAAGTGTCACAAGTATCAGATATACTCAGACAAAATCCATGTACCGCCTACACATCTCAAAGTTCTCTCTTCCCCATGGCCTTTTTCCATATGGGGAATCGACATGATTGGTATGATCGAACCCAGAGCTTCAAACGGACATCGGTTCATTCTGGTCGCCATTAACTACTTCACCAAGTGGGTCGAAGCAGCGTCATACGCCAATGTAACCTGACAAGTCGTGATCCACTTTATCAAGAACAATCTCATCTGCCGTTATGGTGTTCCAAGCTAGATCATTACTGATAATGGATCCAACTTGAACAACAAGATGATGAAAGAGTTGTGCGCTGAGTTCAAAATCGAACACCATAACTCATCTCCCTACCGACCCAAGAAGATCGTTCAAAATATGGTTGTAACCTATCGAGACTGGCACAAGATGTTACCCTTTGCTCTTCACGGTTATCACACGTCTGTCCGCACTTCAACAGGGGCAGCCCTTTTCTCTCTAGTATATGGTATGGAGGTAGTGCTCCCCATAGAAGTAGAAATCCCATCAATCAGGGTATTGATGGAAGCTAAGCTAACAGAAGCTGAATGGTGTCAAAGCAGGCACGATGAATTAAATCTGATCGAAGAAAAGCGAATAAAGGCACTATGACATGGTCAGTTGTATCAGCAAAGAATGAAGAAAGTGTTCGACCAAAAGGTCCGACCTCGCATCTTCAGTTTGATTTAGGTCAAGGACTTGATTTCATAGAGGATCGCACAGTTTGGAATTCATCTGATAAAAAGTCAACTGTGCACAAAAGTCAAAGTTTGACTTTTTGATATTTTTCACAATTATGGTTCATTAACCCTAAAATGATGTTAATGTGTGATTTGAATCAACATTCATAAAGAAAAACCAAAGAAAGTGGGATAACTTGTAAAAGGGGTAACCATAAAAACTTAGAATTTTTCTAAGTTATGGAATAAAGTGGCTAGGGTGCCAACTTCCAAGGATCATAACTTGAGATCCAAGCAACCATTTTGGATTATCCAAAGATGGATTTGTAGCTCTCATGGCATACTTTAAAAGCTTCAACTACACCTCATTCCAATTCCTCATTCCAATCTGCCTTGCTGCAAGCTGTCATGGCAAGGCAGATTTGTGCATTTTGCTCGATTTGAGCAAATTTTGCAAATGACAAACAAGTTTATCCATCTGAACACCTCAGGGGGAGACCAAGAAGGGACAAACACTGATCCATTAGCCTCCCAAGTCCTTGGAACCAAAAGTAGCATATCAAACCTAGAAATGCCTAAAAGAGGGACAAGACTCCAATTTTGGTTTGGAGCATTTAATTGATGCACCAAGGTAGCATGGACTGAGCCCTTTCCAATTGAATTCAGTCAATACTTATCCAAGAACTAGGGAACCAGCAACCTGTGCTCTAACCTCTAGTCAATGGCTAGAGGAGACTTGGATTCCTATTGATCAACTTTGGCCAAACCTCTGCTGCAGTTGCCATTCACTATTGCAGCCAAAACAAACTTGCTCTACTATAAATAGAGCTCATTTGTGCTCAATTTTAGTACACCAAAGCACTACAACACTTGTTTTCCTCCAAATATAATTCTCTAGGGAAAAATACCTTCTTTAGCAAGGTAACTCTGAGTTTTTGAGTCAGAGAGCATTTCCACCACAACTCATGATCCAAACACATTCAATATGTCATATTTAAGCTGTCCAAACTCTCACAAGTGACCTGTAACACCAAAATCACAAAGTCCCCTCTCAAAACCTCAAAATAGGACTTTTTGCATTTTTCAAGCCATGTCTTGATTCAGTCACTTTCAAAACCAGATAAAGCCTCAAACACACTCCAAATATCATCCTTGAACTATCCCAAATGGTTCCACACATCTGGAACATCATTTGAGAGAGTTGTTATTTTGGCCACTTTTGCCCCTTTTGCAAGAAAGGGCCAATTTCCATTCCTGAGGTTTCCAGCTGATTCCAATCATCCTAAAAGCTTCTAAGGGATCATTTGAGACTGTTCAAAGCATCAAAACATTTTTGGAACAAAGCACTTGACAGATTGCCCAAAAAGCTCCTAAAGAAGTAAACATCTCAACTTGAACTTTTTAAAATATGCAATGCTTTGAGGTCCACTGATCATGCACATCTCATACATGTTATATGTGTTGTGCTTGAACCAATTCATCATGTAATTCATGCCTATAACAAGGGATATCACAGAAAATGCAAATCATGGTCTATTTCAAAACCACTATCGGGTTTTGAGGAGATTGATTTTCTGGAAAAACCACCACCACCATTGGATTCCTTGTGAAATTCTACGCCAGATGCATATAAATTTTGTCTCCATCCATGGAGAAATGAAGAAGTTATGACCTTCACGTTTCTGACCAAAAATTTTGCCTTGCCTTGCCTTGGCCAGGCCAAGAACAAGGCAAGCCTTGTATATTTATGGCTGGGGTTTGATACACGGATGTATCACCACCCCAGTGGTAAGGCGCGCATGCTGCACACAAGAGGTCTGGGGTTCGAATCCCCCTCGCCCCAAACCCCTTTTTAATGGTTTTTTTCACTTTTTTTATTATTTTTCATATTATTTTTAATTATTTGAAAAATTAATAACTTCCTCAATTTTAATTATTTTTTATTGGTTCTTTTTGCAAAAAATCACAAAAAATGTTGAAATATTTTATTCCACAAAAAAATCAAATTTATATTAGTTATTTAATATAATTAGTATTTTTGTGAATAAATTCATTTTTAATTATTTTTAAACATTTAAAAGTGAATGTTTATTTTGAAAATCAAAACCAAATGAGTTCTAAATTATCTTGTGATAAAAACCTCATTTTTCAAACCTTAAGTAAAAATCACAAGTGGTTTATTCAAATTTATTTGGTATTTTTATCATTTTAATTGATTTTCTTTAAATATTTACTTTTAAAGGAAAACAAAATTAGGGTTTCTTTGATTTTCACCCTCACAAATATTTTTAAAAACTCTTTGGGCCTCTAATAGAGTGTAAGACTCAACCCCTTTGTAAATACGGCACCTTTTGGGCCTCCGTCATCGTATAAGACCCACTGTGTTTTCAAACCTCAGCGCGGTCGCCAATTTGCAAACAAATAATCATCTGGGCCTCCCCTCGGGTTGTAAGCCCCACCTTTTAAAAAACTCTTTGGGCCTCTAAAAGAGTGTAAGACCCAACCCCGTTTTTTAAAACCAAAATGATTTGGGCCTCAGATGTTGTATAAGACCCACTGTGTTTTAAAAAACCTCGACGCGATTGCCGTTTTCAAACAAATAACCTTGGGCTTCTCCTTGAGTTGTAAGTCCCATCCCTTGTACAAAAATAAATCCTTGAGCCTCTAATAGAGTGTAAGACCCATCCCCTTTGTACATAAAAACTTTTTGGGCCTCACGTATTGTATATGTCCCTCTGTACAATTTTTTAAACAACAGTGCAATCATCGTTAAAACTTGGGCCTCTCCTTGAGCTGTAAGCCCCAACAATCTTTTCAAAGCACTTTCTCCTTTGATTTTGAATTCAAATATATGTTGTTATCAAAACTTTCTTTGTTGAACAACTAACCAAACAGCATGGAAGCTCTACAACGGGTAAGTGTTTATCCGCTTTCATCTACCGCTTTCATATGTATATAATTGTATTGTGGGGCTGCTTCATTGTAAGTCTTCTTTCACATCCTTTTATATACTCGTCACATATCAACTGTGTAATACTAGTATAGTTATTTAGACTTTTCCTAGGCAACTACGTCTAGAACTAGGTAAAGCCATGTTGGTCACTCTTAAATACAAACAAAACTAGATCCCCCGTAGGATTCCAGATACAGTCCTCCCTCCTCTTGGGGTTAAACAATATGGAACAAAGAGAAAGGTAATATTCTCGGTGAACCTTTTCTCAAACTATCACCCTTTGAAATTGTCAAAGAAACTCTAACTCCCCAGAGATGATCTTTTCTCCGTGAATGGCATCTCTTGAGTTTCTTCCAAATCCTCTAACTTTCCTGGAATGATCTCTTCTTGGTGAATTTCATTTCTTGAACTTCTCTTGGTTTGGGGACCCACGGGCTTCCTAAAAGCATCCCCGCCTCATCTTGGGCATTGTACAAGGACCCTTCGGCTTCTTAGAAGTTCTCATGCCTTCTCTTGGGCTTAATACAAGGACCCTGACGACCTCTTAAAGGTATAAGACAGAACTTAGTCATCCTTTGCTAGAGCAGTCTTTCCCGCGTCAAAACTCCGACCATTTTAGGGTTGATACTCATCCCATAATGCCCGTGCCTCCTCTTGGGCATTGTACAAAAGATAAAACTCCAGACTCGGATAGTCTAAGATCCTTGAGTCTCATAGACATTCTCAAGTTCCTTTCAAACATAGGAAGAAACTCTGGTCTCTCTCATGAGAGTTCCCCACACTTGGACCCGCTTCAGGATCTCCAGAATCCACAGCGGTAAGGTAGCCTCCTCTTGGGCTTGGTACAAATAATGTTCCCCACCGGAGCTAACCTTTTCAGACTCTCTTGTTGAGTCACCTCCCCTTTAGCCTCCATCTCGGGCTTCATACGAGATAGAAAATCACTCTCTTGCTGAGTATAAAAGACTCTCTTGTTGAGTCAATCCATTTTAGCCTTCGTCTTGGGCTTTGTACAAGACATATAAGTCACTCTCTTGTTGAGTATAAAAAGACTCTCTTGTTGAGTCAATCCCCTTTTTAGCCCCGGTCTTGGGCTTTGTACAAGACATATAAAGCACTCTCTTGTTGAGTATAAAAGACTCTCTTGTTGAGTCAATTTCCTTTTAGCCTCCATCTCGGGCTTCGTACGAGACAGAAACACACTCTCTTGTTGAGTATAAAAGACTCTCTTGTTGAGTCAACAACCTTTTTAGCCTCCGTCTTGGGCTTTGTGCAAGACACCTATAAATCACTCTCTTGTTGAGCATAAAGGACTCTCTTGTTGAGTCAATCAACCTTCAGACTCTCTTGTTGAGTCAATCACATGTTCAAGACTCTCTTGTCGATTCAACTCTTTTAGCCTCCGTCTTGGGCTTTGTACAAGACACGCACAAAAGCACTCTCTTGTTGAGTCAAACTCATTTCAGCCTCCATCTTGGGCTTTATACAAGATATGTTCTCCCCAACGGAGTCAAAATCCCTTTTAGCCTCAATCTTGGGCTTTGTACAAGACAAAAAGAACATTTTCCCCGGAAAAGTCAAACTTCCCGCCTCCTCTTAGGTTTTGTATAAAGAAAACCCCCGGTTGAGTCAATCAACCTTTTAGCATCAAACTTGTGCTTTGATCAGGGCACACAAAAATCAACAATTCCCTCAGAGGAAGTCCAATCCCTCTTTAGAGATGACAAGTTCTCTCTCAGTCAAACCTTTAGCTTCAATCTTGGGCTTTGAACAAGACACAACAAAAAAACCCTTTAGCTTCATATCTTGGGCTTTGAACAAAATACAAATCACCTTTAGGTTCAATCTTGGGCTTTGAACAAGACACCAAAACATCTCTTTCCTCCCATAGAATAGGAGGAACTACGATCGCGCTGATTTCCCTGTTTCGTTAAATGGGAATGCTTAGGCATAAGATTGCAAAATCTTAGCGAGCATACTGTAGCACCCCAAAATTTGCTCTCCTACTTTTAGTACTAACTGCCTTATGTTTCTTTTTCGTTTGCATTATCATTAGGTCATATTTTTGTATAATTTCATTTGCATTGGTCTTCTAAGACATGGGATCAGGAGTTTCTCCGAATTAGGGTTTCTATTTGCCCTGAGGTACTTCAATTCAAGTTTGATAGAGGTTTTAGTTCTGATTGTCCATCTACCTCAAGATTTCTCAAGAGGCGTCAGGAGCATTGGTTCCAGGTTAAGGTGTTCAGTTTCAAGTCAGGTGTCATTTATTCAGTTGTAGTCAGGATCAGATGAAAGTTTGACCTCATCTTGGTCAAGCCATCAGGAGTTTTGCTTCAGGATCAAGTTATCTGTGTCGATGGTTTATTTCTCAGGTAGTGCGCGTCCAAGGTCAAGTTGTGTGGTGTGGAGGCCATCAGATCATCAAATGGGGAGTTTAGTTCGATCATCAGGTTCATCATGGCTCATCAGTTCAGACTGTGCTCCTCTGTGGATTTATTTTCCCAGAGATTCTTTCGGACGAACTCAAAGTAATTCGGGGTTTATTTGGTTAGAAGTTCATAAGATGATTAATTCAAATGGTTGTTGCTTCAATTGCAAATCGTTTAGTGGTTCAGGAGATTCATTTTAATTAGAGGATGTTGGAAGAAGTTCGAGTGTGGTTTCTGGATTAAAGTCAGTCAAGGTGTTCATCAGTGGAAATATCGGTGGAGGGTTTATACAAGTCATTTTTCACATCCATTTCATTTTAAATTTATAATCCACATTTCTATCCATTTTATTAATTTCCATAATATCCATCTACCAATATCCATATCTAATTTCATTACCCATTTTTTCTAACCATTTACCATAAAATCTCAATCCAATACAAAAATAATTGTTAAGCCCACTTCCTTTTTTTTCCCCTAATGTCCATGTTGCACAAAAAAATAAGAAGGGTTGACCTAACTATAAAAAGAGTGAGGCGCTGATTTTGAGAAGGAGAAAAAGAAGGAGGTCTGCAGCAATGACAAAAGAGTGACGGCGGGGAAATTCTTAAGAGAAAAAAAAAGAGAAAAAAAGTATGAAAAAAGGAAAAGAAAAAAATGGTACAAGCAAGAAGATGGTGATCTCTCGCGATCTACCATCGTTATTCAATTCCCTCCGTCTGTTTCCTCACGGCACCACCACCCAAATAAACTCCTCTGCCGACGCTCCTTCTCCACCCTCACATTATAATTTTCCATTTCACCAACTCACAACAGTTCCTCCGCCGTGGTTTCTATTTTCATCATTTCCGGTGTTGCGAATCCGTCGCGGCTCTCGTCGTCATCACTCCGTGAATCTGCGTTAATCCTCAATTTCACCGCATCGTGAATCAATGAGTCTCTCCGCCGTACATCAACGAATCCTTTCTCCGTTGTTTTCCGTCTTCCACCACATCGTGAAGGAATGCCGCGATTTCCATCTTCACTGCTAACTTCTCCTACAACTTTCGATCTCCCCGTGTTCACCTCCCAATAGACCACTCGCATCCACAACAACAATCCTTTGCAAACTCAGCAAATTCCGTGCAACTCATAATTTGGCGCACTCGATCCGCAGCGTTACCGACATCAACAACATCAGCTCAAAGTCATTGTGAATGCAGCTACAACAGCTCTATCCGATCCAACAACACAATAAGCTTTGAATAACAACAACTAAGCTCGGGTCCTCAACTTGGCTCTGTTTTGTTGTTTTTGAATCGGCGGAGTTTATTATTCTGCTATGTTGTTTGGTACTGTCTGTTTACCGTGCAGGTTGAATTCAATTTCCATAGGGATCGGGACACCGTAGAAACATCGGTTTGATGATCGAGTTGAAGAAATGCCACTGAAATGCTACTGCTGCGTTTGACTTGACAACAACGGTTCAAAGTTCGGTAACGATCCGAGTCGGATTTGCTTTTGTATTAAACTCTTATGCCATTATCGATTTAATTTTGGTAAAGTTCCGTTGTTGATATTGGTGAGTGAATCTCTTGCCTCTTACATATTTTTGTTAAGACTTGTAATGAATTATTAAGAGGTTGTAAATTCTGATTGTTGCAACTCCTTTTGATTTGTGTTGAGTTTGCCTCAATCGGCCACCGTCCTTTCTCGATTGTGCATTTAACTTTCGACTGTTTACCCTCATAATGTTAGTTCCATAGACTCTGTTTGTTTCTGAGCGAACAGTGCGATGCGGTTTTGTTTAAATATGAATATAAAACATGAACCAGAAATTGTGGAGGGCTTATAACTAGCATGAATATAAGGATATTTCTTTGGTTTCAATTTGTGTTGTATTTGTGAGGATGTGCGCTGCGTATTCAATGTTGGAGCGTGCTTGAACAGTAGTTTGGGTGTAAGTTTTGTTTACTGATATCAAGTTGATGCAATTTGGAAATAATGATGAGTGTTTGAGATAGTGGTGGCTTTTGAGAGATATTGAATTTTTATTGTGTTTTATATATTTCAATTCGTCTCTAATAGGTACTGTGATTTATAATGGATTTCGTTGCCGTAACCATTCCAATGGCAGTTTTGTGTACTCATAATTACTAGCAGTTTTGTGTATTTATAATTACTAATTGGATTTTGGTTTTTTTAGATTGTTGACTTAATTTGATTTTGACTTCATTGTATTTTGGGTATTTGGTTTGGAATTTGTTTTTGATATTTAATTTTGGTTGAAAATTTTGATTAATTCTTGATTAATTTTTCATTATAGCTTTTAGTTAACTACTTTTAACATTTTATATAGATTTTGATTAAAACTTTGGTTAATTAGAATAGAATTTTGATTGAGGCCTATGATTGATTCTTAGTTGATTTTGATTAGAATTTCAATTTACTTTCCTTCATTAAGTTCTTGCTAACTTTTTGGCTCAATTGATTTTGGATGAGATTTGTGCTTTGACACTTGAGATATTTGTGCTTGCTTGATCTTGTTGATGTTTGAAATTGCATATGAATTCTCATTGGTTGCTAAACTCTCCTTGTGCATAAGTTGATTGAATGTAGGAAATGATGCTGATGTATACACCGTTGTTCTGTACATGCATGTTGTTCAATGCTGCTATTGTGTCATGCTGGATATTACATCTGTCCTGTCCTGAAAAAAGAAGCTGTTAAATGTCGCTATTCTGTCATGCTGGATATTACATCTATTCTGTCCTGGAAAAAGAAGCTGTTAAATGCTATTCTTGGTGATTGCTGGAATACACTGTTGTGCTGTGCTGAAGCGCTGTTGTTGATGCTGTTTTTATGCTTGACTACTGAACTTGCTTACTTGATGGAAGTGCCTAATAGCTTAGAGGCTTGAGCTTGTTGTGAGCTTTGAAGAGGCAACGGACCTTCTCCGTTAGGTACTCCTAGAATCTTAATTTTATTTTTCATGCCTCATTCTAGGATTGTATCCATGTTAGAAGCACATTGAGTACATCTGAAGCCCTACCTCGAAGTAGGCTCTGTTTGCGCGTCATGTTTAGTACTTAAGTGCTTTGTACCTCTATTGTGTCAACATGTTGATGATTAAACACGTGTACATACTTGAGTTTTCTTTCTCCTTCTTCTCTTTCACTCTCTTCCTCCCATGGATCTCAAGACTTGTTTAAGTCTTGGATTCTTTCCCTTTAGAGCTACCTAGTCCAACTTAATTATTGATTAAGCTTGGAGTAGGATTAACATTAGGTTTTAGGTAGTCGTCTCTCCTAAGCCTCACTAACCGTAGGTCACCCATGCATGATAACATTAGGACTCTTAGTTTCCCTTTAGAGTTACCTTTGTGTCTTTTCTCTTCTCATCTCAAAATTCTTAAAAACACTTAATAAGGATAAATTGTATTGCGCACGAGCCTTAAGCGTGGGGAATGAGAAATGAGGGGCTTCCTCTCATCTTTATAGAGTGCTTAGCGAGCGTCCTGTCTTGGGACGATGCGTTAAGTATTCGCCCCTATGCCCTAGACTTTGGTGCAATGCAAGTTATGAACAAATTTAAGTCACTTCTGTCCTAAAAAATACAAACAAACTTCAAACCTTTTTGTCCTTCGGGACCGTCAAATTAAAGGCTATTTTCAAAAAGGGCACGTTACTTTCCGTCTGAGTCGCAAACAAGCATCGACCCTAACTGCAGGACGCGAACTTAACGTCGCTCATAAAAAACACAAAAAGAACTTGGTCCGAACTACGTTGACTCTGAATTCCCCATTGCACAAAGGGGGTACGTAGGCCTAGGACGTCGACGTCCTACCGAGTCTGTATTTGCTTTCCCCTCCCCGTCTTAGTATAGCCATAGATGTTAGGATAACTCACCCTTAGATTAGACAACAAGCATGGATCCCATCGAGTATGATGGACGCGTGGGGTGCAAGCACCTTCCCCTCGCGTAACCGACTCCCGAACCCAGGTTATGGTTGCGATGACCATTCCTTTCCCTCTTCCTCAGGTTTATGCGGTGTTCCCTTTCCCTCTCTTGGGATAAATTTACACGGCTGGCGACTCTGTTTTTCTGCGCCACTCTCGCATTTGTACCTGGATGAAAATCCTGGGAGCGACAGCTGGCGACTCTGCTGGGGACTAGTTGACCTATGCTGGTCCATCCCTAAGCGAGTCAATCCTAGCGCCTGTTGTCTTTGTTCTCTTTAGGTGTTTTTGTTTTTGTTTTGCGTTATTTTTTGTATTTTATTTTTATCGCATTTTCTGCATCGCATTTCATTTTTATTACTGTCATACTGTTGTGTTGTACTGGCTGTCTTTGTTTTGCAGGTTGGATGAGTCCGAGAGATAAGCCCAATACCCAGGCTTGAGTATACCCTAGGACTAGAGTGGAAAGTAGTGGGACCTATGTGCCCGCTTGGTACGTTTGTGTGTTCACGAAATTCACAACCAGACAAGGCTATCTTGGGACGCATTCTAACGTGTGTGTCTTGCGCATGTTGGGATGTCGATCTAGAGAGCTGTCGACTCTGGTGACCAATCATTGAGGACTTTAGTGGAAACATCCCTCTTTAGTGGTGACAGTGGCAGACCACATCCTGTGGCAAACCCATTCGCACCCGAGGGCCCGCTTTGGAACTCGCATAGGATGGCCCCTACATTTTGAAGAGAATCAGTGGACGCACTCCTCGATTGATGATAGTACTGTACCCCGAGGGATGAATGTACTATTGTTTCTCGACGTCAGTGCCAAAGCTGAGGACCTTCCGTTTTGGAGAATCAGTTGAGGCCTCCTCGATTGATGATGATGCCAAGCCAGAAATGGTGAACGTATCATCATTTCTCGACCTGAGAGCCCGAGATACTGAACATCCTAGTACCCACATGTGAGAGGGGATGGGTGTTTTCAGGTTTGTAGGTAACCGAAACCTTCAACCTACCCGGTTTTTCTGGATTTCTCATCAATGTTTGATTATCTGGGTTCCTGGTTATCTCAGTGGTTCGGTATTTTGGAGTTCTGGTTTTCTGGGTTGTGGTTCTCGTTCAGTTAACAGCACAACACATCCAGCAGTGTTGCCTTAATCCCATGTGTGCATTTGCATCATCATTTTGCATCCTAACATGTTTATTCATTTGCAGGGTTGCATCCTAACCTTGATTCTGGTTTCTGAAGACTATCGAGGATGAGTACTGAGAAGAAAATAGAATATCATAGGATACAAGTTCCCGTCACTTATTCTGGATCTTGTTCACAAGGTTGTTTCTATGGCAGAACCTGGGGAATTGGCACTTGTGGACTTTGATGACACGCCGTAGTTCTCTTATTAGGATCACCACCAGGCTTGTTGGTTGGGATCCATGATTATTGTGTTCAGACTTATTATCTCGAGCTATGATCGTTGACATCTGGTTTTCCTCCGGTTTTCTTAATATATGAGCAGAAGTCCCGTTCTATCTTATTGTTAAGCTGGAATCAAGGGGTGGATCGCCCTGCGAATTTTTAAACATGTTCATTTGCATTCGCATATTCATAATCATTTTGCATAATCATTTTGCATAACAGGTATTCAAGACTGGTTATTCTTATTTTGATCTGGTTATCTCAGGATTGCAGACTTAAATCCTTAGGTCGTTCAAGAGTTGATCATGGAGCAAGTTCAAGCTGAGTTGAGGGAAATGCGAAGCCAGATGGGGCAATTTGGGGAAGACATGCTCCAGGAACAGAAGATGCTGAGGGAGGAGATCAATCAGATGAAGACTCAGATGGGTTTGATCATGGAGATTTTGAAAACAGTGTCAAAGGAGGGAAACAATCTCGTGCTCGCTTCCACAACAGAGGTTCTCATTCCTCCCATCTCTTTGGGGTCTCCTCTAGACCATGGATTGCCTCGTGGATCCTCTCCACCGTCAGAGCTTTTTCATCAACAACCGTTTCTTGAGGGTCATAATCCAGAAAAGCTTGAAAAGAAGTTTGATCAAATTCCGATGCCATACGCTCCATTGCTCCAGCACTTGCTCAAGTTTCAGTTAATTGAATTGATTGCTGCGGGACCTCCACACACCAAGTTTCGTATGGGTTCCAATGTCCATGATAGGTGTGAATTCCATTCAGGGGTACCTGGTCATAACGTTGAAGATTGTAAGATGCTCAAGTACAAAGTCCAAGAGCTCATTGATTCAGGGGCAATCAAGTTTACATCAGTTGGCACTGGTAAGCAAAGTGATGTTACTCCCAGTGTTGCAAAGGGACTGAGGACTCCCTCTTTTGTCAAAGGATCCACCTCGCGTCAGGGATCTCTTCCATAACCCTTGTTTGTGCCTCAGCCGAGTGCAGAAAGGAAAGTACAGGGCCAGACTGGGCGCCCAAATCAGCACCGACAGCAGAATTATCAGTAACAGGGGCAACCGAGACCAAGAAGGCCCAACAGGATATTTGATCCTATTCCTATCCCTTATAGTCAGTTGTTTGCTCGTCTGCTCGAGAACTCTCTGATTCAAACGAGGAGTACCACGCCGGTACCGTACCATATTCCTCCGGATTATGACATGACTACTAGGTGTGAGTTCCACTCGAGAAGGTTTGGGCATACGATTGATGAGTGTAAGGCATTCCAGCACAAGGTGCAAGACCTGGTAGACTTCGAGATCATTGTATTCACTGAAGATGATATGTACATCAATGGAAGCCTCCTTTCTCAAACAAACACCCAGTCTACAAGTACGTCCAGATAGAATTAAGCTTCCTCAACAACGGCAGTCATCAGTTTCTTTACTGCATTTTCATTTGTAATTTTTCATTTCTCGTTAAAGCATTGTATGCATGTAGAAACTTGTTTGTTTTTAATGACGATCATAATACAATGAGCATGTTTTCCTTGAAGTAATCCATTCGTGTTCACTCTTAAATGTTTATATGCACTGCAATACCAATTTTCTTGTTTAGAACTCTTGAGGGAGGATGACGAAATAAGAACGCAGATTTCTAATGGTACGCTTTTGGATAAAACCCTGTTGAGGATGTACAGGCATTGTTTCAAAGCCCTAAACACTAGAGATATAAGGGAGATAGACCCTCGTTAACCCCTTTGAGCCTTGAAGTAGGAGTTTCTTTCATACGAAAAACCCTCATACTTAACCCAGGGGCAGGGTAGGCGTCAGTTAGTTTGACCAAGCGTTCAAAATTCAAGGAGAGTGTGCATCCGAGGGACCATTACCTTCTATCCCACCGTCAAGAGGTCAAGAAACCACAACGGTTATCCATCAACAACCAAGGAGTGAGGCAGTCACAACCCTTTCAAGCAAGTAAGACAACCATGTCGCACGCTTTGTTCAAAAGGGGGGAATAAAAAAGGAAAAGCCCGCTAAGTCGAAACTTGGAAACAAGCGACTTAGGCAAAAGTCAGGGCATCCCGCTGGACTTCAAAATCGAAAAACGCAGAAGAGTCAGTCCAGGCAAAAATTAGGGATCAAAAAAAAGCAAAAGAAAGAAAAAACGAAAGGCGTTACAACAGAAAATCCTCGATAAGAACAAATTCGTGTGATTACAGACACAAAAGACAAAAAGGGGTGACTGTTATTCCAAAACTCCCTTAGGTGCCAAACCATTAGTGGCATGGATTCTTAAAGATCAATGAACCTTTTGAGAGATGAGCGTTTGTGTCAGATTAACTGAACATAGGACGGGAGAACATCACGAAGAGTGGGTGGGCACCAATAAATCTTGAGCCATAAATCTTTTTCTGAAACCGTGACCCAGACCACGTTGCAACCCTTAAAAGTCCTAATTGAAACAAGGTTTATTCCGAAAGCGTACTTCAACAGGATAACGTTCCTGACTCCTTTGAGTTGTGCTAATAAGGTTTGTTGGTATTGCATGTGCGCATTGTTTTGCCATTCAAAAATCAAGGTCGCATCCCAACTAGTGATTCGTTCACAGGCTTGGCGACACATTTTCAATAAAAACTTCAAGGTTAACATGTTTGTTGCATTAGAATTATCATTCTCATAAATAACTTGTTCTGTTTGCATACATGTACCTAAGCATCAATGCAGCTTACACAGTGAACGTCAGTCAAGAAGCTTGATCCTGCCAAGTTGGGATGCTTGAAAATTCTGAAGGACAATCATATCAAAGGGCGTGCTGCCAAGAGACTCAGTGTAGAGTGGGCTCTCCCCAGTAAGTCGTGTTAAGAGGTAGCCAATCTGGGGCAGTCACGTCGAGAAATCTCTTCGAAATTCAGTTATTCTGGGGCATTCATTCTAAGATCAGGGGCAAAGTCACTTCAGAGCTCATATTGGGGCAGGCCACCTCTAGGGCGTGGGAGATTGTCCACTCCGGAAAAGGGGTAATTGAAAACACCTCCTCAAGGTTCAAGATGCTAAAGCAGAGTATTTTCAAGTCATTACAATCCCTTTCGAGGTAATGTATTTCGTGGGTCATGAAGACTGGGACAGTTATGTTGAGATATGATAAATCTCTCCAAGAGTTTGAAGACCCTGGGGCAGTGCGAACGCCCGATCTTCTATAAAATCCTCTTGAGATGATTAGGCCTGGTGGTCTGGGGCAAGTGAAAAGTTCAAAGAGCCGCTTATGACCATAAAGATAAGTCAGGTTGTAGGGCAACAGGATTGTACATCCCTAGCAGCTTGCTCTCCCCAGCATTGAGATTGCACTTTCCTCAGCATAGCAGACCTTCCCCAGCAGGAGACTTGGGAAGTATTCTCTCCGGATCAAGATGTTATTTCCCCACAGAATCAGGGTGTTCACCTTCCCCATCCAGTCAGGAAGCGTGCTTTCACCAACGATGTCATATTCTAATCCCCAGCAAGGTGGGAGTAAAGTCGTTCTCCCCACCAGCAGGCTAAGTTCAGCAGTATCCCCAAGCAGGACGGTATTATGGAATGTTTTCCCCAAGCAGGATGGTATCATGGGCTGGTATCCCCCAGCAGGTCCTGAGCCCAATTGGATATTAGCAATCCTCAGCAACGAACTTCCGGTTCCATTATTGGCGTTCATTCTTAACTCCCCCAGTAGAGGAGAAATCTCAGGTTTTGGAGGTTACCTTCAGCGAAAGACGGGTGTGGCCCCCGGTTGTTGATCCAAAGAGTCGATCAGTATGACCCTTCTCAGCAGAGTTCCTGGATTCAGAGGACAATATATTTTTGTCATCCCCAGTTGAATTGGTTTTTTCTCTCTGGCATTTATTTTGTTGGAGAGACCCTTTTTGCATATCATAAGCATCCGCATTGCATCCTCAAACACGTAGCATTTCCATTTCATATGGAGCATTACGCCAAATTCAAACATTTGCATTTGAAGCATAAGCCAGGTTTGATACTTTCGTTTACAGTTCTCTTTCTCAGCAGAGATGGCTTAACTCAGGAGATTTTGGAGGGATGCGTTCCTCATACTTGTGCTCCCCGGCAGAGTCTTTTATTTAGACTTATCCATTCCCTAGCGAGATCAATCCCCAGTAAATTTACCTTTTTACACCCGTCTGTGTATTTTTTCGATACCCGTCCGTATTGAATCCTTTTACACCCGTCCGTGTACCTTTTCGATACCCGTCCGTATTGAACTCTTTACACCCGTCCGTGTACCTTTTCGATACCCGTCCGTATTGAACTCTTTACACCCGTACGTGTACTTTTTCGATACCCGTCCGTATTGAATCCTTTTACACCCGTCCGTGTACCTTTTCGATACCCGTCCGTATTGAATCCTTTTACACCCGTCCGTGTATCTTTTCGATACCCGTCCGTATTGAACTCTTTACACCCGTCCGCGTGTCTTTTCGATACCCGTCCGTATTGAACCCTTTTACACTCGTCCGTGTATCTTTTAAGTACCCGTCCGTATTGAACCCTTTTACACCCGTCCGTGTATATTTTCGATGCCCGTCCGTATTGAACCTTTTTACACCAGTCCGTGTATCTTTTCAAAGCCCATCCGTATTGAATCTTTTTACACCCGTCCGTGTATCTTTTCGGTACCCTGTTCGTATCTGATATCTTTGACTCCTTGACACCCGTCCGTGTTTATCCCCAGCGTAGTTAATACTCGTTTGTGTTTATTTCATGACATTCCAATACATTGTTCATATTGGTTTCCAACACTCGTACGTGTTGTGACAAGTGCAGCATTTATTGCTTGTTCCCCAGTGGAGTCGTCCCTCCTTTGAGGATTGCAAATTTCAGGTTTCTTTTGGTATTCAATCCCCGTGAATCCTTTGAACGCATGACATCCATTGCTATCATACCTTCAGGACTAAGTTGATTGAATAGGGCAGCTGTAGCACCCCAAAATTTTCTCTCCTACTTTTAGTACTAACTGCCTTATGTTTCTTTTTCGTTTGCATTATCATTAGGTCATATTTTTGTATAATTTCATTTGCATTGGTCTTCTAAGACATGGGATCAGGAGTTTCTCCGAATTAGGGTTTCTATTTGCCCTGAGGTACTTCCATTCAAGTTTGATAGAGGTTTTAGTTCTCATTGTCCATCTGCCTCAAGATTTCTCAAGAGGCGTCAGGAGCATTGGTTCCAGGTTAAGCTGTTCAGTTTCAAGTCAGGTGTCATTTATTTAGTTATAGTCAGGATCAGATGGAAGTTTGACCTCATCTTGGTCAAGCCATCAGGAGTTTTGCTTCAGGTGCAAGTTATCTGTGTCGATGGTTTATTTCTCAGGCAGTGCGCGTCCAAGGTCAAGTTGTGTGGTGTGGAGGCCATCAGATCATCAAATGGGGAGTTTGGTTCGATCATCAGGTTCATCATGGCTCATCAGTTCAGACTGTGCTCCTCTGTGGATTTATTTTCCCAGAGATTCTTTCAGACGAACTCAAAGTAATTCGGGGTTTATTTGGTGAGAAGTTCATATGATGATTAATTCAAATGGTTGTTGCTTCAATTGCAAATCGTTTAGTGGTTCAGGAGATTCATTTTAATTAGAGGATGTTGGAAGAAGTTCGAGTGTGGTTTCTAGATTAAAGTCAGTCAAGGTGTTCATCAGTGGAAATATCGGTGGAGGGTTTATACAAGTAATTTTTCACATCCATTTCATTTTAAATTTATAATCCACATTTCTATCCATTTTATTAATTTCCATAATATCCATCTACCAATATCCATATCTAATTTCATTACCCATTTTTTCTAACCATTTACCATAAAATCTCAATCCAATACAAAAATAATTGTTAAGCCCACTTCCTTTTTTTTTCCCTAATGTCCATGTTGCACAAAAAAATAAGAAGGGTTGACCTAACTATAAAAAGAGTGAGGCGCTGATTTTGAGAAGGAGAAAAAGAAGGAGGTCTGCAGCAATGACAAAAGAGTGACGGCGGGGAAATTCTTAAGAGAAAAAAAAAAGAGAAAAAAAGTCTGAAAAAAGGAAAAGAAAAAAAACGGTACAAGCAAGAAGATGGTGATCTCTCGCGATCTACCATCGTGATTCAATTCCCTCCGTCTGTTTCCTCACGGCACCACCACCCAAGTAAACTCCTCTGTCGAAGCTTCTTCTCCACCCTCACATTATAATTTTCCATTTCACCAACTCACAACAGTTCCTCCGCCGTGGTTTCTATTTTCATCATTTCCGGTGTTGCGAATCCGTCGCGGCTCTCGTCGTCATCACTCCGTGAATCTGCGTTAATCCTCAACTTCACCGCATCATGAATCAATGAGTCTCTCAGCCGTACATCAACGAATCCTTTCTCCGTTGTTTTCCGTCTTCCACCACATCGTGAAGGAATGCCGCGATTTCCATCTTCACTGCTAACTTCTCCTACAACTGCCGATCGCCCAGTGTTCACCTCCCAATAGACCACTCGCATCCACAACAATAATCCTTTGCAAACTCAGCAAATTCCGAGCAACTCATAATTTGGCGTACTCGATCCGCAGCGTTACCGGCATCAACAACATCAGCTCAAAGTCATTGTGAATGCAGCTACAATAGCTCTATCCGATCCAATAACACAATAAGCTTTGAATAACAACAACTAAGCTCACGTCCTCAACTTGGCTCTATTTTGTTGTTTTCGAATCGGCGGAGTTTATTATTCTGCTATGTTGTTTTGTACTGTCTGTTTACCGTGCAGGTTGAATTCAATTTCCATAGGGATCGGGACACCGTAGAAACATCGGTTTGATGATCGAGTTGAAGAAATGCCACTGAAATGCTACTGCGGCGTTTGGCTTGACAACAACGGTTCAAAGTTCGGTAACGATCCGAGTCGGATTTGCTTTTGTATTAAACTCTTTTGCCATTATCGATTTAATTTTGGTAAAGTTTCGTTGTTGATATTGGTGAGTGAATCTCTTGCCTCTTACATATTTTTGTTAAGACTTGTAATGAATTATTAAGAGGTTGTAAATTCTGATTGTTGCAACTCCTTTTGATTTGTGTTGAGTTTGCCTCAATCGGCCACCGTCCTTTCTCGATTGTGTGTTTAACTTTCGACTGTTTACCCTCATAATGTTAGGTCCATAGACTCTGTTTGTTTCTGAGCGAACAGTGCGATGCGGTTTTGTTTAAATATGAATATCAAACATGAACCATAAATTGTGGAGGGCTTTTAACTAGCATGAATATAAGGATATTTCTTTGGTTTCAATTTGTGTTGTATTTGTGAGTATGTACGCTGCGTATTCAATGTTGGAGCGTGCTTGAACAGTAGTTTGGGTGTAAGTTTTGTTTACTGATATCAAGTTGATGCAATTTGGAAATAATGATGAGTGTTTGAGATAGTGGTGGCTTTTGAGAGATATTGAATTTTTATTGTGTTTTATATATTTCAATTCATCTCTAATAGGTACTGTGATTAATAATGGATTTCGATGCCGTAACCATTCCAATGGCAGTTTTGTGTACTTATAATTACTAGTAGTTTTGTGTATTTATAATTACTAATTGGATTTTGGTTTTTTTAGATTGTTGACTTAATTTGATTTTGACTTCATTGTATTTTGGGTATTTGGTTTGGAATTTGTTTTAGATATTTAATTTTGGTTGACAATTTTGATTAATTCTTGATTAATTTTTCATTATAGCTTTTAGTTAACTACTTTTAACGTTTTATATAGATTTTGATTAAAACTTTGGTTAATTAGAATAGAATTTTGATTGAGGCCTATGATTGATTCTTAGTTGATTTTGATTAGAATTTCAATTTACTTTCCTTCATTAAGTTCTTGCTAACTTTTTGGCTCAATTGATTTTGGATGAGATTTGTGCTTTGACACTTGAGATATTTGTGCTTGCTTGATCTTGTTGATGTTTGAAATTGCATATGAATTCTCATTGGTTGCTAAACTCTCCTTGTGCATAAGTTGATTGAATGTAGGAAATGATGTTGATGTATACACCGCTGTTCTGTACATGCATGTTGTTAAATGCTGCTATTGTGTCATGCTGGATATTACATCTGTCCTGTCCTGAGAAAAGAAGCTGTTAAATGTCGTTATTCTATCATGCTGGATATTACATCTGTTCTGTCCTAGAAAAAGAAGCTGTTAAATGCTATTCTTGGTGATTGCTGGAATACACTGTTGTGCTGTGCTGAAGCGCTGTTGTTGATGCTGTTTTTATGCTTGACTACTGAACTTGCTTACTTGATGGAAGTGCCTAATAGCTTAGAGGCTTGAGCTTGTTGTGAGCTTTGAAGAGGCAACGGACCTTCTCCGTTAGGTACTCCTAGAATCTCAATTTTATTTTTCATGCCTCATTCTAGGATTGTATCCATGTTAGAAGCACATTGAGTACATCTGAAGCCCTACCTCGAAGTAGGCTTTGTTTGCGCGTCATGTTTAGTACTTAAGTGCTTTGTACCTCTATTGTGTCAACATGTTGATGATTGAACACGTGTACATACTTGAGTTTTCTTTCTCCTTCTTCTCTTTCACTCTCTTCCTCCCATGGATCTCAAGACTTGTTTAAGTCTTGGATTCTCTCCCTTTAGAGCTACCTAGTCCAACTTAATTTTTTATTAAGCTTGGAGTAGGATTAGCATTAGGTTTTAGGTAGTCATCTCTCCTAAGCCTCACTAACCGTAGGTCACCCATGCATGATAACATTAGGACTCTTAGTTTCCCTTTAGAGTTACCTTTGTGTCTTTTCTCTTCTCATCTCAAAATTCTTAAAAACACTTAATAAGGATAAATTGTATTGCGCACGAGCCTTAAGCGTGGGGAATGAGAAATGAGGGGCTTCCTGTCATCTTTCTAGAGTGCTTAGCGAGCGTCCTGTACTGGGACGATGCGTTAAGTATTCGCCCCTGTGCCCTAGACTTTGGTGCAATGCAGGTTATGAACAAATTTAAGTCACTTCTGTCCTAAAAAATACAAACAAACTTCAAACCTTTTTTTCCTTCGGGACCGTCAAACTAAAGGCTATTTTCAAAAAGGGTACGTTACTTTCCGTCTGAGTCGTAAACAGGCATCGACCCTAACTGCCGGACGCGAACTTAACGTCGCTCATAAAAAACACAAAAAGAACTTGGTCCGAACTACGTTGACTCTGAATTCCCCATTGCACAAAGGGGGTACGTAGGCCTAGGACGTCGACGTCCTACCAAGTCTATCTTTGCTTTCCCCTCCCCGTCTTAGTACAGCCATAGATGATAGGATAACTCACCCTTAGATTAGACAACAAGCGTGGATCCCATCGAGTACGATGGACGCGTGGGGTGCTAGCACCTTCCCCTCGTGTAACCGACTCCCGAACCCAGGTTATGGTTGCAATGACCATTCCTTTCCCTCTTCCTCAGGTTTATGCGGTGTTCCCTTTCCCTGTCTTGGGATAAATTTACACGGCTGGCGACTCTGTTTTTCCGTGCCACTCTCGCGTTTGTACCTAGATGAAAATCCTAGGAGCGACACATACTAATCAACAACCCAAAATCCAGTACCCTCCATATTTCAACCCAAAAGCACCAAATCCTAACGTCTTACCAAAAACCTCGCAAATAGTCCAGGCATTCTAAATTTAAACAAAATATATCGAAGAAGGGCCCACATCTTAATAGCATCCGTAACCTAACAGACAGCTGTTTAAACTCAGTATGCAAGCAGGGTTAATTGGAGACATCTATTTTCCTACCTTAGTCAGCTCAATAGGATAAAAAATGAATCGAACTGTAGTACCCGAGCGATCGTGATTCAAGACCACAAAAATCGCGCTACAGAAAAATGGCGCCCACCATGGGGCCTTCTTCTCTTTCTTACAATCTTCGGTGGAAACCTTTAAATTCAACCAGATGGTACAAAAATGGCGACTCTGTTGGGGAGTCATTGTCTATATAGGATCATAAGACTAGAGGTCTAGGATGATTAAGACAATATATATATACTGCTTTTCCTAATTGATATTTGTGTTTATTTTTCTGCTAATGGGAATGCGTGTGATGCCGCATGTGGAAAGATTGTGTATACACCTAAGATAGGTGATGTCAATACGGGTAATCTTGCGGGGAGTGAATCCTAGTTAAGAGTCCCCGGTCGACCATCAAACTCAGTGGAGACTCCCTTTGCAGATACATTGCCTATACGACTTCGGTTGTTGAAAGTAGTATGGTCGACTGGGTTATCTGAGAAGCTGAGGTTTTTAGTGGACTGAAACCATTTTATAGTGTGGAAGCTATCGAAAATAGTTGTCACACGATACTACCCTAATCTGAGATCACTATAGGATACATAAGTTCGCTGGCGATCCGCTTGCTGTTGTTATCCCAAGAGGGATAAATGATTCTGCGGACAGGTACAAAAAATCACCAGTATAAACCTTTGGGGGAGGGGGGTAGAGCCTTGACTTCATGACACCGACCCTTTGACCCCATGTTTTCTCTATGTTTTTGTGTGCTGCATTCATACATTCATTTAAAAAACATTCAAAAAACAAAGAAAAATCTTCTCTTCTAGTCTCTCTTTTTCAAATTAAACTAAGACAATGATTGCAAATGTCAGATAAAGAGATTGTGCTAATGGATTTCGGTAGAAGGAAAACTCACAAGTACATCTTCAAGGTTCCAAAACTAGAGGATTTAAGAGGTCTGGCGAGAATGATCACCAACCACGAGGCTTTCAGAGCTAAGTATGGAGGGCTGCTATCTCTGTTAAGGGTCCATGTAATTGAAGGAATCATGTCCACACTAATCCAGTTCTACGATCCGGTCTATCACTATTTCACATTCCCAGATTATCAGCTAGCACCAACGCTGGAGGAGTACTCTCACCTGACTAATTTGCATATTACTGATCAATCTCCCTTTTCTGGACTGGAATAAATTCCAAAAGATCAAACCATTGCAAGAGCAATTTATTTGGACGAGTCAGAGGTCAGGACTCACATGACCACTAAGGGTGACATCCAAGGTTTGCCAGCCCAATTCTTGATAAAGAAAGCCCTGTACTTTGCTAGTATAGGGAACGTGGCCGCTTTCGAGAGCATCATTGTTTTGCTCACCTACGGGTTATTTTTGTTTCCCAACATCGATAACTTTGTAGATATCAATGCCATTAAGGTTTTTCTGATTGGAAACCCTATATTGACCTTGCTCGTAGATGCTTATCATTCTGTACACTTAAGTAATTTGTACAGCGGAGGAATGATCGCATGTTATGTACCCCTGCTATACAAATGGTTCACTTCCCACTTACCCAAGTCTGCTGCATTTTGGGATCAAAATAATACTTTCCGTTGGTTGTAGAGAATCATGTCTCTTACCAACTCTGACATTGATTGCTATAATTGAATCTATGACGGGATCAGAATCATTGACCGTTGTGGAAATTTCCCAAATGTACCCCTTATAGGAACTAAAGGAGGAATTAACTATCATCCAATTTTAGTTCGTCGTCAATTTGGATACCCGATGAGGCATGTCCCGCATAATGCTCATCTGGAAGGTCTTTTCTTCAAGGAAGGAGAAAATGTCAGAGCACTAAAGACTCAAATAGTGCACGCCTGGAAACACGTTCATAGGAAAGGAAGAGAGTCTCTAGGAAAACCAGACTGCGTCTCGGTATAGCCTTATCTCCACTGGGTACAAACTAGAGCTCTCAAGCTGAGTGTGCCTTACCCTCGTTAGGAAGTTCTTCCATTAAGGGACCCTATCCTTTATTTCATGTATGAGACGGAAAAAATTCAGGTTACTTTCAATAAAGTTCAGTAGTAGAAGAGGTCTTGGAGGAACAAGTATCGTATTCTCAATGTGGAGTGCAAGAAAATACAGCAACTATTGAAAGATAAAGATGCTCTGATTGAGATTTTAGAGCAGCATGTCGTGGAAAATCAAGATGACGAAAGGAATTTGCTCACTCCTTTCACTTGGTAAAGGAATGACGACCCGACAACGGCTCAAGAGCCCCGGTCAAAGAAAAGGAAAGTACCAGAACCAGCACTTGAGCTCCCCTCAGAGAGGACTCAGGACCCATTGTCGCTCCCAGGATTTTCATCCAGGTACAAACGTAAAAGTGGCGCGGAACACAGAGTCGCCAGCAATGTATATTTATCCCAAGAGAGGGAAAGGAAACACCGCATAAACCTGAGGAAGAGGGAAAGGAATGGTCATCGCAACCATAGCCTGGGTTCGGGAGTCGGTTACGTGAGGGGAAGGTATTAGCACCCCCACGCGTCCATCGTACTCGATGGGATCCACGCTTGTTGTCTATTCTAAGGGTGAGTTATCCTAACATCTATGGTTGCACTAAAACGGGGAAGGGAAAACAAAGACAGACTCGGTAGGACGTCGTCGTACTAGGCCTACGTACCCCCTTTGTGCAATGGGGAATTCAGAGTCAACATAGTTCGGACCAAGTTCTTTTTGTGTTTTTTATGAGCGACGTTAAGTTCGCGTCCGACAGTTAGGGTCGATGCCTGTTTGCGACTCAGACGGAAAGTAACGTGCCCTTTTTGAAAATAGCCTTTAGTCTGACAATCCCGCAGGATAAAAATGTTTCAAAATTTGTTTGTATTCTTTTAAGACAGAAGTGACTTGAGTTAATTCATAACTCAACTTGAACCAAAGTCTATGACACGGGAATGAATGCGTCGCATGGTCGTCCCCAATGGGACGTATGCTCAACACTCTAGAAGAGAGAAGGGGGACCCCTCAATCTTCATTTCCTATGTTTAAGGCTTGTGTGTAAGGCAAGTTGACCTTATTACGTATCTTAGAAATGTTATGAGATGAGAAGAGGGACTCAAAAGAAAAAAAAAAACACTAAGGGGATTCTATCCTAATGTTATCATGCAAAGATGGCCCTAAGGGGAGGTTTAGGAGGGAGACTATCCTATGGAATTTAGTCCTAATGTTAGCATGCAAAGGATTGAAAGCCTAATGTCTCTCCTACCTCCGACTTAATCAGAAATTAAGCGGAGCTAGGAATCCTAAGGGGATCATGTGAACAAACACAAGTAAACATTAATCAGTTCAATCACAAATAAAATGAAACCTAACACTTACAGGAAAAGAAATGAGACGAAGATGAGAAATAGAGAGTGAGGGTGAACATGGATAGCTATCCACACCCTCAAATAACTTACCTCAGCCCCTGCATAAAAGGTTAGTACAAAACAGACATAAGCTACTATAAGACAAATGAAACCCAAGCAAGCCACAAACCAAAGAGAAATGGTTACAAACCCAAGAAAACTCATCCAAGTCAGAATGTGGATGACCTAACATGTGCCTAAACATGCTATGCAAATGTCACATGAGACATACAAACAAGTACCCAAGCATTAAGAATCAATAGGAGAAGAAGGAAACAAGTAAGTGAAACATATGCAAATATGCAAGATGAAACATGAATTACATATGACATGAATGAATGTAAAGCCTCTAGGTCAGAGACATACATCAAATGAAATGTAAATGGATGATATGGCATGGTATACACAAACCAAACACAAGTCATGCAGAGACATAGGTGAGAAGAAGTGAAAAGATGAGTCAAAAGAGGCTTGTAAATCCAACAGTGAACATGTGCACACAATATGCAACAACCTTACACCAATGACCTATAATTGCTAGCAAATGACCTATAATGATTCAAACAAGACTTAGGAAGTCAAAGAAACAAACCCCAAACAATGGCACCAGTACCTTCTCCAACAAGTAACCAGGCATGATCAAAGATATGCATAAAAGAAGACCTCAAATGAAGAGCAATCAAACAATTAGAAAAACATCTTCTAAAATTACCAAATTAAAAATTAACACGCCTCAACCAGTGGCAAACAACATGTCAAAAGCTCATGCCAAAATTCCCAAGATAGGTCACTCAAACAATTATGCAAATTCAAATGAGAATTATGAACTAACATGCAAAAGAAAGGGACTAAAATGCAATATGAAATGATTTTAAAAATGATAGAAATTTTTTTTAATGAACTTCAATATGCTGATGAAGCAATGCAAAAAGAATGAACTTAAAAGGTTTCATAGACTATGAGAAATAAAATAAACAAGTTAGAGTATGCATGCATGGAACAAATTCAAAAGAAAATAAACAAATAATTACTTCAGATGCTAAAAATAAAATAAAAATAAAAAAATAAAATTTTGGAAAATTTTATAAAACTATAAAAATGTTTCATGAAATTTTTTGGGATTTTTGGGATGCACAAAACTATTTTTAAAAATTAAAAATGAAATACAATGACTAAATGAAAATAAGAATAAAGAAATAAGCATGGGGGTGTGTTTAGCAGCCAATGCAAGTTAGAAATGAACATGGGCTGAAAGAGGGGTGCGAACAGAAGGCCCAAACACTAAAATCCATCAAAAAAAAAAAAAAAAAAAAGGGAACACGTGAACCCAGTCAACACTCAGACTCCATACTCACCTTAGGATCAATCTGACGCTCCATAATCAGTCAACACAATCTCAAAATAAACAAAACCAATGGCCATGATTAAAAAGTGCAACATAATGATGATACACGCACCCACACCAAATTACTCAGAATAAAATAAAAAAACCACGTGACAAGCACATGATATCATTAATGCGTTGTCAATCTAATGGCCAATGGATTCAATCAACGACCCAGATTAAATCATCAAATCAAAAATTAAATAGAATGAATGGCTCAGATTAGAGGTGCGTGGTAGCAAACATGGTAGGGCAGACATACAAACCAAAAAATAAAAACAAAATTTAAATGATGTGGCACAATGTGGACCACACGATCAAGTAAATGGACGGTTGGGATTTCATCCCCTACCTTTGAACCCTAATCTCGCCGGCGATCAAGCCAAACGCCGGAGCCCTAGCTCCGGTCGTCACTTCCGGCCACCTGCAACCAAAAAAATACCAGAACACGCAAACAAATATACCTTCTTGACCAGAATTTCACCAGGATCAATAATATGCCATCAAAAATCACAAACAATGCATCAATAAGGTGATTCGAATGAAACAAAGTTCGGTCCAAAACTTTCAAACTCACGAAACAACCAAATTATACGTCCAAACTCAAAACAAAATATATAGGCATTATCAGTGACAGCCACAAATCATTATGCATGTCAAAAATTTGAGTTTAGAGAGCATGCAAATTATCACTAACCTGAGATCAAGCAATCCGTATCCTTGCTGTTAGCTTCAAACGATGGGTGGTTTGTGCTCTATGGATGCCAAAGATGAAGATTGTGAAGGAAGTTTTTGAGAAACCCTTGTGGCTGATGAGATTCGAAGGAATGAATCTTTAGGGTTCACACTTGAAAATCTCCACAAAATCCCCTCCTCTAACCAGTGCATGAGTAAGCTTAAATATATTAGGTTATTCCACTGATTAGCATTTGGGCCTTGTTAATTCCTCACTTAATGAGTTTTGGGTGATTTTGAAAATTTGCATAATGTGAAATACACCCTCCTCCATGCATCACACCCAAGCATTCTATGATGGATCACTTATTTGTCAATTGCTAATCACACCTGAATTGGATTTGGGCCTTGAGATGTCTTGGTTCATGAGTTTTCAATGATCTTGCAATTTTGCATAATGGGAAATAAGTGATGAATAAGCCATGGATCCACTTGATTCAAAGGCCAAAAATGATCCTTATGGAATGTACTTTGATGTTAGAATGTGCCTTGAAGCAATGGAACCAATTATAGGTCCATATGTCCCAAAATGCAAAAGTTGTGAAAATGGAACCATAAGGAAACCCTAAAAACCACCTTGCCCTCTTTTGATCATAACTTGAGTTTCACAAATGATATGGAGACCATCTAGTACTTGTTAGAAAGGGGAGAAAAAGATCTTTAACTTTCATGTTTGAGAAAAATTCATTTGAAGCTTCCTTGATGATGAAAAGTCAAGCTGAATGTAGTGTAAGAACTTACCCTGAATGGAAACTTTCAAATTATAGGTCATTTCCATATTTAGTAACTTTGTACCAACCCTTGATTCCTGATAAATGGTATGGAACTTGACCCTTTTGAAGAACACCTTCTCCTCTTGAACTGCCTCAGGCACCTTGACCCCATGCTAAGAACCAATGATATGCACACATGATAATGCAAAAAATGAAATGAAACCTAAGTCAGTTAGTACTAAAGTAAGAGAGCAAATTTTGGGGTGCAACAGCTGCCCCTATTCAATCAACTTGGTCCAAAATGTATGATAGCGACGACTTTCATACATTCCAGGATACACGGGGATTGAATACCGAAAGAGCCCGGAAATTTGCTAATGGTGAGGATAACGAAATGGAGCGTGCTGAAGAATAGCGAATACGACCTCAACCGTACCCACAAAGGAAGACTGGCCTCGATCACTCTACACACAAAGAAAATATGAATACGACCTCAACCGCACCCACAAAGGAAGACCTACAGAAAGTGGACTTCGCTGGGGATAAGAAGGTAGACCATCAACTCTGAAGTTGAGGAAAAATGGCATTTGCTCCGAGATTGAGAAAATTTGAAGTAATCAATAACACTGAGGTTGAGGAAGGGTATACGACAACTTTGAAGTTGGGGAAGAAAGGATATTTCATCAACTCTGAGGTCGAGAAAAGGTATTCGACAACTTTGAAGTTGGTGAAGAAAGGATATTTCATCAACTCTGAGGTCGAGAAAAGGTATACAACAACTTTGAAGTTGGGGAAGAAAGGACATTTCATCAAATCTGAGGTCGAGAAAAGGTATACAACAACTTTGAAGTTGGGGAAGAAAGGACATTTCATCAACTCTGAGGTCGAGAAAAGGTATACAACAACTTTGAAGTTGGGGAAGAAAGGACATTTCATCAACTCTGAGGTCGAGAAAAGGTATACGACAACTTTGAAGTTGGGGAAGAAAGGACATTTCATCAACTCTGAGGTCGAGAAAAGGTATACGGCAACTTTGAAGTTGGGGAAGAAAGGACATTTCATCAACTCTGAGGTCGAGAAAAGGTATACGACAACTTTGAAGTTGGGGAAGAAAGGATATTTCATCAACTCTGAGGTCGAGAAAAGGTATACGACAACTTTGAAGTTGGGGAAGAAAGGACATTTCATCAACTCTGAGGTCGAGAAAAGGTATACGACAACTTTGAAGTTGGGGAAGAAAGGATATTTCATCAACTCTGAGGTCGAGAAAAGGTATACGACAACTTTGAAGTTGGGGAAGAAAGGATGTCAACCCGGAGGCTGGGGAATCACTGTGTTGATTGAGGGTTGATCTGGGCTGTCGCACAAGGTATCAAATCTGGCTTATGCTTCGATGCATGTTTGAATTTTCTTTCTATGGCATAATGCTCCATACGAAATGGAAATGCTACGCATTTTGAGGATGCAATGCAATGATGATTACTATATGCAAGAATGAGAGGACACTCCACCGGGGAATGCGCAGAGTAGAACAAGCAGACTTCACTGAGGAAGGGATCACCACTATCTGATCTCCCGTGGGGAGATAACCAACTATACCACCAATAACCACTGGTGACGTAAACTCTGTAGGGGAACTGCAAGCTGAATTGCAAACTCTGTCGGGGAGATGCCAATGAAGATTGGACTTTGAACTGCTAAAACTGCCAATAACCATTGGACTTTGACTTGCGGGGAAACACCGAATCTGACTTTTGAGGAAGAGAATACTCTGACTTCTCACTGTCTCCAACCTGCTTGAACATATTCCATCGTCTTACCCTGCTGAGAATGAGGAATCCAACTGCACTGCTGGGGATAAGGAATCTTCATAAAGAACCCTTTTCGATTTGAGGACGACCCTCTGCTTGGGGAAAAATATCACTTCCAACACCTTGCTGGGAGGATACCATCTGGCTCTTTGTTGAGGGAGATGCACAGTACTTCAAATTTGTGCTGATCACTGCATACTGATCATCAAGAGCGAACAACGGTTCCTTCCTGACTTGCCCCAAACCACAGGGTCGAATGGGAGAACTCATCTCAAGAGGATTTCACAGAGGACTGGGCATTCACACTGCCCCACGATCTTCAAACTCTTGGAGAGATTTATCGGATCTCGACGTAACTGCCCCAGACTGTATGATCTTAGAAGGGATTTGCCTCGAGAGGACTTAAAATGACTTTAAATACTCTGCTTTAGTATTTTGAACCTTGAAGAGGTGCTTCTGATTAACCGTCTTTTAGAGAGGACAACTTCTTATGCTCTAGGGATGGCCTGCCTCAATATGAGCTTTGAAGTGACTTTGCCCCTGATCTTAGAGTGAATGCCCCAAAATAACTGAATTTCGGAGAGATTTCTCGACGTGACTCCCCAGATTGGCTACATCTTAACATGACTTACTGGGAAGAGCCCACTCTACACTGAGCCTCTTGGCAACATGCCCCTTGATATGATTGTCTTTTAGAATTTTCAAGCATCCCAACTTGGCAGGATCAAGCTTCTCGACCGATGTTCATTGTGTAAGTTACATTGATGCTTAGGCATATGTATGCAAGCAGAACAAGTTATTTATGAGAATGATAATTCTAATGCAACAAACATGTTAACCTTGAAGTTTTTATTGAAAATGCGTCGCCGAGCCTTGCGAACAAATCACTAGCTGGGATGCGACCTTGATTTTTGAATGGCAAAACAATGCACACATGCAACACCAATAAATCTTATTAGCACAACTTATAGGAGTCAGGAACGTTATCCTGTTGAAGTACGCCTTTAGAATAAACCCTGTTTCAATTAGGACTTTTAAGGGTTGTAACGTGGCCTGGTTCACGGTTTCAGAAAAAAGGATTTATGGCTCAAAATTTATCGGCGCCCACCCACTCTTCGTGATGTTCTCGAGTCCTATGTTTAGTTAATCTGACACAAACGCTCATCTCTCAAAAGGTTTACAATCTTTAAGGGACCCATGCAACTAATGGTTTGACACCTAAGGAGGTTTTGGAGTGACAGCCATCCCTTTTTATCTTTTGTGTCTGTAATCACACAAATTTGTTCTTATCGAGGATTTTCTCTTGTAATGCTTTTCGCTTTTTCTTTCTTTTGCTTTTTTGATCCCTAATTTTTGCCTGGACTGTCTCTTTTGAGTTTTTCGATTTTGAAGTCCAGCGGGATGCCCTAACTTTTGCCTAAGTCGCTTATTTTCAAGTCTCGACTTAGCGGGCTTTCTTTTTTTTTTATTCCCCTTTTTGAACAAAGCGTGTGACACTGGTTGTCTTACTTGCTTGACAGGGTTGTGACTGCCTCACTCCTTGATTGTTGATGGATAACCATTGTGATTTCACATCCCTTGACCTCTTGACGGTGGGGTAGAAGGTAATGGATCCTCAGATGCACACTCTCCTTGAAATTTGAACGCTCGGTCAAACTAAATGACGCCTACCCTGCCCCTGGGTTAAGTATGAGGGTTTTTTTTTGTACGAAAGTAACTCCTACTTCAAGGCTCAAAGGGGTTAACGAGGGTCTATCTCACTTATATCTCCAGTGTTTAGGGATTTGAAACAATGCCTGTACATCCTCAACAGGGTTTTATCCGAAAGCATACAACCAAAGATTTTGCGTTTTTACTTCATCATCCTCCCTCAAAGAGTTTAAGCAAGAAAATTGGTATTGCAATGCACAAAAATATCATACGAATGAAAAAGAATTACTTCAAGAAAACATATTCATTGCATTAATATCATCATTAAAAACAAACAAGTCTTACATGCATACAATGCTTTAACAAGAAATGAAAAACTACAAATGAAAATGCAGTAAAGAAACTGAAGATCGCCATCGTTGAGGAAGCTTGATTCTGTCTGGACGTATTTGCAGACTGAGCGCTCACTTGAGAAAGGAGGCTTCAATTGATGTACATATCATCTTCAGTGAATGCAATGATCTCTGAGTCTACCAGGTCTTGCACCTTGTGCTTGAACACGTTGCAATTTTCAATTGAATGACCCAGTGTGTCTGAGTGATATTCACATCTGGCATCCAGATCATAATCAAGAGGATTAGGGTCAGGAACAGGCTTGGCATCCCTTAGTTGAACCAGAGAACTTTCAAGTAGACGGGCAAGAACATCACTGTGAGAATAGGGAGTGGATCGAAACTTCTCGCAGGCCTTCGTGGTCTTTTTTGTCTCTGTTGCTGAGGAGCATAAGATCGCTGATGCTGAACAGGCCGTTGAACAACAGGAGGAATATACACAGCACTAGCTTCTCCTTCCTTTCTCTTGGAGGACCCATCATAAGGTTTCTTGACATCTTCAGCAGCAATTCGAATCTTTCCCGTTTTGATGCCGTTTTCAACTCTTTCTCCTGCCAATACAAGACCTGAAAATCCAGCTGACAAACATCCAACCAATTTCTCATAATAATGCCCCTAAAGCGTATCCATGAACATATCAACGAGCTCTCTTTCCAACATCGAAGGTTGAACTCGGGAAGCCAATTCACGCCACCTCTGGGCGTACTCTCTAAAGCTTTCATTGCTCTTTTGAGACATATTCTGCAGCTGTGCACGATTGGGAGCCATGTCAGTGTTATATTGATAGTGTCTAATAAATGCCCCCGCCAGATCTCTCCAACTACGAACGTCTTTCCTCTCCAGCTGCATATACCATTCCAGGGATGACCCAGATAGGCTATCCTGAAAGCAATGCATCATCAACTTTTCGTTCTTTGCGTGAGCAGCCATTTTACTCGTGTATGCCCTGACGTGGGTCCTTGGGCAAGTCATACCATTGTACTTTTCAAAGGTAGGAGTCTGAAACTTGCGCGGGATAACGACGCCTGGAACCATCCCCAAATCCTCCAAATCCATACCCACAGAATCCTGATTTACAACACCCCTTAGTTGTTCCTCAATCAACCTGAATCTCTGATCAGTGTCAATCTGGGAACCAGCATCCCCACCTGGCACAGAGATTGCATAATCTTGAATATCATCAAACTGACGGCCATGAATAGCACAGACACCAATACCACCTCCCTCTACATTTTCAGCCCCGCCTGGAGAGATCACAACACCAGAAATAGGAATACCTCCGCCCGGAGGGCCATTCTGAACATTAGTACCAGTAACACCAGTATGGAATCCTCCATGAAGGACAGCTTCGTCATCAATCCTTGCAATAAGTGGTTGGACAAAAGTTCTTAACTGCTCTTGGCCCTGAGCAACCCCTTGCATTAAATCCATGAATTGGTTTATACGAGTCTGCATCTCAGTTATCTCAGCTTGTAGTTGATCCGTGACTCTTTTCTGATTTGGTCTGGTAGAATACCGGTGAATGTGTTGATCTGTAATCCTATACTGCGGAGGAGAACCAAGTAAGAACGCCAGAGATAAACACCTGTTATGCAAAATGATTATGGGTATGTGAATGCAAATGAACATGTTTAAAAATTCGCAGGGCGATCCACCCCTTGATTCCAGTTTAATTTCAAAAACCAGAATCAAAGTTAGGATGCAACCCTACAAATGAATAAACATGTTGGGATGCAAAATGATGATGCAAATGCACACATGGGGTCAAGGATGCCACACAGACTGGACACTGTTGCACTGTACCAACTGAACCATCTCAAATATCTGCCCAAATACCCTGAATACCGGAATAACCATAATACCACACTGATAAATCTGCTGACCAGAAAACCGGGTATGTTGAAGGTCAAGGTTACCTGCAAACCTGTAAACACCCTTCCCTCTCACGTGTGGGTACTAGAAACCCAAGGATCCTCAATATCACGGGCTCTCAGGTCGAGAAATAATGATACGTTCACCATTTCTGGTTTGGCATCATCACCAATCGAGGAGGCCTCAACTGATTCCCCTCAAAAGAAAACATCCTATGGCAAGTCCTCAGTTTCGTCACTGAGGTCGAGAAGCAATAGTACATTCATCCCTCGGGGTACAGTACTATCGCCAATCGAGGAGTGCTTCCACTGATTCTTTTCGAAAAGGAAACCCTATAGAAAGTTCCCAGCATTGGGTCCTCGGATCGACATGTGTAATGGGTTTTCCATTTCTGGTCTGCCATTATCACGTCTCAAGAGGAGTGCCGTTACTGAATCCTCGGGAATGGTCGCCAGAGTCAACAGTTTTCCAGGTTGCATTCCATCATCTGCACCAATGCGCAGGATAGAACATTACCAAAGAAAACCTCATCTAGATGTGGAGTTTTCATGTATACTACGTCTGGCCAAATGCCACACAAGTCACACTACTTTCCACGCTAATCCTACGTGTACCCTCAAGCCTGGGTATTGGGCTTATCTCTCGGAAACCCCAACCCGCCAAACAGAAGAACAGTGCAGCAGATGATAATAATATGCAATGCAAAAAAATGCGGTAAAAATAAAATACAACAAATAAAGCAAAACAAAAACAAAAACACCCAAAGAGAACAAAAATAAACAAGCGCTAGGACAGACTCGCTAAAGGGGATGGACCAGCATAGGTCAACCAGAATCCCCAACAGAGTCGCCAGCTGTCGTTCCCAGGATTTTCATCCAGGTACAAACGCGAAAGTGGCGCGGAACACAGAGTCGCCGGCAATGTATATTTATCCTAAGAGGGGGAAAGGAAACACCGCATAAACCTGAGGAAGAGGGATAGGAATGGTCATCACAACCATAGCCTGGGTTCAGGAGTCGGTTACGCGAGGGGAAGGTATTAGCACCCCCACGCGTCCATCGTACTCGATGGGATCCACGCTTGTTGTCTATTCTAAGGGTGAGTTATCCTAACATCTATCGCTGCACTAAAACGGGGAAAGGTAAACAAAGACAGACTCGGTAGGACGTCGTCGTCCTAGGCCTACGTACCCCCTTTGTCCAATGGGGAATTTATAGTCAACGTAGTTCGGACCAAGTTCTTTTTGTGTTTTTTATGAGCGACGTTAAGTTCGCGTCCGGCAGTTAGGGTTGATGCCTGTTTGCGACTCAGACGGAAAGTAACGTGCCCTTTTTCAAAATAGCCTTTAGTCTGACAATCCCACAGGATAAAAATGTTTCGAAATTTGTTTGTATTCTTTTAAGACAGAAGTGACTTGAGTTAATTCATAACTCAACTTGAACCAAAGTCTATGACACGGGAACGAATGCGTCGCATGGTCGTCCCCAATGGGACGTATGCTTAACACTCTAGAAGAGAGAAGGGGGGCCCCTCAATCTTCATTTCCTATGTTTAAGGCTTATGTGCAAGGCAAGTTGACCTTATTACGTATCTTAGAAATTTTATGAGATGAGAAGAGGGACTCAAAAGAAAAAAAAAACACTAAGGGGATTCTATCCTAATGTTATCATGCAAAGATGGCCCTAAGGGGAGGTTTAGGAGGGAGACTATCCTATGGAATTTAGTCCTAATGTTAGCATGCAAAGGATTGAAAGCCTAATGTCTCTCCTACCTCCGACTTAATCAGAAATTAAGCGGAGCTAGGAATCCTAAGGGGATCATGTGAACAAACACAAGTAAACATTAATCAGTTCAATCACAAATAAAATGAAACCCAACACTTACAGGAAAAGAAATGAGATGAAGATGAGAAATAGAGAGTGAGGGTGAACATGGATAGCTATCCACACCCTCAAATAACTTACCTCAGCCTCTGCATAAAAGGTTAGTACAAAACAGACATAAGCTACTATAAGACAAATGAAACCCAAGCAAGCCACAAACCAAAGAGAAATGGTTACAAACCCAAGAAAACTCATCCAAGTCAGAATGTGGATGACCTAAACATGTGCCTAAACATGCTATGCAAATGTCACATGAGACATACAAACAAGTACCCAAGCATTAAGAATCAATAGGAGAAGAAGGAAACAAGTAAGTGAAACATATGCAAATATGCAAGATGAAACATGAATGACATATGACATGAATGAATGTAAAGCCTCAAGGTCAGAGACATACATCAAATGAAATGTAAATGGATGATATGGAATGGTATATACAAACCAAACACAAGTCATGCAGAGACATAGGTGAGAAGAAGTGAAAAGATGAGTCAAAAGAGGCATGTAAATCCAATAGTGAACATGTGCACACAATATGCAACAACCTTACACCAATGACCTATAATTGCTAGAAAATGACCTATAATGATTCAAACATGACTTAGGAAGTCAAAGAAACAAACCCCAAACAATGGCACCAGTACCTTCTCCAACAAGTAACCAGACATGATCAAAGATATGCATAAAAGAAGACCTCAAATGAAGAGCAATCATACAATTAGCAAAACATCTTCTAAAATTACCAAATTAAAACTTAACACACCTCAACTAGTGGCAAACAACATGTCAAAAGCTCATGCCAAAATTCCCAAGATAGGTCACTCAAACAATTATGCAAATTCAAATGAGAATTATGAACTAACATGCAAAAGAAAGGGACTAAAATGCAATATAAAATGATTTTAAAAATAAGAGAAATTTTTTTTAATGAACTTCAATATGCTGATGAAGCAATTCAAAAAGAATGGACTCAAAAGGTTTCATAGACTATGAGAAATAAAATAAACAAGTTAGAGTATGCATGCATGGAACAAATTCAAAAGAAAATAAACAAATAATTACTTCAGATACTAAAAATAAAATAAAAAAATAAAATTTGGGAAAATTTTATAAAACTATAAAAATGCTTCATGAAATTTTTTGGGATTTTTGGGATGCACAAAACTATTTTTAAAAATTAAAAATGAAATACAATGACTAAATGAAAATAAGAATAAAGAAATAAGCATGGGGGTGTGTTTAGCAGCCAATGCACGTTAGAAATGAACATGGGCTGAAAGGGGGGGGTGCGAACAGAAGGCCCAAACACTAAAATCCATCAGAAAAATAAAAAAAAAAGGGAACACGTGAACCCAGTCAACACTCAGACTCCATACTCACCTTAGGATCAATCTGACGCTCCATAATCAGTTAACACAATCTCAAACTAAACAAAACCAATGGCCATGATTAAAAAGTGCACCATAATGATGATACACGCACCCACACCAAATTACTCAAAATAAAATAAAAAAAACCACGTGACAAGCACATGATATCATTAATGCGTTGTCAATCTAATGGCCAATGGATTTAATCAACGACCCAGATTAAATCATCAAATCAAAAATTAAATAGAATGAATGGCTCAGATTAGAGGTGTATGGTAGCAAACATGGTAGGGCACACATACAAACCAAAAAATAAAAACAAAATTTAAATGATGTGGCACAACGTGGACCACACGATCAAGTAAATGGACGGTTGGGATTTCATCCCCTACCTTTGAACCCTAATCTCGCCGGCGATCAAGCCAGACGCCGGAGCCCTAGCTCCGGTCGTCACTTCCGGCCACCTGCAACCAAAAAAATACCAGAACACGCAAACGAATATACCTTCTTGACTAGAATTTCACCAGGATCAATAATATGCCATCAAAAATCACAAACAATGCATCAATAAGGTGATTCGAATGAAACAAAGTTGGGTCCAAAACTTTCAAACTCACGAAACAACCAAATTATACGTCCAAACTCAAAACAAAATATATAGGCATCATCAGTGACAACCACAGATCATTATGCATGTCAAAAATTTGAGTTTAGAGAGCATGCAAATTATCACTAACCTGAGATCAAGCAATCCATATCCTTGTTGTTAGCTTCAAACGATGGGTGGTTTGTGCTCTATGGTTGCCAAAGATGAAGATTGTGAAGGAAGTTATTTAGAAACCCTTGTGGCTGATGAGATTCGAAGGAATGAAGCTTTAGGGTTCACACTTGAAAATCTCCACAAAATCCCCTCCTCTAACCAGTGCATGAGTAAGCTTAAATATATTAGGTTATTCCACTGATTAGCATTTGGGCCTTGTTAATTCCTCACTTAATGAGTTTTGGGTGATTTTGAAAATTTACATAATGTGAAATACACCCTCCTCCATGCATCACACCCAAGCATTCTATGATGGATCACTTATTTGTCAATTGCTAATCACACCTGAATTGGATTTGGGCCTTGAGATGTCTTGGTTCATGAGTTTTCAATGATCTTGCAATTTTGCATAATGGGAAATAAGTGATGAATAAGCCATGGATCCACTTGATTCAAAGGCCAAAAATAATCCTTATGGAATGTACTTTGATGTTAGAATGTGCCTTGAAGAAATGGAACCAATTATAGGTCCATATGTCCCAAAATGCAAAAGTTGTGAAAATGGAACCATAAGGAAACCCTAAAAACCACCTTGCCCTCTTTTGATCATAACTTGAGTTTCACAAATGATATGGAGACCATATAGTACTTGTTAGAAAGGGGAGAAAAAGATCTTTAACTTTCATGTTTGAGAAAAATTCATTTGAAGCTTCCTTGATGATGAAAAGTCAAGCTGAATGTAGTGTAAGAACTTACCCTGAATGGAAACTTTCAAATTATAGGTCATTTCCATATTTAGTAACTTTGTACCAACCCTTGATTCCTGATAAATGGTATGGAACTTGACCCTTTTGAAGAACACCTTCTCCTCTTGAACTGCCTCAGTCACCTTGACCCCATGCTAAGAACCAATGATATGCACACATGATAATGCAAAAAATGAAATGAAACCTAAGTCAGTTAGTACTAAAGTAAGAGAGCAAATTTTGGGGTGCAACAGCCATAAGTTTAGATTTCCTTTTACAGCACTTTGTAATTTACTGTATTTCCATTTCCGCAATCTTTGAATTCAATAAAATGGGGTTTCCCCACTGTTTAATATTTGCAATCTAATTGTCGAAGTTTACTTTGAATAAATGAAAAAATATATACAATTAATATAATCATTGCATTTCATTCGTAACACATTCTTCTTACCTACGAATCTCACGTTTGCGTCTTAATTCTAGAGTCAAACTGTCTCATTCATACAATTCTCGGGCCAATCGTTAGAAAAAGATGGATGATCTCGAGGAAGAGAACAGAGAGTTGAGGGAAGAGATCGACACTCTGAAAGAGGATCTGAGAAAGCTTCACAATGATATGCAAGCTCTGGCAGAAGCTTAGATGCAACAACAAAGGACTGTGATCTCAGAGATCACATCAACGCCCATAGTGGAAAAGTATGATCCTAGGTACAAGATGCCGAAATATCGTCCCTGGGGCATGCCTATTAACTATATCCCGGAAGGATATGTTCCGCCGATCACTGAAGATCCGGAAACTTTAGCAGGAGCTGCTGGGCCTGAAGGTTACAAACTTCGGGAAAGTGAAGATGTCAGGGGCATGATAGCAACTCTTGAAGGTTACAAACTTCGGGAGGCACCGAGAGTCTTGGCCATGATGACTATACCACCACCCGTGGTACACACTGTCCCGGAAGGACAGATTCCACAGATACCTTCTGGTGAAAACAAAAGTATGTTCGACAGAATGAATGAGTTCCAGGAACAATTCCTGGAGATGCAGAAAAAACTGCAAGCCCTTCGCGGTCAGGATTTATTTGGAAAGGACGCCGCAGAACTTTGTTTGGTCCCCAATGTGAAAGTTTCGCACAAGTTCCAGGTAACTGATTTTGAAAAGTACAAGGGTAACTCTTGCCCTCAAAGCCACTTGGTGATGGACGCTCAGCGAATGTCAGCTCAGACAAAGAACCAAGAGCTACTGATTCACTATTTTCAGGATAGTTTAACCGGTGCCACACTCAAGTGGTACATGGGTTTAAACCGCACTAAGATCGGCACTTTCAGAGATCTTGGCGCTGCCTTCGTTCAACAATATAAGTATAACCTGGACATGGCACCGGACAGAGATCAACTCAGATCGATGTCGCAAAAGGACAATGAAACCTTTAAGGAGTACGCTCAGAGATGGCGTGAAATTGCCGCTCATATTTGTCCACCTCTTGAGGAAAAATAGATGACAAAGATATTCTTGAAAACCTTAAGCTCATTTTATTACGATAGAATTGTCGCCAGTGCGCCCTGTGACTTCACCGAGATGGTGGGCATGGGGGTTCGTCTTGAGGAAGCAGTCTAAGAATGCCGTTTAGTTAAAGATGCTACATCATCAAGTAATACAAAACGATACGGTAGTGCTCTCCCTAAGAAAAAAGAGCAAGATATTGAGAATATCTCTCTCGGAAAGCAAAGGCGATGATACCAACCAGTAGTATCCGTAACTCCTGCTATCAACCCTGCGCCTGTTCCTACGTATCAACCTCTAGTTGCTCAAAGCCAACCGAATCAACAGCAATATCAGCAAAGGACACAACAACCTCTTCAGCAGGCTCGCCCTCCGTAAAACAACAATCGTACAACGCGACCACCAGGGTTTGACCCTATATCGGTGTTGTACGCAGAACTATTTTCGTTATTAGTGGTCAAAGGAGACGTTCAAACCAGGTCTCCTCTTACAGTACCAGAGAATCCGCATTTTTGGTTTAAGGCGGATCAGACTTTCCCTTACCACTAAGGAGGACTGGCGCATAACATATAAAACTGTCTCAGTTTCAAATTCGATGTGCAAAAGCTTGTTAGGAGCGGGGTCTTATCTTTCAAAGATACGAATCCGAATGTTCTCATAAACCTGCTGCCTCAACACGAGAAAGATGCAATCAATTTAATAGAAGAAGAGTCTAACGACAGCTATCAAATTCATGATGTACTCTTATTGCAGACCAATCTGGTCAAGATGCATTGTAGACAGAGTGGATATGGTCATGTGCCACCTCATAATTATCACCAGTGTGATATCTGCTCTAAAAACAATCAGGGACGTTCTGTGGTACAATCAGCTCTACAGGAACAGTTGGATCTCAGATGGATCCAAGAGCATCGAATTCGTGGAGTTAACATGACTCATGCAAGTTCCAACATAATTCAGAACCACGACATCCTTGCAATGAATGTCAACTTAGTGGCAATCCACTCAAGGCAAAGCCAGTATCATAATCTGCCATGGCATGATTACGATTCCTGTCTGACTTACTCGGTAAACAAAGAGGGATGCTCTTTCGTACAAGAGACCCTCCAGCGTCAGATAGATCTTGGATGGATCCAGGACTACCGTGATAGAAATCCCTATCAGATAAACATGATTCAAATCTTCGATATTCGTTTGAGAATACCAGCTTGGTGGAGTTACACGCCAAGGAAGTCCAACTCGGTTTTCTCACTTCACATAATTATCTGAGCTGTAAAGTATGTTGTGAGAGTAACCAAGGGTGCGCTCTCGTTCAAAGAACTTTACAACACTTGTTAAACCACTGGTGGCTTCCGATCTATCTAGACGAAGACACGCAACAAATCAGTGTGGCTAATAGGAACCCTACTCGACATCAAAGTCAGGATGTCCGATCTCTGGAAACAGATCTAGTAAGGTTACACTGCATTCAAAGCGGACGTGGCTAGGTGCCACCACATAACTATGAACGATGTCGAGTTTGCTCGGAAGATAACCAAGGATGTTACCTCGTGCGAGCAGCCCTCCAGAGTCAGTTGGGCCGCAAGGAGATTCAACCATGTCCGAGTTCAATCAACTGGACGCCAGACTATTTTGCTGATCAGATTAAGGACGTTTTCGTAATCTCTGATCATGAAATGACCAAAGATGTTTGTACCATCATCCCTCTAATTGACGAATCAAAGGTTCTTAACCCGGAATTAATTGAAGTTACTTACGACAGTCAGAAAAATCAGAAGGCCCCTGTAGTTATCTATCTACTGGGACCGTTACCGTATGAATCAACTAAGGCGATCGCTTACAAATACGGTGCAATAACAATTGAGAATGGAAAGGAAATTCCATTACCCTCCGTCGTAAATATTGCAGACATCAGTCGAGTAACACGGAGCGGTCGAATATTCAACAGAGGAGTTGGAGAACCTAACAGAGAAAAGGAACCTCAAGCGGAAGTTCCCAATCCACCGGTCGGTCAATCCAGTGATCCCGACCTTTCAAAGAACGATGATGAGATGTTGAAGCTTATCAAAAGGAGTGAATACAACATTGTTGATCAACTGTTACAAACTCCTTCAAAGATATCTGTGTTATCTCTTTTACTCAGTTCCGAAGCCCACAGAGAGGCTCTACAGAAAGTCTTAGAGTTGGCCTTTGTGGAACAGGATGTGTCAATACGACAGTTCGATAGTATCGTCTCTAACATCACTTCTAGCAACAACTTGGGGTTTAGTGATGAGGAATTGCCAGAGGAAGGCAAAAGTCACAACATGGCGCTCAATATCACAATCAACTGCCAAGATGATGATTTAGCCAGCATACTAGTAGACACCGGATCGACTCTCAACGTTATGCTGAAGTCCACCCTAATGCGACTATCATTCAAAGGATCCCCGATGAGGGGCAGTGAGGTCGTCATCAAAGTGTTTGACGGATCTCGGAAAGCAGTTATCGGCAAAGTCGACCTTCCCATTACTATTGGTCCTCACACTTTCCTGGTCACTTTCCAGGTCATGGACATCCGAGCAACATACAGCTGTTTGTTGGGAAGACCTTGGATACACCAGGCTGGGGCAGTCACTTCGACACTTCACCATAAGCTGAAGTTCATCAAGAACGACCAACTCGTCACAGTCTGTGGTGAACAAGCCTTGATCAAGAGTAACCTTTCATTATCCACTTGTGTAGAACCCGAGGAGGTTGTGGGAACTCAGTTCCAGGAACTTTCGGTAGCAATGAGAATCAATCAGAAAAAGGAACGTCGATTTCCTCGTACAAAGATGCTCTCAAAGTGATCAAAAGTAATGACGCAAAGGGATGGGAACAGCTTGTCATTCCTACTGATAATAAAATAAAGAAGGGTCTTGGTTTTTCTGTAACCTGTACCCAGACTGCCGCTAACGGAGAAAGTCTTCATCCTATTCAGAACTTCTTCCATAGTGGAGGTTTCCTTCACCCAGTGTCTCAAGAAGTACATACCATCAACGAGGGAGATTCCTCCGATACAGATGAAGAGTGGAAGTCCTATCTTAACGGGGAAGGTTATATATCTTAGGAAGAGGTGCCTACGCCCTTTTGCTATCCCGCACAGAGTCCGAGATTTATACCCATGTTAGATGTCAGGACGATATATGGAGATTGTGATCCTGAAGGCTATCGTGCTCCACCAAATTCATTAGAGGAAGACACTCTGATGAAATATAACTTTGACCATGACTATTATGGCCCAATGGATGACCTGCCTATCTGGAAGCCGTACCCAGGAGACTTGGGGCAAGAAAGTCAGTCGAACAACGAAAATCAGTTGACCATCATTGAACAGAGTACCTGCGTCCCCACCATGTCATGGGATCAACACTTAAGTCATTCAGAAAAATTTCAGCACGACGATGAATTTGCAAAGCTTGCCGGACTAGAATTCATCAACTATGCTTTTCCCGAGGTCAACGTCATCGAGAGAGATGACTCCTCCAATTCCAAAAAAGTGTGGGACACCCTGGGACAACCAAGTGGAAAGTATGACTTTATGGTCAAGTACACCGCTCCCGAAAGCTCTCGTATCAGGCTCGAAGACATCCAGCCAACTGGATGGGGAGATATACCTGAGAGCACAAATACTATGCAAAATACAACCGAGGAATCCTCCTACGACAACTCTGTCTGGGAGACAGATTCCAATGATCCTGCTCCACCAGAAATCAGCGTTATTTCTAAAGACAAATCAAGGAAGGTACCAGACTTTGTGTTTCACTGAGGAGTTCGCCGCCAATGGGTTGCTGTCGATGTTCCAAAGATCGTTCATAAGTCTAAGTAATTTCCATCTTTGTTTCAACCTTTCACCCTGCCCAGGTGAAACAGATGTTTTGATAGGGCTCGCTTTCTGTAAATATCCCTCTTCGCTTCGCCCAAAGCGACTGAGTTTTGTTTTATAGGGCTGTAGTTTCAAGAATCGACAAATCATAAATAAAATAAGCGTCGTTCTGTCATTTCCGCATTAATTGTTGTTTTCTCTTTTTGCTTTCTCAGAAAATGGTAATCCTAAAAAATAACAAATAATAAAAACAAGCAGTTTTCAAATATACACTGCACACACTCTTGCATTTTCTCTATCTCTTCTAAACACAAATCATCACGTCATGCAGATTGCTTGTTTTAAACCCCGTTGAAACATACGATCCAATGCCTTCTCCCAACTTTGAATTTCCGGTATTTGGGGCTGAAGAAGAAGATGACGACGAAATTCCAGAGGAGATCTCCCGATTACTCAGACAAGAGGAAAGTTCCATTAAATCTCACAAAGAGCCATTGGAAACGGTCAACTTGGGCTCTGAGGAAGAGATAAAAGAGATCAGGATTGGGGCCTTACTCAGTCCAGCTCTCAAAGAAAGTTTGATAAAGCTTCTCAAAGAATTTCCCGATGTATTTGCTTGGCCCTATCAGGACATGCCAGGGTTGGATACCAGCATCGTGGAACATCATCTACCGTTGAGATCAGAATGTCCACCGATAAAATAGAGGTTGAGACGAACTCATCCAGACATGGCCATCAAAATCAATGAGGAAGTACAGAAACAGATTGACGCGGGTTTCCTCGCCACATTAGAATATTCTCAATGGTTAGCCAACATAGTACCAGTTCCGAAAAAGGATGGAAAAGTCAGAATGTGTGTAGATTACAGGGATCTAAACAAGGCTAGTCCAAAGGATAACTTTCCTTTACCACACATTGACATGCTGGTTGACAGTACAGCAAAGTTCAAAGTTTTCTCCTTCATGGATGGATTCTCGGGCTATAATCAAATCAAAATGGCACCGAAAGACATGGAGAAAACTTCATTCATTACCCCATGGGGTACATTTTATTACAAGGTAATGCCGTTCGGTTTGAAGAACGACGGGGCAACCTACCAACGGGCCATGACTACTTTGTTTCATGACATGATACACAAAGAAATCGAGGTATATGTCGATGACATGATTGCCAAATCTAGAACAGAGGAGGAGCATGTGACCCACCTGTCAAAACTATTTGAGCGGTTGAGGAAGTACAAACTCCGCTTGAGTCCCAACAAATGCACATTCGGTGTCTGTTCAGGGAAACTTTTAGGGTTCATCGTCAGCCAGAAAGGAATTGAGGTTGATCCTGACAAGGTCAATGCCATTCAAGAAATGCCTTTTCCGTGGACTGAAAAACAAGTCAGGGGATTCCTGGGACGTTTGAACTACATTTCCAGATTTATATTCCTCATGACCGCGACATGCGCGCCGATCTTCAAATTACTCAAAAAGAATCAGGACTGCGTTTGGACAGATGACTGTCAAACCGCCTTCGACAGTATCAAGGAATACCTGTTGAACCCACCGATTCTATCACCTCCAGTGGATGGGAGACCGTTGATCATATACCTAACAGTCTTGGAAGACTCCATGAGTTGTGTCCTTGGCCAACAAGACGAAACAAAAAGGAAAGAGTCTGCCATTTACTATTTGAGCAAGAAATTCACCGACTGCGAGACTCGGTACACTATGCTTGAGAAAACTTGTTGTGCTCTGGCTTGGGCAGCCAAATGTCTTCGCCAGTGTATGATTTGTCACACTACTTAGTTAATCTCCGAAATGGATCCGATCAAGTATGTCTTCGAAAAGCCTGCTCTCACGGGGAGAATTACCCGTTGGCAGATGTTGTTATCAGAATACGACATTGAGTACCACGCTCAGAAAGCTGTTAAAGGAAGTGTTTTAGCCAATCACTTGGCTCATCAACCGATTGACGATCAGGAGTCAGTCGGGTTCGACTTCCCAGACGAAGATGTCATGTATTTAAAAATGAAAGATTGCGATGAACCGCTACCCAGTGAAGGGGCAGAACCAGGTTCCCAATGGGGACTAATCTTTTACGGAGCTGTCAATCATTACGGAAACAGAATTAGGACAATCATCATAACACCTCAGGGTACCCACATTCCTTTCACCGCCAGACTGACATTCAAGTGTACAAACAACGAGGGTAAATACGAAGCTTGTATCATGGGTCTCGAAGAAGCGATCGACTTAAGGATCAAGAACTTGGACGTATATGGCGATTCAGCCATGGTTATCAATCACATCAAACGAGATTGGAACACATACCAATCAGGACTGATTCCTTACAAAGACTACGCGAGAAGGTGGTTACCCTTCTTCAACAGAATCGAGTTTCATCATATCCCTCGTGAAGAGAATCACATGGCTGATGCATTAGCCACCCTCTCTTCCATGATTAGTATAGGTCAATGGAACGACATACCTAAGATCGACATAATACGCCTCGAAAGGCCCGCTTACATCTTCGCGATTGAAGTAATCATAGATGACAAACCTTGGTATTACTATATCAAATGCTTCCTTCAGAAACAAGAGTACCCACCTGGGGCATCTAGAAAGGACAGAAAGACCCTCAGCAGGCTAGCTGGCAGCTTCTTCCTGAGCGGCGATACACTTTATAAGAGAAACTTTGACATGGTCTTGCTTCGATGTGTAGACAGACCAGAAGCAAACATACTGATGAAAGAAATTTATGAAGGATCCTTTGGCACTCATGCCAACGGACATACAATGGCGAGAAAAATTCTAAGAGCAGGGTACTATTGATTGACAATGGAATCCGATTGCTACAAGTACATGAGGAAGTGTCACAAGTGTCAGATATACTCCGACAAAATCCATGTACCGCTAATGCATCTCAAAGTTCTTTCTTCCCCGTGGCCTTTTTCCATATGGGGAATCGACATGATTGGCATGATTGAACCCAAGGCTTCGAACGGACATCAGTTCATCCTAGTAGTCATTGATTACTTCACCAAGTGGGTCGAAGCAGCGTCATACGCTAATGTAGCCCGACAAAGGATGGTCCGATTTATCAAAAACAATATCATTTGCCATTATGGTGTTCCAAGCCAGATCATTATGGATAATGGATCCAACTTGAACAATACGATGATGAAAGAGTTGTGCGCAGAGTTCAAGATCAAATACCATAACTCATCTCTCTACCGACCTAAGATGAACGGAGCGGTAGAAGTGGCTAACAAGAATATCAAGAAGATCGTTCAGAAGATGGTTGTAACCTACAGAGACTGGCACGAGATGCTACCCTTTGCTCTTCACGGTTATCACACATCTCTCCGCACTTAAACAGGGGAAACCCCTTTCTCTCTAGTATATGGCATGGAGGCAGTGCTCCCTATAGAAGTAGAGATCCCATTAATCCGGGTATTGATGGAAGCTAAGCTAATAGAGGCCGAATGGTGTCAAAGTCGACACGACGAACTGAATCTGATCGAAGAAAAACGAATAACAGCTCTATGCCATGGTCAGTTGTATCAACAAAGGATGAAGATGGCGTTTGACAAAAAGGTCCGACCTCGCGTCTTCATAAAAGGAGACCTTGTGCTCAAAAATATACAATCATTTCTCACTGATTCTCGGGGCAAGTGGACTCCGAATTATGACGGCCCCTATGTGATCAAGAAAGCTTTCTCAGGCGGTGCCTTGAGACTCGCAACCATGGATGGAGAGTAGTTTGCCTATCCCACGAATGTTGACGTAGTCAAGAAATACTTTGCCTAAACAAAAAAAAACGTCTTGGTGGATTGAAAACCCGAAAGGGCAGGAAAACATTAGAGACATGATCAAAAATCATCCTGGTGGATTGGAAATCTCAAAGTACATTCCAAGAATAAGTTAGGGACTAATGGCAAGTAACTACGTCCAACAGGGGAAAATTCCCCAGTAGCAGCAATGCCATCCATCAGGAAAACTCTAGTCAAGGTCATCTTCGATCGAAGCTCAGGATGTCCAGAATTCAAAGTTGGTAGAAGGATAACGGTCTTCATATTTCAATGTAGCCCTTTTTCCCTCAAATTACCATTTCCTAAAACTTTGTAAACACTCTATGGAATCACGCGTTTGGCTGATTTCCATCCCATCAGTAAAATTTGAGCCCCCGTGCTTTTGTTTGCAATTCTTATTTGTTTTAGCTTTATAGAACAGAATTTTAACATGATCAACGGTTCTTGAAATAAAACAAAAATGAATTTACTTGTCAAACTTTTTCTGCTTTTAAAACAAAGATGGCAATTCTTTTGACTGTTGAAAATCGAAAGAACATCGATCGTTTTGCCAAAAGCAATTGAGCTTCAAAGTGCATAATCAAAGTACTCCTTCTTAGCCAGTACACCTAAATGAAGGATCAACTGTGTCAGAGACCAGGTTTCGTCTGACACCCTCGCCAGAGTTCTCATCTCTTAAGACCGACCAACGTAGCTCCCATTAGGGACTATCTCTCCTAAGCAAGACATAATTGCTATTTTCTGAACCAGTGATACTTTTCATCTCCCGCTGTGGTCGAGTATCCAGTTGTGTTCATCTCCTGGTCTGTATGTCGCATCAGTGTTGTCAGCAATGTAACACCCCAAAATTTGCCCTCTTACTTTTAGCTAACTGGCTTATGTTTCTTTGCATTTCTTGCATTAGTATTTGTGCATGGCATTGGTTCTTAGCATGGGATCAAGGTACTTGGTTCATCTCAAAGGAGTCTCAAGCCTCAAGGTGGTTTGAGGAGTTCATCATATCTTCATAAGGTCAAGAATGGCAAAGGATTTCAAGTGAACCTTTCCCTCCTAACCAGAGGGACCAAATTAGGGTTTTTGACCCAAAGGACTTCTTGAAGGGCTTTGTGGATTCAAGCATGTTCTCATGGTTTCCATGTGCTCACAAACACTCATAGAGGAAGGCTTGGCTAGTGTTTCATTGTGAAAGATGTTCAATGGATCAATTGCTTGTAGACCAAGAAAAGTCAACAGTGAGAGGGGAAGTCATATGTGGAATTTTGAGGTTCTCTTCAGGGTTTTCAAGGTCTCACATCCTCATATGGTCTTCAAGGGTTAAGTTTCATACCATTTATCAAGAATCAAGAGTTTGTACAAAAGTTACTAAATTTGGAAAATGACCTATAATGAGAAGTTTTCATTTTTGGCAAGTTTTTACACTACATTCAACTTGACTTTTCATCATCAAAGAAGCTTCAAATGAATTTTTCTCAAACATGAAAGTTGAAGATCATTCTCTCCCCTTTCCAAAAAGTACTAGAACATGTTCATGCCTTTTGTAGAACTCAAGTTATGGCTAAGGCAAGGCAAGGTGCATTTTGAGGTTTTCCACATGTACCAATTTTCCACCATTTGCATTTTCATCCAAAAGGACTTGTAATCACTTCAATTGCTTCAAGTCATATTGTACCATCAAAGTACAAGCCATGAGCACCAATTTTGACCCTTATTTTATGCCAAACCGTGACGTATACATGGTGTATTTAACAAATAAACAATTTGCAAGTTGATCCAAATCTCATTATCCAAGCAAATTCAAGGCCCAATTGTTTTTGAAAAGTGATCAGCAAGTCAAGTGTGAGGTATCCATCATGAAAAGCATGAAGGTGCACGAATAAATTAAGGGATTGAACACAAATTGCAAAATTTCAAAACCACTCAAAACTCACTAATCAGGGGTTTAATCAATTGCTAATCATGATGAGAGGTCTAATGGAGAGTATATAAGCTTACTCACACGCATAAAGCTAGGTCATGCACCCTCATTTGCCCAGAATCCATTTTCACCTCCAAACTTTTCTCTCTTCGAATCTCTCTTCTCTTGAGAGTTTTTGAAGTTTTCTTTGCACATTATTGATCAGTGTGGTGAGAGGAACAAGAATCTACCATTGGTTTGAGCTTAGAGTGGGGATTTCATCAAGTTCGTGTTCAAGTTGCTCAAGTTCAAAACCTTAGATCCAGCCAATTTCAAGCCTCTATTTGCAAATAAAGCTCAAAAGAGCACTACTAAAAAAACACAAATTAGTGACAAAATTTAGGGAGGGAACAAAATCCCTCACAACTTACGATGAAATTAGAGACCGATTGTTGTCTCTTTTAACAAAAGCAAATTGACAAACATTAGTGACGGAATATGTGACATAATAATTCTTCACTAAATTTCCTTCACAAATTCCCTCACAAAAATGTTTAGTTTTAATTTTGTTATGAATTCAATGACAAATATTTCGATCTCCCTAAATACCCCATCATAAAAAATTGCCATTAATGTGAATTTTAGAGTTTGTGAGGGATTTATTCCGTCATAAATTAATGTATTATTTTTATTAAAAATACATATTTTTGTTTAAAAAATAACTATATTATTTATTTAATAAAAATAAACAACTATGTTTTATTCTTTAAATAAAAAAAGATGCATATTTATATTATATAAAAATGAAAATATATTTTATATAAATAAATTAATAGATAAATAAATAGATAATTTAGATGAAAATAAATTCCCTTCTATTTTTTTTTTGAAAGTAGCCAAATTTTATTAAATTATGCACAAGAAGTGCTACAACAAAGTCAGTACGTCAAATTACATTACAGCAGTGTCAATCCCTTCTATTGATTTTCATTTCCCTCCTATATCCTAAATATTTCCCCCCTTCTCTTTTCAACTAAGATAAAGGAATTTTAAAATAAATAAAAAATGATATAATTTTAGAATCTCCTGGACCACAAAGGAACGATCTTTCTTTCTCTCTCATTTGCACTCCTCGCGTTCTCTGTGTTCGATCTCCCCCCTACGCCCTTCTCTCTCTCTTGAAGCCCCTCTCCCTTAAAGATCTCTCTTTCTCCTAGAACGATTTCATCTATTCTTCTAACAATTTCATCGGTATCAAACACAATATCGTCAAACAACACCACATTGATGCGGCTCTAGTTTAGGAACCCTAGATCCTTTAGATCTAACACATCTCTTCTGGTAATGGCTTCTAAGAATCATTTTTCTTTCTATTTACTAACTTACGTTTAAAATTTTATATTTTCCCTCTCTTGTCGCTGATTTTTGTTTTTCTTGATGATTTTTGTTTTGTTTTGATTTCTTTTCTTAGGGTTTAAAGAAACTGAAGGTATACCTTCAAGGTACTTCACTAATTCAATTTGTTATTCATTTGTGTTTTTTATTTGATCTAATTTTTGACAAGGCCATGTGTTAAGGTAGTTGATACCTTACTGCTACTATAACTTTGTTTTCTCTAATTTTGAATAGTAATCCTTTATTTGTTTGATATTTTAAGTGGATTTAATCCATGTTTTGGGATTTTGAAAACAGAATGATTATTTGCATAATGAGGATGAATATGAGAAAAAATTGGGAAAAAAAGACAAGAGTCTGTTCTCCTTAGCTATGTAAGTGTTTATTTGAAACTTTTTTATTTTAAAAATATATTATATCAAACTTTATGTGTGTGTTGTTTTTGTGCTTTTTTTAATAACTTTATTTGTTATATATGATGGGGTGGGTGTAAATATGGTGATGTTGAGCCAACATATGATGCAAGATCTATTCATGGATTTTGGAGACAAATTTGCCTTAGCTTCTAGTTGCTTCGATATTGAGATTGAAATATTTAGTATTTCTTTGTATCTTTACAGCTTGACTATGATTTTAAGATCATGAAGGAGAAGATTCATATTAAAATCTTTACTATGGTGTGTTTGGACTTGGGAATAGACAATATGAGCATTTTAACAAAGTTTGCATTTAATTGTTTTTACATTCTTGTGGTTTATTTGACAATTTGCATTATATCAAACTGCGATATGACACATATACTTACTGCCCATGCAGGACTAATGTTAGTTGTTCATAGGAAGCTTCACATGCATCATAGAGTTATTAAACTCATTTAGAATTAGACATTTCAACTTTAAACTACATTAGCTTGTCACATATTTTAGAATTTTATACTTTTCTTCTCAAATTTTATTTTAATTGATGTATAACATGAGATTGCTGGTATAGTGACAATGGTGGAAAACAAAGTATGAAAGTTTAAAGGTTGAGACATTAAGTGTGGGTTGCTTAGTTGATGTGTATCGCACGTGACACTCATATGGCTTATAAGTTTGCTAAAGCTTTTGGTGCTTATGTGAATTTAATTAGTGAATAGCCTAACAAAGAAAAGGAAGTTGTATATAACTTGGGGTGCTGATCAAGGTAAGATGCAGGTATACAATAGTTCAATATTCATTGTTCAAACATGAAAAATATATATAATTCTTAGATTTTGCCAATATACTTATCAAATAAGTAACTAATTAATGTAAAGGGTTTTATAGGCTGTAAGCAATGGGTACTTGGGATAGTATCATATAGTTTCAATAAATTATTTATCTTACCTTTAATTGGATTGTTCAAGTCTCATGAAAAATTTGTAATAGTTGATGCACTAGAGAAGCCTGCGAAGCTCCCAGTTTTTCTTTTACTATTGGGTAAGCTAGCATATATATGAAAAACATTTTTAAGATCTCTTATATGAAAAATATTTTACTATTTGTATAACTCCACTTTCTCTAGTTGGGCAATGTCAACTATTATTTTAGTTTGTTTTGGTATGAGTTAATCTTGTCCTTTCTACTTATTTCCATTTATTGTTAACTACAATTATATTATGCTATGTTATATCATAACTTTGCCAACTATACTTGGGAAATTAACCTTGATTTGAGATAAAACTAAGAAACATATTTGGTCATTAGTGTTTATAGTCATCCTAGCTTGTGTTTGTCTTAGATACATTAGAAACAATACACTATACAATATTACCATACACACAAAAACTCGAGAATACACAATTAACATAATTGATCACTAACATTTGTCTGTATGGGAAAGTTCATTCATTTATTTCGCTAGTTTATTTTGTATAAATTTTCTTTTGCATTGGAACTAGGTGTCTTATTACACGATTAGAATGGGAAATTTACAGTTTAATACTTTAATTAGGCATTGATTGGTTGTGTATGGCTTTCAATTGATTTTTAGATTTTTAGAATCATAGAGATATCACATTTTGTTTCCACAACTCATTTATTTAAATACATGTTGTAGATGGATTCTAAACCATCAATCTGACATTTTGGAAAATGTTATGCAGATGGCTTTTGAAGGCTGCAAAGAAATTGCAAACTACAGTGGAGGATATATTTCATAGCTGTTAGTTGTGATATAGAAATAAAAACATATAGGTAGGTCAAGAGACAGAGAAAAGTGGTTATTTTCAAAGTTCAATTGTAATATTTTAGTTTTAAGAATAATATTCGTACTATTAGTAATGACTTATATGCATCTTAGTGATGAATATTTATCATATTTATGAATAAAATTTCCTTAGTGTTTCTATTGTGTATTATTGAATATATTTTGTTTGATATCATATCATAGCATAATATAATTATAGTTAGCAATAAATAAGTAGAAAATTATAATATTTAATAATACTGATTAAGTGGAGGATTATCACTTAACTTTCAATATCAATATTTTGTGAGGGAAATAATTCTGGCTCAGATTTGCGAGGGAATAAATCCCTCCTAATTAGGGAGGGGGACATTATTCTGTCATTAATTACTGACGGAACTATAAAATTAAGGCAATTTTCTGATCATATTTAGTGACGAAATGATAGAATTAGTGACAAAATTATCCGTAGCTATTTGTGACGGAGTAAAAATTCCCTCCCTAAATTTTGCGACATCAAAAGTGGATACGAATTTTGTTACGTCAACAAATCCGTCACTAAACTAATTTGTGACGGAAAATCATTCCATTAGTGACGAAAAACTACCCTCTCTAAATTTAATTTTTTTAGTAGTGGAGGAAGATCTGCAGCTTTTGGAAGGAGTTCTTAGTGTATTTTGAGCTCTACAGTTTCCAAGTTAGCATACTTTTCATGATCATGTAACTTGTTTTTTCTTGCTTGCAAAAATGATCTATGATGTTCACTGATGATGCTGATCTATTTAGTTTTGAGTTTGGACGTGTGGATTGTTTGAGTTTTGAGATTTAAGTTTTTAGATCCAAACTTATTCTGTTCGATTTGGCTTGTGTGTTGGTTGTTTGTGAAAACTAATTGCATATATGATATCCTTGTGAAATTCTGATTAATTTGATGTACTCATGAGCCATTTCTGGTAATTTTATGGTTGGTGTTCACCGGAGAAGGTGACCGGAGCTAGGGCTCCGGCACCTGGTTCATTTTCAGGCAGGTGGAGGTTGCAAGGTAGGAGATGAAATCTGGACCGTTGGTGGTCCAGATCTGGTGGTCCACGTTCAGCCACGTCTTTTAAAATATGTTTTTATTTTATCGTTTGCGTGTTGCTAGTCTATGTTTGTTATCATGTGCCTCAGATCTTAACCCTTGATCTTGCATGCTTTGTGTTTTGATTGACTTGATCTGATGCGTTGGATGGATCTGATGATGTATGTTGTGCCAGCGCATTAAAATGTCACATGCCTCTCACGTGTTTTTTTATTTTAATTGCTGATGATTTATTGTGTGAATGCTTACATTTATTATTGTGTGCCTTGTGATCTGAGCCCTTCATCTTGATTACCTTGGTTTTGGTTGATTGAATGTGGTGCGTGAGATTAATCTTGTGGCTAGAGTGTTGACTGAGGCTTATGTTTTTTTGTTTGATTGCGCTGATTATTTAAATGGATTGGGCTAGCTATCTGCACCCCCCTGTTCAGCCGATTTGGTGTTTTCAACGTGTTTGAGTTGCTTTTTGCACCCCTGGCTGTATTATTTTCATTTTATTTTATTTTAATTGTTGCATTTTCATTTTTCATTTTTAAAAATAGTTTTATGCATCAGAAAATCACCAAAAAAATCATGGATCATCTTTGGCATTTTATAAAGTTTTGGAAAATTTTATTTTTCATTTTTATTCTATTTTGGTCATCTGAATTAATTGTTTAAATAATTTCTTTTGGATTGTTTCATATATGCACACCCTGCCTTGTTGATTTTTGTTCTCATCATCTATACATGATTTGCTTCTCATTCTTTTTGCATTTATAAGAGGACATCTTAAGGTCCTTAAAAAAAATTTCTCATATTTTTAAAATCATTTAATATTGCATTTTTGTTACTCTCTTTTGCATATTGATGTCATGTTTCTTATGTGATCTTTGCTCATTTGTTTGAGGTGCTTAACTTGTGAATTTTTGTGAGATCTTTTAACATGTGATTGGCTTCTGACTTAGGTCATTTGAGTTTTAATCTCACAATTTTTTAGTGTCATTTGATATATGTTTGTTTATTTGTGCTTAAACGACTTATGCATAACTACATCTTGACACCTCTTTACACAAGTTGACTTGCCATGCCTATTTGCTTGAGTTTCTTCTTGATTCTTTGTATGTGCATTTTATATGATGTTTACCCCTGGTTGAGATCCCTTGTGACCAAGTTTTACCATTTATGGATCATGTTTGAATCATGTTGGAGTATGTTTAAGTGTTGGAACTTTGTCATCTTTTTGTAGTTTTCTTTGGTGCATAATGTTTCATGCTTTGATTTCCTTTTGCACGTGTGAATTGTTGATGATAATATGATCTTGGTTCTGACTTGTTTTCATCTTCATCTTATTTTTCTCATTTCATCTTGATATGAAGTCCATGTATGCTTAATTGTGCATTCCATACAAGTATGCTTGCCTTTTTTCATGTTTATCTTTGCATGCTTACTTGAATTGTTTTGTATTGATCTTTGAAACATTTTTGATGATTTGAATTGGACATTTATGATGTGATGTGCTTGCTGCCATTTATTGTATCTCATCTTCTCCTTCTCTTTCTCATTCTTCTCTTTCACTCTCTTCCTCCCATGAATCTCAAGACTTGTTTAAGTCTTGGATTCTCTCCCTTTAGAGCTACCTAGTCCAACTTAATTTTTGATTAAGCTTGGAGTAGGATTAGCATTAGGTTTTAGGTAGTCGTCTCTCCTAAGCCTCACTAACCATAGGTTACCCATGCATGCTAACATTAGGACTCTTAGTTTCCCTTTAGAGTTTCCTTTGTGTCTTCTCTCTTCTCATCTCAAAACTTCTTGAAAACACTTAATAAAGATAAAGTGTATTGCGCACGAGCCTTAAGTGTGGGGAATGAGAAATGAGGGGCTTCCTCTCATCTTTCTAGAGTGCTTAGCGGGTGTCCTATCTTGGGACGATTCGATGAGTATTCATCCCTGTGCCCTAGACTTTGGTACAATGCAAGTTATGAACTAAATTAAAACACTTCTGTCTAAAAAACACAAAAACAAATTCAAATCTTTTTATCCTTCGGGATTGTTGGGTTTCAAATTTCATTTTCAGAAAGGAGCATGTTACCATCCGTCTAAGTCGCAAACAGGCATCGACCCTAACTGCCGGACGCAAATCTAACATCGCTCATAAAAAACACTCACCCATCCGTGGTCGTACCCACGAACTACATTAGCTCTAATTCCTCTCTCTCGTCCGATTGAGGATATGTAGGCACAAGACAGCGATTGTCTTGGCGAGCAACCTTCCCCCACAGTTCCCGTCCGAACTATGTTGACTCTGACTTTCCCATTGCACTAAGGGAGTACGTAGGCCTAGGGCATCGAATATGTCCTACCGAGTCCGTCTTAGTCACCCCCATCCCCGTTTTCTTTTGTTTATCCATAGATAGTAGGACAGCTCACCCTCCATTTAGACAACAAGCATGGATCGCATCGAGTACGATGGATGCGTGGGGGTGCTAACACCTTCCCCTCGCATAACCGACTCCCGAACCTGGACTATGGTTGCGATGACCATGTCTTTCCCCCTTTCTCTTCAAGTTTATGCAGTGTTTCCTTTCCCTCTCTCGGGATAAATACACATTGCTGGCGACTCTGTGTTTTCTGCGCCACTCTCGTGTTTGTACCGATGGATGCGAATCTCTCGGGAGCGACAGCTGGTGACTCTGCTGGGGAACCTGGTTGACCTCTTGCTGGTCCATCCCCTTTAGCGAGTCGATCCTAGCGCTTGGTTGTTTTTTTTCGTTGGGTGTTTATTTGTTGTGCTTTATTATGTTGTATATTACTGTTTTACAGCTTTTATTGCATTGCATTTCGTTTTATTATTGTCATACTGTATATTGCTGTGCTGTGCTGGCTGGTTTCTGTTTGGCAGGTTGGGTTGTTCTGAGAGATAAGCCCAATACCCAGGCTTGAGTACACCCTAGGACTAGAGTAGAAAGTAGTGGGACCTACGTGCCCGCTTGGTACGTTTGTGTGTTCACAAAATTCATAACCAGACGAGGCTATCTTGGGATGCATTCTGACGTGTGTGTCTTGCGCATGTTAGGGTGTTGATCTAGAGAGCTGTCGACTCTGGTGACCGTTTCTCCGATACCTCAGTTGCGCCTCTCCTCCCGAGATGTGATAGTGGCAGACCACGTTCTGTGGCAAACCCATTGCACATTGTCGATCCGAGGACCCAATGCTGAGGGACTCGCAAAGGATGGCCTTATTTTTTAGGGGAATCAGTTTAGGCCTCCTCGATTGATGATGATGCCAAACCAGAAATGGTGAATGTATCATCATTTCTCGACCTGAGAGCCCGTGATATTGAGGATCCTCGCCTTTCTAGAACCCTCATGTGAGATGGGATGGGTGTTTGCAGGTTTGCAGGAAATCGAAACCTTCAACATACCCGATTTTTTGGATTTCTCATCAGTGTTTGATTATCTGGGTTTCTGGTTATCACAGTGGTTCGGTATTCTAGAATTCTGGTTTTCTGGGTTATGGTTCTCGTTCGGTTAACAGCACAACACATCCAGCAGTGGTGCCTTGATCCCATGCTTGCATGTGCATATCATTTTTCTTGCATTCTAACATGTTTGACATTTTTCAGGGCTTGCATCTTACTCTTGATTCCGGTTTTCTGAGGTTTCCTTAACATGGATGTCCAGAGAAAGAAGATTGTTGCTTATTCGTTCCCAGGAGCGACCTTGACGTTGATTCACAAGCTGATTAGTATGGCTGGTGTAGCGAGCGATTTTGGAAGCGATTCTTAAGTGCTGGTCGCTCTCTGCGGTTGAGCTTAAACTACAGGTCGATTCATTTTTTATCCTATTAAAGCTGATGAAGGAAGGGAAATAGATGTCTCTAATTAACCCTGCTTTACATACTGAGTTTAAACAGCGGTCTGTTAGGTTACGGATGCTATCAATGTGGGGGGCCTTTGTACTGGTTATTTGTATTTTCGCCAATACTGGTTTTTATCTAGACAGAAGTTTTCTGGCGGGGAACAAGGATTAGGATGTTAGGACTGATGCTTTTTGATAGATACATGAGAGTATGGGATTTGGGTTTTTTGTTGATTGTGCTCGCTAAGATCTTTTCTTTCGATCTTATGCCTACGTATTCCCGTTTACCGAAACAGGGAAATCAGAGCGTTCGTAGTTCCTCCTATTCTATGGGAGGAAATGGGTGTTTTTGGTGTCTTGTTCAAAGCCCAAGACGTGAAGCGAAAGGTGATTTGTATCTTGTTCAAAGCCCAAGATGTGAAGCTGAAAAGTTTATTTGTATCTTGTTCAAAGCCCAAGATGTGAAGCTGAAAGAGTTTGACTTTTAGAGAGAATTTATCATCTCTAAAGAGGTCTGTTTGTCACAACTGTTTATAAAGGAGAATTACTTTAACCGGGATTTGTGAATCCGGCAATGCCGTAATTTCCTTTATAGGGGATTTTAACCTGAAGGAGAAGTCTTTAACTCAGTGTAGAGCAATGCCATCTTTCCTTAGGAATTTCTCATGCTAAAAGATGGACAGTGGCATGGATGTAAATAATCCAGAGGCTTGCAGCTTACAGCAATTAGATGAAGGGGAAAGATTTGTTGATGTTTGTGTACTGTGAACGAGGCACAGCTCTGACGCTAAAAGGTTGATTGGATCAACCAGTGGTTTTCTTATACAAAGCCTAAGAGGAGGCTGATATGTGTCTCGTACAAAGCCCGAGAGAGAGGCTAAAAGGTTTTGACCCGACGATGGAGTCTTTTGGTATCTCGTATAAAGCCCGAGATGGAGGCTATTTGACTCAACAAGAGAGTTTTTGTATCTCGTACAAAGCCCGAGATGGAGGCTAAAAGGTTTTGACCCGACGATGGAGTCTTTTGGTATCTCGTATAAAGCCCGAGATGGAGGCTATTTGACTCAACAAGAGAGTTTTTGTATCTCGTATAAAGCCCGAGATGGAGGCTAAAGGGGCGACCGACTCAACGAGGGAGTCTCTTGTGTGTCTCGTACAAAGCCCGAGAGAGAGGCTAAACGTTGGTTGACTCTGCTTGGGAGAATCATTGTATAAAGCCCAAGAGAGAGGCTAACTTCATTGAAGAAGGATTATTATACAAAGCCTAAGAGGAGGTTGGGGTTACTATTTCAGTTGAGTGACAGGTCCAATATACTGATTATAAAAGAGAAAATCAGTCTTTATATGAGCAACACTGTACTCAAGGATTTGATTCACGGATCCGGGTTATTCCTGTTCTTTAAGTAAGCGAGAAATCCGAAGGGTATTGAGACTGTCCGAGTCTATGGGTTTCCTTCCTATTTAACGAAGGGGTCACTTGAGAATGTCTTTGAGACTCAAGGATATTAAACTGTCCAAGTCTAGAGTTTCGTCTTTTGTACTATGCTTTGAGAAACAGTAGTAGACTCTATGACAGGACTGTTATATGAAGATGACTAAGTTTTGTTCCTATACCTTTAGGAGGTCGTCGGGACAATTTGTACGAAGCCCAAGAGGAGGCTGGAAGCTTTTAAGAAGCCGACGGGTCCTTGTACTAAGCCCAAGAGCAGGCTATCATTCTCGGAGGAAGAGATCATTATACGAAGCCTAAGAGGAGGCTGTGAATACTTCTAAGAAGCCGTAGGGTCCTTGTACTAAGCCCAAGAGGAGGCGGGGTTGCTTTTAGGAAGCCTATGGGTCCTTGTACGATGCCCAAGAGGAGGTCGATGCTTTTAAGAAGCCCGTGGGTCCCCAAACCCCGAGAAATTCAAGGCAATGCTATTCACCGAGAATAGATCAAAGTCAGGAAAGTTGGAGAATTTGGAAGAAACTCAAAGATGCCATTCACGGAGAATACATTCATCTTGGGGAGTAGAGTTTCTTGACAATTCCTAATGAGGACAGCCGAAGAGAAGATTGTATCTGGTGATCCTATTGGGGATCTAGTTGTCTATTTCTATGAATAAATGAAACGGCGTCACCTAGTTCTAGACGTAGTTGCCGGGGAAACTCGAAATATCTATACTATTATTACACAGTTGATATGAGTTTATGAAAGAAGACTTACAGTGAAACAGCCCCACAATACAGTTATATGCATATGAAAGCGGTAAATGAAAGCGTATAAACACTTACTCGGTTGTAGAGCTTCCATGCTGTTTGGTTAGTTGTTCAACAAAGAAAGATTGAAAACATTAGTATATTCAAAATCAAAGGAGAAAGTGCTTTGAAAAAGAAAGATTTGGGGCTTACAGCTCAAGGAGAGGCCCAGGGTTTTATCAGTGAGCGCACTGTTTGAATTTGTACAGAGGGACTTATACAAGTGACTGAGGCCCAAAAAATGGTTTTCTGTACAAAGGGATGGGTCTTACACTCTCTCAAAAGGCCCAAAAAGTTTTAAAGAAAAAGAGCGGGGCTTATAACACGAGAGTAGGCCCAAAATGTTTTCGTTTAAAAATGGCGATCGCGCCGAGGTTTTCTTTTAACGCAGAGGGACTTATACAATAAGTGAGACCCAAAATGTTTTGGTTAAAAGGGGGTTGGGTCTTACACTCTAATAGAGGCCCATAAGTTTTGAATGGGTCTTATGGCTCGAGGAGAGGCCCAAAGTGTTTTTTCAAAAGACGACGATCGCGCCGTTTGTTTTTGACGGTATATGGACTTATACAATACACTGAGGCCCAAAAATGATTTGGTCAAAAAAGGATTGGGTCTTACACTCTATTAGAGGCCCAAAAAGTTTTGAAAATGATTTATGAGGGTTGAATTAATCCAAAAACCCTAATTTGTTTTCAAAAATGTATTTAATTGAATAAAAATTCAATTAAAATGATCAAAATTGTTTATCATATGAAAAACAAATTGTGATCTTGGATTAATGCTTCAAAAATTAAGTATTGACCTACAAAATAATTAGAAAGCATTAAAAGTTGCAAAATCAATGTAGAAAAAATATTTAAAATGTCAAAAACAATTAAAATATTAATTCTTTGCAAAAATATCAATTATATGAAATAAATAATATTTTTGGGAAAATAAAATATTTTAACATTTTTGTGAATTATTAAAAAAAGAATCAACTCAAAATCATTAAAACTCAGAGAGAAATTAATTTTTGAATCAATTAAAGAAAATCACAAAATTCAAATATTTGAAAATTCAAAAAAAGGCGCCAAGAACAGCTAAAGAACACGCGCGTGTTCTGGGTTTGGCTGATTTGCATTTTCTATCCAATCTCCTTGAATACTTGATTATAACATGCAATCCACATATCATTATGCTCGCCTCAACCTCACGATCATGTATATGTCCATTAATTTCATTTAAATTAAACATATAACAAGAAATCATGAAAAGTCCTCAAGAACCCTAATTTATGCATGAAGGCTAGGATTTTTGATACACGATTCAAACAATACAATTAATTGAGGGGAAACATTCCATGCATGATTATGAATATATGGCTAAATTATTGTGCAGCAAAAATTGTGTGGATCATAGAGTTAGAAGAGCTCATGCTTACCACTTGCAGCTGGTGATCGTGATTTGTGTTGGTGGTGTTACAACTAGGTTCCAATTGTGTGGATAGCTTCCCTAGGTACCAAGTGATGTGTCTGAGTGCTTGGAATGGATTGAAATGGTTTGGAATTGAAGATGGCACCTCAACTGCAAAACTGTCAAGAACTTGAGCAATTGGCTGGTGATTTTGTGAAATCTGTGTTCCAGATGTTACGTGAGTGTTTGGATCACTTCTATATGATGTATGTGAGGTGTGTGAGTGATTGGTTTGATTGGAAAAGCTCTCAAACTCAAAACTCGATAGCTACCTTGCTAAGAAAGGCATTTTTGCCAAGAGAAAGAGATTTTGAGGAAAGCATCTGTTAGATGGCTTTGGTGTACTCAAACTGATCACAATTGAGCTCTATTTATAGTAGAGCAAGTTTGTTTTGCAAGGAATAGTGAATGGCAGCTGCTAAGTAGGTTTGGCCAATGTTGGCAAATGAAAATCCAAGTCTCCTCTAGCCATTTACTAGAGGTTAGGGCACAGAGCTTTGGTTCCCTTGGTCTTGGATAAGTCTTGACTGATTTCAGATGAGAATGGATCAGTCCATGACACCTTGATGCTTCCATTGAATGCTTCAATCCAAATTTGGAGTCTTGTCCCTATTTTGGCCATTCTAGGTTCAACATGCTATTTCTTGTTCCATGGACTTTGGAGGCTTGGCTCAGTGATTGTCCCCTTTAGATTTAATCCTCTGAGGTGTCCAAGTGGATAGGAGCATTTGAATTTGGCTGATTTTGGCAAATCGAGCAAAATTGCAAATTCTGCCTTGCCTTTGACAAATTTCAGCAAGACAACTTTCCAATGTCATATCTCATGACTCAAATGGAATTTGGCAATGCTCTTGGTAATTTTGGAAAGCCCTTACATGATACAACAACTGTTTGAACATGTTTGGTTTTGATCTCTTTTGAATCCAAGTGAAAAATCCCCCTACATTTGGAAAAAAATGAAGACAGATTCTGACTTAGTGAAAATTTCACTAAGTGTTGGAAAAAGTGACATTTTCATTTTTCAGCCATTTTGATCACTTCATAACTCAAAATCCTTAATGAATTGGACTTAGGTCTAGTTGAAGTTTTTGTAGAGGGTAATGAGGGCTACAAATCCATCTTTGGATGAGAAAAAATGGCCTTGTGGTTTAGGAGTTATGGTCCTCCAAAGTTGGTACCCTTATCACTTTATTTTTAACTTAGAAAATTTTCTAAGTTTTTATGGTTACCCCTTTTACAAGTTATCCAACTTTTCTTGATTTTCCTTGATGAATGATGATTCAAATCATACATTAACATCATTTTAGGGTTAAAAATCCATTTTGGTGAAAAATCTCAAAAAGTCAAAGTTGACTTTTGTGCACAGTTGACTTTTTATCAGATGAATTTCAAATTGTGCAATTCTTCAGGAAATCATGTCCTTGACCTAAATCAAACTTGATGGACATGTTCCATGGGTGTCATAGGGTGTATTGAATCATGTCTTAGGGCTTGGGAGTATGTCCTGGTCAAAAGTCAAAGTTACAGTTGACTTTTTCCTTAAAACCCTAACTGTGGTGCAGATGAAATTGAGACTTGTTGCTCAAGCTTCTTGGATTAATCCATTGTTCCAAATGGATCAATATAGTTCATTAGAGACCTTCAAACCCTCTCTTGAGGTCTTGGTTCATGATTTGCACCAAAAGTCAACTTAGGGGTGAATTAGGTCAAGAAACCCTAATTCCTTATTTTTGATGTATGCATCCCCTGAGGCAAAATTGACTTGGTGATTGGGTCCATGAGGTTCCATGGAGTATATTAGGTTATGTTTTGGATCATTGGCTCATGCCCAGATGAAAATTTCCATCTGGGGGCCCTGGTCGACCCTAATTTGGTGACACTGTCGATCTTGAAGGTTGATCCACCTAGAAGGGAGCAACCTTGTGCTTAATCCTCGAAGTGGGAGTCCTCTTGATCCATTGTGAATGTTTGAGAGGTTAGACAAGTTGAAGATCATGTCATTCCTTGATTGATCCTTTGTCTAAGCACTCAGAGAGGGCTTGAAACCCTAATTTTAATTGTAGTGGATGCTCACCCATCTTTGGGGAGACTGATGAAATATAATGGTTCCTCTATATTGTGATGATGATTTGCACAATGATGGTAAATCTTAGTGGTCAAAATTTGGGGTATGACAGATGCCCCTATTTAATCTTCTTGGACATGAAGGTGCGAATGACGAAGGTATTCGGGCATTCGTGGTGCAAGAGGATTAAATAATCGGAATACCCGAAATTTTGATGGCTATGAATGGCAGCCTGCGCATTCATCTTCTCTTGTTAAGCAATGATGCTTAGAAAAGGTAAACTTCCCCTCGATCCTGGTTTCCAGCCAAGGAACTGATCTTAGTTTTCTGATTTAAACCTCCCCTCGATCTTGGTTTCCTACCAAGGAACTGGTCTTAGTTTCTGATTTAAACTTCCCCTCGATCCTGGTTTCCTACCAAGGAACTGGTCTAAGTTTATGATTTAAACTTCCCCTCGATCCTGGTTTCCTAGCAAGGAACTGGTCTTAGTTTCTTCCGTCAATAAACTTTATTGACAAGGGACGCTATGTGTAGCGGTTTTCATCAAACCTCTCGCCGAATCTTCCTGGGGAGATGCCATTTGACGGAAAAAGTTTTGATGTCAGACTTGCTGGGGAACCCATTCGTCTGAGTTGTAGAGTTGCACAAACTTCTCTGTTTGGAGACGCCATTTGTGTCTACTGGGGGAAAGCAGGTCTCTTGAGAGACTGTTGTCGCTTGGGATCTTACATCATACTTTTCTCGGGATCTTCCCGGAGAAATGCCATATGATGGGGTCTAATTTTGAGGTGCCAATGATCTTTTCATCAGTGGTCTTTTCGGAGCGAAACTAGCGTGCTGCCGAATTTCCTGATTAAGAGGCTTTCTCTGCGGATTTTCCTTAATCCAGGAAAGCAAGGATATCATCTTCAATGGTGAAGAGTGATGCTGACTGAAGATTCCTTTGGTTTTTCAAAGGTTCAAGTTATCAAAGTGGTTGAGGGCCAACTTCCTTCCAGAAATAAACTGGAAGCGAGGTTGTTCAAACACAATATTTCCTGACGAGGCAAGGACTGACAACTCGATTGAGAGAACTGTTTATCACTAGGGGACAAGACCGACTAGAGTGATAGCGATGCAATATGAAATGTGAATGCAAATCAATAATGCATGATATAGGTATGTTTATGCTGACAAAACTGACGCGACATACTGACGGTTGAACACGACTGGATACTCGACCATCGCGGGGCGTGTAGAAATATCGTTGGTTCAAGATAGCAATTCCACCTTGCTTAGGAGAGATAGTCCCTGTTGGGAGCTACCGTTGGTCGGGCTTAGGAGATAAGAACTCGGCCAAGGTGTGTCAGACGAAACAAGGTCTCTGACACAGTTGATCCCTTCATTCAGGCGTACTGGGCCTAGAAGGAGTACTTTGATTTTGCACTTTGAGGTTCGAACACCTTTGGAGACGCGATTGATGTTCTTTCGATGTTTAACAATCAAAAGAAATTGCCATCTCTTATTAAAAAGCAAAAAAAGTTTTAACAAGTAAATTCATTTTTGTTTTATTTCAATAATCGTTAATCATGTTAACAACGTCGTTCTGTAAAGCTAAAACAAATAAGAATTACAAACAAAAGCACAAGGGCTCAAATTTTATTGATAAGATGGAGATCAGCCAAACGCGTGATCCCAAAGAGTATATACAAAGTTTGAAAATGGTAATTTACAGGGAAAAGGGCTACGTTGAAACATAACGACCACTATCCTCCTACCAACTTTGAATTCAGGGCATCCTGAGCTTCTGTCGAAGATGACCTTGACTGGAGTTTTCTGAAAGATGATGTAACTGCTGCTGCTGAGGGACTTGCCTCTGTTGAACATAGTTACTTGCCATTATCCCTAATTTTTGCCTGGATTGTACTATGAGATTTCCAATCCATCGGGATGATTTTTTTTCATGTCTCTAACTTTTGCCTGGACCGCCCTTTCGGGTTTTCAATCCACCGAGACGTTTTTTTTAGGCGAAGTATTTCTTGACTACATCAACATTCGTGGGGTAGGCAAATTCCTCTCCGTCCATGGTTGCAAGTCTCAAGGCGCCGCCCGAGAAAGCTTTCGTGACCACATAGGGGCCATCATAATTCGGAGTCCACTTGCCCCAGGAATCAATGAGAAATGATTGTATCTTTTTGAGCACAAGGTCTCCTTTCCTGAAGATGCGAGGTCGGACCTTTTTGTCAAACGCCCTCTTCATTCTTTGCTGATACAACTGACCATGGCAAAGTGTCGTTATTCACTTCTCCTCGATCAAATTCAGTTCATCATGTCGGCTTTGACACCATTCAGCTTCTGTAAGCTTATCTTCCATCAATACCCTGATTGATGGGATCTCTACTTCTATGGGGAGCACTGCCTCCATGCCATATACTAGAGAGAAAGGGGTTACCCCTGTTGAAGTACGGACAAATGTACGATAACTGTGAAGAGCAAAGGGTAGCATCTCGTGCCAGTCTTTGTAGGTTACAACCATCTTTTGAACGATCTTCTTGATGTTCTTATTGGCTCCTTCTACCGCTCCGTTCATCTTAGGTCGGTAGGGAGATGAGTTATGGTGTTCGATCTTGAACTCTGCACACAACTCTTTCATCATCTTATTGTTCAAGTTAGATCCATTATCAGTAATGATCTCGCTTGGAACACCATAACGGCAGATGATATTGTTTTTGATAAATCGGACCACAACTTGTCGGGTTACATTAGTGTACGACGCTACTTCGACCCACTTGGTGAAATAGTCAATGGCTACTAGGATGAACCGATGTCTGTTTGAAGCCTTAGGTTCGATCAAACCAATCATGTCGATTCCACATATGGAAAAAGGCCACGGGGAAGAAAGAACTTTGAGATGTGATGGCGGTACATGAATTTTGTCGGAGTATATCTGACACTTGTGACACCTCCTCATGTACTTGTAGCAGTCGGATTCCATGGTCAACCAATAGTACCCTGCTCGCAGAATCTTTCTTGCCATTGTGTGTCCGTTGGCATGAGTGCCAAAGGACCCTTCATGAATTTCTTTCATAAGCATGTTTTCTTCTGGTCTGTTGATGCATCGGAGCAAGACCATGTCAAAATTTCTCTTATAGAGAGTGTCACCGCTCAGGAAGAAGCTTCCAGCCAATCTTCTGAGGGTTTTTCTGTCCTTCCTTAGTGCCCCAGGTGGATACTCTTGTTTTTGAAGGAAGCATTTGATATCGTGATACCAAGGTTTGTCGTCTATGACTGCTTCAATCGTGAAGATGTAAGCGGGCCGTTCAAGGCGCATGATGTCGATCTTAGGTATGTCATTCCATTGACCTACACTAATCATGGAAGAGATAGTGGCTAATGCATTAGCCATGTGATTCTCATCACGAGGGATGTGATGAAACTCAACTCTGTTGAAGAAAGGTAGCAACCTTCTTGCGTAGTCTTTGTAAGGAACCAATCCTGATTGGTATGTGTTCCAATCTCCTTTTATCTGATTGATAACCAAGGCTGAGTCGCCGTATACGTCCAAGTTTTTGATCCTTAAATCAATTGCTTCCTCGAGACCCATGATACAAGCTTCGTATTCAGCCTCGTTGTTCGTACATTTGAACGTAAGTCTGGCAGTGAAAGGAATGTGGGTACCCTGAGGGGTAACAATGATTGCCCCAATTCCGTTTCCATAATGATTAACTGCTCCGTCAAAGATAAGTCCCCATTGGGAACCTGGTTCTGGCCCTTCACTGGGTAACGGTTCATCGCAATCTTTCATTTTTAGATACATGACATCTTCGTCTGGGAAGTCAAACCTGATTGATTCTTGATCGTCCATCGGTTGATGAGCCAAATGATCGGCTAAAATACTTCCTTTAACGGCTTTCTGAGCGTGGTACTCTATGTCATATTCTGATAACAGCATCTGCCAACGGGCAATCCTTCCCGTAAGAGCAGGTTTTTCGAAAACATACTTAATTGGATCCATTTCGGAGATTAACCAAGTAGTGTGACGAATCATGTATTGGAGAAGACATTTGGCTGCCCAAGCCAAAGCACGGCAAGTTTTTTCGAGCATCGTGTACCGAGTTTCACAGTCGGTGAACTTCTTGCTTAGATAGTAAATGGCAGACTCTTTCTGTTTAGTTTCATCTTGTTGGCTAAGTACACATCCCATTGAGTCCTCCAGAACTGTGAGGTAGATGATCAGTGGTCTTCCTTCCACTGGAGGTGATAGAATCGGAGGATTCAACAGATATTCCTTAATACTGTCGAAGGCGGTTTGGCAATCTTCTATCCAAACGCAGTCCTGGTTCTTTTTAAGTAATTTGAAAATCGACGCACACGTGGCGGTCATAAGGAATATGAATCTGGAGATGTAATTCAAACGTCCCAAGAATCCTATGACTTGTTTCTCAGTTTTCGGAGAAGGCATTTCTTGAATGGCCTTGACCTTGTCAGGATCAACCTCAATTCCTTTCTGGCTGACGATGAACCCTAGTAGTTTCCCTGAACGGACACCGAAGGTGCACTTGTTGGGATTCAAGCGGAGCTTGAATTTTCTTAGTCGTTCGAACAATTTGGACAGATGTTCAACGTGCTCACTCTCTGTTTTTGATTTTGCAATCATGTCATCGACATATACCTCGATTTCTTTGTGTATCATGTCATGAAACAGGGTAGTCATGGCCCTTTGATAGGTTGCCCCGACATTCTTCAAACTGAACGACATTACCTTGTAACAAAAGGTGCCCCATGGGGTGATGAACGAAGTTTTCTCCATGTCTTTCGGCGCCATTTTGATTTGATTATAGCCCGAGAATCCATCCATGAAGGAGAATACTTTGAACTTTGCTGTACTATCAACCAGCATGTCAATGTGTGGTAAAGGAATGTCGTCCTTTGGACTTGCCTTGTTCAGATCTCTATAATCAACACATTCTGACCTTTCCGTCGTTTTTGAGAACGGGTACGATGTTGGCTAACCATTGAGGATATTCAGATGTAGTGAGGAAACCCGCGTCAATCTGTTTCTGTACCTCCTCTTTGATTTTGATGGCAGTTGGACTGAGCGGTGCTCCGATCCTGATTGCTTTTCTCTCTTGCCCTGAACCCAAGTTTACCGTTTCCAACGGCTCTTTGTGAGGTTCAATGGACCTTTCCTCTTGTCTAAGTAATCAGGAGATCTCTTCTGGAATTTTGTCGTCATTTTCTTCTTCGGCCTCGAATACCGGGAACTCAAAGTTGGGAGAAGGCATCGGATCGTATGTTTCAGCGGGGTTTAAAACAAGCAATTTGCATGACGTGATGATTCGTGTTTAGAAGAGATAGAGAAAATGCAAGTGTGTGCAGTGTTTTATTTTTTACTGCTTGTTTTTATTATTGAATTGTTTTTTAGGATTACCATTTTCTGAAAAAAGCAAAAAGAGAAAACAGCAATTAATGCGGAAATTACATAACGACGTTATTTTATTAATGAACAAGTCGATCCTTGAAACTACAGCCCTATAAAACAAAACTCTGTCGCTTCGGGCAAAGCGAAGAGGGATATTTACAGAAAGCGAGCCCTATCAAAACATCTGTTTCACCTGGGCAGGGTGAAAGGTTAAAAGATGGCAATTACTTTGACTTGTGAACAACCTTCAAAACATCGACAGCAACCCATTGGCGGCGAACTCCTCGGTGAATCACAAAATCTGGCACCTTCCTTGATTTGTCTTCAGAAATAACACTAATTTCTGGTGGAGCAGGATCATTGGAATCTGTCTCCCAGGCAGAGTTGTCGTAGGAGAATTCCTCTGTTGCATTTTGCATGGCATTTGTGCTCTCAGCTGTATCTCCCCATCCAGTTGGCTGGATGTCTTCGAACCTGATACGAGAGCTTTCGGGCACAGTGTACTTGACCATAAAGTCGTATTTTCCACTTGGTTCTCCCAGAGTGTCCCAAACTTCTTTGGAACTGGAGGAGTCATCCCTCTCGATGACGTTGACCTCGGGAAAAGCATAGTTGATGAATTCTAGTCCGGCAAACGTTGCAAATTCATCTTCACGTTGAGTAGTTTTTGAATGACCTGAGTGTTGATCCCATGACATGGTGGGGACGCAGGTATTCTGTCCGATGAGACTCAGCTGAGTTTCATTGTTCGGCTGACTCTCTTGCCCCAAGTTTCCTGGGTAAGGCTGCCACATTGGCAGGCCATCCATTGGGCCATAGTAGTTGTGGTCAAAGTTGTCTTTCATCAGAGTGTCCTCCTCTAATGAATTTGGTGGAGCACGGCATCCTTCCGGATCACAATCTCCATATATCATTTCGACATCTGATCTTGGTATAAATCTCGGACTTTCTGTAGGAAAGCAAAAAGGCATAGGCACCTCTTCCTGAGACATATAACCGTCCTCGTTAAGATAGGACTTCCATTCTTCATCCGTGTCAGAGGGATCTTCCTCATTGATAGCATGTATCGCTTGAGACACTGGGTGAAGGAAACCTCCACTGTGGAAGAAGTTTTGAAGGGGATGAAGACTTTCGTCGTTGGCAGCTATCTGGGTACAGGTTGCAGAAAAACCAAGACCCTTCTTTATTTTATTGTCAATAGGAATGACAAGTTGTCCCCATCCTATCATATCGGTACTCTCGACCGCTTTGATAGCATCGTTGTATGAGGAAATCGAGGTTCCTCCTTTGAAATGATTGTCCTTGCTCACCGACAGTGCTTGGAACTGAGTTCCAATAACCTCCTCAGGTTCTATACCAGTAGATGATGACAAGCTACTCACAAGCAAGGCTTGTTTCCCACAAATTGTGACAAGTTGATCGTTCTTGATGAACTTTAGCTTTTGGTGGAGGGTTGAAGTAACCGCTCCAGCCTGATGTATCCAAGGTCTTCCTAATAAACAATTGTATGTTGCCCGGATGTCCATGACCTAGAAAGTGACTTGGAAAGTGTGAGGACCAATAGTTATGGGAAGATCAACTTCGCCGATAACCGTTTTTTTGGATCTGTCGAATGCTTTGACGATGACCTCGCTGATTCTCATCGGAGAGCCTTTGAATGATAACTGCATCAAAGTAGACTTCGGCATAACATTCAGGGCTGACCCTGTGTCTACCAGTATACTGGCTAAAGCATCGTCCTGGCAGTTAACTGTAATGTTGAGCGCCATGTTATGACGGAGACCCTCTTCAGGTAATTCCTCATCACTAAATCCCAAATTGTTGCAGGAAGTGATGTTAGAGACAATACTATTGAACTGTCTGATTGTTACATCCTGTTCCACAAAGGCTTGCTCCAAGAATTTCTGTAGAGCCTCCCCGTGGGCTTCTGAACTGAGTAACAGTGATAACACCGAGATCTTTGAAGGAGTCTGTAACAGTTGATCAACAATGTTATATTCACTCCTTTGGATGAGCTTCAGCATCTCATCATTATTTTTTGAAAGGTCGGGATTACTGGATTGACCAACTGGTGGATCGTGAGCTTCCGTCTGAAGTTCCTTTTCTTTGTTATGTTCCCCAACCCCTTGGTTGAAGATTCGACCGCTCCGTGTTACACGACTGATGTCTGCAATATTCACGACGGAGGGTAATGGAATTTCCTTTCCATTCTCAATTGTTGTTGCACCGTATTTGTAAGGGATAGCCTTAGTTGATTCATACGGTAGTGGTCCCGGTAGATAGATGACTACGGGAGCCTTCTGATTTTTCTGACCATCATAAGTAATCTCGATTCGTTCCCGGTTGGGAACTTTAGATTCGTCAAGTAGAGGGATGATGGCAAAAACATCCCTGGTCCTGTGATGACCAGAGATTGTGACAACATCCTCAACTTGATCGGCAAGGTAATTTGGCGACCAATTGGTGGGTCCAGAACACGGATATGGACGAATTTCTCCACGGTCCACCTGCCCCTGGAGAGCTGCTCGCACAAGGTAGCACCCTTGGTTACTTTCCGAACAGACGCTACAACGGTCATAATTGTGTGGTGGCACATGGCCACACCCACTTTGAATACAATGTAACCTCACTAGGTTTGCTTCCATTGATCAGACATCCCGACTCTGACGTCGAGTAGGATTCCCGTTACCGATACTAATTTGCTGAGTATCTTCATCCATATAAATGGGCATCCACCAATGATTTAACAAGTGCTAAAGTACCTCCTGGACAAGGGTACAACCCTGATCGTTTTCACAACCCGCTTTACAGCTTTGATAGTCATGTGATATTAAGAATCCGAGTCGGACCTGCTCAGCATGTAACTCTACCAGGTTGGTATTCATCACGCGAATGTCAAAGATCTGAACCATGTTGGTCTGATAGGAATTCATATCATGGTAGTCTTGGATCCATCCAAGATCCATCTGACGCTGGAGGGCCTCCTGTATGAAAGAGCATCCCTGTTTGTTTACCGAGCAAGTCAGGCAGGAACTGTAATCGTGCCGCGGCAGATTATGATACTGGCTTTGCCTTGAGTGCATCGCCACCAAGTTGACATTCATTGCACGGATATCGTGGTTCTGAATGACGTTAGAATTCGTGTAGACCATGTTAACTCCACGAACTCGGTGCTCTTGGATCCATCCGAGATCCATCTGTTCCAGTAGAGCTGCTTGCACCACAGAGCATCCTTGGTTACTCTTAGAGCAAATATCACACTGATGATAGTTATGAGGTGGCACATGGCCATATCCACTCTGTCTACAATGCATCTTGACCAGATTGGTCTTCAACAAGAGTACATCATGAATTTGATAGACGTTGTTAGTCTCCTTCTCAATCAGATTGACTGCAGCCTTCTCATGTTGAGGCAGCGGGTTCGTGAGAACATTAGGATTTGTATCCTTGAAGGATAAGACCCCGCTCCTAACAAGCTTTTGCACGTCAAACTTGAAATTGAGGCAAGTCTCTATGATATGCCCTAATCCTCCTTGATGATAAGGGCAAGTTTGATCCGCTTTGAACCAAAAAGGTGGATTGTCCGGTACTACAAGAGGGAACTTAGCCTGAATGTGCCCCTTGGCTAGCAGTAATGGAAACAGCTCTGCGTACGTTACGGGTATAGGATCAAATCCTGGTGGCCGTGTTGTACGGTTGTTGTTGTATTGAGGACGAGCCTGCTGAAGAGGCTGTTGTATCCTTTGCTGATCAGGTTGGCTCTGCACAACCTGAGGTTGATACGTAGGAATAGGCGCAGGATTGATAGCAGGAGTCATAGCTGCTACTGGTTGATAACGTCGCCTTTGCTTTCCGAGAGAGATATTCCCAATATCTTGCTCTTTTTTCTTAGGGAGAGCACTACCATATTTTTTAGTACCGCTCGTCGACCCAGTGTCTTTTACCAAACGTCCTTCTCGGACAGCTTCCTCAAGACGTATGCCCATGCCCATCATTTCGGTGAAATCACTGGGTGCACTGGCAACCATTCGGTCATAGTAAAATGAGCTTAAGGTCTTTAAGAAGATCTTTGTCATCTCTTTTTCCTCAAGAGGTGGACAAATTTGAGCAGCAATTTCACGCCACCTTTGAGCATACTCCTTAAAGGTTTCCTTGTCCTTTTGCGACATCGATCTGAGTTGATCTCTGTCAGGTGCCATGTCCAAATTGTATTTGTATTGTTGGACGAAGGCAGTACCAAGATCTCTGAATGTACTAATCATAGTACGGTTTAAACCCATGTACCATTTGAGTGCGGCACCGGTTAAACTATCCTGGAAGTAGTGAATCAGTAGGTCCTGATTCTCCGTCTGAGCTGACATCCGCGGAGCGTACATCACCAGATGGCTTTGAGGGCTAGAGTTACCCTTGTACTTTTCAAAGTCGGACACTTGAAATTTGTGTGGGACTTTCACATTGGGGACCAATCAGAGGTCTGCGGCGTCCTTTCCAAAGAGATCCTGACCGCAAATGGCTTGTAGTTCTTTCTGCATTTCCAGGAACTGTTCCTAGAATTCATCCATTCTATCGAACATAGATTCCTTCTTACCAGAAGGTGTTGGTGGAATCTGTCCTTCCGGGACAGTGTGCACCACAGGGGGTAGGACCGTGACTACGACAGTGAATCTTGGCATTTCCCAAAGTTTGTAACCTTCAGGATTCTTCAGTATGCTCCTGGCATCTTCGTTTTCCCGAAGTTTGTAACCTTCAGGCCCAGCGGCTTCTGTTGTGATTCCCTGATCTTCAGTGATCGGCAGAACATATCCTTCCGGGATATAGTTAACAGGCATGCCCCAAGGACGATCTTTCGGTATTTGATACCTAGGATCATACTTCTACACTATGGGCGTTGAGGTGATCTCCGAGATCACAGTCCCTTGTAGCTGAGCTTCTGCCATGGCTTGCATGTCGTTACGAAGCTTTCTCATATCCTCTCTCAGAGCGTCGATCTCTTCTTTCAACTCCCTATTTTCTTCCTCAAGATCATCCATCTTTTTTTGACGATTGGCCCGAGTATTATACGAATGAGACAGTTTGACTCTAGAACCGAGACACAAATGTGAGATTCGTAGATAAGAAGAATACGCGATGTGAGAATGATGAATGCAATGATTATATTAATTGTTTAAGGTTTAATCAAAATAAACTTCGACAATTAGATTGTAAATATCAAACGGTGGGGAAACCCCTTTTTATTGAATTCAAAGGATTACAGAAATGGAAATACAGTAGATTACAAGGTGCAGAAACAGAAACCTAAGCTAATGGGTCCCGATTCCTCTCAGAAGAGAAATCGGGTGCTGATTCTGGTATCTTCCTTTTCTTTGACCGGGGCTCTTGGGCCATTGTCGGGTTGTCATTCCTTTGCCAGGTGAAAGGAGCGAACAAATTCCTTTGGTCATCTTGATTTTCTACAGCATGTTGCTCTAAAATCTCAATCAGAGCATCCTTTTCTTTCAGTAATTGCTGTATTTTGATGCACTCTACATCGAGCGTGCGATACTTGTTCTTCCAAGACCTTCTTTCCTTTTGAACTTTGTTGAGAGTAACCTGAAGCTTTTCAGTCTCAGTCATGAAGTACATGACAGATTCCCTCGGCGGAAGAATTCTGTAACGAGGATAAGGCATTTTTAGCTTGAGAGCTCTAGTTTGTACCCAGTGGAGATAAGGCTCCACCGAGACACAATCTGGTTTTCCCAGAGACTCTCGTCCTTTCTTATGAACGTGTTTCCAAGCTTGCACTATTTCCATCTATAGTGCTCTGTCATTTTCTCCTTCTTTGAAGAAAAGACCTTCCAGATGAACACCCCGTGGGACATGTCTCATCGGGTATCCAAATTGACGGCGAACCAATACCGGATGGTAGTTTATTCCTCCCTTAGTCCCTATGAGGGGTACGTTGGGGAAGTTTCCACAACGGTCAATGATCCTGATTCCCTCATAAATCCTATTACACCAATCTACATCAGAGTTGGTAAGAGACATGATCTTCTGCGACCAACGTAAGGCACTCTTGCAATCCCAAAAAGCAACAGACTTGGGCAAGTGAGAGATAAACCATTTGTAAAGCAAAGGTACACAACATGTGATCTCCCCTCCGCTGTACAAATTCCCCAAGTGTACAGAATGATACGCATCTGCGAGCAAAGTCGGCACAGGGTTTCCAATGAGAAAAACCTTAATGGAGTTAATATCGACGAAGTTATTGATGTTGGGAAACAGAAATAACCCGTAGGTGAGCAAGACAAAGATGCTTTCAAAAGCAGTCACGTTTCCTATACTGGCAAAATACAGGGCTTTCTTCGTCAAGAACTGGGCTGGCAAACCTTGGATGCCACCCTTAGTAGTTAGGTGATTCCTGACCTCAGACTCGTCCAAATGAATTGCTCTTGCAATGGTCTGATTCTTTGGAATTTCTTCCAGTCCAGAAAATGGGGCTCGATCGGTGATATGTAGATCGATCAGGTGAGAATACTCCTCCAGCATTGGTGCAAGCTGGTAATCTGGGAATGTGAAACAGTGATAAATCAGATCGTAAAACTGAATGAGCGCATCCATGATTCCTTCAATCACATGGACTCTTAATAGTGGTAGCAGACCTCCGTGCTTGGCTCTGAAAGCCTCAGGGTTTGTGATCATCCTCGCCAACCTTCTCAAATCCTCTGGTTTTGGAACCTTGAAGATGTACTTATGAGTTCTCCTTCTACCAAAATCCATTAGTGCAATCCTTTTCTCTGATATTTGTAATCACAGTCTTAGTTTAATTTGAAAAACAGAGAGACTAGAAGAGAAGAGAAGTTTTTTGAATGTTTTAATGTTTTTTAAATGAATGCATGAATGCAGCACACAAAAACATAGAAAAAACATGGGGTCAAAGGGTCGTTGTCATGAAGTCAAGGCTCTACCCATCCCCAAAGGTTTATACTAGGGTGATTTTTGTACCTGTACTCATTATCATCAGCTCCTCCCAGGAAAGTAAAACAACAAGCGGATCGCCAGCGAGTTGTAGAGCAATCTTAGAGTAAGTGCCATTCACCGAGAATAGATCACCAGCCTCAAATGAGGGTAGTATCGCGTAACAACTATTTCCGATAGTTCCGCACTACGAAAGGGTTTGGCTCCTCAGCTTCTCAGACTTAACAATCGGCCCATTGTCTAGGTGAGAGAATGGGTTGCATTGGTCAGCCTCCACTGAGGTTGATGGTCGACCCCGTCGCCATCACTTATCTTAAGTGTATACTCAATCTTTCCACATACGGCATCACCCGCATTCCCATTAGCAAAAAAATAAACACGTATAGCAATTAGGAAAAGCAGTATATATATTTGTCCTAAACATCCTAGACCTCTAAAGCTATGAATCTTAATTTCCTAACAGAAAAATGGGTTCCCCGACGGAAGCCCCGATCTGTGGTTATTCACACAAGGGGTGAAAAGGAAAAAGGTCGTGCCTAGATCTAACTTTGAAAAGCCCCACGGTGGGCGCCATTTTTCTGTAGCGAGCGATTTTGGACGCGGTTCTTAAGCGCTGGTCGCTCTCTGCGGTTGAGCTTAAACTACAGGTCGATTCATTTTTTATCCTATTAAAGCTGACGAAGGAAGGGAAATAGATGTCTACAATTAACCCTGCTTTGCATACTGAGTTTAAACAGCGGTCTGTTAGGTTACGAATGCTATCAATGTGGGGGGCCTTTGTACTGGTTATTTGTATTTTCGCCAATACTGGTTTTTATCTAGACAGAAGTTTTCTGGCGGGGAACAAGGATTAGGATGTTAGGACTGATGCTTTTTGATAGATACATGAGAGTATGGGATTTGGGTTTTTTGTTGATTGTGCTCGCTAAGATCTTTTCTTTCGATCTTATGCCTACGTATTCCCGTTTGCCGAAACAGGGAAATCAGAGCGTTCGTAGTTCCTCCTATTCTATGGGAGGAAATGGGTGTTTTTGGTGTCTTGTTCAAAGCCCAAGACGTGAAGCGAAAGGTGATTTGTATCTTGTTCAAAGCCCAAGATGTGAAGCTGAAAAGTTTATTTGTATCTTGTTCAAAGCCCAAGATGTGAAGCTGAAAGAGTTTGACTTTTAGAGAGAATTTGTCATCTCTAAAGAGGTCTGTTTGTCACAACTGTTTATAAAGGAGAATTACTTTAACCGGGATTTGTGAATCCGGCAATACCATAATTTCCTTTATAGGGGATTTTAGCCTGAAGGAGAAGACTTTAACTCAGTGTAGAGCAATGCCATCTTTCCTTAGGAATTTCTCATGCTAAAAGATGGACAGTGCCATGGATGTAAATAATCCAGAGGCTTGTCGCTTACAGCAATTACATGAAGGGGAAGGATTTGTTGATGTTTGTGTACTGTGAACGAGGCACAGCTCTGACGCTAAAAGGTTGATTGGATCAACCAGTGGTTTTCTTATACAAAGCCTAAGAGGAGGCTGATATGTGTCTCGTACAAAGCCCGAGAGAGAGGCTAAAAGGTTTTGACCCGACGATGAAGTCTTTTGGTATCTCGTATAAAGCCCGAGATGGAGGCTATTTGACTCAACACGAGAGTTTTTGTATCTCGTACAAAGCCCGAGATGGAGGCTAAAAGGTTTTGACCCGACGATGGAGTCTTTTGGTATCTCGTATAAAGCCCGAGATGGAGGCTATTTGACTCAACAAGAGAGTTTTTGTATCTCGTACAAATCTCGAGATGGAGGCTAAAGGGGCGACCGACTCAACGAGGGAGTCTCTTATGTGTCTCGTACAAAGCCCGAGAGAGAGGCTAAACGTTGGTTGACTCCGCTGGGGAGAATCATTGTATAAAGCCCAAGAGAGAGGCTAACTTCATTGAAGAAGGATCATTATACAAAGCTTAAGAGGAGGCTGGGGTTACTGTTTCAATTGAGTGACAGGTCCAATATACTGATTATAAAAGAGAAAATCAGTCTTTATATGAGCAACACTGTACTCAAGGATTTGATTCACGGATCTGGGTTATTCCTGTTCTTTAAGGAAGCGAGAAATCCGAAGGGTATTGAGATTGTCCGAGTCTACGGGTTTCCTTCCTATTTAACGAATGGGTCACTTGAGAATGTCTTTGAGACTCAAGGATATTAGACTGTCCAAGTCTAGAGTTTCGTCTTTTGTACTATGCTTTGAGAAACAGTAGTAGACTCTATGACAGGACTGTTCTATGAAGATGACTAAGTTCTGTTCCTATACCTTTAGGAGGTCGTCGGGACAATTTGTACGAAGCCCAAGAGGAGGCTGGAAGCTTTTAAGAAGCCGACGGGTCCTTGTACTAAGCCCAAGAGGAGGCTATCATTCCCGGAGGAAGAGATCATTATACGAAGCCTAAGAGGAGGCTGTGAATACTTCTAAGAAGCCGTAGGGTCCTTGTACTAAGCCCAAGAGGAGGCGGGGTTGCTTTTAGGAAGCCTATGGGTCCTTGTACGATGCCCAAGAGGAGGCCGATGCTTTTAAGAAGCCCGTGGGTCCCCAAACCCCGAGAAATTCAAGGCAATGCTATTCACCGAGAATAGATCAAAGTCAGGAAAGTTAGAGAATTTGGAAGAAACTCAAAGTTGCCATTCACGGAGAATACATTCATCTTGGGGAGTAGAGTTTCTTGACAATTCCTAATGAGGACAGCCGAAGAGAAGACTGTATCTGGTGATCCTATTGGGGATCTAGTTGTCTATTTCTACGAATAAATGAAACAGCGTCACCTAGTTCTAGACGTAGTTGCCGGGGAAACTCGAAATATCTATACTATTATTACACAGATGATATGAGTTTATGAAAGAAGACTTACAGTGAAACAGCCCCATAATACAGTTATATGCATATGAAAGCGGTAAATGAAAGCGTATAAACACTTACTCGGTTGTAGAGCTTCCATGATGTTTGGTTAGTTGTTCAACAAAGAAAGATTGAAAACAACAGTATATTCAAAATCAAAGGAGAAAGTACTTTGGAAAAGAAAGATTTGGGGCTTACAGCTCAAGGAGAGGCCCAGGGTTTTATCAGTGAGCGCACTGTTTGAATTTGTACAGAGGGACTTATACAAGTGACTGAGGCCCAAAAAATGGTTTTCTGTACAAAGGGATGGGTCTTACACTCTCTCAAGAGGCCCAAAAAGTTTTAAAGAAAAAGAGTGGGGCTTATAACACGAGAGTAGGCCCAAAATGTTTTCGTTTAAAAATGGCGATCGCGCCGAGGTTTTCTTTTAACGCAGAGGGACTTATACAATAAGTGAGGCCCAAAATGTTTTGGTTAAAATGGGGTTGGGTCTTACACTCTAATAGAGGCCCAGAAGTTTTGAATGGGTCTTATAGCTCGAGGAGAGGCCCAAAGTCTTTTTTCAAAAGGCGACGATCGCGCCGTTTGTTTTTGACGGTATAAGGACTTATACAATACACTGAGGCCCAAAAATGATTTGGTCAAAAAAGGATTGGGTCTTACACTCTATTAGAGGCCCAAAAAGTTTTGAAAATGATTTATGAGGGTTCAATTAATCCAAAAACCCTAATTTGTTTTCAAAAATGTATTTAATTGAATAAAAATTCAATTAAAATGATCAAAATTGTTTATCATATGAAAAACAAATTGTGATCTTGGATTAATGATTCAAAAATTAAGTATTGACCTACAAAATAATTAGAAAGCATTAAAAGTTGCAAAATCAATGTAGAAAAAATATTTAAAATGTCAAAAACAATTAAAATATTAATTCTTTGCAAAAATATCAATTATATGAAATAAATAATATTTTTGGGATTTTTTGGGAAAATAAAATATTTTAACATTTTTGTGAATTATTAAAAATAGAATCAACTCAAAATCATTAAAACTCAGAGAGAAATTAATTTTTGAATCAATTAAAGAAAATCACAAAATTCAAATATTTGAAAATTCAAAAAAAGACGCCAAGAACAGCTGAAGAACACGCGCGTGTTCTGGGTTTGGCTGATTTGCATTTTCTATCCAATCTCCTTGAATACTTGATTATAACATGCAATCCACATATCATTATGCTCGTCTCAACCTCACGATCATGTCTATGTCCATTAATTTCATTTAAATTAAACATATAACAAGAAATCATGAAAATCCTCAAGAACCCTAATTTCTGCATGAAGGCTAGGATTTTTTATACACGATTCAAACAATGCAATTAATTGAGGGGAAACATTCCATGCATGATTATGAACATATGGCCAAATTATTGTGCAGCAAAAATTGTGTGGATCATAGAGTTAGAAGAGCTCATGCTTACCACTTGCAGCCGGTGATCGTGATTTGTGTTGGAGGTGTTACAGCTAGGTTCCAATGGTGTGGATAGTTTCCCTAGGTACCAAGTGATGTGTCTGAGTGCTTGGAATGGATTGAAATGGCTTGGAATTGAAGATGGCACCTCAACTGCAAAACTGTCAAGAACTTGAGCAATTGGCTGGTGATTTTGTGAAATCTGTGTTCCATATGTTATGTGAGTGTTTGGATCACTTCTATATGATGTATGTGAGGTGTGTGAGTGATTGGTTTGATTGGAAAAGCTCTCAAACTCAAAAACCGATAGCTACCTTGCTAAGAAAGGCATTTTTGCCAAGAGAAAGAGATTTTGAGGAAAGCATCTGTTAGATGGCTTTGGTGTACTCAAACTGATCACAATTGAGCTCTATTTATAGTAGAGCAAGTTTGTTTTGCAAGGAATAGTGAATGGCAGCTGCTAAGTAGGTTTGGCCAATGTTGGCAAATGAAAATCCAAGTCTCCTCTAGCCATTGACTAGAGGTTAGGGCACAGAGCTTTGGTTCCCTTGGTCTTGGATAAGTATTGACTAATTTTAGATGAGAATGGCTCAGTCCATGCCACCTTGATGCTTCCATTGAATGCTTCAATCCAAATTTGGAGTCTTGTCCCTATTTTGGCCATTCTAGGTTCAACATGCTATTTCTTGTTCCATGGACTTTGGAGGTTTGGCTCAGTGATTGTCCCCTTTAGATTCAATCCTCTGAGGTGTCCAAGTGGATAGGAGCATTTGAATTTGGCTGATTTTGGCAAATCGAGCAAAATTGCAAATTCTGCCTTGCCTTTGACAGATTTCAGCAAGGCAACTTTCCAATGTCATATCTCATGACTCAAATGGAATTTGGCAATGTTCTTGGTAATTTTGGAAAGCCCTTACATGATACAACAACTGTTTGAACATGTTTGGTTTTGATCTCTTTTGAATCCAAGTGAAAAATCCCCCTACATTTGGAAAAAAATGAAGACAGATTCTGACTTAGTGAAAATTTCACTAAGTGTTGGAAAAAGTGACATTTTCATTTTTTAGCCATTTTGATCACTTCATAACTCAAAATTCTTAATGAATTGGACTTAGGTCTAGTTGAAGTTTTTGTAGAGGGTAATGAGGGCTACAAATCCATCTTTGGATGAGAAAAAATGGCCTTGTGGTTTAGGAGTTATGGTCCTCCAAAGTTGGTACCCTTGTCACTTTATTTTTAACTTAGAAAATTTTCTAAGTTTTTATGGTTACCCCTTTTACAAGTTATCCAACTTTTCTTGATTTTCCTTGATGAATGATGATTCAAATCATACAATAACATCATTTTAGGGTTAAAAATCCATTTTGGTGAAAAATCTCAAAAAGTCAAAGTTGACTTTTGTGCACAGTTGACTTTTTATCAGATGAATTCCAAACTGTGCAATTCTTAAGGAAATCATGTCCTTGACCTAAATCAAACTTGATGGACATGTTCCATGGGTGTCATAGGGTGTATTGAATCGTGTCTTAGGGCTTGGGAGTATGTCCTGGTCAAAATTCAAAGTTACAGTTGACTTTTTCCTTAAAACCCTAACTGTGGTGCAGATGAAATTGAGACTTGTTGCTCAAGCTTCTTGGATTAATCCATTGTTCCAAATGGATCAATATAGTTCATTATAGACCTTCAAACCCTCTCTTGAGGTCTTGGTTCATGATTTGCACCAAAAGTCAACTTAGGGGTGAATTAGGTCAAGAAACCCTAATTCCTGATTTTTTATGTATGCATCCCCTGAGGCAAAATTGAATTGGTGATTGGGTCCATGAGGTTCCATGGAGTATATTAGGTTATGTTTTGGATCATTGGCTCATGCCCAGATGAAAATTTCCATCTGGGGGCCCTAGTCGACCAAAACCCTAATTTGATGACACTGTCGATCTTGAAGCTTGATCCACCTAGAAGGGAGCAACCTTGTGCTTAATCCTCGAAGTGGGAGTCCTCTTGATCCATTGTGAATGTTTGAGAGGTTAGACAAGTTGAAGATCATGTCATTCCTTGATTGATCCTTTGTCTAAGTACACAGAGAGGGCTTGAAACCCTAATTTTGATTGTAGTGGATGTTCACCCATCTTTGGGGAGACTAACAAGGTAGGATGGTTCCTCCATATTGTGATGATGATTTGCACAATGATGGGAAATATTAGTGGTCAAAATTTGGGGTATGACAGCTGGTCCTGGAGTTCGTACAAAGTTCAGTGGAGAGTATGGGAGACTTTTGAAGTTTGTCTACAGTATCTCCAAGTATGAGAAGGATGTCATTCATACACTTCTTCAGTTTTATGATCCATCTTTGCGTTGCTTCACTTTCCCAGACTATATCTTGGCTCCAACGTTGGAGGAGTTCTCATTTATTTTGGGAATCCCCATCAGGCATGACATAGTATTTTTTTCTGAAGAACACCTTGGGATAAGAGAAATGGCCACTGCTCTTCATATTGGTGAATCCGCTCTGAACAATAATATTGTGGAGAAACAAGGAGCTAAGGGTGTCTTATTGAAGTTCTTATTTGATCAAGCTTGTATACGTGTTAAAGAGAAGAATTGGACTGCTTTCCAAGCTATTCTGGCTATGTGCATCTATGGGATTGTCCTGTTTCCCAATGTTCCTGATCTGGTGGATATGCATGCTGTCAGGATCTTTATTTCAAAGAATCCTATACCTACCTTGCTAGGTGATGTGTATCACTCGGTCCACTACAAGAATGAAAATAGGCGTGGAAGAACTGTGAGTTGCTGTGCACCACTCTTATCTACTTGGTTTCAGAGTCATCTCCCGGAAGCTGGCGCTTTCGTTGATAATAGAGATTCTCTGAAGTGGTCAAAGAGGTTAATGGGCTTGACTGTTTGTCATACCCCAAATTTTGACCACTAAGATGTCCCATCATTGTACAAATCATCATCACAATATGGATGGGCCATCATACTTCATCAGTCTCCCCAAAGATGGGTGAGCATCCATTACAATCAAGAATTAGGGTTTCAAGCCCTCTCAGAGTTCTTAGACAAAGGATCAATCAAGGAATGACATGATCTTCAACTTGTCTAACCTCTCAAACATCCATAATGGATCAAAATGACTCCCACTTCAAGGATTAAGCACAAGGCTGCTCCCTTCTAGGTGGATCAAGTCTCAAGATCGACAGTGTCACCAAATTAGGGTTTTGGTCGACCAGGGCCTCCAGATGGAAATTTTTCATCTGGGCACAAGCCAAAGATCCAAAACACAACCTAATATACTCCATGGAACCTCATCGGCCCATCCATCAAGTCAATTTTGCCTCAGGGGATGCATACATAAAAAATCAGGAATTAGGGTTTCTTGACCTAATTCACCCCTAAGTTGACTTTTGGGACAAATCATGAACCAAGACCTAAAGAGAGGATTTGAGGGTCTCTAATGAACTATATTTGGGACAATGGATTAATCTAGGAAGCTTGAGCAACAAGTCTCAATTTCATCTGCGCAACAATTAGGGTTTCGCGAGGAAAGTCAACTGTAACTTTGACTTTTGACCAGGACATCTAAGAAATGATTCAATATACCCTATGACACCCATGGAACATGTCCATCAAGTTTGATTTAGGTCAAGGACATGATTTCATGAAGAATGGCACAGTTTGGAATTCATCTGATAAAAAGTCAACTGTGCACAAAAGTCAACTTTGACTTTTTGAGATTTTTCACCAAAATGGATTTTTAACCCTAAAATGATGTTAATGTGTGATTTGAATCATCATTCATCAAGAAAAATCAAGAAAAGTGGGATAACTTGTAAAAGGGTTAACCATAAAAACTTAGAAAATTTTCTAAGTTAAAAATAAAGTGACATGGGTACCAACTTTGGAGGATCATAACTCCTAAACCACAAGGCCATTTTTTCTCATCCAAAGATGGATTTGTAGCCCTCATTACCCTCTACAAAAACTTCAACTAGACCTAAGTCCAATTCATTAAGGATTTTGAGTTATGGAGTGATCAAAGTGGCTGAAAAGTGAAAATATCACTTTTTCCAACATTTAGTGAAATTTTCACTAAGTCCAAATCTGTCTTCACTTTTTGCCAAATGTAGGGAGATTTTTCACTTGGATTCAAAAGAGATCAAAACCAAACATGTTCAAACAGTTGTTGTATCATGTAAGGGCTTTCCAAAATGGTCAAGAGCATTACCAAAATCAACTTACACCATGAGTTATGACATTGTCAAGTTGCCTTGTTGAATTCTGTCAAGGCAAGGCAGAATTTGCAATTTTGCTCGATTTGCCAAAATTGTGCAAATCCAAACACTCCTATCCACTTGGACACCTCAGAGGATTGAATCTAAAGGGGACAATCACTGAGCCAAGCCTCCAAAGTCCATGGAACAAGAAATAGCATGTTGAACCTAGAATGGCCAAAATAGGGACAAGCCTCCAAATTTGGATTGAAGCATTCAATGGAAGCATCAAGGTGGCATGGACTGAGCCATTCTCATCTGAAATCAGTCAAGACTTATCCAAGACCAAGGGAACCAAAGCTCTGTGCCCTAACCTTTAGTCAATGGCTAGAGGAGACTTGAATTTCCATTGGCCAACATTGGCCAAACCTACTTAGCAGTTGCCATTCACTATTCCTTGCAAAACAAACTTGCTCTACTATAAATAGAGCTCAATTGTGATCAGTTTGAGTACACCAAAGCCATCTAACAGATGCTTTCCTCAATATCTCTTTCTCTTGGCAAAAATGCCTTTCTTAGCAAGGTAGCTATCGGGTTTTGAGTTTGAGAGCTTTTCCTATCAAACCAATCACTCACACACCTCACATACATCATATAGAAGTGATCCAAACACTCACATAACATCTGGAACACAGATTTCACAAAATCACCAGCCAATTGCTCAAGTTCTTGATAGTTTTGCAATTGAGGTGCCATCTTCAACTCCAAACCATTTCAATCCATTCCAAGCACTCAGACACATCACTTGGCACCTAGGGAAGCTATCCATATCATTGGAACCTAGCTGTAACACCTCCAACATAAATCACGATCACCAGCTGCAAGTGGTAAGCATGAGCTCTTCTAACTCTATGATCTAGGCAATTTTTGTTGCACAATAATTTGGCCATATGTTCATAATCATGCATGGAATGTTTTCCCTCAATTAATTGCATTGTTTGAATCGTGTATCAAAAATCCTAGCCTTCATGCAGAAATTAGGGTTCTTGGGGATTTTTCATGATTTCTTGTTATATGTTTAATTTAAATGAAATTAATGGACATAGACATGATCGTGAGGTTGAGACGAGCATAATGATATATGGATTGCATGTTATAATCAAGTATTCAGTGAGATTGGAGAGAAAATGCAAATCTGGCCAAGCCCAGAACACGCGCGTGTTCTTGGTGTGTTCTTGGCACCATTTTTAGAAATTTGAATATTTGAATTTTGTGATTTTATTTAATTGATTCAAAAATTAATTTCTCCCTGAGTTTTAATGATTTTGAGTTGATTCTTTTTTTAATAATTCACAAAAATGTTAAAATATTTTATTTTATCAAAAAATCCCAAAAATATTATTTATTTCATATAATTGATATTTTTGCAAAGAATTAATATTTTAATTGTTTTTGACATTTTAAATATTTTTTCTACATTGATTTTGCAACTTTTAATGCTTTCTAATTATTTTGTAGGTCAATACTTAATTTTTGAAGCATTAATCCAAAATCACAATTTGTTTTTCATATGTTAAACAATTTTGAACTTTTTTAATTGAATTTTTATTCAATTAAATACATATTTGAAAACAAATTAGGGTTTTTGGAATAATTCAACCCTCATAGATCATTTTCAAAACACTTTGGGCCTCTTGAGAGAGTGTAAGACCCAACCCACTTGTACAGAAATATTTTGGGCCTCATTCGTTGTATAAGTCCCTCTGTACATTTTCAAATAAACGGCACGATCATCACCTTTTGAAAAATAACCCTGGGCCTCTCCTAGAGCTATAAGACCCATTCAAAAATACTTTGGGCCTCTAATAGAGTGTAAGACCCAATCCCCTTTTAACCAAAACATTTTGGGCCTCACTTATTGTATAAGTCCCTCTGCATTAAAAGAAAACCTCGGCGCGATCGCCATTTCAAACGGAAAAATCAACTGGGCCTACCCTCGTGTTATAAGCCCCACTCTTTTTCTTTAAACCTTTTGGGCCTCTTGAAAGAGTGTAAGACCCATCCCTTTGTACAGAAAACATTTTGGGCCTCAGTCACTTGTATAAGTCGCTCTGTACAAATTCAAACAGTGCGCTCACTGATAAAACCCTGGGCCTCTCCTTGAGCTGTAAGCCCTAAATCTTTCTTTTTCAAAGCACTTTCTCCTTTGATTTTGAATATACTAATGTTTTCAATCTTTCTTTGTTGAACAACTAACCAAACAGCATGGAAGCTCTACAACCGAGTAAGTGGTTATTGCTTTCATTTACCGCTTTCATATGCATATAACTGTATTGTGGGGCTGTTTCACTGTAAGTCTTCTTTCATAAACTCATATCAACTGTGTAATAATAGTATAGATATTTAGAGTTTCCCCGGCAACTACGTCTAGAACTAGGTGACGCCGTTTCGTTTATTCATAGAAATAGACAACTAGATCCCCAATAGGATCACCATATACAGTATTCTCTTCGGCTGTCCTCATTAGGGATTGTCAAGAAACTCTACTCCCAGAGATGAATGTATTCTCCGTGAATGGCATCTTTGAGTTTCTTCCAAATTCTCGAACTTTCCTGACTTTGATATATTCTCGGTGAATAGCATTGCCTTGAATTTTTCGGGATTTGGGGACCCATCGGCTTCTTAAAAGCAATCGGCCTCCTCTTGGGAATCGTACAAGGACCCACAGGCTTCCTAAAAGCAACCCCGCCTCCTCTTGGGCTTAGTACAAGGACCCTATGGCTTCTTAGAAGTATTCACAGCCTCCTCTTAGGCTTCGTATAATGATCTCTTCCTCCGGGAATGATAGCCTCCTCTTGGGCTTCGTACAAGGACCCGTCGGCTTCTTAAAAGATTCCAGCCTCCTCTTGGGCTTCATACAAATTGTCCCGACGACCTCCTAGAGGTATAGGAACAGAACTTAGTCATTTGCATAGAACCGTCCTTTCATAGAGTCTACTACTGTTTCTCAAGGCATAGTATAAAAGATAAAACTCTAGACACAGACAGTCTAACTTCCTTGAGTCTCAAAGACATTCTCAAGTGACCCCTTCGTTAAATAGGAAGGAAACCCGCAGACTCGGACAGTCTCAATACCCTTTGGATTTCCCGTTTCCTCAAAGAGAAGGAAATATCCCTGATCCTCAAATCAAATCCCTGAGTACAGTGTTGCTCATATAAGAACTGATTTTCTCTTTAAAATCAGTATATTGGACCTGTCACTCAACTGAAACAGTCACTTAGCCTCCTCTTGGGCTTTTACAATGATCCTCCTCAGCGGAGTCAAACAACGTTTAGCCTCTCTCTCGGGTTTTGTACGAGACACATAAGAGACTTCCTCGTTGAGTCAATCACCCCTTTCACCTCCATCTCGGGCTTTATACGAGATACAAAAAGGTTCTTATTGAGCCAAACAAGCAACAGCCTCCGTCTCGGGCTTCATACGAGATACAAAAAAACTCCCTTGTTGAGTCAATTAGCCTCCATCTCGGGCTCTATACGAGATACCAAAAGATTCCATCGTTGAGTCAAAACCTTTTAGCCTCTCTCTCGGGCTTTGTACGAGACACATAATAGCCTCCTCTTAGGCTTTGTATAAGAAAACAACTGGTTAATCCAATTAACCTTTTAGCATAAAAGCTGTGCATCGTTCACAGTACACAAACATCAACAACTCCTTTCTCTTCATCTAATCGCTGTAAGCGGCAAGCCTCTGGATCATCTACATCCATGCCACTGTCCCTCTTTTAGTATGAGAAATTCCTAAGGAAAGATGGCATTGCTCTAAACTGAGTTAAAGTCTTCTCCTTCAGGTTAAAAATCCCATATAAAGGAAATTATGGCATTGCTAGGATCCGCGTATCCCGGTTAAAGTAATTCTCCTTTATAAACAGTTGTGACATACAACCCCCACTTTAGAGATGACAAACTCTCTCTAAAGTCAAACTCTTTTAGCTTCATATCTTGGGCTTCGAACAAGATACAGATAAACCTTTTAGCTTCACATCTTGGGCTTTGAACAAGATATAAATCACCTTCCGCTTCACGTCTTGGGCTTTGAACAAGACACGAAAAACAACCATTTCCTCCCATAGAATAGGAGGAACTACGAACGCTCTGATTTCCCTGTTTCGGTAAACGGGAATACGTAGGCATAAGATTGAAAGAAAAGATCTTAGCGAGCACACTAAACAAAAAAACCCAAATCCCATATCTCCATCAATCAAAAGCAGTAATCAAAAAGCACCAGTCCTAACATCCTAATCCTTGTTCCCCGCCAGAAACCTTCTGTCTAGATAAGAATCAGTATTGGCGAAAATACAAATAACCAGTACAAAGGCCCCCCCACATTGATAGCATTCGTAACCTAACAGACCGTTGTTTAAACTCAGTATGCAAAGCATGGTTAATTGGAGACATCTATTTCCCTTCCTTATTCAGCTCATAATAGGATAAAAAATGAATCGACATGTAGTTTTAAGCTCAACCGCAGAGAGCGACCAGCGCTTAAGAACCGCGTCCAAAATCGCTCGCTACAGAAAAATGGCACCCACCGTGGGGCCCATTCAAAGTTAGATCTAGGCACGGACTACCTTTTCACCTCTTGTGTGGAAACCACAGATTGGGGCTTCCGCCGGGGAACCCATTTTCTGTCAGGAACTTAGGATTCATAGCTTTAAAGGTCTAGGATGTTTAGGACAAATATATATACTGCTTTTCCTAATTGCTATACGTGTTTATTTTTCTGCTAATGGGAATGCGGGTGATGCCGTATGTGGAAAGATTGAGTATACACTTAAGATAAGTGATGGCGACGAGGTCGACCATCAACCTCAGTGGAGGCTGACCAATGCAACCCATTCTCTCACCTAGACAATGGGCCGGTTGTTAAGTCTGAAAAGCTGAGGAGCCAAACCCTTTTGTAGTGCGGAAACTATCGGAAATAGTTGTTACGCGATACTACCCTCATTTGAGGCTGGTGATCTATTCTCAGTGAATGGCACTTACTCTAAGATTGCTCTACAACTCGCTGGTGATCCGCTTGTTGTTTTGCTTTCCTGGGAGGAGCTGATGATAATGAGTACAGGTACAAAAATCACCCTAGTATAAACCTTTGGGGATGGGTAGAGCCTTGACTTCATGACAACGACCCTTTGACCCCATGTTTTTTCTATGTTTTTGTGTGCTGCATTCATGCATTCATTTAAAAAACATTAAAACACTCAAAAAAATCTTCTCTTCTAGTCTCTCTGTTCTTTCAAAATAAACTAAGACTGTGATTGCAAATATCAGAGAAAAGGATTGCGCTAATGGATTTCGGTAGAAGGAGAACTCACCAGTAGAACTTTAAGGTTCAAAACTAGAGGATTTGAGAAGGTTAGCTAGGATGATTACTAACCAAGAGGCTTTCAGAGCCAAGCACAGAGGTTTGCTACCACTGTTAAGAGTCCATGTGATTGAGGGAATCATGGATGCACTCTTTCAATTCTACGATCCGGTTTATCACTGTTTGACATTCCAGGATTACCAGCTCGCACCAACGCTGGAGGAGTATTCTCATTTGATTGACCTACACATTACAGATCGAGCTCCATTTTCTGGACTGGAAGAAATTCCAAAGAATCAGACCATTGCGAGAGCAATTCATTTGGACGAGTCTGAGGTCAGGACTCACCTAACCACTAAAGGTGGCATCCAAGGTTTTCCAGCCCAGTTCTTGACAAAGAAGGCCCTGTATTTTGCCAATATAGGAAACATAAATGCTTTTGGAAGCATCTTTGTCTTGCTCACCTACGGGTTATTTTTGTTTCCCAACATCAATAACTTCGTCGATATTAACGCTATTAAGGTTTTTCTCATTGGAAATCCTGTGCCGACTTTGCTCGCAGATGCGTATCATTCTGTACACTTAGGGAATTTGTACAGTGGAGGGGAGATCACATGCTGTGTACCTCTGCTTTACAAATGGTTTATCTCTCACTTGCCCAAGTCTGCTGCTTTTTGGGATTGCAAGAGTGCCTTACATTGGTCGCAGAAGATCATGTCTCTTACCAACTCTGATATAGATTGGTGCAATAGGATTTATGAGGGAATCAGAATCATTGATCGTTGTGGAAACTTCCCCAACGTACCCCTCATAGGAACTAAGGGAGGAATCAACTACCATCCGGTATTGGTTCTTCGTCAATTTGGATACCCGATGAGACACGTCCCACTGGGTGTTCATCTGGAAGGTCTTTTCTTCAAGGAAGGAGAAAGTGACAGAGCACTAAAGACGGAAATAGTGCACGCTTGGAAATACGTTCATAAGAAAGGACGAGAGTCTCTAGGAAAACCGGACTGTGTCTCGGTGGAGCCTTATCTCCATTGGGTACAAACTAGAGCTCTCAAGCTAAAAATGCCTTATCCTCGTTACAGGATTCTTTCGCCTAGGGAATCTGTCATGTACTTCATGACTGAGACTGAAAAGCTTCAGGTTACTCTCAACAAAGTTCAACGGGAGAGAAGGTATTGGAAAAACAAGTACCGCACCCTCGACGTAGAGTGCATCAAAATACAGCAATTACTGAAAGAGAAAGACGCTCTGATTGAGATTTTGAAGCAACATGCTGTGGATAATCAGGATGACCAAAGGAATTTGCTCGCTCCTTTCACCTGGCAAAGGAATGACAACCCGACAACGGCCCAAGAGCCCCGGTCAAAGAAAAGGAAGATACCAGAATCAGCACCCGATTTCTCTTCAGAGAGGAATTGGGACCCATTAGTTTAGGTTTCTGTTTTTGCACTTTGTAATCTACTGTATTTCCATTTCTGTAATCCTTTGAATTTCAATAAAATGGGGTTTCCCCACTGTTTGATATTTACAATCTAATTGTCAAAGTTTATTTTGATTAAACCCTAAACAATTAATATAATCATTGCATTCATCATTCTCACATTGCGTATCCTCCTTACCTACGAATCTCACGTTTGTGTCTCGGTTCTAGAGTCAAACTGTCTCATTCGTATAATACTCGGGCCAATCGTCAGAAAAAGATGGATGATCTTGAGGAAGAAAACAGAGAGTTGAAAGAAGAGATCGACACTCTGAGAGAGGATATGAGAAAGCTTCGTAACGACATGCAAGCCATGGAAGAAGCTCAGCTACAAAGAACCGTGATCTCAGAGATCACCTCAACGCCCATAGTGGAGAAGTATGATCCTAGGTATCAGATGTCGAAAGATCGTCCTTGGGCATGCCTGTTAACTATATCCCGGAAGGATATGTTCCGCCGATCACTGAAGATCAGGGAATCACAACAGAAGCCGCTGGGCCTGAAGGTTACAAACTTCGGGAAAGTGAAGATGCCAGGGGCATCCTGAAGACTCCTGAAGGTTACAAACTTCGGGAAACGCCAAGACTCACTGCCGTAGTCACGGTACCACCCCCTGTGGTGCACACTGTCCCGGAAGGACAGATTCCATAGACACCTTCTGGTAAGAAGGAAACTATGTTTGACACAATGGAGGAATTCCAGGAACAGTTCTTGGAAATGCAGAAGGAACTGCAAGCCATTCGCGGTCAGGATCTATTTAGAAAGGACGCCGCAGACCTCTGCTTGGTCCCCAATGTGAAAGTCCCGCACAAGTTCCAGGTGCCCGACTTTGAATAATACAAGGGTTTAAACCGTACTATGATTAGTACATTCAGAGATCTTGGTACTGCCTTCGTCCAACAATACAAATACAATTTGGACATGGCACCTGACAGAGATCAACTCAGATCGATGTCGCAAAAGGACAAGGAAACCTTTAAGGAGTATGCTCAAAGGGGGCGTGAAATTGCCGCTCAAATTTGTCCACCCCTTGAGGAAAAAGAGATGACAAAGATCTTCTTAAAGACCTTAAACTCATTTTACTACGATAGAATGGTTGCCAGTGTGCCTAGTGATTTCACCGAAATGGTCGGCATGGGTGTACGTCTTGAGGAAGCCGTCCGAGAAGGACGTTTGGTAAAAGACACTGGATCGACGAGCGGTACTAAAAAATATGGTAGGGCTCTCCCTAAGAAAAAAGAGCAAGATATTGGGAATATCTCTCTCACAAAGCAAAGGCGACGTTATCAACCGGTGGCCGCTGTGACTCCTGTTGTCAGCCCTGCGCCTATTCCTACGTATCAACCTCAGGTTGCGCAGAGCCAACCTGACCAGCAAAGGACACAACAGCCTCTTCAGCAGGCTCGTCCTCTATATAACAACAACCGTACAACACGACCACCAGGATTTGGTCCTATACCCGTAACGTACACAGAGCTGTTTCCATTACTACTGGCTAAGGGGCACATCCAGACTAAGTCTCCTCTTACAGTACTGGAAAATCCGCCTTTTTGGTTTAAGGTGGATCAAACATGTCCTTATCATCAAGGAGGTTCAGGGCATAACATAGATACTTGTCTCAATTTCAAGTCTGACGTGAAAAAACTTGTTAGGAGCGGGGTCTTATACTTCAAGGATACAAATCCTAATGTTCTCACGAATCCGCTGCCTCAACACGAGAAGGCTGCCGTCAATTTGATAGAAGAAGATACTAAAAAATGTCTATCAAATTCACGATGTACTCTTATTGAAAACCAATTTGGTCAAGATGCATTGTAGACAGAGTGGATATGGCCATGTGCCACCTCATAACTATCATCAGTGTGATATCTGCTCTAAAGACAATCAAGGATGTTCTGTGGTGCAAGCAGCTCTACAGGAACAAATGGATCTCGGATGGATCCAAGAGCACCGATTTCATGGAGTTAACATGGTCTACACAAATTCTAATGTCATTCAGAACCACGACATCTGTGCAATGAATGTCAACTTGGTGGCAATGCACTCGAGGCAAAGCCAATATCATAATCTGTCGCGGCATGATTACAGTTCCTGTCTGATTTGCTCGGTAAACAAACAGGGATGCTCTTTCATACAGGAGGCCCTCCAGCATCAGATGGATCTTGGATGGATCCAAGACTACCATGATAGGAATCCCTATCAAATCAATTTGGTTCAGATCTTCGATATTCGCGTGATGAATACCAACCTGGTAGAGTTACATGCTGAGCAGGTCCGACTCGGATTCTTAATATCACATGACTATCAAAGCTGTAAAGCAGGTTGCGAAAATGATCAAGGTTGTACCCTTGTCCAGGAGGTACTTCAGCACTTGTTAAATCACTGGTGGATGCCAATCTATATAGATGAAGATACTCAACAGATTAGTATCAGTAACAGGAATCCTACTCGACGTCAAAGTCAGGATGTCCGATCAGTGGAAGCTAACTTAGTGAGGTTACATTGTATTCAAAGTGGGCGTGGCCAGGTGCCACCACACAACTATGACAGTTGTAGCATCTGTTCGGAAAGTAACCAAGGGTGTTACCTTGTGAGAGCAGCTCTTCAGGGTCAGGTCGATCCTGGAGAAATTCGTCCATATCCGGGTTCTGGACCCATCGACTGGACGCCGAACTACCTTGCCGAGCAAGTTGAGGATGTTGTCACGATCTCTGGTCATCACAGGACCAGGGATGTTTTTGCCATTATCCCTCTACTTGAAGAATCTAAGGTTCCCAACCGGGAACGAATCGAGATTACTTATGATGGTCGGAAAAATTAGAAGGTTCCCATAGTCATCTATCTACCGGGACCATTACCGTATAAATCAACTAAGGCTATCCCTTACAAATACGGTGCAACGAAAGTTGAAAATGGAAAGGAAATTCCATTACCCTCCGTCGTGAATATTGCCGACATCAGTCGTGTAACACGGAGTGGTAGAATCTTCAACCGAGGGGTTGGAGAACCTAACAAGGAAAGGAACTTCAGACGAAAGCTCCCGATCTATCAGTCGGTCAATCCAGTAATCCCGACCTTTCAAAAAATAATGATGAGATGTTGAAGCTCATCCAAAAGAGTGAATACAACATTGTGGATCAATTATTACAAACTCCTTCAAAGATCTCGGTATTATCACTGTTACTCAATTCAGAAGCCCACAGGGAGGCTCTATAGAAAGTCTTGGAGCAAGCCTTTGTGGAACAGGATGTAACAATTAGATAGTTCGATAGCATTGTTTCTAACATCACTTCCTGTAATAATTTGGGATTTAGTGATGAGGAGTTACCCGAAGAGGGTCGCCGTCATAACATGGCGCTCAATATCACAGTTAACTGCCAGGACGATGCTTTAGCCAGCGTACTGGTAGACACGGGGTCAGCCCTGAATGTTATGCCGAAGTCTACTTTGATGCAATTATCATTCAAAGGACCTCCGATGAGAGTTAGTGAGGTTGTCATCAAAGCATTCGACGGATCCAGAAAAATAGTTATCGGCGAAGTTGATCTTCCCATAACTATCGGTCCTCACACTTTCCAAGTCACTTTCCAGGTCATGGATATCCGGGCAACATACAGTTGTTTATTAGGAAGACCTTGGATACATCAGGCTGGAGTGGTCACTTCGACCCTCCACCAAAAGCTAAAGTTCGTCAAGAACGATCAACTTGTCACAGTCTGTGGGGAACACGCCTTGCTTGTAAGCAACTTGTCATTATCTACTGACATAGAACCCGAGGATCTTATTGGAACTCAGTTCCAAGCACTGTCGGGGAGCAAGAACAATCAGTTCAGAGGAGGAACCTCGATTTCCTCATACAAAGATGCTATCAAAGCGGTCGAGAGTACCGATACGAAAGGATGGGGACAGCTTGTCATTCCTATTGGCAATAAAACAAAGGAGGGTCTTGGTTTTTCTGCAACCTGTACCCAGACAGCTGCCAGCGATGAAAGTCTTCATCCCCTTCAAAATTTCTTCCACAGTGGAGGTTTCCTTCACCCTGTGTCTCAAGCAGTCCATGCTATTAATGAGGAAGATCCCTCTGACACAGATGAAGAGTGGAAGTCCTACCTTAACAAGGACGGTTATATGTCTCAGGAAGAGGTGCCTATGCCTTTTTGCTTTCCTACAGAAAGTTTGAGATTTATACCAAGATCAGATGTCGAAATGATCTACGGGGATTGTGATCCGGAAGGATGCCGCGCTCCGCCAAATTCATTAGAGGAAGACACTCCGATGAAAGACAATTTTGACTACACCTACTATGGCCCAATGGATGGTCTGCCAATGTGGAAACCTTATCCAGGAAACTTGGGGCAAGAAAGTTAGCCGAGTAATGAAACTCAGCTGAGCATCATTGAACAGAATACCTGCGTCCCCACCATGTCATGGGATCAACACTCAGGTCATCCTGAAACTGCTCAACATGAAGATGAATTCGCAACGTTTGCAGGACTTGAATTCATCAACTATGCTTTTCCCGAGGTCAACGTCATCGAGAGGAATGACTCCTCCAGTTCAAAAGAAGTGTGGGACACCTTGGGACAACCAAGTGGAAAGTACGACTTCATGGTCAAGTACACCGCTCCCGAAAGCTATGCAAAATGCAACAGAGGAATTCTCCTACGACAATTCTGCCTGGGAAACAGATTCCAATGATCCTGCTCCACTAGAAATCAGCGTCATTTCTGAAGACAAATCAAGGAAGGTGCCAGACTTTGTGATTCACCGAGGAGTTCGCCGCCAATGGGTTGCTGTCGAGGTTCCGAAGGTCGTTCATCAGTCAAAGTAATTACCATCTTTAACCTTTCACCCTGCCCAGGTGAAACGGATGTTTTGATAGGGCTCGCTTTCTGTAAATTTCCCTCTTCGCTTTTCCCGAAGCGACAGAGTTTTGTTTTATAGGGCTGTAGTTTCAAGGATCGACTTGTTCATTAATAAAATAACGTTGTTCTGTAATTTCTGCATTAATTATTGTTTTCTCTTTTTGCTTTTTCAGAAAATGGTAATCCTAAAAAACAATTAAAAATAAAAACAAGCAGTAATAAAAATAAATACACTGCACACACTTGCATTTTCTCTATCTCTTCTAAACACGAATCATCACGTCCTGCAGATTGCTTGTTTTAAACCCAGTTGAAACATATGATCTGATGCCTTCTCCCAACTTTGAGTTCTCGGTATTCGAGGCTGAAGAAGAAAATGACAACGAAATTCCAGAAGAGATCTCCCAACTACTCAGACAAGAGGAAAGGTCCATTGAACCTCACAAAGAGCCGTTGGAAACGGTAAACTTGGGTTCAGAAAAAGAGAGAAAATAAATCAGGATTGGGGCACTGCTCAGTCTAACTGCCAGAGAGGGTTTGATAAAGCTTCTCAAAGAATTTCCTGATATATTCGCTTGGTCCTATCAGGATATGCCAGGGTTGGATACCAGCATCGTGGAACATCACTTACCGTTGAGATCGGAATGTCCTCCAGTAAAGCAAAGGTTGAGACGCACTCATCCGGACATGGCCATCAAAATCAAAGAGGAGGTACAGAAATAGATTGACGCGGGTTTCCTCGCTACATCTGAATATCCTCAATGGTTAGCCAACATCGTACCCATTCCTAAAAAGGACGGAAAGGTCAGAATGTGTGTCGACTACCGAGATCTGAATAAGGCAAGTCCAAAGGACGACTTTCCTTTACCACACATTGACATGCTGGTAGACAGCACAGCAAAGTTCAAAATTTTCTCCTTCATGGATGGATTCTCGGGCTATAACCAGATCAAAATGGCGCCGAAAGACATGGAGAAAACTTCGTTCATTACCCCATGGGGCACCTTTTGTTACAAGGTAATGCCATTCGGTTTGAAGAACGCCGGGGCAACCTATCAAAGGGCCATGACTACTCTGTTTCATGACATGATACACAAAGAGATAGAGGTATATGTCGATGATATGATTGCAAAATAAAAAACAGAGAGTGAGCACGTTGAACATCTGTCAAAATTGTTCGAACGTTTAAGAAAATTCAAACTCCGCTTGAATCCCAACAAGTGCACCTTCGGTGTCCGTTCAGGGAAACTACTAGGGTTCATCGTCAGCCAGAAAGGAATTGAGGTTGATCCTGACAAGGTCAAGGCTATTCAAGAAATGCCTTCGCCGAAAACTGAAAAACAAGTCAGAGGATTCTTGGGACGTTTGAACTACATTTCCAGATTCATATTCCTCATGACCACCACATGTGCGCCGATTTTCAAATTACTCAAAAAGAACCAGGATTGCGTTTAGTCAGAAGACTGCCAAACTGCCTTCGACAGTATCAAGGAATATCTGTTGAATCCTCTGATTCTATCACCTCCAGTGGAAGGAAGACCACTGATCATTTACCTCACAGTTCTAGAAGACTCAATGGGTTGTGTGCTTGGCCAACAAGACGAAACAAAAAGAAAAGAGTCTGCCATATACTATTTGAGCAAGAAATTCACCGACTGCGAGACTCGGCACATGATGCTTGAGAAAACTTGCTGCGCTTTGGCTTGGGCAGCCAAACGTCTTCGCCAGTACATGATTCGTCACACTACTTGGTTGATCTCAGAAATGGATCCAATCAAGTATGTCTTCGAAAAACCTGCTCTTACGGGAAGAATCGCCCGTTGGCAGATGTTGTTATCGGAATATGACATAGAGTACCACGCTCAAAAAGCCGTTAAGGGAAGTATTTTAGCCGATCATTTGGCTCATCAACCGATTGACGATCAAGAATCAATCGGTTTGACTTCCCGGACGAAGATGTCATGTATCTAAAAATGAAAGACTGCGACGAACCGCTACCCAGTGAAGGGCCAGAACCAGGTTCCCAATGGGGACTTATCTTTGACGGAGCAGTTAATCATTATGGAAACGGAATTGGGGCAATCATTGTTACCCCTCAGGGTACCCACATTCCTTTCACCGCTCGACTTACGTTCAAATGTACAAACAACGAGGCCGAATACGAAGCTTGTATCATGGGTCTCAAAGAAGCGATTGATTTAAGGATCAAAAACTTGGACGTATACGGCGATTCAGCCTTGGTTGTCAATCAGATAAAAGGAGATTGGAACACATACCAATCAGGATTAATGCCTTACAAAGACTATGCAAGAAGGTTGTTACCTTTCTTCAACAGAGTTGAGTTTCATCATATCCCTCGAGAGGAGAATCACATGGCTGATGCATTAGCCACTATCTCTTCCATGATTAGTGTAGGTCAATGGAATAACCTACCTAAGATCGACATAATGCGCCTTGAACGGCCCGCTTACGTCTTCGCAATTGAAGCTGTCATAGACGATAAACCTTGGTATCACGATATTAAATGCTTCCTTCAGAAACAAGAGTACCCATCTGGGGCACTCAGAAAAGACAGGAGAACCCTCAGAAGATTGGCTGGAAACTTCTTCCTGAGCGGTTACACTCTCTATAAGAGAAATTTTAACATGGTCTTGCTCCGATGCGTCGACGGACCAGAAGCAGACATGCTTATGAAAGAAATTCATGAAGGATCCTTTGGAACTCATGCCAACGGACACACAATGGCGAGAAAAATTCTGAGAGCAAGGTATTACTGGTTGACCATGGAATCCGACTGCTACAAGTACATGAGGAGGTGTCACAAGTGTCAGATATACTCCGACAAAATTCATGTACCGCCATCACATCTCAAAGTTCTCTCTTCCCCATGGCCTTTCTCGATATGGGGAATCGACATGATTCGCATGATTGAGCCCAAGGCTTCAAACGGACATCGGTTCATCCTAGTAACCATCGACTATTTCACCAAGTGGGTCGAAGCAGCATCATTCTCCAATGTAACCCGACAAGTGATGATCTGATTTATCAAAAACAATATCATCTGCCGTTATGGTGTTCCAAGCGAGATCATTACTGATAATGGATCTAACTTGAACAACAAGATGATGAAAGGGTTGTGTGCAGAGTTCAAAATCGAACACCATAACTCATCTCCCTACCGACCTAAGATGAACGGGGCGGTAGAAGCGGCTAACAAGAACATCAAGAGGATCGTTCAAAAGATGGTTGTAACCTACAAAGACTGGCACGAGATGCTACCCTTTGCTCTTCACGATTATTGCACATCTGTCCGCACTTCAACAGGGGCAACCCCTTTCTCTCTAGTGTATGGCATGGAAGCAGTGCTCCCCATAGAAGTAGAGATCCCGTCAATTCGAGTATTGATGGAAGCTAAGCTCACCAAGGCTGAATGGTGTCAAAGCCGACACGACGAACTGAATCTGATCGAGGAAAAATGAATCACGGCACTATGCCACGGTCAGTTGTATCAACAGAGAATGAAGAGGGCGTTCGACAAAAAGGTCCGACCTCGCATCTTCGGGAAAGGAGACCTCGTGCTCAAGAAGACTCAATCATTTCTCACTGACTCTCGGGGCAAGTGGACTCCGAATTATGATGGCCCCTATGTGGTCATGAAAGCTTTCTCAGGCGGCGCCTTGAGACTTGCAACCATGGACGGAGAGGAATTTGCCTACCCCACGAATGTTGATGTAGTCAAGAAATACTTCGCCTAAAAAAAAACGTCTCGGTGGATTGAAACCCGAAAGGGCGGTCCAGGCAAAAGTTAGAGACATGAAAAAAATCATCCCGATGGATTGGAAATCTCATAGTACAATCCAGCCAAAAATTAGGGATAATGGCAAGTAACTATGTTCAACAGAGGCAAGTCCCTCAGCAGCAGCAGTTACATCATCCATTGGAGGAAAACTCCAGTCCAGGTCATCTTCGACGGAAGCTCAGGGTGCCCCGAATTCAAAGTTGGTAGAAGGATAGTGGTAGTTATGTTTTAACGTAGCCCTTTTCCCTGTAAATTACCATTTTCAAACTTTGTATATACTCTTTGGAATCACGCGTTTCGCTGATCACCATCTTATCAATAAAATTTGAGCCCTTGTGCTTTTGTTTGTAATTCTTGTTTGTTTTAGCTTTACAGAACGACGTTGTTAACATGACTAACGATTCTTGAAATAAAACAAAAATGAATTTACTTGTTAAAACTTTTTCTGCTTTTAAAGTCGGCAATTTCTTTTGACTGTTGAACATCAAAAGAGCATCAACCGCTTCTCCAGAAGTAAGCAAACTTCAAAGTGCAGAATCAAAGTACTCCTTCTAACCCAGTACGCCTGAATGAAGAAATCAACTGTGTCAGAGACCTTGTTTCGTCTGACACACTTCGGCCGAGTTCTTATCTCCTAAGCCCGATCAACGGTATTCCCCGCAGGGACTATCTCTCCTAAGCAAGGTGGAATTGCTATCTTGAACAAGCGATATCTCTATACGCCCCGCGATGGCCGAGTATCCAGTCATGTTCATCTTTTAGTTTGTGTGTCGCGTCAGTTTTGTCAGCATATACATACATACATCATGCATTATTGATTTGCATTCACATTTCATATTGCATCACTATCACTCTAGCTGGTCTTGTCCCTTAGTGATAGGAGTCCTCTCAATCGAGTTGTCAGTTCTTGCCTCATCAGGAAACGCTGCGTTTGAACAACCTCGCCTCTAGTGTATTTCTGGAAGGAAGTTGGCCCTTGACCACTTTGATAACTTGAACCTCTGAAAGACCAGAGGAACCTTCAGTCGACATCACTCTTCGCCATTGAAGATGATATCCTTGCTTTCCCAGAGTAAGTAAAATCCACGGAGAAAGCCTCGTAATCAGAGATTCGGCAGCGTGCCAGTTTTGCTCCAAAAAGATTGCTGATGAAAAGGTCATCGGCACCTCAAAATTGGACCCCATCATATGGCGTTTCTCCGGGAAGATCCCGAGAAAAGTATGATGTAAGATCCCAAGCGACAGCAGTCTCCCGAGAGACCTGCTTTCCCCCCAGTAGAAGCAAATGGCATCTCCACCGGAGAAGTTTGCACACCTCTACAACTCAGACGACTGGGTTCCCCAACAAGTCTAACATCAGGTTTTTTTCCGTCAAATGGCATCTCCCCAGGAAAATTCGGCGAGAAGTTTGAGGAAAACCGCTACGCCTGGCGTCCCGTGTCAATTAAGTTTATTGACAAAAGAAACTAAGACCAGTTCCTTGGTAGGAAACCAGGATCGAGGGGAAGTTTAAATCAGAAACTGAGACCAGTTCCTTGGTAGGAAACCAGGATCGAGGGGAAGTTTATAAGAGAAACTAAGACCAGTTCCTGGGTAGGAAACCAGGATTGAGGGGAAGTTTACAACAGAAACTGAGACCAATTCCTTGGTAGGAAACCAGGATCGAGGGGAAGTTTGTTTCTGCAACTAAGACCAGTTCCTTGGTTGAAGATCAGGATCGAGGGGAAGTTTACCTTTTCTAAGCATCATTGCTTAGCAAAAGAAGATGAATGCGCAAGCTACCATTCATAACCACCATCAAAAATTCGGGTATTCCGATATTTAATCCTCCTGCACCCCGAATGCCCGAATACCTTCGTCATTCACGCCTTCGGGTCCAAGAAGATTAAATAGGGGCATCTGTCATACCCCAAATTTTGACCACTAAGATGTCCCATCATTGTGCAAATCATCATCACAATATGGATGGGCCATCATACTTCATCAGTCTCCCCAAAGATGGGTGAGCATCCATTACAATCAAGAATTAGGGTTTCAAGCCCTCTCAGAGTTCTTAGACAAAGGATCAATCAAGGAATGACATGATCTTCAACTTGTCTAACCTCTCAAACATCCACAATGGATCAAAAGGACTCCCACTCCAAGGATTAAGCACAAGGTTGATCCCTTCTAGGTGGATCAAGTCTCAAGATCGACAGTGTCACCAAATTAGGGTTTTGGTCGACCAGGGCCTCCAGATGGAAATTTTTCATCTGGGCACAAGCCAAAGATCCAAAACACAACCTAATATACTCCATGGAACCTCACGGACCCATCCATCAAGTCAATTTTGCCTCAGGGAATGCATACATCAAAAATCAGGAATTAGGGTTTCTTGACCTAATTCACCCCTAAGTTGACTTTTGGGACAAATCATGAACCAAGACCTCAAGAGAGGATTTGAGGGTCTCTAATGAACTATATTGATCGATTTGGGACAATGGATTGATCTAGGAAGCTTGAGCAACAAGTCTCAATTTCATCTGCACCACAATTAGGGTTTCGCGAGGAAAGTCAACTGTAACTTTGACTTTTGACCAGGACGTGCTCCCAAACCATTAGACATGATTCAATATACCCTATGACACCCATGGAACATGTCCATCAAGTTTGATTTAGGTCAAGGACATGATTTCATGAAGAATGGCACAGTTTGGAATTCATCTGATAAAAAGTCAACTGTGCACAAAAGTCAACTTTGACTTTTTGAGATTTTTCACCAAAATTGATTTTTAACCCTAAAATGATGTTAATGTGTGATTTGAATCATCATTCATCAAGAAAAATCAAGAAAAGTGGGATAACTTGTAAAAGGGGTAACCATAAAAACTTAGAAAATTTTCTAAGTTAAAAATAAAGTGACAAGGGTACCAACTTTGGAGGATCATAACTCCTAAACCACAAGGCCATTTTTTCTCATCCAAAGATGGATTTGTAGCCCTCATTACCCTCTACAAAAACTTCAACTAGACCTAAGCCCAATTCATTAAGGATTTTGAGTTATGGAGTGATCAAAGTGGCTGAAAAGTGAAAATATCACTTTTTCCAACACTTGTGAAATTTTCACTAAGTCCAAATCTGTCTTCACTTTTTGCCAAATGTAGGGGGATTTTTCACTTGGATTCAAAAGAGATCAAAACCAAACATGTTCAAACAGTTTTTGTATCATGTAAGGGCTTTCCAAAATGGTCAAGAGCATTACCAAAATCAACTTACACCATGAGTTATGACATTGTCAAGTTGCCTTGTTGAATTCTGTCAAGGCAAGGCAGAATTTACAATTTTGCTCGATTCGCCAAAATTGTGCAAATCCAAACACTCCTATCCACTTGGACACCTCAGAGGATTGAATCTAAAGGGGGCAATCACATAGCCAAGCCTCCAAAGTCCATGGAACAAGAAATAGCATGTTGAACCTAGAATGGCCAAAATAGGGACAAGACTCCAAATTTGGATTGAAGCATTCAATGGAAGCATAAAGGTGGCATGGACTGAGCCATTCTCATCTGAAATCAATCAAGACATATCCAAGACCAAGGGAACCAAAGCTCTGTGCCCTAACCTCTAGTCAATGGCTAGAGGAGACTTGAATTTCCATTGGCCAACATTGGCCAAACCTACTTAGCAGTTGCCATTCACTATTCCTTGCAAAAAAAACTTGCTCTACTATAAATAGAGCTCAATTGTGATCAGTTTGAGTACACCAAAGCCATCTAACAGATGCTTTCCTCAAAATCTCTTTCTCTTGGCAAAAATGCCTTTCTTAGCAAGGTAGCTATCGGGTTTTGAGTTTGAGAGCTTTTCCAATCAAACCAATCACTCACACACCTCACATATATCATATAGAAGTGATCCAAACACTCACATAACATCTGGAACACAAATTTCACAAAATCACCAGCCAATTGATCAAGTTCTTGACAGTTTTGCAGTTGAGGTGCCATCTTCAACTCCAAACCATTTCAATCCATTCCAAGCACTCAGACACATCACTTGGCACCTAGGGAAGCTATCCACATCATTGGAACCTAGCTGTAACACCTCCAACACAAATCACGATCACCAGCTGCAAGTGGTAAGCATGAGCTCTTCTAACTCTATGATCCATGCAATTTTTGCTGCACAATAATTTGGCCATATGTTCATAATCATGCATGGAATGTTTTCCCTCAATTAATTGCATTGTTTGAATCGTGTATCAAAAATCCTAGCCTTCATGCAGAAATTAGGGTTCTTGAGTATTTTTCACAATTTCTTGTTATATGTTTAATTTAAATGAAATTAATGGACATAGACATGATCGTGAGGTTGAGACGAGCATAATGATATGTGGATTGCATGTTATAATCAAGTATTCAATGAGATTGGAGAGAAAATGCAAATCTGGCCAAGCCCAGAACACGCGCGTGTTCTTGGTGTGTTCTTGGCGCCATTTTTAGAAATTTGAATATTTGAATTTTGTGATTTTATTTAATTGATTCAAAAATTAATTTCTCTCTGAGTTTTAATGATTTTGAGTTGATTCTTTTATTAATAATTCACAAAAATGTTAAAATATTTTATTTTATCAAAAAATCGCAAAAATATTATTTATTTCATATAATTGATATTTTTGCAAAGAATTAATATTTTAATTGTTTTTGACATTTTAAATATTTTTTCTACATTGATTTTGCAACTTTTAATGCTTTCTAATTATTTTGTAGGTCAATACTTAATTTTTGAAGCATTAATCCAAAATCACAATTTGTTTTTCATATGTTAAACAATTTTGATCATTTTTAATTGAATTTTTATTCAATTAAATACATTTTTGAAAACAAATTAGGGTTTTTGGATTAATTCAACCCTCATAGATCATTTTCAAAACACTTTGGGCCTCTTGAGAGAGAGTAAGACCCAACCCACTTGTACAGAAATCTTTTGGCCCTCATTCGTTGTATAAGTCCCTCTGTGTAAGTGTAAATGCGCCTAAGAGGGGGGTGAATTAGGTTCTTAAAAAATTCTTCGATCTTTTTACCGGTTCTTGGTTATTTTTCAGTTTTATGATAAGTGCTGGAAAGTAAAGTACGGAAAGGAAAAAAGACACAAGAGAATTATAGTGGTTCCCCTCACAGCCCGAGAGTACTCCACTCCTCCTTCAACACGAAAGAGAGTTCACTATAGTTTAGAATTATTGTACAGCCTAATCACACCAATAGTGATGCTTACTATCTAACCTATAGGTAACTAAGTGTATGAAGAACAATCCTCTTCAAAACACTCACTTGTTTCCAACAGTCCTGGACAACAAGGTAATACAAAAAGTAATGTTGATAAGAAGTAGATGTCTTGAGAATATGATATTATCAATCTTGATGATCGATCTTCTCCTTGAAATAAATATCACTCAAATGAAATATACAAGTGTTCTTGAATAAAATGAGATAAAACAATGATAATGTGTGAAATTTATGCAAAGGTTTCTCTCAAAAATATGTTTGAATGAACACTTGAAGTATAACTGAAAGATGAAAAGAATGAGTGGATTATTTATTATGAAATTTCTAGGAGGTAAGTTTTAATCTGAAAATGACATGTATTTATATTGATGAAAGCAACCATTCAAAAGTCATGGCAATGGTTAGAAAAATTCTGAATTTAATAAGATAAATGATGTAAGAGATGCCATGAAAAGATATAATGAAAAGGTGCATTCAAACAAAACATTTTTCAATTTTAAATAAAAAACACTGTTTCAGTACGTTGTAAATTGTGGCGGTTGTTTGGTCTGTTACGTCGTTTCAAAACGCCACAATTTACCAAATAATTTTGAAATTTAAAAATTAAAATACTAGTTCAGAACGGTGTGAATTATGGCAGTTTCTGTTACGACAGTTAAAAACGCCATAATTTACCAAAAACTGAATGTTTAAATAAATTAAATAATTAAAAAAATTGTCTAAGTATTTGAACCAATTTTATGCAACATCTATTGATTTATCCAAGTTAATAGATTATATTTGAAAGTGATTTAACATGGTTCAAATATGAAAAAATAAATAAATAAATAAAGTAAATAAAGTTTCAATTGTATGATAAAAAATGATATATTTTCAACCATATGAACCATGTATGCAAGTGAATTTTGAAGATTATTTTGAGAACTATTTTATCAATATATATTGCATGCTTGAGACACTTTTGAACACTTGTATGCAACCATATTGATAACTGAGAGTTATACCTTGATTATACTTGAGAATTCTTCAAGACTTGTAAAAATTAAAAAACTTTGTGCTAGCATCAATGTCTTGATCCATTCTTTTTGAGCAAGCATAACATCTTGAATGAATAATGTTGTCTTCATCAAAACCATTGAGAAGCTTGCCTTCACATTCTCCCCCTTTTTGATGATGACAACCCAATTTTGAAAAATTTTCTTTAATCTTGTTTCTCTAACACAAAAGGCTCCCCCTTGATCAATGCTCCCCCTAAATTCATGATTTAGAGTGTCTTTGCTAGCTGCATTTTGTTAGAGAAAAAACAAACACAAACACATACATCTTCTCCCCCTTTGTAATTAGCAAAAAGGATGGGAAAAGACTTTAAATATATAAAGAAATCTTGAAAAATGAAAAATAATTTTTTACTACGAGTTTTACCTCATGAAAGACTTCATCAAACATTTATCCTTGCCGGAACATGATTTTGAAGTCTTTGTCACAAAGTTGATTTGTACTTGGAAGATTATGCTTTCTTTTATTTTTCTAAAACAACAAAGTTAGTGTACAAGCATACAAAATATATGGTTTTTTCTCCCTTTGAAAAGTTCATAAGGGGTTTTCTTGAGAATAGGCCTAATATTGACACAGTTACTTACAAAACATGCCGTGCTCACCGCATCCGCCCAAAAATACTTAGGAAGATTTGAATCACTTAGCATTGTCCTTGCAAGTTACACCAATGATCTATTCTTCCTTTCTATGACACCATTTTGTTGTGGAGTTCTTGGTGCGGAGAAATTGTGTGAGATTCCATGTTCTTCACAAAATTCTTCAAATGAGGCATTTTGGAATTCTCCACCATGGTCGCTTCTAATGGAGGCAATTGTAAGAGACTTCTCATTTTGTATTTGTTTTGCATACTTCTTGAAGGCTTTGAAAGCATCACTTTTCTGCACTAAAAACAATATCCAAGTATATCTAGAGAAATCATCAACAATAACTAATGCATAGACATTACCTCCGAAGCTTTTTGTTCTCGATGGACCAAAGAGATCCATGTGCAACAATTGTAGTGGCCTAGTTGTGGACACCACATTCTTGGATGTGAAAGTTGATTTGGTTTGCTTTCCTTTTTGGCAAGCGCCACACAACCCATCTTTGATGAATTTGATCTTCGGAAATCCAGTGACTAAGTCATGTTTGATCAACTTATTCAAGTGCTCCATATGAATATGATCAAACCTCTTATGCCATAACCATGATTCATTGTTGTTTGCCAAGAGACACCTAACATTCAAAGACAAGTTATCTAAGGAAATTAAAAATATGTTATTAACTCTTTTACCTTTTAGCATAACTTCATGAGTAACTTTGTTTTCAATCAAACATTCATCTTTAGTGAAGTTGACTTTGAAACCTCGGTCACACAATTGGCTAATGCTAAGGAGACTATGCTTTAGACCTTCCACATATAGGACATCTTCTATAGTTGTTGAAGGCGGTGAACCAATGATGCCGACACCAAGGATTCTTCCTTTGTTGTTGTCACCATAAGTAACATATCCTTTGGCCTTAAGCGTTAGATGTGAAAATTTGCTTAGGTCACCCGTCATGTGCCTCGAACATCCACTATCAAGATACCATTGATTTGAAGAGGTCTTCAAGCATACCTACAAAAAAGAGTTACGTTTTATTAGGTACCCAAATTGCCTTGGGTCCTTCAAAGTTAGTTCCTTTCTTGACCCATACATAATGGCCTTGAGCAACACTAAAGTTTCTAATATAACATGCATTAGGAGTATGACCTTTAATACCACAATAGAAACAAGTAGGCTCAAAGTTGCTTTTATATCTAGGGGGATAAGATTTCTTCTTATTATAAGACTTCTTCTTATTATTTCTTTTCCTTTTGTTATATTTTTGAACCATTTTAGGCTTGTCACTTTTCTCTAAAGGAATTTGTTCTTTAGCTTTTACAAAAATGGTCTTGTTAGAAGTTTGTTTAGAGAATCTTGAGTAACCTAGACCACTTTTATCATTTGAGTATCTTTGACTACTAAGAACATGTTCCAATCCAATTTGTCCTTTCTCATATCTTTCTAGGACTCTTTTCATTTGAACTATTTGAAAAGCAAGTGACTCACATTTAGTGCATGCAAAATTCTTGATTAATTCTTCTTTTTCATCTTTGAACTTATTTTCCATTTTCTCAATATTTTCTTCCAAGATTGATATTTGTTTCTTTTGAGATGAGATGGTTTTATATAGAATTTTGAATTCACTTAAAAGTTCATCAATTGCTCCTTGAGCATCATTATCATAAATTGAAAAGTTACTACTAACCTCATCGTCTTCATCGTCGGAATGATGTGATGCCATCAATGCTAGATTTGCGCTTTGATCACTATCGGAGTCCGATGAAGAACTTATTTCATTGTCATCCCAAGCAATGTAGGCTTTCTTTTTGTAATCCTTCTTTCCTTTGTTGTCACGATTCTTTGCGAGTTTGGGACATTCTGGTTTGATGTGGCCTTGCTTTCCACATTCATAGCATATAATGTCTCCATTGGATGTTGATGCTTCTTTTTCTTTGTTCTTTGAGGACTTCTTTCTTCTTGTGAAACTAGAGTTTCCAATATTATTTTTTTGCACTGAAGTATTTTCCTAGTCTTTTTACAAGGAGCATAAAGTTTTCATCCTCTTCGGGATTTTCTTCTTTCTTCACAACTTTAGATTCAACTTTTAAGGCAATGCTCTTGGATTTCTTTTCTTGGTTCTCACGTTTCTCCAATAGTCCAAGTTCCGTCTCATATTCTTGAAGCTTTCCGAATAGAGTAGCGGATGTCATTGTTGATAAACTTTTCTTCTCGGAAATCGCCTTCACTTTGGGTTGCCACTCTCTTGTTAAAGACCTAAGCACTTTAAGATTAAGTTCATCATTTGTTAGTGTCTTACCAAGTGCATTCAAGTGATTTGTCAAATGCACGAATCTTTTCTGCAAGTCGAGGATTGATTCTCCTGGTTGCATTCTGAATAACTCGTACTCTTGACTTAAAGTATTCAATCTGGATCTTTTGACTTCGGCGGTTCCTTCGTGAGTTTCTACAAGAGTGTCCCATATTTGTTTGGCCGTTGTACATGTTGAGACGCGGAAGAATTCATCCATTCCAAGTGCACTTTGTAAAATATTTATTGCCTTTTTGTCATAGAGAACCTTTTTCTTATCATCCTCATCCCATGATGCCCGTGGTTTTGGCGTACCAACTCCGTTGAAAACCGTTGTAGGAATAAAAGGACCATTTTGAACAGCCTCCCATATATCACTTCCTTGTGCTTCTAAATGTGCCTTCATACGGATTTTCCAAAAGTGAAAGTATTGGCCTGAAAACAAAGGAGGCTTGTTGCTACTACCACCGTCTTTGAATACAAGATCATTGTTTGCGGAAGCCATCTGAATCGAATAGGAACAGGTTGCCTATCACCTGCTCTGATACCAATTGTAAGTGTAAATGCGCCTAAGAGGGGGGGTGAATTAGGTTCTTAAAAAATTCTTCGATCTTTTTACCGGTTGTTGGTTATTTTTCAGTTTTATGATAAGTGCTGGAAAGTAAAGTACGGAAAGGAAAAAAGACACAAGAGAATTATAGTGGTTCCCCTCACAGCCCGAGAGTACTCCACTCCTCCTTCAACACGAAAGAGAGTTCACTATAGTTTAGAATTATTGTACAGCCTAATCACACCAATAGTGATGCTTACTATCTAACCTATAGGTAACTAAGTGTATGAAGAACAATCCTCTTCAAAACACTCACTTGTTTCCAACAGTCCTGGACAACAAGGTAATACAAAAAGTAATGTTGATAAGAAGTAGATGTCTTGAGAATATGATATTATCAATCTTGATGATCGATCTTCTCCTTGAAATAAATATCACTCAAATGAAATATACAAGTGTTCTTGAATAAAATGAGATAAAACAATGATAATGTGTGAAATTTATGCAAAGGTTTCTCTCAAAAATATGTTTGAATGAACACTTGAAGAATAACTGAAAGATGAAAAGAATGAGTGGATTTTTTATTATGAAATTTCTAGGAGGTAAGTTTTAATCTGAAAATGACATGTATTTATATTGATGAAAGCAACCATTCAAAAGTCATGGCAATGGTTAGAAAAATTCTGAATTTAATAAGATAAATGATGTAAGAGATGCCATGAAAAGATATAATGAAAAAGTGCATTCAAACAAAACATTTTTCAATTTTAAATAAATAACACTGTTTCAGTACGTTGTAAATTGTGGCGGTTGTTTGGTCTGTTACGGTGTTTCAAAACGCCACAATTTACCAAATAATTTTGAAATTTAAAAATTAAAATACTGGTTCAGAACAGTGTGAATTATGGCGGTTTCTGGTGCTGTTACGACAGTTAAAAACGCCATAATTTACCAAAAACTGAATGTTTAAATAAATTAAATAATTAAAAAAATTGTCTAAGTATTTGAACCAATTTTATGCAACATCTATTGATTTATCCAAGTTAATAGATTATATTTGAAAGTGATTTAACATGGTTCAAATATGAAAAAATAAATAAATAAATAAAGTAAATAAAGTTTCAAATGTATGATAAAAAATGATATATTTTCAACCACATGAACCATGTATGCAAGTGAATTTTGAAGATTATTTTGAGAACTATTTTATCAATATATATTGCATGCTTGAGACACTTTTGAACACTTGTATGCAACCATATTGATAACTGAGAGTTATACCTTGATTATACTTGAGAATTCTTCAAGACTTGTAAAAATTAAAAAACTTTGTGCTAGCATCAATGTCTTGATCCATTCTTTTTGAGCAAGCATAACATCTTGAATGAATAATGTTGTCTTCATCAAAACCATTGAGAAGCTTGCCTTCACATTCTCCCCCTTTTTGATGATGACAACCCAATTTTGAAAAATTTGCTTTAATCTTGTTTCTCTAACACAAAAGGCTCCCCCTTGATCAATGCTCCCCCTAAATTCATGATTTAGAGTGTCTTTGCTAGCTGCATTTTGTTAGAGAAAAAACAAACACATACATCTTCTCCCCCTTTGTCATTAGCAAAAAGGATGGGAAAAGACTTTAAATATATAAAGAAATCTTGAAAAATGAAAAATAATTTTTACCTATGAGTTTTACCTCATGAAAGACTTCATCAAACATTTATCCTTGCCGGAACATGATTTTGAAGTCTTTGTCACAAAGTTGATTTGTACTTGGAAGATTATGCTTTCTTTTATTTTTCTAAAACAACAAAGTTAGTGTACAAGCATACAAAATATATGGTTTTTTCTCCCTTTGAAAAGTTCATAAGGGGTTTTCTTGAGAATAGGCCTAATATTGACACGGTTACTTACAAAACATGCCGTGCTCACCGCATCCGCCCAAAAATACTTAGGAAGATTTGAATCACTTAGCATTGTCCTTGCAAGTTCCACCAATGATCTATTCTTCCTTTCTACGACACCATTTTGTTGTGGAGTTCTTGGTGCGGAGAAATTGTGTGAGATTCCATGTTCTTCAAAAAATTCTTCAAATGAGGCATTTTGGAATTCTCCACCATGGTCGCTTCTAATGGAGGCAATTGTAAGAGACTTCTCATTTTGTATTTGTTTTGCATACTTCTTGAAGGCTTTGAAAGCATCACTTTTCTGCACTAAAAACAATGTCCAAGTATATCTAGAGAAATCATCAACAATAACTAATGCATAGACATTACCTCCGAAGCTTTTTGTTCTCGATGGACCAAAGAGATCCATGTGCAACAATTGTAGTGGCCTAGTTGTGGACACCACATTCTTGGATGTGAAAGTTGATTTGGTTTGCTTTCCTTTTTGGCAAGCGCCACACAACCCATCTTTGATGAATTTGATCTTCGGAAATCCAGTGACTAAGTCATGTTTGATCAACTTATTCAAGTGCTCCATATGAATATGATCAAACCTCTTATGCCATAACCATGATTCATTGTTGTTTGCCAAGAGACACCTAACATTCAAAGACAAGTTATCTAAGGAAATTAAAAATATGTTATTAACTCTTTTACCTTTTAGCATAACTTCATGAGTAACTTTGTTTTCAATCAAACATTCATCTTTAGTGAAGTTGACTTTGAAACCTCGGTCACACAATTGGCTAATGCTAAGGAGACTATGCTTTAGACCTTCCACATATAGGACATCTTCTATAGTTGTTGAAGGCGGTGAACCAATGATGCCGACACCAAGGATTCTTCCTTTGTTGTTGTCACCATAAGTAACATATCCTTTGGCCTTAAGCGTTAGATGTGAAAATTTGCTTAGGTCACCCGTCATGTGCCTCGAACATCCACTATCAAGATACCATTGATTTGAAGAGGTCTTCAAGCATACCTACAAAAAAGAGTTACGTTTTATTAGGTACCCAAATTGCCTTGGGTCCTTCAAAGTTAGTTCCTTTCTTGACCCATACATAATGGCCTTGAGCAACACTAAAGTTTCTAATATAACATGCATTAGGAGTATGACCTTTAATACCACAATAGAAACAAGTAGGCTCAAAGTTGCTTTTATATCTAGGGGGATAAGATTTCTTCTTATTATAAGACTTCTTCTTATTATTTCTTTTCCTTTTGTTATATTTTTGAACCATTTTAGGCTTGTCACTTTTCTCTAAAGGAATTTGTTCTTTAGCTTTTACAAAAATGGTCTTGTTAGAAGTTTGTTTAGAAAATCTTGAGTAACCTAGACCACTTTTATCATTTGAGTATCTTTGACTACTAAGAACATGTTCCAATCCAATTTGTCCTTTCTCATATCTTTCTAGGACTCTTTTCATTTGAACTATTTGAAAAGCAAGTGACTCACATTTAGTGCATGCAAAATTCTTGATTAATTCTTCTTTTTCATCTTTGAACTTATTTTCCATTTTCTCAATATTTTCTTCCAAGATTGATATTTGTTTCTTTTGAGATGAGATGGTTTTATATAGAATTTTTCATTCACTTAAAAGTTCATCAATTGCTCCTTGAGCATCATTATCATAAATTGAAAAGTTACTACTAACCTCATCGTCTTCATCGTCAGAATGATGTGATGCCATCAATGCTAGATTTGCGCTTTGATCACTATCGGAGTCCGATGAAGAACTTATTTCATTGTCATCCCAAGCAATGTAGGCTTTCTTTTTGTAATCCTTCTTTCCTTTGTTGTCACGATTCTTTGCGAGTTTGGGACATTCTGGTTTGATGTGGCCTTGCTTTCCACATTCATAGCATATAATGTCTCCATTGGATGTTGATGCTTCTTTTTCTTTGTTCTTTGAGGACTTCTTTCTTCTTGTGAAACTAGAGTTTCCAATATTATTTTTTTGCACTGAAGTATTTTCCTAGTCTTTTTACAAGGAGCATAAAGTTTTCGTCCTCTTCGGGATTGTCTTCTTTCTTCACAACTTTAGATTCAACTTTTAAGGCAATGCTCTTGGATTTCTTTTCTTGGTTCTCACGTTTCTCCAATAGTCCAAGTTCCGTCTCATATTCTTGAAGCTTTCCGAATAGAGTAGCGGATGTCATTGTTGATAAACTTTTCTTCTCGGAAATCGCCGTCACTTTGGGTTGCCACTCTCTTGTTAAAGACCTAAGCACTTTAAGATTAAGTTCATCATTTGTTAGTGTCTTACCAAGTGCATTCAAGTGATTTGTCAAATGCACGAATCTTTTCTGCAAGTCGAGGATTGATTCTCCTGGTTGCATTCTGAATAACTCGTACTCTTGACTTAAAGTATTCAATCTGGATCTTTTGACTTCGGCGGTTCCTTCGTGAGTTTCTACAAGAGTGTCCCATATTTGTTTGGCCGTTGTACATGTTGAGACGCGGAAGAATTCATCCATTCCAAGTGCACTTTGTAAAATATTTATTGCCTTTTTGTCATAGAGAACCTTTTTCTTATCATCCTCATCCCATGATGCCTGTGGTTTTGGCGTACCAACTCCGTTGAAAACCGTTGTAGGAATAAAAGGACCATTTTGAACAGCCTCCCATATATCACTTCCTTGTGCTTCTAAATGTGCCTTCATACGGATTTTCCAAAAGTGAAAGTATTGGCCTGAAAACAAAGGAGGCTTGTTGCTACTACCACCGTCTTTGAATACAAGATCATTGTTTGCAGAAGCCATCTGAATCGAATAGGAACAGGTTACCTATCACCTGCTCTGATACCAATTGTAAGTGTAAATGCGCCTAAGAGGGGGGGTGAATTAGGTTCTTAAAAAATTCTTCGATCTTTTTACCGGTTCTTGGTTATTTTTCAGTTTTATGATAAGTGCTGGAAAGTAAAGTACGGAAAGGAAAAAAGACACAAGAGAATTATAGTGGTTCCCCTCACAGCCCGAGAGTACTCCACTCCTCCTTCAACACGAAAGAGAGTTCACTATAGTTTAGAATTATTGTACAGCCTAATCACACCAATAGTGATGCTTACTATCTAACCTATAGGTAACTAAGTGTATGAAGAACAATCCTCTTCAAAACACTCACTTGTTTCCAACAGTCCTGGACAACAAGGTAATACAAAAAGTAATCTTGCTAAGAAGTAGATGTCTTGAGAATATATGATATTATCAATCTTGATGATCGATCTTCTCCTTGAAATAAATATCACTCAAATGAAATATACAAGTGTTCTTGAATAAAATGAGATAAAACAATGATAATGTGTGAAATTTATGCAAAGGTTTCTCTCAAAAATATGTTTGAATGAACACTTGAAGAATAACTGAAAGATGAAAAGAATGAGTGGATTATTTATTATGAAATTTCTAGGAGGTAAGTTTTAATCTGAAAATGACATGTATTTATATTGATGAAAGCAACCATTCAAAAGTCATGGCAATGGTTAGAAAAATTCTGAATTTAATAAGATAAATGATGTAAGAGATGCCATGAAAAGATATAATGAAAAGGTGCATTCAAACAAAACATTTTTCAATTTTAAATAAAAAACACTGTTTCAGTACGTTGTAAATTGTGGCGGTTGTTTGGTCTGTTACGTCGTTTCAAAAGGCCACAATTTACCAAATAATTTTGAAATTTAAAAATTAAAATACTGGTTCAGAACGGTGTGAATTATGGCGGTTTCTGGTGCTGTTACGACAGTTAAAAACGCCATAATTTACCAAAAACTGAATGTTTAAATAAATTAAATAATTAAAAAAATTGTCTAAGTATTTGAACCAATTTTATGCAACATCTATTGATTTATCCAAGTTAATATATTATATTTGAAAGTGATTTAACATGGTTCAAATATGAAAAAATAAATAAATAAATAAAGTAAATAAAGTTTCAAATGTATGATAAAAAATGATATATTTTCAACCACATGAACCATGTATGCAAGTGAATTTTGAAGATTATTTTGAAAACTATTTTATCAATATATATTGCATGCTTGAGACACTTTTGAACACTTGTATGCAACCATATTGATAACTGAGAGTTATACCTTGATTATACTTGAGAATTCTTCAAGACTTGTAAAAATTAAAAAACTTTGTGCTAGCATCAATGTCTTGATCCATTCTTTTTGAGCAAGCATAACATCTTGAATGAATAATGTTGTCTTCATCAAAACCATTGAGAAGCTTGCCTTCACATTCTCCCCCTTTTTGATGATGACAACCCAATTTTGAAAAATTTGGTTTAATCTTGTTTCTCTAACACAAAAGGCTCCCCCTTGATCAATGCTCCCCTTAAATTCATGATTTAGAGTGTCTTTGCTAGCTGCATTTTGTTAGAGAAAAAACAAACACAAACACATACATCTTCTCCCCCTTTGTCATTAGCAAAAAAGGATGGGAAAAGACTTGAAATATATAAAGAAATCTTGAAAAATAAAAAATAATTTTTACCTATGAGTTTTACCTCATGAAAGACTTCATCAAACATTTATCCTTGCCGGAACATGATTTTGAAGTCTTTGTCACAAAGTTGATTTGTACTTGGAAGATTATGCTTTCTTTTATTTTTCTAAAACAACAAAGTTAGTGTACAAGCATACAAAATATATGGTTTTTTCTCCCTTTGAAAAGTTCATAAGGGGTTTTCTTGAGAATAGGCCTAATATTGACACGGTTACTTACAAAACATGCCGTGCTCACCGCATCCGCCCAAAAATACTTAGGAAGATTTGAATCACTTAGCATTGTCCTTGCAAGTTCCACCAATGATCTATTCTTCCTTTCTACGACACCATTTTGTTGTGGAGTTCTTGGTGCGGAGAAATTGTGTGAGATTCCATGTTCTTCACAAAATTCTTCAAATGAGGCATTTTGGAATTCTCCACCATGGTCGCTTCTAATGGAGGCAATTGTAAGAGACTTCTCATTTTGTATTTGTTTTGCATACTTCTTGAAGGCTTTGAAAGCATCACTTTTCTGCACTAAAAACAATGTCCAAGTATATCTAGAGAAATCATCAACAATAACTAATGCATAGACATTACCCCCGAAGCTTTTTGTTCTCGATGGACCAAAGAGATCCATGTGCAACAATTGTAGTGGCCTAGTTGTGGACACCACATTCTTGGATGTGAAAGTTGATTTGGTTTGCTTTCCTTTTTGGCAAGCGCCACACAACCCATCTTTGATGAATTTGATCTTCGGAAATCCAGTGACTAAGTCATGTTTGATCAACTTATTCAAGTGCTCCATATGAATATGATCAAACCTCTTATGCCATAACCATGATTCATTGTTGTTTGCCAAGAGACACCTAACATTCAAAGACAAGTTATCTAAGGAAATTAAAAATATGTTATTAACTCTTTTACCTTTTAGCATAACTTCATGAGTAACTTTGTTTTCAATCAAACATTCATCTTTAGTGAAGTTGACTTTGAAACCTCGGTCACACAATTGGCTAATGCTAAGGAGACTATGCTTTAGACCTTCCACATATAGGACATCTTCTATAGTTGTTGAAGGCGGTGAACCAATGATGCCGACACCAAGGATTCTTCCTTTGTTGTTGTCACCATAAGTAACATATCCTTTGGCCTTAAGCGTTAGATGTGAAAATTTGCTTAGGTCACCCGTCATGTGCCTCGAACATCCACTATCAAGATACCATTGATTTGAAGAGGTCTTCAAGCATACCTACAAAAAAGAGTTACGTTTTATTAGGTACCCAAATTGCCTTGGGTCCTTCAAAGTTAGTTCCTTTCTTGACCCATACATAATGGCCTTGAGCAACACTAAAGTTTCTAATATAACATGCATTAGGAGTATGACCTTTAATACCACAATAGAAACAAGTAGGCTCAAAGTTGCTTTTATATCTAGGGGGATAAGATTTCTTCTTATTATAAGACTTCTTCTTATTATTTCTTTTCCTTTTGTTATATTTTTGAACCATTTTAGGCTTGTCACTTTTCTCTAAAGGAATTTGTTCTTTAGCTTTTACAAAAATGGTCTTGTTAGAAGTTTGTTTAGAGAATCTTGAGTAACCTAGACCACTTTTATCATTTGAGTATCTTTGACTACTAAGAACATGTTCCAATCCAATTTGTCCTTTCTCATATCTTTCTAGGACTCTTTTCATTTGAACTATTTGAAAAGCAAGTGACTCACATTTAGTGCATGCAAAATTCTTGATTAATTCTTCTTTTTCATCTTTGAACTTATTTTCCATTTTCTCAATATTTTCTTCCAAGATTGATATTTGTTTCTTTTGAGATGAGATGGTTTTATATAGAATTTTGCATTCACTTAAAAGTTCGTCAATTGCTCCTTGAGCATCATTATCATAAATTGAAAAGTTACTACTAACCTCATCGTCTTCATCGTCGGAATGATGTGATGCCATCAATGCTAGATTTGCGCTTTGATCACTATTGGAGTCCGATGAAGAACTTATTTCATTGTCATCCCAAGCAATGTAGGCTTTCTTTTTGTAATCCTTCTTTCCTTTGTTGTCACGATTCTTTGCGAGTTTGGGACATTCTGGTTTGATGTGGCCTTGCTTTCCACATTCATAGCATATAATGTCTCCATTGGATGTTGATGCTTCTTTTTCTTTGTTCTTTGAGGACTTCTTTCTTCTTGTGAAACTAGAGTTTCCAATATTATTTTTTTGCACTGAAGTATTTTCCTAGTCTTTTTACAAGGAGCATAAAGTTTTCGTCCTCTTCGGGATTGTCTTCTTTCTTCACAACTTTAGATTCAACTTTTAAGGCAATGCTCTTGGATTTCTTTTCTTGGTTCTCACGTTTCTCCAATAGTCCAAGTTCCGTCTCATATTCTTGAAGCTTTCCGAATAGAGTAGCGGATGTCATTGTTGATAAACTTTTCTTCTCGGAAATCGCCGTCACTTTGGGTTGCCACTCTCTTGTTAAAGACCTAAGCACTTTAAGATTAAGTTCATCATTTGTTAGTGTCTTACCAAGTGCATTCAAGTGATTTGTCAAATGCACGAATCTTTTCTGCAAGTCGAGGATTGATTCTCCTGGTTGCATTCTGAATAACTCGTACTCTTGACTTAAAGTATTCAATCTGGATCTTTTGACTTCGGCGGTTCCTTCGTGAGTTTCTACAAGAGTGTCCCATATTTGTTTGGCCGTTGTACATGTTGAGACGCGGAAGAATTCATCCATTCCAAGTGCACTTTGTAAAATATTTATTGCCTTTTTGTCATAGAGAACCTTTTTCTTATCATCCTCATCCCATGATGCCTGTGGTTTTGGCGTACCAACCCCGTTGAAAACCGTTGTAGGAATAAAAGGACCATTTTGAACAGCCTCCCATATATCACTTCCTTGTGCTTCTAAATGTGCCTTCATACGGATTTTCCAAAAGTCAAAGTATTGGCCTGAAAACAAAGGAGGCTTGTTGCTACTACCACCGTCTTTGAATACAAGATCATTGTTTGCAGAAGCCATCTGAATCGAATAGGAACAGGTTACCTATCACCTGCTCTGATACCAATTGTAAGTGTAAATGCGCCTAAGAGGGAGGGTGAATTAGGTTCTTAAAAAATTCTTCGATCTTTTTACCGGTTCTTGGTTATTTTTCAGTTTTATGATAAGTGCTGGAAAGTAAAGTACGGAAAGGAAAAAAGACACAAGAGAATTATAGTGGTTCCCCTCACAGCCCGAGAGTACTCCACTCCTCCTTCAACACGAAAGAGAGTTCACTATAGTTTAGAATTATTGTACAGCCTAATCACACCAATAGTGATGCTTACTATCTAACCTATAGGTAACTAAGTGTATGAAGAACAATCCTCTTCAAAACACTCACTTGTTTCCAACAGTCCTGGACAACAAGGTAATACAAAAAGTAATCTTGCTAAGAAGTAGATGTCTTGAGAATATGATATTATCAATCTTGATGATCGATCTTCTCCTTGAAATAAATATCACTCAAATGAAATATACAAGTGTTCTTGAATAAAATGAGATAAAACAATGATAATGTGTGAAATTTATGCAAAGGTTTCTCTCAAAAATATGTTTGAATGAACACTTGAAGAATAACTGAAAGATGAAAAGAATGAGTGGATTATTTATTATGAAATTTCTAGGAGGTAAGTTTTAATCTGAAAATGACATGTATTTATATTGATGAAAGCAACCATTCAAAAGTCATGGCAATGGTTAGAAAAATTCTGAATTTAATAAGATAAATGATGTAAGAGATGCCATGAAAAGATATAATGAAAAGGTGCATTCAAACAAAACATTTTTCAATTTTAAATAAAAAACACTGTTTCAGTACGTTGTAAATTGTGGCGGTTGTTTGGTCTGTTACGTCGTTTCAAAACGCCACAATTTACCAAATAATTTTGAAATTTAAAAATTAAAATACTGGTTCAGAACGGTGTGAATTATGGCGGTTTCTGGTGCTGTTACGACAGTTAAAAACGCCATAATTTACCAAAAACTGAATGTTTAAATAAATTAAATAATTAAAAAAATTGTCTAAGTATTTGAACCAATTTTATGCAACATCTATTGATTTATCCAAGTTAATAGATTATATTTGAAAGTGATTTAACATGGTTCAAATATGAAAAAATAAATAAATAAATAAAGTAAATAAAGTTTCAAATGTATGATAAAAAATGATATATTTTCAACCACATGAACCATGTATGCAAGTGAATTTTGAAGATTATTTTGAGAACTATTTTATCAATATATATTGCATGCTTGAGACACTTTTGAACACTTGTATGCAACCATATTGATAACTGAGAGTTATACCTTGATTATACTTGAGAATTCTTCAAGACTTGTAAAAATTAAAAAACTTTGTGCTAGCATCAATGTCTTGATCCATTCTTTTTGAGCAAGCATAACATCTTGAATGAATAATGTTGTCTTCATCAAAACCATTGAGAAGCTTGCCTTCACATTCTCCCCCTTTTTGATGATGACAACCCAATTTTGAAAAATTTGCTTTAATCTTGTTTCTCTAACACAAAAGGCTCCCCCTTGATCAATGCTCCCCCTAAATTCATGATTTAGAGTGTCTTTGCTAGCTGCATTTTGTTAGAGAAAAAACAAACACAAACACATACATCTTCTCCCCCTTTGTCATTAGCAAAAAAGGATGGGAAAAGACTTGAAATATATAAAGAAATCTTGAAAAATGAAAAATAATTTTTACCTATGAGTTTTACCTCATGAAAGACTTCATCAAACATTTATCCTTGCCGGAACATGATTTTGAAGTCTTTGTCACAAAGTTGATTTGTACTTGGAAGATTATGCTTTCTTTTATTTTTCTAAAACAACAAAGTTAGTGTACAAGCATACAAAATATATGGTTTTTTCTCCCTTTGAAAAGTTCATAAGGGGTTTTCTTGAGAATAGGCCTAATATTGACACGGTTACTTACAAAACATGCCGTGCTCACCGCATCCGCCCAAAAATACTTAGGAAGATTTGAATCACTTAGCATTGTCCTTGCAAGTTCCACCAATGATCTATTCTTCCTTTCTACGACACCATTTTGTTGTGGAGTTCTTGGTGCGGAGAAATTGTGTGAGATTCCATGTTCTTCACAAAATTCTTCAAATGAGGCATTTTGGAATTCTCCACCATGGTCGCTTCTAATGGAGGCAATTGTAAGAGACTTCTCATTTTGTATTTGTTTTGCATACTTCTTGAAGGCTTTGAAAGCATCACTTTTCTGCACTAAAAACAATGTCCAAGTATATCTAGAGAAATCATCAACAATAACTAATGCATAGACATTACCTCCGAAGCTTTTTGTTCTCGATGGACCAAAGAGATCCATGTGCAACAATTGTAGTGGCCTAGTTGTGGACACCACATTCTTGGATGTGAAAGTTGATTTGGTTTGCTTTCCTTTTTGGCAAGCGCCACACAACCCATCTTTGATGAATTTGATCTTCGGAAATCCAGTGACTAAGTCATGTTTGATCAACTTATTCAAGTGCTCCATATGAATATGATCAAACCTCTTATGCCATAACCATGATTCATTGTTGTTTGCCAAGAGACACCTAACATTCAAAGACAAGTTATCTAAGGAAATTAAAAATATGTTATTAACTCTTTTACCTTTTAGCATAACTTCATGAGTAACTTTGTTTTCAATCAAACATTCATCTTTAGTGAAGTTGACTTTGAAACCTCGGTCACACAATTGGCTAATGCTAAGGAGACTATGCTTTAGACCTTCCACATATAGGACATCTTCTATAGTTGTTGAAGGCGGTGAACCAATGATGCCGGCACCAAGGATTCTTCCTTTGTTGTTGTCACCATAAGTAACATATCCTTTGGCCTTAAGCGTTAGATGTGAAAATTTGCTTAGGTCACCCGTCATGTGCCTCGAACATCCACTATCAAGATACCATTGATTTGAAGAGGTCTTCAAGCATACCTACAAAAAAGAGTTACGTTTTATTAGGTACCCAAATTGCCTTGGGTCCTTCAAAGTTAGTTCCTTTCTTGACCCATACATAATGGCCTTGAGCAACACTAAAGTTTCTAATATAACATGCATTAGGAGTATGACCTTTAATACCACAATAGAAACAAGTAGGCTCAAAGTTGCTTTTATATCTAGGGGGATAAGATTTCTTCTTATTATAAGACTTCTTCTTATTATTTCTTTTCCTTTTGTTATATTTTTGAACCATTTTAGGCTTGTCACTTTTCTCTAAAGGAATTTGTTCTTTAGCTTTTACAAAAATGGTCTTGTTAGAAGTTTGTTTAGAGAATCTTGAGTAACCTAGACCACTTTTATCATTTGAGTATCTTTGACTACTAAGAACATGTTCCAATCCAATTTGTCCTTTCTCATATCTTTCTAGGACTCTTTTCATTTGAACTATTTGAAAAGCAAGTGACTCACATTTAGTGCATGCAAAATTCTTAATTAATTCTTCTTTTTCATCTTTGAACTTATTTTCCATTTTCTCAATATTTTCTTCCAAGATTGATATTTGTTTCTTTTGAGATGAGATGGTTTTATATAGAATTTTGCATTCACTTAAAAGTTCGTCAATTGCTCCTTGAGCATCATTATCATAAATTGAAAAGTTACTACTAACCTCATCGTCTTCATCGTCGGAATGATGTGATGCCATCAATGCTAGATTTGCGCTTTGATCACTATCGGAGTCCGATGAAGAACTTATTTCATTGTCATCCCAAGCAATGTAGGCTTTCTTTTTGTAATCCTTCTTTCCTTTGTTGTCACGATTCTTTGCGAGTTTGGGACATTCTGGTTTGATGTGGCCTTGCTTTCCACATTCATAGCATATAATGTCTCCATTGGATGTTGATGCTTCTTTTTCTTTGTTCTTTGAGGACTTCTTTCTTCTTGTGAAACTAGAGTTTCCAATATTATTTTTTTGCACTGAAGTATTTTCCTAGTCTTTTTACAAGGAGCATAAAGTTTTCGTCCTCTTCGGGATTGTCTTCTTTCTTCACAACTTTAGATTCAACTTTTAAGGCAATGCTCTTGGATTTCTTTTCTTGGTTCTCACGTTTCTCCAATAGTCCAAGTTCCGTCTCATATTCTTGAAGCTTTCCGAATAGAGTAGCGGATGTCATTGTTGATAAACTTTTCTTCTCGGAAATCGCCGTCACTTTGGGTTGCCACTCTCTTGTTAAAGACCTAAGCACTTTAAGATTAAGATCATCATTTGTTAGTGTCTTACCAAGTGCATTCAAGTGATTTGTCAAATGCACGAATCTTTTCTGCAAGTCGAGGATTGATTCTCCTGGTTGCATTCTGAATAACTCGTACTCTTGACTTAAAGTATTCAATCTGGATCTTTTGACTTTGGCGGTTCCTTCGTGAGTTTCTACAAGAGTGTCTCATATTTGTTTGGCCGTTGTACATGTTGAGACGCGGAAGAATTCATCCATTCCAAGTGCACTTTGTAAAATATTTATTGCCTTTTTGTCATAGAGAACCTTTTTCTTATCATCCTCATCCCATGATGCCTGTGGTTTTGGCGTACCAACTCCGTTGAAAACCGTTGTAGGAATAAAAGGACCATTTTGAACAGCCTCCCATATATCACTTCCTTGTGCTTCTAAATGTGCCTTCATACGGATTTTCCAAAAGTCGAAGTATTGGCCACAAAACAAAGGAGGCTTGTTGCTACTACCACCGTCTTTGAATACAAGATCATTGTTTGCGGAAGCCATCTGAATCGAATAGGAACAGGTTACCTATCACCTGCTCTGATACCAATTGTAAGTGTAAATGTGCCTAAGAGGGGGGGTGAATTAGGTTCTTAAAAAATTCTTCGATCTTTTTACCGGTTCTTGGTTATTTTTCAGTTTTATGATAAGTGCTGGAAAGTAAAGTACGGAAAGGAAAAAAGACACAAGAGAATTATAGTGGTTCCCCTCACAGCCCGAGAGTACTCCACTCCTCCTTCAACACGAAAGAGAGTTCACTATAGTTTAGAATTATTGTACAGCCTAATCACACCAATAGTGATGCTTACTATCTAACCTATAGGTAACTAAGTGTATGAAGAACAATCCTCTTCAAAACACTCACTTGTTTCCAACAGTCCTGGACAACAAGGTAATACAAAAAGTAATGTTGATAAGAAGTAGATGTCTTGAGAATATGATATTATCAATCTTGATGATCGATCTTCTCCTTGAAATAAATATCACTCAAATGAAATATACAAGTGTTCTTGAATAAAATGAGATAAAACAATGATAATGTGTGAAATTTATGCAAAGGTTTCTCTCAAAAATATGTTTGAATGAACACTTGAAGAATAACTGAAAGATGAAAAGAATGAGTGGATTTTTTATTATGAAATTTCTAGGAGGTAAGTTTTAATCTGAAAATGACATGTATTTATATTGATGAAAGCAACCATTCAAAAGTCATGGCAATGGTTAGAAAAATTCTGAATTTAATAAGATAAATGATGTAAGAGATGCCATGAAAAGATATAATGAAAAGGTGCATTCAAACAAAACATTTTTCAATTTTAAATAAAAAACACTGTTTCAGTACGTTGTAAATTGTGGCGGTTGTTTGGTCTGTTACGTCATTTCAAAACGCCACAATTTACCAAATAATTTTGAAATTTAAAAATTAAAATACTGGTTCAAAACGGTGTGAATTATGGCGGTTTCTGGTGCTGTTACGACAGTTAAAAACGCCATAATTTACCAAAAACTGAATGTTTAAATAAATTAAATAATTAAAAAAATTGTCTAAGTATTTGAACCAATTTTATGCAACATCTATTGATTTATCCAAGTTAATAGATTATATTTGAAAGTGATTTAACATGGTTCAAATATGAAAAAATAAATAAATAAATAAAGTAAATAAAGTTTCAAATGTATGATAAAAAATGATATATTTTCAACCACATGAACCATGTATGCAAGTGAATTTTGAAGATTATTTTGAGAACTATTTTATCAATATATATTGCATGCTTGAGACACTTTTGAACACTTATATGCAACCATATTGATAACTGAGAGTTATACCTTGATTATACTTGAGAATTCTTCAAGACTTGTAAAAATTAAAAAACTTTGTGCTAGCATCAATGTCTTGATCCATTCTTTTTGAGCAAGCATAACATCTTGAATGAATAATGTTGTCTTCATCAAAACCATTGAGAAGCTTGCCTTCACATTCTCCCCCTTTTTGATGATGACAACCCAATTTTGAAAAATTTGCTTTAATCTTGTTTCTCTAACACAAAAGGCTCCCCCTTGATCAATGCTCCCCCTAAATTCATGATTTAGAGTGTCTTTGCTAGCTGCATTTTGTTAGAGAAAAAACAAACACAAACACATACATCTTCTCCCCTTTTGTCATTAGCAAAAAAGGATGGGAAAAGACTTGAAATATATAAAGAAATCTTGAAAAATGAAAAATAATTTTTACCTATGAGTTTTACCTCATGAAAGACTTCATCAAACATTTATCCTTGCCGGAACATGATTTTGAAGTCTTTGTCACAAAGTTGATTTGTACTTGGAAGATTATGCTTTCTTTTATTTTTCTAAAACAACAAAGTTAGTGTACAAGCATACAAAATATATGGTTTTTTCTCCCTTTGAAAAGTTCATAAGGGGTTTTCTTGAGAATAGGCCTAATATTGACATGGTTACTTACAAAACATGCCGTGCTCACCGCATCCGCCCAAAAATACTTAGGAAGATTTGAATCACTTAGCATTGTCCTTGCAAGTTCCACCAATGATCTATTCTTCCTTTCTACGACACCATTTTGTTGTGGAGTTCTTGGTGCGGAGAAATTGTGTGAGATTCCATGTTCTTCACAAAATTCTTCAAATGAGGCATTTTGGAATTCTCCACCATGGTCGCTTCTAATGGAGGCAATTGTAAGAGACTTCTCATTTTGTATTTGTTTTGCATACTTCTTGAAGGCTTTGAAAGCATCACTTTTCTGCACTAAAAACAATGTCCAAGTATATCTAGAGAAATCATCAACAATAACTAATGCATAGACATTACCTCCGAAGCTTTTTGTTCTCGATGGACCAAAGAGATCCATGTGCAACAATTGTAGCGGCCTAGTTGTGGACACCACATTCTTGGATGTGAAAGTTGATTTGGTTTGCTTTCCTTTTTGGCAAGCGCCACACAACCCATCTTTGATGAATTTGATCTTCGGAAATCCAGTGACTAAGTCATGTTTGATCAACTTATTCAAGTGCTCCATATGAATATGATCAAACCTCTTATGCCATAACCATGATTCATTGTTGTTTGCCAAGAGACACCTAACATTCAAAGACAAGTTATCTAAGGAAATTAAAAATATGTTATTAACTCTTTTACCTTTTAGCATAACTTCATGAGTAACTTTGTTTTCAATCAAACATTCATCTTTAGTGAAGTTGACTTTGAAACCTCGGTCACACAATTGGCTAATGCTAAGGAGACTATGCTTTAGACCTTCCACATATAGGACATATTCTATAGTTGTTGAAGGCGGTGAACCAATGATGCCGACACCAAGGATTCTTCCTTTGTTGTTGTCACCATAAGTAACATATCCTTTGGCCTTAAGCGTTAGATGTGAAAATTTGCTTAGGTCACCCGTCATGTGCCTCGAACATCCACTATCAAGATACCATTGATTTGAAGAGGTCTTCAAGCATACCTACAAAAAAGAGTTACGTTTTATTAGGTACCCAAATTGCCTTGGGTCCTTCAAAGTTAGTTCCTTTCTTGACCCATACATAATGGCCTTGAGCAACACTAAAGTTTCTAATATAACATGCATTAGGAGTATGACCTTTAATACCACAATAGAAACAAGTAGGCTCAAAGTTGCTTTTATATCTAGGGGGATAAGATTTCTTCTTATTATAAGACTTCTTCTTATTATTTCTTTTCCTTTTGTTATATTTTTGAACCATTTTAGGCTTGTCACTTTTCTCTAAAGGAATTTGTTCTTTAGCTTTTACAAAAATGGTCTTGTTAGAAGTTTGTTTAGAGAATCTTGAGTAACCTAGACCACTTTTATCATTTGAGTATCTTTGACTACTAAGAACATGTTCCAATCCAATTTGTCCTTTCTCATATCTTTCTAGGACTCTTTTCATTTGAACTATTTGAAAAGCAAGTGACTCACATTTAGTGCATGCAAAATTCTTGATTAATTCTTCTTTTTCATCTTTGAACTTATTTTCCATTTTCTCAATATTTTGTTCCAAGATTGATATTTGTTTCTTTTGAGATGAGATGGTTTTATATAGAATTTTGCATTCACTTAAAAGTTCATCAATTGCTCCTTGAGCATCATTATCATAAATTGAAAAGTTACTACTAACCTCATCGTCTTCATCGTCGGAATGATGTGATGCCATCAATGCTAGATTTGCGCTTTGATCACTATCGGAGTCCGATGAAGAACTTATTTCATTGTCATCCCAAGCAATGTAGGCTTTCTTTTTGTAATCCTTCTTTCCTTTGTTGTCACGATTCTTTGCGAGTTTGGGACATTCTGGTTTGATGTGGCCTTGCTTTCCACATTCATAGCATATAATGTCTCCATTGGATGTTGATGCTTCTTTTTCTTTGTTCTTTGAGGACTTCTTTTTTCTTGTGAAACTAGAGTTTCCAATATTATTTTTTTTCACTGAAGTATTTTCCTAGTCTTTTTACAAGGAGCATAAAGTTTTCGTCCTCTTCGGGATTGTCTTCTTTCTTCACAACTTTAGATTCAACTTTTAAGGCAATGCTCTTGGATTTCTTTTCTTGGTTCTCACGTTTCTCCAATAGTCCAAGTTCCGTCTCATATTCTTGAAGCTTTCCGAATAGAGTAGCGGATGTCATTGTTGATAAACTTTTCTTCTCGGAAATCGCCGTCACTTTGGGTTGCCACTCTCTTGTTAAAGACCTAAGCACTTTAAGATTAAGTTCATCATTTGTTAGTGTCTTACCAAGTGCATTCAAGTGATTTGTCAAATGCACGAATCTTTTCTGCAAGTCGAGGATTGATTCTCCTGGTTGCATTCTGAATAACTCGTACTCTTGACTTAAAGTATTCAATTTGGATCTTTTGACTTCGGCGGTTCCTTCGTGAGTTTCTACAAGAGTGTCCCATATTTGTTTGGCCGTTGTACATGTTGAGACGCGGAAGAATTCATCCATTCCAAGTGCACTTTGTAAAATATTTATTGCCTTTTTGTCATAGAGAACCTTTTTCTTATCATCCTCATCCCATGATGCCTGTGGTTTTGGCGTACCAACTCCGTTGAAAACCGATGTAGGAATAAAAGGACCATTTTGAACAGCCTCCCATATATCACTTCCTTGTGCTTCTAAATGTGCCTTCATACGGATTTTCCAAAAGTCGAAGTATTGGCCAGAAAACAAAGGAGGCTTGTTGCTACTACCACCGTCTTTGAATACAAGATCATTGTTTGCGGAAGCCATCTGAATCGAATAGGAACAGGTTACCTATCACATGCTCTGATACCAATTGTAAGTGTAAATGTGCCTAAGAGGGGGGTGAATTAGGTTCTTAAAAAATTCTTCGATCTTTTTACCGGTTCTTGGTTATTTTTCAGTTTTATGATAAGTGCTGGAAAGTAAAGTACGGAAAGGAAAAAAGACACAAGAGAATTATAGTGGTTCCCCTCACAGCCCGAGAGTACTCCACTCCTCCTTCAACACGAAAGAGAGTTCACTATAGTTTAGAATTATTGTACAGCCTAATCACACCAATAGTGATGCTTACTATCTAACCTATAGGTAACTAAGTGTATGAAGAACAATCCTCTTCAAAACACTCACTTGTTTCCAACAGTCCTGGACAACAAGGTAATACAAAAAGTAATGTTGATAAGAAGTAGATGTCTTGAGAATATGATATTATCAATCTTGATGATCGATCTTCTCCTTGAAATAAATATCACTCAAATGAAATATACAAGTGTTCTTGAATAAAATGAGATAAAACAATGATAATGTGTGAAATTTATGCAAAGGTTTCTCTCAAAAATATGTTTGAATGAACACTTGAAGAATAACTGAAAGATGAAAAGAATGAGTGGATTTTTTATTATGAAATTTCTAGGAGGTAAGTTTTAATCTGAAAATGACATGTATTTATATTGATGAAAGCAACCATTCAAAAGTCATGGCAATGGTTAGAAAAATTCTGAATTTAATAAGATAAATGATGTAAGAGATGCCATGAAAAGATATAATGAAAAGGTGCATTCAAACAAAACATTTTTCAATTTTAAATAAAAAACACTGTTTCAGTACGTTGTAAATTGTGGCGGTTGTTTGGTCTGTTACGTCATTTCAAAACGCCACAATTTACCAAATAATTTTGAAATTTAAAAATTAAAATACTGGTACAAAACGGTGTGAATTATGGCGGTTTCTGGTGCTGTTACGACAGTTAAAAACGCCATAATTTACCAAAAACTGAATGTTTAAATAAATTAAATAATTAAAAAAATTGTCTAAGTATTTGAACCAATTTTATGCAACATCTATTGATTTATCCAAGTTAATAGATTATATTTGAAAGTGATTTAACATGGTTCAAATATGAAAAAATAAATAAATAAATAAAGTAAATAAAGTTTCAAATGTATGATAAAAAATGATATATTTTCAACCACATGAACCATGTATGCAAGTGAATTTTGAAGATTATTTTGAGAACTATTTTATCAATATATATTGCATGCTTGAGACACTTTTGAACACTTGTATGCAACCATATTGATAACTGAGAGTTATACCTTGATTATACTTGAGAATTCTTCAAGACTTGTAAAAATTAAAAAACTTTGTGCTAGCATCAATGTCTTGATCCATTCTTTTTGAGCAAGCATAACATCTTGAATGAATAATGTTGTCTTCATCAAAACCATTGAGAAGCTTGCCTTCACATTCTCCCCCTTTTTGATGATGACAACCCAATTTTGAAAAATTTGCTTTAATCTTGTTTCTCTAACACAAAAGGCTCCCCCTTGATCAATGCTTCCCCTAAATTTATGATTTAGAGTGTCTTTGCTAGCTGCATTTTGTTAGAGAAAAAACAAACACAAACACATACATCTTCTCCCCCTTTGTCATTAGCAAAAAAGGATGGGAAAAGACTTGAAATATATAAAGAAATCTTGAAAAATGAAAAATAATTTTTACCTATGAGTTTTACCTCATGAAAGACTTCATCAAACATTTATCCTTGCCGGAACATGATTTTGAAGTCTTTGTCACAAAGTTGATTTGTACTTGGAAGATTATGCTTTCTTTTATTTTTCTAAAACAACAAAGTTAGTGTACAAGCATACAAAATATATGGTTTTTTCTCCCTTTGAAAAGTTCATAAGGGGTTTTCTTGAGAATAGGCCTAATATTGACACGGTTACTTACAAAACATGCCGTGCTCACCGCATCCGCCCAAAAATACTTAGGAAGATTTGAATCACTTAGCATTGTCCTTGCAAGTTCCACCAATGATCTATTCTTCCTTTCTACGACACCATTTTGTTGTGGAGTTCTTGGTGCGGAGAAATTGTGTGAGATTCCATGTTCTTCACAAAATTCTTCAAATGAGGCATTTTGGAATTCTCCACCATGGTCGCTTCTAATGGAGGCAATTGTAAGAGACTTCTCATTTTGTATTTGTTTTGCATACTTCTTGAAGGCTTTGAAAGCATCACTTTTCTGCACTAAAAACAATGTCCAAGTATATCTAGAGAAATCATCAACAATAACTAATGCATAGACATTACCTCCGAAGCTTTTTGTTCTCGATGGACCAAAGAGATCCATGTGCAACAATTGTAGCAGCCTAGTTGTGGACACCACATTCTTGGATGTGAAAGTTGATTTGGTTTGCTTTCCTTTTTGGCAAGCGCCACACAACCCATCTTTGATGAATTTGATCTTCGGAAATCCAGTGACTAAGTCATGTTTGATCAACTTATTCAAGTGCTCCATATGAATATGATCAAACCTCTTATGCCATAACCATGATTCATTGTTGTTTGCCAAGAGACACCTAACATTCAAAGACAAGTTATCTAAGGAAATTAAAAATATGTTATTAACTCTTTTACCTTTTAGCATAACTTCATGAGTAACTTTGTTTTCAATCAAACATTCATCTTTAGTGAAGTTGACTTTGAAACCTCGGTCACACAATTGGCTAATGCTAAGGAGACTATGCTTTAGACCTTCCACATATAGGACATCTTCTATAGTTGTTGAAGGCGGTGAACCAATGATGCCGACACCAAGGATTCTTCCTTTGTTGTTGTCACCATAAGTAACATATCCTTTGGCCTTAAGCGTTAGATGTGAAAATTTGCTTAGGTCACCCGTCATGTGCCTCGAACATCCACTATCAAGATACCATTGATTTGAAGAGGTCTTCAAGCATACCTACAAAAAAGAGTTACGTTTTATTAGGTACCCAAATTGCCTTGGGTCCTTCAAAGTTAGTTCCTTTCTTGACCCATACATAATGGCCTTGAGCAACACTAAAGTTTCTAATATAACATGCATTAGGAGTATGACCTTTAATACCACAATAGAAACAAGTAGGCTCAAAGTTGCTTTTATATCTAGGGGGATAAGATTTCTTCTTATTATAAAACTTCTTCTTATTATTTCTTTTCCTTTTGTTATATTTTTGAACCATTTTAGGCTTGTCACTTTTCTCTAAAGGAATTTGTTCTTTAGCTTTTACAAAAATGGTCTTGTTAGAAGTTTGTTTAGAGAATCTTGAGTAACCTAGACCACTTTTATCATTTGAGTATCTTTGACTACTAAGAACATGTTCCAATCCAATTTGTCCTTTCTCATATCTTTCTAGGACTCTTTTCATTTGAACTATTTGAAAAGCAAGTGACTCACATTTAGTGCATGCAAAATTCTTGATTAATTCTTCTTTTTCATCTTTGAACTTATTTTCCATTTTCTCAATATTTTCTTCCAAGATTGATATTTGTTTCTTTTGAGATGAGATGGTTTTATATAGAATTTTGCATTCACTTAAAAGTTCATCAATTGCTCCTTGAGCATCATTATCATAAATTGAAAAGTTACTACTAACCTCATCGTCTTCATCGTCGGAATGATGTGATGCCATCAATGCTAGATTTGCGCTTTGATCACTATCGGAGTCCGATGAAGAACTTATTTCATTGTCATCCCAAGCAATGTAGGCTTTCTTTTTGTAATCCTTCTTTCCTTTGTTGTCACGATTCTTTGCGAGTTTGGGACATTCTGGTTTGATGTGGCCTTGCTTTCCACATTCATAGCATATAATGTCTCCATTGGATGTTGATGCTTCTTTTTCTTTGTTCTTTGAGGACTTCTTTCTTCTTGTGAAACTAGAGTTTCCAATATTATTTTTTTGCACTGAAGTATTTTCCTAGTCTTTTTACAAGGAGCATAAAGTTTTCGTCCTCTTCGGGATTGTCTTCTTTCTTCACAACTTTAGATTCAACTTTTAAGGCAATGCTCTTGGATTTCTTTTCTTGGTTCTCACGTTTCTCCAATAGTCCAAGTTCCGTCTCATATTCTTGAAGCTTTCCGAATAGAGTAGCGGATGTTATTGTTGATAAACTTTTCTTCTCGGAAATCGCCGTCACTTTGGGTTGCCACTCTCTTGTTAAAGACCTAAGCACTTTAAGATTAAGTTCATCATTTGTTAGTGTCTTACCAAGTGCATTCAAGTGATTTGTCAAATGCACGAATCTTTTCTGCAAGTCGAGGATTGATTCTCCTGGTTGCATTCTGAATAACTCGTACTCTTGACTTAAAGTATTCAATCTGGATCTTTTGACTTCGGCGGTTCCTTCGTGAGTTTCTACAAGAGTGTCCCATATTTGTTTGGCCGTTGTACATGTTGAGACGCGGAAGAATTCATCCATTCCAAGTGCACTTTGTAAAATATTTATTGCCTTTTTGTCATAGAGAACCTTTTTCTTATCATCCTCATCCCGTGATGCCTGTGGTTTTGGCGTACCAACTCCGTTGAAAACCGTTGTAGGAATAAAAGGACCATTTTGAACAGCCTCCCATATATCACTTCCTTGTGCTTCTAAATGTGCCTTCATACGGATTTTCCAAAAGTCGAAGTATTGGCCAGAAAACAAAGGAGGCTTGTTGCTACTACCACCGTCTTTGAATACAAGATCATTGTTTGCGGAAGCCATCTGAATCGAATAGGAACGGGTTACCTATCACCTGCTCTGATACCAATTGTAAGTGTAAATGTGCCTAAGAGGGGGGTGAATTAGGTTCTTAAAAAATTCTTCGATCTTTTTACCGGTTCTTGGTTATTTTTCAGTTTTATGATAAGTGCTGGAAAGTAAAGTACGGAAAGGAAAAAAGACACAAGAGAATTATAGTGGTTCCCCTCACAGCCCGAGAGTACTTCACTCCTCCTTCAACACGAAAGAGAGTTCACTATAGTTTAGAATTATTGTACAGCCTAATCACACCAATAGTGATGCTTACTATCTAACCTATAGGTAACTAAGTGTATGAAGAACAATCCTCTTCAAAACACTCACTTGTTTCCAACAGTCCTGGACAACAAGGTAATACAAAAAGTAATGTTGATAAGAAGTAGATGTCTTGAGAATATGATATTATCAATCTTGATGATCGATCTTCTCCTTGAAATAAATATCACTCAAATGAAATATACAAGTGTTCTTGAATAAAATGAGATAAAACAATGATAATGTGTGAAATTTATGCAAAGGTTTCTCTCAAAAATATGTTTGAATGAACACTTGAAGAATAACTGAAAGATGAAAAGAATGAGTGGATTTTTTATTATGAAATTTCTAGGAGGTAAGTTTTAATCTGAAAATGACATGTATTTATATTGATGAAAGCAACCATTCAAAAGTCATGGCAATGGTTAGAAAAATTCTGAATTTAATAAGATAAATGATGTAAGAGATGCCATGAAAAGATATAATGAAAAGGTGCATTCAAACAAAACATTTTTCAATTTTAAATAAAAAACACTGTTTCAGTACGTTGTAAATTGTGCCGGTTGTTTGGTCTGTTACGTCATTTCAAAACGCCACAATTTACCAAATAATTTTGAAATTTAAAAATTAAAATACTGGTTCAAAACGGTGTGAATTATGGCGGTTTCTGGTGCTGTTACGACAGTTAAAAACGCCATAATTTACCAAAAACTGAATGTTTAAATAAATTAAATAATTAAAAAAATTGTCTAAGTATTTGAACCAATTTTATGCAACATCTATTGATTTATCCAAGTTAATAGATTATATTTGAAAGTGATTTAACATGGTTCAAATATGAAAAAATAAATAAATAAATAAAGTAAATAAAGTTTCAAATGTATGATAAAAAATGATATATTTTCAACCACATGAACCATGTATGCAAGTGAATTTTGAAGATTATTTTGAGAACTATTTTATCAATATATATTGCATGCTTGAGACACTTTTGAACACTTGTATGCAACCATATTGATAACTGAGAGTTATACCTTGATTATACTTGAGAATTCTTCAAGACTTGTAAAAATTAAAAAACTTTGTGCTAGCATCAATGTCTTGATCCATTCTTTTTGAGCAAGCATAACATCTTGAATGAATAATGTTGTCTTCATCAAAACCATTGAGAAGCTTGCCTTCACACTCTGTACATTTTCAAATAAACGGCACGATCATCGCCTTTTGAAAAATAACCCTGGGCCTCTCCTTGAGCTATAAGACCCATTCAAATATACTTTGGGCCTCTAATAGAGTGTAAGACCCAATCCCCTTTTAACCAAAACATTTTGGGCCTCACTTATTGTATAAGTCCCTCCGCGTTAAAAGAAAATCTCGGCGCGATCGCCATTTCAAACGGAAAAATCAACTGGGCCTACCCTCGTGTTATAAGCCCCACCCTTTTTCTTTAAACCTTTTGGGCCTCTTGAAAGAGTGTAAGACCCATCCCTTTGTACAGAAAACATTTTGGGCCTCAGTCACTTGTATAAGTCCCTCTGTACAAATTCAAACAGTGCGCTCACTGATAAAACCCTGGGCCTCTCCTTGAGCTGTAAGCCCCAAATCTTTCTTTTTCAAAGCACTTTCTCCTTTGATTTTGAATATACTGTTGTTTTCAATCTTTCTGTGTTGAACAACTAACCAAACAGCATGGAAGCTCTATAACCGAGTAAGTGGTTATTGCTTTCATTTACCGCTTCATATACATATAACTATATTGTGGGGCTGTTTCACTGTAAGTCTTCTTTCATAAACTCATATCAACTGTGTAATAATAGTATAGATATTTAGAGTTTCCCCGGCAACTACGTCTAGAACTAGGTGACGCCGTTTCGTTTATTCATAGAAATAGACAACTAGATCCCCAATAGGATCACCAGATACAGTCTTCTCTTTGGCTGTCCTCATTAGGGATTGTCAAGAAACTCTACTCCCAGAGATGAATGTATTCTCCGTGAATGGCATCTTTGAGTTTCTTCCAAATTCTCGAACTTTCCTGACTTTGATCTATTCTCGGTGAATAGCATTGCCTTGAATTTTTTGGGATTTGGGGACCCATCGGCTTCTTAAAAGCAATCGGCCTCCTCTTGGGCATCGTACAAGGACCCACAGGCTTCCTAAAAGCAACCCCGCCTCCTCTTGGGCTTAGTACAAGGACCGTACGGCTTCTTAGAAGTATTCACAGCCTCCTCTTAGGCTTCGTATAATGATCTCTTCCTCCGAGAATGATAGCCTCCTCTTGGGCTTCGTACAAGGACCCGTCGGCTTCTTAAAAGATTCCAGCCTCCTCTTGGGCTTCGTACAAATTGTCCCGACGACCTCCTAGAGGTATAGGAACAGAACTTAGTCATTTGCATAGAATCGTCCTTTCATAGAGTCTACTACTGTTTCTCAAGGCATAGTATAAAAGATAAAACTCTAGACACGGACAATCTAACTTCCTTGAGTCTCAAAGACATTCTCAAGTGACCCATTCGTTAAATAGGAAGAAAACCCGCAGACTCGGACAGTCTCAATACCCTTTGGATTTCCCGTTTCCTCAAAGAGAAGGAAATATCCCTGATCCTCAAATTAAATCCCTGAGTACAGTGTTGCTCATATAAGAACTGATTTTCTCTTTAAAATCAGTATATTGGACCTGTCACTCAACTGAAACAGTCACTTAGCCTCCTCTTGGGCTTTGTACAATGATCCTCCTCAGCGGAGTCAAACAACGTTTAGCCTCTCTCTCGGACTTTGTACGAGACACATAAGAGACTTCCTCGTTGAGTCAATCAACCCTTTCGCTTCCATCTCGGGCTTTATACGAGATACAAAAAGGTTCTTATTGAGCCAAACAAGCAACAACCTCCATCTCGGGCTTCATACGAGATACAAAAAAACTCCCTTGTTGAGTCAATTAGCCTCCATCTCGGGCTCTATACGAGATACCAAAAGATTCCATCGTTGAGTCAAAACCTTTTAGCCTCTCTCTCGGGCTTTGTACAAGACACATAATAGCCTCCTCTTAGGCTTTGTATAAGAAAACAACTAGTTAATCCAATTAACCTTTTAGCATAAAAGATGTGCCTCATTCACAGTACACAAACATCAACAACTCCTTTCTCTTCATCTAATCGCTGTAAGCGGCAAGCCTCTGAATCATCTACATCCATGCCACTGTCCCTCTTTTAGTATGAGAAATTCCTAAGGAAAGATGGCATTACTCTAAACTGAGTTAAAGTCTTCTCCTTCAGGTTAAAAATCCCCTATAAAGGAAATTATGGCATTGCTAGGATCCGCATATCCCGGTTAAAGTAATTCTCCTTTATAAACAGTTGTGACATACAACCCCCGCTTTAGAGATGACAAACTCTCTCTAAAGTCAAACTCTTTTAGCTTCATATCTTGGGCTTCGAACAAGATACAGATAAACTTTTTAGCTTCACATCTTGGGCTTTGAACAAGATACAAATCACCTTCCGCTTCACGTCTTAGGCTTTGAACAAGACACCAAAAACAACCATTTCCTCCCATAGAATATGAGGAACTACGAACGCTCTAATTTCCCTGTTTCGGTAAACGGGAATACGTAGGCATAAGATCGAAAGAAAAGATCTTAGCGAGCACACTAAACAAAAAAACCCAAATCCCATATCTCCATCAATCAAAAGCAGTAATCAAAAAGCACCAGTCTTAACATCCTAATCCTTGTTCCCCGCCAGAAACCTTCTGTCTAGATAAGAATCAGTATTGCCGAAAATACAAATAACCAGTACAAAGGCCCCCCCACATTGATAGCATTCGTAACCTAACAGACCGCTGTTTAAACTTAGTATGCAAAGCAGGGTTAATTGGAGACATCTATTTCCCTTCCTTATTCAGCTCACAATAGGATAAAAAATGAATCGACCTGTAGTTTTAAGCTCAACCGCAGAGAGCGACCAGCGCTTAAGAACCGTGTCCAAAATCCCTCGCTACACTGCTGACAACATTGTTTGGTTCAACCATGACTTGCTAGGGATGGAGATTACTTGCAAGTGCGGACAATTCCCTAATGTACCCTTGATAGGGAGAAAAGGTGGAATTAACTATAATCCTTCCCTTGTTATCAGGCAATTTGGTTATCCTTTGAGAGGTCCACCTGAAGAGCGAGATATCAGAGAGTCCTTATTCTTCAATGGTACTGGGGATCAAGAGATGATAAGGAAGATTGTGAATGCTTGGAAGCAGGTGACCAAGAAGGGAAAAACTTCATTTGGGAAATGTAACAACCGGGCTTTTCCTTCCTATGAAGAGTGGATTAAGAAAAGAGCAGAAGAGGAGCTTCTTCCTTTCCCGGTGGAACCACCTTTGTATCCCTTGATGATCGAGGCTCCCACGACTGTTGATGTAGAGAAGTATGATAAGTTATGGGCTGAGAAGGAGAAACTCCGAGAGGAGAATCGTGAGCTGGGCAGAGAGGTTGGTCAGTTAAAGCACGAAAAAGGTGAAGTTATCCATGCTGCCAGGTTGAAATCATAACTTTTGGCTTTGAAGGAGAAAGAATTGTCTAAAGAAGCCACAACCAGAGAGAAAGTGGCTCAAGCATTGAAAAGTGTTAGCAAGGTCCTTTCATCCAAAAAGAAAGAGTTGGCTTATGCTATGTCAAGAATTCACAGGTTCAGTGACCGTCGGAATACAGCAATTACCGCCAACAAGTTGAAAGAGGACAAGTATCTGGAACAGATTGAAGGTTTGAAGACAAAGCTTCGGAAAAAGGATAAGGAGATTTTATCAAGGATCTTTGAGAGGAGAACAGTTGAGGAAAAGCTCAAGGAAACCATGGCAGATAGGGAACAGTTGAAGATCTAAGCCGAAGTGAAAAGAGCCAGAAGCGAAGGTCCGAGTTCAGGTGGAGCTTCTGGAGAAGATGATTGGGAGTTGCATAGTCGTTATTTAACAGGGATCTTGTACAGGAGGGATCTTTTGATTCAGGAGTTGATTCAGAGACCAGAGCATCCTAATACCAAGAAGCTTCTCAAGGAAGTGCAAGATTGGTGCAAAAAGAATGACGAATGGGAATTTTTGGCACGGCTGAGTCTTTATGATATGCTTTAGTTTCCTTGCTGTTGTTTTCTTTGTATTTCCGGGATCACCGCCAGGCTTGTTGGTTGGGATCTGTGTTTATGCTTATTCAGACTTGTGTTGTAACAGATGCTTATTTTATTTATATGATCAGGAATTCAGTTCTCTTCTGTTGTTAAAACTGGAATCAAGGGATAGATCGCCTTGATAATGTTTATACATTTTTGCATCTGCATTTGCATGATCATAATCATTTTTGCATAGCAGGTTTATCTCTGGTTTTCTTATATTCTCCTTTCTTCAGTCAGGATTGATCAACCAGCTCATTGGTATTCTACCAGGCTTAATCAAAGTAGAGTGATGGAGCAAATTCAAGCTGAGTTGAGGGAAATGCGAGGCCAGATGGGGTAATTTATGGGGAATATGAAAACTCTCAGGCAAGACCAGAAATTGCTAAGAGAGGAAGTCAATCAGATGAAGACTCAGATGGGCTTGGTCATGGAAATCTTGAATGCGGCGCTAAAGAAGGAAAACAATCTTGTGCTCGCATCCGCAACAGAAATCCTTACTCCTCTCATCTCTTTGGGGCCTTTTCAAGATCATGGAGTGTCTCGTGAATCCCGTCCACAATCTGAAGTTTCTGAGCTTTCTCCTCGGCAATCACTTCCGTCTCCCCAAGAGGATCCTAAGTCAGAGGGGCCTAAGAGGAAGTTTGATCCCATTCCAATGCCGTATGCGCAGTTGCTTTCTTATTTGCTCGAGCTCAAACTAGTCGAGCGTGTCACTCTAGGACCAACTCCGACAGGGTTTTCTCTGGGTTCCAATATGAATGCTAGGTGTGACTTCCATTCTGGGGCACCTGGTCACAATGTTGAGAATTGTACCAGGTTCAAGCATAAGGTCCAAGAACTCATTGATTCAGGGGCAATCAAGTTCTCATCAGAAGTGGAGACTCCTCCCCTCTTTGCAGGATCCACCTCATGTCATGGACTTTCTCCACAACCTTTTGCTGCAGAAGCTCTACGTCAGCAACCTTTGTTTGTGCCTCAGCCAAATGTGGAAAGGAAAGTGCAAGCGCAGGTGAGGCGTCCAAATCAGCATCGACAGCAGAATTATCAGCAGCAGGGGCAACCGAGACCAAGAAGGCCCAAGAGGATATTTGATCCTATTCCTATCCCTTATAGTCAGTTATTTGCTCGTCTGCTCAAGAACTCTCTGATTCAAACAAGGAGTACCACGCCGGTGCCATACCCTATTCCTCCAGACTTTGACATGAACGCTAGCTGTGAGTTCCATTCGGGAACGTTTGGGCATACAATTGATAATTGTAATGCATTCCAACACAAGGTGCAAGACTTGATCGACTCAAAGGTCATCACGCCAGATGGTACCCCTTTGGATTGAAGCTTCTTTGTCAGAGTAAGCACCAGATTGCAAGAGCGTCATCAGAAGCAATAAGTCTAGACGGAGTCAAGTCTCCTCAACAATGGCAATCATTAGTTCCTTTACTGCACTTTCATATGTAGCTTTCCTTTGTTTGTTTAAACATTGTCTGCAAGTAAAAAAACTTGTTTGTGTTTGAATGTGGATTTTAATGCAATGATGTGTTGTTCCTGAAGTATCTTATTTTTATGCACTCATGTCATGTTTATATGCACTGCAATACTATCTTTCTTGCCGAGACTCTTGGAGGGAGGATGACGAAATAAGAACGCAGATTTCTAATGGTACGCTTTTGGATAAAACCCTGTTAAGGATGTACAGGCATTGTTTCCAATTCACAAACACTGGAGAGATAAGGAGATAGACCTTTGTCAACCCCTTTGAGCCTAGTAGTAGGAGTTCTTTTTGAAAATGAAAAACCCTCAATTTTAACCCAGGGGCAGGGTAGGCGTCAGTTAGTTTGACCAAGTGTTCAACTTTCAGAAGGAGTGTACATCTGAGGATCCATTACCTTCCATTCCACTATCAAGAGGTTAAGAGGTGTAGAACCACAATGGTTACTCCTCACCAACCGAAGAGTGAAACAGTCACAGCCCTTTCAAACAAGTCAGGCAAAACGGTGTCACACGACTTGTTCAAAAAAAAAGAAAAAAGAGAAAAAGAAAAAGCCTGCTAAGTCGAAAAACTTGAAAGCAAGTGACTTAGGCAAAAGTTAAGGCATCCCGCTGGACTTCAAAATTGAAAACTCAAAAGAGTCGGTCCAGGCAAAAATTAGGGAACAAAAAGCAAAAGAATGAGAAAGCGAAAAGCCAAAAGGATTACAAAGAAAATCCTCGATAAGAACAAAGTCGTGTGACACAAAAGACAAAAAGGGGCGATTGTTAGTCCAAAACCTCATCAGGTATCGAATCACCAGTTGCATGGATTCCCTAGACATCGGGAAACCTTTTGAGAGACGAGTGCTTGTGTCAAATTAGCTAAACATAGGACTGGAGAATATCATGAAGAGTGGGGGGTACCAATAAACTTTGAGCCATAAATCTTTTTTTTCTCAAACCGCGAACCAGGCCACGCTACAACCCTTAAAAGTCCTAATTGAAACAGGGTTTAGTCTGAAGGCGTACTTCAACGAGATAGCATTCCTGACTCCCATGAGTTATGCTAATAAGATTTTTGTTGGTGTTGCATGTGCGTATTGCTTTCCTTTCAAGTGTCGTAACTCGGTTGTGTGACATATTTTCAATAAGGACTTCAAGATTAAACATATGTATTGCATTTGAATAATCATTCTCAGAATAAATATTTTCTGCTTGCATACATTTGTTTGACATCAAAGAAGCTTACACAATGAACATCAGTCGAGAAGCTTAAACTGTCCAAGTTGAGGTGCCTGAGATTCCGGAGGACATGTTGCTGAAAGATTATGTGGGAAAAAGGCGTTCCCAGCCATTTGTGGAGATGTAACCAATCTGGGACAATCACACCGGGAAATCTCTTCAAAATGTAGCCAAGTTGGGGCATTCTAGTTGAGAAGGTCTTTTCAGAGTACAATCAACCATGGGGCATTCATGTTGAGAAAATTTCTTCGAACTGGGGAAATTATGTCGAGATCTGATAAATCTCTCCACAAGTGTGTAAACTGGGGCAATCACGTTGAGATTCGGTAAATCTCTCGAAGACTAGTTGATCAGAGACAAATGTACTGCAAGGCTTGTACTGGGGCAGGTCACTTCAAGGGCGCGAGAAGTTTCTCCCTTCAGAACGCAGTCAATAACAGCACCTCTGCAAGGTTCAGAATACTGTGGCAGAGCATTTTAGGTCATTAAGAACCCTCTCGAGGTGGTTTACCTCATGAATCATGAAGTATGGGACAGTTATGTCCAGACCGGATGCATCTCTAAGAGCTTGAAGACCCTGGGGCATTGTTGAACGCCAGGTTTTCTGTAAAATCCTCTTAAGATGATTGCTTCAAGTAGACCCTGTGGTCTGGGGCAAGGTGGAGAGTTAAAGGAACTGCGTTTTGCTCTTGACAATCAGTATACAGAAACTTGAAGCACTGAGTTGTTCCCAGTGTGGGACTTTTGGAGTCCTTTCCCTCCAGCAAAGAGCCAGAGGGTATCTTTTTCCAGCAAGGTGTGGGAACTGTTATTCTTCCTCAAGCAGAGAATTGTCCTATGTTCGAAAAGGGCTTTTATGAAGGTTTCTTATCTCTAGCAGTACAGATGGAATCCTCACTCTCAGCAAGGTAAGACGATAGAATATCGTCAAGAAGACGATGAGGAGTCCGAGTGTTCTGTTCCTCAACGGTTAGATCTAGTCATCTCAAGTAATTCAAAGTTCAATCTTCATTAGTACCTCCCCAGTAGAGCTACTCTCCTCGACATTGGAAAGTCCATCCTCCTCAGCAGGTTGTTGTTTCCCCAGCAAGAGACTTACAAAATATCTTCTTGGGACAAAGGAGTTATTTTTCCCTGCAGGATCTGAGCACTCGGCTAGTCAACAAATGTTTTTCTCACTAGCCACGGTATGAGTTAATCCCCTCCGGATGGGTAAGTTGTGTTTATCCCCTAGCAGGGTGGATGTTGACAACTACTATTTTCCAAGCAGATGTGCCGATGATGATCAGTACTCTTCAGTAGGATAAAGGTGCTCATATCCCCAAGTAGAGTCTGGAGGTGATTGGTATCCCCAACAGGTCTTAAGTTCAATCGTTTTGGCAGGCGTCAGATCCAAGTTCTGGAGTATTTGGTGATCCCCAGTGGAAGAGTTTCCATCTTCAATATTCGTTCCTAGCCATCCCCAACAGAGTGGGTTTTTCTCTCGGAGCTTTCATCTCCAGCAGAATTTGTGATCAATGTCTTCCTCAGCAGAGTGAATTCTTTCTCAGTAGGGTCTCTTATTTCGAAGGACAACTTATTTTTGTCTTCCCCAGTGGAGTTTGCCTTCGCCTTCAGCATTCATTTTGCTGAGGCGCCTCTTTTGCATTGCATAAGCATTCTTGCATGGCATCCTCCCAAACGCGTAGCATTTCCATTTCGTATGGAGCATTACGCCATAGAAAAATTCAAACATATGCATTTGAAGCATAAGCTAGGTTTGATTTCCTTACCAGTTCCTTTCCCTAGCAGAAAGTGACATGATTCAGAAGATTTTGGATAACACTACACCACAACCAGTGGATTCATCCTTCTTGTCGGTCCTCCTTACGCTCCCCCGCAGAGTTGTCTGTTTAGATTTCTCTATTCCCCAGCGGAGTTATCTTTGTAGATCCGTTGATTATACTTATCTCGAGTTGGAAAGTCCATCTTCGGCTGGGTCTTTCTTTTCGAGTTCTCTTTCGGTCGTCCTCGCACTCTTTGTTATTTCGTTATCCCCAGTAGATTTATCCTATATGGTATAACCGTTGTTGAAATAGCGTTTTCGGCCTTCCAAGTCCGCTTTTGGTCGTACTCGTTCCTTGTTGAAAGAGCATTTTCGGCCGGTCTTTCTTTTTTCGGGTCCGCTTTCGGTTGTACTCATTTATCCTTGTTCGAGTCCGCTTTCGGTCGTACTCGTTTATTGTTGAAATTCAGTCTTTGGCTGGTATTTCTTGTTCGAGTCCGCTTTCGGTTGTACTCGTTTGCTGTTTGAAATTCTGCTTTCGGTCAGTCTTTCTTTTCGAGTTCGCTTTCGGTCGTACTCGTTTGCCTTTGTATACCCACTAAGTCCGCTTTCGGTCGTACTCATTTGGTTGTTGAAATTCCGCTTTCGGTCGGTCTTTCTTTTCGAGTCCGCTTTCAGTCGTACTCGTCTATCCTTTTCGAGTCCGCTTTCAGTCGTACTCATTTATCCTTTTCGAGTCCGCTTTCGGTCATACTCGTTTATCCTTTTCGAGTCCGCTTTCGGTCGTACTCGTTTATCCTTTTCGAGTCCGCTTTCGGTTGTACTCGTTTATCCTTTTCGAGTCCGCTTTCGATCGTGCTCGTTTTCATTTTCATTATCACCAGTTTGCAAATTTCCAGGTTGTTTTGGTATTCAATCCCCTTGTATCCCGGTTGTCTGAAAGTCATTGCTTCCACACCCTCGGATCCAAGGAGTTTGAATAGGGGCAGTTGTAACACCCCAAAATTTGCCCTCTTACTTTTAGCTAACTGGCTTATGTTTCTTTGCATTTCTTGCATTAGAATTTATGCATGGCATTGGTTCTTAGCATGGGATCAAGTTACTTGGTTCATCTCAAAGGAGTCTCAAGCCTCAAGGTGGTTTGAGGAGTTCATCATATCTTCATAAGGTCAAGAATGGCAAAGGATTTCAAGTGAATCTTTCCCTCCTCACCAGAGGGACCAAATTAGGGTTTTTGACCCAAAGGACTTCTTGAAGGGCTTTGTGGATTCAAGCATGCTCTCATGGTTTCCATGTGCTCACAAACACTCATAGAGGAAGGCTTGGCTAGTGTTTCATTGTGAAAGATGTTCAGTGGATCAATTGCTTGTAGACCAAGAAAAGTCAACAGTGAGAGGGGAAGTCAACTGTGGAATTTTGAGGTTCTCTTCAGGGTTTTCAAGGTCTCACATCCTCATATGGTCTTCAAGGGTTAAGTTTCATACCATTTATCAAGAATCAAGGGTTTGTACAAAAGTTACTAAATTTGGAAAATGACCTATAATGAGAAGTTTCCATTTTTGGCAAGTTTTTACACTACATTCAACTTGACTTTTCATCATCAAAGAAGCTTCAAATGAATTTTACTCAAACATGAAAGTTGAAGATCATTCTCTCCCCTTTCCAAAAAGTACTAGAACATGTTCATACCTTTTGTAGAACTCAAGTTATGGCTAAGGCAAGGCAAGGTGCATTTTGAGGTTTTCCACATGTACCAATTTTCCACCATTTGCATTTTCATCCAAAAGGACTTGTAATCACTTCAATTGCTTCAAGTCATATTGTACCATCAAAGTACAAGCCATGAGCACCAATTTTGACCCTTGTTTCATGCCAAACCGTGACGTATACATGGTGTATTTAACAAATAAACAATTTGCAAGTTGATCCAAATCTCATTATCCAAGCAAATTCAAGGCCCAATTGTTTTTGAAAAGTGATCAGCAAGTCAAGTGTGAGGTATCCATCATGAAAAGTATGAAGGTGCACGAATAAATTAAGGGATTGAACACAAATTGCAAAATTGCAAAACCACTCAAAACTCACTAATCAGGGGTTTAATCAATTGCTAATCATGATGAGAGGTCTAATGGAGAGTATATAAGCTTACTCACACGCACAAAGCTAGGTCATGCACCCTCATTCGCTCAGAATCCATTTTCACCTCCAAACTTTTCTCTCTTCGAATCTCTCTTTTCTTGAGAGTTTTTGAAGTTTTCTTTGCACATTATTGATCAGTGTGGTGAGAGGAACAAGAATCTACCATTGGTTTGAGCTTAGAGTGAGGATTTCATTAAGTTCGTGTTCAAGTTGCTCAAGTTCAAAACCTTAGATCCAGCCAATTTCAAGCCTCTATTTGCATTTATTTTGCAAATAGAGCTCAAAAGAGGAAGATCTGCAGCTTTTGGAAGGAGTTCTTAGTGTATTTTGAGCTCTACAGTTTCCAGGTTAGCATACTTTTCATGATCATGTAACTTGTTTTTTCTTGCTTGCAAAAATGATCTATGATGTTCACTGATGATACTGATCTATTTAGTTTTGAGTTTGGACGTGTGGATTGTTTGAATTTTGAGATTTAAGTTTTTAGATCCAAACTTATTCTGTTCGATTTGGCTTGTGTGTTGGTTGTTTGTGAAAACTAATTGCATATATGAGATCCTTGTGAAATTCTGATTAATTTGATGTACTCATGAGCCATTTCTGGTAATTTTATGGTTGGTGTTCACCGGAGAAGGTGACCGGAGCTAGGGCTCCGGCACCTGGTTCATTTTCAGGCAGGTGGAGGTTGCAAGGTAGGAGATGAAATCTGGACCGTTGGTGGTCCAGATCTGGTGGTCCACGTTCAGCCACGTCTTTTAAAATATGTTTTTATTTTATGGTTTGCGTGTTGCTAGTCTATGTTTGTTATCATGTGCCTCAGATCTTAACCCTTGAACTTGCATGCTTTGTGTTTTGATTGACTTGATCTGATGCGTTGGATGGATCTGATGATGTATGTTGTGCCAGCGCATTAAAATGTCACATGCCTCTCACGTGTTTTTTATTTTAATTGCTGATGATTTGGTGTGTGCATGCTTATATTTATTATTGTGTGCCTTGTGATCTGAGCCCTTCATCTTGATTACCTTGGTTTTGGTTGACTGAATGTGGTGCGTGAGATTAATCTTGTGGCTAGAGTGTTGACTGAGGCTTATGTTTTTTTTGTTTGATTGTGATGATTATCTAAATGGATTGGGCTGGCTATCTGCACCCCCTGTTCAGCCCATTTGGTGTTTTCAACGTGTTTGAGTTGCTTTTTGCACCCCTGGCTGTATTATTTTCATTTTATTTTATTTTAATTGTTGCATTTACATTTTTAATTTTTAAAAGTAGTTTTATGCATCAGAAAATCACCAAAAAAATCATGGATCATCTTTGGCATTTTATAAAATTTTGACAAATTTTATTTTCCATTTTTATTCTATTTTGTGCATCTGAATTAATTGTTTAAATAATTTCTTTTGGATTGTTTCATATATACACACCCTGCCTTGTTGATTTTTGTTCTCATCATCTATACATGATTTGCATCTCATTCTTTTTGTATTTTTCAGAGGACATATTGAGATCCTTAAAAACATTTTTCTTATATTTTTAAAATCATTTCATATTGCATTTTTGTTACTCTCTTTTGCATATTGATGTCATGTTTCTTATGTGATCTTTGCTCATTTGTTTGAGGTGCTTAACTTGTGAATTTTTGTGAGATCTTTTGACATGTGATTGGCTTCTGACTTAGATCATTTGATTTTTAATCTCATAATTTTTTAGTGTCATTTGATATATGTTTGTTTATTTGTGCTTAAACGACTTATGCATGACTACATCTTGACACCTCTTTACACAAGTTGAATTGCCATGCCTATTTGCTTGAGTTTCTTCTTGATTCTTTGTATGTGCATTTGATATGATGTTTACCCCTGGTTGAGATCCCTTGTGACCAAGTTTTGCCATTTATGGATAATGTTTGAATCATGTTGGAGTATGTTTAAGTGTTGGAACTTTGTCCTCTTTTTGTAGTTTTCTTTGGTGCATAATGTTTCATGCTTTGATTTCCTTTTGTACATGTGAATTGTTGATGATAATATGATCTTGGTTCTGACTTGTTTTCATCTTCATCTTATTTTCCTCATTTCATCTTGATATGAGGTCCATGTGTGCTTAATTGTGCATTCCATACAAGTATGCTTGCCTTTTTTCATGTTTATCTTTGCATGCTTACTTGAATTGTTTTGCACTGATCTTTGAAACACTTTTGGTGATTTGAGTTGGACATTTATGATGTGATGTGCTTGCTGCCATTTATTGTATCTCATCTTCTCCTTCTCTTTCTCATTCTTCTCTTTCACTCTCTTCCTCCCATGAATCTCAAGACTTGTTTAAGTCTTGGATTCTCTCCCTTTAGAGCTACCTAGTCCAACTTAATTTTTGATTAAGCTTGGAGTAGGATTAGCATTAGGTTTTAGGTAGTCGTCTCTCCTAAGCCTCACTAACCATAGGTTACCCATGCATGCTAACATTAGGACTCTTAGTTTCCCTTTAGAGTTTCCTTTGTGTCTTCTCTCTTCTCATCTCAAAACTTCTTGAAAACACTTAATAAAGATAAAGTGTATTGCGCACGAGCCTTAAGCGTGGGGAATGAGAAATGAGGGGCTTCCTCTCATCTTTCTAGAGTGCTTAGCGGGCGTCCTGTCTTGGGACGATTCGTTGAGTATTCGTCCCTGTGCCCTAGACTTTGGTGCAATGCAAGTTATGAACTAACTTAAAACACTTCTGTCTAAAAAACACAAAAACAAATTCAAATATTTTTATCCTTCGGGATTGTTGGGTTTCAAATTTCATTTTCAGAAAGGAGCACGTTACCTTCCGTCTACGTTGACTCTGACTTTCCCATTGCACTGAGGGAGTACGTAGGCCTAGGGCATCGAATATGTCCTACCGAGTCCGTCTTAGTCACCCCCATCCCCATTTTCTTTTGTTCAGCCATAGATAGTAGGACAGCTCACCCTCCATTTAGACAACAAGCGTTGATCCCATCGAGTACGATGGATGCGTGGGGTGCTAACACCTTCCCCTCGCATAACTGACTCCCGAACCTGGACTATGGTTGCGATGACCATGTCTTTCCCCCTTTCTCTTCAGGTTTATGCAGTGTTTCCTTTCCCTCTCTTGGGATAAATACACATTGCTGGCGACTCTGTGTTTTCTGCGCCACTCTCGCGTTTATACCATTGGATGCGAATCTCTCAGGAGTGACAATATACATACGTACATCATGCATCATTGATTTATATTCATATTCATATTGCATCACTATCACTCTAGTCGGTCTTGTTCCCTAGTGATAAAAGTCCTCTCAATCGAGTTGTTAATTCTTTCCTTGTCAGGAAGTAAATCATCTAAGTAATCTCTCTCCAGTTTATCTCTGGATTAGAGACGGTCCTCGACCACTTTGATAACTTGAACCTCTGAAAAGGCCAGAGAACCTTTAGCCAACGTCACTCTGCGCCATTGAAGATGATATCCTCGCTTTCCAGGATTAAGGAAAATCCCCAGAGAAAGCCTCTTAATCAGAGATTTAGTAATACGGTAGTTTTTCTCCGAAAAATCCGCTGACGAAAAAGTCATCAACACCTCAAAATTGAATCACATCATATGGCATTTCTCCGAGAAGATCTCCGAGAAAAGTATGATATAATATCCCCAAGCTGGAAGCAGTCTCTCAAGAGACTCGTTTTCCCCAGTAGGGTCGACAAATGGCATCTCTAACAGAGAAGTTTGAACACCTCTACAACTCAGACGACTGGGTTCCCCCAGAAAGTCTGACATCAAAACTTTTTCCGTCAAATAGCATCTCCCCAGGAAAATTCGGCGTGAAGTTTGAGAAAAACCGCTACGCATAGCATCCCTTGTCAAGAAATTTTATTGACAAAAGAAACTTAGACCAGTTCCTTGGTAGGAAACCAGGATCGAGGGGAAGTTTATTTCAGAAACTTAGACCAGTTCCTTGGCTGATAACCAGGATCGAGGGGAAGTTTACATCAGAAACTTAGACCAGTTCCTTGGTAGGAAACCGGGATCGAGGGGAAGTTTATTTCAGAAACTAAGACCAGTTCCTTGGTAGGAAACCAGGATCAAGGGGAAGTTTACCTTTTCCAAATATCAACACTTAGCAAAAGAAGATGGATGCGCAAACTGCCATTCATAACCACCATCAAAATTTCGGGTATTCCAATATTTAATCCTCTTGCACCCGAATGCCCGAATACCTTCGCCATTCACACCTTCGGGTCCAGGAAGATTAAATAGGGGCATCTGTCATACCCCAAATTTTGACCACTAAGATTTCCCATCATTGTGCAAATCATCATCACAATATGGATGTACCTTTCTACCTTATCAGTCTCCCCAAAGATGGGAGAGCATCCACTACAATCAAACTTAGGGTTTCAAGCCCTCTCAGAGCTCTTAGATAAAGGATCAATCAAGGAATGACATGATCAAAAACTTGTCTAACCTCTCAAATATCCACAATGGATCAATAGGACTCCCACCTCAAGAATCAAGCACAATGTTACAGCATTCCAAGTGGATTAAGCCTCAAGATCGCCAGTGTCACCAAATTAGGGTTTTGGTTGACTGGGGCCTCCAGATGGAAATTTTCCTCTGGGCATGAGCCAATGCTTCAAAGCATAACCCACAATACTCCAAGGGACATCATGAACCCAATCATTAAGTCAATTTAACCTCAGGGGATGCATACATCAAAAATCAGGAATTAGGATTTCTTGACCTAATTCACCCCTAAGTTGACTTTTGGGACAAAACATGAGCCAAGACCTCAAGACATGGTTTGAGGGTCTCTAATAAAATACATTGATCCATTTGCAACAATGGATTGATTCAAGAAGCTTGATCCACAAGTTTCAATTTCATCTGAATCGCAGTTAGGGTTTTTGAAGAAAAAGTCAACTGTGCCTTTGACTTTTGACCAGGACATGCTCCCAAACCTTGGGACATGATTCAATACACCCTATAACACCTATGAAATCAATCCATCAAGTTTTATTTAGGTCAAGGACTTGATTTCAAAGAGGATCGCACAGCTTGGAATTCATCTGATAAAAAGTCAACTGTGCACAAAAGTCAAAGTTTGACTTTTTGAGATTATTCACAATTATGGTTCTTTAACCGTAAAATGATGTTAATGTGTGATTTGAATCAACATTCATCAAGAAAAACCAAAGAAAGTGAGATAACTTGTAAAAGGGGTAACCATAAAAACTTAGAATTTTTCTAAGTTATGGAATAAAGTGGCAAGGGTACCAACTTCCAAGGATCATAACTTGAGATCCAAGCAACCATTTTGGCTGATCCAAAGATGGATTTGTAGCTCTCATGGCATACTTTAAAAGCTTCAACTACACCTCATTCTAATTCCTCAAGGATTTCAAGTTATGGTATGGCCAAAATCACAAAAAGTGAAAATGTCACTTTTTTCCAACACTTAGTGAAATTTTCACTAAGTCCAAATCTGCCTTGTTTTTTTTCCAAATGTAGGGGAATTTTTCACTCAGATCCAAAAAGTATCAAGACAAACTATGATCGCACATGTGTTGTATCATATAAGAGCTTTCCAAAATGGCCAAGAACTCCATAAAATTCCATTTGAGCCATGAGATATGACAATGGCAATGTGCCTTGCTGCAAGCTGTCATGGCAAGGAAGATTTGTGCATTTTGCTCAATTTGAGCAAATTTTGCAAATGACAAACAAGTTTATCCATCTGAACACCTCAGAGGGAGACCAAGGAGGGACAAACACTGATCCATCAACCTCTCAAGTCCTTGGAACCAAAAGTAGCATGCCAAACCTAGAAATGCCTAAAAGAGGGACAAGACTCTAATTTTGGTTTGGAGCATTTAATGGATGCACCAAGGTGGCATGGACTGAGCCATTTCCAACTGAATTCAGTCAAGACTTATCCAAGAACTAGGGAACCAGCAACCTGTGCTCTAACCTCTAGTCAATGGCTAGAGGAGACTTGTATTCCTATTGATCAACATTGGCCAAACCTCTGCTGCAGTTGCCATTCACTATTGCAGTCAAAACAAACTTCCTCTACTATAAATAGAGCTCATTTGTGCTCAGTTTGAGTACACCAAAGCACTACAACACTTTCTTTCCTCAAAATTTCTTTCTCTAGGCAAAAATACCTTCTTTAGCAAGTTAACTCTGATTTTTTGAGTTAGAGAGCATTTCCACCACAGCTCATGACCCAAACACATCCAATATGTCATATATAAACTGTCCAAACTCTCACAAGTGACCTGTAACACGAAAATCACAAAGTCCCCTCTCAAAACCTCAAAATAGGACTTTTTGCATTTTTCAAGCCATGTCTTGATTCAGTCACTTTCAAAACCAGATAAAGCCTCAAACACACTTCAAATATCATCCTTGAACTATCCCAAATGGTTCCACACTTATGGAACATCATTTGAGAGAGTTGCTATTTTGGCCACTTTTGCCCCTTTTGCAAGAAAGGGCCAATTTCCATTCATGAGGTTTCCAGCTGATTCCTATCATCCTAAAAGCTTCTAAGGGATCATTTGAGAGTGTTCAAAGCATCAAAACATTTCTGGAACAAAGCACTTGACAGATTGCCCAAAAAGCTCCTAAAGAGGTAAGCATCTCAACTTGAACTTTTTAAAATATGCATTGCTTTGAGGTCCACTGATCATGCACATCTCATACATGTTATATGTGTTGTGTTTGAACCAATTCATCATGTAATTCATGCTTATAACAAGGGATAGCACAGAAAATGCAAATCATGGCCTATTTCAAAACCACTATCAGGTTTTGAGGAGGATTGATTTTCTGGAAAAACCACCACCACCATTGGATTCCTTGTGAAATTCTAGGCCAGATGGATATAAATTTTGTCTCCATCCATGGAGAAACGAAGAAGTTATGTCCTTCACGTTTCTGACTAAAAACCTTGCCTTGCCTGGCCTTGGCCAGGCCAAGAACAAGGCAAGCCTTGTATATTTATGGCTGGGGTTTGATACACGGATGTATCACCACCCCAGTGGTAAGGCATGCATGCTGCACACAAGAGGTCTAGGGTTCGAATCCCCCTCGCCCCATACCCCTTTTAATGGTTTTTTTTTTCACTTTTTCTTTTATTTTTCATATTATTTTTAATGATTTGAAAAATTAATAACTTCCTCAATTTTAATTATTTTTTGTTGGTTCTTTTTGCAAAAAATCACAAAAATGTTGAAATATTTTATTTCACAAAAAAATCAAATTTATATTAGTTATTTAATATAATTAGTATGTTTGTGAATAAATTCATTTTTAATTGTTTTTAAACATTTAAAAGTGAATGTTTATTTTGAAAATCAAAACCAAATGAGTTCTAAATTATCTTGTGATAAAAACCTCATTTTTCAAACCTAAAGTAAAAATCACAAGTGGTTTATTCAAACTTATTTGGTATTTTTATCATTTTAATTGATTTTCTTTAAATATTTACTTTTAAAGGAAAACAAAATTAGGGTTTCTTTGATTTTCACCCTCACAAATCTTTTTAAAAACTCTTTGGGCCTCTAATAGAGTGTAAGACCCAACCCCTTTGTAAATACACCACCTTTTGGGCCCCGATCATCGTATAAGACCCACTGTGTTTTCAAACCTCGGCGCGATCGCCAATTTGCAAACAAATAATCATCTGGGCCTCCCCTCGAGTTGTAAGCCCCACCTTTTAAAAAACTCTTTGGGCCTCTAAAAGAGTGTAAGACCCAACCCCTTTTTTGAAACCATAATAATTTGGGCCTCAGATGTTGTATAAGACCCACTGTGTTTTCAAAAACCTTAGTGCGATCGCCGTTTTCAAACAAATAACCCTGGGCTTCTCCTTGAGTTGTAAGTCTCATCCCTTGTACAAAAATAAATCCTTGGGCCTCTAATAGAGTGTAAGACCCATCCCCTTTGTACATAAAAACTTTTTGGGCCTCACGTATTGTATAAGTCCCTTTGTACAGTTTTTTAAACAAAGGTGCAATCATCGTTAAAACTTGGGTCTCTCCTTGAGCTGTAAGCCCCAAAATTCTTTTCAAAGAACTTTCTCCTTTGATTTTGAATTCAAATATATGTTGTTATCAAAGCTTTCTTTGTTGAACAACTAACCAAACAGCATGGAAGCTTTACAACGGGTAAGTGTTTATCCGTTTTCATCTACCACTTTCATATGTAAATGTCATACCCCAAATTTTGACCACTAAGATTTCCCATCATTGTGAAAATCATCATCACAATATGGATGTGTAATACCCTAATTTTTACCCCTAAGATCCCACGGGTCTTTTGCATTTCATACCACAAACAAGATCACACATTCGTCCCCTCTTTTGTAGGAATGTGCCTTGCAGGGATCTTTGAGTTTGTGTGTGTTTGTTAGTTGATTTATTGCTTAATTTTTTTGTGTTTACTAACCATTAATTAAAACCCAAATATATTTTGTTTTCTTTCACTAACATTTTCAGGGGAAGAACAGGTTTAAAATACCAAAAAAATCAGTCCCTCAACTCGAATGAATTTCATCTGAACAAAGTCAAAGTTGATCTGCAAACAATTCAAAATCATCCGATCAAGAGTTTCCAAGATTTAATTGATTTTTATTCAAGAGACTCCAAGGTTCATGTGTTTATTTCCATGCCTTCTTTGACAAACAAGAGAATCGAGCCAAGATCCAGCACAATATAGCTAGAATGGCATTTTTGAAGATTTTCAACTGTGCAATCGATGCACTAATGGTCCAATCGATTACACTAATGGTCCAATCGATTGCACCCTACATTTTTTGCCTAGATTTTGAAATTTTCAGCCGTGCAGTCTATTCGCGCTACAGTACAATCAACTGAACGAAGACAGATTTGGCCAAAATCAGCATTTTTCAAGTTTTGAAGCATTTTGCACCAATCTTGACCATTGATCACATGTGGGATATTCTAGATCACCTCATTTTAATTCCTCTGCATCATTTTGATCATTCCCCACCATACACCCTCACTAATCACCACTCTTTTGTGATTTCCCTCCAAATTTGAATTCCAATCCTAATTTTGATCTTCCAAACCAAATTCCAAACCACCAAATTTCCAAGCCTAAATTCTATAAATAGAAGCCTCATTTCATTCATTTTTCAAGCTTTTGATAGCCGACAAATCCCTTGCAATTTCTCTCCCCAAACCACAAATTCACCAAAGCTCTTCTTTCTTCTTTTGAAAGTTAGTAAGAATTCACATTGATTCTTGCTTAACTTTGAGCTAAACCTCCATCATTTCTTATTTTGTTCATCAATCACAGTAGATCAAGGTTTTGGAGTGTAGATCTTGCTGCAATTCAAAGGAATTTTCTGATTTGGAGTGGTAATTCATCTTTCACCATTGTTGAAGCTTCAATTTCATCATCCACAATGTAGATCTTTGTTGATCTTGTTTTCTTGATCTTTGGATCTTGCAATTTGTGTTTAATTACTGTATTGGTTGCTATTTGCTTTGCATTTTCGTGCATTTTTTATTCCATGATCATGAGGTGTTTGAAGAAAGTTTTAGATCATGATCATGTTGAATTTTGCTGAATTTTTGCTGTCACATCAGGGTGCAATCGATTTGCATTTTCATGCAATAGACTGCACAGTGTTGTTTTTTGCCTTGTTTTTGCAAATCATTCAGTGTGTAATCGACTGCACATTTTGTGCAATCGACTACACAGAGGCAGAATTGTGTTTTTAGCTTGATTTTGGGACTGTTTTGGTTCCTTTTCCGTTTTCTTCCCTTTCCTTTTGTTCTTAGCCTTAGATCACATATTTGTGTGGTTTAATTTGGATTTCTCTTCATCTATTTCTCTTTTCTTTTGATCGATGAAAGTCAAAAGATCTTGGAATTCCGTTGTTGAATTTCGATCGAGACGGGATCTCTACCACTTTTCTTTTCCTGCGGTAGTGCTTTCGAATGACGATCTATATATCGTTCATCTAGCCTACATTAGCACAAAGAGCTATTGACCGGCCTCATTGTAGGGTAATTACTCTGTAAATTACTCGGCGATTGCTTAACATAGCGCAATATTCGTCCCGTTTCGGAAAACTATCAAGAATAGTTTATTATTTGTCTTATGGTTCAAAAGTCATGAAACTTGTTGTTAGGAGGCTTTGGTCTTATCAATCCTCTAATGAGTTTCATCAACCTTGACCTAAGTGAAATTTTTCAAATGTTATTGATCACTAACACTAACATCTAATCACTAACTTACTAACAATATTTTGTATTAATTTTGTTTATGTTTCCTTCTTGCTCCCTATCTCTTTTTTTTTATGCTTCATTTCATATCATGTTTATGATTCCGCAATTTTTCCTTTGTCCGTTGGACACATGTTTATGCTTCCGCAATTTTTCCTTTGTCCGTTGGACACATGTTTATGCTTATGCCTTTTTTTCACTTTGTCCATTTGGACTCAAAAACATTAATAAAGGCTTAAACCATAAAAAACTTAATTCTCTTCATCTTGGACTATTGGTTACTATCCTATGCTTTGGAGTGATCTCTTTATGGATCTCTTTTGAAGTAATATTGGAACTTATGGACCTAGAATTAAGACTTCTTATTCCTTTGCTTGGAGTATTGATTGAAGACTTGCTATTATTGGCCAATTTGCTTAAGGATGGAATTCTTTTAATATTGCTTTGAAGTGGCTCCATTTTGGTTAGATCCTTCTTTTCCCTAGCTTTCACTTTATGCACTAGGATAGTCACTTCTTCTCCTCCCCATTCTTAATTTTTCAAAACCCTCTCCCTTTTTCAAAACCTTCTTATTTTCAAACTATCACCTCTTTCATAATAAAACCTTGACTTTTGTCAAGTGACTTTTTAAATTTTGTTTTCTTTAATAAATGCCAATCCATCTTAAATCATACTTTGACCATTTCATAAAAACATAAAAAATACTAAACTCATCCAAATTTTTTGTGCTTTTATGCACCCTTTTTTCTTTTTAAACCTTTCAAAAAGAATTTGACATGAGTCATTTTTTTGATGAGATGTAAAACTCCTAACCAGGGTATTTTGTTGAAAGTATGGTCATTTTCCACTTAGATGTTGAAGTGATTAGTCTTATTGATGTTAATCCAAGCAAATCCTCCATCTTAATGTGATTCAAATGCCTCTTTCCCATACCTTTGGGTAATTAGTTGAGTATTATCTCTTGAGAATGACGGGTTGTCTTTTTCAAGATAAAATAAACCATAACCAATAATTTTCATTCTTTGTACCATGAACTACGGGGTTTTGATCCTACATTGCACATCGTGGGTACGTAGACATGAGGTGATAAGTCTCTCCAAACACAAAAATCTTAAAAAATAATTCTCCTCTCATCTCCTCAATCTCTTTCAAGCAAACCATTTTCAGACCAAAAAGCATGAATACATCAAAGGGCTCCTATAGAGTACTATAGATGTATTGGGTGCGTAAAACCTTCCCTTTACATAACCAACCCCCTTACCCATTCTCTGTTTGTTCTTGTTTTTAGAACTCTTTAGGATTTTTTCGCTCTTTTTCATTTCCCTTTGTGGATAAAATAAAAGTGCGGTGGCGACTCTTGCTTATTTTTGAGTTAAGTTAATCAATAGCTTACACTCACAAATTTCCCCGCTACAGAAAAGGGGCGACTCTGCTGGGGAAAATCTCTCCCTTGAGGGGGTTAGCTTACTTTGATTTATTTACTGCTTTTTGTTTGGGAGTTTCTCTGTGCGTGAGATAGGTCCTATACTCGGACCAGAGTGCACTTTGAGATAGAAGGATAGTATAGTCAAGGGAACTTTGAAGGAGTCGAATCCTGAAAAAGAAGAACTTGAGAATCTATCCGCTCGGTGATTGCCTCTTTGGAATTACTGATGTCGATCGAGCGATCGAGAAGGCATTACTTTTTCCATAGAAGCCTATAACACTGAGGACCGTAGTAACCCTTAACCCATCCTAGCCTTTTTAGGATCGTAGCGCGGAATCTATGAAGATGCAAATCAGACTTAGCTATCACGCGATGCTACACTCAGGTTAGATTTTCGTGAGGATAACTACCAACCTCCGATAAAATCGGTGTGCTGGTGTGTCTGATAGTGGATTGTGGACCCTGGGCACTTTGTTAGAACCGTTGTTTTCTGCAGGTACAATGAAGACAAAACCTTAGTACACACCTTTGTGGGACTGGTTCTTACCCTTGGCTTCATGCTCGTGACTTGAACCTTGACCCGTGTGCTTTGTGTGATCTTGTTTGTGGTTGCTGCATACATGCACTCATGCATTCATGGACATTCTGTTTCAGTCGATTTTCAAGGATTTTAGAGATTTTCCTTTGCAAACATCACAGAAAATATTCAATAAAATAAGATGTTTATCAGTATTTCAAAAAGTGTTATTTCTTTGTGAAGTTTGCAATTGCTTTATATTTTAAAGATCCTTGAAAGTTGATTGAAACATTTGCATTTTGCATTAGCATTCACATCATTCTGCATTGTTTCTTGCCTTTTCCAGGTGTCTTGTTGTTTCCCTTTGGTCTTCATTCAGCCAAGCTGTCGCACCAGTTTAATACTCGGGTTAATCAGATAAAGAGGATTTAACTGATTTTCTCGCATTCGTACCAAGTTTGAGGTAGTTACTGAAGGAACATGGAGAGAACAAAAGATAATGATCTCATGTCAGGCTTTACAGTGATGATCAATCCGATGTATGATTCTCCTCTGGACGACGATGTTCCACAAGTGGGTGTTCCTACTCGATCCCGACCTGTGCAAAATGATCTGGTTGGTCAAGTTGTTGAAAAAGATTCTCGATTTTCGAGGTATATGCCAAATCCTCAGAATGTTCACCCTGTGACAAAAATGATTGATCTTAAAGTTGTGGAAATGAAGGAAGGACTTCGTGACCTCAGTGAGGAATTGAAAATGTTGACAAGACCCAATGCATCTAGTTTTAAGGCTCATGACTTGTGTCTGGTTCGGGATGTGCTTATTCCTCCGAAGTTTAAAATGCCTGTCTTTGAATTATACATGGGTATTAGCTATCCAAGGTACCATTTGACGATGTTCTGTCGAAAGATGACCGCTCATGTCGACAACGATAAGTTGATGATTCACTGCTTCCAAGAAATTTTATATCGAGGATCTTTGATGTGGTATACGAAACTGAAAAGGGACCATATTCAATCTTGGGAAGACCTAGCTGACGCTTTTGTGAAACAATATGACTACAATTTGGACATGGCTCCAGATAGTGATGAATTGACGAGTATGAGTCAGAAGGACGGCGAATCCTTCAGAGAGTATGCATAAAGGTGGAAAGAATTGGCAGCCCAAGTTCATCCACCACTCTTAGAGAAGGAATTATCCAAAATGTTTCTAAGAACACTGTCAGACTCTTATTATGTCAGGATGGTAGGCGTTGTGCCTCTAGATTTCTCCAAAATTGTGGAAGTCGGAGTAAACGTTGAGAACGCATTCAAAAGTGGAAGAATCCAAGATGGTTTGGATGACCATGCAAGTGAAGAGAAATCTGTATGTGATTCCCGAGTGGAAGAAAATGTTGAGGTTGATGCGATTTAAGATTATCCACATTTCCAGAATCAACATAGACCTCTGAATAATTCAGAAAGAGAGACTCGTCAGTTTGATTCAATTCCAATGACTTACAGTCAATTGTGGTCTTATTTTTCCTGAAACTCGGTGATGACACCAAGAAAAACTAGAGCTATGAAGTCTCGCCCTCCTTGGTACAACCCAAATACTAGTTGTGAATTTCATGATGGAGTAAAGGGGCATCCGATTGAGGAGTGCAAGGTTTTCCAAGAAAAGGTTCAAGAGATGATCGACGATGATGTGTTGACCTTTAAGGGAGGAAGCCCATTTGTGAATGGAACACCTTTATGCTGATATTAGTAGAGTGACCCGCAGTGGTTGTATGTTTGCTTTTGTGTCTCCCAAGAAAGTTGATAATGTTCTTTCAAGCTCAAGCTGACACAGTTTCCTCAGATCTTTAGTTCATTTACTGCATTTTTTTTGTAATCTTTTATGTTTGTTAATGCTTTGTATGCGTGTAGAACTTGTTTGTTTTGAGTATTAATCTTAATGCAATGAGTATGTTTATCTAGAAGTGATCCATTCGCATTCGCTCGTAATTTGTTTTCTGCATTTGCAATACCAACTTCTTGTTTAAACTCTTGGAGGGAGGATGATGAAGTTAAAACGCAAAATTTCTGGTTGTATGCTTTTGAATAAGACCCTGCTGATGATGTACAGGCATTGTTTCAAATTCACAAACACCGGAGATATAAGGAAGATAATCCCTTGTTAACCTCTTTGAGCCTTAAAGTAGGAGTTTCTTTTCTAAATGAAAAAACCCTCACATTTAACCTTGGGGCAGGGTAGTCTTCAGTTAATTTGACCAAGTGTCCAAACTTCAAAAGGAGTGTGAACCAAAGGAAACCACAGTGGTTATTCCTCATCCATGAAGGAAAGAGGCAGTCATAACCCTTTCAAATAAGCCAATGTCACATGATTTGTTCAAAAAAAAAGAGAAAAAAGAAAAAATAAAATAAAAAGCCTGCTAAGTCGAAAAATTGAAAACAAGTAACTTAGGCAAAAATTGGGGCATCCCGCTGGACATCAAAAATTCAAAAAAATCAGTCCAAGCAAAAGATAGGGAAAAATAAAAAGAATGAAAATGTGAAAAGCAAGAATAAAAGAAAAATTCTCATCAAAAGAACAAATCTTTGTGTGACTACAAGTCGAAAGACAATAAGGGTGACTGTTATATCCCCGAGTAACCTCATTGGTTCTTAAACCATCAGTTTCAGTAATCTTTTTAAAGATGAACATTTGTGTCAATTAGCTGAGTATAGGACTGAAGAACATCACGGAGATTGGGTGGGTACAATTGATTTTGAGCCTAAAAATCCTTTTTTTCTGAAAACCGTGAACCAGGCCAAGTTATAACCATCAAAAGACCTAATTGAAGTGGGTTTTACTTTGAGAGCATACTCCAAATGAGATAGCGTTCCTGACTCCCATGAGTTGCGCTAAAAGATCTTTGTTGGTATTGCATGTGCATTCAAAAATCAATGTCGTATCTAAACTAGTGATTCATTCACAAGGTTTTGCGACATCTTTTCAGTAAAAACTTCAAGATTAACATGTCTGTTGCATTAGAATTATCATTCTCAGAATTAACATTTTCTGCTTGCATACATTTGTTTGACATCATAGAAGCTTACATTTGAGCATCAGTGATGAGTCTAATCTTTTGAGGCCTGAAACCCTGATGAGCAATTGGTAAATCATTTCAAGGATGATCCGATCCAGGGGCATGTTGCCTGAAGGATTTGTTGAGTATGAGCAAACTTGTTTTCCCAGTTGATGCTTTCACATGGGGCAAAGCTGGAAGACTCTATTGATTGAAGAGTGTGCCAAGTTCAGTAAATCTGGGGCAGTTACGTCGAGATTCGACGAATCTCTATGAGTTTGAAAACACTGGGGCAGATTATCTCAAGTCGTTATGGTACAAAGTTTCCTTTTGGTGTAAAATCCTTTGTAGACCATGCAGTCTGGGGCAAAAGTTAAATGGCGAATTTAACACACATAAGCAGATTTGTTCTTGTGGATGTAATCAAGTTGTTAATCAGATGATGGATTGTTGTGAGGTGTTGGACTCTTGAAATCCATTATTCCCCAATTGAGCGCCAGTTTGGGTATTTCCCGTCCAAGTATTATTTTGGGTATTCCTTCGGCTAAGTCTTGATTCAGATTTCCCCAGCTGAGTATGATTATATTCTCCAACCGGGTTATGATAAAGCATTTGTGAAGCTTTTGGTGATGTTTCCCCTTGATGTGGAATCCTAGCACAGAGTTTTACCCCTCGTTGTGATTGTTTTGATCACTTCCCAAGCAAAGAGTAATGTTGACTTCTTATTCCCCCGATTGGTTGATATCCCCATTAGGGTTGGCTTTGTGTGTACTCCTTGAGAGGGTCTCTTTTGGTATCTCTATCTTGTTGAGATTAGCCGAATATTTAGCTGAGCTGTGGTGTTTATTCATCCTTTGTTTACTCGTGTGTGTGTGTGTGTGTGTTTTGTCAGCATATTCATACTCATAAGCATTGCATACGCATTCTTTTGTTGTACATAGCATTGTGGTTGTTGTATTGTGCATGTTGCATTTGTGTTGGTGCTTCCCGGCTCTCTGGTGTTGCTATCCTCCACAGTGTGTGTGTGTGTGTGTGTGTGTGTCCTCTCTCCAATAGAGCATCGGCCTTAAGCAGAAAGCGTTTATCCTTTCTAATTCCCCACTGAGTTCATTCCTCGTGGAAAGTTTTGCTTCAGTTTTCCTTTCCAGTTCATTATCTGGATGGGACCAATCCCCAGTTGAGTTATTTCCTCCTTGGGATGAGTCTTGTTTGACCGTTTCTGTCCAGTTTGTTCCTGGATTGAACTTTGGTCTCCGTCGGTGACTACTTTGAAGCTTTCTAGGTTGTGTAACCTAGATGATTGGGAGTGCATTTATTTTGCACCTTTAAGGATTTTGTATTACTCAGTAGATGATCTGTTTGTGATTAACAATAGATGATGAAGATTTTGTTTCTCCAGCAGGGTTGTGACAACACTCTTTTGGAATTTATTACGTGACAACAAGTGGTAGTCTTTTTATTTGAGGAGCTTGTGTGTCTCCAGTTATCAGACGTTATCTTTTCCATCAAATGGTATCTCTCAGGTTGTGCCCGTCAGAGAAGTTTGTTGTGAATTTCCAACAGATGGTTGTCTCTTTATTTGAGAAGTTTGTTGCGTGATCTAACTTTCCTATATCTCATGTGAAGATCCCTGGTAGAGTTATTGATTCCTAGTTCCTAGAAAATCTCGGCAGAAGATTTCCAGTTGACCTCGGCAGAAGGTATTTTCTTTCCAAGAATCTCGGCAGTAGATTTCTTGGATATTTTCAAAAGATTTCCAGCAAACCTCGGCAGAAGGTGGATTTATTTCAGATTTCTTTGGTTGATCTCGGCAGTAGATTCTCCAGTGAGTTTTAAAATAGAATTTGCAACAAGCCTCGGCAGAAGATATTTTCTTTCCAAGAATCTCGGCAGTACATTTCTCGGATAAAAAAAAATTATTACAGCAACCTCGACAGAAGGTATTTTGTTTTTTGGATCTCGGCAGTAGAATCCTTAAAAGATCTTTCAGTAAAGGCTCGGCAGCAGGCATGTTTTCGATTATTCCTCGGCAGTAGGAATTACATATAAAATCTCAGCAGAAGGTCTTTTATTTGAAGGTTCTCTGGTTAATCTTGGCAATAGATTCCCCAGTAAATTTTTTATGGTTGACACATTTCCCAAAAAAAAATCTTGGTAGAAAGTATTCCAATGAATGGTAAGTCTCTTCGGTTTGATGGGACAGTTCGTTGTTGAGATTTTGTTACTCCGATGAATGGTAAGTCTCTTCGGTTTGATGGGACAGTTCATTGTTGAGATTTTGTGACTCCAATGAATGGTAAGTCTCTTCGGTTTGATGAGACGGTTCATTGTTGAGATCTTGTGAATCCAATGAATGGTAAGTCTCTTCGGTTTGACGGGACAGTTCATTGTTGAGATTTTGTTACTCCAATGAATGGTAAGTCTCTTCGGTTTGATGGGACATTTCGTTGTTGAGATTTTGTGACTCTAATGAATGGTAAGTCTCTTCAGTTTGATGGGACAGTTCGTTGTTGAGATTTTGTTACTCCGATGAATGGTAAGTCTCTTCGGTTTGATGGGATAGTTCGTTGTTGAGATTTTGGTTACTCCAATGAATGGTAAGTCTCTTCAGTTTGATGGGACAGTTCGTTGTTGAGATTTTGTTACTACGATGAATGGTAAGTCTCTTCGGTTTGATGGGACGGTTCGTTGTTGAGATTTTGGTTAATCCAATGAATGGTAAGTCTCTTCGTTTTGATGGGACAGTTTGTTGTTGAGATTTTGTGACTCCAATGAATGGTAAGTCTCTTCGGTTTGATGGGACAGTTCATTGTTGAGATTTTGTTACTCTGATGAATGGTAAGTCTCTTCGGTTTGATGGGATAGTTCGTTGTTGAGATCTTGGTTACTCCAATGAATGGTAAGTCTCTTCGGTTTGATGGGACAGTTCGTTGTTCAGATTTTGTGACTCCAATGAATGGTAAGTCTCTTCAGTTTGATGGGACAGTTCGTTGTTGAGATTTTGTTACTCCAATGAATGGTAAGTCTCTTCGGTTTGATGGGACAGTTCGTTGTTGAGATTTTGTGACTCCGATGAATGGTAAGTCTCTTCGGTTAGACGGGACAGTTCGTTGTTGAGATTTTGTGACTCCAATGAATGGCAAGTCTCTTCGGTTTGATGGGACAGTTCGTTGTGGAGATTTTGTGACTCCAATGAATGGTAAGTCTCTTCGGTTGGACGGGGCAGTTCGTTGTTGAGATTTTGGTTACTCCAATGAATGGTAAGTCTCTTCGGTATGCTAGAGATAGTTCATTGTTGAGGTATTGATTTTCTCCAATGGAGCCTTGTTGTGCTAAGTCTTCCCTGTTGAGTTATATCCTTGTTGTGTTGTGGTTTATTTCCATATACAGTTAGCCCCAGTTTGAATCTTTTCCTCAGCTGAGTCCCAATAGTTGTGCGGTGTGTTCCCCGGCTAGTTGGTGGTCTCTTGTGGTATGTTTCCCTGGTTGAGTTTCATTCTCCCGTTCTTCTTTTTGTTTATCTCCTGTGGCATATTCTCCCCACGGTGGTCTTGTGTCTGCATACCATCTGATAATCATATCATTTTGTGGTCTCTTAGGGCCAAAAAATTGGGTTTATTGTTATATTTAAGTCTCTTCTATCTCGTCGAGACAAAGATGTCCATCTTCATATCTCCGGATAGAAGAAACTTAAATAGGGGCAGCTGTAATACCCTAATTTTTACCCCTAAGATCCCACGGGTCTTTTGCATTTCATACCACAAACAAGATCACACATTCGTCCCCTCTTTTGTAGGAATGTGCCTTGCAGGGATCTTTGAGTTTGTGTGTGTTTGTTAGTTGATTTATTGCTTAATTTTTTTGTGTTTACTAACCATTAATTAAAACCCAAATATATTTTGTTTTCTTTCACTAACATTTTCAGGGGAAGAACAGGTTTAAAATACCAAAAAAATCAGTCCCTCAACTCGAATGAATTTCATCTGAACAAAGTCAAAGTTGATCTGCAAACAATTCAAAATCATCCGATCAAGAGTTTCCAAGATTTAATTGATTTTTATTCAAGAGACTCCAAGGTTCATGTGTTTATTTCCATGCCTTCTTTGACAAACAAGAGAATCGAACCAAGATCCAGCACAATATAGCAAGAATGGCATTTTTGAAGATTTTCAACTGTGCAATCGATTGCACTAATGGTCCAATCGATTACACCCTACATTTTTTGCCTAGATTTTGAAATTTTCAGCCGTGCAGTCTATTGACGCTACAGTGCAATCGATTGAACAAAGACAGATTTGGCCAAAATCAGCATTTTTCAAGTTTTGAAGCATTTTGCACCAATCTTGACCATTGATCACATGTGGAATATTCTAGATCACCTCATTTTAATTCCTCTACATCATTTTGATCATTCCCTACCATACACCCTCACTAATCACCACTCTTTTGTGATTTCCCTCCAAATTTGAATTCCAATCCTAATTTTGATCTTCCAAACCAAATTCCAAACCACCAAATTTCCAAGCCTAAATTCTATAAATAAAGGCCTAATTTCATTCATTTTTCAAGCTTTTGATAGCCAACAAATCCCTTGAAATTTCTCTCCCCAAACCACAACTTCACCAAAGCTCTTCTTTCTTCGTTTGAAAGTTAGTAAGAATTCACATTGATTCTTGCTTAACTTTGAGCTAAACCTCCATCATTTCTTATTTTGTTCATCAATCACAGTAGATCAAGGTTTTGGAGTATAGATCTTGCTGCAATTCAAAGGAATTTTCTGATTTGGAGTGGTAATTCATCTTTCACCATTGTTGAAGCTTCAATTTCATCATCCACAATGTAGATCTTTGTTGATCTTGTTTGCTTGATTTTGGATCTTGCAATTTGTGTTTAATTACTGTATTGGTTGCTATTTGCTTTGCATTTTCGTACATTTTTTATTCCATGATCATGAGGTGTTTGAAGAAAGTTTTAGATCATGATCATGTTGAATTTTGCTGAATTTTTGCTGTCACAACAGGGTGCAATCGATTTGCATTTTCGTGTAATAGACTGCACAGTGCTGTTTTTTGCCTTGTTTTTGCAAATCTGTCAGTGTGCAATCGACTGCACCTTTTGTGCAATCGACTGCACAGAGGCAGAATTGTGTTTTTGGCTTGATTTTGGGACTGTTTTGGTTCCTTTTCCGTTTTCTTCCCTTTCCTTTTGTTCTTAGCCTTAGATCACATATTTGTGTGGTTTAATTTGGCTTTCTCTTCATCTATTTCTCTTTTCTTTTGATCGATGAAAGTCAAAAGATCTTGGAATTCCGTTGTTGAATTTCGATCGAGACGAGATCGCTACCACTTTTCTTTTCGTGCGGTAGTGCTTTCGGATGACGATCTATATATCGTTCATATAGCCTACATTAACACAAAGAGCTATTGACCGGTCTCATTGTAGGGTAATTATTCCGTAAATTACTCGGCGATTGCTTAACATAGCACAATATTCGTCCCGTTTCGGAAAACTATCAAGAATAGTTTATTATTTGTCTTATGGTTCAAAACTCAAGAAACTTGTTGTTAGGAAGCTTTGGTCTTATCAATCCTCTAATGAGTTTCATCAACCTTGACCTAAGTGCAATTTTTCAATTGTTATTGATCACTAACACTAACATCTAATCACTAACTTACTAACAATATTTTGTATTAATTTTGTTTATGTTTCCTTCTCGCTCCCTATCTCTTTTATTTTTTTTATGCTTCATTTCATATCATGTTTATGATTCCGCAATTTTTTCTTTGTCCGTTGGACACATGTTTATGCTTCCGCAATTTTTCCTTTGTCCGTTGGACACATGTTTATGCTTATGCCTTTTTTCACTTTGTCCATTTGGACTCAAAAACATTAATAAAGGCTTAAACCATAAAAAAAACTTAATTCTCTTCATCTTGGACTATTGGTTACTATCCTATGCTTTGGAGTGATCTCTTTATGGACCTCTTTTGAAGTAATATTGGAACTTATGGACCTAGAATTAGGACTTCTTAATCCTTTGCTTGGAGTATTGATTGAAGACTTGCCATTATTGGCCAATTTGCTTAAGGATGGAATTCTTTTAATATTACTTTGAAGTGGATCCATTTTGGTTAGATCCTTCTTTTCCCTAGCTTTCACTTTATGCACTAGGATAGTCACTTCTTCTCCTCCCCATTCTTAATTTTTCAAAACCCTCTCCCTTTTTCAAAACCTTCTTATTTTCAACCTATCACCTCTTTCATAATAAAACCTTGACTTTTGTCAAGTGACTTTTTAAATTTTGTTTTCTTTAATAAATGTCAATCCATCTTAAATCATACTTTGACCATTTCATAAAAACATAAAAAATACAAAACTCATCCAAATTTTTTGTGCTTTTATGCACCCTTTTTTCTTTTTAAACCTTTCAAAAAGAATTAGACATGGGTCATTTTTTTTATGAGATGTAAAACTCCTAACCATGGTATTTTGTTGAACGTATGGTCATTTTCCACTTAGATGTTGAAGTAATTAGTCTTGTTGATGTTAATCCAAGCAAATCCTCCATCTTAATGTGATGCAAATGCCTCTTTCCCATACCTTTGGGTAATTAGTTGAGTATTCTCTCTTGAGAATGACGGGTTGTCTTTTTCAAGATAAAATAAACCATAACCAATCATTTTCATTCTTTGTACTATGAACTACGGGGTTTTGATCCTACATTGCACATCGTGGGTACGTAGGCATGAGGCGATAAGTCTCTCCAAACACAAAAATCTTAAAAAATAATTCTCCTCTCATCTCCTCAATCTCTTTCAAGCAAACCATTTTCAGACCAAAAAGCATGAATACATCAAAGGGCTCCTATAGAGTACTATAGATGTATTGGGTGCGTAAAACCTTCCCTTTACATAACCAACCCCCCTTACCCATTCTCTGTTTGTTCTTGTTTTTTAGAACTCTTTAGGTTTTGTTCGCTCTTTTTCCTTTCCCTTTGTGGATAAAATAAAAGTGCAGTGGCGACTCTTGCTTATTTTTTAGTTAATTTAATCAATAGCTTACACTCACAAATTTCCCCACTACTGGATGAACCATCATGCCACATCAATCTCCTCAGAGATGTTTAAGCATTCACCACAATCAAGGATTAGGGTTTCAAGCCCTCTCAGAGCCTTAGACAAAAGATCAATGAAGAAATGACATGATCTTCAACTTGTCTAACCTCTCAAACATCAACAAAGGATCAAGAGGACTCCCACATTAAGAATCAGGCACAAGGTTGCAGCATTCCAAGTGGATTAAGCCTCAAGATCGCCAGTGTCACCAAATTAGGGTTTTGGTCGACCAGGGCCTCCAGATGGAAATTTTCCTCTGGGCATGAGCCAATGATTCAAAGTATAACTCAAGATACTCCAAGGGATCTCATAAACCCAATTATCCAGTCAATTTGACCTCAGGGGATGCATTTACCAAAAAATCAGGAATTAGGGTTTCTTGACCTAATTCACCCCTAAGTTGACTTTTGGGATAAAACATGAGCCAAGACCTTAAGACATGATTTGAGGGTCTCTAATAAACCACATTGATCCATTTACAACAAAGGATTGATCCAAGAAGCTTGATCAACAAGTTTCAAATTCATCAGAACCACAATTTTGCGGCAAAAGTCAACTATATCTTTGACTTTTGACCCAGGCATGCTCCCAAACCTTGAGACATGATACAATACACCCTATAACACCAATGAAATCAATCCATCAAGTTTGATTTAGGTCAAGGACTTGATTTCATAGAGGATCGCACAGTTTGGAATTCATCTGACCAAAAGTCAACTATGCACAAAAGTCAACTTTGACTTTTTGAGATTTTTCACAATTATGGTTCTTTGACCCTAAAATGATGTTAATGTGTGATTGGAATAATCATTCATCAAGAAAAATCAAGAAAAGTGGGATAACTTGTAAAAGGGGTAACCATAAAAAACTTAGAAATTTTCTAAGTTATGAAACAAAGTGGCTAGGGTACCAACTTTGGAGGATCATAACTCCTAAACCACAAGGCCATTTTTCCCCATTCAAAGCTGGATTTGTAGCTCTCATGGCCCTCTACAAAAGCTTCAAATACACATCATTCCAATTCATCATGGATTTTGAGTTGTGGAATGATCAAAATGGCTGAAAACATGAAATGTCACTTTTTCCAACACTAAGTGAAATTTTCACTAAGTCAGAAGTTGTCTTGCTTTTTTTCCAAAAGTAGGAGGATTTTTCACTTGGATCCAAAAAGTATCAAGACCAACTATGATCACACACATGTTGTATCATATGAGGGCTTTCCAAAATGGCCAAGAACTCCATGAAACTCCACTTAAGCCATGAGATATGACCATGCCAAAATGCCTTGCTGCAAACTGTCATGGCAAGGCAGATTTGGGGATTTTGCTCGATTTGCTCAAATTTTGCAAAGGGCAAGCAAATCTATCCATCTGAACACCTCAAGGGGGGACCAAGGTGGGACAAACACTGATCCATCAGCCTCCCAAGTCCTTGGAACCAAAAGTAGCATGCCAAACCTAGAAATGCCTAAAGAGGGGACAAGACTCCAATTTTGGTTTGGAGCATTTAATGGATGCACCAAGGTGGCATGGACTGAGCCCTTTCCAACTGAATTCAGTCAAGACTTATCCAAGAACTAGGGAACCAGCAGCTTGTTCTCTAACCTCTAGTCAATGGCTAGAGGAGACTTAGATTCCCATTGATCAACATTGGCCAAACCTCTGCAGCAGTTGCCATTCACTATTGTAGCCAAAACAATCTTGCTCTACTATAAATAGAGCTCATTTGTGCTCAGTTTGAGTACACCAAAGTGAAATTCTGGTACCAGACGTGTGATGTTAAGGTGCGATGTCACAACAACACACTCTGCACAATGGACAGGAATAACAGTAAATAAATCAACACAATGATTTGTTCACCCAGTTCGGTCTAACTACCTACGTCTGGGGGCTACCAAGCCAGGGATGAATTTCACTACTTGTAGAATTAAATTACAGACTCAACAACCCAGTTGACAATCTCCTAATCTTAATTCCTACTAGTGACTTTCTACCCAAGAAACCACTTAGATATGAGAACACTACTCAATCCCTAAAACCACTCAAAGAACAACCTCTTTGAGAACCCTTGATTCTACTTCACAGCTTTGATCAAGTAATACAACTCTCTTTGCTTCACAGCTTTAGAGAGGACAGAATACGACACAGCAATTCACCCTAGAATTCTGGTTATACACCTTGTACAAAATACTCAAGACACTCAGCCTCTGCTCTTGATCTTCTCCCCATATTTCTGTACTTTTTCCTTTGGTCTTGTGCGCTTTATATAGCTCCTTGAATTGGGCTTGGACTTGTCACAATATTTGATCAGATTTGTTAATTAAAACTGAATCTTCAAAACAGATTTTATCCCCAAAATCTTTTTAAATCTTCAACCTTTTAATTCTCCAATAGACCTACAATCAAATCTCCCATGTAACAGAAAATATCTATCCCAAGATATTCTCATCCAATGAGTCAACCACTCTCCACAATTCTAGCTAACACGTGTGCCCTAATAACAACAAGCCCATGCTGTTATCAGTTCTGCAGATCTAATGTCACAACATCGCCATGTGACATCAGACATCCACTTAAACAAATACATACTTAACACAGCCCAGTGTTAAGACTTCAATGTTGCACCATCAGTACCTTGACATCAACATTGAATATACTTTGTTTTACCAAAATTCCAACCAATCCAAGCACTAACAATCTCCCCCTTTGGCTAATTTTGGCTAAAACACCCTCTGAATCCTCAGAGTCTTCAGCAGCGGAAAACCTTCAGTAATTTTGAGATACACTTCATCAGCAGCAGTTTGACAATCTTCATAGTCTTCATTACTAGATCTGCTGCAGCACCATCTTCATTATTGACAACAGCCAATTGGTGCTCCCCCTCAAAAACATGAACCAGCATCACAGCTGTTCAGTAGCTCACAATGTGCAGCACTTCTCCCCCTTGATGTCTGCTTGGCTGCACTCTTCAAATGCTATGATATCTTCACTAGCAGCTCAGTCTAAACTCCCCCTCAATAACTGCATCAACACTTTTCAACTAAACACCTTTTACTTTTAGCAGCATCAATTACTCTCTTCATGGCAATTTTTAACTCTCCCCCTTTTTAGCCATAATTAGACAAATTATGCCAATTCATATGACCTACACTTCATCACATGCGACATAATACAAGCCCTACTGTCAGTAGCAACAAGATCTATGCAATCTCCAAACACAATGTTCTGACATTATTAAAGACATGGTCAAAACCACATTCCAACACTTTAGACTAGACTGGCGATACAAACAATGCTTTAGAAAAACCATTATAAAACCACTCTTTCTCCTTTGCTCAGCACAACACTCCAATAAAGCATGAGTCAATCAAGCTCCAAAGTATCAACCAAGAACCTCAAGCATGAGGATAAAAATCCAGAACCTCTGAAGAAGAAGGTTAAATCTTAGACGACATCAGGTCCTTCTTCAGGAGCAACAAAAACTGGCAGGACTTCAGTGACAACTATGAAGCCTAGTAAGAACCATACTGCTCAAAAACAGCCTTCAGAAGATGAATGGGATGCAGATTGGAAGGCATTTCTGGATGCAGGTGATTGGCATGAGGATGTAGTTTAACCTTGTATCTTCAAATATCTAATAAAACTCCAATCATATTTTAGATTTTTCTGTAACTCTACAAAATTCCTTACAGTACTTTTCTGTTAATTGTACTACCTTAATATGAACCAACTGCCTAATGTCATAGCATGCTATCTAACATTATATCCTCATAAGATTCAACCAATCTCCATAATCTTGATCAGCATGCAGTCTTCACAATATATGTACCTTTGCTGCAAAATCCATAGACAAATACTTCCCCTGTCAAGATTAACAAATGCTCTAGATGGAGATGAACATTTGAGCACATTTACATGCATTTTGGTACCACTGTCCCTTTCACCAAGGGCTATCATACAATTCATCTTCACCATCCAAGGCAAACCTTCTACTTCATCATTCTCCCGTATGACTATGTAGATGCTCCTTAGATATAATGTAAGCACTAAGCTTCAGATCCAGAACAAAGACATCCTTCACCAAGGATACTCTTGACACTCTTGACACCAGGGTATTACATATGCTCCACTACTGGATTTACTATCAGCAAAATAATCCAAACTCAACACTGTGTCACAAACTCCACAAATTCTCAGCTTACTTATAAGCTTTACTGAGATCCAGTCTCTTCAAGAGATCACACTTCCTCTTTCCTTACATCCACCAGTAGTTGTTGAAACTGGTGATGTCTTCAAAGACAGTAGTCATGCTTAAACACATGACCATAATCTCCATTTCTTCTGACCAAAATGCTAGAGCATTCAACTCCACATGTCCAATCTTAATCATCTTCCAGATCTAACCACCAGCAAACATGATGTTATAACATCTTTTGGGACATCAGCTTCTCATCACCATTCAAAGGACTCATTGCACAGAGAAGTCCTTCAAGAAGCTCCCAATAAAACACAGTCAAAGCAACTTATTCATACACACCTGAATACCATAAGTTCCCACACCCTCTCTGAACCATATCCTAGCAAACTCAACCATATCCAGAGTATCTATACCAAATTCTTTTTCCAGAACATACTTCCACCATTTTATGAAAAGCACAGGAATGTTATCTAGTATGCCCTTTTGAATTTTCTCAGAAGTTCTAACAACAACGGCTTCCTTCATTTGAGAGATATCCTGGACATTATCCTCAGACTTATCTCTGATCTTCCTCATCTTTGGAGGTGACTCAATAGCTTTCCTCTTTCTTGATTTCAGTCGTTTAGCAACCCCAGGAACCACTTTTGCAATTAGTTCATCATCAGCTCTAACATCTGCATCTTCCAACCTAAGGATTGTCAACTTGTGGAATTTTTCTTCTGAACTATAGGAGTCATTAGTCAGGTTGTCATCTTTCTTGGCCTTGCAAGTATTCAGCTCCCAACACTTCTTAAGGTCACAGCTTTTGATCCTTCCATCAGCATTGTTGACTCCTTCATCTTGCTCACATAACTGACTACTCACATTATCCAACTTAGGAGTAACAGCACCATAAGTCATTAACCCAGATTGACTTTTCACCATACTTTCACACTTGATGTCATCATCTGATGTTACAGCATCATCACTAGATAAGCTGTCCACTTGAGGTATCCACTGATAGCAATTATCTTTGGATCTTACTCCCTTCATCACTACCTCATTCTGCTCATCAGCTACCACACATTCATCTTTGGTGTAGCTTACGTTGTAACCTTCATCACAAAGTTGACTTATGCTAATTAAATTAGCACTCAACCCTTGAACAAGGAGCACATTATCAAGAGTAAGGCCATCATGATTCTTCACTCTTCCAACTCCTTCTACTACTCCTTTTTCACCATTGCCAAAAATAACACCATTTTCATGGCAAGGATTGAACTCTACCAAATGCTTCTTGGATCCAGTCATGTGCTTTGAACATCCACTGTCAAATTACCATGCATACATAGCAAAATGTTCATCTGATGTGTGAGCCAATAGACACTTCACCTTCTCCTTAGGTACCCATTGTTTAACAACTTTGGGCCTGTACTCTCTCCATCTGTTTTGAGGCTGAGGGTATCCATGCAGCATGTAGCAAGAGTACTGCATATGTCCAAACCTTCCACAATAAAAGCATCTCACCCTTTCATCTCTGAATCTTCTGCCATGATGAGATTGCTTAGGCTGCCATCCATAATGTGGTCTCCTCCTACCATAACTGGCCCGCCTTCTATTATGCTGGTATCTTCTTCCATAAGGAGGCTGAGAATCTTGTTTCCTGGATTGTCTCCCATGATGGTGTGGCTTTCTTCTTCCATAGATATGAGGAACAACATTGGTGTAACCATACACCTGATGTTGAGACACCTGATAAGACATGTGCTGTTTGAACTGAGCAGCTTGCATGCTCTTGTGGTGTTATGGGGGCATATACTGACTAGCTCCTTGTGGCTGCTTTCTCTTCTGATTAGGACCAGTCTTCTTCTCAGGTTGTGAAACATCAGCTTTCTTAGGTGTAGGATCCTGCTTCTTTGGCTGAAGTTGAGACAAAGGTTGTGACACTTCCTTCTTTGAACCTGAAGTGCTTGCTTCTGAAGTTCCCTTATCCTCAGCCACATAGCCTATCCCAGCTTTGTCTCCAATAGCTTTTTCTGACTGTAGTATCTTGTCAAGAGTGGTTGTCCCACTGTTCAACATTCTAACAGATTTAGTCATATGATTAAGATGAGCTTTGACACATAAGACTTCTTTTTCCAATTCAGCTTTGTCATTCTCTAGCTGAGCAATCTGTTTCTTCTGTTGATTCCTCTCATGACATAGTTCAACACTCTTTAAGCACAGCTCTTTGTAGGTTGAAGCTAGCTCATCATAAGTGACTTCTCCATCACTATCATCATCAGGTTCAACAATTCCTGTCAAAGCTGTAACATGCTTTGCTGACTCAATTTCACTTTCACTATCAGAGTCAGACCAGGAAACTGTCATGCCCTTCTTTTGCTTCTTCAAGAATGTGGGACACTCTTTCTTGACATGTCCTTACCCTTCACATTCAAAGCACTGAACTCCTTTATCTTGGGCAGTCTTCTCTTCATCCTTCTCTTTTGCCTTGCTGTTGTCAGAAGAGATGTTCCTGACATTAGGCCTGGAGTTATTGTTCATCCTCTTGAACACTTTGTTGAACTGTCTTCCCAACATAACTATGGCTTGAGACAGATTCTCCTGAGACTCATCATCTGTAACTTTCTTAACTTCTGCAGGAGTGGAAACCAAGGCTATACTTTTGGGCTTCTTTTCAGGTTCTTCCTCATTCAAACCAAGCTCAAAAGTTTGAAGAGATCCAATGAGCTCATCAACCCTCATCTTGCTGATGTCTTGTGATTCTTCAATGGTAGTTACCTTCATCTTGTACTTCTTAGGAAGAGACCTCAGGATTTTCCTTACAAGCTTTTCTTCTGACATCTTTTCTCCAAGGGCACTGGATGCATTAGCCAGCTCAAGCACACTCATATGGAAGTCATGGATAGTCTCCTCTTCCTTCATCTTCAGACTCTCAAACTTCGATGTTAGAAGCTGGAGTCTTGACATCTTAACTCTAGATGTTCCTTCATGAGTGGCCTTCAAAATATCCCATGCTTTCTTAGCAACCTCACAGGTATTAATTAACCTGAAAATATTCTTATCCACTCCATTGAAGATTGCATTTAAAGCTTTGGAATTTCCAAGGGCAAGCTCATCTTCTTCCTTGGTCCATTCTTCTTCCGGCTTCAGCTTTGAGGTGCCCTCTTTATCTTTGCCAGCATCATCTTTTTCAAACACCACAGGAGCTTTCCATTCTTTAATGACAGCCTTCCAAGCTCTGTTGTCCAATGACTTTAAGAAAGTAGTCATTCTAGGCTTCCAATACTCATAGTTTGAGCCATCCAATATAGGGGGTCTGTTGACAAATCCTCCAACCTCTTTGTCCATCTTCACACCAAAAAGTATCTTCCCCAGATCTCACCCAGAGCCAGACAGGATGCCTGCCCTGATACCAATTGAAATTCTGGTACCAGACGTGTGATGTTAAGGTGCGATGTCACAACAACACACTCTGCACAATGGACAGCAATAACAGTAAATAAATCAACACAATGATTTTTTCACCCAGTTCGGTCTAACTACCTACGTCTGGGGGCTACCAAGCCAGGGATGAATTTCACTACTTGTAGAATTAAATTACAGACTCAACAACCCAGTTGACAATCTCCTAATCTTAATTCCTACTAGTGACTTTCTACCCAAGAAACCACTTAGATATGAGAACACTACTCAATCCCTAAAACCACTCAAAGAACAACCTCTTTGAGAACCCTTGATTCTGCTTCACAGCTTTGATCAAGTAATACAACTCTCTTTGCTTCACAGCTTTAGAGAGGATAGAATACGACACAGCAATTCACCCTAGAATTCTGGTTATACACCTTGTACAAAATACTCAAGACACTCAGCCTCTGCTCTTGATCTTCTCCCCGTATTTCTGTACTTTTTCCTTTGGTCTTGTGCGCTTTATATAGCTCCTTGAATTGGGCTTGGACTTGTCACAATATTTGATCAGATTTGTTAATTAAAACTGAATCTTCAAAACAGATTTTATCCCCAAAATCTTTTTAAATCTTCAACCTTTTAATTCTCCAACAGACCTGCAATCAAATCTCCCATGTAACAGAAAATATCTATCCCAAGATATTCTCATCCAATGAGTCAACCACTCTCCACAATTCCAGCTAACACGCGTGCCCTAATAATAACAAGCCCATGCTGTTATCAGTTCTGCAGATCTAATGTCACAACATCGCCATGTGACATCAGACATCCACTTAAACAAATACATACTTAACACAGCCCAGTGTTAAGACTTCAATGTTGCACCATCAATACCTTGACATCAACATTGAATATACTTTGTTTTACCAAAATTCCAGCCAATCCAAGCACTAACACAAAGCACTACAACACTTGCTTTCCTCAAAATCTCTTTCTCCAGGCAAAAACGCCTTCTTTAGCAAGGTAACTCTGAGTTTTTGAGTTAGAGAGCAATTTCACCATATCTCATGATCCAAACACATTCAATATATCATATCTAAGTTGTCCAAACTCCCACAAGTGACCTGTAACACCAAAATCTCAATGTCCCCTCTCAAAACCTCAAAATAGGACTTTTGTGCATTTTTCTAGCCATGTCTTGATTCAGTCACTTTCCAAACCAGATAAAACCTCAAACACACTGCAAATATCATCCTTAAACTGTCCCAAATGGTTCCACACATCTAGAACATCATTTGAGAGAGTTTCCATTTTGGCCATTTTTGCCCCTTTTGCAAGAAAGGGCCCATTTCCATTCCTGAGGTTTCCAGCTGGTTCCAATCATCCTAAAAGCTTCTAAGGGGTCATTTGAGGGTGTCCAAAGCATCAAAACATTTCTGGAACAAAGCACTTGGTAGATAGCTCAAAAGCTCCAAAAAGAGGTAAGCATCACAACTTGAACTCTCTGAAATATGCCTTGCTTTGAAGTTCACTGATCATGCATCTCTTATACATGTTATATGTGTTATGTTTGCACCAATTTATCATGTAATTCATACCAGTACCAAGAGGTAGCACAGAAAATGCAAACCATGGCCTATTTCAAACCACTATCGGGTTTTGAGGAGGATTTATTTTCTGGAAAAACCACCACCACCATTGGATTCCTTAGGAAATTCTAGGCCAGATACATATAAATTTTTCCTCCATCCATGGAGAAATGAGAAAGTTATGGCCTTCACATTTCTAGCCAAAATCTTGCCTTGCCTTGCCTTGGGCCAGGCCAAAAACAAGGCAAGCCTTGTATATTTGTGGTTGTGTTTCAATACACGGATGTATCACCACCCCAGTGGTAAGGCGCGCATACTGTACACAAGAGGTCTAGGGTTCGAATCCCCCTCGCCCCAGACCCTCTTTTTGCTATTTTTTCCACTTTTTACTATTTTTCATAATGATTTGAAAAATTAATAACTTCCTCAATTTTAATTATTTTTTATTGGTTCTTTTTGCAAAAAATCACAAAAATATTAAAATATTTTATTCCACAAAAAATAAATTTTATATTATTTATTTAATATAGTTGGTATTTTTGTGAATAAATTCATTTTTAATTGTTTTTAAAACATTTAAAAGTGAATATTTATTTTGAAAATCAAAACCAAATAAGTTCTAAATCATCTTGTGATTAAAACCTCATTTTTCAAACCTTAAACAAAAATCACAAGTGGTTTATTCAAATCTATTTGGTATTTTTATCATTTTATTGATTTTCTTTAAATATTTACTTTTAAAGAAAAACAAAATTAGGGTTTCTTTGATTTTCACCCTCACAAATCTTTTTTCAAACTTAGTGGACCTCTAATAGAGTGTAAGACCCAATCCCGCTTTGAAACCAAAATAGTTTGGGCCTCAGTTATTGTATAAGTCCAAACACATTTTCAAAAATCTTGGCGCGATCGTCATTTTTCAAACAACTTAATGGGCCTCTCCTTGAGCTGTAAGCCCCACCACTTGTACAAAAATAACTTAGTGGGCCTCTATTAGAGTGTAAGACCCAACCCCTTTGTAAATACACCACTTTTTGGGCCTCAGTCATTGTATAAGTCTCACTGTATTTTCAAAAATAACGGTGCGATCATCGTTAAACCTTGGGCCTACCCTCGTGTTATAAGCCTCATTCCTTTTCTTTAAACACCTTTGGGCCTCTTGAGAGAATGTAAGACCCATCCCTTTGTACAAAAAACCTTTTTGGGCCTCAGTCACTTGTATAAGTCCCTGTACAAATTCAAAACAATAGTGCAATCACTGATAAAAACTTGGGCCTCTCCTTGAGCTGTAAGCCCCAACAATCTTTTCAAAGCACTTTCTCCTTTGATTTTGAATTCAAATATATGTTGTTATCAAAACTTTCTTTGTTGAACAACTAACCAAACAGCATGGAAGCTCTACAACGGGTAAGTGTTTATCCGCTTTCATTTACTGCTTTCATATGTATATAACTGTATTGTGGGGCTGTTTCACTGTAAGTCTTTTTTCACAAACTTTTATATATTTTTCCAATATCCACCGTGTAATACTAGTATAGTTATTTAGAGTTTTCCCCGGCAACTACGTCTAGCACTAGGTAAAGCCCTGTTGGTCACTCTTAAATACAAACAAAACTAGATCCCCATAGGATTTCCAGATACAGTCTTCCCTCCTCATGGGGTTAAACAATATGGAGACGTGAAAGGCAGCATTCTCGGTGAACCCTTTCTCAGACTGTCACCCTTAGACATTGTTAAAGAAACTCTAACACCCCAAAGATGATCTTTTCTCCGTGAATGGCATCTCTTGAGTTTCTTTCAAATTCTCGAACTTTCCTGGCTTGATCTATTCTCAGTGAATAGAATGTCTTGAACTTCTCGGGGTTTGGGGACCCACAGGCTTCCTAAAAGCATCCCGGCCTCCTCTTGGGCATTGTACAAGGACTCGTCGGCTTCTTAGAAGTTCTCATGCCTTCTCTTAGGCTTAATACAAGGACCCTGACGACCTCTTAAAGGTATAAGACAGAACTTAGTCATCTTTCACTAGAGCAGTCTTTCCCGCATCAAAACTCCGGCCATTGTAGGGTTGATACTCATCCCTTAATGCTCGTGCCTCCTCTTGGGCATTGTACAAAAGATAAAACTCTAAACTCGGACAGTCTAAGACCCTTGAGTCTCAAAGACATTCTCAAGTTCCTTTCAAACATAGGAAGAAAACTCGGTCTCTCTCATGAGAGTTCCCCACACTTGGACCCGCTTCAGGATCTCCAGAATCCACAGCGGTAAGACAGCCTCCTCTTTGGCTTTGTACAAATGATTCTCCCTAGCGGAGCTAACCTTTTCAGACTCTCTTGTTGAGTTAAACGCCTTTTACCCTCCGTCTTGGGCTTTGTACAAGACATATAAAAACACTATCTTGTTGCGTATAAAAGACTCTCTTGTTGAGTCAATCATCTTTTTCAGACTCTCTTGTTGAGTCTATCACCTGTCAAACAGACTCTCTTTTTGAGTCAACCTTTCTAGCCTCTGTCTTGGGCTACGTACAAGACACATAATCACTCTCTTGTTGAGTATAAAAGACTCTCTTGTTGAGTCAACCACTTTTAGCCTCCGTCTTGGGCTTTGTACAAGCCATATAAATCCCTCTCTTATTGAGTATAAAAGACTCTCTTGTTGAGTCAATACCTTTTTAGCCTCCATCTCGGACTTCGTACGAGATAGAAAATCACTCTCTTGTTGAGTATAAAAGACTCTCTTGTTGAGTCAATCTCCTTTTAGCCTCAATCTCGGGCTTCGTACGAGACGGCAAATCACTCTCTTGTTGAGTATAAAAGACTCTCTTGTTAAGTCAAACAACCTTCAGACTCTCTTGTTGAGTCAATCACCTTCAGACTCTCTTGTTGAGTCAATCACCCGTTCAAGACTCTCTTGTTAAGTCAACTCTTTTTAGCCTCCATCTTGGGCTTTATACAAGATACATTCTCCCCAGCGGAGTCAAAATTCCTTTTAGCCTCAATCTTGGGCTTTGTACAAGACAGAAAGAACATTTTCCTCGGAAAAGTCAAACTTCCCGCCTCCTCTTAGGCTTTGTATAAGGAAAACCCCGATTGAGCCAATCAACCTTTTAACATCAAATTTGTGCCTTGCTCACAGCATACAAACATCAACAACTCCTCTTTAGAGATGACAAACTCTCTCTCTAACCCTTTAGCTTCACATCTTGGGCTTTGAACAAGATACAAACCACCTTTAGCTTCAAGTCTTGGGCTTTAAACAAGACACCAAAACAACTTTTTCCTCCCATAGAATAGGAGGAACTACGATCGCTCTGATTTTCCTGTTTCGTTAAACGGGAATACGTAGGCATAAGATTACAAAAATCTTAGTGAGCTTACTAATCAATGACCCAAATCCAGTACCCCCATATATCAACCCAAAAGCACCAAGTCATAACATCTTACCAAAAACCTCGCAAATGATCTAGACATTCTGATTTTAAAAAAATAAACCAAAGAGGAACCCACATCTTAATCGCATCTGTAACCTAACAGACCGCTGTTCAAACTCAGTATGGAAGCATGGTTAATTGGAGACATCTATTTCCCTTCCTTAATCAGCTCAATAGGATAAAAATGAATCGAACTGTAGTACCCAAGCGATTGTGACTCAGGACCACAAAAATCGCGCTACAGTATATAACTGTATTGTGGGGCTGCTTCACTGTAAGTCTTATTTCACATCCCTTTATATACTCGTCACATATCAATTGTGTAATACTAGTATAGTTATTCAAAGATTTCCTCGGCAACTACGTCTAGAACTAGGTAGAGCCATGTTGGTCACTCTTAAATACAAACAAAACTAGATCCCCCATAGGATTCCAGATACAGTCTTCCCTCCTCTTGGGGTTAAACAATATGGAACAAAGAGAAAGGCAGTACTCTCGGTGAACCTTTTCTCAGACTGTCACCCTTAGACATTGTCAAAGAAACTCTAACTCCCCAGAGATGATCTTTTCTCCGTGAATGGCATCTCTTGAGTTTCTTCAAAATCCTCGAACTTTCCTGGAATAATATCTTCTCGGTGAATTGCATTTCTTGAACTTCTCTTGGTTTGGGGACCCACAGGCTTCCTAAAAGCATCCTCGCCTCCTCTTGGGCGTTGTACAAGGACCATTCGGCTTCTTAGAAGTTCTCATGCCTTCTCCTGGGTTTAATACAAGGACCCTGATGACCTCTTAAAGGTATAAGACAGAACTTAGTCATCCTTTACTAGAGTAGTCTTTCCCGCGTCAAAACTCCGGCCATTTTAGGGTTGATTCTCATCCCTTAATGCTCGTGCCTCCTCTTGGGCATTGTACAAAAGATAAAAATCTAGACTCAGACAGTCTAAGACCCTTGAGTCTCAAAGACATTCTCAAGTTCCTTTCAAATATAAGAAGAAACCCCGGTCTCTCTCATGAGAGTTCCCCACACTTGGACCTGCTTCAGGATCTCCAGAATCCACAGCGGTAAGGTAGCCTCCTCTTGGGCTTTGTACAAATAATGCTCCCCACCGGAGCTAACCTTTTCAGACTCTCTTGTTGAGTCACCTCCCCTTTAGCCTCCATCTCGGGCTTCATACGAGATAGAAAATCACTCTCATGTTGAGTATAAAAGACTCTCTTGTTGAGTCAACCCTTTTTAGCCTCCGTCTTGGGCTTTGTTCAAGACATATAAGTCACTCTCTTGTTGAGTATAAAAAGACTCTCTTGTTGAGTCAATCCCCTTTTTAGCCTCCGTCTTGAGCTTTGTACAAGACATATAAAGCACTCTCTTGTTAAGTATAAAAGACTATCTTGTTGTGTCAATTTCCTTTTATCCTCCATCTCGGGCTTCGTACGAGACAGAAACACACTCTCTTGTTGAGTATAAAAGACTATCTTGTTGAGTCAACAACCTTTTTAGCCTCCGTCTTGGGCTTTGTGAAAGACACCTATAAATCAATCTCTTGTTGAGCATAAAGGACTCTCTTGTTGAGTCAATCAACCTTCAGATTCCATTGTTGAGTCAATCACCTGTTCAAGACTCTCTTGTCGAGTCAACTCTTTTAGCCTCCATCTTGGGCTTTGTATAAGACACGCACAAAAGCACTCTCTTATTGAGTCAAACTCATTTCAGCCTCCATCTTGGGCTTTATACAAGATATGTTCTCCCCAACAGAGTTAAAATCCCTTTTAGCCTCAATCTTGGGCTTTGTACAAGACAGAAAGAACATTTTCCCCGAAAAAGTCAAACTTCCCACCTCCTATTAGGCTTTGTATAAAGAAAACCCCCGGTTGAGTCAATCAACCTTTTAGCATCAAACTTGTGCTTTGATCAGGGCACACAAAAATCAACAATTCCCTCAGAGGAAGTCCAATCCCTCTTTAGAGATGACAAGTTCTCTCTCAGTCAAACCTTTAGCTTCAATCTTGGGCTTTGAACAAGACACAAAAAAAACCCCTTTAGCTTCATATCTTGGACTTTGAACAAGATACAAATCACCTTTAGCTTCAATCTTGGGATTTGAACAAGACACCAAAACATCTCTTTTCTCCCATAGAATAGGAGGAACTACGATCGCTCTGATTTCACCGTTTCGTTAAACGGGAATACGTAGGCATAAGATTGCAAAATCTTAGCGAGCATACTAATCAACAACCCAAAATCCAGTACCCCCCATATATCAACCCAAAAGCACCAAATCCTAACGTCTTACCAAAAACCTCGCAAATAGTCCAGACATTCTATATTTAAACAATATAAACCGAATAAGGGCCCACATCTTAATAGCATCTGTAACCTAACATACAGCTGTTTAAACTCAGTATGCAAGCAGGGTTAATTGGAGACATCTATTTCCCTTCCTTAGTCAGCTCAATAGGATAAAAAATGAATCGAACTGTAGTACCCGAGCGATCGTGATTCAAGACCACAAAAATCGCGCTACACCATGATGCATGCATATTTTACTGCACAATAATTTTGCCATATGTTCCTAATCATGTATGGAGTAATAACCCTCAATCAATTGCCATGAATCAATCGTGTATGAGATTTCATTGTGTTCATGCAGAAATTAGGGTTCTTGAGATTTTCTTCTGATTTCTCACTCAATACTCAAAATAAATGCAATTAATCTATATGGTTGTGATCCTTGTTCAAAAGCGAACAAGATTGATACTTGAATCATACAAAACCATTGAGAAATCGTGGAGAAAAGTGGAAAAACGCAAATCTGAAAAAACAGAGGGCGCGGGCAAGAACTTGGTGTTCTTGGCGCCATAATTCAAATTTTTGAAATTTTGTAATTTTGGTTAATTGATTCAAAAATTAATTTCTCTCTGAATATTTATGTTTTTGAATTGATTCTTTTTCTCAAAATTCACTAAAATGTTTAAATATTTTATTTTGCAAAAAAATCCAATTTATATTATTTATTTAATATAGTTTGAATTTTTGTAATTAATTTCATTTTAATTGTTTTTAAACATTTTTTAATGAAATTCCCACTTTGATCTTTCAAAATCAATTGAATTTTAAACTTTCATATGATTAAACATGATTTTTCAAGATATTTTCCAAAGTGTATAACTTGTTTTTGAATATAATTGATATTTTATCATTTATTATTTAAATTACCTTTGAAAAATGACATTTTTATTTAAAATTCGAGTTCCCTCTTGATTTTAAATTTTCAAACACTTTCGGGCCTCTAATAGAGTGTAAGACCCAATCCCTTTTTAACCAAAACCATTTTGGGTCTCAGACATTGTATAAGTCCCTATGCGTTAAAAGAATCTCGGCGCGATCGCCATTTCAAAACAAAAATCATTTGGGCCTCCCCTCGTGTTGTAAGTCCCATCTTTATTCATTTTCAAACGTCTTTGGGCCTCTAATAGAGTGTAAGACCTAATCCCTCTTTGAAACCAAAATAACTTGGGCCTCAGTTATTGTATAATACCCACTGTGATTTCAAAAATCTCGGCGCGATCGCCGTTTTCAAAACATTTTCATCTGGGCCTGCCCTTGTGTTGTAAGTCTCATTTCTTTTCTTTTAAATCTTTTTGGGCATCTCCTTGAGCTGTAAGACCCATCCCTTTGTACAGTAAATCTTTTTTGGGCCTTAGTCATTGTATAAGTCCCGATACGATCTTCAAAACAACGGTGCGATCACTGTTAAACCTTGGGCCTCTCTTTTAGTATAAGCCCCAACAGTCTTTTCACAAACAACTTTATTTTGATTTAAATTCAAATATGCATGTTGTTATCAAAACTTTCTTTAATTTATTTGAACAACTAACAATATAGCATGGAAGCTTGCTCGCCTGTAAGTTTTAACAGCTTTCATTTACTCGCTTTCATATAAATCTAACTGTATTGTGGGAAGCTGCGCACGGTAAGTCTTCTTTCATATCCTTTTAAATACTCGTCATATATCAACTGTATATATACTAGTATAGTAATTTAGAGTTTTCCCCGACAACTAAGTCTAGAACTAGGTAAAGCCAGTTGGTCACTCTTGAATACAATCAAAACTAGATCCCCATAGGATTTCCAGATACAGTCTTGCCTTCTCTTGGGCTTAAACAATATGGAACAAAGAGAAAGGCAGTATTCTTCATGAACCCTTTCTCAGGTTGTCACTATTAGAGATTGTCAAAGAAATTCTACTCCCCAGAGTTGATCTATTCTCGGTGAATAGCATCTCTTGAGTTTCTTCAAACCTCAGAACTTTCACTAAATGATCTATTCTCGGTGAATAGAATTTCTTGAACTTTTCTTGGTTTGGGACCCACGGGCTTCCTAAAAGCATCCCCGCCTCTTCTTGGGCTTTGTACAAGGACCCTCCGGCTTCTTAGAAGTTCTCATGCCTTCTCTTGGGCTTAATACAAGGACCCTGACGACCTCTTAAAGGTGTAAGACAGAACTTAGTCATCCTTTGCTAGAGCAGTCTTTCCAGTGTCAGATCACAGACTAATTTAGGGTTGATTCTCATCCCTTAATACACCTGCCTCCTCTTGGGCATCATAAAAAAGATAAAACTCTTCCGCACCAGTAGACTTGGACAATCTAAATCCCCTTGAGTCTTAAAGACATTCTCAAGTTCCCTACAAACATAGGAAAAAACCCTGGTCATTTTGGATAAATCTCCAGCTGAGTTAAAACCCATGGGTTCTAAAACCCCATCTCTCTCCCTAAAATCCCCAAGCCAGGGTCAGTTTATCATCAGTTTAACACTATCCCAAATCAGAACCTCAAGGTATCTGATATCTCAACTCTTCTGGAACCCTCAGCAAGAGTTGATTCCCCACTTGGACCTGCCTAGGGATCTCAATAATCCCCAGTAGAAAGTCAGCCTCCTCTTAGGCTTTGTATAATGATCTTTCCTCAACACAGCCAGCCTCCTCTTGGGCTTTATACAAATGATTCTCCCCAGCGGAGCTAACCTTTTCAGACTCTCTTGTTGAGTCAATCACTTTTTAGACTCTCTTGTTGAGTCAATCACCTTTCAGACTCTCTTGTTGAGTCAATCAACTTTTCAGACTCTCTTGTTGAGTCAATCAACTTTTCAGACTCTCTTGTTGAGTCAACCCTTTTAGCCTCAATATTGGGCTTTGTACAAGACAGATAAAGTCACTCTCTTGTTGAGTCAATCTTTTTCAGCCTCCTCGTAGGCCTAGTATAAGGACTTCCCCTAGCAGAAGTCAGATTCCTCTTAAGTATGATGATTTCTCCAGCTTGTTCAGCCACAATCCTGGGCTTTGTACAGGACAGATAAAAGCACTCTCTTGTTGAGTCGAACCCTTTTAGCCTCAATCTTTGGCTTTGTACAAGACATAAATCTTCCTAACCTTCTCTTAAGCTTGAGACAAATATCTTCCCCAACGGAGTCAATTCCTCCTAGCCTTCTTTAGGCTTCATTCCCTAAGCTGAGTCAAACTCCTTTCAGCCTCAATCTTGGGCTTTGTACAGGACAGATAATACTCTCCCGCATAGTCAAACTCAGTCCAGCCTCAATCTTGGGCTTTGTACAAGACACTTAAAAAAAATCCTTAGCCGAGTCAGTTAAATTTCTCATTTCAGCCTTAATCTTGGGCTCTGTACAAGATACATACGAACTTCCCCGGCGGAGTCAAAATCCCTTTTTAGCCTCATTCTTGGGCTTTGTACAAGATAGATAGCACATTTTCCCCGGAAAAGTCAAAACTTTTAGCCTCCTCTTAGGCTTTGTATAATGATATCCCCAAAGAGTCAGTCTCTTTTTTGCCTCAATCTTGGGCTTTGCACCAGACACATAAACACTCTCTTGTTGAGTCAATCTTATCTAGCCTCCTCTTAGGCTTTGCATAAGGACTTCCCTAGTGGAGTCAATCAACCTCTTAGCTTCAACCTTGGGCTTTGATCAAGGCACACAAAAATCAACAATCCCCTCCGAGGAAGTCTAATCCCTCTTTAGGGATGACAAATTCTCTCTCAGTCAAACCTTTAGCTTCAATCTTGGGCTTTGAACAAGACACCAAAATATATTTTTCCTCACTTAGAATAGGAGGAACTACGATTGCTCTGATTTCCCTGTTTCATTTAAACGGGAATACTGTAGCATCCCAAAATTTGCCCTACCTTTTTCTAACCTTTTCTGGCTTATGTTTCTTTTTCTTTCATTTGCATCTCATTTAGGTCTTAACTCATAATCAGGCATTGCATTGAGCTCTCGAGCCATCGGATCACGGTATCCTTGTGGATAAGGACTTCTCTTATTCTAAGCAGCAAGCATTAGAGTGCCCCAACATTTATTTTGCTCGGTAATTTGGTACCAGATCATTCTTTTTCCAACAGGGTATTTTGAGAGTTCATAGCTTATTCCGGGCATTTTTAATATTTTCGTATTTTCATTCATCTGACTGTATCATCTAAATAGCATAAAATAGTGCTTTTCATCTCGCATACTGCCTAAAATATTGGTCGAAATAATTTCTCAGAAATTTACAGACAGAGTGGTCAAATTGAATTTCAGCGGTGCTTAAAATCAGGGGACGAAAAATTTTAAAATCGAACTTGCAGACGTCAATTATATTATTCTATGGTTCGCGTAGTTTAACTCGGCGTGTTCGTTTTAATTTTCGTCATATTTTGATCAATTTGAGCATTCTTACGGATCAAAATTTATTTTAAAATCTGACCAAATGCTGTATTTTTTTCGAGTCATAGATTTCGTACTAATCATTTTAGTATACTCGGTTTGTTTTTTTCGATCACTAGGGCATTCGATTTTTATTTATTTGATGTTTGTTTATTTTACTAATATTGTTTAGAATAGATAAATAGGATAATTAGTATTTTTATTTTTATTTTAAATACTTATTTTTATTTTTATTTTTAGATTTAACTAATATTGTTTTTAGGATTTTTAGTTTCTGTTTTAAATTTATTGAATTGTTTAAATTTTATTTAATTTTAATATTAGTTATTTGGGCCTTAAAATGGACACTACGGATATTAAAATAGTTAACCCTAATTTGTTTCATTATATATATCTGTGCTGATGTTAAGAGAAGGGAAGGAGAAATTGAGGGAGACGGAGAGGGGGGACCGAAAACTTAGTAACCGAAAAAAACATAGTAGCAGCCGCAGACTTTTTATTTTTCTTCTTCTATCACCGGTACGGCATGTTCATAATATTGGTTTATCCTATTTTATTTTTTATTGTTTTTTCTACCAGTTTATCATGGCGCAGGGATTGTTTTAATATGCAAGAACTTCACATGCTAATAGACAGTAACCGCTTTGTTTTATAACATGTTTTATCATGAATATATTATAATATATATATATATATATATATATATATATATATAATACAATGCATGTTAACAAGTTTTGTTTTACTGTATACGAAAATTAACGTGTTTTGTTTTAATATAATATATATAATTTCATGTTTTGTTTTAATATAATATATATATAATCTCATGCTTTGTTTTAATATGTATATATAATCTGAATTTTTTTTTAATTTTTATTTTACTAGATTATTTGGATCGAATCGTGTCGATACGTTGTTTGCATATTGGTGCATGATGCGTGACATTCACTTTGGTTCGATCCTGTTGCGATAACCGCGTTTTTGCGATAGCAATATTGTTGAGGTTTTTTTATCAAAGTTAAATTTCTCTTTTTTTTTAGTCGCATTCTGTTCGTTATATTTAGATCCGTGCAATTCGGATCCGGTTGCGATGACCGCGTTTTCGCGATATCAATATTGTTGAGGCTTTTTATCAAAGTTCAATTTCTCTTTTTTTTTAGTCGCCTTCTTTTTGTTATATTTAGATCCGTACAATTCGGATCCGGTTGCGATGACCGCGTTTTCGCGATAGCAAAGTTGTTGAGGTTTTTTTATTTTCTTTTTTTTGTAATATTATTTGAATAATTTCCTTTTGAATTTATTTCATGCATGCATACCTAATTTGTTCATTTTATTTCTCTGCATCCATAAAATATTTCCAATCCATTCCTTTTGCATTCACTCACTAACATCCTAAAATGCATCCAAATATTTTTCTTTCATTTTTAAATTTATTTCATATCGCATTTTGGTTCTTCCCCTTGGCTCATTGCACCCTACTTCCCACCTGAACTTTGCCTAATTGTTTAGATGACTAATATCTTGATTTCTTGCAGGGATTTTTGGTATTTGGTTTATCTCTGATTGAATAATATTGATGTTTAATTTGGGAATTTTAGGAATTATTTTTATAATTATTTGATTTGCTTTCACTTGAGATCCTCTTGTGTGCCTATTTCTGATCACATCTGATTATTTGTTTGAAAGGCACTTGGGCCATTTGCTGTGGGGTTGTTTCTTTAATTTCTAAATTCATGCTTGGATTATTATCATTATGGTTTGCCATTGTGTGATTTTCATTCATCTCATTTCTCTTACTTATGCTTGTTTCTCACTAATCTTTTATGCAGGGACTAAGGTAAGTTCTTTAAGGGTGGAAAAGTATCCCTCTTCACCTTTGTTCTTTCTTCCTCTCCTATCTTCATTCTTTAGGGTTTAGGTTGAACCTCACTAACCGTAGGTCACCCATGCATGATGACTTTAGGATTTATTAGTCCCCTTTTAGAGTTACCCTTGTGTCTTCTCTCTTCTCATCTCAAATTTCTTTAAAACACTTAATAAGAATAAGGTGTATTGCGCACGAGCCTTAAGTATGGGGAATGAGAAATGAGGGGTTTCCTCTCATCTTTCTAGAGTGCTTAGTGAGCGTCCTGTCTTGGGACGATGCGTTAAGTATTCGCCCCCGTGCCCTAGACTTTGGTGCAATGCAGCTTAGGAACTAACTTAAGCCACTTCTGTCCTAAAAATCACAAACCAACTTCAAACCTTTTTGTCCTTCGGGATTTCCAAACTTAAAGGCTATTTTCAAAAAGGGCACGTTACTTTCCGTCTGAGACGCAAACAGGCATCGACCCTAACTGCCGGACGCGAACTTAACGTCGCTCATAAAAAAAAACACAAAAAGAACTTGGATCGAACTACGTTGACTCTGAATTCCCCATTGCACAAAGGGGGTACGTAGGCCTAGGACGTCGACGTCCTACCGAGTCGGTCTTTGTCTTTCCCTCTCCATCTTAGTACAGCCCTAGATGATAGTATAACTTACCCTTAGAGTAGACAACAAGCGTGGATCCCATCGAGTACGATGGACGCGTGGGGTGCTAGCACCTTCCCCTCGCGTAACCGACTCCCGAACCCAGGCTATGGTTGCGATGACCATTCCTTTCCCTCTTCCTCAGGTTTATGCGGTGTTCCCTTTCCCTCTCTTGGGATAAATTTACACGACTGGCGACTCTGTTTTTCCGCGCCACTCTCGCGTTTGTACCTGGATGAAAATCCTGGGAGCGACAGCTGGCGACTCTGCTGGGGACATGGTTGACCTATGCTGGTCCATCCCTAAGCGAGTCAATCCTTGAGCTTACTTGTCTTTGTTCTCTTTGGGTGTCTTTGTGTTTGTTTTGTTTTATTTGTTGTATTTTATTTTTACAGCTTTTCTGCATTGCATTCCATTTTTATTACTGTCATACTGCTGTGTTATGCTGGCTGTCTTTGTTTTGCAGGTTGGGTGGGTATGAGAGATAAGCTCAATACCCAGGCTTGAGTATACCCTAGGACTAGAGTGGAAAGTAGTGGGACCTACGTGCCCGCTTGGTACGTTTGTGTGTTCACGAAATTCACAACCAGACGAGGCTATCTTGGGACGCATTCTAACGTGTGTGTCTTGCGCATGTTGGGATGTCGATCTAGAGAGCTGTCGACTCTGGTGACCGATCATTGAGGACCTTAGTGGAAACATCCCTCTTTAGTGGTGACAGTGGCAGACCATATCCTGTGGCAAACCCATTCGCACCCGAGGGCCCGCTTTGGAACTCGTATAGGATGGCCCCTACGTTTTGAAGAGAATCAGTGGAGGCACTCCTCGATTGATGATAGTACTGTACCCCGAGGGATGAATGTACTATTGTTTCTCGACCTCAGTGCCAAAGCTGAGGACTTTCCGTTTTGGAGAATCAGTTGAAGCCTCCTCGATTGATGATGATGCCAAACCAGAAATGGTGAACGTATCATCATTTCTCGACCTGAGAGCCCGGGATACTGAACATCCTAGTACCCACACGTGAGAGGGGATGGGCGTTTATAGGTTTGCAGGTAACCTTGACCTTCAACATACTCGGTTTTCTGATCAGCAGGTTTATCAGTATGGTACTATGGTTATTCTGGTATTCTTGGTATTTGGGCAGATCTTTGAGGTGGTCCAGTCTGTTCAGTGCAGCAGTTGTCCAGTCTGTGTGGCATCCTTGATCCCATGTGTGCATTTGCATCATCATTTTGCATCCTAACATGTTTATTCGTTTGTAGGGTTGCATCCTAACTTTGATTATGGTTTATGAAATTAAACTAGAATCAAGGGGTGGATCGCCCTGCGAATTTTTAAACATGTTCATTTGCATTCGCATATCCATAATCATTTTGCATAACAGGTGTTTATCTCTGGCATTCTTACTTGGTTCTCTTCCACCGCACCAGATTGCAGATCAACACATTCACCGGTATCCTACCAGACAGAATCAGAAAAGACCCATGGATCAGCTACAAAATGAGATGACTGAGATGCAGACTCGCATGAACCAATTCATGGATTTGATGCAAGGGGTTGCGCAAGGCCAAGAGCAGTTAAGAACTGTTGTCCAACCACTAATTGCAAGGATTGATAACGAAGTTGTCCTTCAGGGAGGAGTCCATACTGGTGTTACTGGTACTAGTGTGCATAATGGCCCTCCGGCGGAGGTATTCCTGTTTTTGGTGTTGTGATTCCTCCGGGCGGAGGAGAAAGTATTGTGGTTCCCCCTGCAGCGGGAGGAGGTAATGGCGCTGGCGCAGTTCATGGCCGTCAGTATGATGATGTTCAAGATGATGCATTTTCTCTGCCAGGGGGGGATGCTGGTCCCCAGATTGACAATGATCAGAGGATCAGGTTGATTGAGGAACAGCTAAGGGGTGTTGTGAATCAGGATGCTTTGGGTATGGATCTAGAGGATTTGGGGCTGGTTCCAGGCGTTGTTATCCCGCACAAGTTCCAGATCCCTACTTTTGAGAAGTATAATGGTATGACTTGTCCGAGGACCCACGTGAGGGCATACGCAAGCAAAATGGCTGCGCATGCAAAGAATGAAAAGCTGATGATGCATTGCTTCCAGGATAGCCTATCTGGGGCATCCCTGGAGTGGTACATACAACTAGAAAGGAAGGATGTGCGTAATTGGAGAGATCTGGCAGGGGCATTTATTAGACACTACCAATATAACACTAATATGGCTCTTAACTGAACACAGCTGTAGAACTTATCACAGAAGAACAATGAGAGTTTCAAAGAGTATGCCCAGAGGTGGCGTGAACTAGCAGCTAGGGTGCAGCCTCCCATGTTGGAACGTGAAATGATAACTATGTTTATGGCCACCTTGCAGGGTCATTACTATGAAAAACTGGTACCGTGTATGACTGGAAAGTTTGTTGATTTGATCTTGGTAGGAGAGATGGTAGAAAGCGGAATTAAGGTAGGGAAAATATCAGGCGGTGATGGGTCCTCATCTGGAGGAAGTAAGAAACCTTATGCTGGGTCCTCCAAGGGAAAGGAAGGAGAAACTAGTGTTATGTATGTTCCCCCTGCTGTTCAACGGTCTGTTCAAAATCAGCGACCCTATGCTCCTCAGCAACAGAGACAACAAAGATCACGAAGGCCTGCGAGAAGTTTCGATCCACTCCCTATTCCTCACAGTGATGTTCTTGCCCGTCTACTTGAGAGTTCTCTGGTTGAACTAAGGGATACCAAGCCTGTTCCTGACCCTATTCCTCCTGATTATGATCTGGATGCCAGATGTGAATATCACTCAGAGACACTGGGTCATTCAATTGAAAACTGCAACGTGTTCAAGCACAAGGTGCAAGACCTGGTAGACTCAAAGATCATTGCATTCACTGAAGATGATATGTACATTAATTGAAGCCTCCCTTCTCAAGTGAGCACTCAGTCTGCAAGTACGTCCAGGAAGAATCAAGCTTCCTCAAATGGCAATCTTCAGCTTCTTTACTGCATTTTCATTTGTAGTTTTTCATTTCTCGTTAAAGCATCGTATGCATGTAAGACTTGTTTGTTTTTTAATGATGATATTAATGCAACGAGTATGTTTTTCTTGAAGTAATCCATTCGTGTTCACTCTTAAATGTTTTTATGCACTGTAATACCAATTTTCTTGTTTAGAACTCTTGAGGGAGGATGATGAGACAAAAACGCAAAATCTCTGGTTAAATGTTCGAGGATAGAACCCTGTTGAGGATGTACAGGCATTGTTTCAAATCCCTAAACACTGGAGATATAAGGGAGATAGACCCTCGTTAACCCCTTTGAGCCTCGAAGTAGGGGTTTCCTTCGTACGAAAAGTCCTCATACTAACCTAGGGGCAGGGTAGGCGTCAGTTAGTTTGACCGAGTGTTCAAATTTCAAGGAGAGTGTGCATCCGAGGAGCCATTACCTTCCATTCCTCTAGCAAGAGGTTAAACCACAATGGTTATCCATCAACAATCAAGGAGTGAGGCAGTCACAACCCTTTCAAGCAAATAAGACAACCAGTGTCACACGCTTTGTTCAAAAAGGGGAATAAAAAAAAAGAAGAAAGAAAAGCCCGCTAAGTCGAAACTTGAAAACAAGCGACTTAGGCAAAAGTTAGGGCATCCCGCTGGACTTAAAAATCGAAAAAACTCAAAAGAGCCAGTCCAGGCAAAAATTAGGGATCAAAGAAGCAAAAGAAAATCCCATATAAGAACAAATTCGTGTGATTGCAGACACAAAAAGGGGTGACCGTCATTCCAAAACTTCCTTAGGCGTCAAACCATTTGTGATATGGATTCCTTAAAGATCATAAACCTTTTGAGAGATGAGCGTTTGGGTCAGATTAACTGAACATAGGACTCAAGAACATCACGAAGAGTGGGTGGGCACCAATAAATTTTGAGCCATAAATCCTTTTTCTGAAACCGTGAACCAGACCACGTTACAACCCTTAAAATTCCTAATTGAAACAGGGTTTATTCCGAAAGCGTACTTCAACAGGATAGCGTTCCTGACTCCTACGAGTTGTGCTAATAAGATTTATTGGTATTGCATGTGCGCATTGTTTTGCCATTCAAAAATCAAGGTCGCATCCCAGCAAGTGATTCGTTCACAAGGCTAGGCGACGCATCTTCAATAAAAAACTTCAAGGTTAACATGAATGTTGCATTAGAATCGTCATTCTCATAATAAACATTTTCTATTTGCATACATGTGCCTAAGCATCAAGGAAGCTTACACAGTGAACGTCAGTCAAGAAGCTTGATCCTGCCAAGTTGGGGTGCTTGGACAATCATATCAGAGGGCATGCTGCCAAGAGACTCAGTGTAGAGTGGGCTCTCCCCAGTAAGTCGTGTTAAGATGTAGCCAATCTGGGGCAGTCACGTCGAGAAATCTCTTCGAAATTCAGTTATTCTGGGGCATTCATTCTAAGATCAGGGGCAAAGTCACTTCGAAGCTCATATTGGGGCTGGCCACCTTTAGAGCGTGGGAGATTGTCCACTCCTGAAAATGGTTAATTGAAAACACCTCCTCAAGGTTCAAGATGCTAAAGCAGAGTATTTTCAAGTTATTACGATCCCCTTCGAGGTAATGTACGTCGAGATATGATAAATCTCTCCAAGAGTTTGAAGACCCCGGGGCAGTGCGAACGCCCAATCTTCTGTAAAATCCTCTTGAGATGAAAAGTTCAAAGAGCTGCTTATGACCATAAAGACAAGTGACTTGCAGGATAACAGGATTGTATTCTCCCAGCAGTTTGCTTCCCCAGCATTGAGATTGCTCCCTCCCCAGCAGGACAAACTTTCCTCAGCAGAGCAGACCTTCTCCAGCAGGAGACTTGGGAAGTATTTTCTCCGAATCAAGACGTTATGTCCCCACAGAATCAAGGTGTTCACCTTCCTCATCCAGTCAGGAAGCGTGCTTTCACCGGCAATGTCATTTTCTAATCCCCAGCAAGGTGGGAGTAAAGCCATTCTCCCCATCAGCAGGCTAAGTTCAGCAGTATCCCCAAGCAGGATGGTATTATGGGTTGGCTCCCCAGCAGGTTCTGAGCCCAATTGGATATTAGCAATCTGCAGTAACAGACTTCCGGTTCCATTATTGGCATTCATTCTCAACTCCCCCTAGCAGAGGAGGAATCTCAGGTTCTATGTTACCTTCAGTAAAGGACTGGTGTAATCCCCGGTAGTGTGGATGTTCTTTTGGGATCCTATCCCCAGCAGAAGTTGTTGATCCGAAGAGTCGATTAGTATGACCTTTCTCAGCAGAGTTCCTGGATTCAGAGGACAATTTATTTTTGTCATCCCCGGCTGAATGGATCTTTTCTCTCCGGCATTTATTTTGCTGGAGGGACCCCTTTTGCATATCATCATTATTGCATTGCATCCTCAAAATGCATAGCATTTCCATTTCGTATGGAGCATTACGCCATAGAAAAAATTCAAACATGCATCGAAGCATAAGCCAGATTTGGTACCTTGTGCGAAAGCCCAGATCAACCCTCAATATAGTGATCTCGACCTCAGAGTTGATGAAATACCCTTTCTTCCCCAACTTCAAAGTTGTTGTACACCTTTTCTCAACCTCAGAGTTGATGAAATATCCTTTCTTCCCCAACTTCAAAGTTGTTGTATACCTTTTCTCAACCTCAGAGTTGATGAAATATCCTTTCTTCGCCAACCTCAAAGTTGTTGTACACCTTTTCTCGACCTCAGAGTTGATGAAATACCCTTTCTTCCCCAACTTCAAAGTTGTTGTACACCTTTTCTCAACCTCAGAGTTGATGAAATATCCTTTCTTCCCCAACTTCAAAGTTGTTGTACACCTTTTCTCAACCTCGGAGTTGATGAAATATCCTTTCTTCCCCAACTTCAAAGTTGTTGTATACCTTTTCTCAACCTCAAAGTTGTTGTACACCTTTTCTCGACCTCAGAGTTGATGAAATACCCTTTCTTCCCCAACTTCAAAGTTGTTGTACACCTTTTCTCAACCTCAGAGTTGATGAAATATCCTTTCTTCCCCAACTCCAAAGTTGTTGTATACCTTTTCTCAACCTCAAAGCTGTTGTACACCTTTTCTCGACCTCAGAGTTGATGAAATACCCTTTCTTCCCCAAATTCAAAGTTGTTGTATACCTTTTCTCGACCTCAGAGTTGATGATCTACCTTCTTATCCCCAGCGAAGTCCACTTTCTGTAGGTCTTCCTTTGCAGGTACGGTTGAGGTCGTATTCGCTATTCTTCAGCACGCTCCTTTTCGTTATCCTCACCATTAGCAAATTTCTGGGTTCTTTTGGTATTCAATCCCCGTGTATCCTGGAATGTCTGAAAGCCGTCGCTATCATACCTTCTGGACTAAGTGGATTGAATAGGGGCAGCTGTAGCATCCCAAAATTTGCCCTACCTTTTTCTAACCTTTTCTGGCTTATGTTTCTTTTTCTTTCATTTGCATCTCATTTAGGTCTTAACTCATAATCAGGCATTGCATTGAGCTCTCGAGCCATCGGATCATGGTATCCTTGTGGCTAAGGACTTCTCTTATTCTAAGCAGCAAGCATTAGAGTGCCCCAGCATTTATTTTGCTCGGTAATTTGGTACCAGATCATTCTTTTTCCAACAGGGTATTTTGAGAGTTCACAGCTTATTCCAGGCATTTTTAATATTTTCGTATTTTCATTCATCTGACTGTATCATCTAAATAGCATAAAATAGTGCTTTTCATCTCGCATACTGCCTAAAATATTGGTCGGAATAATTTCTCGGAAATTTACAGACAGAGTGGTCAAATTGAATTTCAGCGGTGCTTAAAATCAGGGGACGAAAAATTTTAAAATCGAACTTGCAGACGTCAATTATATTATTCTATGGTTCGCGTAGTTTAACTCGGCGTGTTCGTTTTAAATTTTTGTCATATTTTGATCAATTTGAACATTCTTACGGATCAAAATTTATTTTAAAATCTGACCAAATACTGTATTTTTTTCGAGTCATATATTTCGTACTAATCATTTTAGTATACTCGGTTTGTTTTTTTCGATCACTAGGGCATTTGATTTTTATTTATTTGATGTTTGTTTATTTTACTAATATTGTTTAGAATAGATAAATAGGATAATTAGTATTTTTATTTTTATTTTAAATACTTATTTTTATTTTTATTTTTAGATTTAACTAATATTGTTTTTAGGATTTTTAGTTTCTGTTTTAAATTTATTGAATTGTTTAAATTTTATTTAATTTTAATATTAGTTATTTGGGCCTTAAAATGGACACTACGGGTATTAAAATAGTTAACCCTAATTTGTTTCATTATATATATGTGTGCTGATGTTAAGAGAAGGGAAGGAGAAACTGAGGGAGACGGAGAGGGGGGACCGAAAACTTAGTAACCGAAAAAAACATAGTAGCAGCCGCAGACTTTTTATTTTTCTTCTTCTATCACCGGTACGGCATGTTCATAATATTGGTTTATCCTATTTTATTTTTTATTGTTTTTTCTACCAGTTTATCATGGCGCAGGGATTGTTTTAATATGCAAGAACTTCACATGCTAATAGACAGTAACCGCTTTGTTTTATAACATGTTTTATCATGAATATATTATAATATATATATATATATATATATAATACAATGCATGTTAACAAGTTTTGTTTTACTGTATACGAAAATTAACGTGTTTTGTTTTAATATAATATATATAATTTCATGTTTTGTTTTAATATAATATATATATAATCTCATGCTTTGTTTTAATATGTATATATAATCTGAATTTTTTTTTAATTTTTATTTTACTAGATTATTTGGATCGAATCGTGTCGATACGTTGTTTGCATATTGGTGCATGATGTGTGACATTCACTTTGGTTCGATCCTGTTGCGATGACCGCGTTTTTGCGATAGCAATATTGTTGAGGTTTTTTTATCAAAGTTAAATTTCTCTTTTTTTTTAGTCGCATTCTGTTCGTTATATTTAGATCCGTGCAATTCGGATCCGGTTGCGATGACCGCGTTTTCGTGATAGCAATATTGTTGAGGCTTTTTATCAAAGTTAAATTTCTCTTTTTTTTTAGTCGCCTTCTTTTTGTTATATTTAGATCCGTACAATTCGGATCCGGTTGCGATGACCGCGTTTTCGCGATAGCAAAGTTGTTGAGGTTTTTTTATTTTCTTTTTTTTGTAATATTATTTGAATAATTTCCTTTTGAATTTATTTCATGCATGCATACCTAATTTGTTCATTTTATTTCTCTGTATCCATAAAATATTTCCAATCCATTCCTTTTGTATTCACTCACTAACATCCTAAAATGCATCCAAATATTTTTCTTTCATTTTTAAATTTATTTCATATCGCATTTTGGTCCTTCCCCTTGGCTCATTGCACCCTACTTCCCACCTGAACTTTGCCTAATTGTTTAGATGACTAATATCTTGATTTCTTGCAGGGATTTTTGGTATTTGGTTTATCTCTGGTTGAATAATATTGATGTTTAATTTGGGAATTTTAGGAATTATTTTTATAATTATTTGATTTGCTTTCACTTGAGATCCTCTTGTGTGCCTATTTCTGATCACATCTGATTATTTGTTTGAAAGGCACTTGGGCCATTTGCTGTGGGGTTGTTTCTTTAATTTCTAAATTCATGCTTAGATTATTATCATTATGGTTTGCCATTGTGTGATTTTCATTCATCTCATTTCTCTTACTTATGCTTGTTTCTCACTAATCTTTTATCCAGGGACTAAGGTAAGTTCTTTAAGGGTGGAAAAGTATCCCTCTTCACCTTTGTTCTTTCTTCCTCTCCTATCTTCATTCTTTAGGGTTTAGGTTGAACCTCACTAACCGTAGGTCACCCATGCATGATGACCTTAGGATTTATTAGTCCCCTTTTAGAGTTACCCTTGTGTCTTCTCTCTTCTCATCTCAAATTTCTTTAAAACACTTAATAAGAATAAGGTGTATTGCGCACGAGCCTTAAGTATGGGGAATGAGAAATGAGGGGCTTCCTCTCATCTTTCTAGAGTGCTTAGCGAGCGTCCTGTCTTGGTACGATGCGTTAAGTATTCGCCCCCGTGCCCTAGCCTTTGGTGCAATGCAGCTTAGGAACTAACTTAAGCCACTTCTGTCCTAAAAATCACAAACCAACTTCAAACCTTTTTGTCATTCAGGATTTCCAAACTTAAAGGCTATTTTCAAAAAGGGCACGTTACTTTCCGTCTGAGACGCAAATAAGCATCGACCCTAACTGCCGGACGCGAACTTAACGTCGCTCATAAAAAAAACACAAAAAGAACTTGGTCCGAACTACGTTGACTCTGAATTCCCCATTGCACAAAGGGGGTACGTAGGCCTAGGACGTCGACGTCCTACCGAGCCGGTCTTTGTCTTTCCCTCTCCGTCTTAGTACAGCCCTAGATGATAGTATAACTTACCCTTAGAGTAGACAACAAGTGTGGATCCCATCGAGTACGATGGACGCGTGGGGTGCTAGCACCTTCCCCTCGCGTAACCGACTCCCGAACCCAGGCTATGGTTGCGATGACCATTCCTTTCCCTCTTCCTCAGGTTTATGCGGTGTTCCCTTTCCCTCTTTTGGGATAAATTTACACGGCTGGCGACTCTGTTTTTCCGCGCCACTCTCGCGTTTGTACCTGGATGAAAATCCTGGGAACGACAAATACGTAGGCATAAGATTGTGAAATCTTAGCGAGCATACTAATCAAAAACTCTAGGTCTAGTACCTTCACACATCATTCAAAACTTAGGTCTAGTACCTTACCAAAAACATCGGGAAAAACCCGGACATCAACAAAAACTCACTCACTCATTTTTCCCAAGAAACTTTCTCAACCCATTAACGGATAAACACCATCAAGTATAAAGAGAAACCTAAAGCTAATATCCTGTGGATAACCACATATAGGATGGGTAATTGACAACTCCCTTTTGTATAACTTGACACGAACCCCCCAATCTCTTTAAAGTGTTTGTTTAGTTAAACATTCGCGTGCAAGGTTAGTTTTAGATAGCTTCCCTTTCCCTTTCAGCTTCACGGGATAAATAAGAAATCAGGAAGTAGCTCCCCCTCCTCATTGTGAGGAGAAACCCAAAATCCAACGATAAGGTGGTCGCGTCACCGACAAAAATCGCTCGCTACACCCTGTCATTTTCCCCTTCTTTGAAGAGAAGACCTTCCAAATAAACGTTATGTGGAATATTCTTCATCGGGTATCCGAGCTGATGGCGAGCTAAAATTGGATGGTAGTTGATTCCTCCTTTAGTTCTAATGAGGGGTACGTTAGGGAAATTTCCACATCTGTCGATGATCTCTATCCCCTCATAAATCCTATTGTACCAATCTGTGTCAGAGTTGGTAAGGGACATAATCCTTTGTGACCAACGTAGAGTACTCTTATGATCCCAAAAAGCAGCAGACTTAGGCAAATGGGAAATGAACCATTTGTAGAGTAAGAGTACACAGCATGTGATCATTCCTTCGCTGTACAAATTCCTTAAGTGTACAGAATGATAAGCATCTGCGAGCAAGGTTGGTACAGGGTTCCCAATCAGAAATATCTTAACAGCATTGGTATCGATAAAGTTGTCGATGTTGGGAAAAGGAATAACCCATATATGAGCAGAACAAAGATATCTTCGAAAGCAGTTATGTTTCCTATACTGGCAAAGTATTGAGCTTTCTCCATCAGGAATTTAGCTGGTAAATCCTAGATTCCTCCTTTAGTGGTTATGTGAGTCCTAACTTCTAACTCGACCAAAGAGATTGCTCCTGTAATGGTTTGTTCCTTTGGAATTTCTTCCAGTCCAGAAAATGGAGATCGGTTAGTCATAGGTAAATCAATCAGGTGAGAGTATTCTTCCAGTGTTAGTGCCAGTTGGTAATCCAGAAAATTGAAGCAGTGGTAAACCGGATCGTAGAACTGAATCAGCGTAGACAGAAATCCTTCAACCATGTTAACCCTTAACAGAGACAACAGTCCTCCGTGCTTAGATCTGAAAGCCTCAGGGTTGGTAATCATCCTTGCCAACTTCCTTAAGTCCTCTAGTTTTGGAGCCTTGAAGGTGTACTTGTGCGTCTTTCTTCTACCAAAATCCATAACGCAATCTCTGATATTTGCAATTATTGTTTTAGTTTATTTTGAAAAAAGAATTTTTTTCTTGTTTGAAAAGAGTTTTTTAGATGAATGCATGAATGCAGCACACAAAAACATTTGAAAACATGGGTTCAAGGGTTCAACGTCATGAGCATGGAGTCATGGCTCTACCCATCCCCAGATGTTGTACTATTTTGGTAAATTTTTGTACCCGTAGAACGGGTTCTAAGTTTCCCAAAATCATTGACCCCTCCTAGGGATATAAACAGCAGACTGATTCACTCGAGCGAGCTGTAATATCCTAGGGTGAATCTCATTTGAGTGTAGTATTGCGTATCAACTATTCCCGATAGTCACCGCACTACCAAATGGTCATATGGTTAATGTCTACTAAATCCTCAGGGTCATGGGTACCACACTAGGAAAGACAATGCTTTCACGATAATCAATCGTTTAACATCGATACTTCCGTACAGGTACCTCGACAGATTCGGTGGGCTACCAAGTTAGCTTGGTCGGGATTCACTCCCTATAAGCGTTTCCTGTCTATGCCATCCTTAACTTAATGTTTTCTCAAACTTTCCACGTGCGCATCAATCGCATTCCCATTTGACAGAAAATTAAACATGGATTATCAAGTAGGAATAACAGTAAATAGTAATATATATATATATATATATATATATATATATAGAGAGAGAGAGAGAGAGAGAGAGAAAATGCTAAACAACCTAGACCTCATAGGAACTTTAATCCTAAAGACTCCCCAGCAGAGCTGCCATTTTTCTGTAGCATGCGATTTTTGTCGGTGACGCGACCACCTTATCGCAATGGTTGGAATTGGGTGCTACTTTCTGATTTCTTATTTAACCTATGAAGCTGGAAAATAAAGGGAAGATATCTAAAACTAACCTTGCACGCAAATGTTTTCTTTAACAAATGCTAAGAGATTGGGAGGTCCGGGGTCGTTTTATACAATGGGGAGTTGTCAATTACCCAGCATATATATGGTTATCCATAGATTGTTTGGCATGCTCTTTTGTTATCTACTTATTGGTGTTTTTCTGTTATGGGTTTGGGAAAGTTTCTCCTTTGGGAGTGTTAAGAGAGTATTTTTGTTATTTTCGGGTTTTTCGATGTTTTTGGTAAGGTACTGGACCTAAAGTTTTTTATTTCTGTGCTTGCTAATATTTCGCAATCTTATGCATATGTATTCCCGTAAAGATAACAGGGAAATCAGAGCAATCGTAGTTCCTCCTATTCTATGGGAGGAAAGATGTTTAGTGTCTTGTTCAAAGACCAAGATTGAAGCTAACTGAGTATTTGTGTCTTGTTTAAAGCCCAAGATTGAAGCTAAAGATTTGACTGAGAGAGAATTTGTCATCACTAAAGGGAGATACCTCTCTTTTTATCACAGTTGTTGGGTAACTGATTATAAAGGAGAATTACTTTAACTGGAATATATGGAGTCCAGAAATGCCATAATTTCCTTTATAGGGGATTTGTCCTGAAGGAGGAAACTTTAACTCAGTGTAGATGATCGATAAAATAGCAAGTGTACTATTTTAACGATGTAGTAATAAGTGGGGTTATCCCCATAATTGATCTCTCGAGGACTGCTTAGAATATGTAGTGCAGATGTTATTTCAATTAGACAAAAGTTCCTTTTGGGGGTTTTGATTTTCAAACTAATTCTAACGACAGCAAGAAATAATCAGAATAATAATATGACTTTAACAATTATGAGAAGTTATGCTAGGAAAGGTGTATGAATTGCTCAGCAAGAACCCTAAATTATCCTCAAAGATATATTCCTCCAAACCTTAATTTTACTGACCCTCAAATATTTTTCTTAAATTCCTTAACCGAAAAACCTTTGATATTTCCCCCTGACCCTAATTCCTTAGCAGTCAAGAGAAAACATCAAGTAATAGTTCTGACAAGGTCTTTTAGTCACTACGGGGTATCCCCATTCCTAGGCAATATCTACCGTAATGTATTATGCAAAAACAATAGATTGGTTTTTCAGGCCAAATCCCTAACCATAAATCGTTCCTAATTTGTACGATCGAAAAAAATATTAATTTATTTGCATAACAAAAGATTAAGGTAAGAAAGCATAAACTCATCAAATAATTCAAAACGGTTCCTTACATCACAATTCAGGGACACCCCCTAGCATTGGGGGGTTTAGCTACTCATAATATTCAAAGAAAACAAAATACAAAATAAAGACATTATAAGAATTGGTGATAAAAGTTGATCTTCAATTTCTTTCGATCATGAAAATCCCCTCTTTTCCCAATTCTCTAGAGCTCTATCCTTTCTTCTGTAATTCTTTCGTCCGATCAAAAGTGATTATTTTTCTCTCTCCACACAGCCTAAGTAGTTCCAAATCACTAAAACAGTACGAAATTCCCAGAATACCCCTCGGAGCACTACACTTAGAAAGTATAAAAAATCACAAAATTTTCTCTCCCAGGCTTGCTGACACGGGCCGTGTCAAGCGACACAGGCACCCGTGTCAGCTCTCCGACTCTCTGCGCAAACTTTCTCCACTCCAGGTGCTCTGACACGGGCCATGTCAAGCGACACGGGCACCCGTGTCAGCTCTTTGACTTCCTCCCAAATCTTCAATTTTAAATGCGTGTTGCTCCAGGCCTTCTGACACGGGCCTTGTCAGGCGACACGGGCACCCGTGTCAGCTCTCTGACTCTCTGCGCAAACTTTCTCCACTCCAGGTACTCTGACGCGGGCCGTGTCAGGCGACACGGGCGCCCGTGTCAGCTCTTTGACTTCCTCCCAAATCTTCAATTTTAAATGCGTGTTGCTCCAGGCCTTCTGACACGGGCCTTGTCAGGCGACACGGGCACCCGTGTCAGCCCACTGTCTTGAATCAAATTTCATTCCGCATTTTCCAATTTCTCTCGATTTTCCGCCCTGATTCTTCCTGACTGCTTATGTAAAGGACACAACTAAGGCATAAAATGTGGTAAAAGAGATGTAAAACAAATAAACAATAACAAAAGATAAAGTAAAACCAATAGTAAAATAACGTATGGAAACCACCGATCAAACTCCCCCAAACTTAAACCGTTGCTTGACCTCAAGCAACAAGCTTGCATAAAAATTTCAGATCAAACGGTACAAATCCAATGGAAGACCTGAGAAGGTAAGGTGTGTCGATACTCATACGTGAGCCTTTGTTCCGATCGGTTAAAACTAGTTCTCTTGGTAATCGTCCAATAACGAAGGTATTCCACAAACACAAACCGCGATAAAACCACGGACCTACATCCCCTTTTTCGGTTACCTCTCCAACTATGCTTTGGGCTTAAGTATTTTCTTCAATTCTCTACCCCTTTCATTCGGATAATCAGATTTAGCCATTTTTTTTTCGTTTTCCCTCACATGTACAAAATCGATCGAAAGTTTTTCTAGGCACCATTATCTCTTTTTCTCGCTCATAGGCGTTTATTAGTCCTCTTTGGGACGACAATTGAGACTCAACCGCCGTTAGGCTAAGTAACCGGGTAAGGGTTACCCAACTTAGAATGACAAGTTGTCTTTACCGCCATTATTCATTTTTTTTTCGATGCCTTAGGTCATTCTCTCAATCAACCCTGTACATGCAATTCTTTTTAGTCATGCCGGACTATCACAATGAACTAATCGGGGAATACTTCTCAAATCCAAGTACTATGGAACAAATCTACACGTTGGACTCGTTTCCTTACTCCAGGGAATCTAGGGTGTTCAAGTCATTCCTAAGTTTTCAAACTTTTCCAATGTCCCTAATTCTAACTCCTCTTCCCTCAAACTCTATATACTTTCTTGACCACCTCAAAATCACAGTATTCATAAGAAAAATTTTAACGGTTCAAATTTGGGGAGAATTCAGAATGGTTTTCAACACACAAAACAGACATGACCCGTACAAAAAGGAAAAACTAAAAGCAGTAAATCCTCCCCCAAACTTGAACTACACATTGGCCCTAAGGTGTTAGAACAAAAGCGAGAGAGGTCACTCACAGAGATCCTTCTCAGGATACTGACGGTAATGCAACACCACTGCTACACCATCGTTTGCACATGTAGGATCCAAATCATTTCCTGCAACCAAAACAAAACAAATAGCAAAAAGAAAGAAATTAATCAGAAAAGCGTGGGTTGCCTCCCACGTAGCGCTTCGTTTAAAGTCGCATGGCTCGACGGTCCACTCCCCATAGTTATGGGGGATACTTCAGCTTCCCCATCTTGTTGCGTGACCTTTCCGCTACCAAGAACTGACCTGATGGAGAGATACGAGCTACTTGTTGCCTAAAGTCAACACCCACTTCCATATCCTTCCTTCGAAGTTTATTTTTCTTTCTTTTCTTGATATCATGAGTGGACCTTGGCGTATTGTTGCCATGTGCAATAGATGACCGAGACTCTGCATTTTTGGAGATTATGCCCGAGACTTTTTCAGGAGGTGGCCTTGCACTTCTGCTTTTTTCTACCATTCCGATCATTCCAATTGAAGCTTGCTTACCTTTACCTTCATTTTGCTTCTTGATATCCAAAACATTCAAAGTGATTTCCTCATCAAAAGATTTAAAAGTCACAGTACCTTTGTCAATATCGAGGTTGCACCGGCTAGTGAGCAGGAAAGGTCTACCGAGGATGACAGGGGTGTCTTCATCTTCTGGAATATCCATGATTTCAAAGTCAACTGGAAAAACCAATTCACCGGTCGTCACTAACACATCCTCAGCTACCCCATAAGATTTCTCAGTTGTGTGGTTTGCAAATTTTAAATTTGTTCATGTATCGCTCACCCTTCCAATTCCCAACTTTTTATAAATGGACAATGGCATGAGACTAACACTAGCACCTAAATCAATCAGAATTTTTTTGAAATTTCTGCCTTTTATAGTGCACGGTATTGCCACAGATCCGGGATCGTTCTGCTTGGCAGGGATTTTCCTATTTTGGAGTACCTCACTACACTTCTCATTTACATTTTTCAGCTCTTCCTCCATAGGTTTCTTTTTAGTGATCATCTCTTTCATGAATTTCTGATACACCGGCATTTGCTCTAGTGCCTCAAAGAATGGCATATGAACCTCCAACTTTTTGAACAATGCGAAAAATTTCTCGAAGTCCTTCTCTTGTGTCTCCTTCTTTGTCGCTCTTGAGGGGTACGGTAACTTGATCTTAGGCTTGACCGCTTCTTTTCTTTTCTCTCCATAATTCTCACTTGACTCACCACTTCCAGCCATGATGGAATTCACATTCTGGTTATCTCTTGGGTTTGTCACTGTTGCACTCGGTAAGGCACCTGGTGTTTGGGAATGTGCTAGTTGTTGAGCTATCTGGCTCATCTGAACTTCAAGATTTTTTATGGAGGCTATGGTATTCCTATAGCTATTCCGGGTCTCTTCCTGAAATTGCAGGTTATGAGCTGCCATCTTCTCAATGGCAATCTCCCATTGTGCTTTTTGGGGAGCTTGATGCTGCTGTGGATATTGTTGGTGATTCTGATCTTTCCAGGAGAAGTTAGGATGATTCTTCCACCCTGGATTATAAGTTTGAGTGTAGGGATTATTCTGCTTCAAGAATTTTATCTCTTCAATTTGTTGCGGAGTTGCAACATAATGTGCAGTAGAATGAGGTCCACTACAAATCTCACACTTTACCGCTTGTACCGGTTGAACCTGTGCTACGGTTTGTGTTTCAAGACTCATTTTCTTTAACCTTCTCTCAACCTCGGCCGCAATTTTATCCTCCATTTTTACAACCTGTTCTGTTAGCTTCAAGTCAATTATCTTCTCAGGTTGGCTAACACTGCGATCATACAGCTCCAGGTGCTCATTTGCTGAAATTGCTTCAATTATCTTTTTAATGCCAGTGGCTGTTGAAACATTTGTAGAACCACCGACAGCTGTATCGATAAGCTGCTTTGTCTTCATCCTTAACCCATTCACAAAATTCTGCATTTGTTCGGTTGCATCCATATTATGAGTGGGACATGCAACCAAACACCTCTTAAATCTCTTGTAAGCATCTCCAAGTGATTCTCCTTCTTTCTGCTTGAAATTAACAATGTCATATCTTTTCCGAATGTATACAGATGCAGGAAAATACTCGTTTAGAAATGTAGTCTCCATCTTTGCCAAGTAGTAATACTCCCAGCGGGTAGTGAATAAAAACATTCTTCGGCGTCCTCGGATAAAGTAAATGGGAACACCGCCAACTTCTTTGCCTCTTCAGAGTGTCCCTCAATTTTCAAGGACGTGCTCATGGTAAGGAACCTTTGCAAGTGCTTGTTGGCATCTTCATTGATTCTTCCTGAAAACGGCCTACTCTGAAGCTGTCGGATGGTAGATGGGTACAGCTGGAACTCTGCAACAGTAACTGGTTGATTAATGATTGTCAACCATACTGCTGGAGCGTTTGCTCGGCCATAATCACCGAGAAGTCTTTCGGCAGGTGGATCTGCCGCCATGATCCTAAGTTCCGACTCGGAGTCTGTACCGAAATCTGTGTGCTGAGAGTGGCCTGAAACTGACTCTTCTTTCTCGAGCTCAAGGATAATTGGTTTAAAACTCGATGCTGCCAGACTTTCTAGCTTCGCTTGCCGACGTCTAGCGTGCAATGATCTTTCGGGTTCTGCGTCAAGAGAAAATTCTGCTGAGGGATTGCCTCGCATATACAGGTTAGACAGATAATAGTAATAATAAAAATAACAGAAAAATAAAATTAAAAATTTTAGTCACAGAGTGACAAAATTCCAATTGAACTAACAAACACTTAAAATTTGGCAGTCCCCGGCAACGGCGCCAAAAACTTGATCGATAAAATAGCAAGTGTACTATTTTAACGATGTAGTAATAAGTGGGGTTATCCCCAGAATCGATCTCTCGAGGACTGCTCAGAATATGTAGTGCAGATGTTATTTCAATTAGACAAAAGTTCCTTTTGGGGGTTTTGATTTTCAAACTAATTCTAACGACAGCAAGAAATAAGCAAAATAATAAAATGATTTTAACAATTATGGGAAGTTATGCTAGGAAAGGTGTATGAATTGCTCAGCAAGAACCCTAAATTATCCTCAAAGATATATTCCTCCAAACCTTAATTTTACTGACCCTCAAATATTTTTCTTAAATTCCTTAACCGAAAAACCTTTGATATTTCCCCCTGACCCTAATTCCTTAGCAGTCAAGAGAAAACATCAAGTAATAGTTATGACAAGGTCTTTTAGTCACTACGGGGTATCCCCATTCCTAGGCAATATCTACCGTAATGTATTATGCAAAAACAATAGATTGGTTTTTCAGGCCAAATCCCTAACCGTAAATCGTTCCAATTTGTACGATCGAAAAAAGTATTAATTTATTTGCATAACAAAAGATTAAGGTAAGAAAGCATAAACTCATCAAATAATTCAAAACGGTTCCATACATCACAATTCAGGGACACCCCCTAGCATTAGGGGGTTTAGCTACTCATAATATTCAAAGAAAACAAAATACAAAATAAAGACATTACAAGAATTGGTGATAAAAGTTGATCTTCAATTTCTTCCGATCATGAAAATCTCCTCTTTTCCCAATTCTCCGGAGTTGTATCCTTTCTTCTGTAATTCTTTCGTCCGATCGAAAGTGTTTATTTTTCTGTCTCCACACAGCCTAAGTAGTTCCAAATCACTAAAACAGTACGAAATTCCCAGAATACCCCTCGGAGCACTACACTTAGAAAGTATAAAAAATCACAAAATTTTCTCTCCCAGGCTTGCTGCGGGCCGTGTCAGGCGACACGGGCACCCGTGTCAGCTCTCTGACTCTCTGCGCAAACTTTCTCCACTCCAGGTGCTCTGACGCGGGCCGTGTCAGGCGACACGGGCACCCGTGTCAGCTCTCTGACTTCCTCCCAAATCTTTAATTTTAAATGCGTGTTGCTCCAGGCCTTCTGACACGGGCCGTGTCAGGCGACACGGGCACCCGTGTCAGCCCACTGTCTTGAATCAAATTTCATTCCGCATTTTCCAATTTTTTTCGATTTTCCGCTCCGATTCTTCTTGACTGCTTATGTAAACCTGAAAACACTAAAGGACACAACTAAGGCATAAAATATGGTAAAAGAGATGTAAAACAAATAAACAATAACAAAAGATAAACTAAAACCAATAGTAAAATAACGTATGGAAACCACCGATCAGTAGAGCAATACCATTTCTCCTTAGGAATCTTCCATGCTAAGAGAGGGACATTGACTTGGATGTAAATAATCCAGAGGCTTGACACTTACAACAATTAGATGAAGTTTACCAGGATAAAAAAGGGCCATAACTTGGATTTTTGAATCTACAAGTGTGCCACTTACAGCAATTATCTGGGATTAGGGTTTGTTAATTATCTGTTTTGATGTGTGATGTACAGAGAAGTGTCTTCCTACAAAGATATTTTGATTTCCTCTGAGGGGATGTTGATTTTTGTGTGCCTTTATCAAAGCCCAAGGTTGAAGCTAAAAGGTTGACTCTGTTTAGGGAGTTTTATATCTGTTTTGTACAAAGCCCAAGATTGAGGCTAAAAAGAGATTGACTCTTTTGGGGAATATTTTGTCTGTCTTGTACAATGCCCAAGATTGAGGCTAAAAAGAGATTGAATCTACTGGAGAGAGGTTTTATTTGTCTTATACAAAGCCCAAGATTGAGGCTAAAAAGAAATTGACTCCACTGGGGAGGTTTTATATGTGTCTTGTACAAAGCTCAAGATTGAGGCTAAAAAGAGTTGACTGACTCAGCTGGAAAATATTTTGTCTGTCTTGTATAAAGCCCAAGATTGAGGCTAAAACTGCTGAGGGAAATCATTATACAAAGCCTAAGAAGAGGCTGGTTGGGGAAATCCTTATATGAAGCCTAAGAGGAGGCTAACTTCTGCTGAGGATTATTGAGATCCAGAGACAGGTCCATATTGGGGAATCAACTCTTGCTGAGGATTGAGGCAAAGTTGAAATATCAGATGCCTTGAGGTTCTGATTGAGGGTTTATTGGTAGTAATTTGACCCTAGCTGGGGAAATTTAAAGTGAAAGCTTAAAGATTGAGTTTTTTAACCTTTGGAGGTTTTATCTCTGTTGGAGATTAATGAAATGATCTTGTTTTTTTCCTGTACTTTTAGGAAACTTTGAGAGTTTCTTTGAGATCCAAGAGGGGATGAGACTTTCCAAGTCTACTGGTTTAAAGAGGTTGATCTTTGTATGATGCCCAAGAGGAGGCTGATGTTTTAAGGGATGAGAATCAACCCTAAACTGATCTGATGTGCTAACTCTTTGGAGGACTGCTCTAGCAAAAGATGACTAGGTTTTGTCCTATACCTATAAGAGGTCTTTGGGTCCTTGTACTAAGCCCAAGAGGAGGCTGAGAACTTCTAAGAAGCCTGAGAGTCCTTGTTCAAAGCCCAAGAGGAGGCTGGGGATGTTTTTAGGAAGCTTGTGGGTCCAAACCTAAGAAAAGTCCAAGAAAGGTTTCACCGGGAATAATCCTTTCTTTAGTGAACAGTTCTAGGGCTTGAAGAAATTCAAGAGAGGTTTCACCGAGAATTAATCCTCTATAGGGAAATGAATTTCTTGTACAAATTTCTAATAGTGACAGTCTTGAGAAAAGTTTCACCGGGAATAATGCCTTTCTCTATTCCATATTGTATAAGCCCAAGATGAGGCAAGACTGTATCTAGAATTTCCTACGGGGAACTAGTTTTGACTGTGTTGAAAAAGTAACCACTGGTTTTATCTAATCCTAGACCTAATTGCCGGGGAAAACTATAAGCAAACAATATACATGTATATATATATATACAGATGAAATATATAAACAAGTATGTATAAAAGCAAAAGTAGAACTTACAGGTGTGCAAGCTTCCAGCATTATTGTCACGGTGAGAATTGGATACCAAGCTATTGATTAACTTGGATCGCAAATAGTTTATTCACCACCGGTCTTTGATTTATCCAAGGGAAGGAAGAAAGATTGAATGTCCCACAGTATGCAATGCAAATGCAAAGCTAAGAGTCTAAGGTTCGGGGGTTGGTTATACCTACGGAAGGTGTTAACATCCTAGATATATGTAGTACTCTACAAGAACCTCTTGTTTTATCGTTACTCGCTAATTGTTATCTGTTTCCTAAGGGTTTAAGGGTAGAAAGACCTAGAGTTTTATTCCTAAGTGTGCTCGACAAGATATTGCATCTTGTGCCTACATATCCTGTCGGGAGTGGAATCAGAGCACTTGTAGTTCCTCTCTGAAGGAATACTAAAGTTTGTTTGGAAATGGTCTAAGAGAAAATATGAGTCATCATCTTAAGAAACCACCACAGTTTTGAGAATGGACCTTTGCTTCATCTTAGGAGAAGGGCTCCAACTCGGATATAAAATCGATGAGTATGCCTCATACCTCTCCTAAATGGAAAAGGAATCCACATCTTGTTTGTTTTGTGGGGTATGAGATTGTATGTCTCTTCTTTGAGATGATTCACATCTAATTCTCCTGTGTGGAGAATCAGGTGAGCTAAAGATGTTTGATTGTCTAATCAGATTACGGGGGACTAACTTAGGAAATCTATCCTAAAGTTGTCTAAGAAATTCTTATCTTAAACGGTATGAAAACCTATAGGGAGGTATGAAATGCACATGCAATGCACCATGCACGATAATTGATTATTATGCATGGGATTTTCCCTTGGATATAATGCAAGCAATATTAATAAGAATGAAGCATAAAGTTATAAAGCATAAAACAAATACGCCAATGATTAATCAAACAAAGGGGTTGAATTTTAATCGTGCACACTAGCGAAGTGGGCTAGCCTTGTGTATAGTGACCAAAGGTCGATAGCAATGCTTAAAAGCAATCGACTTACATGGGTGGAAAAGATGACTCGACGTTGGATCGAGAGTTTTGTATTTTGAAAAGGTTTAGAACAAGATCAAGATGAATAAGTAAAGTGCATGCACCAAGCGAGAAAAGATTAATCATAAACGCTTACTAAGAGACTGACTAAGGAGAACCTACTTACAAAGGGTTTATATATTATTATAAAAAAGAAGTTATATTTATTTTAAAAGGGGTTTATTTTATTATTTTAAAAGAAAGATTATTAAATTAAATTGGGTTAAATATACAAACCTCCCCTGCAATGTTAGCGAGTTTTCAATTTAGCCCCTGGTAAAGTTCTTTTTGTAAAACAACCCTTGCAATTTCCAGATTCCCTCGGATACCCCCCTGTGCAGAAAAGATTTCAATTTTTAGTGACTTGGCTGTCCAACTGGAATTTTTATTTATTATTTATTTTATTTTTAAATGCCACGTAGACTTTCTTTATTTTTTAATTTATTTTATTTTTTAAATATTAAATTTTTTTATGTTATTTTTTTTTTACGTTTTTTTTTCTTAAATTATTTTAATTAATTAATATTTTTTATGAATTAATTTTTTTAAAGTATCAAAAGTTTATAATTGGGCCTTCTTAAACCTTCACAAGCCCATTATTAACTTAATAGATTTTACATTTGAACTATTGGGTTTGAGTTATATAAACCCCTAAAATATTTGTTTCCCAACTGATGTGGGACTTCTTCACTAAAAACCATTTTGAAACTGCAATTGCTTTTGCTTTGGAACTACAACTCACCACAAACACCACCACCACACAGATCCTTCAGACCTGATTTCCTTTTTCTCATTTCCATTAATTAATGAATTCATAGCCTTCAATATTAATTAAACAAGGACCTGATTTCTTTTACCTTCTTTGGAACACACCCACCATGCCACTTTTTTAATGTCGGTTTCAAATTTTTCTCTTTTACAGCTAGGAACATTCCTATATTATAATCAAAATAATAATATGACAAGGAATGGTGATAAAGATCATTCACATTTGAAGAAAATGAAACTTAAGCATCTACTTTATGTACTTTTGATTCACATGGAAGTGTTGGAACGAGCACTGCATTTTGGTTTTCTATTCAAGCTTTAATGAATTTACTTTATATTGTGATTGCAATGGAAGTGCAGATGCATGCTATAAATATTGATTAACTGCTTTAATACACTTGCCTTAATGGTCCATAGAATTTGTGGCTAACCATGATGCAAAGTGATATAGTTATGTGCCTTCTGTAAATTTTCTGCAGTCGTTTGATGCAGTTAAAGAACATTAGTATGATGTTGCAATGTTCATCTCAGAATGTTATTTCTTGATGACGTGATACTAATAGTAAAACATGTTATTTCCATAATGTTATTTTTAGAATTGAACATATATCTCTTAAAGGAATATGTTGCTACAACTCATGGAAGTGTTGGAACGAGCACTGCATAATCAATGGAACCAATAATATTCACAAAGTTAGATAAATATTTCTTGTAGGGAATTTGTGCTTCAACATCACTACCAGTTTGTGCGATTAACCGTTGGATTAAAATGATGGTGTTGGTAGTGTTGGAACGAGCCACATCAAGGGTGTATTTGCAGCTGCTATTTTTGTAGGAGGCCATGGGGTGTGGGCTGGTTTGGTGTCTCCTAGCATTTGGTGGTCTGCACCATTTTCCAATCAAAACTAGCTGATTATTTATTTACTATTCTATATTACTTTTCTGGGCAGTGAAGGTGCAGTAACAGGTATTAATTGATCATGATTATCACCCTCATTCAATGGCAATGACAATGGCATCGAGTAATCCATCTCCGTTTGCATCATGGATGGTGGTTGTTGACTTGTTGTTGCCATGTTGACATCAAATACCATAGACGAGCATCTTGACATGTTGATATGAAAAAAGAAAACAATAGTAATAATGTTGTTGCCATGTTTTCAATTGTTTTTGTGCAGGTTTTTGTAAGTTGTGGGGCTGCTGTGATTTTGCAAATGGTTATTGTTTAAGAGTGGTGGAAAATGTAGTTTTTGTAGCAGAGGTAGTGTGATGTTGCTTTGCATAATGGTAGCAAGCTGCTGGTGGCTTGGAATTGTCCCACATCGAAAAATGTTTAGCAATGAAATAGTTTATATATCTCTAAAACATAACACATGGTAAAACTTCAAGTCTTGGACTTCTAAAATATTAGGCTTTTAGCCCAAATTTAATATTTTAATATTTAATTTAAATTAATATAATTTCATAAAAAAATATTAATAAAAATAATTTAAGAAAATAAAAAAAATAAACAAAAATAAAAAAAATAAAAAAAAATATTTAAAATGCCACGTGGACGGTCACGCAAGCAATAGAAAATAATCTTTGTTACAATGTGTCAATCAGGGGCCTAAGTGAGGGAATCTGGATATTAAGAGGAGGTGTTTAAAAAAAAATTTACAGGGGCTAAATTGAAAACTCGCTAACATTGCAGGGGAGTTTGTATATTTAACCCAATTAAATTTTATTATTTTTAGACAAATTATATTTTAATTTAAAAAAAAAAAATATTTTAACGTAAAAGAAGGGGTATTTAAATAAAAAGTTATATTACTATATAGAGAAAAAAGGTTATATTTTTTTATTAAAAGGTTATATTAATATATTAAAAAAAAGGGTATATTTTTTAGTATATGAAAAAAGAGTTATATATTTTTTATTATAAATTTGAAGAGGTTATATTAGAAAAATTTTATATTCAAATTAAAAGAAGTATGATTTTGAAAAAACTATTTTAAAAAGAAGTTGTTTTATATATAAAACATTAAAAAATTTATTTATTTATTATTTTTTTTTAAGCATTGGTTTAATATGAAATAAGTTAAAAATAAATAAAAAAGGACCAATTAAAAAAGGAAACTAGCGTTCGCATGGGAGAGAGGGTCCATCATGGACCCTCAAAAGTCAACCGTATGATGCAAACGAGGTGTGATCCAACGTATAAAGTGTGAGGGTACTTCATTGTGTGGTGGGTGCGTGTGTATGTGATCGTTGAAAACAAAATTCAGAAAAAAAAAAAGGAAAACGCTTCAAACCTCTCTCGATGGTCTCTCTCTCTCTCTCTCTCGATGGTCTCTCTCTCGTTTCAACCTTTCTCGCCTCTCTTCCGTTCAGATTCACTCGCTCACCATCGTTCATCACCGTCTCTCAATCAATCTCGCATGAATCTAAACACAAGCGCAACCACGAAACAACACGAGCCCTAAAATCTAAACAGCAAGAAACAAAATCCCCAATCGCCAGCGGAAACCCTAGACCCCAATCCACTATCATCATATGATTACACATTACATCAATTCAAGGCATGAAACAATAAAGGAAAAGGGTTGTCCAAAGTTGAGGGCGAGGAATCGTGACCAAGACCTCAAGAATCTCCGCTCCAAGATAAGTCTCCTTGCCCTTTCTTTGCTTTAAGCCGCTAACTGCTTGTGTTCCATGTATGAGTTTATGGATCCTTGGTGATTTCTATGTTTGTGGATAACTTTCTGACTCTTCAGGTGAATCTTGTTTCCTCTATTTATGATGCGTGTGATTTGTTTATGGTTTGCGTCTGTTGTGTGAGATTTCTGTGAATGGTTTTGATGAGTGAGTTTTCTGGTGTGAGAATTTCTTGAAACTCAATAGCATAACGTGAAACTTTTGGTTCTTGGTGATTTTCTGCTTTTTGCGTGGTGTTGATGGTCCTCCCCCCCTCTAGCTCATTGTCCAGGCTCCCTTTTATAGGTGTTCTAAGAATCAAAGTCATGAATTTCTTTCCTTTTTCTCTTTGACATGCTTATGTATGTTTTGGAAACATTTTTATCTTGTCTGAATATTGATGTCTGATTTAGGTAAGTTTTTTGAAATGCGTCGAATGCTGTTACTTTGGTTTTGGAATGTAATTATGGTGTTTGTTTTGTGTTGGGATAAAACTTGAAAGATTTGATGCATTGACTTCATGTTGAGTCCTAATTGGAAGGTTCCACACTGGCTGATGCGTGTGTATTATTTGGAAGTAAAACTTATGTCTGAACATGTCCACATTTCTTTTCCTATTCAAAAAACCAAATTCTTGACAGTTTTAAACACTTTCTGATTTTGACCTGAAAGGCTCTTGATTTGGAGATTTGTTGTGTTTAGAAATGTTTGCAATCATTTTGGAAATATGAATTGGCCAAGATTTGCTTAATTGATGAGGAAATTGATACTCATTTAACTCAAATATTTTTCAGGACAAAACAAGCTTATTGCTGCACCGTGGCTGACGGTTCATTTGCAAAAAGTCTCAAAGAGATGGTTGATGATCGTGGAGCCCGACAATTGTATTGCATCGTTAATACCCTTCTTTCAATCAGGTGAGCATTGCCAAAGAGGGATTATCGTTTGTTGACATATAGTACCGCTGCACAATCATCTTCACACATTCCTTTATTTTTGTGCAGAATTATGGCCTCCACTTCTTTAGATGCAGGCAGTCTCTAAAATTTCTTCTTCGCACCTCAAGACGAAACCACAACCATAGGGAGCCTGTTTACCAACACGACTATTGAATGGTGCCATAACAGGTTTCATGTGATGCCCTTCACTTCTAACACTTATTCAAATTGTTTTTGTTTCAAAAGTAGCGTCCTTATGCGTACTCTACTGCATGTCTTGTTCTACGGATCACATATTTATTCTTGTGAACACCTGAGGAAATTTTGGATGTGAATCCGTTTTGAATTGACTTGGTTGTTTTTTTAGAATCCTTTTGTAAAACGTGACTTCACCATTCATGTGACTTGTCGTGCATTTATTTGCTTGTGGCAATTGGCCTGACAACTTCTTGAGTCGTGGAAAATAATTGACTGCTATATTGTGTTGTAATGGCAGAGACGCGGTACGACTCGTCAAAGTCCTTGGCCTGGCTAATGCTGTTCGAAACTCACCTTTTTCAATTTTGGAAATGTGTAAGAGCTTTTATTTCCTTTATGCTTATTCCGGCTGTTAATGCTTTCTTCTAATTTGAATGATTTACAACCTTCCTATTATGACTCAACAGATTTGATTACGTTTGGCTGTGTGAATGGACAATAGTAACCATAGCATCCGTCTTCAGAAATTGTTCGTAATTCAACCGAATTGCTTCTACTAACCATGGCAACCTTTATGCTTACACTTTGCCGTGAGAGTACATGGAAGAAACAGAGGATCCCTTCCTCTCATTGTAAGCCTGCCAATGCGCAACTTCTTTCGATTTCATGCTTGCAGGTAATACTCTTGACAAATTTAGTTTGGTTCTGTGTTGAACAAGTTAACAGCTTTTTTCGGGTATTTTTTACTGTTCCTGCTATATGATAATATCACGGTGTTATGCAGGTTGAGATGCCAACTGCAGTCTTTTGAATGTGAGAATTATTAATTGAAGCTTCTTTTGAATAAGTAGCGAAAGATGAGCGGTTGGTGGCCGGGGCGGTGTGGTATCTTTTTTCATAGGACGTGATCACTATTGATTCAGCAAGGCTCAGGAGTCATCCATTCTGGATATTTTGGTGATGGATGTATGTGATTATCAATACCATTTGCTTGCCCTTGCTCTTGTATAATTTTGTGACCATGGGCTTATGTATGAAATTCTCCAACTCGAATGTGAATTTTATATGTAGAAAAGATGTGGAGTTTTCATGTTTGGACATTGAACCTTGTATTTTAGAATTGATTTGGAAAGGACATATCTTGAATTCTTATAATCTCTCAACTAAGTACTGCGTAAGCAGCATAGTTTTATTTTTGCAAATACTCGTCTCTTCATCCTCACCTTTAGTCAGATGTACTTGTTGATGAGATTACAAATGGCATATGAGTCTTCCGATCCAAGGGCATGAGAACTAGTAGGACCATGACTTTGGCAATGGTATGGTGAGATTTGAAGAAAATCCTTGTGATGTAATTTTAGGTTTCAACAACTTGGAGGAATTGGGAAACTTGTTATGTAATCTTGCAAACAACTTTGTATTTTGGATTGGTCATGACATACATTCTTGTAAAAGACCTTTAAACTTATAAATCTTAAACTTGAGATTTGAATGTGGAATGATAACCTGAATTTTGTAACATGAAGACACGATGGGATTTTAGAATTGAATTGGTTTTTTCTTGACTTGAATTGGAAGGTATGGAAATGGTTAAGAGAAAAGGATTTTAATATGGACTCTAAAAATGGATAATGGATAATGAACCATGGTTATGGATATTGGATAAGGAAATAGTTTAGGGAAAATTTGATGAATTTGAACGATCCACTTGTTATTTGAATCCCAAGGAATTCGCGTGAACTTAAATCAGATTCTTGGCCAAAATAAATACTCGAGATACTTGATGCCACTTAGACAAACTCAAATCGATGTATCTATTAGCCTTAATCTTCAATTTGAATACGCATTAATCACATTCCTCTACATAGCTAAATCAATCAGCAACATCTTGACTAAATGAAACTCCAAGAAAATCTTTAGTTGATGAGGACCTCCTCGCGTGAACCATAAGGATACTGCTTGAAATTCAACTTGCCATAAAACCCTAGCCAGTCTCCACACGACCACAACCAATAGCGATGGAAAGAAAACCCTAACCCTCTTTGTGGTGTGCATTGAAACCTCTGAGAAAAAGAAAAGCCGGTAGAAAATCATATGACCCTTTTAAAAAGAATCTGTTGATCACATCTTGAAGCACCTGACTGAGAGAACGGGTATTCGAAAACAATGCTCATGTACAAGCTTGTTAGTCACAATAAACACACACACAAGGATTGTATGAACTAAAGATGTTATGCAAGAAGCAAAGCGGGGATCTTAGGGTCAAAAATAAGGGTGTGACAGATACCCCTATTTAAGTTTCTTCTATCCGGAGATATGGAGATTGAAATCTTCGTCTCGACATGATAGAAGAGACTTAAATACAAACATGCACAATTTTTGGCCCTAAGATGCCGCCAAATGAACATGCTATGGTATGAAATGATATGATATGCAAGACAAGGACTGTGAGGAATAATGTCACAGGGGATAACTATAGTTGAAACGTTGGAACACAACTAAAGAAAGAAAGACTCGGCGAGGAACAACTAGCAATGCAAGACTCTACCGGGAAAGATCTAACTTCACTGGGGAAGGAGACTACCAACTGACAATCACAAGGTATTTTAAACAACAGGGTGATAAACTAAAATAAGCTTCCGATGGTAAAAAATATGATTCAGTTTCTTATTTTACTGGATGTTGCAACGTCTTGAAATAAAATGTTACGAGGTTGTCTGCCTCGAGCCAAAATCCACTTGAAAAGGATAAAATAAACTTCCCCTTGTCTCGGGTCATAAGCCACAGACTGGTCTCAGTTTCTTCTTTAATCAAGTATTTCACTTGGAAAGGGTAAAAATAAACTTCCCCTCGTCTCGGGTCATAAGCCACGGAATGGTCTCAGTTTCCTCTTTAATCAAGTATTTCACTTGAAAAGGGTAAAAATAAACTTCCCCTCATCTCAGGTCATAAGCCACGGACTGGTCTCAGTTTCTTCTTTAAGGATATAATATCTACTACCGGTTTACTGGGTAGTTCACAAAGAAAGATCATCTGCTACCGGTTTACTGGGTAGTCAGCAAAGAAAATATTACGTGCTACCGATTTACTAGGTAGTCAACAAAAGGTAATTCTGCTACCGATTTACTGGGTAGTCAACAAAAGGTAATTCTGCTACCGGTTTACTGGGTAGTCCATGAGGAAAAAATTACCTGATACCGATTTAATGGGTAGTCCACAAAAAGTAATTCTGCTACCGGTTTAGTGGGTAGTCAGCGAAGAAAAGATTATCTGCTACCGATTTATTGGGTAGTCCATAAAGAAAATATTACTTACTACTGGTTTATTGGGTAGAAAAATATTACCTGCTACCGATTTACTGGGTAGTCCATAAAGAAAATATTACTTGCTACCGGTTTACTGGGTAGAAAAATATTACCTGCTACCGATTAACTGGGTAGTCAGCGAAGAAAAGATTATCTGCTAAGGATAGACAAACTGCCTTGAGGAGACTGCCATTTATCATCCAAATAGAAAACCTGATAACCAAACTTCTCAAATAAAGAGCTGCTACTTGTCGTCTGGGTGTAAATCCCTTGAAAATGTTGTAATAATAACGCTGGAGAAATAATTCATGTCTTCCATAGAGATCTTCAAATAGATTCTTCCCGGGGAGACAAAGTGCAAAATAAATGCACGTTCGATCTAGGTTCAAAAGCCTAGAAAGATTCAAAATTGTGATTGTTAGGGACCAAAGTTCAATCCAGGAAATAGCTGGAGAGAAACGGTCAAGCAAGACTTCATCCAGTGGGGAATGAACTCAACTGGGGTTTATCTTTATCCAGAAACGGAAAAGAAAACTAAAGCAACCATCTTCCACGAGGGTCGAACTCGGTGGGGAATTAGAAAGGATGTGCTCTTTCTGCTTAGGACTGACGACTCTACTTGGAGGGAGAAGACAAAACCCAGTCACTTAGGGATAAACACAACCAAAGTGAACAAACAGCAAACATCACGAAAAATGAAAAATGCAGAAATGCCCACATGCCATGTATCTATATGAATGAATGTTATGCTATGCTCATGCTTATGCTGACAAAACAAATAGAGAGAAGACCGGAGATGAAATAAACATCTTGATACAGATACTCGACCAAACTTCGCAAGATTGAAGCATCACTGGGGATAAATGGAAAGCAACATATGGAAACAAAGTCCTGCTTCAAGGCTTCAAACTTCTCTAGGGAAAAGAAAGCACTCCACTTGGGGATGAACACCATGACTTCACTGAAGGAATTATCAAGATGAGTCTGGCTACTCTGTTGGAGATGAGAAAGATCTACTGGGAACAGATCAAACTCATGATTGAAGAGACTTCATGGGGATAAAATAAATATCCACCACGAACTGAAGTAGTCTGAATGAAAGTTGTAACTGGAGATGCTAGAGTTGATGTCTCACAGGGGATAAAATCAATATCCACTTCATCGAGGAAGCTCGGATCAATGTAGCAGTCAGAGTCAAATCTTCATGGGGATGAAATAAACATCCGCCTTCACTGGAGAAGGTTGAGGTAGTGAGAAAAATCCTCTGAGGAATGAAATAAACATTCACTCCGCTAGGGAAGGTTGAAACCAAAGTAATTCACTGAGGATTCTTAGGTTGCCGACTGGGGAAACCTTGCATCAAACCTGCCATAGCTACTTGAAGTAGAGATTCACCGGGGACTAGTCGTAACTACCTGAAGTATAGACTTACTGGGGAGTCATCACATTACTTGGGACAGAAGCTCTTTGAGGTATGAGTGAATAATGTCGTGAGACTGATGTAACTCTGCATTGATGACCTGCATGGTAGTCGCCATTTTGAACAACAGTTGCTGTGAATGGATGAAAAGTAATCTTCAATTATCAAATGGTTTATGAGAAGAAGTCATTTCAAGAGGATTTTACAGAAAACTTGGCATCCAACTGTTCCAATGTTTTCCAAACTCTTGGAGAGATTTTCCAAATCTCGACATAACTGCTCTAGGCTGACGGTGTTCTGAGTCTTTAAACTTACCCTCTGGGGTCAGACTGTGGAAGCGACAATTGGGAAACAACTTGCCCCTGCTTAGCAAAGTCTTCAGGTAATGTGCTCCTGGATATGGTCGTCCTTTTGAAATGATCCTCCATTTACTCATCAGAGTTTCAAAAAAGATTTAGCTCATCGCTGATGCTCGTGTGCTAGCTTCTATGATGTCAAGCAATGCTAGCAAGCAGAAAAATGTTAATTCTGAAACTGATAATGCAACATATGTTTGCCTTGAAAATTTTATTAAAAGATATTTTGGTGGTTGAATTACCGATTTTATAATGCCAACACAAATTTGAGCATAGCTCATAGGCGTCAGGAAATGATATCTCAATGAGTATGCTTTTTGAAATAAACCCTGCTTCACTAAGGTCTTTTGAGGGTTGTATCATGGATTGGTTCACAGTTTAAGAAAGAAAGGGTATAAGGATCAAAGTGTGTTTGTGCCCACCCAATCTTCGTGATATTTTACTCCATTTTTTGTGTAAACTAAAAATTACCCTGCCACAGGTTAAGAATGAAGGTTTTTTTTGATTTGGAGAAGAAAACTCCTACTTCAAAGGCTCAAAAGGGTTAACGAGGGTCTATCTCCCTTATATCTCCGGTGTTTAGGATTTTTGAAATAATGCCTTATATCACCACCAGAGTTTTATTCAAGAACATACGATAGGAGATACTGCGTTTGTGATTTCGTCATCCTTCATTCAATTCTATGCCAAGGCAAGAGATTGCGCAGCATTGGCATTATAAAATAGAAAAAGCATTTTAAAATGAGTGACAACGAATGGATTTCTTCAAGACAAACATATTTATTGCATTAATCATTCAAAACGAACAAGTTCTTACATGCAAACCACAAATGCATTAATAAACAAAAAGCATTACGTGCGAAAAGCAGTAAATTAACCAAAGCCTTGAGGAGACTGTCTCAGTCTAAGCTTATAGTTTTCACATTAGGTCCAGAGTCTCCAAAATACAAGACACCACGTCGCATTAGCCTTTGTACCTCATGTTTCAAAGGAAAACAGTCTTCGATGTCGTGTCTGGGCGCACCTTGATGGAAAGCACAACGAGTCTTGGGCTTATACCACCACGGGAGATCCTTCGGTTTGGCTGGCGGAGCTCGTGTCTGTACCAGATTCTTTTGTATCAAAAATGGATACAATTTCGCAAAGGTTATCGGGATCGGATCAAACTGTCTTTGAACACAGTTTTGATTATTGAATGATAGACGAGCCTGTGGTTGATGAGCAGTATTGTTGGTGACGGGAGATATAGCAGCGATATGTTGAGGTTGCTGATACCTTCTTTTTTTTGGTCATCCTTGATGCACTACACTTACTTCTTGCTCATTCTTTTTTTCGAAGTTACTTCCATATTTCTTGGCACCGCTGGGAGCACTTCCTTCCTTAACCAATCTTCCTTCGCAAACTCCTTCTTCCAGATGCATCCCCATATTTACCATCTCATTAAAATCACTAGGGGAGCTTGCTACCATCCTCTCATAGAAAAATGGGCTCAGCACCTTCAAAAAGATTATGGTCATCTCCTTCTCCTCCAGAGGTGGAGTAACTTGAGCGGCTAGTTCACGCCAACGCTGGGCGTACTCCTTAAAATTATATTTTTCTTTCTGGACCATGGATCTCAGCTGGTCTCCATCTGGTGCCATGTCGACATTATATTTGTACTGTTTAATAAAAGAGTCACAGAGATCACCAAAGTTGTGGATCTTCGAACTGTCCAACCCCATATACCACTTGAGGGCTGCACAGTCAGACTATCTTGGAAATAATGTATCAACAGCTTGTCATTATCCGTATGAGTAGACATCTTTCGTGCATACATAACCAGATGACTCTGTGGGCAAGAGTTTTCCTTATACTTCTCAAAATCAGGGACTTTAAACTTTGGAGGAACCTTAACATTTGGAACCAAACACAGCTCAGAGGCACTCTTTCCGAATAGCTCTTTCCCATGAAGGGCCTTGATCTCTTTCTACATTTCTAAAAACTTGTCCTGGAAATCATCCATTCGTTCTTCCATCCCAATACTTTCACTAGGAGCAGCATGGAACACATGCTCTTCTAGGTGAAAAGGAGTAGCATTTACCACGGGTGGTGGCATAGTCCTTACAACAGTTGCGATAGGAACTTGAGAAACCGGTGGGCGGTATCCAGCTGGGGTAAAGTTAAAAGGCATCCCCCATGGGAAACTAGGAGGCATGGAATACTGAGTTTCACCTGTTGTGGGTACCAGTGGGATCAGTGCAGATACTATTTCAGAGATAACATGTTCTTGGCTGTGGCCCACTATGTGCTGACTGATTCTGCGCAGCCTTCAATGCTTCCATCATCCCATTGATCTTCTCTAAACTTTCCTTCAGTGTTGTAACCTCTTCCCGAAGTGCGCTGTTTTCCTGTTCGAGTTGATCCATTCTTTTCTTGCGACCGACTTGAGTATTGTATTGATGATTCAGCTTGTCTGAGAAGAGAAACACGAATGAGAACCTGGAATGCAAAGGAATGAAAATGCAAATGATGCGTATGATGCAACATGAACTTCAAGGAACTCGAAAGTGTATTTGTAAGAATCGTAATCAGAAACCCATTTTATTTATAATTTTTTAAAAAGTTTTTCATAATAGCCAGTACACATTCAAGGTTTATTACAATAAGCAACATAATACAAAAGGAACTAGGAATCTTGTCCACCAGACGATGACTCTCCTTTTCCACAGAGTTGTTGCGTCAGCTTGTCGATCTGTTCTTGCATACTTGCCTTATCAAGGGTAAGCTTTTCTATTTCTGCCTTCAACCTCAAAACTTCCCTTGAGTCAGTCACAGGAGGCTTGGGACGAGGATAGGGCATCATCAAGGTGAGAGCCTTTTCAAGTGCCCATGCTAGGCAAGCTTCAGTGACTGAGCAATCAGGATTTGTTGTCACGGTCATTCCTTGCCTGTTTATGCGGCCCCACGCATACACATTTCTGGTTTTCAACTCAAGATTCTCTCCTTGGTAGAGGAAAATTCTTGTCAAATCTTCCGGATCAGGTACTTCCTCCATCGGATGACCGAGTTGTTGGCGAGCAAGCACAGGGTTGTAACTAACACATCCCTTTATGCCAAGAAGAGGCACATTGGGAAAATCTCCGCAGCTATGAATCATGATAATTCCTCCATACATCGGATTGTACCATATAATGTCCGAGTGAGAGAGAGCCATGAGCTTCACGGGCCATTCTGTACCATCCTTCACATCCCAAAAAGCTGTAGACCTCGGTAGGTGCGAAGTAAACCACCTATAGAGGATAACAGCACAACTTGTAATCCGTACTTCTCCTTTCAGAACCTTCGAATGAATGGCATGGTAGGCGTCGGCCAATAAAGTAGGAACTGGATTTCTGAGCGTGAAGATTCTGATTGCATGGACATCGACGAAATCTTCAATGTTTGGAAATAGGAACAAACCATAGGCCAACAGTGCAAAAATGTTCTCGAAAACTTCAGTATTCCCCACGTTAGCTAAGTGTCGAGCTTTCTCAAACAAGAACTGAGCGGGCAAACCATCGATTCTCCCTTTGACCGTCATGTGAGTTCGGATATCGAGAAGTTTTATACGGGACGCTCTCGCAATATCCTCTTGGCTGGGTTGGAAATGACATATAATGACGCGGGCGAAGGCGTTGTTATGTAGCTGGTTGTTGTATACGCGGTACGTACAATGACGACCCAGTAACCGTTGTAATAAAATGGAAAACGCGCTACCTACAATGACGGTTATTTTAAATACCCGTTGTTGTATGTCTTTTAATAAAATAAAAAAATACAGCATTAGAACTACCTATAATGACGGTTATTTTAAAAAAACCGTTGTTGTATATCTTTTAATAAAATAAAAAAAAATTGCAGCATTAGAACAAGAACAACAGCAAGAACATCAAGAACAACAATAAGAACAAGAACAACAGTAAGAACATCAAGAACAACAATAAGAACAACAACAACAACAACAAGAACAACAACAAGAATAACAACAAGAACAAGAACAAGAATAAGAACAAGAAGAAGAAGAAGAAGAAGAAGAAGAAGAAGAAGAACAACAACAACAATAATAACAATAATAACAACAAGAACGACAACATCAATAACATCAACAACATCAACAACAACAACAACAATAATAACAATGATAACAATAATAACAACAAGAACAACAATAATAAAAAAGAACAACAAGAACAACAATAATTAAAAAAGAACACCAACAACTAACATTGCTAACTCGAGTTCTGAAATTTGGTTTAATGGAGAAATAGAGAATCGTAACTGAAAGATGATGTTTGGAGGTAGAAGATGTAGTTCGTCTAAGTTTTAGGTTTCACGTGGATCACTAATAGTAGTGTCTTGGCCGTTGATAATCACTAAATGGACGACCAAGATTTGTTTAAGGATAGTGAATAAACTCAATATGTGCGCCACCTATAATGTTGGTAATGAGAATTGAAAAAATAAGTAAAAAACCAAAAATGCTGGTGCTGGGACTTGAACCCATGACAAGACGCTACCTATAATGCCAGTTGGTTTAAATTACCCGTGGTGAAAGATCTGTCATCATTTTGAAAAAATAAGTAAAAAAAGCTACCTATTACAACGGTTGGTTTAAATACCCGTTGTGAAAGGGTCTGTCAGCATTTTAAAAAATATAGGAAAATATGATTAAAATAAATTCAGAAAAATCTAAAAACACGAAATTTAATCTAATTAGGTAAAATAAGAATTTTGAGAATTTTTATAGAATTTTTTGAGACTATGAAAACAGTAAAAAATTCATTAAAAATAGAAAAAAAAAATGAATTTGGGGTTTTGAGGTTGAAGTCCCGTAACTCTTACAGAGTAAGGGACTAATGACCGCACGATTTTTCTGCTTCAGATGCACGAAACAGATCTTAAAAAGGAGACGATTTTCCCTAAAACCGATTTTTTGAAGTGCAAGACCTAAAACTAAATTATTGGCTATAATGACGGTTGAAAAATACCAGTGGTGAAAGGTTGTGGGTATTTTGAAAAAATATGTAAAAAAACCATAAATGTTGGTGCTGAGACTTGAACCCATGACCATGCGCTACCTATAATGACGGTTGAAAGCATACCTGTGGTGAAAGGTTGTGGGTATTTTGAAAAAATATGTAAAAAAACCATAAATGTTGGTGCTGGGACTTGAACCCATGACCATGCGCTACCTATAATGACGGTTGAAAACATACCTGTGGTGAAAGGCCTCACATTTCACCACGGTTTGAATATTAACCGTCATTAAAATCCTTTTAACGAGATTAAAAAAAAGCGCGCATCTATTACAACGGTGTATAGGCAATCCATTGTAAGCCTGACGTTGTTGTTTGCGCGTTTTATAGTAGTGGGCCCTTCTGCGCCAGAGATTTGAGGTGAGTCTTTGACGGGGATGCCCAACAGAGCGGAATTCTCTTCCAACATAGGCATCAACTAGAAATCTGGGAAAATGAAACAGTGATAGATCGGGCTGTAGAGCTGAACAAGCGTCTCTAACAAACCAGCGGCCACTCGAATATGCAGCAGCGGGAGGATCCTTCCCTACTTCTCGATGAAAGCCTCAAGGTCCTTGATCTGACTTCCTAGTTCCCTTAACTGTTCAACATCAGGAACCTTGAAGGTGTACAGCAAAACTCTTTTCTTTCCGTAGTCCATCTTACGATGCCTAGCAAAACAAATTTTAAGTTCCTTGAAGGGAGAGAATGCAAGATGCAAGAATGCGATGCAGAAGAATCTCGTGGAACTCTATTATTTATAACCCTCCAGGAATATCATTAAAATAACAGTTACAACCATTAGTATCGAGATACCAAAAGGTTTATTTTCAATAGTCATTAAAATGGATTACAAAAGTTTTCACTGTCTATAATAAACCGGGCGTTTACAAATAAAAGCTGAGTCCCACGAAATCAAGAGATGGATGCTTATGAGATGTATGATTGCACCAACCACAGGTAAAGCACATAACACAAATAAGCAAGCAAACAGACACAGAGTCTTAGGTTTGAAAGGTCACGAGCGTGGAGCCAAGGTCTACCCTTCCCAAGCTATATACTAGAGGTTTATTTGTACCTACATGACAGGTTCTATAAAGTTCCCAGAGTCTACGTAAATCCTTCGGATATTATCGACCTACGTGACTAGTCTAGCTGGTTAATAATATTATCAAGATAAACTCCTCTGAGTGTAGTATTGCGTATCAACCATTTGGCCATTTGGGACTACTCCATCATAGCCATCACACTACATCCTAAAAAAGGCCAAGTGGGGGTAAAGGTAACTACGGTCCTTAGCTTCTCGGGCTCCCAGGTCGGAAAGAGTGACATCAATACGACTACTCGCATCAGACATCAATAATCCCAAAGGGGCCTCCACTGAGCGTGGTCATCATATGCCAAACTTGTTAGGACTACTCCCAACAGCCGACTATTGATTACACCACAATCCTATCATATGTGTACGCTCAAGTCCGGGTTAGGACTTATCTCACCACACAATGTAACAGCCTTGCATACAGAAAAACCCAAGCAAGCAACAAATACAAATATACAAGTATGCAATAACATAAATAAACAAGTTAGGGGAAACCCTCAAGTGTCCCCAGTGAAGTCGCCATTTCTGTCGCGGTGAGAATTGGATACCAAGCTATTGATTAACTTGGATCGCAAATCGTTTATTCACCACCAGTTTTTGATTTATCCAAGGGAAGGGAGAAATATCGAATGTCCCACAGTATGCAATGCAGATGAAAAGCTAAGAGTCTAAGGTTATGGGGTTGGTTATACCTAGGGAAGGTGTTAGCATCCTAGATATCTATAGTACTCTACAGGAACCTCTTGTTTTATCGTTACTCGCTAATTGTTATCTGTTTGCTAAGGGTTTAAGGGTAGGAAGACCTAGAGTTCTATTCCTAAGTGTGCTCGATAAGATATCACATCTTGTGCCTACATATCCTGTCGGGAGTGGAATCAGAGCACTTGTAGTTCCTCTCTGAAGGAATACTAAAGTTTGTTTGAAAATGGTCTAGGAGAAAAGATGAGTCATCATCTTAAGAAACCACCACAATTTTGAGAATGGACCTTTGCTTCATCTTAGGGGAAGGGCTCGAACTCGGATATAAAATCGACGAGTATGCCTCATACCTCTCCTAAATGGAAAAGGAATCCACATCTTGTCTGTATTGTGGGGTATGAGATTGTATGTCTCTTCTTTGAGATGATTCACATCTAATTTTCTTGTGTGGAGAATCAGGTGAGCTAAAGATGTTTGATTGTCTAATCAGATTACAGGGGACTAACTTAGGAAATCTATCCTAAAGTTGTCTAAGAAATTCTTATCTTAAAGGGTATGAAAACCTATAGGGAGGTATGAAATGCACATGCAATGCACCACGCACGATAATTCATTATTATGCATGGGATTTTCCCTTGGATATAATGCAAGCAATATTAATAAGAATGAAGCATAAAGTTATAAAGCATAAATCAGAGACGCCAATGATTAATCAAACAAAGGGGTTGAATTTTAATCGTGCACACTAGCGAAGTGGGCTAGCCTTGTGTATAGTGACCAAAGGTCGATAGCGTTGCTTAAAAGCAATCGACTTGCATGGGTGGAAAAGATGACTCGACGTTGGATCGAGAGATTTATATTTTGAAAAGGTTTCACTACGCCAAAATTCGCTTTTGGCAGTACAAAAAAGACAGCGCTTTTATTACAAAGCACTGCTATAAGTTTTGGAAAAAATTCGCTAAATAAAAGCGCTGCTAAAGGCTACCTTTAGAAAGCGCTTTCTAAAAGCGCTGCTAAAGGCCTTACATAGACACCACCTGAGAAAGCGCTTTTATAAAAGCGTTGCTAAAGGTATAACATTAGAAAGTGCTTTCTAAAAGCGCTGCTAAAGGTATAACCTTAGAAAGCGCTTTCTAAAAGCACTGCTAAATGTTAACCTTAGAAAGCGCTTTTGAAAAAGCGCTGCTAAAGGCCTTAAATTGGTCCCACATTTGAAAGCGCTGCTAAATATAGCACTTAAGAAAGCGCTTTTCAAAAGCGCTGTCTTAGGTCATTTATTGATTAAAAATTAAAAAACACCACATTTTCAGAAAAGCGCCCTAATCAATTTTTCTAATCATTTTCACTCTCGCGACTGTTCTTCCTTTCTCCTTCCTCCTTTCTTCGACCGTTATCTCTCATTTTTTTCCATTCTCTCTGCATTTTTTCCATTATCGACCGTCTGCTACTCATTTTTCGTTCGAAGAAGAAGAAGAAGCGTAAAACGAAAACGAAGAAGATGCATTCTGTATTCTTCTCCGACCGTTATCGTGCAAGTACGCATTCTTCTCTGACCGTTTTAGGTTTTCTTGAGATGTTAGAGTTTAAGTTTAGCCTATTTTCTTGAATGTTGGTTCTTGAGAGTTACTGTCATCATATTTTAGGTTCTTGAATGTTGGTTCTTGAACGAAGAAATTTTGGTTCTTGAATGTTGCTCATGTTGTATTGACTCTATGTTTTTTAGGGTTGTTGTAGTTATAAATGAACATGTTGTTGCTCACCTTGTTGCTGCTCACCTTGTTGTTACAAAAGATTATTAAAAAAACTACTTCAATAACATTAAATTTAGGAACACCCAATTCACCAACCTTTGTTACATTAGCATTCGATTTAAGAGAATTAAAATTAAGTCTAATAGCTTAAACGTAATTTTGATATGTATTTATGCTTAACATGACTAAACTATCTCTCTAAGAAAAATATTAAATATGATAAATTTATGAGCATGATTGTTTCGGGTATAGAAATTTGATAACCATATTTATGGTTATTTTATATGATTATTGTATTAAGTAAACTATGTTGTGTGTTTATTGAAAGAAAATTAGTTAATGGCATCTTTATGTAAAAATATCAATTGTTTTTTGCATTGTTTGTTAAATTGTATATATTGGTGTAGTCATGTTAAAAGCAACAGTTAGCTCAATTTCTAAGATTAATTAACATGCGTCATCATCAATCATCATAAAATAACTCAATTTCATAGGTTTCATTGTTAGCATATGGAGATGGAAGTGGTGTCAACGTGGTAATTGTAATAATACTTTTCTTATTTGTGTATGTATAGGAAATAATAGAAATATGCATAGGTTCTTGAGGGTTCATATGTTGTAACACACATGTTGGTTCTAGAAAACATTATTGGAATGAGATATTTGTTGAAAATATAAAATACAACACAACTTAGATTGAAGAATTTTGAGGCATAGGATTGAGTCAATATATATTATGTAGAATTCTTGAATAAATTACTATTGGAATTTGGCATAGGATATATCTTGTTGAAGAGACATTGAAAAGTGAAAAGTTGGATTGATATTGATAGTATGATTGTTTTACAGGTGCAGAGTGAAAGTCTGATCGTTGGAGGAATCTTACATTGTGTGGGTCCAGAACTTGATTATTTCTCTACAGGTAATTAGTTGTTCTTTTGCTATAGTTGCGTGAATAATTAATGTTTTTGTTTAGCTTAATTAGTAAAACCATTTGAATGAACTGCTTTGAATGAACTGCTATGATGGATGAGCATTGCTTGCAATGATTGGGAACTAACTTATTGAATTTGCTATATATAGGGGTTACTTGTCATCAAAATGTGAAAGTAGGATCGTTTCCCTACAGGTAAATATTTTTTATTTTGTTTTTATTTAGCTTAATTAGTATAACTATGGATAAGAAATGGATGTCTTCAAGTCGATTGTCGAAAGAGTACGAGAATGGGGTATCAGAATTCGTTAAGTTTGCTTTTACGCACGCCGAGGACCCCAGTCGAATGATATGTCCTTGCTTGGGTTGCTGTTTTGGGAGTCAGGTTGACACGGTTCAGTTGGCATCGCATTTAAAGAGGCGTGGAATTGATAGAAGTTATACATGTTGGAATTTGCATGGTGAGAAAATTAACGGGAATGTTGAACCGGGGGATAATACGACCTATGCTTCAAACGACAATGGCACAGATACATACGATTATGATCGAGTCAAAGAGATTGCAGAAGCTCTTGAAGAAGATCTTAAGGATTGTCCCAAAATTTTTGAGAGGTTGGTAAGCGATGCAGAGAAACCGTTGTATAATGGTTGCACTAAATTCACAAGATTGTTTGCGGTATTAAAGTTGTACAACTTAAAGGCGGGCAATGGATAGTCGGATAAAAATTTCACAGAGTTATTGGCCCTTATGAAAGATATGCTTCCAGAGGATAATGTTCTTCCCAATCGAACATATGAGGCCAAAAAGATGTTGTGCTCTATTGGCATGAGGTATGATAAGATACATGCATGTCCAAACGATTGCGTTTTGTTTCGAAATGAGTATGCATCATTAAATGAGTGTCCTAAATGCAGTGTCTCTCGATATAAGAAAAAGTTGTCTCCAGCAATAGTCTTATGGTATTTTCCTATAATTCCAAGATTTAGACGCATGTTTCGTAGTGAGACCGATTCAAGACACTTGACTTGGCATGCAGATGAAAGAATTATTGATGGAAAGTTTCGACATCCGGCAGATTCACCACAGTGGATGAAAATTGATGATGATTATCCTGAATTTGGAAAAGAAGCAAGAAACCTTTGCTTAGCATTATCTACTGATGGAATGAACCCACACGGTCTTCAAAGTATCCCACATAGCACTTGGCCTATGATCATTATGATTTATAACCTACCTCCATGGCTATGTATGAAGCGTAAGTACATGATGTTATCTATGTTAATTTCTGGGCCTAGACAACCAGGGAATGACATAGACGTATACTTGGCACCCTTAATCGAAGATTTAAAGTTTTTGTGGGAGAACGGTGTGGACCAGCTTATATGAGATGGATGTACCCTGCTGAACGTTATATGAAAATATTAAAAGGATATGTGAAAAACCGAAGTCGACCAGAGGGTTGTATTGCCGAACGATACATTGTTGAAGAAGCGATTGAGTTTTGTACTGAATATCTGTCTAATGTACAATCAATTGGACTCCCCAAATCTCATATTGTCGAAAAAAAGAAGGAAAAAAGTTAATTGGAAATGAAGTTGTGACAGTATCAAGGTTCGAACTGGATCAAGTGCATTTGTATGTTCTGCACAATGAGAATAAGGTTGAACCGTATGTTGAAATGCACAAGGATGTTCTCCGAGGTTTAAATCCGAATAGAAATGAGAATTGGATAGTACGAGAGCACAATCGAAGTTTCATACATTGGCTTAAGGATCATATTTATTCAAAGTATTATTCAGATCCAGCTTCAATAACAGAAAGGTTGAGATGTTTAGCATATGGTCCAAGTTTGGTTGTGTTTTCTTATAGCGCATATGCAATTAATGGATACACATTTTATACCAAAGAACAAGATGATAAAAGTACTATGCAAAATAGTGGTGTCACCGTGGTAGCTGAAGCAATGCACATTTCAAGTGTGAAGGACTTAAACCCCAAATTTGCAAATCTGTCATATTTTGGGGTTATCGAGCGCATTTGGGTGTTTGATTATGAGAATTTTCAGATTCCTATATTTCGTTGCAAGTGGGTTGAAAATAATAATGGCATACGAATGGATAAGTCAGGATTTTTGCAAGTGGATCTTAATAGGGTAGGGTACAAAGATGAGCCTTTTATTCTAGCCTCTCAAGCTAAACAAGTGTTCTATGTCACTGATCTGACAAGTACAAAATGGTCTATAGTGCTTTTATCTAACAAAGTAATTGATGAAAACATCAGAGATCAAGGTGATATTGATGTTGATATTGAATCATTTACTAGAAATGATCAAGATGAAAATATCATAGCGAATGAATCATATACTAGAAATGATCATAATGAGGGTATTTGGATCAATCCAACCGTCCATGTTGTTAAGAGACGGGTAGAACATATTCCAACCAAGAAAAGAAAGAGACGTTAGTGAAAAAGGTACTAGTTATAAAATTATAGCTTATATCATTCAATAATATTAAATAGTTGTCATGTTATATATATATATATTCAATGGATTATGGATTATGGATTTTTATATTTGTCATTTAATTTTTGTTTTTTTCTTTCTTACAGGTCAAATGGCTAGTAACCAGGAAGACTCACACGAGACACATGATACAAATGAAGCTCAGAATGTAGAAAGTGAAATTAAACGAGGAATAACTATTATGAAGTCAATCATCCGTGCAAGAGATAAAGGGATCAAATTTGATGTACATTGGAGTGATGAAAACCAACTAATTGAGCCAAACGGTTCAATGTTGACTAGTTACATAGGTTCCCTTGTTCATTAGCACATTCCAATCACCAGTGATAATTGGAGGAATCAATTGTTGCAAGCCGGTAAAGATAAAATATGGACTGAGATACATGTACTTACCAAATATGATTGATGTTATTAGATTTTTGTTGACGATTAAGTCTTTAATTTACTTATACTAACACACTCTATGTGTATGTTTTTTCATAGAGGTCTTTTAATATTGATGAAAGCCGAAAAAAGTATTGTCTTCAATTGGCCGGAAAAAGACACAGAGGGTTTCGAACTATGTTATCAAACAAATATCTTAGGGATGAGAAAATTTTTTTGTTGAAGCAGAACTTCCACAGTTGTATGCAGACTTGATTACACCTGAAGAATGGGGCACTTTTGTAGCCAAACGAAAAACCGAAAAATTCAATGTAATGTTAATTTGTCATGTCTATTAATTGTATTATATACTTGTTGCATTAGTTTGTTCTGATATGACTTAAACTTGTTTATCCAGGAATTGAGTGCCATTAATCGCAAAAAAGCATCAAAACCCGCGTATCCATACAGAAAAGGGCGTTTGGGATATGCACGCTTACAGCAAAAAATGGTAAGTATATATAAATGCTATGATTTTATTAATTGTATTATTGTGTTATAATTGATGATCTTATTATTTATTTAAATATGTAGTTAGAAGAGACGAAAAGTGAAGAAACATCACTTCCGGATCATGTTTTGTGGAGGGAAGCTCGTGTGGGCAAGGATGGAGTTGTTAGGGAAGATGTTCAGCATGTTTATGACGAATGTGTAAGTATAACATTATGTCTTTAAGTTAATCGAAATTTTATTAAAATATAATTAATTTTTAATCCCCACTAATAATTTTCGATATGTCAATGAATTTCAGGAGACTCTATCTAAATCCTTAACCACAGGTGAGGAGGATTGCAGGAGCATACTTAGTCGAGTACTAAATGTTCCTGAGTATTCTGGTCGGGTGAGGGGTAAAGGATTTGGTGTGACTCCATCTTCCTTGTATAAGTATCCAAAGAGAAAAAATCCTAGCAATCAAGAAGTGATGCAATCGTTGGAGGAATTAAAAGCGCAAGTCCGTGAATTGCAAAAGGATAAAGAGAGATATGAGGCGGAAAAGCGCGGTTCAGAGTTGAAAGATACTAGTGACAAAGCTAGTATTAATTGTCAAAAGAAAATTCCCGAGGTAATTATATATGTTATTATGAAATTAAATTAGCCCATTCATTTTAATTGACATATATACACATTAACAGTAACATATTTATTATTGGTTTAGGGCATTTCATCTTGTCAGCTGTATTTATCGTCACCGACTTATCGCATAGTTGGCAAGGGAAAAGTGCATAACACTTTGGGAGATTTACTTCACCATAAACCGCTACCTGATGGATATCTGAAAGTATCGGTTAATATTGCATTAGAGTTGGATGCGTTGCTACCGATACCTGACGTTGTTTCAGAGACAACATTGTTGCGGGATGCAATAGGATCGTTTGTTGCATGGCCGTCAGACCTCATTTTCATAGATGACGAGGTATGTTGAAAACCATTATGAATCTTTTAGTATTCAAATATCAATTCTGAACCATTATGAAAATCATTCTGAACCATTACGTACATTTTTTTTACATGGTAATGTTAGACTCCTACAAAACCCGCATCTAAGGATAAAGGGATTTTTCCGCACAACGAGTCTGTTGCATCACAAAAAGAGGTACATTGAAAGTGTTATTCTATGATCCGAATTCAAAAGCTTCATGATTTTATACTTTACCTAACTTATATGATTTTTAGGTTCCTACTCAAGTTTCACAACAAGCCAGCAAGAAAAGAGCTCCTACAAAGACCGGGCAGGCAAAAAGAGCTCTTACACCTCGCTTTCGGATGTGTCTTGAAACACTTGTGGCAACATCATATTTGATGGATGGTGCTATTCGTCAAATAGACATGGACGAAGGTGTTTTTTGTTTTCCTCATTCCGAAACAATTGCAAAAGAGGACATGGAACAGATTTTTTGGCATCTTGAATTAGGCATCGGTGTTATGCATTCATACATCTGGTACTCCGATCAATCTATTATTTAATTAGTTGAACAATTTATTTACACATTTCAATGAAAATAGTCTAATGTTTATTATGTTTTTATTTAAGGTGCTTGTATGACAAATTGATGCGCGGGAATCAATTGTCAAACAGATTCTATTTCTTGTCTTGCGCCCGTGTCAATGCACCGACAATTGCTATTGATCCAAATTCAGTAAGAGATCACTTACTCGAGAGATTTATGGCCAGCAGTACAGAAAGTTTGTATCTTTTACCGTATAATACTGGAAACGGGTAAGATTTTCATTCTAATTTCATTCTAATCTTTGTATCTTTTGCGTAGAAATTATCCATTTAAACTTTTGTTATATTTTATAGTGGACACTGGTTGTTGGTTGCTATTAATCCTACAAGAGATAACCGCAGTCTATACCATTACGCTGGCAAGGACACTACACATAGAAAAACAAATAAGAATTAATATATAGTTGCCTTGTGTTATCAAGTAGCATCACTATTATACCTCCACTTTGATCCATGTAATGTTGGTTGCTTTAGACCGTGATACTCGAGCTTCTCTTTGTGCTCGGTATACTAGTATTGTTCTATAAAAGAAAAACGTAAATTTAGAACAATCTCACAGAAATAATTAAATATACAAATACACACGAATATTTAGAACAATCTCACTTACGTATCAACCAAATCCTTCATATTCTGATATGTTATCTCACTTACTTATCGGATATTTCATATAATTTATTATTTTAAACTAAATCATACATATTGTGTTTTGTTATGTAGTACTTTGATGAATACATGTGTACTCATTGCACGAAAGATAAATTGGAAGAAATCAAGGAGGAATTGTGTGAATACCTTATTGAGAAAAGAATCATATAAGGTATGGAAGTTGGTGTGTAGTTATGGAGTGTAATTGTATAGTTTTGGAAGTTGTTATATATTAGGAGATCTTTAGAAGTTAAAGGATTAGAATGGTTTAATTATGTGAATGGTTTATGGATTAGAATAGTTTAATTATGTGAATGGTTTATGGATTAGAATGGTTTAATTATGGAAATGGTTTATGTGAATGGTTTATGTGAATAGTTTATGGATTAGAATGGTTTAAGTATTATGTGAATGGTTTATGGATTAGACTGGTTTAATTATGAAAATGGTTAATGGAAATGGCCTAAAATGCGAATCATGGATTAGAATGGTTTATGTGATTTATATGGATTAGAAATGGTTAATGGAAATGGCATAAAATGTGAAGGAAAATATACAGGTTTCTGTATAAAAAAGAAGGAAAATGTGATTTTAAAAAAAAATCATTAAAAAAAAAGTGAAGAAAAGAAAGCGCTTTTAAGAAAAAGCGTTGCCTATAGTGAAAATAAAAAATAAAAAAGAAAGCGCTTTCAATTAAAAGCGCTGCCTAAAGGTGAAAATAAAAAATAAATTAGACAGCGCTTTCAAAAGCGCTGTCTAAAGGGGGACAATAGAAAGCGCTTTTTCCTGAGAAAGCGCTGCCTAAAGATGCCAATAGAAAACATAAAAGGATAGAAAAAGCGCTGCTAAAGTCCCACTTTAGAAAACGCTTTTTTAGTTAAAAGCGTTGCTAAAGGCCTACTTTAGAAAGCGCTTTTAAAGGTAAAGTGCTGCCTAAAGTAGGCCTTTCGCAGCGCTTTCTCATAAAAAAAAAAAGCGCTGTCTTTACCTACGGCAGCGCCACCTTAGGCAGTGCTTTTAAGCGCTGTTAAAGGCCAAAAAAAGCGTTGTCTTTTCCTTTCTTTGGCGTAGTGTTTAGAACAAGATCAAGACGAATAAGTAAAGTGCTTGCACCAAGCGAGAAAAGATTAATCATAAACGCTTAATAAGAGACTGACTTAGGAGAACCTACTTACAAAGGGTTTATATATTATTATAAAAAAGAAGTTATATTTATTTTAAAAGGGGTTTATTTTATTATTTTAAAAGAAAGCTTATTAAATTAAATTTTATTATTTTTAGAAAATTTATATTTTATTATTAAAAAAATCATAGTTTAACGTAAAAGAAGGGGTATTTAAATAAAAAGTTATATTACTATATAGAAAAAAAAAGGTTATATTTTTTTATTAAAAGGTTATATTAATATATAAAAAAAAAGGTATATTTTTTAGTATATGAAAAAAGAGTTATATATTTTTTATTATAAATTTGAAGAGGTTATATTTAGAGTGGTTAATTAGAAAAATTTTATATTCAAATTAAAAGAAGTATGATTTTGAAAAAACTGTTTTAAAAAGAAGTTGTTTTATATATAAAACATTAAAAGACTTATTTATTTTAGGCTTAATACGCTTTTTGGTCCCGTATCTTAACCTCGAGGTTCATTTTGGTCCCTTAACTTTTAAAAGGTCTATATTGATCCCTTAACTCTTCAAAACGTTTCAAATTAGTCCTTTTTGTCTAATTAGCGACGAATTTAGCGACTGATTTTTGAATTTTTCCGTCGCTAATAAGACAAAAAGGACTAATATGGAACATTTTGAAGAGTTAAGGGACCAATATGGACCTTTTTAAAGTTAAAGGACCAAAATGAACCTTGAGGTTAAGAGACGGGACCAAAAAGGGTATTTTGCCTTTATTTTATTATTATTTTTTTAAAGCATTGGTTTAATATGAAATAAGTTAAAAATAAATAAAGAAGGATCAATTAAAAAAGGAAACTGGCGTTCGCAAGGGAGAGAGGGTCCATCATGGACCCTCAGATCTCAACCGTATGATGCAAATGAGGTGTGATCCAGCGTATAAAGTGTGAGGGTATGTTGTACCCCAAATTTTACCCCTTAGATGTCATAACATCTTGCACTTGCATTTCGGCTTCAATCATCTATGCATTGTTAACTAACCCACTTCTTCTTGCAGGTTTGTTTCTTTTGTATTGAAAACTAGGGTTTACACAAGAAAGAGGACAAGAATAATAAACCAAGTTCTCATGTGTTTCAAGGTCTTCTAAGACTATTCTCTGGCTCCATACAATCATCACAAGTGTTCACTAGTTTGGGTGAGATTCTTCTGAGAAGTCATCTGTGCAAGAAGCCAACTGAGACTCCAATGTTTCAACCATTGTTGTTCTTAAAGACAAATCATGAAGTTCTCAAATCACCTTCCAGGATCTCAAGACATTGGATCAAATTAAGTCAACAAGAGACTATCTGACCAAGGTTGTGGAATTAGGGTTTTAACCTGAAGAATCACTGAAGAGGTTTTGTTATGATCAGTCAAGATTTGATTGGTTCATCAACCAATTGAACTTACCCACATTCAAGAGGTCTTGTTCAACAATAAATCAATTTCATCTGGCTTTCATCACTAGTACAAAGAGTCACAAGTTCATCTTGCCCTCAAACTAGGGTTTTGTCAAGACAAGTTAGCCATTGCCTTTGACTTTTGATCAAGGCATGTTCCCAGGCTTTGAGACATAGTTCCATATGTTCATAAACATCCTTAGAGGCCATCTTTGGACCTTGGAAGAGATCGAAGAAGCAAGATCCTCAAAGATTATCCAGTGGAATTCCTGAAGAAATTAGGGTTTTGACTGACAAAGTCAAGCCTCTGACTTTGATGTTATTGGCCCAGAATGAGGTATTCAAGTCACACTCCATCTTAACATGTTCAATCCATGAATGAGAGCATGAGAGATCACCATTTGAAAGATTTCTTGCAAGAAGGGCAAGGTTTTGTTCTTAAAATCTTCTAAGTAAGGAAGAATTCACTTCTTGTGCAAAATTGGAAAGGTCATAACTTTCAAACCACACATCCAAATGTGGTGATCCAAAGCTCAAATTCAAGCTCTCATCTTGAAATTCAAAACATATTAGAGGACCCTTCTCAAGTTAATGCTTGGTTTTTAATCTACAAGGCTTGGAAGTTCAAAACACTTAAGGACTTAGTGAAATTTCACTATATTTTGCCTTGAAAATCAGCTGACTTCATCTCCATTTTTCACCAAGATCCCTTTTGATCCAGAACTTGGGGTGAACATGAAAGTTTTAGAGGACATTTAGGGCTTTCCAAAAAGTACTTGAACTCCCCAATCCATGGAGGAAGCTGAGAGTTTCGAAGAGGAGAAGTTTGAGGTCCATTTCTTAATTTTCAAGTTACCAACTTATGCATAATGATGCATAATCACTTTTAATCACCAAATGCCTCACTATTTTGATGTTTAGAGGCAAGATTAACATGCTCCAAACCTCTGCCACGATTTTTATCAAGTTGTATCATTAAAATAACATGGTTTAATCAACTTGGTGCAACTTGACACAAGGTGGGAGAAACTTTTCAACAAAGCATGACAGCTCACTTTTCTCCTTGTAACTTGGACTCTGACCCAATTAAATCAGTCCACAATCAAGCCAGAGTCTAGAACTAGAGCCTTTGAAAACTCATTGCTCAGTAGCCAGCTCACTTGTGAGGGAAACTTAAAGAAAGGGCAAATTTGGCAAGTTTCAATTTCTGACCATACCATTTGCCCTCAACCTTTCCTATAAATAGGGCATTGTTCTACACTCCAAAACACACCAGATTCACCCCAAAAGAAGGCTGAATACTCTCCACATCCTCCCATCCATATGCTCTTGCAAATATGCAAGAACACTCCAAACATCCATTTCACTCGTGTATTTCCTCTCTTACTCTACAAACCATCTCTAAGCATGGTATAGAGAAGCTTCAAACACTTAAACCCTAACTGTAACACTCATACCACCATCTGCCATTTTTGAGCTTCAACTTGCACAAAGGATCGGGTTGCATTGTTCAAACACTTTCTAAAGCTTCTAAGCATCTGCATCTTCTCTCCAAGGATCAACAAGGTCTTAGAAGGTGGTTTTTCTCATCTGCAAGCACTATAGAAGAAGCCTTGGACTTTCTCCAAGAGGTAAGGATTCTGAACTTTCAAACCTCATGTACATGCATAGTCCTGTTGCTTTTTGAATGCAAAGATGTAGTGTGTTTAGTACTTAATGATTCTGGATGAGAGGGTGCTATGTTTGGTTGAAAACTTGCATGATATAACATGTTGAAATTTCATGATGTTGCACTGTTGGCTGAGGTTTTATGAATCATGTAATGGTTGTTAATGAAAACTAAAGACATATTCGTGTTCCTGGGAGTTTTTACTCCAATTTTGATTTTTGTTTCATCTGATTTGGTTGAGGGACAAGTAAGATGTGTTGGCTGGAAAATCTGGCCATGTTTGTGTTGTTAGGGCACGAGAGAAGAGGGAACGAGGGAAGAAGAAGAAGTTGGTGGCTCCCAGTCAGCCCAACGTGGCACTGAGGTGGCCATTTGGGTTGGGTTTTAAAATAAAAATAATTGAAGGCAATATATGTTTGGATGAGAGCGTAGCACCGCTGGTCCATGGAGGAGGTTTGTGTGTATTGGCAAGCGAAGGGTCTGGGGTTTGAATCCACCTCGCCCCAGACCTTTTCCTTTTTATTTTTCCCATCTTTTACACTTGTTTTGTTATTTTATTATGTGCTTGCATCCTATGTTCACAACGCGCTCTTGGTTCAGTTGGCAAGGCTTTTGAGCCCTAAGCCCCATGTACCTTGTTTTCAAATGTTCATAACTTGCTCATTTTCACTCTTTTTGAACCATTCTTTTTGCAAAATGTTCCTTGAGATGTCTATTTTCTGATTGTGAAAATAAATTGGTGAAAATAATTATTTTTGAAACATTTATTAATGTTGAAAGTAAAAGAATTTTTTAGGGTTTCATAAAAACATATTGATCTCTCTTGATTTCTTTGCCATGATTTCTTGTCCATATTGATAAAATGAGACCTAATACATGTTGTTCAAACCTTGTATGATGTTGTGACATTATGTGCCTTTGTTTCACCTTAAATCCTTGATGTTTAATGTGTTATTACATGTAAATATCCTTTGAAATACCATGAGATCTCTTTAGATCATTTGTCTTGTAACATGAGTTTGTTTGATCAAATATGTGACATGTTTATGTCTTGAAACTTGAATGCCATGTTTGAACCACCTTTGAGTGTTTAATGTCTTGAATTTGTCACCCTTGAATGCATGAATTTTAAGATATTGTCACATTCTTTTGTTTACCTGTACCACCTATGTTTACTAAACATTTGCACATGTGCTCCCCATGAAGTGTTTTGGTTATCACCATGCTTTTGTTTTCATCTTGTTTATGATATTTGTTTATCTTGAGAACTTCATTAAGTCTCCCCCAAGTGAGGCTAGCTTTTTTAGCTCTCCTCCTTAACCCTCATTATTCCCCTCCTTCCAAAGGAAAGACTCTCTATTGACTTCATTATCATAGATAACTCATTTACCATCTTGGCCTCTTTAGAGCCTCTTCTCCCTTTAACCTCATTAGGTTCCCCTTTTGTGAGCACTATCCTCATAGTTGCTCACTTCTTTTCTTGGCCTCCTTAGAGCCACTTACCTCATGACTTAGGTTCCACCTAGAGTTCTTCAACTCTATGTGAGCATCATCATTATGATGTCCCTTTTCCCTTTGGCCTTGTTAGAGCCATTTACCTCTTAACTTAGAAATAGGCTAGAGTTCTTCAACTATATGTGATTCTCATCATCATGAGTATTCACTTACCCTTACAACTTAGACTTAGAGAGTTCTTTAACTCTACATGAGTACCACACTCATCCCCCTTGGAACTTTGGCCATAGTCAATGGTTCCTCACCCTTAGTTTGGTGAACTATGGTTGCTCTGATTCTTTAGTCAGGATACGTAGGCACAAGATGCGACATCTTGGCGAGCATACTTAGTATATACCCCTAAGTCTTTGCCTTAGTATAGATTCCTTAGCAATCAAACATGACATAACACACATACAAACAAGAGGCTCCTGTAGAATACTACCGATACTTAGGGTGCTAATACCTTCCCTTAGTATAACCAACCCCCAAACCCCGATCTCTTAGCTGTGTCTTCACATGGCGCAAAAGGGTTTTCTTTCGATCTTTACACTTTCCTTTGGATAAATCAAAGCTCGGTGGTGAATTTCAAAGTTTTTTGATTCAAGTTAATTAATAGCTTGACATCCGATCCTCACCGCAACAGAAATGGCGACTTCACTGGGGAGATAAATTGAGGGTTAAGCCCACCTTGTTTGTGCTTGTGTGTTATTTATGTTTTTGCTCGCCTATATGTTTGTACATATCTGTATATCTGTATACCTGTTTTGTTGGATTCTTCTATTTGGCATGGTGTAACTATTGAGTGGTGAGATAAGTCCTAGCCCGGACTTGAGTGTGTAGCGCGCGATTTTTGTCGGTGACGTGACTACCTTATCGCGGAAATTTGGGTTTTCTCCTCGATGAAGAGGAGGGGGGTGCTACTTTCTGATTTCTTATTTATCCCGTGAAGCTGGAAGGGAAAAGGTAGCTATCTAAAACTAACCTTGCACGCGAATGTTTAACTGAACAAACGCTAAGAGAGATTCAGGGAGTCCGGGGTCAGGTTATACAATGGGGAGTTGTCAATTACCCATCCTATATGTGGTTATCCACAGGTTGTTAGTTTCAGGTTTCGCTTTGTACTTGATGGTGTTTATCCGTTAATGGGTTGGGAAAGTTTCTTGGGAAGTATGAGAGAGTGAGTGAGTTTATGTTAATGTTCGGGTTTTTCTGATGTTTTTGGTAAGGTACTGGACCTAAGTTTTGATTAGTTTGAAGGTGCTGGACCTAGAGTTTTTGATTAGTATGCTCGCTAAGATTTCGCAATCTTATGCCTACGTATTCCCGTTTAAAAGAAACAGGGAAATAAAAGCAATCGTAGTTCCTACTATTCTAAGGGAGGAAAAAGATATTTTGGTGTCTTGTTCAAAGCCCAAGATTGAAGCTAAAGGAGTATTTGTGTCTTGTTCAAAGCCCAAGATTAAAGCTACACTAGTGCAAAATGACGAATATAATTTTAAAATTTATACCCATTATACGGAAAACGGATGCAAATAAGAAATTTGGTGGCAAATTTGTAAATAAAATTTCTTTTTAAGTATTAGCACGTGACAATAGACACCTTATTTTAAAAAAAGGGTGTAAATTAAAAATATTATCATTATAAATTAAAATCATTATTATAGTCAAATCTCTATTACTCCCGTTAAAGATAAAACGAATGTAAATTTAGATTGGCTGAAAAAAATTATTTATTATAATAATTCTAAATATTAATCTTAAACACATTAATAAGTCACAACATATTTTATTAAGTGTTTATTGGATAAGTAAGTGAATTAATAAATATAAATTTATTAAATTAATATTATATAAATAAAATAATAAAAAAACGCATATCAAATATTGCATCAATCAAAACTTTTTTTCTAAAACTCTATATCTCTAAACCCATTCTCTCTTAAACCCCATTTCTCAAAACCCATTGTCTCTACAATCCCCATCTTCTTCCTCTCATCGCACGTCAGATCCCAGATGGAAAATCTATCAAAACACAACCTTTCTCATGTGTACATACAGCATACAAAACAACGCGGTTGCAACTAAAATGGCGGTGAAACCTATCGAATGAAAAGCCACCGCCTAAATAATGTGTTCTCAATTTCTTTTTTATTCAACTACATATCACTTTGGGTACATATATGAATAACTATTCCTCTAGGAATTTTGCAGAGTAATTGGAGCTGTAGGATTCATGAATCAGCATCCAGAAATTCCAAAAGACTTTGATCCAGGGTGGACTTCTTTGATTGAGATCTGTTGGCACAGGTGTGCATTCTCATCTCATTGTTAAACTTTGTACTTATAATCGTTTTCCGCATAGCTCTGAATAAAACATGAATTGACATTTTGATTTTTGTAAACAAGGTGTTTTTTGAAATGCCACATTGAGTTTACTTATGTTGATTTTGCTTTTTTGTTTTGTTTTGTTTTTGTTTTGTAGTTTATCTTGTTTCAGTTGATTCCTATATGAACTTGCAGGTACAATTCTAGATACACTCCTTGATGTGGCTTTTATGACAATTCTTTTTTATTGGTACTTCTTGGGCTTTGTTGCTACAACTACAACATTTTTTTTTAAATATTTGTGAACTTCTGTGTAGTTATAAGTTGTTTAGTGTTGGAAACAATTGTAGGCTTGAATTTAAATTATGTTATTTGTTTGACCACAGGTTATGTGTTTACGATATTGGCTTGTTTGATAGACATCATTTTTGTTTAGGTAGACCATATTTCTATATGTTTGAGTGTCAAATACTTGAGTGACTTATTTAGTTGTATCAACTTTAATTATGATGGACAATATGTATATCCTATAGTATAGAACGGACATGAATCATTAGTTTTGTTTACTATTTTATGGATACCCTGTATTTCTATATGTTTGAGTGCCAATACTTCGACAAGTGCGCTAGGACACTGATGAAAATTGGTAACCAAATCTTGCTTCTTTGATTGATAATGATGTAAATCTCATATCATAAACAAGTATGGATGTGTATTCCGATTCCAAATTCATTGCCGCTCTTTGTTGATTAACAAGGTTTTATGTGTTTCTTTGTTACTTTTAACTTGTTGCTTCTTTATATTACTTAATCTTGCCTTTGCATTCTTGTTTACGGAGAATCACATTATGAGTGTATTTTGTTTTCTAGTTCTAGTTTTATGATTTTATACAATTATAGTTTTTACATAATTTAGTTTTATTGGTTATATAGGCCTCAATCTGCAATTTTGATATGAATATAAATTTGTTTTTGTTCTGTTTGTTACAGTTTGACTGGATTTATTATGTTATTTCTTAAATTCTATCTAATCCAGAAAACACTGTTAGAATTATGTTAAAATCTGTTAGTTGTGAAGTTAACACTGTTAGAATTATTTAAAATCTGTTAGTGTCATTAGTTATAGTTAGGTTATTGTTAGTTATATCAAGAGGAAGTCTTTGTGTGGTGAAATAAGATCCTTGGATGGAGAAGAGGGTCTACTAATTCATGCAATTATGTCCATCATATCAATTATAGAATTAGAACTGCCCAATTATAAAATTAGAACCGACCAGTTACGAGAAGGTATTATTCTGATTCTTTCTCATAAAGATTATTTCAAATGGTGCTATTTTTTGTATGGATTTAAAGTATGTTTCAAATGACAATATGGAACTGAGTAGGCATGTGCTTTGTAATATCTTGTGTTTTGTCTAACAATTATTAAGTTGTATTTGTAAATTTTTGATACATTGCTTGTGCAGTATTTTGACTGATCTCGAACTGTTTTAATTGTTATTATAAGGTTATAATTCAGTTGGTTCGTAGCTTGGATATAACCAAGGTCCCTGCTGCCCGTGCAATGATTGTCTGGTTGTTAGGGGAGTATGGTTCTTTGGGTGAGATAATTCCAAGGATGTTGAGTACACTACTCAAGTATCTTGCTTGGTGTTTTACTTCAGAGGGATTAGAAACTAAGCTTCAGATTCTTAATACGATAACAAAGGTATATCATTAAGTTCCTTTTGCATTTTTTTTTTACAAAAAAAAAGTGGCTCTTATTAAGTTGTTGCTTATGGATTGATTAATATAATAACCGGTAAAAATGTATTCTACTAGTTTTTTATTTTTCTTTAGTGGAACTTTTTCGAGACTTGATGTGAATAGCTGTCAACTGTGACAAAATATAGCTAAATCCTGCTTGAGAATAGCTGTCAAGGTCCCCAATTAGATAATTTGGTTGTTTAGAGAAGTGCTTGTAAACTGAAAATCTATTTTATTTAGCGAATAGCTTATGTTTTGCAGCTGTTTTAACTTCAGAAAGTATTAGCTGCTTTGCTTAATGGATTTGTCCTGGTGTGAATATTGTAGTATTTTTCTTTTGAATTTTGTTTGCTTTTTAAGAAATACGAATGATGCAGCACCCGAAGCAAGAAAAAAAAAAACAAAATGCATCAAAAGTGGAAGTAATCAATGCATCAACGCTCTCCTGTTCCACTGTACAACAGCCAAATGAACCAAATGAAAATGATCAATTTAGAGCCTATAGATGACTTCCATAAATGTGGCATAAACTTGCGTATGTGTTAATGGTGTGAGCATTTTGCTTAAGATCCTAGTGTTGGAGCATCTGACATTTATAGGATGTCTCCAGTTCAAATATGTAATATGTGTTTATGCCTCTATTAGCATGTCTCATAATTTTACCTCCCCATCCAATATATGCCGGATTGTTAGCCACATAATCATTTTAAACTGTTCTTTTAGTGATAATGATAAAGTTAAATAAATTTCATTGATATTTGATCTTGAATGTCATAGTTCTCAGTGTCTTATGTCTTCATAGATATCTTTAATCTTTCTTCCATTAATTCTAGGACGTTCTTCACAATCCCATGCTTTCACTTTTACAGTCTCATACTCACATCTTATTACTTTTATAGGTCTACATGTGGCATTTTCACTTTCCACTATACTCTTGCACCTTCTACTTGGATTTTCTGTTTGGCCCAATAAATAATTTTAAAATAAATTAGTGATATCTTTGTGTCCATGATTGAAAGTCAGTGAGACTTGTAAAGTTGATGTTTTTAGAAGTGAGTAGAGTAGATTGTTAAGAAGGTAATCATTTATAATAGTTGAGTGCTCTTAGCTTACATTCGGATGCAGAGTGATCTATTTCCATGATGTATATCTCTTTGCACTTGAGTGTCTGGTTGATGTATATCATATCACTGTATTCTATATTGTCTGGTCAAATTTTATGTACTGTTAAATGTATCTATGTAAGACCGTATAATGAGCTAATGACCCATGTTAGAATTTGGAACTTTAGTTCATGACTCCTGGATTTTATATACATGTACATTGAAAGAAATGAGTTCATGATTTGCATGATTTTTGTCCTCAACTTTTGCTGTCCATTAAAGGAGAAGATAGTCAGACCTTGAGAAAAATTTGGACTTGTATTATTGAATTGGTTGAGCGTGATCTGACCTACGATATTCGTGATTGTTCGCGTTTCTTGAAGAAACTTCTCTTGAGAAATTTGGAATCTCTTAATGTGGAAGAGGAAAATGGCGAATCACTAAAGAAGGACAAGTCTTGTGTACTTGCAGAATGTATATTTGGTGGACAGACAAAAACTGTGACAACTATGAAAACTGCCTTACAAGTAAGTCAGTTTAAAAACCAGTAAATTTGATAGAGTTCTGCCAACAATCAATACTAAATGCGGGACTATTCTTCTCTCTTTCTTAAAATGAGTTAATTTTGTATGAATATCTAACTAATTTAGATAACAGTAGCTAGTAAGTTTTTTCTTCACTTTTATCACAAAAGTACATTAAGCCTACGGCATAGTGTGTCTTTTGTTGTCATATGCACGAGTTTTTTGTTGATGAAAATCACCCACTGACTAACGACATATAAAGTATAATAACATAATAATATATAACTATGAGATTTCTTAGATCCTCTTGAAACTTTGATGAAATTCTATAGTATTATCTAATGAACTTTTATATATTCATAAATTAACCTATATCTTTAAATATATGAATCATTCTAAGCTTGTTAAATTTCTTTGGCTGGACTTGTTACAATTTAGAGGTGTAATTAATAAGATCTGCACTTGTGACTGTTTTCACAGTTATGTTGTTTCACTAACATATTCTTTTAAACAATCACAAGAAAATCAACCAAAAACCCAAGGTTATATCCCACATCATTATAAAGATAATATAGAAAGTATTTAATCTAAAATAGTCTTTTCGAAGATCAAATTTAGTAGATCATATTTCTATTTGGTGTGTGGCATTGCATGTCAATTTTAAGCGCATGCTGCTCCATGTAGTGTTGAATGTGAAGTAAATATTATTTTATGTGACTTTTGTCATGGTGGTATATCTTTCCATTTCCGTTTGTTTGTAATAGGAGTAGACATCATTATGAAGGGTTATATCTCGCCTATTTTCCTTTCTTCTCTATAAATTATCTTAGTATTTTGTTTTAATTTTAGTGTCACAAGTGAATGGTTCATAGTTGTCTAATATGAAAATGACTATAAAGTTTGACATGTTATGCCACATTCAAGTGATCACTGAACAAGAATCTTTAGAAACTAGATGTGTCAATTATGAAGTGATAAATGGCCAAAACCAGAGGAATGTAATTTAAGAGGGATCAATACAAAAAAAATATTTACAGGGATAAAAATCATATTTAAGTCATCGACATGATGTTCTCTGTTTGTAATAATTTGAAATTTTTGTTCTCTATTTTCTTCTTCCTTGACTAAAGCCCTATGTTTCTGACTGTTCCTAAACTGAATTATTTTTTCAAGATTCCCTTTCCTAAACTGAAGAGCTCTGTGAAAATATTTGGGAAAAATCTATCTTACCATTGAAAGAGTTGCTTGAACATTCAGGCTTGACAGCAGTTCAAATACTTGCATTGGAGTTAATTGGAGGTGCTACTAGAGTGCCAAAATATTTGGCCAATGTATTTACACTTGTAACATAATGCATCAACTCTATGTCAAGCACGTCGAAGGAAGGACACGACTTGCTCTCATCACAGTTTTCATCTTTCTCTCATTCTTGTTTATTTGAATTTTGACTGTTCAAAGTAGTTATTTGATTAGAGTGCCACCTAACACTTCTGCTCTCATCACAGTTTTCATCTTTCTCTCATTCTTGTAGATTTGTTCATGTTGGCGTAAGAGGTGGTAATCAGGAGTAACTGAATGAGTTTATTGAAAATTTTTCTGACATTTTAGCTTATAGAGATTCTGATAAGGTCTTGTAATACATCTGAGGTGTTTTAAATCACAAAGTTAACAGCTAGAGTTTGATCCTGATCAATTCCATGATAATTCAGAAGATGTTCTCTATTTGGGTTAAGTGGTTGTGGTTTAGTTTTGTTCAATCTCAACATTTCTCTTTTATTTCTGTAGTTAACAGCACAGTCTTACTCTAATTGTACAGGTTTGGTGCGTGAACAGTAAGGAAAAGATTCTTCTCCCAGTTTATGATCATTCAAAATTTTATAGTGGCTTGATTAATGCCAGGAAATTATGTTTTTGGTCTTGTGTTAAATATTATTTATGCTTATTTCTCATCTCTTCACTGATAATAAGCATATTTGATTGACTGATGCTCATATATATGTAGGCAATGAACCAATTCATTTTCATTCTATCCTATAAACCTTCATAGTTTTTAAGGTTTGTATGGTCCTGATATTGTGGAAGCTCAGACCCTATATATTATTGGCTATATAACTTTTTCTTATTCATTTTAATCAGTGTGGGTTGGGTGATGCATACAAGACTTACATTGCAGAAAAGGAAATTCCAGATGAAATATTTATGTATGATGTGTTTACTAAAGCTTCTTGTTAATTGCATCATGGTTTTGATTTTCTGTTCTAATTGCTTGTGGTGTTGCTGGATCAGGGGTGTGATGCTTCATTGCTATTAGAGGAGAATGGTGATAGAAACAAATCCTCTGAGAAGCAAGTTATTCCAATTCAGACATTGAAAGGTTTTGACAAAATTGACTTGATTAAAGAGGAAGTTGAACAAGCATGTGCTGGCGTTGTGTCTTGTGCTGACATACTTGCTCTTGCAGCAAGAGATTACGTTCTTTTGGTTTATTCCTAACACTTATAAATTATTTCTTCTGTTATAAGGTCTGATTTTTTATTTGTTTTATGCACATGTCCATGGCAGGCTGGCGGACCTTTCTATCCGGTTTTAACCGGAAGACGAGATAGCCATCAACCGTTTTTTAAGGATGCAAGTGATAAAATTCCAAGGCCTGACAATAACATTAATCACAGGTTTCACCTGTTCAATCTTAGAGCAAAAGGTTGAAGAGAAAATGCAAATGGCTGAAGAGTATGAGGACCAGGAAGACATACAAATATTGCTGAAACCAAAGCGAAGGAGGAAAAATTACATAGATAATTTTTGTTAATATGATTTTGATGTACGACTTTATGCTATTAGATAATATGATTTGATAAGACTTATATATATGATGATGTTATGATATGTTTGTTTTGGTTGTATTTTTTGTTTATTAAATGTTTAGTGGTATACAAAAAAATTTGATTAAATGAAATAGGGTCTAAATCCAATTAAATATAATATAATTATGAAACTAAAACAAACATATAGTAAAATCGGGTGTAAACATGCCAACATCAATAGTAAAATCGGGTGTAAATATGCCAACATCAATAGTAAAATTGGGTGTAATATACCGTATTTTTACACCCTATTTAAAGAAAATAGAGTGTAAACTTGAAAACTATAGTAAATATTGCTCATTTTACATCCAATTTTTATCAAATGGGGTGTAAATTCATTTGATTCAAATGCAATTATTTAAACATTTACACCCGTTTTCTATAAAATAGGGTGTAATATGAAATATATATACATTCATTTTGAAAAAAAAGGGTGTAATATACCATCTATAAATGTATATATGTAAAAATTTACATTCAATTTCTATAAAAAAGGTGTAATATGAATTATATTTACTCTCGTTTTCAACAAAAAAAGGGTGTAATATAATATCAAATTTACACCCGTTTTAAAACGGGTGCAAATTCGTCAAACGTTTCTCACCCGTTGAATTCACACCTTCTAATAACGGGTGTTAAATGTAAAAAAACGGGTGTAAATTACCCTTTCTGCACTAGTATATACCCCTAGGTCTTTGCCTTAGTATAGATCCCTTAGCAAGCAAGCATGACATAACACACATACAAACAAGAGGCTCCTGTAGAATACTACCGATACTTAGGGTGCTAATACCTTCCCTTAGTATAACCAACCCCCAAACCCCGATCTCTTAGCTGTGTCTTCACATGGCGCAAAAGGGTTTTCTTTCGATCTTTACCCTTTCCTTTGGATAAATCAAAGCTCGATGGTGAATTTCAAAGTTTTGTGATTCAAGTTAATTAATAGCTTGACATCCGATCCTCACCGCAACAGAAATGGCGACTTCACTGGGGAGATAAATTGAGGGTTAAGCCCACCTTGTTTGTGCTTGTGTGTTATTTATGTTTTTTCTCGCCTATATGTTTGCACATATCTGTATATATGTATACCTGTTTTGTTGGATTCTTCTGTTTGGCATGGTGTAACTATTGAGTGGTGAGATAAGTCCTAGCCCGGACTTGAGTGTGTAGCGCGCGATTTTTGTCGGTGACGTGACTACCTTATCGCGGGAATTTGGGTTTTCTCCTCGATGAAGAGGAGGGGGGTGCTACTTTCTGATTTCTTATTTATCCCGTGAAGCTGGAAGGGAAAAGGTAGCTATCTAAAACTAACCTTGCACGTGAATGTTTAACTGAACAAACGCTAAGAGAGATTCGGGGGGTCCAGGGCCAGGTTATACAATGGGGAGTTGTCAATTACCCATTCTATATGTGGTTATCCACAGGTTGTTAGTTTCAGGTTTCGCTTTGTACTTGATGGTGTTTATCCGTTAATGGGTTGGGAAAGTTTCTTGGGAAGTATGAGAGAGTGAGTGAGTTTATGTTAATGTTCGGGTTTTTCTGATGTTTTTGGTAAGGTATTGGACCTAAGTTTTGATTAGTCTGAAGGTGCTGGACCTAGAGTTTTTGATTAGTATGCTCGCTAAGATTTCACAATCTTATGGCTACGTATTCCCGTTTAAAAGAAACAGGAAAATCAGAGCAATCGTAGTTCCTACTATTCTAAGGGAGGAAAAAGATATTTTGGTGTCTTGTTCAAAGCCCAAGATTGAAGCTAAAGGAGTATTTGTGTCTTGTTCAAAGCCTAAGATTAAAGCTAAAAGGTTTGACTGAGAGAGAATTTGTCATCTCTAAAGGGAGACATCTCGTCTGTTTATCACAACTGTTGGGTGACTGTTTATAAAGGGGGATTACTTTAACTGGGATATATGAATCCAGCAATGCCATAATTTCCTTTATAGGGGTGTTATCCTGAAGGAGAAAACTTTAACTCAATGTAGAGCAATGCCATTTTTCCTTAGGAATTTCTCATATTAAGAGAGGGACAGTGGCGTGGATGTAAATAATCCAGAGGCTTGCTGCTTACAGCAATTAGATGAAAGAGAGGATTTACCAGGATAAAAGATGGACAACAGCTTGGATATTGGAATCAACAAGTGTGCCACTTACAACAGTTATCTGGGATTAGAGTTTGTTTTGACTTTCTGTTTTGATAAGTGATAAACAGAGAAATGACTTCCTATAGAAAGAGATTGATTTTCTCTGAGGGGATGTTGATTTTTGTGTGCCTTGATCAAAGCCCAAGGTTGAAGCTAAGAGGTTGATTGACTCTACTAGGGAAGTCCTTATACGAAGCCTAAGAGGAGGTTGGAAATGACCGACTCAACAAGAAAGTGTTTATATGTCTTGTACAAGGCCCAAGATTGAGGCAAAAAGAGACTGACTCTTTGGGGATATCATTATACAAAGCCTAAGAGGAGGCTAAAAGTTTGACTTTTCTGGGGAAATATTTTGTCTGTCTTGTACAACACCCAAGATTGAGGATAAAAGGGTACTGACTCTGGGGGAAGAGAAATATTTATCTGTCTTGTACAGAGCCCAAGATTGAGGCTAAAATGAGACTGACTCGACTGAGGATATTTTAAGTGTCTTGTACAAATCCCAAGATTGAGGCTGAAATGTGTTTGACTCTACTGGAGAGTATTATCTGTCTTTTATAAAGCCCAAGATTGAGGCGGCAAAGAGGATCGACTCTGCTTAGGGTATTATTTCTCATAGCCTAAAAGAAGGCTGGGAGGAATTGACTCCACTGGGGAAGATATTTGTCCCAAGCTTAAGAGAAGGTTAAGAAGATTTATGTCTTATACAAAGCCCAAGATTGAGGCTAAAAAAGGATTTGACTCAACAAGAGAGTGCTTTTATCTGTCCTGTACAAAGCCCAGGATTGTGGCTGAACAAGCTGGAGAAATCATTATACAAAGCCTAAGAGGAGGCTGACTTCTGCTAGGGGAAATCTTTATACCAAGCCTAAGAGGAGGCTAGAAAAGATTGACTCAACAAGAGAGTGTTTTTATCTGTCTCGTACAAAGCCTGAGATTGAGGCTAAAATGGTTGACTCAACAAGAGAGTGTTTTTGTTTTGTATCACTGACTCAACAAGAGAGTGTGGAAAGGTGATTGACTCAACAAGAGAGTCTGAAAAGGTGATTGACTCAACAAGAGAGTCTGAAAAATGGATTGACTCAACAAGAGAGTCTAAAAAGATTAGCTCCGCTGGGGAGAATCATTGTACAAAGCCCAAGAGGAGGCTGGTTATGCTGAGGAAAGATCGTTTATACAAAGCCTAAGAGGAGGATATCTTCTGCTGGGGATTATTGAGATCCCGAGGCAGGTCCAACTGGGGAATCAACTTTTGCTGAGGGTTACAGAAGAGTTGAGGTATCAGATGCCTTGAGGTTCTGATAGTGTTATACTGATGATAAATCGACCCTGGTTGGGGAATTTTTAGAAGAGAGACTGGGTTTTAGAACCCATGGGTTCTAACTCTGCTGGAGATTTATCAAAATGACCAGGGTTCTTTTTATGTTTGTAGGGGACTTGAGAATGTCTTTGAGACTCAAGAGGAGGTTTAGACTGTCCAAGTCTACTGGTGTGGAAGAGTTTATCTTTGTATGATACCCAAGAGGAGGCAGGTGTTTTAAGGGATGAGAATCAACCCTAAATTGGTCTGAGCTTTGACTCTAGAAAGACTGCTCTAGTAAGGGATGACTAAGTTCTGTCTTATACCTTTAAGAGGTCTTCAGGGTCCTTGTATTAAGCCCAAGAGAATGCATGAGAACTTCTAAGAAGCCGGAGGGTCCTTGTACAAAGCCCAAGAGGAGGCAGTGATGCTTTTAGGAAGCCTGTGGGTCCAAACTTAAGAATAGTTCAAGAAAAGTTTCACCAGGAATTATCTTTTCTTTAGTGAACAATTCTAGGGTTTGAAGAAATTCAAGAGAAGTTTCACCGGGAATTAATCCTCTCTGGGGAAACTGAATTTCTTTGACAAGTTCTAATAGGGACATTCTGAGAAAAGGTTCACCGAGAATACTGCCTTTCTCTTTGCTCCATATTGTTTAAGCCCAAGAGAAGGAAAGACTGTATCTGGAAATCCTATAAGGATCTAGTTTTGACTGTATTAAAGAGTGACCAACTGGCTTTACTTAGTTCTAGACCTAGCTACCGGGGAAAACTCTAAATAGATATACTAGTATATATACAGTTGATATATGACAAGTATTTAAAAGGATATGAAAGAAGGACTTACAAAGGAGCAACTTCCCACAATACAGTTATATATATTTGAAAGCAAGTAAATGAAAGCTGATAAAAACTTACAGGTGAGCAAGCTTCCATGCTGTATTGTCAGTTGTTCAAAGAAATTAAAGAAAGTTTTGATAACAACTGTATATTTGAATCTTAAATAAAAAAAGAAGTTGTTTTTGAAAAGATTGGGGCTTATACTCAAGGAGAGGCCCAAGGTTTAGCAGTGATCGCACCGTTGTTTTGTAGACTGTACTGGGACTTATATAATGACTGAGGCCCAAAAAAGGTTTTATGTACATAGGGATGGGTATTACAACTCAAGGAGAGGCCAAAAAGTTTTAAAAAAAGAAAAGAAATGGGACTTACAACACAACGGTAGGCCCAGATGAAAATGTTTTGAAAAGCGACGATCGCGCCGAGATTTTGAAAACACAGTGGGACTTATACAACATCTGAGACCCAAATTATTTTATAAAAAATAAGGTTGGGTCTTACACTCTATTAGAGGCCCAAAAAGTGTTTGAAAAAGGAAGATGGGACTTACAACACGAGGGGAGGCTCAAATGATTTGATTTTGAACTGGCGATCGCGCCGAGATTTTTGAAAATGTGTTGGGACTTATACAATATCTGAGGCCCAAAATGGCTTTGGTTAAGAAAAGGGTTGGGTCTTACACTCTATTAGAGGCCCAAAAAGTGTTTGAAAATTTGAAATAAAGAGAAAACCATAGTTTTAAATAAAATGTTATTTTTCAAAGGAAATTAAATGAAAAAAAATGATATAAAATACCAAATATATTCAAAAATAAGTTGTACACTTTGAAAAATATTTTGAAAAAATCATGTTCAATTACATGAGAGTTTGAAATTCAATTGGTTTTGAAAAATCAAAGTGGGAATTCCTTTTAAAATGTTTAAAAAACAATAAAAATGAAATTAATTACAAAAATTCTACCTATATTAAATAAATAATATAAATTGGATTTTTTTGTAAAATAAAATATTTAAACATTTTAGTGAATTTTGAGAAAAAGAATCAATTCAAAAACATAAATATTCAGAGAGAAATTAATTTTTGATTCAATTAACAAAAATATCAAAATATTCAAATATTAAAAAATTTGAAAAAGGGCGCTAAGAACACCAAGTTCTTGCCCGCGTGCCCTGTTTCTGCAGATTTGCATTTTCTCACTTTTCTCCATGATTTCTCAATGGTTTTGCACGATTCAAGTATCAATCTTGTTCATTTTTGAACAAGGATCACAACCATATAGATTAATTGCATTTATTTTGAGTATTGAGTGAGAAATCAGAAGAAAACCTCAAGAACCCTAATTTTAGCATGAACACCATGAAATTCCATACACGATTGATTAATGGCAATTGATTGAGGGTTATCACTCCATACATGTTTATGAACATGTGTCAAAATTATTGTGCAGTAAAATATGCATGCATCATGGCGTTTGAAGAGTTCATGCTTACCTCTTGCAGCTGATGATCGAGTTTGGTGATGGAGGTGTTGTAAGTTGGTTCCAATGATCTGGATAACTTCCTTAGGTGCCAAAGAGTGTGTTTGAATGCTTGGAATGGATGGAAATGATCTGGAACTCGTTGTGGTACCTCAACTGCAAATCTGTCAAGAACTTGAGCAATTGGCTGGTGATTTTGAGAATCTGATGTTACATATGTTATGTAAGAGTTTGGATCACTTCTATATGTTATATGTGAGGTGTGTGTGTGATTGGTTTGGTTGGAATTGCTCTCAAGCTCAAAATCCGATAGTGACTTGAGTTAGAAGGCAAAATTGGAGTGAAAGTGGTGATTTTGAGGAAAGCATCAGTTTGGGTGCTTTGGTGTACTCAAACTGATCACAAATGAGGCCTATTTATAGTGGAGCAAGTTTGTTTTGGAAGTAATTGTGTGTGGCAACTGCAGCAGGTCTGTGGCCAATGTGGATCAAATGAAATCTCAAGTCTCCTCTAGCCATTGACTCGAGGTTAGAGCACATGCATATGGTCTCTTGGTTCAGGGATAAGTCTTGACTGAATTCAGTTGGAATAGGCTCCGTTCATGCCACCTTGGTGCATCCATTAAAGGCTTGGAAACAAAATTGGAGTCTTGGCACTTTTTAGCATTTTTAGGTTTGTTAGGGCTACTTGTAGATTCTTGGACTTGGGAGGCTTGGGGATCAGATCATTCTCTTTTTGTTTTATCCTCATATGTGTCCAAATGGATGACAAGGCTTGGAGTTGTCCAAATTTGCCAAATCGAGCAAATGCACCAAATCTGCCTTGCTTGGGACAGTTGGAAATGGTGATTTTGAGGGATTCATATCTCCCTGCTCAGGTTGAGTTATGGGAGGCTCTTGTGCTTTTAGAAAGCCCTCATATGATACAAAACATGTGTGATCATAGCTTGTTTTGAAACTATTTGGATCCAACTGAAAAAACCTCATGAACATTGATGTTCAAGGCTGGTAACTTAGGCAGATTTTCACTTAGTGTTGGAAAAAGTGTCATTTTCATGTTTTTGTGATTTTGCTCAAACAATAACTCAAAATCCATGACGAATTGGAATGAGGTCTAGTTGATATATTTGAAGTGTGTAACATGAACTTCAATCTGAGCTTTGAATGGGGGAAAAAGGCCTTAGGGTTTGGAAGATATGGCCTTGCAATGTTGGTACCCTAGCCACTTTGTTCCATAACTTAGAAAAATCTAAGTTTTTTATGGTTACCCCTTTAACAAGTTAACTCATTTTCTCTGGTTTTTCTTGATGAATGATGATTCAAATCACATATTAACATTCTTTTAGGGTTTAGGAGCCTTGGTTGACCAAAAATCCAAAAAGTCAAACTTGGACTTTTGTATAATTGACTTTTTCAACAGATGAAATTTTGACTTTGTGATCTTTTTGTGAAATCAATCCTTGGGTTCAATTAAGCTTTATGGATGGCCTCTAAGGGTATTTAGGAATGTATTGGACCCCTTCCCATGGTTTGAGATCAAGGGTAGGTCAATAGTCAAGGATAGGGTTGACTTTTTCCATCAGAAACCCTAATTTATGATCAGATGGTTTTGAGTTCTTGTGGCTTATGACTTGAGCTCTTTGAGTCAATAAAATCTTGTAAACATGTCAATGTGATGTATTTGAGGTCTTTGAAGTTCATTTTGAAGCCTTAAGCCATGCCTCACTTCACAAGTTAACTTAAGGGTTGAACTAGGTCAAAACCCTAATTCCTGATTTTTTGATAGATGGACCTTCAAGGTGATTTTACCATTGTGGATGGGCTTTTGAGATCCTTTTGAGTTTATAGGACCATACATTGAGGCATTGGCTCATGCCTATAAGAAAATATTCATCTGGCGGCCTCAATCGACCAAAACCCTAATTTGGTGACACAGGCGATCTTGAGGCTTGATCCACTTGGAATGTTGCAACCTTGTGCTTAATTCTTGATGTGGGAGTCCTCTTGATCGTTTATGGGTGTTTGAGAGTTTAGACAAGTTGAGGATCCTGTCATTTCTTGATTGATCCTTGCCTATATACTCTGAGAGGGGTCAAAACCCTAATCTTGATTGTAGTGAATGCTCAACCATCTTTGAGGAGATTGATGAGGCATGATGGTTCATCCATATTGTGGTAATGATTTGCACAATGATGGGAAATCTTAGTGGTCAAAATTTGGGGTATGACAGATGCCCCTATTTAATCTTCTTGGACCCAAAGGTGTGAATGGCGAAGGTATTCGGGCATTCGGGGTGCAAGAGGATTAAATATCGGAATACCAGAAATTTTGATGGTGGTTATGAATGGCTGCTCGCTCATCCATCTTCTTTTTCTAAGAATTTATGCTTAGAAAAGGTAAAAAAACTTCCCCTCGATCCTGGTGTTTAGCCACAGAACTGGTCTTAGTTTCTGAAATAAACTTCCCCTCGATCCTAGTCTTCAGCCAAGGAACTGGTCTTAGTTTCTAATATAAACTTCCCCTCGATCCTAGTCTTCAGCCAAGGGACTGGTCTTAGTTTCTGATATAAACTTCCCCTCGATCCTGGTCTTCAGCCAAGGAACTTGTCTTAGTTTCTTTTGTCAATAAACTTTCTTGACAAGGGACGCTATTTGTTAGCGGTTTTCCTCAAACTTCTCGCCGAATTTTCCTGGGGAGATGCCATTTGATGGGAAAAAGTTTTGATGTCAGAGTTGCTGGGGAACCCATTCGTCTGAGTTGTAGAGTTGTACAAACTTATCTGTTGGAGACGCCATTTGTTGACTCTACTGGGGAAAACGAGTCTCTTGAGAGACTGCTTTCTGCTTGGAGATATTACATCATACTTTTCCTCGAGATCTTCTCGGAGAAATGCCATATGATGCAATCCAATTTTGAGGTGCTGATGACTTCATTAACCTGGATTCTCATGGGGAGAAAAATCCACTGTGTTGCTAAGAGTCTTTAGTTGCGAGGCTTTCTCTGGGGATTTTCCTTAATTCGGGAAAGCGAAGATATCATCTTCAATGGAGAAGAGTGACGTTCGTCGAAGGTCTTCTTGTCTTTTAGAGGTTCAAGTTATCAAAGTGGTCGAGGAACATCTTCAATCCAGAAATAAACTGGGGAGAAATTGTTCAGACAAAACATTTCCTGATGAGGAAAGAACTGACAACTCGATTGATAACAGGACTTTTATCACTAGGGGATAAGACAGACTAAAGTGATAGTGATGCAATATGAATATGAATGCAAATCAGTAATGCATGATGTATGTATGTTTATGCTGACAAAACTGACAAGACATACAGACTAGTGGATAAACACGACTGGATACTCGGCCATTGCGGGGGACAAGGATGTACCATTTGGTCCAAGTTAGCAATTCTACCTTGCTTAGGAGAGATAATCCCCATGGGGAGAGACGTTGGTCGGGCTTAGGAGGTAAAAAATATGCCTGGGTGTCAGATGAAACATGGTATCTGACACGGTTGATCCTTCATTCAGGTGTACTGGTTTAGAAGGAGTACTTGATTCGGCACTTTGAGGTTCAACCGCATTTGGAGAAGCAATCAATGTCCTTTCGATGTTCAACAGTCAAAAGAATTGCCATCTTTATTTTAAAAGCAGAAAAAAGTTTGACAAGTAAATTCATTTTTGTTTTATTTCAAGAATCGTTGATCATGTTAAAAATGTCATTCTGTGAAGCTAAAACAAATAAGAATTGCAAACAAAAGCACTAGGGCTCAAATTTTATTGATAGGATAGAAATCAGCCAAGCGCATAATTCCATAGAGTATTTACAAAGTTAGAAAATGGTAATTTAAGGGAAAAGGGCTACATTGAAACATAAAGACCGTTATCCTTCTACCAACTTTGAATTTTGGACATCCAGAGCTTCTGTCGAAAATGACCTTGACTGGAGTTTTCTCTGATGGATGGAATGACTACTGAGGAATTTAACCTTGTCAGACGTAGTTACTTGCCATTTATCTCTAACTTTTGCCTGGATTATACTTTGAGATTTCCAATCCATCGGGATGATTTTTTGATTATGTCTCTAATTTTTTCCTGGACCGCCCTTTCGGGTTTTCAGTCCACCGAGACGTTTTTTTTTTCTTTTTTTAAATTTTTTTTTATTTATGCGAAGTATTTCTTGACTATGTCAACATTTGTGGGGTAGGAAAATTCATCTTCATCCATGGTTGCGAGTCTCAACGCGCCGCCTGAGAACGCTTTCTTGACCACATAGGGGCCATCGTAATTCAGAGTCCATTTGCCCCGGGAATCAGTGAGAAATGATTGTATCTTCTTGAGCACGAGGTCTCCTTTCCTGAAGACACAGGGTCAGTCCTTTTTGTCAAATGCTTTCTTCATTCTTTGCTGATACAACTGACCATGGCATAATGCCGTTATTCACTTTTCTTCGATCAGATTCAGTTCATCGTGCCGACTTTGACACCATTCAGCTTCTAGTAGCTTAGCTTCCATCAATACCCGAATTGATGGGATCTCTACCTCTATGGGAAGCACTGCCTCCATGCCATATACTAGAGAGAAAGGGGTTGCCCCTGTTGAAGTGCGGAGAGTCGTGCGATAACCGTGAAGCGCAAAGGGTAGCATCTCGTGCTAGTCTTTGTAGGTTACAACCATCTTTTGAACAATCTTCTTGATGTTCTTGTTAGCCGCTTCTACCGCTCCGTTCATCTTAGGTCGGTAGGGAGATGAGTTATGGTGTTCGATTTTGAACTCAACACACAACTCTTTCATCATCTTATTGGTCAAGTTAGATCCATTATCAGTAATGATCTGGCTTGGAACACCATAACAGCAGATGATATTGTTCTTGATAAAACGGACTACCACTTGTCTGGTTCCATTGGCGTATGACGCTGCTTCGACCCATTTGGTGAAGTAGTCAATGGCTACCAGGATGAACCGATGTCCGTTCGAAGCTCTGGGTTCGATCATGCCATTCATGTTGATACCCCATAAGGAAAAAGGCCATGGGGAAGAGAGAACTTTGAGATGCGTTAGCGGTACATGGATTTTGTCTGAGTATATCTGACACTTATGACACCTCCTCATGTACTTGTAGCAGTCGGATTCCATGGTCAACCAATAGTACCCTGCTCTCAGAATTTTTCACGCCATTGTGTGTCCGTTGGCATGAGTGCCAAAGGATCCTTCATGAATTTCTTTTATCAGCATGTTTGCTTTTGGTCTGTCTACGCATCGGAGCAAGACCATGTCAAAGTTTCTCTTATAGAGTGTATCACCGCTTAGAAAGAAGCTGTCTGCCAATCTTCTGAGGGTCTTTCTGTCTTTTCTGGATGCCCCAGGTGGGTACTCTTGTTTCTGAAGGAAGCATTTGATGTCGTGATACCAAGGTTTGTCGTCTATGACTGCTTCAATCGCGAAGATGTAAGCGGCCCTTTCAAGGCGCATTATGTCGATCTTAGGTATGTCATTCCATTGACCTACACTAATCATGGAAGAGAGAGTGGCTAATGCATCAGCCATGTGATTCTCTTTACGAGGGATATGATGAAACTCAATTCTATTGAAGAATGGTAACAACCTTCTCGCGTAGTCTTTGTAAGGAATCAATCCTGATTGGTATGTGTTCTAATCTCCTTTGATTTGATTGATAACCAGGGCTGAGTCTCCATACATGTCCAAGTTCTTAATTCTTAAGTCGATCGCTTCTTCGAGACCCATGATACAAGCTTCGTATTCGGCCTCGTTGTTGGTACACTTGAACGTTAATCGGGCGATGAAAGGAATGTGGGTACCCTGAGGTGTTATGATGATTGCCCCAATTCCATTTCCATAATGATTAACAGCTCCGTCAAAGATTAGTCCCCATTGGGAACCTGGTTCTGTCCCTTCACTGGGTAGCGGTTCATCGCTGTCTTTTATTTTCAAGTACGTGACATCTTCGTCTGGGAAGTAAAATCCGACTGATTCCTGATCGTCAATCGGTTGATGAGCCAAATGATCGGCTAAAATACTTCCTTTGACGGCTTTTTGAGCATGGTACTCTATGTCATATTCTGATTACAACATCTGCCAACGGGCTATCCTTCCCGTGAGAGCAGGTTTTTCAAAGACATACTTAATTGGATCCATTTCAGAGATTAACCAAGTAGTGTGACGAATCATATACTGGCGAAGACGTTTGGCTGGCCAAGCCAGAGTACAACAAGTTTTCTTAAGCATAGTGTACCGAGTCTGCAGTCGGTGAATTTCTTGCTCAAATAGTAAATGGTAGACTCTTTCCTTTTGGTTTCATCTTGTTGGCCAAGTACACAACCCATTGAGTCTTCTAAGACTGTTTGATAGATAATCAACGGTCTTCCCTCTACTAGAGGTGATAGAATCGGTGGGTTCAACAGGTATTCCTTGATACTGTCGAGGGTATTTTGGCAGTCTTCTGTCCAAACGCAGTCCTGATCCTTTTTGAGTAATTTGAAGATTGGCGCACATGTCGCGGTCATGAGGAATACAAATCTGGAAATGTAATTCAAACGTCCCAGGAATCCCCTGACTTGTTTTTCAGTCTTTGGAGAAGGCATTTCTTGAATGGCCTTGACCTTGTCAGGATCAACCTCAATTCCTTTCTGGCTGACGATGAACCCTAGCAGTTTTCCTGAACGGACACCGAACGTACACTTGTTGGGATTCAAGCGGAGTTTGTACTTTCTCAGACGCTGGAATAGTTTTGATAGGTGGGTCACATGCTATTCTTTTGTCTTAGATTTGGCAATCATATCATCGACATACACTTCAATTTCTTTGTGTATCATGTCATGAAACAGAGTAGTCATGGCCCTTTGATAGGTTGCCTCGGTGTTCTTCAAACCGAACGACATTACCTTGTAACAAAAAGTTCCCCATGGGGTGATGAATGAATTTTTCTCCATGTCTTTCGGCGCCATTTTGATTTGATTATAGCCTGAGAATCCATCAATGAAGGAGAATACTTTGAACTTCGCGGTACTGTCTACCAGCATGTCTATGTGCGGTAAGGGAATGTCATCCTTTGGACTGGCTTTGTTCAGATCCCTGTAGTCTACACACATTCTGACCTTTCCGTCATTTTTCGGAACTGGTACTATGTTGGCTAACCATTGAGGATATTCTGAGGTTGTGAGGAAACCCGCGTCAATCTGTTTCTGTACTTCCTCTTTGATTTTGATGGCCATATCTGGATGAGTCTGTCTTAGTCTTTGTTTTACCGGCAGACATTCTGATCTTAACGGTAGATGATGTTCCACGATGCTGGTATCTAACCCTGGAATATCCTGATAAGACCAAGCGAATACATCGGGAAATTCTTTGAGAAACTTTATCAAACTTTCTTTGACAGTTGGACTGAGCAGTGCCCCAATCTTGACTTCTTTTCTCTCTCCTTCTAAACCCAAGTTGACCGTTTCCAATGGCTCTTTGTGAGGTTCAATGGACCCTTCCTCTTGTCTGAGTAATCGGGAGATCTCTTCTGGAATTTCTTCATTATTTTCTTCTTCAGCCTCAAATACCGGGAATTCAAAGTTGGGAGAAGGCATTGGATCGCGTGTTTCAATGGGGTTTAAAATAAGCAATATGCATGACGTGATGATTATTTTTAGAAGAGATAGAGAGAAATGTAAGAGTGCGTGCAGTGTATTTTTTTTTGAAAAATGCTTGCTTTTATTATTTGAGTTGTTTTTAGGATTACCATTTTCTGAAAAAGCGAAAAGAGAAAACAACAATGAAATGCAGAAATTAAAGAATGACGTTATTTTATTTATGATCTTTTCGATTCTTGAAACTACAGCCCTATAAAACAAAACTCTGTCGCTTTGGCCGAAGCAAAGAGGGACATTTACAGATAGTGAGCCCTATCAAAACATCTGTTTCACCTGGGCAGGGTGAAAGGTTAAGACAAAGACGGCAATTACTTAGACTTATGAACGACTTTCGGAACGTTGACAGCAACCCATTGGTGGCGAACTCCTCGGTGAATCACAAAGTCTGGTACCTTACTTCTTAATTTGTCTTCAGAAATAACGCTGATTTCTGGTGGAGCAGGATCGTTGGACTCTGTCTCCCAGGCAAAGTTGTCGTAGGAGGATTCTTCAGCTGTATTTTGTACAGTGTTGGCACTCTCAGGCAGATCTCCCCATCCAGTGGGCTGGATGTCTTTGAGCATGATACAAGAGCTTTCACGAGCAGTGTACTTGACCAAGAAGTCGTACTTGCCACTCGGTTGTCCTAAGGTGTCTCACACTTCTTTGGAACTAGAGGAGTCATCCATTTCGATGACGTTGATCTCAGGAAAAGTGTAATTGATGAACTCTTGTCCTGCAATCCTTGCAAATTCATCGTTGTGCCGTATATTTTCTGAATGCCCTGAGTAATGATCCCATGATTCGGTGGGGACACAGGTATTCTTTTCAATGATGCTCAGCTGATAAATGTTATTGGGCTGACTCTCTTGTCCCAAGTCTCCTGGGTATGGCTGCCAGATAGGCAGGCCATCCATGGGGCCATAATAGTCATGGTCAAAGTTGTCTTTCATCAGAGTGTCCTCCTCTAATGAGTTTGGTGGAGCACGACATCCTTCCGGATCACAATCTCCGTATATCATTTTGACGTCTGATCTTGGTATATATCTCAGATTTTGTGCGGGATAGCAAAATGGCGTAGGCACCTCTTCCTGAGACACATAACTGTCTTCATTAAGATAGGACTTCCATTCTTCATCTGTATCGGAGGAATCACCCTCGTTGATGGTATGGACTTCTTGAGACACTGGGTGAAGAAAACCTCCACTATGGAATAAGTCCTGAATGGGATGAAGACTTTCATTGTTAGTAGCAGTCTGGGTACAGGTGGAGGAAAAACCAAAACCTTTCTTTGACTTGTTGTCAGTAGGAATGACAAGCTTTCCCCATCCTTTTGTATTGTTACTTTTGATCACTTTGAGAGCATCCTTGTACGAGGAAATTGACGTCCCTCTTTCTGATTGGTGGTCATTGCTCACCGAAAGTGCTTGGAACTGGGTTCCAACAACCTCCTCTGGTTCTACACCAGTGGACGACGATAAGTTGCTCATGATCAAGGCTTGCTCTCCGCAGACTGTGACTAGTTGGTCATTCTTGATGAACTTTAGCTTCTGATGAAGTGTCGAAGTGACTGCCCCAGCCTCGTGTATCCAAGGTCTTCCTAACAAACAACTGTATGCTACCCGGATGTCCATGACCTGGAAAGTGAATTGGAAAATGTGAGGATCGATAGTTATGGGAAGCTCGACTTCGCCGATAACTGTTTTTCGGGATCCGTCAAATGCTTTGACGATGACCTCACTGCCTCTCATTAGAGATCCTCGAAATGATAGTCGCATTAGAGTAAATTTTGGCATAACATTTAGAGCTGATCCGGTGTCTACCAGTACGCTGGTTAATGCATCATCCTGGCAGTTGACTGTAATATTTAGTGCCATGTTGTGATGTTTGCCTTCTTCTGGAAGTTCTTCATCATTGAACCCTAAGTTATTGCAGGAAGTGATGTTGGAGATGATGCTGTCGAATTGTCTTATTGTCACATCTTGTTCCACAAAGGCTTGCTTTAAGACTTTCTGTAGAGCCTCCCTGTAAGCTTCAGAACTGAGCAAAAGAGATAACACAGAGATTCCTGAAGGGGTTTGCAATAGTTGATCTACAATGTTGTACTCGCTCTTTTGGATGAGCTTTAGCATCTCATCGTTGTTCTTTGAAAGGTCGGGATCACTGGATTGATTAGAAACTTCTGTTTGAGATCCCTTTTCTTTGGTAGGTTCTCCAACTCCTCGGTTGAAGATTTGACCGCTCCGTGTTACTCGACTGATGTCTGCAATATTTACGACGGAGGGTAATGGAGTTTCCTTTTCATTCTCAATTGTTGTTGCACCGTATTTGTAAGGGATATCCATATCAGATTTGTACAGTACTGGTCTCGGCAGATAGATAACTATACGAACCTTCTGTTTTTTCTGACCATCGTAGCCGGCCTCAATTGGTTCGAGGTTGAGAATCTTTCCACTATCAAGAGGAACTCTTGATTCATGGAGTAAAGGGATTATGGCACATACATCTTTGGCCACTTCTCACTTAGGAATCAAGACAACTTCTTTGCCTTGATTGGGAAGATAGTCTGACATTATGTTAATTGAACCAGAGCTTAAACATGGTTGAACCTCTTTGTGGTCCAACTGACTCTGAAGGGCTGCTCGCACGAGGTAGCACCCTTGGTTATTCTCCGAGCAAACTCTACATCGCTCATAGTTGTGTGGTGGCACCCAGCCACGTCCGCTTTGTATGCAGTGTAACCTCACTAGATCTGTTTCCATTGATCGAACATCCTGACTTTGATGCCTAGTAGGGTTCCCGTCAGTCATACTGATCTGCCGTGTAGCTTCGTCCATATAGATCGGAAGCCACCAGTGGTTCAACAAGTGTTGAAGCGTTCTCTGAATGAGTGCACAACCTTGGTCACTCTCACGACATACCTTACAGTTCTGATAATCGTACGAAGTCAGAAAACCGAGCTGGACTTGCTTAGCGTGTAATTCCACCAAGATGGTATTCATTAAGTGAATATCAAAGATTTGAATCATATTAACTTGATAATGACTTCTATCACGGTAATCCTGAATCCATCCCTGATCCATCTGACGCTGGAGGGCCTCTTGCACAAAAGAGCATCCCTGATTGTTTACCGAGCAGATATCACACTGGTGATAGTTATGAGACGGTACATGACCGTATCCGCTCTGTCTGCAATGCATTTTGACCAGGTTGGTTCCCAATAAGAGTACATCACAAATTTGACAGCTGTGTTTAGATTATTCCTCTATCAAATTTACCGTAGCTTTCTTGTGTTGAGGCAACGGGTTCGTCTGAACATTTGGATTTGTATCCTTGAAGGATAAGACCCCACTCCTAACAAGCTTCTGTACATTGGATTTTAAGTTGAGACAGTTTTCTATGTTATGCTCTGGTCCTCCTTAATGGTAAGGGCAAGTTTGATCCTCTTTGAACTAAAAAGGCGGATTCCCCGGTATTGTAAGAGGAGACCTGGTTTGGACGTGCCCCTTGACCAGTAGTAATGGAAACAGTTCTGCGTACAACATTGGTATAGGGTCGAACCCTGGTGGTCGCGTTGTACGGTTGTTGTTGTATTGAGGACGAGCCTACTGAAGAGGCTGTTGCATCCTTTGCTGATATTGTTGTTGATTCGGTTAGCTTTGAGCAACCTGAGGTTGATACGTTGGAAAAGGCACAAGGTTGATAGCAGGAGTTACAACTACTACTGGTTGGTACCATCGCCTTTGCTTTCCGAGAGAGAAATTACCAATATCTTGCTCTTTTTTCTTAGGGAGAGCGCTACCGTATCTTTTGGTACTGCTTGATGGTACGGTATCCTTGACCAGACGTCCTTCTCGGACTGCTTCTTCAAGATGTACTCCCATACTCACCATCTCAGTAAAGTAGTTGGGCGCTCTGGCAACCATTCGGTCGTATTAAAATGAGCTCAAGGTTTTCAAAAAGATTTTTGTCATCTCTTTTTCCTCAAGAGGTGGACAAATCTGGGCGGCAATTTCACGCCATCTCTGAGCATATTCCTTAAAGGTTTCCTTGTCCTTTTGCGACATTGCTCTGAGTTGATCTCTGTCTGGTGCCATGTCCAGGTTATACTTATATTGCTGAATGTAGGCAGCGCCAAGATCTCTGAAAGTGACGATCTTAGTGTGGTTTAAACCCATGTACCATTTGAGTGCGGCACCGGTTAAACTATCTTGGAAATAGTGGATCAGTAGCTGTTAGTTCTCTGTCTGAGTTGACATCTTTCGAGCGTACATCACCAAATGACTTTGAGGGCAAGAGTTGCCCTTGTATTTCTCAAATTCGGGCACCTTGAATTTGTGTGAAATTTTCATATTAGGGACCAAACAAAGGTCTGCGGCGTCCTTTCTGAATAGATCCTGACCGCGAATGGCATACGGTTCCTTCTGCATCTCCAGGAATTGTTCCTGGAACTCATTCATTCTGTCGTACATACTCTCATTTCCACCAGAAGGTATCTGTGGAATCTGTCCTTCTGAGACAGTGTGTATCACGGGTGGTGGTATAGTCATTACGACAGTGACTCTTGGTGCTTCCCTATCCAGAAGTTTGTAACCTTCAGGAGTTGTTGTCATGCCTCTTGCATCTTCGCTTTCCCGAAGTTTGTAACCTTTAGGCCCAGCGGTTCCTGCTGCAGTTTTCGGATCTTCCGTGATCGGCGGAATATATCCTTCTGGGATATAGTTGAGTGGCATGCCCCATGGATGATCTTTAGGCATGTTATACCGAGGATCATACTTTTCCACTATGGGCGTAGATGTGATCTCTGAGATCACATTCCTTTGTTGTTGTATCTGAGCTGCTGCCAGAGATTGCATGTCATTGTGAAGTTTTCTCAAATCTTCATTTAGAGAGTTGATTTCTTCTCTCAGCTCTCTGTTCTCTTCCTTGAGATCATCCATCTTCTTTTGTCGATTGGCCCGAGTATTGTACAAATGAGACAGTTTGACTCTAGAATCGAGACACAAATGTGAGATTCGTAGGTAAGGAGAATGCGTTATGTGAGAATGATGGATGATATGCAATGATTATATTAATAAATTTTTTTGTTTTAATCAAAAGAAACTTCAACAATTGGATTGCAAATATCATACAGTGGGGAGACCCCGTTTTATTGAATTCAAAGATTGCGGAAATGGAAATACAGTAATTTACAAAGTGTTGTAAAAGGAAATGTCTAAACCTATGGATCCCGAGTCCTCTCTGAGGAGAGCTCAGGTGTTGGTTCTGGTATTTTCCTTTTCTTTGACCGGGGCTCTTGAGCCGCTGTCGGGTTGTCATCCATTTTCCAAGTGAAAGAAGCGAGCAAATTCCTTCGGTCTTCTTGATTCTCTACAGCATGTTGCTCTAAAATCTCGATCAGAGCATCTTTTTCTTTTAACAGTTGTTGTATTTTGGCACACTCCACATTGAGAATGCGGTACTTATTCTTCCAAGATTTCTTTTCTCGTTGAACTTTGTTGAGAGTGACCTGGAGTTTTTTCGTATCAGACATAAAATAAAGGACCGATTCCTTTAACGGAAGAACTTCTTGACAAGGGTAAGGCATCCTCAGCTTGAGAGCTCTAGTTTGTACCCAGTGGAGATAAGGTTCCACAGAGACACAATCTGGTTTTCCTAAAGACTCTCTTCCTTTCCTATGAACGTGTTTCCAGGCATGCACTATTTCTGTCTTTAGTGCCCTGTCACTTTCTCCTTCCTTGAAGAAAAGACCTTCCAGATGAACATTACGTGGGACATGTCTCATCGGATATCTGAGTTGACGACGAACTAAAACTGGATGATATTTGATTCCTCCTTTAGTTCCTATGAGGGGTACATTAGGGAAGTTTCCACAACGGTCAATGATTCTTATCCCGTCATAGATTCGATTGTACCAATCGATGTCAGAGTTGGTAAGAGACATGATTCTCTGTGACCAACGTAGAGTACTCTTATGATCCCAGAAAGCGGCAGACTTAGGTAAATTGGAAGTGAACCATTTGTATATCAGGGGTACACAGCATGTGATCATTCCTCCGCTGTACAAATTCCTTATGTGTACAGAATGATAAGCATCTGCGAGCAAGGTCGGTACAGGGTTTCCAATCAGAAATATCTTAATGGCATTGATATCAACGAAGTTATCAATGTTGGGAAACAAAAATAACCCGTAGGTGAGTAGAACAAAGATGCTCTCGAAAGCAGTTACGTTCCCTATACTAGCAAAGTACAGAGCCTTCTTTATCAAAAACTTGGCTGGTAAACCTTGGATTCCACCCTTAATGGTCATGTGAGTCCTGACTTCTGACTCATCCAAATGGATTGCTCTTCTAATGGTTTGATCTTTTGGAATTTCTTCCAGTCCAGAAAAGGGAGCTTGGTCAGTGATGGGTAAATCATTCAGGTGAGAGTACTTCTCTAGTGTTGGAGCTAATTGATAATCTGGGAATGTGAAACAGTGATAGACCGGATCGTAGAACTGAATCAGCGTAGACAGGATTCCTTCAATTACATAGACCCCTTAACAGAGACAGCAGTCCACCGCACTTAGCTCTGAAAGCATCAGGGTTGGTAATCATCCTTGCCAACCCTCTTAAATCCTCTAGTTTTGGAACCTTGATGGTGTACTTGTGAGTTTTCCTTCTACCCAAATCCATAACGCAAGATATTTGCAATCATTGTCTTGTTTAATTTGAAAAAAAAAGAGAGAGTAGAAAAGAAGATTTTTTTTTGTTTAAAGTTTTCTAATGAAATGAATGCATGAATGCATCACACAAAAACATAGCAAAAACACGGGGTCAAAGGTTCAACGTCACGAGCATGGAGTCATGGCTCTACCCATTCCCAAAGGTTGTACTGGTGAATTTTTATACCTGTCCACAAAATCATTGACCCCCCTTGGGATAACAACAGCAGGCTGGTTCGCCTGAGCGAGCTGCAGTATCTTAGGGTAATCTCAAATGAGGGTAGTATTGCATGACAACTATTTTCGATAGCTTCCGCACTACAAAATAGTCACATGCTCTCGGTCTACTAAATCCTCAGTTTCATGGATACCACAATCGAACAATCTGCTTTCAACAACCGAGGTCGTTTAGACATTGAGTCCGCAAAGGGTATCTCCACTGATTCGATGGTCTACCAGGATCGCTTATTCGAGAATCACGCCCTATAAGACCCCCCGTCTATGCCATCACTTATCTTAGGTATCACTCAAACTTTCCAGATGCGGCATCACCCTCAATCCCATTAGCAGAAAAATAAACACGGATATCAAGTAGGAAAAGTGATATATATATTTATTCTTAAAACTAACATCCTAGACCTCTTAAGAAATCTAGTCTATAATCCTAACAGATCAAAGACGTCCTCAGCAGAGTCGCCATTTTACTGTACCGCGCGATTTTTGTCAGTGACGCGACCACCTTATCGCGGAAATTTGGGTTTTCTCCTCGATGAAGAGGAGGGGGTGCTACTTTCTGATTTCTTATTTATCCCGAGAAGCTGGAAGGGAAAGGGAAGCTATCTAAAACTAACCTTGCACGCGAATGTTTAACTGAACAAACGCTAAGAGAGATTCGGGTGGTCCGGGGTCAGGTTATACAATGGGGAGTTGTCAATTACTCATCCTATATGTGGTTATCCACAGGTTGTTAGTTTCAGGTTTCGCTTTGTACTTGATGGTGTTTATCCGTTAATGGGTTGGGAAAGTTTCTTGGGAAGTATGAGAGAGTAAGTGAGTTTATGTTAATGTTTGGGTTTTTTCGATGTTTTTGGTAAGGTACTGGACCTAAGTTTTGATTAGTCTGAAGGTGCAGGACTACAGTTTTTGATTAGTATGCTCGCTAAGATTTCACAATCTTATGCCTACGTATTCCCGTTTAAAAGAAACAGGGAAATCAGAGCAATCGTAGTTCCTCCTATTCTAAGGGAGGAAAAAGATATTTTGGTGTCTTGTTCAAAGCCCAAGATTAAAGCTAAAAGGTTTATTTGTGTCTTGTTCAAAGCCCAAGATTAAAGCTAAAAGGTTTGACTGAGAGAGAATTTGTCATCTCTAAAGGGAGACATCTCGTCTATTTATCACAACTGTTGGTGATTGTTTATAAAGGGGGATTACTTTAACTGGGATATATGAATCCAACAATGCCATAATTTCCTTTATAGGAGTGTTATCCTGAAGGAGAAAACTTTAACTCAATATAGAGCAATGCCATTTTTCCTTAGGAATTTCTCATACTAAGAGAGGGAAAGTGGCGTGGATGTAAATAATCGAGAGGCTTTCCGCTTACAACAATTAGATGAAAGAGAGGATTTACCAAGATAAAAGATGGACAATAGCTTGGATATTGGAATCAACAAGTGTGCCACTTACAACAGTTATCTGGGATTAGGGTTTGTTTTGACTTTCTGTTTTGATAAGTGATAAACAGAGAAATGACTTCCTACAGAGAGAGTTTGATTTTCTCTGAGGGGATGTTGATTTTTGTGTGCCTTGATCAAAGCCCAAGGTTGAAGCTAAGAGGTTGATTGACTCTACTAGGGAATCCTTATATGAAGCCTAAGAGGAGGTTGGAAATGACCGACTCAATAAGAAAGTGTTTATCTGTCTTGTACAAGGCCCAAGATTGAGGCAAAAAGAGACTGACTCTTTGGGGATATCATTATACAAAGCCTAAGAGGAGGCTAAAAGTTTGACTTTTCTGGGGAAATATTTTGTCTGTCTTGTACAACGCCCAAGATTGAGGCTAAAAGGGTACTGACTCTGGGGGAGAGAAATCTTTATCTGTCTTGTACAAAGCCCAAGATTGAGGCTAAAAGGAGACTGAATCGACTGAGGATATTTTAAGTGTCTCGTACAAAGCCCAAGATTGAGGCTGAAATGAGTTTGACTCTACTAGAGAGTATTATCTATCTTGTATAAAGCCCAAGATTAAGGCGGAAAAGAGGATCGACTCTGCTTAGGGTATTATTTCTCATAGCCTAAAAGAAGGTTGGGAGGAATTGACTCCGTTGGGGAAGATATTTGTCCCAAGTTTAAGAGAAGGTTAAGAAGATTTATGTCTTGTACAAAGCCCAAGATTGAGGCTAAAAAAGGATTTGACTCAACAAGAGAGTGCTTTTATCTGTCCTGTACAAAGCCCAAGATTGTGGCTGAACAAGGTGGAGAAATCATTATACAAAGCCTAAGAAGAGGCTGACTTCTGCTAGGGGAAATCTTTATACCAAGCCTAAGAGGAGGCTAGAAAAGATTGATTCAACAAGAGAGTGTTTTTATCTGTCTCGTACAAAGCCCGAGATTGAGGCTAAAAGGGTTGACTCAACAAGAGAGTGTTTTTGTTTTGTATCACTGACTCAACAAGAGAGTGTGGAAAGGTGATTGAATCAACAAGAGAGTCTGAAAAGGTGATTAACTCAACAAGAGAATTTGAAAAGTGGATTGGCTCAACAAGAGAGTCTGAAAAGGTTAGCTCCGCTGGGGATAATCATTGTACAAAGCCTAAGAGGAGGCTGGTTATGCTGAGGAAAAATCGTTTATACAAAGCCTAAGAGGAGGCTATCTACTGCTAGGGATTATTGAGATCCCGAGGCAGGTCCAACTGGGGAATCAACTCTTGCTGAAGGTTATAGAAGAGTTGAGGTATCAGATGCCTTGAGGTTCTGATAGTGTTATACTGATGATAAACTGACCCTGGTTGGGGAATTTTTAGGAGAGGGACTGGGTTTTATAACCCATGGGTTCTAACTCTGCTGGAGATTTATCAAAATGACCAGGGTTGTTTTAATGTTTGTAGGGGACTTAAGAATGTCTTTGAGACTCAAGAGGAGGTTTAGACTGTCCAAGTCTACTGGTGTGGAAGAGTTTATCTTTGTATGATACCCAAGAGGAAGCAGGCGTTTTAAAGGATGAGAATCAACCCTAAATTGGTCTGAGCTTTGACTCTAGAAAGACTGCTCTAGCAAAGGATGACTAAGTTCTGTCTTATACCTTTATGAGGTCTTCAGGGTCCTTGTATTAAGCCCAAGAGAAGGCATGAGAACTTTTAAGAAGCCAGAGGGTCCTTGTACAAAGCCCAAGAGGAGGCGGGGATGCTTTTAGGAAGCCTGTGGGTCCAAACTTAAGAATAGTTCAAGAAAATTTTCACCGGGAATAATATTTTCTTTAGTGAACAGTTCTAGGGTTTGAAGAAATTCAAGAGAAGTTTCACCGGGAATTAATCCTCTCTGGGGAAACTGAATTTCTTTGACAAGTTCTAATAGGGACAGTATGAGAAAAGGTTCACCGAGAATACTGCCTCTCTCCTTGTTCCATATTGTTTAAGCCCAAGAGAACGCAAGACTGTATCTGGAAATCCTATAGGGATCTAGTTTTGACTGTATTAAAGAGTGACCAACTGGCTTTACTTAGTTCTAGACCTAGCTGCCAGGGAAAACTCTAAATAGATATACTAGTATATATACAGTTAATATAAGATAAGTATTTAAAAGGATATGAAAGAAGGACTTACAGAGGAGTAGCTTCCCACAATACAATTATATATATTTGAAAGCAAGTAAATGAAAGCTGATAAAAACTTACAGGTGAGCAAGCTTCCATGCTGTATTGTTAGTTGTTCAAAGAAATTAAAGAAAGTTTTGATAACAACTGTATATTTGAATCTTAAATCAAAAGGGAAGTTGTTTTTGAAAATATTGGGGCTTATACTCAAGGAGAGGCCCAAGGTTTAGCAGTGATCGCACCGTTGTTTTGTAGACTGTATTGGGACTTATACAATGACTGAGGTCCAAAAAAGGTTTTCTGTACAGAGGGATGGGTCTTACAACTCAAGGAGAGGCCCAAAAGTTTGAAAAAAGAAAAGAAATGGGACTTACAACACAAGGGTAGGCCCAAATGAAAATGTTTTGAAAAGCGATGATCGCGCCGAGATTTTGAAAACACAGTGGGACTTATACAACATCTGAGGCCCAAATTATTTTATAAAAAAGATGGTTTGGTCTTACACTCTATTAGAGACCCAAAAAGTGTATAAAAAAGATGGTTGGGACTTACAACACGAGGGGAGGCCCAAAAAGTGTTTAAAAAAGGAAGATGGGACTTACAACACGAGGGGAGGCCCAAATGATTTGATTTTGAACTGGCGATCGCGCCGAGATTTTTGAAAAAGTGTTGGGAGTTATACAATGTCTGAGGTCTAAAATGGCTTTGGTTAAGAAAAGGGTTGGGTCTTACACTCTATTAGAGGCCCAAAAAGTGTTTGAAAATTTAAAATCAAGAGAAAACCCTAGTTTTAAATGAAATGTTATTTTTCAAAGGAAATTAAATGAAAAAATGATATAAAATACCAAATATATTCAAAAATAAGTTGTACACTTTGAAAAATATTTTGAAAAACTCATGTTCAATTACATGAGAGTTTTAAATTCAATTGGTTTTGAAAAATCAAAGTGGGAATTCCATTTAAAATGTTTAAAAAACAATAAAAATGAAATTAATTACAAAAATTCTAACTATCTTAACTAAATAATATAAAATGGATTTTTTTTGTAAAATAAAATATTTAAACATTTTAGTTAATTTTGAGAAAAAAATCAATTCAAAAACATAAATATTCAGAGAGAAATTAATTTTTGAATCAATTAACAAAAATATCAAAATATTCAAAAATTTGAAAAAGGGCGCCAAGAACACCAAGTTCTTGCCCGCGTGCCCTGTTTCTGCAGATTTGCATTTTCTCACGTTTCTCCATGATTTCTCAATGGTTTTGCACGATTCAAGTATCAATCTTGTTCGTTTTTGAACAAGGATCACATCCATATAGATTAATTGCATTTATTTTGAGTATTGAGTGAGAAATCAGAAGAAAACCTCAAGAACCCTAATTTCAGCATTAACACCATGAAATTCCATACACGATTGATTAATGGCAATTGATTGAGGGTTATCACTCCATACATGTTTATGAACATGTGGCAAAATTATTGTGCAGTAAAATATGCATGCATCATGGAGTTGAAGAGTCCATGCTTACCTCTTGCAGCTGGTGATCGAGTTTGGTGATGGAGGTGTTGTAAGTTGGTTCCATTGATTTGGACAACTTCCTTAGGTGCCAAGGAGTGTGTTTGAATGCTTGGAAGGATGGAAATGATCTGGAACTGGTTGTGGTACCTCAATTGCAAATCTGTCAAGAACTTGAGCAATTGGCTGGTGATTTTAAGAATCTGATGTTTCAGATGTTATGTAAGAGTTTGGATCACTTCTATATGTTATATGTGAGATGTGTGTGTGATTGGTTTGGTTGGAATTGCTCTCAAACTCAAAATCCGATAGTGACTTGAGTTAGAAGGCAAAATTGGAGTGAAAGTGGTGATTTTGAGGAAAGCATCAATTTGGGTGCTTTGGTGTACTCAAACTAATCATAAATGAGGCCTATTTATAGTGGAGCAAGTTTGTTTTGCAAGCAATAGTGTGTGGCAACTGCAACATGTTTATGGCCAATGTGAATCAAATGGAATCTCAAGTCTCCTCTAGCCATTGACTTGAGGTTAGAGCACATGCCTATGGTCTCTTGTTTCAGGGATAAGTCTTGACTGAATTCAGTTGGAATAGGCTCAGTTCATGCCACCTTGGTGCATCCATTAAAGGCTTGGAAACAAAATTGGAGTCTTGGCACTTTTTAGCCTTTTTAGGTTTGTTAGGGCTACTTGTAGATTCTTGGACTTGGGAGGCTTGGGGATCAGATCATTCTCCTTTTGTTTTATCCTTAGATGTGTCCAAATGGATGACAAGGCTTGGAGTTGTCCAAATTTACCAAATCAAGAAATGCACCAAATCTGCCTTGCTTGGGACAGTTGGAAATAGTGATTTTGAGGGATTCATATCTCCCTGCTCAGGTTGAGTTATGGGAGGCTCTTGTGCTTTTTAGAAAACCCTCATATGATATAAAACATGTGTGATCATAGCTTGTTTTAAAACTATTTGAATCCAACTGAAAAAACTTCATGAACATTGATGTTCAAGGCTGGTAACTTAGGCAGATTTTCACTAAGTGTTGGAAAAAGTGACATTTTCATGTTTTTGTGATTTTGCTCAAACAATAACTCAAAATCCATGATGAATTGGAATGAGGTCTAGTTGACATATTTGAAGTGTGTAACATGAAATTCAATCTGAGCTTTGAATGGGGGAAAAGGCCTTAGAGTTTGGGAGATATGGCCTTGCAAAGTTGGTACCCTAGCCACTTTATTCCATAACTTAGAAAAATATAAGTTTTTTTATGGTTACCCCTTTAACAAGTTAACACATTTTCTCTGGTTTTTATTGATGAATGATGATTCAAATCACATATTAACATTGTTTTAGGGTTAAGGATCCTTGGTTGACCAAAAATCCAAAAAGTCAAACTTGGATTTTGTCAGTTGACTTTTTCAACAGATGAAAATTTGACTTTGTGATCCTTTTGTGAAATAAATCCTTGGGTTCAATTAAGCTTCATGGATGGCCTCCAAGGATATTTAGGAATGTCTTGGACCCCTCCCCAAGGTTTGAGATCAAGGGTAGGTCAACAGTCAATGATAAGATTGACTTTTTCCATCAGAAACCCTAATTTGTGATCAAATGGTTTTGAGTTCTTGTGGCTTATGACTTGAGCTCTTTGAGTTAATCAAATCTTGTAAACACATCAATCTGATGTATTTGAGGTCCTTGAAGTTCATTTTGAAGCCTCAAGCCATGCCTCACTTCACAAGTTAACTCAAGGGTTGAATTAGGTCAAAACCCTAATTCTTGATTTTTTGATAGATGGACCTTCAAGGTGATTTTGCCATTGTGGATGGGCTCTTGAGAACCTTTTGAGCTTATAGGACCATACATTGAGGCATTGGCTCATGCCTAGTGTAGCGAGCGATTTTTATCGGTGACGCGACCACCTTATCGTTGGGTTTTCCTCACCGCAAAGGTAGGAGGGGGTGCTACTTTTTGATTTCTTATTTATCCCATGAAGCTGAAAGGGAAAGGGAAGCTATCTAAAACTAACCTTGCACGTGAATGTTTAACTGAACAAACGCTTTAAAGAGATTCGGGGAGTCGGGGTCAGGTTATACGATGGGGAGTTGTCAATTACCCATCCTATATGTGGTTATCCACAAGATATTAGCTTTAGGTTTCGCTTTGAAATTGATGGTGTTTATCTGTTAATGGGTTGGGAAAGTTTCTTGGGAAGTATGTGTAGCACCCCAAAATTTGCCCTACTCTTTTTTCTAACCTTAACTGGCTTATGTTTCCTTTTCATTTGCATCATTAGGTCATAATTCATAATCATATAGTGCATTGGACTTCTAAGACACGGGATTACAACGTTTCTTTAAATAAGGATTTTCTATTTGCAAGAGTCTGAAGTCTGGTCCTTGTAATATTCTTATTCAAAGGATTCATCAAAGGGTTTGGGTCAGAGGTGTGAATCAGGATTTAATTTCTTCTCAGTTCAAGCCATCTTCTTCAAGATTTATCAGTGTATATCAAGGTGAATTAGGGTTTGTTTCAAGGTTGAGTTGTAGACTTCATCAGGTTGTCAAGCAAGGGTTCATGGGAGGATTCACTTGATCAAAGATTCAGAGGGTGTTGGATTCAGATGTTTTGTTACAGTGGCAAGATTATTCAGTGGTAGATGTATGCACTTTTTTCAGAGGCTTGTGAAAAAATTTGGGATTGGTTTTGAATTCATTTGGCAATCCATTTTCTAAACCATGTCCATATCCATTTTGTTTCCAACCAAATACCCATTTAGTATCCGAATTATTTCAAACCAAGTCTAATTGTCCAAGTCAAAATCCAATTGTTTTTAATCCATACCCATTGTCCATATCCATATTCAAAAGTCATACCAATTTTATTTTTCTTTAAACCACATCCAAATTCATCCATTTGTTCTTAACCAGTTTTCGACCCATATTCAAATTCATTTTTAATCTTTTTCTAAATCCAATACCATTCCAAATCCATTTCTTTTCTTTTTTATGCATTAAAGCTATTTCATGTCCAAATTGAATTCAATGTCCATACAATATCCATTACACTATGCTAACATATTTTTTGGTCCAAATTCACTCAAGATCATTAATCATTTTTGTTCCAAATTCATTCAAATGGTGATTGTATAGTAGGATAAGAAAAGTGGCGCAGTAAAAAGGTACAAAATTGAAAGAAAGAGACAAATTCTGGTCATCAGCAGACTTTGGTTGATCCATTCCAGTTTATCGGCTCTCGTCATTATTTGGGCCCATGTATGTAATGTATTATCAGTAAAAGTTTCTTGGCCCATATACATGATGTTTTACCAGTAGAGTTACAAACATGGTTTCTGCTAATTCATGTCATGTATAAGTAATTGGTAGCAGTAATTTTTTATCAGTAAAAATAAGAATATCATCAGTAAGGAAAATTTACAGTGCACAAGAAGACAAGAAAAAAAAATCAAAATATCTGCAGCCGCTCAACGATTTCTCACGCGTTGCTCCTCAACTTCACTCCCTTGCACAAAATCAGGGATTCTCTCCAACGAATTTCTTCAGGTCCAAATTTCCAGTTGTGCCCTCGAAGCTCCATATATATACATTCATTAAGGACTCTGAAAAAAGACACAGAAAACCTATCGTTACTCTGCTGAAATCCACCCTTAACCCACCCTAAAGCTCTTTGTTTTCAAACCTTCTCAGAGCTCACATCAGAGCTCTGTGTAAGGCAAGCTTAGCCACAAATCTACATTCTCAAAACACATCATTTTCAGCAAGGTACTAAAAAGGCATGATACAGAAGTAAGAAGAAGCAGTGCTCAGAAGAAGAAGTAAGAAGAGAAGGAACTCTGACTCACGGTGGAAAAGAAAAGAAGAAAGAAAAATAGAATTTCATACCTATTTCAACATTTCCTCCTCGTCACGAACACGGTAACCTCACTTTGAAGTTTGATCTCATAATCTGATTACTGTGGCTTTGGATTCGAACTCTGTGTTTGAATTTGTTTTGTTGTTTGTTCATTGATCTGTGATATGGATTTTACAGTTATTAAACATTTTCCACGAACCGTGTTTGATAACTTTGAAGAGAACGGAGAATGTTGCGAAGGTGATGTCGAAAGCAAAATGACGGAGGGAGCCGTGGTGGAGATCATTGGACCACCGGCGAAGAGCTTCGTTGAAAATTTGAAATCGAGGACGCAGTGAGGTTATTGTGAGGGCGAGTCTGAGACGTGGAATAAGGAGAGAGGTGATGATGTTGCGTTGTTATTTGAGAACGAAGGTATGGTGAGGGAGAAGAAGGCGATGCGTTGAGGAGAGAGAGCGACGGAGGGATTGGCGTCGGTTGGGTTGAAGCTTGAGAAGAAGAAGAACGTGGAGAACAGAGGTGAGCGGCGTTGCTTTGTGAAGAGTGGTGCTGGAAGATTTGTCTTAGGTTTTAGTTCAACATTTGAGCTGGTTCGGGCTCTTAGGTCCATGCATTTTTATGTTTCATACCACTATTTCTCTTCTGCACCCCCTGTCTGCTTGTTCACCATTGGGTTGGTGGTCTGAAGCCCATTCCACTTCAGCACTCGTGTCTCACTAGCGCACCCCCTGTGTCTTCATAAATAATTTTGGGCTTGGCAGTCAAGTCCCACTCGCTTGTTCTCTTCACACACCCGATTTTCTCTTTGAACCTCCCTAACTTTTTGTTTAAAAACCCTTGGGCCTGGACGAAGAGGCCCATGCGCCTTCTGTTCACACCACCACCCAATACTATTTGCACCCCTTGTTTAGTTAATTTTAGTTTTAGTTTTTAATTGTTTTGCTAATTGTAATTTAGGATAAATAGAATGGTTTAATTTTGGAATTTTATTTTAATTAGTGGTAATTAGTTTTTAATTATAAATTAGGTTATTTGTTTAGATTTTATTAATCTTGATTAGAATTAGTTTTTAACTTTAGAAATTAATATTGATCCTAATTAGATTAGAAATTAACTTGAATTAGTTTAGACTTTATTTTTTAGTTTAGAACTATTTTAGTTAATTAGATTTTAATTAGAACTTAGAACTTTAATTTGGTTTTGGAATTAGATTTTAAATTAGGAATTAACTTGAATTAATTTTAGGTTTAATCTTGATTTTAATTAGCATTTTAATTTTAACTTGGATATTTTGAGTCATTGTTGAGCTTGATTTTGGATGCCTATTTTGATTAATTCCTGATTAAATACTTGACTGCCTCTTGTTTGATTTTCTCTTTGTGATTGAGTTGTCTGGTGTTTACTTGTTGATTACTCTGTATTCACATGCTCCCTTAAGGCTCCTAGTCCGACTTAATTTTTGATTAAGCTCGGAGTAGGATATACATTAGGCTCTCAATCCAAGCATGATAACATTAGGTTAACTCCCTTCAAATCCTGACTTTAGGGCCATTTTGTATGATAACTTGTAGGATTCAGTTTCCCCTAGACCTTGCATGCGTCTCTCTCTTCTTTCTCAAAACAATAATCAAGACACTTAATAAAGGCGATGAGTACTGTGCGCCACGAGCCTTAAGTACTTGGGAAATGACGAGTGAGGGGTCCCCCCTCACTTTTCTAGAGTGTTTAGCATACGTCCCATTGGGGGCGACCATGCGACGCATTCGCTCCTGTGTCATAGACTTTAGTGCAGTACGAATCACAAACAAAGTCAATTCACTTCTTCAGGAGCGTTTCTTCAGATCTCGTCCCTCTTCTCTCGCACCCTTGCGATCGAGACCGTTCCTTTATTCCGTAGCCCCGTGAACTACGGATGCTCTGAGTCCTCATTCCCTAATGAGGATACGTAGGCACGAGGATCCCTATCCTTTGTGAGCACACTAACAACTAACTTCCCCTATTCTCTCGCACCCTTGCGATCGAGACCAACCTGGTTAACTGAACCTTTTCTCTCACCCGAGTGCGATCGAGACCTTTTCGACCCGTAAGTCAAACTACGACTGCTCTGATTTCCTCTCTCTTGTCCGATTGAGGATACGCAGGCACAAGACAACGATGTCTTGGCGAGCAACCACACCCCTTTAGTGCGTAGTCCGTCGAACTACGTTGACTCTGACTTTCCCATTGCACAAGGGAATACGTAGGCCTAGGACGACAATGTCCTACCGAGTCACTTTTTTTCTTTTCCTTTCCCCTTTCCGTTTCCGTTTAGCAGTAGGATTTAGATAACTCACCCTTTGATTAGACAACAAGCGTGGATCCCATCGAGTATGATGGACGCTGTCGCTCCCAAAGATTTTCATCCAAGGTACAAATACGAAAGTGGTGCGGAAACAGAGTCGCCAGCAATGTTTATTTATCCCAAGAGAGGGAAAGGAAACACTGCGTAAACCCGAGGGAAAGGAAAAGCATGGTCTCGCGACCAATAGAAACGGGTAAGGGAGTCGGTTACTTGAAGGGAAGGTGTTAGCATCCCATGCGTCCATCGTACTCGATGGGATCCACACTTGTTGTCTCGATCAAAGGGTATCGTCATCTGGAGTTCCGCTGCTACTGGAAAGAAGAAGAAAAGGGAACGAAGGAGAGCGAAGAAACGAGGAAGAAAAGAAAAAACGAAGTGACTCGATATGACATCTCTCGTCCTACGCCTACGTATTCCCTCGTGCAATGGGAAAGTCAAAGTCAACGTAGTTCGGACACGAACTAAGGGGGGAGGTTGCTCGCCAAGACATCGCCGTCTTGTGCCTACTTATCCTCAATCGAACGAGAAAGAGGAAATCAGAGCAGTCGTAGTTCGACCTAACGAGGTCGATTAGTGTTTTTTATGAGCGATGTTAGATTCGCGTCTGACAGTTAGGGTCGATGCCTGTTTGCGACGAGACGGAAGTAACGTGCCCTTTTCTGAAAATGATTTGAAACTTAACAATCTTGAAGGATAAAAAGATTTGAGTTTGTTTTTGTGTTTTTTAGACAGAAGTGGATTGAAGTTAGTTCGTAACTTACATTGCACTAAAGTCTACCATGCAGGAACGAGTGAATCGCATGGTCGCCCCCAAATGGGACGAATGCTAAACACTCTAGAAGAGGAGGGGAGACCCCTCGTTCTTCATTTCCTACACTTAAGGCTCGAGCACAATATACGTCATATTTTATTAAGTGTTTTAGAAGTGTTAAGAGATGAGAAGAGAAGACTCAAGGGGAAAAGAAAAACTCTAAGGGGAAACTAAATGCTCCTAATGTTATCGTGCAAAGGTGGCCCTATAGTTGAGTTTGAAAGGGGAAATATCTACCTAAGTTAGCATGCAAAGGGAATCCTAATGCTAATCCTACTCCAAGCTTAATCGAAAATTAAGTTGGACTAGGTAGCTCTAAGGGAGTGAATCCAAGACTTAAACAAGTTTTGAGATCCGTGGGAAGAGAAAGAGTGAAAGAGATGAAGAAGAAAGAGAGGTAAAAGATGAGAAATAAGATGAGACAGCAAGCACATAATTCACATCATACTCAATTCACATCATTAATCATGCTTCAAAAGATCACACAAGAAAGCTCAAGTAAGCAAGTAAGAACAAACAAGAAAGGATGCAAGCAAACTAGCATAAGAAGCACAATTAAACATCATTGAACCTCACACAAAGATGACATGGATAAGGTAAGATGAAAATAGATCCAAGTCAGAATTCAAATTATGTCATAATCATCCAATTCAAACATGTAAGAATGCTTCACATCATGATGCATTATGAGCCAAAGAAGCAACAAGTCAAATGATAATGATATGCATCATACAAATCAAACCATAATGATCAAATGAGATGGAAACAAGGCAATGAATCCAAGGGGTAGTAGCAAATGCATCATCAACAAATCAAGATCAAACTCAAATCAATCAAGAAGAATCATTAAGCATCACATTCAAGGCATGCATCAAAACTAGACAAAGCATTCACTTATACCATTCATGTAAACCACAAAAGATCATGTGATGCAAAAAGGGAGAAAATGTCACATGATGAACCCTAAATCAAGAGGACCAGAACCTTAAACATGTTATTCAAATCAAACAAAAGTCCTTATGCATTGATTGGATCATATAAGAAAACATCTCACAAGATTAGGTTAAGCACACCAAAAGATTCAAGTCAAAACATTTTCAACTTAGAAAATCAAGAACAAATAGGAAAATGTACAAATGAGGATGAATCCAATGCCACAAACAATCTAAGACAGTACATGATCATACCAACTAATCATATCAAGCATCATTCAATCACAAGTAATCAAAAGCATTCAAACTAGATCAAGTATCCAAGCATGCTTCAATCAAATTCAAACTACAAGTAGGTATCAACCAAAAATAGCAAAGTGCCCCAATAAATTACCAAAAAATAATAAAATGCAATTTTAAAAATCCAATTAACATTTGCAAAAATATTGAAACAGAACTAGCTCAAGAGCATGTTCAAAAGTGTTCCACAAGTCAAGGTATGCACATAATCGAGCAAGGATCGCGGGTCCACAAAAGTTGAATGGAAAGTCACTAAAGGTAACTCAAACCATCCTTAAACCAGCAACAAAACACCCTCATATCATGGCTAGAATGTGGCTAAAAGATCAGCTTCAAAAGGCTAAGAAAAACAAAAAAGTTCCTAACCCTAAGTGAAGGGTATCCTTGGAAACTCATTACCAAATTAATTCAAATTAAAATAAGAAAATAAATGGAAAAATAGAAATAAAAATATGAAAAATAGGTAAACACATTAATTAAATAGGAAAATATTTTTGGTATTTTTGTGATGAATTTATCAATTAAAATAAAAATCAAAAGAAAAGTGAAAAAAAAGAAAATAAAAATGAAAGCAATGTTCAACCAGGGGTGCATCAGCAAATATCAACCTAAAGCAATCATGCTTACACGCTTATTGGGCCCAACTTGTGGGGTGCGGGTAGTGAAAACTCTAAGCCCAAATCAATATAATATGCCATCAGCTTGTTTTTAAGAAAAGAAAAAAAAAAGAAATATACAAAGTGTAACGAAAAAATCATGTGATACAATTTCAATCGGTCAACTTAATTTTAAAGAGAAAAAGACAAAAAAATGCGCCAGCCATTCAGACGATGACAACGCATCTTCTTCCTCATGGCAAAACCCTAAATCAAACACCATGCATCGTGACTTACAGTGGCTAACGCAGCAAACAAGCCATCTTCTATACCAGAATTCATCATGGAAATTTAATAAAAAATGACAAAATAAAATATGAAAATGAAGCTCATGGATCATAGATCAACATGAAGCTATTTACTCCTTAAAACAAAAACCTTAACGCAGGTAAAAACGAACTCAAAGATGTGGGTACCGATTAAAACTCAATAACTCAAACCATTCAAGCAAACTCGGATTCAAACACTTAAGCAAGGCCGTCATTTCAGGCCATTTCAGATGCAAGGTATGAGCATGATTAGATCTGGAAAAAAAGAGTTTAAAGAAAATTGAAGAAGCTTACCTAGTGGAGGCAAGTCCACTGCTTCTTCAAAACTTAGTGAGAGCTTCATAAAACCAATCAACCTTCCTCAGCGAGCTTCCCTTGAACAAGAAAGATGAGAAAATCTTATGAAGATTAGGATGAGCAGATGAGAAACCTTGAGCAGCCAGATCTGAATGCCTTCCCCTCTTTGGCCATTTGGAATTTTTGAACTTAAATATGAAGAGGTTTTAGGGTTGGCACGAAGCAAGATGGTTTGGAATTGTTGCTTTGGTTTGGAATTGGAAAATGAGTGAAAAATGCACAAAGGGTGGTAGGTTCGGGTAGCTCTTGGTAAGGGTGATTTGCTTTGGAGAGAGAGAGGTTTGGAGGATAGTTGGGTCATGGAGAGAGTGATTCTTGCATGTGGTGTTGGGCTGACATCTTGTACCAGCTTGCATGACAAAAATGAGTCCATTTGCTTTCATGCACATTTTCACATTTTGGACAAATTCTCTCTCTTTCAATGGTAGGTGGTGTGTTTAGCCAATTTTGGTAAGAATGTGGCATAATTCTTGGCCCACAAAAATGCAAAATATACGCTGCATGACCAATCTATTTTATGTGCCAAAATGAGAACTTTCAAGCATGTCCAAGTTTGGTTCGTGTGTGGCACTTTAGAGCATCACAACTCCTTGAATTCTTTACCAAATGATGAGATATTGAGTTCATTATAGAGGTGGCATGGTGGGGAACAAGGCTTGTGTTGAAAAGAAGTGGAAATGATGCTTGGAGGTCACCTAAAAATGAGCATAAAGATGTGTCCACTAAGTCTGCCAAAAAACACTTAGAAAATTCTAAGTTTTTGAGTTTTGAAAGATTAAAATGTCCCGCTTTAGAGCACCACACCTCATTCAAAAATGACTCAAATGCCATGGTTCTTGTATCCATTTTGAACGGAAAGTTTCAAGCTACAACTTTCATGTGGAAAAGATTTTTGAATGAGGCCTTGAACATGGTGAAAAATGGCTTAGAAAGTGATTAAAAACTTACTAAAAATAGTAAGTTTCTAAAAACCTAATTTTCCAATTTTAGTAACTTTTCCAAATTCTTGATTTTTTATGAACCCTTGAACCTTCCTTGACCAAATCTCATACATGAACCATATTTGACTTGAAAATCATGATGTTGACCTCAAAAAGTCAGGAGTTGACTTTTTCACTGCACAGTTGCCTTTATTCCCAATTCTCCTGATTTTTCAATCTTCTGATCAATTGAGACCCTTATGAACCCAATTGATGGACAATTATCCAACCTTAGACACTTAGGGACATGAGGAGCACCATGGAATCAAGTCTTGCCCAAAAAATCAGAAATAAACTAATTTTATGGAAAACCCTAGTTTTGGTGCCTTCAGTCTAGGAGGAATCAACACATCCTCCAAATCCAAATTCCTCTGAGTATGATCTGTATCACGTCAGACAATGATGAGATGTGCCATTTGATGATGATAAAAACTCAAAGATCTTGCCCATTGGGGTGTTAAACTCAAGAATCCCAAAACCCTAATTTGGACAATCATGCTAGGAGAGTGTGATTCACTTGAAACTTCTGGTCAAGCTTGATCATATGATGAGGTGATGGACCAATCATGATACCTTGAGGCCCAAGGCTCCTTTGTGGCTGCTATTGATAGTATCAACAAGCTTCCTCTCCTCTTAGCCCCTTGGACAATACACATGAATTTTGCTTGAACCTCTGGAAAATAACTTCTTCCTGTGAATTGGTTTAGATGCCTTGATCCCATGCTAAGAACCAATGATATGCAAAGATGATAATGCAAGAATGAAATGAAACATAAGCCAGTTAGTGCCAAAAGTAAGAGGGCAAATTTTGAGGTGTTACAGTTGCCCATATTCAATCAACTTGGTCCTGAAGGTATGATAGCAACGACTTTCAGACATTCAAGGATACACGGAGATTGAATACCAAAAGAACCCTGAAATTTGCAAACTGCGGGGACAATGAATTGGAGTGTTTGCCAGCCGAAGGCGGACTACCCAACAAAATAAAATGAGGACGGCCGGAGATGAACTCGAAAAGGAAGACCGACCGAAGGCGCTCTACCCAACAACATAATACGAGGATGGCCGAAGACGAACTCGAAAAGGAAGACCAAGCCGAATGTGGACTTCGCTGGGGATAAACTGAAACAAAACTCTTCTGAGTTATGCCATCTCTACTGAGAAAGAGAATTGGGTTTCACGAAGTAAGTCAGACGAGAACTGACTACCAGGCGAGAACTGGATTTCACTAAAAATAAGTTAGACGAGAACTGACTACCAGGCGAGAACTGGGTTTCACGAAATAAGTCAGACGAGAACTGACTACCAGGCGAGAACTGGATTTTGCTAAATAAGTCAGACGAGAACTGACTACCAGGCGAGAACTGGATTTCACGAAATAAGTCAGACGATAACTGACTACCAGGCGAGAACTAGATTTACCAAAAATAAGTCAAACGAGAACTGACTACCAGGCGAGAACTGGGTTTCATGAAATAAGTCAGACGAGAACTAACTACCAGGCGAGAACTGGATTTCACGACAACAAGTCAGACGAGAACTGACTACAAGACATGAACTGGGTTTACAAAAAGAGATTGGCCAATCAAAGGCAAACTCCTAGTAAAGATACGGTCGTGAACCGAAAGGGTGAGAGGTAAAATTAACGGACTTACAACCCAAAGATAAGATGACTCCGTTGGGGAAAGGAGAAGTCTAAATAGAAGACTCTGCCGGGGAGCATAGGTAGGATGAACACATCCCTCAGCGACCTCACCGAGGATAAAACAAAATCTCCTGAGTTATGCCATCTCTGCTGAGAAAGAGAACTGGCCAACAAAATATCCTGAATTATGCCATCTCTGCCGAGAAAGAGAACTGGAAAATAAAATATCCCACCTGGCTTATGCTTCAGATGCACATGTTTGAATTTTTGTATGGCGTAATGCTCCATACGAAATGGAAATGCTACGCGTTTGGGAGGATGCCATGCTAGAATGCTTATGCAATGCAAAAAGAACGCTCCAGCAAAATAAATGCTGAAAACGAAGGCAGCTCCACCGGGGATGACAAAATAAATTATCCTCTGAGTCCAAGAACTCTGCTGAGAAGGATCACACTGAACAACTCCTTTAATCAACAACCTCTGCAGGAGACGAAATCCAGAAGAAAATCCATTCTCCTAGGGATTATATATACTCTTTCAAAAAGGAAACCAAGACCTGAATCGGAAGAGTGCCAAATATCACTTGGACTTAAAACCTGTTGGGGATGTCAACCATCAATGAACAAACTTGCTGCAAAGACTACCACCAAACTCTGCTTGGGGAGACACATCACAAGTACCAGACCTGCTGAGGTCACCATTGAACTTGACCCGCTGCTGGGGAAATGACTCCGCCCTTATCCTGCTGAGGGTTGGACCATGATGTTGCTGGTGAAAACACATTTCCTGACTGGCCGAGGGGAATAGACACTGATACTCTGCGAGGAAGACAACATCTTTGTCTCGGGAATACATTCCACAAATATCCTGTGGTAACAAAACAACATCCACCTTAGAGCAATCCACTTTAAATGCTGGCTGGGGAACAATCTTCTGTACTTTGACTGGGGAGAGTGACAGTCTAATGAGGATGACGAAACCTCAATGCTAGGGAGAATAACCCTGCTGGGGAGGAAAGTCAACAGAACCTGCCAAGGGATATCATTGAGCTTAACCTGCTGTTGGAGGAAATAATTTACCCTGCTGGGGATTAGAGCATGTTGTTGCTGACGGAAATACACTTCCTGACTTGCTGAGGAAAATGAGTACCCGACTCTGTGGGGAAAATAAAATCTATTCAAAGACATCTGACACATCTCCTGATGGAGATACAACCACATTCACCTTGGAGCAATCAACTTTAAACTGCTTGCTAGGGAATAATCAACCAACCATGACTTTGGTTGGGGAACACAATCCTCTGTACTTTTGCTGGGGAGAATACGTTCGCTGAGGATGCTGAACTTTCAGTACTGGGGAGAATAGCTCTACTGGGGAAAAACAAACTTGTTACCCAGCATGACCTGTCTCTATGGTCATAAAAGGCCCTTTGAACTCTCCACTTGCCCCCAGACCACTAGGTCTAAAGGAAGAAATCATCTCAAGAGGATTTTATAGAAGACCGGGCATTTACACTGCCCAGGGTCTTCAAACTCTTGGAGAGATTTATCAGATCTCGACGCAACTACCCCAGACTTCATAATCCATGAAGTAAATGGCCTCGAAAGGATTTGTAATGATTTAAAAATACTCTGCCCCAGTATTCTGAACTTTGAAGAGGTGCTTTCACTTAACCGTCTTCAGGAGTGGATAACTTCCCAAGCTCTAAAGGTGGCCTGCCCCAAGTCTTGAAGAAACTTTTCCCCTGACTGATCTTACAGAGATTGTCAAATCGACCTGATTGCCCCATATTAAGTGCTTGTGGAGAGATTTATTGAATCTCGACATAATTGCCCCAGCTTGGCTGCTTCTTATCACCATTTATCGCGAACGCTTAGGCTGCGTACAGTCTCCTGGCCACATACCCCTTGTCGTAACTGTCCTTCGAAGTTTTCACCATCTCAACTTGGCGTGATCGAGCTTCTCAACTTACGTTCATCATGTAAGCTTCTTTGATGTCAAACACATGCAAGCAGAAAATGTTTATTATGAGAATGACAATTCTAATGCAACATCCGTGTTAACCTTGAACTTTTATTGAAAATGCGTCACCAAGCCTTGTGAACGAATCACTATCTGGGATGCGACATTGATTTTTGAATGGAAAACAATACGCACATGCAATACCAACAAAAATCTTATTAGCACAACTCATGGGAGTCAGGAACGCTATCTCGCTGAAGTGCACTTTCGGAATAAACCCTGCTTCAATTAGGACTTTTAAGGGTTGTAACGTGGTCTGGTTCGTGGTTTTGAGGGAAAAAAAAGATTTAAGGCTCAAAGTTTATCGGTGCCCACCCATTCTCCTTGATGTTCTCCAGTCCTATGTTCAGCTAATCTGACACAAGCGCTCATTGTGAGGGATATTCTTCTAGCTAACTTGTTTTAATGATGTCAACAAACATATTAGATTGTAATTTGAGCGGTATCACTTCACGTGTCGGGCATATAGAGTCTAACCATTATCGTTCATGTGCCTAGATGCATAGGATCTTGTCTTTCCCAAAAATAAATGTCCATTATCGTTTTAGTTGTGTCTAGTATGTGTCTCTGGTCTTGGTCTGGTGAAAATGCTCAGAAAAACTGAATTTCCTGAAAAATTTCACTTCATGCGCTGACCCTTCCAGTTCATGCGCTAACCTCTAATTTCATGCGCTAACCTCCAAAACCTACGAGAAAGTGCACAACTCAATGGACACGAAAATACTTGCTCATGCGTCGACGCATGAAGTGTGGAAGTCAGTGCATGACTTCAAAACTCTGCATTATTTTCACTTAATTTCTTTTCTGTTATTTTTCTGTTATTTTTTTGTGGGTCATATTTTTTCTCCTATAAATAGTTTTGGTCATCCTTTTATCAAAACAAGAAACATGAAAGATATATGTCATTTCTCTCTTCATCTTCATCTTCTTCATTGAGTAAACAAACAATCACACATAATCATCTTTGTTTGTGTCGCCCATTGATCGAAGTGATAACGTTCAGAATTTAGGAAGTGTGATCTTCATCTTCTGGGTTGAGAGTTTGGCAGGTGTTTCTTGAATCAAACCAGTTGGTTTGTCCTCCAAAAAAATTGGATAGCTTTTGGGGGTTTTTTCACAAACTGTTCTTTCTACAGGGATTCGGCTGGGCGAAGGTAACCGGAATTTGGTGCAACTGTTCGGTTTAGTAGCTGTAATCAGAGGATCGTAGAAGGAAGGTTTGGGTTCAAATTCTTGGAAGATTGCAATTAACCGAGTGAAGGTAACCGAAGAGCAGTGGATTATTTTGGTTTAGTAGCGTGGGACGGTAATTGAATCAACCATATTCGAAGCACTTGATTCATCCTGAATCAAGGGAAGAGAAAATTCGGCCTCAACGATCGAAGATGTTCGAGGGTTTGGATGTTCATAGTTTTCTCTTGTAACAAACAATTTGCAATAACTATATATATACATATCTCAATTCCATTTGTGGAGTTGGGGGCAGATGTACCCAAAGCGAGGACGATTGGGGAACTGCCTAATCAAATCGTGTTTGTTCTCTTTCTCCTTAAATCTTTTACAATTTAGTTCGTTATGATTTGTGAGGTCGCAAGTTATTGAAATTTCTGTAGTAGAGTAATTATACGCTGATAAATTGTTTTGTTAAACTGATACAATTCCTTGAATTGTGTTTTGGAGCAGCTGTACATTACCCTCCATAGAAATTATGCACATAGTGTGTTTACGCACACTAGGTGTTTGATAATTTGTTTCAAAGCAAAATTCGAACACATTGCTTTAAATTGCTTATCAATTTACCTCATTGGATTGGAATATACATCAACCAAGTGATATTTTGTTGATTGCGTTTCTTAAGTGTAGTATTCAAAACTGAATTTTTCTCTTCCATACTCATCCGTGATATATTCGTGCATATCCGATCCTTTTGATAGAAGGTTCGTTGTAGACGTTCTATCCAGTGGTAGCTTCCGATTAAACAATTTTTTAAAACAAATTTTGTAAACCATTTGCGTGTAAAACTCAAGGGATCTATTCAACCCCCCTTCTAGATCCATAGCCATCGTCTAACAAGTGGTATCACGAGCTCCGGTTAATTCTGGTGCTTCGGTAAAACTTCTTGGATCATGGCGAACGAACCAATGGGGCTTATAATAGAGCTCCAGTTTTTACAGGTGAAAACTACAGCTATTGGAAGGATTGTATGCGCGTCCATATTAATTCCATAGATCGGAAGGTTTGGAACGTTATTTTAAACGGTCCCATGGAAATTACTATGACTAACGCGGAAGGCGTTGTCGTTCTTAAACCCGAAGCTCAATGGACTAAGGAGGACGAGAAAAAGTACAACTGTGATTGGAAGGGTCGTAATATGATCATCTCATCCTTGGGAGTTGATGAGTATTATCGAGTCTCCCATTGTGAAACAGCCAAAGCCATGTGGGATGCTTTACAAGTAGCCCACGAAGGCACTAATGATGTTAAGATGGCTCGTATTAATACACTAACGCAAGAGTTTGATTTGTTTTACATGAAGCAAGGGGAAACCATTGTGGATATGCAAAAATGATTTACTCACATTATCAACAAACTGCACGTTCTTGGTAAACCAATTCCAAATGAGGTTTCTACTAACAAAATTCCGAGGTGTCTTAACAGGGAATGGCAACCGAAGGTCACCGCTATCAAGGAGGCCAATGATCTTGCTACGCTAGACCTCACAACACTCTTTGGTAAACTCGATGAGCATGAGCAAGTGCTCATTACCTTGGATAAACATGAAAAGAGTATCAAGAAAGAGAAGGTAAAAGATACGGAGAAGAAGTCGATAACTCTTAAGGCTTCTTGTTCAAAGTCCACACATCAAGAGCTAAGTGATGATGAAGCCAATAATGACAAAGATGAAGAATCCGGTGATGATATGAGCTTATTTGTGAAGAGATACAATAGATATGTTTGTAAGAACGATATTCAACACTCGGATAGAAATCTAGTCAAGTTTAGGAAGCAATCTAGAAGCGAAGGAAATAAAAATGGCAAGGTAAGAGGTACGTGCTACAACTGTGGAAAATCCGGGCACTACAAACCGGATTGCCCATCCCTAAAGAAATACAAAGATAAGGATAATGACAAGAGTCGCTCAAACAAAAAGTCAAACAAGTCTCGACGAGCATACATCGCTTGGGAAAGCGATAGTAAGTCGGAGAAAGATGATTCCTCGAGTGACGAAAGTGAATCCGTCAACTTTTGTCTTATGGCACGCCACAACAAAGCAAAAGAGGTAAAACACTCTAAATATGAAAATTGTCAAAATATGTTTCATGCTGAATTAAAAAGAGCTTTTGATACATTGCACCACGAAGCTAAGGAAGCATTTCAACGCTTAGCTTTGAATAAAAAGATCTTTTCCTATTTGGAGAAAAAGGTTTCTGATTCCAAAAAGGAATTGGAAGCTCTTAAGAACTCCATGGTGGATGTATCAAAAACTAAGATTGATGAGAATAAATATCCGTGGTTTAAGTTTGGGGGCTGTGATACTTGTCATATTTGGCAAAGAGAGGTGAGAAGCCTCAAGGCCAAATTGGACAAGGCTCTTAAGCCAAAAGTTACATTTTCTATTGATCGATCACATTTTCGTGAGAGCATGAATAATCCATATCAAAAGTATACCTATGTGATTCGAGATAGTGATAGCAAAGGTAAATTCCAAATGAATCGTGATTGCTTATATTGTTGTAAGCCCGGTCATACTATTGCTAAGTGCCGCTTTTGAAGATTTCTTGTTCCAAACGGCATTTATCAATGGTTGCCCAAGGGCAATCTTGGTTTCACTTACCATAAAGGACCCAATGAGAATTGGGTACCTACTCTCCCTTAATTGTTTTTTGTAGGTACAATGTCTTGAGACCACCGAAGGAAGATGGGTTCTAGATACTGGCTGCTCAAGACATATGACCGGAGACATATCTCTTTTCATCGACTTTGTAGCGAAGAAAAAGGGGTTTGTCACCTACGGGGATAACAATAAGGGACAAATTCTCGGCAAAGGTAGTGTAGGTAACCCCTCATCTACTACTATCTCTGATGTGCTGCTTGTGGAAGGCCTTAGACACAACCTTTTAAGCATTAGTCAACTATGTGACAAAAATTATAAAGTATCTTTTTCAAAGGACTGTTGCATAGTTGAAGATAGCGACAAAAAGAATGTGTTTAAGGGCTTGAGGGTGAACAATGTCTACATTCTAGACTTGAATGAGGTATCGTTGAATGGAGACAAGTGTCTAGTCGCTATGAATGAAGATTCATGGTTGTGGCATAGACGGTTGTCTCACATCAATTTTGATTTGCTTAACAAAATTGTCTCTAAAGACCTAGTCATCGGTTTGCCTAAAATTAAATTCACAAAGGATCACCTTTGTGATGCGTGTTAAATGGGGAAGCAAGCAAGGATCTCATTCAAATCTAAAAACATCGTTTCAACTATGAGACCCCTTGAGCTCCTCCATATGGACCTCTTTGGACCATCTAGGGTTAAAGTCTAGGTGGTAACTATTATGGATTTGTTATAGTCGATGATTTTTCTAGGTTTTGCTGGACAATTTTCTTAGCAAATAAGAGTGATACCTTTTCGGCCTTTGAACGATTTGCTAAGTTATCTCAGAACAAGTTAAACACAAACATTGGGTCAATTAGAAGTGACCATGGGGGTGAGTTTGAAAATCATTTATTTGAAGCATTTTGTGATTCCAACGGAATTGATCATAATTTTTCCGCACCACGTACCCCTCAACAAAATGGGGTAGTGGAATGTAAAAATAGAGTTTTGGAAGAACTTGGAAGGACTATGATCAATTATGGTGGATTACCAAAATACTTTTGGGCCGACGCCATAAGTACGGCTTGTTATGTTTTGAATAGGGTGCTCATCCGGCCTATTCTAAACAAGACACCGTATGAGCTTTTAAAAGGGCGTAAGCCAAACATCTCTCACCTTCATGTATTTGGTTGCAAATGCTTTGTGTTAAACAATGGGAAAAAGACTCTTGGTAAATTTGATGCCAAGGCCGACGAGGGTATTTTTCTTGGATACTCTCAGTCAAGTAAAGCATATAGAATTTATAATAAGAGGTTACGCATAGTTGAAGAGTCAGTTCATGTTACTTTTGACGAGTCTTATCCGAGAAATGTCGGAGAATGTAGTTCTTTTCAGGGTGCAGGTGTACCTACTAAAGACATACTCAAGGACACTGATAAGGGAATTGATCAACCTGAAGCAGTGCGTATTGAGGAGGAAAAGGATCACCAACCAGTGAAAAGTGAGGATGATCATCATGCTGATAAAGGTGAACTTCCTCCAGCTTGGAAGTCTTCAAAAGACCATCCAACTGACAACATTCTCCGTGATATCTCTAAGGGAGTAACTACTCGCTCTAAACTTAGTAACATTTGTTATTACTCTGCTTTTGTTTCCCAAGTTGAACCTAAAAACGCTAAGGATGCGTTACTCGATGAGCATTGGTTTCTATCAATGCAAGATGAACTAAATCAATTCTGGAGAAATGAGGTTTGGGACCTTGTCCCCCCTCCGCGAGATCATCGAGTAATCAGAACCCGATGGGTGTTTAGGAATAAACTTGATGAAAATGGAGTAACAATACGTAACAAAGCTAGGCTTGTAGCGCAAGGCTATAACCAAGAGGAAGGAATCGACTATGAGGAAACTTATGCGCCGGTTGCCCGACTCGAGGCCATACGCCTTCTACTTGCCTATGCTTGCACAAAGAATTTTAAATTATTCCAAATGGATGTTAAAAGTGCATTCTTTAACGGATACATAAATGAAGAGGTTTATGTAGCCTAACCTCCGGGTTTTGAATCCCACGAATATCCTGATCATGTCTATAAACTTAAACGAGCTTTGTACAGACTTAAACAAGCCCCTAGGGCTTGGTAAGAACGTCTAAGCAAATTTCTACTAGATCAAGGGTATTCAAGAGGAAAGGTTGACACAACCCTCTTTATTAAATGTCAAGGAAAACACTTAATTTTGGTACAAATTTATGTTGACGATATCATATTTGGGTCTACTAACATGACCTTGGTCAAGGAGTTTTCTAGTTTGATGCAGAGGGAGTTTGAAATGAGCATGATGGGGGAGCTCAACTATTTCCTCGGATTGCAAATCAAATAACTTGAAGAGGGCACATTCGTGAGTCAAACGAAATATTGTCTTGAGTTACTAAAACGTTTTGATATGCTGAACTGCAAAGCAATAGATACTCCTATGCCTATAAGTGCTAATCTTGATCGTGACGAAAAGGGTAAGGATGTTGAGGTAAAGAAGTATCGAGGTATGATAAGGTCTCTTCTTTATCTTACCGCATCACGTCCCGATATAATGTTTAGTTTATGCATGTGTGCGAGGTATCAGGCACATCCCAAGGAATCCCACCTAAAGGCAGTTAAGTGCATACTTCGATACCTCTCTGGTACTCCAAAGTATGGGCTGTGGTATTCCAAAGGTAGTGGTTGTTCCTTAGTTGGCTACTCCGATTCTGACTTTGCCGGGTGCAAGTTGGATAGGAAAAGTACTAGTGGCACGTGTCACTTTTTCGCAAATTCCTTGGTGAGTTGGCATAGCAAGAAACAGGTTTCCGTTGCTTTGTCAACAGCCGAGGCGGAATACGTTGCCGCCGGTAGTTGTTGTGCTCAAGTCTTATGGCTTAAACAATAATTACTTGATTTCAACCTAAAACTTAAGCGTATTCCAATTTTGTGCGATAACACTAGTGCGATTAATCTAACTAAGAACCCCGTATTGCATTCACGCACCAAGCATATCGAAATACGCCATCATTTTCTTAGGGATCATGTAGAGAAAGGTGATGTAATTTCTGAGCATGTTGACACTAAGAATCAACTTGCTGATATTTTCACAAAACCATTAGCTACATAACCTTTCTTTCACATCCGTAGGGAACTTGGCATTCTCGATATCTCGGATCGTGCTTAATAATCCTTTAGAGTAGTGATCTTCACATATATACATGCTTGTTTATTCTTTTAACTAACAATGCAAAGAGATATTTAGCCATATATGAGGGATCTTATCGTCATGATGATCAAGGTAATATCGTTCCGATTTATAGATGTTTATAAATATTTTGTGCCATATTAATTACTCTAATCTTGATGTTTATTGCATTTTGAGCACTTATCGTTCATGTGTGCATATGTCTATTTATCTGGTCGGAACTCAAGAATTTGCAAAATTTCACTTTTGTATGTTCATGCGTCGACGCATAGATTCATGCGCTGACCTAGTAAATTTTTGGGATAACGCATAACCACATGTTCAGCTTTTTAAAGAAATTTCAATAATCATGCACTGACGCACAGATTCATAGGTTGACGCATAACTGAACCGTTCAGACTCCTTCTTTACTAGGACGCGTGCGCCGACCTAGTGCTGCTTATTTTCCTTACATTTTCTCATTGTACGTTGATTTATGGTTATTGGATGTCATCTCATTAGACTTTGTGGTCAATCTCTCTCTATTCTCCTCCATTAAAACTCATCAATAACCATCACTCTCCACTAAATCCTCATCAAAAACCCTAAAAATTAAATACCCACCAAGAGAAAATTATAATACATTACTACTGCAAGATTTTTCTAAGGGCTGCACATATCTCCTTCTCACTCTCTGCAAAAATCTAGTGTCATCATCTTCTTCCAACTCTTCTTCAACCATGGCTTCAAGAAGGAATCCTAGTAGAAGAGGAACAAGAGGCTCATCTTCACAACCAGCACCAACAAAAACATCATCTTCACAATGGGTAACCTTTAAATCTTTAATTTCTGAAAGGCTAACTTTTCCTTTTGAGGAACTATTTTCTAACCGGGCTGTTATAAGACAACATGGGTTTTATCCTCTGATGGGTCCAGATTTTCACATTCCTGAGATTTCTGAACTTATAAACTTTCAAAATCTGAATGAATTTGTAGAATGTGATGATAAGTATAGTGAAGATTTGACTCGGTTGTTCTATTGTGGGATCAAGGGCAAATTTCATGGGGCTGAATTTAAATTCTCTATGAATAATACAGAATTTGAAGTGACCAATGATGTATGGTCTACTCTTTTTGTATTGGATACTGATGACACTCTCCCAAAGGTTACTGATAAAACCTTTGTTAAGGACTATGAGTTCAAAACTGCTCTGAATTTGATGTTGTGGGAACCGTATTCAGATGATTTTATGGCAAGTGGATTATTTCCTAAAAGTGTCACTACCGGCCATCTAAAATTCAAAGACCGTATTCTTCAGTGAATTGTTGCTCGCATCTTGAGGCCTAAGAAAGGAGGATACTCAAGAGTTGAGCAGGAAGAGGTTCACCTCATCTATATTCTCAAGAATAAGATCAATATTAACTGGCCTTATTATTTTGCTTATAGGATGTTCGTTACTCGCAGCTCCAACAAATTTCTGGCACTTGGTTACGCATCTGTTATTGCAAACATTTTGAATCACTTTGATGTTCCTATTCCGCAGATTTGTCACATTCATATTACCGTTGAACAATAATTTCTTGCCAAAACCCTTTCCATGATGGGTTACTTTTGGCATTCACGTGAGAACAAGTTCTTTTATCGACCAAGATCCACCCATCCTGAACATGATGAACCAGTTCACCTTGAAGGAAGTGATGATGAGGGCATTCCAGAAAATGCAAATCAAGCTGTTAATGACGAAGATGTGGTCATGCAAGAAGATGTGGTTATACAAGAAAATGTGTTATGCAAGAAGAGGACAATGAGGCATCGATGGGCTATCAACCTGACGAAACTTCTGAAAATAAGGGCTGAGGTCAGTGGCAACAAAATTGCTGGACTGTGGCTGGAAATGCCTATGTGCCTCCAACTTATGGTCAGGATTATGAATGGTATCAACTTGACAATTCTGCTCCTCCAACTCCACCGTCTCAGCATGATTAGCGGGGTTCTGAAGAAATTCTGGCTAGGTTGAACGAATTGGCTCTTCAGCATCAAGAATATTAAGCTCTGCAAGATACTCGCTACTCTGCTCAGGAAGAACGGTTCACCAATCTGTCTGATCAAGTCTCATCTCACATTACCAACTTCAACAATTTTGCTAACGCCGCTATGAATTGTTTCAATCAGATGGATGCCAACTTGACTCAACAAAACCTGAACCTTGCAAATAGTCTTGGCAACCTAAACAGTTCGTTGATTGACCCCAACCTACACCTAGAGGATCTCTCACCTTCAAGCCAACACTATAGGGGAAAAGGTCATCCGTTTAGGGGGAGAAGACCATATAGCTTAGGGCATTATATTTCATTTGTGCTTGCACTTATGTTTGTGGTTTAGTTTTTCTTTGATTATGTTGCTTAACTTTGACTTGTGCTTCCGTTGGTTTAAACTCTTCCGGAGTGAATGTTCTGCTTTTATGTTTTTGTTCTGTATTTAATCATTCCTAATTTTCCATTAGCAGTATCATATGTGGATGCATGTTAATGTTTGGTTGTTGCAAATATATGATGATCCACTACGTATTATTTTGACCACCCTCTTTTCTTCTTTTTGATGTTGTCAAAGGGGGAGAAGAATAACAAGCAGAAATTTTGTTAACCAGATGTCAAAGACAGGGGGAGCTTTGTTCACTCTCAAATTACATATCTCGTGACAGCTAAGAAAGTGTTGCCATCATCAAAAAGGGGGAGTATGCGAGGGATATTCTTCTAGCTAACTTGTTTTAATGATGTCAACAAACATATTAGATTGTAATTTGAGCGGTACCACTTCACGTGTCGGGCATATAGCGTCTAACCATTATCGTTCATGTGTCTAGATGCATAGGATCTTGTCTTTCCCAAAAATAAATTTCCACTATCGTTTTAGTTGTGTCTAGCATGTGTCTCTGGTCTTGGTCTGGTGAAAATGCCCAGAAAAATTGAATTTCCTGAAAAATTGCTTCCAGTTCATGCGCTAACCTCCAATTTCATGCGCTAACCTCCAAAACCTGCGGGAAAGCGTACAACTCAATGGACACGAAAATAATTGCTCATGCGTCGACGCATGAAGTGTGGAAGTCAGCGCATGACTTCAAAACTTTGCATTTTTTTCACTTAATTTCTTTTCTGTTATTTTTCTGTTATTTTTTTGCGGGTCATATTTTTTCTCCTATAAATAGTTTTGGTCATCCTTTTATCAAAACAAGAAACGTGAAAAATATATGTCATTTATTTCTTCATCTTCATCTTCTTCATTGAGTAAACAAACAATCACACATAATCATCTTTGTTTCTGTCGCCCATTGATCGAAGTGATAACGTTCAGAATTTAGGAAGTGTGATCTTCATCTTCTAGGTTGAGAGTTTGGCAGGTGTTTCTTGAATCAAACCAGTTTGTTTGTCCTCCAAAAAAATTGGATAGCTTTTGGGGGTTTTTGCACAAACTGTTCTTTCTACAGGGATTCGGCTGGGCGAAGGTAACCGGAATTTGGCGCAACTGTTTGGTTTAGTAGCTATAATCAGAGGATCGTAGAAGGAAGGTTTGGGTTCGAATTCTTGGAAGATTGCAATTGAACGAGTAAAGGTAACCGAAGAGCAGTGGATTCTTTTGGTTTAGTAGTGTGGGATGGTAATTAAATTAACCATATTCGAAGCACTTGATTCATCTTGAATCAAGAGAAGAGAAAACTCTGCATCAATGATCGAAGACGTTAGAGGGTTTGGATGTTCATAGTTTTCTCTTGTAACAAAAAATTTGCAACAACTATATATACATATCTCAATTCCTTTTGTGGAGTTGGGGGCAGATGTACCCAAAGCGAGGACAATTGGGGAACTGCCTAATCAAATCGTGTTTGTTCTCTTTCTCCTTAACTCTTTAACAATTTAGTTCGTTCGAATTTGTGAAGTCGTAAATTATTGAAATTTCTGTAGTAGAGTAATTGTACGTTGATAAATTATTTTGTTAAACTGATACAATTCCTTGAATTGTGTTTTGGAGCAGCTGTACATTACCCTCCATAGAAATTTTGCACATAGTGTGTTTACGCACACTAGGTGTTTGATAATTTGTTTCAAAGCAAAATTCGAACACATTGCTTTAAATTGCTTATCACTTTACCTCATTGGATTGGAATATACATCAACCAAGTGATATTTTGTTGATTGCGTTTCTTAAGTGTAGTATTCAAAACTGAATCTTTCTCTTCCATACTCATCGGTGATATATTCGTGCATATCCGATCCTTTTGGTAGAAGGTTCGTTGTAGACGTTCTATCCAGTGGTAGCTTCCGATTAAATAATTTTTTAAAACAAATTTTGTAAAACAATTTGCGTGTTAAACTCAAGGGATCTATTCAACCCCCCCTCTAGATCCATAGCCATCGTCTAACACTCATCTCCCAAAAAGATTTATGATCTTTAAGGGTCCCATGCAATTGATGGTTTGAGACCCGATGAGGTTTTGGAGCAACAGTCACCCCTTTTGTCTTTTGTGTCTGTAGCCACACGACTTTGTTTTGCTCGAGGATTTTTCCTTTTGTCGTCCTTTTCGCTTTTTATTATTTTATTTTCCCTAACTTTTGCCTGGACTGATATTTTTTTTTCGATTTTGAAGTCTAGCAGGATGCCCTAACTTTTGTCTAAGTCGCTTATTTTCAAGTTTCGACTTACCAGGCTTTTCTTTTTTTTTTGAACAAATCGCGTGACACTGGTTTGTCTGACTTGTTTGAAAGGGCTGTGACTGCCTCACTCCTTGATCATTGATGGATAACCATTGTGGTTTCACATCTTTTGAACTCTTGATGGTGGAATAGAAGGTAATGGATCCTCAGATGCACACTCCTTTTGAAATTTGAATGCTCGGTCAAATTAACTGACGCCTACCCTGCCCCTGGGTTAAATGTGAGGGCTTTTTGGTACGAAAAAAACTCCTACTTCAAGGCTCAAAGGGGTTAACGAGGGTTTATGTCTCTTATGTCTCCAGTGTTTAGGGATTTGAAACAATGCCTGTACATCCTAAACAGGGTTCTATCTAAAAACATACAACCAGAGATTTTACGTTCTTCACTTCTTCATCCTCCCTCCAGGAGTTTAGGCCAGAAAGTTGGTATTGCAGTGCATGCAAACATTAAAATGAGTGAACACGAATAAAACACTTCAAGAAAACAAATATATTGCATTAAAATCATCCTTCAAAACACGAACCAATTTTTACATGCGGACAACGTTTAAACAAATAAATGAAAGCTACATATGAAAATGCAGTAAAGAAACTGATGATTGCCATTGTAGAGGAGACTTGAAGTCTTCAAACAGATTAGAGGTCGACATGCACAACCAAGTCTCCTTCTGGAAAGGATATGTACCCTTTGTCAATCAATTGTTGCACTTTGGCCTGGAAGGCTTTGCAATCTTCAGTTGAGTGCCCCATAGATCCTCCATGATATCCACACTGCACATGGGGATTGTACCCCGGAGGGTATGGTTCTGGAACAGGCTTCAAATTCTTAGGCTCCACCAATGAATTTTGAACCAGGTGTGGAAAGAGTTGACTGTACGACATGGGAACTGGATGAAGAGGAGCATTCCTTCTTTCCAGGTTGTTGCGAGGCCTATGTTGATTCTGACGTCGATAGTTCTGTTGTTGAGGAGCATAAGGTTGTTGGTACTGAACGACATTAGTCTCTCCTTCTTCTCCCCTATAACGTTTCTTTGCATTTTCAGAATAACCGGGAGCAACTTGAATCTTTCCCATTTTGATACCGCTTTCGACCATTTCTCCCATTAAGATCAAGTCGGCAAACTTTCCGGACATGCAAGGTATCAGCTTCTCATAATAATGACATGGCAAGGTAGCCATAAACATATTCAACATTTCCCGCTCTAACATGGGAGGTTGTACCCTTACTGCCAATTCCCGCCACCTCTGGGCATACTCTTTAAAGCTTTCACTATTCTTCTGAGACATACTTTGCAGCTGAGTCCTATTGGGAGCCATATCAGTGTTATACTGATAGTGTTTGATAAAACCCTCTATCAGCTCTCTCCAGTTGCGGACGTGACATCTCTCCAATTGCATATACCATTCTAAGGATGCCCCAGACAGGCTATCCTGGAAGAAATGCATCAGTAATTTCTCGTCCTTAGAGTACGCAACCATCTTCCTCGCGTATGCCCTGACATGCGTCTTGGGACAAGTGGTACCCTTGTATTTCTCAAAAGTGGACACCTGAAATTTATGCAGAATCACGACACCGGGAACCAGCCCCAAATCATCCAAATCCATACCCACAGAATTTTGATTCACCACACCCCTTAGTTGTTCTTCAATCAGTCTGAACCTTTGGTCATTATCAGCTTGAGGACCAACATCCCCGCCTGGCATAGAGAAAATGCCATCTTGTTGGTCTTTGAAATGACGACCATGAACAGCACAAACACTTCCTCCTCCCACAACAGAAGGAATCACAAGCTGCTCTCCTCCGCCCGGAGGGATTACAACACCAGGAATAGGGATCTCTACGCCTGTAGGACCTCCCTGAGTACCGTTACCAGCGACGCCATTATGGATTCCACCATGAAGAACCCCGTCTTCATCCACTCTTACCACTCAGGGTTGGACTAGAGTCCTTAGTTGCTTTTGCCCTTGGGCAACACCTTGCATCAATTCCATGAACTGGGCCATGCAAGCTTGCATGGCGGCCATTTCTGCTTGCATTTGCTCCATAATTCTCCTCTGATTTGATCTAGTAGAATACCGGTGAATTGGCTGGTTATCAATCCCGCCTGCAACCAAATAAAGGTTAGAAAAACTCGGGACGAGCACCTGCTATGCAAAAATGATTATGATTATGCAAATGCAAATGAACATGCTTGAATCTTTGCAAGGCGATCCACCCCTTGATTCCAATTTAAAGACAAGATGGAGTAAAACTTCTGCTCATATATCAGAGAAAATCACTGTCAGAGATTACAATCCAAGATAATAAGTCTGAAATAAGATAAACAAAGATCCCAGCCAATAATTCTGGTGGTGATCCAAAATACAAAGAAAGACCAAACTAGAGAGAATCATCAATGCGCGAGTTCTCCTCAACCACCATGGTCTTGAACCCTTTGAGAACCACTACCCAAGCTAGAGCCTTCACCCCTAGGCCTCTTCACTTCAGCTCGTACCTTCAGCTCTTCTATGGTTTCTATGGCCTCACTCAGTCGCTCCTCAACTGCATGTCTCTGAAACGAATTCTGCCTTTCCTCCCTATTAAGGGTACATTTGGGAATCCTCCAATCCCATAAATGCAAAGAGCTAAAATAGCATTGAAAGCAGACCAATTTCTCTCCTTAGCATATGGGCTGGCTTGGTCAAACAGAAACTTCAAAGGGAGGCCTTTAAATCCTTGCTTGTCAATGACATTGTTACTCAGAATGGATTCCCCAATGTGAACAGCAGCCGCCATCTCTTCCAGTCCTGGCTGTTCTTTAGAGAAGAAAGGTATCCTCGGCTTGACAGAGATTCCCAAAATAAATGAGAACTCCTCTAAAGTTGGAGCCAATACATAATCTGGAAAAGTGAAACAACGCAAAGGAGGGTCATAGAATTGAAGGAGCGTGTGAATGACATCGTGCTCTTCTTGTGAAATATTTTGGACAACCTTCGATATCTTCCTATAGTCCTCCTTGAACTTGGCGCGGAGGATCAGTCATACTAATCATCTTGTGAGTCAATTTCAGAGTCGGATCTAGGAACGTGTACGCTACATTCTTCTTCCTCTGAGCATCCATGACGAGAACACCTCAACAACCGGAATCAAGGGTAAGATGCAAGTCCTGAAAATGTCAAACATGTTAGAATGCAAGAAATGATGCAAATGCAAACATGGGATCAAGGTATCACTGCTCTGGACATGCTGTGCTGTTAACTGAACAAGAACCACAACCTAGAAAACCAGAATTCCAGAATATCGGACCACTGAGATGACCAGAAAACCAGGTAAATAACTATACACCGACGAGAAATCCAGAAAACTGGGTAGGTTGAAGGTTTCGGTTACCTGTAGACCTGTAAACACCCGCCCATCTCACATGTGGGTTCTAGAAACCCGAGGATCCTCAATATCACGGGCTCTCAGGTCGAGAAATGATGATACGTTCACCATTTCTGGTTTGGCATCATCATCAATAGAGGAGGCCTCAACTGATTCCCCTAAAAAATAAGGTCATCCTATATTAAGTTCCCAACATTGGGTCCTCGGATCGACAACTGTAATGGGTTTGCCATTTCTGGTCTGCCATTATCACATGTCGGGAGGAGAGGCGTTGTTGGGTCCTCGGGAGACGGTCGCCAGAGTCGACAGTTTTCCAGGTTATATTCCATCATCTGCCCCAAATGCGCAGGATATAATATTTTCAAAGAAAACCTCGTCTGGATGTGGAGTTTTCATGTATACTAAGTCTGGCCAAATGCCATACAAGTCACACTACTTTCCACGCTAATCATAGGTGTATGCTCAAGCCTGGGTATTGGGCTTTTCTCTCATGAATCCAACCCACCCTACAAACAGAAAATCCAGCGGCAGAACAGTACAACATAATAATGAAATGCAATGCAATAAATGCGGTAAATACAGTAAAACAAGTAAAATAGTAATACAGTAATACAGTAATATACAACAAAATAAAGCACCACAATAAAAACCCAATGAAATAAAAACATACAAGCGCTATGATTGACTCGCAAAAGGGGATGGACCAGCAAGAGGTCAACCTATCCCCAGCAGAGTCGCCAGCTGTCGCTCCTGAGGACTTTCATCCATGGTACAAACGCGATAGTGGCGCGGAAACAGAGTCGCCAGCAATGTGTATTTATCCCAAGAGAGGGAAAGGAAACACTGCGTAAACCTGACGGAAAGGAAAAGTATGGTCTCGCGACCAAGAGAAACGGGTAAGGGAGTCAGTTAAGCGAATGGAAGGTGTTAGCACCCCACGCGTCCATCGTACTTGATGGGATCCACACTTGTTGTCTCGATCAAAGGGTATCGTCATCTAGAGCTCCACTGCTACTGGAAAAGAGAAGAAATGGGAACGAAGGAGAGCGAAGAAACGAGGAAGAAAAGAAAAAAAGAAGTGACTCTATAGGACATCTCTCGTCCTACGCCTACGTATTCCCTCGTGCAATGGGAAAGTCAGAGTCAACGTAGTTCGGACACGAACTAAGGGGGGAGGTTGCTCGTCAAGACATCGCCGTCTTGTGCCTACGTATCCTCAATTGGACGAGAAAGAGGAAATAAGAGCAGTCGTAGTTCGACCTAACGAGGTCGGTTAGAGTTTTTTATGAGCGACGTTAGATTCGCGTCCGGCAGTTAGGGTCGATGCTTGTTTGCGACGAGACGGAAGTAACGTGCCCTTTTCTGAAAATGATTTGAAACTTAACAATCCCGAAGGATAAAAATATTTGAGTTTGTTTTTGTGTTTTTTAGACAGAAGTGGATTGAAGTTAGTTCATAACTTACATTGCACTAAAGTCTACCATGTGGGAACGAGTGAATCGCATGGTCACCCCCAAATGGGACGTATGCTAAAAACTCTAGAAAAGGAGGGAAGACCCCCTCATTCTTCATTTCCTACACTTAAGGCTCGAGCGCAATATACGTCATATTTTATTAAGTGTTTTAGAAGTGTTAAGAGATGAGAAGAGAAGACTCAAGGGGAAAAGAAAAACTCTAAGGGGAAACTAAATGCTCCTAATGTTATCGTGCAAAGGTGGCCTTATAGTTGAGTTTGAAAGGGGAAATATATACCTAAGTTAGCATGCAAAGGGAATCCTAATACTAATACTACTCCAAACTTAATCAAAAATTAAGTTGGACTAGGTAGCTCTAAGGGAGTGAATCCAAGACTTAAACAAGTCTTGAGATCCGTGGGAAGAGAAAGAGTGAAAGAGATGAAGAAGAAAGAGAGGTAAAAGATGAGAAATAAGATAGGGCAGCAAGCACATCATTCACATCATACTCAATTCACATCATTAATCATTCTTCAAAAGATCACACAAGAAAGCTCAAGTAAGCAAGTAAGAACAAACAAGAAAAGATGCAAGCAAACTCGCATAAGAAGCACAATTAAACATCATTGAACCTCACACAAAGATGACATGGATAAGTTAAGATGAAAATAGATCCAAGTCAGAATTCAAATCATGTCATAATCATCCAATTCAAACATGTAAGAATGCTTCACATCATGATGCATTATGATCCCAAGAAGCAACAAGTCAAATGATAATGATATGCATCATACAAATCAAACCATAATGATCAAATGAGATGGAAACAAGGAAATGAATCCAAGGGGCAGTAGCAAATGCATCATCAAAAAATCAATATCAAACTCAAATCAATCAATAAGAATCATTAAGCATCACATTCAAGGCATGCATCAAAACTAGACAAAGCATTCACTTATACCATTCATGTAAGCCACAAAAGATCATGTGAGGCAAAAAGGGAGAAATTGTCACATGATGAACCCTAAATCAAAATGACAAGAACCTTAAACATGTTATTCAAATCAAACAAAAGTCCTTATGCATTTATTGGATCATACAAGAAAACATCTCACAAGATTAGGTTAAGCACACCAAAGGATCCAAGTCAAAACATTGTCAACTTAGAAAATCAAGAACAAATAGGAAAATGGACAAATGAGGATGAATACAAATCCACAAACAAGCTAAGATAGTACATGATCATACCAAATAATCATCTTAAGCATCATTCAATCACAAGTAATCAAAAGCATTCAAACTAGATCAAGTATCCAAGCCTGCTTCAATCAAATTCAAACTACAAGTAGGTATCAACCAAAAATAGAAACGTTCCCCAATAAATTCCCAAAAAATAATAAAATGCAATTTTAAACATCCAATTAACATGTGAAAAAAGATTGAAACAGAACTAGCTCAAGAGCATGTCCAAAAGTGTTCCACAAGTCAAGGTATGCACATAATCGAGCAAGGATCAAGGGTCCACAAAAGTTGAATGGCAAGTCTCTAAAGGTAACTCAAACCATCCTTAAACCAGAAACAAAACACCCTTATATCATGTCTAGAATGTGGCTAAAATATCAGCTTCAAAAGGCTAAGAAAAACACAAAAGTTCCTAACCCTAAGTGAAGGGTATCCTTGGAAACTCATTACCAAATTAATTCAAATTAAAATAAGAAAATAAATGGAAAAATAGAAATAAAAATATGAAAAATAGGTAAACACATTAATTAAATAGGAAAATATTTTTGGTATTTTTGTGATGAATTTATCAATTAAAATAAAAATCAAAAGAAAAGTGAAAAAAAAGAAAATAAAAATGAAAGCAATGTTCAACCAGGGGTGCATTAGCAAATATCAACCTAAAGCAATCATGCTTACACGCTTATTGGGCCCAACTAGAAAAAGACAAAAAATACGCCAGCCATTCAGACGATGACAACGCATCTTCTTCCACATGGCAAAACCCTAAATCAAACACCATGCATCGTGACTTACAGTGGCTAACGCAGCAAACAAGCCATCTTCTATACCAGAATTCATCATGGAAATTTAATCAAAAATGACAAAATAAAATATGAAAATGAAGCTCATGGATCATAGATCAACATGAAGCTATTTACTCCTTAAAACACAAACCCAAACGCAGGTAAAAACGAACTCAAAGATGTGGGTACCGATTAAAACTCAACAACTCAAACCATTCAAGCAAACTCGGAATCAAACACTTAAGCAAGGCCATCATTTCAGGCCATTTCAAATGCAAGGTATGACCATGATTAGATCTGGAAAAAAAGAGTTTAAAGAAAATTGAAGAAGCTTACCTAGTGGAGGCAAGTCCACTGCTTCTTCAACACTTAGTGAGAGCTTCAGAAAACCAATCAACCTTCCTCAGCGAGCTTCCCTTGAACAAGAAAGATGAGAAAATCTTATGAAGATTTGGATGAGCAGATGAGAAACCTTGAGCATCCAGATCTGAATGCCTTCCCCTTTTTGGCCATTTGGAGTTTTTGAACTTAAATATGAAGAGGTTTTAGGGTTGGCACGAAGCAAGATGGTTTGGAATTGTTGCTTTGGTTTGGAATTGGAAAATGAGTGAAAAATGCACAAAGGGTGGTAGGTTCGGGTAGCTCTTGGTAAGGGTGATTTGCTTTGGAGAGAGAGAGGTTTGGAGGATAGTTGGGTCATGGAGAGAGTGATTCTTGTGCGTGGTGTTGGGCTGACATCTTGTACCAGCCTGCATGACAAAAATGAGTCCATTTGCTTTCATGCACATTTCACATTTTGGACAAATTCTCTCTCTTTCAATGGCAGGTGGTGTGTTTAGCCAATTTTGGTAAGAATGTGGCATAATTCGTGGCCCACAAAAATGAAAAAGATATGCTGCATGACCAATTTATTTTATGTGCCAAAATGAGAACTTTCAAGCATGTCCAAGTTTGGTTCGTGTGTGGTACTTTAGAGCATCACAACTCCTTGAATTCTTTACCAAATGATGAGATATTGAGTTCATTATAGAGGTGGCATGGTGGGGAACAAGGCTTGTGTTGAAAAGAAGTGGAAATAATGCTTGGAGGTCACCTAAAAATGAGCATAAAGATGTGTCCACCAAGTCTGCCAAAAAACACTTAGAAAATTCTAAGTTTTTGAGTTTTGAAAGATTAAAATGTCCCACTTTAGAGCACCACACCTCATTCAAAAATGACTCAAATTCCATGGTTCTTGTATCCATTTTGAAGGGAAAGTTTCAAGCTACAACTTTCATGTGGAAAAGAGTTTTTAATGAGGCCTTGAACATGGTGAAAAAATGGCTTAGAAAGTGATTAAAAACTTACTAAAAATAGTAAGTTTCTAAAAACCTAATTTTCCATTTTTAGTAACTTTTCCAAATTCTTGATTTTTTATGAATCCTTGAACCTTTCTTGACCAAATCTCATACATGGACCATATTTGACTTGAAAATCATGATGTTGACCTCAAAAAGTCAGGAGTTGACTTTTTCACTGCACAGTTGACTTTATTCCCAATTCTCATAATTTTTCAATCTTCTGATCAATTGAAACCCTTCTGAACCCAATTGATGGACAATTCTCCAACCTTAGACACTTAGGGACATGAGGAGCACCATGGAATCAAGTCTTGCCCAAAAAATCAGAAATAAACTGATTTTATGGTAAACCCTAATTTTGGTGCCTTCAGTCTAGGCGGAATCAGCACATCCTCCAAATCTAAATTCCTATGAGTATGATTTGTATCACGTCAGACAATGATGAGATATGCCATTTAATGATGATAAAAACTCAAATATATTGCCCATTGGGGTGTTAAACTCAAGAATCCCAAAACCCTAATTTGGACAATCATGCTAGGAGAGTGTGATTCACTTGAAACTTCTGGTCAAGCTTGATCATATGATGAGGTGATGGACCAATCATGATACCTTGAGGCCCAAGGCTCCTTTGTGGCTCAGTTATTGATAGTATCAAGAAGCTTCCTCTCCTATTAGCCCCTTGGACAATACACATGAATTTTGCTTGAACCTCTGGAAAACAACTTCTTCCTGTGAATTGGTTTAGATGCCTTGATCCCATGCTAAGAACTAATGATATGCAAAGATGATAATGCAAGAATCAAATGAAATATAAGCCAGTTAGTGCCAAAAGTAAGAGGGCAAATTTTGAGGTGTTACAGACGCGTGGGGGTGCTAATACCTTCCCCTCGCGTAACCGACTCCCGATCTCGGACTATGGTCGCGATGACCATGTCTTCTCCCTCTTCAGGTTTTCTTCGATCGTTTCCTTTCCATGCGTTGGGATAAATAACGTTCGGTGGCGACTCTTCTGTTCTAGTTTCTCGCCAGTTATATTTTTCGCAGTTGCGACAGCTGGCGACTCTGCTGGGGATATGGTTCCCTATGTGAGTCAATCCTAGCGCTTGTCTGTTTTATTTTCATTGGGTGTTTACTGTTGTGCTTTATTATGTTGTATATTACTGTATTACTGTTTTAATGCATTTTATTACATTTGTGATTATTGTTATCATACTGTTCTGCTGCTGTTATTCTGGTGGGTGGGTTGGATTCACGAGAGAAAAGCCCAATACCCAGGCTTGAGAATACACCTAGGATTAGCGTGGAAAGTAGTGTGACTTGTGTGGAATTTGGCCAGACGTAGTATACATGAAAACTCCACATCCAGACGAGGTTTTCTTTGGTAATGTTCTATCCTGCGCATTAGGGCAGACGATGGAATGTAACCCGGAAAACTGTCGACTCTGGCAACCACTTCCCGAGGACTCAGTTGCAGCACTCCTCCCGAGAGGTGATAATGGTAGACCATAAATGGAAAACCCATTACGCTTCTCGATCCGAGGACCCAATGCTGGGAACTTGCTATAGGATGACCTTTTTGAGAGAGAATTAGTGGAAGCACTCCTCGATTGGTGATAGTACTGTACCCAGAAGGATGAATGTACTATTGCTTCTCGACCTCAGTGCCAGAAGCTAAGGACCTTTCGTTTTTTATTACTCATGTCGCGGTGAAAATTAGATACCATAGTTATTAATGAACTAGGATCACATTTATTTTGACACCGACTTTGATTTATCCAAAGGAAAGGTTCAAGGTCAAAAACCTAAAGGGGGAGATCTAAGGTTCGGGGGTTGGTTATGCCTAGGGAAGGTATTAGCATCCTAAACGTCCGTAGTACTCTACGGGAGACTCTCGTTTTATTATGTTATTTTTATTTTTTATATTTCGCTTGCTAAGGGTACTATGCTAAAGGTTGAGAACCCTAGGGGTTAGTATCTAAGTATACTCGATAAGGCATCGCACCTTACGCCTACGTATCCTCAGGTGTAGAATCAGAGTATGCGTAGTTCTAAGAAGAAAAACTTCTTGACGGGGTCAAGGTTCCAAGAGGGAAGTAAGGTTTTGGGCAAAACCTTACATAGAGTCCGGTGACTCTAAAGTTGTAGGATGGTCCTAGAGGGGTAGGTTTGTAAATGTTCATGGAGGACATTTACTCGGAGTATAAAAACTTCGATCCTAAAGCTAAGGTTTTTAAGTGTCTACAACAAGACATGGAGTACAAAAACTTTGGATTTAAGGCCAAAGGATCTAAGAGTTAGTCTTATGACGGTTTAGTCAATATTAGTGACCTTCCTTTGGATTTAAGGGGACGACTAACTTAAGATTAGTTAAGTAGGTATGATTATTTAAATAAATCATAAGAGCACATGTAATTATATTATAAGAGTAAAACATAAGTATGAAGTCATGATAAAATATGCAATTAACGTACAAATAAGTTATAAGGAAAAGATATCAATAATATGTAACATGTTAAACATAGATGAAATTTAAAAAAAGGTTCAAGCATGTGATTGAAAATTTTAATGATAGATACGACACAGAAAGTCAGTAAATTAGGTTAAGGTGAGAGAAAAAAAAGTTAGGTGTAAATTGAAGAAGTTATTTATTTAGTTATTGAATTAAAATTACAGTAAAAAATTGAACCTAAATAACTTGAAAGAGTTTATTTTATTTTAAAAGAGGTCTAATATATTAAAAGGTTTATTAATATATAGAAAAAAAATTTATTAAATTGTTAAAATTATTAATTTTAAATCTTAAGGGTTATTAATTTCGAAGCTTAACTAGTTTGATTCTTATTAGAAAGTTAACTGAAAATTAAACTGATTAATCTAAGAAGATATTTTTTTTTAAAAGAGAGGTTATGCTTAATAAAACAAAAGAATAGAATTAAAAGCAGAAATAAGCGGACGGATCAGTGTAGGGCCAAGATAGGGGGTCCACCGTGGACCCCTTAGCCAATTGAATCGTGGCTGTCTGATTCAGATGAGTCAATCGGATGACTTTGGTCAGTAGCCTGGGATGAAGGTTCACGGTAAAGGAAAAATGGATGGCGTGTGCAGGATTAAAGCCTAACATAAATAAAAACATAACGAAAAAAAACATTGCCACTCGTTCTCTCTCTCTCTCTCTCTCTCTGACTCTCTTCCCCTCTCGCCGGAGAAACGGACTTCCGCACCGGGAATCGCCTCCGGCGGCGGCTGAGGTCTAAACGCCTCTGAACTCACACTAAAATGACCGTCTCACCCTCTTCTAACTCTACCCCAAATCGATTTTCCCAAATCCCTAACCAGTACTGCGAATCGAAACCAGACAATCAAAAAAACCCTAAGTTCTTCATCAATGGAGAATAACAGTTCAAAGGTTAAATCAAACTCAGATGTTACATACACAAGATCAAGATGATATGAAGACGAGGTTTGGAGCTTACTTATCGGAGTACGTCCGATGCGTCTTCGACGTCATCGTTTACGCGAGAAAACCAGAGATTGCTACAGATACGCTTCGAACCCTCTCCTTCCTCCACTCGTCCACGAATTTACCGGCACTCGGAGCTCTGCCAATGTACGTGTGCGTGTTCGCTTCACAGGTAACCTCCTTGCGTCTTTTCTCCTTCTCTGTTGATCTGCTTTGTTGAAGATAAGTCTGACTTTGCTCCTTCCTCCAGTTTTTGTTTTCCTCTTTCTATCGGAGACACTCTGATGGTGCTTCAACAATGACAAAAATGGAGAAGATTCGTCCTCCTCTTCGCTCTGGGTAATACCTTTCTTTGCCTTCGCGTGAGTATACGTTGTGATACTTCTGATGCGTTCTCTTTGATCTTCTTCTGTGCTAGAACTCCTGATGAGTTGATGCTTGGCGATGAAGAACCCGTTTATGAGGTTCTGAGCTCTTTCAAGTATGTGTGTCGTTGCATTTTTTTATTAATTGGTGTATGGCTTCTGGTTTATCTTATGATGGTTGGTTTTGTGCCAATTCTGAGTTGATGAGTTGATTGGCTTTGTTTGATGATTTCTGGTTTTGATGATTTGGTGACAAATACGATGAATCTTGGATTAGTACATGATGTTTTTGTGTTTTTCTTGATGCCCCCTCTTTGTGATTTCGTGAATCCATTTATAGGCTTGATTGAAATCAGAGCCTTAACTTTAGAATTGAATGTCGTTAATTTCTGTTTTTGATTTCCAAATTGATTCGGTGATATTTGGATATTTCCCGATTTCAAAATAGGCATGTTGGTTATTGCGGTTATTATTGTGTTAGTGATTCTGATCTGCTTTCTTCTAGTCTTGATTTGTAATTCAAATGGCCTTCCATTTTGGTTCATATATGTTTATGTATTATTTTGAACGTTGTGATCCCAACGCTTGAGGATTTTTTATTTGAAAATGACATGATGGTGACGATTTACTTCCGTTTTGAAATGCTCTTGTTTTGGATGAAAATAATGGTTATTATTGATGCTGATACCTTGCCTTTGTGTGTGATTTGCATTCATGACTTTCCAAATCGCCTTGATCCGGTTTGAATGTGTTTGGAATTGGTTTTGGAAACAATGTGAATTGCTACTCTTTACGGTATGTTCTAGGTCAGCAAATAGCTTCTCTCCTCTATTTCTTTGAGACACGTTATTGAAGACTTGTACAACTTTGTGGATGGTTGGATTAATATTGCTTAATTCTGATTCAATCTTCAGGATCAATTGTGAGATTTCCACGGACTTTGCGGTCCGATATAATGTCAACAATACCTAAGGTGCTTGGTCGTGAAGAGTTTGAGGTCGAAAATGCGGAAGGTCACTTGGAACGCTTTCAAAATTTGAAATGTGAGATACTTTGCATGAAACTCTTTGCTTTTTCTCATGGGTCCAACGTTTGCGTAATTGCGAACTATGAATTTGTAGACCTTAGGTGAACATAAGTTTAATGTAAAATTCTCTTTTGTCCATTGCAGGTTGAGACGCGGATGGCGTTCAATCGACATAGGATGCAAAACTGTCAATTCCCTTGATGATCTTGTTGCAGAACAGTGGTAGTCTCATCGCTAAGACGGACGGTGAGAACCTTGTAGTGTTCCTTTGGTACTGCTTGCGCATGTTTCTGAATTTTTTTACTTGGCTTTACTTGGACAGGGGGGCAATGGATAACAATGATTCTCCTCTTCAAGACTTGGCATTGGGACATCGAAAGATGATGATAGAGCCCGAATGTGGTGCAAATTCTTGTACGAAAATTGAAAACCTCCCCTAGTAATGAGCTAAAGATGCAGCAAAACTATCAAATGGTTGCCGTATTCTTTTATTGTGTAGGCTCATTGGGGGATTGCACTGGTTTGTTGTGCTTTCCATTTCACTGCTCAAAACCTTGATGTAACGCATGATCTTTGATTTTAACTTAATCATGTAGTAGTGTATCATGGTTTTCTGAGCGAACTTTGCTCCTTCTTGTTCAAGGTTTCACATCACGACAATTGATGTGGAAGCTTTTTGGAAGTCAGCGTGGCAGTTAAGAGAACTTGGCAGGACCACGATCCTTGTAGAGTTAATAGTTGTAACGGGATCCTTATTATTTTAGAATGTAATCAAACTGTAGTAACGCCTTAGATTTAGTAAAATTTGATCCTTCTAGGTGGCTTTGAGGTAAACCTCTGAGTTGGCTTGTATTTGGCATTGTTGTAAACTTATACGGGTCCATCCTCCATTTTGAAATGCAACTAAGGATTTCTAGAAAATTTGAATTATAACTTCCATCTTCAAATGAAATGTGATAATGCTCCCACGTGACTTGGATTTGGGAATAAAATAGTATTATTTGAAACTGATCCTTAATTAAAAAAAATAGTTTTAAAATGTGTCTTGTAAATGGGCCTGAGATCCTTGACTTTCCCCAAGTGTAACCTGGTGTATGGTCCAGCCACCACTTAAAACCTTAAAACCAACCGGGATCTAAAAATAATTCAGGACTTTGCCATTATGATAATCTCAACATGCTGTAACCCAATTTGAACCAAAACTCGAATTAAACCTAATGCCTTCAAGGTCCAATAAAACTTCAAGTTGATTCCAAAGTATCAAAACGACAACAGTATCTTGAATCAAGAGAGACCATGAATTCTAATTTGTCTTTAATGAAATAGGACCACAGGATCCAACCAGAGATATCTAGTATGGTTTCGACATATCATTTTAGGCAAGTCTAGCATCATCTTAGGAACGACTTTGCTATCTTGGGATCTTTCGAGGCCACCAGCGGCCCAAGAAAACCCCCTAGGAAACCGGTACGTCAACACAAAGCCTTGAAAAATCTTGAATTTTCAGCAGCAACACCTATACTCACAAATGAAAACAAGTAAACAAAACTTTATAAAGCAGTTAGTTATGCACGAATGATCGTCCTAATATGTTATGCAAAGGGGAAAGCGGGGATCTTAGGGTCAAAAATTAGGGTGTGACAGATGCCCCTATTTAAGTTTCTCCTATTCGGAGATATGGAGATTGAAATCTTCGTCTCGACGAGATAGGAGATTCTTAAATACAAACAAGCACCATTTTTGGCCCTAAGATGCCATCAAATGCGCATGCTAATGATATGAAATGATATATACAAGACAGAGATCCTGTGAGGAGAACCGTCATAGGGGATAACTGACGTTGAAAAGATGAAACACCGACCCGACGAGGACGACCTACCAAAACAAGACTCCACGGAGAAAGATCCAACTCCACTGGGGAAAGAGACTACTGACTGACAATCACAAGGTATCTTAAGCATAAGGTGATAAGCTTGCGATGAAATCTTCTAACAAAATCTACTTGAGGATCTTGCTTCAGTGGTCAACCGGAGGAATCTTCAAGAGATATCAACTGGAGGAGTCTATTGTTGAGACTTAGAACCCCTTCTGAGAATACCTTATTCGAAGGTTTTATTGAAAACGTGTCCATTGTAAAAGATACCGAGAAATCTGCTGAGAAAAGAAATGTCTGTCTGTCAAATTTTAAAGTAAACCAGGGAATCTACTACCGAGATCCTAGAAATAAGCGACTGTTGGTCGAAGTTTAAAGTTAACCAGGGAATCTACTGCCGAGATCCTGGAAAGAAACGACTGTTTGTCGAAGTTTGCTGGAGATCTACTGCCGAGAATAACCAGAGAAATTAAAAATGAAATACCTACTGTCGAGGTCTTCTGGAAATCTACTGCCGAGAATAACCAGGGAAATACCTACTGCCTAGGTCTTCGATCAAGTATTCCACTTGAAAGGGTAGAAAATAAATCATTGTTGCGAGGTTGTCTGCCTCAAACACAAATCCTGAAATAAACTGCTATGAGGTTGTCTGCCTCTAACACGAGTCTTGAAATAAACTGCCACGAGGTTGTCTGCCTCTAACACGAGTCTTGAAATAAACCGCTACGAGGTTGTCTGCCTCGAGCAAAGTCTTGAACTCCTCCTGGAAAGGTGAATACTTGTTGGAAAGTTACTTCACAGGTGATTGGAATTTCGCTGGAGATCTTATGACTTCAGCTGGAATCCATAACTTGTTGGAGGTTTGGAAGTTTCACCGGGGATCTTCAAAAGAGATGCGGGCCGGCTGACTTGTAAAATATGTCTTCTCAAATAAAGAGAAAGATCATCTAAATCTTCACCAAACTTCTCGAAGAAATGCCATTTGACGGAAGCAAATTGAATTGTGGACTCACTGGGGAGAATACCACTGAGAAGTAGTATTGTTGTAGTTGAAATTCGTGTTGAAGCTAGTAAAATTCTTGTAATAGAGATTCTCAAATAAAGAGAATACTTGTAAAGTCTTCAATAGTTGATAACCTTGATAACTTCATCAGGGATAGACAAAATTTCTTGAGGAGACTGCCATTTGTCATCCAGATAGAAAACTGAGCTCAAATAAAGAGCTACCACTTGTTGTCTGGATTTATATCCCATTATACTGCTGGAGGAATAACTTCGCCTTTCATAGAGATCTTTGAAGAAAATTTTCTTGGGGAGAGAAAGTGCAAAATAAATGCACGCTCGATCTAGGTTCAACAACCTAGAAATATCCAACATTGTGATTATCAGGGACCAAAGTTCAATTCAGGAAGCAACTGAAAAGAAACGGTCAAGCAAGACTCCATCCATTGAGGAATGAACTCAAAGGGGTTTATCTTTATCCAAAACTGGAAAAGAAAACTAAATCAACCGTCTTCCATGAGGATCGAACTTAGTGGGGAGTTTAGAAGGTATGTGCTTTTTCTGCCTAGGGCTGACGACTCTACTTGGAGGGAATAGACGAAACCCAGTCACTTGGAGATAAACACAACCAAAGTGAAAGAACCAATAAACATACACAAAATGCAAAATGCACAAATGCCATGAATCTATATGAAAGAATGCCATGTTATGCTTATGCTTATGCTTATGCTGACAAAACAAAACAAGGAGAAAAAAAAAACTGGAGATGAAAACAAGCATCTCGATACGAATACTCGACCAATCTTCGCAATATAAGAAGCATCACTGGGGATGAATGGAAAGCCATATATGGGATCACAGTCCTACTTCAAGGCTTCAAACTTCTCTGGGGAAAATAGAGAACTCCACTTGGGGATGAACATCGTGACTTCACTTAGGATTGTCAGGATGAACCTTGTGATTTTGTTGGGGATGAGAAAGATTCACTGGGAACGAACCAAACGCATGATCTCAAATACTTCATGGGGGTAAAATAAATATCCATTGCGAACTGAAGCTGTCTGAATAAAAGTTGTAACTGGATAAAATAAATATCCACTTCGTCGGGGAAACTGGGATCAATAGTAGTTGAAATGTTGGAGATAAAAATTTTGAGGGGATGAAATAAATATCCGCCTTCACCGGAGAAGATTGAGATAGTGAGAACATCCATTGAGGAGTGAAATAAACACTCGCTCCGCTGGGGAAGGTTGAAGTTGTAAGAAAATCCACTGAGGATTCTTGGGCTGCTGACTGGAGAAATCTTGTGTCAAACGTGCCATAACTGCTCGAAGTAGAGATTTACCAGGGAATAGTCGTGACTACCTGAAGTAAAGATTTACTGGTGAGTCGTCACATCACTTAGGATAGAAACCCTTTGAGGTATGAGTGAATAAAGTCGTGAGACTGATGTAACTCTGTATTGATAACCTGCATAGTAGTCGTCATTTTGAACAATTGTTGTTGTGAATGGATCAAAAGTAATCTACACTTCTCAAAATGACCCAGATCACTTAGTTTTTTGAGAAGAAGTTATTCCAAGAGGATTTTACAGAAAACATGGCATCCAACTGTTCCAATATCTTCAAACTCCTGGAGAGATTCGTCGAATCTCGACGTAACTGGCCCAGATCGACTATATCTTGTATAACTGAGTCTTCAAATTTGGAGAGATTTATCAAATCTCGACGTAGCTGCTTCAGACTGACGGTGTTCTAAGTCTTCAAACTTCGAGAGATTTATTAAATCTTGACATAGCTATCCCAGATTGACGGTGTTTTGAGTCTTCAAACTTTGTTCCTTGAGGTCAGACGGCGAAAGAAACAGCTGGGAAACCACTTGCCCCTGCTCAGCAAGGTCTTCAGGTGACGTGCCCCTGGATACTATCATCTCCTTGAAGCAGTACTAAATTTTAGCTCATCAATGCCACACGTATGTTAATTTCTACGATGTCAAGCAATGTTAGCAAGTGGAAAATGTTAATTCTGAAACAGATAATGCAACGTATGTTTGTCTTGAAAAGTTATTTAAAAATATTTTGGTGGTTGAACTACCGATTTTATAATGCCAAGACAAATTTGAGCATAGCTCATGGGAGTCAGGAAACAATATCTCAATGAGTATGCTTTTGAAATAAACCTTGCTTCAATTAGGACTTTTAAGGGTTGTATTATGGCTTGGTTCACGGTTTAAGAAACAAAGGATATAAGGATCAAAGTTTGTTTGTGCCCGCCCAATCTTCGTGATATTTTACTCCCTCTTTTTTTTTTTTTTAAATTACCCTGCCCCAGGTTAAGAATGAGGGGTTTTGTAGAGAAGAAAAACTCCTACTTCAAAGGCTCAAAAGGGTTAACGAAGGTTTATCTCCTTATATCTCTGGTGTTTAGGATTTTTGAAATAATGCCTTATATCACCAACAGAGTCTTATTTCAAAAGCATACAACTAAAGATCTTGTGTTTGATATTTCATCATCCTCCATTCAATTATCCGCCAAGGCAAGAGATTGGGCAGCATTGGCATTATAAAATAGAAAAAGAGTTTTAAAATGAGTGAAACGAATGGATTTCTTCAAGACAACCATTATCATTGCATTAATTATTCAAAATAACAAATTCTTACCTGAAAAATATGCTCATAATCAAAGAAATAACAATAAGATGCAAGCAAATGAATAAGCAGCTTAATGGCCTTGGGAATGAACTTTGCTCTTGGTCCCACTGGCTTGAAAGGACTTCTTGAGTCTTCACATCCCTCAGTATAACGGTGTTCCATTTATAACTGAGATTCCTCTCTTGAAGGTCAACACTTCATCGTCAATCATTTCTTGAACCTTTTCTTGGAAAACTTTACAACCTTCAATCGAATGCCCCAACACTTTATCATGAAATTCACAACTGGTATCTGGATTGAACCAAGGCGGGTGAGATTTCATGACTCTAGTCTTTCTGGGTGCCATTACTGAGTTTCGGGCAAAGTGAGACCACAATTGACTGTAAGTCATTGGTATTAGGTCAAACCAATGAGTCTTTTCTTCTGGACTATTCAGAGGTCCCTGCTGATCTTGACGATGATTCTGACAATTCATGTTCTGAATTCGTGGATTTAGACATTGATTTTGAGGAGTTAACCTTTGTCATTTATACGGACGTCCATGAGGTAGTGATTGTTGGCATTGAACAGGTGCTGTAAATCGACGTTTGTGATAAGGCACCGGAACTGGAGCTTGCAAAGTCTGAGGAGAATCCAAAATTGCATTAACTTCAACACTTCTTTCCCTTCGAGAATCACTGACGGATTCCTTTTCCTCATCTTGACTATTCGAGGCGTCTTTAATTTTCCCACTTTTGAATGCGTTCTCGATGTTTACTCCGACTTCCACAATTTTAGAGAACTCTAAGGGCACAACGCCTATCATTCTGACATAATAAGAGTCTGACAGTGTTTTTAGAAACATCTTGGCCAACTCATTCTCTTGAAGTGGTGGCTGAACTTGGGCTGCCAATTCTTTCCACCGTTGTGCATATTCCCTGAAGGACTCGTTGTCTTTCTGACTCATGCTCATCAATTGATCACTGTCTGGAGCCATGTCCACATTGTAATTGTATTGCTTCATAAAAGCGTCAGCTAAATCTTCCCAAGACTGAATATGGTTCCTTTCTAGCTTCATATACCACATCAAGGATGCCCCAGATAAACTTTCTTGGAAGCAGTGGATCATCAGCTTGTCATTGTCGACATAAGTGGTCATCTTTCGACAAAACATCGTCAAATGGTACCTTGGACAACTAACACCCTTGTATACTTCGAAGGTAGGAATTTTGAACTTCGGTGGAATAACCACGCCTGGAACTAGACACAAGTCAGGAGCTTTAAGACCGGATGCATTAGGTTCTTTCAGCATCTTCAATTGTTCTTGGAGGTCATGAAATCCCTTTTCAATTTCTCCCAACCTAGGATCATTCACATTTGTCATATGAAGGATGTTCTGGGGATTTGGCATATACCTTAGAAAGCGGGAATCTCCCTCATTAACTTGACTAACCAGGTTATTTTGCATAGGCTGAGATCGGGTAGGAACATCCACTTGTGGAGCATCGTCGTCAGAAGAAAAAACAAACATCGAATTAGTCATCACTCTGAAGCTTGACATGGGATCCATATTTTGTGTTCTATCCATTATCGCCAGTAACTACTTCAAGTTCGAATGCCAGAAGATCAGCTAAGTGACACAAGGATAGGAGACCGAATGAGCTGAGGTGGAGAAAAGACGTATGCAAAAATGATGCAATGCTAAAGAAGGAATGCGAATGCAGCAAGTTTCACGGAACTCAGCTATTTATAATCATCAAGGAATATCAAAAGACTCATTTTTTTTAATTAAAACGATTACAACTATTAGTATTGGAATATTAAAAGATTGATTTACAACATTGATTATAAACACGTCTGTATGCCTTACAAGAATCATGTCATAAAAGCTAAATAAAAGCTAGTAATGATGGATCTAAGGAGACTTCTCCAACGGTCTTCTTGAGTCATTTGACTTCTTCTTCCATCTGAGCTTTTTCCAAGATGAGTAGAGTAGAGTAGAGTAGAAAAAAAGTACTCTTGAATCCTTCTTTGTCTGTCACCAAGATCTCCAGTCTCCTTAGATCGTCCAGATCATGACTCTTGTAAGTGTACTTCAACGTTTTCTTTTTTCGGTGTCCATGATATCCCTATGATGATTATAAATAAAGCTAAGTTCCATGAAACTTTATGAAATGATGCTTATGAATGTATGCAACACAAAGCATACTCAAGCAAAACAAACAAGCAAAAAGTCCTAGGTTTGAAAGGTCATAGCATGGAGTCAAGGTCTACCCATCCCATAGGAGTGTACTATAGTTTCAAATGTACCTGCCGAACGGGTTCTACAAAGTTCCCAGAGTCTACAATCCATCTTTCGGATATTATTGATTTTCCAGATCACTTGGTAGTTAATAATATTCTTAAGAGAATCTCGTCTGAGTGTAGTATCGCGTAGCGACTATCGCAGAAATAGACTCCCGCATAGTCCCCGTACTACGCCCTAATAGGCCAAGTTGGGTTAAAGGTAACTACGGTCCCCAGTCCCGAGGGCCTTTAGATCGAAACCATATCGTCTTCACAAATGAACTCGTTGGACAAATATTTTATTTGAGAGGGCCTAGACTGAGTGGTGAAGTTTCAATTTACTTGTTCAGGAATCGACTCCCTCAAAGCATCATTGAAGTCTCACCATTTTCCTATCTTAATGTCACTCTAGTCCGGGTGTAGGACTTTGTCTCACCAAACTAAGTTCCCAAACCTGCACAAAAAGAAAACCAAGCAAGCAAATAATAATAATAACATAAATAAACGAGTTAGGGGAAACCATCAATAGAAAAACATCATATTTTCCCCAGTGAAGTCGCCATTTCTGTCGCAGTGAAAATTAGATACCATAGTTATTAATGAACTAGGATCACATTTATTTCGACACCGACTTTGATTTATCCAAAGGAAAGGTTCAAGGTCAAAAACCTAAAGGGGGAGATCTAAGGTTCGGGGGTTGGTTAGGCCTAGGGAAGGTATTAGCATCCTAAACGTCCGTAGTACTCTACGGGAGCCTCTCGTTTTATTATGTTATTTTTATTTTTTATATTTCGCTTGCTAAGGGTACTATGCTAAAGGTTGAGAACCATAGGGGTTAGTATCTAAGTATACTCGATAAGGCATCGCACCTTACGCCCACGTATCCTCGGGTGTAGAATCAGAGTATGCGTAGTTCTAGGAAGAGGAACTTCTTGATGGGGTCAAGGTTCCAAGAGGGAAGTAAGGTTTTGGGCAAAACCTTACATAGAGTACGGTGACTCTAAAGTTGTAGGATGGTCCTAGAGGGGTAGGTTTGTAAATGTTCATGGAGGACATTTACTCGGAGTATAAAAACTCCGATCCTAAAGCTAAGGTTTTTAAGTGTCTACAACGAGACATGGAGTACGAAAACTCTGGATTTAAGGCCAAAGGATCTAAGAGTTAGTCTTATGACGGTTTAGTCAATATTAGTGACCTTCCTTTGGATTTAAGGGGACGGATAACTTAAGATTAGTTAAGTAGGTATGATTATTTAAATAAATCATAAGAGCACATGTAATTATATTATAAGAGTAAAACATAAGTATGAAGTCATGATAAAATATGCAATTAACGTACAAATAAGTTATAAGGAAAAGATATCAATAATATGTAACATGTTAAACATAGATGAAATTTAAAAAAAGGTTCAAGCATGTGATTGAAAATTTTAATGATAGATACGACACAGAAAGTCAGTAAATTAGGTTAAGGTGAGAGAAAAAAAAGTTAGGTGTAAATTGAAGAAGTTATTTATTTAGTTATTGAATTAAAATTAGAGTAAAAAATTGAACCTAAATAACTTGAAAGAGTTTATTTTATTTTAAAAGAGGTCTAATATATTAAAAGGTTTATTAATATTTAGAAAAAAAAATAATTAAATTGTTAAAATTATTTATTTTAAATCTTAAGGGTTATTAATTTCGAAGCTTAACTAGTTTGATTCTTATTAGAAAGTTAATTAAAAATTAAACTGATTAATCTAAGAAGATATTTTTTTTAAAAGAGAGGTTATGGTTAATAAAACAAAAGAATAGAATTAAAAGCAGAAATAAGCGAACGGATCAGTGTAGGGCCAAGATAGGGGGTCCACCGTGGACCCCTTAGCCAGTTGAATCGTGGCCGTCTGATTTAGATGAGTCAATCGGATGACTTTGGTCAGTAGCCTGGGATGAAGGTTCACGGTAAAGGAAAAATGGACGGCGTGTGCAGGATTAAAGCCTAACATAAATAAAAACATAACGAAAAAAAACATTGCCACTCGTTCTCTCTCTCTCTGACTCTCTTCCCCTCTCGCCGGAGAAACAGACTGCCGCGCCGGGAATCGCCTCCGGCGGTGGCTGAGGTTTAAACGCCTCTGAACTCCCACCAAAACGACCGTCTCACCCTCTTCTAACTCTACCCCAAATCGATTTTCCCAAATCCCTAAGCAGTACTGTGAATCGAAACCAGACAATAAAAAAAACCCTAAGTTCCTCATCAATGGAGAATAACAGTTCAAAGGTTAAATCAAACTCAGATGTTACATACACAAGATCAAGATGATACGAAGACGAGGTTTGGAGCTTACTTATCGGAGTACGTCCGATGCATCTTCGACGTCAAAGTTTACGCGAGAAAACCAGAGACTGCTACAGATACGCTTCGAACCCTCTCCTTCCTCCACTCGTCCACGCATTTACCGGCACTCTGAGCTCTGCCAATGTGCGTGTGCGTGTTCGCTTCACAGGTAACCTCCTTACGTCTTTTCTCCTTCTCTGTTGATCTGCTTTGTTGAAGATAAGTCTGACTTTGCTCCTTCCTCCAGTTTTTGTTTTCCTCTTTCTATCGGAGACACTCTGATGGTGCTTCAACAATGACAAAAATGGAGAAGATTCGTCCTCCTCTTTGCTCTGGGTAATACCTTTCTTTGCCTTCGCGTGAGTATACGTTGTGATACTTCTGATGCATTCTCTTTGATCTTCTTTTGTGCTAGAACTCTTGATGAGTTGATGCTTGGCGATGAAGAACGCGTTTATGAGGTTCTGAGCTCTTTCAAGTATGTGTGTCGTTGCATTTTTTTATTAATTGGTGTATGGCTTCTGGTTTATCTTATGATGGTTGGTTTGGTGCCAATTCTGAGTCGATAAGTTGATTGGCTCTGTTTGATAATTTCTGGTTTGGATGATTTGGTGACAAATACGATGAATCTTGGATTAGTACATGATGTTTTTGTGTTTTTCTTGATGCCCCCTCTTTGTGATTTCGTGAATCCATTTATAGGCTTGATTGAAATCAGAGTCTTAACTTTAGAATTGAATGTCGTTAATTTCTAATTTTGATTTCCAAATTGATTCGGTGATATTTGGATATTTCCCGATTTCAAAATAGGCATGTTGGTTATTGCGGTTATTATTGTGTTAGTGATTCTGATCTGCTTTCTTCTAGTCTTGATTTGTAATTCAAATGGCCTTCCATTTTGGTTCATATATGTTTATGTATTATTTTGAACGTTGTGATCCCAACGCTTGAGGATTTTTTATTTGAAAATGACATGATGGTGACGATTTACTTCCGTTTTGAAATGCTCTTGTTTTGGATGAAAATAATGGTTGTTATTGATGCTGATACCTTGCCTTTGTGTGTGATTTGCATTCATGACTTTCCAAATCGGCTTGATCCGGTTTGAATGTGTTTAGAATTGGTTTTGGAAACAATGTGAATTGCTACTCTTTACGGTATGTTCTAGGTCAGCAAATAGCTTCTCTCCTCTATTTCTTTGAGACACGTTATTGAAGACTTGTACAACTTTGTGGATGGTTGGATTAATATTGCTTAATTCTGATTCAATCTTCAGGATCAATTGTGAGATTTCCACGGACTTTGCGGTCCGATATAATGTCAGCAATACCTAAGGTACTTGGTCGTGAAGAGTTTGAGGTCGAAAATGCGGAAGGTCACTTGGAACGCTTTCAAAATTTGAAATGTGAGATACTTTGCATGAAACTCTTTGCTTTTTCTTATGGGTCCAACGTTTGCGTAATTGCGAACTATGAATTCGTAGACCTTAGGTGAACTTAAGTTTAATGTAAAATATTCTTTGTCCATTGCAGGTTGAGACGCGGATGGCGTTCAATCGACATAGGATGCAAAACTGTCAATTCCCTTGATGATCTTGTTGCAGAACAGTGGTAGTCTCGTCGGTAAGACGGACGGTGAGAACCTTTTAGTGTTCCTTTGGTTCTGCTTGCGCATGTTTCTGAATTTTTTTACTTGGCTTTACTTGGACAGGGGGGCAATGAATAACAATGTTTCTCCTCTTCAAGACTTGGCATTGGGACATCGAAAGATGATGATAGAGCCCGAATGTGGTGCAAATTCTTGTACGAAAATTGAAAACCTCCCCTGGTAATGAGCTAAAGATGCAGCAAAACTATCAAATGGCTGCCGTATTCTTTTATTGTGTAGGCTCATTGGGGGATTGCACTGGTTTGTTGTGCTTTCCATTTCACTGCTCAAAACCTTGATGTAACGCATGATCTTTGATTTTAACTTAATCATGTAGTAGTGTATCATGGTTTTCTAAGCGAACTTTGCTCCTTCTTATTCCAGGTTTCACATCACGACAATTGATGTGGAAGCTTTTTGGAAGTCAGCGTGGCAGTTAAGAGAACTTGGCAGGACCACGATCCTTGTAGAGTTAATAGTTGTAACGGGATCCTTATTATTTAAGATTTAGTAACGCCTTAGATTTAGTAAAATTTGATCCTTCTAGGTGGCTTTGAGGTAAACCTCTGAGTTGGCTTGTATTTGGCATTGTTGTAAACTTATACGGGTCCATCCTCCATTTTGAAATGCAACTAGGGATTTCTAGAAAATTTGAATTATAACTTTCATCTTCAAATGAAATGTGATAATGCTCCCACGTGACTTGGATTTGGGAATAAAATAGTATTATTTGAAACTGATCCTTAATTAAAAAAAATAGTTTTAAAATGTGTCTTGTAAATGGGCCTGAGATCCTTGACTTTCCCCAAGTGTAACCTGGTGTATGGTCCAGCCACCACATAAAACCTTAAAACCAACTGGGATCTAAAAATAATTTAGGACTTTGCCATTATGATAATCTCAACATGCTGTAACCCAATTTGAACCAAAACCCGAATTAAACCTAATGCCTTCAAAGTCCAATAAAACTTCAAGTTGATTCCAAAGTATCAAAACGACAACAGTATCTTGAATCAAGAGAGACCATGAATTCTAATTTGTCTTTAATGAAATAGGACCACAGGATCCAACCAGAGATATCTAGTATGGTTTCGACATATCCTTTTAGGCAAGTCTAGCATCATCTTAGGAACGACTTTGCTATCTTGGGATCTTTCGAGGCCCCCAGTGGCCCAAGAAAACCCCCTAGGAAACCGGTACGTCATCGTGAGCGTCAACACAAAGCCTTGAAAAATCTTGAATTTTCAGCAGCAGCACCTATACTCACAAATGAAAACAAGCAAACAAAACTTTATAAAGCGGTTAGTTATGCACGAATGATCGTCCTAATATGTTATGCATAGGGGAAAGCGGGGATCTTAGGGTCAAAAATTAGGGTGTGACAGATGCCCCTATTTAAGTTTCTCCTATTCGGAGATATGGAGATTGAAATCTTCGTCTCGACGAGATAGGAGATACTTAAATACAAACAAGCACCATTTTTGGCCCTAAGATGCCACCAAATGCGCATGCTAATGATATGAAATGATATATACAAGACAGAGATCCTGTGAGGAGAACCATCACAGGGGATAACTGACATTGAAAAGATGAAACACTGACCCGACGAGGACGACCTAGCAAAACAAGACTCCACAGAGAAAGATCCAACTCCACTAGGGAAAGAGACTATTGACTGACAATCACAAGGTATCTTAAGCATAAGGTGATAAGCTTGCGATGAAATCTTCTAACAAAATCTACTTGAGGATCTTGCTTCAGTGGTCAACCGGAGGAATCTTCAAGAGATATCAACTGGAGGAGTCTATTGTTGAGACTTAGAACCCCTTCTGAGAATACCTTATCCGAAGGTTTTATTGAAAACGTGTCCATTGTAAAAGATACCGAGAAATCTGCTGAGAAAAGAAATGTCTGTCTGTCAAATTTTAAAGTAAACCAGGGAATCTACTGCCGAGATCCTGGAAATAAGCGACTGTTGGTCGAAGTTTAAAGTTAACCAGGGAATCTACTGCCGAGATCCTGGAAAGAAATGACTGTTTGTCGAAGTTTACTGGAGATCTACTGCCGAGAATAACCAGAGAAATTAAAAATGAAATATCTACTGCCGAGGTCTTCTGGAAATCTACTACCGAGAATAACCAGGAAAATACCTACTGCCGAGGTCTTCTAGAAATCTACTGCCGAGAATAACCAGGGAAATACCTACTGCCGAGGTCTTCTGGAAATCTACTACCGAGAATAACCAGGGAAATACCTACTGCCGAGGTCTTCGATCAAGTATTCCACTTGAAAGGGTAGAAAATAAATCATTGCTGCGAGGTTGTCTGCCTCAAACACAAATCCTGAAATAAACTGCTATGAGGTTGTCTGCCTCTAACACGAGTCTTGAAATAAACCGCCACGAGGTTGTCTGCCTCTAACACGAGTCTTGAAATAAACCGCTACGAGGTTGTCTGCCTCGAGCAAAGTCTTGAACTCCTCCTGGAAAGGTGAATACTTGTTGGAAAGTTACTTCACAGGTGATTGGAATTTCGCTGGAGATCTTATGACTTCAGCTGGAATCCATAACTTGTTGGAGGTTTGGAAGTTTCACTGGGGATCTTCAAAAGAGATGCAGGACGGCTGACTTGTAAAATATGTATTCTCAAATAAAGAGAAAGATCATCTAAATCTTCACCAAACTTCTCGAAGAAATGCCATTTGACGGAAGCAAATTGAATTGTGGACTCACTGGGGAGAATACCACTGAGAAGTAGTATTGTTGTAGTTGAAATTCGTGTTGAAGCTAGTAAAATTCTTGTAATAGAGATTCTCAAATAAAGAGAATACTTGTAAAGTCTTCAATAGTTGATAACCTTGATAACTTCATCAGGGATAGACAAAATTTCTTTAGGAGACTGCCATTTGTCATCCAGATAGAAAACAGAGCTCAAATAAAGAGCTACCACTTGTTGTCTAGATTTATATCCCATTATACTGCTGGAGGAATAACTTCGCCTTTCATAGAGATCTTTGAAGAAAATTTTCTTGGGGAGAGAAAGTGCAAAATAAATGCACGCTCGATCTAGGTTCAACAACCTAGAAATATCCAACATTGTGATTATCAGGGACCAAATTCAATTCAGGAAGTAACTGAAAAGAAACGGTCAAGCAAGACTCCATCCATTGAGGAATGAACCAAAGGGGTTTATCTTTATCCAAAACTGGAAAAGAAAACTAAAGCAACCGTCTTCCATGAGGATCGAACTCAGTGGGGAGTTTAGAAGGTATGTGCTTTTTCTGCCTAGGGCTGACGACTCTACTTGGAGGGAATAGACGAAACCCAGTCACTTGGAGATAAACACAACCAAAGTGAAAGAACCAATAAACAAACACAAAATGCAAAATGCACAAATGCCATGAATTTATATGAAAGAATGCCATGTTATGCTTATGCTTATGCTTATGCTGACAAAACAAAACAAGGAGAAAAAAAAATCTGGAGATGAAAACAAGCATCTCGATACGAATACTCGGCCAATCTTCGCAATATAAGAAGCATCACTGGGGATGAATGGAAAGCCATATATGGGATCACAGTCCTACTTCAAGGCTTCAAACTTCTCTGGGGAAAATAGAGCACTCCACTTGGGGATGAACATCGTGACTTCACTTATGATTGTCAGGATGAACCTTGTGATTCTGTTGGGGATGAGAAAGATTCACTGGGAACGAACCAAACTCATGATCTCAAATACTTCATGGGGGTAAAATAAATATCCATTGCGAACTGAAGCAGTCTGAATAAAAGTTGTAACTGGATAAAATAAATATCCACTTCGTCGGGGAAACTGGGATCAATAGTAGTTGAAATGTTGGAGATAAAAATTTCGAGGGGATGAAATAAATATCCGCCTTCACCGGAGAAGATTGAGATAGTGAGAACATCCATTGAGGAGTGAAATAAACACTCGCTCCGCTGGGGAAGGTTGAAGTTGTAAGAAAATCCACTGAGGATTCTTGGGCTGCTGACTGGAGAAATCTTGCGTCAAACGTGCCATAACTGCTCGAAGTAGAGATTTACCAGGGAATAGTCGTGACTACCTGAAGTAAAGATTTACTGGTGAGTCGTCACATCACTTAGGATAGAAACCCTTTGAGGTATGAGTGAATAAAGTCGTGAGAGTGATGTAACTCTGTATTGATAACCTGCATAGTAGTCGTCATTTTGAACAATTGTTGTTGTGAATGGATCAAAAGTAATCTACACTTCTCAAAATGCCCCAGATCACTTGGTTTTTTGAGAAGAAGTCATTCCAAGAGGATTTTACAGAAAACTTGGCATCCAACTGTTCCAATATCTTCAAACTCCTGGAGAGATTCGTCGAATCTCGATGTAACTGGCCCAGATCGACTATATCTTGTATAACTGAGTCTTCGAATTTGGAGAGATTTATCAGATCTCGACGTACCTGCTTCAGACTGACGGTGTTCTGAGTCTTCAAACTTCGAGAGATTTATCAAATCTCGACATAGCTGCCCCAGATTGACGGTGTTTTGAGTCTTCAAACTTTGTTCCTTGAGGTCAGACTGCGAAAGAAACAGCTGGGAAACCACTTGCCCCTGCTTAGCAAGGTCTTCAAGTGACGTGCCCTTGGATACTATCATCTCCTTGAAACAGTACTAAATTTTAGCTGATCAATGCCACACGTATGTTAATTTCTACGATGTCAAGCAATGTTAGCAAGTGGAAAATGTTAATTCTGAAACAGATAATGCAACGTATGTTTGTCTTGAAAAGTTATTTAAAAATATTTTGGTGGTTGAACTACCGATTTTATAATGCCAAGACAAATTTGAGCATAGCTCATGGGAGTCAGGAAACGATATCTCAATGAGTATGCTTTTGAAATAAACCTTGCTTCAATTAGGACTTTTAAGGGTTGTATTATGGCTTGGTTCACGGTTTAAGAAACAAAGGATATAAGGCTCAAAGTTTGTTTGTGCCCGCCCAATCTTCGTGATATTTTACTCCCCTTTTTTTTTTAAATTACCCTACCCCAGGTTAAGAATGAAGGGTTTTTTAGAGAAGAAAAACTCCTACTTCAAAGGCTCAAAAGGGTTAACGAAGGTTTATCTCCTTATATCTCCGGTGTTTAGGATTTTTGACATAATGCCTTATATCACCAGCAGAGTCTTATTTCAAAAGCATACAACTAAAGATCTTGCGTTTGATATTTCATCATCCTCCATTCAATTATCCGCCAAGGCAAGAGATTGGGCAGCATTGGCATTATAAAATAGAAAAAGAGTTTTAAAATGAGTGAAACGAATGGATTTCTTCAAGACAACCATTATCATTGCATTAATTATTCAAAATAACAAATTCTTACCTGAAAAATATGCTCATAATCAAAGAAATAACAATAAGATGCAAGCAAATGAATAAGCAGCTTAATGGCCTTGGGAATGAACTCTGCTCTTGGTCCCACTGGCTTGAAAGGACTTCTTGAGTCTTCACATCCCTCAGTATAACAGTGTTCCATTTATAACTGGGATTCCTCTCTTGAAGGTCAACACTTCATCGTCAATCATTTCTTGAACCTTTTCTTGGAAAACTTTACAACCTTCAATCGAATGCCCCAACATTCCGTCATGAAATTCACAACTTGTATCTGGATTGAACCAAGGCGGGTGAGATTCATGACTCTAGTCTTTCTGGGTGCCATTACTGAGTTTCGGGCAAAGTGAGACCACAATTGACTGTAAGTCATTGGTATTAGGTCAAACCCATGAGTCTTTTCTTCCGGACTATTCAGAGGTCCCTGCTGTTCTTGACGATGATTCTGACAATTCATGTTCTGAATTCATGGATTTAGACATTGATTTTGAGGAGTTAACCTTTGTCATTTATACGGACGTCCATGAGGTAGTGATTGCTGGCATTGAATAGGTGCTTCAAATCGACGTTTGTGATAAGGCACCGGAACTGGAGCTTGCAAAGTCTGAGGAGAATCCAAAATTGCATTAACTTCAACACTTCTTTCCCTTCGAGAATCACTGATGGATTCCTTTTCCTCATCTTGACTATTCGAGGCGTCTTTAATTTTCCCACTTTTGAATGCGTTCTCGATGTTTACTCTGACTTCCACAATTTCAGAGAACTCTAAGGCACAACGCCTATCATTCTGACATAATAAGAGTCTGACAGTGTTTTTAGAAACATCTTGGCCAGCTCATTCTCTTGAAGTGGTGGCTGAACTTGGGCTGCCAATTCTTTCCACCGTTGTGCATATTCCCTGAAGGACTCGTTGTCTTTCTGACTCATGCTCATCAATTGATCACTGTCTGGAGCCATGTCCACATTGTAATTGTATTGCTTCATAAAAGCGTCAGCTAAATCTTCCCAAGACTAAATATGGTTCCTTTCTAGCTTCATATACCACATCAAGGATGCCCCAGATAAACTTTCTTGGAAGCAGTGGATCATCAGCTTGTCATTGTCGACATAAGTGGTCATCTTTCGACAAAACATCGTCAAATGGTACCTTGGACAACTAACACCCTTGTATACTTCGAAGGTAGGCATTTTGAACTTCGGTGGAATAACCACGCCTGGAACTAGACACAAGTCAGGAGCTTTAAGACCGGATGCATTAGGTTCTTTCAGCATCTTCAATTGTTCTTGGAGGTCACGAAATCCCTTTTCAATTTCTCCCAACCTAGGATCATTCACATTTGTCATATGAAGGATGTTCTGGGGATTTGGCATATACCTCAGAAAGTGGGAATCTCCCTCATTAACTTGACTAACCAGGTTATTTTGCATAGGCTGAGATCGGGTAGGAACATCCACTTGTGGAGCATCGTCGTCAGAAGAAAAAATAAACATCGGATTAGTCATCACTCTGAAGCTTGACATGGGATCCATATTTTGTATTCTATCCATTATCCCCAGTAACTACTTCAAGTTCGAATGCCGAAAGATCAGCTAAGTGACACAAGGATAGGAGACCGAATGAGCTGAGGTGGAGAAAAGACGTATGCAAAAATGATGCAATGCTAAAGATGCAATGCGAATGCAGCAAGTTTCACGGAACTCAGCTATTTATAATCATCAAGGAATATCAAAAGACTCGTTTTTTTAATTAAAACGGTTACAACTATTAGTATTGGAATATTAAAAGATTGATTTACAACATTGATTATAAACGCGTCTGTATGCCTTACAAGAATCATGTCATAAAAGCAAAATAAAAGCTAGTAATGATGGATCTAAGGAGACTCCTCCAACGGTCTTCTTGAGTCATTTGACTTCTTCTTCCATCTGAGCTTTTTCCAAGATGAGTAGAGTAGAGTAGAGTAGAAAAAAAGTACTCTTGAATCCTTCTTTGTCTGTCACCAAGATCTCCAGTCTCCTTAGATCGTCCAGATCATGACTCTTGTAAGTGTACTTCAATGTTTTCTTTTTTCGGTGTCCATGATATCCCTATGATGATTATAAATAAAGCTAACTTCCATGAAACTTTATGAAATGATGCTTATGAATGTCTGCAACATAAAGCACACTCAAGCAAAACAAACAAGCAAAGAGTCCTAGGTTTGAAAGGTCATAGCATGGAGTCAAGGTCTACCCATCCCATAGGAGTGTACTATAGTTTCAAATGTACCTGCCGAACGAGTTCTACAAAGTTCCCAGAGTCTACAATCCATCTTTCGGATATTATCGATTTTCCAGATCACTTGGTAGTCAATAATATTCTTAAGAGAATCTCGTCTGAGTGTAGTATCGCGTAGCGACTATCGCAGAAATAGACTCCCGCATAGTCCCCGCACTACGCCCTAATAGGCCAAGTTGGGTTAAAGGTAACTACGGTCCCCAGTCCCGAGGGCCTTTAGATCGAAACCATATCGTCTTCACGAATGAACTCGTTGTTCAAATATTTTATTCGAGAGGGCCTAGACTGAGTGGTGAAGTCTCAATTTACTTTTGCAGGAATCGACTCCCTCAAAGCATCATTGAAGTCTCACCGTTTTCCTATCTTAATGTCACTCTAGTCCGGGTGTAGGACTTTGTCTCACCACACTAAGTTCCCAAACCTGCACAAAAAGAAAACCAAGCATCCAAATAATAATAATAACATAAATAAACGAGTTAGGGGAAACCCTCAATAGAAAAACATCATATTTTCCCCAGTGAAGTCGCCATTTCTGTCGCGGTGAAAATTAGATACCATAGTTATTAATGAACTAGGATCACATTTATTTCGACACCGACTTTGATTTATCCAAAGGAAAGGTTCAAGGTCAAAAACCTAAAGGGGGAGATCTAAGGTTCGAGGGTTGGTTAGGCCTAGGGAAGGTATTAGCATCCTAAACATCCGTAGTACTCTACGGGAGCCTCTCGTTTTATTATGTTATTTTTATTTTTTATATTTCGCTTGCTAAGGGTACTATGCTAAAGGTTGAGAACCCTAGGGGTTAGTATCTAAGTATACTCGATAAGGCATCACACCTTACGCCTACGTATCCTCGGGTGTAGAATCAGAGTATGCGTAGTTCTAAGAAGAGGAACATCTTGACGGGGTCAAGGTTCCAAGAGGGAAGTAAGGTTTTGGGCAAAACCTTACATAGAGTACGGTGACTCTAAAGTTGTAGGATGGTCCTAGAGGGGTAGGTTTGTAAATGTTCATGGAGGACATTTACTCGGAGTATAAAAACTCCGATCCTAAAGCTAAGGTTTTTAAGTGTCTACAACGAGACATGGAGTATGAAAACTTTGGATTTAAGGCCAAAGGATCTAAGAGTCAGTCTTATGACGGTTTAGTCAATATTAGTGACATTCCTTTGGATTTAAGGGGACGAATAACTTAAGATTAGTTAAGTAGGTATGATTATTTAAATAAATCATAAGAGCACATGTAATTATATTATAAGAGTAAAACATAAGTATGAAGTCATGAAAAAATATGCAATTAACGTACAAATAAGTTATAAGGAAAAGATATCAATAATATGTAACATGTTAAACATAGATGAAATTTAAAAATAGGTTCAAGCATGTGATTGAAAATTTTAATGATAGATACGACACAGAAAGTCAGTAAATTAGGTTAAGGTGAGAGAAAAAAAAGTTAGGTGTAAATTGAAGAAGTTATTTATTTAGTTATTGAATTAAAATTAGAGTAAAAAATTGAACCTAAATAACTTGAAACAGTTTATTTTATTTTAAAAGAGGTCTAATATATTAAAAGGTTTATTAATATTTAGAAAAAAAATTATTAAATTGTTAAAATTATTAATTTTAAATCTAAAGGGTTATTAATTTCGAAGCTTAACTAGTTTGATTCTTATTAGAAAGGTAACTAAAAATTAAACTGATTAATCTAAGAAGATATTTTTTTTAAAAGAGAGGTTATGGTTAATAAAACAAAAGAATAGAATTAAAAGCAGAAATAAGCGGACGGATCAGTGTAGGGCCAAGATAGGGGGTCCACCGTGGACCCCTTAGCCAATTGAATCGTGGCCGTCTGATTCAGATGAGTCAATCGGATGACTTTGGTCAGTAGCCTGGGATGAAGGTTCACGGTAAAGGAAAAATGGACGGCGTGTGCAGGATTAAAGCCTAACATAAATAAAAACATAACGAAAAAAAACATTGCCACTCGTTCTCTCTCTCTGACTCTCTTCCCCTCTCACCGGAGAAACAGACTGCCGCGTCGGGAATCGCCTCCGGCGGCGGCTGAGGTCTAAACGCCTCTGAACTCCCACCAAAACGACCGACTCACCCTCTTCTAACTCTACCCCAAATCTATTTTCCCAAATCCCTAACCAGTACTGCGAATCGAAACCAGACAATCAAAAAAACCCTAAGTTCCTCATCAATGGAGAATAACAGTTCAAAGGTTAAATCAAACTCAGATGTTACATACACAAGATCAAGATGATACGAAGACGAGGTTTAGAGCTTACTTATCGGAGTACGTCCGATGCGTCTTCGACGTCAACGTGTACGCGAGAAAACCAGAGACTGCTACAGATACGCTTCGAACCCTCTCCTTCCTCCACTCGTCCACGAATTTACCGGCACTCTTAGCTCTGCTAATGTGCGTGTGTGTGTTCGCTTCACAGGTAACCTCCTTGCGTCTTTTCTCCTTCTCTGTTGATCTGCTTTGTTGAAGATAAGTCTGACTTTGCTCCTTCCTCCAGTTTTTGTTTTCCTCTTTCTATCGGAGACACTCTGATGGTGCTTCAACAATGACAAAAATGGAGAAGATTCGTCCTCCTCTTCGCTCTGGGTAATACCTTTCTTTGTCTTCGCGAGAGTATACGTTGTGATACTTCTGATGCGTTCTCTTTGATCTTCTTCTGTGCTAGAACTCCTGATGAGTTGATGCTTGGAGATGAAGAACCCGTTTATGAGGTTCAGAGCTCTTTCAAGTATGTGTGTCGTTGCATTTTTTTTATTAATTGGTGTATGGCTTCTGGTTTATCTTATGATGGTTGGTTTTGTGCCAATTCTGAGTCGATGAGTTGATTGGCTCTGTTTGATGATTTCTGGTTTGGATGATTTGGTGACAAATACGATGAATCTTAGATTAGTACATGATGTTTTTGTGTTTTTCTTGATGCCCCCTCTTTGTGATTTCGTGAATCCATTTATCGGCTTGATTGAAATCAGAGCCTTAACTTTAGAATTGAATGTCGTTAATTTCTGTTTTTGATTTCCAAATTGATTCGGTGATATTTGGATATTTCCCGATTTCAAAATAGGCATGTTGGTTATTGCGGTTATTATTGTGTTAGTGATTCTGATCTGCTTTCTTTTAGTCTTGATTTGTAATTCAAATGGCCTTCCATTTTGGTTCATATATGTTTATGTATTATTTTGAACGTTGTGATCCCAACTCTTGAGGATTTTTTATTTGAAAATGACATGATGGTGACGATTTACTTCCGTTTTGAAATGCTCTTGTTTTGGATGAAAATAATGGTTGTTATTGATGCTGATACGTTGCCTTTGTGTGTGATTTGCATTCATGACTTTCCAAATCGGCTTGATCCGGTTTGAATGTGTTTGGAATTGGTTTTGGGACCAATGTGAATTGCTACTCTTTAGGGTATGTTCTAGGTCAGCAAATAGCTTCTCTCCTCTATTTCTTTGAGACATGTTATTGAAGACTTGTACAACTTTGTGGATGGTTGGATTAATATTGCTTAATTCTGATTCAATCTTCAGGATCAATTGTGAGATTTCCACGGACTTTGCGGACCGATATAATGTCAGCAATACCTAAGGTACTTGGTCGTGAAGAGTTTGAGGTCGAAAATGCGGAAGGTCACTTGGAACGCTTTCAAAATTTGAAATGTGAGATACTTTGCATGAAACTCTTTGCTTTTTCTCATGGGTCCAACGTTTGCGTAATTGCGAACTATGAATTCGTAGACCTTAGGTGAACTTAAGTTTAATGTAAAATTCTCTTTTGTCCATTGCAGGTTGAGACGCGGATGGCGTTCAATCGACATAGGATGCAAAACTGTCAATTCCCTTGATGATCTTGTTGCAGAACAGTGGTAGTCTCATCGGTAAGACGGATGGTGAGAACGTTGTAGTGTTCCTTTGGTTCTGCTTGCGCATGTTTCTGAATTTTTTTACTTGGGTTTACTTGGACAGGGGGGCAATGAATAACAATGTTTCTCCTCTTCAAGACTTGGCATTGGGACATCGAAAGATGATGATAGAGCCCGAATGTGGTGCAAATTCTTGTAAGAAAATTGAAAACCTCCCCTGGTAATGAGCTAAAGATGCAGCAAAACTATCAAATGGCTGCCGTATTCTTTTATTGTGTAGGCTCATTGGGGGATTGCACTGGTTTGTTGTGCTTTCCATTTCACTGCTCAAAACCTTGATGTAACGCATGATCTTTGATTTTAACTTAATCATGTAGTAGCGTATCATGGTTTTCTGAGCGAACTTTGCTCCTTCTTATTCCAGGTTTCACATCACGACAATTGATGTGGAAGCTTTTTGGAAGTCAGCATGGCAGTTAAGAGAACTTGGCAGGACCACGATCCTTGTAGAGTTAATAGTTGTAACGGGATCCTTATTATTTTAGAATGTAATCAAACTGTAGTAACACCTTAGATTTAGTAAAATTTGATCCTTCTAGGTGGCTTTGAGGTAAACCTCTGAGTTGGCTTGTATTTGGCATTGTTGTAAACTTATACGGGTCCATCCTCCATTTTGAAATGCAACTAGGGATTTCTAGAAAATTTGAATTATAACTTCCATCTTCAAATGAAATGTGGTAATGCTCCCACGTGACTTGGATTTGGGAATAAAATAGTATTATTTGAAACTGATCCTTAATTAAAAAAAAATAGTTTTAAAATGTGTCTTGTAAATGGGCCTGAGATCCTTGACTTTCCCTAAGTGTAACCTGGTGTATGGTCCAGCCACCACTTAAAACCTTAAAACCAACTGGGATCTAAAAATAATTCAGGACTTTGCCATTATGATAATCTCAACATGCTGTAACCCAATTTGAACCAAAACCCGAATTAAACCTAATGCCTTCAAAGTCCAATAAAACTTCAAGTTGATTCCAAAGTATCAAAGCGACAACAGTATCTTGAATCAAGAGAGACCATGAATTCTAATTTGTCTTTAATGAAATAGGACCACAGGATCCAACCAGAGATATCTAGTATGGTTTTGACATATCCTTTTAGGCAAGTCTAGCATCATCTTAGGAACTACTTTGCTATCTTGGGATCTTTCGAGGCCACCAGCGGCCCAAGAAAAACCCCTAGGAAACCGGTATGTCATCGTGAGCGTCAACACAAAGCCTTGAAAAATCTTGAATTTTCAGCAGCAGCACCTATATTCACAAATGAAAACAAGCAAACAAAACTTTATAAAGTGGTTAGTTATGCACGAATTATCATCCTAATATGTTATGCAAAGGGGAAAGCGGGGATCTTAGGACAAAAATTAGGGTGTGACAACTCACATGTGAGAGGGGCTGGGTGTTTACAGGTTTGCAGGTAACATTAACCTTCATCCTACCCGATATTCTGGTTTTCCTATCAGTGTGGACATATCAGCCTGGTATTCTAGTATTCTGATTATCTGGTATTCTGGTATTCCGGTATTCTCTTCAGATCAGACCTATGAACTTATCCAGTCATCAGCGCAGTAGTTATTCAAAATTTAAGGAAGCTTTGATCCCAAGTCTGCTGCATTCATGTTGCATTGCATTTGCATCTTGCATCATTTTTGCATATCTGTCTCCGGCCTGATCAGAGTGCTCATCCTTCCTTTGTCCTCGACCTACCGTTGATTTCCCCACTTTCGGATTGGACTTGAATCAGCCTTTGGAAGAATCATGAACTCAGGGGAGCAGAATCAGTTTGTGACACAGGCCGATGTTGAGTTGATGAAGAGTCAGTTGGACCAACTTGTGGAAGCTATGACAACCATGACTAGGGGAGAGACCAATATTCAGAGGACTGGGAATGCCATTCCACCTCCGATGAACATTGTTGCTCAAGCTCAGCCTGTGCGAGTCCCTGTTGAGAATCATACTATACAGGAGCATACCGTCATCTGAGATGGATATTCTTCTTCTCTTGATGCCACAGATTATTAGAGCTTTGCCTTCTCTATGCCAGATTTCTGAGGAGTAGCTCCAAAGATGAAATCTAAAGATCCACGATCTGTTAAGATGGATGAAAGATTCCGTGTGTTGGAAGAGAAGCTTGATGCCCTAGTGAGGCGTGATACTCTTGATCTGAATGCTTCGAGTATTTGTTTGGTTCCTGGCCTTGTAATGCCTCCAAAGTTCAAGATGCCAAATTTTGAGAGGTACAAAGGGGATAGCTGTCCGAAGCAACATTTGGTGATGTTCTGCAGAAGAATGACGTCTTATGTTCGCAATGACAAGCTCATGATTAATTGTTTCTAGGACAGTCTGAGTGGGGCATCATTGAGTTGGTACATGCAGTTAGAAAGCGGTTGCATCCAATCATGGACAGACCTAGCTAATGCCTTTGTGAAGCAATACAGTTATAATCTTGACATGGCTCCCAGCCGCCTGCAGTTGCAAGGTTTATCTCAAGCGGATAATGAATCATTCAGAGAGTATGCTCAGAGATGGAGAGTTAGCTGCTCGTGTTCAACCACCACTTTTGGATAGGGAATTGGTTGATATATCTAGGGGTACTTTGCGAGGACCATACTTTGATTTGATGATTAGCAGTGGGACATCAAAATTTTATGACTTGGTAATAATTGGAGAAGGCATTGAGTTCGATATTAAGTGTAGAAAAATCCAAAGCGCCTCGAATTTCCCAGCCAATGAAAATGAATCAGTTGTTAGTTCTCAAGAGGAATGGGAGGAAGAAAGTAATTTCGTTCGAGAATCTCCGCTACCTCATCCTCAATACTCAGGTGTTTCAACTGTTCAGAGTCAGCAACCTTCTGGGTCTTCGTATCAGGGAGCTCCTAAGAATCAACGGTCATATCGCCGTCAGCCGCGTCAACACGCCCGACAAAGAGTAAGAAAGCCAGAAAGGCATTTCACTCAGTTGCCAATGTCATATTTCCAGATACTGCCAGATTTGATCGAAGGTGGATTAATAGTGCCAAAGGATTTGAAGCCGGTGCCTTTTCCGTATCCACTAGGTTTTGATGTCACGCCCATTGTGATTACCATGCTGGAGCACAGGGGCATTCAACTGAAGATTGTAAGGTGCTCAAAAGCAAGATTCAGACTCCGCTTGATTCCGAGATGTTCTCATTCACGCCTCAGGGTATAAAGATTAACAATTCTCCTTCATCCAGTCAGGTGGGTTCATCAGTTCAGGTTATGGAAGAAGTCACCGAGAGCAGTGGTGCAAATGATTATCAAATTGACTTTGATGAGCAATTCTGAAGATGGCTAGTTCAGTAGCAAATCAAGCTTGGAAAGCCCAGTTTCCTGAAGTTGGCAGTCTTTTAGAGCATGTCATTTCTTTGCATTTGTAGTTTCTTTTCTGTTAATGTGCAAACTTATTTGTAAAACTCGTCTGTTTTCATTTGGTAATGATAATGAAATGAATGTGCATGTTTTGATTAAATCCATTTGTGTTCACTCATACTTCTTTATTGATATCTAGCACTTGTTTAAGCAGGATCCGAGGGAGGATGATGAAATTCAAAGACGGAAGGCTTCCGATTGTATGCTTTTGAAATAAAACCCTGCTGATGATGTACATACATTATTTCAAATCCCTAAACACCGGAGATATAAGGAAGATAATCCCTTGTCAATCCCGTTGATCCTAGAAGTAGGAATTTCTTTCTGTAAACGAAAAAACCTCAATCTTAACCCGGGGCAGGGTAGGTGTCAGTTAATTTGACCGAGCGTTCAAATTTCAAAAGGAGTGTGCATCCAAGGATCCATTACCTTTTATCCTTCACAACCACAGTGGTTATCCCTCACCAACTGAAGAGTGAGGCAGTCACAACCCGTTCAAACAAGTCAGACAAGCCAGTGTCACACGATTTATTCAAAAAAATAAGAATACAAAAGAAAAAAAAGTGAAAAAAGGAAAGCCTGCTAAGTCGAAACTTGAAAACAAGTGACTTAGGACAAAGTTAGGGCATCCCGTTGGACTTCAAAATTGAAGAAAAATTCAAAAGAATCAGTCCAGGCAAAATCAGGGAAAACAAAAGAATAAAAAGAATGATAAGGAAAATAAAAGAGAAAAATCCTCGATAAAAGAAAAAGTCCGTGACTACAGACACCAAAGACAAAAGGGGTGACTGTTACTCTAAAAACCGTGTGGGTTCCTTCTATCCTCCTTCCATTCATTGACATTTTTGAAAAGTGAGCGCCTGTGTCGAATTAGCTGAACGTAGGACTGGAGAACATCAAGGAGAATGGGTGTGTTAAAACAGAACTTTGAGCCTTATATCCTTTCTTTCTTAAACTGTGAACTAGACCACGTTACAACCCTCAAAAGACCTAATTGAAGCAGGGTTATTTCAAAAGCATACTTCGGTAAAGATCGCGCCAAATCTGACTCCTAAAAGGATCTTCTTACCACTCATGTTGGTACCGGTGACATTCTGAACAGTGATTCATTCACTATATGTCACAACATTTTTCCAGTGAACATACTCGGATTTCAAAACTGTCATATGCATTGCATTAAAATTATCTTTTCAAAATGAGTTATTTTGCTTGCGAGTAAGTACTTGACATCAGAAAAGTTTCTGCAAGGGAAAGATTGATCAAGATAAGATGCAAAGTGCCTGAGTACTCCGTTGAGCAGGGGCAAGTCATATCAAAGGGGAAATTCATTCCAAAATTCAGTTAATCTAGGGCAGTCAAGTTGAGATTCAACAAATCTCTCGAAGTCTAGTTAGACAGGGTCAAATTCACTTCAAGGCTGGGCCAGGCCACCCCAAAAGCACAAGAAGTTATCCTCTCCGGAGATCGGTTAATCAAAGTCATGGGGCAAGATATGTCAGACCTCTTGAAGACAAGTACCTTTATGGATTATATTGTATCAGGGCACCTTTTTGTCATATCACATCTGTAGGGTTCATGTTGATAGTTAACACGTGTTGACCCCAGTAGAGTTTCTCTACTCGACAGAGATAGCTGAAATTTTATCACTCTCGGTAGAGTATTATGAATATTGTGATTATGCTCCCCAGCAAGAGTTCAGGAATTCGTTCTCCCCTAGTCAAGTTTTTGAAGTTTGTTGCTCTTCAGCCAGAGTTCATATCCCCGGGCAGGATAAGAGTGTTGGGTTTGTGCTTCCTCAGTTTGCGGTAAGGTTGTTCCAATTTCCACAACAGAGTAAGGGCAGAAGGTAAGTCTCCAGCAGAGGAGTACGCTCAATGTTGTCCCTTAGCAGAGTTGATGTTGTCAATCATCGTTCCCCAAGCAGAGTTGTTGGTGGTGGCTTGCATTCCCCAGCAGGTTATGGGCATTTCCCCGGCAACAGGTTAAGTTCAATGAATATTCTCTGGCAGGTTCGGTGTTATTGACTTCATTCCCCAAGCAGAGTTTGGTGCTAGTCATCTCAATGGCTTGGTCAACAGTGGTTAACATCCCCGGCAGATTCCAAGTCCAATGGTTATTGGCACCTTTTCTGTAGCAGTTCTCTTTGGGTTCATCTTCAGCAGTGGCTATATCAGGAAGACCATTAAGTGTGACTTCCTCAGCAGGGTTTGTGACCTCGAAGACAGTTCATTTGTCATCCCCAGCAGAGTTGGCCTCGTCTCTTCAGCATTTATTTTGCTGGAGGGGTCCTTTTGCATATCATAAGCATTTGCATTTCATCCTCAAAAGCGTAGCATTTCCATTTCGTATGGAGCATTACGCCATAAAAAATTCAAACATATGCATGCGAAGCATAAGCCAGATTTGGTACCTTGTACAGAAGCCCGAATCAAATTTCAGTCAAGGCAGTGGCATATCCCCAGAGAGAATGTCGAGTCATTCCCCAGCAGACAGTTTCTTCCCGTCAAAACCCTTTGACGATGTGTTCCTTCGGCCAGGTTTTCTTTCCGTCAAACCCCTTTGGCGATGTGTTTCTTCGGTCAGGTTTCTTTTCCATCAAACTCCTTTGATGATGTGTTTCTTCGTATATTGTTTTCTTTCCGTCAAATCCCTTTGACGAGGTGTTTCTTGGGTTTCATATCTTCTTTCCGTCAAATCCCTTTGACGATGTGTTTCTTCGGTCAGGTTTCCTTTCTATCAAACCCCTTTGATGATGTTTTTCTTCGTATAGAGTTTCTTTCCGTCAAACCCCTTTGACGAGGTGTCCCTTCGGTCGGGTTTTCAGGTTTTCTTTCCATCAAACCCCTTTGACGATGTGTTTCTTGGTTCCATTTTCTTTCCGTCAAACCCCTTTGACGAGGTGTCCCTTCGGCCGGGTTTTCAGGTTTTCTTTCCGTCAAACCCCTTTGACGATGTGTTTCTTGGGTTCCATTTTCTTCTCGTCAAACCCTTTTGACGAGGTGTCCCTTCGGTCGGTTTTTTAGGTTTTCCTTCCGTCAAACCCCTTTGATGATGTGTTTCTCGGGTTCCATTTTCTTCTCGTCAAACCCTTTTGACGAGGTGTCCCTTCGGTCGGGTTTTCAGGTTTTCTTTCCGTCAAACCCCTTTGACGATGTGTTTCTTGGGTTCCATTTTATTCCCGTCAAACCCTTTTGACGAGGTGTCCCTTCGGTTGGATTTTTAGGTTTTCTTTCCGTCAAACCCCTTTGACGATGTGCTTCTCGGGTTCCATTTTATTTCCGTCAAAACCCTTTGACGAGGTATCCCTTCGGTCGGGTTTTCAGGTTTTCTTTCCGTCAAACCCCTTTAACGATGTGTTGCTTCGGAATAAACGTTCTTTCGTCAAATCCCTTTGACGATGTGTTTCTTTGGGTATGTTATTTTTCCGTCAAATCCCTTTGACGAGGTGTGGTAGGGCTCCAATCATCTTTTCTCCCCACAGTTTGCAAACTTCGCGGTTCTCTGTGTAGTCAATCACCTTCTACCTTGAATGTCTGAAAGTCGTTGCTATCATCCTTTCAGGTTTAAGTCTATTGAATAAGGGCAGCTGTAGCACCCCAAAATTTGTCCTACTTTTTTTTCTAACCTTAACTGGCTTATGTTTCCTTTTAATTTGCATCACTAGGTCATAATTCATAATCATATAGTGCATTGGACTTCTAAGACATGGGATTACAATGTTTCTTTAAATAAGGATTTTCTATTTGCAAGAGTCTGAATTCTGGTCCTTGTAATATTCTTATTCAGAGGATTCATCAAAGGCTTAGGGTCAGAGGTGTGAATCAGGGTTTAATTTCTTCTCAGTTAAAGCCATCTTCTTCAAGATTTATTAGTGTACATCAAGGTGAATTAGGGTTTGTTTCAAGGTTGAGTTGTAGACTTCATCAGGTTGTCAAGCAAGGGTTCATGGGAGGATTTACTTAATCAAAGATTCAGAGGGTGTTGGATTCAGACGTTTTGTTTCAGTGGAAAGATTATTCAGTGGTAGATGTATGCACTTTTTTCAGAGGCTTGTGAAAAAGTTTGGGATTGGTTTTGAATTCATTTGGCTATCCATTTTCTAAACCATGTCCATATCCATTTTGTTTCCAACCAAATACCCATTTAGTATCCGAATTATTTCAAACCAAGTCTAATTGTCCAAGTCAAAATCCAATTGCTTTTAACCCATACCCATTGTCCATATCCATATTCAAAAGTCATACCAATTTTATTTTTCTTTAAACCACATCCAAATTCATCCATTTGTTCTTAACTAGTTTTCGACCCATATTCAAATTCATTTTTAATCTTTTTCTAAATCCAGTACCATTCCAAATCCATTTCTTTTCTTTTTTATCCATTAAAGCTATTTCATGTCCAAATTAAATTCAATGTCCATACAATATCCATTACACTATGCTAACATATTTTTTGGTCTAAATCCACTCAAGATCATTAATCATTTTTGTTCCAAATTCATTCAAATGGTGATTGTATAGTAGGATAAGAAAAGTGGCGCAGTAAAAAGGTACAAAACTGAAAGAAAGAGACAAATTCCGGTCATCAGCAGACTTTGGTTGATCCATTCCAGTTTATTGGCTCTCGTCATTATTTGGGTCCATGTATGTAATGTATTATCAGTAAAACTTTCTTGGTCCATATACATGACGTTTTACCAGTAGAGGTACAAACATGGTTTCTGCTAATTCATGTCATGTATCAGTAATTGGTAGCAGTAAATTTTTATCAGTAAAAATAAGAATATCATCAGTAAGGAAAATTTACAGTGCACAAGAAGACAAGAAAAAAATCAAAATATTTGCAGCCGCTCAACGATTTCTCACGCGTTGCTCCTCAACTTCACTCCCTTGCACAAAATCAGGGATTCTCTCCAACGAATTTCTTCAGGTCCAAATTTCCAGTCGTGCCTTCGAAGCTCCCTATATATACATTCATTAAGGACTCTGAAAAAAGACACAGAAAACCTATCGTTACTCTGCTGAAATCCACCCTCAACCCAACCTAAAGCTCTTTGTTTTCAAACCTTCTTAGAGCTCACATCAGAGCTCTGTGTAAGGCAAGCTTAGCCATAAATCTACATTCTCAGAACACATCATTTTCAGCAAGGTACTAGAAAGGCATGATACAGAAGTAAGAAGAAGCAGTGCTCAGAAGAAGAAGTAAGAAGAGAAGGAACTTTGACTCACGGTGGAAAAGAAAAGAAGCAAGAACGACAGAATTTCATACCTATTTCAACATTTCCTCCTCGCCACGAATGCGGTAACCTCACTTTGAACTTTGATCTCATAATGTGATTACTGTGGCTTTGGATTCGAACTCTGTGTTTGAATTTATTTTGTTGTTTGTTCATTAATCTGTGATATGGATTTTACGGTTATAAAACGTTTTCAGTGAACCGTGTTTGATAACTTTGAAGAGAACGGAGAATGTTGCGAAGGTGATGTCGAAAGAAACATGACGGAGGGAGCTGCGGCGGAGATTATTGGACCTCGGGCGAAGAGCTTCGTTGAAAATTTGAAGTCGAGGACGCAGTGAGGTTATGGTGAGGGCGAGTCTGAGACGTGGAAGAAGGAGAGAGGTGATGGTGTTGCGTTGTTATTTGAGAACGAAGTATGGTGAGGGAGAAGAAGGAGATGCATTGAGGAGAGAGAGCGACAGAGGGATTGGCGTCGGTTGGGTTGAAGCTTGAGAAGAAGAAGAACGTGGAGAACAGAGGTGAGCGGTGTTGCTTTGTGAAGAGTGGTGCTGGAAGATTTGTCTTAGGTTTTAGTTCAACATTTGAGCTGGTTCGGGCTCTTAGACCCATGCATTTTTCTTTTTCATACCACTATTTCTCTTCTGCACCCCCTGTCTGCTTGTTCACCATTGGGTTGGTGGTCTGAAGCCCATTCCACTTCAGCACCCGTGTCTCACTAGCGCACCCCCCTGTGTCTTCATAAAGAATATTGGGCCTGGAAGTCAAGGCCCACTCACCTGTTCTCTTCACACACCCGATTTTCTCTTTGAACCTCCCTAACTTTTTGTTTAAAAACCCTTGGGCCTGAACTATGAGGCCCATGCGCCTTCTATTCACACCACCACCCAATACTGTTTGAACCCCTTGTTTAGTTAATTTTAGTTTTTTTTTAAAATTGTTTTACTAATTGTAATTTAGGATAATTAGAATGGTTTAATATTGGAATTTTATTTTAATTAGTGGTAATTAGTTTTTAATTAGAAATTAGGTTATTTGTTTAGATTATATTAATCTTGATTAGAATTAGTTTTTAACTTTAGAAATTAATATTGATCCTAATTAGATTAGAAATTAACTTGAATTAGTTTAGACTTTATTTTTTAGTTTAGAACTATTTTAGTTAATTAGATTTTAATTAGAACTTAGAACTTTAATTTGGTTTTGGAATTAGATTTTAAATTAGGAATTAACTTGAATTAATTTTAGGTTTAATCTTGGTTTTAATAAGCACTTTAATTTTAACTTGGATATTTTGAGTCATTGTTGAGCTTGATTTTGGATGCCTATTTTGATTAATTCCTTATTAAATACTTGACTGCCTCTTGTTTGATTTTCTCTTTGTGATTGAGTTGTCTGGTGTTTACTTGTTGATTACTCTGTATTCACATGCTCCCTTAAGGCTCCTAGTCCGACTTAATTTCTGATTAAGCTCGGAGTAGGATAGACATTAGGCTCTCAATCGAAGCATGATAACATTAGGTTAGCTCCCTTCAAATCCTGACTTTAGGGCCATTTTATATGATAACTTGTAGGATTCAGTTTGCCCTAGACCTTGCGTGCGTCTCTCTCTTCTTTCTCAAAACAATAATCAAGACACTTAATAAAGGCGATGAGTACTATGCGGCACGAGCCTTAAGTACTTGGGAAATGACGAGTGAGGGGTCCCCATCACTTTTCTAGAGTGTTTAGCATACGTCCCATTGGGGGCGACCATGCGATGCATTCGCTCCTGTGTCATAGACTTTAGTGCAGTACGAATCACAAACAAAGTCAATTCACTTCTTCAGGAGCGTTTCTTCAGATCTCGTCCCTCTTCTCTCGTACCCTTGCTATCGAGACTGTTCCTTTTTTCCGTAGCCCCGTGAACTACGGATGCTCTGATTCCACATTCCCTAATGAGGATACGTAGACACGAGGATCCCTATCCTTGGCAAGCACACTAACAACTAACTTCCCCTATTCTCTCGCACCCTTGCGATCGAGACCAACCTGGTTAACGGAACCTTTTCTCTCGCCCGAGTGCGATCGAGACCTTTTCGACCCGTAGGTCGAACAACGATTGCTCTGATTTCCTCTCTTTTGTTCGATTGAGGATACGTAGGAACAAGACGGTGATGTCTTGGCGAGCAGCCTCCCCCCTTTAGTGCGTAGTCCGTCGAACTACGTTGACTCTGACTTTCCCATTGCACAAGGGAATACGTAGGCCTAGGACGGCGATGTCCTATCGAGTCACTTTTTTTCTTTTCCTTTCCCCTTTCCGTTTCCGTTTAGCAGTAGGTTTTAGATAACTCACCCTTTGATTAGACAACAACCGTGGAACCCATCTAGTACGATGGACGCGTGGGGGTGCTAATACCTTCCCCTCACGTAACCGACTCCTGAGCCCAGACTATGGTTGCGATGACCATGTCTTCTCCCTCTTCAGGTTTTCTTCGATCGTTTCCTTTCCCTATGTTGGGATAAATAACGTTCGGTGGTGACTCTTCTGTTCTAGTTTCTCGCCGGTTTTTTTTTCCGCAGTTGCAACAGTATGAGTGAGTGAGTTTTTGTTGATGTTTTTGGTAAGGTACTCGACCTAAGTTTTGATTAATGTGTGAAGGTATTGGACCTAGAGTTTTTGATAGGTATGCTCGCTAAGATTTCGCAATCTTATGCCTACGTATTCCCGTTTAAACGAAACAGGGAAATCAGAGCAATCATAGTTCCTCCTATTCTAAGGGAGGAAAACGATGTTTTGGTGTCTTGTTCAAAGCCCAAGATTGAAGCTAAAAGGTTATTTGTGCCTTGTTCAAAGCCCAAGATTGAAGCTAAAAGGTTAATTGACTCGGCTAGGGATTTCCTTATACAAAGCCTAAGAGGAGGCTGGATAAGACCGACTCAACAAGAGAGTGTATATATCGATATCTTGTACAAAGCCCAAGATTGAGCCAAAAAGAGACTGACTCTTTAGGGATATCATTATACAAAGCCTAAGAGGAGGCTGAAAGTTTGACTTTCCCGGGGGGAAATGTTCTGTCTATCTTGTACAAAGCCCAAGATTGAGGCTAAAAGGATTTTGACTCCGCCGGGGAGGTTTGTATGTGTCTTGTACAAGGCCCAAGATTGAGGCTAAAAGGGAAATTTAACTGACTCTGGGGAGGATATTTTTATGTGTCTTGTACAAAGCCCAAGGTTGAGGCTTAAATAAGTTTGACCCTTCTTGGGGGAAAATCATTCCTCAAAGCCTAGAGAAAGGCTGGGAGGGAATGACTCTGCTTGGGAAGATATCTGTCCCAAGCTTAAGAGAGGGAGATTTATGTCTTGTACAAAGGCCAAGATTGAGGCTAAAAGGGTTTGACTCAACAAGAGAGTGCTTTTATCTGTATTGTACAAAGCCCAAGATTGAGGCTGAACAAGTTGGAGAAACTATTCTACACAACTTGAGAGGAGGCTAGCTCCTGCTTGGGGAAATCTTTATACCAGGCTTGGACAAAGATTGACTAAACAAGAGAGTATTTTGATCTGTCTTGTACAAAGCCCAAGATTGAGGCTAAAAAGGTTGACTCAACAAGAGAGTCTTGAAAAGGTGATTGACTCAACAAGAGAGTCTGAAAGGTGATTGACTCAACAAGAGAGTATGAAAGGTGATTGACTCAACAAAAGAGTATGAAAGTTGATTGACTCAACAAGAGAGTCTGAAAGGCGATTGACTCAACAAGAGAGTCTGATAAGGTTAGCTCCGCTGGGGAGAATCATTGTACAAAGCCCAAGAGGAGGCTAACTGTGTTGAGGAAAGATCATTATACAAAGCCTAAAAGGAGGCTGTCTTTTGCTGGGGATAATTGAGATCCCTAGGCAGGTCCAAGTGGGGAATCAACTCATGCTGAGGGTTTCAGAAGAGTTGAGATATCAGATACCTTGAGGTTCTGATTTTGGGATTTTTAGGAGAGAGACTGAGTTTCAGCTCTGCTGGAGATTGACCCAAATTGACCGGAGTTTCTCCTATGTTTGTAGGGAACTTGAGAATGCCTTTGAGACTCAACAGGTTTATACTATCCAATTCTACTGGTGGGGAAGAGTTTTATCTTTTGTATGATGCCCAAGAGGAGGCACGGGCATTAAGGGATGAGAATCAACCCTAAATTGACCGGAGTTTTGACACTGGAAAAACTGCTCTAGCAAAGGATGACTAAGTTCTATCTTATACCTTTAAGAGGTCGTCAGGGTCCTTGTATTAAGCCCAAGAGAAGGCATGAGAACTTCTAAGAAGCTAGAGGGTCCTTGTACAAATCCCAAGAGGAGGCGGGGATGCTTTTAGGAAGCCTGTGGGTCCTAAACCAAAGAAAAGTTCAAGAAATTCTATTCACAGAGAATAGATCATTTAGTGAACAGTTCTGATGTTTGGAGGAATTCAAGAGATGCTATTCACCGGGAATAGATCAACTATGGGGAATAGAATTCCTTTGAAATTTTCTAATAATGACAGTCTGAGAAAAGGTTCACCGAGAATACTGCCTTTCTCTTTGTTCCATATTGTATAAGCCCAAGAGGAGACAAGACTATATCTGAAAATCCTATGGGGATCTAGTTTTGACTGTATTTAAGAGTGACCAACATGGCTTTACCTAGTTCTAGACCTAGTTGCCGGGGAAAACTCTAAATAACTATACTAGTATATATACAGTTGATATATGACAAGTATTTTAAAAGGGTATGAAATAAGACTAACCATGCGCAACTTCCTACAATACAGTTATATATATATATATATATATATATATATATATATGAAAGTGGGTAAAGGAAAGCCAATAAAACTTATAGGCGAGCAAGCTTCCATGCTGTTTGGTTAGTTGTTCAAAGAAATTAAAGAAAGTTTTGATAACAACATGTATATTGAATCTAAATCAAAAGGGAAATTGCTTTGAAAAGATTATGGGGCTTATACTCAAGGAGAGGCCCAAGTTTTAACAGTGATCGCACCGTTGTTTTGAATATTGCACCGGGACTTATACAGCGACTGAGGACCAAATTATTTTATTTACAAAGAGGTTGGGTCTTACACTCTATTAGAGGCCCAAAGATTATTTAAAGAAAAGAGATGGGACTTATAACACGAGGGTAGGCCTAAATGATTTGATTTTGAACTGGCGATCGCGCCGAGATTTTTCTTTTAACGCAGAGGGACTTATACAATATCTGAGGCCCAAAATGGTTTTGGTTAAAAGGGGATTGGGTCTTACACTCTATTAGAGGCCCAAAGAGTTTTGAAAATGAATAAAGATGGGACTTATAGCTCAAGGAGAAGTCCAGTTGTTTAAAAACGGCGACGATCGCGCCGAAATTTCTGACTGTATCGGAACTTATACAATGCATTGTGGCCCAAAAATTATTTATTTACAGAGAGATGGGACTTACACTCTATCAAGAAGCCCAAAAGTGTTTGAAATTTAAAAATCGGGAAGAAACCCTAATTTTTGAATTAACATGGCATTTTTCAAAGGTAATTTAAATAATAAATGATAAAATATCAATTATATTCAAAAACAAGTTGTACACTTTGGAAAATATTTTGGAAAATCAAATTTAATCATATGAAAGCTTAAAATCCAATTAATTTTGAAAGATCAAAGTGAGAATTCCATCTAAAAAATGTTCAAAAACAATTAAAATGAAATTCATTACAAAAATTCTAATTATATTAAATAAATAATATAAATTGGATTTTTTTTTGGAATAAAATATTTTAACATTTTTGTGATTTTTTGCAAAAAGAACCAATAAAAAATCATTAAAATTGAGAGAGAAATTAATTTTCCAAATCATTTAAAATAATATGAAAAATAGTGAAAAAGTGAGAAAAAAAATAGCAAAAAGGGGTCTGGGGCGGGGGGATTCGAACCCCAGACCTCTAGGGTGCAGCGTGCGCCTTCTACCACTGGGGTGGTGATACATCCGTGTATCAAAGCCACCCTAGAAATACATAAGGCATGCCTTGTTTTAGGCCTGGCCAAGGCAAGGCAAGGCAAGGTTTTGGACCAAAAACGTAAAGGTCATAACTTTCCCATTTCTCCATGGATTGGGACAAAATTTATATGAATCTGGCCTAGAATTTCCCAAGGAATCCAATGGCGGTGGTGGTTTTTTCAAATGAGGCTCCTATTTAAAAACCCGATAGTGGTTTTGAAATAGGCCTATAATTGCATTTTCTATACTACCACATGGTATAAGCAAGAATTACATGGAAAATTGGTTCAAACACAACATATATAACATGTATGAGATGTTTATGATCAGTGGACTTCAAAGCAATGCATATTTTAGAAAGTTCAAGTGATGATGCACTTACCTCTTGGAGCTCCTTATGTTATCTGTCAAATTCCTTGTGCCAGAAGTAGTTTGATGCTTTAGACACTCTCAATTGATCCCTTAGAAGCTTTTAGAATGGTTGGAACCAGCTGGAATCCTCAGGAACAAGTTTGAGCTCTTTCTTGCAAAATGGGCAAAAGTGACCAATATGGCAACTCTCTCAAATGGTGTTCCAGGTGTGGGGAACCATTTGGGACAGTTAAAGGATGATATTTGGAGTGTGTTTGAGGTTTTATCTAGTTTTGAAAGTGACTGAATCAAGACATGGCTTGAAAAATGCAAAAAAAGTCCAATTTTGAGGGTTTGTGAAGGGACTTTGTGATTTTGGTGTTACAGGTCACTTATGAGAGTTTGGACAGCTTAGATATGACATATTGAATGTGTTTGGATCATGAGCTGTGATGGAAATGCTTTCTAACTCAAAAACTCAGAGTTACCTTGCAGAAGAAGGCATTTTGGCCTAAAGAGAGGGATTTTGAGGAAAGCATCAGTTTGGTTGCTTTGGTGTACTCAAACTGAGCACAAATGAGCTCTATTTATAGTAGAGCAAGTTTGTTTTGCAAGCAATAGTGAATGACAACTGCAGCAGGTGTTTGGCCAATGTTATACAAAAGTAATCTCAAGTCTCCTCTAGCCATTGACTTGAGATTAGGGCACAAGCCTATGGTTCTTTGATTCAGTGCTGATCCTTGACTCATTTAGTTAGGAATGTGTCAGTCCATGCCACCTTGGTGTATCCGTTAAATGCATTGCAACAAAATTGGAGTCTTGGCACCTTTTTAGCTCTTTTATGTTTGGCATGCTACTTGTAGATTCTTGGGCTTTGGAGGCTTGGAGATCAGATCATCCCCCTTGGATTTGATCCTCAGATGTGTCCAAATTGACGACAAGGCTTGGATTGAGCAGATTTGGACAAATCGAGCAAAATGCACAAAATCTGCCAAATCTGTCTTGAAAAAATCAGTCCATGAGGCCATGTTCCAAGGGTTGTATCTCTTTGCTCAAATGGAATTTGGAGATGATCTGGTACTTGTTGGAAAGCCCTCATGGCATACTTTAACTTTGATGTCCACCCCTAGACATGGTTTGACTTGGATCAAGGTGAAAAATGTCCCTACATTTTGAAAAAAGTAAGGCAGATTCTGACTTAGTGAAAATTACACTAAGTGTTGGAAAAATGTGATTTTCATGTTTTTTTTGCCATTTTGATCAGTCCATAACTTAAAATCCATGAGGAATTGGAATGAGATGTAGTTGACACTTTTGAAGTATGTCATGAGAGCTACAAATACATCTTTGGACCATCCAAAATGGTTGCTTGGATCTCAAGTTATGGTCCTTGGAAGTTGGTACCCTAGCCACTTTGTTCCATAACTTAGAAAAATTCTAAGTTTTTATGGTTACCCCTTTTACAAGTTAACTCACTTTCTTTGATTTTTCTTGATGAATGATGATTCAAATCACATATTAACATTGTTTTAGGGTCAAAAAACCATAATTGTGAAAATCTCAAAAAGTCAAACTTGATTTTGTGCACAGTTGACTTTTTATCAGATGAAATCCAAACTGTGCGATCCTTTGTGAAATCAAGTCCTTGACCTAAATCAAACCTAATGGATATGTTCCATAGTGTAATACCTCAAAATTTGCCCTCATGTTTTCTCAATAAATTGGTCTATGCTTTACTCATCTGCATTCCATAGTAGGTCATAAATAGCATACATATTGCATAAGGGCATGTGATCAGTGGTCTTCAGAGTGTTGGTCATTCAAAGCAAGGAAACAAGAGCCAAGGGTCTTCAAACAGGCCTCAAGGATCTCTTATATCATATATCCTCTCAAGGCATTGGAAGTTGGGAATTCATTAAGAAGATTGGATAGTGCATCATCACCTACACAAAGCAGTCTAAAATTGGGATATGACCCTCAAATGGGCAAGCTCTTTGAGTTTTTATCAACTCCAAATGTCATATCTCATCTTTGTTAGATAAGATATACATCATATTCAGAGGAATTTGGATTTGGAAGATGTGTTATTTCCTCCTAATCAGAGGGTACCAAAATTAGGGTTTGACATAAAATCAGTTTATTTCTGATTTTTTGGACAAAACTTGATCTCATGGTATTCCTTATGTTCCTAAGTGTATATGGATGGAAAATTTCTCATCAATTGGATTCAGAAAGGTTTCAATTGGTCAGAGGATTCAAAATCAGGAGAATTGGGGAAAAAGTCAATTGTGCAGTGGAAAAAGTCAACTCCTGACTTTTTAAGGTCAAATTCATGAAATTCAAGTTAAATATGTTCATTGGACAAGATTTGATCAAGAAATGGTGGAAGAATCATGAAAAATCAAGAGATCACAAAACTGCCAAAAATAGAAACTTTAGGGTTTTCAAAAATGGAAAGTTTGGACCATTTTGCACCACACTTTGAGGCTCTCTTTCTTCAAGATAAAAGCTCCAAACCTCAGGCCCAAGTTGAGCCAATTAAAGTTCATGTTCTAAGCTTTAAATCCATATAAAGAACTCTTCCATTGGATCAAAATTGAGGGAGTTATGATCCATCAAAGTTTGACAAAACTAGGTCACAAACCAAGTCATGACCAAGCTGGACCAGGCCCATGCGCCATAATTTTGTCAAACACATGGTGGGCATAATGTCACGCCATTTTTCTAATTAAAGGAGGCTTCAAATGAAAAAATTTTGAACATAAAAGTTGTTCATCTCAATGTCCTCTTCAACTTTGATGTTGGACATTTTTCCATTTGAGCAAGATATGATGGAGTTATGATGGTCCCAAGTTGGTGTGATCATGCTGAAAATTCATAGGTCATGTTGCTATACCATGCCAAGCTTGCCTCGCCCATGAGATCAATTTCAAACCTTGATGTTCCAAGCCATTTTTCATCAACTTCCAAGCCTCCATTTAATTCAATTCCAACACCAATCTTGTTCTCCTATGTCTACTCTTTCATTTGACACCAAAATTGCACATTTTCATTCATTAACCTGAGAGATTTTCATCTGAAAACAACCTTACTTTCATTGGTGCATTGATGGATTTTGGGAGGTTGTTTTTACATGATTTTGGTTCAGTCATACCACAAACATTTCTATGCACTCATGTACCTTTGTTTTCCTCATTTGGACAAACATTCTTCTTACATACACTTGCCATACATGCTTTACCATACATGAATGAAGAAAAGTGAATAAAGCTTGCACTACAAGCAACCATGTTGCTGCAACCAGTACCATCACCACTACTCTTTTCTCTCAGCTCCAACATAACATCATAAACATTTCCACACCATAACCAAGCTCATTCACTCGCCCCTAACTAACTTGACTCAGTTAGTTAGGGTGGACTCATTTAACTCACCTTGAACTCACTTAACTTATCCATTTAACCACACTAGTTCATTCTTAACTCAAGATATAAATTCACATTTCACTGAGATTTTCATTCTAACTTCATTTTTTTACTCTCCCTCCCAAACACTTCAAGAATTCTCTCTGAACTCTCTCTCTCTCGCTCACGAATTCTCTACTCCTCTTCTACATTTCATCATCATCTTCGTCATTGGTTCAATATCGTGCAAGAGCAAGCAAGAACTTCACCTCTTCAAGCACAATTTCACTGCAAAAATCACTTCAGCTTTGTGCTCTTCGAGATCTAAGGAACAATAGCATTTATTTTGCTTTACTTAAGCTCAAGATCAAGTGCTTCTCTGGTTTTCTCAACACTTCAAAGTCTTTCATAGTTTCAGGTTCTTCTTTCTCAACCTCTTTTTCATTGAGTTTAGCTTGTTTCATGGTGATTATGGCTTACTAGAAGCAGTGTGATGTTTCCGGCTAGTTGATAGACCTCTTAGAGGTGTAGATCATTTTCTAGGGCAATATGTTTTGATTCGGTTTGTTGCATATACGCATGATATGTGGGAAATAATTGTGTATTCTTAATCTCCATAGCTTCCTCTTCATTTTGATATAAGGTTTGCATATTTCTGGGACATGCGAAACTTGCAGTGGCCGGAGAGTGGCCGGAGAAGATGACCGAAGGTCCTTCTCCGGCCGGTGAGGTGTGTGTTAGGGTTTTAGGCTAGTTTAAATCACAGCCGTTAGATCCTCATCATCCAACGCTCCAAAACATGACAACACATAAGTGACACACCCTCCCTCTCACGTGCATCATTTTGGACCTGAATGATTTCTATGTGTGTGTGTGCATGCTACTTGTGGTGGACTTTAATTCTGATGCGTTTGATGCATGTAATTGTGTGATGATCTTGCATTGATTTTCATCCAACGTCTAGGATATTGACAGCGCATTAAAATAACATGTGACTGATGCGTGCTTCATTTTTTGGCTTATAAGTGATTGCATGTGTGTGTGTGCGTAATAATTGTGATGTGCACGCTTTGACATTCGTTGGATTGTTTTACCTTTCATCATGATCTAATCCTATGGCCATGATTGCATCCTTACGTTGACTGAAATGCACACTATCACACACAAGCACGCGCTTGGTGGACTGAACACACTTTACTTTTCACACAGCACCTTTTCAGGCCCAATCATTTTTAAACGTACAAATTACTTGCGCTGCACCCCTCCCCATTTCTTTTATTATTTTTAATTTCTTTTCTATATTATTTTGATTTTCTTTTATTAAAAATAGTAAAACATTTCTAAAAATCCCAAATAAAATCATGTGTGTTCTTTATACATTTAAATAATTTTCTATATTTTTTTTATTCTGACTTTGTGAATTTTTGCACATTATTCCATGATTTTCTTTTATTTTCTTTTTTGATTGATCCTTCTTATGGACACTTGAACTTGTATGATTTCTTTCTCTCATTTCACACGTCATCTTTAACTCATTCTTTTTGCATTGGTTAAATTATATCTTAAAGTGTCCAAAAATATTTTTACTTGATTTTTAAGGTCATTTTATATGATGTTTGTATGATCATATTTACACTTCTTTTTGTGGCATTTCAATATGACTTTGTGCATTTCTTTGTGACACTTTTATCTTGAATTTCGGTATGAGTTTGTAATATGTGTTTAGCCTCTGACTTAGGTTGATTAGAATCATATTTGCATAATTTTCATATGTGCTTTGATGTTGTTTTGATGCCTTGTAATTGAAGTTACTTTTGGGCACTTTCTTCCACTTTCATTCTAGCATGTTTTGGTGAAGCTTTTGTGCATTTTTTTTGTGATTGATTGTACATACTTTATAGGTCATTTTCATGATATTATAGGTCATTTTTCATGATATTATAAGTCATCTTAACATGTGCTTATATTTTACATAAGTTTGTGCATATTAACTTGAAGTTTTAGCATGTTTCTTTTCTATGCTTCTTCTCCTTCTCATCTCTTCTTCTTACATCATTTCATTTATGGATTGTATGATGATTCATATACATTGTGAGGTATTCCTAAATGACATTGATTTTGACTTTGGTCTTGTATGTAGCATTAATGCATGATTATTTTGCATATTCATTTTTTCTTCATCTATTTCTTCCATGATTCATTTCTTTGGTGTTTAAGGCTTTGATTGTGCATAGTTGGTGTGTGTTTGGTGTCTTAACATTAGAGAACACCTTTAGATGTAGGTTCTGACCTTGATTGAGTTTCATATATTAGGATCCTTATTCATTGATTCTCAATGTGTTTGATCATTATTTGGTATCCGTTCTTTCATTTTACTACTTGTAAATATTTTGTGAACTAACATTTTTCATGTAGGTGCAAATGGTAAGTAAGTGTGTGGATATGCTTCCACATGCACTTATTTCTCTCATCTTCTCTTATTTCTTTTAATAATTAAATTTGTGATCATGATAAGCATTTGCATGCTTTCCTTGAATAATTTCTTCTTCATCCTTCTTTATGATCAACTTAACTTCCATCTTGGAAGTAAGTTGCTTCTTTTGTTCTTCTTCTACTTTCTTTTAGGATTAGGTTTCTTAAACCACATTAACCATAGGAATATCCCTATATGATAACATTAGGGTGAGTCTTAGTCCCATTTATTTTTCACCTTTTGCTCCATTTGAGTCTCTATCTTTCTCATCTCAAAACAAAAGTAAAAGACACTTAATAATGGCATAACATGTATTGCACTTAAACCTAAAGTGTGGGAAATGGAAGGAGGAGGGTTTCTCTCCACCTTCCTAGAGTGTTTAGCATACGGCCTGTTAGGACGACCGTGTGATGCATTCGATCTTATACGATAGACTTGAATGCAATATGTGTTATTAACACAAAGATAATCAAAACACTTCTTTCTAAAAACCTTCAAACAAATAATACTGTCTTTCCTTCGGGAATTTCTCTCCTCATCTCATTCACTCATTCCTTAAGGATGCGTCATTTCCGTTCTACCGCAAACAGGTAACGCCTAAGTCTCCATACAGCGAGCTACAACACCTAACTGCTAGGACGCAAACGTTGACGTATTCCACTAAAAAGCACAAACAACTTTCCCTAGGAGAGGGGAACTACGTCGCTATGATTCTCATGTTCCCGATGAGATACGTAGGCAGTGGAGTAGGGCCCATTCAAGCACTTCTTTTATTTTCCCTATATTTGTTTCTCTTTCTCTCTCCTTTCTACCTTTCATTTCCGGTTCTCCAGCTAGCAGCTCCTTTTCCAGTATCCTTTCCTTACTCCCTTTGATCGAGACAAGCAAGCGTGGATCCCATCGGGTACGATGGACGCGTGGGGATGCTAATACCTTCCTCTCGCGTAACCGACTCCCGAACCCAGTTCTCTTGGTCAGAAGACCTTGCTCTTTTCTTTCCCTTAGGTTTACGCAGTGTTTCCTTTCCCTCTCTTGGGATAAATACACATTGCTGGCGACTCTGTTTTCGCGCCACTTTCGCATTTGTACTTGGATGAAAATCCCAAGAGCGACAGCTGGCGACTCTGCTGGGGATCGAACCCAGAATCTCTGGTTTCCTTAGCGAGTCAATCCTAGCGCTTGTTTGTTTTTCTTTCATTGGGTGTTTACCGTGGTGCTGTGTTTTGCTGTATTTACTGTTGTACTGTATTGCTATTTACTGTATTGCTGTTTTACGGTACTTTATTGTATTTACCACATTTACTGCATTACATATCATTATTATGCTGCAATGTGCTGTTGTTTTCTATTTGGCGGGCAGGGTGTTCTGAGAGATAAGCCCACTACCCAGGCTTGAGTACACACATAGGTATTAGAGTGGATAGTCATGACGCTTGCGTGGTGGTGACCATGTTTTGTTGTTCATGAGACCCACAACCAAACGAGGTTCTATCGGGAGCTTTCTGCTACTGCATGTTATGCAGGCCAGTAGTTATTCTCTTGAGGAACTGTCGACTCTGGCAACCATTCCCGAGGACTCAGTTGCGGCACTCCTCCCGAGATGTGACAGTGGCAGACCATGCTCTGTGGCAAACCCATTGCACATTCTCGATTCGAGGACCCAATGCTGGGAACTTGCTATAGGATATCCGTTTTGAAAGAGAATCAGTGGAGGCACTCCTCGATTGGCGATAGTACTGTACCCCGAGGGATGAATGTACTATTGCTTCTCGACCTCAGTGCCTGAAGTAGAGGACCTTTCATTTTTGTGAATCAGTTGAGGCCTCCTCGATTGGTGATGATGCCAAACCAGAAATGGTGAACGTATCATCATTTCTCAACCTGAGAGCTCGGGATACTGAGGATCTTAGTACCCACACGTGAGAAGGGCGGGTTGTTTACAGGTTTACAGGTAACCATAACCTACTACATACCCAATTTTTTGTTATCATTGCACAAAAGGGGAATTCATCCTATTGTATTTAGAAGGGTCCTATCTATGGTTCTATATTGTTCTCAGAGCTACACTGACACCGTTCACAGTCCAGCACAGACACTTGGCACCTTGATACCATGCCCTTTGCATTGCATTTACATATCCTAACATACATGTTTTTCATTTCCAGGTGCATATTTTACCCCCGATTCCAGTCATCAGGTTCTCATCAAGGATGGATACTAAAGAAAGGAAGAATATCATCAGTTACAAGTTCCTCACGCCTACTCTAGGCCATATTATTGCCCTGAAGGGAATGGTGAGCCCTGAAGTGCGAGCAGCTTTTGAAGAGAAATATGGGTGAATTTTATCTGTTGTCTACAATGTCAGTGATTACGAATACAGGGGTCTCCATACGTTGATGCAGTTCTACGATCCGCCTCTGAGGTGTTTTGTATTTCCAGACTATGTGTTGGTACCTACCTTAGAGGAGTATTCCAGCATGTTAGGGATTGCTATCAAGGAGGAGCCTCCTTCCTTTGGGTCTGTGGGTGATCTTGACTTTGGAAAAGTGGCTGATGCTCTTTATTTGAGCAAGTCAGAGTTAGAAGCCAATATCTCCAACAAAGGAAAGCTTCGAGGTTACAAGCTGGGTTATTTGATAAAGAAGGCTCTGGAGGCTGCGAAAGACGGGAATTGGGATGTTTTTAATGCTTTGCTAGCCCTTTGTGTATATTGTATTGTATTGTTTCCCAATGAGCCTGATTTTATTGATACGGATGCCATTCGGATATTCATGATGAAAAATCCGGTACCAACACTACTGGGAGATCTTCACTACTCCTTGTACAACAAAAATGAAAAGAAAAGAGGAGGGATAGTTTGTTGCTGCGCACCTTTGTTCTACAGGTGGTTTGCAAGTCGCTTACCGCAATCAGGAGCTTTTGTGGATTCTAAATATTCTCTAGAATGGAGTCAGCGTTTAATGGGACTGATTGCCAAGGACATCATATGGGTAGATCATGGGCTAATTGGCAAGAACATTATCCACAATTGTGGTGAAATTCCTAATATTCCACTAATAGGAAGAAAAGGGGGAATCAACTATAATCCTTCTTTGGCCGTCCGATAATTTGGGTATGCTCTGACGGGTCCGCCCATTGAGAGAGATGTAAAGGAGTCCCTGTATTTCCACACATCAGATGGTTGGGAAACAGCACAAAAAGCTTCTGAAAGTTGGGTTAGCGTAATGAAGAAAGCGAAAGTTGCTCTAGGCAAACCTAACAATCGGGCTTATCCAGCATATGAAGAGTGGGTGAAGAAAAGAGTTGAAGATTTTCACTTGCCTTTTGGAGATGCTCCCCGTCTATATCCTGATGATGAGAAAGAAAGAAGTACTGCCACTGTGGAAGAATTCAACATATTGCAAGCTTCGGTGGAAAAGCTTCAAAAAGAGAATTCTGAGTTAAACAGCCGTCTGCAAGAAGCGCTATATACCAACAAAAGATTGGAACAGATAGCCCAAGAAGCTGAAAAAATCTTAGCGGCAAAAGAAAAGGATTTTGCAGAAAGAGCTCAACATTTCAAGAAAATCAGTAAGGGTGCCGATGCTGCCACTCAAGCTCATAAGAAGACCAAGCAGGCTTTAGCCCAGACCAAAGACACGCTAGCCAAGCTTCAGCAAGCCTAGAATGAGGTCAGAATAGAGAATGCTGAGTTGTGAGAGCAATCAAAGGCCAAAGACGATGAGCTTCTTAGAGTGCATGAACAACGAAGAAAGCATCGGGAAGACTTTGGAAAAAGCCAAGAGATGCTGAAGAATGTTACTGATGAACTGAAAATGTCCAAGAAAAAGCTTGAGGATGCCTGGATGGAGATGGGAAGACTCAAGATACAAGCTGGGGTGAAAAGGTTTAAGGAAGTGAGTACTGATGAAGCCCTCTTGATGCACGTAGATTCATTGGCCAAAGCTCTGAAGAGGAGTTACATTTTGATCAAAGAGTTGGTTGAGAGGCCGGGTGATCAGCGCACTAGAATCCTTTTTGAAGAAATCAAGCATTCTAGTGAGAAACTGAAAGATTTGGAGTTAGATGTTTGATCTTACTCGCCCATTTTCTTAATTTAGCTGTGTTGATGTACTGTGGTTACCCTCAGGCTTGTTGATGGATCCACTATCTTGATGTATTTCCTGTTGTCAACCCTCCTGTTGTTAACACTCCTGTTGGCAATCCTCCTGTTGTTACTCCTCCTCCGGTTGGAGTGAACTTGGGTTTTGTTCCTGGCAACAATGGGCTGGTGGAAGATCATCAGGATGATCAGTTTTCCGTACTTAATGCTGATATGGGATTCTACCATGATGACAGGAAATACGAGGGACTGGCTGAAAGGGTGAAGGCTATAGAAAATCAGAATCCTTTGGGAATTGATGTTGAGGATATGGGACTAGTACAGGGTGTCAAGATTCCCCCGAAATTCAAACCACCTACTTTTGACAAGTGCAATGGTAGCACTTGTCCTAAAACTCAACTCCAGGCATATAACCGAAAGATAGCTGCTTATTCTGATGATCAGAAGTTATGGATGTATTTTTTCCAGGACAACTTGTCTGGAGCCTCACTGGAGTGGTATATAAAGTTGGACAGGGCTCGTATCAGAAGTTGGAAAGAGTTGTGCTTGGCTTTCTTGAAGCAATACCAGTATAACATTGACATGGCACCGAATCGCACTCAGTTACAAAGCATGCCACAGGACCCTAAAGAAGGCTTTAAGCAGTACACCCAGAGGTGGCGTGAACTTGCTGCTCAGGTGCAACCTCCGTTGGCAGATAGAGAAATGGCTGATATGTTCATGAATATTGCAAGGTGTAACGCCCCGTTTTGCCAATTTTATTTTATGGAGTCGTTTTGATTATTTTATTATTATTTTATTGTAATTTCTGACTTTTATGTGAAAATATGTCATTTTTCATTGTTATGATATTTTATCGGGTTTTGGGATCGTTTGCGAGAAATTTGAGTGTGGGGGTATTTTGGTCATTTTATAATGTTTTTCATTAAGTTAGTAAGAAAAGAAAATAGAAAATAGAAAAGGGAAAGAAAAAAAAATAGAGAGAAAGAAAGAAGAAAGAAGGGAAAAGAGAAGAAAAGAGGAGAAGAGAGAAAATTGGAGAAAAAGTGTGAAAATCATCAAGATCAATTCCTAGAATCGAATTAAATCGGGTAAGGGTGCGAAACTCGATTATACTATGCTTGTATATGATTATGTATGTATGTGTTTGGATGATTCTCTTGCTTTCTATGTTTTTCACTTTTAGGTCGAAAACGATAAAATGAGTAGAATCGATGGTTTAGCGGTTGGAAATCGGTGTAAAGGTGGTAGATTGCTTGTTGGAATGATTAGAATAGGTTCTGATTGATATATGTTGATTGGGAAATGTTTTGGTTGGGAAATATCACTTTTGGGGTTTCAAACAGCGCAGAAAAATTCTGGGTTTTCCTTGGTTCGCCTAGCGAACCTGGGGCGAAGGTGGCAGCGAGTGAGGTTTTCGCGGGTTCGCCTAGCGAACTATTCAGCGAAGGGTAGCGAAGGTTCGCTACGGGTATTCGCCTAGCGAAGGCATGAGCGAAGGTTCGCTAGAGTGCTCGCCTAGCGAACTTTGGGTGTTTTTGGCTCTGTTTGGTTCTGACTTGGTTCGCCAAGTGCTCGCCTAGCGAACTTTGTGTCTGTTTTTATCTAACAGTTGGTTCGCTGGAACATTCGCCTAGTGAAGGAGCTAGCGAATGCTCGCGAGGGATGTTCGCCTAGCGAAGCAGCTAGCGAATGCTCGCGAGGGAGGTTCGCCCAGCGAACAGTGCTGTTCGTGTAATTTTGTTTTCTGCATAACTTTTGATCTGTGATTCGGTTTGAGGCGTGGTTTGATGCATTGGAAAGCCATTGAGTTGTACTTTCTTATTATGATGGTTTAGAATTTTTTAGCTGATTTTATTTTGTCGGTAAATGTGAATAGTGTCAATGGTCGACTTTTGTCGTTTTAATGGTGCGTATTTGACTTGTGTTACGCTTTATGGTGTTGCTTCGAATGTGGTATGACTTACGTGCTGTTGTGATGATGATTTGTGGCCGTAAGGCAAGAAAATGCTAAGTGTGGTATTTGATGATATATGCATAATTGTGAATGTGTGTATGTATGCAATGAGAATGTCATGAGTCATTGTATGCCAAGCATCATGATGTGCATTGTTGAACGTCCTGAGTGACGGTTTGATTCCCGAGGGGAATATGCTATAAAATCGTGTGCCTCGGAAATATGAGGCGATGCCTGACGACTTAAAGCGATGGGTATAGACGATTGTGGGCTCCTTTGGAGACTTAAAGCAATCCTTAATGTCGTATGCCTCGAAAATATGAGGCGATGCCTGAGGACCTAAAGCGACGGGTGAACATCGTAGGCCTGACGGGGAGTTACTTGAGATTCTCAGTAATGAGCGATGGTTCCAATAGTTCCTGAGTGGACTAATGACGTGACATGATGTGACAAAGGAAGTCGGTACCGCATGGCATGTGCATAGAGTCGTGGTGTCGGTCTCTGTGCATTTGCATTCATCATGAGTCATTTGTGCATGGAATTGTGAATGTGATTAATGAAATGGAATATGTGTGATTGTATTGTGAATGATTGATGTGCAGTGGTAATTGATACGTGTGAATTGTACTGTGTGTTGTTATAATTTATCTGATGTGCTTTGGTGGTGAGAATATGTTATTTGTGCATTTTTGTGTTAATATATAATTTTATGCAATTATATTATGGTTGTTTTTCTCACCCTTCTGCTGTTTTATAACGCTCTATGAGGCGTTGCAGATTAGAGTTGCTGGAGGTATTCTTTTGTGAAGCGTTGCGTCTTCATTCTTTTGGTCGGTCGGCTCTGATATGTGACTCCGGGTAGCATAGGGTGGCCGTTTGTGATTGTTTTGTATATCTGATGATATATTTTGGTTGTACAGTTATAACTTGATGTATGACAGACATGTTTATATGTATATATGTATATATGTGTTATTCAGATTTTAGATCTTTCTGCTTTAATTCTAATTTCTGAAAAGTGGGTGTGAGGAACTAAGATTCCTCTGAATGATTGTTACCCCACAGTTGCATATCATTATGGGCAGGTGTTGCATGTTATGTATGTGTTTGGTTACTTTGATGTGATTCTCCCTTTCTATGCCATGATGTTTCAAATATACTCTGATCAATTTTCGAATTTTCTTTTTACCGCTTTAATTGCGTGTTTTTGGGGGTATAGATCGGGGGCGTCACATTAAGTGGTATTAGAGCCAGTCCGTGTCAGTTGTGTAGTTTGTGTCTGGCATATTGGACGAGTTGTGTTGAGCGAGTTGTTGTTTAACCATAGTTTCTGTTTTGGACGAACAGAATATGGCTGGTCGTAATGATGCTGCTTTGGCTGCTGCGATGGAAGCGATGGCACGAGCTGTGCAGGGTGCACCGAATGCTGCCGGAAATGATGAGTTTAGAAAGAATAAGCCACCGGTCTTTAAAGGGAAGCATGATCCGAATGGTGCGCAGTTGTGGTTGAAAGAGATTGAGAGGATTTTTAGGGTAATGGATTGTGATGACGATGATGTTAAGGTGAGGCTGGGCACTCATATGCTACACGAAGAGGCTGATGACTGGTGGGTCAGTACTCGTCAGGTGTTGGAAGCTGATGAGGAGGAAGAAGAGATCACTTGGGAGGTGTTTAGCCGAGAGTTTCTAAGGAAGTATTTTCCCGAGGATGTCCGAGGAAAGAAGGAGATTGAGTTTCTAGAGCTAAAACAAGGTAATATGTAGGTTATTGACTATACTGCTAAGTTTGTGGAACTTGTGCAGTTTTATCCTCATTATGTGGAAGCGACTGCTGAATTTTCAAAGTGTGTGAAGTATGAAAGTGGTTTGCGTCCTGAGATAAAGCAGGCTATTGGTTATCAGAGGATTCGAAGGTTTGCTAATTTGGTGGAATGCTGCAGGATTTATGATGAAGATAGTAAGGCTCGTTCTGCTCGCTATAAAAGTGTAAGTGACAGGAAAGGGAAGCAACAGTTCCGTGGTGGTCCGTATGTGTCACCGGCTGATAAAGGTAAACAAAGGGGAACTTTTGATCGAAGGTCAGGTGGAGGAGGTATGTCTAATCCTATTAGGTGTTTTAAATGTGGTGAATTGGGTCATCGCCAGCATGAATGTAGGAAGAAGTTGGATAAGTGTTCTAATTGTGGTGGTATCGGACATGTTTTAGCTGATTGTAAAAGGAAGAATGTGGTGTAGTGTTACAATTGTGGGGAACCTGGTCACATTAGTTCGAAGTGTCCGAATCAGAAGAAAGCTCCAACTAGTGGGAAAGTGTTTTCATTGGCGGGAACTCAGACTTCAAGTGCTGATCGTCTGATAAGAGGTACTTGCTTTATTAATAATACGCCTATAATTGCTATTATTGATACTGGAGCGACTCATTCGTTTATTTCGTCTGAGTGCGCGGAACGTTTGAATCTTGGGTTGTCTTCGATGGATGGTGAGATGGTTATTGATACTCCAGCGATGGGGTCAGTAACTACTTCTTTGGTGTGTTTGAGTTGTCCTTTGGCCATTTATGGCAAAGACTTTGTGATGGATTTGGTGTGTTTACCGTTGGAAGGTTTAGATGTGGTGTTGGGAATGAATTGGTTGCAATTCAATCGGGTGCACATTGATTGTTATCATAAGCTTGTAAGGTTTCCTCCTCTTGAGGAAGGTGAAGACTCGAGTTTCTTATCTACCAAAGAGTTGAAGAGACTTTTAGCGGATGAAGCTCAGTTGTTTGGGTTGTTTGCTTCATTGACTGTGGATAGTCAAGTTTCTCTTGATGTGTTTCCTGTTGTGTACGAATTTCCTGAGGTGTTTCCTGATGATATTTCAGATGTGCCGCCAGAGAGAGAAGTTGAATTTTCTATTGATCTAGTTCCTGGTACTAGACCAGTTTCTATGGCACCTTATAGAATGTCGGCATCTGAATTGGTGGAGTTGAAAAAGCAGTTGAATGAGTTGTTGGGAAAGAGGTTCGTGAGGCCAAGTGTTTCTCCGTGGGGTGCTCCAGTTTTGTTGGTGAAAAAGAAAGATGGGAGTATGCGATTATGTATTGATTATCGCCAGTTGAACAAAGTGACGATTAAGAACAAATATCCGCTTCCAAGGATTGATGATCTGATGGATCAGTTGGTTGGTGCTTGTGTATTTAGTAAGACCGATTTGAGATCGGGGGTACCATCAGATAAGAGTGAAAGAAGAGGATATTCAGAAGACGACCTTTAGAACACGTTACGGTCATTATGAATATTCGGTGATGTCGTTCGGGGTTTCTAATGCGCCTGGTGTGTTTATGGAATACATGAATCGTATTTTCCACGAGCATTTGGATCGTTTTGTGGTGGTGTTTATTGATGATATTTTAATTTATTCTAAGTCTCGGGAAGAACATGCAGAGCATTTGCGTATTGTTTTGCAGGTTTTGAAGGAAAGGAAGCTTTTTGCCAAATTGTCCAAGTGTGAATTTTGGTTGGCGGAGGTGAGTTTTCTTGGGCACGTAATTTCAGGTAATGGTATTGCTGTGGATCCATCTAAAGTGGAAGCAGGTCTACAATGGGAGGCTCCTAGATCCGTTACTAAAATTCGAAGCTTTTTGGGTTTGGCTGGTTATTATCGGAGGTTCATTGAAGGTTTTTCTAAGCTAGCTCTTCCTTTGACGCAGTTGACTTGTAAGGGCAAAGCATTCATTTGGGATATTCAATGTGAAGAAAGTTTTTGTGATCTGAAGGAAAGATTGACGACAGCTCCGATTCTTATTTTACCTAATCCTAATGAACCATTTGTTGTGTATTGCGATGCTTCTTTAATTGGTTTGGGTGGTGTTCTGATGCAGGAAGGTAAAGTTGTAGCTTATGCTTCAAGGCAGTTAAGAGTTCATGAGAAAAACTATCCTACTCATGATCTTGAGTTAGCGCCTGTAGTTTTTGTGTTGAAGATTTGGAGGCACTATCTCTATGGTGCAAGGTTCGAGGTCTTTAGTGATCATAAAAGCTTGAAATATTTATTTGATCAGAAAGAGTTGAACATGAGGCAGCGGAGATGGTTGGAATTCTTGAAAGACTACGACTTTGGCTTGAATTACCATCCTGGTAAAGCTAATGTGGTAGCCGATGCATTGAGCCAGAAATCATTGCATATGTCCGCATTGATGGTGAAAGAGTTGGAACTTTTGGAGTCGTTTAGAGACTTGAGTTTGGTATGTGAAGTGACTTCGGTTAGTGTAAGGCTTGGAATGTTGAAGGTTGCTAATGAATTTTTGTTGTCGGTTAGTGAGAAACAAAAGCTGGATTTGAAATTCGTTGATTTGATGAGGAATGAGAATGTGGATTTCAAGGTTGATAATTTTGGTGTTTTGAGATTCCGTGGTCGTATTTGTATACCTGATGATGCGGAGTTGAAAAGAATGATTTTGGAGGAAGGACAACGGAGTAATTTAAGTATACATCCGGGTGCGAATAAGATGTACCAAGATTTGAAGAAGATTTTCTGGTGGTCTGGTTTGAAAAGAGATGTGGCTCAGTTTGTGTATGCTTGTTTGACTTGTCAGAAATCGAAAGTGGAACATTTGAGACCTAGTGGTTTGTTGCAACCGTTGGATATTCCTGAGTGGAAATGGGATAGCAATTCGATGGATTTTGTGACGGGATTACCGAACACTCAGCGTGGGCATTATGCTATTTGGGTGATTGTGGACAGGATGACTAAATCGGCACATTTTATTCCGATTGACATCAGTTTTTCTTTGGAATGGTTAGCTGAGATCTATATCAGTGTGGTGGTGAAATTGCATGGGGTTCCTTTAAGTATTGTTTCTGATCGGGATCCGAGGTTTACATTGAGATTTTGGGAAAGTTTACAGAAGGCTTTGGGTTCTAGATTGAGGTTGAGTTCGGCTTATCATCCGCAGACAGATGGTCAGACCGAAAGAACTATTCAGTCGTTGGAGGATTTGTTGAGGTCGTGTGTTTTGGAACAAGGTGGTGCGTGGGACAGTTATCTTGCTTTGATTGAGTTCACGTATAATAACAGTTTCCATTCTAGTATCGGAATGGCACCTTTTGAGGCTTTATATGGGCGAAGATGTAGAACGCCGTTGTGTTGGCACGAAACTGGTGAGAGTTCTGTGGTTGGACCGGAATTGGTGCAACAGACGACGAAAAAGGTAAAGTTTATTCGTGAGAAAATGAAGGCTTCTCAGAGTAGACAAAAGAGTTATCATGATCGGAGACGTAAGAATCTTGAGTTTCAAGAGGGTGATCATGTATTTCTGAGAGTTACGCCGGTAACGGGTGTTGGTCGTGCTTTGAAATCTAAGAAGCTTACTTCTCGATTTTTTGGTCGTTACCAGATATCTGCGAGAGTTGGTGTTGTAGCGTATCGTGTGGCGTTACCGCCGAATCTGTCAAATTTGCATGATGTTTTTCATGTTTCACAGCTTCGGAAGTATGTTCCGGACCCTTCACATGTGATTCCGATGGACGAGGTTGAGGTAAGGGATAACCTTACGGCCGAGACATTACCGGTTGGTATTTTGGATCGCGAGGTGAAGCGGTTGAGGGGAAAAGAGATTGCACTTGTGAAAGTGGCGTGGGGAGGCGCTGCTGAGGGTAATTTGACGTGGGAATTAGAGAGTAGGATGCGGGAGTCGTATCCGGAGTTGTTTGTATCAGCTAAGATTTTCGAGGACGAAAATTTCTAAGTGGGGGAGAATTGTAACGCCCCGTTTTGCCAATTTTATTTTATGGAGTCGTTTTGATTATTTTATTATTATTTTATTGTAATTTCTGACTTTTATGTGAAAATATGTCATTTTTCATTGTTATGATATTTTATCGGGTTTTGGGATCGTTTGCGAGAAATTTGAGTGTGGGGGTATTTTGGTCATTTTATAATGTTTTTCATTAAGTTAGTAAGAAAAGAAAATAGAAAATAAAAAAGGGAAAGAAAGAAAAATAGAGAGAAAGAAAGAAGAAAGAAGGGAAAAGAGAAGAAAAGAGGAGAAGAGAGAAAATTGGAGAAAAAGTGTGAAAATCATCAAGATCAATTCCTAGAATCGAATTAAATCGGGTAAGGGTGCGAAACTCGATTATACTATGCTTGTATATGATTATGTATGTATGTGTTTGGATGATTCTCTTGCTTTCTATGTTTTTCACTTTTAGGTCGAAAACGATAAAATGAGTAGAATCGATGGTTTAGCGGTTGGAAATCGGTGTAAAGGTGGTAGATTGCTTGTTGGCATGATTAGAATAGGTTCTGATTGATATATGTTGATTGGGAAATGTTTTGGTTGGGAAATATCACTTTTGGGGTTTCAAACAGCGCAGAAAAATTCTGGGTTTTCCTTGGTTCGCCTAGCGAACCTGGGGCGAAGGTGGCAGCGAGTGAGGTTTTCGCGGGTTCGCCTAGCGAACTATTCAGCGAAGGGTAGCGAAGGTTCGCTACGGGTATTCGCCTAGCGAAGGCATGAGCGAAGGTTCGCTAGAGTGCTCGCCTAGCGAACTTTGGGTGTTTTTGGCTCTGTTTGGTTCTGACTTGGTTCGCCAAGTGCTCGCCTAGCGAACTGTGTGTCTGTTTTTATCTAACAGTTGGTTCGCTGGAACATTCGCCAAGTGAAGGAGCTAGCGAATGCTCGCGAGGGATGTTCGCCTAGCGAAGCAGCTAGCGAATGCTCGCGAGGGAGGTTCGCCCAGCGAACAGTGCTGTTCGTGTAATTTTGTTTTCTGCATAACTTTTGATCTGTGATTCGGTTTGAGGCGTGGTTTGATGCATTGGAAAGCCATTGAGCTGTACTTTCTTATTATGATGGTTTATAATTTGTTAGCCGATTTTATTTTGTCGGTAAATGTGAATAGTGTCAATGGTCGACTTTTGTCGTTTTAATGGTGCGTATTTGACTTGTGTTACGCTTTATGGTGTTGCTTCGAATGTGGTATGACTTATGTGCTGTTGTGATGATGATTTGTGGCCGTAAGGCAAGAAAATGCTAAGTGTGGTATTTGATGATATATGCATAATTTTGAATGTGTGTATGTATGCAATGAGAATGTCATGAGTCATTGTATGCCAAGCATCATGATGTGCATTGTTGAACGTCCTGAGTGACGGTTTGATTCCCGGGGCGAATATGCTATAACATCGTGTGCCTCGGAAATATGAGGCGATGCCTGAGGACTTAAAGCGATGGGTATAGGCGATTGTGGGCTCCTTTGGAGACTTAAAGCAATCCTTAATGTCGTATGCCTCGAAAATATGAGGCGATGCCTGAGGACCTAAAGCGACGGGGTGAACATCATAGGCCTGACGGGGAGTTACTTGAGATTCTCAGTAACGAGCGATGGTTCCAATAGTTCCTGAGTGGACTAATGACCTGACATGATGTGACAAAGGAAGTCGGTACCGCATGGCATGTGCATAGAGTCGTGGTGTCGGTCTCTGTGCATTTGCATTCATCATGAGTCATTTGTGCATGGAATTGTGAATGTGATTAATGAAATGGAATATGTGTGATTGTATTGTGAATGATTGATGTGCAGTGGTAATTGATACGTGTGAATTGTACTGTGTGTTGTTATAATTTATCTGATGTGCTTTGGTGGTGAGAATATGTTATTTGTGCATTTTTGTGTTAATATATAATTTTATGCAATTATATTATGGTTGTTTTTCTCACCCTTCTGCTGTTTTATAACGCTCTATGAGGCGTTGCAGATTAGAGTTGCTGGAGGTATTCTTTTGTGAAGCGTTGCGTCTTCATTCTTTTGGTCGGTCGGCTCTGATATGTGACTCCGGGTAGCATAGGGTGGCCGTTTGTGATTGTTTTGTATATCTGATGATATATTTTGGTTGTACAGTTATAACTTGATGTATGACAGACATGTTTATATGTATATATGTATATATGTGTTATTCAGATTTTAGATCTTTCCGCTTTAATTCTAATTTCTGAAAAGTGGGTGTGAGGAACTAAGATTCCTCTGAATGATTGTTACCCCACAGTTGCATATCATTATGGGCAGGTGTTGCATGTTATGTATGTGTTTGGTTACTTTGATGTGATTCTCCCTTTCTATGCCATGATGTTTCAAATATACTCTGATCAATTTTCGAATTTTCTTTTTACCGCTTTAATTGCGTGTTTTTGGGGTTATAGATCGGGGGCGTCACACAAGGTCCGTATCTCGATCGGTTGGCTGCTTGTCCATCCACTGGGTTTGCTGATATAGTAATTGTAGGAGAGAGGATTGAGAGTTTGTTAAAGATGGGGAAGATTCGGAACGGAAGTGGTACAAGTTCAGCTCCCGCAAAGAAGTTTTTTGGCAACAATAACAGAAATCGTGAAGGTGACGCTAATGTTGCATATGCACAAGGGGGGGGGGGGGGAGGTAGAGGACGACAGGGTCCATATCACCAATCTGCATCTATAACTATTCCAACTCCGGGTACTGAGGCTTAACCTGCAGAGCAAAGGCAGTATCACCCAAGAAAGAGAATGAATGACCGACATTTTAATGCTTTCCCTATGACATGCTCGCAAATGCTATAGAATTTTCTTCGTTTGAAGTTGGTACAATTGAGGACTTTGGCTCCCCCAGCGGCCAAATTACCTTTTGGGTATGATGCAAATGAAAAGTGTGAATTTCACTCAAATGCGCCAGGTCACAATTTGGAAAATTGCAAGGCTTTCAAACATGTGGTTCAAGATCTTGTTGATTCCAAGGCTATTAATTTTGCTCCGAGGCCTAATGTAATTCAAAATCCCATGCCTCCACATAGTGGACCAGGGGTGAATTCCATTGAAGAATATGGAGGTTTGAATTTGGTGAGGGACATTAATGATGTCAAGACTCCGTTGAAAGTTGTGAAAGACCGCCTGCTGAAAGGGGTTGTATTTCCTGGTTGTGAAGATTGTTTGATTGCTGATAATGGTTGTATGAAGTTGAGAAATGGCCTTCAGAGCATGATGGATGAAGGACGTTTACAATTTGACCAGTTGAAAAAGAAAGATGATGAAGTCTCTACTATTACAATCTACTTTGATCCTGTGGAAATTTCGGTGCCCGCTCCTGTACAGACATCTGCGCCTGAACGAGTAGCTCCTATAGCTATAACTGTTCCCAGTCACGTCCCAAATGAGACAAAGGTTGCGATTCCGTGGTACTATAGAACTAATAGCCAAGGGCAGAGGCAAGAGGTGCAGACTCCTAAAGAAAGTGGTTCAAGTATTGGAAATGTTGGGGGAATGGGTGGTTTCACTCGCAGCGGAAGGCGTTTTGCTCCTCAGACACTCAGGAAAGATGATACTGAAGCATTAACGAGGACCAAAGGAAAGCAGGTGATAGGTGATGAACCAGTGCCAGGGGCAGAATCTGATAAGTCATTGGAGAAAGATGTTGAGGAATTCATGAGAATAATCAGAAATAGCGATTATAAGATCGTTGACCACCTACATCAGACTCCTTCTAAGATCTCCATATTGTCATTGTTGCTATGCTCTGAAGCGCATAGGAATGCTTTGTTAAAGATTCTAAATATAGCGTACGTACCGCAAGAAATATCAGTGAACCAGCTTGAAAGTGTGATTTCCAATGTTAACGCTGGTAACGGTCTAGGGTTCACAGATTTTGACTTAATGCCAGAAGGGAGGAACCACAATAAGGCTCTTCACATATCGATGAAATGTAAAGGTGCTATGTTATCCCATGTATTGGTGGACACTGGTTCGTCCCTCAATGTGTTACCTAAGAAAGCATTAGCAAAGATGGATGTGGAAGGGGTTATACTGAGGCCTTGTGATCTAGTGGTGAAAGCATTTGATGGTTCAAAGAGATCAGTGTTTGGAGAAGTAGAGCTTCCTGTCCAAATCGGACCCCAGGTCTTTAATATAGTGTTTTATGTGATGGACATCCAACCGGCCTATAGTTGTCTATTGGGTCGTCCATGGATCCACACTGCTGGGGCCGTATCTTCAACCTTGCATCAGAAGATAAAATTTGTAGTTGACGGTCAGGTTGTTACGGTATGCGGAGAAGAAGATATTTTCATTAGTCATCTATCATCCTTCAAGTACGTGGAGATGGACGGAGAAATCCACGAAACTCTCTGTCAGGCATTTGAAACTATGAATATGGTGAGAGATTCTCTGTCTAGTGAGGCAAGAGTGGGAACCTCTATGACTTCGTATAAGCGGGCTTTGGAAGTGGTGCAGTCTGGTCATGTGGAAGGATGGGGTTAAGTAATTGATCTACCTTTCAAGGATGATAAGAGCGAAATTGGTTATAAACCATCTCAAGTTCCACTGCTAAAGGGTCAAGAGCGCCAAGGGCCAGTTATTTTCTCAAGTGGAGGAGTTATACATCCAAGCCAGATTTGTGCAGCAATTGAAGACGGTGAAGATAGTGACTGTGACCTGGACAATTGGGTGCGCCCATGTGCCCCAGGAATGAAGCTGAACAATTGGTTTTTGGAGGATCTCATCCAAGTTACTCTACCAAATAAGCAATTTTCTATGTTTTCTTTCATTATGCATGCAAAAGTCCTATGCTCTACCCAAGGCATAGTGACTTCATTGTAGGGCCCCATTTGTTCTCATACAAATTTTTCATTAATAAAAGGACGTTTTGTATTCAAAGTTATGTTCCCTGTGTCTTTCATTTTTTTTATTTTTTATTCTTATCAGATAAATAAAATGGCAATGTTTTCTTCGCAGTTTTCTTGCATTTTCTTTCTTTTCCTTTCAAAAAAGGCAACTTCTAAAAGCATGGATTATCATTCATGCAGAAATAATTCTCTGGATCTTGTTGATGACGACCCTGCTATGGTTTATTATGACTTCGATAATCCAATATACCAAGCTGAAGAGGGGGATGAGGAAGACTGTGAACTTCCTGAAGAGTTGGCTAGATTATTGAAACAGGAAGAAAGAGCCATTCAGCCTCATCAGGAATCTATAGAAGTTGTCAATCTCGGTACTGAAGAGGTGAAGAAAGAGGTCAAAGTGGGGGCAAGCCTGGCAGAGAATGTAAAGAAAGAGCTGATTGAGATGTTACGAGAATATGTTGACATCTTCGCCTGGTCTTATCAAGATATGTCGGGGTTGGATACGGACACCGTTGTGCACAGATTGCCGCTGAAAGAGGGTTGTTTTCCTGTCAAGCAGAAGCTCTGGAGAACCAAACCTGAAATGGCCATCAAAATCAAAGAGGAGGTGCAAAAGCAGTTGGATGCGGGGTTTCTAGCTGTTACTAGTTATCCACCATGGGTCGCTAATATTGTGCCTGTGCCGAAGAAGGATGGCAAAGTCAGAATGTGCATGGACTATCAGGATTTGAACAGGGCGAGTCCAAAAGATGATTTTCCATTACCACACATTGACGTGTTGGTAGATAATACAGCTCAATTCTCTGTGTTCTCTTTCATGGATGAGTTTTCCGGATATAACCAGATCAAGATGGCGCCGGAGAATATGGAGAAAACTACATTTATTACCCCTTGGGGCACATTTTGCTATAAGGTGATGCCGTTTGGTCTAAAGAACGCTGGGGCAACATATCAGCGTGCCATGGTGACACTTTTCCACGATATGATTCCCAAAGAAATTGAAGTTTATGTGGACGATATGATTGCCAAGCCACAAACGGAAGAAGAGCATTTGATAAATTTGAAAAAGTTGTTTGAACGGTTGAGAAAATTCAGACTGAGGCTGAACCCGAATAAGTGTACTTTTGGGGTAAGATCTGGTAAGCTTCTGGGCCTCATCGCCAGTGAGAAAGGAATCGAGGTGGATCCAGCAAAGGTAAAAGCCATTCAAGAAATGCCGGAGCCAAGAACAGAAAAACAAGTTCGTGGATTTTTGGGAAGACATAATTATATTGTAAGATTTATATCTCATCTTACCACGACTTGTGAGCCAATATTCAAATTATTGAGAAAATATCAAGCAATCCGGTGGAATAATGACTGTCAAAAGGCCTTTGATGAAATAAAAGAATATTTGCAAAACCCTCTGATTCTCATTCCTCCAGTTCCTGGGAGGCCGCTGATTATGTATCTCTCTGTACGTGATGGATCAATGGGTTGTGTTCTCGGTCAACACGACGAAACAGGTAAGAAAGAGCATGCTATATACTACCTGAGTAAAAAATTCACCGATTGCGAGTCCAGGTACTCGATGCTTGAGAAGACCTGCTGCGCACTAGCATGGGCTGCTAAGCGATTGAGACAATATATGCTAACTCATACAACCCTACTGATTTCAAAAATGGATCCAATCAAGTACATTTTTGAGAAGCCAGCTCTTAATGGAAGGGTCGCTCGGTGGCAGATGGTTTTGACTGAGTATGATATACAATACACTTCCCAGAAAGCTATTAAAGGGAGTGTGTTGTCTGATTATCTTGCCGAGTCGCCTCTTGATGATTATCAGCCAATGAGGTTTGACTTTCCAGATGAAGACATCATGTTTCTCAATGCTAAAGATTGTGAAGAGCCTCCGGTTGACGAAGGGCCGGATCCTGATGAAAAATGGAAATTGATGTTCGATGGAGCCGTTAACATGAATGGAAGTGGTGTTGGGGCAGTCCTTATCACTCCGAAAGGAGCGCATATACCTTTCACTGCCAGGTTGACTTTTGATGTCACCAACAATGAAGCAGAATATGAGGCTTGTATCATGGGTATTGAAGAAGCCATTGATTTAAGGATCAAGACTCTTGAAAAATTTGGGGACTCTGCTCTAGTGATCAACCAGATCAATGGGCATTGGCATACCAACCAGCAGAACTTGATTCCTTACATAGACTACGCGAGAAGACTGTTGACTTTCTTTACAACAGTAAAATTGTGCTATATACCTCATGATGAGAATCAGATGGCTGATGCCTTAGCTACATTGTCTTCCATGATTCAGGTGAATTGGTGGAACCATATACCCAAGATTGATGTGATGAGGCTAGACAGACCCGCTCATGTGTTTTCCGCTGATACGGCGACTGATGATAAACCCTGGTATTTTGATATCAAGCGTTTCTTGAAGAGTCAAGAGTATCCGGCTGAGGAGGTTGGCAGGAAGCTTCTTCTTGAATGAGGATGTGCTTTACAAGCGAAACTTTGACATGGTCTTGCTCAGATGCGTGGATAGACACAAAGCAGACCTGTTAATGCAGGAAGTGCATGAAGGATCTTTCGGTACCCATGCTGGTGGGCATGCTATTGCAAAGAAGTTATTGCGAGCCTGGTATTACTGGCTAAATATGGAGCCTGATTGCTTTAAGTATGCCCAAAAATGTCACAAATGCCAAATCTATGCTGACAAGGTGCATGTGCCACCAAATCCCCTGAGTGTGATGAATTCTCCATGGCCCTTTGCTATGTGGGGCATTGATATGATTGGGAAGATTGAGCCTACAACGTCCAACGGACATCGATTCATTCTAGTGGCCATTGATTACTTTACCAAGTGGGTGGAAGCTGCCTCTTTTGCAAATGTCACCAGGCAGGTGGTAGCCCGATTCATTAAGAAGGAGATTATTTGCCGATATGGGGTGCCCGAAAGGATCATTACTGAAAATGGTTCTAATCTCAATAATAAGATGATGCGAGAGCTATGCCAGAGCTTCAAAATTGAACATCACAATTCTTCTCCTTATCGCCTGAAGATGAATGGTGCCGTCGAGGCAACAAAAATATTAAGAAGATTGTGCAAAAGATGGTGGTGACGTATAAGTACTGGCATGAAATGTTGCCTTTCGCTTTGCATGGGTATCGTACTTCTGTTTGTACATCTACTGGGGCAACCCCGTTTTCTCTTGTATACGGTATGGAAGCAGTGCTACCAATGGAAGTTGAGATCCCTTCTCTAAGGGTCATGATGGATGTTAAACTTGACGAGGCTGAATGGGTTCGAGCGAGGTTCAACGAGTTGAGTCTCATCAAAGAAAGATGGTTGGCTGCAGTATGTCATGGACAACTGTATCAGAGGAGAATGAAACGGGCACTTGACCAGAAAGTGCGTCCTCGGACTTACCAGACGGGCGACTTGGTATTGAAAAGGATTCTTCCTCCGAATACAGATCACAGGGGCAAATGGACTCCTAATTATGAAGGTCCATATGCTGTTAAGAAGGTTTTCTCGGGCGGAGCCTTGATGCTTACAATAATGGACAGTGAGGATTTTTTGTCCCCTGTGAACTCAGACGCAGTTAAAAAATACTTCGCATAAAGAGACCCGCTGGACAGTAAAAAGAGAGTCCAGGCAAAAAAGGGCATCCCGGCGAACCATAATAAAAAAAAAAGAGAAAAGAAAAGGTTCGGGAAAAAAATTAGGGATAAAAAAAAAAAAAAAGTACACCCGGTAAGTTGAAAACCTGCAAGGGCAACTTAGGCAAAAAAGGGTATCTCGGTGGATTGAAAACCCGCAAAGGGTGATCCAGGAAAAAGAGAGATTTAGCAAAAACTGTGATCTGAGTAAGCTGTATCGTCTCGTCTCAATCAATAAGCATTCTGAAGGAAAGGAATCAGTTCAATCGTCCCCCTTTGAAAGCGAAGCAATTGGAGAGTCTTGAAGATATATGAACCATAGCAGGGTTGAAACTCAATGGAGTTCCAGTTTCACATTGCCATTAGGACAGTTTCTTTTCTGTTTTGGCAATTACCTCTTTCCAGGAATTGCTTCTTGATGTAAATGCCTATTTTCAGGCTTTTCAATCAATAAAATGGTCGTTATTCAAAATAATTCTATCTGTTTGTTTTGTTTTTATACTTTGCTTTGTTTACACAAACGTCCAAATTTTTGATAAACATTTGCATGTGAAAACATTGGGGTTCCACAATAGTATGCATAAGAGGAAAACATTTAAAATTGCTTTAACTGACGGGTGTGCTTGGGTGAATACTACAAAACCCACGTTACCTTGGAGCATATGTGTGTATTCTTTTGTTTGCAGGTGTTGAGAGTTCGCTGATTAGCTGTTCAAAGATGTATGACGTCTTCAAGCCAAAATCCTTTACGAAGCGCAAATGATCGTTCTTCCCCAAGCAGAGACGGTTCCTCAGCAGGAAAGTACTTCTTGGAGGTGGTCATCCCCAGCGTATTTACTGAGCTTCATGATCCTCAACAACATTGTCAAATGGTAGTACTGAAGCCATCATTTCACTCTTTGGTCACAACGTTTACTACTTGAATCCATCGTCGGGCCGACGGTCGCGCACGACGACTTGATATTAACAAGTCAGTTTCAAATGGGTAGTGTTGTATCTTATTAAGTCGATTCTCCCATTTAGAACTTCCAACAGCTATAAGCTTTTCTGTGTCGATAATGGTTGTGAATCCCCAGTGAAGTCACCATCCCAAGCATGGAGCATTTTGAGAATTCCCCAGTAGGAGGTGTTTGAAATCTATTATCCCCAGTAGAGTTTGAAGAGGCGTGGTCTTCTATAAAATCCTCTCAAGAGACATCTCCCCAGCAGAGTTTGTTGTAAGCTCATTTCCCTAGCGAAGTTCTATGGTTATAGTTATAATGGTCAAGAGACATCTCCCCAGCATAGTTTGTTGTAAGCTCATTTCCCCAGCGGAGTTCTATGGTTATAGTTATAATGGTCCAGATGATGCCTCCCCAGCAAAGTTATCATTTCCTACAGCAACCTCAATAGGTTTGTCAGGTTTGTGCCCCGATCAGGAGATCAGGTCAATTTGTCTTCCCCAGTACGGTTTGCAACAACGAAGTCAATCCAGTTTGTTATCCCCAGCGGAGTTGCCTTTCTTTCCTCAGCATTTATATTGCTGAGGACCTCTTTGCATTTTGCATATAGTATGCATAGCATCCTCAAAAACGCGTAGAATTTCCATTGAGATGGAGCATTACGCCATGGAAAAATTCAAACATATGCATGTGAAGCATAGGCCAGTTTTGATACCTCGCGCGAGAGCCCAAAACTTTTCCCCTTATATCATTGACAAAGCCAAAAAGAATGCCGTGTTCATTCCCCAACAGACATTGCAAAGCAGCGCAAAGGGTTTCACCTCTTTTTCTCCCCACAGAGTCATATCTCTTAGCTTACAAGTTTCTTGGAACCATTCCTGATAGGATTCCTGTAGCCGTCCCCGACAGTACCTTTGAGTTTTAACCATACCAGTTCCCGACAGGTCCATTTACCCATCCTCGATAGGTAAGCCTTGGTTATAAACTATAACCATCCCCGACAACTCCCTTTTTAGTTTTAACCATACCAGTTCCCGACAGGTCCATTTACCCATTCCCGATAGGTAAGCCTTGGTTATAAACTGTAGCCGTCCCCGATAGCTCCCTTTAGTTTGAACCTTGCCAGTTCCCGACAGGTCCACTTACCCATTCCCGATAGGTAACCCAGGTCCAAGCTTACCAGTTCCCGACAGGTATTTCACCAGTCCCGACAGGTATTTCACCAGTTCCCGACAGGTATTTCACCAGTTCCCGACAGGTAGTTCACCAGTTCCCAACAGGTAGTTCACCAGTTCCCGGCAGGTTTCCTATGGGGTCCAATGGTTCCAAATTCTTTCTCACAAACTTCTCTTCCTTACCATGGTTTCATTTACCACATTTTTCTTTATCCCCACAGTGCAAATTTTTCTCGGTTATTTTTGTATTCAATCCCTATGTACCTTGAATTCCTGATAGCCTTTGCTTTCATCCGTTCAAATTCACAGTTTATTGAATAGGGACAGCTGTAATACCTCAAAATTTGCCCTCATGTTTTCTCAATAAATTGGTCTATGCTTTACTCATCTGCATTCCATAGTAGGTCATAAATAGCATACATATTGCATAAGGGCATGTGATTAGTGGTCTTCAGAGTGTTGGTCATTCAAAGTAAGGAAACAAGAGCCAAGGGTCTTCAAACAAGCCTCAAGGAAACAAGAGCCAAGGGTCTTCAAACAAGCCTCAAGGATCTGTTACACAAAGCCTCAAGGGTCTTCAAACAAGCTTCATATATCCTCTCAAGGCATTGGAAGTTGGGAATTCATTAAGAAGATTGGATAGTGCATCATCTCCTACACAACGCAGTCTAAAATTGGGATATGACCCTCAAATGGGCAATCTCTTTGTGTTTTTATCACCTCCAAATGTCATATATCATCTTTGTTAGATAAGATATACATCATATTCAGAGGAATTTGGATTTGGAAGATGTGTTATTTCCTCCTAATCAAAGGGTACCAAAATTAGGGTTTGACATAAAATCCGTTTATTTCTGATTTTTTAGACAAAACTTGATCTCATGGTATTCCTTATGTTCCTAAGTGTATATGGATGGAAAATTTCTCATCAATTGGTTTCAGAAAGGTTTCAATTGGTCAGAGGATTCAAAATCAGGAGAATTGGGGAAAAAGTCAACTGTGTAGTGGAAAAAGTCAACTCCTGACTTTTTAAGGTCAAATTCATGAAATTCAAGTTAAATATGTTCATTGGACAAGATTTAATCAAGAAATGGTGGAAGAATCATGAAAAATCAAGAAATCACAAAGCTGCCAAAAATAGAAACTTTAGGGTTTCCAAAAATGGCAAGTTTGGACCATTTTGCACCACACTTTGAGGCTCTCTTTCTTCAAGATAAAAGCTCCAAACCTCAGACCCAAGTTAAGCTAATTAAAGTTCATGTTCTAAGCTTCAAATCCATATAAAGAACTCTTCCATTGGATCAAAATTGAGGGAGTTATGATCCATCAAAGTTTGACAAAACTAGGTCACAAACCAAGTCATGACCAAGCTGGACTAGGCCCATGCGCCATAATTTTGTCAAACACATGGTGGGCAGAATTTCAAGCCATTTTTCTCATTAAAGGAAGCTTCAAATGAAAAAATGTTGAACATTAAAGTTGTTCATCTCAATGTCCTCTTCAACTTTGATGTTGGACATTTTTCCATTTAAGCAAGATATCATGGAGTTATAATGGTCCCAAGTTGGTGTGATCATGCTGAAAATTCATAGGTCATGTTGCTATGCCATGGCAAGCTTGCCTCGCCCATGAGAACAATTTCAAACCTTGATGTTCCAAGCCATTTTTCATCAACTTCCAAGCCTCCATTCAATTCAATTCCAACACCAATCTTGTTCTCCTATGTCTACTCTTTCATTTGACACCAAAATTGCACATTTTCATTCATTAACCTGTGACATTTTCATCTGCAAACAACCCTACTTTCATTGGTGCATTGATGGATTTTGGGAGGTTGTTTTTACACGATTTTGGTTCAGTCATACCACAAACATTTTTATGCACTCATGTACCTTTGTTTTCCTCATTTGGACAAACATTCTTCTTACATACACTTCCCATACATGCTTTACCATACATGAATGAAGAAAAGTGAATAAAGCTTGCACTACAAGCAACCATGTTGCTGCAACCAGTACCATCACCACCACTCTTTTCTCTCAGCTCCAACATAACATCATAAACATTTCCACACCATAACCAAGCTCATTCACTCGCCCCTAACTAACTTGACTCAGTTAGTTAGGGTGGACTCATTTAACTCACCTTGAACTCACTTAACTCACCCATTTAACCACACTAGTTCATTCTTAATTCAAGATATAAATTCACATTTCACTGAGATTTTCATTCTAACTTCATTTTTTTACTCTCCCTCCCAAACACTTCAAGAATTCTCTCTGAACTCTCTCTCTCTCTCACTCACGAATTCTCTATTCCTCTTCTACATTTCATCATCATCTTCGTCATTGGTTCAATATCGTGCAAGAGCAAGCAAGAACTTCACCTCTTCAAGCACAATTTCACTGCAGAAATCACTTCAGCTTTGTGCTCTTCAAGATCTAAGGAACAATAACATTTATTTTGCTTTACTTAAGCTCAAGATCAAGTGCTTCTCTGGTTTTCTCAACACTTCAAAGTCTTTCATAGTTTCAGGTTCTTCTTTCTCAACCTTTTTTTCACTGAGTTTAGCTTGTTTCATGGTGATTATGGCTTACTAGAAGCAGTGTGATGTTTTCGGCTAGTTGATAGACCTCTTAGAGGTGTAGATAATTTTCTAGGGCAATATGTTTTGATTCGGTTTGTTGCATATACGCATGATCTGTGGGAAATAATTGTGTATTCTTAATCTCTATAGCTTCCTCTTCATTTTGATATAAGGTTTGCATATTTCTGGGACATGTGAAACTTGCAGTGGCCGGAGAGTGGCCGGAGAAGATGATTGGAGGTCCTTCTCTGGCAGGTGAGGTGTGTGTTAGGGTTTTAGGCTAGTTTAAATCACAGCCATTAAATCCTCATCATCCAATGCTCCAAAACATGACAACACATAAGTTACACACCCTCCCTCTCACGTGTATCATTTTGGACCTGAATGATTTCTATGTGTGTGTGTGCATGCTACTTGTGGTGGACTTTAATTATGATGCGTTTGATGCATGTACTTGTGTGATGATCTGTAGCGAGCAATTTTGGACGCGGTTCTTAAGCGCTGGTCGCTCTCTGCGGTTTGAGCTTAAAACTACAGGTCGATTCATTTTTTATCCTATTAAAGATGATGAAGGAAGGGAAATAGATGTCTCCAATTAACCCTGCTTGCATACTGAGTTTAAACAGCGGTCTGTTAGGTTACGGATGCTATCAATGTGGGGGGCCTTTGTACTGGTTATTTGTATTTTCGCCAATACTATTTTCTTTCCTTTTTATGTAGACAGAAGGTTTCTGGCGGGGAACAAGGATTAGGACGTTAGGACTGGTATTTTTGAATTACTGCTTTTGATTGATGGAGATATGGGATTTGGGTTTTTTGTTGATTATGCTTGCTAAGATCTTTTCTTTCGATCTTATGCCTACGTATTCCCGTTTACCGAAACAGGGAAATCAGAGCGTTCGTAGTTCCTCCTATTCTATGGGAGGAAATGGTTTTTTTGGTGTCTTGTTCAAAGCCCAAGACGTGAAGCGAAAGGTGATTTGTATCTTGTTCAAAGCCCAAGATGTGAAGCTGAAAGGTCTCAACTTTAGAGAGAATTTGTCATCTCTAAAGAGGGGGTTGTATGTCACAACTGTTTGGTGACTGGTTATAAAGGAGAATTACTTTAACCGGGATACGCGGTCCTAGCAATGCCATAATTTCCTTTAAAGGGGATTTTAACCTGAAGGAGAAGACTTTAACTCAATGTAGAGTAATGCTATCTTTCCTTAGGAATTTCTCATGCTAAAAGAGGGACAGTGGCATGGATGGCATGGATGTAGATGATCCAGAGGCTTGCCGCTTACAGCGATTAGATGAAGAGAAAGGAGTTGTTGATGTTTGTGTACTGTGAACGAGGCACAGCTTTGATGCTAAAAGGTTGATTGGATCAACCAGTGGTTTTCTTATATAAAGCCTAAGAGGAGGCTATTATGTGTCTCGTACAAAGCCCGAGAGAGAGGCTAAAAGGTTTTGACTCGACGATGGAGTCTTTTGGTATCTCGTATAAAGCCCGAGATGGAGGCTATTTGACTCAACAAGAGAGTTTTTGTATCTCGTACGAAGCCCGAGATGGAGGCTGTTGTTTATTTGGCTCAATAAGAACCTTTTTGTATCTCGTATAAAGCCCGAGATGGAGGCAAAAGGGTGATTGACTCGACGAGGGAGTCTCTTATGTGTCTCGTACAAAGCCCGAGAGAGAGGCTAAACGTTGTTTGACTCCGCTGGGGAGGATCATTGTACAAAGCCCAAGAGGAGGAAATGGTGACTGTTCAGTTAAGTGACAGGTCCGGTATACTGATTTTGAAAGAGAAAATCAGTTCTTATATGAGCAACACTGTACTCAGGGATTTGATTCAAGGATTCGGGTTATTCCTGTTCTTTAAGGAAGCGGGAAATCCAAAGGATATTGAGACTATCTGAGTCTGCGGGTTTCCTTCCTATTTAACGAAGGGGTCACTTAAGAATGTCTTTGAGACTCAAGGAAGTTAGGCTGTCCGTGTCTCGAGTTTCATTTGTTAGACTGTGTTTTGAGAAACAGTAGTAGACTCTTTGAAAGGACTGTTCTATGAAGATGACTAGGTTCTGTTCCTATACCTCTAGGAGGTCGTCGGGAAAATTTGTACGAAGCCCAAGAGGAGGTTGGAATCTTTTAAGAAGTCAACGGATCCTTGTATTAAGCCCAAGAGGAGGCTATTATTCCCGGAGGAAGAGATCATTATACGAAGCCTAAGAGGAGGCTGTGAATACTTCTAAGAAGCCGTAGGGTCGTTGTACTAAGCCCAAGAGGAGGCGGGGTTGCTTTTAGGAAGCCTGTGGGTTCTTGTACGATGCCCAAGAGGAGGCTGATTGCTTTTAAGAAGCCGATGGGTCCCCAAATCCCGAGAAATTCAAGGCAAGCTATCCACAAGGAATAGATCAAGTCAGGAAAGTTCGAGAATTTGGAAGAAACTCAAGAGATGCCATTCATGGAGAAAAGATCATCTCTGGGGAATAGAGTTTCTTGACAAGTCATTTTAAGAAGCCTGTGGGTCCCCAAACCCCGAGAAGTTCAAGACATGCCATTCACCGAGAATAGATCAAGCCAGGAAAGTCCGAGAATTTAGAAGAAACTCAAGAGATGCCATTCACGGAGAAAAGATCATCTCTGGGAGTAGAGTATCTTGACAACTTCTACGAGTGACAGTCTATGAAAGGGTTCACAGAGAATGCTGCCTTTCATGTCTCCATATTGTTTAACCCCAAGAGGAGGGAAGACTGTGTCTGGTAATCCTATGGGGATCTAGTTTTGACTATTTCTAAGAGTGATCAACGGGCTTAATGCTAGACGTAGTTGCCGGGGAAACTCTAAATATCTATACTATTATTACACAGTTGATATGAGTTTATGAAAGAAGACTTACAGTGAAACAGCCCCACAATACAGTTATATGTATATGAAAGTGGTAAATGAAAGCGTGTAAACACTTACTCGGTTGTAGAGCTTCCATGCTGTTTGATTAGTTGTTCAACAAAGAAAGATTGAAAACAACAGTATATTCAAAATCAAAGGAGAAAGTGCTTTGAAAAAGAAAGATTTTGGGGCTTACAGCTCAAGGAGAGGCCCAGGGTTTCATCAGTGAGCGCACTGTTTGAATTTGTACAGAGGGACTTATACAAGTGACTGAGGCCCAAAATGTTTTCTGTACAAAGGGATGGGTCTTACACTCTCTCAAGAGGCCCAAAAAGTTTTAAAGAAAAAGAGTGGGGCTTATAACACGAGGGTAGGCCCAGATGATTTTTCCGTTTGAAATGGCGATCGCGCTGAGGTTTTCTTTTAACGCCGAGGGACTTATACAATAAGTGAGGCCCAAAAAGATTTTGGTTAAAAGGGGATTGGGTCTTACACTCTAATAGAGGCCTAAAGTGTTTTTGAATGGATCTTATAGCTCAAGGAGAGGCCCAAGGGTTATTTTGAATAGGCGACGATCGCGCCGTTTGTTTTTTATGGTATCGGGACTTATACAATACACTGAGGCCCAAATATGGTTTGGTCAAGAAAGGATTGGGTCTTACACTCTATTAGAGGCCCAAAGTGTTTTGAAAATGATTTATGAGGGTTGAATTAATCCAAAAACCCTAATTTGTTTTCAAAAATGTATTTAATTGAATAAAAATTCAATTAAAATGATCAAAATTGTTTAACATGTGAAAAACAAATTGTGATTTTGGATTAATGCTTCAAAAATTAAGTATTGACCTACAAAATAATTAGAAAGCATTAAAAGTTACAAAATCAATGTGGAAAAAATATTTAATATGTCAAAAACAATTAAAATATTAATTCTTTGAAAAAATATCAATTATATGAAATAAATAATATTTTGGGGATTTTTTGATAAAATAAAATATTTTAACATTTTTGTGAATTATTAAAAAAATAATCAACTCAAAATCATTAAAACTCAGAGAGAAATTAATTTTTGAATCAATTAAATAAAATCACAAAATTCAAATATTTGAATTATTCAAAAATGGCGCCAAGAACACACCAAGAACACGTGTGTGTTCTGGGCTTGGCCAGATTTGCATTTTCCCCTCAATCTCACTGAATAGTTGATTAGACCATGCAATCCACATATCATTATGCTCGTCTCAACCTCACGATCATTTCCATAACACTTAATTTCATTTAAATTAAACATATAACAAGAAATCATGAAAAATCCTCAAGAACCCTAATTTCTGTGTGAAGGCTAGGATTTTTGATACACGATTCAAACAATGCAATTAATTGAGGGAAAACATTCCATGCATGATTATGAACATATGGCCAAATTATTGTGCGAGGAAATATGCATGGATTGAGAGATGACCAAGTATATGCTTACCTCTAAGCCGTGACAGCAAGTGCAATGTGATTTTTGATTTGGAGGTGTTACAGATGAGTGGTGATGATCTGAACAGCTTCCCTACACCCCATGGAGTGTGTTTGAATGATTGGACTTGATTGAAATTGGCTGGATCAATTTGTGGTACCTCAGCTGCAACTTGGTTGAAAATTTGAGCAACCAGCTGGTGATTTTGTGAAATTGGTGTTTCAGAAATGATCTAAGTGTTTGATCAGCTCATATGTGATGTATGTGAGGTGTGTGAGTGATTGGTTTGATTGGAATTGCTCTCAAACTCAAAACCCGATAGTGACTTTCCTTAGAAGGCAAAATTGGAGTGAAAGAAGAGATTTTGAGGAAAGCATCTGTTTGATGGCTTTGGTGTACTCAAAATGATCACAATTGAGCTCTATTTATAGTAGAGCAAGTTTGTTTTGCAAGGAATAGTGAATGGCAGCTGGTAAGTAGGTTTGGCCAATGTTGGCAAATTAAAATCCAAGTCTCCTCTAGCCATTGACTAGAGGTTAGGGCACAGAGCTTTGGTTTCCTTGGTCTTGGATAAGTCTTGACTGATTTCAGATGAGAATGGCTCAGTCCATGCCACCTTGATGCTTCCATTGAATGCTCCAATCCAAATTTGGAGTCTTGTCCCTATTTTAGCCATTCTAGGTTCAACATGCTATTTCTTGTTCCATGGACTTTAGAGGCTTGGCTCAGTGATTGTCCCCTTTAGATTCAATCCTCTGAGCTGTCCAAGTGGATAAGAGCATTTGAATTTGGCTGATTTTGGCAAATCGAGCCAAAATGCAAAATCTGCCTTGCCTTTGACAGATTTCAGCAAGGCAACTTGACAATGTCATATCTCATGGTGTAAGTTGAATTTGACAATGTTCTTGGCCATTTTGGAAAGCCCTTACATGATACAACAACTGTTTGAACAAGTTTGGTTTTGATCTCTTCTGATTCCAAGTGAAAAATCCCTCTACATTTGGCAAAAAGTGAAGCAAAATCTGACTTAGTGAAATTTTCACTAAGTGTTGGAACAAAGTGTGATTTCTTGATTTTGATCACTCCATAACTCAAAATCCTTAATGAATTGGACTTAGGTCTAGTTGAAGTTTTTGTAGAGGGTAATGAGGGCTACAAATCCATATTTGGGTGAGAAAAAATGGCCATGTGGTTTAGGAGTTATGATCCTCCAAAGTTAGTGTATTAGTGGTACTTTTTCCATAACTTAGAAAATTTTTTAAGTTTTATGGTTACCCCTTTTACAAGTTATCCAACATTCTTTGATTTTTCTTGATGAATGATGATTCAAATCATACATTAACATCATTTTAGGGTTAAAAATCCATTTTGGTGAAAAATCTCAAAAAGTCAAAGTTGACTTTTGTGCACAGTTGACTTTTTATCAGATGAATTCCAAATTGTGCAATTCTTCAGGAAATCATGTCCTTGACCTAAATCAAACTTGATGGACATGTTCCATGGGTATCATAGGATATATTGGGGCATGTCCTAGGGTTTGGGAGCATGTCCTGGTCAAAAGTCAAAGTTATAGTTGACTTTCCTCGCGAAACCCTAATTGTGGTGCAGATGAAATTGAGACTTGTTGCTCAAGCTTCTTGGATTAATCCATTGTTGCAAATGGATCAATATAGTTCATTAGAGACCCTCAAACCCTCTCTTGAGGTCTTGGCTCATGATTTACCCTAAAAGTCAACTTAGGGGTGAATTAGGTCAAGAAACCCTAATTCCTGATTTTTGATGAATGCATCCCCTGAGGCAAAATTGATTTGATGAATGGGTCCATGAGGTTCCATAGAGTATATTAGGTTAGGTTTTGGATCATTGGCTTGTGCCCAGATGAAAAATTTCCATCTGGAGGCCCTGGTCGACCAAAACCCTAATTTGGTGATACTGGCGATCTTGAGACTTAATCCATCTAGAAGGGAGCAGCCTTGTGCTTAATCCTTAAAGTGGGAGTCCTTTTTGATCCATTGTGGATGTTTGAGAGGTTAGACAAGTTGAATATCATGTCATTCCTTGATTGATCCTTTGTCTAAGGCTCTGAGAGGGCTTGAAACCCTAATTCTTTATTGTAGTGGATGCTCACCCATCTTTGGGGAGACTGATGAAGTATGATGGCCCATCCATATTGTGATGATGATTTGCACAATGATGGGAAATCTTAGTGGTCAAAATTTGGGGTATGACAGATGCCCCTATTTAATCTTCTTGGACCCGAAGGTGTGAATGACGAAGGTATTTGGGCATTCGGGGTGCAAGAGGATTAAATATCGGAATACCCGAAATTTTGATGGCGGTTATGAATGGTAGCTTACGCATTCATTTTCTCTAGCTAAGCGATGATGCTTAGAAAAGGTAAACTTCCCCTTGATCCTGGCTTCCTACCAAGGAACTGGTCTTAGTTTTTTTTGAGATGAACTTCCCCTCGATCCTGGTTTCCTACCAAGGAACTGGTCTTAGTTTCTGATTTAAACTTCCCCTCGATCCTGGTTTCCTACCAAGGAACTGGTCTTAGTTTCTGATTTAAACTTCCCCTCGATCCTGGTTTCCTACCAAGGAACTGGTCTTAGTTTCTGATTTAAACTTCCCCTCGATCCTGGTTTCCTACCAAGGAACTGGTCTTAGTTTCTTTTGTCAATAAACTTTATTGACAAGGAAAGCTATTTGTAGCGGATTTCCTTCAAACTTCTCGCCGAATTTTCCTGGGGAGATGCCATTTGATTGGAAAAAGTTTTGATGTCAGACCTGCTGGGGAACCCAGTCATCTGAGTTGAAGAGGTGCACAAACTTCTCTGTTGGAGACGCCATTTGTCGATTCTACTGGGGGAAAGCGAGTATCTTGAGAGACTGTTTCCACTTGGGGATCTTACATCATACTTTTCTCGGGATCTTCCCAGAGAAATGCCATATGATGGGGTCCAATTTTGAGGTGCCGATGACCTTTTCATCAGCAGATTTTTGGAGAAATACTTATGTACTGCCGAACCCTCGCTTAAGAGGCTTTCTCTGGGGATTTTCTTTAATCCGAGAAAGCAAGGATATCATCTTCAATGGCGAAGAGTAACATCTGTTGAAGGTTCTCTGGCTTTTCAGAGGTTCAAGTTATCAAAGTGGTCAAGGGCCAACTTTCTTCCAGAAATAAACTAGAAGCGCAGCGTTTCCTGACGAGGCAAGAACTGACAATTTGATTGAGAGGACTTTTATCACTAGGGGATAAGACCGACTAGAGTGATAGCGATGCAATATGAAATGTAAATGCAAATCAATAATGCATGATGTATGTATGTATATGCTGACGAAACTGACACCGCACAAACTAAAAGATGAACATGACTGGATACTCGGCCATCGCGGGGCGTGTATAAATATCGCTGGTTCAAGATAACAATTCCACCTTGCTTAGGAGAGATAGTCCCCGTTGGGAGCACCGTTGGTCGGGCTTAGGAGAAGAGAACTCGGCCGAGGCGTGTCAGATGAAACGAGGTCTCTGACACAATTGATCCCTTCATTCAGGCGTACTGGGTTAGAAGGAGTACTTTGATTCCGCACTTTGAGGTTCGATTACTTCTGGAGAAGCGACCGATGTTCTTCTGATGTTCAACAGTCAAAAGAAATTGCTGTCTTTATTTTAAAAGCAGAAAAAGTTTTAACAAGTAAATTCATTTTTGTTTTATTTCAAGAATCGTCAATCATGTTAACAACGCCATTCTGTAAAGCTAAAACAAATAAGAATTACAAACAAAAGCACAAGGGCTCAAATTTTATTGATAAGATGGAGATCAGCCAAACGCGTGATTCCAAAGAGTATTTACAAAGTTAGAAAATGGTAATTTATAGGGAAAAGGGCTACGTTGAAACATAACGACCATTATCCATCTACCAACTTTGAATTCGGGACATCCTGAGCTTCCGTCGAAGATGACCTTGACTAGAGTTTTCTGGAAATGATGTAACTGCTGCTGCTGAGGGACTTGCCTCTGTTGAACATAGTTACTTCCCATTATCCCTAATTTTTGCCTGGATTGTACTGTGAGATTTCTAATCCATCGGGATGATTTTTTTTCATGTCTCTAACTTTTGCCTGGACCGCCCTTTCGGGTTTTCAATCCACCGAGATGTTTTTTCCCTTTTTTTTTTTTAGTTTAGGCGAAGTATTTCTTGACTACATCAACATTCGTGGGGTAGGCAAATTCCTCTCCGTCCATGGTTGCAAGTCTCAAGGCGCCGCCTGAGAAAGCTTTCGTGACCACATAAGGGCCATCATAATTCAGGGTCCACTTGCCCCGGGAGTCAGTGAGAAATAACTGTATCTTCTTGAGCACGAGGTCTCCTTTTCTGAAGACACGAGGTCGGACCTTTTTGTCGAACGCCCTCTTCATTCTCTGTTGATATAATTGACCATGGCATAGTGCCGTGATTCTCTTCTCCTCGATTAGATTCAATTCGTCGTGTCGGCTTTGACACCATTCAGCTTCGGTGAGCTTAGCTTCCATCAATACTCAGATTGACGGGATCTCTACTTCTATGGGGAGCACTTCTTCCATGCCATATACTAGAGTGAAAGGGGTTGCCCCTGTTGAAGTGCGGACAGATGTTCGATAACCGTGAAGAGCAAAGGGTAACATCTCGTGCCAATCTTTGTAGGTTACAACCATCTTTTGAATGATCTTCTTGATGTTCTTATTGGCCGCTTCTACCGCTCCGTTCATCTTGGGTCGGTAGGGAGATGAGTTATGATGTTCGATCTTGAACTCTGCGCACAACTCCTTCATCATCTTGTTGTTCAAGTTAGATCCATTGTCAGTAATGATCTCGCTTGGAACACCATAACGGCAGATGATATTGTTTTTGATAAATCGGACCACCACTTGTCCGGTTACATTAGCGAATGACGCTGCATCGACCCACTTGGTGAAATAGTCAATGGCTACAAGGATGAACTGATGTCCATTCGAAGCCTTGGGTTCAATCAAGCCAATCATGTCGATTCCCCATATGGAAAAAGGCCACGGGGAAGAGAGAACTTTGAGATGTGATGGCGGTACATGAATTTTGTCGAAGTATATCTGACACTTGTGACACCTCCTCATGTACTTGTAGCAGTCGGATTCCAGGGTCAACCAGTAATACCCTGCTCTCAAAATTTTTCTCGCCATTGTGTGTCCGTTGGCATGAGTGCCAAAGGATCCTTCATGAATTTCTTTCATAAGCATGTCTGCTTCGGGTCTGTCTACGCATCGGAGCAAGACCATGTCAAAATTCCTCTTATAAAGAGTGTCACTGCTCAGGAAGAAGTTTCCAGCCAATCTTCTGAGGGTTTTCCTGTCTTTTCTGAGTGCCCTAGATGGGTACTCTTGTTTCTGAAGGAAGCATTTGATATCATGGTACCAAGGTTTGTCATCTATGATTGCTTCAATCGTGAAGACGTAAGCGGGCCGTTCAAGGCGCATTATGTCGATCTTAGGTATGTCATTCCATTGACCTACACTAATCATGGAAGAGATAGTGGCTAATGCATTAGCCATGTGATTCTCATCACGAGGGATGTGATGAAACTCAACTCTGTTGAAGAAGGGTAACAACCTTCTTGCATAGTCTTTGTAAGGAATCAATCCTGATTGGTATGTGTTCCAATCTCCTTTTATCTGATTGATGACCAAAGCTGAGTCGCCATATACGTCCAAGTTTTTGATCCTTAAATCAATTGCTTCTTCGAGACCCATAATACAAGCTTCGTATTCGGCCTCGTTGTTCGTACATTTGAACGTAAGTCTAGCAGTGAAAGGAATGTGGGTGCCCTGAGGGGTAACAATGATTGTCCCAATTCTGTTTCCATAATGATTAACTGCTCCGTCAAAGATAAGTCCCCATTGGGAACCTGGTTCTGGCCCTTCACTGGGTAACGGTTCATCGCAGTCTTTCATTTTTAGATACATGACATCTTCGTCTGGGAAGTTAAACCCGATTGATTCTTGATCGTCAATCGGTTGATGAGCCAAATGATCGGCTAAAATACTTCCCTTAACAGCTTTCTGAGCGTGGTACTCTATTTCATATTCTGATAACAGCATCTTCCAACGGGCAATTCTTCCCGTAAGAGTAGGTTTTTCAAATACGTACTTGATTGGATCCATTTCGGAGACCAACCAAGTAGTATGACGAATCATGTATTGGCGAAGACGTTTGGCTGCCCAAGCCAAAGCGCAACAAGTTTTCTCAAGCATTGTGTACCGAGTTTCACAGTCGGTGAATTTCTTGCTCAAATAGTAGATGGCAGACTCTTTTCTTTTAGTTTCGTCTTGTTGGCCAAGTACACATCCCATTGAGTCCTCTAGGACTGTGAGGTAAATGATCAGTGGTCTTCCTTCCACTAGAGGTGATAGAATCGGAGGATTCAACAGATATTTCTTAATACTGTCGAAGGCAGTTTGACAATCTTCTGTCCAAACGCAATCCTGGTTCTTTTTGAGTAATTTGAAAATCGGCGCACACGTGGCGGTCATAAGGAATATGAATCTGGAGATGTAGTTCAAACGTCCCAAGAATCCTCTGACTTGCTTTTCAGTTTTCGGAGAAGGCATTTCTTGAATGGCCTTGACCTTGTCAGGATCAACCTCAATTCCTTTCTGGCTGACGATGAACCCTAGTAGTTTCCCTGAACGGACACCGAAGGTGCACTTGTTGGGATTCAAGCGGAGCTTGAATTTTCTCAAACGTTCGAACAATTTCGACAGATGTTCAACGTGCTCACTCTCTGTTTTTGATTTTGCAATCATATCATCGACATATACCTCGATTTCCTTATGTATCATGTCATGAAACAGAGTAGTCATGGCCCTTTGATAGGTTGCCCCGACGTTCTTCAAACCGAACGGCATTACCTTGTAACAAAAGGTACCCCATGGGGTAATGAACGAAGTTTTCTCCATGTCTTTCGGCGCCATTTTGATCTGGTTATAGCCCGAGAATCCATCCATAAAGGAGAATACTTTGAACTTTAATGTGCTGTCAACCAACATATCAATGTGTGGTAAAGGAAAGTTGTCCTTTGGACTTGCCTTGTTCAGATCTCTGTAATCAACACACATTCTGACCTTTCCATCCTTTTTGGGAACAGGTACTATGTTGGCTAACCATTGAGGGTATTTTGATGTAGCGAGGAAACCCGCGTTAATCTGTTTCTGTACCTCCTCTTTGATTTTGATGGCCATGTCTGGGTGAGTGTGTCTCAACCTTTGCTTTACTGGCGGACATTCCGATCTTAATGGTAAGTGATGTTCCACGATGCTGGTATCCAACCCTGGGATATCCTGATAAGACCAAGCGAATACATCAGGAAATTCTCTGAGAAGCTTTATCAAACTCTCTCTGGCAGTTGGACTGAGCAGTGCCCCGATCCTGATTTCTTTTCTCTCTTGCTCTGAACCCAAGTTTACCATTTCCAACGGTTCTTTATGAGGTTCAATGGACCTTTCCTCTTGTCTGAGTAATCGGGAGATTTCTTCTGGAATTTCGTTGTCATTTTCTTCTTCAGCCTCGAATACCGGGAACTCAAAGTTGGGAGAAGGCATCGGATTGTATGTTTCAACGGGGTTTAAAACAAGCAATCTGCATGACGTGATGATTCGTGTTTAGAAGAGATAGAGAAAAATGCAAGTGTGTGCAGTGTATTTGTTTTACTGCTTGTTTTTATTGTTTTGTTTTTTAGGATTACCATTTTCTGAAAAAGCAAAAAGAGAAAACAACAATTAATGCAGAAATTACAGAACGACATTATTTTATTAATGAACAAGTCGATCCTTGAAACTACAGCCCTATAAAACAAAACTCTGTCGCTTTGGGCAAAGCGAAGAGGGAAATTTATAGAAAGCGAGCCCTATCAAAACATCCGTTTCACCTGGGCAGGGTGAAAGGTTAAAGATGGCAATTACTTTGACTGATGAACGACCTCCGAAACCTCGACAGCAACCCATTGGCGGCGAACTCCTCGGTGAATCACAAAGTCTGGCACCTTCCTTGATTTGTCTTCAGAAACGACGCTGATTTCTGGTGGAGCCGGATCATTGGAATCTGTCTCCCAGGCAGAATTGTTGTAGGAGAATTCCTCTATTGTATTTTGCATAGCATTTGTGCTCTCAGCTATATCTCCCCATCCAGTTGGCTGGATGTCTTCGAGCCTGATACGAGAGCTTTCGGGAGCGGTGTACTTGACCATGAAGTCGTATTTTCCACTTGGTTCTCCCAGAGTGTCCCAAACTTCTTTGGAACTGGAGGAGTCATCTCTCTCAATGACGTTGACCTCGGGAAAAGCATAGTTGATGAACTCAAGTCCTGCAAACGTTGCTAATTCATCTTCATGTTGAGTAGTTTCTGAATGACCTGAGTGTTGATCCCATGGCATGGTGGGGACACATGCATTCCGTTCAATGACGGTCAGCTGATTTTCATTGTTCGGCTGACTTTCTTGCTCCAAGTTTCCTGGGTAAGGTTGCCACATTGGCAGACCATCCATTGGGCCATAGTAGGTGTAGTCAAAATTATCTTTCATCGGAGTGTCTTCCTCTAATGAATTTGGCGGAGCGCGGCATCCTTCCGGATCACAATCCCCATAGATCATTTTGACATCTGATCTTGGTATAAATCTCGTACTTTCTGTAGGAAAGCAAAAAGGCATAGGCACCTCTTCCTGAGACATATAACCGTCTTTGTTAAGGTAGGACTTCCATTCTTCATCTGTGTCAAAGGGATCTTCCTCAATGATAGCATGAACTGTCTGAGACACTGGGTGAAGGAAACCTCCACTGTGGAATAAGTTTTGAAGGGGATGAAGACTTTCATCGTTGGCAGCCGTCCGGGTACAGGTTGCAGAAAAACCAAGACCCTTCTTTGTTTTATTGTCAATAGGAATGACAAGATGTCCCCATCCGGTCGTATCGGTACTCTCGACCGCTTTAATAGCATCTTTGTATGAGGAAATTGAGGTTCCTCCTCTGAACTGATTGTTCTCGCTTACCGACAGTGCTTGGAACTGAGTTCCAATAACCTCCTCGGGTTCTATACCAATAGACGATGACAAATTGCTTACAAGCAAGGCTTGTTCCCCACAAACCGTGACAAGTTGATCGTTCTTGATGAACTTTAGCTTTTGGTGGAGGGTCGAAGTGACCGCTCCAGCCTGGTGTATCCAAGGTCTTCCTAATAAACAACTGTATGTTGCCCGGATATCCATGACCTGGAAAGTGACTTGGAAAATGTGAGGACCGATAGTTATGGGAAGATCAACTTCGCCGATAACTGTTTTTCTGGATCTGTCGAATGCTTTGACGACAACCTCGCTAACCCTCATCGGAGGTCTTTTGAATGATAATTGCATCAAAGTGGACTTCGGCATAACATTCAGGGCTAACCCTGTGTCTACCAGTATGCTGCCTAAAGCATCGTCCTGGCAGTTAACTGTGATATTGAGCGCCATGTTATGACGACGACCCTCTTCAGGTAATTCTTCATCACTAAATCCCAAATTGTTGCAGGAAGTGATGTTAGAGACAATGCTATCGAATTGTCTGATTGTTACATCCTGTTCCACAAAGGCTTGCTCCAAGACTTTCTGTAGAGCCTCCCTGTGGGCTTCTGAACTGAGTAACAGTGATAACACCGAGATCTTTGAAGGAGTTTGTAATAGCTGATCAACAATGTTGTATTCACTCCTTTGGATGAGCTTCCACATCTCATCATCATTTTTCGAAAGGTCGGGATTACTGGATTGACCGACTGGGGGATCGGGAGCTTCTGTCTGAAGTTCCTTTTCCTTGTTAAGTTCTCCAACTCCTCGGTTGAAGATTCGACCGCTCCGTGTTACACGACTTATGTCTGCAATGTTCACGACGGAGGGTAATGGAATTTCCTTTCCATTTTCAATTGTTGTTGCACCATATTTGTAAGGGATCGCCTTAGCTGATTCATACGGTAGCGGTCCTGGTAGATAGATGACTACAGGAGCCTTCTAATTTTTCTGACCATCATAAGTAATCTCGATCCGTTCCCGGTTGGGAACTCTCGATTCGTCAAGCAGAGGGATAATGGAAAAATCATCCCTGGTCTGGTGATGACCAGAGATCGTGACAACATCCTCAACTTGCTCGGCAAGGTAGTTCGGCGACCAGTTGATGAGTCCAGAACTCGGATATGGGCGAATTTCTCCACGATTCACCTGATCCTGAAGATCTGCTCTCACCAGGTAACACCCTTGGTTACTTTCCGAACAGACGCTACAACTGTCATAGTTGTGTGGTGGCACCTGGCCACGCCCACTTTGAATACAATGTAACCTTACTAGGTTAGCTTCCACTGATCGGACATCCTGACTTTGACGCCGGGTAGGATTCCTGTTACCGATACTAATCTGCTGAGTATCTTCATCCATATAAATTAGCATCCACCAATGATTTAACAAGTGCTGAAGTGCCTCTTGGACAAGGGTACAACCTCGATCATTTTTGCAACCCGCTTTACAGCTTTGATAGTCATGTGATATTAAGAATCCGAGTCGGACCTGCTCAGCATGTAACTCTACCAGGTTGGTATTCATTACGCGAATATCGAAGATCTGAACCATGTTGATTTGATAGGAGTTCCTATCATGGTAGTCTTGGATCCATCCAAGATCCATCTGACGCTGGAGGGCCTCTTGTATGAAAGAGCATCCCTGTTTGTTTACTGAGAAAATCAGACAAGAATTGTAATCGTACCGCGGCAGATTATGATACTGGCTTTGCCTTGAGTGCATCGCCACCAAGTTGACATTCATTGCACGGATGTCGTGGTTTTGAATGACGTTAGAATTCGTGTAAACCATGTTAACTCCACGAACTCGGTGCTCTTGGATCCATCCGAGATCCATCTGTTCCTGCAGAGCTGATTGCACTACAGAACATCCTTGATTGTCTTTAGAGCAGATATCGCACTGATGATAGTTATGAGGTGGCACATGGCCATATCCACTCTGTCTACAATGCATCTTTACCAGATTGGTTTTTAACAAGAGTACATCGTGAATTTGATAGACATTGTTATTCTCTTTCTCAATCAGGTTGACTGCAGCCTTCTCATGTTGAGGCAGCGGGTTCGTGAGAACATTAGGATTCATATCTTTGAAGGATAAGACCCCGCTCCTAACAAGTTTTTGCACGTCGGACTTGAAATTGAGACAAGTCTCAATGTTATGCCCTGAACCTCCTTGATGATAAGGGCATGTTTGATCCACCTTAAACCAAAAAGGCGGATTTTCCGGTACTGTAAGAGGAGATTTAGTTTGAATGTGCCCCTTAGCCAGTAGTAATGGAAATAGTTCTGCATACGTCACGGGTATAGGATCAAATCCTGGTGGCCGTGTTGTACGGTTGTTGTTATATGGGGGACGAGCCTGCTGAAGAGGCTGTTGTGTCCTTTGTTGGTCAGGTTGGCTCTGCGCAACCTGAGGTTGAATGTAGGAATAGGCGCAGGGCTGATAGCAGGAGTCACAGCTGCTACCGGTTGATAACGTCGTCTTTGCTTTCCGAGAGAGATATTCCCAATATCTTGCTCTTTTTTCTTAGGGAGAGCACTACCATATTTTTTAGTACCGCTCATCGATCTAGTGTCTTTTACCAAACGTTCTTCTCGGACGGCTTCCTCAAGACGTACACCCATGCCGACCATTTCGGTGAAATCACTGGGCGCACTGGCAACCATTCGGTCATAGTAAAATGAGCTTAAGGTCTTTAAGAAGATCTTTGTCATCTCTTTTTCCTCAAGAGGTGGACAAATTTGTGCGGCAATTTCACGCCACCTTTGAGCATACTCCTTAAAGGTTTCCTTGTCCTTTTGCGACATCGATCTGAGTTGATCTCTGTCGGGTGCCATGTCCAAATTGTATTTGTATTGTTGGACGAAGGCGGTACCAAGATCTCTGAATGTGCTGATCGTAGCACGGTTTAAACCCATGTACCATTTGAGTGCGGCACCGGTTAAACTATCCTGAAAGTAGTGAATCAGTAGGTCCTGATCCACCGAGCGTACATCACCAGATGGCTTTGAGGGCAAGAGTTACCCTTATATTTTTCAAAGTCGGGCACTTGGAACTTGTGCAGGACTTTCACATTTGGGACCAAGCAGAGATCTGCGGCGTCCTTTCCAAATAAATCCTGACCGGGAATGGCCTGCAGTTCCTTCTGCATTTCCAAGAACTGTTCCTGGAATTCATCCATTATGTCAAACATAGTTTCCTTCTTACTAGAAGGTGTTGGTGGAATCTGTCCTTCCGGGACAGTGTGCACCACAGGGGGTGGTAACGTGACTACAACAGTGAGTCTTGGCGTTTCCCGAAGTTTGTAACCTTCAGGAGTCTTCAACATGCCCCTGGCATCTTCGCTTTCCCGAAGTTTGTAACCTTCAGGCCCAGCGGCTTTTGTTATGATTCCCTGATCTTCAGTGATCGGCGGAACATATCCTTCCGGGATATAGTTAACAGGCATGCCCCAAGGACGATCTTTCGGTATCTGATACCTAGGATCATACCTCTCCACTACGGGCATTGAGGTGATCTCTGAGATCACAGTTCTTTGTAGCTGAGCTTCTGCCGTGGCTTGCATGTCATTACGAAGCTTTCTCATATCCTCTCTTAGAGCGTTGATCTCTTCTTTCAACTCTCTATTTTCTTCCTCAAGATCATCCATCCTTTTCTGACGATTGGCCCGAGTATTATACGAATGAGACAGTTTGACTCTAGAATCGAGACACAAACATGAGATTCGTAGGTAAGAAGAATACGCGATGTGAGAATGATGAATACAATGATTATATTAATTGTTTTTTTTTAGTTTAATCAAAATAAACTTCAAAGGATTACAGAAATGGAAATACAGTAGATTACAAAGTGCAGAAACAGAAACCTAAACTAATGGGTCCTGAGTCCTCTCTGAAGAGAAATCAGGTGCTGATTCTGGTATCTTCCTTTTCTTTGACCGGGGCTCTTGGGCCGTTGTCGGGTTGTCATTCCTTTTCCAGGTGAAAGGAGTGAGCAAATTCCTTTGGTCATCTTAATTCTCTACAGCATGTTGCTCCAAAATCTCAATCAGAGCATCTTTCTCTTTCAGTAATTGTTGTATTTTGATGCACTCTACGTCGAGGGTGCGGTACTTGTTCTTCCAAGACCTTCTCTCCTTCTGAATTTTGTTGAGAGTAACCTGAAGCTTTTCAGTTTCTGTCATGAAGTACATGACAGATTCCCTCGGCGAAAGAATTCCGTAACGAGGATAAGACATCTTTAGCTTGAGAGCTCTAGTTTGTACCCAATGGAGGTAAGGCTCCACCGAGACACATTCTGGTTTTCCCAAAGACTCTCGTCCTTTCTTATGAACATGCTTCCAAGCGTGCACTATTTCCATCTTTAGTGCTCTGTCATTTTCTCCTTCCTTGAAGAAAAGACCTTCCAGATGGGCACCCAGTGGGATGTGTCTCATCGGGTATCCAAATTGACGGCGAACCAATACCGGATGGTAGTTGATTCCTCCTTTAGTACCTATAAGGGGTACATTGGGGAAGTTTCCACAACGGTCAATGAAGCTGATTCCCTCGTAAATCCTATTACACCAATCTATATCAGAGTTGGTAAGAGACATGATCTTCTGCGACCAACGTAAGGCACTCTTGCAATCCCAAAAAGCAGCAGACTTGGGCAAGTGAGAGATAAACCATTTGTAAAGCAAAGGTACACAGCATGTGATCTCCCCTCCGCTGTACAAATTTCCCAGGTGTACAGAATGATATGCACCTGCGAGCAAAGTCGGCACAGGATTTCCAATGAGAAAAACCTTAATGGAGTTAATATCGACGAAGTTATTGATGTTGGGAAACAAGAATAACCCGTAGGTGAGCAAGACAAAGATGCTTTCAAAAGCAGTCATGTTCCCGATACTGGCGAAGTACAGGGCCTTCTTTGTCAAGAAATGGGCTGGCAAACCGTGGATGCCACCCTTAGTGGTTAGGTGAGTCCTAACTTTAGACTCGTCCAAATGAATTGCTCTTTCAATAGTCTGATTCTTTGGAATTTCTTCCAGTCCAGAAAATGGAGCTCGATCTGTAATGTGTAGATCGATCAGATGAGAATACTCCTCCAGCGTTGGTGCGAGCTGGTAATCCGGGAATGTGAAACAGTGATAAACTGGATCATAAAACTGAATTAGTGCATCCATGATTCCCTTAATCACATGGATTCTTAATAGTGATAACAAACCTCCGTGCTTGGCTCTGAAAGCCTCTGGGTTAGTGATCATCCTCGCTAACCTTCTCAAATCCTCTAACTTCGGAACCTTGAAGGTATACTGGTGAGTTCTCCTTCTACCGAAGTCCATTAGTGCAATCCTTTTCTCTGATATTTGCAATCACAGTCTTAGTTTAATTTGAAAAAACAGAGAGACTATAAGAGAAGATTTTTCGAATGTTTCAATGTTTTTTAGATGAATGCATGAATGCAGCACACAAAAACATAGAAAAAACATGGGTTCAAAGGGTCGTTGTCATGAAGTCAAGGCTCTACCCATCCCCAAAGGTTTATACTAGGGTGATTTTTGTACCTGTACTCATTATCATTAGCTCCTCCCAGGAAAGCAAAACAACAAGCGAATCGCCAGCGAGTTGTAGAGCAATCTTAGAGTAAGTGCCATTCACCGAGAATAGATCACCAGCCTCAAATGAGGGTAGTATCGTGTAACAACTATTTCTGATAGTTTCCGCACTACGAAAGGGTTTGGCTCCCCAGCTTCTCAGACTCAACAACTGGCCTATTGTCTAGGTGAGAGAATGGGTTGCGTTGGTCAGCCTCCACTGAGGTTGATGGTCGACCCCATCGCCATCACTTATCTTAGGTGTATACTCATTCTTTCCACATACGGCATCACCCGCATTCCCATTAGCAGAAAAATAAACATGTATAGCAATTAGGAAAAGCAGTATATATATTTGTCCTAATCATCCTAGACCTTTAAAGCTATGATTCCTAAGTTCCTGACAGAAATTGGGTTCCCCGGCGGAAGCCCCAATCTGTGGTATTCACACAAGAGGTGAAAAAGGAAATCAGAATTTGGCCCCACGGTGGGCGCCATTTTTTCTGTAGCGAGCGATTTTGGATGCGGTTCTTAAGCGCTGGTCGCTCTCTGTGGTTTGAGCTTAAAACTACAGGTCGATTCATTTTTTATCCTATTAAAGCTGATGAAGGAAGGGAAATAGATGTCTCCAATTAACCCTGCTTGTATACTGAGTTTAAACAGCGGTCTGTTAGGTTACGGATGCTATCAATGTGGGGGGCCTTTGTACTGGTTATTTGTATTTTCGCCAATACTGTTTTCTTTCCTTTTTATGTAGACAGAAGGTTTCTGTCGGGGAACAAGGATTAGGATGTTAGGACTGGTGTTTTTGAATTATTGCTTTTGATTGATGGAGATATGAGATTTGGGTTTTTTGTTGATTGTGCTCGCTAAGATCTTTTCTTTCGATCTTATGCCTACGTATTCCCATTTACCGAAACAGGGAAATCAGAGCGTTCGTAGTTCCTCCTATTCTATGGGAGGAAATGGTTGTTTTTAGTGTCTTGTTCAAAGCCCAAGACGTGAAGCGAAAGGTGATTTGTATCTTGTTCAAAGCCCAAGATGTGAAGCTGAAAGGTCTCAACTTTAGAGAGAATTTGTCATCTCTAAAGAGGGGGTTGTATGTCACAACTGTTGGGTGACTAGTTATAAAGGAGAATTACTTTAACCGGTATACGCGGATCCTAGCAATGCCATAATTTCCTTTAAAGGGGATTTTAACCTGAAGGAGAAGACTTTAACTCAGTGTAGAGCAATGCTATCTTTCCTTAGGAATTTCTCATGCTAAAAGAGGGACAGTGGCATGGATGTAGATGATCCAGAGGCTTGCCGCTTACAGCGATTAGATGAAGAGGAAGGAGTTATTGATGTTTGTGTACTGTGAACGAGGCACAACTTTGATGCTAAAAGGTTGATTAGATCAACCAGTGGTTTTCTTATATAAAGCCTAAGAGGAGGCTATTATGTGTCTCGTACAAAGCCCGAGAGAGAGGCTAAAAGGTTTTGACTCGACGATGGAGTCTTTTGGTATCTCGTATAAAGCCCGAGATGGAGGCTATTTGACTCAACAAGAGAGTTTTTGTATCTCATATGAAGCCCGAGATGGAGGCTGTTGTTTGTTTGGCTCAATAAGAACCTTTTTGTATCTCGTATAAAGCCCGAGATGGAGGCGAAAGGGTGATTGACTCGACGAGGGAGTCTCTTATGTGTCTCGTACAAAGCCCGAGAGAGAGGCTAAATGTTTTTTGACTCCTCTGGGGAGGATCATTGTATAAAGCCCAAGAGGAGGCAATGGTGACTGTTCAGTTAAGTGACAGGTTCGGTATACTGATTTTGAAAGAGAAAATCAGTTCTTATATGAGCAACACTGTACTCAGGGATTTGATTCAAGGATCCGGGTTATTCCTGTTCTTTAAGGAAGCGGGAAATCCAAAGGATATTGAGACTATCTGAGTCTGCGGGTTTCCTTCCTATTTAACGAAGGGGTCACTTGAGAATGTCTTTGAGACTCAAGAGGAAGATATCATTATACGAAGCCTAATAGGAGGCTGTGAATACTTCTAAGAAGCGGTAGGGTCCTTGTACTAAGCCCAAGAGGAGGCGGGGTTGCTTTTAGGAAGCCTGTGGGTCCTTGTACGATACCCAAGAGGAGGCCGATTGCTTTTAAGAAGCCGATGGGTCCCCAAATCCCGAGAAATTCAATGCAAGCTATCCACAAGGAATAGATCAAGTCAGGAAAGTTCGAGAATTTGGAAGAAACTCAAGAGATGCCATTCACGGAGAAAAGATCATCTCTGGGGAATAGAGTTTCTTGACAAGTGCTTTTAAGAAGCCTGTGGGTCCCCAAACCCCGAGAAGTTCAAGACATGCCATTCACCGAGAATAGATCAAGCCAGGAAAGTCCGAGAATTTGGAAGAAACTCAAGAGATGCCATTCACGAAGAAAAGATCATCTCTGGGAGTAGAGTTTCTTGACAACTTCTATGAGTGACAGTCTATGAAAGGCTTCACAGAGAATGCTGCCTTTCATGTCTCCATATTGTTTAACCCCAAGAGGGGGGAAGACTGTGTCTGGTAATCCTATGGGGATCTAGTTTTGACTATTTCTAAGAGTGATCAACGGGCTTAATGCTAGACGTAGTTGCCGGGGAAACTCTAAATATCTATACTATTATTACACAGTTGATATGAGTTTATGAAAGAAGACTTACAGTGAAACAGCCCCACAATACAGTTATATGTATATGAAAGTGGTAAATGAAAGCGTGTAAACACTTACTCGATTGTAGAGCTTCCATGCTGTTTGATTAGTTGTTCAACAAAGAAAGATTGAAAACAACAGTATATTCAAAATCAAAGGAGAAAGTGCTTTGAAAAAGAAAGATTTTGGGGCTTACAGCTCAAGGAGAGGCCCATGGTTTCATCAGTGAGCGCACTGTTTGAATTTGTACAGAGGGACTTATACAAGTGACTGAGGCCCAAAATGTTTTCTGTACAAAGGGATGGGTCTTACACTCTCTCAAGAGGCCCAAAAAGTTTTAAAGAAAAAGAGTGGGGCTTATAACACGAGGGTAGGCCCAGATGATTTTTCCGTTTGAAATGGCGATCGCGCCGAGGTTTTCTTTTAACGCCGAGGGACTTATACAATAAGTGAGGCCCACAAAGATTTTGGTTAAAAGGGGATTGGGTCTTACACTCTAATAGAGGCCCAAAGTGTTTTTGAATGGGTCTTATAGCTCAAGGAGAGGCCCAAGGGTTATTTTGAATAGGCGACGATCGCGCCGTTTGTTTTTGACGGTATCGGGACTTATACAATACACTGAGGCCCAAAAATGGTTTGGTCAAGAAAGGATTGGGTCTTACACTCTATTAGAGGCCCAAAGTGTTTTGAAAATAATTTATGAGGGTTGAATTAATCCAAAAACCCTAATTTGTTTTCAAAAATGTATTTAATTGAATAAAAACAAATTGTGATCAATTAAAATGATCAAAATTGTTTAACATGTGAAAAACAAATTGTGATTTTGGATTAATGCTTCAAAAATTAAGTATTGACCTACAAAATAATTAGAAAGCATTAAAAGTTGCAAAATCAATGTGGAAAAAAATATTTAATATGTCAAAAACAATTAAAATATTAATTCTTTGCAAAAATATAAATTATATGAAATAAATAATATTTTTGGGAATTTTTGATAAAATAAAATATTTTAACATTTTTGTGAATTATTAAAAAAAGAATCAACTCAAAATCATTAAAACTCAGAGAGAAATTAATTTTTGAATCAATTAAATAAAATCACAAATTTCAAATATTTGAATTATTCAAAAATGGCGCCAAGAACACACCAAGAACACGCGCGTGTTCTGGGCTTGGCCAGATTTGCATTTTTCCCTCAATCTCACTGAATAATTGATTATACCATGCAATCCACATATCATTATGCTCGTCTCAACCTCACGATCATGTCCATAACACTTAATTTCATTTAAATTAAACATATAACAAGAAATCATGAAAAATCCTCAAGAACCCTAATTTCTGCGTGAACGCTAGGATTTTTGATACACGATTCAAACAATGCAATTAATTGAGGGAAAACATTCCATGCATGATTATGAACATATGGCCAAATTATTGTGCAAGGAAATATGCATGGATTGAGAGATGACCAAGTATATGCTTACCTCTAAGCCGTGACAGCAAGTGCAATGTGATTTTTGATTTGGAGGTATTACAAATGAGTGGTGATGATCTGAACAGCTTCCCTACACCCCATGGAGTGTGTTTGAATGGTTGGACTTGATTGAAATTGGCTGGATCAATTTGTGGTACCTCAGCTGCAACTTGGTTGAAAATTTGATCAACCAGCTGGTGATTTTGTGAAATTGGTGTTTCAGAAGTGATCTAAGTGTTTGATCAGCTCATATGTGATGTATGTGAGGTGTGTGAGTGATTGGTTTGATTGGAATTGCTCTCAAACTCAAAACCCGATAGTGACTTGCCTTAGAAGGCAAAATTGGAGTGAAAGAAGAGATTTTGAGGAAAGCATCTGTTTGATGGATTTGGTGTACTCAAACTGATCACAATTGAGCTCTATTTATAGTAGAGCATGTTTGTTTTGCAAGGAATAGTGAATGGCAGCTGGTAAGTAGGTTTGGCCAATGTTGGCAAATGAAAATCCAAGTCTCCTCTAGCCATTGACTAGAGGTTAGGGCACAGAGCTTTGGTTCCCTTGGTCTTGGATAAGCCTTGACTGATTTCAGATGAGAATGGCTCAGTCCATGCCACCTTGATACTTCCATTGAATGCTCCAATCCAAATTTGGAGTCTTGTCCCTATTTTGGCCATTCTAGGTTCAACATGTTATTTCTTGTTCCATGGACTTTGGAGGCTTGGCTCAGTGATTGTCCCCTTTAGATTCAATCCTCTAAGGTGTCCAAGTGGATAGGAGCATTTGAATTTGGCTGATTTTGGCAAATCGAGCCAAAATGCAAAATCTGCCTTGCCTTTGACAGATTTCAGCAAGGCAATTTGACAATGTCATATCTCATGGTGTAAGTTGAATTTGGAAATGTTCTTGGCCATTTTGGAAAGCCCTTACATGATACAACAACTGTTTGAACAAGTTTGGTTTTGTTCCAACACTTTGTGCCCAGATGAAAAATTTCCATCTGGAGGCCCTGGTCGACCAAAACCCTAATTTGGTGATACTGGCGATCTTGAGACTTGATCCATCTAGAAGGGAGCAGCCTTGTGCTTAATCCTTAAAGTGGGAGTCCTTTTTGATCCATTGTGGATGTTTGAGAGGTTAGACAAGTTGAAGATCATGTCATTCCTTGATTGATCCTTTGTCTAAGGCTCTGAGAGGGCTTGAAACCCTAATTCTTGATTGTAGTGGATGCTCACCCATCTTTGGGGAGACTGATGAAGTATGATGGCCCATCCATATTGTGATGATGATTTGCACAATGATGGGAAATCTTAGTGGTCAAAATTTGGGGTATGACATGATCTTGCATTGATTTTCATCCAACGTCTAGGATATTGACAGTGCATTAAAATAACATGTGACTGATGCGTGCTTCATTTTTTGGTTTATAAGTGATTGCATGTATGTGTGTGCGTAATAATTGTGATGTGCACGCATTGACATTCGTTGGATTGTTTTACCTTTCATTATGATCTAATCCTATGGCCATGACTGCATCCTTACGTTGACTGAAATGCACACTATCACACACAAGCACGCGCTTGGTGGACTGAACACACTTTACTTTTCACACACCACCTTTTCAGGCCCAATCATTTTTAAACGTACAAATTACTTGCGCTGCATTCCTCCCCATTTCTTTTATTATTTTTAATTTCTTTTCTATATTGTTTTGATTTTCTTTTATTAAAAATAGTAAAACATTTCTAAAAATCCCAAATAAAATCATGTGTGTTCTTTATACATTTAAATAATTTTCTCTATTTTTTTTATTCTGACTTTGTTAATTTTTGCACATTATTCCATGATTTTCTTTTATTTTCTTTTTTGATTGATCCTTCTTATGGACACTTGAACTTGTATGATTTCTTTCTCTCATTTCACACATCATCTTTAACTCATTCTTTTTGCATTGGTTAAATAATATCTTAGAGTGTCCAAAAATATTTTTACTTGATTTTTAAGGTCATCTTATATGATGTTTGTATGATCATCTTTACACTTCTTTTTGTGGCATTTCAATATGACTTTGTGCATTTCTTTGTGACACTTTTATCTTGAATTTTGGTATGAGTTTGTATTATGTGTTTAGCCTCTGACTTAGGTTGATTAGAATAATATTTTCATAATTTTGATATGTGCTTTGATGTTGTTTTTATGCCTTGTAATTGAAGTTACTTTTGGGCACTTTCTTCCACTTTCATTCTAGCATGTTTTGGTGAAGCTTTTGTGCATTTTTTTTTGTGATTGATTGTACCTACTTTATAGGTCATTTTCATGATATTATAGGTTATTTTTCATGATATTATAAGTCATCTTAACATGTGCTTATATTTGACATAAGTTTGTGCATATTAACTTGAAGTTTTAGCATGTTTCTTTTCTATGCTTCTTCTCCTTCTCATCTCTTCTTCTTACATCATTTCATTTATGGATTGTATGATGATTCATATATATTGTGAGGTATTCCTAAATGACATTGATTCTGACTTTGGTCTTGTATGAAGCATTAATGCATGATTATTTTGCATATTCATTTTTTTCTTCATATATTTCTTCCATGATTCATTTCTTTGGTGTTTAAGGCTTTGATTGTGCATAGTTGGTGTGTGTTTGGTGTCTTAACATTAGAGAACACCTTTAGATGTAGGTTTTGACCTTGATTGAGTTTCATATATTAGGATCCTTATTCATTGATTCTCAATGTGTTTGATCATTATTTGGTATCCATTCTTTCATTTTACTACTTGTAAATATTTTGTGAACTAACATTTTTCATGTTGGTGCAAATGGTAAGTAAGTGTGTGGATATGCTTCCACATGCACTTATTTCTCTCATCTTCTCTTATTTCTTTTAATAATTCAATTTGTGATCATGATAAGCATTTGTATGCTATCCTTGAATAATTTCTTCTTCATCCTTCTTTAAGATCAACTTAACTTCCATCTTGGAAGTAAGTTGCTTCTTTTGTTCTTCTTCTCCTTTCTTTTAGGATTAGGTTTCTTAAACCACATTAACCATAGGAACATCCCTATATGATAACATTAGGGTGAGTCTTAGTCCCCTTTAGTTTTCACCTTTTGCTCCATTTGAGTCTCTATCTTTCTCATCTCAAAACAAAAGTAAAAGACACTTAATGATGGCATAACATGTATTGCACTTAAACCTAAAGTGTGGGAAATGGAAGGAGGAGGGTTTCTCTCCACATTCCTAGAGTGTTTAGCATACGGCCTGTTAGGACGACCGTGCGATGCATTCGATCTTATACGATAGACCTGAATGCAATATGTGTTATTAACACAAAGATAATCAAAACACTTCTTTCTAAAAAACTTCAAACAAACAATAATGTCTTCCCTTCGGGAATTTCTCTCCTCATCTCATTCACTCATTCCTTAAGGATGTGTCATTTCCGTTCTACCTCAAACATGTAACGCCTAAGTCTCCATACAGCGAGCGGCAACACCTAACTGCTAGGACGCGAACGTTGACGTATTCCACTAAAAAACACAAACAACTTTCCCTAGGTGAGGGGAACTACGTCGCTCTGATTCTCATGTTCCCGATGAGATACGTAGGCAGTGGAGTAGGGCCCATTCGAGCACTTCTTTTATTTTCCCTACATTTGTTTCTCTTTCTCTCTCCTTTCTACCTTTCATTTCCGGTTCTCCAGCTAGCAGCTCCTTTTCCAGTATCCTTTCCTTAGACCCTTTTATCGAGACAAGCAAGCGTGGATCCCATCGGGTACGATGGACGCGTGGGGGTGCTAATACCTTCCTCTCATGTAACTGACTCCCAAACCCAGTTCTATTGGTAGCAAGACCATGCTCTTTCCTTTCCCTCAGGTTTACGCAGTGTTTCCTTTCCCTCTCTTGGGATAAATACACATTGCTGGCGACTCTGTTTCCGCGCCAATTTCGCGTTTGTACTTGGATAAAAATCCCAGGAGCGATACATAGGTGTTATAGGGTGTATTGAATCATGTCCCAAGGTTTGGGAGCATGTCTGGGTCAAAAGTCAAAGGTACAATTGACTTTTCCCTTTAAACCCTAATTGTGGTCCTGATGAAATTGAAACTTGTGGATCAAGTTTCTTGAATCAATCCATTGTTGCAAATTGATCAATATAGTGTATTGGGGTCCCTCAAATCATGTCTTGAGGTCTTGGCTCATGTTTTGTCCCAAAAGTCAACTTAGGGGTGAATTAGGTCAAGAAACCCTAATTCCTGATTTTTGGTAAATGCATCCCCTGAGGCTAAATTGACTTGATGATTAGGTACATGAGGTCCCTTGGAGTATCTTAAGTTGTACTTTGAAGCAATGGCTCATGCCCAAAGGAAAATTTCCATTTGGAGGCCTTGGTCGACCAAAACCCTAATTTGGTGACACTGGCGATCTTGAGGCTTAATCCACTTAGAATGTTGCAACCTTATGCTTGATCCTTGATGTGGGAGACCTCTTGATCCTTTATGGGTGTTTGAGAGGCTAGACAAGTTGAAGATCATGTCATTCCTTGATTGATCCTTTGTCTAAATGCTCTGAGAGGGGTCAAAACCCTAATCTTTGTTTGTAGAGAATGCCTATCAATTCCTGAGGATATTGATGAGACATGAAAGTACATCCATATTGTGATGATGATTTACACAATGATGGGAAATCTTGGTGGTCAAAATTTGGGGTATGACAGATGCCCCTATTCAATCTTCTTGGACCCGAAGGTGTGAATGGCGAAGGTATTCGGGCATTCGGGGTGCAAGAGGATTAAATATCAGAATACCCGAAATTTTGATGGTGGTTATGAATGGCAGCTTGCTCATCCATATTCTTTTGCTAAGCAATGATGCTTAGAAAAGGTAAAAACTTCCCCTCGATCCTGGTCTTTAGCCACGGAACTGGTCTTAGTTTCTGATATAAACTTCCCCTTAATCCTGGTCTTCAGCCAAGGAACTGGTCTCAGTTTCTGAAATAAACTTCCCCTCGATCCTGGTCTTCAGCCAAGGAACTGGTCTAAGTTTGTTTTGTCAATAAACTTTCTTGACAAGGGATGCTAATTGTAGCGGTTTTCATCAAACTTCTCGCCGAATTTTCTTGGGGAGATGCCATTTGATGGGAAAAGATTTGATGTCAGACTTGTTGATTCTACTGGGGAAAATGAGTCTCTTGAGAGACTGCTTTCTGTTTGAAGATATTACATCCTACTTTTCCACGAGATCTTCTCGGAGAAACGCCATGTGATGTAATCCAATTTTGAGGTGCTGATGACCTTTTTGTCAGCGAATTTTCCGAAGAAGAACTGTTGTACTGCCGAATCTTTGATTAAAAGGCTTTCTCTGGGGATTTTCTTTAATCCGGGAAAGCGAAGATATCATCTTCAATGGCGAAGAGTGACGTTTGTCAAAAGTTCTCTTGTTTTTCAGAGGTTCAAGTTATCAAAGTGGTCAAGGGACCAATTCCAATCTAGAAATAATTTGGAAGAGGGATTGTTCAGACGCAACAATTCCTGACGAGGAAAGAACTGACAACTTGTTTGAGAGGACTTTTATCACTAGGGGATAAGACTAACTAGCGTGATAATGATGCAATATGAATATGAATGTAAATCCATAATGCATGATGTATGTATGTTTATGCTGACAAAACTGACGCGACATACAGACTAATAGATGAACGTGAATAAATACTCAGCCACTGCGGGGGATGAAAAGTATCACGGGTTCAAGATAGCAATTCTGCCTTGCTTAGGAGAAAGACGGTCCCTGCGGGGAGAAAGAATTGTTCAATCAGACTTAAGAGATACGTACTCTGCCGGGGATGTCAGATGAAACATGGCCTTTGACACAGGTGGTCCTTCGTTCAGGCGTACTGGTTTAGAAGGAGTACTTTGATTCTGCACTTTGAGGTTCGATTACTTCTGGAGAAGCGATCGCTGTTCTTTCGATGTTCAACAGTCAAAAGAAATTTCCATCTTTATTTTAAAAGCAGAAAAAGTTGACAAGTAAATTCATTTTTGTTTTATTTCAAGAATCGTTAATCATATTAAAATGTCATTCTGTAAAGCTAAAAAAAATAAGAATTACAAACAAAAGCACTAGGGCTCAAATTTTATTGATAGGATGGAAATCAGCGAAGCTCGTGATCCCATGGAGTATTTACAAAGTTAGAAAATGGTAATTTAAGGAAAAATGCTACATTGAAACATAATGACCACTATCCTTCTACCAACTTTGAATTCTGGGCATCCTGAGCTTCCGTCGAAGATGACCTTGACTGGAGTTTTTCTGATGAATGGCATGACTGCTGCTGAGGGATTTGCCCCTTTGCTGGACGTAGTTACTTACCATTATCCCTAACTTTTTCCTGGATTGTACTTTAAGATTTCAATTCCATCGGGATGATTTTTGATCATGTCTCTAATTTTTGCCTGGACCGCCCTTTCGGGTTTTCAGTCCACCGAGACGTTTTTTTTATATTTTTTTTATTTATTTAGGCGAATTATTTCTTGACTACATCAACATTCATGGGGTAGGCAAATTCCTCTCCGTCCATGGTTGCGAGTCTCAAGGCGCCGCCTGAGAAGGATTTCTTGACCACATAGGGGCCGTCATAATTCAAAGTCCATTTACCCCGGGAATCAGTGAGAAAGGATTGTATCTTCTTGAGCACGAGGTCTCCTTTCCTGAAGACGCGAGGTCGGACCTTTTTGTCAAACGCCTTCTTCATCCTTTGCTGATACAACTGACCATGGCATAGTGTCGTTATTCGCTTCTCTTCGATCAGATTCAGTTCGTCGTTTCGACTTTGACACCATTCAGCCTCTGTTAGCCTAGCTTCCATCAATACCCGGATTGATGGGATCTCTACTTCTATGGGAAGTACTACCTCCATGCCATATACTAGAGAGAAAGGGGTTGCCCCAGTTGAAGTGCGGACAGATGTTCGATAACCATGAAGAGCAAATGGTAGCATCTCGTGCCAATCTTTGTAGGTTACAACCATCTTTTGAACAATCCTCTTGATGTTCTTGTTAGCCGCTTCTACCGCTCCGTTCATCTTAGGTCGGTAGGGAGACGAGTTATGGTGTTCAATCTTGAACTCAACACACAACTCTTTCATCATCTTGTTGTTCAAGTTAGATCCATTATCATTAATAATCTGGCTTGGAACACCATAACGACAGATGATATTGTTTTTAATAAATCGGACCACGACTTGTCGGGTTACATTGGTGTATAACGCTTCTTCAACCCACTTGGTGAAGTAGTCAATGGCTACCAGGATGAACCAATGTCCGTTTGAAGCATTGGGTTCGATCATGCCAATCATGTCAATTCCCCACCTGGAAAAAGGGCATGGGGAAGAGAGAACTTTGAGAGGCGTTGGCGATACATGGATTTTGTCTGAGTATATCCGACACTCGTGACATCTCCTTATGTACTTGTAGCAATTGGATTCCATTGTCAACCAATAGTACCCTGCTCTTAGAATTTTTCTTGCCATTGTGTGTCCGTTGGCATGAGTGCCAAAGGATCCTTCGTGAATTTCTCTTATCAGCATGTTTGCTTCTGGTTTGTCTACCCATCGGAGCAAGACCATGTCAAAGTTTCTCTTATAGAGTGTATCACCGTTCAGGAAGAAACTGCCAGCCAGTCTTCTGAGGGTCTTTCTGTTCTTTCTGGATGCCCCAGGTGGGTATTCTTGTTTTTGAAGGAAGCATTTGATATCGTGATACCAAGGTTTGTCGCCTATGACAGCTTTGATCGCGAAGATGTAAGTGGGCCTTTCTAGGAGCATTACGTCAATCTTAGGTACGTCGTTCCATTGACCTACACTAATCATGAAAGAGAGAGTGGCTAATGCATCCGCCATGTGATTCTCTTCACGAGGGATGTGATGAAACTCAATTCTGTTGAAGAATGGTAACAACCTTCTTGCGTAATCTTTGTAAGGAATCAATCCTGATAGGTATGTGTTCCAATCTCCTATGATCTGATTGATAACCAGGGCTGAGACGCCGTATACATCCAAGTTCTTGATCCTTAAGTCGATCGCTTCTTCGAGACCCATGATACAAGCTTCGTATTCGGCCTCGTTGTTTGTACACTTGAATGTTAATCTGGCACTGAAAGGAATGTGGGTACCCTGAGATGTTATGATGATTACCCCAATCCCATTTCCATAATGATTGACAGCTCCGTCGAAGATTAGTCCCCATTGGGAACCTGGTTCTGGCCCTTCACTGGATAGCGGTTCATCGCAATTTTTCATTTTTAAATACATGACATCTTCGTCTAGGAAGTCAAATCTGACTAATTCTTGATCGCCAATCGGTTGATGAGCCAAATGATCGGCTAAAATACTTCCTTTGACGGTTTTCTGAGTATGGTTGTCAATGTCGAATTCTGATAACAACATCTGCCAACGGGCTATCCTTCCCGTGAGAGTAGGCTTTTCAAAGATGTACTTGATTGGATCCAATTATATACTGGCGAAGATGTTTGGCTGCCCAAGCTAGAGCACAACAAGTTTTCTCAAGCATAGTGTACCGAGTCTCGTAGTCGATGAATTTCTTGCTCAGATTGTAGATGACAGACTCTTTTCTTTTTGTTTCATCCTGTTGGCCAAGCACACAACCCATTAAGTCCTCCAAGACCGTTAAATAGATGATCAACGGTCTTCCTTCCACTGGAGGTGATAGAATCAGTGGGTTCAACAGATACTCTTTGATACTGTCGAAGGCAGTTTGGCAGTCTTCTGTCCAAATGCAATCCTGATTCATTTTTGAGTAATTTGAAGATTGGCGCACATGTCGCGGTCATGAGAAATATAAATATGGAAATGTAGTTCAAACGTCCCAGGAATCCTCTGACTTGTTTTTTAGTCTTTGGAGAAGGAATTTCTTGAATGGACACCGAACGTGCACTTATTGGGATTCAAACGGAGTTTGTACTTTCTCAAACGCTCGAATAGCTTTAACAGGTGGATCACATGCTCCTCCTCTGTCTTAGATTTTGCAATCATATCATCGACATATACCTCGATTTCTTTGTGTATCATGTCATGAAATATAGTAGTCATGGCCCTTTGATAGGTTTCCCCCGCGTTCTTCAAGCCGAACGACATTACCTTTTAACAAAAGGTGCCCCATGGGGTTATGAACGAAGTTTTCTCCATGTCTTTCGGCGCGATTTTTATCTGATTATAGCCTGAGAATCCATCCATGAAGGAGAAGACTTTGAACTTCGATGTATTGTCTACCAGTGTGTCTATGTGTGGTAAGGGAAAATCATCCATTGGACTGGCCTTGTTCAGATCCCTGTAATCTACACACATTCTGATCTTTCCGTCCTTTTTCGGAACTGGTACTATGTTGGCTAACCATTGAGGATATTCTGATGTGGCGAGGAAACCTGCGTCAAAATGTTTCTGTACTTCCTCTTTGATTTTGATGGCCATGTCCGGATGAGTCCGGCTAAGTCTTTGTTTTACCAGCGGAAATTCCGATCTCAATGGTAGATGATGTTCCAGATGCTGGTATCCAACCCTGGCATATCCTGATAGGACCAAGCGAATACATCAGGAAACTCTTTGAGAAGGTTTATCTAACTTTCTTTGACAGTTGGACTGAGCAGTGCCCCAATCTTGATTTCTTTGCTCTCTTCTTCTGAACCCAAGTTGACCGTTTCCAACGACTCTTTGTGAGGTTCAATGGACCCTTCCTCTTGTCTGAGTAATCGGGAGATCTCTTCTAGAATTTCTTCGTCATTTTCTTCTTCAGCCTCAAATACCGGGAATTCAAAGTTGGGAGAAGGCATCGGATCGTATGTTTCAATGGGGGTTTAAAACAAGCAATCTGCATGACGTGATGATTGTTTTATAAGAGATAGAGAGAATGCAAGAGTGTGTGCAGTGTATTTTCTGAAAAATGCTTGTTTTTATTATTTGAGTTGTTTTTAGGATTAGCATTTTCTGAAAAAGCGAAAAGAGAAAACAAAAATAAATGCGGAAATTACAGAACGACGTTATTTTATTTATGATTTGGTTGATTCTTGAAACTACAGCCCTATAAAAAAAAACTCGGTGGCTTTGGGCAAAGTGAAGAGGTACATTTACAGAAAGTAAGCCCTATCAAAACATCAGTTTCACCTGGGCAAGGTGAAAGGTTAAGATAAAGACGGCAATTACTTAGACTTATGAACAACTTTCGAAACGTTGACGGCAACCCATTGGTGGCGAACTCCTCGGTGAATCACAAAGTCGGGCACCTTCTTTCTTGATTTGTCTTAAAAAATAACGCTGATTTCTGGCGGAGCAGGATCGTTGGAGTCTTCCTCCCATGCAGAGTTGTCGTAGACGAACTATTCTGTTGTATCTTGCACAAAGTTTTATTTTCAGGTAGATCTTCCCATCCAGTTGGCTGGATGTCTTCGAGCCTGATACGAGAGAATCACCAGACAGCTCAATCACAAAGAGAGAATCAAATATGAAGCCAAGTTAAGAGAAATTCAAGTGCAAAGAGAAAATTCAAGGAAAAGGCAACTCAAGAATTAATCAAGATAGGCAATTAAAATCATGGTCAATAATTAATCAAAGATAACCAAGTTAGAATTAAAATGCTAATTAAAAAGAAATTAAATTCTAAGTAAAAGGTTAATCTAACCCTAAAAATTAATTCAAGTTAAAACCTAAAAAAGATCAAAATAAAGTTCTAAATTCTAATTATTCTAATTCAAAATTAAAATCTAATTATAAAATTTAATTATCCTAAATTAATTAACTAAAACAAAATACAAAACAATCAGAATTAAAATTCAAAAATTAAAACTAAGAGGGGTGCATTAGTAAAAGCATGGTGCCAATAGCAACAAACAAGAAGCCCAACAGCAAATAGGCCCAAGCTGGCCAAGAAACAAACAAATAAACAAGGAGAAACTCAGGTTTGATCAGATCCATTAGTTCTTATCAAAGGCTCAAAACGCGTTGGCATATCAGCCACTAGATCATGAAACTTGGGAAGTATGCGCGATGAAGGGCTATGATGGCGCAAGACTACGGTAGACTGTATCCAATGTATCCCATGCAGCCAAAAACCAAACCCACCTATGCACCAGTGCTGACGTGGAATTCTGGAACGGAATTTCACGATTTAAAAAAGGAAAAAATGAAGAAAAACTAGCACCATGGCTGTACAACCCGTACTCACTCTTCTTCTCCATGGAAACACCAAATTCAAGCTCCATAACAAGTGATACAAATGCAAAGTGACACCACTATTCCAACCAAAATTTCGTGAGGAATCCAAAAATGATATCAGTTTTTGTTCATGCGGAATAGTTAAGGAGAAAATCAAGCAAACTCAAAACACACAAAAACTTAAACAAGCTTATTTCATGATGATGATGCAACATAGATGAGCAAGAGGTTAAGAATATCATTCAACACAACAATACACATGGTTTAGCAACAAGAATCATTGAAAAAGGTTGAGGAATGAACCTGCTCCAAAGTGTGTAGAGAGACTTAAAGATGAAGCTGAGAGTATCAGAGAATTGACAGAAATTCGGTGAAGCTGAGAGTCGCATAGACGAAGACTTACGTTAATGGAGATTCACGACGCGGTGCAGACGAAAGACGCGGTGGATTCGCGACGCTGAAAATGATGAAAACAAGAATTACGGCGGAGAAACCATTGTGAGCGGAAGACAACCTTGTCAATTCACGATGCGATGAAGTTGAACGTCGTCGGAGAATTGTTATTGTTGAAACACGACATTCAATTATCTTGTTACTGCAGATCTAACCCAAAACTCAGAACAGCACCAAGACGTGACACAATCGAAATCTTAATTGAACCAAACAATACTGAAGAACGACTTCGGATGGTCGGTTGAACTTGTTCCGTTGGTTGCGTGAAGCTCAATCAGAAACATCGCAAGGAGAAGGAAAGAGTTGTTGCTTCACAATGTTATGAAGATGGAAGCCACGACGGAAACCAAGGCGGATTCTTGTGCAGTAAATGATGAAAGCAGAAGCCACGACGGAGAAACTCACGGATGCGGTGATAGCTGAGAGTTTTCTCTTTGAACGTCGTTTACTCCCTCTTCTTTTTTCAGACCTTGTTTTCTTTCTTTTTTTTCTCAGACTTTGAGAATCAGCCCCTCCCCCTCCCTAGGTTTCTGCGCTATCACCCTTTTATATAGCTAGGTCAACTCTTTCCATTTATACCCCGTCATGGGCCTTTGTCATGGGCTCATGCTTTTTGTAAGTGATGATGGTGTAATGAATGGGTTGAGCTTAAATTGTAGCTTGACTTAATAAACTTTTACTGAAAAATGAGATGGTTAATTAGTTTGGATTATTGGATATAGGTAGAAAAATGATAAAAATGGAAATGGATAATAGGTTCAAAATGGATATTTGGATAAAATGGATTTTGGATAATGGAAATGGATTAAAAAAAAGGTTTTTGAAAATGGATATAGGAAATGAAATTTGAATATGAACTTGGATATGGACAAATGAGAAAAATGAATTTCATGAACAATGGATATTAAATTAAATGGATAATGGATAAAAATGGTTTAGAAATGGATATGATGGATTAAATATAAGTTTAGAAAAATGGATAAGAATGCATAATGGTTTTGAAATAGGAATTTGAATGTGAATAGAAAAAGGTGTATTAAGAAAGAATGGATCTTTAAAGTGAAAAACAAAATGATAAAAAGAAGAAAAAGAATGGAGTTGGTTTAGAAAAAGAAATGGTTTAAGGAATGGAAATGAACTGATTTTTATGAAATGAATCGGCTACCACAAACCCGTACACAACCATGAACCAACTTGCCTTATTTCCCACAATCTCTAATAAAATCAACACAGTTACCACTGAACAATTTGCAACTGAAGCAGCAGCCGTCTGAAACCATTATCCTCTGAATCTTTGATCAAATGAATCCTCCCATGAACCCTTGCTTGACAACCTGGTGAAGTCTACAACTAACCTTGAAACAAACCCTAATTCACCTTGATGTGCACTGATAAATCTTGAAGAAGATGGCTTGAACTGAGAAGAAATTAAACCCTGATTCACACCAATGAAACCCTGACCCAACACTCTCAATGCCTCCTCTGAATAAGAGAAACCCTGGAGCTAGATGAACCTCTGAATGAGAGAACCTTCAGAACTTGACGCACCTCTGAATAGGAAAATACTGGTAATAAGAAACCCTTCGATCCCATGTTTTAGAAGACCAATGCAATGATATGATTATGAGTTATGACCTAATGAATATGCAGAATGAGAGCAAAACAAAAGCCAGGAAAAGGAAGGGAAAATTTTGGGGTGCTACAGCTGCCCTTATTCAATCGACTTGAACCTGAAGGGATGATAGCAACGACTTTCATACATTCAAGGTAGAAGGTGATTGAATACAAAAAGAACCCGGAAATTTGCAAACCTCAAAGGAGGGACGACTCCACTGGGGAACAAAGCAATAAATACTGCACTGTCACAACACGTACGAGTGTTGGAAACCAATACAAACAATGTATTGAAATGTCATGAAATAAACACGGACGAGTGTTATCTATGCTGGGGATAAAGTGAAACAAACTCTCCCAGGTTATGTCATCTCTGCTGATAAAGAGAACTGACAAAGGAAACTCGAAATATGCCATCCCTGCTGATAAAGGGAACTGGCGAAGAAATTCTTCAACATAATGCTATCTCTGCTGATAAAGAGAATTAGCAAAATAAATGTCATCCCTGCTGATAAAGGGAATTGACGAAGAAAATCTTCAAAAGATTGCTATCTCTGCTGATAAAGAGAACTAGCAAAATAAATGCCATCCCTGTTGATAAAGGGAATTGACGAAGAAAATCTTCAAAAGATTTCTATCTCTGCTGATAAAGAGAACTAGCAAAATAAATGCCATCCCTGCTGATAAAGGGAACTGGCGAAGATATTTCTCCAAGATAGTAACTTCACTGGGGATGAGAGAAATCCAAACAGACAAATCTGTGGGGAAGACAGCTCAACATCGTCAAGGAATTGACGAAGATAACACATTGTCATAGGGATGACGGGAAGAAGATGAAACCCAAGAAACACCTCGTCAAAGGGTTGACGGGAAGAAAACCTAACCGAAGAGAACGCATTGTCATAGGGATGACAGGAAAAAGATGAAACCCATATAAAGAAAAGTGAACCTCAGAACCGCACCGATTATTTATCCGAAGAACCACATTGTCATAGAGATGATAGAAAGAGAATGAAAACCCAACCGAAGGGACACATTGGCATGGAGATAACACATTGTCATAGGGATGACAGAAAGAAGATGAACCCCATATCCGAAGAAACACCTTGTCATAGGGATGACAGAAAGAAAATTCCACCGTAGGAATATATCGTCATGGGGATGACGGAAAGAAAATCTGAAAAGATAACACATTATCATAGGGATGACAGAAAGAAAATTCCACCGTAGGAACATATCGCCATGGGGATGACAGAAAAAAATTCCACTGTATGAATACATCGTCATGGGGATGACGGAAAGAAAATCTGAACACATCCGAAGGTACGAAACCTGAGCTTGGAACTCATCGCCAAAGGGTTGATGGAAAGAAACCGTCTGCTGAGGAATGGCTTGGCATTCTCTTTTGGGATATGTCACTGTTCTGACTGAAAATTGATTCGGCTTTCCGTACAAGGTACCAAATCTGGCTTATGCTTCACATGCATATGTTTAAATGTTTTTTCTATGGCGTAATGCTCCATACGAAATGGAAATGCTACGCGTTTGAGGATGAAATGCAAAATGCTTATGATATGCAAAAGATACCCCTCCAGCAAAATAAATGCTGAAGAGAAGAGGCCAAATCCGCTGGGATGGCGAACTGAACTGTCTCCGAGGTTACGAACCCTGCCGAGGAAGTCACACTGACCGGCCTTTTTGATATAACCACTGCTGAAGATGAAACTTGAAGAGAACTCCCACTCCGTTGGGGATTACGAATAAACCTTGAAGATGGACCCCAAAGATCTGTTACGGAAGAGGTGTCAATAACCATTGGACTTTGAATCTGGTGGGGATGTCAACCACTGTTGATCAAGCCATTGAGATGACTATCACCTGCTTGGGTAATGAAGTCAATAACAGAGAACCTGCTGGAGAATATCATTGAACTTAGCCTGTAGTCGGGGAAACACCCTTAACATGCTGGGGAATACCATCCATCACCAACAACTCTGCTCGGGGAACGACGATTGATGATGTCAACTCTGTTAGGGGACATCATCGAGCTTACTCCTCTGCTGGAGACTTACTTTCTACCCTTACTCTGTTAGGGAGAGAAACTCTACTGGGGACGTCACGTGTCGACCATCAACATGAACCCTGCAGATATGATATGACCAAAAGATGCCCTGATACAGCATAGCCCATAAAGGAACCTGTCTTCGAGAGGTCTCATGAAGATCTTATATATCTTGCCCCATGATCTTGATTAACCGCTCTCCTGGAAAAAAAATCCTTTTGCTTTTGAGGTGACCTGCCCCAGCCTTGAAGTGATTTTGCCCTTGACTGGCTGATTTGTGAAGGAGTACCTCTGACTGACTGACCTTCGAGAGATTTGTCGAATCTCGACCTGATTGCCCCAGATTAGGTTAATCTTGGAATGAATTACCCATTTGATATGACTATTTGATGGCTTGCCCCTGCTCAACGGAGTACCTAGGCACTCTGCACTTATATTGATCAATCTTTTCATTGCAGAAACTTCCCTGATCAAGCACTTACTCGTAAGTAAAACAATTCGTTTTGAAAATGACAATTTTAATGCAATGCATATGACAGTTTTGAAATCCAAGTCTGTTCACTGGAAAAAAGTTGTGACTTATAGTGAATGAATCACTAATCAAAGTGTCGCTGATACCAACATGAATGGTAAGAAGATCCTTCTAGGAGTCAGGTTCGACGCAATCTTTACCGAAGTATGCTTTCGAAACAACCTTGCTTTAATTAGGTCTTTTAAAGGTTGTAACGTGGCTTGGTTCACGGTTTGAGAAAGAAAGGATATAAGGCTCAAAGTTTTGTTTTAACCCACCCATTCTCCTTGATGTTCTCCAGTCCTACGTTCAGCTAACTCGACATAAGCGCTCACCTTTCAACAAGGTTAATGAATAGTATGAGGATAGAAAGAACCCACACGGTTTTCGGAGTGACAGCCACCCCTTTTGCCTTTGGTGTCTGTAAACACACGACTTGTTCTTTATTTGAGGATTTTTCTTTTTCCATTTTTCGCTTTTTATTCTTTTGCTTTTCCTTGATTTTGCCTGGACTAACTCTTTTGAATTTTTCGATTTCGAAGTCCAGCGGGATGCCCTAACTTTTGCCTAAGTCACTTGTCTTCAAGTTTCGACTTAGCGGGCTTTATTTTTCTTTTGATTCTTTTTCTCTTTTTTTTTTAACAAATCGTGTGACACCAGCTTGTATGACTTGTTTGAAAGGGATGTGACTGCCTCACTCTTCGATTGGTGAGGGATAACCATAGACTTGATCCTCGAATTGAACGCTCGGTCAAATTAATTGACACTTACCTTACCCCAGATTAAGATTGAGGGTTTTTTCGTTTTCAGAAAGAAACTCCTACTTCTAGGCTCAAAGGGGTTGACAAGGGATTATCTTCCTTATATCTCCGATGTTTAGGGATTTGAAACAATGCCTGTACATCATCAGCAAGGTTTTGTCCCAAAAGCATACCATCAGAAGTTTTGCGTCTTTGAATTTCATCATCCTCCCTCAGATCCTACTTAAACAAAGGTTAGAATCAATAAAGAAAATATGAGTGAACACAGATGGATTTAATCAAAACATGCATATTCATTTCATTATCATTATCAACTAAAAACAGACGAGTTTTACAAATGAGTTTGCCCTTTAACAGAAAAGAAACTACAAATGCAAAGAAATGACATGATCTAAAAGATTGCCAGCTTTGGGGAACTGGGCTTTCCAAGCTTGACTTGCTGCTGAACTAGCCATCTTCAGAATTGCTCATCGAAGCCAGTCTGATAAAAACTTGCACCACTGCTCTCGGTGTCTTCTTCCATAATCTGAACTGATGAACCCACATGACTGGATGATGGAGAATTGTTGATCTGAATACCCTGAGGCGTGAATGAGAACATATTGGAGTCAAGCAGAGTTTGAATCTTGCTCCTAAGCACCTTACAATCTTTAGTTGAATGCCCATGTGCCCCAACATGGTAATCACAGTGGACGTTGACATCAAAACCTGGTGGATACAGAAAAGGCACTGGCTTTAATTCCTTCGGCACTATAAGTCCACCTCTGATTAAATCTGGCAACATCTGACTGAACGACATTGGCAACTGAGTGAAATGCCTCTCTGGCTTCCTAGGTCTTTGTCGGGCGTGCTGACGCGGCTGACGACGGTATGGCAGTTGATTCTTAGGGGATCCCTGATATGAAAACCCAGAAGATTGTTGACTCTGAATCGTTGAAACACCTGAATACTGAGGATGAGGCGAGGGATATTCTTGGACAAAATTTCCTTCTTCCACTCATTCTTCTTGAGAACTGACAACTGATCCACTTTCACTAGCCGAGAAGTTCGAGGCACTTCGGATTTTCCCCCTCTTGATATCGAACTCAACATGTTCTCCAAGTATTACCAAGTCAGAGAATTTTAATACAGTAATCAAATTATCGAAGTACGGTCCTTGCAAAGTATCCTTGAACATATTAACCAATTCTCTTTCCAAAAGTGGTGGTTGAACGCGAGCAGCTAACTCTCTCCATCTCTGAGCATACTTTCTGAATGATTCGTTATCCGCTTTAGATAAACCTTGCAACTGCAGGTGGCTAGGAGCCATGTCAAGATTATAACTGTATTGCTTTACAAAGGCATTGGCTAGATCTGACCATGATCGGATGCTACCACTTTCCAACTGCATATACCAACTCAATGATGCCCCACTCAGACTGTACTAGAAACAGTGAATCATAAGCTTGTCATTATAGACATGTGAGGTCATTCTTCAGCTAAACATCACCAAATGTAGCTTCAGACAGCTATCCCCTTTGTATTTCTCAAAATTCGGCATCTCAAATTTCGGAGGTAACACAAGGCCGGGCACCAAACACATGCTCGCAGCATTCAGATCAAGAGTATCACGCTTCATTAGGGCATCAAGCATCTCTTCTAATACACGACATCTTTCATCAAACGCAACGGCCCTTGGATCCTTAGGTTTAATCTTTGGAACTACCCCTTGGAAATCTGGCACAGAGAAGGCAAAGCTTTGATAGTCTGTGGCATCAAGAGAAGAAGAACGCCCATCTCGGATGATGGCACGCTCGTGTATAGCTTGATTCTCAGCAGGGATTCGCACATGTTGAGCTTGAGCAACATTGTTCACTGGAGGTGGAATGACATTCCCAGTAACTGAAGTCCTCTGAACATTGGCCTCTCCCCTATTCATGGCTGTCATAGCTTCCACAAGTTGATCCAACTGACTCTTCATCAATTCAACATCGGCCCTAGTTACAAACTGATTTTGTTCCCCTGAATTCATGATGATCTCCCCAAAAGCTGATTCAAGTCTGATGAGAAAGTCTAGAAATCAACTGCGATTCAGACAAAGGATGGATGAGCTCTCTGATCAGGCCGGAGACAGATATGCAAAAATGATGCAAGATGCAAATGCAATGCAATATGAATGCAGTAGACATGGGATCAAAGCTTCCATAAATTCTGAATAACTGATGTGCTGCTGACTGAATAAGCTCGAGGGTCTATTCTGAAGAAAATACCGGAATACCAGAATATCCGAATAACCAGAATACCAGAATACCCAGCTGATAAGTCCACACTGATAAGAAGACCAGAATGCCAGGTAGGATGAAGGTTACGGTTACCTGCAAAACTGTAAACACCCGCCCCTCTCACATGTGGGTTCTAGTAAACTGATGATCCTCAGTATCCCGGGCTCTTAGGTCGAGAAATGATGATACGTTCACCATTTCTGGTTTGGCATAATCATCAATCGAGGAGGCCTCAACTGATTCCCCTCAAAAAGGATATCCTATAGTGATTTCCCAGCATTGGGTCCTCGGATCGACAAGCGTAATGGGTTTGCCATTTCAGGTCTGCCATTAACACATGTCGGGAGGAGAGGCGTTGCTGAGTCCTCGGGAGACGGTCGCCAGAGTCGACAGTTTTCCAGGTTACATTCCATCGTCTGCCCCAAATGCGCAGGATAGAATATTACCAAGAAAACCTCGTCTGGGTGTGGAGTTTTCATGCATACTAAGTCTGGCCAAATGCCAAACAAGTCGCACTACTTTCCACACTAATCATAGGTGTATGCTCAAGCCTGGGTATTGGGCTTATCTCTCAGAACTCCCAACCCGCCAAACAGAAAAATAGTGTAGCAGATGATAATAATATGCAATGCAGTAAATGCGGTAAAAATAAAATACAACGAATAAAGAAAAACAAAAAACAAAAACACCCAAAGAGAACAAAAACAAACAAGCGCTAGGACCGACTCGCAAGAGGGGATGGACCAGCAAGAGGTCAACCTGTCCCCAGCAGAGTCGCCAGCTGTCGCTCCCAGGATTTTCATCCAGGTACAAATGCGAAAGTGGCGTGGAAAACAGAGTCGCCAGCCGTGTAAATTTATCCCAAGAGAGGGAAAGGGAACACCGCATAAACCTGAGGAAGGGGAAAAGGAATGGCCATCGCAACCATAACCTGGGTTCGGGAGTCGGTTACGCAAGGGGAAGGTGTTAGCACCCCACGCGTCCATCGTACTCGATGGGATCCACGCTTGTTGTCTATTCTAAGGGTGAGTTATCCTATCATCTATGGTTGTACTAATACGGGGGAGGGGAAAACAAAGACAGACTCGGTAGGACGTCGTCGTCCTAGGCCTACGTACCCCCTTTGTGCAATGGGGAATTCAGAGTCAATGTAGTTCGGACCAAGTTCTTTTTTTGTTTTTTATGAGCGACGTTAAGTTCGCGTCCGGCAGTTAGGGTCGATGCCTGTTTGCGACTCAGACGGAAAGTAACGTGCCCTTTTTGAAAATAGCCTTTAGTTTGACAATCCCGAAGGACAAAAAGGTTTGAAGTTTGTTTGTATTTTTTTAGGACAGAAGTGACTTGAGTTAGTTCATAACTCAACTTGAACCAAAGTCTATGACACGGGAACGAATGTGTCGCATTGTCGCCCCCAATAGGATGTATGCTCAACACTCTAGAAGAGAGAAGGGGGACCCCTCAATCTTCATTTCCTATGTTTAAGGCTTGTGTGCAAGGCAAGTTAACCTTATTAAGTATCTTAGAAAGTGTTATAAGATGAGAAGAGGGACTCAAAAGAAAAGAAAAACACTACGGGGAAAATCTATCCTAATGTTATCATGCAAAGATGGCCCTAAGGGGAGGTTTAGGAGGGAAGACTACCTAATGTTATCATGCTTGGATTGAGAGCCTAATGTCTATCATACTCCGAACTTAATCAGAAATTAAGTCGGACTAGGAGCCTTAAGGGAGCATGTGAATACAGAGATAATAGCAAGTAAACACCAGACAGCTCAATCACAAAGAGAGAATCAAATATGAAGCCAAGTTAAGAGAAATTCAAGTGCAAAGAGAAAAGTCAAGCAAAAGGCAACTCAAGAATTAATCAAGATAGACAATTAAAATCATGGTCAACAATTAATCAAAGATAACCAAGTTAGAATTAAAATGCTAATTAAAAGGAAATTAAATTCTAAGTAAAAAGTTAATCTAACCCTAAAAATTAATTCAAGTTAAAACCTAAAAAAGATCAAAATAAAGTTCTAAATTCTAATTATTCTAATTCAAAATTAAAATCTAATTATACAATTTAATTATCCTAAATTAATTATTTAAAACAAAATACAAAACAATCAGAATTAAAATTCAAAAATTAAAACTAAGAGGGGTGCATTAGTAAAAGCATGGTGCCAATAGCAACAAACAAGAAGCCCAACAGCAAATAGGCCCAAGCTGGCCAAGAAACAAACAAATAAACAAGGAGAAACTCAGGTTTGATCAAATCCATTAGTTCTGATCAAAGGCTCAAAACGCGTTGGCATATGAGCCACTAGATCATGAAACTTGGGAAGTATGCGCGATGAAGGGCTATGATGGCGCAAGACTACGGTAGACTGTATCCAATGTATCACATGCGGCCAAAAACCAAACCCACCTATGCACCGGTGCTGACGTGGCATTCTGGAACGGAATTTCACGATTTAAAAAAGGAAAAAAAATGAAGAAAAACTAGCACCATGGCTGTACAACCCGGACTCACTCTTCTTCTCCATGGAAACACCAAATTCAAGCTCCATAACAAGTGATACAAATGCAAAGTGACACCACTATTCCAACCGAAATTTCGCGAGGAATCCAAAAATGATATCAGTTTTTGTTCATGCGGAATAGTTAAGGAGAAAATCAAGCAAACTCAAAACACACAAAAACTTAAACAAGCTTATTTCATGATGATGATGCAACATGGATGAGCAAGAGGTTAAGAATATCATTCAACACAACAATACACATGGTTTAGCAACAAGAATCATTGAAAAAGGTTGAGAAATGAACCTGCTCCAAAGTGTGTAGAGAGGCTTAAAGATGAAGCTGAGAGTATCAGAGAATTGACAGAAATTCGGTGAAGCTGAGAGTCGCGTAGACGAAGACTTACGTTAATGGAGATTCACGACGCGGTGCAGACGAAAGACGCGGTGGATTCGCGACGCCGAAAATGATGAAAACAAGAATTACGGTGGAGAAACCATTGTGAGCGGTAGAGAACCTTGTCAATTCAAGATGCGATGAAGTTGAACGTCGTCGGAGAATTGTTGTTGTTGAAACACGACATTCAATTATCTTGTTACTGCAGATCTAAACCAAAACTCAGAACAACACCAAGACGTGAAACAATCGAAATCTTACTTGAACCAAACAATACTGAAGAATGACTTCGGATGGTCGGTTGAACTTGTTCCGTTGGTTGCGTGAAGCTCAATCGGAAACATCGCAGGGAGAAGGAAAGAGTTGTTGCTTCACAATGTTATGAAGATGGAAGCCACGACGGAAACCAAGGCGGATTCTTGATGCAGTAAATGATGAAAACAGAAGCCACAACGGAGAAACTAGTGAATGCGGTGATAGCTGAGAGTTTTCTCTTTGAACGTCGTTTACTCCCTCTTCTTTTTTCAGACCTTGTTTTCTTTCTTTTTTTTCTCAGACTTTGAGAATCAGCCCCTCCCCCTCCCTAGGTTTCTGCGCTATCACCCTTTTATATAGCTAGGTCAACTCTTTCCATTTAGACCCCCTCATGGTCCTTTGTCATGGGCTCATGCTTTTTGTAAGTGATGATGGTGTAATGAATGGGTTGAGCTTAAATTGTAGCTTGACTTAATAAACTTTTACTGAAAAATGAGATGGTTAATTAGTTTGGATTATTGGATATAGGTAGAAAAATGATAAAAATGGAAATGGATAATAGGTTCAAAATGGATATTTGGATAAAATGGATTTTGGATAATGGAAATGGATTAAAAAAAAGGTTTTTGAAAATGGATATAGGAAATGAAATTTGAATATGAACTTGGATATGGACAAATGAGAAAAATGAATTTCATGAACAATGGATATTAAATTAAATGGATAATGGATAAATTGGTTTAGAAATGGATATGATGGATTAAATATAAGTTTAGAAAAATGGATAAGAATGCATAATGGTTTTGAAATAGGAATTTGAATGTGAATAGAAAAAGGTGTATTAAGAAAGAATGGATCTTGAAAGTGAAAAACAAAATGATAAAAAGAAGAAAAAGAATGGATTTGGTTTAGAAAAAGAAATGGTTTAAGGAATGGAAATGAACTGATTTTTATGAAATGAATCGGCTACCACAAACCCGTACACAACCATGAACCAACTTGCCTTATTTCCCACAATCTCTAATAAAATCAACATAGTTACCACTGAACAATTTGCAACTGAAGCAGCAGCCGTCTGAAACCATTATCCTCTGAATCTTTGATCTAATGAATCCTCCCATGAACCCTTGCTTGACAACCTGATGAAGTCTACAACTCAACCTTGAAACAAACCCTAATTCACCTTGATGTACATTGATAAATCTTGAAGAAGATAGCTTGAACTGAGAAGAAATTAAACCCTGATTCACACCAATGAAACCCTGACCCAACACTCTTAATGCCTCCTCTGAATAAGAGAAACCCTGGAGCTAGATGAACCTCTAAATGAGAGAACCTTCAGAACTTGACGCACCTCTGAATAGGAAAATACTGGTAATAAGAAAACCCTTCGATCCCATGTCTTAGAAGACCAATGCAATGATATGATTATGAGTTATGACCTAATGAACATGCAGAATGAGAGCGAAACAAAAGCCAGGAAAAGGAAGGGCAAATTTTGGGGTGCTATAATTGTCAACTACATTCCCTTTGGAAGACTGATCTCTGACATCCTGGTTGAATGCGGATTAGTGGATTATCTAACCAAGGAAGCAAATTTCACGAAATATCTGAATAAAAGAGTTGGAGAAGTTTTCAATGCTGTAATCTTAAACATATGAAGATGATTACAAATGTAGAGGTGAAACCAACACCTATTTCTCTTGACACGGTGAAAAAGATCAAGAATCCAGTGGGAAACTATCCATTCTACCGCAAAGAAGAGAATCCAACAGCAATAGCCTCTTACATTGCCATAATGAGAGAAGCAGAATCCAGAATTGAAGAAGCTGTCCCTCAGTCAAAGCATATTACCAGGAGTAAGAGGAAGCTTGCTGAAGAGGATGCAGAGGGTAAAAAGAAGAAAAAGGATGAAACTGAAATCTCCAGAAAAGAAGCCCTTCTTCTTGAGAAAATCAATAAAGTTGATGCAAATCCATCTGTTGCTGCACCATCTATATCAATCACCTCTACCTCCAATCCACAAGTAAGGTTTAAACCTCCATCTTTCTCTATTCCTTTACCAACCACTAATCAATCAACCAACAGTCCTTCAATAACTACCCCAATCCTGTCCGAGATTGTTTCAACAACAACTACCTTAACAATTCAGCCAAATAAACTAGAACCAACAAACCAAATCTTTGAATCTCTAGCTCCCATTACTGAATCTAGCTCTGAAGGAACCTCCTATGAGTCTCTAGAAATTATCTTACCTGAAAACCTCATGAACTCTGACAATCTAGAAGTCACCTCTCCTAACAATCAACAACAACCACCTGAACCCGCTGCTACTGAGATTAACTTATCTCAGTAACCACCATCTGAAACCAACTCTGATAAATCCAACCTCGCTCTAGTTGTCTACAATACTCCACCTCCAACTTCCTTTGAAGAATGTACAAGTCAATTTCATGATAAAGCACTTGAGAAGTTTGCTAGGTTAAGAGCAGAACTTTATACAAGCACAAAGCTCGTGGAACTTGAGAGTGCCTGTCAAAGTTTTCAAAAATGGCTAGACATGGAACTTACAAGAATTGTAAGTTTCTCAAACACAACCATAACTGCTGAACTAGCAAAAGCTAAGGAGAGAGCAGAAGCTCAAGCAAGAGTCAGAGTACTCAAGTTCTTAGCTGCTAAGCAGAAAGAAGCTGAAGAAAAACCTGCTAAAGAAGCAAAAGAGCAAGCTGCTAGAAAGGCACAAGAAGCTGCAGAGGCTGAAAGAGCTAAAGAAAGTGCTATGATTGCTTCCATTTCTGATCTTGTTATCAAGCGTCTGGGAGACGCCGTTGATGAAATCAGAATAGAATAGAAGAACTTCAGAGATAAGTTTGACAAGCAAGATATTGTCAATGAAAATCTTCAGATCATGATGAAGAAAATCTGGGACAAACTGTCCCCTAACAACAAATAAACCTCTGTTTTTCTTTTAAGCTTCAGTTCTGTGTTTTTCACCCTTGGACATCACTGTTTTAATCTTTTTGATTTATGACAAAAAGGGGGAGAGTATGAATGTGATAATTTTGATTATAGTCATTCTCTGAAAAACAATGCTGCTTACATGCTAACAGATAAAATCCATCATTTCTATTAGATTGTTTCTCTGTATTTTTGTGTGTAGATAACTCAGAGTTCTGATGATGAAGAAAGACTCAAAAGGTTAAGAAGTCAGGGGGAGCTCTAGCAAGAACCTTAGTCTAATACTCAGGGGGAGCACTTCATAAAAAGGATAACCTATCCTAAAAACCTTTTCATCTTCCCTGTGTTATATATATCAAAATTGTGTCATCAAACTATATAGTTTTGACATCATCAAAAAGGGGGAGATTGTGAGAACAAGATTTGGTTATGCAATATTATCTCTAAGTTTTAATGATAACAAATGAATATTTGTATGAACAATTTTGTGAAACTAATGTTGTTATGTGTGAGAACCTAACAAACAGGTTCTGCTTCCGTAATTTAGCGCAATGCTTAATGTAAGATGCTTTGAAGAACATAAATCAATTTGAAGATGAGACAAGGGTTCTGATGGAACAAAGTCAAATTGCTAAAGCCTCACGATTTTCAAACAAGAAGTTCTGAAGACTCCGAAGACAGGCTCTGAAGATTAGGAAGACTTAAAGCAGAAAAGGATAACGCTCTTAAAGACCAAGGGTTGAAGTTCGGAAGACTGATTCCTAATGGACTTCTTTAATCAACGGAAGACTTGAAGCGTCAGATATTCTGCTATAAAGATTCCACTCATGCTTCATCAAATTAACATCAGAAGCCTCTGGATATGAAGAAAGTGGATTTTGAGAACAAGGTTCAAAAGACAAGTTCTGAAGATTCTGGAAGCGCAGAGCTGATGATTCGAAGACTTGATAATCACAAGAACCATACAATGTTTTCCATTCCTACTCACGCTCAGAAAAAGCCTCTGAAGTCGAGAAACCAAGAAAACCTGCCACACTGTACATCTGTACCACATTACAACGTTAAAATTCTCGAAGACTGTGCGAAATACAAACAAGACAATCTGACACAGACAGGACGTGCTGCATGCAGAAGATTTTGTACCTGTCCTCACGCTTCCAAGCCGTAAGCCTACTTAGCTATCATGATTTCATTTCAACGGCTCTTTCACTCGGCTATAAAAGGAAGCTCAAAGACTTGAAGAAAGACACACATGCGAACAACGACAATACTTTCTAACTCCATTCTTTCTTAAGTCATTTCTGGTCTAAAAGCTTGTTTACATTATCAGCTTGATAAGAAGCAATTCTCTGTAAACTCATTGTGTTAGAACTTAAAATTGTATTCCTTAAGAGAGTCTTAGTGATTAGATCTCTTGAGAAGTCTAGGACGAGTGTCTTAGAGGTTGTGCCTTGAGTAAGACCTGTGTGGTTGGATTACTTGAGAAGTCTAGAACGTGTGAGTTCTAGAGGTTGTTGTTAGTCACCAGCTGTGTAGCTCGTGCAGTGTACTATTTTGTCAAATAATGATTTAAGACCTCGTTGAGAGAGGAAAAATCACCTTGGCAGGTGGACTAGACTAACTTGAGAGATTCTCAAGTGAACTAGTATAAACTTAACGTGTTTATATCTTTTTGTTTAACTAAGCCGTTGTTCCTTAGAAAAAGGGAAAAAGTTTTTAACAAGAAAGTTACTCAAAAGAAACAATTATTTTTGAAAAACCAATTCAAACCCCCCCTTTCTTGCATTTTTCACACCTTCAGTAGGACCATGACTTTGGCAATGGTATGGTGAGATTTGAAGAAAATCCTTGTGATGTAATTTTAAGTTTCAACAACTTGGAGGAATTGGGAAATTTGTTATGTAATCTTGAAAACAACTTTGTATTTTGGATTGGTCATGACATACATTCTTGTAAAAGACCTTTAAACTTATAAATCTTAAATTTGAGATTTGAATGTGGAATGATAACCTGAATTTTGTAACTTGAAGACACGATGGGATTTTAGAATTGAAATGGTTTTTTCTTGACTTGAATATGGAAGGTTTGGAAATGGTTAAGAGAAAAGGATTTTAATATGGACTCTAAAAATGGATAATGGATAATGAACCATAGTTATGGATATTGGATAAGATTGGAAAAGGAAATAGTTTAGGGAAAATTTGATGAATTTGAACGATCCACTTGTTATTTGAATCCCAAGGAATTCGCGTAAACTTAAATCAGATTCTTGGCCAAACTAAATACTCGAGATACTTGATGCCACCTAGACAAACTCGAATCGATGCATCTATTAGCCATAATATTCAATTTGAATACGCATTAATCACATTCCTCTTCACAGCTAAATCAATCAGCTACATCTTGACTAAATGAAACTCCAAGAAAACCTTTAGTTGATGAGGACCTCCTCGTGTGAACCATAAGGACACTGCTTGAAATTCAACTTGCCATAAAACCCTAGCCAGTCTCCACATGACCACGCCCAATAGCGATGGAAAGAAAACCCTAACCCTCTTTGTGGTGTGCATTGAAACCTCTGAGAAAAAGAAAAGCCGGTAGAAAATCATAGGACCCTTTTAAAAAGAATCCGTTGATCACGTCTTCAAGCACCTGACTGAGAGAATGGGTATTTGAAAACAATGCTCCTGCACAAGCTTGTTTGTCACAATAAACACACACACAAGGATTGTATGAACTAAAGATGTTATGCAAGAAGCAAAGTGGGGATCTTAGGGTCAAAAAATAGGGTGTGACAATTATAAACACAACTGTATGGTTAGTTATTCAAGAAATTGAAAAAAATTCTGATACAACTATAAATTTGAATCTAAATCAAAAAGAAAGTTTTTTTTAAAGGAAGTTTAGGGCTTATACTTAAGGAGAGGCCCAGATGAATTCTTTTGAAAAGGCGACGATTGTGCCATAGTTTTGAAAATCACAGAGGGACTTATACAATGACTGAGGCCCAAATTTATTGTATTTACAAAGAGGTGGTCTTACACTCTATTAGAGGCCCAAAAAGTTTTTTTTATACAAGAGATGGGGCTTACAACACAAGGAGAGGCCCAGATGAAAAATAGTTATCGTACCGTTATTCTGAAAATTGTACCGGGACTTATACAATGACTGAGGCCCAAATTTATTGTATTTACAAAGAGGTGGGTCTTACACTCTATTAGAGGCCCAAAAAGTTTTTTTTATACAAGAGATGGGGCTTACAACACAAGGAGAGGCCCAGATGAAAAACAGTTATCGTACCGTTATTCTGAAAATTGTACCGGGACTTATACAAGGACTGACGCCCAAATTTATTTTATGTACAAAGGGGGTTTGGGTCTTATACTCTATTAGAGGCCCAAAAATGTTTGAAAAAGAAGAAAAATGGGACTTACAACACAAGGGGAGGCCTAGATTAAAATTGTTTGAAAATGGCGATCGCGCCGAGATTTTTTAAAATCGTAACGGGACTTATACAATGACTGAGGCCCAAATGGTTTATGTGTGACAAGGGATGGGTCTTACACTCTATTAGAGGCCTAAAAGTTATTATTGAAAGAAAGAAGTGGGGCTTATACTTCAATGAGAGGCCCAGATGAAAACAGTGAGCGCACCGTTGTTTTGAAAATCGTGTCGGGACTTATACTATGACAGAGGCCCAAAAAATTTATTTACAAAGGGGTTGGATCTTACACTCTAATAGAGGCCCAAAATTGTTTCAAAAATGTTTGTGAGGGTGAAAATAATCAAAACCCTAATTTTGATAAAAAAAAAAGTATTTTAATTTGAATAAAAAAACATTTTAAATGATCAAAATTATCAAACATGTGAAAAAATAAGTTGTGATCTTGGATAAATGTTTGAAAAATCATGTTTAATCTATAGAATGATTTGAAAGTCATTTGCATTTGACAAAACAATAAAAAGAATTTATTTAAAAGTGTTAAAAACACAATTAAAAGGAATTTTTTTCAAAAATTCAAAATATATTAAATAACTAATATCTTTTTTATTTTTTTTGGAATAAAATATTTTAACATTTTTATGACTTTTTAAAAAAAGAACCAAACAAAAATGATAAAAATTGAGGGATACATTAATTTTGGAAGTTATTAAGAGATAGTGAAAAAAATGTGAAAGATATAAGTGTTCAAAAAACAGGATGACCCTCCCAAGGTTTGAACCCACGCCCTTGAGGTGAAGGGTTTAAAACTTTATCAACTGAGCCAAGTGCGTTGGCTGATAAAGGATGGCAAAAGTGAATAATATGTGAAACTCCCTTTGGAAAATAGTTAAAAAAAATACCAAAAGGTCTGGGGCGAGGGGGATTCGAACCCCAGACCTCTCACTCGCTACACACACATACACACACACACACACACAAATACTAGTGTTTCCACTGGGGCGCAATGTCAATTCAAACATATATTGGAAAGTGTATAATATATACTATGTTTGGTTCTAAAAACCTGAAAATGGCGCTATGGCCATCTTCTTCCTTGGACAATCATCAGACTTGGGTGAATCAAGCTATCTCTCTCGTTTCTCAACCATTTTACAAGATGTAAAAATGAAAATTATGCATTTTTTAACAAGGAACATGATGGTTCTTTTCAATTTCATTTAAATTAAGTGTAACAAAAGATATCACGTTGTAACCAGATGAGCCCTAAAAAATGCAAGAACTAAATGAAATCTTATACACATGAGATAATTAACAATTGATTAAGGGAAAATGATCTAAGAACATCTAGAAATACAATGGTAACTTGAAAACATGTTTATGATGCATGATTCATTGAGTTTGAAAGTTTAAGGCTTACCTCTGCAAGAAGGAATCGATTTCTGTTGTAGAGGTGTTACAGAAGTGAAACAATGATCTGGATAGCTTCTTTAGGCCTCAAGGATTATGTTGCTACCTTCAGGATGTTTTGAAACTCTTTGGATAAGCTGGCTCGACTCTGACTGTAACTAGACCAAGTGAGAAATGGAGATGGTGATCCTGAAGTTTCAGAAGTGTGAGGAGTGTTTGATCAGCTCATATATGATGTACGGAATGTGTTAGAATAATTGGTTCTGATAGAATGGCTCTCTAATGAAAAATTCGATAGTGACTTGCAAATGAAGGCATTTCTGGGGTGAGAGAGATTTTTTGAGTAAAGCCAGTGTTCTGAGGCTTTGGTGTACTCAAACTGATCACAATTGATGTCTATTTATAGTGCAACAAGTTTGTTTTGGCATCAATAGTGAATGGAGGCTTGGACAGTCCCTTGGCCAATGTTGATCAAATGAAATCTTTGGTCTTCCCTAACCATTGACTTGGGTTAGTGCAGCAGGTTATGAGTCCTTTGGTTCAGAGATAAGGCTTGATTCAATTCAGTCGGTAATGTCTTGATGCTTGCCACCTTGTGAATCCATTTGAATGCATTGAAACAAAATTGGAGTCTTTGAGATTCTTAGCCTTTTTAGGGGACACATAGCTACATGTAGATCCTTGGACTTGGGAGGCTTGTGGATCAGATATTTTCCCTTTGATGTTATCCCCTGAGGTGTCCAAATGGATGACAAGACTCGTAATTGTCTAATTTAGCTAATCCGAGCAAGAAGGCACAAATTTGTCTTGTACAAGACAGTTTGAAAGTGTCATTTTGGGAGGATCATATCTCCTTGCTCAAATTGAGTTATGGAAAGCTCATGTACTTTTTATAAAGCCCTCATATGGTACAATTCTGGTGTGTTCATAGTTTTTCTTGAAACTATCTTGACTTAATTGAAAATCCTCATGAACATTGATGTTCAATGCTGAAATTTAGACAGTTTTGTACTAAGTGTTAAATCTTTGATTTTTCACTACTTTGATCCATCCATAACCAAAAATCCATGAAGAATTAGAGTTTCATGTAGTTGAAGCTTTTGTTGAATGTAGGAAGACCTATAAATCAGGCTTTGGATCACTCAAAATGGCTGCTTGGATCAAAAGTTACGGTCCTTGGAAGTTGGCACCAAAACCATCCAAATTTAGTAACATAGAAATTTTTTCAAATTTCCAAGGTTACCCCTTTTACAAGTTATCATGATTTCTTGTTCAATTCTTGTTCAAATGACATTATAAATCATATTTTATGAGAATATGAGTCACAAGGATCATTTTTGCCAAAAAGTCATGTTTTGACTTTTGGCTCTAGAGCGGTTCGGTGCGGAAAAACCCTAATTCCCGACTTTTGAGGAATACATTCTCTGAGGGTGATTTAACTTTACAAAGGGACTCCTAGGGTTATCTTGAGCATATTGAGTCATATTTTGAAGCCTTGGCTCATTCCCATATGAAAACTTCACTATGGAGGTGTCATACCCCAAATTTTGACCATTAAGATTTCCCATCATTGTGCAAATCATCAACACAATATGGATGAACCATCATACCTCATCAATCTCCTCAGAGATGTTTGAGCATTCACCATAATCAAGGATTAGGGTTTCACGACCTCTCAGAGCCTTAGACAAAAGATCAATCAAGAAATGACGTGATCTTCAACTTGTCTAACCTCTCAAACATCCACAAAGGATCAAGAGGACTCCCACATTAAGAATCAGGCACAAGGTTGCAGCATTCCAAGTGGATTAAGCCTCAAGATCGCCAGTGTCACCAAATTAGTGTTTTGGTCGACCAGGGCCTCCAGATGGAAAATTTCCTCTGGGCATGAGCCAATGCTTCAAAGTATAACTTAAGATACTCCAAGGGATCTCATAAACCCAATCATCCAGTCAATTTGACCTCAGGGGATGCATTTACCAAAAATCAGGAATTAGGGTTTCTTGACCTAATTCACCCCTAAGTTGACTTTTAGGACAAAAAATGAGCCAAGACCTCAAGACATGATTTGAGGGTCTCTAATAAACCACATTGATCCATTTACAACAATGGATTGATCCAAGAAGCTTGATCAACAAGTTTCAAATTCATCAGAATCACAATTAGGGTTTCGCGGGAAAAGTAAACTGTATCTTTGACTTTTGACCCAGGCATGCTCCCAAACCTTGAGACATGATTCAATACACCCTATAACACCTATGAAATCAATCCATCAAGTTTGATTTAGGTCAAGGACTTGATTTCATAGAGGATTGCACAGTTTGGAATTCATCTAACAAAAAGTCAACTGTGTACAAAGTCAACTTTGACTTTTTGAGATTTTTCACAATTATGGTTCTTTGACCCTAAAATGATGTTAATGTGTGATTGGAATCATCATTCATCAAGAAAAAATCAAGAAAAGTGGGATAACTTGTAAAAGGGGTAACCATAAAAAACTTAGAATTTTTCTAAGTTATGGAACAAAGTGGCTAGGGTACCAACTTTGGAGGATCATAACTCCTAAACCACAGGGCCATTTTCCCCATTCAAAGCTGGATTTGTAACTCTCATGGCCCTCTACAAAAGCTTCAATTACACCTCATTCCAATTCATCATGGATTTTGAGTTGTGGAATGATCAAAATGGCTGAAAACATGAAATGTCACTTTTTCCAACACTTAGTGAAATTTACACTAAGTCAGAATCTGTCTTGCTTTTTTTCCAAAAGTAGGGGGATTTTTCACTTGGATCCAAAAAGTATCAAGACCAACCATGATCACACACATGTTGTATCATATGGGGGCTTTCCAAAATGGCCAAGAACTCCATGAAACTCCACTTAAGCCATGAGATATGACCATGCCAATATGCCTTGCTGCAAACTGTAATGGCAAGGCAGATTTGGGGATTTTCCTCGATTTGCTCAAATTTTGAAAAGGGCAAGCAAATCTATCCATCCGAACACCTCAAGGGGGACCAAGGAGGGACAAACACTGATCCATCAGCCTCCCAAGTCCTTGGAACCAAAAGTAGCATGCCTAACCTAGAAATGCCTAAAGAGGGGAAAAGACTCCAATTTTGGTTTGGAGCATTTAATGGATGCACCAAGGTGGCATGGAATGAGCCCCTTCCAACTGAATTCAGTCAAGACTTATCCAAGAACTAGGGAACCAGCAGCCTGTGCTCTAACCTCTAGTCAATGGCTAGAGGAGACTTGGATTCCCATTGATCAACATTGGCCAAACATCTGCAGCAGTTGCCATTCACTATTGGAGGTAAAAAAAACTTGCTCTACTATAAATAGATCTCATTTATGCTCAGTTTAAGTACACCAAAGCACTACAACACTTGCTTTCCTCAAAATCTCTTTCTCTAGGCAAAAATGCCTTCTTTAGCAAGGTTCCCTCTCAAAACCTCAAAATTGGACTTTTGTGCATTTTTCAAGCCATGTCTTGATTCAGTCACTTTCCAAACCAGATAAAATCTCAAACACACTCCAAATATCATCTTTGAGCTGTCCCAAATGGTTCCACACATCTGGAACATAATTTATAGAGAGTTTCCATTTTGGCCATTTTTGCCCCTTTTGCAAGAAAGGTCCAATTTCCATTCCTGAGGTTTCCAGCTGGTTCCAATCATCCTAAATGCTTCTAAGGGATCATTTGAGGGTGTCTAAAGCATCAAAACATTTCTGGAACAAAGCATTTGGTAGATAGCTCAAAAGCTCCAAAAAGAGGTAAGCATCCCAACTTGAACTCTTTGAAATATGCTTTGCTTTGAAGTCCACTGATCATGCATCTCTTATACATGTTATATGTGTTGTGTTTGCACCAATTTATCATATAATTCATACCTGTACCAAGAGGTAGCACAGAAAATGCAAACCATGGCCTATTTCAAAACCACAATCCGGTTTTGAGGAGGATTTATTTTCTGGAAAAACCACCACCACCATTGGATTCATTAGGAAATTCTAGGCCATATACATATAAATTTTGCCTCCATCCACGGAGAAATGAGAAAGTTATGGCCTTCACGTTTCTAGCCAAAATCTTGCCTTGCCTTGCCTTGGGCCAAGCCAAAAACAAGGCAAGCCTTGTATATTTGTGGTTGTGTTTCAATACACGGATGTATCACCACCCCAGTGGTAAGGCGTGCATGTTGTACACAAGAGGTCTGGGGTTCGAATCCCCCTCGCCCAGACTCTCTTTTTGCTATTTTTTCCACTTTTTACTATTTTTCATATTATTTCTTAATGATTTGAAAAATTAATAACTTCCTCAATTTTAATTATTTTTTATTAGTTCTTTTTGAAAAAAATCACAAAAATATTGAAATATTTTATTCCACAAAAAAAACAAATTTATATTATTTATTTAATATAGTTGGTATTTTTGTGAATAAATTCATTTTTAATTGTTTTTAAACATTTAAAAGTGAATATTTATTTTGAAAATCAAAACCAAATGAGCTCTAAATCATCTTGTGATCAAAACCTCATTTTGCAAACCTTAAACAAAAATCACAAGTGGTTTATTCAAATCTATTTGGTATTTTTATCATTTTATTGATTTTCTTTAAATATTTACTTTTAAAGAAAACCAAATTAGGGTTTCTTTGATTTTCACCCTCACAAATCTTTTTTAAAATAAACTTTGGGCCTCTAATAGAGTGTAAGACCCAATCCCGCTTTGAAACCAAAATAGTTTGGGCCTCAGTTATTGTATAAGTCCCAACACATTTTCAAAAATCTTGGCGCGATCGCCATTTTTCAAACAACTTAATGGGCCTCTCCTTGAGCTGTAAGGCCCCACCACTTGTACCAAAATAACTTAGTGGGCCTCTATTAGAGTGTAAGACCCAACCCCTTTGTAAATACACCACTGTTTGGGCCTCAGTTATTGTATAAGTCCCACTGTATTTTCAAAAATAACGGTGCGATCATCCTTAAACCTTGGGCCTACCCTTGTGTTATAAGCCACATTCCTTTTCTTTAAACACCTTTGGGCCTCTTGAGAGAGTGTAAGACCCATCCCTTTGTACAGAAAACTTTTTTGGGCCTCAGTCACTTGTATAAGTCCTTGTACTAATTCAAAACAACAGTGCAATCACTGATAAAAACTTGGGCCTCTCCTTGAGCTGTAAGCTTCAACAATCTTTTCAAAGCACTTTCTCCTTTGATTTTGAATTCAAATATATGTTGTTATCAAAACTTTCTTTGTTGAACAACTAACCAAACAACATGGAAGCTCTACAACGGGTAAGTGTTTATCCGTTTTCATTTACTGCTTTCATATGTATATAATTGTTTTGTGGGGTTGTTTCACTGTAAGTCTTCTTTCACAAACTTTTATATATTTGTCCAATATCCACTGTGTAATACTAGTATAGTTATTTAGAGTTTTCCCCGACAACTACGTCTAGCACTAGGTAAAGCCCTGTTGGTCACTCTTAAATACAAACAAAACTATATCCCCATAGGACTTCCAGATACACTCTTCCCTCCTCTTGAGGTTAAACAATATGGAGACGTGAAAGACAGCATTCTTGGTGAACCCTTTCTCAGACTGTCACCATTAGACATTGTCAAAGAAACTCTAACTCCCCAGAGATGATCTTTTCTCTGTGAATGGCATCTCTTGAGTTTCTTTCAAATTATCAGACTTTCCTGGCTTGATCTATTATCGGTGAATAGCATATCTTGAACTTCTCGGGGTTTGGGGACCCACAGGCTTCCTAAAAGCATCCCCGCCTCCTCTTGGTCGTTGTACAAGGACCCGTCGGCTTCTTAGAAGTTCTTGTAGTACCCCAAAATTTGCCCTATCTTTTTCAACTTTTTTGGCTTTTGCTTTGCCTTCATTTTGCATATCCATTAGTTCATAATTCATATTCATCCATTTGCATTGGGTTCCTAAGACGTGTGATCAAGGCATCTTCCTTTGGTTTGAGCTTTCCGTATTCAGAAGATTATCAGTATGCAGTCAAAGATAAAGGGGTTCGCTTCAATATCAAGTTATCGGCATCAGTGACTATTTCTCAGTAGTGTGCACCCAAGGTCAGGTTGTGTGTGGTGGATTTCGTCAGGTTATCAAACAATGGTTCGTGTGAGTCGTAAGATTGATCAGGAGTTGCTATGACCATTTTATCAGAGGCTCATGAAATAAGTTTGGGATTGTTTTGGAACCTTTTGATTTTCAAACTCATTATTCATTTCCATTATCCATTTATCCAATTTTAAACCACATTCTAGACCATTATCCATTTAACCAATTTTCATCCACATTTAAAATTCAAGTCTAAATCCATGACCATATTTCTAACCAAATCCAATTCTAGGTTTCAATTTCCATATTCAATACCCAAATCCATATTCAATTCTTAAACCCATATTCAATTTTTGATCCAATATCTAATCCATATTCCGTATCCATTTTTCCATATTCATTTTTATCCATTAATAATATCCAAAGATCATCCATTCCAAAACCACATTTTCAAAGTCCATATCTAATTATCCAAAACCATATTCTAGTTACAACCGTATTCACATTTTAAATCCATTGTCATTAAGCCACATCCAATTTTCAATCAAAAAGGAAATTATATAGAAGTGAAATAAGGGAAACCATCGGATACAGAAAAAAGCCCAGAAACTCAGGGTATGAAATTGATAACATATAATAGCTACAAATGATAACCTCCTAACGATTCCAATTCCTCTAACTGTCATAACTCCTAACAGAACTAACTACCATAACCGTTTCAACAAAAATAGCTAACGGTTTTCCAATTTCTTCCCTAAACAATTCTCCTAACCGAATCCTAACAAAAACTTCTAACACAGAAAAATAGGTGAGTTCTTCAAAAAAAACATTTTCTAATAGAACGTAACAAGCTTCTTCTTCATTTCACTTTCTTCGATCCACCTTGAGCCGATAACAAGCCACTGCGAAGTCTTCTTCAATCTTCATCTCATCAAAATCGGTAGAATAATTGCAACACCAGGCCCTCTTCAATCTTCTGCGCCAACCTTCATCATCATCAATTCAACTGCGACGGATTCATCTTCTACGGCAACCAAAACATCGCCACCAATCGGAAATCTGCAACTAACCTCAGAGCATCGATTCTTCCATCAAAGTTCTGCAGTATCTTCAATCTGTCCATTTTCAACAGTTTTCGCAACAACAACACAACAAACTCAGAAACTAAACAGAAGAGGAATTGAACGAAGAAGCTTCTAATCAATTGGAATTCACCTCCTCCTTCAATCTCACAACCTTGATTCGATCTTCACCTTCAACGGATTCACCATCTTCGAATTCAAGCCTTCCGAAACGATTATCATCTTGAACCTCTACGCAACTTGCGGTCCTTTGTATCATCTTCTATATTCTTCCTCTGAAATTCTCGAATTCAAAACCTGCATCAAATCATCAACAACCACAACGATTCAGAACACGTCAACTCACAAATCACTACATTCATAACGAATCGAAAATCAGAGCGAAGGAGAAGAGGATTGAGCAATTGAAATAGAAGAAGGAGAGGATCGAAGGAGAAAGGCGCGCGGGAAGAGCTAGAAATACCTGAACCGAGACGCGATTCGATGTAAGTACTTCGTTCCTCTTCGTTTTTTCATGCTGAGCGTGTTTGAATTCATAGTTGAGATTCATATGGCGGCGATTTGAGAACGCGATCAAGATGGTGAATGACGTAGGTTGGTGTAGTGATGTAGTCAGAGAAATGATTACCGGTGACGAATTATTGAACGGCGAAGAGATTGTTGTTGGAACGGCGCAACGGCATGAATGGCGAGTTGATGACGATAGTGAAGAAGAGGAAGAGGACGTTGGCGTGGCGAAGAGTGAGAACGAAGAAGGGACGGAGGAGGCTGTTGTGTTTGGTGGCGCCGGAGATTCGACGGAGTGAAGATAAGGTTGTGACGGCGACGGAAAGGAAAAGAGAATAAGATTGTTGTAGTGTTCTAGGGTTTTTTAAGAGGACCATGTCTTCTTCATGCTGAGAATTAATTTGGACCGGGTTTTCTCGAGTTGCGAATTGGACTTCATCACCATATACCTTCTGTTCACACCGCCAACACCAATAAGGTACCCCTCTCTCTTTCTTTTTAATTAAGATTTTATTTGTGATGTATATTAATGCTAATTGTTGTGTTAGCAACATATGTTCATGATTAGAAATTCAGTTTAGATTTTACTCTTTAGTTAGAGATTAACCTTTAATTATATTAGTTTTTAATCTTTGATTAGATAATGACCTCGCTTGAGTTTGATTTAGATTTTATTTTTAGATTTTGGCTTTCAAATTAGAATTCGTTCTTAAGTTAGAATTAGTTTTTAGAAAGTTAATTTCGATTAACTTTCGTTTAGAAGTCAATTTCGATTTGAGGTAGATTTTGATGTTGGTTAATTCTTGATGTAGTTACTTGGATTAAACTTCGATAAAACTCTTCGATTAGCATTCGGTAGTTCGGTTAGCAAGCGCCGATAATTGATTTTTAGCTCAATTGCTCACTAATTGATTTTTAGCTCAATTGCTCACTAATTGATTTTTAGCTTAATTGCTTGATAGTTGTTTTGTAGCTTGATGACTTGATAATATGTTTTTGGTTTAATTGGCCACTAATTGTTCATTAATCATTTTAGAATTAGAAATTAACTTTAGACTAATTGACATTGACATAGTTTGTATTGATTTTGTTCTCACATTGACTTTACTTAGATTTTAAAGATGACATTGACTAATCATTTTAATGTTTCATTTGGTAACTTTGTTAATGGTCTTTAATATGTTTTGCATAGATTTTTGACTAATTGTTGGTTACATTTAGTATTGATTTCAATTACTTCTTATTGATCTTTCCATTTGAAGTTTGACTAACCTTTGAGTTTGTTTTGTAGTTTTTTACACTTGATTAGTAAAATGTAGAAGTTGCTGCCACATATACAGCTGCTGTGCACAAAGTGTGCCGTAAAATGTTGCTATTCTGCCTGATTGTATACACACCTGCCCAGTTCTGGAAATAGTAGCTGTTATAAAATGCTTTTACTTGTTGATGGTTTTTTATAGCTATGAAGGTACAGGAGCGCTGTTGTTGCTGCTGTTTATGGCTCATTGCCTTGTTTCGTCTTAAGGACTTAAACTTGTTTTACTTTAGCCATTGGTGGATGTTTATAAGAGATGTGCGCACTTCTAACATGAGTTCAATTATGGTTTTGGTTTACTTTCATGTCCTTTGCCTTTGCTTGTAACCCTTAGGTGATTTCTTTTGTTGGTTGGTCTTGTAGCATAGTTGTAACTTGACTTGTAATTTCATAATCCTTTTAGGTCTTTCACTTTGACTAGTGTGACTCGAATGTACATAGCCATTAGACTTAGGTTTCATGTTGTACATACACTCTCTTGTTACTACTAATGTCTTTGGTTCACGTGTGCAAGGTACATAAAGGAGACATTCCAAAGGTGGTGTGACCATTTCATTTTGTGAATAAAAACTTGTTTCTAACTTGGTTTGCCATTTGTTTATAGGTGCTTTCGTGACTTGCTTTCGTTGCGCTTTCGTTGCTTTGCTACGGATTCATATCCGTTTGGTAGGACCTTTTATCTCTTCACTTCTCTTTAATGCTTTCAAATGCCATGCGAAGTAGGAATAGTCGATGCCATGATAAGTAGGATTGCATGGAAAGCCCTCAAGTGATGCCATGATTGTGCTTGTTTGATATTGTGCTGAAGACCTCTAAAGAGGCAATTGACGGAAGTTAGGGTTCGCAATCGACCCCCGTTATTCTAGTCGATTCGTTCTTAGCTCTCATTACATGATTGAAGCTTTGAACATCACCTGCTCCTGTTATCGAGTCAGTCAAGTGGAAGATAGGGTTCGCAACCGACCCCCACTCATTGTCATTAGCTCACATCGACCGATGTTGACGCTTATGTGATCTCATTCACATCTTTTTTTATTGATCTACTTTGATATTTGATATCATTGTATTGTTTGTTTTAGCTTTTGCTTCCTCATTAGGATACCTATTCTAACTTGTCCAAGTTAGATAGGTTAGAAAACATAACATAGGACTAACACTGGTTATTCTTCCGTCTGCTTTTAATTCATTTCGTGATTGATTTATCTTGTGTTTACTTGTCTGATGACATGATCCCTTAGGATTCCTCGCTCCACTTAATTTTGGATTAAGGCGGAGGTAGGAGAGAATTAGGATAGCAATCCATGCATACTGACATAGGTAGACTTACCTCACTTAACCATAGGATCACTAAGCATGCTAACACCAGGGTGTGTCTTAGTCTCCCTTATTAGTTTCACCTTTGATCCTCTTTTGAGTCTCTCTTTCTTCTCATAATAAAAGTAAAAAATACTTAATAAAGGCATGACAAATATTGTATTTAGGCCTTTCATGTGGGAACAAGGAGGTGAGGGGTCTTCTCTCATTTTCTTTGGGAGAATGTTTAGCATACGTACCGTCTGGGGACGATATGCGAGGCATTCGATTCTACATGAGGGACTTAAATACAATACGAGTTACAAAACACAAAAACATTCAAAACACTTCTTTCTAAAAAACTTCAAACAAACAAACAATTCTTTTCTCATCTCACTCATTCTCAATGTATGAATGTGCTCCTTCTCGTTCTCCTGCAAGATGGTAACGCACTCGGACCAGCGAGCCTGCAACACCTGAGCTAGAACGTTAGCCGTTCCCTAAAAAAAACACAAATAATCCAACCCTCGTTGAGGGGAACTACGTCGCTCTGATTCTTCATTGGTTAATGGAGATACGTAGGCAGGAGATCGTGCGAGATCTCTCAGAGCACAACCTTTCTTTATCACCTCTTTGTCTCTTTTTGACCCGTAGGTCGAACTATGACTGCTCTGATTTCCTCCTTCTGGTTAGATTGAGGATACATAGGCACGAGACGACGATGTCTTGGCGAGCAACCTTCCCCTTTAGTTCGCGTCCGAACTACGTTGACTCTGATTTTCCCGTTCCCGAGGGAATACGTAGGCCTAGGACTCCGAGGACGTCCTATCAAGTCTTTTCTTTTCCTTTTCTTTCCCGTTTCTTCATTCTTTTCCGTACCTGTTCCTTTCCATTTCCAGTAGCAGTGGAGCTCCAGATGACGACACCCTTTGATCGAGACAACAAGCGTGGATCCCATCGGGTACGATGGACGTGTGAGGGTGCTAATACCTTCCTCTCACGTAACCGACTCCCGAACCCAATTCTCTTAGTCGTAAGACCATGCTCTTTCCTTCCTTCAGGTTTACGCAGTGTTTCCTTTCCCTCTCTTGGGATAAATACACATTGCTGGCGACTCTGTTTCGGTGCCACTTTCGCGTTTGTACTTGGATGAAAATCTCGGGAGCGACAGTTCTCATGCCTTCTCTTGGGCTTAATACAAGGACCTTGACGACCTCTTAAAGGTATAAGACAGAACTTAGTCATCCTTCGCTAGAGCAGTCTTTCCCGCGTCAAAACTCCGGCCATTGTAGGGTTGATACTCATCCCTTAATGCACGTGCCTCCTCTTGGGCATTGTACAAAAGATAAAACTCTAAACTCGGACAGTCTAAGACCCTTGAGTCTTAAGGAAATTCTCAAGTTCCTTTCAAACATAGGAAGAAACCCCGGTCTCTCTCATGAGAGTTCCCCATACTTGGACCCGCTTCAGGATCTCCAGAATCCACAGCGGTAAGACAACCTCCTCTTGGGCTTTGTACAAATGATTCTCCCCAGCGGAGCTAACCTTTTCAGACTCTCTTGTTGAGTCAAACGCCTTTTAGCCTCCATCTTGGGCTTTGTACAAGACATATAAAAACACTCTCTTGTTGAGTATAAAAGACTCTCTTGTTGAGTCAATCATCTTTTTCAGACTCTCTTGTTGAGTCAATCACCTGTCAAACAGACTCTCTTGTTGAGTCAACCTTTCTAGCCTCCGTCTTGGACTGCGTACAAGACACATAATCACTCTCTTATTGAGTATAAAAGACTCTCTTGTTGAGTCAACCACTTTTAGCCTCCGTCTTGGGCTTTGTACAAGACATATAACTCCCTCTCTTGTTGAGTATAAAAGTCTCTCTTGTTGAGTCAATCTCCTTTTAGCCTCAATCTTGGGCTTTGAACAAGACACCAAAACAACTTTTTCCTCCCATAGAATAGGAGGAACTACGATCGCTCTGATTTCCCTGTTTCATTAAACGGGAATACGTAGGCATAAGATTACAAAAATCTTAGCAAGCATACTAATCAAAGACCCAAATCCAGTACCCCCATATATCAACCCAAAAGCACCAAGTCCTAACATCTTACCAAAAACCTCGCAAATGATCCAGACATTCTAATTTTAAAAAAATAAACCGAAGAGGGACCCACATATTAATCGCATCTATAACCTAACAGACCGCTGTTCAAACTCAGTATGCAAGGAGTATTAATTGGAGACATCTATTTCCCTTCCTTAATCAGCTCAATAGGATAAAAAATGAATCGAACTTTAGTAACCAAGCGATCGTGACTCAGGACCACAAAAATCGCGCTACAAAAAAATGGCACCCATCGTGGGGCCTCCAAAAAAGAGACTTTCTTACAATCTTCGGTGGGAAACTTTAAATTCAACAGAATGTCATAGAAATGGCGACTCTGATGGGGAGTCAATGTCTGTATAGGATCATAAGACTTGAGGTCTAGGATGATTAAGACAAATATATATATATATACTGCTTTTCCTAATTGATATCTGTGTTTATTTTTCTGCTAATGGGAATGCGTGTGATGCCGCATGTGGAAATATTGAGTATACACCTAAGATATGTGATGGCAATACGGGTAATCTTGTGGGGAGTGAATCCTAGTTAAGAGTCCCCGGTCGACCATCAAACTTAGTGGAGACTCCCTTTGCATATATATTGCCTATACGACTTCGGTTGTTGAAAGTAGTGTGGTCGACTGGGTTATCTGAGAAGCTGGGGTTTTTAGTAGGCTGAAACCATTTTGTAGTGCGGAAGCTATCGGAAATAGTTGTCATGCGATACTACCATCATCTGAGATCACTCTAAGATGCATCAGCTTGCTGGCTATCCGCTTGTTGTTGTTATCCCAAGAGGGGTCAATGATTTTGCGGATAGGTACAAAAAATCACCAGTATAAACCTTTGGGGGGGGGGGGGTAGAGCCTTGACTTCATGACACCGACCCTTTGACCCCATGTTTTTTCTATGTTTTTGTGTGCTGCATTCTTACATTCATTCAAAAAAATTAAAACAAAGAAAAATCTTCTCTTCTAGTCTATCTTATTCAAATTAAACTAAGACAATGATTGCAAATGTCAGAGAAAGGAGATTGTGCTAATGGATTTCGGTAGAAGGAAAACTCATAAGTACACCTTCAAGGTTCCAAACCTAGAGGATTTGAGGAGTCTGGCAAGGATGATAATGAACCACGAGGCTTTTAGAGCCAAGTACGGAGGGCTACTGTCCTTGTTAAGGGTCCATGTAATTGAAGGAATCCTATCCACGCTAATCCAGTTTTACGATCCGGTCTATCACTGTTTCACATTCCTGGATTATCAACTAGCACCAACACTGGAGGAGTACTCTCACCTGACTGATCTACATATTACTGATCAGGCTCCCTTTTCTGGACTGGAAGAAATTCCAAAGGACCAGACCATTGCAAGAGCTATTTATTTGGATGAGTCAGAGGTCAGGACTCACGTAACCACTAAGGGTGGAATTCAGGGTTTGTCAGCCCAGTTCTTAACAAAGAAAGCTCTATACTTTGCTAGTATAGGGAACATGGCCGCTTTTGAGAGCATCTTTGTGTTGCTCACCTATGGGTTATTTTTGTTTCCCAACACCGATAACTTTTTAGATATCAACGCCATTAAGATTTTTCTGATTGGAAACCCTGTACTGACTTTGCTCAGAGATGCTTATCATTCTGTACACTTAAGGAATTTTTATAATGGAGGAATGATCACATGTTGTGTACCCCTGCTTTACAAATGGTTCACTTCCCATTTGCCAAAGTCTGCAGCATTTTGGGATCAAAAGAATACTTTACGTTGGTCGCAGAGAATCATGTCTCTTACCAACTCTGACATCAATTGGTACAATCGAATCTATGACGGGATCAGAATCATTGGTCGTTGTGGAAATTTCCCAAATTTACCCCTTATAGGAACTAAGGAAGGAATCAATTATCATCCAGTTTTAGTTCGTCGTCAATTTGGATACCTGATGAGGCATATCCCGCGTATTGCTCGTCTGGAAGGTCTTTTCTTCAAGGAAGGAGAAAACGACAGGGCACTAAAGACAGAAATAGTGTTTTCCTGGAAACACGTTCATAGGAAAGAAAGAGAGTCTCTAGGAAAACCAGACTGTGTCTCGGTGGAGCCTTATCTCCACAGGGTACAAACTAGAGCTCTCAAGCTGAGGATGCCTTACCCTCGTCAGGAAGTTCTTCCATTAAGGGGCTCTGCCTTTTATTTTATGTCTGAGACGCAAAAGCTTCAGGTTACTCTCAGCAAAGTTCAGCAGGAGAATAGGTCTTGGAGGAACAAGTACCGTATTCTAAATGCAGAATGTAAGAAAATACAGCAACTGTTAAAAGAAAAAGGATTCTCCGATTGAGATTTTAGAGCAACATGCTGTGGAGAATCAGGATGACCAAAGGAATTTGCTCGCTCCTTTCGCTTGGCAAAGGAATGACAACCCGACAACGGCCGAAGAGCCCCGGTCAATGAAAAGGAAAGTACCAGAACCAGCACCTGAGCTCTCTTCAGAGAGGACTCAGGATCCATTAGCTTAGATTTCCTTTCGTAGCACTATGTAAATTACTGTATTTTCATTTCCGCAATCCTTTGAATTCAATAAAACGGGGTTTCCCCACTGTTTGATATTTGCAATCTAATTGTCGAAGTTTACTTTGAATAAACAAAAACATATAATTAATATAATCATTGCATATCATTCATCATTCTCGCATAACGCATTCTTCTTACCTACGAATCTCACGTTTGCGTATCGATTCTAGAGTCAAACTGTCTCATTCGTACAATACTCGGGCCAATCGTCAGAAAAAGATGGATGATCTCGAGGAAGAGAACATAGAGTTGAGGGAAGAAATCGACACTCTGAAAGAGGATCTGAGAAACCTTCATAACGACATGCAAGCTCTAGTAGAAGCTCAGATGCAACAATAATGGACTGTGATCTCAGAGATCACATCGACGCCCATAGTGGAGAAGTATGATCCTAGTTACAAAATGCCAAAAGATAGTCCCTGGGGCATGCCTATTAACTATATCCCAGAAGGATATATTCCGCCGATCACTAAAGATCCGGAAACTTCAGCAGGAGCCACTGGGCCTGAAGGTTACAAACTTCGGGAAAGCGAAGATGCCAGGGGCATGACAGCAACTCCTGAAGGTTATAAACTTCGGGAGGCACCAAGAGTCTCGGCCATAATGACTATACCACCGCCCGTGGTACACACTGTCCCAGAAGGACAGATTCCACAGATACTCTCTGGTGGAAACAAAAGTATGTTCGAAAGAATGAATGAGTTCCAGGAACAATTCCTGGAAATGCTGAAGGAACTGCAAGCCATTCGCGGTCAGGACTTATTTGGAAAGGACGCCACAGACCTTTGTTTGGTCCCCAATGTGAAAGTTCTGCACAAGTTCCAGGTGCCCGACTTCGAAAAGTACAAGGGTAACTCTTGCCCCCAGAGCCATTCGGTGATGTACGCTCGGCAAATGTCAGCTAAGACAAAGAACCAGGAGCTACTAATTCACTACTTTCAGGATAGTTTAACTGGTGCCGCACTCAAATGGTACATGGGTTTAAACCGCACTAAGATCGCCACTTTTAGAGATCTTGGCGCTGCCTTCGTTCAACAATATAAGTACAATTTGGACAAGGCACCAGACAGAGATCAACTCAGATCAATGTCACAGAAGGACAAGGAAACCTTTAAGGAGTACGCTCAGAGATGGCGTGAAATTGCTGCTCAGATTTGTCCACCTCTTGAAGAAAAAGAGATGACAAAGATCTTCTTAAAGACCTTAAGCTCATTTTACTACGACAGAATGGTCGCCAGTGCGCCCAGTGACTTCACCGATATGGTGGGCATGGGAGTTCGTCTTGAGGAAGGGGTCAGGGAAGGACGTTTAGTTAAAGACGCTGGATCATCAAGTAATACAAAATGATACGGTAGTGCTCTCCCTGAGAAAAAAGAGCAGGATATTGGGAATATCTCTCTCGGAAAGCAAAGGCGACGATACCAACCAGTAGCGGCTGTAACTCATGCTATCAACCATGCGCCTGTTCCTACGTATCAACCTCAGGTTTCTCAGAGCCAACCGAATCAATAGTAATATCAGCAAAGGACACAACATCCTCTTCAGCAGGCTCGTCCTCCGTACAACAACAACCGTACAACACGACCACCAGGGTTTGACCTTATACCAATGTTGTACGCAGAACTTTTTTCATTGTTACTGGTCAAGGGGCATGTCCAAACCAGGTCTCCTCTTACAGTACCGGAGAATCTGCCTTTTTGGTTTAAAGCGGATTAGACTTTCCCTTACCATCAAGGAGGACCAGGGCATAACATAGAAAACTGTCTCAGTTTCAAATCCGATGTGCAAAAGCTTGTTAGGAGCGGGGTATTATCTTTCAAAGATACGAATCCGAATGTTCTCACAAACCCGCTGCCTCAACACGAGAATGCTGCAGTGAATTTGATAGAGGGAGAATCTAACAACAGCTATCAAATTCATGATGTACTCTTATTAAGCGCCAACTTGGTCAAGATACATTATAGACATAGTGGATACGGCCATGTGCCCCCTCATAATTATCACCAGTGTGATATCTGCTCTAAAAACAATCAAGGATGTTCTGTGGTGCAATCAGCTCTGTAGGAACAATTGGATCTCGGATGGATCCAAGAGCATCGAGTTCGTGGATTTAACATGACTTATACGAATTCCAACGTCATTCAGAACCACGACATCCGTGCGATGAGTGTCAACCTGGTGGCAATGCACTCAAGGCAAAACCAATATCATAATCTGCCACGACACGATTACAATTCCTGTCTGATTTGCTCGGTAAACAATCAGGGATGCTCTTTTGTACAAGAGGCCCTCCAGCGTCAGATGGATCTTGGATGGATCCAGGACTACCATGATAAAAATATTTATCAGATCAACATGGTTCAAATCTTTGATATTCGTTTTATGACTACCAGCTTGGTGGATTTACACGCCAAGCAGGTCCAACTCGGTTTTCTCACTTCACATGATTATCTGAGCTGTAAAGTATGTTGTGAGAGTAACCAAGGTTACGCTCTCATTCAGAGAACTTTACAACACTTGTTAAACCATTGGTGGCTTCCGATCTATATGGATGAAGACACGCAGCAAGTCAGCATAATTAATAGGAACCCTACTCGGCATCAAAGTTAGGATGTTCGATGAATAGAAACAGACCTGGTAAGGTTACACTGCATTTAAAGAGGATGTGGCCAGGTGCCACCACATAACTACGAGCGCTGTAGAGTTTGCTCGGAAAATAATCAAGGATGTTTCCTCGTGCGAGCAGCCCTTCAGAGTCAGCTAGACTGCAAAGAGATTCAACAATATTCAGTTTTGGGGTCTATCAACTGGACGCTAGGCTATTTCGCTGATCAAAACAAGGATGTTATCGTAATATCTGATCGCAAAAGAACCAAGGATGTTTGTACCATCATCCCTCTACTTAACGAATCGAGAGTTCTTAACCAGGAACTGATCGAAGTTACTTACGACAGTCAGAAAAATCAGAAGGTCCCTGTAGTTATCTATCTACCGGGACCGTTACCGTATGAATCAACTAAGGCAATCCCTTACAAATACGGTGCAACAACAATTGAGAATGGAAAGGAAATTCCATTACCCTCCGTCGTGAATATTGCAGACATCAGTCGAGTAACACGGAGTGGTCGAATCTTCAACCGAGGAGTTGGAGAACCTAACAGAGAAAAGGAACCTCTAACAGAAGTTCCTAATCCACCAGTCGGTCAATCTAGTGATCCCGACCTTTCAAAGAATGATGATGTGATGCTGAAGCTCATCCAAAGGAGTGAATACAACATTGTTGATCAGCTGTTACAAACTCCTTCAAAGATCTCTGTGTTATCTCTTTTGCTCAGTTCCGAAGCCCACAGAGAGGCTCTACAGAAAGTCTTAGAGCAAGCCTTTATGGAACAGGATGTGTCAATACGGCAATTCGACAGTATCATCTCTAACATCACTTCCTGCAACAACTTGGGGTTTAGTGATGAAGAACTGTCGAAAGAAGGGCAAAGTCACAACATGGCGCTCAATATCACAGCAACTTCTAGGACGATGCTTTAGCCAGCGTACTGGTAGACACCGGATCGGCTTTCAACGTCATGCCGAAGTCCAGTCTAATGCGACTATCATTCAAAGGATCCTCGATGAGGGGCAGTGAGGTCATCGTCAAAGCATTTGACGGATCTCGGAAAATAGTTATTGGCGAAGTCGACCTTCCCATAACTATCGGTCCTCACACTTTCCAAGTCACTTTCCAGGTCATGGACATCCGGGCAACATACAGTTGCTTATTAGGAAGACCTTGGATACACCAGGTTGGGGCAGTAACTTCGACACTTCACCAGAAGCTGAAGTTTGTCAAGAACGATCAACTCGTCACGGTCTGCAGAGAACAAGCCCTGCTCGTGAGTAACCTTTCATTATCCACTTGTGTAGAACCCGAGGAGGTTGTTGGGACTCAGTTCCAAGCACTTTCGGTGAGCAATGAGAATCAATCAGAGAAAGGAACCTCTCTTTTCTCATACAAAGATGCTCTCGAAGTGATCAAAAGTAACAATACAAAGGGGTGGGGACAGCTTGTCATTCCTACTAATAACAAATTAAAGAAGGGTCTTCGTTTTTCTGCAACCTGCACCCAGACAGATGCTAACGATGAAAGTTTTCATCCCATTCAGGACTTCTTCCACAGTGGAGGCTTCCTTCACCCAGTGTCTCAAGAAGTACATACTATCAATGAGAGAGATTCCTCCGATACAGATGAAGAATGGAAATCCTATCTTAACGAGGACGATTATATGTCTCAGGAAGAGGTGCCTATGCCATTTTGCTATCCCGCACAGAGTCTGAGATTTATACCAAGGTCAGACGTCGAAATGATATACGGAGATTGTGATCCGGAAGGATGCCGTGCTCTGCCAAATTCATTAGAGGAAGACACTCCGATGAAATACAACTTTGACCACGACTACTATGGCCCAACGGATGGCCTAACTATCCGGGAACCGTATCCAGGAGACTTGGGGCAAGAAAATCAGCTGAACAATGAAAATTAGCTGAGCATCATTGAAAAGGATACCTGCGTCCCCACCATGTCATGGAATCAACACTCAGGTCATTCAGAAAATATCCAGCACGACTATGAATTTGCAAAATTTGCAGGACTAGAATTCATTAACTATGCTTTTCCCGAGGTCAACGTCATCGAAAGGGATGACTCCTCCAGTTCCAAAGAAGTGTGGGACACCTTAGGACAACAAAGTGGAAAATTCAACTTCATGGTCAAGTACACTGCTCCTGAAAGCTCTCGTATCAGGCTCGAAGCCATCCAGCCAACTGGATGGGGAGATTTTCCTGAGAGCACAAATACTATGCAAAATACAACTGAGGAATCCTCCTACGACAACTCTTCCTGGGAGACAGATTCCAATGATCCTGCTCCACCAGAAATCAGCGTTATTTTTGAAGACAAATCAAGGAAGGTACTAGACTTTGTGATTCACCGAGGAGTTCGCCGCCAATGGGTTGCAGTCGATGTTCCGAAGATCGTTCATAAGTCAAAGTAATGGCCATCTTTGTTTTAACCTTTCACCTTGCCCAGGTGAAACAGATGTTTTGATAGGGCTCGCTTTCTGTAAATATCCCTCTTCGCTTCGCTCAAAGCGACAGAGTTTTGTTTTATAGGGATGTAGTTTCAAGAATCGACAAAATCATAAATAAATAAACGATGTTCTGTAATTCCGCATTAATTACTGTTTTCTCTTTTCGTTTTTCAGAAAATGGTAATCCTAAAAAACAATTCAAATAATAAAAACAAGCAGTAAAAAAAATACACTGCACACACTCTTGAATTTCTCTATCTCTTCTAAACACAAATCATCACGTCATGCAGATTGCTTGTTTTAAACCCTGTTGAAACATACGATCTGATGCCTTCTCCCAACTTTGAATTCCCGGTATTTGAGGCTGAAGAAGAAGATGACGAAGAAATTCCAAAGGAGATCTCCCGATTACTCAGACAAGAGGAAAGATCCATTAAAACTCACAAAGATCCGTTGGAAACGGTCAACTTGGGATCAGAGGAAGAGAGAAAAGAAGTCAGGATTGAGGCCCTACTCAGTCCAGCTGTCAAAGAAAGTTTGACAAAGCTTCTCAAAGAGTTTGCCGATATATTCGCTTGGTCCTATCAGGACATGATAGGGTTAGATACTAGCATCATGGAACATCATCTACCGTTGAGATCAGAATGTCCACCAGTAAAACAGAGGTTGAGACGAACTCATCCAGACATGGCCATCAAAATCAAAGAGGATGTCCAGAAACAGATTGACGCAGGTTTCCTCGCCACATCAGAATATCCTCGATGGTTAGCCAACATAGTACCAGTTCCGAAAAAGGACAGAAATGTCAGAATGTGTGTATATTACAGAGATCTAAACAAGGCTAGTCCAAAGGACGACTTTCCCTTACCGCACATAGACATGCTGATAGACAGTACAACAAAGTTCAAAGTTTTATCCTTCATGGATGGATTCTCGGGCATTCATCAAATCAAAATGGCGCCGAAACATATGGAGAAAACTTCATTCATCACCCCATGGGGGACTTTTTGTTACAAGGTAATGTCGTCCGGTTTTAAGAACGCCGGGGCAACCTATCAAAGGGCCATGACTACTCTGTTTCATGACATGATACACAAGGAAATCGAGGTATATGTTGATGACATGATTGCCAAATCTAGAACAGAGGAGGAGCATGTGACCCACCTGTCAAAACTATTCGAGCGATTGAGAAATTATAAACTCCGCTTGAATTCCAACAAAATGCACCTTCGGTGTCCGTTCAGGGAAAGGAATTGAGGTTGATCCTGACAAGGTCAAGGCCATTTGAGAAATGCCTTCTCCGTGAACTGAAAAATAAGTCAGGGGGTTCCTGGGACGTTTGAACTACATTTCCAGATTCATATTCCTCATGACCGCGACATGCGCGCCCATTTTCAAATTACTCAAAAAGAACCAAGACTATGTTTGGACAGAAGACTGTCAAACCGCCTTCGAAAGTATCAAGGAATACTTGTTGAATCCACCTATCTTGTCCCCTCCAGTGGAGGGAATACCATTGATCATATACCTAACAGTCTTGGAAGACTCAATGGGTTGTGTACTTGGCCAACAAGGCGAAACAAAAAAGAAAGAGTCTTCCATCTACTACTTGAGCAGGAAATTCACCGACTGCGAGACTCGGTACACTATGCTCAAGAAAACTTGTTGCGCTTTGGCTTGGGCAGCCAAACGTCTGCGCCAGTACATGATTCATCACACCACTTGGTTAATCTCTGAAATGGATCCAATCAAGTATGTCTTTGAAAAACCTGTTCTCACAGGAAGGATTGGCCGTTGGCAGATGTTGTTATCAGAATATGACATAGAGTACTATGCTCAAAAAGCCATTAAAGGAACTGTTTTAGCCGATCATTTGGCTCATCAACCGATTGACGATCAAGAATCATTCGGGTTTGACTTCCCAGACGAAGATGTCATGTATTTAAAAATGAAAGATTGCGATGAACCGCTACCCAGTGAAGGGCCAGAACCAGGTTCCCAATGGGGACTAATCTTTGACGGAGCTGTCAATCATTATGGAAACGGAATGGGGGCAATCATCATAACATCTCAGGGTACCCACATTCCTTTTACCGCCCGACTGACATTCAAGTGTACCAACAACGAGGCCGAATACGAAGCTTGTATCATGGGTCTCGAAGAAGCGATCGACTTAAGGATCAAGAACTTGGATGTATACGGTAACTTGGCCCTGGTTATCATTCAGATCAAAGGAGATTGGAATACATACTGTCGCGGTGAGAATCGGATACCAAGCTATTATGTTAACTTGAATCACAATCTCAAGGTTCACCACCGGTCTTTGATTTATCCAAAGGAAAGGTTAAAGATCGAAAAACCTAAGAGATCTCAGGTTCGGGGGTTGGTTACGTCTAGGGAAGGTATTAGCATCCTAAACGTCTGTAGTACTCTACAGAAACCTCTTGTTAGTACTTATGTTATCTATTGCTTGCTTGCTAAGGATATGTGCTAAGGGAAAGACCTAGGGGTTAGTATCTAAGTATACTCGCCAAGACATCGCATCTTGTGCCTACGTATCCTGACGGGAGTGGAATCAGAGTATCCGTAGTTCCCCTCAAAGAGGGTGAGGAACTCTTGACTGTGGTCAAGGTTCCAGGGGGAGGTAACGTCTATGGCAAGACGCTACATAGAGTGCGGTGACTCTAAAGTTAAAGTTAAGTTGAAAAGGGTAGAAAGTGTCCATGATAGAACACGTGTATGGAGTGCGGTGACTCGGATCCTAAGGCTAGGATAAGGGAAAGAAGTGTTCGCGGCGGAACACATGTAAAAAGTACGGTGACTCTAATCCTAAGGCTAGGATAAAGGGAAAGTTCTAAAGTTTTCCTAAGATATGACATGACAGTCAATAAGGATGGGATCCTTTCCTTTGGAATTGAGATTAAGAAAAGATTTTTTTAATTAGCAAAATTAAATAATTAAAATTAGTTAAATCAATCAATTTGACTAATTAGAATTAATTATCAAGAATGATTAATTAAAATTAATTCAATTGCTAAATCAAGTTAATCAGATTTAATTAGTAAAATTAACTAGCTAAAACAATATTTAATCAATTAATTTACTAACTAAAAAAAAGATTAATTCAATGAAATTAAAATAAAAATTAAAATAAAGGATGAAAATAAAAATAGAAAAAAAACATTTTGGGCCCAATGCTCGGCCCACGAGACAATCAAAGGGAGGCTGTAAAAAAACTCTGGGCCAGGAATTGAGATGAAGTGGCCCGGATTCCTTCAAAGGCGGGTGGCGGGTTGATTGCTCAACCCGATTCAGTCAACATAATAGAAGAGGGTTAGAATAAACCCTACACAGCCGTGCATCACGTTCTTCCATTCTCCACACCTGATCTCTCCGTCGTTCCTCTCGTTTTCCATGGACGAGGTTTCAATCCTCACAAAACTCTGCATTTCTCTCTCTCGTGCGATTTCCGCCCTAGCTTCTTTCTTTCTCGTTCCTCTTTGCTTACGACTTCACCTTCTCCACGACCATCTCTCACAAAACACACCGCCAACAAGCACTAAATCACTTACACCACTATTGTTCCCGTGATGGCGAGAGTATAATTGAACCACAAAGCTTTCTCAGGTTCGAAGATATCTTCAAACAACCGATTCGGGATAGATACGACACGAATTCTCAAGACATGGCTCAAACCGAATCGCAAAGAAAAACAAACAAGCAATTAACATATTAACAATGCGAAGATGAAGGTGTGACGAATTTACCTATCAGAGTTCGTCCGATGCGTCTTCGACGGCGATGCTAATACAAGCTTCATACAGGTACTGTTCTAGCTGCTCTTTAACTCTACTGCTTCTTTTGATTTCTGTTGTACCTTTTCCTCGATGTGGCTTTCTTCAAATCATTTGATGTTATTCTCGTGATGTGTAACGATGATTTCGAAACCGTATTCTGATGATTTTTGGTACCTTGCTTGTAACGTCTATGTGGTGTTGCTATTATTCATGTGTGTGAACTCTTTGAGGGTGAAGTTCGTGTGAATGTATCTGTGAATTTTTCTCTTATTTTTCTGATTTTTTTCTCTCTATGGATTTCTGTGAAGTTGTAGTGTGTATGAGTTTCTCTGGTGTGAAACTCTCAGTTTTTGAAACCGTTTGTGGATTTCTCTTTCTCAGTGTATGTGGTCTTGTTTCCTCTCAGTATGTATTTCTCTCTGTTCTGTATGTGAATGTTTTTTTTCCTCTGTGCTGATGTCCTCAGGTTTTTCCCCGTCTCTCTGTAAAATGCTTTCTTCTTTATAGGCCCTTGAGTGAAAATCTTTGATTTAATGATTCAAATATGCTGTCAAAACATCATCATGAATTCTTTGTTATTTCGGTTCAACATGTTTCTTGGATGAATTGAAGAACCTTCCTTGTTTAGCTTGAAGTGTTCGATCATGCTTGTGATTAGATTATTGCTCTTGATTCTGTGATAATTGATTTCCATTTTCTAACCGACATGTCGGTAAACATCTTGAAGAACATTCCATTCTTACCTTTCCCTGCTTTGGAAGTTAATGCTTATGGTTTGATGATGATTTATTGTTTGTGTAGGAGGGCGGTTGGTAGAAGCTGATGAGAAGCATGCTTGGTCGTTTTGTATGCATTTCAACAGTTGCTGGCTTGTGTGGCTCGCCGAAGGTAGGGCCTCATATTTGGCATGGAAAATTGGTATTTGTTGGTCAAAAGGTCCCTTTCTTAAACAATGTAGATTTTGTATTGATCTTTGATGTACAAATATTGTTTGTTTAATAGGCACATGCTCTTAACGGATGATCACCAGTAGCAAATTTTGTAAACACAAACTATAGGTGGCTTTAGGAACCGTGTGAGAAACTTGGTAAAATGTATACAATAAACACTTGCATTAATTTCTTGATTTTGTCCAATATTTCCAACATTCAGCAAGACAACTATTGGCGATTCGAGACTGAAATGACACAAAATTCCTAAGCTCTTGAATTTGGTAGAGGTTTTGAAATTGGGACTAGTGGTTCTCCCTTGAATGAATGAAAATTTTACTCTTTGCATTTTGGAATTAATTTGAAACTTGAAACTTTTAATTTTGCATCTTGTAACTTTAATATGAATTTATTTGCCATGGTCACATGAAATAAACTCGAATATTTTGAATAATGAGCTTGAACTTGAATACCAATCTTTCACTTGGAATTTGTGGAGAACATGAACTAAGGTGCCTTGGACCTTTTAAGTGAAATTTTGAATTACTTATCACCTTAGAATCTTAAACTTCTTGAATCTTAGCAATAAAAATTACCACAAATCAATATGGAAATCTCCTCGAACTTGCAACTTGAAACATATCATTTGAGTTTAGTTCTTGACAAGTCAATGGAAAAGTTTGAATCGATCTTTTGAACTCCAAACATCAAATAAACACTTCATCGACTTGCATAACCTGATCTTTAATTGACATATCTCAAACATCATAAAATCAAACAACCTTTATCTTCTTGAGATGTACACTGAAGCTGTTGAGAAATTTTGAGGCAAACAACCAGTAGAAAACCTTAGGACTTTTTGAATCCAAGTCCATTGGCCACGTCTTGAAGCATTTGACTGAGGGGATGACTACTAACTTCATTTGAAACCAAATTCCTGCACAAACCTGTTAGTAATAAAGCATGCAGATATGCAAGATGATGCACAAAAGAGATGAAATCTTATGGTAAAAAATTAGGGTATGACACATACCAATCACGATTGATTCCTTACAAAGATTATGTGAGAAGGTTGTTACCCTTCTTCAACAGAATCGAGTTTCATCATATCCCTCGTGAGGAGAATCGCATGGCTGATGCATTAGCCACTCTCTCTTCCATGATTAGTGTAGGTCAATGGAACGACTTACCTAAGATCGACATAATGCGCCTTGAACGGCTCGCTTACATCTTCACGATTGAAGCAGTCATAGATGACAAACCTTGGTATCACGATATCAAGTGCTACCTTAAGAAACAAGAGTACCCTCCTGGGGCATCTAGAAAAGATAGAAAGACCCTCAGAAGGCTAGCAGGCAGCTTCTTTCTGAGCGGTGATACACTCTATAAGCGGAATTTTGACATGGTCTTGCTCCGATGTGTAGACAGACCAGAAGCAAACATGCTGATGAAGGAAATTCATGAAGGATCCTTTGGCACTCATGCCAATGGACACACAATGGCGAGAAAAATTATAAGAGCAGGGTACTACTGGCTGGCCATGGAATCCGACTGCTACAAGTACATGAGGAAGTGTCACAAGTGTCAGATATACTCCGACAAAATCCATGTACCACCTACGTATCTCAAAGTTCTTTCTTCCCCATGGCCTTTTTCCATATGGGGAATCGACATGATTGGCATGATTGAACCTAAGGCTTCAAACGAACATCGGTTCATCCTGGTAGCCATTGGCTACTTCACCAAGTGGGTCGAAGCAGCGTCGTACGCCAATGTAACCCGACAAGTGGTAGTCCGATTTATCAAAAACAATATCATTTGCCGTTATGGTGTTCCGAGCCAGATCATTACTGATAATGGATCTAACTTGAATAACAAGATGATGAAAGAGTTGTGTGCTGAGTTCAAGATCGAACACCATAACTCATCTCCCTACCGACCCAAGATGAACGAAGCAGTATTAGTGGCTAACAAGAATATCAAGAAAATCGTTCAAAAGATGGTTGTAACCTATAAAGACTGGCACGAGATATTACCCTTTGCTCTTCACGGTTATCACACATCTGTCTGCACGTCAACAGGGGCAACCCCTTTCTCTCTAGTATATGGCATGGAGGCAGTGCTCCCCATAGAAATAGAGATCCCATAAATCTAGGTATTGATGAAAGCTAAGCTAACACAAGCTAAATTGTGTCAAAGTCGACACGACGAACTGAATCTGATAGAGGAAAAGCGAATAACGACTCTATGCCATGGACAGTTGCATCAACAAAGGATGAAGAGAGCGTTTGACAAAAAGGTCCGACCTCGCGTCTTCAGGAAAGGAGACCTTGTGCTCAAGAAGATACAATCATTTTTCACTGGCTCTCTGGGCAAATGGACTCCGAATTATGACGGCCCATATGTGGTCAAGAAAGCCTTCTCAAGCGGCGCCTTGAGACTCGCAACCATGGACGGAGAGGAATTTCCCTACCCCACGAATGTTGACGTAGTCAAGAAATACTTCGCCTAAACTAAACTAAAAAAAACATCTCGGTAGATTGAAAACCCGAAAGGGCTGTCCAGGCAAAAATTAGAGACATAAGCAAAAAAAGCATCCCGGTGGATTGGAAATCTCAAAGTACAATCCAAGCAAAAGTTAGGGATAATGGCAAGTAACTATGTTCAACAGGGGGAAATCCCCCAGCAGCAGTCATGCCATCCATCAGGAAAACTCCAGTCAAGGTCATCTTTGACGGAAGCTCAGGATGTCCAGAATTCAAAGTTGGTAAAAGGATAACGGTCGTTATGTTTCAATGTAGCCCTTTTCCCTTAAATTACCATTTTCTAACTTTGTAAATACTCCATGGAATCACACTTTTGGCTGATTTCCATCCTATAAATAAAATTTGAGCCCTTGTGCTTTTATTTACAATTCTTATTTGTTTTAGCTTTATAGAACGACATTTTAACATGATCAACGATTCTTGAAATAAAACAAAAATGAATTTACTTGTTAAACTTTTTATGGTTTTAAAATAAAGATGGCAATTTCTTTTTACTGTTGAACATCGATCGCTTCTCCATAAGTAATCGAGCTTCAAAGTACAAAATCAAAGTACTCCTTCTAAACCAGTGCACCTGAATGAAGGATCAGCTGTGTCAGAGACCATGTTTCATCTGACAACCCCGACAGAGTTCTCATCTCTTAAGTCCGACCAACGTAGCTCCCAACAGGGACTATCTCTCCTAAGCAAGGTAGAATTGCTACTTTAGGACTAGCGATACCTCTTCGTCCCCCGCGGTGGCCGAGTATCCAGTCGTGTTCATCTATTAGTCTGAATGTCGTGTCAGTTTTTTCAGCATATACATACATACATGATGCATTACTGATTTGCATTTATATTCATATTGCATCACTATCACTCTAGTCGGTCTTATCCCCTAGTGATAAAAGTCCTTTTGTCAATTCAGTTGTCAGTTCTTTCCTCGTCAGGAAGTGAATCATCTAAGCAATCTCTCTCTAGTTTATTTCTGGATTGAAGCCAGTCTTCGACCACTTTGATAACTTGAACCTCTGAAAAACCAGAGAACTCTCGACAAATATCACTCTTCACCATTGAAGATGATATCTTCGCTTTCCCGGATTAAGGAAAAATCCCCAGAGAAAGCCTCACAACCAAAGACTCTCAGCAACACATTGATTTTTCTCTCCAAGAGAGTCAATGATAATGAAGTCATCAACACCTAAAAATTGGATCACATCATATGGCATTTCTCCGAGAAGATCTCGAGAAAAGTATGATGTAATACCCCAAGCGAAAGCAGTCTCTCAAGAGACTCGTTTTCCCCCGGTAGAGTCAACAAATGGCGTCTCTAAATAGAGAAGTTATCACACCTCTACAACTCAGATGACTGGGTTCCCCAGCAACTCTGACATCAAATCTTTTTCCATCAAATGGCATCTCACCAGGAAAATTCGGTGAGAAGTTTGAGGAAGGCCGCTACGAACAGTGTCCCTTGTCAAGAAGTTTATTGACAAAAGAAACTGAGACCAGTTCCTTGGTAGGAAACCAGGATCGAGGGGAAGTTTATTTCAGCAACTAAGACCAGTTCCTTGGCTAGAGACCAGGATCGAGGGGAATTTTTATTTCAGAAAACTTAGACCATTTCCTTGGTAGGAAACCAGGATCGAGGGGAAGTTTATATCAAAAACTGAGGCCAGTTCCTTGGTAGGAAACCAGGATCGAGGGGAAGTTTATTTCAGAAACTGAGACCAGTTCCGTGGCTGAAAACCAGGATCGAGGGGAAGTTTTACCTTTTCTAAGCATCATTGCTTAGAAAAAGAAGATGAATGCGTAAGCTACCATTCATAACCACCATCAAAATTTTGGGTATTCCGATATTTAATCCTCTTGCACCCCGAATGCCTGAATACCTTCGCTATTCACACCTTCGGGTCCAAAAAGATTAAATAGAGGCATCTGTCATACCCCAAATTTTGACCACTAAGATTTCCCATCATTGTGCAAATCATCATCATAATATGGATGAACCATCATACCTCATCAAACTCCTCAGAGATGTTTAAGCATTCACCACAATCAAGGATTAGGGTTTCAAGCCTTCTCAGAGCCTTAGACAAAAGATCAATCAAGAAATGACGTGATCTTCAACTTGTCTAACCTCTCAAACATCCACAAAGGATCAAGACGACTCCCACATTAAGAATCAGGCACAAGGTTGCAGCATTCCAACTGGATTAAGCCTCAAGATCGCCAGTGTCACCAAATTAGGGTTTTGGTCGACCAGGGCCTCCTGATGGACATTTTCCTCTGGGCATGAGCCAATGCTTCAAAGTATAACTCAAGATACTCCAAGGGATCTCATAAACCCAATCATCCAGTCAATTTGACCTCAGGGGATGTATTTACCAAAAATCAGGAATTAGGGTTTCTTGACCTAATTCACCCCTAAGTTGACTTTTGGGACAAAACATGAGCCAATACCTCAAGACATGATTTGAGGGTCTCTAATAAACCACATTATCCATTTACAATAATGGATTGATCCAAGAAGCTTGATCAACAAGTTTCAAATTCATCAGAACCACAATTAGGGTTTCGCGGGAAAAGCCAACTGTATCTTTGACTTTTGACCCAGGCATGCTCCCAAACCTTGAGACATGATACAATACACCCTATAACACCTATGAAATCAATCCATCAAGTTTGATTTAGGTCAAGGACTTGATTTCAAAGAGGATCGCACAATTTGGAATTCATCTGACAAAAAGTCAACTGTGCACAAAAGTCAACTTTGACTTTTTGAGATTTTTCACAATTATGGTTCTTTGACCCTAAAATGATGTTAATGTGTGATTGGAATCATCATATATCAAGAAAAATAAGAAAAGTGGGATAACTTGTAAAAGGGGTAACCATAAAAAACTTAGAAATTTTCTAAGTTATGGAATAAAGTGGCTAGGGTACCAACTTTGGAGGATCATAACTCCTACACCACAAGGCCATTTTTCCCCATTCAAAGCTGGATTTTTAGCTCTCATGGCCGTCTACAAAAGCTTCAACTACACCTCATTCCAATTCATCATGGATTTTGAGTTGTGGAATGATCAAAATGGCTGAAAACATGAAATGTCACTTTTTCCAACACTTAGTGAAATTTTCACTAAGTCAGAATCTGTCTTGCTTTTTTTCCAAAAGTAGGGGGATTTTTCACTTGGATCCAAAAAGTATCAAGACCAACTATGATCGCACAAATGTTGTATCATATGAGGGCTTTCCAAAATGGCCAAGAACTCCATGAAACTCCACCTAAGCCATGAGATATGACCATGCCAATATGCCTTGCTGCAAACTGTCATGGCAAGGCAGATTTGGGGATTTTGCTCGATTTGCTCAAAATTTGCAAAGGGCAAGCAAATCTATCCATCTGAACACCTCAAGGGGGGACCAAGGAGGGGCAAACACTGATCCATTAGCCTCCCAAGTCCTTGGAACCAAAAGTAGCATGCCAAACCTAGAAATGCCTAAAGAGGGGACAAGACTCCAATTTTGGTTTGGAGCATTTAATGGATGCACCAAGGTGGCATGGACTGAGCCTTTTCCAACTGAATTCAGTCAAGACTTATCCAAGAACTTGGGAACCAGCAGCCTGTGCTCTAACCTCTAGTCAATGGCTAGAGGAGACTTGGATTCCCATTGATCAACATTGGCCAAACCTCTGCAGCAGTTGCCATTCACTATTACAGCCAAAACAAACTTTTTCTAATATAAATAGAGCTCATTTGTGCTCAGTTTAGTTACACCAAAGCACCACAACACTTGCTTTCCTCAAAATCTCTTTCTCTAGGCAAAAATGCCTTCTTTAGCAAGGTAACTCTGAGTTTTTGAGTTAGAGAGCAATTTCACCACAGCTCATGATCCAAACACATCCAATATATCATATCTAAGCTGTCCAAACTCCCATAAGTGACCTGTAACACCAAAATCTCAAAGTCCCCTCTCAAAACCTCAAAATTGGACTTTTGTGCATTTTTCAAGCCATGTCTTGATTCAGTCACTTTCCAAACCAGATAAAACCTCAAACACACTCCAAATATCATCCTTGAACTGTCCCAAATGGTTTCACACATCTGGAATATCATTTGAGAGAGTTGCCATTTTGGCCATTTTTGCCCCTTTTGCAAGAAAGGGCCAATTTCCATTCTTGAGGTTTCTAGCTGGTTCCAATCATCCTAAAAGCTTCTAAGGGATCATTTGAGGTTGTCCAAAGCATCAAAACATTTCTGGAACAAAGCACTTGGTAGATAGCTCAAAAGCTCCAAAAAGAGGTAAGCATCACAACTTGAACTCTCTGAAATATGCCTTGCTTTGAAGTCCACTGATCATGCATCTCTTATACATGTTATATATGTTGTGTTTGCACCAATTTATCATGTAATTCATACCTGTACCAAGAGGTAGCACAAAAAATGTAAACCATGGCCTATTTCAAAACCACAATCGGGTTTTGAGGAGGATTTATTTTCAGGAAAAACCACCACCACCATTGGATTCCTTAGGAAATTCTAGGCCAGATACATATAAATTTTGCTCCATCCATGGAGAAATGAGAAAGTTATGGCCTTCACGTTTCTAGCCAAAATCTTGCCTTGCCTTGCCTTGTGTCAGGCCAAAAACAAGGCAAGCCTTGTATATTTGTGGTTGTGTTTCAATACACGGATGTATCACCACCCCAGTGGTAAGGTGCGCATGCTATACACAAGAGGTCTGGGGTTCGAATCCCCCTCGCCCCAGACCCTCTTTTTGCTATTTTTTCCACTTTTTACTATTTTTCATATTATTTCTTAATGATTTGAAAAATTAATAACTTCCTCAATTTTATTTATTTTTTATTGGTTCTTTTTGCAACAAATCACAAAAATATTGAAATATTTTATTCCACAAAAAATCAAATTTATATTATTTATTTAATATAGTTGGTATTTTTGTGAATAAATTCATTTTTAATTGTTTTTAAACATTTAAAAGTGAATATTTATTTTGAAAATCAAAACCAAATGAGTTCTAAATCATCTTGTGATCAAAACCTCATTTTTCAAACCTTAAACAAAAATCACAAGCGGTTTATTCAAATCTATTTGGTATTTTTATCATTTTATTGATTTTCTTTAAATATTTACTTTTAAAGAAAAAAAAATTAGGGTTTCTTTGATTTTCACCCTCACAAATATTTTTTAAAATAAACTTTTGGCCTCTAATAGAGTGTAAGACCCAATCCCGCTTTGAATCCAAAATAGTTTGGGCCTCAGTTATTGTATAAGTCCCAACACAATTTCAAAAATCTTGGTGCGATCGCCATTTTTCAAACAACTTAATGGGCCTCTCCTTGAGCTGTAAGACCCCACCACTTGTACAAAAATAACTTAGTGGGCCTCTATTAGAGTGTAAGACCCAACCCCTTTGTAAATAAACCACTTTTTGGGCCTCAGTCATTGTATAAGTCCCACTGTATTTTAAAAAATAACGGTGCGATCATCGTTAAACCTTGGGCCTACCCTCGTGTTATAAGCCCCGTTCCTTTTCTTTAAACACCTTTGGGCCTCTTGAGAGAGTGTAAGACCCATCCCTTTGTACAGAAAACCTTTTTGGGCCTTAGTCACTTGTATAAGTCCCTGTACAAATTCAAAAGAACAGTGCAATCACTGATAAAAACTTGGGCCTCTCCTTGAGCTGTAAGCCCCAATAATCTTTTCAAAGCACTTTCTCCTTTGATTTTGAATTCAAATATATGTTGTTATCAAAACTTTCTTTGTTGAGCAACTAACCAAACAACATGGAAGCTCTACAACGGGTAAGTGTATATCCGCTTTCATTTACCGCTTTCATATGTATATAACTGTATTGTGGGGCTGTTTCACTGTAAGTCTTCTTTCACAAACTTTTATATATTTGTCCAATATCCACTGTGTAATAATAGTATAGTTATTTAGAGTTTTCCCTGGTAACTACGTCTAGCACTAGGTAAAGCCCTGTTGGTCACTCTTAAATACAAACAAAACTAGATCCCCATAGGATTTCCAGATACAGTCTTCCCTCCTCTTGGGGTTAAACAATATGGAGACGTGAAAGGCAGCATTCTCGGTGAACCCTTTCTCAGACTGTCACCCTTAGACATTGTCAAAGAAACTCTAACTCCCCAGAGATGATCTTTTCTCCGTGAATGGCATCTCTTGAGTTTCTTCCAAATTCTCTGACTTTCCTGGCTTGATCTGTTCTTGATGAATAGCATGCCTTGAATTTATCGGGGTTTGGGGACCCACAGGCTTCCTAAAAGCATCCCCGCCTCCTCTTGGGCGTTGAACAAGGACCCGCCGGCTTCTTAGAAGTTCTCATGCCTTCTCTTGGGCTTAATACAAGGACCCTGACGACCTCTTAAAGGTATAAGACAGAACTTAGTCGTCCTTCGCTAGAGCAGTCTTTCCCGCGTCAAAACTCCGGCCATTGTAGGGTTGATACTCATCCCTTAATGCCGGTGCCTCCTTTTGGGCATTCTACAAAAGATAAAACTCTAGACTCTGACAGTTTAAGACCCTTGAGTCTCAAATACATTCTCAAGATCCTTTCAAACATAGGAAGAAACCCCGGTCTCTCTCATGAGAGTTCCCCACACTTGGACCCGCTTCAGGATCTCCAGAATCCGCAGCGGTAAGACAGCCTCCTCTTGGGCTTTGCACAAATGATTCTCCCCAGCGGAGCTAACCTTTTCAGACTCTCTTGTTGAGTCAAACGCCTTTTAGCCTCCGTCTTGGGATTTGTACAAGACATATAAAAACACTGTTTTATTGAGTATAAAAGACTCTCTTGTTGAGTCAATCATCTTTTTCAGACTCTCTTGTTGAGTCAATCACCTGTCAAACAGACTCTCTTGTTGAGTCCACCTTTCTAGCCTCCGTCTTGGGCTACGTACAAGACACATAATCACTCTCTTGTTGAGTATAAAAGACTCTCTTGTTGAGTCAACCACTTTTAGCCTCCGTCTTGGGCTTTGTACAAGACATATAAATCCCTCTCTTTTTTAGTATAAAAGACTCTCTTGTTGAGTCAATACCTTTTTAGCCTCCATATCGGGCTTCGTACGAGATAGAAAATCACTCTCTTGTTGAGTATAAAAGACTCTCTTGTTGAGTCAATCCATTTTTAGCCTCCGTCTTGGGCTTTGTACAAGACATATAAAACACTCTCTTGTTGAGTATAAAAGACTCTCTTGTTGAGTCAATCTCCTTTTAGCCTCAATCTCGGGCTTCGTATGAGACGAAAAATCACTCTCTTGTTGAGTATAAAAGACTCTCTTGTTGAGTCAAACAACCTTCAGATTCTCTTGTTGAGTCAATCACCTTCAGACTCTCTTGTTGAGTCAATCACCCGTTCAAGACTCTCTTGTGGAGTTAACTCTTTTTAGCCTCCATCTTGGGCTTTATACAAGATACATTCTCCCCAGTGGAGTCAAAATTCCTTTTAGCCTCAATCTTGGGCTTTGTACAAGACAGAAATAAATTTTCCTCTGAAAAGTCAAACGTCCCGCCTCCTCTTAGGCTTTTTATAAGGAAAACCCCGGTTGAGCCAATCAACCTTTTAGCATCAAATTTGTGCCTTGCTCACAGCATACAAACATCAACAACTCCTCTTTACAGATGAAAAACTCTCTCTCTAACCCTTTAGCTTCACATCTTGGGCTTTGAACAAGATACAAACCACCTTTAGCTACACGTCCTGGGCTTTGAACAAGATACCAAAACAACTTTTTCCTCCCATAGAATAGGAGGAACTACGATTGCTCTGATTTCCCTGTTTCGTTAAACGGAAATACGTAGGCATAAGATTACAAAAATCTTAGCGAGCATACTAATCAAAGACCCAAATCCAGTACCCCCATATATCAACCCAAAAGCACCAAGTCCTAACATCTTACCAAAAACCTCGCAAATGATCTAGATATTCTGATTTTAAAAAAATAAACCGAAGAGGGACCCACATCATAATCGCATCTGTAACCTAACAGACCGCTGTTCAAACTCAGTATGCAAGCAGGGTTAATTGGAGAGATCTATTTCCCTTACTTAATCAGCTCAATAGGATAAAAAATGAATCGAACTGTAGTACCCAAGCGATCGTGACTCAGGACCACAAAAATCGCGCTACAGGAGGAATCAGTTGACAAAAACCCTAATTTGGTGACACTAGGTGTTTCGAAGCTCATTACACTTGGAATGTTGCAACTTTGGGCTTGATTCTTGATGTGGGAGTCCTCTTGATCCTCTATGGGTGTTTGAGAGGTTAGACAAGTTGAAGATCATGTCATTTCTTGATTGATCTTTTGTCCAAATGCTCTGAGAGGGGTTGAAACCCAAATTCTTGATGATAGTGAATGCTCAACAATCCTTGAGGAGATTGATGAGGCGTGATGGTACATCAATATTATGGTGATGAATGTCACAATGATGGGAAATATTATAGTCAAAATTTGGGGTATGACAGGACCCAAAGGCCTCCTAAAGGCATAGGATAGAAATTATTCATCTTTACTAGTTCAAACATCAGGAGAGTCAAGAATTCCAAAACATCGGACCATTATAGGGTTGATCTTTAAACCCTCAGCCTCCTCTTGGGCATCATACAAAGACCCCTCTCAACAACAGAGCCTACCACTTCTTGAGAGACTTGGACAGTCACAGCCTCGTCTTGGGTTTCATTTAATTAGACTTGGAAAGTCTCATCTCCTCTTAAATCTCACCCAGAGACCCTTAAGTTTCCTAAAAGCACAGGAAAAATCCTTATCATTTCATCAATATGCTAATCTCCAACAGAGTTGAAATCTCAATAGGTTTTCAAACTAAACTTTTAAACTCCTCTGACCCCCAACAAGGTTTAAACTTTTACCTTTAATATCCCCAACTAGGGTCAATAAACCAACACCAAGTCCTTAGAAGAATCAGAGCCTCATGGCCTCTGATTCTTCAACTCTTCCCTGATTCTCAGCAAGAGTAAATCATTTGGATTCCTCAATACCATCTAGACCTGCTTCTGGATTTCCATAAATCCTCAGCAAGAGATAGTCTCCTCTTAGGCTTCATATAAGAACTTCCTCAGTTAGCCTCAATCTTGGGCTTTGTACAAGACAAATAAAACCCTCCCCAGTGGAGTCAGTTTCTTTTAGCTTCAACCTTGGGCTTTAATCAAGGCACACAAAAATCAACATCCCCTCAGATGAGACCATGATTCCTCTCTGGTTTCTTCTATACATCACATATAAAAAAAACAATCAAAACCTTTTTCCAGATAATTGTTGTAAGTGGCATACTTGTTGATTCAAAATCCAAGCTGGAGTCCCTCCTTTATCCTGGCTAAAATCTCTCTTTCATCTAACAGCTGTAAATGGAAAGCCTCTGGATTCCTCACATCCAATCCAATGTCCCTCTCTTAGCATGAAAGATTCATAAAGGAAAAAGTGGCATTGCTCTACACTGAGTTAAAGCTTTCTCCTTTCATGACATCACCCTTATAAAGGAAATTGTGGCATTGCTGGATTCATATATCCCAGTTAAAGTAATTTCCCTTATAACCAATTTCTCAATATTTGTGATGAATAGGTGAGATATCTCCCTTTAGAGATGATAATTTCTCTCTCAGTCACCCTTTTAGCTTCAATCTTGGGCTTTGAACAAGACACAAATACTCTGATAGCTTCAATCTTGGGCTTTAAACAAGACACAAAAACTCAGATAGCTTCAATCTTGGGCTTTAAACAAGACACCAAATACCTTTCCTCCCATAGAAATAGGAGGAACTACGATTGCTCTGATTTCCCAGTTTTCTTTACAGGAATACGTAGGCATAAGATTACGAAATATTAGCGATCACTCAAATAAAAAACTTTAGGTCCAGTACCTTCCCAAAAACAACGGAAAACCTGAAAACCACATAAATATTCTCTCAAATCTCCCAAAGGAGAAACTTTCCCAAGCCACAAAAGATAAACATAAGAAAGCATTTTAAGAGACCAGAGAAATACATGCAATAAAAGATTCCTATGGATTACCATAGATACACTGGGTGTTAATAGCTTCCCTTTGTATAACCAGACCCCGTTCCCCGATCTCTTAGCATTTGTTAAAGAAAACATTTGCATGCAAGGTTAGTTTTAGATACCTTCCCTTTCCTTTCCAGCTTCATAGGATAAATAAGAAATCAGAAAGTAGCACCCAAATTCCATTGCGGTAAGGTGGTCGCGCCACCGACAAAAATCGCACGCTATAGTTACAACCAAAGCATAAGGATAAATGTGACAACATTAAGGGTAAAGACTTAACAAAGTCATGAACCAAGCAAGGTAACTACCTAATATGTTCAAAGGCTCAAGGACGTTGAGCATCAACATGGCGACAACCAAAGTAAGTTCAATCAAACAAAGATGTTACAACATCTAAGCAAACATGAGATATAGTTCTAACAAGACTAAAGTATCATGGATGAGAGCTCAAGTACTTGATTAAGGCAAGCATGCTTTAGGGTTTACTAACACCACTTAATCATGAATACAAGACAAAGGAAGATAAGTTGTAACATCACTTAATCATGAATACAAGTTAACATTTCAAAGCATGAATAAGTTATTACAACACTTAAACATGGTAAGGTTCAAATTCAAGTTAACATGTGAAAGTTATGACAACACTAAAACATGGATAAATCAAAGATATACAATTGGCATGTATAAGTTAATACTTTACTTAAACATGGATGAAAAACAAAGCTCAAGTTCAATAAGTAAAGGTTATAACACTACCTAAGCATGAATGAAGTTCAAAGATGAAGTGAAGCATACATGGATAAGTTAAAACATTACTTATCATGGGTATAATTTGAAAACAAGTGAATGGTGACAACCCTACATAATTGAGCAAGAATGACATGTTTATGACAATAACATGTGGATGAATATGCAAGCATACAAACGATGGCATGTGAGAATGCTTAGAGATGGCATATTGAAAGTTCAAACATTGTGTGAACAAGTTAAGACATTACTTGAACATTTAGGCATGGTTATAAGATGGACATGTTGATGCAAGTAGGTAACAACCTAAACATGCATATTAGGGTTCAAACATGGTGGAAACTTCACAAAGATCCACATATACAAGCATGTGTTCAAAGTCAATTTCAAGGTAAAAACCTAAGGTTTTCAGGATACCTAAACATGGTATGACTTAAATTAGGGTATATGTATACCCCAAACTCACATGAACATGGAGAGAATCACATGTTTGAAGCAAAATGACCAAACAAAAGTTCATGTCATGGTTTGGGGTTCAACATACATCTTATGTAAGCATATACTTGAAATAAGCATCAAAATCAAGTTGAAACAAAGATGGTGAGTTTTCACCATCACTCAAGGTTCTCATAAATTGTACATGGGTCAAATATGTCCGCATGTGTAAAGAAAAAACAAAAGAATTAAGCAAAGAAGTCAAAATGGTCCTAAGAAAACCTAAAAAAGTCACTTACTTAAAACATGAATAAGTGCTACAAAAATGATCATTTTTGGAGAACAAATTATACCACATGAAAGTAGACATCAACATGAGTCTATAGCAAAAAGAAGAGGTCAAAAAGGTTAAGGGGTGAGTAAGTTATGAGGTTTCTAAATTGTGAAAAAACTTGAGAAAACTAGGTCCTAAAAATAAGGGAAGTGGTCCTAGAGGGCGTTGAACTAAGGTTTTTTCGCCTAAAGCTCAAAATCTGAACCAACCCAACTATGCACGCATTGTGATAGTATGATGAAGGTTGGATATTATATGTGTTATTTTCTTCCTAAATCAGAAAAATAAAATGAAACTGGAGCGAGGAGGATTCGTACCCCAGTTTCAAGGGTGGTGGGCATGGAAAACGCGTGTGTTGAACCACTGGGGTGGTGGTACATCCATTGTATCATCCCACCCCATTAAAACATAAACCTAAACATGTCTTATAACCAGACCAAGAGGGAAGCGCCATGGCTAGCTGGGCAAGGTCATCAATATGACTATTTGCAAGAACAAGCATATCTCCCGCTATACTTCATGAAATGTAATGAAATAAAAAAGGAAATTGTGTGTTTTTTCACAAGGATCATGATTGTCCAGATGGTTTTGTCTTAAAATGATTGTATTTGAAAAAATGATAGTAACACTCAAAAGGCACAAATTTACAACTTCAATGGTGCAGCCTTACACAGTCGTGGATAATGGCAATAAATGGATCAAACATGTCAAATATACCATAATAAACATATCCAAACTCAGTGTACTTCAAAACATGACATGTTTCAAAGAGTTTAATTTTCAAGAAAATTTAGCTCTTGAAGTCTGTCATAATCTGAAACTTGACCTCCCCCTTTTTGCCTTTTGCATAAGCATGTGCATTCGCATCGTTGGCATATGCACTCGTACTTTTTTCTCTTTGTTTCTTGCTGCAGGATTTTTCATGTTTTTAAGCCCGATTGATCCCATCCTCACAAGGTCATCACACCATCAAAACAAGCTCAAGATATTGGTTTCCAGGCCTATTCATCAAAACAAGAGGTAGGGAATCGAAATCGGGACTTCAACACTTGTTCCTGAGCAATCTGGGCAAATTTTGCCTAGAGTAACCGGTTACTCAATATAGGATAACCGGTTACTCAGTACAAATTTGCAATTTCTGCTGCATTTTTGGGACAGCAACCCTGCACTCTCTTTGTTTTGGGATTCTACATTGTTTTAGCAGCATGTGGAACATTCTAGACTCTTCAAGTGATTCATTTGCATTTACTACAATGTTTCCTTTCCATGCAAGACTACCATGCACCTTACTTCCATAAATTGTGAACCTCTGGATTTGAAGCTTACATTGAGATTGCTATCGAGTTAACTTCCTAACTAACCGAGTTAACCGCTTGACTCGGCGAGTCAAGTGTTACTAACTCCTAGCCTAATTCCAAACCACCTAAAGCTAACTCCTAGCCTAATTCCAAACCTCTCACACTCCAAACCAAAACTCTATATAAACAAACCTTCAATCATTTTTTCAAGGATCCACAGATCCTCAACAATTCTCAACCATTTCACACATTTCACTCTCAATTCTCTCACATTCTCTCTGAATTTTTCTGCAACTTCTTCATCTTCATCTACATTTTCTTCCCAAACCTCACTATAGCTCTTCACCATTGAAGAATAATCACTTTTCACATTGAAAGTGATTATTTCTTGAGCTTAACCTTCATCATCTTGCTATTATACTTGAGTTTATGGAGTTCTATTAGCTTTTGGATTCATCTCAAGTGTTTGCTTCAAGATTCAACGGTTCAAATTCGTATTTCGGAGTTGCGTCGCAATTTGCTTGGTTTTGATATGTTTCAGCTACGATTGAAGATTCCTCTAGTTTTCTTTGATCACCTTCATCAAGAATTCTTTGCAACAATTACCAAGCCAATCCTTCGGCTTGTAGGTTGGTAGATCTCACTCATTTTACTGTTTCAAACGTTTTTGTATCATTCGCGATGTAGTTCGATGCTTTTCTTGTGTGTGAATTGATTATGTCATTGCATGATCCATGATCTTGATGTGATAATTGATTCCATTGCTGGCTTTTTTGCCGTTATTAAGTTTGATTTTTGTGCACAAATTCATACCCTAGCATGTGGTAATTTGAACAAGTGATTTGGATGCTTTAAGTGTGACGCCCCCAATCTACACCCCCAATTAACATGCATTTAAAGCAATAAAAGAAAATTCAAAATTTCGTCAGAGTATAATTGAATCACGGCATAGACGGGAGAATCACATCAATTTGAAACAAAACATAGCATACAACACCTGCCCATGAAGATATGCAACAGTGGGGTAGCAATCATACAGAGGAAACTCAGTTCCTTACACCCACTTCTCAGAAATTAGAATTAAAGCGGAAAATCTAAAATCTGAATAGCATATATACATATATACATATAAACATGGCTACCATACATCAAGTTATACATGTACAACTAAAATATATCGTCAGATATACAAAATAATCACAACGGTCACCCTAGCTACCCGTGTCACATATCAGAGCCGACCGACAAAAGAATGAAGACGCAAAGCTTCACAAAAAGAATACCTCCAGCAACTCTAATCTGCAACGCCTCATAGAGCGTTATAAAACAGCAGAAGGGTGAGAAAAACAACCATAATATAATTGCATTAAATTATATATTAACACAAACGTACACCAGTAAACACATTTCTCACCACCGTTGCACCATAATTTCTCATAGATCAAACATAACGTAATACATCACAATTCTCAAGCATTAATACCACTACACGTCAAACATACAAACATACACGTAATCACCAACACAATCACACATATTCCATCCCATCAATCACATTCACAATTACATGCACAATTAATTCATGATTTATGCAAATGCACAGAGACTGACACCACAACTCTATGCACATGCCATGCGGTACCGACTTCCATTGTCACGTCACTAGTTCACTCAGGAACTATTGGAACCATCGCTCGTTACTGAGAATCTCAAGTAACTCCCCGTCGGGCCTACGATGTTCACCCGTCGCTTTAAGTCCTCAGGCATCGCCTCATATTTTTGAGGCACACGACGTTATGGATTGCTTTAAGTCCTATCCAAGGCATACAATCCGATCGCTTTAGGTCCCATCATGGGCACACGATCGTCTATAACCATCGCTTTAAGTCCTCAGGCATTGCCTCATATTTTCGAGGCACACGATGTTATAGCGGATTCCCTCTGGAACCAAACCGTCACTCAGGACGTTCCAACAATGCATATCATGATGCTTGGCATACAATGACTTATGACATTCACATTGCATACATATATACATCCATAATCATGCATATATCATTAAAACATTACACCTTTCATTTACTTGCTTTCGACCACAAATCATCACCGCAACAACACATAAGTCATACTACATTCAAGGCAACAACATACGGCATAATACACGTCAATTACACACCGTTAAAACTACAAAAGTCGAGAATCGACACTATTCACATTTCCCGATACAATTTAATCGACTAACAATTTCCAAAACACCGTAATCATAAAGTACAGCTCAATACCTTTCCAACGACACCAAGAATGCAAAAATCGGATAATCGAAACAAAAGTTACGGACGAAACCGAAAATGACATTTCCAAAAATCACATTTTCCCCATCCTCCTGTCCGTACGTGTATCACCCATGTTCATACGCGTATGGACAGAACCAATTTCTCTTCACAAAATCACGTTTTCAAAAATCATACGCGTATGCCCATTGCCCTTACGCGTATCACCAGAGGGCCGGTAAAACATGCATTTCATACGCGTATTGGCCCAGGAACAGGCCAATGATACGCGTAACGCCTAGGCTCATACGCGTATTGGCAAGTCCCTTACGCGTATGGCCAGGACAGATCCAGAAAAATTCTGCAGAACAATTTTCTGTGTTTTCAACCCAAATTCAACCAATTCATCACCTAAAACTCAGAAAATCACCAAATAGAAGTGTAATAACACCTCACAAACATGTATAGACAATCATTAACATAATCCACAAGAATTTAGACACATTTATTTCCATTTCTAATCAATTTTTACCAAATAGGGTTTACACTAAATTTTCTCCAATTCAATCCAAAATAACAATAAACACACATACATAATCATATACAATCATACAATAATCGAGTTTCGCACCCTTACCCGATTTAATCGATTCTAGAACTTGCTCTTGATGATTTTTCCACACTTTCTTCAATTTTCTCTCTTCTCCTCTTTTCTTCTCTTTTCCCTTCTTTCTTCTTTCTTTCTCTCTATTTTTCTTTCTTTCCCTTTTCTATTTTCTATTTTTCTTTTCTTACTAACTTATCAAAAATAAATGTGAAAAGACCAAAATACCCCTACACTCAATTATCGCGCAAATGTTCCCAAAACGCGATAAAATATATTCACGACTAAAAATAACATATTTTCACACAAAAGTCGGAAATAAAATAAAATAATAATAAAATAATGGGTTAAATATACAATACCCCCCTGCAATGTTAGTGATTTCTCATTTTAGCCCATAGTAAAGTTTTTTTTTTAAAAACCCCCTCATCTTATTTAGATTCCCTCATTTAGGCCCCTGGCTGCCACATGACAGCAAATATTCCTTTCTATTGCTTGCGTGGCAGCCACGTGGCATTTTTAATATTATTTTATTATGTTATTATTATTTTATTATTTTTTTTATTTTTTTTATTTTTTTTATTTTTTTTATTTTTTTTTATTTTTTTTATTTTTTTTATTTTTTTTATTTTTTTTTATTTTTTTTTTTATTTTTTTTTTATTTTTTTAAATTTTTTTAAAATTTTTTTATTTTTTTTAATTTTTTTTTTACTTTTTTGTTTTATTTTGTTTTATTTGTTTTATTTGTTTTATTTTTTTTTATTATAATTTTTATAATTTTTTTTTCTTTTTTTAATTTCTTTTTCGTTTTTATTTATATATTTTTTATTTTTTATTTTTTTTTATTTTTCGTTTTTGGACCTAATTTTTATTTTTAATTCTATTTTAAACAAATTTTTATTTTAAAAATTACACTAGTGCAGAAAAGACTTTTTACATCGGGCGAAAAACACATTTTACATCAGTTCTGGGTCCGATGTAAAGCCAAGCGATGTAGTAAATCAAAGACATTTTACATCGGGCCATAGTCCGATGTGAAAAATACATCTACTACATCGGTTGACTATTAAGTCTGATGTGAAATACATCTACTACATCGGTTGACTATTAAGTCCGATGTAAAATGTATGTTTTTACATCGGTTGCCTTTCTGGCCCGATGTAAAATGTATGTTTTTACATCGGTTGCCTTTCTGGCCAGATGTAAAATGTTTTTTTTTACATCAGTTTCCTTTCTGGCCCGATGTAAAATGTATGCTATCTTTCTTAAAATGTATGTTTTTAATTCGGTTGCAAGGCGAAAAAGAAATAAAAAAAAAAGAAAAAAATTTATAAAAATTATAATAAAAACAAATAAAACAAATAAAACAAAATAAAAAAAATTTAAAAAAAAATTTAAAAAAAAAAAATAAAAATAAAATAAATAAAATAAATAAATAAAATAAAAAATAAAATAAAATAAAATAAAATAATATTAAAAATGCCACCTGGCTGCCACGCAAGCAAAGAGAAAGGAATCTTTGCTGCCATGTGGCAGCCAGGGGGCTAAGTGAGGGAATCTGGATATTAAGAGGGGGTGTTTAAAAAAAAAATTTTACAGGGGCTAAAATGAGAATTCGCTAACATTGCAGGGGGGTTTTGTATATTTAACCCTAAAATAATCAAAAGACTCAATAAAACTAAAATTGGCAAAACTGGGGCGTTACATTAAGTGCTTTTTCAAAAGCTATTTTTGCCACTGTTACAGTGGTAACCGGTTACGCAATATAGGATAACCGGTTACTCTGCACAAATTTCACCAGATTTGCCTTTTTTCAAGCAAGTAAGCAGTTACTCACTCTAGAGTAATCGGTTACCAGTGTAACAAAGTGTCATTTTTTTGTGTTTTTCAAGCTCATTTCCATGCATTCTTATTCTAACTTCCATGGATTGATATGATTGATTTTTATGGATGTTCTAGGTGCTGTTTTACTTCAGTTTAAAGCATGATTGTGTTTTTTTCGATGCTCGATCTTTCGATTTCATAATTGTGCAAATTTTAGCATTGCATGAACATGATCATTTTTTGCACTTTCTTTGATCACATGCATGATTTGTAATGCATACTAAATTTCATTTGGTACTGTTTTGCACTTTCATTCATGTTTGATTTAGGTTTATTCTTCAAAGGATAAGCTTAATCTTGTACCATCAATAATGCACCCTTTGCTTTAATGATTTTTCATTAATTTGAAAAATTGTTAGCATATTCCTCCCTTTGATTAATTAATCTAAACTTTGTTTCAATTATTTGATCTCCCCTCTTCGCTTCTCTCTCTAGGATTCTTTAGAGCTTGGTTCTCTTTATCCCCTGCTGAGTTGGAGTTTCGCGCGACACTGGAGCACTATACAACTTGGAGCTGTTATGATGTCTATTTCAACTTCTGCACTACACCCTGTGTGTTAGAGAAGGATTGAGAATGGAGAATTCCTACTCTCATTCTGACTACTTCAGGTAGGGGACGAATGACCCTGTGCCTGGCTTAGTCTCCTCTATCCCCAGGCGGTAGTGTATCTCCTTCCCTAGTCGAGTCGATCCTTGATCACTCTTGCTCTTTCAATCTCTCTTTTGATCAATCACCATCCTCTTGGTTAAAGATCATTGTCTTGGGTTAGCACCCATCTCTTGCCTCATTTTTTCTTTTCTTGTGGTCAATCATTGTTTTTTATTCCCCAAAAAAGTATCAACCCCTTTTCTCCGGTTAATCACAGTCTTTCTGTTAAAATCGAATCCCCAGGAGTTCGCAACCTTCCCTTGGTTCTTCTTCCTTTGTTTGGTTAACCACTGCCTGTCAGTTAAAACACCAATTGGCACTTCTTCTCAGTTAACCATAGTCTATCTGTTAACATACTGAGTTTCCTCTTGGGTTAATCACCTTCTATTGGTTAATCACCCAATTTTTTTTCAATTAATCACAGCCTGTCTATTAAAACACTGAACCCCTGTCGAGTTAATCACCTTCTCTTGATTAATCACTCGTTTTCTTTTCGGTCAATCACAGTTTTTCTGTTCAAACTGAATCCTCAGCGGTTAGCAACCTCTTTTGGTTCATTACCCTTTTCCATTGGTCAAGTACCGTTTGTTCGGTCAGTAACAACATCCCCAGTGGGTCACAACCTTTGCTTGGTTCCACACCCGTCCTTTGGGTCACAACCTTTGCTTGGTTCTACACCCGTTCTTTTGGTTGATCACAGTTTATCTGTTAAAACCTTTCTCTCCCCCAGAGTTGCAACCTTTGCTTTTCTCGGTCAATCACTGTTTATCAGTAATATACCAAAATCCCTTCAGAGTCAAACACCTTCTCTTGGTTCAGTACTCTATCTTTTTGGTTCATCGCAGCCTGCCTGTTGACACCGATTCCTTTATCCCCACCAGAGTCTTAATCTCTTTTTCTTCGGTTAACCATTGTCAGTCAGTTAACATACCGAACCCTTTCTTTTGTTCCCCAGTAGGGTCGTTATCCCTTTGATTCCCAACACTTTCTTTGTTCTCTTACCTCCCCAGTGGAGTCTCTGTTATCCTTTTGCTCTTGCATTTCTTAGTTTCTACACCATTCTTGCGCATTATTCTCATCAATATCTATTCCTTTCCTTTGAACTCCTTTCTTGGTTTTGACACCATTTCGTTGGAATCCACAGTGGAGTCTCCTTCTTTCTATTTCTCTTGGTTTTGACACCACCTTTCTCTTTATTTTTCCTTTTCCGTCTTAGTTCCCCGAACTACGGAAGCTCTGATTCTGCATTCATTCGAATGTTAGACACGTAGGCACGAGATTGCGATGATCTTGGCGAGCACCCTTCCACCTTCTTCCATTCCTTTCTTGTCCTTGGTTCCATGAACTACGGCGCTCTGATTTCCTCATTGCACTATAAGGGTACGTAGGCACGAGGGCCCCAATCCTCCGCGAGCACTTTCTTTCCTCTCTTTCTTTCTTTTCTTCTCTCTCTCCTCTTTTATTTTAGCTAGATGCCTTTAGATAGATAACCCATCCAAGCCTAGAAGCAAGCGAAATGGTTCCCGTCAAGTACGACAGATGGTTAAGGTGCTAGTACCTTCATTTCGCATAACTGACCCCCATTCCCGTTTCTCTTCCCCTTGGGTTTTATCGATATTTTCCCTGTCCTTTGGTACTAAATAAAGTTCAGTGGCGACTCTGGGTTATCTTTGAATGTGCGATTCACTAAGGTATAAACCAACCATCTTCAAAGTCCAAACTGAAACTTCCAAGATAGTTGTTCCAGACATGTTTGAATGATTGGAAATTCTTCAATATGCTCCCAATGATCTTTCAAAGTGCTTGGAATCAACAGAAATCAACTATTCCAGAATATGCTCACCTTCTTGCAAAATGATGAATATGATGATTTTGATCTTTTGTGAAAATGGACACAAAGTTGGGAAATGAAGTTATGGACACCTCAAAGTGGTGAAATGTGGTCAAAATGCAATTCTGAAATGGAAGATGCAGAAAGTCAGTGATTCTTTGGATTGAAGGTTGATTTTTGGATTTCTGAGTTTTTAGATGGTTGGGATGGCTTGGACACTCTTATAATGCATTTTGTGGTTTGTGTGAGTGGTTAGATTGAAGGTTTTATGGCTGGAAGTAGTTTTGAGGTAGTTTTTGCAAGTTGGAGATTCTTGGTTTTCAAGTAATGACTTGAAAAACCAGTTCTGGTATATGAAGGCTATGATGCTTTTTGAGGTGTGTTTTTGTTGTGTTTTGAGGTAAGAATCAACCTTTATTTATAGGGTAAGAGTGGAGGAAGTGATTATGCAAATTTGAAGTGTTTTGGTTGCTTAGTCTAGTTGAAATCCAAAGAATTGTTGGTTTGATCTCAACTTGGCAAGTACAATGGTTCTCATGGTTCCAATGTCAAGTAAAAGCATATCTTGAGTGTTGGAATCTCCTTTTGAGTTTGCTTCTGCAGATGGAATTGGTTTGAGTTTCAAGGCAAAAGGTTTGTGCTTAAAGTCACTTTTCAAGAGAAGCATTGTGAACTTTATGGCAAAAACATCCCAAAGTGGCATGAAATTTGAATTTGATGCTCAAATCTTATGTGTAGTGCTTCAAACTTTGTGCAAACTTCTGATTAGTGGTGTATTTGGAAGCAACATGGCCTGAAAATCAAGATCATGCAGTTTTGGAATGGTTTTGCAACAAGTTCATCATGTTCATGACCTTAAAATTCAAGTTACAAGACCTCAACTTTAAGGCTTCAAATCTCCTAGCTCATAAATGGGATTGGGGAATTCTTGTACTTTTTGAAAAGCCCCAAACATGCTCTAAGACTTTCATGTTTAACAAAAATCCTGAATCTAAAGGGATCATAATGAAAACTAGCCTCAAAGATTGATGTTTCAAAAGATCAAAAGCTGCCTTGAAAAATTACTAAGTGTCCAAAGATTTCTTCAAACTTTGAAACCTCATAACTCAAAATCCATACATTTTTTTAGGTTTCCACCTCTCATACAAAGTTGTGGTATATTGTAAGGGCTTTAATTTGAGCTTTGGATCACACAAAATGGCTGTGTAGATTGGGAGTTATGATCTTTCAAAGTTGGCCTCAAAATTAGGGTTTTTTCCATACTTAGAAAATTTTCAAGTTTCTTATCTTTGCCCCTTTTGCAAGCAACCTCCCAAATCTTGTTTTTTCATGCTCAAACTCATTGATAAAACATGTCTTGATTAAATTTGGCTTGATGACTTCAATTTGGACCAAAAAACCTAAAAGTCAAAGGGTTAACTTTGTCAGATGAAGCTTGTGTTATCAAATGAATTCAACTGTGTGATCTTCAATGATCTTGAATTCTTGAATCTTTCAAACATCATGGATGGACTCCAAGGATGTATTTGAGTGTCTTGGATCATGTCCCAGGGCTTGGGATCATGCTTTGATCAAAAGTCAATGCACAGTTGAGTTTTTCCTGATGAAACCCTAATTGGTGAACAGATTAACTTGGGCTTCATAGAACTTGTAATGAGACCATCTTCCACTTGATTCTTGACAAGGAGAAGCCTCTTGAGTGTATGTAATCTTGATGGGTTGATGACCATTTCAAAACATTGACTGATCATATTAGGATTCCCTTGATTTCCTTGAGCAAAAACCCTAATTTCAGACAAAACCAAACAAGAAACATCTTGAACAATGGTTAGGGTTAGCAATGCAATACTTGATGCTCGTCAAAATTTGGGGTATGACATAACCTTTTGTACATTTTTTACTATTAGTTGTCTTATCTACTTAAGTTGTTTATTGTTGATTGGGAAAGTTTTAACCTATGGGTGAGAATGAGAATGCGAGATGTTTTTGGGAGTTTTTTGTTTTATGAAGGGTATGGGGGACCTAAGGGGTTTAATTTAAAAGTGTGCTCGCTAAGATTTCACAATCTTATGCCTACGTATTCTAAAAAAAGAGACTTTGAGAAATCAGAGCGTTCGTAGTTCCACCTACTAATGGATGGAATTTGTATCTTGTTCAAAGCCCAAGATGATGAAGCTAACATGTTTTGTTTGTATCTTGTTCAAAGCCCAAGATGATGAAGCTAAAAGGTTTGTTGGTTTTGAAAGAAAAGACAAATTGTCATTCTTAAGGGAGATATATCACCTATTCATCACAAACATCTGAGAATAATATCATTAGGGAAGAAGCTTTGAACTTGGATGTAAAATAATCCTAAGCAATGCCACATCTTTCATTATGAGTCTTTGTATGCTAAGAGAAGAACCTTAACTTGGATATAGTATCAAAAAGTGTGCCACTTTCATCACTAAGATGAAAGAAACATTTTAGACCATGATAAGAGAAGGACTCCAACTTGGATTTTGAATCAACAAGTGTGCCACTTACATCACTTATATGGGGAAAAGTTTTTGATGTTTTATTTTGATTTGTGGTGTATAGAAGAGATATCTTCCTGCAGAGATGACTTCATGTCTCATCTCTGGGGAGAAGTTGAATTTTTTTAGTATCTTATTCAAATCCCAAGATGTGAAGCTAAAAATTGGTTTATATATTGTTCAAAGCCCAAGATGTGAAGCTAAAAGGTTTATTTGTATATTTTTCAAAGCCCAGGATGTGAACCTAAAAGGTTTATTTGTATTTTGTTCAAAGCCCAAGATGTGAAGCTAAAAAAAGTATTTGCCTGAGAGGTGCCTGACTTAACTGGGGGGGGGGGGGGTCTTGAATTGATGGCCTCTGTATGAAGCCCAAGATGGAGGCTATGGTGAAGTTGACTTCATCCAAGGGGAACTAGGGTTTGAACTAAGTTCTAGTTGAGGGAACCCTAATGTTTGAACTAAGTCTAAACTAAGGATGAGGTGTTATGAATGTCAAGAGAAACTTAATATGAATAAGTACATGACAAGTATTTAACAAGTATAGACATGAATTGAAATTGGTGATGAGTCTTACACTCTTACAGAGGCCCACGCCTAAGCATGGTTGACTTGAAAATGTGGTGGGTCTTACACTCTTACAGAGGCCCATGTCTAAGCATGGTTGACTTGAAAATGTGGTGGGTCTTACACTCTTACAGAGGCACATGTCTAAGCATGGTTGACTTGAAAAGATGATGGGTATTACACTCTTATAGAGGCCTATGTCTAAGCATGGTTGACTTGAAAAGATGATGGGTCTTACACTTTTATAGAGGCCCATGTCTAAGCATGGTTAACTTGAAAATGTGGTGTGTAATACCATTTTCTACCCCACAAATATCGCAGCGGATTAAACATAAAATCATTAAATAAATCAGCATCACCTCAAAGGGTGCACATTTCTAAATAAAATCAAATCAACAAAAGTTGCTCTGTAAACAACGGGTTTTCCCCAAAATAACTCAAAAATGCCTCAAAGGGCAGCAGATCCACCATAACCACAAAATCCCACCAAAGGGTTTTTGAAACAAAACCATAATCATCAAAATAACAACAAAATAACAGCCAAATAAATCCGATGGAAGCAATTCTGGACTTTTCGGAAAGCTTACGAAATTCCCTACAGTTTGCATATAAATTTTGTCTTCAGCATGTTTTTGAAGAGAGAGAAAAACGCGTTTGAATATTTGTGTCTGGTGCTGATTTGTGGTGGAAGTTTTATACGGGATTTCTTGACCAACTTCCATTGCAATGGCGATAACTTTTTACTCGTGATTCGGATTTTAGTGATTCTTAAATTTATGGAATCTACACGAAAATCCCTTTATTTTAGCATATAATTTTGTCTCAGGGAGGTCTGTATTGAAGGAAATAATTGTGTTCGAAGTTGAACGATTCTTGCTGGAAATGGGTAAGATAGGGACAAGTGTAAGATGCTCGGTAATATGAAGGAGGTGAGGGTATCAGAGGAGCACATGGAGGTGAGGTGTATGCCAGTGGAGAATTATTAGAGAGGGTATATCTTTGAGGGAAGGAGAAGGTCACAAAGTAAAATGGATTGTGTGTCATTGCGGACATGGTGTCGACATGTGTCGGGAAGATTTTGGAAGTTTTATCGCCGACCAAATAAAGAGATGGTACTGTTGAGATTGTGATTAGAAAGGAGACTCAAATGTGAAACTATACGGATCATCGAGGTGATGAGATTAATGGAAAGATGAAAGATTGGTTAGTGTTGTTAAGGTGCTCTACTTGAATAAATGCTCCATTTGAAACAAATCTATTTGGATTGTACTTAGTATAGTAGCAATTCCGGTATTGGGAGATAAGTTTGTAATTGTGTTGTGCCACGGGCGTGTATAGGAGAATATGTAATGGATTTTGGGCGTTTATGTACCATTGGCGAGGTTGAAAAGAAGGAAAATAAGAAAATGTTTGTAAGCCTTAGAGAGATTGGAATCATACTGGTGTTGGAAAAGTGTTGACGTATAGCAGAGAGAATTAGAGGAGTTTCCATCATCAACCGTATGTTGAGATGGTATTATCGAGAGTACGATTGGGATCAGATTCGAATGTGAAAAATATATGGATCCTCGATGCTGTGAGATTTAAAGGAGATTATTGGACCATGTTGTTTTAGGTGACTTTGAGAACAAGTTCGAGAGGAAACGCTATTATAGTTTAGTAACGATGGTTTATGCTCCATCATGGTTGTCGGCTACCTATTGACAAATTGAGGAACTGATCACCCTTAATCTCTTGTTGATAGTAGACGGAATCGTGTTGGATGTGATAGACTTGTCTTGCCAGCTTGATAGTGTGGAAAATAAATTGGTATTCTATCGAGGAGATAGTCGTTCACCATTCCGTGTGCACCTAATGGAAAGTGACTAGGAAAGAGTTGGGATCTATTGAATAGTTTGAAAAATTGAGTTGGTATGCGAGCTAACGCCGCAGAGTGGAGGGTTGAGGAGATAGAAAGTGAATAACGATTTTTTGGTGAATATTAAAGGGATTCAGAAGCCATGTGGGAAACTTGTGGAGCTGATAGATGATGGAAATCATAGCGAGGACGGTGACTTTAAGGTGGAAGATCAGAGTGCTGCAGCTAAAGTGTGATGTGGCGCAGTTCATTATGTGTGTATGATTTGTTAAAGTCCGGGGTCAAGCATTATAAGCTTGCGGGAGTGATGCAAACCATTGGATATTCTAGAATAGCAATGATATGTGAGAGGTTTATATATTATTCGTGTTACTGCTATGTCGATAGATGTATTGAAATATAGGTTCGATTGAGGAACCGCAACATGGTGATACGACTGTTGGGTGACAATGTCATCGGTATTATGGTTATGTTAATGTTCTTATGACAATGTGGTTGCGTGAAAAGATGATAAAGCTGATGTTAATGTCGTGGAACTCTACGTTTTTTAAAAACGGTGTTGCTGCCTCGTTTCTAACGGCAAGAATACGAGTGCGAATATCTCTTTACCATGAAAGGAAATTGGAGAAGTATTACCCATGATGGTGGTAACGACCTCGTTGTACTCCGGTTCAAGAACGAATGAGATCCTAAGGAGACGAGACAGGGAGAGAAGTGAACTGGTACGTTCATAACTCAGTAGTATTGTATCTTGTTGGATTGTTGTGGTTTACGATGTAGAAGTCGGAGAGAAGGATGCGAGAGCCGTATCCAAAGTTGGTTACATCAGGTAATTTTCGAGGGCGAAAATTCTTTTAAGTGGGGAAGAGTTGTAACACCCCATAAATCTAAATCAATTATTTAATTAGTTATTTAATTGATTTAGCATAAATTGTGAGTTTATATGACGTTGGGATGGTCATGAGGCATAATGATATGAAATATGAGGTTAAATTCTAAGTTATTATTTAATTAAGATTATTTAGATTTATTAGAGGATTAATCTAAATAATTAGATAAATAATAATTTCAGAGATTTAAAGGGGTAAAGTGGTAAAATTAGATTGAATAAGTGAGGGTAAGAATAGAATAGCATAATGAGGTCTAAGGGGTAAGAATGACAAAAACAAATAACCGAGTTTGGAAGAATCATTCTGATCGATCGTGTTTTATGAAAAAGTGCTCTGAGGAACAGAAGAGGGAGAAGCTAGGGCTTAGGGAATTCTTGAAGAACTCAAAGGGGAGAATCAAGATTTTTGCATCTAAGGTATAGGGAGTATAGCCTTCATTATAATTGTTATAGAGTTAGGATGTATGTGGAATAGTTTGGAGCTTAAGAGGTTTTAGGGATTTATGATGAGTTCTTGATGAATTAGATAGAAAGTGATGAAATTGAGGCGTATTTTTGATTTAGAATGATGTATGTGTTGCATAAATTGATGTGGTGTGGTTGTATATGATTACATGATGAATTGATGGGGTTTTGGGGCTGTATAGAATTGAACCCGTGGAGAAAATTGGAGGTTTTTGGTGAAAAAATTCGTAAAACAGCAGAAATTTGCTTCTGTCACGTTGTTAACCGGTTAACGCATGGGTAGTAACCGGTTAACACGTTAAAAGTTGACGGTTTTGGGCATTTTTCAGCTGTGTAACCGGTTACCGCATATGTGTTAACCGGTTACCACTGAAACATACAGTTTTTGGAAAGCTGACATTATGAAGTTTAATTTGGTAAAATAAAATCAGTAAAATTAAGTATTTTTCCACTAGTGAATTTGGGGAAATGTCGGATTAATCTATGGGGAATTTTCGGGTCGGCCTATATGTTGAGTACTTTGATGTTGTGATGACTGTTCTGGTGTTATTATGATGTATATGTTGCTATAAGATGTTTAAGGTGCTATTATGATATACATGTTGCTGTAAGATGTTTAAGGTGCTATTATGATGTGTATGTTTTGTTACCTACATGTTATGTGGTGATGATTAGGTGATGACGATTATATGTTGATGATTCTATAATGATGGTTTTTGACGTGTGTTAGTGATGTTATACTATGATGTTATGATGAATTAAATTGATGATATGCATGTTGATGTTATACATGCTATTTGAAGTCGTATGATGAATTTTTATGAATGATGATGCAACTTTGATGAGTCGTGATGGTGATTATAATGTCGTTTTGCATCATGCATTCATAGCATTTTAAGGACTTTGGTCCAGTGACGATGTTAGGACTTCGGTCCAGTGATGATGTTAGGACTTCGCTCCAGTGTTGCCTTCAATCCCATTGTGTGGATTGAGGTAATTATGATGTGCTCCATTATGGAGGGTTAATGGCGTAGTGTCCATTTTATGACGATTGGTACCACATGCATATTCTGATGACGTTGCATTTCATACTAAGTGGCATTGCATGTGAATGAGTGAATTGTGAATTATTATGTGTGTCCATTGATGATGAAATGATGATGTTGTTGCTGTCCCGTTTATATCTTTTTCTTTATACCTTTTATAATGAATTGTGAATACTCACCCTGCCTGTTTGAATGTTGCCTCTATGTGGGTAACGTGCAGATAACCAAGATTTGTTCGCGGTGCATGAAGTTCTTGCTTGAAGCTGTTTAGCTTAATCCTATAGAGTGTCTGGTGTCTTGCTCTGGTAGATGTAACATCGGGTGGGAAAATGCTTAAGTGATTATTCTGTTGTTTTATTAGAATGATTTTTATGAGTTATTATATGCCGATTTTAGTTATTGATGATTGTTGACAATGACCAAAAGGTCTTGATGTTTTGATGAAATTAAAGAAGATATTTTGAATTATGATTCCGCTGCGATACTTTGAATTTAGTTGTGGATATTACTAGAGAAAGTATTCTTATTATTTTTGAAATGTTTTGAAAAACCCGTGTTACGGAGTTTGATATTTTTGTAATGATGTTTTAATGAGGAAATGTGACACCTTTTATGAAGTACTCTGACTTATTTAAGTATAATTATCGTGAATTTTATGATGGGTTAGAAGGGTGTTACAGGTTGGACCATCATCCTTGCAATCAATAGCTCTATGACCCTTCTTACCACACCTGTAGCACCTCAACACATTCTTAGTACAAACATCAGCACGGTGACCTTGCTCGCCACACCTATAACACTTCCCAGAAGTGGGAGCTGCTCCCCCACTTGTCTTTTTCCCATCTGAAGCCTTCTGCTTCCCTTTTTCAGCTGAAGTTGTATAAGGTTTCCCCTTATACTGCCCTTTCTTCTCACTCAACTACTTGTAGTGAGCAGATCAAGCTCGACTATCCTCATTGTAGATTCTGCTCTTGTCCACCAACTCAGCATACCTACGGATCTATTGATACCCAATACCCTGCTAAATCTCTGGTCTCAGCCCATTCTCGAACTTGAGGCACTTGGACATCTCAGCATCAGCACGGTTGTAATGAGGACAGAACTTCACCAGCATATCAAACTTCGCAGCATACTCTACAACAGTCATGCTCCTTGCTTCAGCTCAAGGAATTCTACCTCTCTCTTACCACGAGCATCCTCTGGATAATACTTTCCCATAAATTCTTGCTTAAATACAGCCTAGGTTATCACAGTGCCAACATCTTCCAGTCTCTGACGGGTGTTATCTCACCAATCCTCAACCTCCTCTGACAGCATATGAGTTCCAATCTGAACTTGCTGCGCGTCAGTACATCCCATCCCTCGGAAGATCTTCTTGATCACCTTCAACCACTTGTGTGCACTTTCTGGATCGTGAGTACCCTCAAACTCCGGAGGATTGTTCCTCTTGAACTCCCCCAAAGCACGAAACTCATCTGGAACTCCACCATTCGGATTGAGTTGCGCCACCATATTAGCAACTGATTCCAAAGCATCAGCAATAACACGATCATTTCTTCCAACCATCCTGCACACCACTAACAAGGTTAGAATAACTGAAACATCGATAGTGTACACACACTTATCGACCGACAAGGGACTTACATCACGTAAAAACCTAGCCGGACGGACCAACCTGCTCTGATACCACTAATGTAACACCCTTTTCTACCCCACAAGTATCGCAGCGGATTAAACATAAAATCATTAAATAAATCAACATCACCTCAATGGGCGCACATTTCTAAATAAAATCAAATCAACAAAAGTTTCTCCGTAAACAATGGGTTTTCCTCAAAATAACTCAAAAATGCCTCAAACGACAGCAGATCCACCATAACCACAAAATCCCACAAAAGGGTTTTTGAAACAAAACCATAATCATCAAAATAACAACAAAATAACAGCCAAATAAAACTCAACATGGTTCGACTTGATAATGCGATTTTACATAGCATATTTTGCCCCGAATTACAGTGATTTATTTTGTTATTTTCGTTTGTTAACATTGTATTTGCGAGTATTAGGTTCATTTTCAGGTATTCTCTTTAAGTCAACCAGCAAGAAGAAAGAAGAGGAAAACAGAAGAAAATAGAAGAAAAGAAGGTGTTTTGACAGCAGAAATAAGATTCTGCATTAAGGTAGCATTACGACCGTAACACAAGGCATAACGACCGTCACAAGATTTAAGCTATGACGACCGGCACAAGGCCATGACGACCGACACAAGCCAACTTCTCAAAAATTAATTTTAAACTATGTGGCCTCTCAAACAGTTACAACTTAACGCAATCCACGATCAACCAGTCACTCAGAGATTTTTGGTCGTGTGCACCTGCCTGAGATTTTCTCTCCTTGTTTCACGTCAACTCTCAAAGGCTATAAATGGAGCAGTTTACTTCACAAGAGGGGTTCCGAATTTTTACGAGATTTTTCCTAAGTTATGAGCTTTTCATTCCTTGCATTAACTTTCCCATTTTTCTCACTTTCCAAAGCAATAGTTTCCTACACCGGGGAACTATTGCACTTGAATTAATTAGTTAGTTTAGTAGTTGTTTCACTTTAAGTTTTTATTGTTCGAGCAAACCAAATCCTGCCGGCTTTTGGAGGATCGCGTACTTAAGATTCGTTGTTTCTAGGTTTTTATTCAATTAATATAGTTTCCATTTACTTTTAAATAGCATGTCTGCATTAATGTTTTATTGTTTAAGTTTGTGTATGTCTGTTAAAATGTCCGGCTAAATTATTTATATCAGTATGTAATTAAGTCGATCGGAAAGGGGTCCGATCGATCGTAGGTAAACTTTGACACTTTAATTTTCTAGTTCCAATTTCTTATTTTAATTTACTTTTGTTACGAGAGTAAGAAAGTAACGAAGGTTACGATCAATAAAACAGGAGTTTGAGATTTTAACCGGATAACTGAAACTGGACATTGGTTTTAAATACAGCGAGAGCGCTTTAAAACCAATTAGGACTTATTAATTTTCAAAAAGTATTTTTAAACTCAAATGGGCTAGCGAGAGCAGACATTCTAATTTAGGAGTATAGTCAGAGTCAATAACACGAGAGTGTGAGGTAAAGACTTTTAAATTGATATTTCTCTACTGAAAACTATTTTGACTAATAAGCCGACATTCTATTGGATTCCCGATGATTGATGAATTACGTACCGATATTCCGTTATACTTTAATCAAATCTAAATTCTAGTATAATTATAGTTTCCCGTTCGCACCTTAACTTCTAGAAATCATCCGCCTTAGCTAAAAATAGTTACAATCCGATAGCACTAGTTTGATTATCGGTCCTTGTGGGTTCGATATCTTTTAAAACTACGCGATAGACTGTGCACTTGCAGTTAGTAATCCCGATAGACTCATAAAGTCGCGATCAAGTTTTTGGCGCCGTTGTCGGGGACTAATTTAGTCAATAGTGTGATTCATTTGTTGCGTCGTATAGACTTAGGCAACAAATTCCCTTATTTGTCGGTTGTATGCCAAGTACTCGCTCAAAAGGCGAAGACCTCACACGACCTACGGACGAACCTAAACGTCTTCTTAGCGTAAAAAGGCGAATCCAATAATACTGCCTAAACCATGAAATACCTTTTCCTTTATCAGAACCTGAATCTCAATCTGAATTCGAATCTGGAACAGAACTTGACTCTGAGTCAGAATCAGAAAAAGACATGGCTGATGGACCACAGAACCGTCCTCTTAAGTATTATGCTACTCCTTCTCAGCAAGAACCACATAACAGCATTGCTGCCCCTGCTATCAACCGAAACGATTTCGAGTTGAAACCCTCATTGTTGTCAGTCGTACAACAACATCAATTTTCTGGAAATCCTACAGACGATCCTAATGAACATTTGACCAAGTTTGTGCAGTACGCAGACACAGTGAAGGAAAATGGTGTAACTCCAGATGCGATAAGAATACGTCTTTTTCCTTTCTCATTAAGAGACAGAGCTTGGGCTTAGTTGCAATCCTTGTGTCGCTCCCGGGATTTTCATCCAAGTACAAACACGAAAGTGGCACGGAAACAGAGTTGCCAGCAATGTGTATTTATCCCAAGAGAGGGAAAGGAAACACTGGGTAAACCTGAGGGAAGGAAAGAGCATGGTCTCACGACCAAGAGAAATGGGTTCGAGATCAGTTACGCGAAGGGATGGTATCAGCACCCCCACGCGTCCATCGTACTCGATGGGATCCACGCTTGTTGTCTCGGTCAAAGGGTGTAAAGAAATGGAAATCAGCTGCTAACTGGAGAACAGGAAATGAAAGATAGAAAGGAGAAGGAAGGGGAGAAAGAAGTGACTCGATAGGACATTATTGTTGTCCTAGGCCTACGTATTCCCTCAGTACAATGGGAAAGTCAGAGTCAACGTAGTTCGACGGACTACGGGGAAAGGTTGCTCGTCGAGATATCGCATCTCGTGCCTACGTATCTTTAATCAGACGAGAAAGAAGAATCAGAGCAAACGTAGTTCGGCTCTACAAGGGTTGCTTTGTTTGTGTTTTTTAATGGAAACGTCAGAGTGCGCATTCCAGCAGTTAGGTGTTGCAGCTCACTGTATGGAGACTTAGGTGTTACCTGTTTGCGATAGAACGGACATGACGACTCCTTAAGGAATAGAATGAAAGAGATGAGAAGAGAATTTGTTTGTTTTTGTATTTTTGAAAGAAGTGTTTTGATTATGTTTGCAACGCATATTGTAGTTAAGTCTCTCATGTGGGATCAAATGCCTCGCATATCGACCCAAGACGAGACGTATGCTAAACATTCTAAGAAAGTGAGAGAAGACCCCTCACTATCTTACTCTCACATGAAAGGATCAAATACAATATATGTTATGCCTTTATTAAGTGTTTTTGCTTTTTGTTTTGAGATGAGAAGAAGAGAGACTCAAAGGGTTAGAAAGGTAAAAGCTAAAGGGAGATTACCAATCCTAGGAGTCGTCATGCTTGGATGATCCTAAGGTTAAGTGTGGTAGGAGAACTCTAAGTCTAAAAGAAGAGAAGAAAAAGAGTGAGCTCTAACTTACTTCCAAGATGGAAGTTAAGTTAAGAACTCAAGGGATGAAAGAAATTGAACAAAGAAAGCATTAGATGCTTATTACAATCACAACTTGAAAGCTTAAAGAGATAATAGAAGAGGTTGTATGTGGGTGCACACCCACACACTTGACTTACCATGAGCCCCTGAAAATGTTAGCAAAACTACTTACATGTAAGGAAGTAAGGAAAGAAAAACAAGTAAAGATCAAACAAGTTAAGAACTAAAGAAGAAAAGTTCTAAAGGTTGATAAAGTACTCAAGGTCACAACCTATACCCTAAGAAAGCCCTCTAAAGTTAAGGTACCAAACACAATCAAACTTTGCACAAACAATGCCTTAAACATCATAGAAATGCACCATGAAAGTAGTTGATGAAAGATGAATAAAAGTGCAAGATGAATATGTATTTATGCTTAATGAAATGTCAAGGTCAGAAGTATACATCATTTATGAAAGTCTCATAATGCATATGAACAATCATACAAGTCATGGATGAAATGATTCAAGTAATAGAAAATAGATGAAGAAGACATGAAGAGGAGAGAAACAAGTTTCAATTAGATGCACAAATTTACATGTTAAGGATGTGTGATATATGAAATGAGTATGAATGCATATAGACCAGTAGCATACAATTGATGATATACAAATGACATGAGTGAAATGGTATACACAATGCAAACACAAATCATGTAGAACACAACAAGAGATTAAATATGGAATTAAGTAAAAAATGCAAGTTAATATGCATAAACACACCTCAAAAGTAAACCCAAATCAAAAGGACCTATAAATGAACCTAAAAGGACCTATAATCCTCTAGACAAAACATATATTCTCACACAAAGCAAGCAATACAATATGGCACAAGTGCCTCATCAAAATCATGTTAGATGGAAGTAAAATAATAGGCACAAATGTTACTTCAAATGCAAGGTATCAAACAATTACCAAATCACATGAGAAAAATAATGAACATAGGTCTCAACTAACCTAAGTCAGGGGCTAAACATGTATCAAAACTCATGGCAAAACTCAAAAGGAAACATGATCAAAAGGTCTCACCAAGTCTTATTGAAACACATCCAAAGGAAGCTCAAATATGAACATCAAAACCTAAGATAAAATGCCTTTAAAAATAAAATGAAAATGTTTTTAGATGCTATTTAACAAGTGCAAAAAGAATGAATGCAAAAGAGTATGAGAGTTAAGATAAATAAAAAGGGAAAGGTCAAGTATTAATGAAAGACATCATTTAAAAAGAAATTAAAAAGAAAATATGAGAATATGAACTAAAATCCATAACGTCAGAAATAAAAAATATAGAAAATTAGTTTAATGAATTATGATGCTATATGAATTTTTGTAGAATTATTTAATGCATTTTAGTATTTAAAAAAATAAAATGAATCAAGTATGAAAAAGACATTTAAAATAGAAAAGAAAATAAAAGGGAGGTGCAGACATAGCAACTTTCACGTTGGGAAATGTTTGGGCTTACAAAGTAGAGTGTGTGAAAAGCAATATGAGTTCAGTCCAAAACAAGCGCGTGCGTGTGTGTGTTATGGTGTACACTCAGTCAAAGGTTTGGCGCATTTACAACCACATGATCAATCAATCAAGAAAAGTAACATAATCTAACGAAACACAAAGTATGCACACAATAGTTACCACGCACTCACACACATGCAAGCATCTGAATCAAATATGGCACGTGACAGGGACGCTCCTTCATTTATGTGTTGGCAAGCTCTCAAGCGTTGGATGAAACAGATCAAACGGCCGGGATATAATCTGGTCCTAAAACCCTAGCGAACCCTCACCGGTCGGAGAATGACCTTCAGTCATCTTCTCCGGCCATCTCCGGCGACTGTAATTATCACATATTTCCAGAAAAACACAAATCATGCATCAAATGAAAGAGGAAGTCACGTAGAACATAGATCCACAACTATTTTTCACAGATCAATCACATATAAAGAGAATCAAAGAGATGAAAATTGCCCTAGGTTTTGCAACTATGCTCTTAGAGAGCCTATCAACTAGTCGGGTCATTCATAGCTTCTAGTAAGCTTCATAATCAACAAAAAACAAGCTAAAACAACGTGGATTCGTGCAAAAAAGTTAAGAAGCAATGAACCTGAAACTTGAAGAAATCTTGAAGCAAAAGAAAACCAGAGATGTAGGCTTGTTCTTGAGCTTCAATAGAGCAAAATAAATGCAATGGAATCTTGAATCCTGATAAGAGCATAATGAAATTCCAAATATAGTGAAGCTACACTTGAAGAAATTGTTATTTCTGTGCTTTTGTGGTTGGCATTTATTTTGCTAAAACTATTATAGCAGCAAGATGTTGAAACATGATGTTCTAGGTGGTTGCATTCAACATGTCGAATGAAGATGTCCCATACCTGCTCATAGGACATCGCGTTATGGATTCAATTTTTAAAGCAGTTTCTGTTGCTGTGAATTGTTACTAAATATTCCGTGAATATTTGGTTATCCTATGTGGCATCCAAAGCATTTTTGGATTGTGATTATTTGTTGGTTTTTCGGATTTGCTGTTGTTTCTAATTATGGAGACATAATAGGAAACTTTGGATTGAAGACCTATTTTGTTGGAGTTTATTTTGCAAATTTGTGAGCAGTCTAATTGCTGCGTTTTTGAAGCCCAATTCAGTCCAGATTAAATGTTATATATTGACTGATGTAAACCTAGTTTAGGTGTGGAACTTACTTGTGTTTTGTTAGGGTTTTCGAGTGTACTTTGTGAGCCTAACTGGTATCATTCTGATAACAGTATAAGGACTGGTTCTTGTGTTGTAAGTTCTGTCAGTTACTCATAAGCTTTTAAGCATTGAGTGTCTTGTGTGTCAATTCTCATAAGCTTTGAAGTATTGAGAATTGTGTGTTTTGAAAGTGTGACTTTCGGTTTGTTACTTGTGTGGAAAGATACCAATCACGGGTTGTGGTTGTAGAGGGATTTGAGGAGGGCCTCATACCTAGGTGAGTCTTAGGTAGAAGTCATAGGAAGGGTAGTGATTAAGTGATCAGATTATTTGATTATTGTATGATCTGTGAATTGATACTATCGTATATTGGTTTCGTCCCTGGCTTGGTAGCCCCCAGAGTAGGATTGTTGATCCGAACTGGGTAAACATATCACTGTATTATTTACTTTCTGCACTGTTATTTTAATTGTTATCTTGTTCATTGTGTTGGATATCAATGTCTCAACATCTGTATAGGACATCTGATATCTGTGCCAGAATTTCAGAAATGATCTCGATCTTCCTTGTTCTTGCTCACTGATGAACCATTGATGAAGATGATGATGAATATAGATGAAGATGATGATGAAATCGTGCAGAGAGAGAGAGAGAATTCAGAGAAAAATTCAGAGAGTGTTTTGTGTGAAATCAAGCAAAATGAAGTGTAGTTCCCAATTCTGTGAGCAGTGGAGCTTATATATGCAAGGTTAAGATGTTAACCATTGTAGTTAATAGTTGGAAATGTAGTTAACTGAGTGGAGTTAAGTGAGTTTGAGTTAACTAACTGAGTTGTGTTACTTAGAACACAAGTTGGAGAGCTTGGTTATGGTGAGGGTGAGCTCATGGCAGCTATGGTATTGATTAGAATAGATGATGGTGATGTTATGTTGTGTAGCAGCCGAAACTTGGTGAACAAGCTTGGTGTTTCCTCTTTGGTTTATGGTAGCATGGCATGGCATGTATGTGCAAGGATGGTGTTTGGCCAAATGAAGTAAAGAATGGATGGTGTTTGAAGGCATGCGTGTAAACTGTTGTGAATCAACAACCAATATCAATGCAAAACACTCTATCCTTGGCAGCATGGTTTCAATGAAAACAAGGAAGTTTGTGGAAGGAATTCTCTCTATGTAGTGCATGAAATGATGAGTTTTTAGTGTCCATGGAAAGAGGGAACATAATGGAACATGTTTGATGTGGGAATTGAATTGAATGGAGACTTGTAAGATGATAAAAAATAGCTTAGAACATCAAGGCATAAAACTGACTTCATGGGCGTGGCAACTTGTGGCATGCATGACATTATGACCTATGGAATTTCAGCATGAGACCCCTATGTTTGGACCATCATAACTCTTTCATAACTTGTTCAAATGGAAAAATGTCCAACATCAAAGTTGAAGAGGACATAGAGATGAACAACTTTGATGTTCAATAATTTTTCATTTGAAGCCTTCTTGATGGAGAAAACTAGCTTGACATTTGGCACACCAAGTGTTTGATGAAATTATGGCCTTGAGGCCTGAACTTGCCTTGCCATGACTTGAAACTTGCCTTGATTTTGCTCCACTTTGATTGATCATAACTCTCTCAATTTTGATCCAATGGAAGAGTTCTTTTTATGGATTTGAAGCTTAGAATGTGATCTTTAATTGACTCAAATTGGGCCTGAAGTTTGGAGCTTTTATCTTGAAGAAAGAAAGCCTTAAAGTGTAGTGCAAAATGGTCCAAACTTGCCATTTTTGGAAACCCTAAGTTTCTAAAAATGGAAACTTTGTACAATTCTTGATTTTTGATGATTCCTCCATCATTTCTTGATCAAATCTTGTCCAATTAACATATGTAACTTGAATTTCATGAATTTGACCTTAGAAAGTCAGGAGTTGACATTTTTCACTGCACAATTAACTTTTGCCCCAATTTCTTGATTCTCAAGCAACTGACTAATTGAACCTCTTCTGAAATGAACCCATGGGCCATCCTCCCTCCTTAGATACTTGACATCATGTAGAAAACATTGAGATCAAGTTTGAACCAAAATTTCATCACGAGAATACTTGGATCACAAACCCTAATTTGGACTGTTAGATAGGAGATGATGAACTGTCTAATCTTTTTGATGAATTCCCATCTTCCCATGACTTGGGGATCAATTGAGATCATATGAGATGTAAGAGACCCTTGAGACTTGTTGGGAGACCCTTGGGTCTTGTTCTCTTGCTTTGGAAGATCAATACTCTGAAGTCCACTGATCACATGCCCTTATGCAAGATGTATGCTATGAGATGCAATGAGGTGTAAATGCAATACAATGAAACAAAAGCTAGGCAACAACAAGAGGGAAAATTTTGGGATGTTATAGCTTGCCATCAAACTCCGTTACTACGTGGGATGAGTTGAAAAAGGTATTCTTAGCACGATATTTCCCACCAAGCAAAACAATTATGCTGAGAGCCCAAATTAATGGATTTCGACAAAAAGATACTGAGTCTCTTTACGATGCATGGGAAAGATACAAAGATATGATGAGGATGTGTCCGTATCACGGTCTTGAATATTGGTTAGTCATCCATACGTTTTACAATGGTCTCTTGTACAATACAAAAATGACAATAGATGCCGCCGCTGGTGGTACACTTATGGACAAACCCTATGCCGAAGCTTATCAATTCATCGAAAGTATGGCTCAAAACCATTACCAATGGGGAGGTGAAAGAACGCCAGTGGAAAAATCCCAAACGAAAGGTGGAATGTATGAATTTAGTAGCCTTGATCATGTCCATGCTTAGGTAGTTTCCCTTGCTCAAAAGATAGACAACTTGACCATAACACCCGCAGCCACCGTGACTACTGTAGCTCCAAACTGCGAATTATGCGGAGTACCTGGACACGCTGCCCCCGAATGCCAAATTTTGGCAGGAGTCTCCACTGATCAAGTGAATTATGCTCAAGGAAACCCTTATGTAAATACCTACAATCCTGGCTGGAAAAACCATCCAAAATTTTCGTATAAGAATAATAACGCTCTGTATGCACCTGGCCAAGCGCCTGCTGTGCCGCCAGGAAGTCAAAAACCCGCTGCTGACATTCCTAACGTTCCTAGAAAGTCTAACCTTGAAACGATGATGGAGAACTTCATTGCTACAGAAGCTCAACAAAACAAGGAGTTCCTTAATCAGAATGTTCACACTAATGAGAAAATCAAACAATTAGCCAACAAGGTTGACGCTCTAGCCACCCACAATAAAATGTTAGAAACACAAATCTCATAAGTGGCTCAACAACAAGGAGTTACCGCTGCCCTAGCTGGTAATTTTCCAAGACAAACTCAACTTAATCCGAAGGGACATGCAAATGCTATAACACTTCAGAGTGGAACGGAACTAGAAGGACCCATTGACCTAAGGATTGAAAATCCAGCCATGTATCAAAAGCCTAATAAGGAGTCTGAAAAGGAAGGCGAACCAAAGGAAAACGAAAAGGAAGATGATGGCAAAGAGGCCGAAGAGAAAGAAGAACCATATGTGCCTCCTCCACCTTATAAACTACCTATCCCGTATCCCCAAAGATTCGCTAAATCTACAAACATAGGGCAGTTTAAGAAATTTGTTGAACTTCTGAAACAATTGAATGTCACAATACCTTTTACAGAAGCAATCACACAAATGCCCTCCTATGCTAAGTTCTTAAAAGAAATATTAACTAATAAGAAAAAGCTCGAGGATACTAAAACCGTTATGCTTACTGCAGAGTGTAGCGCTATAATCCAAAACAACATGCCTCCTAAGCTAAAAGACCCTGGTAGTTTTTCTATACCATGTATGATTGGAAAGTTTGTCATAGACAAAGCCCTGTGCGATTTAGGAGCCAGCATTAACTTAATGACCTTATCTATTTCTAAAAGGCTAAACATGGTAGAACTGAGACCAACAAGAATGTCTGTACAACTAGCTGATCGATTAGTGAAATTTTGTATAGGAATGCTAGAAAACGTTCCAGTACGCATAGGACAATTCTATATTCCTACAGATTTCATAATTATGGACATTAAGGGAGACTCAAACATCCATATCATTTTAGGAAGACCATTCCTAGCCACAGCCGGAGCCATCATAGATGTGAAAAAAGGAAAACTGACTTTTGAGGTTGGTGAAGAAAAGGTAGAATTTATCCTCTCACAATTCTTCAAAGCACCTGCTATAGAAGATTCGTGTTGTTTCCTAGATGTTATTGATGAATGCGTTAAAGAAATGGAAAAACACCAAAATACGTATTCTGAAGTGCTGAGAATTCCAATGCCACCAATTTTTGAAGATGATAATTGGCATGGTGAATACCAAGATAATAATCTAAGTGAATGTCTCGTACTCACTCCTGACCCTATGCCTTTCTCAAAGAAACCAGCTGTAGAACTAAAGACACTACCCAAAGATCTAAGGTATGAATTCCTAGATACAGAACTCGGACGACCAGTTATAGTCAACGCAGATTTAGGACAAATAGAAACCGAAAAATTATTACATGTCCTGAGAAAGTACCCAACTACCTTAGGCTATAACATCTCAGATTTAAAAGGAATAAGTCCCTCTATCTGTATGCATCACATCATGCTTGAGGAAGACTGCAAAACCTCTAGAAAACATCAAAGGAGAATCAATCCCATTCTAAGTGATGTCGTTAAGAGAGAAGTGCAAAAGTTATTAGAAGCAGGAATCATATACCCAACATCTGATAGTGAATGGGTTAGCCCAGTTCACGTTGTACCCAAGAAAGGAGGTGTTACAGTCATCAATAATGAAAAAGGCGAATCTGTAGCACAACGTACTCAAACCGGATGGAGAATGTGTACCGACTATAGGAAACTAAACAAAGCCACTCGTAAAGATCATTTCCCTTTACCTTTCATAGAACAAATGCTTGAACATCTGGCTAAACACTCCCATTTTTGCTATTTAGACGGATATTTAGGATTTTTCAAAATTCCTATCCATCCCGACGACCAAGAAAAGACTACTTTCACGTGTCCCTATGGTACTTTCACCTATCGGCGAATGCCTTTCGGATTATGTAACGCACCTGCAACATTCCAGAGATGCATGATGTCCATCTTCTCTGACTTCTTAGATGGTATAATGGAAGTCTTTATGGACGATTTCTCTGTCTGTGGGGAAAGTTTTGAAGGATGTCTATCAAACCTCGAAATGGTACTTGAACAATGTGTAAGTGTCAACCTAGTACTCAATTGGGAAAAATGCGATTTCATGGGCCGACAAGGAATTGTACTAGGACATATAGTATCCGACAGAGGAATTGAAGTCGATAAGGCAAAAATCGAAGTTATAGAAAATCTCCAACCGCCGAAAACTGTTAGAGAAATAAGAAGTTTTCTAGGACACGCCGGTTTTTATCGACGTTTCATTAAAGATTTCTCTAAGATAACCAAACCCCTAACTGAGCTATTAATGAAAGACGCTGAATTTGTCTTTGATGACAAATGCTTGGACGCATTTCGAACACTCAAGCAAGCGTTAATATCAGCACCCATTATGCAACCCATTCGAAATCATGTGCGACGCGAGTGATTACGCTGTAGGTGCAGTCCTAGGATAAAGAAAGGATAAAAAGCTTCATGCAATCTACTACGCCAGTAGAACCTTGGATAATGCACAAATGAAATACGCTACCACAGAAAAGGAACTCTTGGTTGTCGTGTTCGCATTGGATAAATTTCGTTCCTACCTAGTAGGAGCAAAAATAATCATCTATACCGATCACGCTGCAATCAGGTACCTATTAAGTAAAAAAGACGCCAAACCAATGCTTCTGAGGTGGATTCTACTCCTAAAAGAATTTGACTTGGAAATCAAAGACAAGAAGGGCACTGAAAATGTAGTAGCTGACCACCTGTCGAGAATGGAAAATATCCAACCTGAACAAGTACCTATTAATGACGATTTCCCTTATGAAAGACTCTTAGCCCAGCTAGAAAGTAATACAATTAAACAATCTCTGACTTATACTGATACAGAAACCAATGAAGTGGTAGAATCTATTTACACTAAAACCACGCTGCCATGGTATGCTGATTTTGTCAACTATCTAGCAGCTGGAGTACTGCCACCTGATCTAACCTATCAACAAAAGAAGAAATTCTTCCACGACCTTAAACACTATTATTGGGACGAACCACTTCTCTTTAAGAGGGGCGTCGATGGTATTTTCCGTCGTTGTGTACCTGAAGATGAGGTAGAAGATATAATTTCTCATTGACATTCCGCCCCCTATGGTGGGTACGCGAGCACTTCAAAGACTTATGCTAAGATCTTGCAAGCTGGCCTCTTTTGGCCTACTCTATAGAAAGACGTCCATATTGCAGTTATAAATTGCGACCGGTGTCAACGCACTGGCAACGTCTCTAGACGCGATGAAATGCCTCAAAAGGGCATTCTAGAAGTAGAAGTCTTTGACGTGTGGGGAATAGATCTCATGGGACCATTTTCGTCCTCTTTTGGTAACAAGTACATACTCTTCGCTGTCAATTACGTCTGAAAATGTATCGAAGCAATAACAGCTCCTACCAACGACGCACGAGTAGTGAGTAAGCTCTTTAAGAACATAATTTTTCCTAGGTTCGGTGTTCCGAGACTGGTAATCAGTGATGGAACTTCTATCAAAATATGGAGTCAAACACCGTGTAGTAACACCTTACCACCCCCAAACGAGTGGGCAAGTAGAGGTATCAAATCGAGAAATTAAACAAAACCCCCATAGGAACCACTCCATTTAAACTAGTCTATGGAAAATCTTGTCACCTGCCGGTAGAAATAGAACATAAAGCCTATTGGGCTATCAAAACTATTAATCTAAATTATACCGCTGCGGGCTAAAAGAGAATTTTGGACTTACATGAACTAGACGAACTTAGATTAGATGCCTATGAGAATGCTAGGATATACAAAGAAAGAACAAAAAAATGGCATGACAGACGCATAGCAAGGAAAGAATTTGAAAGAGGAGATATTGTGCTTTTATTTAACTCTAGACTCAAATTCTTCCCAGGTAAGCTTCGTTGTTGGTGGTCTGGTCCCTTTGAGGTTACCAAAGTCTTGTTAAGTGGCGCAGTTGAAATAAAAGGTAGATCTAGTGAACCGTTCATCGTAAACTGACAACGTTTAAAACACTATCACTGCGTAGACAATAGGGATTATTCAACGGCTCTAAAACTGGCAGAAATGCCTACATTCCCCTTAAGCTAATGATTCTTAAAAACTGTCGAGCTCCCGACATTAAATGAAGCGCTGAGTGGGAGGGAACCCACGAAATTTGTTTTTGTTTATTACTTTGTTTCTTTTCATCTTTATCTTTATCTTTTATTTTGTTTTCACTTCGTTATTTTTCTTATTATTTTTGTCAAAATTTACTTTACTTACCGATGCGGTATTTTTCAATTATTTTAAAAATCAGTACTGATTATCTCAATTTATGCCTCCAGGATTCTCATCTTTTTCTACCTTCTTCCTTCTCCATTTGCTTTACTTTTCCGATTAACTGATAAGATGGATAACGAAGACACAATGGTTGTGCTATTCAGGGACGCTGTCCAATGGCACCGCTATGAGGCTCTCTCTCTTAGAGCCATGGCTCTAACCAAATTTGTAACACCCCATTTCTACCCAGTAAATTATATTAAAATCAGAGTTATAAAATTTTTGACATAAAACGGGATATCACATTTTCAACTTTAAAATCAATCACATAATAGTTAATCATGAAAGATACATAACGATTCGAGGGAACATAAACCAACAATAAACTTCAACTTTATTCAACTTTAGCAAATGCAACGCAACGGATTCATTAACAACTTAGTAGCATCTTTATTCAACATAAAACAACTTCAAATTAAACAACAAAGTATTTTTCAGCAATTTCATTAAAAATTCAGCATGTAGGCCAATAACTAAAAGACATGCGTCATCCCCCCGAGTGCTACGTATCAGAGCGACAACCACCGACTCGAACTAAGGTAACCGGCTACTCCTCTTGATTACCTGCACGTTGCCAACATAGGGACAACATTCAAACAGAAGGGGTGAGTTATCGAATATTATAAACGGAGTATGATAAATAATACATAGGTAGAAATCATACAAATATCACCAATTCACATCAACAACCAACAATTATCAATAACAACTCAAAGAAAATGCAACTTTAATGCGACTCGACAATGTTATGGATGTGGTACCATCGGAGTAAAACTCCCAACTTAAAATTGCTAGTTTATCGAGGCATCAAGGCATAAGCCTTCAACTTTCAACTTTCAACTTGTGCCAATCCAGGCCAACGTGGCGTGAGCAACGACTCCGACATAAAATGCAATGTATGTTTTATGACATGCACAACTCATCACAAAGGCAACTCAACAACATCCACAACATAATCAACTTATAACTACATAACAACTTATACAACGTTGGCTATCAAGCCTACAACTTAAAATTCGTCCGTATCTCGGAACGGAACAATACAACTCAGTTGTACCTGCAAATCAACTTTTTCCGACAGAATTTCAACAACACAATTCAACAAAATTCACCTACTAATTTACCCGACTTACCCCGACAATTTTCGTTAAATCCCGGGCAACTAAAATTTTCTGCCTAAACCGGCTAAACCGACTAAAACTGTACTGTTTTTAACTTCTGTTACTAATACCAGTTTATTACCAAATTCTGTTCTCTGATCAATTCCAAGCTTCTGTCATGAAAACTTACATCATTCTGTTTCTGTCAAAAATTCTGTTTTTGCTACTTGTTCTATTTTCTGTCAAAAATTACTGGACTGCTACTAAAATAACTCTGTCATTGTTACTATTCTGCTGTTACTGATTTTGTTGCTACTTTCAATTTACTAACACTGCTACGGGAAACTCTACTGAATTTATATATATACTCTGCTACTAAATTAATTGAGTTATTGACTCTGCTAAACTTTTTTTTTTTTAACAAACTCTGTTAAACCAACAATTATCCCTAGGACACTATTGCTATCAAATATGCTACTGCCAATTCTATACCAATTATTATTATGAGTATACTACCTAATTAAGTTAAATAGAACTAATTTAATATTATAATCTCTAATGTTAGTATACTAATGAAACATGTATATAAAAAGTATAACATTAAAAAGTATTCAGGTGGCCCCCACAAGCATCAGGTGGCGCAAGCCACCTTTCTCCAACCATTAGGTTGCGCCAGCCACCTTCAACTCACTATAGGTGGTGCAAGCCACCCCCCACTTTACCATGGGTGGCGCAAGCCACCCCTTTCCTTGTATAATCCTCAGTTTTCTTTTCCAAAATTGTTCCACTCTCGTTTCTAACCCAGATCACACACAAAATCAACCAGGAGCAATATTTTCATAGAAACACAGAAAATACAATTCTTTTAAAATCAACACCGCAACACAAATTTCTCACAGACAACGTAATATTCAATTCAGCATCAAAACAATAAGATCGAACAAATCAACAACAACTTATCAGAAAATCAATGGAAAACATCCATATAATTCCCAACCCTTATACCATTCATCATAACCCGGTTATAATAGTCGAACCCACCCTTACCTTGGATTGAAGGCAGCTCGACAATCGATCGGATTCCGGGAATTTGGCACCGGTAGCGAATTCTCTCTCGTTCTCAACTTCTCCCGTTCGGTTCCTCTTCTTCTCTAACTAATACTCCAAACCTCACCAATCTTTTCTATTTCCTTTATTTTATTAAAATAATAATATTCTAATATAATATCTAATGGGCCTAAACATACACCCCCTAATTTACTAATTCCGACACGAAACCAAGCCCACTTAATCGAACACACTCCAACCACGATAATATTACTACTACTATTATTCCACGACTATAATATTATTTCTAATATTATTTCTACGACTTACCAACTTAAAAATTCTGACTTAACGACTTAATTCACCGCAACACCAAAATCAACCGAATAATTCACAAACAATTAATTAACTATTCAATTAAATAAATAATTAGATATTTGGGCGTTACAACTCCCCCCACTTAGAATATTTTCGTCCTCGAAAATTTACCTGATTCAAACAGCTCGGGATAGGAGTCTCGCATCTTGCTCTTCAATTCCCACGTCATGCTTTCTCCAGTAGCTCCCAACCAGACAACTTTCACCAACGTAATCTCTTTCCCTCGCAAAGTCTTCATTTCACGATCCGCGATTCGCACAGGCTTCGTCTCCACCGTGAGATTATCCCGTACTTGCACATCATCCATATTAACCACATGAGACGGATCTGGAATGTACTTTCGAAGTTGCGACACATGAAACACATCATACAGATTCGAAAGATTCGGCAGTAACGCCTTTCGGTAAGCAACTTTCCCAACTCTGTCCAAAATCTGATTCGGACCAATAAAACGAGAAGTGAGCTTCTTAGACTTCAAAGCTCTCCCAACACCAGTCACAGGCGTGACTCTCAAAAACACATGATCACCCGCTTGGAATTCCAAATCCTTCTTCCGCTTGTCATGGTAACTTTTCTGTCTACTTTGAGAAGCTTTCATTTTCTCTCGAATCAACTTCACCTTCTCGGTAGTTTCTCGAACTAATTCCGGTCCAAGTACTACACTTTCACCAGATTCATGCCAACACAACGGAGTTCTACACCTCCGACCATACAGCGCTTCAAAAGGTGTCATTCCGATACTAGAATGGTGACTATTATTATAAGTGAACTCGATCAATGGAAGATAAGTATCCCACGAACCTCCCTACTCAAGAACACAAGCTCTCAACAGATCCTCCAACGACTGAATAGTTCTCTCAGTTTGACCATCTGTTTGAGGATGATACGCCGAACTCAACCTCATCATAGATCCCAACGCTTCTTGTAGGATCTTCCAAAACTCTGACGTAAACCTCGGATCTCTATCCGACACAATACATAAAGGAACACCATGCAACTTCACAATCACTCGGATATAAATCTCTGCCAACTTTGCAATCGGATATGTGATTTTAATAGGTATAGAATGAGCCGACTTCGTCAGCCTATCAACAATCACCCAAATTGAATCATGTCCTCTAGAAGTAATAGGCAAAATCAACACTCCAACCACGATAATATTACTACTACTATTATTCCACGACTATAATATTATTTCTAATATTATTTCTACGACTTAACAACTTACAAAATCCGACTTAAAGGCTTAATTCACCGCAACACCAAAATCAACCGAATAATTCACAAACAATTAATTAACTATTCAATTAAATAAATAATTAGATATTTGGGTGTTACAAAATTCCCCCATGGACCTACCATGACTGCCTTAGGCATAGGAGACAACATAGACTTTATGTTTAACCAGATAGGCTGGGAGGGTTTTGCTAGGAAAAAGCATCCGACTTACCACAGACTGACCCTAGAATTTTTAAGCTCACTATCCTACAACCCTAACCATGGCATGGGATTTAATATGGGTAAGATAACCTTTAGGCTATTTCGGTACACGTGTCGTTTCAACATCAGAGAGATTGCGGAACTGTTGGATTTCCCCAATGGACCCGACGTTTTCTCCATGGCACAGGAGGATTTATTAATGGAAGATGAACTGTACTTTTTCTGGAGTAGTATTTCAGGATGACCATATCATGACCCGCACCCTATGGTGTCCACTAAAATTCATAACCCAACCATAAGATACTTTCATATGATTTTAGCCTACACCCTTTTTGGAAAAGCTGAGAATGACACCCTAGTCTCTAGAGATGAGCTATTTATTATGTTTTGTGTGTTTCTGTCCCGACCTGTTAATGGGGCTACTTTTATGCTTGATAATCTCCGCAGGATTACTCAAGCTGATCATGGTCCCATTTTGATAGGTGGCCTTGTAACAAAAATTGCTGAAGCCATGGGATTTAGGACATGTCTTTCCCGAGTGAACCCTCTAGGCGGATATAGGCCAATGAATATCACTTTCTGTTTTAACCGAGGACTTACTAGAAATCTTGGACCACCCCCGTTTCAACTACTGATCAATAATGAAGTTGTTTCACATTTTACACTGCCTGATCACGAGCGAACTAGTGTGCATAACCGCCCCAACTGGCTATATGATTTAGATGAGCCACAACCTGAAAGAGAACTTGATAGTCATGTGTCTGATATTGAGATTGACCCTGAAACTCCTCCTCACTATCATGATTTTCCTGAGCATCCCATGAATGATACTAACACTGTCCCTCATGCTAAAATCCATGCTACACTTGAAGCTTTCTGTACTGAACTTCATGCCATGAGAGACCAACTTCAACTTATCCGTCTTGACGTTATCGGTCTAATGGATACCACCATTGAGCAACTGGACCACCTGAACCAAGCGGTGGAATCATTGAGAAGCGGACGCAACTGATTTTTACTGTTTTTACTTATTTACTGCATTTTCATTTTTCCTTGAAGCATTTATTTTTCACTGTTGGATTTTAAATTAAACTCACTGATGCATTTGCATCTGTTACTGTTACTTTTGGATACTGAACCATTTTGCTTCAGTTAATGCAATTTCATTTCTTTGGTATTTAATTTTATACTCTGTCAATTGCAATTATTTTCATACTACTGTGGTTCAAATATATTATTATTGTGTGAATGTTATGTGTGGTTCAAATATATTTTACTGCGTGGAATGTTGTGTGTCGTTTCCTAATATATGCAATACTGGAAGTTTAGTTGAATTTCATAAAATTTATTGAAATTGTGCCGTTACGACCGTGACAGTTCTGTGACGTCCGTCACAGGCCTCACATGAATGACGATCGTAATAACATCTGTGACGACCGTCACAGACTAAAACCCTATTATATTCGTAACAGAACCCTCATATCCTTCCTTCTTCCATTTTCCTGCAGCCGTCCCACTCACCATTGATTGCCATTGCCACCATAACTCCACACCGTTCAATATCACCATTTATTCACCACTAATTCACCCACTCACCACATTATTCTCTATTAAAACTCAGTCAATTCACCCCAAACTCACAATTCCACCTCTGTTCCATAACCAACCCACATTCTAAAACCAAAACCCTTGCATGCACAATGGCTCAACAACCAGACCTTTCACAGATAATTTTTCGCAATGGCCAAGCAGGTGAGTATCAAAGGGAGAGGTATCTCAAGTTCCAAAAACGGTCCATTCAACCAACGCGCTATCTTGACATTACCTGTCTTGAAGAGCTCGGCTTGTTGGAAGGAGTTCGTTGGATGTTTCATAATTCGGGGTTAACTCACATTTGCTAGCAAAACCTTCCGTCATACGAAGCTCTGACATTGGAATTCCTCAGTTCCTTTTCCTACAACACCCTTTTAGACGACGCACATTTTCTCACCGGGTCCGCCTCTTTTAGGATGTTCAACATCGAGTACTCTCTTTCTCAAGACGAGCTTGCCACAATGCTAAATTTTCCACAAGGTGACAATGTGCAGTACCGTGTGCCACGCGACCCAAACTGGCCAAACATGGCATTTGAAGTATGGAGAACTTTAACAGGCAAAAGAGTTGATAGATGGGAGGGACTTAATGTTACATATATCCATAACACAGCTATACGGTACTATCAGCGCATTTTGGGGCACACCATCTTCGGAAGAGTCAATAATCATAAGGTAAATTCAAAGGAGCTCTTCTTTATGCATTGTGTATTTACACCCGTACCGGTCAACGCCATTTCATTCCTGCTGTCACACATTAGCTTTAGTTGTGCGAGAGGTACCACTGCTTTCTGTTTTGGAGGAATAGTTACCTCTATCGCGCTGGCTTTGAATTTGGGAGACAAGCTTACCCACTTACCTTCTGTGCCGGCGGTGTATCTGGATTTGGAACATTGTCGCAGCTCACACCTGATCAGACTTTGACGCGACAACAAATACAACCCTGTGGTACGAAACAGGGTAGTGAAGAGTATTGTCTTGCCCTGTGCTGCTCGAATAGATCCAAAAAACATGTCGAACTGGTTATTTGATTTGGATGCACCTGAGCCTGATGTGGCTGCACCAGAAGGTTAGGCAAGAGATGATTATGATGAATTGGAGAATGGCCTCCCTGAAAATGACCCCCAGCCACCTGAAACGCAACCAGTTAGCTCAACCTCCCGACGCCGTCGAAGAAGCGGCCGCGCCCCTGCCACTACTGATGACATCCTCGTGACCATCATGCAGAGAAATGAGTTAGAAGCCTAGCGAGACCAGCGACACCAGACTCAGCACACTAAAATGATGGGTCTCATGCGGCAAATTCAACAAGACCAACGTGAGCATGGAGAGAATATGGATCACAGGATGTCAAGCGTCATAGATGAGATGAGCGCTTTGACTATGAGCGTGGACGGCTTGTACGACTACGTCTATCATATCGGTATGCCACATCCCCATGCACAGGGTGGACAGGGACGAGCTCGTGGTAGATCACGAGGACCTCAGTAGTTTTTATTTTCTTTTTCTGTTTTTATGTTCCTTTCTTTTTACACTATTTCGAAACATCGAGGACAATGTTAGACTCAGTGTGGGAGAGGAAACATTCGTTTTAGTTTATTTGCTAGTTTATGTTGTTATTTCCTTTTTATTAACTTTAATGTACTTCATGGCTAGTATATGAATATGTTTTTTTTTATTCGTTGCATAACTCGACACGCCTTTAGAGTATATAGGTTGTCTTACGAGTAGGCTATGTTGGAGACTTGAGAAAGTATGAACAAAATTGATACCATCTTGACACCCTGGACCTCTCATATTTGCGTCATCAGTTTGAGTACCTATTATACCGTTACCTTAAGCTGAAAAATTCTAATTAGCCCCTAGTAGTTTATATTAGCAGTCAGCACCGTCTAAGCACAAGATATATGGAGAGCCGACGAAGATAAGTGATTGATACCTCAAGTTACTAAAAATTTAAAAATTTCACGCCGTTGATTGTAGAAATAGAAATGCACCAAAGCTAAAGAATGCAAGTTATGCAAAAAGGCAATAGAAATCTGTTGTTAGTTGGTTCAGAGGTATCTGGTACTGAACTCGGTAGGGCGGACTACGGTTCGATACCCCACAACTTGCAAGCAGAATATGTACAAAAAGGGGTACCGCACTTGTGTACCAGACCCCTCGTTTAAAGGATCAAAATCACTAACAGGCTACTCTACTATGTGCGTCCAAAGGCAAAGGGCTTAATGTGATTGCGTTAGAATGAAGACAGGCGAAATAGAAGCATTAGGTGAAGCTATAATAGCATGATTCGGACCGGTATGTAAAAAAGAGGTTTATGACCATGTTCTAAGTTTTGTGTCATTAATGTATCTCTGGTGCTTGTTTGAGTATCTATCGGTTCAAACAAAAGGCCGCACAACTATGTACGATTCGGAGGAGTGTCGGGTATGTGCACTGGATCAATGCTTTTGAAATGATTATTTGCTTGAGGACAAGCAAAGGTTCAAGTGTAGGGGAGTTTGATAATGCGATTTTACATAGCATATTTTGCCCCGAATTACAGTGATTTATTTCGTTTTTTCGTTTGTTAACATTGTATTTGCGAGTATTAAGTTCATTTTCAGGTATTCTCTTTAAGTCAACCAGCAAGAAGAAAGAAGAGGAAAACAGAAGAAAATAGAAGAAAAGAAGGTGTTTTGACAGCAGAAATAAGATTCTGCATTAAGGAAGCGTTATGACCGTAACACAAGGCATGACGACCGTCACAAGCTTTAAGCTATGACGACCGGCACAAGGCCATGACGACCGGAACAAACCAACTTCTCAAAAATTAATTTTAAATTACGTGGCCTCTCAAACGGTTACAACTTACCGCAAGCCATGATCAACAAGTCACTCAGAGATTTTAGGTCGTGTGCACCTGCCTGAGATTTTCTCTCCTTGTTTCACGTCAACTCTCAAAGGCTATAAATGGAGCAGTTTACTTCACAAGAGGGGTTCCCAATTTTTACCAGATTTTTCCTAAGTTCAGAGCTTTTCATTCCTTGCATTACCTTTCCCATTTTTCTCACTTTCCAAAGCAATAGTTTCCAACACCGGGGAACTATTGCACTTGAATTAATTAGTTAGTTTAGTAGTTGTTTCACTTTAAGTTTTTATTGTTCGAGCAAAGCGAATCCTGCCGGCTTGTGGAGGATCGCGTACTTAAGACTCGTTGTTTCCAGGTTTTTATACAATTAATATAGTTGCCATTTACTTTTAAATATCATGTCTGCATTAATGTTTTATTGTTTAAGTTTGTGTATGTCTGTTAAAATGTCCGGCTAAATTATTTATATCGGTATGCAATTAAGTCGATTGGAAAGGGGTCCGATCGATCGTAGGTAAACTTTGACACTTTAATTTTCTGGTTCCGATTTCTTATTTTAATTGACTTTTGTTACGAGAGTAAGAAAGTAACGAAGGTTATGATCAATAAAACGGGAGTTTGAGATTTTAACCGGATAGCTGAAACTGGACATTGGTTTTAAATACAGCGAGAGCGCTTTAAAACCAATTAGGACTTATTAATTTTCAAAAAGTATTTTTAAACTCAAATGGGCTAGCGAGAGCAGACATTCTGATTTAGGAGTATAGTCAGAGTCAATAACACGAGAGTGTGAGGTAAAGACTTTTAAATTGATATTTCTCTACTGAAAACTATTTTGACTAATAAGCCGATGTTCTATTGGATTCCCGATGATTGATGAATTACATACTGATATTCCGTTATACTTTAATCAAATCTAAATTCTAGTTTAATTATAGTTTCCCATTCGCACCTTAACTTCTAGAAATCATCCTCCTTAACTAAACATAGTAACAATCTGATAGCACTAGTTTGATTATCGGTCCCTGTGGGTTCGATTTCTTTTAAAACTACGCGATAGACTGTGCACTTGCAGTTAGTAATCCCGATAGACTCATAAAGTCGCGATCACGACTCAATGACCCAACCCGATGTTACACTATCAGAGCAAGACCCTCTACATCGACCAAAAGCAAACAATACTTCAAAAGTTCCTCAAAGCATCCACGGCTAATCCTGATCACCTGCACGTTACCCACGTGGAGGCAACATTCAAACAGGCAGGGTAAGTAATACAATTATCATAATCAATATAAAATAGGATATGCATAAAAATGGCGTCATCATCATATACAGCATCATTAGAGTCATCACAGGCAAACATCAAAGCACGACATCATATATCACAACAATATGCCACATAAATGCAATGTACAACAAGACTCATCATATGGTACCAATCGTCTCAATCGATGGACACTTAGGCCATCACCCTCCAAAGATCCCCGTCACTAGGATAGGTTCCACACAAGAACCGGAGCACGTCATAAACCACTTCACATCCACACAATGGGATGGAAGCCACAATAGACCAAAGTCTAACCTCGTCATCACTGGACCGAAGTCCTAACATCATCATCAAAATATGCTATGAATGCATGATACACAACGTCAATAATCATCATCGTCAATAAAATCATTATGTGCATCATCATTCATCAAAATATCATGTTAATCATGTCATCAAATATACGTCAAAACATCACGAAATCATCACGTCATAATCATCATTAACATCAATAACATCATGGTAAATCATCAGAAAAATCACAGCACCGAAACATCAGAACATCACAGAAATCATAAACAAAATTTCACGAACAACAGGGTTCGCTACTGAGTTCACCTTGCGGACCTATTCGCTTTGGCGTTCACTTTGCGAAGCTGCCAGCGAATCCCCATCCCCATACAAAAACCAGAGAGTTCCCCCTTCTTCCTCTCCTCACTGCCTCTATTCGCTAGGCAAAGCCCTTCGCTGGGTCGTTCGCCTTGCGACCCCCAAAAGTCACCTCCCCGAGTCATCTCAGTACCATCACACACTCATTGCGCATTCACTGCGCTGCTAGATTTGTGAGCCTGGGCGAACATTCGCCTTGCGAATGAGTTATTTGCCCTGCGAACTAGCGATTTCTGCAATCGCTGCTATGCATCAGTGGCACTTCAGTCCACCAAATCCCTACGGGTTCAACCTTAATTCTCCCAAAACATATCCAAAATAGTCCTAAAGCATCATGGCACTCAAAGGCATAAAACCTACTACATTTAGGTCAATTAATTCCACTATCCTAACTCAAAATCACATAAACCTTCACATACTCTCAAGGTTCCCATAAACCCCATAAATCCCTTTCTTAAACAGGATCCCACATATCATCAAAAGGTTTAGCCTCGAAGGCTTATTTTTACCCAAATCAATTCAACCCTTAATAATCCATCATCGATCCTCAGAAATACCCCTAAATCATCAATAACTCATAAACCCTTCAAAAACCCCAAAAACCTCAAAAATCCACTTTAAACACGTCATTTCCTATATTGAAAACAATGAAAGGCAATACTCCCCATACCTTAGATTGTCGATCTGGAGCTTTTCTCTATTGAGCCTTTAGAAACCTTCTTGAATCCTCTCCTTTTCCTTTTTCCTCAGAGCTCTGTACTTTCTCCTTATTTTCACGATCTAACAAAATGAATCATATTCCTCCCAATTCCTTTTTGTTAAACCCTTGGGCTTCCAAAATGGGCTTTCCCCAAATTACCCTCACTAATCCTCCTCAAAAGTCCATCTTTCCCTTAATTCCTCTAATATTATTTTAAATTAATAATAATACTAATATATTCATATTATATACTATTATTTAATTAAAATAACCAAAAACTCCACCAAAATACTGACATCGACACAAACCCCCATAATTCATCAAAAATTCACAAATTTAATATTTAAATAAATTAAATAAATATTCTAATAAATTTGGGGTGTTACAACTCTCCCCCACTTACAGAATTTTCGCCCTCGAAAATTACCTCAAAGAAATAGAGTCGGATACAACTCCCTCATCTGATCTTTGCGTTCCCAAGTCCAACTTTCGCCAGCTGGTCCACCCCACAACACCTTCACCAAAAATATGTCTTTACCCCGCAATTGCTTCATTTCTTGACCGTCAATTCGCACAGGTAAAGCTTCCTCTGTCAGATTATCCCTCACTTGTACACCATCCATCTGATTCACATGCGACGGATCCGGAACGTACTTCCTCAACTGAGACACATGGAACACGTCATGCAAATTCGCAAGTGACGGCGGTAAAGAAATTCGATAGGCTACCTCTCCTATCCTTTGCGAGATTTGATACAGACCAACAAAACATGGAGTGAGCTTCATAGACTTCAAAGCTCGACCCACACCAGTCACTGGCGTCACCCTAAAAAACATGTGATTTCCCTCTTGGAATTCCAGTGTCTTCCTCCTCTTATCATGATAGCTCTTCTGGCGAATCTGCGACGCTCTCATCCTTGCTTGGATAATCTTAATCTTCTCGGTCGTCTCTTTCACGATTTCAGGTCCGAGTACAACACTCTCGCCCGATTCATACCAACACAATAGAGTTCTACACTTTCTCCCATACAAAGCTTCATAGGGCGCCATTCCAATACTATCATGAAAACTATTATTGTACGTGAACTCAATCAACGACAAATGGCTATCCTAAGATCCTCCATGATCCAACACACAAACTCTCAGCAAATCCTCTAAGGATTGGATAGTCCTTTATGTCTGTCCGTCCATCTGCGGATGATAGGCAGAACTCATCTTAAACTTAGTACCTAAACTCTTGCAAGCTCTTCCAGAACCTCGATGTGAATCTCGGATCTCTATCGGACACAATACTTGAAGGTATCCCATGTAACTTCACAATATCTTCAATATACATCTCGGCCAACTTCTGCATAGAATGATTAATCCTCATCGACAAGAAATGAGCCGGTCAACTAACACCCTGTCTCTGAACATCATCACACCATTCTCGTCAATCCGAAATTCTCCTCCATTACCTTGGTTGATCAAGGTCAACTGGTCAACTAATTTCATGTCAGATTGTTGTCCCACTCTGATCTCTTCCAGAATACCACTAGTCAACTTCAACATTCCCAACTTCACACTGTTAGGAGTCTCTTCACACACCAAACTCAAATCTCGGAATTGCTCAATTACTTCCAATTCTTTCACCATAAGCATCGACATATGCAATGACTTTCTGCTCAATGCATCGGCCACTACATTTGCTTTGCCCGGATGACAGCTTAAATCAAAATCGAAATCCTTCAACAGCTCTAACCACCTTCTCTTCCTCATATTCAATTCTTTCTGATCAAATAAGTACTTCACACTTTTATGATCACTGAACACTTCAAACTTAGAGCCAAACAGATAATGTCTCCAAATCTTCAACACAAATACCACAACGGCCCATTCTAAGTCATGCGTAGCATAATTCCTCTCATGAACTCGTAATTGTCTCGAAGCATAGGCAACAACTTGACCATTCTGCATCAGCACTCCACCAAGACCCATCTTCGCCGTATCACAATACACCACAAGAGATTCACTCGGATTAGGCAAAATCAACACTAGAGCGGTCGTCAACCTCTTCTTCAATTCCACAAAACTCTCTTTGCAAGCTACATCCCACACAAAAGCTTGCCCCTTTCGAGTCAACTGAGTCAAAGGTAATGCCAACTTAGAAAAGCCCTCGATAAACTTGCGGTAATAACCCGCCAATCCTAGAAAACTTCGTATCTCAGTAGCAGACTTCGGAGTCTCCCACTGTAATACAACATCAATCTTGGAAGGATCTACATCAATTCCACCACTCAAAATCACATGGCCAAGGAAACTCACTTCCTTCAACCAAAACTCACACTTCGACAGCTTTGCATACAATTTTTTTTCCTTCAATACTAGCAACACAGTTCTCAAATGCTCAGCATGCTCTTCTTCAGACTTAGAATATATCAGGATGTCATCGATGAAAACCACCATAAACTGATCCAGATACTCATGAAAAATCTGATTCATATACTCCATGAACACACCAGGTGCATTGGACACACCGAACGGCATCACAGTGTATTCATAATGACCATACCTCGTTCTGAAAGCTGTCTTTGGAATGTCGTCAGGCTTAACACGAATCTGATGGTAACCCGACCTCAAATCAATCTTGCTAAACACACAGACACCTACTAACTGATCCATCAAGTTGTCAATTCTCGGAAGTGGATACTTATTCTTGCTATTCACTTTATTCAAATGCCAATAATCAACACACAACCTCATACTTCCGTCCTTCTTCTTCACTAACAACACAGGAGCACTCCACAAAGAAACACTTGGTCGAACAAACCTCTTCTCGAGCAATTCTTCCAGTTGTTTCTTCAATTCACTTAACTCAGAAGCTGACATCCGATAAGGAGCCATCGACACTTAACTCGTACCTGGTATTAAGTCCACTGCAAACTCTACTTCACGCTCTAGAGGCAAATCACTGATGTCATCCGGAAACACATCTGGAAATTCACATACAACAGGTAAGTCGACACTTGCAGTTTCATGATCAATCTGCAATGATGCAAACATTGTAAACACCAAGGCTTCATCTTCCACAAGTTCGTCTACTTGCTTCGCCGACAAGAACATCAACTCCCCAATATCACCAAACTCGGGAAACTCCACTGTCTTAGTATAACAATTAATAAGAACATGGTTGAACTCCAACCAGCTCATTCCAAGGATTACATTGATTTGGTGCAAGGGTAAACGCACCAAATCCATCACAAAACTCTTCCTAAAAATCGTCAAAGGACATCTTAAACACACAAAAGTAGTAGTAACATAACCATTAGCAGGAGTCTCTATTAGCATACTACCATTCATATCGGACAACTTCAAACCCAACTTATTAGCACATTCAAGTGAAACAAAAGAATGAGTAGCACCAGTATCAATAATATCAACCAAGTCAACATCATTAATAAAACAAGTACCTCGAATCAGGTTGTCCTTCTCTGGCACATCGGCACCACTCAAAGCAAACACTTTGCCACTGGTCTGAGCAGCAGTAGCCATCTTCTTTAGTTTCTGACACTTGGTACTGATGTGACCCTTCTCACCACAATTGAAACAGGTTGGACCATCATCCTTGCAATCAATAGCTCTATGACCCTTCTTACCATACCTGTAGCATCTCAACACATTATTAGTACAAACATCAGCATGGTGACCTTCCTCGCCACACCTATAACACTTCCCAGAAGTGGGAGCTATCCCTCACTTGTATTTTTCCCATCTGAAGCCTTCTGCTTCCCTTTGTCAGCTGAAGTCGTATAAGGTTTCCCCCTATACTTCCCTTTCTTCTCGCTCAACTACTTGTAGTGAGCAGATCAAGCTCGGCTATCCTCTTCGTAGATTCTGCTCTTGTCCACCAACTCAGCATACCTGCGGATCTATTGATACCCAATACCGTGCTTAATCTCTGGTCTCAGCCCATTCTCGAACTTGAGGCACTTGGACATCTCAGCATCAATACGGTTGTAGTGAGGACAGAACTTCACCAGCTTATCAAATTTCGCAGCATACTCTGCAATAGTCATGTCTCTTTGCTTCAGCTCAAGGAATTCTACCTCTCTCTTACCACGAGCATCCTCTGGATAATACTTTCCCAGAAATTCCTGCTTGAACACAACCCAGGTTAGCACAGTGCCAACATCGTCCAGTATCTGACGGGTGTTATCTCACCAATCCTTAGCCTCCTCTGACAGCATATGAGTTCCAAACTGAACTTGTTGCGCGTCAGTACATCCTATCCCTCAGAAGATCTTCTCGATCGCCTTCAACCACTTGTGTGCACTTGTTGGATCATGAGTACCCTCAAACTCCGGCGGATTGTTCCTCTTGAACTCCCCCAAAGCACGAAACTCATCTGGAACTCCACCATTCAGATTGAGTTGCGCCACCACATTAGCAACTGATTCCAAAGCATCAGCAATAGCACAATCATTTCTTCCAACCATCCTGCACACCACCAACAAGGTTAGAAGAACTAAAACATCGACAGTGTACACACACTTATCGACCGACAAGGGACTTACATCACGTAAAAACCTGGCCGGACGAACCGACCTGCTATGATACCACTAATGTAACACCCTTTTCTACCCCATAAATATCGCAGCGGATTAAACATAAAATCGTTAAATAAATCAGCATCACCTCAAAGAGTGCACATTTCTCAATAAAATCAAATCAATAAAAGTTTCTCCGTAAACAACGAGTTTTCCTCAAAATAACTCAAAAATGCCTCAAAGGGCAGCAGATCCACCATAACCACAAAATCCCACCAAAGGGTTTTTGAAACAAAACCATAATCATCAAAATAACAAGAAAATAACAGCCAAATAAAACTCAACATGGTTCGACTCAACGACCCAACCCGATGTTACACTATCAGATCAAGACCCTCTACATCGACCAAAAACAAATAATACTTCAAAAGTTCCCCGAAACATCCACAGCTAATCCTAATCACCTGCACGTTACTCACGTGGAGGCAACATTCAAACAGTCAGGGTGAGTAATACAATTCATTATAATCAATATAAAATAGGATATGCATAAAAATGGCGTCATCATCATATACAGCATCATCAGAGTCATCATAGGCAAACATCAAAGCACGACATCATAAATCACAACAATATGCCACATAAATGCAATGTACAACAAGACTCATCATATGGTACCAATCGTCTCAATCGATGGACACTTAGGCCATCACCCTCCAAAGATCCCCGTCATTAGGATCGGTCCACACAAGAACCGGAGCACGTCATAAACCACTTCACATCCACACAATGGGATGGAAGCCACAATAGACCAAAGTCTAACCTCATCATCACTGGACCGAAGTCCTAACATCATCATCAAAATATGCTATGAATGCATGATACACAACGTCAATAATCATCATCGTCAATAAAATCATTATGTGCATCATCATTCATCAAAATATCATGTTAATCATGTCATCAAATATACGTCAAAACATCACGAAATCAATCACGTCATAATCATCATTAACATCAATAACATCATGGTAAATCATCAGAAAAATCACAGCACCGAAACATCAGAACATCACAGAAATCATAAACAAAATTTCACGAACAGCAAGGTTCGCTACTGAGTTCACCTTGGGGACCTATTCACTTTGGCATTCGCTTTGCGAAGCTGCCAGCGAATCCCCATCCCCATACAAAAACCAGAGAGTTCCCCCTTCTGCCTCTCCTCACTGCCTTTATTCGCTAGGCAAACCCCTTCGCTGGGACGTTCGCCTTGCGAGCCCCAAAAGTCACCTCCCCGAGTCATCTCAGTACCATCACACACTCATTGCGCATTTGCTGCGCTGCTAGATTTGCCAGCCTGAGCGAACATTCGCCTTGCGAACTAGCGATTTCTGCAATCACTGCTTCGCATCAGTAGCACTTCACTCCACCAAATCCCTACGGGTTCAACCTCAATTCTCCCAAAACATCTCCAAAATAGACCTAAAGCATCATGGCACTCAAAGGCATAAAATCTACGACATTTAGGTTGATTAATTCCACTATCCGTACTCAAAATCACATAAACCTTCACAAACTCTCAAGGTTCCCATAAACCCCATAAATCCCTTTCTCATACAAGATCCCACATATCATCAAAAGGTTTAGCCTCGAAGGCTTATTTTTACCCAAATCAATTCAACCCTCAATAATCAATCATCGATCCTCAGAAATACCCCTAAATAATCAATAACTCATAAACCTTTCAAAAACTCCAAAAACCTCAAAAATCCACTTTAAACACGTCACTTCCTATATTGAAAACAATGAAAGGCAATACTCCCCATGCCTTAGATTGTCGATCCAGAGCTTTTCTCTATTGAGCCTTTGGAAACCTTCTTGAATCCTCGCCTTTTCCTTTTTCCTCAGAGCTCTGCACTTTCTCCTTATTTTCACGATCTAACAAAATGAATCCTATTCCTCCCAATTCCTTTTTGTTAAACCCTTGGGCTTCCAAAATGGGCTTTCCCTAAATTACCCTCACTAATCCTCCTCAAAAGTCCATCTTGCCCTTAATTCCTCTAATATTGTTATAAATTAATAATAATACTAATATATTCATATTATATACTATTATTTAATTAAAATAACCAAAAACTCCACCAAAATACTGACATCGACACAAACCCCCAAAATTCACCGAAATTCACAAATATTATATTTAAATAAATTAAATAAATATTCTAATAAATTTGGGGTGTTACATGGTGGGTCTTACACTATTACGAAGGCCCATGTCTAAGCATGGTTGACTTGAAAGTATGATGGGTCTTACACTCTTATTGAGGCCCATGTCTAAGCATGGTTGACTTGAAAATATGATGGGTCTTACACTCTTATAGAGGCCCAAAAGGGTTTTAGATTTGAATTCCACTAGGGCTGTGTTTTATGAGAGTTGAAGATTGAGGTTTGAAAGATTGAAAGTTTTGGGAAATTGAAGAAGGTTTTGAGGAGGAGGGGAGGGACTTACACTCTACTAGAGGCCCAAGAGAGTTTTTTAAGAAGTTTGAAAAAGCTTTTAATCAAGATGAAACCCTAATGAAAGTTTTAATCGAAGATATTTTCATAAGGGAATGATTTAAACATGGTATAGATGATGTGTAAGTCAAGACAAACATGCTTTGATCTTGTATCAATATTTTAAACAAAGCTTATTTATCCATATGAGAATAAAAAATGAATTAGGTTTGAAATCATTAGAAAGAAAATCAATTTTTCAAGGTTCTAAACCTAAAAAAGCACTTATTTTCAACTTAATAAAAAGTGATTAAATAAATTATTTTTTTGGAATTTTTTGATAGATTAAAATAATAGAGTATATGAGTGACATGTGTGAAATAATTTTGGTCAAAAAGAATAAATTTGATAGGAGAAATAAATGTTTGAATTTTAGAAGAAAAATGAGAAAAAAAAATGAAAAAGTGGTTAAAAAAATGTTGGAGGTGGGACTTGAACCCATGCCACCAAGGGTCAGACTAACAAAACACGCCCTTGCCAACTGAGCCAGCGCGCGTTTGTGCTAACTAGACACAACCATTCAAATAAATATGAAAATTGCGTGCCAAATTCAAAAAATACACGCCATGGCCTTCATCTTCTTCCTTGGGCTCAAGATTTGCATAAAGGGGTCTATCTTCCTCAATACGTAATGATTTTGAAAGATGTAAACATGAAACTTGTTCATTTTTAAACAAGGAATCGAATGGCAATGTCATACCCCAAATTTTGACCACCAAGATTTCCCATCATTGTGCAAATCATTGCCACAATATGGATGTGCCATCATGCCTCATCAATTTCCTCAAGGATTGTTGAGCTTTCACTACAACCAAGAATTAGGGTTTCAGGCCCTCTCAGAGCACTTAGACAAAGGATCAATCAAGAAATGACATGATCTTTAACTTGTCTAACCTCTCAAACACCCATAAGAGATCAAGAGGACTCCCACATCAAGAATCAAGCACAAGGTTGCAACATTCCAAGTGGATCAAGCCTCAAGATCGCCAGCGTCACCAAATTAGGGTTTTGGTCGACCAAGGCCTCCAGATGAAAATTTCCATCTGGGCATGAGCCAATGCTTCAAAGAACAACCCAAGATTTTCCAAGGTACCTCATGGATCCAATCATCAAGTCAATTTAACCTCAGGGGATGCATTTACCAAAAATCAGGAATTAGGGTTTCTTGACCTAATTCACCCCTAAGTTGACTTTTGAAGCAAAGCATGAGCCAAGACCTCAAGACATGATTTGAGGGCCTCAAATACACCTTATTGATCCATTTACAACAATGGATTGATCCAAGAAGCTTGATTCACAAGTTTCAATTTCATCTGGACCATAATTAAGATTTTGAAGGAAAAGTCAACTGTAGCTTTGACTTTTGACCAAGACATGCTCCCAAACCTTGTGACATGATTAAATAAACCCTATAACACCTATGAAATCCATTCATTAGGTTTAATTTAGGTCAAGGACTTGATTTCACAAAGGATCGCACAGTTTGGATTTCATCCGATAAAGGAAGATCGGCCGAAGACGCTCTACCCAACAAAAGAATACGAGGACGGCTGAAGGCGAACTCGAAAAGGAAGACCGACCGAAGGAGCTCTACCCAACAAAGGAAAACGAGGACGGCCAAAGGCGAACTCGAAAAGGAAGACCGGCCGAAGGAGCTCTACCCAACAAAGGAATACGAGGACAGCCGAAGGCGAACTCGAAAAGGAAGACCAGCCAAAGGCACTCTACCCAACAAAGGAATACGAGGAAGACCGAAGGCGAACTCGAAAAGGAAGACCGGCCGAAGGCGCTCTACCCAACAAAGGAATACGAGGACGGCCGAAGGCGAACTTGAAAAGGAAGACCGGCCGAAGGCTCTCTACCCAACAAAGGAACACGAGGACGGCCGAAGGCGAACTCGAAAAGGAAGACCGGCCGAAGGCACTCTACCCAACAAAGGAATACGAGGATGGCCAAAGGAGAACTCAAAAAGGAAGACCGGCTGAAGGCGCTCTACCCAACAAAGGAATACTAGGACGGCTAAAGGCGAACTCGAAAAGGAAGACCGGCCGAAGGCACTCTACCCAACAAAGGAATACGAGGACGGCCGAAGGCGAACTCGAAAAGGAAGACCGGCCAAAGGCACTCTACCCAACAAAGGAATACGAGGAGGGCCGAAGGCGAACTCGAAAAGTAAGACCGGCCGAAGGCGCTCTACCCAACAAAGGAATACGAGGACGTCCGAAGGCGAACTCGAAAAGGAAGACCGACTGAAGGTGCTCTACCTAACAAAGGAATAAGAGGACGGCCGAAGGCGAACATGAAAAGGAAGACCGGCCGAAAGCGCTCTACCAAACAAAGGAATACGAGGATGGCCGTAGGCGAACGCAAAAAGGAAGACCAACCGAAGGCAGACTACATTGGGGATAACAGGACCACCACGGGTAAAAGCAACAATCTTACGACCCTCGAATTGATCTGGAATTAAAGTTGAGGAAAAGAGAAGTCTAAACAGACAACTCTGCAGGGGTGTACCAGAAAATACAACAATATGAAGGACGAATCCACTAGAGATCTCACTGGGGATAAAGCAAAACAAAATCTCCCGAGTTATACCATCTATGCTGAGGAAGAGAACTGGTAAAGAAAGTACCAAACCTGGCTTATGCTTCGAATGCATATGTTTGAATTTTTCTATGGCGCAATGCTCTATACGAAATGGAAATGCTACGCGTTTGGGAGGATGTCATGCAAACGATGCTTATGCAATGCAAAAGAAGCGCTCCAGCAAAATAAATGGTGAAAACGAAGGCAGCTCCACCGGGGATGACAACATAAATTGTCCTCTGAGTCTAAGAACTCTGCTGAGAAGAATCACATTGATCAACTCCTTTGATCAACAACTTCTGCTAGAGATGAAATCCAAAAGAAACATCCACCCTGCCAGGGATGATATATAACTCTTTGAAGAAGGAAACCAAGACCTGAATCGGAAGAGTGCCAAATATCACTTGGACTTAAAACCTGCTAGGGATGTCAACCATCACTGAACAAACTTGCTGCGAAGACTACCACCAAACTCTGCTTGGGGAGACAAATCTCAAATACTAGACCTGCTGGGGACACCATTGAACTTAACCCGCTGATGGGGAAATGACTTCGTCCTTATCCTGCTGAGGGTTGGATCATGCTGTTACCGGTGAAAACACGTTTCCTGACTGGTTGAGGGAAGTGAGTACCAGACTCTATGGGCAAGACAACATCTTTGTCCCTGGATTACATTCCACAAATCTCCTGCGGTAATAAAACAACATCCACCCTAGAGCAATCCACTTTAAATGCTGGCTGGGGAACAATCTCCTGTACTCTGACCTGGGAGAGTGACAGTCTGATGAGGATGATGAAACCTCAATGTTAGGGAGAATAACTCTGTTGGGGAAAAAAGTCAACGAAACCTGCCGAGGAATATCATTGAGCTTAACCTGCTATTGGAGGAAAGATTTTACCCTGCTGGGGATTAGAGCATGCCGTTGCTGACGGAATTACACTTCCTAACCTGCTGAGGAAAGTGAACACCAGACTCTGTGGGGAAACTAAAGTCTTTTCAGAGACATCCAACACATTTCTTGCTGGGGATACAACAACATCCACCTTGGAGCAATCCACTTCTGACCGCTTGCTGGGGAATAATAAACCAACCATGACTTCGGCTGGGGACACAATCCTCTGTACTCTTGCCGGGGAAGAATAAGCTCAACTGAGGATGATGTACTTTCAGTGCTGGGGAGAGTAACTCTACTGGGGAAAACAAATTTGTTACCCTGCAAGCACACAACAACAAAATATTTCGTATGCAAAAATGGCTACCTCGGTTACCATCCACAACGTCCGTTACCTAAGCAATTTCCATTGTTTTCCATTGTGCTCCGCAAAGCTTAACGTTTTCACATGCAATGTTTATCAATATATCGGACGTTTTCATAAACAAAATAGTAAAAACATAAATGGAAAGCTCTTTTAGTGAAATGAGAATTTTATTGAATGAATTGGCCTGTAAATAGGCATTTAAAACCGAAAGCAATTCCTGAAAAGAGGTAATTACGCAAAAGTAAATAGAAAATACACATGTCGGCAATGTGGGAACAGATATCCACCATGATTCAATTCAGCTATGACTCACATGCCTTGCTTATCCACAGATGCTTTGACCTTCGAAGAGACTGACTGGACTGATTCCTTTCCTTCGAAATTCCCAAGTGTCAAAAGTGCTCACAGATCGAACGCAGACCGCAGCCTCTCGCTTTCAAATCCCTAACTTTTGCCTGGATTGCCCTTTTCGAGTTTTCAATACACCAGGATACCCTTTTTTGCCAAAGTTGCATTTTCAGGTTTTCAACTTTGCGGGTTTATTCTTCTTTTTTTCCCTTTTTATTCCTAATTTTTGCCCGAACCTTCTCTTTTTATGGTTCACTGGGATACCCCTTTTTGCTTGGATCTTCTTTTTATGTCCCGCTGGTCTCTTTTCTGCAAGGTATTTTTTGACTGTGTCTGCGTTCACAGGGTACATAAAATCTTTGCCATCCATAGTTGAGAATAATACGGCTCCACCGAAGAAAACCTTCCTTACTACATATGGCCCTTCGTAGTTTGGAGTCCATTTGCCCCTGTGATTTTTCTGAGGAGGAAGGATCATTTTCAAAACCAACTCGCCTGTCTGAAAACACCGAAGACGCACTTTCTGATTGATAACACGAAAATGTATCATATATTTTCCTTGATTTACGACTAATAATTACGTTATTTCGGCTTAAGTTCCGATTATTCCACGAGTATTCTAGTATTTTCGCAGGTATTTCATTTTCCAAGCTAAAAATGAGCAAAGTAGAAAAATATGAAGAAATGAGAAGAAACAGGAAGAAATGACAGAGAAAAAGCAGAAAAATAGAAAGTGGTGTGTGTGACGACCGTCACACAAGCCACCACAACCGTCACACAAATTAAAGGCCACCACGCTCGTCACGAGAGCACCACGACCGTCACATGCACATAATGGGTTATAACGTTCAGAATACAGACGTGGATACGAAGGGCAAATTCAGTCACGCACGTTCAACACTTTCTCCAACTTCCCATTATCTCTACTAATTCTCCAACGCCCCATTATCTCCACTATTTTTCACATGAATTCTGAAGTAACTTCCAACCTGTTATCACTATATATAGGACCTATCAGTTAGTTTCAAGGGGGGTCAAAGTTTTGTGCGCGAAAGCGCTGTTGGTAGTTTTAGGCAGGAAATTACAATTGTAAAAGGAGTATTTTCTCACATCGAGGAATTACTCCACCATTAGTATTTAGACCTATGTTCTATGTAACTTGTTGGATTAACAATCTTTCTGTCATTATTGAAGTTAAAGTTAATTCAAGTTTCCTTATTTCCCGCATTTTACTTCAAGTCTTTACAGGTTCTTTATCGCATTGCTTATTATTATTGTTTATCGCTTTCCTAAATTAATTATTATGATGTTTTCAAATGCAATTATAATCTTTAATTTGTTTACGTTTAATTCCATGTCTTGCTAAATTGTCCTGAGTCCGGCGTATGAGGACCGTCGTTACCGGCGAGACTCGGTAGAAAATAATAGGTGCGAACTTATGATTAAAATTTTGTTTTGGGTTTAATTTCCAAGTCTAATTTAATTAGCTTTGTCACGAGAGTGAGAGGTTATTTAACACGATTTTGTCACGAGAGTGAGAAATTAATTAAGGTTAGAGTCGGCACTGCGAGAGCGTGGGGGTCGAACTAGATAGTGGAAATTAGGCAACATATCTAAATACAGCAAGAGCGCTTTAGATACGTTTAGGATATTATTGGTTTTCAAAAATATTTCATAGTTACCGGGCGAGCGAGAGCAAAATCTTGGGATTAGGGAACATGACTTTAGTTAATACCGCGAGAGCATGAGGCGAAGTCTTTAAGTTGGTATATTATACGGAACTAAGTTATAGTTGTAATTAGTACCCGAATTCTACAAAGTCCTTTAGGAACGCGGAATCCATATTCCGGCCTCTCTTTATTATCGTATTTTCTAAGTTCATTTTTAGTTTAGTTCTAGTTTCCTCTTAATTAAATATTCATCAGCCTTAGCTTTACAAAGTAACGATAGATTATAGTAGGTTGACATTGGTCTCTGTGGGTTCGACAATCTTTTATATTACTTCGATATTTTCGTGCACTTGTGGACGCATCAAGTTTTTGGCGCCGTTGCCGGGGACCAACAGTCAATATTGTTATTCCGTTGTTGCACCGTATAGACTAAGGCACTCTTATAAAAAAATTAAAAAAATTAAAAACTATGTATCACCCGAATTTTTTCTACAATCACCACTCCCAGTATTTTGAGGAATCGCAAGAATCCCATAATTCCAACCTTGAAATACAAATGGAGAATTTCAATGCATCACTAACTCATTCTCACACAAATTTCCTCTGCAACTACCAATCCCAACATTTTGAGGAGCCGCAAGAATCTCATAATTCCAACCTAGAAATATTAATGCAGGATTTCAATGTGACACTGACCCACTCCCAAAATTTTGAGGAGCCGCACCCAAATTTTTTCTATAATTACCAGTCGCAAGACTCCCAATATTTTGAGGAACCGCAACCAAATTTTCCCTATGATCACCATTCACAAGATTTCGAGGAACAGCAAGAATCACATAATTCCAATCTTGAAATACTAATGGAGGATTTCAACGCGACACTAAATCATTTCCACCCAAATTACCCCTCCCAATATTTTGAGGAACCACAAGAATCCGTTAATTCCAACCTCGAAACATTAATGAAGGATTTCATTGAAACAACAACTAATTCTAGGTTAGAATCTATGATGGAGCACTTTGTGGAGACCCAAACTCTCCATAATGAAGAGCTTAGAAGACAACATCTCAATAATTATGAAACCCTTAGGCAGATAAACACTATGGTTGAGTCCCTCGCGACTCACACTGAGGCATTAGAGACTCAAATCTCCCTGCTTGCACAGACACCTACAGGACCCTCCCCCGAGAAGAGTGATAATGAGGTTGAGGAGAGTGATAATGAGGTTGAGGAGAGTTCTGGTGAGAAAAGAGTAGAGATTGAGAAAAATCCATCGACACCATCCGAAAGGGAGGTTGTCGAAGAGGTAGCGAAGGAAGCACCTAACGTCGTTCCTCCTCCCTATACCCCACCAATTCCTTTCTCGCAAAGGTTTATGGAAGCTAAGGTAGAATCCCAATCCAAAATGTATGTTGAGATATTGGAAAATATCCACACTAACGCACCTTTGTCTGAGGTCCTGCATAGAAAGAGAAAATCAGAGGACCATAAAACTAGGGAAATCATTAGTGCTAAGAGGGTAATGTTAGACTTTGAGGTGATGGATGAAATAACTAAGCTCAAACTTGAAAAGCTAATAATTAGGATAGATCCAGAACCACCACCACAAGTTCAAAAGAATGAACCACCCCACATAAGGAAGAAAATAAAAGGTGAGGGATATGTGAGATGGTTTGATAAGTGGCCATGGAAACTGGAAATTATTAGCCGTCGAGCTATCGACGTTAAACAAAGCCCTGCGTGGGTGGCAACCCACGAGATTTTAATTTAATGTTTTCCTTTTATTGTTTGTGTTTGCAGAAAATAAAGACTTGTATCGCTTGTCATGTCTCAGCTACATTTAGGCAAAAGATCTTTAGATGACAATCCCTTGAAATGATCGGGTGCCCACGCACATTCCTATGAATGTCGCTGCTGGTGGTGACACCGATGATGAGTATGATAGGAGAGGGCATATCTCTCCCATACTTCCTTCGGAAGTAGGCAATATAATGAGCGGCTTCAAGAAAATGAAGTTTTAGCAAATTCAGATAACTCGTAGTATAAGACGCCGGAGAAGAAGTGGCCAGCGAAGACAGGGACAACAAGGGAAGAATCAGCGCGAATTTGGCCATGGTAGCACGCAATGGCATTCATACAGGTTCTATCTTTCCTCTACCACCTTTTATCAAAACATTGAGGACAATGTTTGGTTTAAGTGTGGGGGAGGAACATTTACCGCTTTCATTTTACCGCTTTCTAGTTAAATTTACTGTTTTCTTGCATGATTTTAAAATTTTTTTCTATTTTAATGTTTCGTTGCGTCTTTGCATGTGCTGTCGAGTCTTTATGCTGATTTTATGTTGTTTATCGATTTCCCCATTTTCTTGATCCATACCGATATTTTGAAATTTTTTGAGTTAAAAATAGTGTTTCTTTTGAAAACCTTAGGTTATAGATGAAATTGAGGTTAGATTGTGAGACTTGGGAAAATTCCGCAAGATCGGTATCGTTCTAACACCGTGAGCCTCCCAATCATGGAAATCAATTTGAGTACTTGTTATGCCGTAGCCTTAAGTTCTCACCCCTTTAGTAGTCCCTAATTAGTTTATTTAGCAGTCAGCCTCATCCTAAGCATGCACTAAGTAGGAAGCCGATGCAAATAAGTGTATGATCTCAAGCTTAAAAGGTAAATTAAGAAAAAAGAAAAAAATGAATGAATGAAAATGAATGCTCCTTCTAAGTTAGGTGATCCTCACCTGATCATTTAGCCCAACGATGCAAACTTCTTTATTTTATTGATTTTTAAGCCATTGTGCCAAAAAAATGATAATAATGAGATCATAGTCACTAACCGGCCATCCTACCATGAGTGTGAAAGGATAACGGGCTTAATGTGATTGTGCCAGAATGAAAAGGGATAAAATAAGGATGAGTGAGTTAGGCTTAGGTATAATGACATGATTCGGGTTGGTTTGTATAGGAGGGAGGTTGATGACCGAAAAAGCGGAATTGTGTTGTTACGATATCCTTAGTGTGTAAGCAAGTACCTATTGACACAAACTTAACCGAAGTAGAGTTGGTAGCCTAGGATGAGTATCCGTATACACTATTTTTCTCGTGAGTCATGGTTTGCTTGAGGACAAGCAAAGGTTTAAGTGTGGAGGAGTTTGATAACACGAAAATGTATCATATATTTGCCTTGATTTACGACTAATAATTACGTTATTTCAGCTTAAGTTCCGATTATTCCGCGTGTATTCTAGTATTTTCGCAGGTATTTCATTTTCCAAGCTAAAAATGAGAAAAGTAGAAAAATATGAAGAAATGAGAAGAAACAGGAAGAATTGACAGAGAAAAAGCAGAAAAATAGAAAGTGGTGTGTGTGACGACCGTCACACAAACCACCACGACCGTCACGCAAATTAAAGGCCACCACGCTCGTCACGTGAGCACCACGACCGTCACATGCACATAATGGGTTATAACGTTCAGAATACAGACGTGGATACGAAGGGCAAATTCAGTCATGCACGTTCAACATTTTCTCCAACTTCCCATTATCTACACTACATCTCCAACGCCCCATTATCTCCACTATTTTTCACATGAATTCTGAAGTAACTTCCAACCTGTTATCACTATATATAGGACCTATCATTTAGTTTCAAGGGGGATCCAAGTTTTGTGCGCGAAAGCGCTGTTGGTCGTTTTAGGCAGGAAGTTACAATTGTAAAAGGAGTATTTTCTCACATCGAGTAATTACTCCACCATTAGTATTTAGGCCTATGTTTTATGTAACTTGCTTGGATCAACAATCTTTTCGTCATTATTGAAGTTAAAGTTAATTCAAGTTTCCTTATTTCCCGCATTTTACTTCAAGTCTTTACAGGTTCTTTATCGCATTGCTTATTATTATTGTTTATCGCTTTCCTAAATTAATTATTATGATGTTTTCAAATGCAATTATAATCTTTAATTTGTTTACATTTAATTCCATGTCTTGCTAAATTGTCCTGAGTCCGGCGTATGAGGACTGTTGTTACCAGCGGGACTCGGTAGAAAATAATAGGTGCGAACTTATGATTAAAATTCTGTTTTGGTTTTAATTTCCAAGTCTAATTTAATTAGCTTTGTCACGAGAGTGAGAGGTTATTTAACACGATTTTGTCACAAGAGTGAGAAATTAATTAAGGTTAGAGTCGGCACTGCGAGAGCGTGGGGGTCGAACCGGATAGTGGAAATTAGGCAACATATCTAAATACAGCGAGAGCGCTTTAGATACGTTTAGGATATTATTGGCTTTCAAAATATATTTCCTAGTTACCGGGCGAGCGAGACCAAAATCTTGGGATTAGGGAACATGACTTTAGTTAATACCGCGAGAACGTGAGGCGAAGTCTTTAAGTTGGTATATTCTACGGAACTAAGTTATAGTTATAATTAGTACCCGAATTCTACAAAGTCCTTTAGGAACGCGGAATCCATATTCCGGCCTCTCTTTATTATCGTATTTTCTAAATTAATTTTTAGTTTAGTTCTAGTTTCCTCTTAATTAAATATTCATCAGCCTTAGCTTTACAAAGTAATGATAGATTACAGTAGGTTGACATTGGTCTCTGTGGGTTCGACAATCTTTTATATTACTTCGATATTTTCGTGCACTTGCGGACGCATCACTGATCAAAGGCTTTCTTCATCCTGCTCTGATGCAACCGGCCATGTACAATGGCTGCCAATCTTTTCTCTTCGATAAGGTTCAGCTGATCCAACCTGGAACTTACCCATTCAGTTTCATCAAGCTTCACATCTGCCAGAATTCGTAAAGAAGGAATCTCAACCTCTAATGGTAGGACAGCTTCCATACCATATACCAGTGAGAAAGGAGTTGCCCCGGTTGATGTACGCACTGAAGTACGATAACTGTGCAAAGCATAAGGAAACATCTCATGCCAGTCTATATACGTTACCACCATTTTCTGCACAATCTTCTTGATATTCTTATTTGCCGCCTAAACGGCCCCATTCTTCTTCGGACGATAGGGAGAAGAATTGTGATGCTCAATCTTAAAGCTCTGACATAGCTCCTTCATCATCTTATTGTTCAAATCTGAACCATTATCAGTAATGATTCTCTATGGGACCCCATAACGACAGATGATGTCCTTCTTTATAAACCGGGCTACCACTTGCCTGGTGACATTGGCATACGAGGCTGCTTACACCCACTTCGTGAAGTAATCAATGGCAACCAGAATGAAACGATGCCCATTGGAAGCAGTTGGCTCAATCTTTCCAATCATATCAATGCCCCACATGGCAAACGGCCAAGGAGATGACAATACATTTAGAGGAGTAGGCGGCACGTGCACCTTATCAGCATAAATCTGGCATTTATGACATTTCCTGGCATATTTAAAACAATCGGACTCCATAGTCATCCAGTAATACCCTGCCCTCAACAGCTTTCTAGCCATAGCATGCCCATTGGCATGGGTACCGAAAGACCCTTCATGAACTTCTTCCATCAACAGGCCTGCCTCGTGTTCATCAACACAACGTAGCAAGACCATGTCAAAGTTCCTCTTGTACAGCACATCATCTTTATTCAGAAAGAAGTTTCCTACTAACCTCCTCAGAGTTTTCTTATCCTTGGTAGATGCCCCAACTGGGTACTCCTGACTCTTGAGAAAACACTTGATGTCATGATACCAAGGTTTTCCATCTGATACGTCTTCAACTGCAAACACAAAAGTTGGTCGATCTAAATGCATGATTATGATGGATGGAGTCTCATTCCAACTATTCACCTGATACATTGAAGACAACGTTTCCAACGCATCTGCCTTCTGATTCTCTAATCAGGGGATATGATGAAAGTCAACTCTGTCAACGAAAGGTAACAACCTTCTGGCATAGTTGTTATAAGGCACCAGATTTGCCTGACGAGTTTCCCATTCTCCTTTAATCTGATTAACCACCAACGCATAATCACCATAAACATCAAGGTTCTTGATTCTCAAATTGATTGGTTCTTCTAACCCCATGATGCATGCTTCATACTCTGCCTCATTATTGGTGCATATGAACGCTAACCGGTCAGTGAAGGGTATATGAGACCCCTTCGGAGTTGTAATGATTGCCCCGATTCTGTTACCATATGAGTTGACGGCCCCATCAAAGACCAATTTCCATTGATATCCAATTTCAGGTCCTTCGTCATGCAAAGGCTCTTCACAGTCCTTAATCTTCAGGAACATGATATGCTCATCCAGAAATTCAAACTTCATCGGTTTATAATCTTCAATAGGTTGTTCAGCAAGGTATTCTAACAAAACACTTACCTTGATGGCTTTCTGGGAAAGATGTTGAATATCGTATTTTGTCAAGATCATTTTCCAACGGGCTATTCTTCCAAAAAGTGCTTGCTTCTCAAACACGTACTTAATCGAATCCATCTTCGAAATCAACAGGGTTGTGTGGTTTAACATATACTGCCTCAAACGCTTGGCTGCCCAAGCGAGTGCACAACATGTTTTTTCTAGCATCGAGTACCTTGACTCACAATCAGTGAACTTTTTACTCAGGTAGTAGATGACATGCTCTTTTCTACCTGACTCGTCGTGTTGACCGAGCACACAACCCATTGAGTTCTCCAGAACCGTAAGATACATAATCAACGGCCTTCCTGGAACTGGCGGCATGAGGACCGAAGATTCCTGCAAATACTCTTTTATCTTTTCAAATGCCTTTTGAAAATTTTCATTCCACCTGACCTCTTGATCTTTTCTTAACAATTTGAATATCGGTTCACACGTTGTTGTGAGATGAGAGATGAACCTAGCAATGTAGTTCAATCTCCCCAAGAAACCACGAACCTCTTTTTCTGTTCTCGGTTCAGGCATCTCTTGTATGGGTCTTACTTTAGCAGGATCAACCTCGATACCTCTTTCACTAACAATGAACCCCAACAATTTTCTAGATCTCACCCCGAAGGTGCACTTGTTCAGATTCAACCTCAGCTTAAACTTCCTCAGCCTCTCAAATAGCTTTTGAAGATTTACCAGATGTTCTTCCTCTGTTTGTGACTTCGCAATCATGTCATTAACATAGACTTCGATCTCTTTGTGAATCATATCATGAAAGAGAGTCACCATTGCCCACTGATAGGTTGCCCCAGCATTATTCAATCTAAAGGGCATCACCTTGTAACAAAACGTTCCCCACGGTGTTATGAACGTCTTCTTCTCCATGTCCTCTGGGGCCATCTTGATTTGGTTATACCCAGAGAAGCCATCCATGAAGGAAAATACATAGTATTGAGCAGCGTTGTCCACTAACACGTCAATGTGGGGGAGCGGGAAATCATCTTCCGGGCTTGCTCTATTCAAATCTCTGTAATCAACGCACATTCTGACCTTTGCATGCTTCTTAGGTACAGGCACAATATTAGCAACCCACGGAGGATAATTTGTCACAGCGAGAAACCCAACATCCAACTGCTTCTGAACCTCTTCCTTGATTTTGACAGCCATATCCAGTTTCATCCTTCTTAGTCTCTGCTTAACCGGAGTACAACCTTCTTTTAGCGGCAGCCGGTGTACCACAATATTAGTGTCAAGCCCAGGCATGTCTTGGTAAGACCAGGCGAAGATATCCACATACTCACGTATCATTTCAATCAATCTTCACTTGACAATGTCTTCCAAAGCAGCCCCAATCCTTACTTCCTTTCTTGCGTCCTCGGTTCCCAGATTAACTATCTCGATTTCCTCCAGATGAGGTTGAATGACCCTTTCCTCCTGTTTCAGCAGTCTGGCCAATTCTTCAGGTAAGTCACAATCTTCGTCAGTCTCTTCTTCAGCCTGATAGATAGGATTGTCGAAGTCATACCAAGCCATAGCTGAATCATGATTGTTGGCATCTGAACAAAGAAACCTGCATGATTGATGATATATGTCTATTATGAATGCAACAAACAAGAAAACACATTGCCATTTGATATGAGTTAATGCAAAAAGTAAAAACAGAAAGACAGGGATCAATATATTTGAATGTGAAGACGTCCTTTATTGATGATAAAGTAAGCACACAAAACATCAAAGCCCTACAGACAAATATCACTACGTCTTGGGCAGAACGTAAGATTTAACACCAACAGAAAACAAAGGCAATTACTCTTGACGGGTCACTTGGATGACTTTCTCAGATGACCAATTGCATAGACTCTGACCCAGAGCGCAGGGGCGGATCCACTCATCCATGTCATAATCACTATCCCCCTCATCATCAATGGCATTAACCCAATTAAAGAAGACCCCAACACTTGTGAATTGAACCGGACCGTAGAACTTGGGTGGCTCTTGAGCTGGTCGGGGTGGCTTATACCCCAATCCATAAGTACTCTGCTTCACCTGAACGTCAATGACCTGGCCCTACTTCTGGGAACTGCTAGCTTCAACTACAGCGCATGCATCTTTGAAAGAAAACATCGAAAATTCGGGCTGATTTACCACTTCGGGTTGATTTACCACCTCAAGCGTACTGACTACTCTTGGAGGTTCTTCAGGAATTTTCACAGCTTCAAAGGCTTGGCACAGAGTCTCATGTATCTCACCATCCACCTCCACATACTTGAAGGTTGATAGGTGACTCACCATGATGTCTTCCTCACCACAGACTATCACAACATGTCCATCCACCATGTATTTCAGCTTTTGATGCAACGTGGACGTTACTGCCCCAGCACTATGGATCCATGGACGACCCAATAAACAATTATAGGCAGGCTGAATGTCCATGATGTAGAAAGTGGCTTCAAAAACTTCAGGACCCACTTTGATCGGCAATACAATTTCTCCAAAAACAGACCTTTTAGAACCATCGAAAGCACGCACCACCAAGTCACTCGGCGTGCAAATTAGCCCACGGGTGTCCAACTTCATCAGAGCCTTCTTCGGCAACACATTTAAGGATGACCCGGTATCAACTAGCACATGTGACATTAAGGAGCCTCGACTTTCCACTGAAATGTGTAGAGCATTGTTGTGATTCCTCCTAGCTGGAGTCAGATCTAAATCAGTGAAACCCAAACCATTACCAGCATTCACGTGAGCCAAGACCCCTTCTAACTGATTAACGAATATCTCCTGAGATACATAGGCTGTGTTCAAAACCTTCAGCAATGCATTCCGATGCACCTCAGAGCACAATAGCAGGGATAAGATGGATATTTTGGATTGCGTCTGATGCAACTGATCAACAATTTTATAATCGCTCTTCCTGATTAATCTCATAAACTCCTCCATATTTTTTGAGAAAGAGTTGTCAACTTATTTTGTCACAGAATCATTCACGACCTGTTTCTGTACAGAATCGTCCATCCCCTGTTTCCCTTTATCCTGTTTGGAACTGCCGACCTGATTATCTGACAGAATGAAGACTCTGCCACTTCTGGTGATAGCCCCTGCGTCAATAATATTGCCAACCTCTGAGCTCACAGCTGAGGTTCCTACCAACTCTTGTTTCTTTCCATCAACAAATACCTCAGCCCCATAGTTCCACGGGACGGCTTTGGTACTTTCATATGGGACAGACCCAGGAACTGTAATGATGACCGGCGCCGGCCTAGCCGGTGCTAATATAGTTACTGTCTTGAAAGGAATTGATATAGTAGAAACATCATTCTCTTTGTCAGTCATTTCTATCTGCTGATCACATCTGTCGAACTGTAACCGAACTTCATCAATCATTCTCTGAATACCTGATCTCAACAAATCAAAACCGTTTGATTGCAGCCCATATTCAAAACAGCTCTCATCACAACCAGGGAACACCCCTCCCTTCAGCAACCTTTCCTTTACCACAACCAAGGGAGTCTTCAACTCATTCACATCTAAGACCAAATTCAAGGATTCATTATCTTCAATAATGGCATTAACCCTTGGCCCACTGTGATTCGACATTGGGTTTTGAATGACATTTGGCACGTCATTGGAGAAATTGATGGCTTTGGAGTCTACCAAATCTTGGACCTTATGCTTAAAAGCTTTATAGTCCTCAATATGGTGTCCTGGCGCTCCGGAATGAAATTCACAGTGAGCATTGGCGTCATAACCGGGAGGTGGATTACCGGTAATGGGGGCCAAAGTCCTCTTTTGAATCAATTGTAACTGTAGCAAATGTTGAAATAACTGGGAGTACGACAGAGGTGGAGTATAAAAATGCCTATTCTGCCTAGGCCTGTACTGTTGTCCGCGAGGAGCCTTATTTTGCTGCTGAGGCGCTGCCTATTGTTGCGGTGCCGCGGGAATAGTTACAGAAGCCACCTGCTGATTAAGTTTTGACGATGTTTTCCCTTACCACGGTATGAAGAAACAGAATTTGTGTCCCTTTCTTTTTTCTTGTAATTACTGGAATACGGCTTTTTCCCTCCTCTAGATAAAGATCCGTCATTGACCACTATTTTCCCAGTTTTAATCCTGCTCTCCACCTTTTCTTCGACTACAACTAGGTCCGCAAAACCACCAGTCATACAGCTCACCAATCGGTCATAATATGACCCCTGAAGAGTGGCCATGAACATGTCAACCATCTCCCGCTCCGCCATGGGAGGCTAGACCCTAGCTGCCAATTCACGCCACCTCTGGGCATACTCCTTAAAGCTTTCATTATTCTTCTGCGATAAACATTGCAACTGTGTTCTGTTGGGAGCCATGTCGGTAGTGTACTGATATTGCTTGACGAAAGCTTCAACTATCTCATGTAAGTTGCGAACATGGCATCTCTCTAACGGCATGTACCATTCCAAAGATGCCCCAGACAGGCTATCTTGGAAAAAGTGCATCAATAACTTCTCATCATCAGAATAGGCATCCATCTTTCTAGCATAAGCCCTGACATGAATCTTCGGGCAGGTGACACCGTTATACTTCTCGAAAGTAGGTACCTGAAACTTGTGAGGAATCTAAACCCCGGGGACCAGTCCCAAGTCTTCCATATCTAATCCCAGGGAATTCTGATTCTCAAACGCTTTCAACTTCTCCTCAATCAATCAGAATCTTTTATCACTATTAGGCTGGGGGTCAACATCCCCACCTGGCAGAGAAAACACATCATCCTGCTGATCATCATAGCCACGACCATGTACTGCACAGACACTATTTCCTCCTCCCACAACAGAAGGAATCACAACATTCTCTCCTCCACCCGGAGGGATAACAACAGAAGGAACGGGAATGCCTCTGCCTGGAGGACCAACGGGAATACCATTACCATCAACACCTTCGCCCAGAGGAATGACACCATTGTGAAGGCCACTATGAAGGATACCGTCTTCATCAACTCTTGCGACCAGAGGCTAGACCAGAGTCCTTAACTGCTCTTGACCTTGAGCTACACCTTGCATTAACTCCATAAACTGAGCCATGTGAGTCTGCATCGCAATCATCTCAGCTTGCATTTGTTCCATGGCTTTTTGTTGATTCAGTCTGGTAGATTATCAGTGAATACGTCGATCAACAATCCTGTCTGAAGAAAGGAACAAGATGAGAAAACCGGAGACAAACACCTGCTATGCAAAAATGATTATGAATATGAAAATGCAAATGCAAACATCATATTTAAACATTTCCAGGATGTATCCACTTTGATTCCAGCCTTTGAAACCGGGCAAGGGATTAGACACAATACCGAAAAATAAATCCGGACACAAAGATTCTGCAGAGCCAAACAATGGAACCAAACCCCTTTGAGAACAAGAACCGCTGAGACGCATATGATTGAACTAAACATTTCAATATCATATCGCAAGAATTCATACAAACAGGTCTGATATAATCAAAGGCGATTCCATCAACAAACCTGATGGTAATCACAACAAAAAAATAAACAGCAATATCACTACAAATCAATCCCAAACAAACTGGCTTCAACATCCTCAAGAAGGTTCATCATGTCAAGATGCGTGGGTCGCTCTATCAGCCCTTTAATCAGCCTGTTCCTCCTTTCAATGTCCTGATTCAGCCTAAAGATCTGCTCCTCAACGTCTTTGTCTCCTCGCTTTGATCTTTTGACTTCGGCCTGCACTTTAAGCTCTTCAATTTCTTTCTGGGCCTCCTTCCCCTTGTTAGAAAAATACTCCTTTTCTGCTTTCTCCCTTTGAAGCTCTTCTTTCAGTTCCCCATTCTAAATCTTGACCTCTTCCCACATCCCTTGATAGGTGGCAAGTTTGGCTTCTGTCTTGGTCAAGAGCTTCTTGGATTCCCGGTGGCCTATGCTAGAAGATTCTGCAGTCATGCTGACTTTTCTACAGTGCTAAGCTCTGTCAACAAGGTCCTTCTCTTTCTCTTCCAGGCGCTTCGTCACATCTTGAACTTTCCACTTCAAATCCAAGTTATCATGTAGAGTACCTTGCAGCCGACTACTCATGTCAGAATTTTCTACCCTCAACTCATACACCAACTCCCGTTGCTTGTTAAACTCTTCAATGGGTATAGTGAGCCTCTCCTCCACAATCTCAAGATACAAGGGAGGTGCATAGTCAAAGGGCAAATAAAAATCTTCCACTCTCTTCTTAATCCAGTCTACATATGGAGAGAAAGCTTGATTGTTGGATTTGCCCAAAGTAACTTTTCCTTTCTTCTGCCTAATGAACCATGCTTTGGAAGCCTTCTGCGCCGTAGCCAAACCCTCAGCTGCATGAAAATACAAAGATTCTTCCAAGTCTTTCTCAGCTGGTGGATCCTTCAGGGCATATCCAAACTGCCTGGTAGCCAAAGAAGGATTATAATTGATGCCTCCTTTTCTCCCTATCAACAGAACGTTATGGAATTCACCACAGCTATACAAGATGTCTTTACCAAGTAATCCACGATCCACCCAGACAATATCTTTAGCAGCTAGGCCCATCATACTTTGACTCTATTCCAAAGAAGTTTTAGTATCCACGAAAGCACCTGACTGAGGTAGACGGCTTGTGAACCACCTGTAAAAAGAGGTGCACAACAATGAACCATCCCACCTCGTCTCTTCTCATTCCTGTTATACAAGGCGTAATGAAGATCCCCCAACAAAGTCGGCACTGGATTCTGAGTCGTAAATATCCTGACAGCATCTATATCAACAAAATCAGGTTCATTGGGGAACATGACAATGCCATACATGCAGAGGGCTAGTACTGCGTTGAAAACTGTCCACTTCTTCTCTTTAGCTGCCTCTTGAGCCTTCTTTACCAGGTATGCCAAATGATAGCCACAAAATTTTCCTTTGCTAGAAATGTCGACTTCCAATGTTGATTTGCTCAAATAAAGAGCATCAGCCACAACTTTGAAATCAAGATCTGCCTTGGAAACAAAGAATGGAGCACCTTCTTTGATGGAAATTCCCAAGATGCTGGAATATCCCTCCAGAGTAGGGGCCAATAGATAATCTGTCAACACAAAGCATCTCAAGGGAGGATCGTAGAATTGCCTCAAAGTATGCAGACCCATATATTCATAGTTACTGAGGTTACGAAAAAGAGATAGGATCCAACCATATTTCTCCTTGAAATCCCCCAACACTTCCGGACTGGCCATATCTTGTAGACTGCTAAGCTGACCAAGAGTGAGCTTCGGGAACTTGTAAAGAATGATGTTCTTATTCTTCTTCTTCTCAGTGTCCATCCCGATGAATGCCCGTTGACTAGAATCAAAAGTCAAATACTACCTGGAAATGAAAAATATGAATGTCAGGAAAAATGATAATGCAATGCAGAGCATGGGATCAAGGTTGCCACACAGACTGGACAACTACTGCACTGAACTGACTGGAAAATCTCAAGGTTCGGCCACAAATTCCCAGAATACCAGAATATCCACACTGATAAATCCACTTTTATAAGCAAACCAGAATACCGGGTAGGTTGGAGGCTACGGTTACCTGCAGACTTGCAAAAACCCGCCCCTCTCACATATGGGTTCTAGAAAATGAAAGGTCCTCAGCTTCTGGCACTGAGGTCGAGAAGCAATAGTACATTCATCCTTCCGGGTATAGTACTATCGCTAATCGAGGAGTGCCTCCACTGATTCTCTTTCCAGCGATAATCCAGGAAAAAGTTAAGGATTCATGGCAAGTAACTACGTCTGACAAGGTTAAATCCCCAGCGGTAACACCATTCGTCGAAAAACTTCTAGTTAAGGTCATCTTCGACAGAAGCTCAGGATGTCCAGAATTCAAAGCTGGTAGAAGGATAACGGTCGTTATGTTTCAATGTAGCCCCTTTCCCTTAAATTACCATTTTCTAAACTTTGTAAATACTCTATGGAATCACGCGTTTGGCTGATTTCCATCCTATCAATAAAATTTGAGCCCTAGTGCTTTTGTTTGTAATTCTCATTTGTTTTAGCTTTACAGAATGACATTTTTAACATGATCAACGATTCTTGAAATAAAACAAAAAAAATGAATTTACTTGTCAAAATTTTTCTGCTTTTAAAATAAAGATGGCATTTCCTTTTGACTGTGAAATTCAAAAAGAACATCGAAAGTTTCTCCGATGGTGATTGAACCTCAAAGTGCAGAATCAAATTACTCCTTCTAAACCAGTACGCCTGAATGAAGGATCAACTGTGTCAGATCCAAATGTCTCATCTGACATCCCCGACAGGATTTTTACCTCTTAAGATCGATTGACAATTCTTTCTCCCCATAGGGACCGTCTTTCTTAAGCAAGACAGGATTGCTATCTTGCACCAATGGTACTTTTCATCCCCCGCCGTGGCCGAGTATCCAGTCGTGTTCATCTATTAGTCTGTGTGTCGTGTCAGTTTTGTCAGCATAAACATACATACATCATGCATTACTGATTCATATTCATATTCATATTGCATTACTATCAATCTGGTCATATTCATCCCCCAAGTGATAAAAGTCCTCTTATCATTCGAGTTGTCAGTTCTTTCTTCGTCAGGAAATGTTTTGTCTGAGCAATCTCTCCCCAGTTTATTTTCGGATTAGAGATGGTCCTCGACCACTTTGATAGCTTGAACCTCTGAAAGGCAAGAAGATATTCGACAAACGTCACTATTCACCATTGAAGATGATATTTTCGCTTTCTCGAATTAAGGAAAATCCCCAGAGAAAGCCTCTTAACTAAAGACTCTCAGCAACACGTCAGTTTTTCTCCCAAGGAAGTTCAAGATGATTTTTGATGATTCCTAAGACCTCTAATGCAAGAGAGCCATACATACTCATAGCTGTTGTCCAATATACCAAAATGCGAAGTAGTTTCAATGTTTTGACATCATCCAAAACATCTCATGGTGATGTTGCACTCACATACTCCCCCTTTTTGATGATGGCAAAACTTACGACGATGCATTTCATGTTGTTATTGAAGGCTCCCCCTGACGTTATGCTTCCCAACTTCATCTCGCATATGGTTCTCCCCCTTAGACAAAATCAAAAAGAAAGATAGCTAATCGTGAGAAGTATCATATTCCAAATACAAATTCAAATATATCATTCAGAGGCAATTTTGCATAGAAGAGCAACGATCACATATCCCCATATATATGTAATGATGCAGAATTGATAAATACCCAGCATTACAAATCAAGTAACACAAAGTAGAATTGAATAAATAAAGCAATGCAAGAGCAAACTCATCAAGTTGCTACAATTGTGTCACGTATATCAAACATATCATAAAGGAACTCCTGATGCCGCACACGCATGTGCCTAGCATAGCGACAAGAACATGTCACTACTCAATCCAAGATGAAAAACATAATCAAAACACGAGACACGCAAAAAGAATAACAATTTTTGCAATTACCAAGCTTAAATACAATAAACAAAATGAGCCACATGCTTATATACTTAAGAACAAACTTATACAAATATGAAAGAGTTAATACATGAAGTCACTATAAGTATATACATTGAGAACACACAATGGTTATCAATCAAAATTTTTGAAAATGAACATTCATGGTCTTCCTCATTTGAGAGAATATCAAGCATTTTTTACCAACAAATAACATGCTTTAAGAAAAGTCTTACTTTCAAGGAGAAATTGAAACAATACTACCTCACTCTTGATGGGATGAACGATGCACTCACATGATGTTAAAAACTCAAAACGAAACGTTAGAGCAATAGTATAAAGTGCAAGCCACAAGATAGAATATCAAACAACATTGGAGATATCAATGATCCCCAATTCTCCACGAATGTGGAAAAAAGATTCCATTGCAAGAGGTTTGTGAAAATATCGGCAAGTTGATTTTTACTATCAACATGCTAAAAAACAACGTCCCCTTTTTCAACATGATCGCGAAGAAAGTGATGACGAATCTCGATATGTTTAGTGCGAGAATGTAATACCATATTCTTGGTTAGATTAATTGCACAGATGTTGTCGCACATGATAGGAATATGTGAAAGTTTGATGTCAAAATCTAACAATTGTTGCTTAAGCCACAAAATTTGGGTGCAACAACTACCGGCAGCCACATATTTCGCTTCGGCAGTTGACAAAGCTGCATATACTTGCTTTTTACTATGCCAACCAACCAAAGATTTTGAAAACATGTGACAAGTTCCACTAGTGCTTTTCCTATCAAATTTGCAACATCAGAATAACCAACCAAACTACAATCGCTTCCTTTGGAATACCAAACCCCAGACTTAGAAGTACCAATAAGGTATCTAAGAATACGCTTAACTGCTTTAAAATGTGATTCCTTGGGAGCCGATTGATATCGAACACACATGCAAACGCTAAACATAATATCGAGCCTAGACACTGTAAGATATAGAAGTGATCCGATCATACCTGTATACTTCTTCACATCAACATCCTTACCATTTTCATCTCTATCCAAGTTTCCGTTTGTTGCCATAGGTGTATTCCGAATCTTTTTAGTAGCTCGAGACAATACTTGGTTTGACAAACGAATGTTCCATTCGAGAGTTGTTTAATTTGAAGTCCAAGAAGTAGTTTAAATCCCCCATAAGACTCATTTCAAACTCTCCATGGATAAGCTTAGAGAACTCCTTGACAAGATGCATGTTAGTTGATCCAAAAATAATATCATCAACATATATTTGAACAAGTAAAGTATGATTTCCTGGACGTTTAATAAAGAGAGTGGTGTCCACCTTTCCTCTTGAATATCCGTGCTCAAGCAAGAAATTGCTAAGACGGTCATACCATGCCCGAGGGGCTTGTTTAAGACCATACAACGCATGTTTTAGCTTAAAAACATGATTAGGATACTCAAACTTTTCAAAACTGGGAGGTTGTGAGACATACACCTCTTCATTTATGTGGTCGTTAAGGAACACATTTTTTACGTCCATTTGATATAATTTGAAGTTCTTAGCACAAGCATAAACGAGTAGTCGCCGGATAGCCTCGAGTCGGGCTACGGGAGCACAAGTCTCCTCGTAATCAATCCCTTCCTCTTGGTTATACCCTTGAGCTACTAGTCGGGCTTTATTTCGTGTTATCACACCATACTCATCAAGTTTGTTCCTAAATACCCATCGTGTACCAATGATTGATGATGTTGTGGATGTGGGACAAGGTCCCAAATGTAACACCCTTTTCTACCCCACAATTATCGCAGCGGAATAAACATAAAATCATAGTAAAAATCAAAATCACATCAAAGGATGCACATTTCTCAATAAATTCAAATCAACAAAATTGCTCCGTAAACAACGGGTTTTCCTCAAAATAACTCAAAATGCCTTCAAAGGGCAGCAGAACCACCATAACCACAAAAATCCCACAAAAAGGGTTTATTAAAATAAACTATAGTCATCAAATAATCAATAAAAAAATAGCCAAATAAAACTCAACATGGTTCGACTCAATGACCCAACCCGATGTTACACTATCAGAGCAAGACCCTCTACATCGACCAAAATACAAATAACTTCAAAAGTCCTCAAAAGCATCCACAGCTAATCCTGATCACCTGCATGTTACCCACGTGGAGGCAACATTCAAACAGACAGGGTGAGTAATACAATTCATTATAAACAATATAAAATAAGATATGCATAAAAATGGCGTCATCATCATATACAACATCATCAGAGTCATCACAAGGCAAACATCAAAACACGTCATCCTAAATCACAACATATGCCACATAAATGCAATGCACAATAGGACTCATGCATGTGCTACCAATCGTCACAATCGATGGACACTTAGGTCATCACCCTCCAAAGATCCCCGTCATTAGGATCGGTTCCACACAAGAACTGGAGCACGTCATAAACCACTTCACATCCGCACAATGGGATGGAAGCCACAATAGACCGAAGTCTAACAGCATCATCACTGGACCGAAGTCCTAACATTATCACCAGAATATGCTATAAATGCATGATACACAACATCAATAATCATCATCATCAAAATATCATTATGTGCATCATCATTCATCAAAACTTCATGTTAATCATGTCATCAAATATATGTCAAAACATCACGAAATCATCACGTCATAATCATCATTAACATCAATAACATCATGGTAAATCATCAGAAAAATCACAGCACCGAAACATCAGAACATCATAGAAATCATAAACAAAATTTCGCGAACAGCAGGGTTCGCTACTGAGTTCGCCGTGCGAACACATTCACTGGGACGTTCGCTTTGCGAGCTCCAGCGAATCCCCCAAATCCCACACAAAACCAGAGAGTTCCCAGTATTCACCAACAAAATCATCGCGCATTTGCTGCGCTGCTCGCTTTGCGAGCCCGGGCGAATGTTCTCCTTGCGAAGGGATGGTTCGCTTTGCGAAACTGTGATTTCTGCAATCGGTGCTACGCACCAGTAGTATCCCAGCCCCAAAAACCTTTACGATTCCAACCTCAATTCACGCCAAAACACTCCCAAAACACTCCCAATACAGTCTTGAAACATCACGACAATCAAAGGCATAAAACCTACGTCTATTAGGTCAGTTAATTTCGCTATTCTAACTCGAAAATACCTAAACCTTCACAAATTCTCAAGGTTCCCATAAACCCCATAATTCCTTTCTCATACAAGATCCCACATATCATCAAAAAAGGATTTGCCTCGAAGGCTTATTTTTACCCGAATCAATTCAACCCTTAATAATCCATCATTGATCCTCAGAAATACCTCTAAATCATTAATAATTCATAAACCCTTCAAAAAACCCCAAAAACCTAAAAATCCATTTTAAACACATCACTTCCTATATTGAAAACAATGAAAGGCAATACTCCCCATACCTTAGATTGTCGTTCCGGAGTTTTCTCTACTGATTCTTCGGAAACCTTCTCGAATCCTCGCCTTTTCCTTCTTTCCTCAGAGCTCTGTACTTTTCCCTTATTTTCACGATCTAACAAAATGAATCCTATTCCTCCCAATTCCCTTTTGTTAAACCCTTGGGCTTCCAAAATGGGCTTTCCCCATAATACCCTCACTATTCCTCCTCAAAAGTCAATCTTACCCTTAATTCCTCTAATATTATTTAAATTAATAATAATACTAATATATCCATATTATATACTATTATTCAATTAAATAACTGAAACTCTATGAAAATGCCAACGTCAACACAAACCACTAAAATTCACCGAAAATTCACAAATATTATATTTAAATAAATTAAATAAATATTCCAATAAATTTGGGGTGTTACACCAAACATCATTTCTTTCAAATTGATTTAATTCTTCTTGCATTGCTAAAAGCCAATGCTCAACAAGTAAGGCATTCTTAGCGTTTTTAGGTTCAACTTGTGAAACAAAAGCATGGTGACAACAGAAATTACTTATCTTAGGGCGCGTTGTTACCCCTTTTGTGATGTCACCGATAATGTTATCAATAGGATGATCCTTAGAGGTTCTCCACTCCAATGGAAGACCATCATTTTCTTGTTGAATTTCATCAACATTCTTTTCTTGGCTATCATCTTCCTCCTTCTCAATATCCACTGCTTTAGGTTGATCAATATCTTTGTCGGTGTCTTTGAGCATGTCTTTCATAGATGCACCTACATTAAGAAAAGAAATACCTTTCCCAACACTATTTGGGCAAGTCTCATCAAAGGTAACATGAACGGACTCCTCAACACTAAGTAATCTCTTATTATAGACTCTATATGCTTTACTTGATTGTGAGTATCTAAGAAAGATACCTTCACTACTACAAAACACGCATACAACAACGTCAGGTTTACAATGGCTTGCCTATACATCGTTGTAATAAATGCGCGCATTTTTTTTAATCTCATTAAAAGGCTCTTAATGACGGTTAATATTCCAACCATGCTGAAATGTGAGGCCTTTCACCACAGGTATTTAAAATACCGTCATTATAGGTAGCACCTGGTCATGGGTTCAATTCCCAGCACCAACATTTATGGTTTTTTACATATTTTTTCAAAATGACCACAACCTTTCACCACAGCTATGTTTTCAACCGTCATTATAGCCTATAGTTTAGTTTTAGGTCTTGCTCTTCAAAAAATTGATTTTAGGGAAAATTGTCTCCTTTTTTAGATCTATTTCGTGCATCTGAAGCAGAAAAATCGTGCGGTCATTAGTCCCGTACTCGGGAAGAGTTACGGGAATTCACCATCAAAACCCCAAATTCATCTTTTTTTTTATTTTTAATGAATTTTTTAATGTTTTCATAGTCTCAAAAAATTCCAAAAAAATTCTCAAAATTCTTATTTTACCTAAATAGATTAAGTTTCGTGTTTTTAGATTTTTCTGAATTAATTTTAATCATGTTACTTCTTTCCTATTTTTTCAAAATGCTGGCAGACCTTTAACCACGGGTATTTAAACCAACCGTCGTTATAGGTAGCGTTTTTACTTATTTTTTCAAAATGCTTACAGACCTTTCACCACGGGTAATTTAAACCAACCGTCATTATAGGGAGCATCTTGTCATGGGTTCAAGTCCCAGCACCAGCATTTTTGGTTTTTTTACTTATTTTTTCAAATCTCATTACCAACATTATAGGTGGCGCGCATATTGAGTTTATTCACTATCCTTAAACAAATCTTGGTCGTCCATTTAGTGATTATCAACGGCCAAGACACTACTATTAGTGATCCGCGTGAAACCTAAAACTTAGACATCTTCTACCTCCAAACATCATCTTTCATTTACGATACTCTATTTCTCCACTAAACCAAATTTCAGAACAAATTTCAGAACTCGAGTTAGTAATGTTAGTTGTTGGTGTTCTTTTTTAATTATTATTATTCCTGTTGTTCTTTTTTATTAATGTTGTTCTTGTTGTTCTTTTTTATTAATGTTGTTCTCGTTGTTATTATTGTTGTTGTTCTTGTTCTTATTCTTGTTCTTCTTCTTGTTCTTGTTCTTGTTCTTCTTGTTCTTCTTCTTCTTCTTCTTCTTCATGTTATTGTTGTTGTTGTTGTTGTTGTTGTTGTTGTTGTTGTTGTTACTGATGATGTTGTTGTTGTTGTTGTTGTTGTTATTCTTATTGTTGTTCTTGATGTTCTTATTGTTCTTGCTGTTGTTCTTGTTCTGATGCTGCAATTTTTTTTTTATTTTATTAAAAGACATACAACAATGGTTATTTAAAATAACCATCATTATAGGTAGTATACAACAACGGTTCTTTAAAATAACCGTTATTAAAGGTAGTATACAACAACGGTTCTTTAAAAAAACGTCATTATAGGTAGTTCTAATGCTGCACTTTTTTATTTTATTAAAAGACATACAACAACGGGTATTTAAAATAACCGTCATTATAGGTAGCGCGCTTTCTAATTTATTACAAAGCTTTCTGGGTCGTGATTGTAGGTATCATATATACAACGACACTGTACATAACAACGCCTGCGCCCGCGTCATTATATATCTTTTGCAACCGTTGTTAAATGAGTTTTCCGTAGTAGTGCTTCATCGGCTTTCGCGTCAAATTTTCCAAGATTATCTTTTCCATTATTCGAAACAAAACACTTACATCCGAATACATGAAGGTGTGACAAATTTGGTTTTCTACCCTTTAATAATTCATGTGGGTTTTTGTCAAGAATAGGATGGATAAGTATCATATTCAACAGATAACATGTCGTGCTCACGACATTGGCCCAAAAATATTTTGGTAGACCACAATCATTGAGCATTGTTCTTGCCAACTCCCCTAAAATGCGATTTTTGCTCTCCACAACCCCATTTTGTATTGGAGTTTGAGGAGCCGAAAAGTTATGTTCAATACCAAGTTTATCACAATATTTTTCAAAAAGATGATTTTCAAATTCACCCCATGATCACTTCGGATGGAAACTATTTTGGAATTCAATTTATTTTGAGATAACTTAGCAAAACATACAAAACCCGAGAACGTTTCATCTTTGCTATGTACGAAAAAAGTCCAACAAAATCTTGAGTAATCGTCTACAATTACCAAACCATAATAATTCCCACATAGGCTTTTGGTCCGTGAAGGCCCAAATAAATCCATGTGAAGAAGCTCAAGGGGTCTCGATGTTGAAACAATGTTTTTAGATTTAAACGATATCCTTGATTGTTTGCCCTTTTGACATGGATCACATAGGTGATCTTTTGAAAACTTTATTTTTTGGTAGACCAATTACTAAATCTTTTGCAACTATTTTATTAAGTAGATCAAAGTTAACGTGTGTTAAACGTCGATGCCATAACCATGAATCTTCACTCACGGTAACAAGATATTTGGCATTATTCACGGATACGCTTCTTAAGTCTAGCATATAGATATTTTCTACCCTCACACCATTAAACATACTATCTTTTTTTCATTATGTGCAATTATACAACAATCTTTGGTAAAAGTTACCTTGTACCCATTGTTATATAATTGACTAATTCTAAGAAGGCTATGTTTAAGGCCTTCTACTAACATAACATTTGAGATAGTAATAGTTGAGGGATTACCTATACTACCTCTTCCAAGTATGGAACCTTTGTTGCTATCAACATAAAACACATATCTTTTCTTTTTCGCCACAAAGTCGAAGAATAGAGAAATGCCTCCCGTCATGTGTCTTGAGCATCCACTATCGAGATTCCACTTTCCCGTCATAGAGTCAAGACATTAAACCTAAATAAAATCAAACAAACGTGGTAGGTACCCAATTCTCATTGGGTCCTTGGGAGTAAGTGAAATAATTGTTGCATTTGGGAAACCATTGAAAAGTGCCATTTGGTACAAGAAAGCACCTAAATTCGCATTTTTCTATGGTATGACCTTTCTTACAGCAATAGTGACAAAACAAACTATGATGAGCTTTACTTTTTCCATTTGAATCCTTCTTAATCAAATTGTAATTTTTATGAGGTTTTTCAACCTTTGAGGAGATAATAGCAAGAGTATCAGATGGTTGTGAAGCCTTGTGCACTTTGGTTTCAAGAGAACTCACTTCTTGTTGCCAAATTTGACAAGTTTCACAACTGAACCGGCATGGTTCGTGTAGCGGGGAAATTTGTGAGTGTAAGCTATCGATTAACTTAACTCAAAAAAGCAAGATTCGCCACCGCACTTTTATTTTATCCAAAAGGAAAGGAAAAAGAGCGAACAAAACCAAAACAAGTTCTAAAACAACAAAAACAAACAGAGAATGGGTAAGGGGGTTAGTTACGTTAAGGGAAGATGTTAGCACCCAAAATGTCTATAGTACTCTATAGGAACGCTTTGAAATATCTATCGCTTTTTGGTTTGAAAATGTTTATTTGAAAGAGATTGGGGAGATGAGAAGAGAAATATTTTTTAAAATTTTTGTGTTTGGAGAGACTTATCGCCTCATGCCTACGTACCCACGAAGTGCAATGTAGGATCAAAACCTCGTAGTTCGTGGTACAAATAACAAAAATTATTGGTTATGATTCATTTTATCTCGAAAAGACAACCCGTCATTCTCATGAGAGAATACTCAACTAATTACCCAAAGGTATTAGAAAGAGAAATTTGCATCACATTAAGATGGAGGATTTTCTTGGATTACAATCAATAAGACTATCACTTCAACATCTAAGTGGAAAATGGCCATACTTTACGCAAAATACCATGGTTAGAAGCTTTACATCTCATCCAAAAAGATGACTCATGTCTAATCTTTTTTTAAAAAGTTTAAAAGAAAAAGGTGCGTAAAAGCACAAAAAGTTTGAATGAGTTTTGTATTTTGTATGTCTTTTTGAAATGGTCAAAATATGATTAACATGGATTGACATTTATTAAAGAAAACAAAGTTTGAAAATCACTTGACCAAAGTCAAGGTTTTATTATGAAAGCGGTTTTGAGTTTTGAAACCAAGAAGGTTTTGAAAAAAATAGGAGATTTTGAAAATTGAAGAAGGGGTGGAGAAGAAAAGACTATCCTAGTGCATAAAATAAAAGCTAAGGTAAGAAAGATCTAACACATGGAGGCACTCTTCAAAGCATAATAAGAAAAGAATTTCATCCTCTTGAGCCAATAAGCAAGCCAAATAAAGGCTAGAATATTAAATTCCATAATGATCCAAAGCATAAGGCAGAGAATCCTAGTTCTAAGTCCATAAGTCCATAATCAAGATTAGAGATCCTCCAATGCAAGGGATAGTGGCCATAGTCCAACAATTAAGAGCACAAGTCTTTTAGTAGTTTAATCCTTTATTAATGTTTTTGAGTCCAAAATGGACAAAAGAAAAACAAAAGCACAAGATAATATGGTCCAAATGGACAAAAGAAAAATGACATAAACATAAACATATGGTCCAAGTGGACAAAGGAAAAATTGCGAAAGCATAAACCATGATATGATATGATATAATAACATAAAGAATATAAAATAAAGAGAGATAGGGAGCAAGAAGGAAGCATAAAGGTAATGTTAGAAGTTAGTAATTAGTAGCACAAGGCCCTAGTGCCATAAGCCTTCAAAAGGTAACACCGATTATTCCGCCTAGCGTCTTGAACTCTAATGATTAAACAATGTACTTAGGTCAAGGTTAATGAAGACTTGTTAGAAGATTGATAGAATCAAAGCCTCTACGCAACAAGCTTCAAAGATTATGAGCCTAATACAAAAGATTAACCATCCTTGGGCTTATACAACCAAAAGGTTTGGGCCACGAAAGATCAAGTTCCGATTTGGAGGAAGGGACAAATGTAGCGCTATGTTAAGCAATCGCCAAGTGACTTATAAAGAAGTTACCCTACTCGAGGCCGGTCAATAATGATCTTTGTGCTAATGCATGCTAGATGAACGATATGTAAATCGTCATCCGAAAGCAATACCGCACAAAAAGAAAATAGGTAGCGATCTAGTCTTGATCAAGAATTCAACAAAGAAATTCTAAGATCCATAAGACTTTCATCGATAAAAAAAAGAGAAATAGATGAAGAGAAAGCCAAATTGAATTACAAATTCAAGACCACTCCATCTTAAAGTTCATCCACTCATTTTGGTGGATTAAAGCACTAAACATATCATTAACTCAAAGCATCTAAAATGAATTGAACAATTCATTTTAAAGATAGATTTGAATTAGTGAATGTTTATCCGACTTCATCTACACCCAAAGTCCAATGAATTTAAAGAGGAATATGACCTTTAAAAGTGTAATCCAACGCCAAAATCAAAAGGAAAATGAAGAAGGAGAGAAAGGAACCAAAAAAGTCCCAAAAACAAAGCAAAAACTACATTCTAACTCAGAGTAACAGGATACTCTAATTAAGGTAACTGGTTACTCTGCACGCAGAGAGAAAAAAATGTGCAAAAATTCAGCATGATCATCATCCAAAACTTTCTCCAAACACCTTGTGATCATGGAATCAAAATTGCACGAAATTTTAAGAAAACCAACAGTAAAAACCAGCAATTAAAAACAATTACAAGATCCAAAGGATCAAGTAACAAGGATCTCCAAAGATCTACATTATTGAAGATGAAGATGAAGCTTCAACAATGGTAAGAGATGAATTACCACTTCAAATCTGAAAATTCCTTCAAATTTCTTCAAGATCCAAATTCTAAAGCCTTGATCTATGAGAATTGATGAAGAAAACAAGCTTGGATGAAGGTTTAGCTCAAAGTTGAACAAGATTCAACGTGAATTCTTGTTAACTTTCATGAGAAGAAAAGTGAGCTTTAGTGAAATTTTGTGGTTGGGAAGAGAATTTGCAAGAGGTTTGTTGGCTCTCAAAAGCTTGTGAAATGAATGAAATAAGGCCTCTATTTATAGGATTTAGGCTTGGAAATCTGGTGGTTTGGAATTTGGTTTAGAAATGAAAATTAGGCTTGGAATTTGAATTTGGAGGAAAAATATCAAAAGAGTGGTGATTAGTGGAGGTACATGGTGGGAATTAATTGTGATGATGTATGGGAATTAAAATGGGATGGTCTAGAATATTCCACATGTGATCAAAATGATGAAAATTGGTGCCAATTACTGCTGAATTTAAATTTGCTATCATTTTTCAAATTTTCACGAGAGTAACCGGTTACTCTGATTGAGGTAATCGGTTACTCAGTGTAAATTTTGAAAAAATGCCCTTTTTGAGTGCACTACTGTGGTTCGGCTCGATTCTTTTGCTTGTCAAAGAAGGCATGGAAATAAACACATGAACCTTGGAGTCTCTTGAATAATAATCAATTAAATCTTGGAAACTCTTGATCAGATGATTTTTGAATTACTTGCAGATCAACTTTGACTTTGTTCAGATAAAATTCAGTGATTTTGATATCCTTGATCCAAATTCTTCCTGAAAAAGTTAGTAAAGGAAACACAAACATATTTTTTTTGGATTTTAATTAATGATTAGTAATCATAAATGAATACAAACATCAAACAAATAAGAGAACATTGGTGCTTGGCGATCTCACTCAAGAATAAACCTTCAAATGAGGGTAAAAGAATCGAACCTTGTGATCTTGTTTGTGGTATGAGATGCAAAAAGACATGTGGGATCTTAGGGGTAAAAATTAGGGTATTACAGCTGACCCTATTTAAGTTTCTTCTATCCAGAGATACGAAGATGGGAATCTTTGTCTCAACGAGATAGAAGAGACTTTTATATAATAATAACACAATTTGTGTCCCTAAGAGACCACAAAATGATATGATCGCACACATGATATGCAGACACAAGACCTCTGTGGGGAGAAACGCCACAGGAGACAAAGAAAAAGCTTGGGAGCAAAGAGAAAAGACTCCACAGGGGAAAACAACAGAGGGAAAGCACATCCCAACAGGGGAGGAAACAATCTCCGCTGGGGAAGGATAAAGAGTAAGATTCCACTGAGGGAAAATTACCAGCACCAGGAATAAAAAAGGGATAACCTGTCCCAACAAGGAGGGGAAAAATCTCCGCTGGGGAAAAGGTCATCTACTACCCGACATCCGGTAATAGCATGATCAAAAGGAAAGATTGCCAACTACAAACCAAGTGATAGCTGCAACAAGGCAGTCAACCAAAAAGATATGAGAAATATTACCTACTACCAACAAAGGGCAGGATGACAAAGGTAATGATCTTAAAAGATACGAGAAATATCACCTACTGCCAACTAAAGGCAGGACGACAAAGGTGATAAACCCAAACGAGGGAAAAATTACCAGTTATCAACCAAGTGACAACTATAACAAGGTAACCAAACCGGGCTATATTACCTACTACCAACTAAATGGGCAGGACGACAAAGGTAATAAGCCAGCTATATCACCTACTACCAACTAAACGAGCAGGACGACAAAGGTGACAAGCTTCCATTGCCAAAGCAAGGGACTAAAATTCAATCCGGGAATAAACCAGAGAGAAACGGTGAAACAAGACTCATCCCGAGGTGGAAATATCTCAACTGGGGATTAATTCCATCCAGACAAATGAACTGGGGAGGAAGGCTAAAACAAATATCTTCTACGAGGCATAAACTCGGTGGGGAATTAACAAAGATAGGCATTTTCTACTTATAGGTTGACACTCTAATGGAGAGAGGACACGCACGCTCTGTGGGGACAACAGCACCAGAGAGAAAAGAAACAACAACGCAGATGCAAAATGCACAATGCAACAATAATATCCTCTGCACAACAAAATGAATGTGCGTACAATGTGTATGAGCATGAATATGCTGACAAAACAAGCATAAAGATAAACAGAAGGTGGATAAACATCACAACCACTGAATACTCGGCTAATCTAAACAAGATGCAAATATCATTAGCAGCTCTGCTAGGGATTCATTTGAAGAAATCCTGCAAGAGGTAAACAAAAGCCATCCAAGGAAAATAAATCCTATTACAAGGCTCAAATCTTGCTGGAGAAATGAAGATACTCCTTGGGGAGAAACCCAAATATCGATCTTCTAACAACAACGATCCACAAAGAGGAGAAATATCATAAACTCTGCTTCGAGGATGGAGGGAAAGTCATTGGGGAACCTTAACAACCCAAATCTTTTTGAATCTTCCTGGGGATCTTAAAAAGAAATCACAGGAACTTCCACTTCTAAAGGATGAGGAGATCTGCTGCGGAAAAAGATGAATCCGTTGGGGATTGTAAACATATAAACATTTACACAAAATCCACTGGGAAAACAAGGCAGATCTGCTGGAGATACGAGAACACTCTCAGGGGGATCAACCAATTCTGAGCAAAGCATCCTGGACTTGCTGAGGAAAACAACAAAAGGTCAAGCTGTGGGGGATTTTAGATCAATACTTATTGTAAATGAGAGAAAACCCAATAGGTGACTAATAGAGATATCATCAGTGACTTCACTGGGGAATAGCTGCATAATCTTCTCTAAAAACAAATAATCTGGAGAGAAGTACATCCTGGACTTGCCAGGGATGATAAGAAATTAACATCACTGCTCTATGCTTGGTAAACAATCAAAAAAATAATGCACTGCCTCCGTTGGGGAATCAGCCAGGACAAATCTCTGGGTATAACAACCTGGAGAGAAATATATCCACAAGGCAAGATAAAACCGGACAGATGGCTACCGTGTCAATACCCTTAGAGGGAAATAACATTGCTCTCCACTTGGGGATATCCAAATCCACACATCTAGAGGGTAAAAATCTGAGTGAAGATTCTTCACATAATTTTTTTTTTTGCTGGGGGTAGCAAAAGAGATGAATCTCTGTGTGGGGATTAACACCGATGAGAGAGGGTCTTAAAAACTGCTCAACTACCTGACCATAACATAATCAGCTGGAGAAGATCCAGATCAAGACCTAGCTGGGGAAAAGCCAAACAGCACTTATTTGGAGAAAACACAAACCAGTGTTCGACTCGGAAATACTGGAATATAAGTCCATCACATCATAACAAACTTCTGAAGGAACCCGTTATCTTATCAACAACTGATCATGAACAAATTATGCTAAGGAAATATCAACAAACTCTACTGGGGAAATATCAACAAATTATACTGGAGAAGCATCAACAAACTCTACTGGGGAGCTGTCAGTAAATTCTACTAGAAGAGTAAGAACAAACCCTGCTGAGGAAAACATCGATCTTACCATTCTTGGAATAACCGTTGACATTCCTTTTAGCATTCATAAATCAAAGGGAAATGTTTTTATAATTTTCAAAAATTTAAATAAATTATTCACATTTTGTTTCAAAAATCATCATCAAAAATAAATGAAATTCTGCAAACAGAAACAAAGTAAGAATTGCAAACAAAGGGACAAAGGCCCAAATTTTATTAATAGAATGGAAGTCCGTAAATGGCGTAACTCCATGGATCGTTACAAAGTTTGAAAAATGGTAAATACATGAAAAGGGTTACATTGAAATACAATGACCACTATTCTTCCTAACAACTTTGAATTCCACTGTGCTCAAAACTTCAGCGATGATTGAAGAAAAATCCTTGATAGGCGATGTTGCTTCAAATGATCAAGACCGGCCAGATGCAGTTACTTGCTATAATCCCTAACTTTTGCCTAGATTGCTCTCTCGGGTTTTCAATCTACCGGGATGATTATTTTTGTTTTTGTCTCTAATTTTTTCCTGGACCGCCCTTTCGGGTTTTCAGCCCCCCGAGACGCTCATTTTTGCCTAAGCCGCCCTTTCGGGTTTTAAACTTAGCGAGCTGTTCTTTTTATTTTTAGGCGAATTATTTCTTGATTGTGTCGACATTCACATGACGAGTGAACTCTTCACCATCCATAGTTGTAAGAAGTAATGCACCACCAGAGAAGGCTCTCTTAACAACATATGGGCCTTCATAATTAGGAGTCCACTTGCCCCTAGAATCATTGGTAAAAGTCGAGATCTTTTTGAGCACGAGGTCACCTTCTCTGAACACACGAGGTCAAACCTTCTTGTCAAAAGCTTTCTTTATTCTCTGTTGATACAATTGGCCATGACACAAGGCCATCATTCTTTTCTCTTCAATCAAATTCAACTGATCATATCCGCTTTGGCACCATTCAGCCTCAGACAATTTAGCTTCCATCAAAACTCTCATAGAAGGGATTTCAACTTCTACCGGGAGCACTGCTTCCATACCATAAACAAGAGAGAAAGGGGTTGCCCCTGTTCAAGTGCGGACAGATGTACGATACCCATGCAAAGCAAAAGGGAGCATCTCATGCCAATTCTTGTAAGTAACAACAATCTTCTGAACAATCCTCTTGATATTCTTATTAGCAGCTTCAACAGCCCCATTCATCTTAGGTCTGTAAGGAGAAGAATTATGATGCTCAATTTTAAACTCATCGCATAATTCCTTCATCATCTTTTTATTCAGATTCGACCCATTATCAGTGATAATCTAGCTAGGAACACCATACCGACAGATGATTTAGTTCTTGATAAACCAGACCACTACTTGCTTGGTCACATTGGCATATGATGCCGCTTCAACCCACTTGGTAAAATAGTCAATAACCACCAATATGAAATGGTATATGTTCAACGCTTTAGGCTCAATCATTCCAATCATATCAATGCCCCACATGGTGAAAGGCCATGGAGAAGAGATAACATTGAGAGGAGTTGGTGGTACGTGAATTTTTTCAGCATAAATCTGGAACTTATGGCACTTCTTCACAAATTTGCAACAATCAGATTCCATTGTCAGCCAATAGTAACCTGCTCTCAACATTTTCTTAGCCATTGCATGCCCATTGGCATGGGTACCAAAAGATCCTTCATGAATTTCTTTCATCAACATGTCTGCTTCGTGTCTATCCATGCATCCGAGCAAGAACATGTCATAATTTCTTTTATACAACACATCATCATTCAAGAAGAAACTACCAGCCAATCTTCTCAAAGTTTTCTTATCTTTCTTCGATGCCCCAAGTGGGTATTCTTGATTCCGAAGAAAGCATTTGATATCATAATACCACGGTTTATCATCAACGACCCCTTCAACTGCAAACACATGAGTTGGTCTATCAAGACGCATAACATCGATTTTGGGCACATCATTCCACTGATTCACTACAATCATGGAGAAACTCAACCTTATTGAAGAAAGTTGACAACCTTCTTGCATAATCACGATAAGGAATCAAATCAGGTTGACGTGTCTCCCATTCTCCTTTAATCTGATTAATCACCAGGGCTAAATCTCTGTATACATCAAGAATCTTAATTCTTAAATCAATAGCTTCTTCTAAGCCCATAATACACGCTTGATACTCAGCCTCATTATTTGTGCAACTGAACATCAACCTTGCGGTAAAAGGAATATGAGAACCATGAGGAGTAACAATTATTGCCCCAATACCATTGCCATACTCATTAACAGCTCCATCAAAAATCAAACCCCAACGGGATCCCGGCTCAGGCCCTTCATCAGGTAATGGTTCTTCACAATCTTTAACCTTAGGTACATCACGTCTTCATCAGGAAAACCAAACCCGATTGGTTGATAATCATCAATTGGCTGGTGTGCCAAATGATCAGCCAAAACACTTCCTTTTATTGCTTTTTGAGTTCGGTACTCGATATCATATTCTAACAACAACATTTTCCAACGAGCAATCCTCCCAGTCAAAGCAGGCTTTTCAAAGATATACTTGATTGGATCCATTTTGGATATCAACCAAGTTGTATGATTCAACATATACCGGCGGAGGTGCTTGGCCGTCCAAGCTAAAGCACAACATGTCTTTTCAAGCATGGAGTACCGAGACTCACAATCGGTGAACTTCTTGCTCAAATAATAAATGGAAAATTCTTTTCGACCAGATTCATCTTGTTGACCCAGAACACAACCCATAGACTTTTCCAACATAGTCAAATACATGATCAAAGGTCTTCCTTCCACAGGAGGGGACAAAATCGGAGGTTCAAGCAGATATTATTTAATTCTTTCAAAATCTTTCTGACAATCCTCTATCCATACACAACCCTGATCTTTGCGACGAACCTTGAAGATCAGTGCACATGTGGCAGTCATATTGGATATAAATCGGGAGATATAATGCAAACGTCCCAAGAATCCTCTTACTTGTTTTTCTGTTTTGGGCGCAGGCATCTCCTGAATAGCTTTAACTTTACCAGGATCGACTTCAATGCCTTTTTGGCTGACAATAAATCCCAACACATTTCCAGAACGGACACCAAAAGTACATTTATTAGGATTCAAACGGAGCTTAAACTTTCTCAAACGTTGAAACAACTTCAATAAGTACTCAATATGGTCTTCTTCAGTCTTCGACTTATAAATCATATCATCTACATAGACCTCAATTTCTTTATGCATCATATCATGGAACAGAGTAGTCATAGCTCTCTGGTACGTTACACCAGTATTTTCCAAACCGAAGGGCATCACTCTATAACAGAATGTTCCCCAGGGTGTAACGAATGTTGTTTTTTCCATATCCTCGGGTGCCATCTTTATTTGATTATAACCGGAAAATCCATCCATGAATGAAAAGATATGAAACTTAGCAGTATTATCTACCAGCATATCAATGTGTGGCAGTGGAAAATCATCTTTCAGACTCGCTTTATTCAAATCTCTGAAGTCAACGCACATTTGAAATTTTCCATCATTTTTTGGAACAGGCACAATATTGGCCACCCATTGAGGATACTCAGAAATTACAAGAAAACCAGCATCAATCTGCTTTTGAACCTCCTCTTTGATCTTCACAGACATGTCGGGATGAGTTCTTCTCAATTTCTGCTTCACAGGTTGACATTCAGGATTCAATGGCAAATGGTGCTCCACAAAATCAGTATCAAGACCAGGCATGTCCTGATAGGAACAAGCAAACACCTCAACATATTCTCTAAGAAGCTCCACAATCCTCTTCTTAACATCTGACTGAAGCAGTGCCCCAATCTTGACTTCTTTCTTATCATCCTCGGAACCCAAATTAACCAATTCCACCGGCTCTTCATGAGGCTGAATGGCTTTTTCCTCGTGCTCAAGCAACCGAGAAATTTCATCTGGAATCTCCTCAATATCCTCTTCTTCAGCTCCAAACACAGGGAACTCAAAGTTGAGAGAGGGCATAGGGTCATTGTTTTCAATGGGTTTAATAATTAATCTGCACAATGATTTTATGTTTGATTTTAGAATATGAACAATAAGTGCAAGTATTATGCAGATAAAAGTGGTCATCACATGATTATTATTTTTTTTTTGTTTTTTATGTTACCACTTTTCATAAATAAAGCAAAAAGGGAAACATAATATGGATAAACAAAATAACATTTTATTGATGATTATAAAAATTGAAACAAAGCCCTCACAAATTCACTTTCACCTTGGGCAGAGTGAAAGGATTTTTGAAAGAAACAAAAACAAATTACTTTGAAAAATGAATAATAGTGGGAACATCAACAACTATCCAATTCTGGCAGTTTTGTCCATGTGTCACAAAATTAGGAAGTTGTTCCTCTTCATCATCTTCAATGATGGCACTGACTTCATATTCAGGTTCCTTAAACTTCTTCCGAGGGGAATAAAAGGGCACGCATGCATCCTCTGGGGACATATACCCGGGGTCTTCCAAATAAGGCTCCCAATCTTCAGCAGGAATGACATCACTTTCAGAACCAAATGGGATGTAGCCTTCAGAGTCTTCTTCGAGAATCGCAACTGTAGAATAAACTTTACTAGGACAATCTTGAACCATATTGACAGATACCTTGCCATGATTAGGCAGCGGATTCGATTGTACATTGGGATTGAAGTCTTCGAAAGACAAAATACCACTTCAAACCAATCTTTGCACTTCCATCTTCAATGGATAACAGTTCTCAGTATCATACCAGCTCATCCCTGATGAAAAGCACAATGAGCTTCAGGCTTATACCACCACGGCAAATCTTTTAGAGCAGCAGGTGGTGCACGGGTCTGAACAAGATTCTTCTTAATTAAACAAGGAAGCAATTTCGTGTAGGTCATCGGAATCGGATCAAAATCTTTCTGAAAACGGCCTCGTTGATTGTTTTGTTGATTAGAACGTTGTTGATGAGCAAGTTGAACAACAAGAGTTGAATTGATAACAGGAGTAACATATGTAACATGTTGCTGACACTGGTTATTCTTACCATAACTCTTTTTGCGTCCTCCACGGGAGATAGCATTGGTCTCATCTTCTTTCTTCTTGGCAAGTCCTCCACCATATTTCTTGGAATTACCGGTAGAATTACCATCTTTTGACAAACTCCCCTCACAGACACCTTCTTCTAAACTAATCCCCATATTAACCATCTTAGTGAAGTCACTCGGGGCACTAGAAATCATACGCTCATAATAGAATGGACTCAGGGTTTTCAGAAAAATCTTAGTCATCTCTTTTTCTTCCAAATTAGGATTAATCTGAGCAGCAGTCTCTTGCCACCTCTGCACGTATTCTTTGAATATTTCCTTATCTTTCTGAGCCATTGCTCGAAGCTAATCCCGATCGGGAGCCATATCCACATTATACTTATACTGCTTTACAAAAGCCTCACCCAAGTCTTCGAAAGTTCGAATTCGAGTGCTGTCGAGTCCCATATACCATTTCAAGGCTACACCAGACAAGCTATCTTGAAAGTAATGAATGAGAAGCTGATTATTATCAGTCTGAGTTGACATCTTACGAGCATACATAGTCAAGTGACTCAACGGACAAGAATTACCCTTATACTTTTCAAAGTCAGGGACCTTGAACTTATGTGGGATCTTCATATTAGGAACCAAGCATAACTCATGGGCATTCTTCCCAAACAGTTCTTTACCCCTTAAAGCTTTCATTTCTTTCAGCATTTAGCAAACTGGTCTTGAATCTCTTCCATTCTATCATAAGCATCAACACTCTCGCTCGGAGCAGTGTGGAAAATCTGTTCTTCACCAAAAGGAACGGTATAAACCACATGTGGTGGTACAGTCATCACAGGTTGAATAGTAGGAACAATTGGAACTTCAGGAGGCGGTGGGGGTGGTTGATAACCTTCAGGAACAAAGTTAATAGTCATGCCCTAGGGGAAGCCAGGAGGCATGGAGTGTTGAGGAACACTAGCAGGCGCTGTAACGCCCCATTTTTATTTAATTATTATTTGTGAATATAATAGTGAGTTGTTGTAGTTGATTGTATGTTTGTTGTGTATTTGTTATGTTATATGTACCCTTAGTGAAGGGTAGTGGCCTTAAGAAGTGAATTTTGGGGGTAGTAGGGGTGTATGACTAATAATGTAGAAATTGGTGGTGTGGAGAGTAAGGACTAACTCAATTACTTTAATTTAATATTTGTTAAGCATAGTGTAGAATATATATTTAATTAGGGTTGTGGTGGAAATTATTATTGTTAGAATTATTTCATGAGTGGAAGTGATAATAATAATAATAATATAATGAAAATAAAATAAATAGAATAAGTTGGAATATTAGAAGTGTGGAGAGTGGAAGGGTAATGTGGTAAATTCGTAGGAATAAGTAAGGGTAAAAGAGGCGAATCATATTTTGGGGTATGTAAAGAGTGGGGAATGAAAGTTATTCTCATTATACGTAAAAGTGAAAGAAAGTTGAAGAGCTAAAGGGAGAAAGAGGGAGAAGAGGCTAGGGCAAGAAGAAGAGGAACCCATTGAGGAAGAGGGAAGCTCATCAATACAAGGTAAGGGTGTGATTTCTTTAATCACTCAAGGGTTAGATGATGTAGGTATGTGGGTAGGAATCATTAGGTTGATGCTATGGATTGTTGTTTGTGGATTAATTGGGGTTTTTGGGAAGAATCTATAACTAAAATGTTTGGGATCGATGAAATTGTTGTATTCGAATTGTTGTGAATAATGTATATGTGGTGTAAATGGGTTTTAATGACTTAAACTGGGGTTATTGGGGTGAAAAATGCAATTTAAAGGTGTGAAATCATAGTGGGAGAAGTGTTGTCATCGCAGGCACTTTTGGATGAATCGCAGAGCCCGCTTAGCCCGCTCTAGCCCGCTTAGCGCGGTCCCCTCGGGCAGCTCATTTTAAAAACTTCGAAAATTCATAACTTTTGACTCGTAAATCGGTTTGGGTAGCCGTTCGAATCATTGGAAAGATGACTTTATGTACTTTATGTTAAAAGTATTTACAATGATAGATTTCCAACTATTCGATGCACCATATGTGTTTCCGTGTGGGTTCCGATGTGTTGACATGTGAAATGTGGGAGTTAGTCGTAGGAATGTGTGTTGTGATTGTTGCTTATGATGTTGCGTGATGTTGTCGATAAGTTGTTGAAGCATACCATGTGATTGTAATCGTTGTTGCTTATAATGTTGTGTGATGATATTGTTGATTAGTTATGATAGGAGGTGTTGTGACTTAACGGATAAATGCAATAGTTGTTGTTTATGAAGTTGCATGATGTTGTTGTTGCGTTGTTGTGGTGTAACTTATAAATGCACTAGTTGTTACTTATACGGTAGTATGATGATGACATTGAGTTGTTATGGCATGTTATGTAGTAGGCATGTTTTGATGATCTATATGCATGTTTCGATAAATACGTGTTGATTGTCGGGTGGTATTGGCATGATGATGAATATGTTATGTGCGCGCATGAATCGTTGTTGCATGTTGTCATTGATGGTGCATGGCATGTGCATAGTTGTGGGATGGCGTACCCAGGTAGGGTGTTATCGTATATCCGAATTCCTTGATGGAATCGTTGTTGTTGGCGTGATTGTGTGCCCAGATGGGGTGTAAGCAATCCTAGTTGTTGGTGCGATCATGAAATAGGGGTCGTACATGACCATGAAACAGGGGTCGTTGGTGTGATAATGAAATAGGGGTCATACTTGACCATGAAATAGGGGTCGAGAGTTCCGACGAGAACTGTTATCATGAAACACGGATCAATTATGGTACCACATGCATTGAGTCTAGTTGGTGTCTCTTTGTATTTCTTTTGATAGTTGTGCTGCATTGTGATTGGATTGATCATCTGTGTTATGTTGAATTGTGCGAATTGTGTTGGGAGTGGTGTTGTGGGTGATATACTTAATAATTTATGCTTTTATAGTTATATCATCTTTCTATTTTGTTTGATTTAAGAATCTCACCCCTTCTGTTTGAATGTTGCCTCCACGTGGGTAACGTACAGGTAATCAGGAGTAGTGTGGAAGTCGTGGTCGGTGAAGACGAGGTGCTTCACTTTAGTTTGGAGTATGCTCTGATATGTAACATTAGGAGTCGAGAACGATTTATGCATGATTTTACTTTGTTAATGAATTACAGTTGCCTTTACATTTTTGAAAACTAATATTTCTATTAATTGAAACCGTTATATTTTGTTGATCTCAATGAAGAATTTTCGCTGTGTAATAAAGATGATTTTTGGATTAAAATTGCATTAATATTTATTATATGTTACATGTCTTATTCGTGAGCAAGTTCTTGTTGAAAGTAATACCCTTTTATTCCGAATTGTTTCATTTTACTCTGATTTTTCGATTAAATATTACGGGGGAATTTAGGGTGTTACAAATTGGTATCAGAGCCTGGTCGGTTCGTCCGGCCAGGTTGTCTAATTATGTTGTTCCCTAGTATGCGACATGTGTGTGAAAACACTATCGGTGCTTGTTTTGTTTTCCATTTGCAGGTTGGGAATGAAACAAGTGGGGGAGAAGTATCTGCTTCTCTTGGATATTCCAGTGGTTGAGGGATTAGATATCATGTTGTCGCATGACGATGTGCAGTGTTGGATTGTCCAACTGTTTGAGAATGATGTGATCCTTGAGGGAAGATGGTCAGGTGATTTCATTGTTCGCTTCCTTGTGAGGGGGAAGGCGATGTTGTGGCTAGATATATACCAGTGATGTGTGGAGTATCCTGACGTGTTTCCTTAAGAGGTGCACAGTTATCTTTATTTAGAACAAGATGATGTCATTTTTGGACGAATTGGTGGAGGTAAACCATGTGTTTACCAATTATTTAAATGAGTGGTGTAGTGTGTTGTTGAGACAAGTGTAGCTCCGGTGCTATTTGTTGAGAAGGAAGAAGGTAGTACTAGATGGTGTGTGGATTACCGACGGTTGAGAATAAATATCCATTTCAACGAGATGGATGATTTGATGGACCAAATGGTGGTCTAGTGTGTTTTAGGTATAATGGAATTGAATTCGGATTACCTTCAGATTTGGGTGAAAAATGAGGATAGTTGGAGGATCTTGGAAGTAAGAGAAAAATGTGGAACTCATGTTCATCATTTCCAATTTTCAGTTTCGCACTTATGGAACAGTCTTCACTAAACAGGTGATAACGTTTTGCTGGAAACTCTGATGGGAGCGATTCTGAACTTTTTGGAAAGCTTGCGAAATTTCCTACCGTTTTCATACAAACTTTGTCTTCTACATGTTTTTGAAGAGGGAGAAAAACACGTTTGAAGATTTGGGTCTGATGCTGGATTTGGTGAGGACAGGTATACGGGATTCCTTGACCAGCCTCCATTGCGTAGGTGATAACTTTTTAATCGAAACTCGGATTAAAGCAATTCTTGAATTTCTGGAATCTACAGGAAATTCCCTTCATTTTGGCATATAATTTTGTACCAAGAAGGTCTGTATTGAAGGAGATAATTGCGTTTGAAGTTGAGTGAGTTTTGCTGAAAGTGGGTAAGATGAGGTCAGGTATAAGATGTTTAGTAACAGGACGGAGGTGAGGACCTCAGAGAAACACATGGAGATACGGCGTATGCCAGTTGAGAATGATTAGAGTGGAGAGATTTTTGAGGAATGGAGAAGGTTAAATAGTAACGTCGATTGTGTTTCATTGATGACGTGGTGTCAACATGTGTCAGGAAGATTTTGGAAAGTTTCTATCACCAACCCGATGATGAGATGGTACTGTTAAGATTGTGATTAGGATGAGACCAAATGTGAAACTATACGGATCATCGATATTATGAAATTAAAGAAAGGACGAAGGATTTATTAGTATTGTTAAAGTCCTCTATTTGGATAAATGTTTCATTTAGAGCGGACCGATTTGGATTGTACTAGAAGTAGTAGCATTTCCGGTTTGGGAGAATAGTTACCAATTATGTTGTGTTACAAGTGTGTATAGGAGAATATGTAATGGATTTTGGGCGTTTATATATCATTGACGAGGTTGAAAAGAAGGAAATTAAGAAAACGGTTGTAAGCCTTAGAGAGATGGTGGAGCATTATGCTTAAGTAACTTTGGGCACGAAGTAAAGGATGCTATTGTAGTTGGGTAATGATGATGTATGCCACCGTTATGGTTGCCAGCTACCTATTGACAAATTGAAGAACTGATCACCCTTAATCTCTTGTTGATGGTAGATGGGATCATGTTGGATGGGATAGATGTGTCTTGCCAGCTGGTATAGTATGTACATCAAATTGTTTGAAGTCGAGCCAAGTGCTTATGGATTGTTTAATTAGTCGATGTATATTCCTATATCTGAAGGTGAGGCGGATTCGAGGCTTTTGTATGTTAATCAGATGATATTGAAAGTTACTTATCAGAAGCAGAGAACAACGTGCTGACTAAAGATATGCCAAGGGTGTCGTCGTGGAGAGCCTTATTATTATTATTAAAGAAAAGGATGACAGCATGAGGTTGCGTGTGGATCGGTGAGTAGTATGGAAACTCACAGTTGTGTCCGGGGTAGCTTGAGTTTTGATTTGAGATGAATCGAGAATCCGATAGACATGAGACTTGAAGCATTGGAAAGATGATCCAGTGAGGGAATAAATGGAAATGCGAGACCATGATTTAACCAAGGATGTTTGGTAGAGGATAGTAGTGACTAGTACGCCTTAAAGTATGTGTAGGGAGTATGGATCGTATCTTCCATACTTATTGGGATAAGTTAGAACTGGTGTTCATTGTGGATGTTCGGATCTATTATAAAAATCGGAAGAAGAACGTGTAGAGTAATTGAGAATTGAGTTACAAGTATTGAAAGAAGTGGAGTCATATATTAAGTTACCAAAGTGTGATTTTTGGTTAGTAGAGACGAGTTTACTTGGTTGTGTTAATTCAGATGAGGGTATTGTTGTGGATCCATCCGAGTAGATGTAGTTCTACAATGAGGAAGCTCTGCAGTGGATTAAGGGGAGTATAATATTCTTGGACTTAGTTGGTTATTATCACGGAGTTTTGTAGCAGGAATCGCGAAGGGCGCTTAGCGCCGTTGGGCGCGCCTAGCGCCGTCTAGAAGACTCTCGCCCTCTCGAGGCAGAAGCGAGCACGCTTAGCGCGAGTCAAATCCCGCTTAGCGCGGTCTGGGAGTGGAAAAGGTGACTTTTCTTGACGAAAGTAATTGGAAAAATATATCCTTATGCGGTTATGGTATTGGGATGCTGTTATGTGTTTAAGATGAGTTTAGACAGTGTGATAATGTAAGATGGTTAAGTTGTAGCTTATGTTTTATGATAGTTGGAGATTCATGAAAGTATCTATCCTATTCAAGATTTAGAATTGGCTGAGGTTGTAATTATGTTAAGTATCCGGAGGAATTATTTTATGAATCTAGGTCTGAAGTGTTTAGTAATCAAAAGAGTGTAGAATACCTGTTTGGTCGGAATTCCCAATGAGTTAAGTCGAAAGTCATTTCTTATGTCTGCTTTGATGGTCGGAAGTTGGATGTGAACTTGGTAGATTTGATAGTTGTGAGTAATTCGAGTGCGCAGCGAAAGCATGGGGTAGTGCAGTTTGTTCGTACGTGTGTAACAACGATGTTGGTAGTTTGGTTACATTGAGGTTGTGTTATGGACTTTTGTGTTTTTATCTTTGTTGTTGCCTCGTTACCTATGGTGATGGTTCGAGTGCGAGTATCTAATTCCATGATGGGGAATTAGGGGGGTGTTGCCTATGGTGATGGTAACGATCGTGTTGTGTTATGGTTCATAGTGAACCTGTGTGTTCTTAACTTAGTTATTCTTTGTGTCATGAGTTGGTCGTCGAGTGCATTGCGTGAGCATTGCATCTTGTTGTTGTTGTCGTTAATAAGGTAGTTTGTTGTTTTGTGTTAACCGCGGTGTTGCCTTTCATGGCATGGGGATTGATTAGTCGGATACGAGGACGTATCCGGGGTAGTTCGCATCAGGTGAATTTTCGAGGACGAAAATATTCTAAGTGGGGGAGAGTTGTAACGCCCCGTTTTTATTTAATTATTATTTGTGAATATAATAGTGAGTTGTTGTAGTTGATTGTATGTTTGTTGTGTATTTGTTATGTTATATGTACCCGTAGTGAAGGGTAGTGGCCTTAAGAAGTGAGTCTTGGGGGTAGTAGGGGTGTATGACAAATAATGTAGAAATTGGTGGTGTGGAGAGTAAAGACTAACTCAATTACTTTAATTTAATATTTGTTAAGCATAGTGTAGAATATACATTTAATTAGAGTTCTGGTGGAAATTATTATTGTTAGAATTATTTCATGAGTGGAAGTGATAATAATAATATAATGAAAATAAAATAAATAGAATACGTTGGAATATTAGAAGTGTGGAGAGTGGAAGGGTAGGAATAAGTAGGGGTAAAAGAGGCGAATCATATTTAGGAGTATGTAAAGAGTGGGGAATGAAAGTTATTCTCATTATACGTAAAAGTGAAGAAAAGTTGAATAGCTAAAGGGAGAAAGAGGGAGAAGAGGCTAGGGCAAGAAGAAGGACAGGAACCTATTGAGGAAGAGGGAAGCTCATCAATACAAGGTAAGGGTGGGATTTCTTTAATCACTCAAGGGTTAGATGATGTAGGTATGTGGGTAGGAATCATTAGGTTGATGCCATGGATGGTTGTTTGTGGATTAATTGAGGTTTTTGGGAAGAATCTATAACTAAAATGTTTGGGATTGATGAAATTGTTGTATTCGAATTGTTGTGATTGTTGTGAATAATGTATATGTGGTGTAAATGGGTTTTAATGACTTAAACTGGGGTTATTGGGGTGAAAATGCAATTTAAAGGTGTGAAATCACAGTGGGAGAAGTGTTGTCATCGCAGGCACTTTTGGCTGAATCGCAGAGTCCGCTTAGCCCGCTCTAGCCCGCTTAGCGCGGTCCCCTCGGGCAGCTCATTTTAAAAACTTCGAAAATTCATAACTTTTGACTCGTAAATCCGTTCGGGTCGCCGTTCGGATCGTTGGAAAGCTGACTTTATGTACTTTATGTTAAAACTATTTTCAATGATAGATTTCCAACTATTTGATGCACCATATGTGTTTCCGTGTGGGTTCCGATGTGTTGAAATATGAAATGTGGGAGTTAGTCGTAGGAATGTGTGTTGTGATTGTTGCGTGATGTTGTTGATAAGTTGTTGTAGCATACCATGTGATTGTAATCGTTATTGCTTATAATGTTGTGTGATGATATTGTTGACTAGTTATGATATGAGGTGTTGTGAGTTAACGGGTAAATGCAATAGTTGTTGTTTATGAAGTTGCATGATGTTGTTGTTGAGTTGTTATGGTGTAACTTGTAAATGCACTAGCTGTTACTTATGCGGTAGTATGATGATGACATTGAGTTGTTACGGCATGTTATATGGTAGGCATGTTTTATATGCATGTTTCGATAAATACGTGTTGATTGTCGGGTGGTATTGGCATGATGATGAATATGTTATGTGCGTGCATGAATCATTGTTGCATGTTGTCATTGATGGTGCATGACATGTGCATAGTTGTGGGATGGCGTGCCCAGGTGGGGTGTTATCATCTATCTGAATTCCTTGATGGAATCGTTGTTGTTGGCGTGATTGTGTGCCCAGATGGGGTGTAAGCAATCACAGTTGTTGGTGCGATCATGAAATAGGGGTCGTACGTGACCATGAAACAGGGGTCGTTGGTGTGATCATGAAATAGGGGTCATACTTGACCATGAAATAGGGGTCGAGAGTTCCGACGAGAACTGTGATCATGAAACAGGGATCGATTATGGTACCACATTCATTGAGTCTAGTTGGTGTCTCTTTGTATTTCTTTTGATAGTTGTGCTGCATTGTGATTGGATTGATTATCTGTGTTATGTTGAATTGTGCGAATTGTGTTGGGAGTGGTGTTGTGGGTGATATACTTAATAATTTATGCTCTTATATTTATATCATCTTTCTCTTTTGTTTGATTTGAGAATCTCACCCCTTCTGTTTGAATGTTGCCTCCACGTGGGTAACGTGCAGGTAATCAGGAGTAGTGTGGAAGTCGTGGTCGGTGAAGACGAGGTGCTTCACTTTAGTTTGGAGTCTGCTCTGATATGTAACATTGGGAGTCGGGAACGCTTTATGCATGATTTTACTTTGTTAATGAATTAAAGTTGCCTTTAAATTTTTGAAAACTAATATTTCGATTAATTGAAACCGTTATATTTTGTTGATCACAATGAAGAATTTCCACTGTGTAATAAAGATGATTTTTGGATTAAAGTTGCATTAATATTTATTATATGTTACATGTCTTATTTGTGAGCAAGTACTTGTTGAAAGTAATACCCTTTTATTCCGAATTGTTTCATTTTACTCTGATTTTTTGATTAAATATTAAGGGGGAATTTAGGGTGTTACAGGCGCCACAGAGATGGGCGTAGAGACAATCTCAGAAATAACTGTCTTTTGCACAGGGGTTGAAAGCGGAGGAGGAGGGGGTGGCTGATTCTGAGCATCCACCAAAGCTTTCATCCTAGCAGTGAGTCTCTCTAAACTATCCTTCAAAGTCGTCATTTCCTCACGAAGCTCACGGTTCTCTTGTTGCAACTGATCCATCTTCTTCTTCAGATTAGCCCGAGTATTATACTGGTGCGAGAGCTTGGCTAAATGAAGAACAAAGGGAAACAATAAGATACCTGGAAAAGGCAAGAAACAAAGCAAAATGATGTGAATGCTAATGCAAAATGCAAATGTTTCATTCAAATTTCAAGGATCTTTAAACTATAAAGCTATTGCAAACATCATAAAGAAATAACACTTTTTGAAATACTGATAAACATCTCATTTTATTGAATATTGGAAAGAGCTACACTTGGAAGTTCAAGTTACAAAGGATCAAAATACAATAAGGAAAAGCTAGATCCTAAAGATCCTAAGGAGCATCCGATGACAATCCAAGTTAATACTTCCTTCAGAGTCTCTTAATCTCTCTCTCATAGTTGTCCTTCATGGCGGTCTTCTCTAACACGAGCCGATCCACGATACCCTTCCAAGCACCAGAAGTAGGGGGATGAGATAATGAAGTAGTAGAGGAAAATAAATCCTCACCATGTCTCTTCACAACACGTCGCTCAAGCAACTCAATCAAGTCATATTTCTCCTTCATCTGCTTTTGCAACTCTAACTTCTCAAGATTTGAAGCGTGAAACTTGGATTCCCAAAGATCTTTTCCTTCCTTCATCTTGGCCAAAGCATCTTGAAGAGTCTTCACATCATCAGAAGGAATAGGGAATGGTGTAGCAACCATTGCAATCATGGGTTTCTCAAAAGAATAAGGCATTTTGAGCTCCTTAGCTCTCTCTTTCACCCAAAGCGTATAAGGCTCCAAGGCAATGCAAACTTGTCTCCCAAGCTGTCCTCTACCCATCTTATGAATCTTAGTCCAAGCATAAGCCATTCTTTTCCTCAAACCAAGAGAGTCATTCCCTTCTTGAAAAAACAAACCCTCTAAGTGAATATTTTTAGGCTTATCCTTCATCATATAACCAAGCTGACGGCGAGCTAAACTCGGGTTGTAGTTAATTCCACCTTGTGTGCCAAGAAGAGGAACATTGGCGAATTCTCCACAACTATCAATAATCTGGACACCATCATAAATGGAAGAAGACCAAGTAATGTCAGCATGAGTAAGGGACATGATCCTCTGAGACAACCTAAACAACTCTTGTTCTCCTTGAAAGCCGATGACTATGGCAAGTGCGAAATAGACCACTTGTACAGTAAAGGTGCACAGCAAACAATGGTGTCATTCCCCTTAGAAGTCCTATGATGGATGGAGAAGTAAGTATCACCAAGTAAAGTCAGAACAGGGTTCTCAATCAAGAAAATCCTAATAGCGTTAACATCCACAAAGTTGTCAACATTAGGGAATAAGACTAGCCTGTATATAAGCAAAGCAAATATAGCCTTGAACGCCAATGTGCTACCATCATTAGCAAACATGGTGGCTTTCCCAATCAAGAACTTAGAAGTCAAACCCTTGATGCCTCCCTTGACCTTAAGGTTAGCATCTATATCAGATTTCATCAAATGGGTAGCTACAACAATTTCTTGGGGATTAAGAGCTTCCTCCAAACCAGTAAAAGGAACCTTATCAGAAAGTGGTATACCCAACAGATAAGCATACTCTTCCAAAGTCGACATGAGCTGATAATCAGGAAAAGTAAAGCATCGGTATACAGGATCATAGAACTGCACAAGGGTGTTCAGAATTCCGTCTTCAATGTTGGTAGAAAGAATAGATAGAAGTCTCCCACGACGAGATATGAAGCCAGCACGATCAACTACCAAGGACACTAGCTTTTTCAAATCTGTAAGATCAGGAGCTTTGAAACAATAATTTTGAGTGTTTCTCCTTCCAATATCCATGATCACAATATCTGCGATGTTTGCAAAGGAAAATCTCTAAGATCCTTGAAAATTGATGGAAACAAAAATGTCCATGAATGTATGCGTGCATGTATGCAGCAAACACAAACAAGATCACACAAAGCACACGGGTTCAAGGTTCCGAGTCACGAGCATGGAGCCAAGGGTTAAGAACCTCCCACAATGGTATGTACTAGGGTTATATCATCTATAGAATAAGGTTCTAAAAAGTTCCCAGAGTCATAGATCCATCTTTCGGATATTATCGGCTTAAACGACTACTCGTCAGCCAATAATATTCTCAATAGAAACTCGTCTGAGTGTGGTATCGTGTAACAACCAATTCAAGTCTACACCTGAATAGCCACCGCACCACGTCCTAATAAAGCCAAGATAGGTTAAGGGTTTTATGGTCCTCAGCTTCTCAGGCTCCCAGGTCGGAAAAAGTAACGTCATTCACGACTACTCGTATGAAATCAGTCATTCCAAAGGGGCCTCCACTGAGTGGGGGATCTCAAGTCAGCTTAGTAAGGACTACTCCACTTAAGCCGAACAAGACTATACCACCCTCCTATCATAAGTGCACTCAAGTCCGGGTATATGACTTATCTCACCACACAAATCACCAATCACCTTGACAGAATAATCAATGACAAAACAAATCAAACAAAAAGTGATAAATAAATCAAAGTAGGCTAAACCCACTAAGAACCAAAGTCCCCAGCAGAGTCGCCACTTTTCAGTAGCGGGGAAATTTGTGAGTGTAAGTTATCGATTAACTTAACTAAAAAAAGCAAGAGTCGCCACCGCATTTTTATTTTATCCAAAAGGAAAGAAAAAAGAGTGAACAAAACTAAAACAAGTTCTAAAACAACAAGAACAAACAGAGAATGGGTAAGGGGGTTGGTTACGTTAAGGGAAGGTGTTAGCACCCAAAACGTCTATAATACTCTATAGGAACCCTTTGAAATATCTATCGCTTTTTGGTTTTAAAATGTTTGTTTGAAAGAGATTGGGGAGATGAGAAGAGAAATATTTTTTAAGATTTTTGTGTTTGGAGAGACTTATCGCCTCATGCCTACGTACCCACGAAGTGCAATGTAGGATCAAAACCTCGTAGTTCGTGGTATAAATAACAAAAATTATTGGTTATGATTCATTTTATCTCGAAAAGACAACCCGTCATTCTCAAGAGAGAATACTCAACTAATTACCCAAAGGTATTGGAAAGAGACATTTGCATCACATTAAGATGGAGGATTTGCTTGGATTACAATCAACAAGACTATCACTTTAACATCTAAGTGGAAAATGGCCATACTTTACACAAAATACCATGGTTAGGAGCTTTACATCTCATCAAAGAAGATGACTCATGTCTAATCTTTTTGAAAAAAGTTTAAAAGAAAAAGGTGCGTAAAAGCACAAAAAGTTTGAGTGAGTTTTGTATTTTTTATGTCTTTTTGAAATGGTCAAAATATGATTAACATGGATTGGCATTTATTAAAGAAAACAAAGTTTGAAAATCACTTGACCAAAGTCAAGGTTTTATTATAAAAGCGGTTTTGAGTTTTGAAAACAAGAAGGTTTTGAAAAAGAGAGGAGATTTTGAAAATTGAAGAAGGGGTGGAGAAGAAGAGATTATCCTAGTGCATAAAATAAAAGCTAAGGTAAGAAAGATCTAACCACATTGAGGCACTCTTCAAAGCATAATAAGAAAAGAATTTCATCCTCTTGAGCCAATAAGCAAGCCAAATAAAGGCTAGAATATCAAATTCCATAATGATCCAAAACATAAGGGAGAGAATCCTAGTTCTAAGTCCATAAGTCCATAATCAAGATTAGAGATCCTCCAATGCAAGGGATAGTGGCCATAGTCCAACAATTAAGAGCACAAGTCTTTTATTGGTTTAATCCTTTATTAATGTTTTTGAGTCCAAAATGGACAAAAGAAAAACAAAAGCACAAGATAATATGGTCCAAATGGACAAAAGAAAAATGACATAAACATAAACATATGGTCCAAGTGGACAAAGGAAAAATTGCGGAAGCATAAACAATGATATGATATGATATAATGACATAAAGCATATAAATAAAGAGAGATAGGGAGCAAGAAGGAAGCATAAAGGTAAGGTTAGAAGTTAGTAATTAGTAGCACAAGGCCCTAGTGCCATAAGTCTTCAAAAGGTAACACCGATTATTCCGCCTCGCGTCTTGAACTATAATAATTAAACAATGTACTTAGGTCAAAGTTAATGAAGACTTGTTAGAAGATTGATAGAATCAAAGCCTCTACACAACAAGCTTCAAAGATTATGAGCCTAATACAAAAGATTAACCATCCTTGGGCTTACACAACCAAAAGGTTTGGGCCACGAAAGATCAAGTTCCGATTTGGAGGAAGGGACAAATGTAGCGCTATGTTAAGCAATCGCCAAGTGACTTATAAAAAAGTCACCCTATTCGAGGCCGGTCAATAGTGATCTTTGTGATAATGCATGCTAGATGAACAATATGTAAATCGTCATCCGAAAGCAATACAACACGAAAAGAAAATAGGTAGCGATCTAGTCTTGATCAAGAATTCAACAAAGAAATTCTAAGATCTATAAGACTTTCATCGATCAAAATAAAAGAGAAATAGATGAAGAGAAAGCCAAATTGATTTACAAATTCAAGACCACTCCATCTTAAAGTTCATCCACTCATTTTGGTGGATTAAAGCACTAAACATATCATTAACTCAAAGAACATAAAATGAATTGAACAATTCTTTTTAAAGATAAATTTGAATTAGTGAATGTTTATCCGACTTCATCTACACCCAAAGCCCAATGAATTTAAAGAGGAATATGGCCTTTAAAAGTGTAATCTAAGGCCAAAATCAAAAGGAAAAGGAAGGAGAGAAAGGAACCAAAACAGTCCCAAAAACAAAGCAAAAACTGCATTCTGACTCAGAGTAACCGGTTACTCTAATTAAGGTAACCGGTTACTCTGCACGCAGAGAGAGAAAAATATGCAAAAATTCAGCATGATCATCATCCAAAACTTTCTCCAAACACCTTGTGATCATGGAATCAAAATTGCACGAAATTTTAAGTAAAACAACAGTGAAAACCAGCAATTAAACACAATTACAAGATCCAAAGGATCAAGTAACAAGGATCTCCAAAGATCTACATTATGGAAGATGAAGATGAAGCTTCAACAATGGTGAGAGATGAATTACCACTTCAAATTTGAAAATTCCTTCAAATTGCTTCAAGATCCAAACTCTAAAGCCTTGATCTATGAGAATTGATGAAGAAAACAAGCTTGGATGAAGGTTTAGCTCAAAGTTGAACAAGATTTAATGTGAATTCTTGTTAACTTTCATGAGAAGAAAAGTGAGCTTTAGTGAAATTTTGTGGTTGGGAAGAGAATTTGCAAGAGGTTTGTTGGCTCTCAAAAGCTTGTGAAATGAATGAAATGAGGCCTCTATTTATAGGATTTAGGCTTGGAAATTTGGTGGTTTGGAATTTGTTTTGGAAATGAAAATTAGGTTTGGAATTTGAATTTGGAGGGAAATTATCAAAAGAGTGGTGATTAGTGGTGGTACATGGTGGGAATTAATTGTGATGATGTAGGGGAATTAAAATGGGATGGTTTAGAATATTCCACATGTGATCAAAATGATGAAAATTGGTGCCAATTGCTGCTGAATTTAAATTTTCTGCCAATTTTCAAATTTTCACGAAGGTAACCGGTTACTCTGATTTAGGTAACCAGATACTAAGTGTAAATTTTGAAAAAAGTTCCCTTTTGGAGTGCACTGTTGTGGTTCGGCTCGATTCTTTTGCTTGTCAAAGAAGGAATGGAAATAAACACATGAACCTTGGAGTTTCTTGAATAATAATCAATTAAATCTTTGAAACTCTTGATCAGATGATTTTTGAATTACTTGCATATCAACTTTGACTTTGTTCAGATAAAATTTATTCGAGCTGAGGGACTGATTTTGATATCCTTGATCTAAATTCTTCCTGAAAAAACAGTAAAGGAAAAACAAACATTTTTTTTTTAGATTTTAATTAATGGTTAGTAAACATAAATGAATACAAACATCAAACAAACAAGAGAACAGGGGTGCTTGGCGATCTCACTCAAGAATAAACCTTCAAAGGAGGGCAAAAGAACCAAAGCTTGTGATCTTGTTTCTGGTATGAGATGCAAAAAGACATGTGGGATCTTAGGGGTAAAAATTAGGGTATTACATTTCATCATCCCTATTTTTATATTTTTGACCATCTACAATATATCGCTTTAATGCTTCAAATTTCTTTTCGATTTCTTCAACCTTTGCTTCCAAGTATGTAAAAAAAATTTCATTGGAATCTAATTTCTTATAAGCATGAATCACTTCCATTTGTAGATTTTTAAAAACATTTTTCAAATCAATAAAAAAACAACTTGTCAACGTTAGAGTATTTAGAATAACTTACATTCTTTTTCATGCCTTGTCGTTAATTAGCCATGAAACAATAATTTGCTTCTTCATCGATCTCACTTGAGCTTTTCTCGCTTGACGCATCACTTTCGCTATCCCAAACAACATAAGCCTTTCTAGTCTTCCTAGAATTTTCTTGTTGGCTTTTACCTTTTTTACTAACAAGAGATGGACAATCCGGTCTAAAATGACCCGACTTTCCGTATTCATAGCATATACCTTTTCCCTTGTCTTTTTTGTTGTCTTTATCTTTGGAGGATGTAGATTGTCATTTGAATCTCACAAGATTTTTGTTGGAGTGTTTGACACCATTCTTTCAAATGTATCGATTGTATCTCCTAACAAAAAGTCCCATTTGCTCATCATCCGAGTTTTCTTCATCACACGAGTCACTATCATTATCGCGTTCTTCCTTTGAGGATCTAGAATTTGAAGCCCCAAGAGCTTTAGACTTCATTCCTTCCTCCTTATTAGTTTCCTTCTCCTTTTTCTTCTTTTTCTCAAGCTTCTTTTCATGTACATCCGAGCAATTTAGTTCTTTCTTTTGTTCTTCTAACTTTCCGAACAAGGTGGTGAGATCAATTGTTGTAAGATCGTTGGCTTCTTTGATGGTTGTAACCTTCGGTTGCCAATTCCTAGTAAGACATCTCAAAACCTTGTTAGTAGAAATAGCATTGGAAATAGGATTGCCCAACAAGTTTAAACGATTAATAAGATGTGAGAACCACTTTTGCATTTGAGCAATGGTTTCACCATGATTCATGCGAAAGAGTTCGAATTCTTGATTAAGTGTGTTAATCCAGGCTTTTTTTACCTCATTAGTTCCCTCATAGGCAACTTGTAGAGCATCCCACATAGCCTTAGCAGTCACACAATGAGAAACCCGATAAAACTCATCGACACCGAGAGCGGATATCAATATGTTTTCGCTTTCCTATCGTGTGACCACTTCTTATTATCTTCCTCATTCCATAGTGCTTCGGGCTTAGGTATGGTAACACCATCCACAACATGTGTGATTGGTGTAGGTCCATCTTGAATGACCTCCCAAACGGCTTTATCATAAGAGTTCACATGAATTTACATACAAGCTTTCTAATAACCATAATTTTCTCTCGTAAATATTGGAGCTCTTTTATAATCCCCTTTAGGTTCGTAAGCCATTTTCTAATAAGCATTTTGAAGCACGGAATGAACCGGGCTCTTGATGCCACTTGTTAGACGGCGACGACTTGTCTAGAGGGGGGGGGGGGTGAATAGACACCCAAGCCAAAATCACAAAATAAAATTTGGGTTTTAAAGTTATTTGAAAAAGAGTGCGCGCGGAAGGTTTTGGTATGGATCGACAAAAGTCGTCTATACGAACCTAGTTATTAGAACTCGGATATGCAAATCCAAATATGGCTAACTCTTGTCCTAAAGCTAAAGAATTTTTTGGAGTTGTTCAATGCATTTATACTATTTTTTATAGTTCTACTAAGAGATGGCAAATTTTGAAAGAAAATGTAAAATGTTGACTCCAAAATCATTGTCATCCACTCGTTGGGAGAGTCATGTAGATAGTGTCAAAGCTATTAAAACTCAAATGTCGGATTTTAGAGAAGCTTTACTTGAAGTTTCAGAAAAGGATCTTGATTCTAAACTAAAAAGTGAAGCTAAATCCTTAGCAATAAATGAGCTTGGTGATTTTGAGTTTTTAATGTCGATAATTATTTAGTTCGAAATACTATCCGTAATTAATGTGGTTAGCAAGCACTTACAATCAAGGGATATGGTTATTGATGTTGCTATGGAAAAAATAACAGTGTTGATTTCATTTTTTAAGGAATATAGAGAAACAGGTTTTAAAAATGCCTTGAATTATGCTACGAAATTTTCCCTTGAATTGAATATTGATCCAGTATTTCCTCAAAGGCGTATAATTCGAAGAAAAAGACAGTTTGATGAGAATTTGAATACCCCACCAATTGATATATCTGAAGAGGAATATTTTCGAGTTAATTATTTTCTTTATCTTGTTGATCAAGCTATTGTATCTCTTAATAAGATATTTGAGCAATACCAACAATATAAAAGTGTTTTTGCTTTCTTATTTACTTCTCAAATTTTACAATCATTGGACAATGCAACTTTAGAGTCTTGTTGTGGTCATTTTGAAGAGAAATTGAAACATAATGAGCAATGTGATATTGATGGGAAAGAATTATGTGTGGAGTTAAGGTTACTAAGAGATATATTGCATGTAGGAAATATTTGACCTATTGATATATTAAGATTTTTGAAAGGCATGGATTTTTTTCCTTATACACATATTGCATATAGAATTTTATTGACTATTTTTGTGACAGTTGCCTCGGCAAAAAGAAATTTTTCAAAATTGAAGTTGTTGAAGTCTTACTTGCGGTCTACCATGTTACAAGAAAGGCTTAATGCATTAGCATTGATAGCAATTGAGAATGATTTGTTGGAGAATATAGAGTATGAAGACTTGATTGAAGAATTTTCTTCAAAAAATGTTAGAAGGGAAGTAATGAAGGTGGGACCACAATGGGTGAAGATGCGGTTGCATGACCTACTTGGATTACACTTACTTTATATTGTTGACATTTATATGATGATGGATAAGACACACATGAAGAGGGCAAGACATGGTATCAAGTGTAGTCGTTGCCATAAGGATGGTCACAACAAGGCCACTTGTAAACTACCACAACTACAAGCTCCTCCAAGTCAGGTACAACAAGCAACAACACAACCACCACCAACAATAGTTTCATGTTAGGTACAAGAAGCAACAACTCAGCCACCACCACCAGTTGTTACAAGTCAACCACCACCACCAGTTGTTACAAGTCAGCCACCACCACAAGTTGTTACAAGTCAGCCACCACCATAAGTTGTTACAAGTCAGCCACCATCCAAAACTTAAAAAAAAAACTTCATAAGGGTGGAAAGCCTGTTTCAATTCAACCTTGATCATTATTATGATGTCTGCTAAGATTTTGTAATGTCATTTTGTAATGCCTTTTAATGGCCTGTCTGTTTTCTTTTTGTAAGGCACATTTTGGAATGTCATTATGTAAGGCACATTTTGTCTAATTTACAATTGCCCATCTGTTTTGTAGTTGTACCACATTTTGGAATGTCATATTAATGCCTTATAATGGCCTTTTTGTTATTGAACCAGTTATATATCAAACTTCATATTTGTTAATGAAAGTTAGAATGACTTATAATGCGAAGTTATATTACTGTATGTTTCCATAAAGTCCCTTAATTTTATAAATTGTTGCAAATTGGCCTATTTTCTATTTTGATTCATCCCAATTATTAGTCCTTGAGCTGCATTTTTTACAGGTTGAATGTTGAGACAAATTTGTACCAGTTAGGTATCACAAAGTTGTACCAGTTATGTAGCACAAATAGTTATGTTGAAATAGACACAAACATTATTCATTAAACCAACTTAACAGTACATTATTCATTACACAAACTTAACAAAACATTGAAAATGTGAAAACATAACATTGAACTACCCTAAAACTAATTGAAATACATTGTTACAAACTCAAGGTTCAACCCTAAGCTTACAATCCCAACCACAATGGACATTTTCATCCATCCTCTAGTGTAGATAACTTCATTCTTCAATTTGTTAATTTTCTTCTTTTGTATTTCAAGCTTCAAATCCCTTTCATCAACAAACTCATCACCTAACCACTTGAAGAAATTAAAACCCTTTTTAATGTGATTTCTGTAATTTCTACAACCCCGGAATTTTCTCTCCTTATTGACACTATTCACTTCATTCACTGTTCTAAGAACACTTTCATCTTGGCAAAATAACTTCATTCTCTTGTTTCTACGAATCACAGATATAGATGTACCATAACTTTGGTTGTTTGAAGTTGAAGCATTGCTTGCAATCTTTGACATTGAACCCTAATTTGGAGAAGAAAATGTAAGATGAATGAAGGAAAAAATAAGATGGTGATTTTGTTGAAATATTAGATTAGGTTAGATTTGATTAGATTTAATATTTAAATATGATCCAAGTTGTATTAGCCCAAACCCAATTAGGGTTGTATATAAATAGTCATAGTATGTATCATTATTTGTAACAATTCATTCAATAAATCCTTATTTCCTTATTCTCTCTCTTTCTCTCCTCACTAAAAATGCCTCACGCACTAACAAATTGGTATCTAGAGCCCCGATTAGCTTCTTGATATTGTTTTCAAGAATCAAACGTCAGAGATCATGTTTCCAAAATCGTGGGTTATTGTTGATCAATCGCTGTAAAGATGAATGGTAACAGAAATTTACCAAACTCCCTTCCAACTCTTGACGGCAAGAATTGGCTTCGATGGAGAAAACAGATGCACTTTCTACTTGGCTTTCATGAAACCCTAGAAGTGGTTACTAATGACATTCCTGCGCTTGGTGAAGATGCAACCGAAGCACATAGAATCGCTCACAAGGATGCCAAGAAGAAGGATTGCAAGGCGGCGTTTATGTAACACCCCCAATCTATACCCCCAAATAAATAAAGCGATAAAAATTTCATCAGAGTGTAATTAAACATTCATGGCATAGACTGAGGCGTCGCATCAATTTGAAACAAAATACACATAAACCTACTCATAAAGATATGCAACAATCAGGTAGCAATTAACAGAGGAATAGTTCCTACTACCCACAATTCAGATACAGAATAAAAACGGAAAATCTGTACTGAAATCTCATATATATATATATATATATATATATATATATATATATATATATATCATGAAAAGTTTGTCTGCCAAATACAATCATACATGTACAATCCCAAAAGAAACATATACATATACACACAATTCACCAACGGTCTCCCTAACTACCCGGTGCCACATATCAGAGCCGACCGACAAAAGAATGAAGACCTAAGCTTCACAAAAAGACCTCCAGCAATCTAATCTGCAATGCCTCATAGAGCATTTAAAATAGCAGAAGGGTGAGAAACACAATCATAATATAATTGCATATACTTATATAATAACACCAAGGTACACATGTAATATTCTCACCACAACTTATACGATAATTCAAACGCAAAGCAACACAATGCATATCTCATATATCCGTCATCAATGCATATCAATCATGCACAATACAATTATCACCAACACAATATATATATACATAGACCACTCATCAATTCCAATCACAATTCCACACAAAATCAATCCATTCATGATTTATGCAAATGCACAGAGACCGACACAACGACTCTATGCAATGCATATGCGGTACCATCCATTCGTCAATCTCAACACTAGTTCACTCAGGAACTATTGGAACCATCGCTTGTTACTTAATGTAACTCCCCATCGGGTAAACGATGTTCCCCGTCGCTCACACCTCTTTTGTATAAGGCACACGACGTTTATGGATCACTCACACCTCTTTGTATAAGGCACATGACCCGATCGCTCACACCTCTTTATATAAGGCACATGATCGTCCATAATCATCGCTCACACCTCTTTGTATAAGGCACACGATGTTATAGTGGATTCCCTCTGGAATCGATTCGTCGCTCACACCCACTAGGGCACACGACATCTCAAGAATGCATATCATGATGCTTGGCATACAATGACTCATGACATTCAAATGCACACATATATGCAATCATCTTACTCAACATTAATCATGATTTGCAATTCAAACCCAAAACAATGCATTTATTTGTCATACGGCCACAAACCAATATCAAACCATCTAAACACATGCATTTACACCATACAACAGCACACAAGTCATACCATATCCATATCAGCAGCACATTGCATGATACACATCAAGTACACACAATTACAATGACAAAAGTCGACAAAACGACACTGTTCCAAATTCCCGACATAATTAAATCGGGCAACAATCTCAAAACCATCATCATTAGAAAGTACAGTTCAATAGATATTCAACGATACCAAGAATGTTAAAAACAATAATCGAAACACAAGTTACGGACCAAACAAGAAAAGACATCGCGAAAAAACCACATTTTGCAATCTTCCTGGCCATACGCGTATTGCCCTGAGCCATACGCGTATTGCCTTGCTCCCTCGCCCATTCCATACGCGTATTGCCCAACTTGATACGCGTATGGGCAGAGACCAATTCCTCCTAAAAATCCCACTAAAAACCCCAATACGCGTATTGCCCTACTTCATACGCGTATTGCCTAAAATCTTACGTGTACCATTACGCAAATGGGTAGATGGCCGAGAAAATGGAACTCCATACGTGTAACGCCCCGTTTTGTCTTATTTATTTAATCAAGTCGATTTAATTAGTTTCATTTTTATATTATTTTATTCTTGACTTTTATTTGACAATATATTATTTTTCATCGTTATTTATGTTTTATCGCGTTTTGAGAACGTTTGCGAGATATTTGAGTTTGAGGGGTAAAATAGTCTTTTAGGGGTTTAGATATTTCATATAAATAGAAAGTGGAAAGAAAAAGAGAGAAAAGAAAGAAAAAGGAAAGAAAGAGAAGGAAGAGGAGAGAAAAGAGGAGAAAGAGGAAAATCGTGGGAACTCCGTTTCGAGCGCGAATAATCGGGTAAGGGTGAGAAGTTTCAATTATATCTTGCTTGTGTATGTATATGTGTTGTTTGTTGTAATTGTTTTGGTTGTTTCGCGACTTTTCTTATCGATTCAAATTAGGAGCAATTGATAGAAATCGATATTTTCACAGATGAAATTCGATATAAACTGCGTAGAATACTCGTTGATTATGTCTGAACATGTTTTGGTTGTTCTGGTATGAATTAGAAGGGTTTGGGTGGTAAAAATGAAGTATTTTGGTCCCATATGACCTATATTGACGCTGCTGTGAATTCTGGGTTTCGCGGATTCGCCTAGCGAACCCTAGCGAAGGAACGGGCGAATGTTTTCCTAGAGGTTCGCCTAGCGAACTTTATGCCAGTTTTCCACTGCCTTGGTTCGCTAGGGTTCGCCTAGCGAATGCTGGAGCGAACGTAATATTTTTCTATTTTGTTTTCTTCATAATTTTCAAACCGTAAGTCCGTTTTGGTCGCCGTTCGAAGCGTTGGAAAGCTAATGAAATATTCTTTCTATTAAAAATGGGTTGGAGGTCAGTAGATGATTTATTTAAGTTGTGGTTTTGAAAAAGTGTTGGTTTGTCGAATTTTTACCGTCGTATTGGTGTGCGAATTATGTGTTATCATGATATATGCTTTTGATATGTAACGTATAGCTGGTGTGCTGTAATATGGTGTGAATATATGTAATGAAATGTTGTACACGATTGATACGCATTGGTGATGGATGTATGATATTTGAATGATGTTGTTTTGTCGACTTTTGTCGTTGTCATTGTGTGTAATTGATGTGTATCATGAAATGTGTTGTTGATATGGATATTGTATGACTTGTGTGCTGTTGTGGAATGAAAATGTACGTGATACATGTTGTGATGATGAGTTGTGGCCTAAGGGCAGGAAAATGCAATGTGTGGTATTTGATGATATATGCATGATTGTGGATGTGCATATGTGTGCATTTTAAATGTCATGAGTCGTTGTATGCCAAGCATCATGATATGCATTCTTGAGACATCCTGAGTGACGGATTGATTCCAGAGGGAATCTGCTATAACATCGTGCGCCTTAAAAATAAAAGGTATGAATCGCCTTAAAAATAAGAGGACCGAAAGCGATGATTATAGACGATTGTGTGCCCATGTGGGGTGTGAGCGATCGAATCGTGCGCCTTAAAAATAAGAGGTATGAATCGCCTTAAAAATAAGAGGACCGAAAGCGATCCATAAACGTCGTGCGCCTTATACAAAGAGGACCGAAAGCGATGGGGAACATCGTATGCCCGACGGGGAGTTACAGTGATGTAACGAGCGATGGTTCCAGCAGAGTTCCTAAGTGAACTAGTATTGAGAAATGTTGGAAGTCGGTACCGCATGGCATTTGCATAGAGTCGTTGTGACAGTCTCTGTGCATTTGCATAAATCATGGATTGATTATGGGTGAGAATTGTGAATGAATGCATTATGTGTGGAAAATCATGATTTGATTGATTATGTGTGGAAATTGTGCATTGATTTATTATGTGTTGAGATTGTGATAGCATTGGTAATTTGATGTGCATATGTGATAAATGCATTGATTGTGGATAATATGATTATACGTAGACATATGCTATGTGATGTGTGACGTGTTTCTAAATGCTATGACTTGGTATGCCTTATGTGCAAATAGGTGAGTATATTGGATACTTGATATATGCTATATTCTTGGATTAATAGATATATGTTACGTATATGTGGTATGCTATATGTATTAGTATGTGGTGTTTGTGGTGAGAATAGCTATGCATGTGAATTGTTATGTATTTGCATATTATTATGCAATCTGGATTTTAGTTGTTATTTCTCACCCTTCTGCTGTTTTATAATGCTCTATGAGGCATTGCAGATTAGAGTTGCTGGAGGTCTTTTTGTGAAGATTAGCCCTCCGTTCTGTTTTCGGTCTTGGTGTCTGCTCTGATACGTAGCACGGGAGTCGGGGAACGATTATATATATATATATATATATATGTATACATTTGTTGAATGTATTTTGTAGTACTTTTGTATATATAGTTGATGTTCTAAAATGAGTTATTTTGTAAAACAAGTCGGTTATGGATCTTTCCGCTTTATTCCATAATTGACCTTTCCCTTTAGATGGAAAAAATTTCCCGTTAATGATTTTCTCTATTATGTGTTATGTATCAAATAATTGAGCAAGGATTGTGTTTTCTTACTTTAAAATGTGGCATCCTTGTTTCTTTCGGAAAAATAAATTTTTAGTTACTCTGATTTATTTATGTATTATTTATTCGCGATGGGAATTGGGGTGTTACAATACGCGTATTGCCCACCTTTCTTCAATACCATATATATATATATATATATATATATATATATATATATATATATATATATATGTTGAATGTATTTTGTAGTACTTTTGTATATATAGTTGATGTTCTAAAATGAGTTATTTTGTAAAACAAGTCGGTTATGGATCTTTCCGCTTTATTCCATAATTGACCTTTCCCTTTAGATGGAAAAAATTTCCCGTTAATGATTTTCTCTATTATGTGTTATGTATCAAATAATTGAGCAGGGATTGTGTTTTCTTACTTTAAAATGTGGCATCCTTGTTTCTTTCGGAAAAATAAATTTTTAGTTACTCTGATTTATTTATGTATTATTTATTCGCGATGGGAATTGGGGTGTTACAATACGCGTATTGCCCACCTTTCTTCAATGCCATACGCGTATTGCCTTAACCAATACGCGTATTGCCTTGGGTGATACGCGTACGGGCAGTGGAAAAACCAGAATTTTCTGCAGAATTTTTTCTGTGTTTTCAACCCAAAATCAATCCAAATTTTCACCTAAACACCAGAAAATTACCAATAGAATGCCTAACAACATGTATCAACAATAAGGGACCTGAAAACATGATTTCCGACACAATTTAATCGAATTGTAACAATTTCCACATATTATGGTTTTTCACTCTATATTCAATTTTAATCCAATATCAACCAAAAACATACATACATAATCATACACAAGTATATAATAATCAAGTTTCGCACCCTTACCCGATTTAATCGTGTTTAGAAAGGTCGGTTGATCGATTCCTAGATTTTCCAAGTTTTCTCTCTTTTTCTTCTCTTCTTTTCTTTCTTCCTCTTTTTCTTCTTCTCTTTTTCTTTTCTTTCTATTTTTCTCTCTTTCTATTTCTATTTCTATTAACTTAAGAAAAATTAAAGTGAAATGACCAAAATACCCCTACACTCAAATATCTCGCAAACGTTCCCAAAACGCGATAAAACATCACAACAATGAAAAATAATATATTATCAAATAAAAGTCAAAAATAAAATAATATAATAATAAAATAAAATAATCAAAATGACTCGATTAAATAAAACGGACAAAACTGGGGCGTTACAACTCTCCCCCACTTAGAAATTTTTGTCCTCGAAAATATTACCTGAGACGAACAACTCTGGATACGACTCCCGCATCCGACTCTCCAACTCCCAAGTCAAATTGCCCTCAGCAGCGCCTCCCCACGCTACTTTCACAAGTGCAATATCCTTGCCCCTTAACCGCTTCAACTCGCGATCCAAAATCCTCACTGGTAATGCCTCAACCGTAAGGTTCTCCTTTACCTCTACCTCATCCATCGGAATCACATGCGACGGATCTGGAACATACTTCCAAAGTTGTGAAACATGGAACACATCGTGCAAATTCGACAGATTCGGCGGTAACGCCACCCGATAAGCCACATCACCCACTCTCGCGGATATCTGGTAAGGACCAATAAACCGAGAAGTCCGTTTCTTCGACTTCAATGCACGACCCACACCCGTTACCAGCGTAACTCTCAGAAATACATTATCGCCCTCTTGAAACTCTAGATCCTTCCTTCTACGATCATGATAACTCTTTTGCCTACTCTGAGAAGCCTTCATTTTCTCATGAATAAGCTTCACCTTGTTTGTAGTCTGTTGAATCAATTCGGGTCCAACCACCGAACTCTCACCAGATTCGTGCCAACACAACGGTGTTCGACATCTTCGTCCATACAGTGCTTCAAAAGTTTCCATTCCAATACTAGAATGGAAACTGTTATTATACGTGAATTCCACCAACGCAAGATAACTATCCCACGCACCACCTTGTTCAAGAACAAAAGCCTGCAACAAATCTTCCAACGACTGAATCGTCATCTCTGTCTGTCTGCCCGTCTGCGGATGATAAGCTGAACTCAATCTCAATTTAGAAACCAACGCCTTTTGTAAACTTTCCCAAAATCTCGAGGTAAACCTCGGATCTCGATCCGAAACAATACTCAACGGAACACCATGTAAGTTCACAATCACACTGATATAAATCTCAGCTAACCTCTCCAAAGAAAAACTGATGTCAATCGGAATGAAATGCGCAGATTTAGTGAGTCTGTCCACAACCACCCAAATAGCATTATGTCCTCTCAGTGTATTCGGCAACCCTGTTACAAAATCCATAGAAATGCTATCCCATTTCCACTCAGGAATATCCAACGGTTGCAACAAACCACTAGGCTTCAGATGTTCTACCTTCGACTTTTGGCACGTCAAACACGCATACACAAACTGAGCCACATCTCTTTTCAATCCAGACCACCAGAAAATCTTCTTCAAACCTTGGTACATTTTATTAGCTCCCGGATGTATACCCAAATTACTCTGGTGTCCTTCCTCTAAAATCATCCTTTTCAAATCCAAATCATCCGGAATACAAATTCGACCACGGAACCTCAAAATACCATTAACATCCACTTTAAAATCACTATTCGCATCTTTTTCTCCAACCAACATCAAATCCACAAATTTCACATCCAGCTTCTGTTTCTCACTAACAGTCATCAAAAAATCATTAATAACCTTTAGCATACCCAGCCTCACGCTGTCGGACGTCACCTCACACACCAAACTCAAGTCCCTAAAAGCTTCCAAAAGCTCTCACTCCTTAACCATTAAAGCGGACATATGTAATGATTTCCGACTCAACGCATCAGCTACCACATTCGCTTTACCAGGATGGTAATTCAAGCCAAAGTTGTAGTCCTTCAAAAATTCCAACCATCTCCGCTGCCTCATATTTAATTCTTTCTGATCAAACAAATATTTCAAACTTTTGTGTTCACTAAAGACTTCAAATCTAGCACCAAAGAGATAATGCCTCCAAATCTTCAATACAAACACCACAGCCGCTAATTCCAAATCATGAGTAGGGTAATTTTTCTCATGCACTCTCAACTGCCTCGAAGCATAAGCCACGACCTTACCTTCTTGCATTAGCACCCCACCTAGACCAATCAAAGACGCATCACAATACACCACAAAAACTTGTCCATATGAGAAGATGAAAAGATTGTAGCTATGTGTCGAAGGTGCAAAAACTTGTCCATCTCATGAAGGGTTGTGGTGAAACCCTAACTGATAAGATGATAGTTGAGAAGGTAATGTGTACGTTGACCTCTCACTTTGATCACATTATCGTAGCTATTCAAGAATTCAACAATCTTGAAACCCTAAAACTAGAAGATTTGGTTGGTTCGTTGGAAGCACATGAGATTAGGATTGTCGAAAGAAAAGGAGTTCAAGACTCGATACAAGCACTACAAGCACAATTGTGGATGAATAATGGTGGTTCCAACAAGTTCAAAGGCAAAATCGACAAGACTCAGGGCAAGAAGTCTTGATCGAATCCTCACAAGAATAAGATCGATGATAGAAATTCTGAATCCTCAAAAAGAGGAGAAGGAAATTCCTATCAGAAAGACAAAGTAGAGAAAAAAGTTGTGCAGTGCTATAACTGTGAAAAGTATGGTCACTTGGCCAAACGTTGTAGGTACAGGAAAGACAAGGGTTCGACAAAAGGCAAGGAAGAATGAGTGAACCTTGCACGTTAAGATTCAGATGATTATGATGATATGATGGTTATGGATGTAGTTGTAGATGACCATGTCAAATCCAAGATCTGGTTCCTCGACTCAGGTTGTTTGAATCACATGAGTGGTAAAAAATTATGGTTAGTAGATTTCGAAGAGTCGAAGAAGAGTAAGGTGAAACTTGCTGAGAATAGCTCGTTGCCAGCAGAAGGTACTGGCAACATAGTTATTCAAATGAGTATTGGATAAAAAGCCTTGATCAAAGATGTACTCTATGTCCCTGGAATGAAGTGCAATCTATAAAGTGTTGGACAACTGGTCGAAAAGGGGTTCTCAGTGGTTATGAAAGATGGATCCTTAGAACTTTTCGACATTTAGAATAACTTGGTCTTGAAATCTCCTCCATCAAAGAATAGAACATTTAAAACCATGATTAGTTCGACTGAGGTACAATGTCTAAAAGCAGTTGTCGACCACAAGAATACTTTATTGTGGCATCTGAGGTTTGGCCATCTGAACTTTAGGTCGCTAAACCAACTGATCACTCAAGATATGGCAACTGGTATACCAAGTCCTGAGATGCCTAACAAACTCTATGAAGGTTGTCTAGTCGGAAAGCAGTACAGGAAGTCTTTTGTTTCGACTATGCCAATGAGATCATCCTGCATACTCGAAGTTGTACATTCAGATGTATGTGGTCCTTTCGAAGAGCATATCATTTGTCGATGAGTATAGTCAAAATCTCTGGATCTATGTGATCAAACGAAAGGACAAAGTATTTGAAATCTTTAAGAGATTCAAGATACTTGTCAAAAACCAGGGTGAAAAGAAAATTAAAGTTCTGCGAACAAATGGAGGTGGCAAATACACATCCAAGATATTTAAAGCATTCTGTGTAGAACATGGTATTGATCATGAGATAACTGCTCCTTATACTCCTCAACATAATGGAATAGTATAAAGAATAAACAAGACTATATTGGACATGAAGAGATGCATGCTGAAGTAGAAGAATTTGCCAAAATCCTTATGGGGAGAAGCTGTTTCGACTGTTATTTATATTATGAACAGGTGACCTACCAAGAAGCTGAAGAACAAGGTTCCTGAAGAAGTGTGAAGTGCCAAATAACCATCAGTGAGTCATCTTAAGGTGTTTGGCTCTATTTTCTACAAGCATATTCCTGATGCTAGGAGAAGAAAGCTTTACGATAAGAGTGAACCTATGATTCTGGTAGGATATCATAAGACTGGAGCATACAGGTTGTTCAATCCAATTAATCATAAGGTTGTGATGAGTCGAGACATCGTGATTGATGAAAATTCTGCCTGGGATTGGAATTCTAGTAATGCAATTGACAAGCCACTTATGAGATATGATTTCGATAAAGCAAGTAATGATGTCGAAGTCGAAGACATTGTTGATACTCCAGTCGAAGAAGAAGTCAAAGGAGTTACTGCCATTCTCGACACAGTCAAAGTCGAAGAGGATATAATTGGTACAAGTCAGAGACCTCAAAGAACTAGAGCTTGTCCAGTAAGACTTCTAGACTACGAAGTGGTTGGTGATGATGAAGTCACAGTGGAAGCCTTTAAATATAAACAATGGAAGACTGCTATGTTCGAAGAGTTACAAGAAATTTAAAGAAACAACATATGGGATTTGGTCAAATTGCCCATCCATACTAAAGTTATCGAAGTAAAGTGGGTGTTCAAGTTTAAGCTCAATGTTGATGGGTCGATAGCAAGGCATGAGGAGAGATTGGTAGCTCGAGGATTCCTCTAGAGAGCATGACTCGAGTACTCTGAAGTATTTGCACCTGTCTCAAGAAGAGTTATATGTCACACAACCTCTTGGGTTTGTGATTTAGGAGGAAGCAAGTAAAGTATATGTTTATATTTGTAAATATATATAGTGTTAAGAATATTTGTATATAGAATAGTCCCACATCGACTATATAATACAATTAGTTGTAATATATATATATATATATATATATATATATATATATATATATATATATATATATATATATATATATAATGTCTGGGTAGTGCTTTTCAAAAACACACGGCTTAATTTAAATGTCTCTTAGTCTCTTATTTCAATAGGGTATCTAGAGCATACTAAGAGGCAGTTCTTTCTTCACCGTACTTTACCCGGTTGACCTACTGTCTTCCGGTGAGAAATTTTTTTTTGGCAAACCGTGTTGTCACTCCTGTTTGCCTCTCACTTTTCAAAATTCTCTGGTAATCGCCTTGCCGCCACTGCCGCCATTACTTTTTCGGCAAAACCTTCGGCAACGTTTAAAAAAAACGACCCCACCATCCAACTCGCCGTCCTCCGATCCGGACGTCTCCCTTTTTCCCGTCGCTGCCCCAGCGCGTCCAGCGGCTGATTCTTGCTGTTTTGCCACCGGTCTACTCGCTTCTACCCATCCATTCCAGATATGGCCTTTGTTATACTTTCTGAATCACAGAAACCGGTGCTCCAGTGCAAACAACCCCTATTTCACTCCGTGTTTTCTGTCATTAAGCCATGGAGACGCTGATTCTGTCTCGTTTACTAAAGTTCTGCTTATCCCTTGTGAAAAACTAACCAGATCAGTAAACTATAGCATATAGGCTCGTGTTGTCAATATGTGGTTTCATGGTCATGGATATGAAGATCACCTAACCACACAATTGAGTAATGTTGTCGCCGTCAAACTCACTAATTTAAAGAAAACCGATGCCTCTCTGCTTAGCGTGTTATGGTTCTCCATAGCACCTAACCTACAAGCACAGTATCAAGCCTTCTCCACTTGCTATGAGGTTTGGGAAAAGGCCAAGAAAGTCTTCTCCAACGACGTTCATTGTCTATACAGTGTCATCCTAAAACTCGACACACTGAAGATGGAAAATATGGATATGCAAACCTATCTGAGTAAGCTTGATGCCTTGAAAGCAAGTTATGCAACCTTCATGCCATACGCAAAAGATGAAATAGCTCATGCCGAACAACAAAGTAAATTTATCATAGTCATGGCACTTAAAGGACTACCATCCGAACTCGAATCCGTTTGTAACCAGATTTTATCAGGTACTATTGTTCCTAACTATAATGCAGTTAATGAAAAACTGTTGCGCTTGGCTACACCTCATGCGTTTGGTCCAGTTTCCCCTCCATCTACTATTGCTCCAACACCAGGTGACACTGTTGCCCTTGCATCTCTTGGCAATAATCAGAATCGCCCTCGAGGAGGGTTATCCAACTCCAAACCTCGTCCTAAGTGTGTCCATTATAACTGGCTTGGATATACTATCGACCGTTATTGGAAGCTACATGGCAAACCCCCACTCCAGGTAAATGCAGCTCAAAGTGATAACCCAGATACTATGCAGACTTCACCTTCTATTCATAACCCTACACCAAGCTACGAGGATTTTCTCAGGTGGTGTCAGACTATTCAGAACCCTACATATATAGAATAAATTCATTTAAGAAATACTTAACATGACAAATCTAACTGAAAGTGAGAATTAAGGATGAAAATATTGTTACAGTACCTGTTGAAAATTCTCTCCTTTCTTTTGGAATTTTTGGTAATGGCTCAACTCTGACAACTGCATTGAAACCATCTATTTTGATTAGAGTTACACAGAAAAATTATGTCCAAATATTCAACATCTCCTCTCACACTTGAATATCGATCATAATTCTTCTGTTTACGCAACTTTTTATCCAAAGTTAGTTCCAAATCCAACTTAGGTTCATGAGTATACTATTAACATATCAGCACATTGCATATTCTGGTCTTCTAGAAATATATGCCCCACTTAACAAAATCCTAGAAGCTTGTATTAATTCATATTCATAGCCACCAAAAAAAAATTGAAATATCAATAAATCAAAATACCTCAAGTCACTATTAAAAACCCTAACTTAAAAAGTGCTTATAAATATGAGTTTGTGACTCACTTACCCTAAGTTCAAAGCAACGAGAGTGATAAGGAGTGGGGAAAGCAAGTCACACTTTCACCTAGTTTAGATTGAGATACACTTCAACCTGATTCACAAAGCAACAACAATAAATGAAGAGAAACTCTAAAAACTTAGTGAGGAAAATGAATATTCATTATGATTACCGAATCGAGAAGAAGGAAAACGAAATCAACAGTGTCTGCAACTACAATTTCTCAAAGAGAAGAATCAACAAATTGTCTATGGGGATTGAGTTGTGTCGTTCTTCAAATAGAGGAAATAAAAGAAATAAAAGAAATTGAAGAATCGGTTGAGAGATTGAGTTTCGTCATTCTTCAAAGGAATGAGCTTTAAGGTTTGTTTTTTGAGAACAAGGTAAGCGATGGTTCATTCTAAAACGATGGTAAAGAGCAATTTCTCAAAATGAACCTGGATCCTTTAGTTTTCTTAGAAATGGAATATTTATATATTTTTTAATGATGTAATGTTTTTTAATTTAAAAAATATAAATACCACTAATTATTTTAATAATGTTTTTAAGTAACAATTTTCTTTTTTAAATGTACTGAGTTTGATTCCCGCATAATATACATTGAAATTTAATTTGTTAGAATAAATAAAACTTCTTAGGTTAGGTGGGCGACACATGACTTAATAAATTGACTTTTTAAGTCAGTTAGTAAACACAAGCGACTTAAGAAATTTAATGCGAAATATATTTTTTTATTTAATATTTGTTAAGTTGGTTTTAGATGCACCCGACCTAACAAAGTTATAAATATTTACAGAATTGCCACCGCGTCGCTTCTTAAGTCAGGTGGTCGGTGAACTTACTTAACAACCTCTGCTAAAAAGGTATTTTTGTTCTAGTGTAAATGACATAGTTTAACATAGTATGGCATATAATTCACCATGAACATCAAGTATCACATGAAAATCACACTTAATCATGTTTTTCACACAAAACCTAACTTCCCAATATTCTCCAACTTTTCCCCCAAAATCTACACTATCTAATGGAACTCACCTTGTTAAAGAAGAAGATGATGAAGATGATGAATCAAAGAACTTCTCTTTCCCTTCCATGAGTTTCTCCTCTTCTTTTCCTTTACTCTTCTATTTCTCCTTTCCTCTTTCTTACTATCTTTTCTTCTTCTTTCTTTCTCATTCACCACATATATAATAAACATATTATTTAATATTATACAATGGTATAAAATATCTCCAACTAATATTTCGTCATCTGACACCAATTTACCAAATATTAGAGTTACCAAAATATCCTCTCTTATACTTATTAATATTGGTTGTTCTCTTTTATCAATAATTGATCTCTTCAGAGTCCATGCACTAGTTAATCTATTGGTCCTAACTGATGATATTTAGAGCACTTAAGAGCTTCAATTATTCCAAATGACACAATTTAGAGTTCATTGGAACTTAGTTGATCCTAACTGATACCCAATTGAGCATTTAAGGGAAATATGGGGTATTACACAGATGAATGAATGACATTCTCTAAATGATGATTAATAAGAGAACTAAATATGTCGTGGCATGTAGCACTAAGCTAAACAAATAAAAAAAGTAGGGCAAATTTTGGGGTATGACAATTGGTACCACATGCATTGAGTCATGTTGTGAGTCTCATTGCATTGCATATTGGTTGCATTGGTATTATGTTTGGATGGTTGTTGTGTTGATTGCGTGAAAGTGTGTTGTGGAATAGGTGATGTGCTTGTAATAATCTGATGCTTGCTTATTATCATATTTTCCTTTATATAATTACGATATCTCACCCCTTCTGTTTGAAAGTTGCCTTTAAATGGACATCGTGAGATAATCCACAATAGAAGCGTGGATGTATGTAGAAAATGGCGTCTTCCTTTAATTTTTAGAGACAACGTCTGCTCTGATGTGTAACACCGGGGAATGGAACGCTTTTATGTCATTTATATTTGTTGGAGTTTATTTTGATATCTCTTAAGTTGATGTTGTTTATGATTACTTTAAAATATGATTATGTTTTGATTAATTACATTGTGAGTTGTTGATATTGCCGCTGCTTAATAATAAATTTGAAGTTCAGACATGGTGAATGTTTTATTATTATTATTACTGTTAGTAATTTTTAAAGGTGACATGTGTTACATAACCTAAAACATGAGCAGATTTTGTTAAACCGTAGCATCCTAAATGTTTTTATGTTGAATTTTAATCTACTAATTTATTTAAAATATGCGCGGTGGGGGGGGGGGGGGGGGGGGGGGATTTAGGGTGTTACAGAGGCTGCATTTGTTTTCTCCATCGGATCCAATTCCTACCGTCAAGAATTGAAAGCGAATTCATAATGCCATTTTTACCATTCATCTTTGCGGCAAACGCGTTTAGCAACCAACGGTCCCGAAAACACGACCACCTACGTGAGATTCTTGAAAACACGATCAAGAAACTAACTGGAGCTTTAGATACTAATTTGTTAGTGCGTGAGGCACCTTTTGTGAGAAGATATATATATATATATATATAGAGAGAGAGAGAGAGAGGTAATTGTATTATTAGGATTGATATTGAAACCGAATTACAATATGTATTTGCATATAACTAGGTGACTTGAATACTAAGTAACAAACATAACAAATCCTAACCCTAATTTATGTTTGGGCTACAACTTGAATTATATCACAACAAATTCGATCAATAAACCAATGACCTAATACCCTCACCGATTTAATAACAGGTCTAGTTTTTAAAACAAATGTCACATAAAGGACTGAAGAGTGGACTATGAAATTTTCATTAAAAAAAAAAATTTATATATATATAATTTATAGCCTGGGTGGTGGAAGAAGTTATAAAAATTGTTATAAACTAAAACATGATAATGGCAAAAGAGTTACAAACATTAATTTTCATTTACATTAGGATGAAAATAGAAATAAATATATGTAAAAATAATGAGCAAACATAATTTAGTGTTTAGAAAAATAGTTAATAAAAATATTCGCGTACTTCATCATTGAATTATTATTTTTATTTTGTTTAAATATCATTGTTTATCTTTATTATTAAAAATACTAAAATTAAAAACAAACAAAAAATATTAAAATAAAACTGTTTATAAACTTTAAAACAAAATTATTTAAAATGAAATTCTGCCGTATATACTGCCATGATCCAATGATTTCAAAGTTTTGACATAATATAATAAAAATAAAAGTGTTGTCTTCAAGAAAAATGAATGGTAGAAATTGTGGCAGAACCATTAGCAGGAGAGAAATTGCTGGAGAAGATACTTTATTTACACCTATTTTTGACATGTTACAATCTTTGCTATTTATTGTTCATCCGTTTTTCCATGCATTAATTTTAGCAGGAGAGAAATTGCTGGAGAGGATACTTTATTTACACCTATTTTTGACATGTTACAATCTTTGCTATTTATTATTCATCCGTTTTTCCATGCATTAATTTTAATCCATTTTTATAATAAAAATTCAAAAATATAAATTTAAAATATAATGGAGCATTGGTAGAACGACACATAACCAAGAATTGAGTTACTAGCTATATACAGATGAAGTTTCAAATATGTGGAAAAAAAACTACAACTCCTATAAATATGTTGTTTTTCTTTGAAAGTTATTTTAAAGCTCTCATGATAAAAGGTATTTCTTTCAACAAAAAAAATAGTTAAAGGTATAATGTCTTTATTGAGAAAAGAATTTCTTGTTTTATGTGTGTTGATGCTTTTATCAGTGCGCAATGTTATTGGATTGCGTGTGATTATTTATAATACTTTGGAACCTAAGATGGATTTAACTGTTCATTGTAAATCTAGAGATGATGATTTGGGAGTTCATGTTCTTGGTCCTGGTCAAACTCTTAGTTGGAAATTTGAAAATACTCTTTTTGGAGAGACATTATTCCATTGTTCCTTTAAATGGGATGATAAGTATCACTATTTTAATATATACCAAGAATCGAGAGACCTTTTTGAAGGCGTAGGTAAAAATTACAAGTGGTTTATAAAACAATCCCAACCATGTATGATTCTAGATTTGTATTATACATTACCTTTTTGCTATCCATGGAAAAACTAATTATTAATGTAAAACATTTTATATCATAATAAATGTTGTCTGAGGTATTGTGAACCAATTCTTATTTACAAATACAACAATATTTATTGATTTTAAGTGGTGCATTTCATATGATAGTAATTTTTTTTATGTTTAAGGGTATATTTGGATTGATGGAATGAAATGAAATGAGATGGAATAAAATGGTATGAACTTAAATTTTGTTGTTTGGATTGATTTAAAAAGGATGGAATGGAGCGGAATAAGAAAATCTTTATATTCCCTCATGAAATACCTAAACAATAGAACAATATAGTTATTTCATTTCGTTCCGCTCCATTTCACTCTGTTCATTTTAAAATATTCAAACATAGCCTAAGTGAATGTGAATTTTTGTAATGTGTTAAGTAAGGTTGTAGTTTTAACCTTATTAAAGTTGTAATTTTACCCTTATTAACATGGTGCACGAGTATGATTTTCCACACAATTGTTGTCTTTATCTCATAATATTTATGAATGTTGGTACATGGTGTATGAGTATGATTTTCCATACAAATGTTGTTTCTTTATCTCATAACATTCATGGATGTGGGTACGGATTTACTTGTTAATCAATTTGTTGAAAAAAATTTAAGATAAGAAATTTTGAGAGGATGTAGCATGGATTCATGTGACTTTGTAGCGAGTATCATAGCGAGTATCCAAAATTTTGAGAGTATCCCAAATTTTGAAAGGATTTTGATACATCATCATTTCATGTTTACATCATAGCGAGTATCCCAAATTTTTTTTAAAATATGTAATGGATTAATTCAAAAGAACACAAGGGCTACTCAAAACCCTTACAAGAAACAATAACGAAAAATAACTTCCTTTTTATATAGCTAATCGGAGTAGTAAATCACACGTAAAAAGAATAAGAGTGAGTTAAAATAAAGGTAGTACACAACCACCTCCACGACATATACTTAATATTGAAAAATATCAATATACAGTACCACATAACTTAAAAAATATAACTATTCAACAGTAATTAGATTTTTCGAATATTGATTAGTTTTATATATTTATTTTTAGCTATAGTAACATATCCAAAAATAAATACTATAAAGTTACAAAATTATTTTTTATGTATAGTAATATAGTAAAAATTAATAATAAAATTATTATTTATATAATATTTTTTTATACACCTTATCAACATTATCACAATTTTGTTCAAAAAAATCCATTTCCTATTAGCTACACATGATTTCCATCAAATTCTTCATGATTTACTCTTAAAAGATTTTCATATATATAATTCTACACTAGTTAATATCATAATTATTTATTCTTTTCATAAATATACATTTAAATTGATTTACATTCTTAGAATTAGGGGTATTCGCGATTCATGAACTGCATTGAACCAAACCACATTTATGGTTCAATTCAGTTTACAATAACCATTTCAATAAAAATGTAGTTAATTGCTAAAATTGTTTCAATTCAGTTTAAAAATAGTTTAGAATCAGTTTGTGTTTATAAACTAGTTTATAATCAGTTTGCAATTATAAATTAATTTTATAATTTGAACTCTTTTAAAACCAATTTTTTTAATTTAATAAAAAAATGTTAATTTAAAAAAAATTTATAATATTTGAAAAAATTATTCAAAAAAATAAATATTTTTCTGAATAAAAAAAATTTTAATATTTATTTTATTTTTCCAAAAAAAAAAATTATTTTTCAAAAAAGAATTCCAGAATAAAAAAAAAAATTCAAATTTTATTTATTTATCGGATAAAAAATTCAGAGTAAAAAAATTTTTTATTTTTTTTATTTTTCGAAAAAAACATTTCAGAATAAAAAAACTAAATTTTTTTTGAAAAAAATTAAAATAAAATATTTTTTTTTATTTTTTGAAATAAAAAATTTAATTTTTTTATTTTTTGAAAAATAAAAAAAAAATTAAATTTTTTTTTATTTTCGAAAAAAGAATTTTCTGATTAAAAGAAATTTAAAATTTTATATATTTTTTGAAAAAAATATTAATTTTTTATTATTTTTCGAAAAAAAAATGCAGATTAAAAAAATATTTTTAAATTTTTGGCATAATTAGTCCACAAGTCCTGTAAGTTATTTATGAGTTGCGATATAGTCCCTCAATAAAATAACGATTCAAATTGGTCCCGTAATGTAACTTCCGTCAACATGTTTGATCCATTTCGTTCATTCAAGTGTTAAATTGTTAGTTACTGCAACAGTGGTGTTGTACCCCAAATTTTACCTCTTAGATGTCATAACATCTTGCATAGCCATTTAGGATCAATCATATACGCACTGTTTACACTGACTCATATCTTGCAGTTTGTTTCTCTTATGATGAAATTAGGGTTTGCACAGAGAAATTCAAGGCCTCCTAAGGTATTCTCTAGCCCCATACAATCATCACAAAGCCTTACTAGTTGTTTGGAACCAAAATCCCAAGACTTTGATCCAAGTCAAGTCAACAAAGGATCACCAGACCAAGGTGTGGAATTGGGGTTTTAACCTGAAGAATCACTGAAGAATTTTGCCTTGTCAATTCAAGAATTGCTTGGTTCATCAACCATTTGAGCTTGCCTACATCCAAGAGGTCTCACTCAACAAGAATTCAAGGTTATCTGGCTCTCATCATGATTAGTTTGAGCCACAGTTTCACCCTGCCTCCAAATTAGGGTTTCTATTAGGACATATGGATCATTGGCCTTGATTTTCATCAAGAGGTGCCCTCAAACCCTAGGACATGACTCCATGAGGTAGTAAACATCCCTAAAGGTCTTCTATGAACTTTGGATATGAAGAAAGAAGCAAGATCACAAAGGTTTATCTCAGTGCATTCACAGTCAAAATTAGGGTTTTGACTGAAACCCTAATCTTTGGGATTTTGATCCAAATGGAATCTCCTTTGCCTCAAATCATCATAACATGTCTTATTGATGATTTAAAGTGTCAAGATCAAGTTTCAAGAAGTTTCTTGCAAAGGAAGTAAATTTATGATCATAAAACTTTTCATAGGTGGAAATTCCCTCTCTTGTGATAACTTGAAACGATCATAATTTCCAAACCACATATCCAAATGGAGTGACTCAAAGCCCAAGTGGAAGCTCTTTCCAATATCTTCAAAGTGTTAAATATGACTTTTCTCCTAAAAATGCATGGTTTTTGAGTTATGAAGCTTACAAGCCAAACTGACCCAAGACTTGGTGAAATTTCAGGTTGTTTTCCCTCAATGAACAACCAACTTTAACCCTGTTTTTCACAAAGCTACAGGCCTCAACTCAAAAATTATTGGACATGAAAGTTGTAGAGGACATTGAGAGCTTTCCAAAGAGTACTAGAACTCCTACATCCATCAAGTAAGCTGGGAGTTTCGAAGGCACAAAGCTGAAGATTCCAATCCTTAAGGTTCAAGAAATCAGCTTTTGAATTTTGATTCTAACACTTCCCTAACCATCATTTTTCATTGTTTCTGAGTTTTAATGACTCATTTAACATTTAAACAAGTTGCTCCACGAAATTCAAGTGCTTAGCATTAAAATATTTGGTTTATGGCTTGTTTATGCAAGTGGGAGGGAGAGAGAAACTTTCCAAAAGTAGAAAACAATTGTTTATTCATTGAGAAATGGACCTATCAGTTCACAACAGTCATGCTCGGAGGCTCAGAGATCTTTGGAAGATTTCACTCTGCATTTGGAAAAACTCACACGAAATGGGAAGGGCATTGTTGGCATTATTAACAAAAGGACCATACCTTGAGCTCTCTTGCCTCACCTATAAATAGCAGTTCAGTATGCTTGCATTCTTCACCAACAATCACTCACAAATACACTCTAAATCTTTCTGAGAGTTGAAATCTTGCAAGAGGAGAAAAGGAGAAAGCTTTGTCTTGGAAGCTTTGAGTGGAGTAGCAAGAGAGGAACCTTTGTACAACTGAAGTTGCAGTGGACATATTCCACTTGGTAACATCTCTTTTCCATCTTTTTTTGCATACTTACTCATATTCTTATGTCATACTTGTTGCCATAATGTATACCTTGTGTGTTCTCATCTCAGTTATGCATAAAATATGTATGTAAGCTTTCTGTCCTGGTTATTAAGTATAGCTTAGTTGTTTTACTAATATGGCATAGATGTTATATCCTTTGTTGTTATTACTACGCCTTATAAGCATGTGTGACTAATTTGTTAGTCATTGTTAAACTTGCTAATGCTTGATTGAAAGTGAAACAAGAAGGCTCACAGCTTTTTCATGGATGTTTGAATGTTGTTACGACAATGTTCTCAAATATAATTCATTCTTGCTGACTTGAACCCTTGCACCTGTTGTTTTGGTATGCTCATTTGTATTATTTCATAAAGTTGGTCCATGTTCTGATGTATACAACTTTGGCATGCCATTGGTCTTGTGTTCTGAACTAAGCTAGTTCTTGTGCTTAATGTTGGATATTTGAACTGTTAAAGTAATGTGTCTGGTTTGTGATTTGTGGTTAACCTGTTTACAATCTACTGTTGAGAATGGTTCCTTCATGTATGTTAAAACATAGGCTATATGTTCAAATTTGTTTCAATATGCTATCTGATGTACCCTTGGGCTTGAACCGCTGCAGCCTTGCTATTTGTTCATGTCACATATGTAAGTTTTCTGTGAAACAAACCATCTGATGTAAGCACTAGAGCACATTGTTCACATATTGCTTATATAAGAAATAACATGATTACTGACTGTTTGTGTATCTGCCTACTGATGTTTGGTCCTAAAAATGAAATTGGTCGTGAACTCAGTTTGACACAGGAATCACAGCCACACACTCTTTCACCTTTGATTATTCATATAGTTTACCGTGAGTATTTGATTGATGATTAGTGAACATCGATAAACTGCTTGTGTATGTCCTTACTTTGTCAAGATTTTTCTGTCCATGAGCCTATCTAATCTCATAATGATGCATCCCTTTTTTCATAATATGCCATAAACACATACCTGTTATCATCATGTTATGCCTAGCATTTAGGACATGAGTGTGTGACTTCAAGATCCCCTTTTATATGTCTGAGTTAGGAGTGACACCAAACATTGTGTTCATTTTGAATGCTAAAAAACCTGTCTTAATGTGCAGTTAAATTGGTGTGAACCATTGTTATATCTTGAGTTCATTTTGTATGCACTAACTGCTGTTGAATCCTTTCGAAGTTGTGTCTGCTGACCTATTGGATGCTCACTATGGTTTTATGATATGTTGTTTTGTCACACAAAATCAGGATAGATTGGTAGGCTTAGAGTGATATGTCCCTTTTGAAAATCCTTTGGGTTATTGCTTTGTGATGTGTACAAAAAAACTGCTCTATTCTCACATGTCATCAACATCTAGCTGTTATTATTTTGCTAGGATCAAATACTAGTGATTAAGAAAATTTGATACCTGCTGCATTAACCATCCTGCCATGAACATAGATCACAGTTTGCCTTTGTTAGTCAATGTTGAATTTATGGTTGTTACTACTGCTATGCCATAACAATGTCCTTCAATTTTTCTCATTTTGTTGCTGAGTAATAACAAGTTATCTCTGCACTTTTGAACTGCCACTTGACAAACACTGTTTTCGATGACAATGCATTCTTGATGTATCTCTGCTCATTACCATGCTATAAGCATATGTCTAATTCCATCATACAATGTGCTTCATTTTCAATGCTTACATGTCCATGACAGTCTGTTTTGGTAAGCCTATTCTGCAAAATATGTGTGATGTCCTTCTCATTTGATTTGTCTAACATACAGATATGCCAACTGTTAATTCATGATTGTGCTCAACTTGTGTAAGCAGCTTACATGCCTGAAACTCATAAGATGCTTTGCCTTGCCAAAATTTGTTTTGCATATGTGCTTAAACCTCATAATGATACATTTCAACTCTTGCCATGCTGATTGTTTTGAGTTAGTGTACCTTGTATGCCTATGACTGATGTGTGAAATGTCAATTTTCTAAAATCTTTTCCTGCTGCTACCAAGTTATATCTGGTATATATTCTATATGTGTGCAAGCCTCTCATATTCAAGTTAGAGGTGTGTGATAACTTTTGACCTGCTTGCCTGCTTTGCATTCAATCTGTTCAAATCACTTGCCTTTTTATGTCCTTAAGTGGGAGTTGTCAAGTTGTGGATAAATATGTATGCTATCTTTTCTTGTTGTGCAAACTGTCACTTTGGTATGTGTATACTAGCCTGCTAGTAACTTGTTGGTCCTTGAACTGAAGTTGGGATATGTGGTCAGAAGGTTTGAAACTTGAAACTCAATTTTAAGGCATGCTTGTGTACAATCTTGCATGTCTATGTTTGCTTTGTCAGCTATTCATGTATGGATGCTTGCAGAATTGGTCTCCAAGTTGATAGTTTACCATAAACTCATTTTGCCATGATAACTGCACTCATGCACAAACTAACATGCACATACACTATGTCTTGCCATGATCATCTATTGATATGCCTGCTATGCTATTGAAGTTCAGTTTTCTGCATTGTTCTACTAGTTGAACTAGATTGGTGAGTGTTGATAATAAGCTCATTCAGTTTCGTTTAATTTGCTCCTTTGTCAAGTTTGTGTTGCTTGGTTGATTGAATTGGAGAAATAGCAGGACCTGCCTTAACCTATATCTCTCTATTGTCATGTATGGATTAATTGATGATACCTAAAAGATTGAGTTGTTTTCTTCCATTACTGACACTTATATATTATCATGTATGTATTGATTTTGCACTCATCCCAATTATTGTTCTGTTGGTAATGTTGTGGTTGGTTTCCAACAGAGGTGATCATTTGTTCTTCACTTGTCATCCTTGTTTAGAATTCACATGATGATCAATCTCTATATTCATTTCTTTCTAATGATGACCCTTAGTTTTGCTCATTCTGTTCTGATTAAGCAATCCATTTTCGCATACCAATTGGAATGGCTTGGTGTAATGTATGTTCATCTGCTTTGTATCCTTGACCGAGATAATATGCATTTTCCAAGTAGCAGTGTTCTTATTTCCTTCATCTAGGCTTAATGTGGTTGACTAAACTTTCATTCATAAGTTGGTTTGAATCCTTTGGTTATGTGGTGCTATGTTGAATTGATCAAGGGAGATTAATGTTTGACCTGTTAAAACCTTGGTTTGTCAACTTAGCCATGAGTATTTGCAACCATATTTTGATTTCATGCATCAGGTTTCATTGATTGGGACATTCTTCTTGTGCGTGAAGGTTTACATATTTATTGAATCAGGGTAATAACTGGATGTACCAGCCACCCCAGTGGCAAGCACACACTTTACACACGCCATATGACCCTCAGGACTAGGGTTCGAATCCCCCTCGCCCCAGTCCTTTTATTTTAATTTTCCAAGTTGATCCTTGTTTCACATATATTGAATTGAAGACCACCATTAGTAAGCACGCACGCTTTGGTTGGATTGGCCTTGTTTTGGGGTTGTACGCGTAGGGTCCTGGGTTCAATACCCATGGGGACCTCTCTCTTCTTTTTTTATTACTTGTTTTTGTTATATTTCTTATGGTTTATATGCAAACTTCAAATGTTCATAACTTGATCATTCCTAACTCTTTTCCACTCATTCTTTTTGCTAAACGTTCTTAAAAGAATTTACTTTTTGGCTATAAAAATAGATTATTAAAAATATTTAATTTTAAGGCACTTACTCATGATGAAAGTGGAAGGATCCTTCTAGGGCTTGTTCTATTTCTTGTTTGATTCTTGATCATGATATCTTGTTTATATAATGTCTATGTGTTTGATATGATGTTATAATCCTTGTTTAACTTCAATGTCTTGTTATTCAATATCATATCTTCTTGTAAATTCCCATTATAAACTTCTTGTTTCATAAAATTGTTGTTTTCTCTATTCCAAAGGGAATTCCTCTTCAGTTGACTCATGAGTCAATAAACCAATCAAAACCTAGGCCTCATAAGAGTTTTTCTCTTTTATTGGCCTCATAAGAGCCATTGAGTCATAACTTAGCCATAGGATAGAATTTATAAACTCTATGTGGTGCTTGCCTTGTTAAGTATCCACTTTTCCCCACATAACTTAGAACTTGGAGAGTTTCTTCAAACTCTAAAATAAGCTCACACTCATTTCCCTTAGAACTTTGGCCATAGTCAATGGTTCCTCCAAAATCACCCTTGGTTAGGTGAACTACGGTTGCTCTGATTCTTTAGTCAGATACGTAGGTACAAGATGCAACGTCTTGGTGAGCAAATTTAGTGTATATACCCTTAGGTCTTTACCTTTAGTAGATTGCCTTAGCAAGCAAACATAACATAACACAAACTAAACAAGAGGTTTCTGTAGAATACTACAGATATTAAGGGTGCTAATACCTTCCCTTTGTATAACCAACCCCCGAACCTTAGATCTCCCCGCTTTAGGTTTTCTCGATCTTGAACCTTTCCTTTGGATAAATCAAAGTGGGTGGTGAACTTCAAAGTTTTGCGATGCAAGTTAATTAATAGCTTGTTATCCGATTCTCACCGCAACAAGTGGCACGCCAACTGTATGCCCAGTCATGAAATGAATAATTAATTTAGTTTTTAAAGGGTTAAATGTTTGGCTCATGCTAATGGTTTCCAGAAAAAAAGATACTGCCATTTCCTTCATCTTGGTCTCTTCATCTTGTTCTCTGCAGCTTGTTGTCTTCTTCTCGTTTTTTTCTTTTTGTCTCCATTCCTAGGGTTTATCTATCTTCTTCGTGTCCAATGCCTAAAATGTCAGGCAGTTCTTTAATTGGTACATTTGGGTCTGTTGTTCGAAGAAACAAAAGAAGGGAGTGATTTTGCCAAGATGAATGTGTGCTTCGTACCGTGGGTGACATGAGTAGTGTCAATTTTGGGAAAAAGTTTTGGGGTTGCAGAAATTTCATAAATCATATGAATAAGGGATGTAATTTCTTCAAATGGTTCGACGACGACATTATCGATGAAAGGGATTTGAAGATCCAGAGGCAGAAGAAGAAAATTTACAGGTTGAAGAATGAGATCATCAACACAAGGGGATGGCTGAAGTTGTCTATAATCATTGGAATATTGAGCTTATTGTTTAATGTTATGTTTGTATGAATAGTTTTTTTAGGTTGGTTGTTTATGTGTAACAAGGAGGTTGAATTGTAGTTGTCAAAATATATGAATGAAATGTAGTTGCTTTTGTTTCAGAATTGTTACTTTTGTTTTTGTCAAAATTTAGTTTGTTTGAGAATTGTTACTTTAGTTTGTTTGAGAATTGTTACATTTTGTTTCTGTCAAAATTTATCAATGAATTGTATTTGTTAAATGTTACTTTAGTTTGTTTGAGTATTGCTACTTTAGTTTGTTTGAGTATTGTTACATTTTGTTTCTGTCAAAATTTACCAAACTATAAAATGATCAACATTTTGACCTACACTGTTGTCAACATTTGGACCTACATTGTTGTCAACATTTGGACCTACACTGTTGTCAACATTTGGACCTACATTGTTGTCACCATTTGGACCTACATTATTCAAAAGAGGCAATATTTGCTTTTCCCCATACACTGGATGCATTACATAGAGATGAACATTCCCATTGATCAGAGCAATGGTCTTCATTCTATTTGTTCCTACATCATCTTTCAACATCACTAGCTCATTATCATCCATAGCATCATAATACCACAAGCTCTCAACTTTTGGGCACCCTAAATCATTCAACCCATCTAGAATCTCAAAATAACTCCAAAAATCCAGGTCAACGTGCCAAACCTCCTCTAAACCATTGTAACCATTCTTGTTAAACTCACCAAACCCACCCCCATGATGGATAACACACTCAAACTTATCACCACTTATCACCTAGTTACAGAAGATACCTCAGAAATCACACATCACAGTGAAAGAAATTGAAAATAAAATAGCTTCTTAAAATGAGAGTTCATACACGTTCCTCTTTAAACCACGACCGTCTTCTTATGTTATCGTCTTCGCAAACCATCGTCGCCTTCAACCACGACTGTCTTGTTCTTCGCAACTGCTAGGATTTTTTTGAGGTACGAAGAAGCAACAATGGAAGACTGAGAGTAGATGAAACGTTTAGCATTTTAGTTACTAAAAATGAAAACAAAAACATATTAGCAACACCAAAGGTCTCCTATTGACACATCAGAAAGAAAACAATGTCACCTAAGTATCAAGAAATGTCAGCTAAGTATCAAGACATGCCACCTAGATGCGTTTTAACGTTTTTTCAAAGAAACTAACAGAATGGATTTATTGTGCTAACAGAGTGTCCTTATAGGACTACATTGGAACTTTTTTTTTTGTGGAACTAATTAGAAACAACAAAATAACATAAGGGACAAAAAGATGAATTAAGCCTAAATTTTTTTTATTTTTCAAAAGAAAATCAGAATACTTTTGTTTTTTTTTCAAAAAAAATAGTTTTATATTTTTTTTATTTTTTTTAAAAAAAGTTCAGAATAGACAAAATTTAAAGTTTTTTATTTTTCAAAAAAAAAAAATTTATTTTTCGAAAAAAAAATCCTGAATAAAAATAATTAAATTTCTTTTTTAGTTTTTGAAAAAAAATTCAAGATAAAAATAAATAAATTTTTTTTTTAATTTGGGGAAAATTTTTTTTTTTTATTATTTCCAATTTTTTTCCATTTCAATAGTTATTCTTCCTTTTGTCTGAAAAACTTATTTATATAATTAAAGCAGTTTATAAAAAAAACTGATTATGAACCAGTTTTAAACTGAATTAGAATTGTTTGAATTAAATAGTTCAGTTCATTAACCATTTAAGTGGTTCAGTTTTTTTATGGTGCAATGCAATTCAATTTAGTAATATAATTTGGTTAACCACATTTTTACACACCCCTGATTAGAATCATGAAGAACATAGGAAATTCCATGCAGTGAAAAAAAGTCTACAATTTTGAGTCAAAAAATATGTAGCTATAGTAAACAATAACGTATTGCTTGTGTGAAAACATAAATATAGATTGCTTTACCACGACCTACACCTACATGTATGATGAAAGTAAGAAGTTTATTTATTCGTAGTACTCTAGATATGTTAGCTCTGACTGCTCTAAATTACTTTTGTTGTGTAATAAGGAAAAGGTTAGGCCAGCTGCAAAAATAAAAAATATAAAAAGTGAGAAAATAATTTTTTTTCATATTGATTGAAATTAATCAAATTGGATCTAATGAAGATTGCTGGCAGTTCTATGTTCAGTGAGTTTGCTTTTTCTTTTTCTGCCAGTACGCAGTTCAGGTTAGGAGATGGAGTGCCAACTTCGTTTTGGTCTGCAAACTGGACCAATTCTGCTCCATTGTCTGAGAAATATCACGACCTATTTTGTTTGAGCAGCAATAAATCAGCTTATGTTGCTGATATGGGTGCTTGGGTTGGTGGTAAGTGGGTTTGGGGCAACCTTGGTCTGTCGGAGAATTCAATGGCCTATAGCAGTAACAGTATTAGGGACCTGAATAAATTTTTGGAGGGTTTCGAGCTCAGATTGGATGTGAAAGATGTAGTGTTATGGGAAGGAGAAGATCAGTCTGGGTATGTGGTCAAAGAGGTTTATAATAGTCCGATGGCCTCTGATAGAAGGATGTTGCGGCAGGAGCAGTATCGAGCTTTTAGCTGGCTTTGTCGATTAAGGTTCCTGAAAAAGTTAAAGTTTTCGCGTGGAAAGTTTTGTGGAGTAGAATTCTGACACGTGATGAGCTTAGAAAAAGAGATTTAGCGGTGGATCCTTCGTGTGCTTTGTGTTCTGTGAATGAGGAAGATTGTGTTCACCTTCTTTTTTCATGTTCTTTCTCTGTTATGGTTTGGCACTAAATTGGAGAATGGTTAGGTGTGGTTTTGGAGTTTGAAGGAGAAGTTGAGCATTTCTTTTTGGGTTAGAGTGATGGAGGTCGAAGGAAGAATGGAAAAGGAGTTGTTTGGATGGCTGTTGTTTGGGCTCTGTGGTTTGAGCGAAATAACCGCATTTTTAAATCGGTCTTTAGTAGTGTTGATGATGTGTGTTGAACTGTAAAAATTTTAGCTTGGAGGTGAGGGTGTATTATTGATATTCTCTATTCCAAATCTACTTTTTTAGGATATTGTATGAATCCTTTCTAGCTTGCTAGAATAGAGTTGGTAGGGAATTTTTCTCCTTGTTGTAAGGGCTTGAATACCCCTTGTATTCTTTTCAATATATAGCTTTTAAAAAAAACAATAAAATATTGTGAAAAGGCAAATTTTAAAAAAAATTAATCATCAACTCAAAATATTATCATTTTTTTAATAAGCAATAAAATCAAAAAGCGCAAGGGGTGCTTGAACCCGAAACAAAAGCGGGAATATTACTTTCGCTTAATACAATCTAAAAGAGCACTAAACCAGTCCTAAAACAGACACCTAGAAAAAACATCACCCTCATACAACCACCCCCATGAGAAGAATTTAACCGAATTAATCGTATCCTCGACTGAAACTGGAGAACCCATAAACACTAAATTATTCCTACAAATCCAACAAGACCACACTGTTGTTGCCCATATAAACAGACACAATTTAAAACCAGTTTTCTTGCTATAAGACTTAATAAACTTTACAAAAGATTCTAAGCAAGTCAGCTCTGCATCGACTTCAATACCACACCATCTTGATACTCCTTTCCACACAACGTCTGCAAATGAGCAGGCCAAAAACAGGTGATGAGCATCTTCAATATATTCCCCACAAACTCTACACATGACAGAGAATTCATCATTACCAACATTCCTTTTAGCTAATTGATCCAAGGTAGCCAAACGATTCTTGAAAAGCCTCCACATGAACACCTGAATTTTAGACGGAAGTTTCGCTTCCCACACTGCCTTTAACCCCTCCAACAAAAGAGGATCTTCTACGTTCACAATACTATCCGCCACAATTAGATCATAGCAAGACGAAACAGAGAACACAGATGACGACTCAACTTCCCAACTGAAACTATCACAAAACTCTAGCCTAGGTTGAACATTCTGCAACACATCTAGAAGCTCCTCATGTTCTCTTTCTATAACAGATCCTGCAGGTAAATCATGGACTACGGAATTCCAACTCCACCCCGACTCATCCCATTTTCCCATATCGGCAACAGAACAACAAGAATTCGGACAAAAAAGGAATAGATTAGGAAATAATTCCTTCAAAGAACAGGAAAAGGCCCACTTACAGTGCCAAACGGCCAAGTCTTTACCGTTACCAAAAACGCATTCCAAACTGTTAAAAAAAAGGTCTTCCGACGTAATCTTGTAATACCAGATTAGAGACAAGTCTCGCCACCATATAGAACTATTCTTGATACTCCTCTTTCCTTCAAAACCCATGACAGCCAACGCCAAACTAGATACAGAATATCTGTGATCAATAATTGGTTTCCAAATGGACTTCTTCTCCGATAAAAACCTCCACTTCCACTATAATAACAAAGCCTTATTTAAAGCTACTAAATCCTTAAGACCCAACCCACCCTTAGCCTTGGGTTTACAAACTGTATCCCAACTCACCCAACGAATAACCTAACGACCTGAATTGCCACCCCATAAAAATTCACTTTGAATTCTTTGGAAGGTTTTGATAACTGCTATCGGTGCTTTGTAGAACGAAAGGGAATATAGGGGAAGCGAATTCAAAATAGAATTTATCAGAACTATACGACCTTCTATGGACAAGTTATTCCCTTTCCAAGATGAAAGTCTTCTGCGAGTGTGCTCGATAACATGACTCCATAATCCTATCCTCCTAGGAGTGCCTCCGACAATAATCCCCAAAAACATAAAGGGAAGTTTCACAATGTCCCAATGAAGAAACGTTGATGCTGCCACCAAGTATTCCTGACTCACATTAATACCCCCAACACTACTTTTCAAAAAGTTAACCTTCAGCCCCGACACAAGCTCGAACCCTCTAAGAATAGGCTTTACACCATAAATTATCCCAATCGCCCTCCCCTATCAATAAAGTGTCATCTGCGAACTGAACGATACGATACGAAATCCTCTCGTTAATCTTAAAACCCTTAAAAAGACCCTTGTTTCCAGCATTATGCACCAGCTGAGTTAACCCTTCCATCACAAGGATAAACAAGAACGATGACAAAGGATCACCTTGACGTAATCCTTTTCCCACGCTGAAATCTTTAGTAGCACTTCCATTGACAATAATAGACATTGACTCATTGAAGACAAGCTTTTCCATCCATCTTCTCCACCTAGTTCCAAAATTTATCACGTGAAACAACTTTCTAAGGTAATCCCAATTCACACAGTCATATGCCCTTTCAAAATCAATCTTCAAAAACATACACTTTTCTCTCATCCGATGAGCCAAATCCATAATTTCGTTAACAACCACTACTTCGTCCAATATGAATCTACCAGGGGAAAAAGGTGTTTGTTCCACTGAAACTATCGAACCAACGACCTTCTTCAATCGCCTCGCCGAAATTTTTGACATAATTTTTTTGAAAACATTTAACCAAACAAATTGGCCTATAGTGATTAAGCCTTTGAGGATTTCTTCTTTTAGCCACCAAAGTTATAAGAGATGCAGAGGTTACTTTAGTTAAAGAAGGGTTGCAAAAAAATTATGAAACAAATCTAAAAATATCACCTTTAATTGTCTCCCGGCACGCTTGAAAAAACCCGAAAGTAAATCCATCTGGCCCCATACTCTTACTTTCGTTGCAGCTCCAAACCGCTGTTTTAACTTCTTCCTCAGTAACATCCTCTTCTAAACTCAGTTTATCTTCCTCTGATAACTTCTTTACATTGACACCCTCAAACTCTGCTCTTATTTTTGCTTCTTCACTAAAATTAGCCAAGGAATGATTTCTAACTTCCTCCTTAACCTCTTCAACACCCATTTTTCTACCACCCTGAGTTTCTACAAAGGATAAGGAATTCTTCCTACGTCTTCCTTTCATGACATTATGAAAGTATCTAGAGTTTCAGTCTCCTTCCTTCAACCATAAAGCCCTAGCCTTCAACCTAAGCAACCCTTTTTTCTGGTTCAGATTGTTCCAAACATCCTTATGAGCTCTCACTCTCTTCTCAGACAGCTCTTTAAATCTAATTAAACCTTGACAACCAGCCATGTTGTCAAGAGCATTAAGATCCCCCACTGCCTCTTTAACCTTCAAATTTATCCACCCAAACACCTCAATATTCCAAACCTTTAAACACTCCTTAAGCAAACCCAGTTTAACCTTCAGAACATAATTCCCTCTACCACTAACTTCAAACGACTTCCATTTGAGATCCACAAACTTCAGAAAATCTGGATGAATGATCCAACAGTTGTTAAACTTGAAAGGTTTTGGTCCCCAATCTTGATTATTCGCTTTATGCCATATCGGGAAGTGATCTGAAATATCCCTTCTCCCGCTATACTGCCCCACAATCTTCCATTCGTCAATGATAGATTCTGACAGAATAAATCTATCAATCCTACTCATAGCCGAGCCCGCACAGTTAAACCAAGTGAAAGGGCCTCCGACACAAGGGATATAAATGTACTCCATCTCTCCGATAAAGCGTTGAAAACCCTCAATCTCCCCCACCCTTCCCCTTGCACTCGAACCCTTTCTCTCATTCCTGCTGGAAACAGCATTGAAATCTCATCCAACTATCTAGCCTCCCCTTCCAAACCTACTCTTAACCTCAACCAAATCCTTCCATAACTTTTTCTTAAGGGAAGCTTTACAAGAAGAGTATATGTTAACTAAGAATACCTCATTCCTCCTCCATTCAACGTTCAAACCCAAAAAACCTTCCCCTCTAAAAACTGCAAATTAGCTTAAGAGAATCTTTTCTCCACGTAGTAGCAATCCCACCAGCCGCTCCTGTCGACCCTAAAACAGACCATTCCACTTCATTGGTACCCCACAAGGAAAAAGCCATATATTCATCCAAGAGTTCAAGTTTCGTTTCTTGTATAAAACAAACATCAACACGGTTAGACTGAATCATACTAGCAACTCTTTTTCTATTAATGAAGCTACCACACCCTCTGATGTTCAAAGAAAATATATTCATTGATCAACTTGTACAGCTAGCACCAACTTAGATCTCATTACCTTATCTCTCTTCTCAAGAATACAAATCTCCTCCACAAAATCTTTCTTCCTTACATCACCATTAATACCAATAGAGTTAATAATATCCCATACCTTTTTGGAAACCTTCTTCTCCATCTCTAACCAAAATCGCTTATTACCTTGAGCGACTTCAGAATCTGTTACTGAGTGGCACCTCGACCCATTCACCGATAACGAATTCTGGGATTGCGCCATCACCTTCGAAGAGAGCACTCTTTTGGAAAACCCCTTACTATTCGAAGAAGATCAATTTTCTGCAAATACCGAACTAGAATATTTCGCTGCCACTGTTAGAGGACACAGAGGAAGAGAATAAGATAGAGGACTAATTCCAATACAAGCATCATCTTTCTCCACAATGTTAATAGGCTGACTCAAAATAAGCTTTCGTCCCACTGGATCTATCTCTTTACCGAAACTACAGCCCACACACTTATCCTCACTTTGGGCCAATTGGGCCTTCAACAGCCCATCAAAAGAGACTAAATCGTTCTTCTCGTACACTAACAATGAATCCTTAAAACCAACATTGACTATGGGCCCCACCACAAGAGGACAATCAGGCTCTGACCCTACTCCCCCTTCCTGGGCCGACACGTTACCCTGACCATCTACCTCAACCATAGGGTCTGCTCTGTTGACCTCCTTAAACACATAATTAGTTCCATCACCTTCTACTGACCTGGTACCCCTAAAAACTACATTCCCTCTTTTGCTAATATTCTCTAGATATGACTTGTTAATACTCAGACCTCGAGAACAGTGAACATCATCATCTCCCTCCTCGTAACCTTCCTCTTCGGACTCCACCCAATCTGAGCTATCTTTCACGTAAGAAACTTCAGAGTCTGATTCCGACACCAGAGGAGACATATATCTTACAGGCTTGGATAAAGGTCCTAAGGTTTCCTCTGCTATCCTTATTCTGAATAGGACCCCATTGATAGAAACATTGACAACCTCGTCGATCAACTTCCCACAAGAGGTTTTCCCCATAATACTTGCTACATCCATTTTAGAGAAGTCGTAAGAACAATCCTCGCATCCCACATATTTTCCAACCAGAGACGACAATAAAACGAAAAAAAAGGCACCGACCATGCATGGCATGGTATACCGTAACATCTTAGCCATGTTATTCTCTCAGGGTCTACAATATTAGGCTTCCATCTTATAATCTCAGAAAACCACTAGTCAAGCCAATCCTTGGCTTCAGAAATAAAATCTTCCACTTCACCATCTTCTATCCCTTCTAAAAGACACAGGTTAGCTCCCAACGGAGTCACCTTCACCGAGAAATAACCCTCAGATTGAAAGTTACGATGTATATTATAAGTGGCTCCCGGTAATAGAACCTTACCTTAAAAGCCTTCGGAAATCTGACCAGCTTCTCCTTCCCAACATCGAACATAATATGTTTATTCTTCCTTTTATCTTCATTACGAACCGCATCGGCATAGGAGTTCTCCCCCTTTTGATAACCTTGTTGTCTATCATAGTCAGCGTGAAACCCATCCTTATTAGGAACCCTCTCCACCTTCTTGTATCCTCTACTTTTTCCCTCATTATAACCTTTCGTCTCATGGCCAGCCGCTCCTCCCTAACCTTTAGAAAACCTAGGAATGTTCGCATAAAGCTTCTCCCCTTCAATGTAAAAGTTATCCAGTTTCAACGCTAAGCTTCTAGCATCCTTTACATCAAAGAAGCGAACGAAACCATATTTTCTTCCCCATTTATCTCTCTTCCGAGGGATAAAAACCTCATCTACCTCACCATACTCCTCCAGCTTCAAGAATAGATCTTTAGCTCTCATACTTTCAGGAAACTCTGTGATGAAGAAAGTAGTTGAAGCTCTAATCCTATTCCCTTTTATCCTACCCGTTGCATCCCATCTCTCCTTCTTCTCAAACCTTTTCTAGTGTGTCACCTTCGTCCATCCTTGGTCGTCGTTCTGTCTTTTCTCATTCTTCATAGTCACAAGAGAAAAGACTAGAGAGAGATCATAGCTTCTCTCTCTAGTATTTTTAAAATATCCCTCTCGATAATATGAAGCATTTAAGGTAATGCCATTCATTTACTCAAAATATCATCATAATTTTCTTAGATCTTCCAAATTATTTTAGCTTTTGTATGTAGTTAATTATAGATCCATCATCCCCTTTGCATCATCATTTCGAGTTACTTTTAACACTTTTCATAGCCTTCAATTTTCTTGGCCTATACATCCAAAACCCAAAAACCAAATTAAAAAACAAATAAAAAATATTTTAAACCTTAAAACGCAAAAATACAACACCATTAACTATTTACCTTGTTGTTAGTTTCCTTCTTCCTAACTTCATATATTTCTTTGACACATATTGGTCATATCTATGATCGTCAATCTCAACATATTAATCATATCTACGGCCGCCAATCATAGAATCACCGCGTCAGAATTATTTTACACGGATTTTTTTCATAAAAATTATAAATAACAAATTTAAAAATAACATAAATGAAAATAACATATCTGATATAAAATTACTAAGGCAAACTACCTTTTTTAGTCCATTAACTTATCTCGGGTTCCATTTTGATCCCTTAAATTTTAAAAGTGTCAATGTAGTCCCTTATGTCTTCAAATTTAAGTTATTTTCGTCCAATTTTCACAAACGGCGGCCTATTTTTACACGCGAGGCATTTGACGTGGCAACTGTTCATACGCATGGCATCTGACGTGGGAATTGTTCATACACATGGCATCGATTCATCATCACGGTCATCAAAAATTCCAAAATTTTACCTTGAGCTAGGATTCGAACCAAGGTCACCTTGGTTAAAGAACAACATATATATATATATATATATATATATATATATATATATATATATATATATATATATATATATATATATAATGCTGCTTTATAAATGAAAGTTTGCTATTTATATATATTGAAAGTTGATTATAAATGATGATGAAATATATATCATAGTACTGAGAATTGTTGTAGTTTTAGTATCTAAATCAATTTTGAACTCTTAATATTTGTAACATAGAAATAAAGTAGTTTTTTTTATATTATGAAAAAGTTTACAAAAGAGACTTTAATGTGAAGAATGTTAACCTAATTAACAATGCTAATAACATTATAAATTAAAAGTTGTAAATTATAATTTTAGAAAAGTTATGTTAGATTTTTTTCCAGTGATAACAAAAAAAATAGTGTGCAACATTTTCTTTCAACGTACAAATTAGAAATTTTAAAATTTTTATGCGTTATATATATTATATAATTGATAATCTACTGTTTTATACAATGAAATTGAAATGCTTACTTTTTAAATTTCATTATGTATTATCCAAGCTGTCTTACTTATCAATAAGTGCATTAGCAGAAAATAGACAGCGGGATTTCAAATAAGTATTTTTTATTTTGTCATTTGAAAAATTGATGTAATAAAATTTATTTGAGAGAGATTTATTTTTTATTTTTTATCATTAAAAAATTGATTTAATAAAAAATTGTGAAAATTTAAAAATTAAATTAACTAAATATTCAAATTATTATGGATTGATGGATATCCATCCATTTGAAATCTCTTAATGATGGATTGGATGAATTATTTTCTTAATGGATGGATTGAATTGAATTTTTTTAAAAAGATTTTAGTGGATTGCTAATGGATTAATGAATTGTTTTGATTCGTCCCTTAACAATTCAATCCATATCCATACAATTCATCCATTTTGTCACCCCTAGTTAATAGTATATCTTTCTTACTAACAGTACGCTAAAATTTTGGTTTTGTCCATTGCTTATGAATGTTCAAATTTTGCTTACAGTGATAATTGAAGAAGAATAATTATTTATCATTTCTTTTTGAAGCTGAATTATTTATATTCTGTCCATTGCCTTGAGCTGATTAATTTATATTATGAATTATATTTTGTCCATTGCCTTGAGCGGAATCATTTCTTCAATGGTTATTAATATAATTTTGATATTCAAAATTTTTATCCTACAAGAGAACTATCCAAAAGCTGAGAGAGATATAACATGATGCACCATTTGATTAATACTACCAAATAGAAGGAACTTTACATGTCTTAACATTGACTAAAGGAACAAGGAATAATAATTTTTAGAAATTGATATAAAACATGCCCTTGAAAATTAGAGTTTAATAGATTTAAAAATGCCTCTTGTTCGCTACTGTCGTTGACTTGCACATCTTCTAAAAATGCCCCTGAAGGTTAGAGTTTAATAGATTAAGTTAGAGTTTAATAACTTTTTAGAAACATTGATGCTGTTGTTTTGGTCTTGGAACATTTGAGAAAGGAGAGTTTTAAAATCTTTGAAGAAAAAAGAGAGAGAAGAAATGTTGTGGTTGTTGATAAGTGAACACGAGGAACATTAGAGGAAGAGAATTAAAAGATGAAGATATGAAGTGTTGAAGATGAAGATAGGAAGTGTTGAAGATGAGGATGAGAGCGAAATTAAAAGCATGTATTTTCAGTTTGTAATTATAAAACAAAAGATGTGAAGTGACTTAGTGATATTGAATTTCACTTTGCAGTCTAGATGGCCTGGGTTTGAATCCTTCCTAAATGCAAAATTTTGGATTTTTTCTTGGATTTTTTATGACTTTGATGATACACATGTACCACGTCACATGCCACGCGTGCAAACATATGTCACGTCGGATGCCACGCATGCTAACACTAACGCCGTTTGTGATAATTGGACGGAAAGGACTTAAATGACGTTGTTTGAATACATAAGAGACGTCATTGACATTTTTAAACTTAATGGACCAAAATGGACCCCGGGTTAAAGTTAAGGGACTAAAAATGGTATTTTGCCAATACTAACCACCACTACTACAAAATACACATTCGGTAACATTATATTACCAAGGTCATTCCATCCACCGTTGTAATATATGAAACTAGATGCGCCTTATTTTTTTGAAAGTCATTTTATCATGGTTGATAGACACAAAACATGATTCGAATCTTGGCATCTACATTTTTTTCATTTTTTCCTATTGCATGAAGCGTGTGTCACTTAAATTCATAAATAAATAAATAATTGAAGATTATTTAATTACGGATTTAATTATTAGCAGTTGTAATATTATTTGTACAACCTTTGCACTTCCCTAAAGAAAGAAATGCTCTTTCCAACTATAATGATGATTGAAAATTTTCTTCAGTTTTCAAGACGGTCACAATGTCATTCAAGAATATCAACCATTGGAAGTAATCATTTCAAGCATTAAATCATCAGATATTTCATCTTCAACCTTTTCTATAAAGTCAAAGTTTCATATAATGAATTTCAACTTCTTCAAAAACTATTCTTCTTAACTACATATAGCAACACGAGTTCTACATCTGAAAATGCTAACAAAAATATCACAACTGAAGTCACCACAATACAACACAATGATTAGCAATCAACTGAGGAGTGTTAGAACAAGATTTGTTCTTGATATTTTCTCTTTTAGTTTTAATGATAACAAAAGTATTAAAAACAATGGTTTATTTGATGTGTGTTTTATTTATGCAGGTTTTTGTTCTTGTACATAAACAATCAGAATCTGTTTATCTAAGATACACTTGGAGTTGCTTCATTGCTAGCTTCTGGTGGCAGAGTCTGAAGAACAATTTCTAAGTGTGGCTTAACACAGACTCTGAACTGAAGGCCTCAGCATTCAGTCGAGTTTCTACACTTAGTAATTGTATATCAGCTTCTGGTATCATTCAGAGTTGGTGATAAAGTTATGGACTATTCGTACTACTGAAAGCATGCTATATTGTCTTATCAGCCTGTCAGCTCGAGTCTACAGTATTGCAAGGCTCAAGAAAAGCTGGTACATTCTATGGAAGTCTACTCCCAATGACTCTATTAGTACATAACCTCTTGAAGACTCAAAGGTTGAATATGGTATACAATGGATTCAAAAATTTGATGTGCATCCATCTTCAACGTCTCTTGTACTTTGGAGAAGAAGCAAAGACACTTGATCAAGTAACCTTCTCAATGGCTAGTTCCGGGAAAGGCTATATATATGGCTGAAGATTCAAGTCTGAATTTTTTAACAAGGATTCTTCTGTTTAAGAAAGTAGCAAGATCAAGCAATTATCAACTCTGTGTAATAGGAAGATTTTTTGTTGTAGGTTGTAATTGTAAAAGCCTTAAGATTTCACCCCTGTATATATTCAAAAATCTTAAGTGCTTTAGTAGTTTAGATTAAGTCTCCTGCTATGTGCTAGAGCAAAATGTCTTGTCTCATTGGGATTCAAGCAACAAGTCTTGAGCGAATATGCTTAAGCCACGTAAGTCTCATTGCTTAAGTGCTTGAGTTGTGAAAGTCTTATTCAGCCAGTTTGATTGAGCAAAAGTAAAGTCTTAGACATTTGGTCTAAGCAAAGGTAAGTCTCAGTCGAAAGACATATGAGCAGACGGCTCAGTCTGAAGGTGTGAGCAATGTAAAGTCTTAGACATGTGCTCTAAGCAAAGGAAAGTCTCATCCAGAAGACAGATGAGTAGACGGCTTAGTCTGATGGTGTGAGCAAAGGAAAGTCTTAAACATGTGCTCTAACCAAAGGGAAAGTCTCAACCGGAGAGCAGATAAGCAGGCGGCTCATTCTGACAGTGTGAGCAAGGGGTAAGTCTTAGACATGCGCTCTAAGCAAGGGAAGTCTCAGATAGTTGGTATGAGCAGTTGTAAAAGACTTATGCAGAAGCATAAGCGATTGTAATCATGAAGTGGTTATAATGAAAAGCTCTTGTGAGGTAAAGGGATTGGACTACTCTCAGTTAGGGGAGGAACCAGCATAAATCTTTTATGTCTTCTGGTGTTATTTTATTTACTTCTGTTGTATCCGCTGCCAACTGAATTAACTCAAAATCTGAACATCAGTTCTGATTCTGAACCTCTAATCAAATAATAAGAAAATGCAAAACACAATTCAACCCCCCTCCCCCCCCCCCCCTTTCTTGTGTATTTTCACACCTTCAATTGGTATCAGAGCATGGTCTGTGCTTAACACTTATTAGTGGTGTAAATATTGATCCAATAAGAAAATTACATCTCTTCTTCAAGAAGTAATCAAGTGCCACATGAAATTATCATACGGCTTTTCCTACCATATTCAAATGGGTGATTCCATTGAATTTAAATGATGAAAAAGCTAAACATATTTTTAACTCATTGGACTTGATAAAGGGTTGCTGAAGGTCTATATAATATCCTTGAAAAAGGTATTACTATAGAAGTTGATGGTGTTATCAGATGATCTTTTTGAATATCTCTTTCACCAACTCAGAAGTTGCATATTGAATATCTTCAGAGATAGTTGCATTCTGGTAGATGCATTATCTCACTTCTGAGTATATCAACATCATTGATATGTTTGATGTTTGGACTATCTTTTAAGTCTTGTGCTTGGATTTGTTGGAATCTGTTTGTGAAGCTTGAAGTAGTTACACTTCAACTAATATTTTTCAAGCAAATTTTGAGAGGACGGATTCTTGACTTAAATCTAAAGTCATAGTTTTTTTTTATGTTTACACCCATAATCTGCCGTGTGTAGCGGCAAAAATCGTGAGTGTAATCTATTGATTAACTTAACTCAAAAAACAAGAGTCGCCACCGCACTTTTATTTTATCCAAAAAGGAAAGGAAAAAGAGCGAACAAAACCTGAACAAGTTCTAAACAAGAATAAGTAAACAGAGACTGGGTAAGGGGGTTGGTTACGTTAAGGGAAGGTGTTAGCACCCAAAACGTCTATAGTACTCTATAGGAACCCATTGAAATATCTACGCTTTTTGGTTTAAAAAGGTTTGTTTGAAAGAGATTGAGGAGATGAGAAGAGAAGTATTTTTTAAGATTTTTGTGTTTGGAGAGACTTGTCGCCTCATGCCTACGTACCCACAAAGTGCAATATAGGATCAAAACCTCGTAGTTAGTGGTACAAATAACAAAATAGGTTTGTTATGGTTGATTTTAAATGTAAAGACAAGTCGTCATTTCCATGCGAATAGTTCCGCTTAAAGAGATGAATCATGTCTAAACTTATGAAAAACTTTTGAAAGAGAAAGTGCATAAGGCACAAAAAGAGTTTGAATGAGTTTGAGTGTTTTTTAAAGTCTTTTGAAAAAGGTGTAAATATGCTTATCTAGTTTAGCATTTATTAAGAAATGAAAAGAAAAAAGTAAAATCACTTGACAAAGTCAAGGTTTGATTATGAAAGAAGTGATAGTTTGAAAACAAGAAGGTTTTGAAAAAGGGAGAAGGTTTTGAAAATTGAAGAATGGGGAGGAGAAGAAGTGACTATCCTAAAGCATAAAGTAAAAGCTAAGGATAAGAAAGATCTAACCACAAATGTAGCTATCTTCCCCATAAACCAAGCAAAAGCACAAAGCTCTAAAGTCTTCAAACCATAATTCCAAAGCAAAGGGAAAAGGCCCTAGTTCTAAGTCCAAGGATCCAAGAATATCATTGAAGTCCAAGGTCTAGGTGCAAAATTCCATGTCCAATTCAAAGGATATTAACCATAGTCTAAGATTAGAAGCACAAGTTTTTTAGAGGTTTTGGCCTTTATTAATGTTTTTGGTCCAAGTGGACAAAGAGAAAAAGGCATAGCATAAACATAATGTCCAAGTGGGCAAAGTAAAAAATGCGGAAGCATAAACAAGATATGATATGATATAATGACATAAAGCAATAAAAAAGGTAAAGAGAGATAGGGTGGAAGAAGGAAGCATAAAGGTAAGGTTAGAAGTTAGTGATTAGTAGCACAAACGCACAAGTGCCAAGAATCCTCAAAAGGCAACACCGATTATTCCGTCTCGCGTCTTGAACTATATTGTTAAAAAATGTGCTTAGGTCAAGGTTAATGAAGACTTGCAGAAGATTGATAGAATCAAAGCCTCTACACAACAAGCTTCAAAAATTATGAGCCTAATACAAAAGAACAACCATGTTTGGGCGGACGATCATAAGTTCGGGCCACGAAAGTTCATGTTCTGATTTGGAGAAGGACAAATGTAGTGCTATGTTAAGCAATCGCCAAGTGACTTATAAAGAAGTCACCCTACTCGAGGTCGGTCAATAGTGATATTTGTGCTAATGCATGCTAGATGAACGATATGTAAATCGTCATCCGAAAGCAATACCGTACTAAAAGAAAATAGGTAGTGATCTAGTCTTAATCAAGATTTCAACAAAGGAATTCTAAGATCCATAAGACTTTCATCGATCAAAAGAAAAGAGAAATAGATGAAGAGAAAGCCAAATTAAACCATAAAATTATGTGATCTAAGGCTAAGAACAAAGGGAAGAGGAAGAAAATCGTAAAACAACCAAAAAAGTCCCAAAAATGAGCCAAAAATTGCATTCTGACTCAGAGTAACCGATAATTCTATTAGGGTAATCGATTACTCTGAACGGAGAGCCAAAAATTGCATTCTGACTCAGAGTAACCGATTACTCTATTAGGGTAATCTATTACTCTACACACAGAGTCAAAAAATAGTGCAAAATTCAGCATGATCATCATTCAAAGCTTTCTTCAAACATCTTATGATCATGGAATTGAAATTGCACAAAATTTTTAGTAAAACAACAGTAAAAACCAGCAATTAAACACAATTACATGATCCAATGGATCAAGTAACAAGGATCACCAAAGATCTACATTGTGGAAGATGAATCAAGAACAACAATGGTGGAAAATGAGATTACCACTCCGAATTTGAAAATTCCTTCAAATTGCTTCAAGATCCAAACTCCAAAGTCTTGATCTACTGAAATTGATGATGAAAAAGTGAAAGGATGAAGGTTTAGCTCAAAGTTGAACAAGATTCAATGTGAAAACTTGTTAACTTTCAAAAGAAGAAAAGTGAACTTTGGTGAATTTCGGTGGTTGGGGAGAGAATTTGCAAGAGGTTTTTTTGGCTCTCAAAAGCTTGTGAAATTAATGAAATGAGGCCTCTATTTATAGAGTTTAGGCTTGGGAATTTTGGTGGATTGGAATTTGGTTTGTAAATGAAAATTAGGCTTGGAATTTGAATTTGGAGGGAAAATCAAGATCAAGTGGTGATTAGTGAAGGTGTATGGTGGGAATTAATTTTGATAATGTAAGGGAATTAAAATGAGATGGTCTAGAATATTTGACATGTGATCAAAATGATGAAAATTAGTGCCAATTGTTGCAGAATTTAAATTTGCTTCCATTTTTCAAATTTCCACGAGGGTAATCGATTACCCTGATTAGAGTAACCGATTACTCAGTGAAAATTTTGAAAAAAAATTGCTCTTTTGAGTGCACTGTTGTGGTTCGGCTCGATTCTTTTGCTTGTAAAAGAAGGCATGGAAATAAACACATGAACCTTGGAGTCTCTTGAATAATAATCAATTAAATCTTGGAAACTCTTGATTAGATGAATTTTTGAATTATGTGCAGATCAACTTTGACTTTATCAAATGAAATTCATTCGAGCTGAGGAATTGTTTGATATCCTTGATTTCCTTCCTAAAAAAGTTAGTAAAGGGGAAACAAACATATTTTTTTGGATTTTTATTAAAGGTTAGTAAACATAAGCAAATAAAGGCAAATAAGAAATACACGGATGCTCGGCGATCCCTGCAAGGCATAAACCCAAAGATGAGAGGGATAAAGGAACCAAAGCATGATCTTATTTGTGGTATAATATGTAAATGAGACGTGAATGATATGTGGAATCTTATGGGTCAAAAATTAGGTTTCAACAGCTGCCCTTATTTAAGTTTCTTCTATCAGGAGATATGAAGGTTGAAAACCTCGTCTCGACAAGATTGAAGATACTTAAATACAGGAAACCACATTTTTAGCCCTAAGATGCCACAAGATGATATGAATTCAAAGGATAAAACACCCCACGGGGAAACTTGAAACAAGAGATTTACGCTAAATCGAGTGAGATGACGTGAAAAGACACGCTAGGGAACACAAGCTATTTTTCGAGATCTATCAAGGTGACAAGAAGTATCCATCAATAGTTGAAAACAGGGGGACAAGACCCTGGAAGACAAGTAGTGACATCCAAGAATGGCATTGGATGGAAACTACGAACGAGACAAAAGTATGTCAATAGATGTCCAAGAGTGGCATTGAACAACAACAACAAAGTTTATGGTAAAAACAACAGTGTCATCCAAGAATAATATTGGATGGAGGTGAAAAAAAACTTTATTGGGGATAAGATATCCAAGAATGGCGTTGGACAAAAGGAACTATAATATTCAAGAATGGCATTGAATGGGGCAACAGCAAACATCAGAGATATCCAAGAATGGCATTGGATGAGAAGGGTAAACATCAGAGGTATCCAAGAATAGCATTGGACTCGGCTGGGGAAAAGGTGTCCAAGAATAGCATTGGATAAAAAAGGGTAAACATCAAAGATATCCAAGAATAGCATTGGACTCCGTTGAGGAAAAGATATTCAAGAATGGCATTGGATTGAAGAAATCACAACATCCAAGAATGGCATTGAACGTAGTGAGAAAAGTTATGGAAAATACATCAGAATTATCCAAGAATGGCATTGGATAAAAAGAGTTCACGATATCCAAGATTGTCATTGAATAAAGTGAGAAAGAACTTTCAGGAATGGCACTGAAAGTAAAGGTAAATCACTACATTCAAGAATGGCATTGAATGATAGTGAGAAAGACATCCAGGAATGGCACTGAAAGAACAAATATAACTTTCAGGAATGGCACTGAAAGATATTGAGAAAGACATCCAGGAGTGGCACTAAATGCAAAGGAGAAAACTCATTCAGGAATGACACTGAATGAACAGATAAAACTTTCAGGAATGGCACTGAAAGATATCCAAGAAAGTATGATGGGGATTAAAGAAGAGAGACAAGAACTTCCAGGAATAGCACTGGGAGAAACAAGAGGAAAAAGATATCCAGGAATGGCACTGAAGTGAAAGAATATAAAGATCCAGGAATAGCACTGGAATGAAAGAAGACAAACATCTGACAACAGCACTAGATGCATAGGGAAACAACAACATCCAGGAATAGTACTGGGTGAAAAGACAGGTAAATGTTTTGGTAGGCGCCAAGTAAGTTGGACTTTGATCACAAGGTAAGATGTTAATAGTGACAGGACCTCGAGAAATGCATATGAGCGCAAAACACACTTCGACCTATGAAAATATTTCTATGTATGATATATGAATGATTTATGTATGCAATGCAAATGATTGGGACAACCAAGATAAACTCTTTTGTGAGGGAAGAAAGGGACTCTGATTCCTCAACACAGGGAACACTGTCTACTCTGCTTGGAGAGAAGATGTTAAACATATCTCTGTCACACTTATAAATTGTATCAGGCTGATGGTCTTTTAAGGAAAGACATCTTGAAGAAGACTACCCCAGATTAATTGACTGGTGAGGATAAACTGATCACGGCTTCAGTTTGACTGCTGCAGGAAAAAATGATCATGGCTTTAATTCTGAGGATGAACTGATCATTGCTTCAGCTTGACTATTGCTGGGGATGAACTGATCATGGCTTCAGTTCTTGAAATGACTGTTGAGAAGGCTAAACTCAGTATGGCTCTTGAAAGAGATCTTCTGGTTAACCAAATTTGAGAATAACTTGTAGTAAGCAACAAATCTTGAACTAGTTCACAACAGGATCTGGATAATGTGCCCCTGATAGGATCATAGGCCAAGTTTCTCAAGTGTTTGAAATTTCTTGATAAGGGAAGTTTGACTGCAAATAAAATCATTCAAACAAACATGGTAATTTTAATGCAAAGTTCATGCAATCTTGAAATCAAAAATCATTTTTGGAATGATATTATTGATGTAAAGCAAATGAATCACTTGTCAAAACACAATGATTAGACATTCAAAATGAAAGAAAAGCAAATGTATGACATCAAAACAAATGATTGGCAATAATCTTAGGAGTCAATTTACACAACCTTGTTGTAGTATGCTTTAAAAGAAACCTGGCTTCAATTAGGTCTTTTGAGGGTTGTAACGTGTTCTGGTTCACGATTTTTGAAACAAAGGATATAGGTTCAAAGTTTATTTGTACCCAACCCATTCTTCATGATGATCTTCAGGCATACGCTCAGTTAATTCAAACTGTGCATTCAGGTTCCAAGCGATTTTGGAATTGCAACACTGTTATGATGATGACTCGAGAGCCAAGGGATTTTTTGAGTTGGCAGACACATTTTCTTACAACATTTTGTTATTTTTGATGAGGACCTCAGTCAACTCGTTTTGTCTTTGAGGATTTTGGTAACCTTTTGATTTTTCTATTGTTATCCCTAACTTTTGCCTGAACTGTGTCATTTGAGCTTACAGTCAGCGGGATGCCCCAATTTTGCCTAAGTCTCCTTCAAAGGTTTTGACTTAGCGGGCTTTTCATTTGATTTTTTTCATTCACTTTTTTTTTTTGAAAGATAGTGACTTCCTGGCTTAATGATTACGGTGAACCATCATTGGCTTTTGATTTGAAAGACATCTTCGAAACTTCTTTGATGTGTGCGAAGGAAAGCTTGTGATTACAACCTTTATTGGAAGGCGTATTGGATAATTCTCTTATGTTTAAATACACAGTCAAATTAACTGAGAACTACCTATCCCCAGGTTAACATTGCGGGTTTTTTCGTACAGAAAGAAACTCCAACTTCTAGGCTCAAAGGGGTTGACAAGGGATTAACTTCCTTATTTCTCCAGTATTTGGGAGTTAAAACAATGCTTGTACATCATCAGCCAAGTTTTAATTAAAAGCATACAATCCAGCAATTTTAGGTATTTCGTTTTCATCATCCTCCCTCCAATCTTTGCATAAACAAAAGCTTGATAAAGAAAGGTGAACATGAGATATATTTTTGTTTTTGTGAAAAAGAAAGCATAAAGATGCACACAGTGGATATAAATGAATTTAATCAAAATATTACAATGCTCATTTCATTAAAATTACCATGAAAGTACAAATAAAGTTTGAAGACAAACAGTTAATACAATCAAAGAAAAATGCAAACAGAAAGAAAAAAATGCCCAGTGACTAATCAGCAACAAGGATGAGCTGTCCTGTCTGAAACATTGGCTTTAGGATATGATCTGCCTGAATTGACTCAAACTTCACTTGGCATGCTCTGGCAAAGGATTGTTGACAACATTGGGATTATCATCATGAAAAGTCATAATCTTTGCTTTCACTAACTCTTGTACTCTAGCTTTCAATGCATAACAACCTTCCAAGTTATGGCCTGCCCCACCTTGATGGAACTCACAATTAAGATCAACCCTATAGCCGGCTGGGAGAGGATTTGGAGGAGGAGTTAGAGCCCTCGTTGTAATCAAACCCTTCTGAACAAGACTTGGATACAACTCAGTGTAGGACATTGGGATAGGATAAAAGTTAACCCTATTGTGATTCTGATTTTGTCTAACTGCCTGACGAGGAGCTTGAACTGGTTGAGCATTGACAACAGAAGCAACTGGAGCTACATATTTTTGTTTCCTGCGATGAGGTTTCCCTTCAACTGAAACATCATGGGTATCACCATCCTTTTTCTTTTGAAAATTCCCAGCATACTTTTTAGCACCACTAAAAGCTTCAGTATTAGTAATTTTTCCTTTCTTGATACCCTCTTCTAATCTTTCTCCAATAGTGACTAGGTCAGCAAAAGCAGATGTTACACTGCCTATCATCTTTTCCCAAAAGAGCAGCTGAAGAGTGTTCATGAATAATCCAGTCATTTCCTTTTCCGCTAAAGGTGGCTCCACTTGAGCAGCTAGCTCTCTCCAGCACTGAGTGTACTCCTTAAAGGATTCTTTTTCTTTCTGAGACATGTTTTGCAGTTGACGGAGGTTAGGTGCCATGTCCAGATTGTACTTATACTGCTTTAAGAAAGCATCAGCCAAGTCTTTCCAGCTTTGGATGCGGTTCTTCTCAAGTCCCATATACCAATTTAGTGAAGTCCCACTCAAGCTGTCTTGGAAATAGTGAATGAACAGTTTGTCATTGTTGGTATATGCAGCCATCTTGCGGTAGTACATCACCAAGTGGCTTCTGGGACAGGTGTGCCCCTTGTATTTCTCAAAATCAGGAGTTTTGAATTTTGCAGGCATAACCAAGTTTGAAACCAGGCACATGTCCATTGCGGCAGCACCAAAGACATAATTTCCTTCCACGGCTCTTATCCTTTTCTCCAAAGTTTTCCATTACTCTCTGACTTCTTCAATGTATCAGAGTTCTCCCTGACTTTCAGATTGTGAACCAGCAGCATGATACACAAAAAGAGGATTCTCAAGAATAGCTTGAGCAACAGAATGCACAACAAGTTGAGGTTCAGTGAACAAAGGAGCTGAAGATACTGGCAGTACAGACGGGACAACAACTGGAGTAGTTGTAAAGGGTGGCGAGTAATTAATAGGTAACCCAAATTCTGGCCAAGTAGAAGCTGGTTGCTGAATCGGTGGAGGGTCAACAGCAACAGTTGATATTTCAGAGATCACGGTCCTCTGAGGTGGTTTACCTCTAGCAATCAGAACATGCATCATTTCTGTGAGCTTGGTCATGCTGACCTTCAACTCATCAATTTCCATTCTGACTTCGGCATTATGTTGTTCTTGGTTTTCCATTCTCAATATGATAGCAGCTCTAGTTCCGTAGTTGTGTCGAGAAAACAGCTTGACGGTGAACAGATAACTGAAGAAGGAAACAGTTGAAATGAGTTTCTGAGGCAACTTGGATAAATGCAGATGTATGCTCATGGATGCAATAGTGCATGGATGCAATAACCACAAACAAGATCACTCAAAGCACACGGGTTTAAAGGTTCGAGTCACGAGCATGGAGTCAAGGTTAAGAACCTCCCACAATTGTATGTACTAAGGTTATCAGCACCTGTAGAACAAGGTTCTAAAAAGTTCCCAGAGTCCTCAATCCTCTTTTGGATATTACTAGCACGCCGATTACTCGGGAATCAGTAATATTCTTAAGAGAACCTCGTCTGAGTGTAGTATCGCGTATCAACTATTTCAGGTTTACACCTACATAGCCACCGCACTACGTCCTAATAGGCCAAGATGGGTTAAAGGGAAACTAAGGCCCTCAGCTTCTCAGGCTCCCAGGTCAAAAATAGCAATGTTTTCACGATTACTCAATCGACACATACCATCCTCAAAGGGGCCTCCACTGAGTGGGGGGTTCTCAAATTCACTTGTTCAGGATTACTCCCTAGAAGATTCCTTGACTATACCGCCGCCTATCATAAGAGCTCTCAGATCCGGGTATAGGATCTATATCACCTCTCAAGATCACCCAAACAGAACAACCAATAACTGTCAAATCAAACATATAAAGCGTAAATAAATCAAAGTAGGCCGAACCCACTAAGAACCAGAGTCCCTAACAGAGCCACCACTTTTCTGTAGCGGTAAAATCGTGAGTGTAAGCTATTGATTAACTTAACTCAAAAAGCAAGAGTCGCCACTACACTTTTATTTTATCCAAAAAGGAAAGGAAAAAGAGCGAACAAAACCTGAACAAGTTCTAAACAAGAACAAGTAAACAGAGACTGGGTAAGGGGGTTGGTTACGTTAAGGGAAGGTGTTAGCACCAAAAACGTCTATAGTACTCTATAGGAACCCTTTGAAATATCTACGCTTTTTGGTTTGAAAAGGTTTGTTTGAAAGAGATTGAGGAGATGAGAAGAGAAGTATTTTTTAAGATTTTTGTGTTTGGAGAGACTTGTCGCCTCATGCCTACGTACCCACAAAGTGCAATATAGGATCAAAACCTCGTAGTTCATGATACAAATAACAAAATAGATTTGTTATCGTTGATTTTAAATATAAAGACAAATCGTCATTTCCATGCGAATAGTTCAGCTTAAAGAGATGAATCATGTCTAAACTTATGAAAAAGTTTTGAAAGAGAAAGTTCATAAGGCACAAACACAGTTTGAATGAGTTTGAGTGTTTTTTAAAGTTTTTTGAAAAAGGTGTCAATATGCTTATGTAATTTAGCATTTATTAAGAAATGAAAAGAAAAGAGTAAAATCACTTTACAAAGTTAAGGTTTGATTATGAAAGAGGTGATAGTTTGAAAACAAGAAGGTTTTGAAAAAGGGAGAAGGTTTTGAAAATTGAAGAATGGGGAGGAGAAGAAGTGACTATCCTAAAGCATAAAGTAAAAGCTAAGGATAAGAAAGATCGAACCACAAATGTAGTTATCTTCCCCATAAACCAAGCAAAAGCACAAAGCTCCAAAGTCTTCAAACCATAATTTCAAAGCAAAGGGAAAAGGTCCTAGTTCTAAGTCCAAGGATCCAAGAATAGCATTGAAGTCCAAGGTCTAGGTGCAAAATTCCATGTCCAATGCAAAGGATAGTAACCATAGTCCAAGATTAGAAGCACACATTTTTAGAGGTTTTGGCCTTTATTAATGTTTTTGGTCCAAGTGGACAAAGAGAAAAAGGCATAAGCATAAACATAATGTCCAAGTGGACAAAGTAAAAAATGCGGAAGCATAAACAAGATATGATAAGATATAATGACATAAAGCAATTAAAAAGGTAAATAGAGATAGGGAGAAAGAAGGAAGCATAAAGGTAAGGTTAGAAGTTAGTGATTAGTAGCACAAAGGCACAAGTGCCAGGAATCCTCAAAAGACAACACCGATTATTCCGTCTCGCGTCTTGAATTATATTGTTGAACAATATGCTTAGGTCAAGGTTAATAAAGACTTGTTAGAAGATTGATAGAATCAAAGCCTCTATGTAACAAGCTTCAAAGATTATGAGCCTAATACAAAAGAACAACCATGCTTGGGCGGACGATCATAAGTTCGGGCCACGAAAGTTCATGTTCCGATTTGGAGAGGGACAAATTTAGCACTATGTTAAGCAATCGCCAAGTGACTTATAAAGAAGTCACCCTACTCGAGGCCGGTCAATAGTGATCTTTGTGCTAATGCATGCTAGATGAACGATATGTAAATTGTCATCCGAAAGCAATACCGAACGAAAAGAAAATAGGTAGTTATCTAGTCTTGATCAAGATTTCAACAAAGGAATTCTAAGATCCATAAGACTTTCATCGATCAAAAGAAAAGAGAAATAGATGAAGAGAAAGCCAAATTAAACCACAAAATTATGTGATTTAAGGCTAAGAACAAAGGGAAGGGGAAGAAAATGGCAAAACAACCAAAACAGTCCCAAAAATGAGCCAAAAATTGCATTCTGACTCAGAGTAACCGATTACCCTATTAGGGTAATCGATTACTCTGTACGCAGAGCCAAAAATTGCATTTTGACTCAGAGTAACCGATTACTCTATAAAGGTAATCGATTACTCTGCACGCAGAGTAAAAAAATAGTGCAAAATTCAGCATGATCATCATTCAAAGCTTTATTTAAACACCTTATGATCATGGAATTAAAATTGCACAAAATTTTTAGTAAAACAACAGTAAAATGCAGTAATTAAACATAATTACAAGATCCAATTGATAAAGTAACAATGATCACCAAAGATCTACATTGTGGAAGATGAATCAAGAACAACAATGGTGGAAAATGAGATTACCACTCTATAACACCTCAAAATTTGCCCTCATGTTTTAGCTTTAACTGGCTTATGTTTCATTGCATGCTTTGCATTATCATTTTTGCATATCATTGGCCTTAGCATGTGATCAGGGCATCTAAATACAATTAAAGGAGCTTGAGTCTCAAGAGATCTTAGGATCAAGCTTGTCAAAAGATTTCAAGGGAACTATCTTCTCCTAACCAGGGGAAAATTAGGGTTTTGGAATTCTTGAGTATAACACCCCAATGGGCAAGATCTTTGAGTTTTTATCATCTCCAAATGACATATCTCATCTTTGTTTGAGAGAATACACTTCATATTCAGAAGAATTTGGATTTGGAGGATGTGCTGATTTTTCCTAGACTGAGGGCACCAAACTAGGGTTTGCCATAAAATCAGTTTATTTCTGACTTTTTGGGAATAACTTGATTCTATGGTATTCCTCGTGTCCTTAAGTGTCTAAGATGGGAGAATTGTCCGTCAATTTGGTTTGGAAGAGTTTCAATTGATCAATTGACTAAAAATCAGGAGAATTGGGGAAAGGTCAACTGTGCAGAGGAAAAAGTCAACTCTTGACTTTTTTTAGGTCAATTTCATGTTCCCCATGTCAAATATGTCCATTAATGAGGATTTGATCAAGAATAATCAAAGGGTTCATCAAAAATCAAGGAATTCCAAAAGTTGCCAAATATAGAATTTAGGGTTTCTAAAAATAGCAAGTTTTGGCAAGGTGAGAACCCATCTTTGGAGCTCTCTTTCTCCATGTTCCAAGCTTCAAATTGAAAGGTTATAGAGGCCTATCAAAAGTTCATATTCCAAGCTTCAAAACCACACCAAAAACATCCTCATTGGATTAAAACTGAGAGAGATATGATGGATTAAAGTTGAGACAAATCAAGGCAAGTTGGCAAGTTATGCCCAGTCAGCACGCATTTATTTTCACAAATACCTTGTGTGCATGTTTTGTCCAAGTTCAAGGTCAGATTTCTCCATGATGGAGACTCCATATGAAAAATTGTTCAACATGAGTTTTATTCCTTTCCATCTCCTCTCCAACTTTAGTGTTTAAAAATTTTTCATTTGATCATTCATTTGAGAATTATAGTGGCTCAAAGTAGGTAACTCATCACTGAATCCTCCACACGCAGGTGAGCTGGTCGAGGCCTGGTCAAGTGACATGCCAATGCAGATGTGCAAGCACTTCCATAGCCATTTTTAAACACCTTAGAGGCTTCAGTTGCAATTGGCTTCCATACCAATCTTGTTGTATTACATTTCCTCTTTCCAAAGAGCCATTAACCATGTCATATCATCCCAAGATCATTGAGATATCATGCTTCAAACTCATCATCATACCATCTGTTTCTTCCATGCTAAGTAAACCAAACCAAGGCAAACCTTGTTCTCTTCTTGTGCAGCATGCACATACATCACATGTCATGTTCAAAACATTGCCATTTTGAGCTAGACAAACCTCTCACATACACTCATGCTCATGTACCATGCATGCCTTATTTGTTCAAACACAAGGGAAAGAGAGAAAACTTACAGAGCAAACTGTATTATTGCTCAGTACACCATCATCATCACCCTACATCCTTACCTCACCATAACAGTCAATGCACCTCTCCTCACCATAGTAAAAACACCATACACGAGTTGGCTTATTTCACCACTTCACTCACTCCATTCCAATTCATTCTTCAACTCAGTTAACTCAACCACAATTCTAACTATTAACCAAGGTGGTTAACAGCTAACTCAAGGTATAAATATCAATCCTAACAAAATTCTAACCAACTTTTGCTCATTCTTCACATTTCCAAAAAACTTCATACTCTTTCTCTCTGAGTTTTGCTCTCTCTCTCTCTCTCGTGCTCATTATCTTTGCAAATTGCTCAATCTTGCTTCAACCTCCATCATCTTCATCAAGAGTTCCTTGATCTTGAAGCATTGAAGCATTGAAGGATCTTCTGCAAGCTTCCTTCACTTGAATTTCTCAGTCATCACAAGCCTCATCAAGCCTTTATTTGGCCAGTTTAAAGTTCAAGAAGGAAGGCCCCACTCCTCTGGTTTTCTTGTGTTGAAAGAATTCATCAATATAGAAGGCTTTAGTTCAAACTTTTTGCTCTTGCTATGCTATGATATGAGCTTGTTTTGTTCATTTTTGAGCTTAATAGAAGCATGTGAACCTCTGGCTAGTTGATAGGCACCTTAGGTGCTTAGTTGAATTTTCTAGGGCAAACTTACTCTCTTCGATTCTCTCTATATGTGAGTTGTTTGCGGTTTTTGATGCTGGATCTGTGATCTACATGACCTAAGGAACATTTTGGTATGCGTTTTGTCAAGTTCTGATGGCCTGAAAAGTTTGGCGTGGTGGAGATTGGCCGGAGAAGATGACCGGAGTCTTCTCCGGCCGGTGGTGTTCTTCAGCTCAGATGAACCCTAGCCTGGCTCCAGATTGTAACACAACCGTTGATCTTTCTTGATCTAACGTTGCACAACCTGCCAGCGCATTAATGAACCATCTCCCTCTCACGTGCCATATTTTCTAATTTTATTTTTGAATTTTTGGGTTGCGTGTGTGGCTCTCATTATTGCTATCATGAGCATCTTTCTGATCCACATGATACGTGTACTTTTTTTATCATCATGCGCTGACCTGATCATGTGATTATTGTTGAGTCAATGAATTGACTGAAGTCCACAACATACACCTCATCTGAGAGTGTGTAATTGGACTGGGCTTACAATGCTATTCACACCCCCACGTTTATGAGCCCGTCGCAATTATAACTGGATTATTGCTAGTGTAGCACCCCCCTGGTTCATTTCTTTTTATTTTTATTTTCTTTTTCATAATTGATTCATTTTTAATTTTTAAAATTACTTCCAAGCATCCAAAAATGCCACAAAAATTCATGAAGTATTATGAGACATTTAAATAATTTTGACATATTTTATTTTCTGGGTTTATCATATTTTGACATGTTTCCATGAGTTTGCCTTTAATTTCTTTGGTGTGAGCATCTATCCATGAAACATACTTCATTTCTAATTTGTTTGACATAGTTTTGTGTTGAATTTTCACATGATAATTGATACATTCCTCTGTGATGTATTGATGCATCTCATACTTTTTTCATAGATTTTTTAGGTCATTTTTTATTGACTTTTGAATGAGGTATTTGAGCCATTTGTTTGTGTGATTGGTATGAGATTGTGAAGCATCTTTGAGCATGTTTTGTAATTGCTTTTGAGCTATATTTTTTATACATGTTTGTACACTGGTTGGACTTCAAAATGCTTGAATTTTACAATTTTTCTTATCCTCTTAACATGTTCTTTTGGAATTCATAAAAGCATGTTTGTTCGTGTGAATGTTAAAAGACTTGTGCTAGGGTTTTAATATGCATTGTGTGCATTTCCTTTTGACAATTGTTGAGACCTCTTAATCCATGTTGCATGAATATTATAGGTCACTTTTCTCATGTTATAGGTCACTCAAAGTTCATCCTTACATAACTTGTATGCACATGTTTTTAACTTGAAATGTGTTGTGTAATTGTGCATCCTCACTTGACATTCTTTGAGCACATGTTTGTATCAACTCTTGTATGATCTTGCACATTCACTTTGACATGATCCCACTTTTGTTTCTAATCATTCTTTACCATATTCCGTGGTATCTAACATCACCTCACATGTCTCTTAAGTTCATAAATCTTTGCATGCTTGTTTGAACTTGTTTGAACCATGTTTGCTTCTAATCTTCAATATGCTTCAACATGATATTTGTATGAACTTTGTGCATACATTCTTGACTTCTAAATGTAATTTCAAATGTTATATGCTACTGACTTGTGTCCATTAGACATGTATGATCTCATTTCATTTTTATCTTTGACTTGCATTACAAGTATGCTTCATTGTTGAACTTCAATTGCGTTTGTTCACTTCTTCTTGTTTCATTTCTTTAAATGCTTGCATCCATGACTTGTATGTTCATTCAATGATATGAATATGCTTTAATTAATGTCATTCACTTCTGACTTTGATGTTTAAGTATGCATTTATTCATGTTCATGAATCATTTGTATTCATCTTGCATAGTTTTTACTTAACTTACATTTGTGTGAACTTTTGAGGCATAGTTTGAAATTGTTTGGTTTCATTTGGCGTGTTTACCTTAGTGGGATACCTTAACATGTACCTACTGACCTTGAAGCATCCTTAACCCTTAGGGCCTTTCCCTTTTGGTTTAAACCTTGTTTGCTTCTTATGTTGTCTTCTTTAAGCAACTAGTCTTTGTTTGGTTCACTTTTGATACTTGTATTCATTACTTGTAATCATTTGGTACTAACCTTTTATGTAGGGGCAAAGGTAAGGTGCTTGAACATGTGGATGGTTATCCATGTTCATCTCTTCTTTCATCTCTCATCTATCTTACTTGTCTTTTCCTTTTGTGAATAGCATGATATAATGCTTTGTGTACAACTTTCCCACACCCTTTGGGATCCTAGCTCATCCTTAATTTTTGATTAAGGTGAGGTAGGATAAGCATTAGGTAGTGCTATCCCTATCTTTTCTTTAGACTTAGGTTCTTAAACCTTGACCTTAGGGCCACCTTTGCATGATAACATTAGGATAGAAATTCCCTTTAGAGTTTCCTTTTCCTTGAGTCTTCTCTTCTCATCTCATAACCCTTCTAAAACACTTAATAAAGTTAACATGTATTGCTCAATAGCCTTGTACATGGGAAATGGAGAGTGGGGGGCTTCCTTTCACTTTCCTAGAGTGTTTAGTGCACGTCCCGTCTTGGGTGATGTGCGATGCATTCGATCCTATGTTGTAGACTTGGGTGCAATGCAAGTTAAGAATTAACTTCAATCCACTTCTTGTCTAAAAAACATAAAACAAACTCAACCCCTTTTTATCCTTCGGGATCGTTAAGTTTCGAACCTCATTTTCAGAAAAGAGCACGTTATTTTCCGTTTCGTCGCAAACAGGCATCGACCCTAACTGCCGGACGCGAACTTAACGTCGCTCATAAAAGACACTAAGACCTTGTTGGATCGAACTATGACTGCTCTGATTTCCTCTCTCTGGTTAGATTGAGGATACATAGGCACGAGACGGCGATGTCTTGGCGAGCAACCTCCCCCCTTAGTTCGTGTCCGAACTATGTTGACTCTGACTTTCCCATTGTACGAGGGAATACGTAGGCATGGGACAAGGGGTGTCCTATCGAGTCACTTCTTTTTTCTTTTCTTCTTCATTTCTTCGTCCTTTTCTGTTCCCATTATTTTTCTGTTCTAGTAGCAGTGGAGCTCCAGATGACGACACCCTTTGATTGAGACAACAAGCGTGGATCCCATCAAGTACGATGGACGCGTAGGGTGCTAATACCTTCCCCTTGTGTAACCGACTCCCTTACCCATTTCTCTTGGTCGCGAGACCATGTTCTTTTCCTTCCTTCAGGTTTATGCAGTGTTTCCTTTCTCTCTCTTGGGATAAATACACATTGCTGGCGACTCTGTTTTCGCGCCACTTTCGCGTTTGTACTTGGATGAAAATCCCGGGAGCGACAGCTGGCGACTCTGCTGGGGACACAATCCTCTTGCTGGTCCATCCCCTATGCGAGTCAGTCCTAGCGCTTGTCTGTTTATTTTCATTGGGTGTTTACTGTTGTGCTTTATTTTGTTGTGTTTTACTGTTTTACTATTTTACCACATCTATTACATTGCATTTCATTATTATACTGGACTGTGCTATGCTGTGCTAGATTTTTTCTGTTTGGTGGGCAGGGTGTTCTGAGAGATAAGCCCATTACACAGACTTGAGTGTACACATAGGACTAGAGTGGAAAGTAGTGTGGCCTATGTAGTGTCTTGGTACGTTTGGTTTACACGAAATCCATACCCATACGAGGTTTTCTTGGGAGATGTTCTGATTTGCACGTCTTGTTTATTTCGAAGTGTCAACCCTGAAAGTTGTCGACTCTGGTGACCATTCTCGAGGACTCAGTTGCGGCACTCCTCCCGAGATGTGATAATGGCAGACCAGAAACGGCAAACCCATTATGCATTCTTGATCCGAGGATCCAAAACTGGGAACTTGCTATAGGATGACCTTATTTTTGGGGAATCTGTGGACGACCTCTTTGTTTAGCGAAAGTATTGTACCTTGAGGGATAAATGTACTATTTCTTCTCAAATGGAGAATCCAAAACTGAGGAACCTTCGTTTTAGTACCCACATGTGAGAATGGGTGGGTGTTTGCAGGTTTGCAAGTAACCATAACCTCCCACTTACCCGGTTTTCTGGTATTATTCCACAAGAGGACTATTCATCCTACTTTATTCAGTTGGTTCTTGTCCACAATTCTATGATATTCTCAGATCTACACTAACACCGTTCACAGTCCAGTACAGACACGCGGCACTCTGATCCCATGCTTTTTGCACTGCATTATCATATCATAACATTCGTGTTTATCATTTACATGTGCTTACTTTACCTCTGATTCCAGTCAATGGGTTCGACAGAGACAGATGCTGAGAGGAAGAATAATGTTGCTTACAGATTTCCAGAGCCAACTTTAGACCTACTTCACAAGGTGGTAGCCATGGCCAACCCGGGTATTCTTATCATCTTCCAAAAGAAATATGGGAGGTTGGTGAAAATGGTCCGTAACATTACAAAGTATGAGCATAACGCTCTCCACACATTATTGCAGTTCTATGAGCCGTCATTGAGATGCTTTGTCTTTCTGGAGTATATCTTGATGCCTACACTGGAGGAGTTTTTATGCGTCTTGGGTATCTCAATCAAATCAATAGTACCATTCTTTTTTGGGGATCACCCTAACGTAGAAGAAATTGCAACTGCCTTACAAGTGTGTTGTACCCCAAATTTTTCCCTTAGATCCATTGATCTCTTGCATATCATATTAGGTCAAGCATGCTGCATGACTAACCTTTTTTATCAGGTTTTTGTTTGTGTTTGTTTTATCTTGAGGAGATTCAAGGAGTGATTGATCAAGATTTTTGGATGGAGCATTGAATCAAGCAAGTCTCTAAAAGATGCCTCCATAACCCTAATCCCTACATGACCAAATTACTACCCACTTTATCTACCCTCAATTACCACTTTCATTTTCTAAACCTATTTTATTAACCTTTTCATTTAACCATTTTTATTCAATTTGTTCAATTTAATTCTCCTAAACCACATCTAACCCTAATCAATTGCCAAATCATCCATTATTATTCCTAATCACCTTTTTTTACAACAAGAATACAAAAACCATTCTTAATTTTATTTCCTAAGCCCAATTTGGTGAGCCCATCATGACTAAATGCTACAAGAACTTTGGATTTAATTTTTAATTTCATTGCCAATGACCAATAGAAATCAAGTATGGCTATGTTGACTTATCAACCTAATTATCAACCAATGGAGAAACGACATGTGGCGTCTAACAAAACCAAATGAACCAAGTTATTCTTCTCCCTTGTCCATGCTCGCGAATTCAGAATGGAAAAAGAAAATCCAAGCAAATGCAAGCTCATCAATTCATTCAAACCACCTCAATTCAATCCGTGGCGCACAATTTGTGTAGTTTGAAATCTCCAAGAAGCAATTCCCGTTTAAGCTTCTTTTTTTGGGTTCACCAAAAGTGTTTTTGAAGGTTTACTCGTTTCAGCATTCATTCTGATATCACCTGCAAGATGCTTTTCTTCAATCCCCATCATTACCTCTTTCAATACCCTCTCGTATGACACCAAAAGAGAGATTCAGAAGCAACACATGAATTCAAGCATTTGACCCTGCGTCTCTGAGATTTTGGCACAGCCTAAACAACGGATTTGTCTCCAAGAAAGTGGACCGTTTTTGAATTTCAAAAGAGACGTTGGCTCCAATTCTTACTCAACACTCCAAGTGCTTGATATTTGGACTCACCCAACCCTTTGTTTTCTGCCTATAAAAGGGACTCGACTCCACATCTCAAATCATCAACAACTCACACACAAAATACTCAAAAAATTCTCTGCAATTCCATAAGTCTGAGCAAGCAAGTTGAAGGAGCCTCTTGGAGTGCTTGAGAAGAGAAGGCAATCATCATACTTGAAGATAGTGGACCTCATTCCACTTGGTATCGAGTTCGTACACTCTTGTTATTAATGCTCATTTACGGTTTTTATTATGCATATCATCATTCTATATATGCGTGTCTGATTGATGTGTGTTTGAACATTTTGCTTTTATACTCATGACTTAAGTTCCACTTGAAAAGTGAGGTTTTGATGCTATGGTGTTGGGTACCTCTATTTTGTCAACTAAGTGATTGCAGCTTTAAGTTCTCATCGTGGCTTTATCTTGATTAAATTAATGTTTGATGTTTTTAAATTGCTTGGATGTTATGTGTATGAGACTTTGAAATGAAAACTTGTGAACCTTTATCCCTCTTTGAGTTTCTGATATGGAATAATTGAGCTTATCTTGCTTATTTGCTAATTTAATGATTATTGATGTTGTCAAATGGTTCTTGTTTAAATAGCATGAATCTCCTTTTTTTTTTGCCACCACTAATATAAGGACATGTTTATGTACTCAGTGTGGTTTTAACCTTGCCATTATGGATGTTGTAATATTGATGGTTTTGTTCACAACTGATATGCATTGCTGACTTTGTTGTTTGATCATATGTTTAAGGATAGATTGTGTGAACTGCTAGCCATTGATTTGTATTACCCCTGTTGGAATGATTTTGTGGCATTATATGTTTAGAGGATGAATGTTAAATTTGGAGGTTTTACCTTAAGTTGTTCTATCACATGTCTCAATGTTCTACAACTTGCCATACTACTCCCTTTTATTTTATATGTCCTAAAAGTCATTCCATCAAACTGTAGTCTCAGAAGTCCTGACCTTATGACATTTTGATGCTAATATTGTGTGGGATGTATGTACTTGCTTAATATTGCCTAAACTGGTTCCTTAATGTTATATGCCACTGTCTATTCCTTGGTGTTACCACTTGGATGATTTTGTTTGCCATATTGTCTCATAACCTGTCTTCTCTTTGAACATGTGTGTGGTTTTCTTTGACCAACCTAAGATGTGTACAATCTGTCGCATGTGGTTTAGCTTGCTAGTTGTTTTAGTTTTGGAATACCTCTACTCATGGATGATTCTATTTAGTCTGTGCTTCATGATATACTGAATACTATGACCCTAAGTAACTTGCATTAATATTGTATAGTTGGTGTACTTTTGGCCTAATTGTGATATTATGTCTGACTGGATTGCTTGTGACCTGACCATATATGCTTTTAGTAGGTAGGAATCTTGGTTGTGTTTTGATTTGTATGCTAGCCTTGGTTTACCATCTTTACCTTATGAACTATGACTGACTTGTTAGTACTGATTGTTATTACTTGTTGATATTCCGCCCTATAATATCATCCTATCATGACCCTCATTTAGCATGTTTTCTAAACCAGTCATTGTTATTTTGATCCATGATGGTATCTCTTATCTTCTGACTTTGTTTTTGCAAATAAATCAATATGCTTGAACTGTTCTTGAATCTTGAGAACATTATTGAAACTGACTCATCTTAGTGTCACTAACATGCCTTTGGTAGCTTGCATTTCAGAAATCTTAAGTTTTGCTAATCAATGTATTTGCCATTCCTCACTAAACTTGTTAACTCTTGGAAATGTTTTTGATATACTTGAACTAGTCTCATGCTGGCCTGTATCAATACATTGCCTTTTAATTGCTTTTCAAGTAGTTTTCCATTTCATTCAAATCTCTACATGATGGCTGCTAGGGCTGTGTGTCAGTTTGCTAGTATGCTTTGTTGTTTGTATTAATTTGTTGCCAACATGTAATCCACAACCAAGTCATGTCCTGCTATTTTCTTTAATATACATGTTGTCTATCATTTATGTCCTTGTGATTTTTAAATATGAAAGTTGTGTGCTTACCAATCATTATTTGCTTTGGCTGCTTTTGATCTCCCTATCTAATGTTTGCAAATGTGACTGATGTAATGTCCAATTTATTGGTTCAATCCTCATATGACAGTTAGTGTGCAACAATTTTGAGTTTTGTATTGACAATCATTGCTTCTGTTTCAATTCATCTGCCTATGTCTAATTTTGAATGTCTTAGACCTACCCTTTTTCTCTTGTGTGAGCAATTGGTGTTAACTAGGATCATGATTAACTTGAAATGTGCCTTACTTGCTGTGCCGTTTTAGTTTACATATGTGTTGGTTGTATTTGAGACCGGTTGTTGTTTAATTTCCAATTGATTGTATAGCTTGCCCTGCTTCTGTTGTTGCCTTGGTCGCATAGTTTGTGATGCTCTTACCTTGTGGATTTTAAGAATAAGCTTTGACTATTGTTTAATATGTTTGGAATATCATGACTGTAAGATTAAATTACTCATCTCTGTTCCATTTTGTCTGGATGATGACTACTACTGAATGGCATGACATGGGTTTTTTTAACATTGTGAATGGTTTTTATGTTGGATGGTTTGTATGGTTTATTTGGGAAATGTGTGTTGGGTTGTATTATATATTTATTGAAGCGGTTATAGTATTGGATGTAACAGCCACCCCAGTGGCAAGCCCCTTTACCTTAACGCGCCTTGCCTAACCCTTAGGACTGGGGTTCGAATCCCCCTCGCCCCAGTCCTTTTATTTATTTTTCTAAACTTCGCTTATCATGAAATATATATGTATGCTACCCTTCACATGTTAAGCTGCGCGCGTTGGCTTGTTGGTTGGAGTTTTGGGCTGCAAGCGAGATGGCATGGGTTCAATCCCTCAAAATGCCATTTCCTCTTTTTTATTACTTGTTTTGTTTTTGTTTTTTTAAGTTGATGCTTCAATTTTCAAAATATCATAACTTACTTGATTTTTGTCCTTTTTCTTCCCTTCTTTTTGCCATATTCTCCTTATTGTATCTATTTTTCAAATATAAAAGGAAATTAGTAAAAATATTAATTTTTGAGACCTTTATGCATGATTAGATCATAAATGTTTATTAGGGTTTTTGTTGCACTTTCTTATTCATCATGCCATGTTATGTCTATCTATCATGTTTGATAATTGTCTAATATGTATGATTCTACTTTGTATGATTTCATAAACTTTATTTCATATCATTATCTTGTTCGTGTTTTCTTGCATTATCATGTTTAAATTATTAACTTGTTATCTTTTAGGATTTTTATAACTATTATCTTTCCCCCCATTCCAAAGGGAGACCTTCTTAATTGACTCTTGAAGTCACTAAACAACCTTTACCTTATCCTTCTAGGTTCACCCTTATTTCTTGGCCTCGTGAGAGCCAATGAAATCTCAACTTAGAAGTAGGTTGGAGTTTTTAAAACTCCATGTGATTCTCATCATCATGAGAACTCACTTTCCCCTATAACGTAGACTTAGAGAGTTATCGTGAACTCTAAAATGAGCTCATACTCATTTTCCCCTTGGAACTTTGGCCATAGTCAATGGTTCCTATCCTTCACCCTTAGATCGGTGAACTACGGATACTCTAATTCCACTCCCGTAAGGATACGTAGGCGCAAAGTGCGATGCTTTGTCGAGTATACTTAGATATAAACCCCTAGGGCTTTCAACCTTTAGCATAGCACCCTTAGCAAGCGAGTAAGATGTGACAAGTTAAAACAAGAGGTTCCCGTAGAGTACTACGGACGTTTAGGATGCTAATACCTTCCCTAGGCGTAACCAACCCCCGAACCTTAGATCTCCCCCCTTTAGGTTTTTCTCGATCTTGAACCTTTCCTTTGGATAAATCAAAGTCGATTGTGAATTCAAAGAAATGCGATGCAAGTTAATTAATAGCTTGTTATTCGATTCTCACCGCAACAGAAATGGCGACTTCACTGGGGACACTGTTATTTTTTAGGGTTAAGCCCATCTTGATTTGTTTATGTTATTTATGCTTGCTTGCTTTGTACATATCTGTATTATTATCTGTATACATGCTTTGCTTGAGATCTTTTATGGGCATGGTACTATTGAGTGGTGAGATAAGTCCTAACCCGGACTTGAGAGTACACATTTGATTAGGATCGTGGGCATATTCAAGGAAACTTCGAGGGAGAAATCCCAAAGGAGTGAACTTGAAGTCCACACTCAGTTGAGGCCCTCTCGGAAGTGGTATATGTTGAACGAGCAATCGTGAATGCGTTACTAGTTTCGACCTGGGTGCCAGGGATACTGATGACCTTTAGTTACCCTTTTACCCCACTTGGCATTTTAGGATGTAGTGCGATGACTATAAGGGAGTAATCCTAAATGGTTGCTACGCGATACTACACTCAGACGAGACTCTCTTGAGAATTTTATTAATCACTGAGCAATTAGGAAGTTGATAAAATCTAAAAGATGGATTGCCGACTCTGGGAACTTATTAGAACCCTGTTCTGCAAACTGAGAACCCGTAGTACACACCTCTTGGGATGGGTAGACCATGGCTCCACGCTCATGACCTCTGACCTTAGGTTTTGTTGTGTTGTGTTTATCTGTTTGTGTGTTTCTTGTTGCATACATTCATCCATACATAATGCCTCATTCAAGGAACTCAATGTTGTTTTGTAAACCTTTTAGGATGGATTTTGGAAGAAGGAAAACGAAGAAGTACACCTTCATTAGCCTAAAATTGGAGGATCTGAAGAGCCTGGGTGAACCGATCAACGAATCATCAACATTCCAAAGCAAGTATGGGAGGATTTTCTCTTTGATGAAGTCAAGAATGGTAGATGGGTTGCTTCCCACTCTCATGCAATTCTATGATCCCGTGTATCATTGTTTCACTTTCCCAGACTATCAGTTAATGCCTACGCTCGAGGAATATGCCATTTTGGTTGGTATTCCTATCACTCCAAATTCCCCTTACTCTGGTTTGGAAAAGACACCTAAGGAGAAGGACATTGCAGAAGCCGCTCACCTCAAGTTGTCAGATGTTAAAGCTAACTTGGTTATCAAAGGAGGAATTTTCGGTTTGCCCGCCAAGTTCTTGATGGAGAAAGCCCGTCATTACGTCAGTACAAAGAACATGGTGGATTATGAAGCTGTTATGGCTCTACTCATTTATGGGCTATTTTTGTTTCCCAACATCGAGACCTTCGTCGACATGAATGCAATTAAAATATTCATTCTTGGAAATTCGGTTCCTACTCTGCTTGTTGACGCTTACCATTCAGTGCACTTAAGGAATTCTCATGGAGGAGGAATGGTAACTTGTTGTGCTACATTGTTGCATAAATGGTTCATTTCTCACTTACCTCGATCGGCAACCTTTTGGGATCTCAAAGATGGGCTTCTATGGTCAGCGAAGATTATGTCCCTCACCAACACCGATTTAGAGTGGTATAATCCGACGCTCAAAGGCAGAGACATGATCGTTAGCTGTGGGGGTTTCGTTAACGTACCTCTTCTTGGTACAAAAGGGGGTATAAGTTATAATCCAGCCTTGGCCTGTCGTCAGCATGGTTACTCTATGAAGGCTAAGCCAAGTAACATTTATTTGGAAGGATTATTCTTTGAAGGAAACAAAGACCCTGTGCTCAAAGAGAGGATGGTGCACGCTTGGCGTCATGTTCACAAGAGGGGAATTTCTGCCTTAGGAACACCCGAGTGTTTGGCTTCAGAATCTTACACTTGTTGGGTACAGGAGAGGGCCATTAATTTGCGGTTACAATACGAACTTCATGGGCCTATTCCACTAGCTCCTCGAGACTCTGTCTTATACTTCACGAGTAATGAGGACGAATTGAAGATTCGACTGGCTCAGGCAGAGCAAGAAAGGAATTCATGGAAGAACAAGTACCAAATTCTTGACTTTGAGATGAATGCGCTTCAAAAGAGTCTTAGGAGAAAGGAGGAAGAATCTGCCAGAAAAAGGAAGGCGCAAGGAGATTTATTTTCTCCTGGCACTTCATCTACACCTACTGCTAGCAGCCTGGCTCCACCTGAACCATGGAAGTCACATTTAGACGCGCTTACTCTTGAGAACAAAAGATTGCAGAAGGAGAATCAGAGGCTCACGATGAGATTGATAGGAGAAGACTAATCAAAGGACCTAGGGTTTAGTTTTTCATTATGTTGTACTCTTATTTTGGCTTTTGAAGGTGTAACCATGTTTTTTGTAATCCTAAAACCTTTATTAATGAAATGAGATTCTTCTTTAAATTTTACGAAGATGTTCCTTATCCAATAGTGTTTGCAAAACACAGTTTGAGTTTCCTTGAATCCCGCATGTCTTTTGCATTGCATCTTGCATTCCTGCTAAGCTATCAAGATACTAATTTTATTTTGCAGATTTTGTAGAAATGGATGCTACAGGGAAAAGAGTTTGGCCTTATTTCTTTGAACTACCAGAGGTGGAGCGCTTGTTGTGGTTAGGAGAGATGGTCGAAGATCAATCAGCTTTCGCTGACAGATATGGATGCGTCATCCCACTAATGAAGACACCGGTAACTGTAGGGCCTCTTGAAGTTTTGGTCCAGTTGTATCATCCCGCATACCGCTGTTTCGTGTTCCCCGAATTCCAGTTGGTGCCAACCCTGGAGGAGTTCTCAGCCATGTTAGGAATTCCAGTCAGAGAAGCTCCCATCTTTTCTGGGATTGAAGAAATGCCTTCCGCCAGAGATATCGCCAGAGTAACCAGAATCAGACTATTTGACATCCAAGACAACCTGACCAACAAGGGAGGAAAGCATGGACTGCCTGCTCAGTTCTTGATGGAAAAGGCTCTGTACTTCAAAAACAGAGGAAGTGAGGCTTTGTTTGAATCAACCCTAGCTCTGATGATCTATGGTTTGTTTATGTTCCCAAATGCCAAGAATTTTGTGGATACCCAAGCTATTCAACTTTTTGCAGTCAACAATCCAGTCCCAACGCTGCTAGCTGATGTTTACCATTCCATACAAACCAGATACACAAGAGGCTGTGGGCCAATTGTTTGCTGCGTAGCCCTCTTTTACAAGTGGTTCATTTCTTATCTGCCAAAGACTCCGACTTTCTGGGAGGTCGAAAACTGTAAGATTTGGTCCAAAAAGCTGATGGAATTGAAGCATACCGACATTGAATGGTATGATTCAACTGAAGAAGGAATCATCATAATCCATAGATGTGGGGATTTCCCCAACGTGCCTCTCATGGGAAGAAACGGTTGTATCAATTACAACCCTGTCCTTGCACGCCGTCAGTTGGGTCATCTGAAGGAAGGAATTCCAAATGATGAAGATATGTAGATGATGTTTTAAGATGAAAGAGGAGGTTTCGAAATGAAGATGCGGTTGGAGCGCTCTTGGCGTCAGATTAACAGACAATTATGGAAAGCTGAATGCCCAGTCACAGAGGCTCACTTACAATGGTCTCGTGACATAGCTCGTGTAATGATGAAGCCACATCCTTACCATGAATCACCTACCAAGACAAAGCTGAAGATGGTGGAAGAGTTAGGAGAATTGGTTCTCGCAAAAGAGGAAACAAAGGAGCGCATCATCAAAATAATGAGAGTAATCAATGGAGGAGAAGGATCATCAACCAGTGGATTTAATCTCTAGTGTTACTGTTGACATTTCTGTTATCGTTGTTCCTTTTCATTTTAATGTATTTCTACTTATGTACTTGGAGTATGGGATGCACTGCTCCTGATGTAATGTTCACCAGACTCTTGAATGAAGAAGTTTTATTTTATCAAGAATCTATCATCTATATTATCTGCAAAATTTATTTGGTTTCTTGATAGTTTAGCTTGCATTTGCATGTGCATCCTCATTTGCATCTTCATGTGCATTTTCTTTCCTTGTTTTTGTCTTATGTCACCGTGTTCTCTTCAGAATCGTCACACTGAATGCCCGCCACAACTACAACACTTGGGCCCGAGCTCAATTCAGGATGTCAGAGGCTTACGGAGAAATGGACAGAGTCAACAATGAGTTAAATGAGATAAGAGGAGGAATGGGATAAATCCTCGAGGCAATTAATGTTATGAAAGCAAAGATGGACACTCAGGCCACTGTGGTCTCTGAAATCGTCACCACAATAGTAGAACCTCCTATCATCCCTGTCATCCCTACTCTGGGCATGCCAGAAGATTTTATCCGTGCTACAGTTCCTTTGACAACACAGCAAGCAGTTCCTTTGATCAATGAGACTCTTCAAGCTATCCCTACCTATGCTCCACCAGCAGTACAAATGCAAGTGCATCCGGTTTTCCATAACCACCAGCCCTACGACTACATTGATGTGTCGGAAGAAGGAGATGATAGACACGAGAAACTAAGAGAAAGTGTTGAAACAATGCAGAGGAAGATGAAGGCAATGGAAATGAGTAATGCTTTCAGTACTGACATCAAATACATGTGTTTGGTTTCAGATTTGGTTATTCCACCCAAGTTCAAGTTACCAAGCTTTGAGTTGTATTCAGGGGCCACGTGTCCCAAATCTCACTTGATTATGTACTACCGAAGAATGGTTGCGCACGTACGCAATGACAAGCTGATGATCCACTGTTTCTAGGACAGTTTGAAAGGGGCTGCTGCTAAGTGGTATTTAAGTCTGGACCAGTCCCAGATCCGTTGGTTCCAGGATGTAACTGATGCTTTTGTGAAACACTACAAGTATAATATGGATCTAGTTCCAGACCATAGGCAGTTACTGAGTATGGCCCAGAAAGGTACTGAGACTTTCAAAGAATACACACAACGTTGGAGAGAGACTGCTTCTCAGGTTGAACCACCATTGACTGAAAAAGGGTTGGCTGATTGGTTTGTAGACACAGTAAAGCCTGAGTTTTATGAGAGAATGATTAGCAGTGTCAGTGCTAATTTTGCTGATATTGTTGCCATTGGCGTGAAGGTTGAGGCAGGATTAAAAAGTGAAAAAGTGATCGGTTCTCCGAGTAGTTCGGCTGACATCAGTACTAAGAAGTCTCCTAGTCATAAGAAGAAGGAAGGAGAAACTAATGCCATTATGGCAGGGAAGACCCAGAGCCCTCGATGGAAGCAATCAATGTATCGGCAACAGCAGAGACCAAACTTCTTGCAACATCCAATCTACCAGATGCAGTATGCTCAGCGACCGTACGTAGCTGTTGTTACACCTACTTTCAATCACCAAGCGGTGCAACAGGCGCCGGTATATCAACAGACAGCCCATCAGCAATGGCCTAAAAACCAGAATTATCAGCAACCGAGACCCCAGGTTCCACAGCAGAATTCTCCCCACCAGAGGCAAGGAGGAAAGCCAGCATTTCCACCGATACCGATGTCATACACAGAGCTCTATCCTTCTTTAGTGGAGCAAGGATTGATTGTTACCAGACCTTTGGGACCACCGACAGAGAAATCTATGCCTTTCTTCAACCCAAATGCAACTTGTGCTTTTCATCAAGGAGGCGCTGGTCACGACTTAGAAGGATGTTTAGCATTGAAGAACGTAGTGAAGGGTTTGATGGAGAAGAATATCCTTTCATTTGCTAATAATCAACCAAATGTGAAGAACAATCCTTTACCTACCCATGGGACCACTAATGCCATAGAAGATGAGAAGGATGAGGTATTGGTTTTGGATGTAACAAAGATCAAGACTCCTATCAAGACTTTCCATGCTAAACTGTTTAAAGTTGGGTTAGTTGAAGTTTTCCATGATGACTGTGAAGAATGTAATGCCAGTACCAAGGGCTGTCATTTGGTCCATGATGATGTTCAGTATTTGATCAATGAAGGGTTCCTACAGGTGTTCAGTAGAGAAAAGGAAAACAGAATTGCAGCAATTGAGCCTGTGTTTAACCTGCCAAAGCCAAAATGACAGGTATCCAAGTCCAACGCACCCAAATCTGGGTCTGTGGTTCCTGTATTTAATAAACCAGTACCAATTTTCAACAATCCTGAAGCGATTAATGCTTCCACCATTAGTCATTCCAAGCCATGTGACATCAGACAACCTGTTCCATTTAGGTTTCGAGGGACCAAGGCTGTGCCATGGGTCTATGAGAATGTTATGGGTAGCAGAAGGCGAGAAGACGTGATTTCAAGGAAAGAGGTGGGAATCACTATTGAAGACGTAGTTCCAAGGAAAGAGGTGGGAACTACTGTGGAAGAAGTGACCAATATAGTTGGAACTTGGAGGATGACACGAAGTGGAAGGGTCTACACGCCTTCCTTCAAGGAAACCACACCCAAAGAGACTGTTGCCCCCATCCCAGCTAGAGATAAGGGAAAAGAGGTAATTTCTCAAGAAGCAGATGAAGAGTTCCTAAGAATTATCAAGATGAGTGATTATAAAGTGATAGATCAGCTCCATCAGACACCATCCAAGATTTCAATTTTATCTCTGTCAGTTAATTCACCAGTTCATAGATCAGCTTTGCAGAAAGTACTAGCCCAGACACATGTAGCTCATGATATAACAGCTGGACAGTTTGACCATGTCATCGCCAACATTACAGCTTGTAATACTCTTAGCTTCAGTGACGAGGAGTTACCCCGAACTGGAAGGAATCATAATCTTGCTTTACATATATCAGTGAAATGTCAGGAGGATACAATGGCTAGAGTTCTCGTAGATACCGTTTCATCCTTGAATGTTTTGCCAAAGAGAACTCTTGATAATTTGTCTTACCAAGGAGCCATAATGAGACCCGCCTCTCTTATTGTCAAAGCTTTTGATGGTTCAAGAAGATCGGTGATGGGAGAGATTGAGCTACCTGTTTTAATTGGCCCTCAAACATTCAACATCCTTTTTCAGATCTTGGATATCAACCCTGCCTATAGTTATTTACTGGGTAGACCTTGGATCCACGAAGCTGGTGCTGTAACCTCTACCTTACATCAGAAGATGAAGTTCGTGGCTGATGAGAAGTTAGTTATCATACATGGTGAGGAGGACCTGATGGTCAGTAACTTGTCCTCGTTTCGTTACATTGAGGCGGATGAAGATGCTTTAGAAACCTCTTTCCAGGCTCTTGAGATAGCTAATGTCGTTATGCTTGATGACAAGGAACCAATGGCCTCTGATTATCCATCTTTTGCTTCTTTCAAAAGCATTCAATCTGCTTTGCGAGGAGGAGTACTTGAAGGCTGGGGTAAGTTCATCGAAGTTCCCGAAAGAGATAAATACCAAGGGCTGGGTTACGAACCAACTTTTGAGGGAAGGGCTGCTCCAACAAAAGGAATACTAAGGACCATTCAAGAAGTGTTCGTCAGTGGAGGACAGCAAGTTCATGCAATTATTGAAGATGCTGAAGACGAAGATATCAATCACTTGGTGTTTCGGTGTGATGCTGCTTTAAGTAACTAGGAAGCCATTGAGATACCTACTTTGTACCCGTTGACAGAGTAATTTGTTTGTTAGCTTTGATGTTTTCAATTCTGCAGCCTTGCCTGAGGCTTTCGAATTATTTTGTATGGGCCACCGCTTTTAAATCTTATTAATCAATGAAAGTGTTTGTTTTGTTAAAATTGTTTGTCTTTATTCTCTGCTTTCGTTTTAAGAAAAATGGCATTTCTTTTCAAAACTGCATTTTCTTCTACTTGCGTTCCTGTTGTGTATCTTTAATAAAATAAATCCCTCCATCGTGCAGAATGATTCCCAAACCCATTGTATTCAATGACCCTACTCTCATCATCGACTTTGATTCACCCATTTATCAAGCTGAGGAAGAAGAGGATTACGAGATCCCCGATGATTTGGCATAAATGTGTGAGTATCAGTACATGGATCTTCAGCCACACGAAGAAAAAGTTGACGTCATCAACCTCGGCACAGAAGAGAAGAGGAAAGAGGTCAAGATTGGGGCAATGCTTGGGGCAGAGATCAGACAACGGCTAGTCCTGCTTTTGGAAGAATATGTAGATGTATTTGCTTGGTCTTATCAAGACATGCCTGGATTGGATACAGATATAGTAGTTCATAAACTACCACTCAAGCCTGAATGTCCACCCGTGAAGCAGAAGCTCCGCAGAAGTAGACCTGATATGGCCCTCCAAATCAGAGATGAGGTTAAGAAGCAACTGGACGCAGGATTCTTGGCAGTTTCAAAATATCCAGAATGGGTAGCCAACATTGTACCAGTCATGAAGAAAAATGGTAAAGTGTGAATGTGTGTAGATTACAGGGATCTCAATAAAGCTAGTCCCAAGGACGATTTCCCACTACCACACATTGACACTCTTGTAGATAACACAACTAAGTTTGCAGTTTTCTCCTTCATGGACGTTTTTTCCGGTTACAACCAGATTAGAATGGACCCAGCTGACATGGATAAGACTACATTTATCACCTCATGGGGAACCTACTGTTACAAAGTTATGCCCTTTGGTCTGAAGAACGCAGGGGCGACTTACCAGAGAGCTATGGTAACTTTATTCCACAATATGATCCACAAGGAAATTGAAGTGTACGTGGATGACATGATTGCTAAATCCCGAAGCGAGGAAGAACATTTGGATCATCTTTTGAAGTTGTTTAAGAGACTCCGGAAGTATCAGTTAAAGTTGAATCCAGCCAAATGTACCTTTGGTGTCAGGTCAGGGAAGTTGCTCGGTTTTATCGTCAGCCAGAAAGGAAACGAAGTAGATCCTGACAAAGTACGAGCTATTCAAGAAATGCCAGCTTCACAAACTGAATCGCAAGTGAGAGGATTTCTGGGTCACTTAAACTATATATCCAGATTTATCTCCAACATGACCCCAATTTGCGAACCGATCTTCAAACTACTCCGTAAAGACCAGACTGTAGAGTGGAATACTGATTGCCAATAAGCCTTTGAGAAACTCAAGAGCTATTTGCAGGAACCACCTGTTCTGATTCCTCCTATTCTTGGAAGACCTCTTATCATGTACATGTCTGTTCTAGAGGGGTCCATGGGTTGTGTATTGGGCCAACATGATGAAATCGGTCGCAAAGAGCATGCCATTTATTACTTGAGTAAGAAGTTCGTTGGTAGTGAAAGCCATTATTCATTACTTGAGAAAACCTGTTGTGCCTTAGCATGGGCCGCTAAACGCTTGAGGCAGTATCTAATGTGCCACACTACTTTGTTGATCTAAAAAATGGATCCAATAAAGTATATCTTTAAGAAGCCTGCTCAAACAGGAAGACTTGCCCGTTGGCATATGCTATTGTCGGAATATGATATCCAGTATGTACCTCAGAAGGCTATTAAAGGGAGTGTATTATCAGAATACCTCACAGATCAGCCTGTTGAAGATTATTAACCGCTCAAGTTTAAATTCCCTGATGAAGACATTATGGTAGTGAAAAGTTGTGAAGGGCCTGGCCCTAATGAAGGCTTCGAGACCAGTTATAAATGGAAGATGATGTTTGACAGTTCTTCCAATTTCAAAGGATATGGCGTAGAAGTTGTGTTGATAAACCCCGATGGTGGTTACACCCCTTTCACAGCAAGGTTGGATTTTGAATGCACAAACAATATTACTGAGTATGAAGCGTGTATTTTGGGACTAGAAGCTGTTATTGATCTTGGAATCAATGTTCTTGAAGTTATGGGTGATTCTGCTTTGGTCATTTATCAAGTCAAGGGGGAATGGGAAACCAAAGATGAAAAACTCATTCCCTACCGTGCTTACATTATGAAATTGATTAAGTGTTTTGATGAAATCACTTTCCGTCATGTCCCCCGTACTGAAAACCACATAGCTGATTCTCTAGCTATGTTGGCCTCAATGTGGCAAGTCAGGTTTCACAATGAAGCACCTCTCATCAGTATCGAGCGCAAGACCGGGCCCGCTTATTGCCAGGCAGTTGAAGAAGAGGTGGATGGAAAACTTTGGTTTCCCGACATCATGAATTATCTGAAAACTCAAGAATACCCTGTCAATGCTTCCAATCTTGATAAGAAAACTTTGCGAAGATTGTCATCCAAATTCTTTCTTAGTAACAACGTGCTTTACAAGAGGAATCATGATATGGTCCTGCTAAGATGTGTTGATAAAAGAGAAGCAGACCTCTTGATTCACGACATTCACGAAGGATCCTTTGGCACTCACGCCAACGGACATGCCATGGTTAAGAAAATTTTGAGGGCTGGGTATTATTGGTTAACTATGGAAGCTGATTGCATCCAATACGCCAGGAAATGCCATAAGTGCCAGATCTACGTGGATAAAATGCACGTTCCTCCTACTTTGTTGAATGTGTTGTCATCCCCTTGGCCTTTCTCTATGTGGGGCATTGACATGATTAGAGCTATTAAGCCGAGGGCTTCCAATGGTCATCGTTTCATTTTAGTGGCCATTGACTATTTCACTAAATGGGTTGTAGCTGCTTCCTTTGCCAATGTGACTAAGCAAGTAGTTGCTCGTTTCGTCAAGAATAACATCATTTGTCGTTACGGGATTCCCAACAGGATCATCACTGACAAAGGAATAAATCTGAACAACAAGACGATGAAAGAGTTATGTGACAATTTCAAGATTGAGCATCATAATTCCTCGCCTTACCGTCCCAAGATGAATGGAGCTGTCGAGGCTGCCAATAAGAACATCAAGAAAATCCTGCAGAAAATGGTCAAGACTTATAAGGATTGGCACGAGATGTTACCATTTGCTCTGCACGGATACAGAACTTCGGTTCGAACCTCGACAGGGGCAACCCCTTTTTCCCTTGTATATGGAATAGATGCAGTACTCCCCATTGAAGTGGAAATACCATCTCTGAGAATCCTGATGGAAACTAAGCTTGACGAAGCTGAATGGGTTAGAGAAAGATATGACCAACTAAACCTCATTGACGAGAAGCGACTGACTGCTATGTGTCATGGTCATCTGTATCAGAAAAGAGTGAAGAGGGCATTCGACAAGAAGGTCCGTGTCCGGGAATTTCGAGAAGGAGAGCTTGTACTCAAAAAGATTATGCCATCTCAAAGGGATGCTCGTGGAAAGTGGGCGCCTAATTACGAAGGTCCATTTGTGGTAAAGACTGTATTTTTGGGAGATTCTTTATTCCTCACAACAATGGATGGTGAACAGCTCACACACCCCGTGAATGCTAACTCTGTACGGAAATCCTATGCTTGAAGAGGATTTTAGGATTTTAGTCATTAGGGAGTAGGTCATTGAATATGATGTAATCCTTTCCTTTTGCCATTTTTCAATTGTAATGATCCATGAAACTTCGCTATTGGCAAGTTACCATTCTAATGAAATCAATTTCTTGAGCCACTTCTTTGTTTGATATTTATCATTACTCTGATATTTTTCATTGTTATGCAAAACTTCACTTATTTATTAATAATGATTTTTAAAAGCGGAATGTTTTGAAAAAGAACTTTGAGCTCTAAAGAAGATTGGCAATGTCTCCCTAACTTAAATGCTTTAACAATGGCCAACTACTAAGGGTGTCTCACCGGTACCTATGCAAGATGTTTGAATAAAATTTGTTTCCCCAGTAAATTAGGGATGTTCCCATGATCGACTTTGAGGACTGACTATCTACTCAGATTTCAGTGTGATTCTCTGTGGTGGACGCGGTGTTCTTTTTTCCTTTTGTCTCCGGTCTGTCGTCTCTTGCATGTCATTGAGCATTCGCATCATACCATAGCATTGAGCATCTTTGCATTTTTGGGGCATTTGTTGGGTGGTTTTTGTTTTTCTTTCCCTCTTCCCTTTGGTGGGTCTTTGGTTCTTTGTCTTTGCTTTGCTTGTGTCCGGTTTTTCACCTCTGTGCGCCAGGTTTTGACCATTCGTGCGGTATTCCCCAAGAAGTCTAACCTGCAACCATCTTATTACCTTATATCACCCCATTTGGGAAATTTTGCAAATCCAGTAGCAGCTGACATTTATTTATATCAGGTTATCGTTAGCCTGCATTTCTAGTTATCGTGAACCACTTTGTTTGAAATCAGATTATCGTGAATCTGTATTTCCGGTTATCGTGAACCATTTGTTTATTTATTTCTGGTTATCGTGAACCACTTTGTTTGAAATCAGGTTATCGTGAGCCTGCATTTCCGGTTATCGTGAACCATTTTGCCTTTTATTTCAGGTTATCGTGAACCTGTATCTCTGGTTATCGTGAGCCAGTTGTTTGTTTCCGGTTATCGTGAATCGACCTTTTATTTCAGGTTACCATGAACTTCAACCTCTGGTTATCGTGAACCAGTTATTTATTTTCGGTTATCGTGAACCGTTTGCTTATTTCAGGGTATCGTGAACCTGTATTGCTCAAACTTAGGTCAAATATGAACTTAATCCCAAATTACCAATCTAGCTCACACTGATAAAGCAATTATTTGATATCTCAACTAACTCTTGTAATACCAGAATCTTTTCTTGGCTCATTAGCCTTATTACCTTTTGAATTCCGGTTGTTTTTATCTGGCGCGCAGAGTTCATCTCTGTCTTTTCTGGCTTTTCTTGAAGATCCCATTTGAACTCTTCGGTATAAGAAATCCCCAAAAAATCTTTTCTTCAGGTGTCTATCCTTTTGTTTCAACTGATCTCCGGTGGAGATCATGTCTTCTTTCTGGTTTCTTGCCCAGTAAGATTGTGCCTTTTCCCCAGTGTCGTCCGGTCATATTTGAACATGTCGTCCATCTCCCTGGATCCTTCCCCAGTGGAGAATCCCTTTTGTTCTCTACACCAGGTGTTTCCTCGGAGTGTCCCAAGTGAGTCTCTTTTGTTGGTTAGCCTGCATTACTAACCTTCTTTGCTTCCCCAGTGAAGCTTTCCTCTATGTTTGGTAGCTTTTCTTTCTTTGGTGTCCTATTTTGTCTGCATTTTTGCATCTTTCATGGCATCATATCATCATATTAGTAGCATTGCACGTCTTTGTATCTAAGGGCAAAATTTTTGGTTTGCTATATTTAAATACCTTTCACCTTGACGTCCCGAGGATCGTCGTCCCTCGTGTCATCCGGTGAAGATATTTAAATAGGTCAAGCATGTTGCATGACTAACCCTTTTTATCAAGTTTTTGTTTGTGTTTGTTTTATCTTGAGGAGATTCAAGGAGTGATTGATCAAGATTTTTGGATGGAGCATTGAATCAAGCAAGTCTCTAAAAGATGCCTCCATAACCCTAATCCCTACATGACCAAATTACTACCCACTTTATCTACCCTCAATTACCACTTTCATTTTCTAAACCTATTTTATTAACCTTTTCATTTAACCATTTTTATTCAATTTGTTCAATTTAATTCTCCTAAACCACATCTAACCCTAATCAATTGCCAAATCATCCATTATTATTCCTAATCACCTTTTTTTTACAACAAGAATACAAAAACCATTCTTAATTTTATTTCCTAAGCCCAATTTGGTGAGCCCATCGTGACTAAATGCTACAAGAACTTTGGATTTAATTTTTAATTTCATTGCCAATGACCAATAGAAATCAAGTATGACTATGTTGACTTTTCAACCTAATTATCAATCAATGGAGAAACGACATGTGGTGTATAAAAAAACCAAATGAACCAAGTTATTCTTCTCCCTTGTCCATGCTCGCGAATTCAGAATGGAAGAAGAAAATCCAAGCAAATGCAAGCTCATCAATTCATTCAAACCACCTCAATTCAATCCGTGGCGCGCAATTTGTGTAGTTTGAAATCTCCAAGAAGCAATTCCCGTTTAAGCTTCTTTGTCTGGGTTCACCAAAAGTGTTTTTGAAGGTTTACTCATTTCAGCATTCATTCTAATATCACCTGCAAGATGCTTTTCTTCAATCCCCATCATTACCTCTTTCAATACCCTCTCGTATGACACCCAAAGAGAGATTCAGAAGCAACACATGAATTCAAGCATTTGACCCTGCGTCTCTGAGATTTTGGCACAGCCTAAACAGCAGATTTGTCTCCAAGAAAGTGGACCGTTTTTGAATTTCAAAAGAGACGTTGGCTCCAATTCTTACTCAACACTCCAAGTGCTTGATATTTGGACTCACCCAGCCCTTTGTTTTCTGCCTATAAAAGGGACTCGTCTCCACATCTCAAATCATCAACAACTCAAACACAAAATACTCAAAAAATTCTCTGCAATTCCATAAGTCTAAGCAAGCAAGTTGAAGGAGGCTCTTGGAGTGCTTGAGAAGTGAAAGCAGTCATCATACTTGAAGATAGTGGACCACATTCAACTTGGTATCGTGTTCTTACACTCTTGTTATTAATGCTCATTTACGGTTTTTATTATGCATATCATCGTTCTATATATGCGTGTCTGATTGATGTGTGTTTGAACATTTTGGTTTTATACTCATGACTTAAGTTCCACTTGAAAAGTGAGGTTTTGATGCTATGGTGTTGGGTACCTCTATTTTGTCAACTAAGTGATTGCAACTTTAAGTTCTCATCGTGGCTTTATCTTGATTAAATTAATGTTTGATGTTTTTAAATTGCTTGGATGTTATGTGTATGAGACTTTGAAATGAAAACTTGTGAACCTTTGTCCCTCTTTGAGTTTCTGATATGGAATACTTGAGCTTATCTTGCTTATTTTCTAATTTAATGATTATTGATGTTGTTAAATGGTTCTTGTTTAAATAGCATGAATGTCCTTTTTTTTGCCACCACTAATATAAGGACATGTTTATGTACTCAGTGTGGTTTTAACCTTGCCATTATGGATGCTGTAATATTGATGGTTTTGTTCACAACTGATATGCATTGCTGACTTTGTTGTTTGATCATATGTTTAAGGATAGATTGTGTGAACTGCTAGCCATTGATTTGTATTACCCCTGTTGAAATGATTTTGTGGCATTATATGTTTAGAGGATGAATGTTAAATTTGGAGGATTTACCTTAAGTTGTTCTATCACATGTCTCAATGTTCTACAACTTGCCATACTACTCCCTTTTATTTTATATGTGCTAAAAGTCATTCCATCAAACTGTAGTCTCAGAAGTCCTGACCTTATACCATTTTGATGCTAATATTGTGTGGGATGTATGTACTTACTTAATATTGCCTAAACTGGTTCCTTAATGTTATATGCCACTGTCTATTCCTTGGTGTTACCACTTGGATGATTTTGTTTGCCATATTGTCTCATAACCTGTCTTCTCTTTGAACATGTGTGTGGTTTTCTTTGACCAACCTGAGATGTGTACAATCTGTCACATGTGGTTTAGCTGCTAGTTGTTTTAGTTTTGGAATACCTCTACTCATGGATGCTTCTATTCAGTCTGTGCTTCATGATATGCTGAATACTATGACCCTAAGTAACTTGCATTGATATTGTATAGTTGGTGTACTTTTGGCCTAATTGTGATATTATGTCTGACTGGATTGCTTGTGACCTGACCATATATGCTTTTAGTAGGTAGGAATCTTGGTTGTGTGGTGATTTGTATGCTAGCCTTGGTTTACCATCTTTACCTTATGAACTATGACTGACTTGTTAGTACTGATTGTTATTACTTGTTGATATTCTGGCCTATAATATCATCCTATCATGACCCTCATTTAGCATGTTTTCTAAACCAGTAATTGATATTTGGATCCATGATGGTATCTCTTATCTTCTGACTTTGTTTTTACAAATAAATCAATATGCTTGAACTGTTCTTGAATCTTGAGAACATTATTGAAACTGACTCATCTTAGTGTCACTAACATGCCTTTGGTAGCTTGCATTTCAGAACTCTTAAGTTTTGCCAATCAATGTCTTTGCCATTCCTCACTAAACTTGTTAACTCTTGGAAATGTTTTTGATATACTTGAACTAGTCTCATGCTAGCCAGTTTCAATACATTGCCTTTTAATTTCTTTTCAAGTAGTTTTCCATTTCATTCAAATCTCTACATGATGGCTGTTAGGGTTGTGTGTCAGTTTGCTAGTATGCTTTGTTGTTTGTACTAATTTGCTTGCCAACATGTAATCCACAACCAAGTCATGTCCTGCTATTTTCTTTAATATACATGTTGTCTATCATTTATGTCCTTGTGATTTTCAAATATGAAAGTTGTGTGCTTACCAATCATTATTTGCTTTGGCTGCTTTTGATCTCCCTATCTAATGTTTGCAAATGTGACTGATGTAATGTCCAATTTATTGGTTCAATCCTCATATGACAGTTATTGTGCAACAGTTTTGAGTTTTGTATTGACAATCATTGCTTTTGTTTCAGTTCATCTGCCTATGTCTAATTTTGAATGTCTTAGACCTACCTTTTTTCTCTTATGTGAGCAATTGGTGTTAACTAGGATCGTGATTAACTTGAAATATGCCTTACTTGCTGTGTCGTTTTAGTTTACATATGTGTTGGTTGTATTTGAGACTGGCTGTTGTTTAATTTCCAATTGATTGTATAGCTTGCCCTGCTTCTGTTGTTGCCTTGGTCGCATAGTTTGTGATGTTCTTACCTTGTGGATTTTAAGAATAGGCTTTGACTATTGTTTAATATGTTTGGAATATCATGACTGCAAGATTAAATTACTCATCTCTGTTGCATTTTGTCTGGGCGATGACTACTACTGAATGGCATGGCATGGGTTTTTTTAACATTGTGAATGGTTTTTATGTTGGATGGTTTGTATGGTTTATTTGGGAAATGTGTGTTGGGTTGTATTATATATTTATTGAAGCAGTTATAGTATTGGATGTAACAGCCACCGCAGTGGCAAGCCCCTTTACCTTAACGTGCCTTGCCTAACCCTTAGGACTGGGGTTCGAATCCCCCTCGCCCCAGTCCTTTTATTTATTTTTCTAAACTTCGCTTATCATGAAATATATATGTATGCTACCCTTCACATGTTAAGCTGTGCGCGTTGGCTTGTTGGTTGGAGTTTTGGGATGCAAGCGAGATGGCATGGGTTCAATCCCTCAAAATGCTATTTCCTCTTTTTTATTACTTGTTTTTTTTTTTTTAAGTTGATCCTTCAATTTTCAAAATATCATAACTTACTTGATTTTTGTCCTTTTTCTTCCCTTCTTTTTGCCATATTCTCCTTATTGAATCTATTTTTCAAATATAAAAGGAAATTAGTAAAAATATTAATTTTTGAGACCTTTATGCATGATTAGATCATAAATGTTTATTAGGGTTTTTGTTGCACTTTCTTATTCATCATGCCATGTTATGTCTATCTATCATGTTTGATAATTGTCTAATATGTATGATTCTACTTTGTATGATTTCATAAACTTTATTTCATATCATTATCTTGTCCGTGTTTTCTTGCATCATCATGTTTAAATTATTAACTTGTTATCTTTTAGGATTTTTATAACTATTATCTTTCCCCCCATTCCAAAGGGAGACCTTCTTAATTGACTCTTGAAGTCACTAAACAACCTTTACCTTATCCTTCTAGGTTCACCCTTATTTCTTGGCCTCATGAGAGCCAATGAAATCTCAACTTAGAAGTAGGTTGGAGTTTCTAAAACTCCACGTGATTCTCATCATCATGAGAACTCACTTTCCCCTATAACGTAGACTTAGAGAGTTATCGTGAACTCTAAAATGAGCTCATACTCATTTTCCCCTTGGAACTTTGGCCATAGTCAATGGTTCCTATCCTTCACCCTTAGATCGGTGAACTACGGATACTCTGATTCCACTCCCGTAAGGATACGTAGGCGCAAAGTGCGATGCTTTGTCGAGTATACTTAGATATAAACCCCTAGGGCTTTCAACCTTTAGCATAGCACCCTTAGCAAGCGAGTAAGAAGTAACAAGTTAAAACAAGAGGTTCCCGTAGAGTACTACGGACGTTTAGGATGCTAATACCTTCCCTAGGCGTAACCAACCCCCGAACCTTAGATCTCCCCCCTTTAGGTTTTTCTCGATCTTGAACCTTTCCTTTGGATAAATCAAAGTCGGTTGTGAATTCAAAGAAATGCGATGCAAGTTAATTAATAGCTTGTTATCTGATTCTCACCGCAACAAGGTGGAACAGTCAGTGTTGAAGAGAAATGTTGCTAGTAAGAATGGAGTTAAGGGTTTTCACTTGGAATTTCTTGCCAACCAAGCTCAAGAATGTGCCAACGCCAAGAATTGGGAGGTCTATAATTCTATCCTGGCCTTGTGCATCTATGGTATCGTTTTGTTTCCTAACCAACATTACTTTGTGGATATTCACACAGTAAGGGTTTTCGTCTTGAAAAATCCGGTTCCTACTCTATTGGGTGATTTCTACCACTCTGTGCATTTCAAGAATGAGAAGAGAATGGGAGGACAGGTCAACTGCTGCACTCCACTCTTATCCAACTGGTTTTTGAAGCATTTACCTTAGACCGGCGCCTTTGTAGATACGAAGGATTCTCTAAAGTGGTCTAAACGGATAATGGGGTTGACTGCTAATAACATTGTCTGGTTTGACCATCAGTTGCGAGGAGTAGAGATTATTACCAGCTGCGGGAATTTTCCGAATGTGCCTCTGATAGGAAGGAAAGGAGGAATTAACTACAACCCAATCTTGGCTATCAGACAATTTAGATATACTTCAAGGAACCCTCCCGCTGACCGAGATATCGAAGAAACCTTATTCTTTAATGGGGTTGAGGATAGAGAGGTGCTAAGGGAAGCGGTGAGCGCTTGGATGCATATGTCCAAGACAGGAAAAACCGTCTTAGGGAAAGGGGAATGTAGAGCCTACCCTGATTACACAAGGTGGATCCAGATGAAGGTAAAAGAGGTGCTCTTGCCTTTCTCAAGAGAACCCCCTCTATACCCAATGATACAGGAACAACCTACCATAGTGGCCATGGAGGAATTCAACAAATTGCAGAGTCTGGTGAAAGAGCTTATAGTGGAGAATTATGATTTGAGCAGCCGTCTTCAAGACGCTTTACATACCAACAGGGGACTGGAATGCAAAGCCCAAGACGCAGAAAAGATCTTAACAGCAAGAGAAAAAGATTTTGCCGACAGAGCCCGACATTGCCAGAAAGTTAATATGGTTGTCGAAACTTCTGCTCAAACTTACAGGCAGACTAAATAATCTTTGGCCGAAACAAAATCCAAGCTCATCAAACTTCAGCAAGCATGGGACGAAGTTAGAATTGAGAATGTAGAGCTGCAAGAGCAATTAAAGACCAGAGACAATGAACTTCGGAGAGCACATGAACAACGAAGGAAGCATCGTGAAGACTTCGATAAAAGCCAGGAGTAGTTGAAGAAGGTTAAAGATGAGTTGAAAGTTTCCAAGAAAGAACTTGAGGATGCTGTGGCAGAAATGGAGAGCTCAAAGTACAAGTGGGTGTGAAAAGGCCTAAGGAGATGAGTAATAACGAGGCTCTGTTGATGCACATGGATTCGTTAGCTGAAGCTTTGAAGAAAAGGGATTTTTTTTATTAAGGAAATGATTGAAAGACCAAACCATCAGTGCACCAGAGTACTCTTTGAAGAAATTAGGCATTCTAGTGAGGAGTTGAAAGATTTGGAGCTAAATGATTGATAGTTCTCTTTCCGTTTTCCTAATGCAGTTTTTGTTGATGTACTGTGGTTACCATCAGGCTTGTTGATGGAGCCATTTTCTTGATGTATTTCCAAGTTATGATTTCGTTGTAGAATGCTTCGGCATGTACTGGCTTTCTGATAATTTGAAAATGACTGGTTTATTCAGAGATGATTCCTTGGCAATGTTGATATTCACCAGCATATTATCACAACACATTTCTTCTCCACAAAATTCTCTCAACAAAAATATGTCTATTACTCAGCTTCTTGTGTTTAAGACTGGAATCAAGGTGTGAAATGCCCTGAAAATGAAAAATATGGCATATGCATGCATTCATACATATCATTTTTTTTGCATAACAGGTACTCGTCCCAGGATTTTCTAACCTTTATTTGGTTACAGACAGGATTGCTGATCAGCAGATTCATCGGTATTCTACCAGATCCAATCAAAAGAGAGCTATGGAACAGATGCAACCTGAAATGGCTGCCATGCAGGCCCGCATGGCCCAATTTATGGAACTGATGCAAGGAGTTGCACAGGGGAAGGAATAGCTCAGAACCCTTGTTCAATCCCTGGTGGCAAGAGTTGACGAGGATGGAGTTCTTCATGGCGGTCTTCATAATGATGTCATTCCTCCGGGCGAAGGTGTTGGGGGTAATGGTATTCCTACTGGTCCTCTGGGCGGAGGTGTTCCCATTCCTTCTGTTGTCATCCCTCCGGGCGAAGGAGAGCAGGTTGTGATTCCTTCTGTTGGAGGAGGAGGAAATAGTGTATGTGCTGTTCATGGCCGTCGATATGATGACCAACAGGATGACATATTTTCTGTGCAAGGCATGGATGGTGTTCCCCCTATTGTTGATGATCAGAGGATCAGGTTGATTGAGGAACAGCTGAAAGGGGTTGTGAATCAGAACTCTGTGGGTATGGATTTGGATGATCTTGGGCTGGTCCCCGGTGTCGTAATTCCGTACAAGTTTCAGGTTTCCACCTTTGAGAAATACAATGGTACCACTTGCCCAAAGACTCATGTCCGGGCATACGCGAGGAAAATGGCTGCGTACTCTAGTGACGAGAAATTACTGATGCATTTCTTCCAGGATAGCTCGTCTGGGGCATCGCTGGAATGGTATATGCAATTAGAGAGATGTCACGTCCACAATTGGAGAGAGTTGGTAGAGGCTTTTGTCAAGCACTATCAGTATAATACTGATATGGCTCCTAATAGGACTCAGCTGCAGAGCATGTCTCAGAAGAATAACGAGAGCTTCAAAGAATACGCCCAGAGGTGGCGTGAACTGGCAGCGAGGGTACAACCTCCCATGTTGGAGGAGGAAATGCTGAATATTTGTATGGCTACCTTGCCAGGTCATTATTACGAGAAGCTGTTGCCTTGCATGTCAGGAAAGTTTGCTGATCTGATCTTGGTTGGGGAAATGTTGGAAAGTGGAATTAAAACTGGGAAGGTGTCAGGAAGTGATGGGTCTTCTTCTAGTGGGGGGAAGAAACCCTATGTGAATTATAATAAGAAAGAGGAAGCGAATTCTGTTTCGTTATACCGCAGTAAGAGAAAGCAGCGTCAGAATTATAATCAGCAGGTGGCTTCAGTAACTATTCCTGCAGCACTTCCACCTCAACAGCAAAATCAGGCTACTCGCCAATATCAGCCAAGGCCTAAGCAGAATAGGCACTTCGATACTCCACCGTTGCCTTATTCCCAGTTGTTTCAACATTTGATGCAATTGCAGTTAATTCAGAAGAGGACTTTGGCTCCTATTACTGGCAATCCACCTCCAAGTTACAATCCCAATGCCCACTGTGAGTTTCATTCTGGGGCACCCGGGCACCACATTGAGGACTGCAAAGATTTTAAGCATAAAGTCCAAGATTTGGTGGATTCGAAGGCATTCAACTTTTCCAACGACGTGTCGAATGTCATTCAAAACCCAATGCTGAACCACGATGGGCCGAGGGTTAATGCTGTTATAGAAGAGGGTGGATCTTTAAATTTGGTTCTAGACGTGAATAAATTGAGGACTCCTTTGTTGGTAGTGAAAGAGAGACTACTGAAGGGTGGGGTATTCGCAGGTTGTGATAAAAGTTGTCCAGAGTGTTTGCTGCAAGCAAATGGTTGTGACATGTTGAGATCTAGAATTCAGAAGCTGGTTGACAAAGGTCAGTTACAGTTCGATAGGTGCGATCAGAAGAAGGAAGTTACTGGCAGAAGGAATAATATTGCCACTGCTACTATCCCTTTCAAGACGATAACCATTTCAGCGCTGGCAAGACCAGCGCCAGTCATTATCACCACTCCCGGGCCTGTTCCGTATGAGAGCACAAAAGTTATCCCCTGGAATTACGGTGCTGAAGTGTTTGTTAACGGGCAGAAGCAAGAGTTGATGGGTACGTCAGTGATGAACTCCAGTGTTGAAAGTAATCATGAAGCAGGAGCTATTACCCGGAGTGGTAGAGTCTTTATCCCATCTGATGATCAGGCAAGTGGTTCTAGACCAGACAAAGGAAAGCAGGTTATGGATAATTTTGTGCAGACGCCGGTAGTGAATGATTCCACAGTAAAGCCAGTTGATAACTCTTTCTCCGAGAATGTAGAAGAGTTTATGAGGCTGATTCGGAAAAGCGACTACAAAATTATTGACCAGTTGCACCAAACTCCGTCCAAGATATCCATATTATCTTTGTTATTATGTTCGGAGGCACATCGAAACGCATTGTTGAAGGTATTGAATGCTGCGTATGTACCCCAGGAGATCTCAGTTAATCAGCTGGAGGGGGTAGTGGCTCATGTTAATGCAGGAAATGGCTTGGGATTTACTGATGTTGATTTGACTCCAGATGGGAGAAATCATAATAATGCTTTGCACATTTCAGTTGAGTGCCGAGGATCGTTTATGTCGCATGTACTTGTTGACACTGGGTCATCTTTGAATGTTTTACCGAAGAAAGCACTGATGAAGTTGGACACTCGTGGGTTAATCTGCACACCAAGTGATTTGGTGGTGCGTGCATACAACGGTTCCAAGAGATCTGTATTCGGGGAAATTGTGCTGCCAATTAAGGTTGGTCTAGAGGTTTTTGATGCTACCTTCTATATCATGGATATCCAACCTGCTTACAGTTGTTTACTGGGATGTCCATGGATTCATAGTGCTGGAGCAGTGACGTCCACACTGCATCAGAAGCTGAAGTACATGGTAGACGGACATGTAGTGACAGTTTGCGGAGAAGAGGATATCATGATAAGTCATCTATCTACTTTCAAATATGTGGAGGTAGATGGCGAAATACATGAGACTTTATGTCAAGCTTTTGAGGCAGTGAAGATCATTGAGGATCTCAAGGAAGTCAGCCAACCTGAAATGGTTAAGCCTGTAGTGGTATATCAGCCAGAGGTCTCCATGTCTTCCTTCAAGGATGCACGGGCTGTCGTTAAAGCCGACAGTTCACAGAAATGGGGTCAAGTTATCGAGGTCCAGAAAAAGCAGAATACTTACGGGCTGGGATATAAGCCACCCAGGCGTCCTGAGGATCCTCCCAAGTTTTATGGTCCAGTTCGTTTCACCAGTGTTGGTGTGTTCTTTGACAGAGTTAATGCTATTGATGAGGAAGGGGATAGCGATTACGATATGGATAATTGGATCCGCCCCTACATTCCAGGTCAAATTCTTTGCAACTGGTCATCAGAGAAAGCCATTCAAGTGACCGGCCCAGTGTAATTGCCTTTGTTTTCCTGTTATGATAATCCTACGTTCTGCCCAAGGCGTAGTATTTTTGTTTGTAGACCTTGAATATTTTGTGTGTTTTCTTTGTCATTAATAAAGGACGTTTTTCACATCCAAATATTTTGATCTCTGTCTTTCTGTTTTTACTTTTTTTCATTAAATCACATCAAAATGGAAATGTGTTTTTGTTTGTTGCATACATAATAAACATAAATCATCAATCATGCAGGTTTCCTTGTTCAGATACCACCAATCATGATTCAGCTATGGCTCGGTATGATTTCGACAATCCCATTTATTAGGCTGAAGAAGAGACTGATGAAGATTGTGACTTACCCGAGGAATTGGCCAGACTGTTGGAACAGGAGGAAAAGGTCATTCTCCCTCATCAGGAGGAGATTGAGATTGTTAACTTGGGCACCGAGCATGCAAAGAAAGAAGTAAAGATTGGGGTTGCTTTGGAAGACAGTGTAAAAAGAAGATTGATTGATATGCTTCGAAAGTATGTTGATATCTTCGCCTGGTCTTACCAAGACATGCCCGAGCTTGACACTGACATTGTGGTACACCGGCTGCTGCTCAGAGAAGGATGTACTCCGGTTAAGCAGAAGCTAAGAAGGACGAAACCGGAAATGTCTGTCAAGATTAAAGAAGAGGTTCAGAAACAGATAGATGCTGGATTTCTGGCTGTGACAAATTATCCTCCGTGGGTTGCTAACATTGTGCCTGTACCTAAGAAGGATGGAAAGGTAGGGATGTGTGTTGACTACAGAGATCTGAATAGAGCAAGCCCGAAAGATGATTTCCCGCTTCCCCACATTGACGTGTTAGTGGACAACACTGCTCAATATTCGATATTTTCCTTCATGGATGGTTTCTCTGGGTATAACCAAATCAAAATGGCCCCAGAGGACATGGAGAAGACTACGTTCATAACACCGTGGGGAACATTATGTTACAAGGTAATGCCCTTTCGATTGAAAAATGTTGGGACAACTTATTAGCGGGCAATGGTGACTCTCTTTCATGATATGATTCACAAAGAGATTGAGGTCTATGTTGATGACATGATTGCGAAGTCACAAACGGAGGAAGAGCATCTGGTGAATCTTCATAAACTATTTGAAAGGTTGATAAAGTTCAGACTGAGGTTGAATCCGAACAAGTGCACCTTTGGGGTGAGGTCTGGAAAATTACTAGGGTTTATTGTTAGCGAAAAAGGTATCGAGGTTGATCCTGCTAAAGCAAAAGCCATACAAGAAATGCCTGAACCGAGAACAGAAAAAGAGGTTTGTGGATTTTTAGGGAGGTTGAACTACATTGCTAGATTCATCTCTCATCTTACGGCCACGTGTGAACCAACATTCAAATTACTAAGAAAAGATCAAGAGATCAGGTGGAACGAAAATTGTCAAAAGGCGTTTGAAAAAATAAAAGAATATTTGTAGGACCCTCCGGTCCTTTTGCCGCCAGTGCCAGGAAGGCCATTGATTATGTATCTTACGGTTCTTGAGAATTCAATGGGTGTGTGCTCGGTCAACACGACGAGTCAGGTAGAAAAGAGCATGCCATCTACTACCTGAGTAAAAAGTTCACTGATTGTGAGTCAAGGTACTCAATGCTGGAAAAAACATGTTGTGCACTCGCTTGGGCCGCTAAGCGTTTGAGGCAGTATATGTTAAACCACACAACCCTCTTGATTTCGAAGATGAATTCGATCAGGTATGTGTTCGAAAAGCAGGCACTTTCTGGAAGAATAGCTCATTGGCAGATGGTTCTGACAGAATACGATATTCAATATGTTTCCCAAAAGGCCATTAAGGGAAATGTTTTGTCAGAATATCTTGTTGAACAACCAATTGAGGATTATCAACCAATGAAGTTTGAATTTCCAGATGAACATATCATGTTTCTGAAGATGAAAGACTGTGAGGAGCCTTTGTATGACGAAGGACCTGAAATTGGATCCCTATGGAAGCTGGTCTTTGATGGGGCTGTTAATTCATACGGTAACGGAATCGGGGCAATCATTACGACTCCACAGGGTTCTCATATACCCTTCACTGCCCGATTAGCGTTCATATGCACCAACAATGAGGCGGAGTATGAAGCATGCTTCATGGGGTTAGAAGAAGCAATTGATTTGAGAATCAAGAACCTCGATGTTTATGGTGATTCTGCATTGGTAGTTAATCAGATTACAGGTGAATGGGAAACTCGTCAAGCGAATTTGGTGCCTTACAACAACTATGCCAGAAGGTTGTTACCTTTCATTGACAGAGTCGATTTCCATCATATGCCCCGGTTGGAGAATTAGATGGCAGATGCGTTGGCAACGTTGTCTTCGATATATCAGGTGAATCGATGGAATGAAACTCCTTCAATCAGAATTATGCGCCTGGATAGACCAGCTTTTGTGTTTGCGGTGGAAGATGTATCAGATGGCAAACCTTGGTATCATGATATTAAGGTTTTTCTGAAAAGTCAAGAATATCCCGAGGGTGCATCTGCCAAAGATAAGAAGACTCTGAGGAGGTTGGCAGGAAACTTCTTTTTTAACAAAGATGATGTGTTATACAAGAGAAACTTTGACATGGTCTTGCTACGTTGTGTTGATGAACATGAGGCAGGCCTGTTAATGGAAGAGGTTCATGAAGGTTCCTTCGGTACCCATGCCAATGGGCATGCTATGGCTAGAAAGCTGTTGAGAGCGGGGTATTACTGGATGACTATAGAGTCTGATTGCTTCAAATACACCCAGAAATGTCATAAATGCCAGATTTATGCAGATAAGGTGCACGTACCACCTACTCCTCTGAATGTGTTGTCATCACCTTGGCCCTTTGCCATGTGGGGCATTGATATGATTGGAAAGATTGAGCCGACTGCTTCCAATGGGCATCATTTCATTTTGGTTGCCATTGATTACTTCACGAAGTGGGTGGAAGCAGCCTCGTATGCCAGCGTCACCAGACAACTGGTAGCTCGGTTTATTAAGAAGGACATCATCTGCTGGTATGGAGTCCCGGAGAGAATCATTACTGATAATGGTTCAAATTTAAACAACAAGATGATGAAGGAGCTATGTCAGAGCTTTAAGATTGAACATCACAATTCTTCTCCCTATCGTCCGAAGATGAATGGGGCTATTGAAACAGCAAATATGAATATCAAGAAGATTGTGCAGAAAATGGTGGTGACGTATAAAGACTGGCATGAGATGTTGCCTTATGCTTTACACGGTTATCGTACTTCAGTGCGTACATCAACTGGGGCAACTCATTTCTCATTAGTATATTGTATGGAAGCAGTTCTACCAGTAGAGGTTGAGATTCCTTCTTTGAGAATTCTGGCAGATGTGAAACTTGATGAAGCTGAGTGGGTGTGTTCCAGATTGAATCAGCTGAACCTTATCGAGGAAAAGAGATTGGCAGCCATTGCACATGGTCGGTTGTATCACAGCAGAATAAAGAAAGCCTTTGATCAGAAAGTGCGTCCTCGGTGTTTTCAGGCTGGTGAATTGGTTTTGAAAAGGATCCTTCCTCCTCAAACAGATCACAGGGGAAAATGGACTCCAAACTACAAAGGGCCATATGTAGTAAGACAGGTTTTCTCTGGTAGAGCCTTATTACTCTCAACTATGGATGGCGAAGATTTTACGTCCCCCATGAACGCAGACGTAGTCAAAAAATACTTTGCATAAAAGAGACCCGTTGGACATAAAAAGAAGATCCGGGCAAAAAAAGGGCATCCCGGCGAACCATAAAAAGAAGAGGTTCGCGCAAAAATTAGGGATAAAAAAGAGAAGAAAAGAATAAACCCGCAAAGTTGAAAACCAGAAAAGGCAACTTTGGTAAAAATGGGTATCCCGGTGGATTGAAACCCTGAAAAGGGCGATCCAGGCAAAAGTTAGGGATTTGAAAGCAAGAGGCTACGATCTGCGTTCGATCTGTGAACACTCTTAATACTTGGAAATTGTAAAGGAAAGGAATCAGTCCAGTCAGTCTTTTCGAAGGTCAAAGCATCTGCGGATAAACGAGCCATACTGGGTCATAGCTGAATTGAATCATGGTGGATATTTGTTCCCTACATTGCCGACATGTGTATTTTCTTTTACTCTTTTTGTGCAATTACCTCTTTTCAGGAATTGCCTCTGAATGTAAATGCCTATTTATATGCCAATTCATTCAATAAAATTTTCATTTCATTCAAAAAGCTTTCCATTTGTGTTTTTACTTTAACTGCTTTTATTCGTGAAAACGTCCGATATTTTGATAAACATTGCATGCGAAAATGTTAAGCTTTGCGAACCATATCGGAAAACAGGGAAAATTGCTCAAGTAACAGTCATTGTAATGGTAATCGAGATAGCCATTTTGCATATACTGTTGATTTTGTTTGCGGGGTAGCAGGATTTCTCCCCAGTAGAGTTACTCTCCCCAGCGCTGAAGGTTCATCATCCTCATCAGAGCTCATTCTGTCCCAGCAAGCAGTTTAAAGTGGATTGCTCCGAGGTGAGTATGGTTGTATCTCCAGTAGGAGAGGTGTTGGATGTCTTTGAAAAGACTTTGTTTTCCCCACAGAGCCAGGTAATCCCTTTCCTCAGGAGGACAGGAAGTGTAGTTCCGTCAGCAACGGCATGCTCTAATCCCCAGCCAGGGTACAGAGGTTATTTCCCCAGCTAGAGTTGGGGTTGATTTGTTACTCTCTTAACAAGCAGCCAGAAGTTGATACTTCTGCATCCCCAGCAAGAGACCAATGGAATATCTTCTTTGGACAAAGAGGGTATTTCCCCGCAGGGTCTGAGCACCCATTTTTCCTCAGCTAGTCAGGAAATGTTTTCTCACCAGCAACGGTATGGTCTGATCCCCAACAGATGGGTAAGCTTGATGGTATCCCCTAGCAGAGTTGGTGTCGTCAATCACCATTCTCCAAGCAGATTGATTGGTAGTGGCTGACATCCCCCAGCAGGGTGAAGGTATAGATGTCTCCCAGAAGCAGGTTAAGTTCAATAATTTCCCCCAGCAGGGTGAAGGTATAGATATCTCCCAGCAGCAGGTTAAGTTCAATAATTTCCCCAAGCAAGTTCGGTATTGTTGACTAATCCCCAAGCAGAGTTTGGTGGTGATCTTCGCGGTGGTTTGTTCAACAGCGGTTGATATCCCCAGCAGGTCTTAAATCCAATTGTTATTGGCGTCTTTCAGATCCGTGTTTTGAGTTCTATCTTCGGTAGAAGTCAATGGTAATCTCCAGCGGAGAGAAATTTCTTGGGTTCCATCTTCAATATTCATCTTTATCCATCTCCAACAGAGTGGAAGTTTCTCTCGGAGTTCTTCATCTCCAGCAGAGTTTGTGATCAGGAAGTCCTTCAGTGAAATCTTCCTCAGCAGGGTCTTTAATTCAGAGGACAATTTAGTTTGTCATCCCCGTGGAGTTGCCTTCGTCTTCAGCATTTATTTTGCTGAGGCGTCTTTTTTGCATTGCATAAGCATTCTTGCATGGCATCCTCCCAAACGCGTAGCATTTCCATTTTGTATGGAGCATTACGCCATAGAAAAATTCAAACATATGCATTCGAAGCATAAGCCAGGTTTGATATCTGTTACCAGTTTCTGTCCCCAGCAGAAAAAGATGTAATTCAGGAGATGTTGTTTAACATTACATCGTAACCAATGGATTCGTCCTTCTTATTGGTTATTCCTTCCTATTCTCCACTACAGAGTTGTCTGTTTAGATTTCTCTTTTCCCCAGTGGAGTCATCTTTGTAGATCAATTGATTCTACTTATCTTGGCTTTGAAGGTCCACCTCCAGTTTGGTCTTTATTTTCGTGTTCACCTTCGGCTTGGTCTCGTATCCCTTTGTTTGAAAGTCTACCCTCGGCTTAGTCTTTCTTTGAAAGTCCACCTTCGGTTTAGTCTTTCTTTTTTCGAGTCTACCTTCGGCTTGGTCTCGTATCCCTTTGTTTGAAAGTCTACCCTCGGCTTAGCCTTTCTTTGAAAGTCCACCTTCGGTTTGGTCTTTCTTTTCCGAGTCCACCTTTGGCTTGGTCTCGTATTGTTGGGTTTGAAAGTTCACCTTCGGCTTGGCCTTTCTTTTCGAGTTCGCCTTTGGTCGTCCTCGTATCCTTTGTTTGAAAGTCTACCTTCGGCATAGTCTTTCTTTGAAAGTCCACCTTCGGTTTGGTCTTTCTTTTCGAGTTCGCCTTTGGCCGTCCTCGTATCCTTTGTTTGAAAGTCTACCTTCGGCATAGTCTTTCTTTGAAAGTTCACCTTCGGCTTGGCCTTTCTTTTCGAGTTCGCCTTTGGTCATCCTCGTATCCTTTGTTTGAAAGTCTACCTTCGGCATAGTCTTTCTTTGAAATTCCACCTTCGGTTTGGTCTTTCTTTTCGAGTTCGCCTTTGGCCGTCCTCGTATCCTTTGTTTGAAAGTCTACCTTCGGCATAGTCTTTCTTTGAAAGTCCACATTCGGTTTGTTCTTTCTTTTCAAGTTCGCCTCCGGCCGTCCTCGTATCCTTTGTTTGAAAGTCTACCTTCGGCATAGTCTTTCTTTGAAAGTCCACCTTCGGTTTGGTCTTTCTTTTCGAGTTCGCCTTCGGCTGTCCTTGTAGTATCCTTTGCTTCAAAGTCTACCTTCGGCATAGTCTTTCTTTGAAAGTTCCCCTCTGGCTTGGACTTTCTCTTCGAGTCCACCTTCAGCCGTCCTTGTAGTATCCTTTGTTTGAGAGTCTACCTTCGGCATAGTCTTTCTTTGAAAGTCCACCTTCGGCTCGGTCTTTCTTTTCGAGTCCACCTTTGGCTTGGTCTCGTATGGTCTTTCTTTTCGTGTTCGCCTTCGGCCGTTCTCATATCCTTTTGTTGATTAGTTCGCCTTCGGCCGGTCTTGTCTTCCTCCCCAGTATAGCCCGCCTTCGGCCAGTCTACCTTTGTTTGAAATTCCTCCCTCGACTGGTGTTTCTTTTCGAGTTCGCCTTCGGCCGTCCTCGTATTATCTTGTCCCCCCACAGAGTCCTCCTTCGGCCGGTCTTTCTTTTCGAGTTCGCCTTCGGCCGCCCTCGTAATTACCTTATTTCATTACCCCCACAGGTTGCAAATTTACAGGTTGTTTTGGTATTCAAACCCCGTGTATCCTGATTGTCTGAAAGCTGTTGCTATCATACCCAGGGGCAGCTGTAACACCTCAAAATTTGCCCTCATGTTTTAGCTTTAACTGGCTTATGTTTCATTGCATGCTTTGCATTATCATTTTTGCATATCATTGGCCTTAGCATGGGATCAGGGCATCTAAATCCAATTAAAGGAGCTTGAGTCTCAAGAGATCTTAGGATCAAGCTTGTCAAAAGATTTCAAGGGAACTATCTTCTCCTAACCAGGGAAAAATTAGGGTTTTGGAATTCTTGAGTATAACACCACAATGGGCAAGATCTTTGAGTTTTTATCATCTCCAAATGACATATCTCATCTTTGTTTGAGATAATACACTTCATAATCAGAGGAATTTGGATTTGGAGGATGTGTTAATTTTTCCTAGACTGAGGGCACCAAACTAGGGTTTGCCATAAAATCAGTTTATTTCTGACTTTTAGGGCAAGACTTGATTCTAAGGTATTCCTCATGTCCTTAAGTGTCTAAGATGGGAGAATTGTCCATCAATTTGGTTTGGAAGAGTTTCAATTGATCAATTGACTGAAAATCAGGAGAATTGGGGAAAGGTCAACTGTGCAGAGGAAAAAGTCAACTCTTGACTTTTTTGAGGTCAATTTCATGTTCCTCATGTCAAATATGTCCATTAATGAGGACTTGATCAAGAATAATCAAAGGGTTCATCAAAAATCAAGGAATGCCAAAAGTTGCCAAATATAGAATTTAGGGTTTCTAAAAATAGCATGTTTTGGCAAGGTGAGAACCCATCTTTGGAGCTCTCTTTATCCATGTTCCAAGATTCAAATTGAAATTTTATGGAGGCATATCAAAAGTTCATATTCCAAGCTTCAAAACCATACCAAGAACATCCTCATTGGATTAAAAATGAGAGAGATATGATGGATTAAAGTTGAGACAAATCAAGGCAAGTTGGCAAGTTATGCCCAATCAGCACGTAGTTATTTTCACAAATACCTTGTGTGCATGTTTTGTCCAAGTTCAAGGTCAGATTTCTCCATGATGGAGACTCCACATGAAAAATTGTTCAACATGAGTTTTATTCCTTTCCATCTCCTCTCCAACTTTAGTGTTTAAAGATTTTTCATTTGATCATTCATTTGAGAATTATGGTGGCTCAAAGTAGGTAACTCGTCACTGAATCCTCCACACGCAGGTGAGCTGGTCGAGGCCTGGTCAAGTGACATGCCAATGCAGATGTGCAAGCACTTCCATAACCATTTTTAAACACCTTAGAGGCTTCAGTTGCAATTGGCTTCCATACCAATCTTGTTGTATTATATTTCCTCTTTCCAAAGAGCCATTAACCATGTCATATCATCCCATTATCATTGAGATATCATGCTTCAAACTCATCATCATACCATCTGTTTCTTCTATGCTAAGTAAACCAAACCAAGGCAAACCTTGTTCTCTTCTTGTGCAGCATGCGCATAAATCACATGCCATGTTCAAAACATTGCCATTTTGAGCTAGACAAACCTCTCACATACACTCATGCTCATGTACCATGCATGCCTTATTTGTTCAAACACAAGGGAAAGAGATAAAACTTGCAGAGCAAGCTGCATTGTTGCTCAGTACACCATCATCATCACCCTACATCCTTACCTCACCATAACAGTCAATGCTCCTCTCCTCACCATAGTAAAAACACCATACACGAGTTGGCTTATTTCACTACTTCACTCTCTCCATTCCAATTCATTCTTCAACTCAGTTAACTCAACCACACTTCTAACTGTTAACCAAGGTGGTTAACAGCTAACTCAAAGTATAAATATCAATCCTAACAGAATTCTAACGAACTTTTGCTCATTCTTCACACTTCCAAAAAACTTCATAATCTTTCTCTCTGAGTTTTGCTCTCTCTCTCTCGTGCTCATTATCTCTGCAACTTGCTCAATCTTGCTTCAACCTCCATCATCTTCATCAAGAGTTCCTTGATCTTGAAGCATTGAAGCATTGAAGGATCTTCTAGAATCTTCCTTCACTTGAATTTCTCAGTCATCACAAGCCTCATCAAGCCTTTATTTGGCCAGTTTAAAGTTCAAGAAGGAAGGCCTCCCTGCTCTGGTTTTCTTGTGTTGAAAGAATTCATCAATAGAGCAGGTTTTAGTTCAAACTTTTTGTTCTTGTTATGCTATGATATGAGCTTGTTTTGTTCATTTTTGAGCTTAATAGAAGCATGTGAACCTCTGGCTAGTTGATAGGCACCTTAGGTGCTTAGTTGAATTTTCTAGGGCAAACTTACTCTCTTCGATTCTCTCTATATATGAGTTGTTTGCAGTTTTTGATGCTGGATCTGTGATCTACATGGCCTAAGGAACATTTTGGTATGCGTTTTGTCAAGTTCTGATGGCTTGAAAAGTTTGGCGTGGTGGAGATTGGCCGGAGAAGATGACTGGAGTCTTCTCCGGCCGGTGGTGTTCTTCATCTCAGATGAACACTAGCCTGGCTCCAGATTATAACACAACCGTTGATCTTTCTTGATCTAACACTGCACAACGTGCCAACGCATTAATGAACCATCTCCCTCTCACAGGCCATATTTTTTTATTTTATTTTTGAATTTTTGGGTTGTGTGTGTGTGTCTCATTATTGTTATCATGAGCATGCTTTCTGATCCACATGATACGTGTACTTTTTTTATCATCATGTGCTGACCTGATCATGTGGTTATTGTTGAGTCAATGAATTGACTGAAGTCCACAACATACACCTCATCTGAGAGCGTGTCATTGGACTGGGCTTACAATGCTATTCACACCCCCACGTTTATGAGCCCATCGCAATTATAATTGGATTATTGCTAGTGTAGCACCCCCCTGGTTCATTTCTTTTTATTTTTATTTTCTTTTTCATAATTGATTCATTTTTAATTTCTAAAATTACTTCCAAGCATCCAAAAATGCCACAAAAATTCAAGAAGCATTATGAGACATTTAAATAATTTTGACATATTTTATTTTTTGTTTTTATCATATTTTGACATGTTTCCATGAGTTTGCTTTTAATTTCTTTGGTGTGAGCATCTATCCATGATACATACTTCATTTCTAATTTGTTTGACATAGTTTTATGTTGAATTTTCACATGATAATTGATACATCCCTCTTTAAAGTATTGATGCATCTCATAATTTTTTCATAGATTTTTTAGGTCATTTTTTATCTACTTTTGAATGAGGTCTTTGAGCCATTTGTTTGTGTGATTGGTATGAGATTGTGAAGCATCTTTGAGCATGTTTGGTACTTGATTTTGAGCTATATTTTTTAGACATGTTTGTGAACTGGTTACACTTCAAAATGCTTGAATTTTCCAATTTTTCTTATCCTCTTAACATGTTCTTTTGGAATTCATAAAAGCATGTTTGTTGGTGTGAATGTTAGAAGACTTGTGCTAGGGTTTTAATATGCATTTTGTGCATTTCCTTTTGACAATTGTTGAGACCTCTTAATCCATGTTGCATGAATATTATAGGTCACTTTTCTCATGTTATAGGTCACTCAAAGTTCATCCTTACATAACTTGTATGCACATGTTTTTAACTTGAAATGTGTTGTGTAATTGTGCATCCTCGCTTGACATTATTTGAGCACATGTTTGTATCAACTCTTGTATGATCTTGCAAATTCATTTTGACATGATCCCACTCTGTTTTTAATCATTATTGACCATATGCCATGGTTTCTAACATCACCTCACATGTCTCTTAAGTTCATAAATCTTTGCATGCTTGTTTAAACTTGTTTGAACCATGTTTGCTTCTAATCTTCAATGTGCTTCAACATGATATTTGTGTGAACTTTATGCATACATTCTTGACTTATAAATGTCATTTAAAATGTCATGTGATACTTACTTGTGTCCATTAGACATGTATGATCTCATTTCATTTTTATCTTTGACTTGCATTACAAGTATGCTTCATTGTTGAACTTCAATTGTGTTTGTTCACTTCTTCTTGCTTCATTTCTTTAAATGCTTGCATCCATGACTTGTATGTTCATTCAATGATATGAATATGCTTTAATTAATGTCATTCACTTCTGACTTTGATGTCTACATATGCATTTATTCATGTTCATGAATCATTTGCATTCATCTTGCATAGTTTTTACTTAACTTACATTTGTGTGAACTTTTGAGGCATAGTTTGAAATTATTTGGTTTCATTTGGCGTGTTTAGTGGGATCCCTTGACATGTACCTACTGACACTGAAGCATCCTTAACCCTTAGGGCCTTTCCCTTTTGGTTTAAACCTTGTTTGCTTCTTATGTTGTCTTCTTTAAGCAACTAGTCTTTGTTTGGTTCACTTTTGATACTTGTATTCATTACTTGTAATCATTTGGTACTAACTTTTTATGTAGGAGCAGAGGTAAGGTGCTTGAACATGTGGATGGTTATCCATGTTCATCTCTTCTTTCATCTCTCATCTATCTTACTTGTCTTTTCCTTTTGTGAATAGCATGATATAATGCTTTGTGTACAACTTTCCCACACCCTTTGGGATCCTAGCTCATCCTTAATTTTTGATTAAGGTGAGGTAGGATAAGCATTAGGTAGTGATATCCCTCTCTTTTCTTTAGACTTAGGTTCTTAAACCTTGACCTTAGGGCCACCTTTGCATGATAACATTAGGATAGAAATTCCCTTTAGAGTTTCCTTTTCCTTGAGTCTTCTCTTCTCATCTCATAACCCTTCTAAAACACTTAATAAAGTTAACATGTATTGCGCAAGAGCCTTGTACATGGGAAATGGAGAGTGGGGGGCTTCCTTTCACTTTCCTAGAGTGTTTAGCGCGTGTCCCGTCTTGGGTCGATGTGCGATGCATTCGATCCTATGTTGTAGACTTGGGTGCAATGCAAGTTATGAATTAACTTTAATCCACTTCTTGTCTAAAAAACATAAAACAAACTCAAACCCTTTTTATCCTTCGGGATTGTTAAGTTTCAAACCTCATTTTTAGAAAAGAGCACGTTATTTTCCGTTTTGTCGCAAACAGGCATCGACCCTAACTGCCGCACGTGAACTTAACGTCGCTCATAAAAGACACTAAGACCTTGTTGGGTCGAACTACGACTGCTCTGATTTCCTCTCTCTAGTTAGATAGAGGATACGTAGGCACGGGACGGCGATGTCTTGGCGAGCAACCTCCCCCCTTAGTTCGTGTCCAAACTACGTTGACTCTGACTTTCCCATTGCACGAGGGAATACGTAGGCATGGGACAAGCGGTGTCCTATCGAGTCACTTCTTTTTTCTTTTCTTATTCGTTTCTTCGTCCTTTTCCGTTCCCGTTCTTTTTGCGTTCCAGTAGCAGTGGTGCTCCAGATGACGACAGCCTTTGATCGAGACAACGAGCGTGGATCCCATCGAGTACGATGGACGCGTGGGGTGCTAATACCTTCCCCTTGCATAACCGACTCCCTTACCCGTTTCTCTTGGTCGCGAGACCATGTTCTTTTCCTTCCCTCAGGTTTATGCAGTGTTTTCTTTCCCTCTCTTAGGATAAATACACATTGCTGGCGACTCTGTTTTTGCGCCACTTTCGCGTTTGTACTTGGATGAAAATCCCGAGAGCGACATACTCCAAATTTGAAAATTCCTTCAAATTGCTTCAAGATCCAAACTCCAAAGTCTTGATCTACTGAAATTTATGATGAAAAAGTGAATGGATGAAGGTTTAGCTCAAAGTTGAACAAGATTCAATGTGAAAACTTGTTAATTTTCAAAAGAAGAAAAGTGAGCTTTGGTGAATTTTGGTGGTTGGGGAGAGAATTTGCAAGAGGTGTTTTGGCTCTCAAAAGCTTGTGAAATGAATGAAATGAGGCCTCTATTTATAGAGTTTAGGCTTGGGAATTTTGGTGGATTGGAATTTGGTTTGGAAATGAAAATTAGGCTTGGAATTTGAATTTGGAAGGAAAATCAAGATCAAGTGGTGATTAGTGAAGGTGTATGGTGGGAATTAATTTTGATAATGTAGGGGAATTAAAATGAGATGGTCTAGAATATTCCACACGAGATCAAAATGATGAAAATTGGTGCCAATTGCTGCAGAATTTAAATTTGCTGCCATTTTTAAAATTTCGACGAGGGTAATCGATTACCCTGATTAGAGTAACCGATTACTCAGTGCAAATTTTGAAAAAAAAATTGCCCTTTTGAGTGCACTGCTGTGGTTCGACTCGATTCTTTTGCTTGTCAAAGAAGGCATGAAAATAAACACATGAACCTTGGAGTCTCTTGAATAATAATCAATTAAATCTTGGAAACTCATGATCAGATGAATTTTTGAATTATGTGCAGATCAACTTTGACTTTATCATATGAAATTCATTCGAGCTGAGGGTCTGTTTGATATCCTTGTTTCCCTTCCTGAAAAAGTTAGTAAAGGGGAAACAAACATATTTTTTTGGATTTTTATTAAAGGTTAGTAAACATAAGCAAATAAAAGCAAATAAGAAATACACGGATGCTCGGTGATCCCTGCAAGGCATAAACCCAAAGATGAGAGGGATAAAGGAACCAAAGCATGATCTTGTTTGTGGTATAAGATGCAAATGAGACGTGAATGATATGTGGAATATTAGGGGTAAAAAACTAGGGTTCAACACTGTGTTCTGAAGATTTGTCTGGCACTCTTTAAAGAAAAGAAATAAAGTTAGATGATGAAAAACTATTCAACATATTATCTTCTCTTCTTTGCCTTAAGTTCTTTGGAATGACTAATGATGAGAAACTTAGGTTTCTTGTCTGAAGGACTTTCATACTGGCTAAAGGAACTGTGATATCTATTGATAGAAGAGTAACTTCAAGAGCTTCAGAAAGATGTGTATTTCAACTAATTTTCCAAATCTGAAAGCAAGAAGAAAATTCTACCATAACCTAATAACAGATGATGTTCAATGCTTAATTGATATTAGTGCAGGATGCAGATGAAAAGAAGCATTTGTGTTCTGAAATAAAAATTAAGTATTGAGAAGCAAGAGATGTTGTTAAAGCTATCTCGTTTCAAAATATTTGATTATATGGAGTTTGTTATTTAAGGTGATATCTTAAGAAACTCCATTGCTTCTTGGTTGAGGACCATCATGGAAGTTGTTTTAAAAGACACTTCTATGAGAAATCTTAACTTATCTTTGAGCTCTGTTAGCTGTATTAAGAAAGTACTCTGATCTTCTTTATATCAATCTCTGATAGCTATAGCCATATGATTCTGAGCTTGTCAATGATTTCGAAGTCAAAAGATTTATTCCAAGATAATGAGATTATTGTCATTACTTATAACAAGATTCTGTTCATATCTCATTCTAGACTTACACTCTGGAGTGATTTATAATCTGTTGTTAGATTGAGATGTGAGGCTCAGAAGAGTCTGTTTGTACTTACATGTATGGTCTTATAGAAATATGAGTATAATAACGTATCTGCTACAAATATTAAGGAAAGAAGCATAGGCATCTTCTATAAGGTTGTTTACAACATTGATTGGGAGAAGAGCCAAAAACCTAGATTCAAGTACTGGTGGTACTGAATTTGGTGAGAGTAGTGGAATCGGTGGTCAGATAACCATTTAATTAGAATCCACTCAAAGTTATGTTCAGACTCTATTGGTCAAGTCTGAATATTGAATTGAGTCTGACCTAATAAAAAAAGGTAGTATGTTTGTTCTTGTCTGACTTATCTTTTGATTCAATAAGATATTTGTTTAGATAAATGCAAAGTTTCTGTTAGATCTCTAGAGAAGTTTTTCTTTTGAAAAAGGAGAACTTCATAAATCTTTAAGAGGAAACTCTGGTGTGTTTGTCTATATTGAATGTCTTATCAAGCAAGATGATGATCACATTTATGTAAACAGTTTTCTCACGTTTGTGTTGATATTGTTGCTTGTTAGTTGTCTAAAGAAGACAATTCAATATTTGTCTATCACTCATGACTCTTGTTTCAAGATAAAATGCTAGTTCTGAATAGAATCTTAGAGACTTGTGACTGACAGATGATATCCCTATCTTAGTCTGGGCTTACTAGACTCTGATGGTTGATAGTTTCTGAAATTTGTCAGTTTTTGAGATTCATAAGAAGATTCTTTCAGTCTGACATAGCAGTGTAAGTAAAAAATTTTCTAAAAGCTTTTATAATACTTAATATTTCATAAAGGTGAAACTTATCTGGTGGAATTGAATAATCTGCTGGATAAAGAACCTTTGGATAATGATGTTTTCTTTTTTAGTACTTGTTGTTATTATTCCCTGCCTTGTGAAACATCATTGTGTCCTTTTCTGACAAGATTCTTATTTTTTTGGAAATTCTTGTTCAGTTTCTTTTTCTTCTTCTTCTTCTTCTCTTTTTTTTCTTTTTTGTGTGCGTGATGATAAAACCAAACTTGAGATGAGTTCTTCAGTTTATTCTCCTTTGAATCAGCTGGTTGTCATCAATGAAAAGTTTGTGGATTTTGATGAGTTGCTTAAGATTGGTTTCAACTTTTGGGAGACTGTGTCTAAACAAAGATGGAGTGGCTACTTTGAGATGCTCTATGGTTTCACTTATCCAATTCTTGTCAAAGAGTTTTGGATTAATGCCTCTATTGTTGAGTTGAATTCTGAGTATGCTTTTCTGTCCAGAGTAACTGGTGTTTTTGTTACAGTAACCTCTAAAGTGATTGCAAATGTGATAAATTGTGAGGAGATTGGAGAAATTCCAGGAACTCTTGTTTGGGAACACTATCTTCCTACTTGGCGTATCTTTGTAGATCCATCTAATACATCAGTGGTTTCTAATCTTCTTCCTGATGATGTTGTTTCGAGTCAAATTCTGAATTCAAACTTACTGCCAAAGGATCAAGATTTAGACCAAGTGAACCCTATTGAAAAAGATTTGCTTCTACTTCTTAATTCAGATTTGAAGATTGATCTTCCTCAAGTTATGTTTGACCATCTGAAGAGGTCTCTTTCTTCTTTTAAAAAGGGAAAGACCTTCTTCATACCTTTTGAACGAGTTATTTCTGAATTACTTGTTCAGCAAGGGGTTAACATAAGTTCTGAGGCTATTTCATCCAAGATTTGGAGAGACAAGTTTGAAGCTATCTACGAAAGATTTTGATGTTAGATTTCCTGCTTAGTTATGCTTTGTATTGTTGTTGAAATCTTTGTATTAAGTATTTTATTAATATATTCAAAAGTTTGTTCATAATTGTGTTCAGTTTTATCTGATTATTATTTATTCGTATTGTTCATTGAGTATCTGAAATAGATGAAAGAACTCAAATGGTTGCAACTTATTTTATTACTGAAAGATGAAGCTATTACAAGACAATTAGATTTCTAGTCTAATCGATGTGTCCTAAGGAACTCTCTAGGATCACCTGACATGTCTAGATTGTCTAAAAAATCTTGCCATTTTTCCTTAGCAAACTCCAAAGCCTCCTTCCTCAGTTTGTTTCTGAGTTTGAATCCAGAAGACTTCTTTCTTTTGTGTGTCTTCACAAAAGATGTTGAAGAGGAGAGCACTTCCGAAGTTGTCTGCTTGCTTGCAGGTTCTTCAGCTGGTGTCTTGCTTTGATTTGCTTGAGTTGCTGCATTCAGTAATGCTGCCTTCCTGAAATCTCTCTTTGGAACCCAGATCTGCTTCTGCTTATACATCTTGGTGTTTTAGAGATTAAGTGATGATGAAAGGAAGCTTACTTGAGTTCTTTTATAGATGGATTGCATATATTATCTTGAGTTTAATATTATTTAAGTCATGATTAAATCAGAATTTTAATAATGACTCTTGGTAATGTAATCTAATCTATTAAGATTCTCTGAATTACTGTGAGTTTATGACTGATATGTTCTAATTGTCGCTTCTGTGTCAGTTTCACTTTTTAAGTGTACCTTCAGATTATCTAAAGTAAAATTCTGGAATGTAAATGCGTGATAAAGAAGTATTGGTCTAAAATAAAAAATTTCATTAATTAAATGAGGATTACAACTTTTTTAACAAAAAGGTGTACAAGATGATGTCTAGAATTCATCCCTAGCCATTGCATCGCGTGCCCAGCGACATCCACTGTTGCTATAGTCTACCTCTTTATCTTCTGAATCAATCACTTCTTCCTCCTCTATGTCTGGAAGAAAGCTGTAAAACCTCTTGTTTTCCCTCCTTTTCTTCTTCTTTGATCTCTTCATTCTCCTTCTCTGAGGCTTCAAGGAAGTCACTGTTGACCCTCCTTCTGAAGATTGTTCAGGTGCTGCTGAAGTGGCTTCTTTAGAAGCAAGTTGTGTTGAGAGCACAGTAACAATTGTGCAGGACTCAGAAGCAGTTCGCTTCTGAGGGGATTGGACCGGCATGCTTGTAGAGCTCTCAGTTGTGTCTGTTACGGCAGACGCCTTATGACTCTCATATGCTGACTCCATGTTCTTAGGATGGGTGATTGATGAAATTGATTTAGGAGTGAGATGTTTTTATATCAACTTATGTAGATAGCAAGCGTCCAAATTTAATCCTTGTTTAATTCTTGGAATAAGTAACGACCATTAAGACTTCAATGTGTGCACTTTACAAACCTTAATGACTCTTATTACTTTATTAATCTTCCTTCTTGGAAAGTGATATTGTAATGATGATCTGAGTTACATTTATTGGTGATAAGTTTTTCTCTTTCCTTCTTTTCCTTTTATTCTTTTTTATGTGACAAAAGGTGGAAAAATAATAATAAGTATTTAAGTGGAAACTGAACCGATTGAATACATATTGGTCATTTATTTTTTTGTTACTTGCCCAGAGCGCATTTAGACTTTATTGTACATAGGTCTGAGTATGAGCTTAAAAACCTCAGACTTAGCCTATCAGACCCAGAAGGAGCTTACAAACCTCATATTCTGGTTTTGCCAAAGAAAGTTAAAAAGGGTGACATATTTTAACTCTCTTGTACATAGTGTTAAGATAGAGCTTACAAACCTCTGACTTAGCCTACGAGACTCAGAAGAAGCTTACAAACCTCGTATCCTGGTGTTGCCAAAAGGAGTTAAAATGCAGTCATTTTGGTGTTCTTAACTAAGGAACTAAGAGGGAGCTTACAGAACTCAACCTTGGAACTTATTGACTCAGGGGGAGCTTGCAAACCTCAGACCCTGATGTTGTTAAGAAGACTAGTTTATTTTTCTTGAGAAATAGTTCTTAATGCTAGAACAAGCTCTGCTGTGAACTATCAGACTTATGGGGAGCTTACAAACCTCATACCCTGTTGTTGCAAAGAAAATTAAAAGCCCAACATTATCCTTTAAATACTTGTGTTTGTCATCATCAAAAAAGGGGAGATTGTTAGAACAAGATTTGTTCTTGATATTTTCTTTTTTAGTTTTGATGATAACAAAAGTATTAAAAGAACAATGGTTTATTTGATGTTTGTTTTATTTATGCGGGTTCTTGTTCTTGTACATAAATAATCAGAATCTGTTTATCTAAGATACACTTGGAGTTGCTTCAATGCTAGCTTCTGGTGGCAGAGTCTGAAGAACAATTTCTAAGTGTGGCTTAATGCAGAATCTGAACTGAAGGACTCAGCATTCAGACGAGTTTCTACATTTAGTAATTCTATATCAGCTTTTGGTACCATTTAGAGTTGGTGATAAAGCTATGGACTATCCATACTACTAAAAGCATGTTGTATTGTCTTATCAGCCTATCAGCTCGAGTCTACAGTATTGCAAGGCTCAAGAAAAGTCGGTATGTCCAATGGATGTCTACTCTCAATGGCTCTATTAGTACAAAACCTCTTGAAGACTCAAAGGTTAAACGTGTTGCACAATGGATTCAGAAATCTATTGTGCATCCATCTTCAACGTCTCTTGTACTTTGGAGCAGAAGCAAAGACACTTTATTAAGTAACCTTCTTAATGGCTAATTTCTGGAAAAGCTATATATATGGCTGAAGATTCAAGTCTGAATTTTTTAACAAGGATTCTTCTGTTGAAGGAGTAGCAAAATTAAACAATTATCAACTCTATGTAATAGGCAGATTTTCTATTTTAGGTTGTAAATGCAAAATCCTTACGATTTTACCCCTGTATATATTTAGAAATCTTAAATATTTTATGTCTTTGTTATGGTAATTTCCTGTACCTTTGATGATTGCATCATGTACACCTTGTTCTCTATTCTGCTAAGCCTTCAGTAATTTAGATTAAAGTCCACTGCTATGTGCTAGAGCAAAAAGTCTTGTCTCATTGGGATTCAAGCAACAAGTCTTGAGCCAAGATGCTTAAGCCACGTAAGTCTCATTGCTTAAGTGCTTGAGCTGTGAAAGTCTTATTCAGCCAGTTTGATTGAGAAAAAGTAAAGACTTAGAGATTTGGTCTAAGAAACGGTAAATCTCAGCCTAAATACTGATGAGCAGGCGGCTCAATATGAAGGTGTGAGCAATGTAAAGTCTTAGGCATGTGCTATAAGCAAAGGAAAGACTCAGCCAGAAGATAGATGAGCATGAAGCTTAGTCTGATGGTGTGAGCAAAGGAAAGTCTAAGACATGTGCTCTAAGCAAAGGGAAAGTCTCAACCAGAGAGCAGATGAGGAGGCGGCTCAGCCTGACGGTGTGAGCAAGGGGTAAGTCTTAGACATGCACTCGAAGCATGGGAAGTCTCAGACGGTTGGTCTGAGCAGTTGTAAAAGACTTATGCAGAAGCAAAAGCGATTGTAATCATGAAGTGGTTATAATGAAAAGCTCTTGTGAGGCAAGGGGACTTGACTACTCTCAATTAGGGGAGGAACCAGTATAAATCTTTGTGTCTTCTACTGTTATTTTATTGACTTCTTCTGTATCCGCTGCCAAACGAATTAACTTAGAATATGATCATCAGTTCTGATTCTGAAACTCTAATCAGAAGCTAAATAATAAAAAATGTGAAACACAATTCAACCCCCCTTCTTGTGTACTTTCACACCTTCAAGGAGGTCCAGCCATTTGGATCGGCTGCTGTCAGTGATACACTTAGGGTTAGGAAGGCCAAGAAGAAGAAAAAGAAGAAGCTGAAAAAGAAGAAGAAGAAGAAGAAGAAGAAAAAGGTGCCCATGAAGATTTGTTACTATGATTCTGACGAGGGTAGTGAGGATAAAGTCATAGATTCTAAGGATGGCAATGGGCAAGGTTTGGGCAGGGTACTATAGTACTCATCCTCATACCCACGATTTGAAAAAATCCCCATACATGAGCTCATACCCACTTGGTGCGCCACAATTAGCCCTCGTACCCGTACTTTATGGGTATGTAAATATTCATACTTGTGCCTGTTATCTGCATTCCTATTAAAAATAAATAGATCAAATATAAAATATCATATAATTTTAAGTTTTTTAAAACATTAAAAAGTTTTTGAACAATTTATTGTTGAAATAAACAAACACTTATATTAAATACCTAATGGTTTAGCATTGATATACTTTTTAAAATTGATATACATACATTTTTATATAAGATTATAAATTAAAATATATAAATATAAATAAAAATAAATAAATATATATTGTGCGGGTATGGGGCGGGGTGGGTACCAAGGTGCCCATACTCGTACCCATACCCACTTATATTTGTAGGTAACTGCCCGAGCCCATGTACGTACCCATTTTTGTGGGTTTTTACCCTACCCGTCGTGTGTAATTTTGAGTGTACCCATTGGGGATAGTCAAATTGCCATCCCCAATAGATTATGAAGATTCCTTTGCTTCTAGGGCTTATTTTTCCGACATTGACAATATTTAATGAAATAATTTATGTACTCTGCCCTCTTGGCCCTCTTAATGAAATTTTTTATTATTGTTATATATACTCTTTCATTTATATCACTATATATTATTGTTTTACAAAAAAAATATTACAATCTAACAAAAATAAAAACAACAATCGCAACAATAATGAAAAATAAATGTAACAATAGTTAATACCTCTCTAACAATTGGGTTCATAAATAAATACAAAAATTGTGAGAGATTTAACCATGGTTTGACTATAGAACCATTGTTAAAGTTTAAAATTATATCACAGTTTATAGTTATAACCATGATGAAAAGTGATATATTATATCACGGTGTTTCTTTCTAACCGTGATGAAATGTTATATTTTTTTACTATATAAGTGAAAGTATCTATCGTTCAGTACATAACAATCGTTTCTCTCAAATGAAAACCCTAACATATTTTACTCTTCTCTCTCATAACATAACCCTAACATCCATGTCACTCTTTAAACTTTCTTAAACCTTCATATTCGCCTCACCAATCCCTATGATACTCTTTAATCATATTTCATATTCGTTCATAAAACTTATGTTTCGATTTCGTTTACATTTCTTGTTAAAAATAGTTTCTCGTTTTTTATTTGGTGAATGTTATCATTTTTTCAGATTCATCTTCACCACCTTAACAAAGCGTATACTTTGGCTATGATACATATGGTTTGTGTAGTTATGAAGAAAACTACAAGAAGTATGAAGTTATTGTGTTAACTTCATTCACCATGTACTTCTTCTTCATAGCTTCATAAACTAGATGAAAATCATAATTTGTTCCAGATCCACGAGTAGTTTAAAAAAATGTACGTTTTTTAAACATTACATAATATCTTATGTTGTTGTATGTTGTTATTGTTGTCCTTGAACCTTATTTTGTTGTATGTCGTTGTGTTGATAAATGTTGTTGTATGTTGTTGTTGTTGATTAATGTTTTAAGAATTTAAAGAACAAAACATTGCTAAGTCACAAGAAAGAAGCTTCTTGTGACTTAGCAATGTTTAGTTCTTTATAAAGTTCTCAAAACATTACATAATATCTTGTGTTGTTGAATGATGTTGTATGAAGTTGAGTTTATCATATGTTGTGTAGATTGTTTGTTTCACTAACCCTTCACTGAAAATTAATTTCATTTAAATTGACATAGAAACTTATAATCTAAAAATTTAGTTGTATTTGAAAGCCAACTTATATCAATCAATGTTTTCTGAATTGCATCTGTCTCATCGTTCATCTCAGTCTGTTTAACTTATAGAATGTGGGTCAATGATCTGAGTCCTACAACACATCCATATCTTCTCTTATAGTTTAATTTGAATAACAACAATTTATTGATATTATTCAAATTAAACTAGAATAGAAGGAATTGATGTGATGAAGGACTTAGACCATTGAACCACATTCTATATACTAAACATCGTGAGATGAACGATGAGACGGATGCAATTCGGAAAACAATGGCTTGTTTAAGTTGGATTTCAAGAATTGTTTAATTTTCAGATTATATACTTCATCAATTTAAATGGTTCTATGTTGTTGTGGGGTTTATTGAAATACAAGCAATCTACATATTATATAATAAACCCTAGGTACTTTCAAAAACAGTTATTTATAATAACCATTATAAAATGTTATTTGCCTAAAGGTATATACCATCACGGTTAGGTAAAGAAACCGTGATCATATATAGCTTGCTTTCAGGTTTTCTACACCGGCTATAAGAATGTGATTGTAAGTAACGCATATACAACCACGCCCTACGTAACAATGGCAGATCACGCGTGATGTTATCCCTTTACCAACCGTTGGTGTATATGTTTTCCGTAGTAGTGCATAGTTTACATTTTCACAAACATTATCGATGTTGTTTTACTATCCATTTATGTGTTCTTATCGATAGATCTACAACCTGAAAAAATAAAAGAAATGAAAAACTGTTAAGAACGTGAAAAAGAAAAAACAAAAGTTTATTTTCAAACTTAGAATATGAAGAAAAAAATGAAAAAGAAAAAGAAATCATAAAAGTGTAATAAATTGATGAAGATACAAATGTGATATATGAATGGATGAAAAAAAGATTGAAAATGAACGAGAGAGAGAGAGAGAGAGAGAGAGAGAGAGAGAGAGAGAGAGAGAGAGAGAGAGAGAGAGAGAGAGAGAGAGAGAGAGAGAGAGAGAGAGAGAGAGAGAGAGAGAGAGAGAGATAAAAAATAAGAGATACACTAAGTTTACAAATGAGAGAGAAGAAATAGACATTTTCTTAAGATGAAGTCATTGCCACAATTAAATAATAAAATCTATATAAAATTGAGAAAAGACAATAAATTGGTAAAATTAAATAGGTGTTGGCAAAAGGACATGGGGTAGGAATGTCTTTTCGAGAACATTCTATTTTCTTATATTATAGATAAATTATAGATATCTCATAGTAAAGCTCACTTTTTTTTTAGTTTTTTTTAAATAATTTTTATAATTTATATATTTTAACTATTTAACATATAATAATAAAAGTTTTGACAATAATAAAAGTTAAAATATAATAAAATTAATTAGATAAAATTTAATTTGTTTAACACGACTTAACATGGTCATTTAATTAACAATATTAATTTTAAACATTAAATATTTGTATCAAAATAAAATAATTTTCATAAAATATTAATATAAAAGATTAAGATGGATTACACCCATGCAGGACACAAGGAACCCATGGATTACTCCCTTTTTCATGTTTTTTAATGTTTTGTTGACTTCATTAATGTAATGTTAAGCACATTACAATCTATATCTATCTAATAGTGTACTGTTATATTTTGTATTAATATGCAATGATACATTGACTTGAGAAACTAGCTACTCTATGATTATTTTTTCACAAAAACTTGCACCCAGTTGGATTTGGTCATCCTCCTATACTCAAGGTTTAAAAGCAGTGTTGTATTAAACGTAAGCTTTCAAATATTTGTGAATAACTTAACAGTGTGCTCTTCTGACTTATATTAGTCACAATTCCATTATATGTTTCTAAACTTAGTATATTTGTAGGAAGAATCAACAAATTAACCAGTTCATATATTATTTTACAACATTCTCAAAATTATATCACTTAATATGAACATACAAACTTGATTATGAATCTAAGAGATTATAAGAACCTTCTATTTTTGACAAAAAGGCCAGACAGTTTATGTTTGATTACAACAAATGTAAATTCATGTCACTAATAATTATCAACTGGCTCATTACAAACAAACAATTAACATCTTTATTGTATATTGCAAATACAAATTTGTTGATTTCCATCATCCTCACACATCAAATTTGCAGGTTTCCTCATCCACTCAAGGCTTCATATAACAATTACTACATAATATTAATAACTTAATTCATACACGATTTTTTTTCATCATCCACTTAAGACAGATGTTTTGCATGTTTCCTTATGCACTTAAGACCATTTCATAATACATGATTTTTTTTCACTTCTACACTTCTTGAAACAATTACTACATAATATCAATAACTTGATTCATACAGTACATGAAAACGTTGTGATCCAACCACTATGCTTTATGTAATCCATATTGACACTCTATCATTTATAATATTCTTATTTAACAACCTATGACACGAACCTTTAAGTCACAACACAATCTACTTTGAGATACCACTTGGTTTTTGTGCAACATTCTGACTTTGTATTACAGGTTATCATCAGCAAACCATAAGGAGACACCTAGTCAGACTCATGATTTATTGAGATTACATGCTTGCACTGGTCAACTTAACATTTAATGCAACATGTTACTCCCTCCGTCCCACAATGAGTGACCCAGTTGACTTTTCACACAGATTAAGAAAAAAAAAATAAATGAAAGAGAGAGAATGATATTTTTACTAAAGTACCCTTATGATGTATTGGGAATGATGAAAGTAATATTAATTAGAGGGTAAAATAGGAAAAATTGCATTGGAAATTGAAATGGGTCATATATTTTGGGACACCCATTTTATTCCAAATGGGTCACTCATTGTGGGACGGAGGGAGTATATGTTTTCTCATTTCAAATCCTGCAGTCAGTTTTTGCACGAATTTAGGCATTTCTGTATATAAGGTGGATCATCTTTTTCCCTACCATAAGCTATCTATACAGTTTATGCTAGGCTTATTGCAGTATGTTTTTTTATTTGTGTTCGAGGCTATGAGGGAAATATACTATTCTAATGATAGATTTCATAAAGCACTAGTGAATTTGATGTTTGGCATGCCTAACTTACTTGCAGTACATGTTTTCATAGTACCCTCCTATGAAATAGACACAGTAAATAAACAATGTAAATTGAGTATCTCATGGACTACCAGATCTCAAAGTATCCCAATGAACTAACTAAACTAAATAATTTAATTCTAACTAACTGTTATGATAAGGGTCACATTAAAATAATTCAATTTATGCAGAGTCTGTTATTTCAGGGGTTGTATTGATAATATTATTAACTATCAGTTCACAATTTGGTTCTCAAAGATTGCTAAAATACCACAACATATATAGTTTTTCAAACCTCTTTTCGAGCCACTATGCATTACCACTTCTTTCTATCTAATGTTTGGATATTTATACCCTCCACAATACTGAAATGCGACTTTCAAGATGGATTACCTGCAAAAGTCTTGCTGGATTACTAAGCATTACCACTTCTTGCCATCCTTTTGTAACATTTTTTTTAAGACGTGTTGATTTTACACTAATATTTTGATCATAATTATGATATTATTTATATGTTGGAAATTTTGGAGAAACTTTTCTTAAATGCAATGCAATTTATTTTTCTTTGAATTTCTATTTCATTGGTCTTGGTTATGCTTTCTCTATTCATTTGAGTATTTTACAAAAAAGTTGATCTCTATTATTATAAATTAATTTTACCCGTGCTCCCGCACAGGTATTTTGTTGGAAATTAATATAAACCAATTGAATCGAGACTCGAATCGTGAACGAAATCACTTTCCTTAAAAGTATTTCAAGCATTCTCTTGTATGTTTTAGAATTGGAACACATGAATATCTAGGATAATTCAGCCTTATATCAAATTTTCGCAAGACCCAAGAAAACTCGATTATGTAGCGAAGAGTGTCTGGAATTTTGTACAAGAGGATATTTGGTTTGTGATGTGTTTTTCTGAATTTCAAAATGGAGTATTTATAAGCCATGTATGTGTTATTTCACAAGGTTACGACCCTTGATGAAACAACACCTTTTAACCAAAAGTTGTCATGTTTCCAACCATTGCCTATGTCCATTCTGCAACAACCCTTCACGAAATGTTGCTTATTTTCGAATTCAAAAATTAATATTCACTTGAATATTTTCTTGTCATTTTCGGAACACACTCAATATTATTAATTATTAATAATTTACAACAATCCCCCTCTTGTTATAATAATGACATGACAAATTCCAAAAAAAGAGAAACAAAGAATGTTAATACAGTTAGGTATCTTTCGATTTAAAACTTAACCTTAGTAAAGACAACGCAAAGTCTAATCGGATGTTAGGTAGCAATGCTTTTAAACCATTAATCCATGTGAATAGATCGGCGTTACCTTACACACATTCTTTAAGGATTCTTCGCCTACATTTCTTGCCTAGCACTTATTTATGGCCATATGCTTTCCTGTTTCATGAATTTTTCATGAGAGAAACTCCAACTCTCACTTTGAGACGGAACCATCTCGAAATTCACATAGGTGAAGTTCATATTGTATCCTTTTCCATGAGACGCATACCCTCGTTATTGAACTTCATTAAAAGTTTAAATAAAACTCAACCCTCATTTTAAAGTTCAACATTATCACAAAATGTTCGACAAACATCCAAATCAATGACTTGTTACCCATTGAATCTTGAGGTTAATGTTCTACTAACGTAAGATTGGGTTACCGCCGCTGTCGGAACTCTTACTCAAGGAGTTTCAACCCCATGCCTCTCGAGGTTGTTTTTTACTAAGCCTCTAGCTAATGGCTTGGTGAATGGCTTAAGAAAATTATAGCTCGATCGTATATGTGTGAATGATTACATCCTTAATCAATTTTTCTCACGAAAGAATGTCTAAGTCCTACTTGCCTAGACTTTCTGTTATACAATTTTTGTATGCTCAAGTTAAAGTGGTTTGACTACCGCAATGTATCAACACCTTTGAAACATTTTCTTTAGCCAATGGAACTTCCAACAGAGGGTCCCTCAACCATTCAACTTCTTCACTAGCGGAAGAAAGAGCCTAGAACTCTGATTCTATGGTTGACAAAGTGATCCACATTTATTTTATGCTCTTCCAAGAAATTGCACCATCGACTAGTGTAAATATCCACCAAAATGCATATTTATGATATTCAACACTCGATATCTAACTCACATTGGTATATCCTTCTAATATGGTAGGAAATCTACCATAATAGAGATCAAGAATTTTTGTTTTTTTTTCATAAGATAGCTGGAAATCCTAATGATGGCCTTCCAGTGCTCACTATTTGGATTGCTAGTAAAATCTACTCATTTTACTAATTTCAAATGCTATCTCGGTTCTAGTATATTGCATACACTTGCATATTCCAATTGAGCCGCAAATCCTCTATCATTCTTTTGAAATTTGACACTATAATCAAATAGAGTGGTCACATCATTAAAGCATAAGTGTTTGAACTTATCAAGCAATTTCTCAACATAGTGTGTTTGACTAAGTTCATAACTCCCATTATTTTGCTTTACTTTGATCCACTAAAGTGTGTCCACTAGTCCAAGATCATTCATCTTGAATGTGGAAGTTAGAAACCTCTTTGTTTCTAAAATTATATTCATCTCGTTGCTAATGATCAATCATATAAACAACATGGATACAAATGAATATCACAATATTCTCACAAAACTTTGTGTACAAATACGTGTAACAAGAATTAGATGAAGAAGGTTTTTAGATAATCATGCATGATGATGCAAGAAGATTTTTAGATGAAGTGAGGGATGAAATTATGAGCAATTTAAAGTAGTATAATATAAATTGCAATGAGTACCTTAGTTACTTGTCTCAAATCTTCACTTGAATTTCTATGTTGAACCTTCTTGATCGACTTCATCATTGATGTGTATGACACTTTTGATCCTTTCTTCTTTGATAATCATTGTCTTCATCAAAACTGAACTTGATATAGGATATATTATTCACAATCTCCCCTTTTGATGACGACAAACTCTTTGACTTTGTTTTTTTATAATAATTGAAAAGTTTCCATTTAAGTTATGTGTCTCCCCTTAATTGGTGAATCTTACAATGATAGAGTCAAATATTTTGATGTTACTATTTTGGTGCATGTTTTAATCCACACAAGGATTTGACAAGTTTGCACGCCTTTTGTTCATTGTCAAGAAGCACACAACCTTTTGGTTTCTCCTTGTAAATCTCCTCATCGAGATCTTCATTTAGTAATTCCGTTTTGACATTCATTTGATGAACTATAAGTTCATGCAAAGAAACTAATGCAAATAATACTTCTAATTGCCATCGTCCTTACTAGTGGTGCATATGTGTTGAAATAATCCACACATTTCTTTTGTCTAAAAGCCTTGGCTACAATTATATCATTGTAGGTGTTTAGTGTATCGTCACTATGATACTTCCTTCGAAACACCCACTTGCATCCAATAGGTCTTGATCCTTTAGGTAGATCGGCAAGTTCTCAAATATTGTTTGATGTTGCTGAATCCATTTCGTCTTGGATATCATCCTATCAAAAGAGGAGTCCTTTGAAGATAATGCTTCCTTATAAGTCTTAGGATCGTCTTCCACTTGAATAATGGGAACCTTATGAACAAAATTCTCACTATATCCTTCTACCAGATAAAAGAAATAAATCGACTATCGATTTTGTTTGGTCCTTGATCCTATCGATTTTGTTTAGTCCTTGATCCTTAGTCTTTCGGACTCTCTTTCTTATTCTAAGTTTGGGTTGTTTTCAACAATCTATGAAGAATCTTCCTCACGAGATTCTGTATTAGTGACGAACTTTTGATTTGTGTTTCAACAATCCGTAGAAAATCTTCCTCATGAAGTTCTTTATTTGTGAGATTATCGATTCCTTATCATCCGTGATAAGCTTCTCCAGATTCCTCATCTCAAAATTCAATGACTACATTATAGTATGTCTTATAATAACAAATTTAGAGGTCTATATAAATCATATTCATCTTTAGATAATTTTCATGTCTTATAATAACAAATTTCATTGAACTCAAACAATTCTATAATTCAATTCATAATTTAATAATTAACAAATCTAAACATTAAAATATTAAAATAAATCTATTTTTATTTATCCTTCTATATGATAAAATAAAATAAATCCACATAAAAGTCAATTAACTTCCAATAATAGACACAATTATGTACTATAAACATTCATTACCACATCGAATATCCAAATATGATATTAGCCATTGGACAGACAAAATTAATTAAACAATTCAGTTACTTTACAATATATATTTAGAATATATTTCATTTTCATTTTTATACTGCACTATTTATGACATTGTATATCACCATGATAAAATTTCATTATTTAATTATAATATATATATTCTGCACCTCATACATACATAAACGGATTACTATGTTTTATATTTTATTTTGACATTAAATCATTCAAATGCCAGAATCATGATGCATACATTCCGGTAAAACAATTTAATTCTGAATCTTTATGATACAGTAGATAAACTTTGTAACTTATGATATACTTCATTTTCTCATTAAGTGCCTTTATCTTATGCACTATGTACCTATAAATTGGAAAACTACTTTTCTTTTAACGTTAGAAAATACATTAAATATCTAGTGTATATGATTCGCCAAAATGAAGGTTTCAAAATCCTTTAACGTTATAAATATTGAATTTATGTATCATAACCATAATCATTTCTGAAGAGAAACATGTAACAAAAGAATTATCTTAATATACAGTCAAACTTAAATATCAACTTCGTACACCACACAAATGCCATGGAAATATATGTTACTGAACCCATATCAATTATCAATGCAAACAAAACTCAAGTTTTATGAAAATAATTACAGAACCATATATATTTTAAGGGGGGAATTTTGTTACCCATCACAAAAAATTGGGTAGTCTACCTTTAACCAAATCATTAATGCTATATCATTTTATTATACTTAATTATTTATTTAATGATTTAAATTTTGTAGATTTCCAATGCAATGTAACCTAATTTACTCTATGGATAACTCTACTAAACTTTTTGAAATGGGTAGATAAGAATTCACTATATTTTAATGTCACATAATCATTGGAAAAACATAATATTAATAATATTGCTCTAATATCAAATGTAAAAATAATTTTATTTATGATCTTGAAATTATGATTTTCGCAATTCTATAAATTTTTACGGAAGAGTAACAAAACGTTCCCGGATCAATGATGTTCATTCTTGTTAGATTCTTGATTTTGGATTTGATTTTTTTTTTCATTCTTTCATTTGATACTTGAAACGGAATACTCGGTTACCATTATTTAAAATACTTTTAAGATTGTTGGAAATTAATATAAACCGAATTGATCGCGAATCGTAAACGAAATTACTTTCCTTAAAAGAATTTCAAACACTCTCTTATATGTCTTAGAGTTGAAACGCATGAATAATCAGGATAATTCAGCCTTATATCGAATTTTCGCAAGACCCAAGAAAACTCGATTATTTAGCGAAGAGTGTCTGGAATTTTGTACAAGAGGATATTTGATTTGTGATGTGTTTTTCTAAATTCCAAAATTGAGTATTTATAGGTCATGTGTTAGAAATTTAATTAACCGAATGGATCAAGGCTAGAATCGTGAACGAAATCACTTTCCTTAAAAGTATTTCAAGCACTATCAAATGTCTTAGAGTTGGAACGCAGAAATACTCAGGATAATTCAACCTTATATCGAATTTGCGCAAGACCGACGAAAACTCGATTATGTAGCGAAGAGTGTCTGAAATTTTGTACAAGAGGATATTTGATTTGTGATGTAATTTCTTAATTCCAAATGGGATATTTATAGGCCATGCATGTGTTGTTTCACAAGGTTGCGATCCTTGATGAAACAACACTTTTTCAGCATAAGATTGCAATGGTTCGCCTATAGTTACATTATGTCCCACTTCATGAAGTGTTGTATATTTTGAATTCGAAATTCAAACTTTCAGTAGCCCGAGACAAATTTAACGACAACTTCCACTGGTGGATGTTTAGTGCAACAACTAACCAAAATTCCTTCAGACAGATTTGAAGGCAAATTTCACTGATGGATGTTTAGTGCAAAACTGACCAAAATTCCTTCAGACAGATTTGAAGGTAATTTTCACTTTTGTCTATGGCGCACTTTTATCCTCTTTAACTTTGTCATATTTGAACACACCCATGGACATTAATTGTTCATTACTTCCCAACAATCCCCCACTTGTTCTAATAATGACAAGTCTAATTCAAGAAAATGAAGTATAAAGAATGTTAATACAGTTAGGTATCTTTCGATTTAAAACTTAACCTTAGTAAAGACAACGCAAAGTCTCATTCCGAATGTTAGGTAGCAATGCTTTTAAACCATTAATCCATGTGAATAGACCGGCGTTACCTCACACACATTCTTTAAGGGTTCTTCGCCTACATTTCTCGCCTAGCCCTTATTTATGGCCATATGCTTTCCTATTTCATGAAATTTTCATGAGAGAAACTCCAACTCTCATTTTGAGACGACACCATCTTGAAATTCACATAGGTGAAGTTCATATTGTATCCTTTTCCATGAGACACGTACCTTCGGTATTGAACTTCATTAAGAGTTTAGATGAAAACTCAACCCTCATTTTAAAGGTTAACATTATCACGAAATGTTCGACAAACATCCAAATCAACGACTTATTGTTACCCATTGAATCTTGAGGTTAATGTTGTACTAACGTAAGATTGGGTTGTCGCCACTGTCGGAACTCTTACTCAAGGAGTTTCAACCCCATATCTCTCGAGGTTGTTTTTACTAAGTCTCTAGCTAGTGGCTTAGTAAATGGATCAAGAAAATTATAGCTCGATCGTATATATGTGAATGATTAAATCCTTAATCAATTTTTCCATGAAATAATGTCTAAGTTTTACTTTCCTAGACGTTCTGTTATGCTATTTTTTTGTATGCTCTAGTTAAAGTGGGTTGACTACCGCGATGTATCAACACCTTTGAAACTTTGTCTTTAGTCAATGGAACTTCCAACAGAAGGTCCCTCAACCATTCAACTTCTTCACAAGCAAAAACAAGAGCCCCAAACTCCGATTGTATGGTATAGAGAGTTATCCACATTTGTTTCTTATTCTTCAAAGAAATTGCACCCTCTTCTAGTGTAAATATCCACCCAAATGCATATTTTTGATATTCAATACTCGATATCCAACTTGCATCAGTATATCCTTCTAATATGGCATGAAATATACCATAATGGAGACCAAGCTTTTTCTTTTTCATAAGATATCTGAAATTTTCTAATGATGGCCTTCTAGTGTTCACCATTTTGATTACTAGTAAAATCTAATATTTTACTAATTGCAAATGCTATGTTGGTTCAAGTACATTGCATGCACTTGCATATTCCAATTAAGTCACAACTCTTCCATCATTCTCTTGAAGTTTGACACTTGGATCAAATGAAGTGGCCACTTCCTTAAAGCACAAGTGTTTGAACTTATCAAGCACTTTCTCAACATAGTGTGTTTGACTAAGTTCATAACCCCCACTATCTCGCTTTAATTTGATCCCCAAAAGTGTGTCAACTAGTCCAAGATCATTCATCTTGAATGTGGAAGTTAGAAACCTCTTTGTTTCTAAAATTCTATTCATCCCGTTGCTAATGATCAATCATATAATCAACATGGAGACAAATGAATATCACAATATTCTCACACAACTTTGTGTACAAACACTTGTAACAAGAATCAGAAGAATAATATTTTTACATACTCATGCATGATGATGCAAGAAGGTTTTAGATGAAGTGAAAGATAAAATTATGAGTAATTTAAAGTAGTATAGTATAAATTACAATGAGCACCTTATTTATGTTCACCTGTCTCAAATCTTCACTTGAATTTATATGCTAAACCTTTTTTATCAACTTCATCATTGAATTGCATGACACTTTTGGACCTTTTCTTCTTTGATAATCTTTGTCTTCGTCAAAATAGAACTAGATATAAGATGTATTTGTCACAATCTCCCCTTTTCGATGATGACAAAATCTTTTAATTCTTGTTATGAAAATGATTAAAGAGTCTCCCCCTAATTTGTGTGTCTCCCCTTTAATTTATGAATTTTACAATTACAAAGTCCAACTTTTGATGTCATTTGTCAAACTTGCACACCTTTTGTTCATTTCCACATAACCTTCTATTTCTTCCATGTAAATATCCTCATCCAGATCTCTATTTTGTAATGTGATTTTGACATCCATTTGATGAACTATAAGGTCATGTAAATAATACTTTAATTGTAGCCATCCTTGCTATCGGTGCATATGTGATGAAATAATCAATGTAACACCCTTATAAACCCCGCGCAATAAATATAAACAATTCAGAGTAAATATGTCTTTCACAAAAGGGTGTCATATTTAATTTCAAAACTTCATACAACACCTGTCATGCTCATTAACACTAAAATAATTCATGTTTTTCAAAACTTCACTTAGCATGTAGCAGCGGATTCAAGTTAATCATAATTGACGTAATGAAAGTTTCATGCTCATCACATTCCTAATCAATACTTAGGCATGAAAGCCAAAACTTCATACAATTCTAATAAACATAAAAGCATAAAGTAGATTACATAATGTATCTCTCAAACATAAGCCGAAATGATCCCAGTGTTACATGATCAGAGCATTGACTCGGCCCAACATAAATAAAGAAACTAATCAGCTACTCCAACGGCTACCTCGCGCTACGAACAACTCTACTCCTCGATACCTTAGCGATGTCGTACAAAACATCATTCCAACAGAAGGGTGAGAATCCACATAATTATCAAAATCATAAGATAATAATTAATTTAAAGGCATACAAACATAAGTATAATCCTTCTCACACTTCAAAGTTTCATCAACAAAGTATTACTCAATTAACCATACAATTCACAATTTCAACAATTCAACAAGTCACATACATACACATACTTCCATATAACAAACATACATGTAATGTGACTCGATACAAGACTCAATGCAACTCATGTCATGTGGTACCAACACTTGTTATTATTTTTCGGTTTTTACACTTAAATCGGGTCTGTTCCCTAGACCAATAACAAACAAAAGCCCGTTCCCTAAATTTTCAAACCCCGCTCTAGGTTTGGGACAAGTCACTAGCTCCCACAGAACTAGCAAACATAGCCTCTTGATACAAATGATGCGTATGCAATCAACAATCATATGCAATTAAGATCATTCCTTAATCTTAATATCATGCATCTCTAATAATTCATCACACTTGAATTACCACACAATTGTACACACAAACACATTTTCATAATCAAGACATTCATACTTCAAACATCATCACCACAATTAGCAAGTAACACGCAAGTATCAACTCGATTCAATCACTACTCACAAAACACACGATACCGATTAAATAAAGAATAATTAATCCATCACCAATATTTGAATCCAATATTCAAATAAATTTCACTATTCGATAAATAATCAATATTTAAATAAATTATTATTATTTAAATAAATTATCCATATTTAATAAATAACTAATAATTAAATAAACAATCAATTTCCAAATAAATAATTAGTATTTAAATATATAACCCATATTTAAAATTAAATAACCAATATTTTAATTAAATAATCAATATTTAATAAATAATATATAATTAAATAAATAATCAATTTTTTTAAATTAAATAATCAATATTTTAATTAAATAATTAACATTTAATAAAATATTTAGTCTTTTAGTAAAACTCTAATTCATAATACATTTACTACCGCTACAGGGCCAAGGAAAAGAAATGAATTGCTCTTATTCATTTTCGCTACAGTACTCCCATGTATATGTATGTCATGGTGCACGGAACCTCACAGTCAGCTCTATGAATCATCCTTGGCGCTACAGTGGAATATATATATATATATATATATATATATATATATATATATATATAACGTATCATATGAGAATGTCATTTTTATATGAGAACATGAGAATAAATCAGAACTATTAGATTTTAAAATAAATTGTGGAAATTATGTGTCTGTTTTTTTTCTCTCTCCTTCATCATTTATTTTAATAATGGAGGAGAGAGAAAAACAAAAATCACACATAATCTACACCAATTATTTTAAAATCTAATGATTCAGATTCATTCTCATGTTCTCACATAAAAATAACATTCTCATAGAATATGAACCATATATATATATATATATCACGCTACACTAAGGTAAGGGATAAAGAATATGTGCCACATTCCATTGCCTTAACATTATGCATGTGTAGTACTGCTATTTGAAATGGGCCACCTAATATATATATATATATATATATATATATATATATATATATATATATATATATATATGGGTTATGCTAATGCACACTCATGTAGGTGTGTATTAGAAACATACACCTTAGTGTATTTTTGTGTGAGACCTATTAATTTTAGGTGAGACCCATATTAAAAAGATGAAGAAAAAAAATAGAAATAAAATAGATGTAGTGTATTTTTGTATGGGGCCCACCAATTTTTTGTGTATGTTAGCATTTTCATATATATATATATATATATATATATATATAAATGTTGTAGCATTCTAAAAAGTAGGAGGATTGCTATTTGAAATTAATTATCTCACTTTCCCTATTAAGTACATGCGCAGCAATAAATATCATCCAATGCTACTACTACTCCGTCCCATATTATAAGAAAAAATTATTTTTTAGATACATTGAATAATTAATGTATCTGGTCTATATATTGATCAGATACATTAATTATTTAATGTATCTAAAAAATAATTTTTACTTATAATATAGGACGCAGGATATAGTTAGCAATTGCTACACTCATTCACTAGCATAAAAGACTACTCTTTCTTCTATCAAAAGTACTCCCTGCGCTACAGTAATAATGTGGCTATCACTTCAATTGCCAAATCAACTTACTATCAAAGATTGGAACATGCTTAAGCATGCCCAAATCTACCATTTCATTCATTTTCACTTTACACTATTATTGAGCCCTTTATTGTAATTGACTAACTAATAATTCATCATCCAATCAAAATCATCCTTATTGCCAAGTGGCAGTAATTTTTTGAAAATTTCCTACCCTTTCCCTCTTTCTCTCACGTTCTCTCTCTTTCTCTCACGTTCTCTCTCTTTCTTGTCTCCCTCTTTCATCGTCTTTCTCTCTTCCTTCTTCCCTCACTATCTATCTCTTTTCTCGTCTCCTTACCTTCCCTTTTTCCCCATCTTCTTTCTGCCTTCTTCCCTCACTGATGCGCTGCCAAGAGTTATGGAGAATGATTGTTCTGGTGTTCATTGAAATTTTGGTTTGCATATATCCAAGGTATGTTTTTCGATATCATTTTCAATCTTTTATTTTGACTATAAATCTGTGTTTTTTCACCCAGCCTAAGGATATCTGAATCCCGTTTAGGGTTTGGGAAAAATGTTGATTTTTGTGAGAGTTTTTTATTTGAAAAGTACGGCATCTGCAAGGGTTTTGTGAGAGTTTCTTATCTGAATCCGGTTTAGGGTTTGAAAAAGGTATCTGACCCTGATATTGCTCATTTTTTTTATATGCATAGAGGTTAATGTCAAGAAGAATATTGTTTTTACTGTTTCTTCAGACAAAGGTCTTTGTGGTGGAATCAACTCCACCTCTGTAAAGATACGCAGACTATTGAGCAAGTTGAATTCTGGTAAGTTTTGTACTTTGTTGTGTGTGTATTGTTATGATTGCAATTAGTTTAACATTTGATAGTCATTATTTTATTATTAATCCTTTTGTGCCTCTGACTATATTTTCTCTTTAATTGGATGCACTGTGTGTGTTGGGTGGCTAATTTTGTGGATATGAAGAGAAACCTGCAGCATCTTGTAAGTAGTAGCTTTAACTTTTGCTGGCCCTTGATAGATTCTCTTTTACTATTAATATTGTTGTTGTTCTCTTTCTTTTTATTAGGTGATCCACATATATTCTCTCTTTCCCTACTATATGGAGAGTTTCGGTTACCTTATCCTAAACTCTCAACATAATTAAACATTGATCTGATACTGCAGGTATAAATGAGTTGGAAACTGCATTATCTACCTACAAAATGATTTATGCTGATGCTCCTGGCCAAGTAATTTGGTCTGTGGCTGAAAATTATCGTTTTGAACCAGCCTTAGTTGAGGTATTTTTGTTTCTGTTTTAACATTTTAACCTATGAATCTGGCTGTCCATTCACATAGTTTTTATTTTTTTTATTTTTTGGCAGGGCAAGAAGCTAATTGCTGACATTGGGAAAATGATGAGTGTCTAAGTTATTGTAGAAGGATCAATGAACAGTTCAAACCCATACTTATCAAGTTCTTGGAGGCGCAGTTTCACTGTATGTATGAAACGATGTCCAGAATTTGAAGCTTAGTGATTCTTGGAGGCGCAGTGATGCTGTTGTAAAGATTTGTTAAATGTTTATTGCGCCATATGTAATTTATAAGTTTGTGGTGTGGTTTCAGGTGATTTATAACAGGGACACTGACAAGAGTCGTGGATTTGGTCTTTGTATATTTTTCATCTTGACATTTGATGATTTGATTATCTACTTGCTAATGTATCTTTTTATGTCTTAGATCAGGACCTCCATGCAATTTTATGAGTTTTTTTGTTTAATACATATTTTTCTGCATAACAGAATGAAAACCAAGTCTTTGAAATTTTTCTTCTGTCACTTTGTTTGAGTATGGAAGCCTTTTTACATGAACAAAAGTGTTCTGGTTTTTCTCCTTTTCCCAAACAAATGAATGTAGAAAAATTGCATGAAGCAATCCATGTATTATTAATATTTCTTCTCTACTTGTGTGCTTTTTGTAGTTTACTTGAATCTAATTCATTCTTTGTGTGACAGGAACTAGATGGAAGACCGTTGACTATTGATAAAGCCGCTCGAAGAGGATCACCAAGTGGAGATGAATTTGAGTAGAGATGAATTTGATATTCGAAAACAAAATAATACCTGTATGAGCAAAAAACTGGTCATGAAATGCTTGTATATTTTTACAAGCAGATGTAGTAAGCAAAGGCAAGCTGTTCTTCACATCAAAGAAATAAGTTCCATTGATTGATAAATACTTTTGGCGAAAGCAAGAGAACTTATCACCAGCTTCCCGTTGAAAATCAGACAGAAGAGGTAAATTTCTAATCCAAATGTCCTCTGCGGTTTGTGTACCAGAACGTGCTAACTTCAATGCAGAGCTTTTTGTTGCCAAAAAAGCTGGATTAAAATAAGTCACAAGTAACATGCAAGAGTTTAAGACTAGGAATTGTTTATTTTAATCACAGTCACACATAATAATTGCATCAATTTGAGCATGGCCATCAGTACTTTACAAAACATGTGAGTCATATCTCTATTCGATACAAAATTTGATACAATCGATACAAATCTCAATTGTTTATCCATTTTATACATGACTTCACACCATCTGTTTGTCATTTTCTAGCTATTATTTTCATTGTTATTTCTTAATCAAATTAATTATTCTTTTAGATGGGAGGAAGAAATACTGTACTTTTTGATGCATTGAGTTGGAGGATTCCAGTGGTTAGTGATATTCCAACGATAATATTTGGAGCTGATTGCAGAATTCGGAGACAATAATTTCCCATCCATTGCTGCCGTAAGCATTTCCAAACTCATACAGCTCAGATATGGCCAATGTTCGATATAGATTAATTATTTCCATCCAGGTTGTAGCCTCTCAAGACTGGACAGGTTGCAAAGGAGTGACGATGGACATAAGCTCATTCATCCATTGGTTAGTTCATTCATTGACTTTTTTGTTTCTTGATATTACTTATGTTTGGAAGAATATGAATATTAAAACACATCAGTATTTGCTGAAGAAGTTAGAACACTTCTTTTTTTATTGGTAAGAATATGAATATAAGTTTCATGGAGTTGCATATGATAGCATACTGTAATGTTACTTGATTTGGCAACTATTACTTTTTATGTTATATTTGTATATTTAGACTTTGGAGTGTTTGGAAAAGTTTATTGACCTAGCTTAGGACATTAATACATTTATATGAATGATTATGATGTCATGCTTTGAGCTTAACTTAACTTCATATGGCTCAACTAATGAATTTGTTGTTTATACTGCAGTTCTTACAGGGTGGACTGATAAAATTAAAGGGATTTCTCAATGTTGTCTTGCAAAATATGTATTCAAGACTCACAGACAGTACTTGGCAAATGTGGCCCTAAAACTCAATGTCAAGGTTTGATAAAACTCATCAACAGCAGAAGATGAGTTTGTGCTGATATGGCCATGGATTTTGTACACATTTAGTTTGAGATTGGAATGTTTCTTTTTTCACTTAATGAGCTTTGTCCCTGCTTGGTGTAGTGTTTGTGAAAAGCATATAAATTTATGTTAGCTTCGGAATTTGATATGCTTGCTGACGAAATGCAGGCTGGAAGATGAAATTAATCATCCACTTCCATTACATTTGGAATCTCTGCCATTGGCAAGAAACTTACTATGTACTCTGCCTACTTTTGGCTCCATCTCAATGTTCTTAAAAGTGGTAAATGGGCCCAGTTTATTAACATACGTCTCAAAGTGTATGCAGGACTGTGGTATGGTGTTTTTACCTTACATTCAAAGCGTTGACATACACCAAATGAAGACTGTCTCATTATAGAACGCCAAAGGTGGTTACCAAATTCGTAGAGTCATAATATATGGTTTGGATAAATTGGGTCGGTTAACCATTATATTTTCATTATGTCTATGTTGAGCTAGGTTGTATGATGACCGTATATTGTTGAAATCAGAAAGCACGCCTATCGGCACCATACCTCATTCCATTGATACTTTACCCGAGTCTTTACGTATTACAAGTAATAATTCATTCATTACACTTTTACTAGGCTCTTATATAATGGCTCAAATTTTTGCTTACAGGATGCCCAACTATGTTTGACTCTTACAGAGGTTAATCACGATCATGTGCGGCATCTTACTTAAATGGATATACTCATTCATTCAGAGGTACTAGACTGCGTTTCGTTCACTTTTAACATCCAACTCTGCGATGATCAATATTATGTGCCTTCTCAAACCATTATTGCTTTTTGCTTAGTAATTTATTTCATTTACTGAAGATGACAGCTAAGTTTAAGTGTGTTGTTCGAGTGGTAGCAGCAACACCGTACCAAGCTGAAGTGTTCTGCTCGCCTGCTGGGAAGTATATGATGAGACTGACCCTAGAGGACCCAACAGCTAGAATCCATGCTTATGTAGTTGACAAGGATGGGGTCAGAATAAATTTTAACTTCTTTACGTTTAGGATATTTAGCATCAATATTTTTCTTATGATTTATTATTTATCTGTTAATTAGTCTATGTGGTTGATCCTTTTTCTGATGTTATTTATCCATGATAGGAGATTCTTTTTTATGGTTATCTGGGCACTGCAATTGTGAAAAAGAAGTTGAACAGATTACTGGGAGTAACTAAATGTGATGACAATGTTGTGGTAAATGATAGGCCAAGAAATCCACCATGGGTGAGTGTTTGTATTAAATCATATTATGTCTCAAACTAATGTATGGGGAAGTAGAAACCTTGGAATATTTGTATACAAATCTTAGTAGTATTAAATCATATTATGTCTCATGGAGATATAGGATATGTATATAAAGTACGCAACCTCTCTTTGCAGGCGTGGCTGTTTGAAGGGTAGCTGCCATTTCTAACAGCTCCTGTAACATGCAAGAAGATATTGGATGTGCATGAGGGTATCCTATAGTCCTGATCTACGTTTGAGGCAGAAGGACCTGGCCTCTAATTAGAGCACCTCTAATTACAACAACTAAAAAGCAACTTCTACAAATTAGCCTCTCTGTCACATCATTATACGAGTAACTCACACATTTTGTTTCACTTAGGTTATTTTTAAGCAAAATCCATAGAGTGGATTGGATCCTTTTATCTGGATGGTTTCCTTTGATCAATGGCTTGTCACATGTAGGTTATTGATGCATTAGATTTGATGATGATATCCTCCAAGTGTTTAAGATTTGAATCATAAGATATAATAGGAATTCATTTTCTATGGTGTCATTTTAATAACTGTTATTTGTGATTAGATTATTTAATCAGCATTTAATATAATTTGGACATGTTCTTTCTCAAAAGTAAGAACTATTTTCCTTAATCCATCTTTTATTTAACAGAAGAGTTATAAATTTGTGACATTTCACTTCTAGATTCTTACATGGTCATTTTCTTGCAGATGAGTAAGGTATCATGAGCCTGAATATTGGAAATTTGGTGAGACATGAAACATGTACTTTCGACATGACACATGACAATTGTACGCAATTTCAAAAGATCTTTCTACATATATTTGAACAAATAAGTAACCATTTTTTCCTCTTATGTTGTAAAAAGTAAATTTGAAGTGAAACTAATATAGTTAGTGTATATTAAAGACACAAAAGACGATACAGTGAGTTACGTCACATATACTGAGATCTTACTTTTATAATCTTCTTTGTTGTTATTTTGAATGTTAAACATGTGTAATAAATAGTTGTGTTGTTGAATGTAGAAATTTGGACAAGACTATCTTGAACTTGGAAATAGAACTAGCTTATGCTAAAGCAACACAAGAATCTCTAAAAAGTGGTGCTCATGTATTAGAAGATTTTAAGATTAATGAATCAAGTGGTAGGAGAAGGTACTTGATGGTTATAGGAATCAAGAATGCTTTAAGTAGTAGAAAAAGAGGAGAATCTAGGAGAAGGTACTTGATCATAACTTCGACAATATATCACATAAAAGTTGAATCATATATTACAATCTTGTCACTTCATACTAATGTGTGATGCAATTGTAAAATAAGGTTGAATGATTATACAAAACGTGTTTGTCCCGTGTCAATGTATAGTAATTATGAAACCGTTTTTCAATTGTTCATGATCTCTGATGTTGGTTCATGATCTTTCAATATGTGCATTTGGCTAAATTTAAGGAGGAAAAGGGCGGCTGATTGTGGAAAAATCATCCACCACTAATGGATATAAGTTACAAGATATGTTCATAACAGGTTTTTCTTGTCCCTTCTACAACAATATTTTTAAGTAGCAGCTATTGTAGCCTTTAGCATTAGAGAATTGTAGCGTAACTGCTACTTTACACAGTCTGTAATTGATAAAAGCGACTTCAGTTATTTTTTGAGCTTCTTAGGGATGTTTTGTGGTCTAAACTTTAATCTTTATGGACAATACTAGGTAATAATGGAACTATTGATGGCATGTGTTCTTTCTTTATTTATGTTTTTCGTATTGGTTTTCTTTTGAACTAGGAATGTCGTTATAACATTTTGTACCAGCTCATATTGATGAAAAGAGGAGGACGACTGATATATGGAGGACCTTTAGGTTGGAATTAACACAAGATTATTGAATACTTTGAGGTAATACAACTGATTGATTATAGTCTTTTTCATCACGTGGTTTAATATGTGGTTCTATTTTATATGTAAGGTTGCTAGCAAACATTATTTTCTATACTATTTCAATCTTAGTCCAGAGCAATGCTGTCAAATAACAGACAAACATTGCACTCCAAGAATTTGTTTTAAACAACAACGTTCCAAGGATTTTGGAAACTCAAGCATTTGGTTCAAGGACCAACACCGAGAGGATTTTACCCTTGATTAAAGAAAGCAATGCTGTCAAACAACAGACAAACATTGCACTCCAAGAATTTGGTGTAAACAACAACACTCAAAGGATTTTGGAAACTGAAGTGCAAAGTCATGCAAAGAGCAGTTGTCTTTTAAAACTTGTGTCTGCTCCTTATTTGTGTTTTCATTTAGTCATAAAAGTTATATGCTGATACGAAGTAAAATCTATGAATCTTATATTGCTTTCAATTGAGATCCATTTCTCCTGAAGCACTGATTGCAGCAGTTGGCGAAATTGAAGAGATGGTTCATTTGAATGATGAAATACCAGAGATGAGAAATGAACAAGGACTACTAATATTCATTACTCCCGGAGGTGTGGTCTCGCCACAAAAGTGTTTAATTTGCATTTGATATTGATGCATATTCATTAGAAAGATTGTGACTTGCAATGATTTGTTCTCATGGGATGGAAAATGCCCCGCAACTTTGTTTCAACCACCCGTTAGCATGCGACTACAGATTGTAAGAAGTGCTTTGGTTGACATGTATGCAAAATGTTGGTTCATTTCGAAAGCTAGGACACTGTTTTATACGATACCGGAAAAGAACACTGTGACTATGAATTAGAAGTTCTGACTCTATTATATGCATGTTTCACACTTATTAATCAGCATTTAATAACTAAAAGGTTTGTTATACTTATTCTGCAATTTTGGAATTTAGTATCAGGAAGTTATAATTAACTTTATTAATGTAGCTACTGCTTGCACATCATACAAATATTTATGTTACATGATACTTGCACTATTTTTATTGATCTGGCATGGTAGCTACAAGATTTCAATCTAGAGTGCCAGGACGATTATGAAAACTGATAGCAGAGGGTTGTATACTGTTATGAAATATAATCAATTATTATGAAAGTAGTTTATATTTTAGAAAGGTTTATTATTATGGAAGTTCCTAAACTATTTGAAGAGTTTTAAACAGACCTATGAACTTAAAAATTTTGTAATTGAGTCTCTAAACTTGTGAATAATTTGTATAATCTATAATCAAGTTCAAAACTGATAACAAGTTCAAATTGATAACAAAGGTTGAAAACTGATAACAAAGGTTAAACTATCAATAATTGAGTCCTTAAATTTTTACATAATCTGTAATCAAGTTCAAACTGAAAACAAAGGTTGTAAACTGTTGTTAAATTAAATTCCATGAAAATAATTTATTGTTGTCAAATATACAATGAGTAGGAGTGCAATAATATGATAAAACCAATAATTAATTGTCTACTTTATGATCATGAAGTCTGAACTGGATACTGTCTGTATTGGAATTGGTCATTGCTAAATTCTAAATGTCGATGAACTTAGACTGGTACTAAATATTAGGAGTTAGACTGGTGTTAGTTTTATGCCATTTTATTTAAATTAAAAGTAGCAGTTCAACAATGTGTTAATGATGTGTCACACATAGGTGAAGCTTAAAAGTATGCAAGAAAACAATTGAAAATATTTTGTTGTTCTCTCTCTTTCTTAGAAATGAAAAGAATGGGAAATAGTAGTCATACATGCATGTGACTTTATGCACCTTGATCAACATAGGAGCTATTTAGAAATTACATATTGTGACCTATTTAAAAATTAAACTCATATCACAAGGCATGCTCCAATGTTTTGACTGTTTAGATCAGCAGTACTTTTTAAAATTCAAGTTCATTAAGGTTAAAATACTTTGTTTTAACTAAAGTATGGTTATAAAACACAAATTGAAGAATTAGGAAACAATAATTTACATGCTATTGTTGATAACATCTTCGCCATGAAAACAATATAAGAAAACATATATAAATATTAACACGGGACACAGGACATAATTAATTAGAACTCACTGTATTAATATTATTTTCAATGTGCATTAATTTTCAATGTACTATAAATTATTAAATTTATCACTTAAACTATCAATTTGTTATTGTATTCTAAGAAAACAATGAGAGTGATATTTGTAAATTTTACCATTTACAAATTTATATTACTTCATTTTAAACCAAATAACGACGCACGGGTTTTTTACTAGTAAAATATTATGGATCTACTTCATATCATGATTCCCAGTGCGATGATATTGGGGAAGTGAACCTTATAATTATTGCCAATTAAAATAAGTAGTGGCTACAGGTGGTACGCAGTATAAAAAAAAGGGATTGGCACATTAATAATCCTTCTTTCATTAACTTCCAGCGCAACATTACTGTTGTTGGGGAAATGAAATTGCCAAATATACACTCCTATTCAATATTTTCTCATTGCCAATTAATATAAAAAGAAAATAATAGCACTACAGTGAGAATGGAATCACCCTGCGCTACTGTTCAAAAGAGGGGAAGGTCACAAATTCCTTACTTTCATTTCTACACTCTAATTATTAATGGATCTCTATAATATACCAACTATCAATTCCAAACACACCAAAATTAATATTTTTCAAAAATTAATATCAAAACCTAATAATTTCAATTTCATAGAAATTTTTTGGGAATTTTAATCTAAATTTATTTCTACCCACTAATTATCATCCAATAATCCCAATAATAAGTGAAAACTTACCCTTACCTTAGTTTTGGATAAATTTCTTGAGCTTGGATTTTGAGTTCCTCTTCTTCTCCACTCCTCTTTCTTCCTATACACTTTTCTTCTCTTTTCTTCTCTTGTTCCCACTTTTCCTTAATATCTTTCTATTCTCTTTAAACCCTAACTTTGTCTTAAACAAATTGGGCCTATCTCCACTCATTCTCACTTACTAATCACACCCCACACAAGCCCAACTAATATCTAGAATTCTACATAATTCTATCAAATAGAATCAATTAAAAAAATTACTTAATTTAAATAATCCAAATAAATCAAGTAACTAAATAAATCAATTATTTCAAATAAATCCAAACAAATCCATTATTTCAAATAATTCAATAAATCACATATTTCAATTAAATCAATTAATTCATATAAATTAAACAATTCATATAAATTCAATAAATCAAATTATTCATTTAAACCAAATAATTCAAATAATTTAAATAAATCACATTAATCAATTAATTCATAAAATCACTCAATTAATTCATATAGATAAATAATTACTAAAATTGGGGTGTTACAATCAACATCTTCCTTTTGTTAAGAATCCTTGGTTACTAATCTTTCCTTTTAGTGTATCATCACTAGGATACTTCCTTATAAACACTCGTTTGTATCAAGTGGATCTTGATCCTTTAGGTAGATTGCCAAGTTCTTAATTATGGTTTGACATTAATGAATTCATTTCGTCATTCCAAGAGAAGTCCGTTGAAGTTACTTCTTAATTGTAAATCTTAGGATCATCTTCCACTTAAAGAATAATAGGAATCTTATGAACAAAATTCTCACTATTTTCTTCTACTAGATAAAAGAAATATGTCGACAATCGATTTTGTTCGATCCTAAATCCTTAGTCTTTTCGACTCTCTTGCTTATTGTAAGTTCGAGTTATTTTTCAACAATCCATGAAGAATCTTCCTCATGAGACTCTTCATTAGTGACTAACTTTCGGTTTGTGTTGCAACAATTTGTGGAGAACCTTCCTCACGAGGTTTTAATTTGTGGAAATTTCAAATTTCTTATCCTCCGTGATAAGGATCTCAAAATTCCACATCTTGGTACTCAATAGTTACATTAGACTTCAAATTCAGGCATCTATATATAAATTATGATTCATCTTTGGATGATCTTTATATGTCTTGTAATAATAAGTTTCATTGAACACGGACATGTTATTCACATATAATCCAAATCAAAATTCAATTGCATAGTTTGATATCATGAACTTTAAAAAATTTAATCATTAAACACTTTAGTGATTGACAAATTTTGAATCTACTAAATTCAAGATTAACTATAGTAATAATTGTTCCGGACTGGACCAATGGCTAGGCATGACCCAATCCACTTCAGCTCCCAGAACGACCCAATAACCTAAGCCCTGCCAGTTAAGGGCAAGAGAAAGTTTCCTCTTGCCCTTAACTGGAAAGGCTTAGGTTATAGGGCCGTTCTGGGAGCAGAAGTGGATTGGGCCATGCCTAGCCATTGTGTTAGTCTGGAATAGGAGCCCTCCATGTCGTTGCTTCTAGGAATTGGAGCGATGACTTAAGGGCATCCCGCGGTCCCGAGGAGGAGTAGGCGTGGTCGACGCCTGTCGCTGAGACGAGGTCGTTTTGTGGTGCTTGAAGGCGTTTGTGCTCGGTGAATCTGGAATGTTGTCATGTATGCCCGGCGTGCGGGGAGCCTAACGATTGATGGGATTTGAAGGGATGGAATGCCACGCATGCATCACAAGGTGGCCAAAATATCGTGAAAAACCGCCTTAGCGAGCGAGTGGCTCCTCCACAGACAGTGCAACTGATCTTACTGGCTGATCAGAACCTGAAGTGGACCAGAGACTTCGTCTGCGATGCTTGGTTTCAAAGATGAAGAAGGGGTGTACCTGCAAGGCACTCCGATGCTAAAGTAAGAATCGAGAGTGTCGCAGTGAGAATCGGAGACCATGGATATTAAATTAACTAGGCTCGCAAATCTTAATTCATCACTGGTCTTTAATTTATCCAATGGAAGGGAAAAAGAAAGAATAACCCATGAGTATGAAATGCAATACAAAGCAAGATAGAATCTAAGGTCTGGGGGTTGGTTATACCTAGGGAAGGTGCTAGCATCCTAAGTATTTGTAATACTCTACAGGAACCTCTTGTTTTATTGTGTTATTTGTTATTTGTTTGCTAAAGGTAAAGGAAGACCTAAGGTGTTATAATAAATATGTTCGCCAAGACAACACATCTCGTGCCTACGTATCCTGACGAGAATGGAATTAGAGCATTCGTAGTTCCCCTCAATAAAGGGTAAACAACATTTTGTGATTGGTTTTAGGAGAAAAGACAAGTCGTCATCTTAAGGAGAATACTTAGCTTAAACCACCACAAACATGTGGAAGATAGACCTTTGCTTCACATTAAAAGAAGGGCTTCAACTCCGATATAGAATCGACGAGTATGTCACATACCTCTCTCAACTGGAAAAGACTATACATCTTTCTCAACTATGTCACGGGGTAGGAAATTTTATCTCAACTAGGGATGAATTATGTCTAATTGTCTCGTAGGAGAAAAGGGGGACCTATTTGCAAGTTATCTAATCACCCTAAGGGAAAACAGCTTAAGGGAAAAACAAACTAAGCATTATCTGAGGTATTCAACTTAAAAAGGGCGTAGAAGCCACAAAGGAGGAGAGAAGAAATGCAAATGAAATGAAATACATATGACATAATTGTCAAACAAGAGTCATTCCCTTGGACACAGACACATGCAATCATATTATCAGAGGAGTATAGATAAAAGCAACAAGTATCAAAGCTAAAGTCGTGATTGAATATTTAACATATGAGACGTGCAATATAACGTACAACCAACTTATGAAGCAAGATATCATATCATGAATCTAGTATACTTCATGTCAAGCACGTATAAAAACTAAGAATGCATAAGTACATAAAGGTATGAAAAAGGCTTGATACAAAATCAAGAATAAGGCTTTTTATGTTTTTTGTTTTTTTTTTAAGTTATAAGATTGCAATATTTATTAATGATTAACTGTACAAAAACAAAAAAAGAGAGAGAGATATCATTATCAATCTTAAATATTTGATTAAATAGTCAACATAATCACTCATTAAAAAAATTGATAAATATAAGTATATGATTAAAAGTAATTATAAAATTCAAATTATAAATTTATTTAATATTTAAAAGAGATACTGAATAAAATTAAGAACCAAATTTATTTTTAATTATAAAATAAATAAATACGTTCAATTAAATTATGGGTTTAATGGTAGTGCACTGTCAGTGTAAAAAAGTATTACACATACATCCAACCAAAATATTTTAAAATGCCAAATCATTTAAATAGTTTAAAATTTACAGGATGACTTGGCTGAATACATGGTTGTCATTGGTTGACAGTATAAAAATAATTTACATTGTCAGTGCACCATCCCTTTTCTCTTAAATTATTCAATAAAATTAATAAAAATAAATATCCTAATTAATTAAAGGTATTTTTATTTATTATTATTTTTATGAAATGTTTTTATTTAGTTTTTTAGTATATATTAAAATTAAAATAGAGTATAAGAATTACAAAAGAAAACTAAAATAAACCAAAAGGTAGAATAATAAAAAACAGAGATGTGAATAAGGAGGGGGTCCATCGTGGACCCTTGGTCAAAACTCATCCCCTTCGTTTGATCAGGATGAGTCAACTAGTTAACTCAGATCAAAGGCTTGGAGCGATGGTGCATGGCAAGGCATATGAACGCGCGTGCGTAGGATCAATTTGTAACATAAACACAGAAAAAAAAAACAAACGAACCTCTCAATCCTCACTTATATTTCTCTCTCTCCGCGTAACTCTCTCTCATCACATGAACAAACACTAAAAGGAAAATAAAAACCAACAAATCAAGATCTGGCGCGGTAACGAAGAACACCACGGCAGGAAAGATGAATTTCACGACGGCAGCCAAGAACATCACGGCGGCGCCGCCGTGAACGCTCCATAATCCGACCAAACCCACTCACCTACCCTAAACAAAACACCCTGAACACAAATCCAACCTCCAATTTCACTAACTTGTGACGCAAAACACAAAGCCCTAAATTAGATCCAAAACAGCCTAACCCCTTAAAACCCAGAAATCAAGCACAATCATCAGCAATACAACACGATTTCAAAGGAAATCAAACGTAACAAACACGGATCGAGGCAAACCATAGGAAAAAAGTGGGAAATAATTACCTAAGGGAAGTAGTTCCAGCGATGACACAAGTACGATTCTTTCTCTCCTCCTCTCCTTGCTTCTCGTTGTACGATTGTTAGAGCAATAGGTCTTTTCGGGTGCAGATGAATTTCTTCTTTCTTTTCCTTTGATTGTTGCTTTGCGTGATATTCTCTCTGCGTGTCGTTGTGTGTATGTATGTGGTATGAATTTTGTGATTTCTGATAATTTTTCTCTGTCTGAATTATGTCGTTGTGATGTTCTTTTATAGGTACTGAAATTTGGATTCTTTACTTCAGAATTTAATGCTCCTGTCGATTTTGTTTTGGGAACTTATTAAGAAATTTGATTTCTTGTCTGTACATGTTCAATTTATGTTGGAGACGTGTTTGGTTCTAATTCTATTCCGTTTGATTGCCTTCCTTTGAAAATGTCTGATTTTGTTTGGATTTGCTACTATGATTTCAATGAGACATGTAGTATTTGTTGTTTCCGTTTTGGTTTGAACATGTCAAAACATGTCTGGATTTCCTTGTTCAATTCGATTTCCTTTGAATACTTGATCCAATGCTGTTAATTATTCTGGATTGTGTTTGATACGGTGATGGATCCTTTCCATTTTTACAATGACATGTTTATGGATTGTATGTATTATTGATGATTCACGACTTGAAGAGTCTTGATTGCGTCTGATAATTGTTTTAGAAATGTTTGATGGTAATGATTTCTCGCCATTATGTGTGATTTCGTATTGACTGGCGAGAATATTTGTTTCCTTTGAATGCTTGATCATAAATGCGTGATTCAAAACTTTCTGTTTAATCTGAACACGTTTGATTGTGGTAGCTTTTGTTATCACTGCAACCACACCAACCAAACTTCCTTCGTATGGCCTTTTTTCTAGGAATGTAGTAGTTTCCAATGCTAGAGAATTTAACATTGCACAGTACAAATGGACCTCCTCCTACTATGCACCATGAAGAAGCTAACCGCAATTCCAAGTCCAACATGTAAATTGTAAGATGTTTGGAAAGGTCGTCGTATATACTGTTCTGGGCACAACCCTCACCCACAGATATATATCTTGGGTTTGGCATCTTCGATTGAAGAAGAAATGACCTCAAATGCTGATTTGTTCGACTGTATGGTGATTCGTAATAGTCTTTTTCTCTTACTAATTTCTTAACAAATTTGTTTACCTCTTACAATCTTCTTTGTGTTTGCAGATTCACTTTCATTTTGGAAGCAAAAATCATCCTCTGAAGACGAGCATGTCTAGGAAGCATCTTCAACTCCTGAGTATTATTTTCACCGCACCAAAACTGTCGCGTAACGGTAATGCTTGCTATCAATTCCTTTTATTGTTTAAACTCTTTGGATGCTGCAGGACGCGAACGAGGAATGGCAGTCTTACAAGACAATGCGTGTCAGGCATGGTTAACATCAAACTTTAGGGTGAGGGTTGTGTATTAAGCTCTTTATAACAATCATTTGTGAGGTGTTTGACTCATATGACAACCTGGTTTTTCTTGGCAGGTGTTCTTCTTTCAAATATTCTTTTACCGCAAGTACAGGATCAGATGAGTTTTTAGAACCAGCAAATGATACACATAACCCTTCAACATCAGAAAGTGTTGCCACTTTTGATATTGCCTCAGTTGTCTTCATTCCTAGCGTTACGGCGAGCACAATAGCAGCTAAACGATATTCTACAACTCTATTATTATAATTTGTGGTAGCAGTAACAGCCTTTTGAGACTCCGCCAAAGAATGTTCTATCACAAATGTCCCGCCAGCAGGCAGTTGTACATCTATCGCACGGATTGGATTGGAATTAATCAGTTCTATAAACCCAGTCTTGGCCATGACAGAGATTGCCTGATCCATCCCACCAAATTGCGTCTCAATATGTCGTTCACAATCACATGTAACTTGTGCAATTTCTTTCTTTGGGAAGTTAACATCAAAAGCAGCCACAATAGCACTCGTGGAAGAGCAAACAAATGCTGCGAAGTTTGATAGTCCGGAACCTGTTGGCATAGTCCCATCAACAACAACAACATCAAGTCCAACCGGTTCGCCAACAGTGGTCGATGAAGCTATGAAAACTTCTCTCAACCTTTAAGTCATTTTTGTTGTAATTCCATTTTCTTTATACTTTCTATCGTGGGAAATGAATTTGTAGAATCAGAATTGGCAACATTGTGTGGGGATTGAACTTCACAACTTTGAATATTGTAAAGTTATTCTCCTTTTTGTATTGTAATGATACCAATCTTGATAGACTTGTAACCTTGGCATTGATTTTGTATGAAAGAAACTCTTGAATTTCATGAACCCAATCATTACTAGACTTGGAGTTGACATATGCTTGAATTTGTGATCATATCTTGAATCTTGTACTTAAAACCATGAATCTTGAAATCATTGTGAACTTTTGTATGAATCTTGGAATTACTTTGTACACCTTGAAATGAACCTTGGAGGACATAAATTCGAGGATGAATCTTAAACGTAATTAGCGCACTTTGAAAATCACATAGAAAACCTCCTTGAACTTGTAACTTGAGTCCTTGAATGATAAAATTCATCACTTGTACCCTGCATTCTAAGTAAACCATAAACATATCCTTGCCCGTTTGGATTTATTTTGCCTTAATTAAATGAGCTTGAATTTATGAATGATGAACTTGAAGCTTGGGACCTTGAATAATGATCTTGAACTTTAAGTCTTGAATATTAAGAGACCCAAGCTCAATCTTGATTTCAACGAGATATGGCCACAAAAGCGTCCAGGATATTTTTAAAGCATTGATCCAAAAATGACCCCGAGTAAGAAAAATTTCTAACAATGGCGGTCCACTCAAATAGAAACCCTAAGACTGTTTTGAATCAAGATTAACTAATCATGTCTGAGAATGGGTACTATCTCCACTTAAAATTATTGCACCTGCACAAGTTGGTTAGTCATAATAAACATGCACACAAGATCCTACGACTTGCAAAACCTCGACGCACAACCCAAATTTAATTTTCAACAATGACCTAGAGATGTTATGCAAAAAGAAGCACAAAGAGGTGGGATCTTAGGGTTAAAAATTAGGGTATGACAGGTGTTGTACCCCAAATTTTACCCTTAAATTCTTTGATCTTTTGCATGAGCATCCTAGGTCAATCATATTGCATAACTAACCCAATTTATCAGGTTTTGTTTGTTTTGTTTCATTTGTGAGTTTGGTTTTATTTCAAGTAAATCCAAGTTTTCATTCACCTCCAATCCATTTCCAACTTCATTTCAATTTCCAATTTAAATTATATTTTTCATTCAATTCCAATTCAAAATCAATTCAATTTCAAGTTTCATCCCTTTCCAATTTTATTCAAATCTTTAAATTCATTGTCAAAATTTTGTTCAAATTTCATTTCTTAATTCTTTCCAAAATTCCAAGTTTCCAATACAATTCAACTATCCATTAATCCATTCTTCTAAACATTCTCACATTTTTTGTACAAATTTATTATCACAAAATTGCCACAAGGTTCATGTCCCAAGTTTCGTTTACAAAAGTTTTCATTTCATATTTAATCCAAATTTCAAAGTCCATTTATTACAAATTCTACAAAACAAGAGTTCTTGGAGTTGAAAATAAGTGAGCCCCGTATTCAATTCACATGTTAAGCCCATTTGTTTTATTCCACCAGATTTTGTCCCTCTTCCATCAACTTTTCACAACACACTATGCCTTGCCACTAAACAAAATCTAAAATGAGGATATGCCCAATACATATGGTTGACTTTTCATTGATATCCAACGTACCACTTTTCCAAAACCGTGCAAGAAGAGCTTCCAAGTACAACAACTTTTGTACCATGCAAAGTGAGCACACACTAGGCAAAAGCATAAACCATCGTGCAAAGCTTTGGGTCCTTTGATTCTTGCAAATTTTCTGCTAACTTGTGCCCTAAAACAACAGCCACAAGACATCCTCACTTGGCTCAAGAGAAAGGCTCAGAACAAAGCCATGCACATAGGATCTTCTGGAGATATTTTTCTCTTAGACAAAACCCACATCCCTTGTGACCAGCTGCCTTGCCTATAAATAAGAGAGTCATCCTCCTTTGAAGATCATCCACAAACAAAAGAAAAATCTCCACGACAGCCTTCACTCAATACTTCCTCCCTTTTATATCTTCTGCCAAAACACGGAACCAACAACCAACACATATCAGCCCCTGCCATTGTTCATTCTTTTTCCTTGCGTAATACCAAGGATCAGAACAAGAAACACCATATCCTCTCATCATACCTCTCTGCAAAAAACCCACTCTCATTCCTTTTCTTTTGCATCAATACACGAAAACAACATCAGAGCACTACACTTCCACTTGCAAGCACATCACATAAAAAGAAAAGGGAAAGAACTCGTGAGATTTAAAGGAGAGGGAAGGCGAGCATTTCATCAAGGTTGGAGCATTCTCTTTAGGGAGGAGGAGTCTAAATTCAAAGCTCACAAGTAGAGAGGCAGTGGACCTGCTCCACTTGGTAAGCATCTTTTTCTTGTCTTCACATTCACGATTTCCATACTTTCATGTGTAGCCATGTTTGAATAAAATCACTCATCATGCTATGTATTTGAATACAATTTAAGTTTTGATAAAAGTAATGTGTAGCTGGTATTATGAATCTTGGTTTTATTAAGCTTCTATCAGTTTTGAACCTCTGTCTTCACGTCCGGTTTTTCTCCAAATTCTGGTAATTATTTTGAGTGACCTAAGGTCCCTTATTATTCTACTATATGAGCACTTCATGTTGGGGTTTTATTTTGTGACATTTGGTTGAGTCTGGGCGGCGAAAATGGAAGAACAAGATGCAAAAAAACACGACTGTGTTTTGGTCTGCACGGGTAGTTCCTCTGTGCATGGCTTCGTTTGCATGAAGAAGGTGCATGGAAAATAGAGATTGGTTAGACTTTATTTTGTCTATTTGCTACTAAAAATTTTAATGACCGGTTGAGGTTGGTTTGTTAGTGCGTCTGGTAACGTTTTCATGTGGGTTTGGAAACTATTTATTTAATTTCGCTTGGTTGATTTATATGGTTATGGGGTGGGCGTGTACAATGGATGTATCGCCACCCCAGTGGTTCAGACCTTGCCCTTGTAAACAAAGGGACTGGGGTTCGAATCCCCCTCGCCCCAGTCCCCTTTGTTTTGTATTTTTTTTTATCTTTTCAGCCGTGTTTGGACCTGGGCCTTGCGCCTTTTTTGCTAAACGCCACCCCCTTTTTTGGCCCATTTGCAACACCAAAACAATTCCTTTTCATTTTCATTTACTAATACACCCCTCTGTTTTCATTTCTTTGCAATTGTTTTTATTTTATTTCCTCTTTCAATTATGTTTATTAAAAATAGTTGTTATTTATCAAAAATCCCAAAAATATTCATGTTGATATTTCAATGTTTAATTTAATTTTATAATATTTTTATTTGCATTTTCATTTAATTCTAGTATTTATTTCTTATTTTCTAAAAAAGAGAAGTAATTTGAATCTAGTTTGTGAAACTCTTTTGAAAAATCCTTTTGATCTTCATTTTCTTGAGCCAATTTTCCCAAGTGTTTTAGGACACATTAGAAGGATATTTTAGGACTAGATTGTGACATTGAATAAGGTCTTTTGCTTAGGTTTTTGGTTCATTATTTAACCCTTGATTCTAAACCTAAAACTTTTGGTATTCACCTTGAAAATCCATTTTTTTAGAGGACTATCCTTGCCACACTTGCATGACATTTCACACACATTCTTAATTGACATAAACTTGAGGTAGGCATTGCTTTTGGTTTTGTCTTGTTTTGTTTACTTTGATTTCTTTTGATGTTATTCATACTTAACTGTTGAACATCTCCTTGAGTTCTTACACTCATTGTATTCATGCAATTTCAATCCCTCGTAACTTTCTTGTACATAAGAAGTTGCTTTCCCCTCCTTCCAAAGGAAAATCTCTCTATTGACTTCATGTCATAGATAGCTCAAATACCCTGTTAACCTCAAACCATTTCACAAGAGATAGCCATTAATCTCTTCTCCTTTAAGACGGTCTAAACCTTCATAATACTTTCATAAGAGATAGCCATTAATCTCTTTCTCCTAACCAATCCATCCTTACAAGCTTTGCTTTCAAGCTCTTCACCCTGCTTTCCCTTGGAACCTTGACCACAGTCAAGAGTTCCTCACCCCCTTAGTTAGGGGAACTACGAATTCTCTGATTCCATTCCTGTCAGGATACGTAGGCACGAGATGCGATGTCTTGGCGAGCATACTTAGTGTACATACCCTAGGTCTTTCTTTACCTTAGCACATTTATCTTAGCAAGTAAACAATAACATAACACAAATACTAACAAGAGGTTCCTGTAGAGTACTACAGATACTTAGGGTGTTAATACCTTCCCTTTGTATAACCAACCCCCGAACCTAGATTCTCTTTTTAGGGTTTTCATTCTTTACCCTTTCCTTTGGATAAATCAAAGCTCGGTGGTGAATTTTATGTTTTGTGATTCAAGTTAATTCAATAGCTTGATATCCGATTCTCACCGCGAAATAAATGGCGACTTCACTGGGGAAACTCCCCTAAGAGGGTTAAGCCTATCTCGTTTGTATTTGTGTTATTTATATGTTTGCTTGCTTGTACATTTGTATATTTATATCTATGCCTGTTGTGCGTGGGTTTTCTGTGTGCAGGGTTGTTACTTTGAGTGGTGTGATAAGTCCTAACCCGGACTTGAGCGTACACTTATGATAGGAAGATGGTATATTCAAGGAGGCTTTGAGGGTGTCGATTCCTGAAAAAGTTGACTTGAGACACCATCACTCAGTTGAGGCCCTCTTGAGAGTTTAGTCATGTTGAACGATTCTATTCGTGAAAACGTTACTACTCTCGACCTAGGTGCCCATGATTCTGAGGACCGTAGTTACCTTTAACCCCACTTGGCCTTTTTAGGATGTAGTGCAGTGACCATGATGGAGTCTATTTCTAAATTGGTTGTCACGCGATACTACACTCAGACGAGATTTTCTTGAGAATATTATTGACTACCGAGTCATTCGGGAAATCGATAATATCCGAATGATGGATTGTCGACTCTGGGAACTTCTTAGAACCCTGTTTTACAGATACAAGAACCCTAGTACACACCCTTGGCTTGGTTCTTTACCCAGATTCCATGCTGTGATCTTGAACCCTTGATCCTGTTGCATGTGTTTTGCATCCTGTTTTCATTGCATATCATTTGCATCTTTGTATGTTTCATTGCATGCGTTTGTTTACCCAGATACTCATTGCCAATTGTCTCTATCTTCCAGTGTTTGTCTGTTAGTCGTCAAGTTGATTCCTCGACACCGATACCGGACTAGAGCTAATTACAGACGCAAGATGTCAGAGCAAGAGATACACAATGTTGAGGTCCGAATGGAGATCGATGAACTTAAGTCGAGCATGACTAAACTCACTGAGATGCTCCAAGTTTTGATTGCTAGGGGAGAGCCACCCCAAAGGACTGTCATCCAGGAAGTTTCAAGCGCTGATCCTTCGCCAGTTCAAGTGCCACCATCAACTTGGCCCGAGTTTGGTCTGCCACACAACTATTCTCCACCGATTGCATCTACTGCTATGGTTGGTCAGAATGTTATGCCAGTGTTTCAAGCTCCTGTTTTTGCCGAACCTCAACCTATAGTTCAGACTATTCGAGCTTTCTTTGAGGATCCCCGCTATGTGTACAATGACGCCAGTGCTCAAGGTAAAGGCCGTGAAGACTTTGTTGAACCTAAAGTTGTCCGAGAGCAGTTTCAGAGCATAGAAAGGAGACTCAAAGCCGTTGAGGGTACTGATTTCTTTAATGTGGATGTAGACAACCTGTGCTTAGTATCAGACCTTGTTATACCTGCTAAGTTCGTAACTCCAGATTTTGTGAAGTACAAGGATCACTCTTGCCCAAGAGCTCATTTGGTCATATATCTTCGCAGGATGACTGGTCATGCCAAAAATCAGAAGCTACTTTCCATTGTTTTCAGGATAGCCTGAGTGGGGCATCACTTAAGTGGTATATGGGTCTCAAGTAAAACTCAATTCACTGCTTCCAAGATCTCACAAATGCCTTCATGAAGTAGTATAAGTATAACCTTGAAATGGCTCCTGATCGCCGTCAACTGCAAAACATGTCCCAAAATGATAAAGAGTATTTCAAGGAGTATGCTCAGCGCTGGAGAGAGTTGGCTTCCCAGGTTGAACCTCCTTTGGCTGAGAAAGAGTTAACCGAAATGTTCATGGATACCCTATCCCCATTCTATTGGGAGAAGATGGTTGGAAGTGTTTCCTCCAATTTCACTGATTTGGTTACTATTGGCCAAAGATTAGAGGAAGGTCTTAAGAAGGGAAAAATATTCAAGGCTGTTGAATCTTCCAATGTTGTGAAGAAATCCTATGGTAATTTTTAGAAGAAGAAGGAAGATCAGACCAACGCTGTAATGTTTGAAGTGAGAAGGGCTCGTCCTCAACCTCAGTATGTTGTTCACCTTACTGTTGCTGCTGTCACTCCTGCAGTTACTGTGCCACGACTGGCTCAAGCTCCTCAACGTCCGGTTGCAGGACAAAACCAGTACCGTAATAGGAATCAATTTGATCCTATTCCAATGAAGTACACTGAACTGTATCCTGGTCTGGTTGAACAAGGTCTGATTACCACAAGGCCTTTACCTCCCTAAATCCTGTTCCAGCTGGATTTAGGTCTGATTTCCACTGTGCATTCCATGAAGGTGCCGCAGCCCAGGACTTGGAAAATTGCTATGCACTGAAGGCTAGAGTGCGTGATTTGATTAAGACCGGAATCCTCTCCTTTAAGGAAAATCCCAATGTTCAGAGCAATCCTCTGCCAGGGCACGCCAAGTGAAGCCTCAGTCGACTTCGGCTCAGCTACTTCTTAAAGACAGGATAGCTCATCCTCGTGTTTGATTAGTCACTAGGCCTTGTTTCTTCTTGTTTGCATTTCCCTTACTTTGTAATAGATGTTTGCTTTCAAATTATGTTTGTACTTTCTCAATTAATGAAATGAGCATTGCAACTTTTTGATTCAATTCATTTGTGTTTGCTATTTACATCTCCATGCTTTCTTTTTCAATAAATACTTTATCTCTTTTCCATTTTCCTTTTGATTATGCAAAGATTGGATGGAGGATGATGAAAACATTATACTCATAATTGCCGTTGATATGCTTTCAAATCAAAACTTTGCTGATGATGTAAGGCATTGTTTCAATCCCCAAACACTGGAGACATAAGGAAGATAACCCCTCTTTAACCCCTTCGAGCCTGGAAGTAGGAGTTTCTTTTCTTTACAAATAAAAACCCGCAATTTTAACCTGGGGCAGGGTAGTTCTCAGTAACTTGATTATGCATTCAAATACAAGAGTAGCATTCAAGACGCCTTTCGACAAAGTTCACAAATGTTCCTTCGCACACAGCAGGCAAGTGTCGAAGATGTCTTTCAAGTCAAACGCCAATGATGGTTCACTGTAATCATTAAGCCAGGCAGTCACTAAAAAAAAATATAATAAAAAAATAAAAGCCCGCTAAGTCAAAACCTATGAAGGAGACTTAGGCAAAATTGGGGCATCCCGCTGGCTGTAAGCTTAAATGACACAGTTCAGGCAAAGTTAGGGATAACAAAAACCAATCAAGAGGTTACCAAAATCCTCAAAGACAAAACTAGTTGACTAAATGTTGTAAGAAGCAGTGTCTTCCCTCTCAAGTCCATTGAATTTTGAACCATCATCATTACTATCATCAGTTCAATTCCTAACTCATGGGAATTTGAGTGCATAGTTTGACTTAACTGAGCATAGGACTGGAGTTCATCACGTAGATTGGGTGGGCACAAATAAACTTTGAGCTTTTATCCTTTATTTCTTAAACCGAGTGCCAGGCCACGTTATAACCCTCAAAAGACCTAATTGAAGCAAGGTTATTTTGAAAGCATACTACAGAAAGGTTGCGTAAACTGACTCCAAAAGATCTTTGCAGATCATCTATTTTGGGTATTACACCTATTGCTTAAACTTTTCACTTTAATGTCTTGAACCACCGTGTTCTGACCAGTATCCCATATGCTTTGCACCTCTTTCAAAATGATTTTGATTTCAAAAGTTGCATGAACTTTGCATTTACCATGTTTGTACAAATACTTTTGTTTGCAAACTAGTTTTCTTCTCAAGGAATGTTCAAACAATTAAGAAACTTGGTCGGTGATCTTATCAAGGGCAAGTTCCTTCCATATCCTGTTGAGAATCAGTTCAAGATTTGTGGTTTAATGGCGACTTCTCAGAATTGGTTTATACAGAAGATTTTTCAAGACTCATACTGGGGCAAGGTTTCCCAGTGTACAGTAAAATAATCATCTTTCAAGACTCAGACTGGGGCAAGCTTTCTAAGAGCACCATGAAACGGTCATTTCCAGAATCAATCAAGCTGAAGCAATGATCAGCTCATCTGCAATAATCAGCTAGTCTGGGGCAGTTTACCAGAAGAATCCCCAAGCAACGTTTTATCCTTCCTACAAGGATCATCACTTGATACAGTTTACCAGTGTGGCAGATGATGTGTTCAGATTTAGCATCTCTAGTCCCAAGCAGAATGACAGTGATCTCCGTGTTGAGGAATCAGACTTCCAGTTTTGTCTTCTCACCAAAAGAGTCGTGTTGTGTCTTCAGCATCTACATCTGCATTTGCATTTGATCATATATCATCTGTATAATTTATACCATATGCATAGCATGAGTGTTTCATCCTCATTTGCATTTCTCCCGAGGTCGTGTCGTTATCCACGTCTTACCTTGTGGTCAAAGTCCAACTTACATGGCACCTACCAAACAGATATTGTCATGTCTATCTGAAGTTCTTCCAGATATGACCTTTCTTATCCGATTATTTTTTGGGATATGTTTGTTCCTCTTTTGTGTCCAATGCCATTCTTGGATGTCATATATATTTCTCTTTCTGATGTTTTTCCAGAGCCTATCTTATGTTTTTCCAGACAGTCCTTTGTAATTCTGATATTTTTCCAGAATTTCATTTCTTTTACCACCTGATGCTTTTCCGGATGTTTCTCCCTTTCTGATGCTCTTCCAGATTGAGTATTTGTTCTGATGTTTTTCCAGAACCTATTTGATGTTTTTTGTAATCCTGATGCTTTTCCAGAATTTCATTGCTTTCATCATCTGATGCTTTTCTGGATGTGCCTTTCTCTTTCTGATGTTTTTCCAGATTGAGTCTTTTGTTCTGATGTTCTTCTAGAACTTATCTGGTGTTTTTCCAGATAACCACTTCGTTTATTCTGATGCTTTTCCAGAATGACATTGCTTTCATCATCTGATGCTTTTCCAGATGTGCCTTGCTCTTTCTGATGTTTTTCCAGATCGAGTCTATGTTCACTTTTATCTAAAGCCATTATTAGATATTGTGAATGATACCTTTCATTCAAAGCCATTATTGAATGTCTGGTTTCTCTACCATCCGATGCCTTTCCAGATGTGTCTCTCTTTCTGATATTTTACCTGATCGAGTCTTTGTTCACCTTTATCTAAAGCCATTATTAAATATCGTGACTTGTACCTTTCATCCAAAGCCATTATTGGATGATTGGTTTCTTTTGCCATTTGACGTTTCTCCGGATGTGTCTTTCTCTTTTGGCTTTTCTTGAAGATCCCGTTCGAACTCTTCAGTATAAGAAAATTCCAGAAAATCTTTCGTTGATGTCTATTCTTTTCAAATTAATCCACAGTGGAGATCATGTCTTCTTTCTGGTTCCATGCCTAGTAAAGAGTGTACTTTCATTTCCCCAGTGTCGTCCGGTCACCTATAAACCTTTCATCCATCTCCTTTTCCCCAGTGGATAGCACCTCTCTGGCTCCCATTCCCAGAGAGGACCTGTAGGACTTCCTCTTTATGTTTCTATCCCCGATGCATCCTTAGAGTCTCCCCATTGAGTCTCTTTTGTTGATCTATCTGTATTCCCAATGAGTCTTTATCGTGGATGCTAACCTTATCCTTCCCCAGTAAAGCTTATCTGTGGTGGTTTGCTCTTTATTTCTGGAGTCTGTCTGCATTCTTGCACTATCATATCATCATATCATCATACTAGAAATTCATGGCCTGTCTGCATTTGCATGTCGGTTAGTTATCCTTAGCATCTGCATTCCATCTAAGGGCAAAATTTTCGGTTTGCTATATTTAAATACCTTTCACCTTGATGCACCGAGGATTTCCATTCCTCGTGTCGTCCGGTAAAGCTATTTAAATAGGGGCTACTGTTGTACCCCAAATTTTACCCTTAAATTCTTTGATCTTTTGCATGAGCATCCTAGGTCAATCATATTGCATAACTAACCCAATTTACCAGGTTTTGTTTGTTTTGTTTCATTTGTGAGTTTGGTTTTATTTCAAGTAAATCCAAGTTTTCATTCACCTCCCATCCATTTCCAACTTCATTTCAATTTCCAATTTAAATTATATTTTTCATTCAATTCCAATTCAAAATCAATTCAATTTCAAGTTTCATCCCTTTCCAATTTTATTCAAATCTTTAAATTCATTGTCAAAATTTTGTTCAAATTTCATTTCTTAATTCTTTCCAAAATTCCAAGTTTCCAATACAATTCAACTATCCATTAATCCATTCTTCTAAACATTCTCACATTTTTTGTACAAATTCATTATCACAAAATTCCCACAAGGTTCATGTCCCAAGTTTCATTTACAAAAGTTTTCATTTCATATTTAATCCAAATTTCAAAGTCCATTTATTACAAATTCTACAAAACAAGAGTTCTTGGAATTGAAAATAAGTGAGGACCGTATTCAATTCACATGTTAAGCCCATTTGTTTTATTCCACCAGATTTTGTCCCTCTTCCATCAACTTTGCACAACACACTATGCCTTGCCACTAGACAAAATCTAAAATGAGGATATGCCCAGTACATATGGTTGACTTTTCATTGATATCCAACGTACCACTTTTCCAAAACCGTGCAAGAAGAGCTTCCAAGTACAATAACTTTTGTACCATGCAAAGTGAGCACACACTAGGCAAAAGCATAAACTATCGTGCAAAGCTTTGGGTCCTTTGATTCTTGCAAATTTTCTGCTAACTTGTGCCCTAAAACAACAACCACAAGACATCCTCACTTGGCTCAAGAGAAAGGCTCAAAACAAAGCCATGCACATAGGATCTTCTGGAGATATTTTTCTCTTAGACAAAACCCACATCCCTTGTGACCAGCTGCCTTGCCTATAAATAGGAGAGTCATCCTCCTTTGAAGATCATCCACAAACAAAAGAAAAATCTCCACGACAGCCTTCACTCAATACTTCCTCCCTTTTATTGCTTCTGCCAAAACACGGAACCAACAACCAACACATATCAGCCCCTGCCATTGTTCATTCTTTTTCCTTGTGTAATACCAAGGATCAGAACAAGAAACACCACATCCTCTCATCATACCTCTCTGCAAAAAACCCACTCTCATTCCTTTTCTTTTGCATCAATACACGAGAACAACATCAGAACACTACACTTCCACTTGCAAGCACATCACATAAAAAGAAAAGGGAAAGAACTCGTGAGATTTAAAGGAGAGGGAAGGCGAGCATTTCATCAAGGTTGGAGCATTCTCTTTAGGGAGGAGGAGTCTAAATTCAAAGCTCACAAGTAGAGAGGCAGTGGACCTGCTCCACTTGGTAAGCATCTTTTTCTTGTCTTCACATTCACGATTTCCATACTTTCATGTGTAGCCATGTTTGAATAAAATCACTCATCATGCTATGTATTTGAATACAGTTTAAGTGTTGATAAAAGTAATGTGTAGCTGGTATTATGAATCTTGGTTTTATTAAGCTTCTATCAGTTTTGAACCTCTGTCTTCACGTCCGGTTTTTCTCAAAATTCTGGTTATTATTTTGAGTGGCCTAAGGTCCCTTATTATTCTACTATATGAGCACTTCATGTTGGGGTTTTATTTTGTGACATTTGGTTGAGCCTGGGCGGCGAAAATGGAAGAACAAGATGAAAAAAAACATGACTGTGTTTTGGTCTGCACGGGTAGTTCCTCTGTGCATGGCTTCGTTTGCATGAAGAAGGTGCATGGCAAATAGAGATTGGTTAGACTTAATTTGTCTGTTTGCTACTAAAAATTTTAATGACCAGTTGAGGTTGGTTTGCTAGTGCGTCTGGTAACGTTTTCATGTGGGTTTGGAAACTATTTATTTAATTTCGCTTGGTTGATTTATATGGTTATGGGGTGGGCGTATACAATGGATGTATCGCCACCCCAGTGGTTCAGACCTTGCCCTTGTAAACAAAGGGATTGGGGTTCGAATCCCCATCGCCCCAGTCCCCTTTGTTTTGTTTTTTTTTTATCTTTTCAGCCGTGTTTGGACCTGGGCCTTGCGCCCTTTTTGCTAAACGCCACCCCCTTTTTTGGCCCATTTGCAGCACCAAAACAATTCCTTTTCATTTTCATTTACTAATACACCCCTTTGTTTTCATTTCTTTGCAATTGTTTTTATTTTATTTCCTCTTTCAATTATGTTTATTAAAAATAGTTGTTATTTATCAAAAATCCCAAAAATATTCATGTTGATATTTCAATGTTTAATTTAATTTTCTATTATTTTTATTTGCATTTTCATTTAATTCTAGTATTTATTTCTTATTTTCTAAAAAAGAGAAGTAATTTGAATCTAGTTTGTGAAACTCTTTTGAAAAATCCTTTTGCTCTTCATTTTCTTGAGCCAATTTTCCCAAGTGAACACATTAGAAGGATATTTTAGGACTAAATTGTGACATTGAATAAGGTCTTTTGCTTAGGTTTTTGGTTCATTATTTAACCCTTGATTCTAAACCTAAAACTTTTGGTATTCACCTTGAAAATCCATTTTATGAGAGGACTATCCTTGCCACACTTGCATGACATTTCACACACATTCTTAATTGACATAAACTTGAGGTAGGCATTGCTTTTGGTTTTGTCTTGTTTTGTTTACTTTGATTTCTTTTGATGTTATTCATACTTAACTGTTGAACATCTCCTTGAGTTCTTACACTCATTGTATTCATGCAATTTCCATCCGTCGTAACTTTCTTGTACATAAGAAGTTGCTTTCCCCTCCTTCCAAAGGAAAGTCTCTCTATTAACTTCATGTCATAGATAGCTCAAATACCCTGTTAACCTCAAACCATTTCACAAGAAATAGCCATTAATCTCTTCTCCTTTAAGACGGTCTAAACCTGCATAATCCTTTCATAAGAGATAGCCATTAATCTCTTTCTCCTAACCAATCCATCCTTACAAGCTTTGCTTTCAAGCTCTTCACCCTGCTTTCCCTTGGAACCTTGACCACAGTCAAGAGTTCCTCACCCCCTTAGTTAGGGGAACTACGAATGCTCTGATTCCAGTTCTGTCAGGATACGTAGGCACGAGATGTGATGTCTTGGCGAGCATACTTAGTGTACATACCCTAGGTCTTTCTTTACCTTAGCACATTTCTCTTAGCAAGTAAATAATAGCATAACACAAATACTAACAAGAGGTTCCTGTAGAGTACTACAGATACTTAGGGTGCTAATACCTTCCCTTTGTATAACCAACCCCCGAACCTAGATTCTCTTTTTAGGGTTTTCGTTCTTTACCCTTTCCTTTGGATAAATCAAAGCTCGGTGGTGAATTTTATGTTTTGTGATTCAAGTTAATTCAATAGCTTGATATCCGATTCTCACCGCGACAACAGGGAGAAAAGATGGCAAGTACAAAGTGTGTATGTCTTAGGATGATTTTGAATACCTGACCCTCTCAAATGAGAGGGTTTTTATAATGCCCCCAGCGCTTGGACATTGGTCCCTATTTTTGGGGCGAGATATTCGCTCCCAAAGAATTGGTAACTACCACAAACTAGCCGTTGCGACGGGCAGAGGTGCTCGAAACTAGTCGTTGCCGCGGGAAAGGGCGTGGTCACGGGCATAAGCGTAGTGACTGTTTCTAGATGGTGGAACTGTGTGTGACTAACAAAAATGTGAGGAGGGGCAGCTGACCCTGAGGGTCAACTGGCCAGCCTTCCTCAGAAGAGGGGCAAGGGAGAGAAAGCTTCCTCTTTCCCTTAACTCGCAGGGCTTAAGTGATTGGTCCGTTCAAGGAGCAAAAGTGGATTAGGCCATGCCTAGCCATTGGGCCAGTCCAGAACAGGAGCCCCCCAAGTCGTTGCTCCTGAGCATAGGAGCGATGACTTAAGGGAAGGCCGCGGTCCCGAGGAGGAGTAGGCGTGGTCGACGCATGTCACTGAGATGAGGTCGTTTCGTGGTGCTTGAGGGTGTCTGTGCCCGGTGAAACTGGAATGTTGTCCTGTATGCCCGGCGTGCGGGGAGCCCAACGGTTGACGGGATTTGAAGGGATGAAGTGACATGCATGCATCGAGCCACATGTCGTATTTAATGCGTAATGATAGCTATGTTAGGGTCATGATGATGCCCCTACGCAGCATGTGCTCGTGCACGTGCCCTTGGTCCGTCTATAAATAGAGGGAGGAAGCACTCATTTCTACTTTTCGCTTCTTTTTTCTCTTTTGCTACCTGTTCTCGTCTCCGTCGTTCACCGCCGCTCAATCACCGTACGCGCAACGAGTAGAGCTCGCCGACCACCTACTTCCCTTCCTTGACCATGTAAGTCTTCCTAACCTTTCTCTATTTTAAGTGTTTCAATTTCTATTTCTCTTAGTTGCATGTGGTTAGGATGAAATTGGGTAGAGTAGGGGTGATTTTCGGCGAATGTTGGTGGCTAGCGGTGGTTAGGCCATCTCCTGCAGCTGGCGCCGGCACTGGAGCCTTAGGAACTTAGGATTTTAGTCGATTCTGGAACCGTTACAATAACTGATTAGTTTGCCGCCGGTGGAGCCCATGTGTTTTCCGGTGTACTCATGAGTTTTCCGGTGGATCTCCAACAGGATTCTGGGTAACGCGTCGGGGAGGATCTCCCTGTGTGGGTTTGAGGGATTGCCCTGGGCGTCTCTTCGCACCGTTGTTGTGCAATTTGAGTAGGGGCTTAGGTCGGGGATGTTGTCCTCGGGACTTCGCGCATCCTTTCACTTGACTAGGGTGGAAGGATGGATTTGACTTTGTCATCGAATTCACTTTTGTCCTCTGCTTTTCAAGTAAAGGAGATGTCTCGCGAAGCCGAGGATGAAGTTACGAGGGAACTATTCAGAGAGAGCTCTTCGGAAGATAGTAGTGCTGATTATACTTTTTTGCTCCCCGGAATGCCAGAAAACATCTGCACCAAGTAGTACCGCAGAGGAGTGGGTTGTAGCTGAGCCTCAGGAGCATGCCTCCCTCTTTGGTTTTCACACTCATGACACCTTCACGACGGTGGGGGCCGAGGAAGATTGGAGGGTCCATTTTCCTCGGGAGAACGATCGAATATGCTCGGCCTACAGGGAGAGGTTCCCCATGTACGAGTTTGTCTTCAAAGAGATAGGGTTGAGGCTGCCCTTTACGAACATTCAGGTGGCAGTCTTAGGACACCTGGATCTGACGCCCTCCCAACTGCACCCAAACTCGATTGCTTTCATGCGAGCATTCAAGCTGACATTTGAATTTTTGAAGATTGGAGGGTATGCCGAGGCAGCAAACAGGGTAATCCTACGAGGTCTCAGACAAAGACGGGAAGAAACCAATAAACAATGGGTCGAGGAGATGCATAGCATGCTATGGGCCTACCATAATACGCCCCACTCTTGGACCGGGGAAACCCCTTTCCGTTTAGCATACGGGTTTGTGGCGGTAATCCCTATCGAGGTACATGTGTCCTCCAGGCGGACTGTAGCTCCCCTGGACGAGGAGAACAACAGTGAGGCATCAGGCACTAAGGGAGGAGCTCGATCTCGTCGAAGAAGTCCGATTGGGAGCAGTCCTCCGTGAGGCCTCATTAAAACAAAACATCACGAGTAGGCATAATGCCAAAGTCATACGTCGATACTTCCAAGTGGGCAGTCTCATCCTAAGGAGAAATCACAAAGATTCCCGTGAAGGCAAACTCGCCGCAAACTAGGAATGACCCTATCGTGTTCGAGAAAAAATAGAGAATGGGGCCTACTACCTAGAACATCTCAACGGGGAAGAACTCGCTCGACCATGGAATGCTGAAAAGCTAAAAAAATATTATAGCTAAGGCCACAGCTGTCGGCATGCTCCATTGACACGATGAGCATAGCGTACCGACCAAAAGTACGGGCCCAGGTACAAGTGCTGCATACCAAAATAAATCAAGGCAGGCTGTTGCTCAGGAACGACCAAAACCCATGCCCGACAGCGGTCCCTCGACTGAGCCCGCCATCGCCAAAGTACCACGAAAGGCAGAGCACCTAGCTCGCGATGGAAAGTTCACGTCGCGAACTCAGGTCACAAACGCGACCTGAGCTCCAATCTCATGCCCAGAAGCTACCCATGCCTTTCGACTAGTTCCTCTCACTGTCGAACACAATTTATCGAGAAAACCCCCGAAACAATAAAAATCATTCACTAAAGTAGCCCATACAATGGGCACGGGTATCGAGTAGCATTTGACACATAGCGAAAATAAAGCAAAGTAAAAACATGCACCAAAATGAATCATACATAACCGACCACCATGGTCGAAAATAAGTATTATCATATGAAAACGACCACAAGGGCCGTGATTGTGCTGGTTACAATACAAAGGGTCAAGTCCCATACAAAAAGATAAATTACAAAAACACGGCACGCAGGCCGGAAGTACAATAAAAAGGAAATCAGTCGACCGTCGGCTGAGGCTCTTCACGGGCAGGCTGCTCCTGCTCCTCGCTGAATCGAAGGAAGTCTGGGACGATGATCTGGCTGTCCACCACACTGTAGAGGAACCTGGTCAACTCGGTGCACAGTTCGACCCGGGGTTCACGATCTTCAGCTGCTCCACAATGTTGTTGAAAGCCTCCTTGGAGACCCCTACACAATCCTCCTCAGCCTGGCTAATACGGGCAACCAGCTCAACTCGAGTCTTCATACTCTTCACTTCATCCTCAGCAGGAGCATCGACAGTCCTCAATGATGCAACCAAGTCCTCCACGTCTTTCTTCTCCGCGGCCAGGGTATCCTTCTCCCCAGTGACCTTGGTCAGCTCGCCCTTATACTTTTTTGCCGCCTCCTTGGTGGCCTTGGCCAGATCCTCCTTAGCCTTCTGCGCCCTCTCCTCCGCAGCCTTCAGCTTCTTTTCCAGGACCGCGTTTGCGGCCTGTGCCTTCTTTAGCTACATTTCTTAGAGAGCACCTTCCTCGGTGTAGACCACCGCCATACCCAGAACCCTCATTAGGGCAGCAGCGTCCTGGCCCAGCATCGTCCTCTTGGTCGGACGGTCCAGCTCCTCGAGCTTAAAGGACTCCACCCAATGGAGTGCGAGAGAGGAGCCTTCAAAGAAACTCATGTCGTGGAAGCAGAGAGGTAGCTCAAATTTACTCTTCTCTCCCTCTGTGGTAAGATCGAGGATCTCGTCTGCCCGGGGACGCTTGGACCTTGATGTCACTGGCACAGGGGAGGTCTGGGCGGTAGATGGTGTAGACGACGAGGTCCCAAACCCCGTATGTGGAGGAGCTACTCGCTCGCTAAGGCGGCTTTTCCCGATCTTTTGGCCTACCTTGAGCCTTGCCTGGGCACACTTCACCATTCGCTCCTGGGCAGACGACATGTTACCTGTAAAACGACGGGCACGCATTAGTAAACAAAGTAAATAATAATCTGAACAAATCAAGAAGAAATAAAGGGCTACCCAGAAGTTCCAGATCCTTCTCACGAGTGCTACACTCGAGGAGCTCCTTCGTGTTAATGTATCGAGTCTCCACTTTGACCCCCCGTCTGTTTCGTAGATGATCTCCCTGCTCCTAGTCACGCACTGGGCAGGGAGAAATCCGTCAACAAAGCCCACAAGCTTCTCTTAGCTGGCTCGATCATCCTCCTCTAGCAGATTCGGATCGGCAAGGTAGTCATTGGTCCCCTGGGTAAAATGGTCACCGCTCTAGCAGAAGGGGAACTTCAACAACCTCCGCCCGGGTACCTTGCCCTGCTCATCGATGAGGGGCTCCTCACTCTCGTCTGTAGAAACCTCCCAGATGAACGAGGAGTCTTTGGCCCTCTCCGACACGGGCTATATGATGTAGTACCTCTCCTTAAATGTCCTGATGGAATCGGAGATGGGCTTGAATAACTTCCTCTCCTGCTTCAGGGAGACCCATCCGAACTGCCTCCCAGCAACCTGGCGTTGAAGGTGGAAGACGGTGAAGAAGAGGGGAAGAGTGGCTCCAATCTTAAAAAATTCACATGTCAGCTCGAATGCCCGCATGCAAGCAATCGATTTTGGGTGCAGCTGTTGGAGTAATCCCTAATAACCAATCAGTATTGGTTGTATATGCTTTTGTATCATGACCTTGATATATATATATATATATATATATATATATATATATATATATATATATATATATATATTGTTTGTTAATATATATACTTACTAGGCATTGTATTTATTGTGTTATTTGTATATGACATAATAAAGTCCTTAGAATAATTTGTTTATTAATGATCTGTTAAGTATGACTTAATCGTGAGACCTCATTAAACATAAAGATGTTATTCTTAAAGTATCTGTAGTTAAGCTTTACTGTCAAATAGGACAACAGTAATGCATAGAGACTATTATGTGAGTTGACTAATGACTATATCTAACAAGTCATGGATATGAGATATCAAGTCTTCAAGTAGGTATAAATATTAGGAGTAATATTTATATTGGATTGACCCACCATGAGAATACTACATAGTTTGTTATTTAAGTGTCATAAGTTATTCTCATAGTAATAGTGATGTATTCCACCCTTCGACCTGAAACCACTATGGACCCTAGATGTGGAGTCGAGTTCTTTATTGCCAGTCAAACGTTGTCCGTAACAGGATGACCATAAAGATGGTTTATGGGTGCTTTACAAATCATGCTGAGCGACATGAGTGACCTAGATGGGATTTGTCCCTCCTACATATACGAGAGTAATATCTGTGGGCCCCTTGATAGAGTATGACTGTAAAATGCATGGTCGTGCTCAAATGAGTCGATATGAGATATTGGACTTATTTGTTGTTATCAAGTATACTCAGGGATCAAGGAATAAAATATTGGACTATACAAGGGTGACACATTCTATGCCTTGTGTTCAATATAGACATAAGGGCAAAAGGGTAATTATACTTATGATCATTATCACATAAAGGTTATGTTAGATCACACGACATTCTCGTGACTTGGGTAGCAGTGATGTGTTGCTAGATACCGCTCACTGTTTATAATATTAAATAGGTAATTTAATATTATTGCCAATGTTACGAGAACCTATAGGGTCACACGCAAAGAGTATGATAATGAAATTGACGATAAAATTAAATAAGATTTAATTTAATTGTGTGTTAATAGTATTTAAATTGTTTAGTACATTAACACATATATAATTTATTTGATTTAAATAAATAAATGAGAATTGACAATTGATTAAATTAAATATGATTTAATTTAATTAATATTTTATTTTATTTTATTAAAAGAGTTTAACTAAATATAAATAATATCGATTTAATAAAAATAGTTTTAATTAAATAAGATTGGACTTATTTTGGAAATGCCCAAAATAAGAGCATTAGGGTTTTAGAAGCTCTCTATAAATTGAGGAGCTCTTTCCCCTACCAATCCTAATTGTCAATTTTCTCAGAACAAGAGACGGCTAGCACTGCGTTCCATTTTGTGCTCGCGTGGACTTCGTAGAGACGATGGTATTTTCCACGCCCGTGATCAAAGTTAAAGCACGTTTCAAGAGGTAATTCAGAATCCTTATTTTATGTTTGATTTGTGATTGATGGTTTAATCAAGATCCGTTCATCGGGATTGTTCCACTAAGAGGTTTAAATTTTTGAAAATCCCCTCTTAAATCTACAACAGTGGTATCAGAGCCTGGTTCTAATTAAATCATTAAATTCAAATATGATTTATATATATTTATATATATATATATATATCGATAAAGTCATAATTATATGCATGTGGTTATGGTTTTGTGCAAAATTCATGGTTTTATCAGGAAAGTAGGCCCTGCATGGTTTACAAGACGATTTCCTCCTGAGTCGAAAGAACAGGAAGGAGAATCTCTCGATATCTGGGAGTCTTTCCTTACACCATGATTATTAGCCTCAAGACTTAACCCTTCCAAGCTTCATATCTCACTCGTCAACTATCAACCAAACCTTGTCTCTCGACAATTTGGTTTGATTCAAATTACACCCAGGCTTCTCTTTCAAAGAAAGGGCTCACTGATTCACTACAACATGGTGCATAACGAAACAGAGTGTACCAAGTTGTTAGCCAAATATTCTGGCCTGACAGAATTTAACGATGTTGCCTTCAAACCAAATTTCCTTTGCACCAAGGAGTTCGACGACTGGTGGAGAGAATACTACAACACACAATTTTTTGATGTGGCCTCTTTCAACATACAACTAACTAGAGATTTTGCCCTTGTACAGGACAAAGTGAAGAAAGGTACTGTAAGACACATTAAGGAGATCCAAGCATTCCAGAAATACTTTGAAACTGCCTACAGGCCGAATGAACTTAGTCAAACCATTAGTGAAGCAACAGTAACTTTAAAAGAAAAGTTTACTAAGAAATTAGAGGATTTAAAACTTCCTTCGTACGTTCGACCTGATCAACGCTACAAGGTAGCTTTTAATATTTATCCTCCAAAATTCCCTCGACTGCTAACTGCTGATTTTGGTGTGGCTTTTAGCCCTCTATTTCCATACTGGTTCGTTTGTGGGAATTTTATGAAAAATCTTCGCCATGATTATAAAAAACGTGCTCAGCGAGTTGTTCCGACTAAGTATACCTTGGACAATATCAAAAGCCACCGTCATATTGGCATAAAACACGTTCGCGTGGAGTCTTTGATATATGAAGGTGTGGAATGGGAGATTTTTCGACATCTCCTCTTTTCCTTTCATCTGTATTCTCCTTTTGCTTATATTAACTGCATTACTTTTCTCTAGCAGCTCTAAGGATTCAAACAAAGAAAACTCCTCATGTCGAGAAAGAAACCAACGAAGAAGAAGATGATAACACCAAGAAACCCATATCAAAGGTAAATTTTGTACTTATCACTTACTTTCTCTTTTTTCTTATATATTGCCTTCTCAAATTATCATAAAAAACATTATATAACTTTTACTATTTGCAGATAAGTCGAAAACCTCATCTGACACCTAAAAAAAGGAAACAAAAGGATCCTGAGGTTCATCTGATTGAATTTGATGACGGGGATGCTTCGCCAGACCAAACAAAACACCTCAAACCAAATAAGAAGAAACAAATGAAGATCATTGATGCAAGCTTTCGTCCACAACCAAAACCCACCAGAGTACCTGTAGCAAAAACTCTTTCCTTGAAGGTAGTCGAAACTGATGACACACCTGTTGGCAAAGGACAAACTGACTAGAAAAACCCTGGTCAGGCTGAGAGTGATAACTCTAACCCTGGGACTGAGAATCCTGAGGTACATAAATTTCTTATTCGCTTTGAGCTTTTGTAACTTTCTTCGATTAATCCATTTTGATTTCTTTTTTCAGACTGCTAAAGATGATCAAGGGCGTCCAATGGTACAACAAATCATTTCGACTACCAGCAACAAACCTACCTAGCATCCAACGAGCCCTTCCAGAACTTCCCCCAAGGATTCCACAAAAGAATCCGCTGACGAAGTGAGCCAACTTACTGATGTTCAAGAGAAAACACCACCTGTAGCCGCCACTAAGCTTTCGCACACCAACGAACCTGAATAACAAACAAGCCCAGCCAGGGAAGAAACTATGACCGACGTCGCAGGGGATACTAAAATGCCCTCCACAAAATAAGACGTCGAAGACCAGTCTGAAGACAAGTCTCCAATCTTTCAACAGAACAGCAGTGACGAAAAGGGTGAGGAGGATGAAGGAGAGGAAGAAGATGATTTTGAAGATGAAATTATAGTGGAGGACGAAAAAGAAGAAGAGAAACAAGAAGATCCATCGAAAACCAACCCTGATTTGACTAGCACAAACTCTACCAGTCTTTCACACGAAGAACTAGAGTCATTGAAGGTACAAAGGCCGCTGGAGTACTTAAAAGCCATTATTAGTTCTAGACACAACTTTGGTGATAAAAGCACCAACACTTCGACTGACTCAGGCAACCAATCCATTGGAAAACTTCAGGAGGACTTGCTTCCTCAAATCAAATAGCGAATTTTAAACATGGACCCATTCCAACTCTTGGAAAAGGATGCTTCTACCCATTTCGGGCTTAAGAAACTCTTGAAGCAAGTCAATGTCTTGGAGGTTTCTCCTGAAGTTGCTGATGTTATCATGGACTTGAGCACATTGATCGACCTTGTTGTTGCTGATCTAAACCATCTTTGAGATTTCTCAAGCACAATTATCAACAAATCGGACACCCAGCTGGCCGAATGGGACGCAATCTCTGAATCTAATACCAAAGTGTCGAACTTGGAAAAGATCTCTGAGCAGAATAAAAAGGAAATCGAAAGTTGTGACGAAAATGTCAAAGAATGGGAAAAGCAAATCAAGATTCTACAGAGAAAAATCTCTCAGGCTAAGCAACGTAAAGATGAGCTTCTCCAGTCTAACCAAGAAGAGGTGGCCAAAGAACTCAAAGTTGGAATGTATCATGTCGACAGAGCCCAGCAGCTTGGAAAGGAAATCGAGACCCTCTCGGCTAACAAAGCTCTCTGCGAACGTCACTTAATGCTTCAAAAATCCAAATATGAGAGGATAAAGAGCTTTTTCCCATTCTGAACTGAATTTGAATTTTATTTCCTTTTTTATTGTAATTAGCCCTTTGTGGCATGACTTGTAATGACTTAAGCCATTATGGCAATACTTTATTTACCATGTTGGCTTCGACCATTTTGTATGTGACTATTCTTTTGCTATTTTTATCACTTGGAGTGCAAGTTTATATTTCTTCAAATATTTTCCATTCACTCTCAAGACCCTTTTATCCTCGCTTAATTCTTCGATCTCATATGCACCATTAGAGAACACTTGAATAACTTGAAATGGACCTTCCCCTTTAGGGGACCATTTCCCTAAAGTCATATCTTTCTGATCCATAGGAAAAATCACTTTCCAAACCAACTCTTCAGGAAGAAACGCCTTAACTTTAACTTTTTTGTTGTAAGACTTTTCTATTCTCTTTTTCTGTCTTTTTAGCAATTCCAAGGCATTTAGTCTCTCTTCGTCCAGATCCACTAATTCGTCTAACATCATATTCCAATATGTTTCTGATGGAATTTCATGATGTCTTTGAATTCTTGTCAATTGCAAATAAATTTCCACTGGTAAAACTGCATCATGGCCAAACGTCAATCGAAATGGAGTCATATTAGTAGCCTCCTTAGGGGATGTTTGACATGCCCGAAGGACTTGGTCTAAAGTCTTATGCCAGTTTCTAGGTTTTTCCCCTACATGCTTCTTAATCAAAGCAATGACAACCTTATTTGCTACATCGACTTGGCCATTAGCTTGAGCATAGTAAGGGGTAGATGTTAACAGTTTGAAACCTGTTTCTTTAGTGAACTCTTACATCTTTCGACCAGTAAATACTGATCCTTGGTCTGTTGTAATAGTTTCTGAAATTCTGAACCTGTAGATGATGTATTTCTTGATGAATTCGATCACATCCTCTTGGTCAACGTTCGTCAGTGGTACAACTTCGACCCACTTTGTAAAATAGTCAATACCAACCAAGATATATCTTTGATTTTTAGATGACGCTGGTCGAATTTCTCCAACAAGATCTAAAGCCTAACCTCTAAACGGCCATGATTTGACTATAGAATGCAATTCGCTTGCAGGAATATGTTGTATGCCTACATGCACTTGACATTCTTTGGCAAACTCAATACAATCTTTCAACATCGTGGGTGTCGCTCCCGGGATTTTCATCCAAGTACAAACGCGAAAGTGGCACCGAAACAGAGTCGCCAGCAATGTGTATTTATCCCATGAGAGGGAAAGAAAACACTGCATAAACCTGAGGGAAAGGAAAGAGCATGGTCTTGCGACCAAGAGAACTGGATTCGGGAGTCAGTTACGCGCGAGGAAGGTATTAGCACCCCCACACGTCCATCGTACCCGATGGGATCCACGCTTGCTTGTCTCGATAAAAGGGTGTAAGGAAAGATGCTGAAAAGAGAACTAGAAAAGAAATGGAAAGAGAAAGAGAAACAAATGTAGGGAAAATTAAAAAAGTGCTCGCATGGGCCCTACCCCACTGCCTACGTATCTCATCGGGAACATGAGAATCAGAGCGACGTAGTTCCCCTCACTAGGGATGGATTATTTGTGTTTTTTAGTGGAATACATCAACGTTCGCGTCCTAGCAGTTTAGGTGCTGCAGCTCGCTGTAGGGAGACTTAGGCGTTACCTGTTTGCGGTAGAACGAAAATGACGCATCCTTAAGGAATGATTGAAGGAGATGAGGAAAGAATTCCCGAAGGAAAGACGTTATTGTTTGTTTTTGTCTTTTAGGAGTTTTTTGTTATTTGTTTGCATATGATAGTGTATCTGAATCTTGGTCATTGGAATGTGTACATCCTCACATTCCAAGATGGAATGAGTAAGAAAGTACACTAAGGGTGAAGAAGACCCCCACACTTAGTTCCAATTGTTAAGGTTCAAACACACTAGCATACTTGTGTTTATTAAGTGTTTTTTGTTGATTAAGAAATGAAGAAATGTTTTTTATTTGTACCTTCAACAAGTATTGCATTTAAGTCCCTCATACAAGATCAAATGTTTAACACATTGACCCAAGATGGGCTATATGCTACACATTCTAAGATTATAAGAGAAGACCCCTTATAATCTTTTCTTTATATGAAAGGCCTAAATGCAATAAATGCCTACCTTTATTAGATATTTTGAATTTTCTTTGAGATGGGAAGGTGAAAGACTCAAATGGGAGGAGAGAAAGGTAAAATCTATGTGATCTAAGACTCAATCCTAATTAATTAGTTAAGGGAGTGATCCTAATGGTTTGTGAGGTTGCAAAACCTAAAGTCTAAAGAAGAAATGAGCTAAACAATTCACTTCTAAAGTAGAAGATGAATTGTAACTCAAAAGGGAAAGTAATGAGTTAATCAAGGAAAGCACATAAGTGCTTAACAAAACAAAATAATGAATTGTAAAAGAGATAAAATGAAAGAAGTTTGAATGTGGATTCCTTATCCACACTCAATTTCAACTTACCAAAGCCCCTACATGGTTAGTAAACAATGTAAACATGCATAAGAAGCATGATTCTTGCTTGATTGCGTCGGGTAGAATATCTGTGAACTGGGGTATCAGCTATCGTGCCTGAAAACCAAATAAAGGTTAGCAGGCGCCTGCAAAAAAAAGAAAACCTGTAATGCAAAAATGATATGATATGCAAATGCAAATGAAAAGTTATGTTTGTCATTTCAAGATACTTTTCATATCCTGATTCCAATCGTAACCACGAATTCCTGACGACCAGAAATCATGATTATTGAGTTTTGCCTTGAAGAGATATTCATATACGCCAATCACAAATATCTGATGACCAGAAATAGTGATTTTGTAGTGTGTCAGTGTACAAATATCTTATCACGTCACATATATCTGAAGACCAGAAATTGTGAACAGAAATAGCTCATTTCATACAAATTCCCAAAAGTTTCCAAGCACATTTGTCATAGTTTCAGCAACAGAATAAGAAACAAGCAGTCAAATGGGTCCATCAACAATCCTGATGGTAACCATTGCAAATTACAAAGAAATGACAAAAATCATTAATCTGATAGCTCTACGTCCTTCAACTTCTGGCTGGAATACTTAATCTCTTCGAACAGGATGCGGGTACGCTGATGATGCGGCTTCTCAATCAGCTCTTTGATTACGACGTCCCTTTTTTCCAACGCATCAGATAATGAGCCCATATGCATCAGCAAGGCTTCATCTTCATTGGCTCCTTTGCGCCTCTTAATTCCAGCTTGAATTTTAACTAGCTTCAGCTCTGCTGTGACATCTTCAAGCCCTTTGTTGGCGATTTTCAGCTTATCTTCAGCATTCCTTGCCTGTTCTTGACTTTTGCCAAGATCCTCTCTATACCTTCTTCTTTCTACATGTGCTTTCTTCAGCTCTTCAACTTTATCTTTTAACTGGGTCAGCAATTCAGAGTTTTCAATCCTGACTTCATCCCAAGCTTGACGAAGTTTATCTAGTGAATCCTTGCTTCGGGCTAACGCCTGCTTTGTAGCCCTGTGAGCCTGACTAGTATCATCTGCTCCCAAAGTAAGCTTCCGGAAGTACCGGGCTCTATCATCAAAATCTTCTTCTTTGTCTGCCAAGGTTTTCTCCGCTTTCAATGCTCTCTTCTCCAAATCTTTGTTGTCAGCCAAGGCTTTCTGAAGACATCTGCTCATTCCGAAGTTCTTTATCTGCAACTCTCTAACCATTTTCTTCCACTTCTCGCACTCTTCAGCCGGTACCATGGAGTGTTGATCTGGACATAAGAGAATCTCTCTTGAAAAGGGTAGCAATAGCTCTTTGACCTTCATCTCAATCCAAGCATCGTAGGCAGGGTATGATCTACAGTCTCCTTTGCCAAAAATTAACTTTCCCACTTTTTGCCTAAATTTCCAGGCGTTTATTACTTCTGGCACTCTTTCATTCTTGGTTCCCACGAAAAACAGAGAAGCACTAATCTTTTCATCAGCAGGAGGATTTTTCGAAGCATAACTAAATTGTCTAACAGCCAACACCGGGTTGTAATTAATCCCACCTCTTCTTCCAAGTAGAGGCACATTCGAAAAACTTCCACATTTGACAGTAAGCTCTATCGTCAGTAATTTGGGATCAAACCAAATGATGTTAATGGCAGTCAAACCTATCAATCTCTTGGACCATTTCATTGTCTCAGCAGTTTCTACAAAAGCACCAGTTCGAGGTAAATGTTTGAAGAGCCAATGACATAACAATTGGGTACAGCAACTAACCAGACTTCCTCTTCCCTTCTCATTTTTGTAGTGTACTGAGTAATAAAAGTCTCCTAGCAGGGTAGGAATCGGATTCTTCGAAACGAACACTTTCACTGCCTACATATCAACAAAGTCAGGTTGACCGGGGAAAAGCACCAAACCATAGATACAAAGAGCTAACACAGCATTGTAAGTAGTCCAGTTTTTAGCCTTGGCAGCTTCCTGAGCTTGTTGGAAAAGAAACTCCAAATGAAATCCTTCATCTTCTTTAAGTTTACTCAGGCCACTTTTCACAACAAACAGGTCCAGATGTAAAACAGCAGCAATTACTTCAGGGGTGAGAGCACCTCCAGAAAAATACGATATAGCAGACGTGACTGGAATTCCCAAAATAAATGAGAATTCCTCCAAAGTAGGCATCAAAATATAGTCCGGGAACAGGAAACATCTCATTGATGGTTCATAGAACTGTAAGAAAGTGTGCAACCCATCCTTCTCATATTTCGTGAATGCACATACCATTTTGATCAATTCTCCATATTCCTTCCGAAAAGTGCTGAGAACGCCAGAACCAGCCAAGTTTACCATCTTGTTTAATAAATCCAGCTTAGGGTCAGGGAATTTGTATGACACATTATTCTTCCTTTTAACCTCAACTTCTTGGGAACTCATGATTAGAATCAGACAATATGGTAAGTACCTGAAAATGACAAACATAACCTGTTATGATATGAGTATGCAAATGCAAAAGGCATGTGATTAGGTATCCAGGTGTCTGTGTCTGTGTTGAACTGTGTGCACTGTGTCTCTGCACTGAATCTGGCAATATATCTGAGATGAATACTCAAACCACTATCATAGGATACACTGTCTGTAACAACCATAGAATCACAAGTAAGGTATGTAGGAGGCTGGGTTACCTGCAAACCTGTAAACATCCCACCCATACTCACATGTGGTTCCTAGAAAATAAGGCTTGTCAGCTTCAGAGGTTTGAGAAGCGATAGCACATTCAGCCCGTAGGATACAATGCTATGCCAATCAAAGAGGTCGTCCACTGACTCACCTTAGAAAATAAAGGTCATCCTATGCAAGTACCAAAGTGGGCTCTCGGGTGCGAATGGGTTTGCCACCGAATGTGGTCTGCCACTGTCACCACTAAAGAGAGATGTTTCCACTAAGGTCCTCATGATCGGTCACTAGAGTCGATAACTCTCTAGATCGACATCATGGAATACACAAGATGCGCACGCCATGATGGGTCCCAAGATAGCCTCGTCTAGCTGTGAATTTCGTGATTACCCAACATACACAGATGGCACGTAGGTCCCACTACTCTCCACTCTAAATCTAAGTGTATACTCGAGCCTGTGTACTGAGCTCATCTCTCAGAACTCCCATCCCGCCAAACAGACAAAACAGCGCAACACAGTATAATATATGAAATGTAAATGCTAACATGCTGTAAATATGGTACAAGTAATAAATACAGTAAACATCAAATACAAGATAACAGTAAACACCCAATGAAAGAAAAGCAAACAAGCGCTAGGATTGACTCGCTTAGGATGGACCAGCAATAGGTCAACCTGTCCCCAGCAGAGTCGCCAGCTGTCGCTCCCGGGATTTTCATCCTAGTATAAACGCGAAAGTGGCACCGAAACAGAGTCGCCAACAATGTGTATTTATCCCATGAAAGGGAAAGGAAACACTGCATAAACCTGAGGGAAAGGAAAGAGCATGGTCTTGCGACCAAGAGAACTGGATTCGGGAATCGGTTACGCGCGAGGAAGGTATTAGCACCCCCACGCGTCCATCGTACCCGATGGGATCCACGCTTGCTTGTCTCGATCAAAGGGTGTAAGGAAAGATGCTGAAAAGATAACTAGAAAAGAAATGGAAAGAGAAAGAGAAACAAATGTAGGGAAAATTAAAAAAGTGCTCGCATGGGCCCTACCCCACTGCCTACGTATCTCATCGGGAACATGAGAATCAGAGCGACGTAGTTCCCCTCACTAGGGATGGATTGTTTGTGTTTTTTAGTGGAATACATCAACGTTCGTGTCCTAGCAGTTTAGGTGTTGCAGCTCGATGTTTGGAGACTTAGGCGTTACCTGTTTGCAGTAGAACGGAAATGACGCATCCTTAAGGAATGATTGAAGGAGATGAGGAAAGAATTCCCGAAGGAAAGACGTTATTGTTTGTTTTTGTCTTTTAAGAGTTTTTTGTTATTTGTTTGCATATGATAGTGTATCTGAATCTTGGTCATTGGAATGTGTACATCCTCACATTCCAAGATGGAATGAGTAAGAAAGTACACTAAGGGTGAAGAAGACCCCCACACTTAGTTCCAATTGTTAAGGTTCAAACACACTAGCATACTTGTGTTTATTAAGTGTTTTTTGTTGATTAAGAAATGAAGAAATGTTTTTTATTTGTACCTTCAACAAGTATTGCATTTAAGTCCCTCATACAAGATCAAATGTTTAACACATTGACCCAAGATGGGCTATATGCTACACATTCTAAGATTATAAGAGAAGACCCCTTATAATCTTTTCTTTATATGAAAGGCCTAAATGCAATAAATGCCTACCTTTATTAGATATTTTGAATTTTCTTTGAGATGGGAAGGTGAAAGACTCAAATGGGAGGAGAGAAAGGTAAAATCTATGTGATCTAAGACTCAATCCTAATTAATTAGTTAAGGGAGTGATCCTAATGGTTTGTGAGGTTGCAAAACCTAAAGTCTAAAGAAGAAATGAGCTAAACAATTCACTTCTAAAGTAGAAGATGAATTGTAACTCAAAAGGGAAAGTAATGAGTTAATCAAGGAAAGCACATAAATGCTTAACAAAACAAAATAATGAATTGTAAAAGAGATAAAATGAAAGAAGTTTGAATGTGGATTCCTTATCCACACTCAATTTCAACTTACCAAAGCCCCTACATGGTTAGTAAACAATGTAAACATGCATAAGAAGTAAAAGAACACTTAATGCACTATAAAACTCAAAAGAATGAGATGGAAAATCAAATCCTAATATCACAACCATAATATTAATCATATGGAAAACAAGAGAATATCATCATGCAAGTTCAAGTGAATAAGCAACAATCATCATCCATAGCATTAGAACATGTTTTCATAAGAAAGGAAAATGCAAAATGAAAAGAAATGGAAGAAACATGCATAAATGGGACATGTAATCTAAGGATCAGAATTGAAACTAAATGGAAAATGACTTATAAACATCCCACAATTATTCATGAATCAAACATCAAGACATTCAAGAAGTAATAAGAGAAGAGAATTGAAATGGAAGTTCAAAAGAAAAGATGCAAACCAATACATGTTAAAGATGCACAAAGTTCAAATGGAAATGAACATGTAAAGATGACCTATAATGTGTATCAATGACCTATAATGTCACATGAATAGCTCACAAAATATGCAAATGATCATACAAATATGCACAAAAGAATTCATGTAATCATGCACTAAAATATTGAATGATAAGACATGTTACTATACTTCAAATGTAATGCATCAAACAAAATCAAATGGATTTGTGAAAATTATGCAAGCATGGTATAGGGATGCCTAAGTCAGAAGTGAATCATTTATCAAGATAGCATGTGAAAATTCAAAGCAAAGTGATTTCAAACAAAGCAAATAGACCAAATTGAAATATCATGCAAAGTAGTGCAAAAATGAGCATCAAAACATGTCATAAAATGATCTAAAAAATCAAATAAAAATCATATAACATGATTCAATGTATTAGTGAATCAATGCAAAAAGAACCATGTCAAAACAATTTACAATGATCAAAACCAAAATTCCACAAACTCATGTACCACATTTGGAATGCACGCAAATGTAAATTCAAAGAAAATTATGCAACAGGGGCAAAAATTTCATAAAATCATGAAATAAAGATATCAAAAATTTTATAAATGCCTTAATGATGTTCATGAATTTTTATAGAATTTTAGGATGTATTTTAGTATTTTTAAAAATCAAAAAGCAAACGTGTACAAAAATGAAGAATAAAAAGAAATGGAAATCAAACAGAGGGTGCATGCACAAGAATTATTCAGTTCAAATGATTTGGGCTTTAAAAACATAGGGTGCGAATAGCAATCAGTCCAAAGTCCAAGTCTGCTCAATCCATACTAATTAACATGCACTCTCAGTCAAACATAGGTCAAACAATCCACACCAATAGATCAGGTCAAGTCAACAAGCAAGACAAAGTATTAAATCCAAGGCACACACGTGAAGGACCAAACTCCATACCATGCACTACACCACACGCATGTCACTCTGATTAAAATAAAACACACGTGCAAGGCATGCTTATTTTAATGCGCTGGCAGCTTTGTGGCCACACGATGATGAAAAACCAACGGACACGATTAAAACACACCAAAACCCTAGCATTCAAGATCACCGGCCGGAGATGACTTCTGGTCATCTTCTCCGGTAAACCACCACCGTCTGCAACCTCAAATTTTCCATAATTCCACAAATAATATACCAAAATGAAGAGGAAGTAATGGAGAACACGGATCCAGTGATAAAATTTCCAAAATGTTCATGAAATGAGAGAATCGAACAGAGGAAGATTTGCCCTAACATTTCAACTATGCCTCTAAAGGCCTATCAACTAGCCAGACAAGTTCTTGAGCTTATAAGAAGCTTCAAGAACCTGAGAATATCTTCACATCAAGTCTATAATGGTGGAAATTTGTACCTGAAGATTGGAGACCTTGAGATGTTCTTCAGAAAACCAGAGACTATGCTTCCTCTTTAAGCTACTTTTGGCCAAATAAAGGCTTAGATGCAGTGGTTGATGATGATTCAGTGGAGAAGAAAATGGAACCAAACTTCAAAACCAGTTGCAATGTGATGAAATTGAGAGAGAATTGGAGAGTTTTGAAGTGAAAAGGAACAAAGTGATGCTCGAGAATCAGTTGCAATGATGAGATTGAGAGAGAAGAAGATAGAGTTTCTGAAGTGAATGTGTGAAAATGAAGTTGGAAATGAAATTTGAGAGAGTGATTTCTATTTATAGTGTGAGCTAACCATAGTTAACATGAGTGAGTTAACTGAGTCATGGTTGAGTTAAGTGAGTCATCCTTAACTAACTGAGTCAAGTTAGTTAGGGAGAGCAAAGCTATGGTGATGACAACTCATGGCAAGTTATGGTGGAAGTGAAGAGAAAGTGAAATGGCAAGGCTGTGCATCAGAAACTTGCTCAGCAAGTTTACACTTTCTATTTCCATGCAAGGCACGTGTTGTAGCAGTGTGAGGGATGTTCATGTTGTGTTCAAATAAGGGAAAGAATGTTTGATGGATGTCTGAACCAGGTTATGCATCAAAGCCAACAATGCAACAGTGGAATATAGGGTGGTTTGAAGAAGTTTTTCTCTCTACTCAATGAATGAATTGGTGAGTTTTTGGGTTCATTTGAAAGAGGAGATGTAATAGAGCATGTTTGGTATAAAAATTGAATGGGAGTGATGCTTGGAAGAGGTTGAAAAATGACTTATAACACACAAGTTTGGGAACTGGTTATGGGCGAGGAAATGAGGTTGGCTGGCAAAGCATCTTGGTACCTAGGTTTTCAGCATGATCATAGCACATTGGACTCAACATAACTTCTTGACCTTTGATCAAATGAAAAAAACATGAACACCAATCTTAAAGATCTCACATAGAGGAACAACTTTCATGTTGAAAGATTTTTCATTTGAGGTCTCTAACCATGAGTAATTGATCTAAACATCTGGCCCACCATGTGTTTATGAAAATGACACGCGCGTGACCTGGAAGTTGACCAAGCGGACTTGCATTTTGCCCTAGTTTTCCTCAACTTTGATCATCCATAACTCTCTCAATTCTTATCCAATGGAAATGTTCTACACATGGATTTGAAGCTTAAAACAAGATCTTTTGTTGTGGCCGAGTGGAATTTTCATTTGCTGCCCCAATTTTGAGTGGCCTTGGTTCCAATTCTGATGCAAAATGGCCTAAAATTATTATTTTTGGAAACCCTAATTCTTCCAAAAATGGCAACTTTCCCAATCTTGATTTTTTTCATGATCCCTTTGGAGTTTCTTGATCAAATTTTGTACATTGGTCACATATAACATGAATTTCATGAATTTGGCCTCAAAAAGTCAAGAGTTGACTTTTTCCTCTGATTATTTGACTTTGCCCCAATTTTCCTGATTTTTTATCTTTCTTCCAATTGAACCACTTCTAAAACCAATTGAGAGGCAATCTTCCACACACATACACTTAAGGACATGTAGAATACCATGACATCAAGTTTTGTCCAAAAAATCAAATATGCCCTGATTTAATTGGAAACCCTAATTTTGGTACCCACCTCCTAGGAGAAAAATGTGCAATCTTCAATCTCAAATTCCTCAGAGTATGTTGTGTATCCTCTTAAAGAGTGATGAGATATGCCACTTGAGGATGATTTTGAACCAATGAACCATCTCTTTTGAGGGTTTTCCTTCATCTTTTGGATCTCTCTTGGCTTGCCTTGAGTGAATTTGTCTGACCTTTTGTGCCTTGAATGATTCCTTGATTATCCACCTTTCTCCTGATCACATGCCTTGATGGTAAGAGGGATGTTATGCTTCATTTTTCTATGTTAAAGATGCAATGCAGTGCTAATGAGATAGATATGATATGATATATGATAATGCTATGCTAGGATGCCAAAAGGGAGAGCAAATTTTGGGGTATTACAGCGGGCCAATACATTCCTTGTTGAAATAACAACCACTTCATTTTATGGCCCACCTGATGTGACCCACATGCCCCGCTACAGACATTCAAAAGGGTTAAATATGCCTCATATTCGCTAAGACATTTAAGCAAAACTCCCTCAAAATTCTTTTTAAATAATTCGTTTCCCAAAAGAACATAACTTAAAGCTCGATACCTGATTTTTCATTCAGTAGATGCCGTTGGATTTTGTAAATATTCCACTATAGGTTTTCTCCAATCTTCGTCCGTCAGGATGTCTATTGCTAATATCTCGAAGTTCTCTTTATCAGCAAATCCTAGCTTTGTTGTTTCTAGATCTGATGGGGATGATCTGGCCGACACAACCCTTCCTCTGACTTCGATCGCATCTTGCAACTTTTCTTTCAAAATTTTATACCCAGAAGCAATCTGAGCCAAATCATTAGCTACTTGATTTTCCAATCGAGGAATGTGTCGAATGCTGACCAACTCAAATCTTTTTAAGAGTCGATTGGCTATCACGAAGTACATGATGAGATTTTCTTTCACACATTTGTACTCCTTTGTGGTTTGTTTTATGACCAACTCTGAGTCACCCATTATTTAGACTCAATTTGCCCCTAATTCCAATAATATCTCAAGTCCGGCTATAAGAGGCTCGTATTCAGCCTCGTTATATGAACAAAGAACTTCCACTTTATAGTTGAATTTTGTTGGAATTTCGTTAGGAGAAATAATCAAGACTCCTACACCTGTTCCGTCTTTATGACTCGAACCATCAAAGTACAACTTCCAAGGTTCTAGTACGAGGTAATTTAATGATTATTCATTTATCGAGTGGTTGACTATAAAGTCCGCCACTACTTGTCCCTTAATAGCTTTTAAAGGCATATAAGTTAGAGAGTATTCAGTTAAGACTAACGCCCATTTACCAATTCGACTATGCAAAATTCGTTTTGACAACATATGTTTTATAACATAAAAATGTGAGGAAATAAAAACATCAACAGGTTTTATATACTGCTTTAGTTTTATACATGAGAAATATAAACACAGGCATAGTTTTTCGAATGTACTATACCTAGTTTCTGCATCGTTCAAGACTCTACTAAGATTGTAAATGGCTCTTTTAACACCATTTTCATCTTCTTGAGCTAACATGCTCCCTAAAGTCTTATCTGACGCAGATATATGAAGGTGCGAGAAAGACACAAGAAAGGGGGGTTTGAATTGTGTTTTCACTCTTAAAAACTTTTCGCCTCTTATCGTTAAAGCACTAAGAGAACATCAGAGTTCATTGAGAGACTCTGACATGTGAAGTAGCATTCAGACTTGTCAATGCGTAAAGCATATATGATAGGGAGAGTCTGAATAAGATATGCATCATTCAGAACTTGTAGTGTGGAAGCTTATCAAAGTGAAGATGCAAGGTTCTGATTTGTTTATGTAAGGTTCTGATAATTTAGAGTAAGACATAAACAATAATCCAAGGCATAAGCAAGAGTAAAGAACACACGATATATCCTGGTTCACTTGAGCCATTCCCAAGCTAGTCCAGTCCACCCTCCTCAGGTGATTTTGCCTTTAACACAAGGACTTAATCCACTATAACAAAATCCGATTACAGATGCACGAGCAACAGCCGGTGACTAACAACCTGTACAACCACAGCTGTGACTAACACATAATGAACCGTTCAGGGATTCAACCTAATGAATATAACGAACATTGACCGGCAGGTTCCAATCTCGCAAGATCTACTGTCAGGATTTCACAGCTAAACTTTCAGGCATTCAACTTAATGAATATAACGTTTACTAACCATTCTTCCAGGATTTTCCACAATGACACCACGTCATTGTCTTCTTGAGTCTCCGGTCACACTGACCACTCAAGGAATCCTAATTCACATAGAATTAGTTAAATAGGAGATTACAATGATGCTTCTTAACAAGCAGATAACTCTTAAGTTTAAGTACAAGAGAACACACAAGTGTTCAAGCAAGATATGAGTAACAGCTCCTTGCTATCTTCAGATTCTATAGAGATGTATGTTGATTTGACAGTTGATGACATCTTGTAGATCTTCTTCTTCTTCGTCTTCTTTGTTGATCAAGCTTTGAGCAATAACTCCTTGCTTCAGATCTTCAATGTAGCTCATACGAGAAGGTGGTTGATGACTTGATTGATTTGCAATGTTGTCTTCTTCATCAACAACTTCTGTATCAATTGATTGTTGTTGTGTTGAATGATTATCTTTGAGTTTCAACAATAATGGTTATGTGTAAATACTGATAGCTTTGGATATTAAGTGTTGCAACGAGAACTCATCGTTGTGGTTATCTTCACACATCAACTTGATCGATTCACAACCGACGACTTTAGAAGCGATTACTCCTTTCTTTAAATAGCTCAGTAAAATATAGCCGTTAGAGAGCTTTTGGCCGTTTGAAAAGATTCGTTATGCAATGATTAAAGTTGTACTGCCATATCTTCTTTTTACTGTAGAAGTGATGGGATTGGTATTTTAGAACGGTGTACAATCATTGCTAACGGTAACATTTGTCTTCAAATCTTCAGAGGCTTCTGATGGTAATTAATTCAAGCATGAGTAGAGACTTTATAACTGGGTCTTCAGATCTTTCAAGTCTTCCGTCTTCAGAGCTTTTCCATTAGGAATCTTCCTTCAGAAGTTCAGCACTTGTCATGAAACCCGTTAACCTTTACTGCTTCAAGTCTTCCGAAACTTCAGAACCGTCCATTAGGAATCTGTCTTCAGAGTCTTCAGCACTTGATCTTTAGAACCATAATCTTCAGAACACATAAGTCTTCAGAATCTTTCTGAACTTAGTCTTCAGAGCCTTCAGCCTTCAGAACTTCAAGTCATTGGAATCTTCAGCACTTCGGTTCTCTATAACATTATCATTTTAGAAGCTTTGCTATCTTCAAAATCATAACCATTCTCAGAGAGCATCCACAAGAGCATTGCAACAGCAATATCGGAATCCTTGGATCTGACTGATCATGATCAGATACAGAAGCATACTTGCTTCTTGCGACTTGTGTCACACATAGTAACTTTGCATATAATCAATTATGCACATTTGACTGGTGCTTGTTGGATCTGATATCTTCTATGATTATGATCTGCACACAACACACATTAGAACATAAAATGGTTCTTTCATAAATACCATTGTTATCATCAAAACATAGAGACGACTAGTAGAGACAACTCTTGCTCTAACAATATTTCCCTTTTTGATGATGACAAAACCATGTATTTTGATTGAACATTTTATACAAAGTAATCACCAAAACTAAACATATTCAGAGTCCGGAACAACAGCTCCCCCTGAATGAGTTAACCCCAAAATTTTATCTGTGATTATCTAGAATCTCATATGATCCAAAGACTCACAAAATAACAATTTGAGTTTCCAGAACATAGAATAGAAAATGAATACTTCTCTATCTTGTCTTTAAGGAGACAAAAGTCTTCAGCATCTGGACTAGTTCATCAGAACTTCCATCTTCAGATCTCTAGAACTTAGTTCCTTTGTACGTCATATCAGAGCTCATAATCTTCAGAGTCATCTGAAGCATTTTCTACTTTTCAGCAGAGTCATTTTAGCACAGAACCAGAACAGTTCTTTTCTAATAACATGGCCTCGCTATTTATCAGAGACAGATATTGTCTGAGGAAACTCCCCCCCGAGTTTCATACTTAGTGAAGATTATAGATTTTAACATTTGAATCTTCTGGGTAGTCTCCCCTTGATTTCCATAAGTCATATATTGGGATCTTCAGAATCATAATTCAGATATATTAATTTAAAATCACCAATAAGATCATTGTGAGAGCAAGAGATGTCTCTACAAGTCAATCTATGTTTTGATGATAACAATACATATATGTGAAAGAACCATTTTATGTTATAACGTGTGTTGTGTGCAGGTCATATTCATAGAAGTTATCAGATCCAACAAGCACCAGCCAGATAAGCGTAATTGATAATATGCGAAGTTACTATGTGTGACACAAGTCGCAAGAAGAAAAGAATGCTTCTGTATCTGATCGTGATCAGTCAGATCTAAGGATGCCGATATTGCTGTTGCAATGCTCTTGTGGATGCTCTCTGAAAATGGTCAAGATTCTGAAGATTGCGAAGCTTCTGAAGAAGATAATCCTCTGGAGAACCGAAGGGCTGAAGACTCTCATGACTTGAAGTTCTGAAGGCGGAAGGCTCTGAAGACCAAGTGCATAAAGACTCTAAAGACTTATGTGTTCTGAATATTACGGTTTCAAAGGTCAAGTGCTGAAAACTCTAAAGACAGATTCCTAATGGACGAGTTCTGAAGTTTCGGAAGACTTGAAGAAGTAAAGGATAATGTTCTTAAAGACAAGTGCTGAAGTTCTGAAGACTGATTCCTAATGGACTTCTTCAAATGACTGAAGATTTGACGTATCAGATATCCTGCTAAGAAGGTTATACTCATGCTTCATCAATTTACCATCAGAAGCCTCTGAAGTTTGGAAGTCAAATGTTACCATTGTGAGTAACTATACACAGCGCCCAAGAAAGATATATCCCATCACTTCTCCCACAGCAAAAAGGAAATGTGTCAGTACAGCTAATTATTACATAACGTCTCTTTTCCAACAGCCAACAGTATTTCAAACGGCTATATTTCTACTGGGCTATTTAAAGGAAAGAGCATTCACTTCTGAGGTAATCGATTCACTCCATCAAAAGGCAAATTGATCAAGTCATTGTGTGAAGATAGCAACAACGATGAGTTCTCGTTGTAACACTTAGAATATCAAAATCTATCACCATTTACACATGGCCATTGTCGTTGAAGCTCAAAGATCATCATTCAACACAACAACAATGAATTGGTACAGAAGCTGTTGATGAAGAAGACATCATTGCAAATCAGTCAAGTTATCAACCACCTTCTCGTCAGCGCTACATTGAAGATCTGAAGCAAGGAGTTATTTCTCAAAGCTTGCTCACCCAAGAAGACGACGAAGAAGAAGATCTACAAGATGTCAACAAACTGTCAAATCATTATACATCTTTGTAGTTTCTTAGGATAGCAAGGAGTTGTTGCTCCCATCTTGCTTGAACACTTGTGTGTTATTTGTACTTAAACTTAGGAGTAATCTGCTTGTTAAGAAGCATCTTTGTAATCTCCTATAAAACTAATTCTTGGTGAATTAGGATTCCTTGAGGGGTCAGTGTGACCGGAGACTCGAGAAGACAATGGCGAGATGTCATTGTGGGAAAAGCTTGAAATAGGGTCAGTAGCGTTATATTCATTGTGATGAATCCCTGAACGTCTAGCTGTGAAAGCCTAGCAGTAGATCTTGCGAGATTGGAACCTGCAGGTCAATGTTCGTTATATTCATTAAGCTGAATCCCTGAACGGTTCATTGTATGTTAGTCACAGTGCAGCTGTGCAAGTGGTTAGTCACTGGCTGTTGCCCGTGCATCTGTAATCGAGATTGATTATAGTGGATTAAGACCTTGTGTTCAAGGCGAAATCACCTGAGGAGGGTGGACTAGATTAGCCTTTGTGGTGAACAAGGATATATCGTGTGTTCTTTACTCTTATGCTTAATGTCTTTGTTTATCCTTCTATATTGAGTATCAGAACCCTACATAAGCAAGTCAGAACCTTGCAGCTTAACTCTGATAAGCTTCCGCACTGCAAGTTCTGAGAAATGTAGTTTATGTTCAGAATCTTGTTGATTCTCATGCTTCACGCATAGCAAGTCTGAATGTAACTTCGCTAGTCAGAGTCTCTCAACGAACTCTGATGTTATCTTAAGTGCTTTAACGACAAGAATCGAAAAGTTGTTAAAAGAGTAAATACACAATTCAAACCCCCCTTTCTTGTGTCTTTCTCGCACCTTCAATTGGTATCAGAGCACCGGTTCTGTTATTGATGGATATCAAAACACTTAACAGTGTCAGAAAAAGATCCAGATGCGGTGCGTAGAAATACTCTGGGTGAGATTGAAATCCACTTACAATTTCTGTAACAGTTCAGAAGATGACTACGTACAAAATTGTAATCAATCTGAGTACTTGAGCAAATCACTGATTCTGGAAGTTTCTGTCGTTGTCAAACAACTAAACCTTCCTCACTTAAAGCTTCGTTGAAGATTGAAGAATCAGCTGATAGGATAGATTCATCATATAAGAAGTAGTATCTGTTGAATGCTAATCTTGGAAGATATGCGTGGATGAACCACATATTTGCTCAAAGTTGAATCATCAGAAAACAAGAAGTCTTGTTTAATGAAGATTAATTCTTTATGAGTTTTTTAGATGTTTTCAAGAAACAGATTAGGTCCACCATTGACTTTCTCGTTTAAAGCTCATTCAGAACTTCTTCTTGTAAAGAAGAAAGATTATTATTCTATGGTTTTGAACTTTAGAATTAAGTCTGATGAAGTTAGAAATCTGATAAGTTCAAACTCTTAGAAATGATTCAACATCTGAATCTTGAATGATCAGAAGTTAAAAGATTCTATGAAGTACTGAATATTGTTTTCTCGAAAAATATAAACTGTAAAGAATATTCAGGAAGAAGAAATTAAATGATTCATCAAGTACTTGATCGGAATATATTCTAAGTCTTGGTTGAATAAAATCAGATGAGTAAAGATCTGTTAAACTTGAGATTCTATCTCAATAGAAACAAATGTCATTGGTTAGACTCTAGCTGATAAGTTTCTCAGAACTTCTTTAATCCGAAATCGGAAGATGTTCAAGTTGATGCATTAACTAGAGTCATCTTCTGAAGTCAAAAGGATTTAAGTTGCTGATGTTTTCAGAATGAAGAAATCAGTTTACCTTATTTTGGAAGAAGATATGATACTGATCCTTGATGGACTAATTCTATAATTAAGTTAAATCAGCATTGTGAGATCAAGAAGTGTCATGCAAATTATATGTTGTGCTACACACATGTTTGATGATACTTGATTCCGAACATGATCTGCATTCGCTGGAGAAACTTAGTCAGAAGACGTCAATCAATTCTCCTTAGCTCATAATCTCACAAGCAGTCTATAATTAAGCTATACTTTTATTGATCTTTTGGAAATAGGAAAACTTGTTGAAAGACAGTTTTTCTGATGTTCAAGTTCAGAACCTCTGATTGGCTATTCTCAAATGTCAGATGAATAACTCTGAACAGAAAAAGACAGAATCATCTAGAATATGATTCAAGAAGATCTGAATGGAAGAAATGTCAAATGTCTGTCGACTTCAAACTTCGATCTTTGAGAGAATCAACAAGTGTTCAACAGGACACTCAGAAGGAAGCAGGAGATGAAAATTAATGATCAGAAGCTCAGCATTGAATACGCTCTTAAGAAGTCTTACATAAAGAATTCTGACGTCTAGAAAGGATTGATGATCAAAGTCGGAATGGAAAGCACTCACATGCAGCTCACTCAGATGTAAACTGGTTCAGAAAGATTATGATCAGCACTTCTGAGTCAGAACTAAATACAAAGTACGACAACAGAGAATTCAGATATCCAAGGTACGACTTCCTTCATATAAACTAAAATATATGATCTGAAATATTCCTGTCTTATAATAAAAATCTTTTGAGAATACGTACACTCAAGCATAACCTCAATCATAATTGCAAATCCTTGATAATCATTACATAGCTCTGACAACATAAGAATGTTTGAAATCTTACATGCTTTCACTAGACTAGGCACAACCTAACCTACCTAAATATGAGTATAAAAATCACTTCTCTCTGTCAAAACAATTCACTCTCAAGTCCCTCTATCGTAGAACCTTAATTGTCAAAATTTTCATTGTCCATCTGCTAACATGCCTCCACTAACTTTTCTTGGAAATCAAGATCTTCTTGAGATCATTCCTGAAAAACAGTTTGTAATCAACTCCCCTCCTCTTTCAAGTAACATTGTTTGCAGTATAGCAGATGTGCTTTACACTCAACAATGGACTAGGTACTCCATGATGCTAGAAAAGCCTGTCTATGTCAATCTAGTCCAGGATTTCTGGAAACATGCTGATCTTGATCTTGAAAGCAAGTGCATCACCTCCTTTGTTTTTGAAGTCACAATCATCATCAACCTGTTCTCAGTCACTCTTACAACTGGGTGTGAGGACGTTGGAATTCCTGTTGATTTTGACAAAAACAAATTCTTTGCTCCTAAAAACTTTACATCCCTTCATGACCTAACTTTAGGACACATACCCTTTAATCCTGAAAATCTCCTACCCATTCCCAATGCCTGGTACAAGCTCATGTTGTCCAACTTTCTTCCCAGAGGAGAAAGTCATGACATAATCAGATTTCATGACCATGAATTCATTTATTTACTAATGAATGAATTTCAAATAAATCTACCACACACTATCTTCAACTGTCTCTGGAAAACCATTTCTGAGTCTAGAAATCTCACAAAGTCCTACATTCCTTATGGAAAAGTTTTGTCCGAAATTTTCTTCAGAGATGGAATTGTGGACATGATCAAAGAAATAATTAAAGAAGATGAAGACCTTCCAGAAAACTGCTTATTGAAGACTAAATGTGAAATCTTTAGCAACTAGAAAAATTATCTTATCTCTGTTTAATCTATGTCTGTATTTTATTATTGGTCTAGGTAGTTGTACTTGTTTCAAGTTATTTTCTAAACGATTTAGGGTAAATGAAGTGTCAAGCCTATCATCCAAATCAATGAAATATCTCTTCTTTGTTATTCTAAGAATATGAGATTCTCTCATGACTAACCATAAATTGAATTTAAGAAAATCAAGTATCTGACAAGCATTAATTGATATTATCTATTGAAAGATATTTGAAAAATCTTTGAGTGGCTCAAGAAACCGTCATTATTATATCCGCCCCTTGACCACTCGATGCAAAACTGTTGTTAACACATTAACTCTTCCCAAATAAATTATTAACTGCTTCCTTTTCTTTTCCCACACAGTTACATCTTTTGGTATACCCTAAATAATCATTCCTTACCTAGAAAATAGTAAACACAAATCCTTTGCACCAAACCAGTCACTCTCTTCACTCTAACTCGCTATAAATAGTTGGACGTTTCCCTTGCATAACTCATCCTCAAATCTAAACTCTTTTTCTGATAAAAATATCATTTCAACAAGATGATGAACTCTCAAAGAAATGGTCCTACCTTCTTAGGCAGAAAATAAAATTTACATGTTATCTCAGAGAAAAGACCCAACATCTCCGGTCTCAGAAACGGTGGTTTAGAGATAATAAGAAGCATGCAAGCTCAGTCTTGGCAGTGCTATTACTCCTAACTGAATGACCCAATCTTTACTAATCTTGTTAAAGAATTCTGGAATTATGCTAGGGTTAGCACTGATGGAAACACCATCTGGTCTGAGGTTCATTATCACCCAATTGCTATCTTTGTCGCCTCGATAAGAAAATCATTGGGTGTGTCTCCAACGGAGTCACGATTGATCACTTTCAATCTAACTTAAGCATGGTGGAGAGATGTAGAATCTTGTTTGATGATTCAGTTCCATACGAACCGAATAATCCTGAGAAACTCCTTCCTGCTCCAAAAACTTAGTTCAAATTTTCACTGACCAACCTTCGTCCACGCGCGTCTGCGAGAAGCACTATGACTCATGACGACAGAATCTTCATCTTTCTTCTAACACATCACGTTAGAATAGACCTTCCCAAGACTATCTTTAACCACATGAGACACTCTATCAGAACCTCAAGGAATCAGATGCATGCCTACATTCCATACGGGAGAATAATATCTGAGATAATTTGGAAAGAAAAGGCCTGGGGATTAATAAGCAGGCTTGAACCTGGATCCTCACCAGAAGAGACCAGATGTGAACAAGTGGATAAAATTGAGGATTTTGATGATTAAGCTTTAAACCTTAGTAAATCTCAAATTGTTTTTGTGCAGTCTTGTGCTGATGATTCTATATCATTTTAATCTATGAATCAATGCTGCTTCCTGTTTTATCATCTATAATCATATCAGTATTAAATCCATAATCTAAATTTTTATCATACTCTGAGATGCTTACATTGTTTAAATAAAACATTTAAAACATTATCTAACGATGATCATTAGACTGTCAATGATGCATTAACATCATTCAAGAATAATGCCATCAACAAAATCCAAAGCTTAGTAGATGCTTCCAGTTCAAGCATAGAACCCTTAGAAATAAGAAATATATGGACTGAGTTCCATGAATGGATCTCAGAAGAAATTGTGAAAAGCAAGAGGCTGGTAATTACTCAAACAGAAGAAAAACTGCATGCCTCAAGAACTGATGATTCTGAAAGCTTACTATCACCTTCCTCATCATCATTAGGCTCCTTTTAGTCTAATCCTTAGGAACCTATCCTCATTAGGGCTATGTTTTGATTACCTTTAGGATTAAGCTTAACCTATGCCTTATATTTTAAAATCATTTTGTGGTTCTGTGTTAATGCTATAACTAATCTCTGAAGATGTTGATCACTAGAACTGTTCCTTATCATATCAACCTTCGTATGATTAATGCTTAAATGATAACATCCCTTGAGTCTATTAATGTTCACTATCATATTGATCTACATATGCTTAAATGCTCAGATGCTCTATAACTTTTTGATGATGTCAAAAAGGGGGAGAAAGAATATGATTTTGATTGATGAATATATGAATATTGATATTGATTGGAAAGAAAGAATGCAACTCAAACAAGTAATCACTCATATAAAATGCGTTACTACTAACGTTTGTTGTTTGATGTTCTTCGAGGAACTCTGAATAAGTTCACTAGGCATTCTAAGACAGGTTAAGAAAGAAGAACAGTGAAGTACACTTCGTGAACATGTGTTCAGAATCAGATCTACCCAGTATTGTTCAGAAGTTGAGAATTGTCTGAAAGTCAAACTTTATCATGATCTCTATCTCACTTGGTTCAGAAGCTGTAAGCTGCCTGAGAATACGAAATTCAGAACGTAAGAATCAGAAGAAGAAAACTCTGAAAGCAGTCAAGACAAAGTATACATCTCAAGATGCTTGTTCAGAAGACTTGTGCAAAACAGAAGTCAAAGAACTGTCTGAAGATCCGGATTGAAGATCCAAGAAGAAGTAGTTCTGATGTCTACCAAGAACTCAATTAAGAAGAAATGATTTGGTATCAGACTAAGTCAACAAATGGTAATCAGACTCAGTATACATAAAGATTAGTTTCAGACTCAGTCTGAAGTAATATCAATCAGAGCTAAGTTGTATAATGCTTTCAATACCTTCATTGGTATCAATATCAGCACACTAAGGAAATACCCTTCAAGTGGTATAAGAATAATACATTCAGTTGGTATCAGACTCAACATGCTCTGGAATCTGACTCTGCACATATTTTGGTATCAGATAAAAGTCAGATCACACATAATACCAAAATCAGAATCAAGCGCTAATTGATCACTAAATTAACCTTCTACTAGTACCTGATCAAAAATCAGGCTTTGATGAATCACTGAGTTGTGACAGTAACAAGGCTCTGAGATGAAGACCTGTGCTCTAAGTCAAACTCTGAAAAGTCATGATCTTTATTGGTGATTAAAATTTAATACTTCTGAACTACGTTCTGAAAGATCCCAATATCTGACTTATGGAAATTAGGGGGAGACTACCCAGAAGATTCAAATGATAAATCCTATAATCTTCACAAAGTCTGAAACTCAGGGGGAGTTTTTTAAAAGACAGTGTCTGTCTTTGATGGATAGCTAGGCTATGTTATCAGATAAGAACTGATCTATTTGTGCTTAAATGAATCTGCTGAAAAGTAGAAATGCTTCAGACGTCTCTGAAGATTATAAGCTCTGATACGACTACAAAGGAACTGAGTTCTGAAGATCTAAAGATGGAAGTTCTGATGAACTAGTCCAGATGCTGAAGACTCTCTGTTTCTTTAAAGACGAGATAATAAAGTAGTCCTTTTCTATTCTTCTTTCTGGCAACTCAAGTTGTTATTCTGTATGTATTTGGATCATATAAGATTCTAGATGATCACAGATAAAACTTTGAGGATAACACATTCAGGGGGAGCTGTTGTTCCAGACTCTGAATATGTTTATTTTGGTGATTACCTTGTATAAAATGTTCAATCAAAATACTTGGTTTTGTCATCATCAAAAAGGGCTCCTGAGTTTCAGACTTAGTGAAGATTATAGATTTTAACATTTGAGTCTTCTAGGTAGTCTCCCCTTGATTTCCATAAGTCATATATTGGGATCTTCAAAATCTTAATTCAGATATATTAATTTAAAATCACCAATAAGATCATGACTTTTCAAAGTTTGACTTTGAACACAGGCCTTCATCTCAGAACCTTGTTACTGTCACAACTCAGTGGTTTATCAAAGCTTATTTTTGATCAGATACCATTAGAAGGATAATTTAGTGATCAATCAACACTTGATTCTGAATCTGGTACCAATGTGATTTGATTCTTAGTCAGATACCAAATTATGTTGAGTCAGATACCAACTGAAGGTATTCTCTTATATCAATTGAAAGGTATTTCCTTAGTGTGCTGAAATTGATACCAATGAAGGTATTTGAAAACTTTACAGCTTAACTCTGATTGATATTTACTACAGACCGAGTCTGATACCAATCTTTATATACTGAGTTTGATTGATATTTACTACAGACTGAGTCTGATACCAATCTTTATATACTGAGTCTGATTTCCAAGTATAGATTTAGTCAGATACCAAATCATTTCTTCTCAATTGGATTCTTGGTTAAAATCAGAACTTCTCTTTCTTGGATCTTCAATCCATATGTTCAGACAGTCCTTGACTTCTGATTTGCACAGTTCTTTTGAAGAGCATCTTGAGATGTAGACTTTACTTTGACTGCTTTCAGAGCTTTCCTGCTTCTGATTCTTATGTTTTGAATATCATACTCTCAGACAGCTTACAGCTTCTGAACCAAGTGAATCAGAGATCATGATAACTTTAACATTCAGAAAGTTCTCAACTTCTAAACAGTACTGGGTAGATCTGATTCTGAACACATGTTCACGAAGTGTACAAATTCGATCATATGAACAAACAGTTCATAAGAACTTCTATCAGAGTTTTTCTTTCTTAACCTGTTCTGAGAATGCCTAGTGAACTTGTTCAGAGTTCCTCAGTTAAACATCAAACATTCGTTAGTGGTAAACACATTAACATTGATTTACTTGTTTGAGTTTTGCATTCTATTTCTATCAAAATCAAATTTCTATTTCTCCCCCTTTTTGACATCATCAAAAAGTTTGAGCATAAAAGTAAGCATTTATGAGTTTTGAGAATGTTTTTCATGTAATTCTTAAAGTAAAGCCTATGCAAAGGAAATTTCATTCATTATCAAGAGGAGAATACATACTGCAAGAACCAAAGCAACAAAAACAGAGAGCAAAATAACCATAACCCTATCCTATGATTCTTTAGAGATTCCCAGAGAGTTCCGTGTAATTCATAGGTGAGCATTCTTCGGTTGCTCCAATGTGTTCTAGTCTAGAGATCACATCTTGAATCTCTAGGACACGAGATATGACCATTCCTTATGGGATACTAATGGAAGACTTGTCTTTAGATAAGAGAATTTTTTCTTGCATGTAATTGAACATGGTTTGAGGGAGGTTTATTTTTCTTCTGTAGACCAGAAAGAAAATAAATTGTCGGTCCGAGTGAGACAACACTCTTGCTCCTATTTCTCTAGGTCTTAAGTTTGCTTCCATGATCTTGTGCCAGACTTTAGCTGAGGGAATGAGTGTGGAAACACAGTTGGAAGGACCATTCCCACAATGAATTTTGTAGATGAGATCATTGAAGATATTTCTTTCTTTGTAATCTTCAATAGTATCACCGATTTCATCACATTGGATGGCTTGTGCAATGATAGAGGGATTAATCATTACAGGGAATCCGGAGATGATCGACTGAATAATGAACTGAATATATACATTTGAAAAGACGTTAGCGGTTGCCCATAATTCTTTGACTAGGTCGATGTAAATGAGGCCTGGGAGCATGTTAAGATAACCCTCCTATTTCTGACACCGTAACTCAGATGAGGTTCTTATCAACCCATGTTCTTTGAGGGAACAGGAGTTCATAGTAAGTTCATTCAGAACTTTTAACTCAGAGGTTTCACACTTAACAGCTTTTGAATGTGACGTAGACATTTTGGAAGAAATATAAAAGAGAGACACTAACTGAGATGGGTTAGAATGATGAATAGAGAAGTGAACAAGATGCCTTAAACAGGAATAGAGTGAGTTAATAAATGCTAGAGATTCTAAACGACAGGTTCATCATTTCCTAGACGTTAGACTAGATAGGGTAAGAGACGAATACTAGCAGATTCTCAATCTTGGGAAGACCAAGAGATCACGCATAGAATTTTCTAATTAATTTTTTTTACGGAAGTCAGAGATTCGTAATAAATGCATATGTAAGGGTGGCTTGTTAAAAACATTAACTGAAAGTGAAACAAAGAGACACACTGTCTATACTCAAGAAGATTTATCTTACATATCTAATAAGTAAGTAATTATAAAGGTAAGCATAAGACTTGAGAGAGTGAGAAATAAGGAAAATAGAATAGAAGACAACACATACTTCATTAATTAAAAATACAAGATATGAACAACGTAGATATATGAACTTAATAAACTATTATACACTGATAGCTTGGCCTAGTTCTAACACACAGTCATCTAATTTTATGAGAACCATCTGCTGTCGAAGGTTTCACAAAATTTTCTATCAAGAGCAGTGTTTGGACCGCCTCTAACTCTGTAGATTGTTTGCACGATTCCTGCTCTGAAGAGGACTTTAGATAAAACTCTTCCATAGGGGATGAACGATATGTTCATGGTTCTTGACAGAAGGATTGGCTCTTTAAGATGGTCAAAGATTACTTGGGACAAATCTATAGGAATTGACCTAAGAAGACACATGATGAGAATCTTATCATCATGATACAAAAAATCTTTGTTTGTATTGCGAGGTTTAATGTTTGTTAAGATAAACTTGAACCATCCTTTTGCATTAGGCAGAAGTCTTTCAGGATTTGTCGGTTCAAAGGCAGAGCCTTTATCAAACATATAATGCATTTCAGCATTGGAGGTTCATCGAATGGATGCGTGGTTAGTTGTGACACCCCCTTGGGGACAGTCAATGGCTTCAACAATGTTTGTGGCGTTGAAGGTAACTGGAATACCATAGATGTTTGAAGAGATGGTCAGACCATTACTGCTAACAGAGGCATTGATCCAAAAGGATTTTAAAATGTTTGGATAAATTGAGCCTCTTAACATAGATAGGTATCCGTTCCAATTTTGAAAATGAATCCCAAGATAAAAGTTTCGACTAGTGTTTGCTGGATTTGGTCATTTTTCATTTATGACTTCTAAGAGATCATCGTTGCTGTGAAAGGTTCTTGGAGTCATTTTCGAAGATGTTTTAGAGTTCTTAAGATGACTGAGGACAAGAAATAATGAAGAATTTTTAGAGTTGTGGTAAGACTCTAAATAGACAGGGGAAGAGGCTGAACTGAATTAGTCAATAACCAAAAAAAATTTAATCATGATTACCTAGACTTTAGAGAAGATATGGATAGTCTAAGAGGTGAGGACAGTCACACAGTAGAACCGTCTGTTAACCTAGGGAAGACACATACAATTCTTTTTAATTAATTCTTGGCAGAAGTTAAGTATTTTCAATAAATGTATTTGAGCGAGTTTTATTTGAAGATATTAACGAAGAGACACAATCCCTAGTTTTATATTTTTAATGAGTGCACGACCATAATGGCAAGCTTAAAGATTTTTACTATTTCTAACACTAAAACGAATCCTTACTTGTCAGCACATGATCACGCCTGGTTAGTAGCTATAGGGAGGTGACATGCTATTATGGACAATGTAGCACGCTTTCTAATTTTGTACTTAATATGCGTAGTTCAAAGAGATTTGAACGACTGAGATATTCCTGTTAGAGTATACTTATGGACTGTAGGAAGTAGCCCTCACAGAGTAATTGTCATGATGAATAGAAGCTTATATTTGAGACTGATTTAATATAATATTCATCAGTTGTATGCAGACGCATACGGAGAAGGGCATAAGGATTTCTTAAATTAATTTTAAACCTATTCTTATGAAACCTATCATGACATGACAAAGGTTTTAAATCACAATAAAATGTTGTGATTTGTTCAAGTGTATTTTTCATGTATTAATAAGTCATAGATGGAGAGAAAATAGTACCTTAGAGAATCTAAGATCTTTTATCGCAAAGCTTTATGTGAGTACTTTCCATTCTGGCTCTGAGCTTCTGATCATCAACTTTTAGCTTCTGCTTCCTTCAGAGTGATCTGACGTTGTAATCTGTTGCTGAAGAGCATCGTGGTTTTCTGAACTTGGATCTCTTAGTCTGAGAACTAGAATCAGTCTTTTCTTCATATGACCACTACGTTCTATTGTTTAGGAGTATTCATTTGATTTCTGAAGGGAATCCTCAGAGTGTGGAGGTACTGATTTTCAGAGGGTCACTAAAACATAAACTTTTGAAAAGATATGTACTATAGAGAATTAGTTGGTATCTCAATAACATCTTCTGACTTTATTTCTTCGAACAGATGCAGAGCTTGCTCAAAAGTGAGTATCATCAAACACATGTGTAACACATGACATAGTTTGCATGACAAACTTTGTTCAGTCAAAGTTGATCTAACTCATTTAGATTTAGTCCATTAAAGGATTTACAGCATATCTGCTTCTGAAAAGAGTGTCAGCTGATTTCTTCATTCTGAAAGACATCAGAGACTTAAATCCTTTTTTACTTCAAGTAGACGACTTTTGTCTTTACAACTGGTTAAGCTACTTCTGATTCTAGAATTTATGCAGCATGAACTTCTGAGAGAATTATCAGATAACATTGTGACCAGTTCAAGCTAGTTCATCTGAGATAGAGTCTCAAGTTAACAAAACTTAATTGTCTAGGTTATTACAACCAATGTTTAGGAATCATCCTGAATCAAATTCCTGAAGGTTTACCAGATTTCCTCTTTCTGAAGATTCTTCAGTTTTCTGCATAGCTCCTTAGAGAGACAATTTACAGTTCTTCTTTGAATCTTATAACTGTTTGATCAGTTAAGATTCAGATGTTGAATTACTTCTAAGAGTTTGGATATTTCAGCTTTCTGACTTCTTCTACAGACTTCATTGTGAAATTCAAAATCATAGAACAACAATCTTTCTTCTTTACATGAAGAAGTTCTTAATGAGTTTCAAACGAGAAAGTCAAGGGTGGACCTAATCCGTTTCTTGAAAACATCTCAAAAACTCATAAAGAAATAATCTTCAACAAACAAGATTTCTTGTTTTCTGATGATTCAACCTTGAGCAAATTCGTTGTTTATCCAAACGTATCTTCTAAGATAAGCATTCAACATATATTACTACTTCTCTGATGAATCTATCTTATCAGTTGATTCTTCAATCTTCTTCAAAGCTTTGGTAAGGAGTAAGATTCAGTTGTTGACAACTGCAAAAGCTTCCAGAATCAGTGACTTGCTCAAGTAATCTAATTGAATACAATTTTGTACACAGTCATCTTCTGAGCTGTTACAGAAATTGTAAGTGGATTAAAATCTCACACAGAGTATTTCTACGCACCACATCTGGATCTTTTTCTGACATTTTTAAGTGTTTGATATCCATCAATAACAGAACCGGAGCTTTGATACCAATTGAAGGTGCGAGAAAGACACAAGAAAGGGGGGTTTGAATTGTGTTTTCACTCTTAAAAACTTTTCGCCTCTTATCGTTAAAGCACTATGAGAACATCAGAGTTCATTGAGAGACTCTGACATGCGAAGTAGCATTCAGACTTGTCAATGCGTAAAGAAAATATGACAGGGAGAGTCTGAATAAGATATGCATCATTCAGAACTTGCAGTGCGGAAGCTTATCAAAGTTAAGATGCAAGGTTCTGATTTGTTTATGTAAGGTTCTGATAATTTAGAGTAAGACATAAACAATAATTCAAGGCATAAGCAAGAGTAAAGAACACACGATATATCTTGGTTCACTTGAGCCATTCTCAAGCTAGTCCAGTCCACCCTCCTCGAGTGATTTTGCCTTGAACACAGGGACTTAATCCATTATATTCAAATCCGATTACAGATGCACGGGCAACAGCCGGTGACTAACAACCTGCACAACCGCAGCTGTGACTAACACACAATGAACCATTCAGGGATTCAACTTAATGAATATAATGAACATTAACCTGCAGGTTTCATTCTCACAAGATCTACTGTTAGGATTTCATAGCTAAACGTTCAAGGATTAAACTTAATGAATATAGCGTTTACTGACCATTCTTCCAGGATTTTCCACAATGACACCACGTCATTGTCTTCTTGAGTCTCCGGTCACACTGACCACTCAAGGAATCCTAATTCACATAGAATAAGTTAAACAGGAGATTACAATGATGCTTCTTAACAATCAGATAACTCATAAGTTTAAGTACAAGAGAACACACAAGTGTTCAAGCAAGATATGAGCAACAACTCCTTGCTATCTTTAGATTTTACAGAGATGTATGTTAATTTAACATTTGATGACATCTTGTAGATCTTCTTCTTCTTCGTCTTCTTTGTTGAGCAAGCTTTGAGTAACAACTCCTTGCTTCAGATCTTCAATGTAGCTCAGACGAGAAGGTGGTTGATGACTTGACTGATTTGCAATATTGTCTTCTTCATCAACAACTTACGTATCAATTGATTGTTGTTATGTTGAATGATTATCTTTGAGTTTCAACAACAATGGTTGTGTGTAAATAGTGATAGCTTTGGATATTAAGTGTTGCAACGAGAACTCATCGTTGTGGCTATCTTCACACATCAACTTGATCGATTCACAACTGACGCCTTTAGAAGCGATTACTCATTTCTTTAAATAGCCCAGTAAAATATAGCCGTTGGAGAGCTTTTGGCCGTTTGAAAAGAGTCGTTATGCAATGACTAAAGTTGTACTGCCATATCTTCTTTTTACTGTAGAAGTGATGGGATTGGTATTTTAGAACGATGTAAAGTCATTGCTAACGGTAACATTTGTCTTCAAATCTTCAGAGGCTTCTGATGGTAATTAATTGAAGCATGAGTAGAGACTTTATAACTGGGTCTTTAGATCTTTCAAGTCTTCCGTCTTCAGAGCTTGTCCATTAGGAATCTGCCTTCAGAACTTCAGCATTTGTCTTGAAACTCGTTAACCTTTACTGCTTCAAGTCTTCCGAAACTTCAGAACTGTCCATTAGGAATCTGTCTTCAGAGTCTTCAGCACTTGACCTTTAGAACCATAATCTTCAGAACACATAAGTCTTCAAAATCTTTCTACACTTGGTCTTCAGAGCATTCAGCCTTCAGAACTTCAAGTCATGGGAATCTTCAGCACTTTGGTTCTCTATAACATTATCACTTCAGAAGCTTCGCTATCTTCAGAATCATAACTATTCTCAGAGAGCATCCACAAGAGCATTGCAACAGCAATATCAGTATCTTTGGATCTGATTGATCATGATCAGATACAGAAGCATACTTGCTTCTTGCGACTTATGTCACACATAGTAACTTCGCATATAATCAATTATGCACATTTGGCTGGTGCTTGTTGGATCTGATATCTTCTATGATTATGATCTGCACACAACACACGTTAGAACATAAAATGGTTCTTTCACAAATACCATTGTTATCATCAAAACATAGAGACGACTAGTAGAGACAACTCTTGCTCTAATAATATATACAACCTCATACTCCTATTTCTTCAAGGTGGAATCAGTATTTGAGGGTGACTTAAATACTCCTTTATTTTATCGAAATCCTCTTGTTGAGCTTGTCCCCATTCGAATCCTTCCTTATTGAGTCAAAGCAAAGGCGAGAAGGCTTGAGTTTTACCGCTAAGGTTCGAGATAAACCTTCTTAATAAATTAATCTTGCCCAACAATGACTATAACTCCTTCTTTGTCGATGGAGCTTCCGCTTCCATTATGGCCTTGGTCTTATTCTGGTTTATTTCGATTCCCTTTTTGTGGACCACAAAGCCTAAGAAATCCCCCGCATGCACACAAAAAGCACACTTAAGAGGATTCATTTTCAAACCATGTCCCCTCATCCTTTCAAAGGAGTGTCAAAGATGGTATGTGATTTTTCCCTGAAATTGACTTTAAAATAATATCATCAATATAGACCTGCATAAAAGTCTCAATAAAATCATGGAAAATCGAATTCATTTCCTTCTGGTAAGTTGCCCCAGCATTTTTTAAGTCGAAAGGCATCACCACCCATTCATAAGTGCCTAATGCTCCAGGACATCGAAATGCTATTTTTGGGACATCCTCTTCAGCAATGAATATCTGATTATACCCTGAATATCTATCAAGCATACTCAGGTATTCATGTCCCGCGGCAGAATCGACTAACATTTCCGCCACTGGCATCGAATATTCATCCTTTGGGGTTACATTATTTAAATCTCTAAAGTCTATGCAAACCCTCAAAGTACCATTTTTCTTAATAACTGACACGATATTTGAAAGCCATTAGACATACCTAGTTGTACGACTTCGAGAAAATTTCAGGTGCAAACCGCCTTGGATTCTGGTTAATGGGCTTCTTCCCAGACTTGATTGGTAACTTTAATTCAACCAGCTCTCTGTCTAAACCAGGCATTTCGTCATAATCCCATGCGAAGCAGTCTCTGAACTCCTTCAGCAATTGGATCAGTTCGACTCTGAGTTGAGGGTTAATATTGGCACTGATATACGTTGGCCTTTTTGTCGCCCCATCTCCCAAGTCGATTTCTTCAAGTGTATCTAGCACTAGCATTTTAATGTTGGTTGCCACCGGATCCTTCTCGAACCCCAAAGGCTCGTCATCGTAAATGGCATCGAGCCTCTGGCCATGCAGTTCATCCTGAGCCTTATCAAATGACTCTGGGTCGAAGTCCTTACCAGGACTTTCCTGGCACGATTCCTTCTTGGCTTCGACAGCCATGAACTTTACCTCAGCCTCCAAGGACGCTTTTACCTTATTCTCGACTACATAAGCCGAAATTCTTTCGAGCGCTGACAACTCAATCATCGTCGCCAAATTCGCTCCCCTAACCTGTTAGATCGATTCCAGATGTCCATATGTATGCAAGGTCGTCTTCGACCACAACCTCTCGATCCCACTGAAAACCGTTGGTAGGGTGTAAATACAAAGACCAATATGCATTATCATTTAGAGTAAATGCAAAACTGGTTGGATTGCAAGGAACAATATTAGCCAAATTTTTGTCGAAACTGGGTCTATTGACATGATTAACCGAAGCCATAAAATAGCTCTGCTCGGCTTCGATATTTTCCATAATACCATTCGTTCGCCAGATGGTAATCCTCTGATGCATTGATGATGGTACGGCTCCTATGCCGTGAATCCATTCACGTCCTAACAATAAATTATAGTTAGCCTTAGTTTCCACAACCATGAACATGGTCGGTCTAGTAATTGTTCCTACCATCAAGTCGACTTGAATCACTCCCAATGTGGTGCCAACTTTTCCTTCGTAGTTGGATAACACTATATGTGGGGCTTCGTGTCCATGTCGAACTTCCCTATTTTTCTTAGCATGAAATGCGGCATCAGGCTTACCGCTGCACCGCAATCTACCAGGATCTTGTTAACTGGCACATCTTCGATTTTTCATGTGATAAAGAGAGACTTTAAGTGAATTTTCATAGCCTTATTGGGTCTTTCGAAGAACGCATTCTATTCTTCTACACAACCGTTGTTCATAACATAGTAACAAACTGGCCTATGAGTGGCCATCTCTATGTCCGTATTATCCTCCAGCTTTTCGACCTCAGTAATTGGGTCAAACTCCCTCGGTAACACAAATACTACATTAACCATAATATCCAAAGATGCTTCTGAATTTGTATCAAAACCATCAGTAAGCAACTCGTCTTCAGCGATCGAACGATCACATTCCTTTTTAGCCTCTTCTTCTTGAGTGGGACACACCTTCCCCTCCACAGGCTTCTTTTCGATGGATTTCAACTCCTTTTTCTCATTCTTTTCAGCAGGCATATTGGTGCTTGATTCAACTTTCTGATTTTCTTTAGCCTCCCTTTCTACCTTTCTTCTCATTTGCTCCCTTCTCCATTGAGATCTAGTCATCGGATTCTTGCCGTTGTAATTCTCAGTGAGATAAGCTGACTTCTTGGAGGTCTGGAACTCCCTACGGTATCCAATCGATGAACCCCTATTAACCTCGAAGTTCTGCCATTTTTGCTGGCCTCTCTCTGTCTTCAACTGGTTTTTCCCACTTTCCTCTAGAAGCCTCTGCAGATGGCTAGAAAGTGGTGGTATTTGCACCAGGGAATCCTGGTTTCTCCCGTTCCTGCCCCCTATATGGCCTCTTTTTGTCGAAACTTTGGTGGCTACCAGAGTCTCTCCAGTTTCCTCTGGCCTTTACCAATCGAACTCCCTCCATATTTTGGGCCGCTTTCTTATCGAACTCGGCACTGCACCTAGGATAGAGCATAAACTCTGACTTTTTCTTCTGGCACCTATGTATGAAATCAATCAGGCTCCCCTCTTCCTTCGGGAAAGCCAATTTATTGTATTCCACGTGTCGTTATTCTTAGATAATCTTCATCGAAGTCTCTTGTGAAACTTAGACCATGTTAACATCCATAACGACATCCTCAGTAATGTCCAAACGTTTAAATTTCATTGTAAGGCCATCAGTAGCCTTGTTTAAGTTATCCATCCGCACGAAACCATCAGCGGTTTCTTTTGTTACCATCGCCAAACTAGAATCCTCAGTGATTCCTGTAGTATCGAAACCATCAGCGGCTTCGTTGTTACAGTCTTCGACGTTTCCTTTGGTGAGGCCATCAGTAACCTCACACATGCAATCTTTCATAACCTTCTCGTCAAGATCCTCAGTGATCTTAACCATGACAACATCATTGATAAATTCATCAGTGACTTCGATCATATAGATGTTGTGAGCGAGGTCATCAGTAACTTCGATCATATTGACAACAACAGGTTAAGTGAAATGAGCATCAGGCACTTGCAAAGGGTCATCATCAATTTTCATCTGAGCCTTCACTTTTTCTCCAAACCTTAGCCTTCCATCCTTGATGGCATTTTGAACGAGGTCCCTGAAAAGAAAACATTGAGATGTTTTATGACCCAAGAAATTGTGATACTTACAAAAACCTATTTTCATCCTTTGCGCTAAAGGAGACATTTTAGCACTAGGAGGCACTATCATTTGACCATCTTTAACTAATAAGGGGGAGATTTTATCACATTTAGTGACGTCGAATGTGTAAGTTTTCTTAGGAAATCTATCATTCTTTTCTAGGTCGACTGGGTTTTTCCCATTCGAAGGGGCCAAGACTTTACAGGCATAAGGTGGTCCCTGCTTTAGTTCAGCAAGGTCGACCTCGCTTTCGTCGAAGTCTAAAGACTCATTATATGTTTCTTCGTCGTATTCACTAATTCCGACGTAGGCTACCCTCTCTTTTCTATTTTTGTTTGCCCTAACTTTTTCAGTTTTCAATCGTTCGACCTGTCGAACTCTATCATCCAATTGGGCCATATCTCTCAAGTACTGGGTATCGAATTTCTTTCTAATTGAATAGTCGAGACCACAAGCGACTATTTTGATCAAATCATGTTCAGGAACTTGCGTAAAGCATCTTGCTTTAAGCAATCGAAACCTATTCAGGTAATCATCTATTGGCTCAGTAAACTTTTGTTTGATACTAGCCAATTCCTCTAGGCTAATCTTGGTTTGTCCCATATAAAACTGTTCATGGAACAATCTTTCTAACTGAGTTCAATTATGAATCGCATTTGGTGGCAAGGTTGTAAACCATGTAAATGTGTTTTTGGTGAGAGAGTTTGGGAAATATTTTACCCTACGGTTTTCATTATTCGAAATCTCTCCAGCTTCTATCAAGTATCTAGCCACATGTTCGACAGTGGATTCAGTGGTATCCCCGGAGAATTTAGTGAATTTAGGAACTTTCCATCTAGGGGGTAGATTTGTCTGTAAAATATACTCTGGCAATGGTGACATATAGTTTGGTCTTTGAAGACCAAAGTTTACCCCATTTCGTGCCATTATTCTTTCGAACATGGCTGCTAGGTTATTATCTGCGGCCATGTCATCACGTCGAATCTGCTGCACAATGTTATCAACATTTTGATTCCTATTTACCATCACTACCCTAGGTCTCTCCTCAATTGGGATTTGAGGTTGGGCTCTGAGGGGTTCGACCCTAGGCTGTTCGACTGCTACTCCTGGATTAACTAAATTTGCAAGGGGCGGGTTTCCTTGGTTTTGCTGGACTTGATTAATGGTAGGATCTTTTTCGAGGATTCCTCCCTGATTTTCCAATATGTATTACCTTTGGGGATGTCGAGGAGGCTGTGGTACTCCAAAGAAATCTGCAAGGCGTGTCATCTGGGTTGTCATTTGTTGGTTGGATTGAGTAGTACTTTGGATTAGGGGATTAAAAATTATCCCCATTGTTTGGGCTAACATTTGGACCATTTCGTGATTACTCTCATCCATTTGTTGCCTAATAACCGCTGCAGAATTATTAATAAAATTTGGTAATTGGGTGGAATAACCCGTTCCTAAAGGTTGGCTGCTTCGACTCATGTTTATCCCAGATCCTGATCCTTGTAATGGCAAAGTAACATTCATTACTGGTTCTGAGAATGTTGAAATGGCGTTATGCAAGTTCGCCATCATAGATGTTGGCATTCCATAGGGTTGCTCTCGACCGCCTAAGGGCATAGAGAAACCTGGAGGCATAAAGGGCCTACTTGAAGCATTCCATATTGGTGGTGGGGGGGGGGGGGGGGGTTACTGGAGGACCCCTTGACCCAATATAAGTTAGAATGGTCTCGCTATGGGTGATTGACTTCGTGGGCATCGAACTTGCCGTGGATGTCATTGGTTCTGACACAGCCGCTGGAACCATAGTTCCCCCTGTCGAAGATATTTGGGGCGGTTCTCCACTGTTACTTTGAGGAATCGAAACACCTGGCTGATTTGAATTCACCATTCTCCTCGTATATCTTCTCCTTGGTCTATCTTCGTTAGTGGTGGCTACTTTGCCACTTCTCAATAACATACAATGAAGTTTTCAAAGAGAACAATGACCAAAACGTAATTTGTTTATAAAGAAAGTTAGTTAGCAGTGTCCCACTGGGCGTGCCAATTTGTTTACTTTGAAAAATAGTAAACACCCACTGGTCTTCCAAATCAATAAGGGATTGGGTTACTTGCAGGATCGACCATACTAAATCGTAGGACGTGTGCTAATAATTTAAATAAAGTTTGAAAAAATGACGAATACTTCGACAACATTTATAATTTAAAGGTTAACCAATTTTGAAAATCTTAAAGAAAGTAAATTGCAGAACTTAATCGAAAAGCAAATAAATGTGTTAAAAATAACTTGGACAATAAAGAAGATAAACTTGAATTGAAATGTAAAAGTATGGTGTTTACATCAAACATATATACATTTTCTCAACACACTCTTTTCTCTGCACACGGATACTTTGAGTAACTTAGAGATTTTGTACAATTTTTAACACACACCATCCTATCACTAAGACTGCCTATTTATAATGAATCGAAATAATTGCTTTTAACGTCCTTTCTCTAAAATCAATACAAGTGGCGTTCGCATGTCTTCGATTCTTCAGCATACTCCACGTGTCTTTGTTTAAAACTGGATAAGGACAATAGTCCCTCCTTGATTCAAATTCAAAATCCAAGTCAAAAACATCATTAGTAATACTCAGTCGAAACAACAATTCCATACTTAGAAGATTTTCCCAATCCACCTGGTCACTCTTCCTTTCGTAAGGAATAACTTCGACTGAACGTTCATCATTGAACTTGCCTAATCGAAATGTACCATAACTTGGCAAAATATTTTATTTTCTTTATTTGTTACATGAATCAAACCAGACGTCAAAATTGAAAGCCAACAGTCCTCCATTTACAAATCTTTTCTGTTCTTTCACAAAGTATACATTAACAGGGGTAATTAATGTAATATGACCGACAATTTATTCATAAATAATGTAACAATGCAATCTACAAAGTGGTATTTATTTGAATATATGTAACATGGTTACGTTATGATACTATATGCTTTTAGAATAACAGTATAACTACGTTTCCATAAATGTTTATAGTCAAATAGTGCACTATTGTCATACACTGTCAAACATGTCTATATATAAAAAGTGGTATTCATATATCTACGTAGTGCACTTTTGCCATACGTTCTAGTACTGAATGCAACATTATTTGAATACATAATATGGTTTTTAACACTCAATTTTTATGGTATTAGTGCACTGTTACTTTATCATTCAAGAAATTATATCTACCATTTATTATCTCTAATTCATATCAATAATTATTACCGGAAAATCTAAATATAAATAATAAAGATTCTGATACCAATTAAAAATTTAATATTTGATCTTAATATTATAATTTTTCGCGATGTTCTAATTTCTATTAGAAACATTACAACGTACACGAGTTTATATTTTAAATTCTTGTGTTCAGAATAAGTCTCCCACATGACAGTTTCTCCTTTGATGCTTGAAACAAAGTCTCACTTGTCATTACATGCAATACTTTTAAGATTGTTAGAAATTTAATTAACCGAATGGATCGATGCTAGAATCGTGAACAAAATCACTTTCTTTAAAAGTATTTTAAGCACTCTTAAATGTCTTAGAGTTGGAACGCAGGAATACCCAGGATAATTCAGCCTTATATCGAATTTGCGCAAGACCGACGAAAACTCGATTATGTAGCGAAAAGTGTCTGAAATTTTGTACAAGAGGATATTTGATTTGTGATGTAATTTCTGAATTTCAAATGAGGTATTTATAGGCTGTGTTGTTTCACAAGGTTGCGACCCTTGATGAAACAACACATTTTCAACATAAGATTGCAATGGTTCGTCTATAGTTAATTATGCACCACTTCATGAAGTGTTATATATTTTGAATTCGAAATTCAAATTTTCAGTTGCCCAGGACAAATTTAACGACAACTTCCACTAGTGGATGTTTAGTGCAAAAACTGACCAAAATTCCTTCAGACGGATTTGAAGACAATTTTCACTTTTGGGTCTGTTTGGTAAGACCCAAAAAAGAGCTTTTAGCTTTTCAGCTCATATTAATAAAAAAACCCTATTTGGTAACTATCATTTAGCTTTTAGCTTATAGCTTTTTTACTAGCTTTTAGCTTTTTTTTCAAAAGTTAATTGAAGTAGCTTTTGAGCTTTTAGCTTTTAGCTTATGATTTTTTCTGCCATTTATACCTTCACTATTTTCTCAAAAACCCACTTTTACCCTTTATATTCTATTATAATTTAAATTAAAATATTTGTGTTTTAATTGAGGAATAAGAAAGGTCAATCATTATTTCTACAAAAACAAATTCACGATATCATATATCTTCCATTTTGTTCTTCTGTAGTTTTCACTCAATCTTCCTCCATTATCATTCTCTAAAGCATCCACCTTTGCTTTGAATTGAAGTTCACTCATATTCCATCAATCGTAGTCTGCCGTCGAATCATAGTTCTCTATCTCTCATTTTCATTTTTACCCACAGATATCTTCATTTCTCTTCAACTGATTATTGTTTCTATTATACTTCAATATGTTTTTGTTTGTAATATTGTTACAGTATGTGATTTGTTTTCATCTTTTTTTGTAAAGTTGTTTGATTCATGATTTATAAAAAAACCCTAAATCCCAATTTTATATTTTTATTACTAAACATGAATAGATGAAATTATACGACTTGCAATATTTTTATTTATTGATTTTACTGACTTGATAGACAGTTATGTGTTTTAGATGTATTGAGAGTTTGTTACTTATCTCTATGACTTGCTTGTACACCAATTTTTTTTTTTTAATTTGTAAAAGTCAAAAACATTAATCTTCATTATGTTGTGTTGTCAAATTTATAAGATGGCTTCAAGTAAAGATAAAATGGAAGGAATCAAATTTAAATGGACAAATGAGAATGAAAAGATATTTTGTGACATTTGTATCAAGTTTATTAGAAAGAACGGGCGTGGATCGTTTAAATGGAAGGAGATTAGCAAAGAGTTTGAAGTTGCCACCAACATAAGATGTTTGGAAAAATCTTTAAAGAATAAATTTGATTTTATGAAAAACGATTGGCGCATTTGGAAGTTTTTGAAGTTTGGTGAAACTGGCCTAGGATGGGATCCTGTCACAGGAAAACTTAGTTGTTCAAATGAGTGGTGGGATAGAAAAATTAAGGTTAGTTTTTTCAATAAATATTTTTAGTTAATGTAAAATTAAAATAATTTAATATAAGATCTTAAGGTTAATGGTTAACTTTTAATCTGATGGTGATACAAGTAAACAAGTTAATGGCATGTCTACCATTGCTACAACAATGTCTATTATAAATCGGATGGTTATGGAAGGTGTTTTGGAAAAGGGTAGTGAATTGTGGTGTTTTGCTGCTTGTTTGGTTGAGAATGAAACAAGACGAGAGATTTTTTTAAACATGCAGGATGATGAGTCTAGAAAAATTTGGTTAACATATATGCATTCCAAAGAGGAATAAACTTGTAATCTATTTTTTAAATAGTTTATGGAGCTTGTCCCTCTAACTTTGCAAGACATGTGAATGTTGTCATTACTTTCATATTTTAAATTTCTATCTTGACACATTATATTGATTTTGTTTTATTATATTAAATTGGGTTTACTATTTGTGTCTTGTTAATCATTTATAATTATTGAATTGTATTTTTAGTATTATTGAATTTTTTTTATTACTTTTAGATTATTATAATAAATATATTTATAAGGAATCATGCTAACTTTAGTTTGTAGGACATTTGCCTCTAATTTTGCAAGACATGTGAATGTTGATTTAGTTTGTAAAACATGTGTCTTTAATTTTGATTTGTCATTACTTTCATCTTTTGAGTTTCTATCTTGATATATTACATTGATTTTGTTTTATTATATTAAATTGGTTTTACTATTTGTTTCATGTTAATTGTTTATAATTATTAACTACATTGAATTGATTTTATTACTTTAGATTTTATTTTTTTATTATTAATTACTTGCATTTTTATTAGTACTGAATTATTTTTATTACTTTTATATTATTATTATAAATATATTTATAAGGAACCATGTTGATTTTAGTTTGCAGGACATTTGCCTCTATTTTTGCATTACATTGAATTGTTTATTTTATTACTTTTAAATTATTATGTTAATTATTTATTGCTTAAATTTTTATTATTAATGTATTCTTTTTATAAATATAGTAATGATTGATTTAATATATTTGATTATTAGTAGGCATATCATGGATTTTGAGAGAGAGAGAAAGAGAAGGAAATATGCACTTTATTGGAATATAAGATCAAATACAATAAATGTAATTGCTACATATTACTATAAATATATTTACAAGGAACCATGTATGACTTCTATTCAAAGCAGACAAGATTGGATGAATGAGATATTGAATGGCTACCCTGTTTGATGTATGAATGCCTTTAGAATGGACTTAAACTTATTTCTACAGTTGTGTGAAGATTTGCAAACAAAATATGGATTAAAACCAAGTAAGAGAATGACAGTTGTAGAGAAGGTGGGTATAGTTGTATATACACTTGCTATGGGCGCTTCAAATAGAGATGTTAGAGAGCGGTTTCAACATTCTGGAGAGACAATTAGTAGAGCATTTCACGAAGTTTTGGAAGCAATTAGTGGTAGAAGTAAGGGATATAAAGGTCTAGCGCATGATATTATAAGACCAAAAGATCCAACTTTTCAATGTGTACCACCTCATATTGCTAATGATGAGCGGTACATGCCTTATTTTAAGGTAAATAAAAATGTGTGAGTGAGTATGTGTATGTGTGTGTGTGTGTGTATATATATATATATATATATATATATATATATATATATATATATATATATATATATATATATATATATATATTTCATGATTGATACATACTTACTAATTTTTTTAATAGGATTGTATCAGATGTATTGATGGTACTCATATAGCTGCATGTATTCCTGAGGCTGATCAAATGCGTTATAGGGGTAGAAAAGGAATCCCTACCTTCAATGTCATGACTAGTTGTGATTTTGATATGAGTTTTACATTTATATCAGTTGGATGGGAGGGATCAGCACATGACACACGTGTTTTTCTTCATGTAATAAACACACCTGCGCTAAATTTTCCAAATCCTCCTGAAGGTATTATTATACACGTGTATTTCTATAAGAATTTTATTTTTAAGATTATTTTTAAATAAGTTTATTTTATTTATTAAACATTTTTTTCTTTATTACAGGTAGATATTATTTAGTTGATAAAGGATATCCTGATAGAGAAGGATATTTGGTGCCTTATCCAAAGATAAGGTATCATCAATCTCAATTTGAACATGAACCCCCAACTAATGCTCAAGAAGTCTTCAACCGCACACATTCATCTCTTAGAAGTTTTATAGAAAGATCATTTGGAGTCTTGAAGAAAAGATGAAAAATACTTAATAAAATGCCACAATTTAGTGTTAAGACCCAAATGATGTTATAATAGCTGCTTTTGCATTGCATAATTATATTAGAGCAAACTCACAAGATGATGCAATGTTTAATGTTCTTGAGAAACATCCAAATTACATACCTCATGATGAACTTCGAGATACTGTTGATAATTTTCAAGTTAGTGAAAGGTCGGAAGGAGGATCACGGAGATCAATTAAGATGAAGGAAATTCGTAATAGCATTGCAACTTTATTGTGGAATGTTAGACAATAACTTTTATTTTATTATTATTTTAGATTAATGTAATTGAATTCAAAATTACAATATTATTATTTTAGATATCTTTTTAAGTTTCATTACAAAATTTATATATAAGCGTTTAATATATTTTTGTGTTATGTTTAATTTTATATTTATATTTAAAATATTTTGTATTTGATTGTTAATAAGTTTATTTTTATTGAATAAAAATTAATTTAATAAATAAGATCACTAATTTTTTTAATTAAGAATGCCCTTTTATGTCATTTTGCATTTATCAGCTAGTGTAACCGCTAATTTACCAAACACTCAAATTAGCTTATCAGCTAAAAGCTATCAGCTATAAGCTACCAGCTAACTTATCAGCTATCAGCTAATTTTACCAAACAGAACCTTTGTCTATGGGGCACTTTTATCCTCTTTAACTTTTTTTTTTTGCTTTACGCACTCTGGTTCCCAGGGGAAAGGGGCCCTAGTAATCTATAGCTCGTGCCGAGAGGTACTGACACTGGCCAAATATTGTTCCTACCAGGAATCAAACTCGGTATTCCCCGAACCTTCCTCCCTTAGCAGGAGCTCGTTTACCACTCGAGCCCAAGTACTTGGTTTTATCCTCTTTAACTTTGTCATATTTGAATACACCCATGAGCATTAATTCTTCATTAATTTCCAACATCATGTATGTGTTGTTTCACAAGGTTGCGACCCTTGATGAAACAACAACTTTTAATTAAAAGTTGTTGTTTCTTTTCGAATTCAAAAATTAATATTCAGTTGAATATTTTTTTGTCATTTTTGAAACACACTCAATATTATTAATTGTTAATAATTTACAACATATTCTACTAGTGGAATAATAAAGTTTGATATAAAATTGAGAAAAGACAATAACTTGATAAAATTAAATCGGTCTTGACAAAAGGACATGGGTTAGAAATGTCTTTTCAAGAACATTTTATTTTCTTATATTATTGATATCTTATAGTAAAGCTCACTTGTTTTTTAGTTTTTTTTTAAATAACTTTTATAACTTATATATTTTAATTATTTAACATATAATAATAAAAGTTTAAACAATAATAAAAGTTACAATATAATAAAATTAATAAAATAAAATTAAATTAATTTAACACAACTTAAGGCCCCGTTTGTTTTAGTTTTTTTTTTAAAATAATTTTTATAGTGTAATATATTTTAGTGAAAAATTTTTTTATAAAGAAACATTTTATAAAAGTTTCAAATGAAAAATTGGCTTGAATAGTTAGTCTTAAAATGTTATTTTATGTATTTCATTATTTTATCAAAATTTTTTTGGGTTATCAAAATTGCAAAAAGAATTAATTAATTTTGAAGCTATTTTAAATAGCTTTTCAAAAAAATTATTTTTGAAACACAACTTTTTTAAAAAACTATAATTTTAATTATATTTTGATCTTCAATAATGCATGTTTATGTTATAGTATGTTAAAATTAGTTTTTTAATTTATAAAAAATAAATTTAAAAAACTTATAATATTTAAAAAAAAATTGTAAAATCTATTTTAGAAAATAAAAATAAAAATTATTTTTTTAAAGCTAAAACAAAATGACCTTTGACATGGTCATTTAATTAACCATATTCATTTTAAACATTAAATATTTATATTAAAATAAAATAATTTTCACAAAATATGATTTTTTAGTTTTTTGTTTGTATCCTCTAAAAGAGTAGCTATGTTAGAGTTGATTGAGAATTTGATTCTGGTTTTTTGTATTGTGTACTTTGTTTCTGAACACTTTTTATATTCATCTATTTTAATTCCAATGGCTTGAAAAAAAAAAAAAAAGATGGATTACGCCGATGCAGGACAGAAGGAGCCATGTATTTAAAAATAGTTAAAATACAAAAAAAAAATCTAGACCTTCCATTCGCGTACTGAAAGTAGAAAGAGAAAGTCTAAATGAGAAGAAACATAAAATTGAAAGAGAAAGAGAAAAAGACGTATTGTGGTTGCGGTTATGGTGGTTCGTCGGTGGTGGACCGGATCTGGACGGAGAGCATTCTGTTTGCAATGGCTATGGTGGATGCCGGCGTGATAGACGGTGGTTGTTTGATACGTTTGTGGTGGTTTTAAGACGTCCATGGAGGTTGTTAGAAGTTTTTTGAAGAGAGGGAAAGGGACGCGGTCAACCGAATAAGGGAGATCACGAAGGCGGTGATGGTTGGGAGATGATCGTGGTCGCCGGTAAGCTGAGAAGATGAGGAAGGCAAGCCGGAGACTGACGGAGAAGGTGAAGATCTTCTATTCCTTTCTTTCTTTTTCTCCTGTGTTTTTACAATGAAATGAGTTTGTTAAAAATGGTTTCCTTTCATCTTTCTTCAAGATTTGAATCTCTGAGTTAATTAATTAATTGTATTCGTGATCGCTACTGTCTTTCTCACAGATCATTGTATTTAATTTGTTATTTTCTTCCCATAGCTCTTTGATTGACTCTCCTTGAGTTTATATTTTGTTTATCATTTGCCCTAAATTAAAAGAGACAAAAATCTCTCTTTCTTATTGGTATTTTTGTGTTTCAAATAAAAAAGATTTGTTTAAAGAGAGTTACAGAAAAACAAAAACATTGCTGTCGTTTGTTGTTGTGTTGTAATTTGCAAAATGGGAGATGGAATTGTTAAGAGATTATTCTGTTTGCAACAGATATGGTGGTTGCCGGCGAGATAGACGGTAGTGGTTTGATATGTTTGTGGAGTTTTTAAGGTACGGCCATGTAGGCTGTTAGAAGTTGTTTGAAGAGAGGGAAAGGGACGCCGTCAAAGGAACAAGGAAGATCACGGCGGCGATGACGGTGATGGTCGTTGGGAAGCTGTGAAGATGCGGAAGGCAAACCGAAGATGGAGAAGGTGAAGATCCTCTATTCCTTTTCTTCTTTTTCTTCTTTCTTTTTATAATGAATTCCTTTCATCTTTCTTCAAGATATCTCTGAGTTTATTAATTAATTATATGGTTTTCGTAACTGAATCGCTACTGTCTTTCTCACCAATCATTGTATTTAATTTGTTATTTTCTTCCCATATCCTCTCCTTGAGTTTATATTTTGATCTGTCTTTCTGATTGGTATTTTTTTTGTATTTTAAATAAAAAAAGGATTTGTTAAGGAGGGTTACAGAAAAACAAGAACATTGTTTTGCTGTTGTGCTGTAATTTGCAAAGATCGAAAATGAAAATGTTAAGATGCCTTGTTTATGTCAAACATGATTGAGTCATTTCAGTGACTTTGCTGTTTTCATTGTTTGTTTTGGTAATACTCTTTTTTATTCATTTTATATCTTACAAGATGATTCGTTGTTATTACTTATATTGGTTAAAAGGAATAGATAGAGCCAGAACAGAAAAATAATACATTTTATTATGAGTTAAAATGGTGGATTACTCTCTCCCTCTCCTTGAGCATGACTATTATTAGTAATCGTCATGCTTAAAAAAACAATTTTTTTTACCAAAAAAATAATAACACTATTTATACTACTATTACTAATAATAGTCGAGCCTAAAAAACAACTATTACTAATAATAGTCGAGCCTAAAAAAGCATACCTATATCTTCTAGTTATAAATATAAAGAAACAAATTTTACTTGTTTTCATAATCATAAAAAAAAAATCATGGAATCTAGATGGAACTCAGTGAGAAGGGCAATTAGAAACCAATTAAGAGAAAACGAATTAGAAATGTATGACGGTAATTATGATAGTTATCGCAATAACAACAATGAAAGGGAAAATGAACATTTAAGGAGAGCAGGACAACACGGAATGTGCACTATTTCATACTGCACAATTTGCCCCGCGTATTTAAAAGTTGTTAATAATGAGGTATTTTCCTAACATTAGACTCTTATTTATGCTTAAATATAAAGTAAACATTGATTTTTAGATTTTGCAAATATGATTTTTTCTTTAAAAAGTATAATTTGTTGATATTTGATTTAATTTATGTGTGTCTTAATATATATATATATATATATATATATATATATACTCTAATATTTTTATTTATGTGGTTTACGTTTTGTTATTGTTTGTTGTTAGTTTCACATAACGATTCATATATTTGTTTTTATTTTAAATATGTACAGTTTTACAGTAGTGTTTATGGGGACTTGAAAGATTTTGGAAGAAAACTTTTTTCTCTCCGCTCTTCTAGCATTCCAGTTATGAATCCGCATGCCAAATTTATACAACTGTGGAATAAAGTTGTGCCCATATTTTACATGGCCACAATTTTTATTGACCCGTTGTTCTTCTTTCTAATCAATGTGAAAGAGGTATAGATTTTGTTTAATTAATTGTAAAAAATTTCATCGTTTACTCTAATTTTTCACCTACTTTAAAAAAAAATTAAAATATTAACTTTTTATTTATTTATTTTCTGTAGGATAATAAATGTGTCATGATCAATTGGACCATGGAGACGCCACTTATTGTTCTTAAAAGCCTAAATGATGCTGTATACTTCTTTAATATTTTTTTACAGGTAATAACTAATGTTTCATATTCCTGTAAAAAAAAACTAATGTTTTATATTATTACAACAATAATAATTACCAAACACTTTTCTATATGGAGTTTTTTTTTTTTAATTTTTATAAATGAGTAACAATATTATTTAGATAGGAGTACTAGGGGTATTCCAACCCAACAGTTACAAAAAATCAACCGGATGCGTATACCAATCACAATAATTGCATAGACTACAACCCTTAGCTTCTAAAGCTACCCAACACCACGATAACAACAAAATACGATGAAAGATGACCTCCGGATCCCCAACTTCCCCTTTGAAAATGATTTGGTTCCTAGAGAACCAAATGCACCAATAAGACATAAACCAAATCAAACCGGATAAATGATTCGAACACCTGCTTCTAAACCTAACAAACCACTCCAAGCAAAAATTGACCCCATCTTCTTCGCCAAACGACAACATGCCTAACCAAGAAAAAACCTTTTTTCAAACCAATCTTGTAATACGGCAATGACACAAAATATGATCAATATCCCCAGCATGACGAAAACAAAATACACACACGAGATCGTGAGGATTATGCAAAATACCACAGACTGGCAAGTTAGACCTCGTTGGTAATTTATCCCATAAAAGTTTCCAACCAAACACCTTGAGTTTAAAAGGCATTGTAGTTTCCCAACAAATCTTCAAAGCCATTGAGACATTTCCTTCCAAGACTACCGACCCAACAATTGACTGCCATCTGTCATAAAACAAGGCAACCAAAAATTCTCCAGAGCAGCTCCAAGGCCAAAAAAAACCTGTCTGATTCAGCCCCAGAAACCTGCACTTCACCTAGCAAAACTCTGCACTCTGCAAGCTCGATAGCCACGACTCTGCTGTAGTAAAAACCCAGAGCTCTAAGGTTCCAGGACCACCTACCATCAGCAATGTTCCCAACCTCACCAACTGAGATATTTTTGATACCTGCTGCATCAAACATACCAAGAAACATCAAATACAGTGGAACATAGGAAATCCACTTATTATACCAATAAGATATCATGTTTCCCTTTCACAATTTGCAAGCTAAAGATTCTATAAAAGACCCTTTATCCAAAACATCACCAAGTTGCATAAGGTCTTGCCACCACAAGGAGTCCAAGGAGGTAACAACAGTAACTTTATGATTGAGAATACGCATCACAAAATTCCTATACTTATACCCAATAATCCCACACCAAATAGCATCAAAATCAGTTAGGAGTCTCCACAACCACTTAACCATCAAAGCTTTGTTAAACAAACGGATGTCCCTAATGCCAAGGCCCCCTTCATCTCTAGAACAGGAAACAACACACCATTTCACCCAAGCCACATATTTTTTATCTATCGATCCTGTCCAAAGAAAGTTGCGTTGAATGGCCACGATTTCTTTTAAGACCAACTTAGGAGCTTGATAAAGAGAGAAGAAGTGAATAGGTAAACTCATCAAAACGGAATTAATAAGTGTCACTCTCGCACCAACGGATAACAACCCGCCTTTCCAAGAGGAGAGCTTTGTTTTGTAACTGTCTATTACCGGTCTCAAAAACGAGTATCTTCTATGATTCCCACCCACCGTAAGGCCCAGAAACTTGAAAGGAATTGAACCTATGCGACAAGCCAAAAAATGAGTTGCTGCCTCCAAGAATCCACGCTCCACTCCCACCCCTGTAAGGTTGCTCTTCCACAAGTTTATTTTAAGACCCGATACCATTTCAAAACCACGCAAGATTGCCTTCGAACCCCAAAGATTATCGAAAGTAGCATCACACATCAAAATGGTATCGTCAGCAAATTGGAGCAGGTTATAGCATGCCGCATTGTTAAGCTCTATACTGGTTAGCATATTCAAATGATTAGCCCTCTCACTAACAAAGCCAAGCCTTCAACCATAAGCGCAAATAAAAACGACGACAAAGGATCACCTTGACGCAACCCTCTCGTAGCCCTGAAATCATTTGTAGTTCCTCCATTGACTAAGATAGAAAGAGGACTAGTGAACACACCACCCCGCATCCAATCCAACCATTTCTTACCAAAACCCATATCTTTAATAATATTTACTAGGAATTCCCAATCCACACAGTCGTACACTTGCTCGAAGTCGATCTTAAACAATAAGCCACTTTCTTTTCGTCTCTTCAGAAGGTCTACCAACTCATTAGCCACCACAATACCATCGAGGATGTTACGACCAGGAATAAAGGCAGTTTGCGAATGAGAAACCAATTTACCTATAACATATCTCAACCTTGCTGCCAGCACCTTCGAAATGATTTTATACACACACCCAATTAAACAAATGGGGCGATATTCTACAAGCCCTTGCAGGTTCTCAACTTTAGGAGTAAGTGCTAAAAAAGAAGAAGTCACAAATTTGGGTAGAAAAGCAGAAGAGTGACATTCTTTTATGCACTAGATGACATCCTCCACAACCACCTCCCAACAAAGCTTCAAAAAACCAAGATTGAAACCAACCGATCCAGGACTCTTAGACCCGTCGCTATCGAAAACAGCTTCCTTAATTGCCTCCACCTAAAACTCTCTCTAAATCCATGCTTTCCTCCAGGCTAAGTTTGGGCAGATCTTCGGCCTTGAGAACCAGTTTCACACTCTCCAAAATTTTGAACCTTTTTTCATAAAACAGACGAATTACTTCTTTGATCTCCAAAACACCTTCAAGCACAACATTCCCATTCTTCAGTTGCACAATATTGTTCCTTCTATTTCTTGCTTTCAAAATAGAATGAAATAATCTTGTGTTATTATCTCCCTCCTTCAACCATTTTATTCTCGACTTTTGCTTAATAACACTTTCCTAAAATCTCAACTTGTTCCACGTCTCTTCATTGGCCTTACCCCTATCAACCAAACTCTGTTGTAAATTCACAACATTCTCCATGCCTAAGTCTTCTTCTAACTTATTAAGATTTCCAACATTCTTCTCAATGTCAAGATCCACCCATCCAAAGACCGCCTTATTCCACTTTCTAAGCCTCTCTCTAAGTTCTTTCAATTTCAAATGTAGAATAAACGCCGCACTCCCCCGGAACTTAAACGAACACCATTCATGTTGAACAAAATCCACAAATTTTGGATGTTCGTACCAACAATTAAAAACTTTAAATGGTTTGGCTCCCTAATTCAACCTGTTAGCTTTATGCCACAACGGACGATGGTCCGAAATATCTTTCACTCCAACAAGTTGATCCACCAAATTCCAACTATTTATTAGACCCTCTGAAACAAGCATTCTATCAAGCCTACTCATGCATTTCCCATTGTCTCTAAACCAAGTGAATTTACTACCTATCACCGGAAGGTCAATCAACTTCATTGAATCAATAAAGGTCGAGAAATCCTCCATTTCTGCCCAATTAACTTTCCCACTGCCCCTCCTTTCCTTCACATCCTTAATTGCTTTAAGACCCAATGCAAGAACTCAATTACCTACAGGAACTTTCATCTTCAAATCTAGAAGGTCCAACCATAATTTACATTTTTCTACCTCATCACACGGCGCGTACACATTTACAAGGTAAACATTTAGATTCTTCCACAAAATATTGATCCCAAGAAAACCTGTACCTCTAAAGCTCATTACAGGCAAGCAAACATTATTTTTCCAAGTGATAAGAATACCTCCAGATTTCCCACAAGCATTGATTGCAGACCACCCACAGTTGACATTGTTACCCCAAAAGCTCTGCACCACTTCATCCTTCATAACCTTAATTTTTGTTTCTTGAACAAAGCATATGTCTGCTTCACCCTCCAAAATAGTTTTCCTAATTCTTCTTCGTTTGATCGAACTCCAACCCCCCACACACGAATGTTATATGAAACGATGTTCATGGAAAACCATTAGTTGCTCCTTTCTTTCCTTGATAAGCTTTTCTATCTCTCTCTTACATTCCTCTAACAATCCTCTCGAAAACTTCGTCATCCTCTTCACCTTCTATTCCCAATTCTTTGATCTTTTGCCAAACTTTACGCGGTATTCCATCCAAAGCTCTTTTGATCCTTGTATTAAACTAATCAACGACAGAATTGTTCAAAGAATCACCCCCCAAAATAGATTAGTTTGAACTCCTTGAAGAAGAATCCTCCCTTACTACTACCTTTTTAGACGCCGACTTAGAAGAAGTTCCCACCTGAGCTGAAGTCCCGACGTTATTAATTCAGTGAATTAGGGAGGAAAAATAGGATGGTGCCAACGGAATCTTGATGTTATCGTAAATATCATTTATCAACTTCTTCTTTTTCAAAATGGGCCTAGATGTACATAAACGGGGTCCAATAGAAAATTCAGAGATTGGGTCGGAATCTACATCCTCCAAGCCCACATTAAAGTCATGACAACTCATTGGACTTGCCACATCACATAATTTTGTAGTGACTAACTCCCCAAGATTCTCATCTTTTGACCCCTGACCCTGCTCCTCGATAGCCGCAACCTTGCCATTAACATCATTATGACTTTTCTTCTTCTTTGCACGTCTAGATTAAACACTGTTCCCCTTGAGTGACTTTATTCCTAGGAGTTCAGGTAGCGTCTCTTCCTTATCACCTACTACATCATCATCAGTCCCCAAATTGTCTATCGGCACAGAACCAGCCTTTCCAAAACTACAGTCTACTTTTCTGCCATGAAAAGTGTCAACATCGAGGTTGTGAAAAGCATTGATATCCGAGTTTTCCATGAAAAATGTCTGAATCTCAGTGTCTTCTCCTGAGTTTTCCCAACTTCCTTCTTCATCCTCTGAGGCAGGAACATCAGATTCACTTCCTGCCGGTGACTCTGTTAACTCTGATATCCTCTTTGGCCCATGAAGATCCTCTACCATTTTTAATCTGAAAATGTTATTATTTATTTCTACGTTAAAGATCTCATTTAGATTCAGACAACATTTGGTTTTAACTTGAAACCGCGCCACATCCATTTTCAACATCTTTTCTGTATCGATATTGCAACGGATGAATTCCCCCACCGTTCCAGCAATAAGCTTGAACATCTCTGGTCTCTAGGCATGTGGAGGAAGGCCATAGCACTTCATCCACGTCAACCTCTCATTGTCCACATCTTTTTGCTTCCACTGCTGGATTTTCTCGAACCATCGTTCCACCCACAACTTATCCTTTTGAATCAAAGTCTGAATATCTCCTTCCACAGATTCCTCCAACAAGCAAAGATTAGCCCCCATTGCAGTAACTTTTATGTGGGAACAGCCTTCCATATTCAGAGCCGCTTGTATAATGTATGTAGACCCGGCTTTCTCCATAACACCCACATATGCTTTTTCAAACCGGGTTAAACCCTCACTTGGAACAATGAACTGCAAGTGAGCAAACGTCGATCTTGGTTCATTGAATCTTGGTTTCCTTTGAAAGTCTTCATACTGCCTGTTGATACGTACCCTAGGGTCCTCCCTCGCAATGTTATGATTCCCCTCAACGATTTGGGCGAAAGTTTTCTTCTTCCAAGTTACTCCATCTGTTACACCACTGTTAATGACTTTATCAGCCAACTTGGATTTGATTTTAGAATCAAAACTTTTTTCCTCAGTCCGATAAGCAATATCTCGAGTCCGCTTGACGCCTTGCAGCACCTTTTTTTTTTGAAATCTGGGTAGATTTGCATGGATCTTCCTACCCCTGATAAATATACCGACGAGTCTTGCCGCCATTATATGATTGTTTGATACATTTTTGAACCGGACGAAACCAAATCTAGAACCGCGTTTGTCTCTATGATTAGATATGAACACTTCCGAAACCAACCCGTATTCTTTGAAGAGATAGAACATGTCTTTTGCTTCGAAGTTTTCCGAAAACTCCGAGAAGAAAAACAAGGATTCACTCTCACATTGTTGTTCTTCATTGCGTTTACCCTTGTTTTCAGTCCATATTGTATTCCTGGCTCTTCTCATACTATTTTCCTTCTTTCTTTTAACCTCAACCCATTCGTCCCCTAAAAATCTTGCCATCACAAAACCAGCTCAACAATGGTAGAACGAAATACCAACCAAACTAAACCACACAAAAATCAGTCTAATTAAAAAACCATTTAAATATGAATATTTATCTCTTATTTTTTTATCTTATAATATTTCTTAGTCTCTCTTAACTTTCTCGGAATAAAGAAGTGCAGATGTCTAAAAGCTTAAACATGGTCATGAGTTTAGTATAATGAATTCTCATGATTTAATGATGAATTAATTGCTTCTTTGCAGTTTCGACTGGCCTACATTTCATTTGAGTTTATGGAGTTTCATTCTAGTGGCTTAATTGATTGTCCAAAAAAAATAGCTCGTAATTACCTCAAGGGATATTTCATATTTGACCTCTTTGTTGCATTACCTCTTTCTCAGGTATATATTTTTAGTTGTCTCCATTTTTTAAAACTTTTATTAAATATTTGATGACATTCAACAACTTTTTGTGCACGTTACATCATTAGTATCAATATATAAATATGGGTCTGTTTGTTTTGACCTTATTTAAAAATGATTTTTATAGTATAACAAAATTTTGTAAAAAAAAAATTTACAAAAAAACTTTTCATAAAAGCTTTAAATGAAAATTTGGTTTGAATAATTATTCTTAAAATGTTATTTTAGATATATCAACATTTTATCGGAAAAAATTTTGGATATCAAAATTTCAAAAAATCACATAATTTTGAAGCTATTTCAAATAGCTTTTCATAAAAATCATTTTTGAGATACAATTTTTTTCAAAAATTAAGATTTCGACTATATTTTGATCTTCAATAATGTATGTTTATGTGGTATGATATCAAAATTAGTCTTCTAATTTAGAAAAAATTAATATATAAAAACTTGTAATATTTTAAAAACGGTTTTACAAAATCCATTTTTGAAAATACAAAGAAAAATCTATTTTTTTTAAAGCTAAAACAAACAGGTCCTAAATAGTTTGTCAACTTCGTACTTGAAAACATGTATATGACAGATAAGAAAAGAGATTTTAGTTTGTAAAAGAGATATTGTTTTGTTGTGAACCCCTTAAAATAGGGATTAGGATTGTCTTCTGCTGTGTCTCTCATGCGGTTCATTCTTCAGTGATATTCACCGTTGATTGGTTTTCATGACAACTTATGTATTTTAATTATTTCTATTTAAGATTTGTTGTCTGTTAGATTAGGTGCCTAGAGGATCCATTTCCTTAAAATACTAATCTTCAAATATGATGTGAAATATTTGCAGATGATGATAATGTTTGTCTTACCAGCTGCATTTGGGTCAGAAGAGGAAATGTATTATGCATACCTCCTATACCTTGTGATATTTTTACAGTACACTTGCAAATTGTACAGATTTCTGCGCCTTCTGTTTGGCATGTCTTTAACAGAACTCCCAGTTAAGACAGCTCTAATTATGAATTTACTCATTTATTTGTTATTTGGTCACGTGGTTGGCTCCTGTTGGTATCTCTTCGGTATTCAGGTGAGTAAAATGAAATTTGAATATTCGTTCATTGAAATATAATTTTTTTCTCAACAATTTTCATATTTTGCGTTAAAACACACCTTGCACGTAGAATCATTGCGAGCGTCAATGCCTATAAAGGATGGATCTACATTTTAATATCTATTTGGTATTTTAAACTTTTAAAAAATATCATAATAAATTATTGTATAGTCCCTCCGTTTTAAAAATAACTGTCGTTTTAGAGGAAAATTTTTGTTTCAAAATGACTGTCGTTCTTACTTTTTAATATAGTAATAATTGTTATTTTTCCAATTGTGTCATATAATTATTACTTTGTACATTATTTTTAACATATTAATAAGACTAATTTAGTAAAAGTGTAATTTCTTATGACAATATCATTGCATTTCTTAATTTGTGTGCAAAATCCTTAAACGACAGTCATTTTAAAACGGAAAAAGTAATATTTAAATCATATGATCTATTTTAAAATTGTGATATTCTTTTAGATGAGTATGATTTTCTTTTATATATATATACTTCAACTCTTTGTGCATATTTCCACGAACTCTTTCTGATATCTGAAAACAATTTGATTTTAATTTATATTTTATTATAAAATTACTTATCACAAAAAGGGCCATATAGTTATAAAATGTTCCAAGAATTATAGTCAAAACTAAATTTAAAAAAAATGTAATTAGAATTAATAAATTAATTTAGGAACTAGCAAATGTTACTAAACTCATAATTTTCAATCTAACAACTTTTTTTTTATTAAATCTTTTTTTCAGAGGGTTAATCAATGTTTTCAAGACGCATGTGGCGACGCCAATCTATCTATCTGCGTGAGCTTGATTAATTGTAACTCTAATTTGCCGGATATACAAGCTACATGGAGTGCTGATAAGAGGGCTAATGATTGTCTGTCGTCGACATCTTCCTTTTCTTATGGAATTTATGTTGATGCAATTCCACTTTTTAATGGAACAAGTGTGATAAACAAGTATACATATGCACTTAGATGGGGATCCCAGGTATACTTTTTTAATTTTTACTTATTCTATTAGGGTTTTACTAAGATATATCCACTTATTTTTATGAAAATGTGTTTTAACAAGATACACCTTAGTGTATTTAGTGAATTTTTGTTATTAATTATAAATACATTCCTTCTAAAAAATAAATAGGTGTATTTTGACAAATATTTATAAGAGATACTACCGTATACGAACTTATTTTTTAAGAGTATGTAAATAACATGCACGCACTTTAGGATGTATTTAACCATTTTTTTAGTTAAAGGTCTGTAAATTATTCATTCGTAAAAATAAGTGAATGGAAGACATACCAACCATAACCATTTGATTATTATGAAGGGTTGAGATTTAATATCTCACCTAAATTATTCACGTGACCCTCTTTTTCTCAACCCTGTGGGTAGAAAGTGTTCCGTTGAGTTCAACGGTAATACAAGTGTATGTGGAAGAGAGTGTTTCCACATGAGGGGGAGCATTGTGTATAAACTAACATTTAGTCAGAAGAATGAGGAAGACAAGATGTTGAACATCGGAAAATCTGATTGAATGATCTCTAACATACTGTAGAATGCTAACTTGAACAAACACTAAAAGGCACATGGATGTTTTAATATCGTTTACTAATTATTTGCATGTACTCTTTAATACAGCAAATCAATAATCTAGGTGGAAATTTGTCACCAAGCGATTTTAGTTGGGAAGTACTCTTTAGTATTATCATCATTGTACTCGGACTCTCGAATAAAGCATATCTAATTGGAAACATAAGTAACATTCTTCTGGGGTTCGGACAAAGGTAAAACATTTTTCTCTTATTTATGTGCCAAGAGTGGACATTACAATTCTTTATTAGGGTTGTCACCAATCAAAAGAATTTTTGTATCATATTTACAGGATGCTTGAAATGCATGTTATAAGATTTGATGTTGAGGAATGGGCGAGACATGTTAACTTACAAGAAGATCTCATAAGGTAAGGAATATTCTAAGTATTTTAATGAATCAATTTCAGCATTTCCAAAATGCATCTTCCAAACTAAGGATTTCCAATAATGTATAAATGATGGATACCACATTTGTCATGTAGGAGAATAGAAGAAGAGGTTATTCATAATAGGGCTGCAATAGAAGGTGTTTATGAAAAATTGATTTTAGAAAATTTTCCAGAAGATCTCCTAACAGACATACAATGTAATGATTTGAACGTTGAAGTTGAGGCGTAATGGAAGGGTTGGAGAATATTGAAAACATCGAATTTATGGCAGCTCACAAAAGTGATTTGACAAAACTTTGCTGCTAAATAAACCTAAAGGAAATTTTGCTCATCGATTTATTCCTTGCCCATCAAATGAGAATGGCTTTTGGAGGTCTATATATATATATATATATATATATATATATATATATATATATATATAGTTTATCCTTAACGAATCTATGATGATCATGAAAAGTAAAAAGGGGCCAAGTCATTTTGTGTTGATTGTTTTCAAAATGGAAGTTTTCTTCTTCTGCATGTAAAAAAGGAATAAATAAATCAATCAAATTCCGGGAGGCTTCATAAAGTGCTTCCTTAGGAGAGAAACTTCCATTTGTCCATATTTCGAGAAATAGTATCTCTTGTTTTTCATTTCCATTCACATAAGAATGAATACTATGATTTGCATTTCGAACAGGCATGAATACAGCATCTATAGTATAACTTCCATCTTGAATGTTGTTTAGTGTTTTTATACGATATCCCCGCTTTCTCTCAATTTGTAATTTAATACACAAATTAATAGGTTCCGTTAGGTTAGCTGTATGTTGTGTATTATCAATGACTTCCACCGAAGGTGGTAAAATGATGTCTTGAGCAGTTACATATCCAGGACCTTTGAAACAAATAGACGCCTCCCGAGTTCCATACAGATTACTTCTCAATACAATTTCTTTCAAATTCATTAAAATTTCATGTATTGATTCTTGAATACCTACTACGGTAGAATATTCATGTGGTATTTTCTCAGATTTTGCACGTGTGATACATGTTCCCTCTATTTCTCCGAGCAAAATTCTTCGCATTGCAATGCCTATTGTATCGGCTTGACCTTTCAGAAGTGGAGACAGAATAAAGCGGCCATATATATATATATATATATATATATATATATATATATATATATATATATATATATATATATATATATATATATATATATATATATATATATAGTTTTGTAATGAGAGAGAGTGCGTGCTATAGATGTTATAATATCAAAAGTATGTCAAGCTGGGCTGATTGAAGAATACTAGATTGTTTTAAAGAGCCTTGACTTCTACAACTACTATCTAGTCACTATCGTCATGTATATATGACTTCTTTCTTATTAGGATTAGGTTTGTACAATATTATGCATTTTATGTATTTGATGGGATCAGTGCGTAATGCTCATATTATTCTTTCAAATATATTATACTTTGAGGGAAATAATATGTTGTGAATCGGATACCTTGAAACAAAATATAAACGGTTTATTTGACGGCAAGAAACACAAGGGTTAGGTTAACAAAGAAAACAAGAAAGAAGAAACAAGGATAAACAACAAGAAGAAATAAAGAGAGGCTTTAAGTGACTTTTCATAGCCTCATTAGGACTTTTGAAGAACGCATTCTGTTCTTCTACACAACCGTTGTTCATAACATAATAACAAACTGGCCTATGAGTGGCCATCTCTATGTCAGTATTATCCTCCAGCTCTTCGACCTCAGTAATTGGGTCGAACTCCCTCGGTAACACAGATACTACATTAACCATAATATCCAAAGATGCTTCTGAATTTGTATCAAAACCATCAGTAAGCAACTCGTCTTCAGCGATCGAACGATCACATTCCTTTTTAGCCTCTTCTTCTTGAGTAGGACACACCTTCCCCTCCACAGGCTTCTTTTCGATGGATTTCAACTCCTTTTTCTCATTCTTTTCAGCAGGCATATTGGTGCTTGACTCAGCTTTCTGATTTTCTTTAGCCTCCCTTTCTGCCTTTCTTCTCATTTGCTCCCTTCTCCATTGAGATCTAGTCATCGGATTCTTGCCGTTGTAATTCTCAGTGAGATAAGCTGACTTCTTGGAGGTCTGGAACTCCCTACGGTATCCAATCGATGAACCCCTATTAACCTCAAAGTTCTGTCATTTTTGCTGGCCTCTCTCTCTGCCTTCAACTGGTTTTGCCCACTTTCCTCTAGAAGCCTCTGCAGATGGCTTGAAAGTGGTGGGCTTTGCACCAGGGAATCCTGGTTTCGCCCGTTCTTGCCCCCTATATGGCCTCTTTTTGTCGAAACTTTGGTGGCTACCAGAGTCTCTCCAGTTTCCTCTGGCCTTTACCAATCGAACTCCCTCCATATTTTGGGCCGCTTTCTTATCGAACTCGGCACTGCACCTTGGATAGAGCATAACCTCTGACTTTTTCTTCTGACACCTATGTATGAAATCAATCAGGCTCCCCTCTTCCTTCGGGAAAGCCAATTTGTTGTATTCCGCTTGTCGTTGTTCTTAGACAATCTTCATCGAAGTCTCTTGTGAAACTTCGACCATGTTAACATCCATAACGACATCTCAGTAATGTCCAAACTTTCAAATTTTATTGTAAGGCCATTAGTAGCCTTGTTTAAGTTATCCATCCGCACGAAACCATCAGCGGTTTCTTTTGTTACCATCCCCAAACTAGAATCCTCAGTGATTCCTATAGTATCGAAACCATCATCAGCTTCGTTGTTACAGTCTTCGACGTTTCCTTTGGTGAGGCCATCAGTAACCTCACACATGCAATCTTTCATAACCTTCTCGTCAAGATCCTCAGTGATCTTAACCATGACAGCATCATTGATAAATTCATCAGTGACTTCGATCATATAGATGTTGTGAGCGAGGTCATCAGTAACTTCGATCATATTGACAATAATTGGTTAAGTGAAATGAGCATCAGGCACTTGCAAAGGGTCATCGTCAATTTTCATCTGAGCCTTCACTTTTTCTCCAAACCTTAGCCTTCCATCCTTGATGGCGTTTTGAACGAGGTCCCTGAAAAGAAAACATTGAGATGTTTTATGACCCAAGAAATTGTGATACTTACAAAAACCTATTTTCATCCTTTGCGCTAAAGGAGACATTTTAGCACTAGGAGGCACTATCATTTGACCATCTTTAACTAATAAAGCGGAGATTTTATCACATTTAGTGACGTCGAATGTGTAAGTTTTCTTAGGAAATCTATCATTCTTTTCTAGGTCGACTGGGTTTTTCCCATTCGAAGGGGCCAAGACTTTACAGGCATAAGGTGGTCCCTGCTTTAGTTCAGCAAGGTCGACCTCGCTTTCGTCGAAGTCTAAAGACTCATTATATGTTTCTTCGTCGTATTCACTAATTCCGACGTAGGCTACCCTCTCTTTTCTATTTTTGTTTGCCCTAACTTTTTCAGTTTTCAATCGTTCGACCTGTCGAACTTTATCATCCAATTGGGCCATATCTCTCAAGTACTGGGTATCGAATTTCTTTCTAATTGAATAGTCGAGACCACAAGCGGCTATTTTGATCAACTCATGTTCAGGAACTTGCGTAAAGCATCTTGCTTTAAGCAATTGAAACCTATTCAGGTAATCATCTATTGGCTCAGTAAACTTTCGTTTGATACTAGCCAATTCCTCTAGGCTAATCTTGGTTTGTCCCATATAAAACTGTTCATGGAACAATCTTTCTAACTGAGTTCAATTATGAATCGCATTTGGTGGCAAGGTTGTAAACCATGTAAATGTGTTTTTGGTGAGAGAGTTTGGGAAATATTTTACCCTAAGGTTTTCATTATTCGAAATCTCTCCAGCTTCTATCAAGTATCTAGCCACATGTTCGACAGTGGATTTAGTGGTATCCCCAGAGAATTTAGTGAATTTAGGAACTTTCCATCTAGGGGGTAGATTTGTCTGTAAAATATACTCTGACAATGGTGACGTATAGTTTGGTCTTTGAAGACCAAAGTTTACCCCATTTCGTGCCATTATTCTTTCGAACATGGCTGCTAGGTTATTATCTGCGGCCATGTCATCACGTCGAATCTGCTGCACAATGTTATCAACATTTTGATTCCTATTTACCATCACTACCCTAGGTCTCTCCTCAATTGGGATTTGAGGTTGGGCTCTGAGGGGTTCGACCCTAGGCTGTTCGACTGCTACTCCTGGATTAACTAAATTTGCAAGGGGCGGGTTTCCTTGGTTTTGCTGGACTTGATTAATGGTAGGATCTTTTTCGAGGACTCCTCCCTGATTTTCCAATATGTATTACCTCTGGGGATGTCGAGGAGGCTGTGGTACTCCAAAGAAATCTGCAAGGCGTGTCATCTGGGCTGTCATTTGTTGGTTGGATTGAGTAGTACTTTGGATTAGGGGATTAAAAATTGTCCCCATTGTTTGGGCTAACATTTGGATCATTTCGTGATTACTCTCATCCATTTGTTGCCTAATAACCGCTGCAGAATTATTAATCAAATTTGGTAATTGGGTGGAATAACCCGTTCCTAAAGGTTGGCTGCTTCGACCCATGTTTATCCCAGATCCTGATCCTTGTAATGGCAAAGTAACATTCATTACTGGTTCTGAGAATGTTGAAATGACGTTATGCAAGTTCGCCATCATAGATGTTGGCATTCCATAGGGTTGCTCTCGACCGCCTAAGGGCATAGAGAAACCTGGAAGCATAAAGGGCCTACTTGAAGCATTCCATATTGGTGGTTGGGGGGGGGGGGGGGGTTACTGGAGGACCCCTTGACCCAATATAAGTTAGAATGGTCTCGCTATGGGTGATCGACTTCGTGGGCATCGAACTTGCCGTGGATGTCATTGGTTCTGACACAGCCGCTGGAACCATAGTTCCCCCTGTCGAAGATATTTGGGGCGGTTCTCCACTGTTACTTTGAGGAATCGAAACACCTGGCTGATTTGAATTCACCATTCTCCTCGTATATCTTCTCCTTGGTCTATCTTCGTTAGTGGTGGCTACTTTGCCACTTCTCAATAACATACAATGAAGTTTTCAAAGAGAACAATGACCAAAACGTAATTTGTTTATAAAGAAAGTTAGTTAGCAGTGTCCCACTGGGCGTGCCAATTTGTTTACTTTGAAAAATAGTAAACACCCACTGGTCTTCCAAATCAATAAGGGATTGGGTTACTTGCAGGATCGACCATACTAAATCGTAGGACGTGTGCTAATAATTTAAATAAAGTTTGAAAAAATGACGAATACTTCGACAACATTTATAATTTAAAGGTTAACCAATTTTGAAAATCTTAAAGAAAGTAAATTGCAGAACTTAATCGAAAAGCAAATAAATGTGTTAAAAATAACTTGGACAATAAAGAAGATAAACTTGAATTGAAATGTAAAAGTATGGTGTTTACATCAAACATATATACATTTTCTCAACACACTCTTTTCTCTGCACACGGATACTTTGAGTAACTTAGAGATTTTGTACAACTTTTAACACACATCATCCTATCACTAAGACTGCCTATTTATAATGAATCGAAATAATTGCTTTTAACGTCCTTTCTCTAAAATCAATACAAGTGGCGCTCGGCATGTCTTCGATTCTTCAGCATACTCCACGTGTCTTTGTTTAAAACTGGATAAGGACAATAGTCCCTCCTTGATTCAAATTCAAAATCCAAGTCAAAAACATCATCAGTAATACTCAGTCGAAACAACAATTCCATACTTAGAAGTTTTTCCCAATCCACCTGGTCATTCTTCCTTTCGTAAGGAATAACTTCGACTGAACGTTCATCATTGAACTTGCCTAATCGAAATGTACCATAACTTGGCAAAAGATTTTATTTTCTTTATTTGTTACATGAATCAAACCAGACGTCAAAATTGAAAGCCAACAGTCCTCCATTTACAAATCTTTTCTGTTCTTTCACAAAGTATACATTAACAGGGGTAATTAATGTAATATGACTGACAATTTATTCATAAATAATGTAACAATGCATTCTACAAAGTGGTATTTATTTGAATATATGTAACATGGTTACGTTATGATACTATACGCTTTTAGAATAACAGTATAACTACGTTTCCATAAATGTTTATAGTCAAATAGTGCACTATTGTCATACATTGTCAAACATGTCTATATATAAAAAGTGGTATTCATATATCTACGTAGTGCACTTTTGCCATACGTTCTAGTACTGAATGCAACATTATTTGAATACATAAAATGGTTTTTAACACTCAATTTTTATGGTATTAGTGCACTGTTACTTTATCATTCAAGAAATTATATCTACCATTTATTATCTCTAATTCATATCAATAATTATTACCGGAAAATCTAAATATAAATAATAAAGATTCTGATACCAATTAAAAATTTAATATTTGATCTTAATATTATAATTTTTCGCGATGTTCTAATTTCTATTAGAAACCTTAAAACGTACACGAGTTTATATTTTAAATTCTTGTGTTCAGAATAAGTCTCCCACATGACAGTTTCTCCTTTGATGCTTGAAACAAAGTCTCACTTGCCATTACATGCAATACTTTTAAGATTGTTAGAAATTTAATTAACCGAATGGATCGATGCTAGAATCGTGAACAAAATCACTTTCTTTAAAAGTATTTCAAGCACTCTTAAATGTCTTAGAGTTGGAACGCAGGAATACCCAGGATAATTCAGCCTTATATCGAATTTGCGCAAGACCGACGAAAACTCGATTATGTAGCGAAAAGTGTCTGAAATTTTGTACAAGAGGATATTTGATTTGTGATGTAATTTCTGAATTTCACATGAGGTATTTATAGGCTGTGTTGTTTCACAAGGTTGCGACCCTTGATGAAACAACACATTTTCAACATAAGATTGCAATGGTTCGTCTATAGTTAATTATACACCACTTCATGTAGTGTTATATATTTTGAATTCGAAATTCAAATTTTCAGTTGCCCGGGACAAATTTAACGACAACTTCCACTAGTGGATGTTTAGTGCAAAAACTGACCAAAATTCGTTCAGACAGATTTGAAGACAATTTTCACTTTTGGGTCTGTTTGGTAAGACCCAAAATAGAGCTTTTAGCTTTTCAGCTCATATTAATAAAAAAACCCTGTTTGGTAACTATCATTTAGCTTTTAGCTTATAGCTTTTTTACTAGCTTTTAGCTTTTTTTCCAAAAGTTAATTGAAGTAGCTTTTGAGATTTTAGCTTTTAGCTTATGATTTTTTCTGCCATTTATACCTTCACTATTTTCTCAAAAACCCACTTTTACCCTTTATATTTTATTATAATTTAAATTAAAATAATTGTGTTTTAATTGAGGAATAAGAAAGGTCAATCATTATTTCTACAAAAACAAATTCACGATATCATATATCTTCCATTTTGTTCTTCTGTAGTTTTCACTCAATCTTCCTCCATTATCATTCTCTAAAGCATCCACCTTTGCTTTGAATTGAAGTTCACTCATATTCCATCAATCGTAGTCTGCCGTCGAATCATAGTTCTCTATCTCTCATTTTCATTTTTACCCACAGATATCTTCATTTCTCTTCAACTGATTATTGTTTCTATTATACTTCAATATGTTTTTGTTTGTAATATTGTTACAGTATGTGATTTGTTTTCATCTTTTTTTGTAAAGTTGTTTGATTCATGATTTATAAAAAAACCCTAAATCCCAATTTTATATTTTTATTACTAAACATGAATAGATGAAATTATACGACTTGCAATATTTTTATTTATTGATTTTACTGACTTGATAGACAGTGATGTGTTTTAGATGTATTGAGAGTTTGTTACTTATCTCTATGACTTGCTTGTACACCAATTTTTTTTTTTAATTTGTAAAAGTCAAAAACATTAATCTTCATTATGTTGTGTTGTCAAATTTATAAGATGGCTTCAAGTAAAGATAAAATGGAAGGAATCAAATTTAAATGGACAAATGAGAATGAAAAGATATTTTGTGACATTTGTATCAAGTTTATTAGAAAGAACGGGCGTGGATCGTTTAAATGGAAGGAGATTAGCAAAGAGTTTGAAGTTGCCACCAACATAAGATGTTTGGAAAAATCTTTAAAGAATAAATTTGATTTTATGAAAAACGATTGGCGCATTTGGAAGTTTTTGAAGTTTGGTGAAACTGGCCTAGGATGGAATCCTGTCACAGGAAAACTTAGTTGTTCAAATGAGTGGTGGGATAGAAAAATTAAGGTTAGTTTTTTCAATAAATATTTTTAGTTAATGTAAAATTAAAATAATTTAATATAAGATCTTAAGGATAATGGTTAACTTTTAATCTGATGGTGATACAAGTAAACAAGTTAATGGCATGTCTACCATTGCTACAACAATGTCTATTATAAATCGGATGGTTATGGAAGGTGTTTTGGAAAAGGGTAGTGATTTGTGGTGTTTTGCTGCTTGTTTGGTTGAGAATGAAACAAGACGAGAGATTTTTTTAAACATGCAGGATGATGAGTCTAGAAAAATTTGGTTAACATATATGCATTCCAAAGAGGAATAAACTTGTAATCTATTTTTTAAATAGTTTATGGAGCTTGTCCCTCTAACTTTGCAAGACATGTGAATGTTGTCATTACTTTCATATTTTAAATGTCTATCTTGACACATTATATTGATTTTGTTTTATTATATTAAATTGGGTTTACTATTTGTGTCTTGTTAATCATTTATAATTATTGAATTGTATTTTTATTATTATTGAATTTTTTTTATTACTTTTAGATTATTATAATAAATATATTTATAAGGAATCATGCTAACTTTAGTTTGTAGGACATTTGCCTCTAATTTTGCAAGACATGTGAATGTTGATTTAGTTTGTAAAACATGTGTCTTTAATTTTGATTTGTCATTACTTTCATATTTTGAGTTTCTATCTTGATATATTACATTGATTTTGTTTTATTATATTAAATTGGTTTTACTATTTGTTTCATGTTAATTGTTTATAATTATTAACTACATTGAATTGATTTTATTACTTTAGATTTTATTTTTTATTATTAATTACTTGCATTTTTATTAGTACTGAATTATTTTTATTACTTTTATATTATTATTATAAATATATTTATAAGGAACCATGTTGATTTTAGTTTGCAGGACATTTGCCTCTATTTTTGCATTACATTGAATTGTTTATTTTATTACTTTTAAATTATTATGTTAATTATTTATTGCTTAAATTTTTATTATTAATGTATTCTTTTTATAAATATAGTAATGATTGATTTAATATATTTGATTATTAGTAGGCATATCATGGATTTTGAGAGAGAGAGAAAGAGAAGGAAATATGCACTTTATTGGAATATAAGATCAAATACAATAAGTGTAATTGCTACATATTACTATAAATATATTTACAAGGAACCATGTATGACTTCTATTCAAAGCAGACAAGATTGGATGAATGAGATATTGAATGGCCACCCTGTTTGATGTATGAATGCCTTTAGAATGGACTTAAACTTATTTCTACAGTTGTGTGAAGATTTGCAAACAAAATATGGATTAAAACCAAGTAAGAGAATGACAGTTGTAGAGAAGGTGGGCATATTTGTATATACACTTGCTATGGGCGCTTCAAATAGAGATGTTAGAGAGTGGTTTCAACATTCTGGAGAGACAATTAGTAGAGCATTTCACGAAGTTTTGGAAGCAATTAGTGGTAGAAGTAAGGGCTATAAAGGTCTAGCGCATGATATTATAAGACCAAAAGATCCAAATTTTCAATGTGTACCACCTCATATTGCTAATGATGAGCGGTACATGCCTTATTTTAAGGTAAATAAAAATGTGTGAGTGAGTATGTGTATGTGTGTGTGTGTGTGTGTGTGTGTATATATATATATATATATATATATATATATATATATATATATATATATATATATATTTCATGATTGATACATACTTACTAATTTTTTTAATAGGATTGTATCAGATGTATTGATGGTACTCATATAGCTGCATGTATTCCTGAGGCTGATCAAATGCGTTATAGGGGTAGAAAAGGAATCCCTACCTTCAATGTCATGACTAGTTGTGATTTTGATATGAGTTTTACATTTATATCAGTTGGATGGGAGGGATCAGCACATGACACACGTGTTTTTCTTCATGCAATAAACACACCTGCGCTAAATTTTCCAAATCCTCCTGAAGGTATTATTATACACGTGTATTTTTATAAGAATTTTATTTTTAAGATTATTTTTAAATAAGTTTATTTTATTTATTAAACATTTTTTTTCTTTATTACAGGTAGATATTATTTAGTTGATAAAGGATATCCTGATAGAGAAGGATATTTGGTGCCTTATCCAAAGATAAGGTATCATCAATCTCAATTTGAACATGAACCCCCAACTAATGCTCAAGAAGTCTTCAACCGCACACATTCATCTCTTAGAAGTTTTATAGAAAGATCATTTGGAGTCTTGAAGAAAAGATGAAAAATACTTAATAAAATGCCACAATTTAGTGTTAAGACCCAAATGATGTTATAATAGCTGCTTTTGCATTGCATAATTATATTAGAGCAAACTCACAAGATGATGCAATGTTTAATGTTCTTGAGAAACATCCAAATTACATACCTCATGATGAACTTCGAGATACTGTTGATAATTTTCAAGTTAGTGAAAGGTCGGAAGGGGGATCACGGAGATCAATTAAGATGAAGGAAATTCGTAATAGCATTGCAACTTTATTGTGGAATGTTAGACAATAACTTTTATTTTATTATTATTTTAGATTAATGTAATTGAATTCAAAATTACAATATTATTATTTTAGATATCTTTTTAAGTTTCATTACAAAATTTATATATAAGCGTTTAATATATTTTTGTGTTATGTTTAATTTTATATTTATATTTAAAATATTTTGTATTTGATTGTTAATAAGTTTATTTTTATTGAATAAAAATTAATTTAATAAATAAGATCACTAATTTTTTTAATTAAGAATGTCCTTTTATGTCATTTTGCATTTATCAGCTAGTGTAACCGCTAATTTACCAAACACTCAAATTAGCTTATCAGCTATAAGCTACCAGCTAACTTATCAGCTATCAGCTAATTTTACCAAACAGAACCTTTGTCTATGGGGCACTTTTATCCTCTTTAACTTTTTTTTTTTGCTTTACGCACTCTGGTTCCCAGGGGAAAGGGGCCCTAGTAATCTATAGCTCGTGCCGAGAGGTACTGACACTGGCCAAATATTGTTCCTACCAGAAATCAAACTCGGTATTCCCCGAACCTTCCTCCCTTAGCAGGAGCTCGTTTACCACTCGAGCCCAAGTACTTGGTTTTATCCTCTTTAACTTTGTCATATTTGAATACACCCATGAGCATTAATTCTTCATTAATTTCCAACATCATGTATGTGTTGTTTCACAAGGTTGCGACCCTTGATGAAACAACAACTTTTAATTAAAAGTTGTTGTTTCTTTTCGAATTCAAAAATTAATATTCACTTGAATATTTTTTTGTCATTTTTGAAACACACTCAATATTATTAATTGTTAATAATTTACAACATATTCTACTAGTGGAATAATAAAGTTTGATATAAAATTGAGAAAAGACAATAACTTGATAAAATTAAATCGGTCTTGACAAAAGGACATGGGTTAGAAATGTCTTTTCAAGAACATTTTATTTTCTTATATTATTGATATCTTATAGTAAAGCTCACTTGTTTTTTAGTTTTTTTTTAAAATAACTTTTATAACTTATGTATTTTAATTATTTAGGCTAAAATACAGTTTTGGTCCCCCTGTTTGTCAAAATTCACGGTTTTGATCCCCCCATTTTATTTTTTAACAGTTTTGGTCCCCCACCCCAATTTTGGGCCAAAAAAATGGTGAACAGTAACTGGTCCGTACATGAACAGTACACGTCCGTACATGAACAGTACATGAACAGTGAGGAGTGGGGGACCAAAACTGTTAAAAAATAAAATGGGGGACCAAGACCGTGAATTTTGACAAACAGGGGGACCAAAACTGTATTTTAACCAATTATTTAACATATAATAATAAAAGTTTAAACAATAATAAAAGTTACAATATAATAAAATTAATAAAATAAAATTAAATTAATTTAACACAACTTAAGGCCCCGTTTGTTTTAGTTTTTTTTTTTTAAATAATTTTTATAGTGTAATATATTTTAGTGAAAAATTTTTTTATAAAGAAACATTTTATAAAAGTTTCAAATGAAAAATTGGCTTGAATAGTTAGTCTTAAATGTTATTTTATGTATTTCATTATTTTATCGAAATTTTTTTGGGTTATCAAAATTGCAAAAAGAATTAATTAATTTTGAAGCTATTTTAAATAGCTTTTCAAAAAAATTATTTTTGAAACACAACTTTTTTAAAAAACTATAATTTTAATTATATTTTGATCTTCAATAATGCATGTTTATGTTATCGTATGTTAAAATTAGTTTTTTAATTTATAAAAAATAAATTTAAAAAAACTTATAATATTTAAAAAGAAATTGTAAAATCTATTTTAAAAAATAAAAATAAAAATTATTTTTTTAAAGCTAAAACAAAATGACCTTTGACATGGTCATTTAATTAACCATATTCATTTTAAACATTAATTATTTATATTAAAATAAAATAATTTTCACAAAATATGATTTTTTAGTTTTTTGTTTGTATCCTCTAAAAGAGTAGCTATGTTAGAGTTGATTGAGAATTTGATTCTGGTTTTTTGTATTGTGTACTTTGTTTCTGAACACTTTTTATATTCATCTATTTTAATTCCAATGGCTTGAAAAAAAAAAAAAAAGGATTACGCCGATGCAGGACAGAAGGAGCCATGTATTTAAAAATAGTTAAAATACAAAAAAAAAAAAAATCTAGACCTTCCATTCGCGTACTGAAAGTAGAAAGAGAAAGTCTAAATGAGAAGAAACATAAAATTGAAAGAGAAAGAGAAAAAGACGTATTGTGGTTGCGGTTATGGTGGTTCGTCGGTGGTGGACCGGATCTGGACGGAGAGCATTCTGTTTGCAATGGCTATGGTGGATGCCGGCGTGATAGACGGTGGTTGTTTGATACGTTTGTGGTGGTTTTAAGACGTCCATTGAGGTTGTTAGAAGTTTTTTGAAGAGAGGGAAAGGGACGCGGTCAACCGAATAAGGGAGATCACGAAGGCGGTGATGGTTGGGAGATGATCGTGGTCGCCGGTAAGCTGAGAAGATGAGGAAGGCAAGCCGGAGACTGACGGAGAAGGTGAAGATCTTCTATTCCTTTCTTTCTTTTTCTCCTGTGTTTTTACAATGAAATGAGTTTGTTAAAAATGGTTTCCTTTCATCTTTCTTCAAGATTTGAATCTCTGAGTTAATTAATTAATTGTATTCGTGATCGCTACTGTCTTTCTCACAGATCATTGTATTTAATTTGTTATTTTCTTCCCATAGCTCTTTGATTGACTCTCCTTGAGTTTATATTTTGTTTATCATTTGCCCTAAATTAAAAGAGACAAAAATCTCTCTTTCTTATTGGTATTTTTGTGTTTCAAATAAAAAAGATTTGTTTAAAGAGAGTTACAGAAAAACAAAAACATTGCTGTCGTTTGTTGTTGTGTTGTAATTTGCAAAATGGGAGATGGAATTGTTAAGAGATTATTCTGTTTGCAACAGATATGGTGGTTGCCGGCGAGATAGACGGTAGTGGTTTGATATGTTTGTGGAGTTTTTAAGGTACGGCCATGTAGGCTGTTAGAAGTTGTTTGAAGAGAGGGAAAGGGACGCCGTCAAAGGAACAAGGAAGATCACGGCGGCGATGACGGTGATGGTCGTTGGGAAGCTGTGAAGATGCGGAAGGCAAACCGAAGATGGAGAAGGTGAAGATCCTCTATTCCTTTTCTTCTTTTTCTTCTTTCTTTTTATAATGAATTCCTTTCATCTTTCTTCAAGATATCTCTGAGTTTATTAAATAATTATATGGTTTTCGTAACTGAATCGCTACTGTCTTTCTCACCAATCATTGTATTTAATTTGTTATTTTCTTCCCATATCCTCTCCTTGAGTTTATATTTTGATCTGTCTTTCTGATTGGTACCACCAGTAAGAAATCCGTGCTAACGCACGGGTTATTGTTGTTTAGTTTCAATTGAAAATTAACTGAGACATGTAAAATTTAATAATGGAAATATGAAAAACATTAATAGTCATGTAAATTGAAATAAATAAGTCAAAAGCATAAGTAAAGTAGTATAACAAAAAAAAAGTATAAAATTCGAATGATTAAAAAAATTTAAAAGTTAGTATGGATTATGTAGTAGTTGAGATAAGAGTAAGAAAAAAATGTTAAAAATAATAGAATTTAGATAATGTAAATAAAGTAGAGAAACCAAGTGTGTTTTGTAAATAGGGGGTGCAAATTGAAATTAAAAGATGTGGTGGGTCCAAATGACATTAAAGAAAACAGAAACCCGAAACAGGGTCTTATTAGTGTTTGGTTAGGTTTGTTGGATAAAAGAAGTGAGAAGTGTGAAGAAGCGGAAGCTTTGAGGGTCTAGGGTAATTCGAGCAAGGTGCGGAGGCATAGGTGAAACATGGCGAAGTAGGGGTCGTCGTCATCATGGAGGAGGTAAGAAGATTGGTTTTTGAGCATGTTTGTTGCATGTTTAGTTTGGATAATACATAGTTGTAGGGATTTGTTGGTGTTGATTTGAATCGAATCGAAATTGCATGTTTTGTTGGTGTTGTTTTGAACCGAAACGAAATTGCTTGTTTATTGTGTTTTTTCTGGGTATTTTACATTATGCTTGTCTGATTACAATAACCGTAGGATGATGTATGCTTGCCGTTGTTGCAGTGAATGGGTATTTGATTCCGTTTTGGTTGTTGATGTATAGACAACCCTTACTCTTCTGTATGGAAGTTACAAATCATATTTCAGTTGGGTGGTGTTGCAAAGAAGAATCCGATAATCCCATTAAAGGGGTTTTTATGTTGGTGAAATTGCCTAGACATTGGACATTCACTTCAGACATCGGTTATGGACTGTTAGGGTATAGATTACTTAAGTGGTAGACATTGGAAAATCAATGCAAATGTGGTCTTCAATGTCAGTAGGAAATACAAAATGTAGAATGCAGGAATGTAGAATGCAGGAATGTAGGAAATATTGAAATGTTTACTTCTGTTTATTGATGACTATATGATAACTATATACGACATCTGCTTGTATTTGTTTTTTCCTTTCTGAAATTTAGGATATACATAATTCCAATGAATTTGCAGCATGTGAGTTGACTCCATATTTAAATAAATTAATGAGAATTATGCGATGTATTTTCAGGGAAGAGCTGCGGAAATACTTCGAACAAAAGTTAGTCTATATGACTTATGAAGACCAGTACGTGGGGCTGAAGGGGAAGGGGAAAAAGATGACGTTTGAGGAATTCAAAAAAGTCAATGAGAATGGTGAGAGGCGAAGGTCTGAAGGAAGGTAAGTGTTTGTCTTTATAATGAAGTTGGTGTTGTTGTAAAAGATATAGAATCCATAGCCGGCATATATTTTATTTTAATGTTTCGCAGGGGTAATGTTCAGCCAGTCAAAAGGATATCTGGTAGAAGAAGAACTTCGGACAGGGGATGCGGTGTAGTAGAAGAAGCTGCTGTTGAACATAAAGGCAAGGTTGAAAAAGACGAAAAATCACCAACAGTAATGGGAGAATATGATGTCGCATTTACGACGAAAGTAAACGTACTTGAGAAAGACATGAATGGTAATACAATTTCAATAGAATTCAACGACGTGAAGAAGAGAAAGATTGCTGAGGTTGGGGAGGGGAGTCGTGCTAGACACAACAGTGAAAAACGGGTGTCTGAGAAACCAGCGGTAGAAGATGTTGAAGGAGAGACCGTGAAGAAGAACGTGCCACATACAGCCATATCGTCTGACAGCGATAGGTATTGAGATATTGATAAAAGTTAACAGTTATTTCGACGTTCGTTTGCTGTAAATTTTTGTGACATAGTTTTTGTTGTTTCTGATATTTGGTTATGTTTTTTAGTTATGATGATGAAGACTGTCAAAAAGTAATAGGTCCATGGTTGAAGTACTATATTTGGTACCGGGAGATTCGTTCCGGAGAGGCCGCCAGGAATAATGTTTTGGTAAATGTTAATTGAAATGTAATTTTCTGTAACTGAATTATTATAATGTAGGCAATCGAATTTACCAAGTTTTGGATTTTTTTTGCAGCAATTACCTCAGCGAGTGATAAAAGAATGTCCGAAAGGAGGTGGTAGCATAGAGCAGTTGTCGGATGGAAACCTTAGAGAAATATATGATTGTGAGCTTCATAGGTCGGTCAGAAAGTGAACGACTGAAGTTTTTATCGGTCGTGGATGGTATGAATTCGCAAAGAAAAGAGAATTGAAAGATGGCGACAGACTTGCATTCATCATTCGCACGCCTCCTGCAGAGAAAATCTTTGTCCGAATCTTAAACTGTTGAAGGCGTATAATGGCTGTGAGGGAGGATGACCATGCTGAAAGAATTGTTGGTGGTTTTTTTGAAGGGTTTATGTTGTCTGTTGTTCAAGTGTAGTTGACCATGCTCAATATTTTGTTTCTATAACTTTGTATGTTTTGTAAACTATGTTGACGCATATTTTCATTTGTATGGATAACATGAGTACTATGTCTTAAATTAGTGTTGTTTAATTAATTGTAAGTGATACTGAAAAGCTGAATGGATGTTTTGTTGGGTATACGTACTGTCGTTAATTGTAAGTGTTACTGCATAGTGTTGTTTATTTAATTGTAAGTGTTACTGCAACGCTGGGTCCTAAGTTAGGGTGTCTGACTGAAGAAATTTAAATATGAAAACTGTCGTGGTTAGGTAATAATCCTATTAATAAGAGGAAGTTTCTACTTAAAAATGGCAATCCCAGGTTATACCTGGTCTAAATTGTTTCAATAAATTAATAGATGTGGTTGTGTTGGTTGGCAATTTGGAACTGGTTTGATGGACTTTGAATTGTGATAATGATATGGCCTTGTCTGTAGTCAATTAGTAGAAGTATAATAATAAGATGGACTTCATATCGTGATAATGCTATGAAATAAAGTTGGTTGGAGAAATTGAGTAAGATATAGAAGAAACGTTTTCCATAGATATGTCCGCGTAACATTCCGTCCACAACATGATAATAGCAGTGTAACAAAGAAATTCAATTTTTTGTTCTGGCAATTTAATATGTATTAAAGTGTAGTAAATAAGCAAGTCTGAAAATGTATCAACGTTTAGTGAGTAAAAATGTTGTTGTTTATAATATGTGGTAGTCTGCAAGTTGCGGAAGTGTTATAGTCAAAATAGCATATGTTGTTGTCTTTGTGTAAAGTCTACGCAAATGTAATGGAAAAAAATAGTAGTTGCAATTGATTATTAACTTAAATATGTTTGTTGGAGTATATTAGATAAAGTATATATTAGATATAATGATAAAAGTGGTTTTTCAAATTTGGAAAAATAAAACTTTAGGACAGTTCACAAGTTACGGTACCAACAACGATGTTCAACTGGCAATACAACATGTAATTAAAAGTACCGTGGTCTTAAATTCGTGTTCCATACGTCATGAGGATAGCTAACAAATAACACGTACTGTTATAGCATGTTGTTTACATATAAGCAACAAAATAAAGTGTGAATGTAGTCCTAAAACAGTAGCCTAAAAAAAAAGCGAATAAGATGGTAGAAGTAGGCCGCCTCACTGATTGAAGGTCTTGTACAGGGGTGTCATACCCCAAAATTTGCCCTCTCTTTTCTTCATATCTCATAGCATGAGCTTTCATTGCATTGCATTGCATTCAAGCATAGAAAAATAAACATCAACCATTTAGCATTGCATCTTGCATAAGGGCATGTGATCAGGTGATTCTCTAAGGTGTTGATCATCCAAAGCTAAAGAAGAAGACCAAGTGTTTCTCACAAGCTCAAGGATCTCTTACATCATGTATCACCTTCATTGGATCTCACAAGTCATGGGAAGAGGAGAATTCATCAAGAAGATTGGACAGTGCATGATCTCCTACACAAGGCAGTCAAAAGTTGGGATTTGACCCCCAAATGGGCAAGCTCTTTGAGTTTTTATCATCTCCAAAGGACATATCTCATCATTGTTTGAGAAGATACACATCATATTCAGAGGAATTTGGATTTGGAGGATGTGTTTTTTCCTCATAACCAGAGGGTGCCAAATTAGGGTTTGACCTAAAATCAGTTTATTTCTGATTTTTGGGGCAAGACTTGATCTCATGGTATTCCTTATGTTCTTAAGTGTTCGTGGATGGAATCTTGGTCATTGGTTATTTGGAGAGAATGTTCAATGGATCAGTTACTTGTGAAATAAGCAAAAGTCAACAGTTCAGAAGAATAAAGTCAACTGTGGAATTTTGAGGTCCTTTTCATGGTTTTCAAGGTCTTACATCCTCATATGGTCTTCAATTGTCAAGATTCATGCTATTCATCAAGAATCAAGAGTTTGTGCAAAAGTTACTAAATTTGGAAAATGACCTATAATGAGAACTTTCCATTTTTGGCAATTTTTCCACCACATTCAACTTGACTTTTCATCATCAAGGAAGCTCCAAATGAATGTTCCTCCAACATGAAAGTTGAAGATCTTTCTCTCCCATTTCCAAAAAGTACTAGAACATCTCCATATCATTTGTGGAACTCTAGTTATGGTCAAAAGATGGCAAGGTGCATTTTAAGGTTTTCATATGGTTCCATTTTTCCACCTTTTGCTTTTTGGCACAAAAAGACTTGTAATGTTCCCATTTGCTTCATGTTATATTACAACATCAAAATACAAGTCAAGAGAATCATTTTTGGCCTTTGAATCAATTCATTCCATGACTTATTTCTCATTATTTTCACAAAATACAATTATGCAAATTGATTCAAAACTCACAAACCAAGCAAGTACAAGGCCCAATTTGAATTCAGAGGTGATCAATAAGTAAATTGGAGGTGAATCATGCTTGTTGCAAGGAGTTTGCACGTGGGAATGAGTGGAAGCAACACAAAATGCATTTTGGCAAAACCACTCCAATCTCCTTAATTAAGGGTTTAACCATTTGTTAATCATAATCAGTGGAATAATCAAGAGTATATAAGCTAACTCATACCCTCACAGCTAGGTCAGAGACTCTCATTTGCTCAGTTTTGATTTTTTGCTCTCACACTTCCTCTCTTCGAATCTCACTCTCCTTGGAGTTTCTTTGAGATTTCTCTTCACATTCTTGATCAGTGAAGAGAATAGAGTAAGAATCAATCACTGGTTGGAGCTCATACTGAGGATTTCACCAAGTTCCATTCAAGAGGATTCAAGTTCAAACCTCAAGATCTAGCACGATTTCAAGCTCTAGTTGCATTTATTTTGCAACTAGAGGTTCCAAGGAGTAGATCTGCAGTTTTTGGAGGGATTTCTTGGAGGATTTCAAGCTCTTCAAGGTTTAGGTTGGTGTTGATTTCATACTCATAGAACTTGAATTTTAGATGTGCATAATGATTTATGAAGTTCACTGAGTATGATGATCTATTTTATTTTAAGTTTGGACGTGTATCATGGATGTATTTGGTGATTTAAGTTTTGGATCCAAACTTTATTTTGTTCGATTTGCATTGTATGTGGATTGTTTGATAAAATGAGCATGATATTTGTGATCCTCATGATTTTCTGGTCAAAATGGTGTACTCGTATGCAATTTCTGGATAAGTTTTGGTTGCAGCTCACCGGAGAGGGTGGCCGGAGCCCTAGCTCCGGCGACTGGTGGTGTTTCAGTCCGGCGAGGGGTTTAAATGAAGAAGACAAAATCATGGCCGTCCGTTTGCGTGATCCAAGGGCCTTCATGTTGCCACATTTCTTTAATTTCTGATTTTAATTTAATGGCTGCGTGTTTGTTACCCCATGCGTGTTATCATATGCCTTAGATCCTAGCCTTTGATCTTGTTTAATATTTGAATTGTTGATTTAATCTCAAGCGTCTGATGCATCATGTGGTTAAGATTATGCCAGCAAATTAAAAAAGGCATGTGCCTGTCACGTGGGGTTTGCATGGTGTTATGATTACTTTGATGTGTGCGTGTTTACTTGGTTGCCATGTGCGTATGAATCATAGCCCTTGATCTTGCATACTGTATTGACTTGTTGACTGCGTATCTGGCGTTAGATTGATCATGTGGTTGAGGTGAAGTCAAGTGGTTGACTGAGGTTTTTATTTTTTTTTGTTTGGCTGCGCAATTTGTTTATTTGGACTGGACCTTGCTTTCCACACCCCCTTGCTGAGCCCATTTGCATTTTCAACGTGATATTGTTACTATTTGCACCCCCTTTGCTTATTTCATTTGTCTTATTTTATTTTCATGTAGTGTTTGCATTTTAGTTTTTAAAATCATTTTAATGCATCTAAAAATCATAAAAAAAAATCATGAAGCTTGTTCTTAGTTTTATAAAATTTCTCCAAATTTTATTTTCTCATTTTATTTTATTTTTGGCATATGAATTAATTATTTGTTTAATTTCTTTGTAGTTTGTTTCACATGTGCACACTTCAACTTGTAGAATTTATTTCTCATCATCTATACATGATTTTCAATTCATTCTTTTTGCATTTGTTAGATGACATTCTGAAGTGCATGAAAACATTTTTGTTTCATTTTTAAAACTTTTTCATATTGCATTTTGGTCTCTCTCTTTTGCATATTGAATCATGGTGCTTACTTGATCTTTGCTTAATTGTTGAATTGCTTAACTTGTGAATTTTTGGGAGATCTTTTAGCATGTGATTGTCTTCTGACCTAGATCATTTGAGTTTAAATTTCACAATTGTTGAATGTCATATGATGCATGTTTGCTTATTTGTGCCTAAGTGACTTATGCATGATCATCTCTTGACCTTTCTTTACACAATTTGATTTGCCATGCTTAATTGATTAATTTCCTTTGTGATTCTTTGAATGAGATTTTGGTATGATGCTTACCCCTGGTTGAGGTCCTTTGAGACTAATTTTTACACTTTGTGGATCATGTTTGAATCATGTTTGAGTATGCCTAAGTGTTGGAACTTTGTCCTCTTTCTGTAGTTTGCTTTGGTGCATGTTTTGAAGTTGTTGATTGATGTTTGAACTTGTATGACTTGAGTTTGGTTTTGATATGATATTGATGCATATGCTACTGCCTCTTGAGTTCTATACTTGGTTTTCATGTTACTTGAGCATAGTTGAATGCATTTGGTTTGAATTGTATGATGAATATCATTACCTTTCCTTTTGTGAACTTCTTTGGAACTTAATGCTTCATGTTTTGAATCACTTTTGCACACATGAATTGTTGATGATAATATGATATTAGTTCTGACTTGTCTTCATTTTCATCTTGCCTTTCTCATTTCATTTTGATATGAAGTCCATGTATGCTTAATTGTGCATTTCATACAAGTATGCTTGCTTTTTTCATGTTTATCATTGCATGCTTACTTGAATTGTTTTGCATTGATCTTTGAAACATGATTGTTGATTTGAGTTGGACATTTATGATATGATGTGCTTGCTGCCACTTATTGTATCTCATCTCTCTTCTTCTTCTTCTCTTTTCTTCTCTTTCACTCTTTCTCATCCCATGAATCTCAAGACTTGTTCAAGTCTTGGATTCTTTCCCTTTAGATCTACCTAGGCCAACTTAATTTTATTTAAGCTTGGAGTAGGATTAGCATTAGGTTTTAGTTAGTCTTTTCTCCTAAACCTCACTAACCTTAGGGCATCCATGCATGATAACATTAAGAGTCTTAGTTTCCCTTGTGTCGTTTCTCTTCTCATCTCAAAATAAAAGTAAAAAACACTTAATAATGGTTAACGTGTATTGCGCTTGAGCCTTCTATGTGGGAAGTGGGGACGAGGGGCTTCCTCTCATTCTTCTAGGATACCTAGTGTACGTCCTGTTGGGGACGATGCACGAAGTATTCGTTCCTGTATTTAAGACTTTGGTTCAATGCAAGTTTTAAATAACTAAAAAAACACTTCTTGCTTAAAAAACTTCAAACCAACAATAACGTCTTTCCTTCGGGAATTCTTTTCTCATCTCACTCACTCTCAATGTACGAACTTGCTCCTACTCGTTCTCTTGCAAGATGGTAACGCACTCGGACCAGCGAGCCTGCAACACCTGAGCTAGAACGTTAGCCGTTTCCTAAAAAACACAAACAAAGCGACCCTCGTTGAGGGGAACTACGTCGCTCTGATTCTCATGTTCCCGATGAGATACGTAGGCAGTGGGGTAGGGCCCATTCGAGCACTTCTTTTATTTTCCCTACATTTGTTCCTTGTTCTCTCTCTTTTCCCTTTTCCTGTTCCTTTCCCTTTCCAGTAGCAGTGGAGCTCCGGACGACGTCACCCTTTGATCGAGACTAGCAAGCGTGGATCCCATCGGGTACGATGGACGCGTGGGGGTGCTAATACCTTCCTCTCGCGTAACCGACTCCCGAACCCAGTTCTCTTGGTCGCAAGACCATGCTCTTTCCTTTCCTTCAGGTTTATGCGGTGTTTCCTTTCCCTCTCTTGGGATAAATACACATTGCTGGCGACTCTGTTTCGGTGCCACTTTCGCGTTTGTACTTGGATGAAAATCCCGGGAGCGACAGCTGGCGACTCTGCTGGGGACGAACCCATAATCTATGGTTTCCTTAGCGAGTCAATCCTAGTGCTTGTTTGTTTTCTTTCATTGGGTGTTTATTCTGGTGCTGTGTTTTGCTGTTTGTTGTATATTACTGTATTGCTGTTTACTATATTTTTGCTTTACCGCTTTACTGTTTTTATCGCATTTTACTGCATTACTGTCATACTGGATATTACTGCGCTATGCTGGCTGGTTTTCTGTTTGGCGGGTTGGGATGTTCTGAGAGATGAGCCCAATACCCAGGCTCGAGCATACACCTAGGTTTTAGTGTGGGCAGGCGTGACGCTCCCGTGGTGTTGGCCACGTGCGGGTGATTACGATCCCTACAATCAGACGAGGTTCTATCCGGAGCTATCTGCTACTGTATGTTGATATAGGCCAGTAGTTATTCTCTTGAGGAATTGTCGACTCTGATGACGATTCTCGAGGACTCAGTAACGGCACTCCTCCTGAGTTGTGACAGTGGCAGTCCACCCTTTGTGGCAAATCCATTGCACATTCTCGATCCGAGGACCCAATGCTGGGAACTTACTATAGGATTCCCTTTTTGAAGTGAATCAGCATATGACCTCTTTGATTGGCGATAGCATTGTATCCTTCGGGCTGAATGTGCTATTGCTTCTCAAACCTCTGAAGCTAAGGATCTTTCGTTTTTGTGAATCAGTTGAGGCCTCCTCGATTGGTGATGATGCCAAACCAGCAGTGGTGACCGTATCATCATTTCTCGACCTGAGAGCCCGGGATATTGAGGATCTTAGTACCCATATGTGAGAGGGATGGGTATTTGCAGGTTTGCAGGTAACCGTGACCTTCAACCTATCTGGTTTTCTGGTTCTATCACTATGGTGGTTTTTGTTCTGAGTTTTGGTACAGAGCCTTGATTTGTTCAGTCAGCACAGTGCAACCAGTTTGTGTGGACACCTTGATCACATGCTCTGCATTGCATTCCTTTTTTTTCTGACATTCATGTTTGTGCATTTTTAGGTAGTATCTAGTCTTTGATTCCAATCAGAGGGCATTCATAGGGATGGACACTAAGAGGGGTAAGAAGCACATCATCGTCTACAAGTTCCCGAAGATCACTCTTGGCCCGTTGAATAGTTTGCAGAATATAGCTGACCCAGAAGTTTTAGGAGCCTTTGAAGAGAAGTATGGTTGGATTTTATCCCTGGTTCGGAGTCTCAGTGAATATGAATACAATAGGCTACACACCTTGATGCAGTTTTATGATCCTTCCTTGAGGTGCTTTGTGATGCCAGATTATGTGTTGGTTCCTACCCTGGAGGAGTACTCCAACATTTTGAGGATTCCTGTCAAAGAAGGTGTTCCTTTTTGTGGTTCCCAAGGAGATTGTGACTTCCAAGCAGTGGCTGAGGCTCTTTATTTGAGCGGATCTATAGTGGAGGCTGACTTTTCTAAGAAGGGAAAATTCCGAGGCTATCACTTGGAGTACTTAGTGAAGAGGGCTCAAGAAGAAGCAAAGGAAAAGAGGTGGGTGGCTTTCAATGCAATATTGGCTCTGTGTATATATGGCATTGTGTTATTCCCTAATGAGTCTGATCTCGTCGATACGGACGCTATTCAGATATTTACAGCTCAGAATCCGGTGCCGACTTTGTTAGGTGATCTCCACTACGTCTTATACAACAGGAATGAGAAAAGACGAGGTGGGGTGGTTTGTTGTTGCACATCTCTCTTTTACAAGTGGTTTGCCAAACGTTTGCCCCAATCTGGTGCTTTTATTGATTCAAAGACTTCTTTAGAGTGGAGTAAGCGTCTGATGGGCTTAGCTTCTAAAGATATTCTTTGGGTGGACAAGGGATTGGTGGGGACTGATATTTTGCATAGCTGTGGCAAGTATCCTAATGTACCCTTGGTCGGAAGAAAATGAGGTATTAACTACAACCCGTCTTTGGCTATCAGGCAGTTTGCATACGCTCTAAAAGATCCTCCAACTGGAAAAGATTTAGAAGAATCTTTGTATTTTCATATGACTGATGGTGTGGCTATTGCACAAGAAGCTTCTCAAGCTTGGCTCAGTAGACAAAAGATAGGTACAATTGTTTTAGGTAAGCCCAATAATCAAGCTTTCGCTCCATATGTTGAATGGGTGAAGAAGAGGGTAGAAGAGTTCTATTTGCCTTTTGATCGGGCGCCTCCCTTATATCCAGAGATTGTGGAAGAGAGACTCACTGTACCATTCGAAGAATTCGATAAGCAGCGTAAGTTGGTATCTGATCTGAGGGTGGAAAACTCTGACATGAGTAGTCAACTACAGAGTGCTCTACAGGACAACTTGGAGTTGAAATGGAAAGTTCAAGACATGACTGCGCATCTAGAGAAAAAAGAGAAGGATTTTGCTGACAGGGCTCAACACTTCAAAAAGATCAGTATGGCTGTTGAATCGTCAGTCAAAGCTAAGAGGAAAAACAAGAAGCTTTTGACTAAAGCAGAAGACAAGCTTGCCACGTATCAGGATATGTGGAAGGATGCCAAGATTGAGAATGAAGAGCTGAAAGAAGAGGTTCAGGTAGTGAAAGCGAGGAAAGATCGTCACTTTGCCATGTGGAAAGAAGCACAGAAAGAAATTGAAGAGCTCAAACTGCAAGCGGGAATCAAGAAGTCAAAGCACGAAGGCAACGATGTTGAAGAGCAGATTGCTAGGCTGAATCAGGATGTCGAGAAGAGAAACAGGTTGATCAAGGGTTTGCTAGAAAGACCTGCTCATCCAGATACTGTGAACCTTCTTGAGGAGATTGAAGCCGGTTTATTTGGAGTTGACTTGTAGTAATTCTATTGCTTGTTTTTGCTGTGATTATCATCAGGATTGTTGATGGAATCACTTTTGATTATATTGAACCTATTTGTATGACTTCTTGTGCTATGGTATTGCAACATTTGTCTCAATGGCTATCAGTTGTTTGAAAGGGGTTATCTTTTGATTGATTCTGCAATATTTCTGGATTCGGATTTATTTTCCGATGTTGTGTCCGACCCCTTGCCCGGTTTCAAAGCTGGAATCAAAGCAGATATGCTCTGGAAATGTTTAAATATGATTGTTTGCATTTTGCATTTGCATCCTCATAATCATAAACATTTTTGCATAACAGGTGTTCCGGAGCGGATTTCTCATTCTGACTGGGTATTCTCTGCAGGATAACGAACATGACTTCTTCCAACTACTCGATTCACCACAATCAGGGTTCAGATTTGGAACAATTCCGAGCAGAGGTGACTGAGATGAAGGCTCAACTGGGGTACTTTATGGTGGACATGCAAGCTTTGATTCAGGGCCAGAAAATGCTGAAGGGGGAGGTCAATCAAGTGAAGACCCGATGAGTTTTGTTATGGAAGTTGTGAGAAATGTGCTCAGAAAGGATGGTAATCCCACACCTGAGGCTATAACAGAAGTTGTCGTTCCACCCTTGCCTGTGGAACCTATTCCCAAGAGTGATGTGTCTCACGGAATTTCTGCACCACCTGGAGTTCTGAAACTTACTCACCAGCAGTTACCTCTTGTTTCCCCAGACGGCCCCAAGGCTAGGAAGTACCTACCAAAGTCGAAGAAAACTGACAGAATTTTTGATCCGCTTCCCATGCCTTATGCCCAGCTGTTGAGGTATCTACTTCAACTCCAATTGGTTGAACTGCGGACGATAAATTGCCCTAGTGGAAAGCTCCCACTCAATTATGATGCAAGTGCCCATTGCGACTTTCACTCTGGTGCGCCGGGGCACAATGTGGAAAAATGCAAAGCCTTTCATAATGTGGTCCAAGATCTGATTGATTCAAAGGCGATAGATTTCACGCCGGGTGGCGTAAGCATACAGAATAATTTTACTCCTACTGCTGCAGGAAATGCGAATTCCCCGGCATTCCCTCTTGAAGCGACATCAAGTCAAGGGCATATCTTGCAGTCTTTGGTCTCAAAATCCCCATATCAGCAACTTGTTCCCGTTCTTAGGCCAAGTTTGAAAAGAAAAGTGTTGGGAAAAGAGGAGTACCCGAATCAGTATCAGCAGCAGGCTAGTTCCCAGAGGAGATGTCAAAGACCTAGAAGGCCTGAGAGAAAATTTGATCCCATCACTGTTCCTCACAGTCAGCTGCTCGACCGTTTACTTCAAGACTCTTTGATTCAGTTAAGGGAAGTTGCTCCTGTCCCGTATCCTCTTCCGCCAGGTTATGACAAGAATGCTAGGTGCGGGTACCACTCAGGGGCACAGGGGCATGCCATTGAAGATTGTAAGGTGTTCAGGCATAAAGTGCAAGATCTGATTGATGCTGGGATCATTATTTTCACTGCAGATGGTTTGTATGTTAGCTAAAGCTTCCCAAGCAAGCACGTAAAAAAGGGAAAGACATCATCAGAAGCAATAAGTCCAGACGGAGTCAAGCCTCCTCAACAAGGACAATCATTTAGTTTCTTTGCTGCATTTTCACATGTAGTCTTTATTTGTTTGTTCAGACATTGTTTGCATGTTAAAACTTGTTTGTATTTGGTTTGATGATTTTAATGCAATGGATATGTTTTCTTGAATAATTTCATTTGTGTTCACTCATTTAATGCTAATGTGCACTGCAATGCCAATTTTCTTGCTTAAACTCTATGAGGGAGGATGATGAGGTAAAAACGCAAAAATCTCTAATTGTGTGCTTTTGAACAGAACCCTGTTGAGAATGTACAGGCATTGTTTCGAATCTCCATACACTGGAGAGATAAGGGAGATAGCGCTTTTAAGTGCTATTAAATCCCGTGCTATTATAGGTTGGTAACTTATAATAGCGCTTTAAAAACGCTATTAAAAGTTGGGTCGTGGACAGCTTAATGCAGTGCTACTACATGTTTAAATAGGATTTAATAACATTTTTCTTAAAAGCGCTATAAATATTAATAGCGTGTTTGATGAAAATGCTATCATTTACTCTGTCTTTAATAGCGCTTTCTCAAAATGCGCTATTAAAAGTTTGCATGTTATATATATATATATATATATATATAAAAGATCACAAATGTAATTTTCATCTTCCAAAATCCTAAATAATTTACTTTTTCAATACAAAAGTTAATATTGTGAGTTATGCTTACAAACTTACATCACCTATGATTAAAGTAACTTAATACTACAACAAAATCAACACATTTATTCTAATCAAAATGTGAAAATCAGTAAAATAGCTAACAAATGAAACTAACTTCAATTTCTAATACAAAAAACACTGCCTCTTAGGAGCTATACAAAAACTAACTTCAATTTCTAATACAAAAAACACTGCCTCTTAGGAGCTATAAGACTTGAACAACCAAATTACATTGATTTAAAAAAATTAGTTACCAACCAAATTTTATTGATAAAAAAATTCGTTACAAGTATCAATTACATTGCATATCTGGCTCTACTTTTTAATATATATGAGGTTGTGTGATATCAGGAAATATCATTGTGCGTTGTATGTAACAAGTCCATGACTCATAATGCATAAACTACAAAAAACAACTAACATCATCCTTCACATGGATGAAAATATAGTTGAACCAAATGGAGCAACCAACATCTTCCTTCATATCTATAGGTAATAGGATTAATGGACATGATTCACATCTACAGCTCATGGAGAAACCCACACCACCTCTTCAAATAAAACTGATTTCTATTTTTACTTCATACTATTACTGAAATAGGAGCTATACTAGATACAATAAGGATCAAACCAGATAACATTCACGATATTTTTGTAGGAAGCTTGATTTCTTGCGGTTACACTCTTTTATGGCATGCTGAAAAAGGAGTTTTATTTGGGTCAATCTGCAAGAAAACAACAGGATCACTTTAGGTGGATTCAACACTTAAGATGACTTTAGAAGCAAATGATATATGGTTGCAAGATTAAATTTCCTAGAGAGTTTGATAAACGTTGTCTTCATGAATAGTTTGTTGAAGCAATCCTAACAGGAGTAGAGTTTGACTAAGTAGACAACAATAGCAAAACACTGACAATAACTAATAAATATAATAATATGGTTAATTTCAGAGCCAATGTGGTCATTTTCTCTTCATTTTTGTTCATTTAAAGGAAATTATAAAATTGAATAAACCATAAAGGAAATTAAGAATGCTTTACAGCCGCCCATAAAAAAGACCATAAAACATAGAAATATCTTAATTGGTTTTTAAGATGTTAATCTAAAAAAGTAAGACACTGACTGAAAGATGTTTATCATTGAAAAAAAAGAAAAGCAAAAAGTTTAAATTTAAACTTACAACATGAAGCACTTTGTCTTCTTGCAAATATAATGTTTGCATCCCCCAGATGAATCTTCAGCCACTATACAATCTATACATTGTCCGAAGGACTTTTTTCCTGTAAAGTTGTGATAAAACTCATGAAACATGTAATTGAATTACGCTTAGAAAGCAAACAACCGAATAAAATATGTAAAAGCATTTAGATGGTTATCATCATGTCCTCCAATTTCCATGAGATGTCTCTGCCCTGCCAAAGCCATAACATGTACATAGCGTGGCCCTGGAAATAGGAAAATTTCATGCTTATTACATTCTTTCAATTCAACACTTCAAAGAAAATTTAAAATAATTTAAAATTAAATTTTTTAATAAGTCCCCAACATGGAAAAATCACATTGTCTCCATATACTTTAAATTGGTAAGAGAAGTGAAGAGGACAAACATTACCAATCAAGTAATAAATTAAACATGTGAACCAAATTGTGTTGGAAAAATATAAAATCCTTTTGTCATGGAACATCTCCTTGATTTCTCTATCTGAGGGTTTCATCACACTATGGTCTATATATAGTTTAAGTATCAAGTAATAGTCTAAGTATCTATGTTGATTGGCTCTTCCTACATAAGTTGACAAAACCTAAAAACTTAATTAATTTGACACATAGCAGTAACCAAACTAAAACCCAAATTATGGCTATTAAACATGTATTTTTGACACATGACAACATCCAATTTGGCATCGAATCACTTCATTAAACGTGACTTTTCTACCTTTATCTCAATTTTATGTTTCAAAACTCATCAAAGATAAGTTTTTTTATGAGAAATGTTATGGGTGTAATCCAGTTTCTAGGAGCTGCCAACCCATGGACCCTTCGCTCTGAATGGCTACTATTAGTGGTCATGAGAAATAGAATGCAAACACTTTATTATCAAACATTAATAAAGAAAACCTACTATTCATAGTCACGAGAAATAGAATGAAAACACTTATTATCAAACATTTATAAAGAAAACGAGAACTATTAGGAAAATTCTAGTTAGCTATTTAAATTTAGCATTGAGATAAAATTGTTCCGGGTTTTGATAAAAAGAAGGCTTTTTTATATTCTCTTGACAATATGTTGATGGATTAGGTGGGAATGAGAGGTTAGTTGTGTTTGGAAAAATATAGGGGCGTCAATTGCATTCTTACAAATCTCAGGGGATATTATTATAATTTTCCAAAATTAACATACACATAACTACAACACCCAACCAATATTGAAAGGAAACAATTTTCCAAAATAAAAAAAAAATGCAGAGATACAATTATAGCTCCACTATTTGATTGATATATCATTTATTAACATTGCTGCAATATGATTAATTTCGCATATATATGGTAGCATTCCCTCAAATTGTCGTATAGTAAGGCAAATATGCATGATGATGGTTGTGTATAGATGTCATTATGAACAAAGAAGATATAATAAGGACTTATTTGGTTTAAACTCTCATTCCATTATACAGAATTTGTCTATAGATAATTTATGAATATATTTCAAGTGTTCTTTGACCATCATACGGGTGACTCTTGAAATTCAACTCATATATACTTGTTTTTATAAAAATAAAAAAACTGAAGTAAATATGACATTTCCTAATTAAAGCTAACAATTATAAAATCTATACTTTCTTAATAATCATCTTCAATGAATCATAGATTGGTGAACTGCACAAATGTAGTAAGCAATGCCTCGTAGGAACCGTGACGCAGAGTGTAAGCTTGACACTATGTAGAGTGGAAGGAAGCTTTTTGCAATTCTAACAATGATAATTGCAGGATTAATTATTTGAACAACTCAAAGAAGGGTTTCATAAATTTCATTAAGATAATAGCTAAAACCAAACATTGTCAAGGTATATCAGCATCAAAATAACTCAATCCTACCTCTAAACCTGGATACTACATACCCTGCAAACAAACACAGAGTAACCACTGGCGCTCCGAACCCCCCACCGAACCTGCTAGCACAAAATAGACCAAAAAGTCTCTGCCAAACAATCCCCCAAAACAGACCTTGTAGACAACTACTCCACCAATTCTATCCAACATAATTAGACTTTCATAGAGGTTTAAGTGTTTTTAACCAACTGATTGGTGTTTTCTACTTTCACATTTCCATTACATTTCTTTCTCTATAATGTATATATGCTTTAATATTTAAGTATATCATACTTCAGTTTAAACACCAAATGTATTGTTACATAATAATTTCCAGGTTCACATGTCTAAGAAACATTTTACATTCTGTTTAAACATCAAATACAACCACACACAAAGAAATTAATAGTTTAAAAAAAATCATTTTTGAAAGGTAAGTCTATATCAGAAATGTGAATCAGGACTGCAAAATAAATAACTATTGCAGACTTGCGACTTAAACATCATAAATCTTGATGGTGTATACTTTTCTATGTATGAATTGAAGTTCATCATCAGTTCAAATACATAGTCACAAACAAACTAGCACAAATAAATTCATAAGTTGGTTTTAGCCTATTATCATAAACTTCCCTAAGTAGCTTTTTCAATAAGCTATTTTGAACTCATGCGGATCTAATTTTCATTTCTTTTTAGATTACATGGACAACTTATGCACAAGTTTTCATAAGATAAATGGTTCAATTAAGCTAGTATATATCCAAAACCTTATTTCATATTTTATTGTAGAAATAACTCATACATTTTCAGACAACAGAGTGATGAAAAAACCTACATAGAGAAATTTACCGTAACAAGTTAAAATAAATAGAGTAAAGAGTTACTGCTAAAATAAAACTATGCATTCTAGTGGTAATGGAGATTTAATTACTAACATAATAAATAAGAGGAAATTGAACAAATCCTAAAACGATTAAGAGTCAATCAAGTCAAATTTGTGCTCCAAAACAAAAAAGACAATCGAAATAAACCAAGAACATCAAAGAGAAAGAAATACCTGAGTTTAAGGTTCAAAAATGGAGAAACAACAAAGTGTTCCTGGGACCATGATGAAGAGTTCATGGGTTTGAAGGAATTGTGGAACGATTTATTGCCGCTGAATCATGGAAGATGATGGTTAGGGTTCAACTATTTATGTTGAGTTATTTCTAGCTATGGCTCAATCAATTTTTGATTTATGGTTCAACTAATTGTACAAAACTCTGGATGGTAGAGATGTGAAGCTTTTTAGGGTTCAATCGATAGGTTGAAAATGTGTGTTATATGAACAAAAGTGATTTTGTGAACAAAGGAATACGTTGGAACTTGGAACCATGGTCCCCAAACTTATTCAACACCAAGATTGAAGAATCGTTTAATGATCGTTTTGGGGAAGAAGATTGGGGAAGAAGAGTGGAGCTGGAAAGTAATATGCCGTCGTTTTTGGAGAAAAGGGTTGGAGAGTTCCATCGTTGTTTTGAGGAAGAAGATTGGAGCGAGACAAATGAAAAACACTTGTATGGTAAATTGGAAATAAGATATAATAGAAAGAGCAAATATAACAATATTATTTTTTTATAAAAATATTTATATTAGCGCTTTTATAGAAGCACTATCAAATTGAATACAGTATAAAATGACCTTTATAAAGAAGCCATATTTTACAGTGAAATGTTATTTTGGGATTCACTTTAGAATAGCGCTTTTAGATAACCCGCTATTATAGGATACATTTATAATAGCACTCGAAAGAAAAGCGCTTTTATAGCTATATATGTAGAAATTTTAATAGCACTTTTTTGAAAAGCACTATTATATAAGTGCTATTATATGTTAAAATTGTAATAGTGAATCATTTAGTTTCTTTGCTGCATTTTCACATGTAGTCTTTATTTGTTTGTTCAGACATTGTTTGCATGTTAAAACTTGTTTGTATTTGGTTTGATGATTTTAATGCAATGGATATGTTTTCTTGAATAATTTCATTTGTGTTCACTCATTTAATGCTAATGTGCACTGCAATGCCAATTTTCTTGCTTAAACTCTATGAGGGAGGATGATGAGGTAAAAACGCAAAAATCTCTAATTGTGTGCTTTTGAACAGAACCCTGTTGAGGATGTACAGGCATTGTTTCGAATCCCCAAACACTGGAGAGATAAGGGAGATAGACCCTCGTTAACCCCTTTGAGCCTTAAAGTAGGAATTTCTTTTCGTATGAAAAACCCTCACATTTAACCGAGGGGCAGGGTATGCGTTAGTTAATTTGACCGAGCGTCCAAATTTCAAAAGGAGTGTGCATCTGAGGATCCATTACCTTCTATTCCACCGTCAAGAGGACAAGAGATGTGAAACCACAATGGTTATCCATCAACAATCAAAGAGTGAGGCAGTCACAACCCTTTCAACAAAGTCAGTCAATGAGTGTCGCACGATTTGTTCCCAAAAAAAAAAGAATAAAAAAAAAAAGAAAAAAAAAGCCCGCTAAGTTGAAACTTGAAAACAAGCAACTTAGGCAAAAGTTAGGGCATCCCGCTGGACTTCAAAATCAAAGACCCAAAAGAATCTGTCCAGGCAAAAGTTAAGGATAAGCAAAAGAATGAGAAAGTGAAAAAACAAGAGGATTACAAAAGAAAATCCTCGAGCAAGAACAAAGTCGTGTGACTACGAACAAAAGGACAAAAGGGGTGACTGTCACTCCAAAGCCTCATTAGGTGTCAAACCATCAGATGCATGGGTACCTTAAAGATCATAACATCTTTTTGAGAGGCGAACGCTTGTGCAAATTAGTTGAACGTAGGACTGGAGAACATCACGAAGAGTGGGTGGGCACTGATAAACTTTGAGCCATAAATTTTTTTCTCAAAACCGTGAACCAGGCCACGATACAACCCTCAAAAGTCCTAATTGAAACAGGGTTATTTCAAAAATCAATGTCGTATCCTAACCCGTGATTTGCTCACAAAGGGTTTGCGACATCTTTGCAGTAAGACTTCAGGATTAACATGTGTGTTGCGTTAGAATTTTCATTCTCAAAACAAAACATTTTCTGCTTGCATACATTTGTTTGACATCAAAAGAAGTTTACATATGGAAATTCAGTCTAGAAGCTTAATCTTGCTGAGTTGAGAATCCTGAAACTCCCAAAGGACAGCCGCATCCAATGGTACTTCCTCAGGAAACTTTGTTGAGTGGGGTCTTTCCCAACAAGTTGTGCTAAGACGTAGTCGATCTGGGGCAGTCACATCGAACCATCTCTTTAAGGTGTACCTCATCTGAGCCAATCACGTCAAGAAATTTCTTCAGAGTTCAGCCAAACTGGGGTAATTACTTCAAGATTCTTCTGTAGACCATACAGTCTGGGGCAGTTATGTCGAGATCTGACGAATCTCTCCAAGAGTTTGAAGACATTGAGGCGTTTTGGATTTCTAGTCTTCCGTAAAATCCTCTTGAGACAATTTCTTTTGGCAGACCATGCTGGTCTGGGGCAAATGAAAGAAAAACTGTTGTTCACGCATATGCAGTCAATCAGCCAAAAGGTTTGAAACAAAGGGGCATTCCAACCCAAGGCATTTGTGAACCCTTGTCTCCAGTAGACTTCGTTAATCATGTTACCAGCAAGAGATGCATCAAAACCTTTCTCCCCAACAAGTGATGGTTCAGAGTTGGATTTTCTCGGTTGCAGAAGGCATATTCCGGGGCATGTGTGTGTATTCTTTTGTTGCAGGTAACAGATGCAGATGATTTCAAGCACAAGACAAGTAATCACTTTTTCCCACGCAGGAGACTGGGGCAATCATGTTTAGGGAAGGGTTCACTTGTCCCCCTTTTGTCACAACGTTTACTGATTGAGTCCATCGTTCGGTCGACGGTCGTTCACGACGTCTCGATATCAGTGAATTGGGTTTAACTAGGTATCATTGTATCTTATTAAGTCTATTCTCTCGTTCAGTACTTCCAACAGCTACAAGCTTTTCTGTGTCGATAACGGTTGCGAATCCCCAGTAGAGTTGCTTCGTAGACACCGAAGTTGATGGTTAACCCCAGTGAAGTCGTCAGGAGTTTGAAGATGCTTAATCTCCTGTAAAATCCTCTTATGACGTTTCTTTAGGTAAGTCTTGTATCATGGAGCAGGAAGCAAGTTGTTGACCTTCCCAAGCATGGGGCATTTTGATTTTCCCTAGCAGGAGATGTTCCAGGTCTATTATCCCCAGTAGAGTTTGAAGATGTTTGGTCTTCTGTAAAATCCTCTCAAAAGGCATTCCCCAGCATGAGACGCTTTAAAGCGGTTTTCTCCAGTAGAGTTGGTTATAAGCTCATCATCCCCAACGGAATCGTCAAATGGAAAGTTCGCCTAACATGGGGCATTATAGCACTTATCTTAGGCTCAACAGTCTTATGCCTCAGCAAATTATTGTGGAGTTGATTTGGGTTTCCCCAGCAGATCTAAGGACTCTCTCCCAGCATGGTGCAGCAGAACATGTTCTAACCAGGATTCGCTTATCCCCGACAGAGTAACCTTGATTCCCAGTAAGATCGTATCTCTGATAATGGTATCCCCACAGAGTTCAGCATTGAATCTTGTCAACAATACTCCCCAGCTGAGTTGTTTTGTCCCCACAGAGGCGTATTGATCAACAAAATCTATTCCTCAGCAGAGTGATAGTATATTCTTGCCCCAGCCGGGTTAGAAGGTTGATTCTCCCCGCAAAGGATCTCGGGTTTGATAAATCCTCAAGCAGAGTTTTAATGACTTTTCTTCCCTAACAAGACGTCATGCAAAGAAGTTCTCATCCCCAGCGGAGTTGTTGTGACCAGAATTCATCCCCAAACAGATGAAGTAATTCTTGGCAGAATCATCACTCCCCATATTTCAAAGTCCAATTTATTTTTGGCAAACTTGACAGTTCAAAGCAGACGGATTGTTTAGTCATTCTCCGGTAGAGACATCATCCTTTCAGGAGTCTCTGAAGTCAAATCATTGATCATTGTTCCTCAGCAGAGTCAGCAGAGATGTCTGACACGGATGCAGAGAGTAATCCAATTTTAGAATTCTTAAAGTCCAACCGTAGATTGGCAAAAGGTCCATCCCAGGGTGGCAAATTCTTAAAGTCCAACCGTAGATTGGCGAAAGGTCCATCCCAGGGTGGCATATTCTTAAAGTCCAACCGTAGAATGGCGAAAGACCATCCAAGGGTGGCAAAGCAAGGCAAAGTCCAACCGTAGATTGGCAAAAGTCCACCCGTAGTGTGGCATTTCGGCTGCAAAGTCCAACCGTAGATTGGCAAAAGTCCACCCGTAGTGTGGTAGGTCAGTAGTCTTCTGACTCCATTAAAAAAAAAGACAGTCCACCCGTAGTGTGGCAGGCCAGTAGTCGTCTGGCGTTGTACAAAAGACATTGCTAAAGTCCACCCGTAGTGTGGCAGGCCAGTAGTCGTCTGGCGTTATACAAAAGACATTGCTAAAGTCCACCCGTAGTGTGGCAGGCCAGTAGTCGTCTGGTGTTGTACAAAAGACATTGCTAAAGTCCACCCGTAGTGTGGCAGGCCAATAGTCGTCTGGCGTTGTACAAAAGACATTGTTAAAGTCCACCCATAGTGTGGTAGGCCAGTAGTCGTCTGGCGTTGTATAAAAGACATCTTCCCAGTGGTATTATTCATCACCAGAGTTTTATTCAAGCAAAGTTCGTTCGGTTGGGTTTATATCCCTTTTCTTCTTCCCTTCAGAGTGCAAATTTTCGGGTTATTTTCGGTATTCAATCCCTCAATACCTTGAAAGTATGACAGCAATCGCTATCATCCGTTCAGGTCTACAGTGATTAAATAGGGGCAGCTGTCATACCCCAAAATTTGCCCTCTCTTTTCTTCATATCTCTTAGCATGAGCTTTCATTGCATTGCATTCAAGCATAGAAAAATAAACATCAAGCATTTAGTATTACATCTTGCATAAAGGCATGTGATCAGGTGATTCTCTAAGGTGTTGATCATCCAAAGCTAAAGAAGAAGACCAAGTGTTTCTCACAAGCTCAAGGATCTCTTACATCATGTATCATCTTCATTGGATCTCACAAGTCATGGGAAGAGGAGAATTCATCAAGAAGATTGGACAGTGCATGATCTCCTACACAAGGCAGTCAAAAGTTGGGATCTGACCCCCAAATGGGCAAGCTCTTTGAGTTTTTATCATCTCCAAAGGACATATCTCATCATTGTTTGAGAAGATACACATCATATTCAGAGGAATTTGGATTTGGAGGATGTGCTTTTTCCTCCTAACCAAAGGGTGCCAAATTAGGGTTTGACCTAAAATCAGTTTATTTCTGATTTTTGGGGCAAGACTTGATCTCATGGTATTCCTTATGTTCTTAAGTGTTCGTGGATGGAATCTTGGTCATTGGTTCTTTGGAGAGAATGTTCAATGGATCAGTTACTTGTGAAATAAGCAAAAGTCAACAGTTCAGAAGGATAAAGTCAACTGTGGAATTTTGAGGTCTTTTTCATGGTTTTCATGGTTTTCAAGGTCTTACATCCTCATATGGTCTTCAATTGTCAAGATTCATGCTATTCATCAAGAATCAAGAGTTTGTGCAAAAGTTACTAAATTTGGAAAATGACCTATAATGAGAACTTTCCATTTTTGGCAATTTTTCCACCACATTCAACTTGACTTTTCATCATCAAGGAAGCTCCAAATGAATGTTCCTCCAACATGAAAGTTGAAGATCTTTCTCTCCCATTTCCAAAAAGTACTAGAAAATCTCCATATCATTTGTGGAACTCTAGTTATGGTCAAAAGATGGCAAGGTGCATTTTAAGGTTTTCATATGGTTCCATTTTTCCACCTTTTGCTTTTTGGCACAAAAAGACTTGTAATGTTCCCATTTGCTTCATGTTATATTACAACATCAAAATACAAGTCAAGAGGATCATTTTTGGCCTTTGAATCAATTCATTCCATGACTTATTTCTCATTACTTTCACAAAGTACAATTATGCAAATTGATTCAAAACTCACAAACCAAGCAAGTACAAGGCCCAATTTGAATTCAGAGGTGATCAATAAGTAAATTGGAGGTGAATCATGCTTGTTGCAAGGAGTTTGCACGTGGGAATGAGTGGAAGCAACACAAAATGCATTTTGGCAAAACCACTCCAATCTCCTTAATCAAGGGTTTAACCATTTGTTAATCATAATCAGTGGAATAATCAAGAGTATATAAGCTAACTCATACCCTCACAGCTAGGTCAAAGACTCTTATTTGCTCAGTTTTGATTTTTTGCACTCACACTTCCTCTCTTCGAATCTCACTCTCCTTGGAGTTTCTTTGAGATTTCTCTTCACATTCTTGATCAGTGAAGATAATAGAGCAAGAATCAATCACTGGTTGGAGCTCATACTGAGGATTTCACCAAGTTCCATTCAAGAGGATTCAAGTTCAAACCTCAAGATCTAGCACGATTTCAAGCTCTAGTTGCATTTATTTTGCAACTAGAGGTTCCAAGGAGTAGATCTGCAGTTTTTGGAGGGATTTCTTGGAGGATTTCAATCTCTTCAAGGTTCAGGTTGGTGTTGATTTCATACTCATAGAACTTGAATTTTAGATGTGCATAATGATTTATGAAGTTCACTGAGTATGATGATCTATTTTATTTTAAGTTTGGACGTGTATCATGGATGTATTTGGTGATTTAAGTTTTGGATCCAAACTTTATTTTGTTCGATTTGCATTGTATGTGGATTGTTTGATAAAATTAGCATGATATTTGTGATCCTCACGATTTTCTGGTCAAAATGGTGTACTCGTATGCAATTTCTGGATAAGTTTTGGTTGCAGCTCACCGGAGAGGGTGACCGGAGCCCTAGCTCCGGCGACTGGTGGTGTTTCAGTCCGGCGAGGGGTTTAAATGAAGAAGACAAAATCATGGCCGTCCATTTGCGTGATCCAAGGGCCTTCATGTTGCCACGTTTCTTTAATTTCTGATTTTAATTTAATGGCTACGTGTTTGTTACCCCATGCGTGTTATCATATGCCTTAGATCCTAGCCTTTGATCTTGTTTAATATTTGAATTGTTAATTTAATCTCAAGCGTCTGATGCATCATGTGGTTAAGATTATGCCAGCGAATTAAAAAAGGCATGTGCCTGTCACGTGGGGTTTGCATGGTGTTATGATTACTTTGATGTGTGCGTGTTTACTTGGTTGCCATGTGCGTATGAATCATAGCCCTTGATCTTGCATACTGTATTGACTTGTTGACCGCGTATCTGGCGTTAGATTGATCATGTGGTTGAGGTGAAGTCAAGTGGTTGACTGAGGCTTTTATTTTTTTTTTGTTTGGCTGCGCAATTTGTTTATTTGGACTGGACCTTGCTTTCCACACCCCCTTGCTGAGCCCATTTGCATTTTCAACGTGATAGTGTTACTGTTTGCACCCCCTTTGCTTATTTCATTTGTCTTATTTTATTTTCATGTAGTGTTTGCATTTTATTTTCTAAAATCATTTTAATGCATCCAAAAATCATAAAAAAAAAATCATGAAGCTTGTTCTTAGTTTTATAAAATTTCTCCAAATTTTATTTTCTTATTTTATTTTATTTTTGGCATATGAATTAATTATTTGTTTAATTTCTTTGTAGTTTGTTTCACATGTGCACACTTCAACTTGTAGAATTTATTTCTCATCATCTATACATGATTTTCAATTCATTCTTTTTGCATTTGTAAGATGACATTCTGAAGTGCATGGAAACATTTTTGTTTCATTTTTAAAACTTTTTCATATTGCATTTTGGTCTCTCTCTTTTGCATATTGAATCATGGTGCTTACTTGATCTTTGCTTAATTGTTTGAATTGCTTAACTTGTGAATTTTTGGGAGATCTTTTAGCATGTGATTGTCTTTTGACCTAGATCATTTGAGTTTAAATTTCACAATTGTTGAATGTCATATGATGCATGTTTACTTATTTGTGCCTAAGTGACTTATGCATGATCATCTCTTGACCTTTCTTTACACAATTTGATTTGCCATGCTTAATTGATTAATTTCCTTTGTGATTCTTTGAATGAGCTTTTGGTATGATGCTTACCCCTGGTTGAGGTCCTTTGAGACTAATTTTTGCACTTTATGGATCACGTTTGAATCATGTTTGAGTATGCCTAAGTGTTGGAACTTTGTCCTCTTTCTGTAGTTTGCTTTGGTGCATGTTTTGAAGTTGTTGATTGATGTTTGAACTTGTATGACTTGAGTTTTTTTTTGATATAATATTGATGCATATGCTACTGCCTCTTGAGTTATATACTTGGTTTTCTTGTTACTTGATCATAGTTGAATGCATTTGGTTTGAATTGTATGATGAATATCATTACCTTTCCTTTTGTGAACTTCTTTGGAAATTAATGCTTCATGTTTTGAATCACTTTTGTACACATGAATTGCTGATGATAATATGATATTGGTTCTGACTTGTCTTCATTTTCATCTTGCCTTTCTCATTTCATTTTGATATGAAGTCCATGTATGCTTAATTGCGCATTTCATACAAGTATGGTTGCTTTTTTCATGTTTATCTTTGCATGCTTACTTGAATTGTTTTGCATTGATATTTGAAACATGATTGTTGATTTGAGTTGGACATTTATGATATAATGTGCTTGCTGCCACTTATTGTATCTCATCTCTCTTCTTCTTCTTCTCTTTTCTTCTCTTTCACTCTTTCTCATCCCATGAATCTCAAGACTTGTTCAAGTCTTGGATTCTTTCCCTTTAGAGCTACCTAGTCCAACTTAATTTTTGAGCTTGGAGTAGGATTAGCATTAGGTTTTAGTTAGTCTTTTCTCCTAAACCTCACTAACCTTAGGACATCCATGCATGATAACATTAGGACTCTTAGTTTCCCTTTAGAGTTTCCCTTGTGTCGTTTCTCTTCTCATCTCAAAATAAAAGTAAAAAACACTTAATAAAGGTTAACGTGTATTGCGCTTGAGCCTTCTATGTGGGAAGTGGGGAACGAGGGGCTTCCTCTCATTCTTCTAGGATACCTAGTGTACGTCCAATTGGGGATGATGCGTGAAGTATTCGTTCCTGTATTTAAGACTTTGGTTCAATGCAAGTTACAAATAACTAAAAAAACACTTCTTGCTTAAAAAACTTCAAACCAACAATAACGTCTTTCCTTCGGGAATTCTTTTCTCATCTCACTCACTCTCAACATACGAACGTGCTCCTACTCGTTCTCTTGCAAGATGGTAACACACTCGGACCAGCGAGCCTGCAACACCTGAGCTAGAACGTTAGTGTTCCCTAAAAAACACAAACAAAGCGACCCTCATTGAGGGGAACTACGTCGCTCTGATTCTCATGTTCCCGATGAGATACGTAGGCAGTGGGGTAGGGCCCATTCAAGCACTTCTTTTATTTTCCCTACATTTGTTCCTTGTTCTCTCTCTCTTTTCCCTTTTCCTGTTCCTTTCCCTTTCCAGTAGCAGTGGAGCTCCGGACGACGTCACCCTTTGATCGAGACTAGCAAGCGTAAATCCCATCGGGTACGATGGATGCGTGGGGGTGCTAATACCTTCCTCTCGCGTAACCGACTCCCGAACCCAGTTCTCTTGGTCGCAAGACCATGCTCTTTCCTTTTCTTCAGGTTTATGCGGTGTTTCCTTTCCCTCTCATGGGATAAATACACATTACTGGCGACTCGGTTTCGGTGCCACTTTTGCGTTTGTACTTGGATGAAAATCCCGGGAGCGACAAGGGGCACCTGTAAAATCAAAGAATTGTTACATGGAATGCATTCACAACTAATTGTTGTTACATAAGTTGGCATGATGATGACAGATATATTGACATTAAAAAGAAAACATGGAATGCATATTCAACAACAACCCAGGTAAGGTAATAATAGAATGAATAAAGTTGTGAATGCATTTATGATGTCAATGTTATTTGATTTTATATGACTTATGAACAATGAGTAAACCATTGATTAATGTGTAATGAATCCCAAACAGAATTGAAAGACTCTGATGCTTGGAACAATAAAGAAGTAGTTTGAAGACATACCTTTCAAATATTTTGGAACACTTCCTTGAACACAACATTTGTTGTAGAAACCATAGGTAGTTTTTCCTTGTCATGAATTAGAATTTTGAGACCCTTTTTGGATTTCACTCTAGAGACGACGACATATAATTGTCCATGACTAAAAACGTCTTTTGACAAGAATAGACCTACATTGTCTAGAGACTGTCCTTGGGATTTGTTAATTGTCATGGCAAAGGAAACTATTATTGGAAATTGGCGTCTCAGCAACTTAAAAGGCCAAGGTGACTGTGAGGGAGACAAAGACATTCTTGGAATATAAATGATATTGCCAATATTTTTACCAGAAATAATCTTAGCCTCGATGACATGATTGGCAAGCCGAGTGACAGTGAGCCGTGTTCCGTTGCACAATCCTTCAGATTGATCAAGGTTGCGCATTAGCATTATAGTTGCTCCTACCTTCAAGCTTATTGAATGATTAGGTAAACTAGAAGTTTTAAGAGCATTAAGGAACTCTGGTGTGACGTGCTCAAATGCATTAAAATTAGTAGCATCAGATGTATCAATTGAGTCACTACTAAAGTACTCTTTTTCCTCACCTAAGAACATTTCAAAAAGAAAAGTCATGTAACGTGTGAATATGTATTTATGTTAACAGATCCAAAAATTTTACTAACAACCATGTTTTGGTAAAGCACATAATACAAAATCTGGAAAAAAGCGAGATGCATACCTGGAAGAAGGTTTGGGATATATTGATTGATATCATCAACAACTTCAATTGTTGAAGCTAAGATTGCACGACTCTGAAGATAGTCCGAATTAAAATAGTTATGAATGAGGTCAGGGTATGTGTCCTCTACAATTGCCTTAATCGGATCAGAAAAACTTGTAATCAAAAACTCTTTTGGAATAACAATGTTAGCATAACCTTCGTTTGGTTCACACAAGGTTCCATCCCCAATTTTCAAAATCCACTCAGAAAAACTCCTTATTTCTTCAACCGTAGAAGTATTTGAACCAGTTTGCAAACGCATGTTCTTTGTAAGCCTCAAGACTCTACATTCATCCCAAATATATGAGGCATTGATCGTTGCATGGATAATATCAGACCTAGTACCTCTTGGTATAACAGGAGAATTTTTCTGAAGTCACCACCAAACACAACAACCTTACCGCCAAAATTTTTAGATGCTTGTAGAGTTCCACTCATAATATTTTTTAGGGATTTGTCAAGAGACTCAAAGCAAAATCTGTTAGCCATAGGAGCTTCATCCCGTATGATTAGATCTGTCATATGTAGTAGCTCGGCAAGATCGTCCTTTTTGTTGATGTTGCAAATAGATGTTTCTAAAGTTGGGACAGGAATCTTAAATCTAGAATGGGTTTTTCTTCCACCAGGCAACAGTAAACTTGCGATCCCACTTGATGCGACTGGCAAGAAATTTTTTTTCTTGGACCGTAGTGCCGCTGATAAAGTGTTCCACATAAAAGTCTTACCAGTGCCACCGTAGCCATATAAAAAAAAACCCCGCCTTGTTGCATTTGAAAAGCATCCATGATTTCGTTAAAAATATTCCTTTGCTCATATACATATTAGAGATGAATGTTATGGACTTGAAGAGCATCCAAGTATAAATGAAGAATAAAAAAAAAGATTCATTAGGCACTGTCATGGTTTAAAACATGCTTTTTTGGAAATCTGAATAACCTGTAAGACAAGAGTGCAGGCTCAGGAAAAGCTGTTCTTGAGCAACTGAATCGTATTGACGCTCTTCCTGAAGCAGTCTATTTCCTAATTCCACAACAACATAACCTTTAGGATAAGGCATTGTCTTGTAGTAATGGAGGCTTCTATTATTGTGTTGTAACAGCTTTTCAATCGCCACCAGGGTCAACTCTTGAAGGTCGTCATCTATTAGTGTCAATCCTATGCAAAAGAAGCATAAAACACAGCTCGTAAGAATATAATGGAAATTGAAAATATTTGCAAAACAAATCCCGCAATAACCGGTAATTAAATAGTGCAATGCTACATGTGTGTAGTTGTGATGTACGAATAAAAAATACTGAAGCAAGTCATGGCTGATTGTGAACTTCAAGAAAAAAAAGCGTAACAACAATTAGAACTAATATCGTACTGGGCAGCCATAATATGGTAAGGCATGAATATACTGGCAACATACAAGCTGGAACTGCCATTGTTTTAAATGATTAGGCTAACATTGTTTTCAATACAACATTGTAGTTGTGGTATTCTGAAAGGAAGTACTGTAGTAGAGCATCCGTCATTTCGTAATGCTTGAATAAACCATCAATAAAACCTATGAAGTGAACTTTTATTTTCCAAGAAGCCAACTCAGAGGCTACGATTTAAATCGAATAAAATATATGCTAAATTTAAGAAGGCGAAAAACATATATAAGCAGATGTTGTATATAGTAATCATATAGTTATCAATAAAATGAAGTAAACATTCCAATATTAGCATGGTTTTTCTTCGTAATGGATATTTATCGCCACACCAAATTGGGCTTGAGAAAGCAACCCTCAGTTGTGTATCACAATGGGACTGTATAATGACTATATCAATGAGGGTAAATAAATGACATTGTCACACTACATCTAGTGTGTTGTAGCAGTAGGTGCAACATGATTATGAGGTTAGTGTTAAAGTTCATAAGCATTTGTTTTCAATACTGACAGTGAATTTTTTTAGTACAACTCGTTTGGATTTTAGTAACGTATTGTAATATGACATGAAGCAAACAGAATAGAAAAATTAAAGTTATGAATAATGTGTTCATACAAAATAGTCATGCCAACCATGTAATGGTGTGGTAGTGACTAAATTAAGTGATTCTCAGTATGAACAACCAGAACTGGCAGTGCAAGTTTCAGAAAAAGCTCATTCAGACATACATATATCGGATAGACAACACAAATTTTATATAGGAGCATATTGGAAAAAAATCGTCAGTTAAAGAGAGGAAAAAATTAGCAACCTTGATTACGTGTCAATAATCGTTGTTCATGAAGAATTCCATCCGCTAAATACATCCAAGTCTTTCTCCAAACATGTTCGGGTCTATTAATGGATGAGGAAGACGACATTGTTACAAATAACTTACGTAAGAAGGAACCGGAACCCCAAAGATGTGCCTCTTTAATTGCCTCGACAAATTCTTTGTCGTCTTGCAAAAATCCCATAGCAAAGCATGCACCTCTAAAAGTTTTATGTTGTTTACCGTTGACTTTCATGATATCGTCATAACACTGTGGGCCCTTAGTGACTACTAGCATCATCCGTAAATAAAATAATTCACCTGTACTTTGTGGCACCCAAATAAGTCGACCGATAGTATACCCTTGTTTCCTTGGCTTCCAAGTCCGGCTTCGTTTGTGATAAAAAAATTTAGAAACAAAGTCACCATAAGTTAGCAATCTTGCTGCCTCATAAGTTTTGTTTGCCTCAAACCATTCTGTAAACATAGATTCGGTTACACTTGGTTTGAGTAACACGTTACCGACTTGCTCGTAGTCTTTGTAGTAAACGGAGTTTTCACCTTCCATATGGAAAAACAATCTCTCTACCGCCGGCTTTCTTCCGTGTATGGAATACGAAAATATCCGCCAACATGCTTCACTCGGGGAAATGTATCGACAATCCAAGTATTGCTTGATTTCGTCGATGTTGTTTTTGTCTTCACCTTGAATGACAGCAGAAATTTGATCAGAGCCTTTGTTAATGTATTTGAAAAGGTATTTGATAGAAGTACTCTGATTGCACCATTCCATGTTGATGTGGGCTTCGTACTTCAATAATAACTGTGGGTTGTGAGGAACAACATGACCACTATGAAGAATGACACCGTTTTTCTCAATTGTGTGTCCGTTGTTTCTTCTCCGATAGACAAGATAGCCATCTTGGTCCACTATAGTTGTGGGCTGAAATTTTTTAGGGAAAAACTTCGAGCATTTCCTATCTTTCATGCAAGGGGAGTTAAGATTAGCCAAACCACAAGGACCATGAACCATATGAGATTTAACCAAATTGTACAACCGAGGGTGTGTCAAGGGATCGGGCACCTCAGCACTAATGATCTTGTCAATGTCTTCAGGGCCTGGATACTTGTTTGAAGGATGCAAAAATATCAAGATATGTGCATGTGGAAGCCCTCTCTTTTGGAACTTAATGGTGTACATATCTGGCATTGGAAACACATAATTAATTAAGAAATAGTTGTAGTATAAAATATATTAAACTAATAGTATAGAGGAAGAAATAACGCACATGCAAGAACCTTGCCTAATACACCCTGTTTGGTTAAATCTGATAGGAGTTTATCAAACTTGATTTTGAATATTCTGGATATGATATCAGGTCAATCTTGTGGTTTCAAATGTAGAGGTGCAAGTGCTCTTTGAATCTCAGGCCAATTCGGGTTGCAAGTGAATGTTATGAACAAATCAGGAAATCCGACCTTACTACAAATAGCCATCCCATCGTAGTACAACTGATCCATAAACCTACGTCCACCGACAAATGACGAAGGCAAAACAACTCTTTTACCTATGCTGGAACCGGGAGTTTGACTTTGATCGCCTTCTTCACTTAAAGAGTTGTATTTGGACACGCGCAACTTGGGTTGATTTTTGCGTAGCCATTCTAATTTCTCCGATTCTACCATTGTGTAACCATCGACCAGAAATTATTGGAACAACCTTCTTGAAGCTAACAAAGTTTTGGCTTCCGTTAACCTGGTTTGAATGTGATAAGAAAGCCATTCTCTAATTGTCAGCCTATTTCTTATGCTATTTTCGAAGAAGGGCCTGTCTCTATGAGCAATATTTGGTCTATAACCGTCTTCACCATAGGGAAAAATAAAAGGATACTGGAAAGCCATGTAACTCGCATGGAGTTCATTGATTCTCTGAAGTTGTCCTCCTTTTGTTTGCATTATTATATCCCGCATTTCTGCCGTGCCAATATCACCAACTACTAAGGCAGCAACTTCGGAAACCGTAGGTTGATTATATACCCTCCCATCCGTCGATCGATCAGATATCAGTCTAAGCTTCAAGTTTTTGGTATCACCGTGCTCTAACCAATGTTTTTCCATTTGAAAACACTTAGCATGAGGATTGTGCTCATACAACATTCCAGACAATTGATGCACCACCAAAGGATCTATGTTCTTGGTGTTCCTACACGTTAGTAGTGTAAGAGTTCAGGTGAGCAAAAATTACATGGTAATAAACTGTAATGAGTTTGGGGTTGTTAAATAGAAACAGAATGCGCGGTGCATTGATTTACCTCAAACTTTGCAATCTATTTTGGTCCTCATTCTCCGTGTCATAAATATAAAGTTGGGCAAATTTCAGTGGTTGACCGTCAGGAGGTAACAAACTTCCAATTCTATGACACGTCTGACCCTGTATCCTTAGTGTTGAGGGCCGCGACCATTGTTAAAACGATTGTCCAACTTAGCCCCAGGTGATGTGAAGGCAAACATCATATTGTAAGTCCGGATTTGTTGCTGAAACTTCCTGCTATCTAGATTGTCATTATCAAACAGAAGTTTTGCTAATATTCGTGGAGGTTGCTTTAGCTTTGGTAATTCAACTTTGCCATTCCCACAACATAGCATAAACTTCAGATTAGCAGAATGTGAACCTTTGTGCATCCTTTCTTGATACCACATCATGGCACTGCAATAACGACATTCGATAGTCGGGTCTCCAATGTCGTAATAATCTATATAAGCAAGCATGTTGTGAATAACTGACCAGAACTGCTTAATGGTTTTCCAATGTGAGATGTTTTAGGCGGTGGTCAAAGGATGACATACCTTCAGAAAGGCTGGCAGAATTATGATGAATTGTAAAAGGTGCTAGAAAGTTTTCTGTATCGGAATCGAAGTCATCGTCTGATAGATATGCTAGAAACAACAAACAAGCAATAATAAAATGTTAGAATTGTTTTATCAAACCACATAAAAACGACATACAAAATTTAAGGGGAGCCGTTAACCAAATATTGAACTTACTTGCAAAAGGGTCACTCTCGCTATCATTGTCGGATCCGCTATTAAAATCCAAGTTGACCGTAGGTGTAAAAATAGGACATAGAGGCGCAGTACAATGATTTGGAATATCAGTAGTATGCGCAATTGGTGTAGGAATGGGAGTCACAGGTTGTCGTTGTTGATTGGGTACTTGTTGATCATGCACAAAAGTGCTGTTGCAATTCCTATTTCAAACATCAGTCATGGCATTGGTGAGTAGGATTTACAAAAACTTTCTATAGTAATAAGTAGACTGACAATGGATATTGCATAATCCAGTTGTAAAAACATGTACCTTGAAGTTGAGTTTGACCAAGGTATTCCAGTAGAAGTGGCAGACGGTTGATTGTTTGTTGGGGGAAGTTATTGTTGAGGAAGGAAATTTTCTGGTCAAGTTAAAAGCGATATTTGGAACTCCCAAACCTGACCTAGGACCGCCACGACCGGGTTTGTGTATGGTTGGAATTCTGTTTCCACAAGCAGCCAAATAACATTTCATGTATACAAACATTAATCGGGTTTAATTAGTAAAAATAGCAAAACATGCAGTAGGTGTATGAAACAAAGAAGATTGCAAAGGCATTAAATTAACGATGTACTGAACCATAATGTGGTGGTGAATTGTTTGACAGGAGTAACGGCTCAGGGTGTGTATAGTTAACTGCTACATTGGGATGTAGTTTTGGGAGAGTGACGACTACTCTTCAATCATCAAAAACAATATCGGAAGCATTGCAAGAATTTCAAAATTATTGCAGCAGACATTGAACAAAATTATACAAACATTATGACATCAGTGATGAGAAAATATAAATGTATACCTAGTTTGTGAGTCTGATTGGGGTGTTGGAGATTGTAAAGTTATTGTTTGCAAAAGTTTTCTAGGCCTGCCCCTGCCAGCTTTTGAAGGCTTTCGAATTCTGTTTGTTCAAGACATAGCATTTGCCGGTTATTTCAACGATTAAGTCATAATTGTAAGTATGATACACACAAACAGTGGCATAAACAATTGGAAGCTAGGCGTGGCAGCCACAAGCCTTGTCAAAATTGACATAATAAGGTCAAAAGAGTTTTGGCTAATACGGGAACGTCATAGACTGTTGTTAAACTAAAGTATATATATTGAGGTAAGATACATACGTGGGTTGATGAGAAGAACTCCCAATTTCGTTGATGGTGGTATGCTGAGCAGGGTTGCTGACAGCATTAAAGTGTAAACATGATAGCGGATTAGTTTCATTGCCAGTGACGACAGAAGTCGATGAAAACACTGACAATAAGTTTGTTCCCAAAGATTGAATTTGACTGCTTCGAAGTTTTGTTTTAAAACAATGTCTTGATATGGTTGGTTATGAACCTGGTGAACATGAACTGAGCATAACAGTGTCTCCATGTAAATGTGGACTCCATATACAGTTGGTAACTGACGAAGTTAAGTCAGACAATGGTTGTCTCTCTGTGAAATCAATTGGAGAGTTTTGACTACAACCCAAATCAGGCAGATGTGAAGTAGTATGTCTCTGTCGTTTCGAACGGTTTTCTTTCATTAACAGTAATCTCCTTGCTCTCGCTTTTTTCCCAGACGCAATGATTTCGTTGGGGTCCATTCTTGCTTATGTTTATACAATATTTAAAAGACATGCAAAGATTATGTTACACATTAACAGCAGTGTGTGACTATTATGGTTTAAAAACGCTAACAAATTTAACCAATGTCGTATGCATATCAATATAGATTGAGGGTAGTTTACAAAATGTTTGACTTAATGATACACCAGGCAACATACAGTAATGAGTGACATAGTGAAACAATAAATGAAATGGAAAACAGCTGAGTACAGAAGAATTTATTATTCATTCGACAAAATTAAATTATGTTAAGTAGAAAGCGTTTGAGGTAGGTGGTGGATCATTAATGATTTCAACTTACACCCATGAACCTTAATTTCTATTATAAAACTATGTCACTCGTAAACAAAAACCAACCCAGAAGTGATATGGATGTGAAAACTGTCATCAATGTTGTTGGTTATGTGCTTCGTGATAAAAAGGTAAGTCTCCACTACCCATTGTTGAAGCAATCCATATGAGTACAATGCAAAGAATGTAATGTCATAACAGACTGTGTATTTAATGCAAAAGATTATGTGTGAACAAAACCATATGTTAACATTGTTTATAGTTCAATACCAACCATATAATGTGCTATTTTGCTATTGTAACCATCAATAAACTTACCTTGCTGCAGGAAAGATTTGGTTAACATCAACAAAGGGGAGGGCACATTTGCAAGGTAATGAACCCTTGTTGATTTTCAAAAAACATTTTGTTTAAGTTATGTCTGCTGAATGGGATGTTTGTTAGTTTTCTCAAATTTTGCTTTTAATTTAAAACTATGGTATAACATTATAGGATAACTATAGGAGTTGTATGGGATATTTTATAAATGTAATATGTAAAAGAAAATTACATAGTCCAAGTCAGGAGGGTTTTCAATCATCCTTCATATCCAAGTATAGTAACTTAGTCTGTTGATTTAGAATTAAATGTGTAGTTTAATCATTTGTTTATATGTGTAGTTTAATCTTTAGTAACTTAATCCTAGTTAGGAGCGTGGGAATTTGATTTGAAAAACCGAGCTTTGTAAAACTGTAGTGGAAAAGCTAACCGGTTAAGGGTAGGTTAAAATGGATAAAGTAACAATATTTAATCATTACATTAGTAATACATACTAAAATCAGTGTTAAAAGTCATCTACAACCCAGAGATGGATCTTTAAACTGGAATTGTAAAAGGTACTGCAGCATAGGTCTGGAAGAAAAGAACCATATGCATTTAAGGTAGAAGTCAAAATTTAATATATTAAACTGCATAGGTATTTAAAGGGATGTGCAACCTACGAAGCAGTTGCATTAATTTAGGAGCTGACAGGCATGACAGACTTAATATGATAGTGTAACAGATGCACAAAACCAAAAAAAACTATCAAAAGTTTGAGCAGAAGTACGAAAAGAGTTTATGTTGTACCTTTTGGCCATTTCCAGGTTTGCTTCATTGAACAATGTGCGAAGTCCAATGGTTTTTGGAGAGGAAAGCAGCTGGCATTAAATGTAGACATGACCATAGCCTGTTTTCATTCATAAAAAAAGGAAAATCAACATTGGTTATTGGTTTATGCTATATACATCAGAAAAGTAGTAAACAAAAAAACTAAACAAATGGTTATTAGACCTGTAGACCTGTAGACAATAGGGGCTTTGACATGAATATGCCCACCAGCTATGTTTGAAAATGCAGCGACTTGACATCTAAGTTGCATATGCTTTTGATCAGATAAATTGTCCTATGAAATAATGTAAAAGTATCAATGGGTCAGCTGGAAGCTTGCAACAATAAGGTATAAAAAAAATAATTAGTGTTGGTTACAGAATGACTAAGGTATCATATAAAAATCGGATATATAGCTTAATGTTTGAAATATAAGACATGGAGAAAATAACATGGGAGGCAGAAAAGGCAGGCATTAAACAATAACTTCATGATCACAGGTTTCAATCATATTTATCCTTTAGAGCATTATTAATCAACTGAAAAAATTAACTATAATGTTGGCATAATTTAGATTTTAACAACATGTATTTATTATGAATAGAAGAAGTCACTTTAAAATATAGGACAGACCAACATATTGTTACATCGAGTTTGTAAAGGATATGTATATTGTGCTACAACATACAATGCCACTGCCTTGAAGAAACTAATATTTTGTACATTATACTGTCATAGATAATGTAAGCATATTTGATATGGTCACTAAGTTTGGTGAGGAAAAAAAAGAACAATAAAATGAAAATGCTGAAGCAACATTCCATAAGCCCGTTACACTTAATGTCAATGTCATGGAATACATGAAACAAAGTTGCTAGAGTTAGAACAATAATTTAACACAATGGAATCAATACAGATAATACAAATGACAAGTTTAGGAGACTTAAGTAACTAACAGTGGAAAGAAAAAGCATAATCACATAAAACTTTGGTTCATAAAAATAAATATATAGAATGTATCCATACAAAAACGGTGTGACGTGATTATGCATCAAAAAAGATAATTCTCCCGTAGTAGGCCCACCATGTTACTCCTTCTTGATATTCTTCACCTTCTTTCCAGGCTTGGCCTTAGTGGCAGATTGCTTTGGAGTCAGATCTTCAGCATGAATTAGATCATTTGATGAGCTTGATATAACATTCCGCTTGGCTGGTGTACTGCTGGAGCTTGCAGAAGGACTCCATGGATGATTTGCAGCAGAGGATGGTTCAACCGAGACTGGATGTTCAGAAGACTGTGTGACCTACGTATGTCATAGTCAATATTGAATGGCATGGAGGTTAATAGGTACAAAATGCAGAAATTTTTATTTCGGTATACAAAATGTTGCATAACACAACTTGTTTTGGGTCATCGGTTGGAGAGGTATTGGAAATGTCCATAGCAGCAGCATTTGATGTATGCTGGAAATAGGGAAATCGTATAACGGATAAGTTACGCAACATTTTAGAAATTGATTAATCCATATTAAAAAAATAGATGTTGTACCTCATTTGGGGTGAGGTGGTTGTGAAACTTTGTGTAAAGATTCTCTTCGTTTAGTATTGTCACGATAGAGTATTGTTCATAAAAGGATTGATACTTGACACGGAAGACCATATCTCTATTCAAGAGAACATCAAGGTGAGCAGGCCATATTTTAGGATTGTCCTCTCCAGCCTACGCAAAAGACATAGACCTCATTTGCAAAGGTTTCAAAAAATTTGTCATTGTTGGACAATAAGCCTATCTAAAAGTGATGATGTCGAAAAACTAACCTCCTTCATGACTTGCCTTAATTCCTTAGCAGTCTTCTTAGTGTAAGGAATACAATCCTTGTCCCAAAAAACAAAGGTTCCTTTGTGTTTATCATATTCGACCTCAACTTCGAGTTTAAATCTACGGGAAGCAATTGAAGCAAATGTTATAGGTAATCTCACAGAATGAAAATTTTTGTCATGTGTGCACTTACAATAATAACATGCTTACTTAGTGATAGGTTCTACATCTGTGAGGCCACATGAACACACAAATCTTGGACCAATTGACTTGTTTGAAGTTTTACAATCAGGGCATGTCTCAAAATACCATCGAAACTTGGAAGCTTTGGAACGTTTGGTAGTGCCAATCGTGGTTGCGAAACAATCCTATTGCATAATACAGTACTGATGTAAATGCTACATAAATATATGATGACTTCATAAACAAAATGAAAATCCTGTTGAAAATGATGAGGCAAGAAACACACATTTCCTAATTCATAGATTGCACGGATACTCTTGACCTCAGTGAGGCTAGTCCACATTTTGTTTGTGTTTTGAATTGATGACTCAGAAGTTAAAGACAACGACAGTGAAGGTGCAGCTGCTAAATTAGTAGCTCCAAGGCTAAAAAAATAAAAATATAAGACATCACAGTTAGAGGTATGTAACGGGTATTTTGGAACAGTCTATGAACTGAATGCATAGGATATTACCTAGCCTTGAATTCTTGAACTTGTGGATGATCCAAGTTAATGTAAAGCTTAGAACCGCTCAATGCGTTAGATAAACTTGCTAATCCAGAAACTACATCAATTTGAATAATGTGATACTCGTGAAAAACAAATCGGTATCATTTTAAGTTTTTGACGAAGTTGGGCAGAACAACAAAATATTAAACCTTTATTTGGCTTGCACCAAGCATGTGTCAATATGATAATGGTAGGGCCAACATCGTTGGTTGGGTTACTGTAATTCATGATTTGCTTGCCGTAATCATCCCACAAGGCAACCTCAATAACATTGCCTTCAACATCACGTAATGTGATATTCGCGCAAGACTTCTTACCACCACCTCCCATTTGAGTCTTCACAACATCTTGTAAGACGCCAATAACATCTGCATGAGGAAAACAATTACGTGAGTCGAATACACGGGGCAACGGAACATATGACAACAAAAACACTGTTAGTACATATAGGAATAGAATCCTAGAGGCAACATCATAAAACAAATTCATAACAAACCATATAAGAAATCTTGTTTGAATTTTCCATTCAGAAAGTTCTGTATAGCGTGGAAGTTAAACTTGTGACCCAGTATATCTAGTATCGTTACTTGGGTAACGGTTGTCCCTCCATTGAAGACAACTTTAAGTGGGTTAGAACAGACTTTGAAAGGACCATCATTAGCCATCGGTTCTCCATTATACAACGAATATGTTTCATTCTCCTTTAGTTGCTCAACCCAATCTTTGAAGTCCCTGCTTCTAGTCGTAACTTGTATTTGATCTGCTTGGGAATTTAAAAAAGAAATATATCAGTTACATACACAGTTCTGGTTCAACGAAAACGGTTTGTTAAATATCCAGTGTTGAAATAAACATATCAACAACCATTAACAAACATATATCAACAACCATTAACAAACATATATCAAGAAACAAAAACCAAAGAAAAGTAGTACTTCGTAACAACAATGCTAAGTTCAAACCACTATCAACCAACAAATAATATAGTGTTGGTCAGTTAGCCTGAACTTAAACGAATAAACAACAAACAACCAACACATAACACAGTTTTTTTGAAGTTTCAAAAATCCATTTCAATGAGAAAGAAGTTAAAAACGAAAGCTTTTCATATCTGAAATAAACGATTCATAAGTGACCAACCATAAACAAATGTCCAGTGTTGAAAGAAACAAATAAACAACCTACAAAAAAATAGAACAATGTTTTTTACAAAAAAAAAAAACGACCCAAAGTAGGACTTCATAACAACAATCAACCAACAACTAACACAATTATTTTCAACTAAACAAACAACCATTGAAAGGATAAATGCCTCAAAAACAAAAGCTTTGGATAACTTAAATAAACGGGAAAAATGTGACATTTCCATCTTGAATGACCATTTCAAGGTGTTGTTGGCCATTGATCTCCTTAACAACCCACAAGTCAACGACCCGAATATGCATCTTCCACACTTGGTTTCCTTTGACCAGATCCTTGATAAAAATCGGAGGCCTTGACATTGTTCTCTTCATTTCAAGGCAAATGTTAGTGGTTAGAGATGTGAAACACAGTGAAAACGTCGATGTAACAATGAAAAAGCAGATAAAGAGTAATATTAGAGCATTAGAATGTAAACGTTGATGAAAAAAAGAAAAAAAAAGAGTGGAAACCATAGTTGCAGTTGAGACATGCAGATGAAACGGTGGAAATATTACCTTACCAAAAGCAGAGAAACAGAACAATGGAGAGAGAATGGAAATGCAATGCTCAGTGTTTTCCGAATCCTGTATGGCATACTTGGTGTGTTACATTTGAGGGAAAGTAATATTATAATCTGGTATAATGACTTTATAACACGTGGGGTAATTTGGAATATAAGGGATGAATTTTGATGAAATAGTGTTACCAAAAAGTTCTTTTAAATAAAAAAAGGATTTGGTAAGGAGGGTTACAGAAAAACAAGAACATTGTTTTATTGTTGTGCTGTAATTTGCAAAGATAGAAAATGAAAATGTTAAGATGCCTTGTTTATGTCAAACATGATTGAGTCATTTCAGTGACTTTGGTTTATCATAACTTTGGTAATTTTGGTTAAACAAATATTCTCTCTCATCAGTATAATATATATTAATTATACATTCATTTATCAAATAAACTAAAGTCACAATACAGCAGGAAAATCACTTAAACCAGTTCCTGTTTTCATTGTTTGTTTTGGTAATACTCTTTTTTATTCATTTTATATCTTAAAAGATGATTCGTTGTTATCACTTATATTGGTTAAAAGGAATAGATAGAGCCAGAACAGAAAATAATACATTTTATTATGAGTTAAAATGGTGGATTACTCTCTCCCTCTCCTTGAGCATGACTATTATTAGTAATCGTCATGCTTAAAAAAACAATTTTTTTTACCAAAAAAATAATAACACTATTTATACTACTATTACTAATAATAATCGAGCCTAAAAAACAACTATTACTAATAATAGTCGAGCCTAAAAAAGCATACCTATATCTTCTAGTTATAAATATAAAGAAACAAATTATACTTGTTTTCATAATCATAAAAAAAAAAAATCATGAAATCTAGATGGAATTCAGTGAGATGGGCAATTAGAAACCAATTAAGAGAAAACGAATTAGAAATGTATGACGGTAATTATGATAGTTATCGCAATAACAACAATGAAAGGGAAAATGAACATTTAAGGAGAGCAGGACAACACAGAATGTGCACTATTTCATACTGCACAATTTGCTCCGCGTATTTAAAAGTTGTTAATAATGAGGTATTTTCCTAACATTAGACTCTTATTTATGCTTAAATATAAAGTAAACATTGATTTTTAGATTTTACAAATATGATTTTTTCTTTAAAAAGTATAATTTGTTGATATTTGATTTAATTTATGTGTGTCTTAATATATATATATATATATATATATATATATATATTTATGTGGTTTACGTTTTGTTATTGTTTGTTGTTAGTTTCACATAACGATTCATATATTTGTTTTTATTTTAAATGTGTACAGTAGTGTTTATGGGGGCTTGAAAGATTTTGGAAGAAAATTTTTTTCTCTCCGTTCTTATTTATATATATATATATATATATATATATATATATATATACTCTAATATTTTTATTTACGTGGTTTACGTTTTGTTATTGTTTGTTGTTAGTTTCACATAACGATTTATATATTTGTTTTTATTTTAAATGTGTACAGTTTTACAGTAGTGTTTACGGGTACTTGAAAGATTTTGGAAGAAAACTTTTTTCTCTCCGCTCTTCTAGCATTCCAGTTATGAATCCGCATGCCAAATTTATACAACTGTGGAATAAAGTTGTGCCCATATTTTACATGGTCACAATTTTTATTGACCCGTTGTTCTTCTTTCTAATCAATGTGAAAGAGGTATAGATTTTGTTTAATTAATTGTAAAAAATTTCTTCGTTTACTCTAATTTTTCACCTACTTTAAAAAAAACTTAAAATATTAACTTTTTATTTATTTATTTTCTGTAGGATGCGTATACCAATCAATCGGATGCGTATACCAATCACAATAATTGCATAGACTACAACCCTTAGCTTCTAAAGCTACCCAACACCACGATAACAACAAAATACGATGAAAGATCACCTCCGGATCCCCAACTTTCCCTTTGAAAATGATTTGGTTTCTAGAGAACCAAATGCACCAACAAGACATAAACCAAATCAAACCAGATAAATGATTCGAACACCTGCTTTTAAACCTAACAAACCACTCCAAGCAAAAATTGTCCCCATCTTCTTCGCCAAATGACAACATGCCTAACCAAGAAAAAACTTTTTTCCAAACCAATCTTGTAATACGGCAATGACACAGAATATGATCAATATCCCCAGCATGACGAAAACAAAATACGCACACGGGATCGTGAGGATTATGTAAAATACCACGGACTGGCAAGTTAGACCTCGTTGGTAATCTATCCCATAAAAGTTTCCAACCAAACACCTTGAGTTTAAAAGGCATTGTAGTTTCCCAACAAATCTTCAAAGCCATTGAGACATTTCCTTCCAAGACTACCGACCCAACAATTGACTGCCATCTGTCATAAAACGAGGCAACCAAAAATTCTCCAGAGCAGCTCCAAGGCCAAAAAAAAACCTGTCCGATTCAGCCCCAGAAACCTGCACTTCACCTAGCAAAACTCTGCACTCTGCAAGCTCCCTAGCCACGACTCTGCTGTAGTAAAAACCCAGAGCTTCAAGGTTCTAGGACCAGCTACTATCAGCAATGTTCCCAACCTCACCAACTGAGATATTTTTTATACCTGCTGCATCAAACAAACCAAGAAACACCAAATACAGTGGAACATAGGAAATCCACTTATTATACCAAAAAGATATCATGTTTCCCTTTCCCAATTTGCAAGCTAAAGATTCTATAAAAGACCCTTTATCCAAAACATCACCAAGTTGCATAAGGTATTGCCACCACAAGGAGTCCAAGGAGGTAACAACAGTAACTTTATGATTGAGAATACGCATCACAAAATTCCCATACTTATACCCAATAACCCCACACCAAATAGCATCAAAATCTGTTAGGAATCTCTACAACGCTTAAACATCAAAGCTTTGTTAAACAAACAGATGTCCCTAATGCCAAGGCCCCCTCCATCTCTAGAACAGGAAACGACACACCATTTCACCCAAGCCACATATTTTTTATCCATCGATCCTGTCCAAAGGAAGCTGCGTTGAATGGCCACGATTTCTTTTAAGACCAACTTAGGAGCTTGATAAAAAGAGAAGAAGTGAATAGGTAAACTCATCAAAACGGAATTAATGAGTGACACTCTCGCACCAACGGATAACAACCTGCCTTTCCAAGAGGAGAGCTTTGTTTTGTAACTGTCTATTACCGGTCTAAAAAACGAGTATCTTTTATGATTCCCACCCACCATAAGGCCCAGAAACTTGAAAGGAATTGAACCTATGCGACATGCCAAAAAATGAGCTGCTGCCTCCAAGAATCCACGCTCCACACCCACCCCTGTAAGGTTGCTCTTCCTCAAGTTTATTTTAAGACCCGATACCATTTCAAAACCACGCAAGATTTCCTTCAAACCCCAAAGATTATCGAAAGTAGCATCACACATCAAAATGGTGTCGTCAGCAAACTGGAGCAGGTTATAGCAAGCCGCATTGTTAAGCTCTAAACCGGTTAGCATATTCAAATGATTAGCCCTCTCACTAACAAAGCCAAGCCTTCAACCATAAGCGCAAATAAAAACGGCGACAAAGGATCACCTTGACGCAACCTTCTCGTAGCCCTGAAATCATTTGTAGTTCCTCCATTGACTAAGATAGAAAGATGACTAGTGAATACACCACCCTGCATCCAATCCAACCATTGCTTACCAAAACCCATATCTTTCACAATATTTACTAGGAATCCCCAATCCACACAGTCGTACACTTGCTCGAAGTCGATCTTAAACAATAAGCCACTTTCTTTTCGTCTCTTCAAAAGGTCTACCAACTCATTAGCCACCACAATACCATCGAGGATGTTACGACCAGGAATAAAGGCAGTTTGCGAATGAGAAACCAATTTACCTATAACATATCTCAACTTTGCTGCCAGCACCTTCGAAATGATTTTATACACACACCCAATTAAACAAATGGGGCGATATTCTACAAGCCCTTGCAGGCTCTCAACTTTAGGAGTAAGTGCTAAAAAAGAAGAAGTCACAAATTTGGGTAGAAAAGCAGAAGAGTGAAATTCTTTTATGCACTAGATGACATCCTCCACAACCACCTCCCAACAAAGCTTCAAAAAACCAAGATTGAAACCAACCGATCCAGGACTCTAAGACCCGTCGCTATCGAAAAACGGCTTCCTTAATTTCCTCCACCGAAAACTCTCTCTCTCTAAAACCATGCTTTCCTCCAGGCTAAGTTTGGGCAGATCTTCGGCCTTGAGAACCAGTTTCACACTCTCCAAAATTTTGAACCTTTTTTCATAAAACAGACGAATAACTTCTTTGATCTCCAAAACACCTTCAAGCACAACATTCCCATTCTTCAGTTGCACAATATTGTTCCTTCTATTTCTTGCTTTCAAAATAGAATGAAATAATTTTGTGTTATTATCTCCCTCCTTCAACCATTTTATTCTCGACTTTTGCTTAATAATACTTTCCTGAAATTTCAACTTGTTCCACATCTCTTCATTGGCCTTACCCCTATCAACCAAACTCTGTTGTAAATTCACAACATTCTCCATGCCTAAGTCTTCTTCTAACTTTTAAGATTTCCAACATTCTTCTCAATGTCAAGATCCACCCATCCAAAGACCGCCTTATTCCACTTTCTAAGCCTCTCTCTAAGTTCTTTCAATTTCAAACGTAGAATAAACGCCGCACTCCCACGGAACTTAAACGAACACTATTCATGTTGAACAAAATCCACAAATTTTAGATGTTCGTACCAGCAATTAAAAACTTTAAATGGTTTGGCTCCCCAATTCAACCTGTTAGCTTTAAGCCACAACAGACGATGATCCGAAATATCTCTCACTCTAACAAGTTGATCCACCAAATTCCAACTATTTATCAGACCCTCTAAAACAAGCATTCTATCAAGCCTACTCATGCATTTCCCATTGTCTCTAAACCAAGTGAATTTACTACCTATCACCGGAAGGTCAATCAACTTCATTGTATTAATAAAAGGTCGAGAAATCCTCCATTTCTGCCCAATTAACCTTCCTGCTGCCCCTCCTTTCCTTCACATCCTTAATTACTTTAAGACCCAATGCAACAACTCAATTACCTACAGGAACTTTCGTCTTCAAATCTAGAAGGTCCAACCATAATTTACATTTTTCTACCTCATCACACGACGCGTACACATTTACAAGGCAAACATTTAGATTCTTCCACAAAATATTGATCCCAAGAAAACATGTACCTCTAAAGCTCATTACAGGCAAGCAAACATTATTTTTCCAAGTGATAAGAATACCTCCAGATTGCCCACAAGCATTGATTGCAGACCATCCACAGTTGACATTGTCACCCCAAAAGCTCTGCACTACTTCATCCTTCATGACCTTAATTTTAGTTTCTTGAACAAAGCATATGTCTGCTTCACCCTCCAAAATAGTTTTCCTAATTCTTCTTCTTTTGATCGAACTCCCCCCCCCCCCCCCCCCCCCCCCCCACCCCCACACACGAATGTTATATGAAACGATGTTCATGGAAAACCATTAGCTACTCCTTTCTTTCCTTGATAAGCTTTTCTATCTCTCTCTTCCATTCCTCTAACAATCCTCTCGAAAACTTCGTCATCCTCTTCACCTTCTATTCCCAATTCTTTGATCTTTTGCCAAACTTTACGCGGTATTCCATCCAAAGCTCTTTTGATCCTTGTATTACACTAATCAACGACAGAATCGTTCAAAGATTCACCCCCCAAAATAGATTAGTTCGAACTCCTTGAAGAAGAATCCTTCCTTACTACTACCTTTTTAGACGCCGACTTAGAAGAAGTTCCCACCTGAGCTGAAGTCCCGACGTTATTAATTCACTGAATTATGGAGGAAAAATAGAATGGTGCAAACGGAATCTTGATGTTATCGTAAATATCATTTATCAACTTCTTCTTTTTCAAAATGGGCCTAGATGTACATAAACGGGGTTCAATAGAAAATTCAGAGATTGGGTCGGAATCTACATCCTCCAAGCCCACATTAAAGTCATGACAACTCATTGGACTTGCCACATCAATTGCCATATCACATAATTTTGTAGTGACTAACTCCCCAATATTCTCATCTTTTGACCCCTGACCCTGCTCCTCGATAGCCGCAACCTTGCCATTAACATCATTATGACTTTTCTTCTTCTTTGCACGTCTAGATTAAACACTGTTCCCCTTGAGTGACTTTATTCCTAGGAGTTCAGCTAGCGTCTCTTCCTTATCACCAACTACATCATCACCAGTCCCCAAATTGTCTATCGGCACAGAACCAGCCTTTCCAAAACTACAGTCTACTTTTCTGCCATGAAAAGTGTCAACATCGAGGTTGTGAAAAGCATCGATATCCGAGTTTTCCATGAAAAATGTCTGAATCTCAGTGTCTTCTCCTGAGTTTTCCCAACTTCCTTCTTCATCCTCTGAGGCAGGAACATCAGATTCACTTCCTGCCGGTGACTCTGTTAACTCTGATATCCTCTTTGGCCCATGAAGATCCTCTACCATTTTTAATCTGAAAATGTTATTATTTATTTCTACGTTAAAGATCTCATTTAGATTCAGACAGCATTTGGTTTTAACGTGAAACCGCGCCACATCCATTTTCAACATCTTTTCTGTATCGATATTGCAACAGATGAATTCCCCCACCGTTCCAGCAATAAGCTTGAACATCTCCGGTCTCTAGGCATGTGGAGGAAGGCCATAGCACTTCATCCACGTCAATCTCTCATTGTCCACATCTTTTTGCTTCCACTGCCGGATTTTCTCGAACCATCGTTCCACCCACAACTTATCCTTTTCAATCAAAGTCTGAATAACTCCTTCCACAAATTCCTCCAACAAGCAAAGATTAGCCCCCATTGCAGTAGCTTTTATGTGGGAACAACCTTCCATATTCAGAGCCTTTTGTATAATGTATGTAGACCCAGGTTTCTCCATAACACCCACATATGCTTTTTCAAACCGGGTTAAACCCTTACTTGGAACAATGAACTGCAAGTGAGCAAACGTCGATCTTGGTTCATTGAATCTTGGTTTCCTTTGAAAGTCTTCATACTGCCTGTTGATACGTGCCCTAGGGTCCTCCCTCGCAATGTTATGATTCCCCTCAACGATTTGGGCGAAAGTTTTCTTCTTCCAAGTTACTCCATTTGTTACACCACTGTTAATGACTTTATCAACCAACTTGGATTTGATTTTAGAATCAAAACTTTTTTCCTTAGCCCGATAAGCAATATCTCGAGTCCGCTTGACGCCTTGCAGCACCTCTTTTTTTTGAAATCTGGGTAGATTTGCATGGATCTTCCTACCCCTGATAAATATACCGACGAGTCTTGCCGCCATTATACGATTGTTTGATACATTTTTGAACCGAGCGAAACCAAATCTAGAACCGCGTTTGTCTCTATGATTAGGTATGAACACTTCCGAAACCAACCCGTATTCTTTGAAGAGATTGAACATGTCTTTTGCTTCGAAGTTTTCCGAAAACTCCGAGAAGAAAAACAAGGATTCACTCTCACATTGTTGTTCTTCATTGCGTTTACCCTTGTTTTCAGTCCATATTGCATTCCTGGCTCTTCTCATACTATTTTCCTTCTTTCTTTTAACCTCAACCCATCCTTCCCCTAAAAATCTTGCCATTACAAAACCAGCTCAACAATGGTAGAACGAAATACCAACCAAACTAAACCACACAAAAATCAGTCTAATTAAAAAACCATTTAAATATGAATATTTATCTCTTATGTTTTTATCTTATAATATTTCTTAGTCTCTCTTAACTTTCTCGGAATAAAGAAGTGCAGATGTCTAAAAGCTTAAACATGGTCATGAGTTTAGTATAATGAATTCTCATGATTTAATGATGAATTAACTCTCCTAAGTTGCTTCTTTGCAGTTTCGACTGGCCTACATTTCATTTGAGTTTACGGAGTTTCATTCTAGTGGCTTAATTGATTGTCCAAAAAAAATAGCTCGTAATTACCTCAAGTGATATTTCATATTTGACCTCTTTGTTGCATTACCTCTTTCTCAGGTATATATTTTTAGTTGTCTCCATTTTTTAAAACTTTTATTAAATATTTGATGACATTCAACTACTTTTTGTGCACGTTACATCATTAGTATCAATATATAAATATGGGCATGTTTGTTTTGTTTTTTTTTAAAAAATGATTTTGATAGTGTAATAAAATTTTGAAAAAATAAGATTTATAAAATTTTTTTTCATAAAAGTTTTAAATGAAAATTTGGTTTCAATAGTTATTCTTAAAATATTATTTTAGATATATCAACATTTTATAAAAAAAAATTTTGGATATCAAAATTTCAAAAAATCACATAATTTTGAAGCTATTTCAAATAGCTTTTCATAAAAATCATTTTTGAGATACAATTTTTTTCAAAAATTAAGATTTCGACTATATTTTGATCTTCAATAATGTATGTTTATGTGATATGATATCAAAATTAGTCTTGCAATTTAGAAAAAATTAATATATAAAAACTTGTAATATTTTAAAAAACAGTTTTACAAAATCCATTTTTAAAAATACAAAGAAAAATCCATTTTTTTAAAGCTAAAACAAACAGGTCCTAAATAGTTTGTCAACTTTGTACTTGAAAACATGTATATGACAGATAAGAAAAGAGATTTTAGTTTGTAAGAGAGATATTGGGTCAATTTGTTTCAGCTTTGAAAAAATGAATTTTTTCTTTGTATTTTTGAAAATGAATTCTACAAAAATATTTTTTAAAATATTACAAGTTTTTTAAAATTTGTTTTTTATAAATTAAAAGACTAATTTTGACATTCTATAACAATAATACATATTATTGAAGACCAAAACATAGTCAAAATCACAATTTTTTCAAAAAGTTGTATTTCAAAAATGATTTTCATGAAAAGCTATTTGAAATAGCTTCAAAATTAAGTGATTTTTTGAAATTTTGATATCCAAAAAAAGTTTGGATAAAATGATGAAATACCTAAAATAATATTTTAAGAATAACTATTCAAACCAAATTTTCATTTGAAACTTTTATGAAAAATTTCTTTGTAAGATTTTTTTTCTACAAAATTATATTACATTATAAAAATCATTTTTAAAAAAGTCAAAACAAACGGGCCCATTGTTTTGTTGTGAACCCATTAAAATAGGGATTAGGATTGTCTTCTGCTGTGTCTCTCATGCGGTCCGTTCTTCAGTGATTTTCACCGTTGATTGGTTTTCATGACAACTTATGTATTTTAATTATTTCTATTTAAGATTTGTTGTCTGTTAGATTAGGTGCCTGATAGGGGCAAAATGCAATTTGTAGGAGAGGATCCATTTCCTTAAAATACTAATCTTCAAATATGATGTGAAATATTTGCAGATGATGATAATGTTTGTCTTACCATCTGCATTTGGGTCAGAAGAGGAAATGTATTATGCGTACCTCCTATACCTTGTGATATTTTTACAGTACACTTGCAAATTGTACAGATTTCTGCGCCTTCTGTTTGGCATGTCTTTAACAGAACTCCCAGTTAAGACAGCTCTAATTATGAATTTACTCATTTATTTGTTATTTGGTCACGTGGTTGGCTCCTGTTGGTATCTCTTCGGTATTCAGGTGAGTAAAATGAAATTTGAATATTCGTTCATTGAAAATATAATTTTTTTCTCAACAATTTTCATATTTTGCGTTAAAACACACCTTGCACGTAGAATCATTGCGAGCGTCAATGCCTATAAAGGTTGGATCTACATTTTAATATCTATTTGGTATTTTAAACTTTTAAAAAATATCATAATAAATTATTATATACTCCCTCCGTTTTAAAAATGATTGTCGTTTTAGAGAAAAATTTTTGTTTCAAAATGACTAGCATTTTTACTTTTTAATATAGTAATAATTGTTATTTTTTCAATTGTGTCATATAATTTTTACTTTGTACACTATTTTTAACATATTAATAAGATTAATTTAGTAAAAGTGCAATATCTTATGACAATATCATTACATTTCTTAATTTGTGAGCAAAATTCTTAAACGACAGTCATTTTAAAACAGAGAAAATAATATTTAAATCATATGATCTATTTTAAAATTGTGATATTCTTTTAGATGAGTATGATTTTCTTTTTTTTTTATATATATATACTTCAACTGTTTGAGCATATTTCCACGAACTCTTTCTGATATCTGAAAACAATTTGATTTTAATTTATATTTTATTATAAAATTGCTTATCACAAAAAGGGCCATATAGTGATAAAATGTTCCAAGAATTATAGTCAAAATTAAATTTAAATAAAATGTAATTAGAATCAATAAATTAATTTAGGAACTAGCAAATGTTACTCCCTCCGTTCCACAATTAGTGATGCAATTGACTTTTCACACAAATTAAGAAAAAGAGAATAAATGAAGGAGAGAGAATGATACTTTTACTAAAGTGCTCTTGTAATATATTGAAAATGATGAAAGTAATATTAATTAGATGGTAAAATAAGAAAAGTTGCATTGAAAAGTAAAATAAATCATATATTTTAGGACACTATTTTATTTCAAATGAATAACGTATTGTGGGACGGAGGGAGTACTACACTCATAATTTTCAATCTAACAACTTTTTTTTTATTAATTTTTTTTTTCAGAGGGTTAATCAATGTTTTCAAGACGCCTGTGGCGACGCCGATCTATCTTTCTGCGTGAGCTTGATTAATTGTAACTCTAATTTGCCGGATATACAAGCTACATGGAGTGCTGATAAGAGGGCTAATGATTGTCTGTCGTCGACATCTTCCTTTTCTTATGGAATTTATGTTGATGCAATTCCACTTTTTAATGGAACAAGTGTGATAAACAAGTATACATATGCACTTAGATGGGGATCCCAGGTATACATTTTTTAATTTTTACTTATCCTATTAGGGTTTTACTAAGATATATTCACTTATTTTTATGAAAATGTGTTTTAACAAAATACACCTTAGTATATTTAATGAATTTTTGTTATTAATTATAAATACATTCATTTTAAAAAATAAATAGGTGTATTTTGACATATTTATAAGAGATACTACCGTATAAGAATTTATTTTTTAAGAGTATGTAAATAACATGCACGCATTTTGGATGTATTTAACCATTTTTTTAGTTAAAGGTCTGTAAATTATTCATTCGTAAAAATAGGTGAGTGGAAGACATACCAACCATTTGATTATTATGAAGGGTTGAGATTTAATATCGCACCTAAATTATTCACGTGACCCTCTTTTTCTCAACCGTGTTTTGAAATTTTGACCCTCTTTATTCGATTCTCATCACCAAATCCATACTGTCTATATAGTGCTTTTATGTTTTATTTTCTACTGAAACTTTCTGCTATGACATTTCTTCTTTGTGTATGATAAACGAAAAAAAATGTTAAATCCCATATCAATGAAAGGGATAAGAATTAATCTGATTCAATTGTTGGCAACCTAGTTTCTTTTGGAATAATTGAATACCCAAATAATCATCAATTATCATCTATAACTTTTTATTGATATTTTTCTTAACCGTCTTGCTTTAACTTGATATATTAAAATCTAATAAAATTTGATTACATTTTAATCTGATATGCTTATCCTTTTATTTCTGCAAGTTTTATTGAAGATAGCATGAAACACATCTTTAAAAAAAAAAATACTTAATCAGTTTCTTTTTAATTGTCATTTTTTCACTTTTTACATATATCAATTAAATTGATAAATATTTTTATTTTTTAAATTATGAATCTCTTTTTTACTTATAAATCTCTTTTTATCTATAATATTTTTAATTATTTATTATATTTATTTTAGTTTTTCTCTCTTTGTAATAAATATATAAGAGTAATTTTGAAAAAAATACAATTATTACAAATTTAAATTTTATAAAAGACAATTAAATAGGAACAAAAAATTATAAAAAAATAACACTTAAAAAAACGGAGGGAATAATTTGTGTGAACATAATAAATTTTTTTGAAGATAAGTATGACACTATCGATTAACGTTTGGGAATAAGAAGATCCCACAAACTGATTAGAAAAAGACAAATTGAGAATTTAGGTTATCATCAATGGCGATTGAATTTGACTGAAGAAAAAACTAGTGTCACTGAATATTAAAAGTCAGATTTACTTTAAGTCAAAAAAAGAAGATGAAGTGTAATTGAAAATACCCAAAACTTGCACATGAGAAAAAAGGTCACGTGAGTCATTTAAATGAGATATAAAATCTCAACCGTTTAATTTAAAACGGTTGTTATCTCTTCCTCTCACTCTTATATAAGATTATTCTTTCTCAATATATATATATATATATATATAGGGAACATATATAGTGAGAATGAGTAAGTTATATAATAATGCAAAAATTAATAAGAATTATCAGATTTAAAAAGGAAATGTCGATATTAAATCGTGATTTTTACTAAATCATGTGTCATTAAGAGGAAATAGAAATCATTAATCAAATTTTAAAAATATCTTTTAATCTTAAGATTTACTTTTTAAATATGATGGTTCTTATTCATTCTCACATTTTCATTTTCTTTTTAAATTCGATAGTTCTTGTTCATTCTCACATTCTCATATAACTTACTCATTATATATATATATATATATATATATATATATATATATATATATATATATATATATATATATATATATATATATATATATTATTATTACTCCAAGAATAAGTTTAAAATACTTACTTCAATACTTAACCATTTGTTTTCAGTAATATAATGGCTTAAATTGATAATTTAATCTCATTATTTTTAGAAATATTTTTCTATTTAAATAATCAGTTAAAGCAGTTAGATTAATGAAAGTCATGGGTAACGATTTGGAATAAATTTTTTAAACTTATTCTTGGAGTAAAAATATGTATATTCAAAAAAATATATTAAAATGTTTATTCTTTGATGATAAACAACTTAGTAACATATATTCTAAATAAAACAACATTATAAATAGGAGCTATGACGATAAAAAACGTATCTTGAAATGAAAAAAATGTGTAAAAGTTAATATTGATAAAACCAATTATGGATGATGATAGAAAAAAAAAATTAAAAGTAAAATATTTCTTACTTGGACAAAAAATGAAATGGAATAACGAAATTCGAAAATAACTTTGATGCTAATTAATGTAATCTGAATATATGGTTCATTAACCATGATTTTCATATGTATATTTGAAAACAAATTATGATTTGTATTTGAAAACTAGAAAACCGTATGCACGTTTAAACATAGTTTGGATGATTATATTGAATATCATGTTTATTTGAACAGTTATAAATCATTGTTAATGATATTCAAAGTAGCGGTTAATATTGTTTATTGAACAATGAGATGTGACAGCTTGATAAATATATTAACCAGTATTAATAAGATTAAATAGGTTATTTTCATATATAGTATACGAAATTACATTCATACGGTTGAGAATCAAATGTGAGGAAGAAGTTTCACATTGATTACAAAAGGAAAGATTGAACACTATATAAGTGAGAGAATCCACACACCTATCATCTTAAGGTTTTGGATGATTATGTGGTGTATCTCTCACAAATGTGTGTTCTAAATAAGAAATGATCTCTCGTTGACCCCTCGATTTAACATTTAGTCAGAAGAATGAGGAAGACAATATGTTGAACATCGGAAAATCTGATTGAATGATCTCTAACATACTGTAGAATGCTAACTTGAACAAACACTAAAAGGCACATGGATGTTTTAATATCGGACTCTCGAATAAAGCATATCTAATTGGAAACATAAGTAACATTCTTCTGGGGTTCGGACAAAGGTAAAACATTTTTCTCTTATTTATGTGCCAAGAGTGGACATTACAATTCTTTATTAGGGTTGTCACCAATCAAAAGAATTTTTGTATCATATTTACAGGATGCTTGAAATGCATGTTATAAGATTTGATGTTGAGGAATGGGCGAGACATGCTAACTTACAAGAAGATCTCATAAGGTAAGGAATATTCTAAGTATTTTAATGAATCAATTTCAGCATTTCCAAAATGCATCTTCCAAACTAAGGATTTCCAATAATGTATAAATGATGGATACCACATTTGTCATGTAGGAGAATAGAAGAAGAGGTTATTCATAATAGGGCTGCAATAGAAGCTGTTTATGAAAAATTGATTTTAGAAAATTTTCCAGAAGATCTCCCTAACAGACATACAATGTAATGATTTGAGCGTTGAAGTTGAGGCGTAATGGAAGGGTTGGAGAATATTGAAAACATCGAATTTATGGCAGCTCACAAAAGTGATTTGACAAAACTTTGCTGCTAAATAAACCTAAAGAAAATTTTGCTCATCGATTTATTCCTTGCCCATCAAATGAGAATGGCTTTTGGAGGTCTATATATATATATATAGTTTTGTAGAGAGAGAGAGTGCGTGCTATAGATGTTATAATATCAAAAGTATGTCAAGTTGGGCCGATTAAAGAATACTAGATTGTTTTAAAGAGGTTTGACTTTTACAACTACTATCTAGTCACTATCGTCATGTATATATGACTTCTCTCTTATTAGGATTAGGTTTGTACAATATTATGCATTTTATGTATTTGATGGGATCAGTGCGTAATGCTCATATTATTCTTTCAAATATACTACCTCCGTTCCTATTTATAAGAGACAATTTACTTTTTAGGTTCATTGAATAATCAATGTATTTGGTCACTTTTTAGACTAGATACATTGATTATTCAATGAACCTAAAAAGTAAATTGTCTCTTATAAAAAGGAATGAAGGTAGTATTATACTTTGAGGGAAATAATCTGTTGTGAATCGGATACCTTGAAACAAAATATAAACGGTTTATTTGATGGCAAGAAACACAAGGGTTAGGTTAACAAAGAAAACAAGCAAGAAGAAACAAGGATCAACAACAAGGATTGGTTACTAACTGCTATTCTTTCCTTACTCTTCAAACAAGATTACAAGTATACAAGAATAACAAATTAACCACTCTCTCTTGAAATTAGAATTTTATCTTCCTATTTTTCCTTATGTTCAAGATGAGAGACTAACATGCTATTTATATGAAAACGAACACACTAACCTAATGAATTTTTTTAACAATTACTCATTACAAGCTAACTTAGGGTACAAGCTAACTTAAACAATTGGATCCTTAACACAAGACCCAATTCAACATGCTAACAAACCTAGCAATATTGACTAATGCATGTTAGAACAAATTTCGACTACAACACGCATTATTCCTTCATTAGCATGTGAACAATCTTTGACTTCATGCTCAACTAGAGTTAGATCCAAATATCTCACAGATCTCCACCTTGGATCTAACTCTACCATCAAGAAACAAACTAGCTTTCTTCATCCAGCTTTATCAATTGCATACAGTGGAAAAACTTGCAACTGAGCAACGTTTTGGTGATCATATCAGCAGCATTATGATCTGTCGAAACCTTCAGCACTTAGACTTCACGCTCGATTACCCCTATGACGAAATGCAGCCTCACATCAATGTGCTTGGTTCGCTTATGATAGGCTGAATTCTTCGACAGGTGTATTGCACTTTGACTATCACATTTAACAGTGATAACTGGACCTTGAAGTTTCAACTCCTTTGCAAAACCTTTAAGCCATAATGCTTCCTTCACAGCTTCAGTTAGAGCGATATATTCCGCTTCAGTGGTTGATAAGGCAACAACCTTCTGAAGTGTTGCTTTCCAACTGATTGTTGTGCCAAACATAGTGAACACATATCCAGAAATAGATTTTCTGGAATCCATACAACCTGCATAATCAGAGTCGACATATCCTTCGATTGCTGCTTTACTATCTTCACCCAAGGCTCCACCATAACTTAGGACTCTATTCAGAGACCTATTTATGTACCTTAAAATCCACTTCAATGCTTGCTAGTGAGCCTTTCAAGGTGTTGACATGTACCTGCTTACAAGACTTACTGCATATGCTATGTCGGGTCTAGTACAGACCATAACATACATCAAAGAGCCCACTATATTAGCATATGGAATGCTATTCATATAACCTCTTTCGACATCAGTACTGGGATGTTGTTCTATACTCAGCTTGAATTGAGGGTTTGTTGGAGTCACAACAGGCTTTGAATTCAACATACCATACCTTTCGAGAATCTTCCGTAGGTATGCTTCTTGAGATTAGCATAACTTCGACTGCTTTCTATCTCTTCGGATGTCAATCCCAAGAATCCTGGACACAGCTCCTAGATCCTTCATGTCGAACTCCATATTGAGTTCAATCTTCACCCTCATTACATCTTCGACATTGTTGCTTGCTATTAGAATATCATCCACATAGAGCAACAAAATAACAAATGAATGGTCATCTCTTTGCGGAAGTTCTTCTTTTAATTCAGATATACATGGACATTGGCAGCTTGATTTTACACAAAAATGGGTGGAACAGTACCCACTTCCTATACAAGTTTTATGTTTTTCTTTATATTTTATTATTCTTTCTAAAGTATTCATAAGACCAATTTGTCGTTCTTTTACAAATAATGTATCCTCAATCATACATGTGATTATATCTATGATTTCATTATAATTTTCATAGGTTCTATCCCATTGAGGGTTGTGAATAGGATTGTTTTGATTGTTGTTTTCTATATTATGTTCGGTCATCTCTTTGCGGAAGCTCTTCTTTTAATTCGCATATACATGGACATTGGCAGCTTGATTTTACACAAAAATGGGTGGAACAATACCCACTTCCTATACAAGTTTTATGTTTTTCTTTATATTTTATTATTCTTCCTAAAGTATTCATAAGATCAATTTGTCGTTCTTTTACAAATAATGTATCCTCAATCATACATGTGATTATATCTATGATTTCATTATAATTTTCATAGGTTCTATCCCATCGAGGGTTGTGAATAGGATTGTTTTGATTGTTGTTTTCTATATTATGTTGATCATTATCATCTAAGTTATTGATCTCATAATCTAGATCAGTGTGATTTATATATTCTTCGAATTCAGACTGGGTGAGTGAGCTCATGGTTTTTAAAAGTTCCTTACTTCCTAGTTAGTCTTCAATATTTCATATACAGGGGTCTATCACCTTAAACAACAGTAAATAGTAGACTAAGAAGAGATATGGGCCTTACCACGCTTCTTCAGTGACTAATTGAGCTTGCCATCTTCTCAACACCTTCACAACGCCTTTCCGGCTACAAACGGTGAAATTCAGACCTCGGGCTCTGATCACTTCTAAAACCTGGTAAAAAAACCCTTCTTCCGAGTTGTTTACTAAACTCTCATTTAAACTAAATAGACTTGAGGAAATATTTAGACTAACAAGGTTTCAGAAAACTGAAAGTTTTATTTAGTTCATACTGATATTACACATACAAACTTTTGTTTCTTACAACCCGTGTCCTCCTATGAAGATCTAAACGGGCTTGTATAGAAAATTATTACACACTATTAACCTTGGTTACATCTTATCGATAATATACTATGGTTACTTTTTATCTTATCTTTTTCAAACCACAGTTACTTTTTATCTCTATCCTTTTCCTTGTCGGCCATGATGCCCTACTATTCTTGTCTTTTACAATGATGGCATGACTGGTTCCCACTGCTTTTGACCACTTTACAGAATTCTTGATGGGTTATTAGCTGTCCTGGGAAATTATTTCTCTCGATTCTCTGAATATACATCTGGAGAGTCCTTAAGGTACCTGGTTGTTGATTCTTGTCTTTCTTGCAGACTACTATAGTCTTGTCGGTCATGGCATAGCTCCAAAATTTTCCTTGATCATAGGCCTATTTCATCATCATCAGGATAACATGGAATCCCAATGCTCTTCTCCTAGCTATCCATTCTTCGTTGATTATAGGTTTTTCTTCCTTGGTGGAGATTTGTTGACCTTGGATTTCTTCGTCATTTAAAGTTCCGATCTTGGCAAAATAAACCGCCTCTCCTTCTGGATCGGGGCTAGATGTATAAAACTTAACAAATATAGTCCTTTATGGATTAACACCTTTAATATATCCTTTGATTCCAGTCAAAATTTGTTCTGGAAAATGCTTTAACTTGGATAAATCATTCTTGGGGTCAATATATATAGAATCTATAAAACCAAATCTTAACAAATCAGTAAGGAGAGTAACATCCTCCCAATCGTCTAAGATTATTAATATCCTTGGATAAATTCCTTTATACTCGATAATATAGCTATCGAGTTCTCTTGGATTTCCTTGGTACATAAAATTGACCGTTTGTTGATAAACTTCAAGAAATTTATTAATCGGTTCCTTGGCGGGAGAATTTATTAACTTGTCTTTGAAAGTGTTAATAAATTGCAGTTTTCTAGGAACTTATCTTTCTTTTCCCAAAAAACTCGATGAACCTGGTCTATCTTTTGGAGATTCTGGATATTGTCTTATATTAAGAACTTGTAGGATATCTTGTTTGGTTTTATTAATATAAGTGGAAAAAGCTTCCATCTTGTCGTCAATTTTGGCAAATTGATCATCTATGTCAGATGCCATAAGGCAAAATTGTCGATCAATTTCCTCAAGCTTGGAAGTTATAATCTTGATTTTATCTTCTTGAAGTTGATTATCCATGAAATCTGGATAAATGATCTGCAAAATAATTGTTAGCTCCCTTTATATAAATAACTTTAAAAGTAAAATGACTGATTCTCATTTGCCATCTTATTCTCCTTCGATTAACAATATTATCCTTTATTTTATTTTCTAAGAATGCCTTTACCTGGGTGTTATCAGTTTTTATGATAAACTCTTTTCTCGCCAACCAAATCTTAAAAGCCTCAATTGTTATATGACTGATAAGACTTCCTTTTCATAAATATCATAATTTAATTCTGCTCCTTTAAAGGTTCCCGAACTATATCTTAAAATTAAATTATCTCCTTGTCTTCTTACACTACTACAAAATGGCCAAACAACAACGCCAGGTTTACAACGACATCATATACACCGTTCTTATAGTGCGTACTGGATGCGTGCGTATTATTTTAATTAGAAATCTCAAGGGTATAATAACGGTTTTTATGAAAACCGTGGTGATACAATCTAGCTATCATGGGTTCGAACCTCATCGCCCTCAAATAGTTTATCCCTTTGATGTAAATGCTCCCTTTTTAAGTTTTATTAATATTTAACTAAAAAATAATAAGGATATCACGACAGATATTTCTCAAAACCGTTGTTACAAATTGAAGCTTCTTTTTATGTATTTTAAACACCAAGTATATATATCAATTTATCCATTGAAACAACCCTAACACCAACGCCGTCACCATTGTCGGGAAGAAGACAACAACAACAACAAAGTGTTCTACTTTAAGGTGTTGCAATGTCACATTTGAAGACAAAATCATCCAAAGGTGTTTGTACATCTTGTTCTAGTGTAAAATCTCGATCTGGAAATTTTTGTGGTTGCGATGGTCGTATGGTTTCGTATCAATGCAAGAAGGGACAAAATAAAGGAAGGCTTTTTTGGAGATGTTCATTTTGGAGGAGCGATGAAACATGTAATTTGTTCATATGAGATAAAGACGTGGGAGAAAGAGATGGAAATGACGATGAGAGCATTATGAAGTCAGAGTTGGAAGCTGTGGGCTATCTGAAGGTTATGTATGAGGATTTAAAGAAATAGAACAAGAATTTGAAGAACAAACTGAAATCAGAGATATTTTCTGGAAATATCAAGATGTTATGTTTTTTTGTCTCCTTTATGTTTAATATTTACTTTGCTATGAAATGTAATAATTGAATTAGGGTTCGAATTACATTGTTGATGTTTAAACTGCAGATGCATTGTGAATTACATTGTTGATGTTTAAACTGCAGATGCATTAAGTTAGAAGTTAAGGCGCACCTTTTCTTTTTTATTTATTTTAAAATTCATAAATAAAAGGGTTATCACTAAGGTTCTTCTGGTTAACCGTAGTGATATATTTATAATAAATAAATACCTATGTATACGGTTTTTATTTATTTTAAAATTCATAGATAAAAAGAGTTATCACTACGGTTATTCTGGTAAACCGTAGTGATATATTTATAATAAATAAATACATATCTATACGGTTGTTATTGTTAACCGTTGTGAAATAGTTTACCCATATATAAGCGAAATAACTTTCACTTTATTGACAGTAACGCCGTTGCCTTCAAAGTGAAACCCTAGAACCCATTTTTTCTCTTCGTTTTCACCATTAGCCGTGAATCTTGTGCTTCATACATTAAGGTATTCTTCTTCTTCCATCTATTGTTAGATATTTCCCATTATCTCGTTTGTTGCATGTTGTTTTTGTTGATTGTTCTCATTTTTTCAGATTCATTTTCATTACCTTAACAAAGACCATACTTTGGAAACTTCATAATGTTTATGTTACTATGGAAAAATGTATAAGAAGCATGAAGCTATGATGGAAACTTCATCCACCTTGTACTTTTTTTTATAGCATCACGAGCAAGATGTTAGTAAATGAAGAAACAACAGTGTAAGCAAACTTTATCTAGTTTTAGAAGCAATGAAAAGAAGTATAAGAAGTATGAAGCTTTTGTGTAAGCTTTTTCCTCCTTATATTTCTTTTTCATGGCTTCCCAAACTAGTTCAACATCATAATTGATTCCTGTTCTGCGATTAGTTTCATTAAAAGGTGCGTTATTCCTGTTCCTCTCTTTACTCATCACTGGATTATGGTTTTAGGGTTTGTTTTCAACTGAGGATGCTCATTTTTGAAGTTTGCTTTGTTTCCTTTCAGGTTAAGGGGATGATACAGGGTGATGATGCTGGTGGAAGCAAGTGTATTATATCATTTTATAATTTTTGGATCTGGTATATAATGTTGTTTGAGTTTATCATATTCTATTTACATTGTTTGTTTAACTAACCCTCACTTAAAGTTTGCTGGTGGTAGCAAGCGTATTATATGAGTTTATAATATCTGGATCTGGTATAGAATTTTGTTTGAGTTTATTATATTCTATGTAGATTGTTTGTTTCACTAACCCTCACTTAAAATACATTCAGTTAATTTGACATAGATACTTATAATCTGCAAATTAAGTTGTATTTGAAAACCAACTTAAACAAACCAATGTTGTTTTCTGATTGCATGCCTCTCATCATTTATCTCACATTCTTTTATATATAGATTATGGTATAATGATCTGGCTCCTTAGATGCATCGCCATCTTCCAATATAGTTAAATCAAAGATGAGGCAAATTATCCAATGTCTTGTTTATCTTATGGAAATTTAACTATAATCGAAGATAGCGATATATCGAAGGAGTCAGATCAATAAACCACAATATATGTAAAAGAGCGTGAAATGCACGATGAGACGAATGCAATCAGAAAACAACATTGGTTTGTTTAAGTTAGTTTTCAAGAACAGTTTAATTTGCAGATTATAGACATCTTCATCAAATTTAATCCATGTATATTTATTTAGAGAGGTGTTTGGAAAACAAGCAATCTACATTTAATATAATAAACTTAGGGTACTTACAACAACGGTTATATATTGTAACCGATATCATAAGTAATTTATGTTTTATATAAATTCGCTACTGATGGGTTTCGAACCCAGAACCTAAGTGTATGTATCGCAACGGTTTATTATCATAATCGTTGTGATACATGGCGCGCGTCCTGCCTTTCAACAACGGTTTCCAGACCGTTGTAGAAACAACGAACTTACACCGACAATCTACATAACAACACCTTCGCCCACGTCATTATATGTCATTCCCAACCGTTGTTAAATGGGTTTTTCGTAGTAGTGTTAATACTGCTCCCCAGAATTTATCTAAGGCATCTGTTTCTATATATAAATTATCTTCTTCTTTAGGTAATGGGAGTTTCTCTAGATTTTGTACCTTTTCTTTAATATCTTGGACCCATTTTGTATCTTCTTCATTCCATTCAAATTTCTTATCCTTCGTAATCTTGGCTTGCAATCGACTCTTAAGTTTAGCACAATCCTTAATGAATTGTGAGGCATAATTTATATATTCTAAAAATGATTGAAGCTGTTTGAGATTCTCTAATTGATCTGGGAATTCTAAGATCTTTTCTGAAATATGGGGTTGCAATTCTATAACACCCTTATCGATTATCAATCCTAAATAGCTAATTTTTTCTTTAGCTAATTCTGCTTTTTTCTTGCTTAGTTCTAAACCGTTTTCATATGCTCTGGTGACAAAAACAAATAAGTGTTTATTATGATCTGCGATGGTTTGGCTGAAGACTAATATATCATCTATATATATGATTATGAAATTATAACAATCTTTATATATTTTATCTAATCTTTCTTGAAAGATTCCTGGACTTGTTTTTTTATCCCATAGGTAATACATTCCATTCATACCTACCTTGTGGGGTGCTAAAAGCAGCATATGCTTTACTCTCTTCATTTAATAATATCTGGTAAAATCTTGATTTCAAGTCGAACTTTGAAAATATCTTTCCATCCTTTATTTTCTCATAGATCATATCTTTCCTTGGTAAAGGATAAGGATAATCTTTTACAATCTTGTTTAAGGGTTTGTAATTTATTACAAGTCTTGGTTCTCCTCTTTTTATTTCGCTATGATTTCTGACTAAAAAACTTGCTGAATTATAAGCACTTTTCGTTCCTCGAATCAAATTGTATTTTAAATGTTTATCAATAATACTTCCATAGTCTTTTTCGTCTTCCTTAGTGTAGATCATAAGCTTTTCACATATCAGTTTTTCGGTTAATAATTCAATCCTTGCAAAGTTTCGATTTCTTTTAGAAAAAGCTTGTGGGTTTTCTTCATAGCATTCTTCGAGTAATTTTAAATTTTTTCTTTTGTATATAATGTTGTTTCGTTTAAGTAGATTGGTAATCTCTCACCACGCTGGCTGGGCGTATAATTATGTATATAAGGCTGTTTTATTGATAACTCTGAGAACTGGGTTCCACATGGGCTTGTAAAATATACCTTATTTATATCTACTGTAAAAGGTAAATTTTTATTTATAAAACTTTGTCCTATGAGGAAATCATAAATTATGTTTGGATAATAATATATCTTGTCAAACCTAACTTGTAACTTACCAATGGTGATCCAAAAGTTTTCATATCCTTGGTTAAATATTGTTTCCTTATTATGAATGTCTCTCCCTATAATTTTATCAATTTTCCGGATATTGGGGAAGTAATGGTTTGTTATACTAAAACCTGATCCTGAATCATTTAAGGCATGATATATCTTTCTTTCATGTAAAACTTGGATTATTATTGAATTTTCTCTTTTATTAATTTTCTTACACTCTATCGACTTTAATGGTCTTTCCATCAAAACAAAGTTCTATATACTTATCCTTAATAGTATAGTCTTCAAAACTATGCAAGAAATCCATTCCTAAGAGAAATTCTGTACTCACACCGTCTTTTACCTCAATAGTCATTGGTAATTCATGTTCCTTGATTAATATGATAAGATTAGCTTTGTGGGTTATGTGGTGCTTATTATTATAGTAATCTAAATAATAATATTTATTTTCTAGTTCCTTTATGGGTATTCCCATCCGTTGTATTAATCTATAGTTATATGACTTGTTCCTGCCCCAGTATCTATTAAACACTGTATAGGGTTTCTTCCTAATTTAATTCCTATATTTATAAAATATTGAGTATTACCTCGACCTCCTTTTTCTGTTAAATCTAGGCTTTTTCTATTACCTGCATAATCTTTTAATGATAAATTCGTTCTTTCCAATTTGGTCCGTCGAATAATAGCTCGATCTTTGTCTCCTATTATTTCTCCTGATCTTTCAATAACATCTGGTATTTCATCCGTTCTTATTTCTTCTATATAAGTCAATTATTCAGGTTTTACTCTTCTAGGGGGTATCCATTCTATTACTCCATCAAATATCTCTTTAAACTTTATCTTCTCAGGTTTAAACTTCATTGTATGGTGACTTGAGCTTATTCCATAGATGGTTCTATAGGTTATTGAGTAGCAATGGCTTCCTTGAGGCATTTCAAAATTTTCTAATTTATGATATAATACTAATGCTCTATCTAGATTTTTATCATTTATTGATACACTAAAATTTGGTTCATATTCAAAGATTATTTTTCCAAAATATAAATTTCCCATTACTGCTCCTAATAGAGCGTCTTGCACATTATGCTTTATTCTTTCAACGATTAGATACATAGATATGGGTGAATCCAATTTTTCTTGAAAATATCCTTTTATCATTACCTGTACTTTAATTAAATCGACTACTTTCATTTTAGTTTTCTTGATTTTATCCATATTTTTTAATATCAAATTTATTATATCTTTTGTACTCTTACAGTTTGTCCAATGTATTTTCCAAATTTTTCTACTAAGGTTCTTGTTGGTTCTATGTCTATATCTAATGTCTTAATTTCTTCTAAATTTTCATACTCTCTAACTTCAGAAAATTCTACTGCTTGATCGGTATGTTCTTCTTCTTCTCTATTCATAATCACTAGAATCTTCAGAGTTTATACTAGCACTATATATACTGTAATCCAATTCTATTTGGGACTCTATAGGGTCGAAACCATAATTACTGATTTCATCTAAAATTTTTACATTCTGTTTGTTTCTTTTTGGACATTGGTTAGCATAATGCCCTTCTTGTTTACAAATAAAACACATACACTTTCTTGTCCTTTCTGGAAGATTACTAGATTTACTAATGTCCTCCCTTTTTCTATTATATCCTGATTTAGATTTATAAAATCTCTTTTTTCCTGAAATGTCTATTTTTATTAGTGTAATCTCTATAACTGGTTTTCCTAAAATTCCATTTTTTATTTTTCTTAAAAGGTCTACTACATCCATATCGTCCTACCTCACTATTCTTGGGACAACATAATTATCGTTTTTGATATTTATAAATTTTATATTGATTGCTTGCTTCTATACAGTAATCAGTTATTTTTTGCCTAGTGAACCATATCCTGGCTCCTAGTGTAGGGGTTTGACTTTCTTTATCTAACTCCTTTAACTTTGTTGAGAAATCATTTATTATTCTTGATCTAAATGGTTCTGGTAATTTTTCATAATACATTCTACCATAGAATTCGTATTCTTGAGATAATTCCTTGAATCTTGCTTTATAAAACCAATCAGTATATTCACACATATATTGGTCAAAGTAACACATATTGCATATACTAATATTCACCATTCCTCTAGTAGAATTTTCTCTATCTATTTCCCATAGATTTTTTATATCTGAATAATATCCTAAAAATTCTCCTCTTATAAGTTTTTCAAGGTTACTAAGAAATCTTATAATAGTGTCTGACTCGTTTTTTAATGTATCATATCGTTCTCCTAAGCTTTCGATAAATCTTTCTACACTTCCTCTCATGGTCCTTCTTAAAAATTCAATTCCTTGTTCTTTGGTCATTCCTTCTTTATTTATTACTGCACCATTTTCTTTTATCCACATTGTTATCATTTTTTCTCTATCTGTGACACAATCTAGATCCAAATAAATTCCTGTTGGATTTAAAGCTTGTGGTTCTTTATCATAGGGTATATATTTTATAGGGACGTAATTATTTGTTTTCCTAATATAGTATTGCCTTCGATCTATATTTTTCCTAACTGGATTTTTTTGTTCATTTTTATATATTCCTCAATGGTGGTTACTAGCAGAACTTGAGGATTCTCCTTGTCCAGGGTTTACAACTGTTGGCTGGGTAGTATTAGATTTTATATCTATATATTCATTCTCATTTTTATCTACTATACTTAATCCCATTATTTTTTATTTTATTAAGTTTTTGTATTCACTATCATTGTTTTAAAGAGGTTTGACTTCTACAACTACTATCTAGTCACTATCGTCATGTATATTTGACTTCTCTCTTATTAGGATTAGGTTTGTACAATATTATGTATTTTATGTATTTGATGGGATCAGTGCGTAATGGTCATATTATTCTGTCAAACATATTATACTTTGAGGGAAATAATCTGTTGTGAATCGAATACCTTGAAACAAAATATAAACGGTTTCTTTGACGGCAAGAAACACAAGGGTTAGGTTAACAAAGAAAACAAGCAAGAAGAAACAAGGTTCAACAACAAGGATTGGTTACTAACTACTATTCTCTCCTTAATCTTCAAACAAGATTACAAGTATACAAGAATAACAAATTAACCACTCTCTCTTGAAATTAGGATTTTATCTTCCTATTTTTCCTTATGTTCAAGATGAGAGACTAGCATGCTATTTATAAAAAAACTAACACACTAACCTAATGAGCTTTTTTAACAATTACCCATTACAAGCTAACTTAAACAATTGGATCCTTAACACAAGACCCAATTCAACATGCTAACAAACCTAGCAATATTGACTAATGCATGTTAGAACAAACTTCGATTACAACATGCATTATTCCTTCATCAGCATGTGAACAATCTTTGATTTCATGCTCAACTAGAGTTCGATCCAAATATCTCACAAACCTCCACCTTGGATCTAACTTTACCATCAAGAAACAAACTACCTTTCTTCATGCAGCTTTATCAACTGCATACAGTGGAAAAACTTGCAACTGAGCAACGTTTTGGTGATCATATCAGCAACATTATAATCTGTCGAAACCTTCAGCACTTAGACTTCACGCTCGATTACCCCTCTGACGAAATGCAGCCTCACATCAATGTGCTTGGTTCGCTCATGATAGGCTGAATTCTTTGACAGGTGTAGTGTACTTTGACTATCACATTTAACAGTGATAACCGGACCTTGAAGTTTCAGCTCCTTTGTGTAGCGAGCCATTTTTGTCGGTGACGCGACCACCTTATCGCTGGGTTTTGGGTTTTCTCCCCACAATGAGGGGTGCTACTTTATGATTTCTTATTTATCTCGTGAAGCTGAAAGGGAAAGGGAAGCTATCTAAAACTAACCTTGCATGCGAATGTTTAACTGAACAAACGCTGAAGAGAGATTGGGGGTCCGGGGTCAGGTTATACAATGGGGAGTTGTCAATTACCCATCCTATATGTGGTTATCCACATGATATTAGCTTTAGGATTCACTTTGTACTTGATAGTGTTTATCCGTTAATGGGTTGGGAAAGTTTCTTGGGAAGTGTGAGTGAGTGAGTTTTTGTTGATGTTCGGGTTTTCCCGATGTTTTTGGTAAGGTACTAGACCTAAGTTTTGAATGATGTGTAATGGTACTGGACCTAGAGTTTTTGTTTAGTATGCTCGCTAAGATTTCACAATCTTATGCCTACGTATTCCCGTTTAAATGAAATAGGGAAATCAGAGCAATCATAGTTCCTCGTATTCTATGGGAGGAAAAAGATGTTTTGGTGTCTTGTTCAAAGCCCAAGATTGAAACTAAAATGTTATTTGTGTCTTGTTCAAAGCCCAAGATTGAAGCTAAAGGTTTGACTGAGAGAGAATTTGTCATCTCTAAAGAGGGATTGTTTATTTTTGTGGGCCTTGATCAAAGCCTAAGGTTGAAGCTAAGAGATTGATTGACTCCACTAGGGAAGTCTTTATACAAAGCCTAAGAGGAGGCTGGTTAACTGACTAAACAAGAGAGTGTTTATGTGTCTTATACGAGGCCCATGACTGAGCCAAAAAAAGAGACTAACTCTTTGGGGATATCATTATACAAAGCCTAAGAGGAGGCTAAAAGTTCGACTCTGCGGGAGAGTATTACATGTCTTGTACAAAGCCCAAGATTGAGGCTAAAGGGGATTTTGACTCCGCCGGGGAGGTTCGTATGTGTCTTGTACAAAGCTCAAGATTGAGGTTGAAATGAGAAATTTAACTGACTCTGGTGAGGATATTTTTATGTGTCTTGTACAAAGCCCAAGATTGAGGCTGAAACGAGTTTGACTCTGCTTGGGAAATCATTCCTCGAAGCCTAAACGAAGGCTGGGAGGAAATGGCTCGGCTAGGGAAGATATCTGTCCCAGGTTTAAGAGATGGAGATTTATGTCTTGTACAAAGCCCAAGATTGAGGCTAAAAGGGTTTGACTCAATGAGAGAGTGCTTTTATCTGTCCTGTATAAAGCCCAGGATTGTGGCTGAACAAGCTGGAGAAATCATCATACCTAAAAGGCATTTGACTTCTACTAGGGGAAATCCATATACCAGGCCTACGAGGAGGCTGTAAAAGATTGACTCAACAAGAGAGTGACTTTATCTGTCTTGTACAAAGCCCAAGATTGAGGCTAAAAGGTTTGACTCAACAAGAGAGTTCTAAAAGGTGATTGCCTCAACAAGAGAGTCTGAAAGGTGATTGACTCAACAAGAGAGCCTGAAAAGTGATTGACTCAACAAGAGAGTCTGAAAAGTGATTGACTCAACAAGAGAGTCTGAAAAGGCTAGCTCCGCTGGGGAGAATCATTGTACAAAGCCCAAGAGGAGGCTAACTTCGCCAAGGAAGGATCATTATACAAAGCCTAAGAGGAGGCTATCTCTCTGCCGGGGATTATTGAGATCCCGAGGCAGGTCCAAATGGGGAATCAACTCTTGCTGAGGGTTGCAGAAGAGTTGAGATATCAGATGCCTTGAGGTTCTGATTTGGGATTTTAAGGAGAGAGACTGGGTTTTAGAACCCATGGGTTTTAACTCAACTTGAGATTTATCCAAAATGACCAGGGTTTTCTCCTACGCTTGTAGGGAACTTGAGAATGTCTTTGAGACTCAGAGGGATTTAGACTGTCCAAGTCTACTGGGGTGGAAGAGTTTTATCTTTTGTATGATGCCCAAAAGGAGGAAAGGGTATTAAGGGATGAGAATCAACCCTAAATTGGTCCGAGATTTGACACTGGAAAGACTGCTCTAGCAAAGGATGACTAAGTTCTGTCTTATACCTTTAAGAGGTCTTCAGGGTCCTTGTATTAAGCCCAAAAAAAGGCATGAGAACTTCTAAGAAGCCGGAGGGTCCTTGTACAAAGCCCAAGAGGAGGCGGGGATGCTTTTAAGAAGCCTATGGGTCCCAAACCAAGAAAAGTTCAAGTAATGCTATTCACCGAGAATAGATCATTTAGTGAAAGTTCTGTGATTTGAAGAAACTCAAGAGATGCTATTCACCAAGAATAGATCAACTCCAGGGATTAGAATTTCTTTGACAATTTCTAGGGGTGACAACCTGAGAAAAGGTTCACGAAGAATACTGCCTTTCTCTTTGTTCCATATTGTTTAAGCCCAAGAGAAGGCAAGACTGTATCTGGAAATCCTATGGGGATCTAGTTTTGACTGTATTCAAGAGTGGCCAATATGCCTTTACCTAGTTCTAGACCTAGTTGCCGGGGAAAACTCTAAATAACTATACTAGTATATATACAGTTGATATATGACGAGTATTTAAAAGGATATGAAAGAAGACTAACCGTGCGCAGCTTCCCACAATACAGTTATATATATATATATATATGAAAGCGAGTAAATGAAAGTTGTTAAAACTTATAGGTGAACAAGCTTCCATGTTGTATCGTTAGTTATTCAAAGAAATTAAAGAAAGTTTTGATAACAACAGGTATATTGAATCTAAATCAAATGGAAATTGTTTTGAAAAGATTGTGGGACTTATACTCAAGGAGAAGCCTAAGTTTTAACAGTGATCGCACCGTTGTTCTGAAGATCGCATCGAGACTTATACAACGACTGAGGCCTAAAGAGGTTTACTTACAAAAGGGATGGGTCTTACAATTCAAGGATAGGCCCAAAGATTTATTTTTGTACAAGTGATGGGGCTTACAACTCAAGGAGAGACCCAAAAAGAAAAGAAATGGGACTTACAACACAAGGGTAGGCCCAGATGATTTTCTGAAAAAGGCGACGATCGCGCCAAACTTTTGAAAATATACAGAGGGACTTATACAATGTGTGAGGCCCAAAAAGGTCTATTTACAAAGGGGTTGAATCTTACACTCTATTAGAGGCCCATGAGTGTTTGAAAAAGATTGATGAGGGTGGAATTAATCAAAACCCTAATTTTGTTAAAAAATGGAATTAATTTTGATTAAAAATTAATAAAATCATTGAAAACATGTGAGAAATGAGTTGTGATTTTGGCTAAATGTTTCAAAAATCATGTTTTTATCCACAAAATGATTGAAAACCATTCAAGTTTGGAAAATCAAGAGAAAGAAAATTTTTAAAATGTAAAAAAAACAAATAAAAATTAATTCTTTGCAAAAATATCAAATATATGAAATAAATAATATTTTTGGGAAATTTTTGTAAAATAAAATGGTTTAACATTTTTGTGAATTTTTAAAAAAAGAATCAACTCAAAATCATTAAAATCCAGAGAGAAATTAATTTTTGAATCAATTAAACAAAATAATAAAAATTCAAAAATTCAAAAGTTTGAAAAAGGGCGCCAAGAACACCTTGGTTTTGCCCGCGTGCCCTGTTCTTGGCTGATTTGCATTTTCTCATCAATCTCACTGAATACTTGATGAAATCACACAATCTACATATCAATCTGCTCGTTTTCAACTCACGATCATGTCTATGGTCTTTAATTTCATTTATTTTAAGAATGGAATAAGAAATAAAAAAGAAACCTCAAGAACCCTAATTTCTGCATGAAGGCTAAGAAATTCCATACATGACTCATACAAAGCAATCAATTGAGGGGAAACACTCCATACATGATTATGAACATATGGCAAAATTATTGTGCGAGGAAATATACATGAATCATGAGATTTACCAAGTTGAGGCTTACCTCTTGCAGCTGGTGATCGAGTTTGGTGTTGGAGGTGTTGCAGCTTGGTTCCAATGATATGGACAGCTTCCCTAGGTGCTATGGAGTGTGTCTGAATGCTTGGAGTGGATTGAATTGAGCTGGAACTTGATTTGGCACCTCAACTTCAAATCTGTCAAAGGCTTGTGCAGATGGCTGGTGATTTTGAGAACCTGATGTTCCAGATGTGATTTTGTGTTATGGATCACTTCTATATGTTATATGTGAGGTGTGTGAGCCATTGGTTTGGTTGGAATTGCTCTCAAACTCAAAACCTGATAGTGACTTGCTTTAGAAGGAAAAATTGGAGTAAAAGTGGAGATTTTGAGGAAAGCATCAGTTTGGGTGCTTTGGTGTACTCAAATTGATCAAAATTGAGGCCTATTTATAGTGTGTCAAGTTTGTTTTGGCACCAATAGTGTATGGCAACTGGTACAGGTATGTGGCCAATGGTGATCAAATGGAATCTCAAGTTTCCTCTAGCCATTGACTTGAGGTTAGAGCACATGCCTATGGTTCTTTGATTCAGAGCTTATCCTTGACTCATTCAGTTGGGAATGCATCAGTTCATGCCACCTTGGTGTATTCATTAAATGCATTGCAACAAAATTGGAGTCTTGGCACCTTTTTAGCTTTTTTAGGTTTGGCATGGCTATTGTAGAATTTGGAACTTTGGAGGCTGATAGAACAATGCTTGTCCCTTGTTTGTTCCCCCGTGAGGTGTGCAGATGGATCACCATGCTTGTTGCACAATTTGATCAAATCGAGCTCTTATGCACAAATCTGCCTTGCCAAGACAGTTTGCAGCAAGGCATGTTGCAGCTGTCATAACTCCTAGCTCAGGTGGAGTTTCATGGGGTTCTTAGACATTTTGGAAAGCTGATAGATCCTATTTCAACATAATGTCCAACTTTGATTTTGAATCAACTTGAATTACAATGAAATGGTCCTCTACATTTGGAAAAAAAAAAAGGCAGATTCTGACTTAGTGAAAATTTCACTAAGTGTTGGAAAAATGTCATTTTCATGTTTTTTGTGATTTTGATCACTCCATAACTGAAAATCCATGAGGAATTGGAATGAGATGTAGTTGACACTATTAAAGTATGCCATGAGAGCTACAAATCCAGCTTTGGACCATCCAAAATGGTTGTTTGGATCTCAAGTTATGGTCCTTGGAAGTTGGTACCCTAGCCACTTTGTTCCATAACTTAGAAAAATTCTAAGTTTTTTATGGTTACCCCTTTTACAAGTTAACTCACTTTCTTTGATTTTTCTTGATGAATGATGATTCAAATCATATATTAACATTGTTTTAGGGTCAAAGAACCATAATTGTGAAAAATCTCAAAAAGTCAAACTTGACTTTATGCACAGTTGACTTTTTATTGGATGAAACCCAAACTGTGCGATCCGTTGTGAAATCGAGCCCTTGACCAAAATCAAACCTAATGGATATTCTCCATAGTTGTTGTAGGGTGTATTGAATCATGTCCCAAGGTTTGGGAGCATGTCTTGGTCCAAAGTCAAAGGTACAGTTGGTTTTTTCCTCGAAACCCTAATTGTGGTCCAGATGAAATTGAAACTGGTGGATCAAGCTTCTTGGATCAATCCATTGTGGCAAATTGATCAATGTAGTGTATTAGAGACCCTTAAATCATGTCTTGAGGTCTTGGCTCATGTTTTGTCCCAAAAGTCAACTTAGGGGTGAATTAGGTCAAGAAACCCTAATTCTTGATTTTTGGTGAATGCATCCCCTGAGGCTAAATTGACTTGATGATTGGGTCCATGAGGTCCCTTGGAGTATCTTGGGTTATGCTTTGAAGCATTGGCTCATGCCCAGAGGAAAATTTCCATCTGGAGACCTTAGTCGACCAAAACCCTAATTTGGTGACACTAGTGATCTTGAGGCTCGATCCACTTGGAATGTTGCAACTTTGTGCTTGATTCTTGATGTGGGAGTCCTCTTGATCCTTTTTGGGTGTTTGAGAGGCTAGAAAAGTTAAAGATCATGTCATTTCTTGATTGATCCTTTGTCTAAGTGTTCTGAGAGGGCTCAAAACCCTGAGTCTTGTTTGTAGTGAATGCTCAACCATCTTTTGAGGAGATTGGTGAGGCATGATGGTTCATCAATATTGCGGTGATGCTTTACACAATGATGGGACATTTCAGTGGTCAAAATTTGGGGTATGACAGATGCCCCTATTTAATCTTCTTGGACCCGGAGGTGTGAATGGCGAAGGTATTCGTGCATTCAGGGTACAAGAGGATTAAATATCGGAATACCCAAAATTTTGATAATGGCTAGGAATGGTAATTTGCTCATGCATCTTCTTTTGCTAAACAATGATACTTAGAAAAGACAGAAACTTCCCCTCGATCCTGGTTTCCTACCAAGGAACTGGTCTTAGCTTCTGATATAAACATTCCCTCGATCCTGGTTTCCTACCAAGAAACTGGTCTCAGTTTCTGATAAAAACTTCCCCTCGATCCTGGTCTTCTACCAAGGAACTGGTCTCAGTTTCTGAACTAAACTTCCCCTCGATCCTGTTCTTTAGCCACAGAACTGGTCTTAGTTTCTTCCTTGACAAGGGACGTTATTGTAGCAGTTTTCCTCAAACTTCTCGCCGAATTTTCTTGGGGAGATGCCATTTGATAGGAAAAGGTTTTGAGGTCAGACTTGCTGGGGAAACCCATTCATCATATCTATAGAGGTGTTCAAACTTCTCAGTTGAAGACGCCATTTTTTGACTCTACTGGGGAAAATGAGTCTCTTGAGAGAATGCTTTCTACGTGGGGGTATTACATCATACCTTTCCCCGAGATCTTCTCGGAGAAATGCCATGTGATGTAACCCAGTTTTGAGGTGCTGATGATCTTTTCGTCAGCGAATTTTCTGAAGAACTGCTGTATTGCTGAATCTTTGATTAAAAGGCTTTCTCAGGGGATTTTCCTTAATCCGGGAAAGCGAAGATATCATCTTCAATGGCGAAGAGTGACGTTTGTCGAGTGCCTTTTTGTCTCTTCAGAGGTTCAAGTTATCAAAGTGGTCAAATACCGGCTTCAATCCAGAAATAAACTGGAGGAGAGAGATTGTTTAGACGCAACAATTCCTGACGAGGAAAGAGCTGACAACTCGATTGAGAGGACTTTTATCACTAGGGGATAAGACCAACCAGAGTGATAATGATGCAATATGAATATGAATGCGAATCAGTAATGCGTGATGTATGTATGTTTATGCTGACAAAACTGACATGACATACGGACTAATAGCTGAACACGACTGGATGCTCGGCCACTGCAGGGGATGAAAAGTACCATTGGTTCAAGATAGCAATTCTGCCTTGTTTAGGAGAGATAAACCCTCTGGGGAAAATCGTTGGTCGGGCTTAGGAGATAAGAACTCGGCCGGGGATGTCGGACGGAATATTCGCATCTGACATAGATGATCCTTCACTCAGTTGTACTGGCCTAGAAGGATCACTTTGATTCGGCACTTTGAGGTTCGATCACCCCTGAGAAGCGATCGATGTTCTTTCGATGTTCAACAGTCAAAAGAATTGCCATCTTTATTCTAAAAGCAGAAAAAAATTGACAAGTAAATTCATTTTTGTTTTATTTCAAGAATCGTTAATCATGTTAAAATGTCGTTCTGTAAAGCTAAAACAAATAATAATTACAAACAAGAGCACTAGGGCTCAAATTTTATTGATAGGATGGAAATCAGCCAAGCGCGTGATTCCATAGAGTATTTACAATGTTTAGAAAATGGTAATTTAAGGGAAAAGGGCTACATTGAAACATAACAACCGTTATCCTTCTACCAACTTTGAATTCTGGACATCCTGAGCTTCCGTCGAAGATGACCTTGATTGGAGTTTCTTCTGATGGATGGCACAACCGCTGCTGGGGGATTTGCCCCTTTGCCGGACGTAGTTACTTGCCATGAATCCCTAACTTTTTCCTGGATTGTACTTTGAGCTTTCCAATCCATCGGGATGATTTTTGATTATGTCTCTAATTTTTTCCTGGATCGCCCTTTTGGGTTTTCAATCCACCGAGACGTTTTTTTTTTGTATTTAGGCGAAGTATTTCTTGACTACGTCAACATTTGTGGGGTAGGAAAACTCTTCTCCATCCATGGTTGCGAGTCTCAAGGCGCCGCTTGAGAAAGCTTTCTTGACCACATAGGGACCATCATAATTCGGAGTCCATTTGCCCCGGGAATCAGTGAGAAAGGATTGTATCTTCTTGAGCACGAGGTCTCCTATTCTGAAGACACGGGGTCGAACCTTTTTGTGAAACGCTTTCTTCATTCTTTGCTGATACAACTGACCGTGGCACAGAGCCGTTATTCGCTTTTTTTCGATTAGATTCAGTTCGTCGTGCCGACTTTGGCACCATTCGGCCTCTATTAACTTAGCTTCCATCAATACCCGGATCGATGGGATCTCTACTTCTATGGGAAGCACTGCCTCCATGCCATATACTAGAGAGAAAGGGGTGTGAGGGCCATGGTCTTTCATCTATTTCGTTTTAATGATGTCAACAAATATACTAAGTATTAGATTGTAATTTGAGCGGTATCACTTCACTTGTTGGGCAAATTGCATCTAGTCTTTGTTGTTCATGTGTCTAGACATATATGACTTTGTCTTATCAATAAATATATGTGCATGATCATTATACTGGTGTCTAGTATGTTTGTATGGGTCTTGATCTGTTACAACGTGCAAAAAATTCATTTTATGTAAAAATGCAGGTTATGCGCTGACCTACCATATGCATAAGTCGACGCATGCTTACTGGTGCAAGACTTGTGAAATAATCGGGAAAGCGCATGATTCTGGGAATGCAAAAATTGCATTCATGCGTTGACGCATGATGCCTTTAGGTCGACGCATACTTATCAATTTTTCCCAGTATTTTCCACGGGTCAGCGCACGCCGACCCTCATTAAAGTATGAGTCGACCCATAACCTGCCTGAACTGATTTTTTTATCACTTAATTTTTTTTTCTGTTATAATTTTTAGTGGGTCAATTTATTCTCTATAAATAATTTGGTCATCTCTTTATCCAATACAACAAGAAATGTGAAAATAGATGCCATTTTTCTCTTTATCTTCATCTTCTTCATTGAGTAAACAAACAATCGCACATAATCATCTTTGTTTGTGTCGCCCATTGATTGAAGTGATAACGTTCAGAATTTAGTAAGTGCAAGATCTTCATTTTCTGGGTTGAGAGCTTGGTAGGTGTTTCTTGAATAAAACCAGTTGGTTTTGTCCTCCAAGAATCGAGTAGATTTTGGGGGTTTTTGCACAAACCGTTTCGTTCTACAGGGATTCAGCCGGGCGAAGGTAATCGAAGATTGGAGTAATCGTTCGGTTTAGTAGCTGTAATCGGAGGATCGTAGAAGAGAGGTTTGGGTTCGAATTTTTGGTAGATCGCAATTGATCGAGTGAAGGTAACTGAAGAACGGTGGTTTCTTTCGGTTTAGTAGCGTGGGACGGTAATTGGATCAACCATATTCGAAGCACTTGATTCATCTTGAATCAAGGGGAGAGAAGAGTCTGCATCAACGATCGAAGACGTTCGAGGGTTTGGATGTTCATTGTTCTTCTCTTGTAATAAACAATTTGCAACAGCTATATATATATATATATATATATATATATCTCAATTCCAATTGTGGAATTGGGGGTAGAGGTACCCAAAGCGAGGACGATTGGGGAACTGCCTAATTAAATCTCGTTTGTTCTCTCTTTTACATTTCAGTTTATTCGAATTTGTGAAGCGCAATTTATCAAAATTTCTATCGTAGTGTAATCTTGAGCTGAGAAACTGTTTTGTTAAATTGATATAATTCCTTGAATTGTATCTTAGAGCAGCTTTACATTACATTCCATAGAAATTCTGCACTTAGTGTGTTTACGCACACTAGGTGTTTGATAATTTGTTTCAAAGCAAAAATCGAACGCATTGCTTTTAATTGTTTATCATTTTTCCTCATTGGTTTGGATTCAACATCAAGCAAGCAATATTTTGTTGATTGCGTTTTTAAGTGTAGTAATCAAACTGAATTTTTCTCTTCCATACTCATTCTCAATATATTCGTGCATATTCGATCCTTTTAGTAGAAGGTTCGTGGTAGACGTATAATCCAGTGGTTGCTTCCGTTAAACATTTTAAAACTAAATTTTTGGTAACCTTTTACGTGTAAAACTCAAGGGATCTATTCAACCCCCTTCTAGATCCATAGCCATCATCTAACAAAGGGTTGCCCCTATTGAAGTGCGGACAAATGTGCGATAACCGTGAAGAGCAAAGGGTAGCATCTCGTGCTAGTCTTTGTAGGTTACAACCATCTTTTGAATGATCTTCTTAATGTTCTTGTTAGCCGCTTCTACCGCTCCATTCATCTTGGGTCGGTAGGGAGATGAGTTATAGTGTTCAATCTTGGACTCAGCGCATAACTCTTTCATCATCTTATTGTTCAAGTTAGATCCATTATCAGTAATGATCTGGCTTGGAACACCATAACGACAGATGAGATTGTTTTTGATAAATCGGATTACCACTTGTCGGGTTACATTAGCGTGTGACACTGCTTTGACCCACTTATTGAAGTAGTCAATGGCTACTAGGATGAACCGATGTTCGTTTGAAGCTTTGAGTTCGATCATGCCGATCATGTCGATTCCCCATATGGAAAAAGGCCACGGGAAAGAGAGAACTTTGAGATGCGTTGGCGGTACATGGATTTTGTCTGAGTATATTTGACACTTATGACACTTCCTCATGTACTTGTAGCAATCAGATTCCATTCCTGCTCTTAGAATTTTTCTCGGCATTGTGTGTCCGTTGCCATGAGTGCCAAAGGATCCTTCATGAATTTCTTTTATTAACATGTTTGCTTCTGGCCTGTCTACACATCGGAGCAAGACCATGTCGAAATTTCTCTTATAAAGTGTATCATCGCTCAGGAAGAAACTGCCAGCCAGCTTCTGAGGGTCTTTCTGTCTTTTCTGGATGCCCCAGGTGGGTACTCTTGTTTCTAAAGGAAGCATTTGATATCGTGATACCAAGGTTTGTCGTCTATGACTGTTTCAATTGTGAAGATGTAAGCGGGCCTTTCTAGGCACATTATGTCAATCTTAGGTATGTCATTCCATTGACCTACACTAATCATGGAAGAAAGAGTGGCTAATGCATCAGCTATGTGATTCTCTTTATGAGGGATGTGATGAAACTCAATTCTGTTGAAGAATGGTAACGACCTTCTCGCATAGTCTTTGTAAGGAATCAGTCCTGATTAGTATGTTTTCCAATCTCCTTTGATCTGATTGATAACCAGGGCTGAGTCGCCATATACATCCAAGTTCTTGATCCTTAAGTCGATCGCTTCTTCGAGACCCATGATACATGCTTCGTATTCGGCATCGTTGTTGGTACACTTGAATGTCAGTCTAGAAGTGAAAGAAATATGGGTACCCTGAGGTGTTATGATGATTGCTTCAATTCCGTTTCCATAATGATTGACAACTCCGTCAAAGATTAGTCCCCATTGGGAACCTGGTTCTGGCCCTTCATTGGGTAGCGGTTCATCGCAATCTTTCATTTTCAAGTACATGACATCTTCGTCTGGGAAGTCAAATTCGACTGATTCCTGATCGTCAATCGGTTGATGAGCCAAATGATCGGCTAAAACACTTCCTTTGACGGCTTTCTGAGTATGGTACTCGATGTCGTATTCTGATAACAACATTTGCCAACGGGTTATCCTTCCCGTGAGAGCAGGTTTTTCAAAGACATACTTGATTGGATCCATTTCGGAGATTAACCAAGTAGTGTGACAAATCATATACTGGCGAAGACGTTTAGATGCCCAAGCTAAAGCGCAACAAGTTTTCTCAAGCATAGTGTATCGAGTCTCGTAGTGGGTAAACTTCTTGCTCAAATAGTAAATGGCAGACTCTTTCCTTTTTGTTTCGTCTTGTTGGCCGAGTACACAACCCATTGAGTCTTCCAAGACTGTTAAGTACATGATCAGTGGTCTTCCTTCCACTAGAGATGATAGAATCAGTGGATTCAACAGATATTCCTTGATACTGTCGAAGGCGGTTTGGCAGTCTTCTGTCCGAATGCAGTCCTGATTCTTTTTGAGTAATTTGAAGATCGGCGCGCATGTCGCGGTCATGAGGAATATAAATCTGGAAATGTAATTCAGACATCCCAGGAACCCTATGACTTGTTTTTCAGTCTTTGGAGAAGGCATTTCTTGAATGGCCTTGACCTTGTCAGGATCAACCTCAATTCCTTTCTGGCTGACGATGAACCCTAAAAGTTTCCCTGAGCGGACACCGAAGGTGCACTTATTGGGATTCAAGTGGAGATTGTACTTTCTCAGATGCTCGAATAGCTTTGACAGGTGGGTCACATGCTCGTCTTATGTTTTAGATTTGGCAATCATATCATCGACACACTTCTATTTCTTTGTGTATCATGTCATGAAACAGAGTAGTCATGGCCCTTTGATAGGTTTCCCCGGCGTTCTTCAAACCGAATGGAATTACCTTGTAGCAAAAAGTACCCCATGGGGTGATGAAGGAAGTTTTATCCATGTCTTTCGGCGCCATTTTGATTTGATTATAGCCCGAGAATCCATCCATGAAGGAGAATACTTTGAAATTTGCTGTACTATCTACCAGCATGTCAATGTGCGGTAAGGGAAAGTCATCCTTCAGACTGGCTTTGTTCAGATCCCTGTAGTCTACACATATTCTGACCTTTTCGTCCTTTTTTGGAACTGGTACTATGTTGGCTAGCCATTGAGGATATTCTGATGTGGCGAGGAAACCCGCGTCAATCTGTTTCTGTACTTCCTCTTTGATTTTGATGGCCATGTCTGGATGAGTCCGTCTTAGTCTTTGTTTTACTGGTGGATATTCTGATCTTAATGGTAAATGGTGTTCCACGATGCTGGTATCCAACCCTGGCATATCCTGATAGGACCAAGCGAATACATCAGGAAACTCTGTGAGAAGCTTTATCAAACTTTCTTTGATAGTTGGACTGAGCAATGCTCCAATCTTGACTTCTTTTCTCTCTTCTTCTGACCCTAAGTTGAGCGTTTCCAACGGCTCTTTGTGAGGTTCAATGGACCTTTCCTCTTGTCTGAACAATCGGGAGATCTCTTCTGGAATTTCTTCGTCATTTTCTTCTTCAGCCTCAAATACCGGGAATTCAAAGTTGGGAGAAGACATTGGATCGTATGTTTCAATGGGGTTTAAAACAAGCAATCTGCATGACGTAATGCTTTGTTTTAGAAGAGATAGGGAGAATGCAAGAGTGTGTGCAGTGTATTTTCTGAATACTGCTTGTTTTTATTATTTGAGTTGTTTTTAGGATTACCATTTTCTGAAAAAACGAAAAGAGAAAACAACAATAAATGCGGAAATTACAGAACGACGTTATTTTATTTATGATCTTGTCGATTCTTGAAACTACAACCCTATAAAACAAAACTCAGTCGCTTTGGGCAAAGCGAAGAGAGACATTTACAGAAAGTGAGCCCTATCAAAACATCCGTTTCACCTGGGCGAGGTGAAAGGTTTAGCTAAAGACGGCAATTAGTTAGATTTATGAACAACTTTCGGAACTTTGACTGTAACCCATTGGCGGCGAACTCCTCGGTGAATTACAAAGTCTAGTACCTTCTTTCTTGGCTTGTCTTCAGAAATAACGCTGATTTCTGGTGGAGCAGGATCGTTGGAATCTGTCTCCCAGGCAGAGTTGTCGTAGGAGGATTCTTCAGCCGTATCTTGTATAGTGTTTGCGCTCTCAGGCAGATCTCCCCATCCAGTTGACTGGATGTCTTCGAGCTTGATACGAGAGCTTTTAGGAGTGGTGTACTTGACCATGAAGTCGTATTTACCACTCGGTTGCCCTAAGGTGTCCCACACTTCTTTGGAACTGGAGGAGTCATCCCTTTCGATGATGTTGACCTTGGGAAAAGCATAGTTAATGAACTCTTGTCCTGCGATCTTTGCAAATTCATCATTGTATTGGATATCTTCAGAATGCCCGGAGTAAGGATCCCATGACTGGGTGGGGACACAGGTATTCTTTTCAATGATGCTCATTGGATATGCATCGTTCGACTGACTCTCTTGCCCTGAGTCTCCTGGGTACAGCTGCCACATCGGCAGGCCATCCATTGGGCCATAATAGTCGTGGTTAAAGTTGTCTTTCATCAGAGTGTCCTCCTCTAATGAGTTTGGTGGAGCACGACATCCTTTCGGATCACAATCTCCGTATATCATCTTGACATTTGACCTTGGTGTATATCTCGGACTCTGTGCGGGAAATCAAAATGGCGTAGGAACCTCTCCTGAGACATATAACCGTCCTCATTAAGATAGGATTTCCATTCTTCATCTATGTCAGAGGAATCACCCTCATTGATGGTATGGACTTCTTGAGACATTGGGTGAAGGAAACTCCACTGTGGAAGAAGTTCTAAATGGGATGAAGACTTTCATTGCTAGCAGCATTCTAGGTACAAGCTGAGGAAAAACCAAGACCTTTCTTTGTCTTGTTGTCGGTACGAATGACAAGCTATCCCCATCCTTTTGCATTGTTACTTTTGATCGCTTCGAGAGCATTTTTGTATGAGGACATCGACGTTCCTCTTTCTGATTGGTTGTTATTGCTCACTGAAAGTGCTTGGAACTGAGTTCTAACAACCTCCTCCAGTTCTACATGACTGGATGACGATAAGTTACTCACGATCATGGCTTGCTCTCCGCAGACTGTGACGAGTTGGTCATTTTAACGAACTTCAGCTTCTGGTGAAGTGTCGAAGTGACTGCCCCAGCCTCGTGTATCCAAGGTCTTCCTAACAAACAGTTGTATACTTCCTGAATGTCCATGACCTGGAAAGTGACTTGGAAATTGTGAGGACCAATAGTTATGGGAAGATCGACTTCGCCGATAACCATTTTCCAGGATCCGTCAAATGCTTTGACGATGACCTCACTGCCTCTCACCGGAGATCCTTGAAATGATAGTCGCATTAGAGTAGACTTAGGCATAACATTCAGAGTTGATCCAGTATCTACCAGTACGCTGGCTAAAGCATCGTCCTGGCAGTTGATTGTAATATTGAGTGCCATATTATGATTCTGGCCCTCTTTCGGCAGTTCCTCATCACTAAATCCCAAGTTGTTGCAAGAAGTGATGTTGGAGATGATTCTATCAAATTGTCTTATTGTTACATTCTGTTCCACAAAGCCCTGCTCTAAGACTTTCTGTAAAGCTTCCCTGTGAGCCTCGGAACTGAGTAAAAGAGATAGCACAGAGATTTTTCAAGGAGTTTGCAACAGTTGATCAACAATGTTGTATTCACTCTTTTGGATGAGCTTCAGCATCTCATCATTGTTCTTTGAAAGGTCGGGATCACGGGATTGACTGACTGGTTGATCAAGAACTTCTGTTTGAGGTTCCTTTTCTCTGGGTTCTCTAACTCCTCGGTTGAAGATCCGACTGTTCCGTGTTACTCGACTGATGTCTGCAATATTCACGACGGAGGGCGATGGAGTTTCCTTTCCATTTTTAATTGTTGTTGCACCGTATTTGTAAGGGATAACTTTATCAGACTTGTACGGTACTGGTCCCGGCAGATAGATAACTACGGGAGCCTTTTGATTTTTCTGACCATCGTAACCTGCCTCAATTGGTTCGAGGTTGAGAATCCTTCCACCATCAAGAGGAACACTTGATTCATGGAGTAGAGGGAATATGGCACACACATCTTTGGCCATTTATCGCTTAGGGATTAAGACAACATCTTTGCCCTGATTAGGATGATAGTCTGACGTTGAACTAGAGCTCGACCATGGTTGAATCTCGTTGTGGTCCAACTGAATTTGAAGGGCTGCTCGCACGAGGTAGCATCCTTGATTATTTTATGAGCAAACTCTGCAGCGCTCATAGTTGTGTGGTGGCACCCGGCCACGCACGCTTTGTATGCAGTGTAACCTCACTAGGTCTGTTTCCATTGATCGAACATCCTGGATTTGATGCCTAGTAGGGTTCCCGTTAATCATACTGACTTGTTGTGTGTCTTCGTCTAGATAGATCGGATGCCACCAGTGGTTTAATAAGTGTTGAAGTGTCCTCTGAACGAGTGCACATCCTTGGTCATTCCCACGACACACTTTACAGTTTTGATAATCGTGTGAAGTCAGAAAACCGAGCTGGACTTGTGTAGCGTGTAATTCCACCAAGCTGGTATTCATCAAGCGAATATCAAAGATTTGAATAAGATTCACTTGGTACTGACTTCTATCAGGGTAATACTGAATCCACCCAAAATCCATCTGACACTAGAGGGCCTCTTGTACAAAAGAGCACCCCTGATTGTTTATCGAGCAGATCAGACAGGAATCGTAATCGTGCCGTGGCAGATTATGATGTTGGCTTTGCCTTGAGTGCATTGCCACCAAGTTGACATTCATTGCACAGATGTCGTGGTTCTGAATGATGTTGGAATTTGTATAAGTCATGTTGACTTCATGAATTCAGTGATCTTGGATCCATCTGAGATCCATCTGTTTTTAGAGCAGATATCACACTGGTGATAGTTATGAGACGGTACATGACCATACCCACTTTGTCTGTAATGCATCTTGACCAGGTTGGTTCCCAATAAGAGTACATCATGAATTTGATAACAGTGTTTAGGCTCTTCTTCTATCAAATTTACCGCATCTTTCTCGTGTTGAGGCAACGGGTTTGTCTGAACGTTTGGATTTGTATCCTTGAAGGATAAGACCCAGTTCCTAACAAGCTTCTACACATCAGATTTGAAGCTGAGACAGTTTTCTATGTTATGCCCTGGTCCTCCTTGATGGTAAGGGCAAGTCTGATCCACTTTAAACCAAAAAGGCGGCTTCTCCGGTACTGTAAGAGGAGACCTAGTTTGGACGTGCCCCTTGAACAGTAGTAGTGGAAACAGTTCTGCGTACAACATTGGTATAGGGTCAAACCCTGGCGGTCTCGTTGTACGGTTGTTGTTGTACTGAGGAGGAGCCTGCTGAATAGGCTGTTGTTTCCTTTGCTTATATTGTTGTTGATTCGGTTAGCTCTTAGCAACCTGAGGTTGATACGTAGGAACATGCGCAAGGTTGATAGCAGGAGTTACAACTGCTACTGGTTGGTACCGTCATCTTTGCTTTTCGAGAGAGATATTACCAATAGCTTGCTCTTTTTTCTTAGGGAGAGCACTACCGTATCTTTTGCTACTGCTTGATGATCCTGCGTCTTTAACTACACGTCCTTCTCGGACTGCTTCTTCCAAACGAACTCCCATGCCCACCATCTCAGTGAAGTCGCTGGGTGCACTGGCAACCATTCTGTCGTAGTAAAATGAGCTCAAGGTTTTCAAGAAGATCTTTGTCATCTCTTTTTCCTCAAGAGGTGGAAAAATCTAGGCAGAAATTTCACGCCATCTTTGAGCATATTCCTTAAAGGTTTCCTTGTCCTTCTGCGACATGGCTCTGAGTTGATCTCTGTCTGGTGCCATGTCCAGGTTATACTTATACTGCTGAACAAAGACAGCACCAAGATCTCTGATAGTGGCAATCTTAGTGAGGCTTAAACCCATGTACCATTTGAGTGCGGCACCGGTTAAACTATCTTGGAAATAGTGGATCAGTAGCTGTTGGTTCTTTGTCTGAGTTGACATCCTCCGAGCGTTCATCACCAAGTGACTTTGAGGGCAAGAGTTACCCTTGTACTTTTCAAATTCGGGCACCCTGAATTTGTGCGGAACCTTCACATTGGGGACCAAACAAAGGTCTGCGACGTCCTTTCCAAATAGATCCTTACCGAGAATGGCTTGCAGTTCCTTCTGCATCTCCAGGAATTGCTCGTGGAACTCATTTATTCTGTCGTACATACTTTCATTTCCACCGGAAGGTATGTGTGGAATCTGTCCTTCTGGGACAGTGTGTACCACGGGTGGTGGTATAGTCATTACGGCCGTGATTCTTGGTGCCTCCCAAAGTTTGTAACCTTCAGGAGTTGCTATCATGCCCCTGGCATCTTTGCTTTCCCGAAGTTTGTAACCTTTAGGCCCAGCGACTCCTGCTGCAGTTTCCGGATCTTCCGTGATCGGCGGAATACATCCTTCCGGGATATAGTTGATAGGCATGCCCTAGGGACGATCTTTAGGCATGTTATACCGAGGATCATACTTTTCCACTATGGGCGTCAATGTGATCTCTGAGATCACAGTCCTTTGTTGTTGCATTTGAGCTGCGGCCAGAGCTTGCATGTCATTGTGAAGCTTTCTCAGATCTTCTTTTAGTGTGTCGATCTCTTCCCTCAACTCTCTGTTCTCTTCCTCGAGATCATCCATTTTCTTTTGTCGATTGGCCCAAGTATTGTACGAATGAGACAGTTTGACTCTCTAGAATCGAGACACAAACGTGAGATTCGCAGGCAAGAAGAATACGTTATGTGAGAATGATGAATGATATGCAATGATTTATATTAATTATTTTTTGTTTAATCAAAAGAAACATCAATAATTGGATTGCAAATATCAAACAGTGGGGAAACCCCATTTTATTGAATTCAAAGATCGCGAAAATGGAAATACAGTAATTCACAAAGTGCTGTAAAAGGAAATGTCTAAGCTTATGGATCCTGAGTCCTCTCTGAGGAGGGCTCAGGTATTGGTTCTGGTACTTTCCTCTTCTTTGACCAGTGCTCTTGAGCCATTGTCGGGTTGTCATTCCTTTGCCAAGTGAAAGGAGCGAGCAAATTCCTTTGGTCTACTTGACTTTCTATAGTATGTTGCTCTAAAATCTCGATCAGAGCATCTTTTTCTTTTAACAGTTGATGTATTTTGTTACACTCCACACTGAGAATACGATATTTGTTCTTCCAAGACTTCTTCTCCTGTTGAACTTTGTTGAGAGTAACCTGAAGTTTTTCCGTATCAGACATAAAATAAAGTACAAATTCCTTTAACGGAAGAACTTCTTGACGAGGGTAAGGTATCCTCAGCTTGAGAGTTCTAGTTTGTACCCAGTGGAGATAAGGTTCCACAGAGATGCAGTCTGGTTTTCCTAGAGATTCTCTTCCTTTCCTGTGAACATGTTTCCAGGCATGCACTATTTCTGTCTTTAGTGCCTTGTCATTTTCTCCTTCCTTGAAGAAAAGACCTTCCAGATGAACATTACGCGGGACATGTCTCATCGGGTATCCAAATTGACGACGAACTAAAACTGGATGATAATTGATTCCTCCTTTAATTCCTATGAGGGGTACATTAGGGAAGTTTCCACAACGGTTGTCAGAGTTGGTAAGATACATGATTCTCTACGACCAACGCAAAGTACTCTTATGATCCCAAAATGCAGCAAACTCGGGTAAATGGGAAGTGAACCATTCGTATAGCAGGGGTACACAACATATGATCATTCCTTTGCTGTACAAATTCCTTAAGTGTACAAAATGATAAGCATCTGCGAGCAAGGTCGGTACAGGGTTTCCAATCAAAAAAATATTAAAGGCATTGATATCAACGAAGTCATCAATGTTTAGAAACAGAAATAACCCGTAGGCGAGTAAAACAAAGACGCTCTCGAAAGCAGTCACTCCCTGTAAGATTACTCGTGTATTGCCATCACTTATCTTAGGTGTCACTCAAACTTTACGGATGCGGCATCACCCGCAGTCCCATTAGCAGAAAAATAAACACAGATATCAATTAGGAAAAGCAATATATATATATTTATTCCTAAAATTGACATCCTAGACCTCTTAAGAGCTATAATCCTAGTCCTATACAGACAATGACTCCCCAGCAGAGTCGCCATTTTACTGTAGCGAGCGATTTTTGTCGGTGACGCGACCAGCTTATCGCTGGGTTTTGGGTTTTCTCCCCACAATGAGGAGGGGGTGCTACTTTCTGATTTCTTATTTATCCCATGAAGCTGAAAGGGAAAGGGAAGCTGTCTAAAACTAACCATGCACGCGAATGTTTAACTGAACAAACACTGAAGAGAGATTGGGGGTCCGGGGTCAGGTTATATAATGGGGAGTTGTCAATTGCCCATCCTATATGTGGTTATCCACAGGATATTAGCTTTAGGTTTCGCTTTGTACTTAATAGTGTTTATCCGTTAATGGGTTGGGAAAGTTTCTTGGGAAGTGTGAGTGAGTGAGTTTTTGTTGATGTACGGGTTTTCCCGATGTTTTTGGTAAGGTACTAGACCTAAGTTTTGAATGATGTGTGAAGGTACTGGACCTAGAGTTTTTGTTTAGTATGCTTGCTAAGATTTCGCAATCTTATGCCTACGTATTCCCGTTTAAATGAAACAGGGAAATCAGAGCAATCGTAGTTCCTCCTATTCTATGGGAGGAAAAAAATGTTTTGGTGTCTTGTGCAAAGCCCAAGATTGATGCTAAAAGGTTATTTGTGTCTTGTTCAAAGCCCAAGATTGAAGCTAAAGGTTTGACTGAGAGAGAACTTGTCATCTCTAAAGAGGGATTATTGATTTTTGTGTGCCTTGATCAAAGCCCAAGGTTGAAGCTTAGAGATTGATTGACTCCACTAGGGAAGTCTTTATACAAAGCCTAAGAGGAGGCTGGTTAACTCACTCAACAAGAGAGTGTTTATGTGTCTTGTACGAGGCCTAAGATTGAGGCAAAAAAAGAGACTGACTCTTTGGGATATCATTATACAAAGTCTAAGAGGGGGCTAAAAGTTCGACTCTGCAGGAGAGTATTATCTGTCTTGTACAAAGCCCAAGATTGCGGCTAAAAGGGATTTTGACTCTGCCGGGGAGGTTCGTATGTGTCTTGTACAAAGCCCAAGATTGAGGCTGAAATGGGAAATTTAACTGACTCTAGTGAGGATATTTTCATGTGTCTTGTACAAAGCCCAAGATTGAGGCTGAAATGAGTTTGACTCTGCTTGGGAAATCATTCCTCGAAGCCTAAACGAAGGCTGGGAGGAAATGGCTCTGCTAGGGAAGATATCTGTCCCAAGTTTAAGAGATGGAGATTTATGTCTTGTACAAAGCCCAAGATTGAGGCTAAAAGGGTTTGACTCAATGAGAGAGTGCTTTTATCTGTCCTGTACAAAGCCCAGGATTGTGGCTGAACAAGCTGGAGAAATCATCATACCTAAAAGGCATTTGACTTCTGCTAGGGGAAATCCATATACCTGGCCTGCAAGGAGGCTGGAAAAGATTGACTCAACAAGAGAGTGACTTTATTTGTCTTGTACAAAGCCCAAGATTGAGGCTAAAAGGGAAATTTGACTGACTCAATTGAGGATATTTTTTATGTGTCTTGTACAAAGCCTAGGATGGAGGCTGAAATGAGTTTGACTCTGCGGGAGAGTATTACCTGTCTTGTACAAAGCCCAAGATTTGAGGCTGAAAAAGTTTGACTCTGCTTGGGAAATCATTCCTCGAAGCGTAAAAGAAAGCTAGGAAAAAATGACTTCGCTGGGGAAGATATCTGTCCCAAGCTTAAGAGATGGAAATCTATGTCTTGTACAAAGCCCAAGATTGAGGCTAAAAGGGTTTGACTCAACAAGAGAGTACTTTTATCTGACTTGTACAAAGCCCATGATTGAGACTGAAAAGGTTGACTCTACAAGAGAGTGCTAAAAGGTGATTGACTCAACAAGAGAGTCTGAAAAGTGATTGACTCAACAAGAGAGTCTGAAAAGGTGATTGACTTAACAAGAGAGTCTGAAAAGGTTAGCTCCACTAGGGAGAATCATTGTACAAAGCCCAAGAGGAGGCTGACTTTTTACCGGGGATAATTGAGATTGATGCATCCGCAAGTGCACGGAAATATCGAAGTAATATAAAAGATTGTCGAACCCACAGAGACCAATGTCAACCTACCGTAATCTATCGTTACTTTGTAAAGCTAAGGCTAATGATAATTGATAAAAGGGAAACTAAGACTAGAACTAAAATAAAACTAAGAAAATTTGTTAATAAAGAGAGGCCGGAATATGGATTCCGCGTTCCTAAAGGACTTTGTAGAATTCGGGTACTAATTACGACTATAACTTAGTTCTGTAGAATATACCAACTTAAAGACTTCGCCTCACGCTCTCGCGGTATTAACTAAAGTCATGTTCCCTAATCCCAAGATTTTGCTCTCGCTCGCCCGGTAACTAGGAAATATATTTTGAAAGCCAATAATATCCTAAACGTATCTAAAGCGCTCTCGCTGTATTTAGATATGTTGCCTAATTTCCACTATCCGGTTCGACCCCCAAGCTCTCGCAATGCCGGCTCTAACCTTAATTAATTTCTCACTCTCGTGACAAAATCGTGTTAAATAACCTCTCACTCTCGTGACAAAGCTACTTAAATTTGACTTGGAAATTAAAACCAAAACAAAATTTTAATCATAAGTTCGCACCTATTATTTCCTACCGAGTCCCGCCGGTAACGACGATCCTCATACGCCGGACTCTAAACTATTTAGCCAAACATGGAATTAATTAAAAGCGCATAAATCATTACGGTTATGATAAAGAATGACATAATAATTAAATTTGGCAAATAAAGCAATTATAAGAAATGATGCAATAAAAAGAAACCTGTAAAGAAACTGGAATTAACTTTGAAAATGGCGGTAAGCTTTGATCCAAGCGTTACAAGTTATAGGCCTAAATACTAATGGTGTAGTAGTTCCTCGATGTGAGAGAACTACCACTTTTACAATGGTAATTTCTGCCTAAATCTATGAACAGCGCTTTCGCGCACAAAACTTCCATTCCTTGAAACTAAATGATAGGTCCTATATATAGTGATAACAGGTTGGAAGTTACTTAAGAATTCATGTGAAAAATAGTGGAGATAATGGGAAGTTGGAGAAGTAGTGGAGAGAATGGGAAGTTGGAGAAGCTGTGTTTGAGAGAATGTAGGAGAAAATGCTGATCGTGCGTGTGCATTGGTCTTCTTTGTCCACGTCTGCGTTTCTGAACATAATAACCACTTTGTGCGTGTGACGGTCGTGGTGAGTGTGTGACGGGCGTGGCAGCCTTTGGAAGCGTGACGGTCGTGGTGGTTGTGTGACGGTCGTCAGACACACCACTTTCCATTTTCTGTTTTTTTCTTAGTCATTTCTTCCTGTTTTCTTCTCATTTCTTCATGTTTTTCTACTTTGCTCCTTTTTAGCTTGCACAATGAAATAGCTGCGAAAACACTAGAATACTCGCGGAATAATCGGAACTTAAGCTGAAATAACGTAATTATTAGTCATAAATCAAGGCAAATATATGATACATTTTTGTGTTATCAACACCCCCACACTTAAACCTTTGCTTGTCCTCAAGCAAAACATGACTCGTAAGACAAATAGTGCATACAGATACTCATCCTAGGATACCAACTATACTTTGGTTAAGTTTGTGTCGATAGGTACTTGCTCACACACTAAGGATATCGTAACAACACAATTCCGCTTTTGCGGTCATCAACCTCCACCCTATACAAACCAATCCGAATCATGTCATTATACCTAAGCCTAACTCACTCATCCTTCTTTTATCCCTTTTCATTCTGGCACAATCACATTAAGCCCGTTATCCTTTCACACTCATGGTAGGATGGCCTGTTAGCGACTATGATCTCATTATTATCATTTTTGTTTTCTTTCTTTTGGCACATTGCCTTAAATATCACTAAAGAAGTTTCCACCGTTGGGCTAAATGATCGGGTGAGGATCACCTAACTTAGAAGGAGCATTCATTTTTTCTTTTCTTAATTTTCCTTTTAAGCCTGAGATCATACACTTATTTGCATCGGCTTCCTACTTAGTGCGTGCTTAGGATGGTGCTGACTGCTAAATAAACTACTTAGGGACTACTAAGGGGGTGAGAACTTAAGGCTATGGCATAACAAGTATTCAAATTGATTTCCATAATTTAGAGGCTCACGGTGTTAAGACGATACCGATCTTGCAGAATTTTCCCAAGTCTCACAGTCTAACCTCAATTTCGTCTGTAACCTAAGATTTTCAAAAGAAACACTATTTTTAGCTCAAAAATTTTCAAAATATTTTGTGTGGCTCAAGGGAATGGGGAAATCGATAGACAACATAAAATCACCATAAAGACTCGACAGCACATGCACAGACGGACGAAACATTTAAAACAGAAAAAATTTTAAAATCATGCTGGAAAACAATAAATCTAACTAGAAAGTGGTAAAATGAAAGAAATAAAGTTCCTCCCCTACACTTAAACCAAACATTGTCCTCAATGTTTTGATAAATGGTGAAAAAGGAAAGATAGAACCTGTATGAATGCCATTGCGTGCTACCACGGCCAAATTCGCGTTGATTCTTCCCTTGTTATCCCTGTCTTCGCTGGCCACTTCTACTGCGGCGTCTTGTACTACGAGTTATCTGAATTTGCTGAAACTTCATTTTCTTGAAGCCGCTCATTATATTGGCTATTTCCGAAGGAAGTATCTGCAAAAATTGTTAGAAAAATAAGGTGCGGTGTGTGCAGGTGGAACCTGACCATGCGAAAGGACAAGGAGGAGGTGAGTTACGAACTAGAGAGATATGCTCTCTCATATCATACTCATCATTGGCGTCACCACCAGCAGCGACATTTGTAGGAATGTGCGTGGACACCAACTCATCTTAAGGGATCATCATCTAGAGATCTTTCGCCTAAATGCAGCTGAGATGTGACAAGCGATATGATTCTTTATTTTCTGCAAACACAAACAATAAAAGTAGAACATTAAATTAAAAGCTCGTGGGTTGCCACCCACGCAGGGCTTTGTTTAACGTCGATAGCTCGATGGTTATGAGTGTTAATCTTCGGTTTCCAAGGCCATTTATCAAGCCATCTCACATATCCCTCACCTTCTCTTTTCTTCCTTCTGTGGGGTGGTTCATTCTTTTGAACTCGTGGTGGTGGTTCTGGATCTATCCTAAGTATTAGTTTTTCAAGTTTGGGCTTAGTTATTTCATCCATCACCTCAAAGTTTAACCTTACCCTCTTAGCAGTAATGATATCCCTAGTTTCATGGTCCTCGAATTTTCTCTTTTTATACAGGACCTCAGACAAAGGTGCATCGGTGTTGGTATTTCCAATACCTCCGCATACGTTTTAGATTGGGATCCTACCTTAGCTTCCACAAACCTTTGCGGGAAAGGAATCGGTGGGGTATACGCATGAGGAAAAGCCTTAGGTGCTACTTTCTCTACCTCTTTGACGACCTCCCTTTCAGGTGGTCCCAGTAAAATTTTATCAATCTCTACTTCTTCCTTACCAGAACCCTCCTCAACCTCAATATCACTCTCCTCAACCTCTTTATCACCCTCCTTAGGATCTTTGGTTTTTGTTTCACTACAGGTCACTACAACATCCACATGCTCCTCAGGGTAGGGGCCTATAGGTGTCTGTGCAAGCAGGGAGATTTGAGTCTCTAATGCCTCAGTGTGTGTCGCGAGGGACTCAACCATAGTGTTTATCTGCCTAAGGGTTTCGTACGTATCGAGATGTTGTCTTCTAAGCTCTTCATTATGGAGAGTTTGGGTCTCCACAAAGTGCTCCATCATGGATTCTAACCTTGAATTAGTTGTTATTTCAATGAAATCCTCCATTAATCTTTCGAGGTTGGAACTGACAGATTCTTGCGGTTCCTCAAAATAATGGGAGTGGTAATCATAGGAAAAACTTGGTTGCGGTTCCTCAAAATATTGAGATTCTTGCGGCTGGTAATAGAAAAAATTTGGGTACGGATCCTCAAAATTTTGGGAGTGGGTCAGTGTCGCATTGAAATCCTGCATTAATATTTCTAGGTTGGAATTATGAGATTCTTGCGGCTCCTCAAAATGTTTGGATTGGTAGTTGCAGAGGAAATTTGGGTGAGAATGAGTTAGTGATGCATTGAAATTCTCCATTTGTATTTCAAGTTTGGAATTATGGGATTCTTGCGATTCCTCGAAATACTGGGAGTGGTGATTGTAGAAAAAAATTGGGTGATACATAGTAATGAGTGCCTTAGTCTATACGGTGCAACAACGGAATAACAATATTGACTGTTGGTCCCCGGCAACGGCGCCAAAAACTTGATGCGTCCGCAAGTGCACGGAAATATCGAAGTAATATAAATGATTGTCGAACCCACAGAGACCAATGTCAACCTACCGTAATCTATCGTTACTTTGTAAAGCTAAGGCTAATGATAATTGATAAAAGGGAAACTAAGACTAGAACTAAAATAAAACTAAGAAAATTTGATAATAAAGAGAGGGCAGAATATGGATTCCGCGTTCCTAAAGGACTTTGTAGAATTCGGGTACTAATTACGACTATAACTTAGTTCCGTAGAATATACCAACTTAAAGACTTCGCCTCACGCTCTCGCGGTATTAAGTAAAGTCATGTTCCCTAATCCCAAGATGTTGCTCTCGCTCGCCCGGTAACTAGGAAATATATTTTGAAATTCAATAATATCCTAAACGTATCTAAAGCGCTCTCGCTGTATTTAGATATGTTGCCTAATTTCCACTATCCGGTTCGACCCCCACGCTCTCGCAGTGCCGACTCTAACCTTAATTAATTTCTCACTCTCGTGACAAAATCGTGTTAAATAACCTCTCACTCTCGTGACAAAGCTACTTAAATTTGACTTGGAAATTAAAACCAAAACAGAATTTTAATCATAAGTTTGCACCTATTATTTCCTACCGAGTCCCGCCGGGTAACGACGGTCCTCATACGCCGGACTCTAAACTATTTAGCCAAACATAGAATTAATTAAAAACACATAAATCATTACGGTTACGATAAAGAACGACATAATAATTAAATTTGGCAAATAAAGCAATTATAATAAATGATGCGATAAAAAGAAACCTGTAAAGAAACTGGAATTACCTTTGAAAATGGCGGCAAGCTTTGATCCAAGCGTTACAAGTTATAGGCCTAAATACTAATGGTGTAGTAGTCCTCGATGTGAGAGAACTACCACTTTTACAATGATAATTTCTGCCTAAATCTATGAACAGTGCTTTCGCGCACAAAACTTCCGTTCCATGAAACTAAATGATAGGTCCTATATATAGTGATAACAGGTTGGAAGTTACTTAAGAATTCATGTGAACAATAGTGGAGATAATGGGAAGTTGGAGAAGTAGTGGAGAGAATGGGAAGTTGGAGAAGCTGTGTTTGAGAGAATGTAGGAGAAAATGCTGATCGTGCGTGTGCATTGGTCTTCTTTGTCCACGTCTGCGTTTCTGAACATAATAACCACTTTGTGCGTGTGACGGTCGTGGTGAGTGTGTGACGGGCGTGGCAGCCTTTGGAAGCGTGAAGGTCGTGGTGGTTGTGTGACGGTCGTCACACACACCACTTTCCATTTTCTGTTTTTTTCTTAGTTATTTCTTCCTGTTTTCTTCTCATTTCTTCATGTTTTTCTACTTTGCCCCTTTTTAGCTTGGACAATGAAATAGCTGCGAAAACACTAGAATACTCGCGGAATAATTAGAAATTAAGCTGAAATAACGTAATTATTAGTCGTAAATCAAGGCAAATATATGATACATTTTCATGTTATCAGAGATCCCGAGGCAGGTCCAAATGGGGAATTAACTCTTGCTGAGGGTTTCAGAAGAGTTGAGATATCAGATACCTTGAGGTTCGGATTTAGGATTTTTAGGGGAGAGATAGGGTATTAGAACCCACGGGTTTTAACTCAGCTAGACTGTCCAAGTCTACTGGTGTGGAAGAGTTTTATCTTTTATATGATGCCCAAGAGGAGGCAAGTATTCACCGAGAAAAGTTCAAGAAATGCTATTCACTAAAAATAAATCATTTAGTGAAAGTTCTGTGATTTGAAGAAACTCAAGAGATGTTATTCACCGAGAATAGATCAACTCCGGGGAGTAGAATTTCTTTGACAATTTCTAGGGGTGACAGCCTGAGAAAAGGTTCACGAAGAATACTGCCTTTCTCTTTGTTCCGTATTGTTTAAGCCCAAGAGAAGGCAAGACTATATTTGGAAATCCTATGGGGATCTAGTTTTGACGGTATTCAAGAGTGACCAACATGGCTTTACCTAGTTCTAGACCTAGTTGTCGGGGAAAACTCTAAATACTAGTATATATACAGTTGATATATGACGAGTATTTAAAAGGATATGAAAGAAGACTAACCGTGCGCAGCTTCCCACAATACAGTTATATATATATATATATATATATATATATATATATATATATATATATATATATATATGAAAGCGAGTAAATGAAAGCTATTAAAACTTACAGGTGAGCAAGCTTCCATGCTATATCGTTAGTTGTTCAAAGAAATTAAAGAAAGTTTTGATAACAACAGGTATATTGAATCTAAATCAAAGGGAAATTGTTTTGAAAAGATTGTGGGACTTATACTCAAGGAGAAGCCTAAGTTTTAACAGTGATCGCACCGTTGTTCTGAAGATCGCATCAGGACTTATACAACGACTGAGGCCCAAAGAGGTTTACTTACAAAAGGGATGGGTCTTATAATTCAAGGATAGACCCAAAGATTTATTTTTGTACAAGTGATGGGGCTTACAACTCAAGGAAAAGCCCAAAAAGAAAAGAAATGGGACTTACAACACAAGGGTAGGCCTAAATGATTTTGTGAAAAAGGCGACGATCGCGGCGAACTTTTGAAAATATACAGAGGGACTTATACAATGTGTGAGGCCTAAAAATGTCTATTTACAAAGGGGTTGGGTCTTACACTCTATTAGAGGCCCATGAGTGTTTGAAAAAGATTGATGAGGGTGGAATCAATCAAAACCCTAATTTTGTTAAAAAAATGGAACTCATTTTGATTACAAATTAATAAAATCATTGAAAACATGTGAGAAATGTGTTGTGATTTTGGCTCAATGTTTCAAAAATAATGTTTTTATCCACAAAATGATTGAAAGCCATTCAAGTTTGGAAAATCAAGAGAAAGAAAAATTTTAAAATGTAAAAAAACAAATAAAAATTAATTCTTTGCAAAAATATCAAATATATGAAATAAATAATATTTTTGGGAAATTTTTGTAAAATAAAATATTTTAACATTTTTGTGAATTAAAAAAAAAAGAATCAACTCAAAATCATTAAAATTCAGAGAGAAATTAATGTTTGAATCAATTAAACAAAATCATAAAAATTCAAAAATTCAAAAGTTTGAAAAAGGGGCCCAAGAACACCTTGGTTTTGCCCGCGTGCACTGTTCTTGGCTGATTTGCATTTTCTCATCAATCTCACTGAATACTTGATGAAATCACACAATCCACATATCAAGCTGCTCGTTTTCAACTCACGATCATGTCTATGGTCTTTAATTTCATTTATTTTAAGCATGGATTAAGAAATAAAAAAGAAACCTTAAGAACCCTAATTTCTGCATGAAGGCTAAGAAATTCCATACATGACTCATACAAAGCAATCAATTGAGGGGAAATACTCCATACATGATTATGAACATATGGAAAAATTATTGTGCGAGGAAATATGCATGAATCATGAGATGGCCAAGTTGAGGCTTACCTCTTGCAGCTGGTGATCGAGTTTGGTGTTGGAGGTGTTGCAGTTTGGTTCCAATGATATGGACAGCTTCCCTAGGTGCTATGGAGTGTGTCTGAATGCTTGGAGTGGATTGAATTGAGCTGGAACTTGATTTGGCACCTCAATTGCAAATCTGTTAAAGGCTTGTGCAGATGGCTGGTGATTTTGAGAACCTGACTTTCTAGATGTGATTTTGTGTTATAGATCACTTCTATATGTTATATGTGAGGTGTGTGAGCCATTGGTTTGGTTGGAATTGCTCTCAAACTCAAAACTCGATAGTGACTTGCTTTAGAAGGCAAAATTGGAGTGAAAGTGGAGATTTTGAGGAAAGCATCAGTTTGGGTGCTTTGGTGTACTCAAACTGATCACAATTGAGGCCTATTTATAGTGTGTCAAGTTTGTTTTGGCACCAATAGTGTATGGCAACTGATACAGGTCTGTGGCCAATGGTGATCAAATGGAATCTCAAGTCTCCTCTAGCCATTGACTTGAGGTTAGAGCACAAGCCTATGGTTCTTTGATTCAGAGCTTATCCTTGACTCATTCAGTTGGGAATGCATCAGTTCATGCTACCTTGGTGTATCCATTAAATGCATTGCAACAAAATTGGAGTCTTGGCACCTTTTTAGCTCTTTTAGGTGTGGCATGACTATTGTAGAATTTGGGACTTTGGAGGCTTATAGATCAGTGCTTGTCCCTTGTTTGTTCCCCCTTGAGGGGTCCAGATGGATCACCATGCTTGTTGCATAATTTGATCAAATCGAGCCCTTATGGACAAATCTGCCTTGCCAAGACAGTTTGCAGTAAGGCATGTTGCAGCTGTCATAACTCCTAGCTCAGGTGGAGTTTCATGGGGTTCTTGGACATTTTGGAAGGCTGATATATCCTATTTCAACACAATGTCCAACTTTGGTTTTGAATCAACTTGAATTACAATGAAATGTGCCTCTACATTTGAAAAAAAAAAGGCAGATTCTGACTTAGTGAGAATTTCACTAAGTGTTGGAAAAATGTCATTTTCATGTTTTTTGTGATTTTGATCATTCCATAACTGAAAATCCATGAGGAATTGGAATGAGATGTAGTTGACACTTTTAAAGTATGCCATGAGAGCTACAAATCCAGCTTTGGACCATCCAAAATGGTTGTTTGGATCTCAAGTTATGGTCATTGGAAGTTGGTACCCTAGCCACTTTGTTCCATAACTTAGAAAAATTCTAAGTTTTTTATGGTTACCCCTTTTAAAAGTTAACTCACTTTCTTTGATTTTTCTTGATGAATGATGATTCAAATCATATATTAACATTGTTTTAGGGTCAAAGAACCATAATTGTGAAAAATCTCAAAAAGTCAAACTTGACTTTATGCACAGTTGACTTTTTATCGGATGAAATCCAAACTGTGCGATCCGTTGTGAAATCGAGCCCTTGACCTAAATCAAACCTAATGGATATTCTCCATAGTTGTTGTAGGGTGTATTGAATCATGTCCCAAGGTTTGGGAGCATGTATTGGTCCAAAGTCAAAGGTACAGTTGACTTTTTCCTCGAAACCCTAATTGTGGTCCAGATGAAATTGAAACTTGTGGATCAAGCTTCTTAGATCAATCCATTGTGGAAAATGGATCAATGTAGTGTATTAGAGACCCTTAAATCATGTCTTGAGGTCTTGGCTCATGTTTTGTCCCAAAAGTCAACTTAGGGGTGAATTAGGTCAAGAAACCCTAATTCTTGATTTTTGGTGAATGCATCCCCTGAGGCTAAATTGACTTGATGATTGGATCCATGAGGTCCCTTGGAGTATCTTGGGTTATGCTTTGAAGCATTGGCTCATGCCCAGAGGAAAATTTCCATCTGGAGACCTTAGTCGACCAAAACCCTAATTTGGTGACACTAGTGATCTTGAGGCTCGATCCACTTGGAATGTTGCAACTTTGAGCTTGATTCTTGATGTGGGAGTCCTCTTGATCCTTTGTGGGTGTTTGAGAGGCTAGAAAAGTTGAAGATCATGTCATTTCTTGATTGATCCTTTGTCTAAGTGTTTTGAGAGGGCTCAAAACCCCGAGTCTTGTTTGTAGTGAATGCTCAACCATCTTTTGAGGAGATTGGTGAGGCATGATGGTTCATCCATATTGTGGTGATGATTTACACAATGATGGGACATTTCAGTGGTCAAAATTTGGGGTATAACACTTTGCAAAACCTTCAAGCCATAATGCTTCCTTCACAGCTTCAGTTAGAGTGATATATTCCGCTTCAGTGGCTGATAAGGCAACAACCTTCTGAAGTGTTGCTTTCCAACTGATTGTTGTGCCAAACATAGTGAACAGATATCCAGAAATAGATTTTCTGGAATCCATACAACCTGCATAATCAGAGTCGACATATCCTTCAATTGCTGCTTTACTATCTTCACCCAAGTCTCCACCATAACTTAGGACTCTATTCAGAGACCTATTTATGTACCTTAAAATCCACTTCAATGCTTGCCAGTGAGCCTTCCCAGGTTTCGACATGTACCTTCTTACAAGACTTACTGCATATGCTATGTCGGGTCTAGTACAGACCATAACATACATCAAAGAGGCCACTATATTAGCATATGGAATGCTATTCATATAAGCTCTTTCGACATCAGTACTGGGACACTGGTCTATACTCAGCTTGAATTGAGAGTTTGTCGGAGTCACAACAAGCTTTGAATTCGATATACCATACCTTTTGAGAATCTTCCGTAGGTATGCTTCTTGAGATTAGCATAACTTCGACTGCTTTCTATCTCTTCGGATGTCAATCCCAAGAATCCTGGACGCGGCTCCTAGATCCTTCATGTCGAACTCCATATTGAGTTCAAACTTCACCCTCATTACATCTTCCACATTGTTGCTTGCTATTAGAATATCATCCACATAGAGCAACAAAATAACAAATGAATTATCAGGTCAAAATCTGACGTAAACACAGTGGTCGAGCTGACTTCTAATGAAACTTATGCGCCCCATGAACTTGTCGAATCTCCTATTCCACTATCGAGAAGATTGTTTCAGTCCATATAAAGATCTCTTCAGCTTGTACACATAATCTTCCTTCCCCTTTTCGATATACCCTTCAGGTTGCCTCATCAGGATTGTTTCATCTAGATCACCATACAAGAACGCGGTCTTCACATCCATTTGTTCCAATTCAAGATCAAACTGGGCCACCATGGCAAGCAACATTCGAATGGACCTGTAATTCACAACAGGAGAGAACGCATCATTGAAGTTGACACCTTCTTTCTGAGTGAACCCCCTAGCAACCAACCTTGCCTTGTATCTCTTCGACGCCACTCCTTCGATTCCTTCCTTAACTTTGAATATCCATTTACAGCTGACTAACCTAGCTCCAACATGTTTCTTGATCAGTTCCTAGGTGTTGTTATCATGAAGAGACCTCATCTCATCATCCATGGCCTTCAGCCATTCAGTCTTCTTTTGTCTCCTCATAACTTCCTTATAGTCTCTAGGTTCTTCGTCTAGAACCTCACTTGCAGAGATTAAGGCATAAGCTATAAGATCTGCATACCCAAGTCTCTGAGGTGGCTTAATGACTCTCCTCGACCTGTCTCTTGCCAGAAGGTAGCCATTATCAGTCTCCTCATCTTCGACAGCAGCTTCTGCTTCGTCTTCGACTTGATCTAGGGTACGCAATTCAGCATCAACATGCTCCACCTCAACAGGAATCTCTTCCTGTTCTAGCTCTTCGTCATCATCCTCAGTTTTCTTGAAAGCCATCTCTGCTTCATTGAAAACTATATTTCGACTGGTGATACACCTCCTGTGACCCGGCTCTAGGCACCATAGCCTATAAACTTTTACTCCTTCAGGGTATCCCATGAACACGCATTTTAGAGCTCTAGGTTCGACCTTGTCTTGCCTAATGTGAGCATAGGCCATGCAACCAAATATCTCAGTCTGTCGAGACTAGGTGGTTGTCCTGACCAAACTTCTTCAGGTGTCTTCATATCTAACGTAGTCGAAGGACATCTGTTTATCAGATATGTTGCTATCGAAATAGCCTCCGCCCTAAACACCTTATTCAATATAGCACTAACCAACATGTATCTAACCCTTTCAAGGATTGTTCGATTGAATCTCTCAGCTAAGCCATTTTGTTGGGGAGTACCTGCTACAGTCTAATGCCTTACAAACCCAGACTCAACACAGTAACTGTCGAATGCTTTGTTGCAGAACTCCAGGCCATTGTCGGTTCTCAACCTCTTAACCTTTCCGCCAGTTTGAGTTTTGACCAGAATCTTCCAACTTTTGAAATTCTCAAAAGTTTCATCCTTCGTCTTCTGAATGAATACCCATAGCTTTTTGGAATAGTCATCAATGATGGATAGAAAATACCTTGCACCTGAGTGTGAAGGATTCCTTGCAGGCCACCACAGATTAGTATGAATGTAATCAAGGGATCCACGTGTTCTTTGTTTGTCTTTGTTAAATTTTGCCCCACAGGATTTACCAAATACACAAGATTCACAAAACTCAAGCTTTTCGACTTTGTCACCACCTAGCAGGTTCTGTTTCCCCAATTTAACTAGGCCCCTTTCGCTGACATGGCCCAATCTCATGTGCCATATTTCTGTCTTCGACAATCGTTTCGTGGACGCAACATTTTTCGAACCACTTACAACCTCAGCCTCAAGGGTATACAAGCCTTGTCTTTTCACGCCTCTCAAGAATTCCTTCGACCCCTTCATGACTTCTAGGATACTTTTCTCTCCTTGTAAAACATATCCATTTCTGTCGAATTCACCAAGAGAAATAAGATTTCTCTTCAAATCAGGTACATATCTGACTTTAGTCAATAGTCTTATTGACTCATCATGGAGCTTGAATCTCACAGATCCAATACCTAAAATTTTGCAAGCTTTGTTGTTTCCCAGCAGCACTGATCCACCATCTTGATCACATAACTCCTCGAACAAATCTTTGTTTGGAGTCATGTGCCAAGCGCAACCTGAATCCATAATCCACTATTTTCTTGAGTCGCTGCTTGAAACCACCAGGACATCAGATGAGTCGAAGTCATCTTGAACAATGGTTGCGTTGCCATTATCCTTACCTCCATGATCTTTCAGGCGTTTAGGGCACACCTTTCTTGTGTGACCCTCATTCTTACAGTGATAACATCGAAAACCAGATGTTTCGCCACTATAAGACTTATGTTGACTTTTACCTTTCTTCTTGTCGAACTTACCATCCTTTCGCAAGAATTTTCCCCTAACGGTCAAACCTTCACCAACCGTCGAAGGTTTATGCTCCTTTCGTTCATTCAAATCCTTAGAATACAAGGGTGATTGAACTTCTTCAAAGCTCAGGGACTCCCTTCCATACAAGAGAGTTTCTTTGAAGTGAGCGTGAGTTCTGGGCAAAGCGCACAACAACAATAGTGCTTGATCTTCATCACCGATCTTCACATCAATATTTTCAAGATCAAGAATCAGCTTGTTGAATATATCCAACTGCTCAGCCAATGCTTTATCTTCACTCATCTTGAATGAATACAAGGCTTGCTTCAGGTAGAGTCGATTCACCAAAGATTTGGTCATGTATAAGCTTTCAAGCTTCACCCATAACCCCGATGCCATCGTCTCCTTTGATACTTGTCGAAGAACCTTATCACCAAGGCTCAAAAATATTGCGTTGTGTGCTTTCTCTATTATGGTAGTCTTTTCTTTTTCCGTTAACGCAATGTCCATGGCTGCCATTCCCTTCAACGCTTTCAAACAACCCTGCTGAACCAATAGGGCTTTCATTTTCAAGCGCCACAGACCGAAGTCGTTCACTCCGATGAACTTCTCGATCTCATACTTTGTTGAAGGCATCTTCTCCACACTCACCACACCAATTTATTGTGAATCGGATACCTTGAAACAAAATATAAACGGTTTCTTTGACGGCAAGAAACACAAGGGTTAGGTTAACAAAGAAAACAAGCAAGAAGAAACCAGGATCAACAACAAGGATTGGTTACTAACTGCTATTCTTTCCTTACTCTTCAAACAAGATTACAAGTATACAAGAATAACAAATTAACCACTCTCTCTTGAAATTAGGATTTTATCTTCCTATTTTTCCTTATGTTTAAGATGGGAGACTAGCATGCTATTTATAAGAAAACTAACACACTAACCTAATGGGCTTTTTTAACAATTACCCATTACAAGCTAACTTAGGGTACAAGCTAACTTAAACAATTGGATCCTTAACACAAGGCCCAATTCAACATGCTAACAAACCTAGCAATATTGACTAATGCATGTTAGAACAAACTTCGACTACAACACGCATTATTCCTTCATCAGCATGTGAACAATCTTCGACTTCATGCTCAACTAGAGTTCGATCCAAATATCTCACATAATCGTTTATAACAAGATATATGCATCTAGCTGGTGCCAAGATGAGCTGTTAAATTCATACCTATATAATCATGTACCATAAGTTATAGGCTAGACATAGATCTGGACGTCGAATTCACGTATAATGTTGAAGCATAAAGACTTCTATTTGTTAATTAGAATATTAGATTGTTAATAAACAATACGAAAGACATCCTTATGTAATTTTAGCCATGCGTAATATTGCTTATCAATAGGTGATAATTTATATTGATTGTTAAAATTAGCACAATTGATCATTTGATACGCAGGAAATCATAATAATTATAGAGCATTTCTTATTACACCACATAGGTTTCTTAGGCACCACGTGTAACACCCTTCTCAACCCCGCGGAAAATATATAAATAAATCAGAGTAATTATCATGCGTTTCACACTAGGGTGTCACATGTATTTTCAAAACATCACACAACACCTGTCATGCTCATTAACACTTAAGTAATTTCATGCTTTTCAAAAACTTCTCTTAGCATGTAGCAGCGGATTAAAAATAATCATCATTGACATAAAGAGAGTTTCATGCTCATCACATCAATAAACAATACTCAGGCATAAAAGCCAAACTTCATACAATTCAAGTAAGCATAAAGTATCAGTAGAGTACATAGTGTATCTCTAAAACATAAACCAAACGGTCCTAGTGTTACATGATCAGAGCACGACTCGACCCAACATAGATAAAGACACTAAACAGCTGCATCAGCGGCTACCCCGCGCTACGAGCAAGTCTACTCCTCGGTACCTGAGCGATGTCGTATAAAACATCATTCCAACAGAAGGGTGAGAATTCACATCAATATTGAAATTATAAGAGAATGATTATTGTAAAACATATAAACACAAATAATAAATAATCTCACACTTCAATATTCATCAACAAGTATCACTCAAGTATCCACACAATTCATATCAAATTCCAATACTCAACAAGTCACAATCACACACATACTTTCATATAACAATCATATATGCCATGCGACTCGATGCAAACTCAATGCAACTCATGCCATGTGGTACCAACACTTGTTATCATTTTTCAGTTTTTACATTAAACCGGGTCCGTTCTCTAGACCGATAACACACAAAGCCCGTTCTCTAAGCTTTCAAACCCCTCTCTAGGTTTGGGACAAGTCACTAGCTCCCACGGAACTAGCAAGCATTGCCTCTTGACACAAATGATGTGTATGCACTCAACAATCATATGCAATTAAGACCATTCTCTAATCTTAATATCATGCATATCTCCAATAATTCATCACACTTGAATTACCATACAATTGTACACAAACACATTTCTATAACTAAGGTACTCATACTTTAAACATCATCACCACAATTAGCAAATAATACACAAGGATCGATTTGATCCAATCACAACTCACATATACAAATTACCGATTAGATATAGACTAATTAATCAATCACTAGTTATTGCATCCAATATCCAGTAAAATTCCATTATTCAATAAATATTAATTAATATTTAAATAAACAATCTATATTCAAGTAATTAATCTATACTTGATAAACAACTAATATTTAATTAAATAATCAATATTTAAATAATTTATCCATATTTAATAAATAACCAATATTTAATTAAATAATTATTTAATAAATAATTAATATTTAAAATGATTTTGGCCGGTAATTAAAAACAACATTAAGGGATAACTTATTGTCAAAATGAACTGAATATTAGGGAAATGCTTGAGTGAAAAAGCACTCAAGAGATCTGAATATATACACATGAGAGTTATTACAGGAAACTATTTCCTAGGTACATATATGTGTTTTACAAGGCATAGACTCTTTAACTCCTAGATACATGGACAGACTCCTAAATACAAAATTATAATTCCAATAATTTGTAGTTCCAATAATTGAAATAATTCCAATAATTCCAACACTCCCCCTCAAGCTGGTGAATGGATATCAATCATTCCCAGCTTGCAAGTCAATTGATGGAAACGATCCGGTGGCAAGCCCTTTGTCAACACATCTGCTATTTGATGTCCAGAAGGAATATAGGATGTAGTTATTAAACCATTATCTAGTTTTTCCTTGATGAAATGGCGGTCAATCTCTATATGTTTGGTCCTGTCATGCTGAACAGGATTATGAGCAATACTAATTGCTGACTTGTTGTCACAAAACAACTTCATAGGCCCTTCACATTGTATTTTCAGATCATTTAGAATGATCTTTATCCAGAGTAATTCACAGATTCCCTGTGCCAAAGCTCGAAATTCTGCTTCCGCACTTGATCGAGCCACTACATTTTGTTTCTTACTTCTCCATGTGACAAGGTTCCCACACAAGAGGGTGCAAAAACCCGAAGTGGATCTTCTATCACTTATCGATCCTGCATAGTCAGCATCGGTGTAGGCTTCTATAGTTAAGCTTCCACCTCCTTTGAACAATAGTCCTCTTCCCGGAGTAGACTTGAGGTATTGTAGAATGCGATCAACCGCTTGTAAGTGTCGCATCCTCGGGTCATGCATAAATTGGCTCACCACACTGACAGCATACGCCAAGTCAGGTCTAGTGTGTGCCAGGTAAATCAACTTTCCCACCAACCTCTGATATTGGATTTTGTCAACTTTGGCACTTTCTTCTTCAAGGTTCAACTTGTGGTTTTGCTCTATAGGAACACTTGAAGGTTTGCATCCCAATTTCCCAGTTTCCTGCAAGAGATCGAGTATATACTTCCTTTGAGATATGAAAATGCCTTGATTTGAGTAGGCAACCTCAATTCCCAAGAAGTATTTGAGTTGTCCAAGGTCCTTCATTTCAAATTCTACCGATAGTTTTTCCTTTAACAATTGTCTCTCTGCCAAGTCATTTCCTGTAATAATAATATCATCAACATAAACAAGAAGGATAGTTAATTTTCCCTTTTGTGAGTGCTTGAAAAAAAGAGTGTGATCTCCTTGGCTTTGCTTGTAGCCTAAGTACACCATTGCTTTTGTGAATCGTCCAAACCATGCTCTAGGAGATTGTTTTAGTCCATATAGGGCTTTCCTTAATCGACACACTTTATTGGATCCACATGTAGGGCTAAATCCAGGTGGGATCTCCATGTATACTTCTTCTTCTAAGTCTCCATGCAAGAATGCATTTTTGACATCAAATTGATGTAATTCCCATCCAGAGTGAGCAGCAAGAGATAATAAAATCCGAACAGTGTTCATTTTTGCAACTGGAGCGAAGGTTTCTTCATAATCTATGCCATAAGTCTGTGTGTATCCTTTGGCCACTAGTCTAGCTTTGTATCGATCAAGTGATCCGTCTGACTTGTGTTTAACTGTATAGATCCATTTGCAGCCAACCGGTTTCTTGTCTTCCCGCCTCTCAACGATATCCCAAGTTCTATTTCTTTCAAGGGCTTTCATCTCCTCATTCATAGCTTGGACCCAATTTTGATCTTTCAATGCCTCTTGAACAGATGATGGGATAACCACAGAGTCAACTGCAGAAATAAAACTCTGATGCTGCAAGGAAAGGTTTTTTGTGGAGACAAATTGGGAAATAGGATACTTAGCACAAGATCTTTTCTCTTTCCTTAAAGCAATTGGCAACTCATGTTTATTAGTGTTACAATTTTCAGAACTTTTAAACTCAGTAACAGGTGGGTTAATTTCAGTACTTACCTCTGTTTCAGGTGATTGAGGCTGTTTCTGGAGTAGGTCGAGTTTACTTCTCCTTTGGTACACTAAGGTTGGTTCACCAGCCTTAGTTTTTTCTGGAAGAGTTGAAGGTGATGGTTCTTGCAAGACAGACAATGAAGGAGGATCTGAACCAGAAATGGATGACTCTAAGGAAGGAGCCAAGGGCTCTGACCCTGATGAGGGTATAGGACTGGGACTTGAAGTGTCCGAACCAGACTCAGATGTGGGTATAGGATTAGGACTTGGAGTGGGAGATTCAAGTAGGTCTAGAAACACAGACTCAGACTCAGATTCCAAGTCATTAGAATTCTCCCCCTGAAGCTGAGGACGAGTGAAGTAAGACACATTTTCATGAAACGTGACATCTTTGGAGACAAAGTGCCTCCGACTAGGAGGATGGTAGCATTTGTATCCTCTTTTGTCGGGAGCATAACCAACAAAGACACATCTGACTGCACGAGGGTCCAACTTACTTCGATTCTGTTTGTGAATATGGACGAAGGTAACACAACCAAACACTCGAGGCTCAAGTTTTGAAATATGAACAGAGGGAAATTGAACAGACAGAAACTGAACAGGACTGATATTTCCTAACAGACGAGATGGTACGCGATTAATCAAGTAGGCAGCAGTCAATACTGCTTCCCCCCAATAGGATTTGGGTACAGACATTTGAAAGAGGAGAGCTCTAGTAACTTCAAGTAAGTGGCGATTTTTTCTTTCGGCGACACCATTTTGTTGAGGCGTGTCGACACATGTAAATTCTTGGAGTATGCCATGTTCACTGGAAAAATTTGACAAGACATGATTTGTATATTCTGTGCCATTATCGGAGCGAAGTCTCTTAATGCCTCGTCCAAATTGGGTGTGCACCATATGATAAAATTTAATAAACAGTTGTGGGACTTCAGATTTGTCCTTCATCAAAAAAATCCAAGTGACTCTAGTACAATCATCAATAAAAGTAATAAACCATTTTGCACCGGAAACATTAGAAATGGGTGCGGGACCCCAAACGTCAGAATGAATAAGATCAAAAGGTTCAGCACTTTTATTACAACTAGGAAGAAAAGAAACTCGATGATGTTTAGCAAATTGACAAGTATCACAATTAAATGATTCGACTGAATGATGCAAAAATAAAGTTGGAAACATAGACTTAATTAAGGAAAATGGGGGGTGTCCAAGACGTTTGTGGAGAAGCCAAATTTGTGCGGCAGATTGGGAAGACTCAGACTTGAAGCAAGAAGACAACACCTTCGAACCATCAATTTTTCCAGAGAGGTAGTACAACCCTTCCTTTTCCTTACATGCCCCAATCACCCGATCCGTTGGAAGATCCTGAAAGACACCATAAGAAGAGAAAAGAGTTACTTTACAATTATGATCACGGGCAAGTTTATGAGCAGATATAAGATTGTGAGAGAGTTTGGGAACATGCAACACATTTTTCAATTCAAGGAATGGTTGCAATTGAACGTTGCCAAAACCCTCAATGCGGGCATATGAACCATTAGCAACTGTAATACATTGATTGCTTGTAGAGGGAGTATAAGAAGAAAATAGTGTGGAGTCGGGTGTCATATGGTCAGTGGCACCAGAGTCAAGAAGCCAAGCATCTTTTGGAATAGTACCATAGACACTAAAGGAGCGAGAGCATAAACCCTTACCTGTCATAACTAGAGAACAAGATCCAGAGGGCTTACTGAGAGAGTCAAGTAGGGACTTCAACCGATTCAAATCATCCGTACTGAGAAGAGAGTCAGTTTCTACTGTTTTGGAGTTTCCTGTGGCTGGAGACATAGTGGTAGCATGGGCTTGGCTCTGATGTATACCTTTGAAACCTCCAGAGCGATTGAGAACTTGATTTTTCCCATGTAATTTGAAGCACCGGTCCTTTGTATGACCTGTCCTTTTGCAATGGTCACAATAACGATCATCTCTACCTGATTTACTGAATGGTTGCTTTCCTGCTGTGTTGGCAACAAGGGCAGTACCTTCAGAAGGCTTGTTACCGAGCATGACGTCACGACGACTTTCTTCTCCCCGCACTATGGAGAAAACTTCAGCAAGTGGAGGAAGGCGGTCCTTGCCTAAAATTTGCACTCGAATAGGGTCATAATCAGAGGTCAATCCAGCCAAGAACTCAAAGATCCGATCGGTTTCAATACAAGTATTCAAAGCGACCGTGTCATTGGCGGTTTCCATCTTGAGAGTTTGGTATTGATCCAACTCAATCCAATAACCTTTCATAGTGGCAAAATACTCAGAGACAGACATGGTTCCTTGTTTAGTATTGAAGATCTTGTTCTTCAGATCAAAGCGGGCAGAGAGATCCTGTTTCTTAGAGTATGTTTGCATCAGATTCTCCCAAATATCTCGTGCAGTAGGAAGAAACATATACTGACTACTAATTTCTGGAATCATACTATTCCACATCCATGACATGATGAGTGAGTCTTCATTGTCCCAAAGAGTGAAGCCGGGATCAGTGGCAGGAAGAGGGTCACCTTCAATGTGGTTCAATTTTCCACGACCTTTCAAATTTGCACGCATGAACTGGGCCCAACTGAAATAGTTCCTCCCATTGAGGCGATGACTTTGATGCAGTGTTGGTAGCGAGTTAGCATTCATTAGGTTTGATGTTTCAACAAGAGGTGGTGGAGGTGGTGGAGGATTCTGGACACCACCATTATCATTCTCCCCTTCCATCTCAATAAGTCAGATAACTGAGAGTAAAAAAAACTGATGAGGTGGGATGAGCAGTGTGGAGCGGTGTGATGGGTAATTTCTGGAAAGGAGAAAAAAAGATTCTGCAATGAAGGCAGCAAGAAAAAAAAAAACTGAATATGGTAGTGCTGCAATGGAGGCAGCAGTTAACCTGCTCTTGATACCATGTCAAAATGAACTGAATATTAGGGAAATGCTTGAGTGAAAAAGCACTCAAGAGATCTGAATATATACACATGAGAGTTATTACAGGAAACTATTTCCTAGGTACATATATGTGTTTTACAAGGCATAGACTCTTTAACTCCTAGATACATGGACAGACTCCTAAATACAAAATTATAATTCCAATAATTTGTAGTTCCAATAATTGAAATAATTCCAATAATTCCAACACTTATACATGTAGTGAATGGTACTTTTGCCTGAGCAACAACTTTGTAAGTAGTGACGCACTATCCTATATACTTATCATGAGCTTTTAAAACTTAATTTATCAATTAAAAACCATCTTATTCTCACTGATTATATAATTACATTCCACCAATTTAAAAAAAAAAAAAACATCTTATTCTCAAGGTGTAACTTGAGAATTAAATTCAATTGATAAAACAATTAAAATAGTGAAAAACATTACTATATGTTAAACCACCCATGAGCATGTGTTATATAAATTTTGAAATGGAATTTTGTCTATTCGGAAGCAAATTCATTCGACACTATTATCACCACTCTTCCAAAACAACAAATTCTAGAGAGAAACCATGGCTTCATTTTCAGTGGAAGAATTCATAGGAAATGGAATTTTAAAGAAACTGCTTCAACAACGGTTGGAAGAAGGTTGGGATGATGCACCGACGCTAAAGGTTATGGGTACAGAAGACATGGATTTACTATACATGACATAAAAGCAAAAGGTTGGTCATAATTATCAATAACATATTTTAAGTTTACTTAAAACTGTATTCTTCTAAAACTCTTTTTCGTTTACCACCATAGGAAGTATTACTAGATCGAATACAAGAAGTAATGCAGGTTCTGATGAACAATCAATGATACTCAAAGCCACCTTATTATATAACTAAATATTCTAAAATGAAAACCACCTTGTCTAATTAATTAATTTATCTTGTTTCTACAAATTAGTTCCAGTACAGGAGAAAGGGATCTAAATTTCATTTCACTACCTACCTCTATTAAACTATATCTCATTTCCTGCGCTGAAAGGTTTGTTGTTGGGGAAAATTGAATCAATTATGTACTAGGTGTTAAAGCTACTTCTACAGGCACATGATTAATCAAATGTTTCATTACCACCTATGAAGAAGCACCGTTACAGTCAAACAGTATATATACATAGCACATTCCATTTCCTAATAGGTTCGTATGCTACAGTATTCTTATTACAGTCCCAAATGCTGCTGTTCAACCACACAAATCTATTTCCCATTTCTAACGCAAATGAATACCCTAAACATTAAATGGGTCTCTCCAATAATACCAAAATCAAATATAAACACACCAGAATTAATATATATCAGAAAATTAATATTAACCTAATCAAATTTCTAATTTCATATAAAAATTTTAGGGATTTCAATCTAACCCTATTTCTACCCAATAATTATCACCCAATAACGTCACTAATGAGTAAAAATCCACCCTTACCTTAAATTTCGAGATGAATTTGTTCTTGAGTCTTTGAGTTCCTCCTTCCTCTCCTCTTCCTCTACACTTGTCCTCTTCTCATTTTTCTGGTTTTTGTTTTCCCAACCTTACTAACTATCTTACTAAAACCCTACTATTCATTCAATAAAATGGGCCTAACTCAACCATTATTTTCTTTTACTTCTAACACCTCCCTCAAAGCCCATTAATTCTAGTAACCATAAATTCTCTTAAATAAAATAAATTAAATAATTTACTAATTACTAACAATCTAATTAAAATAAATAATTAGATAAATTCCACAATTCAATTTATTTTCAAATAATAAATTAAATCACATATTTTAATTTAATCAATTAAATCAATTAATTCATATAAGTTAAACAAACCAATTAATTTATATAAACTCAATAAACTATATAAATCAATTAATTCATATAAATTCACTAAATCAAGTAATTCATTTAAATCAAATATTTCAAATAAATTAGATGAATCACATAAATCAATATTTCACAAAATCACTCAATAATTAATATAAATAATTAATTAATAAAAATCGGGGTGTTACAACCCTCCCCCACTTAAAAGATTTTCGCCCTCGAAAATTACCTCAAACGAATAACTCGGGATATGACTCCCTCATCTAACTCTCAAGCTCCCAAGTCACGTTTCCACCGGCTGGTCCTCCCCAAGCGACCTTCACCAACGCGATCTCTTTACCTCGAAGTTGCTTCAACTCTCGATCCTCAATCCACATAGGTGATGTCACTGTCAGGTTATCTCTCACCTGCACATCATCTACTTGGACTACATGAGACGGATTCGCAATGTATTTCCTCAACTGAGATACATAGAACACGTCATGGAGATTAGCAAGCGACGGCGGCAAGGCAATTCGATAGGCTACCTCTCATATCCTCTGCAAGATCTGATAAGGACCAATGAAACGCGGCGTCAACTTACGCGACTTCAATGTCCTACCAACACCAGTTATCGGAGTAACTCGAAGAAACACATGATCTCCTTCTTGAAACTCAAGTGCTTTCCTCCTTTTGTCATGATAACTCTTCTGAGGACTCTGAGAAGTCTTCATCTTCTCCTGAATCATCTTAATCTTATAAGTGGTCTGTTGAAATATCTCGGGTCCAACCATGGCACTCTCTCCCGACTCATACCAACACAACGGCGTCCTACACCGCCTACCATATAGTGCCTCAAAATTACTCGGTGTCCTAGGTAAACCAGAAACAAAATTCATAGATATGCTATCCCATTTCCACTCAGGAATAGATAACGGTTGCATTAAGCCCGACGGTTTCTGATGCTCAATCTTCGACTTTTGGCAAGTCAAACAAGAATACACAAACTCGGCAATATCTTTCTTCATACAAGGCCGCCAAAACACTTTCCTCAAATCTTGGTACATCTTAGTAGCACCCGGATGAATACTTAATCCACTACGATGTCCTTCCTCAAGAATACTCTTCTTCATCTCAACAATATCCGGAACACAAACTCTATCACGACACCTCATGATGTCGTTCTCATTAGTCCAGAAATCACCACCTTGACCTTGATTGATTAAAGTTAACCAATCAACTAAACTCAAATCAGATTTTTGACCTTCTCGAATCTCATCAAGAATGCCACTAGTAAGCTTCAACATACCAAGCTTAACTCCATAAGAAGTCTCTTCACAAACCAAACTCAAATCACGAAATTGCTCAATTATTTCCAACTCTTTTACCATCATCATTGACATATGCAAAGATTTCCCACTCAATGCATCAGCTACCTTGTTTGCCTTACCCGGATGGTAATTCAAACCAAAATCATAATCTTTCAAAATTTCCAACCATCTCCTCTGCCTTGCATTCAATTCCTTCTGGTCAAAGAGATACTTCAAACTCTTATGATCACTATACACCTCAAATCTCGTACCAACCAAGTAATGCCTCCAAAGTTTCAACACAAACACAACAGCGGCCAACTCTAAGTCATGCATCAGATAATTCCTCTCATGCATTTTAAGTTGCCTTGAAGCATAAGCTACAACTTGCTAATTTTGCATCAACACGCCTCCCAAATCCATCAAAGAAGCATCACAATACACAACAAATGGTTCTGACGGATTCGGTAAAACCAAAACAGGAGCTGTAGTCAATCTTCTCTTAAGCTCTTGAAAACTTTCCTCACACTTTGCATCCCAAACAAAAGCTTGACCCTTCCGAGTCAAAAGCGTCAACGGCAAAGATAACTTAGAAAATCCCTCAATAAATTTCTGATAATAACCTGCCAAACCAAGAAAACTTCTAATCTCAAAAATTGATTTCGGAGTCTTCCATTGCGATACCGCTTCAACCTTCGACGGATCAACTGCAATACCTCTACTCGAAATCACATGACCAAGGAAACTCACTTACTTCAACCAAAACTCGCACTTAGAAAGTTTAGCATACAATTGTTTCTCTTTCAACACGGATAACACAATCTTCAGATGTTCAGCACGTTCCTCTTCACTCTTCGAATAGATCAAAATATCATCAATGAACACAACCACAAACTTGTCCAAATAAGGATGGAAAATCCTAGTCATGTACTCCATAAATACACCTGGTGCATTAGTCACACCAAATGGCATCACAGAATACTCATAATGTCCATACCTCGTTCGGAAAGCAGTATTCTGAATATCTTCATCCTTCACACAAATCTGATGATACCCAGATCTCAAATTTATCTTACTAAACACACTTGCACCAACCAAATGATCCATCAAATCATCAATCCTCGGAAGTGGATACTTATTCTTGATAGTCACCTTGTTCCATTGTCTATAGTCCACACAAAGTCTCATAGAACCCTCTTTCTTCTTAACCAACAAAACTGGTGCACCCCACGGTGACACACTTGGACGAATAAACCTCTTCTCAAGTAAATTTTCAAGTTGATTCTTTAACTCTTTCAATTTTGATGCAGACATGCGATATGGAGCCATCGATACCGGGCTAGTTCCAAGAACTAAGGCGATCGTAAACTCCACCTCGCGTTCCGGCGGTAAATCACTTATCTCATCAGAAAAAACTTCCAGAAAATCACAAACAATCGGCAAAACACCAACTTCTCCACTTTCACCAATACTCAAGGTTGCCATCAACATAAACATCTCGACACCATCCTACACCGACTCATCAAAACAACCTGTAAGCACTTGGCTTAACTCCAAACAATTTACTGCACACACCATCTAAGCTCGCAAGACAAGTCTATTCCATCCAACACGATCCCGTATACTATTAACAAGAGATTAAGGGTGATCAGTTCCTCAATTTGTCAATAGACAGCCGACAATCATGATGGGGCATAAACCATCTTTACCAAACTTTAATAGCGTTCAACGACACACTGAGCCACTACTCCACACTTGAAGCATCTTGGAGAAGCACAAGCTTCTCCCCCACTTGTTTCAATCCCACTCCTGCAGACAAAGGTTAGAAAAATAAACGTGTACCGACAGTGTTTTTACACACATGTCGCATACTAGGGAACAAACATTAGACAACCTGGCCGGATGGACCGACCTACTCTGATACCACTAATGTAACACCCTTCTCAACCCCGCGGAAAATATATAAATAAATCAGAGTAATTATCATGCGTTTCACACTAGGATGTCACATGTATTTTCAAAACATCACACAACACCTGTCATGCTCATTAACACTTAAGTAATTTCATGCTTTTCAAAAACTTCTCTTAGCATGTAGCAGCGGATTAAAAATAATCATCATTGACATAAAGAGAGTTTCATGCTCATCACATCAATAAACAATACTCAGGCATAAAAGCCAAACTTCATACAATTCAAGTAAGCATAAAGCATAAAGTATCAGTAGAGTACATAGTGTATCTCTAAAACATAAACCAAACGGTCCTAGTGTTACATGATCAGAGCACGACTCAACCCAACATAGATAAAGACACTAAACAGCTGCATCAGCGGCTACCCCGCGCTACGAGCAAGTCTACTCCTCGGTACCTGAGCGATGTCGTATAAAACATCATTCCAACAGAAGGGTGAGAATTCACATCAATATTGAAATTATAAGATAATGATTATTGTAAAACATATAAACACAAATAATAAATAATCTCACACTTCAATATTCATCAACAAGTATCACTCAAGTATCCACACAATTCATATCAAATTCCAATACTCAACAAGTCACAATCACACACATACTTTCATATAACAATCATATATGCCATGCGACTCGATGCAAACTCAATGCAACTCATGCCATGTGGTACCAACACTTGTTATCATTTTTCAGTTTTTACATTAAACCGGGTCCGTTCTCTAGACCGATAACACACAAAGCCCGTTCTCTAAGCTTTCAAACCCCTCTCTAGGTTTGGGACAAGTCACTAGCTCCCACGGAACTAGCAAGCATTGCCTCTTGACACAAATGATGTGTATGCACTCAACAATCATATGCAATTAAGACCATTCTCTAATCTTAATATCATGCATATCTCCAATAATTCATCACACTTGAATTACCATACAATTGTACACAAACACATTTCTATAACTAAGGTACTCATACTTTAAACATCATCACCACAATTAGCAAATAATACACAAGGATCGATTTGATCCAATCACAACTCACATATACAAATTACCGATTAGATATAGACTAATTAATCAATCACTAGTTATTGCATCCAATATCCAGTAAAATTCCATTATTCAATAAATATTAATTAATATTTAAATAAACAATCTATATTCAAGTAATTAATCTATACTTGATAAACAACTAATATTTAATTAAATAATCAATATTTAAATAATTTATCCATATTTAATAAATAACCAATATTTAATTAAATAATTATTTAATAAATAATTAATATTTAAAATGATTTTGGCCGGTAATTAAAAACAACATTAAGGGATAACTTATACATGTAGTGAATGGTACTTTTGCCTGAGCAACAACTTTGTAAGTAGTGACGCACTATCCTATATACTTATCATGAGCTTTTAAAACTTAATTTATCAATTAAAAACCATCTTATTCTCACTGATTATATAATTACATTCCACCAATTTTAAAAAAAAAAAAACATCTTATTCTCAAGGTGTAACTTGAGAATTAAATTCAATTGATAAAACAATTAAAATAGTGAAAAACATTACTATATGTTAAACCACCCATGAGCATGTGTTATATAAATTTTGAAATGGAATTTTGTCTATTCGGAAGCAAATTCATTCGACACTATTATCACCACTCTTCCAAAACAACAAATTCTAGAGAGAAACCATGGCTTCATTTTCAGTGGAAGAATTCATAGGAAATGGAATTTTAAAGAAACTGCTTCAACAACGGTTGGAAGAAGGTTGGGATGATGCACCGACGCTAAAGGTTATGGGTACAGAAGACATGGATTTACTATACATGACATAAAAGCAAAAGGTTGGTCATAATTATCAATAACATATTTTAAGTTTACTTAAAACTGTATTCTTCTAAAACTCTTTTTCGTTTACCACCATAGGAAGTATTACTAGATCGAATACAAGAAGTAATGCAGGTTCTGATGAACAATCAATGATACTCAAAGCCACCTTATTATATAACTAAATATTCTAAAATGAAAACCACCTTGTCTAATTAATTAATTTATCTTGTTTCTACAAATTAGTTCCAGTACAGGAGAAAGGGATCTAAATTTCATTTCACTACCTACCTCTATTAAACTATATCTCATTTCCTGCGCTGAAAGGTTTGTTGTTGGGGAAAATTGAATCAATTATGTACTAGGTGTTAAAGCTACTTCTACAGGCACATGATTAATCAAATGTTTCATTACCACCTATGAAGAAGCACCGTTACAGTCAAACAGTATATATACATAGCACATTCCATTTCCTAATAGGTTCGTATGCTACAGTATTCTTATTACAGTCCCAAATGCTGCTGTTCAACCACACAAATCTATTTCCCATTTCTAACTCAAATGAATACCCTAAACATTAAATGGGTCTCTCCAATAATACCAAAATCAAATATAAACACACCAGAATTAATATATATCAGAAAATTAATATTAACCTAATCAAATTTCTAATTTCATATAAAAATTTTAGGGATTTCAATCTAACATTATTTCTACCCAATAATCATCACCCAATAACCCCAATAATGAGTAAAAACCCACCCTTACCTTAAATTTCTTGATGAATTTGTTCTTGAGTCTTTGAGTTCCTCCTTCCTCTCCTCTTCCTCTACACTTGTCCTCTTCTTATTTTTCTGGTTTTTGTTTTCCCAACCTTACTAACTATCTTACTAAAACCCTACTATTCATTCAATAAAATGGGTCTAACTCAACCATTATTTTCTTTTACTTCTAACACCTCCCTCAAAGAGCCCATTAATTCTAGTAACCATAAATTCTCTTAAATAGAATAAATTAAATAGTTTACTAATTACTAACAATCTAATTAAAATAAATAATTAGATAAATTCCACAATTCAATTTATTTTCAAATAATAAATTAAATCACATATTTTAATTTAATCAATTAAATCAATTAATTCATATAAGTTGAACAAACCAATTAATTTATATAAACTCAATAAACTATATAAATCAATTAATTCATATAAATTCACTAAATCAAGTAATTCATTTAAATCAAATATTTCAAATAAATTAGATGAATCACATAAATCAATATTTCACAAAATCACTCAATAATTAATATAAATAATTAATTAATAAAAATCGGGGTGTTACACCACGCGAATTTCTGTTTTTGCCCCCAGTTTCCGGATATGCACATCCGGACGCACAATTTTTTAAAAAACGTTGATTTGTTCCGGATATGCATATCAGGAATAATTCCTGATGTGCAGATCCAGAAAAATAGCAGAACTTTATTTTAAACAAAAAAATCAGTTTTGTTGGTTGGTCGCAAATGTTAATATATCGTGGCAACTTAATATACATTCGAAAATATACATATATAAAATAAAATGATATATATACATAATAATGATACTCCTGTCAAAATACAGTACATAAATGTAATAAAAATAGAATACATCAAACAAAAAACTACTGTGTATATCGAAGGATCTCTCCTGGCTCCCCTGCTCCTCTGCCCCTACCCACCGTCCTGGCTCGATGTCTGCGGTACTGATGTGCCCCCCCGAACAATATCAATAATCATATTCATGGCAAGTCTACCACCAGAGCCCTCAGGGAGGTGACTGTCCGCAATGGCCGCCCGCGCTATCTCCTCTTTCTCATGGCAGCGAGGTAGGATATCCTGAGTATGGTACAGCTGAGACTGCCGCTCCTCTAATATCTCCTGATTAACAATTTTGGGTGGCGATCCCTCAGCAGTGGGAACCATGAATGGGTGTGAGACGGTATAGAACCACATGATGTACCCGGCAGCAACGCTCCAATCTCTCAGCGCTCTGGTCGCCCGAGCCTCTTCCGGTACCAAGTGGGACTGGAAGTCAGCATATGTCTCACCTATCTGCGTGCAGGTCAAGCCTAGAGGAGCAGAATCACAGGGCATCCTGGGGATCGTCTGCGTGTAACCGAGCTGACGCAAGACGCGCTCCGGCAGGTATCGAGCAGTAATGGTCTAACTGCATGCCAACTATCTTGAGAACAGCGAAACGTCATCGAACGGGCGCATCACACGGTGATCCGCATAGGCGTCATAAAAAATGTCCACAACAGCCATCCGATCAAGATAAACTCTGTAGGGCTCGGGCGCCTGGTTCCCTCTGAGCAGGAGAAATGCAGCAGCACGCGACATATCCTCAGTGTACCCCTGGACACTCCCCCAACCAGTAATCTTGGGAAAGTACTGTAATATCCACGCCTGAAATGAAAAACATAGCATCGGTGTCAAACATTATAATGAATATAGAAAGAAAAGAAATTAAAAAAAGACTTAGAATATAAGATTGTTACCACGTATGGTGTACAACTGCCTGCTACAGTCTTGGCTGCCCAGAGGCAACCATCTGAGAGCCTAGAATAGGTGTATGCCAGCGTAGCCGCCCCCCAGTTGTACCCATGAATCTCTGTGGAATCTAAAAGGTACCTGAGGTAAACGACATCAACGTAAGTGCGCTGGTGTCCACAAACAACTATGTGTCGAGCAAAAACAGATAGTAGCATCTCAGGGCACGCTGCCTGTGGATCTCCACCTCAGCTGGATCACCTGCTACCTGTCCTGCCTCTGCAAGCTCCTCACGAAATCTGCGTGTCAGAAAGGAGAACCGGACGTGTGCGCCTCTCAACTGGGTCACCTTCGTAAGTGCATCATCTGGGGTAGCCCCAAGCTCCCCAGTCAGCATCTCTATCGCCTCCACTTTCGACATCTTACCGTGACGGAGAAGGGTACCCGTGATCGATAGATGTAAAAGGCACGAGATGTCGTCGAGTGTGATCGTGAGCTCGCCGTATGGTAGATGGAATGAGTATGTCTCAGGGTGCCATCTCTCAACAAAACCCATCAGCATACCGTACATGATCTGGGGATACCCAATCCTAGAAAGGCCTCCCAGAACAGAGGTAGCAAGTGCAGACTGGAACCACTCATCCTCTGGCAGCTCCGCAATCATGTCTATAACCTTTCCCCCATGGTTATAGAACTTTTGGGAATCCTTCTCCTGAAAATTTCCCAATAAAACAATGTTACAAATTAAATTATTTTCAAAGAAAACAATTCTATAAATAAACCGAGAAAGGTTACCTGTCCTAGCCAGATATATCTGGCAGTATGCTCAGAGTACCCCAGGAGTAGGGACATATCAGACGGTCACCATCCTCATGTGCTGGGTGATCACCCTCAGGAACAGGAACATGGGATGGAATAGGAGTAGGTGATGGAACTGGAGTCTCCCGACGACGCATGCGTACAGGCGGGGACCCTGATGAACCAGCAGTAGGAACCCGACGCCTCCGAGATGTAGAAATAGGGGCTGACGGGGGAGTGGCCTGAACTTGTGATATGGAAGGCTGTGGTGTAGGATGTCCCTCAGCTGTAGGGGCTGCTGGAACTGCCTCTACGACGGAACCCTCGGCAGTAGACTGCGTCCGCTCACGTTGATAACTCGAAAATGTATCGTATTTTTGACTTGACTTACATGAATTTTAGTTACGATTTCTTATATTTTATTTGATCTACACTTTGATTTACGTCTCGATTTTATATTTTCAGGTAGCTTGGGATTTAATTATAAAAGAATGAAAAGAAAGAGAAAAAGAGAGGAATTGAAGAAATGAAGAAAGAAAATGAGAAGGAAAGAAAATGAGCAGAAAGAAAAGAAAAAAAGGGGTGTGGGGGCCCACCACACTACATAAGGTGGCGCTTGCCACACTTATGAGTGTGGCGCCCACTAAACCAATGTGTGGCGCCTGCCATAAGGTGAATGAAGGGAATATATGGCGAGTGCCACAAGGAAAAAAAAGAGAGAAAAGTGTGGCGACTGCCACACTAAAAAATAGGAGAAGATGGCGAGTGCCACCACTATTTCTTCTCCTTTCTTTTCTCCACTCCTTCCTATATTCTCTACACGAAACCTCTTCATGGAATCCTATTTTCACGCAAAAACCGCCCGTAACCTACGAAGACCACTGAGTATAAATGGGAGTTTTCGTCTTCACATGGGGGCTCTCTTCTTCTTTTGGCCAGATTTTATTTCTTTAGTTTTTAAGTAGTTTTCTTGCACGATGTAAAAGGAATAGTTCTCCACATCGGGGGACTATTCCCAATATAGTTCTAGGATTTATTTTTGTCGTTTAATTTATGTATCAAATTCAAGCCTGTCGACATTACAATTCAGTTAAGTTTTCTGCTTCCAGTTTCCATTCCATTACAGGTTTTCTATATTTGCTTACTCTACTATTTTTAATTGATAGTTTAATTATGTCTTGTCTTATTTTAATTCATCGTAATAGCATGTTTACTTTCCTATCCATGTCTGACTAAACTGTTTAGAGTCCGGTCTTTGAGGACCGTCGTTCCGACAGGACTCGGTAATTAAATTAGTCGGTCTTTGTTTCCAAGTTTAATTTAAATAGCTTTGTCACGAGAGTGAGAGGTTATTTAACACTATTTCGTCACGAGAGTGAAAAGCAAGTAAAGGTTAGAAACGACACTGCGAAAGCGTGGGGGTCGAACCAGATAGTGGGAACGGGGCATTGATTCTAAAACCAGCGAGAGCGCTTTAGGTATAGATTAGGATCTAATTGATTTTCAAAATATGTTTTCTAATTAAAACGAGCGAGCGAGAGCAAAATCCTATGGTCAGGAGATGTGGCTTCAGTCAATAGCGCGAGAGTGTGAGGCGGAGTCTTTAGATCAATATTTTCTACGGAACATAAGTAAATAACGCCAACTAATTATAGAGTGCCTGAGGTACACGGAATCCACATTTCGGTCTCTCTTTTCTGATATATTTTCTTAGTTTTATTTTAGTTCTAGTCTTAGTTTCCCTTTTATCAATTATCATTAGCCTTAGCTTTACATCGCATCAATAGATAACGGTAGGTTGACATTGGTCTCTGTGGGTTCGACAATCCTTTATATTACTTCGATATTTCCGTGCACTTGCGGACGCATCAAGCTTTTGGCACCGTTGTCGGGGACCAACAGTCAATATTGTTATTCCGTTGTTGCACCGTATAGACTAAGGCACTCATTACTATGTATCACCCAAATTTTTTCTACAATCACCACTCCCAATATTTCGAGGAATCGCAAGAATACCATAATTCCAACCTTGAAATACAAATGGAGAATTTCAATGCATCACTAACTCATTCTCACCCAAATTGCCTCTGCAACTACCAATCCTAACATTTTGAGGAGTCGAAAGAATCTCATAATTCCAACCTAGAAATATTAATGCAGGATTTCAATGCGACACTGACTCACTCCCAATACCTCGAGGAACCGCACCCAAATTTCCTCTACGATCACCATTCCCAATATTTCGAGGAACCACAAGAATCTATTAATTCCAACCTCGAAACATTAATGGAGGATTTCATTGAAACAACAACTAATTCTAGGTTAGAATCTATGATGGAGCACTTTGTGGAGACACAAACTCTCCAGAATGAAGAGCTTAGAAGACAATATCTCGATACTTATGAAACCCTTAGGCAGATAAACACTATGGTTGAGTCCCTCGCGACTCACACTGAGGCATTGGAGACTCAAATCTCCCTGCTTGTACAGACACTAATAGGACCCTCCCCTAAGGAGCAAGTGGATGTTGTAACAACCATTAATGAAAAACAAATCAAGAATCCCGAGGAGAGTGATAATGAGGTTGAGGAGAGTGATAATGAGGTTGAGGAGAGTTCTGGTGAGAAGAGAGTAGAGATTGAGAAAAATCCATCGACACCATCCGAAAGGGAGGTTGTCGAAGACGTAGCTGTCATACCCCAAATTTTAACCACTAAGATTTCCCATCATTATGCAAATCATCATCACAATATGGATGAACCATCATACCTCATTATTCTCCCCAAAGATAGGTGAGCATCCACTACAATCAAAATTAGGGTTTCAAGCCCTCTCAGAGCTCTTAGACAAAGGATCAATCATGGAATGACATGATCTTCAATTTGTCCAACCTCTCAAACATCCACAAAGGATCAAGAGGACTCCCACATCAAGGATCAAGCACAAGGTTGCAACATTCCAAGTGGATAAATCCTCAAAATCAACAGTGTCACCAAATTAGGGTTTTGGTCGACCAGGGCCTCCAGATGGAATTTTTCCTCTGGGAATGAGCCAATGTTTCAAAGCATAACTTATGATGCTCCAAGGGACATCATAAACCCAATCACCAAGTCAATTTAACCTCAGGGGTTGCATTCATTAAAAATTAGGAATTAGGGTTTCTTGACCTAATTCACCCCTAAGTTGACTTTTGGGACAATTCATGAGCCAAGACCTCAAGAGAAGATTTGAGGGTCTCTAATGCACCACATTGATCCATTTTCCACAATGTATTGATCCAAGAAGCTTGAGCAACAAGTTTCAATTTCATCTGAGCCACAGTTAGGGTTTCACAAGAAAAGTCAACTGTATCTTTGACTTTTGACCAGGACATGCTCCCAAACCCTTGGACATGAATCAATATACCCTATAACACCCATGGAACAATTCCATCAAGTTTGATTTAGGCCAAGACATGATTTCCTAAAGGATTGCACAGTTTGGAATTCATCTGATAAAAAGTCAACTGTGCACAAAAGTCAACTTTGACTTTTTGAGATTTTTCATAAAAATGGTTTTTCAACCCTAAGATGATGTTAGTGTATGATTGGAATCATCATTCATCAAGAAAAATCAAGAAAAGTGGGATAACTTGTAAAAGGGGTAACCATAAAAAACTTAGAAAATTTTCTAAGTTATGAAACAAAGTGGCAAAGGTACCAACTTTGGAGGATCATAACTCCTAAACAACAAAGCCATTTTCCCCCATACAAAGCTGGATTTGTAGCCCTCATGGCCCTCTACAAAAGCTTCAACTACACCTCATTCCAATTCATTATGGATTTTGAGTTATGGAATGATCAAAATAGCTGAAAATATGAAATGTCACTTTTTCCAGCACTTAGTGAAATTTTCACTAAGTCAGAATCTGCCTTACTTTTTTCCAAATGTAGGGGCATTTTTCACTTGGATCCAAAAATTATCAAAACCAATTATGATCAAACAATTGTTGTATCATATGAGGGCTTTCCAAAATGACCAAGAACATCACCAAATTCCACTTAAGCCATGAGATATGACAAGGGCAATATGCCTTGCTGAAAATTGCCAAGGCTAGGAAGAATTTTGCATTTTTGGTCGATTTGGTAAAATCAGCTAATTCCAAGCCTTGTCATCATCTTGGACATATCTGAGGATCAAATCCAAATGGGACAAACACTGAGCCAAGCCTCCAAAGTCCTTAGAACAAGAAGTAGCATGCCAAACATAGAAATCCCTAAAAGAGGCACAAGACTCCAATTTTGGATTGGAGCATTTAATGGATGCTTAGAGGTGGCATGGACTGAGCTATTTGCAACTGAATTCAGTCAAGAATGATCCAACAACTAGGGAACCAAAGGCCTGTGCTCTAACCTCTAGTCAATGGCTAGAGGAGACTTGGCTTCCCCTTGATCAACATTGGCCAAACCTCTGCTGTGGTTGCCATTCACTATTGATCCCAAAACAAACTTGCTCTACTATAAATAAAGCTCATTTGTGCTCAGTTTGAGTACACCAAAGCCATCAAACAGATGCTTTCCTCAAAATCTCTTTCTCTTGGCAAAAATGCCTTCTTTAGCAAGGTAACTATGAGTTTTTGAGTTAGAGAGCAATTCCAACCAAACCAATCACAGATACACACATACCTCATATATGTCATGTATAAGCTGTTCAAACTCTCACAAGTGACTTGTAATCCTTAAATCACAAAGTCACCTCTCAAAACCTCAAAATAGTACTTTTGTGCATTTTTCAAGCCATGTCTTGATTCAGTCACTTTCCAAACCAGATAAAACCTCAAACATACTCCAAATAACATCCTTGAACTATCCCAAATGGTTCCCCCCATCTGGAACACCATTTGAGAGAGTTGTTATTTTGGCCATTTTAACCCCTTTTGTAAGAAAGGGCCAGTTTGTGTTTTTGCAGGTTCCAACTGATTCCACTCACCCTAAAAGCTTCTAAGGGATAATTTGAGAGTATCCAAAGTATCAAACCATTTCTGGAACAAGAGGCTTGACAAATTACACCAAAACTCCAAAAAAACTCAAAAGGAGGTAAGCCTCATGACTTGAACATTCCAAAATATGCATTGTTTTGAGGTCCACTGATCATGCATCTCTCATATATGTCATATGTGTTGTGTTTGAACTAATTCATCGTGTAATTCATGCCTGTATCAAAGTGTAGCATAGAAAATGCAATTATAGGCCTATTTCAAAACGCCTATCAGATTTTGAGGAGGGATCATGATCTGAGAAAAATTCCACCACCATTGGATTCCTTGTGAAATTCTAGGCCAGATGCATATAAATTTTGTCCCCAAACATGGAGAAATGAGAAAGTTATGGACCTTCCCGTTTCTTGCCAAAACTTGCCTTGCCTTGCCTTGGGCCAGGCCAAAAACAAGGCATGCCTTGTATATTTGTTGGTTTGTTTCAATCAACGGATGTATCACCACCCTATTGGTAAGGCGCGCGCCCTATAACCTTGAGGTCGTGGGTTCAAACCCCACCTATGCCATTTTGTGTTTTCTCACATCTTTTCTATTTTCCTCATATTTTCATGTTTTATTAATTAATTGGAAAATTAATAACTCCTTCAATTTTAATTATTTTTTATTGGTTCATTTTGCAAAAATCACAAAAATGTTAAATATTTTATTCCACAAAAAAATTAAGTTTATATTAGTTATTTAATATAATTAGTATTTTTGTGAATAAATTCCTTTTTAAATTGTTTTTAAACATTTAAAAGTGAATATTTACTTTAAAAATCAAAACCAAGTGAGTTTTAATTAATCTTGTGATTAAATATCATTTTTCAAACTTAAAACCAAAATCACAAGTTGTTTATTCAAACTTATTTGGCATTTTTCATCATTTTTATTAATTTTCTTTGAATAATTACATTAAAGAATGATGAAATTAGGGTTTTATTGATTTTCACCCTAACAAACTTTTTCAAACACTCATGGGCCTCTAATAGAGTGTAAGACCCAACCCCTCTTTGAAACTAAAAACTTTTGGGCCTCAGTCATTGTATAAGACCCACGACATTTTCAAAACTTCGGCGCGATCATCGCCCGTTTAAAACAAACCTTGGGCCTCTCCTCGAGCTATAAGACCCATTCAAAATATTTTTGGGCCTCTAATAGAGTGTAAGACCCAATCCCCTTTTAACCAAAACCTTTTTGGGCCTCAGATATTTTATAAGTCCCTCTGTGTTAAAAGAAAACCTCGACGCGATCGCCAGTTGAAAAATCAAACCCTTGGGCCTACCCTCGTGTTATAAGCCCCATTTCTTTTCTTTAAAACTTTTTGGGCCTCTTGAGAGAGTGTAAGACCCATCCCCTTTGAACAGAAAACCTTTCCTGAGCCTCAGTCACTTATATAAGTCTCTGTACAAAACGACAGTACGATCACTGATAAAACCCTTGGCCTCTCCTTGAGCTGTAAGCCCCAATTTTCCTCTCAAAGCACTTTCTCCTTTGATTATGTAATATACTGTTGTTTCCAACTTTTCTTTGTTGAACAACTAACAATACAGCATGGAAGCTCTACAACCGAGTAAGTGTTTACCCACTTTCATTTACCGCTTTCATATGTATATAACTGTACTGTGGGGCTGTCTCATAGTAAGTCTTCTTTCATAAACTCATATCAACTGTGTAATAATAGTATAGATATTTAGAGTTTCCCTGGCAACTACGTCTAGAACTAGACAAAACCTCGCCTCCTTACATCAACATTAAATAACTAGATCTAAGGAATTTCCCCATGAACAGTTCATATACAGAAGGACATTGTTCCATGTGAAACCCCTTCTGGAACTGTTCATCAGCCTCCTCTTGGGCTTAGTGCAAGGACCCGCAGGCTTCCTAAAAGCATCCCTGCCTCCTCTTGGGTGTTGTACAAGGATCCGTCGGTTTCTTAGAAGTTTTCACAGCCTCCTCTTAGGCTTCGTATAATGATTCTTCCTCCGGGAAGATAGCCTCCTCTTGGGCTTCGTACAAATTGTCCCTCGGCTTCTTAAAAGTTTCCAGCCTCCTCTTGGGCTTCGTACAAATTGTCCTGACGACCTCCTAGAGGTATAGGAACAGAAATTACTCATCTTAATAGAACAGTCTTTCAAGAGTCTAGATCTCACTACTACTGTTTCTTAAGCATAGTACAAAAGATAGAACACGTAGACTCGGACAGTCTAAAGCTCCTTTGGATTCCCAATTTTCCTAGAGAACAGGAAATAATCCCCACCCTTAGATCAAATCTATGAGTATATAATTACTCATATAAGAACTGATTTTCTCTTTGAACCAACATACTGGACCTGTCACTCACCTGAAACAGTTACGCTAGCCTCCATCTCGGGCTTCGTACGAGATACAAAAAGACTCTCTTGCTGAGTCAACCAACATTTTTAGCCTCCATCTCGGGCTTCGTACGAGATACAAAAGCACTCTCTTGTTGAGTATAAAAGACCCTCTTGGTGGGTCACAAACCTTTTAGCCTCCATCTCGGGCTTCGTACGAGATACAAAACACTCTCTTGTTGAGTATAAAAGACTCTCTTGTTGAGTCAAAACAACTTTCAGCCTCCATCTCGGGCTTCATACGAGACACAAAACACTCTCTTGTTGAGTATAAAAGACTCTCTTGTTGAGTCAATCTCCCTTTAGCCTCCATCTCGGGCTTCGTACGAGATACAAAAAATACTCTCTTGTTGAGTATAAAAGAGTCTCCTGTTGAATCAAATAAACTTTAGCTTCCGTCTTGGGCTTCGTACAAGACACACAAAAAGACTCTCTTGTTGAGTCAGACCCTTTTTAGCCTCAAATCTTGGGCTTTGTACAATCAACCTTTTAACATCAAATCATGCTTTGGTCACAACATACAAACATCAACAACTCATTTTCCCCCATCTAATTGCTGTAAGCAACAAGCCTCTGGATTGTTTACATTCACGCCACTGTCCCTCTTTTAGCATGAGAAATTCCTAAGGAAAGATGGCATTACTCTACACTGAGTTAAAGTCTTCTCCTTCAGGTTAAAAAACCCCTATAAAATAAATTATGGCATTGCCGTATTCAAATGGCCAGTTAAAGTAATTCTCCTTTATAACCAGTCACCCAACTGTTGTGACAAGCAGACCTCTTTAGAGATGACAAATTCTCTCTAAAGGCGAAACCCTTTAGCTTCATATCTTGGGCTTTAATCAAGATACAAACAAATTACCTTCAGCTTCACATCTTGGGCTTCGAACAAGATACAAATCACTTTTAGCTTCACGTCTTGGGCTTTAAACAAGACACCAAAACACCATTTCCTCCCATAGAATAGGAGGAACTACGATCGCTCTGATTTCCATGTTTCGGTAAACGGGAATACGTAGGCATAAGATTGAAAGAAAAATCTTAGCGAGAACACTAATCAAAAACCCAAAATCCCGTACCTTCACACATCAATCGAAAAGAATCAGTCCTAACATCCTGCCAATAACATAGTCCCGTCATTACAGCCTTAACCAAGTAAGCAGAAAGAGCCCTCACTTTCATATAGCATCCGTAACTTAACAGGCCGCTGTTTAAACTCAATATGCAAGCAGGGTTAGTTGGAGACATCTATTTCCCTTCCTTCATCAGCTTCAATAGGATAAAAAATGAATCGACCTGTAGTCCCCCAAAGAGCGACAGTGCTTAAGAACCATGTCCAAGCTCACTACAGAAAAGTGGCGCCCACCGTGGGGCAGTATTTCTTTCTTACACTTTAGGGTGAAAACCTTGGACAAGTCATTTTCATGGCGGTGGCCGCTACAGAAAAGTGGCGCCCACCGTGGGGCCTACTTCTTTCTTTCCTACAAAACCTTGGACAAATTATTTTTATGACGGTTTCATCGGGGAATGTCATTATTGCTAGGATCGGCCTTCACTAGGATCTTAGGTCAAAACCTTTAAATTGGGAAGGAAGCACATAATGGCGACTCCGTCGGGGAGCCATTTTCTGTTAGGAACATAGGATTCATAGCTCTTAAAAGTCTAGGACATTAGGACAAATATATATACTACTTTTCCTAATTGATATATGTGTTTATTTTTCTGCTAATGGGAATGCGTGTGATGCCGCATGTGGAAAGATTGAGTATACACCTAGGAAAAACCTCTTTTAGTAGTGCGGAAGCTATCGGAAATTGTTGTTACGCGATACTACCCTCTTCTGAGATTCTTTGAAAAAACATCACCTAGCACGGTTCCCGGCCCGCTGGTGTTTTCTCGACAAGAATTAATGATTTTGAGAGACAAGTACAAAAATCACTAGTATAAACCTTTGGGATGGGTAGAGCCTTGACTTCATGACACCGACCCATTTACCCCATGTTTTTTCTATGTTTTTGTGTGCTGCATTCATGCATTCATTTTAAAAACATTAAACAAAAAAAATTTTCTCTTCTAGTATCTCTTTTTTTCAAATTAAACTAAGACAATGATTGCAAATGTCAGAGAAAAAGATTGCGCTAATGGATTTCGGTAGAAGGAAAACTCATAAGTATACCTTCAAGGTTCCAAAACTAGAGGATTTGAGAGGATTAGCAAGGATGATCACTAACCCTGACGCTTTCAGAGCCAAGTACGGAGGCCTGCTACCTCTGTTAAGAGTCCAAGTAATTGAAAGAATTATGGATGCGCTCAGTTTTACGATCCGGTCTATCACTGTTTCACATTCCCGGATTACCAGCTCGCACCAATGCTGGAGGAGTATTCTCATATGACTGATTTATATATCACTGATCGAACTCCATTTTCTGGACTGGAAGAAATTCCAAAAGATCAGATCATTGCAAGAGAAATTTATTTGGATGAGTCAGAAGTCAAGACTCACATGACCACCAAAGGAGGAATCTCAGGTTTACCAGCCAAGTTTCTGGTAAAGAAGGCTATATACTTTGCTAGTATAGGGAACGTGGCCACTTTCGAAAGCATCTTTGTTTTGCTCACCTACGGGTTATTTTTGTTTCCCAACATCGATAGCTTTGTAGATATCAATGCCATTAAGGTTTTTCTCATTGGAAACCCTGTACCAACTCTGCTTGCAGATGCTTATCATTCTGTACACTTAAGGAATTTGTACAGCGGATGGGTGATCACATGCTGTGTAACCCTGCTATACAAATGGTTTATCTCCCATTTGCCTAAGTCTGCCGCTTTTTGGGATCATAGGAGTGCCTTACGTTGGTCGCAGAAAATCATGTCCCTTACCAACTCTGACATAGATTGGTGCAATAGGATTTATGACGGGATCAGGATCATTGACCGTTGTGGAAACTTTCCCAACGTACCCCTCATAGGAACTAAGGGAGGAATCAATTACCACCCAGTATTGGTTCGTCGTCAATTTGGATACCCGATGAGGAATGTTCCACGTAATGCTCATCTGGAAGGTCTTTTCTTCAAGGAAGGAGAAAATGATAGGGCACTAATGATGAAAATAGTGCACGCTTGGAAACATGTTCATAAGAAAGGACGAGAGTCTCTAGGAAAACCGGACTGTGTCTCGGTGGAGCCTTATCTCCATTGGGTACAAACTAGAGCTCTCAAGCTAAAAATGCCTTATCCTTGTCATGGAGTTCTTCCACCAAGGGAATCTGTCATGTACTTCATGACTAAAACGGAAAAACTTCAGGTTACTCTCAACAAAGATCAACAGGAGAGGAGGTCTTGGAAGAACTAGTACCGCATTCTCAATGTGGAGTGTATCAAAATACAGTAACTACTGAAGGATAAGGATGCTCTAATTGAGATTTTGGAGCAACATGCTGTAGAAAATCAGGATGACCAATGGAATTTGCTCGCTCCTTTCACTTAGCAAAGGAATGACAACCCGACAACGGCCCAAGAGCCCCGGTCCAAGAAAAGGAAAGAACCAGAATCAGCACCCGATTTCTCCTCAGAGAGGACTCAGGACCTGTTAGCTTAGGTTTTTGTTTCCGCATCTTGTAATTTACTGTATTTCCATTTCCGCAATCCTTTGAATTCAATAAAACGGGGATTTCCCTACTCTTTGATATTTGCAATCTAATTGTCGAAGTTTATTTTGATTAAACCAAAAAATAATTAATATAATCATTGCATTCATCATTCTCGCGTAACGTATTCTTCATACCTACGAATCTCACGTTTGTGTCTCAGTTCTAGAGTCAAACTGTCTCATTCATACAATACTCGGGCCAATCGTCAGTAAAAGATGGATGATCTCGAGGAAGAGAACAGAGAGTTGAAAGAAAATATCGACGCTCTGAGAGAGGATATGAGAAAGCTTCGTAACGACATGCAAGCCATGGCAGAAGCTCAGCTACAAAGAACTGTGATCTCCGAGATCACCTCAACGCATATAGTGGAGAAGTATGATCCTAGGTACAGAATGCTGAAAGATCGTCCTTGTGGCATGCCACCTAACTATATCCCAGAAGGATATGTTCTGCCGATCACTGGAGATCCAGAAACTTCAGCAGAAGCCGCTGAGCCTGAAGGTTACAAACTACGGGAAAACAAAGATGCCAGGGGGCATACCAACAACTCCTGAAGGTTACAAACTTCGGGAAACGCCAAGATTCACTGCCGTAGTAACGGTACCACCCCCTGTGGTGCACACTGTCCCGGAAGGACAGATTCTACAGATACCTTCTGGTAGAAAGGAAACTATGTTTGACAGAATGGATGAATTCTAGGAGTAGTTCTTGGAAATACAGAAAGAACTGCAGGCCCTGCGCGGTCAGGATTTATTTGGGAAGGACGCCGCAGATCTCTGCTTGGTCCCCAATGTGAAAGTCCCACACAAGTTCCAGGTGCCCGATTTTGAAAATTACAAGGGTAACTCTTGCCCTCAAAGCCATTTGGTGATGTACGCTCGGCGAATGTCAGCTCAGACAGAGAACCAGGATCTGCTGATTCACTTCTTTCAGATTAGTTTAACCGGTGCCGCATTAAAATGGTACATGGGTTTAAACCGCGCTACGATCAGCACTTTCCGAGATCATGGCACTGCCTTCGTCCAACAATATAAATACAATCTGGACATGGCACCGGACAGAGATCAACTCAGGTCAATGTCGCAAAAGGACAAAGAAACCTTTAAGGAATACGCTCAGAGATGGCGTGAAATTGCCGCTCAAATTTTTCCGCCTCTTGAGGAAAAAGAGATGATAAAGATTTTCTTAAAGACCTTGAGCTCATTTTACTATGACAGAATGGTTGCCATTGCACCCAGTGACTTCACCGAAATGGTAGGCATGGGAGTTCGTCTTGAGGAAGCCGTTCGAGAAGGGCGTCTAGTCAAAGACACTGGATCGACAAGCGGTACTAAGAAATACGGTAGTGCTCTCCCTAAGAAAAAAGAGCAAGATATTGGGAATATCTCTCTCGGAAAGCAAAGGCGACGGTAACAACCAGTAGCAACTGTAACTCCTGCTATCAACCCTGCGCCTGTTTCTACGTATCAACCTCAGGTTGCGCAGAGCTAACCTAATCAACAGCAATATCAGCAAAGGACACAACAGCCTCTTCAGCAGGCTCGTCCTCCATACAACAACAACCGTACAACGCGGCCACCAGGATTTGATCCTATACCCGTATCGTACGCAGAACTATTCCGTTACTGCTGGTCAAAAGGCATGTCCAGGCCAAGGCTTCTCTTACAGTACCGGAAAATCCGCCTTTTTGGTTTAAGGTGGATCAGACTTGCCCTTACCATCAAGGAGGACCAGGGCATAACATAGAGAACTGTCTCAGTTTCAAATCCGATGTGCAAAAGCTTGTTAGGAGCGGGGTATTATCTTTCAAAGATACGAATCTGAATGTTCTCACAAACCCGCTGCCTCAACACGAGAAAGTTGCAGTCATTCTGATAGAAGGAGAGTCTAGCAACATCTATCAAATTCACGATGTACTCTTATTGAGGGCCAACTTGGTTAAGATGCATTGTAGACAAAGTGGATATGGCCATGTGCCACCTCATAATTATCACCAGTGTGATATCTGCTCTAAAAACAATCGGGGATGTTCTATGGTGCAGTCAGCTCTACAGGAACAGATGGATCTCGGATGGATCCAGGAGCACCGAGTTCGTGGAGTTAACATGGTTTATACGAATTCCAACATCATTCAAAACCACGACATCCGTGCAATGAATGCCAACTTAGTAACGATGCACTCAAGGAAAATCCAGTATCATAATCTGTCGCGACATGAGTACAACTCCTGTCTGACTTGTTCGGTAAATAAACAGGGATGCTCTTTTGTACGAAAGGCCCTCCAGCGTCAGATGGATCTTGGATGGATCCAAGACTACCGTGATAGGAATCGTTATCAGATCAACATGATTCAAATCTTCGATATTCGCTTGATGAATATCAGCCTGGTGGAGTTACACGCTACGCAAGTCCAACTCGGTTTTCTCACTTCACATGATTATCAGAGTTGTAAAGCGGGTTGTGAAAACGATCAAGGTTGTGCCCTTGTCCAGGAAACACTTCAGCACTTGTTGAACCACTGGTGGCTTCCCATATATATGGATGAAGACACCCAACAAATTAGTATCACTAACGGAAATCCTACTAGATATTAAAGTCAGGATGTTCGGTCGATGGGGACAAACCTCGTCAGGTTACACTGTATTCAAAGCGGACGTGGCCAGGTGCCACTACACAACTATGAGCGGTGTGGAGTTTGCTCAGTGGATAATCAAGGATGCTACTTCGTGCGAGCATCCCTTCAAAGTCAGTTGGACCGCAAGGAGATTCAACCATGCTCAAGTTCTGGATCAGTCAACTATCTCGCTGATCAAATTGAGGACGTTGTCATAATCTATGATCATCAGAGGGCTAGGGATGTTTGTGCCATCATTCCTCTACTTGACGAATCGAGAGTTCCCAACCGGGAACGGATCGAAATTACATACGATGGTCAGAAAAATCAGAAGGTTCCCATAGTCATCTATCTACCAGGACCACTACCGTATGAATCAACTAAGGCTATCCTTTACAAATACGGTGCAACAACAATTGAGAATGGCAAAGAAATTCCATTACCCTCCATCGTGAATATTACAGACATCAGTCGAGTAACACGGAGCGGTCGAATCTTCAACCGAGGAGTTGGAGAACCCAGCAAAGAGAAGGAACCTCAAACAGAAGTTCCCAATCCACCGGTCGGTCAATCCAGTAAACCCGACCTTTCAAAGAACAACGATGAGATGCTAAAGCTCATCCAGAGGAGTGAATACAACATTGCTGATCAACTGTTACAGACTCCTTCAAAGATCTCGGTATTATCACTGTTACTTAGTTCAGAAGCGCACAGGGAGGCTCAACAGAAAGTCTTGGAGCAAGCCTTTGTGGAACAGGATGTAACAATCAGACAGTTCGATAGCATTGTCTCTAACATCACTTCATGCAATAACTTGGGATTTAGTTATGAGGAATTACCTGAAGAAGGTCGCCGTCATAACATGGCGCTCAATATTACACTCAACTGCCAGGACGATGCTTTAGCTGGCGTACTGGTAGACACAGGGTCAGCCTTGAATGTTATGCCTAAGTCCACCTTGATGCAATTAACATTCAGAGGCCCTCCGATGAGAACCAGCGAAGTCGTAGTCAAAGCATTTGACGGATCCAGAAAAACGGTTATCGGCGAAGTCGACCTTCCCATAACTATCGGTCCTCACACTTTCCAAGTCACTTTCCAGGTCATGGACATCCGGGCAACTTACAGTTGTTTATTACGAAGACCTTGGATACATCAGGCTGGGGCGATCACTTCAACCCTCCACCAAAAGCTAAAGTTCGTCCAGAAGGCCAACTCCCCACAGTCTGTGGAGATCAGGCCTTGCTCGTAAGTAATTTATCGTCATCCACATATGTAGAACCGGAAGGGGCAATCGGAACCCAGTTCCAAGCGCTTTCGCTACACAAGGACGATCAATCCGAAGGGGGAACTTCGATTTCCTCGTACAAAGATGTTATAGAAGCGTTCAAGAGTACCAATACAACAGGATGGGGGCAGCTTGTCATTCCTACTGACAATAAAACAAAGAAGGGTCTTGGTTTTTCTACGACCTGTACCCAGACAGCTGCTAACGATGAAAGTCTTCATCCCATTCGGAACTTCTTCCACAGCGGAGGCTTCCTTCAACCAGTGACTCAAGAAGTGCATACCATCAATAAAGATGATTCATACGATACAGAGGAAGAATGGAAGTCCTATCTCAACGAGGACGGTTATATGTCTCAGGACGAAACGCAGACTCCCTTTTGCTTTCCTACACAGAGCCCGAGATTTATACCCCGGTCAGATGTCGAAATGATATATAGAGATTGTGATCCAAAAGGATGTCGTGCTCCGCCAAATTCATTAGATGAGGATACTCTGATGAAAGACGACTTTGACCACAGCTATTATGGCCCGATGGATGGCCTGCCAATGTGGCAGCCTTACCCAGGAGACTTGGGGCAAGAAAATCAGCCGAACGATGAAAGTCAGCTAAGCATCATCGAAAAGAATACCTGTGTCCCCACAGAAGCATGGGATCATTACTCAGGGCATTCAGACAATATCCAGTACAATGATGAATTTGCAAAGATTGCAGGACTAGAATTCATTAACTATGCTTTTCCCGAGGTTAACGTCATCGAGAGAGATGACTCCTCCAGTTCCAAAGAAGTGTGGGACACCTTGGGACAACCAAGTGGAAAATACGACTATATGGTCAAGTACACCGCTCCTGAAAGCTCTCGTATCAGGCTCGAAGACATCCAACCCACTGGATGGGGAGATATAGCAGAGAGTACAAATACTATGCAAAATACAACTAAGGAATCCTCCTACGACAACTCTGCTTGGGAGAAAGATTCCATTGATCCTGCTCCACCAGAAATCAGTGTCATTTCTGAAGGCAAATCAAGGAAGGTACCAAACTTTGTGATTCACCGAGGAGTTCGCCGCCAATGGGTTGCTGTCGATGTTCCGAAGATTGTTCATAAGTCAAAGTAATTGCCATCTTTAAACTTCCACCCTGCCCAGGTGAAATGGATGTTTTGATAGGGCTATCTTTCTGTAAATTTCCATCTTCGCTTCGCCCAAAGCGATAGAGTTTTGTTTTATAGGGTTGTAGTTTCAACAATCGACTTGTTCATTAATAAAATAATGTCTTTCTGTAATTTCCGCATTAATTACTGTTTTCTCTTTTTGCTTTTCGTAGAAAATGGTAATCCAAAAAAACAAATCAATGATAAAAACAAGCACTAAACAAAAAATACACTGCACACACTTTTGTATTCTCTCGATCTCTTCTAAAAACAATCATACCGTCATGCAGATTGCTTGTTTTAAACCCCGTTGAAACATACAATCTGATGCCTTCTCCCAAATTTGAATTCCCGGTATTTGGGGCTGAAGAAGAAAATGACGACGAAATTCCAGAAGAAATCTCCTGACACTCAGACAGGAGGAAAGGTCCATTGAACCTTATAAAGAGCCGTTGGAAACGGTCAACTTAGGTTCGGAAAAAGAGAGAAAAGAGATCAGGATTGGGGCACTGCTCAGTCCAACTGCCAAAGAGAGTTTGACGAAGCTTCTCAGAGAATTCCCCGATGTGTTCGCTTGGTCTTATCAGGATATGCCAGGGTTGGATACCAGCATCGTGGAACATCATCTACCATTAAGATCGGAATGTCCGCCAGTAAAACAAAGGTTGAGATGGACTCATCCAGACATGGCCATCAAAATCAAAGAGGAGGTATAGAAACAGATTGACGCGGGTTTTCTCGCCACGTCAAAATATCCTCAATGGTTAGCCAATATCGTACCCGTTCCAAAAAAGGACGGAAAGGTCAGAATGTGTGTAGATTACAGAGATCTAAACAAGGCTAGTCCAAAGGATGACTTTCCTTTACCACACATTGACATGCTGGTAGATAGTACAACAAAGTTCAAAGTTTTCTCCTTCATGGATGGATTCTCGGGCTATAACCAGATTAAATGGCACCGAACGACATGGAGAAAACTTCATTTATTACCCCATGGGGTACCTTTTGTTACAAGGTAATGTCGTTCGGTTTAAAGAACTCCGGGGCAACTTATCAACGGGTCATGACTACTCTGTTTCATGACATGATACATAAAGAAATCGAGGTATATGTCGATGACATGATTGCAAAATCTAAGACAGAAGAGGAATATGTGACCCACCTGTCAAAACTATTCGAGCGGTTGAGAAAGTACAAACTCCGCCTGAATCCCAACAAGTGCACATTTGGTGTTCGTTCAGGGAAACTCTTAGGGTTCATCGTCAGCCAGAAAGGAATTGAGGTTGATCCTGACAAGGTCAAGGCCATTCAAGAAATGCCTTCTCTGAAAACTGAAAAATAAGTCAGAGGGTTCCTAGGACGTTTGAACTATATCTCCAGATTCATATTCCTCATGACCGCGACATGTGCGCCAATTTTCAAGTTACTCAAAAAGAACCAGGACTACGTTTGGACAGAGGATTGTCAAACCGCCTTTGACAGTATCAAGGAATACCTGTTGAATCCTCCGATTCTATCACCTCCAGTGGAAGGAAGACCGCTGATCATCTACCTCACAGTCCTAGAGGACTCAATGGGATGTGTACTTTGCCAACAAGACGAAAGCAAAAGAAAAGAGTCTTCCATCTACTATCTGAGCAAGAAATTTATCGACTGCGAGACCCGGTACACTGTGCTCGAGAAAACTTACTGCGCTTTGGCTTGGGCAGCCAAACGTCTTCGCCAGTACATGATTCTTCACACTACTTGGTTGGTCTCCGAAATGGATTCGATCAAGTACATCTTTGAAAAACCTGCTCTTACGGGAAGGATTGCCCGTTGGCAGATGTTGTTATCAGAATATGACATAGATTACCATGCTCAGAAAGACGTTAAAGGAAGTATTTTAGCCGATCATTTGGCTCATCAACCGATTGATGATCAAGAATCAGTCGGGTTTGAATTCCCAGACGAAGATGTCATGTATCTAAAAATGAAAGACTGCGATGAACCACTACCCGGTGAAGGGCCAGAACCAGGTTCCCAATGGGGACTTATCTTTGACGGAGCTGTCAATCATTATGGAAACGGAATTGGGGCAATCAATGTCACCCTTCAGGGTACCCACATTCCTTTCACCGCCAGACTTATATTCAAGTGTACAAATAACGAGGCCGAATACGAAGCTTGTACCATGGGTCTCGAAGAAGCGATCGACTTAAGGATCAAGAACTTGGATGTATATGGCGACTCAGCCCTGGTTATCAATCAGATCAAAGGAGATTGGAACACATACCAATCAGGATTGATTCCTTACAAAGATTATGCGAGAAGGTTGTTAACCTTCTTCAACAGAATCGAGTTTCATCATATCCCTCGGGAAGAAAATCACATGGCTGATGCATTAGCCACTCTTTCTTCCATGATTAGTGTAGGTCAATGGAGTGACATACCTAAGATCGACATAATGCGCCTTGCACGGCCCGCTTACATCTTCACGATTGAAGCAGTCATAGATGACAAACCTTGGTATCACGATATCAAATGCTTCCTTCAAAAACAAGAATACCCGCCTGGGGCACTAATAAAGGACAAAAAAACCCTTAGAAGGCTGGCTGGCAGTTTCTTCCTGAGCGGTGATACACTTTATAAGAGAAATTTTGACATGGTCTTGCTCTGATGCGTAGACAGACCAGAATCAGACATGCTGATAAAAGAAATTCACGAAGGATCGTTTGGCACTCATGCTAACGAACACACAATGGCGAGAAAAATTTTGAGAGCAGGGTACTATTGGTTGACCATGGAATCCGACTGCTACAAGTACATGAGGAGGTGTCACAAGTGTCAGATATACTCCGACAGAATCCATGTACCGCCAACGCATCTCAAAGTTCTCTCTTCCCCGTGGCCTTTTTCCATATGGGGAATCGACATGATCGGCATGATCGAACCTAAAGCTTCAAACGGACATCGGTTCATCCTGGTCGCTATTGATTACTTCACCAAGTGGGTCAAAGCAGCGTCATACGCTAATGTAACCCGACAAGTGGTGGTCCGATTCATCAAAAACAATATCATCTGCCGTTATGGTGTTCCGAGCCAGACCATTACTGATAATGGATCTAACTTGAACAATAAGATGATGAAGGAGTTGTGCGCTGAGTTCAAGATTGAACACCATAACTCATCTCCCTACCGACCCTAGATGAACGGAGCGGTAGAAGCGGCTAACAAGAACATCAAGATGATCATTCAAAAGATGGTTGTAACCTATAAAGGCTGGCACGAGATGCTATCCTTTTCTCTTCACGGTTATCGCACATCTGTCCGCACTTCAACAGGGGCAACCCCTTTCTCTCTAGTATATGGCATGGAAGCAGTGCTCCCCATAGAAGTAGAGATCCCATCAATCTGGGTATTGATGGAAGCTAAGCTTACAGAAGCTGAATGGTGTCAGAGTCGACACAACGAACTGAATCTGATCAAAGAAAAGCGAATAATGGCACTATGCCACGGTCAATTGTATCAACAAAGAATGAAGAAGGCGTTTGACAAAAAGGTCCGACCTCGCGTCTTCAGGAAAGGAGACCTCGTGCTCAAGAAGATACAATCATTTCTCACTGATTCTCGGCGCAAATGGACTCCGAATTACGACGACCCCTATGTGGTCAAGAAAGCTTTCTCAGGCGGCGCCTTGAGACTTGCAACGATGGATGGAGAAGAATTGGCCTACCCCACGAATGTTGACATAGTCAAGAAATACTTCGCCTAAACTAAAAAAAAAAGAAGGAAAAAACGTCTCGGTGGATTGAAAACCCGAAAGGGCGGTCCATGCAAAAACTAGAGACATGATAAAAAATCATCCCGATGGATTGGAAATCTCAAAGTACAGTCCAGGCAAAAGTTAGGGATAATGGCAAGTAACTATGTTCAACAGAGGCAAATCCCTCAGCAGCAGTTACATCATCCGTCCAAGGAAACTCCAATCAAGGTCATCTTCGACAGAAGCTCAGGATGTCCGGAATTCAAAGTTGGTAGAAGGATAGTGGTCGTTATGTTTCGATGTAGCCCTTTTCCCTGTAAATTACCATTTTCTAAACTTTGTAAATACTCTAATGAATCACGCGTTTGGCTGATTTCCATCCTATCAATAAAATTTGAGCCCTTGTGCTTTTGTTTGCAATTCTTATTTGTTTTAGCTTTACAGAATGACATTTTAATATGATTAACGATTCTTGAAATAAAACAAAAATGAATTTACTTGATAAAAATTTTCTGCTTTTAAAGTAAAGATGGGAATTTCTTTTGACTGTTGAACATCGAAAGAACATCGATTGCTTCTCCAGAAGTAAGCGGCTTCAAAGTGCAGAATCAAAGTACTCCTTCTAAGCCAATACGCCTGGTTGAAGGATCAGATATGTCAGATGTGATTACTCCATCTGACATCCTCGGCAGAGTTCTTCCCTCCTAAGCCCGACCAACGGTTGTTGCCCACAGGGACTATCTCTCCTAAGCAAGGCGGAATTGCTACTCTTGGACCAACGATACTTTTCGTCTCCCACCGTGGCCGAGTATCCAGTCGTGTTCATCTACTAGCCTGTGTGTCGCGTCAGTTGTGTCAGCATAGACATACATACATCAAGCATTATTGATTCACATTCACATTCATATTACATCACTATCACTCTAGTCGGTCTTATCCCCTAGTGATAACAGTCCTCTCAATCGAGTTGTCAGTTCTTTCCTCGTCAGGAAATGGTGCGCCTGCCCTACATCTCTCCTCCAGTTTATGTCTGGGATGAAGTCAGCCCTTGACCACTTTGATAACTTGAACCTCTGAAAAGCCAGAGAACCCTCAGCCAATGTCACTCTTCGCCAGTGAAGATTATGTCTTCGCTTTCCCGGATTAAGGAAAATCTTAGAGAAAGCCACGCGACTAAAGACTCTCAGCAACACATTGGTTTTTCTCCCTAGAAATTCAATGTTAATGAAGTCATCGGCACCTCAAAATTGGATCACATCATATGGAATTTCTCCGAGGAGATCCCGAGAAAAGTATGATGTAATATCCCCAAGCGACAGTCGTCTCCCAAGAGACTCGTTTTCCCCAGTAGAGTCGACAAATGGCGTCTCCAACGGAGAAGTTTGTGAACCTCTACAACTCATACGAATGGGTTCCCCAGCAAGTCTGACATCAAAAGTTTTTCCCATCAAATGGCATCTCCCCAGGAAAATTTGGCGAGAAGTTTGAGGAAAACCGCTACGCATAGCATCCCTTGTCAATAAAGTTTATTGACAAAATAAATTGAGACCAGTTCCTTGGTAGGAAACCAGGATCGAGGGGAAGATTATTTCGGAAACTGAGACCAGTTCCTTGGTAGGAAACCAAGATCGAGGGGAAGTTTATATCAGAAACTAAGACCAGATCCTTGGTAGGAAACCAGGATGGAGGGGAAGTTTATTTCAGAAACTGAGACCGGTTCCTTGGCTGAAGACCAGGATCGAGGGGAAGTTTACCTTTTCTAAGCATTATTGCTTAGCAAAAGAAGAAGGATGCGTGAACTACCATTCCTAACCACCATCAAAATTTCGGGTATTCCGATATTTAATCCTCTTGCACCCCGAATGCCCGAATACCTTCGCTATTCACACCTTCGGGTCATAGAATATTAAATAGGGGCATCTGTTATACCCCAAAATTTGACCACTAAGATTTCCCATCATTGTGCAAATCATCATCACAATATGGATGAACCATCATACCTCATTAGTTTCCCCAAAGATAGGTGAGCATCCAATACAATCAAAATTTGGGTTTCAAGCCCTCTCAGAGCTCTTAGACAAAGGATCGATCAAGGAATGATATGATCTTCAACTTTTCTAACCTCTCAAACATCCACAAAGGATCAAGAGGACTCCCACATCAAGGATCAAGCACAAGGTTGCAACATTCCAAGTGGATCAAGCCTCAAAATCAACAGTGTCACCAAATTAGGGTTTTGGTCGACCAGGGCCTCCAGATGGAATTTTTCCTCTGGGCATGAGCCAATGCTTCAAAGCATAACTTATGATGTTCTAAGGGACATTATAAACCCAATCACCAAGTCAATTTAACCTCAGGGGATGCATTCATTAAAAATCAGGAATTAGGGTTTCTTGACCTAATTCACCCCTAAGTTGACTTTTGGGACAATTCATGAGCCAAGACCTCAAGAGAAGATTTGAGGGTCTCTAATGCACCACATTGATCTATTTGCCACAATGTATTTATCCAAGAAGCTTGAACAACAAGTTTCAATTTCATCTGAGCCACAGTTAGGGTTTCGCGAGAAAATTCAACTGTATCTTTGACTTTTGACCAGGACATGCTCCCAAACCCTAGGACATGAATCAATATACCCTATAACACCCATGAAACATGTCTATCAAGTTTGATTTAGGTCAAGGACATGATTTCCTAAAGGATTGCACAGTTTGGAATTCATCTGATAAAAAGTCAACTGTGCACAAAAGTCAACTTTGACTTTTTGAGATTTTTCATAAAAATGGTTTTTCAACTCTAAAATGATGTTAGTGTATGATTGGAATCATCATTCATCAAGAAAAATCAAGAAAAGTGGGATAACTTGTAAAAGGGGTAACCATAAAAAACTTAGAAAATTTTCTAAGTTATGGAACAAAGTGGCAAAGGTACCAACTTTAGAGGATCATAACTCCTAAACCACAAAGCCATTTTTCCCCATCCAAAGCTGGATTTGTAGCCCTCATGGCCCTCTACAAAAGCTTCAACTACACCTCATTCCTGTTCATTATGGATTTTGAGTTATGGAATGATCAAAATGGCTGAAAAAATGAAATGTCACTTTTTCCAACACTTAGTGAAATTTTCACTAAGTCCGAATCTGCCTTACTTTTTTCCAAATGTAGGGGCATTTTTCACTTGGATCCAAAAATTATCAAAACCAATTATGATCAAACAATTGTTGTATCATATGAGGGCTTTCCAAAATGACCAAGAACATCACCAAATTCCACTTAAGCCATGAGATATGACAAGGGCAATATGCCTTGCTGAAAATTGCCAAGGCTAGGAAGAATTTTTCATTTTTGGTCGATTTGGTAAAATCAGCTAATTCCAAGCCTTGTCATCATCTTGGACATATCTGAGGATCAAATCCAAAGGGGACAAACACTGAGCCAAGCCTCCAAAGTCCTTGGAACAAGAAGTAGCATGCCAAACCTAGAAATCCCTAAAAGAGGGACAAGACTCCAATTTTGGATTGGAGCATTTAATGGATGCTTAGAGGTGGCATGAACTGAGCTATTTGCAACTGAATTCAGTCAAGAATGATCCAACAACTAGGGAACCAAATGCCTGTGCTCTAACCTCTAGTCAATGGCTAGAGGAGACTTGGCTTCCCCTTGATCAACATTGGCCAAACCTCTGCTGTGGTTGCCATTCATTATTGATCCCAAAACAAACTTTCTCTACTATAAATAAAGCTCATTTGTGCTCAGTTTGAGTACACCAAAGCCATCAAACAGATGCTTTCCTCAAAATCTCTTTCTCTTGGCAAAAATGCCTTCTTTAGCAAGGTAACTATGAGTTTTTGAGTTAGAGAGCAATTCAAACCAAACGAATCACACACACACCTCATATATGTCATGTATAAGCTGTCCAAACTCTCACAAGTGACCTGTAATCCTTAAATCACAAAGTCATCTCTCAAAACCTCAAAATAGTACTTTTGTACATTTTTCAAGCCATGTCTTGATTCAGTCACTTTCCAAACTAGATAAAACCTCAAACACACTCCAAATAACATCCTTGAACTGTCCCAAATGGTAAGGAACGTGCCCTATAACCTTGAGGTCGTGGGTTCAAACCCCACCCATGCCATTTTGTGTTTTCTCACATTTTTGCTATTTTCCTCATATTTTCATGTTTTATTAATTAATTGGAAAATTAATAACTCATTCAATTTTAATTATTTTTTATTGGTTATTTTTGAAAAAAATCACAAAAATGTTAAAATATTTTATTCCACAAAAAAATTAAGTTTATATTAGTTATTTAATATAATTTGTATTTTTGTGAATAAATTCGTTTTTTAATTATTTTTAAACATTTAAAAGTGAATATTTACTTTAAAAATCAAAACCAAGTGAGTTTTAATTCATCTTGTGATTAAATCTCATTTTTCAAACTTAAAACCAAAATCACAAGTTGTTTATTCAAACTTATTTGGCATTTTTCATCATTTTTATTAATTTTCTTTGAATAATTACATTAAAGAATGATGAAATTAGGGTTTTATTGATTTTCACCCTAACAAACTTTTTCAAACACTCATGGGCCTCTAATAGAGTGTAAGACCCAACCCTTCTTTGAAACCAAAAACTTTTGGGCCTCAGTCATTGTATAAGACCCACGACGTTTTCAAAACTTCGGCGCGATCATCGCCCGTTTAAAACAAACCTTGGGCCTCTCCTCGAGCTATAAGACTCATTCAAAATATTTTTGGGCCTCTAATAGAGTGTAAGACCCAATCCCCTTTTAACCAAAACCTTTTTGCGCCTCAGATATTGTATAAGTCCCTCTGTGTTAAAAGAAAACCTCGGCGCGATCGCCAGTTGAAAAATCAAACCCTTGGGCCTACCCTCATCTTATAAGCCCCATTTATTTTCTTTAAAACTTTTTGGGCCTCTTGAGAGAGTGTAAGACCCATCCCCTTTGTACAGAAAACCTTTCCTGAGCCTCAGTCACTTGTATAAGTCTCTGTACAAAACGACAGTACGATCACTGATAAAACCCTAGGCCTCTCCTTGAGTTGTAAGCCCCAATTTTCCTCTCAAAGCACTTTCTCCTTTGATTATGTAATATACTGTTGTTTCCAACTTTTCTTTGTTGAACAACTAACAATACAGCATGGAAGCTCTACAACCGAGTAAGTGTTTACCTGCTTTCATTTACCGCTTTCATAAGTATATAAATGTATTGTGGGGCTGTCTCACAGTAAGTCTTCTTTCATAAACTCATATCAACTGTGTAATAATAATATAGATATTTAGAGTTTCCCCGGCAACTACGTCTAGAACTAGACAAAACCTCGCCTCCTTACATCAACATTAGATAACTAGATCTAAGGAATTTCCCCGTGAACAGTTCATATACAGAAGGACATTGTTCCATGTGAAACCCCTTCTGGAACTGTTCATCAGCCTCCTCTTGGGCTTAGTGCAAGGACCCGCAGGCTTCCTAAAAGCATCCCCGCCTCCTCTTGGGCGTTGTACAAGGACCCGTCGGCTTCTTAGAAGTTTTCACAGCCTCCTCTTAGGCTTCGTATAATGATTCTTCCTCCAGGAAGATAGCCTCCTCTTGGGCTTCGTACAAATTGTCCCTCGGCTTCTTAAAAGTTTCCAGCCTCTTCTTGGGCTTCGCACAAATTGTCCCTCGGCTTCTTAAAAGTTTCCAGCCTCCTCTTGGGCTTCGTACAAATTGTCCCGACGACCTCCTAGAGGTACAGGAACAGAAATTACTCATCTTAATAGAACAGTCTTTCAAGAGTCTAGATCTCGCTACTACTGTTTCTTAAGCATAGTACAAAAGATAGAACACGTAGACTCGGACAGTCTAAAGCTCCTTTGGATTCCCAATTTTCCTAGAGAACAGGAAATAATCCCCACCCTCAGATCAAATCTATGAGTATAACATTACTCATATAAGAACTAATTTTCTCTTGGAACCAACATACTGGACCTGTCACTCACCTGAAATAGTTACTCTAGCCTCCATCTCGGGATTCTTACGAGATACAAAAAGACTCTCTTGCTGAGTCAACCAACATTTTTAGCCTCCATCTCGGGCTTCGTACGAGATACAAAAGCACTTTCTTGTTGAGTATAAAAGACCCTCTTGGTGGGTCACAAACCTTTTAGCCTCCATCGCGAGCTTCGTACAAGATACAAAACACTCTCTTGTTGAGTATAAAAGACTCTCTTGTTGAGTCAAAACAACTTTCAGTCTCTATCTCGGGCTTCGTACGAGACACAAAACACTCTCTTGTTGAGTATAAAAGACTCTCTTGTTGAGTCAATCTCCCTTTAGCCTCCATCTCGGGATTCGTACGAGATACAAAAAACACTCTCTTGTTGAGTATAAAAGACTCTCCTGTTGAGTCAAATAAACTTTAGCTTCTGTCTTAGGCTTCGTACAAGACACACAAAAAGACTCTCTTGTTGAGTCAGACCCTTTTTAGCCTCAAATCTTGGGCTTTGTACAAGACAGAAAGAACATTTTCCCCGGAAAAGTCAACCTTTTAGCCTCCTCTTAGGCTTTGTATAAGGAAACCCCGGTTGAGACAAACAACCTTTTAACATTAAATCATGCTTTGGTCACAACATAAAAGCATCAACAACTCCTTTTCCCCCATCTAATTGCTGTAAGCGGCAAGCCTCTGGATTGTTTACATCCACGCCACTGTCCCTCTTTTAGCATGAGAAATTCCTAAGGAAAGATGGCATTACTCTACACTGAGTTAAAGTCTTCTCCTTCAGGTTAAAAAACCCCTATAAAGGAAATTATGGCATTGCCGGATTCACATGTCCAGTTAAAGTGATTCTCCTTTATAACCAGTCACCCAATTGTTGTGACAAGAAGACCTCTTTAGAGATGACAAATTCTCTCTAAAGGCGAAACCCTTTAGCTTCATATCTTGGGCTTTAATCAAGATACAAACAAATCACCTTCAGCTTCACATCTTGGGCTTCGAACAAGATACAAATCACTTTTAGCTTCACGCCTTGGGCTTTAAACAAGACCCCAAAACACCATTTCCTCCCATAGAATAGGAGGAACTACGATCGCTCTGATTTCCCTGTTTCGGTAAACAGGAAACCCAAAATCCCGTACCTTCACACGTCAATCGAAAAGCATCAGTCCTAACATCCTGCCAATAACATAGTCCCGTCATTACAGCCTTAACCAAGTAAGCAGAAAGAGCCCTCACTTCTATATAGCATCTGTAACTAAATAAACCGCTGTTTAAACTCAGTATGCAAGCAGGGTTAGTTGGAGACATCTATTTCCCTTTCTTTATCAGCTTCAAAAAGATAAAAAATGAATCGACCTGTAGTCCCCCAAAGAGCGACAGTGCTTAAGAACCACGTCCAAAATCGCTCGCTACAGAAGCGAAGGAAATACCTAATGTCGTTCCTCCTCCGTATACCCCACCAATTCCTTTCTCGTAAAGGTTTGTGAAAGCTAAGGTAGAATCCCAATCCCAAACGTATGCGGAGGTATTGGAAAATATCCACACCGATGCATCTTTGCTTGAGGTCACGCATGAAAAGAGAAAATTCGAGGACCATGAAACTAGGGATATCATTACTGTTAAGAGGGTAAGGTTAAACTTTGAGGTGATGGATGAAATAACTAAGCCCAAACTTGAAAAGCTAATACTTAGCATAGATCCAGAACCACCTCCACAAGTTCAAAAGAATGAACCACCCCACATAAGGAATAAAAGAAAAGGTGAGGGATATGTGAGATGGCTTGATAAATGGCCATGGAAACTGAAGATTAACTCTCCTAACCGTCGAGCTATCGACGTTAAACAAAGCCCTGCGTGGGAGGCAACCTACGAGCTTTTAATTTAATGTTTTACTTTTATTGTTTGTGTTTGCAGACACCGCACACACCGCACACACTCTCGTTCGTAACTCACCTCCTCCTTGTTCTTTGCATGGTCAGGTTCCACCTGCACACACCGCACCGTATTTTTCTAACATTTTTTGCAGGTACTTCCTTCGGAAACAAATAGTATGATGAGCGGCTTCAGTAAAGTGAATTTTCAGCAAATTCAGATAACTCGTAGTACAAGACGCTGAAGTAGAAGTGGCCAGCGAAGACAGAGACAAAATGGGAAGATTCCGAGCGAATTTGGTCGTGGCATTCATACAGGTTCTATCCTTCCTCTACCACCTTTTATCAAAACATTGAGGACAATGTTTGGTTTAAGTGTGGGGGAGGAACATTTACCGCTTTCATTTTACCGTTTTCTAGTTAGATTTACTGTTTTCTATCATGATTTTAAATTTTTTTTCTGTTTTAAATGTTTCGTCCATCTGTGCATATGCTGTCGAGTCTTTATGCTGATTTTATGTTGTTAATCGATTTCCTCATTCTCTTTAGCCATACCAAATATTTTGAAAATTTTTGAGTTAAAAATAGTGTTTCTTTTGAAAATCTTAGGTTACAAACGAAATTGAGGTTAGATTGTGAGAATTGGGAAAATTCCACAAGATCGGTATCGTTTTAACATCGTGAGCCTCTAAATTATGGAAATCAATTTGAGTACTTGTTATGCCGTAGCCTTAAGTTCTCACCCCTTTAGTAGTCCCTAAGTAGTTTATTTAGCAGTCAGCGTCATCCTAAGCACGCACTAAGTAGGAAGCCGATGCAAATAAGTGTATGATCTCAGGCTTAAAAGGTAAATTAAGAAAAGAAAAAAAAATGAATGAATGAAAAGAAATGCTCCTTCTAAGTTAGGTGATCCTCACCCGATCATTTAGCCCAACAGTGCAAACTTCTTTATTTTATTGATATTTAAGCCAATGTGCAAAAAGACAAAAATGATGATAATGAGATCATAGTCACTAACAGGCTATCCTACCATGAGTGTGAAAGGATAATGAGCTTAATGTGATTGCGCCAGAATGAAAAGGGATAAAAGAAGAATGAGTGATTTAGGCTTAGGTATAATGACATGATTGGTTTGTATAAGAGGGAGGTTGATGACCGTAAAAGCAAAATCGTGTTGTTACGATATCCTTAGTGTGTGAGCAAGTACCTATGGACTCAAACTTAACCGAAGTAGAGTTGTTAGCCTAGGATGAGTATCCGTATACACTATTTTTCTCGCGAGTCATGGTTTGCTTGAGGACAAGCAAAGGTTTAAGTGTGGGGGAGTTTGATAACTCAAAAATGTATCGTATTTTTGAGTTGACTTACATGAATTTTAGTTATCATTTCTTCTATTTTATTTGATCTACACTTTGATTTACGTCTCGATTTTATATTTTCAGGTAGCATGGGATTTAATTATAAAAGAATGAAAAGAAAGAGAAAAAGAGAGGAATTGAAGAAATGAAGAAAGAAAATGAGAAGAAAGAAAAGACAAAAAAAAGGGTGTGGGGGCCCACCACACTACATAAGGTGGCGCTTGCCACACTTATGAGTGTGGCGCCCACCACACCAATGTGTGGCGCCTGCCACAAGGTGAATGAAGGGAATATGTGGCGAGTGCGACAAGGAAAAAAAGAGAGAAAAGTGTGGTGACTGCCACACTAAAAAACAGGAGAAGGCGGTGAGTGCCACCACTATTTCTTCTCCTTTCTTTTCTCCACTCCTTCCGATATTCTCTACACGAGACCTCTTCATGGAATCCTATTTTCACGCGTAAACCGCCCGTAACCTACGAAGACCACTGAGTATAAATGGGAGTTTTCGTCTTCACATGGGGGTTCTCTTCTTCTTTTGGCCAGATTTTATTTCTTTAGTTTTTAAGTAGTTTTCTTGCATGATGTAAAAGGAATAGTTCTCCACATCGGGGGACTATTCCCAATATAGTTCTAGGATCTATTTCTGTCGTTTAATTTCTGTATCGGATTCAAGCCTGTCGACATTACAATTCAGTCAAGTTTTCTGCTTCCAGTTTCCATTCGATTACAGGTTTTCTTTATTTGCTTACTCTACTGTTTTTAATTGATAGTTTAATTATGTCTTGTCTTATATTAATTTATCGTAATAGCATGTTTACTTTCCTATCCATGTCTGACTAAACTGTTTAGAGTCCGGTCTGTGAGGACCGTCGTTCAAACGAGACTCGGTAATTAAATTAGTGTTAACTTATAATAAACTATGTTTTGGTCTTTGTTTCCAAGTTTAATTTAAATAGCTTTGTCACGAGGGTGAGAGGTTATTTAACACTGTTTCGTCACGAGAGTGAAAAGCAAGTAAAGGTTAGAACCGGCACTGCGAGAGCGTGGGGGTCGAACCAGATAGTGGGAACGGGGCATTGATTCTAAAAACAGAGAGAGCACTTTAGGTATCGATTAGGATCTAATTGATTTTCAAAATACGTTTTCTAATTAAAACGGGCGTGCGAGAGCAAAATCCTGTGGTTAGGAGATGTGGCTTCGGTCAATAGCGCGAGAGTGTGAGGCGGAGTCTTTAGATCAATATTTTCTATGGAACATAAGTAAATTAACGCCAACCAATTACAGAGTGCCTGAGGTACACGGAATTCACATTTCGGTCTCTCTTTTCTGTTATATTTTCTTAGTTTTACTTTAGTTCTAGTCTTAGTTTCCCTTTTATCAATTATCATTAGCCTTAGCTTTACATCGCAGCAATAGATAACGGTAGGCTGACATTGGTCTCTGTTGGTTCGACAATCTTTTATATTACTTCGATATTTCCGTGCACTTGCAGACGCATCACACGTCAGACAGATGCATGTTGAGCTGTCCATCCATGTATCATACGATCGTCTCTGACAGCCATGTAATCTGCAAAGCATAATAAATAAATTAGAATTTTTTAAAAATAATAAAAAAAAACAATAAACAATAAACAAAAATAAAAAAACAAAAATAGAAACCAAGTTGCTTCCGGATTTGCACATCTGGAAAACTTCTGTGGATGCACATCCGGAAGTACTCAGAATATTTAACGTTGGGTTTTTCCGGATGTGCACATCAGGAAAGCAATCAACGTTAAAATTTTTCCTGATCTGCACATCCGGTACGTATTTCAAGTTCTAAAAAATGCAGCCATGACTACTGTACCATAGAAAAGGGCATTTTAATGCCCTGATCGTCCGTTTGAAGCAGCAAACAATACCTATATTGTCTCTAACCTATGTTATTCATACTACCTAACAATTTCTACACCTAAATGTCTACTCTAAATCGATTACTAAAAAATAACTCCGAAACTCTAAAATTCAAAAACTTACCGATTAAATTGAGATACATAGGATTTGGAGTGTCTTGATCGTTGTAGAAGTTGTTATGCGCCGAAATCGAGTGAAAAAAGTCGGGATTTGTGGGAATGAGAAATTGAGAGTTTGAGAGAGTTTGATAGTTTGGAATGTAAAAATCTAAAGAATGAGAAGGGGGGGGGGAAGCTCTGGCGCCAAGTTATAAGAAATGGTTTCGGATTTTGCACATCAGAAATTATTCCTGATATGCACATCCGGAACAAATCAACGTTTTAAAAAAAAAAATGGTGCGTCTAGATATGCACATCCGAAATCTAGAGACAAAAAAGAAATTTTGCACGGTGCCTAAGAAATTTATGAGATGTATTAAGAAATCCTCTAATTATAATACCGGACCCCAACACTCTCTATAATTAATATTTCTACTATTATATTTTATTTTCATTTGAAGAACATAAAACCTATTCATACCTAAAATCCTTTTTTTACTTAAAATTGTAATAATTACAAATATGTTATATTTCTCATACACTATAGATTTGATAATTTTACTCAATATATTTGGACTTTTGTTAGTACAACTGCTAGAATATCTTTAGAATTCGCAAAAAGGAACTCACCCATTATTAGAGTAATAAATCTTTAAAACCCTTCCCTTTGTCTCTCTAAGTTTTTCACATTGAAAACTCACCACTTATTTCTTTAAATAACAAGGGTTTGAGTTTTTTATAAGTGGAATGGAAAACATACTACAATTCCTTAAAATACAGTGCACTTCTGAAAAACACATGAACCCATTGCGTTCCCCCAATATGCGTTGCGTTCATCTTATATGTTTTTTTTAGGTATCATACAAAATTTTAAAAATGTTCCCAATTTTCAAAAATATATCTCTAAACATACAATAATACGCACATTTAATTTGTTTTTGAGTCAAATCCCAATTTTATAAACACATTTATTTCAGAAATAAATTTCCAAAAAAATTCTGGAAATATATTTCCAGAAACAGCAAAACTAACTTTCTCCACCACTAGTACATGCATCACTATCTTCTTAACAGACTAAAAAATACAAATCATTTGAATTCGCATGAATGAATAATACTAACAACATTTTATTTAAAATATATGATTAAAAATTTTAAAATTGGCCTAATTTGATGCACTTAGTTTATATAGATTTTAATTTATAAAAACATCGCTTTAATTGATAAAAACATGTGATGTTTGAAAAAATTCATTTACGATAATGGAAAACAAAACTTTGAATAGAATAATTGAATACTTGTGAAAAACAAATTACAATATGTTATATGTGGTATTCATGTCTAAAGCTATAAGAAGGTAGTGATGCATGTGTTAGTGGTGGAGAAAGCTAGTTTTGCTGTTTTCGGAAATATATTTTTAAAATTTTTTTAAAAATATATTTTTGAAATAAATATATTTATAAAATTAGGGTCGGATTCAAAAATGAGTGCAATGTATATTATGGTCCATCTGAAATATATCTTCAAAAATTGAAGACATATATTTTTTTTTAAAAGAAAGAAGCAAATCTACTAAACCAAAATGAGTATAAGAGGTGCTCGAACCCTTACAAAGAGTTACAAATTAGTGATACAAACTGAAGGGTCAGAAATCCAAGAGGATAGTTTACGAGCATTAGGAATTAGGAAAAAAAGAATCCTTAAAAAACTCTCATGCCAAACACAATGTGTCTTTTGCTAAATATCTCATAGAATTTGACGCTAAATCACCGCAATTTTCTCAACGGCTTTAGGCTAGTATGAAAATTTTCTATTTACAATATAATATTTTTAACATTCCCCCCTCAATTTGGTGAACGGACACAACAAAGAAAATTTTCTATTTGCTACGGCAAATACACTAGCTAGTTCGTAGCTAATCTCTATTAAATAAAATTAGTTGGAGTTTTGTTGTGGATTAACTACAACATAAGATGTAGCATGAATTGAGTGGCTAATTATTTAGGCAAAAATTTTCAAGCAAAATTCCAATTAATATTTAAAATTCCCTAGCTAAACCAAAACTAAAACGTAGCAAAATGTCAGCCTTTAATATATTTGTTCTAGCTATTCAGCTACAATATCGCCGCGAAAATACTATAGTAAATCTCAAGGTAAATCTTAAAGCCGGTTTTTTAATAATTAATTTGGCTAGATTGTAAAATATTCATAAAAAACAATTTTCTAGGGTATCATAATTGTCAATAATTAAGAATTTATTCAAATAAACAACAAAATTAAAATTTTAAGATATTGTAGAGTTTTTCACATTTAAAATTTTATTTCATTACTAAAATAATAACACAACTAAAAAGCAATTCATGTTTATATATCTTCACAATTGATTGGTTCACTCTGTACTTTCAACCACTCACATTAAAGCAAATCTTACACTACAACAGTTTTAACAAAATGACTAACAAAAAAGTATTTATAACTCATTAGCATCTTAGTTAGAAACTGCCTAAAAAATATAACTTATCTCCTATCGTGCAATCCTCCACTTGATGGCAATGATGTTGAGTTGCTAGCCAGTGGATCAAAATATTCTATAAACAGAGTTTTAGAAGAGACAACCACACAAACTCAACTTCAAAAATATAAAGCTGCGGTCTTCATCTGATTTCAACAATAAAGATGAAGAATAACCACAACAATTTGTCCTATAAGTCTCTCACATGATAACCGATAGTCAGTGGCGTTGATTCGCACCAACACTTAGCTGTATAATACTGCATGCTCCTTCCAGTTTGAGAAGGGTAACTGCATAACCTGAACTCTAAGCTCTTGTGATGCAAGCTTTGACTCTTTGAGCTTTTTAGCATTCATGGTGTCGCTGGAATTAACTGTCTTTACTGCGTAAGAGCAAATTCTTCAAGCCTCTGGGTTTTGACAGAAACCTACAATGTATACACAAATTATACATTATAAACTGGTGGTGAAAATAAATAAAATCATTATATATAAAAGAATGATATAGAAATTGACAGCCAGCTAGCTTTAATACCTGGGGAGTTAACTGAGCTTGATATGGAGTCTGTACTAAAGCTTCAGCCATGCTAAGACCTGCTGATGTACTTGAAAGTATAGACCCAGAGATTGGAGTACCAGTTTGTTGTACCACCCATAGAAGAACTGCCAACAGGTAGAGATTGACTAGCAGTACCACCCAAACCAGGAGATTGATGAATATATAAGATTATAATTCAACTATCAGAAAATGCATAATATTCTGAATTGATGAATATATAAAACATTAAAAAAAATAGGACATTGAAATTACTTGTGATTAGCTGAAGATGCAAAATAGTGGGTTGAACTGGTAACAACACTTCCAACACTTCTCGACCATTGTGGAACTAAAGCAGGTTCACTTTTTTTCCATAACGAACACTGAACATGATCAGAACCAACACACAAAAATCTGAACCAACCCCTTCACCAACCCCACTCCTAGAACAACGCAGTTATAGGCTGAATACTAGACTAAACAACTCACTCCAATTCTCACCTCGTCATTTGCCTCTAATCTAAATACCAAAAGATAAAACTATTCAAAACTCTAAAAGGTTAATCAGAAATTCAACAAGTTTATGAAAAAGATTATGAAATCCGTAAAAGCTTGGACATTCAATGAGAGCACATAAGATTGAACAATTCATTTATAGGAGAAAATTAAGGTATAAACACGATGTACCAGCTACAATATCTACTCCTAACATTTATTTACAAGTTTTTTGAAAAATTCAGTCATAATCATGATTCATTCAATTTTAAAAGGAAAATGAATCTTCAATTTTAGCAAACTTTGAAATTTACTTACCTGTGGCATGTCAAAAGAATATACAACTTGGTAAAAGGTTATAAAATGTGGCTCAAAAGGATGAACTGTCCCTCTTTTCTGTCTGGGTCTAGATTCCACACCATTATAAGATTCTCCTGAACTTGCTGCATAACAATTGCAAATTTGTTAAGATTCTAAAGACATTATGAATCGTGTTTTCATGACTGGTATGAAAAAGATAGACCACATATATGCGGTAAGTGTAGCAATTACATGCAAGGTTGCATCAGATCTTCCCAAGCTTGTCGAAGGCCTTAAACAGTTATAAAAGTCAGAGTTTGTAGGATGATTTCAAAGACTGGTGAACATATCATAGTTGTCGTTAGTGAGCTGAACCTTGAAATATGCTTGAAGGATTTGCAGGATGATTTTACGAATGAAGCTGAGATTTAAAAATCCGATCCTATCATTTCTTTCTGCAAGACTGCTTGAGAAGCCTAGCCATACTGTGATGAGAAAGTCATCAAATAAACCAAAAACCGTTTATACATGGAAGCAAGGCCAATGGAGGAAGGGCTTGCAAAGGCCATTGGTGATGGAAAGATTGGACCAAGGCATGAATTTAAAAACCGTTTGAAAAGTACTGTCTAATGAGTTTGGTTGGGATAAGGAACTTGCCAAAAAAAATCCAGACTTCTATTTACAACAAATGCAGCAAGTCAACAATAGACAAATGTTGGAGATCTCACTGCATAAATATTCTGTTGAAGGTAACTCTGACTTCAACCACATTTTACCTTGATTCTAAATAATATCAAGGTTCACTACTAGACATGCATAAAACCCTGGTCCTAATGACTCAATAAGGAACTCTTAATAGAAATGCATTTCTTTATAATATATTTTTTTCCTTTTTTATTTTAATCTAGTACCACGTTTTTCGACATTCCATTGGTTTTCAACAGAATATCAATTCAAGTTATAATATCTTAAAGTCAAACTCAAACAATATTTACAAATCCTACATCACATTAACTAAATCAAACATAGTTTTTTAAAATGGAACCACTATTAACAAAGAAAGAAACAGAGGCAAAATTCATGCCTGAGCATGGTAACTAATATACTTTAAAGCTTCAATTCCCATAGCAGGACCAATGGTGTTAGAAATACCAGCACTCCAATAAGACCACCAACGAGCACCACCCGAAATTCCACCACCCCACACCTGTATCACTATACATAAATAACTAGTGGGATACCCGTGCGATACTGGTATGTTACGCGCATTTTTTTTAAAACATGATAAAAATAATATAATAAAATTAATTTTTTCAACCAAAAAAGTTAATATTTTTAAAAGACATAATAAATAAGTGGCTATAATTCATTCAATATATAAAATATTTGAATCAAGAATACATTATTTTTTATATAAATATTATTTGTGTTTTGACAATAACTAAAAAAAATATTAGAATCAACAATAAACTTTTTTTCCATTATTATTTAATATTTTGATTAATAACTTCCCGTTATAACAATGATATTTTTCCCGTATATATTAATAAAATAATCAACAAAGAATTTGATCCCGTATATAAATATTAAATTTGTTTTATATAGTTGAATTTATATAAAAATACTTGAATCAATAATGTAATTTTTTTCCCGTAAATAAATATTATTTTGTTAAATAATATACACTTTTATTTATATTTTATAATTTAGTTTAACTAAAACTTTAAAATTTCTTTAAACTTAAAATATTCGACGTTCTATTTTTTTATTTATCCGTAAATAATGTTGGATTTATAATGACCAAATCAGAGTTTAATATGTTTTGCGTAAAACGTTAAATATAAAAATAAATAAATAAAATATTTAAATAAAATTCTATCTTAAAAATTAAATTAGTATAATTATTAAATATAAGAGATTTAAATGAAATATACAAAATTACTCGCACGGACCGACTAATACTGATTTTTTTTTAGAATTTGTGGAGTAAGAAGCATATTAATGTTTGGAAACAATTATATTTTTGAAAACAATTATATTTTATTTTCACAATACAAATGTTAACCAATATTCTAATTAAGTCTTTATATTGCAAATTTATGTATGTCTTATTTATTCTAAATTGAATTTTTATTTTGAAGTGTCTAACATAAAAAATAAATTGGTTTTACGGTAAAATAACTCGAGTCACACAAATTATTTTAAACAAAACATGTATAATGGAGATTGGATCATGGTTAAAAAATAAAGGATACTCATTAATATATTTTTAAAACAAATAAATAATAATTATCTATGGTTTAACCTTACCAAATTAGTAGAGAATGAGATGTATGATATAACTTTAAATTTGTAATGAAAAACTTAGATATAAAAATTTAAACTAATTTAATAGTAGTCTGTGATAACAATTAGAAGTTGAAAAAAACTTTTGATTAATACTAAATAAGAGTAAGTAATCGCTTGGCTTGCTCCGATTGCAGCCTTGTTTAGAGGATGTTGCGCTTGAGGATGCATCAATGCAGCATGAACACCGCCCATCTTGCTCATTGCTATCTGCCTCTCGTAGCCCAAAATATCAGTTACGGAAAGACCTGGTAAAGGCGCAGCAGCAGGTGAGGGAAGAAGATTTGAAGCAGTTCCAGGTGGAGTGGGCTTGCTCCCCCAGGAGCACTGTAATTAAGCACAAAAACGATAGTCGGAGGCAATAAGACCGGTGCAAATTATATTCATGAATAATATAATGACAAGTAGAGATACAAACTAATTGCAGATTCATTATCATCATTATATTAACTCATTGCAGATACAAACTAAAGCCACTATAAGACTAAGAGGGCACACTATTTTTTCTTGGGGAATTAGATATATATAAGCGTGTAGGAGGATAGTTGAATTGTCACTCTTTATTTACAATTTGTTACTTTAATAATGTCACTTAGAAAAACACGGAAGGCATCTCAAAATCGGATACTTGTACTTATATCATGACTGCTTTAAACAAAATCTTGTCATGGTTTCATTTATTTCAAGTATTTACCTGGTGGTAAATATTACAAACTCTTCATCACCAACATAATATCATGCAAAAGAAAATAACCACATCCATATGTGTTCTTGCATGTATTTTAGACACCTGACAAATCCGAGCAACTTCTGGATATAAGAACAGGGCAGCCACATAGTTCATGAGAGGCCTTCTTAGATAGAAAACATATAAGGGGGCCTTTCCTTTCCAAGTCTGATAGAGTTGACATAATCTGTGGTACAATGAGTCGAAAAATCAGGAAGTGACCATCCTATTTTCCTTATCAGGATGTGGAACCACCCTTCCATATACTCTGCTCCTTCAACGTAACCCACTGTCAAACATCAATTAAATCCTAAACAACATTCAAATATTGTGATAATATGAAACTCATTCTAAAGAAATTTTTATTTGGCACTTCCTTCACATCCTTTGATAATGATAAAATATCAAAACAACAAAAGTTAATATATTGAAGAATGAGTTAATGAATCTGCTAACTTGACGTAACAACTATTAATTTCTACTTGTCATTATATAATGATGATAATAAATAATTTCTACTTCCAAGCCACTTACCTAAGAGGCACAGACACATCATCATTATGCCTCGGTCATGCATTAAAAAATATGTCAAACTTGTAGAATTACCTAGACAGTGCATCAGCTATCAAGCCCTCAGTACTGTCCCCAAGAACAGCTAACAACTTTCCATCCAAACTAATAGAAGCATTCTGCAAAAGTTAAATTGTTATTGCAAAGTGTTATTATTTATAGAAGTGAACATTAAAACATTAGCAGAAGGATGTTCTTATATTATAGAGGGGTGGAATTTCCAGAACAAAGGATGTTCTTATATTATAGATTGTAACACCAACAGAACTGTCGTTTTCATCTTTCGTAATGTCGTAACCGTTCTTCAAAACTGCAACATATTAGTTACAAAACCAATGATGAAATTAACGTCGTAACTGTTATTCAAAACTACAACATCTCATACAAACATTTACCATCACCAAAACCCATTTCAGAACAAAATAATGTATCAAATGAGGCGATGATAAGTAATTTTGTTCCCAAGTGATTATTATTTAAACTACTACTAACAGCCCCTATGAGCAATGATCATAACATGGGAAATAATCACCTAACAATCCCGATGTCAAAAGACATGAAGAAGCTTGTTAACAACCGAATCCAGAACATCTACATGCCTTCTCAGGATTTTTCTTCAAATCATTAAGAATTTCAATTGAAAGAGAGTACAAAAGGAGAAATCATACTCGTAACATAACATTTCTCATTAACTCTGAGTCATTTACATCACAACATATTGTCCACATAACTTTATAGCATCCATGTCGTTTAGCAATTAATAACATATTCGAAGTAATCTTCATAGTGGCTTCTTCATTCAACTCTTCAGCTCCTTCAATAGAATCCTGCATAGGTAATTAATTAGAGAATATATTGTTATTCAACACCATTGTTGCAAGGATAAGGTAAGCAAAATTGGATAATAAAACAGTGTAGATATGAGGGAAGGACTATCTTCAGTTAGATTATATTCTGAATCAGTATCATCAGCAAAGACTTCAATTTTGGGCACCCAATCCATATCATATATAAACTCTGGTACTGGTTCTGTAATGTTGTCCTGCTTCATTTTCTGCAATATATTTCTTCATCTCCAAATCTACAGTAAATCAAACCATATTATGTTTCATCAAACCCAATTCCAATCTATAAACCCTAACGACAAATTATCCCCTTTTTCATTAATCAACACCAACAAACAAATTAATTTTCAATAAAATAAAATAAAATAAAATAGAGTCTACATCAGTGTTCTTATGCAGATTGTACATGATATACTAACAGATCTTGAACCTCCATAGGAAAGTAGGAGATGGCACATCATTTTGAATGGGTGAAATCATATTCTTCATTGTATCAGACTATACTATTTCACTGTAGGAAATTTGGGTCTTCTACAAAACAAAAAAAAAAAGGTTCAAAATTAGTAAACAATGTTGTCGCCAACAAATTTCCATGGTAGAAAAAGAAAAGAGAAACCAATACACACAAATTCCTCGCTCATAACTCTAACCAACCTTCCATATTCATCATCGTTCTAAACCCTAACTCCACCTACCTTTATCTAAACCATCATGAAGATGAAGATACTATTAATGAAGATGAAGATGGAAGAGAAATAGTAATATCAATTGATTTTCGGATTTGAAAAAGATGAAGATGACAGAGAAAAAGAAAGAGTCAGATTGGGAAAAGAAGAAGAGGGAAGAGAAAGAGAAAGAGATTATGGAGCAAGAGAGAGAATGAAATTTCAAAAAAATGGAGGTGAGATGAAGACATTCTGCACCCATGTCTTTTCTCAGCAAAAGCAGCATCGGTAGTTGCACCGACACCTAAAGTCTTGTTACAACAAACATAAAATATTCTTTCATTTGTAACTGTCCAGCACTTATTGTGTTTATTTCATTCTAGCTGTGTAGTTGTTGTGTAACTAATGTCTAATTCAGTTGCAAATTGTTAGATTTAGACACAATTTACCCCTTAATCCATGATGTGGCATTGTTTGACAAAGGGTTAATGTAGTATTAACCAGAACACATGGATTTCTTATATTATAGATAACAAGAATTTAATTCATTGAATTTTTTTCCACCTTAAACAAATCACAACCAATAATATGTGTAATTGAGTTAGTTATGATCAGCCGACACCTCAGTGTCGACGTGTCAATGCCGGTGTCGTGTTTCTGGTGTCCATGATTCACAGGTTATGATTAAAGCATATTTTTAATAATCTTACAATTAGGATTAATTAGTATTAGAGAATAAGAATTTCACTTATAAATGACCAGATTAAACACACTACATTCTGCGCCAAGTTCAAAACCGCTAGGTGTTCAAATCCCTCGCCGTCAGGACCGAATCGTTTCGTTGACCTGAAAACCAAAACAAAGAAAAATCAATAACTTGAATTTCGAAACTCACAACAATTCTTCAATTCGAGTGATGAAATCGATTACAGAGATCGAGGAGCGATTACGGGAAGTGAAAATCTTACAGTGTTTCCTGAAGAATGCCTTGGTAGATATAAGCCAACCAGATTCTGGCAACGCAGAAGGCTAGCACCAGGACGCGACGGAGACCTCAGCCATGAGCTTCCATTAGAGAACTGTGATTTTACGGTTCGGTTTTTCTTTTTCAATTTTTTACGTGAACCGAAATTTTTGGTCAGCGGTCAAAGACATCTTCTACGAACACAGAAAATCAAAATCTTGATATAACCTGCAAATTCAAATGCCCATAAAGTTAGATTTACAGGAATAACACTTTAAACCAAAGCAGCATATAAAAAGGTGACAATAAGATTAACTTGAAAAGATATAAAGCAAAACAATATGAACTTGCCTTAGTTATCAGCGGTTTTGCATGTTCTTCCCATTCAGTAACCCACCTTGATGATGAACCGGTATCTAGTGCACCTGATTTGAGAACCTTCAATGAATCGCATGCAACAGGGAATCCCTTGAAGAGTGTCTATGTAGACCACCTATACGCGGTAAGTCATGGTTTTTGATGTCTTTAGGACTTCAACACAGTACTGAGGCCCTTCAAAAGGATCACGACTCGACTGTATTTTAAAATTTAGAACTAGTAGTATTGACATGTTGCATATAAGGTTCTTTACCTGCCAATATTTGGATTGAACCTTATTATGTAATAGATGAGAAAATCCCAAACAACAACTTCACAAAATGAAAAGAACTCATGTAGTGTAGAGGCACTCTTAAATCACATGAAAATACAAGCGCAATATAATCTTTGACTTTGAGATATCAGAACCTCCAAGTAAACAAGTAATCTATAATCAATAACATAAACATAGATACACATAAACTGATGTTGCATGATATAGAACATAACAATCCTTATCTAAAATATCAAGAGAAGAGCAACCGTTAATGATTATTGAACCCATCCCCAAATTAATTAAATTAATGAATAACAACACAATTGCAATGAAAATAGAATGCACCTCCATAGACAACTTAACTTCACTTGCGATTGCGAAGATTGCCTCTCGAGACACCACTGAAACAGGAACCCTAAAAATATAATTGAAAGTGTTAGATATGCAATCAAAACCTTAGATTAAGTATAAAATATGGAGATTGATGCTGTAGATGGAAGAAATCGCAGTGATTCAGAGAAACGCAGTTCGAACATTATCGAAATATCGATTCTATGCGAGACGGTGTGAAAGAGAACATTTTACTATCGATTCAGAGCGAGAATTTGATCGATTCAGAGCGAGAGTTCTGAATCTCGATCGATTCAGTGCGAGAGTTCGATCGATTCAGAGAATTTGTGATTCGAGGGAACAAAAGAACTAGGGTTTTTCGTTTCTGATTCCATTTTCTCTATAGCGTGAAGAGATTTTTTTATTTATTTTTAAGTTAGAAATAAATAAAATAAAATAAAATAAAAAGTAAGCGAATCTTTTGTTGGTAGCCAAAGTTATTTTTTTAATTGGGATTAACTATGAAAACAATTGGAAGTTAAATTATGGTAGCTAATCCTGTATTTTCTTGTAGTGGGATATCAATAATTTCAAGTTGGTATACCCTTTTTTAACACATCTTCAATCTGATATTCAAAAATAATGTAAGTTGTAGTTATCAATTCAATCCAGCTTTTTCTTGATCAAATGTCATAGACTCTCATTGTATTTTGTCTTGTCATGTTGAACATAATTATGTGATACAGTTTGTCATATGATATTTTTTGTATTAAATTCCTTTAAATGTTAATAAACTTCTATTTTGTAGGCTTTTAATAAATAAAAAAATTTAAATTGTCAATGTTACTCGAAATTAACTTGAATCTTCCTGCTCTAAAAATGCTACTCCAAAATCTTCATTCTAGAATGATCTTTACTCGATTTTATCGGTGTTTTAATTCTTGGATTGTCTGTAGATTGAGAAGAACTTACATGTTGTCTATAGACTTTCACACAACTTTGCCAAAGTAATTTTGAAGAAAATAATCTCCTACTTTTCTGTTGAATTTGTCAAAACTAGCCACAACGACACACAATTTTCAAACCTCTGCAATCTGAAAAAATATTTAAGAAAATATTAATCAAATTAACAAATCTTTGCATAGTTCCCACGCCTTGAAGACGTGAGTTAGATCCAAACACAAATGGATAAAGAAAGAGATAGAAGATTAAAGATTTCATTTGCAATCACTCAAAACTCTTTTGCAAGTTGAGAAAACAAGTGTGTTCTAAAATTTCAAATCAATAGAGGCAGGTTATGATTTCCAACATTGTGAAAGATTTTGAGAAAAATAATATATATATATATATATATATATATATATATGTTATAGAGTTCTAGCACAACAATGAGAGAAAAATGATGTTTGATTTGAGGCGTAAACAGAGGATATGATTTGAGTCAAACGATCTAGTTATTCAAATCAAGAGCTCACTACAACAAAATTGGTTTTTGGTAGCGACATATGTTGTTGAGAAAAATAAAAAATTGTTGTAAAATAAGCTTTTCACAATGAAAAAAATTGTCATTGTATGTTATTTGGGATAATTGTTGTTGCGAAAACTTTTGCAACAATATTTGTGTCGCTATCATAACTAATTTTTACAGCAACAATTGTTGTTGCCTAATTTAACATAATACAATGACTAATTGTTAAAAAAAAAATATTTTTGTCAACAACTAAAATCGCTGTGATAAATTATCTTTTTGTCAATAATATAAATTTCTTGAATATCATTTATTCCTTGACAATAAAAGTAATTGGGAGAATTTTTTTTTTCATAAGCTGATGTCATTTAATACAATTTTAATATCAGTCTAAATAGTGATACTAATAATGCATTTTTTATCAACAAGTATTAACACATTAATATAACATTAAAGTATAAAATGTCATAAATCATCCCTTATGATATATAAAATAAAAAATAAAAATTACAAATGATCTTATTTTCATCAAAAGGAAACTAAAAATTTGCATAGTTACTAATAAATAAATTATGACTTCAACCACCAACAATAGTAATTCTTTTTTATAACTTTGCTTCCAACCTTTTTTCTTTTTTTTTGTTGAGATAATTGAAAAAAAGTCTCTTTATAAAATAGTTGAAAGATCCTTACTTGATCTGCAATTAGAAAACAATTAAAAGTTATTAATTTAATTTTTATTTTTATAATTTTTTTTTTCAACAACGAAAAAAACTAAAGATACATCCAAATTATGTGTAAAGATGTGAAAAAATATATATCACAATAAAAATTAGCACATAAATACAATTAAACAATAAAAAAAGCAAAATTAAAACTCCAATACAATAATTATATTCTAAAGAACAATCATTCAAAAGGCTAGCCTACACTAGTCTCAAAGAAGCTCAAGTCTTAAAATCCTACACTAAGTACATTGCATATAAGTAACAATACTGTTCTATCACTATGATATTCACTCTTATTAATTTTGTGACATTTGCAACAAACTTCTCAATTATAGTGTTGAGAATCAAGTGTGAGGAAGAAGTCCCACATTGATTAGAAAAAGGAAGATTGAACACTATATAAGTGAGAGAACTCACACACCTATTACCTTAAGATTTTAGGTGAGTATGTGGAGTGTCTCTCACAAAGGTGTGTCCTAAATAAGAAATGCTCCCTCGTTGACCCCCTCGAATCGCCCCAAACAATGGTATCAGAGCCTTTGGTTCGAGGAAGGGACCAACTCACTTGTATTATATGGAAGTAGAAAAGTTAATATGTGTAATAGTCCCACAATAGGGGAGCATTGTGGAAGCATTATGGATAGACTCACAGTTGAGGGGGAGTGTTAAGTATAACAAGTGCGAGTAATATGTGTAATAGTCCCACATTGGCTAGAAATGTGGAGACTTGAACATTTATAAGTGGGAGAACCCATACACCTATCACCTTAAGGTTTTAGGTGAGTATGTGGTGTGTCTCTCACAAAGGTGTGTCCCAAATAAGAAATGCTCCCTCGTTGACCCCCTCGATTATTCCGCTAACAATGGTATCAGAGCCTTTGGTTCGAGAAAGGGATCAGCTTACTTGTATCGAAACACTTCCAGTAGGTGTGGGTAGAAGGTGTTCCATTGAGTTCAACAGTGATACAAGTGTATGTGGAAGAGAGAGCTTCCACATGAGGGGGAGCATTGTGTATAAACTCACACTTGAGGGGGAATGTTGAGGATCAAGTGTGAGGAAGAAGTCTCACATTGATTAAAAAACGGAAGATTGAACACTAAATAAGTGAGAGAATCCACACACCAATCACCTTAAGGTTTTGGATGAATATGTGGTGTGTCTCTCACAATGGTGTTTCTCTAGAAAGGAAAGTCCTACAATGTTCAATGCTCCCAGGAAAATCTCCCCTAACAGTGGTATCATGAGCCTTTGGTTCGAGGAAGGGACCAGCTCACTTGTATTATGTGGAAGTAGAAAAGTTAATATGTGTAATAGTCGCACATTAGGGAAGCATTATGGAAGCATTATGGATAGACTCACAGTTGAAGGGGAGTGTTAAGTATTAACGAGTGTGAGTAGTGGGGATAATAGTCCCACATTGGAAAGGAATGTGGAGGCTTGAACATTTATAAGTGGGAGAACCTATACACCTATCACCTTAAGGTTTTAGGTGAGTATGTGGTGTGTCTCTCACAAAGGTGTGTCCCAAATAAGAAATGCTCCCTCGTTGACCCGTTTAGGTGAGTATGTGGTATGTCTCTCACAAAGGTGCGTCCCAAATAAGAAATGCTCCCTCATTGACGCCCTCGAATCGCCCCGAACAATGGTATCACGAGCCTTTGGTTCGACTAAAGGGACCGGCTTACTTGTATCGAAACACTTCCCGCAGGTGTGGGTGGAAGGTGTTCCGTTGAGTTCAACGGTGATACAAGTGTATGTGGAAGAGATTGCTTCCACTTGAGGGGGAGCATTGTGTATAAACTCACACTTGAGGGGGAGTGTTGAGAATCAAGTGTGAGGAAGAAGTCCCACATTGATTAGAAAAGGGAAGATTAATGAACACTATATAAGTGAGAGAACCCACACACCTATTACCTTAAGGTTTTAGGTGAGTATGTGGTGTGTCTCTCACAAAGGTGTGTCCCAAATAAGAAATGCTCCCTCGTTGACCCCCTCGAATCGCCCCGAACATATAGTTGTTTGCAGTATAATTAATTATTTGAGAAAGATTTTATACCTTTGAGCTAGCCTTTGGTAAATACAATTAGCAATTTCAGTCAATATAAATATAGGTACGTTTACCAAAGATTTAATACATTTCTATTTGAAATTTTCTTGGTAATCTCCCTACTTCTCCATTCATTATCTCTTCGAGTCACTCCTCTATAGTTTTTAACTAGGCAAGACGATCGATTTAGATGGTGGAAAGGGTGGTGTGGAAACGGAGTAACTATCCACTTTTTTTTCCTGAGTTTTTAGATTCTTTCAAAGCACGGGACATGTTTCAAGTATTCAATGACTTTGGGTTGGTAAAGGAAGTGTTCATCCTGCCGAGGAGAGATAGGCGTTGAAAACACTATGGTTTTGTACGGTTCAGAAATGTCATAAACACTAGGATATTGGGGGTTAAGCTGGATAATATCATCATTCAAGGCAAGAAGATTTATGCCAACGTTCCAAGATTTTAGCGGGACAACAAGAATATTCAGAACGCCAAAGCTACACGTAAGGTCAAGGATGACAAGGGTGGGGGCAGACGCAACATTCAACTTGATGATAGGAATTGGAAACCTGGGAGAACAAAGGTATCATATGCCCAGGCTGTAGGAGGTAGCACTGTTGGTGGTGGTCCAATAGGAAAGAAGTTTGTTGTCAAGAGATTCAAGATAGTGGGTCTACATCGTTGGGATTATTTGGAGGAAAAACCTAGGTTTGCTCATCTGCAACTTAATCTCGAGGAGAAAGACATGGCCAGATTTGTGAAAGCATTCGTGGGAGTGGTGGAAATCTCTGGTTCAACATACAATGTACATGAGGCTTTGCAGTCTGAAGGTTTTTTTAGCATCAAGGCTACGCCTTTGGGTTCAAATTTATGTTTATTAGAAGAGATGAAAGAGGGTGAGATCGCTGCCATGGTTAAGGAGGCTAGGGCTTGGGTAACCCGTTGGTTCTCTGATATTTATCCATGGTCACTGGAGGCCGTGGAGAATGAGAGACTCACCTGATTAAGTTGCTACGACCTTCCTTGTCACACATGGTGTCTATAATTCTTTAAGCTTACATCTTGCACGGTTGGGAAATTCATACATTGTGACAAAGAAACTGAACAACAGTTGAAGCTAGACGTAACTAGGTTTTTGGTTAAGACCAAGTACACTTTATGCCTTAATGAAACTTTCAATGTGGAAGTTAACAACAATATTTGAAAGCTCCAAGGATTTGACAAAGTTTTGGTAAAACATAATGTTGAACAAGATGTTCTAGTTTGAAGAAATTTGCCCCAGACCAAAGATGTCGAATGAGATGTCACAGCATGAAGACTCGACATCATGACTGTAACAATTATGTTTCAAGATTCAAGGCGCGTTTGGCAGTGGATTAAGGACAGAATATTTAAAGCCCAAGGAAGCAGAAGACTATAGAAGAAGACTAAGACCTAGGGTAGAAAAACTAATCCTTATGTAAACTTTTATAAAGTAGAAAATAGGGTTTAGGGTTTTGAGAGTCGTAGGACTTTCTTGTGTTGTAAGTCTCCCTTTGTATCGGTTGGATACATTGTGGTAGACATAAATGTTTATACAGATTCAAAAACCTTTAGGTAATTAATTGTATATTGTTCTTGGATGAAACTTTGAAGCAAATCCAATAGAATCCGAGTAGGGTTGTTAGTCAAGGTAGCTTGGCTGGATTTTGCATTGAAAAAGGTGTCTTTCAAGTAGGATGATACATTTATTGTGACTATAACTGTTAGATATCACAGGTTGTGATTTAGGGAGTGAGATGGGTTTCTCTTATCAATTAGATGTGACTTCTCATATAAAGTTTTCATTGGGTAGTGATAGGTAAACCAGAGGTTGTTTACTGTAAACCAAAGGTTTTTACATAAAACTATACTACTGATAGTGGATTCTTCTTCCTGGCTTGGTAGCCCCCAGATGTAGGTGATTTGCACCGAACTGGGTCATCATATTCTGTGTTATTTATCATTCTGCAAATTTACAGTTCATTATTGATTAACATGTTGTAACAGATGTTGAAACATTTGTCTTGCTTCTGTTGCTGATATTCAGAGTATCAGCTTGTTTATTCTGCCCTTGTTTTAAAAGTTATGCAGAGAACGATGTCGTGACATGTTGTTAGGACATCTGTGATCTGCTATGCCAAAATTTCAATTGGTATCAGAGCAGGCATCCTGTCTGTTTCTAGATGAGATCTCGGGAGATACTTTCTGGTCTTTAAATAAGGTGTGTATTTGTACGATCAGACCATTCATTGGATATCTGGAATGATTGGTATTGGATCAAGCATGACAGCTACTGGTTGGTTGTCTTTTGCTTCTGTGAAGAGGTTCTTTTCTGCAAGGTGTCCTCTAAGATGTCTTGACATCTTGACTGGAGCCTGTTAAAGACGTGTTGGTGTTCCACTGCATGTGTTTCTAATGAAAGAACTTTGGTAAAGCTAGATTGAAGACTCTGTTCATGAAGGTGTCATCATCTATTGAAGTTCTAGCCGTTCCAGCAGGGAGTAATGGAATGGAGAAAGTTGGTTGTTACTGTTTGGCTTTGACGTCTTGGTACTTGGAAGGTTGGTTTCTTCAGGTATTTTGAAGTCAGAAGAGGAGAGCTCTAGGTTATCAATTCCTTGGGTTATGAAACTGGTAAATACCCTTGTCATGATAAAGTTTCCTAAGACACTTGAAAATTCTCTCAAGTCCACTCATAAAGGCATCTCTTGTCATGAGGACTATTTTTTTTTGGGTTCTGGAGGCTTCTGGTTGCTCTTCTGGATCAAGGTTGGTCCTGAGAATCATCAATCTAAAGAATTCGGGGGTGATTTATTTTCACCTTCCATGTCGTGCAAGGTAGTGCTTCTTCAGATCAGTTGAAGTGGTTCTTCTCAAGAAAGATGCATCAGTTTGTGCCAGCCAAGTCAACATGAATCAAGGGTGTCAGTCTTAATGTCTCAACATTGTGCTTGGGAAGGAAAGTTCTTACACTAAAAAATACTTGATTGGTATTCCTAAAGTGTTGATATCTCTAGGTTGTATGGCCTTCTGAATAAGGATTTAAGATTCATTGCTATTTGTGATATTCACAAGTATTTAATGAATTATCCTTAGTTGATGATCAAGGAAGATGAAGCCTAAATGTCTCATCAGTTATTGCATCATCAATGTTCAAGTATCTAGTCCTTGGATCTGTTTGGGCTTCTACAAGGATCTGATGTTCAACCAGATGTTGAAATATTCCATCAGCAGAGATTGTGTAGAATCTTGTTGATTCAAGGAGTGAATCTCTAGAACAAGGAAGGGGAGTAGCTTATGCTCTAGGAACCAAACTTTTGTGTGTTGACATAAAATGTTGGGAACCTTCCTCTGGTTGAATCTGCAGAGGCACATAATCTGACTAGGAAGTTTTGTGACAGGAAGCTTATCTAGAATATGGTGCTGATGGAAGTGAAGATGAAGACATCTTTTTCTTGATGAATATTGCTTGGATCAGTTTATTTCTGATCTAGGTGAATTAGAGTACAACTGTTGAGAGCATGAGATACGTTTCATCATGAAGGTTCTGGATTAGTGTTCAGGATTTTATCTCTGACATCTTGAAGACTTCTTTCCTTAAAGAAAGCTGGATTTCTTGTAGCAGTTGAATACTTTTTCCTAAAGAATCATGCTTTGGCATGTTTGGTTCTTCTGAGGATGAGTTCTTGAAGCTGATGCTCTTCAAGGTATCTCGTCTTAAGATTGGTTGTAGACCATTAACACAGGATGAAGGTTGTCTACTCAAACTTGATATGTTAATCAAGTCTATGAGAGCATGGAACTATTGTTCTGTAGAAGTAGAGAAGCTTCTCAAGATGGTATGTCTGAGGGGGAGTTGATCAAGACTGTATCAGACAGACTTAAGCTCATCAGTTGGAAGTCATGACATTGATGTCAGATGTTCTGACATCAGGGTTATCATCAGACTGTTCCCTCAGTGGGATTTGGTTACAGTGGAGGTATATTATCTTGAGAGAAGCTGATATGATTGGAATGGATACTCCAAAAGGCCTATGCAATGTATGGGAATTGCAGAAGCTAGTATTGGCTACATTTCATAGTCTTAGTGTATCTAAGATGTCTTGCGGAAGACCCAGATTCTTGGTTGGAGATCTGGAGGAAGCTGTGACACTTGGCTGTGTTTAACCATTGTCACTTAAATCCAATAACAAATTACCTTGTGGAGAAGGGAGGTTGTATGAAGACCAAAGGAGGAGCGGGTTTTCCTCTTTGCTTGCTGATTGTTGAAGGGATCTTCACTTGAGGAGCTTGCTTTGATGTGAGTATGAGAGTTTATTTCTCTCTACAGTTGTCTGAAGTTCTTGATGACCAAGTTGGTAGGAGTTGTGTTCTCTGAAGATCTTCAATTGGATTACTATAGTAAATCCAGTGGTAATTGTATCAAGAACCAGAGTGTATGATGATATGATCCAGATGTCCTAACTTATGTTAGAACATCATCATGTTTTATGAACTTGGAATTCAGATTGTGGAAGCTGATATTCACCAGTTTAATCAGAAGTGTTCTAACTTATCATACTGGAGAATGATGAGGTGAAGACTGTCTTGGATCATGGGGTGTCTATCTGATAGTCTGACTCTTTTTGAGGTCAGAATGCTTGTGGAGAGGTGGTTTCTTCTGCTCCAAGTAACTCTAGAAAGAAGTGGATCAGTTTGGTGCTTTGAAGCAAGTAAGATGAGGATTTCTGGAGCGTGTATTTGATGTTTTTCAAATGTGAATGACATCTGGGCTATCTAACAAACTAAGAGATTTTGTATGTCTCTTTGAGGAATGTGAAGCATTCCAGGTTCAATTGGATTTATTCTCAAGGAACAAGGATATCTATGGCTGTAAAATTCAAGGTGGATTTGTACAGGGTATGAATGGGTTCAGGATGAGAGGGATCAATGGTGATTTTGGTCTCAATCCAAGAGCTTGTTAGTTATGGTACAAGGATGTGATCCTGGTACTCTCTCACTATATAAGCATGAAGTTGGTCATGTGATATCATGTGGTGATTTTGGGTGTTTCTTGTTGGAAGGAGCATCTTTTATGAAAGATAGGGGATAACTTATGTTTGTGGGGTGTACTATTATGGTACGCAGATTGCTTGTGGATCAAGCAGTGAGTGAATGCGTTCAGCAGGTGTGATGAACAAGGAGTGAGCTCTTGAAGACATGAAGATGTGTCTTATGTTTTCCATTCACTTAAAGGTGTTCTTCTTGCAAATGAGCACTGGTTATCCTTGATAGGGTGGGTTAAATTTCTGTCTAGGATATGTTGTTGTAGTAGTGCAGCTGTTTATCAAGATTGTTTATGGTTTAAAGCAGTCTGTGATAGAATACCTCTAGTAAGGGTGTAATGTCAGACCAGATGTCTTGACATTGTATTACTGTTATAGTTATGAGGGGACTTGACAGGTTGATTTTGGCTGTCATTAGGTGTCAATGGATTGAATCAGAGTTGTACAAGCTTCTTGGGAGTGTCCTGAGAGTCATTGCTTGTGTCTGGGAGAATTTATTTTTCTCTGCAGATTGGAAGATCAATGGAAGCATTCTTTTGATATGTTAAAGATGTCGTGATCAAGTCTGCTAATTCTAGATTAAAGAATTGATTTAGAATGAAGAGAAGAAGATTGTGATTATCTTGTTAAACTTGTTATATATGTGCTCATTAAAACAATACTGTGGGGTCTTGGTCAATGTAAAAGAAGGTCTTTGGGTCATTCTTGAGAAAACTGACAAAGTCAGATTGGGTGTCAGGACATTGCTCAGAATTTGTTTCAAATAAAGATAATCAAAGGGACGATGGTTTCAAGGACATGTCAGAAAAAGTGGAAACTTTCTAAACTAACTTGGCCAGTGGTCAATATTGCATTCATTAACTAATCTTTTGTTTCTTCCAATGGATCGTCACTGCCTATGTAGCTTCTTCAGTATTTAAGGAAGGTTTTTGCTGCTTCAGGACATCTTCCTTGTTGAGTTGAGAGCTAATGGGTTTTATCCGTGATTGGGTGAGTACAGTCTGGGTATGGGTCTGTATTGGTCATTTTTGCCAATTTTTGGCTAAAAAGGGGGAGAATGGTTACTTGTTTACTGCTGTGAGTTGTATGTGTGCATTTGTGCAGTTGGTTTGCAAAAATGTCTCAAAGGATGTTCTAACTTTCTGGGTTCTAAATGTAACGTCCCAGTTTTGTGAGTTTTTATTTAATCGAGTCGTTTGATTATTTTATTATTATATTATTTTATTTTCGAATTTTATTTGGAAATATGTTATTTTTCAATGTTGTGATATTTTATCGCGTTTTGGGAACGTTTGCGAGATATTTGAGTGTAGGGGTATTTTGGGCATTTCACTTTATTTTCCTTAAGTTAGTAAAATAGAAATAGAAAGAGAGAAAAATAGAGAGAAAGAAAAAGAGAAGAAGGAAAAGGAAAAGAAAAGAGAAAGAAAGAAGAAAAGAGAGAAAACTTGGAAAAGAAGAAAACTAATCCACCCGACTTTTCAAACACGATTAAATCGGGTAAGGGTGCGGAACTTGATTATTATATACTTGTGTATGATTATGTATGTTTGTATTTGGTTATTTTTGAGTTGAAATTAAATGTAGAACAAAAACCATAATATGTGGAATTGATTGGAATTCGATTAAATTGTATCGGAAATCATGTTTTCAGGTCCCTTATTGTTGATACATGTTAGATACATGTTGTTAGGCGTTGTATTGGTAATTTTTCTGGTGTATAGGTGAAAATTGGATTGATTTTGGGTTGAAAACGCAGAAAAAAATTCTGCAGAAAATTCTGGTTTTTCCATTGCCTATACGCGTATCACTCAAGGCAATACGCGTATTGGTCAAGGCAATACGCGTATGGAATTGATGAAATGTGGGCAATACGCGTATGGAGCTTCATTTTCTCGGCCATCTGCCCATTTGCGTAATGGTACGCGTAAGGTTGAGGGCAATACGCGTATTAAGCAAGGCACTACGCGTATTGGATTTTTAATGGGAATTTTGGGAAAAATGGGTCTCTGCCCATACGCGTATGACCTTGGGCAATACGCGTATGGAATGGGCGAGCCAGCTGGGCAATACGCGTATGGCTCAGGGCAATACGCGTATGACCAGAAGGTGTGTATTTTGGGTCCCAATTTTGTGTCCGAGGTCGTAACTTGTGTTCCGATTATCCGTTTGGAGTATTCTTGGTATTGTTGGAAAGCTATTGAGCTGTTCTTTCTTATGATAATGATTTTGAGATTGTTGGCCGATTTAATTATGTCAGGAATTTGGAATAGTGTCATTTTATCGACTTTTTCCATTTGCATTGTGTGTAATTGATGTGTTATTATGCAATGTGCTGTTATAGGAAGTGAATGCATGCGATTAAATGTTGTGATGAAGTTTTGTGACCTTATGGCAAATAAATGCATTGTTTTGGGCTTGAGTGCAAAGCATGATTATTGTTGAATGAGACGATTGCGTATGTGTATGTGCATTTGAATGTCATGAGTCATCGTAGGCTAAGCATCATGATATGCATGCTTGTGATGTCGTGTGCCCTTGTGGGGTGTGAGCGACGAATCGATTCCAGAGGGAATCCGCTATAACATCGTGAGCCTTATACAAAGAGGACTGAAAGCGATGATTATAGACGATCGTGAGCCTTATACAAAGAGGACCGAAAGCGATCGGATCGTGAGTCTTATACAAAGAGGACTGAAAGTGATCCATAAACGTCGTGCGCCTTATACCAAGAGAACAGAAAGCGACGGGGAACATCGTATGCCCGACGGGGAGTTACATTATGTAACGAGCGATGGTTCCAATAATTCCTGAGTGAACTGGTGTTGAGATGTTGATGTCGGTACCACATTGCATTGCATAGAGTCGTTGTGTCGGTCTCTGTGCATTTGCATTGAATCATGAATGGATTGATTTTTGTGGAATTGTGAATGGAATTGATGTGTTATATATATATATATATATATATATATATATATATATATATATATATATATATATATATTTGTGTTGATGAGAATATAATTGTGTTGGTAATAAATGCGAGAATATGTGTACTTTTGTGTTAATTTATAATTGTATGCAATTATATTATGATTGTGTTTCTCACCCCTTCTGCTGTTTTATAATTCTCTATGAGGCATTGCAGATTAGATTGCTGGAGGTCTTTTTGTGAAGCTTACGTCTTCATTCTTTTGTCGGTCGGCTCTGATATGTGACACCGGGTAGTCGGGGTGATCGAGTGTGATTATTTGTATTATGTATACACATGTTTTGGGTTGTACTTGTGTGACTTTGTATATGACAGATACACTTTGTATGATGTATATATATGAGATTCAGTTGCAGATTTTCCACTTTTATTCTATAACTGAATTGTGGGTGTTAGAAACTGAGTTCCTTTGTTATGTGCTACCTGAATTGTTGCAATTTATATGAGTAGGTGATTGTATTTTATTTTCAATTGATGTGACGCCTCCGTCTATGCCGTAAATTTTTAATTATACTCTGATTATTTGTTATTGCTTTATTATTTAGGGGTATAGATTGGGTGTGTTACATTAAGTGGTATCAGAGCCAGTCCATATTAGTTTGAGGCAGTCCTTGTTGGTGTTTGTGTTTGGGTGAGCTGTTTGTTTAACCATAGTTACTATTATTGGAAATAAACAGAATATGGCTGGTAGGAACGATGCTGCTTTAGCTGCTGCGATGCAGGCTATGGCTCGGGCTGTGCAGGGTGCACCTCATGCTGTTGGAAATGATGAGTTCAGAAAGAATAAACCACCTATCTTCAAAGGGAAACACGATCCTGATGGTGCTCAGATTTGGCTGAAAGAGATTGAAAGGATTTTCTGAGTGATGGATTGTGCGGAGGATCAGAAGGTGAGACTGGGTACTCACATGTTACAGGAAGAGGCGGATGATTGGTGGGTCAGTACTCGTCGTGTGTTGGAAGCTGCAGAGGAAGAGATCACTTGGGCTTTGTTTAGTGTTGAGTTTCTGAGGAAGTATTTTCCCGAAGATGTAAGAGGAAAGAAGGAGATAGAGTTCCTGGAATTGAAACAAGGTAATACGTCTGTTGTTGATTATACTGCTAAGTTTGTGGAACTTGTGCAGTTTTATCCCCATTATGCTGAAGCGACCGCGGAGTTTTCTAAGTGTGTAAAGTTTGAGAGCAGATTCCGTCCTGAGATCAAGCAGGCAATCGGGTATCAAAGGATTAGGAGGTTTTCTGATTTGGTAGACTGTTGTAGGATTTATGAAGAAAATAGTAAAGCTCATTCTACTCATTATAAGAGTGTGAGCGACAGGAAAGGGAAGCAACAGTTTCGTGGTGGTCCTTATGTGACACCAGCGGATAAAGGTAAGCAAAGGGGTACTTTTGGTCGAAGGCCAAGTGGAGGAGGTATGTCGAATTATTTGAGATGTTATAGATGTGGTGAATTGGGACACCGTCAGTTCTAATGTAGGAAAAATTGGAGAAGTGTTCCAATTGTGGAGATGTAGGGCATGTCGCAGCTGATTGTAAAAGGAAGGATGTGGTAAAGTGTTTCAACTGTGGTGAAGCTGGTCACATTAGTACAAAGTGTCCGCAACCAAAGCAAGCTCCAGCAGGTGGGAAAGTGTTTGCATTGGCGGGAACTCAGACTACAAGTGAAGACCGTCTGATCAGAGGTACTTATTTTATTAATAGTACACCTTTAGTTGCTATTATTGATACTGGAGCGACTCATTCGTTTATTTCGTCTGCGTGCACGAAGTGTTTGAACATTGTGTTGTCTTTGATGGGGGGTGAGATGGTTATTGATACTCCAGCAATGGGGTCAGTAACAACTTCTTTGGTTTGTTTGAGTTGTCCTTTGACCATTTATGGTAAAGACTTTGAGATGGATTTGGTGTGTTTGCCGTTGGAGGGTTTAGATGTGGTTCTGGGAATGAATTGGTTACAGTTCAATCGGGTTCATATTGATTGTTATCATAAGCTGGTAAGATTTCCTTCTCTCGAGGAAGACGAGGACTCGAGTTTCTTATCTACCAAAGAGTTAAAGAAACTTTTGGCGGATGAAGCTCAGTTGTTTGGATTGTTTGCATCGTTGACTGTGGATAGTCAAGTTTCACTTGATGTGTTTCCTGTTGTGTGTGATTTTTCGGAAGTGTTTCCTGAGGATATTTCTGATGTGCCGCCAGAGAGAGAGGTGGAGTTTTCCATAGATCTAGTTCCTGGTACAACACCTGTGTCTATGGCACCATATCGAATGTCGACATCTGAGTTGGTTAAGTTAAAGAAGCAGTTGAATGAATTGTTAGAAAATAGGTTTGTGAGGCCAAGTGTGTCGCCTTGGGGTGCTCCAGTTTTATTGGTGAAAAAGAAAGATGGAAGTATGCGATTGTGTATTGATTATCGCCAGCTGAATAAGGTGACGATTAAGAATAAGTATCCTCTTCCAAGGATTGATGATCTGATGGATCAGTTGGTTGGTGCGTGTGTGTTTAGTAAGATTGATTTGAGATCCGGGTATCATCAGATTAGGGTGAAAGAGGAAGATATTCAGAAGACGGCTTTTAGGACACGATACGATCATTATGAATATTCTGTGATGCCGTTCGGGGTTTCTAATGCGCCAGGTGTGTTTATGGAGTACATGAATCGTATCTTCCACAAGCATTTGGATCATTTTGTTGTAGTGTTTATTGACGATATCTTAATTTATTCTAAGTCTCGGGAGGAGCACGCAGAGCATTTGCGTATTGTTTTGCAGGTTTTGAAGGAAAGGAAACTTTTTGCCAAATTATCCAAGTGCGAGTTCTGGTTGTCGGAGGTGAGTTTTCTTGGACACGTAATTTCAGGTAATGGTATTACAGTGGATCCATCTAAAGTAGATGCAGTGCTACAATGGGAGGCTCCTAGATCCGTTACTGAAATTCGAAGCTTTTTGGGGTTAGCTGGATATTATCGAAGGTTTATTGAAGGTTTTTCTAAGATAGCACTTCCTTTGACCCAGTTGACTTGTAAAGGCAAAGCGTTCATTTGGGATATTCAGTGTGAGGAAAGTTTTAGTGAGCTAAAGAGAAGATTGACGACAACTCTGATCTTGATTTTACCGAATCCTAATGAACCGTTTGTGGTCTATTGTGATGCGTCTTTGATTGGGTTAGGTGGAGTGTTGATGCAGGAAGGTAAGGTGGTGGCTTATGCTTCAAGGCAATTGAGGGTTCATGAGAAAAATTATCCTACTCATGATCTGGAATTAGCGGCTGTGGTCTTTGTGTTGAAAATTTGGAGGCATTATATCTATGGTGCAAGATTCGAAGTCTTTAGTGATCATAAGAGTTTGAAATATTTGTTTGATTAGAAAGAGTTGAATATGAGGCAACGGAGATGGTTGGAATTCTTGAAGGACTACAACTTTGGCTTGAATTACCATCCTGGTAAAGCTAATGTGGTAGCCGATGCGTTAAGCCGAAAATCGTTGCATATGTCCGCTTTGCTGGTTAAAGAGTGGGAACTTTTGGAATCGTTTAGAGATTTGAGTTTGGTATGTGAATTGACGTCGGATAGCGTGAGGCTTGGAATGTTGAGGGTTACTAATGATTTTCTGTTGAAGGTTAGTGAGAAACAAAAGATGGACGTGAAATTTGTGGATTTGATGACGGTTGGAGAGAAAAGTGTGAATGAGGACTTTAAAGTGGACGATAAAGGTGTTTTGAGATTCCGAGGTAGAATTTGTATTCCGGACGATTCGGAGTTGAAAAGGATGATTTTGGAGGAAGGACACCGGAGTAATTTGAGTATACATCCGGGAGCTAATAAAATGTACCAAGATTTGAAGAAGATTTTCTGGTGGTCTGGATTAAAGAGAGATGTGGCTCAGTTTGTTTATGCATGTTTGACTTGTCAGAAATCATAGGTAGAACATCTAAGGCCTAGTGGTTTGTTGCAACCGTTGGATATTCCTGAGTGGAAATGGGACAACATTTCTATGGATTTTGTGACAGGGTTGCCGAATACTCAGTGAGGGCATAATGCTATTTGGGTGGTTGTTGATAGGCTGACTAAATCGGCGCATTTCATTCCGATTGACATCAGTTTTTCTTTGGAGAGATTGGCTGAGATTTATATCAGTGTGATTGTGAAATTACATTGTGTTCCGTTGAGCATTGTTTCTGATCGAGATCCTAGGTTTACCTCCAGATTTTGGGAAAGTTTGCAAAAGGATTTAGGATCTAAATTGAGGTTGAGTTCTGCTTATCTTCCTCAAACGGATGGTCAGACCGAGAGAACGATTCAGTCGTTGGAGGACTTGTTGAGAGCTTGTGTTCTTGAGCAAGGTGGTGCGTGGGATAGTTATCTTGCATTGGTTGAATTCACGTATAATAACAGTTTCCATTCAAGTATAGGAATGGCACCTTTTGAAGCATTGTATGGACGAAGATGTCGAACACCTTTGTGTTGGCACGAATCTGGTGAGAGTTCGGTGGTTGGGCCGGAGTTAGTGCAACAGACTACGGAAAAGGTGAAGCTTATTCGTGAGAAAAAGAAGGCTTCTCAGAGTAGGCATAAAAGGTTATCATGATCGACGAAGGAAAGATCTCGAGTTTCAAGAAGGCAATCATGTATTTCTGAGAGTTACACCGGTGACGGGCGTTGGTCGTGCATTGAAATCGAAGAAGCTTACTTCTCGGTTTATTGGTCCTTACCAGATATCCGCGAGAGTGGGTGCTGTGGCTTATAGGGTGGGGTTGCCGCCGAATCTTTCAAATTTGCATGATGTGTTCCATGTTTCACAGCTTCGGAAGTATGTTCTGGATCCGTCGCATGTGATTCCGATGGATGAGGTGGAGGTAAGGGAGAACCTTACGGTTGAGGCGTTACCAGTGAGGATTTTGGATCGCGAGTTGAAGCGGTTACGAGGCAAGGACATTGCGCTTGTGAAAGTGGCGTGGGGAGGCGCTGCTGAGGGCAATTTGACTTGGGAGTTGGAGAGTAGGATGCGGGAATCGTATCCAGAGTTGTTCGTCTCAGGTATATTTTCGAGGACGAAAATTCCTAAGTGGGGGAGAGTTGTAACGCCCCAGTTTTGTGAGTTTTTATTTAATCGAGTCGTTTTGATTATTTTATTATTATATTATTTTATTTTCGACTTTTATTTGGAAATATGTTATTTTTCAATGTTGTGATATTTTATCGCGTTTTGGGAACGTTTGCGAGATATTTGAGTGTAGGGGTATTTTGGGCATTTCACTTTATTTTCCTTAAGTTAGTAAAATAGAAATAGAAAGAGAGAAAAATAGAGAGAAACAAAAGAGAAGAAGGAAAAGGAAAAGAAAAGAGAAAGAAAGAAGAAAAGAGAGAAAATTTGGAAAAGAAGAAAACTAATCCACCCGACTTTTCAAACACGATTAAATCGGGTAAGGTGCGAAACTTGATTATTATATACTTGTGTATGATTATGTATGTTTGTATTTGGTTGTTTTTGAGTTGAAATTAAATGTAGAACAAAAACCATAATAAGTGGAATTGATTGGAATTCGATTAAATTGTGTCAGAAATCATGTTTTCAGGTCCCTTATTGTTGATACATGTTAGATACATGTTGTTAGGCGTTGTATTGGTAATTTTTCTGGTGTATAGGTGAAAATTGGATTGATTTTGGGTTGAAAACGCAGAAAAAAATTCTGCAGAAAATTCTGGTTTTTCCACTGCCCATACGCGTATCACTCAAGGCAATACGCGTATTGGTCAAGGCAATACGCGTATGGCATTGAAGAAATGTGGGCAATACGCGTATGGAGCTTCATTTTCTCGGCCATCTGCCCATTTGCGTAATGGTACGCGTAAGGTTGAGGGCAATACGCGTATGAAGCAAGGCACTACGCGTATTGTATTTTTAATGGGAATTTTGGGAAAAATGGGTCTCTGCCCATACGCGTATGACCTTGGACAATACGCGTATGGAATGGGCGAGCCAGCTGGGCAATACGCATATGGCTCAGGGCAATACGCGTATGACCAGAAGGTGTGTATTTTGGGTCCCAATTTTGTGTCCGAGGTCGTAACTTGTGTTCCGATTATCCGTTTGGAGTATTCTTAGTATCGTTGGAAAGCTATTGAGCTGTTCTTTATTATGATAATGATTTTGAGATTGTTGGCCGATTTAATTATGTCAGGAATTTGGAATAGTGTCGTTTTATCGACTTTTGCCGTTTGCATTGTGTGTAATTGATGTGTTATCATGCAATGTGCTGTTATAGGAAGTGAATGCATGTGATTAAATGTTGTGATGAAGTTTTGTGGCCTTATGGCAAATAAATACATTGTTTTGGGCTTGAGTGCAAAGCATGATTACTGTTGAATGAGACAATTGCGTATGTTTATGTGCATTTGAATGTCATGAGTCATTGTAGGCTAAGCATAATGATATGCATGCTTGTGATGTCATGTGCCCTTGTGGGGTATGAGCGACGAATCGATTCCAGAGGGAATCCGCTATAACATCGTGAGCCTTATACAAAGAGGACTGAAAGCGATGATTATAGACGATCGTGAGCCTTATACAAAGAGGACCGAAAGCGATCGGATCATGAGCCTTATACAAAGAGGACTGAAAGCGATCCATAAACGTCGTGCGCCTTATACCAAGAGGACCGAAAGCGACGGGGAACATCGTATGCCCGACGGGGAGTTACATTATGTAACGAGCGATGGTTCCAATAGTTTCTGAGTGAACTGGTGTTGAGATGTTGATGTCGGTGACGCATTGCATTGCATAGAGTCGTTGTGTCGGTCTCTGTGCATTTGCATTGAATCATGAATGGATTGATTTTTGTGGAATTGTGAATGGAATTGATGAGTTATATATATATATTTGTGTTGGTGAGATCATAATTGTGTTGGTAATAAATGCGAGAATATGTGTACTTTTGTGTTAATTTATAATTGTATGCAATTATATTATGATTGTGTTTCTCACCCCTTCTGCTGTTTTATAATGCTCTATGAGGCATTGCAGATTAGATTGCTGGAGGTCTTTTTGTGAAGCTTAGGTCTTCATTCTTTTGTCGGTCGGCTCTGATATGTGACACCGGGTAGTCGGGGTGATCGAGTGTGATTATTTGTATTATGTATACACATGTTTTGGGTTGTACTTGTGTGACTTTGTATATGACAGATACACTTTGTATGATGTATATATATGAGATTTAGTTGCAGATTTTCCGTTTTTATTCTATAACTGAATTGTGGGTGTTAGGAACTGAGTTCCTTTGTTATGTGCTACCTGAATTGTTGCATATCTATATGAGTAGGTGATTGTATTTTGTTTTCAATTGATGTGACACCTCCGTATATGCCGTAAATTTTTAATTATACTCTGATTATTTGTTATTGCTTTATTATTTGGGGGTATAGATTGGGGGTGTTACACTAAACATCCTGGGAGCTTCTGTTTTGTGATCAGAGTTCTGAAGCAAGTTGTGTTTTGTGATCTGAGTTACATGTTCTGTGTACTCTGTATCAAGGGGTGAGAAGAGAGTCTTGCATCTTCTTCCTCATCTACCTTAACATGAATGAGGAGGGTGTCTTGAAATTATCTTTTCACTCTCCCATGAATAAGGAGAGGGTCTAGAAATTATCTTCTCCCTCTTCCTTGACACTTGCTTCAGGATTTCCCACTGCATGCACCATCAAACTGAAGAATGTTTTAGCCAAAATTTGTCAAAAGGGAGAGATTGAAAGCTCCAAGGATTTGAAAGACATGCCCAGATTTGTGAAAGCATTCGTGGGAGTGGTGGAAATCTCTGGTTCAACATATAATGTACAGGAGGCTTTGCACCCTGAAGGATTTTTCCGCATCAAGGCTATGCCTTTGGGTGCAAATTTATGTTTATTAGAAGAGATAAAAGAGGGTGAGATCGCTGCCATGGTTAAGGAGGCTAGGGCTTGGGTAACCCGTTGGTTCTCTGACATTTATCCATGGTCACTGGAGGACCTGGAGAATGAAAGACTCACCTGATTACGTTGCTACGACCTTCCTTGTCACGCATGGTGTCTGTAACACCCCATTTTAATTATTTAGACGTCTCGTGTTATTTTATTTGTGTGACCTTGTTTGGGGGAGTGTTTTGAGTGCGTTTAAGGGTTGCCCTTTAGTTAGGAAGGTGAGTTGGTGAGATAAAGCCTTTAGATTAATATTAATAGTGGCATAGTTAATAATAATAATAATTTAATTAATAATAGTAATATTAATATTTTATTATTATTATTGTTATTATTGCTATTATTATTAATTAATTTAATTAAAATAGGATTAAGAGAATTAGAAGAGGTTTAGGGAAAATAGAAAGGTTTTAGCACGTGAAACGAGGAATAGAGAACCAAGAGGAGAGAAAGAACAAGGTGTGCTAGGGCTTGATCTTCTTCCCCAATTGTCCAGATTTTCTATAAAGATTCGAGGTAAGGGGGGGAGAAACGGGTTTAATATTGGTGATTCATTCGTGATAGGGTAGTGGGGAGTCCTTAACCCCGTAGGAATTTGTATGCAAACTGTTGTGTTGTTGATCTGTTGTATATGCCTGCTATGATGATGAAATCGCGCACGTATTGATTGGTGATAATATGAATTTTTGCTGTTGTTGCTGTTGTATGAACATCTGTTACAGATCTGTTGTTTTTTATTCAAATTGGGTGAACGATTTGAGATTATAGACCTGTAATACATGTAGTAATTCTAGGTACAAGAGAAAAGATGAAAATTAGACCTAAAATTCATGTAGAAACGATTATAGGACTGGTTGGAAGTGAAGAAGTGTGGAAATCGTAGTAGAGTGCAGAATGGTGAGGTCTCTGGTGATTTGCGTAATGGATCTGGCCATACGCGTATTGGGCTAGGCCATACGCGTATAAGAGTGAAGAAAAGGGAGCCTTACGCGTAAGGGGAGCTTGAGGGGAGGGTTTGGCACGACCCTCTACCCATACTCGTATGGTACGCGTATGATTGGCAAGGCAATACGCGTATGGAGTAGCCATACGCGTATGTAGATCTGAGAATTGAATTTTTGAAGGAAAATGGGTCTCTGCCCATACGCGTATGAAGTTGGGCAATACGCGTATGGCAGGGCGAGGCAGGAGGCCTTACGCGTATCAGATGAGGGCATACGCGTAAGGAAGGGCGAGGGAGCAAGTCATACACATATGACTTAGGTCAATACGCGTATGGACAGTCTGAGTGCAGATTTTCACCGTTTTGCGATTTATTTCCCGTTTTCGCATTGGAATCGGTTTCTCTTGGTTTGAGAGGTTGGGAATAGGTGCCAGGTGTTGAGAAATAAGACATAGGTGATGAAAATATTAATTTTAATAATTTTAATTAATTAATTAATTAATTGGGTGTTTGGTGTGTATGAAGCAAATTACATGACGATGGTGTTGATGATGTGTATGATGTGATCAGGAGGATCATATGCATGTATTTACGCTTGTGTACATGTTTTGTTGTGCATAGTTGAGTCTTGCATATTCATGGTGATTGGTGGGATGAATCATTGCTCAGGAGGAGTGTATGTGATTCATCCGTACTCCTCTATGGAGAATGGTGGGGGATAGATCATTGCCAAGTAGAGGTGTATGTGATCTATCCGAGGTTCGATTGAATGAACCAATGAGTCGGTACCGCATGCATGGTGTCGTGTTGCATTACATTATTATTTGATGTTGTTGATGATATTGGACAGTAGGTCGTGTTGGTGTGTTGTTGACTTATATATGTGAATGCTACCTTGTTATCATGTATTTATTCACCGATAATATTGAATGTGATTTCTCACCCCTTTGTTGTTGTTGTATATGTGCTTCTTCGGAAGTACAGATAGTCCAGGTACTTAGGATGCTTGGATATCGTGTTGCCGGTTCGAGTCTTAGGAGCGCTCTGATACGTAACACGAGAACTATTTGGGGGATTTTTATTAGTTTACAACTTATTTTGATCATGTTGTTACGTATCTTTATTTGACTTTGAATATTATGGTGGACCACTATTTTGTGGATTTTTGGTGTTATTGGCAGATGGCCGTAATTTGAATAATTTTCCGCTGCATATTTTATCAAAAATAGAAGGATTTTATTTGTTGGTTTTTGATGTGACATTCCACTTGGTGAAGACTCTGATTTATCTTTAATATTTTGTTTATTTTTCAAAATGGGAAAGTTGGGTGTTACAATTGGTATCAGAGCAGGTCGGTCCGTCCGGCCAGGTGTTAGAGTTGAGTCTGTCCTTAGAATAGGAGTTGATTTGGTGTTTTGACCTTATGTTGATTATTGAACAGTATGGCAGGAAGGAATGATGCTGCTCTTGCTGCTGCTATGCAAGCCATGACACAGGCTGTAGAGAATGCCAATCAGGCTAGAGGTGCTCAGTTTCGTGACTTAGCACAGTTCCAGAGCAACAAGCCGCCTACTTATGAGGGAGGTATCTTAGATTCGGAGGCTGCACAGAAATGGCTGAAGGCTGTGGAGAAGATCTTCAGGATCATGGGATGCAGTGATGCTCAGAAGGTACGGTTTGGCACGCATATGCTGGAAGGAGAGGCTGAGGCTTGGTGGGACAATAGTCGTCAGAGATTGGAAGCTGCAGGTACTGAGATTACTTGGGCTGTGTTTCAAGCTGAGTTTCTGGAAAATTATTTTCCGGAAGACATTCGTAGTGCTAAGGAGGTTGAATTCCTGGAGCTGAAGCAGGGTGATAAGACTGTTGCTGAGTATGCCGCTAAGTTTGAGGAGCTGGTTCAGTATTGTGCTCATTACAATACTGAAGAAGCTATGACTTCGAAGTGTTTGAAGTTTGAGAACGGGCTGCGTCCCAGAGCAAATTGGGTATTGCTTGTTAGAAGATACGAAACTATCCAGAGCTGGTAAGCAGAAGCAGAATTTATAATAATGACAACAGAGCCAGAATTGCTCATTACAAAGCAGTGAATGAGAAGAAGGGTAAGCAGAGATTTGGAGGTACTCCTTACAGTGCTCCAGCTGATAAGGGGAAATAGAAAATTGATGTGGGAAAGAAACCAAAGGAGAAGGGAGCAGGTGCTGATACTCTCAAGTGCTTCAGATGTGGGGGCGCGGGTCACCGTGCTAACAACTGTCAGAATGAGGTGAAGAAGTGTTTCAAGTGTGGCAAAGCAGGGTATGTTATAGCTGACTGCAGAGCCACTATGCCTACTTGTTATAATTGTGGAGAGAAGGGTCACATCAGCACTCACTGTGAGAAGCCGAAGAAGTCTCAGGCGTCTCAGACTGGTGGGAAAGTGTTTGCCTTGGTGGGAGCCCAATCCACTGAGGAAGAGCGTTCCGTCAAAGGTACTTGCTTTATTAATGATGTTCCTTTTATTGCTATCATTGACACGGGTGCAACGTACTCGTTTATTTCTGTTGACTGTGTGAAGAGATTAAGGATTGTGCCATCTACTCTAGAGAAGAGGATGACGATTGAAACTCCATCTATTGGTTCTGTGGTTACTTCTTTGGTGTGTTTGAAGTGCCCGCTGACCATGTTTGGTAGAGATTTCAGAGTGGACTTGATTTGTCTGCCACTCGGTAGTCTTGATGTTATTTTGGGAATGAACTGGTTGGAGTTCAACCGGGTGTATATTGATTGCTTCAGGAAGACGTTACTGTTTCTTACTCCTGAAGAGGAAGCATTAGCAGATTTGCTATCTAGCAAGGAGTTGAGGGCGTTGTTGGAGGACGAAGCGAAGCTGTTTGCAGTGTTTGCCTCGTTATCTGTTGAAAGCAAGACTTCAGTTAATGAATTACCAATAGTGAATGAATTTCCTGAAGTGTTTCCAGATAACATCACAGAATTGCCTCCGACAAGGGAAGTTGAATTCGCTATTGATCTGGTATCGGGTACCAGACCTATCTCTATGGCACCGTACAGGATGTCTGCATCAGAATTGGCAGAGTTGAAATCTCAGGTCGGGGAATTGCTCGATAAGAAGTTTATCAGACCAAGTGTGTCGCCGTGGGGAGCTCCAGTGTTGTTGGTGAAAAAGAAGGATGGTAGTATGCGTCTGTGCATTGATTACCGTCAGTTGAATAAAGTAACCATTAAGAATAAGTATCCACTTCCGAGGATTGATGACTTAATGGATCAGCTGGTAGGAGCCCGTGTTTTCAGCAAAATTGATCTGAGGTCAGGTTACCATCAGATTAGAGTAAAGGAAGGTGATATTCAGAAGACTACTTTCAGAACTCGCTACAGACATTACGAATATGCAGTGATGCCTTTCGGAGTGTCTAACACGTCGGGTGTATTTATGGAATATATGAATCGTATTTTTCATTCTTATCTGGATCAGTTTATTGTGGTATTTATTGATGATATACTGATTTACTCTAAGTCTGACGAAGAGCATGCAGGTCACTTGAGAATTGCATTACAGGTGTTGAAAGATAACAAACTGTTTGCAAAGTTCTCGAAGTGTGAATTTTGGTTGAAGATCGTGAGTTTCTTGGGTCATGTGATTTCTGGTGATGGTATAGCGGTGGATCCCTTTAAAGTAAATGCAGTACTTCAGTGGGAAACTCCGAAGACCGAAATAGAGATTAGAAGCTTTTTGGGTTTGGCAGGTTACTATAGAAGATTCATTGAAGGGTTTTCTAAATTGGCGTTGCCATTGACTCAGTTGACCAGGAAGAATCAAGCTTTTGTCTGGGATGCTGCCTGTGAGGAAAGTTTCGAGGAACTGAAGAAGAAGTTAACTACAGCACCAGTGTTAATTTTACCAAGTCCAAATGATTCTTTTATAGTGTATTGCGATGCGTCTAAGATGGGATTAGGCGGTGTGTTGATGCAAGGTGGCAAGGTAGTGGCTTATGCTTCAAGACAGTTGAGGGTGTGTAACACCCCAAAATTTGCTCTTTTGTTTTGAGGCTAACTGGCTTATGTTTCTTTGCATTTCTTGCATTAGCATTTGTGCATATCATTGGTTCTTAGCATGGGATCAAGGTACTTGGTTCATCTAAAAGGAGTCTCAAGCCTCAAGGTGTTGTGTGGAGGTCATCATACCTTCATAAGATCAAGAATGGCAAAGGATTTCAAGTGAATCTTTCCCTCCTAACCAGAGGGATCAAATTAGGGTTCTTGGGTTCAAAAAGCTTCTCGAGGAAACTTTCTGGATTCAAGCATGCTCTCATGGGTTCCATATGCTCACAAACATTCATAGAGGAAGGCTTGGCTAGTGGTTTATTGTGGAAGATGTTCAGTGGATCAGTTGCTTGTGAACCAAGAAAAGTCAACTGTAAGGAGGAAAGTCAACCATGGAATTTTGAGGTCCTCTTCATGATTTTAAGGTCTTATGCCCTCATATGGTCCTCAATTGTCAAGATTCATACCATTCATCAAGAGTCAAGAGTTTGTGCAAAAGTTAATATTTTTGGAAAATGACCTATAATGTGAAACTTCCATTTTTGGCAACTTTTCAAACCATCTTCAACTTGACTTTTTATCATCAAGGAAGCTTCAAATGAATTTTCCTCAAACATAAAAGTTGAAGATCTCTCTCTCCCCTTTCCAAAAAGTACTAGATTGTCTCCATATCATTTGTGGTTCTCAAGTTATGATCAAAAGAAGGCAAGGTGCTTTTTAGGGTTTTCACATGTATCCATTTTTCCACCTTTTGCATTTTGGTTCAAAATGACTTGTAATTGTTCCTAATGACTCAAGTCACATTTCCATATTCAAGTACACTCCATGAGGACCATTTTTAACCGTTGAATCACTCCAATCCGTGCCATGTACTTCATGAATTTCACTAAAAGCATTTTTGCAAGATGCATTGAATCTCACAAATCAGACCACTACAAAGCCCAAACCCAATTCCATTGTGATCAACAAGTAAAATGGAGAGGAATCATGTTTACTTCATGACCAATGCACGTGTGATTAAGGGTGTGCATCACAACTCGCATTTCTGCAAATCACTTTGGATAGCCTTAATCAAGGGATTAACTAAGCTTTAATCATGATCAGAGGGCTAACCAAGTGTATATAAGGAGACTCACACGTTCATTCACACCTCATGCACCATCATTTGCTCAGAATTCCATTTTTCACTCAAACTTTCTCTCCTTCGAAACTCTCTCCTCACAAGGGTTTCTGAAGATTTTTTTCCATATTCTTGATCTACACACTCCATAGAACAAGAATCAACCATTGTTTGAAGCTCTAAGCAAGGTCTTCATCAGATTCTAATTTAAGGTGCTCACTTTCAAAATCCAAGATCCAGCTTGATTCAAGTCTCTAGTTGCATTTATTTTGCAATCAGAGGTCCTAAGGAGTAGATCTGCAGCTTTCTGAAGGATTTCTTGGTGTATTTTGAGCTCTACAAGTTTCAGGTTAGTGTGATTTTCTTGATCATAGAACTCAGTTTTCTTGTGTGCTTAATGTTCCTCGTGAGTTGCTGATCATCCTGATGTGTTTAGATTTGAATTTGAACGTGTATCATGGCTGTAATGTGGATTTGATGTTTTTAGATCCAAAATGTTTTCCTTCGATTTGCATTATGTGTTGATGATCTGTTGAAATGGTTTGTATATTTGAAATCCTAGTGAAAATCTGAGTAAGATAGTGTACTTGCTTGCAATTTCTGGAAAATTTTGAAGTGCAGGTCGCCGGAGAAGACGACCGGAGCTAGGGCTCCGGCGTCTGGTTATGTTTCAGGCCAGTGAGGGTTTGGAGGATGAAGATGAAATCTGGACCGTTGGTTGTCCAGATCTGATGGTCCACATTGTGCCAGATCATTTAATTTTCACATTTTCATTTTAATGCATGTGTGTGATATTCCATGATTGTTACCATGTATGTGAGATTTGGACCACTCATCATGTATGACCTTTTGATCTGTTGACTGATTCTTGCACGTTAGATGAATCTGATGGTTGTCTTGTTGCCAGCGCATTAAATACCCATGTCCCTCTCACGTGATTTGTTTTAAAGTCAGATGTGTTATCTGTGCGCGTGAGTATGCTTGGTACCATGTACCTTTAATCCTGGCCACAGATCTTGTGTACTTTGTGTTTTGTTCGACTGGATGTGGAGCGTGGGATTGATCCAGCGGTTTATATGAGTCCAGATGGTTGAATGTTTTCCATGGTATTTGTTTGACTGCGCTGGTTACTGGACTGGCTATCTGCACCTCTTCCTTGGGCCCAATTGACTTTTGAATGTGTTTGGTCTGCTTGTTGCACCCCCTGGCTTGTTTTATTTCATTTTATTTCCACATATTTGCCTTTTTGCATTTTAATTTTTTAAAATTAGATTTATGCTTCAGAAAATTATGAAAAAAATCATGAAGCATCTTTGGAATTTTATAAAACTTTTTCTAATTTTATTTTTCCATTTTATTTTATTTTGTGTATCTGAATTAATTGTTTGATTAATTTTCTTTGTGAATTTCTTCCCTTGTGCACACTTGATCTTGTTGATTTATGTTCTCATCATTGGTGTATGATTTGCATCCCATTCTTTTTTCATATTTCAGAGGATATATTGAGGTCCTTAAAAATATTTTTCTCATATTTTTAAACTCTTTTCATATTGCATTTTGGCCCCTCTATTTGTGCATTGTTCTTCTTTGTTCTTATGCAACTTTGAAGCATTGTTTGAGGTACTTAACTTGTGAATTTCTGTGTGATATTTTGCATGTCATTTGGGTTTTAATTTTACAATTTTTGAATGTCATTTGATATATGTTTGATTATTTGTGCTTAAGTGAATTATGCATGATCATCTCTTGACATCTCTTAACCCTAATTGCTTTGCCATGCCTAATTGTTTAAGTTTCTTTGTGATTCTTTGCATGAGTATTTGATATGATGTTTACCCCTGGTTGAGGTCCCTTGTGACCAAATTTTGCAATTTGTGGATCATGTTTGGGGTATGCTTTAAGTGCTTGTACTTTGACTTCCTTTTGTGGACTTTCTTTGGTGCATAATGTTTCATGTTTTGATCTTCTCTTGCACATGAGAATTGTTGATGATGGTGTGATCTTGGTTCTGACTTGCTTTCATCTTCATCTTATTTTTCTCATTTCATCTTGATATGAAGTTCATTGGTGCTTAATTGTGCATTTCACATAAGTATGCTTGCATTCTTTCATGATTACCTTTGCATGCTTACTTGAGATGTTTTGCATGATCTTTGAGGCTTATTTATTGATGTAAGTTGTATATACTTGATATGATGTGCTTGCTGCCCTATCTTGTTTCTTGTCTAATCCTTCTCTTTCTCATTCTTCTCTTTCACTCTCTTCCTCCCATGAATCTCAAGACTTGTTTAAGTCTTGGATTCACTCCCTTTAGAGCTACCTAGTCCAACTTAATTTTTGATTAAGCTTGGAGTAGGATTAGCATTAGGTTTTAGGTAGTCGTCCCTCCTAAGCCTCACTAACCATAGGTCATCCATGCATGATAACATTAGGACTCTTAGTTTCCCTTTAGAGTTTCCTTTGGGTCTTCTCTCTTCTCATCTCAAAACTTCTTGAAAACACTTAATAAAGGTAAAGTGTATTGCGCACGAGCCTTAAGCGCGGGGAATGAGAAATGACGGGCTTCCTCTCATCTTTCTAGAGTGCTTAGCGAGCGTCCTGTCTTGGGACAATTCGTTAAGTATTCGTCCCTGTGCCCTAGACTTTGGTGCAATGCAAGTTATGAACTAACTTAAAAAACACTTCTGTCTAAAAAACACAAAACAAATTCAAATCTTTTTATCCTTCGAGATTGTTGGGTTTCAAATTTCATTTTCAGAAAAGAGCTCGTCGCTCACGTAAAAAACACTTACCCATTCGTGGTCGTACCCACGAACTACATTAGCTCTGATTCCTCTCTCTTGTCCGATTGAGGATATGTAGGCACAAGGCAGCGATTGTCTTGGCGAGCAACCTTCCCCCACAGTTCCTGTTCGAACTACGTTGACTCTGAATTTCCCATTGCACTGAGGGAGTACGTAGGCCTAGGGCATCGAATATGTCCTACCGAGTCCGTCTTAGTCACCCCATCCCTGTTTTCTGTTGTTCAGCCATAGATAGTAGGACAACTCACCCTTCATTTAGACAACCAGCGTGGATCCCATCGAGTACGATGGATGCGTGGGGTGCTAACACCTTCCCCTCGCATAACCGACTCCCGAACCCGCACTATGGTTGCGATGACCATGTCTTTCCCCCTTTCTCTTCAGGTTTATGCAGTGTTTCCTTTCCCTCTCTCGGGATAAATACACATTGCTGGCGACTCTGTGTTTTCTGCGCCACTCTCGCGTTTGTACCGTTGGATGCGAATCTTTCAGGAGCGACAGCTGGTGACTCTGCTGGGGACTCTGGTTGACCTCTTGCTGGTCCATCCCCTTTAGCGAGTCGATCCTAGCGCTTGTTTGTTTTTTCGTTGGGTGTTTATTTATTGTGCTTTATTATGTTGTAAATTACTGTTTTACAGCTTTTATAGCATTGCATTTTATTACTGTCATACTGGATATTGATGTGTTGTGCTGGCTGGTTTCTGTTTGGCAGGTTGGGTTGTTCTGCGAGATAAGCCCAATACCCAGGCTTGATTACACCCTAGGACTAGAGTGGAGAGTAGTGGGACCTACGTGCCATCTTGGTGCGTTTGTGTGTTCACGAAATTCACAACCAGACGAGGCTATCTTGGGACGCATTCTGACGTGTGTGTCTTGCGCATTTCAGGGTGTTGATCTAGAGAGTTGTCGACTCTGGTGACCGTTTCTCCGATACCTCAGTTGCTCCTCTCCTCCCGACCTGTGATAATGGCATACCAGAAATGGCAAACCCATTACACTTGTCGATCTGAGGACCCAATGCTGAGGGACTCGCGTAGGATGACCTTATTTTTTAGGGGAATCAGTTGAGGCCTCCTCGATTGATGATGATGCCAAACCAGAAATGATGAACGTATCATCATTTCTCGACCTGAGAGCCAGTGATATTGAGGATCCTCGCCTTTCTAGAACCCTCATGAGAGATGTGATGGGTGTTTGCAGGCTTGCAGGAAACCGAAACCTTCAACCTACCCGGTTTTCTGGATTTCTCATCAGTGTTTGATTATCTGGGTTTCTGGTTATCTCAGTGGTTCGGTATTCTAGAATTCTGGTTTTCTGGGTTGTGGTTCTCGTTCAGTTAACAGCAGAGCACATCCAGTAGTGATACCTTGATCCCATGCTTGCATGTGTATATCATTTTTCTTGCATTCTAACATGTTTGACATTTTTCAGGGCTTGCATCTTACTCTTGGTTCCGGTTTTATGAGGTTGCCTTGACATGGATGTCTAGAGAAAGAAGACTGTTGCTTATTTGTTCCCAGATCCGACCTTGACGTTGATTCACAAGCTGATTAGTATGGCTGGTCCCGGAGTTCGTACAGAGTTCGGTGGAGAGTATGGGAGACTTCTGAAGTTTGTCTACAGTATCTCCAAGTATGAGAAGGATGTCATTCATACACTTCTTCAGTTCTATGATCCGTCTTTGCGTTGCTTCACTTTCCCAGACTACATCTTGGCTCCAACGTTGGAGGAGTTCTCATTTATTTTGGGAATCTCCATCAGGCATGACATAGTATTCTTTTCTGAAGAACGCCCCAGGATAAAAGAAATGGCCATTGCTCTTCATATTGGTGAATCCACTCTGAGCAGTAATATTGTGGAGAAACAAGGAGCTAAGGGTTTCTTATTGAAGTTCTTGTTTGATCAAGCTTGCATACATGTTAAGGAGAGGAATTGGATTGCTTTCCAAGCTATTCTGGCTATGTGCATCTATGGGATTGTCCTGTTTCCCAATGTTCCTGATCTGGTGGATATGCATGCTGTCAGAATCTTTATTTCAAAGAATCCTATACCTACCTTGCTAGGTGATGTGTATCACTCAGTTCACTACAAGAATGAAAATAGGCGTGGAAGAACTGTGAGTTGTTGTGCACCACTATTATCTACTTGGTTTCTGAGTCATCTCCCCGAAGCTGGCGCTTTTGTTGATACGAGAGATTCCTTGAAGTGGTCAAAGAGGTTAATGGGCTTGACTGCTGACAACATTGTTTGGTTCAACCATGACTTGCTAGGGATGGAGATTATTTGCAAGTGTGGAGAATTCCCTAATGTACCCTTGATAGGGAGAAAAGGTGGAATTAACTATAATCCTTCCCTTGTTATCAGGCAGTTTGGTTATCCTTTGAGAGGTCCACCCGAAGAGCGAGATATCAGAGAGTCCTTATTCTTCAATGGTACTGGGGATCAAGAGATGATAAGGAAGATTGTGAATGCTTGGAAGCAGGTGACCAAGAAGGGAAAAACTTCATTCGGGAAATGTAATAATCGGGCTTTTCCTTCCTATGAAGAGTGGGTTAAGAAAAGAGCAGAAGAAGAGCTTCTTCCTTTCCCGGTGGAACCACCTTTGTATCCTTTGATAACCGAGGCTCCCACGACTATTGATATAGATAAGTATGATAAGTTATGGGCTGAGAAGGAGAAACTCCGAGAGGAGAATCGTGAGCTGGGCAGAGAGGTTGGTCAGTTGAAGCACGAAAAAGGCGAAGCTATCCATGTTGCCAGGATGAATTCAGAACTTTTGGCTGTGAAGGAGAAAGAATTGTCTAAAGAAGCCACAACCAGAGAGAAAGTGGCTCAAGCGTTGAAAAGTGTTAGCAAGGTCCTTTCTTCCAAAAAGAAAGAGTTGGCTTATGCTATGTCAAGAATTCACAGGTTCCGTGACCGTTGGAATACAGCAATTACTGCCAACAGGTTGAAAGAGGACAAGTATCTGGAGCAGATTGAAGGTTTGAAGACAAAGCTTCGGAAGAAGGATAAGGAGATTTTATCAGGGATCTTTGAGAGGAGAGCAATTGAGGAAAAGCTCAAGGAAACCATGGCAGATATGGAACAGCTGAAGATCCAAGCCGAAGTGAAAAGAGCCAGAAGCGAAGGTACAAGTTTAGGTGGAGCTTCTGGAGAAGATGATTGGGAATTGCATAGTCGTTATTTAACAGGGATCCTGCACAGGAGGGATCTTTTGATTCAGGAGTTGATTCAGAGACCAGAGCATCCTAATACCAAGAAGCTTCTCAAGGAAGTGCAGAATTGGTGCAAAAAGAATGACGAATGGGGAATTCTAGCACGACTGAGTCTTGATGACATGCCTTAGTTTCCTTGCTGCTGTTTTCTTTGTATTTCCGGGATCACCACCAGGCTTGTTGGTTGGGGCCTTTGTTTATGCTTATTCAGACTTGTGTTGTAACAGATGCTTATTCTTTTTATATGATCAGGAATTCAGTTCTCTTCTGTTGTTAAAACTGGAATCAAGGGATAGATCGCCTTGATAATGTTCATATATGTTTGCATTTGCATTTGCATAATCATCTCATTTTTGCATTGCAGGTTATCTCGGTTTCTCTGGTTTTCTTATGCTCTCTCTTTTTGACAGTCAAGATTGATCAACCAGCTCATCGGTATTCTACCAGGCTTAACCAAAGCAGAGTGATGGACAAAGTTTAGGCAGACATGGCAGCTATGCAAGCTCGCATCGATCAATTCATGGAGATGATGCAAGGTGTGGTGCAGAGCCAAAATGAATTCAGAACTCTAGTTCAGCCTCTGGTGGCGCAGGTTGATGAAAATGGTATCTTACACGGTGGTCTTCTTAATCGTGTTATTCCTCTGTGTATCACCCCAAAATTTGCCCTCCTTACTTTAGTACTAACTGGCTTGTGTTTTATCTCATTTTGCATTATCATGTGTGCATATCATTGGTTCTTAGCATGGGGTCAAGGTGCCTGAGGCAAGTTCAAGAGGAGAAGATGTCCTTCAAAGGGTCAAGCAAGAGAGTTCAAGTGGATCACTCCCTCCTAACTAGTGCATAAGTTAGGGTTTTGAAATTCTTGGGTCTATTGCTCCAATGGGCAAGCTCCTTGGGTTTTTATCATCACCAAATGGCATATCTTATCTTTGTTGGAGATGATACACATCATATTCAGAGGAATTTGGATTTGGAGACTGTGCTATTTCCTCCTAGACTGAGGGTACCAAGATTAGGGTTAGCTATAAAGTCAGTTTATTTCTGATTTTTTTGGGCAAGACTTGATTCCATGGTATTCCTTGGGTCCCGAAGTATCTAGGGATGGGAGATTGTCCACCAGTTTGGTTCAGGAGAGATTCAATTGGCCAATGGATTGGGGATCAGGTGAATAGGGTAAAAGTCAACAGTGAGAGGAGAAGTCAACTGTGGAATTTTGAGGTTCTCTCCAAGGTTTTCAGGGTCTCACATCCTCATATGGTCTTCAAGGGTCAAGTTTCATACTATTTATCAAGAATCAAGGGTTGGTGCAAAAGTTACTAAATATGGAAATGACCTATAATTTGAAAGTTTCCATTTTGGGCAAGTTCCTACACTACATTCAACTTGACTTTTCACCATCAAAGAAGCTTCAAATGAATTTTCCTCCAACATGAAAGCTGAATACCTTTTTCTCCTCTTTCCAACAAGTACTAGTGGGTCTCCATATCATTTGTGAAACTCAAGTTATTATCAAAAGAAGGCAAAGTGGTTTTTAGGGTTTCTCATGATTCCATTTTTCACAACTTTGGCATAGTGACCTATAATTAATTCCATTGCTTCATGTCACATGCTAACATCAAAGGACACTCCTCAAGGATCATTTTAGGCCTTTGAATCAAGTGAATCCATGGTGTATTTATCACTTATTCTCCATTATTCAAAATTTCCAAGTCATTAAAAACTCATGAACCAAAATGTTTCAAGGCCCAAATCAAATTTGGGTGTGGTTAGCAATTCAAACATAAGTGATCCATCATAGAATGTTTGAATATCCATGCATGGAAGAGGGTGTACTTAACATTATGTAATTTTCCAAAATTGCCCAAAACTCACTAAACAAGGAATTACCAAGGTCCAAATCATTATCAGTGAAAAACCCTAGTCTATTTAAACCAATTCATGCACTGTTTAGGGGGAGAACACGTGAATTTGTAGGAGAACCAAAGCTTGAACCCTAAAGCTTTTTCTCATTGAATCTCTCCATCCACAAGGTTTCTTCAAAAAATTCTTCCACAATATTCATCCCTGGGTTCCATAGAGCACGAAGCACTCACCATTCGCAGCTAAAAGCAAGGATATAAGAGGCGTGATCTCAGGTTGGTGGGTTTTTTGATGATCCTAAAGCTCTCCTTTTTGACATGAATATTGATGTGTGATGTCCACTAGTTATTCTGATGTGTTTACCTTTGAATTTGGACGTGTGTTTTGATTGTATGGTGAGTTTAAAGTTTTGAGCCCTAACCTTTTCTTGTTCGAATCTCTTTGTGTGTTGACCATTTGTAAATTTGGATAGGATATTCGTAATCCTCGTGAAATTCTGAACAAAATGGTATAGGCCTTTGCATTTTCTGGGTTTTATTAACTTGCAGGTGGCCGTGGGTGGCGGCCGGAGCTAGGGCTCCGGCGACTGGTGTGGTGGCCGGCCGGTGAGGGGTCTGTACGAAGAAGATGAAATCCTCACCATTCACTCTTTTGATCCAATCGTTCCTAGGCTGCCACGTTTTATTTTTTGGTTTTTATTTTATTTGATCATGTGTTTATTACCCCACGCGTGTTACCGTGTACACCCAATCATTTTATTTCATTTTGTTTACCTTTTATTTGTGTTGACTAATCTGGTGCGTTGAAAGGATCAGACGGCTATTAAGCTGCCAGCAAATTAATGAGAACATGTGCATGGCACATGGCTGCGCATGGTATACTGACTACTTTGGTGTGCGTGTGTGCGTGCTAATTAGTGTGTTCTTTTCATCTTGACCGTTAATCATAGAGACTTGGTAATTGTGTTGACTTAGTAAAGAGCGTTGGATGCATCCAAGGGTAAGTGGTAGGTCAACTGGTGGACTGAAGTCCACACGTACTCTTTTTTTTTATTTTATTTTTCTGATGGGTTCTAATGTTTGGGCTCGCTAACTGCACCCCCTGTAACGCCCCGATTTTGATTATTCCATTATTCTTGAGTCTTTTAATTTAATTGGGTGATAAATTATTTTATTTGTTGAATTGGAGTGTTAAATGTTATTTTACCGTTTTCGAGAGTTTTCGGGGAAATTAGAATGGAGGGTATTTTAGTCTTTTCTCAATTAATTATAAGTTAGAAATTTTGTGGAATTAGAATTGTGTGAGAAAAATGAATTAAATTGATTTAGTGGAAAATGAGAGAAAAGAAATAGAAAAGAAAGAAAATAGATAGAAAAGAGAAATAGAGAAAAATAGAGAAAGATAGAAAGAAAAAGGAGAGAAAGAAAGAAGAGGAAGAGAAAAGAAGAGGAAAGGAGGAAAAACTTAGAAATTCATCAAGATCAATCAATTAGCAAGCTTGGAATCCGGGTAAGGGTGTGAAACATTATTATCTTATCAATGTACGTGATTATGTATGAATTGTTGTTGTTGTTGATGAATTTTGTGAGTTTTAGGGTATAACCCATTTTTGAGAAATTGATTGGAAATTGATCCAAAAGTGTGTAAACTCTTGTTGATTGTGTTCTTGTTGGTCTATACATGTTTAATATGTATTGTTACACTTCAAACTGTTGTTTTTTCTGAATTTAGATGATGAATTGGTGAAGTTGGAGGTGGAAAAACGCAGAACATTGTTCTGCAGAATTTTCTGGAAATTCCCTGGCCATACGCGTAAGGGGCATGTCCATACGCGTATGAGCCAAGGCGATACGCGTAACAATGGCCGATGGAAGGGTCAATACGCGTATGGGGGGTGGCTTTTCCCGGCCCTCTGGTGATACGCGTATGGGTAAGGGGCGTACGCGTATGGGTTTTGGAAACATGGAATTGTGAAGGAAATGGCTTCTGTCCGTACGCGTATGGACATGGGTGATACGCGTATGGACACGAGGAATGTAAAAATGGGATTTTTCCAAAATGTCATTTTCGTTTTCGTCCGTAACTTTTGTTCCGATTATCCGATTTTTACATTCTGGGTGTCGTTGGGAAGGTATTGAGCTGTACTTTCTTATTAAGATGTTTTGAAAATCGTTAGCCGATTTAATTATGTCGGAAAGTCGGGAATAGTGCTATTTAGCGACTTTTACCGTTTTGAATGTGTGTTTGAATGTGAATCATACAATAGTGCATTGATGTGAATGTATATAGATTGTATGTGATTGTATGAGATGAATGCATGAATATATTGTGAATATGTGTGCATTTCAAGAATGTCTTGTGTCATTTTGCATATGAAGCATCATGAAATACATTCTTGTGTTGAGCGATTCTAATGAGAATCCGTCGTAACGTCGTGTGCCCATGTGGGGTGTGAGCGATGATTACGAATGATTGTGTGCCCATGTGGGGTGTGAGCAATCGGATCGTGTGCCCGTGTGGGGTGTGAGCGATCGGGTCGTGTGCCCGTGTGGGGTGTGAGCGATCCATAAACATTGTGTGCCCATGTGGGGTGTGAGCAATGGGTGAACATCGTAGGCCCGACGGGGAGTTACTTCGGTAACGAGCGATGGTTCCAGTAGAGTTCCTGAGTGAACTAGTGATGATTGAGTCGGTACCGTATTGCATTTGCATAGAGTCGTGAGTCGGTCTCTATGATTTGCATTTATCATCTTTGTATTTGTGCATTGATGAATAAACATGAATGTGTATGTTTATGTGGAATGATTGCGAATTGCGAAAGTATGTACGATGAATATGCTTGGTTGTATATATATATACACTGTGACGTATACGGATGAGTTTTGATGGATTGTGGTGAGAATGTGGAATATGTGTATTTTTTTATGTTAAGATATATATAATTGTATGCATTGTTATTATGATAATATTTCTCACCCTTCTGCTGTTTTATGATGCTCTATGAGGCATTGCAGAGTAGGTATGCTGGAGGTCTTTTTGTGAAGCGTGTCTTCATTCTTTTGGTCAGTTGGCTCTGATATGTAACACCAGGTAGCTAGGATGTATATTATTCTTTTGTGATACATTTGCACATGTATCTTGCTGACGAATTTGTGTATATAAACATGATGATGCTTGTGATTCATACTGGAGGATGCATATATATATGTGGTTGTTCTTCAATATTTTAGATGTTTCCGCTTTTATTCTAAATATTGAGATGTGGGTGTAAGGACAAAGTTCCTCTGTGGCAAGTTACCCCACTGTTGCATATCAATATAATGAGCAGGTGTTGTATGTATTAAATGCGTGTATGATGTGACATGCCTCTTTTATACTATGTTTTAATCGTACTCTGGCGAATTTTTCTTTCTTAATATGTGCCTAAATGATTTATGTGATTATTTGGGGGTATAGAAAGGGGGTGTTACACCCCCTCCCTCTCAGCCCATGTTCTCTTTCAACGTGACTCTTTACTTTCCACACCCCTCACCCATTTTCTTCATTTTTATTCTTATTAATTTATTACAAATTTCATTTTTAATTATTAAAAATAGTTTTTTGCATTAAAAAATTCCAAGAAAATTCATGCATCATTTTTATAATTTTATAAAATTTTCACAAATTTTATTTTATTATTTTATTTTATTTTTATCATCTGAAATAATCATTTTAATAATTTCTTTCTTGTAATTATTTCATCATGCATACCATGACTTGTAGAATTTTGTTCTCTGCATCCATAAAACATTTTGCACTCATTCTTTTTGCATTTTTTCACCAGTACATTGATTTGCATTAAAACATTTTTATTTCATTTTTAAAACTTTTCCATATTGCATTTTAGTCCTCCTTTTTGCATATTGAACAATGTTTCTCATCTGACTTTGCATAATTGTTTGAGTGACTAACATCTTAAATTTTTGCAGGAGTTTTTGGCATTTTGTTTGTTTCTAGTTGAGCAATGTTAATAATTTATTTAGTGATTTTACAACATGTTTTGCTAATTGTTTAACTGCTCTTTATGTGAAATCTTCTTGTATGCATCCTTGACCTTGTCTGGTTATCTGTTTGAAGAGGCACTTGTGCCATTGTTTTGGGGTTGTTTATTTGACTTCTTAGTTCATGTTTGGATTGTTGTAGGTCATTTAATCACTATTATATGTCATTGTTTAGTTTTCATTTGCCTTAACATTACTTGTGTCTGTTTTGTGTTAACCTCTTATGCAGGGGCTGAAGTAAGTTCTTTGAGGGTGTGGATAGTTATCCATATTCACCCTTACTCTTTCCTTCTCTCATCTTTTCTTTTCCTTAGGCTTAGGTTGTCGTCAAACCTCACTAACCGTAGGTCACCCATGCATGATAACATTAGGACTCCTAGTTCCCCTTAGAGTTTCCTTTGTGTCCTCTCTCTTCTCATCTCAGAACTTCTTGAAAACACTCAATAAGTATAAAGTGTATTGCGCACGAGCCTTAAGCGTGGGGAATGAGAAATGAGAGGCTTCCTCTCATCTTTCTAGAGTGCTTAGCGAGCGTCCTGTCTTGGGACGATGCGTTAAGTATTCGCCCATGTGCCCTAGACTTCGGTGCAATGCAAGTTATGAACTAATTTAAGTCACTTCTGTCCTAAAAAATACAAAAAAACTTCAAACCTTTTTGTCCTTCGGGATTGTCAAACTAAAGGCTATTTTTAAAAAGGGCACGTTACTTTCCGTCTGAGTCGCAAACAGGCATCGACCCTAACTGCCGGACACGAACTTAACATTGCTCATAAAAAACACAAAAAGAACTTGGTCCGAACTACGTTGACTCTGAATTCCCCATTGCACAAAGGGGGTATGTAGGCCTAGGACGTCGACGTCCTACCGAGTCTGTCTTTGTTTTTTCCCTCCCCCGTCTTAGCACAGCCATAAATGATAGGATAACTCACCCTTAGAATAGAAAACAAGCATGGATCCCATCGAGTACGATGGACGCGTGGGGTGCTAGTACCTTCCCCTCGCGTAACCGACTCCCGAACCCAGGCTATGGTTGCGATGACCATTCCTTTCCCCCTTCCTCAGGTTTATGCGGTGTTCCCTTTCCCTCTCTTAGGATAAATTTACACGGCTGACGACTCTGTTTTTCCGCGCCACTCTCGCGTTTGTACCTGGATGAAAATCCTGGGAGCGACAGCTGGCGACTCAGCTGGGGACTCTGGTTGACCTATGCTGGTCCATCCCTAAGCGAGTCAATCTTAGCGCTTGCCTTTCTTTGTTCTCTTTGGGTGTTTTTGTTTTTGTTTTGCTTTATGTGTTGTATTTATTGCATTTCATTTTTATTACTGTCATACTGCTGTGTTATGCTGGCTGTTTTTGTTTTGCAGGTTGGGTGGGTCTGAGAGATAAGCCCAATACCCAGGCTTGAGTATACCCTAGGACTAGAGTGGAAAGTAGTGGGACCTACGTGCCCGCTTGGTACATTTGTGTGTTCACGAAATTCACAGCCAGACGAGGCTATCTTGGGACGCATTCTAACGTGTGTGTCTTGCACATGTTAGGGTGTTGGTCTAGAGAGCTGTCGACTCTGGTGACCGATCATCGAGGACCTTAGTGGAAACATTCCTCTTTAGTGGTGATAGTGGCGGACTACATCCTATGGCAAACCCATTCGCACCCGAGGACCCACTTTGGAACTCGCATAGGATGACCCCTACCTTTTGAAGAGAATCAGTGGAGGCACTCCTCGATTGATGATAGTACAGTACCCAGAGGGATGAATGTACTATTGTTTCTCGACCTCAGTGCCAAAGCTGAGGACCTTCCGCTTTGGAGAATCAGTTGAGGCCTCCTCGATTGATGATGATGCCAAACCAGAAATGGTGAACGTATCATCATTTCTCGACCTGAGAGCCCGGGATACTGAACATCCTAGTACCCACACGTGAGAGGGGATGGGTGTTTGCAGGTTTGCAGGTAACCGAAACCTTCAACCTACCCGGTTTTTTCTGGATTTCTCATCGACGATTGATTATTTGGGTTCCTGGTTATCTCAGTGGTCCGGTATTTTGGAATTCTGGTTTTCTGGGTTGTGGTTCTCGTTCAGTTAACAGCACAGCACATCCAGCAGTGTCACCTTGATCCCATGTTTGCATGAGCATATCATTTTCTTGCATTCTGACATGTTTGACATTTTTCAGGGCTTGCATCTTACTCTTGATTCCGGTTTTCTGAGGTCACCTTGGCATGGATGTCCAGAGAAAGAAGATTGTTGCCTATTCGTTCCCAGATCCAACCTTGACGTTGATTCACAAGCTGATTAATATGGCTAGTCCCGGAGTTCGTACAGAGTTCAGTGGAGGGTATGGGAGACTTCTGAAGTTTGTCTACAATATCTCCAAGTATGAGAAGGATGCCATTCATACACTTCTTCAGTTTTACGATCCGACTTTGCGTTGCTTCACTTTCCCAGACTACATCTTGGCCCCAACGTTGGAGGAGTTCTCATTTATTTTGGGAATCCCCATCAGGCATGACATAGTATTCTTTTCTGAAGAACACCCCGGGATAAAAGAAATGGCTGTTGCTCTTCATATTGGTGAATCCGTTCTGAGAAGTAATATTGAGGAAAAACAAGGAGCTAAGGGCTTCTTATTGAAGTTCTTGTTTGATCAAGCTTGCATACATGTTAAAGAGAAGAATTGGACCGCTTTCCAAGCTATTCTGGCTATGTGCATCTATGGGATTGTCCTGTTTCCCAATGTTCCTGATCTGGTGGATATGCATCCTGTCATAATCTTTATTTCAAAGAATCCTATACCTACCTTGCTAGGTGATGTGTATCACTCAGTTCACTACAAGAATGAAAATAGGCGTGGAAAATCTGTGAGTTGCTGTGCACCACTCTTATCTACTTGGTTTCTGAGTCATCTCCCCGAATCAGGCACTCTCGTTGATACAAAAGATTCTCTGAAGTGGTCAAAGAGGTTAATGGGCTTGACTGCTGACAACATTGTTTGGTTCAATTATGACTTGCTAGGAATGAAGATTATGTGCAAGTGCGGAGAATTCCCTAATGTACCCTTGATATGGAGGAAAGGTGGAATTAACTATAATTCTTCCCTAGTTATCAGGCAGTTTGATTATCCTTTGAAAGGTCCACCAGAAGACCGAGATGTCAGAGAGTCCTTATTGTTCAATGGTATTGAGGATCAAGAGATGATAAGGAAGATTGTGAATGCTTGGAAACAGGTGACCAAGAAGGGTAAAACTTCATTCGGGAAATGTAATAACCGGGCTTTCCCTTCCTATAAAGAGTGGATTAAGAAGAGAGCAGAAGAGGAGCTTATTCCCTTCCCAGTGGAACCACCTTTGTATCCTTTGGTGATCGAGCCTCCTACCACAGTTGAGATAGAGAAGTTTGACAAGTTATGGGCTGAAAAGGAAAGGTTGCGGGAAGAAAATAGTGAGCTAAAAAGAGAGATTTATCAGTTGAAGCATGAGCGGGATGAAGCTATTCATACCGCCAAGTTGAAGACAGAGCTTCTTGCTAAGGCAGAAAAAGAGCTAGCTGACATGGTCGCATCCAGCAAAGGATGAAAAAAGCTTTGGATGGTATCAGTAAGGTTCTCGAGTCCAAGAAGGAGGAATTAGACAAGGCTTTGTTGAAAATTCACAGGTTCAATGATCACCAAGAAACTACCATGGCTGAGAATAAGAGAAAGGAAGACGGTTATCTAGCTCAGATTGATGAGTTAAAGTTAAAGCTCAAGAAGAAAGACGCTGAGATACTGTCAGGGGTATTCAAGAGACAAGTAGTCGAAGGTCGACTCAATGAAGCCATAACCTCCATAGAGGAACTGAAGGTCCAAGCTAAAGTGAAGAGACCTAGAAGTGAGGGTCCTAGCATGGAGGGTGTTTCTAGAGAAGACGCTTGGGAGTTACATTGCCGATACTTGGATGGGATCATGCACAGGAGAAACCTTCTCATTCAAGAACTAATTCAGAGACCAAAGCATCCCGACACCAAAAAGCTGTTCAAGGAAATTCAAGACTGGTGCAGAAAGCATAATGGATGGGGGGATTGACACTTGTGAACTTTGATGACATGCCATAATTTTCTATTTTCTTTTATTATTCGGACCACCTCCAGACTTGTTGGTTGGGATCTGCGATTATTGTATTCAGACTTGTTACCTTAGATTTGTGATTGTTGACATTTGGTTTTCCTACGGTTTTCTTAATATATGAGCAGAAGTTCCATTATATCTTGTTGTTAAACCGGAATCAAGGGGAGGATCGCCTTGCGAATATTCAAACATGTTCATTTGCAATTGCATACTCATAATCATTTTGCATGATCATTTTGCATAACAGGTGTTTATCTCCGGTATTCTTATTTTGATCTGTTTTTCTCAGAATTGCAGACTTAACTCCTCAGGCCATTCAAGAGTTGATCATGGAGCAAGTTCAAGCTGAGTTAAGGGAAATGCGAGGCCAGATGGGGCAGCTTATGGGGAATATGCAAACTCTCATGCAAGACCAGAGTATGCTGAGGGAGGAGGTCAATCAGATGAAGACTCAGATGGGTTTGATCATGAAGTCTTGAAAACAGTGTTAAAGAAGGAAAACAGTCATGTGCTCGTTTCCACAACAGAGGTCCTCACTCCTCCCATCTCTTTGGGATTTGATCGTGGATTACCTCGGGAACCTCTTCCACAAGCGGAAGTCCCAGAACTTTCCCAACAGCAGCTAGGTCTTGGCTCCCAAGAGAAGCCCAAAGAAAAAAAGTGTACACAGAGACAGAAGAAGTCTGAAAGAGTTTTTCATCCGCTCCCTATGCCATATTCTCAACTATTATAGCATCTCCTTCAGTTGCAACTGGTACAGAAAAGGACTTTGACTCCTCTCACTGGTAATCCTCCACCAGGCTATGATGCAAGAGCCCATTGTGATTTCCATTCTGGGGCACCAGGGCATACTGTGAAGAAATGTAGGGCCTTTCAACACACTGTCCAAGATCTGATTGATTCGAGGAAAATTGAATTCACGCCAAGCGGCGTAAGCATACAAGGTGGTCCCACTCTAGCTGTCAGAAAAGAAGTGGGTATCCCCGTTGCTTCTCCCAAAGCCACATCAGGTCAGGGGCATTTCTTGGTCTTAGAATCCCCACATTCGCAAATGCTGCCTACGCCTCGACCAAGTCTGAAGAGAAAAGTGCCTGAAAAGATTATGTGCTCGAATCAGCATCAACAACAGAAGTATCAGCGTCAGAATCAGCATAGGCCGCGCAACAACTTGGAAAGAAGGAATGCTCCTCTTCATCCAGTTCCCATGACGGACAGTCAACTCTTGCCACCCCTGGTTCGAAACTCATTGGTGGAGCCTAAGACTCTGAAGCCTGTTCCAGAACCATACCCTCCGGGGTATAATCCCCATGTGCAATGTGGATATCATGGAGGATCTATGGGGCACTCAACCAAAGATTGCAAAGCCTTCCAAGCCAAAGTGCAACAATTGATTGACAAAGGTTACATATCATTTCCAGAAGGAGACTTAGTTATGCATGTCGACCTCTCATCTGTTTGAAGACTTCAAGGGTCGTCTCCTAAAGCCAGTAGTCCAAGGGGAGTCAAGTCTTCTCAACAACGGCAGTCATCAGTTTCTTTACTGCATTTTCATTTGTAGTTTCTCATTTCTTGTTAAAGCATCGTATGCATGTAAGACTTGTTTGTTTTTTATGATGATATTAATGCAACGAGTATTTTTTTCTTGAAGTAATCCATTCGTGTTCACTCTTAAATGTTTATATGCACTGCAATACCAATTTTCTTGTTTAGAACTCTTAAGGGAGGATGATGAGACGAAAATGCAAAATCTCTGGTTGTATGTTCAAGGATAGAACCCTGTTGAGGATGTACAGGCATTGTTTCAAACCCCTAATGTCATACCCCAAATTTTGACCAATAAGATGTCCCATCATTGTGCAAATCATCCTCACAATATGGATGGGCCATCATACTTCATCAGTCTCCCCAAAGATGGGTGAGCATCCATTACAATCAAGAATTAGGGTTTCAAGCCCTCTCAGAGTTCTTAGACAAAGGATCAATCAAGGAATGACATGATCTTCAACTTGTCTAACCTCTCAAACATCCACAATGGATCAAAAGGACTCCCACTTCAAGGATTAAGCACAAGGCTGCTCCCTTCTAGGTGGATCAAGTCTCAAGATCGACAGTGTCACCAAATTAGGGTTTTGGTCGACCAGGGCCTCCAGATGGAAATTTTTCATCTGGGTACAAGCCAAAGATCCAAAACACAACCTAATATACTCCATGGAACCTCATGGACCCATCCATCAAGTCAATTTTGCCTCAGGGGATTCTTACATCAAAAACCAGGAATTAGGGTTTCTTGACCTAATTCACCCCTAAGTTGACTTTTGGGACAAATCATGAACCAAGACCTCAAGAGAGGATTTGAGGGTCTCTAATGAACTATATTGATCCATTTGGGACAATGGATTGATCTAGGAAGCTTGAGTAACAAGTCTCAATTTCATCTGCACCACAATTAGGGTTCGCGAGGAAAGTCAACTGTAACTTTGACTTTTGACCAGGACATGCTCCCAAACCCTAAGACATGATTCAATATACCCTATGACACCCATGGAACATGCCCATCAAGTTTGATTTAGGTCAAGGACATGATTTCATGAAGAATTGCACAGTTTGGAATTCATCTGATAAAAAGTCAACTGTGCACAAAAGTCAACTTTGACTTTTTGAGATTTTTCACCAAAATGGATTTTTAACCCTAAAATGATGTTAATGTATGATTTGAATCATCATTCATCAAGAAAAATCAAGAAAAGTGGGATAACTTGTAAAAGGGGTAACCATAAAAACTTAGAAAATTTTCTAAGTTAAAAATAAAGTGACAAGGGTACCAACTTTGAAGGATCATAACTCCTAAACCACAAAGCCATTTTTTCTCATCCAAAGGTGGATTTGTAGCCCTCATTATCCTCTACAAAAACTTCAACTAAACCTAAGTCCAATTCATTAAGGATTTTGGCTTATGGAGTGGTCAAAATGGCTGAAAAGTGAAAATGTCACTTTTTCCAACACTTAGTGAAATTTTCACTAAGTCAGAATCTGCCTTCACTTTTTGCCAAATGTAGGGGGATTTTTCACTTGGATTCAAAAGAGATCAAAACCAAATATGTTCAAACAGTTGTTATATCATGTAAGGGCTTTCCAAAATGGCCAAGAACATTGCCAAATTCTATTTGAGTTATGAGATATGACATTGGAAAGTTGCCTTGCTGAAATCTGTCAAAGGCAAGGAAGAATTTGCAACTTTGCTCGATTTTCCAAAATCAGCCAAATTCAAATGCTCCTATCCACTTGGACACATCTGAGGATTGAATCTAAAGGGGACAATCACTGAGCCAAGCCTCCAAAGTCTATGGAACAAAAAATAACATGTTGAACCTATAATGGCCAAAATAGGGACAAGACTCCAAATTTGGATTGGAGCATTCAATGGAAGCATCAAGGTGGCATGGACTGAGCCATTTTCATTTGAATTCAGTCAAGACTTATCCAAGACCAATGGAACCACAGCCCTGTGCCCTAACCTCTAGTCAATGGCTAGAGGAGACTTGCATTTCCATTGGCCAACATTGAACAAACACCTGCTGCAGTTGCCATTCACTGTGGATCCCAAAACAAACTTGCTCTACTATAAATAGAGCTCAATTGTGATCAGTTTGAGTACACCAAAGCCATCTAACAGATGCTTTCCTCAAAATCTCTTTCTCTTGGCAAAAATGCCTTTCTTAGCAAGGTAGCTATCGGGTTTTGAGTTTGAGAGCTTTTCCAATCAAACCAATCACTCACACACCTCACATACATCATATAGAAGTGATCCAAACACTCACATAACATCTGGAACACAGATTTCACAAAATCACCAGCCAATTGCTCAAGTTCTTGACAGTTTTGCAGTTGAGGCGCCATCTTCAACTCCAAACCATTTCAATCCATTCCAAGCACTCAGACACATCACTTGGCACCTAGGGAAGCTATCCACATCATTGGAACCTAGATGTAACACCTCCAACACAAATCACGATCACCAGTTGCAAGTGGTAAGCATGAGCTCTTCTAACTCTATGACCCATGCAATTTTTGCTGCACAATAATTTGGCCATATGTTCATAATCATGCATGGAATGTTTTCCCTCAATTAATTGCATTGTTTGAATCGTGTATCAAAAATCCTAGCCTTCATGCAGAAATTAGGGTTCTTGAGGATTTTTCATGATTTCTTGTTATATGTTTAATTTAAATGAAATTAATGGACATTGACATGATCGTGAGGTTGAGACGAGCATAATGATATGTGGATTGCATGTTATAATCAAGTATTTAGTGAGATTGGAGAGAAAATGCAAATCTGGCCAAGCCCAGAACACGCGCGTGTTCTTGGTGTGTTCTTGGCGCCATTTTTAGAAATTTGAATATTTGAATTTTGTTATTTTATTTAATTGATTCAAAAATTAATTTCTCTCTGAGTTTTAATGAGTTTGAGTTGATTCTTTTTTTTTTAATAATTCACAAAAATGTTAAAATATTTTATTTTATCAAAAAATCCCAAAAATATTATTTATTTCATATAATTGATATTTTTGCAAAGAATTAATATTTTAATTGTTTTTGGCATTTTAAATATTTTTTCTATATTGATTTTGCAACTTTTAATGCTTTCTAATTATTTTGCAGGTCAATACTTAATTTTTGAAGCATTAATCCAAAATCGTAATTTGTTTTTCATATGTTAAACAATTTTGATCATTTTTAATTGAATTTTTATTCAATTAAATACATTTTTGAAAACAAATTAGGGTTTTTGGATTAATTCAACCCTCATAGATCATTTTCAAAACCTTTTGGGCATCTTGAGAGAGTGTAAGACCAAACCCACTTGTACAGAAATATTTTGGGCCTCATTCGTTGTATAAGTCCCTCTGTACATTTTCAAATAAACGGCACGATCATCGCCTTTTGAAAAATAACCCTGGGCCTCTCCTTGAGCTATAAGACCCATTCAAAAATACTTTGGGCCTCTAATAGAGTGTAAGACCCAATCCCCTTTTAACTAAAACATTTTTGGGCCTCACTTATTGTATAAGTCCCTCCGCGTTAAAAGAAAACCTCGGAGGGACTGGGCCTACCCTCGTGTTATAAGCCCCACTCTTTTTCTTTAAACCTTTTGGGCCTCTTGAAAGAGTGTAAGACCCATCCCTTTATACAGAAAACATTTTGGGCCTCAGTCACTTGTATAAGTCCCTCTGTACAAATTCAAACAGTGCGCTCACTGATAGAACCCTGGGCCTCTCCTTGAGCTATAAGCCCCAAATCTTTCTTTTTCAAAGCACTTTCTCCTTTGATTTTGAATATACTGTTGTTTTCAATCTTTCTGTGTTGAACAACTAACCAAACAGCATGGAAGCTCTACAACCGAGTAAGTGGTTATTGCTTTCATTTACCGCTTTCATATACATATAACTGTAGTGTGGGGCTGTTTCACTGTAAGTCTTATTTCATAAACTCATATCAACTGTGTAATAATAGTATAGATATTTAGAGTTTCCCCGGCAACTACGTCTAGAACTAGGTGACGCCGTTTCGTTTATTCATAGAAATAGATAACTAGATCCCCAATAGGATCACCACATACAGTCTTCTCTTCGGCTGTCCTCATTAGGGATTGTTAAGAAACTCTACTCCCAGAGATGAATGTATTCTCCTTGAATGGCATCTTTGAGTTTCTTCCAAATTCTCGAACTTTCCTGACTTTGATCTATTCTCGGTGAATAGCATTGCCTTGAATTTTTCGGGATTTGGGGACCCATCGGCTTCTTAAAAGCAATCGGCCTCCTCTTGGGCATCGTACAAGGACCCACAGGCTTCCTAAAAGCAACCCCGCCTCCTCTTGGGCTTAGTACAAGGACCCTACGGCTTCTTAGAAGTATTCACAGCCTCCTCTTAGGCTTCGTATAATGATCTCTTCCTCTGGGAATGATAGCCTCCTCTTGGGCTTTGTACAAGGACCCGTCGGCTTCTTAAAAGATTCCAGCCTCCTCTTGGGCTTCGTAAAAATTGTCCCGACGACCTCCTAGAGGTATAGGAACAGAACTTAGTCATTTGCATAAAACCGTCCTTTCATAGAGTCTACTACTGTTTCTCAAGGCATAGTATAAAAGATAAAACTCTAGACACGGACAATCTAACTTCCTTGAGTCTCAAAGACACTCTCAAGTGACCCCTTCGTTAAATAGGAAGGAAACCCGCAGACTCGGACAGTCTCAATACCCTTTGGATTTCCCGTTTCCTCAAAGAGAAGGAAATATCCCTGATCCTCAAATCAAATCCCTGAGTACAGTGTTGCTCATATAAGAACTGATTTTCTCTTTAAAATCAGTATATTGGACCTGTCACTCAACTGAAACAGTCACTTAGCCTCCTCTTGGGCTTTGTACAATGATCCTCCTCAGCGGAGTCAAACAACATTTAGCCTCTCTCTCTCGGGCTTTGTACGAGACACATAAGAGACTTCCTTGTTGAGTCAATCACCCCTTTCGCCTCCATCTCGGGCTTTATACGAGATACAAAAAGGTTCTTATTGAGCCAAACAAGCAACAACCTCCGTCTCGGGCTTCATACGAGATACAAAAAAACTCCCTTGTTGAGTCAATTAGCCTCCATCTCGGGCTCTATACGAGATACCAAAAGATTCCATCGTTGAGTCAAAACCTTTTAGCCTCTCTCTCGGGCTTTGTACGAGACACATAATAGCCTCCTCTTAGGCTTTGTATAAGAAAACAACTGGTTAATCCAATTAACCTTTTAGCATAAAAGTTGTGCCTCGTTCACAGTACACAAACATCAACAACTCCTTTCTCTTCATCTAATCGCTGTAAGCGGCGAGCCTCTAGATCATCTACATCCATGCCACTGTCCCTCTTTTAGTATGAGAAATTCCTAAGGAAAGATGGCATTGCTCTAAACTGAGTTAAAGTCTTCTCCTTCAGGTTAAAAATCCCCTATAAAGGAAATTATGGCATTGCTAGGATCCGCGTATCCCGGTTAAAGTAATTCTCCTTTATAAACAGTTGTGACATACAACCCCCGCTTTAGAGATGAAAAACTCTCTCTAAAGTCAAACTCTTTTAGCTTCATATCTTGGGCTTTGAACAAGATACAGATAAACCTTTTAGCTTCACATCTTGGGCTTTGAACAAGATACAAATCACCTTCCGCTTCACGTCTTGGGCTTTGAACAAGACACCAAAAACAACCATTTCCTCCCATAGAATAGGAGGAACTACGAACGATCTGTTTTCCCTGTTTCGGTAAATGGGAATACGTAGGCATAAGATTGAAAGAAAAGATCTTAGCGAGCACACTAAACAAAAAAACCCAAATCCCATATCTCCATCAATCAAAAGCAGTAATCAAAAAGCACCAGTCCTAACATCCTAATCCTTGTTCCCCGCTAGAAACCTTCTGTCTAGATAAGAATCAATATTGGCGAAAATACAAATAACCAGTACAAAGGCCCCCCCACATTGATAGCATTCGTAACCTAACAGACCGCAGTTTAAACTTAGTATGCAAAGCAGGGTTAATTGGAGACATCTATTTCCCTTCCTTATTCAGCTCACAATAGGATAAAAAATGAATCGACCTGTAGTTTTAAGCTCAACCACAGAGAGCGACCAGCGCTTAAGAACCGCGTCCAAAATCGCTCGCTACAGAAAAATGGCGCCCACCGTGGGGCTGGTTCTTTCTTTCTTACAATTTAAACCTTGGGTAAGTCATTTTCATGGCGGTGGCCGCCAACAGAAAAATGGCGCCCACCGTGGGGCCCATTCAATGTTAGATCTAGGTACAGACTACCTTTTCACCTCTTGTGTGGAAACCACAGATTGGGGCTTCCGCCGGGGAACCCATTTTCTGTCAGGAACTTAGGATTCATAGCTTTAAAGGTCTAGGATGTTTAGGACAAATATATATACTGCTTTTCCTAATTGCTATACGTGTTTATTTTTCTGCTAATGGGAATGCGGGTGATGCCGTATGTGGAAAGATTGAGTATACACTTAAGATAAGTGATGGCGACGGGGTCGACCATCAACCTCAGTGGAGGCTGACCAACGTAACCCATTCTCTCACCTAGACAATGGGCCGGTTGTTAAGTCTGAGAAGCTGAGGAGCCAAACCCTTTTGTAGTGCGGAAACTATCGGAAATAGTTGTTACGTGATACTACCCTCATTTGAGGCTGGTGATCTATTCTCGGTGAATGGCACTTACTCTAAGATTGCTCTACAACTCGCTGGCGATCCGCTTGTTGTTTTACTTTCCTGGGAGGAGCTGATGATAATGAGTACAGTTACAAAAATCATCCTAGTATAAACCTTTAGAGATGGGTAGAGCCTTGACTTCATGACAACGGCCCTTTGACCCCATGTTTTTTCTATGTTTTTGTGTGCTGCATTCATGCATTCATTTAAAAAACATTAAAACACTCAAAAAAATCTTCTCTTCTAGTCTCTCTGTTCTTTCAAAATAAACTAAGACTGTGATTGCAAATATCAGAGAAAAGGATTGCGCTAATGGATTTCAGTAGAAGGAGAACTCACCAGTATACCTTTAAGGTTCCAAAGCTAGAGGATTTGAGAAGGTTAGCTAGGATGATTACTAACCAAGATGCTTTCAGAGCCAAACACGGAGGTTTGCTACCACTGTTAAGAGTCCATGTGATTGAGGGAATCATGGATGCACTCATTCAATTCTACGATCCGGTTTATCACTGTTTCACATTCTCGGATTACTAGCTCGCACCAACGCTGGAGGAGTATTCTCATTTGATTGACCTATACATTACAGATCGAGCTCCATTTTCTGGACTGAAAGAAATTCCAAAGAATCAGACCATTGCGAGAGCAATTCATTTGGACGAGTCTGAGGTCAGGACTCACCTAACCACTAAGGGTGGCATCCAAGGTTTTCCAGCCCAGTTCTTAACAAAGAAGGCCCTGTATTTTGCCAATATAGGAAACATAACTGCTTTTGAAAGCATCTTTGTCTTGCTCACCTACGGGTTATTTTTGTTTCCCAACATCAATAACTTCGTCGATATTAACGCTATTAAGGTTTTTCTCAATGGAAATCCTATGATGACTTTGCTCGCAGATGCGTATCATTCTGTACACTTGGGGAATTTGTACAGTGGAGGGGAGATCACATGCTGTGTACCTCTGGTTTATCTCTCACTTGCCCAAGTCTGCTGCTTTTTGGGATTGCAAGAGTGCCTTACATTAGTCGCAGAAGATCATGTCTCTTACCAACTCTGATATAGATTGGTGCAATAGGATTTATGAGGGAATCAGAATCATTGACCATTGTGGAAACTTCCCCAACGTACCCCTCATAGGAACTAAGGGAGGAATCAACTACCATCCGGTATTGGTTCTTCGTCAATTTGGATACCCGATGAGACACGTCCCACTGGGTGTTCATCTGGAAGGTTTTTTCATCAAGGAAGGAGAAAGTGATAGAGCACTAAAGATGGAAATAGTGCACGCTTGGAAACACGTTCATAAGAAAGGACGAGAGTCTCTAGGAAAACCGGACTGTGTCTCTGTGGAGCCTTATCTCCATTGGGTACAAACTAGAGCTCTCAAGCTGAAGATGCCTTATTCTCGTTACGGAATTATTTCGCCGAGGGAATCTGTCATGTACTTCATGACGGAAACTGAAAAGCTTCAGGTTACTCTCAACAAAGTTCAACGGGAGAGAAGGTCTTGGAAGAACAAGTACCGCACCATCGATGTAGAGTGCATCAAAATACAGCAATTACTGAAAGAAAAAGATGCTCTGATTGAAATTTTGGAGCAACATGCTGTAGATAATCAGGATGACCAAAGAAATTTGCTCGCTCCTTTCACTTGGCAAAGGAATGACAACCCAACAACGGCCCAAGAGCCCCGGTCAAAGAAAAGGAAGATACCAGAATCAGCACCCGATTTCTCTTCAGAGAGGACTCAGGGCCCATTAGCTTAGGTTTCTGTTTCTGCACTTTGTAATCTACTGTATTTCCATTTCTGTAATCCTTTGAATTTCAATAAAAAGGGGTTTCCCCACTGTTTGATATTTGCAATCTAATTGTCGAAATTTATTTTGATTAAACCTTAAACAATTAATATAATCATTGCATTCATCATTCTCACATCGCGTATTCTTCTTACCTATGAATCTCACGTTTGTGTCTCGATTCTAGAGTCAAATTGTCTCATTCGTATAATACTCGGGCCAATCGTCAGAAAAAGATGGATGATCTTGAGGAATAAAACAGAGAGTTGAAAGACGAGATCGACGCTCTAAGAGAGGATATGAGAAAGCTTCGTAACGACATGCAAGCCATGGCAGAAGCTCAGCTACAAAGAACTGTGATCTCAGAGATCACCTCAACGCCCATAGTGGAGAAGTATGATCCTAGGTATCAGATGCCGAAAGATCGTCCTTGGGGCATGCCTGTTAGCTATATCCCGGAAGGATATGTTCCGCCGATCACTGAAGATCAGGGAATCACAACAGAAGCCGCTGGGCATGAAGGTTACAAACTTCGGGAAAGCGAAGATGCCAGGGGCATCCTGAAGACTCCTGAAGGTTACAAACTTCGGGAAACGCCAAGACTCACTGTTGTAGTCACGGTACCACCCCCTGTGGTGCACACTGTCCCGGAAGGACAGATTCCACAGACACCTTCTGGTAAGAAGGAAACTATGTTTGACAGAATGGAGGAATTCCAGGAACAGTTCTTGGAAATGCAAAAGGAACTGCAAGCCATTCGCGGTCAGGATCTATTTGGAAAGGACGTCGCAGACCTCTGCTTGGTCCCCAATGTGAAAGTCCCGCACAAGTTCCAAGTGCCCGACTTTGAAAAATACATGGGTAACTCTTGCCCTCAAAATCACTTGGTGATGTACGCTCGGCGGATGTCAGCTCAGACTGAGAATCAGGACCTACTGATTCATTACTTTCAGGATAGTTTAACCGGTGCTGCATTAAAATGGTACATGGGTTTAAACCGTGCTACGATTAGCACATTCAGAGATCTTGGTACTGCCTTCGTCCAATAATACAAATACAATTTGGACATGGCACCCGACAGAGATCAACTCAGATCGATGTCGCAAAAGGACAAGGAAACCTTTAAGGAGTATGCTCAAAGGTGGCGTGAAATTGCCGCTCAAATTTGTCCACCTCTTGAGGAAAAAGAGATGACAAATATCTTCTTAAAGACCTTAAGCTCATTTACTACGATAGAATGGTTGCCAGTGCGCCTAGTGATTTCACCGAAATGGTCGGCATGGGTGTACGTCTTGAGGAAGCCGTCCGAGAAGGACGTTTGGTAAAAGACACTGGATCGACGAGCGGTACTAAAAAATATGGTAGTGCTCTCCCTAAGAAAAAAGAGCAAGATATTAGGAATATCTCTCTCGGAAAGCAAAGGCGACGTTATCAACCGGGAGCCGCTGTGACTCCTGTTGTCAGCCCTGCGCCTATTCCTACGTATCAACCTCAGGTTGCGCAGAGCCAACCTGACCAGGAAAGGACACAACAGCCTCTTCAGCAGGCTCGTCCCCAATATAACAACAACCGTACAACACGACCACCAGGATTTGATCTTATACCTGTGACGTACACAGAGCTGTTTCCATTACTACTGGCCAAGGGGCACATTCAGACTAAGTCCCCTCTTACAGTACCGGAAAATCCGCCTTTTTGGTTTAAGGTGGATCAAACATGCCCTTTTCATCAAGGAGGTCCGGGGCATAACATTGAGACTTGTCTCAATTTAAAATCTGACGTGCAAAAGCTTGTTAGGAGCGGGGTCTTATCCTTCAAGGATACGAATCTTAATGTTCTCACAAACCCGCTGCCTCAACATGAGAAAGCTGCAGACAATTTGATAGAAAAAGAGACTAACGATGTCTATCAAATTCATGATGTACTCTTTTTGAAAACCAATCTAGTCAAGATGCATTGTAGACAGTGTGGATATGGCCATGTGCCACCTCATAACTATCACCAGTGTGATATCTGCTCTAAAGACAATCAAGGATGTTCTGTGGTTTAAGCAGCTCTACAGGAACAAATGGATCTCGGATGGATCCAAGAGCACCGAGTTCGTGGAGTTAACATGGTCTACACGAATTCTAACATCATTCAGAACCACGACATCTGTGCAATGAATGTCAACTTGGTGGCAATGCACTCAAGGCAAAGCCAGTATCATAATCTGCCGCGGCACGATTACAGTTCCTGTCTGACTTGCTCGGTAAACAAACAGGGATGCTCTTTCATACAAGAGGCCCTCCAGCGTCAGATGGATCTTGGATGGATCCAAGACTACCATGATAGGAAATCCTATCAAATCAACATGGTTCAGATCTTCGATATTTGCGTGATGAATACCAACCTGGTAGAGTTACATGCTGAGCAGGTCCGACTCGGATTCTTAATATCACATGACTATCAAAACTGTGAAGCGGGTTGTGAAAACGATCGAGGTTGTACCCTTGTCCAGGAGGCACTTCAGTACTTGTTAAATCATTGGTGGATGCCAATTTATATGGATGAAGATACTCAGCAGATTAGTATCAGTAACAGGAATCCTACCCGGCGTCAAAGTCAGGATGTCCGATCAGTGGAAGCTAACCTAGTGAGGTTACATTGTATTCAAAGTGGGCGTGGCCAGGTGCCACTACACAATTATGACCGTTGTAGTGTCTGTTCGGAAAGTAACCAAGGGTGTTACCTTGTGAGGGCAGCTCTTCAGGGTTAGGTGGATCGTGGAGAAATTCGTCCATATCCGGGTTCTGGACCTATCAACTGGACGCCGAACTACCTTGCCGATCAAGTTGAGGATGTTGTCACAATTTCTGGTCATCACAGGACCAGGGATGTTTTTTCCATCATCCCTCTACTTGACGAGTCTAAGGTTCCCAACCGGGAACGAATTGAGATTACTTACGATGGTCAGAAAAATTAGAAGGCTCCTGTAGTCATCTATCTACCAGGACCGCTACCGTATGAATCAGCTAAGGCAATCCCTTACAAATACGGTGCAACAATAATTGAAAATGGAAAGGAAATTCCATTACCCTCCATCGTGAACATTGCAGACATCAGTCGAGTAACACGGAGTGGTAGAATCTTCAACCGAGGGGTTGGGGAAATTAACAAGGAAAAGGAACTTCAGACAGAAGCTCCCGATCTATCAGTCGGTCAATCCAGTAATCCCGACCTTTCAAAAAATAATGATGAGATGCTAAAGCTCATCCAAAGGAGTGAATACAACATTGTGGATCAACTGTTACAAACTCTTTCAAAGATCTCAGTATTATCACTGTTACTCAGTTCAGAAGCCCACAGGGAGGCTCTACAGAAAGTCTTGGAGCAAGCCTTTGTGGAACAGGATGTAACAATCAGACAGTTCGATAGCATTGCTTCTAACATCACTTCCTGTAATAATTTGGGATTTAGTGATGAGGAGTTACCCGAAGAGGGTCGCCGTCATAACATGGCGCTCAATATCACAGTTAACTGCCAGGACGATGCTTTAGCCAGCGTACTGGTAGACACAGGGTCAGCCCTGAATGTTACGCTGAAGTCCACTTTAATGCAATTATCATTCAAAGGACCTCCGATGAGAGTTAGCGAGGTTGTCATCAAAGCATTCGACGGATCCAGAAAAACAGTTATCGGCGAAGTTGATATTCCCATAACTATCGGTCCTCACACTTTCCAAGTCACTTTCTAGGTCATGGATATCCGGGCAACATACAGTTGTTTATTAGGAAGACCTTGGATACATCAGGCTGGAGCGGTCACTTCGACCCTCCACCAAAAGCTAAAGTTTATCAAGAACGATCAACTTGTCATGGTCTGTGGGGAACAAGCCTTGCTTGTAAGTAACTTATCATCATCTACTGACATAGAGCCCGAGGAGGTTATTGGAACTCAGTTCCAAGCACTGTCGGTGAGCAAGAACAATCAGTTCGGAGGAGGAACCTCGATTTCCTCATACAAAGATGCTATCAAAGCGGTCGAGAGTACCGATACAAAAGGATGGGGAGAGCTTGTCATTCCTATTGGCAATAAAACAAAGGAGGGTCTTGGTTTTTCTACAACCTGTACTCAGACAGCTGCCAGCGATGAAAGTCTTCATCGCCTCCAAAATTTCTTCCACAGTGGAGGTTTCCTTCACCCAGTGTCTCAACCAGTCCATGCTATTAATGAGGAAGATCCCTCTGACACAGATGAAGAGTGGAAGTCCTACCTTAACAAGGACGGTTATATGTCTCAGGAAGAGGTGCCTATGCCTTTTTGCTTTCCTATAGAAAGTCCGAGATTTATACCAAGATCAGATGTCAAAATGATCTACGGGGATTGTGATCTGAAAGGATGCCGTGCTCCGCCAAATTCATTAGAGGAAGACACTCTGATGAAAGACAACTTTGACCACAATTACTATGGCCCAATGGATGGTCTGCCAATGTGGCAGCCCTACCCAGGGAACTCGGGGCAAGAGAGTCAACCGAACAAAGAAAATCAGCTGACCGTCATTGAACAGAATACCTGTGTCCCCACCTTGTCATGGGATCAACACTCAGGTCATTCAGAAACTATTCAACATGAAGATGAATTTGCAACGTTTGCAGGACTTGAGTTCATCAACTATGCTTTTCCTGAGGTCAACGTCATCGAGATAGATGACTCCTCCAGTTCCAGAGAAGTTTGGGACACCTTGGGACAACCGAGTGGGAAATATGACTATATGGTCAAGTACACCGCTCCCGAAAGCTCTCGTATCAGGCTCGAAGATATCCAGCCTACTGGATGGGGAGATACAGCTGAGAGCACAAATACTATGCAAAATGCAACTGAGGAATTCTCCTACGACGGTTCTGCTTGGGAGACAGATTCCAATGATCCTGCTCCACCAGAAATCAGCGTTATTTCAGAAGACAAATCAAGGAAGGTGCCAGACTTTGTGATTCACCGAGGAGTTCGCCGCCAATGGGTTGCTGTCATGTTCCGAAGGTCGTTCATCAGTCAAAGTAATTGCCATCTTTAACCTTTCACCCTGCCCAGGTGAAACGGATGTTTTGATAGGGCTCACTTTCTGTAAATTTCCCTCTTCGCTTTGCCCGAAGCGACAGAGTTTTGTTTTATAGGGCTGTAGTTTCAAGGATCGACTTGTTCATTAATAAAATAACGTCGTTCTGTAATTTCTGAATTAATTGCTGTTTTCTCTTTTTGCTTTTTCAGAAAATGGTAATCCTAAAAAACAATTAAAAATAAAAACAAGCAGTAATAAAAATAAATACACTGCACACACTTGCATTTTCTCTATCTCTTTTAAACACGAATCATCACGTCATGCAGATTGCTTGTTTTAAACCCCGTTGAAACATACGATCCAATGCCTTCTCCCAACTTTGAGTTCCTGGTATTCGAGGCTGAAGAAGAAAATGACAACGAAATTCCAGAAGAGATCTCCCGACTACTCAAACAAGAGGAAAGGTTCATTGAACCTTACAAAGAACCGTTGGAAATGGTAAACTTGGGTTCAGAAAAAGAGAGAAAAGAAATCAGGATTGGGGCACTGCTCAGTCCAACTGCCGGAGAGGGTTTGATAAAGCTTCTCAAAGAATTTCCCGATGTATTCGCTTGGTCCTATCAGGATATGCCAGGGTTGGATACCAGCATCGTGGAACATCACTTACCATTGAGATCGGAATGTCCGCCAGTAAAGCAAAGGTTGAGACGCACTCATCCGGACATGGCCATCAAAATCAAAGAGGAGGTACAGAAACAGATTGACGCAGGTTTCCTCGCTACATCTGAATATCGTCAATGGTTAGCCAACATCGTACCCGTTCCCAAAAAGGACGGAAAGGTCAGAATGTGTGTCGACTACCGAGATCTGAATAAGGCAAGTCCAAAGGACGACTTTCCTTTACCACACATTGACATGCTGGTAGACAACACAGCAAAGTTCAAAATTTTCTCCTTCATGGATGGATTCTCGGGCTATAACCAGATCAAAATGGCGCCGAAAGACATGGAGAAAACTTCGTTCATTACCCCATGGGGCACCTTTTGTTACAGGTAATGCCATTCGGTTTGAACAACGTCGGGCCAACCTATCAACGGGCCATGACTACTCTTTTTCATGACATGATACTCAAAGAAATCGAGGTATATGTCGATGATATGATTGCAAAATCTAAGACAGAAGAGGAGCATGTGACCCACCAGTCAAAACTATTTGAGCGGTTGAGAAAATACAGACTCCGCTTGAATCCTAACAAGTGCACCTTCGTTGTCCGTTTAGGGAAACTCTTAGGGTTCATCGTCAGCCAGAAAGGAATCAAGGTTGATCCTGACAAGGTCAAGGCCATTCAAGAAATGCCTTAGCCGAAAACTGAAAAACAAGTCAGAGGATTCTTGGGACGTTTGAACTACATTTCCAGATTCATATTCCTCACGACCGCCACATGTGCGCCGATTTTCAAATTACTCAAAAAGAACCAGGATTGCGTTTGATCAGAAGACTGCCAAACTGCCTTCGACAGTATCAAGGAATATCTGTTGAATCCTCCGATTATATCACCTCCAGTGGAAGGAAGACCACTGATCATTTACCTCACAGTTCTAGAAGACTCAATGGGTTGTGTGCTTGGCCAACAAGACGAAACAAAAAGAAAAGACTCTGCCATCTACTATTTGAGCAAGAAATTCACCGACTGCGAGACTCGGTACACGATGCTTGAGAAAACTTGCTGCGCTTTGGCTTGGGCAGCCAAACGTATTCGCCAGTACATGATTCGTCACACTACTTGGTTGATCTCAGAAATGGATCCAATCAAGTATGTCTTCGAAAAACCTGCTCTTACGGGAAGAATCGCCCGTTGGCAGATGTTGTTATCGGAATATGACATAGAGTACCACGCTCAAAAAGCCGTTAAGGGAAGTATTTTAGCTGATCATTTGGCTCATCAACCGATTGACGATCAAGAATCAATCGGGTTTGACTTCCCGGACGAAGATGTCATGTATCTAAAAATGAAAGACTGCGACGAACCGCTACCCAGTGAAGGGCCAGAACTAGGTTCCCAATGGGGACTTATCTTTTACGGAGTAGTTAATCATTATGGAAACGGAATTGGGGCAATAATTGTTACCCCTCAGGGCACCCACATTCCTTTCACCGCTCGACTTACGTTCAAATGTACAAACAACGAGGCCGAATACGAAGCTTATATCATGGGTCTCGAAGAAGCGATTGATTTAAGGATCAAAAACTTGGACGTATACGGCGATTCAGCCTTGGTTATCAATCAGATAAAAGGAGATTGGAACACATACCAATCAGGATTAATTCCTTACAAAGACTATGCAAGAAGGTTGTTACCTTTCTTCAACAGAGTTGAGTTTCATCATATCCCTCGGGAGGAGAATCACATGGCTGATGCATTAGCCACTATCTCTTCCATGATTAGTGTAGGTCAATGGAATAACCTACCTAAGATCGACATAATGCGCCTTGAACGACCCGCTTACATCTTCGCAATTGAAGCAGTCATAGACGATAAACCTTGGTATCACGATATCAAATACTTCCTTCAGAAACAAGAGTACCCATTTGGGGCACTCAAAAAAGACAGGAGAACCCTCAGAAGATTGGCTGGAAACTTCTTCTTGAGCGGTGACACTCTCTATAAGAGAAATTTTGACATGGTCTTGCTCCGATGCGTCGACGGACCAGAAGCAGACATGCTTATGAAAGAAATTCATGAAGGATCCTTTGGAACTCATGCCAACGGACACACAATGGCGAGAAAAATTCTGAGAGCAGGGTACTATTGGTTGACCTGGAATCCGACTGCTACAAGTACATGAGGAGGTGTCACAAGTGTCAGATATACTCCGACAAAATTCATGTACCGCCATCACATCTCAAAGCTCTTTCTTCCCCGTGGCCTTTTTCCATATGGGGAATCGACATGATTGGCTTGATCGAACCTAAGGCTTCAAACGGACATCGGTTCATCCTGGTAGCCATTGACTATTTCACCAAGTGGGTCGAAGCAGCGTCGTACGCCAATGTAACCCGGCAAGTGGTGGTCCGATTTATCAAAAACAATATCATCTGCCGTTATGGTGTTCCAAGCGAGATCATTACTGATAATGGATCTAACTTGAACAACAAGATGATGAAAGAGTTGTATGTAGAGTTCAAAATCGAACACCATAACTTATCTCCCTACCGGCCCAAGATGAACGGGGCGGTAGAAGCGGCTAACAAGAACATCAAGATGATCGTTCAAAAGATGGTTGTAACCTACAAAGACTGGCACGAGATGCTACCCTTTGCTCTTCACGGTTATTGCACATCTGTCTGTACTTCAACAAGGGAAACCCCTTTCTCTCTAGTGTATGGCATGGAAGCAGTGCTCCCCATAGAAGTAGAGATCCCGTCAATTCGAGTATTGATGGAAGCTAAGCTCACCGAGGCTGAATGGTGTCAAAGCCGACACGACGAACTGAATCTGATCGAGGAAAAACGAATCACGGCACTATGCCATGGTCAGTTGTATCAACAGAGAATGAAGAGGGCGTTCGACAAAAAGGTCCGACCTCGCATCTTCAGGAAAGGAGACCTCGTGCTCAAGAAGATTCAATCATTTCTCACTGACTCTCGGGGCAAGTGGACTCCGAATTATGATGGCCCCTATGTGGTCACGAAAGCTTTCTCAGGCGGTGTCTTGAGACTTGCAACCATGGACGGAGAGGAATTTTCCTACCCCACGAATGTTGATGTAGTCAAGAAATACTTAGCCTAAAAAAAAAAAAAAATGTCTCAGTGGATTGAAAACCCGAAAGGGCGGTCCAGGCAAAAGTTAGAGACATGAAAAAAATCATCCCGATGGATTGGAAATCTCATAGTACAATCTAGGCAAAAATTAGGGATAATGGCAAGTAACTATGTTCAACAGAGGCAAGTCCCTCAGCAGCAGCAGTTACATCATCCATCGGAGGAAAACTCCAGTCCAGGTCATCTTTGACAGAAGCTCAGGGTGCCCCGAATTCAAAGTTGGTAGAAGGATAGTGGTCGTTATGTTTTAATGTAGCCCTTTTCCATGTAAATTACCATTTTCAAACTTTGTATATACTCTTTGGAATCACGCGTTTGGCTGATCTCCATCTTATCAATAAAATTTGAGCCCTTGTGCTTTTGTTTGTAATTCTTGTTTGTTTTAGCTTTACAGAACGACGTTGTTAACATGACTAACGATTCTTGAAATAAAACAAAAATGAATTTACTTGTTAAAACTTTTTCTGCTTTTAAAGTCGGCAATTTCTTTTGACTGTTGAACATCAAAAGATCATCAACTGTGTCAGAGACCTTGTTTCGTCTGACACACTTCGGCCGAGTTCTTATCTCCTAAGCCCGATCAACGATATTCCCCGCAGGGACTATCTCTCCTAAGCAAGGTGGAATTGCTATCTTGAACCAGTGATATCTCTATACCCCCCGCGATGGCCGAGTATCCAGTCATGTTCATCTTTTAGTTTGTGTGTCGCGTCAGTTTTGTCAGCATATACATACATACATCATGCATTATTGATTTGCATTCACATTTCATATTGCATCACTATCACTCTAGCCGGCTTGTCCCTTAGTGATAGGAGTCCTCTCAATCGAGTTGTCAGTTCTTGCCTCATCAGGAAACGCTGCGTTTGAACAACCTCGCCTCTAGTGTATTTCTGGAAGGAAGTTGGCCCTTGACCACTTTGATAACTTGAACCTCTGAAAGACCAGAGGAACCTTCAGTCGGCATCACTCTTCGCCATTGAAGATGATATCCTTGCTTTCCCAGAGTAAGGAAAATCCATGGAGAAAGCCTCATAATTAGAGATTCGGCAGCGTGCCAGTTTCACTCCAAAAAGATTGCTGATGAAAAGGTCATCGGCACCTCAAAATTGGACCCCATCATATGGCGTTTCTCCGGGAAGATCCCGAGAAAAGTATGATGTAAGATCCCAAGCGACAGTAGTCTCCCGAGCGATCTACTTTCCCCCCAGTAAAAGCAAATGGCATCTCCAACGGAGAAGTTTGCACACCTCTACAACTCAGACAACTGGGTTCCCCAGCAAGTCTAACATCAGGTCTTTTTCTGTCAAATGGCATCTCCCCAGGAAAATTCGGCGAGAAGTTTGAGGAAAACCGCTACGCCTGGCGTCCCGTGTCAATTAAGTTTATTGACAAAAGAAACTAAGACCAGTTCCTTGGTAGGAAACCAGGATCGAGGGCAAGTTTAAATCAGAAACTGAGACCAGTTCCTTGGTAGGAAACCAGGAACGAGGGGAAGTTTACAAGAGAAACTAAGACCACTTCCTGGGTAGGAAACCAGGATCGAGGGGAAGTTTACAACAGAAACTCAGACCAGTTCCTTGGTAGGAAACCAGGATCGAGGGGAAGTTTGTTTCCACAACTAAGACCAGTTCCTTGGCTGAAGATCAGGATCGAGGGGAAGTTTACCTTTTCTAAGCATCATTGCTTAGCAAAAGAAGATGAATGCGCAAGCTACCATTCATAACCACCATCAAAATTTCGGGTATTCCGATATTTAATCCTCTTGCACCCCGAATGCCCGAATACCTTCGCCATTCGCACCTTCGGGTCCAAGAAGATTAAATAGGGGCATCTGTCATACCCCAAATTTTGACCACTTAGATGTCCCATCATTGTTCAAATCATCATCATAATATGGATGGGCCATCATACTTCATCAGTCTCCCCAAAGATGGGTGAGCATCCATTACAATCAAGAATTAGGGTTTCAAGCCCTCTCAGAGTTCTTAGACAAATGATCAATCAAGGAATGACATGATCTTCAACTTGTCTAACCTCTCAAACATCCACAATGGATCAAAAGGACTCCCACTTCAAGGATTAAGCACAAGGCTGCTCCCTTCTAGGTGGATCAAGTCTCAAGATCGACAGTGTCACCAAATTAGGGTTTTTGTCGACCAGGGCCTCCAGATGGAAAATTTTCATCTGGGCACAAGCCAAAGATCCAAAACACAACCTAATATACTCCATGGAACCTCATGGACCCATCCATCAAGTCAATTTTGCCTCAGGGGATGCATACATCAAAAATCAGGAATTAGGGTTTCTTGACCTAATTCACCCCTAAGTTGACTTTTGGGACAAATCATGAACCAAGACCTCAAGAGAGGATTTGAGGGTCTCTAATGAACTATATTGATCCATTTGGGACAATGGATTGATCTAGGAAGCTTGAGCAACAAGTCTCAATTTCATCTGCACCACAATTAGGGTTTCGCGAGGAAAGTCAACTGTAACTTTGACTTTTGACCAGGACATGCTCCCAAACCCTAAGACATGATTCAATATACCCTATGACACCCATGGAACATGCCCATCAAGTTTGATTTAGGTCAAGGACATGATTTCATGAAGAATTGCACAGTTTGGAATTCATCTGATAAAAAGTCAACTGTGCACAAAAGTCAACTTTGACTTTTTGAGATTTTTCACCAAAATGAATTTTTAACCCTAAAATGATGTTAATGTATGATTTGAATCATCATTCATCAAGAAAAATCAAGAAAAGTGGGATAACTTGTAAAAGGGGTAACCATAAAAACTTAGAAAATTTTATAAGTTAAAAATAAAGTGACAAGGGTACCAACTTTGAAGGATCATAACTCCTAAACCACAAAGCCATTTTTTCTCATCCAAAGATGGATTTGTAGCCCTCATTACGCTCTACAAAAACTTCAACTAGACCTAAGTCCAATTCATTAAGGATTTTGGGTTATGGAGTGGTCAAAATGGCTGAAAAGTGAAAATGTCACTTTTTCCAACACTTGGTGAAATTTTCACTAAGTCAGAATCTGCCTTCACTTTTTGCCAAATGTAGGGGGATTTTTCACTTGGATTCAAAAGAGATCAAAACCAAATATGTTCAAACTGTTGTTATATCATGTAAGGGCTTTCCAAAATGGCCAAGAACATTGCCAAATTCCATTTGAGTCATGAGATATGACATTGGAAAGTTGCCTTGCTGAAATCTGTCAAAGGCAAGGCAGAATTTGCAACTTTGCTCGATTTGCCAAAATTAGCCAAATTCAAATGCTCCTATCCACTTGGACACATCTGAGGATTGAATCTAAAGGGGACAATCACTGAGCCAAGCCTCCAAAGTCCATGGAACAAGAAATAGCATGTTGAACCTAGAATGGCTAAAATAGGGGCAAGACTCCAAATTTGGATTGGAGCATTCAATGGAAGCATCAAGGTGGCATGGACTGAGTCATTTTCATTTGAATTCAGTCAAGACTTATCCAAGACCAAGGGAACCACAACCCTGTGCCCTATATTGACTAGAGGAGACTTGCATTTCCATTGGCCAACATTGAACAAACACCTGCTGCAGTTGCCATTCACTGTGGATCCCAAAACAAACTTGCTCTACTATAAATAGAGCTCAATTGTGATCAGTTTGAGAACACCAAACCCATCTAACAGATGCTTTCCTCAAAATCTCTTTCTCTTGGCAAAAATGCCTTTCTTAGCAAGGTAGCTATCGGGTTTTGAGTTTGAGAGCTTTTCCAATCAAACCAATTACTCACACACCTCACATACATCGTATAGAAGTGATCCAAACACTCACATAACATCTGGAACATAGATTTCACAAAATCACCAGCCAATTGCTCAAGTTCTTGACAGTTTTGCAGTTGAGGTGCCATCTTCAACTCCAAACCATTTCAATCCATTCCAAGTACTCAGACACATCACTTGGCACCTAGGGAAGCTATCCACATCATTGGAACCTAGCTGTAACACCTCCAACACAAATCACGATCACCAGCTGCAAGTGGTAAGCATGAGCTCTTCTAACTCTATGATCCATGCAATTTTTGCTGCACAATAATTTGGCCATATGTTCATAATCATGCATGGAATGTTTTCCCTCAATTAATTGCATTGTTTGAATTGTGTATCAAAAATCCTAGCCTTCATACAGAAATTAGGGTTCTTGAGGATTTTTCATGATTTCTTGTTATATGTTTAATTTAAATGAAATTAATGGACATAGACATGATCGTGAGGTTGAGACGGGCATAATGATATGTGGATTGCATGTTATAATCAAGTATTCAGTGAGATTGGAGAGAAAATGCAAATCTGGCCAAGCCCAGAACACGCGCGTGTTCTTGGTGTGTTCTTGGCGCCATTTTTAGAAATTTGAATATTTGAATTTTGTGATTTTATTTAATTGATTCAAAAATTAATTTCTCTCTGAGTTTTAATGATTTTGAGTTGATTCTTTTTTTTAATAATTCACAAAAATGTTAAAATATTTTATTTTATCAAAAAATCCCTAAAATATTATTTATTTCATATAATTGATATTTTTGCAAAGAATTAATATTTTAATTGTTTTTGACATTTTAAATATTTTTTCTACATTGATTTTGCAACTTTTAATGCTTTCTAATTATTTTGTAGGTCAATACTTAATTTTTGAAGCATTAATCCAAAATCGCAATTTGTTTTTCATATGTTAAACAATTTTGATCATTTTTAATTGAATTTTTATTAAATTAAATACATTTTTGAAAACAAATTAGGGTTTTTGGATTAATTCAACTCTCATAGATCATTTTCAAAACCTTTTGGGCCTCTTGAGAGAGTGTAAGACCCAACCCACTTGTACAGAAATATTTTGGGCCTCATTCGTTGTATAAGTCCCTCTGTACATTTTCAAATAAACGGCACGATCATCGCCTTTTGAAAAATAACCCTGGGCCTCTCCTTGAGCTATAAGACCCATTCAAAAATACTTTGGGCCTCTAATAGAGTGTAAGACCCAATCCCCTTTTAACCAAAACATTTTTGGGCCTCACTCATTGTATAAGTCCCTCCGCGTTAAAAGAAAACCTCGGCGCGATCGCCATTTCAAACGGAAAAATCAACTGGGCCTACCCCCATGTTATAAGCCCCACTCTTTTTCTTTAAACCTTTTGGGCCTCTTGAAAGAGTGTAAGACCCATCCTTTTGTACAAAAAACATTTTGGGCCTCAGTCACTTGTATAAGTCCCTCTGTACAAATTCAAACAGTGCGCTCACTGATAGAACCCTGGGTCTCTCCTTGAGCTGTAAGCCCCAAATCTTTCTTTTTCAAAGCACTTTCTCCTTTGATTTTGAATATACTGTTGTTTTCAATCTTTCTGTGTTGAACAACTAACCAAACATCATGGAAGCTCTACAACCGAGTAAGTGGTTATTGCTTTCATTTACCGCTTTCATATACATATAACTGTATTGTGGGGATGTTTCACTGTAAGTCTTCTTTCATAAACTCATATCAACTGTGTAATAATAGTATAGATATTTAGAGTTTCCCCGGCAACTACGTCAAGAACTAGGTGACGCCGTTTCATTTATTCATAGAAATAGACAACTAGATCCCCAATAGGATCACCAGATACAGTCTTCTCTTCGGCTGTCCTCATTAGGGATTGTCAAGAAACTCTACTCCCAGAGATGAATGTATTCTCCTTGAATGGCATCTTTGAGTTTCTTCCAAATTCTTGAACTTTCCTGACTTTGATCTATTCTCGGTGAATAGCATTGCCATGAATTTTTCGGGATTTGGGGATCCATCGGCTTCTTAAAAGCAATCGGCCTCCTCTTGGGCATCGTACAAGGACCCACAGGCTTCCTAAAAGCAACCCCGCCTCCTCTTGGGCTTAGTACAAGGACCATACGGCTTCTTAGAAGTATTCATAGCCTCCTCTTAGGCTTCGTATAATGATCTCTTCCTCCGGGAATGATAGCCTCCTCTTGGGCTTCGTACAAGGACCCGTCGGTTTCTTAAAAGATTCCAGCCTCCTCTTGGGCTTCGTACAAATTGTCCCGACGACCTCCTAGAGGTATAGGAACAGAACTTAGTCATTTGCATAAAACCGTCCTTTCATAGAGTCTACTACTGTTTCTCAAGGCAAAGTATAAAAGATAAAACTCTAGACACGGACAGTCTAACTTCCTTGAGTCTCAAAGACATTCTCAAGTGACCCCTTCGTTAAATAGGAAGGAAACCCGCAGACTCGGACAGTCTCAATACCCTTTGGATTTCCCGTTTCCTCAAAGAGAAGGAAATATCCCTGATCCTCAAATCAAATCCCTGAGTACAGTGTTGCTCATATAAGAACTGATTTTCTCTTTAAAATCAGTATATTGGACCTGTCACTCAACTGAAACAGTCACTTAGCCTCCTCTTGGGCTTTGTACAATGATCCTCCTCAGCGGAGTCAAACAACGCTTAGCCTCTCTCTCGGGCTTTGTACGAGACACATAAGAGACTTCCTCGTTGAGTCAATCACCCCTTTCGCCTCCGTCTCGGGCTTTATACAAGATACAAAAAGGTTCTTATTGAGCCAAACAAGCAACAGCCTCCGTCTCGGGCTTCATACGAGATACAAAAAAACTCCGTTGTTGAGTCAATTAGCCTCCATCTCGGGCTCTATACGAGTGCCAAAAGATTCCATCGTTGAGTCAAAACCTTTTAGCCTCTCTCTCGGGCTTTGTACGAGACACATAATAGTCTCCTCTTAGGCTTTGTATAAGAAAACAATTGGTTAATCTAATTAACCTTTTAGCATAAAAGCTGTGCCTCATTCACAGTACATAAACATCAACAACTCCTTTCTCTTCATCTAATCGCTGTAAGCGGCGAGCCTCTGGATCATCTACATCCATGCCACTGTCCCTCTTTTAGTATGACAAATTCCTAAGGAAAGATGGCATTGCTCTAAACTGAGTTAAAGTCTTCTCCTTCAGGTTAAAAATCCCCTATAAAGGAAATTATGGCATTGCTAGGATCCGCGTATCCCGGTTAAAGTAATTCTCCTTTATAAATAGTTGTGACATACAACCCCCGCTTTAGAGATGACAAACTCTCTCTAAAGTCAAAATCTTTTAGCTTCATATCTTGGGCTTCGAACAAGATACAGATAAACCTTTTAGCTTCACATCTTGGGCTTTGAACAAGATACAAATCACCTTCCGCTTCACGTCTTGGGCTTTGAACAAGACACCAAAAACAACCATTTCCTCCCATAGAATAGGAGGAACTACGAACGCTCTGATTTCCCTGTTTCGGTAAACGGGAATACGTAGGCATAAGATCGAAAGAAAAGATCTTAGCGAGCACATTAAACAAAAAAACCCAAATCCTATATCTCCATCAATCAAAAGCAGTAATAAAAAAGCACCAGTCCTAACATCCTAATCCTTGTTCCCCGCCAGAAACCTTCTGTCTAGATAAGAATCAGTATTGGCAAAAATACAAATAACCAGTACAAAGGCCCCCCACATTGATAGCATTCGTAACCTAACAGACCGCTGTTTAAACTCAGTATGCAAAGCAGGGTTAATTGGAGACATCTATTTCCCTTCCTTATTCAGCTCACAATAGGATAAAAAATGAATCGACCTGTAGTTTTAAGCTCAACCGCAGAGAGCGACCTGCGCTTAAGAACCGCATCCAAAATCGCTCGCTACATCTAAACACTGGAGAGATAAGGAGATAAACCTTCGTTAACCCCCTTTGAGCCTTGGAGTAGGAGCTTCTTTCGTACGAAAAAACCCTCATACTTAACCCAGGGGCAGGGTAGGCGTCAGTTAGTTTGACCGAGCTTCAAATTTCAAGGAGAGTGTGCATCTGAGGATCCATTAGCTTCTATCCCACCATCAAGAGGTCAAGAGATGTGAAACCACAATGGTTATCCTTCAACAATCAAGGAGTAAGGCAATCACAACCTTTCCAAGCAAATAAGACAACCAGTGTCACACGCTTTGTTCAAAGAGGGGAATAAAAAAGGAAAGCCCGCTAAGTCGAAACTTGTAAACAAGTGACTTAGGCAAAAGTCAGGGCATCCAGCTGGACTTCAAAATCGAAAAACTCAAAAGAGTCAATCCAGGCAAAAATTAGGGATCAAAAAAATCAAAAGAAAGAAAAATCGAAAAGCGTTACAATAGAAAATCCTTGATAAGAACAAATTCGTGTGATTACAGGCACAAAATATAAAAGGGTGACTGTCACTCCAAAACTTCCTTAGGTGCCAAACCATTAGTGGCGTAGGTCCCTTAAAGATCATAAACCTTTTGAGAGATGTGCGTTTGTGTCAGATTAACTGAACATAGGACTGGAGAACATCACAGAGAGTGGGTGGGCACCGATAAATTTTGAGCCATAAATCCTTTTTCTGAAACCGTGAACCAGACCACGTTACAGCCCTTAAAAGTCCTAACTGAAACAGGGTTTATTCCGAAAGCGTACTTCAACAGGATAACGTTCCTGACCCCTACGAGTTGTGCTAATAAGATTTGTGGGTATTGCATGTGCGCATTGTTTTGCCATTCAAAAATCAAGGTCGCATCCCAGCAAGTGATTCGTTCACAAGGCTTGGCGATGCATTTTCTATAAAAACTTCAAGGTTAACATATTTGTTGCATTAGAATTATCGTTCTCATAAATAACTTGTTCTGTTTGCATACATGTGCCTAAGCATCAACGCAGTTTGCACAGTGAATATCAGTCAAGAAGCTTGATCCTGCCAAGTTGGGATGCTTGAAAATTCTGAAGGACAATCATATCAAAGGGCATGCTGCCAAGAAACTCAATATAGAGTGGGCTCTCCCCAGTAGGTCGTGTTAAGAAGTAGCCAATCTGGGGGCGTCACGTCGAGAAATCTCTCCGAAATTCGATTATTCTAGGGCATTCAATCTAAGATCAGGGGAAAAGTCACTTCAAAGCTCATATGGGGGCAGGCCACCTCTAGAGCGTGGGAGATTGTCCACTCCTGAAGATGGTTAATTGAAAACACCTCCTCATGGTTCAGGATACTAAAGCAGAGTATTTTCAAGTCATTACAACCCCTTTCGAGGTAATGTATTTCATGGGTTATGAAGACTGGGGCAGTTATGTCGAGATATGATAAATCTCTCCAAGAGTTTGAAGACCCTGGGGCAGTGCGAATGCCCAGTCTTCTATAAAATCCTCTTGGGATGATTTCTTCCATTAGACCTGGTGGTCTGGGGGCAAGTGAAAAGTTCAAAGAGCCGTTCATGACCATAAAGACAAGTCAGGCTGCAGGGCAACAGGATTGTATTTCCCCAGCAGTTTGCTCTCCCCGGCATTAAGATTACACTCTTCTCAGCAGAGCAGACCTTCCCCAGCAGGAGACCTGGAAAGTACTTTCTCTAGATCAAGACGTTATTTCCCCACAGAATCAGGGTGTTCACTTGCCCCATCTAGTCGGGAAGCGTGCTTTCACCGACGATGTCATATTCTAATCCCCAGCAAGGTGAGAGTAAAGGCATTCTCCCCATCAGCGGGCTAAAGTTAAGCAGTATCCCCAAGTAGGATGATATTATGGACTGTTTTCCCCAAGCAGGATGGTATTATCGACTGTTTTCCCCAAGCAGGATGGTATTATGGGCTGGCATCCCCCAGCAGGTCCTGAGCCCAATTGGATATTAGCAATCTTTAGTAACAGACTTCCGGTTCCGTTATTGGCAACTCCCCCAGCAGAGGAGAAATCTCAGGTTTTGGATATTACCTTCAGTGAAAGACATGGGTAATCCCCGGTGGTATGGATGTTCTTTTGGGATTTCATCCCCGGCAGAAGTTGTGGAGCCAGAGAGTCGGTCAGTATGACCCTTCTCAGCAGAATTCCTGGATTCAGAGGTTAATTTATTTTTGTCATCCCCAGCTGAATTGGTCTTTTCTCCCCGACATTTATTTTGCTGGAGGGACTCCTTTTGCATATCATAAGCATTTGCATTGCATCCTCAAAGGCGTAGCATTTCCACTTCGTGTGGAGCATTACGACAAAATTTAAACATCTGCATTCGAAGCATAAGCCAGGTTTGGTACTTTCTTTTCCAGTTCTCTTTCCCAGCAGAGATGGCATAACTCAGGAGATTTTGGAGGGATGTGTTCCTCATACTTGTGCTCCTCGGCAGAGTCTTTTATTTTTCTCCTTCCCCAACGGAGTCATCTTGACTGTGAATTCTGAGTTGGTTGGGAGTTTACCTTTGTTTGGCCCTTCTGTGAAATCCCGTTCTCACCTGATAGTCAGTTCTTGCTTGACATATTTTGCTGGCCAGTTTCCCTTTACCAGCAGGGATGGCATTTATTTTGCTAGTTCTCTTTATCAGCAGAGATAGCAATCTTTTGAAGATTTCTTGCGTCAGTTCCCTTTATCAGCAGGGATGGCATTTATTTTGCTAGTTCTCTTTATCAGTAGAGATAACAGTCTTTTGAAGATTTATTTTGTCAGGTCTCTTTATCAGCAAAGATGACATGGGAGAGTTTTGTTTCACGTTATCCCCAGCAAATCCACTTTATGTTGGTTATCCGTTGCGGTTGTAATTAAGGTTCTATTCGTTTTGTGGATGCGATTGAGGTCGTATTCGTCCTTTCTTCGTGGGTAGAGTGATTGAGGTCAATCTTCCTTTGTGGGTACAATTGAGGTTGTATTCGTTTTGTGGGTGCGATTGAGGTCGTATGCGTCCTTTCTTCGTGGGTAGACTGATTGAGGTCAGTCTTCCTTTGCAGGTCCAATTGAGGTTGTATTCATTTTGTGGGTGCGATTGAGGTCGAATTCGTCATTTTCTTTGTGGGTAGAGTGATTGAGGTCAGTCTTCCTTTGCGGGTGCAATTGAGGTTGTATTCGTTTTGTGGGTGCGATTGAGGTCGTATTCGTCCTTTTCTTTGTAGGTAGAGTGATTGAGGTCAGTCTTCCTTTGCGGGTGCAATTGAGGTTGTATTCGTTTTGTGGGTGCGATTGAGGTCGTATTCGTATTTTCTTTATGGGTAGAGTGATTGAGGTCAGTCTTCCTTTGTGGGTACAATTGAGGTTGTATTCGTTGTGTGGGTGCGATTGAGGTCGTATTCGTATTTTCTTTGTGGGTAGAGTGATTGAGGTCAGTCTTCCTTTGTGGGTACAATTGAGGTTGTATTCGTTTTGTGGATGCGATTGAGGTCGTATTCGTCCTTTCTTCGTGGGTAGAGTGATTGAGGTCAGTCTTCCTTTGCGGGTGCAATTGAGGTTGTATTCGTTTTGTGGGTGCGATTGAGATCGTATTCGTCCTTTTCTTTGTGGGTAGAGTGATTGAGGTCAGTCTTCCTTTGTGGTTGCAATTGAGGTTGTATTCGTTTTGTGGGTGCGATTGAGGTCGTATTCGTATTTTCTTTGTGAGTAGAGTGATTGAGGTCAGTCTTCCTTTGTGGGTACAATTGAGGTTGTATTCGTTTTGTGGATGCGATTGAGGTCGTATTCGTCCTTTCTTCGTGGCTAGAGTGATTGAGGTCAGTCTTCCTTTGTGGGTACAATTGAGGTTGTATTTGTTTTGTGGGTGCGATTGAGGCCGTATTCGTATTTTTCTTGTGGATATGGTTGAGGTCATATTCCTTATTTTTCAGCACGCTCCATCTCGTTATTCTCACTATTAGCAAATTTCCGGGGCTCTTTCGGTATTCAATCCCCGTGTATCCTGGAATGTCTGAGAGCCGTCACTATCATACCTTCAGGACCAAGTTGATTGAATAGGGGCAGCTGTTGCACCCCAAAATTTGCCCTCCTTACTTTAGTACTAACTGGCTTATGTTTTATCTAATTTTGAATTATCATGTGTGCATATCATTGGTTCTTAGCATGGGGTCAAGGTGCTTGAGGCAAGTTCAAGAGGAGAAGATGTCCTTCAAAGGGTCAAGCAAGAGAGTTCAAGTGGATCACTCTCTCCTAACCAATGCATAAGTTAGGGTTTTGAAATTCTTGGGTCTATTGCTCCAATGGGCAAGCTCCTTGGGTTTTTATCATTACCAAATGGCATATCTTATCTTTGTTGGAGAGGATACACATCATATTCAGAGGAATTTGGATTTGGAGACTGTGCTATTTCCTCCTAAACTGAGGGTACCAAGATTAGGGTTTGCTATAAAGTCAGTTTATTTCTGATTTTTTTGGGCAAGACTTGATTCCATGGTATTTCTTGGGTCCCTAAGTATCTAGGGATGGGAGATTGTCCATCGGTTTGGTTCAGGAGAGATTCAATTGGCCAATGGATTGGGGATCAGGTGAATAGGGTAAAAGTCAACAGTGAGAGGAGAAGTCAACTGTGGAATTTTGAGGTTCTCTCCAAGGTTTTCAGGGTCTCACATCCTCATATGGTCTTCAAGGGTCAAGTTTCATACTATTTATCAAGAATCAAGGGTTGGTACAAAAGTTACTAAATATGAAAATGACCTATAATTTGAAAGTTTCCTTTTTGGGCAAGTTCCTACACTACATTCAACTTGACTTTTCACCATCAAAGAAGCTTCAAATGAATTTTCCTCCAACATAAAAGCTGAAGATCTTTTTCTCCTCTTTCCAACAAGTACTTGTAGGTCTCCATATCATTTGTGAAACTCAAGTTATGATCAAAAGAAGGCAAAGTGGTTTTTAGGGTTTCTCATGATTCCATTTTTCACAACTTTGGCATAGTGACCTATAATTAATTCCATTGCTTCATGTCACATGCTAAAATCAAAGAAAACTCCTCAAGGATCATTTTAGGCCTTTGAATCAAGTGAATCCATGGTGTATTTATCACTTATTCTCCATTATTCAAAATTGCCAAGTCATTAAAAACTCATGAACCAAAATGTTTCAAGGCCCAAATCAAATTTGGGTGTGGTTAGCAATTCAAACATAATTGATCCATCATAGAATGTTTGAATATCCATGCATGTAAGAGGGTGTACTTAACATTATGTAATTTTCCAAAATTGCCGAAAACTCACTAAACAAGGAATTACCAAGGCCCAAATCATTATCAGTGAAAAACCCTAGTCTATTTAAACCAATTCATGCACTAGTTAGGGGGAGAACACGTGAATTTGTAAGAGAACCAAAGCTTGAACCCTAAAGCTTTTTCTCATTGAATATCTCAATCCACAAGGTTTCTTCCAAAAATTCTTCCACAATATTCATCCCTGGGTTCCATAGAGCACGAAGCACTCACCATTCGCAGCTAAAAGCAAGGATATAAGAGGCGTGATCTCAGGTTGGTGGGTTTTTTGATGATCCTAAAACTCTCCTTTTTGACATGAATATTGATGTGTGATGTCCACTGGTTATTCTGATGTGTTTACCTTTGAATTTGGACGTGTGTTTTGATTGTATGATGACTTTAAAGTTTTGAGCCCTAACCTTTTCTTGTTCGAATCTCTTTGTGTGTTGACCATTTGTAAATTTGGATAGGATATTCGTAATCCTCGTGAAATTCTGAACAAAATGGTATAAGCCTTTGCGTTTTCTGGGTTATTTTAACTTACAGGTGGCCGTGGGTGGCGGCCGGAGCTAGGGCTCCGGCGACTGGTGTGGTGGCCGGCCGGTGAGGGGTCCGTACGAAGAAGATGAAATCCTCACCATTCACTCTTTTGATCCAACGGTTCCTAGGCTGCCACATTTTATTTTTTGGTTTTTATTTTATTTGATCATGTGTTTATTACCCCACGCGTGTTACCGTGTACACCCAATCATTTTATTTCATTTTGTTTACCTTTTATTTGTGTTGACTAATCTGGTGCGTTGAAAGGATCAGATGGCTATTAAGCTGCCAGAAAATTAATGAGAACATGTGCATGGTATACTGACTACTTTGGTGTGCGTGTGTGTGTGCTAATTAGTGTGTTCTTTTCATCTTGACCGTTAATCATAGAGACTTGGTAATTGTGTTGACTTAGTAAAGAGCGTTGGATGCATCCAAGGGTAAGTGGTAGGTCAACTGGTGGACTGAAGTCCACACGTACTCTTTTTTTTATTTTATTTTTCTGATGGGTTCTAATGTTTGGGCTTGCTAACTGCACCCCTCCCTCTCATCCCATGTTCTCTTTCAACGTGACTCTTTACTTTCCACACCCCTCACCCATTTTCTTCATTTTTATTCTTATTAATTTATTATATTTTCATTTTTAATTATTAAAAATAGTTTTTTGCATTAAAAAATTCCAAGAAAATTCATGCATCATTTTTATAATTTTATAAAATTTTCACAAATTTTATTTTATTATTTTATTTTATTTTTATCATCTGAAATAATCATTTTAATAATTTCTTTCTTGTAATTATTTCATCATGCATACCATGACTTGTAGAATTTTGTTCTCTGCATCCATAAAACATTTTGCACTCATTCTTTTTGCATTTTTTCACCAGTACATTGAATTGCATTAAAACATTTTTATTTCATTTTTAAAACTTTTCCATATTGCATTTTAGTCCTCCTTTTTGCATATTGAACCATGTTTCTCATCTGACTTTGCATAATTGTTTGAGTGACTAACTTCTTGAATTTTTGCAGGAGTTTTTGGCATTTTGTTTGTTTCTGGTTGAGCAATGTTGATAATTTATTTGGTGATTTTACAACATGTTTTGCTAATTGTTTAACTGCTCTTTATGTGAAATCTTCTTGTATGCATCCTTGACCTTGTCTGGTTATCTGTTTGAAGAGGCACTTGTGCCATTGTTTTGGGGTTGTTTATTTGACTTCTTAGTTCATGTTTGGATTGTTGTAGGTCATTTAATCACTATTATATGTCATTGTTTGGTTTTCATTTGCCTTAACATTACTTGTGTTTGTTTTGTGCTAACCTCTTATGCAGGGGCTGAAGTAAGTTCTTTGAGGGTGTGGATAGTTATCCATATTCACCCTTACTCTTTCCTTCTCTCATCTTTTCTTTTCCTTAGGCTTAGGTTGTCGTCAAACCTCACTAAGCGTAGGTCACCCATGCATTATAACATTAGGACTCCTAGTTCCCCTTAGAGTTTCCTTTGTGTCCTCTCTCTTCTCATCTCAGAACTTCTTGAAAACACTCAATAAGTATAAAGTGTATTGCGCACGAGCCTTAAGCGTGGGGAATGAGAAATGAGGGGCTTCCTCTCATCTTTCTAGAGTGCTTAGCGAGCGTCCTGTCTTGGGATGATGCGTTAAGTATTCACCCCTGTGCCCTAGACTTTGGTGCAATGCAAGTTATGAACTAATTTAAGTCACTTCTGTCCTAAAAAATACAAACAAACTTCAAACCTTTTTGTCCTTCGGGATTCTCAAACTAAAGGCTATTTTTAAAAAGGGCACGTTACTTTTCGTCTGAGTCGCAAACAGGCATCGACCCTAATTGTCGGACGCGAACTTAACGTTGCTCATAAAAAACACAAAAAGAACTTGGTCTGAACTATGTTGACTCTGAATTCCCCATTGCACAAAGGGGGTACGTGGGCCTAGGACGTCGACGTCCTACCGAGTCTGTCTTTGTTTTTTCCCTCCCCCGTCTTAGGTCAGCCATAAATGATAGGATAACTCACCCTTAGAATAGACAACAAGCATGGATCCCATCGAGTACGATGGACGCGTGGGGTGCTAGTACCTTCCCCTCGCGTAACCGACTCCCGAACCCAGGCTATGGTTGTGATGACCATTCCTTTCCCTCTTCCTCAGGTTTATGCGGTGTTCCCTTTCCCTCTCTTGGGATAAATTTACACAGCTGGCGACTCTGTTTTTCCGCGCCACTCTCGCTTTTGTACCTGGATGAAAATCCTGGGAGCGACACTCCGGGCGGAGGTGGTGCTAGTATCAACATTCCTATCCCTAGTGCTGGTGGATAGGGTGGGATTACTTCAGTGGTTGGAGAAGGAAGCACTATTTGAGCTATCCATGGCCATCGTTTTGATGATCAACAGGATGATGTTTTTTCAGTCAGAAGCTTGGACGCTGGCCCTCCTGTGGTCAGTGATGAGAGGATCCGTTTAATCGAGGCGCAACTAAAAGGGCTTGTGAAGCAGGATGATCTGGGAATAGATTTGGACGACCTAGGGTTGGTCCCTGATATTATCATTCCGCACAAGATTCAGATTCCTACACTGGAGAAGTATAATGGTTCTACCTGCTCGAGAACTCATGTAAAGGCGTATACCAGGAAGATGGCTGCCCATGCCAAGGACGAAAAGCTAATGATGCACTTTTTCCAAGACAGCCTGTCCGGTGCATCTTTGGAATGGTATATGGCGTTGGAAAGTAGAGATGTTCGTACTTGGAGAGAGTTAGCTGCAGCTTTTATCAAGCATTATCAATACAACACAGACATGGCTCCCAACAGAACTCAGCTGTTGAGCATGTCCCAGAAAAATGATGAAAGTTTCAAAGAAAACGTGTAACACCCCCAAGCTATACCCCCAAGCTATTAAAGCGATAAATAAAAATTCAAAATTTCATCAGAGTATAATTAAACATGCACGGCATAGACCGAGGGGTCACATCAATTTGAAATAAACATACAACACCTGCTCATAAAGATATGCAACAATTCAGGTAGTATTACACCCACAATCCAATTACAGAATAAAAGCGAAAAATCCGTAACTGAATCTCATATATATATATATATCATGAAAAGTTTATTTGTCATATACGAAATCATACATGTACAATCCAAAAGATACACATACATAATACAAATAATCACAAACGACCTCCCTAACTACCCAGTGTCACATATCAGAGCCGACCGACAAAAGAATGAAGACCTAAGCTTCACAAAAAGACTCCCGGCAACTCTAATCTGCAATGCCTCATAGAGCATTATAAAACAGCAGAAGGGTGAGAAAAACAATCATATTACAGTTGCAAATTATTATATATTAACACAGAAATGCATAAGTAAAGTATTCTCACCACAAATGCACCACAATCAAATACAACATAACACAGTACAATTCTCAAGTATCAAATACCAATGCACATCAGTCATACACCATACACTCATCATCAATACAATTATACATATTCCATCTCATCAATCACATTCACAAATCCATACACAATTAATCCATGTTTTATGCAAATGCACAGAGACCAACACAACGACTCTATGCAAATGCCATGCGGTACCGACTTCCAATGTTTCTCATCACTAGTTCACTCAGGAACTCTGCTGGAATCATCGCTCGTTACAACACTGTAACTCCCCGTCGCTCACACCCCACACGGGCACACGGCATTTATGGATCGTTCACACCCCACACGGGCACACGACCTGATCGCTCACACCCTACATGGGCACACGATTGTCTATAACCATCGCTTTCGGTCCACTTATTTTTAAGGCGGTTCATAACTCTTATTTTTAAGGCGCACGATGTTACAGCAGATTCCCTCTGGAGCCAATCCGTCACTCAGGACGTCACAAGAATGCATATCATGATGCTTGGCATACAATGACTCATGACATTTACAATGCACACATATACGCATTCACATACCAACAACATATTGCACATACACATCAAGTTCACACATTTAAACGGCAAAAGTCGACACAAAACAACATATTTTCTAATTCCTGATAGAATTTAATCGGCCAACAATTCTCAAAACCATCATCATAATAAAGTACATTTTATAAGCTTTCTAACGCATCAAACCACGCCTCAAACCGAACCACATTTCAAAAGTTATGCAGAAAACAAAATTACACAAACAGCACTGTTCGCTGGGCAAACCCTCCCGCGAGCATTCGCTAGCACCTTTGCTAGGCGAATGCTCCAGCGAACCAACTACTAGCTAAAAACAGACACAAAGTTCGCTAGGCGAACCCCTGGCGAACCAAGGTAGCAACCACCAGACCCAAAAACACACAAAGTTCGCTAGGCGAACGACTCAGCGAACCTTCGTTGATCTTCGCTAACTGGTTCGCTAGGCGAACCCGCGAAAATTCATTCGCTACCACCTTCGCTCCAGGTTCGCTAGGCGAACCTGCGAAAACTCAGAAGTCTTCAGCGCTGTTAAAAACCCAAAATCCATATTTTTCCAACCAAACCATTTCCAAATCACCATATATCAATCAGAACCCAATACAATCATGGCAACAAGTATTCTACCACGTTTACGTCGATTTCCAACCGCGAAAGTATCGATTTCTAAAAAAATTCTCATTTTCAACCTAGAACTCAAAACTATGGAAACACAAAGAACATACAAGAAAACACATACATAATCATACACAAACATAGTATAATCGAGTTTCACACCCTTACCCGATTTAATCGCGTGTAGAAAAGTCGGGAGATCGATTTCTTCTTTCTCAAGTTTTTCCTCTCTTCTTCTTTCCCTCTACTTTTCTTCTTCTCTTTTTCTTTCTTTTTCTCTTTTCTCTCTTTCTATTCTATCATATTCCAACTTAACCAAATAAACCAAAATGCCCAAAATACTCCCACACTCAATTATCTCGCAAACGCTCCCAAAACGCGATAAAATATAATCACGATGAAAAATAACATATTTTTCACATAAAAGTCAGAAATAAAATAAAATAATAATAAAATACTCAAAACGACTTAATTAAATAAAACGACAAAACTGACAAAACTGACCGGACTGACTGGGGCATTACAACTCTCCCCCACTTAGAAATTTTCATCCTCGAAAATCTTACTTGAGACGAACAACTCTAGATACGACTCCCGCATCCGATTCTCCAACTCCCAAGTCAAATTGCCCTCAGCAGCGCCTCCCCACGCTACCTTCACAAGTGCAATATCCTTGCCCCTCAACCGTTTCACCTCGCGATCCAAAATCCTAACTGGTAATGCCTCAACCGTAAGGTTCTCCCTTACCTCAACTTCATCCATCGGAATCACATGTGACGGATCCGGAACATACTTCCGAGGTTGTGAAACATGGAACACATCATGCAAATTCGACATACTCGGCGGCAACGCCACCCTATAAGCCACAGCACCCACTCTCGCAGATATCTGGAAAGAACCAATAAATGGAGAAGTAAGCTTCTTCGACTTCAATGCCCTACCGACACCCGTTACCGGCGTAACTCTCAAAAATACATGATACCCCTCTTGAAATTCTAGATCCTTCCATCTCCGATCATGATAACACTTTTTCCTACTCTGAGAAGCCTTCATTTTCTCTCGAATAAGCTTCACTTTCTCCGTAGTCTGTTGCACCAACTCTGGTCCAACCACCGAACTCTCACCAGATTCGTGCCAACACAACGGTGTTCGACATCTTCGTCCATACAGTGCTTCAAACGGTGCCATTCCAATACTAGAATGAAAACTGTTATTATACGTGAATTCAATCAACACAAGATAACTATCCCATGCACCACCTTGTTCCAAAACACACGCTGGCAACAAATCTTCCAATGACTGAATCGTTCTCTCCGTCTGCCCATCCGTCTGCAGATGATAAGCCGAACTCAATCTCAATTTAGAACCCAACGCCTTCTGTAAACTTTCCCAAAATCTCGAGGTAAACCTTGGATCTCGATCCGAAACAATACTCAACGGAACCCCATGCAACTTCACAATCACACTGATGTAAATCTCCCCCAACCTCTCCAAAGAAAAACTGATGTCAATCGGGATGAAATGAGCCGATTTAGTCAGCCTATCCACAACCACCCAAATAGCATTATGCCCTCGCTGTGTCTTCAGTAACCCTGTCACAAAATCCATGGAAATGCTATCCCACTTCCACTCAGGAATATCCAATGGTTGCAACAAACCACCAGGCCTCAGATGTTCCACCTTTGATTTCTGACAAGTCAAACATGCATAAACAAACTGAGCCACATCTCGTTTCAATCCAGACCACCAGAAAATCTTCTTCAAATCTTGGTACATCTTATTCGCTCCCAGATGTATACTCAAATTACTCAGGTGTCCTTCCTCCAAAATCATCATTTTCAACTCCACATCATCAGGTATACAAATTCTCCCACGGAACCTCAACACACCATTAACATCCACTTGAAAATCACTACTCGCATCCTTTCCGTCAACCAACATCAAATGCACTAATTACACATCCAACTTCTGTTTCTCACTAACAGTCATCAGAAAATCATTAGTAACCTTCAGCATGCCCAGCCACACACTATCCGACAACACTTCACATACCAAACTCAAATCTCTAAACGATTCTAAAAGCTCCCACTCCTTAACCATTAAAGCGGACATATGCAACGATTTCTGATTTAACGCATTGGCTACCACATTAGCCTTACCAGGATGGTAATTCAAGCCAAAGTCATAGTCCTTCAAAAATTCCAACCATCTTCGTTGCCTCATATTCAGTTCCTTCTAATCAAACAGATATTTCAAACTCTTGTGATCACTAAAGACTTCAAACCTCGCACCAAAAAGATAATGCCTCCAAATTTTCAATACAAACACCACAACCGCTAATTCCAAATCATGCGTAGGGTAATTCTTCTCATGCACTCTCAACTGCCTCGAAGCATACGCCACGACCTTACCGTCTTGCATTAGCACACCACCTATACCAATCAGAGACGCATCACAATACACTACAAACGGTTCAGTAGGATCCGGCAAAATCAAAATCGGAGCTGTCGTCAATCTTCGCTTCAGCTCATTAAAACTTTCCTCACACCGAATATCCTAGATGAACGCTTGCCCTTTACAAGTCAACTGGGTCAAAGGAAGTGCTAGTTTAGAAAAACCTTCAATAAACCTACGATAATAACCTGCCAAACCCAAAAAGCTTCGAATTTCAGTAACAGGTCTCGGAGCCTCCCATTGTAGAACTGCTTCTACTTTAGATGGATCCACAGCAATACCATTACCTGAAATTACGTGTCCAAGAAAACTCACTTCCGACAACCAGAACTCACACTTAGATAATTTGGCAAAAAGCTTCTTTTCCTTCAAAACCTGCAAAACTATACGCAAATACTCCGCGTGCTCCTCCCGAGACTTAGAATAAATCAATATGTCGTCAATAAACACAACAACAAATCGATCCAAATGCTCGTGGAAAATACGATTCATGTACTCCATAAACACACCTGGCGCATTAGAAACCCCGAACGACATCACAGAATATTCATAATGACCGTATCGTGTCCTAAAAGCCATCTTCTGAATATCTTCCTCTTCCACCCTAATCTGATGATACCTCGACCTCAAGTCAATCTTACTAAACACACACGCACCAACCAACTGATCCATCAGATCATCAATTCTTGGAAGAGGATACTTATTCTTAATCGTCACCTTATTCAACTGACAATAATCAATACACAACCGCATACTTCCATATTTCTTTTTCACCAACAAAACTGGAGCACCCCAAGGAGAAACACTTGGTCTCACAAACCTCTTCTCCAACAATTCATTCAATTGCTTCTTCAACTCTACTAACTCAGATGCCGACATACGATAAGGTGCCATAGAAATAGGTCTAGTACCATGCACTAGATCTATCGAAAACTCCACCTCTCTCTCTGGCGGCAAGTCCGAAATATCCTTAGGAAACACTTCAGGAAAATCACACACAACCGGAAACGCATCAAGTGAAACTTGACTATCCACAGTCAACGATACAAATAATACAAACAACTGAGCTTCATCCGCCAAAAGTTTCTTCAATTCTTTGGTAGATAAGAAACTCGAATCTTCATCTTCCTCGAGAAAAGGAAACCTTACTAACTTATGATAACAATCAATATGAACCCGATTGAACTGCAACCAATTCATTCCCAAAACCACATCTAAACCCTCCAACGACAAACACGCCAAATCCATCTCAAAGTCTTTACCATAAATGGTCAAAGGACAACTCAAATAAACCAAAGAAGTAGTTACTGACCCCATTGCTGAAGTATCAATAACCATCTCACCATCCATCAAAGACAACACAAGATTCAAACGCTTCACGCACTCAGACGAAATAAACGAATGACTCGCTCCAGTATCAATAATAGCAACTAAAGGCGTACTATTAATAAAATAAGTACCTCTGATCAGATGATCTGCATTAGTAGTCCGAGTCCCTGCCAACGCAAACACCTTCCCACCAGATGGAGCCTGCTTCGGTTTTGGACACTTTGTGCTAATATGACCAGGTTCACCATAATTGAAACACTTCACCATATTCTTCCTTTTACAATCAGCTACGACATGTCCGACACCCTCACAATTAGTACACTTCCTCACATCTTTCCTGCACTCAAACTGACGATGCCCCATATCCCCATATCTATAACACCTCAGAGGACCAGCCATACCTCCACCACTTGACCTTGTTTCAAAAGTACCCCTTTGTTTACCCTTATCGGCTGGTGTTACATACGGACCACTACGGAACTGTTGCTTCCCTTTCCTATCACTCACACTCTTATAGTGAGTAGAACGAGCCTTACTATCCTCTTCGTAAATCCTACTACATTCCACCAAATCATAAAACCTTCTTATCCTTTGATAACCGATTGCTTGCTTAATCTCAGGACGCAATCTGCTCTCATACTTCACACACTTAGAAAACTCTGCAGTCGCTTCAGCATAATGAGGATAAAACTGCACAAGCTCCACAAACTTAGCAGTATAATCAACAACAGACATATTACCTTGTTTCAATTCCAAGAACTCAATTTCCTTCTTTCCTCTAACATCCTCGGGAAAATACTTCCTCTGAAACTCCCGGCTAAACAATTCCTAAGTAACTTCTTCATCCCCAGCTTCCAACACCTGACGAGTACTAACCGACAAATCATCAGCTTCCTCCTGTAACATGTGAGTACCCAGTCTCACCTTCTGATCCTCTGCACAATCCATAACTCAGAAAATCCTTTCAATCTCTTTCAACCATATCTGTGCACCATTAAGATCATGTCTCCCTTTAAAGACAGGCAGTTTGTTCTTCCTGAACTCATCATTACCAGCAGCATTAGGTGCACCCTGCACAGCACGAGCCATTGTTTGCATAGCAGCAGCCAAAGCAGCATCATTCCTACCAGCCATATTCTGTTCATTTCCAATAACAGAAACTATGGTTAAACAAACAGCTCACTCCAAACACCACACTGATAAGGACTGACACAAACAGACACGAACTGACACGGACTGGCTCTGATACCACTTAATGTAACACTCCCAAGCTATACCCCCAAGCTATTAAAGCGATAAATAAAAATTCAAAATTTCATCAGAGTATAATTAAACATGCACGGCATAGACCGAGGGGTCACATCAATTTGAAACAAACATACAACACCTGCTCATAAAGATATGCAACAATTCAGGTAGTATTACACCCACAATCCAATTACAGAATAAAAGCGGAAAATCCGTAACTGAATCTCATATATATATATATCATGAAAAGTTTATTTGTCATATACGAAATCATACATGTACAATCCATAAGATACACATACATAATACAAATAATCACAAACGGCCTCCCTAACTACCCGGTGTCACATATCAGAGCCGACCGACAAAAGAATGAAGACCTAAGCTTCACAAAAAGACACCCGACAACTCTAATCTGCAATGCCTCATAGAGCATTATAAAACAGCAGAAGGGTGAGAAAAACAATCATATTACAGTTGCATATAATTATATATTAACACAGAAATGCACAAGTAAAGTATTCTCACCATAAATGCACCACAATCAAATACAACACATCACAGTAATATTCTCAAGTATCAAATACCAATGCACATCAGTCATACACCATACACTCATCATCAATACAATTATACATATTCCATCTCATCAATCACATTAACAAATCCATACACAATTAATCCATGCTTTATGCAAATGCACAGAGACCGACACAACGACTCTATGCAAATTCCATGCGGGTACCGACTTCCAATGTTTCTCATCACTAGTTCACTCAGGAACTCTGCTGGAATCATCACTCGTTACATCAATGTAACTCCCCGTCGGGCATACGATGTTCCCCGTCGCTCACACCCCACGCGGGCACACGACGTTTATGGATCGCTCACACCCCACATGGGCACACGACCTGATCGCTCACACCCTACATGGGCACACGATCGTCTATAACCATCGCTTTCGGTCCTCTTATTTTTAAGGCGATTCATACCTCTTATTTTTAAGGCGCACGATGTTACAGCAGATTCCCTCTGGAATCAATCCGTCACTCAGGACGTCACAAGAATGCATATCATGATGCTTGGCATACAATGACTCATGACATTTACAATGCACACATATACGCATTCATCTCAATCAACAAAATCATGCTTTGCACTCAAGCCCAAAACAATGCATTTAATTGCCATACCGCCACAAACCATCATCACGACATTTAAACACATGCAAGTTCATTACACAACCGCACACAAGTCACGCAATATCCATACCAACAACATATTGCACATACACATCAAGTTCACACATTTAAACGGCAAAAGTCGACACAAAACAACATATTTTCTAATTCCCGACAGAATTTAATCGGCCAACAATTCTCAAAACCATCATCATAATAAAGTACATTTTATAAGCTTTCTAACGCATCAAACCACGCCTCAAACCGAACCACAGATCAAAAGTTATGCAGAAAACAAAATTACACAAACAGCACTGTTCGCTGGGCGAACCCTCCCGCGAGCATTCGCTAGCACCTTCGCTAGGCGAATGTTCCAGCGAACCAACTACTAGCTAAAAACAGACACAAATTTCGCTAGGCGAACCCCTGGCGAACCAAGGTAGCAACCACCAGACCCAAAAACACACAAAGTTCGCTAGGCGAACGACTCAGCGAACCTTCGCTAATCTTCGCTAACTGGTTCGCTAGGCGAACCCGCGAAAATTCATTCAATACCACCTTCGCTCCAGGTTCGCTAGGCGAACCTGCGAAAACTCATAATTCTTCAGCGCTGTTAAAAATCGAAAATCCATATTTTTCCAACCAAACCATTTCCAAATCACCATATATCAATCAGAACCCAACACAATCATGGCAACAAGTATTCTACCATGTTTACGTCAATTTCCAACCGCGAAAGTATCGATTTCTCACAAAATTCTCATTTTCAACCTAGAACTCAAAACTATGGAAACACAAAGAACATACAAGAAAACACATACATAATCATACACAAACATAGTATAATCGAGTTTCACACCCTTACCCGATTTAATCGCGTGTAGAAAAGTTGAGAGATCGATTTCTTCTTTCTCAAGTTTCTCCTCTCTTCTTCTTTCCCTCTACTTTTCTTTTTCTCTTTTTCTTTCTCTTTCTCTTTTCTCTCTTTCTATTCTATCATATTCCAACTTAATCAAATAAACCAAAATGCCTCACACACTCAATTATCTCGCAAATGCTCCCAAAACGCGATAAAATATAATCACGATGAAAAATAACATATTTTCACATAAAAGTCAGAAATAAAATAATATAATAATAAAATACTCAAAACGACTCAATTAAATAAAATGACAAAACTGACCGGACTGACTGGGGCATTACAACTCTCCCCCACTTAGAAATTTTCGTCCTCGAAAATCTTACCTGAGACGAACAACTCTGGATACGACTCCCGCATCCGACTCTCCAACTCCCAAGTCAAATTGCCCTCAGCAGCGCCTCCCCACGCTACCTTCACAAGTGCAATATCCTTGCCCCTCAACCGTTTCACCTCGTGATCTAAAATCCTAACTGGTAATGCCTCAACCGTAAGGTTCTCCCTTACCTCAACTTCATCCATCGGAATCACATGCGACGGATCCGGAACATACATCCGAAGCTATGAAACATGGAACACATCTTGCAAATTCGACAGACTCGGCGGCAACGCCACCCTATAAGCCACAACACCCACTCTCGCAGATATCTGGTAAGGACCAATAAACCGAGAAGTAAGCTTCTTCAACTTCAATGCCCTACCGACACCCATTACCGGCGTAACTCTCAAAAATACATGATCGCCCTCTTGAAATTCTAGATCCTTCCATCTCCGATCATGATAACTCTTTTGCCTACTCTGAGAAGCCTTCATTTTCTCTCAAATAAGCTTCACTTTCTCCGTAGTCTGTTGCACCAACTCTGGTCCAACCACCGAACTCTCACCAGTTTCGTGCCAACACAACGGTGTTCGACATCTTCGTCCATACAATTCTTCAAACGGTGCCATTCCAATACTAGAATGAAAACTGTTATTATACGTGAATTCAATCAACGCAAGATAACTATCCCACGCACCATCTTGTTCCAAAACACACGCTCGCAACAAATCTTCCAATGACTGAATCGTTCTCTCCGTCTGCCCATCCGTCTGCGGATGATAAGCTGAACTCAATCTCAATTTAGAACCCAACACCTTCTGTAAACTTTCCCAAAATCTCGAGGTAAACCTAGGATCTCGATCCGAAACAATACACAACGGAACCCCATGTAACTTCACAATCACACTGATGTAAATCTCCGCCAACCTCTCCAAAGAAAAACTGATGTCAATCGGGATGAAATGAGCCGATTTAGTCAGCCTATCCACAACCACCCAAATAGCATTATGCCCTCGCTGTGTCTTCGCTAACCCTATCACAAAATCCATGGAAATGCTATCCCACTTCCACTCAGGAATATCCAACGGTTGCAACAAACCACCAGGCCTCAGATGTTCCACCTTTGATTTCTGACAAGTCAAACATGCATAAACAAACTGAGCCACATCTCTTTTCAATCAAGTCCACCAGAAAATCTTCTTCAAATCTTGGTACATCTTATTCGCTCCCGGATGTATACTCAAATTACTCCGGTGTCCTTCCTCCAAAATCATCCTTTTCAACTCTACATCATCAGGTATACAAATTCGCCCACGGAACCTCAACACACCATTAACATCCACTTGAAAATCACTACTCGCATCCTTTCCGTCAACCAACATCAAATCCACTAATTTCACATCCAACTTTTGTTTCTCACTAACAGTCATCAGAAAATCATTAGTAACCTTCAGCATGCCCAGCCGCACACTATCCGACAACACTTCACATACCAAACTCAAATCTCTAAACGATTCTAAAAGCTCCCACTCCTTAACCATTAAAGCGGACATATGCAACGATTTCTGACTCAACGCATCGGCTACCACATTAGCCTTACCAGGATGGTAATTCAAGCCAAAGTCGTAGTCCTTCAAAAATTCCAACCATCTTCGTTGCCTCATATTCAATTCCTTCTGATCAAACAGATATTTCAAACTCTTGTGATCACTAAAGACTTCAAACCTCGCACCAAAAAGATAATGCCTCCAAATTTTCAATACAAACACCACAGCCGCTAATTCCAAATCATGCGTAGGGTAATTCTTCTCATGCACTCTCAACTGCCTCGAAGCATACGCCACGACCTTACCGTCTTGCATTAGCACACCACCTAGACCAATCAGAGACGCATCACAATACACTACAAACGGTTCAGTAGGATCCGGCAAAATCAAAATCGGAGCTGTCGTCAATCTTCGCTACAGCTCATTAAAAATTTCCTCACACCGAATATCCCAAATGAACGCTTGCCCTTTACAAGTCAACTATGTCAAAGGAAGTGCTAGTTTAGAAAAACCTTCAATAAACCTTCGATAATAACTGGCCAAACCCAAAAAGCTTCGAATTTCAGTAACAGATCTCGGAGCCTTCCATTGTAGAACTGCTTCTACTTTAGATGGATCCACAGCAATACCATTACCTGAAATTACGTGTCCAAGAAAACTCACTCCCGACAACCAAAACTCACACTTAGACAATTTGGCAAAAAGCTTCTTTTCCTTCAAAACCTGCAAAACAATATGCAAATGCTCCGCGTGCTCCTCCCGAGACTTAGAATAAATCAATATGTCGTCAATAAACACAACAAAAAATCGATCCAAATGCTCGTGGAAAATACGATTCATGTACTCCATAAACACACCTGGCGCATTAGAAACCCCGAACGGCATTACAGAATATTCATAATGACCGTATCGTGTCCTAAAAGCCGTCTTCTGAATATCTTCCTCTTTCACCCTAATCTAATGATACCCCGACCTCAAGTCAATCTTACTAAACACACACGCACCAACCAACTTATCCATCAGTTCATCAATTCTTGGAAGAGGATACTTATTCTTAATCGTCACCTTATTCAACTGACGATAATGAATACACAACCGCATACTTCCATCTTTCTTTTTCACCAACAAAACTGAAGCACCCCAAGGAGAAATACTTGGTCTCACAAACCTCTTCTCCAACAATTCATTCAATTGCTTCTTCAACTCTACTAACTCAGATGCCGACATACGATAAGGTGCCATAGAAACAGGTCTAGTACCAGGAACTAGATTTATAAAAAACTCCACCTCTCTCTCTGGCGGCAAGTCTGAAATATCCTCAGGAAACGCTTCAGGAAAATCACACACAACCGGAAACACATCAAGTGAAACTTGACTGTCCACAGTCAACGATACAAACAACCCAAACAACTGAGCTTCATCTGCCAAAATTTCTTCAACTCTTTGGTAGATAAGAAACTCTAATCTTCGTCTTCCTCGAGAGAAGGAAACCTTACTAACTTATGATAACAATCAATATGAACCCGATTGAACTGCAACCAATTCATTCCCAAAACCACATCTAAACCCTCAAACGGCAAACACACCAAATCCATCTCAAATTCTTAACCATAAATGGTCAAAGGACAACTCAAACAAACCAAAGAAGTAGTTACTTACCCCATTGCTGGAGTATCAATAACCATCTCACCATCCATCAAAGACAACACAAGATTCAAACGCTTCGCGCACTCAGACGAAATAAACGAATGAGTCGGTCCAGTATCAATAATAGCACCTAAAGGCGTATAATTAATAAAACAAGTACCTCTGATCAGACGATCTGCATGAGTAGTCTGAGTCCCTGCCAACGCAAACACCTTCCCACCAGATGGAGCCTGCTTCGGTTTTGGACACTTTGTGCTAATATGACCAGGTTCACCACAATTGAAACACTTCACCACATTCTTCCTTTTATAATCAGCTACGACATGTCCGACACCCCCACAGTTAGTACACTTCCTCACATCTTTCCTGCACTCAAACTGACGATGCCCCATATCCCCACATCTATAACACCTCAGAGGACCAGACATACCTCCACCACTTGACCTTCTTTCAAAAGTACCCCTTTGTTTACCCTTATCAGCTGGTGTTACATACGGACCACTACGGAACTGTTGCTTCCCTTTCCTATCATTCACACTCTTATAGTGAGTAGAACGAGCCTTACTATCCTCTTCGTAAATCCTACAACATTCCACCAAATCAGAAAACCTTCTTATCCTTTGATAACCGATTGCTTTCTTAATCTCAGGACGCAATCTGCTCTCATACTTCACACACTTAAAAAACTCTGCAGTCGCTTCAGCATAATGAGGATAAAACTGCACAAGCTCTACAAACTTAGCAGTATAATCAACAATAGACATATTACCTTATTTCAATTCCAAGAAAAATTCCCGGCTAAACTTAGCAGTATAATCAACAACAGACATAATCAGAAACTCCCGGCTAAACAATTCCCAAGTAACTTCTTCATCCCCAGCTTCCAACACCTGACGAGTACTAACCCACCAATCATCCGCTTCCTCCTGTAACATGTGAGTACCCAGTCTCACCTTCTGATCCTCAGCACAATCCATAACTCGGAAAATCCTTTCAATCTCTTTCAACCATATCTGTGCACCATCAGGATCATGTCTCCCTTTAAAGACAGGTGGTTTGTTCTTCCTGAACTCATCATTACCAGCAGCATTAGGTGCACCCTGCACAGAACGAGCCATTGCTTGCATAGCAGCAGCCAAAGCAACATCATTCCTACCAGCCATATTCTGTTCATTTCCAATAACAGAAACTATGGTTAAACAAACAGCTCACTCCAAACGCCACACCGACAAGGACTGGCACAAACAGACACGAACTGACACGGACTGGCTCTGATACCACTTAATGTAACACTCCCAAGCTATACCCCCAAGCTATTAAAGCGATAAATAAAAATTCAAAATTTCATCAGAGTATAATTAAACATGCACGACATAGACCGAGGGGTCACATCAATTTGAAACAAGCATACAACACCTGCTCATAAAGATATGCAACAATTCAGGTAGTATTACACCCACAATCCAATTATAGAATAAAAGCGGAAAATCCGTAACTGAATCTCATATATATATATATATATATATATATATATATATCATGAAAAGTTTGTTTGCCATATAGGAAATCATACATGTACAATCCAAAAGATACACAAACATAATATAAATAATCACAAACGGCCTCCCTAACTACCCGGTGTCACATATCAGAGCCGACCGACAAAAGAATGAAGACATAAGCTTCACAAAAAGACTCCCGACAACTCTAATCTGCAATGCCTCATAGAGCATTATAAAACAGCAGAAGGGTGAGAAAAACAATCATATTACAGTTGCATATAATTATATATTAACACAGAAATGCACAAGTAAAGTATTCTCACCACAAATGCACCACAATCAAATACAACACAACACAGTATAATTCTCAAGTATCAAATACCAATGCACATCAGTCATACACCATACACTCATCATCAATACAATTATACATATTCCATCTCATCAATCACATACACAAATCCATACACAATTAATCCATGCTTTATGCAAATGCACAGAGACCGACACAACGACTCTATGCAAATGCTATGCGGTACCGACTTCCAATGTTTCTCATCACTAGTTCACTCAGGAACTCTGCTGGAATCATCGCTCGTTACATCACTATAACTCCTCGTTGGGAATACGATGTTCCCCGTCGGTCACACCCCACACGGGCACACGACGTTTATGGATCGCTCACACCCCACACGGGCACACGACCCGATTGCTCACACCCCACATGGGCACACGATCGTCTATAACCATCGCTTTCGGTCCTCTTATTTTTAAGGCGATTCATACCTCTTATTTTTAAGGCGCACGATGTTACAGCAGATTCCCTCTGGAATCAATCCGTCACTCAGGACGTCACAAGAATGTATATCATGATGCTTGGCATACAATGACTCATGACATATACAATGCACACATATACGCATTCATCTCAATCAACAAAATCATGCTTTGCACTCAAGCCCAAAACAATGCATTTAATTGCCATACCGCCACAAACCATCATCACGACATTTAAACACATGCAATTTCATTACAGAATCGCACACAAGTCACGCAATATCCATACCAACAGCATATTGCACATACACATCAAGTTCACACATTTAAACGGCAAAAGTCGACACAAAACAACATATTTTATAATTCTCGACAGAATTTAATCGTCCAACAATTCTCAAAACCATCATCATAATAAAGTACATTTTATAAGCTTTCTAACGCATCAAACCACGCCTCAAACCGAACCACAGATCAAAAGTTATGCAGAAAACAAAATTACACAAACAACACTGTTCGCCGGGCGAACCCTCCCGTGAGCATTCGCTAGTACATTCGCTAGCCGAATGTTCCAGCGAACCAACTACTAGCTAAAAACAGACACAAAGTTCGCTAGGCGAACCCTGTAGCGAGCGATTTTGGACGCGGTTCTTAGGCGCTGTCGCTCTTTTGGGTTTGTTTACTACAGGTCGATTCATTTTTTATCCTATTAAAGCTGATGAAGGAAGGGAAATAGATGTCTCCAATTAACCCTGCTTGCATACTGAGTTTAAACAGCGGTCTGTTAGGTTACGGATGCGATCAATGTGGTGGGGCCTCTCTTGTGTTATTTTGACAGAATGACAGGTTTCTGGCGGGGAACAAGGTTTAGGATGTTAGGACTGATGCTTTTTGATAGATATGTAAGAGTATGGGATTTAGGGTTTCTGATTAGTGTGCTCGCTAAGATCTTTTCTTTCAATCTTATGCCTATGTATTCCCGTTTACCGAAACAGGGAAATCAGAGCGTTCGTAGTTCCTCCTATTCTATGGGAGGAAATGGTTGTTTTGGTGTCTTGTTCAAATCCCAAGACGTGAAGCGAAAGGTGGTTTATATCTTGTTCGAAGCCCAAGATGTGAAGCTGAAGGGTCTATTTGTATCTTGTTCGAAGCCCAAGATGTGAAGCTAAAAAGGTGTTGTCTTCAGAGAGAATTTGTCATCTCTAAAGAGGGGGTTGTATGTCACAACTGTTTATAAAGGAGAATTACTTTAACCGGGATTTGTGAATCCGGCAATGCCATAATTTCCTTTATAGGGGATTTCACACCTGAAGGAGAAGACTTTAACTCAGTGTAGAGCAATGCTATCTTTCCTTAGGGATTTCTCATGCTAAAAGAGGGACAGTGGCATAGATGTAGATGATCCAGAGGCTTGCCGCTTACAGCGATTAGATGAAAGGGGAGGAGTTGATGATGTTTGTGTACTGTGAACGAGGCACAACCTTGATGCTAAAAGGTTGATTGGATCAACCAGTGGTTTTCTTATATAAAGCCTAAGAGGAGGCTATCATTCCCAATAAGAGGCTGTTTTTGTGTCTCGTACAAAGCCCGAGAGAGAGGCTAAAAGGGAAGTGACTCGACAAGAGAGTCCTCTACGGTATCTCGTACGAAGCCCGAGATGGAGGCTAAAAGGTTTGTTTGGCTCAATAAGAACCTTTTTGTATCTCGTATAAAGCCCGAGATGGAGGCGGAAGGGTGATTGACTCAACGAAGGAGTCTCTTATGTGTCTCATACAAAGCCCGAGAGAGAGGCTAAACGTTGTTTGACTCCGCTGGGGAGAATCATTGAACAAAGCCCAAGAGGAGGCTATGGTGACTATTTTAGTTGAGTGACAGGTCCAGTATGCTGATTTAAAGAGAAAATCAGTTCTTATATGAGTAATGTTTGTACTCAGGGATTTGATTCGAGGATCAGGTATATTTCCTGTTCTTTAAGGAAGTGGGAAATCCGAAGGGTATTGAGACAGTCAGAGTCTACGGGTTTCCTTCCTATTTTAACGAAGGGGTCACTTGAGAATGTCTTTGAGACTCAAGGAAATTAGATTGTCCAAGTCTAGAGTTTCATCTTTTGTACTATGCTTAAAGAAACAGTAGTAGACTCTTTGAAAGGACTGTTCTGTATAGATGACTAAGTTCTGTTCCTATGCCTCTAGGAGGTCGTCAGGACAATTTGTACGAAGCCCAAGAGGAGGCTGGAAGCTTTTAAGAAGCCGATGGGTCCTTGTACGAAGCCCAAGAGGAGGCTATCATTCCCGGAGGAAGAGATCATTATACGAAACCTAAGAGGAGGCTGTGAATACTTCTAAGAAGCCGGCGGGTCCTTGTACTAAGCCCAAGAGGAGGCGGGGATGCTTTTAGGAAGCCCGTGGGTCCTTGTACGATGCCCAAGAGGAGGCCGATGCTTTTAAGAAGCCCGTGGGTCCCCAAACCCCAAAAAGTTCAAGACAGGCTATTCACGAGGAATAGATCAAGCCAGGAAAGTTCGAGAATTTGGAAGAAACTCAAAGATGCCATTCACGGAGAATACATTCATCTCTGGGAGTAGAATTTCTTGACAATTCCTTATGAGGACAGCCGAAGAGAAGACTGTATCTGGTGATCCTATTGGGGATCTAGTTGTCTATTTAAACGAAACGGTTTTTACCTTGTACTAGACGTAGTTGCCGGGGAAACTCTGAATATCTATACTATTATTACACAGTTGATATGAGTTTATGAAAGAAGACTTACAGCAAAACACCCCCACAATACAGTTATATGTATATGAAAGCGGTAAGTGAAAGCATATAAACACTTACTCGGTTGTAGAGCTTCCATGCTGTTTGGTTAGTTGTTCAACAAAGAAAGATTGAAAACAATAGTATATTTCAAAATCAAAGGAGAAAGTGCTTTGAAAAAGAAAGATTTGGGGCTTACAGCTCAAGGAGAGGCCCAGGTTTTTATCAGTGATTGCACTGATTGATTTTGTACAGAGGGACTTATACAAGTGACTGAGGCCCAAAAAATTGTTTTTTGTACAAAGGGATGGGTCTTACACTCTCTCAAGAGGCCCAAAAATGTTTAAAGAAAACGAGTGGGGCTTATAACACGAGGGTAGACCCAGATGATTTTTCGTTTAAAATGGCGATCGCGCCGAGATTTTCTTTTAACGCAAAAGGGCTTATACAATATCTGAGTCCCAAAGTGGTTTTGGTTAAAAGGGGATTAGGTCTTACACTCTATTAGAGGCCCAAAAGTTTTGAATGGGTCTTATAGCTCAAGGAGAGGCCCAGATGGTTTATTTTTAAACTGGCGACGATCGTGCCGAATTTAAAAATGTACAGAGGGACTTATACAATAAGTGAGGCCCAAATTATTTCTGTGCAAGTGTGTTGGGTCTTACACTCTAATAGAGACCCAAAAAGTGTTTGAAAATGATTTGTGAGGGTTGAATTAATCAAAAACCCTAATTTATTTCCAAAATGTATTTTAATTGAATAAAAATTCAATTAAAATGATCAAAAATTGTTTAACATGTGGGAAACAAATTATAATCTTGGATTAATGCTTCAAAAATCAAGTATTAACCTACAAAATAATTAGAAGTCATTAATCTTTTCAAAATCAAGAGGGAAAAAATATTTTAAATGTCAAAAACAATTAAAATATTAATTATTTGCAAAAATATCAATTATATGAAATAAATAATATTTTTGGGATTTTTTGAGAAAATAAAATATTTCAACATTTTTGTGAATTATTAAAAAAAGAATCAACTCAAAATCTTTAAAACTCAGAGAGAAATTAATTTTTGAATCAATTAAATAAAAATCACAAAATTCAAATATTCAAATGTTGGAAAATGGCGCGAAGAACACACCAAGAACACGCGCGTGTTCTGGGTTTAGCTGATTTGCATTTTCTCTTCAATCTCACTGAATACTTAATCATATCATGCAATCCACATACCAATCAACTCGTTTCAACCTCACGATCATGTCTATGACAATTAATTTCATTTAAATTAAACATAAAACAAGAAATCATGAACAATCCTCAAGAACCCTAGATTCTGCATGAAGGCTGGGATTTTTGATACACGATTCAAACAATACAATTAATTAAGGGGAAACATTCCATGCATGATTATGAACATATGGCCAAATTATTGTGCAGTAAAACTTGCATCGATCATAGAGTTAGAAGAGCTCATGCTTACCTCTTGCAGTTGGTGATCGTGATTTGTGTTGGAGGTGTTACAGCTAGGTTCCAATGATCTGGATAGCTTCCCTAGGTGCCATGGAGTGCGTATGAATGCTTGGAATGGATTGAAATGATTTGGAACTTGAGATGGTACCCCAACTGCAAATCTGTCAAGAACTTGAGCAACTGGCTGGTGATTTTGTGATTTTGATGTTCCAGATGTTATGTGAGTGTTTGGATCACTTCTATATGATGTATGTGAGGTGTGTGTGTGATTGGTTTGATTGGAAAAACTCTCAAACTCAAAACCCGATAGTGACTTGCCTTAGAAGGCAAAATTGGAGTGAAAGACGAGATTTTGAGGAAAGCATCTGTATGATGGATTTGGTGTACTCAAACTGATAACAATTGAGCTCTATTTATAGTAGAGCAAGTTTGTTTTGCAAGGAATAATGAATGGCAACTGCTGAGTAGGTTTGGCCAATGTTGGCAAATCAAAATCCAAGTCTCCTCTAGCCATTGACTAGAGGTTAGGGCACAGGCTATTGGTTCCCTTGGTCTTGGATAAGTCTTGACTGAATTCAGTTGAGAATGGCTCAGTCCATGCCACCTTGATGCTTCCATTGAATGCTCCAATCCAAAATTGGAGTCTTGTCCCTATTTTGGCAATTCTAGGTTCAACATGCTATTTCTTATTCCAAAGACTTTGGAGGCTTGGCTCAGTGATTGTCCCCTTTAGATTCAATCCTCAGAGGTGTCCAAGTGGATAGGAGCATTTGGATTTGGCTGATTTTGGCAAATCGACCAAAAGTGCAAAAATCTGCCTTGCCTTGGCAGATTTCAGCAAGGCATCTTGCCAATGTCATATCTCATAGCTCAAATTGAATTTGGTAATGTTATTGGCCATTTTGGAAAGCCCTTTCATGATACAACAACTGTTTGAACATGTTTGGTTTTGATCTCTTTTGAATCCAAGTGAAAAATCCCCCTACATTTGGAAAAAAGTAAAGGCAGATTCTGACTTAGTGAAATTTTCACTAAGTGTTGGAACAAAGTGACTTTTCTTGATTTTGATCACTCCATAACTCAAAATCCATGAGGAATTTGGACATAGGTCAGTATGAAGCTTTTGTAGAGGGAAATGTGATCTACAAATCAAGCTTTGAATGGGTAACAATGGCCTTGTGGTTTAGGAGTTATGGTCCTCCAAAGTTGGCACATTAGTGTCACTTTTTCCCTAACTTAGAAAATTTTCTAAGTTTTTATGGTTACCCCTTTTACAAGTTATCCCACTTTCTTTGATTTTTCTTGATGAATGATGATTCAAATCATACATTAACATCATTTTAGGGTTAAAAATCCATTTTGGTGAAAAATCTCAAAAAGTCAAAGTTGACTTTTGTGCACAGTTGACTTTTTATCAGATGAATTCCAAACTGTGCAATTCTTCAGGAAATCATGTCCTTGACTTAAATAAAACTTGATGGATATGTTCCGTGGGTGTCATAGGGTATATTGGATCATGTCCTAGGGTTTGGGAGCATGTCCTGGTCAAAAGTCAAAGTTACAATTGACTTTCCTCGCGAAACCCTAATTATGGTGCAGATGAAATTGAGACTTGTTGCTCAAGCTTCTTGGATTAATCCATTGTTGCAAATGGATCAATATAGTATATTAAAGCCCCCCAAATCATGTCTTTAGGTCTTGGTTCATGATTTGTCCCAAAAGTCAACTTAGGGGTGAATTAGGTCAAGAAACCCTAATTCCTGATTTTTGATGAATGCATCCCCTGAGGCAAAATTGACTTGATGATTGGGTCCATGAGGTTCCATGGAGTATATTAGGTTATGTTTTGGATCTTTGGCTCATGCCCAGAGGAAATTTTCCACCTGGAGGCCCTGGTCGACCAAAACCCTAATTTGGTGACACTGTCGATCTTGAGACTTGATCCACCTAGAAGGGAGCAGCCTTGTGCTTAATCCTTGAAGTGAGAGTCCTTTTGATCCATTGTAGATGTTTGAGAATGTAGACAAGTTAAAGATCATGTTATTCCTTGATTGATCCTTTGTCTAAGGCTCTGAGAGGGCTTCAAACCCTAATTTTGATTGTAGTGAATGCTCACCCATCTTTGGGGAGACTAATGAGGCAAGATGGCTCCCCCATATTGTGATGATGATTTGCACAATGATGGGAAATCTTAGTGGTCAAAATTTGGGGTATGACAGATGCCCCTATTTAATCTTCTTGGACCCGAAGATGTGAATGACGAAGGTATTCGGGCATTCGGGGTGCAAGAGGATTAAATATTGGAATACCCGAAATTTTGATGGCTATGAATGGTAGCTTACGCATTCATCTTCTTTAGCTAAGCGATGATGCTTATAAAAGGTAAACTTCCCCTCGATCCTGGTCTTCAACCAAGGAGTTGGTCTCAGTTTTCTTTTGAAATAAACCTCCCCTTGATCCTGGTTTCCTACCAAGGAACTGGTCTTAGTTTCTTTTGTCAACTTCCCATCGATCCCGGTTTCCTACCGAGGAACTGGTCTCAGTTTCTTTTGTCAATAAACTTTATTGACAAGGGACGCTATTCGTAGCGATTTTCCTCAAACTTCTCGCCGAATTTTCCCGGGGAGATGCCATTTGATAGAAAAAATGACGTCAGACTTGCTGGGGAGCCCAATCGTCTGAGTTGTAGAGATGCACAAACTTCTCTGTTGGAGACGACATTTGTCAACTCTATCTGGGGAAAATGAGTCTCTTGAGAGACTGCTTCCGCTTGGGGTCTTACATCATACTTTTATCGGGATCTTCCTGGAGAAATGCCATATGATGGGCTCCAATTTTGAGGTGCCGATGACCTTTTCACCAGCGGTTCTTCGGAGAAAGGTAGCTGTACTGCGAAATCTCTGCTTAGGAGGCTTTCTCTGGGGATTTTTCTTTAATCCGGGAAAGCAAGGACATCATCTTCAATGGCGAAGAGTGACATTTGTAGAAAGCTTCTCTGGCTTTTCAGAGGTTCAAGTTATCAAAGTGGTCGAGTGCCGACTCTAATCCAGAGATACACTGGAGGCGAGATTGTTCAAGCGCAGCATTTCCTGACGAGGCAAGAACTGACAACTCGATTGAGAGGACTGTTATCACTAGGGGACAAGACCGACTAGAGTGATAGTGATGTAATATGAATATGAATGCAAATAAAATGCATGACGTATGTATGTATGTATGTATATGCTGACAAAACTGATGCAACATACAGACTGACGAGTGAATACGACTGGATACTCGGCCATCACGGGGCGAAGAAGTATCGTTGGTCAAAAAAGTAGCAATTCTACCTTGCATAAGAGAGATAGTCCCTGCGGGGAATACCGTTGATCGGGCTTAGGAGATAAGAACTCGGCCGAGGGTATCAGATGGGAAAGCCGTATCTCATACAGTTGATCCTTCGTTCCGGCGTACTGGCCTAGAAGGAGTACTTTGATTCTGCACTTCGAAATTTAAACGCCTTTGGAGACGCGATCGAGATTCTTCTGATGTTCAACAGTCAAAAGAAATTGCCGACTTTATTTTAAAAGCACAAAAAGTTTTAACAAGTAAATTCATTTTTGTTTTATTTCAAGAATCATTGATCATGTTAAAATGTCGTTCTGTAAAGTTAAAACAAATAAGAATTACAAACAAAAGCACAAGGGCTCAAATTTTATTGATAAGATGGAGATCAGCCAAACGCGTGATTCCAAAGAATATTTACAAAGTTAGAAAATGGTAATTTACAGGGAAAAGGGCTACGTTGAAACATAACGACCACTATCCTTCTACCAACTTTGAATTCAGGACATCCTGAGCTTCTGCCGAAGATGACCTTGACTGGAGTTTTCTTCCGATGGATGGTGTAACTGCTGCTGCTGAGGGACTTGCCTCTGTTGAACATAGTTACTTGCCATTATCCCTAATTTTTGCCTGGATTGTACTTTGATGTTTCCAATCCACCGGGATGATTTTTTTTATTTTGTCTCTAACTTTTGCCTGGACCGCCCTTTCGGGTTTTCAATCCACCGAGACGTTTTTTTTTTTTTAGTTTTGGCGAAGTATTTCTTGACTATATCAACATTCATGGGGTAGGAAAATTCCTCTCCGTCCATGGTTGCAAGTTTCAAGGCACCGCCTGAGAAAGCTTTCGTGACCACATAAGGCCCATCATAATTCAGGGTCCATTTGCCCCGAGAGTCAGTGAGAAAAGATTGTATCTTCTTGAGCACAAGGTCTCCTTTCCTGAAGACGCGAGGTCGAACCTTTTTGTCGAACGCCTTCTTCATTCTCAGTTGATACAGCTGACCATGGCATAGTGCCGTGATTCGCTTCTCCTCGATCAGATTCAGTTCATCGTGTCGACTTTGACACCATTCAGCTTCTGTAAGCTTAGCTTCCATCAATACTCGGATTGACGGGACCTCTACTTCTATGGGGAGCACTGCTTCCATGCCATTTACTAGGGAGAAAGGGGTTGCCCCTGTGGAAGTGTGGATAGATGTGCGATAACCGTGAAGAGCAAAGGGTAGCATGTCGTGCCAATCTTTATAGGTTACAACCATCTTTTGAACGATCCTCTTGATGTTCTTGTTAGCCGCTTCTACCGCTCCGTTCATCTTGGGTCGGTAGGGAGATGAGTTATGGTGTTCGATCTTGAACTCTGCACACAACTCTTTCATCATCTTATTGTTCAAGTTAGATCCATTATCAGTAATGATCTGGCTTGGAACACCATAACGGCAGATGATACTGTTTTTGATAAATCGGACCACCACTTGTCGGGTTACATTAGCGTATGACGCTGCTTCGACCCACTTGGTGAAATAGTCAATGGCGACCAGGATGAACCGATGTCCGTTTGAAGCCTTGGGCTCAATCATGCCAATCATGTCGATTCCCCATATGGAAAAAGGCCACGGGGAAGAGAGAACTTTGAGATGCGTTGGCGGTACATGAATATTGTCGGAGTATATCTGACACTTGTGACACCTCCTCATGTACTTGTAGCAGTCGGATTCCATTGTCAACCAATAATACCCTGCTCGTAGAATTTTTCTCACCATTGTGTGTCCGTTGGCATGAGTTCCAAAGGATCCTTCATAAATTTCTTTCATAAGCATGTCTGCTTCTGGTCTGTCTATGCATCGGAGCAAGACCAAGTCGAAATTCCTCTTATAAAGAGTGTCACCACTCAGGAAGAAGCTTCCAGCCAATCTTCTGAGGGTTTTCCTGTCTTTTCTGAGTACCCCAGATGGGTACTCTTGTTTCTGAAGGAAGCATTTGATATCGTGATACCAAGGTTTGTCGTCTATGAGTGCTTCAATCGTGAAGACGTAAGCGGGCCGTTCAAGGCGCATTATGTCGATCTTAGGTAAGTCGTTCCATTGACCTACACTAATAATAGAAGAGAGAGTGGCTAAAGCATCAGCCATGTGATTCTCATTACGAGGGACGTGATGAAACTCGACTCTGTTAAAGAAGGGTAACAACCTTCTTGCATAGTCTTTGTAAGGAATCAGTCCTGATTGGTATGTGTTCCAATATCCTTTTATCTGATTGATAACCAAGGCTGAATCGCCGTATACGTCCAAGTTTTTGATCCTTAAATCAATCGCTTCTTTGAGACCCATGATACATGCTTCGTATTCGGCCTCGTTGTTTGTACATTTAAACGTAAGTCTGGCAGTGAAAGGAATGTGGGTACCCTGAGGGGTAACAACGATTGCCCCAATTCCGTTTCCATAATGATTAACTGCTCCGTCAAAGTTAAGTCCCCATTGGGAACCTGGTTCTGGCCCTTCACTGGGTAGCGGTTCGTCGCAGTCCTTCATTTTTAGATACATGACATCTTCGTCCGGGAATTCAAACCCGATTGATTCTTGATTGTCAATCGGTTGATGAGCCAAATGATCGGCTAAAATACTTCCTTTAACGGCTTTCTGAGCGTGGTACTCTATGTCATATTCTGATAACAACATCTGCCAACGGGCAATCCTTCCCGTAAGAGCAGGTTTTTCGAAAACGTACTTGATTGGATCCATTTCGGAGACCAACCAAGTAGTATGACGAATTATGTACTGGCGAAGATGTTTGGCTGCCCAAGCCAAAGCACAACAAGTTTTCTTGAGCATCGTGTACCGAGTTTCGTAGTTGGTGAATTTCTTGCTCAAATAGTAAATGGCAGACTCTTTCCGTTTAGTTTCGTCTTGTTGGCCAAGTACACATCCCATTGAGTCCTCTAGGACTGTGAGGTAAATGATCAGCGGTCTTCCTTCCACTGGAGGTGATAGAATCAGCGAATTCAACAGGTATTCCTTAATACTGTCGAAGGCGGTTTGGGAATCTTCTGACCAAATGCAATCCTGGTTCTTTTTGAGTAATTTGAAGATTGACGCGCAGGTCGCGGTCATGAGGAATATGAATCTGGAGATGTAGTTCAAACGTCCCAAGAATCCTCTGACTTGTTTTTCAGTTTTTGGAGAAGGCATTTCTCGAATGGCCTTGACCTTGTCAGGATCAACCTCGATTCCTTTCTGGCTGACGATGAACCCTAGTAGATTCCCTGAACGGACACCGAAGGTGCACTTGTTGGGATTCAAGCGGAGTTTGTACTTCCTCAAACGCTCGAATAGTTTTGACAGATGGGTCACATGCTCCTCCTCTGTCTTAGATTTTGCAATCATATCATCGACATATACCTCGATATCCTTATGTATCATGTCATGAAACAGAGTAGTCATGGCCCTTTGATAGGTTGCCCCAGCGTTCTTTAAGCCGAACGGCATCACCTTGTAACAAAAGGTACCCCATAGGGTAATGAACAAAGTTTTCTCCATGTCTTTCGGCGCCATTTTGATCTGGTTATAGCCCGAGAATCCATCCATGAAGGAGAAAATTTTGAACTTTGCTGTGCTGTCTACCAGCATGTCAATGTGTGGTAAAGGAAAGTCGTCCTTTGGACTTGCCTTGTTCAGATCCCTGTAATCGACACACATTCTGACCTTTCCGTCCTTTTTCGGAACAAGTACGATATTGGCTAACCATTGAGGATATACTGATGTGGCGAGGAAACCCGCGTCAATCTGTTTCTGTACCTCCTCTTTGATTTTGATGGCCATGTCCGGGTGAGTCCGTCTCAACCTTTGCTTTACTGGCGGACATTCTGATCTTAACGGTAAGTGATGTTCCACGACGCTGGTATCCAACCCTGGCATATCCTGATAGGACCAAGCGAATACATCGGGGAATTCTTTGAGAAGCTTTATCAAACTTTCTTTGGCAGTTGGACTGAGCAGTGCCCCAATCCTGATTTCTTTTCTCTCTTTTTCTGAACCCAAGTTTACCATTTCCAACGGCTCTTTGTGAGGTTCAATGGACCTTTCCTCTTGTTTGAGTAGTCGGGAGATCTCTTATGGAATTTCGTTGTCAACTTCTTCTTCAGCCCCAAATACCGGGAACTCAAAGTCGGGAGAAGGCATCGGATCGTATGTTTCAACGGGGTTTAAAACAAGCAATCTGCATGACGTGATGATTCGTGTTTAGAAGAGATAGAGAGAATGCAAAAGTGTGTGCAGTGTATTTTTTTATTACTGCTTATTTTTGTTATTGAATTGTTTTTTAGGATTACCATTTTCTGAAAAAAGCGAAAAGAGAAAACAATAATTAATGCGAAAATTATAGAACGACGTTATTTTATTAATGAACAAGTCGAATCTTGAAACTACAGCCCTATAAAACAAAACTCTTTCACTTTGGGCAAAGCGAAGAGGGAAATCTACAGAAAGCGAACCCTATCAAAACATCCGTTTCACCTGGGCAGGGTGAAAGGTTAAAGATGACAATTACTTTGACTGTTGAACGACCTTCGGAACATCGACAGCAACCCATTGGCGGCGAAATCCTTGGTGAATCACAAAGTCTGGTACCTTCCTTGATCTGTCTTTAGAAATGACGCTGATTTCTGGTGGAGCGGGATCATTGGAATCTGTCTCCCAGGCAGAATTGTCATAGGAGAATTGCTCTGTTACATTTTGAATAGCATTTGTGCTCTCAGCGGTATCTCCCCATCCAGTTGGCTGGATATCTTCGAGCCTGATACGAGAGCTTTCAGGAGCGGTGTACTTGACCATATAGTCGTATTTTCCACTTGGTTCTCCCAGAGTGTCCCACACTTCCTTGGAATTGGAGGGGTCATCCCTCTCGACGACGTTGACCTCGGGAAAGGCATAGTTGATGAATTCCAGTCCTGCAAACGTTGCAAATTCATCGTCATGTTGAGTAGTTTCTGAATGACCTGAGTGTTGATCCCATGACATGATGGGGACACAGGTATTCTGTTCAATGCTGATTTTCATTGCTCGGCTGACTCTGTTACCCCAAGTCTCCCGGATAAGGTTGCCACATCGGCAGGCCATCCATTGGGCCATAGTAGGTGTAGTCAAAATTGTCTTTCATCGGAGACTCTTCCTCTAATGAATTTGGCGGAGCACGACATCCTTCCGGATCACAATCCCCGTATATCATTTTGATGTCTGACCTGGGTATAAATCTCGGACTCTCTGTAGGAAAGCAAAAAGGAGTTTGCGTTTCGTCCTGAGACATATAACCGTCCTTGTTAAGATAGGACTTCCACTCTTCCTCTGTGTCGGAGGGATCTTCCTCATTGATAGCATGGACTGCTTGAGACACTGGGTGAAGGAAACCTCCACTGTGGAAGAAATTCTGAATGGGATAAAGACTTCTATCACTGGTAGCTGTCTATGTACAGGTTGCAAAAAAACCAAGACCCTTCTTTGTTTTATTATCAATAGGAATGACAAGCTGTCCCCATCCGGCTGTATCGGTACTCTCGAATGCTTTAATAGCATCTTTGTATGAGGAAATCGAGGTTCCTCCTTGGGATTGATCATCCTTGCCCATCGACAGCGCTTGGAACTGCGTCCCAATAACCTCCTCGGGTTCTACACAAGTATATGACGATAAGTTACTCACGAGCAAGGCCTGTTCTCCACAGACTGTGACAAGTTGATCGTTTTGAACGAACTTTAGCTTTTGATGGAGGGTCGAAGTGATCGCTCTAGCCTGATGTATCCAAGGTCTTCCTAATAAATAACTGTATGTTGCCCGGATGTCCATGACCTGGGAATGACTTGGAAAGTGTGAGGACCGATAGTTATGGGAAGATCAACTTCGCCGATAACTGTTTTTCTGGATCCGTCGAACGCTTTGACGACGACCTCGCTGGTTTTCATCGGAGGGCCTTTGAATGATAATTTCATCAAAGTGGAATTCGGCATAACATTCAGGGCTGACCCTGTGTCTACCAGTACGTTGGCTAAAGCATCGTCCTGGAAGTTAACTGTAATGTTGAGCGCCATGTTATGACGGCGACCCTCTTCGGGTAATTCCTCATCACTAAATCCCAAATTATTGCAGGAAGTGATGTTAGAGACAATGCTATCGAACTGTCTGATTGTTACATCCTGTTCCACAAAGGCTTGCTCCAAGACTTTCTGTAGAGCCTCCCTGTGGGCTTCTGAACTGAGTAACAGATAATACCGAGATCTTTGAAGGAGTCTGTAACAGTTGATCCACAATGTTATATTCACTCCTTTGGATGAGCTTTAGCATCTCATCATCATTTCTCGAAAGGTCGGGATTACTGGATTGACCGACTGATGGATCGGGAGCTTCTGTCTGAAGTTCCTTTTCTTTGTTAGGTTCCCCAACCCCTCGGTTGAAGATTCAACCACTCCGTGTTACTCGACTGATGTCTGCAATATTCACGACGGAGGGTAATGGACTTTCCTTTCCATTTTCAACTGTCGTTGCACCGTATTTGTAAGGGATATCCTTAGTTGATTCATACGATAGTGGTCCTGGTAGATAGATGACTATGGGAACCTTCTGATTTTTCTGACCATCATAAGTAATCTCGATCCGTTCCCGGTTGGGAACTCTCGATTCGTCAAGTAGAGGGATAATGGAAAAAACATCCCTGGTCTGGTGACGACTAGAGATTGTGACGACATCCTTGACTTGATCGGCAAGGTAGTTCGGCGTCCAGTTGATGGGTCCAGAACCCAGATATGGACGAATTTCTCCACGATCCACCTGACCCTGAAGAGCTGCTCTCACAAGGTAACACCCTTGGTTACTTTCCGAACAGACGCTACAATGGTCATAATTGTGTGGTGGCACCTGGCCACGCCCACTTTGAATACAATGTAACCTCACTAGGTTAGCTTCCACTGATCGGACATCCTGACTCTGACGACGAGTAGGATTCCTGTTACTGATACTAATTTGCTGAGCATCTTCATCCATATAGATTGGCATCCACCAGTGATTTAACAAGTGCTGAAGTGCCTCCTAGACAAGGGCACAATCTCGATCGTTTTCGCAACCCGCTTTACAGCTGTGATAATTATGTGACACCAGGAATCCGAGTCGGACCTGTTTAGCATGTAACTCTACTAGGTTGATATTCATCACGCGAATATCAAAGATCTAAACCATGTTGATCTGATAAGGGTTCCTATCATGGTAGTCTTGGATCCATCCAAGATCCATCTGACGCTGGAGGGCCTCTTGTATGAAAGAGCATCCCTGTTTATTTACCGAGCAAGTCAGACAGGAATTGTAATCGTGCTGCGGAAGATTATGATACTGGCTTTGCCTTGAGTGCATTGCCACCAAGTTGACATTCATTGCACAGATGTCGTGGTTTTGAATGACGTTAGAATTCGTGTAGGCCATGTTAACTTCACGAACTCGGTGCTCTTGGATCCATCTGAGATCCATCTGTTTCTGCAGAGCTGGTTGCACCACAGAACATCCTTGATTACTTTTAGAGAAGACATCACGTTGATGATAATTATGAGGTGGCACATGGCCATATCCACTCTGTCTACAATGCATCTTGACCAAATTGGTCTTCAATAAGAGTACATCGTGAATTTGATAGACATTGTTAGATTCTCTCTCAATTAGGTTGAATGCAGCTTTCTCATGTTGAGGCAGCGGGTTTGTGAGAACATTGGGATTCGTATCTTTGAAAGATAAGAGCCTTCTCCTAACAAGCTTTTGCACGTCGAATTTGAAACTGAGACAGTTCTCTATGTTATGCCCTGATCCTCCTTGATGATAAGGGCATGTCTGATCCACCTTAAACCAAAAAGCCGCATTTTTCGGTACTGTAAGAGGAGACTTAGTCTGAATATGCCCCTTAGCCAGTAGTAACGGAAATAGTTCTGCGTACAACATGGGTATAGGATCAAACCCTGATGGTCGTGTTGTACGGTTGTTGTTATATGGAGGACAAGCCTGCTGAAGAGGCTGTTGTGTCCTTTGCTGACTAGGTTGGCTCTACGCAACCTGAGGTTGATACGTAAGAATAGGCGCAGGGCTGATAGCAGGAGTTACAGCTGCTACTGGTTGATAACGTCGCCTTTGCTTTCCGAGAGAGATATTCCCAATATCCTACTCTTTTTTCTTAGGGAGAGCACTACCGTATCATTTTGTACTGCTCGATGATCCAGTGTCTTTTACCAAACGTCCTTCTCAGACGGCTTCCTTAAGACGAACTCCCATGCCCACCATCTCGGTGAAATCACTGGGTGCACTGGCAACCATTCTGTCATAGTAAAACGAGCTTAAGGTCTTTAAGAAGATCTTTGTCATCTCTTTTTCCTCAAGAGGTGGACAAATTTGAGCGGCAATTTCACGCCACCTTTGAGCATACTCCTTAAAGGTTTCCTTGTCCTTTTGCGACATTGATTTGAGTTGATCTCTGTCTGGTGCCATGTCCAAATTATATTTGTATTGTTGGACGAAGGCAGTACCAAGATCTCTGAATGTGCTAATCGTAGCACGGTTTAAACCCATGTACCATTTTAATGCGGCACCGGTTAAACTATCATGAAAGTAGTGAATCAGCAGGTCCTGATTCTCAGTCTGAGCTGACATTCGCCGAGCGTACATCACCAGATGGCTTTGAGGGCAAGAGTTACCCTTGTACTTTTCAAAGTCGGGAACTTGAAATTTGTGCGGAACTTTCACATTGGGGACCATACAAAGGTCTGCGGCGTCCTTTCCAAATAAATCCTGACCGCGAATGGCTTGCAGCTCCTTCTGCATTTCCAGGAACTGTTCCTGGAATTCATCCATTCTGTCAAACATAGTTTCCTTCTTACTAGAAGGTATCGGTGGAATCTGTCCTTCCGGGACAGTGTGCACCACAGGGGGTGGTACCGTGACTACGACAGCGAATCTTGGCATTTCCCGAAGTTTGTAACCTTCAAGAGTCTTCAGTATACCCCTGGCATCTTCGCTTTCCCGAAGTTTGTAACCTTCAGGCCCAGCGGCTTCTGTTATGATTCCCTGATCTTCAGTGATCGGCGGAACATATCCTTCCGGGATATAGTTAACAGGCATGCCCCAAGGACGATCTTTTGGCATTTGATACCTAGGATCAGACTTCTCCACTATGGGCGTTGAGGTGATCTCTGAGATCACAGTCCTTTGTAGCTGAGCTTCTTCCATGGCTTGCATGTCGTTATGAAGCTTTCTCATATCCTCTCTCAGAGCGTCGATCTCTTCTTTCAACTCTCTATTTTCTTCCTCAAGATCATCTATATTTTTTTGACGATTAGCCCGAGTATTGTACGAATGAGACAGTTTGACTCTAAAATCGAGACACAAATGTGAGATTCGTAGGTAAGAAGAATACGCGATGTGAGAATGATGAATGCAATGATTATATTAATTATTTTTTGGTTTAATCAAAATAAACTTCGACAATTAGATTGCAAATATCAAACAGTGGGGAAACCCCTTTTTATTGAATTCAAAGGATTACAGAAATGAAATACAGTAGATTACAAGGTGCGGAAATAGAAACCTAAGCTAATGGGTCCCGAGTCCTCTCTGAAGAGAAACCGGGTGCTGATTCTGGTATCTTCCTTTTCTTTGACCGGGGCTCTTGGGCCGTTGCCGGGTTGTCATTCCTTTGCCAAGTGAAAGAAGCGAGCAAATTCCTTTGGTCATCTTGATTCTCTACAGCATGTTGCTCCAAAATTTCAATCAGAGCATCCTTATCTTTCAGTAGTTGCTGTATTTTGATGCACTCTACGTTGAGGGTGCGGTACTTGTTCTTCCATGACCTTATCTCCTTTTGAACTTTGTTGAGAGTAACGTGAAGCTTTTCAGTTTCCGTCATGAAGTACATGACAGATTCCCTCGGCGGAAGAATTTCGTGACGCGGATAAGGCATTTTTAGCTTGAGAGCTCTAGTTTGTACCCAGTGGAGATAAGGCTCCACCGAGACACAGTCCGGTTTTCCCAGAGACTCTCGTCCTTTCTTATGAACATGTTTCCAAGCGTGCACTATTTCCGTCTTTAGTGCTCTGTCATTTTCTCCTTCCTTGAAGAAAAGACCTTCCAGATGAGCATTCCGTGGGACGTGCCTCATCGGGTATCCAAATTGACAACGAATGAGAACTGGATGATAATTGATTCCTCCCTTAGTTCCTATAAGGGGTACGTTGGGGAAGTTTCCACAACGGTCAATGATCCTGATTCCGTCATAAATCCTATTACACCAATCAATGTCAGAGTTGGTGAGAGACATGATTTTCTGCGACCAACGTAAGACACTCTTATGATCCCAGAAAGCAGCAGACTTAGGTAAATAGGAGATAAACCATTTGTAAAGCATAGGTACACAGCACGTGATCTCCCCTCCACTGTACAAATTCCCTAAGTGTACATAATGATACGCATCTGCGAGCAAAGTCGGCACAGGGTTTCAAATGAGAAAAACTTTAATAGCGTTGATATCGACGAAATTATTAATGTTGGGCAACAAAAATAATCCGTAGGTGAGTAAAACAAAGATGCTTTCAAAAGCAGTTACGTTCCCGATACTGGCGAAGTACAGGGCTATCTTTGTCAAGAACTGGGCTGGCAAACCTTGTATGCCACCCTTGGTAGTCATGTGAGTCCTGACCTTAGACTCGTCCAAATGAATTGCTCTTGCAATGGTCTGATTCTTTGGAATTTCTTCCAGTCCAGAAAATGGAGCTTGATCTGTAATGTGTAGACCGATCAGATGAGAATACTCCTCAAGCGTTGGTGCTACCTGGTAATCCGGGAATGTGAAACAGTGATAAACCGGATCGTAGAACTGAATGAGCGCATCCATGATTCCCTCAATCACATGGACTCTTAGCAGAGATAGCAGACCTCTGTATTTGGCTCTGAAAGCCTCTTGGTTTGTGATCATTCTTGCCAAACCTCTTAAATCCTCTAGTTTTGGAACCTTGAAGGTGTACGTATGAGTTCTCCTTCTACCGAAATCCATTAGCACAATCCTTTTCTCTGATATTTCCAATCACAGTTTTAGTTTAATTTGAAAAACAGAGAGACTAGAAGAGAAAATTTGAATGTTTTAATGTTTTTTAAATGAATACATGAATGCAGCACACAAAAACATAGAAAAAACATGGGGTCAAAGGGTCGTTGTCATGAAGTCAAGGCTCTACCCATCCCAAAGGTTTATACTAGGGTGATTTTTGTACCTGTACTCATTATCATCAGCTCCTCCCAGGAAAGCAAAACAACAAGCGGATCGCCAGCGAGTTGTAGAGCAATCTTAGAGTAAGTGCCATTCACCGAGAATAGATCACCAGCCTCAAATGAGGGTAGTATCGCGTGACAACTATTTCCGATAGTTTCCGCACTACAAAAGGGTTTGGCTCCTCAGCTTCTCAGACATCGCAACTGACCCATTGTCTAGGTGAGAGAATGGTTACGTTAGGATGCCTCCACTGAGGTTGATGGTCGACCTCGTCGCCATCACTTATCTTAAGTGTATACTCAATCTTTCCACATGCAGCATCACACGCATTCCCATTAGCAGAAAAATAAACACATATATCAATTAGGAAAAGCAGTATATATATTTGTCCTAATCATCCTAGACCTTTAAAGCTATGAATCCTATGTTCCTGACAGAAAATGGGTTCCCCGGCGGAAGCCCCAATCTGTGGTTTCGACATAAGAGATGAAAAGAAAGAAGAAAAACAGAGAGTAGGCCCCACGGTGGGCGGCACTTTTCTGTAGCGAGCAATTTTGGACGCGGTTCTTAGGCGCTGTCGCTCTTTTGGGTTTGTTTACTACATGTCGATTCATTTTTTATCCTATTAAAGCTGATGAAGGAAGGGAAATAGATGTCTCTAATTAACCCAGCTTGCATACTGAGTTTAAACAGCGGTCTGTTAGGTTACAGATGCGATCAATGTGGTGGGGCCTCTCTTGTGTTATTTTGACAGAATGATAGGTTTCTGGCGTGGAACAAGGATTAGGATGTTAGGACTGATGCTTTTTGATAGATATGTGAGAGTATGAGATTTAGGGTTTTTGATTAGTGTGCTCGCTAAGATCTTTTCTTTCAATCTTATGCCTACGTATTCCCGTTTACCGAAACAGGGAAATCAGAGCGTTCATAGTTCCTCCTATTCTATGGGAGGAAATGGTTGTTTTGGTGTCTTGTTCAAAGCCCAAGACGTGAAGCGAAAGGTGGTTTATATCTTGTTCGAAGCCCAAGATGTGAAGCTGAAGGGTCTATTTGTATCTTGTTCGAAGCCTAAGATGTGAAGCTAAAAAGGTGTTGTCTTCAGAGAGAATTTGTCATCTCTAAAGAGGGGGTTGTATGTCACAATTGTTTATAAAGGAGAATTACTTTAACCGGGATTTGTGAATCCGGCAATGCCATAATTTCCTTTACAGGGGATTTCCAACCTGAAGGAGAAGACTTTAACTCAGTGTAGAGCAATGCTATCTTTCCTTAGGAATTTCTCATGCTAAAAGAGGGACAGTGGAATAGATGTAGATGATCCAGAGGCTTGCTGCTTACAGCGATTAGATGAAGGGGGAGGAGTTGTTGATGTTTGTGTACTGTGAACGAGGCACAACCTTGATGCTAAAAGGTTGATTGGATCAACCAGTGGTTTTCTTATATAAATCCTAAGAGGAGGCTATCATTCCCAATAAGAGGGTGTTTTTGTGTCTCGTACAAAGCCCGAGAGAGAGGCTAAAAGGGAAGTGACTCGACAAGAGAGTCCTCTACGGTATCTCGTAGGAAGCCCGAGATGGAGGCTAAAAGGTTTGTTTGGCCCAATAAGAACCTTTTTCTATCTCGTATAAAGCCCGAGATGGAGGCGGAAGGGTGATTTACTCAACGAATGAGTCTCTTATGTGTCTCGTACAAAGCCCGAGAGAGAGGCTAAACGTTGTTTGACTCCGCTGGGGAGAATCATTGTACAAAGCCCAAGAGGAGGCTATGGTGACTGTTTCAGTTGAGTGACAGGTCTAGTATGCTGATTTAAAGAGAGAATCAGTTCTTATATGAGTAATGTTTGTACTCAGGGATTAGATTCGAGGATCAGGGATATTTCCTGTTCTTTAAGGAAGTGGGAAATCCGAAGGGTATTGAGACTGTCCGAGTCTACGGGTTTCCTTCCTATTTTAACGAAGGGGTCACTTGAGAATGTCTTTGAGACTCAAGGAAATTAGACTGTCCAAGTCTAGAGTTTCATCTTTTGTACTATGCTTAGAGAAACAGTAGTAGACTCTTTGAAAGGATTGTTCTATACAGATGACTAAGTTCTATTCCTATACCTCTAGGAGGTCGTCGGGACAATTTGTACGAAGCCCAAGAGGAGGCTGGAAGCTTTTAAGAAGCCGACGGGTCCTTGTACGAAGCCCAAGAGGAGGCTATCATTCCCGGAGGAAGAGATCATTATACGAAACCTAAGAGGAGGCTGTGAATACTTCTAAGAAGCCGGCGGGTCCTTGTACTAAGCCCAAGAGGAGGCGGGGATGCTTTTAGGAAGCCTGTGGGTCCTTGTACGATGCCCAAGAGGAGGCCGATGCTTTTAAGAAGCCCGTGGGTCCCCAAACCCCGAAAAGTTCAAGACAGGTTATTCACGAGGAATAGATCAAGCCAGGAAAGTTTGAGAATTTGGAAGAAACTCAAAGATGCCATTCACGGAGAATACATTCATCTCTGGGAGTAGAATTTCTTGACAATTCCTAATGAGGACAACGCGAAGAGAAGACTGTATCTGGTGATCCTATTGGGGATCTAGTTGTCTATTTAAACGAAACGGCTTTTACCTAGTACTAGACGTAGTTGCCGGGGAAACTCTGAATATCTATATTATTATTACACAGTTGATATGAGTTTATGAAAGAAGACTTACTGCGAAACAGCCCCACAATACAGTTATATGTATATGAAAGCAGTAAATGAAAGCATATAAACACTTACTCGGTTGTAGAGCTTCCATGCTGTTTGGTTAGTTGTTCAACAAAGAAAGATTGAAAACAACAGTATATTTCAAAATCAAACGAGAAAGTGCTTTGAAAAAGAAAGATTTGGGGCTTACAACTCAAGGAGAGGCCCAGGTTTTTATCAGTGATTGCACTGTTTGATTTTGTACAGAGGGACTTATACAAGTGACTGAGGCCCAAAAAATTGTTTTCTGTACAAAGGGATGGGTCTTACACTCTCTCAAGAGGCCCAAAAAATGTTTAAAGAAAACGAGTGGGGCTTATAACACGAGGGTAGGCCCAGATGATTTTTCGTTTAAAATGGCGATCACGCCGAGATTTTCTTTTAACGCAAATGGGCTTATACAATATCTGAGGCCCAAAGTGGTTTTGGTTAAAAGGGGATTGGGTCTTACACTCTATTAGAGGCCCAAAAGTTTTGAATGGGTCTTATAGCTCAAGGAGAGACCCAGATGGTTTATTTTTAAACTGGCGACGATCGTGCCGAATTTAAAAATGTACAAAGGGACTTATACAATAAGTGAGGCCCAAATTATTTCTGTACAAGTGGGTTGGGTCTTACACTCTAATAGAGACCCAAAAAGTGTTTGAAAATGATTTGTGAGGGTTGAATTAATCAAAAACCCTAATTTATTTCCAAAATGTATTTTAATTGAATAAAAATTCAATTAAAATGATAAAAAATTGTTTAACATGTGGGAAACAAATTATGATCTTGGATTAATGCTTCAAAAATCAATTATTAACCTACAAAATAATTAGAAGTCATTAATCTTTTCAAAATCAAGAGGGAAAAAATATTTTAAATGTCAAAAACAATTAAAATATTAATTCTTTGTAAAAATATCAATTATATGAAATAAATAATATTTTTGGGATTTTTTGAGAAAATAAAATATTTCAACATTTTTGTGAATTATTAAAAAAAGAATCAACTCAAAATCATTTAAACTCAAAGAGAAATTAATTTTTGAATCAATTAAATAAAAATCATAAAATTCAAATATTCAAATGTTGGAAAATGGCGCCAAGAACACACCAAGAACACACGCGTGTTCTGGGTTTGGCTGATTTGCATTTTCTCTTCAATCTCATTGAATACTTAATCATATCATGCAATCCACATACCAATCAACTCGTTTCAACCTCACGATCATGTCTATGACAATTAATTTCATTTAAATTAAACATAAAACAAGAAAACATGAACAATCCTCAAGAACCCTAGATTCTGCATGAAGTCTGGGATTTTTGATACACTATTCAAACAATGCAATTAATTGAGGGGAAACATTCCATGCATGATTATGAACATATGGCCAAATTATTGTGCAGCAAAAATTGCATGGATCATAGAGTTTGAAGAGCTCATGCTTACCTCTTCCAGCTAGTGATCGTGATTTGTGTTGGAGGTGTTACAACTAGGTTCCAATGATCTGGATAGCTTCCCTAGGTGCCATGGAGTGTGTACGAATGCTTGGAATGGATTAAAATGATCTGGAACTTGAGATGGTACCCCAACTGCAAATCTGTCAAGAACTTGAGCAACTGCCTGGTGATTTTGTGATTTTGATGTTCCAGATGTTATGTGAGTGTTTGGATCACTTCTATATGATGTATGTGAGGTGTGTGTGTGATTGGTTTGATTGGAAAAGCTCTCAAACTCAAAACCCAATAGTGACTTGCCTTAGAAGGCAAAATTGGAGTGACAGAAGAGATTTTGAGGAAAGCATCTGTTTGATGGCTTTGGTGTACTCAAACTGATCATAATTGAGCTCTATTTATATTAGAGCAAGTTTGTTTTGCAAGGAATAGTGAATGGCAACTGCTGAGTAGGTTTGGCCAATGTTGGCAAATGAAAATCCAAGTCTCCTCTAGCCATTGACTAGAGGTTAGGGCACAGGCTGCTGGTTCCCTTGGTCTTGGATAAGTCTTGACTGAATTCAGTTGAGAATGGCTCAGTCCATGCCACCTTGATACTTCCATTGAATGCTCCAATCCAAAATTGGAGTCTTGTCCCTATTTTGGCAATTCTAGGTTCAACATGCTATTTCTTGTTCCAAAGACTTTGGAGGCTTGGATCAATTATTGTCCCCTTTAGATTCAATCCTCAGAGGTGTCCAAGTGGATAGGAGCATTTGGATTTGGCTGATTTTGGCAAATCAACCAAAAGTGCAAAAATCTGCCTTGCCTTGGCAGATTTCAGCAAGGCATCTTGCCATTGTCATATCTCATAGCTCAAATTGAATTTGGTAATGTTATTGGCCATTTTGGAAAGCCCTTTCATGATACAACAACTGTTTGAACATGTTTGGTTTTGATCTCTTTTGAATCCAAGTGAAAAATCCCCCTACATTTGGAAAAAAGTAAAGGCAGATTCTGACTTAGTGAAATTTTCACTAAGTGTTGGAACAAAGTGACTTTTCTTGATTTTGATCACTCCATAACTCAAAATCCATGAGGAATTTGGACATAGGTCAGTATGAAGCTTTTGTAGAGGGAAATGTGATCTACAAATAAAGCTTTGAATGGGGAACAATTGCCTTGTGGTTTAGAAGTTATGGTCCTCCAAAGTTGGCACATTAGTGTCACTTTTTCCATACCTTAGAAATTTTTCTAAGTTTTTATAGTTACCCCTTTTACAAGTTATCCCACTTTCTTTGATTTTTCTTGATGAATGATGATTTAAATCATACATTAACATCATTTTAGGGTTAAAAATCCATTTTGGTGAAAAATCTCAAAAAGTCAAAGTTGACTTTTGTGCACAGTTGACTTTTTATCAGATGAATTCCAAACTGTGCAATTCTTCAGGAAATCATATCCTTGACTTAAATCAAACTTGATGGACATGTTCCATGGGTGTCATAGGGTATATTGGATCATGTCCTAGGGTTTGGGAGCATGTCCTGGTCAAAAGTCAAAGTTACAGTTGACTTTCCTCGCGAAACCCTAATTGTGGTGCAGATGAACTTGAGACTTGTTGCTCAAGCTTCTTGGATTAATCCATTGTTGCAAATGGATCAATATAGTATATTAAAGCCCCCTAAATCATGTCTTTAGGTCTTGGTTCATGATTTGTCCCAAAAGTCAACTTAGGGGTGAATTAGGTCAAGAAACCCTAATTCCTGATTTTTGATGAATGCATCCCCTGAGGCAAAATTGACTTGATGATTGGGCCCATGAGGTTCCATGGAGTATATTATGTTATGTTTTGGATCTTTGGCTCATGCCCAGAGGAAATTTTCCACCTGGAGGCCCTGGTCGACCAAAACCCTAATTTGGTGACACTGTCGATCTTGAGACTTGATCCACCTAGAAGGGAGCAGCCTTGTGCTTAATCCTTGAAGTGGGAGTCCTTTTGATCCATTGTAGATGTTTGAGAATGTAGACAAGTTAAAGATCATGGCATTCCTTGATTGATCCTTTGTCTAAGGCTCTGAGAGGGCTTAAAACCCTAATTTTGATTGTAGTGAATGCTCACCCATCTTTGGGGAGACTAATGAGGCAAGATCGCTCCCCCATATTGTGATGATGATTTGCACAATTATGAGAAATCTTAGTGGTCAAAATTTGGGGTATGACAAACCCCTGGCGAACCAAGGCAGCAACCACCAGACCCAAAAACACACAAAGTTCGCTAGGCGAACGACTCAGCGAACCTTCGCTGACCTTCGCTAAGTGGTTCGCCTAGCGAACCCGCGAAAATTCATTCGCTACCACCTTCGCTCTAGGTTTGCTAGGAGAACCTGCGAAAACTCAGAATTCTTCAGCGCTGTTAAAAACCCAAAATCCATATTTTTCCAACCAAACCATTTCCAAATCACCATATATCAATTAGAACCCAATACAATCATGGCAACAAGTATTCTACCACGTTTACGTCGATTTCCAACCGCGAAAGTATCGATTTCTCACAAAATTCTCATTTTCAACCTAGAACTCAAAACTATGGAAACACAAAGAACATACAAGAAAACACATACATAATCATACACAAACATAGTATAATCGAGTTTCACACTCTTACCCGATTTAATCGCGTGTAGAAAAGTCGGGAGATCGATTTCTTCTTTCTCAAGTTTTTCCTCTCTTCTTCTTTCCCTCTACTTTTCTTCTTCTCTTTTTCTTTCTCTTTCTCTTTTCTCTCTTTCTATTCTATCATATTCCAACTTAACCAAATAAACCAAAATGCCCAAAATACTCCCACACTCAATTATCTCGCAAACGCTCCCAAAACGCGATAAAATATAATCACAATGAAAAATAACATATTTTCACCTAAAAGTTAGAAATAAAATAATATAATAATAAAATACTCAAAACGACTTAATTAAATAAAACGAAAAAACTGACAAAACTGACCGGACTGACCGGGGCGTTACAATACGTGCAAAGGTGGCATGAATTGGCGGCTAGAGTACAGCCACCAATGCTGGAGAAAGAGATGTTGGATATGTTTATGGACACACTGCCTAAGCACTATTATGAAAAGCTATTGCCTTGTTCACTAGGCAAGTTTGCAGATGTGATTGCGATCGGACAGAAGGTAGAGGTTGGAATTAAGGCTGGAAAAGTTTCTAGTGGTGACGGATCGTCCTCCGGGCATGGAAAGAAGCCATTTGATGGTTATAAGAAGAAAAGAGAGGCCAATGCTGTATCATCTTACAAGGGAAAAGGGAAACAGCGCCAGAGCAATAATCAACAAGTAGCATCGGTAACTATCCCAACAACGTTACCTCCATCACAGCAACAAAGGAATAATGCTAATCAGAACAGGCAGCAGGGCCAGTATCAGAATAGACAAAGAAATACAGAGAGGCATTTTGAGCAACCACCGATGTCGTATGCATAGTTGTTGCAACATTTGCTGCAGTACCCTGGCTCCACAAACAGGGGAACTCCCACGAGGCCACGATGCTAACACACACTGCGATTTTCACTCTGGTGCTCCGGGGCACACTGTGGAGAAATGTAGGGCGTTTCATCACAAGGTGTAAGACCTTGTAGACTCTAAGGCTATCAATTTCTCGAATGCTAGGCCCAATGTTATTCAAAACCCGATGCCTGATCACAATGGGCTAAGGGTGAATGCGATAATTGAGGAATTGAATTTGATCATGGATGTTGAGGAGCTGAAGACTCCGCTGGCTGTGGTTAAAAACAGGTTATTGAAGGGTGACGTCTATCCGGGTTGTGATGAGAACTGTTCAGATTGTTTGACGAAGGATAATGGTTGTGATTCGTTGAAGATGGGTATCCAATATCTGATTAATGAGGGCTGTTTACAGTTTGATCAGTGCATTCGACAAGAAGAGATTGTTAGTGAGAAGGTTGCTACTATCACCATTCCGTTTAAAATAATTACTATTTCAGGTCCGGCAAGACCACCTCCTGTTGTTATCACAAGGGCTGGACCCATTCCGTATGAAAGTACTAAGGCTATTCCTGGGAATTATGGCGCCGATGTGTTTGTCAATGGACAAAAGCAGGAATTAATGGCTACTTCATCAGTGATTTCTAATCCTGAGGTTAAGGTTGAAGCTGATGCTATAACGAGAAGTGGTAGAGTGCTTACTCCTGTTAATGATCAACCCAGTACTTCTAGGCAAGATAAGGGAAAACAGGTAATGGATGGTTCTGTTCAGCCTCCAGTGATTATTGATTCTACGGTAAAGCCGGCTGGTGATGCTTTTTCTGAAAATGTCGAGGAGTTTATGAGGCTCATCCAAAAAAGTGATTACAAAATTGTGGACCAACTACATCAGACCCCGTCCAAGATTTCCATTATGTCATTGTTGTTGTGTTTTGAAGCTCGTAGGAATGCGCTTCTGAAGGTCTTGAATGCGACCTATGTTCCTCAAGAGATTTCTGTTAACCAGCTGGAAGGGGTTGTGGTGCACGTGAATGCGGGTAATGGCTTAGGCTTTACAGATCTTGATTTGACTCCCGCTGGGAGGAATCATAATAATTCCCTGCATATTTCGATTGAGTGCTGTGGTTCACTGAGGTCACATGTGTTGGTTGATACTGGATCATCGTTGAATGCATTGCCAAAGAAAGCATTAATAAAGTTAGATACCAGGGGACTTATTTGTACACCAAGCGACTTGGTGGTGCGAGCTTTTGATGGCTCGAAGAAATCTATCTTTGGTGAGATTGTGCTTCCGATCAAGGTTGGGCCGAAAATCTTTGATGCAACATTTTATATAATGGATATTCAGCCAACATACAGCTGTCTATTGGGTCGTCCTTGGATCCATGGTGCAGGCGCTGTAACCTCCACTTTGTATCAAAAGCTGAAATACATGGTAGATGGTCACGTAGTGAGAGTGTGCGGAGAGGAGGACATAATGATTAGTCAGCTGTCAACCTTTAAATACGTGGAAGTGGATGGTGAAATCCATGAGACGCTGTGCCAGGGGTTTTAAAAGGTAAAGGTGTCTGAAGAGGTTATTCAGTTTGAGGATCAGTCCAAGACCACAGAGCAGCCTGCAGTGGCAGATCAACCTGAGGTTTCTATGTCTTCGTTTAAAGACGCCAAGGCTATAGTTGAAGCTGGTAGCTGACAGAGGTGGGGCCAAGTGATTAAAGTTCAGCCAAAAGGGAATACCTATGGATTGGGATACAAGCCACCCAGGAGAGCCAGGGATCCTCCCAAATCTTATGGCCCAGTCCATTTCACCAGTGCCGGTGTTTTCTTCGACAGAGTTAATGCCATTGAGGAAGAAGGAGACAATGATTGTGATTTAGATAGCTGGATCCGCCCTTGCGTCCCGGGAGAAAGTCTGTGCTACTGGTCTTCCAAGAAAGTCATTCAAGTGACTAGTTTCGAGTAATTGCTTTGTTTTCCTATTATGTTAATCCTGCGTTCTGCCCAAGACGTAGTGATTTTATTTGTAGGGCTTTTAACTGTTGCATGTTTTGCTTTATCATCAATAAAGGACTTTTCACACTCAAATATTTTGATCTCTGTCTTTCTGTTTTGTTTTTATGCATTAAAAACCCACATCAGAATGGCAATGTGTTTCTTTTGTTGCATACATAATAAACATACCTCATCAATCATGCATGTCTCTTTGTTCAGATGACACCGATCATGACTCAGCTATAGCTCGGTATGACTTTGACAATCGAATCTATCAGGCTGAAGAAGAGACCGACGAATATTGTGAACTTCCCGAAGAGTTGGCCAGATTGTTGAAGCAAGAGGAGAAGGTCATCCTACCTCATCAGGAGGAAATTGAGATTGTGAATCTGGGAACCGAGGACGCCAGAAAGGAAGTAAGGATAGGGGCTGCATTGGAAGACAGTGTCAAGGGAAGATTGATTGAAATGCTCTGTGAGTATGTGGACATCTTCGCCTGGTCTTACCAAGACATGCCTGGGCTCGATATTGATATTGTTGTACACCAGCTTCCACTTAAAGAAGGTTGTTCTCTGGTCAAACAAAAGTTGAGAAGAACTAAACCGGAGATGTCTGTCAAAATCAAGGAAGAGGTTCAGAAACAGCTAGATGTCGGTTTCCTTGCCGTAAAAAATTATCCTCCATGGGTTGCTAACATCGTGCCTGTACCTAAGAAGGACGGGAAGGTCAGGATGTGTGTTGATTACAGGGATTTGAACAGAGCAAGCCCAAAGGACGATTTCCCGCTCCCTCACATTGACGTGTTAGTTGACAATACTGCTCAGTATTCAGTGTTTTCCTTCATGGATGGCTTATCTGGGTATAACCAAATCAAGATGGCCCCAGAGGACATGGAGAAAACAACATTCATAACACCTTGGGGAACTTTTTGCTACAAAGTGATGCCCTTTGGATTGAAAAATGCAGGGGCAACTTACCAGCGGGCGATGGTGACTCTCTTTCATGATATGATTCACAAAGAGATTGAGGTCTATGTTGATGACATGATTGCGAAGTCACAGACGGAGGAAGAACATCTGGGGAATCTTCAAAAGCTATTTGAAAGATTGAGAAAATTCAGACTGAGGTTGAATCCAGACAAATGCACCTTCGGGGTGAGATCATGAAAATTGCTGGGGTTTATTGTTAGTGAAAAAGGTATCGAGGTTGATCCTGCGAAGGTAAAAGCCATACAAGAAATGCCTGTGCCGAAAACAGAAAAAGAGGTTTGTGGTTTCTTGGGGAGGTTGAACTACATTGCTAGGTTTATCTCGTATCTCACAGCTATAGCGAGCGATATTGGACGCGGTTCTTAAGCGCTGGTCGCTCTCTGCGGTTTGAGCTTAAAACTACAGGTCGATTCATTTTTTATCCTATTGTGAGCTGAATAAGGAAGGGAAATAGATGTCTCCAATTAACCCTGCTTTGCATACCGAGTTTAAACAGCGGTCTGTTAGGTTACGGATGCTATCAATGTGGGGGGCCTTTGTACTGGTTATTTGTATTTTCGCCAATACGATTTTCTTTCTTTTTTACCTGGGCAGAAGGTTTCTGGCGGGGAACAAGGATTGGGATGTTAGGACTGATGCTTTTGAATTACTACTTTTAATTGATGGAGATATGGGATTTGGGTTTTTTGTTGATTGCGCTCGCTAAGATATTTTCTTTCGATCTTATGCCTAAGTATTCCCGTTTACCGAAACAGGGAAATCAGAGCGTTCGTAGTTCCTCCTATTCTATGGGAGGAAATGGGTGTTTTTGGTGTCTTGTTTAAAGCCCAAGACGTGAAGCGAAAGGTGGTTTGTATCTTGTTCAAAGCCCAAGATGTGAAGCTGAAAGGTCTATTTGTGTCTTGTTCAAAGCCCAAGACGTGAAGCTGAAAGACCTCGACTTTAGAGAGAATTTGTCATCTCTAAAGAGGGGGAAGGAGAATTACTTTAACTGGGATACGCGGATCCATGCAATGCCATAATTTCTGAAAAAAGGGTTTTGACCTGAAGGAGAAGACTTTAACTCAGTATAGAGCAATGCCATCTTTCCTTAGGAATTTCTCATGCTAAAAGAGGGACAGTGGCATGGATATAGATGATCCAGAGGCTTGCCGCTTACAGCGATTAGATGAAGGGAAAGAGTTGTTGATGTTTGTGTACTCTGAACGAGGCACAGCTTTGATGCTAAAAGGTTGATTGGATCAACCAGTGGTTTTCTTATACAAAGCCTAAGAGGAGGCTAATTTCCGCTAGGAAAATCATTATACAAAGCCTAAGAGGAGGCTATTTTGTGTCTCGTACAAAGCCCGAGAGGGAGGCTAAAAGTTTTTGATCCGACGATAGAGTCTTTGTGTCTCGTACGAAGCCCGAGATAGAGGCTATTGTTTGTTTGACTCTACGAGGGAGTCTTTGTGTCTCGTACGAAGCCCGATATAGAGGCTAAAAGTTTGACTCAACAAGAGAGTCTTTGATACTCAACAAGAGAGTGTTTTTGTTTCTCGTACGAAGCCCGAGATGGAGGCTAAAGGTTTGTTTCAGTTGAGTGACAGATCCAGTATACTGATTTTAAAAGAGAAAATCAGTTCTTATATGAGCAACACTGTACTCAGGGATTTGATTTGAGGATCAGGGATATTTCCTTCTCTTTGAGGAAACGGGAAATCCAAAGGGTATTGAGACTGTCCGAGTCTGCGGGTTTCCTTCCTATTTAACGAAGGGGGTCACTTGAGAATGTCTTTGAGACTCAAGGAAGTTAGACTGTCCAAGTCTAGAGTTTTTTTCCTTTTGTACTATGCTTTGAGAAACAGTAGTAGACTCTATGAAAGGACTGTTCTATGAGGATGACTAGGTTCTGTTCCTATACCTCTAGGAGGTCGTCGGGACAATTTGTATGAAGCCCAAGAGGAGGCTGGAAACTTTTAAGAAGCCGACGGGTCCTTGTACGAAGCCCAAGAGGAGGCTATCATTCCCGAAGGAAGAGATCATTATACGAAGCCTAAGAGGAGGCTGTGAATACTTCTAAGAAGCCGTAGGGTCCTTGAATAATGCCCAAGAGGAGGCCGATGCTTTTAAGAAGCCCGTGGGTCTATCATCTCTTTTCCATTAGGAGAGATAACTCTTTTAAAGATAAAAACCACTGGTAAACGTGCGAGGTTTACTATCCAGCGACTTTTAGCTTTTGAAGAGGGTTCCTTAGTTAAGGTCCAAGATTATGACCGTAGTGGGTACCCAAACCCCGAGACATTCAAGGCAAGCTATCCACAAGGAATAGATCAAGTCAGGAAAGTTCAAGAATTTGGAAGAAACTCAAAGATACCATTCACGGAGAATACATTCATCTTGGGGAGTAGAGCTTCTTGACGATTCCTAAGGAGGACAGCCGAAGAGAAGACTGTATCTAGTGCTCCTATTGGGGATCTACGCGTCTATTTCTACGAATAAATGAAACGGAGTCACCTAGTTCTAGACGTAGTTGTTGGGGAAACTCGAAATATCTATACCATTATTACACAGTAGATATGAGTTTATGAAAGGAGACTTACAGTGAGCAGCCCCACAATACAGTTTATAATATGAAAGCAGTAAATGAAAGCGATAACCACTTACTCGGTTGTAGTGCTTCCATACTGTTTGGTTAGTTGTTCAACAAAGAAAGATTGAAAACAACAGTATATTCAAAATCAAAGGAGAAAGTGCTTTGAAAAAGAAAGATTTGGGGCTTACAGCTCAAGGAGAGGCCCAGGGTTTTATCAGTGAGCACACTGTTTGACTTTGTACAGCGGGACTTATACAAGTGACTGGGGCCCAAAAAGGTTTTCTGTACAAAGGGATGGGTCTAACACTCTCTCAAGAGGCCCAAAAAAGGTTTAAAGAAAAAAGAGTGGGGCTTATAACACGAGGGTAGGCCCAAATGATTTTTTCGTTTAAAAATGGCGATCGCGCCGAGGTTTTCTTTTAACGCAGAGGGACTTATGCAATAAGTGAGGCCCAAAATGTTTTGGTTAAAAGGGGGATTGGGTCGTACACTCTAATAGAGGCCCAAAGTGTTTTGAATGGGTCTTATAGCTCAAGGAGAGGCCCAAATGATTTTTATTTTTAAACGGGCGACGATCGCGCCGTTTACTTGTACAGAGGGACTTATACAATGAGTGAGGCCCAAAAAGTTTTTGTACAAGGGGGGATGGGTCTTACACTCTCTCAAGAGGCCCAAAAAGTTTTGAAAGTGATTTATGAGGGTTGAATTAATCCAAAACCCTAATTTGTTTTCAAAATGTATTTAATTGAATAAAAATTCAATTAAAATGATCAAAAATTGTTTAACACATGGAAAACAAATTGTGATCTTGGATTAATGCTTCAAAAATTAAGTATTGACCTACAAAATAATTAGAAAGCATTAAAAGTTGCAAAATCAATGTAGAAAAAATATTTAAAATGTCAAAAACAATTAAAATATTAATTCTTTGCAAAAATATCAATTATATGAAATAAATAATATTTTTGGGATTTTTTGTGAAAATAAAATATTTTAACATTTTTGTGAATTATTAAAAAAAGAATCAACTCAGAATCATTAAAACTCAGAGAGAAATTAATTTTTGAATCAATTAAACAAAATCACAAAATTCAAATATTTGAATTTCTAAAAATGGCGCCAAGAACAAGCTGAAGAACACGCGCGTGTTCTTGGTTTCTCAGATTTGCATTTTCTATCCAATCTCCATGAATACGTAATCATATCATGCAATCCACATATCATTATGCTCGCCTCAACCTCACGATCATGTCTATGTACTTTAATTTCATTTAAATTAAACATACAACAAGAAATCACGAAGAGACCTCAAGAACCCTAATTTCTGCATGAAGGCTAGGATTTTTGATACACGATTCAAACAATGCAATTAATTGAGGGAAAACATTCCATGCATGATTATGAACATATGGCCAAATTATTGTGCGAGGAAATATGCATAGATTGAGAGATGACCAAGTATGTGCTTACCTCCAAGTCGTGACAGCAAGTTCAAAGTGATTTTTGATTTGGAGGTGTTACAGATGAGTGGTGATGATCTGAACAGCTTCCCTACACCCTATGGATTGTGTTTGGATGGTTGAACTTGATTGAAATTGGCTGGATCATTTTGTGGTACCTCAGCTGCACTTTGGTTAAAACCTTGAGCAACCAGCTGGTGATTTCATGAAATTGATGTTTTAGAAGTAATCTAAGTGTTTGATCAGCTCATATGTGATGTATGTGAGGTGTGTGAGTGATTGGTTTGATTGGAATTGCTCTCAAACTCAAAACCCGATAGTGACTTGCCTTAGAAGGCAAAATTGGAGTGAAAGAAGAGATTTTGAGGAAAGCATCTGTTAGATGGCTTTGGTGTACTCAAACTGACCATAATTGAGCTCTATTTATAGTAGAGCAAGTTTGTTTTGCAAGGAATAGTGCATGGCAGCTGGTAAGTAGGTTTGGCCAATGTTGGCAAATGAAAATCTAAGTCTCCTCTAGCCATTGACTAGAGGTTTAGGGCACAGAGCTTTGGTTCCCTTGGTCTTGGATAAGTCTTGACTGATTTCAGATGAGAATGGCTCAGTCCATGCTACCTTGATGGTTTCATTGAATGCCTCATTCCAAATTTGAATTCTTGTCCCTATTTTGGCCATTCTAGGTTCAACATGCTATTTCTTGTTCCATGGACTTTGGAGGCTTGGCTCAGTGATTATCCCCTTTAGATTCAATCCTCTGAGGTGTCCAAGTGGATAGGAGCAATTGAATTTGGATGATTTTGGCAAATCGACCAAAGTTGCAAATTCTGCCTTGCCTTGACAGATTTCAGCAAGGCAACTTGGCAATGTTGTATCTCATGGTGTAGGTTGAATTTGGCAATGTTCTTGGCCATTTTGGAAAGCTCTTACATGATACAACAACTGTTTGAACAAGTTTGGTTTTGATCTCTTTTGATTCCAAGTGAAAAATCCCCCTACATTTGGCAAAAAGTGAGGCAGAATCTGACTTAGTGAAAATTTCACTAAGTGTTGGAAAAAGTGACATTTTCACTTTTCAGCCACTTTGATCACTCCATAACTCAAAATACTTAATGAATTGGAATGACTTGTAGTTGAAGTTTTTGTAGGTGATAATGAGGGCTACAAATCCATCTTTGGATGAGAAAAAATGGCCTTGTGGTTTAGGAGTTATGGTCCTCCAAAGTTGGTACCTTTGCCACTTTATTTTTAACTTAGAAAAATTTCTAAGTTTTATGGTTACCCCTTTTACAAGTTATCTCACTTTTCTTGATTTTTCTTGATGAATGATGATTCAAATCATACATTAACATCATTTTAGGGTTAAAAATCCATTTTGGTGAAAAATCTCAAAAAGTCAAAGTTGACTTTTGTGCACAGTTGACTTTTTATCAGATGAATTCCAAACTGTGCAATTCTTCAGGAAATCATGTCCTTGACCTAAATCAAACTTGATGGACATGTTCCATGGGTGTCATAGGGTATATTTAATCATGTATTAGGGTTTGGGAGCATGTCTTGGTCAAAAGTCAAAGTTACAGTTGACTTTTCTCTTAAAACCCTAATTTTGGTGCAGATGAAATTGAGACTTGTTGCTCAAGCTTCTTGGATTAATCCATGGTTCCAAATGGATCAATATGGTATATTAGAGACCCTCAAATCATGTCTTGAGGTCTTGGCTCATGGTTTGTCCCAAAAGTCAACTTAGGGGTGAATTAGGTCAAGAAACCCTAATTCCTGATTTTTGATGAATGCATCCCCTGAGGCAAAATTGACTTGATGCATGGGTTCATGAGGTTCCATGAAGTATATTAGGTCATGTTTTGGATCATTGCCTTGTGCCCAGATGAAAATTTCCATCTGGAGGCCCTGGTCGACTAAAACCCTAATTTGGTGACACTGTCGATCTTGAGACTTGATCCACCTAGAAGGGAGCAGCCTTGTGCTTAATCCTTGAAGTGGGAGTCCTTTTTGATCCATTGTGGATATTTAAGAGATTAGACAAGTTGAAGATCATGTCATTTCTTGATTGATCCTTTGTCTAAGCACTCAGAGAGGGCTTGAAACCCTAATTTTGATTGTACTGGATGCTCACCCATCTTTGGGGAGACTGATGAAGCATGATGGTTCATCCATATTGTGATGATGATTTTCATAATGATGGGAAATCTAAGTGGTCAAAATTTGGGGTATTACAGATGCCCCTATTTAATCTTCTTGGACCCGAAGGTGTGAATGACGAAGGGATTCGGGCATTCGGGGTGCAAGAGGATTAAATATCGGAATACCCGAAATTTTGATGGCGGTTATGAATGGTAGCTTACGCATTCATCTTCTTTAGCTAAGCAATGATGCTTAGAAAAGGTAAACTTCCCCTCGATCCTGGTCTCCTACCAAGGAACTGGTCTCAGTTTTCTTTTTTAATAAACTTCCCCTCGATCCTGGTTTCCTACCAAGGAACTGGTCTCAGTTGTGGAAACAAACTTCCCCTCGATCCTGGTTTCCTACCAAGGAACTGGTCTTAGTTTCTTTTGTCAATAAACTTTACTGACAAGGGACGCTATTCGTAGCGGCTTTCCTCAAACTTCTCGCCGAATTTTCCTGGGGAGATGCCATTTGAGTGGAAAAAGTTTTGATGTCAGACTTGCTGGGGAACCCAGTCGTCTGAGTTGTAGAGTTGTACAAAGTTCTCTGTTGGAGACGCCATTTGTTTCTACTGGGGAAAGAGAGTCTCTTGAGAGACTGTTTTCGTTTGGGATCTTTCATCATACTTTTCTCGGGGTCTTCCTGGAGAAACGCCATATGATGGGGTCCAATTTTGTGGGGCCGATGACCTTTTCATCGGCGGTCCTTTCGGAGCAAAACTGGTATGCTGCCGAATCTCTGATCACGAGGCTTTCTCTATGGATTTTCCTTAATCCGGGAAAGCAAGGATATCATCTTCAATGGCGAAGAGTGATGCTTATTGAAAGTTTTCTCTGGCTTTTCAGAGGTTCAAGTTATCAAAGTGGTCAAGGACTAACTTCTTTCCAGAATTAAACTGGAAGCGAGGTTGTTCAGACACAGTATTTCCTGACGAGGCAAGAACTGACAACTCGATTGAGAGGACTTCTACCACTAGGGGACAGGACCGGCTAGAGTGATAGTGATGCAATATGAAATGTGAATGCAAATAAAAAATGCATGATGTATGTATGTATGTGTTGACAAAACAGACGCAACATACAGACTAAGAGATGAACACAATTGGATACTCGGCCATCGCGGGGCGAAGAAGTACCGTTGATTCAAAATAGCAATTCCACCTTGCTTAGGAGAGATAGTCCCGTTGGGAGCTATGTTGATCGGGCTTAGGAGATGAGAACTCGGCCGAGGTTGTCATACGAAACAAGGTCTCTGACACAGTTGATCCCTTCATTCAGGCGAACTGGTTTAGAAGGAGTACTTTGATTCTGCATTTTGAAGTTCGCTTACTTCGGGAAAAGCGATCGATGTTCTTCTGATGTTCAACAGTCAAAAGAAATGCCATCTTTAATTTAAAAGCAGAAAAAGTTTAACAAGTAAATTTATTTTTGTTTTATTTCAAGAATCGCTGATTAAGTTTAAACAACGTCGTTCTGTAAAGCTAAAACAAGTAAAGAATTACAAACAAAAGCACAAGGGCTCAAATTTTATTGATAAGACGGAGATCAGCCAAACGCGTGATTCCAAAGAGTATATACAAAGTTAGAAAATGGTAATTTACAGGGAAAAGGGCTACGTTGAAACATAACGACCACTATCCTTCTACCAACTTTGAGTTCGGGACATCCTGAGCTTCCGTCGAAGATGACCTTTGACTGGAGATTTCCTCCGATAGATGATGCTGTAACTGCTGCTGAGGGACTTGCCTCAGTTGAACATAGTTACTTGCCATTATCCCTAATTTTTGCCAGGATTGTACTATGAGATTTCCAATCCATCGGGATGATTTTTTTTCATGTCTCTAACTTTTGCCTGGACCGCCCTTTCGGGTTTTCAATCCACCAAGACGTTTTTTATTTTTTTTATTTTTAGGCGAAGTATTTCTTGACTACATCAACATTCGTGGGGTAGGCAAATTCCTCTCCGTGCATGGTTGCAAGTCTCAAGGCGCCGCCTGAGAAAGCTTTCGTGACCACATAGAGGCCATCATAATTTGGGGTCCATTTGCCCCGAGAGTCAGTGAGAAATGATTGTATCTTCTTGAGCGCGAGGTCTCCTTTTCTGAAAATACAAGGTCAGACCTTTTTGTCGAACGCCCTTTTCATTCTTTGTTGATATAACTGACCGTGGCATAGTGCCGTGATTCGCTTCTCTTCGATCAGGTTCAGGTTGTCGTGTCGACTTTGACACCATTCAGCTTCGGTGAGCTTCGCTTCCATCAATACCCGGATTGATGGGATCTCTACTTTTATGGGGAGCACTGCTTCCATGCCATATACTAGAGAGAAAGGGGTTACCCCTGTTGAAGTGCGGATAGATGTTCGATAACCGTGAAGAGCAAAGGGTAGCATTTCGTGCCAATCTTTATAGGTTACAATCATCTTTTGAACAATCTTCTTGATGTTCTTGTTAGCCGCTTCTACCGCTCCGTTCATCTTGGGTCGGTAGGGAGATGAGTTATGGTGTTCGATCTTGAACTCTGCACACAACTCTTTCATCATCTTATTGTTCAAGTTAGATCCATTATCAATAATGATCTCGCTTGGAACACCATAACGGCAGATGATATTGTTATTGATAAATCGGACCACCACTTGTCGGGTTACATTGGCGAATGACGCTGCTTCGACCCACTTGGTGAAATAGTCAATGGCTACCAGGATGAACTGATGTCCGTTTGAAGCCTTGGGCTCAATCATACCAATCATGTCGATTCCCCATATGGAAAAAGGCCACGGGGAAGAAAGAACTTTGAGATGTGATGGCGGTACATGAATTTTGTCGGAGTATATCTGACACTTGTGACACCTCCTCATGTACTTGTAGCAGTCGGATTCCATGGTCAACCAATAATACCTGGCCCTGAGAATTTTTCTCGCCATTGTGTGTCCGTTGGCATGAGTGCCAAAGGATCCTTCATGAATTTCTTTCATGAGCATGTCTGCTTCTGGTCTGTCGACACATCGGAGCAAGACCATGTCAAAATTTCTCTTATAAAGAGTGTCACCGCTCAGGAAGAAGTTTCCAGCCAATCTTCTGAGGGTTTTCCTGTCTTTTCTGAGTGCCCCAGATGGGTACTCTTGTTTCTGAAGGAAGCATTTGATATCGTGATACCAAGGTCTGTCGTCTATGACTGCTTCAATCGCGAAGATGTAAGCGGGCCGTTCAAGGCGCATGATGTCAATCTTAGGTATGTCATTCCATCGACCTACACTAATCATGGAAGAGAGAATGGCTAATGCATCAGCCATGTGATTCTCATCACGAGGGATGTGATGAAAGTCGACTCTGTTGAAGAAGGGTAACAACCTTCTTGCATAGTCTTTGTAAGGAATCAATCCTGATTGGTATGTGTTCCAATCTCCTTTTATCTGGTTAATAACTAGGGTTAAATCGCCGTATACGTCCAAGTTTTTGATCCTTAAATCAATCGCTTCTTCGAGACCCATGATACATGCTTCGTATTCGGCCTCGTTGTTCGTACATTTGAACGTAAGTCTAGCAGTGAAAGGAATGTGGGTACCCTGAGGGGTAACAATGATTGCCCCAATTCCGTTTCCATAATGATTGACTGCTCCGTCAAAGATAAGTCCCCACTGGGAACCTGGTTCTGGCCCTTCACTGGGTAGCGGTTCATCGCAATCTTTCATCTTTAGATACATGACATCTTCGTCTGGGAAGTCAAACCCGATTGATTCTTGATCGTCAATTGGTTGATGAGCCAAATGATCGGCTAAAATACTTCCTTTAACGGCTTTCTGAGCATGGTACTATATGTCATATTCTGATAGTAACATCTGCCAACAGGAAATCCTTCCCGTGAGAGCAGGTTTTTCGAAAACGTACTTGATTGGATCCATTTCGGAGACCAACCAAGTAGTATGACGAATCATGTACTGGCGAAGACGTTTGGCTGCCCAAGCCAAAGCGCAACAAGTTTTCTCAAGCATTGTGTACCGAGTTTCACAGTCGGTGAATTTCTTGCTCAGATAGTAAATGGCAGACTCTTTCCTTTTGGTTTCGTCTTGTTGGCCAAGTACACATCCCATTGAGTCCTCTAGAACTGTGAGGTAAATGATCAGTGGTCTTCCTTCCACTGGAGGTGATAGGATCGGAGGATTCAACAGATATTCCTTGATACTGTCGAAGGCAGTTTGGCAATCTTCTGACCAAACGCAATCCTGGTTCTTTTTGAGTAATTTGAAAATCGGCGCACATGTCGCGGTCATAAGGAATATGAATCTGGAGATGTAGTTCAAACGTCCCAGGAATCCTCTGACTTGTTTTTCAGTTTTCGGAGAAGGCATTTCTTGAATGGCCTTGACCTTGTCAGGATCAACTTTAATTCCTTTCTGGCTGACGATGAACCCTAGTAATTTCCCCGAACGGACACCGAAGGTGCACTTGTTAGGATTCAAGCGGAGCTTGAATTTTCTTAGATGTTCGAACAATTTTGACAGATGTTCAACGTGCTCATCCTCTGTTCTTGATTTTGCAATCAAATCATCGACATATACCTCGATTTCTTTGTGTATCATGTCATGAAACAGAGTAGTCATGGCCCTTTGATAGGTTGCCCCAGCATTCTTCAAACCGAACGACATTACCTTGTAACAAAAGGTACCCCATGGGGTAATGAACGAAGTTTTCTCCATGTCTTTCGGCGCCATTTTAATCTGGTTATAGCCCGAGAATCCATCCATGAAGGAGAATACTTTGAACTTTGCTGTGCTGTCAACCAGCATGTCAATGTGTGGTAAAGGAAAGTCGTCCTTCGGACTTGCCTTGTTTAGATCTCTGTAATCAACACACATTCTGACCTTTCCATCCTTTTTGGGAACGGGTACGATGTTGGCTAACCATTGAGGATATTCAGATGTAGCGAGGAAACCCGCGTCGATCTGTTTCTGTACCTCCTCTTTGATTTTGATGGCCATGTCCGGGTGAGTCCGTCTCAACCTTTGCTTTACTGGCGGACATTCCGATCTTAATGGTAAATGATGTTCCACGATGCTGGTATCCAACCCTGGCATATCCTGATAGGACCAAGCGAATACATCGGGGAATTCTTGGAGAAGCTTTATCAAACTTTCTTTGACAGTTGGACTGAGCAGTGCTCCGATCCTGATTTCTTTTCTCTCTTTTTCTGAACCCAAGTTTACCGTTTCCAACAGCTCTTTGTGAGGTTCAATGGACCTTTCCTCTTGTCTGAGTAGTCGGGAGATCTCTTCTGGAATTTCGTCGTCATTTTCTTCTTCAGCCTCGAATACCGGGAACTCAAAGTTGGGAGAAGGCATCGGATCGTATGTTTCAACGGGGTATAAAACAAGCAATCTGCATGACGTGATGATTCGTGTTTAGAAGAGATAGAGAAAATGCAAGTGCGTGCAGTGTATTTATTTTACTGCTTGTTTTTATTTTTGAATGTTTTTTAGGATTACCATTTTCTGAAAAAGCAAAAGAGAAAACAACAATTAATGCGGAAATTATAGAACGACGTTATTTTATTAATGAACAAGTCGAATCTTGAAACTACAGCCCTATAAAACAAAACTCTGTCGCTTTGGGCAAAGCGAAGAGGGAAATTTACAAAAACCGAGCCCTATCAAAACATCCGTTTCACCTGGGCAGGGTGAAAGGTTAAAGATGGCAATTACTTTGACCGACGAACGACCTTCAAAACCTCGACAGCAACCCATTGGCGGTGAACTCCTCGGTGAATCACAAAGTCTGGCACCTTCCTTGATTTGTCTTCAGAAATGACGCTGATTTCTGGTGGAGTAGGATCATTGAAATCTGTCTCCCAAGCAGAGTTGGCGTAGGAGGATTCCTCTGTTGCATTTTGCATAGCATTTGTGCTCTCAGCTGTATCTCCCCATCCAGTTGACTGGATATCTTCGAGCCTGATACGAGAGCTTTCGGGAGTGGTGTACTTGACCATATAGTCGTATTTTCCACTCGGTTGTCCCAAGGTGTCCCAAACTTCTTTGGAACTGGAGAAGTCATCCCTCTCGATGACGTTGACCTCAGGAAAAGCATAGTTGATGAATTCTAGTCCTGCAAACGTTGCGAATTCATCTTCATGTTGAGTAGTTTCCGAATGACCAGAGTGTTGATCCCATGACAGGGTGGGGACACAGGTATTCTGTTCAATGACGCTCAGCTGAGTTTCATTACTCGGCTGACTTTCTTGCCCCAAGTTTCCTGGGTAAGGCTGCCACATTGGCAGACCATCCATTGGGCCATAGTAATTGTGATCAAAGTTTTCTTTCATCAGAGTGTCTTCCTCTAATGAATTTGGCGGAGCACGGCATCCTTCCGGATCACAATCTCCGTAGATCATTTCGACATCTGATCTTGGTATAAATCTCGAACTTTCTATAGGAAAGCAAAAAGGCATAGGCACCTCTTCCTGAGATATATAGCCGTCCTTGTTAAGGTAGGACTTCCATTCTTCATCTGTGTCAGAGGGACCTTCCTCATTGATAGCATGAACTGTCTGAGACACTGGGTGAAGAAAACCTCCACTGTGGAAGAAGTTTTGAAGGGGATGAAGACTTTCATCGTTGGCGGCTGTCTGGGTACAGGTTGCAGAAAAACCAAGACCCTTCTTTGTTTTATTGTCAATAGGAATGACAAGCCGTCCCCATCCTTTTGTATCGGTACTCTCGACCGCTTTGATAGCATATTTGTATGAAGAAATTGAAGTTCCTTCTTCGGATTGATCGTTCTTGCTCACCGATAGTGCTTGGAACTGAGTTCCAATAACCTCCTCGGGTTCTACACAAGCAGATGATGATAGGTTACACACAAGCAAGGCTTGTTCCCCACAAACCGTGACAAGTTGATCGTTCTTGATGAACTTTAGCTTTTGGTGGAGGGTTGAAGTAACCGCTCCAGCCTGATGTATCCAAGGTCTTCCTAATAAACAACTGTATGTTGCCCGGATGTCCATAACCTGGAAAGTGATTTGGAAAGTGTGAGGACCAATAGTTATGGGAAGATCAACTTCTCCGATAACTGTTTTTCTTGATCCGTAGAATGCTTTGACGACGACCTCGCTGACTCTCATCGGAGGGCCCTTAAATGATAATTGCGTCAAAGTGGACTTCGACATAACATTCAGGGCTGACCCTGTGTCTACCGGTACATTGGCTAAAGCATCGCCCTGGCAGTTAACTGTAATGTTGAGCGCCATGTTATGAAGACGACCCTCTTCAGGTAATTCCTCATCACTAAATCCCAAATTATTGCAGGAAGTGATGTTAGAGACAATGCTATCGAATTGTCTGATTGTTACATCCTGTTCCACAAAGGCTTGCTCCAAGACTTTCTGTAGAGCCTCTCTGTGTGCTTCTGAACTGAGTACCAGTGATAATACTGAGATCTTTGAAGGAGTCTGTAACAGTTGATCAACAATGTTATATTCATTCCTTTGGATGAGCTTTAGCATCTCATCCTTGTCTTTTGAAAAGTCGGGATTATCAGATTGACTGACTGGTGGATCAGGAATTTCCGCCTGAAGTTCCTTTTCTTTGTTGGATTCTCCAATCCCTCGGTTGAAGATTCGACCGCTCCGTGTTACACGACTGATGTCTGCAATATTCACGACGGAGGGTAATGGAATTTCCTTTCCATTCTCGATTATTGTTGCACCGTATTTGTAAGGGATTGCCTTAGTTGATTCATACGGTAATGGCCCCGGTAGATAGATCACTATGGGAACCTTCTGATTTTTCTGACCATCATAAGTAATCTCGATCCGTTCCTGGTTGGGAACTTTAGATTCGTTAAGTAGAGGGATGATGGCAAAAACATCCCTGGTCCTATGATGACTAGAGATTGTGACAACATCCTCAACTTGATCGGCAAGGTAGTTTGGCGTCCAGTTGATGGGTCCAGAACCTGGATATGGACGAATTTCTCCATGATCGACCTGACCCTGAAGAGCTGCTCTCACAAGGTAACACCCTTGGTTACTTTCCGAACAGACGCTACAACTGTCATAGTTGTGTGGTGGCACCTGGCCACGCCCACTTTGAATACAATGTAACCTCACTAGGTTACCTTCCATTGATCGGACATCCTGACTTTGACGACGAGTAGGATTCATGTTATTGATACTAATCTGCTGAGTATCTTCGTCCATATAGATTGGCATCCACCAGTGATTTAACAAGTGCTGAAGTGCCTCCTGGACAAGGGTACAACCTCGATCGTTTTCGCAACCCGCTTTACAATTTTGATAGTCATGTGATATTAAGAATCCAAGTCGGACCTGCTCAGCATGTAACTCTACCAGGTTGGTATCCATTACGCGGATGTCGAAGATCTGAACCATGTTGATTTGATAGGAGTTCCTATCATGGTAGTCTTGGATCCATCCAAGATCCATCTGACGCTGGAGGGCCTCTTGTATGAAAGAGCATCCCTGTTTGTTTACCGAGCAAATCAGATAGGAACTGTAATCGTGCCGCGGCAGATTATGATACTGGCTTTGCCTTGAGTGCATCGCCACCAAGTTGACATTCATCGCACGGATGTCGTGGTTTTGAATGACGTTGGAATTCGTGTAAACCATGTTAACTCCACAAACTCGGTGCTCTTGGATCCATCCAAGATCCATTTGTTCTTGTAGAGCTGATTGCACTACCGAACATCCTTGGTTATCTTTAGAGCAGATATCACACTGGTGATAATTATGAGGTGGCACATGGCCATATCCACTCTGTGTACAATGTATCTTGACCAGATTGGTCTTTAACAAGAGTACATCGTGAATTTGATAGACATTGTTAGTCTCTTTCTCAATCAGATTGACTGTAGCTTTCTCGTGTTGAGGCAGCGGGTTCGTAAGAACATTAGGATTCGTATCTTTGAAAGATAAGAGCCCGCTCCTAACAAGCTTTTGCACGTCAGATTTGAAATTGAGACAAGTCTCAATGTTATGCCCTGAACCTCCTTGATGATAAGGGCATGTTTGATCCGCTTTAAACCAAAAAGGCAGATTTTCCGGAACTGAAAGGGGAGACTTAGTCTGAATGTGCCCCTTAGCCAGCAGTAACAGAAACAGCTCTGCGTACGTTACGGGTATAGGATCAAATCCTGGTGGCCGTATTATACAGTTGTTGTTATATGGAGGACGAGCCTACTGAAGAGGCTGTTGTGTCCTTTGTTGGTCAGGTTGGCTCTGCGCAACCTGAGGTTGATACATAGGAACAGGCGCGGGGCCGATAGCAGGAGTAACAGCTGCTACTGGCTGATAACGACGCCTTTGCTTTCCGAGAGAGATATTCCCAATATCTTGCTCTTTTTTCTTAGGGAGAGCACTACCGTATTTTTTAGTACCGCTCGTCGATCCAGTGTCTTTTACCAAACGTCCTTCTCGGACGGCTTCCTCAAGACGTACGCCCATGCCGACCATTTCGGTGAAATCACTGGGCGCACTGGCAACCATTCGGTCATAGTAAAATGAGCTTAAGGTCTTTAAGAAGATTTTTGTCATCTCTTTTTCCTCAAGAGGTGGACAAATTTGAGCGGAAATTTCACGCCACCTTTGAGCATACTCCTTAAAGGTTTCCTTTTCCTTTTGCGACATTGATCTGAGTTGATCTCTGTCGGGTGCCATGTCCAAATTGTACTTGTATTGTTGGACGAAGGCAGTACCAAGATCTCTAAATGTACTGATCGTAGTACGGTTTAAACCCATGTACCATTTGAGTGCGGCACCGGTTAAACTATCCTGGAAGTAGTGAATCAGCAGGTCCTGATTCTCCGTCTGAGCTGACATCCGCCGAGCGTACATCACCAGATGGCTCTGAGGGCAAGAGTTACCCTTGTATTTTTCAAAGTCGGGCACTTGGAACTTGTGCGGGACTTTCACATTTGGGACCAAGCAGAGGTCTGCGGCGTCCTTTCCAAATAGATCCTGACCGCGAATGGCTTGCAGCTCTTTCTGCATTTCCAAGAACTGTTCCTGGAATTCATCCATTCTGTCAAACATAGTTTCCTTCTTACCAGAAGGTGTCTGTGGAATCTGTCCTTCTGGGACAGTGTGCACCACAGGGGGTGGTACCGTGACTACGGAAGTAAGTCTTGGTGCCTCCCGAAGTTTGTAACCTTCAGGAGTCTTCAGTATGCCCCTGGCATCTTCGCTTTCCCGAAGTTTGTAACCTTCAGGCCCAACGGCTTCTGTTGCGATTCCCTGATCTTCAGTGATCGGCGGAACATATCCTTCCGGGATATAGTTAACAGGCATGCCCCAAGGATGATCTTTCGGCATCTGATACCTAGGATCATACTTTTCTATGATGGGCGTTGAGGTGATCTCTGAGATCACAGTTCTTTGTAGCTGAGCTTCTGCCATGGCTTGCATGTCGTTATGAAGCTTTCTCATATCCTCTCTCAGAGCGTCGATCTCTTCTTTCAACTCTCTGTTTTCTTCCTCAAGATCATCCATCCTTTTATGACGATTGGCCCGAGTATTATACGAATGAGACAGTTTGACTCTAGAATCGAGACACAAACGTGAGATTCGTAGGGAAGAAGAATACGCGATGTGAGAATGATGAATGCAATGATTATATTCATTGTTGTTTTTTTGGTTTAATCAAAATAAACTTCGACAATTAGATTGCAAATATCAAACACTGGGGAAACCCCTTTTTATTGAATTCCAAAGGATTACAAAAATGGAAATACAGTAGATTACAAAGTGCAGAAACAGAAACCTAAACTAATGGGTCCCGAGTCCTCTCTGAGGAGAAACCGGGTGCTGATTCTAGTATCTTCCTTTTCTTTGACCGGGGCGCTTGGGCCGTTGTTGGGTTGTCATTCCTTTGCCAGGTGAAAGGAGTGAGCAAATTCCTTTGGTCATCTTGATTCTCTACAGCATGCTGCTCCAAAATTTCAATCAGAGCATCTTTCTCTTTTAGTAGTTGCCGTATTTGGATACACTCTCCGTCGAGGGTGCGGTACTTGTTCTTCCAAGATCTTCTTTCCTTTTGAACTTTTTTGAGAGTAACCTGAAGCTTTTCAGTTTCCGTCATGAAGTACATGACAGTTTCCCTTGGTGGAAGAATTCCGTAACGAGGATAAGGCATTTTTAGCTTGAGAGCTCTGGTTTGTACCCAATGGAGATAAGGCTCCATCGAGACTCAGTCCGGTTTTCCCAGAGACTCTCATCCTTTCTTATGAACCTGTTTCCAAGCTTGCACTATTTCCATCTTTAGTGCTCTGTCACTTTCTCCTTCTTTGAAGAAAAGACCTTCCAGATGAACACCCAGTGGGATGTGTCTTATCGGGTATCCAAATTGACGAAGAACCAATATCGGATGATAGTTGATTCCTCCCTTAGTTCCTATGAGGGGCACGCTGGGGAAGTTTCCACAACGGTCAATGATTCTGATTCCCTCATAAATCCTATTACACCAATCTATATCAGAATTGGTGAGAGACATGATCTTCTGCGACTAACGTAAGACACTCTTGCAATCCCAAAAAGCAGCAGACTTGGGCAAGTGAGAGATAAACCATTTGTAAAGCAGAGGTACACAGCATGTGATCTCCCCTCCGCTGTACAAATTTCCCAAGTGTACAGAATGATACGCATTTGCGAGCAAAGTCGGCACAGGGTTTCCAATGAGAAAAACCTTAATAGCGTTGATATCGACGAAGTTATTGATGTTAGGAAACAAAAATAACCCGTAGGCGAGCAAGACAAAGATGCTTTCAAAAGCAGTCCCGTTCCCTATACTAGCGAAGTATAGAGCCTTTTTTGTCAAGAACTGGGCTGGCAAACCTTGGATGCCACCCTTAGTGGTCATGTGAGTCCTGACCTCAGACTCGTCCAAATGAATTGCTCTTGCAATGATCTGATTCTTTGGAATTTCTTCTAGTCCAGAAAATGGAGCTCGATCTGTAATGTGTAGATCAATCAGATGAGAATACTCCTCCAGCGTTGGTGATAGCTGATAATCCGGGAATGTGAAACAGTGATAAACCGGATCCTAGAATTGAATGAGCGCGTCCATGATCCCCTTAATCACATGTACTCTTAACAGTGGTAGCAAACCACCGTGCTTGGCTCTGAAAGCCTCTGGGTTAACGATCATCCTTGCTAACCTTCTCAAATCCCCTAGTTTTGGAACCTTGAAGGTATACTGGCGAGTTCTCCTTCTACCGAAATCCATTAGCGTAATCTTTTTCTCTGATATTTGCAATCACAGTCTTAGTTTAATTTGAAAAACAGAGAGACTAGAAGAGAATTTTTTATTTATTTATTTTTTTAATGTTTTATTAAATGGATGCACGAATGCAGCACACAAAAACATAGAAAAAACATGGGGTCAGAGGGTCGTTGTCATGAAGTCAAGGCTCTACCCATCCCCAAAGGTTTATACTAGGGTGATTTTTGTACCTGTACTCATTATCATCAGGTCCTCCCAGGAAGGCAGACAATAAGCGGATCGCCAGCGAGTTGTGTGCAATCTTAGAGTAAGTGCTATTCACCGAGAATAGATCACCAGCCTCAAATGAGGGTAGTATCGCGTAACAACTATTTCCGATAGTTTCCGCACTACGAAAGGGTTTGGCTCCTCAGCTTCTCAGACTTAACAACCGGCCCATTGGCTAGAAGAGTGAATGGGTTGCGTTGGTCATCCTCCACTGAGGTTGATGGTCGACCCCGTCGCCATCACTTATCTTAAGTGTATACTCATTCTCACCACATGCGGCATCACACGCATTCCCATTAGCAGAAAAATAAACATGTATAGCAATTAGGAAAAGCAGTATATATATTTGTCCTAATCATCCTAGACTTATAAAGCTAAGAATCCTAAGTTCTTGACAGAAAATGGCTCCCCGGCTGAGTTACCACTCTGTAGTTTTTCACACAAGAGGTGAAAAGGAAGACCGTGCCTAGATCTAACTTTGAAAGGCCCCACGGTGGGCGCCACTTTTCTGTTGCGAGCGATTTTGGACGCAGTTCTTAAGCGCTGGTCGCTCTCTGAGGTTTGAGCTTAAAACTACAGGTCGATTCATTTTTTATCCTATTGTGAGCTGAATAAGGAAGGGAAATAGATGTCTCCAATTAACCCTGCTTTGCATACTGAGTTTAAACAGCGGTCTGTTAGGTTACGAATGCTATCAATGTGGGGGGCCTTTGTACTGGTTATTTGTATTTTCGCCAATACGGTTTTCTTTCTTTTTTACCTGGGCAGAAGGTTTCTGGCGGGGAACAAGGATTAGGATGTTAGGACTGATGCTTTTGAATTACTACTTTTAATTGATGGAGATATGGGATTTGGGTTTTTTGTTGATTGCGCTCGCTAAGATCTTTTCTTTCGATCTTATGCGTACGTATTCCCGTTTACCGAAACAGGGAAATCAGAGCGTTCGTAGTTCCTCCTATTCTATGGGAGGAAATGGGTGTTTTTGGTGTCTTGTTTAAAGCCCAAGACGTGAAGCGAAAGGTGGTTTGTATCTTGTTCAAAGCCCAAGATGTGAAGCTGAAAGGTCTATTTGTGTCTTGTTCAAAGCCCAAGACGTGAAGCTGAAAGACCTCGACTTTAGAGAGAATTTGTCATCTCTAAAGAGGGGGAAGGAGAATTACTTTAACTGGGATACGCAGATCCAAGAAATGCCATAATTTCCGAAGAAAGGGTTTTGACCTGAAGGAGAAGACTTTAACTCAGTATAGAGCAATGCCATCTTTCCTTAGGAATTTCTCATGCTAAAAGAGGGACAGTGGCATGGATATAGATGATCTAGAGGCTTGCCGCTTACAGCGACTAGATGAAGGGAAATAGTTGTTGATGTTTGTGTACTGTGAACGAGGCACAGCTTTGATGCTAAAAGGTTGATTGGATCAACCAGTGGTTTTCTTATACAAAGCCTAAGAGGAGGCTAATTTCCGCTAGGAAAATCATTATACAAAGCCTAAGAGGAGGCTATTTTGTGTCTCGTACAAAGCCCGAGAGAGAGGCTAAAAGTTTTTGACCCGACGATAGAGTCTTTGTGTCTCGTACGAAGCCCGAGATAGAGGCTATTGTTTGTTTGACTCTACGAGGGAGTCTTTGTGTCTCGTATGAAGCCCGAGATAGAGGCTAAAAGTTTGACTCAACAAGAGAGTCTTTGATACTCAACAAGAGAGTGTTTTTGTATCTCGTACGAAGCCCGAGATGGAGGCTAAAGGTTTGTTTCAGTTGAGTGACAGATCCAATATACTGATTTTAAAAGAGAAAATCAGTTCTTATATGAGCAACACTGTACTCAGGGATTTGATTTGAGGATCAGGGATATTTCCTTCTCTTTGAGGAAACGGGAAATCCAAAGGGTATTGAGACTGTCCGAGTCTGCGGGTTTCCTTCCTATTTAACGAAGGGGGTCACTTGAGAATGTCTTTGAGACTCAAGGAAGTTAGACTGTCCAAGTCTAGAGTTTTTTTCCTTTTGTACTATGCTTTGAGAAACAGTAGTAGACTCTATGAAAGGACTGTTCTATGAGGATGACTAGGTTCTGTTCCTATACCTCTAGGAGGTCATCGGGATAATTTGTACGAAGCCCAAGAGGAGGCTGGAAACTTTTAAGAAGCCGACGGGTCCTTGTACGAAGCCCAAGAGGAGGCTATCATTCCCGAAGGAAGAGATCATTATACGAAGCCTAAGAGGAGGCTGTGAATACTTCTAAGAAGCCGTAGGGTCCTTGAATAATACCCAAGAGGAGGTCGATGCTTTTAAGAAGCCCGTGGGTCTATCATCTCCTTTCCATTAGGAGAGATAACTCTTTTAAAGATAAAAACCACTGGTAAACGTGCGAGGCTTACTATCCAGCGACTTTTAGCTTTTGAAGAGGGTTCCTTAGTTAAGGTCCAAGATTATGACCATAGTGGGTACCCAAACCCCGAGACATTCAAGGCAAGCTATCCACAAGGAATAGATCAAGTCAGGAAAGTTCAAGAATTTGGAAGAAACTCAAAGATACCATTCACGGAGAATACATTCATCTTGGGGAGTAGAGCTTCTTGACGATTCCTAAGGAGGACAGCCGAAGAGAAGACTGTATCTGGTGCTCCTATTGGGGATCTATGCGTCTATTTCTACGAATAAATGAAACGGAGTCACCTAGTTCTAGACGTAGTTGCTGGGGAAACTCGAAATATCTATACCATTATTACACAGTAGATATGAGTTTATGAAAGGAGACTTACAGTGTGCAGCCCCACAATACAGTTTATAATATGAAAGCAGTAAATGAAAGCGATAACCACTTACTCGGTTGTAGTGCTTCCATGCTGTTTGGTTAGTTGTTCAACAAAGAAAGATTGAAAACAACAGTATATTCAAAATCAAAGGAGAAAGTGCTTTGAAAAAGAAAGATTTGGGGCTTACAGCTCAAGGAGAGGCCCAGGGTTTTATCAGTGAGCACACTGTTTGACTTTGTACAGCGGGACTTATACAAGTGACTGGGGCCCAAAAAGGTTTTCTGTACAAAGGGATGGGTCTTACACTCTCTCAAGAGGCCCAAAAAAGGTTTAAAGAAAAAAGAGTGGGGCTTATAACACGAGGGTAGGCCCAAATGATTTTTTCGTTTAAAAATGGCGATCGCGCCGAGGTTTTCTTTTAACGCAGAGGGACTTATGCAATAAGTGAGGCCCAAAATGTTTTGGTTAAAAGGGGGATTGGGTCTTACACTCTAATAGAGGCCCAAAGTGTTTTGAATGGGTCTTATAGCTCAAGGAGAGGCCCAAATGATTTTTATTTTTAAACGGGCGACGATCGCGCCGTTTACTTGTACAGAGGGACTTATACAATGAGTGAGGCCCAAAAAGTTTTTGTACAAGGGGGGATGGGTCTTACACTCTCTCAAGAGGCCCAAAAAGTTTTGAAAGTGATTTATGAGGGTTGAATTAATCCAAAACCCTAATTTGTTTTCAAAATGTATTTAATTGAATAAAAATTCAATTAAAATGACCAAAAATTGTTTAACACATGGAAAACAAATTGTGATCTTGGATTAATGCTTCAAAAATTAAGTATTGACCTACAAAATAATTAGAAAGCATTAAAAGTTGCAAAATCAATGTAGAAAAAATATTTAAAATGTCAAAAACAATTAAAATATTAATTCTTTGCAAAAATATCAATTATATGAAATAAATAATATTTTTGGGATTTTTTGTGAAAATAAAATATTTTAACATTTTTGTGAATTATTAAAAAAAGAATCAACTCAAAATCATTAAAACTCAGAGAGAAATTAATTTTTGAATCAATTAAACAAAATCACAAAATTCAAATATTTGAATTTCTAAAAATGGCGCCAAGAACAAGCTGAAGAACACGCGCGTGTTCTTGGTTTCTCAGATTTGCATTTTCTATCCAATCTCCATGAATACGTAATCATATCATGCAATCCACATATCATTATGCTCGCCTCAACCTCACGATCACGTCTATGTACTTTAATTTCATTTAAATTAAACATACAACAAGAAATCACGAAGAGACCTCAAGAACCCTAATTTCTGCATGAAGGCTAGGATTTTTGATACACGATTCAAACAATGCAATTAATTGAGGGAAAACATTCCATGCATGATTATGAACATATGGCCAAATTATTGTGCGAGGAAATATGCATAGATTGAGAGATGACCAAGTATGTGCTTACCTCCAAGTCGTGACAACAAGTTCAAAGTGATTTTTGATTTGGAGGTGTTACAGATGAGTGGTGATGATCTGAACAGCTTCCCTACACCCTATGGATTGTGTTTGGATGGTTGGACTTGATTGAAATTGGCTGGATCATTTTGTGGTACCTCAGCTGCACTTTGGTTAAAACCTTGAGCAACCAGCTGGTGATTTCATGAAATTGATGTTTTAGAATTAATCTAAGTGTTTGATCAGCTCATATGTGATGTATGTGAGGTGTGTGAGTGATTGGTTTGATTGGAATTGCTCTCAAACTCAAAACCCGATAGTGACTTGCCTTAGAAGGCAAAATTGGAGTGAAAGAAGAGATTTTGAGGAAAGCATCTGTTAGATGGCTTTGGTGTACTCAAACTGACCACAATTGAGCTCTATTTATAGTAGAGCAAGTTTGTTTTGCAAGGAATAGTGCATGGCAGCTGGTAAGTAGGTTTGGCCAATGTTGGCAAATGAAAATCCAAGTCTCCTCTAGCCATTGACTAGAGGTTAGGGCACAGAGCTTTGGTTCCCTTGGTCTTGGATAAGTCTTGACTGATTTCAGATGAGAATGGCTCAGTCCATGCCACCTTGATGGTTTCATTGAATGCCTCATTCCAAATTTGAAGTCTTGTCCCTATTTTGGCCATTCTAGGTTCAACATGTTATTTCTGGTTCCATGGACTTTGGAGGCTTGGCTCAGTGATTGTCCCCTTTAGATTCAATCCTCTGAGGTGTCCAAGTGGATAGGAGCAATTGAATTTGGCTGATTTTGGCAAATCGACCAAAGTTGCAAATTCTGCCTTGCCTTGACAGATTTCAGCAAGGCAACTTGGCAATGTTGTATCTCATGGTGTAGGTTGAATTTGGCAATGTTCTTGGCCATTTTGGAAAGCTCTTACATGATACAACAACTGTTTGAACAAGTTTGGTTTTGATCTCTTTTGATTCCAAGTGAAAAATCCCCCTACATTTGGCAAAAAGTGAGGCAGAATCTGACTTAGTGAAAATTTCACTAAGTGTTGGAAAAAGTGACATTTTCACTTTTCAGCCACTTTGATCACTCCATAACTCAAAATCCTTAATGAATTGGAATGACTTGTAGTTGAAGTTTTTGTAGGTGATAATGAGGGATACAAATCCATCTTTGGATGAGAAAAAATGGCCTTGTGGTTTAGGAGTTATGGTCCTCCAAAGTTGGTACCTTTGCCACTTTATTTTTAACTTAGAAAAATTTCTAAGTTTTATGGTTACCCCTTTTACAAGTTATCTCACTTTTCTTGATTTTTCTTGATGAATGATGATTCAAATCATACATTAACATCATTTTAGGGTTAAAAATCCATTTTGGTGAAAAATCTCAAAAAGTCAAAGTTGACTTTTGTGCACAGTTGACTTTTTATCAGATGAATTCCAAATTGTGCAATTCTTCAGGAAATCATGTCCTTGACCTAAATCAAACTTGATGGACATGTTCCATGGGTGTCATAGGGTATATTCAATTATGTATTAGGGTTTGGGAGCATGTCTTGGTCAAAAGTCAAAGTTACAGTTGACTTTTCTCTTAAAACCCTAATTGTGGTGCAGATGAAATTGAGACTTGTTGCTCAAGCTTCTTGGATTAATCCATGGTTCCAAATGGATCAATATGGTATATTAGAGACCCTCAAATCATGTCTTGAGGTCTTGGCTCATGGTTTGTCCCAAAAGTCAACTTAGGGGTGAATTAGGTCAAGAAACCCTAATTCCTGATTTTTGATGAATGCATCCCCTGAGGAAAAATTGACTTGATGCATGGGTTCATGAGGTTCCATGAAGTATATTAGGTCGTGTTTTGGATCATTGCCTTGTGCCCAGATGAAAATTTCCATCTGGAGGCCCTGGTCGACCAAAACCCTAATTTGGTGACACTGTCGATCTTGAGACTTGATCCACCTAGAAGGGAGCAGCCTTGTGCTTAATCCTTGAAGTGGGAGTCCTTTTTGATCCATTGTGGATGTTTAAGAGATTAGACAAGTTGAAGATCATGTCATTTCTTGATTGATCCTTTGTCTAAGCACTCAGAGAGGGCTTGAAACCCTAATTTTGATTGTATTGGATGCTCACCCATCTTTGGGGAGACTGATGAAGCATGATGGTTCATCCATATTGTGATGATGATTTTCGCAATGATGGGAAATCTAAGTGGTCAAAATTTGGGGTATTACAACAGCCACGTGTGAACCAATCTTCTAGTTGCTAAAAAAAGATCAAGCGGTCAGGTGGAATGAAAATTGTCAAAAGGCGTTTGAAAGGATAAAAGAATATTTGCAGGAACCTCCGGTCCTTATACCGCCAGTGCTAGGAAGGCCTTTAATTATGTATCTCACGGTTCTTAATAATTCAATGGGTTGTGTGCTCGGTCAACAAGACGAGTCAGGTAGAAAGGAGCACGCCATCTACTACTTGAGTAAAAAGTTTACTGATTGCGAGTCAAGGTACTCGATGCTGGAGAAAACATGTTGTGCACTCGCTTGGGCCGCTAAGCGTTTGAGACAGTATATGTTAAACCACACAACCCTATTGATTTCGAAGATGGATCCGATCAAGTATGTGTTTGAGAAGCAAGCGCTTTATGGTAGAATAGCCCGTTGGCAGATGGTTCTGACGGAATACGATATTCAGTATGTTTCCCAAAAGGCCATTAAGGGAAGTGTTTTGTCAGAATATCTTGCTGAACAGCCAATTGAGGATTATCAACCGATGAAGTTTGAATTTCTGGATGAGCATATCATGTATCTGAAGATGAAGGATTGTGAAGAACCTTTGCCTGATGAAGGACCTGAGATTGGGTCTCAGTGGAAGATGGTTTTTGATGGGGCTGTTAATTCATATGGTAACAGAATCGGGGCAATCATCACGACTCTAAAGGGTTCTCATATACCCTTCACTGCCCGATTGGCGTTCGTATGCACCAACAATGAGGCAGAATATGAAGCATGCATCATGGGGTTAGAAGAAGCAATTGATTTGAGAATCAAGAACCTCGATGTTTATGGTGATTCTGCGTTGGTGGTTAATCAGATTACAGGTGAATGGGAGACTCGTCAAGCGAATCTTGTTCCATATAACAACTATGCCAGAAGGTTGTTACCTTTCTTTGACAGAGTGGACTTTCATCATATTCCCCGGATAGAGAATCAGATGGCTGATGCATTGGCAACGTTGTCATCGATGTATCGAGTGAATCGTCGGAATAAAACTCCTTCAATCAGAATCATGCACTTGGACATACCTGTTTTTGTATTTGCGGTTGAAGGTGTATCAGATGGCAAGCCTTGGTATCATGATATCAAGGTCTTTTTGAAGAGTCAGGAATACCCAGCTGGGGCATCTTCCAAGGATAAAAAGACATTGAGGAGGTTATCAGGAAACTTCTTTTTGAACAAAGATGACGTGTTATACAAGAGAAACTTTGACATGGTCTTGCTACGTTGTGTTGATGAACACGAGGCAGGCCTGTTAATGGAAGAAGTTCACGAAGGTTCCTTCGGTACTCATGCCAATGGGCATGCTATGGCAAGAAAATTGTTAAGAGCGGGGTATTATTGGATGACTATGGAGTCTGATTGTTTTAAATATGCCCAGAAATGTCATAAATGCCAAATTTATGCTGATAAGGTGCACGTACCGCCTACTCCTCTGAATGTTTTGTCGTCACCTAGGCCTTTTGCCATGTGGGGCATTGACATGATTGGGAAGATTGAGCCGACTGCTTCGAATGGACATTGTTTTATCCTGGTGGCTATTGATTATTTCACGAAGTGGGTGGAAGCAGCATCGTATTCCAACGTCACCAGACAAGTGGTAGCCCGGTTTATTAAGAAGGACATCATCTGTCTGTAAGGAGTCCCGGAGAGGATCATTACTGATAATGGTTCAAATTTGAACAACAAGATGATGAAGGAGCTATGCCAGAGCTTTAAGATTGACCATCACAATTCTTCTCCCTATCGCCCGAAGATGAATGGGGCTGTTGAAGCGGCTAATAAGAACATAAAGAAGATTGTGCAGAAGATGGTAGTGACATACAAGGACTGGCATGAGATGTTGCCTTACGCTTTGCACGGATACCGTACTTCGGTACGCACATCAACTGGGGCAACCCCTTTCTCACTTGTGTATGGTATGGAAGCAGTTCTACCATTAGAAGTTGAGATTCCTTCTTTGAGAATTCTGACAGACGTGAAGCTTGATGAAGCTGAGTGGGTGCGTTCCCGGCTGAATGAACTGAACCTCATTGAAGAGAAGAGATTGAAAGCCATTGCACATGGCCGGTTGTATCAGAGTAGGATGAAGAAAGCCTTTGATCAGAAAGTGCATCCTCGGTGTTTTCAGGCTGGTGAATTGGTTTTGAAAAGGATCCTTCCTCCTCAAACAGATCACATGGGTAAGTTGACTCCGAATTACGAAGGGCTATATGTAGTAAGACAGGTTTTCTCCGGTGGAGCCTTATTACTCTCAACTATGGATGGCGAAGATTTTACGTCTCCTGTGAATGCGGATGCAGTCAAAAAATACTTTGCATAAAAAAGACCCGCTGGACATAAAAAGAAGGTTCAGGCAAAAATGGGGCATCCTGGCGAACCGTAAAAAGAAAAGGTTCGGGCAAAAATTAGGGATAAAAAGAAAGAAGAAATAAACCCGCAAGGTTGAAAACCTGAAAAGGCAACTTTGGCAAAAATGGGTATCCCGGTGGATTGAAAACCCGAAAAGGGCGATCCAGGCAAAGGTTAGGGATTTAAAAGCAAAGACTACGATCCGTGTTCGATCTGTGATCACTATTCACACTTGGAAAATTCAAAGGAAAGGAATCAGTCCAGTCAGTCATCTTCAAAGGCCAAAACATCTGCGGATAAACAAGTCATATGGGTTATAGCTGAGTCGAGTCATGGTGGATATCTGTTCCCCACATTGCCGACATGTGTATTTTCTTTTACTTTTTGCGCAATTACCTATTTTCAGGAATTGCTTCCAAATGTAAATGCCTATTTACAGGCTGATCATTCAATAAAGTTTGCATTTCAGTCAAAGAGCTTTTGTTTATTGTTTTACCTGTTTTGTTTGTGAAAATGTCCGATATTTTTTATAAACATTACATGCTAAAATGTTGAGCTTTGTGAAACAAGTTGGAAAACAGTGGCAATTGGTTAGGCATCAGTCACTATGATGATAATCAAAGTAATCATTTTTGTACGTAGACCTTTCTGTTGGTTTTGCAGGATGACAGGTGTACTTCTGCAGTAGATTTGCTCCCCAACTTTGAAGTCTGATCATCCTCAGCAGTTTGCTGCTCTCCCCAGTCAGAGTATCGAGGATCTTCTTCCTCAACAGAGTATAAATAAGTAATTCCCCAAGCGGATTCGTTGAGGATCGTCCCCCTCAGCAGGATATAAGAGGTTTACCCCCAGCCAGAGTTGTGAGTTGGCTCTTCTTTCCTCAGCAGGTAGCCAGAAGTTGTTATTTTTATAGCCTCTCCTGCAAGAGTCTGATAGAGTGTCCTCGTTGATTAAAGACAGTGTTCCCCACTGAGCATGGGGCAATATATTTTCCTCAAAGTTTCTCTCAGTTCATCCCCAAGCTGAGTTTGTTGGCGATTAGTATTCCCAGTAGGTTTTGAATCCAGGTTCTGAAACATTTGGTCATCCCCAGCGGAGGAGTCTCCTTCTTCAGTTTTCATTTTCGTCCTCAACAGAGTGGGTATTCTCTTGGAGTTTCGTCCATCTCCAGCAGAATTGGTGATTGTGATCTTCCCTAGCAGGGTGAAGTATTCCTCAACATGATTTCTTTGGTTTGATGACAATGTAGTTTGTCGTCCTCGGTGGAGCTGCTTCTGTTCTCAGCGTTTATTTCACGGGGACTGTCTTTTTGCATTGCATAGGCATTTTTTGCATGGCATCCTCCCAAATGCATAGCATTTCCACTTCGTGTGGAGCATTATGGCAAAATTCAAACATATGCATCCGAAGCATAAGCCAGGTTTTAGTTTTCCTTCGGCAGGAAAAAAACGAATTTCAGGAGAATATCATTCGACTTTACTCCACAAGTGTTGGGTTTAGTCATTCAAAGCAATATTTGACAGTCCCACGACAGAGTGTTTTGCCAGGATTGAGAACCCATGATCTCTTTTCACCCCTTTCGTCCAGGTGGTCTTTTGATTCATCCCTTCAAGGTTTTTACCTTGACACTCGTCCGTGTTTCCTTCGACACCCGTCCGTGTTTGAACCTTTGATTTCAATACCCGTCCGTATTGGCTTGTTGATAACCCCCGTCCGTGTTCAGTTCATCATTTTAATCCCCAATAAGACCAATCCCCAGTAAATCTAGCCATTTTACACCCGTCCGTGTATCTTTTCGATACCCGTCTGTATTAAACCTTTTTACACCCGTCCGTGTATCTTTTCGATACCTGTCCGTATTGAACCTTTTACACCCGTCCGTGTATCTTTTCGATACCCGTCCGTATTGAACCTTTTTACACCCGTCCGTGTATCTTTTTCGATACCCGTCCATATTGAACCCCTTTACACCCGTCCGTGTATCTTTTTCGATACCCGTCCGTATTGAACCTTTTTACACCCGTCCGTATTGATCCTCTTTACACCCGTCCGTGTATCTTTTAGATTCCCGTCCGTATTGAACCCTTTTACTCTCGTCCGTGTATTTTTTTTCGATACCCTTCCGTATTGAACCTCTTTACACCCATCCATGTATCTTTTCGATACCCGTCCGTATCTGATATCTTTGATTCCTTGACACCCGTCCGTGTTTATCCCCAGCATAGCTAACACTCGTCCGTGTTGTGACAGTGCATCATTTATTGCTTGTTCCCCAGCGGAGTCGTCCCTCCTTTGAGGATTGCAAATTTCAGGTTTCTTTTGGTATTCAATCTTCGTGAATCCTTTGAACGCATGACAACCGTTGCTATCATACCCTCAGGACCAAGTTGATTGAATAGGGGCAGCTGTAACACCCCAAAATTTGCTGTTTTGTTTTGAGGCTAACTGGCTTATGTTTCTTTGCATTTCTTGCATTAGCATTTGTGCATAGCATTGGTTCTTAGCATGGGATCAAGGTACTTGGTTCATCTCAAAGGAGTCTCAAGCCTCAAGGTGTTGTGTGGAGGTCATCATACCTTCATAAGATCAAGAATGGCAAAGGATTTCAAGTGAATCTTTCCCTCCTTACCAGAGGGATCAAATTAGGGTTCTTGGGTTCAAAGAGCTTCTGGAGGAAACTTTCTGGATTCAAGCATGCTCTCATGGGTTCCATATGCTCACAAACATTCATAGAGGAAGGCTTGGCTAGTGGTTCATTGTGGAAGATGTTCAGAGGATCAGTTGCTTGTGAACCAAGAAAAGTCAACTGTAGGGAGGAAAGTCAACCATGGAATTTTGAGGTCCTCTTCATGATTTTAAGGTCTTATGCCCTCATATGATCCTCAAATGTCAAGATTCATACCATTCATCAAGAGTCAAGAGTTTGTGCAAAAGTTACTATTTTTGGAAAATGACCTATAATGCGAAACTTCCATTTTTGGCAACTTTTCAAACCATCTTCAACTTGACTTTTCATCATTAAGGAAGCTTCAAATGAATTTTCCTCAAACATGAAAGTTGAAAATCTCTCTCTCCCCTTTCCAAAAAGTACTAGATTGTCTCCATATCATTTGTGGTTCTCAAGTTATGATCAAAAGAAGGCAAGGTGCTTTTTAGGGTTTTCACATGTATCCATTTTTCCACCTTTTGCATTTTGGTTCAAAATGACTTGTAATTGTTCCTAATGACTCAAGTCACATTGCCATATTCAAGTACACTCCATGAGGACCATTTTTGACCCTTGAATCACTCCAATCCGTGCCATGTACTTCATGAATTTCACAAAATGCATTTTTGCAAGATGGATTGAATCTCACAAATCAGACCAATACAAAGCCCAAACCCAATCCCATTTTGATCAGCAAGTAAAATGGAGAGGAATATGCTTATTTCATGACCAATGCACGTGTGATTAAGGGTGTGCATCACAACTTGCATTTTTGCAAATCACTTTGGATAGCCTTAATCAAGGGATTAACTAAGCTTTAATCATGATCAGAGGGCTAACCAAGTGTATATAAGGAGACTCACACATTCATTCACACCTCATGCACCCTCATTTGCTCAAAATTCCATTTTTCACTCAAACTTTCTCTCCTTTGAAACTCTCTCCTCACAAGGGTTTCTGAAGATTTTTTTCCATATTCTTGATCTACACACTCCATAGAACAAGAATCAACCATTGTTTGAAGCTCTAAGCAAGGTCTTCATCAGATTCGAATTTGAGGTGCTCACTTTCAAAATCTAAGATCCAGCTTGATTCAAGTCTCTAGTTGCATTTATTTTGCAATCAGAGGTCCTAAGGAGTAGATCTGCAGCTTTCTGAAGGATTTCTTGGTGTATTTTGAGCTCTACAAGTTTCAGGTTAGTGTGATTTTCTTGATCATAGAACTCAGTTTTCTTATTGCTTAATGTTCCTCGTGAGTTGCTAATCATCCTGATGTGTTTAGATTTGAATTTGAACGTGTATCATGGCTGTAATGTGGATTTGAAGTTTTTAGATCCAAAATGTTTTCCTTCGATTTGCATTATGTGTTGATGATCTGTTGAAATGGTTTGCATATTTGAAATCCTGGTGAAAATCTGAGTAAGATAGTGTACTTGCTTGCAATTTCTGGAAAATTTTGAAGTGCAGGTCGCCGGAGAAGACGATCGGAGCTAGGGCTCCGGCGTCTGGTTATGTTTCAGGCCAGTGAGGGTTTGGAGGAAGAAGATGAAATCTGGACCGTTGGTTGTCCAGATCTGATGGTCCTCATTGTGCCAGATAATTTAATTTTCACGTTTTCATTTTAATGCATGTGTGTGATATTCCATGATTGTTACCATGTATGTGAGATCTAGACCACTCATCATGTATGACCTTTTGATCTGTTGACTGATTCTTGCACATTAGATGAATCTGATGGTTGTCTTGTTGCCAGCGCATTAAATACCCATGTTCCTCTCACGTGATTTGTTTTAAAGTCAGATGTGTTATGTGTGCGCGTGAGTATGCTTGTTACCATGTACCTTTAATCCTGGCCACAGATCTTGTGTACTTTGTGTTTTGTTTGACTGGATGTGGAGCGTGGGATTGATCCAGCGGTTTATATGAGTCCAGATGGTTGAATGTTTTCCATGGTATTTGTTTGACTGCGCTGGTTACTGGACTGGCTATCTGCACCTCCTCCTTGGGCCCAATTGACTTTTGAATGTGTTTGGTCTGCTTGTTGCACCCCCTGGCTTGTTTTATTTCATTTTATTTCCACAGATTTGCCTTTTTGCATTTTAATTTTTTAAAATTAGATTTATGCATCAGAAAATTATGAAAAAAATCATGAAGAATCTTTGGAATTTTATAAAATTTTTTCTAATTTTATTTTTCCATTTTATTTTATTTTGTGTATCTGAATTAAGTGTTTGATTAATTTTCTTTGTGAATTTCTTCCCTTGTGCACACTTGATCTTGTTGATTTTTGTTCTCATCATTGGTGTATGATTTGCATCCCATTATTTTTGCATATTTCAGAGGACATCTTGAAGTCCTTAAAAATATTTTTCTCATATTTTTAAACTCTTTTCATATTGCATTTTATTCCCTCTATTTGTGCATTGTTCTTCTTTGTTCTTATGCAACTTTGAAGCATTGTTTGAGGTACTTAACTTGTGAATTTCTGTGTGATCTTTTGGAATGTTGCTAGCTTCTGACTTAGGTCACTTGGGTTTTAATTTCAAAATTTTTGAATGTCATTTGATATATGTTTGGTTATTTGTGCTTAAGTGAATTATGCATGATCATCTCTTGAGATCTCTTAACCCTAATTGCTTTGCCATGCCTAATTGTTTGAGTTTCTTTGTGATTCTTTGCATGAGTATTTGATATGATGTTTACCCCTGGTTGAGGTCCCTTGTGACCAAATTTTGCAATTTGTGGATCATGTTTGGGTATGCTTTAAGTGCTTGTACTTTGACTTCCTTTTGTGGATTTTCTTTGGTGCATAATGTTTCATGTTTTGATCTTCTCTTGCACATGAGAATTGTTGATGGTGGTGTGATCTTGGTTTTGAATTTCTTTCATATTCATCCTATTTTTCTCATTTCATCTTGATATGAAGTTCATTGGTGCTTAATTGTGCATTTCACATAAGTATGCTTGCATTCTTTCATGATTACCTTTGCAATGCTTACTTGAGATGTTTTGCATGATCTTTGAGGCTTGTTTATTGATGTAAGTTAGATATACTTGATATGATGTGATTACTGCCCTATCTTGTTTCTTGTATCATCCTTCTCTTTCTCATTCTTCTCTTTCACTCTCTTCCTCCTATGAATCTCAAGACTTGTTTAAGTCTTGGATTCTCTCCCTTTAGAGCTACCTAGTCCAACTTAATTTTTGATTAAACTTGGAGTAGGATTAGCATTAGGTTTTAGGTAGTCGTCCCTCCTAAGCCTCACTAACCATAGGTTATCCATGCATGATAACATTAGGACTCTTAGTTTCCCTTTAGAGTTTCCTTTGGGTATTCTCTCTTCTCATCTCAAAACTTCTTGAAAATACTTAATAAAGATAAAGTGTATTGCGCACGAGCCTTAAGCGTGGGGAATGATAAATGAGGGGCTTCCTCTCATATTTCTAGAGTGCTTAGCGAGTGTCCTGTCTTGGGACGATTCGTTAAGTATTCGTCCCTGTGCCCTAGACTTTGGTGCAATGCAAGTTATGAACTAACTTAAAAAACAATTCTGTCTAAAAAACACAAAACAAATTCAAATATTTTTATCCTTCGGGATTGTTGGGTTTCAAATTTCATTTTCAGAAAAGAGCTCGTCGCTCACGTAAAAAACACTTACCCATTCGTGGTCGTACCCATAAACTACATTAGCTCTGATTCCTCTCTCTCGTCCGATTGAGGATATGTAGGCACAAGGCAGCGATTGTCTTGGCGTGCAACCTTCCCCCACAGTTCCCGTCCGAACTACGTTGACTCTGACTTTCCCATTGCACTGAGGGAGTACATAGGCCTAGGGCATCGAATATGTCCTACCGAGTCCGTCTTAGTCACCCCCATCCCCGTTTTCTGTTGTTCAGCCATAGATATTAGGACAACTCACCCTCCGTTTAGACAACCAGCGTGGATCCCATCGAGTACGATGGATGCGTGGGGTGCTAACACCTTCCCCTCGCATAACCGACTCCCGAACCCGCACTATGGTTGCGATGACCATGTCTTTCCCCCTTTCTCTTCAGGTTTATGCAGTGTTTCCTTTCCCTCTCTCGGGATAAATACACATTACTGGCGACTCTGTGTTTTCTGCGCCACTCTCGCGTTTGTACCGTTGGATGCGAATCTTTCGGGAGCGACAGGGTGCATGAGAGAAATTATCCTACTCATGATCTGGAATTAGCTGCAGTGGTATTCATGTTAAAAATCTAGAGACATTATTTGTATGGATCAAGATTTGAAGTATTTAGTGATCACAAAAGTTTGAAATATTTGTTCAACCAGAAAGAATTGAATATGAGGCAGAGAAGGTGGTTAGAGTTCTTAAAGGATTATGACTTCAATTTAAGTTACCATCCGGGAAAGGCTAATGTTGTGGCAGATGCTCTGAGTTGGAAGACAATCCATATTTCTGCGTTAATGGTGAAGGAAATGGAATTGATTGAACAGTTCATAGATTTGAGTATGGTTTGTGAAACTACACCGAAAAGTATCAGATTGGGTATGCTGAAGGTGAATAACGACTTTTTGGATGTAATTAAGGAAAATTAGAAATTGGATGTGAAATTGGTGGACTTGATACCTGCAGGAGGGGATGATCCTGATGGTGACTTTAAAGTGGATAATGTTGGTGTGTTGAGGTTCCGAGGCAGGATTTGTGTGCCGGATAATGAGGAATTGAAAAAGGCGATCTTGGAGGAAAGTCATCGGAGTAGCTTGAGTATTCATCCGGGAGCTACAAAGATGTACCATGATTTGAAGAAGTTGTTTTGGTGGTCCGGTATGAAAAGGGACATAGCTCGGTTTGTCTACGCTTGTTTGACATGTCAGAAGTCAAAAGTAGAGCACCAGAAGCCTTCGGGATTGATGCAACCGTTAGAGATTCCTGAATGGAAATGGGACAGTATTGCTATGGATTTTGTGACTGGTTTACCAAATACGACAAGGGGCTTTGATGCTATTTGGGTAGTGGTGGATCGACTTACGAAGTCCGCACATTTTATACCAATTAGCATCCGTTTTCCATTGTCGAAGCTGGCGGAAATTTATATCAGGATAATTGTGAAGTTACATGGTGTCCCGTCGAGCATAGTGTCGGATAGAGATCCGAGGTTTACCTCAGAATTTTGGAGGAGTCTGCAGGGAGCCTTGGGTTCTAAGTTGAAGTTGAGCTCGACTTATCATCCACAGACTGATGGTCAGTCAGAGAGGACCATTCAGTCGTTGGAGGATTTGCTGAGAGCCTGTGTATTGGAAAAAGGTGGTGCGTGGGATACTCATTTGCCATTGATTGAGTTCACGTATAATAACAGTCACCATTCTAGCATCGGAATGGCGCCTTTCGAAGCTTTGTATGGTAGGACGTGTAGGACACCTCTGTGTTGGTATGAAACAAGTGAGAATGTGCTGCTTTGACCTGAAATTGTTCAACAAACTACTGAGATAATTCAGATGATCCGTGAGAAGATGAAAGCGTCTCAGAGTAGACAGAAGAGTTATCATGATAACAGGAGGAAAGATTTGGAATTCAGTGAAGGTGATCACGTGTTCCTAAGAGTTAACCCAGTGACTGGTGTGGGTCGTGCTTTGAAATCCAAGAAGTTGGATCCTAAGTTTATTGTGTAACACCCCCAATCTATACCCCCAATTAATTAAAGCAGTAAAAGAAAATTCAAAACTTCATTAGAGTATATTTAAATTATCATGGCATAGACGGTAGGATCACATTATATTGAAACAAATTATACAACACCTGCTCATAAAGATATGCAATAGTGGGGTAGCAATCAACAGAGGAACTCAGTTCCTTACACCCATATTTCAGATTTTAGAATAAAAGCGGAAAATCTAAAACTGAATATCATATATATATATATATATATCATGAAAATTTTGTCATACATCAAGTTATACATGCACAAGCCAAAAGATATATATATACATATACAAATAATCATAAACGGCCTCCCTAACTACCCGGTGTCACATATCAGAGCCGACCGACAAAAGAATGAAGTCCTAAGCTTCACAAAAAGACCTCCAGCAACTCTAATCTGCAATGCCTCATAGAGCATTATAAAACAGCAAAAGGGTGAGAAAAACAATCATAATACAGTTGCATATAATTATATATTAACACAGAAATGCACATATAGATTTCTCACCACAACATACAACAGAATCCAAATACCACACAATTTCATACATATTTCATTTATCTAACACCAATGCACATTAATCATACACAATGCAATTATCACCAAGAATATCAATTCATCAATTCCACACACGATTAATCCATTCACAATCCTCACACATAGTCAATCATATTTATGATTTATGCAAATGCACAGAGACCGACACAACGACTCTATGCACATGCCATGCGGTACCGACTTCCAATATTTCTCATCACTAGTTCACTCAGGAACTATTGGAACCATCGCTCGTTACTTAGTGTAACTCCCCGTCGGGCATACGATGTTCCCCGTCGCTTTCGGTCCTCTTCGTATAAGGCTCACGACGTTTATGGATCGCTTTCGGTCCTCTTTGTCTAAGGCTCACGATCTGATCGCTCACACCCCACATAGGCACACGATCGTCTATAACCATCGCTTTCGGTCCTCTTATTTTTAAGGCGATTCATACCTCTTATTTTTAAGGCTCACGATGTTATAGCAGATTCCCTCTGGAATCAATCCGTCACTCAGGACGTCACAACAATGCATATCATGATGCTTGGCATACAATGACTCATGACATTTAATATGCACACATAAATGCATTCATCTACATCAACAAAATCACACTTTGCACTTATGCCCAAAACAATGCATTTAATTACCATACAGCCACAAATCATGACAACACCATTTAAACACATGCATTTACATCATACAACAGCACCTTGCATAATACCCATCAATTACGCACAATTATAACGACAAAAGTCGACAAACCGACACTATTTGAATTTCCCAACATAATTAAATCAGCTAACAATTTCCAAATCATCCTAATGAGAAAGTACAGCTCAATAGCTTCACAATGATACCAAGAATGTAAAAATCGGATATAGCTTCACAATGATACGAAAGAAACACGAAAACGATATTTTGAAAAGTCCCATTTTACCATTCTCCTGGCCATACGTGTATTGCCCTGAGCCATACGCGTATTGCCCTGATTCCTCGCCATGCCATACGCGTATTGCCCTAGGTCACACGCGTATGGGCAGAGACTCATTTTTCTCAAAATTCACGTTAAAATTCCAATACACGTAGTGCCAACACCGTACGTGTATTGCCCTAAAATGTTACGCGTATCATACGCAAATGGGCAGATGGCCGAGCAAAATGAGAATCCATACGCGTATTGGCCTAAGACTTGCCCATGTTACGCGTATTGCCAAGGTCCATACGCGTATGAACATGCCCCATACGCGTATGACCTGGAAAAACCAGAAAAAAAACTGTAGAACTTGCTGCTACGGGTTTCAACCCAAAATCCTCCAAATCATCATCCAATACTCAGAAAAACACCAATTTGAGGTATAACAATACATACCCAACATGTATAAATAACAAGGAACACAACAATATAAGTTTAAACACATTTGAAATCAATTTCTACCAATTTCTAAACATTATGATTTTTACTATATTTATCATTCCAATCCAATAACAATCACAAACACACATACATAATCATACACAAGCATATAATAATTGAGTTTTGCACCCTTACCCGATTAAATCGATTCTAGAAGTTGATTTCTTGAATTTCCAAGTTTTTTCTCACTTTTCTTCTCTTCTCCCTTTTCTTTCCCTTTTCCTTCTTCTCTTTTTCTTTCTCTCTATTTTTCTCTCTTTCTATTTTCTATTTTTCTACTTAATGAAAAATATCATGAAATGACCAAAATACCCCCACACTCAAATATCTCGCAAACGTTCCCAAAACCCGATAAAATATCACAACATTGAAAAATAACATATTATTAGATAAAATTCGAAAATAAAATAAAATAATAATAAAATAATCAATACGACTCAATTTAATAAAAACACACAACACTGTGGCGTTACAACTCTCCCCCACTTAGGAATTTTCGTCCTCGAAAATATACCTGAGACGAACAACTCTGGATACAACTCCCGCATCCGACTCTCCAACACCCAAGTCAAATTACCCTCAGCAGCGCCTCCCCACTTTCACAAGTGCAATATCCTTGCCCCTTAACCGCTTCACCTCGCGATCCAAAATCCTAACTGGTAATGCCTCAACTGTAAGGTTCTCCCTTACCTCAACCTCATCCATCGAAATCACATGCGACGGATCCAGAACATACTTTCGAAGCTGCGAAACGTGGAACACATCGTGCAAATTCGACAGATTCGGCGGCAACGTCACCCTATAAGCCACATCACCCACTCTCGCGGATATCTAGTAAGGACCAATAAACCGAGAAGTAAGTTTCTTCGTTTTCAATGCACGACCCACACCCGTTACCGGTGTAACTCTCAAAAATACATGATCGCCCTCTTGGAACTCAAGATCTTTCCTTCTCCGATCATGATAACTCTTTTGCCTACTCTGAGAAGCCTTCATTTCCTCTCGAATAAGCTTCACTTTTTTTGTCGTCTGTTGCACCAACTCTGGTCCAACCACCAAACTCTCACCAGATTCGTGCCAACACAAAGGTGTTCAACATCTTCGTCCATACAATGCTTCAAATGGTGCAATTCCAATACTATAATGAAAATTGTTATTATACGTGAACTCAATCAATGCAAGATAACTATCTCACGCACCACCTTGTTCCAAAACACACGCTCTCAACAAATCTTCCAACGACTGAATCGTCCTCTCCGTCTGACCTTCCGTTTGCAGATGATAAGCCGAACTCAATCTCAATTTAGAACCCAAAGCCTTCTGCAAACTTTCCCAAAATCTCGAGGTAAATCTAGGATCTCGATCCGAAACAATACTCAATGGAACCCCATGCAACTTCACAATCACACTGATGTAAATCTCAGCTAACCTCTCCAAAGAAAAACTGATGTCAATCGGAATAAAATGAGCCGATTTAGTCTGTCTATCCACAATCACCCAAATAGCATTATGCCCTTGCTGAGTATTCGGCAACCCTGTCACAAAATCCATGGAAATGCTATCCCACTTCCACTCAGGAATATCCAACGGTTGCAACAAACCACTAGGCCTCAGATGTTCCACCTTCGATTTCTGACAAGTTAAACATGCATAAACAAACTGAGCCACATCTCTTTTCAATCCAGACCACCAGAAAATCTTCTTCAAATCCTGATACATCTTATTCGCTCCCGGATGTATACTCAAATTACTCTGGTGTCCTTCCTCCAAAATCATCTTTTTCAACTCCGCGTCATCAGGAATACAAATTCTACCTCGGAACCTCAAAACACCATTAATATCCACTTGAAAATCACTATTCACATCTTTTTCTCCAACCAACATCAAATCCACAAATTTCACATCCAGCTTCTGTTTCTCACTAACAGTCATCAGAAAATCATTAGTAATCGTTAGAATACCAAGCCTCACGCTATCCGACGTCACTTCACATACCAAACTCAAGTCTCTAAACGATTCCAAAAGTTCCCACTCTTTAACCATTAAAGCAGACATATGTAACGATTTCCGACTCAATGCATCAGCTACCACATTAGCTTTACCAGGATGGTAATTCAAGCCAAAGTCGTAGTCCTTAAAAAATTCCAACCATCTACGTTGCCTCATATTCAACTCTTTCTGATCAAACAAATATTTCAAACTTTTATGATCACTAAAGACTTCAAACCTTGCACCGTAGAGATAATGCCTCCAGATCTTCAACACAAAAACCACAACCGCTAATTCAAGATCATGAGTAGGATAATTTTTCTCATGCACTCTCAATTGCCTCGAAGCATAAGCCACCACCTTACCTTTTTGCATCAGAACACCACCTAGACCAATCAAAGAAGCATCACAATAAACCACAAATGGTTCATTAGGATTCGGTAAAATCAAAATTGGAGTTGTCGTCAATCTTCTCTTCAGCTCATTAAAACTTTCTTCGCACCGAATATCCCAAATGAACGCTTGCCCTTTACAAGTCAACTGGGTCAAAGGAACTGCTAGCTTAAAAAAACCTTCAATAAACCTTCGATAATATCCGGCCAAACCCAAAAAGCTTTGAATTTCAGTAATAGATCTCAGAGCCTCCCATTGTAGAACTGCTTCTACTTTAGATGGATCCACAGAAATACCATTACCTGAAATTACGTTCCCAAGAAAACTCACTTCCGACAACCAGAATTCACACTTGGACAATTTGGTAAAAAGCTTCCTTTCTTTCAAAACCTGCAAAACAATACGCAAATGCTCCGCGTGCTCTTCCCGAGACTTAGAATAAATTAAGATATCATCAATAAACACCACCACAAAACAATCTAACTGTTCATGGAAAATACGATTCATGTACTCCATAAACACACCTGGCGCATTAGAAACCCCGAACGACATCACAGAATATTCATAATGACCGTATCGTGTCCTAAAAGCCGTCTTCTGAATATCTTCCTCTTTCACCCTAATCTGATGATACCCGGATCTCAAATCAATCTTACTAAACACACAAGCACCAACCAACTGATCCATCAGATCATCAATTCTTGGAAGAGGATACTTATTCTTAATCGTCACCTTATTCAGCTGGCGATAATCAATACACAATCGCATACTTCCATAATTCTTTTTCACCAATAAAACTGGAGCACCCCAAGGAGAAACACTCGACCTTACAAATCTCTTCTCCAACAACTCATTCAACTGTTTCTTTAACTCAACCAACTGAGACGCCGACATACGATAAGGTGCCATAGAAACAGGTCTAGTACCAGGAACTAGATCTATAGAAAACTCCACCTCTCTCTCTGGTGGCAAGTCTGAAATATCCTCGGGAAACACTTCCGGAAATTCACACACAACAGGAAACACATCAAGCGAAACTTGACTATCCACAGTCAAAGATGCAAACAACCCAAACAACTGAGCTTCATCCGCCAAAAGTCTCTTCAACTCTTTGGTAGATAAGAAACTCGAGTCTTCGTCTTCCTCAAGAGAAGAAAACCTTACCAGCTTATGATAACAATCAATATGAACTCGATTGAATTGTAACCAATTTATTCCCAGAACCACATCTAACCCTTCCAACGGTAAACACACCAAATCCATCTCAAAGTCTTTACCATAAATGGTCAAAGGACAACTCAAACAAACCAAAGAAGTAGTTACTGACCCCATTGCTGGAGTATCAATAACCATCTCACCACCCATCAAAGACAGCACAAGATTCAAATGCTTCACGCAATCAGACGAAATAAACGAATGAGTCGCTCCAGTATCAATAATAGCAACTAAAGGAGTACTATTAATAAAACAAGTACCTCTGATCAGACGATCTGCACTTGAAATCTGAGTTCCTGCCAATGCAAAAACTTTCCCACCAGATTGAGCCTGCTTCAGTTTCGGACACTTCGTACTAATATGACCAGGTTCACCACAGTTGAAACATTTCACCACATTTTTCCTGGCACACTCAGCTACAACATGTCCTACACCTCCACAATTAGAATTGAAATTCTGGTATCAGACGTGTGATGTTAAGGTGCGATGTCACAACAACACACTCTGCACAATGGACAGAATAAACAGCAAAATAACACACCAAATTGTTCACCCAGTTCGGTCTAACTACCTACGTCTAGGGGCTACCAAGCCAAGGATGAAATTCACTACTTGTAGAATTAATTTACAGACTCAACAACCTAGTTGACAATCTCCTAAACTTAATTCCTACTAGTGACTTTCTACCTAAGAACCCACTTAGATATGAGAACACTACTCAATCCCTAAAACAATACTCAAGGAACAACCTCTTTGAGCAACCTTGATCTTACTTCACAGGTTTGATCAAGTAATAACTCTCTATTGCTTCACAGCTTCTAAGAGAGGACAGAAAACGACTCAGCAATTCAACCTAAAATTCTGTATATAAAACTCGTACAAAATACTCAAGACACTCAGCCTATGCTCTTGATCTTCTCTCTGTATTTCTGTACTTTTTCCTTTGGTCTTGTGCGCTTTAAATAACAACCTGAATTGGACTTGGACCCGCTACAATATCTGACCTGATTTGTTATTTAAAACTGAATATTTAAAATAGATTTTCTCCTAAAATCTTTTTAAATCTTCAACCTTTTAAATCTCCTACAAATCTGCACCAGATCTCCTATGCAGCAGAAGAATATCTAACCCAAGATATTCGCATCCAATGAGACAGGTTGCTCTCCACAATTCCAGCTAACACGCAAACCCTAACAACATCACAACCTTATGTTATTTATTCTGCATATCTAATGTCACAACATCGCCATGTGACATCAGACATCTAAACTTCAGCAATTTAAATACTTAACACAACCCAGTGTTAAGACTCAATGTTGCAACATCACCACTTTGACATCAACATTGAACATACTTTGTTTTACCAAAATTCCAGCCAATCCAAGAACTAACAATCTCCCCCTTTGGCTAATTTTGGCTAAAACAAACTCTGCACCTTCAGAGACTTCAGCAGCGAAAAAAACTTCAATGATTTTGAAACTCCTAGCAGCATCAACAAAACAACTACAATCTTCAAACCGCTGCACATATTTCAACATTAGCAGCATCTTCAATTCACTTCAGCATCCAGCAGCAGCCGCATCATAAAAACTTCAGCATCATAAAATCTTCATTATGGACTTTGCTTCACAAAAACTCTGCTGCAGCACCATTTTCAACAGCAACAGATTTTCAACAATGTTGCTCCCCCTCAATCATGAACCAGTAAACATAGCTTATCAAGCACTTCAGTAATTACTCATTACTCCCCCTTAATTTCTGCACTACTGTACTATAGCTACCATATTCCTTTGACAGCACCACAACTCCTTTGACAACATTAGACAATCATTTGACATTTGTACATTTGGCTTTCTTTCTATGGCTACTTCTCCCCCTTTTTAGCCACAATTAGACAAGCTTCAATCAGAAGCCCTATTAACTACAGTTAGTACACCCTAGCTCTCATTGTTAGCCTCACAGTTAGCAACCAGGCAAAACAAATCATAGAATAGAAAACATAAACAGTGCATATACAACACAGTATTCAAATTACATAACCAAGCACATTAAGTGCTGAAACAAAGACAGAAAATAAAACTAAAACTACTAAATAAGATAAACATTAAAAGCTTTAATCATCTGAGCTGAGATCATCATCTTCTTCATCCTCTTTTGTACTGTCATTGTCAGACTCATCTGTCTTATCAACAACTACTTTCTCACTTTCTTTTTCCTTCATCTTCAGGGACATAAGTAATTTTTTAAACTTGTCCTTCCTTTCAATGTTTACTCTGATGACTTCATCTAGTTCTTTACAGGCTTCCTCCAGTTCAAAAATCATATCAGTCTTGACATGAGTATGATTAGTAGATGTTGAGGCAGATGCCTTGACATTATCAGCAACATGTTTTCCTTTAAACAACTTCTGATGAAAAGACAATCCAGGCTTCCTTCTACATACACTATCATCCTGGTGAAGAATCCCAGGATGCTGAGACAGTATTATCCCACAAATGAGGGATGGAAATACAATAGGCAATTTCACAGCTCTTGTTGCAGCGTGCTTGATAGTCTGATTATATATGTAAGAGACATAATCAATTATTCTCTTTGTTCCAATGGCATACACTAATTTGCCCTACCCAGCATAAATAGAGGTCTTGTCGTTAGTAGGAACCCAATTAACAGCACCTATTATATGAAGAAGAGCATATTTCACACTTAATAAACTTGTTGATAACTTTCCTTTTGAAGGCCAAACTTCTACCTGACCAGCTGTAATTTCTTTACAGATAACATTATTAGAAACTTCTAATTCTTCATAATCTTCCTCACTTCTTCCTAAGTAGGTATTGATCGCCTTAGGAGAGAACCAGACACACTTACCCCTGACGGTAACTCGTCTGAAGGTTAGGCTTTTGCTGTCATCAATAGACTCAGGGATATTCACTAAAAATTCTCTTACCAGTCTATCATAGCAACTAGTCAATCCTGACATTGTCCTTATGAGACCAGCAAACTTAATTAGTTCTACAATTCCAGTAGACTCTAAGTCATCTGCTACTAGCTCTCTTTCCAGAGCTATCCTTCTTTGGTTCACACAATTCCACATGGATGCACTTCTGGCACAATGAAATGAGATGTTATCAAGTACTTGATCACCAGCTCTCTTCATCATAGGGTTGATGTCTTGAACATCACACCCTGAATCTGATTCTTCCCTGATTCTCCTCTTTTTGCCAGACCTGGCAACTCAGCTCCACGACTTGGGAGAGTCTGCAATAGATGTCCTTTTCTTATCCTTGACCATATTTTCATTAGGAAGAGACTCCACTCCTTTCCCTTTCCTATCCTCCCTTCTTCTTGCATTTCCAATGATATCACTATCAGATGAGTCCTCAACATCTATAACCTCAACCTGATCCTTCCTTTTACACCCGTGACTTTCATTCCTGGGGACGATGTTCTGACATCAAAGAAGACATCAGTATCTTCAAGATCTTCTTCTTTATTACCACTTTCAGTGTCTCGAATCACAGTCAAGGCCAGCCTTTGAAGATTTGTGTCCTCATTTTGAGAGTCCCTCTGTTCAGCATGCATTTTCCTTAATGGGACAGAAATCCCTTTCACCCGTATTCCCTTCTCAAGAATTTTGGTGGCAATCTGCTCCAAATGCATGTCCACATCATACTTCTCCTCAACAGCTTGAGAGGAAGTTGACCTAGTTTCAGTTTTATTCAGCTTGGTTGAATGTTTAGAGTTACCTGAGTCTGGAAGTGCCATAGGAATGTGTTCTTTGTCACCAAGTTCTTTTTCCGAAGAAACCCTAGTTTGTACATACGCAGGTCTTTGAGAATCAGAGTTCTTGGATGGGGAAGACATCGTTCCTTTGTAACATACTAGGTTTAGAGAAGATTTTTCTATTCTGTTGAGGAAGATGAACCGTTGAGACGAGAACCCTTTGATAAATCTTGATATAGAATCAATATGGTAAGGCGCCTGATTTTGAGTACCTCTTAAAGACCAATCACTAATTTTCTCCCTCCATAAAGACTTTCCTTTTAAAAATTTAAAAGGATTCACATCAGAACTCATTAACTCTGAGTGACCTTTCAGCATCCTGACGTCATAGTCGGATGTTATAACATCAACTTGAGCATCATTAGTTGAATTACCTTCAAGGGAAATCCACTGATAGAAGTTATCTTTGGTTCTGGCACCCTTCATAACAACTTGATTATGCTCACCAGATACCACACACTCATCTTTGGTGTAGTTAACTTTGTACCCTTCATCACATAATTGACTTATGCTGATCAAATTTGTATTTAAACCATTGACAAACAGAACATTGTCAAGTTCAGGTCTACCATCACCTTTCACTTTTCCAACTCCTGCAACTACACCTTTTTCGCCATTGCCAAACATAACCTCATGAGAGGGACAATGACTGACATCAACTATCAGAGTTCTGAATCCAGTCATATGCTTTTAACATCCACTATCAAAGTACCATGTATCCTTATCAACCTGGCTATCTGAGGTGTGGGCTAAAAGACATTTCACCTTCTCCTTAGGAACCCATTGTTTAGCAACTTTAGGTCTGACCTCCTTTGGGTTGCTTTGAGGAGCAGATTTTGGATAACCATGCAATTTAAAACAAGAGTACTGCATATGTCCAAACCTTCCACAATAGAAGCATCTAACTCTGTCATCTCTGAATTGGTTATATCTTCTACCGTTATAATGATATTGCTGTGGCTTCCACCCATAGTGTTGTCTCCTACTTCCAGAGTTGGTCTGTCTTCTATGGTGTTGTTGTCTTTTACCATAGGTAGACTGTCTCCTGAACTGAGGATGATGTCTTCTAGGCTGTCTCCTATGGTGATGAGGCTTCATTCTTCCATAGTAATGAGGCACAACGTTGTTGTATTCATATCCATACCAGCCTCCCTGATTTTGAGACAACTGATGAGATATGTTATCTTTGAACCTGGCAGCTTGCATGCTCTTATGATATTGGGGAGGCATATACTGACTAGCTCCTTGAGGCTGCATCTTCCTCTGATGGGGACCATTAATTTTCTCAACATGCTGAACAACCTTCTTAGGGGTAGGATCCTGTCTCTTTGTTTGAGACATTGGTTGGGACACTTCCTCCTTTGTTCCTGAGATGCCTGCTTCAGCAGAAACCTTTTTCTCAGCCACAAATCCTATAACTGTCTTATCACTAGCAACCTTTTCTGTCTAAAGAATCTTATCAAGTGTGTCTGTACCACAGTTCAGCATCCTAACAGACTTGGTCATATGATCAAGATGAGCTTTAACTAGTACGACTTCATTTTCCAGATCAGCTTTTTCATTCTCAAGCTGAGCAATCTGTTGCTTGTGGCACTTGTTTTCTTGACATATCTCAGCACTTTTTAAACACAGCTCTTGATAAGTAGATGCTAACTCCTCATACGTTATTTCTCCATCACTAGAATCATCATTAGAAACAACAGTTCCTGTTAAGGCTCTAACATGCTTTGCTGACTCACCTTCACTTTCACTATCAGAGTCAGACCAGGAAATTGTCATGCCATTCTTCTACTTTTTCAAGAAGGTGGGACACTCTTTCTTGACATGTCCATACCCTTCACACTCAAAGCATTGAACTCCTTTATCTTGGGCAATTTTCTCTTCATCCTTCTCTTTTGACTTGCTGATGTCAGAAGATATGTTCTTGACATTAGGCCTGGAGTTAATATTCATCCTCTTGAACACTTTGTTGAACTGTCTTCCCAACATAACTATGGCTTGAGATAGATCCTCCTGGGATTCAGAACTCTTTCCTTTTTCTTCTTGATCATTTGACACCAAGGCTATACTCTTTGGCTTCTTTTCTGGTTCTTCCTCATTCAACCCAAGCTCAAAAGTTTGAAGAGATCCAATGAGCTCATCAACTCTCATCTTGCTGATGTCTTGTGATTCTTCAATGGCAGTTACCTTCATCTTATACTTCTTAGGAAGGGACCTAAGGATCTTCCTTACAAGCTTTTCATCTGACATTTTTTCACCAAGAGCACTGGATGCATTAGCCAGCTCCAGAACATTCATGTGGAAGTCATGAATAGTCTCATCTTCCTTCATCTTCAGGCTTTCAAATTTTGATGTTAGAATTTGAAGTCTTGACATTTTAACTCTTGATGTACCTTCATGAGTGGCCTTCAAAATATCCCACGCTTCCTTAGCAACCTCACAGGTATTGATTAACCTGAAAATATTCTTATCCACTCCATTGAAAATTGCATTTAGAGCTTTTCTTCCTTGGTCCATTCTTCTTCAGGTTTTGGCTTTGAGGTGCCCTCTTTATCTTTGCCAGCATCATCTTTTTCACACACAACAGGTGTTTTGCACTCTTTAATAATGGCCTTCCAAGCCCTGCTGTCCAAGGATTTTAAGAAAGTGGCCATCCTTGGCTTCCAATAGTCATAATTGGATCCATCCAAAACAGGGGGTCTGTTGACGAATCCACTAACTTCTTTGTCCATCTTTACACCAGAAAGTAACTTCCCTAGATCTCACCCAGAGATAGACAGGATGCCTGCTCTGATACCAATTGAAATTCTGGTATCAGACGTGTGATGTTAAGGTGCGATGTCACAACAACACACTCTACACAATGGACAGAATAAACAGCAAAATAACACACCAAATTGTTCACCCAGTTTGGTCTAACTACCTACGTCTGGGGCCTACCAAACCAGGGATGAAATTCACTACTTGTAGAATTAATTTACAGACTCAACAATCCAGTTGATAATCTCCTAAACTTAATTCCTACTAGTGACTTTCTACCTAAGAACCCACATAGATATGAGAACACTACTCAATCCCTAAAACAATACTCAAGGAACAACCTCTTTGAGCAACCTTGATCTTACTTCACAGCTTTGATCAAGTAATAACTCTCTATTGCTTCATAGCTTCTAAGAGAGGACAGAAAATGACTCAGCAATTCAACCTAGAATTCTGTATATAAAACTCGTACAAAATACTCAAGACACTCAGCCTATGCTCTTGATCTTCTCTCAGTATTTCTGTACTTTTTCCTTTGGTCTTGTGCGCTTTAAATAGCAACCTGAATTGGACTTGGACCCGCTACAATATCTGACCTTATTTGTTATTTAAAACTGAATAATTAAAACAGATTTTCTCCTAAAATCTTTTTAAATCTTCAACCTTTTAAATCTCCTACAAATCTGCACCAGATCTCCTATGCAGCAGAAGAATATCTAACCCAAGATATTCGCATCCAATGAGATAGCTTGTTCTCCACAATTCCAGCTAGCACGCAAACCCTAACAACATCACAACCTGATGTTATTTATTCTGCAGATCTAATGTCACATCATCGCCATGTGACATCAGACATCCAAACTTCAGCAATTTAAATACTTAACACAACCCAGTGTTAAGACTCAATGTTGCAACATCACCACTTTGACATCAACATTGAACATACTTTGTTTTACCAAAATTTCAGCCAATCCAAGAACTAACAAGAACACTTCCTCAAATCTTTCTTACATTCGTACTGACGATGTCCTACATCACCACATCTATAACATCTCAGAGGACCAGACATTCCTCCTCCACCTAACCTTTGATCAAAAGTACCCCTCTGTTTACCTTTATCAGCTGGTGTCACATACGAACCACCACGGAACTGTTGCTTCCCTTTCCTCTCGCTCACACTCTTGTAATAAGTAGAACAAGCCTTACTATCCTCCTCATAAATCCTACAACAATCCACCAAATCAGAAAACCTCAGAATCCTTTGATAACCAATTGCCTGCTTTATCTCAGGACGCAATCCGTTCTAAAACTTTACACACTTAAAAAATTCAGCAGTCGCTTCAGCATAATGAGGATAAAACTGCACAAGCTCCACAAACTTAGCAGTATAATCAACAACAGATATATTACCTTGTTTCAATTCCAAGAACTCAATTTCCTTCTTTCCTCTTACATCTTCAGGAAAATACCTCCTCAGAAACTCCATGCTAAACACAGCCCAAGTAATCTCCTCCTCTGCAGCTTCCAACACATGACGAGTACTAACCCACCAATCATCAGCTTCTTCCAATAAAATGTGAGTACCCAGTCTCACCTTCTGATCTTTAGCATAATCCATCAATCGGAAAATCCTTTCAATCTCTTTCAGCCATATCTGTGCACCATCAGGATCATATATTCCTTTGAAGACAGGCGGTTTGTTCTTCCTGAACTCATCATTACCTGCAGCATTAGGTGCACCCTGCACAGCACGAGCCATAGCTTGCATCGCAGCAGCTAAAGCAACGTCATTCCTTCCAGCCATATTCTGTTCATTTCCAATAACAGCACTTATGGTTAAACAAACAGCTCACCCAAACACAACGACCAACAAGGACTGACACAACTGACACGGATTGGCTCTGATACCACTTAATGTAACACCCCCAATCTATACCCCCAAATAATTAAAGCAGTAAAAGAAAATTCAAAATTTCATCAGAGTATATTTAAATTATCATGGCATAGATGGGGGAATCACATTATATTGAAACAAATCATACAACACCTGCTCATAAATATATGCAACAGTGGGGTAGCAATCAACAGAGGAACTCAGTTCCTTACACCCACATTTCAGATTTTAGAATAAAAGCGGAAAATCTAAAACTGAATATCATATATATATATATATATATATATATATATATATCATGAAAAGTTTGTCATACATCAAGTTATACATGCACAAGCCAAAAGATATATATATACATATACAAATAATCACAAACGGCTTCCCTAACTACCCGGTGTCACATATCAGAGCCGACCGACAAAAGAATGAAGTCCTAAGCTTCACAAAAAGACCTCCAGCAACTCTAATCTGCAATGCCTCATAGAGCATTATAAAACAGCAAAAGGGTGAGAAAAACATTCATAATACAGTTGCATATAATTATATATTAACACAGAAATGCACATATAGATTTCTCACCACAACATACAACAGAATCCAAATACCACACAACATCATACATATTTCATTTATCTAACACCAATGCACATTAATCGTACACAATGCAATTATCACCAAGAATATCAATTCATCAATTCCACACACAATTAATCCATTCACAATCCTCACACTTAGTCAATCATATTTATGATTTATGCAAATGCACAAAGACCGACACAACGACTCTATGCATATGCCATACGGTACCGACTTCCAATATTTCTCATCACTAGTTCACTCAAGAACTATTGGAACCATCGCTCGTTACTTAGTGTAACTCCCCGTCGGGAATACGATGTTCCCCGTCGCTTCCGATCCTCTTTGTATAAGGCTCACGACGTTTATGGATCGCTTTCGGTCCTCTTTGTGTAAGGCTCACGATCCGATCGCTCACACCCCACATGGGCACACGATCGTCTATAACCATCGCTTTCGGTCCTCTTATTTTTAAGGCGATTTATACCTCTTATTTTTAAGGCTCACGATGTTATAGCAGATTCCCTCTGGAATCAATCCGTCACTCAGGACATCACAACAATGCATATCATGATGCTTGGCATACAATGACTCATGACATTTAATATGCACACATAAATGCATTCATCTACATCAACAAAATCACACTTTGCACTTATGCCCAAAACAATGCATTTAATTACCATACGGCCACAAATCATCACAACACCATTTAAACACATGCATTTACATCATACAACAACACCTTGCATAATACCCATCAATTACGCACAATTATAACGACAAAAGTCGACAAACCGACACTATTCCAATTTCCCGACATAATTAAATCAGCTAACAATTTCCAAATCATCCTAATGAGAAAGTACAGCTCAATAGCTTCACAACGATACCAAGAATATAAAAATCGGATAAACGGAACCCAAGTTACGAAAGAAACACGAAAACGATATTTTGAAAAGTCCCATTTTACCATTCTCCTGGCCATATGCGTATTACCCTGATTCCTCGCCATGCCATACGCGTATTGCCAAAGGTCATATGCGTATGGGCAGAGACTCATTTTTCCCAAAATTCACGTTAAAATTCCAATACGCGTAGTGCCAACACCGTACGCGTATTGCCCTAAAATGTTACGCTTATCATACGCAAATGGGCAGATGGCCGAGCAAAATGAGAATCCATACGCGTATTGGCCCAAGACTCGCCCGTGTTACGCATATTGCCAAGGTCCATACGCGTATGAACATGCCCCATACGCATATGACCTGGAAAAACCAGAAAAAAAAACTGCAGAACTTGCTGCTACGGGTTTCAACCCAAAATCCTCCAAATCATCATTCAATACTCAGAAAAACACCAATTTGAGGTATAACAATACATACCCAACATGTATAAACAACAAGGAACACAACAATATAAGTTTAAACACATTTGAAATCAATTTCTACCAATTTCTAAACATTATGATTTTTACTATATTTATCATTCCAATCGAATAACAATCACAAACACACATACATAATCATACACAAGCATATAATAATTGAGTTTCGCACCCTTACCCGATTAAATCGATTCTAGAAGTTGATTTCTTGAATTTCCAAGTTTTTTCTCACTTTTCTTCTCTTCTCCCTTTTCCTTCTTCTCTTTTTCTTTCTCTCTATTTTTCTCTCTTTCTATTTATTATTTTTCTACTTAATGAAAAATATCATGAAATGACCAAAATACCCCCACACACAAATATCTCGCAAACGTTCCCAAAAAATGATAAAATATCACAACATTGAAAAATAACATATTTTCAGATAAAAGTAAAAAATAATAATAAAATAATCAGTACGACTCGATTTAATAAAAACACACAAAACTGGGGCGTTACATATTGGACCGTATCAAATCTTGCAGAGGGTTGGTACAGTGGCTTATAGGGTGGCGCTGCCGCCTGAACTTTCGAACTTGCATGACGTGTTCCATGTGTCGCAACTTCAGAAGTATGTTTCAGATCCGTCTCATGTGATTCAGAGAGACGAAGTTCAGATCAGGGAGAATCTTACCGTAGAGACGATGCCGTTGAGGATCGAAGATCGTAAGATGAAGCAACTCAGAGGAAGGGAGATACCTCTGGTGAGAGTAGCTTGGGGAGGTGCTGCAGGGGGCAGTGTGACCTGGGAATTGGAAAGCAGGATGCGAGAGTCGTATCCAGATTTGTTTCCATCAGGTAATTTTCGAGGACGAAAATAATTTAAGTGGGGGAGAGTTGTAACACCCCATTTTAATTATTTAGATGTCTCGTGTTATTTTATTTGTGTGACCTTGTTTGGGGGAGTGTTTTGAGTGCGTTTAAGGGTTACCCTTTAGTTAGGAAGGTGAGTTGGTGAGATAAAGCCTTTAGCTTAATATTAATAGTGGCATAGTTAATAATAATAATAATTTAATTAATAATAGTAATATTATTATTTTATTATTATTATTGTTATTATTGCTATTATTATTAATTAATTTAATTAAAATAGGATTAAGAGAATTAGAAGAGGTTTAGGGAAAATAGAAAGGTTTTGGCACGTGAAACGAGGAATAGAGAACCAAGAGGAGAGAAAGAACAAGGTGTGCCAGGGCTTGATCTTCTTCCCCAATTGTCCAGATTTTCTGTAAAGACTCGAGGTAAGGTGGGAGAAACAGGTTTAATATTGGTGATTCATTCGTGATAGGGTAGTGGGGAGTCCTTAACCCCGTAGGAATTTGTATGCAAACTGTTGTGTTGTTGATCTGTTGTATATGCCTGCTATGATGATGAAATCGTGCACGTATTGATTGGTGATAATATGAATTTTTGCAGTTGTTGCTATTGTACGTACAGATTTGTTGTTTTTGATTCAAATTGGGTGAACGATTTGAGATTATAGACCTGTAATACATGTAGTAATTCTAGGTACAAGAGAAAAGATGAAAATTGGACCTAAAACTCATGTAGAAACGATTATAGGACTGGTTGGAAGTGAAGAAGTGTGGAAATCGTAGCAGAGTGCAGAATGGTGAGGTCTCTGGTGATTTACGTAATGGATCTGGCCATACGCGTATTGGGCTAGGCCATACGCGTATGGGAGTGAAGGAAAGGGAGCCTTACATGTAAGGGGAGCTTGAGGGGATGGTTTGGCACGTCCCTCTGCCCATACTTGTATGGTACGTGTATGATTGGCAAGGCAATACGCATATGGAGTAGCCATATGCGTATGTAGATCTGAGAATTGAATTTCTGAAGGAAAATGGGTCTTTTCCCATACGCATATGAAGTTGGGCAATACGCGTATGGCAGGGCGAGGCAGGAGGCCTTACGCGTATCAGATGGGGACATGCGCGTAAGGAAGGGCGAGGGAGCAAGTCATACGCGTATGACTCAGGTCAATACGCGTATGGACAGTTTGAGTGCAGATTTTCACCGTTTTGCGATTTCTTTCCCGTTTTTGCATCGGAATCGGTTTCTCTTGGTTTGAGAGGTTGGGAATAGGTGCCAGGTGCTGAGAAATAAGACATAGGTGATGAAAATATTAATTTTAATAATTTTAATTAATTAATTAATTAATTGGGTGTTTGGTGTGTATGAAGCAAATTACATGACGATGATGTTGATGATATGTATGATGTAATCAGGAGGATCGTGTGCATGTATTTACGCTTGTGTACATGTTTTGCTGTGCATAGTTGAGTCTTGCATATTCATGGTGATTGGTGGGATGAATCATTGCTCAGGAGGAGTGTATGTGATTCATCCGTACTCCTCTATGGAGAATGGTGGGGGATAGATCATTGCCAAGTAGAGGTGTATGTGATCTATCCGAGGTTCGATTGAATGAACCAATGAGTCGGTACCGCATGCCTGGTGTCGTGTTGCATTACATTATTATTTGATGTTGTTGATGATATTGGACAGTAGGTCGTGTTGGTGTGTTGTTGACTTATATATGTGAATGCTACCTTGTTATCATGTATTTATTCACCGATAATATTGAATGTGATTTCTCACCCCTTTGTTGTTGTTGTGTATGTGCTTCTTCAGAAGTACAGATAATCTAGGTGCTTAGGATGCTTGGATATCGTGTTGTCGGTTCGAGTCTTAGGAGCGCTCTGATACGTAACACGGGAACTATTTGGGGGATTTTTATTAGTTTACAACTTATTTTTATCATGTTGTTACGTATCTTTATTTGACTTTGAATATTATGGTGGACCACTATTTTGTGGATTTTTGGCGTTATTGGCAGATGGCCGTAATTTGAATAATTTTTCGCTGCATATTTTATCAAAAATAGAAGGATTTTATTTGTTGGTTTTTGATGTGACATTCCACTTGGTGAAGACTCTGATTTATCTTTAATATTTTGTTTATTTTTCAAAATGGGAAAGTGGGGTGTTACAATGTCTATAATTCTTTAAGCTTATATCTTGCACCGTTGGGAAATTCTTACATTGTGACAAAGAAACTGAACAACATTTGAAGCTGGACGTAACTAGGTTTTTGGTTAAGACCAAGTACACTTTATGCCTTAATGAAACGTTCAATGTCGAAGTTAACAACAATATTTGAAAGCTCCAAGGATTTGACTAAGTTTTGGTAAAACATAATGTTGAACAAGATGTTCTAATTTGAAGAAATTTGCCCCAGACCAAAGATATCGAATGAGATGTCACAACATGAAGACTCGACATCATGACTGTCACAGCAGGTTTTGTTTTTAATTTTGTTTCAAGATTCAAGGCATGTTTGGCAGTGGATCAAGGACATAAGATTTGAAGCCCGAGGAAGCAGAAGACTATAAAAGAAGACCAAGACCTAGGGTAGAAAAACTAATCCTTATGTAGAAAATATGGTTTAGGGTTTTGAGAGTCGTAGGACTTTCTTGTGTTGTAAGTCTCCCTTTGTATCGGTTGAATACATTATGGTAGACATAAATGTTTATACAAATTCAGAAACCTTTAGGTAATTAATTGTATATTGTTCTTGGATGAAGCTTTGAAGCAAATCCAATAGAATCCGAGTAGGGTTGTTAGTCAAGGTAGCTTGGCTGAACTTTGCATTGAAAGAGGTGTCTTTCAAGTAGGATGATATAGTTATTGTGACTATAACTGTTAGATATCACAGGTTGTGATTTAGGGAGTGAGATGGGTTTCTCTTATCAATTAAATGTGACTTCTAATGATAAAGATTTCATTGGGTAGTGATAGGTAAACTAGAGGTTGTTTACTGTAAACTAGAGGTTATTTACGTAAAACTATACTACTGATAATGGATTCTTCTTCCTGACTTGGTAGCCCCCGGGTGTAGGTGATTTGCACTAAACTGGGTCATCATATTCTTTGTTATTTATCATTCTGCAAATTTACAGTTCAATATTGATTAACATGTTGTACCAGATGTTGAAACAACTGCCTTGCTTCTGTTGTTGATATTCAGAGTATCATTTTTGTTTATTCTGCCCTTATTTTAAAAGTTATGCAGAGAACAATGTCGTGACATGTTGTTAGGAAATCTGTGATCTGCTATGCCAGAATTTCAATATTTATAGAATCAAACATGTGGAAGATTTACATGGGCCGAAGAGAATAATGCATTATGAGGGTAGCGAGGAGGTTAGTGAAACAGAAGATAGTAACAATGATGACGGTTATGGTGGTAGCGCAGGGGACATGTCGTTGGATGAAGAGGAATGGGAAATCAAAGACGAGACCATTGGCGACAATGAAGATGGCAATCACGAGGCTGTGGGTTTCTAAGAAGCTGGCACATAAGAAAGCACATGAAAAGATGGAGGTAATGATGGAAAGAGTACGTACGTGATGTTGTTGGTGGATGGTTTGTCATAGAAGGATAAGTTGGGCATAAAGGTGGGCATTGGTATTGGGGATATAGACAATTTAACAAACAAAGTTGGAGGGGGTAAATCAACTCCGATTAATGTTGGAGAACCATGTGCAAAGATGGGACGTGTATCATCTGAGAATAGGGGGATGCATGACGGTGTTGGGGATGTTGGGAATAGGTGTATGATGTTAGTGGAATTGCAATCTGGGCTGGTCGTGTTGGGTCAAGCACATGAAATTTCAGATTCAGACCCTATTTCTTGTTTAGGTGTTGGGCTGGGTGACCCTCATTTGTGCCCATTACACTGGATTTTTCACTTGGCTGTAAATGGCAAGCACTTATGAGAATATCCATAAATATGCCAAGTGGAAGATCAAAATAGAGTGAGTCAACATGATCAATATGACTCAAGGTCGGAGGTCACATAAGGTGATACCGGTCAAAGGTGGAAAGGTCGAAGGATGTGATGAGGAACTTAGGGACTTAGTGAAATTGAATACTATGTTATGTTGGTTAAGGTAGGAGTTCATCACTACAATGGAAGTAATGTCGACTCAGTCACCACATATGGAGTTCATCACTATAATGGAAACAATGTTGACTTGGATGCTACATATGGAGTTCATCACTACAATGGACAATACAATGGAGCATGCTATCTTAACATGGTCAACGTCGAAGGCCCCAACAAGGATAGTCAGTTCTTGGCGTCTAAAAACGAAGTTGATAAATTCAAATGATATCACAAGGCTAGAACTGCGTCAGCATCGACGGTTATTCAAAGAAACGTGGGAGCACGTTGAGGGAAACTGCTGCATGGGTTTGGCACATGTCACCATAAGAATAGTCTACCATTCTTAGGCAGTTATCATAGAGTAGTATGTAAGTGTTGGAGCAATCCCTAATAGCCAATCAATATTGGTTGTATATGATTTTGTATCATGACCTTGATATACATTGTTTGTTATATATACTTATTAGACATTGTATTTATTGTGTTACTTGTATATGACATAATAGAGTCCTTAGAATAATTAGTATGTTTAATGATATATTAAGTGTGACTTAACCGTGAGACTTCATTAAACATAAGGACGTTATTCTTAAAGTATCTGTGGTTAAGCTTTACTGTCAAATAAGACAACAATAGTGTATAAAGACTATTATATGAGTAGACTGATGATTGTATCTCACAAGTCATGGATATGAGATATCAAGTCTTCACGTAGGTATAACTATTATGAGTAATATTTATACTGGATTGACCCACCATGAGAATACTACATAGTTTGTTATGAAAGTGTCATAAGCTATTCTCATAGTGATAGTGATGTATATCACCCTTCGACCTGAAACCACTATAGACCCTGGATGTGGAGTCGAGTACTTTTTTGCCAATCAAACGTTATCCATAACAGGATGACCATAAAGATGGTTTATGGGTACTTTACGAATCATGCTAAGGGACATGAGTGACCTAGATGGGATTTTCCCCTCCTACATATACATGTGTAATATCAGTGGGCCCCTTAATAGAGTATGACTATAAAATGCATGGTCGTACTCAAATAAGTCGATATGAGATATTGGGCTTATTTGTTGTTATCAAGTATACTCAAGGATCAAGGAATAAAATATTGGACTATACAAGGATGACATATTCTATTCCTTGTATTCAATATAGACATTAAGGGAAAAAGGGTAATTGTACACATGATCATTATCATAAAAATGTTATGTCAGATCACATGATATTCTCGTTACTTGGGTAACGGTGATGTGTTGCTAGATACCGCTCACTATTTATAATATTAAATGGATGATTCAATATTATTGCCAACGTAAAGAGAACCCATAAGGTCACACGCATAGAGTAATGAGAATGAAATGAATGATTAAATTAAATAAGATTTAATTTAATAAGATGTTAATTGAATTATTTAATAAATTAACGCAAATAAAGTTTATTTGATTAAATATGATTTAGTTAAATAAATGAGAACTGACAGTTAATTAAATTAAATATGATTTAATTTAATTGATATTTATTTTATTTAATTAAAAGTGTTTATTTAAATATTAATAATATCTTATTTAATTAAAATAGTTTAATTAAATAAAATTGAGCTTATTTTACAAAAGCCCAAAATAAGAGCATTAGGGTTTTAGAAGCTTTATATAAATAGAGGAGCTATTTCCCTTACCAATCTTAATTGTCAATTTTCTTAAAACTAGAGACTGCTAGCACCGAGTTCCACTTTGTATTCGAGTTGACTTCGTAGAGACGATGGTATTTTCCATGTTCGTGATCAAAGTTAAAGCAAGGTTCAAGAGGTAATTCCGAATCCTTTTATTGTGTTTTATTTGTGATTAATTGTGAGTACCTTGAGGTGTAACAATGATTTCCCTAATTCCGTTTCCATATAAGTTGACAGCTCCATCGAATATTAATCCCCATCGGGATCCTGGCTCTGGCCCTTCGTCTGGCAAGGGTTCATCATAGTCTTTCATTTTTAGATACATTACATCTTCATCTAGGAAGTCAAATTTTACATATTCATAGTTATCAATTGGTTGGCGAGCCAAATGATCAGCTAGAATGCTCCCCTTGATGACTCTTTGAGCATGGTATTCAATATCATACTCTGACAAGAGCATCTGCCAACGAGCAATCCTACCGGTATAAGCGGGCTTTTCAAAGATATACTTGATCGAGTCCATTTTCAAAGATATTCTTTGATGCTGTCAAAGGCCTTATGACAATCTTCTGTCCATATACATCTCTGATCTTTTCGAAGAAGTTTGAATATCGGCCCACAAGTAGAAGTTACACAAGAGATAAACATGGAGATGTAGTTTAAACGGCCCAAAAATCCTCTTACTTGTTTCTCAGTTTTGGGTGCTGGCATTTCCTGAATGGCTTTGACTTTATCAGGATCAACTTCAATTCCATTTTGGATGACAATGAAGCCCAAGAGCTTCCCTGAACGAACACCAAAGGTACATTTGTTAGGATTCAAGCGGAGTTTGTATTTACTCAAACGCTGGAATAACTTCAACAAATACGCTACATGTTCTTCTTGAGTTTTGGACTTAGCAATCATATCATCGACATATACTTCAATTTCTTTGTGCGTCATGTTATTGAAAAGAGTTGTCATGGCTCATTGGTAGGTTGCACCTACATTCTTCATACCAAAAGGGATCACTTTGTAACAAAATGTCCCCCACAGTGTAATAAATGAGGTTTTTTCCATGTCTTCTGGTGCCATTCTGATTTGATTATATCTGGAGAATCCCTCCATGAAAGAGAATACTTTGAACTTTACTGTGCTGTCGACCAACATGTCAATATGTGATAGTGGAAAGTCATCTTTGGAATTGGCTTTGTTTAAGTCTCGGTAATCCACATACATTCTGACTTTTCCATCCTTTTTCGGAACAGGCACTATGTTGGCCAACAACTGAGGGTATTCTGATGTGGCAAGGAAGCGTGCGTCAATTTGCTTTTGCACTTCCTCTTTAATTTTGATGGCCATATCTGGGCAATTTTTTCTCAACTTCTGTTTGATTGGCGAACATTCCGACTTCAACGGCAAGTGGTGCTTCACAATATCGGTGTCCAACCCTGACATGTCTTGGTAGGACCAAGCAAACACATATGGGAATTCTTTGAGAAGTTATACCATTTTTATTTTAACATCTGGACTAAGGAGTGCACCAATCTTGACCTCTTTTCTGTGTTCATCGGAACCGAGGTTGATCACCTCTATCAGCTCTTTGTATGGCTGAATGGAGGCTTCTTCTTGCTTAAGCAGTTGAAAAATTTCATCTGGAATTTCTTCCTCTTCTTCATCTTCAGCTTCGAATACTGGGAACTCAAAGTTGGGAGAGGACATAGGGTCATGTTTTTCAATGGGGTTTTTGATGTTTAATCTGCACAGATGATTGATCACTAGATTTTAGAAAACAAATAAGTGCAGTGGTGTGCAGACGTTGAAAGTGTTTATCATTTCTTTGTTTTGTTTTTTTTTACCATTTTCTGAAAAAGCATAAAAGAAAAAAAACAAGTAGCATGGAATTGAAAACAACATCTTTATTATTGATCAATTGTTTCTTGAAACAAAAGACCGATAAGGAAATATTTAAAAGGGGGCCCTAAAAACATCTCTCACTTTGTCAAGAGCGAGAGGACACAACAAAGATAAAATATTTATTTAGAGATGTGGACAACAGTTGGAACATCAACATCTATCTAATTTTGAGAAACTTTCCCATGAGTCACGAAGCCTTGTGAATCTCGTTCAGGATTGTCTTCAATATGGCGCTGACTTCTGGCAGAGTCGGTTTAATGGAATTTTTAATCTTTATGGATACATCAAAAAGGAGGTTTTCGGTCGTCTTTTCGATAAATCGCGGGATGTGGAATGGTACACGTGCGTCCTCTGAAGACATGTATCCGGGGTCTTCCAAGTAAGGTTCCCACTCGCATTTATTGAAATCACATGATGCAGTTTTGTACTAGGAAATTTTTTTCACCTTCTCGGGCTTTTCTTTGGCTAGTGGATTAGTAGGGACTGTAGTAGCTCACATAAACTTGTGAGGCATGCCCCAAGGACAATTGGGTAGATTTTGCAGAACTTTAGAAGGTGCCATGTAAGTGGATAAATCCTTTTCAGAATCATCTTTAGTTATGACATTCACTTCTGGCATAGTATAATGAATAAAATCTCTTTCAATAATCTTTGCAGATTTGTCAAAAAGGTGATCTTCGACTGCATTCTCAATGGGTTGAGGAGTATAGAATGGTATGTAGGCATCTTTCGGCTGGCTATCATACCCAGGAGTTTCCAGGTAGGGATTCCATACCTCTGGAAGAATATATGAATCATCTTCAGAGTAGCAAAAATTATCTTCCATAATTGTATCCTCTTTTGGTGAAATAAGGGAAGCATGACAGCTCCCCGTGTTACAATCCTCTACATCTATTTCGTCATCTGGCTCAAATACATCCTTGAATTTCTTATAAGGAGAAGACAATGAAGTATGCACCTCCTCTTGTGATATGTACCCAGAATCATTAAGGTAGGACTTCCATTCTTCTTCAGAATCTGAGGGTTCGTATTTTGAGTCATCTTTGTTAATGGCGTCGACCTCTTGAGGGATAGCATGGATAAAGCCTCCACTGTAGAAAATATTTTGAATGAGAGGGATGCCTTCATTCTTTTTAGCAGATTTTGTGAATACTGGGGAAAAACTGAGGCCTCCTCTGGTCTGGTTATTGGTAGGAATCACAACCTGTCCCCACCCTTTTGTGGTACCATTTTCCACTACTCGAATAACATCTTTGTAAGAGGAAATCGATGCCCCTTTACTATCTTTTCTACTTACGGAAAGTGTTAGGAATTGAGTTCCAATAACCTCTTCAGGTTCTAAGTAAGAAAACAATGACAGATTGCTTATAACCAAAGCCCGTTCGCCGCACATAGTAACCAACTTGTTATTTTCACAAAATTTAGCTTCTGATGACCCAAACAACTGTCTTCTTGGATCCATCAAAGGCTTTGATGACAATTCCACTGTCCCTCATATGAGCGCCTTGAAATGCTAACCTTGTAAGAGTTGATTTTGGCATAACATTTAGTGATGAACCAGTGTCCACTAATACACTTGACAAGACGTCATTCATGCAGTTGACTGAGATGTTTAGTGCCATATTATGATCCCCCCTCTTCTGGGAGATCTTCATCACAGAAGCTCAAGTTATTGAAAATTGTAATGTTAGCAACAATATTGCCAAATTGACCCACCGTTACATCATGGTTTACGAAGGCTTGCTTCAAGATCTTCTGTAGAGCTTCCCTGTGAGCCTCAGAGCTCATTAAAAAGGATAGTACCGATATTTTGGAAGGTGTGTTTAATAGCTGGTCCACAATGTTATACTCCCTTTTCTTGATCGACTTTAAAACTTCATCATTATCTTTCATCTGATTGGTATCGCTTGATTAACCAATCTGTTCAAAAGGATTCTCTACTTTCTTCTCCTTTTTTATAGCCACACCCTCATCTTCTTTGTTGAATACCCGACAACTTCTGGTGACTCGGATCATGTCAACTATGTTAACAATTGATGGTAAGGGTACTTTCTTCCCATTTTCAACCATGGTGGTATTGTACTTGTAAGGTATGGCCTTCTTAGATTTGTATGGGACTGGACCTGGTAAATAAATTACCAAAGGAGTCACAATGGTCTTTCGACTATCATAGGTGATCTCTATTAGTTCAATGGGGGGAACATCAGGAATTTTTCTTCTGTCAAAAGAAATTTCTATGCGTTCGGGTTCATTACACTGAGTAGTTATGGTATAGACATCCTCTTTAGCTTCATTATCAATGGGTTCTCTTTCATGGAGGACCATGATGGTTCTTCGGGTTAAAAACCCTTGGATCTTATTTTGAATGAGAAGGCAACCACATCGGCTTCTGCGACATTTTCTGCAAGCTATATGATCATGATGATTGAGACCAAAATAATCAAGTTTGCACAAGCATTTGTGAAATTTGACTAGTGACTCCATGATATATTTGATATTATAAACTGTATATTCTCCCGGACAACCATGCGTTATATTAATTGGTTGGTATAGCCTCATTCTATATTCCTGGATCCAGCCTTGGTTCATTTGCTCTTGTAGGGATGCTTGTACAAAGTAGCATCCTTGATTATTTACACAACAAACACTGCATGCTGCGTAATGATGTGGATATACAAGACCTCACCTGCTGTGTCCTGCGTGCATTTTCACCAAGTTCCTTTTTATTAAGCGGACGTCATAAATCTTATAGCTTCCCAGGCATCCATAGACCTTGTTGACAGAAGTGCCTCCATGTTGAGGTAGTGGGTTTACTTGAACGTTTGGATTAGTGTCTTTGAAAGACAGTCTAACACCCTAAATATCCCCCGCGTAATTTAAATAAAAATTCAGAGTTGATTATCTTCTAAATCATATTTAGGATGTCACCTTTCAACAAAACATTCTCATGTAAATAGATATGCAACACAGACTAATTTCAAAACTATTAACAGTAATAATAATAATAATAAAAGATTGTCTGAAATTCAAGCTTTCTTTGCAACAACGGAAAATTCAGCATTGAGACAATTTATTCAAAGTAATGACATGCTCCTTAAATAAGGGCAATATAATTAACCACATAAAGAAGATATCCCAAGTTATCCAACAAAACATAAAATGCAAACGTTCCAAAACCCCAGTGTTACAATCAGAGCAGACGTCGACTCAACGAAATAAAAGGGAAGACTCCATCTTCACTAACTTCAACTCCGCACTAATCCTGCTTATCTGCACGTTACCCACGTGGAGGTAACATTCAAACAGAAGGGGTGAGATTCTCAATCAATATAAGCAAGACATAATATAATTATGAAAGCATAAAACATTACACAATCTCCCTTATCATCACAACTTCAACACAAATAGAATTTCTCACACAAACAAACAATCAACAAAATGTAATGCAATGCAATGAGACCCACGACTTGACTCAATGCATGTGGTACCAATTCGATCCCTGTTTCATGATCATAATTCCCGTCGGAATTTCCCATAACAGTCCCTCACACCCCACATGGGCACACGACATCCGTGATTGCTCACACCCCACACGGGCACACGATCGCCTCCACAAAAACCACAACAATAGGATTCTATATCAAGGAATCCCGATAAGACGCTCACACCCCACATGGGCACACGACTTATCGCACAACTTATGCAACATGGCATGCGTACAACGACATCATACAATGACAACTAAATGCATATGAATAACAATGCATCAATACATCATAATAAAATCATCCAACACGCAGCATATACCTGCCAACACATATAACAACAATAATCCACAACCACAACACGCATACACATAACCAAATTCATCGTTTCAACGCATAACACATATCACACACACGAAAACCCGACTACTGCATTGAATAGTTGAAATTCTGGCAATGAAATTAATTTTATCAAAAAGTATATGAAACCAGCTTTCCAACGATTCAAACTGAGAATGAATCGGACATACGGATTAAAAATTATGAATTTTTGAAGTTTAGAAAAATTATGTCCGTAACAGCAGCAAACAACACTGTCATGTTCACTACGAGTTCGCTACTGCTCGCTATGCGACGTTCGCTATGTGAACTATAGTTTGCATCGCAAACTCATTACAGAATGTAAACTGTGGACTTTTGCTATGGCTCGCTACTGCTCGTTATGCGACGTTCGCTATGCGAACTATAGTTTGCTATGTGAACTCTCTAGGACAGCAAACCAGAAAAGTGCGATTTTTGCTGTTTGGAGGCCTTTCGGACCTCCGAATTCGATTCCGTAAAAAGTCCCAGTCCCAAAATTCGAAATACTTCCATTATGTAACAATTATGACAGCCTAAAACACCTTTGTAGAGATCCTAACATGATACATACAATTAGAAATACATAGGCCACAATCTAACCGATCGATTTATGCCTTTTTCCTCTTTGCGGAACCTCCGACACGCAAAATCCCCAATCCCAAATCGATACAAACAACACCTAGGGATGATCCTAAAGGTTTATCTACCCTCATACAAACATTATGCAATCCTTAAGAGATTAAAGAACCCCACCCTTACCTTAGTGACGATTCTTCGAAGGTTCTCTAGGTCCTAGCTCTGCTTCTCCCTTTCGTTCTTCAGAGCGTTTTCTCCCGACTGATCGTACCGAGAATGACTTCTCCCCTCTCTCCAAATCCTTTTTTTCCAACTTACCCCTAGGACCCCTACTAGACTTTTCCAACAATGTCCCCACTAATCCTCGCACAATTACCACTTAGCCCCTCCTTTTATTATTAATATTATTATTATTCTTATTATTTCAATATTACTATTATTATTATTTTACTAATGAAATAATAATAACAATGTTCTTTAATAATTTAAAAATAATAACATTAACTAAATAACCTATTCTCACCTCACCACCAAGTTCTATCCAATTGCTCACACACCCCCCAACACCTTAACCTCTATTCTAAGGTTACTACCCCACACTAAGGGCAACCCACACACAACCAAAACACACATAATTGCACACATATACTCAATATCAGATAATTTTAATTATGAAAAATAATTAAAATAAAACTGGGCGTTACAACTCTCCCCCACTTAGAATATTTGTGTCCTCGAAAATTTTCCTGATACGAACAACTCAGGATACACCTCACGTATCCTGCTCTCCCACTCCCAAGTCATGAAAGGCAACACCACGAATAACAAAAAACGACAAACCACCTCATCAATAACAACAACAATGTGCAATGCTCATGCAATGCACTCGACGACCAACTCAAGCCACAAAGAATAACCGAGTTACACACACCCAGGTTCACTCTTGAACCAGAACACAACACGATCATTACCATCACCATAGGTAACGCTCCCATAATCTCCCATCACAGGAATTAGCTACACGTACTTGAACCATCACCATAGGAAATGAGGCAACAACAAAGATAAGAACATAAAGTTCCACGACACAACATTGTCTTAACCACATCAACATAACCAGAATACCAACCTCGTTGTCACCTAACATCAAGATAACAATTCTATGATTCACCAATCGAACATGTAACTAGTAGTACATGATTAATATTTAAACCTTTCACCATATCACTTCCATTCGGGAACGTCCAATGGTCACATCATTCCTGCAGGTTCTAACGTTCAACCTTTGAACTCTTACAAGTCACGCACGCATATACGAACTGCGCTACATCACGCTTCTGCTGCGCACTCTGATTACTCGTAACTATCAAATCTACCAATTTCACATCCAAATTCTGACTCTCTCTAATATTCACCAGAAAATCATTGTTCACTTTTAATATACCCAACCCCCACTCTACAGCATTAGCTCACACACCAGACACAAGTGTATGAACTGCTAACTCAATTCTAATTCTCTGACCATCAAAGCAGACATATGAAAAGACTTTCCACTTAACTCATCAGGCACGACATTAACTTTACCAATAGGATAATTCGAGCCAAGGTCATAACTCATCAGGAATTCTAACCTTCCTCGTTGTCTCATACTCTATTCCTTCCGACCAAACAGGTATTCTACACTCTTGTGATTACTAAACACTTCAAACCTAGATCCATAAAAATAATACCTCCAGATTTTCAACACAAATACAACCGCAGCAAATTCCAAATCTTGAACAGGATAGATCTTTTCATGAATCCTCAATTGTCGTAAAGCATAAGCTACGACTTTACCAACTTACATTAAGACACTGTCTAAACTCATCATAAACACATACAAATGCCCCACAAATAGTTTATTAGGATCATGCAGAATCAAAACTGGAGCCGTAGTCAACTTCTACTTCAGCTCTCTAAAACTTTCCTCACAACGAACATCCCCAAACAAACGACTTACCCTTCGCAAGTCAACTGAGATAATGGAAGTGTTAACTTGGAAAGCCTTCCATAACCTGCTCTGATACCACTTTGTAACACCCTAAATATCCCCCGCGTAATTTAAATAAAAATTCAGAGTTGATTATCTTCTAAATCATATTTAGGATGTCACCTTTCAACAAAACATGCTCATGTAAATAGATATGCAACACAGACTAATTTCAAAATTATTAACAGTAATAATAATAATAAAAGATTGTCTGAAATTCAAGCTTTCTTAGCAACAACAGAAAATTCAGCACTGAGACAATTTATTCAAAGTAATGACATGCTCCCAAAATAAGTGCAATTAACCACATAAAGAAGATATCCAAAGTTATCCAACAAAACATAAAAGGCAAACATTCCAAAACCCCAGTGTTACAATCAGAGCAGATGCCGACTCAACGAAATAAAAGGGAAGACTCCATCTTCACTAACTTCAACTCCGCATTAATCCTGCTTTTCTGCATGTTACCCACGTGGAGGTAACATTCAAACAGAAGGGGTGAGATTCTCAATCAATATAAGCAAGGAATAATATAATTATGAAAGCATAAAACATTACACAATCTCCCCTATCATCACAACTTCAGCACAAATAACATTTCCCACACAAACAAACAATCAACACAACATAATGCAATGCAACGAGACCCACGACTTAACTCAATGCATGTGGTACCAATTCGATCCGTGTTTCATGATCATAATTCCCGTCGCAATTTCCCATAACAGTCGCTCACACCCCACATGGGCACACGACATCCGTGATCGCTCACACCCCACATGGGCACACGATCACCTCCACAAAAACAACAACAATAGGATTCTATATCAAGGAATCCCGATAAGACGCTCACACCCCACATGGGTGATAACGCAAAATTATATCGTTAAATCGACTCGACTTACATGAATTTTACTTACGATTTCTCTATTTTAATGAATTTTATTTACTGATTTATATGTGGATTTTATGTTTGTAGGCCATTTGGGATTTAATTACAAAAGAAAGAAATGAAGAAGAAAATAGAAGAAAAAAAATAAAGATTGAAGAAAAGAAGAAAAAGAAAAAAAAAGGGTGGGCCCACCACACACTTAAGGTGGCGCCTGCCACACACTTAAGGTGTGGTGCCCACCACACTTGAGAAATGGAGATGTGTGGTGCCTGCCACACATAAAGGGAAGGTGGGATGTGGCGGTTGCCACATGTATCATACTAAGATTGTGGCGACTGCCACAAAGCCCTATCCTATTATTTTTACGGTCTTCCTCCACGCAGAGAAAAACTCGCCCATGACTCCTATTTTCATGGTCCAAAACTGTCAGCAACCAGAGGGATTTCAGGAGAACGAGGTGGTGAATATAAGGAGGAGCAATTGCACAATTTAAACTCTGTTTTTTCTCTCTTCTTTTCCTCTTGGCCATATTTTTATTGTTTAGAATTAAGCAGTTTGTTTACCTTGAAATAGTGATAGTTTTCCACATTGGGGAACTATTGCGCCTTAGTTTCTTAGAGTTTCAGCACAGTATTTTTCTGCAAACTGTAATCGGATCGGGAACTCGAAGCTTGCCTTCATCATTCTAATTCAAGTTTATTTAAGTTCCAGGTTTTCTATTTTACTGTCGATTATTATTATTGCTTCCTTAATTAATTTCCAAAGCATGTTTCTGATTATGATTTATTATCGCATGTGCATTTTTGTTTCGAAAGCCATGTCCGGCTAAACCGTTTATATCGGTATATAAATAAGTCGATCGGAAAGGGATTCGATAAGTCTTGGCTAACCGTTAACAATTTATTTTTCTGGATTCGATTTCTTTTTATTAAATTAAATTTACTTTTGTTAGGAGAGTAAAAAGGCAACGGAGGTTACGATCAATACAACGAGAGTTTGAGTTTTTAACCGGATAGCTGAAATCGAACATTAATTTTAAACACATCGAGGGCACTTTAAAATTAATTAGGAATTGTTTATTTTCAAAGAGTACTTTTAAATTCAAATGGTTTAGCGAGAGCAAACATTCTGATTTAGGAGTATAGTCAGAGTCAATAAACACGAGAGTGTGAGGTAAAAACTTTTAAATTGATATTTTCTACTGAAGAATATTTTGACTTATTTATACGCCGAAGATTTATTGAATCCCCGATGATTGATAAGTTACATATCGATATTCCGTTATATTTTTATTTAAACCCAAATTTTAGTTTACAATTAGTTTCTCGTTTGCACCTTATCCTATAAAATCATCAGCCTTAGCTAAACATAGTAACAATCTGATAGCATTAGTTTGATTATCAGTCCTTGTGGGTTCAATATCTTTTAAAACTACGCGATTAGACTGTGCGCTTGCAGTTAGTAACCCCGATAGACTCATAAAGTCGCCATCAAGTTTTTGGCGCCGTTGCCGGGGACTGATTTAGTCAATAGTGCGATTCCTTTATTGCGCCGTATAGACTAAGGCAACAAATTCCCTAATTTGTCAGTTGTATGCCAAGTACTCGCTTTAATGGCAAAGACCTAACGCAACCGACAGACGAACCTGAACGTCTTCTCAACAAAAGACGACGAATCAAGAATACTATTTATAACATGAAATTCCTTTTCCTGAATCAGAATTTGAAACTGAACCAGACATGGCCGAAGGACCTCAGAACCGTCTTCTTAAGTACTATGCCATGCCTTCGCAGGCTGAACCACATAACAGCATCGCTGCCCCTGCCATCGAGGCAAATAACTTTGAGCTAAAACCTTCGTTGTTGTTAGCTATACGACAGAACCAATTTTCTGGTGGTCCCACGGAGGACCCGAACTTACATTTGTCAGTGTTCTTACAATACGTAGACACAGTGAAAGCAAATGGTGTCAGTCTCGAAGCAATAAGACTACGTCTTTTCCTTTTCTCATTAAGAGATAGAGCTAGAGCTTGGCTCCAGTCTCTATCGTCTAACTCTGTCACTACGTGGGATGAGTTGAAGAAGGTATTCTTAGCACGATATTTCCCACCTAGCAAGACGGCTATGCTAAGAGCCCAAATTAATGGATTCAAACAAAAGGACAACTAATCTCTTTTTGAAGCATGGGAAAGATACAAGGACATGACGAGGCTTTGTCCACATCACGGTCTAGAAGAGTGGTTGATCTTCCATACCTTTTACAATGGTCTCTTGTATAACACAAGAATGACAATAGACGCTGCCGCGGGTGGCGCACTAATGGATAAACCCTACGATGAGGCTTATGCACTTATCGAAAGTATGGCTCAAAATCACTATTAGTGGGGAAGTGAAAGAACCTTCGTAGAGAAACCTCCGAAGAAGGGCGGCATGTATGAGATAAGTGGCCTTGACCAAGTAAATGCCAAGGTAGATGCTCTTACTCAAATGGTTGAAAGTCTGACCATAGCACCTACAACCACCGTGGTTGTCGTGGCTCCAAATTGCGAGTTATACGGAGTTCCTGGGCATGCTGCCCCTGAATGTCAAATTTTAATAGGAGTTTCCACGGACCAAGTGAATTATGCTCAAGGAAACCCTTACTCAAACACCTACAACCCAGGTTGGAAAAACCATCCGAACCTTTCGTACAAAAACAACAACGCTTTGTATGCGCCTGGACAAGCACATGCTATACCACCAGGTTATCAAAAGGCTGCCGTAGCTGCTCCTAATGTTCCTAAAAAGTGTAACCTTGAAATAATGATGGAAAACTTCATAGCCACCCAAGCTCAAATAAACAAGTAGTTCCTCAACCAAAATGTTCACACAAGTGAGCAAATTAAACAATTAGCCAACAAGGTTGACGCTTTAGCCACTCACAACAAAATGTTAGAAACACAAATCTCACAAGTGGCTCAACAACAAGCTGTTACCGCTGCCCCAACTGGTAATTTTCCTGGACAACCTCAACCTAATCCGAAGGGACATGCAAATGCTATAACACTTCGGAGTGGAACTGAACTAGATGGACCAACTGACCCAAGGATCAAAAATCCAGCCATGTATCAAAAGCCTAGTAAGGAGACTGAAAAGGAAGATGAACCAAAGGAAAACGAAAAAGAAGATGATGGCAAAGAGGTCGAAGAGAAAGAAGAACCATATGTGCCTCCGCCACCTTATAAACCACTTATCCCGTATCCTCAAAGATTTGCTAAATCTAAAAACATAGGGAAATTTAAGAAATTCGTTGAACTTCTAAAATAATTGAATGTTACAATACCTTTTACAGAAGCAATCACACAAATGCCCTCCTATGCTAAGTTCCTTAAAGAAATTCTATCTAATAAGAAAAATCTCGAGGATACTGAAACTGTTATGCTTACTACAAAGTGTAGCGCTATAATCCAAAACAAGATGCCTCCTAAGCTAAAAGACCCTGGTAGTTTTTCTATACCATGTGTGATTGGAAAGTTTGTCATAGAAAAAGCCCTGTGCGACATAGGAGCCAGTATTAGCTTAATGTCCGTATCTATTTGTAAATGGATCAACATGGGAGAATTGAGACCAACAAAAATGTTCGTACAACTAGCTGATCGTTCAGTGAAATTTCCTTTAGGTATGCTAGAAAACGTTCCAGTACGTATAGGAAAATTCTATATTCCTACAGATTTCATAATTATGGACATTAAGGAAGATTCGAACATCCCTATCATTTTAGGAAGACCATTCTTAGCCACAGCCGGAGCCATCATAGATGTGAAAAAACGAAAACTAACTTTTGATGTTGGTGAAGAAAAGGTAGAATTTATCCTCTCACAATTCTTCAAAGCACCTGCTACAGATGGTTCGTGCTGTTTCTTAGATGTTATCGATGAATGCGTTAAAGAAATGGAGAAACAACAAAATACGTATTCTGAAGTGCTGAAAATTCCAATGCCACCAATTTTTGAAGATGATAATTGGCGTGGGGAATACCAAGATAATAATCTAAGTGAATTTCTCGCACTTACTCCCGACCCTATGCCTTGCCCAAAGAAATCAGCTGTAGAACTTAAAACACTACCTAAAGATCTAAGGTATGAATTCCTAGATGCAGAACTCGAACGACCAGTTATACTCAAGCAGATTTAGGAGAAATAGAAACTGAAAAATTATTACATGTCCTGAGAAAATACCCAACAGTATTAGGCTATAACATCTCAGATTTAAAAGGAATAAGTCCTTCCATATGTATGCATCACATCATGCTTGAGGAAGACTGTAAAACTTCCAGAGAACATCAAAGGAGAATCAATCCCATTCTGAGTGATGTCGTTAAGAGAGAAGTGCAGAAGTTGTTAGAAGCAGGAATCATATACCCAATATCCGACAGTGAATGGGTTAGCCCAGTTCACGTTGTACCCAAGAAAGGAGGTGTTACAGTTATCAGTAATGAAAAATTCGAATCTGTAGCACAACGTACTCAAACCTGATGGAGAATGTGTATCGACTATAGGAAACTAAACAAAGCCACTCGTAAAGACCATTTCCCTTTACCCTTCATAGATCAAATGCTTGAACGTCTGGCTAAACCCTCCCATTTTTGCTATTTAGACGAATATTCAGGATTTTTCCAAATTCCTATCCATCCTGATGACCAAGAAAAGACTACTTTCACATGTCCCTATGGTACATTTGCCTACCGGCGGATGCCATTCGGATTATGTAACGCACCTGCAACATTCCATAGATGCATGATGTCCATCTTCTCTTATTTCTTAGATGGTATAATGGATGTCTTTATGGACGATTTCTCTGTCTGTGGGGAAAGTTTTGAAGGATGTCTATTGAACCTTGAAATGGTGCTTGAACGATGCGTAAGTTCCAACCTAGTGCTCAATTGGGAAAAATTCCATTTCATGGTCCGACAAGGAATTGTACTTGGACATATAGTATCCAATAAGGGGATTGAAGTCGATAAAGCAAAAATCGAAGTTATAGAAAATCTCCAACCACCGAAAACCGTTAGAGAAATAAGAAGCTTTCTAGGACACGCTGGTTTTTATCGACGTTTCATTAAAGATTTCCCTAAAATAACCAAGCCTTTAACTGAGCTACTGATGAAAGACGCTGAATTCGTCTTTGATGACAAATGCTTGGATGCATTTCGAACACTTAAACAAGCATTAATATCAGCGCACATTATGCAACCCCCAGATTGGAATGAACCATTCGAGATTATGTGTGACGCGAGTGATTATGTTGTAGGTGCAGTCTTAGAACAAAGAAAGGATAAAAAGCTTCATGCAATTTATTACGCTTGTAGAACCTTAGATCCTCCACAAATGAACTACGCTACCACAGAAAAGGAACTTTTGGCTGTCGTGTTCGCTTTGGATAAATTTCGTTCCTACCTAGTAGGAGCAAAAATAATTATCTATACCGATCACACCGCAATTAGGTACCTATTAAGTAAAAAAGACGCCAAACCAAGACTTCTGAGATGGATTTTGCTCCTACAAGAATTTGATTTGGAAATCAAAGACAAGAAAGGCACTGAAAATGTAGTAGCTGATCACCTGTCAAGAATGGAAGGCATCCAACCTGAACAAGTACCTATTAACGACGATTTCCCTTATGAAAGACTCTTAGCCCAGTTGGAGAATAATACGGTAGAACACTCTTTGATTTATGACGATACAGAAACCAATGAAGTTGTAGAAGTTGTTTACACTAAAACCACGCTGCCATGGTATGCTGACTTTGTTAATTATTTAGCAGCTGGCGTACTACCACCTGATCTAACCTACCAACAAAAGAAGAAATTCTTCCATGACCTTAAACACTATTATTGGGATGAACCCCTGCTTTTCAAGAAAGGCGCCGATGGTATTTTTTGTCGTTGTGTACCCGAAGATGAAGTAGAAGATATAATTTCTCACTGTCATTTTGCTCCCTATGGTGGGCATGCGAGCACTTCGAAGACTTGTGCTAAGATCTTACAAGTTGGCCTCTTTTGGCCTACTCTATGGAAATATGTCCATATCATGGTTATAAATTATGACCGGTGCCAACGCACTGGCAACATTTCTAGACGCGATGAAATGCATCAAAAGGGAATTTTAGAAGTAGAAGTCTTTGACGTGTGGGAATAGACTTCATGGGACCGTTTCCGTCTTCTTTTGGTAACAAATACATACTCGTTGTTGTTGATTATGTTTCAAAGTGGATTGAGGCTGTAGCCACTCCAACAAACGACGCACGAGTTATGAATAAGCTCTTTAAGAATATAATTTTTCCTAGATTCGGTGTTCCGAGACTGGTAATCAGTGATGGAGGTTCCCATTTTATCTCGGAAATCTTTGAGAAACTTCTATCGAAATATGGAGTCAAACACCATGTAGCAACACCCTATCACCCTTAAACAAGTGGGAAAGTAGAGGTCTCAAATAGAGAAATTAAGCAGATCTTAGAAAAGATCGTTGCCGCTTCTAGGAAAGATTGGTCTTCAAAATTACACGAAGCTTTGTGGGCTTATAGGACAGCTTATAAAACTCCCATAGGAACCACACCATTTAAACTAGTTTATGGTAAATCATGTCACCTACGGGTAGAAATAGAACATAAGGCTTATTGGGATATCAAAACCATTAACTTAAATTATACCGCTGCGGGCGAAAAACGAATTTTAGATTTACATGAACTAGAAGAACTTAGATTAGACGCTTAAGAAAATGCCCGAATCTACAAAGACAGAACTACAAAATGGAATGATAAGCGTATAGCAAGGAAAGAATTTAATATAGGAGACGTTGTAATTCTGTTTAATTCAAGAATTAGATTCTTCCCAAGAAAACTTTGTTCTAGGTGGTCCGGTCCCTTTGAGGTTACTAAAGTTCGGTCAAGCGGTGCAATAGAAATAAAGGGTAGATTTAGTGAACTGTTTATCGTTAATGGGAAACGTTTAAAACATTATTATTGCATAGACAATAGAGACTATTCGATTGGTCTAAAACTTGCAGAATTGCCTGCAACTTCATTAAGTTAATTTTTCTGATAAACCGTGTCGAGCTCCCGACATTAAATGAAGCGATGCGTGGGAGGCAACCCACGATCTTTCTTTTGTTTATTTTATTACTTTATTTTTCTTCTTATCTCTTATTTTATTTTTATTTTTATTTATCTTTTTATTTTTATTTTTATTTTTTTCTAAATTTGCTTCACTAACAAATGCGGTATTTTTGACTATTTTAAAATCAGTGCTAATTGTCTTACTCTATGCTTCCAGGACTTTATCTTCTTTCTACCTTCTTCCTTCTCCTCTGACTTATTCTTCCTACTAATATTAGAGATGGATAACGAAGATACCATGGTTGTTTTTTTGAAAACGAGACCCAATGGCACCGTTATGAGACCCTTTCCCGCAGAGAGATGGCTTTGACCAAATTTGCTCATGGACCTACCATGGCTGCTTTAGGCATTGGTGATAGCATTGAATATATGTTTAACCAGATTGGGTGGGAAGGATTCACTAGAAAGAAACATTCAACCTACCATAGGTTAACTTTAGAATTCCTGAGCTCACTGACTTATAACCCTAATCATAGGATGGGGTTTAATAGAGGTAGAATAACCTTTAGGCTTTTTAGATACACTTTCCACTTTAACAACCATGAGATCGCAGAACTATTGGGTTTTCCTAATGGCCCTGATGTTTTCACCATGGCACAAGAGGATTTGTTTATGGAGAATGAACTTAATTTTTTCTGGAGTAGTATTTCAGGACAATCACACCATGACCCGCATCCTATGGACTCCACTGATATTCATAACCCTGCCATCTGATATTTCCACATGATCTTAGCTTTTACCCTCTTTGGAAAATCTGAAAATGATACCCTGGTGTCTAGAGACGATCTTTTTATCATGTTTTGTGTATTTCAGTCTAGACCCATCAATGGGGCCACCTTTATGTTTGCCAACATTTTTAGAATTGCTCAAGCCAATTATGGTCCCATTCTAATCAGTGGCCTCGTTGCCAGTATTGCTGAAGCCTTGGAGTTTAGGACACCTCTCTCTCGCATAAACCCTTTAGGAGGTTATCGTCCCATAAACAACACCTTTTGTTTTAATAGGGGATTGATCAGAAATCTCGGACCACACCAATTCCAACTCCTGATTAACAACGAAGTTGTTCCCCACTTTACCTTACCTAAGCATGAGCGTACAAGTGTGCACAACCGCCATAATTGGCTTTATGATTTGGATGTACCATAAATTGATGATCATATCTCTGATGTTGAAATAGACCCGGAAACCCCTCCACATTACCACGATTTTCCAGACCACCCCATCCATGCTGCCAATACCATTCCTCCTGCCAACATTCATATCACTTTGGAAGCTTTTCGTACCGAACTGAATGCTATGAGAGATGACCTTCGTACTATCCGTCTTGATGTTATCGGCTTAATGGACACTACTGTCAAGCAGCTTGATCATTTGAACCAAGCGGTGGAGTCTTTGAGACGCAACCGTGGCTGATTTTATTTCATTATTTACCGCATTTTCCTACGCATTGAGGACCTTGTTATGTTCAGGCGTGGGGGAAGGATTTACTTTGCTTTACTCTTCTCGTTTTTCTTATGTTATTTTTCTTAATTTTTAGCATTTTTGTTACACTACCAACGCACAGTTTTGTGGCTATTGGTACTGTTTCAATATCACTTTTGTTATTTCTTTCTGTTATGTTTCAATATTCGCCAAAGTGAATTTTACTCTCATTTGGTTTTAATTGAATTTATTCTTTATCATTACTTTCCATTTTGTTTTACTTTCCTTTTTTTCACTAGTCAAAGTGTCAGTTTGAATAAGAAAAGTGCATGCAAAGATCACATGCCAAGAATCTCAAATTGTGTTCACATGAACTTGTCACATGCATGCATGACATGAATGACTTAGTGCAAAAAAACAAAGAGAAGGAATCTCTGCATGGTACAGCAAATTCCAAGAGTGTGAGGGAGTGTGGCACCCGCCACCCCTCCTTGTGGCACCCGCCACCATGCATTTTTCTTTTACTTTTTTTGTTTGTTATTTTATTTATTATTTGTTTTGTTTTGCTTTTTTGTTTTTTTTTCTTTCTTTGCTTCATATAATCAATTCTATTCTATTCGTGCATGTGTGACACGATTAATTTCCATCTGCAACTTTGACCACACTTTTACTCATTTACCAATTTTCAACCGTTTCATTTAATCACACAATAAATTCACATCATCATTTATACCATCCACCAACATTTATTCTACCATACAAACTCACTTCTTTCACACTTCTCACTACCTCATCTCCACTCAATATAAAAAAAAAAAGTCATGTGTGTTGAAATCAAAATGGATGGATACCAGGTTTATTTCAGAGAGGGTGCAGCAGGTGAACGCCAGGCTGAACTCTATGCAGCACTGCAAAATCGAGAAATCGAATCCACCAGGTATGCTGATATACCTTGTTTAGAGGCTTTAGGGATTAAAGATAGTGTTGGTTATATGCTAGAGAAGTTGGGCCTAACTTATTTTATATCTTTTAAGGACCCTGTTTATGTCCAACCCACTCTAGAATTTTTAAGCTCACTTATCTATGATCCTAACGAGACGCTCAAATTTCGACTATTTAACATAGAGTACACCTTCACTCTTGATCAATTAGCGGTCTTGCTGCAATTTCCCTACGGAGAGGGAGTAAAGTATGATGTGCCAAGTGGAGAGGGTTGGACTGACGCCTACAAATTTTTATGGAGAGGAATAACGGGTACAATGACCAACAGTTTCGAAGGCAACAGAGCCTCCCTGATTCAAAACCCGTCTCTACGCTATTTTCGCCAAATATTGGCTTGCACTATTTTTGGTCTGTCAAATTCTAATAAAGTGAATGAAGTAGAACTTTTCTATCTTTTTACCATTTTTTCTCCTACCGAAAAGATTAACACTGTCCCGTTTATGTTCTCTCATATGAAAGCAATAGTTGTCGCGCAAATGGGAGCTATCATTTTTGGTGGTTTAATAACTACGTTAGCCCGAGCCCTTGGACTGGACAATAATCTCTTTTCTTTGAAACCACTACCATCACGCACTATAGATATTGAAATGGTTAAAAGCATGAAATGAGTAAAGAAGCGGCGAGATGGAAATTTTGATTTAATGATTAATAACCAAGTTTTCCCGGGTTTTATTCTTCCAAACCCGACTCATACAGATGTGCGTAATGACAATAACTACTGCTATACTGATAATCCAGCCCCCGCGCACATTCTAGAGAATGTTGCTACTGGCGGGGACAATGCTGACGCACAACCACACACTGCACGTGTCTTTGCTGAAAATATTGCAGGTACTTCCTCAAGGCGCAGACACAGGAGAAGAAGTGAAGACACACCTGCCACTCTTGAAGATATATATGCTGAGTTAACATGATAGAATGAATTAGAAGCTCAGCGCGATCATAGAATCCAAAACATCGAAGCTCAGCAAATGGAGATGATGTAAATCATCAGACAAATGCAAAGCGAGCAACACAGCATGTCAGGTCTGATCGTAGAGATGGCAGATCTTACAGTACGTGTGGAGCATTCCCAAGAACCACCTGACCAGCCTGGAAATGGCAGGCGTGCACGAACTCAGGGCCGAGGCCACCGTTAGAAGACATTCCAGGTTCCACCTTCCTTTCTTACCTTATGTCGTTGCATTGAGGACAATGCTCGATTTAACTGTGGGGGAGGAAGATTTACCGCTTTATTTTATCATTTTCTAGTTATTTATCGTTTTTTTGGTAGATTTTAAAATTTTTTACTTTTCATTTTTATTATTATGTTTAATTCCTTGCTTAGTATTAATAAAGAAATTCATGTGTTGTCGAGTCTTTTTACGTAGTTTCCGCTATTTATTTGATTCTCCCAAATTCTTGAGCCTTAACAAAAATTTTAATTTTGGTTTGTTACATAATACGACACTTTAAGAATTTATTAGGATAAGTTGGAAAGACTTGGGAAAATGTTAATAAAATCGGTACTGTTTTGAAACCCTGAACCCCCCCGAATATGCAGATGAATTTGATACTTATTATGCTGAGACCTCAAATTTTAAAAGTAACCTCTTGATTAGTTTATATTAGCAGTCAGCACCATCCTAAGGCACAAACTAAGAAATAAACCGATGCAAATATGTGTTTAATCTCAAAAGTGAATTTAATGAATCAATAGAAGAGGCGAATAAAAGACATGTTCCTTCTAAGTTAGGTGGTCCTCGCCCGACCATTTAGCCCAACGGATCGGACTCTTGAAATTCAAAATTGAAAGGAAGAGAAAATGCAAAAGATTTGAAAAATCATATCACTGAACACTGACAGGTTCACTTACCATGGGCGTGCGGGGATAACGGACTTAATGTGATTGTGCGAGAATGAAAAAGAGGTAAAAAAGAATAGGTCGAGTTATAATACCATGATTCAGATATGTCTGTATAAGGTGGGAGTTCTTGATTACACAATGTAATTGTGTGTCATTACGGTATCCTTGGTATTGATATTTAGTACCTATGTTTCTGACAAGGCTTAGCATCACTGTATGATCTGTGTTGTGTTTTTGTTTCAAACCCGTTCTTAGATGTTTCTTTTGCTTGCGGACAAGCAAAGGTTCAAGTGTGGGGGAGTTTGATAACGCGAAATTATATTGTTAAATCGACTCGACTTACATGAATTTTACTTACGATATCTCTATTTTAATTATTTCATTTACTGATTTATATGTGGATTTTATGTTTGTAGGCCATTCGGGATTTAATTACAAAAGAATGAAATGAAGAAGAAAATAGAAGAAAAAAATAAAGATTGAAGAAAAGAAGAAAAAGAAAAAAAAAGGGTGGGCCCACCACACACTTAAGGTGGCGCCTGCCACACACTTAAGGTGTGGTGCCCACCACACTTGAGAAATGGAGATGTGTGGCACCTGCCACACATAAAGGGAAGGTGGGATGTGGCGGTTGCCACATGTATCACACTAAGATTGTGGTGACTGCCACAAAGCCCTATTCTATTATTTTGCCGGTCTTCCTCCACGCAAAGAAAAAGTCGCCCACGACTCTTATTTTCATGGTCCAAAACCGTCAACAACTAGAGGGATTTCAGGAGAACGAGGTGGTGAATATAAGGAGGAGCAGTTGCACAATTTAAACTCTCTTTTTTCTCTCTTCTCTCCCTCTTGGCCAAATTTTTATTGTTTAGAATTAAGCAGTTTGTTTACCTTGAAATAGTGATAGTTTTCCACATTGGGGAACTATTGCACCTTAGTTTCTTAGAGTTTCAGCATTGTATTTTTCTGCAAACTGTAATCGGATTGGGAACTCGAAGCTTGCCTTCATCATTCTAATTCAAGTTTATTTAAGTTCCAGGTTTTCTATTTTACTGTCCATTATTATTATTGCTTCCTTAATTAATTGCCAAAGCATTTTTCTGATTATGATTTATTATCGTATGTGCATTTTTCTTTCGAAAGCCATGTCCGGCTAAACCGTATATATTGGTATGTAAATAAGTCGATCGGAAAGGGATTCGATAATTCTTGGCTAACCGTTAACAATTTATTTTTCTGGTTTCGATTTTTTTTTCTTAAATTAAATGAACTTTTGTTACGAGAGTAAAAAGGTAACGAAGGTTACGTTCAATACAACGAGAGTTTGAGGTTTTAACCGGATAGCTGAAATCGAACATAAATTTTAAACATAGCGAGAACACTTTAAAATTAATTAGGAATTGTTTATTTTCAAAGAGTACTTTTAAATTCAAATGGTTTAGCGAGAGCAAACATTCTGATTTAGAAGTATAGTCAGAGTCAATAAACACGAGAGTGTGAGGTAAAGACTTTTAAATTGATATTTTCTACTGAAGAATATTTTGACTTATTTATACGCCGATGATTTATTGAATCCCCGATGATTGATAAGTTACATGCCGATATTCCGTTATATTTTATTTAAACCCAAATTTTAGTTTACAATTAGTTTCTCGTTTGCACCTTAACCTATAAAATCATCAGCCTTAGCTAAACATAGTAACAATCCGATAGCATTAGTTTGATTATCAGTCCTTGTGGGTTCGATATCTTTTAAAACTACGCGATTAGACTGTGCGCTTGCAGTTAGTAACCCCGATAGACTCATAAAGTCGCGATCAATGGGCACACGACTTATCGCACAAGTTATGCAACATGGCATGTGTACAACGACATCATACAGCGACAACTAAATGCATATGACTAACAATGCGTCAATACATCACAATACAATCATCCAACACGCAGCATATACCTGCCAACACATACAACAACAGCAATCCACAACCACAACACGCATACACACAATGAAATTCATTGTTTCATCGCATAACACATAACACATACACGAAAACCCGACTACTGTATGGAATAGTTGGAATTCTGGCATTGAAATTAATTTTATCAAAAAGTATATGAAACCATCTTTCCAACAATTCGAACAGCGACTGAAACGGACATACGAATTAAAAGTTATGAATTTTTGAAGTTTAGAAAAATTCTGTCCGTAACAGCAGCAAACACCACTGTCATGTTCGCTGCGAGTTCTCAACTGCTCGCTATGCGAACTATAGTTCACATCGTGAATTCATTAAAGAATGTAAACCATGGACTTTCGCTATGGCTCGCTACTGCTCGCTATGCGACGTTCGGTATGCGAACTCTCCAGGACAGCAAACTAGAAAAGTGCGATTTTTGCAGTTTGGAGGCCTTCCGGACCTCCGAATTCGATTCCGTAAAAAGTCACAGTCCCAGAATTCGGAATACTACCATTATGTAACAATTATGACAGCCTACACCACCTTTTTAGTGATCCTAACATCATACATACAATTAGAAATACATAGACCACAATCTAACCGATCGATTTATGCCTTTTTCCTCTTATCGGAACCTCCGACACGCAAAATATCCAATCCAAAATCGATACAAACAACACCTAGGGATGATCCTAAAGGTTTATCTACCCTCATACAAACATTATGCAACCCTTAAGAGATTAAAAAACCCCACCCTTACCTTAGTGACGATTCTTCGAAGGTTCTCTAGGTCCTAGCTCTGCTTCTCCCTTTCATTCTTCAGAGCGTTTTCTCCCAACTGATCGTACCAAGAATGACTTCTCCCCTCTCTCCAAATCCTTTTTGTCCAACTTACCCCTATGACCCCTACTAGACATTTCCAACAATGTCCTCACTAATCCTTGCAGAATTACCACTTAGCCCCTCCTTTTATTATTAATATTATTATTATTCTTATTATTTCAATATTACTATTATTATTATTTTACTATTCTCACCACACCACCAAGTTCTATCCAATTGCTCACACACCCCCAATACCTTAACCTCTATTCTAAGGTTACTACCCCCCACTAAGGGCAACCCACACACAAGCAAAACACACATAATCGCATGCATATACTCAACATCAGATAATTTTAATTACGAAAAATAATTAAAATAAAACGGGGCGTTATAGACAGAATGCCATTTTTGATAAGTCTTTGAACAACAACTTTGAAGCTAAAACAATTATAGATACCATGCTCGGGTGCTCCTTGATAATAGGGACAAAAGTGGTCAGCTTTGAACCAATAAGGAGGGTCCTTTGGGAGAACAGGAGGAGACTTTGTATGAATATGTCCTTTTGCCAACAATGTTGCGAATAGCTCTGCGTATGATATTGGTATAGGATCGAATCCAGGTGACTTTCGGACACGATTGTTGTTGTTATTGTATTGCGGGAGAGCCCGTTGTAGAGGCTGTTGTGGCCTTTGTTGATTTTGTGTTTGTTGTTGCTGATGTTGATGATTTTGATTTTGGGAATTTTGTGGCTGGTAGGCCGGAGCTGGTGTTGAGTTGATAACAGGAGATACATTTGCTACCTGTAGTGGTTGATATCGGCGTCTAGACTAGCCTTGCAACACAGTGTTGACTGTCCCACTTCCATGTATTTTAGACGATTCCACCTCTTTGGTTAACTGTCCCTCTCAAACTACTTCCTTTCAGTAAAGTCATTAGGCGAACTGGAAATCATACGGTCGTAGTAGAAGGGATTCAGAGTTTTCAAATATATCTTTGTCATTTCTTTTTCTTCAATTGAAGGACAGATTTGGGCGGCGACTTCTCACCATCTCTGAGCATATTCTTTGAAAGTTTCTTTTTCTTTTTGAGACATAGCCCTGAGTTAATCCTGGTCAAGAGCCATATCCATGTTGCACTTGTATTATTTCACAAAGGCTTCGCCAAGATCACCAAAAGTTTGGAACTTTGCACTGTCTAATCCCATGTACCATTTGAGCGCGACTCCGGTTAGACTATCTTGAAAGTAGTGAATTAGCAGCTGCTGATTATCTGTTTACGTGGACATCATTTGTGCATACATAACTAAGTGACTTCGAGGGCAAGAACTCCCCTTGTATTTTTCAAAGTCAGGTACTTTGAATTTGAGCGGTATTTTGACATTTGGAACCAGGCATAAGTCAGCTGCATTCTTTCCAAATAAGGCTTATCCTTTGAGAGCTTTAATCTCTTTCTGCATGTTCAAGAACCTATCTTGGAATTCATCCCATCTTTCATATACTCCCATAGTTTCACTTGGAGAAGCATGGAAGATTTGTTCTTCAATGTATGGAGTAGTATGCATTACAGGGGGTGGTACTGTCATGATTGCTGAGACCTTTGAAGCTTTAGGAGCCGGAGGTTTATAACCCTCTAGTACAAAGTTGAAAGGCATGCCCCAAGGAATGCCGGGAGGCATGGAATACTGTGGCATGGTAACAGATGTGATGGGTGCAGAGATGATTTCGGAGATGACAGTCCTTTGAATTGGAGTTGATGGTTGATTTTGAGCAGTCGTAAATGATTCTACCATTTTGCTGAGCCTTTCTATATTGTCCTTTAGAGTAGTGACTTCATCTCTAAGTTCTTTGTTTTCTTGCTCAACTCCGTCCATCTTCTTCTGACCACTGGCTCGAGTATTATATGAATTAGACAATTTGGCTTCAAAGTGAGAACATGTGTAAGTTTCTGGTAATGCAAAATGTTTGAATGATGTATGATGTGCAAAAATGAAAATTATTTTGTTTACAAGGAACTTTTAACAATTATGTCGTAAATATCATAAAAAATGATAACACATTAGATAATTGAAAAAGATCTTACTTTATTTAATATATTCAAAGGATTACAATAATGAAAGTACAACTTCAAAAAGATCTAGAACAAAAATGACAAGGCTAAGCATATGATTCCTAGGGAAATCTTGTTGATGAAGATCCTGCCCCATGTTATTGCTTCTTCATCTGCCTTTTTCAGTTGTATAATTTCTATTGTAAGCTGATCGACGATCTTTTTCCAAGCTCCTGAGGTAGAAGGAATATGGCCAGAGGAAAATAAATTCTCTTGTTCTTCTTGTCTCTCCACAACTTGTTGCTCCAAGAGTTCTATCAATTCATCTTTTTCTTTCAGTTGCCTTTTTAACTCTCTTCTTTCAGTCCTTGCAGTATGGAATTTATCCTCCCAAGTGTCTCTTTCTAGTTTCATTCGGGTTAAGAGCTCTTGATATTCTTCCCTTTTCTCAATAGGGATGGTAGAGTATAAATCAATGAAAGGCTGTGAAGGTTCCTCAAGAGGATAATGCATCTTGAGTTCACAAGCTCGGGCATTAACCCACTGAGTGTAGGGTTTGAAAGCAACACAATCTTTATTTTCCAGCTGATCTTTGCTCTTTTTATGAATAGTGAGCCAAGCCTTTATAACTGCTTTTTTAAATCTGGATTTCCACCCTCATTAAGGTAGAAGAAACCTGACACCAAGAGACTGCTAGGTCTATCTTTCATGGGGTACCCAAACTGACGTCTTGCAAGAGCGGGGTTGTAGTTAATCCCTCCATGTAGGCTGAGAAGGGGTACATTGGGGAATTCTCCATAACTATCAATGATAACTCCTTTGTCATAAGTTGGGTTATACCAATTCATATTGGTATGAGTTAGAGACATAAGTCTTTGAGACCATCTGAGTTTGTTAGGATTTTTAACAAAGAGTCTGGTTCTTGGCAAGTGTGACTTGAACCATATGTATAACAAAGGTGCACAACACATGATTGCTCCATTAACTTTCATAGTCTTGTGATGAATTGAATGGTAAGTGTCCCCAAGCAAAGTAGGTATTGGGTTACCGCTTAAAAATATCTTGATGGCATTAAGATCAACATAGTGGTTGATGTTTAGAAATAGTACAAGACCATAGATGTGTAGTGCAAAGATAGCTTCAAAGGCACTCATACTATTGGCTTTAGCCTGCTCTGTAGCTTTTTATATCAGGAATTTGGAAGTCAACCCTTTGATTCCTCCTTTGGAAGTGAAGTTATTTTTTACATATGAAGTTTCCAAATGAAGGGCCTTTGCAAACCAATCCAATCCAAATGAAGGGAATCTTGTTTAATACTGGCAAACCAATCCAATATGAATACACCTCTAAAGTGGGTGCCAGTTGATAATCTGGAAATGTGAAACAGTGTTAGAGAGGATCATAGAATTGTACAAGGGTGTCAATAATTCCTTATTCAACATTGGTCTTTAGAATACCTAAGAGCCCTCCATAACTTCTTCTGAAATTCTCTAGACAAGAGATCATACGACCTAACTTTTTCAATTCTGTTGTATCAGGATCTTTGAAGTTGTACTTCTTGGTATTTCTTTTCCCAAAATCCATGTTAAAACCCTATGATATTTTGGTTAAAAATGATGTTTAAATGAAGGTATAAATGTATGGATGCACACACATAAAATAATAAATATGAGTTCAAGGGTTCGATGTCACGAGCATGGAGTCATGGGTCTACCCAAACCAAGAGAATATGTAATATGGGTTTATTGCACCTGTAGAACATGTTCTAATATGGTTCCCAGAGTCATAGGTCCATCTTTCGGATATTATCGACACACCGACTACTCGGGAATCAATAATATTCTCAAGAGAAACTCGTCTGAGTGTAGCATTGCGTATCAACTATCTCAGGTCTACACATGGATAATCACCGTACTACATCCTAAAAAGGCCAAGTGGGGTAAAGGGATACTAAAGGTCCTCAACTTCTCAGGCTCCTATATCGAAAAAAGTAATGACATTACGACTACTCGCAATGGCATCATTAATTCCAAAGGGGCCTCCACTGAGTGTGATTATATCATATGTCACTCATGTGTAGGATTACTCCAGACATGTAACTTTTGATCATATCAACGTCCTATCTTATTTATGTACACTCAAATCTTGGTTAGGATTTGTCTCACTCATAGAGATCAACCAGAGAGCCCAAACAAATAAGATGAATAGAAACGCAAGTAAGTGATATCAACAGTAAAAATCACAAATATATATAAGATAGGCTTAATCCTTTTAGGGGGGTGAAATCCCTAACTCCTTAGTGAAGTCGCCATTTTTCCATAGCAAGCGATTTTTCGAAGGGTTGCCCTACATGTGAACTTTTAATTTATCCCAAAAGAAGGGAAGGGGAAAACATCTGAATAAACCTGTGAGTGGTGCAAAGTGTAAAACAATACAAATAAGAGATCGGGAATCGGGATTGGTTATATAAAGGGAAGGTATTAGCACCCTAAATATCTATAGTATCCTATAGGAACCTCTTGTATATATTTGTGTTACTGTTGATCAAATCATCTGCTGCGTATTGAGAATTTGTTGACTGTTTTAAGTGATACGAGTGGGAAATACTTTTGTTGTTTTTGTAGTGTAAGTTGACATAAGCTAAGACAAAGGCGCATGAACCTAATGGTTTTATTTATTATTGTGCTCGCTAAGATCTCGCAATCTTATGCCTACATATTCTCAGAAGGAAGTTGAGAAATCAGGGCGTTCGTAGTTCCACCTACTAATGGGTGGAATTGGGTTTGTTGGCTTTTTAGAAGAGAAAAATTGTCAACTTAAGGGAGATATTTCACCTATTCACCACAAACATTTTGAGAAGGAAGATAATAAGGGAAGAAGCTTTAAACTTGGATGTAGAAAATCCGGAGTAATGCCACATCTTCCTTTAAATGAGTTTTTGCATATTAAGAGAAGGACATTAACTTGGATATAGAATCTACAAGTGTGCCACTTATATCACTTTAAATGAAAGATAAGTTTTTGTACCATAATAAGAGAAGGAATTCAACTTGGATTTTGAATCAACAACTGTGCCACTTACATCACTTTAAAATGAAAAAAAAAAGTTTTAAATGTTTGATTTATGTTGTGAGGAATAGAAGAGACATCTCTTCTATAGAGATGACTGTTGTCTCATCTCTGGGGATAAAGTTTTGAATTTGAAGCCAAAGTTTAGCTGGGGTTTGACTTGAAGTGTGAGGTTTGAAGCCACAAAGGGTGATACGGTTTTTGACTTGAATAAAGTTAAAATTTCAAGGGGAATCCTATGGTTTTATTGAGGTTAAGAACCTTAAAGGGAATCCTAGGGTTTGAACTAGGTTGTAGTTTGAATCCTGGAGTTTGAACCAAATATAAACTAAGGATGAGTAATGAAATGCAACAGTTATATGAATACAAGTGTTGTAAATGTCAAAAGAAACTTGACAAGACAAAATTGTCTAAACTTTTAAACAAGTGTAGTTATCGAGGATGACATGAACATGCTATGATTAAGCATGATATATCAACATGTGAATGAGCATGAGACAAGTAGATATGTTCATCATGGTAAGAAATTATGAAGAAAATATTTAAATATGTGAGTAATGGTTTAATCCAGGGAAACAATCACAAAGAAGTTCAAGTAAGCCATATATTCAAGATGGACCGAGGATCAGATGAATATGGAAAAAGGTAAACAAAACTCTAATGGAAATTTTATGAAGATAAGCACATGAACAAGACATTCAACCATGGTTGCATCAAGGGCTTTGGGGAATCCAAACTCAAGTGGAAGCCCTAATCATGTATCAAGATGTTTTCAAAAGATTAGTTGAACAAAATCCTAAGGTTTCAACTAAACATCAAATAATCAAAGTATTTTTCAAAAGAAATAACATTTAATCACGGTGTATGAATGGTGTATAAATCAAGACAACATGTTATGTACATTAAACAAGACTTAGACAAAGTATATTATGACCATAAAGACACATAGATGTAATTAGGTCAAGAAAAGAATAAAAAGAAATCCAGAAAAGGTATAAAAAAATACTTAAAAAGTACTAGTTTTCAACCTAATAAAAATGTCAAAAATAAAAAGTATTTTTAGGATTTTTTGATGGATTCTTAAAATATGGGAGATAAATGAGGAGTGTGCAAAAAATTGACTCAAAAAGATTATTTTTGCTTGGTGAAATAATTAGGTGAAGTTGTGAAGAAAAATGAAGAAAAATAGTGTTAAAAAAATTAGGAATGGCCCCCATGGGTGTTGAACTCACGCCCTTGGGGTGATGGGTTTAAAATAATTCCATTTGAACCATTGCACATGTAGTGATGAATAACACATGCATTAAATAATATAGAGAGTTTTCATGTGAAAATGGTTCAAAAAAAATAAAAACCAAAAGGTCTGGGGTGAGGGGGATTCGAACCCCAGACCTCTCATACACACAAGCCTTGAAAAGGCACGCTTTAACCACTGGGGTGGGGATACATCCATTGTTTTATTTTCATCAAAATTATAATATAGTAAACATGAATTTTATTTTGAAAAAGAGCGCCATGACCACCATCATCTTCATCTTCGTGTTCATCATCATCTTCATCATCTTCAAATGCTAAAATCTTCATTTCTCTATGAATTTGAAAAATGTAAAGACCAAAATTGCTGGAAATTTAACAAGGAATTTGATGGTACTATTGAATTTCATTTATATTCAACATATCAAAAGGAATTAATCACACAACCGTATGAACCCTAATTTGAAAATTCAAAATGAAATTCCATATGTTCAAGATATCATGCAATTGATTGAGGGGAAATGATCCTTATATTGACAGAAACAAGTTGGTAATTCAATTAATCACATATGATGCATGAATTATAGAGTTCAGTTTAGAGCAACTTACCTTGCTCAAATGGAAATCAGATTCTTTCTTGGAGGTGTTACAGAATAAATTTGTTGATTCTAACAACTTCCTTGACCTTCAAGGAATGTGTTGCAATGGTTAGAACGATTTGAAACCTCCTGGAATTCTTTAGCCAAATAAATCTACAGCCTTTGAATAAATGGTATGTGACTTGATGATTCTGGTGTTACAGTTGGGAGATAAGTGTTTGGATCACTTACACATGATGTATGTGAAGTGTTTTGATCACTGGTTTGGTTGGAAATGGCTTGTATATAAAGTTTCAATTTCTCACTTCTTTGTGTTTTTGAATTTTGGAGAAGAGAAAGGTTTCTTAGAAAATAAGCTTCTTGCACTGTTTTGGTGTATTTTGAATGTTCAAAATGAATCCTATTTATAGGGAAATACATCGGATATTTTGAACAAAGTTTGGATGAGGATCAACCTATTATCCAATAGATGATGTCATGCACATATTTCTTGAATGTCAAGGCACACATGGGCTATTCTTCACATGGATCAAGTTATGATCTTTTTAGCTTAGTTCCACCAGGTTGCATCTCATCCTTTGATGTTTTGATCATCCTTACTTCATGGTTTTTGAAAGGATTTTTCCTCACATGCCAATGCTAGAATCTTGACATTTCTGTTATGTTTTGTAGAGCACATGGTTCATGATCATTTTGGTGTTGATCTTGTGAAGATATTAGGTTTGCAAAGTTATCCAAATTGTGTACCATCAATTCTGCCCTTTGGAAAATCAGTTGCAACAAGGCATGTTATGAAATTGATAACTCTTTGTCCAAATAAGATAAATGGATGTTCTTGGCCATTTTGGAAAGCTGAGATAACATTCTTCAACTTTGATGTTCAAAGTTTGTCTTGAATCAAAGTGGATCATGGAGAAAAATGGCCTTAAAGTTGGCTCCAACATTAGACATATTTTGTCTAAAATTTTTCTAAGTGTCTAGGTTCAAAAGTATGGAACCTCCAACTTCATGGCTCCATATCTCTTAATCTATGCACTTTTTTAGATTTCACCCTCAAGGACAAAGTTGTAGTATGTAACAAGCTCTTCAATTTGGTCGTTGGATCAAAGAAAATGGCTACTTGATTTGGAAGTTATGGCCTTGGAGAGTAGGGAAAAAATCATTGAATTTTATAACTTAGAAAAATTTCAACTTCTCCAATGTTGCCCTTTTTACAAGTAACCTCATATCTCTTGATCAATCGTGATCCAAATCACCCATTAACATCATTCTTGACTTGAACAAACCATATTTGACCAAGAAAGTCAAAGTCAAACTTGACTTTGATTAGTTGGTTGACTTTTTATCAGATGAACTTGAACTTTGTGATCTTTAATGAAATCAAATCCTTGGGCTATTTGAACACCATGGATGGACTCCAAAGGTGTTTTTGAGTGTCTTGAATCATGTCCCAAGGCTTGAGATCATATCTTGGTCAAAAGTCAAAGGTACAATTGAATTTTTATAAAAAACCCTAAGTTGTGGACCAGATGAATTTGAATTCTTGTATTGCTTATGAATCAAGTTCTTTGGATTAATCCAATCATATGAATGGATTAATATGATGCATTTGAGGTCCTTGAAACATATCTGGAGGTTTGGGATCATGCCTTGCTTCAAAAGTCAACCCAGGGACTGAATTAGGTCAAAACCCTAATTATGGTGCACTGAGGATATTGAGGCTTGATGAGCTTGCCATGATGCTATATTGCACTTGATTATTGATGAATGAAAGATATTGATCTTCATGGATGACAAAGGGACTTGTGATGTTGAATATGATGACCATCCTCTGATAATTCATCTGCTTGAGCCCTTGGGGCACCACCTAACCTATAAAGTAAACAAACACACACATCGTGCATTTGTAATGGGTTAGTGATGCATAAAGATACACATATATATGTTATGATGAATGTCATGAAAAAGAGGTAAATGAGGTGGCATCTTAGGGGTAAAAAATTAGGGTATGATAGGTGGCTTCAGGATCAATCATTTCCTTTGTAGGGAGTGGCTGTCCTGAGGCCAATTCGATCTTCTCTTTCTCCAAGCCATCAATCTCTTTTGAGAGTTCCAGAATTTTGGCACGATGCCAAAATTTTTTTTGTCAATCGAAGCAGTATTTTCGTTATATTCTTGGAGCTGGGCTTCAAGTTGATCAACCTTCTGGTCAGATGTATCACTTGCTTCCCAAGCCGTTGCAATGGCATCCTTCATACCTTGAAGTTTGGAAGTGGTCAAGAACTTGAGGTCAACATCTTTGCATACTTGATCGAAGTAGGATTCAAATTCAAAGAGAAATTTAAGCAGGACATTGGACGCCCACTGTTTGTTGAGTTCAAATAGCAGTTTTCGAATGTCGTTTCCAAGTTTGGCATCATCTTCGATAGCAACAAGGAGGTCAACTTCAAAGATCTTAGATTTCATTTGTTGAACGAGAAGATTGATGGAATCATTGCCAGTATCATCTAGTGATGAGTCTGAGGATTTAGCCAACTTGGAATCCATCGACAATATGCATAACTTCTGCAGTCTCTTAAGGGACTCAGTTGGATTTTCCTCTTAAGGGCTATAATTTATGATTGAGTAAGAGATGTGTTCGACATAGAATCATGTACGTCAGCTTGAGTTGGCAAAGGTTCTAGGAAATCTATTTGGGTTTGTTCCTGAATGGAGGAAATTTCAATGTGGGGAGTGGCTTGATCTTCGTTGTCACTTGTTGGTTTGTTAGATTGAGAGTCATCTGCGACAATGTTATTGTGAACAAAAGAAGCATTGTTGTCCATTTCTTCCATTTCGTTGGCTAAATTTGATTCAACGTCAACAATCACATCAGGTTGAGGCGGTGCAGTGGTAGTTGTTGCTAGAATCAACAAAATATGACCAATGTATGTGTGAAATTGAAGCGAAAGGAGTGGTTCAAAGGATACTTGTGAGAGTCATTTCTTGATCATGGTTTACTTCAGCATTTTCCTAAAAGAGGAGAAAAAGGTGTCAAAATTGAGAGACGAATAAAAGACAAGTTACAAAGGAAGTTGGTGCATACCTTGGGGTCATTAGCTTCCTCGATTGGATTTTTTGAGGTTGAATGGTGTCTTCCTTAACTAGGGGAGCCAGGTCCTGAGTAGGTTCCTTTCTTTTTTCACCTTTTTCCTTTAGAGTTATCTTTGGAGATTGGGTAGAGGAACCTGCAGAGGTTTTAAATGTATTCTTTTTGGATGTGGACTTCTTGGGAGTCCCTTTCTTCTGGTGGTTGAGGACAGGTTTTGGAGAAGCTTTCGGCCTCAACCTTGAAAACATAAGAGGTTCTTAAGATCCCTCTGAGCTTTCTTCCTCGACTAGAACTGGGATGAATGGTGGAGTAACCTAAAGAGAAGGCCAAATGAGGAAATGCTTACGAAGGTAATAAGTAAGGATATGATGTGACGATGATACCTGACTGGGGGTAGTAGTAGTCTTCTTGGTGGTAGTAGTTTTCGTCTTTTTCTTCTTGGTCTTGGAGGTTGGGGATTCAGGTTCTCGTTTTTGGATCTGAAAGAAACAAAAATATGAGAATTGCTGTAAAGACGAAAGAGATTATAGGAAGGGAAAATACATTCTTCTTGGGTTCTTATGGCTGATTCATCTCTCTTGCATCAGAAGGTTTATAGACATTATCATTAGTTGGATGTTCAAATTCATATGAAAAATCGAAGAGTAAGAAAATAGATAAAAAAAAAGTCGAAAGGGATATTTAGAGGAACATACCATGTTGATATTGTATTTTGGGCACGTCAGAGAGAGCATCAAAAATCCTTGCCAAGAAATGGTCCTCTGTGAAGCAGCGAGTAAGATACCCCGTCCACCAGTTGTGAAACTCATAAATTATATTGAACGAGTGATTAAACTAGAAGGTTGGAAATTATAGAACTTGGTTGCGAGCAAACTGGATGCACTGTTTGAACTCTTCATGGTCGTACATGCATTGCGACTAACAAATGTCTTTTTCCCAAACATAGAGGGAGGAGGGTTGAAATTGGCTGGAGCCAAATTGTCTGGCAACTAAGTTAGGTTGGTAACCAACAAAGCCGTAGGCCGAAGTGCCAACTTCGATTCTGGATGACAAGACTGTAGAAGTCAGAAAGGCAGCCCAAACTGCATTCGACATGGCTGTTGTTGAAGGAGAAGTGCGAAGAAACTTGTTTTGGAGCCAAGATGGACCAACCAGGCGGTCCACAAAGGGAGCCATAGTCGCGTCAAAGACCTTGGTCTCAAGAAAGAGATTGTTGTACTTGATGAGGATGTTTGACGTGGGATTTTTCCATGGAGTGAGCAAAGCCACCCTAGTGCCTTTGATGGCCCTATTCTCAGTCTCCTTCATTAGGGTATGGGAATCAGTAATGTAAAGCCTTGGTTCAAAAGTGGCATTAAGCCACAATTGCAAGAGCCAGAAGGGACCTAAAACTAAGAAAAACTTACTCTTAGTGTTTTCAGGGAGGAATTTGAGTTTGTGGGAGGCATCTCTAAGCGACTGTAGAGGTCGACCAGGAGAACTTTTCTAAGGGAAATCTTTCACCCTTCATGAATCTGGATTTCCAGAGGGACAAACTTCGTAGCCACCTGTAAAGAGCTGGAACAGGAAACATAGTAAGAGTGCCAAAATGCCAAGAAAGCTATATGCTCTTGGTCGGAGACATCTTTGTGAGCAGTGTCATGGTTGTCGGAGATGAAATTCTTGTAGGTGGGATGTTCGATGGTGAACTCGTTCCAGGGTTGGAAAAAAATTGGAGCCTACAAGATTTAAACCTATAATAGAAGCGACGCTGAACAAGGTTGGTGTCAACATGCCGCAAGGAAGCTGAAAGGTGTTGGTCGATCCTTCTCAGAAGAAGATCGAAGCCAGCAACATACATGGGTTGTATTTGGGGCTAGTCCTAGACAGATTGACCATGTCATAGATACCCAGTTTCTCCCAGTGTTTCTTTTTCTTGGCTTGAACCTTGTCAGGCCACGCCAAATACTCTTTGGTTAGAGTTGGTGGAGCAGAGTGAAATACATAGTTAGGCTTGGCCATGAATGATAGGTCAAGAGCACGTTGCTAAAATGCAGACGACATGGTGATTAGATAACATGGGAAAATGTGAGTGATCTTTGTAGCTTGTGACCTCTTGGTGGGATAAGGCCTTGAGAAAGCGTACAATTTGTCATCCATGGCGTAAGGGATCGAAATTTGTTTTGGCAGATGGGAATCTTGTTGTTCTCAAAGGAGGGTTCTGGAATGAATTCCCTTGATTCTTCACTCTCATTAGGAGGAATGACAAAGGCAAAGGGTTGTTACCAATAGAGAACCTAGAAGACACTTAGCTAGTGGACATGGTGAAAGAAAAGTGTAATTCTAGAAAAATTGTGAAAGGGGTTTGAAGCCCTGTGAGTAAAGAGAGAGAAAAAGAAGACAAAGTGAAGGAAATGAAGAAAGGAGCTGAAAGAGAGTATTTATAGGTTTCAGTGCAAGTGTGGGATTGGAAACCTGGCGGTCGCGTATGAGTGATTGAAGGGTTTTCGTGGGTTTTCGAAGCAGTGCATTAATGGAGAGTGAGAGCAGTTATGGAAACATGAAAACCCACGTCTTCCTAGGAAGTAGGAGTGATAATGAGATTATGAGCAAATCTCATGGAAAATGACAATGCGTTGTAAAAGAGAATTGATGAAGATGACATCAGCGGAAGTGAAACGGCGTCGAAAATTTGAGATAGAAAAGGCCATGTCTATCTTGTTGATGCAAATCGAAGCATGGAATTTTAGGGGGAAATTTGTTACACTGGATTTTTCTACTTGGATGTAAATGGCAAGCACTCATGAGAATAACCATAAATACGTCATGTGGAAGATCAAAATAGAGTGAGTCCACATGGTCAATATGACTCAAGGCCAGAGGTCATATACGGTGATACTGGTCAAAAGTAGAAGGGTCGAAGGGTGTGGTGAGAAACTTAAGGACTTAGTGAAATTGAATGCTATGCTATGTTGGCTAAGGTTGGAGTCCATCACTAGAATGGAAGTAATGTCGACTCAATCACCACATATGGAATTCATGACTATAATGGAATCAATGTTGACTTGGATGCTACATGTGGAGTTTATCACTACAATGAACAATACGATGGAGCATGCTATCTTAACACGGTCGACGTCGAAGGACTCGATAAGGATAGTCAGTTCTTGGAGCCTAGGAAAAGCAGTTGATAAATTCAAATGATATCACAAGACGGGAACTGCGTCAGCATCGATAGTTATTCAATGAAACGTGGGATCACGTCGAGGGAAACCGCTGCATGGGTTTGGGACGTGACGCCATAGGAATAGTCTACCATTCTTAAATAGTTATCATAGAGAAGTATATAAGGAAACTTAGGTTCATTTTGTAAAGGGTCCACAATTGTACACACATTTCTGTAAACTCAAAGTACCTGCGTCTTAAGAAACGAGTGATGAAAGATGTACGTGTGCGTTCCACCATTTTATACATTTCCATCAATTTTACTTTAAAATTCTTTTTATGCATTAAAGTGCGTTTTAATTTCCTTTACTTTTTTGTCAGTTTACATTACATGCACTTTAATTTCAACCCTTTGTTTACTTGCATTTTGCATTTCGATTTCAAAGTCTTTTCTTTACCTCACTTGAATTTTAATCTCAATCCGTTTGTTCTTTGAACATTTTTCTTATTTACAAGCAATCACAACAAACATTTTCAAGCATTTTCGACAACGTTATGATTCTCACAAGTAATAAACACACAAACATGTTCGGGAGATTTTCGAGTTTGATCACTTAAGTATTAATAAAAACTTGTATTTGGTTACCAAAATTCACCATAAACATTTCCCCAGGCCTAGAAAGAAAAAACCCTTAACAAAATTTATGAAAAACTAAAAATTATGTTTTCACCATCATACTTCTCACCCTTTATTCAGTATGAAAAGCCCCAAATTGTTCCTCTCCCAGTAGTGAACTTTAATCATTTAATTCCTGATGTGAAAGACTCAAATTTTAGAAATTCAGGTGGTTTGATTCTGTGTTGTGATTCAATTTATGACTCAGACGTCAACCAAGGTAATTCTCGCATCCTTAGAAGTCTTGAAGATATTCCAATGAAAGTGTGGCAATCTATTAAGAAACTGGGTGTTGAAGGAGATGAAGACGATGATCTCTTTGAAGGCATAATTAAGAATATGGAAACTTCATATAGGCAATTCTTTGAGGCTAAGAAGGTGGCGGCTAATATGGATCAATGAACTTTGTCTCTTATAATGTTAGAGGATGTGGAAGCTCTCTAAAACGGAGAAGGATAAGGTAAATTATTTTGAAAGGGGGCACTGATGTTTGCTTCATTCAAGAATCAAAGTGCTAGAGGATGACTGATACTCTTGTGCAAAGTTTATGGGGAGGCCTTGATTGTTAGTGGGCGGCTGTTGATTCCATAGGTCAATCAGGGGTTATCATTAAAAATGAGAGGAATGACTTTTTCTCCCCAATTTTTAGTTTTAGGGGCAAAGGTTTCTTGGGAGTTAATATTATATGGAGGGGCAATAACCGCTATTTTGTTAACGTTTATTCATCATGCTGCTTGTCTGAAAAACGAAGAATGTGGGTTGATTTAATTAAGTGGAAAAGTAAGCATTCTCCAGATGGTTGGTGGTTGGAGGATATTTTAATTCCACAAAAAATCGGGAGGAAAGGATGGGTAGATGGGTGAATAATAGAGTGGAATTGGAAGACTTTAGCGCCTTTATTGAGTTGATGGAACTCATGGATCTGCCGATAATTGGTAACAAATTCACTTACTTCAACTCAAATGGTAGATGTAAGAGTCGTCTCGATAGATTCTTGATCTCGTTAGACTTGGTTAATACTTGGAATACTGCTGCCCAATATGTGGGGGATCGTGATATATATGATCATAGACCGGTTTGGTTAAAGGCTAGAAACATCAACTGGGGACGTAAACCTTTTAAAGTCTTTAACTGCTGGTACGAGCATCCGAATTTTGCGTCCCTTTACGAAATGCGAATAGAATTCTTTCGATGTCACTGGCAGTGCAACCCATGTTCTTAATAGAAAATTCCAATTTCTTAGGGTTAAGTTACGATGGTGGAAATCAAATGTTTTTGGTTGGGTTAATCTGAAAATTGAAGGTGAGATTGACATTATTAATGCGGTGGAGAATGACTTGGAAAATGGGAATGTGACATAATATTGGAAGACCTTGTCACAAGGGATAGGGCGCAGAAGGAATTGTGCGAGAACTTGCATCTCAAGGAGAGTATTATCCAACAAAAGTCCAGAGTTAAATGGGTTAAAGAATGCGATCAAAATTCTAAGTGCTTTCATTCAATACTTAAACGCAGGTTGAGGAGGAATTCTATCACATCTATTAGGGTTGGTTCTGGGGTTATTGAGGAGGTGGGTCTGGTCAAAAGGACAATTAAGGATCACTTTACAGCCATTTTCCATCATCCTTAAACTCTTAGACCGGGGTTTCACCTAGATGATATGTCCAGATTATCTTGTGAGGAAAGCTTAAAGTTGGAAGAGATGTTTGGAGAAGATGAAATTATGGAGATTGTTTTTAGTTGTGGAGGCAACAAAAACCCAGGGCATGATGGCTTTAACTTTGGGTTTTTGAAGAGGTGTTGGGAAGTGATTTGTGTGGACCTCGTGAGGTGCATTCAAGAGTTCCATTCTTTTTCCAGATTGCCTAAAGCCATGAATTTGTCTTGTCTTACCCTGATTCCAAAATCTGATAACCCTTAGACTTTGGATGAGTATAGACCAATTAGTCTAATTGGCAGCGTCTACAAACTTATTTCTAAAATCCTTACTTCAAAAATGAGGAACGTCATGGGGAAATTGATTTCTAAGACTCAAACGGAGTTCATACCGGGGAGGCAACTACTTGATGGAGTGGTCACTCTTAATGAGTAATTGACTTGGCCAAAAGAAGGAAACGTAGCTGTGTGTTCTTCAAGGTCGACTGAGATGGATTAAATGGATGGATGGTGGGGTGTTCAATAGTTTTATGTCTGTTCTCGTTAATGGTAATCCCACTGAAGACTTCGAGGTCTTTTGTGGTTTGAGGCAAGGAGACCCCTTGTCTCCGTTCTATTTTCTATTGTTGTTAAGGGTTTTGCAACAATGGTAAGAAGGGTTGTTGGTGTGGGATTACTCAGGGGTTTTAGAGTAAACGATGGAGTTTCTCATTGTCTTCTACAGTTTGCAGAAGAAACAGTCCTACTGAGTGATGGAGCATGGTCAAATTTATGGGCTATTAAATCAATGTTGAAGGGGTTCGAACTAGTCTCTGGTTTGAAAATTGATACAGGCAAGAGCTGCTTGTTTGGTATAGGTTTTGGTGACTTTTACATGATGGTAGCTGAGCAGTTTCTATCTTGTAAGATTGGATCGGTACCATTTAAATTTCTTGGCCTAAGTGTTGATGGTAATCATAGAAGACTCTCATTGTGGAAGCCTGTCATCGATTGTATGAAAGCTAGGTTGTTCACCATGGAAAGGGAGACTCTTGTCTATTGGTGGTAGGGTGACCTTAATTAATTCGGTCTTCACAAACTTTCCCATACATCACTTGTTCTTCTTCAAGGTTCCACGTAAAGTGTTGCAAGAATTAGTTTCTATTCAGAGAAACTTCCTTTGGCATGGTACGGATGAAAACAGAGGTATGGCTTGGGTTTGTTGGGATTCAATATGCAAAACTAAGGAGGATAAAGGTCTTGGCTTGAAAGACATGCGACTTTTCAATATGGCATTGTTGGCTAAGTGGTTGTGGTGGTTCATTAACGAAGGTGGCACTATTTGGGTTGGTATATTGCAAGAAAAATATGGTGACTTTGCAAAGAGGATTCTATCTAGGGAGGCTACTAATCCAAACTCGCTTGATTCGTTGTGGTGGAGGGACGTGATGAGAGGTAATGATGTTGTGGGAACTGTTTAATTCGCGAACCTAATCTCTATCAGGTTGGGTGATGAGAGGTAATGGCGCAAATATCTCTATCAGGTTGGGAACTGTTCAATTCAATGAACCAATTGCCTCTAACCACTTACTGGCTTGGTTAGAAACGTTGAGAGGAAGGTGCTCTAAAAAGAATTCTTGGGGTATATGGTTAGTGACTTGTTGGTGTATATGATGGGCTAGAAATCAAGTCATTTTCAATGATGATGTGGGTGATCAGAGTCGATAGTGCTGAGAATTATGTATTTCTCGTGGTGGTGGTTATTAATGTACACTAATCGTAGAATCGTTTGTAATTTTTATGATTGGTATAACCATCCTGAAGCGTGCGATTTTTGTCAGTGACGCAACCACCTTATCGCAAATGGGTTTCTCCTCACCGTAATGGTAGGAGTGGGGTGCTACTTTCTGATTTCTTATTTATCCCATAAAGCTGGAAGGGAAGGGGATGCTATCTAAAACTAACCTTGTATGCGAATGTTTAACTGAACAAATGCTTAAGAGATTCGGGGAGTTCGGGGTCAGGTTATACGATGGGGAGTTGTCAATTACCCATCCTATATGTGGTTATCCACAGGTTGTTAGCATTAGGTTCTGCTTTGTACTTGATGGTGTTTATCTATTGTGGGTTGGGAAAGTTTTTCCTTTGGGAATGTTTGAGAGAGAGAGTTTTTGATGATTTTGGTGAGGTACAGGACCTTAGTTTTGGGTCTTACACTCTATTAGAGACCCAAAGATTTATTTTTGTACAAGTGATGGGGCTTACAACTCAGGGAGAGGCCTAGGGTGATTTGGTTTTGAATTGGCGATCGCGCCGAGACTTTTGAAAATGCAGTGGGACTTATACAATGTCTGAGGCCCAAAATGGTTTTGGTCAAAAAGGGATTGGGTCTTGCACTCTATTAGAGGCCCAAAAGTGTTTTAAAATTTAAAATCAAGAGGAAACCCTAATTTTAAATTAAAAATGTTATTTTTCAAAGGAAGTTAAATGAAAAAATGATATAAAATACCAAATATATTCAAAAACAAGTTAGACAATTTGGAAAATATCTTGAAAAATCATGTTTAATCATATGAAAGTTTAAAATTCAATTGATTTTGAAAGATCAAAGTGGGAATTTCATTTAAAAATGTTTAAAAACAATTAAAATGAAATTAATTACAAAAATTCTAACTATATTAAATAAATAATATAAATTGGATTTTTTTGTAAAATAAAATATTTAAACATTTTATTGAATTTTGAGAAAAATAATCAATTCAAAAACATAAATATTCAGAGAGAAATTAATTTTTGAATCAATTAACAAAAATAACAAAATATTCAAATATTCAAAATTTTGAAAAAGGGCGCCATGAACACCAAGTTCTTGCCCGCGCCCTCTGTTTTTCCAGATTTGCATTTTCTCACTTTTCTCCATGATTTCTCAATGGTTTTGCACGATTCAAGTACCAATCGTGTTCGTTTTTGAACAAGGATCACAAACATATAGATTAATTGCATTTATTTTGAGTATTGAGTGAGAAATCAGAAGAAAATCTCAAGAACCCTAATTTCAGCATGAACACTATGAAATCCCATACACGAATGATTCATGGCAATTGATTGAAGGTTGTCACTCCATACATGATTATGAACATGTGGCAAAATTATTGTGCAGTAAAATATGCATGCATCATGGAGTTTGAAGAGTTCATGCTTACCTCTTGCAGCTGGTGATCGAGTTCTGAGTTGGAGGTGTTACAGTTAGGTTCCAATGATCTGGACAACTTCCTTAGGTGCCAACGAGTGTGTTTGAATGCTTGGAGTGGATTAAATTGAGCTGGAACTAGTTGTGGTGCCTCAACTGTAAATCTGTCAAGAACCTGAGAAATTGGCTGGTGATTTGAGAATCTGATGTTACAGATGTTATGTAAGAGTTTGGATCACTTCTATATGTTATATGTGAGGTGTGTGTGTGTGATTGGTTTGGTTGGAATTGCTCTCAAACTCAAAATCCGATAGTGACTTGAGTTAGAAGGCAAACTTGGAGTGAAAGTGGAGATTTTGAGGAAAGCATCAGTTTGGGTGCTTTGTGTAGCGGTAAAATCGTGAGTGTAAGCTATTGATTAACTTAACTCGAAAAGCAAGAGTCACCACCACACTTTTATTTTATCCAAAATGGAAAGGAAAAAGAGCGAACAAAACCTACACAAGCTCTACAACAAGAACAAGGGAAGAGAGACTGGATAAGGGGGTTGGTTACGCAATGGGAAGGTGTTAACACCCAAAATGTCTATAGTACTCTATAGGAGCCCTTTGAAATATCTACGCTTTTGGTCTGAAAAATTTTACTTGAAAAGTGAGGAGATGCGAAGAGAAATTGTTTTTTAAGATTTTTGTGTTTGGAGAGACTTGTCATCTCATGCCTACGTACCCACGATGTGCAATGTAGGATCAAAACCCCGTAGTTCGTGGTACAAAGAATGAAATTGGATTGTTTTGGTTGATTTTAAAATGTAAAGACAAGTCGTCATTTCCAAGCGAATAATTCCGCTTAAAGAAATGAATCATGTCTAAACTTATGAAAAAGTTAAAGGAAAAAAGTGCACGAGGGCACAAAAAGAGAGTGATGAGTTTGATGTTTTTTAAGTCTTTTGGAAAAGGTGTCAATATGCTTATGTAGTTTAGCGTTTGTTAAGAAATGAAAAGAAAAGAGTAAAATCACTTGACAAAGTCAAGGTTTGATTATGAAAGAGGTGATAGTTTGAAATCAAGAAAGTTTTAAAAAAGAGAGAAAGTTTTGAAAATTGAAGAATGGGGAGGAGAAGAAGTGACTATCCTAAAGCATAAAGTAAAAGCTAAGAATAAGAATAGCCTAAGCACACAAGTAAGCTTCAAAGTTTTCAAACCATAATTCCAAAGCAAAGGGAGAAAGGTCCTAAATCTAAGTCCAAGGTTCCACGAATTGCATTGGATGTCCAAGGTCTAGGTACAAAACTCCATGTCTATTGCAAAGGATAGTAACCATAGTCCAAGATTAGAAGCACAAGTTTTTTAGAGGTTTTAGCCTTTATTAATGTTTTTGGTCCAAGTGGACAAAGAGAAAAAGGCATAAGCATAAACATGTGTCCAACGGACAAAGGAAAAATTGCGGAAGTATAAACATATGTCCAACGGACAAAGGAAAAATTGCGGAAGCATAAACATGATATGAAATGATAAAAATGAAGCATAAAAGTAAAAAGAGATAAGGAGCGAGAAGGATTTGTAAATGATTATTACAATAGTAATATTAGTAAGTTAGTGATTAGTTGTTAGAGTTAGTGATTAATAATAATTGAATAATTGCACTTAGGTCAAGGTTAATGAGAACTCATTAGAGGATTGATAAGACCAAAGCCTCCTAACAACAAGTTTCACAAGTTTTGAACCAAAAGACAAATAATCAACTATTCTTGATAGTTTTCCGATGCGGGACAAATATTGCGCTATGTTAAGCAATCGTCGAGTAATTTACGGAGTAATTACCATACAATAAGGCCGATCAATAGATCTTTGTGCTAATGCATGCTAGATGAACGATATGTAAATCGTCATCCGAAAGCAATGCCGCACGAAAAGAAAAATGGTAACGATCTAGTCTTGAACGAAATTCAACAAAGGAATTCCAAGATCTCTTAGACTTTCATCGATCAAAAAGAAAATAGATGAAGAAAAGTGGATCTAACATTTATGATACACACAACAATTAAAAAGTTAAAAGAAATTCAAATGAAGTAGAATGAATTAAAATATTTTTGAATAATTTTTTCAAGAGCTTCCTTTAGAATAAATTTCAAAGTGCAAAGATCAATTAAAAAAAGTAAATCTAATTTTTAAAAGAACAAAGCATCTGAAAAAATTGGATTTAGAAAAAATGATATATAAAAAAAATGAATTAGAAGAAATTAATAAGAAAAAACATTAAACAAAAAATAAAATAAAATTGACGGAGGTTGATGAATAAAAAAAGAAGGTGATGGTAAGTAAATTGACACGGGCTCACACGACCCAAGTCAAGAACAAATTAAAAAAAAGTGTGATTAAAATGTATAAAGAAAAATAAAAAGGAAATAGGATCAGAAATAGAAAAAAACGACTCTATCATCTTCTTTCTCAGAGCAAACGGCTGGTCTCCCCCTCCCTCGTTCAGATCCGCCATCTTCTTCAAACCGCCGGCCAAAACAAAACTCAGTTATCGATCACGCTACATCATGCCTGTCTTGAATGCACAAACCATTTCAAAACATTAATCAGCTACGAAAACGGGATCGAGATTGAGCAGAGCTTACGAATCAACAATGAAGCCAAGATTGAAGACGATTGCTTCAGGTATACAATCCTTTGAGCTTGTGTTAACTCTCCTTTTCCTCTTCTACTAAGCTTCTGAACTGGTTGTGATTATTGATGTATCGTGCGAGATGCGATTGAAATTGATGCGAGCGGTGATTTGTTTAATTGTTGTAGGATTCAATTGGAATTAAGGTTGAAAGAGTGATGAAGCTTGAAGAAATTTGAAGAGTGTTGAAGTTGTAGTGATTTTGTGAATTTTGAAATTGAAGGTTACGAAGTGAAGATGAAGCTTATGGAGTGAATTTGGCAGAGATTTTATGGCTTTCTAAGCTTGGTGAATGAGTGAAGAGAAGGCTGTATTTATAAAGTGAAGAGGGAATGAATTTGTGATTTGAAATTAAAAAAAATGGTTGTCGTTTGTATCTATTTTTCTGCGTTTTGATTTGATTTGTTTGCTACGCGTATGTCATTTTGCAGTCACACTGAATTTCATGTGCAACTTGGATGGCTTGCAAACAGCTTGCGATTTGTGTAGCTTGCTGCAACGTTTTGGAATGGTGAGAGTGATGTCGTTTAAATTGGAACTCAGCTGCGTTTTTATTCCATTGCTGCAGCGTGTTGTGCATGATGTGGTTTAAAGTGGCTTGTTTACACGGCTGGCGAAGGTAGCAGCTGGTATTTGGTTGTGATGCTTCCTTTATATGGCTTGGATTGGTAGCTTGGAGGCTTAATTTTATCTTGCAGCTGTAATAGCAATTTGTACCGGGTTTGTATTGTGGCTCATGGCTAGTGCGTTGAAATGTGAAAGAAGGAAAGTGGGTCGTGGTGTTTCATGTCGTAGGAACAGGGCATGTACGCAGAATTTTATTTCCATTTTATTTTATTTTATCAATCAATGGGTTAGTGTGATGTGGGCTTTTCATGAGTTTGTAGTTGTTTCTCATTTTTTTTTGTATCATGGGCTGAATTGGCATGAATAAAAAATGGATAGGTGATAATGAATAACTCTAAAATATGGATAAATGGAAATTGTTTTGTTTTTTTTTAGAATAAAAAAATTGAATTGGTTTATGGATTAATGGGTTAAAAATTGGTTGGAAAATGGATATAGAAATGGTTTAAAAGGAGAAATGGAAAAAAATGGATTTTTGGAATTTAAATGGAAATGGATTTAAGAATGGATAAAAAAGGGTTTAGAAGTGGATCAGGGATAGCAAATCTCTTTATTTTTAGCCCAAAACCAATCTTGATTTTTTTCACAAGCCTCTGATAAAGTGCACATAGCTACCACTGAACAAGCCACAACTGAACAACAACCATTTGAATCTATTTGAACTTGTCTGAATCAGTTATCTGGGAAACTAAATCCATAGATGAGCACAATCTGGACTGGTGAACTCATATGAAGTGATGAATATCACCACACAACAACTTGACAATCACTTCTTGAGAAATAAACCACTGCCACAAATAACTCGCACTTGAAGAAATTACTTGATAGTTTGACCAAGACGAGGTCAAACATCCATCTGAACTGGATCATAGCTGAACAAACACACTTAATTTGAAATCATGCCTTGCTTGGACAAACTTGTACAACACACAGAGAGAAAAACTGCAGCAATTTTTTGGTATTTTTGGTTAGAGGTTAGATGAACAGAAAAAAGTGAGAATAATATACAAATGCTCAAGGGAAACAAAGATTGTGATCTTGTTTGTGGTAATGATATGCAAATGAAATGTGCGAAATCTTAGGGGTAAAAATTAGGGTTCAACACTTTGGTGTACTCAAACTGAGCACAAATGAGCTCTATTTATAGTAGAGCAAGTTTGTTTTGCAAGCAATAGTGTATGGCAACTGCAGCAGGCCTTTGGCCAATGTGGATCAAATGGAATCTCAAGTCTCCTCTAGCCATTGACTTGAGATTAGAGCACATGCTTTGTAGCTTTGGTTCAGAGATAAGTCTTGACTGAATTTAGTTGGAATAGACTCAGTTCATGCCACTTTGATGCATTCATTAAAGGCTTGGAAACAAAATTGGAGTCTTGGGACTTTTTAGCTCTTTTAGGTTTGGCATGGCTATGTGTAGACTCTTGGACTTTGGAGGCTTGGGGATCAGATCATTCCCTTCTTGTTTTATCCTCAGATGTGTCCAAATGGATGGCAAGGTTTGGATTTATCAGATTTGGACAAATCGAGCAAAATGTACAAATTCTGCCTTGTAAAAACCAGTTCATGATGCCATGTTCCAAGGGTTGTAACTCCTTGCTCAAATGAAATTCAGAGATGATCTGGTACTTGTTGGAAAGCCCTCATGGCATACTTCAACTTTGATGTCCACCCATAGACCTGGTTTGACTTGGATCAAGGTGAAAAATGTCCCTACATTTTGGAAAAAGTAAGGCAGATTCTGACTTAGTGAAAATTTCACTAAGTGTTGGAAAAATGTCATTTTCATGTTTTTAGCCATTTTGATCACTCCATAACTTAAAATCCATGAGGAATTGGAGTTTGATGTAGTTGAAGCTTTTGTAGAGTGTAGCAAGACCTACAAATCCAGCTTTGGATCACCTAAAATGGTTGCTTGGATGTCAAGTTATGGTCCTTGGGAGTTGGTACCCTAGCCACTTTGTTCCATAACTTAGAAAAATTCTATGTTTTTTATGGTTACCCCTTTTACAAGTTAACTCACTTTCTTTGATTTTTCTTGATGAATTATGATTCAAATCACATATTAACATTGTTTTAGGGTTAAGGAACCTTGTTTGACCAAAAATCTAAAAAGTCAAACTTGGATTTTTGGACAGTTGACTTTTTCAGCAGATGAAATTTTGACTTTGTGATCCTTTTGTGAAATCAATCCTTGGGCTTATTTAAACATCATGGATGGCCTCCAAGGGTATTTAGGAATGTCTTGGACCCCTCCCCAAGGTTTGAGATCAAGGGTAGGCCAACATTCAAGGGTAGGGTTGACTTTTTCCATCAGAAACCCTAATTTGTGATCAGATGGTTTTGAGTTCTTGTGGCTTATGACTTGAGCTCTTTGAGTCAATCAAATCTTGTAAACATGTCAATGTGATATATTTGAGGTCCTTGAAGTTCATTTTGAAGCTTCAAGCCATGCCTCACTTCACAAGTTAACTCAAAGGTTGAATTAGGTCAAAACCCTAATTCCTGATTTTTTGATAGATGGACCTTCAAGGTGATTTGGCCATTGTGGGCGGGCTCTTGAGATCCTTTTGAGCTTTTTGGACCATACACTGAGGTATTGGGTCATGTCCAGATGGAAATTTTCATTTGGAAGCCTCAGTCGACCAAAACCCTGATTTGGTGACACTGGTGATCTTGAGGCTTATTCCATTTAGAATACTGCGACCTTGTGCTTGATTCTTGATGTGGGGGTCCTCTTGATCCTTTATGTGTGCTGGAGAGGTTTGACAATTTGAAGATCATGTCATTTCTTGATTGATCCTTTGTCTAAGTGCTCTGAGAGGGCTCAAAACCCCCTAATCTTGGATTGTAGTGAATGCTCAACCATCTTTGAGGAGATTGATAAGGCATGGAGGTATAACCATTTTGTGATGATGACTTGCATAATCATAAGAAATCTTGGTGGTCAATATGCAGATTACGTTAGAGCCTTACCCGTCGTGAGAGTTAACGACGGTTGGTGTGATGATTTTGACAACCGATGCGATACGGCCTCGCGACACATGTTTCTGCGACAGTGCAGCAACCGTCGCGATTTGAAAATTACGGCAATTTTAACCGTCGTAATCTGCCAAAATAACCATCGTAATCTGCCAATTTTATTGTAGTGATTATACAAAGCCTAAGAGGAGGCTAGCTTCTGCTTGTGATTATTGAGATCCCGAGGCAGGTCCAAATGGGGACCCAACTCTTGCTAAGGTTTACTGAAGAGTTGAGGTATCAGAGACCTTGAGTTTCTGATTTAGGATAGTGTTATACTGATGATAAACTGACCCTGGTTAGGGGATTTTAGGAGAGAGACTAGGTTTTAACTCAGTTGGGAATTGATCGGATGATCAGGGTTTCTCCTAAGCTTGTAGGGAACTTGAGAATGTCTTCGAGACTCAAGAGGGGATTTAGATTGTCCAAGTCTACTGGTGTGGAAGAGTTTTATCTTTTGTATGATGCCCAAGAGGAGGCGAGGGTATTAAGGGATGAGAATCAACCCTAAATTGGTCTGAGATTTGACACTGGAAAGACTGCTTTAGCAAAGGATGACAAAGTTCTGTCTTATACCTTTAAGAGGTCTTCAGGGTCCTTGTATTAAGCCCAAGAGAAGGCATGAGAACTTCTAAGAAGCCGGAGGGTCCTTGTACAAAGCCCAAGAGAAGGCGGGGATGCTTTTAGGAAGGTTGTGGGTCCCAAACCAAGAAAAGTTCAAGAAATGATATTCACCGAGAATAGATCATTTAGTGAAAGTTCTGAGGTTTGAAGAAATTTAAGAGATGTTATTCACCGAGAATAGATCAACTATGGGGAGTAGAATTTCTTTGACAATTTCTAATAGTGACAGCCTAAGAAAAGGTTCACGAAGAATACTGCCTTTCTCTTTGTTTCATATTGTTTAAGCCCAAGAGAAGGCAAGACTGTATCTGGAAGTCCTATGGGGATCTAGTTTTGACTGTATTAAAGAGTGACCAACTGGCTTTACCTAGTTCTAGACCTAGTTGTCGGGGAAAACTCTAAATGGATATACTAGTATATATACAGTTGATATATGACAAGTATTTAAAAGGATATGAAAGAAGGACTTACAGTGGAGCAGCTTCCCACAATACAGTTATATATATATATATTTATATATATATATTTATATATATATATATATAGATATATATATATATATATATATATATATATATGAAAGCGAGTAAATGAAAGCTGTTAAAACTTACAGGTGAACAAGCTTCCATGCTGTATTGTCAGTTGTTCAAAGAAATTAAAGAAAGTTTTGGTAACAACATATTCTTGAACTTAAATCAAAAGGGAATTTGTTTTTGAAAAGATTGTTGGGGCTTATACTCAAGGAGAGGCCTAGATATAACAGTGATCACACTGTTGTTTTAAAAATCGCATCGGGTCTTATACAATGACTGAGACCCAAAGAGGTTTATTTACACAAATGTTTGGGCTTACACTCTTTCAAGAGGCCCAAAAGTGTTTTGAAAAAGAAAGATGGGACTTACAACACGAGGGGAGGCCCAGATGATTTTGATTTAAAAGGCGACGACCGCGCCGTGATTTTGAAAATACAGTGGGGCTTATACAACTTTTGAGGCCCAAAAATTATTTGTATTTACAAAGGATTGTCTTACACTTTATTAGAAGCCCAAAGATTTATTTTTGTACAAGTGATGGGGCTTACAACTCAGGGAGAGGCTCAAGGGGATTTGGTTTTGAACTGGCGATCGCGCCGAGATTTTTGAAAATGCAGTGGGACTTATACAATGTCTGAGGCCCAAAATGGTTTTGGTTAAAAAGGGATTGGGTCTTACACTCTATTAGAGGCCTAAAAGTGTTTTAAAATTTAAAATCAAGAGGAAACCCTAATTTTAAATTAAAATGTTATTTTTCAAAGGAAGTTAAATGAAAAAATGATATAAAATACCAAATATATTCAAAAACAAGTTAGACACTTTGGAAAATATCTTGAAAAATCATGTTTAATCATATGAAAGTTTAAAATTCAAGTGATTTTGAAAGATCAAAGTGGGAATTTCATTTTAAAATGTTTAAAAACAATTAAAATGAAATTAATTACGAAAATTCTAACTATATTAAATAAATAATATAAATTGGATTTTTTTGTAAAATAAAATATTTAAACATTTTAGTGAATTTTGAGAAAAAGAATCAATTCAAAAACATAAATATTCAGAGAGAAATTAATTTTTGAATCAATTAACAAAAATAACAAAATATTCAAATATTCAAAAATTTGAAAAAGGGCGCCAAGAACACCAAGTTCTTGCCCGCGCCCTCTGTTTTTCCAGATTTGCATTTTCTCACTTTTCTCCATGATTTCTCAATGGTTTTGCATGATTCAAGTACCAATCTTGTTCGTTTTTGAACAAGGATCACAACCATATAGATTAATTGCATTTATTTTGAGTATTGAGTGAGAAATCAGAAGAAAATTTCAAGAACCCTAATTTCAGTATGAACACCATGAAATCCCATACACGACTGATTCATGGCAATTGATTGAGGGTTATCACTCCATACATGATTATGAACATGTGGCAAAATTATTGTGCGGTAAAATATGCATGCATCATGGAGTTTGAAGAGTTCATGCTTACCTCTTGCAGCTGGTGATCGAGTTCTGACTTGGAGGTGTTACAGCTAGGTTCCAATGATCTGGACAGCTTCCTTAGGTGCCAAGGAGTGTGTTTGAATGCTTGGAGTGGAATGAATTGAGTTGTAACTGGTTGTGGTACCTCAACTGCAAATCTGTCAAGAACTTGAGCAATTGGCTGGTGATTTTGAGAATCTGATGTTACAGATGTTATGTAAGAGTTTGGATCACTTCTATATGTTATATGTGAGGTGTGTGTGTGATTGGTTTGGTTGGAATTGCTCTCAAACTCAAAATCTGATAGTGACTTGAGTTAGAAGGCAAAATTGGAGTGAAAGTGGAGATTTTTGAGGAAAGCATCATTTTGGGTGCTTTGGTGTACTCAAACTGAGCACAAATGAGCTCTATTTATAGTAGAGCAAGTATGTTTTGCAAGCAATAGTGTATGGAAACTGCAGCAGGCCTTTGGCCAATGTGGATTAAATGGAATCTCAAGTCTCCTCTAGCCATTGACTTGAGATTAGAGCACAGTCTTTGTAGCTTTGGTTCAGAGACAAGTCTTGACTGAATTCAGTTGGAATAGGCTCAGTTCATGCCACCTTGATGCATTCATTAAAGGCTTGGAAACAAAATTGGAGTCTTGGCACTTTTTAGCTCTTTTACGTTTGGCATGGCTATATGTTGATTCTTGGACTTTGGAGGCTTGGGGATCAGATCATTCCCTTCTTGTTTTATCCTCAGATGTGTCCAAATGGATGGCAAGGTTTGGATTTATCAGATTTGGACAAATCGAGCAAAATGTACAAATTCTGCCTTGTAAAAACCAGTTCATGATGCCATGTTCCAAGGGTTGTATCTCCTTGCTCAAATGAAATTCGGAGATGATCTGGTACTTGTTGGAAAGCCCTCATGGCATACTTCAACTTTGATGTCCACCCATAGACCTGGTTTGACTTGGATCAAGGTGAAAAATGTCCCTACATTTTGGAAAAAGTAAGGCAGATTCTGACTTAGTGAAAATTTCACTAAGTGTTGGAAAAATGTCATTTTCATGTTTTTAGCCATTTTGATCACTCCATAACTTAAAATCCATGAGGAATTGGAGTTTGATGTAGTTGAAGCTTTTGTAGAGTGTAGCAAGACCTACAAATCCAGCTTTGGATCACCTAAAATGGTTGCTTGGATGTCAAGTTATGGTCCTTGGGAGTTGGTACCCTAGCCACTTTGTTCCATAACTTAGAAAAATTCTATGTTTTTTATGGTTACCCCTTTTACAAGTTAACTCACTTTCTTTGATTTTTCTTGATGAATGATGATTCAGATCACATATTAACATTGTTTTAGGGTTAAGGAACCTTGTTTGACCAAAAATCTAAAAAGTCAAACTTGGATTTTTGGACAGTTGACTTTTTCAGCAGATGAAATTTTGACTTTGTGATCCTTTTGTGAAATCAATCCTTGGGCTTATTTAAACTTCATGGATGGCCTCCAAGGGTATTTAGGAATGTCTTGGACCCCTCCCCAAGGTTTTAGATCAAGGGTAGGCCAACATTCAAGGGTAGGGTTGACTTTTTCCATCAGAAACCCTAATTTGTGATCAGATGGTTTTGAGTTCTTGTGGCTTATGACTTGAGCTCTTTGAGTCAATCAAATCTTGTAAACATGTCAATGTGATATATTTGAGGTCCTTGAAGTTCATTTTGAAGCTTCAAGCCATGCCTCACTTCACAAGTTAACTCAAAGGTTGAATTAGGTCAAAACCCTAATTCCTGATTTTTTGATAGATGGACCTTCAAGGTGATTTGGCCATTGTGGGCGGGCTCTTGAGATCCTTTTGAGCTTTTTGGACCATACACTGAGGTATTGGGTCATGTCCAGATGGAAATTTTCATCTGGAAGCCTCAGTCGACCAAAACCCTGATTTGGTGACATTGGTGATCTTGAGGCTTATTCCATTTAGAATACTGCGACCTTGTGCTTGATTCTTGATGTGGGGGTCCTCTTGATCCTTTATGTGTGCTGGAGAGGTTTGACAATTTGAAGATCATGTCATTTCTTGATTGATCCTTTGTCTAAGTGCTCTGAGAGGGCTCAAAACCCCCTAATCTTGGATTGTAGTGAATGCTCAACCATCTTTGAGGAGATTGATGAGGCATGGAGGTATAACCATTTTGTGATGATGACTTGCATAATCATAAGAAATCTTGGTGGTCAATATGCAGATTACGTTAGAGCCTTACCCGTCGTGAGAGTTAACGACGGTTGGTGTGATGATTTTGACAACCGACGCGATACGGCCTCGCGACACATGTTTCTGCGATAGTGCAGCAACCGTCGCGATTTGAAAATTACGACAACTTTAACCGTCGTAATCTGCCAAAATAACCATCGTAATCGGCCAATTTTATTGTAGTGATTATACAAAGCCTAAGAGGAGGCTAGCTTCTGCTTGTGATTATTGAGATCCCGAGGCAGGTCCAAATGCGGACTCAACTCTTGCTAAGGTTTACTGAAGAGTTGAGGTATCAGAGACCTTGAGTTTCTGATTCAGGATAGTGTTATACTGATGATAAACTAACCCTGGTTGGGGGATTTTAGGAGAGAGACTAGGTTTTAACTCAGTTGGGAATTGATCGGATGATCAGGGTTTCTCCTACGCTTGTAGGGAACTTGAGAATGTCTTTAAGACTCAAGAGAGGATTTAGATTGTCCAAGTCTACTGGTGTGGAAGAGTTTTATCTTTTGTATGATGCCCAAGAGGAGGCGAGGGTATTAAGGGATGAGAATCAACCCTAAATTGGTCTGAGATTTGACACTAGAAAGACTGCTTTAGCAAAGGATGACTAAGTTCTGTCTTATACCTTTAAGAGGTCTTCAGGGTCCTTGTATTAAGCCCAAGAGAAGGCATGAGAACTTCTAAGAAGCCGGAGGGTCCTTGTACGAAGCCCAAGAGAAGGCGGGGATGCTTTTAGGAAGGTTGTGGGTCCCAAACCAAGAAAAGTTCAAGAAATGATATTCACCGAGAATAGATCATTTAGTGAAAGTTCTGAGGTTTGAAGAGATTTAAGAGATGTTATTCACCGAGAATAGATCAACTCTAGGGAGTAGAATTTCTTTGACAATTTCTAATAGTGACAGCCTGAGAAAAGGTTCACGAAGAATACTGCCTTTCTCTTTGTTTCATATTGTTTAAGCCCAAGAGAAAGCAAGACTGTATCTGGAAGTCCTATGGGGATCTAGTTTTGACTGTATTAAAGAGTGACCAACTGGCTTTACCTAGTTCTAGACCTAGTTGCCGGGCAAAACTCTAAATGGATATACTAGTATATATACAGTTGATATATGACAAGTATTTAAAAGGATATGAAAGAAGGACTTACAGTGGAGCAGCTTCCCACAATACAGTTATATATATATATATATGAAAACGAGTAAATTAAAGCTGTTAAAACTTACAAGTGAGCAAGCTTCCATGCTGTATTATTAGTTGTTCAAAGAAATTAAAGAAAGTTTTGGTAACAACATATTCTTGAACTTAAATCAAAAGGGAATTTGTTTTTGAAAAGATTGTTGGGGCTTATACTCAAGGAGAGGCCCAGATATAACAGTGATCACACTGTTGTTTTAAAAAGGTCATCGGGTCTTATACAATGACTGAGACCCAAAGAGGTTTATTTACACAAATGTTTGGGCTTACACTCTTTCAAGAGGCCCAAAAGTGTTTTGAAAAAGAAAGATGGGACTTACAACACGAGGGGAGGCCCAGATGATTTTGATTTAAAAGGCGACGATCGCGCCGTGATTTTGAAAATACAGTGGGGCTTATACAACTTTTGAGGCCCAAAAATTATTTGTATTTACAAAGGATTGTCTTACACTTTATTAGAAGCCCAAAGATTTATTTTTGTACAAGTGATGGGGCTTACAACTCAGGGAGAGGCTCAAGGGGATTTGGTTTTGAACTGGCGATCGCGCCGAGATTTTTGAAAATGCAGTGGGACTTATACAATGTCTGAGGCCCAAAATGGGGTTGGTTAAAAAGGGATTGGGTCTTACACTCTATTAGAGGCCTAAAAGTGTTTTAAAATTTAAAATCAAGAGGAAACCCTAATTTTAAATTAAAATGTTATTTTTCAAAGGAAGTTAAATGAAAAAATGATATAAAATACCAAATATATTCAAAAACAAGTTAGACACTTTGGAAAATATCTTGAAAAATCATGTTTAATCATATGAAAGTTTAAAATTCAAGTGATTTTGAAAGATCAAAGTGGGAATTTCATTTTAAAATGTTTAAAAACAATTAAAATGAAATTAATTACGAAAATTCTAACTATATTAAATAAATAATATAAATTGGATTTTTTTGTAAAATAAAATATTTAAACGTTTTAGTGAATTTTGAGAAAAAGAATCAATTCAAAAACATAAATATTCAGAGAGAAATTAATTTTTGAATCAATTAACAAAAATAACAAAATATTCAAATATTCAAAAATTTGAAAAAGGGCGCCAAGAACACCAAGTTCTTGCCCGCGCCCTCTGTTTTTCCAGATTTGCATTTTCTCACTTTTCTCCATGATTTCTCAATGGTTTTGCATGATTCAAGTACCAATCTTGTTCGTTTTTGAACAAGGATCACAACCATATAGATTAATTGCATTTATTTTGAGTATTGAGTGAGAAATCAGAAGAAAATTTCAAGAACCCTAATTTCAGTATGAACACCATGAAATCCCATACACGACTGATTCATGGCAATTGATTGAGGGTTATCACTCCATACATGATTATGAACATGTGGCAAAATTATTGTGCGGTAAAATATGCATGCATCATGGAGTTTGAAGAGTTCATGCTTACCTCTTGCAGCTGGTGATTGAGTTCTAACTTGGAGGTGTTACAGCTAGGTTCCAATGATCTGGACAGCTTCCTTAGGTGCCAAGGAGTGTGTTTGAATGCTTGGAGTGGAATGAATTGAGCTGTAACTGGTTGTGGTACCTCAACTGTAAATCTATCAAGAACTTGAGCAATTGGCTGGTGATTTTGAGAATCTGATGTTACAGATGTTATGTAAGAGTTTGGATCACTTCTATATGTTATATGTGAGGTGTGTGTGTGATTGGTTTGGTTGGAATTGCTTTCAAACTCAAAATCTGATAGTGACTTGAGTTAGAAGGCAAAATTGGAGTGAAAGTGGAGATTTTTGAGGAAAGCATCATTTTGGGTGCTTTGGTATACTCAAACTGAGCACAAATGAGCTCTATTTATAGTAGAGCAAGTTTGTTTTGCAAGCAATAGTGTATGGAAACTGCAGCAGGCCTTTGGCCAATGTGGATTAAATGGAATCTCAAGTCTCCTCTAGCCATTGACTTGAGATTAGAGCACAGGCTTTGTAGCTTTGGTTCAGAGATAAGTCTTGACTGAATTCAGTTGTAATAGGCTCAGTTCATGCCACCTTGATGCATTCATTAAAGGCTTGGAAACAAAATTGCAGTCTTGGCACTTTTTTGCTGTTTTATGTTTGGCATGGCTATATGTAGATTCTTGGACTTTGGAGGCTTGGGGATCAGATCATTCCCTTCTTGTTTTATCCTCAGGTGTGTCCAAATGGATGACAAGGCTTGGATTTATCAGATTTAGACAAATCTAGCAAAATGTACAAATTCTGCCTTGTAAAAACCAGTTCATGATGCCATGTTCCAAGGGTAGTATCTCCTTGCTCAAATGGAATTTGGAGACGATCAGGTACTTGTTGGAAAGCCCTCATGGCATACTTCAACTTTGATGTCCACCCCTAGACCTAGTTTTAATTGGATCAAGGTGAAAAATGTCCCTACATTTTGGAAAAAGTAAGGCAGGTTCTGACTTAGTGAAAATTTCACTAAGTGTTGGAAAAATGTCATTTTCATGTTTTTAGCCATTTTGATCACTCCATAACTTTAAATCCATGAGGAATTGGAGTTTGATGTAATTGAAGCTTTTGTAAAGTGTAGCAAGACCTACAAATCCAGCTTTGGATCACCCAAAATGGTTGCTTGGATCTCAAGTTATGGTCCTTGGAAGTTGGTACCCTAGCCACTCTGTTCCATAACTTAGAAAAATTCTAAGTTTTTTATGGTTACCCCTTTTACAAGTTAACTCACTTTCTTTGATTTTTCTTGATGAATGATGATTCAAATCACATATTAACATTGTTTTAGGGTTAAGGAACCTTGTTTGACCAAAAATCCAAAAAGTCAAACTTGGATTTTTGTACAGTTGACTTTTTCAGCAGATGAAATTTTGACTTTGTGATCCTTTTGTGAAATCAATCCTTGGGCTCAATTAAACTTCATGGATGGCCTCCCAGGGTATTTAGGAATGTCTTGGACCCTTCCCCAAGGTTTGAGATCAAGGGTAGGCCAACATTCAAGGGTAGGGTTGACTTTTTCCATCAGAAACCCTAATTTGTGATCAGATGGTTTTGAGTTCTTGTGGCTTATGACTTGAGCTCTTTGAGTCAATCAAATCTTGTAAACATGTCAATGTGATATATTTTAGGTCCTTGAAGTTCATTTTGAAGCTTCAAGCCATGCCTCACTTCACAAGTTAACTCAAAGGTTGAATTAGGTCAAAACTCTAATTCCTAATTTTTTGATAGATGGACCTTCAAGGTGATTTGGCCATTGTGGGTGGGCTCTTGAGATCCTTTTGAGCTTTTTAGACCATACACTGAGGTATTGGGTCATGTCCAGATGGAAATTTTCATCTGGAGGCTTCAGTCGACCAAAACCCTGATTTGGTGACACTGGTGATCTTGAGGCTTATTCCATTTAGAATACTGCGACCTTGTGCTTGATTCTTGATGTGGGAGTCCTCTTGATCCTTTATGTGTGCTGGAGAGGTTTGACAATTTAAAGATCATGTCATTTCTTGATTGATCCTTTGTCTAAGTGCTCTGAGAGGGCTCAAAACCCCCTAATCTTTGATTGTAGTGAATGCTCAACCATCTTTGAGGAGATTGATGAGGCATGGAGGTATAACCATTTTGTGATGATGACTTGCATAATCATAGGAAATCTTGGTGGTCAATATGCAGATTACGTCAGAGCCTTACCCGTCGTGAGAGTTAACGACGGTTGGTGTGATGATTTTGACAACCGATGCGATACGGCCTCGCGACACATGTTTCTGCGACAGTGCAGCAACCGTCGCGATTTGAAAATTACGGCAATTTTAACCGTCGTAATCTGCCAAAATAACCATCGTAATCTGCCAATTTTATTGTAGTGATTATACAAAGCCTAAGAGGAGGCTAGCTTCTGCTTGTGATTATTGAGATTCCGAGGCAGGTCCAAATGGGGACTCAACTCTTGCTAAGGTTTACTGAAGAGTTGAGGTATCAGAGACCTTGAGTTTCTGATTTAGGATAGTGTTATACTGATGATAAACTGACCCTGGTTGGGGGATTTTAGGAGAGAGACTAGGTTTTAACTCAGTTGGGAATTGATCGGATGATCAGGGTTTCTCCTACGCTTGTAGGGAACTTGAGAATGTCTTTGAGACTAAAGAGGGGATTTAGATTGTCCAAGTCTACTGGTGTGGAAGAGTTTTATCTTTTGTATGATGCCCAAGAGGAGGCGAGGGTATTAAGGGATGAGAATCAACCCTAAATTGGTCTGAGATTTGACACTGGAAAGACTGCTTTAGAAAAGGATGACTAAGTTCTGTCTTATACCTTTAAGAGGTCTTCAAGGTCCTTGTATTAAGCCCAAGAGAAGGCATGAGAACTTCTAAGAAGCTGAAGGGTCCTTGTACAAAGCCCAAGAGAAGGCGGGGATGCTTTTAGGAAGGTTGTGGGTCCCAAACCAAGAAAAGTTCAAGAAATGATATTCACCGAGAATAGATCATTTAGTGAAAGTTCTAAGGTTTGAAGAAATTTAAGAGATGTTATTCACCGAGAATAGATCAACTTTGGGGAGTAGAATTTCTTTGACAATTTCTAATAGTGACATCCTGAGAAAAGGTTCACGAAGAATATTGCATTTCTCTTTGTTTCATATTGTTTAAGCCCAAGAGAAGGCAAAACTGTATCTGGAAGTCCTATGGGGATCTAGTTTTGACTGTATTAAAGAGTGACCAACTGGCTTTACCTAGTTCTAGACCTAGTTGCCGGGGAAAACTCTAAATGGATATACTAGTATATATACAGTTGATATATGACAAGTATTTAAAAGGATATGAAAGAAGGACTTATAGTGGAGCAGCTTCCCACAATACAGTTATATATATATATGAAAGCGAGTAAATGAAAGCTGTTAAAACTTACAGGTGAGCAAGCTTCCATGCTGTATTGTTAGTTGTTCAAAGAAATTAAAGAAAGTTTTGGTAACAACATATTCTTGAACTTAAATCAAAAGGGAATTTGTTTTTGAAAAGATTGTTGGGGCTTATACTCAAGGAGAGGCCTAGATATAACAGTGATCACACTGTTGTTTTAAAAATCACATCGAGTCTTATACAATGACTGAGACCCAAAGAGGTTTATTTACACAAATGTTTGGGCTTACACTCTTTCAAGAGTCCCAAAAGTGTTTTGAAAAAGAAAGATGGGACTTACAACACGAGGGGAGGCCCAGATGATTTTGATTTAAAAGGCGACGACCGCGCCGTGATTTTGAAAATACAGTGGGGCTTATACAACTTTTGAGGCCCAAAAATTATTTGTATTTACAAAGGATTGGGTCTTACACTCTATTAGAAGCCCAAAGATTTATTTTTGTACAAGTGATGGGGCTTACAACTCAGGGAGAGGCTCAAGGGGATTTGGTTTTGAACTGGCGATCGCGCCGAGATTTTTGAAAATGCAGTGGGACTTATACAATGTCTGAGGCCCAAAATGGTTTTGGTTAAAAAGGGATTGGGTCTTACACTCTATTAGAGGCCTAAAAGTGTTTTAAAATTTAAAATCAAGAGGAAACCCTAATTTTAAATTAAAATGTTATTTTTCAAAGGAAGTTAAATGAAAAAATGATATAAAATACCAAATATATTCAAAAACAAGTTAGACACTTTGGAAAATATCTTGAAAAATCAAGTTTAATCATATGAAAGTTTAAAATTCAAGTGATTTTGAAAGATCAAAGTGGGAATTTCATTTTAAAATGTTTAAAAATAATTAAAATGAAATTAATTACGAAAATTCTAACTATATTAAATAAATAATATAAATTGGATTTTTTTTGTAAAATAAAATATTTAAACATTTTAGTGAATTTTGAGAAAAAGAATCAATTCAAAAACATAAATATTCAGAGAGAAATTAATTTTTGAATCAATTAACAAAAATAACAAAATATTCAAATATTCAAAAATTTGAAAAAGGGCGCCAAGAACACCAAGTTCTTGCCCGCGCCCTCTGTTTTTCCAGATTTGCATTTTCTCACTTTTCTCCATGATTTCTCAATGGTTTTGCATGATTCAAGTACCAATCTTGTTCGGTTTTGAACAAGGATCACAACTATATAGATTAATTGCATTTATTTTGAGTATTGAGTGAGAAATCAGAAGAAAATTTCAAGAACCCTAATTTCAGTATGAACACCATGAAATCCCATACACGACTGATTCATGGCAATTGATTGAGGGTTATCACTCCATACATGATTATGAACATGTGGCAAAATTATTGTGCGGTAAAATATGCATGCATCATGGAGTTTGAAGAGTTCATGCTTACCTCTTGCAGCTGGTGATCGAGTTCTGACTTGGAGGTGTTACAGCTAGGTTCTAATGATCTGGACAGCTTCCTTAGGTGCCAAGGAATGTGTTTGAATGCTTGGAGTGGAATGAATTGAGCTGTAACTGGTTGTGGTGCCTCAACTGCAAATCTGTCAAGAACTTGAGCAATTGGCTGGTGATTTTGAGAATCTGATGTTACAGATGTTATGTAAGAGTTTGGATCACTTCTATATGTTATATGTGAGGTGTGTGTGTGATTGGTTTGGTTGGAATTGCTCTCAAACTCAAAATCTGATAGTGACTTGAGTTAGAAGGCAAAATTGGAGTGAAAGTGGAGATTTTTGAGGAAAGCATCATTTTGGGTGCTTTGGTGTACTCAAACTGAGCACAAATGAGCTCTATTTATAGTAGAGCAAGTTTGTTTTGCAAGCAATAGTGTATGGAAACTGCAGCAGGCCTTTGGCCAATGTGGATTAAATGGAATCTCAAGTCTCCTCTAGCCATTGACTTGAGATTAGAGCACAGGCTTTGTAGCTTTGGTTCAGAGATAAGTCTTGACTGAATTCAGTTGGAATAGGCTCAGTTCATGCCACCTTGATGCATTCATTAAAGGCTTGGAAACAAAATTGGAGTCTTGGCACTTTTTAGCTCTTTTACGTTTGGCATGGCTATATGTAGATTCTTGGACTTTGGAGGCTTGGGGATCAGATCATTCCCTTCTTGTTTTATCCTCAGGTGTGTCCAAATGGATGACAAGGCTTGGATTTATCAAATTTAGACAAATCTAGCAAAATGTACAAATTCTGCCTTGTAAAAACCAGTTCATGATGCCATGTTCCAAGGGTTGTATCTCCTTGCTCAAATGGAATTTGGAGACGATCAGGTACTTGTTGGAAAGCCCTCATGGCATACTTCTACTTTGATGTCCACCCCTAGACCGGGTTTGACTTGGATCAAGGTGAAAAATGTCCCTACATTTTGGAAAAAGTAAGGCAAGTTCTGACTTAGTGAAAATTTCACTAAGTGTTGGAAAAATGTCATTTTCATGTTTTTAGCCATTTTGATCACTCCATAACTTTAAATCCATGAGGAATTGGAGTTTGATGTAATTGAAGCTTTTGTAGAGTGTAGCAAGACCTACAAATCCAGCTTTGGATCACCCAAAATGGTTGCTTGGATCTCAAGTTATGGTCCTTGGAAGTTGGTACCCTAGTCACTCTGTTCCATAACTTAGAAAAATTCTAAGTTTTTTATGGTTACCCCTTTTACAAGTTAACTCACTTTCTTTGATTTTTCTTGATGAATGATGATTCAGATCACATATTAACATTGTTTTAGGGTTAAGGAACCTTGTTTGACCAAAAATCCAAAAAGTCAAACTTGGATTTTTGTACAGTTGACTTTTTCAGCAGATGAAATTTTGACTTTGTGATCCTTTTGTGAAATCAATTCTTGGGCTCAATTAAACTTCATGGATGGCCTCCCAGGGTATTTAGGAATGTCTTGGACCCCTCCACAAGGTTTGAGATCAAGGGTAGGCCAACAGTCAAGGGTAGGGTTGACTTTTTCCATCAGAAACCGTAATTTGTGATCAGATGGTTTTGAGTTCTTGTGGCTTATGACTTGAGCTCTTTGAGTCAATAAAATCTTGTAAACATGTCAATGTGATGTATTTGAGGTCCTTGAAGTTCATTTTGAAGCTTCAAGCCATGCCTCACTTCACAAGTTAACTCAAGGGTTGAATTACGTCAAAGCCCTAATTCCTGATTTTTTTATAGATGGACCTTCAAGGTGATTTGGCCATTGTGGGTGGGCTCTTGAGATACTTTTGAGCTTTTTGGACCATACACTGAGGTATTGGTTCATGTCCAGATGGAAATTTTCATCTGGAGGCCTCAATCGACCAAAACCAAGATTTGGTGACACTGGCGATCTTGAGGCTTACTCCATTTAGAATGATGCAACCTTGTGCTTGATTCTTGATATGGGAGTCCTCTTGATCCTTTATGTGTGCTGGAGAGGTTAGACAAGTTGAAGATCATGTCATTTCTTGATTGATCCTTTGTCTAAGTGCTCTGAGAGGGCTCAAAACCCTAATCTTTGATTGTAGTGAGTGCTCAACCATCTTTGGGGAGATTGATGAGGCATGGAGGTATAACCATATTGTGATGATGACTTGCACAATCATAGGAAATCTTGGTGGTCAAAATTTGGGGTATGACACAAGGTGGCATGAACTGAGCCTATTCCAACTGAATTCAGTCAAGACTTATCCCTAACCTAAGAGACCATAGGCTTGTGCCCTAACCTCAAGTCAATGGCTAGAGGAGACTTGAGATTCCTTTTGCATAACATTGGCCAAAGTCCTGCTGCAGTTGCCATTCACTATTGCTTGCAAAACAAACTTGCTCTACTATAAATAGAGCTCATTTGTGCTCAATTTGAGTACATGAAAGCACTACAACACTTGTTTTCCTCAAATTCCCTTTCTCTAGGCCAAAATGCCTTCTTTTGCAAGGTATCTCTGAGTTTTTGAGTTAGAGAGAAATTCCATCACAGCTCATGATCTAAACACCTCTAATATGTTGTATCTAAGCTGTTCAAACTCTCATTTGTGACCTGAAACACCAAAATCACAAAGTCCACTTCCAAAACCTCAAAATTGGACTTTTTTTTTCATTTTTCAAGCCATGTCTTGATTCAGTCACTTTCAAAACCAGATAAAACCTCAAAAACACTTCAAATTTCATCCTTGAACTGTCTCAATTGGTTCCCCTCATCTGGAACACCATTTGAGAGAGTTGCCATATTGGTCACTTTTGCCCCTTTTACAAGAAAGAGCTCAAACTTGTTCCTGAGGATTCCAGCTGGTTCTGATCATTCTAAAAGCTTCTAAGAGATCAATTGAGAGTGCAAGAGGTAAGTGCAAGGAACTTGGCAGATAGCACAAAAAGCTCCAAGAGGTAAGTGCATGACAACTTGAACTCTTTGAATTATGCATTGCTTTGAAGTCCACTGATCATAAACATCTCATACATGTTGTATATGTTGTGTTTGAACCAATTCATCAGGTAATTCTTGCCTGTACCATGAGATAGCATAGAAAATACAAATTGTGGCCTATTTCAAAACCACTATCGGGTTTTAAAATGGGGACCTCAGCTGAAAAAACTAAGGGCACCATTGGATTCCTTGTGAAATTCTAGGCAGGATAGACCTAAATTTTGCCCCAATCCATGGAGAAATGAGAGAGTTACAGCCTTCACATTTTTGGCCCAAGAACTTGCCTTGCCCTGCCTTGGCCAAGCCTGAAAATTAGTATCCCATATGTTTTTATGGGGTGGTTTTGATACACGGATGTATCACCACCCCAGTGGTTGCACGCGCATGTATTTGGGTTGGAGGTCTGGGGTTCGAATCCCCCTCGCCCCAGACCCTTTTTTTATCATTTTTCCATTTTTATATTTTTCATATTATTTTCTTAGATGATTTGAAAAATTAATTTCTCTCTCAATTTTAATTATTTTTTATTGGTTCTTTTTGAAAAAAATCACAAAAATGTTAAAATATTTTATTCCACAAAAAAATAAAATTTATATTATTTGTTTAATATAGTTGATTTTTTTTGTAAATAAATTCATTTTTTAATTGTTTTTAAACATTTCTGGAAGGAATTTTCATCTTGGAAATCAAAACCAAATGAGTTTTAATTCCTCTTGTGATTAAAACATCATTTTTCAAACCTCAACCAGAAATCACAAGTTGTTTATTCAAACTTATTTGGTGTTTTTATCAATTTAATTAATTTTCTCTGAATAATTACTTTAAAAAAAATGATGAAATTAGGGTTTCTTTGATTTTCACCCTAACAAATCTTTTACAAACATCTTTTGCGCCTCTAATAGAGTGTAAGACCCAACCCCCTTTGTACATAAACAATTTTGGGCCTCAAACATTGTATAAGTCCCAATACACTTTCAAAAATCTCGTGCGCGATCGCCAGTTCAAAATCAAATCATCTGGGCCCCCCCTCGTGTTGTAAGTCCCGTCTTTCTTTTTCAAAACATCATTGGGCCTCTCCTTGAGTTGTAAAACCCATCCCTCTATACAGAAAACCTCTTTGGGCCTAAGTCATTCTATAAGCCCCAATACAGTTTACAAAACAACAGTGCGATCATTGCTAAACCTTGGGCCTCTCCTTGAGTATAAGCCCCAATCTTTTCGTAAACAACTTCCCTTTTGATTTAGGTTCAAACTTATAGTTGTTATTAAAACTTTCTTTAATTTCTTTGAACAACTAACAATACAGCATGGAAGCATGCTCACCTATAAGTTTTATCAGCTTTCATTTACTTGCCATATATCAACTGTATATATACTAGTAAACCTATTTAGAGTTTCCCCCAGCAACTAGGTCTAGAACTAGGTAAAGCCAGTTGGTCACCCTTTAAATACAATCAAAACTAGATCCCCATAGGATTTCCAAATACAGTCTTGCCTTCTCTTGGGCTTAAACAATATGGAACAAAGAGAAAGGCAATATTCTCGGTGAACCTTTTTTCAGACTGTCACTATTAGAACTTGTCAAAGAAATTCAGTTTCCCCAGAGAGGATTAATTCCCGGTGAAACTTCTCTTGAATTTTTTCAAACCCTAGAACTGTTCACTAAAGAGAAGATTATTCCCGGTGAAACTTTTCTTGAACTATTCTTAAGTTTGGACCCACATGCTTCCAAAAAGTATCCCCGCCTCCTCTTGGGCTTTGTACAAGGACCCTCCGGCTTCTTAGAAGTTCTCATGCCTTCTCTTGGACTTAATATAAGGACCCTGACGACCTCTTAAAAGTATAAGACAGAACTTAGTCATCCTTTGCTAGAGCAGTATTTCTTGAGTCAAAACCTCCGACCAACTTAGGTTGATTCTCATCCCTTAAAACACTTGCCTCCTCTTCGGCATCATACAAAGATAAACTCTTCCACACCAATAGACTTGGACAGTCTAAACCTCCTCTTGAGTCTCAAAGACATTCTCAAGTTCCCTGCAAACATAGGAGAAACCCCGGTCATTCTGGATCAATCTCCAGCTGAGTTAAAACCCATGGGTTCTAAAACTCAGTCTCTCTCCTAAAATTCCCCAGCCAGGGTCAGTTTATCATCAGTAGAACACTATCAGAACCTCAAGGCATGTGGTATCTAAACTCTTCTGGAACCCTCAACAAGAGTTGATTCCCCATTTGGACTTGCCCCGGGATCTCAACAATCCCCAGCAGAAGATAGCCTCCTCTTAGGCTTTGTATAATGATCTTTCCTCAGCATAATCAGCCTCCTCTTGGGCTTTATACAATGATTCTCCCCAGTGGAGCTAACCTTTTAAGACTCTCTTGTTGAGTCAATCCACTTTTCAGACTCTCTTGTTGAGTCAATCACCTTTTCAGACTCTCTTGTTGAGTCAATCACCTTTTCAGACTCTCTTGTTGAGTCAATCACCTTTCAGCACTCTCTTGTTGAGTTAATCTTTTAGCCTCAATCTCGGGCTTTGTACGAGACAGATAAAAACACTCTCTTGTTGAGTCAATATTTTCTAGCCTCCTCTTAGGCTTGGTATAAAGATTTCCCCTAGCAGAAGTCAGCCTCCTCTTAGGCTTTGTATAATGATTTCTCCAGCTTGTTCAGCAATAATCCCGGGCTTTGTACAGGACAGATAAAAGCACTCTCTTGTTGAGTCAAACCCTTTTAGCCTCAATCTTGGGCTTTGTACAAGACATAAATCTTCATGACCTTTCCTTAAGCTTGGGACACACATCTTCCCTAGCGGAGTCAATTCCTCTCAGCCTACTTTTAGGCTTTGAGAAATAATTTCCTAAGAAGAGTCAAACTTATTTTCGCCTCAATCTTGGGCTTTATACAAGACAGATAACACTCTCCAGTAGAGTTAAACTCATTTTAGCCTCAATCTTGGGCTTTGTACAAAACACTTAAAATATCCTCAGTCGAGTCAGTCTCATTTTAGCCTCAATCTTGGGCTTTGTACAAGACAGATAAAGATTTCTCTCCCAAAGAGTCAGTACCCTTTTAGCCTCAATCTTGGGCTTTGTACAAGACAGACAGAACATTTTCCCCGGAAAAGTCAAACTTTTAGCCTCCTCTTAGGCTTTGTATAATGATATCCCCAAAGAGTCAGTCTCTTTTTGCCTTAATCTTGGGCCTTGTACAAGACATATAAACACTCTCTTGTTGAGTCGGTCATTTACAGCCTCCTCTTAGACTTTGTATAAGGACTTCCCCAGTGGAGTCAATCAACCCCTTAGCTTCAACCTTGGGCTTTGATCAAGGCACACAAAAATCAACATCCCCTATAAAGGAAATTATGGCATTGCTGGATTCACATATCCCAGTTAAAGTAACCCTCCTTTATAAACAGTCACCCAACAACCGTGATAAATAGACGAGATGTCTCCCTTTAGTGATGACAAATTCTTTCTCAGTCAAACCTTTTTAGCTTCAATATTGGGCTTTGAACAAGACACAAATAAATCTTTTAGCTTCACTCTTGGGCTTTGAACAAGACACTAAAACATATTTTTCCTTCCTTAGAATAGGAGGAACTACGATTGCTCTGATTTCCCTGTTACTTTTAAACGGGAATACGTAGGCATAAGATTGCGAAATCTTAGCGAGCATACTAAACAAAAACTCTAGGTCCAGTACCTTCATACCAATCAAATCTTAGGTCCAGTACCTTACCAAAAACATTGGAAAAACCTGAACATCAACAAAAACTCACCCACTCTCTCATATTTCCCAAGAAACTTTCCCAACCCATTAACGGATAAACACCATCAAGTACAAAGCGAAACCTAAAGCTAACATCCTATGGATAACCACATATAGGATGGGTAATTAACCACTCCCATTGTATAACCTGACCCCAGACCCCCCAATCTCTTTAAGTGTTTGTTCAGTTAAACATTCGTGTGCAAGGTTATTTTTAGATAGCTTCCCTTTCCCTTCCAGCTTCATGGGATAAATAAGAAATCAGAAAGTAGCACCCCCCCTCCTCTTCATTGAGGGGAAACCCAAATTTTTGCGATAAGGTGGTCGCGCCACCGATAAAAATCGCGCACTACAATTCCCGTTTAAAGAAATAGGGAAATCATAGCAATCGTAGTTTCTCCTATTCTATGGGAGGAAAAAGATGATGTTTTGGTGTCTTGTTCAAAGCCCAAGATTGAAGCTAAAGGGAATATTTGTGTCTTGTTCAAAGCCCAAGATTGAAGCTAAAAGGTTTGACTGAGAGAGAATTTGTCATCTCTAAAGGGAGACATCTCGTCTGTTTATCACAGTTGTTGGGTGACTGATTATAAAGGAGAATTATTTTAACTGGGATATGTGAATCCATCAATGCCATAATTTCCTTTATAGGGGATTTATCCTGAAGGAGAAAACGTTAACTCAGTGTAGAGAAATGCCATTTTTCCTTAGGAGTCTTTCATGCTAAGAGAGGGGTAGTGGCGTGGATGTAAATAATCCAGAGGCTTGCCACTTACAACAATTAGATGAAAGAGGAAGTTTACCAGGATAAGAGATGGACGACAACTTGGATATTTAAATCAACAAGTGTGCCACTTACAGCAGTTATCTGGGATTAGGGTTTGTTTTGAATGCTTGTTTTGATGTGTGATAACACGGGGAAATGACTTCCTGTAGAGAGATTATGATTTCCTCTGAGGGGGATGTTGATTTTTGTGTGCCTTGATCAAAGCCCAAGGTTGAAGCTAAGAGGTTGATTGACTCCACTAGGGAAGTCTTTATACAGAGCCTAAGAGGAGGCTGGAAAAGGCTGACTCAACAAGAGAGTATTTATCTATCTTGTACAAAGCCCAAGATTGAGGCTAAAAAAAAGACAGACTCTTTGGGGGATATCATTATACAAAGCCTAAGAGGAGGCTAAAAGTTGACTTTTTCGGGGAAATATTTTATCTGTCTTGTACAAAGCCCAAGATTGAGGCTAAAAGGGGAACTGACTCGGTTGGTGAGAGGTTCTATCTGTCTTGTACGAAGCCCATGATTGAGGCTAAAAGAAGATTGACTCTGCTGGAGAGATTTATACGGTGTCTTGTACAAAGCCCAAGATTGAGGCTGAAATGAGACTGACTCAACAAGAGAGTGTTTTATTTGGTGTCTTGTACAAAGTCCAAGATTGAGGCTGGAAGGTAGTTGACTGACTCAGCTGAGGATTTTTAGGTGTCTTGTACAAAGCCCAAGATTGAGGCTGACCTTACTAGGTAAAATCATTATACAACGCCTAAGAGGAGGCTGAAAGAATGACTGATTCTGCTTAGGGATATTATTTCTCAAAGCCTAAAAGAATGCTGGGAGGAATTGACTCCGCTGGGGAAGATATTTGTCCCGAGCTTAAGAGAAGGTTATGACAATTTTGACTTTGTTGGAGAAAGTTTATATGTGTCTTGTACAAAGCTCAAGAGTAAGGCTAAAAAGATGACTGACTCAACAAGAGAGTGTTTTTGGTACCATTTCCTCAACAAGAGAGTATGGAAAGGCGATTGACTCAACAAGAGAGTACTTTGAAAGGTGATTGACTCAACAAGAGAGTCCTTTTGAAGCTAACTCAGCTGGGAAAAATCTTTATACAAAGCCTAAGAGGAGGCTGAAAAAGGTTGACTCAACAAGAGAGTGCCTTAAGGTGATTGACTCAACAAGAGAGTGCTTTGTTTGTCATGTACAAAGCCCAAGAACGAGGCTAAAAAGGGTTAACTCAACAAGAGAGTGTTTTAAGAAAGAAGATGGTCCCAACAAAAGGGTGTTGTTGGGGCTAATTCTACTGAGGAAAATCGTTATACAAAGCCTAAGAGGAGGCTCAAGCAGGTCCAAAATGGGGGATTAACTCTTGATGAGGGTTTACAGAAGATTTGAGGTATCATATGACTTGAGGTTCTGATAAAGGTTTATTGATAGTGATTTGACCCAAGCTGGGGAAATTTTGGATAAAGATTGAGTTTTAGAACCTATGGGGGTTTTAACTCTACTGGAGATTGATTAAAATGACCAGGGTTTTTCCTATGTTTGTAAGGAACTTGAGAATGTCTTTGGGGTACCAAAAGGATATTAGACTGTCCAAGTCTACTGGTATGGAAGAATTTATCTTTATATTATGCCCAAGAGGAGGAAGGTGTTTTAAGGGATGAGAATCAACCCTAAATTGTCCAAGGTTTTGATTCTGGAAAGACTGCTTTACCAAAGGATGACTAAGTTCTGTCTTATACCTTTAAGAGGTCTTCAGGGTCCTTGTATTATGTAACGCCCGATTTTTGTTAGATTTATTTAATCGAGTCGATTTAATTATTTTTGGTCTTTATATTATTTTATTCTTGATAAACGTGTTATGTTTATCGTTATTATGTTTTATCGCGTTGTGGGAACGTTTGCGAGAAAATTGAGTGTAGGGGTATTTTAGTATTTATGGGATGTTTTTCTTTTAAATAGAAAAATAGAGAGAAAAGAAGAGAAGAAGGAAAAGAGAAAGGAAAAGAAGAAAAAGAGGAAAAACTTGGAGAGTAAGAAACCGATTCAACCGACACTTCAAAACACGATTAATCGGGTAAGGGTGTGAAACTTGATTATCTTATGCTTGTGTATGAATATGTATGTGTGTGTTTAATTGTTCTCTTGCCTTTCCATAGTTTTCACTTCTAGGTTGAAAACAAGTAAATGAATAGAAATCGATGTTTTCGCGGCCGGAAATCGATATAAATTGCGTTGTATGATCACACTGTGTCTATGAACAATTGTTGATACTTGTTTTGCTGTTGGAATTGATTTGGGATGAAAAACGGGATTTTTGGGGGTTTTGGAACCATGTAACTCGCAACAGAAAATTATGGTTCTGGTGTGATTCTCCAGGCGAATTGGGGATTCCCTAGGCGAATTAAGTCTCGCCACTAGTTCTCCAGGCGAAGTGCTGGCGAAGGGGGATTCGCCAGGCGAAATCGTAAGTCGCCAGGCGAAAACGGAGAGGCAGAAATGGGTTAGCTTCTGTAACTCTTGGGGTTTTCTAAAATTTTTGTTCGCCACTAGGTCGCCAGGCGAAGTGCTGGCGAAGGGGGGTCCTCCAGGCATAATCTTAAGTCACCAGGCGAATCTGGCTGTTTCTCAATAAATTCTTTTCTTTGAAAATTCATAACTTTTGATCCGTAACTCGGATTGAGGCGTTCTTGGTACCGTTAGAAAGCTATTGAAATGTTCTTTCTTATTAAAATGGTTTGGAGATTTGTGGCCGATTTAATTATGTCAGGAATTCATAAATGTGTCGTTTTGCCGACTTTTACCGTCTTAACTGTGTGTATTTGATGTGTTATCATGCAATATGCTTTTGATATATATCGTATGACTTGTGTGCTGTTGTATGATGTGAATGCATGTGTTGAAATGTTGTGATGATGGTTTGTGGCCTAAGGGCAAGTAAATGCATTGTGATGGTGTTTGATTGTATATGCATGAGTATGGATGTTGGACTGGTTCACATGGATGTGTATATGTATGCATTTGATTGTCATGAGTCCTTGTATGCCAAGCATCATGATATGCATTCTTGTGATGTCGTGTGCCCTAGTGGGTGTGAGCGGCGAAACGATTCCAGAGGGAATCTGCTATAACGGACGCGAGCCTTATACCGAGAGGACCTAAAGCGACGTTATAGACGATCGTGAGCCTTATACAAAGAGGACCTAAAGCGATCGGATCGTGAACCTTATACCGAGAGGACCTAAAATGATCTATAAACATTGTGAGCCTTATACCAAGAGGACCTAAAGCGACGGGGAACATCGTGTGCCCGACGGGGAGTTACACTAAGTAACAAGCGATGATTCCAATAGTTCCTGAGTGAACTAATGATGAGAATGTTGGATGGAACGGTACCATATTGCATTTGCATAGAGTCATTGTGTCGGTCTCTTTGCATTTGTATAAATCATGAATGGATTGATTTTGTGTGGATCTGTGAATGGAATTGATGAGTTGATATATATATGTTGGTGATCATTGTGTTGAGCATGATTGTTATGCCTTTGTGGTAGATGTACGAGATGTGAATTGTGTTGTTTTGTCTTTGAATTCTGGTGTAAGTTTTGGTGAGAATATTTTACGTGTGCATTTTTGTGTTATTACATAATTGTATGCAATCATATTATAATTGTGTTTCTCACCCTTCTGCTGTTTTAAATGCTCTATGAGGCATTGCAGATTAGATGCTGGAGGTCTTTTTGTGAAGCTTAGGTCTTCATTCTTTTGTCGGTCGGCTCTGATATGTAGCACCGGGTAGTCGGGGAGATCGTTGTGTGATTATGTGTATTCGTATATTTTCTTTTGGATTGTACATGTATGATTCTGTATATGACAGACAAACCTTGATGTTATATATATATATATGAGATTTCAGTTGCAGATTTTCCGCTTTTATTTTGTATCTGAATTGTGGGTGTTAGGAACTGAGTTCCTTTGTTTGTTTTGCTGACAGATTATTGCATATCTATATGAGCAGGTTGTTTTATTTCGTTTCAATTGATGTGACGCTTCCGTCTATGCCATGAATGTTTTAATTTTACTCTGATGTTTTGTTATCGATTTAATTAATTGGGGGATAGATTGGGGGTGTTACATATTAAGCCCAAGAGAAGGCATGAGAACTTCTAAGAAGCCAGAGGGACCTTGTACAAAGCCCAAGAGGATGCTAGGATGCTTTTAGGAAGCCCGTGGGTCCAAACTTAAGAAATGTTCAAGAAAAGTTTCACCGGGAATAATCTTTTTTTAGTGAACAGTTTTAGGGTTTGAATAAATTCAAGAGAGGTTTCACCGAGAATTAATCTTCTCTGGGGAAATGAACTTCTTTGACAATTTCTAATAGTGACAGTCTGAGAAAACTTTCACCGGGAATAATGCCTTTCTCTTTGTTCCATATTGTTTAAGCCCAAGAGAAGGTAAGGCTGTATCTGGAAATTCCTATGGGGAACTAGTTTTGACTGTATTTAAGAGTGACCAACTGGCTTTACCTAGTTCTAGACCTAGTTGCCGGGGAAATCTCTAAGCAGATATACAAGTATATATACAGTTTATATATGACAAGTATTTAAAAGGATATGAAAGAAGGACTTACAGGTGAGCAAGCTTCCAGCAATACAGTTATATATATATGACAAGTATTTAAAAGAATGAAAGAAGGACTTACATGTGAGCAAGCTTCCAGCAATACAGTTATATATATATGACAGTATGTAAAGAAAGCTGATAAAAACTTACAGGCGAGCAAGCTTCCATTGTAACAGCTATATGGTTAGTTGTTCAAGAAATTAAAGAAAGTTTTGATAACAACTATGAATTTGAACCTAAATCAAAAGGGAAGTTGTTTTGAAAAGATTGTTGGGGCTTATACTCAAGGAGAGGCCCAGATATAATAGTGATCGCTGTCATACCAAATTTTGACCACTAAGATTTCCTATCATTGTGCAAATCATCATCACAATATGGATGAACCATCATACCTCATTAGTCTCCCCAAAGTTAGGTGAGCATCCACTACAATCAAAATTAGGGTTTCAAGCCCTCTTAGAGCTCTTAGACAAAGGATCAATCAAGTAATGACATGATCTTCAACTTGTCTAACCTCTCAAACATCCACAAAGGATCAAGAGGACTCCCACATCAAGGATCAAGCACAAGGTTGCAACATTCCAAGTGGATCATGCCTCAAAATCAACAGTGTCACCAAATTAGGGTTTTGGTCGACCAGGGCCTCCAGATGGAATTTTTCCTCTGGGCATGAGCCAATGCTTCAAAGCATAACTTATGATGCTCCAAGGGACATCATAAACCCAATCACCAAGTCAATTTAACCTCAGGGGATGCATTCATTAAAAATCAGGAATTAGGGTTTCTTGACCTAATTCACCCCTAAGTTGACTTTTGGGACAATTCATAAGCCAAGACCTCAAGAGAATATTTGAGGGTCTCTAATGCACCACAGTTAGGGTTTCGCGAGAAAAGTCAACTGTATCTTTGACTTTTGACCAGGACATGCTCCCAAACCCTAGGACATGAATCAATATACCCTATAACACCCATGGAACTTGTCCATCAAGTTTGATTTAGGTCAAGGACATGATTTCCTAAAGGATTGTACAGTTTGGAATTCATCTGATAAAAAGTTAATTGTGCACAAAAGTCAACTTTGACTTTTTAAGATTTTTCATAAAAATGGTTTTTCAACCCTAAAATGATGTTAGTGTATGATTGGAATCATCATTAATCAAGAAAAATCAAGAAAAGTGGGATAACTTGTAAAAGGGGTAATCATAAAAAACTTAGAAAATTTTCTAAGTTAAGGAACAAAGTGGCAAAGGTACCAACTTTGGAGGATCATAACTCCTAAACCACAAAGCCATTTTCCCCCATCCAAAGCTGGATTTGTAGCCCTCATGGCCCTCTACAAAACTTCAACTACACCGCATTCCAATTCATTATGGATTTTGAGTTATGGAATTATCAAAATGGCTGAAAACATGAAATGTCACTTTTTCCAACACTTAGTGAAATTTTCACTAAGTCAGAATCTGCCTTACTTTTTTCCAAATGTAGGGGCATTTTTCACTTGGATCCAAAAAGTATCAAAACCAATTATGATCAAACAGTTGTTGTATCATATGAGGCTTTCCAAAATGACCAAGAACATCACCAAATTCCACTTGAGCCATGAGATATGACAAGGGCAATATGCCTTGCTGAAAACTGCCAAGGCTAGGCAGAATTTTGCATTTTTGCTCGATTTGGTAAAATCAGCTAATTCCAAGCCTTGTCATCATCTTGGACATATCTGAGGATCAAATCCAAATGGGACAAACACTGAGCCAAGCCTCCAAAGTCCTTGGAACAAGAAGTAGCATGCCAAACCTAGAAATCCCTAAAAGAGGGACAAGACTCCAATTTTGGATTGGAGCGTTTAATGGATGCATAGAGGTGGCATGGACTGAGCTATTTGCAACTGAATTCAGTCAAGAATGATCCAACAACCAGGGAACCAAAGGTCTGTGCTCTAACCTCTAGTCAATGGCTAGAGGAGACTTGGCTTCCCATTGATCAACATTGGCCAAACCTCTGCTGTGGTTTCCATTCACTATTGATCCTGAAACAAGCTTGCTTTACTATAAATAGTGCTCATTTGTGCTCAGTTTGAGTACAGCAAAGCCATCTAACAGATGCTTTCCTCAAAATATCTTTCTCTTGGAAAAAATGCCTTCTTTAGCAAGGTAACTCTGAGTTTTTGAGTTAGAGAGCAATTCCAACCAAACTAATCACACACACACACCTCATATATGTCATCTCTTAAAAACCTCAAAATAGTACTTTTGTACATTTTTCAAGCCATGTCTTGATTTAATCACTTTCCAAACCAGATAAAACCTCAAACACACTCCAAATAACATCCTTGAACTTTCCCAAATGGTTCCCCCCATCTAGAACACCATTTGAGAGAGTTGCTATTTTGGCCATTTTAACCCCTTTTGCAAGAAAGGGCCAGTTTGTGTTTTTGCAGGTTCCAACATATTTCACTCACCCTAAAAGCTTCTAAGGGATCATTTGAGAGTATCCAAAGCATCAAACCATTTCTGGAACAAGAGGCTTGACAGATTGCACCAAAACTCCAAAAAACTCAAAAGGAGGTAAGCCTCATGACTTGAACTTTCCAAAATATGCATTGTTTTGAGGTCCACTGATCATGCATCTCTTATATATGTCATATGTGTTGCGTTTGAACTAATTCATCATGTAATTCATGCCTGTACTAAAGTGTAGCATAGAAAATGCAATTATAGGCCTATTTCAAAACCCCTATCGGATTTTGAAGAGGGATCATGATCTGAGAAAAATACCACCACCATTGGATTCCTTGTGAAATTCTAGGCCAGATGCATATAAATTTTGTCCCCAAACATGGAGAAATGTGAAAGTTACGGACCTTCCCGTTTCTTGCCAAAACTTGCCTTGCCTTGCCTTGGGCCAGGCCAAAAACAAGGCATGCCTTGTATATTTGGTAGTTTGTTTCAATCAACGGATGTATCACCACCCAAGTGGTAAGACGCGCGCCCTATAACCTTAAGGTCGTGGGTTCAAACCCCACCTATGCCATTTTGTGTTTTCTCACATTTTTGTTATTTTCCTCATATTTTCATGTTTTATTATTAATTGGAAAATTAATAACTCCTTCAATTTTAATTATTTTTTATTAGTTCTTTTTGTAAAAAATCACAAAAATGTTAAAATATTTTATTCCACAAAAAAATTAAGTTTATATTAGTTATTTAATATAATTAGTATTTTTGTGAATAAATTCCTTTTTTAATTGTTTTTTAACATTTAAAAGTGAATATTTACTTTAAAAATCAAAACCAAGTGAGTTTTAATTCATCTTGTGATTAAATCTCATTTTTCAAACTTAAAACCAAAATCACAAGTTGTTTATTCAAATTTTTTGGCATTTTTCATCATTTTTTATTAATTTTCTTTAAATAATTACATTAAAGAATGATGAAATTAGGGTTTTATTGATTTTCACCCTAACAAACTTTTTCAAACACTCATGGGCCTCTAATAGAGTGTAAGACCCAACCCCTCTTTGAAACCAAAAACTTTTGGGCCTCAGTCATTGTATAAGACCCACGTCGTTTTCAAAACTTCGGCGCGATCATCGCCAGTTTAAAACAAACCTTGGGCCTCTCCTCGAGCTATAAGACCCATTCAAAATCTTTTTGGGCCTCTAATAGAGTGTAAGACCCAATCCACTTTTAACCAAAACCTTTTTGGGCCTCAGATATTGTATAACTCCCTCTGTGTTAAAAGAAAACCTCGGCGCGATCGCCAGTTAAAAATCAAACCCTTGGGCATACCCTCATGTTATAAGCCCCATTTCTTTTCTTTAAAACTTTTTGGGCCTCTTGAGAGAGTGTAAGACCCATCCCCTTTGTACAGAAAACCTTTCCTGAGCCTTAGTCACTTGTATAAAGTCTCTGTACAAAACGACAGTACGATCACTGATAAAACCCTGGGCCTCTCCTTGAGCTGTAAGCCCCAATTTTCCTCTCAAAGCACTTTCTCCTTTGATTATGTAATATACTGTTGTTTCCAACTTTTCTTTGTTGAACAACTAACAATACAGCATGGAAGCTCTACAACCGAGTAAGTGTTTACCTGCTTTCATTTACTGCTTTCATATGTATATAACTGTACTGTGGGGCTGTCTCATTGTAAGTCTTCTTTCATAAACTCATATCAACTGTGTAATAATAGTATAGATATTTAGAGTTTCCCCGACAACTACGTCTAGAACTAGACAAAACCTCGCCTCCTTACATCTGTAACGCCCTGAAAATCTAAATTAATCATTTATTTATTTAATTTAGAAGGAATTGAGAAGTTTTGGTAATTTTGGAGAATTTTGGATCGAAAGAGTACATTTTTAAATAATTTAATAGAATGAATAATTAGCGTATTATTTATACTATTATTATTATTATTAAAAATATTAAGAAAAAGGGCAAGGTGGTCATAAAGGAAAAGGAGTAAGTGTAGAGTTGGAAGTTCATAAACTGGGATATTTTATCTAAAGAGGAGAAGACCGATCAATTCTAACTTATCGTGTTTTGTGAAGAATATAGAGGAAGAGAAGGAGAAGAGCCCTAAGACTTGAAGATTGCTGAGGAATCTTAGAGAAGGAAGGAAGCTATGGATTTCTCTAAGGTATGGGGAGTTTTCACGGTTTATTATAATTTTATAGGAATTGGTTTATGAATAAATTAGGTTTTATGGATTCTTGAGTAATTGTGGTGTTTGATGATATAGATTGTGTTAGGAGTGAGTGTTGTGATGAGAATGAGTGAAACAAATTGGTGTATTTGATGTATGTGTATTGTGTGAGTCTTTTGGTCAAATTTCGTATTGGACAACACTGAATTTTGGGGTATTTTGAGTCAAAAACGCAGCAGAAAAATCACTTTTTGGAAAATCGGTGTTTGGTCGCATCCTGACACGGGCCGTGTCACACAACACGAGCACCCGTGTCAGCTTGCTGATTGGGGGCAAACAAAAAATTTTGTTACAGAGCTCCTGACACGGGCAGTGTCACAGGACACGGGTGGCCGTGTCAAGCTACTGTTTCTGCTGTAATTTTTCTGTTTTGGGTTTTTAGTGCATGCCTTCTGACACGGGCCGTGTCACAGGACACGGGCGGCCGTGTCAGGCAACTGTTTTGCTGTTTTTGCTATTTTTGACGTTTTCTCTTGCAGATTTTTGCTGTCTTGTTGTTTTGCTGCTGTATGGATGATAAAACATGATTGTATGATAAATATCTGTTGAATATGAAATGAATGATGCACACGTTGATGTTTGATGAATTGCGGAGATTTTAGCATCATTACATTTCATAGCATTTTATGTTGGGGCTTCGGTCCATTGGTAGCTTCAATCCGATCGTGCGGATTGAAGTGATATGTTGATTATGTTGTGCTCCTTTTGGAGGGTTGATGGCCAGTGTCCATCCACGTTGAATCGGTACCACATGCATTCTTTGCATTTCATTATAGTTGACATTGCATATGAATGATGTAAATGTGTTTGTGTTGTGAAGATTTGTTGATGATGCTATAACGTTGTTGTTGCTTATTCTGTTTATTTTCCATGTCAATATATTATTATAATGGATTGTGATTTCTCACCCTGCCTGCTTGGAAACGTTGCCTCTTATGTGGGTAACTTGCAGATGATCAAGAGTAGGTTTGCGGTGCTGGAGGATGTAGCCTTGGAGTGTTTTCGCTTATCGTTGTTCTTAGTAGTGTTTAGAGGTGTCCTGCTCTGTGTCATGTAACATCGGGTTGGGAATTGCTTGTGAACCTCGTGTTCTTTTGGTTTATGTTTGAATTTTCATATTGTTAATGTTATTTTGATTGGATACATTTCTTTATGAAGCATTTTATTGATTTGAATTTAAAGTATTATTACCGTTGCGTAGTTGTGAATTTTATGATGAGAACAGTGGTGTAACCCGTGTTACGGGACAGGACGATGATTTTGAATGTCGTTCGAATATATGTGGCACCTTTCTTGCTGATTTTTACTATGATAATATTAAGTGTTTTTCCTAAAATTGTATGTGGGGTAGAAGGGTGTTACAACATCAACATTAGATAACTAGATCTAAGGAATTTCCCCGTGAACAGTTCATATACAGAAGGACATTGTTCCATGTGAAACCCCTTCTGGAACTGTTCATCAGCCTCCTCTTGGGCTTAGTGCAAGGACCCGTAGGCTTCCTAAAAGCATCCCCGCCTCCTCTTGGGCGTTGTACAAGAACCCGTCAGCTTCTTAGAAGTTTTCACAGCCTCCTCTTAGGCTTCGTATAATGATTCTTCCTCCGGGAAGATAACCTCCTCTTGGGCTTCGTACAAATTGTCCCTCGGCTTCTTAAAAGTTTCCAGCCTCCTCTTGGGCTTCGTACAAATTGTCCCGACGACCTACTAGAGGTATAGGAACAGAAATTAGTCATCTTAATTGAACAGTCTTTCAAGAATCTAGATCTCACTACTACTGTTTCTTAAGCATAATACAAAAGATAGAACTCGAAGACTCGGACAGTCTAAAGCTCCTTTGGATTCCCAGTTTTCCTAGAGAACAGGAAATATTCCCCACCCTCAGATCAAATCTATGAGTATAACATTACTCATATAAGAACTAATTTTCTCTTTGAACCAACATACTGGACCTGTCACTCACCTGAAACAGTTACTCTAGCCTCCATCTCGGGCTTCGTACCAGATACAAAAAGACTCTCTTGCTGAGTCAACCAACATTTTTAGCCTCCATCTCGGGTTTCATACGAGATACAAAACCCTCTCTTGTTGAGTATAAAAGACTCTCTTGTTGAGTCAAAACAACTTTCAGCCTCCATCTCGGGCTTCATACGAGACACAAAACACTCTCTTGTTGAGTATAAAAGACTCTCTTGTTGAGTCAATCTCCCTTTAGCCTCCATCTCGGGCTTTGTACGAGATACAAAAAAAACTCTCTTGTTGAGTATAAAAGATTCTCTTGTTGAGTCAAATAAACTTTAGCTTCCGTCTTGGGCTTCGTACAAGACACACAAAAAGACTCTCTTGTTGAGTCAGACCCTTTTTAGCCTCAAATCTTGGGCTTTGTACAAGACAGAAAGAACATTTTCCCCAGAAAAGTCAACCTTTTAGCCTCCTCTTAGGCTTTGTATAAGGAAACCCTGGTTGAGACAATCAACCTTTTAGCATTAAATCATGCTTTGGTCACAACATACAAACATCAACAACTCATTTTCCCCCATCTAATTGCTGTAAGCGGCAAGCCTCTGGATTATTTACATCCACGCCACTGTCCCTCTTTTAGCATGAGAAATTCCTAAGGAAAGATGGCATTACTCTACACTGAGTTAAAGTCTTCTCCTTCAGGTTAAAAATCCCCTATAAAGGAAGTTATGGCATTGCTGGATTCACATATCCCAGTTAAAGTAATTATCCTTTATGATCAGTCACCCAACTATTGTGGCAAACAGACCCCTTTAGAGATGAGGAATTCTCTCTAAATTCAAAACCCTTTAGATTCATATCTTGGGCTTTAATCAAGATATAAATAGACTCTTCAGCTTCACATCTTAGGCTTTGAACAAGATACAAACAAATCACCTTCAGCTTCACATCTTGGGCTTCGAACAAGATACAAATCAATTTTAGCTTCACGTCTTGGGCTTTAAACAAGACACCAAAACACCATTTCCTCCCATAGAATAGGAGGAACTACGATCGCTCTGATTTCCCTGTTTCGGTAAACGGGAATACGTAGGCATAAGATTGAAAGAAAAATCTTAGCGAGCTCACTAATCAAAAACCCAAAATCCCGTACCTTCACACGTCAATCGAAAAGCATCAGTCCTAACATCCTGCCAATAACATAGTCTCGTCATTACAGCCTTAACCAAGTGAGCAGAAAGAGCCCCCACTTCCATATAGCATCCGTAACTTAACAGACCGCTGTTTAAACTCAGTATGCAAGCAGGGTTAGTTGGAGACATCTATTTCCCCTCCTTCATCAGCTTCAATAGGATAAAAAATGAATCGACCTGTAGTCCCCCAAAGAGCGACAGTGCTTAAGAACCACGTCCAAAATCGCTCGCTACAGAAAAGTGGCCCCCACCGTAGGGCAGTCTTTCTTTCTTACACTCTAGGGTGAAAACCTTGGACAAGTCATTTTCATGGCGGTGGCCGCCACAGAAAAGTGGCGCCCACCGTGGGGCCTACTTCTTTCTTTCCTACAAAACCTTGGACAAGTTATTTTTATGACGGTTTCATCGGGGAATGTCATTATTGCTAGGATCGGCCTTCACTAGGATCTTAGGTCAAAACCTTTAAATTGGGAAGGAACCACAGAATGGTGACTCCGTCGGGGAGCCATTTTCTGTCAGGAACATAGGATTCATAGCTCTTAAAAGTCTAGGACATTAGGACAAATATATATACTGCTTTTCCTAATTGATATATGTGTTTATTTTTCTGGTAATGGGAATGCGTGTGATGCCGCATGTGGAAATATTGAGTATACACCTAGGAAAAACCTCTTTTAGTAGTGCGGAAGCTATCGGAAATGGATGTTACGCGATACTACCCTTTTCTGAGATTCTTCGAAAAAACATCACCTAGCACGGTTCCCGGCCCGCTGGTGTTTTCTTGACAATAATTAATGATTTTGAGAGACAGGTACAAAATCACTAGTATAAACCTTTAGGATGGGTAGAGCCTTGACTTCATGACACCGACCCATTGACCCCATGTTTTTTCTATGTTTTTGTATGCTGCATTCATGCATTCATTTTAAAAACATTAAACAAAGAAAATTTTCTCTTCTAGTCTCACTTTTTTCAAATTAAACTAAGACAATGATTGCAAATGTCCGAAAAAGATTGCGCTAATGGATTTCGGTAGAAGGAAAACTCATAAGTATACCTTCAAGGTTCCCAAACTAGAGGATTTGAAAGGATTAGCAAGGATGATCACTAACCCTGACGCTTTCAGAGCCAAGTACGGAGGTCTGCTACCCCTGTTAAGAGTCCAAGTAATTGAAAGAATCATGGATGCGCTCATTCAGTTTTACGATCCGGTCTATCACTGTTTCACATTCCCGAATTACCAGCTCGTACCAACGCTGGAGTAGTATTCTTATCTGACTGATGTACATATCACTGATCGAACTTTATTTTCTGGACTGGAAGAAATTCCAAAAGATCAGATCATTGCAAGAGCAATTTATTTGGATGAGTCAGAAGTCAAGACTCACATGACCACCAAAGGAGGAATCTCAGGTTTACCAGCCAAGTTTCTGGTAAAGAAGGCTCTATACTTTGCTAGTATAGGGAACATGGCCGCTTTCGGGAGCATCTTTATTTTGCTCACCTACGGGTTATTTTTGTTTCCCAACATCGATAACTTTGTAGATATCAACGCCATTAAGGTTTTTCTCATTGGAAACCTTGTACCAACTCTGCTCGCAGATGCTTATCATTTTGTACACTTAAGGAATTTGTACAGCGGAGGGGTGATCACATGCTGTGTACCCCTGCAATACAAATGGTTTATCTCCCATTTGCCTAAGTTTGCCGCTTTTTGGGATCATAAGAGTGCCTTACGTTGGTCGTAGAAAGTCATGTCCCTTACCAACTCTGATATAGATTGGTGCAATAGGATTTATGACAGGATCAGGATCATTGACCGTTTTGGAAACTTCCCCAAACTACCCCTCATAGGAACTAAGGGAGGAATCAATTACCACCCAGTATTGGTTCGTCGTCAATTTGGATACCCGATGAGGCATGTCCCGCGTAATGCTCATCTGGAAGGTCTTTTCTTCAAGGAAGGAGAAAATGACAGGGCACTAAAGATGGAAATAGTTCACGCTTGGAAACATGTTCATAAGAAAGGACGAGAGTCTCTGGGAAAACCGGACTGTGTCTCGGTGGAGCCTTATCTCCACTGGGTACAAACTAGAGCTCTCAAGCTAAAAATGCCTTATCCTCGTCACGGAGTTCTTCCACCAAGGGAATCTGTCACGTACTTCATGACTGAAACGGAAAAACTTTAGGTTACTCTCAACAAAGTTCAACAGGAGAGGAGGTCTTGGAAGAACAAGTACCGCATTCTCAATGTGGAGTGTATCAAAATACAGCAACTACTGAAGGATAAGGATGCTCTAATTGAGATTTTGGAGCAACATGCTGTAGAAAATCAGGATGACCAAAGGAATTTGCTCGCTCCTTTCACTTGGCAAAGGAATGACAACCCGACAACGGCCCAAGAGCCCCGGTCCAAGAAAAGGAAAGTGAAATTCTGGCCTATGTATATATATCAGATGTCCTATCGAGATGTCGTGACACTGATATACAACAACAATGAACAAGTTCAAAACAAAAGTGTGCATAAAATGTAAAGAACACCAGAAATTGTTAACCCAGTTCGGATCTAACTATCCTACATCTGGGGGCTACCAAGCCAGGGATGAAATCAATATTCGATAGTATCAATTCACTGATAACCACACCCGGTTCAATCAGCTCACTTAATCACTACCCTTCCTATGACTTCTACCTAAGACTCCCCTAGGTATGAGGCCCTCCTCAAATCCCTCTTCAATCACAACCCGTGACTGGTTCCTTACAAGATAAATAACAATGGTCGAAACACAAATTCTCAATACTTCACAGCTTATGAGAATTAACACACAGCTACTCAATGCTTAAAAGCTTATGAGCAACCTTACACAACTTACACTACAGTCCTTATATTGTTATCATAAGATACCAGTTAGGCTCACAAAACACAAGCACACAACCCTAAAAATACATGTAAGTTCGACACCTAAAACTAGGTTTACATCAGTCTATTTATAGCTTGAAATCTGGACTGAATTTGGGCTTCAAAAACGCAGCAATTAGGCTGCTCACAAATCTGCAAAATTAACTCCAATAAAATAGGTCTTCAATCCAAAGTTTCCTATTATGTCTCCATAATTAGAAACAGTAGCAAATCCGAAAACCAACAAGTAACCCTAATCCAAAAATGCTTTGGATACCATAACCAAATATTCACAGAATATTCAGTTACAAATCTTTGTAACAGAATCTGCAATAAAACCTGACTTCACAGCGCGATGTCCTATGAGCAGTCATGGAACATCTTCATTCGACATGTTGAACAAAGAGTAGTGAAACATATTTTTAGACATCTTCATTCAACATCTGCTGCTACATGAGTTTTAGCAAAATAATGCCAACCATAAAACAAAGGAAATAACAATCTCCCCCTTTGGCTTATTTTTGGCTAAAACTCCACACACACTCAAACACCATCAGTATCAGCAGCGGAAAAAAACACTCAAGTACCAAAAAACAATTCCCACATCTGCAGCAAAAACAGCTCCCCTTCAGCTGCATAAACCACACATTACAACAAGAACACTCATTATAGTAAGCTAGCAAAAACTCCCCCTCAACAGCAGCAACATCACAAACATAATCTACCTGCAGCACACATACTTCCCCTCAATAGCACAAGCACATACCAAAGCTGCTCTCCCTCACACTTACTACTCCCCCTTTTTAGCCACAAATATGGCAAAGAGAGGTCATAGATAAATGTAAATATACTACATAGCAGTATATTGTTCAACACCAAACTAGAATTAAGTTGTCCAAAAAGAAAAGAGAAAAACAAAAACAGAGAAAAACAAAAACAGACAAAAACAGAAAATAAACTTGCAGATAGCCTAGCTAATCAGCACTGTCCTCTTTATCAGTAACCTCATCACTTTCACCTTCAGATTCAGAAGCACCATTCTCAGAACCAGAATCTTCAGACTGCTGGACACTCCTTCTATTAGACTCAGTAGATTCACCTTGTCCATCATCTTCAGTCCGCTCTTGATCTTTAGCAGCATTTCTCTTTTCAATCAAGATTTTAATCAGCTGCTCTAGCTTTTCCTTCCTTGTTGTATCTCTCCTGATAGATTCTTCCAGCTCTTTGCAAGTTTCCTGCATCTGAGCAATGATTTCATCATCAAGACTAGCATGACTTGAAGTTGAGAAGGATGTTCCAACATCAGACACGTGATCTCCACCTAACAGCCTATAATTCAAAGTCATTGGAGGTTTTCTCTTGCTGACTTTGTCACTTTTTACTAAGCATTCAGGAAATTGGTCCAAGATCATTCCACAGATTAAGGATGGAAAACATATGGGTAGCTTAACAGCAGATGAGCTAGCTTGCTTCAAAACTTGTTCAAAGATATATGCTCCAAAGTTGAAAGGGACCTTCTTTCCAATAGCATAGATAAATTTTCCAAGCATGGATGAGATGGTGGAAATATGGTTGGTAGAAACCCAGTTTACCACTGCAATTCTGTGAAGGATAGCATATTTGACACTTAGCTTCCCAGAAGAGAGATTTCCTTCATTTGGCCAAACTTTGATGCAGCCACCTATTATCTCCTCACAGATTTCATCATCTGTTGCTTCTAACTCAGCCTGATGGTCCGTAGGTCTCCCCAGAAAGTTATTAATCACTTTGGGAGAAAATTTCACAGCTTTGCCTCTTACTTAGACTTTTCTGAGTTTGCTATTACAGTCTTCAGGGATACTCACAACAAACTCCTTAAGCAACTTCTCATAACATGGTCCTATGTCAGACACAGTCTTCATCAACCCAGCAGCTTCAATAAGATCAACCACTTCCTTATACTTGTTGAAGTCTTTTCCCAGTTCTCTCTCTAAAGCTACCCTTCTTTGGTTGACAATTTTCCACCTATCAGTTTGCCTGACAGTTTGATCCTCCCTTCGCCCACCGATGTCCTGGACATCAGTTCCAGCATTTGACTCATTCAGGCCTGTGACTCTTCTTTTCTTGATTGGAACCACAACTTTACTCCATTTCTTAGAGGGACCTGCTCCAGCCTTTCTTTTGTTACTCCCCACATCAGTAGATTTCTTAATCATTTCTGCATCCTTTGAAGTCTCGGTCACAATGGAAATCTCTTTTCTACTCATGATTCTTTGAAGTATGTCAGCTATTGGTTCCTCATCAGAGTTTTTCTCAGCAATATTACTAGACATCGCAGCCCTCTTCTTGCTTCTTCTTTCCCTAGCCACCTGAACTGGTATACAACTTTCAGTCCTATCAGTATGACTATTATTTGTATTTCCAGCCATGGATATTGGGACATCAGACCCGACATCTTTATCAGCTTCACTAACAGCAATGGTGGCAAATCTTTTAAGACTCTGATCTCTGCTGGAAACATTATCATCAAGAGTCCTACTATCATTCTTAGTTTTATCCCCCCTCCTATTTGAGTCCTTGTCAGTAACATTTTTTCTAGGGCTTATCTTATCAGAATAAAACCTAGTAATCATTTTGTCTTTCTTCCTAGATGACAGGGGTTTAGACTTCATACTTTTATTTACAGAGTGGGAAGCTGGTTGCTCACCTCTAGTGTCAGCAGGGACAACATTCAACGGGGCGATATCAAGCACAAGGTCGGAGAGTTTGATCATTCGGTGCGGATCATAGTCTTCATCATTGACTTGAGAAGTTTTTGAATCAGCAGGAGAATCATGATGTTGAGACATTTTTTGTTGCTCACAAAATGCAGTATTGAAGAAAGTAAGAGCAAACCCTAGCGGAGAAGAGTTTTGAGAGAATGGATCAGATGAAGTTTTTGCACTGTAGGATTGAAGTTGGAATGTGTCAGCTGTGCTATTTATAAGTTTTGGAAATGGCTCCTTATACACGTGCCATTCACAAGTTCTTTGGTTTAACACTTCCACAATGGTGCTTTCATTTTTCCACAAATAGCAATTCTCTGAGGTTCTTTCACCTCTCATAACAACAAAATTCTTTTCATCCACTATTAAACATTCGTAGTTTGTAAAGATGACCCTAAGACCTTGATCACACAACTGGCTTATGCTTATCAGATTAGTATCTAATCCTTCAACAAGCAATACTTCTTCCAAAATTGGCTGTCCTGGACAATCCACTCTTCCAACACCAAGCACTTTTCCTTTTGATCCATTACCAAAAATCACCTCATTAGGAGCATGATACTTAACATGTGACATATATCCACTAATGCCTGTCATATGTCGAGAACATCCACTATCAAAGAACCATTTTTCATTTGTAGAGACTCTGAAAGACTTGTAGTCCCTATGTTCTTTTTCACTATCCTTTGAAGTCCATATCCTTTTTGTTTCAACCCAGCTCTTTTTCCTACTATACTGTTGCATGGGTTTGGGATAACCATGTAGCTTGTAGCAAAAAGCTTTTATATGACCAAACTTCCCACAATGGTAGCATGTCCACCTTTGATTCTTTTTCTTTATGAACTTCTTCTGATGCCTGGGAGGATGTTGCAGCATGTTATTCAACATCTTCAAACTTCTCTTATCTTGAGCGGGTACTTCCTCAGATTCATTTGTACCTTTAAATCCAATACCACTGACATTTCCAGTATCTCTTCCTGACTTCAGAATTTCATCAAGTACATCCGAACTCCTATTTAACATTCTGACATTTTTGATCATGTTGTCCAGTTTTGAATTCAAATGATTTACTTCACTTTGTAGATCAGCTATAGTAGACATATACTCAGTATTCTCAGCTTCTAAATGAACAATAACACCTGCTTGTTCTTCTTTCTGCTGACATACTTCTTCATGTTCAAAGCACAATTTCTTATAGGAGATAGCCAGCTCTTCAAAAGTAAGCTCTTCAGATTCATCATCTGATTCACATACTCCTATTAATGCAGTCACCAACTTTGCAGATTTCTCATCAGTGTCAGTTTCAGAATCATCTTCTGACCATGTCACAGATAATCCCTTCTTCTGTCTTTTGAGATAAGTGGGACACTCGGTTTTTACGTGCCCAAATCCTTCACATTCATAGCATTGAACTCTCTCCCCTTGATTAGATTCTTCTTCAGTTCTGGATCTTCTGCCTCCTTCCTGGTCTTTGTTGATGTCGAGAGACTTGTTCCGAACATTTTCTCTTGACTTCCAGTCCATCCTTTTCAACACTTTATTAAATTGTTTTCCAAGCAACACTAGCTCTTTGGACACATCTTCATCTTTGACCAGTTTTCCTTCATCATCTGAGTCATCAGCACTTGACACAAGTGCTATACTCTTCTTCTTTTCAGCTTTTTCACTGAATCCTAACTCAAAAGTTTGGAGTGATCCCATAAGCTCATCCACCATCATCTTGTCAATATCCTGAGCTTCCTCTATAGCAGTAACCTTCATATCAAATCTCCTAGGAAGAGACCTGAGAATCTTCCTGACCAGCTTGCTGTCAGACATCTTTTCTCCTAAGGCACTAGAGGCATTAGCTATCTCAATAATGTTCATATGAAAATCATGAATGCTCTCATCCTCTTTCATCTTCAAACTCTCAAACTTGCTAGTGAAAAGCTGAAGCTTTGACATTTTCACCTTTGAGGTCCCTTCATGAGCAACTTTCAAGACCTGCCAAGCCTCTTTGGCAATAGTACAATGCTCAATCAGTCTGAAGATATTTCTGTTGACACCATTGAACAATGCATTCATGGCTTTAGAATTTCCAACAGATCCTTTGTAGTCAGCATCATCCCAGTCCTCTTCTTCCTTCAGAACATCAGTAAGATTTCCTTCTCCATCTCTTACCTTTGGAGGCTCCCAACCTTTGAGAACAGCTTTCCATGCCTGATCATCCATGGACTTGATGAAAGCTATCATCCTAGGTTTCCAATACTCATAGTTAGAACCATCCAGCAGAGGTGGTTTGTTCAGAGCTCCTCCATCCTTGTCCATTGTACCAGAAAGTACCTTCCCTGAATCTCACCCAGAAACAACAAAGGGTGCCTGCTCTTGATGCCAATTGTAATTCTGGCCTATATATATCAGATGTCCTATCGAGATGTCGAGACACTGATATACAACAACAATGAATAAGCTCAAAACAAAAGTGTGCATAAAATGTAAAGTACACCAGAAATTGTTAACCCAGTTCGGATCTAACTATCCTACATCTGGGGGCTACCAAGCCAGGGATGAAATCAATATTCGATAGTATCAATTCACTGATAACCACACCCGGTTCAATCAGCTCACTTAATCACTACCCTTCCTATGACTTCTACCTAAGACTCCCCTAGGTATGAGGCCCTCCTCAAATCCCTCTTCAATAACAACCCGTGACTGGTTCCTTACAAGATAAATAACAATGGTCGAAACACAAATTCTCAATACTTCACAGCTTATGAGAATTAACACACAGCTACTCAATGCTTAAAAGCTTATGAGCAACCTTACACAACTTACACTACAGTCCTTATACTGTTATCATAAGATACCAGTTAGGCTCATAAAACACAAGCACACAACCCTAAAAATACATGTAAGTTCGACACCTAAAACTAGGTTTACATCAGTCTATTTATAGCTTGAAATCTGGACTGAATTTGGGCTTAAAAAACGTAGCAATTAGGCTGCTCACAAATCTGCAAAATTAACTCCAATAAAATAGGTCTTCAATCCAAAGTTTCCTATTATGTCTCCATAATTAGAAACAGCAGCAAATCCGAAAACCAACAAGTAGCCCTAATCCAAAAATGCTTTGGATACCATAACCAAATATTCACAGAATATTCAGTTACAAATCTTTGTAACAGAATCTGCAATAAAACCTGACTTCACAGCGCGATGTCCTATGAGCAGTCATGGAACATCTTCATTCGACATGTTGAACAAAGAGTAGTGAAACATATTTTTAGACATCTTCATTCAACATCTACTGCTACATGAGTTTTAGCAAAATAATGCCAACCATAAAACTAAGGAAATAACAGAAAGAACCAGAATCAGCACCCGATTTCTCCTCAGAGAGGACTCGGGACCCGTTAGCTTAGGTTTATGTTTCCGCATCTTTGTAATTTACTGTATTTCCATTTCCGCGATCCTTTGAATTCAATAAAACGGGGATTTCCCCACTCTTTGATATTTGCAATCTTATTGTTGAAGTTTATTTTGATTAAACCAAAAAACAATTAATATAATCATTGCATTCATCATTCTCACATAACGTATTCTTCTTACCTACGAATCTCACGTTTGTGTCTCAGTTCTAGAGTCAAACTGTCTCATTTGTACAATACTCGGGCCAATCGTCAGAAAAAGATGTATGATCTTGAGGAAGAGAATAGAGAGTTGAAAGAAGAGATCGACGCTCTGAGAGAGGATATGAGAAAGCTTCGTAACGACATGCAAGCCATGGCAGAAGCTCAGCTACAAAGAACTGTGATATCCGAGATCACCTCAACGCCCATAGTGGAGAAGTATGATCCAAGGTACAGAATGCCGAAAGATCATCCTTGGGGCATGCCACCTAACTATATCCCGGAAGGATATGTTTTGCCGATCACTGGAGATCCGGAAACTTCAGCAGAAGCCGCTGGGCCTGAAGGTTACAAACTTCAGGAAAGCAAAGATGCCAGGGGCATACCAACAACTCCTGAAGGTTACAAACTTTAGGAAACGCCAAGATTCACTGTCGTAGTAATGGTACCACGCCCTGTGGTGCACACTGTCCCAGAAGGACAGATTCCACAGATACCTTATGGTAGAAAGGAAACTATGTTTGACATAATGGATGAATTCCAGGAGCAGTTCTTGGAAATACAGAAAGAACTGTAGGCCCTGCGCGGTCAAGATTTATTTGGGAAGGACGCCGCAGATCTCTGCTTGGTCCCCAATGTGAAAGTCCCACACAAGTTCCAGGTGCCCAATTTTGAAAAGTACAAGGGTAACTCTTGCCCTCAAAGCCATTTGGTGATGTACGATCGACGAATGTCAGCTCAAACAGAGAACCAGGATCTGCTGATTCACTACTTTCAAGATAGTTTAACCGGTGCCGCATTAAAATGGTACATGGGTTTAAACTGCGCTATGATCAGCACTTTCCGAGATCTTGGCACTAAATTTGTCCAACAATATAAATACAATCTGGACATGGCACCAGACAGAGATCAACCCAGGTCAATGTCGCAAAAGGACAAAGAAACCTTAAAGGAATACGCTCAGAGATGGCGTGAAATTGCTGCTCAAATTTGTCCGCCTCTTGAGAAAAAAGAGATGACAAAGATTTTCTTAAAGACCTTGAGCTCATTTTACTATGACAGAATGGTTGCCAGTGCGCCCAGTGACTTCGTCGAAATGGTAGGCATGGGAGTTCGTCTTGAGGAAGTCGTTCGAGAAGGACGTCTAGTCAAAGACACTGGATCGACAAGCGGTACTAAGAAATACGGTAGTGCTATCCTTAAGAAAAAAGAGCAAGATATTGGGAATATCTCTCTCGGAAAGCAAAGGCGACGGTACCAACCAGTAGCAGCCGTAACTCCTGCTATCAACCCTGCGCCTATTTCTACGTATCAACCTCAGGTTGCGTAGAGCCAACCTAATCAACAGCAATATCAGCAAAGGACACAACAGCCTCTTCAGCAGGCTCGGTCTCCATACAACAACAACTGTACAACGCGGCCACCAGGATTTGATCCTATACCCGTATCGTACGCAGAACTATTTCTGTTACTACTGGTCAAAGGGCACGTCCAGACCAAGGCTCCTCTTACAGTACCGGAAAATCTGCCATTTTAGTTTAAGGTGGATCAGACTTGCCCTTACCATCAAGGAGGACCAGGGCATAACATAGAGAACTGTCTCAGTTTCAAATCCGTTGTGCAAAAGCTTGTTAGGAGCGGGGTCTTATCTTTCAAAGATACGAATCCAAATGTTCTCACAAACCCGCTACCTCAACACGAGAAAGCTGCAATCAATCTGATAGAAGGAGAGTCTAGCAACATCTATCAAATTCACGATGTACTTTTATTGAGGGCCAATTTGGTTAAGATGCATTGTAGACATAGTGGATATGGTCATGTGCTACCTCATAATTATCACCAGTGTGATATCTGCTCTAAAAATAATCGGGGATGTTCTATGGTGCAATCAGCTCTACAGGAACAGATGGATCTAGGATGGATCCAGGAGCACCGAGTTCGTGGAGTTAACATGGTTTATACGAATTCCAACATCATTCAAAACCACGACATCCCTGCAATGAATGCCAACTTAGTAGCGATGCACTCAAGGCAAACCCAGTATCATAATCTGCCGCGGCATGAGTACAACTCCTGTCTGACTTGCTTGGTAAACAAACAGGGATGCTCTTTTGTACGATAGGCCCTCCAGTGTCAGATGGATCTTGGATGGATCCAAGACTACCATGATAGGAATCATTATCAGATCAACATGATTCAAATCTTCGATATTCGCTTGATGAATATCAGCCTGGTGGAGTTACACGCTATGCAAGCCAACTCGGTTTTCTCACTTCACATGATTATCAGAGCTGTAAAGCGGGTTGCAAAAACGATCAAGGTTGTGCCCTTGTCCAGGAAACACTTCAGTACTTGTTGAACCACTGGTGGCTTCCCATCTATATGGATGAAGACATCTGCAACACCCCAAAATTTGTCCTCTTGTTATTCCCTAGCTTATGTTTCATTGCATTGCATTTAGTTCTCATGGCATCTCATTTCATCTCATGTTGCAAAGGGTATGTGATCAGCTGATTTTAGAGTATTGATCATCCAAAGCAAGAGAACAAGAGCCAAGGGTCTTCAAGCAAGCCTCAAGGGTCTCTTACATCTCATATGATCTCAATTGATCCCACAAGTCATTGGGAGAGGGGAATTCATCAAGAAAGTTGGACAGCTCATCACCTCCTATCAAAAAGCGGTCCAAATTAGGGTTTGTGATTCAAGCATTCTCCTGATGAAATTTTGGTTCAAACTTGATGTCAATATTTTCTACATGATGTCAAGTTTCTAAGGATAGAATATTGCCCATTGGTTCATTTCAGAAGAGGTTCAGTTGGTCAGTTGCTTGAGAATCAAGAAATTTGGGGAAAAGTCAACAGTGCAGTGGAAAAAGTCAACTCCTGACTTTTTAAGGTCAAATTCATGAAATTCAAGTCACATATGTTTATTGGACAAGATTTAATCAATAAATGATGGAGGAATCATCAAAAATCAAGAAATGTACAAAGTTGCCATTTTTAGAAACTTAGGGTTTCCAAAAATGGCAAGTTTAGACCATTTTGCACTACACTTCAAGGCATTCTTTCTTCAAGATAAAAGCTCCAAACTTCAGGACCAATTTAATCCAATTAAATATCACATTCTAAGCTTCAAATCCATATAAAGAACTCTTCCATTGGATCAAAATTAAGAGAGTTATGATCAATCAAAGTTTGACAAAATCAAGGCAAATCTCAAGTCATGGCAAGGCAAGTTCAGGCCTCCAGGCCATAATTTCATCAAACACTTGGTGTGCCAAATGTCAAGCAATTTTCTTCATTGAAGAAAGCTTCAAATGAAAAAATGTTGAACATCATAGTTGTTCATCTCCATGTCCTCTTCAACTTTGATGCTGGACATTTTCTCATTTGAACAAGTTATGAAGGAGTTATAGTGGTCCAAACATGGAAGCTTCACACTGAATTTTTCATAGGTCCATGACCAGGTCTGCCAACAAGTTGCCTCGCCCATGATGCAGTCTTGATTCCTTGACTTTCAAGCCATTTTCAAGTGTGTTAGAGGTCTTCTTTCATGTTGATTCAAACACCAAACTTGTTCTATGATGTCTCCTCTTTCTAATGACACCAAAAACTCCTCATTCCATCCACCATACATAAAGAAATATTCCCTCAAACTTCCCCATTTCCATTGAATGTGTTGCTGCCAAAAATAGGATGATGTTTGGCAATGTTTGTTGTTGTTCCAATTAGTTCACGCGCATACAAACACTTTCCCATTACCTCATTTGGACAAACCACATATCTTACTCATGCGCATACATACATCTCCATACACCAAAGAGGTAAAGTGGAAAACTTGTTCTACAAGTCTTGCTGCAGCAACACATCATCACCACCTCTCATTTCACTAAACCTCGCCATAACTCCAAGGATCACTCCACACTCTAACCAAATCTCACCAACTCGTGGCAATAACTAACCTCACTCATTCTGTTAACTCAAAACTCAGTTAACCCAACTCATTTAACTCAATTTCCAACTGTTAACTACAATGGTTAACATCTTAACCAACCATATATAAGTTCCACTTCTAACAGAATTGAACACTCTTCATTTTTCACACTTCATTTCACACAAAGCTCTCAAGTTTCTCTCTGAAATCTCTCCCTCTTTTCACACGGATTCATCCACATTTTCACTCCAAGTTCATCATCATCATCATCATCAATTATTCATTATTGATCAAGAACAAGCAGAATCAATATCAATTCCTCAAGTGTAGCTTCATTGCATTTTCGAATTTCCATCTGTTTCCTTTAAGATTTCAAGCTTTAGTGCATTTATTTTGCTCTTTGGAAGATCAAGAACAAAGGATTCTCCTCTCTGGATTTCTTGTGTTTTTAGTAGCTTCACATTTTAGGTTTGAAATTCAAAATCTCTTACATGATTTCTACTGTTTAATCTGTGTTTTATGTTGATTATGGCTTAATAGAAGCAATGCATGATCTGGCTAGTTGATAGACCTTTTAGAGGTGTAGATTCAAAAACTAGGGCAACTTTCTTCCCTTCATATCTCTCGGTATGTGCATGTTTTGTGATTTCTATTGGTGGATCTATGACCTACTAAGCATGCTGAACATTTTGATATAATTTTTGTCAATTTTTGGAAACACGTGAGAGTTGCAGGTCGCCGGATATGGCCGGAGAAGATGACCGGAGGTCCTTCTCCGGCCTGTGAGGTTTTCAGTTAGGGTTTTAGGACTTTAAAACAGAGTCGTACGATCTGTTTGATCCAACGCTTGAGAACGTGCCAGCAAATTAAAGACACACCCTCTCCCTCACGTGTTTTATTCTCTCTCAGATTTGACTTTGACCTTTCTATGTGTGTGCGTGCATGATTGTTGTGATGTGCTTTGCATGTGGACCATTATATTAAATTACTTTTCTTGATTGACTGTTGCTGATTGATCATGTGGCTGTGATTGAAGTCAATATTTGACTAGGTTCCACCATAATTCTCACGCACACACGCGCCTTTGGCCCTGGATCATTATTGTTTCCTACACCCCTCATTTAAGCCCAAGCGCATTTTTAAACTACACAATTGCTATGTCTGCACCCCCTGCATATTTTCATTTGTTTTTTATTTATTTTTTATACATGTTTGATTTCCTTTTATTAAAAATACTAAAACCTCTCTAAAAATCCCATAGAAATTCACATGACATCTTGAAGCATTTAAATAATTTTTCAATATTTTTATTTCTGATTTGATTTCATTTTGCACATTATTTTGCAATTTTCTTTTATTTCTTGTTTCAATTTGATTCCTTCTTGATACTTGATCTTTCTCCAATTATTTTGCATAGCTCTAAAACCATTTTGCATCCAATCTCTTTGCCATGTTTGAACCATATCTGGAAGCATTAAAAAGAATTTTTCTCATATTTTTAAAGTCATTTTAACATGACTTTTGATACTCATCTTTGTGCATTCTTGTGACTTGTTTCAATGTGACTTTGAGCCTCCATTTAGCCTACCTTCTTCTTGAATTTTTGTGTGATCTTTTGAAATGTCTTTAACTTCTGAATTAGGTACTTTATGATTTAATTTAATAATTTTCCTAAGATTATTTCTATTTTTTCCTTGTTGATTGTTATAAGTCACATTTGTGTGCTTTTGTTTGATTTCTAAATTTTGTTTGATTAGGAGGCACTTGTGCCATTGTATTAGGACTTATGTGATCATTTTATAGGTCGTTTCATAAACATTACAGGTCATTCATGTTAGATTATAGGTCACTTGTCTTTTTATTTTGGTTCCTAAATGTTTGTTGCTTATGTGAACTACTTTGACCTAATTGTGTGCATCTTCTTCTATGTGCCTTAACATGTTTTGTGTGCATCTTTGTGACACCATTATTGCATTCTAATATGATTAAGCATATCATACAGTACTGAATTGCATTCATTCTTATTCATGTTCATGTTTCATCCCTCATTCATAACTTGCATTACAAGTATGTCAAATCTTTTGAACTTGAACGTTGTTTGAACTTCTTTTAATCTTGTCTTTTCTTCTTGAATCGTTGCACTCATGTCTTGTATGATACTTCCATGACCTTCATATGCATCCTTTAATGAATCTTAATTCTGACTTTGAGCTATGTTCTTGAATTTGTACATGTTTACATTTCTTATGCACCTAGTTTATATTAGTAGCACATTACTTACATTTATTCAGTTGTTTGGCCACAATTAGCTTTTATTTGATTTCATAAGACATGTATCCATTGGTATGATTCCTTATGTTGTACATAATGACCTTGAGTACATCTCAACCTTTAGAACCTTTCTTCTTTAGTTCTTAACTTTTTTTCTTTCCTTACTTCTCTACTTGTAAGTAGTTTTGCTAACATTTTCAAGGGCTCATGGTAAGTCAAGTGTGTGGGTGTGTACCGACATACAACCTCTTCTCTTATCTCTTTTAAGCTTTCAATGTGTAAGTGTGATAAGCATCTTATGCTTCTTTGCCATTTCATCTCCTTCATCCCTTTGAGTTTTTAACTTAACTTCATTCTTTGAAGTAAGTTAGAACTCACTCTTCTTTCCCTTTCTTTTAGACTTAGGTTTCTAAACCACACTTAACCATTAGGAACATCCAAGTATGATAACATTAGAGTGAGTCTTAGTCTCCCTTTAAACTTTTACCTTTCTTAACCTTTGAGTCTCTTATCTTCTCATCTCAAAACAAAAAGCAAAAAAAAACATTTAATAATGGATTAATGCATATTGCATGTAAGCCTAGAACATGGGAAATGGAAGGAGGGAAGTTTCTCTCCACCTTTCTAGAGTGTTTAACATACGTCCTGTTAGGACGACCATGCGACGTATTCGATCTTATGCAATAAACTTGAATACAATACGTGTTACTATAAAACAAAAACAAACAAACAATTCTCTTCTCATCTCCTTCATTCTATTCTTAAGGACTCGTCAGGTCTGTCCTACCGCAAACAGGTAACGCCTAAGTCTCCATACAGCGAGCTGCAACACCTAACTGCTGGGACGCGCACTCTGACGTTTCCATTAAAAAACACAAACAAAGCAACCCTTGTTGAGTCGAACTACGTTTGCTCTGATTCTTCTTTATCGTCTGATTGAAGATACGTAGGCACGAGATGCGATATCTCGACGAGCAACCTTTCCCCGTAGTCCGTCGAGCTACGTTGACTCTGACTTTCCCATTGCACTGAGGGAGTACGTAGGCCTAGGACAACGATAATGTCCTATCGAGTCACTTCTTTCACCTCTCCCTTCTCCTTTCTACCTTTCACTTCCAGTTCTCCAGTTAGCAGTTCATATCCAGTTTCCTACACCCTTTGATCGAGACAACAAGCGTGGATCCCATCGAGTACGATGGATGCGTGGGGTGCTAATACCTTCCTCTCACGTAACCGACTCCCGAACCCAGTTCTCTTGGTTGCAAGACCGGGCTCTTTCCTTTTCCCCAGGTTTATGCAGTGTTTCCTTTCCCTCTCTTGGGATAAATACACATTGCTGGCGACTCTGTTTCGTGCCACTTTCGCGTTTGTACTTGGATGAAAATCCTGGGAGCGATAGCTGGCGACTCTGCTGGGAATCGAACCCAGAATCTCTGGTTCCCTAAGCGAGTCAATCCTAGCGCTTGTCTGTTTTTCTTTCATTGGGTGTTTACTGTTGTGTTGTATTTGTTGTTTTTACTGTATTTCTATTTACCGTATTATTGCTTTACTGCTTTACTATACATTACTGTATTTACCACATTTACTGCATCACATATCATTATTATACTGTGTTGTGCTGGATTTTTCTGTTTGGTGGGCAGGGTGTTCTGAGAGATAAGCCCACTACCTAGGCTTGAGTATACACATAGGTATTAGAGTAGATAGTCATGACGCTTGCTTGGTGGTGACCACGTATTGTTATTCATGAGACCCACAACCAGATGAGGTTCTATAAGGAACTATCTGCTACTGATGCGTCCGCAAGCGCATGGATTTATCGAAGTAATATAAAAGATTGTCGAACCACAGAGACCAATATCAACCTATCGTTATCTATTGTCGCTTTGTAAAGCTAAGGCTAATGATATTTGGTAAAAGGGAAACTAGAACTAAAACTAAAATAGAACTAAGGAAAATATAATAAAAGAACGAGGCCGGGATATGGTTTCCGCGCTCCTAAGGACTCGTAGAATGAGGTGCTAATTACGACTATACTCCTATTCCGTAGAATATACCAACTTAAAGACTCTGTCTCACGCTCTCGCGGTCTTAACTAAAATCATACTTCCTAATCCCAAGATTTTGCTCTCGCTCGCCCGGTAACTAGGAAACACTCTTTGAAAGCCAGCAGTATCCTAACCAACATCTAAAGCACTCTCGCTGTATTTAGATATGATGCCTAACTTCTACTATCCGGTTCACTCCTCACGCTCTCGCGGATCTCGGCTTAAACCTTAATATGCTTCTCACTCTCATGACAAAGCAATGTTAAATAATCTCTCACTCTCGTGACAAGGCTACTTAAATTATAGTTAGAAGTTAAAACCAAAATAGACTTTTAATCATAAGTTCGTACCTATTATTTTCTACCGAGTCCCGTTGGTAACGACGGTCCTCATACGCCGGACTCAAGACAATTTAGCAAGACATAGAATTTAAAACCGAAAAACATAAACATAAACATAAACGGAAATGCAGTAAAGCAAACATGGTAATAAAATAATAGAATTCTAATATTAATTGCAAATGTCGAAACCTGATACAAAAGATATTCTTCAAGCAACCCCCTCCACAAATGTCGGCAGGATTGAAGCTTTCGGAATTGCGAAATATCGAGTTCTGAGTTTGTAAACAAATAAAACTAAGCTACTGTAACAGTTCCCTAATGTTGGAAACTACTACTTGCAGGGTAATGGAATTGAAAATAAAGGAAACAAAGAAAACAACGAAGAACGAAAACAGAAGCTGAGGTTTAATTTTGGCATAGCTTTGGTACGGCAATAACCGCCCAAAGCACCCCCTCTCCTTACAATGACTGCTCCTATTTATATTTGTCGATTCCGTCGGTTGGAGCCCAAGTTGGATCATACGTGACCCACTGATTTGAGGAATAATTTGTAGACTCGGTCATCCTTGCAGTTGAGTTGAGAGTGAGGAAAAATAGGGAAAATGGAAGACTGCGTACTTCCCACGTTCTGCGTTTTAATAAGATGTGTGGATGACGGTCGTGATGTGTTGTTACGGTCGTGATACTTGAAAAAGGGCCATTACGGTCGTGGCATAGGTGTTACGGTCATGGCCTGGTAAAAAGGTGCGTGACGGTCGTAATGGAGGTGTGACGACCGTCACACCCACAAAATTCCTTCTTCTGCATTTTCCTGTCGTTTCTGTTCTGGTTTTCCAGATTTTGGTGCCATGACGGTCGTAACAGGGGTGTGACGATCGTAACACCCACAATTTCCAGATTCAGGTTGCAGATCTCAGTCTTAGCTTTTCGGCGCTTCAAACGGGGCGTCATTTCGATTTACGGTTCAAAAGTTATGGCCATTTTCGTCAGACAACTCCTTGTATGCAAATTGTTCCATTTCTTCTGTTTTTCGCCCGATTTGCTTCCTTTCTTCGCATACGACTTTTAAATGGTTGAATACCTGGAAATAAACAAAATAAACAAAATACCAACGTAATATGGTGCAGATACCAATCAAAACGACTAGAAAATATGCATTAATCAAGTCAAATAAACGATGTATTTTCACGTCATCAAACTCTCCCACACTTGAACCTTTGCTTGTCCTCAAGCAATAAACCAATTCAACAAAAACAAGGTAAGCGCAATTTGAAACACAGACACACTGAACTCTAATTGTATGCGGCTACTAGGCTATGTCAAATCAATTTGGACAAATCAAGACCAAGGATACCGTAATGACACAATTTTCAAAAACTCCATCATTATGCAGACCAATCCGAATCATGCCATTATAACTCAACCTATGTCTCTTTCTCTCTTTCACTCCTTTTCGTCCGAGCGCAATCAAATTAAGCCCGTTATCCTTGCTCGTACATGGTAAGTTAACCTGTTATTGTCTAATGATCTCGTCTTTTCTTTCTTTTTCATTTCTTTTCTTTTTCTTAATTCATCGAATTTAAAGAGTCTGCTCCGTTAGGCTAAGTGGTCGGGTAAGGGCCACCTAACTTAAAAGGAACTTATCCTATCATCTGCTTTTCTAATTCAATCATTTTTCTATCATGTTTAGAGATCATACACATATTTGCATTGGTTACTTACTTAGTTTGTGCATAGGATGGTGCCGACTGCTAATAAAAACTACTTAGAAGCCACTTTCGAAAACTTGGAGACTAAGGTTTCGGCATAATGTCTACTCAAATCGATATTACATAACGAGGGGGTTTAGGGTGTCAAAACAGTATCCGTGTTATTTAAATGTCCTCAAGTTTCTCTAACAAGCCTAAAGCGACAACCTATATACTTTCAGAGTGTGTGCCATGCATCGAAAAAAAATATATATATATTGATGGAAATTTTTTAAAATTTCGGGGAGATTTGATAACAACTGAAAAACATCTTGAAATAAACAAAAAATAGTGAATATGCTAGAAGACAGTAAAATGAAAACGGTAAAATTCCTCCCCCACACTTAAACCAAACATTGTCCTCAATGTTTTGATAAAAGGTGGAAGAGGAGAGATAGAACCTGTATGGATGCCATTGTTTGCTACCACGGCCAAATTTGCTCTGATTCTTCCCTTGTTGTCCCTGTCTTTGCTGACCACTTCTACTTCGGCGTCTTATACTACGTGATATCTGAATTTGCTAAAACTTCATTTTACTGAAGCGCTCATCATACTACCTATTTTCGGAAGAAGTACCTGCAAAAATTGTTAGAAAAATACGGTGCGGTGTGTACAGGTGGAACCATATAGTGCAAAGAACAAAGAGGAGATGAGTTACGAATGGGAGAGACATGCCATCTCCTATCATACTCATCATCGGTGTCACCACCAGCGGAGACATTCGTAGGAATGTCCGTGGGCACCAACTCATCTTAAGGGATTGTCATCTAGAGATCTTTCGCCTAAAAGTAGCTGAGACGTGACAAACAATACATTTCTTTATTTTCTGCAAACAAAAACAATAACAGGAAAATATTAAATTAAAACTCGGGGGTTACCACCCACGCGAAGTTTTGTTTAACGTCGATAGCTCGACGGTTATGAGTGTTGCTCTTCGGTTTCCATGGCCATTTATCAAGCCATCTCACATATCCCTCACCTTTCCTTTTCTTCCTTCTGTGGGGTGGTTCATTCTTTTGAACTTGTGGTGGTGGTTCTGGATCTATGCTAAGTATTAGCTTTTCAAGTTTAGGCTTAGTTATTTCGTCCATCACCTTAAAGTGAAACCTTACCCTCTTTACACTAATGATTTCCTTAGTTTGGTCTTCAAATTTTCTCTTTTTATGCCAGACCTCAGACAATGGTGCATGGATAATTTTCCATACATGCACATTGTAGCGAGCGATTTTGGATGCGGTTCTTAAGCGCTGGTCGCTCTCTGCGGTTTGAGCTTAAAACTACAGGCCGATTCATTTTTTATCCTATTGTGAGCTGAATAAGGAAGGGAAATAGATGTCTCCAATTAACCCTGCTTGCATACTGAGTTTAAACAGCGGTCTGTTAGGTTACGGATGCTATCAATGTGGGGGGCCTTTGTACTGGTTATTTGTATTTTCGCCAATACGGTTTCTTTCTTTCTAGGGCCTAATGTTTCTGGCGGGGAATAAGGATTAGGATATTAGGACTGGTGCTTTTGAATTACTGCTTTTGATTGACGAAGATATGGGATTCGGGTTTTTTGTTGATTGCGCTCGCTAAGATCTTTTCTTTCGATCTTATGCCTACGTATTCCTGTTTACCAAAATAGGGAAATCAGAGCGTTCGTAGTTCCTCCTATTCTATGGGAGGAAATTGGTTTTTTTTTGGTGTCTTGTTCAAAGCCCAAGACATGAAGCGAAAGGTAGTTTGTATCTTGTTCAAAGCCCAAGATGTGAAGCTGAAAGGTCTATTTGTGTCTTGTTCAAAGCCCAAGACGTGAAGCTGAAAGACCTCGACTTTAGAGAGAATTTGTCATCTCTAAAGAGGGGGAAGGAGAATTACTTTAACTGGGATACGCGGATCCGAGCAATGCCATAATTTCCGAAGAAAGGGTTTTAACCTGAAGGAGAAGACTTTAACTCAGTGTAGAGCAATGCCATCTTTCCTTAGGAATTTCTCATGCTAAAAGAGGGACAGTGGCATGGATGTAGATGATCCAAAGGCTTGCCGCTTACAGCGATTAGATGAAGGGAAAGAAGTTGTTGATGTTTGCGTACTGTGAACGAGACACAGTTTTGATGCTAAAAGGTCGATTGGATCAACCAGTGGTTTTCTTATACAAAGCCTAAGAGGAGGCTAATTTCCGCTAGGAAAATCATTATACAAAGCCTAAGAGGAGGCTATTTTGTGTCTCGTACAAAGCCCGAGAGAGAGGCTAAAAGTTTTTGACCCAGTGGGGCATATCGTTATACAAAGCCTAAGAGGAGGCTAGCAAAGAGTTGACTCAGTTGGAGAATCTTTTATACTCAGTAAGAGAGTGTTTTTGTATCTCGTACAAAGCCCGAGAGAGAGGCGAAAAGGTTGTTTTGACTCCACTGGGGAGAATTTTGGTATCTCGTACGAAGCCCGAGATGGAGGCTATTGTAACTGTTTCAGTTGATTGACAGATCCAATATACTGATTTAAAAGAGAAAATCAGTTCTTATATGAGTAACACTGTACACAGGGATTTAATTTGAGCATCAGGGATATTTCCTTCTCTTTGAGGAAACGGGAAATCCAAAGGGTATTGAGACTATCCGAGTTTGCGGGTTTCCTTCCTATTTAACGAAGGGTGCTTGAGAATGTCTTTGAGACTCAAGGAAGTTAGACTGTTCGTGTCTAGAGTTTTATCTTTTGTACTATGCTTCGAGAAACAGTAGTAGACTCTATGAAAGGACTGTTCTATGAGGATGACTAGGTTCTGTTCCTATACCTCTAGGAGGTCGTCGGGACAATTTGTACGAAGCCCAAGAGGAGGCTGGAAACTTTTAAGAAGCCGACGGGTCCTTGTACGAAGCCCAAGAGGAGGCTATCATTCCCGAAGGAAGAGATCATTATACGAAGCCTAGGAGGAGGCTGTGAATACTTCTAAGAAGCCGTAGTGTCCTTGAATAATGCCCAAGAGGAGGCCGATGCTTTTAAGAAGCCCGTGGGTCTATCATCTCCTTTCCATTAGGAGAGATAACTCTTTTAAAGATGAAAACCACTGGTAAACGTGCGAGGTTTACTATCCAGCGACTTTTAACTTTTAAAGAGGGTTCCTTAGTTAAGGTCCAAGATTATGACCGTAGTGGGTACCCAAACCCCGAGACATTCAAGGCAAGCTATCCACAAGGAATATATCAAGTCAGGAAAGTTCGAGAATTGGGAAGAAACTCAAAGATGCCATTCACGGAGAATACATTCATCTTGGGGAGTAGAGCTTCTTGACGATTCCTAAGGAGGACAGCCGAAGAGAAGACTGTATCTGGTGCTCCTATTGGGGATCTAGGCGTCTATTTCTACGAATAAATGAAACGGCGTCACCTAGTTCTAGACGTAGTAGCCGGGGAAACTCGAAATATCTATACTATTATTACACAATAGATATGAGTTTATGAAAGGAGACTTACAGTGAGCAGCCCCACAATACAGTTTATAATATGAAAGCAGTAAATGAAAGCGATAACCACTTACTCGGTTGTAGTGCTTCCATGCTGTTTGGTTAGTTGTTCAACAAAGAAAGATTAAAAACAACAGTATATTCAAAATCAAAGGAGAAAGTGCTTTGAAAAAGAAAGATGTGGGGCTTACAGCTCAAGGAGAGGCCCAGGGTTTTATCAGTGAGCGCACTGTTTGACTTTGTACAGAGGGACTTATACAAGTGACTGAGGCCCAAAATGGTTTTCTGTACAAAGGGATGGGTCTTACACTCTCTCAAGAGGCCCAAAAAAGGTTTAAAGAAAAGAGTGGGGCTTATAACACGAGGGTAGGCCCAAATGATTTTTCGTCTAAAAATGGCGATCGCGCCGAGATTTTCTTTTAACGCAGAGGGACTTATACAATAAGTGAGGCCCAAAATGTTTTGGTTAAAAGGGGGATTGGGTCTTACACTCTAATAGAGGCCCAAAGTGTTTTAAAGAAAAAGAAATGGGTCTTACTACTCGAGGGTAGGCCCAGATGATTTTTATTTTTAAACGGGCGACGATCGCGCCGTTTACTTGTACAGAGGGACTTATACAATGAGTGAGGCCCAAAAAGTTTTTGTACAAGGAGGGATGGGTCTTACACTCTCTCAAGAGGCCCAAAAAGTTTTGAGATGAATAAATGGGTCTTACTACTCGAGGGTAGGCCCAGATGATTTTTGAAAAGGCGACGATCGCGCCGTTTGTTTTTTGACGGTATCAGGACTTATACAATAAGTACGGCCCAAAAATGATTTGGTCAAAAAAAGGATTGGGTCTTACACTCTAATAGAGGCCCAAAGTGTTTTGAAAATGATTTATGAGGGTTGAATTAATCCAAAACCCTAATTTGTTTTCAAAATGTATTTAATTGAATAAAAATTCAATTAAAATGATCAAAAATTGTTTAACACATGGAAAACAAATTGTGACCTTGGATTAATGTTTCAAAAATTAAGTATTGACCTACAAAATAATTAGAAAGCATTAAAAGTTGCAAAATCAATGTAGAAAAAATATTTAAAATGTCAAAAACAATTAAAATATTAATTCTTTGCAAAAATATCAATTATATGAAATAAATAATATTTTTGGTATTTTTTGATAAAATAAAATATTTCAACATTTTTGTGAATTATTAAAAAAAGAATCAACTCAAAATCATTAAAACTCAGAGAGAAATTAATTTTTGAATCAATTAAACAAAATCACAAAATTCAAATATTTGAATTTGAAAAAAAGGCGCCAAGAACAAGCTGAAGAACACGCGCGTGTTCTTGGTTTCTCAGATTTGCGTTTTCTATCAAATCTCCATGAATACGTAATCATATCATGCAATCCACATATCATTATGCTCGTCTCAACCTCACGATCATGTCTATGTACTTTAATTTCATTTAAATTAAACATACAACAAGAAATCACGAAGAAACCTCAAGAACCCTAATTTCTGCATGAAGGCTAGGATTTTTGATACACGATTCAAACAATGCAATTAATTGAGGGAAAACATTCCATGCATGATTATGAACATATGGCCAAATTATTGTGCGAGGAAATATGCATAGATTGAGAGATGACCAAGTATGTGCTTACCTCCAAGTCGTGACAGCAAGTTCAAAGTGATTTTTGATTTGGAGGTGTTACAGATGAGTGGTGATGATCTGAACAGCTTCCCTACACCCTATGGATTGTGTTTGGATGGTTGGACTTGATTGAAATTGGCTGGATCATTTTGTGGTACCTCAGCTGCACCTTGTTTGAAAATTTGAGCAACCAGCTGGTGATTTCATGAAATTGATGTTTCAGAAGTTATGTGAGTGTTTGATCAACTCATATGTGATGTATGTGAGGTGTGTGAGTGATTGGTTTGTGCAGAATTGCTCTCAAACTCAAAACCCGATAGCTACCTTGCTAAGAAAGGCATTTTTGCCAAGAGAAAGAGATTTTGAGGAAAGCATCTGTTAGATGGCTTTGGTGTACTTAAACTGACCATAATTGAGCTCTATTTATAGTAGAGCAAGTTTGTTTTGCAAGGAATAGTGCATGGCAGCTGGTAAGTAGGTTTGGCCAATGTTGTCCAATGAGAATCCAAGTCTCCTCTAGCCATTGACTAGAGGTTAGGGCACAGAGCTTTGGTCCCCTTGGTCTTGGATAAGTCTTGACTAATTTCAGATAAGAATGACTCAGTCCATGCCACCTTGATGGTTCCATTGAATGCCTCATTCCAAATTTGAAGTCTTGTCCCTATTTTGGCCATTCTAGGTTCAACATGCTATTCTTTGTTCCTTGGACCTTGGAGGCTTGGCTCAGTGATTGTCCCCTTTGGATTCAATCCTCTGAGGTGTCCAAGTGGATTGGAGCAATTGAAATTGGATGATTTTGGCAAATCGACCAAATTTGCAAATTCTGCCTTGCCTTGACAGATTTCAGCAAGGCAACTTGGCAATGTTGTATCTCATGGTGTACGTTGAATTTGGCAATGTTCTTGGCCATTTTGGAAAGCTCTTACATTATACAACAACTGTTTGAACAAGTTTGGTTTTGATCTCTTTTGATTCCAAGTGAAAAATCCCCCTACATTTGGCAAAAAGTGAAGGTAAATTCTGACTTAGTGAAAATTTCACTAAGTGTTGGAAAAAGTGACATTTTCACTTTTCAGCCACTTTGATCACTCCATAACTCAAAATCCTTAATGAATTGGAATGACTTGTAGTTGAAGTTTTTGTAGGTGATAATGAGGGCTACAAATCCATCTTTGGATGAGAAAAAATGGCCTTGTGGTTTAGGAGTTATGGTCCTCCAAAGTTGGTACCTTTGCCACTTTATTTTTAACTTAGAAAAATTTCTAAGTTTTATGGTTACCCCTTTTACAAGTTATCTCACTTTTCTTGATTTTTATTGATGAATGATGATTCAAATCATACATTAACATCATTTTAGGGTTAAAAATCCATTTTGGTGAAAAATCTCAAAAAGTCAAAGTTTACTTTTGTGCACAGTTGACTTTTTATCAGATGAATTCCAAACTGTGCAATTCTTCAGGAAATCATGTCCTTGACCTAAATCAAACTTGATGGACATGTTCCATGGGTGTCATAGGGTATATTCAATCATGTATTAGGGTTTGGGAGCATGTCTTGGTCAAAAGTCAAAGTTACAGTTGACTTTTCCCTTAAAACCCAAATTGTGGTGCAGATGAAAATGAGACTTGTTGCTCAAGCTTCTTGGATCAATCCATTGTTCCAAATGGATCAATATGGTGTATTAGAGACCCTCAAATCATCTCTTGAGGTCTTGGCTCATGGTTTGTCCCAAAAGTCAACTTAGGGGTGAATTAGGTCAAGAAACCCTAATTCCTGATTTTTGATGAATGCATCCCCTGAGGCAAAATTGACTTGATGCATGGGTTCATGAGGTTCCATGAAGCATATTAGGTTATGTTTTGGATCATTGCCTTGTGCCCAGATGAAAATTTCCATCTGGAGGCCCTGGTCGACCAAAACCCTAATTTGGTGACACTGTCAATCTTGAGACTTGATCCACCTAGAAGGGAGCATCCTTGTGCTTAATCCTTGAAGTGGGAGTCCTTTTTGATCCATTGTGGATGTTTGAGAGATTAGACAAGTTGAAGATCATGTCATTTCTTGATTGATCCTTTGTCTAAGCACTCAGAGAGGGCTTGAAACCCTAATTTTGATTGTATTGGATGCTCACCCATCTTTGGGGAGACTGATGAAGCATGATGGTTCATCCATATTGTGATGATGATTTTCACAATGATGGGAAATTTAAGTGGTCAAAATTTGGGGTATTACAGATGCCCCTATTTAATCTTCTTGGACCCGAAGGTATGAATGACGAAGGGATTCGGGCATTCGGGGTGCAAGAGGATTAAATATCGGAATATCCAAAATTTTGATGGTGGTTATGAATGGTAGCTTACGCATTCATCTTCTTTAGCTAAGCAATGATGCTTAGAAAAGGTAAACTTCCCCTCGATCCTGGTTTCCTACCAAGGAACTGGTCTCGGTTTCTTTTGTCAATAAACTTTACTGACAAGGGACGCTATTCGTAGCGGCTTTCCTAAAACTTCTCGCCGAATTTTCCTGGGGAGATGCCATTTGAGTGGAAAAAGTTTTGATGTCAGACTTGCTGGGGAACCCATTCGTCTGAATTGTAGAGGTACACAAACTTCTCTGTTTTGGAGACGCCATTTGTCGATTCTACTAGGGAAAGCGAGTCTCTTGAGAGACTGTTTTCGTTTGGGATCTTTCATCATACTTTTCTCGGGATCTTCCCGGAGAAACGCCATATGATGGGGTCCAATTTTGAGGTGCCAATGACCTTCTCATCAGTGGTTTTTCGGAGCAAAACTGGCGTGCTGCCGAATCTCTGATCACGAGGCTTTCTCTGTGGATTTTCCTTAATCTGGGAAAGCAAGGATATCATCTTTAATGGCGAAGAGTGACATCTGTTGAAGGTTCTCTGATCTTTCAGAGGTTCAAGTTATCAAAGTGGCCAAGTGCCGACTCTGATCTAAAGATACACTGGTGGCGAGATTGTGCAGACGCAACACTTCCTGACGAGGAAAGAACTGACAAACTCGATTGAGAAAACTGTTTATCACTAGGGGACAAGACCGGCTAGAGTGATAACGATGCAATATGAAATGTAAATGCAAATAAAAAATGCATGAAATATGTATGTATATGCTGACAAAACTGACACGACATACAGACTAATGGATGAACACAATTGGATACTCGGCCATCGCGGGGCGAAGAAGTACCGTTGATTCAAAATAGCAATTCCACCTTGCTTGGGAGAGATAGTCCCGTTGGGAGCTATGTTGATCGGGCTTAGGAGATGAGAACTCGGTCGAGGATGTCAGACGAAACAAAGTTTCTGACACAGTTGATCCCTTCATTCAGGCATACTGGCTTAGAAGGAGTACTTTGATTCTGCACTTTGAAGTTCGCTTACTTCGGGAGAAGCGATCGATGTTCTTCTGATGTTCAACAGTCAAAAGAAATTGCCATCTTTATTTTAAGAGCAGATAAAGTTTTAACAAGTAAATTCATTTTCGTTTTATTTCAAGAATCGCTGATTAAGTTTAAACAACGTCGTTCTGTAAAGCTAAAACAAGTTAAGAATTACAAACAAAAGCACAAGGGCTCAAATTTTATTGATAAGATGGAGATCAGCTAAACGCGTGATTCCAAAGAGTATATACAAAGTTAGAAAATGGTAATTTACAGGGAAAAGGGCTACGTTGAAACATAACAACCACTATCCTTCTACCAACTTTGAGTTCGGGACATCCTGAGCTTCTGTCGAAGATGACCTTTGACTGGAGATTTCCTCCGATAGATGATGTAACTACTGCTGAGGGACTTGCCTCTGTTGAACATAGTTACTTGCCATTATCCCTAACTTTTGCCTGGATTGTACTATGAGATTTCCAATCCATCGGGATGATTCTTTTTTTTTTCATGTCTCTAACTTTTGCCTGGACCGTCCTTTCGGGTTTTCAATCCACCGAGACGTTTTTTTTTTGTTTAGGCGAAGTATTTCTTGACTACATCAACATTCGTGGGGTAGGCAAATTCCTCTCCGTCCATGGTTGCAAGCCTCAAGGCGCCGCCTGAGAAAGCTTTCGTGACCACATAGGGGCCATCATAATTTGGGGTCCATTTGCCCTGAGAGTCAGTGAGAAATGATTGTATCTTCTTGAGCACGAGGTCTCCTTTTCTGAAAATACGAGGTCGGACCTTTTTGTCGAACACCCTCTTCATTCTCTGTTGATACAACTGACCGTGGCATAGTGCCGTGATTCGCTTCTCTTCGATCAGGTTCAGGTCATCGTGTCGACTTTGACACCATTCAGCTTCGGTGAGCTGAGCTTCCATCAATACTCGGATTGACGGGATCTCTACTTCTATGGGGAGAACTGCCTTCATGCCATATACTAGAGAGAAAGGGGTTGCCCCTGTTGAAGTGCGGACAGATGTACGATAACCGTGAAGAGCAAAGGGTAGCATTTCGTGCCAATCTTTATAGGTTACAACCATCTTTTGAATGATCTTCTTGATGTTCTTGTTAGCCGCTTCTACCGCTCCGTTCATCTTGGGTCGGTAGGGAGATGAGTTATGGTGTTCGATCTTGAACTCTGCGCACAAATCTTTCATCATCTTATTGTTCAAGTTAGATCCATTATCAGTAATGATCTCGCTTGGAACACCATAACGGAAGATGATATTGTTTTTGATAAATCGGACCACCACTTGTCGGGTTACATTGGCGAATGACGCTGCTTCGACCCACTTGGTGAAATAGTCAATGGCTACCAGGATGAACCGATGTCCGTTTGAAGCCTTGGGCTCAATCATGCCAATCATGTCGATTCCCCATATGGAAAAAGGCCACGGGGAAGAAAGAACTTTGAGATGTGATGGCGGTACATGAATTTTGTCGGAGTATATCTGACATTTGTGACACCTCCTCATGTACTTGTAGCAGTCGGATTCCATGGTTAACCAGTAGTACCCTGCTCTTAGGATTTTTCTCGCCATTGTGTGTCCGTTGGCATGAGTGCCAAAGGATCCTTCATGAATTTCTTTCATGAGCACGTCTGCTTCTGGTCTGTCGACGCATCGGAGCAAGACCATGTCAAAATTTCTCTTATAAAGAGTGTCACCGCCCAGGAAGAAGTTTCCAGCCAATCTTCTGAGGGTTTTCCTGTCTTTTCTGAGTGCCCCAGATGGGTACTCTTGTTTCTGAAGGAAGCATTTGATATCGTGATACCAAGGTCTGTCGTCTATGACTGCTTCAATTGTGAAGATGTAAGCGGGCCGTTCAAGGCGCATGATGTCGATCTTAGGTATGTCATTCCATCGACCTACACTAATCATGGAAGAGAGAGTGGCTAATGCATCAGCCATGTGATTCTCATCACGAGGGATGTGATGAAAGTCGACAACCTTCTTGCATAGTCTTTGTAAGGAATCAATCCTGATTGGTATGTGTTCCTATCTCCTTTTATCTGGTTAATAACCAGGGCTGAATCGCCGTATACGTCCAAGTTTTTGATCCTTAAATCAATCGCTTCTTCGAGACCCATAATACATGCTTCGTATTAGGCCTCGTTGTTCGTACATTTGAACGTAAGTCTGGCAGTGAAAGGAATGTGGGAACCCTGAGGGGTAACAATGATTGCCCCAATTCCGTTTCCATAATGATTAACTGCTCCGTCAAAGATGAGTCCCCACTGGGAACCTGGTTCTGGCCCTTCACTGGGTAGCGGTTCATCGCAATCTTTCATTTTTAGATACATGACATCTTCGTCTGGGAAGTCAAACCCAATTGATTCTTGATCGTCAATAGGTTGATGAGCCAAATGATCGGCTAAAATACTTCCTTTAACGGCTTTCCGAGCGTGGTACTCTATGTCATATTCTGATAGTAACATCTGCCAACGGGCAATCCTTCCCGTGAGAGCAGGTTTTTCGAAAACGTACTTGATTGGATCCATTTCGGAGACCAACCAAGTAGTATGACGAATCATGTACTGGCGAAGACGTTTGGCTGCCCAAGCCAAAGCGCAACAAGTTTTCTCAAGCATTGTGTACCGAGTCTCGCAGTCGGTGAATTTCTTGCTTAGATAGTAAATGGCAGACTCTTTCCTTTTAGTTTCGTCTTGTTGGCCAAGTACACATCCCATTGAGTCCTCTAGGACTGTGAGGTAAATGATTAGTGGTCTTCCTTCCACTGGAGGTGATAGAACCAGAGGATTCAACAAATATTCCTTAATACTGTCGAAGGCAGTTTGGCAGTCTTCTGACCAAACGCAATCCTGGTTCTTTTTGAGTAATTTGAAGATCGGCGCGCATGTCGCGGTCATAAGGAATATGAATCTGGAGATGTAGTTCAAACGTCCCAGGAATCCTCTGACTTGTTTTTCAGTTTTCGGAGAAGGCATTTCTTGAATGGCCTTGACCTTGTCAGGATCAACCTCAATCCCTTTCTGGCTGACGATGAACCCTAGTAGTTTCCCTGAACGGACACCAAAGGTGCACTTGTTGGGATTCAAGCGGAGCTTGAATTTTCTTAGACGTTCAAACAATTTTGACAGATGTTCAATGTGCTCATCCTCTGTTCTTGATTTTGCAATCAAATCATCGACATATACCTCGATTTCTTTGTGCATCATGTCATGAAACAGAGTAGTCATGGCCCTTTGATAGGTTGCCCCAGCATTCTTCAAACCGAACGGCATTACCTTGTAACAAAAGGTACCCCATGGGGTAATGAACGAAGTTTTCTCCATATCTTTCGGCGCCATTTTGATCTGGTTATAGCCCGAGAATCCATCCATGAAGGAAAATACTTTGAACCTTGATGTGCTGTCAACCAGCATGTCAATGTGTGGCAAAGGGAAGTCGTCCTTTGGACTTGCCTTGTTCAAATCTCTGTAATCAACACACATTCTGACCCTTCCGTCCTTTTTGGGAACGGGTACGATGTTGGCTAGCCATTGAGGATATTCAGATGTAGCGAGGAAACCCGCGTCGATCTATTTCTGTACATCCTCCTTGATTTTGATGGCCATGTCTGGGTGAGTGCGTCTCAACCTTTGCTTTACTGGCGGACATTCCGATCTCAACGGTAAGTGATGTTCCACGATGCTGGTATCCAACCCTGGCATATCCTGATAGGACCAAGCGAACACATCGGGGAATTCTTTGAGAAGCTTTATCAAACCCTCTCTGGCAGTTGGACTGAGCAATGCTCCGATCCTGATTTCTTTTTTCTCTTTTTCTGAACCCAAGTTTACCGTTTCCAACGGTTCTTTGTGAGGTTCAATGGACCTTTCCTCTTGTCTGAGTAGTCGGGAGATCTCTTCAGGAATTTCGTTGTCATTTTCTTCTTCAGCCTCAAATACCGGGAACTCAAAGTTGGAAGAAGGCATCAGATCGTATGTTTCAACGGGGTATAAAACAAGCAATCTGCATGACGTGATGATTCGTGTTTAAAAGAGATAGAGAAAATGCAAGTGTGTGCAGTGTTTTGATTTTACTGCTTATTTTTATTATTGAATGTTTTTTTAGGATTACCATTTTCTGAAAAAGCAAAAAGAGAAAATAGTAATTAATGCGGAAATTACAGAACGACGTTATTTTATTAATGAACAAGTCGAATCTTGAAACTACAGCCCTATAAAACAAAACTCACTCGCTTTGGGCAAAGAGAAGAGGGAAATTTACAAAAAGCGAGCCCTATCAAAACATCCGTTTCACCTGGGCAGGGTGAAAGGTTAAAGATGACAATTACTTTGACTGATGAACGACCTTCGGAACCTCGACGACAACCCATTGGCGGCGAACTCCTCGGTGAATCACAAAGTCTGGCACCTTCCTTGATTTGTCTTCAGAAATGACGCTGATTTCTGGTGGAGTAGGATCGTTGGAATCTGTCTCCCAAGCAGAGTTGTCATAGGAGGATTCCTTTGTTGTATTTTGCATAGCATTTGTGCTCTCAACTGTATCTCCCCATCCAGTTGACTGGACATCTTCGAGCCTGATACGAGAGCTTTCGGGAGCAGTGTACTTGACCATAAAGTCGTATTTTCCACTAGGTTGTCCCAGAGTGTCCCAAACTTCTTTGGAACTGGAGAAGTCATCCCTCTCGATGACGTTGACCTCAGGAAAAGCATAGTTGATGAATTCTAGTCCTGCAAACGTTGCGAATTCATCTTCATGTTGAGTAGTTTCCGAATGACCTGAATGTTGATCCCATGACATGGTGGGGACACAGGTATTCTGTTCAATGACGCTCAGCTGAGTTTCATTACTCGGCTGACTTTCTTTCCCCAAGTTTCCTGGGTAAGGCCGCCACATTGGCAGGCCATCCATCGGGCCATAGTAATTGCGGTCAAAGTTGTCTTTCATCAGAGTTTCCTCCTCTAATGAATTTGGCGGAGCACGACATCCTTCCGGATCACAATCTCCGTAGATCATTTCGACATCTAATCTTAGTATAAATCTCGGACTTTCTGTAGGAAAGCAAAAAGGCATAGGCACCTCTTCCTGAGACATATAGCCGTCCTTGTTAAAGTAGGACTTCCATTCTTCATCTGTGTCAGAGGGATCTTCCTCATTGATAGCATAAACTGTCTGAGACACTGGGTGAAGAAAACCTCCACTGTGGAAGAAGTTTTGAAGGGGACGAAGACTTTCATCGTTGGCAGCTATCCGGGTACAGGTTGCAGAAAAACCAAGACCCTTCTTTGTTTTATTGTCAATAGGAATGACAAGCTGTCCCCATCCGGTTGTATCGGTACTCTCGACCGCTTTGATATCATCTTTGTATGAAGAAATTGAAGTTCCTTCTTCGGATTGATCGCTCTTGCTCACCGATAGTGCTTGGAACTGAGTTCCAATAACCTCCTCGGGTTCCACACAAGTAGATGATGATAGGTTACTCACAAGCAAGGCTTGTTCCCCACAAACCGTGACAAGTTGATCGTTCTTGACAAACTTTAGCTTTTGGTGGAGGGTTGAAGTGACCGCCCCAGCCTGATGTATCCAAGGTCTTCCTAATAAACAACTGTATGTTGCCCGGATGTCCATGACCTGGAAAGTGATTTGGAAAGCGTGAGGACCAACAGTTATGGGAAGATCAACTTCGCCGATAACTATTTTTCTGGATCCGTCGAATGCTTTGACGACGACCTCACTGACTCTCATCAGAGGGCCCTTGAATGATAATTGCATCAAGGTGGACTTCGGCATAACATTCAGGGCTGACCCTGTGTCTACCAGTACGTTGGCTAAAGCATCGCCCTGGCAGTTAACTGTGATATTGAGCGCCATGTTATGACGGCGACCCTCTTCAGGTAATTCCTCATCACTAAATCCCAAATTATTGCAGGAAGTGATGTTAGAGACAATGCTATCCTGTTCCACAAAGGCTTGCTCCAAGACTTTCTGTAGAGCCTCTCTGTGTGCTTCTGAACTGAGTAACAGTGATAATACTGAGATCTTTGAAGGAGTCTGTAACAGTTGATCAACGATGTTATATTCACTCCTTTGGATGAGCTTTAGCATCTCATCTTTGTCTTTTGAAAAGTTGGGATTACTAGATTGACCGACTGGCGGATTAGGAATTTCTGCCTGAAGTTCCTTTTCTTTGTTAGCTTCCCCAACCCCTCGGTTGAAGATTCTACCACTCCGTGTTACACGACTGACGTCTGCAATATTCACGACGGAGGGTAATGGAATTTCCTTTCCATTCTCAATTGTTGTTGCACCGTATTTGTAAGGGATCGCCTTAGCTGATTCATACGGTAATGGTCCCGGTAGATAGATGACTATGGGAACCTTCTGATTTTTCTGACCGTCATAAGTAACCTCGATCCGTTCCCGGTTGGGAACTCTAGATTCGTCAAGTAGAGGGACGATGGCAAAAACATCCTTGATCTGGTGATGACCAGAGATCGTGACAGCATCCTCAACCTGATCGGCAAGGTAGTTCGGCGACCAAATGATGGATCCTGAACCTGGATATGGACGAATTTCTCCGTGATCGATCTGACCCTGAAGAGCTGCTCTCACAAGGTAACACCCTTGGTTACTTTCCGAACAGACGCTACAACTGTCATAGTTGTGTGGTGGAACCTGGCCATGCCCACTTTGAATGCAATGTAACCTCACTAGGTTACCTTCCATTGATCGGACATCCTGACTTTGACGACGAGTAGGATTCCTGTTATTGATATTAATTTGATGAGTATCTCCGTCCATATAGATTGGCATCCACCAGTGATTTAACAAGTGCTGAAGTGCCTCCTGGACAAAGGTACAACCTCGATCGTTTTCGCAACCTGCTTTACAGTTTTGATAATCGTGTGATATTAAGAACCCGAGTCGGACCTGCTCAGCATGTAACTCTACCAGATTGGTATTCATTACGCGGATGTCAAAGATCTGAACCATGTTGATTTGATAGGAGTTCCTATCATGGTAGTCTTGGATCCATCCAAGATCCATCTGACGCTGGAGGGCCTCTTGTATGAAAGAGCATCCCTGTTTGTTTACCGAGCAAATCAGACAGGAACTGTAATCGTGCCGCGGCAGATTATGATACTGGCTTTGCCTTGAGTGCATCGCCACCAAGTTGACATTCATCACATGGATGTCGTGGTTTTGAATGACGTTAGAATTCGTATAAACCATGTTAACTTCACGAACTCGGGGCTCTTGGATCCATCCGAGATCCATCTGTTCCTGTAGAGCTGATTGCACTACCGAACATCCTTAGTTATCTTTAGAGCAGATATCACACTGGTGATAGTTATGAGGTGGCACATGGCCATATCCACTCTGTCTACAATACATCTTAACCAGATTGGTTTTAAACAAGAGTACATCGTGAATTTGATAGACATTGTTAGTCTCTTTCTCAATCAGATTGACTGCAGCTTTCTCGTGTTGAGGCAGCGGGTTCGTGAGAACATTGGGATTCGTATCTTTGAAATATAAGAGCCCGCTCCTAACAAGCTTTTGCACGTCGGATTTGAAATTGAGACAAGTCTCAATGTTATGCCCTGAACCTCCTTGATGATAAGGGCATGTTTGATCCGCCTTAAACCAGAAAGGCAGATTTTTCAGAACTGAAAGGGGAGACTTAGTCTGAATGTGCCCCTTAGCCAGCAGTAATGGAAACAGCTCTGCGTACGTTACGGGTATAGGACCAAATCTTGGTGGCCGTGTTGTACGGTTGTTGTTATATGGAGGACGAGCCTGCTGAAGAGGTTGTTGTGTCCTTTGTTGGTCAGGTTGGCTCTGCGCAATCTGAGGTTGATACATAGGAACAGGCGCGGGGCCGATAACAGGAGTAACAGCTGCTACTGGCTGATAACGTCGCCTTTGCTTTCCGAGAGAGATATTCCCAATATCTTGCTCTTTTTTCTTAGGGAGAGCACTACCGTATTTTTTAGTACCGCTCGTTGATCCAGTGTCTTTTACCAAACGTCCTTCTCGGACGGCTTCCTCAAGACGTACACCCATGCCGACCATTTCGGTGAAATCACTGGGCGCACTGGCAATCATTCGGTCATAGTAAAATGAGCTTAAGGTCTTTAAGAAGATTTTTGTCATCTCTTTTTCCTCAAGAGGTGGACAAATTTGAGCGGCAATTTCACGCCACCTTTGAGCATACTCCTTAAAGGTTTCCTTGTCCTTTTGCGACATTGATCTGAGTTGATCTCTGTCGGGTGCTATGTCCAAATTGTACTTGTATTGTTGGACGAAGGCAGTACCAAGATCTCTGAATGTACTGATCGTAGTACGGTTTAAACCCATGTACCATTTTAGTGCGGCACCGGTTAAACTATCCTGGAAGTAGTGAATCAGCAGGTCCTGATTCTCCATATGGGCTGACATCCGACGAGCGTACATCACCAGATGGCTTTGAGGGCAAGAGTTACCCTTGTATTTTCAAAGTCGGGCACTTGGAACTTGTGCGGGACTTTTACATTTGGGACCAAGCAGAGGTCTGCGGCGTCCTTTCCAAATAGATCCTGACCGCGAATGGCTTGCAGCTCTTTCTGCATTTCCAAGAACTGCTCCTGGAATTCATCCATTCTGTCAAACATAGTTTCCTTCTTACCATAAGGAGTTTGTGGAATCTGTCCTTCCGGGACAGTGTGCACCACAGGGGGTGGTACCGTGACTACGGCAGTAAGTCTTGGCGCCTCCCGAAGTTTGTAACCTTCAGGAGTCTTGAGTATGCCCCTGGCATCTTCGCTTTCCCGAAGTTTGTAACCTTCAGGCCCAGCGGCTTCTGTTGCGATTCCCTGATCTTCAGTGATCGGCGGAACATATCCTTCCGGGATATAGTTAACAGGCATGCCCCAAGGACGATCTTTCGGCATCTGATACCTAGGATCATACTTTTCTATGATGGGCGTTAAGGTGATCTCTGAGATCACAGTTCTTTGTAGCTGAGCTTCTGCCATGGCTTGCATGTCGTTACGAAGCTTTCTCATATCCTCTCTCAGAGTGTCGATCTCTTCTTTCAACTCTCTGTTTTCTTCCTCAAGATCATCCATCTTTTTCTGACGATTGGGCCGAGTATTGTACGAATGAGACAGTTTGACTCTAGAATCGAGACACAAACGTGAGATTCGTAGGTAAGGAGAATACGCGATGTGAGAATGATGAATGCAATGATTATATTAATTATTTTTAGGTTTAATTAAAATAAACTTCGACAATTAGATTGCAAATATCAAACAGTGGGGAAACCCCTTTTTATTGAATTCCAAAGGATTACAGAAATGGAAATACAGTAGATTACAAAGTGCAGAAACAGAAACCTAAACTAATGGGTCCCGAGTCCTCTTCTTTGACCGGGGCGCTTGGGTCATTGTCGGGTTGTCAGTCCTTTGCCAAGTGAAAGGAGTGAGCAAATTCCTTTGGTCATCTTGATTCTCTACAGCATGCTGCTCCAAAATTTCAATCAGAGCATCTTTCTCTTTTAGTAATTGCTGTATTTGGATACACTCTACGTCGAGGGTGCGGTACTTGTTCTTCCAAGATCTTCTTTCCTTTTGAACTTTGTTAAGAGTAACCTGAAGCTTTTCAGTTTCCGTCATGAAGTACATGACAGATTCCCTTGGTGGAAGAATTCCATAACGAGGATAAGGCATCTTTAGCTTGAGAGCTCTAGTTTGTACCCAATGGAGATAAGGCTCCACCGAGACACAATCCGGTTTTCCCAGAGACTCTCGTCCTTTCTTATGAACATGTTTCCAAGCTTGCACTATTTCCATCTTTAGTGCTCTGTCATTTTCTCCTTCCTTAAAGAAAAGACCTTCCAGATGAACACCCAGTGGGATGTGTCTCATCGGGTATCCAAATTGACGAAGAACCAATATCGGATGATAGTTGATTCCTCCTTTAGTTCCTATGAGGGGTACGCTGGGGAAGTTTCCACAATGGTCAATGATTCTGATTCCCTCATAAATCCTTTTATACCAATCTATATCAGAATTGGTGAGAGACATGATCTTCTGCGACCAACGTAAGACACTCTTGCAATCCCAAAAAGCGGCAGACTTGGGCAAGTGAGAGATAAACCATTTATAAAGCAGAGGTACACAGCATGTGATCTCCCCTCCGCTGTACAAATTTCCCAAGTGTACAGAATGATACGCATCTACGAGCAAAGTCGGCACAGGGTTTCCAATGAGAAAAACCTTAATAGCGTTAATATCGTCGAAGTTATTGATGTTAGGAAACAAAAATAACCCGTAGGTGAGCAAGACAAAGATGCTTTCAAAAGCAGTCCCGTTCCCTATACTAGCGAAGTACAGAGCTTTCTTTGTCAAGAACTGGGCTGGAAAACCTTGGATGCCACCCATAGTAATCATGTGAGTCTTGACCTCAGACTCGTCCAAATGAATTGCTCTTGCAATAGTCTGATTCTTTGGAATTTCTTCCAGTCCAGAAAATGGAGCTCGATCAGTGATATGTAAATCAGTCAGATGAGAATAATCCTCTAGCATTGGTGATAGCTGGTAATCTGGGAATGTGAAACAGTGATAAACCGGATCGTAGAACTGAATGAGGGCATCCATGATTCCCTCAATCACATGGACTCTTAACAGTGGTAGCAAACCACCGTGCTTGGCTCTGAAAGCCTCTGGGTTAACGATCATCCTTGCTAACTTTCTCAAATCCCCCAGTTTTGGAACCTTGAAGGTATACTGGTGAGTTCTCCTTCTACCGAAAGCCATTAGCGTAATCCTTTTCTATGATATTTGCAATCACAGTCTTAGTTTAATTTGAAAAACAGAGAGACTAGAAGAGAAAGTTTTTTTTTTTAATGTTTTAATGTTTTATTAAATGAATGCATGAATGCATCACACAAAAACATAGAAAAAAACATGGGGTCAAAGGATCGTTGTCATGAAGTCAAAGCTCTACCCATCCCCAAAGGTTTATACTAGGCTGATTTTTGTACCTGTACTCATTATCATCATCTCCTCCCAGGAAGGCAGACAACAAGCGGATCGCCAGCGAGTTGTGTGCAATCTTAGAGTAAGTGCCATTCACCGAGAATAGATCACCAGCCTCAAATGAGGGTAGTATCGCGTAACAACTATTTCCGATAGTTTTCGCACTACGAAAAAGGTTGGCTTTTCTTAAGTGTATACTCAATCTCTCCACATACGGCATCATCCCGCATTCCCATTAGCAGAAAAATAAACACGTATAGCAATTAGGAAAAGCAGTATATATATTTGTCCTAATCATCCTAGACTTATAAAGCTATGATTCTTAAGTTCCTGACAGAAATGGGTTCCCTGGCGGAAGCCCCAATCTGTGGTTCTCTTCCTAAGAGATGGACCAGCATAGGTCAATCTTTCTCTTCGGTAGAGTTTCCATTTTCCGTAGAAAACGGGGATGATGCCCTAAGGTAGAAAAGGAGACTCCCCAGCAGAGTTGCCATTTGTGTAAATTTTCACACAAGAGAAGTAGAAAGAAAGGAAACGGCCCCACGGTGGGCGCCACTTTTTCTGTAGCGAGCGATTTTGGATGCGGTTCTTAAGCGCTGGTCGCTCTCTGCGATTTGAGCTTAAAACTACAGGTCGATTCATTTTTTATCCTATTGTGAGCTGAATAAGGAAGGGAAATATATGTCTCCAATTAACCCTGCTTGCATATTGAGTTTAAACAGCGGTCTGTTAGGTTACGGATGCTATCAATGTGGGGGGCCTTTGTACTGGTTATTTGTATTTTCGCCAATACGGTTTCTTTCTTTCTAGGGCTTAATGTTTCTGGCGGGGAATAAGGATTAGGATATTAGGACTGGTGCTTTTGAATTACTGATTTTGATTGACGAAGATATGGGATTTGGGTTTTTTGTTGATTGCGCTCGCTAAGATCTTTTCTTTCGATCTTATGCCTACGTATTCCCGTTTACTGAAACAGGGAAATCAGAGCGTTCGTAGTTCCTCCTATTCTATGGGAGGAAATTGGTTTTTTTTTTTGGTGTCTTGTTCAAAGCCCAAGACATGAAGCGAAAGGTAGTTTGTATCTTGTTCAAAGCCCAAGATGTGAAGCTGAAAGGTCTATTTGTGTCTTGTTCAAAGCCCAAGACGTGAAGCTGAAAGACCTCGACTTTAGAGAGAATTTGTCCTCTCTAAAGAGGGGGAAGGAGAATTACTTTAACTGGGATACGCGGATCCGAGCAATGCCATAATTTCCGAAGAAAGGGTTTTAACCTGAAGGAGAAGACTTTAACTCAGTGTAGAGCAATGCCATCTTTCCTTAGGAATTTCTCATGCTAAAAGAGTGACAATGGCATGGATGTAGATGATCCAGAGGCTTGCCGCTTACAGCGATTAGATGAAGGGAAAGAAGTTGTTGATGTTTGCGTACTGTGAACGAGGCACAGTTTTGATGCTAAAAGGTAGATTGGATCAACCAGTGGTTTTCTTATACAAAGCCTAAGAGGAGGCTAATTTCCGCTAGGAAAATCATTATACAAAGCCTAAGAGGAGGCTATTTTGTGTCTCGTACAAAGCCCGAGAGAGAGGCTAAAAGTTTTTGACCCAGTGGGGCATATCGTTATACAAAGCCTAAGAGGAGGCTAGCAAAGAGTTGACTCAGTTGGAGAATCTTTTATACTCAGTAAGAGAGTGTTTTTGTATCTCGTACAAAGCCCGAGAGAGAGGCGAAAAGGTTGTTTTGACTCCACTGGGGAGAATTTTGGTATCTCGTACGAAGCCCGAGATGGAGGCTATTGTAACTGTTTCAGTTGAGTGACAGATCCAATATACTGATTTAAAAGAGAAAATCAGTTCTTATATGAGTAACACTGTACACAGGGATTTAATTTGAGGATTAGGGATATTTCCTTCTCTTTGAGGAAACGGGAAATCCAAAGGGTATTGAGACTATCCGAGTTTGCGGGTTTCCTTCCTATTTAACGAAGGGTGCTTGAGAATGTCTTTGAGACTCAAGGAAGTTAGACTGTCCGTGTCTAGAGTTTTATCTTTTGTACTATGCTTCGAGAAACAGTAGTAGACTCTATGAAAGGACTGTTCTATGAGGATGACTAGGTTCTGTTCCTATACCTCTAGGAGGTCGTCGGGACAATTTGTACGAAGCCCAAGAGGAGGCTGGAAACTTTTAAGAAGCCGACGGGTCCTTGTACGAAGCCCAAGAGGAGGCTATCATTCCCGAAGGAAGAGATCATTATATGAAGCCTAAGAGGAGGCTGTGAATACTTCTAAGAAGCCGTAGTGTCCTTGAATAATGCCCAAGAGGAGGCCGATGCTTTTAAGAAGCCCGTGGGTCTATCATCTCCTTTCCATTAGGAGAGATAACTCTTTTAAAGATGAAAACCACTGGTAAACGTGTGAGGTTTACTATCCAGCGACTTTTAACTTTTAAAGAGGGTTCCTTAGTTAAGGTCCAAGATTATGACCGTAGTGGGTACCCAAACCCCGAGACATTCAAGGGAAGCTATCCACAAGGAATAGATCAAGTCAGGAAAGTTCAAGAATTGGGAAGAAACTCAAAGATGCCATTCACGGAGAATACATTCATCTTGGGGAGTAGAGCTTCTTGACGATTCCTAAGGAGGACAGCCGAAGAGAAGACTGTATCTGGTGCTCCTATTGGGGATCTAGGCGTCTATTTCTACGAATAAATGAAACGGCGTCACCTAGTTCTAGACGTAGTAGCCGGGGAAACTCGAAATATCTATACTATTATTACACAGTAGATATGAGTTTATGAAAGGAGACTTACAGTGAGCAGCCCCACAATACAGTTTATAATATGAAAGCAGTAAATGAAAGCGATAACCACTTACTCGGTTGTAGTGCTTCCATGCTGTTTGGTTAGTTGTTCAACAAAGAAAGATTAAAAACAACAGTATATTCAAAATCAAAGGAGAAAGTGCTTTGAAAAAGAAAGATTTGGGGCTTACAGCTCAAGGAGAGGCCCAGGGTTTTATCAGTGAGCGCACTGTTTGACTTTGTACAGAGGGACTTATACAAGTGACTGGGGCCCAAAATAGTTTTCTGTACAAAGGGATGGGTCTTACACTCTCTCAAGAGGCCCAAAAAAGGTTTAAAGAAAAGAGTGGGGCTTATAACACGAGGGTAGGCCCAAATGATTTTTCGTCTAAAAATGGCGATCGCGCCGAGGTTTTCTTTTAACGCAGAGGGTCTTATACAATAAGTGAGGCCCAAAATGTTTTGGTTAAAAGGGGGATTGGGTCTTACACTCTAATAGAGGCCCAAAGTGTTTTAAAGAAAAAGAAATGGGTCTTACTACTCGAGGGTAGGCCCAAATGATTTTTATTTTTAAACGGGCGACGATCGCGCCGTTTACTTGTACAGAGGGACTTATACAATGAGTGAGGCCCAAAAAGTTTTGGTACAAGGGGGGATGGGTCTTACACTCTCTCAAGAGGCCCAAAAAGTTTTGAGATGAATAAATGGGTCTTACTACTCGAGGGTAGGCCCAGATGATTTTTGAAAAGGCGACGATCGCGCCGTTTGTTTTTTGACGGTATCGGGACTTATACAATAAGTGCGGCCCAAAAATGATTTGGTCAAAAAAAGGATTGGGTCTTACACTCTAATAGAGGCCAAAGTGTTTTGAAAATGATTTATGAGGGTTGAATTAATCCAAAACCCTAATTTGTTTTCAAAATGTATTTAATTGAATAAAAATTCAATTAAAATGATCAAAAATTGTTTAACACATGGAAAACAAATTGTGACCTTGGATTAATGTTTCAAAAATTAAGTATTGACCTACAAAATAATTAGAAACCATTAAAAGTTCCAAAATCAATGTAGAAAAAATATTTAAAATGTCAAAAACAATTAAAATATTAATTCTTTGCAAAAATATCAATTATATGAAATAAATAATATTTTTGGGATTTTTTGATAAAATAAAATATTTCAACATTTTTGTGAATTATTAAAAAAAGAATCAACTCAAAATCATTAAAACTCAGAGAGAAATTAATTTTTGAATCAATTAAACAAAATCACAAAATTCAAATATTTGAATTTGAAAAAAAGGTGCCAAGAACAAGCTGAAGAACACGCGCGTGTTCTTGGTTTCTCAGATTTGCGTTTTCTATCCAATCTCCATGAATACGTAATCATATCATGCAATCCACATATCATTATGCTCGTCTCAACCTCACGATCATGTCTATGTACTTTAATTTCATTTAAATTAAACATACAACAAGAAATCACGAAGAAACCTCAAGAACCCTAATTTCTGCATGAAGGCTAGGATTTTTGATACACAATTCAAACAATGCAATTAATTGAGGGAAAACATTCCATGCATGATTATGAACATATGGACAAATTATTGTGCGAGGAAATATGCATAGATTGAGAGATGACCAAGTATGTGCTTACCTACAAGTCGTGACAGCAAGTTCAAAGTGATTTTTGATTTGGAGGTGTTACAGATGAGTGGTGATGATCTGAACAGCTTCCCTACACCCTATGGATTGTGTTTGGATGGTTGGACTTGATTGAAATTGGCTGGATCATTTTGTGGTACCTCAGCTGCACCTTGTTTGAAAATTTGAGCAACCAGCTGGTGATTTCATGAAATTGATGTTTCAGAAGTTATGTGAGTGTTTGATCAGCTCATATGTGATGTATGTGAGGTGTGTGAGTGATTGGTTTGTGCAGAATTGCTCTCAAACTCAAAACCCGATAGCTACCTTGCTAAGAAAGGCATTTTTGCCAAGAGAAAGAGATTTTGAGGAAAGCATCTGTTAGATGGCTTTGGTGTACTTAAACTGACCACAATTGAGCTCTATTTATAGTAGAGCAAGTTTGTTTTGCAAGGAATAGTGCATGGCAGCTGGTAAGTAGGTTTGGCCAATGTTGTCCAATGAGAATCCAAGTCTCCTCTAGCCATTGACTAGAGGTTAGGGCACAGAGCTTTGGTCCCCTTGGTCTTGGATAAGTCTTGACTGATTTTAGATGAGAATGGCTCAGTCCATGCCACCTTGATGGTTCCATTGAATGCCTCATTCCAATTTGAAGTCTTGTCCCTATTTTAGCTATTCTAGGTTCAACATGCTATTCTTTGTTCCTTGGACCTTGGAGGCTTGGCTCAGTGATTGTCCCCTTTGGATTCAATCCTCTGAGGTGTCCAAGTGGATTGGAGCAATTGAAATTGGCTGATTTTGGTAAATCGACCAAAGTTGCAAATTCTGCCTTGCCTTGACAGATTTCAGCAAGGCAACTTGGCAATGTTGTATCTCATGGTGTAGGTTGAATTTGGCAATGTTCTTGGCCATTTTGGAAAGCTACTACATGATACAACAACTGTTTGAACAAGTTTGGTTTTGATCTCTTTTGATTCCAAGTGAAAAATCCCCCTACATTTGGCAAAAAGTGAAGGCAAATTCTGACTTAGTGAAAATTTCACTAAGTGTTGGAAAAAGTGACATTTTCACTTTTCAGCCACTTTGATCACTCCATAACTCAAAATCCTTAATGAATTGGAATGACTTGTAGTTGAAGTTTTTGTAGGTGATAATGAGGGCTACAAATCCATCTTTGGATGAGAAAAAATGGCCTTGTGGTTTAGGAGTTATGGTCCTCCAAAGTTGGTATCTTTGCCACTTTATTTTTAACTTAGAAAAATTTCTAAGTTTTATGGTTACCCCTTTTACAAGTTATCTCACTTTTCTTGATTTTTCTTGATGAATGATGATTCAAATCATACATTAACATCATTTTAGGGTTAAAAATCCATTTTGGTGAAAAATCTCAAAAAGTCAAAGTTGACTTTTGTGCACAGTTGACTTTTTATCAGATGAATTCCAAATTGTGCAATTCTTCAGGAAATCATGTCCTTGACCTAAATCAAACTTGATGGACATGTTCCATGGGTGTCATAGGGTATATTCAATCATGTATTAGGGTTTGGGAGCATGTCTTGGTCAAAAGTCAAAGTTACAGTTGACTTTTCCCTTAAAACCCTAATTGTGGTGCAGATGAAAATGAGACTTGTTGCTCAAGCTTCTTGGATCAATCCATTGTTCCAAATGGATCACTATGGTGTATTAGAGACCCTCAAATCATCTCTTGAGGTCTTGGCTCATGGTTTGTCCCAAAAGTCAACTTAGGGGTGAATTAGGTCAAGAAACCCTAATTCCTGATTTTTGATGAATGCATCCCCTAAGGAAAAATTGACTTGATGCATGGGTTCATGAGGTTCCATGAAGCATATTAGGTTATGTTTTGGATCATTGCCTTGTGCCCAGATGAAAATTTCCATCTGGAGGCCCTGGTCGACCAAAACCCTAATTTGGTGACACTGTCGATCTTGAGACTTGATCCACCTAGAAGGGAGCAGCCTTGTGCTTAATCCTTGAAGTGGGAGTCCTTTTTGATCCATTGTGGATGTTTGAGAGATTAGACAAGTTGAAGATCATGTCATTTCTTGATGGATCCTTTGTCTAAGCACTCAGAGAGGGCTTGAAACCCTAATTTTGATTGTATTGGATGCTCACCCATCTTTGGGGAGACTGATGAAGCATGATGGTTCATCCATATTGTGATGATGATTTTCACAATGATGGAAAATCTAAGTGGTCAAAATTTGGGGTATTACACACATACGTTTTGGAGTCTGCAAACTTATACGGGAAAGGATACGGTGGGGTATATGGAGGGTGGTCAACAATTCGTGCTTCATTCTCTAACACTTTGACAACCTCGTTTTTGTATGGTGTTGGTGGATTTGTCTCAATCTCAACTCTTTCCTCACCATAACTCTTATCAACCTCATTATCACTCTCCTCAGGATTTTCGAGTTGTTCTTCACTACTGGCTGTTATAGCATACACATTCTCCTCAAGGGAGGGACCTATAGGTGTCAGTGCAAGTAGTAAGGTTTGGGTCTCCAATGCCTCAGTGTGAGTCACGAGGTACTCGACCATCGTGTTCAGCCGCCTAAGGGTTTCATGATTATCGATATGTTGTCTTTTAAGTTTTTCATTCTGGATAGTTTGTGCGTCCACAAAGTGCTCCATCATAGATTCTATTCTAGCATTGGTCGATGTTTCAATGAAATCCTCCATTAATGTTTCGAGGTTGGACTGAACGGATTCTTCCGGTTCTTCAAAATATTGAGAGTGGTAATTTGGGCGAAAATGAGATAGTGCCGCGTGGAAATCTTCCATTAGTATTTCGATATTGGAATTGTACGATTCTTGGGGTTCCTCGAAATATTGGGAATGGTAATCATCGGGAAGATTTGGGTACGATTCCTCAAAATTTTGGAAGTGATAGTTATAGAGGTTATTTGGGTGAGAATGGGTGAACGAAGGATTGAAATTCTCCATATGTATTTCGAGGTTGGGATTATGGTATCCTTGAGATTCCTCAAAATACTGAGAATGGGGAATGTAGAAAGAGTTTGGGTGGAGCATAGTTATAGGGATAAGAACGCCTTGGTCTATACGGTGCAACAACAGAATAACAATATTGACTGTTGGTCCCCGGCAACGGCGCCAAAAACTTGATGCGTCCGCAAGCGCACGGATTTATCAAAGTAATATAAAAGATTGTCGAACCGCAGAGACCAATATCAACCTATCGTTATCTATCGTCGCTTTGTAAAGCTAAGGCTAATGATATTTGGTAAAAGGGAAACTAGAACTAAAACTAAAATAGAACTAAGGAAAATATAATAAAAGAACGAGGCCGGGATATGGTTTCCGCGCTCCTAAGGACTCGTAGAATGAGGTGCTAATTACGACTATACTCCTATTCCGTAGAATATACCAACTTAAAGACTCTGTCTCACGCTCTCGCGGTCTTAACTAAAATCATACTTCCTAATCCCAAGATTTTGCTCTCGCTCGCCCGGTAACTAGGAAACACTCTTTGAAAGCCAGCAGTATCCTAACCAACATCTAAAGCGCTCTCGCTGTATTTAGATATGATGCCTAACTTCTACTATCCGGTTCACTCCTCACGCTCTCGCGGATCTCGGCTTAAACCTTAATATGCTTCTCACTCTCATGACAAAGCAATGTTAAATAATCTCTCACTCTCGTGACAAGGCTACTTAAATTATAGTTAGAAGTTAAAACCAAAATAGACTTTTAATCATAAGTTCGTACCTATTATTTTCTACCGAGTCCCGTCGGTAACGACGGTCCTCATACGCCGGACTCAAGACAATTTAGCAAGACATAGAATTTAAAACCGAAAAACATAAACATAAACATAAACGGGAATACAGTAAAGCAAACATGGTAATAAAATAATAGAATTCTAATATTAATTGCAAATGTCAAAACCTGATACAAAATCTATTCTTCAAGCAACCCCCTCCACAAATGTCGGCAGGATTGAAGCTTTCGGAATTGCGAAATATCGAGTTCTGAGTTTGTAAACAAATAAAACTAAGCTACTGTAACAGTTCCCTAATGTTGGAAACTACTACTTGCAGGGTAATGGAATTTAAAATAATGGAAACAAAGAAAACAACGAAGAACGAAAACAGAAGTTGAGGTTTAATTTTTGCAGAGCTTCGGTACGGCAATAACCGCCCAAAGCACCCCCCCTCTCCTTAAAATGACTGCTCCTATTTATATTTGTCGATTCCGTCGGTTGGAGCCCAAGTTGGATCATACGTGACCCACTAATTTGAGGAATAATCTGTAGACTCGGTCATCCTTGCAGTTGAGTTGAGAGTGAGGAAAAATAGGGAAAATGGAAGACTGCGTACTTCCCACGTTCTGCGTTTTAATAAGATGTGTACATGACGGTCGTGATGTGTTGTTACGGTCGTGATACTTGAAAAAGGGCCATTACGGTCGTGGCATAGGTGTTACGGTCATGGCCTGGTAAAAAGGCGCGTGACGGTCGTAATGGAGGTGTGACGACCGTCACACCCACAAAATTCCTTCTTCTGCATTTTCCTGTCGTTTCTGTTCTGGTTTTCCAGATTTTGATGCCATGACGGTCGTAACAGGGGTTTGACGATCGTAACACCCATAATTTCCAGATTCAGGTTGCAGATCTCAGTCTTAGCTTTTTGGCGCTTCAAACGGGGCGTCATTTCGATTTACGGTTCAAAAGTTATGGCCATTTTCGTCAGACAACTCCTTGTATGCAAATTGTTCCATTTCTTCTGTTTTTCACCCGATTTGCTTCCTTTCTTCGCATACGACTTTTAAATGGTTGAATACCTGGAAATAAACAAAATAAACAAAATACCAACGTAATATGGTGTAGATACCAATCAAAACGACTAGAAAATATGCATTAATCAAGTCAAATAAACGATGTATTTTCATGTCATCAGCTACTGTATGTTATACAGGCCAGTAGTTATTCTCTTGAGGAACTGTCGACTCTGGTGACCATTCCCGAGGACTCAGTTGCGGCACTCCTCCCGAGATGTGATAATGGCAGACTGGAAATGGCAAACCCATTACACATTCTCGATCCGAGGACCCAATGCTGGGAACTTGCTATAGGATATCCTTTTTGAAAGAGAATTAGTGGAGGCACTCCTCGTTTGGTGATAGTACTGTACCCCGAGGGATGAATGTACTATTGCTTCTCGACCTCAGTGCCAGAAGCTGAGGACCTTTCGTTTTGGAGAATCAGTTGAGGCCTCCTCGATTGATGATGATGCCAAACCAGAAATGGTGAACGTATCATCATTTCTCGACCTGAGAGCCCGGGATATTGAGGATCCTAGTACTCACATGTGAGAGGGGCGGGTTGTTTACAGGTTTGCAGGTAACCATAACCTCCTACATACCCGGTTTTCTGTTGTCATTACACAAAAGGAGTATTCATCCTATTGTATTCAGATGGTTCCTATATATGGTTCTATATTGTTCTCAGAGCTACACTGACACCGTTCATAGTCCAGCACATACACTTGGTACCTTGATACTGTGCCCTTTGCATTGCATTTACATATCCCGACATACATGTTTACTCATTTCCAGGTGCATATTTTACCCTCGATTCCAGTCACCAGGTTCTCACAAGGATGAATAATAAATACAAGAAGAATATCATCAGTTACAAATTCCTCACGCCTACTCTAGGCCCTATTATTGTCCTGAAAGGAATGGCGAACCCTGAGGTGTTGGAAGGTTTCAAAGAGAAGTATGAGTGGATTTTATCTTTCGTTTGCAATGTCAGTGATTACGAATACATGGGCCTCCATACTTTGATGCAGTTCTACGATCCTCCGCTGAGGTGTTTTGTATTTCCAGATTATTTGTTGGTACCTACTTTGGAGGAGTATTCCAACATGCTAGGGATTGCTGTCAAGGAGGAGCCTCCTTTCTTTGGGTCTATGGGTGATTTGGATTTTGGAAAAGTGGCTGGTGCTCTTTATTTGAGCAAGTCAGAGTTAGAAGCCATTATCTCTAACAAAGGAAAGCTTCGTGGTTATAAGCTGGGGTATCTAGTAAAGAAGGCTTAGGAGGCAGCGAAAGGCGGGAAATGGGTTGTTTTTAATGCATTGCTAGCCCTTTGTGTATATGGTATTGTATTGTTCCCCAACGAGCCTGATTTTGTTGATACGGATGCTATTAGGATATTCATGATGAAAAATCCGGTGCCAACACTATTGGGAGATCTGCATTACGCCTTATACAACAGAAACGAAAAGAAAAGAGGAGGGGTAGTTCGTTGCTGTGCACCTTTGTTCTATAAGTGGTTTTCCAGTTGTTTACCGCAATCAGGGGCTTTTGTGGATTCTAAAGGTTCTCTGGAATGGATTCAGCGCTTAATGGGACTAGTTTCCAAGGACATCGTATGGATAGATCATGGGCTAATCGGCAAGAACATTATCCATAGCTGTGGTGAGTTCCTTAATGTTACACTGATAGGAAGAAAGGGGGGAATCAACTACAATCCTTCTTTGGCCATCAGGAAATTTGGGTACTCTCCGACGGATATGCCCATTAAGAGAGATGTAGAGGAGTCCCTGTATTTCCACACAACAGATGGTTTAGAAACAGCACAAGAAGCCTCTGAAAGTTGGGCCAGTGTGCTTGAAGAAAGGGAAAGTCGCTCTAGGCAAACCCAATAATCGGGCTTATCCAACATATGAAGAATGGGTGAAGAAGAGAGTTGAAGATTTTCACTTGCCTTTTGATAGGGTACCTCTTCTGTATCCTGAGAATGAAGGAAGCACTGCCACTATGGAAGAATTCGACAAGTTGCAAGCCTTGGTGAAAGAGCTTCGGGTGGAGAATTCCGATTAGAGTAGTCTTCTGCAAAAGGCTCTAAATGCCAACAAAGAGTTGGAGCATAAAGCCCAAGATGCTGGAAAAATCTTAGCTGCAAGAGAAAAAGATTTTGCCGAAAGAGCTCAACATTTCCAGAAAATCAGTAAGGGTGCCGATGCTGCCACTCAAGCTCATAAGAAGACCAAACAGGCCTTAGCCCAAACTAAGGACACGCTAGCCAAATTTTAGCAAGCCTGGGATGAGGTTAGAAGCGAAAACTCAGAGTTGCGGGAACAACTGAAGATCAAGGATGACGATCTCAAAAAGGCACACGAACAATGGAGGAAGTATCGGGAGAACCTTGGCAAAAGTCAAGAGCAATTGGAAAGCACCAGATAGGAGCTAAAGACTTCCAAGAAGGAGCTTGAAGAGGCTATGGAAGATATGGGGAAACTCAAGATGCAAGTCGGCGTGAAAAGGCATAAAGGGGTCTGTGATGATGAAGCTCTCCTGATGCATATGGGTTCGCTGACTGAAGCTCTGGCAAAAAGAGATGTTCTGATTAAGGAGTTAATCAAAAGACCAAATCATTAATGTACTCGCATACTCTTCGAGGAAGTCAAGTATTCAAGTGAAAAGTTGAAGGACTTGGAGTTGTCAGATTGACAGTTTTTCTCTCATTCTCTTGATGTAGTTTTGTTGATGGATATCATCAGGCTTGTTGATAAATCCATTATTTTGATGTATGATGTTTGAACTCGTTGTTGAACGTTGTGCGTATGTTTGGTTTCTTTTGTAATTGAAGCAAGCAGTTTATTCAGAAATATTCCTTTGGTAGTTATCTGTACACATGCACATAATCACGGCACGTCTCTTCATATCACGATTGCTGATCTTTAGATTTCTGTGGTTAAGATTGGAATCAGGGTATAAGGCACCTCGAAAATGATAAACATGGCATTTGCATTGCATTGCATTGCATATCATTTTTGCATGACAAGTACTCGTTTCAGGTCCTCTAACCTTTATTTGGTTTCAGGCACTATAGCTGATAACCACGTCCACCGGTACGCAACTCGTAGAAACCAAGTTAAGATCATGGAGCAGATGCAAACTGAGTTGAACGAGCTGAGGAACAGGATGGACCAGTTCATGACATTAATGACTGGTATGGCCCAAAATCAGGAAAGACTCAGGACAATAGTCGAGCGGCCATAAGTAAAAGTGCAAAATGGCAACGGTAATAACAGAGATACTGGTAATTAGACTGGTGTTAATGCAGGTGTTGACCCTCCTAGAAATACTGGGGTTCGTCATGTTGTGGAAGACAACCAAGATGAGCAGTTCACTCTATTGGATGCTGAAGACGAGAACACTCGCAGATTTGATGAGCTCGCTGAAAAAATAAGGTCTATTGAATCCCAGTACACTCTTGGCTTTGATGTTTCTGACTTGGGATTGGTACCTGGAGTCATAATCCCACATAAGTTAAAGCCACCAACATTTGACAAGTACAATGGCACTACGTGTCCTAAAACTCATCTTCAATCCTATGTGGGGAGGATAACTGCTCATACTGATGATGAGAAATTGTGGATGTACTATTTTCAAGATAGCCTTACTGGGGCATCTCAGGAATGGTATATGAAGTTGAGCAGGACTTTTGTAAGGAGCTGGAAGGAGCTACCTCATTCTTTCGTCAAGCAGTATCAATACGACATGGATATGGCTCCAAACCGTACTCAGCTGCAGAGTATGGCACAAAATGTGAAGGAAAGTTTTAAAGAATATGCTCAAAGATGGCGCTAGTTGGCTACCATGGTTGAACCTCCACTGCAGGACTGAGAGATGGCCGACATGTTTATGGGTACTCTTCAAGGAGTTTATCTTGATAGGTTGGCTGCCTGTCCTTCAACTGGGTTTGCGGACATTGTAATCGCTGGGGAAAGGATTGAAAATTTGTTGAAGCTCGGAAAAATACAAGATGTCAGTGGTGATAGTTCTTCAGGAGTGAGGAAGCCATTTGCTGGGGCTACCAGGAAGAGAGATGGGGAAGCCAGTGCTGTTAATAAGAATAGAGGAAGAGATAGAGGCTATCAGGATTCCTATAATTAGGTTGCTGCTGTCACCATTCCTAGTCCGCAAGTTCAATCACAGCCACAGAAACAGAATGTTCAGCCACAAAATAATCAGCAGCCACGGAGATCATATCAGCAGAGACAAACTGACAGGCGTATAGATCCTCTGCCTTTGACTTACGCCGCTTTGTTACCTCAATTGTTAAAGCTTAATCTGGTGGAGCTTCATACGATGGGCCCGGCTCCTGTTGTATTACCAAAGGGTTATGATGTTAATGCCCGCTGTGAGTTTCATTCTGGGGCTCCAGGTCATACTATTGAAAAGTGTCGGACATTTCAGCATAAGGTACAGGATTTGATTGATGCCAAGGCAATTAACTTCTCACCTCCACCGAATGTGCTTCAGAATCCTATGCCAGATCATAATATGCCAAAGGTCAACGCCATTGAAGATGGGAAAGTTTTGAATTTGGTAACTGATGTGAACAGGGTGAGGACTCCTTTGAGTTTTGTGAAGGCTCGGTTGTTGAAGGGGAAAGTGTTCCATGGTTGTGAAGAAGGTTGTGTTGATTGCGAGAATCAGAGTAATGGTTGTGATAAACTGAGGGCCGGTATTCAAAATTTGATTGATGAAGGTTGTCTCCAGTTTGATCAGCAGGATAAAAAAGACGATGATGTGTCGGTTGTTACCATTTATTTTACGCCAGTTGAAATTCAAGTGCCAGTACCTGCTGCTATCATTGTGCCGGATGTAGTGAGTCTTGTTACTATTACGGTACCAGGACCAGTTCCTTATACTAGTGAGCGGGCTATCCCATGGCACTACGGTGCAGATGTTTACTACCAAGGAGAAAAGCAAGAGGTGTATACTTCAGCTGGGGGTAGTTCTAGTATTAATAATGTTGGAGGTCTAGGTGGCTTCACCAGAAGTGGACGCTTGTCTGCTCCACAGACTTTGAGAACTAATGCTGAAGCTGAGGCAGTAGCCAAAGCCAAGGGTAAATAGGTGGCTACAGAGGATGTTGTTGTTCCTGAATCTGTGCAGAAAGGTACCTTTGAGAAAGAGGTCGAGGAATTCATGAGACTTATCAAAAAGAGTGATTACAAAGTGGTTAATCAGTTGAATCAAACGCCATCAAAGATTTCTATCCTGTCGTTGCTTATGTGTTCTGCAGCCCATCGAGAGGCACTTTTGAAGGTCTTGAATATGGCCTATGTACCTCAAGAGATCACTGTGATCAACTAGAGTCTGTTGTTTCTAATGTCAATGCTAGCCATGGGCTAGGTTTTACAGATTATGATTTGACTACTGAGGGTCGCAATCACAACAGGGCATTACACATCACCCTGGAGTGTAAAGGGGCAGCATTATCTCATGTCATGTGTTGGTAGACACGGGGTCTTCCTTGAACGTGTTACCAAAGAAGGCCTTAATGAAGTTAGACGCTGACGGAATTATTCTGAGACCAAGTGATTTGGTAGTGAGGGCTTTTGATGGTTCGAAACATTCTGTATTCGGAGAGGTAGAGCTCCCAGTAAAGATTGGTCCTCAAGTGTTTAACTGCGTGTTCTACGTGATGGACATTCAACTCGCATATAGTTGCTTGTTAGGCAGACCGTGGATTCATGCCGCTAGGGCAGTGACATCTACGTTGCACCAGAAGTTGAAATATGTGGTTGATGGTCAAGTGGTGACTGTATGTGGAGAGGAAGACATCTTCGTCAGCCAGCTGTTTACCTTTAAGTACGTGGAAATGGATGGAGAGATCCATGAGATGCTGAGTCAAGCATTTGAGGCAGTCAATATTGGTGATTCGTCTTCAAGGGCAGTATCTTCTTAGAGTGAAGAACTGGTGGGTACTTCTATTTCTTCTTACAAACAGGCAGTGTAAGTAGTCAAGGCAGGTAATGCCCAAGGCTGGGGCAAATTGATTGAAGTCTTTGCAAAGGAAGATAAGTTTGGTGTGGGCTATAGTCCGTATCAAGCTGCTGCAACAGAGCGCAAGAGGCTGATTACTTTCTATAGTGGGGGAATCATTAATCCTAATCAGATTTGGGCTGCAAGTGAAGATGACGCCGACAGTGATTGTGATCTCGACAATTGGGTTCGCCCGTGTGTACCGGGTCAAGAGCTTTGCAATTGGTCTGTTGAAGAAATTGTTCAAGTTACTCTTCAAACAGAGTAATTTTTTTTGTTTTTCTCTGTTGCATGTTAAAATCTCGCGCTCTGCCCAAGGCGTGTAGATTCATTTGTGGGGCCTCATAATTGCATTTGCAAGATTTTTTATCATGAATAAAGGACGTTTTATATGCAAATTTTATGTTCCCTGCCTTTCATTTTTATTTTTTGCAGAAAAACAATAAAATGGCAATGTTTTATTTTTGTTTTGTTTCTTTTTTCAAAATGTCTCATTCTAAAATAAAGCATGACCATCAATCATGAAGACTTAATCACCCGGATTTCATTGATAACGATTCTGCTATGGCCAAGTATGACTTTGATAATCCAATCTACCAAGTTGAAGAGGGGGATGAAGAAGACTGTGAACTTCCCGAAGAATTGGCTAGATTGTTGAAACAGGAGGAGAGGGTCATCCAACCTCACCAAGAGACAATTGAGGTTATCAACATTGGTTCCGAGGACGCAAGGAAAAAAATTAAGATTGGAGCCAGCCTACAGGCGGAGGTAAAGAAAGAGCTGATCAGCATGCTGCGGGAATATGTCGACATCTTTGCTTGGTCATATCAAGATATGCCTGGGTTAGATACAGACATCGTTGTGCACAGGTTTCCATTGAAAGAAGGTTGTCCTCCTGTCAAGCAGAAGCTCCAGAGAACTAAACCAGAAATGGCTCTCAAGATCAAAGAGGAGGTACAGAAACAGTTAGATGCGGGATTTCTGGCAGTCACCAATTACCCACCATGGGTTGCGAACATTGTTCCTGTGCCGAAGAAAGACGGTAAGGTCAGAATGTGCGTTGACTACCGGGATCTAAACAGACCAAGTCCAAAAGATGATTTTCCTTTACCTCATATTGATGTACTGGTTGACAACACCGCTCAGTTCTCGGTATTCTCCTTCATGGACGGCTTCTCCGGGTATAATTAGATTAAGATGGCGTCGGAAGACATGGAGAAGACAACGTTCATTACCCCGTGGGGTACCTTCTGTTACAAGGTGATGCCTTTTGGGTTGAAGAACGCCGGGGCAACGTATCAGCGAGCTATGGTAACACTCTTCCATGACTTGATTCATAAAGAGATTGAGTGTTATATAGACGATATGATTGCCAAGTCTCGAACAGAAGAAGAGCATCTGGTCAATCTGCAGAAGTTGTTTGAGAGGTTGAGAAAGTTTCGACTAAGGCTGAATCCGAACAAATTCACTTTCGGAGTGCGGTCCGGTAAATTGCTGGGTTTCATCGTAAGTGAAAAAGGAATTGGGGTTGATCCTGCCAAAATAAAAGCAATACAAGAAATGCCTGTACGAAGAACAGAAAAAGAAGTACGTGGTTTCCTGGGTAGATTGAACTACACTGCACGGTTCATATCTCACCTCACAGCCACTTGTGAACCAATATTTAAGCTGTTAAGAAAAGAACAAGCGGTTCGGTGGAATGACGATTGCCAAAGGGCTTTCGAGAAAATAAAAGAATATTTGCGGGAACCTCCAATTCTCATGCCTCCAGTTCCAGGGAGACCTTTGATCATGTATTTGATTGTGCTTGAAGGATCCATGGGTTGTTTTCTCGGTCAACATGACGATATAGGTAAGAAAGAACATGCCATCTACTACTTGAGCAAAAAATTCAATGATTACGAATCATGATACTTAATGCTTGAGAGGACATGTTGTGCACTTGCATGGGATGCTAAGCGATTGAGACAATATATGCTCAGTCATACAACCTTGTTAATTTCAAATATGGATCCTGTCAAGTACATATTTGAGAAACCAGCATTGACCGGGCGGGTTGCACGTTGGCAGATGGTGCTGACTGAATATGATATCCAATATACTTCTCAAAAAGCCATCAAGGGAAGTATTCTGTCAGATTATCTTGCACAGCAACCAATTGATGACTATCAACCCAAGAAGTTTGATTTCCCTGATGAGGACATCATGTTTCTCAAAGCTAAAGACTGCGAGGAACCACTCCCGGAGGAGGGGCCAGACCCTGAATCCAAATGGAGTTTGATGTTTGATGGGGCCGTCAACATGAATGGATACGGAGTTGGGGAAGTTCTTATCACTCCGAAAGGGTCTCATATACCTTTCACTGCTAGATTAACTTTTGATGTCACCAACAATGAAGCAGAATATGAAGCTTGCATTATGGGCATTGAAGAGGCCATTAACTTAAGGATCAAGACTCTTGAAATATTTGGGGACTCTGCTTTAGTGATCAATCAGATCAATGGAGATTGACATACCCATCAACCAAACTTGATTCCATACAGAGACTATGCAAGGAGGTTGTTGACTTTCTTTACAATAGTGAATTTGTACCATATACCTCGAGATGGAAATCAGATGGCCGATGCTTTGGCAACATTATCTTCCATGATTCAAGTGAATGGGTGGAACCATGTGCCCAAAATTGAGGTGTCTCGTCTTGACAGGCCTGCACATGTGTTTGTTGTTGACGTAGTGTCTGATGACAAGCCGTGGTTCCATGATATCAAATGCTTCTTGAAGAGTCAAGAGTATCCGGCTGGAGCGTCCAACAACGATAGAAAGACTCTGAGGAGGTTGGCTGGTAGTTTCTTCTTGAATGAGGATGTGCTGTACAAATGAAACTTTGACATGGTTTTGCTCAGATGCGTGGATAGACCCAAAGCAAACATGTTGATGCAAGAAGTGCACGAAGGCTCTTTCGGTACCCATGCCGAAGGACATGCAATGGCAAAAAAATTGCTGAGATCGGGGTATTACTGCTGACATCAAGAAGATTGTGCAAAAAATGGTGGTGACCTACAAAAATTGGCATGAGATGTTACCGTTTGCCTTGCATGGGTACCGAACATCAGTCAGGACATCTATTGGGGCAACACTTTTCTCACTTGTGTATGGTATGGAGGCAGTCCTACCAGTTGAAGTTGAGATTCCTTCGCTGAGGGTTATGATGGATGTCAAACTGGATGAGGCAGAATGGGTTCGCACCCGATTCAATGAGCTGAGCTTAGATGAGGAAAAGAGATTAGCAACTATTTGCCATGGTCAATTGTATCAGAGAAGGATGAAGCGGGCATTTGATCAGAATGTGCGACCTCGGGAGTATCAAGTTGGTGAATTGGTACTTAAGAAGATCCATCCTCTAAACACAGATCACAAGGGAAAATGGACACCGAACTATGAAGGTCCATTTGTGGTTAAAAAGGTTTTCTCTGGCGGAGCCTTAATGCTTACAACCATGGATGGTGAAGATTTTCCATCCCCTATCAACTTAGACGCAGTCAAAAAATACTTCGCATAAATAGACCCGCTGGACAAAAAAGAAAAGTCCAGGCAAAAAAGGGCATCCCGGCGAACCATAAAAACAGAATAAATAGGTTCGGGCAAAAATTAGGGATAAATAAATAAAAAATTTGTACACCCGGTGAGTTGAAAATCCGCAAGGACAACTCAGGCAAGAAAGGGTATCCCGGTGGATTGAAAACTCGAAAAGGGCGGTCCATGCAAAAGAGGGATTAAGCGAAGAATGTGATCTGAGTCATCTGTACTACTTCATTGTTTCACTCAAACTAGCAATCTCCAAAGGACGGGAATCAGTCCAATCATCCTCTTCATAAAGCGAAGATAATCGGAAAATCTTGAAGATATACTGGTCATAGTAGAATTGAAACTCAGCGAAAGGCCGTTTTCACGTTGCCATTAGGATAGTTTCTTTTCTCAATTTTCAGCGATCACCTCTTTCCAGGGTTTGCTTTCTGATGTACTTGCATATTCTGGGCATTTCAATCAATAAAGTTGGTTATTCAGTCAAAAAGCTTCTTATTTGTTTTCATTTTACTGTTTTGTTTGTAAAAACGTCTGAATTTTTGATAAAAAAACATTGCATTGTTGAAAACATTAAGGCTTTATAATAACATGCGCAGGGAAAACATTTAAAATTGCTTTGAATGTTGATTAACCCCGGACAGTGGATTCAAACCATGCAGTCTCCGGGACATATGTGTACATTTCTTTTGTTGCAGGTTTGCATTCAGAAGCCTAACATGAAGTCATCTTCAGCACCAAGCATGGTTAGGTGCTCTCCCCAACAAGTGGTGGTTCATGGTTGGATTCTCTCAGTTGCAGAAGTTATATCCAGCACGGGGCATACGTGCATATCCTTTTGCTGACGGGCAGCAGCCTCGTACTAGGCTCTAAAGCAAGATTAAAGCCTTTGCAAGAGCATGGTCCACATTTTCCAGGCAAGTTGGGTATCATTGTATCTTATTAAGTCGATGCTCCCAACAGCTACAAGCTTTTCTGTGTCGATAACGGTTACTGATTCCCCAGTAGTGTTGGGACCAGAGCATTTCCCAGCTGAATCAGAAGGCTGATTATCTCTAGCAAAGGATCTTGGGTTTAATTCTCCCCAAACGTAATTTTCAATGACTCTTTGTTCCTCAGCAGAACGTCATTCAGGAAGTTCTCATCCCCAGCGAGGTTCCATGAGCAGAGTAATCTCTCTAAGGCAGAGTCATTCCAGTGGGAAACTTCTTCAACAGGATGATCACACCTCAGCGCATCTGCTAGCCAATTTATTTTTGGCAATTTGTGGCAAGCGTTATCCCCGGCAGAAGGTTTAGTTCCCCACAGAGCAGTTGAAGGATCGAACAATGATCTTTTCCCCGCAGAGTTGGATTCCTCGTCCGGGGTCTCTTTTGCATTTACATGTAGTTTGCATAGCATTCCCTAAAGCGTAGCATTCCATTGATATGGAGCATTACGGCAAAACTTAAACATATGCATGCAAAACATAAGCCAGGTTCAACCGTTTACCTGCAAGCCAGAGCAATTCACGAACAAAACATTGCCATGCAACCCCAGCAAAGCCTATAACTCTTTATCATACAATCTTATTTCAATACTCGCCCGTATTGACTCTTGAGATACTCGTCCGTATCTTATTAATCATCGTCCGATACTCGTCTGAATCGTCGACCTGGTCACTCGTCTTGTTGTCCGATGCTCGTCCGCATCGTTGACCTTTGACACTCGTCCGTGTCCTTTCAGTACTCGTCCGTGTTTGAACCTTTTAGCCAATACTCATCCGTATTGACTCTTGAGATACTTGTCTATATCTTATTAATCATCGTTTGATACTCGTCCGTATCGTCAACCTGGTCACTCGTGGTGTACCTTTGATGATTGTCCGATGCTCGTCCGCATCGTTGACCTTTGACACTCGTCCGTGTCCTTTCAGCACTCGTCCGTGTTTGAACTTTTTAGCCAATACTCGTCCGTATTGACTTTTGAGACACTCGTCTGTATCCTATTAATCATCATCCGATACTCGTTCGTATCGTCGACCTGGTCACTCGTCGTGTACCTTTGATGATTGCCCGATGCTCGTCCGCATTGTTGACCTTTAAACACACGTCCGTGTTTTCTCCCCATACTCGTCCGTATGGTCATGGATACTCGTCTGTATCCCTACCTCGATTCACGTCGTATCAATCTATGCATTTATTTGCTGATACTTCCAGAAGGGTTTATATCCCTTTTCTTCTTCTTTCAGCGTGCAAATTTTCTGGTTGTTTTAGTATTCAATCACAGTTCACCTTGATTATCTGAATAGCCATTGTTTTCATCCTTTTCAGGTTAACAGATGATTGAATAGGGGAAGTTGTAACACCCCAAAATTTTCCCTCTTGTTATTTCCTAGCTTAGGTTTCATTGCATTGCATTTAGTTCTCATGGCATCTCATTTCATCTCATGTTGCAAAGGGTATGTGATCAGCTGATTTCAGAGTATTGATCATCCAAAGCAAGAGAACAAGAGCCAAGGGTCTTCAAGCAAGCCTCAAGGGTCTCTTACATCTCATATGATCTCAATTGATCCCACAAGTCATTGGGAGAGGGGAATTCATCAAGAAAGTTGGACAGCTCATCACCTCTTATCAGAAAGCATTCCAAATTAGGGTTTGTGATTCAAGCATTCTCCTGATGAAATTTTGGTTCAAACTTGATGTCAATATTTTCTACATGATGTCAAGTTTCTAAGGATAGAATATTGCCCATTGGTTCATTTCAGAAGAGGTTCAGTTGGTCAGTTGCTTGAGAATCAAGAAATTTGGGGAAAAGTCAACAGTGCAATGGAAAAAGTCAACTCCTGACTTTTTAAGGTCAAGTTCATGAAATTCAAGTCACATATGTTCATTGGACAAGATTTGATCAAGAAATGATGGAGGAATCATCAAAAATCAAGAAATGTACAAAGTTGCCATTTTTAGAAACTTAGGGTTTCCAAAAATGGCAAGTTTAGACCATTTTGCACTACACTTCAAGGCATTCTTTCTTCAAGATAAAAGCTCCAAACTTCAGGCCCAAGTTGAGCCAATTAAAGATCATATTCTAAGCTTCAAATACATATAAAGAACTCTTCCATTGGATCAAAATTGAGAGAGTTATGATCAATCAAAGTTTGACAAAATCAAGGCAAATCTCAAGTCATGGCAAGGCAAGTTCAGGCCTCCAGGCCATAATTTCATCAAACACTTGGTGTGCCAAATTTCAAGCAATTTTTCTCATTGAATAAAGGTTCAAATGAAAAAATGTTGAACATCAAAGTTGTTCATCTCCATGTCCTCTTCAACTTTGATGTTGGACATTTTCTCATTTGAACAAGTTATGAAGGAGTTATAGTGGTCCAAACATGGAAGCTTCACACTAAATTTTTCATAGGTCCATGACCAGGTCTGCCAACAAGTTGCCTCGCCCATGATGCAGTCTTGATTCCTTGACTTTCAATCCATTTTCAAGTGTGTTAGAGGTCTTCTTTCATGTTGATTCAAACACCAAACTTGTTCTATGATGTCTCCTCTTTCTAATGACACCAAAAACTCCTCATTCCATCCACCATACATAAAGAAATATTCCCTCAAACTTCCTCATTTCCATTGAATGTGTTGCTGCCAAAAATAGGATGATGTTTGACATTGTTTGTTGTTGTTCCAATCTGTTCACGCACATACAAACACTTTCCCATTACCTCATTTGGACAAACCACATATCTTACTCATGCGCATACATATATCTCCATACACCAAAGAGGAATAGTGGAAAACTTGTTCTACAAGTCTTGCTGCAGCAACACATCATCACCACCTCTCATTTCACTAAACCTCGCCATAACTCCAAGGATCACTCCACACTCTAACCAAAACTCACCAACTCATGGCAATAACTAACCTCACTCATTCTGTTAACTCAAAACTCAGTTAACCCAACTCATTTAACTCAATTTCCAACTGTTAACTACAATGGTTAACATCTTAACCAGCCATATATAAGTTCCACTTCTAACAGAATTGAACACTCTTCATTTTTCACACTTTATTTCACACAAAGCTCTCAAGTTTCTCTCTGAAATCTCTCCCTCTTTTCACACGGATTCATCCACATTTTCACTCCAAGTTCATCATCATCATCAATTGTTCATTATTGATCAAGAACAAGCAGAATCAATATCAATTCCTCAAGTGTAGCTTCATTGCATTTTTGAATTTCCATCTGTTTCCTTCAAGATTTCAAGCTTTAGTGCATTTATTTTGCTCTTTGGAAGATCAAGAGCAAAGGATTCTCCTCTCTGGCTTTCTTGTGTTCTTAGTAGCTTCACATTTTAGGCTTGAAATTCAAAATCTCTTACATGATTTCTACTGTTTAAGCTGTGTTTTATGTTGATTATGGCTTAATAGAAGTAATGCATGATCTGGCTAATTGATAGACCTTTTAGAGGTGTAGATTCAAAAACTAGGGCAACTTTCTTCCCTTCGTATCTCTTGGTATGTGCATGTTTTGTGATTTCTATTGGTGGATCTATGACCTACTAAGCATGCTGAACATTTTGATATAATTTTTGTCAATTTCTGGAAACGTGTGAGAGTTGCAGGTCGCCGGAGATGGCCGGAGAAGATGACTGGAGGTCCTTCTCCGGTCGGTGAGGTTTTCAGTTAGGGTTTTAGGACTTTAAAACACAGTCGTACGATCTGTTTGATCCAACACTTGAGAACGTGCTAGCGAATTAATGACACACCCTCTCCCTCACGTGTTTTATTCTCTCTCAGATTTGACTTTGACCTTTCTATGTGTGTGCGTGCATAATTGTGGTGATGTGCTTTGCATGTGGACCATTAGATTAGATTACTTTTCTTGATTGACTGTTGCTGATTGATCATGTGGCTGTGATTGAAGTCAATATTTGACTAGGTTCCACCATAATTCTCACGCACACACGCGCCTTTGGGCCTGGATCATTATTGTTTCATGCACCCCTCATTTAAGCCCAAGCGCATTTTTAAACTACACAATTGCTATGTCTGCACCCCCTGCGTATTTTCATTTATTTTTTATTTATTTTTTATACATGTTTGATTTCCTTTTATTAAAAATACTAAAACCTCTCTAAAAATCCCATAGAAATTCACATGACATCTTGAAGAATTTAAATAATTTTTCAATATTTCCATTTCTGATTTGATTTCATTTTGCACATTATTTTACAATTTTCTTTTATTTCTTGTTTCAATTTGATTCCTTCTTGATACTTGATCTTTCTCCAATTATTTTGCATAGCTCTAAAACCATTTTGCATCCAATCTCTTTGTCATGTTTGAACCATATCTGGAATCATTAAAAAGAATTTTTCTCATATTTTTAAAGTCATTTTAACATGACTTTTGATACTCATCTTTGTGCATTCTTGTGACTTGTTTCAATGTGACTTTGAGCTTCCATTTAGCCTACCTTCTTCTTGAATTTTTGTGTGATATTTTGACATGTCTTTAGATTCTGACTTAGGTACTTTGTGATTTAATTTCATAATTTTCCTAAGATTCTTTCTATTTTTTCCTTGTTGATTGTTATAAGTCACATTTGTGTGCTTTTGTTTGATTTCTAAATTTTGTTTGATTAGGAGGCACTTGTGCCATTGTATTAGGACTTATGTGATCATTTTATAGGTTGTTTCATAAACATTATAGGTCATTCATGTTAGATTATAGGTCAATTGTCTTTTTATTTTGGTTCCTAATTGCTTGTTGCTTATGTGAACTACTTTGACCTAATTGTGTGCATCTTCTTCTATGTGCCTTAACATATTTTGTGTGCATCTTTGTGACACCATTATTGCATTCTAATATGATCAAGAATATCATACAGTATTGAATTGCATTCATTCTTATTCATGTTCATGTTTCATCCCTCATTCATAACTTGCATTACAAGTATGTCAAATCTTTTGAACTTGAACATTTTTTGAACTTCTTTTCATCTTGTCTTTTCTTCTTGAATCGTTGCACTCATGTCTTGTATGATACTTCCATGACCTTCATATGCATCCTTTAATGACTCTTAATTCTGACTTTGAGCTATGTTCTTGAATTTGTACATGTTTACATTTTTTATGCACCTAGTTTATATTAGTAGCACATTACTTACATTTATGCAGTTGTTTGGCACATAGTTAGCTTTTATTTGATTTCATAAGACATGTATCCATTGGTATAATTCCTTATGGTGTACATACTGACCTTGAGTACATCTCAACCTTTAGAACCTTTCTTCTTTAGTTCTTAACTTGTTTGATCTTTACTTGTTTTTCTTTCCTTACTTCTCTACTTGTAAGTAGTTTTGCTAACATTTTCAGGGGCTCATGGTAAGTCAAGTGTGTGGATGTGTACCCACATACAACCTCTTCTCTTATCTCTTTTAAGCTTTCAATGTGTGAGTGTGATAAGCATCTTATGCTTCTTTGCCATTTCATCTCCTTCATCCCATTGAGTTTTTAACTTAACTTCAATCTTTGAAGTAAGTTAGAACTCACTCTTCTTTCCCTTTCTTTTAGACTTAGGTTTCTAAACCACACTTAACCATTAGGAACATCCAAGTATGATAACATTAGAGTGAGTCTTAGTCTCCCTTTAAACTTTTAACTTTCTTAACCTTTGAGTCTTTTATCTTCTCATCTCAAAACAAAAAGCAAAAAAAACATTTAATAATGGATTAATGCATATTGCATGTAAGCCTAGAATATGGGAAATGGAAGGAGGGGATTTTCTCTCCACCTTTCTAGAGTGTTTAGCATACGTCCTGTTAGGACGACCATGCGATGCATTCGATCTGATGCAATAGACTTGAATACAATACGTGTTACTAACACAAAAATAATCAAAACACTTCTTCTTAAAAGACAAAAACAAACAAATAATTCTCATCTCATTTCCTTCATTCTATTCTTAAGGACTCATCAGGTCTGTCCTACCGCAAACATGTAATGCCTAAGTCTCCATACAGTGAGCTACAACACCTAACTGCTGGGACGCGCACTCTGATGTTTCCATTAAAAAACACAAACAAAGCAACCCTTGTTGAGCTGAACTACGTTTGCTCTGATTCTTCTTTCTCGTCTGATTGAAGATACGTAGGCACGAGATGCGATATCTCGACGAGCAACCTTTCCCCGTAGTCCGTCGAACTACGTTGATTCTGACTTTCCCATTGCATTGAGGGAGTACGTAGGCCTAGGACAGCGATAATGTCCTATCGAGTCACTTCTTTCTCCTCTCCCTTCTCCTTTCTACCTTTCACTTCCAGTTCTCCAGTTAGCAGTTCATATCCAGTTTCCTACACCCTTTGATCGAGATAACAAGCGTGGATCCCATCGAGTACGATGGACGCGTGGGGGTGCTAATACCTTCCTCTCGCGTAACCGACTCCCGAACCCAGTTCTCTTGGTCGCAAGACCGGGTTCTTTCCTTTTCCCCTGGTTTATGCAGTGTTTCCTTTCCCTCTCTTGGGATAAATACACATTGCTGGCGACTCTGTTTCGTGCCACTTTCGCGTTTGTACTTGGATGAAAATCCTGGGAGTGACAACACCCAGCAAATTAGTATCACTAACGGAAATCCTACTAGATATCAAAGTCAGGATATTCCATCGATAGGGACAGACCTCGTCAGGTTACACTGTATTCAAAGAGGGCGTGGCCAGGTGCCACTACACAACTATGAGTGGTGTGGAGTTTGCTCAGTGGATAATCAAGGATGCTACTTCGTGCGAGCAGCCCTTCAAAGTCAGTTGGACCGCAAGGAGATTCATCCATGCTCAAATTCTGGATCAGTCAACTATCTCGCTGATCAAATCGAGGACGTTATCATAATCTCTGATCATCGGAGGGCTAGGGATGTTTGTGCCATCATCCCTCTACTTGACGAATCGAGAGTTCCCAACCGGGAACGGATCGAAATTATGTACGATGGTCAGAAAAATCAGAAGGTTCCCATAGTCATCTATCTACCGGGACCACTACCGTATGAATCAACTAAGGATATCCCTTACAAATACGGTGCAACAACAATTGAGAATGGCAAGGAAATTCCATTACCCTCCGTCATGAATATTATAGACATCAGTCAACTAACACGGAGCGGTCGAATCTTCAACCGAGGAGTTGGAGAACCCAGCAAAGAGAAGGAACCTCAAACAGAAGTTCCCAATCCACCGGTCGGTCAATCCAGTAAACCTGACCTTTCAAAGAACAACGATGAGATGCTAAAGCTCATCCAGAGGAGTGAATACAACATTGTTGATCAACTGTTACAGACTCCTTCAAAGACCTCAGTATTATCACTATTACTTAGTTCAGAAGCTCACAGGAAGGCTCTACAGAAAGTCTTGGAGAAAGCCTTTGTGGAACAAGATGTAACAATCAGACTGCTCGATAGCATTGTATCTAACATCTCTTCCTGCAATAACTTGGGATTTAGTGATGAGGAATTACCTAAAGAAGGTCGCCGTCATAACATGGCGCTCAATATTATAGTCAACTGCCAGGATGATGCTTTAGCCAACATACTGGTAGACACAAGGTCATCCCTGAATGTTATGCCGAAGTCCACCTTGATGCAATTATCATTCAAAGGCCCTCCGATGAGAACCAGCGAAGTCGTCGTCAAAGCATTTGACGGATCCATAAAAAGGATTATCGGCGAAGTCGACCTTCCCATAACTATTGGCCCTCACACTTTCCAAGTCACTTTCCAGGTCATGGACATCCGGGCAACTTACAGTTGTTTATTAGGAAGACCTTGGATACATCAGGCTGGGGCGGTCACTTCAACCCTCCACCAAAAGCTAAAGTTCGTCCAGAACGACCAAATCGTCACAGTCTGTGGAGAACAGGCCTTGCTCGTAAGTAATTTATCGCCATCCACATATGTAGAACCGGAAGGGGCAATCGGAAACCAGTTCCAAGCACTTTCGCTACACAAGGACGATCAATCCGAAGGGGGAACTTCAATTTCCTCGTACAAAGATGCTATCAAAGCGATCAAGAGTACCAATACAACAGGATGGGGGCAGCTTTCCTACTGACAATAAAACAAAGAAGGGTCTTGGTTTTTCTGGGACCTGTACCCAGACAGCTGCTAACAATGAAAGTCTTCATCCCATTCGGAACTTCTTCCACAGCGGAGGCTTCCTTCAACCAGTGACTCAAGAAGTGCATACCATCAATAAAGATGATTCATCTGATACGGAGGAAGAATGGGAGTCCTATCTCAACGAGGACGGTTATATGTCTCAGGACGAAATGCATACTCTCTTATGCTTTTCTACACAGAGCCCGAGATTTATACCCCGGTCAAATGTCGAAATGATATATGGAGATTATGATCCAGAAGGATGTCGTGCTCTGCCAAATTCATTAGAGGAGGATACTCTGATGAAAGACGACTTTGACCACATCTATTATGGCCCGATGGATGACCTGCCAATGTGGCAGCCTTACCCAGGAGACTTGGGGCAAGAAAATCAGCCGAACGATGAAATTCAGCTAAGCATCATCAAAAAGAATACATGCGTCCCCACAGAAGCATGTGATCATTACTCAGGGCATTTAGACAATATCTAGTACAACGATGAATTTGAAAAGATTACAGGACTAGAATTCATTAACTATGCTTTTCCCGAGGTCAACGTCATCGAGAGAGATGACTCCTCTAGTTCCAAAGAAGTGTGGGACACCTTGGGACAACCAAGTGGAAAATACGACTATATGGTCAAGTACACCGCTCCTGAAAGCTTTCGTATCAGGCTCGAAGACATCCAGCCCACTGGATGGGGAGATACAGCAGAGAGTATAAATACTATGCAAAATACAACTGAGGAATCCTCCTACGACAACTCTACTTGGGAGACAAATTCCAATGATCCTGCTCCACCAGAAATCAGTGTCATTTCTGAAGGAAAATCAAGGAAGGTACCAGAATTTGTGATTCACAGAGGAGTTCGCCGCCAATGGGTTGTTGTCGATGTTCCGAAGATTGTTCATAAGTCAAAGTAATTGCCATCTTTAACCTTTCACCCTCCCCAGGTGAAATGGATGTTTTGATAGGGCTCACTTTCTGTAAATTTCCCTCTTCGCTTCGCCCAAAGCGACAGAGTTTTGTTTTATAGGGCTGTAGTTTCAAGAATCGACTTGTTCATGAATAAAATAACGTCGTTCTGTAATTTCCGCATTAATTGTTGTTTTCTCTTTTTGCTTTTCTCAGAAAATGGTAATCCTAAAAAACAAATCAATAATAAAAACAAGCAGTTTTCCAAAGAAAATACACTGCACACACTTTTGCATTCTCTCTATCTCTTCTAAACACAAATCATCACATCATGCAGATTGCTTGTTTTAAACCCTGTTGAAACATACGATCCAATGCCTTCTCCCAACTTTGAATTCCCGGTATTTGGGGCTGAAGAAGAAAATGACGACGAAATTCCAGAAGAAATCTCCCGACTACTTAGACAGGAGGAAAAGTCCATTGAACCCCATAAAGAGCCGTTGGAAACGGTAAACCTGGGTTCAGAAAAAGAGAGAAAAGAAATCAGGATTGGAGCACTGCTCAATTCAACTGCCAAAGAGAGTTTGACGAAGCTTCTTAGAGAATTCCCCGATGTGTTCGCTTGGTCCTTGCCATACCCCAAATTTTGACCACTAAGATTTCCCATCATTGTACAAATCATCATCACAATATGGATGTACCTTTATGCCTCATCAATCTCCTCAAGGAATTGTTGAGCATTCACTACAATCAGACTTAGGGTTTCAAGCCCTCTCAGAGCTCTTAGGCAAAGGATCAATTAAGAAATGACATGATCTTCAACTTGTCTAGCCTCTCAAACATCCACAATGGATCAAGAGGACTCCCACATCAAGGATTAAGCACAAGGTTGCTCCCTTCTAGGTGGATCAGGCTTCAAGATCGCCAGTGTCACCAAATTAGGGTTTTGGTCGACCAGGGCCTCCAGATGGAAATTTTCATCTGGGCATAAGCCAAAGATCCAAAATATAATGTAATATGCTCCATGGAACCTCATAAACCCAATCATTAAGTCAATTTTGCCTCAGGGGATGCATTCATCAAAAATCAGGAATTAGGGTTTCTTGACCTAATTCACCCCTAAGTTGACTTTTGGGACAAATCATGAACCAAGACCTCAAGACATGATTTGAGGGTCTCTAATATACCATATTGATCCATTTGGGACAATGGATTGATCCAAGAAGCTTGAGTAACAAGTTTCAATTTCATCTGAACCACAGTTAGGGTTTCTTAGCAAGTCACTATCGGGTTTTTCATTAGAGAGCTATTCCACTCAAACCAATCACACACACACCTCATATACATCATATGTGAGCTGATCAAACACTTAAACAACATCTGGAACACTGATTTCTCAGAATCACCAGTCAATTGCCCAAGGTTTTAACCAAGTTGCAGTTGAGGTTCCATGAAGTGATCCAGCCAATTTCCATCAGGTCCAAGCATTCAAACACACTCCATAGGGTGTAGGGAAGCTGTTCAGATCATTACAATTCATCTGTAACACCTCCAACTCAGAAATCAATTTGCTCTTGTTGTCACGACATAGAGGTAAGCCTAAACTTGGTCATCTCTTAATCTATGCATATTTCCTCGCACGATACTTTTGCCAAATGTTCATAATCATGCATGGAATGTTTCCCCTCAAGTAATTGCTTTGTTTGAATCGTGTATCAAAAATCCCAGCCTTCATGCAGAATTTAGGGTTCTTGAGGATTTTTCGCGATTTCTTGTTTTATGCTTAATTTAAATGAAATTAATTTTCATAGACATGATCGTGAGGTTGAAACGAATTGATTGGTATGTGGATTGCATGATATGATCAAGTATTCAGTGAGATTGGATAGAAAATGCAAATCTAGGCAAAACTGAAAAACGCGCGTGTTCTTCAGCTGTTCTTGGCGCCATTTCTCTCAAATTCAAATATTTGAATTTTGTGATTTTATTTAATTGATTCAAAAATTAATTTCTCTCTGAGTTTTAATGATTTTGAGTTGATTCTTTTTTTAATAATTCAAAAAAATGTTAAAGTATTTTATTTTCCCAAAAAATTCCAAAAATATTATTTATTTCATATAATTTATATTTTGCAAAGAATTAATATTTTAATTGTTTTTGACATTTTGAATATTTTTTTCCACCTTGATTTTGCAACTTTTAATGCCTTCTAATTATTTTGTAGGTCAATACTTAATTTTTGAAGCATTAATCCAAGATCACAATTTGTTTTCCATATGTTAAACAATTTTGATCATTTTAATTGAATTTTTATTCAATTAAAACACATTTTGAAAACAAATTAGGGTTTTTGATTAATTCAACCCTCATAAATCATTTTCAAAACCTTTTGGGCCTCTAATAGAGTGTAAGACCCAACCCTTTGTAAATACAACCTATTTTGGGTCTCACTTATTGTATAAGTCCCGTTGTGTTTACACGCTTTCATTTACCGCTTTCATATACATATAACTATATTGTGGGGCTGTTTTGCTGTAAGTCTTCTTTCATAAACTCATATTAACTGTGTGATAATAGTATAGATATTTAGAGTTTCCCCGGCAACTACGTCTAGCATTAAGCCTGTTGATCACTCTTAAATAGTCAAAACTAGATCCCCATAGGATTACCAGACACAGTCTTCCCTCCTCTTGGGGTTAAACAATATGGAGACATGAAAGGCAGCATTCTCGGTGAACCCTTTCATTGACTGTCACTCGTAGAAGTTGTCAAAGAAACTCTATTCCCCAGAGATGATCGCTTCTCCGTGAATGGCATCTCTTGAGTTTCTTCCAAATTCTCGAACTTTCCTGTCTTGATCTATTCTTTGTGAATAGCCTGTCTTGAACTTCTCGGGGTTTGGGGACCCACAGGCTTCTTAAAACCACTTGTCAAGCAACTCTACTCCCCAGAGATGATCTTTTCTCCGTGAATGGCATCTTTTGAGTTTCTTCCAAATTCTCGAACTTTCCTGGCTTGATCTATTCTTTGTGAATAGCATGTCTTGAACTTCTCGGGGTTTGGGGACCCACAGGCTTCCTAAAAGCATCCCCGCCTCCTCTTGGGCGTTATACAAGGACCCGTCGGCTTCTTAGAAGTATTCACAACCTCCTCTTAGGCTTCGTATAATGATTATTCCTCCGGGAATGATAGCCTCCTCTTGGTACAAGGACCTATCGGCTTCTTAAAAGTTTCCAGCCTCCTCTTGGGCTTCATACAAATTGTCCCGACGACCTCCTAGAGGTATAGGAACAGAAATCAGTCATCTTAATAGAGCAGTCTTTCCAAGAGTCTACTACTGTTTCTCAAAGCATAGTACAAAAGATGAAACTCTAGACTTGGACAGTCTAATTACCTTGTGTCTCAAAAGACATTCTCAAGCACCCTTCAAGAATAGGAAGGAACCCCGTAGACTCGAACAGTCTCAATACCCTTGGATTTCCCATTTCCTTAAAGAACATGAAATAACCCTGATCCTCGAATCAAATCCCTGAGTGCAAACATTACTCATATAAGAACTGATTTTCTCTTTAAATCAACATATTGGACCTGTCACTCAACTGAAACAGCACCATAGCCTCCTCTTGGGCTTTGTACAATGATTCACCCCAGCGGAGCTAACAAATAGCCTCCATCTCGGGCTTCGTACGAGATACAAAAAACACTCTTGTTGAGTCAAATAGTCTTCATCTTGTGCTTTATACGAGATACCAAAAGACTCCCTCGTTGAGTCAAAACCTTTTAGCCTCTCTCTCGGGCTTTGTACGAGACACATATTAGCCTCCTCTTAGGCTTTGTATAAGAAAACCACTGGTTGATCCAATCAACCTTTTAGCATCAAAGTTGTGCCTCGTTCACAGTACACAAACATCAACAACTCCTTCCCCTTCATCTAATCGCTGTAAGCGGCAAGCCTCTGGATCATCTATATCCATGCCACTGTCCCTCCTTTAGCATGAGAAATTCCTAAGGAAAGATGGCATTGCTCTAAACTGAGTTAAAGTCTTCTCCTTCAGGTTGGAAATCCCCTATAAAGGAAATTATGGCATTGCCAGATTCACAAATCCCGGTTAAAGTAATTCTCCTTTATAAACAGTTGTGACATACAAACCCCTCTTTAGAGATGACAAATTCTCTCTAAAGTCAAACCCTTTTAGCTTCATATCTTGGGCTTTGAACAAGATACAAATAGACTCTTTAGCTTCATATCTTGGGCTTTAAACAAGATACAAACTACCTTTAGCTTCATGTCTTGGGCTTTGAACAAGACACAAAAACAACCATTTCCTCCCATAGAATAGGAGGAACTACGATCGCTCTGATTTCCCTGTTTCGGTAAACGGGAATACGTAGGCATAAGATTGAAAGGAAAAATCTTAGAGAGCACACTAACAAAAAACCCAAAATCCCATACTTTCATGCATCCGTCCTAACATCTCAACCGATAGCCTAAAACACCCCTTTTCAACAAAATAACCTAGGAGAGAGCCCGAATCTTTGTAGCATCTGTAAACCAACAGTTTTGACTGTTTAACCTCAGTATGCAAGCAGGGTTAGTTGGAGACATCTATTTCCCTTCCTTCATCAGCTTCAATAGGATAAAAAATGAATCGAGCTATAGTACCAGAGCGATTGTGCTTCGCAACCACATCCAAAAATCACTCGCTACAGAAAAATGGCGACTCTGCTGGGGAGTCTTTAGGGATTTTGTTCTCTTCTCGTCTCCTAGGTAGAAATCTTGAAAGGGGGTACCACAAAAATGACGCCTTTCAAGGCATTTTGTTCCTCTTATCTCTTGAAACCCTGACGTCGTTAGGATCTTAGGTCAAAACGCCTTTAATTTGGAATGAAACCACAGGATGGTGACTCCGCCGGGAAACCATTTTCTGTTAGGAACTTAAGATTCTTAGCTTTTAAAGGTCTAGGATGTTTAGGACAAATATATATACTGCTTTTCCTAATTGATATTTGTGTTTATTTTTTTGCTAATGGGAATGCGTGTGATGCCGCATGTGGAAAGATTGAGTATACACTTAAGATAAGTGATGGCGACGAGGTCGACCATCAACCTCAGTGGAGGCTTCCCAATGCAACCCATTCCCTCTCATAGGCAATGGGCCAATTGTGACGTCTGAGAAGCTGAGGAGCCAACCATTTTGTAGTTCGAAAACTATCGAAAATAGTTGTCACGCGATACTACCCTCATTTGAGGCCGATGATCTATTCTCGGTGAATAGCATTTACTCTAAGATTTCATACAGCTCGCTGGAGATCCGCTTGCTGTTTGTTATCCTGGGAGGAGCTGATGATTTTGAGTACAGGTACAAAAATCACCCTAGTATAAACCTTTGGGGATGGGTAGAGCCTTGACTTCATGACAACGACCCTTTGACCCCCATGTCTTTTCTATGTTTTTGTGTGCTGCATTCATGCATTCATTTAAAAAACATTAAAACATTCAAAAAATTTCTCTTCTAGTCTCTCTGATTTTTTCAAAATGAACTAAGACTGTGATTGCAAATACCGAAGAAAAGGATTGCGCTAATGGATTTTGGTAGAAGGAGAACTCATAAGTACACCTTCAGGATTCCAAAACTAGAGGATTTAAGAGGTTTGGTGAGGATGATCACAAACCAAGAGCCTTTCAGAGCCAAGTACGGAGTTTTACTATCTCTGCTAAGAGTCCATGTGATTGAGGGAATCATGGATGCGCTCGTTTACTTCTACGATTTGGTTTATCATTGTTTCACATTCCCGAATTACCAGCTAGCACCAACGCTGGAGGAATATTCTCATCTGATTGATCTACACATTACAGATCAAGCTCCATTTTCTGGACTGCAAGAAATTCTAAAGAATCAGACCATTGCAAGAGCAATTCATTTGGACGAGTCTGAGGTCAGGACTCACATGACCACTAAGGGTGGCATACAAGGTTTGCCAACCCAGTTCTTGATAAAGAAAGCCCTGTACTTCGCCAGTATCGGGAACGTGACTGCTTTTGAAAGCATCTTTGTTTTACTCACCTACGGGTTATTTTTGTTGCTTAACATTAATAACTTCGTCGATATCAACTCCATTAAGGTTTTTCTCATTGGAAACCCTGTGCCGACTTTGCTCACAGACGCGTATCATTTTGTACACTTGGGAAATTTGTACAGTGGAGGGGAGATCACATGCTGCGTACCTCTGCTTTATAAATGGTTTATCTCTCATTTGCCTAAGTCTGCTGCTTTTTGGGATCACAAGAGTGCCTTACGCTGGTCGCAGAAAATCATGTCTCTCACTAACTCTAACATAGATTGGTGTAATAGGGTTTATGATGGAATCATGATCATTGACCATTGTGGAAACTTCCCCAACGTACCCCTTATAGGAACTAAAGGAGGAATCAATTATCATTCAGTTCTTGTTCGTCGTCAATTTGGATACCCGATGAGGCACATCCCATGGAGTGTTCCTCTGGAAGGTCTTTTCTTCAAGGAAGGAGAAAGTGACAGAGCACTAAAGACGGAAATAGTGCACACTTGGAAACATGTTCATAAGAAAGGACGTGAGTCTCTAGGAAAACCCGACTGTGTCTCGGTGGAGCCTTATCTCCGCTGGGTGCAAACTAGAGCTCTCAAGCTAAAGATGCCTTATCCTCGTCATGGAGTTCTTCCACCGAGGGAGTCTTTCATGTACTTCATGACTGATACTGAAAAGATTCAGGTTACTCTCAACAAAGTTCAACGGGAGAGGAGGTCTTGGAAGAACAAGTATCGCACCCTCAACGTGGATTGCATCAAAATACAGCAACTACTGAAAGATAAGGACGCACTGATTGAAATTTTGGAGCAACATGCTGTAGAGAATCAAGATGACCAAAGGAATCTGCTCGCTCCTTTCACCTGGAAAAGGAATGACAACCCGACAACGACCCAAGACCCCCGGTCAAAGAAAAGAAGAGTACCAGAGGCAGCACCCGACTTCTCTTCAAAGAGGACTCGGGGCCCATTAGCTTAGGTTTCTGTTTCTGCACCTTGTAATCTACTGTATTTCCATTTCTGTAATTCTTTGAATTCAATAAAAAGGGGTTTCCCCACTATTTGATATTTGCAATCTAATTGTCGAAGTTTATTTTGATTAAACCAAAAAACAATTAATATAATCATTGCATTCATCATTCTCACATCGCGTATTCTTCTTACCTACGAATCTCACGTTTGTGTCTTGGTTCTAGAGTCAAACTGTCTCATTCGTATAATACTCGGGCCAATCGTCAAAAAATGATGGATGATCTTGAGGAAGAAAACAGAGAGTTGAAAGAAGAGATCGACGCTTTGAGAGAGGATATGAGAAAGCTTCGTAACGACATGTAAGCCATGGCAGAAGCTCAGCTACAAAGGACTGTGATCTCAGAGATCACCTCAATGCCCATAGTGGAGAAGTATGATTCTAGGTATCAAATGCCGAAAGATCGTCCCTGGGGCATGCCAGTTAACTATATCCCGGAAGGATATGTTCCGCCGATCACTGAAGATCAGGGAATCATAACAGAAGCCGCTGGGCCTGAAGGTTACAAACTTCAGGAAAGCGAAGATGCCAGGGGCATATTGAAGACTCCTGAAGGTTACAAACTTCGGGAAACGCCAAGATTCACTACCGTAGTCACGGTCCCACCCCCTGTGGTGCACACTGTCCCGGAAGGACAGATTCCACCGATACCTTCTGGTAAGAAGGAAACTATGTTCGATAGAATGGATGAATTCCAGGAACAGTTCCTGGAAATGCAGAAAGAACTGCAAGCCATTCGCGGTCAGGATCTATTTGGAAAGGACGCCGCAGACCTCTGTCTGGTCCCCAATGTGAAAGTTCCGCACAAATTTCAAGTGCCTGACTTTGAAAAATACAAGGGTAACTCTTACCCTCAGAGCCATCTGGTGATGTACGCTCGGCGAATGTCAGCTCAGACGGAGAATCAGGACCTACTGATTCACTACTTTCAGGATAGTTTAACCGGTGTCGTACTCAAATGTTACATGGGTTTAAACCGTACTACAATTAGCACATTCAGAGATCTTGGTACTGCCTTCGTCCAACAATACAAATACAATTTGGACATGGCACCGGACAGAGATCAACTCAGATCAATGTCACAAAAGGACAAGGAAACCTTTAAGGAGTACGCTCAGAGATGGCGCGAAATTGCCGCTCAGATTTGTCCACCTCTTGAGGAAAAAGAGATGACAAAGATCTTCTTAAAGACCTTAAGCTCATTTTACTATGATAGAATGGTTGCCAGTGCACCCAGTGATTTCACCGAGATGGTGGGCATGGGAGTTCGTCTTGAGGAATCCGTCCGAGAAGGACGTTTGGTAAAAGACGTTGGATCATCGAGTAGTACAAAACGATACGGTAGTGCTCTCCCTAAGAAAAAAGAGCAAGATATTGGGAATATCTCTCTCGGAAAGCAAAGGTGACATTATCAACCTGTAGCAGTTGTGACTCCTGCTATCAATCCTGCACCTATTCCTACGTATCAGCCTCAGGTTGCGCAGAGCCAACCTAATCAACAAAGGACACAACAGCCTCTTCAGCCGGCTCGTCCTCCATACAATAACATCCATACAACACGACCATCAGGGTTTGATCCTATACCCATGTTGTACGCAGAACTATTTCCGTTACTACTGGCTAAGGGGCACATCCAGACTAAGTCTCCTCTTACAGTACCGGAAAATCCACCTTTTTGGTTCAAAGCAGATCAGACATGCCCTTATCATCAAGGAGGATCAGGGCATAACATAGAGAACTGTCTCAATTTCAAGTCTGACGTGCAAAAGCTTGTTAGGAGCACACTCTTATCTTTCAAAGATACGAATCCCAATGTTCTTACGAACCCGCTGCCTCAACATGAGAAAGCTGCAGTCAACCTGATTGAGAAAGAATTTAACAATGTCTATCAAATTCACGATGTACTCTTGTTGAGGGCCAATCTGTCAAGATGCATTGTAGACAGAGTGGGTACGGCCATGTGCCACCTCATAATTATCATCAGTGTGATATCTGCTCTAAAAGTAATCAAGGATGTTTTGTGGTGCAAGCAGCCCTACAGGAACATATGGATCTCGGATGGATCCAGGAGCACCGAGTTCGTGGAGTTAACATGGTCTATACGAATTCTAACGTCATTCAGAACCACGACATCCGTGCAATGAATGTCAACCTGGTGGCAATGCATTCAAGGCAAAGCCACTATCATAATCTTCCGCGGCACGATTACAGTTCTTGTCTGACTTGCTCGGTAAACAAACAGGGATGCTCTTTCATACAGGAGGCCCTCCAGCGTTAGATGGATCTTGGATGGATCCAGGACTACCATGATAGGAATCTCTATCAGATCAATATGGTCCAAATCTTCGACATTCGCTTGATGAATACCAACTTGGTAGAGCTGCATGCTGAGCAGGTCCGACTCGGATTCCTGATCTCATATAATTATCACAGCTGTAAAGCAGGTTGCGAAAATGATCAGGGATGTGCCCTTGTCCAGGAGGCACTTCAGAACTTGTTAAATCATTGGTGGATGCCAATCTACATGGATAAAGATACTTAGCAAATTAGTATCAATAACAGAAACCCCACTCGGCGTCAAAGTCAGGATGTCCGACTCGTGGAAGCTAACCTAGTGAGGTTACATTGTATTCAAAGTGGGCGTGGCCAGGTGCCACCACACAATTATGAACGTTGTGGAGTCTGTTCGGAAAGTAACCAAGGGTGCTACCTTGTGCGAGCAGCACTCTAGGGGCAGGTGGATCATGGAGAGATTCGCCCATATCCAGGTTCCGGACCCATCAATTGGTCGCCGAACTACCTTGCCAATCAAATTGAGGAAGTTGTTGTCATCTCTGATCATCAGAGGACCAGGAATGTTTTTGCCATTACCCCTCTGCTTGACGAATCAAGAATTCCCAACTGGGAACGGATCGAGATTAGGTACGATGGTCAGAAAAACCAGAAGGTTCCCATAGTCATCTATCTACCGGGACCATTACCGTATGAATCAGCTAAGGCAATCCCTTACAAATACGGTGCAACGATAATTGAAAATGGAAAGGAAATTCCATTACCCTCTGTCGTGAATATTGCAGACATCAGTCGTGTAACACGGAGAGGTAGAATCTTCAACAGAGGAGTTGGAGAGTCCAACAAAGAAAAGGAACTTCAGACAGAAGCCCCTGATCCATCAGTCGGTCAATCCAGTAATCCCGACCTTTCAAAAAACGATGATGAGATACTAAAGCTCATCCACAGGAGTGAATACAACATTGTCGATCAACTGTTACAGACTCCTTCAAAGATCTCAGTATTATCATTGTTACTCAGTTCAGAAGCGCACAGGGAGGCTCTACAGAAATTTTTGGAGCAAGCCTTTGTGGAACAGGATGTAACAATTAGACAGTTCGATAGTATTGTCTCTAACATCACTTCTTACAATAATTTGGGATTTAGTGATGAGGATTTACCTGAAGAGGGTCGTCGTCATAACATGGCACTCAATATCACAGTCAACTGCCAGGACGATGCTTTAGCCAACGTACTGGTAGACACAGGGTCAGCCCTGAATGTTATGCCGAAGTCCACTTTGTTGCAATTATCATTTAAAGGACCTTCGATGAGAACCAGCTAGGTCTTCGTCAAAGCTTTCGACGGATCCAGAAAAACGGTTATCAGCGAAGTTGACCTTCTCATAACTATTGGTCCTCACACTTTCCAAGTCACTTTCCAGGTCATGGACATCCGGCCAACGTATAGTTGTTTATTAGGAAGACCTTGGATACATCAGGCTGGAGCGGTCACTTCAACGCTCCACCAAAAGCTAAAGTTCGTCCAGAACGGCCAACTCATCACAGTCTATGGGGAACAGGCCTTGCTCGTCAGCAATTTATCATCATCCACTTATGTGGAACCTGAAGGGATAATCGGAACCCAGTTCCAAGCGCTTTCGTTACACAAGGACGATTAATCCGGAGGAGGAACTTTGATTTCCTCATACAAAGATGCTATTAAAGCGGTCAAGAGTACTGGTACAACAGGATGGGGACAGCTTGTCATTCCGACTAGTAATACAACAAAGAAGGGTCTTGGTTTTTCTGCAACCTGTAGCCGGACAGCTGCTAACGATGAAAGTCTTCATCCCATTCAGAACTTCTTTCACAGTGGAGGGTTCATTCACCCAGTGTCTCAAATAATCCATGATATCAATAAGGAGGACCCCTCCGACACAGATGAGGAATGGAAGTCCTATCTTAACGAGGACGGTTATATGTCTCAGGAAGAGGTACCTATGCCATTTTGCTATCCCGCACAGAGTCCGAAATTTATACCATGGTCATATGTCAAAATGATATATGGAGGTTGTGATCCGGAAGGATGTCGTGCTCCGCCAAATTCATTAGAGGAGGACACTCTGATGAAAGACAACTTTGACCATAATTACTATGGCCCGATGGACGGTCTGCCAATGTGGCAGCCTTACCCAGGAGACTTGGGGCCAAAAAGTCAGCCGAGTAATGAAACTCAGATGAGCATCATTGAACAGAATACCTGTGTCCCCACCATGTCATAGGATCAACACACAGGTCATTCAGAAACTACTCAACAGGACAATGAATTTGCAGTGTTTGCAGGACTTGAATTCATCAACTATGCTTTTTCGGAGGTCAACGTCATCGAGAGGGTTGACTCCTCCAGTTCCAAAGAAGTGTGGGACACCTTGGGACAACCGAGTGGAAAATACGACTTCATGGTCAAGTACACCGCTCCCGAAAGCTCTAGTATCGGGCTCGAAGATATCCAGCCAACTGGATGGGGAGATACAGCTGGGAGCATAAATGCTATGCAAAATACAACTGAGGAATTCTCCTACGACAATTCTGCCTGGGAGACAAATTCCAATGATCCTGCTCCACCAGAAATCAGCGTCATTTCTGAAGACAAATCAAGGAAGGTACCAGACTTTGTGATTCACCGAGGAGTTCGCCGCCAGTGGGTCGTTGTTGATGCTCCGAAGGTCGTTCGCCAATCAAAGTAATTGCCATCTTTAACCTTTCACCCTGCCCAGGTGAAACGGATGTTTTGATAGGGCTCGCTTTCTGTAAATTTTCCCTCTTCGCTTCGCCCAAAGTGACAGAGTTTTGTTTTATAGGGCTGTAATTTCAAGAATCGACTTGTTCATTAATAAAATAACGTCGTTCTGTAATTTCCGCATTAATTGTTGTTTTCTCTTTTTGCTTTTCTTAGAAAATGGTAATCCTAAAAAACAGTTGAAATAAAAACAAGCAGTAGTAAAGAAAAATACACTGCACACACTTGCATTTTCTCTATCTCTTCTAAACACGAATCATCACGTCATGCAGATTGCTTGTTTTAAACCCCGTTGAAACATACGATCCGATGCCTTCTCCCATCTTTGAGTTCCCGGTATTTGGGGCTGAAGAAGAAGTTGACAACAAAATTCCAGAAGAGATCTCCCGACTAATCAGACAAGAGGAAAGGTCTATTGAACCTCACAAAGAGCCGTTGGAAATGGTAAACTTGGGTTCAGAAAAAGAGAGAAAAGAAATCAAGATTGGGGCACTGCTCAGTCCAATTGCCAAAGAGAGTTTGATAAAGCTTCTCAAAGAATTCCCCGATGTATTCGCTTGGTCCTATCAGGATATGCTAGGGTTGGATACCAGCATCGTGGAACATCATTTACCGTTGAGATCGGAATGTCCGCCAGTAAAGCAGGGGTTGAGACGCACTCATCCGGACATGGCCATCAAAATCAAAGAGGAGGTACAGAAACAGATTAACGCAAGTTTCCTCGCCACATCAGAATATCCTCAATGGTTAGCCAATATCGTACCCGTTTCAAAAAAGGACGGAAGGGTCAGAATGTGTGTCGATTACAGGGACCTGAACAAGGCAAGTCCAAAGGACGACTTTCCTTTATCGCACATTGACATGCTGGTAGACAGTACAACAAAGTTCAAAGTTTTCTCCTTCATGGATGGATTCTCGGGTTATAACCAGATTAAAATGGCGCCGAAAGACATGGAGAAAACTTCGTTCATTACCCCATGGGGTACCTTTTATTACAAGGTAATGCCGTTCGGTTTGAAGAACGCTGGGGCAACCTATCAAAGGGCCATGACTACTCTTTTTCATGACATGATACACAAAGAAATCGAGGTATATGTCAATGATATGATTGCCAAATCTAAGACAGAAGAGGAGCATGTGACCCACCTGTCGAAACTATTCGAGCGTCTGAGAAAGTACAAACTCCGCTTGAATCCCAACAAGTGCACCTTTGATGTCCGTTCAGGGAAACTTTTAGGGTTCATCGTCAGCTAGAAAGGAATTGAGGTTGATCCTGACAAGGTCAAGGCCATTCAAGAAATGCCTTCTCCGAAAACTGAAAAACAAGTCAGAGGATTCCTGGGACGTTTAAATTACATCTCCATATTCATATTCCTCATGACCGCGACATGTGCGCCGATTTTCAAATTACTCAAAAAGAACCAGGACTGCGTTTAGACAGAAGACTGCCAAACCGCCTTCAACAATATCAAGGAATACCTGTTGAATCCTTCGATTCTATCACCTCCAGTGGAAGGAAGACCACTGATCATCTACCTCACAGTCTTGGAAGACTCAATGGGGTGTGTACTTGGCCAACAAGATAAAACCAAACAGAAAGAGTCTGCCATTTACTATCTAAGCAAGAAGTTCACCGACTGTGAGACTCGGTACACGATGCTTGAGAAAACTTGTTGTGCTTTGGCTTGGGCAGCCAAACGTCTTCGCCAGTACTTGATTCGTCACACTACTTGGTTAATCTCAGAAATGGATCCAATCAAGTATGTTTTCGAAAAACCTGCTCTCACGGGAAGGATTGCCCGTTGGCAGATGTTGCTATCAGAATATGACATAGAGTACCACGCTCAGAAAGCCGTTAAAGGGAGTGTTTTAGCCGATCATTTGGCTCATCAACCGATTGACGATCAAGAATCAATCGGGTTTGACTTCCCAGACGAAGATGCCATGTATCTAAAAATGAAAGATTGCGATGAACTGCTACCCAATGAAGGGCCAGAACTAGGTTCCCAGTGGGGACGTATCTTTGACGGAGCTGTCAATCATTACGGAAACGGAATTGGGGCAATCATGATTACCCTTCAGGGTACCCACATTCCTTTCACCGCTCGGCTTACGTTCAAATGTACAAACAATGAGGCCAAATACGAAGCTTGTATTATGGGTCTCGGTGGATTGGAAACATTAAAGTACAATCCAGGCAAAAATTAGGGATAATGGCAAGTAACTATGTTCAACAGAGGCAAGTCCCTCAGCAGCAGTTAGACCATCCATCCGAGGAAAACTCCAATCAAGGTCATCTTCGACAGAAGCTCAGGATGCCCAGAATTCAAAGTTGGTAGAAGGATAGTGATCGTTATGTTTCAACGTAGCCCTTTTTCTCTGTAAATTACCATTTTCTAGCTTTGTATATACTCTTTGGAATCACGCGTTTGGCTGATCTCCATCTTATAAATAAAATTTGACCCCTTGTGCTTTTGTTTGTAATTCTTATTTGTTTTAGATTTACAGAACGACATTTTCACATGCTCAACAATTCTTGAAATAAAACAAAAATGAATTTACTTGTAAATTTTTTTCTGCTTTTAAAATAAAGATGGCAATTTCTTTTGACTGTTGAAGATCAAAAGAGCATCAACCGCTTCTCCAGAAGTAAGCGAACTTCAAAGTGCAGAATCAAAGTACTCCTTCTACGCCAGTGCGCCTGAATGAAGGATCAACAGTGTCGGATGCAACTAATCCATCTGACATCTTCGGCAGAGTCCTTATCTCCTAAGCCCGATTAACGGTATTCCCCGCAGGGATTATCTCTCCTAAGCAAGGTAGAATTGCTATCGTGAACATGTGATACTTTACATCTCCCACTGTGGCCGAGTATCCCGTCATGTTCATCTATTAGTCTGGTTGTCGCGTCAGTTTTGTCAGCATAAACATACATATATCATGCATTGTTGATTTGCATTCGCATTCGCATTACATCATTGTCACTCTAGTCGGTCTTATCCCCTAGTGATAAAAGTCCTCTCAATCGAGTTGTCGGTTCTTTCCTCGTCGGGAAATGCTGCGTCTGAACAATCTCTCTCCTCCAGTTTATTTCTGGAATGAAGTTGGCTCCTCGACCACTTTGATAACTTGAACCTCTGAAAAACCAGAGAGCTCTCAGTTAACATCACTCTTCTCCATTGAAGATGATATTTTTGCTTTCCCGGATTAAGGAAAATCCCTAGAGAAAGCCCCTTAATCGGAGCTTCGGCAATACGGCAGTTTTTCTCTGAAAAAACCACTGATGAAAAGGTCATCGGCACCTCAAAATTGGATCCCATCATATGGCATTTCTCCAGGAAGATCCCGAGAAAAGTATGATGTAATATCCCCAAGTGTGAAAGCAGACTCTCAAGGGACTCGCATTCCCCAAATAGAGTCAACAAATGGCATCTCCAACAGAGAAGTTTGTACACCTCTACAACTCAGACGACTTGGTTCCCCAGCAAGTCTGGCATCAAAACTTTTTCCATCAAATGGCATCTCCCCAGGAAAATTCAGTGAGAAGTTTAAGGAAAACCGCTACGCATAGCGTCCTTTGTCAATTAAGTTTATTGACAAAAGAAACTAAGACCAGTTCCTTGGTAGGAAACTAGGATCGAGGGGAAGTTTAAATCAGAAACTAAGACCAGTTCTTTGGTAAGAAACCAGGATCGAGGGGAAGTTTAAATCAGAAACTAAGACCAGTTCCTTGGTAGGAAACCAGGATCGAGGGGAAGTTTCAACACTTAGCGAAAGAAGATGGATACGTGAATTACCATTCATAGACACTGTCAAAATTTCAGATATTCTGATATTCAATCCTCTTGCACCTCGAATGCCCAAATACCTTCGCCATTCATACCTTCGTGTCCAAGAAGATTAAATAGGGGCATCTGTCATACCCCAAATTTTGACCACTAAGATTTCCCGTCATTGTGCAAATCATCATCACAATATGGATGTACCTTTATGCCTCATCAATCTCCTCAAGGAATTGTTGAGCATTCACTACAATCAGACTTAGGGTTTCAAGCCCTCTCAGAGCTCTTAGTCAAAGGATCAATCAAGAAATGGCATGATCTTCAACTTTTCTAGCCTCTCAAACATCCACAATGGATCAAGAGGACTCCCACATCAAGGATTAAGCACAAGGTTGCTCCCTTCTAGGTGGATCAGGCTTCAAGATCGCCAGTGTCACTAAATTAGGGTTTTGGTCGACCAGGGCCTCCATATGGAAAGTTTCGTCTGGGCATAAGCCAAAGATCCAAAACATAACCTAATATTCTCCATGGAACCTCATAAACCCAATCATTAAGTCAATTTTGCCTCAGGGGATGCATTCATAAAAAATCAGGAATTAGGGTTTCTTGACCTAATTCACCCCTAAGTTGACTTTTGGGACAAATCATGAACCAAGACCTCAAGACATGATTTGAGGGTCTCTTATATACCATATTGATCCATTTGGGACAATGGATTGATCCAAGAAGCTTGAGCAATAAGTTTCAATTTCATCTGAACCACAGTTAGGGTTTCGTGGGAAAAGTCAACTGTAACTTTGACTTTTGACCAGGACATGCTCTCAAGCCCTAAGACATGATTCAATACACTCTATACCACCCATAGAACATATCCATCAAGTTTGATTTAGGTCAAGGACATGATTTCCTGAAGAATTGCACAGTTTGGAATTCATCGGATAAAAAGTCAACTGTGCACAAGAGTCAACTTTGACTTTTTGAGATTTTTCACAAAAATGGATTTTTAACCCTAAAATGATGTTAATGTATGATTTGAATCATCATTCATCAAGAAAAATCAAAGAAAATGGGATAACTTGTAAAAGGGGTAACCATAAAAACGTAGAAAAATTTCTCAGTTAGGAAAAAGAAGTGACAAAGGTACCAACTTTGGAGGATCATAACTCCTAAACCACAAAGCCATTTTTTTTCATCCAAAGCTTGATTTGTAGATCTCATTGCCCTCTACAAAAGCTTCATAATGACCTATGTCCAAATTCCTCATGGATTTTGAGTTATGGAGTGATCAAAATCAAGAAAAGTCACTTTGTTCCAACACTTGGTGAATATTTCACTAAGTCAGATTTTGCCTTACTTTTTTCCAAATGTAGGGACATTTTTCACTTGGATCCAAAAAGTATCAAAACCAAATATGATCAAACAGTTGTTGTATCATATAAGAGCATTCCAAAATGGCCAAGAACATCACCAAATTCAACTTGAGCCATGAGATATGACATTGGTAAGTTGCCTTGCTGAAATCTGCCAAGGCAAGGCAGATTTTTGCACTTTTGGTCGATTGGCCAAAATCAGCCAATTCCAAGCCTTGTCATCACCTTGGACACATCTGAGGATTGAATCTAAAGGGGACAATCACTGAGCCAAGCCTCCAAAGTCCTTGGAACAAGAAATAGCATGCTAAACCTAGAATTGCCCAAAATAGGGACAAGACTCCAATTTTGGATTGGAGCATTCAAAGGAAGCATCAAGGTGGCATGGGCTGAGCCATTAGCAACTGAATTCAGTCAAGACTTATCCAAGACCAAGAGGACCAGCAGCCTGTGCCCTAACCTCTAGTCAATGGCTAGAGGAGACTTGGATTTTCATTTGCCAACTTTGGCCAAACCTACTCAGCAGTTGCCATTCACTATTCCTTGCAAAACAAACTTTCTCTACTATAAATAGAGCTCAATTGTGATCAGTTTAAGTACACCAATATCCTACAACACTTGCCTTTCTCAAAATCCACTTCTCACTCTCAAAAATGCCTTTCTTAGCAAGTCACTATCGGGTTTTTCATTAGAGAGCAATTCCACTCAAACCAATCACACACACACACACCTCATATACATCATATGTGAGCTGATCAAACACTTAAACAACATCTGGAACACTGATTTCATAGAATCACCAGTCAATTGCTCAAGGTTTTAACCAAGTTGCAGTTGAGATGCCATGACGTGATCCAGCCAATTTCCATCAAGTCCAAGCATTCAAACACACTCCATAGGGTGTAGGGAAGCTGTTCAGATCATCACAATTCATCTGTAACACCTCCAACTCAAAAATTAATTTGCTTTTGTTGTCACGACATAGAGGTAAGCCTAAACTTGGTCATCTCTCAATCTATGCATATTTCCTCGCACAATACTTTTGCCAAATGTTCATAATCATGCATGGAATGTTTCCCCTCAAGTAATTGCTTTGTTTGAATCGTGTATAAAAAATCCCAGCCTTCATGCAGAATTTAGGGTTCTTGAGGAATTTTCGTGATATCTTGTTTTATCCTTAATTTAAATGAAATTAATTGCCATAGACATGATCGTGAGGTTGAAACGAGTTGATTGGTGTGTGGATTGCATGATATGATCAAGTATTCAGTGAGATTGGATAGAAAATGCAAATCTGGGCAAAACTGAAAAATGGGCGTGTTCTTCAGCTGTTCTTGGCGCTATTTCTCTCAAATTCAAATATTTGAATTTTGTGATTTTATTTAATTGATTCAAAAATTAATTTCTCTCTGAGTTTTAATGATTTTGAGTTGATTCTTTTTTTAATAATTCACAAAAATGTTAAAATATTTTATTTTCCCAAAATATCCCAAAAATATTATTTATTTCATATAATTGATATTTTTGCAAAGAATTAATATTTTAATTGTTTTTTACATTTTGAATATTTTTTTTCCACCTTGATTTTGCAACTTTTAATGCCTTCTAATTATTTTGTAGGTCAATACTTAATTTTTGAAGCATTAATCCAAGATCATAATTTGTTTTCCATATGTTAAACAATTTTGATCATTTTAATTGAATTTTTATTCAATTAAAACACATTTTGAAAACAAATTAGGGTTTTTGATTAATTCAACCCTCATAAATCATTTTCAAAACCTTTTAGGCCTCTAATAGAGTGTAAGACCCAACCCTTTGTAAATACAACCTATTTTGGGCCACACTTATTGTATAAGTCCCGTTGTATTTCAAAAAGTTCGACGCGATCATCATCCGTTGAAAAACAAACTTTGGGCCTACCCTCGAGTAGTAAGACCCATTTCAAAACTTTTGGGCCTCTAATAGAGTGTAAGACCCAATATCCTTTTAACTAAAAACTCCTTTGCGCCTCAGATATTGTATAAGCCCTTTTGCGTTAAAAGAAAATCTCGGCGCGTTTGCCAATTCAAAAACAAATCATCTGGGCCTACCCTCGTGTTATAAGCCCCACTCTTTTTCTTTAAACCTTTTTGGGCCTCTTGATAGAGTGTAAGACCCATCCCTTTGTACAGCAAACAATTTTTGGGCCTCAGTCACTTGTATAAGTCCCTCTGTACAAATTCGACAGTGCGATCACTGATAAAACCCTGGGCCTCTCCTTGAGCTGTAAGCCCCAAATCTTTCTTTTTTAAAGCACTTTCTCCTTTGATTTTGAAATATACTGTTGTTTACAATCTTTCTTTGTTGAACAACTAACCAAACAGCATGGAAGCTCTACAACCGAGTAAGTGTTTACACGCTTTCATTTACCACTTTCATATACATATAACTGTATTGTGGGGCTGTTTCGTTGTAAGTCTTCTTTCATAAACTCATATCAACTGTGTGATAATAGTATAGATATTTAGAGTTTCCCCGGCAACTACGTCTAGCATTAAGCCCGTTGATCACTCTTAAATAGTCAAAACTAGATCCCCATAGGATTACCAGACACAGTCTTCCCTCCTCTTGGGGTTAAACAATATGGAGACATGAAAGGCAGCATTCTCGGTGAATCCTTTCATAGACTGTCACTCGTAGAAGTTGTCAAAGAAACTCTATTCCCCAGAGATGATCTCTTCTCCGTGAATGGCATTTCTTGAGTTTCTTCCAAATTCTCGAACTTTCCTGGCTTGATCTATTCTTTCTGAATATCCTGTCTTGAACTTCTCGGGGTTTGGGGACCCACAGGCTTCTTAAAAGCACTTGTCAAGAAACTCTACTCCCCAGAGATGATCTTTTCTCCGTGAATGGCATCTCTTGAGTTTCTTCCAAATTATCAAACTTTCTGGGCTTGATCTATTCTTTGTGAATAGCCTGTCTTGAACTTCTCGGGGTTTGGGGACCCACAGGCTTCCTAAAAGCATCCCCGCCTCCTCTTGGGCATTGTACAAGGACCCGTCGGCTGCATAGAAGTATTCACAGCCTCCTCTTAGGCTTCGTATAATGATTCTTCCTCCGGGAATGATAGCCTCCTCTTGGGCTTCATACAAGGACCTATCGGCTTCTTAAAAGTTTCCAGCCTCCTCTTGGGCTTCGTACAAATTGTCCCGACGACCTCCTAGAGGTATAGGAACAGAAATCAGTCATCTTAATAGAGCAGTCTTTCCAAGAGTCTACTACTGTTTCTCAAAGCATAGTACAAAAGATGAAACTCTAGACTTGGACAGTCTAATTACCTTGAGTCTCAAAAGACATTCTCAAGCACCCTTCAAGAATAGGAAGGAACCCCGTAGACTCGAACAGTCTCAATACCCTTGGATTTCCCATTTCCTTAAAGAACAGGAAATAACCCTGATCCTCGAATCAAATCCCTGAGTGCAAACATTACTCATATAAGAACTGATTTTCTCTTTAAATCAACATACTGGACCTGTCACTCAACTGAAACAGCACCATAGCCTCCTCTTGGGCTTTGTACAATGATTCACCCCAGCGGAGCTAACAAATAGCCTCCATCTCGGGCTTCGTACGAGATACAAAAAACTCTCTTGTTGAGTCAAATAGCCTTCATCTCGGGCTTTATACGAGATACCAAAAGACTCCTTCGTTGAGTCAAAACCTTTTAGCCTCTCTCTCGGGCTTTGTACGAGACACATATTAGCCTCCTCTTAGGCTTTGTATAAGAAAACCACTGGTTGATCCAATCAACCTTTTAGCATCAAAGTTGTGCCTCGTTCACAGTACACAAACATCAACAACTCCTTCCCCTTCATCTAATCGCTGTAAGCGGAAAGCCTCTGGATCATCTATATCCATGCCACTGTCCCTCCTTTAGCATGAGAAATTCCTAAGGAAAGATGGGACTGCTCTAAACTGAGTTAAAGTCTTCTCCTTCAGGTTGGAAATCCCCTATAAAGGAAATTATGGCATTGCCGGATTCACAAATCTCGGTTAAAGTAATTCTCCTTTATAAACAGTTGTGACATACAAACCCCTCTTTAGAGATGACAAATTCTCTCTAAAGTCAAACCCTTTTAGCTTCATATCTTGGCCTTTGAACAAGATACAAATAGACTCTTTAGCTTCATATCTTGGGCTTTAAACAAGATACAAACTACCTTTAGCTTCACATCTTGGGCTTTTGAACAAGACACCAAAACAACCATTTCCTCCCATAGAATAGGAGGAACTACGATCGCTCTGATTTCCCTGTTTCGGTAAACGGGAATACGTAGGCATAAGATTGAAAGGAAAAATCTTAGCGAGCACACTAACAAAAAACCCAAAATCCCATACTTTCATACATCGGTCCTAACATCTCAACCGATAGCCTAAAACACCCCTTTTCTACAAAATAACCTAGGAGAGACCCCGAATCTTTGTAGCATCTGTAAACCAACAGTTTTTACTGTTTAATCTCAGTATGCAAGCAGGGTTAGTTGGAGACATCTATTTCCCTTCCTTCATCAGCTTTAATAGGATAAAAAATGAATCGAGTTGTAGTACCAGAGCGATTGTGCTTCGCAACCACATCCAAAAATCACTCGCTACAGTCCTATCAGGACATGCCAAGGTTGGATACCAGCATCGTGGAACATCATCTACCATTAAGATTGGAATGTCCACCAGTAAAATAAAGGTTGAGACGAACTCACCCGGACATGGCCATCAAAATCAAAGAGGAGGTATAGAAACAGATTGACGCGGGTTTCCTCGCTACGTCAGAATATCCTCAGTGGTTAGCCAATATCGTACCCGTTCCGAAAAACGACGGAAAGGTCAGAATGTGTGTATATTACAGAGATCTAAACAAGGCTATTCCAAAGGACGACTTTCCTTTACCACACATTGACATGCTGGTAGACAGTACAGCAAAGTTCAAAGTTTTCTCCTTCATGGATGGATTCTCGGGCTATAACCAGATTAAAATGGTGCAGAACAACATGGAGAAAACTTCATTTATTACCCCATGGGGTACCTTTTGTTACAAGGTAATTCCGTTCGGTTTGAAGAACGTCGGGGCAACCTATCAACGAGCCATGACTACTCTGTTTCATGACATGATACCCAAAGAAATCGAGGTATATGTCGATGACATGATTGTAAAATCTAAGACAGAAGAGGAACATGTGACCCACCTGTCAAAACTATTTGAGCGGTTGAGAAAGTACAAACTCCGCCTGAATCCTAACAAGTGCACATTTGGTGTTCGTTCAGGGAAACTCTTAGGGTTCATCGTCAGCCAGAAAGGAATTGAGGTTGATCTTGACAAGGTCAAGGCCATTTAAGAAATGCCTTCTCCAAAAACTGAAAAACAAGTCAGAGGGTTCCTTGGACGTTTGAACTATATCTCCAGATTCATATTCCTCATGACCGCGACATGTGCGCCAATTTTCAAGTTACTCAAAAACAACCAGGACTACGTTTGGACAGAAGACTGTCAAATCGCCTTCAACAGTATTAAGGAATATCTATTGAACCCACCGATTATATCACCTCCAGTGGAAGAAAGATCGCTGATCATCTACCTCACAGTCCTAGAGGACTCAATGGGATGTGTACTTGGCCAACAAGACTAAACCAAAAGGAAAGAGTCTGACATCTACTATCTGAGCAAGAAATTCACCAACTGCGAGACTCGGTACTCTGTGCTCGAGAAAACTTACTGCGCTTTAGCTTGTGCAGCCAAACGTCTTCTCCAGTACATGGTTTGTCACACTACTTGGTTGGTCTCCGAAATGGATCTAATCAAGTACGTCTTTGAAAAACCTGCTCTTACGGGAAGGATTTCCCATTGGCAGATGTTGTTATCAGAATATGACATAGAGTACCACGCTCAGAAAGCCGTTAAAGGAAGTATTTTAGCCGATCATTTGGCTCATCAACCGATTGACAATCAAGAATCAGTCGGGTTTGACTTCCCAGTCGAAGATGTCATGTATCTAAAAATGAAAGACTGGGATGAACCACTACCCAGTGAAGGGCCAGAACTAGGTTCCCAATGGGGACTTATCTTTGACGGAGCTGTCAATCATTATGGAAACGGAATTGGGGCAATCATTGTCACCCCTCAGGGTACCTACATTCCTTTCACCGCCAGACTTACATTCAAGTGTACAAATAACGAGGCCGAATACGAAGCTTGTATCATGGGTCTCGAAGAAGCGATCAACTTAAGGATCAAGAACTTGGATGTATATGGTGACTCAGCCCTGGTTATCAATCAGATCAAAGGAGATTGGAACACATACCAATCAGAACTGATTCCTTACAAAGATTACGCGAGAAGGTTGTTATTCTTCTTCAACAGAATCGAGTTTCATCATATCCCTCGGGAAGAAAATCACATGGCTGGTGCATTAGCCACTCTCTCTTCCATGATTAGTGTAGGTCAATGGAGTGACATACCTAAGATCGACATAATGCGCCTTGCATGGCCCGCTTACATCTTCACGATTGAAGCAGTCATAGATGACAAACCTTGGTATCACAATATCAAATGCTTCCTTCAGAATCAAGAATACCCGCCTGGGGCACTAAAAAAGGACAGAAAAACCCTCAGAAGGCTGGCTGGCAGTTTCTTCCTGAGCGGTGATACACTTTATAAGAGAAATTTTGACATGGTCTTGCTCTGATGCGTAGACAGACCAGAAGCAGACATGCTGATAAAAGAAATTCCAGAAGGATCCTTTGGCACTCATGCTAACGGACACACAATGGCGAGAAAAATTCTGAGAGCAGGGTACTATTGGTTAACCATGGAATCCGACTGTTACAAGTACATGAGGAGGTGTCACAAGTGTCAGATATACTCTGACAAAATCCATGTACCGCCAACGCATCTCAAATTTCTCTCTTCCTCGTGGCCTTTTTCCATATGGGGAATCGACATGATCGGCATGATCGAACCTAAAGCTTCAAACGGACATTGGTTCATCCTGGTCACTATTGATTACTTCCCCAAGTGGGTCGAAGCAGCGTCATACGCTAATGTAACCCGACAAGTGGTGGTCTGATTCATCAAAAACAATATCATCTGCTGTTTTGGTGTTCCGAGCCAGATCTTTACTGATAATGGATCTAACTTGAACAATAAGATGATGAAGGAGTTGTGCGCTGAGTTCAAGATTGAACACCATAACTCATCTCCATACCGACCCAAGATGAACGGAGCGGTAGAAGCGGCTAACAAGAACATCAAGAAGATTGTTCAAAAGATGGTTGTAACCTATAAAGACTGGCACAAGATGCTATTCTTTGCTCTTCACGGTTATTGCACATCTGTCCGCACTTCAACAGGGGCAAACCCTTTCTCTCTAGTATATGGCATGGAAGCAGTGCTCCCCATTGAAGTAGAGATCCCATCAATCCGGGTAAGCTAAGCTTACAAAAGCTGAATGTGTCAGAGTCGACACAACGAACTGAATCTGATCGAAGAAAAGGAAATAACGGCACTATGCCACGGTTAATTGTATCAATAAAGAATGAAGAAGGCATTTGACAAAAAGGTCCGACCTCACGTCTTCAGGAAAGGAGACCTCGTGCTCATGAAGATACAATCATTTCTCACTGATTCTCGGGGCAAATGGACTCCGAATTATGATGGCCCCTATGTGGTCAAGAAAGCTTTCTCAGGCGGCGCCTTGAGACTTTCAACGATGGATGGAGAAGAATTTGCCTACCCCACGAATGTTGATGTAGTCAAGAAATACTTCGCCTAAACTAAAAAAAAAATGTCTCGGTGGATTGAAAACCCGAAAGGGCGGTCCGGGAAAAAATTAGAGACATGATAAAAAATCATCCTGATGGATTGGAAACATCACAGTATAAAAAATAACATATTTTCAGGTAAATATATTTTATCTGAAAATATGTTATTTTTCATCGTGAATATATTTTGTCGCGTTTTGGGAACATTTGCGAGATATTTGAGTGTAGGGGTATTTTGGGCATTTTGATTTATTTTGGTTGAGTTAGAATATAAATAGAAATAGAAAGAGAGAAAAATAGTAAGAAGAAAAGAAAAAAGGAGAAGGGAAAGAGAAGAGGAAAAAGGAGAAAAAGAGAGAAATCTTGGGAATCAAGATAATCGATCAACCGACTTTCTAAAACACGATTTAATTGGGTAAGGGTGCGAAACTCGATTATATTATCATTATGTATGATTATGTATGTGTGTTTGCATGTTGTATTGCCTTTTTCCATAGTTTTTCGGTTATAGGTCGAAAACGAGTAGAAATCGATGTTTTCACGGACAGAAATTCATACGAATCTCGTAGTATGATCATGTGATATGTATGAACCATTGTTGAGGTTTGTGTTGCTGTTGGAAATGGTTTGGTTGGGGAAAATGGGGTTTTTGGGGTTATGGAACAGTGTCACACGTAGCAGAATTTCTGCATCTGGTGTAAAGCGCCGGGAGATTTTCTTGTTTCGCCACGCGATTCGTGATTTCGCCGGGCGGTCTTGGAGAAGCGCAGAGGGTGCAAGTTCCTGACTCTATTGAGTCATTTTGTTAGAAATGGTGACGCCTCTGCTTTTCCAGGCAAAGTAGCGGCGAAGGGTGTTTCGCCGGGCGGTGTTAGAGTTAGGCCGGGCGGTTTGCAGGGTTTTTCACATTTTTATTTTCTTGTTAATTTCATAACTTTTGATCTGATTATCCGTTTTGAATGTTCTTTATATCGTTTGAAAGCTTAAGAAATGTTCTTTCTTATGATGATGGTTTTGAGATTGTGGCCGATTAAATTATGTCGGTAATTTTAAATAGTATCATTTTGTCGACTTTTGCCGTAGTAATCATGTGTAATTGATGTATATCATGTAATATGTTATTGGTCTGGATATATTATGATTTGTGTGTTGTGGTGAGATGAAAATGCATGACATACTGTCACACCCTCATTTTCACCCTAACTCTTTTGCATCATATCATCTCATTTGATCATCGATTCCTGAGTTATTTGGGTCATAAGTTTGATCTTGAAAACTAGGCTTTACTTTTGTTCACCATTTGTGTCAGCATTTGCGAGTTAAGGTTTTCTGTAACCCGGTTTATTCGTTGGTCTTTGTATTTCTATAATACGAGATCTACTACTCTACTGTGCTTATTGAGAGTGAAGGGTTAAATTAAGAGGCCTATGGTGTCCTTCAAGTCTAATGAAGTTCCAATGAGCTCACTTTGGTTCATGATGAATATATTTTACAAAGAAACTTCAATTGTTGATTTTGGGTCCATTATTACTTAAGTGACAAGGAACTTGGGGACCACATCCATTCATGGTCAAGTTTCTTAAAGATTGTTTAATGCGAGCCCGCTTGGTTTTAATGAAGAAATAAGCCAAGGTTTTGCTTAATTTTCAAGCTCATCAAGTTGCCTTCATGGTTATGTTCCACTATCAAGCGATGGTCGTAAAAGATTACAAGTAGGCAAGGTTGTTCCAAATACAAGCAAGAGATAAATGATCAAGAAAGCTTTATTACCAAGAAGGTGTACAAGAAAATTTGTATCAATTTTACATAAAACTATTTTGGATTTTACAAGGATTACCAAAGTTGTTACAAGCCTAGCCGTGTACCATTAACAAAATCCTTAACGTGGTATCATAACAAGTGAAGGCCTACTTCTAATAGATTTCAAAAATGAAAAAGTCTTTGCTTCATCATCCAAGCTTGCAAAAATTACTTTCATGCCAACTTGCTCTAGCCATGACCATTAAGACCTATAACACGAAGAAAAGCTTAGTCAAAATTAAGGTCAATGTCATGCGAAATAGAATCATGATATTTGATAAACCAAGCCAAGACAATTCTCTAAAACAGAGAAAAGATAAGTGATTTTCTGCAGAAGAATATTAATAAAATTCAAATATGGTCCAAACACAAACAAACAAAAAGGCCAGGTATGCAGAAAATTCAGAAAAGTACAGCAGGAAAAAAACAGAGCAGATGCAGCAGACATAGATTCATCCAAATGGAAACAAAACTTTTGGATATGAAAAAGAAACTGCAGACATACCAAGAATGAAGATGCTTCAGCCTATGTTCAAACCATCAAACCCTAACTTCCCACTATAAAATCATGTGTACTCATCAGTTCAGGAGGGAGTCATCAAGAACAATAGAGAAAAAACCAAAGCAGTTGAGTTTTCATAAAAAAATAAGAATCCCTAGCAGTCCCAAATTCACACAAGTTCACTTCTTCATCAGTAAGAACAATAAAAGAAGCTTGGTCACTGCATACACAGACAAACACTAACCAGGAACCCAAATTTCAATCTAATTCTCATCACAGTAACCTTAACACACGGAAAACCAGAGAGGAAGAGAAAGAGTAAGGAATCCTAGCTCTAACCAAACTCTTAACATCAACCGCAACAACAAGCCACTGAGTCAAAAATTCAAAGAAATCACAACCAATTTGTAGGAAGAAGAACGTGGAGAGGTTGGAGTCCTTACCAAAAGTGAAACAAGTCCGGCTATTTCAGCTCTCGCAGGTAATTCTTCTCTTCACTCCGATCTGTTTCGACTTGTTACGAGACCGAACGAAAAAGGCGAACATGAGAGACTGAGAGGCCATATTCTTTGGACGAATCATAAGCGAACTGGGTATCTTAAGTTGAGACGAGCCTGTGACGAAAGAGTGAATACGTTGTAGAGCTTCGGAGAGGCGAGAGGGTAGTAAAACTGAGAACGAAAATGAATCACAAACCTTGCTTGAATCCTTTCCGTTTGCTACGTTCGATTTGATGAGAGCGAGATTCATAGGGATGGAGAACCACCGTGAGGGAGAGAATCGTTCGAGAGAGCAACAAGGTTGTGGGATTGGAAGTGTTTAGGTTTTTTTTCTTGATCGCGTTTTGCTGGGATAATCAGATACCGTGTATTGCGTTTTTCCTTCCAAGCATGTTCGTTCACAGTTTTTCTTCCCACCATTTTTGATTCTGAATGTATGATAACAAATAATGTTTTTAGGGTTTAATAACCCTTTGAGATAACCGAATCGGGTTTGGGTGTTAACCCGACCCGTCCTCATGGTGGAGCGCCCATGTGGGCTGTGAATCTTTTGGGCCTCAAACTCAATTTTCTCTCCAACCCCTATCTGACTTTTGAAGTTATTTGTTAGGTGTTATTGCTAGTTGTTTTAAAAAAATAAAAAAATAAATTTCATAAATAAATTTCTTAACTGTTTTTTTAGGAGATAATAAATAATTTAAATATTTTTATTGTATTTTAGAGGTTGTTTTTATTAGATTTTGTTCATGTCTAATCTTCTTTAAATTTAACTCTTTACTTTTGTTTGATGGGTTCAATACTTTTAAGTGTGTCTTTTCTCATTACTTGTTGCTTGCATAGATATTTATGTGTTTTATTGTATATTTTACTTTTGCATATTTAATAATGAAAATAACCAAAAAATAATAATAATGTTTTGAAAAGACAAATAATATTTATTAAGTTTTTAGGGATTAAGTATGAGGTATGAGATTTTTGTGAGGAGCCCATTGAACCTCGTGCGTGACTTAGACATGGCTTGAATCGTTATTTGAGATTTGCGATCTTAAATCGCAAAGTGTTTGCCATTACATCGTTTTTAATCCATTGAACTTCTATGGTTTATTACTCATTGTTAGTTTAGGACACCTCGCACACACACGGCTGGCTACCTGACAATGAGACTATTTATTTCTCGCAATCCTATGTGATTTACGTGTATCCCTCCCCCTTTACAATGTAATAGGTTAGTTTCTTTATATGCTTGCTTTCTTGATTGTTAAGAAAGATAAAATCGAACTAGGCTAGCTCACCATTTCAAAATAAAAGATAAATAAGGCTTGATCCAACGTCAAGTCATTTTTCAAAACTCATTAACTTGATTCACACCTTAGGGTTTCCTCTTCTCATTCTCATATCTTATCTTTTCCATTAAATCTCACATTAACCTTGTATATATTTCACCCTTGTAAGCCGATTTCCTTGTGAATCGCCATCAACCTACCTTGATCTATTCACCACCCATTCTTTCAAAAACCTTTTTCTCTCTTTATTTCATCTCCTTATGTCTAAAAACCTTGGTCTTGTACCAAGTGCATTTTCAAACCTTTTCTTAGTAAACTTAGATGGTCGTGGAGTGGTTAGGCGAACGCTTTCTCCTATCCCGAGTGCTTGACATTACCTTTAGGGTTCACTGTCGTAAAGCACTTACCATCTAAAACCAAAAACACTTTAATAAGAGAATAAAGTTCTCTTTGTATTGAATTAAAGAGAGGGGATCTGGTGAAGACCTCTTCCTCTTCGAGTATTAGGATGCTCACTTTAGAGTGTGTGGTCTCGATACTCGTCTTTCAATACGAAGACGTGACTATATTCGCCACACCATTTTCATTACAAATCTTTTGAGATAAAGAATTGGGTACTACCCGAAGAGGTTCCTATCCGAGGACTTATTTCACCCTTAAAACCAATCTTCACAAATCAAATGAGACATCTTGCCTTGATGGCGAAAATCAACCTTTTCAAAAAGGACATGTTACGTCCGTTCTACCGCAAACAGGTAACGCATAAGACTCCACGAGCGAGCCGCAAAACACCTAACTGCTAGAACCCGCATGTTAACATCATCCATAAAAAACACCAACAAATCGTAGGTCGAACTACGATTGCTCTGATTCTTCATTCTTGTCCGAATGTAAGATACGTAGGCACAAGATCACGATGATCTTGGCGAGCCCCCTTCCATTTTCTTCACCCATAGTCCTCCGAACTACGTTGACTCTGACTTTCCCATTGCACGAGGGAATACGTAGGCATAGGACTGCGAAGTCCTATCGAGTCTCCCCTTTTCTTCTCCCCACCTTTTCCTTTATTTTCTTTCACATTCTTTGGTTATCACCTTTCTCTCTCCCTTCTTTAGAACACTCTTAGAAAGCAATTTCCTTAGCAAACATCCTTCCACATAGACAAGCAAATGGTTCCCATCGAGTACGATGGATGTGGAGGGTGCTAATACCTTCCCTCCGCATAACCGGCTTCCGAACCTGTAATTTGGTTGCGAGACCATCTTATCCTTTCTTCTTTGGGTTTTCTCGATGTTTTCCCTTCCCCTCATGGGATAAATAAAGTTCGATGGCGACTCTTCTCTTTCTTCCTCTTTTCGCCTCCGGTCGACTATTTTTCGAGTAGCGACAGCTGGCGACTCTGCTGGGGAAAGTGGTTCACCCTAGCAAGCCAAGCCTAGTTTGTTTATCATATGTGTATTTTTGTTTTCTTTATTATTGCTTTATTATTTTGTGTTCCTCTTATTTGTTGGGTTTATTGGGGATGGTTTGTGAGGTGAAAGGCTTTCTACCCTAGCTTTTCGAGTATACACTAAGCTAGGAGGTGGTTGCTTACTGATTTGCGAGACTTAGGACTCGTCGAGTTGGTTTGACTTCCACCGCTCAGATGAGGCCCCTTTGGGAATGATTATGTCGTACGATTAGTCGTAATGGTGTCTTTGTTTCCGACCTGGGAGTCCGTGATTTTGAGGACCTTTAGAACCCTATTCCAAAGGCTACTAAGGCATAACTCTGTGCTCATACTTTAAAGGGATTACCGTCTTACGAATCGTCGTTATGATGGAAAAATTTTGAGGGTTAGTGCATGGGACCTTGTTTGAAAGCCCGTGGAATGCCCTGTTATAAACCAATAGATAACCTACCCGAGGTGAGGGATATCTTGTTGTGTTGTTCTGCAGAATCTGTGACCGTGATACCTATTGTGAACCCCTGATTCGGCGATCTTTGACCCCATTGCATTCATAACATTGCATTTGCATAAGCATCTTGCGTCATTTGGCATATCATTCTCCGACCTTAAACAGTGAGTTCATCCATCCTCTAACCTTAACTCGCAGATTGACTTCCCGACGCTCGTATTTTGGACTCAAAGTAGCCAGAAGAGGATCATGGAGCAATTACAAGCGGAGTTGGTGGAGATGCATACTCAGATGGGGGCCCAGATGGGGCAGTTCATGGTGGACATACAAGCTTTGTCCCAAGGTCAGAAATTGCTAAGGGAGGAGGTTAGCCAATTGAAGACTCAAATGAGTCTGATCATGGAACTCCTGAAGTCAGTGTTAAGGAAAGAAGGTGATCCTACACCTGATGCTAAAACAGAAGTTGTTGTTCCTCCTCTTCCCATGGGGTCTCTCCCAAATCATGAATTACCTCGTGGGTTTACTCCACAAGCCAGGGTTCCAGAATCTCCCTGTCATCAGCAACCATTTCCTGTTCCCCAAGGGAATCCTAAGAGCAGAGAATCTGAGCAGAGGTCGGGGGAGCCCGAGAAGAAGTTTGATCTAATTCCAATGCCATATGCGCAGCTACTCCAACACCTGCTCAAGCTTCAGCTAGTTAAGCTATGTACTTTGGAACATCCTCCCACAAAGATTCCTCCTGGCTATAATGTGAATACTAGGTGCGATTTCCATTCTGGAGCACTTGGACATAGCATTGAGGACTGTAAGAAATTCAAGTACAAGGTCCGAGAGCTCATTGATTCAAAGATAATCAAGTTTACGCCAGGTGGCACGAATGCGCCAGGAAATCCAACTCTGGATGCTGCAAAAAGGATGGACGCTCCTTCCATTTCTCCCGGATCTACCTCAAAATAGGGGCATATTCAACGATCGCAAGTTCTGGAACCTCCTCGTCAGTAACCTTTGTGTGTTCCCCAACCAAATCTGAAGAGAAAAACGTATGGACAGGGTGGACGCCCAAATCAGTATCCACAACAGAGCTGCTCCCAGAAGAGGCAACAAAGACCGAGAAGGCCAGAGAGACAGTTTACTCCACTACCAATGTCCTATAGTCAGGTGTTGCCAGATTTTATCAAACAAGGATTGTTAGTGCCAAAAGGGTTGAAACCGGTGCCTTTTCCATACCCACCAGAATTTGACGCTAACGCCCGATGTGATTTCCATTGTGGCGCAATGGGGCATTCAACTGAAGATTGTAAGACGCTTGAGTCCAAGTTGATCTCAGTGACGCCTCAAGGCCTTCAATTTAACTCTTCATCTGGTCAGGCAAGTTCGTCCGTTTCGATTATGGAAGAAGCTTCTAGGAGTATGTGAAGGAGGCTATGATACTGGTCTCGATGAGCAAGAAAGCTAGTCCAACAGCGAATCAAGAAAGAAAAGCCCAGTCCCCAATGCTGGCAATTTAAGATCTTGTCATTTCTTTGCATTTGTACTTTCTTTCCTGTTAAGTTCTATTTTGCTTTTAGACATTGTTGTTTATTAATGGTATTGTTAATGTAATGAGTATGCATTTTTTTGAACAAGTCCATTCGTATCCACTCATCTTTTCTCATATTTAAAAAAAATCACAAAAATATTTCTCAACTCCATTTCCTTTATCACATTGTTGTTTAGCAAAGATTAGAGGGAGGATGATGAAAACAAAATACCCATAATTGCAAACTGTATGCTTTCGGATAAAATCCTGCTGATGATGTACAGGCATTGTTTCAAATCCCCTAAACACCGGAGAGATAAGGAGTTAGTCCCTAGTCAACCACTTCGAGCCTAGAAGTAGGAGTTTCCTTCGGATTTCTAAACCCTTACGCTTAACCTAGGGCATGGGTAGTGTTCAGTTATCTTGATTACACTAATTTTCAAGATGAAACCTCCTGTTATGGCGATTGTTCTTCAATGACCAAAGATTTGGCAGTCACAAACCCTTCAAAAAAAAAGGAAAAAGAAAAAAACCCGCTAAGTCGAACACCCAAAGAGGCGACTTAGGCAAAAGTTAGGGATCAAAAAATGAATAAAGCAACAGAGGCCCTCAAATCCTCGAGCAAAACAAAATAAAATTCAGTGATCACCATCAAAAGGTCACTAATATCCATCCACAAAAATAAAATAAGGTGACTGTCATTTCAAGAAAATCTTGAATCATCATCTTCACTCTTACACCGTCAAACTCTAGATGTGTGTGTCAATTTAACTGAATGTAGGACTGGAGAATCATCATGAAGAAGGGGTGGGTACCAAAATAAGTTTTGAGCCTAATATCCTTTGTTTCCGTGAGCCAGACCACGTTACAACCCTTAAAAGACCTAATTGAGGCGGGGTTTATTCTGAAAGCATACTACAGCAATGTTGCGTAAACTGACTCCCCACAGATTTGCTAATCTTCAGCACTGGTGTCACTCTTCTTGCTATATCTTTCACACCAGTAAATCAGCACTATGTTTGGACTAATGGTCCACTCGTCACACACTGTCACATCATTCCAATAAATGACTTTTCAAAACTTGCATGAATGTCACATTAAAATTACCATTTCTGAATGATCAATTTTAACTGCAAATTAGTACTTGACATTATGGAAATTCCAACCAAGAGAAATCAAAGAGGAACTTGAACATCTGTTGGCACTGACATGAATCAAGACTTTCTCGTGACCTTGTGGATCTGGGTCAAGTTTCTCAAAGGCCAAGAATGGGGGCAGACCACTACAAGATTCAGACACTGGGGCAAATCATCTCAGACCATGTCATGGCATAAATCTTTCAAGGGAAAAACCTTCAAATACCCTACCGACTAGGGGCAGACAGGTTGCAAAGGGACAGTTTCCCTCCATACTTTCAAGTTGGTCAAGCTGACCATGCCATACACTAAGCTACCTTGGAGTTCAACAAGTGTCAAAAAGCCTTGGGGCAGAGCAAAAGCGCAATCAACATGCATTAGATAAGTCACTACGCTCACACAATCATCTGCAAGCCATCGTGGCACATAAGCTAGAAGTGAGGTTCTCTCAGGAACAAGCACGCAACTTCTGCAAAGGGTTAAGTTTGGGGCACCAGAAGCATCCACATTTGTCTTCTTATCATCGCACCGTCAAATACCGAGTATCGGGAAGTCAAATCCTACCACCAAAAGCCCAACCTTCCTTGGCACCCTAAAACCAAAGTTCAACCCTGCTTGGCACCTAAGAAAAGCCCAACCTTACTTGTTACCTACCAAAAGCCCACCCCATTGGCACCTTCATAAAAATCGATCACCTGCTTGCATTCATATATGCATCGCATTCGCATCATATACAACATACGTGTGCCATATACATACATAACCCAATTAATTTGCTTCCTCAACCCCTGCATTGATATTTTGATTTGTTTTTGACCCCTGAGTCAATATTGTCTTTATTCTCTTGACCCCTGAGTCAATATCGTATTCATTTCCTCCCTCAACCCCTGAGTTGATATCTTGTTTTTGTTCTTGACCCCTGAGTCAATGTTGTCTTTACCTTCACAACCCCTGAGTTGATACCTTGCTTTTGTTCTTGACCCCTGGGTCAATGTTGTCTTTACATTCTTGACCCCCGAGTCGATATCAGTGTTACTATTTTCACAACCCCTGAGTTGATACCTTATTTTTGTTCTTGACCCCTGAGTCGATATTGTCTTTATCTTTCTGACCCCCGAGTCGATGTTGTTACCTTTACCTTTTTCTCAATCCCCGAGTTGATGACAGTTTATCTCTTTGTTTCTTCAACCCCTGAGTCGACTTGTTGTTTTGATTTGTTCAGGACCCCCGAGTCGATGGTATATTTTTTTTTTCTATCCCCGAGTTGATATGCCATTATTCCCAACAATGTCCAGACTCTCACATCTTCATATCCCCAGCATTTTGCATAAATCTCCGCATCATAAGCACTCATGTTCATCCCGCATTGCATTTCAAGCATTATCATATCCCTCATAACCAATTACCTCTTCCCTGACAGGTGCCTTTTTCGAGCCATCCCACTGATCCATCACCTTTCATTCTACCCTTTTTTTTTCGGCTGAAAATTCTGGGTATTCTTATATTTAATCCTCTTGTACCTTGACTGTAAGAAAGCCTTAGCCACTCTCACCCTCAAGTCCAAGAAGATTAAATAGGGGCATCTGTCACACCCTCATTTTCACCCTAACTCTTTTGCATCATATCATCTCATTTGATCATTGATTCCTGAGTTATTTGGGTCATAAGTTTGAGCTTGAAAACTAGGCTTTACTTTTGTTCACCATTTGTGTCAGCATTTGCGAGTTAAGGTTTTCTGTAACCCGGTTTATTCTTTGGTCTTTGTATTTCTATAATACGAGATCTACTACTCTACTGTGCTTATTGAGGGTGAAGGGTTAAATTAAGAGGCCTATGGTGTCCTTCAAGTCTAATGAAGTTTCAATGAGCTCACTTTAGTTCATGATGAATATATTTTACAAAGAAACTTCAATTGTTGATTTTGGGTCCATTATTGCTTAAGTGACAAGGAACTTGGGGACCACATCCATTCATGGTCAAGTTTCTTAAAGATTGTTTAATGCGAGCCCGCTTGGTTTTAATGAAGAAATAAGCCAAGGTTTTGCTTAATTTTCAAGCTCATCAAGTTGCCTTCATGGTTATGTTCCACTATCAAGCGATGGTCGTAAAAGCTTACAAGTAGGCAAGGTTGTTCCAAATACAAGCAAGAGATAAATGATCAAGAAAGCTTTATTACCAAGAAGGTGTACAAGAAAATTTGTATAAATTTTACATAAAACTATTTTGGATTTTACAAGGATTACCAAAGTTGTTACAAGCCTAGCCGTGTACCATTAACAAAATCCTTAACGTGGTATCATAACAAGTGAAGGCCTACTTCTAATAGATTTCAAAAATGAAAAAGTCTTTGCTTCATCATCCAAGCTTGCAAAAATTACTTTCATGCCAACTTCCTCTAGCCATGACCATTAAGACATATAACACGAAGAAAAGCTTAGTCAAAATTAAGGTCAATGTCATGCGAAATAGAATCATGATATTTGATAAACCAAGCCAAGACAATTCTCTAAAACAGAGAAAAGATAAGTGATTTTCTGTAGAAAAATATTAATAAAATTCAAATATGGTCCAAACACAAACAAACAAAAAGGCCAGGTATGCAGAAAATTCAGAAAGGTACAGCAGCAAAACAACAGAGCAGATGCAGTAGACATAGATTCATCGAAATGGAAACAAAACTTTTGGATATGAAAAAGAAACTGCAGACATACCAAGAATGAAGATGCTTCAGCCTATGTTCAAACCATCAAACCCTAATTTCCCACTATAAAATCATGTGTATTCATCAGTTCAGGAGGGAGTCATCAAGAACAATAGAGAAAAAACCAAAGCAGTTGAGTTTTCATAAAAAAATCAAGAATCCCTAGCAGTCCCAAATTCACACAAGTTCACTTCTTCATCAGTAAGAACAGCAAAAGAAGCTTGGTCACTGCATACACAGACAAACACTAACCAGGAACCCAAATTTCAATCTAATTCTCATCACAGTAACCTTAACACACGGAAAACCAGAGAGGAAGAGAAAGAGTAAGGAATCCTAGCTCTAACCAAACTCTTAACATCAACCGCAACAACAAGCCACTGAGTCAAAAATTCAAAGAAATCACAACCAATTTGTAGGAAGAAGAACGTGGAGAGGTTGGAGTCCTTACCAAAAGTGAAACAAGTCCGGCTATTTCGGCTCTCGCAGGTAATTCTTCTCTTCACTCTGATCTGTTTCGACTTGTTACGAGACCGAATGAAAAAGGCGAACATGAGAGACTGAGAGGCCATATTCTTTGGACGAATCATAAGCGAACTGGGTATCTTAAGTTGAGACGAGCCTGTGACGAAAGAGTGAATACGTTGTAGAGCTTCGGAGAGGCGAGAGGGTAGTAAAACTGAGAACGAAAATGAATCACAAACCTTGCTTGAATCCTTTCCGTTCGCTACGTTCGATTTGATGAGAGCGAGATTCATAGGGATGGAGAACCACCGTGAGGGAGAGAATCGTTCGAGAGAGCAACAAGGTTGTGGGATTGGAAGCGTTTAGGTTTTTTTCTTGATCGCGTTTTGCTGGGAAAATCAGATACCGTGTATTGGGTTTTTCCTTCCAAGCATGTTCGTTCACAGTTTTTCTTCCCACCATTTTTTATTCTGAATGTATGATAACAAATAATGTTTTTAGGGTTTGATAACCCTTTGGGATAACCGAACCGGGTTTGGGTGTTAACTCGACCCTTCCTCATGGTGGAGCGCCCATGTGGGCTGTGAATCTTTTGGGCCTCAAACTCAATTTTCTCTCCAACCCCAATCTGACTTTTGAAGTTATTTGTTAGGTGTTATTTCTAGTTGTTTTAAAAAAATAAAAAAAAAACAAATTTCATAAATAGATTTCTTAACTGTTTTTTTAGGAGATAATAAATAATTTAAATATTTTTACTGTATTTTAGAGGTTGTTTTTATTAGATTTTGTTCATGTCTAATCTTCTTTAAATATAACTCTTTACTTTTGTTTGATGGGTTCAATACTTTTAAGTGTGTCTTTTCTCATTACTTGTTGCTTGCATAGATATTTATGTGTTTTATTGTATATTTTACTTTTGCATATTTAATAATGAAAATAACCAAAAAATAATAATAAAGTTTTGAAAAGACAAAAAATATTTATTAAGTTTTTAGGGATTAAGTATAAGGTATGAGATTTTTGTGAGGAGCCCATTGAACCTCGTACGTGACTTAGACGTGGCTTGAATCGTTATTTGAGATTTGCGATCTTAAATCGCAAAGTGTTTGCCATTACATCATTTTTAATCCATTGAACTTCTATGGTTTATTACTCATTGTTAGTTTAGGACACCTCGCACACACACGACTTTCTCTTGGGCTACCTGACAATGAGTCTATTTATTTCTCGCAATCCTATGTGATTTACGTGTATCCCTCCCCCTTTACAATGTAATAGGTTAGTTTCTTTAAGTGCTTGCTAGCTTGATTGTTAAGAAAGATAAAATCAAACTAGGCTAGCTCACAATTTCAAAATAAAAGATAAATAAGGCTTGATCCAACGTCAAGTCATTTTTCAAAACTCATTAACTTGATTCACACCTTAGGGTTTCCTCTTCTCATTCTCATCTCTTATCTTTTCCATTAAATCTCACATTAACCTTGTACATATTTCACCCTTGTAAGCCGATTTCCTTGTGAATCGCCATCAACCTACCTTGATCTATTCACCACCCATTCTTTCAAAAACCTTTTTCTCTCTTTATTTCATCTCCTTTTGTCTAAAAACCTTGGTCTTGTACCAAGTGCATTTTCAAACCTTTTCTTAGTAAACTTAGATGGTCGTGGAGTGGTTAGGCGAAGGCCTTCTCCTATCCCGAGTGCTTGACATTACCTTTAGGGTTCACTGTCTTAAAGCACTTACCATCTAAAACCAAAAACACTTTAATAAGAGAATAAAGTTCTCTTTGTATTGAACTAAAGAGAGGGGATTGGGTGAAGACCTCTTTCTCTTCGAGTATTAGGATGCTCACTTTAGAGTGTGTGGTCTCGATACTCGTCTTTCAATACGAAGACGTGACTATATTCGCCACACCATTTTCATAACAAATCTTTTGAGATAAAGAATTGGGTACTACCCGAAGGGGTTCCTATCCGAGGACTTATTTCACCCTTAAAACCAATCTTCACAAATCAAATGAGACATCTTGCCTTTATGGCGAAAATCAACGTTTTCAAAAAGGACATGTTACGTCCGTTCTACCGTAAACATGTAACGCATAAGACTCCACGAGCGAGCCGCAAAACACCTAACTGCTAGAACCCACACGTTAACATCATCCATAAAAAAACACCAACAAATCGTAGGTCGAACTACGATTGCTCTGATTCTTCATTCTTGTCCGAATGTAAGATACGTAGGCACAAGATCACGATGATCTTGGCGAGCCCCCTTCCATTTTCTTCACCCGTAGTCCTCCGAACTACGTTGACTCTGACTTTCCCATTGCACGAGGGAATACGTAGGCATAGGACTGCGAAGTCCTATCGAGTCTCCCCTTTTCTTCTCCCCACCTTTTCTTTTATTTTCTTTCACATTCTTTGGTTATCACCTTTCTCTCTCCCTTCTTTAGAACACTCTTAGAAAGCAATTTCCTTAGCAAACATCCTTACACATAGACAAGCAAATGGTTCCCATCGAGTACGATGGATATGGAGGGTGCTAATACCTTCCCTCCGCATAACCGACTTCCGAACCCGTAATTTGGTTGCGAGACCATCTTATCCTTTCTTCTTTGTGTTTTCTCGATGTTTTCCCTTCCCCTCATGGGATAAATAAAGTTCGATGGCGACTCTTCTGTTTCTTCCTCTTTTCGCCTCCGGTCGACTATTTTTCGAGTAGCGACAGCTGGCGACTCTGTTGGGGAAAGTGGTTCACCCTAGCAAGCCAAGCCTAGTTTGTTTATCATATGTGTATTTTTGTTTTCTTTATTATTGCTTTATTATTTTGTGTTCCTCTTATTTGTTGGGTTTATTGGGGATGGTTTGTGAGGTGAAAGGCTTTCTACCCTAGCTTTTCGAGTATACACTAAGCTAGGAGGTGGTTGCTTACTGATTTGCGAGACTTAGGACTCGTCGAGTTGGTTTGACTTCCACCGCTCAGATGAGGCCCCTTTGGGAATGATTATGTCGTACGATTAGTCGTAATGGTGTCTTTGTTTCCGACCTGGGAGTCCGTGATTTTGAGGACCTTTAGAACCCTATTCCAAAGGCTACTAAGGCATAACTCTGTGCTCATACTTTAAAGGGATTACCGTCTTACGAATCGTCGTTATGATGGAAAAATTTTGAGGGTTAGTGCATGGGACCTTGTTTGAAAGCCCGTGGAATGCCCTGTTATAAACCAATAGATAACCTACCCGAGGTGAGGGATATCTTGTTGTGTTGTTCTGCAGAATCTGTGACCGTGATACCTATTGTGAACCCCTGATTCGGCGATCTTTGACCCCATTGCATTCATAACATTGCATTTGCATAAGCATCTTGCGTTATTTGGCATATCATTCTCCGTCCTTAAACAGTGAGTTCATCTATCCTCTAACCTTAACTCGCAGATTGACTTCCCGACGCTCGTATTTTGGACTCAAAGCAGCCAGAAGAGGATCATGGAGCAATTACAAGCGGAGTTGGTGGAGATGCATACTCAGATGGGGGCCCAGATGGGGCAGTTCATGGTGGACATGCAAGCTTTGTCCCAAGGTCATAAATTGCTAAGGGAGGAGGTTAGCCAATTGAAGACTCAGCTGAGTCTGATCATGGAACTCCTGAAGTCAGTGTTAAGGAAAGAAGGCGATCCTACACCTGATGCTAAAACAGAAGTTGTTGTTCCTCCTCTTCCCATGGGGTCTCTCCCAAATCATGAATTACCTCGTGGGTTTACTCCGCAAGCCAGGGTTCCAGAATCTCCCTGTCATCAGCAACCATTTCCTGTTCCCCAAGGGAATCCTAAGAGCAGAGAATCTGAGCAGAGGTCGGGGGAGCCCGAGAAGAAGTTTGATCTAATTCCAATGCCATATGCGCAGCTACTCCAACACCTACTCAAGCTTCAGATAGTTAAGCTATGTACTTTGGAACATCCTCCCACAAAGATTCCTCCTGGCTATAATGTGAATACTAGGTGCGATTTCCATTCTGGAGCACTTGGACATAGCATTGAGGACTTTACGAAATTCAAGTACAAGGTCCAAGAGCTCATTGATTCAAAGATAATCAAGTTTACGCCAGGTGGTACGAATGCGCAAGGAAATCCAACTCCGGATGCTGCAAAAAGGATGGACGCTCCTTCCATTTCTCCCGGATCTACCTCAAAACAGGGGCATATTCAACGATCGCAATTCTGGAACCTCCTCGTCAGCAACCTTTGCGTATTCCCCAACCAAATCTGAAGAGAAAAACGTATGGACAGGGTGGACGCCCAAATCAGTATCCACAACAGAGCTGCTCCCAAAAGAGGCAACAAAGACCGAGAAGGCTAGAGAGACAGTTTACTCCACTACCGATGTCCTATAGTCAGGTGTTGCCAAATTTTATCAAACAAGGATTGTTAGTTCCAAAAGGGTTGAAACCGGTGCCTTTTCCATACCCACCAGAATTTGACGCTAACGCCCGATGTGATTTCCATTATGGCGCAATGGGGCATTCAACTGAAGATTGTAAGACGCTTGAGTCCAAGTTGATCTCAGTGACGCCTCAAGGCCTTCAAGTTAACTCTTCATCTGGTCAGGCAAGTTCGTCCGTTTCGGTTATGGAAGAAGCTTCTATGAGTATGTGCAGAAGGCTATGATACTGGTCTCGATGAGCAAGAAAGCTAGTCCAACAGCGAATCAAGAAAGAAAAGCCCAGTCCCCAATGCTGGCAATTTTAAGATCTTGCCATTTCTTTGCATTTGTACTTTCTTTCCTGTTAAGTTCTATTTTGCTTTTAGACATTGTTGTTTATTAATGGTATTGTTAATGTAATGAGTATGCATTTTTTTGAACAAGTCCATTCGTATCCACTCATCTTTTCTCATATATAAAAAAAAATCACAAAAATATTTCTCAACTCCATTTCCTTTATCACATTGTTGTTTAGCAAAGATTAGAGGGAGGATGATGAAAACAAAATACCCATAATTGCAAACTGTATGCTTTCGGATAAAATCCTGCTGATGATGTACAGGCATTGTTTCAAATCCCCTAAACACCGGAGAGATAAGGAGTTAGTCCCTAGTCAACCACTTCGAGCCTAGAAGTAGGAGTTTCCTTCGGATTTCTAAACCCTTACGCTTAACCTAGGGCATGGGTAGTGTTCAGTTATCTTGATTACACATATTTTCAAGATGAAACCTCCTGTTATGGCGATTGTTCTTCAATGACCAAAGATTTGGCAGTCACAAACCCTTCAAAAAAAAAGGAAAAAGAAAAAAACCCGCTAAGTCGAACACCCAAAGAGGCGACTTAGGCAAAAGTTAGGGATCAAAAAATGAATAAAGCAACAGAGACCCTCAAATCCTCGAGCAAAACAAAATAAAATTCAGTGATCACCATCAAAAGGTCACTGATATCCATCCACAAAAATAAAATAAGGTGACTGTCATTTCAAGAAAATCTTGAATCATCATCTTCACTCTTACACCGTCAAACTCTAGATGTGTGTGTCAATTTAACTGAATGTAGGACAGGAGAATCATCATGAAGAAGGGGTGGGTACCAAAATAAGTTTTGAGCTTAATATCCTTTGTTTCAATAACCGTGAGCCAGACCACGTTACAACCCTTAAAAGACCTAATTGAGGCGGGGTTTATTCTGAAAGCATACTACAGCAATGTTGCGTAAACTGACTCCCCACAGATTTGCTAATCTTCAGCAATGGTGTCACTCTTCTTGCTATATCTTTCACACCAGTAAATCAGCACTATGTTTGGACTAATGGTCCACTCGTCACACACTGTCACATCATTCCAATAAATGACTTTTCAAAACTTGCATGAATGTCACATTAAAATTACCATTTCTGAATGATCAATTTTAACTGCAAATTAGTACTTGACATTATGGAAATTCCAACCAAGAGAAATCAAAGAGGAACTTGAACATCTGTTGGCACTGACATGAATCAAGACTTTCTCGTGACTTTGTGGATCTGGGTCAAGTTTCTCAAAGGCCAAGAATGGGGGCAGACCACTACAAGATTCAGACACTGGGGCAAATCATCTCAGACCATGTCATGGCATAAATCTTTCAAGGGAAAAACCTTCAAATACCCTACCGACTAGGGGCTGACAGGTTGCAAAGGGACAGTTTCCCTCCATACTTTCAAGTTGGTCAAGCTGACCATGCCATACACTAAGCTACCTTGGAGTTCAACAAGTGTCAAAAAGCCTTGGGGCAGAGTAAAAGCGCAATCAACATGCATTAGATAAGTCGCTACGCTCACACAATCATCTGCAAGCCATCATGGCACATAAGCTAGAAGTGAGGTTCTCTCAGGAACAAGCACACAACTTCTGCAAAGGGTTAAGTTTGGGGCACCAGAAGCATCCACATTTGTCTTCTTATCATCGCACCGTCAAATACCGAGTATCGGGAAGTCAAATCCTACCACCAAAAGCCCAACCTTCCTTGGCACCTTGAAACCAAAGTTCAACCCTGCTTGGCACCTACCAAAAGCCCAACCTTACTTGTTACCTACCAAAAGCCCACCCCATTGGCACCTTCATAAAAACCGATCACCTGCTTGCATTCATATATGCATCGCATTCGCATCATATACAACATACGTGCGCCATATGCATACATAACCCAATTAATTTGCTTTCTCAACCCCTGCGTTGATATTTTGATTTATTTTTGACCCCTGAGTCAATATTGTCTTTATTCTCTTGACCCCTGAGTCAATATCGTAATCATTTCCTCCCTCAACCCCTGAGTTGATATCTTATTTTTGTTCTTGACCCCTGAGTCAATGTTGTCTTTACCTTCACAACCCCTGAGTTGATACCTTGTTTTTGTTCTAGACCCCTGAGTCAATGTTGTCTTTACATTCTTGACCCCCGAGTCGATATCAGTGTTACTATTTTCACAACCCCTGAGTTGATACCTTATTTTTGTTCTTGACCCCTGAGTCGATATTGTCTTTATCTTTCTGACCCCCGAGTCGATGTTGTTACCTTTACCTTTTTTTCAATCCCCGAGTTGATGACAGTTTATCTCTTTGTTTCTTCAACCCCTGAGTCGACTTGTTGTTTTGATTTGTTCAGGACCCCCGAGTCGATGGTATATTTTTTTTTTCTATCCCCGAGTTGATATGCCATTATTCCCAACAATGTCCAGACTCTCACATCTTCATATCCCCAGCATTTTGCATACATCTCTGCATCATAAGCACTCATGTTCATCCCGCATTGCATTTCAAGCATTATCATATCCCTTATAACCAATTACCTCTTCCCTGACAGATGCCTTTTTCGAGACATCCCACTAATTCATCACCTTTCATTCTACCCTTTTTTTTTTGGCTGAAAATTCTAGGTATTCTTATATTTAATCCTCTTGTACCTTGACTGTAAGAAAGCCTTAGCCACTCTCACCCTCAAGTTCAAGAAGATTAAATAGGGGCATCTGTCACACCCTCATTTACACCCTAACTCTTTTGCATCATATCATCTCATTTGATCATCGATTCCTGAGTTATTTGGGTCATAAGTTTGAGCTTGAAAACTAGGCTTTACTTTTGTTCACCATTTGTGTCAGCATTTGCGAGTTAAGGTTTTCTGTAACCCGGTTTATTCTTTGGTCTTTGTATTTCTATAATACGAGATCTACTGCTTTACTGTGCTTATTGAGAGTGAAGGGTTAAATTAAGAGGCCTATGGTGTCCTTCAAGTCTAATGAAGTTCCAATGAGCTCACTTTGGTTCATGATGAATATATTTTACAAAGAAACTTCAATTTTTGATTTTGGGTCCATTATTGCTTAAGTGACAAGGAACTTGGGGACCACATCCATTCATGGTCAAGTTTCTTAAAGATTGTTTAATGCGAGCCCGCTTGGTTTTAATGAAGAAATAAGCCAAGGTTTTGCTTAATTTTCAAGCTCATCAAGTTGCCTTCATGGTTATGTTCCACTATCAAGCGATGGTCGTAAAAGCTTACAAGTAGGCAAGGTTGTTCCAAATACAAGCAAGAGATAAATGATCAAGAAAGCTTTATTGCCAAGAAGGTGTACAAGAAAATTTGTATCAATTTTACATAAAACTATTTTGGATTTTACAAGGATTACCAAAGTTGTTACAAGCCTAGCCGTGTACCATTAACAAATCCTTAACGTGGTATCATAACAAGTGAAGGCCTACTTCTAATAGATTTCAAAAATGTAAAAGTCTTTGCTTCATCATCCAAGCTTGCAAAAATTACTTTCATGCCAACTTCCTCTAGCCATGACCATTAAGACCTATAACACGAACAAAAGCTTAGTCAAAATTAAGGTCAATGTCATGTGAAATAGAATCATGATATTTGATAAACCAAGCCAAGACAATTCTCCAAAACAGAGAAAAGATAAGTGATTTTCTGCAGAAGAATATTAATAAAATTCAAATATGGTCCAAACACAAACAAACAAAAAGGCCAGGTATGTAGAAAATTCAGAAAGGTACAGCAGCAAAAAAACATAGCAGATGCAGCAGACACAGATTCATCGAAATGGAAACAAAACTTTTGGATATGAAAAAGAAACTGCAGACATACCAAGAATAAAGATGCTTCAGCCTATGTTCAAACCATCAAACCCTAATTTCCCACTATAGAATCATGTGTATTCATCAGTTCAGGAGGGAGTCATCAAGAACAATAGAGAAAAAACCAAAGCAGTTAAGTTTTCATAAAAAAATCAAGAATCCCTAGCAGTCCCAAATTCACACAAGTTCACATCTTCATCAGTAAGAACAATAAAAGAAGCTTGGACACTACATACACAGACAAACAACAACCAGGAACCCAAATTTTAATCTAATTCTCATCACAGTAACCTTAACACACGGAAAACCAGAGAGGAAGAGAAAGAGTAAGGAATCCTAGCTCTAACCAAACTCTTAACATCAACCGCAACAACAAGCCACTGAGTCAAAAATTCGAAGAAATCACAACCAATTTGTAAGAAGAAGAACGTGGAGAGGTTGGAGTCCTTACCAAAAGTGAAACAAGTCCGGCTATTTCAGCTCTCGCAGGTAATTCTTCTCTTCACTCTGATCTGTTTCGACTTGTTACGAGACCGAACGAAAAAGGCGAACATGAGAGACTGAGAGGCCATATTCTTTGGACGAATAATAAGCGAACTGGGTATCTTAGGTTGAGACGAGCCTGTGACGAAAGAGTGAATAGGTTGTAGAGCTTCGGAGAGGCGAGAGGGTAGTAAAACTGAGAACGAAAATGAATCACAAACCTTGCTTGAATCCTTTTCGCTTGCTACGCTCGATTTGATGAGAGCGAGATTCATAGGGATGGAGAACCACAGTGAGGGAGAGAATCGTTCGAGAGAGCAACAAGGTTGTGGGATTGGAAGCGTTTAGGTTTTTTTTCTTGATCGCGTTTTGCTGGGAAAATCAGATACCGTGTATTGCGTTTTTCCTTCCAAGCATGTTCGTTCACAGTTTTTCTTCCCACCATTTTTTATTCTGAATGTATGATAACAAATAATGTTTTTAGGGTTTGATAACCCTTTGAGATAACCGAATCGGGTTTGGGTGTTAACCCGACCCTTCCTCATGGTGGAGCGCCCTTGTGGGCTGTGAATCTTTTGGGCCTCAAACTCAATTTTCTCTCCAACCCCAATCTGACTTTTGAAGTTATTTGTTAGGTGTTATTTCTAGTTGTTTTAAAAAAATAAAAAAACAAATTTCATAAATAGATTTCTTAACTGTTTTTTTAGGAGATAATAAATAATTTAAATATTTTTATTGTATTTTAGAGGTTGTTTTTATTAGATTTTGTTCATGTCTAATCTTTAAATTTAACTCTTTACTTTTGTTTGATGGGTTCAATACTTTTAAGTGTGTCTTTTCTCATTACTTGTTGCTTGCATAGATATTTATGTGTTTTATTGTATATTTTACTTTTGCATGTTTAATAATGAAAATAACCAAAAAATAATAATAAAGTTTTGAAAAGACAAAAAATATTTATTAAGTTTTTAGGGATTAAGTATGAGGTATGAAATTTTTGTGAGGAGCCCATTGAACCTCGTGCTTGACTTAGACGTGGCTTGAATCGTTATTTGAGATTTGCGATCTTAAATCGCAAAGTGTTTGCCATTACATCGTTTTTAATCCATTGAACTTCTATGGTTTATTACTCATTGTTAGTTTAGGACACCTCGCACACACACGGCTGGCTACCTGACAATGAGACTATTTATTTCTCGCAATCCTATGTGATTTACGTGTATCCCTCCCCCTTTACAATGTAATAGGTTAGTTTCTTTATATGCTTGCTTGCTTGATTGTTAAGAAAGATAAAATCAAACTAGGCTAGCTCACCATTTCAAAATAAAAGATAAATAAGGCTTGATCCAATGTCAAGTCATTTTTCAAAACTCATTAACTTGATTCACACCTTAGGGTTTCCTCTTCTCATTCTCATCTCTTATATTTTCCATTAAATCTCACATTAACCTTGTATATATTTCACCCTTGTAAGCCGATTTCCTTGTGAATCGCCATCAACCTACCTTGATCTATTCACCACCCATTCTTTCAAAATCCTTTTTCTCTCTTTATTTCATCTCCTTGTGTCTAAAAACCTTGGTCTTGTACCAAGTCCATTTTCAAACCTTTTCTTAGTAAACTTAGATGGTCGTGGAGTGGTTAGGCGAACGCTTTCTCCTATCCCGAGTGCTTGACATTACCTTTAGGGTTCACTGTCGTAAAGCACTTACCATCTAAAACCAAAAACACTTTAATAAGAGAATAAAGTTCTCTTTGTATTGAACTAAAGAGAGGGGATTGGGTGAAGACCTCTTCCTATTCGAGTATTAGGATGCTCACTTTAGAGTGTGTGGTCTCGGTACTCGTCTTTCAATATGAAGACATAACTATATTCGCCACACCATTTTCATAACAAATCTTTTGAGATAAAGAATTGGGTACTACCCGAAGGGGTTCCTATCCGAGGACTTATTTCACCCTTAAAACCAATCTTCACAAATCAAATGAGACATCTTGCCTTGATGGCTAAAATCAACCTTTTCAAAAAGGACATGTTACGTCCGTTCTACCGCAAACAGGTAACGCGTAAGACTCCACGAGCGAGCCGCAAAACACCTAACTGCTAGAACCCGCACGTTAACATCATCCATAAAAAACACCAACAAATCGTAGGTCAAACTACGATTGCTCTGATTCTTCATTCTTGTCCGAATGTAAGATACGTAGGCACAAGATCACGATGATCTTGGCGAGCCCCCTTCCATTTTCTCACCCGTAGTCCTCCGAACTACGTTGACTCTGACTTTCCCATTGCACGAGGGAATACGTAGGCATAGGACCGCGAAGTTCTATCGAGTCTCCCCTTTTCTTCTCCCCACCTTTTCTTTTATTTTCTTTCACATTCTTTGGTTATCACCTTTCTCTCTCCCTTCTTTAGAACACTCTTAGAAAGCAATTTCCTTAGCAAACATCCTTACACATAGACAAGCAAATGGTTCCCATCGAGTACGATGGATGTGCAGGGTGCTAATACCTTCCCTCCGCATAACCGGCTTCCGAACCCGTAATTTGGTTGCGAGACCATCTTATCCTTGCTTCTTTGGGTTTTATCGATGTTTTCCCTTCCTCTCATGGGATAAATAAAGTTCGATGGCGACTCTTATGTTTCTTCCTCTTTTCGCCTCCGGTCGACTATTTTTCGAGTAGCGACACATACATGTGGTGATGATGAAGTGTGGCCTAAGGGCAAGTAATTGCAACGTGTTGTATTTGGTGATATATGCATGATTCTGGATGTGTAAATGTGTGCATTTTGAATGTCATGAGTCCTTGTATGCCAAGCATCATGATATGCATTGTTGTAACGTCCTTAGTGACGGTTTGGATTCTAGAGGGAATATGCTATAACATCGTGAGCCTTAAAAATAAGAGGTATGAATAGCCTTAAAAATAAGAGGACCGAAAGCGATGGTTATAGACGATCGGGTCGTGTGCCTTATACAAAGAGGTGTGAGCGATCCATAAACGTCGTGTGCCTTATACAAAGAGGTGTGAGCGACGGGGAACATCGTATGCCCGACGGGGGGAGTTACAGTGATGTAACGAGCGATGATTCCAGCAGAGTTCCTGAGTGAACTAGTGATGAGAAACATTGGAAGCCGGTACCACATGTGCATATGCATAGAGTCGTGGTGTCGGTCTCTTGCATTTGCATAAATCATTAATGGTTGTTTATGTGGGGAATTGTGGATAAATTGCTATATGGATATGAATTGGTGATACTTGTATTGTGTGTGGGTAGTATACCTTGGGGATGTATGATTTGTGGTGAGAACCGTATATATGTGTATTTTTGTGTTATATATAATTGTATGCAATTATATTATGATTGTTTTTCTCACCCTTCTGCTGTTTTATAATGCTCTATGAGGCATTGCAGATTAGAGTTGCTGGAGGTCTTTTTGTGAAGCTTAGGACTTCATTCTTTTGTCGGTCGGCTCTGATATGTGACACCGGGTAGTTAGGGAGGCCGTTTGTGATTATTGTGTATTATGTATATATATCTTTTGGCTTGTGCATGTATAACTTGATGTATGACAAACTTTTCATGTGATATATATATATATATATATATATATATATATATATATGATATTCAGCTTTAGATTTTCCGCTTTTATTCTAAAATCTGAAATGTGAGTGTAAGGAACTGAGTTCCTCTGTTGATTGCTACCCCACTGTTGCATATCTTTATGAGCAGGTGTTGTATGTTTTGTTTTAATATAATGTGATTCTCCCAGTCTATGCCATGATGATTTAAATATACTCTGATGAAATTTTGAATTTTCTTTTACTGCTTTAATTAATTGGGGGTATAGATTTGGGGTGTTACATTAAGTGGTATCAGAGCCAGTTTGTGTCAGTCCGTGCCAGTCCGTGTCAGTTGTGTCAGTCCTTGTCGGTCTTGGTGTTTGGAGTGATGGATTGTGCTGAGGATCAGAAGGTGAGACTGGGTACTCACATGTTATTGGAAGAAGCTGGTGATTGGTGGGTTAGTACTCGTCGTGTGTTGGAAGCTGTAGAGGAAGAGATCACTTGGGTTGTGTTTAGTATGGAGTTTCTGAGGAGGTATTTTCCCGAAGATGTAAGAGGAAAGAAGGAAATTGAGTTCTTGGAACTGAAACAAGGTAATATGTCTGTTTTCGATTATACTGCTAAGTTTGTGGAACTTGTGCAGTTTTATCCTCATTATGCTGAAGCGACTGCGAAATTCTCTAAGTGTGTAAAGTTTGAGAACGGATTGCGTCCTGAGATAAAGCAGGCAATTGGTTATCAAAGGATTCAGAGGTTTTCTAATTTGGTAGATTGTTGTAGGATTTATGAAGAGGACAGTAAGTCTCGTTCTACTCATTATAAGAGTGTGAGCGAGAGGAAAGGGAAGCAATAGTTTCGTGGTGGTTCGTATGTGACACCAGCTGATAAGGGTAAACAAAGGGGAAATTTTGAGAAAAGGTCAAGTGGAGGAGGGATGTCTGGTCCTCTGAGATGTTATAGATGTGGTGAAGTGGGGCATCGTCAGTTCAAATGTAAGAAATATTTTAGGAAGTGTTCTAACTGTGGAGGTATATGACACATTGCAGCTGATTGTAAGAGGAACGTGGTGAAGTGCTTTAATTGTGGTGAGCTTGGACATGTTAGTACGAATTGTCAGAAACCGAAGCAAGCTCCAGCTAGTGGGAAGGTATTTTCTTTGGGAGGAACTCAGACTTCAAGTGCAGATCGTCTGATCAGAGGTACTTGTTTTATTAATAGTACTCCTTTAGTTGCTTTTATTGATACTGGAGCGACTCATTCGTTTATTTCGTCTGAGTGCGCGAAGCGTTTGAATCTTGTGTTGTCTTTGATGGGTGGTGAGATGGTTATTGATACTCCAGCAATGGGGTCAGTAACTACTTCTTTAGTTTATTTACGTTGTCCTTTGACCATTTATGGTAAAGACTTTGAGATGGATTTGGTGCGTTTACCGTTGGAGGGTTTAGATGTGGTTCTGGGAATGAATTGCTTCCAATTCAATCGAGTTCACATTGATTGTTATCATAAGCTGGTAAGGTTTCCTTCTCTTGAGGAAGACGAAGACTCGAGTTTCTTATCTACCAAAGAGTTGAAGAGACTTTTGGCGGATGAAGCTCAGTTGTTTGGGTTGTTTGCATCTTTGACTGTGGATAGTCAAGTTTCACTTGATGTGTTTCCTGTTGTGTGTGAATTTCCGGAAGTGTTTCCAGAGGATATTTCAGACTTACCGCCAGAGAGAGAGGTAGAGTTTTCTATAGATCTAGTTCCTGGTACTAGACCTGTATCGATGGCACCTTATCGTATGTCGGCATCTGAGTTGGTTGAGTTGAAAAAGCAGTTGAATGAATTGTTGGAGAAGAGGTTTGTAAGACCAAGTGTTTCTCCTTGGGGTGCTCCAGTTTTATTGGTGAAAAAGAAAGATGGAAGCATGCGGTTGTGTATTGATTATCGCCAGTTGAATAAGGTGACGATTAAGAATAAGTATCCTCTTCCAAGGATTGATGATCTGATGGATCAGTTGGTTGGTGCTTGTGTGTTCAGTAAGATTGACTTGAGGTTGGGGTATCATCAGATAAGGGTGAAAGAGGAAGATATTCAAAAGACGGCTTTTAGGACACGATACGGTCATTATGAATATTCTGTGATGCCGTTCGGGGTTTCTAATGCGCCAGGTGTGTTTATGTAATACATGAATCGTATTTTCCACGAGCATTTGGATCGATTTGTTGTTGTGTTTATTGATGACATTTTGATTTATTCTAAGTCTCGGGAAGAGCACGCAGAGCATTTGCGTATTGTTTTGCAGGTTTTGAAGGAAAGGAAGCTTTTTGCCAAATTGTCCAAGTGTGAGTTCTGGTTGTCGGAAGTGAGTTTTTTTGGGCACGTAATTTCAGGTAATGGTATTTCTGTGGATCCATCTAAAGTAGAAGCAGTTCTACAATGGGAGGCTCCGAGATCTGTTACTAAAATTCGAAGCTTTTTGGGTTTGGCCGGTTATTATCGAAGGTTCATTGAGGGTTTTTCTAAGCTAGCACTTCCTTTGACCCAGTTGACTTGTAAAGGGCAAGCGTTCATTTGGGATATTCGGTGCGAGGAAAGTTTTAGTGAGCTGAAGAGAAGATTGACGACAGCTTCGATTTTGATTTTGTCGAATCCTAATGAACCATTTGTGGTTTATTGTGATGCTTCTTTGATTGGTCTAGGTGGTGTTCTGATGCAAGAAGGTAAGGTTGTGGCATATGCTTCGAGGCAATTGAGAGTGCATGAGAAAAATTATCCTACTCATGATCTTGAATTAGCGGCCGTGGTTTTTGTGTTGAAGATTTGGAGGCATTATCTCTACGGTGCAAGGTTTGAAGTCTTTAGTGGTCATAAAAGTTTGAAATATTTGTTTAATCAGAAAGAGCTAAATATGAGGCAACGTAGATGGTTGGAATTCTTGAAGGACTACGACTTTGGCTTGAATTATCATCCTGGTAAAGCTAATGTGGTAGCTGATGCGTTGAGTCGGAAATCGTTACATATGTCCGCTTTAATGGTTAAGGAGTGGGAACTTTTGGAATCGTTTAGAGACTTGAGTTTGGTATGTGAAGTGACGTCGGATAGCGTGAGGCTTGGAATCCTAACGATTACTAATGATTTTCTGATGACTGTTAGTGAGAAACAGAAGCTGGATGTGAAATTTGTGGATTTGATGTTGGATGGAGGAAAGGATGCGAATAGTGATTTTAAAGTGGATATTAATGGTGTTTTGAGATTCCGAGGTAGAATTTGTATTCCTGATGATGCGGAGTTGAAAAAGATGATTTTGGAGGAAGGACACCGGAGTGATTTGAGTATACATCCGGGAGCGAATAAGATGTACCAAGATTTGAAGAAGATTTTCTGGTGGTCTGGATTGAAAAGAGATGTGGCTCAGTTTGTTTATGCATGTTTGACTTGTCAGAAATCGAAGGTAGAACATCTGAGGCCTAGTGGTTGGTTGCAACCGTTGGATATTCCGGAATGGAAATGGGATAGTATCTCCATGGATTTTGTGACAGGATTGCTGAATACTCAGCGAGGGCATAATGCTATTTGGGTGGTTGTTGATAGGCTGACTAAATCGGCTCATTTTATTCTGATTGACATCAGTTTTACTTTGGAGAGGTTGGCAGAGATTTACATCAGTGTGATTGTGAAATTGCATGGGGTTCCATTGAGTATTGTTTCGGATCGAGATCCTAGGTTTACCTCGAGATTTTGGGAAAGTTTACAAAAGGCGTTGGGTTCTAAATTGAGATTGAGTTCGGCTTATCATCCGCAGACGGATGGACAGACCGAGAGAACGATTCAGTCGTTGGAAGATTTGTTGAGAGCTTGTGTTCTTGAGCAAGGTGGTGCGTGGGATAGTTATCTTGCATTGATTGAATTTACGTATAATAACAGTTTTCATTCTAGTATTGGAATGGCACCGTTTGAAGCATTGTATGGACGGAGATGTCGGACACCGTTGTGTTGGCACGAATCTGGTGAGAGAACGGTAATTGGACCGGAGTTGGTGCAACAGACGACGGAGGAAGTGAAGTTTATTCGAGAGAGAATGAAGGCTTCTCAGAGTAGACAAAAGAGTTATCATGATCGGAGACGGAAAGATCTGGAGTTCCAAGAGGGTGATCATGTATTTCTGAGAGTTAAGCCGGTAACGGGTGTGGGTCGTGCATTGAAATCGAAGAAACTTACTTCTCGGTTTATTGGTCTTTACCAGATATCCGCGAGAGTGGGTGCTGTGGCTTATAGGGTGGAGTTGCCGCCGAATCTGTCGAATTTGCATGATGTGTTCCATGTTTCACAGCTTCGTAAGTATGTTCCGGATCCGTCACATGTGATTCCGATGGATGAGGTTGAGGTAAGGGAGAACCTTACGGTTGAGGCTTTACCGGTGAGTATTTTGGATCGCGAGGTGAAGAGGTTGAGGGGCAAGGATATTGCACTGGTGAAGGTAGCGTGGGGAGGCGCTGCTGAGGGAAATTTGACTTGGGAGTTGGAGAGTCGGATGCGAGAGTCGTATCCAGAGTTGTTCGTCTCAGGTATATTTTCGAGGACGAAAATTTCTAAGTGGGGGAGAGTTGTAACGCCCCAGTTTTTGTCAGTTTTTATTTAATTGAGTCGTTTTGAGTATTTTATCATTATTTTATTTTATTTTCGAATTTTATCTGAAAATATGTTATTTTTCATCGTGAATATATTTTGTCGCGTTTTGGGAACATTTGCGAGATATTTGAGTGTAGGGGTGTTTTGGGCATTTTGATTTATTTTGGTTGAGTTAGAATATAAATAGAAATAGAAAGAGAGAAAAATAGTAAGAAGAAAAGAAAAGAGGAGAAGGGAAAGAGAAGAGGAAAAAGGAGAAAAAGAGAGAAATCTTGGGAATCAGAATCGATCAACCGACTTTCTAAAACACGATTTAATCGGGTAAGGATGCGAAACTCGATTATCTTATCATTGTGTATGATTATGTATGTGTGTTTGCATGTTGTATTGCCTTTTTCCATAGTTTTTGCTGTTGGAAATGGTTTGGTTGGGAAAAATGGGGTTTTTGGGGTTATGGAACAGTGTCACACGTAGCAGAATTTCTGCATCTGGTGTAAAGCGTCGGGCGATTTTCTTGTTTCGCCGGGCGATTCGTGATTTCGCCGGGCAGTCTTGGAGAGGCGCAGAGGGTGCAAGTTCCTGACTCTATTGAGTCATTTTGGTAGAAATGATGACGCCTCTGCTTCGTCGGGCGAAGTAGCGGCGAAGGGTGTTTCGCCGGGCGGTGTTAGGGTTAGGCCGGGCGGTTTGCAGGGTTTTTCACATTTTTATTTTCTTGTTAATTTCATAACTTTTGATCTGATTATCCGTTTTGAATGTTCTTTATATCGTTGGAAAGCTTATGAAATGTTCTTGCTTATGATGATGGTTTTCAGATTGTGGCCGATTAAATTATGTCAGGAATTTGAAATAGTGTCGTTTTGTCGACTTTTGCCGTAGTAATCATGTGTAATTGATGTATATCATGTAATATGTTATTGATCTGGATATATTATGATTTGTGTGCTGTGGTGAGATGAAAATGCATGACATACATGTGGTGATGATGAAGTGTGGCCTAAGGGCAGGTAATTGCAACGTGTTGTATTTGGTGATATATGCATGATTCTGGATGTGTAAATGTGTGCATTTTGAATGTCATGAGTCCTTGTATGCCAAGCATCATGATATGTATTGTTGTGACGTCCTTAGTGACGGTTTGGATTCCAGAGGGAATCTGCTATAACATCCTGAGCCTTAAAAATAAGAGGTATGAATAGCCTTAAAAATAAGAGGACCGAAAGCGATGGTTATAGACGATCGTGTGCCCATGTGGGGTGTGAGCGATCGGGTCTTGTGCCTTATACAAAGAGATGTGAGCGATCCATAAACGTCGTGTGCCTTATACAAAGAGGTGTGAGCGACGGGGAACATCGTATGCCCGACGGGGAGTTACAGTGATGTAACGAGCGATGATTCCAGCAGAGTTCCTGAGTGAACTAGTGATGAGAAACATTGGAAGTCGGTACCGCATGTGCATATGCATAGAGTCGTGGTGTCGGTCTCTTGCATTTGTATAAATCATTAATGGTTGTTTATGTGGGGAATTGTGGATAAATTGATATATGGATATGTGTTGGTGATACTCGTATTGTGTGTGGGTAGTATACCTTGGGGATGTATGATTTGTGGTGAGAACCGTATATATGTGTATTTTTGTGTTATATATAATTGTATGCAATTATATTATGACTATTTTTCTCACCCTTCTGCTGTTTTATAATGCTCTATGAGGCATTGCAGATTAGAGTTGCTGGAGGTCTTTTTGTGAAGCTTAGGACTTCATTCTTTTGTCGGTCGGCTCTGATATGTGACACCGGGTAGTTAGGGAGGCCGTTTGTGATTATTGTGTATTATGTATATATATCTTTTGGCTTGTGCATGTATAACTTGATGTATGACAAACTTTTCATGTGATATATATATATATATATATATATATATGATATTCAGTTTTAGATTTTCCGCTTTTATTCTAAAATCTGAAATGTGGGTGTAAGGAACTGAGTTCCTCTGTTGATTGCTACCCCCACTGTTGCATATCTTTATGAGCAGGTGTTGTATGTTTTGTTTCAATATAATGTGATTCTCCCAGTCTATGCCATGATGATTTAAATATACTCAGATGAAATTTTGAATTTTCTTTTACTGCTTTAATTAATTGGGGGTATAGATTGGGGGTGTTACAGTTGCCATTCACTATTGATCCCAAAACAAACTTGCTCTACTATAAATAGAGCTCATTTGTGCTCGGTTTGAGTACACCAAAGCCATCAAACAGATGCTTTCCTCAAAATCTCTTTCTCTTGGCAAAAATGCTTTCTTTAGCAAGTTAACTCTGAGTTTTTGAGTTAGAGAGCAATTCCAACCAAACCAATCACACGCAAACCTCATATATGTCATGTATAAGTTGTCCAAACTCTCACAAGTGACATGTAATCCTTAAATCACAAAGTCACCTCTCAAAACCTCAAAATAGTACTTTTGTGCATTTTTCAATCCATGTCTTGATTCAGTCACTTTCCAAACCAGATAAAACCTCAAACACACTCCAAATAACATCCTTGAACTGTCCCAAATGGTTCCCCCCATCTGGAACACCATTTGAGAGAGGTTCTATTTTGGCCATTTTAACCCCTTTTGCAAGAAAGGGCCAGTTTGTGTTTTTGCAGGTTCCAACTGATTCCACTCACCCTAAGAGCTTCTAAGGGATCATTTGAGAGTATCCAAAGCATCAAACCATTTCTGTAACAAGAGGCTTAACAGATTACACCAAAACTTCAAAAAACTCAAAAGAAGGTATGCCTCGTGACTTGAACTTTCCAAAATATGCATTGTTTTGAGGTCCACTGATCATGCATCTCTTACATATGTCATATGTGTTGTTTTTGAACCAATTCATCATGTAATTCATGCCTGTACCAAAGTGTAGCATATAAAATGCAATTATAGGCCTAAATCAAAACCCCTATCGGATTTTGAGGAGGGATCATGATCTGAGAAAAATACCACCACCATTGGATTCCTTGTGAAATTCTAGGCCAGATGCATATAAATTTTGTCCCCAAACATGGAGAAATGAGAAAGTTATGGACCTTCTCGTTTCTTGCCAAAACTTGCCTTGCTTTGCCTTGGGCCAGGCCAAAAACAAGGCATGCCTTGTATATTTTTTGGTTTGTTTCAATCAACGGATGTATCACCACCCCAGTGGTAAGGCGCGCGCCCTATAACCTTGAGGTCGTGGGTTCAAACCCCATCCATGCCATTTTGTGTTTTCTCACATTTTTGCTATTTTCCTCATATTTTCATGTTTTATTAATTAATTGTAAAATTAATAACTCCTTCAATTTTAATTATTTTTTAATGGTTCTTTTTGCAAAAAATCACAAAAATGTTAAAATATTTTATTCCACAAAAAAATTAAGTTTATATTAGTTATTTAATATAATAAGTATTTTTGTGAATAAATTCATTTTTTAATTGTTTTTAAACATTTAAAAGTGAATATTTACTTTAAAAATCAAAACCAAATGAGTTTTAATCCATCTTGTGATTAAATCTCATTTTTCAAACTTAAAACCAAAATCACAAGTTGTTTATTCAAACTTATTTGGCATTTTTCATCATTTTTTATTAATTTTCTTTGAATAATTACGTTAAAGAATGATGAAATTAGGGTTTTATTGATTTTCACCCTAACAAACTTTTTCAAACACTCATGGGCCTCTAATAGAGTGTAAGACCCAACCCCTCTTTTAAACCAAAAACTTTTGGGCCTCAGTCATTGTATAAGACCCACGACGTTTTCAAAACTTCGGCGCGATCATCGCCCGTTTAAAACAAACCTTGGGCCTCTCCTCGAGCTATAAGACCCATTCAAAATCTTTTTGGGCCTCTAATAGAGTGTAATACTCAATCCCCTTTTAACCAAAACCTTTTTGGGCTTCAGATATTGTATAAGTCCCTCTGTGTTAAAAGAAAACCTCGGCGCGATCGCCAGTTGAAAATTCAAACCCTTGGGCCTACCCTCGTGTTATAAGCCCCATTTCTTTTCTTTAAAACTTTTTGGGCCTCTTGAGAGAGTGTAAGACCCATCCCCTTTGTACAGAAAATCTTTCCTGAGCCTCAGTCACTTGTATAAAGTCTCTGTACAAAACGACGGTATGATCACTGATAAAACCCTGGGCCTCTCCTTGAGTTGTAAGCCCAAATTTTCCTCTCAAAGCACTTTCTCCTTTGATTATGTAATATAATGTTTCCAACTTTTCTTTGTTGAACAACTAACAATACAACATGGAAGCTCTACAACCGGTAAGTGTTTACCCGCTTTCATTTACCGCTTTCATATGTATATAACTGTACCGTGGGGTTGTCTCACTGTAAGTCTTCTTTCATAAACTCTTATCAACTGTGTAATAATAGTATAGATATTTAGAGTTTCCCCAGAAACTACGTCTAGAACTAGACAAAACCTCGCCTCCGTACATCAACATTAGATAACTAGATCTAAGGAATTTCCTCGTGAACAGTTCATATACAGAAGGACATTGTTCCATGTGAAACCCCTTCTGGAACTGTTCATCAGCCTCCTCTTGGGCTTAGTGCAAGGACCCGCAGGCTTCCTAAAAGCATCCCCGCCTCCTCTTGGGCGTTGTACAAGGACCCGTCAGCTTCTTAGAAGTTTTCACAGCCTCCTCTTAGGCTTCGTATAATGATTCTTCCTCCGGGAAGATAGCCTCCTCTTGGGCTTCGTACAAATTGTCCCTCGGCTTCTTAAAAGTTTCCAGCCTCCTCTTGGGCTTCGCACAAATTGTCTCGACGACCTCCTAGAGATATAGGAACATAAATTAGTCATCTTAATAGAACAGTCTTTCAAGAGTCTAGATCTCACTACTACTGTTTCTTAAGCATAGTACAAAAGATAGAACTCGTAGATTAGGACAGTCTAAAGCTCCTTTGGATTCCCAGTTTTCCTAGAGAACAGGAAATAATCCCCACCCTCAGATCAAATTTATGAGTATAACATTACTCATATAAGAACTGATTTTCTCTTTGAACCAACATACTGGACCTATCACTCACCTGAAATAGTTACTCTAGCCTCCATCTCGGGCTTCGTACGAGATACAAAAAGACTCACTTGCTGAGTCAACCAACATTTTTAGCCTCCATCTCAGGCTCGTACGAGACACAAAACACTCTCTTGTTGAGTATAAAAGACTCTCTTGTTGAGTCAATCTCCCTTTAGCCTCCATCTCGGGCTTCGTACGAGATACAAAAAACACTCTCTTGTTGAGTATAAAAAACTCTCCTGTTAGGTCAAATAAACTTTAGCTTTCGTCTTGGGCTTCGTACAAGCCACACAAAAAGACTCTCTTGTTGAGTCAGACCCTTTTTAGCCTCAAATCTTGGGCTTTTTACAAGACAGAAAGAACATTTTCCACGGAAAAGTCAACCTTTTAGCCTCCTCTTAGGCTTTGTATAAGGAAACCCCGGTTGAGACAATCAACCTTTTAGCATCAAATCATGCTTTGGTCACAACATACAAACATCAACAACTCCTTTTCTCCCATCCAATTGCTGTAAGCGGCAAGCCTCTGGATTATTTACATCCACGCCACTGTCCCTCTTTTAACATGAGAAATTCCTAAGGAAAGATGGCATTACTCTACACTGAGTTAAAGTCTTCTCCTTCAGGTTAAAAATCCCCTATAAAGGAAATTATGGCATTGCTGGATTCACATATCCCAGTTAAAGTAATTATCCTTTATGATCAGTCACCCAACTATTGTGGCAAACAGACCCCTTTAGAGATGACGAATTCTCTCTAAAGTCAAAACCCTTTAGCTTCATATCTTGGGCTTTAATCAAGATACAAATAGACTCTTCAGCTTTACATCTTGGGCTTTAAACAAGATACAAACAAATCACCTTCAGCTTTACATCTTGGGCTTCGAACAAGATACAAATCACTTTTAGCTTCACATCTTGGGCTTTAAACAAGACACCAAAACACCATTTCCTCCCTTAGAATATGAGGAACTACGATCGCTCTGATTTCCCTGTTTCGGTAAACGGGAATACGTAGGCATAAGATTGAAAGAAAAATCTTAGCGAGCACACTAATCAAAAACCCAAAATCCCGTACCTTCACACGTCAATCGAAAAGTATCAGTCCTAATATCCTGCCAATAACATAGTCCCGTCATTACAGCCTTAACCAAGTAAGCAGAAAGAGCCCCCACTTTCATATAGCATCCGTAACTTAATGGACCGCTGTTTAAACTCAGTATGCAAGCAGGGTTAGTTGGAGACATCTATTTCCCTTCCTTCATCAGCTTTAATAGGATAAAAAATGAATCGACCTGTAGTCCCCCAAAGAGCGACAGTGCTTAAGAACGACGTCCAAAATCGCTCGCTACAATCGCACCGTTGTTCTGAAAATTGTCTCGGGACTTATACAACGACTGAGGCCCAAATTAGGTTTTACTTACAAAGAAATGGGTCTTACAACTCAAAGAGAAGCCCAAAGGTTTATTTTTGTACAAGGGATGGGGCTTACAACTCAAGGAGAGGCCCAAATAATTTGTTTGAAAACGGCGATCGCGCCGAGGTTTTTGAAAACACAGTGGGTCTTATACAATGACTGAGGCCCAAAAAGGTTTTGGTTAAAAAGCGATTGGGTCTTACACTCTAATAGAGGCCCAAAAAGGTTTTGGTTAAACATTTGTTAGGGTGATAATGATCAAAACCCTAATTTTTTGTTTTAAGTTGTATTTTAATTGAATAAAAATTCAATTAAAATAATCAAACATGTGAAAAAAGGTTGTGATCTTGGATTTATATTTGGAAAATAGTGTTTCATTCATGGGATAATTTAAAAATCATTTGAATTTTGCAAAACCAAGAGAAAGAAATATTTTTAATGTTTAAAAACAAATAAAAATATAATTCTTTACAAAAATATCAAATATATGAAATAAATAATATTTTTGTAAAATTTTCATGGAATAAAATATTTTAATATTTTTGTGAATTTTCAAAAAAAGAATCAATAAAAAATAATTAAAATTGAGAGAGAAATTGATTTTTGAATTAATTAACAAAAACATGAAAATATTGAAAAAAAATAGCAAAAATGAGAGAGTAATAAAAAAGGTCTGGGTGGGGTTTGAACCCACGACCTCATATACAAACACACATGCGCGCTACCACTGGGGTGGTGATGTGTATCAAAACCACCCCATGTGCATATATGGGTTGCCTTGTTTTCAGGTCGGGCCAAGGCCAAGGCAAGGCAAGTTTTGGCAATTTACGTGAAGCCTATAACTTTCTTATTTCTCCATGGATTTAGACAAAATTTAGGTGCATCTGGCCTAGAATTTCATGAGAAATCCAATGGTGCTTTTGGAATTTTCAGAAAGTGTCCCTATTTTAAAACCCGATCGTGGTTTCAAAATAGGCCTAGATTTGCATGTTATATGCTATCTCACTACTCAGTCAACAATAGCAGGGCAAATTGGTTCAAACACAACATATACAACATGCATGAGATGTTTATGATCAATGGACATTAAAGGAATGCATAATTCAAAGAGTTCAAATTGTCATGCACTTACCTCTTGGAGCTTTTTGTGCTAACTGTCAAGATCCTTGTGCCAGAAGTAATCCAATGCTTTGGACACTCTTGATTGATCCCTTAGAAGCTTTTAGGATGATCAAAACCAACTGGAATCCTCAAGAACAAGTTTTAGCTCTTTCTTGCAAAAGGGGAAAAAGTGACCAATATGGCAACTCTCTCAAATGGTGTTCCAGATTAGGGGAACCAATTGGGACAGTTTGAGGATGATATTTGAAGTGTGTTTGAGGCCTTGTTTGGTTTTGGAAGTGACTGAATCAAGGCATGGCTTGGAAAATGCAGAAAAGTCCAATTTTGAGGTTTTGGAAGTGGATTTTCCTATTTTGGTGTTTCAGGTCACAAGTGAGAGTTTGGACAACTTAGATATAACATATTGGATGTGTTTGGATCATGAGCTATGGTGGAATTGCTCTCTAACTCAAAAACTCAGAGATGACTTGCAAAAGAAGGCATTTTGGCCTAAAGAGAGAGATTTTGAGGAAAGCATCAGTTGTAGTGCTTTGGTGTACTAAAACTGAGCACAAATGAGCTCTATTTATAGTAGAGCAAGTTTGTTTTGCAATCAATAGTGAATGGCAGCTGGTACAAACCTTTGGCCAATGTTGATCCAAGGGAATCTTTAGTCTCCTATAGCCATTGACTTGAGGTTAGGGCACAAGCCTATGGTTCTTTGATTCAGCGTTGATTCTTGACTCATTCAGTTAGGAATGTGTCAGTCCATGCCACCTTGGTGCATCCATTGAATGCTTGGAAACAAAATTGGAGTCTTGTCACCTTTTTAGCCTTTTTAGGTTTGTTATGGCTAAGTGTTGATTCTTGGACTTTGGAGGCTTGGGGATCAGATTATTCTCCTTTTGTTTTATCCTCAGATGTGTCCAAATGGATGACAAGGCTTGGAGTTGTCCAATTTTGCTAAATCGAGAAAATGCACAAAATCTGCCTTGTACAAGGCAGTTGGAAATAGTGATTTTGAGGTGATCATATCTCCCTGCTCAGGTTGAGTTATGGGAGGCTCTTGTGCTTTTTAGAAAGCCCTAATATGATACAAAACATGTGTGATCATAGTTTGTTTTGAAACTATTTGGATCCAACTGAAAAAACCTCATGAACATTGATGTTCAAGGCTGGTAACTTAGGCAGATTTTCACTAAGTGTTGGAAAAAGTGCCATTTTCATGTTTTTGTGATTTTGATCAATCCATAACTCAAAATTCATGAAGAATTAGAGTTTGAGGTAGTTGAAGCTTTTGTAGAGTGTAGCAAGACCTACAAATCCAGCTTTGGATCACCCAAAATGGTTGCTTGGATCTCAAGTTATGATCCTTGGAAGTTGGTACCAAAGTCACTTTTGTTCCATAACTTAGAAAATTTTTGGTTTCTTATGGTTGCCCCTTTTGCAAGAAACCTCACTTTTCTTGATTTTTCTTAATGAATTATGATCAATACCATACATTAACATTATTTTTTACTTAGGGGAACCATATTTGTGACAAATTCCAAAAAGTCAAACTTGATTTTGTGCACAATTGACTTTTTATCGGATGAAATCCAAACTGTACGATCCTTTGTGAAATCAAGTCTTTGACCTAAATCAAACCTAATGGATGGATTCCATAGGTGTTTTAGGGTGTATTGAATCATGTCCCAAGGTTTGGGAGCATGTCTTGGTCAAAAGTCAAATGCACAGTTGACTTTTTCCTTAAAACCCTAATTGTGGTCCTGGTGAAATTGAAACTTGTGAGCCAAGCTTCTTGGGCCAATCCATTATTGCGAATGGATCAATGTGGTATATTGGAGGCCCTAAAATCATGTCTTGAGGTCTTGGCTCATGCTTTGTCCCAAAAGTCAACTTAGGGGTGAATTAGGTCAAGAAACCCTAATTTCTGATTTTTTGGTAAATGCATCTCCTGAGGTTAAATTGACTTGATGATTGGGTTCATGAGGTCCCTTGGAGTATCTTGGGTTATGCTTTGAACCATTGTCTCATGCCCAGAGGAAAAATTCCATCTGGAGGCCTTGGTCGTCCAAAACCCTAATTTGGTGACACTAGCGATCTTGAGGCTTAATCCACTTGGAATGTTGCAACCTTGTGCTTGATTCTTGATGTGTGAGTCCTCTTGATCCTTTATAGGTGTTTGAGAGATTAGACAAATTGAAGATCATGTCATTCCTTGATTGATCCTTTGTCTAAGTGCTCTGAGAGGACTCAAAAACCCTAGTTCTTGATTGTGATGAATGCCCAACCATCTTTGAAGAGATTTATAAGGCATGATGGTACATCCATATTGTGATGATGATTTGTACAATGATGGGGAATCTTGGTGGTCAAAATTTAGGGTATGACACATCCCCTAGATTTTATATACGTTTATGTTGTTATACAATAAGAGGCCAATTGTTTGTATTGTGGGTTGGAGTACCCTAGTACCCTGGAGATGAATGAATATATGGCTTATAAAAAAACTAGGTAACAAAAATATTTGTCAATTTTAAACAACATTAAAAACAGGAAACAAAAGTCTCATAAACACAAAGTAAGGTAAAGTAACATTTTTCATGATTTCCACGTTACTGTTCTATTTTTTCATTCTTCTTTGTTAATCTTGTTTAGATTTGTGCCCTTAATTTAGAAACTTAACTTACAAATAATATTAGTTCAAACATTCAACAAAATACAAGGTAAATTGGAACTTTAAGACTAGTTTAAAAGGAAACTAGGGTTTCTTCAAACAAAACAAAATAAGGATAAGGTCCTTTAAGTTATTTTAAAATATCAAGTTAGTCCCTTAAATTTTTTTTGTAACGCTTTGGTCTTTTTTTTTAAAATCTCCGTTACAATAAATTACAAACTCATATACTATTTGAACTGATTTTTCACGCTGATCACGAATATGCAATTAGTTTTGCGTTTGATTGTGTATTTTGGTCGGATCGATGATTTTTCATTATGTATTTCATCCATTTTTATCTGATTCTCATGAACCGTAGCTTGTTTGATAAATTTGATTGCATATTTGTTATCAGTGTGAAAAACCAGTTCAAATGGTATATAAGTTTGCAATTTGTTATAACGGAGATTTTTAAAAAAGGATCAAACCATTACAAAAAACTTAAGAGACTAATTTGATATTTTAAAATAATTTAAAGGACTAAAACAGTAGTTTTAGTTGTCTAAGGATAAAACATTCACCCAAAATACAATGGCTATAACTAAAAGATGTTTGTGGGCGACTAAGGAAAGATCGAAGCACAACAAGAATAAAAATAAAAGATAATAATTTAAAATTTTATACCAGTGGATAAATAGTTTATGGCGGAGTGCTTGCCAGTCAAGATTTCCGGATCGTGGAACAAACCGGCCTAAAAGAGCGTTCATGCAACAAGGATAATAAATTTGAGCCTCAACTCCATGAATGAACATGAAGACAGTAAAAACTGAAGCATTTTATCGCGAGCTTATGATGTTCACTCCTTCATTGAGTGGAAGATAATTTGGTGGTTGTGTGGCTATTATTGGACAGACTTGGAATAATGCATTCTAAAAGGAGCGACAGTTACGGTTTTAGTTTTGAGGGAAATTAACTTTCCTGTTTATGATTTTTTTTACAAAAAGAGTATGAAGTTTATTGGTTAAGGAAAAAATAAATGTTAATTAAAATTTAATAAATGAGTGCTACAAACTGCAAGTTTTTCTCTTCAAAACAAATGTTAATTTTTTATTTCTCTTTTTTTTTTTTTGATACTCAAATCAAAGAAACTTCATTAACAGGTCCAAGATAGACCAATCAACAAGAATTACAGATAGTTTTCTAAATCTAAATCAAAAACTACAACAGAAAAACAAGAAAAACCAACAGGAAGTTCTAGTACTCCTCCAACAGCAAGTTGTTGTACTCCAAATTTTACCCTCAGATTTTTCTGATCATTTACATATCATCTTAAGTTGGTCTCTTTTTCGCACTCTTCAGTTAAACAACTTCAATCATGCATCTTTAGTCGATTTTATCATTCCATGCCATTTAGATAATTATATCAGTTTATAATCATTTTAGTTTATATTTTTTTTATCTAGATTAGATTTTAATTCAATTTATATTTAATTTAGTTTGTTTTCAATTATGATTTTATTTCTTTAACTTAATTTAATTTTAATTTTAGTTTAGTTTTTTTATCTTAAGTTTAGTAATTAGGCTAATTTTAATTCAATTTACTCTTAATTTTAATTTGATTTAATTTAATTAGATTAATCTTATTAATTTAGTTTAGTTTGACATTAATTTTTTAATTTAACTTAATTCAATTTAATTTAATTAATTTTCATTTATTTGCTTTATAAAAAAATCATTTTAGAAATAAGTAGAGCTCGTTTTATATATTTTACAAAGTAGAGAAACAAAGTTTATTTTCAAAAGTGTCTCAAGATTCCAAATTTGACTTTCACTACACAACAAACCTCATGCCACCAGCCTGCTGTATCACTTTCACTAAAAAAAAAAAACCCAAATTTTGAATCCTCACGCATTAGCCAAAACTAATAAGTCTTGTTCCCCACTACATTACATTTTGACCAAAACCATACTACATCAAGCACATACCCTCCAAAATAATTTCTAAAACAGATAAAACTTTTGAAAACACCATTTGCAAGTGGTCCCGCGCCAAAAAGAATTCAGTCCATGAAAGGGACTCGTCCGTCTGCTGCCAAAATCCTCCCCAGCTACATTCAACACGCCAGACATGCTACCTCCACTGCTGAAAAACACAGACCAATGCTACTGCTTTAACTGTGATAAACCTGTGTACACTCAACAACGACAATTCCACAACAGCCCTGCGTTTGAAAACAACCACTCAATAATACAGCAAGCAAGAGAGGGGAAACAGATGGACATAAAAGAAAGGAGCGAGTGAGAATTAGGGGGGGACAAGAGGGCAGAAAACTCATACCTGTGTCAAAAAATCGTCACTCTCCATATCCCACCGCGGATCAACCACCACCAACACCCCTCTGTAAATCCAGAAAACTCAGCCCTCCATTTTCACCATCACCAAAAATTTCCTCAAACCGACATCCAACACCTCACAAACACACAACAAAAGATTGAGACAAAAATAACAGAGAGAAATTCTGAAACTCACCTTCAAAAAACACCCTCGACACCATAAACTCTACAAAACCGAATTCTCTTCATCAGTTGAACACACCTTCAACGGTTCATCGCCATCACCAAATTCATTCCGCCGCTTCCGTCTTCTCCCACATATCAACACAAACCTCAAACCTTCTACCATTTTCCTCAGTCGTAGACCATTCGAGACCGAGAAACCCAAAAACACAGAACCAGAAAGAGATGAATTAAGAGTGGGCCGAAACAATACGAATAGGAAGAGATCGAGAGAGAACACGTCGAAAACGCGAATCGAGGTCGAAGAAGAGATTTAAGCCAAACCTGCGAAGGAGAACGAGATGCAACTGAGTTATCTTCCGGCGTTTTGAGGAGCAGGGAAAAGACCGTCGCGAGAAGGGTTGAGAGGGCCGGGCAGAATCGAAGCAAGGAAAGGTTTGGATTAAACGAGATTTTTTTTTACCATGTTTGATGTTTGATTTGTGCATTCGATACTGTGGCTTTCTAAGAGGCGAATCGTATTCTCGCCTTTCCCAATCTGACCTTGCTTGGAATAAAAAAGAAAACTCAGATAACAAATGAGTCGTTGACCTAGTTCCTTATGCACCTTTTTATTTTTTTTTATTATTATTTTCTATTAATCAGATTTTGGTCATTGGGTTTAAGGCCCGCGTAATTTCTTCAAACACCACCTCCATGTGTTGGTTCATGATTCTTACATCTCCCTTTGATCTAATTAAATTAGGATTTAGTTTAATTCTCTTTTAATTAGATTTTAGTCTAGTTAGCCCTTTTAGAATTTAGTTTAATTCTTTAATTAGTTAGTTAATTAGTCCTTTAGTTTAGGCTTAGGATCTTAATTAAGATAATCAAACTAATTTTCGTTTCAATTTTCTAGATTTTTTTTAGTACTTATTTCTCATTTTATTTCCATTTTCATTTACATTTTATTTGTTCTAGATACAAGAAAAAAAACAAAAAAATCACTTTAGACCATTTATTTTATTGTTCTGAAAGTTTCTCATTTTAATTAGTTATTTTGATATTATAAAATATGCCATAAAAAAAACATTTTGTCTCTTTTATTTTCATTTTCATTAAGTTAGTTATTTAGAATTTAGTTAACAAGTTTTAATTAAGTTTTAGTTTCAATTAGTTTTAAAATTAATTTTCTTAACTAAATAATTTTAGTTCCTGGACTTAGCTTTAAATTTTAAATTTTTATTTTTATTTAGTTAATTTTAAGTTAATTAGTTTTAATCAAGTTTTAATTAATAATTAGTAATTAGGTTTAGTTACTTATTTTTTAGAATTAGTTAACTAGTTAATTAATTCAGGATTTAGTTAATCATCTTTAATTAGATTTTAATTCTATTAGCTTTTAATTAGTTTTTTAGTTTCTATTAGAATTAGTTTAGATTTAGATTAGAAATTAATTTAATTTTTATTTTTTTTAGTTATTAGTTTTAACTAGATTTAGTTAGAATTAGTTTTAATTTATTTAGTTAAATTAGCTATTTAGCTTTAAATTAGATTTTATTTACTAGATTTTTAATTCTCAATTTTATACTTTCATTCATTTTCAATTCAGTTCCTTATTGTACCTGCTGTTTATTATACACTTTACTCGAGGTTTTCCTCTTTGTTCCTCTGTTGCTTTCCCCTCATTCCAAAGGAAAAGTCTCTCTATTAACTTCATGCAATAGATAGCTCAAATACCCTGTTAACCTCAAACCATTTCAAGAGATAGCCATTAATCTCTTCACCCAACTTTCCCTTGGAACCTTGACCACAGTCAAGAGTTCCTTACCCCCATTGAGGGGAACTACGAATGCTCGGATTCCATTCCCGTCAGGATACGTAGGCACGAGATGCAATGTCTTGGCGAGCATACTTAGTGTATATACCTAGGTCTTTATCTTTACCATAGTACAGATTCTTAGCATGCAAACATTAGAATAACACAAACAAAACAAGAGGTTCCCGTAGAGTACTACGGACGTTTAGGGTGCTAATACCTTCCCTGGAAGTAACCAACCCCCGAACCTTAGATCTCCCCCCTTTAGGTTTTTTAACGATCTTGAACCTTTCCTTTGGATAAATCAAAGTCGGTTGTAAAAGAAAAATGATGCAAATTAATTAATAATTTGTTATCCGATTTTCACCGCAACAGAAATGGCGACTTCACCGGGGATCCTTTTTTAGGGTTAAACCCACCTTGCTTTTGCTTATGTTATTCATGCCTTGTTTTCTATATTTGTACATATCCCTTGTATATATGCTTTGTTTGAGATCTCTTGTGGGCATGGTACTATTGAGTGGTGAGATAAGTCCTAACCCGGACTTGAGATCACATATTATAGGATCGTGGTGTAATCAATAGTCGGTTGTTGGCAGTAGTACCAACAATTTATGGCATATGATGACCACACTCAGATGAGGCCCTTTGGGATTGTTGATGTCTGATGTGAGCAGTCACATTGATATTACTTTTTCAAATGGGAGCCAGGGATTCTGAGGACCGTAGTTACCTTCACCCCACTTGGCCTTTATAGCGTAGTGCGGTGACTATGAGGGAGCCAGTCCCGAGTTGTTGTCACGCGATACTACACCCAGACGAGTTTATCTTGAGAATATTGTTAACCCGTGTTAGTAGTCACATGGGCCGATAATATCCGAAGGATTTACGTAGACTCTGGGAACTTTTAGAACCATGCTCTACAGTTGATAAACCCTAGTACACACCCTGTGGTTGAAGCTTTACCCAGACTCCATGCTGTGATCTCGAACCCTTGATCCCGTTATGTGTGTTTTGCATCCTATTCGCAGTGCATTGCATATCATTTGCACCTTTGCATGATTCATTGCATGCGTCTGTCTGTCCAGTTACTCATCTCTAGTTGTCTCTATCTTCCAGAGCTGTCTTTGGGTCGTCAAGCTGATTCCTCGACACCGATACCGGACTAGAGCTAACTACAGACGAAGGATGTCGGAGCAAGAGGTACACAATGTTGAGGTCCGAATGAAGATCGATGACCTCAAATCAAGCATGACTAAACTCACTGAGATGCTTCAAGTTTTTCTTGCTAGAGGGGAGCCTCCCCAAAGGACAGTCATCCGGGAAGTTTCAAGTGCTGATCCTCCACCAGTTCAAGTGCCACCTTCAACTTGGCCAGAGTTTGGTTTGCCGCACAACTATTCTCCACCTCTTGCATCTAATGCTATGATTGGTCAAGCTGCTAGGCCAGTGTTTCAAGCTCCTATTTTTACCGAGCCTCAACCTATAGTTCAGACAACTCGAGCTCCTTTTGAAGACCCCCACTATGAGTACAATGCTGCCAATGCTCAAGGTGAAGACCATGAAGACTTTGTTGAACCTGAAGTTGTCCGAGAGCAGTTTCAGAGCATAGAGAAGAGACTCAAAGCTGTTGAGGGTACTGATTTCTTTAATGTGGATGCAGACAACCTGTGTTTAGTATCAGACCTTGTTATACCTCCTAAGTTTACAACTCCAGATTTTGTGAAGTACAAAGGTCACTCTTGCCCAAGAGCTCATTTGGTCATGTATCTTCGCAGGATGACTGCTCATGCCAAAAATCAGAAGCTTCTTATCCATTGTTTTCAAGATAGCTTGAGTGGGGAATCACTCAAATGGTACATGGGTCTCGAGCAAAACTCTATCCACAGCTTTCAAGACCTCACCAATGCCTTCATGAAACAATACAAGTACAACCTCGACATGGCTCCTGATCGCCGTCAACTGCAAAACATGTCTCAGAATGATAAAGAGTCTTTCAAGGAGTATGCTCAGCACTGGAGAGAGTTGGCTTCCCAAGTTGAACCTCCCTTGGCCGAAAAGGAATTAACCGGAATGTTCATGGATACCTTGTCCCCATTCTATTGGGAGAAAATGGTTGGAATTGTTTCCTCCAATTTCACTGACTTGGTTACTATCGGCCAAAGATTAGAGGAAGGTCTTAAGAAAGGAAAAGTATCCAAGGCTGTTGAATCTTCTAATGCTGTGAAGAAATCCTACGGGAACTTTCAGAAGAAGAAGGAAGATCAGACTAATGTTATAATGGTTGAAGTGAAAAGGCCTCGTCCTCAACCTCAGTATGTTGTTCATCCTACTGTTGCTGCTGTTACTCCCGTGGTTGCTGCTCCACGACCAGCTCAAGCTCCCTAACGTCCGGCTGCAGGACAGAGCCAGTATCGTAATAGGGGTCAATTTGATCCTATTCCCATGACTTACACTGAACTTTATCCTGGTTTGGTTGAACAAGGTTTGGTTACCACAAGGCCTTTGCCTCCTCCTCCAAATCCTCTTCCAGCCGGCTATAGGGCTGATCTTCATTGTGAATACCATCAAGGAGGCGCAGGCCATAACTTGGAAAGTTGCTTTGCATTGAAGGCTAGAGTAAGAGCTGATGAGGAACAAAATCCTCTCCTTCAAGGACAATCCTAATGTTCAGAGCATTCCTCTGCCAGGGCACGCCAAGTGAAGCTTCAGTCGACTTCAGCATGCTATCCTCCTAAAAGCCAGTGTTTCAGACAGGACAGCTCATCCTTATATTGATTAGTCACTAGGCCCTTGTTTCTTGTTGTTTGCACTTTCCTAATAGTTGTTTGCTTTCAAATTATGTTTGTACCTTTAAGTTTAATGAAATGAGCATTGCAATTTTTGATTCAATTCATTTGTGTTTGCTATTTACTTCTTATTGCTTCCTCTTTCATGAAAAATAAAATAAAAAATTCTCTTGTCCACTTTCTTCTAATCATGCAAAGATTGGAGGGAGGATGATGAAAACGTCATACTCATAATTGTTGTTGGTATGCTTTCAAATCAAAACTTTGTTGACGATGTAAGGCATTGTTTCAACTCCCCAAACACCGGAGACATAAGGAAGATAACCCCTCTTTAACCCCTTCGAGCCTTGAATTAGGAGTCTCTTTACAAATAAAAACTCGCAATTTTAACCTGGGGCAGGGTAGTTCTCGGTTAACTTGAATTTGCATTCAATTACAAGAGCTTCATGCAAGACGACTTTCAACAAAATGTTGCACTCACAGTTTTCCTTCGCACACAGCAAGCAAGTGTCGAAGATGTCTTTCAGGTCTAACGCCAATGATGGTTCACTGTAATCATTAAGCAAGGCAGTCACTAAAAAAAAGAGAGAGTGAAAAAAGAATCAAAATAAAAGCCCGCTAAGTCAAAACCTATGAAGGAGACTTAGGCAAAAATTGGGGCATCCCGCTGGCTGTAAGCTCAAATGACACAGTTCAGGCAAAAGTTAGGGATAATAAAAATCATTCAAGAGGTTACCAAAATCCTCAAAGATAAAACGAGTTGACTGAGGTCCTCACCAAAAAAACAACAAAATGTTGTGAGAAGCAGTGATTGCCATCTCAAGTCCATTGAATTTTGAACCATCATCATTACTATCATCAGTGCAATTCCTAACCTATGGGAACTTGAGTGCATAGTTTGAGTTAACTGAGCATAGGACTGGAGTTCATCACGTAGATTGGGTGGGTCACAAATAAACTTTGAGCCTTTATCCTTTGTTTCTCAAACCGTGAACCAGGCCACATTATAACCCTCAAAAGACCTAATTGAAGCAAGGTTATTTTGAAAGCATACTACAGCAAGATTGCGTAACCTGACTCCTAAAGATCTTTGCAGATCATCTGTTTTGGCATCACACCTTTTTCTTAAACTTTTCACTTTTAAATATCTTGAACCACCGTGTTCTGACTAATAACTCATATACTTTGCATCTTTCAAAAAATGATTGATTTCAAAAGTTGCGTGAACTTTGCATTTACCATGTTTGTACAAATACTTTTGTTTGCAAACTAGTTTTCTTCTTAAGGAATTTTCAAACATTTGAGAAACTTGGTCTGTGATCCAATCAGGGGTAAGTTCCTTCCATATCCTGTGGAGAATCAGTTCAAGATTTGTGCTTTAATGTCGACTTCTCAGATTTGGTTTATTCAGAGGATTTTTCAAGACTCATACTGGGGCAAGCAAACCCAGTGTACAGCAAAAACAATCATCTTTCAAGACTCAGACTGGGGCAAGCTTTCCAAAGAGCACCGTGAAATAGTCAGTTACCGAGTCAGACAAACTGAAGCAATGATCAGTTCATATACAACAGTCAGCTAATCTGGGGCAATTTACTTGAAGAACCCCCAAACATCTCTTCATCATTTCTACAAGGACCATCAATTGATACGGTTTACCAGTGTGGTAGTGATCTCTGTGTAGAGGAATCAGTCTTCTAGTCTTGTCTTCCCAGAGAGTCGAGCGGTGTCGTCAGCATCCGCATTTGCATTTGATCATATATCATCTGCATAATTCATATACATATGCATAGCATGAGTGTTTCATCCTCATTTGCATTTCTCCCGAGGTCGTGTCGTTGTCCACGTTTTACCTTACCAAAACGTTACCTGTCCTTTTCATTCAGTGTCATTCCTGAAGTCTTATTTGTCCATTCAGTGTCATTCCTGGATAAGTTTTCTCCTTTGCATTCGGTGCCATTCCTGGATGTCTTTCTCGCTATGATTCGATGCCATTCTCAACTATTATGATTTGTACCTTCCATTCAAAGCCATTATTGAATTCCTGGTGTCCTTTTATTCAACGTCGTATAGTCTTGTTTGTTCACTTTATCTAAAGCAGTTATTAGATATTGTGATCTACACCTTTCATTCAAAGCCGTTATTGGATAATTGGTTTCTCTACCATCTGATGCCTATCCGGATGTGTCTCTCTTTCTGATGTTTCTTCAGATCGAGTCTTTGTTCACTTTATCTAAAGCCGTTATTAGATATTGTGATTTGTACCTTTCATTCAAAGTTGTTATTGGATGACTGGTTTCTCTACCATCTGATGCCTATCCGGATGTGTCTCTCCTTCTGATGTTTTTTCAGATCGAGTCCTTGTTCACTTTATCTAAAGTCGTTATTAGATATTTTGATTTGTATCTTTCATTCAAAGTCGTTATTGGATGACTGGTTTCTCTACCATCTGATGCCTATCCGGATGTGTCTCTCTTTCTGATGTTTTTTCAGATCAAGTCTTTGTTCACTTTATCTAAAGCCGTTATTAGATATTGTGATTTGTTCCTTTCATTCAAAGCCGTTATTAGATGACTGGTTTCTCTACCATCTGATGCCTATCCGGATGTGTCTCTCCTTCTGATGTTTTTTCAGATCGAGTCCTTGTTCACTTTATCTAAAGCCGTTATTAGATATTGTGATCTGTATCTTTCATTCAAAGTCGTTATTGGATGACTGGTTTCTCTACTATATGATGCCTATCCAGATGTGTCTCTCCTTCTGATGTTTTTTCAGATCGAGTCCTTGTTCACTTTATCTAAAGCCGTTATTAGATTTTGTGATTTGTACCTTTCATTCAAAGCCGTTATTGGATGTCCGGTTTCTCTACCATCTGATGCCTATCCGGATGTGTCTCTCTTTCTGATGTTTTTTCAGATCGAGTCCTTGTTCACTTTATCTAAAGCTGTTATTAGATATTGTGATTTGTACCTTTCATTCAAAGTCATTATTGGATGACTGGCTTCTTTTGCCATCTGATGTTTTTCCGGAGGTTTCTTTCCCTGTCTTTTCTGGTTTTTCTTGAAGATCCCGTTTGAACTCTTCAGTATAAGAAAATTCCAGAAAATCTTTTGCTGATGTCTATCCTTTCATTTCAAATTGATCCCCAGTGGAGATCGTATCTTCTTTCTGGCTCCATGCCCAGTAAGAGTATCTTCTATTTCTCCAGTGTCAGCCGGTCACGCTTAAACCAGTTGCTTCATCACCCTAGATTATTCCCCATTGTTGTTGTCATCCCCAGTGAGTGATTGCTCATTGTGTGGACTTTGGCCCCGTCTGCTTTTGTCTTCGTCTGCATTTTGCACTTACCATTCTATCATTTCCATCATACTAGAGATTCATGGCATGTCTGCATTTACATGTCTGTTAGCTGTCCGTAGCATTTGCATTCCATCTAAGGGCAAAATTTTCGGTTTGCTATATTTAAATGCCTTTCACCTTGATCTCTCGAGGATTTCTATCCCTCGTGCCATCCGGTAAAGCTATTTAAATAGGGGCAACTGTTGTACCCCAAATTTTACCCTCAGATTTTTCTGATCATTTACATATCATCTTAAGTTGGTCTCTTTTTCGCATTCTTCAGTTAAACAACTTCAATCATGCATCTTTAGTCGATTTTATCATTCCATGCCATTTAGATAATTATATCAGTTTATAATCATTTTAGTTTATATTTTTTTTATCTATATTAGATTTTAATTCAGTTTATATTTAATTTAGTTTGTTTTCAATTATGATTTTATTTCTTTAACTTAATTTAATTTTAATTTTAGTTTAGTTTTTTATCTTAAGTTTAGTAATTAGGCTAATTTTAATTCAATTTACTCTTAATTTTAATTTGATTTAATTTAATTAGATTAATCTTATTAATTTAGTTTAGTTTGACATTAATTTTTTAATTTAACTTAATTCAATTTAATTTACTTAATTTTCATTTATTTGCTTTATAAAAAAATCATTTTAGAAATAAGTAGAGCTCGTTTTATATATTTTACAAAGTAGAGAAACAAAGTTTATTATCAAAAGTGTCTCAAGATTCCAAATTTGACTTTCACTACACAAAAAACCTCATGCCACCAGCCTGCTGTAACACTTTCACTAAAAAAAACCCAAATTTTGAATCCTCACGCATTAGCCAAAACCAATAAGTCTTGTTCCCCACTATATTACATTTTGACCAAAACCATACTACATCAAGCACATACCCTCCAAAATAATTTCTAAAACAGATAAAACTTTTGCAAACACCATTTGCAAGTGGTCCCGCGCCAAAAAGAATTTAGTCCATGAAAGGGACTCGTCCGTCTGCTGCCAAAATCCTCCCCATCTACATTCAACACGCCAGACATGCTACCTCCACTGCTGCAAAACCCAGACCAATGCTACTGCTTTAACTGTGATAAACCTGTGTACACTCAACAACAACAATTCCACAACAGCCCTGCGTTTGAAAACAACCACTCAATAATACAGCAAGCAAGAGAGGGGAAACAGATGGACATAAAAGAAAGGAGCGAGTGAGAATTAGGGGGGGGACAAGAGGGCAGAAAACTCATACCTGTGTCAAAAAACCGTCACTCTCCATATCCCACCGCGGATCAACCACCACCAACACCCCTCTGTAAATCCAGAAAACTCAGCCCTCCATTTTCACCATCACCAAAAATTTCCTCAAACCGACATCCAACACCTCACAAACACACAGCAAAAGATTGAGACAAAAAGAACAAAGAGAAATTCTGAAACACACCTTCAAAAAACACCCTCGACATCATAAACTCTACAAAACCGAATTCTCTTCATCAGTTGAACACACCTTCAATGCTTCATCACCATCACCAAATTCATTCCGCCGCTTCCGTCTTCTCCCACATATCAACACAAACCTCAAACCTTCTACCATTTTCCTCCGCCGTAGACCATTCGAGACCGAGAAACCCAAAAACACAGAACCAGAAAGAGATGAATTAAGAGTGGGCCGAAACAATACGAATAGGAAGAGATCGAGAGAGAACACGTCGAAAACGCGAATCGAGGTCGAAGGAGAGATTTAAGCCAAACCTGCGAAGGAGAACGAGATGCAACTGAGTTATCTTCCGGCGTTTTGAGGAGCAGGGAAAAGACCGTCGCGAGAAGGGTTGAGAGGGCCGGGCAGAATCGAAGCAAGGAAAGGTTTGGATTAAACGAGATTTTTTTTACCATGTTTGATGTTTGATTTGTGCATTCGATACTGTGGCTTTCTAAGAGGCGAATCGTATTCTCGCCTTTCCCAATCTGACCTTGCTTGGAATAAAAAAGAAAACTATGATAACAAATGAGTCGTTGACCTAGTTCCTTATCCGCCTTTTTATTTTTTTTATTATTATTTTCTATTAATCAGATTTTGGTCATTGGGTTTAAGGCCCACGTAATTTCTTCAAACACCACCTCCATGTGTTGGTTCATGATTCTTACATCTCCCTTTGATCTAATTAAATTAGGATTTAGTTTAATTCTCTTTTAATTAGTTTAATTCTTTAATTAGTTAGTTAATTAGTCCTTTAGTTTAGGCTTAGGATCTTAATTAGGATAATCAAACTAATTTTCGTTTCAATTTTCTAGATTTTTTTTAGTACTTATTTCTCATTTTATTTCCATTTTCATTTACATTTTATTTGTTCTAGATACAAGAAAAAAACCAAAAAAATCACTTTAGACCATTTATTTTATTGTTCTGAAAGTTTCTCATTTTAATTAGTTATTTTGATATTATAAAATATGCCATAAAAAAAACATTTTGTCTCTTTTATTTTCATTTTCATTAAGTTAGTTATTTAGAATTTAGTTAACAAGTTTTAATTAAGTTTTAGTTTCAATTAGTTTTAAAATTAATTTTCTTAACTAAATAATTTTAGTTCTTGGACTTAGCTTTAAATTTTAAATTTTTATTTTTATTTAGTTAATTTTAAGTTAATTAGTTTTAATCAAGTTTTAATTAAAAATTAGTAATTAGGTTTAGTTACTTATTTTTTAGAATTAGTTAACTAGTTAATTAATTTAGGATTTAGTTAATCATCTTTAATTAGATTTTAATTCTATTAGCTTTTAATTAGTTTTTTAGTTTCTATTAGAATTAGTTTAGATTTAGATTAGAAATTAATTTAATTTTTATTTTTTTTAGTTATTAGTTTTAACTAGATTTAGTTAGAATTAGTTTTAATTTATTTAGTTAAATTAGCTATTTAGCTTTAAATTAGATTTTATTTACTAGATTTTTAATTCTCAATTTTATATTTTCATTCATTTTCAATTCAGTTCCTTATTGTACCTGCTGTTTATTATACACTTTACTCGAGGTTTTCCTCTTTGTTCCTCTGTTGCTTTCCCCTCATTCCAAAGGAAAAGTCTCTCTTTTGACTTCATGTCATAGATAGCTCAAATACCCTGTTAACCTCAAACCATTTCAAGAGATAGCCATTAATCTCTTCACCCGACTTTCCCTTGGAACCTTGACCACAGTCAAGAGTTCCTCACCCCCATTGAGGGGAACTACGAATGCTCTGATTCCATTCCCGTCAGGATACGTAGGCACGAGATGCGATGTCTTGGCGAGCATACTTAGTGTATATACCTAGGTCTTTATCTTTACCATAGTACAGATTCTTAGCATGCAAACATTAGAATAACACAAATAAAACAAGAGGTTCCCGTAGAGTACTACGGACGTTTAGGGTGCTAATACCTTCCCTGGACGTAACCAACCCCCGAACCTTAGATCTCCCCCCTTTAGGTTTTTTAACGATCTTGAACCTTTCCTTTGGATAAGTCAATGTCGGTTGTAAAAGAAAAATGATGCAAATTAATTAATAATTTGTTATCCGATTTTAACCGCAACACAAGTGTTGCCTAGAACAAACAAAAGCCACAAACTAAGATTATGAACAACAGCCATCAAGATACTCTAGTAACAACAAGCAGAAATTTATACCACTCGTACCAACTGCCAATCGACACTTGCTTCGATCTCCTTCTCATCCAATTCCAAGAGAAAACCTGCACATCATGCAGAATTTTGTTTGCCATAGCCACCTCTCCTTGGAAAATCACCTTGTTTCGTGTACGCCATAAACACCAACACGATGTCAGCCATAAGCAAGCCAATGTTGAGCCGAATTCCTTGTGCCTAGCCCATCTAACAAACATATCAATATAGTTTTCTTCTCTAGGTAAAAGGAGACCAACCCAATCCTCCAGCCCTTTCCACACCAATTTGGATGTATTGCAGCCCACAATAAGGTGATTGATGTCCTCCACAGCCCTGAAGCAGAAAACACATGATTGTTGATGCGGATCCGATATAATTCTCCTTCTAATTAGATTAGAGCGAGTTGGCAGCCTGTCTAAAAGAGATCTCCAGCCGAATATCAACACTTTAAGAGGAATCTTTGTCTTCCAAAGTAAAACTAATGCTTCTTTAAGACTGTCATCCAATATTCCAACCTCCTCACGTCTGCTCCAAAAATAATAGCAGTCTCTCACACTAAAAGTATTATCCGTCTTTGTTGGCCAAATTATCACATCTTCCACATTGTATGTTAGTCTAACCTCCTGCAGTAATAGCATAAGATCTCTAGCAGCTTCAGAATTCTCACCAGTTAAAACAATGTTCTTGCAAAATATTTCCCATCTCCAATTGTTTTCAATCTAACTGCCACAGTCCTTAATGAGGACATCCTGTTTTGGAGAAGATAAAAACAAAGAGGGGAAAAGGGTAGCTAAAGATTCACATCCAAGCCATTTAGACTGCCAGAATAAAGTTATATCCCTCATTCCAACCTTCCAGTTCAACTTTCTAAACAAACCCTGAATATTTTTCTCACTGGCCAGGTATAATAAATCTTTCCACCAGCTTGACATAAGTCTTGAGGCCACCTTGCCTTGGTTAAGGAATAAGCATGAGAAATCACCCTTGTATCTTGCCTTGATCAGTTCAGACCAAATTGTATCCTTCTCATTGGAAATCCTCCACAGCCACTTTGCAATAAGAGCTTTGTTGAATTTACCAATGTCCATAATCCCTAAGCCACCTTGTTCTTTAGTTTTGTAAACTGTAGACCATTTTACCCAAGATATACTTTCCCTCTCACCATCTCCAGCCCAAATAAACCTTCTTTGAGTCCTTTTGATTTCTTTAATAACAGTGGCAGGTGCAAGATAAAAAGATAAATAGTGGATTGGTAAGTTGCTCAATACTGAATTGATCAGTGTAACCCTCCCTCCAATCGAGATCAGTCTCCCTCTCCAAGTCACTAATCTATTCTTAATAGATTGAATGACCGGTTTCCAAAAACCTACTGCCCTGTGATTACCACCAACACATAGCCCTAGAAATTTGAAAGGAAAAACACCAACTTTGCAATTCAGGAAAGCTACTGCAACCATACATCTATCATTCTCAACTCCAATACCCATCATCCTACTCTTACCATAGTTAACTTTCAGTCCAGACAAAGCCTCAAACCCCTTCAGTATAGATTTTATGCACCAGATGTTATCCTAATTATCCTCACAGATTATCAATGTGTCATCTGCAAATTGCAGCAGCACATTGGATGGGCCTCCTTCTATCCTAATGTCCTTCAATAAACCTACATCCACAGCTTTCTTGAACAATAGTGCCATACTTTCAGCCATCAAAACAAATAAATATGGGGAGATGGGATCACCCTGTTTTAACCCCTTATACATTTTAAAGTCTTTGCCTGAACTACCATTTACCAAGACAGAACCAAAGCTGTTGCATACCAACCCTTTAATCCACTCAATCCACTTGGAGCTAAAATTCATAGCTTTTAGTACTTTACACATGAAGTCCCAATTTATACTATCATAAGCCTGTGCAAAATCCACCTTGAACATAAATCATGTCTTTCTTCTTCTTTTTGCATAATCAAGAATCTCATTTGCAACTAGGACACCATCTAGAAGCTGTCTCCCAGGTACAAAAGCAGTTTGGCTAACAGACACCAGTTTATGAATCACTTTCCTTAGCCTAGCCACAAGAATCTTGGAAATAATCTTGTTAACACAGCCTATCAAGGCTATAGGTCTGAACTCCAGCAGGTTTTGAGGGTTATCCACTTTAGGAATCAACACAAAGAAAGCAGAGGAAAAAGCCTTATGAAGAGTAGCTTTTTCATGGAACTCAGTAATACATCTGTAAAAATCATTACCAACAATCCCCCAAACCTTTTTTAAGAATTTAAAGTTAAAGTCATCTGGCTCAGGGCTTCTATCTCCCTCGCAACTGTTTATAGTATCAGCAACCTCCTCATAAGAAAAGTTTTCTACAAGGCTACAACTTTCTTCCCATGAGAGTGTGTTCAAATCAGATAGATCCATCTCAACCTTAACATCACCATTAGCTTTGTATTTATTCTCAAAGAACTCTTTAACCACCTGTTTTACTTTCTCAACACCAATATCTTAATCTAGTCCTAACCCAGCAGCTGAAATTGAATTCATAGTCCTCCTCCTATTTATAACATTATGAAAATATTTTGTGTTGTAGTCACCCTCCTCCAACCATCTCTGTCTGGATTTCTGATGGAGAATACTTTCTTTAGTATGAATATTATTCCACAGTTCCTCAATTGCCTGCCCTCTTGCCTTTAAGGTATCCTCAGACCATTGATCCTCAACTTCTGACAGCAAATCCTTCATCTCATTGATGCTCTTTATATTCTCCTGAATTTTCAGATCTTGAATCCCAAACACATTCAAATTCCACCACCTTAGTCTTCTTTTTAGGTGTCCCATCTTTTGGATTAATGTATTGCTTGCACTACCTGAAACCTCCACCTCTTCCAAACATTCCTTAACAAACTCCAAAAAACTAGGATGTTCTAGCCAAGCATTTATGGATTTAAATGGCTTCGGGCCCCAATTCCACTTGTTAACTAATAAGGAGATTGGCCGATGATCAGAAATATCTCTAAATCCAACCTTTTGGTTTACCACCTTCCAAACATTACATAACTCCCCACTGATTAGGAATCTGTCAAGTCTACTTTTACATGAGCCATTTGCCTTAAACCAAGTAAACCTGTTCCCCACGGAAGGTAAATCTAACAATCCCACATCTTCAATAAACATGTCAAATTCCTCCATCTCATTTATGTTATAACTCCCACTCCCCTGCCTTTCTTCCTTACATCTAATGGAGTTAAAATCTCCACCTATTATCCAATCTCCCCTAGGCATACTAGCTTTGAGTTGTAATAATTTCTCCCATAATATTCTTTTTTCAGATAAGCCACATGGAGAATAAACATTAATAAAGTACAAGTATCTATCTCTCCAACACCCAAATACCCCTAAATAACCTCTACCAGAGAAACTAAATATGGATTTGAAAAGATTAACCTTCCAGATTGAGAGCATACCTCCAGACAGACCAACCGCCTCCGAAGCCGACCAGTCGCAATCTTCACTGCCCCAAATCCCCTTTACAGTCTTGTCATCTACCACTTTAAGTTTAGTCTCTTGAATAAGAATGAAATCTACTGCCTCTTTCTCAATCAACAGTTTAAGTCTTCTCTTCTTCAAAAGAGAATTGCACCCCCGAATATTATAAGTTGTCAAATTCATGACTCAACATTAGCTTCCACCCTCAACCTCTGAGATTTTTTCAGAGAACTTCCATCCATTTTCCTAATTATACCATCCAAAACCTCCTCATCTTCGTCACCTTCAATCCCCAACTCCTTCAGGATAGACCAAACTTTTCGAGAAACAGCTCCTGGATTACTTTTAATTCTCTCATTGCCCATTGCTACATCTCCATCAGATAAAGAATTACAGCAAAGAATGGAACCACCAGAGTACTTAGACTCATTACATCCAGATTGAGAAGACTGCGTAAGAGGATTTCCTACTTCACCAGAGATCTCATTGGAGCCTTTAAATCTAGAAGAAGCATGTAATAAAGCAGCATAGAATGAGGGCTCGTATGGAATCTGCACCTCCTCATAAATCTCACTCAATGCCTTCTTCTTTCTTCTTAGAGATTGTGTTGGTCCACCAGATAATATTTGGACTAAGTTCACATTGCCTTTGGGCCTAGAGACCAAGCCCAAAGCCCCACGATCTATATGGGCCCCGTTTAAAGCCTCCGGAGATGTAACAATCCTCTTACCAGCCGTACACCCCATGTCTAAACCAGTGTCAACCTCTTTTCTCTTTTCCCATAAATCGTCACCCACCCCCTCCCTTGTCTTGTCAGTTTGCCTTGGACTTCCTCCTCATTAAATGCCTCCTCACCTATCCTATCCACCTGGCTCTGACCACAATTTTCTTTACCTCCAAAAATTACCTTTTCTGTTTTTTCTGCAATTTGACTACCCAAGTTCAGATTTTCTCGTCCTTCAAGACTGCCCTTCTGATTATTACCTATACCATGAAAACTGCTCCTAGGTACAGGATCTCTTGACCCCTGATTTTCTCTTTCACCATCTCTATCTTCACCTTTAGAGGTTTCCATATCCTCCTCAACTGATGTACTACCATTGTTCGAGGATAACCTAGTTTCAAGGTCTTCATTATTATCCTCATGTGAATCATCATCCTCAATTTCATTTACCACTGACTCCTCCGGCTCTTGCAGACTTCTCTCCTTCAAACCTTCCAAAATAATCCGTTTAGGACCATGGTTGTCCTCCACCAGTTTAATAATAAACAACACATCATTGATTTCAACTTTGAAAATCTCATTAAGGTTGCTAACATATCTAGTCTTGATCAGTATTCTAGCAACATCAAGAGTGGATTGAGACATTGTTTCCTCATCACATCTGATGTATTCTCCCACCCGACTGGAAATATACTTAAAGAAGTCTTCTCTCCAAGCGTGACACGGGATACCAAAGCACTTCACCCATGTGAGCCTTTCTTTATCCACTTCTGAGGGGCACCAACCTCTGATATCCAGAAACAAACCCTGCATCCAATCAGCTTCTTCTTCCACTAATGATTTGACTGCATTCTCCACCAAGTCGGAATCTTTCAGCTCACCAACAAATGCCCTCTCAAACCGTTTGATTTCATTCTCCTCAATATTAAAAGATAAACCTCTCCATTCAGAATGTGGTCGGTTTTCCTTTCCCCAATCTCCTGTCGCTTGTCTTTTTCCCCTCTTACCATATCAACATATGATTTCTTCTGTCTACCACCAACCTGCTTTTTCTCACGTTCAACCATGTTGTGCCCCGCCATACTCACCGGTCTGGTAGTAGGGGCATTGTTCAACTGAACCACTCTTCTTTGAAATCTCTTTTATCCAATCTAGCTGGGATAAAAACTTCCTGCACTTGACCAAACTCTTTAAATAAGAAGAATATCTCCTTAGCGTTGTAATCATCTGGCATCTCAGTGAAAAAGAATTAAGAGACATTGTCCTCATTAGATAGTTTACTAGACCTATCCTTCCAAACTAAAAACTTTGGGTTTGTCGTTCTGTTCTTTATTTTTACCACTTACCACTCCATGCTCCAAGAAACCAACCTCCTTGAATAAGCGCTTACGGAAGATATCGCCCACAGAAAATACCTATTGCTCAATCTCAGTGTAGGTTGTATCAACACAAATAGTGATCTGAAGGGCCTAAAACAATGAAGACGAAACAGATGCCAAGGTCCATATACCTAAGTATAGGAATTTAAACCAACAACATCGAAATCTTACATTGTCAAGGAGACTAAGGATCAAAATTTGTTAAGATTCCTAAAAGCAATTGCAATATGTCTTGAGCTTCCCTAGAGAGAAGTTGGAGCTTATCTCTCTACTAAGTTATAAGTATACTCTCTATAAAGTTCATTAGCACGAAGCAATGTTACGCTACCTTCCTACATGAAAAGATCTGTTGGTGTGGAAGAATATAGTCTTAATAAAATCTCACTTTTTGTGGTTCAGAGGAAGAAAAGATCTGTTGGTATGGAAGAATATAGTGTTAATAAAATCTCTTCTCTTTATCTTTTTGTTTTGTGCATCAACAAACTTTCGCATGTCATTGCGCATGAAGTGGATCAGCACAATTGGAGAACTCTAAAGCTAGGCAGGCAAGGACATCGTATTTTGTACCTCATGTTTGCAGATGATCTCTTGTTATTTGGAGAAGCCACGAAATTTCAAATGAAATGTGTTATGCGAGTCCTCAATAAGTTCTGTATGATGTATGGGCAGGAGGTCAGCTATGAGAAAACAAATATCATGTTTTCTAAGAACGTGAATAGGAGCATGTAGAATAGACTAGTCTATTTGTCTGGGTTCAGAATTAATTCTAACTTAGGGAAGTATCTTGGTGTCCCGATAAGTGGAAAAATGTTAAGGAAGCAAGATTTTCATTATCTTGTGGATCAAATTGATTCTAGGCTTGCTAATTGGAAGAGAAATAGTTTGTCTTTTGCTGGAAGAGTCACCTTGGCAAAAAGTGTGATAGAAGCCATGCCTCTTTATTATATGATGACTAATAGATTACCTAAGTCCATTGTGGAGGAAATGCATAGCAGGCACGTAAATTCATTTGGGGAGATTCTGATGATCATAAGAAGATTCATGCTGTAGGATGGAACACAATCACCTTGCCAAAAAGTCATGGAGGGCTGGGATTACACAATATAGAGGCTCTGAATATGACTTGTATGATGAAGCTAGGATGGAAGATTGTGAGTAATGAGAAAGAGTTGTGGTGTGAAGTGATGCGTGGTAAATACAACCTTTTGGAGGGTAATATTAATTTTGAAACTAAGGTCGGGGATTCGAGTTTATGGAAACAAATGGCAGCAGAAGTTGGTAAGCTTGGTATGTGGAATGTTGGGGATGCGTTGACTATACGTGCATGGAAAGATAATTGGTTAGGAGAGGAATTTCATCTTAGCAGTATTCAGCATATCATTCGAGCTGATTTGGTGGATGCTAAGGTGATTAATTTGGTGGATAATCATTGTGATTAGAATTGGACTTTGCTAGATTCCTGGCTTTCTATGGATTGGCTGGACAACATTTGTACGATAGTTCCTCCAACAAGTGAGAATTTTCCTGATACAATTTCTTTTGCAGGGAATGATACAGGTGCCTTCTCCTTGAAGGCTATGTATGATTACGTTGTTAACACTCAGAATCATCAAGAGAACATTGTCTGGAAGCAAATATGGAAGCTAGGTATGTCGGAGGGATGCAGAACCTTCATTTGGATTCTTAATCATGCCAGGCTTATCACTAATTACAACAAGAGAAGGAAAGGTCTAGGCAATGGTGACTGCAAATTGTGTGGTACTGTGATTGAAGATGCTCTTCATTCCTTGAGAGATTGTCCTAAGGTTATGAAGGCTTGGAAGGTTATGGTTCCTTGGGAGTTGTTGATGGAGTTTTTTTGGTTTGGAGTTACACGAGTGGATCCATGTGAATATAAATTATAAAAAAGATGGATCTTGTAGTTAGAGGAATGTGTGGGCGGTTATGTGCCATATTCTGCATGTGGAGGAATCTTGAGGAGCATGATAACGAGTATGCGATGTAACGCCCCGATTTTGATTATTCCATTATTCTTGAGTCTTTTAATTTAATTGGGTGATAAATTATTTTATTTGTTAAATTGGTGTGTTAAATGTTATTTTACCGTTTTCGAGAGTTTTCGGGGAAATTAGAATGGAGGGTATTTTAGTCTTTTCTCAATTAATTATAAGTTAGAAATTTTGTGGGATTAGAATTTATGTGATTAAAATGAATTAAATTGATTTAGTGGAAAATGAGAGAAAAGAAAATAGAAAGAAAAGAGAAATAGAGAGAAATAGAGAAAGATAGAAAGAAATAGGAGAGAAAGAAAGAAGAGGAAGAGAAAAGAAGAGGAAAGGAGGAAAAACTTAGAAATTCATCAAGATCAATCAATTAGCAAGCTTGGAATCCGGGTAAGGGTGTGAAACATTATTATCTTATCAATGTACGTGATTATGTATGAATTGTTGTTGTTGTTGATGAATTTTGTGAGTTTTAGGGTATAACCCATTTTTGAGAAATTGATTGGAAATTGATCCAAAAGTGTGTAAACTCTTGTTGATTATGTTCTTGTTGGTCTATACATGTTTAATATGTATTGTTACACTTCAAACTGTTGTTTTTCTGAATTTAGATGATGAATTGGTGAAGTTGGAGGTGGAAAAACGCAGAACATTGTTCTGCAGAATTTTCTGGAAATTCCCTGGCCATACGCGTAAGGGGCATGTCCATACGCGTATGAGCCAAGGCGATACGCGTAACAATGGCCGATGGAAGGGTCAATACGCGTATGGGGGGTGGCTTTTCCCGGCCCTCTGGTGATACGCGTATGGGTAAGGGGCGTACGCGTATGGGTTTTGGAAACGTGGAATTGTGAAGGAAATGGCTTCTGTCCGTACGCGTATGGACATGGGTGATACGCGTATGGACAGGAGGAATGTAAAAATGGGATTTTTTCCAAAATGTCATTTTCGTTTTCGTCCGTAACTTTTGTTCCGATTATCCGATTTTTACATTCTGGGTGTCGTTGGAAAGGTATTGAGCTGTACTTTCTTATTATGATGTTTTGAAAATCGTTAGCCGATTTAATTATGTCGGAAAGTCGGGAATAGTGCTATTTAGCGACTTTTACCGTTTTGACTGTGTGTTTGAATGTGAATCATACAATAGTGCATTGATGTGAATGTATATAGATTGTATGTGATTGTATGAGATGAATGCATGAATATATTGTGAATATGTGTGCATTTCAAGAATGTCTTGTGTCATTTTGCATATGAAGCATCATGAAATACATTCTTGTGTTGAGCGATTCTAATGAGAATCCGTCGTAACGTCGTGTGCCCATGTGGGGTGTGAGCGATGATTACGAATGATTGTGTGCCCATGTGGGGTGTGAGCAATCGGATCGTGTGCCCGTGTGGGGTGTGAGCGATCGGGTCATGTGCCCGTGTGGGGTGTGAGCGATCCATAAACATTGTGTGCCCATGTGGGGTGTGAGCAATGGGTGAACATCGTAGGCCCGACGGGGAGTTACTTCGGTAATGAGCGATGGTTCCAGCAGAGTTCCTGAGTGAACTAGTGATGATTGAGTTGGTACCGCATTGCATTTGCATAGAGTCGTGAGTCGGTCTCTATGATTTGCATTTATCATCTTTGTATTTGTGCATTGATGAATAAACATGAATGTGTATATTTATGTGGAATGATTGAGAATTGCGAAAGTATGTACGATGAATATGCTTGGTGTATATATATATACACTGTGATGTATACGGATGAGTTTTGATGGATTGTGGTGAGAATGTGGAATATGTGTATTTTTATGTTAAGATATATATAATTGTATGCATTGTTATTATGATAATATTTCTCACCCTTCTGCTGTTTTATGATGCTCTATGAGGCATTGCAGAGTAGGTATGCTGGAGGTCTTTTTGTGAAGCGTGTCTTCATTCTTTTGGTCGGTTGGCTCTGATATGTAGCACCGGGTAGCTAGGATGTATATTATTCTTTTGTGATACATTTGCATATGTATCTTGCTGACGAATTTGTGTATATAAACATGATGATGCTTGTGATTCATACTGGATGATGCATATATATGTGGTTGTTCTTCAATATTTTAGATGTTTCCACTTTTATTCTAAATATTGAGATGTGGGTGTAAGGACAAAGTTCCTCTGTGGCAAGTTACCCCACTGTTGCATATCAATATAATGAGCAGGTGTTGTATGTATTAAATGCGTGTATGATGTGACATGCCTCTTTTATACTATGTTTTAATCGTACTCTGGCGAATTTTTTTCTTAATATGTGCCTAAATGATTTATGTGATTATTTGGGGGTATAGAAAGGGGGTGTTACATTAAGTGGTATCAGAGCCAGAGTTGAGTCAGTTGTGTCTGTCTTGTTGTTGTGTTGGTTGAACTGTTGTTTAACCTTGTTGTCATTTTTGGGAATAATCAGAAGATGGCTGGTAGAAACGACAATGCGATGGCTGCTGCTTTGGAAGCAATGGCTAGGGTGGTGCAAGGTGCACCTAACGTGAATGCTAATGACGAGTTCAGGAAGAATCAACCACCGGTTTTCAAAGGAAGATTTGATCCCGATGGAGCTCAATTATGGTTGAAGGAGATTGAAAGAATCTTCAGAGTTATGGGCTGTGTGGAGGAGAATAAGGTGAGGCTTGGGTCTCACATGCTGAAGGAAGAAGCCGACGATTGGTGGGTCGGTATGCGTGAAGTTCTTGAGGTGGATGATGAAGAGATAACTTGGAATTTATTTCGTACTGAATTCTTGAGGAAGTATTACCCTGAGAGTGTGAAGGGAAAGAAGGAGATGGAGTTTCTTGAACTGAAACAAGGTAGTATGTCTGTGGTGGACTATACTGCTAAATTTGTGGAGTTGGTTCGATTCCATCCTCATTATGCTGCGATTACTGCTGAGTTCTCAAAGTGTATCAAATATGAGAATGGTTTACGTCCTGAGATCAAACAAGCTGTGGGATATCAAAGGATAAGGACGTTTGCGGATTTGACGGAATGTTGTAGAATCTTTGAAGAAGATAGTAAGGCTCGTTCTACACATTACAAAAGTTTGAATGAGAGGAAGGGAAAGCAACAAGCTAGGAGTGGACCTTATGTGACACCTGTTGATAAGGGCAAGCATAGGGGAAGCTTTGATAGAAGATCTGGAGGAGGAGGTTCCGGTGTTGTTAGGTGTTACAAATGTGGTGAAATAGGTCATAAATCTTTTGAGTGTGGGAAGCCTGTAGCGAAATGTTCTAATTGTGGTGGTCTTGGGCATGCTGCTACAGATTGTAGAAGAAATATGGTGAAGTGCTATAATTGTGGAGAAGTGGGTCACATTAGTACTAAGTGTACTAAGCCGAAACAAGCTCAAGCGGGCGGAAAGGTGTTTGCATTGGTGGGAACTCAAACTACGAATGCGGACTGTTTGATTAAAGGTACATGCTTTATTAATAGTACACCTTTAGTTGCTGTTATTGATACGGGAGCGACTCATTCGTTTATTTCGTCTGAGTGGGCGAAGCGTTTGAATCTTGCGTTAACTTTGATGGGTGCTGAAATGGTTATTGAGACTCCTGCTTCAGGGTCGGTAAATGCATCTTTGGTGTGTATGAGTTGTCCTTTGACCATGTATAGTAAAGACTTCATTATGGATTTAGTATGTTTGTCGTTGGTAGGATTGGACGTAATCTTGGGTATGAACTGGTTGCAATTTAACCGAGTTCATATAGATTGCTATCACAAGTTAGTAAGGTTTCCTTCTTTGGAAGATGATGAATTTGAGAGTTTCCTATCCATTAAAGAGTTAAAGAAACTTTTAGCGGACGAAGCTCAATTGTTTGGTTTGTTTGCATCATTGTCGGTGGAGAGTAAAGTTGAGCTTGATGTGTTCCCAGTGGTGTGTGAATTTCCAGAAGTGTTTCCGGAAGATATTACGGATGTACCGCCGGAAAGAGAAGTTGAATTTTCTATTGATCTAGTTCCGGGTACTAGACCGATTTCGATGGCACCGTATCGTATGTCGGCATCGAAATTGGTAGAATTGAAAAAGCAATTGAATGACTTGTTGGACAAGAAATTTGTAAGGCCAAGTGTTCTCCTTGGGGTGCTCCGGTATTGTTGGTAAAGAAGAAGGACGGGAGTATGCGGTTATGAATTGATTATCGACAGTTGAACAAAGTGACAATTAAGAACAAGTATCCGCTTCCAAGGATCGATGATTTGATGGACCAATTGGTTGGTGCGAATGTTTTTAGCAAGATTGATTTGAGATCAGGATACCACCAGATTCGTGTGAAAGAAGAGGATATTCAAAAGACGGCATTTAGGACACGATATGGTCATTACGAATACTCTGTGATGCCATTCGGGGTTTCTAACGCGCCGGGTGTGTTTATGGAATGCATGAATCGTATTTTTCATGAACAGTTGGATCGTTTTGTGGTTGTGTTCATCGATGATATTTTGATTTACTCTAAGTCTCAAGAGGAGCATGAAGAGCATTTGAAAATTGTGTTGCAAATTTTGAAAGAGAAACAATTGTATGCTAAGTTGTCAAAGTGTGAATTTTGGTTATCGGAAGTAAGTTTCCTTGGACATGTTATTTCCGGTAGTGGTATTAGTGTTGATCCATCCAAGATAGATGCGGTGATGCAATGGGAGGCTCCTAGGTCGGTTACGGAGATTCGAAGCTTTTTAGGCTTGGCGGGTTACTATCGGAGGTTTATTGAGGGATTTTCGAAATTGGCACTTCCTTTAACGCAATTGACTTGTAAAGGAAAGGCTTTCATTTGGGATATTCATTGCGAAGAGAGTTTCAATGAGTTAAAGAGAAGGTTGACAACGACTCCAATCTTGATTTTGCCTAATCCTAATGAACCATTTGTTGTGTATTGTGATGCTTCATTGACAGGTTTAGGTGGTGTTTTGATGCAAGATGGAAAAGTGGTGGCATATGCTTCTAGACAATTGAGAGTGCATGAAAAGAATTATCCTACACATGACTTGGAGTTAGCGGCGGTGGTGTTTGTTTTGAAAATATGGAGGCATTATCTTTATGGTGCAAGATTTGAAGTTTTTAGTGATCACAAAAGCTTAAGATATTTATTTGATCAGAAAGAATTGAACATGAGACAAAGGAGGTGGCTAGAACTTTTGAAGGATTATGATTTTGGTTTGAATTACCATCCGGGTAAGGCAAACGTTGTGGCCGATGCCTTAAGTCGGAGGTTGTTACATATATCCGCATTGATGATGGAAGAATGGGAACTTTTGGAAGATTTCAGAGATTTGAGTTTGGTTTGTGAAATGACGCCGAGAAGTGTGCGACTTGGGATGTTACATGTTACGAATGATTTTCTTGCGACGGTTAGTGAAGAGCAAAAGTTGGACTTGAAATTCGTTGATTTGATGTTGAATGAGAATGAGGATTTCAAGGTTGATAATTATGGAGTTTTGAGATTCCGTGGTCGTATTTGTATTCCCGATGATGTGGAGTTGAAAAAGATGATTTTAGAGGAAGGACATCAAAGTAATTTAAGTATTCATCCGGGTGCGAATAAGATGTATCAAGATTTGAAGAAGATCTTTTGGTGGTCCGGTTTAAAGAGGGATGTGGCTCGATTTGTGTATGCATGCTTAACTTGTCAAAAGTCTAAGGTGGAACATCAAAAACCGAGTGGATTTATGCAACCGTTGGATATTCCGGAATGGAAATGGGATAGTATATCAATGGATTTTGTTACGGGATTGCCGAATACGCAAAGAGGTCATAATTCTATTTGGGTAATTGTTGATAGGCTTACTAAATCTGCTCACTTTATTCCAATTGATATTAGTTATCCTTTGGAGAAGTTAGCCGAGATTTATGTTCTTGTGATTGTGAAGCTACATGGAGTTCCTAAGAGTATTGTATCGGATAGAGATCCAAGGTTTACATCGAGGTTTTGGGAGAGTTTACAAAAGGCTTTGGGTTCTAAGCTAAGATTGAGTTCGGCTTATCATCCGCAAACGGACGGTCAAACCGAGAGGACGATTCAATCGTTGGAGGATTTATTGCGTGCTTGTGTACTCGAGCAAGGTGGTGCTTGGGATGGTTATTTGGCGTTGATTGAATTCACTTACAATAACAGTTTTCATTCGAGTATAAGTATGGCACCATTTGAGGCTTTGTATGGTCGGAGATGTCGAACACCTTTGTGTTGGCATGAAACCGGCGAGAGGACGATAGTTGGACCAGAAATGGTACAACAGACGACGGAGAAAGTGAAGTTTATTCGGGAGAAGATGAAAGCTTCTCAAAGTAGACAAAAGAGCTATCATGACAAGAGAAGGAAGGATCTGGAGTTTCAAGAAGGCGACCATGTGTTTTTGAGAGTTACACCAGTTACTGGTGTGGGTCATGCTTTGAAGTCGAAGAAGTTGACATCTCGTTTTATTGGTCCGTATCAGATTACTTCACGAGTTGGTGTTGTGGCTTACCGTGTAGCGTTGCCTCCGAACCTTTCGAATTTGCATGACGTATTCCATGTTTCGCAACTTCGGAAATATGTTCCGGATCCGTCACATGTTATTCCTATGGACGAGGTTGAAGTGAGAGATAACCTTACGGTGGAAGCTTTACCGGTTAGGATTTTGGACCGCGAAGTTAAGAAACTAAGGGGCAAGGATATTGCGCTGGTGAAAGTAGCGTGGAGAGGCGCTGCGGAAGGCAATATGACGTGGGAACTAGAGAGTGGGATGCGATAGTCGTATCCGGAGTTGTTTGAATCAGGTATTATTTTCGAGGACGAAAATTTCTAAAGTGGGGGAGAGTTGTAACGCCCCGATTTTGATTATTCCATTATTCTTGAGTCTTTTAATTTAATTGGGTGATAAATTATTTTATTTGTTAAATTGGTGTGTTAAATGTTATTTTACCGTTTTCGAGAGTTTTCGGGGAAATTAGAATGGAGGGTATTTTAGTCTTTTCTCAATTAATTATAAGTTAGAAATTTTGTGGGATTAGAATTTATGTGATTAAAATGAATTAAATTGATTTAGTGGAAAATGAGAGAAAAGAAAATAGAAAGAAAAGAGAAATAGAGAGAAATAGAGAAAGATAGAAAGAAATAGGAGAGAAAGAAAGAAGAGGAAGAGAAAAGAAGAGGAAAGGAGGAAAAACTTAGAAATTCATCAAGATCAATCAATTAGCAAGCTTGGAATCCGGGTAAGGGTGTGAAACATTATTATCTTATCAATGTACGTGATTATGTATGAATTGTTGTTGTTGTTGATGAATTTTGTGAGTTTTAGGGTATAACCCATTTTTGAGAAATTGATTGGAAATTGATCCAAAAGTGTGTAAACTCTTGTTGATTGTGTTCTTGTTGGTCTATACATGTTTAATATGTATTGTTACACTTCAAACTGTTGTTTTTCTGAATTTAGATGATGAATTGGTGAAGTTGGAGGTGGAAAAACGCAGAAAATTGTTCTGCAGAATTTTCTGGAAATTCCCTGGCCATACGCGTAAGGGGCATGCCCATACGCGTATGAGCCAAGGCGATACGCGTAACAATGGCCGATGGAAGGGTCAATACGCGTATGGGGGGTGGCTTTTCCCGGCCCTCTGGTGATACGCGTATGGGTAAGGGGCGTACGCGTATGGGTTTTGGAAACGTGGAATTGTGAAGGAAATGGCTTCTGTCCGTACGCGTATGGACATGGGTGATACGCGTATGGACAGGAGGAATGTAAAAATGGGATTTTTTTCCAAAATGTCATTTTCGTTTTCGTCCGTAACTTTTGTTCCGATTATCCGATTTTTACATTCTGGGTGTCGTTGGAAAGGTATTGAGCTGTACTCTCTTATTATGATGTTTTGAAAATCGTTAGCCGATTTAATTATGTCGGAAAGTCGGGAATAGTGCTATTTAGCGACTTTTACCGTTTTGATTGTGTGTTTGAATGTGAATCATACAATAGTGCATTGATGTGAATGTATATAGATTGTATGTGATTGTATGAGATGAATGCATGAATATATTGTGAATATGTGTGCATTTCAAGAATGTCTTGTGTCATTTTGCATATGAAGCATCATGAAATACATTCTTGTGTTGAGCGATTCTAATGAGAATCCGTCGTAACGTCATGTGCCTATATGGGGTGTGAGCGATGATTACGAATGATTGTGTGCCCATGTGGGGTGTGAGCAATCGGATCGTGTGCCCGTGTGGGGTGTGAGCGATCGGGTCGTGTGCCCGTGTGGGGTGTGAGCGATCCATAAACATTGTGTGCCCATGTGGGGTGTGAGCAATAGGTGAACATCGTAGGCCCGACGGGGAGTTACTTCGGTAACGAGCGATGGTTCCAGCAGAGTTCCTGAGTGAACTAGTGATGATTGAGCCGGTACCGCATTGCATTTGCATAGAGTCATGAGTCGGTCTCTATGATTTGCATTTATCATCTTTGTATTTGTGCATTGATGAATAAACATGAATGTGTATGTTTATGTGGAATGATTGAGAATTGCGAAAGTATGTACGATGAATATGCTTGGTTGTATATATATATACACTGTGATGTATACGGATGAGTTTTGATGGATTGTGGTGAGAATGTGGAATATGTGTATTTTTATGTTAAGATATATATAATTGTATGCATTGTTATTATGATAATATTTCTCACCCTTCTGCTGTTTTATGATGCTCTATGAGGCATTGCAGAGTAGGTATGCTGGAGGTCTTTTTGTGAAGCGTGTCTTCATTCTTTTGGTCGGTTGGCTCTGATATGTAGCACCGGGTAGCTAGGATGTATATTATTCTTTTGTGATACATTTGCATATGTATCTTGCTGACGAATTTGTGTATATAAACATGATGATGCTTGTGATTCATACTGGAGGATGCATATATATGTGGTTGTTCTTCAATATTTAGATGTTTCCGCTTTTATTCTAAATATTGAGATGTGGGTGTAAGGACAAAATTCCTCTGTGGCAAGTTACCCCACTGTTGCATATCAATATAATGAGCAGGTGTTGTATGTATTAAATGCGTGTATGATGTGACATGCCTCTTTTATACTATGTTTTAATCGTACTCTGGCGAATTTTTTTCTTAATATGTGCCTAAATGATTTATGTGATTATTTGGGGGTATAGAAAGGGGGTGTTACATGCGAGACCACTTGATCAAGTGCACTTTATCTTACGGAATCATAAGGAGTATGATGAGGCTTTTGCTACTAATTCTCTTGTTAATAGACGAGAGGTGTGTAGGAGAGATGTGAGTAGTAGGGATCTTGTGTTGAATCCTCCTATGGCAAGCATGGTGTGTTGAATCCTCCTATGGCAAGCATGGTGAAACAAAACTCGGATGGGGCTTGTAAGGAGAATAGTATGGCTGGGTGTGGTGGATTTGTTCGTGATAGAGAAGGTAAGTGGTTAGGTGGTTTTTCTAAATATTTGGGGAAGTGTAGCGCTATCATGTTAAAATGTTAGGGTGTTTTTAAAGGCCTAAAGCTTACCAAGAGTCTTGGATTGAGAAGAGCGTAAGTGAATATTTATTCTAGAATGGTGGTTAAGGCTCATCTTGAAGATGGGAATGCCATTCCTAGTTGACGTGTGTTAATTTTGGGTATAAAAACGTTGATCAGAGAGCATGCGTTAGTCCTCATATCCTATAATTTTAGAGAGGCTAATGTCTGTGCAGATGTTTTAGCTAACGTGGGTTGTATTTCTGAGGAGTTTAAGCTCTATGATGAAGTTCCTGAGATTCTGGTGTTATCGTTGGAAGCAGACAAATCTTTTTGTGTCGACCCGATAGTTGGGTTGTTCTAGTTTCTTTTCTCTTTTGGGCTTCGGCCCTCTTTGTCAGCAAAAAAAAAAAGAAAAATGTTAATTTTAAAAAACATAATTTGCATATTTGGAAATAAAAATCAAAACTTTCTTTTTCTGATTTAGGATTTTTTTTTAATTTATGAATGTATAATCACTAAATAATTCTTCGCTTAATAGATGTTTATATGGATTAATTATTTAATTTCTTTCTCAGATTATTAATTTAATTATTAATTGTGTTTAATTTATTTTTAAAATATTATAATTAATGTTAAATATCAAAGTAACAATAATATAAAAATAAAAATCTAATTTGAATAAGACAATTCAAAACTAATCACATTTAAATTTTTAAAGCAACCAAGTTGCTAAATATTACTATAAAGTCAATAACAAGCACTTCTAGAGTTACATTACTAAAAATGACACAACCAAACTACTAATAATCACTTGCCCAACCAAGTTAATAAAAAAATACAAGTTTCTGAAGTTAACAAGACAAAACAATCCAAATCAAAATTCACTACTAATGTGTTCACTGATGTCTTCATCTGATTCATCAATACCATCTTCATTTAAGTGATCAATTTCATTATTGGCTTGGCGAGTCAGCTCATCCTCATGCAAAGGCAAATCCTAGGGTAGAACCTTGTTGATAAATTTTTCATTGAAATAAAATATTTTTTTAAATCAAGAAAAATTAAGTACATTGCAGGCATCATAGTATGGGTCATCTCTTCTTCATAATTGTTAAAATCTGGATAACTCTAATCCAGGGCATCAGGGTAAGGGTCATCTCTCAATGAGCTTCAGTTAGAATAGTGTGTGGGGCAACCGGGACATTCATTGTTATTTTAGTAAAAACAGTTAAGAATAACAAAAATTTACAGTTAATAAACCAATACCATTCCAACTCCAAATATGTAAATAGATAAAATTGATGGTGGCAGTTTGCGGAGTTGGATTATCATGTTGCATAAGAGTTTCAAAATTCATAAGTTTCTCACCTAACTCATATATATATATATATATATATATATATATATATATATATCGTACCTCTAAAAGATGAGAGCCACGACCTCGCGAAGCGCAATTGCAGGCTCGCAGATGGACTAACAGAGTCGCCACCGAACTTTATTTATTCCCAAAGAGGGAAGGGAAAATATCGATAAAACCCCTAAACGAAAGGAAAAGACATGGTCATCTGTTAAGTGAAAATTTTGATTTAAAATGAACCATCTTTCTTGGCATTTTTCAACTCATTTCTCATGTTTTAATGGATTTAATTCTTGTTCTTGTGTGATTCTTCAATTATATTGCATATACCTTTGGATGCTTTGATATGTGTGTTATTGTGCAGGATATAGGCATAAAATATTAATGATTAAGACACAAAGGATTGGACAAGGAAGCCAAAGAAATGAAGAAGAATTAGCATGTTCGTTGTGGGAACATCAGCGAGCAGCCAGCGAATGTTCGCTGTGCAAAGTTGCAGCAAGGTCCCAGCGAAGAGGAAACCTTGGATGGTAGTAGGAAAAGGACCCAAAGTTCGCTGTGCGAAGAAGTGTTCACACTGCGAACTCATATTTTCCAAGGGCGGTTTAACTGTTCCTGAGGCACTTCAAGTGCCTGAAAGTGGACTTCGCTGTGCGAAGAAGGTGTTCGCTAGGCAAACATGATAAATTTTTGTTTTACTATATATGTACTTTTTCTTGCTTTTTAGAACATAACTTTTATATTATATATTTTGGAGATCAGAACTTTATCACTCTTCATTCCAAGCATATTCCAGAGAGAGAAACACAAACTCTAAGAGGGAGAAGCACAAATTGAAGCAACTCGGAGCTTAATTTTTGAGTAAGTGCTTCGATTTCTTGTTGGGTTTGGATGTAATCTATTGATACCTTATGTATTTATCTAATCTATGTATTGTGAACTAGTTTTGATTCAATATCGTTGCTATCTTTGATTTCTTATTTGTGGGTCTTGACAAAACCTTTTCAAATCTTAGATCTTAGATTTTCATCTATCAATGAGCAAACTTTTGACATAGTCTTGTAAGTTGATATTCACTAGTATCTTTTATTTTATTGTGTTGATTATTAGCATGAAGTAGTAATCAATACTATATTCTGAGGATGCGTGATAATAGAGATGAGAAACTATGTTCACTTACATTTGGCAAATTATTTGAACGCATGTAAAAAGGGTTAATTGTATGTACGTATTCTGATCATGGCTGAAATTCTGGCACGTAGTGGACAAATGTCGGATATGATGTCAGGACGTCGTAACATAAGAATTAACACAAGAATAATTTAAACAAAAATTGCAGGAATTTAAATAACACACAGTAGTTGTTAATCCAGTTCGGTGCAACGTCACAAACCAATGACAATTCAACATTAACCCAAAATAGAAGTAAACACACTTCCAAGTACAATACTTAGTTTTGCTTAAAAGCTTTAAACTAAGGACAATACACTCTTGCTTAAAAGCTCATGAGTGAACAATTGACAATTACGGCACACAAAAATACGGCACACACACATTTTCCAGGTTAAAAGCCTTTCTTATAAATAGTCGTTGAGAAGCATGTGCTTAGGCTTAAAAACCGCAATAGATCTAAAACAGCGGCTGCAAATATTCTGCATAATCTTTTGCACAAAAATAGGAACTAAATAGAAAGTTTCCTAAAAAGGCTTCAAGATCATTTTTATAAAAAACAATCAAATCTGTCACAATAGACGTTCCCAAAATATCCTCCCATGGATAACAATAAAGTGTGATTTAAAACACACTCAAAACTCACACTTAAAATACCAAAACAGTCATGCCCTAACTTTCTGGTATAACATGTCCTGGCACATGTCATAACATCATGATGAACATGATATTTGACTATCAAGGCAAAACATCTAGCTTAACATCTTGCTAACAACATGTTTTACCAAAATATTGCCAATCCAAAAACCACAGAACTTACAATCACCCCCTTTGGAAAATTTTGGCTATAACAACCTTAGAACAAATCAGGAGTAAACACAGCGGAATCACAAAGAACAACCAGCAAGGACCACAAAAAACAAGCTACATGAAACCATGTAAGCTTTGTACAGACTGCAAATTTGCAGCAACAGAGCAGACAAGTTCATAACTCCCCCTGTCACACATAGACAATACTCCCCATCAAGGGGAAAACCCAAATCAAAGAAAACCAAACTTGAACTATCCAAGTTCACACATCCCTCTCAAGGGAAAACCAAAAACACAGGAAAAGTACAACCACACTACTCCCAGTCATAGTAGAACAAGAACAAGCATACGAGTGCCAAAAAAATTTTGCAGAGAAAAATAAATTCTCCCAAAAAGCATCAGAAAAATAATGTCAAGACATTTTGTCTGACATCACAGCTACAATCACAAAAAAAACACACTTAGAGAGCCTAAGCACACATACTCACCCTTAAAGGCAAAATCAGCAATACTCCCCTTAAAAGGAACAGCCAGAACACTTCACACACATATCAACAAAGAACATCAAGCACACAAATACTACTACTCCCTCTTTTTAGCCAGCATATTGACATACCAAGCAGTCATTCATCAAAGCAGAAGAAAGGTAGATCAAACTCAGAAGGAACAACCTTCTACCAAGAAAACATACTAAGCACACTACTATACCAGTAATCTAGACCATCTACATTGAGCATGTCAGTAGACTGATCCTTCTTCACACCATCACTCTCTTTTTTATCTTCTTTGTCTGACAGATCTTTCTCCTCTTCAACAAACATACTATTATCATCAGAAACATCTCTTTTACTACTAACAAAATCATCTTCATCCACATTCTCTTGGGATTTTTCAGGAGTCTCACTATGAAAATTTACTTGTGTGGTTCCAATAAGATGATCAGGTTGGGCCAAGGATGTTGTGACATCCGGTACAACATCAGAATCAGGGTTAGTAACCAAGATCTTAGAGAGAGACATATGAGCACTTATATCAACAGTGTTATTAACAGCAACATTCAAAATTAGAAGTATCAACACCATTAGTTTTCCACTCCTTTTTATTCTTAATCATCACATGACTAGCCCTTGGTTATGTTGGAGGTATCCATACAGTCTGTAACAGTAAGGCTTTATATGACCATATTCACCACAATAATGACATTTCCAAGGCTGGAACTTGGCTTTAGTATGAGTTTTTTGAAGCAGGCAGGATGTTGCAACATTTGGTTGTCATACCCCAAATTTGTCCTACCTGTTTCTTTTCCTTATACCAAGATTTTGTGTTGTTTCATGATCTTTCTTTAGCTGATCACTTGGCCTTTGGCCATGATCTTCTAAGATTTAGGTCATGATAATCTTGTGTGTGCTTATGTGTGCAAGCCCTTGCTATGGTGATTTGGTTTCAAATGGAGATAAAGGAAGGATGTTTATTTCAAGTTCTAGGCTATGGTCATGCCTCAAGAGCATTTCAGGCCATGTTCCAAGGTTATTTTTAAATGTTTCAAGTGATTCAAATCATGGTTCCAAGGTTATTTTTAAATGTTTCAAGTGATTCAAATCATGGTTAAAGGATTTGTTTCAAGCATCATCTTGATTGGTTTCAAAGTTCTATTCACAAGCCATGATTTAAGTTGCTTCAAGATTTGGTTTTAAGCCACATGGTCATTCATTTTCAAGTTATGAGTTTATTAAGGTGTGATCCAAATTTTCAAAAGCATTGCAAGAAGTTTAAACCATGAGTCAAAATTTCCAAGAATAATTGGAAGTTTTCAAGTCGTTTTTAAGCCATGCCATGTTTGGATTGTTTTCAAGCCATGTTTGGGATATGTTCAAGCCTTATTTCACATTCACGTTTGAATTATCATAAGCCATACATATAAGTTTTCAAGCCAAGAGATTTCAAGCTATGAACAAATCGTTCCAAGTTATTTTTGAGCCAATCTATTTTGAGTGAAGCCATGAAGGGCTTCAAATTATGAGCAAGGTATGCTACAACCATAATTGGATTTGGATTTGCTTCAAGTTACACTTAAACCATTACAAACCGTGTGTGAGTTTTGTGCCAAGGCCATGTTGTACACAATTACAACAACAGCACCATAATAATTCATGCTTCATGCCCAGTTCACAAAACCACAACAGTTCAAATTCCCAAGTGCTAATCCAAACAATCAGTATAAAGCAAAATCCCATCCATGGATTCAACAAATGCTCAAAAGTACAAGGACAACTACACAAACTACAGGCAGTTGCATAGAATTACAAAAGTTAATTACAAAAGCATATTATGTGGGAAAATACATGTGATTCAAAGGCTTAATACAAGTTTTCATGCCTAAGAGCAATATTGATCTCTTCGTGTTCATAGCTAGCTTCCAAGACAATCTTCCTTGCAACTTCCATTCATCAAGCCTCACACTCCAAAGTATGCCAAGTTTATTCTTCATGCTAAGCTTCACATGTCAAGTTTTTTGCCTTCACTTCAAGCTCCATCATCCTCATGCCAAAGTTCATAGAAGAAAAGAGGAGATGAAACGGATGTTAGCAATAAGTAAGAGTAAAGGAATACATTTTTATACAACAAGTTATGTACAGGCCGCACGAGAATGTGAGCAATAAAGAATCCACAAAGTTCAACAAAAACTCACACAATTGGTAAACATATAGTAGCAGGAATATGAGCAAGCAAGCTTTCCATCAAATTCACAATGAATTCACATACACAACCAAGAGGAAACAGCAAGCAGAAATTATCATCATCACCAAGCAAGATTGAACATTCTCAATATTCCCAACTCAAAAAATTCAAACATCTCACAAAGCGAGACTTGACAGTAATAACAGAGTTCAAAGGTGCAAAACATGGACAATGTGCAAAGCCAATTCTTGAGAATTAACACAAGTCATAGAGCTGCCAAGACATCTTCAACAACAAGAATTTAACACGCATCAGTAATGAAAATGGGATTCACAACATAATGAATGAAACAATGTGCTATTCACGAATAAAGTACTAGAATCATAGAAGAAGATGCATGGATATTCAAATAGTCACAAAAGATTCAAATATTCACAGAAAGAAAAAGTCAGAATTGTTCTTGAGTCAGCAAGACCACCACATCAACATAGTAAAGGGGTCCATAAAAGTCACAAATTTCACGCAGTGAAAATCAGATGAAAATCACATCTTCTAGAATCAGAGACAAACAAAAATGATACAATCGCAATCCCACGAAATCAGCGTTCATTCCCACTCCCTCTAACAGATTTCTTCAGAAAAGCTACACCTCATCATTCCTTCACACAACCTCACACGTACCTCAGTTTTCCCTACACTATATATTGGTACACTATTCATTTCATACAGGGAGGAGACCAAAAGAAAAACCCTAATCCTAACCATAAACCTCACAAAAAAGCTCATAATCTAGAGATGTTTTAGAGCATTCTCACTGAATCTCTAAGAAATTCTGAGCTAAGCCACTAATCAAATAACAACATTACACACAAGAAACAGAAGAAGGAAAAAGAACTAGGAGAGCTCAAAGCTTTACCTTCACCGGAGATTGAACTCGGACTAGCTCCGATTTTGTGAGTATTCTCCTCTTTCGCGCTTTCTGAAACTTGATTCTTGTTCGAATTGTTTTTTTGCCTTGAATCCCTCTTTAAATTGCTTAATATTGGTTGTGTTTAGTGGATCTAAGGTTACGCTTGGCTTTCGATTTGGGGTTTTTGAGGACGATTTAGTGGAAATTGAGTCCGGATTTGAACTTAGTGGGATTTTTCATGTAGGGTTAGGGGTATTTGGTAGTGTATGACCGGAGAGGAAGGGAGGCGCCGCCGTCAACCACCTCCTTCTCCGGTGATTTCTTAGGGTTCCGGTGGTGTTTGTTGCAGAGGAGAAGAGAGGTGAGAGAGAGCATGAGATGTGGGAAAGATAGTGATAGTGAGAGAAAGTCAGAACAAAATGAGGATGAGGAAGCCACAATTCCTCTTTTGTTTCCATTTGCCACGCGGTCAATTGATGGTGAGGGTGTTAGGGTGTGCCGACTTTATTTTTCATTCCCTGTGCGTGCTTCATGTCGTCCCCACCGTGTGAGTGTATTTCAAGCCCTAGATCACGAGTCATTGTTGACTCTGAGCGTGATGGCGTCCCAGATTGCGCCGGCAGGTCAAGGGTTGACCTATGGTCAAGGGTTGACCTATAGGCCTAAGGGGGCCTTTTTTTACACCCCCACTTGCTTAGTTATCCTGGCCCATTTCTTTTTTAATTTTCTTTTTCTTGTTTTATTTATTTTATATTATATTATAGTTTAGTTTTTTTTTTTTTTTATGTTTTATTTTTAGATTTTATATTTTTATTATATATAAAAAATGCAAAAAAAATATTTTTATTAAATAATTTTTAATTAATTTTATTAAATTATTTTGTTTAATACTAATTAATCTATTAAAAGATTAATTTTATTAAGTATTTGATTTTAATTCAATTAATAATTTTAAATTATTTTCTTTAATTCTAAAAAACTCAAAAAATACTTCTTAATTAATTTTTAATTAATTTTGTTAAACCTTTTTATTTAATATTAATTAATCTATTTTAATGATTAATTTTATTAAATATTTAAGTTTAATTTAGTTAATTATTTAAATTTATTTCAATTCATTAATATTTTTAATTAAAAAATCCAAAAAACATATTATTGTGATTAGTCTTTAGATAATATTAATTAATTAAATTACTAATTAATTAAGTAGATATATTTATTTTGTTTGATTTTTTTTGCTCTTTTGCTTAACTTATATTTGTTCATGTGATGCTTTTACATTTTGCTCTTGTGTTTGATAACCATGCCTTAATTGTCTTTATATCATTCCTCATATGATTGTTCAAACCAATCTTTTCAAACTAATATCTTGATTTAAAATCAAGCCATTTTCAAATACTTTGTAAGTCGATCGTTTTCACGATCGCTATCGACCTCACATAGCCTCCTCTTGGACTTTATACAACGAGACTTGTTGCACATTTCACGCTCTTGTTTGTATGTATATGTGTGGTTGATTTACTTTAATTATGGCTTGGTTTAATCCCCATTTGAGCAAATGTATCCCCTTCCCCATGAAATGTAATGCTTGTTCTCGCTTAGGTAGCTTTAATACAAGATTAAAATCAACCCTTTTCAAAGGAACAAATGAGCTTGATCCGACGTCAAGCATTTTTCAAAACAAATTCAATAGGACCTTTCAATTTAAAATTAACCTATTCTCAAGCATACTTGATCCATATATCAAGTTCCATTACCCAACTTGTAAGTCGAGCGCTTTTGCCTCGCCATCGACCTTACCTTACACAATTAGGACCTCCTTACCATTTAGCTCAAACCTTTAACCCTTTCGTACGCAGATTCAAACCTCGATCGACATCGAGCATTTTCCTCAAATCAAATCAATATACTTAACTATACTTAAATAATATTTCCTAAAAGGTGAAAAGGAGGGGGGTGAAGTCTTCGATCTTTCTCCTCAATTATTTGGGTGCGATTTCCCTTACTCGTGTCTGAACAGTTGACACCTCTAAAAAACTTTTAACTCGATAAGATTCAAACCATTTTTATAAGCACTCTTCGTCCATTAAGACACTTAATCCATATTCAAACATCACTTTCATTAAAGGTGAAGTGAGGGGGATTGAGTCTTCGATCTTTCTCCTCAATTGTTTGGGTGCGGGTTCTCTTACTCGTGAGTGGATAATTGTCACCTCTAAAAAACACAAACCAACCGACCGTAGTCCTCCGAACTACGATTACTCTAACTTCCTCATTGCACTATGAGGGTACGTAGGCATGGGATTGCAAGATCCTAGCGAGCTACCTTTTTTCCTTTTTACCCCAAACCTTTTCCCGTAGTCCCACGAACCATGGACGCTCTGATTCTTCATTTTGTCAAATGAATGATACGTAGGCACAAGGGCTCCAATCCTTGGCGAGCACCCTAATAAAAAACCACTCATTTTCCCCTTTAGAAACTACATCCTCTACTCGTTATTCCCTTAGAAGAAAACAAATAAGCCTAACTAACTTTTCTCACGAATCGAATCAAGAGGTTCCCGTTGAGTACAACGTACGTAGGGGGTGCTAGTACCTTCCTCTTGTGTAATCGACTCCCGAACCTAGATTTTGGTTGCGATGACCATTTTCTTATCCTTCAAAGGTTTTATCGATATTTTCCTATTCCTTCCTTGGAATGAATAAAGTTCGGTGGCAACTCTGTTCGAACGTTTTTTCTGCGTCCATCGCGAGGATCGTATTTTTCAAGGTACGACAGCTGACGACTCTACTGGGGAATTGCATTGCCCTATGCTAGAGAGAGTCAAGCCTAACTTGACTCGATTCGTGAGTGTTAGATCGACTTGTTTGTTTATTTTCTCTTATTGTTTGTTTGCTTGCTTGTTTGATTATTTGCTATCTACTTGCTTGCTTATTTTTATTGTATCCTATTATTGTTTCTTATGACACTGTTGGAGTTATCTGATTATGGGTGCTTTGTGAGATTGCTCTATACCCGAGTCTGAGAAAAACATATGATTAAGATGGTTGTTGTGTAGTAGATACTTGCGTGGAATCTTCCGCGTGAGGCCGATACGAAAATCCCGCTTAGAGTAAATTCCCTTGGAGATGTTATCGTTTTGATATGTCTTCATTACGATGATAATGTTTTCAAGCCTGAATCGTGGACTCTAAGGACCTTTAACCCGTTCTATCCACGGTGATTGGTAGTGTTAACTCATGAGGTCTTTGGACTTATTGGGTTAAAACGAAAGCCCCAATCAGATGAGATCCCTTGAACGTATCGTTATCTTGACAATGATATTTTCAACCTCGATTTATGACTCTGAGATACCTTTTTAAAACCCGTGTGTCGATGGTTGTGTAGTTGTGCCTCCGAGGATTCTTTCTGGTGCAGACGATATGAAGGCCTCACCTAGAAGAGATCATTTCAAAGATATTATTGTCTGATGGGCCTCCGTTATGGAAATAATGTCTTCAATAGGCATCCATGACTCTAGGAACCTACCTGTCTTGGAGCCTACCTATGGGGTCCTATAATCAGAGATGTCCCGTGTCTAGCTCCTGCCTCAGAATCAGATTATGCTTTTGATCCTGGAACCTTGCATAAGCATTGCATACTCAAGACCATAACATTCATACCTTTTTTTGTTTCTAGGGAATCTAAGAATTACTGTTGCTAAAAGACAGAAATTATGGGAACTAATGCTCGATGCCCTCACTCTTTCAAATTCAAGAAGCCTGATTTGACTGACTTGCTTGGATTGGTTTGACGTATACCCATTGTCTTCCGAATTAACTTTGGGAAGGATTTTTTCAAGCTGCTACACTTTCTGAATCAAGACGCAGACCCTCAAATGCTAGGCTCCTTCGTGCAGTTTTACGATGCTCCCTTGAGGTGTTTTACCTTTCAAGACCTCCAATTAGCGCCAACTTTGGAGGAATTTGAGGTTCTGGTAGGAATTCCCATGAGAAACAAGTTGCCATTTAAAGGTGTGAATGTGTCTCTAAAGGACGAAGTCATAGCAAAAGCTCTTCATATGTCTAAACTGGATGTCACCAATAACTGGAAGATTAAAGGAGGGTCAAGGGTTTTCTTCTCACATTTATTTTAGAAAGGGCTGGCACTCTTTTGAAAGCTGAGAGCTCGGAGGCTTGTTACGCCGCAGTTGCACTGGATATTTATGGAATTGTTATGTTTCCTAATATGGATACAGATGATTTCATAGACATTACTGCAATCAACGTTTTTCTCACAAGAAACCCCGTACCTACCCTTTTAGTTGATGTGAATTATCACTTGAGTTGGAGACATGCTAAGAAAGGAGGTATGATTGTGTGTTGTTCTCCTCTTTTGTATCAGTGGATTCGAATGCATCTTCCGAAGAAGGGACTTTTTGTAGAACAAGTTGATGAGATATGGGCTCAGAGGTTGGGGACTCTCAGATCGGCTGATCTATCTTGGTACTCACAAGATTATGATGCTGTCGTATCCAGTTGTGGCCAGTTCCCTAATATCCCTTTCCACTACAAGAAAAAATGTATTTTGCGACACATAAGTCGCGACGGTTCCATGAGAACCGCCCCTATTCGTGAATTACGACGGGTTTCGCGACGGTTTTGACCAACCGTCGTTTGATTTTTGAAAATACTAATAAACATTTACGACGGTTTGGTGCCAACCGCCCTAAATACTATATTGCGACAGGTGAAAAACCGTTGCATCCAAATATAATAAAATATTTTCAAAATTAGGATTAACATCTTTGAAAAACAACCCTAACACATACGCAGAGAAAATAGCTTCACGGACTGCTTTCATGTAGCCGCCACCACCGCGCCTTGGTGTCTCTCTCAGCTTTTGCCGCCGTCAAAGAAACCACCACCATCGCGCCTTGGTATCTTAACACATCCGATACGCTACCTTGTCGGAGACGCTCGCAGACTCCTCACTACTCAGTGGAATCGAAGAGGTTAAAGCCCTCAAATAACGAGACTCCACTAATTCAAGCAACGCAGGGAGGATTCCACACGAGCCATATACAGAAATTAAGCAAGAAATTTGAGAAATGGATCTGCTTGGAGATTCTAGGGTTCCGACGTGGTGGTTGCTCGTGATTGACTTCGACAGAGAGATGCTCAGGGCTCCTTCTTCTTCAGGTACGTGACCTTCCTCTGTTCTTCTTTCTTCTTCTACTTCTTCTTTCTTCGATCTTGCTATGTGTTGCCATTTTGCCAAGACAAAGTCAAGTCTAGAGTCTAGACTATCCTAATTTCAACCTTTCTACTATGTGAATGTCTATGATGCATGCCTGATTTTGATTTTTTTTCCACTCCATGATTCGGAACAGGGCATGTTTGTTTTATTTTCTTATGAACAATGTTATGAGTTCTTTATGTTTCTCACATAAGTGATGATTCAAATTCAGGTTCATTGAAGCCATTTGATTTGTTAGGTGGTGCCAAAGGAAGCTCTAGAGGTGGGAATGTTGGAGAAATGGCAGCTGGAAGGTATATATATTTCATAGTGGTAATTTTTTAGTTACTCTGATTTCATAGTGATAAATAATTATTCTTGATGGCTTCAATCTTCAAAAGGAAGGTTCATATAATATCTAAATATTATTCAATAATCTTGAAAACAATTTTGTATATGGTGGATGGTAATTTATAGTGGATGCCCCTCTGCCATATAAAATTGGGAGTGGGACATACAAAGCCGCCATGGTGGGCTGCGTTTCACAAAATCCGCCTCACTGTTTTGCAAATGAACTACTCTTTTTGGTTAACACTTGTAGGTAGGACAATAGATAACTCCAGCCTTTTGACCTCTAATTAAATGATTTTGAAAATATGATATGACTTTATTGTTGGGTTTTTCTATGTTGGGAATTCAAAATCATCATAAGTTATGTTGGCTGAATTATTTATTTAAGATGGTAGTAGCTTTGCCTATCTTGAAAATTTAGGTGCATCTGGATCTCTTTATGATGCAATTCCTCAAAATCTAAAAAGAGTTTTTTACAAATTAAAAATCCTTCTCTAGTTCTACAATATCTTCTTGGTAACTATAGTTTTGTTCCCTAAACTACTACCACAATACACATAAATCCTCATTAAGTGGTTAAGAACAAGAGAATAAATTATAATAGATAATGTAAGAAATAATGAAGGCTATCAACCATGACAGATGTGTTACCGAGTAATGATAGTGCAACGTGAAGTGTATATAAACTTTATCTTATGTGGATAAAGTGATTTGCCTATATGTATATGTGAACCTTGTAAGAAGCTTGGAGAGCCATCACAGTTACAAAAAGGGACATGCACTTATTCAGGATTTCCAGGTTATGTCTCTCAATCTCAAATTATTGTTATTTGTATGACAGATAGTTCAACTAACCTGCACAAAATCATGAAAGAACTTTCTGTTGTCTTTTTTCTTGTTCTCCCAATTTTGTATAATGACACCATTTGTTATGTATGATGGAGAATGAAATTGAAACTTAAGCGTAACCATTAAACTTTAGTGCTCGGTATGTTCTTTTTATAACTAATGTGCATATTGATTTTGTTTCTGTATTGACTAATGAGTACTTTTCTAAACAATTGATTATCATTGTGGATGTGGGTTTTTCATGCTGTTAACATTTTTTGGTAATTTATTAAGAAAGTCTGAAATTGAGTACTATGCTATGTTGTCAAAGCTTTGGATGTTTTATGCTCCTCACTTTTTATTTTCAGCAGTCTTAATCTGATTTTGCAATGCAATATCAAAGTGAATTTTGTTTTCGAGATCCGAGGAATTTGTGTCATCAAGATTTCTGTCAGCTTTTGACTTGATAGTTATTGATTGACTAAGTCTGGCTCTAATTATTTGTGACTCATAATTTGGACGAATAAAAGATGAGATATGTTGAGATTGTTTGAACTCTTCAATTTGATTTTTTTGTGAACAATTCTTTAATTTGTTAAGTCAAAGCTAACTTTACCATCACATGGGTTATTGCATTACCTGTTCTATAGACATGTATTATGACCTGAAAATAGTAAAAGCAATTAATGTTGTTTAAGAAAATTGATGAAAAGATGAGACTGTGTTTTATGAAATCTGTTTTCTATACCAGTGCAGTGTAAGAAAACAAATTAAAAAATGACACTACACTTGGTGCTTCAGTCATTTGACTTAAATTTCTATTATATCTCTCCATTAGGTTACTAGGCAAAGTGGTTGTGGTAACTAGTGGAGCCTCCCGAATTGGAGAAAGCATTGCTCGCCTATTCCATTCCAACAGTGCTAAAGTCTATACAGCCGACGTCGAAGACGATCTGGGACATAAGCTCTGTGACTCATGCGATCAGGTATTGTTCATGTATTAGTTCCAAGGACTAGTGCCATAACTTATTGCTCTTTTTTTTTTTTTCTGGCATAACACAATTCTGTAGATTGGCCAACTTGTCCCGGATAATAGACTTGTCCAGATTATTACTTGGACTAGTTTTTGTAAAAATGAATTCTAAGTTATTAAACAATCCATCTTGAAAAACTTTTCTCTTAAAAGTAAGTATGATTCGTGAAGTAAAATTTAGTTTAAAACTTTTTTCGACTTAAACAAGTAGCTCATGTTTATATAAACAGCCGTTGGTATTAAGCCGTAAACAACTGATTTACTTGTCATAATATGTTTTAAGATATTAAAGGAGGTATATGTTGTCATATTAGCTGTTTAGTCAAAATATTTATTTCCCTCTTTTATGTTTTGTGGTTTCTTTTGAGTTTTTAATCTTTTATCTCCCTATTTTGTTTATTTTGAAGATTAAGGGTTAATATATTTTGGTTATTCAGGATATTATTCTTATTAATTTGTTGCTTCTCTTAATGTTTCTTTTAGTGTTTAAAGTTAGCAAATTAATCATATCTCTTATTATTTGTATCTTTTCACTTAGTGCCATTGAAAAATAAAGTAACTTTGTTTATTTTTTTCACTGATGCATTTGGGATTGAGTGATCATTGGAATCAAGTAACTTTGTTTATTTTTTTTCAATCACAAATTTTAATGCTACTGCAGAAGATAGCTGATAAGGCTTAGAGTGGCTATGAGGTTAATATTTATTAAAACCACATGGTAGATTATTCATAAATTAGTTATATCATGTCCACCCTTTTCTTTTATATGTGTGCAACTTAATAATGTATGCAATGTATTTGGACTTGAGCAGATTCCAATGCATTAGCAGATCATAAATGGCTCGAATTTTGTATATACTAATCAATATTTAATTAATAAATATGTAGTTACAATAGAACACACTTATGCTCAATCGAAGTTAGGTTCGGGTGATCGAAGAGAGGAAAGCGTCTTTTCTTTGTTGCTGGTGTTTCTGCAGTTGTCTGGTTCGGGTGAATGTTTCTCTTCAATTGGTGTTGATTTGTTCTAACTTTTAGTGCTGTGTGAATTCAGATTTTGGGTGAATCAATTATCATCTCTATAGTGTAGTTGTGAGGTGGTTCAATTGTTTGAAGGTCTGTGTTTTGCTGCTATTGCAGTCTTCGTTTTGGGAGTATGGGAATGCATGGGAATGCTTACCAAGTCTAGCAGTAATGAAGGCTAAGTACGGGTTGAATATTCTGCCTAATTTGTGATTTTATAATTAGTTAAGGCAAAAGAAAATGGAATAATCAGTGTTCTGAACTTTTAGAATATCTAAATTTCTTACGAATCATTTCTACGAAGGTGGGGTTCACAAATGAGTGGTACATCATTTAACGAGAACAAATCTAAATTTGGTCCTGGAGCTAACATATTGTTAACATGGCATCTGGAAAACCTGAAGTGTTATTGAAGTAGTATTCCCATTTTCTTGTTTTTCTTAACAATGTAACAGGTGTTCAATTTTAGCACTGGAAGGATAATCAACAAGGCCGTATTTGACGCTGAATTTACCGCCATGGACCACGATCATACTGGTCATCTCATATTTTGTGGAGATACACAGGTGTGCTGCTCTATACATGCACGACTATATCGTAATCATTAAGTTTATCTCATTTTGTTTACTTACTGGATTCAATACGCAGGGATGTATATACTCTGTAAATATGAACTCCCACACAGGTATATTATCTTGCTCTCATCGTTATCGAAGTAGCGGCAAACACAGATCTCCGGTCACAACAGTGCAATATAGGAGTTTCTCTCTGCTGGCTTGAGGACCTGTGTTGTTGACTTGTACACAGGATGGAAATCTGTCTTACTTCAGGTTCAAAAACAATTAGCCATTACTCCCATTTGCATTCTCTTGTCCTAATTGAGCCCTTATGTTTCTTTGGAGAACTAAATTTAGCATATTGCAGTGTGGCTTTAGAGATAAAAGGTTATTTAACTCTTTGTTGCTCGCCCAAGTTAACTCGTCGGATACACAAAATTCAAGCTTCTTTCTGCCCCCTTCTTTCTCTTGAAAAAGGAGAATTCATTGGTATGTTGATATCTCGATATCATTGAAGCCACCGCATAGTTTTTCTGAAATTTCTTTGACTACACGGACATCACTGTTGCTCTGTGTCTAACTTTCCTCTGTTATACGCAGTTGCCGGAAGTGAGGACTCAAACGTCTATTTCTACGATCTTACAAAGCCAAAACATACATGTGTAAACAAGTTACAGGTCGGTCTTACCTCCATCGAAGGAAAAGCTACTATTGTTACAACGAAATACAAAATGACAAGAATTTTCATGATGCAGGCTCATCGTTTTCCTGTGATGGGGATCGCTTGGAACCACGGAGAAAACTTTCTGGCTTCATCTGATTTTTACGGAATAATAATTGTTTGGAAGAGAGAAAGAACAAATCAGAACAAGAATTCTGTATACAAATTCTGAGAGGTATATTTTGTTTTGACAAAGCTCACATTGTAATTTTATGCTATCAAAGAATAAGGCTATGTGTAAAGCAGTCATGCAAATCAATTGTAGTTTGGCTGGTCAATAAGTGGAATTTCTGATTTTGTTTTAAATAAAATATGGCTTGGTGTCTGTGTCATGTTTTCTCTAACATATTTGCTTACAATGCTTTATTTACTTTATAAACCAAAATCAGATTTAGCTTTATAAACCAGAATTCGCTTTATAAACCAGAAACTTAAATCTAAAGCTGTGTCAACAAAATCAGATTTAGTTGAACCAGTGGATCCAAACCAGGAAAATGTCTTAGAAGGTTCTAGAGAAAAGCTAGACACAATTGTCTTCAAGCAGCTGTTACCTCAAAAGAAGACGACACGAAGTCAGTTGATATTGGAGAATTAATGTATGTCCCTTTATATATGTGCTCAGTAGTATAGTAAAAGTAGTTTAGACAACTTTTCTGATAATGTTGCTTTGGTACTTTTATATAGTTTCAATTTGGGCATACAAGTCTTCTGTTTTTTTTTGTTGAAAGAAGTCTTCTCCACAATACTCTCCACATAATAAGTGGTCTCATAAAAGGTTAACAAATAAGATACATAACAAAATACAATGGTATAAAACATAACAAATCCCCAATATCACGTGTTACGTATCAGACCGACTCCTACGACTCGATCGAGCAACTCAAGCTCCACGTACTACTCAGGTACCTGCTTATTTGTACTCCCCAAGGAGCACAGACGCCACAAAACAACAAAGGGGTGAGAATTACGTTCAATAATTTAACGGTGAAAAATACATGCTAAGGAGTAGTATAACACACCAATCAGCATAACAACACACAGTCACGACGCTACTTGTCATTTTCAATCACCCATTAGTCAACATACATAAATGCAATGTGACTCAACAACTGACACAATACATGTGGTACCAATACACCATGGTTCATTCAATCGAACCTGATTCATAATAGAATCCAGATAAATCACATACACCCCTACTTGGCAATGATCTATCTCCACCACACTCCACATTGGAGTTCGGATGAATCACTTACACTCCTACTGAGCAATGATTCATCTCCACCAGACACACCATGAATGCATGATAATAAATATGAATACAATACATGTATAATAACAATTATACGTCTTCACGATCCTCCTGATCACACGTGAGTTACACTCACCGTAATTCCCACTGGAGTTACCCACCTGTAACACAATATCAATACACACCAAATATACACCAGATACTATTATTAATCATAATATACGATCCTCATGATCTCACGTGAACCGAACGTTCACCGTAATTCCTTTTGGAATTACTATTCCTGCATCAACAAAAGTTATCTCATAATCACCATTCAGCATACAAGTATCAATCATGCCTAGGGAAAACAACCCTAATGCCTCACCACAATTATTACACACAATTGACCTATCACGCGGTATTAATCAATTATAACTGGACTAATCCACACTAACTATAATTCATCCTATCACCCATCAATGCTAGCCAAACCTGCTCAATTAAATCCTACTGCGACTGTCACCTTGCACCAAGATTACCATACGATCCGTAACAACACGCCAAATGGCCTCAATTGTCTACTTATATAATTGATCGGTTAAAATCTCCTTTTATCATTCGTACTACTATTATTAGTCTCATATTGTTCAATTATATTCGTACTAGTCTCACAAACCACAAGAAATTACATCAGACGCGAAATCGGGAAGAAATCGCAAAAACAGAAAAATTACACGCCCTAGCTGGTCATACGTGTATTTCCTTGTGCATTACGCGTAAGGCTAGCTCGCTCGCCCATCAGCCCGCGTATCCAACGCGTAATGCCCATTCCGCAGCAGGTTACGTGTAAGAGCAGAGACCAATTTTCAGCAAAAATCCATTTTTCAGATCCATTACGCGTACTGCCACACTATTACACGTATTACCTCCAAGCCTGTCATCTATTACGCGTATTGCCCATGTGTTGAGCGTAATGGCTGGCTGGCACGCCATGCCTTACGCGTAATACCTCCTTGTTACGCGTAAGAGCAGGGACTGTGTCAAATCCTGAGTTTTTCACACCAGTCCAAATTCTATCACTTTGATCTCACTTCTATCATCCAGATTTGTCCTAAATTCATCTCTACATTGATTTTAAGACTTATAATTTCATACTACCACATTCTCCTATCATTACTAACCAATTTACTATTTCTAGATCTAAATTCGTTACCCTTAACCTGCCACAAAGCCAGATCTACAACCACAGTTCTACAACAACAACACCACAAAGTTTAATCATCAGAATTGCACGAATTTCAGATCTATAACAACATACACATCAATAATTTATGATCATCATGCACACAGAATCCAGAAAATAACCATATTCGAAATAGCACATAAAACCTACGAGGGTAAGGAGCCCTCACTACCCTCTCATGTCAGAATCACCAGTTATTAACCCCAGTCTGCCCCCTTACCTCGAATTGCACTCCAAATTCCTGCGAAAATTGATGGAGAAGAATGCCCTAGTAGCCTTGTTCTTCCTCCTCTTGCCCTCTCTTTCTCAGTGAAAAATATCGTTGTCACTGAATCTGTCCCTAAACTTTGATTAGGCCTTAATCTCCTTATTTTCCTCCCACTATCCATTTACTAATTAAATCTGATTTTTAATTAATAAAATAATAATATTAATAGTGATACTAATAATTAATAATAATAATAATTCTAATAACACACCAATAATATTAATAATAATAGTAATAATCTTAGCCATATTAATAATAATAATATTCACCATACTATTGTTATTAACTATGCCCACACATAATCCAACATTACATTATCGTTATCCCGACATCTCTATTTACCGGTTCCGCTAAGGACACTACGCCTACGCGCTCAACCAGAAACACCCTTAACAAGGCCAATTAAATAAAATAACACACGACGATTTAATAAATTAAAATGGGGTGTTACAACTCTCCCCCACTTAAAATATTTTCGTCCTCGAAAATGTTCCTGAGGGAAATAGTTCTGGATACGACTCTCGCATCTTACTTTCCAACTCTCCGGTCACACTTCCCCCAGTAGTTCCCTCTCGAGCTACTTTCACCAACGAACTATCCTTGCCTCTAGGTTATTTCCCATAGGTCATTTTAGTAATCTGTTACACACACTCGGGTCCGAGTACGACACTCCCTCCCGACTCATCCCAACATAGGAGTATCCTGCACCTCCTATCATACAATGCATCAAAAGACACCGTTCCAACACTAGAACTGTAGCTAGCATAATACGTTAACTCAATCAATGGTGGATGACACCGTTCCAACACTAATACGTTTCCTCCCACTATCCATTTACTAATTAAATTTGATTTTTAATTAATAAAATAATAATATTAATAGTGATACTAATTAAAATTCTGGTATCAGACGTGTGATGTTAAGTGCGATGTCACAACAACACACTCTGCACAATGGACAAATTAAATAACAAGCTGTAAATCAACACAAAGAATTGTTGACCCAATTCGGTCTAACTACCTACGTCTGGGGGCTACCAAGCCAGGGATGAAATTCACTACTTGTAGTATTAAATTACAGACTCAACAACCCAGTTGACAATCTCCTAATCTTAAGTCCTACTAGTGACTTTCTACCTAAGAAACCACTTAGATATGAGAGCACTACTCAATCCCTAAAACCCTTCAGTGATATAATTCAAAGAACACACACTTTGAATAACACTACTTGATTCTGCTTCACAGCTTTGATCAAGAACAACTCAAAACAACAATACCAATTCACACTAGAATGGTTTACAAAACATGCACGAAGACACAAAACGACTCTCAGTCTTTAGCTCACTCTCTTCGTTGCTTTTTCTTCAGTACTGGTGCGCTTTATATAGCTCTTTGAATTGGACTTGGACCTGCTACAATATCTGACCTGATTTGTTATTTAAAACTGAATCTTCAAAACAGATTTTCTCCTAAAATCTTTTCAAATCTTCAACCTTTTAAATCTCCTACAAATCTGCATCAAATCTCTATGCAATAGAGAATATCTATCCCAAGATATTCGCATCCAATGAGACTACCTGCTTTCCACAATTCCAGCTAACACACAAACCCTAACAACATCACAAAACCTGATGTTATCAATTCTGCAGATCTAATGTTACAACATCGCCAGTGACATCAGACATCTAACTTAAACACTTAACACAACCCAGTGTTAAGACTCAATGTTGTGACATCACCACCTTGACATCAAACATTGAACAACCTTTGTTTTACCAAAATTCCAGCCAATCCAAGAAACTAACAATCTCCCCCTTTGGCTAATTTTGGCTAAAACAATCTCTGCACCTTCAGAGACTTCAGCAGCGGAATAAACTTGAATAATTTTGAAACTTCAAGCAGCAGCAGCATCAATTTACAAGGACTACACTTCTCACAACACTCTGCTGCAGCACCATTTTCAACAACTACAAATGTGCTCCCCCTCAATAGCTACAAAGGTGCTCCCCCTCAATCATGAACCAGCATAATAGCTGTTCAGCATGCACACTCCCCCTCAACTTCTGCACTTCTGCATCACACCAGCAATCCGCTACATCCTCAGTAACTTATTCCTTGACTTCATTCCTTATTTGACATATGTACTCTTTGATACTTTTGGCTCTCTTGGCTATTTCTCCCCCTTTTTAGCCACAATTTGACAACCTTCAACCAGAAGCCCTACTAACTACAGTTAGTACTACCCTAGCTCTCATTGTTAGCCTCACAGTTAGCAACCAGACATAATAAATCATAGAGCATAGAAAACATAAAGGGTGCATATATAGCACAATATTCACCAAGCACAACAGTGCAGAACAAAAACAACATTGCAGAGACATAAAACTAAAACTACTAGAAGCAAAAGCAAATAAACTAGTCTTCATTTGAACTTGATCCAACTCCAGTATCCTCTTCATCCTCCTCTAAGCTATCAGCACTGGCATTATCACACTCATCATTCTTATCAGGAACATCATCTTATTTAGAGCCATCAACATTGTTCTCATTATTTTCTTCAGTAACATCATCACTACTCTCTTGTTCTAACTGCTGGATTAGCTTTTCAAGTCTCTCTTTTCTAACCAGACTGGTACTGATGACTGCATCAAGGTCTTTGCACATGGTCTTCAATTCTTCAATCAGTTCAGCCTTTGTAGTCTTCTTCTTGTCTTCAGTAGTTGACGTTACAACAATGTCTAGAACATGATGTCCAGTAAACAGTTTAGGGTGTAGGGACAAGGCTGTCATCCCCTGGCAAGCTATATCTGAGCTTGTTAAAGTCTCAGGTTGCTGATTTAAAATGATTCCATAAACCAAAGAGGGGAATGCTAAGGGTAGCTTGATAGCATTGGTTTCAGCATGTTTTACCACCTGGTTGAAAATGTAGCTTCCAAAGTCAAATTTCATTTTCTTTCCAACAGCATAGATAAACTTTCCAAGACCAACAGCAATTGTTGTTTTATGGTTGGTTGGCACCCAGTTAGCTGCACCAATCCTGTGAAGAACGACATACTTGATGCTGAGTTTGCTAGTCTTCAGCTTCCCTTTCAATGGCCAAACCTTCACTTGTCCAGCAGTAATCTCCTTGCAGATATCATTATCAGTAGACTCAAGATCACTGCACTCTCCATCATGTCTACCTAGATATTTGTTGATGATGCTAGGAGAAAAATTAATACACTTCCCTCTAACAAAGACTTTCATAAAGTTTGTGCTTCTTTTATCAGTAATGTTGATAGGGATGTTTATAATAAACTCTTTGACAAGCCTTCGTAACATCTAGTAAGTTTTGTCACAGTCTTCTCCAGTCCAGCAGTCTTAATTAATTCCATAATTTCCACCATTTCCAAAGCTTCTTTACCTAGTTCCCTTTCCAGGGCTAGTCTTCTCTGACAAACAAACTTCCACATAGATGCACTACAGGCATAATGGAAAGAAATGTTATCAATTGGAACTTCAGGAAGCTTATCAGATATTCTCTTTAGAATAGTTTTCCTGATAGGCGTGATGTCCTGAACATCATCTTCGACATCATAGTCAGACTCTGAATGCTCCACAGCCTTCCTCTTTCTAGGATTTACTTCCACTTTACTCCAGGCTTTTGCTGGTCCAACAACAATGTTCTTCTTCTTATCATCATATGACTTCTTAGGAGAGGGTTCAGCCTTCTTTCCCTTCCTTGTTTTCAACCTCTTTGCAATACTAGGAACTGCTCTAGCTATCACCTCATCATCTGATAAATCAACTACATTGATTACATCAGCATTATCTTTACTACCAGAAGGATGTTCAGGTGATGTTCAAACATTCTCCTCAACATTTGTTTCTTCATGCATGTCTTCACTCTGATCAGCATCTTCAATAGCTGTTATTGCAAGTTGTTGAAGACTTGACTTGCCTCCTTGCATGTTATCTTTCTCAGCTGGCATCTGATTCTAAGGAATTGAAATTCCTTTAACAGGGATGCCTTTGTCCAGAATTTTTGAGGCGATATTACCCATCCTTTTGTCTACATTAAACTTCTCTTCAATAGACTGAGAAGTAGATGATTTTGGCACAGTTTTGTCCCCAAACAACATACTAGTAACAACTTTCTTTATTTCAGGATTCTTAAAGACAGTAGCAGGTCTCTTAGGAGTTAGTTTAGTGAGTCTCGAAGTACCTGATTCAGGAAGAATTGTTGAGATGGGCTCAATGTCCATAGGATCGGATGCTGAACCTTCGTTACTGGAAACCCTAGCTCTTCCTTTTGTAGAACTTTGAACTGCAGATTTCGTGGATGGAGAAGCCATGAATCCTTTGAGATAGGTAAGATTTAGTGAGGATTGATTCTTGAAGGCGAAGGAGATGAACAGTTGTGAGAACAGGGCTTTGAAGGAGCGTGATGTTGCAACACTAGGAAATGATGGTCTCAGGCAAGGAGCTTGATTTTGAGTATCAGTTATTGACCAATCAATGACTTTCTCCCTCCATACAAACTTTCCTTTTAAATTTTTAAAAGGATTTATATCAGAATTCATTAATTCTGATTGCCCTTTCAGTATTCTTTCATGCTTGATGTTACCCTCTGATGTTACAACATCAATCATAACATTACCATATAAGCTGACCTCTTTTGGTATCCATTGATAGCAATTATCTTTGGATCTTATACCCTTCATTACAACCTGATTTTGCTCATCAGATACCACACACTCATCTTTGGTGTAGTTAACTTTGTACCTTTCATCACACAATTGTCTTATGCTGATCAAATTTGCATTTAAACCATTGACAAACAGAACATTGTCAAGTTCAGGTCTACCGACACCTTTCACTTTTCCAACTCCTGCAACTACACCTTTTTTACCATTGCCAAAAATAACCTCATGAGAGGGACAATGACTGACTTCAACTAACAGAGTTTTGAATCCAGTCATATGCTTTGAACATCCACTGTCAAAGTACCATGTATCCTTATCAACCTGTCTATCTGAGGTGTGGGCTAAAAGACATTTCACCTTCTCCTTAGGAACCCATTGTTTAGCAACTTTGGGTCTGACCTCCTTTAGTTTGCTTTGAGGAGCAGATTGTGGATAACCATGCAATTTAAAACAAGAGTACTGCATATGTCCAAACCTTCCACAATAGAAGCATCTAACTCTGTCATCTCTGAATTGGTTATATCTTCTACCATTATGATGATATTGCTGTGGCTCCCACCCATAATGTTGTCTCCTTCTTCCATAGTTGGCCTGTCTTCTATGGTGCTATTGTCTTTTACCATAGGTAGACTGTCTCCTGAACTGAGGATGCTGTCTTCTATGGTGATGAGGCTTCCTTCTTCCATAGTAATGAGGCACATCATTGTTGTATTCATATCCATACCAGTTACCCTGATGTTGAGACATCTGATGAAACCTATTCTGATTAGACCTAACAGCCTCCATGCTCTTGTGATATTGAGGAGGCATATACTGACTAGCTTCTTGAGGCTGCACCTTCCTTTGATGAGTACTATTTTTCTTCTCAACATTCTGAGGCTGAACAACCTTCTTAGGTGTAGGATCCTGTCTCTTAGTTTGATGTTGAGACATTGGTTGGGACACCTCCTTCTTTGTTCCCGAAGTGCTTGCTTTTGTAGAACCTTTTTCCTCAACCACATATCCTATACCTGATTTATCTCCAGCAACTTTCTCTAACTGTAGAATCTTATCAAGAGTGTCTGTACCACTGTTCAGCATCCTAACAGATTTAGTCATATGATTAAGATGAGCTTTGACCAGTGAGACTTCATTTTCCAAATCAGCTTTAGCAGTCTCAAACTGAGCAATCTGTTTCTTTTGACTCTTGTTTTCTTGACAGATTTCAGCACTCTTCAGACAAAGCTCTTGATAAGTAGAAGCTAACTCCTCAAAATTTATTTCCCCATCACTAGAATCATCATCAGAAACAACAGTTCCTGTCAAAGCTCTGACATGCTTTGCTGACTCACTTTCACTTTCACTATCAGAGTCAGACCAGGAAACTGTCATGCCCTTCTTCTGCTTCTTCAAGAAGGTGGGACACTCTTTCTTGACATGTCCATACCCTTCACATTCAAAGCACTAAACTCCTTTATCTTGGGCAGTCTTCTCTTCATCTTTCTCTTTTGACTTGCTGATGTCAGAAGGGATGTTCTTGACATTAGGCTTGTAGTTATTGTTCATCCTCTTGATCACTTTGTTGAACTGTCTTCCTAACATAACAATGGCCTGAGATAGATCCTCCTGGGATTCAACACTATTCCCTTTCTCTTCTTGATCATTTGAAACCAAGGCTATACTCTTTGGCTTCTTTTCTGGTTCTTCCTCATTCAACCCAAGCTCAAAAGTTTGAAGAGATCCAATGAGCTCATCAACCCTCATCTTGCTGATGTCTTGAGCTTCTTCAATTGCAGTCACCTTCATCTTGTACCTCTTAGGAAGGGACCTAAGGATCTTCCTTACAAGCTTTTCATCTGACATTTTTTCACCAAGAGCACTGGATGCATTAGCCAGCTCAAGAACACTCATGTGGAAGTCATGAATAGTCTCATCTTCCTTCATCTTCAGACTTTTAAACTTCGATGTTAGAAGCTTAAGTCTTGACATCTTAACTCTAGATGTTCCTTCATGTGTAGCCTTCAAAATATCCCAAGCTTCCTTAGCAACTTCACAGGTATTGATCAACCTGAATATGTTTTTATCCACTCCATTGAAAATTGCATTTAGAGCTTTGGAATTACCAAGGGCAAGCTCATCTTCTTCCTTGGTCCATTCTTCTTCAAGCTTCAGCTTTGAGGTGCCTTCTTTGTCTTTCCCAGCATCATCTTTTTCACATACAACAGGTGCTTTCCACTCTTTAATAATAGCCTTCCAAGCCCTGCTGTCCAAGGATTTCAAAAAGGTGATCATCCTTGGCTTCCAATAGTCATAATTTGAGCCATCCTAAATAGGGGGTCTGTTGAAAAATCCTCCAACCTCTTTGTCCATCTTTACACCAGAAAGTAACTTCCCTAGATCTCACCCAGAGATAGATAGGATGCCTGCTCTGATACCAATTGAAATTTTGGTATCAAACGTGTGATGTTAAGTGCGATGTCACAACAATACACTCTGCACAATGGACAAATTAAATAACAAGCTGTAAATCAACACAAAGAATTGTTCACCCAGTTCGGTCTAACTACCTACGTCTGGGGGCTACCAAGCCAGGGATGAAATTCACTACTTGTAGAATTAAATTACAGACTCAACAACCCAGTTGACAATCTCCTAATCTTAAGTCCTACTAGTGACTTTCTACCTAAGAAACCACTTAGATATGAGAGCACTACTCAATCCCTAAAACCCTTCAGTGATATAATTCCAAGAACACACACTTTGAATAACACTACTTGATTCTGCTTCACAACTTTAATCAAGAACAACTCAAAACAACAATACCAATTCACACTAGAATGGTTTACAAAACATGCACGAAGACACAAAACGACTCTCAGTCTTTAGCTCACTCTCTTCGTTGCTTTTTCTTCAGTACTGGTGCGCTTTATATAGCTCTTTGAATTGGACTTGGACCTGCTACAATATCTGACCTGATTTGTTATTTAAAACTGAATCTTCAAAACAGATTTTCTCCTAAAATCTTTTCAAATCTTCAACCTTTTAAATCTCCTACAAATCTGCATCAAATCTCTATGCAACAGAGAATATCTATCCCAAGATATTCGCATCCAATGAGACTACCTGCTCTACATAATTCCAGCTAACACGCAAACCCTAACAACATCACAAAATCTGATGTTATCAATTCTGCAGATCTAATGTCACAACATCGCCAGTGACATCAGACATCCAACTTAAACACTTAACACAACCCAGTGTCAAGACTCAATGTTGTGACATCACCACCTTGACATCAAACATTGAACAACCTTTGTTTTACCAAAATTCCAGCCAATCCAAGAAACTAACACTAATAATTAATAATAATAATTCTAATAACACACCAATAATATTAATAATAATAGTAATAATAATATTAATAATCTTAGCCATATTAATAATAATAATATTCACCATACTATTGTTATTAACTATGCCCACACATAATCCAACATTACATTATCGTTATCCCGACATCTCTATTTACCGGTTCCGCTAAGGACACTACGCCTACGCGCTCAACCACACACACCCTTAACAAGGCCAAATAAATAAAATAACACACGAATATTTAATAAATTAAAATGGGGTGTTACAGTCAACACCCAGTGTATATATGGTTATCCATAGACTTTGCATTACATATTTCTCTGTTATCTTTAAATGCTTTCTTGTGTTTATTTGTCATGGGTTGGGAAAGTTTCTCCTTTGGGAGTGTTGAGAGAGTGTTTTTGTTTTTTTTGGGTTTTCTATTGTTTTTGGGAAGGTACTGGACCTAAAGTTTTGATTTGTGTGCTCGCTAAGATTTCACAATCTTATGTCTACGTATTCCCATAAAGATAACTGGGAAATCAGAGCAATCGTAGTTCCTCCCATTCAATGGGAGGAAAATGTTTTTTGTCTTGTTCAAATCCCAAGATTGAAGCTGTCTGAGTATTTGTGTCTTGTTCAAAGCCCAAGATTGAAGCTAAAAGGGGTGACTGAGAGAGAATTTGTCATCTCTAAAGGGAGATATCTCACCAATTCATCACAAAATGTTGGGTACTTGATTATAAAGGAAAATTATTTTAACAGGGGTATGAGAATCTAGCAATGCCATAGTTTCCTTTATAAGGGTGATGTCATGAAGGAAGAAACTTTAACTTAGTATTGATCAAATGCCATTTTTCCTTATGAATCTTTCATGCTAAGAGAGGGACATTGGCATGGATGTAAATAATCCAGAGGCTTGCCACTTGCAGCAGTTATATGAAAGATGATTTTTGACCAGGATAAAAGAAGGACTCCAGCTTGGATTTTGAATCAACAAGTGTGCCACTTACATCAATTATCTGGGAAAAAGGTTTTAGTTGTCTGTTTTGAGATGTGATGTGTAGAGGAAATGTCCTCCTGCAGAGTGGACTTATGGTCTCATCTGAGGGGATGTTGATTTTTGTGTGCCTTGATCAAAGCCCAAGGTTGAAGCTAAAAGGTTGACTCTACTAGGAGAGTTTTATATCTGTCTTGTACAAAGCCCAAGATTGAGGCTGAAAAGAGATGGACTCCAATGGGGAGGTTTTATCTGTCTTGTACAAAGCCCATGATTGAGGCTGACTCTACTGAGGAAAATCATTATATAAAGCCTAAGAGGAGGCTGGTTGGGGGAAATTGTTATATGAAGCCTAAGAGGAGGCTGACTTCTGCTGAGGATTATTGAAGTCCAGAGACAGGTCCAATATGTATTAGGGAATCCCAAAGGTTTTACTCTTTCTGGGGATCAAAGGGAGAGTTAATGTATTAGATACTGTGAGGCTCTGATTCTGTTAGGGTTTTGATGGTAAATTGACCCTGGCTGAGGCTTTTTTAAAGTGAAGGTTTAAACCTTGAGTTTGAAAACCTATGGAGGTTTTAACTCTGCTGGAGATTAGTGTGTTGATGAAATGATCAGGGTTTTTCCTGTACTTTTAGGAAACTTGAGGGTCTCAGTGAGATTCAAGAGAAAATGAGACTTTCCAAGTTTACTTATATGAAGGGGTTAACTCTTAGCTGGGGGATGATCTTTGTATGATGCCCAAGAGGAGGCTAAGACTGTCCAAGTCTCTCAAGAAGTGGTAGGCTCTAGTGTAGAGAAAGATCTTTGTATGATGCCCAAGAGGAGGCTAAGGTTTTAAGGGATGAAGATCAACCCTAAAATGGTATGATGTTCTGGAATTCTAATTTTCTGGAGGATTGAACTAGTAAAGATGACTAATTTCTGTCTTATACTTGTAGGAGGCCTATGGGTCCTTGTACTAAGCCCAAGAGGAGGCTGGGAAACTTCTAAGAAGCCTGAGGGTCCTTGTACTAAGCCCAAGAGGAGGCTGGGGATGCTTTTAGGAAGCCTGTGGGTCCAAACCTAAGAAAAGTTCAAGAAAGGTTTCACCGGGAATAAGTCCTTTCTTTGCAGAATAGTTCTAGGGTTTGAAGAAATTCAGAAGAGGTTTCACCGGGTGTTATATCCCAAAATTTACCTCTTATATGTCATGACATCTTGCACTTGCATTAGGAATCAAACATCTAAGCATTGTTAACTAACCATCATGCTTTGCTAGTTTGTTCTTCTATTTGAAAAGATAGGGTTTTGCACAAGAAAGAAGGAAAGGTCAATAAGCCAAGCTATCATATACTTCAAGGTCTCCTAAGACACTTCTTGGCTCAATGTATCCATCCCAAGTGTTCACTAGGTGGTTAAAAAGAGTATTTGAAGTCATCTGGTCAAGAAAGTAAACTAAGGCTCCAAAAGCTCAAATCTTTGGCCTTGAAGGCTAATCATGAAGTTTTCAAATCATGTCCCATGGTCTCATGTGATTGGATCAAGAGAAATCAAAGAGAAACCATAAGATCAAGAGTTGTGGAATTAGGGTTTTAACCTGAAGAATCACAAGGAATCTTGGTGTGGGTAGTCAATGTTTTGTTTGGTTCATCAACCAATTAAGCTTACAGACATTCAAGAGGCCTTATTTATCAAGAAATCAAGTGTGTTTGGTGTAACACCCCCAATCTATACCCCAAGCTATTATACTGATAAATAAAATTCAAAATTTCATCAGAGTATATTTAAAGCATTCACAGCATAGACCGAGGGGTCACATCAATTTGAAACAAAATACACATAAACTTGCCCATAAAGATATGCAACAATCAGGTAGCAATTAACAGAGGAACTTAGTTCCTACTACCCACAATTCAGATACAGAATAAAAGCGGAAAATTTGTACTAAATCTCATATATATATATATATATATATATAAATATATATATCATACAAAGTGTATCTGTCATATACAAAGCCACACAAGTACAATCCAAAACATGTGTATACATAATACAAATAATCACACTCGATCACCCCGACTACCCGGTGTCACATATCAGAGCCGATCGACAAAAGAATGAAGACCTAAGCTTCACAAAAAGACCTCCAGCAATCTAATCTGCAATGCCTCATAGAGCATTATAAAACAGCAGAAGGGTGAGAAACATAATCATAATATAATTGCATATAATTATATAATAACACAACATTACACACGTAAAATATTCTCACCACAACGCACAACAAAATCTAAATACAACACAACACAATGCAATACATATCTCATTTATCCATCACAAATGCATATCAATCATACACAATATAATTATCACCAACATATATCAATTCATTCACAATTCTCACACATAGTCAATCATATTCATCATTTATGCAAATGCACAGAGACCGACACAACGACTCTATGCAATGCATATGTGGTACCATCCATCCATCATCTCAACACTAGTTCACTCAGGAACTATTGGAACCATCGCTCGTTACTTAATGTAACTCCCCGTCGGGCATACGATGTTCCCTGTCGCTTTCGGTCCTCTTTGTATAAGGCTCACGACGTTTATGGATCGCTTTCGGTCCTCCATGTATAAGGCTCATGATCCGATCACTCACACCCCACACAGGCACACGATCGTCTATAATCATCGCTCACACCCCACACTAGCACACGACGTTATAGCGGATTCCCTCTGGAATCGATTCGTCGCTCACACCGACTAGGGCACACGACATCACAAGAATGCATATCATGATGCTTGGCATACAATGACTCATGACATTCAAATGCACACATACATGCAATCATCTCACTCAACATTAATCATGCTTTGTAATTCAAGCCCAAAACAATGCATTTATACCATACAACAACACGCAAATCATACCATATCCATATCAACAGCACATTGCATGATACACACCAATTACACCCAATTATAATGACAAAAGTCGACAAAACGACACTATTCCAAATTCCCGACATAATTAAATCGGCTAACAATCTCAAAATTATTATAACAAGAAAGTATAGTTCAACAGCTACTCAACGATACCAAGAATGTTAAAAACGGATAATCGCAACACAAGTGACAGACTAAATAAGAAAAGACATCGCAAAAAAACCACATTTTGCAATTCTCCTGGCCATACGCGTATTGCCCTGAGCCCTACGCGTATTGCCCTGCTCCCTCGCCCATTCCATACGCGTATTGCCCAAGGTCGTACGCGTATGGGCAGAGACCCATTTTCCCAAAATTCCCATTAAAAATCCAATACGCGTAGTGTCCTACTTCATACGCGTATTGCCCTAAAGTCTTACGCGTACCATTAAGCAAACGGGCAGATGGCCGAGAAAATGAAGCTCCATACGCATAGTGCCCACATTCCTTCAATGCCATACGCGTATTGCCTTGACCAATACGCGTATTGCCTTGAGTGATACGCGTATGGGTAGTGGAAAACCAGAATTTTTCTGTAGAATTTTGTTCTGCGTTTTCAAACCAAATTCACCCAATTTTCACCTATACACCAGAAAAATTACCAATACAATGCCTAACAACATGTATCTATCATGTATCAACAATAAGGAACACTAAAACATGATTTCAGACACATTTGGATCAATTTCTAACACTTTCAACATTTATGGGTTTTACTCTATATTTCCATTTCAATCCAATAACAACCAAAAACATACATACATAATCATACACAAGTATATAATAATCAAGTTTCGCACCCTTACCTGATTTAACCGTGTTTGGAAAGTCGGTTGTTTCGATTTCTAGATTTCCCAAGATTTTCTCTCTTTCTCCTTCCTTTGTCTTTTCTTCTCCTTTTCCTTCTTCTCTTTTTCTTTCTCTCTATTTTTCTCTCTTTCTATTTTCTATTTTCTTAACTTTAGAAAAATAAAGTGAAATGCCCAAAACACCCCTACACTAAAATATCTCGCAAACGTTCCCAAAACGCGATAAAATATCACAACATTGAAAAATAACATATTTCCAAATAAAAGTCAAAAATAAAATAATATAATAATAAAATAATCAAAACGACTCGATTAAATAAAAATACTAAAACTGGGGCGTTACAACACTCCCCCACTTAGAAATTTTTGTCCTCGAAAATATACCTGAGACGAACAATTCTGGATACAACTCCCGCATCCGACTCTCCAACTCCCAAGTCAAATTACCCTCAGCAGCGCCTCCCCATGCTACTTTCACAAGTACAATATCTTTGCCCCTCAACCGCTTCACCTCGCGATCCAAAATCCTAACGGGTAATGCCTCAACCGTAAGGTTCTCCCTTACCTCAACCTCATCCATCAAAATCACATGCGACGGATCCGGAACATACTTCCGAAGCTGTGAAACATGGAACACATCGTACAAATTTGACAGATTCGGCGGCAACGCCACCCTATAAGCCACAACACCCACTCTCGCGGATATCTGGTAAGGACCAATAAACCGAGAAGTAAGTTTCTTCGACTTCAATGCACGACCCAAACCCGTTACCGGCGTAACTCTCAAAAATACATGATCGCCCTCTTGGAACTCAAGATCTTTTCTTCTCCGATCATGATAACTCTTTTCCCTACTCTGAAAAGCCTTCATTTTCTCACGAATAAGCTTCACTTTCTCCGTAGTCTGTTGCACCAACTCTGGTCCAACCACCAAACTCTCACCAGATTCATGCCAACACAACGGTGTTCGACATCTTCGTCCATACAGTGCTTCAAACGGTGCCATTCCAATACTCGAATGGAAACTGTTATTATACGTGAATTCAATCAATGCAAGATAACTATCCCATGCACCACCTTGTTCAAGAACACAAGCTCTCAACAAAACTTCCAACGACTGAATCGTTATCTCGGTCTGTCCATCCATCTGCGGATGATAAGCCGAACTCAATCTCAATTTAGAATTCAACGCCTTTTGTAAACTTTCCCAAAATCTCGAGGTAAACCTCAGATCTCGATCTGAAACAATACTCAACCGAACCCCATGCAACTTCACAATCACACTGATGTAAATCTCAACCAACCTCTCCAAAGTAAAACTGATGTCAATCGGAATGAAATGAGCCGATTTAGTCAGCCTATCCACAACCACCCAAATAGCATTATGCCCTCGCTGTGTATTCGGCAACCTTGTCACAAAATCCATGGAGATGCTATCCCACTTCCACTCAGGAATATCCAATGGTTGCAACAAACCACTAGGCCTCAGATGTTCTACCTTTGATTTCTGACAAGTCAAACATGCATAAACAAACTGAGCCACATCTCTTTTCAATCCAGACCACCAGAAAATCTTCTTCAAATCTTGGTACATTTTATTCGCTCCCGGATGTATACTTAAATTACTCCGGTGTCCTTCCTCCAAAATCATCCTTTTCAACTCCGCATCATCAGGAATACAAATTCTACCTCAGAATCTCAAAACACCATTAATATCCACTTTAAAATCACTATTCGCATCTTTTCCCCTACCAACATCAAATCCACAAATTTTACATCCAGCTTCTGTTTCTCACTAACTGTCATCAGAAAATCATTAGTAACCTTTAGCATTCCAAGCCTCACGCTATCCGACGTCACCTCACACACCAAACTCAAGTCCCTAAAAGCTTCCAAAAGCTCCCACTCCTTAACCATTAAAGCGGACATATGTAACGATTTCCGACTCAACGCATCGGCTACCACATTAGCTTTACCAGGATGGTAATTCAAGCCAAAGTCGTAGTCCTTCAAAAATTTCAACCATCTCCGCTGCCTCATATTTAACTCTTTCTGATCAAACAAATATTTCAAACTTTTGTGATCACTAAAGACTTCAAACCTTGCACCATAGAGATAATGCCTCCAAATCTTCAACACAAACACCACAGCCGCTAATTCAAGATCATGAGTAGGATAATTTTTCTCATGTACTCTCAACTGCCTTGAAACATAAGCCACGACCTTACCTGCTTGCATCAGAACACCACCTAGACCAATCAAAGACGCATCACAATACACTACAAATGGTTCATTAGGATTCGGCAAAATCAAAATCGGAGCTGTCGTCAATCTTCTCTTCAGCTCATTAAAACTTTCCTCGCACCGAATATCCCAAATGAACGCTTGCCCTTTACAAGTCAACTGGGTCAAAGGAAGTGTTAGCTTAGAAAAACCTTCAATAAACCTTCGATAATATCCGGCCAAACCCAAAAAGCTTCGAATTTCAATAATGGATCTCGGAGCCTTCCATTGTAGAACTGCTTCTACTTTAGATGGATCCACAGAAATACCATTACCTAAAATCACCTGCCCAAGAAAACTCACCTCCGACAACCAGAACTCACACTTGGACAACTTGGCAAAAAGCTTTCTTTCTTTTAAAACCTGCAAAACAATACGCAAATGCTCCGTGTGCTCCTCCCGAGACTTAGAATAAATTAAGATATCATCGATAAACACAACCACAAAACGATCCAAATGCTCGTGGAAAATACGATTCATGTACTCCATAAACACACCTTGCGCATTAGAAACCCCGAACGGCATCACAGAATATTCATAATGACTGTATCGTGTCCTAAAAGCCGTCTTCTGAATATCTTCCTCTTTCACCCTAATCTGATGATACCCTGACCTCAAGTCAATCTTACTAAAAACACACGCACCAACCAACTGGTCCATCAGATCATCAATTCTCGGAAGAGGATACTTATTCTTAATCGTCACCTTATTCAACTGGCGATAATCAATACACAACCGCATACTTCCATCTTTCTTTTTCACCAATAAAACTGGAGCACCCCAAGGAGAAACGCTTGGTCTCACAAACCCCTTTTCCAATAATTCATTCAACTGTTTCTTTAACTCAACCAACTCAGATGCCGACATACGATAAGGTGCCATAGAAACAGGTCTAGTACCAGGAACTAGATCTATAGAAAACTCCACCTCTCTCTCTGGCGGCAAGTCTGAAATATCCTCGGGAAACACTTCCGGAAATTCACACACAACAGGAAACACATCAAGTGAAACTTGACTATCCACAGTCAATGATGCAAACAACCCAAACAACTGAGCTTCATCCTCCAAAAGTCTCTTCAACTCCTTGGTAGATAAGAAACTCGAGTCTTCGTCTTCCTCAAGAGAAGGAAACCTTACTAGCTTATGATAACAATCAATATGAACCCTATTGAACTGCAACCAATTCATTCCCAGAACCACATCTAAACCCTCCAACGCTAAACACACCAAATCCATCTCAAAGTCTTTACCATAAATGGTCAAAGGACAACTTAAATAAACCAAAGAAGTAGTTACTGACCCCATTGCTGGAGTATCAATAACCATTTCACCACCCATCGAAGACAACACAAGATTCAAACGCTTCGCGCACTCAGACGAAATAAATGAATGAGTCGCTCCAGTATCAATAATAGCAACTAAAGGAGTACTATTAATAAAACAAGTACCTCTGATCAGATGATCTGCATTTGAAGTCTGAGTTCCCGCCAAGGCAAAAACTTTCCCACCAGCTGGAGCTTACTTCGGTTTCAGACACTTCGTACTAATATGACCAGGTTCACCACAGTTGAAACACTTCACCACATTCTTCCTTGCACAATTAGCTGCGACATGTCCTAAACCTCCACAATTAGAACACTTCCTCAAATCCTTCCTACATTCAGACTGACGATGTCCCACATCACCACATCTATAACATCTCAGAGGACTAGACATTCCTCCTCCACTTGACCTTCGCTCAAAATTTCCCCTTTGTTTACCCTTATCCGCTGGTGTTACATACGGACCACCACGGAACTGTTGCTTCCCTTTCCTATCGCTCACACTCTTATAGTGAGTAGAACGAGCCTTACTATCCTCCTCATAAATCCTACAACAATCCACCAAATCAAAAAACCTCCGAATCCTTTGATAACCAATTTCCTGCTTTATCTCCGGACGCAATCCATTCTCAAACTTTACACACTTAGAAAATTCCGCAATCGCTTCAGTATAATGTGGATAAAACTGCACAAGCTCCATAAACTTAGCAGTATAATCAACAACAGACATATTACCTTGTTTTAATTCCAAGAACTTAATTTCCTTCTTTCCTCTTACATCTTCAGGAAAATACTTCCTCAGAAACTCAATGCTAAACACAGCCCGAGTGATCTCCTCCTCTGCAGCTTCCAACACATGACGTGTACTAACCCACCAATCATCAGCTTCTTCCAGTAACATGTGAGTACCCAGTCTCACCTTCTGATCCTCAGCACAATCCATCACTAGGAAAATTCTTTCAATCTCTTTCAGCCATATCTGAGCACCATCAGGATCACATCTTCCTTTGAAGACAGGCAGTTTGTTCTTCCTGAACTCATCATTACCCGCAGCATTAGGTGCACCCTGTACAGCCCGAGCCATAGCTTGCATAGCAGCAGCCAAAGCAGCGTCATTCCTACGAACCATATTCTGTTCATTTCCAATAACAGCAACTATGGTTAAACAAACAGCTCACCGAACCACAAAGACTAACAAGGAATGACACAAACTGACACGGACTGGCTCTGATACCACTTAATGTAACACCCCCAATCTATACCCCCAAGCTATTAAAGCGGTAACAAAAATTCAAAATTTCATCAGAGTATATTTAAAACATTCACGGCATAGACCGAGGGGTCACATCAATTTGAAAGAAAATACACATAAACCCTTAATGTAACACCCCCAATCTATACCCCCAAGCTATTAAAGCGGTAACAAAAATTCAAAATTTCATCAGAGTATATTTAAAACATTCACAACATAGACCGAGGGGTCACATCAATTTGAAACAAAATACACATAAACCTGCCCATAAAGATATGCAACAATCAGGCAGCAAATAACAGAGGAACTTAGTTCCTACTACCCATAATTCAGATACAGAATAAAAGCGGAAAATCTGTACTGAATCTCATATATATATATATATATATATATATATATATATATCATACAAAGTGTATCTGTCATATACAAAGCCACACAAGTACAATCCAAAACATGTGTATACATAATACAAATAATCACACTCGATCACCCCGACTACCCGGTGTCACATATCAGAGCCGACCGACAAAATAATGAAGACCTAAGCTTCACAAAAAGACCTCCAGCAATCTAATATGCAATGCCTCATAGATCATTATAAAACAGCAGAAGGGTGAGAAACACAATCATAATATAATTGCATATAATTATATAATAACACAACATTACACACATAAAATATTCTCACCACAACGCACAACAGAATCCAAATACAACACAACGCAATACATATCTCATTTATCCATCACTAATGCATATCAATCATACACAATATAACTATCACCAACATATATCAATTCATTCACAATTCTCACACACAGTCAATCATATTCATGATTTATGCAAATGCACAGAGACCGACACAACGACTCTATGCAATGCATATGCGGTACCATCCATCCATCATCTCAACACTAGTTCACTCAGGAACTATTGGAACCATCGCTCGTTACTTAATGTAACTCCCCGTCAAGCATACGATGTTCCCTGTCGCTTTCGGTCCTCTTTGTATAAGGCTCACGACGTTTATGGATCGCTTTCGGTCCTCTTTGTATAAGGCTCACGATCCGATCAATCACACCCCACACGGGCACACGATCGTCTATAATCATCGCTCACACCCCACACGGGCACACGATGTTATAGCGGATTCCCTCTAGAATCGATTCGTCGCTCACACCCACTAGGGCACACGACATCACAAGAATGCATATCATGATGCTTGGCATACAATGACTCATGACATTCAAATGCACACATACATGCAATCATCTCACTCAACATTAATCATGCTTTGCAATTCAAGCCCAAAACAATGCATTTATACCATACAACAGCACGCAAATCATACCATATCCATATCAACAGCACATTGCATGATACACACCAATTACACCCAATTATAACGACAAAAGTCGACAAAACGACACTATTCCAAATTCCCGACATAATTAAATCGGCTAACAATCTCAAAATTATTATAACAAGAAAGTACAGTTCAACAGCTACTCAAAGATACCAAGAATGTTAAAAGCGGATAATCGCAACACAAGTTACGGACTAAACAAGAAAAGACATCGCGAAAAAACCACATTTTTCAATTCTCCTGGCCATACACGTATTGCCCTGAGCCATACGCGTATTGCCCTGCTCCCTCGCCCATTCCATACGCGTATTGCCCAAGGTCGTACGCGTATGGGCAGAGACCCATTTCCCCAAAATTCCCATTAAAAATCCAATACGCGTAGTGTCCTACTTCATACGCGTATTGCCCTAAAGTCTTACGCGTACCATTAAGCAAACGGGCAGATGGCCGAGAAAATGAAGCTCCATACGCGTAGTGCCCACATTCCTTCAATGCCATACGCGTATTGCCTTGACCAATACGCGTATTGCCTTGAGTGATACGCGTATGGGCAGTGGAAAACCAGAATTTTTCTGCAGAATTTTGTTCTGCGTTTTCAAACCAAATTCACCCAATTTTCACCTATACACCAGAAAAATTACCAATACAATGCCTAACAACATGTATCTATCATGTATCAACAATAAGGAACACTAAAACATGATTTCAGACACATTTGGATCAATTTCTAACACTTTCAACATTTATGGGTTTTTCTCTATATTTCCATTTCAATCCAATAACAACCAAAAACATACATACATAATCATACACAAGTATATAATAATCAAGTTTCGCACCCTTACCCGATTTAATCGTGTTTGGAAAGTCGGTTGTTTCGATTTCTAGATTTCCCAAGATTTTCTCTCTTTCTCCTTCCTTTCTCTTTTCTTCTCCTTTTACTTCTTCTCTTTTTCTTTCTCTCTATTTTTCTCTCTTTCTATTTTCTATTTTCTTAACTTAAGAAAAATAAAGTGAAATGCCCAAAACACCCCTACACTCAAATATCTCGCAAACGTTCCCAAAACGCGATAAAATATCACAACATTGAAAAATAACATATTTCCAAATAAAAGTCGAAAATAAAATAATATAATAATAAAATAATCAAAGCGACTCGATTAAATAAAAATACTAAAACTGGGGCGTTACATTTGGCTCCCATCACAAGTGCAATAAGCCCCAAGTTCATCTGGCCCCAGATTAGGGTTTTGTCAAGAAAAGTCAACCATGCCTTTGACTTTTGATTAAGGCATGATCCCAAGCCTTGGGATATGAGTCCATATGTTTATATACATCTTTGGAGGCCATCCATTGGCATTTGAGAAGTTTGAGTGAGCAAGATCACAAAGGATCACACAGTTGAATTCATGAGGAAATTAGGGTTTTGGGAGTGTTATCCAAATGGTAGAAGCATTGTCCCATGAATCATTCCATTTATGGAACAAAGTGAGCATTGCCATTTACATAAAGCCACTTTTGGCAATGTCAACTTGTCTTGAGCTGTGTAATGGCTCTTCCATACTCAAAAGTCTTGTACTGAAAGGCCAAAAGCTCTGCACACTTCCAACAACCCTAGAACAACATGGTACTTGGCTTAGGGAATGACAAATTATTTGAAAATCCAAGTTACATTGCAACCAAGCCAAAAGGTGGGAAACTCAATCATCTAGTTAGCTCTAAAGCCCCACCCTTTTCATATAAAAAAAGGGCTTAAACAAGCCTTAAAACACACAAGCAACCACTCTGAAAACCTTCATATCTCTCTCTCCCATAGTTTTTGCAAGAGCTCCCAAAACTTGCAAGACCACTATCTATTTCCATTTCGCTCGTGTAACTCACAAAAAAACTTCATAAACCTTCCATAAACACTCCATAGAACTTATTTAAACCATCAAACAAGTTCTGTATCACTCCACATAACATCTACCATTCTCCAACTTCCATTTGCATAAGGGTATGAGTTTGAAGTTTGAGGCAGTCTCCATACATTTCAAGCACTTCAGCCATATTTCCTAGTGTCAACAAGCCTAAAGGGAAGCTCATTTAATCTCTATAACACCATTTGAAGAGGCCTAATACCTACTCCAACAGGTAATCCATTTTGTAATTCTAACCTAGTTTCCATGCATGCCTTTGTTCCATGTTTGAAGCAAGTTTGTGAACCTCAGTGTACTTAATGTGTTAGGAGCTTTGCTGGCATTGTTTGTGTTGAATATGTGTTGTTTTGTTCAAGTTTTGTTTAGTGATGTTGCACTGTTAGGGTTGGTTTTATGAAGTACATAGTTAGTTTTAGGACAAGCCAGCATGACCATTATATTCCTTGTTGAAAATGCTTCAACTTTGGTTTTTACAATTTGAAGAATGATTGAGGAACAAGTGAGTTATGTTGTATTGAAAACTTGGGTACAAGGCATATTAGGGCACGAGCGAGAGAGAGAGAGAGAGAGAGAGAGAGAGAGAGAGAGAGAGAGAGAGAAGAAAAGAAAAGGAAGAAGAAGGATCTTAGTTGGCAGTGAGTTGGCATGACATGGCGCTGAGGTGGCCATTGTTATATGAGTATGGAATATATATTACTGAGGTTTTTTTTATTAACGGATGAGGGCATAGCACCGTTGGTCAATGGAGGTTTATTTGTTTGTTTGCCATGCTGAAAGACTGGCGTTCCAATCCCCCTCACCCATGTCTTTTGTTTTATTTTTCTGAAAAAGCCAGGTTTCATATATATTATTCTTGAACCATTCCTTGTCACAACGCGCGTTGGTAGAGTTGGTAAACCTTTTAGGTTGTGAGGGTGGGTGCGTGGGTTCAATACCAAGCTAGGATATTTCCCTTTCTTTTTATTACTTGTTTTTTTATGTTTCCTTCCCAAACTTTCAAAACTCGTAACTCACTCATTTTTTATGCTTTTAAACCCATTCTTTTTGCATCCTTTATGTCTTGCTGCCTATTTTATGTTGACATTTAAAAATATCCAAAATGTTAATTTTTAGGCCTTTTATTCACATGTGAAATATAGTTGTCTTTTGGGATGGTTTTGTTTGTTTAGGGTTATAACCTTTGATCTCCATTACCTTTTAGGACTTGTGTAGGTTTGTTTTAACATACTAAGATCAATCCCCCATGACTTAGACTTGTGCATAGTTGTAGGTTTGGTTTTAGGTACACTTGTAAGTGTATTTGCTTACTTTAAGATGTATGAACTTCATTCATCCCCCATGAAGTCTTAGATAGGTCTTTACCTTTAAATTAGGACTCCCCCTCATGTACATATGACATCAATGTAGATAAAAACCAACCACTTAGGATAGTGCTTAGATTTCCCTTTCATAAAAGTGAACTTTAGAATAACATAAGTGATACTTCCTTCAAGTTTAGTTCAAAGACTTTCCCCTTTGTAGGTCATCACCTACTCGTTAAGATGTTTAGACTTATATCATGCTCCCTTTAGGTAGTTACCTTGTTCATTAATGAATGATTCTTGTATGCTTAATATTTGTATACTTTTTAAGATACTTTCCTTGAATGTCATCACATTCACCCTCCTTATTCATGTGTTATATTTGTGTGTTTATCACCATCTTTAAATTCATGTGAATATCATTGTTAACTTTATTAAGTTACCCTTTTAGTGAGGCTAGCTTGTTAGCTATCCTCCTTAACCCTCTTTGCTTCCCCTCCTTCAAAAGCAAAGTCTATCTATTGGCTTTAATGTCATAGATAGCTTATTACCCTCTTGGCCTCATTAGAGCCATATTCTACCCTTGGCCTCATTAGAGCCATACCTTTCCTTAACCTTATTAGGATCAATCCCTTGGCCTCATTAGAGCCACTTCTCCCTTGACCTAGTTAGGTTTCCCCCTTGTAAGCACTATCATCATAGATGCTTGCTTCTCCCCTTGGCCTCATTAGAGCCACTTACCTTACAACTTTGTATTAACTTAGAGTTCTTCAACTCTATGTGAGCATCATCATAATGATGTTCCATTCCACTTTGGCCTTATTAGAGCCATTCACCCTTTAAACTTAGAACTAGGTTTAGAGTTCTTAAACTCTATGTGATTCTCATCATCATGAGTATTCACTTCCCCTTTACAACTTAGACTTAAAGAGTTCTTTAACTCTACATGAGTATCATACTCATTCCCCTTGGAACTTTGACCATAGTCAATGGTTCCTCCCTGTTAGTTCTTTAATTTTAAGGGTTGGCATTAATTTTGTAAAACAAATAATAACAGCAATATGTTAGATAGGATGTTTTATCTTGCTGAAGAAGAACAGGTTGAGCAAGAAGTCCTAGTGTGCAATGGAACATGTTGAACTGAAGTAGTTTCAACATCTGGAACAACATTTCGTATCAAGATGTCCCATGCAGGTTCATTCGACATCGCGCCAGAACTGAAGTGAATTAAAGATTCTGTTATGTCTTAACAGATGCAGAAGATTCAGGAAATAATATGCAAATTCTATGTGGCACTGAATTAAAAGGTCTGAAGATTCAAATCTGAATTTGAGAAGAATATTGGAAAATATACAGTTTCTAAATATGGAGATATTTTAGGAAGTTAAAGATTGAAGTCCTATTATGTAGCAGAAGTCTCTGCTGATTTGTAGCAACTTATTTGCTGTGTTTTTGAAGGCCCAAATCCAGTTGGGAATAGGTTATATATAGATACATTGTAACCTAGAATTGTAAGTCAACCAAAGATGTAAAAGTTCTAGTATTAGGGTTGGTTCCTGTACCACTCGACATGTGAGTTGGACAGTTTGTAAGTGTGATCCTCGAAGCTGTTAAGTAAGAGGAGTATTGTTCTTGGAGGAAGCTTTTAAGTAACTCTAAGTTGTGTCTTGGAAGGCTGTCTTCCTTGTTGAATTGTTGTATAGGTAAAGAGCCGTTGATGCAGTGGCGGATTATTGACTGCTAGACATCATTGTGATGATTGGGAGTGAGAAGAGTTTCTCATAGCTAGAGAGGATCTAGGTAGAAGGGTCATTGGGTAGTGATTGAGTGATAAGCTGTGAACGGAAAGTTTAGCTTTGAATTGATACTACTAATAGTGGACTTCATCCCTGGCTTGGTAGCCCCCAGAGTAGGTGTGTTAAACCGAACTGGGTTAACAATTCTGTGTGTCTTGCCTTTATCTTTTCAGTACCATGATTATTGCTATATACCTTGCCATTTATGTTCATGTCAGACCAGATGTTGAATGGCATGTTATAGGACATCTGAACTCTGCACATGTACCAGAATTTCAATTGGTATCAGAGCTGGTCATTCTGTTCTGTATCTAGATGAGATCCAAGGGAAGATACTTTCTGGTTCATGGTCAAGGTAGAAGCTTTCTACTGAAAAGTTGTTTGAACTTGGAGAAGGTCATATAGGTGTGAGAATGGTCCCTAGAAGTGGAGGATGGACTGTTCGTGACAGGCAGTGGCTTGTGCTGAAGGCTTAGTAGTGTGGTTTGATTATGTTGCTAGGGCTGATATGTGATACCTGAAGGGTTGAGAAGTTGTGTGTTGATCTGCTGCGTTGTACCTAAAAAGGTTGTCCTCACTGAATATATATCCTATGGTAATGGGATGAGTGCAAGACCACTTCAACTTACTGTGTCAATGATACTTGAAGACTATTGTTCAAATCCACTCATAAAGGCATAAATAAGTGAAGTTGTAAGGAAGAGATCTGAGGTAAGTGAGAAGTAATTTACTTTTGCTTCTGAAAGGGTTAATCTCCAGTCTTTAATCTTTTGATGAGTTCCTTGGAATGATGTCCTACCTTTTGTTAGAACATCACGTCAGAATTGTGAAGAATTCTGCAGATGCTCTGGGTGCTGAACTACTGTGGTTTGATGACATAAGTTTGGAACCTACTCCTGATCTGGAAGAGGAGGCATCTGGGTGGTATGTATAAGAAGTTTTTGGCTCTGGAACTTATCTTAGATGTGTGAGTTGGTCAAGGTGTGATCAATATGTCATTTACTCCTGAGGTCAGTGTATTTCTGGTCCTTGCTGTAGGAGTGGAGAACCTGAGATTCAAGAAGTATTATCGCTAGCAGACTTCTTGGACATGAAGGTAAAAGATCAAAGAGGCATGATTTTTCTCTAGTAGCATCATCTGAATGATCATGTGAAGCTAGACTTGTACTGACTGTGTGTGATCCAATCACAGTCTGTGCTGCTATTATAGGTGGGAATGATAGGGATTGATTACCGTTGGAGAGTTGGATGAGAGAATTCTGCTCTCATGCTCTTGTGATGTGATGGGAAATTTCGTTCAGAATGTTTTGCTTTTTGTTGAGATCACAAGCCTCTACCGGTTGTGAAGGCCAAGCTGTAGGTGAATGTTTTTGGCAGGTGTGAGTGCACTCTTGAAGACATGGTATTCTTCGTGCAAAGGAGTACTGGTGGTCTTAGATAGAGAGAAGTTGATCAGATTGGGATCATGTGAGTATTGAGATGATTGTGTTCAACTTGTGAGTTGAACAAAGAGTGAGCTCTTGAAGATATAAAGATGAGTCTTATGTTTTCCTTTCTTCAAGGTACGAAGAAGCACATGTTATTCGGATAGGGGGGAGTGTCAAAATTTTATGCAGCTGGACGTATGATGGGAGGTTGTTATTGGTACTTATCGTGGTTGATATATGTCTAAAGAGATGTTCTGACTTCTGATGTGCTTTGGCCAGAAGCAACTTAGGTAGTTGCCTTAAGTGTGCTGGGATGTGCTTTGTGCAGTTATGATCACTATTGCATTTGTTTAGTGTAAATGGAACAGAATTAAAACAGAACTTTATTACACTGTTGAAAGCATACAAGATCAGGAAAAGCAACAAACAAAGGGTCTAAAGGTTATCCCAACCCCCCGAATCAAGAAAAGTTTTCCAATCTTCATCCCATTCATCATCAGAAACTTGAAGTTGCACTTGGTTTCTCTTGATGGCCTTCATCCTTGTCTCTGATGTCTTTCTTGTTCTTGTTGCTCCTGAAGCTGCCCCAGTCATGGACAGTGGTTTGTCCTTCAACTTCTGTGGATCTGGTTTCAACACTTCCAGCATGTGTCTCTTCTCTGCATCCTTGCTAGACTGACTCATGGATTTATCTGTGATGCGATGTTAGAAGCTAGGAAGCTTGGATTTTATACTGCATAAAGAGATCTTGTTTGTATCGCCCGACCAGTCAAAGTAATCTTTGGTGTGGGAATTTGTTTTTCTTGGGAACCTATTTTTTCTTGTTGCATTGGATGCCAGAACTTCGTGTTTGGTGCCTTGGTAGAGGTTGTCCTAGTGTAACTAAAAGGATGAGCCTAGGTCGTGTCTAGTTGTCTGATGTGATTCCCTTTAGTTTGCTTTTGGTATAGCTGCTGGTGCTGGTTGTGATCAAGTGGTTGTGACTACCTAAATAAAATACAGAAGGTGTGTTCTTTTGTCTTATGTTGATGTCCTACATACTGTTGTAACATCGTTGTTTGTTGTGTACCATGCTTGTGGAGTTGGAAGAAGCAGCATTATCGTCCAAAGTGGCAGTTCTGACATAATGTGGATTAGAATGGGCAGATTCTGATCTTGATGGTAAGTAGTTCTGGCAATACATGACTACTTTCATGTTGAAGACTCAATTAGGGTGCTACGAATGTAAGGACAGAAGGCTGTTGCGAGTGGTGCAATCTGATCAGAATGGCTGAAGATAAGGAGGTTCCTTCTAATACAAGTAAAAGGTGGTGGTAGTCCTTATCTTGTTTTGCAAGTAATCTAAAGACATTTGTTATGGAATATGTGAGAAATTTCAAATCAAGTGGGCTTTTGTTTATTGGACTTGGCAGACCATGTATCTAAAATCACCATGGTGAGGTCTTGCTCAACATATACCAGAATGTGGCAATGTCGTTGTGATATCATAAAGAGCATTGATTGTTAAGGCTGTTGTCTATGGCCTATTGCTGCAAGTGTGCTGATTTTTGTGTAGTCTGTGTGCTGTTCAAAGTTTGTGCAGTGTGATGTCAAACCACATGATGGGACATACCCTAGCTGCGTGAAGCTAGTGCTTATGCAGGAGAAGTCTGAAAAGCAAAATTGTTCTATGTGGGAGAGTTCATTTTTCTACTGTTCTGAAGGAATCTGGAAGAGATTATGAGTTGTACTGATCGATAGAAGTCATTTCAGAATCCAACGGACAAGAAAATGTGCTTGGAATGTATAAGTTTCTGTGGAGTCTTGGGTTGATAATTTTATGAGCAAGCAGACAAATTATTTTGGTAAGATGTCAGAACATGGTACAGGACATGTTTCTCTTGAGCCAAACAAGGAATTATTCTGGTCGGTAATGTAAGGATAAGGTGAAACACGTGTCTCTGCCTATGCATGGAGCGTTATTGGCTTAATTTATGGTAAGATTCAGTTGAGAAACATTAAAGGCAGTCAAGGCTGTTTTGGAAGGTAGGCATTGAATTTGAATGGAGTTTTTGGTACCTAAAATAGCATTTATTTGACCAAGAACCTTGACATATTCAAAGCTCGTTAATTCCAAAGTAACTGGTAAGCTATTTATAGGGGTTGTTTCTTCTCCTTCAGCCAAGTGAGTGTTCTTGTTTCACAAGTCTTATGGCGTTTGTTCGTATTTGGGTAAGCATCACTTGGGTCTGGTTCTGTGAGGGCATTCTTTGCCAATTTTTGGCTAAAAAGGGGGAGAAAGGGTGTGTGAAATTGTGTGAAATGGTTTGTGCAGATGCCTTGTCTGAAGTCTGCAGTTCTAATTATGTGCAGAGATGTCGAAGAGGGTGTCCTTTCCTTGAGTTGGTGTTGAGTTCTTTGTGACTTGTGTCCTGAGTTATGAACACAGTTGTGACTTGTGTTCTGAGTTACCTGGGTTGATAGATTGATACTTCTTAAGTTTCATCTTATGCCGCAGGTCGACTGGGGGCGTCTGATCGATTAAGGTGTGCAGAAATCTCTTATGCCACCATTGGTCCTTTGTGTCAAGACAGACGTTTCTTTTCTGGAGGAGTCTTCTACAATTAATCCGGGTCTGAGCTGGAAGGAAAAAGAAATGTGTTGTATTAAGGGGGAGTGTCAGATATCTTCTTCCTCATATACACCAGATATCTTCTTCCTCATGTGCACCAAATGACTTCAGGACTTTCTACCTCTTAGGTCCTAATGTGCTGCCTGAAGTTATTGTGCTCAAAGGTGATGTTATGGAGCTAATAGATTATGCTTGAAGAATTGTCAAACATGATGTCCTAATATCATTCAAGTACTCCCAAGAAGATGATTCTCCATGATTGCTATTCTCAGTAGCTACTGATGGCTACTGTTAGGTTCAGTAGTTACTGATGACTACTGACAGTAGTATAAAGTTGTGATTGCTGCTGTAATCTGAGTTGTAATGTTTATGTATTTGTTTTAGCCAAAATTTGCCAAAGGGGAAGAATATTAGTTCTTTAATTTTAAGGGTTGGCATTAATTTTGTAAAACAAATAATAATAGCAATATGTTAGATAGGATGTTTTATCTTGCTGAAGAAGAACAGGTTGAGCAAGAAGTCCTAGTGTGCAATGGAACATGTTGAGCTGAAGTAGTTTCAACATCTGGAACAACATGTCATATCAAGATGTCCCATGCAGGTTCATTCGACATCGCACCAAAACTGAAGTGAATTAAAGATTCTGTTATGTCTTAACAGATGCAAAAGATTTAGGAAATAATATGCAAATTCTATGTGGCACTGAATTAAAAGGTCTGAAGATTCAAATCTGAATTTGAGAAGAATATTGGAAAATATACAGTTTCTAAATATGGAGATATTTTAGGAAGTTAAAGATTGAAGTCCTATTATGTAGCAGAAGTCTCTGCTGATTTGTAGCAGCTTATTTGATGTGTTTTTGAAGGCCCAAATCCAGTTGGGAATAGGTTATATATAGATACATTGTAACCTAGAATTGTAACTCAACCAAAGATGTGAAAGTTCTAGTATTAGGGTTGGTTCCTGTACCACTCGACATGTGAGTTGGACAGTTTGTAAGTGTGATCCTCGAAGCTATTAAGTAAGAGGATTATTGTTCTTGGAGGAAGCTTTTAAGTAACTCTAAGTTGTGTCTTGGAAGGGTGTCTTCCTTGTTGAATTGTTGTATAGGTAAAGAGCCGTTGATGCAGTGGCGGATTGTTGACTGCTAGACATCATTGCGATGATTGGGAGTGAGAAGAGTTTCTCATAGCTAGAGAGGATCTAGGTAGAAGGGCCATTGGGTAGTGATTGAGTGATAAGCTGTGAACAGAGAGTTTAGCTTTGAATTGATACTACTAATAGTGGACTTCATCCCTGGCTTGGTAGCCCCCAGAGTAGGTGTGTTAAACCGAACTGGGTTAACAATTCTGTGTGTCTTGCCTTTATCTTTTCAGTACCATGATTATTGCTATATACCTTGCCATTTATGTTCAAGTCAGACCAGATGTCGAATGGCATGTTATAGGACATCTGAACTCTGCACATGTACCAGAATTTCACTCCCCCTAGTTAGGTGAGCTACGAATGCTCTGATTCCATCCTTATTAAGATATGTACGCACGATATGCGATGTCTTGGCGAGCATACTTAGTATATACCCTTAGGTCTTTACCTTTAGTACCTAGGTCTTTACCTTTAGCCTTGGTCTTTACCATAGGTCTTTACCTTACCCCTAGCATAGATCCCGTAGCAAGCAAACATAACATAACACAAATACTAACAAGAGGTTTCTGTAGAGTACTACAGATATCTAGGATACTAACACCTTCCCTAGGTATAACCAACCCCCGAACCTTAGATCTCCTAGCTGTGTCTTCACATAGCGCAATTATGGGTTTCTTAGATCTTTACCCTTTCCTTTGGATAAATCAAAGCTCGGTGGTGAATTTCAAAGATTTGTGATTCAAGTTAATTAATAGCTTGATATCCAATTCTCACCGCAACAGAAATGGCGACTTCACTGGGGATCAAAAATGAGGGTTAAGCCCACCTTGTTTTATATTTGTGTTATTTCTATGTTTTGCTTGCTTGTATATATGTATATATATCTGTATACTTGTTTGGGTTCTTCTATTTGGCAGGGTTGCTACATTTGAGTGGTGAGATAAGACCTAACTCGGACTTGAGAGCACACATATGATAGGATTGTGGTGTAATCAATAGTCGGCTGTTGGGAGTAGGCCTAACAAGTTTGACATATGATAACCATGCTCAGTGGAGGCCCCTTTGGGATTATTGATGTCTGATGCGAGTAGTCGTATTGATGTCACTCTTTCCGAACTGAGAGTTCGTGAAATTGAGGACCTTTAGTCACCCTTTACACCACTTGGCCATTTTAGGACATAGTGCAGTGATTATCCAGGTGTAGACCTGTGATGGTTGTCATGCGATACTACACTCAGACGAGTTTATCTTGAGAATATTGTTAACCCGCACGAGTAGTCGTGTAGCCTGATAATATCTGAAAGATTTATCAATGGTTCTAAGAACGTTTTAGAACCCTGTTCTGCAGTTGATAAACCCATAGTACACACCTTTGGGATGGGTAGACCATGGCTCCACGCATGTGACCCCTAAACCTAGGTTCTGTGTGTTTTTGTACCTATGTTTGTGTGTTTGTATGTTTTGTTCATTGCATACATCCATCATTGCATCCATTGTTGGTTTTAAGGAACTCAATCGTTTTTTCCTTTGCAAATCATAGGTATCATGGATCTTAAGAAAAGGAACACTAAGAAGTACAATTTCAAGAAGCCCAATTTGTTAGAGTTGAAAAAGCTGGTAGCTTTGGTATCTTGCCTTGAAGACTTCAGAAAGCGTTATGGAAGGTTGATTGGTATCCTTAGGACTAAGATGGAGGATAGAGTTCTCGACACGTTGGTGTGGTTTTATGACCCTCTTTACCATTGCTTCACCTTTCTCGATTACCAACTTGTTCCAACATTGGAGGAGTATTCTTATTGGTTTGGTCTACCTGTAAAGGAATAAGAGCCTTTCAGTGGTCTAGAGAAGATTCCTTCACCAAAGGATATTGCCGATGCTATTTACTTGGTGATGTCTGAAGTTAAGGCTAACCTCACCACCAAGAATGGAATCAAGGGCCTACCCTCCAAGTTCTTAATGGATAAGGCTTTCTACCTAGCTAAGATGAACAGTATGGATGCCTTTGAAGCAGTCTTTGCCTTACTTTTCTATGGGTTGGTTTTGTTTGCTAATATTGAGGAGTTTGTTGATATCAACGCCATCTGGATCTTCTTAAGTGGAAACCCTGTACCCACTTTGCTTGGTGATACTTATCACTCCATCCATCACAGAACTCTCAAGGGGAATGATACCATAATGTGTTGTGCATCTTTGCTTTACAAGTGGTTTGTTACGCATTTGCCTCAAACATCACACTTTAAAGATAATCCAGACAAGCTCCGCTGGTCTCAAAGAATCATATCTCTCACTCACACTGATGTGTTTTGGTACGACTCAGCCTATGACAAAGGGGTCATCATTGACAGTTGTGGCCCATTCCCCAATGTGCCACTCCTTGGTATCAGAGGTGGGATTAGCTACAACCCTATTCTTGCTAGACGCCAGTTTGGTTACCCTATGGAAGAAAAACCTTAGAACATCCTTTTGTCCGGTTTCTTCTATCTAAACGAGGAAGCCAGTGCAGAAACTAAGGATAGAGTTTTGCATGCTTGGGGAACGCTCCATAAGAGAACTAAGAATGACTTGGGAAAGAGAAACTGTGTGGCCTTGGAACCATTCCTTCAGTCGGTCTGATTCCGAGCTCGTGATCTTAAGACGCCATATCTCCCCGAGAGACCTCCGCAGTCTACTATTGCATCACACTCTATCATTCCTATCGAGTGCATGGAAGAATATTAGGAAACTCTGGCAAGGATGAAACTTGAGAGAGACACTTGGGAGGGGCAGTACCACACCATCTATGCTGACCAGATGGAGATGAAGAAATAGATGAAAGAGAAGGATGATTTGATTGAGTTGCTTGAGAGATGTGTAGTAGAGAGACACGTGGCGCAAGAGAATTTATTTTTCTCTAGTGTGCACCCAACTTCCAGTACTCATGAGTATTCGAATATTCCTTCGACATCTGGTGCTTGGAAAGGAATTGTTGACAAGCTGATTCTGGAAAACGACAAGCTGAAGAGACAGAAGAGGATGCGTGGAGTGGAGCCTTTCTAGATGGGACTACTTGGGACTTTTTAGGCTTAGCTATTTGTCTCTCTTTGTATTTTGAGCTTCTTGAAATGTACTTTGAAAGTTGTAACTTTTCTCAATATTAATGAAGTCAAGCTTATTTTGAAAATGTCTCTCTTTAGTTCTTTAAATCCAACTGCATTTGCATTGGATTTTACATTTTTGCTAACCCTATCAAGGAACTGCAAATTTATTTTGCAGACATAGTAAGATGGATTTTGGAAAGAAAGACACTTGGTCGTACACCTTCATGGTTCCCAATGTTGAGCAACTAAAGGAACTAGGAGAATTGATTGAAGATCCGTTGGCTTTCTCAGAAAAGTATGGAAAAATTCTCCCGCTGTTGAAGCTTCAAAGGGATGAAGGACTATTAGAGACTTTGGTTCAACTCTACCATCCCCTTTATCACTGCTTCTTGTTTCCCGATTACCAATTGATGCCAACCTTGGAAGAATACTCCACTTTGATGGGTCTCCCTGTCAACGATTTCCCTCCATTCTCTGGATTAGAAGATGAGCTCAGTAAAAAGGATATTGCAAGAGGAACGAGACTAAGGTTGTATGACGTTCGAGCCCACATGACTATCAAGGGGGGACTTTTCGCTGATAGGACGAACACTATGCTCTTTGAGTCCACCTTCACTTTGTTGACTTATGGGTTATTCTTGTTTCCCAATGTTGAAGATTTTGTCGACGTCAATGCTATCCAGATTTTTATGCTGAAAAATCCGGTTCCTACTCTATTGTCTGATACTTATCATGCCATCCACTCGAAGAATATGCAAGATGGAGGACAGATCATTTGCTGTGTCACTCTCCTTTATAGGTGGTTTATTTCGCACCTACCAAGGACTGTAGCCTTTTGGGATGTTGGAGACAGTACAATTTGGTCCAAGAGACTCCTGGAGCTTACCCATTCAGACATTGAGTGGTATGACCCAATGTATGGGGGGATCCTTATGATTCATAGCTGTGGGGATTTCCCCAATGTACCTCTTATAAGCAGAAATGGATGCATCAATTATAACTCTGTGCTTGCTCGCAGACAACTAGGCCACCCAATGGTGGAGGATCCTGATCTTAACAATCTGAGAAAACTTTTTCTTGAAGAAGGAGAAAATCCTGAGTTTAGAGTCAAAATTGCACGTGTTTGGCATTGCATAAACAGACAAAGATGGACTGCATTGGGAAATCCTGATTGCACTGTCACCGAAGCTTGCTTGGAATGGGCCCATGAAAGAGCTCTTGTGATTAGGATGCCCTATCCGTGTCACAAGCCGCCTGTAGCTCCTACGAGTGAAGAGTTGAAGATGAAGAAAGCGCTGGAAGAGATGACCCTTGACAAAGCGAGGATGCAAGAGCAAATCAATAACCTCATGAAGGAGCTTAATGGAGGGGAATGAGCGTCATCAAGTGGATTAGATTCTTAGTTCCTTTTATGTTGTATTTTCTGTTTGCTTATGTAAAGGACTTTGAAGGTGTACCTCCTATTTTATAATACTCGTAAATTTACTAATGAAAGAGCTTGTTTTAAGAAGTATCCTCAATATCTTCAATGTTTGCAAAATTTTTAGTTCCTTGATAGTTTTACTTGCATCTGCATTTACACCCTTGCATGTCATAACATGTGCATTCTTTCTTGTCGTGTCTTATCCCGTCATGTTGTCTTTAGAAACTGTCACACTGAATCTCCAACGCGGATACAACACTCGAGCCCAAGCTCGCCAAAGGATGTCTGATCAGAATACTGGATTGGATAGGGTCAACAATGGTTGGATGATTTACGAGGAAGCATAGGGCAGATCATGGAAGTCCTACAGGTTATCAAGGCAATGATGGATACTCAGACCACCGTGGTCTCCGAGATTGTCACTCCGACTGTGGAACCCTCTACAAATGTCAACACTGCTGCTGTCCCACCGTTTGGTTTGACTTATGGTTTTGTACCTCCGCCAGTTGCTGCAACTACTCAACAGGCCATTCCTATGGGGAATGAGAATCCCCAAGCTATCCCAACCTTTGCTCCACCAACTGTGCAAACTCAAGCACACCCTATTTTCCATAATCCACCACCGGTGATGACTACCCTGAAGTGTTTGAAGAAGGGGACGAGCGTCACGAGAGGCTGGAAGAAAGTGTGGAAACTATCCAAAGAAAGATGAGAGCAATGGAAGGCAGTAACATCTTTAGTACTGATGCTAGAGATTTGTGTTTGGTTTCTGGTTTAGTGATTCCGCCAAAGTTCGAGATTCCAAGCTTTGACCAGTATTCAGGCGCGACATGCCCAAAGTCGCACTTGATTATGTATTACCAAAGAATGGTAGCATATATGGATAATGACAAGCTAATGATCCACTATTTCCAGGATAGTTTCAAAGGAGCCTCTACTAAATGGTATGAGTTTGGACCAGTCCAGAATTCACAGTTTTCAAGATCTGTTGGACGCTTTTGTGAAACATTACAAGTATAATACGGATTTGGCCCCTAATCGTAGGCAACTTTTGAGTATGTCCCAGAATAATTCAGAGTCTTTTAAAGAATACGCTCAACACTGGAGGGAGACTCTTCCCAAGTAGAACCTCCATTGTCTGAGAAGGAACAAGCTGATTGGTTCGTAGACACTGTGAAGCCTGAGTTTTATGAAAGGATGATTAGTAGCGTTAACGCCAACTTTGCTGACATTGTGGCTGTGGGTGTGAAAGTAGAAGCTGGTTTGAAGAGTGGCAAGGTGATTAGTCCCTCAAGTAATTCAAGCAGTGGCAACAACAAGAAACTTCCCGGTAATTTCCACAAAAAGAAAGAAGAGGAGACAAACGGAGCCATGACAGGCAGGAAGAAAAATCAAGTTTGGAAACAACCAGCTTATCAACAGTAATCTAACCCAGGTTTTGTTCAACAACCCATGTACCCTGTACAGTTTACCCCATAACCTTATGTGGCAACTATAACCCCAACTTTCAATCATCAGCCTGTGCAGCAGGCGCCCGTTTATCAACAACAACCTAACTATCAACAAGCACCCAGTGCTCTAGCTTACCAACAACAACAGAAGCCACAAGCTCCTCAATAAAATGCTCCTTACCGAAGACAAGGGGAAAAGCGTTCATTTCCTCCCATTCCAATGACTTACACAAAGCTTTACCCCTCTTTGGTACAACAAGGTTTGATTGTCACTAGACCCTTGGGCCCACCTACAGAAAAGTCTATGCAGTTTCATAACCCTAATGCCCATTGTGCATTTCACCAAGGCGCTGTCGGTCATGACCTAGAAGGACGCCTTACGCTGAAATATGTCGTGAAAAGTTTGATGGAAAAGAAGATTCTGTCCTTTGGGGATAATCAGCCAAATGTGAAGAGTAACCCATTGTTTACACATGGGACTACAAATGCTATTGAAGATGAGAATAATGAGGTATTGGTTTTGGATGCATCAAAGATTAAGACTCCTGTCAGGGTTTTTCATGCAAAATTGTTTGAAGCTAGATTGGTAAAGGTTTGCCACAATGATTGTGAAGAGTGTGAGGCCAGTGTCAGAGGATGCAAATTGGTTCAAGATGACATTCAACAGTTGATTGATGAAGGTTTTCTACAGGTAATCAGTAAGGCGAGGAAAGAGAAAGTTGCGGTAATTGAGCCCATTTTCAATTTACCAGAATCTAAAGAGAAAGTACCCATTTTTTTATGTGCCGAAGCCTGGTTCTGTGGTCCCTATTTTCAATAAACCAAAGCCAGTATCCAACACATCAGAATCTATTGTTGCTTCTGCTACTAATCAACCAAGGCCGAGAATCATCAGAGAGCCTGTTCCTTTTCGTTTCAGAAATTCTAAAGCTGTGCCATGGAAATATGAAGATATTGTGGTTAACGAAGAGTCTGGAAGTGTGGTTCCAAGGAAAGAGGTGGGAACTACTAGTGAAGAAGTAACTAATATAGCTGGGTCTGGAAAAATGACACGAAGTGGTCGAATTTATAATCCCCTCTTCAAAGGGAATGTGCCCAAAGAAACTGTTGCTACTGTGCCCGTCAAGGACAAGGAAAAGGAGGTGGTTACAAGTGATGAAGATGCCGAGTTTCTGAGGATCATCAAAAGAAGTGACAACAAAGTGGTGGATCAGCTTCACCATACTCCCTCTAAAATCTCAATCTTGTCTCTATTGCTGAATTCACCTACTCACCGAGCTGCCTTGCAAAAGATATTGTCCGAAGCCCATGTTGCTCAAGATATTACTGCCGGTCAGTTTGACAGTGTAATTGCAAATATCACTTGTTGCAATACCCTCAGCTTTAGCAAAGAAGAGCTGCCCAGAGAGGGTCAGAATCATAATATTGCTCTACATGTATCCGTGAAAAGAAGACACTTTGGCGAGAGTCCTCGTGGACACTGGCTCCTCTCTAAATGTTTTTCCAAAAAGGACCCTTGAAAAGTTGGCTTACAAAGGAGCTGAAGTGAAACCTACTTCCTTAATCGTCAAAGCTTTTGATGGCTCACGAAATCTGAGATGGGCGAAGTTAAGCTACCAATCTTAATTGGCCCGCATGTTTTCAACATTACATTCCAAGTCTTGGACATTAATCCTGCCTACAACTGCCTACTTGGAAGGCCATGGATCCATGGAGCTGGTGCTGTAACTTTAACATTACACCAAAAGATGAAGTTTGTAATTTATGAAAAGTTGGTTATCATACATAGGGAAGAGGACTTGACGGTCAGTAATTTGTCTTCCTTCCGCTATATAGAGGCTGATGAGGATGCTTTGGAAACTTCTTTCCAAGCTCTTAAAATAGCCAATGCTGTCATGTTGGACATTGAAGAGCCGGTGGTCCCGAGTAATCCATCTTTTGGTTCCTTCAAGAGTATGCAATCTTCCCTGAAAGAAGGTATTCCCACAGGCTGGGGCAAGGTCATTGAAGTTCAAGAAAGGAAGAAGTACCAAGGGTTAAGTTACAAACCAACTCGTGATGAGACAGCTGCTTCTACAACAATTTGACCAAAGACAGTCCAGGAAGTGTTTGTCAGCAAAGGATATCAGGTCAATGCCGTGATAGAAGACACAGAAGATGAGGACATCAGCCATTTGGTGTTTCAGTGTGACACTGCACTAGATAATTGGGAGGCTATTAAGATCCCTGTGTTGTTCCCTATGCCAGAGTAATATGTTTGTTTTTGTTGGTTGTTTTCAATTCCGTAGCCGTGCCCAAGGCTATCGGACTATTTTGTATGGGCCACCGCTTTCAACTTTTATTAATCAATGAAGATGTTTTGTTAAATTCTTTTGTTTTCATTCACTGTTTTTGCTTTTTAGGGAAAATGGCAGTCTTTTTCAAAACTACCAAAACTATTTCTTCTTGCATTTAATTTTGTGCATTTTAATAAAATAAGTCCCTCCACCATGCAGAATAATCCACAAACCTATTGTATTCGATGACCCTACTTTCGTTTTTGACTTTGACTCACCCATCTACCAAGCTGAAAATGAGGGAGAAGAAGATTATGAGGTCCCAGATGAGTTGGCAAAAATGTGTGAGTACGAGTACACAGCTCTTCAGCCACACGAAGAACAAGTTGACACCATCAATCTTGGTACCGATCAGAACAAGAAGAAAGTCAAGATCGGGGCAATGCTTGGGGCAGAAATCAGACAATGTTTGGTAAATCTTCTTGAAGAGTATATGGATGTGTTTGCATGGTCTTATCAGGACATGCCTGGTTTGGATACAGACATAGTAGTTCATAAACTACCACTCAAGCCTGAATGCCCGCCAGTGAAACAGAAACTCCGAAGAAGTAGACCTGACATGGATTTCAAGATCAGAGATGAGGTCAAGCGATAACTTGATGCATGATTTCTGGCAGTCTCAAAGTACCCTGAATGGGTGGCCAATATTGTGCCCATGATGAAAAGAATGGCAAAGTGCGAATGTGTGTGGATTATAGGGATCTTAACAAGGCAAGTCCAAATGACGATTTCCCTCTATCGCATATCGACACTCTCGTGGATAATATGGCCCATTTTGTAGTTTTCTCCTTTATGGATGGTTTCTTCAGTTACAACCAGATTAGAATGGATCCTGTCGACATGGACAAAACTACGTTCATCACTCTTTGAGGAACTTATTGCTACAAGGCCATGCCCTTTGGTTTGAAAACGCAGGGGTAACCTATCAGAGAGCTATGGTGACTCTTTTCCATGACATGATACATAAAAAGATTGAGGGGTATGTTGATGATATGAATGCTAAATCCCAGAGTGAGGAGGACCATTTGGATCACCTTCTGAAACTGTTCAAAAGACTCCGGAAATATCAATTGAAGTTGAACCCTGCCAAATGTACCTTCGGTGTTAGATCAAGAAAGTTGCTCGGTTTTATCGTTAGTCAACGAGGAATTGAGATAGACCCTGACAAAGTGCGAGCTATTCAAGACATGCCAGCCCCGCAAATTGAGTCTCAAGTAAGAGGTTTTCTTGGTCGTTTGAATTACATCTCCAGGTTTATCTCCAATATGACGCCCACTTGTGAGCCAATCTTCAAGCTGCTTCGCAAATACCAGACTATAGAGTGGAATTCCGACTGCCAGTAGGCCTTTGACAAAATCGAGAGTTACCTACAAGAACCAACAATCTTGGTCCCGCCTATTCCAGGGAGACCCTTCTTCATGTATATGTCTGTATTTGAAGGATCAATGGCTGTGTTTTGGGCCAACATGGTGAATTTGGGTGCAAACAACATGCCATTTACTACTTGAGCAAGAAGTTTACTGATTGCAAAGGTCGTTATTCACTGCTAGAAAATACTTGCTGTGCTTTATCATCGGCCGCCAGACGTTTGAGGCAATACCTGATATGTCATACTACTTTGTTGATCTCAAAAATGGACCCAATAAAGTATATCTTTGAAAAGCCTGCTCAAACAGGAAGAATTGCCCGTTGGCATATGCTCCTCTCAGAATATGATATTCAGTACGTCACTCAGAAGTCTATCAAGGGAAGTGTCTTATCAGATTACCTTGCAGATCAGCCTGTGGAAGACTATGAGCCCCTCAAGTTTGATTTCCCCGATGAAGACATTATGTTGATAAAAAGAGACTGTGAAGAGCCAGGCCCTAATGAAGGTCCTGAACCTGGTTCCCATTGGAAGATGATGTTTGATGGTTCTTCTAACTACAGTAGACATGGTGTGGGTGCTGTGTTGATGAACCCTGATGGTGGTTATACTCTGTTTACAGCCAGACTTTGTTTTGAGTGCACAAACAACATTGCTGAATATAAAGCGTGCATTCTAGGGTTGGAAGTAGCTATTGACCCCAGAATTAAGATTTTGGAAGTCAGTGGAGATTCTGCTCTGGTTATCTATCAAGTCAAAGCAGAATGGGAGACTAGAGACAAGAAGTTGATCCCGTACCGTGCTTATATTGTGGAGATGATCCAATACTTTGATGAGATCACTTTCTGTCACATTCCACGATTAGAAAACCACATAGCTGACGCTTTAGCCATGTTAGCTTCAATGTGGAAGGTCAGGTTTGTTAATGAGGTGCCACTAATCAGGATTGAGCGCAAGACTGAACTAGCCAACTGCCAGTTGATTAAAGAAGAGGTGGATGAGAAACCATGGTTTCATGACATCAGAAATTATCTGAAGAACCAAGAGTACCCTGCTAATGCTTTAACTCTTGATAAGAAAACTTTGAGAAGGTTGTCGTCCAAGTTTTTCCTCAGCAATGATGTAATATACAAAAGGAATCATGACATGGTTTTGCTAAGATGTGTTGACAAACGAGAAGCAGACCTGTTGATTCACGACATTCACAAAGGAGCATTTGGCACTCACGCCAATGGACATGCCATGGTTAAGAAGATCTTGAGGGCTGGATATTATTGGTTAACTATGGAGACTAATTGCATCCAATACGCCAGAAAATGCCACAAATGCCAAATTTATGCTGACAAGGTGCATGTACCTCCAATATTGCTGAATGTGTTGTCGTCACCTTGGTCGTTCTCTATGTGGGGCATTGACATGATTGGGGCAATTGAGCCAAAAGCTTCTAATGGTCATCGGTTCATCTTAGTGGCTATTGACTACTTCACAAAGTGGGTTGAGGCTGCCTCCTACACCAACGTAACCAAGCAAGTGGTTGCCCATTTTATCAAGAATCAAATTATCTGTCTTTATGGAATTCCAAACAGGATCATAACAGGTAATGGAACAAATTTGAACAACAAGACAATGAAGGAGTTATGTGATAGCTTCAAGATTGAACATCATAATTCCTCACCTTACCGTCCCAAGATGAATGGAGTTGTCGAAGCTGCTAACAAAAACATCAAAAAGATCCTGCAGAAAATGGTCAAGACTTATAAGGATTGGCATGAGATGTTACCATTTGCCTTGCACGGGTACAAAACTTCGGTTTGGACTTTGACAGGGGCAACTCCCTTTTCTTTGGTGTATGAGATGGATGTCGTTCTTCCCATTGAAGTAGAGATACCGTCTTTGAGAATTCTGATGGAGACCAAGCTTGAGGAAGCGGAATGGGTCCAAGAGAGATATGATCAGCTGAACCTCATCGATGAGAAACGATTGACTGCGATGTGTCATGGTCATTTGTATTAGAAGAGGATGAAAAAGGCATTTGATAAGAAGGTCCGTGTTCGTGAATTACAAGAAGGAGAACTCGTACTCAAAAAGATCTTGCCATCTCAAAGAGATGTACGTGGAAAATGGGCGCCTAATTATGAAGACCCATTTGTGGTAAAGGCAGTATTCTCAGGAGGTTCCCTAATTATTACAACGATGGATGTGAACAACTCTCACACCATGTAATTACTGATGCAGTACAAAAATATTACGCCTAAAAAGCCCGCTAAGTCGAAAAACAGAAATGGCGACTTAGGCAAAAAAAGGGTATCCCGGTGGGTCATAACCTATGAAGGAGACAAAGGCAAAAGTTAGGGATTAAATAAAAAAAAGAAAGAGCTCGCTAGGTTGAAAACCCGAAAGGGAGGCCTAGGAAAAAAAGAGCGTCCCGGTGGATTGAAAACCCGAAAGGGAGGTCCAGGGAAAAGTTAGGGACAAAAGGCATTTCACTATGTCAGAAGGGTTGTCACTAATACCAAGGTATTCAAGCATAATTTCAAGCTCATTCGCTCTCATCAGCATCGAGGTTTTGAAGGACTCTTAGTCATTAAGGATAGTAGTGGTCATTGAATACGATGTAACCTTTTTCCTATTGCCATTTCCTAATTGTAATGTTCCATGGAACTTTACCATTGGCGAGTTGCCATTCTAATAAAATCATATTTTCGACCATTCTTTGTTTGATATTTATCATTTCTCTATTATTTTCTTGTTATGCAAAACTTCATTTATTTATTAATAATGGTTTTGAAAACAGAAAATTTTGAGATAAAAATGAATCTTTTGAGAAAACACAATGAAAACGTAATCTACTTTGTCTTTTGGGACGATTTAGTAAAATCACAGGCTTCCCTAGTGGTTCTTGTTGCGACGAAAGCACTGTTAAACCATTCGGCGAGTAATTCCCCAATGAAACGAGATTAGCTAACAATGCCTTTTGGATTGGACACTTCAGTAATGACTGATTACCATGATACAAAGGATGTCTCCCTAGTATCTTCCACAGATGTTTGTTGAATATGGAAAATCTTCACCTCCTCAGATGGAAGAAAAACATTTCCTATTTGATCCATGAGCGGCTGTTCTCTTCAGATTCAGTGTGGCTCTTTGCAGTGGATATGTTATCCATTTTCCCTTTCCCCAACCTTTCGCCCCTTGTCATAGTCGTCTTTTGCATATCATTGAGCATTCACATCATACCATATCATGTGCATTTTAGCATTTGGTGTGTTTCTTGTGAGTCTTTACCTCCTTTACCCTAACCTGCTCAAGTTAAGTGTCCTTTTGAGTTCGTGGATCGTTATCCATGTTCTGCTTGCGTCTGGTTATCACCTGCGTGTGCCAAAATTTGATTATCACCCTTGTTCCCCAGGAAGCTTAGTCATCACTATGCAACCCCGGTGATGTTTCATTTGTTGTTTAAACTTTATCATCAAGCCAATCATTATTGATATTGAAAGTCCAGTATTTACTGGCATTGTTCCAAATATCGATCATCATCGGTATCGTGAAGTCCAATATTTACTGGCATTGTCTAAAAATCCAATCATTATTGGTATTGTGAAAGTCCAGTGTTTACTGGCATTGTCTAAGGATTTGTTTTTTGATACCCAAAGCCCATTCATTACTGGTGGTTGTTCAAATCCAATCATAATGGGTGAGACATAACTGTATGCCCTTGTTGTTCAAAAACCCAATCTTAATTGGTCAGTTTTAACTGTATGAATCTCTGCTCAAGATCCAATCATTATTGGTGTCCCAAGCCCAGTAATTATTGGCATTGTTTTTAATATCAATCATCATCAGTACTGTAAAAGTCCAGTTTTCACTGGCATGATTTTCATCCAATCATTATTGGTATACAAGTCCAGTGATTACTGGCATGATTTTCAAAGTCCAATCATTATTGGCATCTTGCTATCTATCCCCAACAGAGGTTTTGGTCATCACCAATATACCCGTAAAAGTCCAGTGTTCACTGGAATTTGTTGAAAGTCTGATCATTATCAGCATCCTAAGTCCAGTAATTACTGGCATGTTTCCTAAGTCCAATCATCATTGGCATTTTAAGATTGGTCATTACCAATATCCTTTGGGAGTCCTTGTGATTATCATCATTTGGCGCACGCAGAGTTTGTGTTTGTCTATGTCTTTTTTAGTTTTTCTTGAAGATCCCATTTGAACTCTTCAGTATAAGAAATCCCCATAAAATCTTTTTGTTTGGTGTCTGTCCTTTATTTCAAATTGATCCCCAGTGGGGATCGTGTCTTCTTTTTGGTTTCATCCCCAGTAAAGAGTTTGCCTCTTTTTGGCTGTCCACGATGTCGTCTGGTCATATCTGAACCTGTCATCTATCTCCATGGATCTTTCCCCAGTGGAGAACACCTCTCTGATTTCCATCTCCAGTAAGGATCTGTGGGTCTCCCCATATTTGATTTTCTTATCCCTAGTGTTTTCTTGGTCACTCCCCAGTGAGTCTCCTCTTTTGGTTGTTAACCTTCATCCCCAGTAAGTCTTATCTATGGATGTTTGACCTTTGTCCCTTTGGTGTCTTGTCTTGTCTGCATTTTTGCACCATCTTGTCATCATAGCATCATTTTAGAAGTCCATGGCATGTCAGCATTTGCATCTTTTGCCTGTCCTTAGCATATGCATTCCATCTAAGGGCAAAATTTTCGGTTTGCTATATTTAAATACCTTTCACCCTGATTTCACGAGGATTATCATCGCTCGCGCAATTCGGTAAATATATTTAAATAGGGGCAACTGCTATACCCCAAATTTCACCCCTTAGATGTCATGACATCTTGCACTTGCATTAGGAATCAAGCATCTATGCATTGTTAACTAACCATCATGCTTTGCTAGTTTGTTCTTCTATTTGAAAAGCTAGGATTTTGCACAAGAAAGAAGGCAAAGTCAATAAGCCAAGCTATCATATGCTTCAAGGTCTCCTAAGACACTTCTTGGCTTAATGTATCCATCCCAAGTGTTCACTAGGTGGTTAAAAATAGTATTTGAAGTCATCTGGTCAAGAAAGTCAACTAAAGCTCCAAAAGCTCAAATCTTTCGCCTTGAAGGCTAATCATGAAGTTTTCAAATCATGTCCCATGGTCTCATGTGATTGGATCAAGAGAAATCAAAGAGAAACCATAAGATCAAGAGTTGTGGAATTAGGGTTTTAACCTGAAGAATCACAAGGAATCTTGGTGTGGCTGTAAGACCCTAATTTTTACCCCTAAGATTTCGCTCATTTCATTTGCATATCATTACCACAAACAAGATCACGATCTTTGTTTCTCCTAAGCATCTGTATATTATTCTTACTTGTTTCTGTTTACTAACCTCTAACCAAAATACCAAAAAATTTGCTCTGTGTGTGTTGTGCAGGTTTGTAAAAAATAATAAAGGGATTTCAAGTCACATGCGGTTGTTTGTTCTTGATCCAGTTCAGATGGATGTTTGACCTCATCTTGGTCAAACTATCAAGTTCATCTGAGTTCAATGTTCAACTGTGTTCATATGTGGATTTATTTTCCTAGATAACTGGTTCAGACAAGTTCAAACAGATTCAAATGGCTGTCGTGGTTTGTTTAGTGGTTCAGGATTGGTTTCATCGGCTATGTTCAGTTTGTCAGAGGCTTGGGGAAAAAGTTAAGATTGGTTTTGGGCTAAAAAAAGACATGCTATCCATGATCCACTTCATAAACCATTTTTCATTCTAAACATTATCCACATTTTTAACCAATTTTTCTATATTCCACTTTTTGCTATCAAGACCATTTTTCAACTATCCATTCACTAAACCTTTTTTCTAACCCACTTTCTAAACCAATTACCAATCCATTTTTTCATAAATCCAATTTTCAAATCCATCTTTCAAATCTATACTTTAATTCCATTTTTTTAATCCATTTTTATTATATTTCCAATTATCCATTTCCATTTTTTCCCACAAATCCATTTCCAATATCCATTTTCTAAATATCCAATTATTCATATCCATCTCATTTCCATGACACATTTTTGACCATCCATCACCATAAAAAATCATTTGTTTTATTTTAGAAACCATTAGTCCATTACCAAAGATACAAATCCCAAAAGCCCACATATCTGTTATTGAGGCCCATGGTTTACAGGAAAATTTCAAAAAAAAAATGGAGCAAGTTTATCATAAGTCCATCACATTAATTACAGCAATTGCCAAGAGAATAAAATAAGAAAGTTCATGTTGCTCTACAAGCCACCACGCCACAAGCCAATCCATCCACTGCTTCAACGATCCAAGCCGTGCGAGCCATGTTATTCCAAGCTATTAAACAAGTTACAACAATCGACCCAACAAATAAAAAGTTCCAGCCATTCAATCCAAGCCGTCACGCACAAAGCTGCTTCTACCAATCTCAACCCCACACAAGTTTTGTCTCACATTTCTCACACATCCTAGCTGAACCAAATTACAAAGCCATCCAAGCTTCAAATAACATGAACTAAAAGCTGCTACCACTTTCCTAGTCATTTCCAAATAAATCCCAGCCGTTGCAATACACATAAGCTGCAGTGCCTTTTCAAAATAACAACACAAATTCAGCTTAAAAAATCATCACGCAAGTCACACAACACATGAGCCAACACAAGCTGCAGCTGATACATTTCAAAAACGACATCAGGCGAAGTGCAAAACGCAGCAATGTAAGCACGCAAATATCATGAAATGAAACATGTGAATACACAAGCATAAACAGTGTCATACCCTAATTTTTGACCATAAGATTTCACCATCTTTGTGCATCACTCGCATATTTGTATGATTTATCACTAACAGGTTTGTGCAGGTAGATTGATTTCAAGCATACTGATCCTCTCAGTTAAGATATACAGGACATGACCAATTGGTTCTAATTCAAAATGGTCTTAATGTTTCTATCTGATTTGGGGCCCTACTTTTAGAGTTTTTCTCATGGATTTCGTGACAGGATATCCTCAAAATCAAGATTGGGTTTTGGTTGTTTATGGTTCAAGGACATCTCAAGATCAAGTGCTAGGGTGTGGGCTTGATGCTTCAACACTGTTTCAACTAAGATTATTCTGTATTAGGTCACAGTGCAAAGGATGAGATTGTGGATTTATTAAGATTAAGGTGACAAAGTAGTGTGGTTTGGTAAGGCATCAAAGTTTGGTTCATAGCATTTTGAATTCAAATGATTCAGTTTGGTTGAATCAAAGTTGCTAAGATTAGAAGGTCCATTTGTAAGAATTCCTCAAAATTCAAATTCATGTGGAATACAAGTCATGAGTGATGGGATTCAAAAATTTTCAAACTATCATGAGAAATTAAACTTTGGAAAATTAAGATTGATGGCCAAACTTCAAGACTCACGTTGGATTCATAAGTGTTATTCATACAAGGCATAATACAAGTTGAAGGTTAAATTCAAGGTTCCTTGTCATAATTACAAATTCACATGACTTCAAGGCTTAATGCTCTTACAAAATTCAAGCTTTTATTTCAATATTTATGAATGTTCAAGCTTTCAAAATTTACAAGCTTAAGAGTTTATTTGTGCCTAATACAAATCAAAGCCTTTTGGTGCTTTCATGCTCTTTGAGGATCTCCAAAAGAAAGGTTTCCATTCATTTCCTATAGCACGTCTTGTCTTAGGCAAGTGAAAAGTATCCTGTAACAGAGCAGCTCTCGAGTATTACTATCAAAAAATCAAAAAAAATTTCAGTCAAAGAAAAAAATGAGAATGAAAAAGAGAACACCGTAATTGCTGTGTCCATTTCAAGCAAGGTCAACTTTGGGACCAAGAAACATCGAAACCAACTCAGATGCTGTCCAAAACAAGAAGATCTTAAACTTAATGTAAATTAAAGCAGAGTGACTTCCAAAACAGCATGAGATATTCATCATACAATCATGTATTCATTATGGAAATCACACGGGATCAAACATGAACGAATCAAAATTGGAAAATTTCATTAACATGTTTCAGCAGCATTCAAACATTTCCGAAATGAGCTCCGACACAATCAAACGTATTCGATTCAAAGAGGAAAGTTTAGAATTTCCCAAACATAATCAGACCTGTTGCACAAAAAGGAAATCGAAAACGTGTCGAGCCGAAAACGGAAACAAGACAACAACATTCATTCACGTATTCTTTCTGACCAAAACCGTTTTCAACACAATCCCACACATTGAATTTGAAATTGATTTTAGATGGCTTATAAAAGCAGAGGGATTCAAGAAAGAAAGACACCCAAGAAGAAGAACAACCACACACTGAGAAAGAGTCTCACATACACACTGCAGTAAAAAAAAGAAAAAAGAGAAACACAAACCTGAAGACATTCACACAGTGAAAAATCATCACCATACCAACACAAGTTTCGCATACACTCCCACCGGAACCAGTACAGCAGCAGTTCTCACGAATCACAGAACCACAAAAAAAAGAATACTCGAATCATTGCAGAAAAGAGTGAACGTCGCAGAAAAATTCTCACCTATCCTTCACACTCAAAGAAACCCATTCACACCAGTTCAGAGAGAAATACACATAAACACCAATTCGCGGTACAATATACACCAGACAGATTCACAACAAAAATCTCAGAAAAAAACCATACACAAACATGTGCAAGTAGCAACAGCGTATCATCATCAATTGAAGCACATACATGAGAAGCAGATCAAAAAAGAGGAAACGCACCGTCAAAATCGTCGACGTTGTCGAATCTGCTGCGCCAACCTCATTCGAAAGTATGTCATGATCCCTTATACTTTAATCTTTGAAAACCTGTCTTAACGCGAGTTTTTATGCTAGGGTTGTGATATTGGGATCGTTTGATTGTCGTATTTGCATGATTTGTGAATTTGAAACATAATCTTTGTGCGAGCAAGAGAGAGTTAGTGAGGTCTTTACCGTTCGCGAGGATGAGATGGAATAGGGAGGGTGAGGCGACGTGAAGAGAAATGGAGTGTGGAGAAGAGGAGTTTCGGGCCTGTTTATCTTTTCTGAGTGTATTTTAATTTGGGACTAGGTTATGGTTTTCTCCTTTTGTCATCAAACCGGGTCACGACCCGCACCAATTCTATGACCCGACCCCTCCTATTTTTTTTCTTTTTTATTTATTTTATATTTTATTTTATTCAGTGTTTTTTTACTTATTTATTTATCTATCTATTTTTAGTTTTAGCTTAATTTTAATTGATATCTTATTTTAATTACAAGTTTTAGTTTTTTTATTTCAATATATTTCAATTTAAGAATGTTTTGATTTAAGTCTACATTTGACTCTCTCATTTAGTTTACTTGTTAAAAAAAATTTTTGAAGAAAAATGTCAAAAAAATATTTGCTTTTCTCTCTTGATGTTTTGTTTATATTTTTTATTAAAAAATCCAAAAATATTTCTTGATTAGTTAAAAGAAAATTTCTACTCTTATTTCGATCTTATTCTGACTATTCTCTCACTCATCCGCACTCTATACATGTGTTCTTCCATGGACACTTAACCTTTGTCAACTTAACTTTAACTTTAGAGTCACCGCACTCCATGTAAGCATCTTGCCATGGATACTTATCTCCCCCTGGAACCTTGACCACAGTCAAGAGTTCCTCACCCTCTTTGAGGGGAACTACGGATACTCTGATTCCACTCCCGTCAGGATACGTAGGCACAAGATGCGATATCTTGGCGAGTATACTTAGATACTAACCCCTAGGTCTTTACCTTAGCAGATACCCTTAGCAAGCAAGCAATAAATAACATAAATAATAACAAGAGGTTCCTGTAGAGTACTACAGACGTTTAGGATGCTAATACCTTCCCTAGGCGTAACCAACCCCCGAACTTTAGATCTCTTAGGTTTTTTTTCGTTCTTTAAACCTTTCCTTTGGATAAAATAAAGACCGGTGGTGAATTTCAAAAATTGTGATTCAAGTTAATCTAATAGCTTGGTATCCGATTCTCACCGCGACAGAAATGACGACTTCACTGGGGATTTTTCGAGGGTTTCCCTTAACTTGTTTATATCTATGTTATTTATTTGCTTGTTTGCCTATATATCTTTATATCTGTATATATACATGTTCTGCTTGGGTTTTCTGTGTGCAGGGTTGCTACTTTGAGTTGTGAGGAGTCCTACACCCGGACTTGAGTGCAATTATGATAGGAGATGATATGGTCAAGGATACTTTGACGGAGTCGATTCCTGAAAAGTTGAATTGAGAAAATCATCGCTCAGTTTAGGTTCTTTTGAAATTAATGTTGTTTGAACGAGTCCATTTGTGAAAACAATATTAATTTCGACCAAGAACCAGTGAGACTGAGGATCGTAGTACCTTTAACCCCACTTGGCCTTTTAGAATGTAGTGCGGTGACTATGCGGGAGTCTATTTCCAAATAGTTGTCACGCGATACTACACTCGGACGAGATTCTCTTGAGAATATTATTGACTAACCGAGTAATTTGGGAAGTCGATAATATCCGAAAGATGGATTGTAGACTCCGGGAACTTTGTAGAACCCGTTCGGCAGGTACAAATAAATTCCTAGTACATACCCTGTGGTTGGTTTGTCACCCAGACTCCATGCTGTGATCTCGAACCTTTGATTCTACTATGTGTGATTTGCATCCTATCTAGCATTGCATTGCAAATCATTTGCATCTTTGCATGATTCATTGCATACATCCGTTGTCTAGCAACTCATTTCCAGCTGCCTCTATCTTCCAGTGTCATCTGTGAGTCGTCAAGCTGATTCCTCGACATCGATACCAGACTAGAGCTAACTACAGACGCATAATGGCGGAGCAAGAAGCACACAATGCTGAGATGCAAATGGAGATCGACGACCTTAAGTTAAGCATGGTAAAGCTCACTGAAATGCTCCAAGTTTTGATTGCTAGAGGAGAACCACCCCAAAGGACTGTCATTCAGGAAGTTTCAAATGCTGATCCTCAGCCTGTTCAGGTGCCACCTTCAACTTGGCCAGAGTTTGGTTTACCTCTCGACTATTCTCCACATCTTTCATCTACTGCTATGATTGGTCAGACTTCCAGACCAGTGTTTCAAGCTCCAGTTTTCTCCGAGCCTATACCTGTGGTTCATGCTGTTGCCCAAACTACTCGACCTCCTTTTGAAAACCCCCTCTATGAGTACAATGCTGCCAGTGTTCAGGGTGAAGACCATGAAGATTTTGAAGAATCCAAAGTTGTCCGTGAACATTTTCAGACCATAGACAAGAGACTCAAAGCCGTAGAGGGTACTGATTTCTTCAACATTGATGCAGAAAACATGTGCTTGGTTTCTGACCTTGTTATGCCTGCTAAGTTCAGGCTATCGATTTTGTGAAGTACAAAGGTGATTCTTGTCCAAGAGCTCATTTGGTCATGTATACCCGAAAGATGGATGCTCATGCCAAGAATCAGAAGTTGCTTATCCACTGTTTTCAAGATAGTCTGAGTGGAGCTTCTCTCAAATGGTATATGAATCTTGAATGGAACAACATTCACTATTTCCAGGATCTTATTAATGCCTTCATGAAGCAATACAAATATAACCTTGACATGGCTCCTGATCGTCGTCAGCTTCAAAACATGTCTCAAAAGGATAAAGAGTCTTTCAAGGAATATGCTCAGCGCTGGAGAGAGTTGGCTTCTCAAGTTGAACCTCTTTTGGCAGAGAAAGAATTAACTGGACTATTTATGGACACCTTGTCTCCATTCTACTGGGAGAAGATGATTGGTAGTGTTTCCTCCAATTTCACGGATTTGGTTACTATTGGTCAGAGACTCGAGGAAGGACTTAAGAATGGTAAAGTATCCAAAGTTGTTGAATCTTCTAATGGAGCAAAGAAATCATATGGGAACTTCCAGAAGAAGAGAGAAGATCAGACCAATACTGTTATGTTTGAGACCAGAAGGCCTCGTCCTCGACCACAGTATGCTGACCACCCTGATATTGTTGTTGTTACTCCTGTTGTTACTGCTCCACGACCAGCTCAAGCCCCTCAACGTTCGACTGTTGGACAGAACCAGTACCGTAATAGGAATAATTTTGATCCTATTCCAATGACATACACTGAACTTTATCCTGGGCTAGTTCAGAAAGGTTTGATTACTACAAGGCCTTTGCCTCCTCCTCCGAATCCTCTTCCAGCCAGTTAGAGGACCGATCTTCATTGTGAATACCATCAAGGTGGTGCAGGTCATAATTTGGAAGGTTGTTTTGCATTGAAGGCTAGAGTACAAGAGCTGATTAGAATGGGTATTCTCTCCTTTCGTGACACTAATCCAAATGTCAAGAACAATCCTTTGCCAGAGCACGCTAAGTGAAGCTTTAGTTGACTTCAGCAGACTTCAGTGTTTCAGACATGACAACTCACTCTTGTTTCTGACTAGTCACTAGACTTTTGTTTCTTGTTGTTTGCATTTTCCTTATCTCGTATTAGCTGTTTGCATTCGAGTTGTATTTGTACTTTCATAATTAATAAAATGAGCATTGTAACTTTTGGATTCAATTCATTTACTTTTGTTATTTACATCTTTACCCTTTATCTTAAAAAAAAACAAAAAAAAAAAACAACAAAAAAAAACAAAAAACAAAAAAAATTACCTCTTTTCCACTTTCTTTTTTTCGATTATGCAAATATTGGAGGGAGGATGATGAAAACATTATACTCATAATTGTTGTTGGTATGCTTTCAAATCAAAACTTTGCTGAAGATGTAAGGCATTGTTTCGACTCCCAAACACTGGAGAAATAAGGAAGATAACCACTCGTCAACCCCTTTGAGCCTTGAAGTAGGAGTTTATTTTCTTTACAAATAAAAACCCGCAATCTTAACCTGGGGCAGGGTAGTTCTCAGTTAAATTGATTGTGTATTCAAATACGAGAGCTTCGTGCAAGACACCTTTCACATAAAGGTTGCATTCTCAAACAACAAGCAGGTGTCGAAGATGTCTTTCAAATCGGAAGCCAATGATGGTTCACCGCAATCATCAAGCCAAGCAACTCTTCCAAATTATAAATGTTGTACAAGTTGTTCCCAAAGTGATAAATAAAGAGGAATCATCAAGAAGTCCTTACTCAAAAATGAGTCGAGTCCCTTTCAAGGCAAAAGCTAAGAAAGACGGGAAGCTCACGACCTTACCTTATGCAAAGAGAAATGAGAACAAGCTTGTATGACAATCAAAAGTTGTAAGGAAGTAGTGACTGCCATCTCAAGAATCCCTTAACTTCTGAACCATCATCACTGCCATCTGTACAATTCCTAACCCTTGGAAACTTGAGTGCATAATTTGAGTTAACTGAGTGTAGGACTGAAGTTCATCACGAAGATTGGGTGGGTACAAATAAACTTTGAGCCTTTATCCTTTGTTTCTTAAATCGTGAACCAGGCCACGTTATAACCCTCAAAAGACCTAATTGAAGCAAGGTTATTTTGAAAGCATACTACAACGAGGTTGCGTAAATTGACTCCTAAAGATCTTTGCAGATCATTTCTTTGGCATCACGCCTTTTTGCTTTATCTTTCACTTTTAAACGTCTTGAACCACCGTGTTTTGACCAGTGACCCTATTGTTTTACCTCTTTCCAAAAATGATTTTGATTTCAAAAGTTGCATGAACTTTGCATTTACCATGTTTGTATGAACACTTTTGTTTGCAATCTGGCTTCCGCTTAAGGAATTTTCAAACATTTGAGAAACTTGGTCAGTGATCCAATCAGGGGAAAGTTCTTTCCAGATCCTGTTGAGAATCAGTTCAAGGTTTGTTACAGCGCAAGTCCTTTTCAGAATTGGTTTATCCAGAAGATTTTTCAAGACTCAGACTGGGGCAAGCTTTCCAAGTGCACAATAATTCAGTCATTTTCAGCATCAATCCAAGCTGAAGCAATTATTAGTTCATATACAACAGTCAACTAATCTGGGGCATTTTACTTGAAGAATCCCCATGCAGTTTTCCATCCTTCCTACGTGGATCAGCAAATTGGTACAGTTTACAAGTGTGGTAAAGACTTTGTTCAGTAGCATCTCTAGTCCCAAAGCAGAGTGGCAGTGATCTCCATGTTGAGGAATCAGTCTTCCAGTCTTGTCTTCTCCACTAAAAGAGTCGAGTCATGTCTTCGACGTCTACATTGTATTTACATTTGCATTTGATCATATATCATCTGCATAATTCATATACATATGCATAGCAAGAGTGTCATCCTCATTTTGCGCTCATTTGCATTCTCCATAGGTCGTGTTGTTATTCACGTCTTACCTTGTGGTCAAAGTCCAACTCATTTGGCACTTATCAAACACATATTTTCGCGTATCCAATGCTTTCTTGGATATTTTCTAGTTCATAGTCGTTCACTGCTTTCCTGGACGTTGTGGTTTTCTTCACATCTAATGCCTTCTTGGATTTCATCTTTTGTCTCATTTGCGTCTGATGCCTTCTCGGATATTATGAGTCATACCTTTCATTCAAAGCTATTATTGGATGATTGGTTTTTTTACATTCAATGCCATTCTTGAATGTAGTCTTTGTTCACATTCATCTAAAGCCATTATTAGATATCGTGATTATACCTTTCATTCAAAGCCATTATTGGATGATTGGTTTCTTTGCATTCAATGCTATTCTTGAATGTAGTCTTTGTTCACAATCATCTAAAGTCATTATTAGATATTGTGATTACACCTTTCATTCAAAGCCATTATTGGATGACTGGTTTCTTTGTCCAATGTTTTCTTGGATCCCTACCATTGTTCACTTTGTCTAAAGCCATTATTAGATACTGTGTTTACACCTTTCATTCAAAGCCATTATTGGATGACTGGTTTCTTTGTGTCACATTCATCTAAAGCAATTATTAGATATTGGATGACTGGTTTCTTTGCATTCAATGCCATTCTTGAATGTAGTCTTTGTTCACATTCATCTAAAGCCATTATTAGATACTGTGATTGTACCTTTCATTCAAAGTCATTATTGGATGACTGATTACTTTATCTCACATTCATCTAAAGCCATTATTAGATATTGTGAGCTTACCTTTCATTCAAAGCCATTATTGGATGTTTGGTTTCTTTACCGTCTGTTGTTTTTCCGAATGTGTCCCTCTTTCTAATGTTCTTCCAGACCGAGTCTTTGTTCACAGTCATCTAAAGAAATTATTAGATATTGTGACTATACCTTTCATTCAAATCCATTATTGGATGACTGGTTTCTTTGCATTCAATTCCATTCTTTAATGTAGTCTTTGTTGACATTCATCTAAAGCTATTATTAGATATTGTGATTATACCTCTCATTCAAAGCCATTATTGGATGACTGGTTTCTTTACATTCAATGCCATTCTTGAATGTAGTCTTTGTTCACATTCATCTAAAGCTATTATTAGATATTGTGATTATACCTCTCATTCAAAGCCATTATTAGATGATTGGTTTCTTTGCATTCAATGCCATTCTTGAATGTAGTTCTGTGTTCACATTCATCTAAAGCCATTATTAGATACTGTGGTTATACCTTTCATTCAAAGCCATTATTGGATGTCCGGTTTCTCTACTTTGTTCACTTTGTCTAAAGCCATTATTAGATATTGTGGTTACACCTTTCGTTCAAAGCCATTATTGGATGTTTGGTTTCTTTACCTTGTTCACTTTCATCTGAAGCCATTATCAGATATTGTGAGTGTACCTTTCGTTCAAAGCCATTATTGGATGACTGGTTTCTTTGTGTCCGATGCCTTCTCGGATTACACTATTTGTCTCATTCTCATCTGTTGCCTTCTTAGATATTGTGAGTTTACCTTTCATCCAAAGCCATTATTAGATGTTTGGTGCCTTTTCTTCATCCAATTCCATTCTTGGATGATGTTCCCCAGATACTTTGCTTTGTTTCAATTCATTTCTGACACAACTGTGACATTTTTCCCCTATGGAACCATTCTCCATAGGATCCTTGTCTTTTCATATCATTTCATATCATATCATATACATTTGTGGCATCTTAGGGCCAAAAATTGTGCATGTTTGTATTTAAGTCCCTCCTATCTCGTCGAGACGAAGATTTCAATCTCCATATCTCCAGATAGAAGAAACTTAAATAGGGGCATCTATCATACCCTAATTTTTTACCATAAGATTTCACCATCTTTGTGTATCACTCGCATATTTGCATGATTTATCACTAACAGGTTTGTGCAGGTAGATTGATTTCAAGCATACTGATCCTCTCAGTTAAGATATACAGGACATGACCAATTGGTTCTAATTCAAAATGGTCTTAATGTTTCTATCTGATTTGGGGCCCTACTTTTAGAGTTTTTCTCATGGATTTCGTGACAGGATATCCTCAAAATCAAGATTGGGTTTTGGTTATTTATGGTTCAAGGACATCTCAAGATCAAGTGCTAGGGTGTGGGCTTGATGCTTCAACACTATTTCAACTAAGATTATTCTGAATTAGGTCACGGTGCAAAGGATGAGATTGTGGATTTATTAAGATTAAGGTGACAAAGTAGTGTGATTTGGTAAGGCATCAAAGTTTGGTTCATAGCATTTTGAATTCAAATTATTCAGTTTGGTTGAATCAAAGTTGCTAAGATTAGAAGGTCCATTTGTAAGAATTCCCCAAAATTCAAATTCATGTGGAATACAAGTCATGAGTGATGGGATTCAAAAATTTTCAAACTATCATGAGAAATTAAACTTTGGAAAATTAAGATTGATGGCCAAACTTCAAGACTCACGTTGGATTCATAAGTGTCATTCATACAAGGCATAATACAAGTTGAAGGTTAAATTCAAGGTTCCTTGTCATAATTACAAATTCACATGACTTCAAGGCTTAATGCTCTTACAAAATTCAAGCTTTTATTTCAATATTTATGAATGTTCAAACTTTCAAAATTTACAAGCTTAAGAGTTCATTTGTGCCTAATACAAATCAATGCCTTTTGGTGCTTTCATGCTCTTTGAGGATCTCCAAAAGAAAGGTTTCCATTCATTTCCTATAGCACGTGTTGTCTTAGGCAAGTGAAAAGTATCCTGTAACAGAGCAGCTCTCGAGTATTACTGTCAAAAAATCAGAAAACTTTTCAGTCAAAGAAAAAAATGAGAATGAAAAAGAGAACACCGTAATTGCTGTGCCCATTTCAAGCGAGGTCAACTTTGGGACCAAGAAACATCGAAACCAACTCAGATGCTGTCCAAAACAAAAATATCTTAAACTTAATGTAAGTTAGAGCAGAGTGACTTCCAAAACAGCATGAGATATTCATCATACAATCACGTTTTCATTATGGAAATCACACGGGATCAAACATGAACGAATCAAAATTGGAAAATTTCATTAACATGTTTCAGCAGCATTCAAACATTTCCGAAATGAGCTTCGACACAATCAAACGTATTCGATTCAAAGAGGAAAGTTCAGAATTTCTTAAACATAATCAGACCTGTTGCACAAAAAGGAAATCGAAAACGTGTTGAGCCGAAAACGGAAACAAGACAACAACATTCATTCACGTATTCTTTCTGACCAAAACCGTTTTCAACACAATCCCACACATTGAATTTGAAATTGATTTTAGATGGCTTATAAAAGCAGAGGGATTCAAGAAAGAAAGACACCCAAGAAGAAGAACAACCACACACTGAGAAAGAGTCTCACATACACACTGCAGTAAAAAAAAGAAAAAAGAGAAACACAAACCTGAAGACATTCACACAGTGAAAAATCATCACCATACCAACACAAGTTTCGCATACACTCCCACCGGAACCAGTACAGCAGCAGTTCTCACGAATCACAGAACCACAAAAAAAAGAATACTCGAATCATTGCAGAAAAGAGTGACGTCGCAGAAAAATTCTCGCCTATCCTTCACACTCAAAGAAACCCATTCACACCAGTTCAGAGAGAAATACACATACACACCAATTCGCGGTACAACATACACCAGACAGATTCACAGCAAAAATCTCAGAAATAAACCATACACAAACATGTGCAAGTAGCAACAGCGTATCATCATCAATTGAAGCACATACATGAGAAGCAGATCAAAAAAGGAGGAAACGCACCGTCAAAATCGTCGACATTGTCGAATCCACTGCGCCAACCTCATTCGAAGGTATGTCATGATCCCTTATACTTTAATCTTTGAAAACCTGTCTTAACGCGAGTTCATATGCTAGGGTTGTGATATTGGGATCGTTTGATTGTCGTATTTGCTTGATTTGTGAATTTGAAACATAATCTTTGTGCGAGCAAGAGAGAGTTAGTGAGGTCTTTACCGTTCGCGAGGATGAGATGGAATGGGGAGGGTGAGGCGATGTGAAGAGAAATGGAGTGTGGAGAAGAGGAGTTTCGGGTGAAGATGATGGAGAATGAAGCTCGTGATCCTGTTTATCTTTTCTGAGTGTATTTTAATTTGGGACTAGGTTATGGTTTTCTCCTTTTGCCATCAAACTGGGTCACGACCCGCACCAATTCTATAACCCGGCCCCTCCTATTTTTTTTCTTTTTTATTTATTTTATATTTTATTTTATTCAGTTTTTTTTTACTTATTTATTTATCTACCTATTTTTAGTTTTAGCTTAATTTTAATTGATATCTTATTTTAATTACAAGTTTTAGTTTTTTTATTTCAATATATTTCAATTTAAGAATGTTTTGATTTAAGTCTACATTTGACTCTTTCATTTAGTTTACTTGTTAAAAAAAATTTTTTGAAGAAAAATGTCAAAAAAAATATTTGCTTTTCTCTCTTGATGTTTTGTTTATATTTTTTATTAAAAAATCCAAAAATATTTCTTGATTAGTTAAAAGAAAATTTCTACTCTTATTTCGATCTTATTCTGACTATTCTCTCACTCATCCGCACTCTATACATGTGTTTTTCCATGGACACTTAACCTTTGTCAACTTAACTTTAACTTTAGAGTCACCGCACTCCATGTAAGCATCTTGCCATGGATACTTACCTCCCCCTGGAACCTTGACCACAGTCAAGAGTTCCTCACCCTCTTTGAGGGGAACTACGGATACTCTGATTCCACTCCCGTCAGGATACGTAGGCACAAGATGCGATATCTTGGCGAGTATACTTAGATACTAACCCCTAGGTCTTTACCTTAGCAGATACCCTTAGCAAGCAAGCAATAAATAACATAAATAATAACAAGAGGTTCCTGTAGAGTACTACAGACGTTTAGGATGCTAATACCTTCCCTAGGCGTAACCAACCCCCGAACTTTAGATCTCTTAGGTTTTTTTTCTTTCTTTAAACCTTTCCTTTGGATAAAATAAAGACCGGTGGTGAATTTCAAAAATTGTGATTCACGTTAATCCAATAGCTTGGTATCCGATTCTCACCGCGACAAACGGCAATTCGCAACTCACTCACCCTCGTTCTATAAATAAGAGCTTCCCCTCATTCCAAAATCAAGCTTTCCAAGCCATTGAATTGCTGCAGAAAAATCACCATAACCAAATAACCTCCAAACCTTCAATTTCAAAATTCTATAAACTTCAATCAGTTCAAAACCATTCAAGCACCTACTGAAAATTGATTCAACACCACATTACTACATCCACACAAATTCATCACTACACCAACACAAACTCAATTCCATGAACAACAACCACATCGCACAAATCCGCATTCATCAACAACAACACTATCAATTTTGGATTCAAAAGAAAGAAGAAGAAAGAATTTAAGTGTTTCTCACCTTGATTTTGAAGGTAATTGGAGTTTGATGACGAAACTTCGCGGTTTCAATTCGATCCACCGAAGCACTTTCATTCGAAATGGATGATGTATTTGGAATCTACGCATTATTCCGATCGTTTCTGTGCAATAAATTTTTGCCGCCGCTCCACCGTTGACGAACTCCGAGAATCCTCCTCCGCCGTGAACAGTTCGGCCGTGTGAGATTTCAAGAAGAAGAAGATAAATCTGTTTCTCTTTTTTTGATATTTTGGTTTTTTTAACATTTTTGTTTTCTTTTTTCTTGTTTTATATTTTAAAAGTCAAAAGGAGCTTGGGCATGGCCCGTTTTAATCACCACCACCACCATTTTCTAATTCACCCTCCTTTTCTTCTTTTTTTTTTATTTTTTTATTTCTATTATTTTCTTTTCAAAACTTTTTTTTACATATTTTCTTTTTAACATTTTTTATGTGAGATTTGGATTTAGAAATTTGTTTTAAAAATTTCTTGAAAAAAAGCCATAAAAAAAAATATCACGAGTTTTCATTTAATTCTTGATTTTATTTGCATTTTCATTTTTTGTTGGTTGTGTGGATCATAACATGTTAGATCCACTTTTCTCTTCATCTTATTTCTTTTTCTTTTTGATCGATGAAAGTCTAAAGGATCGTGAAATTCCTTCATTGAATTTCGATCAAGACTAGATCGCTACCATTTTTCTTTTCGTGCGGTATCGCTTTCGGAGTACGATTTACATATCGTTCATCTAGCATACATTAGCACATAGATCTATTGACAGGCCTCATTGTAGGGTAATTACTCCGTAAATTACTCGGCGATTGCTTTACATAGCGCAATATTTGTCCCGCATCAGAAACGATCAAGAATATTGATTATTTGTCTTTTGGTTCAAAACTTATGAAACTTGTTGTTAGGAGGCTTTGGTCTTATCAATTCTCTAATGAGTTCTCATTAATCTTGACCTAAGTGCAATTATTCAATTATTATTGATCACTAACTCTAACAACTAATCATTAACTTACTAACATTACTATTGTATTAATCATTTACAATTCCTTCTCGCTCCTTATCTCTTTTACTTTTATGCTTCATTTTATCATTTCATATCATGTTTATGCTTCCGCAATTTTTCACTTTGTCCGTTGGACATATGTTTATGCTTTCGCAATTTTTCCTTTGTCCGTTGGACACATGTTTATGCTTGTGCCTTTTTCTCTTTGTCCACTTGGACCAAAAACATTAATAAAGGCTAAAACCTCTAAAAAACTTGTTCTTCTAATCTTGGACTATGGTTACTATCCTTTGTAATGGACATGGAGTTTTGCACCTAGACCTTGGACTTCAATGCTATTCTTGAATCCTTGAACTTAGACCTTGGACATCCAATGCAATTCTTGGAACCTTGGACTTAGAACTTAGGACATTTCTCCCTTTGCTTTGGAATTATGGTTCAAAGACTTCGGAGCTTAGTTGTGTGGTTAGGCTATTCTTATCCTTAGCTTTTACTTTGTGCTTTAGGATAGTCACTTCTTCTCCACCCATTCTTCAATTTTCAAAACTCTCTCTCTTTTTCAAAACTTTCTTGATTTCAAACTATCACTTCTTTCATAAACAAACCTTGACTTTGTCAAGTGACTTTACTCTTTTCCTTTCATTTCTTAACAAATGCTAAACTACATAAGCATATTCACACCTTTTTTAAAAGACTTAAAAAACATCAAACTCATCACTCTCTTTTCGTGTCCTCGTGCACTTTTTTTCCTTTAACTTTTTCATAAGTTTAGACATGATTCATTTCTTTAAGCGGAATTATTCGCTTGGAAATGACGACTTGTCTTTACATTTAAAAATAACCAAAACAAACAAATTTCATTCTTTGTACCACGAACTACGGGGTTTTGATCCTACATTGCACGTCGTGGGTACGTAGGCATGAGACGACAAGTCTCTCCAAACACAAAAATCCTAAAAACAATTTCTCTTCTCATCTCCTCAATCACTTTTCAAGCAAATCTTTTCAGACCAAAAGCGGTAGAAATTTCAAAGGGCTCCTATAGAGTACTATAGACATTTTGGGTGCTAACACCTTCCCATTGCGTAACCAACCCCCCTTATCCAGTCTCTCTTCACTTGTTCTTGTTTTAGAGCTTGTGTAGGTTTTGTTCGCTCTTTTTCCTTTCCTTTTTGGATAAAATAAAAGTGCGGTGGCGACTCTTGCTTTTTGAGTTAAGTTAATCAATAGCTTACACTCACGATTTTGCCGCTACAGAAAAGTGGCGACTCTGCTGGGGAGTTACCTCCCTTGAGGGGTTTAGCCTACTTTGATTTATTTACTACTTTTTGTCTGATTTGCTTGTTACTTCTTTGTTCTGTTTTGGAGTTCCTATGTGTGCGAGATAGGTCATATACCCGGACTAGAGTGTACTTTGAGATAGGAGGATGGTATAGTCAAGGGAACTTTGAGGGAGTCGAATCCTGAAAAAGAAGAAATTGAGAATCCATCCACTCGGTGGTTGCCTCTTTGGAATTACTGATGTCGATCGAGCAATCGTGAAGGCATTACTTTTTCCATAGAAGCTTATAACACTGAGGACCGTAGTAACCTTAACCTATCTTAGCCTTTTTAGGATCATGGCGCGGAAGCTATGAAGATGCAAATCTGACTTAGCTGTCACGCGATGCCACACTCAGGTTAGATTCTCTTGAAGATAACTACCAACCTCCGAGCAAATCGGTGCACTGGTGTGTCTGATAGTGAATTGTGGACCCTGGGCACTCTGTTAGAACCGCTATTTTCTGCAGGTACAATTAAGACAAACCTTAGCACATACCCATTATGGGATTGGTTCTTAACCTTGGCTTCATGCCCGTGACTCGAACCTTTGAACCTGTGTGCTTTGAGTGATCTTGTTTATGGTTGTTGCATCCATGCACTCTTGTATCCATGAGCATACATATGCATTCTTCCTAGTTGTCTTAGAAACTCATTTCAACTGTCTCCTTCTTCAGTTATCCATTCATCGTCAAGCTGTTTCCTCAACACAACTACGGAACTAGAGCTGCTGTCAAATTGAGAATGGAAAATCAAGAACAACACAACGCCAAAGTTAGAATGGAAATTGATTAGTTGAAGGCCGGTATGACCAAGCTCACAGAAATGCTACAAGTTCAGATTGCTAGAGGTGAACCACCTCAGAGGACTGTGTTGTTGAAGCTTCAACTGGTGCTGTTGATCCTCCACCGACTCAGCAACCAGCTTCTACTTGGCCAGAATTTGGGTTACCTCCGAATTACTCGCCATCCTTTGCAACTACTCATGTGTTTGTCTCGCCAGTATCTTCAGCTCCATTGTTCACTGAACCTCAGCCTATTGTGCATTATGTTGCTCAAGCTATTCCTGAGAATCCTTTCATGTACCATGCTGCTGGTCCACAATCTGAAAGTAAGGGAGAACCTGGATACATTGAAGAAGTCAGAGAGCAATGGCAAACTTTAGACAAAAGGATAAGGGCCGTGGAAGGAAGTGATGTCTTTAGTGCTGCTGCAATGGACATGTGCTTGGTTTCCGACTTGGTTATTCCTCCAAAATTCAAGACTCCTGATTTTGAGAAATACAAGGGGCGCATGTGTCCCAGAACCCACTTGGTGATGTATTGCCGCAAGATGGCTGCTCATGCCAAAAATGACAAACTGCTCATTCACTGTTTCCAAGACAGCTTGAGTGGGGCTTCAATGAAATGGTATATGGGACTTGAGAAGAACTGTATCCAAAGCTGGATGAACTTGTCTGATGCTTTCTTGAAGCAATATAAGTACAATCTGGACATGGCACCTGACCGCCGTCAATTATAGAACATGTCTCAGAAAGAAACAGAATCCTTTAAGGAGTACGCTTAGCGCTGGAGAGAGCTAGCTGCTCAAGTGGAGCCACCCTTGGCTGAAAAAGAATTGACTGGTCTGTTCATGGACACTCTTCAGCCACTCTTTTGGGAAAAGATGATAGGCAGTGTATCATCTGGTTTTGCTGACCTAGTCACTATCGAAGAAAGACTAGAAGAGGGTATCAAGAAAGGAAGGATTGCTAATGCTGAAGCCTTTAGTGGTGCTAAAAAGTATGCTGGGAATTTTCAAAAGAAAAAGGATGGTGATACCCATGCTGTTTCAGTTGAAAAGAAACCTCATCACAGACAACAATATGTAGCTGCAGTTGCTCCTATTATTAATGCTCAAAACATTCAAGCTCCTCGTCAGGCTGTTAGACAGAATCAGAATCGCAATAGGGTTAACTTTGATCCTATCCCGATGTCTTACACTGAGCTGTATCCAGATCTTGTGAAGAAAGGTTTGATTACAACAAGGACTCTACCTTCTCCTCCAAATCCTCTCTCAGCCTGCTATAGGGCTGATCTTCACTGTGAGTTCCATCGAGGTGGGGCAGGCCATAACTTGGAAGGTTGCTATGCATTGAAAGCTAGAGTATAAGAATTGGTGAACTCAAAGATTCTGACTTTTCTTGATGATAATCCCAATGTTGTCAACAATCCTTTGCTAGAGCATGCCAAGTGAAGTTTGAGTCAGCTCAGAAGGATAATCTCCTAAAGCCAGTGTTTCAGACAGGACAGCTCATCCTTGTTGCTGATTAGTCAGTAGGTCTTGTTTCTTTCTGTTTGCATTTTCCTTTGATTGTATTGCTTGTTTGCTTTTGAAATTTATTTGTACTTTCATGGTAATTTTAATGAAATGAGCATTGCAATGTTTTGATTCAAATTCATTTATATCCACTGTGTGCATCTTTATGCTTTCTTTTTCACAAAACAAAAAATATATCTCCTATTCACTTTCTTTATCAAGCTTTTGTTTATGCAAAGATTGGAGGGAGGATGATGAAAACGAAATACCTAAAATTGCTACTGTATGCTTTCAATTTGAAACTTGGCTGAGGATGTACATGCATTGTTTCAACTCCCAAACACTGGAGAAATAAGGACGTTAATCCCTTGTCAACCCCTTCGAGCCTAGAAGTTAGAGTTTCTTTCTATACGAAAAAACCCGTAATTTTAACCTGGGGATGGGTAGTTCTCAGTTAATTTGACTGTGCATCCAAAACACTTTCCAATAAAGGTTGCAATCACAAGCTTTCCTTCGCACACATCAAGAAGTGTCGAGGATGTTTTTCAAATCAAAAGCCAATGATGGCTCACCATAATCATTAAGCTAGGCAGTCACTATCTTTAAAAAAAAAGGAATAAAAAAAAATCAAAAGAAAAGCCCGCTAAGTCAAAACCTATGAAGGAGACTTAGGCAAAAATTGGGGCATCCCGCTGACTGTAAACTCAAATGACACAGTTCAGGCAAAAGTTAGGGATAGCAAAAGAAAAATTAAGAGGTTACCAAAATCCTCAAAGACAAAACAAGTTGACTAAGGTCCTCATCAAAAACAACAAAATGTTGTAAGAAAGAGTGACTGCCATTTCAAAAATCCCTTGGTCCTTGAGCCATCATCGTAACAGTGTTGCAATTCCAAAATCTCCTGGAACCTAAATGCATAGTTTGAATTAACTGAGCATAGGACTGGAGATCATCATGAAGAATGGGTTGGGTATAATTAAACTTTGAGCATATATCCTTTGTTTCAAAAAACCGTGAACTAGACCACGATACAACCTTCAAAAGACCTAATTGAAGCCAGGTTTCTTTTGAAAGCATACTACAGGAAGGTTGCGTAAACTGACTCCTATGTTTGTTGCCAATCATTCGCCTTGATGTCTTACCTTTGCTTTCTCTTTCACTTTGCATGTCTAAATCACCGTGTTTTGACAAGTGATTCATTTTGCTTTACATCAATAATATCATTCCAAAAATGATTTTTGATTTCAAAATTGCATTGAGCTTTGCATTAAAATTACCATGTTTGTTTGAATGTTCCTATTTGCAGGCAAACTTTCCTCATCAAGAATTTTCAAACAGTTGAGAAACTTGGTTAGTGGTCCTATCAGGGGCACATTACCTCCAGAGCTTGTTGTGAATCAATTCAAGATTTGTTGCTCAGTGCAAGTTATTCTGATATTGGTTAACCAGAAGATCTCTTTCAAGATTCATACTAAGTTTAGCCTTCTCAACAGTCATTTCAAGAACTGAAGCCATGATCAGTTCATTCTTCCCCTACAGCTGTCTAATTGAAGCTATGATCAGTTTATCCTCATCAGTCAATCACTCTGGGGCAGTCTTCTTCAAGAATCCTCAAGATGTCTTTCCTCAAAAGACTATCAGCCTGATACAATTCATAAGTGTGACAGAGATGTGTTCAACATCTTCTCTCCAAGCAGAGTGGGCAGTGTTCCCTGTGTTGAGGAATCAGAGCCCCTTTCTTCCCTCACAAAAGAGCCTATCTCAGTTGTCTCTATTATATGCATTGCATGCATAAATAATTCATGTATCATACATAGAAATATTTTCATAGCTCGAAGCGTGCTTCTTGCTCATATGCATTTTTCCGAGGTCCTGTTGCTTTCAACATCTTACCTTGTGATCAAAGTCCAACTTACTTGGCACCTACCAAAACTTTTACCCACCTTTTCATTCAGTGCCATTCCTGAATGTTGTCGTTTCCCTGTACATCTTGTCCTGTTGTTAGATGTTTGTCTTCTTTCATTCCAGCGCTATTCCTGGATCTTTATTTTCTTTCATTCCAGTGCTATTCCTGGATCTTTGTACTCTTTCGCTCCAGTGCCATTCCTGGACGCCTGTCTCTTTTGATTTCCAGTGCCATTCCTGGATATCTTGTTCCTCTTGTTCCTCTCAGTGCCATTCCTGAAAGTTTTATCTGTTCATTCAGTGCCATTCCTGAATGAAGTGATTCTCCTTCACATTCAATGTCATTCCTGGATGTCTTTCTCATTACCATTCAGTGCCATTCCTGGATGTAGTGATTTACCTTTACCTTTCAGTGCCATTCCTGAAAGTCTCTGCTCACTTTATTCACTGCCAGTCTTGGATATCATTAACTCTTTTTTATCCAATGCCATTCTTAGATACTTCTGATATATTTTCCAGAAGTTTTCTCACTTCATCCAATGCCATTCTTGGATGTTGTGATTCCTTTTGTCCAAATGCCATTCTTGGACACCTTTTCCCTAGCCAAGTCCAATGCTATTCTTGGATATCTCTGATGTTTTACCTTGCCATCCAATGCCATTCTTGGATGTCCCCAGTGAAGTTTTCAAATGGAAGTTTGTTTCTATCCAATGCTATTCTTGGATGACTCTGATGTTTGTTGTTGCCTCATTCAATGCCATTCTTGAATGTTGCAGTGCCTTTATCCAATGCCATTCTTGGATATCTTATCCCCAATAGAGTGTTTTTCACCTCCATCCAATGTTATTCTTGGATGACGTTGTTTATTTTTACCGGAAACTTTCTTGTTGTTGTCCAATGCTATTCTTGGACATCTTTTGACATACTTGTCTCGTTTGTAGTTTCCATCCAATGCTATTCTTGGATGTCACTACTCGTCTTCCAGGGTCTTGTCCCTCTGTTTCCAACTATTGGTGGATACTTTTTGTCACCTTGACAGATCTCCAGAAATAGCTTGTGTTCCCCGGCGTGTCTTTTCGCGTCTTCCCACTCAATTTACCGTATCTCTTGTTTCAAGTTTCCCCGCAGTCTCTCTCATCCTTTGCATTCATATCATCTTGTGACATATTATGGCTAAAAATTTGGTTTTCTGTATTTAAGTATCTTCAATCTTGTCGAGACGAGGTTTTCAACCTTCATATCTCCTGATAGAAGAAACTTAAATAGGGGCAGCTGTAAGACCCTAATTTTTACCCCTAAGATTTCGCTCATTTCATTTGCATATCATTACCACAAATAAGATCACGATCTTTGTTTCTCCTGAGCATTTGCATATTATTCTTACTTGTTTCTGTTTACTAACTGTCGCTCCCGGGATTTTCATCCATGTACAAACGCGAAAGTGGCGCGGAAGAAAGAAAGAAGAGTCGCCAGGCAGGCATTTTTATCCCAAAGAAAGGGAAAGGTAATGCTGCACAAACCCGGGAGAAAGGAAAGAACGAGGTCTAGAGAACCAAAGAGAAAGGGTAAGGGAGCCGGTTATGTGAAGGGAAGGTTATCGCACCCCTTCACGTCCGTTGTACTCAACGGGATCCACGCTTGAAATACTGCTCAAAGGGTGATAGAAAAGATACTGGAAAAGGAATGGAAAGAGAACGAGAAACAAATGTAGGGAAAATAAAAGAAGTGCTTGAATGGGCCCTACCCCACTGCCTACGTATCTCATTGGGAACATGAGAATCAGAGCGACGTAGTCCCCTTAACAAGGGTTGCTTTGTTTGTGTTTTTTAGTGGAAACGTCAGAGTGTGCGTCCCAGCAGTTAGGTGTTGCAGCTCGCTGTATGGAGACTTAGGCGTTACCTGTTTGCGGTAGAACGGACATGACGAGTCCTTAAGGAATAAAATGAAGGAGATGAGAAGATAATTTGTTTGTTTGCTTTTGTCTTTTAAAGAGAAGTGTTTTGATTATTTGTGTGTTTACAACGAATATTGTATTTAAGTCTTTCACGTAGGATCGAATGCATCGCATATCGACCCAAGACGGGACGTATGCTAAACATTCTAAGAAAGTGAGAGAAGACCCCTCACTATCTTATTCTCACATGAAAGGCTCAAATACAATATATGTTATGCCTTTATTAAGTGTTTTTGCTTTTTATTTTGAGATGAGAAGAAGAGAGACTCAAAGGTTAAGAAAGGTAAAGTCTAATGAGGGAGATTAGGACTCAAACCCTAAAGTTATCATACATGGATGTTCCTACTGGTTAAGTGTGGTTTAGAAACTTAACTCTAAAAGAAAAGAGAAGAAGAATGAATTCTAACTTACTTCCAAGATGGAAGTTAAGTTAAGAACTCAAAGGGAATGGAAGAGATTGAACAAAGAAAGCATTGAAATTCTTTGCACAAACATAAAAGAGAGAACATTAAAAGATGAGGGAAGAAAGTTGCATGTGGGAGCATACCCACACACATGACTTACCATTAGCCCCTACAAGCAAAGGTTAGTTCAATAGTGCCATAAGAAAGCATAAGTAAAAGAAAGAAAACAATTAAGCATCAAAGTACTTATGAAATGAAATTAAGCATCAAACAAAGCTAAAACCTAAAAGGAAAGAATTCTAAGTACTAAATGACTTCTAAAGTCAGTAGCTATGTCTAAAGGTGTTCAATTATGGTTATAGTACCTAAGAGAATCAAACTATGTACAAACAATGTCTTAAACATCCAAGGAAAGCACTATGAAAGAAGTTGATGAAAGATGAACAAGGATGCAAAGTGAACATGCATTTATGCTTAAAGAAATGTCAAAGTCAGAAGCATACATCATATTATAATGCATATGGATGTATATGAACAATCATGCAAGTATGGATGATGTTAGTTTGTTGGATTGGCTGGAATTTTGGTAAAACAAAGGTTGTTCAATGTTTGATGTCAAGGTGGTGACGTCACAACATTGAGTCTTAACACTGGGCTGTGTTAAGAGTGAAGTTTGGATGTCTGATGTCACATACGATGTTGTAACATTAGATCTGCAGAATTAATAACATCAGGTTTTGTGATGTTGTTAGGGTTTGCGTGTTAGCTGGAATTGTGGAGAGCAGGTAGTCTCATTGGATGCGAATATCTTGGGATAGATATTCTCTGTTGCATAGTGATTTGATGCAGATTTGTAGGAGATTTAAAAGGTTGAAGATTTGAAAAGATTTTAGGAGAAAATCTATTTTGAAGATTCAATTTTAAATAACAAATCAGGTCAGATATTGTAGCAGGTCCAAGTCCAATTCAAAGAGCTATATAAAGCGCACCAGTACTGAAGAAAAAGTAACGAAGAAAGTGAGCTAAAAACTGAGTGTCGTTTGTGTCTTCGTGTATGATTTGTAAGCCATTCGCGTGTGAATTGGTATTGTTGTTTTGAGTTGTTCTTGATCAAAGCTGTGAAGCAGAATCAAGTAGTGTTATTCAAAGTGTGTGATCTTTGAATTATATCACTGAAGTGTTTTAGGGATTGAGTAGTGTTCTCATATCTAAGTGGGTTCTTAGGTAGAAAGTCACTAGTAGGAATTAAGATTAGGAGATTGTCAACTGAATTGTTGAGTCTGTAATTTAATTCTACAAGTAGTGAATTTCATCCCTGGCTTGGTAGCCCCCAGACTTAGGTAGTTAGACCGAACTGGGTGAACAATTCATTGTGTTGATTTATTTCTATTTTTGTATTGTCCATTGTGTCGCTCCCGGGATTTTCATCCAAGTACAAACGCGAAAGTGGCACCGAAACAGAGTCGCCAGCAATGTGTATTTATCCCAAGAGAGGGAAAGGAAACACCGCATAAACCTGAAGGAAAGGATAGAGCATGGTCTTACGACCAAGAGAACTGGGTTCGGGAGTCGGTTACGCACGGGGAAGGTATTAGCACCCCCACGCGTCCATCGTACCCGATGGGATCCACACTTGCTGTTTCGATCAAAGGGTGTAAAGAAAGGATACTGGAAAAGGAACTGAAAGAAAGAAAGGAGAAAGAAAAGAAAAGGAACGGGAAACAAATGTAGGGAAAATAAAAGAAGTGCTCGCATGGGCCCTACCCCACTGCCTACGTATCTCATCGGGAACATGAGAATCAGAGCAACGTAGTTCCCCTCACTAGGGAAAGTTGCTTGTGTTTTTTAGAGAACGGCTTACGTTCTGGCTCAGGTGTTGCAGGCTCGCTGGTCCGAGTGCGTTACCATCTTGCAAGAGAACGAGTAGAAGCGCGTTCGTACGCTAAGAGTGAATGAGGTGAGAAAAGAATTCCCGAACGAAAGACGTTATTGTTTGTTTTTGTCTTTTAGAAGTTTTTTCATTTGTTTGCATATGACAGTGTATTTGGATCTTAGTCATTGGAATGTGTACATTCTCACATTCCAAGATGGAATGGGTAGGAAAGCACACTAAGAGTGAAGAAGACCCCCACCCTTAGTTCCAATTGTCAAGGTTCAAACACACTAGCATACTTGTGTTTATTAAGTGTTTTTGTTAATTAAGAAATGAAGAAGTGTTTTTTATTTGTACCTTCAACAAGTATTGCATTTAAGTCCCTCATACAAGATCAAATGTATAACACATTGACCCAAGATGGGCTATATGCTATACATTCTAAGATTATAAGAGAAGACCCCTTATAACCTTTTCTTTATATGAAAGGCCTAAATGCAATAAATGCCTACCTTTATTAGATATTTTGAATTTTCTTTGAGATGAGAAAAGAGACTCAAGAGAGGATAAAGGTAAAAATCTATATGGACTAAGACTCAATCCTAATGGATTAGTTAAGGGAGTGATCCTAAGGTTTGTGAGGTTTCAACCTAAAGTCTAAAGAAAGAAAGAATTAAACAATTCACTTCTAAAGTAGAAGATGAATTGTAATTCAAAAAGGGAAAGTAATGAGTTATTAAAAGAAAGCACATAAGTGCTTAACAAAACATAAAATGGAATTGTAAAGGAGAAAGGATAGAAGTTGAATGTGGATTCCTTATCCACATTCAATTGAAACTTACCAAAGCCCCTACATGGTTAGTAAACATGTATAAGAAGTATAAGAAGTAAAAGAACATGTAATGCATCATAAAACTCAAAAGAATTACATGAAAAACCAAATCCTAGAGCCACAACCAGAATGTACATCATATGGAAACAAATGGTTATTATCAATCAAACTCAAGTGGATAGGCAACAAACATCCTCCATGACATTAGAACATGATATCATAAGAAAAGGGAGAATGAAAGATGAAAGAGAAAAGAAGAAATGTGCATAAATGGAACATGTAATCCATGGATCAGAATTGAAATGAAATGAAAAATGATTCACAAACCTCTCACAAGTATTCATGAAGCACATCAAGACATTTAAGAAGTGATAGAAGAAGTAGAATTGAAATGGAAGTTCAAAAGAAAACACAAGTACAAACACCACATGTTAAAGGTGCACAAGGTTTAAATGAAAGTCAACATGCAAGGATGACATATAATATGTACCAATGACCTATAATGTCAAGTGAATGGTTCACCAAATATGCAAATGATCATGCCATTATGTACAAAAGAAAACATGTAAACATGCACAAAAGATTACAATGATATGACATGTTATAATGCTTTAAATGAAATGCATCAAGCAAAAATCAAATGGCCTCATGAAAATTATGAAAACATGGTATTGGAGTTCACTAATCATAGATGAATCACATATCAAAGTAGCATGCAAGAAACCAAGGTAAAATGATGTCAAACAATGCACTTAGGTCACATAGACATATCATACAAAGTAGCACAAAAGTGAACACCACACATGCCATAAAACTGACCTAAAAAATCAAATAAAAATCACTTAACATACCTCAAGATGATAATGACTCAATGCAAAAAGAAGAGCATCAAAACAATTTTTAATGATCAAGAACAAAATTAAACAAGATCATGTACCATATTAAGAATGCACATCAAAGAAATTCAAAGAAAAATATAGAACAGGGGTAAAAAGGTCATAAAATCAGAAAATAAAATCATCAAAAATTTCATAAATGTTTTAATGATACTCATGAATTTTTGTGGAATTTTATGATGCTATTTGATATTTTTAAAAATTAAAAAGTAAACGTGTATAAAAAATAGAAAAATAAAATGAAATGCAAAGGGAAGGGGAGGTGTGAACATAACAATTATGCAGTTCAAATTAATTGGGCTTGAAAACATGGGGGTGTGGGTAGCAATCTGATTAGGTCCAAGTCTGCGCAATACACACTAACTATCATGCTCACTCAGTCAACAAAAAAGTCAATCAATTCACACCATTGGATTAAGTCTGGTCAACGTAAGAGTCAAAGTAACCAAAATCAAAGAACATGCGTGCAGGTCCACACTCCCTACCATGTACCACACCACACCACGTTTAAAAATAAAATCAGAAGAACCACGTGAGAGGCACATGTATTTTAATGTGCTGGCGTGTTTTCGTGCGTTGGATCAACAACATCATACGGCTGACATTCATTCTGGCAAGAAACCCTAAAATAATGACCACCGGCCGGAGAGGGACCTCCGGTCACCTTCTCCGGTCAATCACCACCGTCTGCAACTTTCAAACCTCACCAAAATGCACAAAATGTATACCAATCGAAAGCTAAGCTTATGTACATCATGAATATGCTCATAAAAATCACAAAACACACACACATAGCAAGAACAGAGGAAATCAAATCATGCCCTAGGTTTTTGAAACTATGCCTCTAAGAGGCCTATCAACTAGCCGGATTCAACATAGCTTCTAAGAAGCTCAAAACAATAGAAAACAAGTGAAATTTCAGAAAAACGAAGGTTGGAGAAGAAACCTGAATTTGAAGTTCTTCAAAGTAACAGAAGACCAGAGATGATCCTCCTATGCTCTTGAGTGGAACAAAATAAATGCCACTGAACTTGAGATCTTGAAGAAAACCACAACGAAAACTCAACTGAACTAAGCTGCCATTGATGAACTGAACTTCTTCTCTTTTGTTCTTGATCAGAAGTGAAACCTTGATGAGGATGAAGATGAAATATGAATGGAAGATGGTGAAAATCGTGTGAAATCAGAGAGAGAGTAGAGAGAATGTGAGGGAGAATTTGAAGTGTTTTGAAGTGAAAAATGAGAGAAATGAAGCTGAATGAAAATGTGAAGTGAGATTTTGTTTTATAGTAGGCTTTAACCACGGTTAAACTGAGTGAGGTTAACTGAGTTAAAGTGGTTATGCTGAGTCCACCCTAACTAACTGAGCCAAGTTAGTTAGGGCGAGTTATCCATGGCTGTGATATGGTGAGGTTAAGCTTATGACAGTTGTGGTGAGGATGAGAGTGAAGCTGGGATGATGAGGTTATGTTATGCAGCATGTCATGGCATTGCTTATGGTACAAGTTTCTCCTTTGAAAACCTTCCTTCACAATGTATGATGGCTGATATGCATAAGTATGGTCATAAGGATGTTTGTTCAAATGAGGAAATAAAGTACATGAAGTGTTTGTGGGATGACTGAACCAAATCGTGTACACAGCCTACTAACATCATTTACTGCATCAGTGATAATTATGGTACTTTGCCAATGAAATTCTCCCTACTTAATGGATGATTTGATGAGTTCTTGGGGTCATTGGAGAGAGGACACATAGTAGAACATGTTTGGTATGAAAAATGAATTGAAATGAGGCTTGAAATAAGTTGCAAAATGACTTATAACATCCACATTTGGAACTGATAGAAGGTCGTGGCAACTAGTTGGTTGACAAGGCATCTTGGCACCTGGATTTTCAGCATGATTACCATGACTTGAGGCCACTATTTCTCCATCATAACTTGATCAGATGAAATTTTGCCCAACATGAACATTGAAGAGGGCATTGCAAGGAACAATATTGATGTTGACAAGTTTTTCATTTGAGGCCTTTAACCATGAGAAAAATAGGCGAATATATGGCACACCAATTGTTTGTTAAAATGACTGCGCGCGTGCCCTGAAAATCTTGGTCATGACCTAGTTTTGAACCTACTTTGCTCAAACTTTGATCAATCATATCTCACTCAATTTTTATCCAATGGAGATGTTCCACACATGGATTTGAAGCTTAAAACAAGATCTTTTGTTGTGGCCGAGTGGAATTTTCATTTGGTGCTTCAATTTTAAATGGCCTTGGTTCAAACTCTGATGCAAAATGGCCAACACTTGCTATTTTTAGTAACCCTTCCTCTTCCAAAAATGGCAACTTTCCACCTCTTGATTTTTTCATGATTCCTTTGGAGTTTCTTGACCAAATTTTGTACATTGGACATATGTAACATGAATTTCATGATTTTGGGCTCAAAAAGTCAAGAGTTGACTTTTTCCTCTGATTATTTGACTTGGCCCCAAATTTCCTAATTTTTGATCTTTCTTCCAATTGAACCACCTCCAAAACCAATTGAGGGGCAATTCTCCATACACATACACTTAAGGACATGTAGAATACCATGATATTAAGTTTTGTCCAAAAAATCAAAGATAACCTGATTTTACTGTAAACCCTAATTTCAGCCCCTTCTGGTTAGGAGGAAAAAGTGCAGTCTTCAATTTCAAATTCCTCAGAGTATGTTGTGTATCCTCTTAAAGGATGATGAGAAATGCCACTTGAGGATGATTTTGAATCAATGAGCTATCTCTTTTGAGGATTTTCCTTCAATTTTTGGACTTCTTGCATAGTGTAGGATGTAATGCTTCAATCTCCTATTGAATCTCACCTTCTTGAGGTTGTGGAAGATCAATTGGGATAGTATGAGACATGAGAGACCTCTTGGCTTGCCTAGAGCCAACTTGATTGACCTTTTGTGCTCTGAAGGATCCATTGATTATCCACCTTCCACCTGATCACATGCCCTGATGGTAAGAAGGATGCTATGCTTCATTTTTCTATGTTAAATGCAATGTAATGTTAATGAGGTGGATATGATGTGATAAATGATAATGCCATGCTATGATGACAAAGAGGGAGAGCAAATTTTGGGGTATTACAGCTGCCCCTATTCAAGCGCTGTAGACCTGAATGCCTGAAAGCAATTGCTTTCGGACTTTCAAGGTATATAGTGATTGAATACCAAATATAACCAAAAATTTGCTCTGGATGATGAAGAATAAAAGGGATATAAACCCAACGAGACTGCTGGATTGAATCTTCGATGAAACGTCGGAGAGATCTATCTTTTGAACGACGCCAGACGACTACTGGCTTGCCACGCTGCTGGTGGACTTTAATAATGTCTTTTATGCAATTCCAGACGACTACTGGCCTGCCACACTACTGGTGGACTTTGATAACGTCTTTTGAACGACGCCAGACGACTACTGGCTTGCCACGCTACTGGTGGACTTTAATAATGTCTTTTATGCAATTCCAGACGACTACTGGCCTGCCACACTACTGGTGGACTTTGATAACGTCTTTTGAACGACGCCAGACGACTACTGGCTTGCCACGCTACTGGTGGACTTTAATAATGTCTTTTATGCAATTCCAGACGACTACTGGCCTGCCACGCTACTGGTGGACTTTCGCAAAATTCCAATACTGGATTACACTCTGCATCCGTGTCAGACATCTCTGCCGACTTTGCTGAGGAACAAAGACCAATGATTTGACTTTGGAGACTCCTGAAAGGATAACCTCTCCACTGGAGAATGAATGAATAATCCGTCTGCTTCGAATTGTCAAGCTTGCCAAAAATAAATTGGACTTGAAGAATAATAAATCTGCCAGGAATCACTTCATCTGTTGGGGGAATGAATTCTGGTCACAGCGATTCCGCTGGGGATGAGAATTTCTTTGTATGGCATCTTTCTAGGGGGAGAAGTCATAAAAACTCTGCTTGGGGATCTGTCCAAACCAAGACCCTTTGTAGGGGTTATCCACCTTCTGACCCGGCTGGGGAAAGGCTGTACCATCCTTGTTGAGGAATAGATTCTGCCGATCTTATAAACCTCTGCGGGGAGAACAACAACTCAGCTGGGGAGTATTGCTGACAAGATTCGATGCTGACCTCTGTGGGGATACCATGACCAGAGATACGATCTTGCTGGGATCAGGGCTACTCTGCCAGGGATATGCAAATCCTGGTTAGAACATTCCACTGCAACTTGCTAGGAAAGAGTCCTTAGAGATCTGTTGGGGAAACCCAAAGCAAATCCACAGTATTCTGCTGAAGAATATGACTGTCAAGCTTAGGATAAGTACCACAATGCCCCATGTTAGGCAAGCTTCCCTTTAGACAATTCCGTTAGGGATGAAGAGTTTATAACAAACTCTGCTGGCGGAAACTGCTTTAAAACGTCTCGTGCTGGGGAATGCCTTTTGAGAGAATTTTACAGAAGACCAACTGTCCTCAAACTCTACTAGGGATGATCAACACTTCATGCTGGGGAAACAATCATGCCCCATGCTTGGACAAAACAACAATTAGTCCCCGAAGAGGAGGTCATAAAAGGATTTTACAGAAGATCTAGCCTCTTCAAACTCTTGTGACTTCGCTGGGGATAATGACCATCAGTTTCGGTGTCGACGAGACCACTCTTTTGGGGAACCTGTGACCGTTATCGACACAGAAAAGCTTGTAGCTGTTGGAAGTACTGTATGAGAGAATCGACTTAATAAGATGCAACGGTACCCAGTTGAACTTAATTCACTGATATCGACCCGTTATGAACAATCGTCGACCGAACGATGAACGCCGATCTCCTTGCCCATAATTGCCCCAGTCTTTTGCGTGGGGTGATTTATTGCTGGTCTTGTGCTTAAAATCATCTGCACCTGCTACCTGCAACAAAAGAATATGCCCACATGCCCCGAATATTGCGTGGCTAGAATCCACCATCCGGGAGTATTCAACATTCGAAGTAATTTCAAATGTTTTTTCTGCGCATGTTATTGCAAGGCTGCCATGTTTTCAAATGCAATGTTTTATCAAAAATTAGGACGTTTTTGCAAACAAAGCAATAAAACAAAAATAGAAAGCTTTTTATTGAAATTCAATTTATTGACTGAGAGCCCAGAATAGGCAATTACATCTGGAAGCAATCCCTGGAAAGAGGTGATCGTTGAAAATTGAGAAAAGAAACTATCCTAATGGCAATGTGAAAACGGAATTCCACTGAGTTTCCATTCTGTTATGACCAGTATGTCTTCAAAACTCCCCGACCTTGCCTTCTGAGGAATGATCGGACCGATTCCTATCCTTCAAAACGTCAGTTGTTCAAACGGTAATGGGGGATAGATAACTCAGACCATAGTCATTCGCTTAAATCCCTCTTTTGTGTGGACCGCCCTTTCAGGTTTTCGATCCACCAGGATACCCTTTTTTGCCTAAGTTGCCCTTTCGGGTTTTCAACTTACCGGGTGTACAAATTTTTTTCAATTATATCCCTAATTTTTGCCCGAACCTTATTCTGTTTTTGGTTCGCCGGGATGCCCTTTTTTGCCTGGATTTTTTTATTCTTATTATCCAGCGGGTCTATTCATGCGAAGTATTTTTTGACTACGTCCGAGTTGACAGGGGATGAAAAGTCTTCGCCATCCATGGTTGTAAGCAATAAAGCTCCGCCCGAAAAGACCTTTTTAACCACGAATGGACCTTCATAGTTAGGAGTCCACTTGCCCCCGTGATCTGTATTGGGAGGAAGGATCCTTTTGAGTACCACATCTCCGACTTTGTAAACCCGAGGACGCACCTTTTGGTCAAATGCCTGCTTCATTCTGCGCTGATATAGTTGCCCATGACATACAGCCGCCAATCGCTTTTCCTCAATAAGGCTCAGCTGATCAAATCTGGCTCGTACCCATTCAGCTTCATCTAGCTTAACATCCATCATAACTCTGAGGGACGGAATTTCTACTTCAACCGGTAGCACTGCCTCCATACCATATACAAGTGAGAATGGGGTTGCCCCAGTGGACGTGCGTACCGACGTTCGATACCCATGCAAAGCAAATGGTAACATCTCATGCCAATATTTGTACGTGACAACCATCTTCTGCACAATCTTCTTGATATTTTTGTTGGCCGCTTCGACCGCGCCATTCATCTTTGGGCGGTACGGAGAAGAATTGTGATGTTCGATTTTGAAGTCCCGGCATAACTCAGCCATCATCTTATTGTTCAAATTAGAACCATTATCAGTAATGATTCTTTCGGGAACTCCATATCGGCAAATGATATCCCGTTTTAAGAAACGAGCGACCACTTGTTTTGTAACATTAGCATAGGATGCGGCTTCAACCCATTTGGTGAAGTAATCAATTGCCACCAAGATGAAACGATGACCATTGGAAGCTGTAGGCTCAATCTTTCCGATCATATCAATGCCCCACATGGCAAACGGCGAAGGCGACGACATGATACTCAACGGATTTGAAGGCACATGCACCTTGTCTGCATAGATCTGGCATTTATGGCATTTGCGGGCATATTTGCAACAATCTGACTCCATAGTCAACCAATAATATCCCGATCTTAACAACTTTTTAGCCATTGCATGTCCTCCGGCATGGGTACAGAAAGAGCCTTCGTGCACTTCAATCATCAACAAGTCTGCTTCATGTCTATCCACACATCTAAGCAGGACCGTGTCAAAATTTCTTTTATACAGCACGCCATCTTTGTTCAAGAAGAAACTACCGGCTAACCTTCTCAACGTCTTCCTGTCTTTGGACGATGCCCCGGGCGGGTACTCTTGACTTTTCAAGAAACACTTAATGTCATAAAACCATGGCTTGTCATCAGACGCTGCATCGACCGCAAACACAAATGCTGGTCTGTCAAGGCGGGATACCTCAATCTTAGGTACATGGTTCCATCCTTGCACTTTGATCATGGAAGACAAAGTGGCCAAGGCATCAGCGAACCTATTCTCATCTCGAGGAATATGGTACAGTTTCACTGTTGTGAAAAATGTCAGCAATCTCCTTGTATAATCTCTATACGGCACTAGATTTGCTTGGTGCGTGTACCAACTCCCTTTCACTTGATTGATTACCAAAGCTGAATCACCAAATATATCAAGGGTCTTAATCCGTAGATTAATCGCCTCCTCGATCCCCATTATACAAGCTTCGTACTCTGCTTCATTATTGGTGCATCCGAAAGTTATTCGGGAAGTGAAAGGCATATGAACACCTTCCGGCGTGATAAGAACCGCTCCAACTCCGCACCCATTCATATTGACAGCCCCATCAAACATCAGACTCCATTTGGATTCAGGGTCTGGCCCCTCCTCTGGAAGTGGTTCCTCGCAGTCTTTAGCTTTGAGAAACATGATGTCCTCATCAGGGAAGTCAAATTTCATGGGTTGGTAATCATCAATCGGCTGTTGCGCAAGATAGTCGGACAAGATACTTCCTTTGATGGCCTTTTGTGAAGTGTACTGAATGTCATACTCTGTCAAGACCATTTGCCACCGTGCAACTCTGCCTGTCAATGCTAGTTTCTCGAAAATGTACTTGATAGGATCCATTTTTGAAATCAACAAGGTCGTGTGCCTAACCATATATTGCCTCAATCGCTTAGCGGCCCATGCAAGCGCACAGCATGTCTTTTCAAGCATTGAGTATCGGGACTCACAATCATTGAACTTTTTGCTCAGGTAGTAGATAGCATGCTCCTTCCTACATGTCTCGTCATGTTGACCAAGAACACAACCCATGGAACCTTCAAGCACTGTCAGATACATTATCAGCGGTCTCCCTTCAACTGGAGGCATTAGAATCGGAGGTTCCTGCAAGTATTCTTTTATCTTATCGAATGCCAATTGGCAATCGTCATTCCACCTGACCGTTTGATCTTTCCTTAACAATTTAAATATTGGCTCACACGTGGCTGTTAGGTGAGATATGAACCTTGCAATGTAGTTCAATCTACCCAAGAAACCACGAACCTCTTTTTCTGTTCTCGGTTCAGGCATTTCTTGTATTGCTTTCACCTTGGAAGGATCAACCTCGATTCCTCTTTCGCTCACAATGAAACCCAGTAACTTTCCAGAACGCACCCCAAACGTGCACTTGTTTGGATTTAATCTCAGACGAAACTTTCTCAACCTTTCAAACAGCTTTTTCAGGTTAACCAGGTGTTCCTCTTCTGTTCTCGACTTGGCAATCATATCATCTACATAACATTCGATCTCCTTATGAATCAAGTCATGAAACAATGTCACCATCGCCCGCTGGTACGTTGCCCCTGCATTTTTCAACCCAAAAGGCATTACTTTATAACAATATGTACCCCACGGAGTAATGAACGTGGTCTTCTCCATATCTTCAGGTGCCATCTTGATCTGGTTGTACCCGGAGAAACCGTCCATAAATGAGAACACTGAAAACTGAGCCGTATTATCGACCAGCACATCAATATGAGGTAGTGGAAAATCATCTTTCGGGCTAGCTTTATTAAGATCTCGATAATCCACACACATTCTCACTTTTCCATCTTTCTTCGGTACTGGCACGATGTTGGCTACCCATGGAGGATACTTTGTCACAGCAAGAAAACCAGCATCCCACTGCTTCTGGACTTCCTCCTTAATCTTTAAAGCCATGTCGGGGTGAGTCCGACGAAGTTTCTGCTTGACTGGCGGACATTCTTCTCTTAATGGCAGCCTGTGCACGACAATATCCGTATCCAACCCCGGCATGTCTTGATACGACCAGGCGAAAATGTCAACATACTCGCGCAACATTTCCGTCAAAGTTTGCTTCACATCTGCTTGCAAGCTGGCACCAATCCTGATCTCTTTTTTGGCGTCCTTGGTACCAATATTGATGATGTCTACAGTCTCCTGATGAGGCTGGATGACCCTTTCCTCTTGTTTCAACAATCTGGCCAGTTCTTCAGGGAGTTCACAATCGTTCTCATCCCCTTCTTCGGCTTGATAAATCGGATTGTCAAAGTCATACATGGCCATATCAAAATCGTTATCAGTGGTATCCGGAGGATCAAGTCTGCATGAACGGGTTCATGCCTTATTTTAGAATTTATTTTTAAGCAAAACAAAAGAAAATGAAACATTGCCATTTTATTATTTTTTGTGCAAAAATAAAAACTGAAAGACAGAGAACAAAATTTGATTGCAAAACATCCTTTATTAATGATTAAACATTGCAAATGCAACCATGGTGGCCCTACAAATGAATCTATACGCCTTGGGCAGAGCGCAAGATTTTGACATGCATTATGGTTAGAAAAAACAAAGAAAAATTACTCTGCTTGAAGAGTAACCCGGATGACTTCTTCAACGGACCAGTTTTGCACTTGTTGTCCCGGAGCATGAGGGCGTACCCAGTTGTCCAGGTCACAATTACTGTCAACACTATCCTCTGTGGCTGCACAAGACTGGTCCGTGTAGATAATTCCCCCACTATTGAAAGTAATGGGTCCCCTGCTCCCCGCATCTGAAGTTGTAGAGGGATGATAACCAATACCAAATTTGTCTTCCTTCATTGGGGTCTCTATCAACCTGCCCCAACCTTGGGCGTTGCCTGCCCTGACGACTTCGACACCTTGTTTGTAAGATGAAATGGAGGTACCAGCCCCAACTGGTACAGAAGAAGATTCAGGTGCATCGTCAATATTGACTGCTTCAAATGATTGGCACAGCATCTCATGAATTTCCCCATCCATTTCAATGTACTTGAACGTGGACAAGTGACTCACAAAGATGTCTTCTTCCCCGCACACCATCACAACCTGCCCTTCAAACTCATACTTCAGCTTTTGATGTAGAGTAGAAGTAACAGCCCCGGCTCCGTGAATCCAAGGGCGTCCCAATAGGCAGCTATATGCAGGTTGTATGTCCATGACATGGAACGTGGATTTGAATACCTGTGGTCCAATTTGTACGGGCAATTCCACCTCACCAAACACAGATCGTCTGGTCCCATCGAATGCTCTGACCACCAATTCACTAGGCCTTAAGATCAAACCATCAACTTCCAGCTTCATTAATGCCTTCTTGGGCAAGACATTGAGTGATGAACCAGTGTCTACCAGTACATGAGATAACACTGCGCCCTTACACTCCATCGTGATATGCAAAGCCTTATTGTGGTTTCTTCCTTCAATAGTCAGATCTCTACTTGTAAAGCCCAAGCCATGGCTAACATTAACATTGGAGATTACGCCCTCGAGCTGATTAACAGTAATTTCCTGTGGCACGTATGCACTCTTCAACACTTTCAACAACGCCTGCCGATGCGCATCAGAGCATATCAATAGTGACAAGATTGAAATCTTTGAAGGGGTCTGATTCAGTTGGTCCACAATCTTATAATCGCTTTTCTTGATTATCTTCATAAATTCTTCCATTTCCTTATCAAAAGTAATCTTTGTCTCTGCTTCAGGTGTAGGCGCATTTTCAACCACCTGTTTACCTTTAGCCTTTGCTGCAGCTTCTGCCTCTTTATCACTTCTCAAGGTTTGGGGAGCGAACAACCTTCCACTCCTTGTAAAGCCCCCTACACCCCCTACGTTATCAATATTTGGGCTGACTGACGACTCAACTTCCTGCTTTTTACCTTCGTAATATACATCTGCCCCATAGTGCCATGGGATAGCCTTCGTAGACGTGAACGAAATTGATCCTGGCACCGTGATAGTGACAGGACTGGGCCTTTCTAGCGCAACACTCGCCACGGGAACTGCATTGACCGGCATTTGAATCTCAGCGGGAGTGTAATAGATGGTCACGGTTGATATCTCATCAGTGTCTTTCACGACTCTGTCGAACTGTAGACATCCTTCATCGATCAGATTCTGTAAACCCATCTTTAACTTATCACAGCCATTCTCCTGATTCATACACTCAGAGCAATCTTGATTACAGCCCGGGAACACCTGTCCCTTCAATAAACTATCTTTTACCAACAACAAAGAAGTTCTCACCTGATGTATGTCTACCACCAAATTCAATCTCCTCCCATCTTCAATAGCATATACATTGGCTGCACTATGATCAGGCATGGGATGCTGAGTAATATTAGGAGCGGGAGAGAAATTGATGGCTTTAGCATCAATCAAATCTTGTACTTTATGATGGAAAGCCCAGCATTTTTCAATGGAGTGCCCCTGAGCACCTGAGTGGAACTCACAACGAGCATTAGCATCGAAGTTAGGTGGCAGGTTTCCAGCAACCGGAGCTTTCATAGTACGGAGTTCTACCAACTTTAACTCGAGTAGCCGGGGCAACAGCGCGGCATAAGTCATAGGGAGAGGATCCATCTTACGATCCCTCTGTCTAGACCTTTGCTGGAAAAAAGGTTGTTGCTGTTGAACTTGTTGTTGGGGTTGTTGTTTCTGAACAGACGGTGTGGGGATTGTTACAGCATCTACCTGATAATAAGCTTGAGAACGCCCTCTGCCTCGTCCTCTAAACACAGCATTCGTATCACCTTCTCTTCTTTTCTGGCTACTAGCAAACGGTTTCTTCGTCCCCGAAGAGCCAGCCCCACTCACATCCTGGATCTTTCCCAGCTTTAACAGACTTTCTATTCTTTCTCCCGCAATCACAATATCAGCAAATCCAGTTGATGGACAAGCAGCTAATCTATCAAGATAGGCCCCTTGCAAGGTGCCCATAAACATATCCGCCATTTCTCTGTCTGACAAGGGAGGTTGGACCTGGGCAGCCATTTCCCTCCACCTCTGTGCATATTCTTTGAAACTCTCCTTGGCATTTTGTGACAACCCCTGCAATTGAGTGCGGTTGGGCGCCATGTCAATATTATATTGGTATTGCTTCAGGAACGCTTCTGCCAGATCTTTCCAATTCTTCACAGCAGCTCTATTCAACTTCATATACCAGGTCAAGGACGCCCCAGCCAGACTGTCCTGAAAATAGTGCATCCATAGCTTCTCGTCATCCGTATGGGCTGAAATCTTCCCAAAGTAAGCTTGAAGATGCGTTTGGGGACACGCATTGCCGTGATACTTATCAAAAGTGGGAGGCTTGAATTTAGGGGGAATTCTGACTCCTGAGACCAGCCCCAAGCTGGTAACATCAATACCCATAGAGTTCTTGCATTCTATGGCCCTGATCTTCTCTGCTAACTCATCATACCTTCGATCACCTTGATTACCCACATCAGCATCCAGCAGAGTAAATTGGTCTTCCAGAGTATCTTCAAGAGTAACACCAGCATGCCCACCATTTCCATTACCCCGATTATTACCACCAGGAGGAGGGTTGCCACCGGGAGGAGGGATGCCATGTCCCTGTGAATTGTCATGCTGATCACCTTCGGGCCCATTGTCTGGACGCTCGACCAGAAGTCTCAATCTCTCCTGATTTTGCGCCATGCCAGTCATGAGGGTCATGAACTGGTCCATACGCGCCCTCATTTCAGCCAAATCACTTTGCACTTGATCCATGATTCTTACTTGATTCCTTCGCGTCGAATATCGGTGAATATGATTCTCAGCTATACTGCCTGAAACCAAATAAAGGTTAGAGACCCTGCAACGAGTACCTGAAAAGCAAGTAACAAAAATGCAAAATGATATGCAATGCCATGTTTGTCATTTCCGAGGTGCTTTTATACCCTGATTCCAATCCAACCACAGAAATCTGAGGACCAGACATCGTGATATAAAGAGGCGTGTCGTGGTCATGTGCTTGTGCAGCTATCTGATAAGGAATAATTCTGAATAAAACTGCTCATACTCATTCAACGAAGTATTCAAGTACATTTAAGAAAGGTTCAACCGCAAATGCAATACAAGGAAAAATGGATCCATCAACAAGCCTGATGGTAACCATTAACAACAAAATATAAGGAAAAGAACATCACTCTGACAATTCCACATCCTTCAGCTTATCACTTGAGTATTTGATCTCCTCAAAAAGTATACGGGTACGCTGGTGATTCGGCTTTTCAATCATTTCTTTGATCAAGACATCCCTTTTCTCAAGAGCTTCAGTTAAAGAACCCATATGCAGCATCAGAGCCTCGTCATCACACATTCCTTTGTGTCTCTTTATGCCAGCTTGCGTCTTGAGTATCTCCCTTTCTATCATGACTTCTTCAAGCTCTTTCTTGGTATTCCTCAGCTCACCTCTAGCTTCTTCTAGCTGTTCTTGACTCTTACCGAGGCTTTCCCGATACTTTCTCCTCTGCTCATGCGCCTTTTCAAGCTCTTCGTCCTTAATCTGCAACTGTTCCTGTAATTCAGCATTCTCTATCCTAACTTCGTCCCAAGCGTGCTGAAACTTTGTTAACTTTTCTTTGGTCTGTGCTAACGCCTGTTTGGTTTGCTTGTGAGCTTGAGTAGCATCATCAGCACCTTTACTAATCTTCCGGAAATGTTGGGCTCTTCCAGCAAAGTCTTTCTCTTTTGCAGTTAGGATTTGTTCAGCATCTTGGGTTTTCTGCTCCAGCTCTTTGTTGGCATGTAGAGCATTCTGAAGACGGCTACTCAACTCGGAATTCTCTCCTTGGAGCTTTTTCACCAAGGCTTGAAACTTGTCAACTTCTTCCACAGTAGCAGTGCTTCTTGCTTTCTCATTCTCCGGATACAAAAGGGGTGCCTTACCAAAAGGCAAGAGAAAATCTTCAACTCTTTTCTTCACCCACTCTTCATATGCTGGATAAACCCGGTTGTTAGGCTTTCCTAGAGTAACTTTCCCCTTTCTCAGTATGCTACCCCAGCTTTCAGAAGCTTTCTGTGCTGCTTCCCAACCATCTGATGTATGAAAATAGAGGGACTCCTCCACATCTCTCTTAATAGGCGGACCGGTCAGGGCATACCCAAATTGTCGAATGGCCAAAGAAGGATTGTAGTTAATCCCACCCATTCTTCCTATCAGTGGAACGTTAGGGAACTTACCACAGCTGTGGATAATATTCTTGCCAATCAGCCCATGATCTACCCATACGATGTCCTTGGCCACCAATCCCATTAAACGCTGTTTCCACTCTAGAGAATCTTTGGAATCCACAAAAGCCCCTGATTATGGTAAACGGCCTGCAAACCACTTATAGAACAAAGGTGCACAACAACGAATTATCCCTCCTCTTTTCTTTTCGTTTCGGTTGTACAACGAGTAATGAAGATCTCCCAGTAGCGTTGGCACCGGGTTCTTCATCATGAATATTCGTATAGCGTCCGTATCAATGAAATCCGGCTCGTTGGGAAACAACACTATGCCGTATATACAAAGGGTTAGCAAAGCATTAAAAACAAGCCAATTCTCGCCTTTAGCTGCTTCCTGGGCCTTCTTAATCAGATATTCCAACTTGTAACCACGAATCTTTCCTTTGTTGGAGACATTGGCGTCTAACTCTGATTTGCTCAAATAAAGAGCACCAGCCACCTTCCCAAAGTCAAGATCCCCCACCGATCCAAAGAAAGGGGGCTCCTCCTTGATAGCAATCCTCAACATGTTGGAATACTCCTCCAAGGTAGGAACCAACACATAGTCTGGAAATACAAAACATCTCAGAGGCGGATCATAGAACTGCATCAACGTATGGAGACCTCTGGCTTCATAATCGCTGACATTACGGACCATAGATAAAATCCACCCATATTTCTCTTCAAAAGCTTCTCGTACTGCAGGACTCACCATTCCCTTCAGCATAACAATAGGGCCCAAAGTAGGCGTAAGGAACTTATAGCTGATGATATTCTTCCTCTCTTTAGTGTTCATCTTTGCAGGGACCTGATGATTGGAATCACGGGTAATATATGCACCTGGAAATGAATAAACATGTATGTTAGGATATGATAATGCAATGCAAAGGGCAATGTGATCAGGTAATCAGGTGTCTGTGCTGAACTGTGAATGGTGTCAGTGTAGCTCTGAGACTAATATAGAACCATAGATAAGAACCATCTGCATACAATAGGATGAAACTTCCTTTTTGTGCAATGATGATAGAAAACCGGGTATGTAGGAGGTCATGGTTACCTGCAAACCTGTAAACAACCCGCCCTTCTCACATGTGGGTACTAGGATGTTCAGTATCCCGGGCTCTCAGGTCGAGAAATGATGATACGTTCACCATTTCTGGTTTGGCATCATCATCAATCGAGGAGGCCTCAACTGATTCTCCAAAACAAAAAGGTCCTCAGTTTCTGGCACTGAGGTCGAGAAGCAATAGTACATTCATCCCTCAGGGTACAGTACTATCGCCAATCGAGGAGTGCTTCAGCTGATTCTCTTTCAAAAAGGGATGTCCTATAGCAAGTTCCCAGCATTGGGTCCTCGGATCGAGGATGTGCAATGGGTTTGCCACGGAATGTGGTCTGCCACTGTCACATCTCGGGAGGAGTGCCGCAACTGAGTCCTCGGGAATGGTCACCAGAGTCGACAGTTCCTCAAGAGAATAACCACTGGCCTGCATAACATGCAGTAGCAGAAAGCTCCTGATAGAACCTCGTCTGGTTGTGGGTCTCATGAACAACAATACGTGGTCACCACCACGCAAGCGTCATGACTATCCACTCTAATTCCTATGTGTGTACTCAAGCCTGTGTAGTGAGCTTATCTCTCAGAACACCCCGTCCGCCAAACAGAAAACAACAGCACAGTCCAGCACAATAATGATATGTAATGCAGTAAATGTGATAAATACAGTAAAGTACAATAAAGCAGCAATACGGTAAATAATAATACAATACAACAGTAAATACCGCAAACAAAATACACCTAATGAAAGAAAAGCAAACAAGCGCTAGGATTGACTCGCTAAGGAAACCAGAGATTCTGGGTTCGGTCCCCAGCAGAGTCGCCAGCTGTCGCTCCCGGGATTTTCATCCAAGTACAAACGCGAAAGTGGCACCGAAACAGAGTCGCCAGCAATGTGTATTTATCCCAAGAGAGGGAAAGGAAACACCGCATAAACCTGAAGGAAAGGATAGAGCATGGTCTTACGACCAAGAGAACTGGGTTCGGGAGTCGGTTACGCACGGGGAAGGTATTAGCACCCCCACGCGTCCATCGTACCCGATGGGATCCACGCTTGCTGTTTCGATCAAAGGGTGTAAAGAAAGGATACTGGAAAAGGAACTGAAAGAAAGAAAGGAGAAAGAAAAGAAAAGGAACGGGAAACAAATGTAGGGAAAATAAAAGAAGTGCTCGCATGGGCCCTACTCCACTGCCTACGTATCTCATCGGGAACATGAGAATCAGAGCAACGTAGTTCCCATCACTAGGGAAAGTTGCTTGTGTTTTTTAGAGAACGGCTTACGTTCTGGCTCAGGTGTTGCAGGCTCGCTGGTCCGAGTGCGTTACCATCTTGCAAGAGAACGAGTAGAAGCGCGTTCGTACGCTAAGAGTGAATGAGGTGAGAAAAGAATTCCCGAAGGAAAGACGTTATTGTTTGTTTTTGTCTTTTAGAAGTTTTTTCATTTGTTTACATATGACAGTGTATCTGGATCTTAGTCATTGGAATGTGTACATTCTCACATTCCAAGATGGAATGGGTAGGAAAGCACACTAAGAGTGAAGAAGACCCCCACCCTTAGTTCCAATTGTCAAGGTTCAAACACACTAGCATACTTGTGTTTATTAAGTGTTTTTGTTAATTAAGAAATGAAGAAGTGTTTTTTATTTGTACCTTCAACAAGTATTGCATTTAAGTCCCTCATACAAGATCAAATGTATAACACATTGACCCAAGATGGGCTATATGCTATACATTCTAAGATTATAAGAGAAGACCCCTTATAACCTTTTCTTTATATGAAAGGCCTAAATGCAATAAATGCCTACCTTTATTAGATATTTTGAATTTTCTTTGAGATGAGAAAAGAGACTCAAGAGAGGATAAAGGTAAAAATCTATATGGACTAAGACTCAATCCTAATGGATTAGTTAAGGGAGTGATCCTAAGGTTTGTGAGGTTTCAACCTAAAGTCTAAAGAAAGAAAGAATTAAACAATTCACTTCTAAAGTAGAAGATGAATTGTAATTCAAAAAGGGAAAGTAATGAGTTATTAAAAGAAAGCACATAAGTGCTTAACAAAACATAAAATGGAATTGTAAAGGAGAAAGGATAGAAGTTGAATGTGGATTCCTTATCCACATTCAATTGAAACTTACCAAAGCCCCTACATGGTTAGTAAACATGTATAAGAAGTATAAGAAGTAAAAGAACATGTAATGCATCATAAAACTCAAAAGAATTACATGAAAAACCAAATCCTAGAGCCACAACCAGAATGTACATCATATGGAAACAAATGGTTATTATCAATCAAACTCAAGTGAATAGGCAACAAACATCCTCCATGACATTAGAACATGATATCATAAGAAAAGGGAGAATGAAAGATGAAAGAGAAAAGAAGAAATGTGCATAAATGGAACATGTAATCCATGGATCAGAATTGAAATGAAATGAAAAATGATTCACAAACCTCTCACAAGTATTCATGAAGCACATCAAGACATTTAAGAAGTGATAGAAGAAGTAGAATTGAAATGGAAGTTCAAAAGAAAACACAAGTACAAACACCACATGTTAAAGGTGCACAAGGTTTAAATGAAAGTCAACATGCAAGGATGACATATAATATGTACCAATGACCTATAATGTCAAGTGAATGGTTCACCAAATATGCAAATGATCATGCCATTATGTACAAAAGAAAACATGTAAACATGCACAAAAGATTACAATGATATGACATGTTATAATGCTTTAAATGAAATGCATCAAGAAAAAATCAAATGGCCTCATGAAAATTATGAAAACATGGTATTGGAGTTCACTAATCAGAGATGAATCACATATCAAAGTAGCATGCAAGAAACCAAGGCAAAATGATGTCAAACAATGCACTTAGGTCACATAGACATATCATACAAAGTAGCACAAAAGTGAACACCACACATGCCATAAAACTGACCTAAAAAATCAAATAAAAATCACTTAACATACCTCAAGATGATAATGACTCAATACAAAAAGAAGAGCATCAAAACAATTTTTAATGATCAAGAACAAAATTAAACAAGATCATGTACCATATTAAGAATGCACATCAAAGAAATTCAAAGAAAAATATAGAACAGGGGTAAAAAGGTCATAAAATCAGAAAATAAAATCATCAAAAATTTCATAAATGTTTTAATGATACTCATGAATTTTTGTGGAATTTTATGATGCTATTTGATATTTTTAAAAATTAAAAAGTAAACGTGTATAAAAAATAGAAAAATAAAATGAAATGCAAAGGGAAGGGGAGGTGTGAACATAGCAATTATGCAGTTCAAATTAATTGGGCTTGAAAACATGGGGGTGTGGGTAGCAATCTGATTAGGTCCAAGTCTGCGCAATACACACTAACTATCATGCTCACTCAGTCAACAAAAAAGTCAATCAATTCACACCATTGGATTAAGTCTGGTCAACGTAAGAGTCAAAGTAACCAAAATCAAAGAACATGCGTGCAGGTCCACACTCCCTACCATGTACCACACCACACCACGTTTAAAAATAAAATCAGAAGAACCACGTGAGAGGCACATGTATTTTAATGTGCTGGCGTGTTTTCGTGCGTTGGATCAACAACATCATACGGCTGACATTCATTCTGGCAAGAAACCCTAAAATAATGACCACCGGCCGGAGAGGGACCTCCGGTCACCTTCTCCGGTCAATCACCACCGTCTGCAACTTTCAAACCTCACCAAAATGCACAAAATGTATACCAATCGAAAGCTAAGCTTATGTACATCATGAATATGCTCATAAAAATCACAAAACACACACACATAGCAAGAACAGAGGAAATCAAATCATGCCCTAGGTTTTTGAAACTATGCCTCTAAGAGGCCTATCAACTAGCCGGATTCAACATAGCTTCTAAGAAGCTCAAAACAATAGAAAACAAGTGAAATTTCAGAAAAACGAAGGTTGGAGAAGAAACCTGAATTTGAAGTTCTTCAAAGTAACAGAAGACCAGAGATGATCCTCCTATGCTCTTGAGTGGAACAAAATAAATGCCACTGAACTTGAGATCTTGAAGAAAACCACAACGAAAACTCAATTGAACTAAGCTGCCATTGATGAACTGAACTTCTTCTCTTTTGTTCTTGATCAGAAGTGAAACCTTGATGAGGATGAAGATGAAATATGAATGGAAGATGGTGAAAATCGTGTGAAATCAGAGAGAGAGTAGAGAGAATGTGAGGGAGAATTTGAAGTGTTTTGAAGTGAAAAATGAGAGAAATGAAGCTGAATGAAAATGTGAAGTGAGATTTTGTTTTATAGTAGGCTTTAACCACGGTTAAACTGAGTGAGGTTAACTGAGTTAAAGTGGTTATGCTGAGTCCACCCTAACTAACTGAGCCAAGTTAGTTAGGGCGAGTTATCCATGGCTGTGATATGGTGAGGTTAAGCTTATGACAGTTGTGGTGAGGATGAGAGTGAAGCTGGGATGATGAGGTTATGTTATGCAGCATGTCATGGCATTGCTTATGGTACAAGTTTCTCCTTTGAAAACCTTCCTTCACAATGTATGATGGCTGATATGCATAAGTATGGTCATAAGGATGTTTGTTCAAATGAGGAAATAAAGTACATGAAGTGTTTGTGGGATGACTGAACCAAATCGTGTACACAGCCTACTAACATCATTTACTGCATCAGTGATAATTATGGTACTTTGCCAATGAAATTCTCCCTACTTAATGGATGATTTGATGAGTTCTTGGGGTCATTGGAGAGAGGACACATAGTAGAACATGTTTGGTATGAAAAATGAATTGAAATGAGGCTTGAAATAAGTTGCAAAATGACTTATAACATCCACACTTGGAACTGATAGAAGGGCGTGGCAACTGGTTGGTTGACAAGGCATCTTGGCACCTGGATTTTCAGCATGATTACCATGACTTGAGGCCACTATTTCTCCATCATAACTTGATCAGATGAAATTTTGCCCAACATGAACATTGAAGAGGGCATTGCAAGGAACAATATTGATGTTGACAAGTTTTTCATTTGAGGCCTTTAACCATGAGAAAAATAGGCGAATATATGGCACACCAACTGTTTGTTAAAATGACTGCGCGCGTGCCCTGAAAATCTTGGTCATGACCTAGTTTTGAACCTACTTTGCTCAAACTTTGATCAATCATATCTCACTCAATTTTTATCCAATGGAGATGTTCCACACATGGATTTGAAGCTTAAAACAAGATCTTTTGTTGTGGCCGAGTGGAATTTTCATTTGGTGCTTCAATTTTAAATGGCCTTGGTTCAAACTCTGATGCAAAATGGCCAACACTTGCTATTTTTAGTAACCCTTCCTCTTCCAAAAATGGCAACTTTCCACCTCTTGATTTTTTCATGATTCCTTTGGAGTTTCTTGACCAAATTTTGTACATTGGACATATGTAACATGAATTTCATGATTTTGGGCTCAAAAAGTCAAGAGTTGACTTTTTCCTCTGATTATTTGACTTGGCCCCAAATTTCCTGATTTTTTATCTTTCTTCCAATTGAACCACCTCCAAAACCAATTGAGGGGCAATTCTCCATACACATACACTTAAGGACATGTAGAATACCATGATATCAAGTTTTGTCCAAAAAATCAAAGATAACATGATTTTACTGTAAACCCTAATTTCAGCCCCTTCTGGTTAGGAGGAAAAAGTGCAGTCTTCAATTTCAAATTCCTCAGAGTATGTTGTGTATCCTCTTAAAGGATGATGAGAAATGCCACTTGAGGATGATTTTGAATCAATGAGCTATCTCTTTTGAGGATTTTCCTTCAATTTTTGGACTTCTTGCATAGTGTAGGATGTAATGCTTCAATCTCCTATTGAATCTCACCTTCTTGAGGTTGTGGAAGATCAATTGGGATAGTATGAGACATGAGAGACCTCTTGGCTTGCCTAGAGCCAACTTGATTGACCTTTTGTGCTCTGAAGGATCCATTGATTGTCCACCTTCCACCTGATCACATGCCCTGATGGTAAGAAGGATGCTATGCTTCATTTTTCTATGTTAAATGCAATGTAATGTTAATGAGGTGGATATGATGTGATAAATGATAATGCCATGCTATGATGACAAAGAGGGAGAGCAAATTTTGGGGTATTACACATTGTAGAGTGTGTTGTTGTGACATCGCACTTAACATCACACATCTGGTACCAAAATTTCAATTGGTATCAGAGCAGGCATCCTGTCTGTCTCTGGGTGAGATCTAGGGAAGTTACTTTCTGGTGTAAAGATGGACAAAGAGGTTGGAGGATTTGTCAACAGACCCCCTATTTTGGATGGATCCAATTATGACTATTGGAAGCCAAGGATGACTACTTTCTTAAAATCCTTGGACAGCAGGGCATGGAAGGCCATTATTAAAGAGTGGAAAGCACCTGTTGTGTGTGAGAAAGATGATGCTAGCAAAAGATAAAGAAGGTACCTTAAAGCTGAAGCCTGAAGAAAAATGGACCAAGGAAGAAGATGAGCTTGCCCTTAGTAACTCTAAAGCCCTAAATACTATCTTCAATGGAGTTGATAAGAACATCTTCAGATTGATCAACTCATGTGAAGTTGCTAAGGAAGCATGGGATATTTTGAAGGCTACACATGAAGGAACATCTAGAGTTAAGATGTCAAGACTTCAGATTCTAACATCAAAGTTTGAAAGTCTGAAGATGAAGAAAGATGAGACTATCCATGACATCCATATGAGTGTTCTTGAGCTGGCTAACGCATCCAGTGCTCTTGGAGAAAAGATGTCAGATGAAAAGCTTGTAAGGAAGATCCTTAGGTCCCTTCCTAAGAAGTAAAAGATGAAGGTAACTGCCATTGAAGAATCACAAGACATCAGCAAGATGAGGGTTGATGAGCTCATTGGATCTCTTCAAACGTTTGAGCTTGGGTTAAATGAAGAAGAGTCTGAAAAGAAGCCAAAAAGTATAGCCTTGACTTCAAATGCTCAAGAAGAGGAAGGGAAGAGTACTGAATCCCAGGAGGATCTATCTCAGGCCATTGTTATGTTGGGAAAGCAGTTCAACAAAGTGATCAAGAGGATGAACAATAACTACAAGCCTAATGTGAAGAACATCCCTTCTGACATCAGCAAGTCAAAAGAGAAAGATGAAGAGAAGACTGCCCAGGATAAAGGAGTTCAGTGCTTTGAATGTGAAGGGTATGGACATGTCAAGAAAGAGTGTCCCACCTTCTTGAAGAAGCAGAAGAAGGGCATGATAGTTTCATGGTCTGACTCTGATAGTGAAAGTGAAGGTGAGTAAGCAAATCATGTTAGAGCTTTGACAGGAACTGTTGTTTCTGATGATGATTCTAGTGATGGGGAAATAACTTTTGAGGAGCTAGCTTCTACTTATCAAGAGCTTTGTCTGAAGAGTGCTGAAATCTATCAAGAAAACAAGAGTCAAAAGAAACAGATTACTCAGCTTGAGACGACTAAAGCTGATTTAGAAAATGAAGTCTCACTGGTCAAAGCTCATCTTGATCATATGACCAAATCTGTTAGGATGCTGAACTGTGGTACAGACACACTTGATAAGATCCTTCAGATAGAAAAGGTTGCTGGTGATAAGTCAGGCATATGATTTGTGGCTGAGAAAAAGGTTTCTGCTGAAGCGAGCACTTCAGGAACAAAGAAGGAGGTATCCCAACCAATGTCTCAACATCAAACAAAGAGGAAGGATCCTACACCTGAGAAGGGTGCTCATTCATAGCCTCAGAATGTTGAGAAGAAGAATGGTCCTCATCAGAGGAAGATGCAGCCCCAAGGAGCTAGTCAGTATATGCCTCCCCAATATCACAAGAGCATGCAAGCTGCCAGGTTCAAACAGAACACGTCCCATCAGATGTCTCAACATCATGGAAACTGGTATGGATATGGACATGGATACAACAATGTTGTACCTCATTACTATGGAAGAAGGAAGCCTCATCACCATAGGAGACAGCCTAGGAGACAGCATCCTCAGAACAGGAGAAGACAACAGCACCATAGAAGACAGGCCAACTATGGTAGAAGGAGACATCATTATGGGTGGCAGCACCAACAGTATCATCATCAAAGTGGCAGAAGGTTTAACCACTTCAGAGATGACAGAGTCAGATACTTCTATTGTGGTAGGTTTGGACATATGCAGTCCTCGTGCTTCAATCTTCATGGTTATCCAAATTCTACTCCTCAACCCAAACAGAAGGAGGTCAGGCCCAAGGTGGTGAAGCAATGGGTTCCTAAAGCTCAGGTCACATGTCTATTGCCTCATACCTCAGATGGACATTTTTCCATGAATGCATGGTACTTTAACAGTGGATGTTCAAAGCACATGACTGGATCCATGACTGGATCCAAGGAGCATTTGGTGGAGTTCAATCCTTGCCATGCAAATAAGGTTGTGTTTGGCAATGGAGAAAAAGGAGTAGTAGAAGGAGTTGGAAGAGTGAAGAATCATGATGGTCTTACTCTTGATAATGTGCTCCTTGTTCAAGGGTTGAGTGCTAATTTAATTAGCATAAGTCAACTTTGTGATGAAGGTTACAAGGTAAGCTACACCAAAGATGAATGTGTGGTAGCTGATGAGCAGAATGAGGTAGTGATGAAGGGAGTAAGATCCAAAGATAATTGCTATCAGTGGATACCTCAAGTGGACAACTCATCTAGTGATTTTAAGGTTGATGGTGTAACATCAGATGGTGACATCAAGTGTGAAAGTATGGTGAAAAGTCAATCTGGGTTAATGACTTATGGTGTTGGTACTCCTAAGTTGGATAATGTGTTAAAAGCCAACTTGAGTAGTCAGTTATGTGAGCAAGATGAAGGAGTCAACAATGCTGATGGGAGGATCAAAAGCTGTGACCTTAAGAAGTGTTGGGAGCTGAATACTTGCAAGGCCAAGAAAGATGACAACCTGACTAATGACTTCTATAGTTCAGAAGAAAAATTGCACAAGTTGACAATCCTTAGGTTGGAAGATGCAGATGTTAGAGCTGATGTTAAAACATCTCAAGTCAAGAAAGGTACTTCTAGCCTTAAAATAAAGAAGAGTGATGATGAACTAATTGCAAAAGTGGTTCCTGGGGTTGCTAAACGACTTAAATCAAGGAAGAGGAAAGCTATTGAGTCACCTCCAAAGATGAGAACTGATAAGCAGAAGATCTATGTGGATGGTACTACAAAATCCAGGAGTAAAGTGTTAATCTCTTCCAAAAATAGGAAGATCAGAGATAAGTCTGATGATAATGTCCAGGATATCTCTCAAATGAAGGAAGCCGTTGTTGTTAGAACTTCTGAGAAAATTCAAAAGGCCATACTAGATAACATTCCTGTGCTTTTCATAAAATGGTGGAAGTATGTTCTGGAAAAAGAATTTGGTATAGATACTCTGGATATGGTTGAGTGTGCTAGAATATGGTTCAGAGAGGGTGTGGGAACTTATGGTATTCAGGTGTGTATGAATAAGTTGCTCTGACTGTGTTTTAATGGGAGCTTTTTGAAGGACTTCTTTGTGCAATGAGTCCTTTAAATGGTGATGAGAAGCTGATGTCCCAAAAGATGTTATAACATCATGTTTGCTGGTGGTTATATATGGAAGATGATTAAGATTGGACATGTGGAGTTGGATGCTCTAGCTTTTTTGGTCAGAAGAGGTGGAGATTATGGTCATGTGTTTAGTAGTTTGACTCCACTAGTTTCAACAACTACTGGTGGATGTAAGGATAGAGGAATTGTGATGTGATCATTTTTTTACTGCTACAAGTATCTCTTGAAGAGACTGGATCTCAGTGAAGCTTTTAAGTAAGCTGAGAGTTTGTGGAGTTTGTGAAGCAGTGTTGAGATTGGATTATTATGATGATAGTAAGTCCAATGGTGGAGCATATCAACAACCCTGGTGTATGGTGTTAAGAGTGTCCTAACAGATGTTAGAACATTTTCTGGGTTGCATATCCTTGGTAAAGGATGTTTTTGTTTGGATCTGAAGCTTGGTGCATACATTATACCTAAGGAGCGTCTACATAGTCATACGGGAGAATGATGAAGTAGAAGGTTTGCCTTGTATGGAGATTGTAGAGAAGACTGAAGTTGATCAGGAAGTCTCAAGATGAAGATTATGATAAGGAATGACTGTCTGTGGAAAAAGGGACAGTGGTACCAAAATGAATGTGCTCAGCAAGTGTGCTCAAATGTTCATCTAGAGCATTAGTTATCCTTGCCAGGGGGAGTACTTATCTATGGTGATTGCATGCTGATCAAGCTTGTGGAGATTGGTTGCCTCTTATGAGGATATAATGTCAGATAGCATGCTATGACATTAGGCTGTTGATTGTGTGAAGCCTTCATAACTGGATGGATGAAGAATATGTCTGGATTTTCAAAATGTGGATATTGCTGACAGAAGAAGTATGGTTTTGTACAGGGTGTCATAGGACTTACATGTTGAGGTTTATCCAATTGTGGCTAAAAAGGGGGAGAGTTAGCCTATGCCAAGGAGTGCTTTGCCAAGGTGCTGCAATGCCAAGGAGTGATGCTAGTTGTGATGCAGTAGTGCAGAGATTGAGGGGGAGAGTTGTTGAACAGCTGGTTTGCTGGTTCTTGCTTTGAGGGGGAGATTTCCCTATACTGCTGGTTAGTGTTGAAGTTTGTGCAGCTGTTTGAAGAAGGTGAAGAAATGCTGCTACTGGTTAGTTCTGTAGTATGTAGTAGCAGAGTATTGGAAAGTGTGTGCAGCATGCTGAAAGCATTGTGAAGTGTAGCTGTTTTGAAGATTGCTGCTGCTGCAATGTATTGGAAAATTCAAGTTTATTCCACTGTTGAAGTCTCTGAAAGTGCAAAGATTGTTTTAGCCAAAATTAGCCAAAGGGGGAGATTGTTAGTTTCTTGGATTGGCTGGAATTTTGGTAAAACAAAGGTTGTTCAATGTTTGATGTCAAGGTGGTGACGTCACAACATTGAGTCTTAACACTGGGTTGTGTTAAGAGTGAAGTTTGGATGTCTGATGTCACATGCGATGTTGTGACATTAGATCTGCAGAATTAATAACATCAGGTTTTGTGATGTTGTTAGGGTTTGCGTGTTAGCTGGAATTGTGGAGAGCAGGTAGTCTCATTGGATGCGAATATCTTGGGATAGATATTCTCTGTTGCATAGAGATTTGATGCAGATTTGTAGGAGATTTAAAAGGTTGAAGATTTGAAAAGATTTTAGGAGAAAATCTATTTTGAAGATTCAGTTTTAAATAACAAATCAGGTCAGATATTGTAGCAGGTCCAAGTCCAATTCAAAGAGCTATATAAAGCGCACCAGTACTGACGAAAAAGTAACGAAGAAAGTGAGCTAAAGACTGAGTGTCGTTTGTGTCTTCGTGTATGATTTGTAAGCCATTCGAGTGTGAATTGGTATTGTTGTTTTGAGTTGTTCTTGATCAAAGTTGTGAAGCAGAATCAAGTAGTGTTATTCAAAGTGTGTGATCTTTGAATTATATCACTGAAGTGTTTTAGGGATTGAGTAGTGTTCTCATATCTAAGTGATTCTTAGGTAGAAAGTCACTAGTAGGAATTAAGATTAGGAGATTGTCAACTGGGTTGTTGAGTCTGTAATTTAATTCTACAAGTAGTGAATTTCATCCCTGGCTTGGTAGCCCCCAGACGTAGGTAGTTAGACCGAACTGGGTGAACAATTCATTGTGTTGATTTATTGCTATTTTTGTATTGTCCATTGCAGAGTGTGTTGTTGTGACATCGCACTTAACATCACACATCTGGTACCAGAATTTTAGATGAGATGATTCAAGTAGAAGGAACAAGATGAAAAGAAATGACAAGGAGAGAAACAAATTTCAATTAGATGCACAAACTTACATGTTAAGGATGCATAACATATGAAATGAGTATGAATGCATATAGACCAGTAGCATACAATTGATGATATGCAAATGACATGAAAGAAATGGAATACTCAATGTAAACACAAATCATGTAGAGCACAAGAAGAGAAAAGATGTGGAAATGGGACAAATATGCAAGTTAAAATGCACAAACACATATCCAAGGCAAACACAAATCAAGATGACCTGTAATCATGATATAAGATGACTTTAATGTCAGAGAAAAGACCTATAAAACATCTCAACTATCAATGCAAAGCAACTTATTCAAACCAAACACAAAATTCAAAGACAATCCACTTGAAGATCAACATGTATCAATGCAATCAAGGTGAACCAAAACACATTAAAAAGATGATTTGAATTTACAAGAGTCGTGTCACATATAGTACAACCAGTGAGCAAACACATTACAAAAATATAAGTCAAAACCTTTTAAGGAACATATTCAAACATGCCTCACACATTAACAAGGATCAAACATTATTGATGCACAAAGGTCACCTCTAAACTCTAAGATAAAATGAATTTAAAAATCAACAAAAATATGGATTAAATGCATCAAGACATGTAATATGATCATACCAAATACCACTCGAAAAATAAAAAAGAAACTAGCTCAATAAAAATGAGAATGAACTAAACATCAAGAAGAATGCACTTTAAAAAGAAATTAAAAGAAAAATTATGAAAATAATGCCAAAATAAAATAAAATCAGAAATAAAAAATATGGAAAACTAGTTTAATGAATTATGATGCTTGGTGAATTTATTTAGAATTTTTTAATGCATTTAAGTATTTTTAAATGAAGAAAATCAAAACAGTATAAAAAGAAATTAAAAAGAAATAAATACATGTAGGGGGTGCAGCGAAAGTAAAATGCCAGTTTAAAAAGGGTTGGGCTCAGAAAAGGGTGTGTGGATAGCAACTATCAACCCCAACCAACAAGGCGCGCATGTGTGTGAGATAGGGTGCACTCAGTCAAATGTTAGACGCAATCACAGCCACACATCCAAGTCAACAAGATCAATCACCAAAAGTAGTCTAATCCAACGTTTCACATAGAAGGCACATGGCAATTAAAATGTATGCACACACATAAGAACATTTAGAGAGAGAAAAGAGGCACGTGCTAGGGAGTGTGCTTCATTTATGCATTGGCACATTTCTAACCCTAGGATGATGATGATCAGACGGCTGCGATATAAAGTTTCTAAACCCTAGCTGAAACCCTCACCGGCCGGAGAAGGACCTCCGGTCATCTTCTCCGGCCACTGCAAATCTTACATATCTCCAGAAATCCACAAAAAATATACCAATCAAAAGAGGAAGTCACGTAGATCAATAATCCAGCAAAATATTTCACAAACAACACACCATCAGAGAGAATCGAAGAGATGAAAATCGCCCTAGGTTTGGATCTACACCTCTAAAAGATCTATCAACTAGCCAGAAATGTCACATTGCTTCTAGTAAGCTATAATCAACAAGAAACAAGCTATAATAAATGATTTAATGCAAGAAAAAGTTGAGAAATAGGAACCTGAAACTTGAAGAAACTTCGGATCTTCAGAAAACCAGAGATGAGAGCTCCTTTATCCTCGAGAAACTTGACCAAATAAAGGTGTATGCAGGTTGTTCTTGTAGTGAAAATGATGCCGAAGTTCAGTGAAGTAGAAGAAGAAATAAAGCTTCCATGCTTTGTGCTTCTTGAGATTGATGAATGATGAAGTTTGAAGAAACAAATGGAGAAGTTCAGAGAGAAACAATGCGTGAGAGAGAGAGAGTTTCAGAAAGAATTTGAGAGTGAAAGTTTGTGCCAATGTGAGAAAATGAATGAAGCTCCCAAAAATATGTGTAAGTTTGAATTATATAGTTGTGGTTAGTTATTAACTAGCGTAGTTGACAGTTAGAAAGAGAGTTAAGTGAGTTGGGTTAAGTGAGTTTGACCTAACTAACTGAGTTGAGTTAGTTAGTGGCACGAGTTAATGAGCTTGGTTATGGTGATGGTGAGCTCATGAAGTTTATGGTGGAGCTGAGAAATGAAAGGTGGTGATGAGGTTATGTAGTGTAGTCTGCAAGCTTGTTGGACAAGTTTTATTCTTTTTCTTTTTAATGCATGGAGATGTATGTAGCATGTATGTGTAAGGGTGGTGGTTGGTTCAAAAGAGGCAAGAGGTGAATGGTGAAGCATGCGTGTGACTGTGTGAATCTGAACCAACAAGAACAATGTCATCTCATTCTATTTTGGCAGCCTTAAACTCATATTCAAGTTGATGACTTTGAGTAGAAATTGCTTCATGTATAATGTATGAAATGATGAGATTTTGATGCCATTGGAAAGAGGAGACATAAGAGAACAAGTTTGGTATTGATTTTGGATCGAATAGAAGCTTGCAAAGTGATTAAAATTGGCTTAGAACACAAGAGATCCAAACTGCATCATGGGCGTGGCAACTGGTTAGCATGCTTGGTCACATGGCCTATGTAATTTCAGCATGAAACCCCTATGTTTGGACCATCATAACTCCTTCATAACTTGTTCAAATGGAAATATGTCTAAAATCAAAGTTGAAGAGGACATGGAGATGAACAACTTTGATGTTCAACATTTTTTCATTTGAAGCATTCTTCCATGAGAAAAATGGCTTGACATTTGGCACACCAAGTGTTTGATGAAATTATGGCCTGGGGGCCTGAACTTGCCTTGCCATGACTTGGTTTTTGCCTTGATTTTATCAAACTTTGATTGATCATAACTCCCTCAATTTTGATCCAATGGAAGAGTTCTTTATATGTATTTGAAGCTTAGAATGTGATCTTTAATTGTCTCAACTTGGGCCTGAAGTTTGGAGCTTTTATCTTGAAGAAAGGAAGCCTTAAAGTGTACTGCAAAATGGTCCAAACTTGCCATTTTTGGAAACCCTAAGTTTCTAAAAATGGAAACTTTGTACAATTCTTGTTTTTTCATGATTCCTCCATCATTTCTTGATCAAATCTTGTCCATTGAACATATGTAACTTGAATTTTACAAATTTGATCTTAAAAAGCCAAGAGTTGACTTTTTTCACTGCACATTTGACTTTTTCCCCAATTTCTTGATCCTCAAGCAACTGACCAATTGAACCTCTTCTAAAATGAACCAATGGGAAATATTCCATCCTTAGATACTTAATATCATGTAGAAAACATTGAGATCAACTTTGAACCAAAATTTCATCAGGAGACCACTTGAATACAAAACCCTAATTTTGACTGCTTTTGGTTAGGAGATGATGAACTATCCAACTTTCTTGATGAATTACCATCCTCCAATTACTTGTGGGATCAAATGAGATCATATGAGATGTAGGAGACTCTTGAGGCTTGCTTTAAGACCCTTGGCTCTTGTTCTCTTGCTTTGGATGATCAATACTTTGAAGACAGTTGATCACATGCCCTATGCTGAATGCAATACAATGCTTCATTTTTCTATGCTTGAATGTAATGTAATGCAATGAAAGCACATGCTAAATGATATGAAAAATAAGAGGACAAATTTTGGGGTATTACAGCTGCCCCTATTCAATCACTGTAGACCTGAATGGATGATAGCGGTTGCTTTCAGACTTTGCACTCTGTGGAGAAGAAGAAAAGGGATATAAACCCAACCAAATGAACTCTTCTTGAATAGAACTATGATGATAACCATACTGCTGGAGAGATGTCTTTTGGGACGACGCCAGACGACTACTGGCTTGCCATACTGCCGGTGGGCTTTAAGAATGTCTTTTGGGACGACGCCAGACGACTACTGGTGTGCCACGCTGCCGGTGGGCTTTAACAATGTCTTTTGGGATGATGCCAGATGACTACTGGCTTGCCATGCTGCCGGTGGACTTTAAGAATGTCTTTTCGGACGACGCCAGATGACTACTGGCTTGCCACACTGCCGGTGGGCTTTAAGAATGTCTTTTGGGACGACGCCAGATGACTACTGGCTTGCCACGCTGCCGGTGGGCTTTAAGAATGTCTTTTGGGATGACGCCAGACGACTACTGGCTTGCCACGCTGCCGATGGTCTTTAACAATGTGTTTTGCGACGACGCCAGACGACTACTGGCTTGCCACGCTGCTGGTGGTCTTTAAAAATGTCTTTTGGGACGACGCCAGACGACTACTGGCTTGCCACGCTGCCGGTGGGCTTGAAGAATGTCTTTTGGGACGACGCCAGACGACTACTGGCTTGCCACGCTGCCGGTGGACTTTTAGGATGTCTTTTGGGACGACGCCAGACGACTACTGGCTTGCCACGCTGCCGGTGGGCTTTAAGAAGAATTCAACACTGGATTACGCTCTGCATACATATCAGACATCCCTGCTGACTCTGTTGAGGAGCGATGATCAATGTTGTGACCTCAGAGACTCCTGAAAGGATGATATCTCTGCTGGAGAATGAATGAACAATCCGTTTGCTTTGAATTGTCACGCTTACCAAAAATAAATTGAACTTTGAGATACGGGGACGTGATGACTCCGCCAAGAATTATTTCCTCCTTCTGGGGATAAGTTCTGGTCATAGCAACTCCTATGGGGATGAGAATTTTCTGAATGACGTTCTACTGAGGAAGAAAAGTCATTAAAACTCTGCTTGGGGATCTATCAATCCTGAGATCCTTTACGGGGATAATCAGCCTTCTGACTCGGCTAGGGAAAGAATATACTAACACTCTGCTGAGGAAGAGATTCTGTTGATCTGATAAACCTCTGCGGGGAGAAAGAACAACTCAGCTGAGGAGTATTGCTGACAAGATTCAATGATGAACTCTGTGGGGATATAACTGCTAGAGATACAATCTTGTTAGGACCAGAACTACCCCGCTGAGGATAAGCAAATCCTGGTTGGAAGATGTTTCATTGCAACATGCTGATAAAGAGTCTCTAGAGATCTGCCGGGAAAACACAAAGCAAATCCATAGTATTCTGTTGAGGAACAAGGCTGACGAGCGTAGAATAAGATCCATAATGCCCCATGTTAGGCGAACTTTCCGTTTGACGACTCCACTGGGGATAATGAGCTTACAACAAACTCTGATGGGAAGAATCGCTTCAAAGCGTCTCGTGCTGGGGAATGTCTCTTAAGAGGATTGTACAGAAGACCAAGCCTCTTCAAACTCTTAGACAAATACTGAGACTTGAGCTAGTCGTATTAACTGGTAAATTACTCTACTGGGGATAATAGATCTGGAACACATCCTATCAGAGGGATTTCACGCTGTCCAATGCTTGGTAGGGTCACAAGCTCGCTTTTCCCCAGATTACACGACTGATCTGAAGAAAACGTCCTAAGAGGATTTTACGGAAGGTTTGGCATCTTCCAACTCCTGGACCCTCACTGAGTCTTGAACATCAGTTGCAAAGTCTGCGAAGCAACTCTACTGGGGAATTTCCAACCGTTATTGACACAGAAAAGCTTATAGCTGTTGGAAGTACTGAATGAGAGAATCGAATTAATACGATACAACGATACCCAGTTGAAATTAATTCACCGATATTGAATCATCGTGAATGACTGTCGACCGAATGATGGACTCAATCAGTAAACGTTGTGACAAAAGGGTGACATGGGAACCCTTTCCTGAACAGGATTGCCCTGGCGTTCTGTATTGGGATAAGTGATTACTTGTTTGGAAAAAACGAGCCATGATCTCAGAAAGGCTTCAATCTTGTTTTTGAGCCTATTATAAGGCCGCTACCTACAAGCAAAGGATATGCACATATGCCCCGTGCCGGATATGACTTCGGAAACTGAGAGAATCCAACTCTGAACCACCACTTGTTAAGGAGAGAAATCAATAATGCTTTGTGCTGAAAATGGCTTCGTGTCAGGCTCCTGAATGTAAACCTGCAACAAAAGAAATGTGCACATATGTCCAGGGGATTGCATGGTTTGAATCCACCGTTCGAAGTTAATCAACATTCAAAGCAATTTTAAATGTTTTCCCTGTGCATGTTATTGTAAAGCCTCAATGTTTTCAACAATACAATGTTTTTTTATCAAAAATTCGGACGTTTTTGCAAACAAAATAGTAAAATGAAAACAAGTAAGAAGCTTTTTGACTGAATAATCAACTTTATTGATTGAAATGCCTAGAATAGGCAAGTACATCAGAAAGCAATCCCTGGAAAGAGGTGATCGCTGAAAATTGAGAAAAGAAACTATCCTAATGGCAATGTGAAAACGGCATTTCACTGAGTTTCAATTCTGCTATGACCAGTATGTCTTCAAGACTTTCCGATTATCTTCGCTTTCCGAGGAGAATGATTGGACCGATTCCTACCCTTTGGAGATTGCCAGTTTAAGTGAAACGATGAGGCAGTACAGATGACTCAGATCGCAGTCTTTGCTTAATCCCTCTTTTGCGTGGACCTCCCTTTTCGGGTTTTCAATCCACCGGGATACCCTTTCTTGCCTGAGTTGTCCTTGCGGATTTTCAACTCACCGGGTGTACAATCTTTTTATTTATATCCCTAATTTTTGCCCGAACCTTTTTATTCTGTTTTTATGGTCCGCCGGGATGCCCTTTTTTCCTGGACTTTTCTTTTTTTGTCCAGCGGGTCTCTTTATGCGAAGTATTTTTTGACTGCGTCTGAGTTGACAGGGGATGGAAAATCTTCACCATCCATGGTTGTAAGCATTAAGGCTCCGCCAGAGAAAACCTTTTTAACCACGAATGGACCTTCATAGTTCGGTGTCCATTTTCCTCTGTGATCTGTGTTTGGAGGATGGATCCTTTTAAGTACCAATTCACCAACTTGATACTCCCGAGGTCGCACTTTCTGATCAAATGCTCGTTTCATTCTTCTTTGGTACAATTGACCATGGCAAATGGCTGCTAGTCTCTTTTCGTCAACTAAGCTTAGCTTATTGAATCGGGTGCGCACCCATTCTGCCTCATCCAGTTTGACATCCATCATAACTCTCAGCGAGGGAATCTCAACTTCAACTGGTAGGACTGCCTCCATACCATACACAAGTGAGAACAGTGCTGCCCCAGTAGATGTCCTTACTGATGTTCGGTACCCATGCAAGGCAAATGGTAACATCTCATGCCAATCTTTGTAGGTCACCACCATCTTTGCACAATCTTCTTGATATTCTTGTTGGCCACTTCAACAACGCCATTCATCTTTGGACGGTACGGCGAAGAATTGTGATGCTCAATTTTGAAGTCCTGACATAATTCTTCCATCATTTTGTTGTTGAGATTAGAACCATTATCAGTAATGATTCTTTCGGGCACTCCATAGTGACAAATGATATCTCTTTTTAGAAATCTGGCTACCACCTGCTTGGTGACATTAGCATAAGACGCTGCTTCCACCCACTTGGTAAAGTAATCAATTGCGACCAAAATGAAATGATGGTCGTTGGAAGCAGTTGGCTCAATCTTTCCAATCATGTCAATGCCCCACATTGCAAAGGGCCAAGGAGAAGACATGACATCCAACGGATTCGGAGGTACATTCAATTTATCCGCATAAATCTGACATTTGTGGCATTTGCGGGCGTATGAACAACAGTCTGCATCCATAGTCAACCAATAATACCCCGACCTCAACAGTTTCTTTGCTATTGCATGTCCTCCGGCCTGGGTACCGAAAGAGCCTTCGTGCACTTCTTGCATTAACTTGTTTGCTTCGTGTCTATCCACGCATCTGAGCAAAACCATGTCGAAGTTCCATTTGTACAGCACATCATCTTGGTTCAAGAAGAAGCTACCAGACAATCTCCTCAAAGTCTTCTTATATTTGGTAGATGCCCCTGGTGGGTACGCTTGACTCTTCAAGAAGCATTTGATATCATGAAACCACGGCTTGTCATCAGACACTGCGTCAACAGCAAATCTTGGGTACATGGTTCCACCTTTACACTTTGATCATAGAAGACAATGTGGCCAAGGCATCAGCAAACTTATTCTCATCTCGAGGAATATGGTACAGCTTTACCGTCGTGAAAAACGTCAGCAGCCTTCTCGCATAATCTCTGTACGGAATCAGATGTGTCTGGTGCGTGTACCAGTTCCCATTCACTTGATTGATTACCAAAGCTGAATCACCGAAGATATCGAGGGTCATAATTCACAAATTAATCGCCTCCTCGATCCCCATTATACAAGCTTTATATTCTGCTTCATTGTTTTTGCATCTGAAAGTTACTCGGGCAGTGAAGGGCATATGAACACCTTTTGGCATGATAAGAACTGCTCCAACTCCGCATCCATTCATGTTGACGGCCCTATCAAACATCAAACTCCATTTGGATTCAGGGTCTGGCCCCTCCTCCGGGAGTGGTTCCTCGCAGTCTTTAACTTTGAGAAACATGATGTCCTCATCAGGGAAATCAAATTTCATGGGTTGGTAATCATCAATAGGCTGCTGTGCAAGATAGTCTGACATGATACTTCCTTTGATGGCTTTCTGAGAAGTATACTGGATATCATATTCAGTCAGCACCATCTGCCAACGTGCAACCCGTCTGGTCAATGCTGGTTTTTCAAATATGTACTTGACAGGGTCCATCTTTGAAATTAACAAGGTTGTATGAGTGAGCATATATTGCCTTAATCGCTTAGCAGCCCATGCAAGTGCACATCATGTCCTCTCAAGCATTGAGTATCGTGATTCGCAATCATTGAATTTCTTGCTTAAGTAGTAAATGGCGTGCTCCTTTTTACCCGTCTCGTTATGTTGACCGAGAACACAACCCATGGATCCTTCAAGCATTGTCAAATACATGATCAATGGTCTCCCTGGAACTGGAGGCATGAGAATTGGAGGTTCCCGCAAATATTCTTTTATTTTCTCAAAAGCCCTTTGGAAATCGTCATTCCACCTGACCGCTTGTTCTTTTCTTAACAGCTTAAATATTGGTTCACAAGTGGCTGTGAGGTGAGATATGAACCGTGCAATGTAGTTCAATCTACCCAGGAAACCACATACTTCTTTCTCCGTTCTTGGTACAGGCATTTCTTGTATCGCTTTTACTTTGGCAGGATCAACCTCAATTCCTTTTTTGCTTACGATGAAACCCAGCAATTTACCAGACCGTACTCCGAAAGTGCATTTGTTCGGATTCAGCCTGAGTCGAAACTTTCTCAACCTTTCAAACAGTTTCTTCAAGTTGACCAGATGCTCTTCTTCTGTTCGATACTTGGCAATCATATCATCTACATAACACTCAATCTCCTTATGAATCAAGTCATGGAAGAGTGTTACCATAGCTCGCTGATACGTTGCCCCGACGTTCTTCAACCCAAAAGGAATCACCTTGTAACAGAAGGTACCCCACGGGGTAATGAACGTTGTCTTTTCCATGTCTTCCGGCGCCATCTTGATTTGGTTATACCCGAAGAATCCATCCATGAAAGAGAATACCGAGAACTGAGCGGTGTTGTCAACTAGTACATCAATATGAGGTAAAGGAAAGTCATCTTTCAGACTTGCTCTGTTTAGATCCCGGTAATCAACGCACATTCTGACCTTACCATCCTTCTTCGGCACAGGAACAATATTTGCAACCCATGGTGGGTAATTGGTGACGGCCAGAAATCCCGCATCTAACTGTTTTTGTACCTCCTCCTTGATTTTGAGAGCCATTTCTGGTTTAGTTCTCCGGAGCTTTTGTTTGACAGGAGGACAACCCTCTTTCAACGGCAACCTGTACACAACAATGTCTGTATCTAACCCCGACATATCTTGATATGACCAAGCAAAGATGTCAACATATTCCCGTAGCATATTGACCAGCTCTTTCTTCACCTCGGCCTGCAGACTGGCTCCAATCTTAATCTCTTTCTTGGCATCCTCGGAACCAATGTTGATAACCTCAATTGTCTCTTGGTGAGTGTCGCTCCCAGGATTTTCATCCAGGTAAAAACGCGAGAGTGGCGCAGAAAAACAGAGTCGCCAGCCGTGCAAATTTATCCCAAGAGAGGGAAAGGGAACACCGCATAAACCTGAGGAAGAGGGAAAGGAATGGTCATCGCAACCATAGCCTGGGTTCGGGAGTCGGTTACGCGAGGGGAAGGTGCTAGCACCCCACGCGTCCATCGTACTCGATGGGATCCATGCTTGTTGTCTATTCTAAGGGTGAGTTATCCTATCATCTATGGCTGTACTAAGACAGGGAGAGGGGAAAACAAAGACCGACTCGGTAGGACGTCGACGTCCTAGGCCTACGTACCCCCTTTGTGCAATGGGGAATTCAGAGTCAACGTAGTTCGGACCAAGTTCTTTTTGTGTTTTTTATGAGTGACGTTAAGTTCGCGTCCGGCAGTTAGGGTCGATGCCTGTTTGCGAATCAGTGGGAAAGTAACGTGCCCTTTTTGAAAATAGCCTTTAGTTTGACAATCCTGAAGGACAAAAAGGTTTGAAGTTTGTTTGTATTTTTTAAGACAGAAGTGACTTGAGTTAGTTCATAACTTGCATTGCACTAAAGTCTAGGGCACAGGGGCGAATACTTAATGCATCGTCCCAAGACAGGACGTTCACTAAGCACTTTAGAAAGATGAGAGGAAGCCCCTCATTTCTCATTCCCCATGCTTAAGGCTCGTGCGCAATACACTTTATCCTTATTAAGTATTTTCAAGAAATTTTGAGATGAGAAGAGAGGAGACACAAAGGAAACTCTAAAGGGAAACTAAGAGTCCTAATGTTATCATGCATGGGTGACCTACGGTTAGTGAGGTTTGACGACAACCTAAGCCTAAAGAAAAGAAAAGATGAGAGACGGAAAGAGTGAGAGTGGGTATGGATAACTATCCACACCCTCGAATAACTTACCTCAGCCCCTGCACAAAAGGTTAGCACAAAACAGACACCAGTAATATTAAGACAAATGAAAATCAAACAATGACATATAATAGTGATTAAATAACCTTCAACAATCCAAACATGAACTAAGAAGTCAAATAAACAACCCCAAAACAATGGCACAAGTGCCTCTTCAAACAGATAACCAGACAAGATCAAGGATGTGCATACAAGAAAATCTCACACAAAGAGCATCTAAACAAGTAGCAAAACAACTTCTAAAATCACCAAATTAGTTATCAAAGTTGCTCAACCAGAGACAAACAACATAACAAAAACTCCTACAAAAACTCAAGATATTAGTCGCTCAAACAATTATGCAAAGTCAGATGAGAAACATGGTTCAAGGTGCTAAAGGAAAGGACCAAAATGCAATATGAGATGATTTTAAAAATGATAGAAAAATATTTTTATTCAATTAAATATATTGGTGAATGAATGCAAAAAGAATGAATTAAAAATGTTTTATGGATGCAGAGAAATAAAATAAACAATGCAATGTGTGCAGAATGAAATAAACTCAAAAAGAAATTATTAAAATAATTAATTCAGAAGATAAAAATAAAATAAAATAATAAAATAAAATAAAATCACGTTTTCAAACCCTAACCAGTGCATGAATTAGTTTAAATACCTAGGTTTAATCCATTGATCAGCATTTGGGCCTTGGTAATTCTTTGTTTAATGAGTTTTGGGCAATTTTGGAAAATCACATAATGTGAGATACACCTCCTTCCATGCATGGATATTCAAACATTTCATGATGGATCACTTAACTTCTAATTGCTAATCACACCCACATTGAAATTGGGCCTTGAAACATTTTGATTCATGAGTTTTCAAACGACTTGGCAATTTTGAATAATGGAGAATAAGTGATAAATACACCATGGATTCACTTGATTTAAAGGCCTAAAATGATCCTTAAGGAGTGTCCTTTGATGTTATCACATGGCATGAAGCAATGGAATTAATTATAGGTCACTATGCCAAAGTTATGAAAATGAAACCCTAAAAACCACTTTGCCTTCTTTTGATCATAACTTGAGTTTCACAAATGATCTGGAGACCCACTAGTACTTGTTGGAAAGAGGAGAAAAATATATTCAACTTATATGTTTGAGGAAAATTCATTTGAAGCTTATTTGATGATGAAAAGTCAAGTTGAATGTAGTGTAAGAACTTACCCAAAAAGGAAACTTTCAAATTATAGGTCATTTCCATATTTAGTAACTTTTGCACCAACTCATGATTCTTGATAAATGGTGTGAAACTTGACCCTTGAAGATCATATGAGGATGTGAGACCTTGAAAACCTTGGAGAGAAACTCAAGTTTTCACAGTTGACGTTCCTCTCACACTGTTGACTTTTCCCCAATTCACCTGATTCCTAATTTATTGTCCAATTGAACTTCTCCTGAACCAAACTGATGGACAATCTCCCATCCCTAGATACTTAGGGACCCAAGGAATACCATGGAATCAAGTCTTGCTCAAGAAATCAGAAATAAACTGACTTTATGGCAAACCCTAGCTTTGGTACCCTCAGTCTAGGAGGAAATATCACAGTCTCCAAATCCAAATTCCTCAGAATATTATGTGTATCCTCTCGAACAAAGGTAAGATATGCCATTTGGTGATGAAAAAACCCAAGGAGCTTGCCCATTAGAGCAACAAACCCAAGAATCTCAAAACCCTAATTTCTGCACTAGTTAGGAGAGAGTGATCCACTTGAACTCTCTTGCTTGACCCTTTAAAGAACATCTTCTCCTCTTGCACTTGCCTCAGGCACCTTGACCCCATGCTTAAGAACCAATGATATGTACACATGATAATGCAAAATGAGATGAAACATAAGCCAGTTAGTAATAAAGTAAGGAGGGCAAATTTTGGGGTGCTACAGTGAGGTTGAATGAGCCTCTCCTCCTGCTTCACCAATCTGGCCAATTCCTCGGGAACTTCACAGTCTTCTTCATCCCCCTCTTCGGCTTGATAGATTGGATTATCGAAGTCATACTTGGCCATAGCAGAATCGTTGTCAATGAAATCTGGGTGATTAAGTCTGCATGTTGATGATCATGCTTTATTTTAGAATGAGACTTTTTTGAAAAAAGAAACTATAAAACATTGCCATTTTATTGTTTTTTCTGCAAAAATAAAATGAAAGACAAGGAACACAAAATTTGAATGCAAAACGTCCTTTATTAATGATAAAAAACCTTGCAAATGAAATTATGAGACCCTACAATTGAATCTACACGCCTTGGGCAGAGCGCGAGATTTTAACATGCAACAGAGAAAAACAAAGAAAATTACTCTGTTTGAAGAGTAACTTGAACAATTTCTTCAACAGACCAATTGCACAGCTCTTGACCCGGTACACACGGGCGCACCCAATTGTCGAGGTCACAATCACTGTCGACGCCATCTTCACTTGCAGCACACATTTGATTTGGATTAATGATTCCCTTGTTGTAGAAAGTAATCGGCCCCTTGTGCTCTGATGCAGTAGCTTGATACGGGTTATAGCCTATACCGAACTTATCTTCTTTTGTAGAGACTTCAATCAACTTGCCCCAGCCTTGGGCATTGCCGGCTTTGACTACTTCCACTGCCTGTCTGTAAGAAGTAATAGAGGTACCCACTTGTTCTTCGCTCTGAGAAGATACTGCCTGTGAAGACGAATCACCAATATGGACTGCCTCAAATGCTTGACTCAGCATCTCATGGATTTCTCCATCCATTTCCACGTACTTAAAGGTAGGCAGCTGACTTACGAAGATGTCTTCTTCTCCACACACAGTCACCACTTGACCGTCAACCATATATTTCAACTTTTGATGCAACGTAGATGTCACTGCCCCAGCGGCATGAATCCACGGTCTGCCTAACAAGCAACTATATGCGGGCTGAATGTATATCTCGTAGAACAAGCACTTAAACACTTGAGGACCAATTTTTACTAGGAGCTCTACCTCTCCGAATACAGAATGTTTTGAACCATCGAAAGTTCTCACTACCAAATCACTTGGTCTTAGAATAATTCCGTTAGCGTCTAACTTCATTAAAGCCTTCTTTGGTAACACGTTCAGGGAGGACCCCGTGTCAGCCAACACATGAGATAATACTGCACCTTTACACTCCAGAGTGATGTGTAATGCCCTGTTGTGATTGCGACCCTCAGTAGTCAAATCAAAGTCTGTAAAACCTAGCCCATGGCTAGCATTGACATTAGAAACAACTGACTCCAATTGATTCACAGTAATCTCTTGAGGTACATAGGCCATATTCAAGACCTTCAAAAGTGCCTCTCGATGAGCTGCATAACACATAAGAAACGACAAGATGGAAATTTTTTATGGCGTTTGATCCAACTGATCAACCACTTTATAATCACTCTTTTTAATAAGTCTCATAAACTCCTCGACTTCTTTCTCAAAGGTATCTTTCTGCATAGATTCAGGAATAACAACCTCCTCTGTAGCCACCTGTTTACCCTTGGCTTTGGCTGCTGCCTCAGCTTCCGCATTGGTTCTTAAAGTCTGTGGAGCAAACAAGCGTCCACTTCTGGTGAAGCCACCAAGACCTCCAACATTATCAATACTGGAACTACCCCCAGCTGGAGCTTCCACCTCTTGCTTTTCTCCTTGGTAGTAAACATCTGCACCGTAGTGCCATGGAATAGCCCGCTCACAAGTATAAGGAACTGGTCCTGGTACCGTATTAGTAACAGGACTCACCATATCAGGCACAATAATGGCTGCAGGCGATGGCACCTGAATTTCTACTGGCGTAAAATAAAAGGTAACAGTTGACACATCATCGTCCTTTCTGTCCCCCTGATCAAACTGTAGACATCCTTTGTCCATCAAACATTGGATATCGACTTTCAGCTTATCGCAACCATTACTCTGATTCCTGCAATCAACACAACCTTCTTCACAGCCAGGGAACACCTGCCCCTTTAACTACCGAGCCTTCACAATACTCAAGGGAGTCCTCACCCTGTTCACATCAGTTACCAAATTCAAAACTCTCCCATCTTCAATGGCATTGACCTTTGGCGCATTATGATCCGACATAGGATTCTGAAGCACATTTGGTGGAGGCGAGAAATTAGTTGCCTTGGCATCGATCAAGTCCTGTACTTTATGCTGAAATGTACGACACTGTTCAATATTATGACCTGGAGCCCCAGAATGATACTCACAGCGGGCATTAACATCGTAACCCTTTGGTAATACTGCAGGAGCCGGGCCCATCGTACGAAGCTCCACCAGATTAAGCTTTAACAATTGGGGTAACAAAGCTGCGTAAGTCAATGGCAGAGGGTCCATACGGCTGTCAGCTCGTCTCTGCTGATATGATCTCCGTGGCTGTTGATATTTCTGTGACTGAAGATTCTGCTGCTGTAGTTGTGTTTGAACTTGCGAACTAGGAATGGTAATAGCGGAAACCTGATCATAGGAATCTTGATAGCCTCTACCTCTTCCTCTATTCTTATAAACAACACTAGCTTCACCATCTCTCTTTCTGGTAGATCCAGCAAATGGCTTCCTCACTCCTGAAGAACTAGCACCACTGGCATCTTGTATTTTTCTGAGCCTCAGCAAACTTTTGATCCTCTCCCAAGCGATTACAATGTCCGCAAACCCAGTAGAAGGACAGGCAGCCAACCTATCAAGATAAGTTCCCTGAAGAGTACTCATAAACATGTCAGCCATTTCTCAGTCCTGCAGCGGAGGTTGAACCATGATAGCCAATTGGCGCCATCTTTGAGCATATTCCTTAAAACTCTCCTTCGCAGTCTGAGCCATACTCTGCAGCTGAGTATGGTTCGGAGCCATGTTCATGTTGTATTGATACTGCTTGACGAAAGCATGAGCTAACTCCTTCCAGTTCCTTACAGAAGTCCTGCTCAACTTCATATACCATTCTTGAGATGCCCCAGTAAGGCTGTCTTGGAAATAGTACATCCACAATTTCTCATCGTCAGTATGAGCAGCTATCCTCCCCACATAAGATTGGAGATGAGTTTTAGGACAAGTAGTGCCATTGTACTTGTCAAATGCTGGTGGCTTAAACTTATGTGGAATTCTTACTCCAGGTACCAATCCCAAGTCAGAAACATCAAAACCAAGAGTGTTTTGGGATTCGATGGACTTGATCTTTTCAGCGAGCTCGTCAAACCTGCGAGTGTTCTCATCTTCAGCATCCAACAGAGTGAACTGATCATCTTGATTATCTTCTGCAACCTGACGAACCCCAGTATTTCTAGGAGGGTCACCGCCTGCATTGACGCCAATCTGATTACCATTGCCATTCTGCACCTCTACCTGTGGCCGCTCGACCATTACCCCGAGTCTTTCCTGATTTTGAGCCATACCAGTCATTAGTGTCAAGAACTGGTCCATCCTATTCCTCAGCTCAGCCAATTCAGTTTGGATCTGATCCATGATCTTAGTCTGGTTTCTGCGAGTTGCGTACCGGTGGATGTGGTTATCAGCTATAGTGCCTGAAACCAAATAAAGGTTAGAGGACCTGCAACGAGTACCTGAAAAAGCAAACAACAAAATGCAACATGATATGCAATGCAATGAAAATGCCATGTTTATCATTTTCGAGGTGCCCTACACCCTGATTCCAATCTTAACCACATAAATCTGAAGATCAGAAATCGTGATATGAAGGGACGTGCCGTGACCATGTGCTTGTGTACAGATAACAACCAAAGGAACATTTCTGAATAAACTGCTTGTTTCAATTAAAAAAGAACCAGACATACGCATAACGTTCAACAATGAATTCAAACAACATACATCAAAATAGTGGATTCATCAAAAATCCTGATGATATCCATCAACAAAATTACATTAAGAGAAAGAGAGAAAAACAGTCAATCTGATAACTCTAAATCCTTCAACTTTTCACTTGAATACTTGACTTCCTCGAAGAGTATGCGAGTACGCTGGTGATTTGGTCTTTCGACTAACTCCTTAATCAGAACATCTCTTTTCGCTAGAGCTTCAGTCAGCGAATCCATATGCATCAGGAGAGCTTCATCATCACAGACCCCTTTATGCCTCTTCACACCAGCTTGCATTTTGAGTTTCCCCATATCTGCCATAGCCTCTTCAAGCTCCTTCTTGGAAGTCTTCAGCTCCTCTCTGGTGCTTACCAATTGCTCTTGGCTTTTACTGAGGTTCTCCCGATACTTCCTCCGTTGTTCATGTGCCTTTTTAAGTTCGTCATCCTTGATCTTCAGTTGTTCCTGCAACTCTGCATTTTCGATTCTAACCTCATCCCAGGCTTGCTGAAACTTGGCTAGCGTGTCCTTGGTCTGAGCTAATGCCTGTTTGGTCTTCTTATGAGCTTGAGTGGCAGCGTCGGCACCTTTACTAATTTTTTGGAAGTGTTGAGCTCTTTCGGCGAAATCCTTTTCTCTTGCAGCTAAGATTTTTCCGGCGTCCTGGGCTTTATGCTCCAACTCTTTGTTGGCGTGCAGAGCGTTTTGAAGAAGACTACTCAGATCGGAATTCTCCACTCAAAGCTCTTTCACCAATTTTTGCAGCTTGTCAAACTCCTCGATGGCTACCGTGGTAGGCTGCTCCGGCCTTACGGGATATAAAGGGGGTTCCTTTGAAAAAGGCAAGAATAATTCATTCACCTTCATTTCAATCCATCTTTCATAATCAGGATAAGATCTGCAATCCATTTTTCCAAAAAACAGTTTTTTCTGTTTTGCGCAGGTGCCCCCAAGCATTCAAAACTTCTCGCAGTATTTCCTCATTTTTAGTCCCTGTAAAGAACAAAGATTTCTCGACATCCTGGTCTGTGGGAGGATACTTGGAAGCGTATCCAAATTGTCTAATGGCCAGGATCGGGTTATAGTTGATTCTCCCTTTCCTGCAAATTAGAGGCACATTGGGAAAGCTCCCACAACTGGTGATAATCTCTATTCCCATCAACTTACAATCGAACCAGACGATGTTATCGGCAGTTAATCCCATTATCCGCTTGGACCATTTTAAAGAATCTTTTGTGTCTATAAAGGCACTTGTCTTAGGTAAATGCTTCAAAAACCAATGAGATAAAAGTGGAGTGCAACAATTGACAGATCCTCCCCTTCTTTTTTCATTCTTGAAGTGCACAGAGTAGTAAAAATATCCTAACAAAGTGGGAACCGGATTTTTGAGAACAAAAACTCTTATAGCCTGCATATCCACAAAATCTTGTTGATTAGGAAAGAGAACAATGTCGTATATGCACAAAGTCAGGATGGAATTATAAACCGTCCAATCCTTTGATTCAGCAGCCTCTTGAGCTTGACCCGTAAGAAAGGCTAAGTGAAAACCTTTGACCCCACTTTTGATAGCCACATTTCCTTTTAGCACTGAATTTTTCACCCGTACCGCAGCTGCAATCTCCTCTATGATAAGATGACTACCAGAAAAGAATGACAAAGCTGATTCGACCGGAATTCCCAAAATAAATGAGAACTCTTCCAAAGTAGGCATCAAAATGTAATCAGGAAAAAGAAAGCATCTCAGCGAAGGCTCATAAAACTGTAGCAAAGTGTGAAGAGCATCATGTTCATACTATGTGATTCTGCGGACCATCTCAACCAATTTCCCATATTTCTTCTGGAAGTTGACAAGAACACCCGGGTCAGCCATAGCTATCATCTTATGCAGTAAATCCAAAGCAGGTTCGTGGAACTTGTAGGCAACATTGCTCTTTCTCTTGAGAACTGTCTCTGTCGAGCCTATTGATTGGAATCAGAAGTGTAATAAGCACCTGTAAATGACAAACATGAATGTTATGACATGATAATGTAATGCAAAAGGGCATGGTATCAGCGTGCTCTGTGTCTATGCTAGACTGTGTCCACGGTGTCTGTACAAATCTGAGAATGATACTATAGATAGAAACCCACTGACTGTAATAAGTTACATCATCTTTCTATGAAAATGCCAGAGTATCAGGGTATGTGGGAGGCATGGTCACCTGAAAACCTGTAAACACCCGCCCATACTCACATGTGAGTACTAAAACAGCGGTTCCTCAGTTTCGGATTCTCTATTTTGAGAAGCAATAGCACATTCAGCCCGTAGGATACAATGCTATCGCCAAACAAAGAGATCGTCCACTGATTCCCCAAAATAAAGGCCATCCTATGCAAGTTCCAAAGTGGGCCCTCGGGTGCGAATGGGTTTGCCACATAATGTGGCCTGCCACTGTCACCACTAAAGAGGGATGTTTCCACTAAGGTCCTCAATGATCGGTCACCAGAGTCGACAGCTTTCTAGGTTAACACTCCGAAATGCACAAGACGCGCAAATCAGAACATTTCCCAAGAAAACCTCGTCTGGTTGTGAATTTCATGTAAACCATACATAACAAGACACTACGTAGGCCACACTACCATCCACTCTAGTCCTATGTATGTACTCAAGCTTGTGTAATAGGCTTATCTCTCAGAATACCCATCCCGCCAAACAGAAAACCAGCACAACACAATCCAGTATAATAAGGATATATAATGTAATAAATGCGATAAATACAGTAATACAATAAAGCAATAATACAGTAAACAACAATACAGTAAAAATAGTAAATACAACATCAAAATAAACACCCAATGAAAGAAAAACAAACAAGCACTAGGATCGACTCGCTTAGGGAACCAGAGATTCTGGTCTCCTAGAGTCCCCAGCAGAGTCGCCACCTGTCGCTCCCAGGATTTTCATCCAGGTACAAACGCGAAAGTGGCGCGGAAGAAAGAAAGAAGAGTCGCCAACCAGGCATTTTTATCCCAAAGAAAGGGAAAGGTAATGCTATATAAACCCAGGAGAAAGGAAAGAACTAGGTCTAGTGAACCAAAGAGAAAGGGTAACGGAGTCGGTTACGTGAAGGGAAGGTTATCACACCCCTTCACGTCCATCGTACTTAACGGGATCCACGCTTGAAACACTGCTCAAAGGGTGATAGAAAAGATACTGGAAAAGGAATGGAAAGAGAACGAGAAATAAATGTAGGGAAAATAAAAGAAGTGTTTGAATGGGGCCTACCCCACTGCCTACGTATCTCATCGGGAACATGAGAATCAGAGTGACGTAGTTCCCCTCAACAAGGGTTGCTTTGTTTGTGTTTTTTAGTGGAAACGTCAGAGTGCGCGTCCCAGCAGTTAGGTGTTGCAGCTCGCTGTATGGAGACTTAGGCGTTACCTGTTTGTGGTAGAACGGACATGACGAGTCCTTAAGGAATAGAATGAAGGAGATGAGAAGAGAATTTGTTTGTTTGCTTTTGTTTTTTAAAGAGAAGTGTTTTGATTATTTGTGTGTTTACAACGCATATTGTATTTAAGTCTTTCACGTAGGATCGAATGCATCGCATATCGACCCAAGACGGGACGTATGCTAAACATTCTAAGAAAGTGAGAGAAGACCCCTCACTATCTTATTCTCACATGAAAGGCTCAAATACAATATATGTTATGCCTTTATTAAGTATTTTTGCTTTTTATTTTGAGATGAGAAGAAGAGAGACTCAAAGGTTAAGAAAGGTAAAGTCTAATGAGGCAGACTATGACTCAAACCCTAAAGTTATCATACATGGATGTTCCTACTGGTTAAGTGTGGTTTAGAAACTTAACTCTAAAATAAAAGAGAAGAAGAATGAATTCTAACTTACTTCCAAGATAGAAGTTAAGTTAAGAACTCAAAGGGAATGGAAGAGATTGAACAAAGAAAGCATTGAAATGCTTTGCACAGACATAAAAGAGAGAACATTAAAAGATGAGGGAAGAAAGTTGCATGTGGGAGCATACCCACACACATGACTTACCATTAGCCCCTACAAGCAAAGGTTAGTTCAATAGTGCCATAAGAAAGCATAAGTAAAAGAAAGAAAACAATTAAGCATCAAAGTACTTATGAAATGAAATTAAGCATCAAACAAAGCTCAAACCTAAAAGGAAAGAATTCTAAGTACTAAATGACTTCTAAAGTCAGTAGGTATGTCTAAAGGTGTTCAATTATGGTTATAGTACCTAAGGGAATCAAACTATGTACAAACAATGTCTTAAACATCCAAGGAAAGCACTATGAAAGAAGTTGATGAAAGATGAACAAGGATGCAAAGTGAACATGCATTTATGCTTAAAGAAATGTCAAAGTCAGAAGCATACATCATATTATAATGTATATGGATGTATACGAACAATCATGCAAGTATGGATGAGATGATTCAAGTAGAAGGAACAAGATGAAAAGAAATGACAAGGAGAGAAACAAATTTCAATTAGATGCACAAACTTACATGTTAAGGATGCATAACATATGAAATGAGTATGAGTGCATATAGACCATTAGCATATAATTGATGATATGCAAATGACATGAAAGAAATGACATACTCAATGCAAACACAAATCATGTAGAGCACAAGAAGAGAAAAGATGTGGAAATGGGACAAATATGCAAGTTAAAATGCACAAACACATATCCAAGGCAAATACAAATCAAGATGACCTATAATCATGATATAAGATGACTTTAATGTCAGAGAAAAGACCTATAAAACATCTCAACTATCAATGCAAATCAACTTGTTCAAACCAAACACAAAATTCAAAGACAATCCACTTGAAGATCAACATGTATCAATGCAATCAAGGTGAACCAAAACACATTAAAAAGATGATTTGAATTTACAAGAATCGTGTCAAATATAGTACAACCAGTGAGCAAACACATTACAAAAATATAAGTCAAAACCTTTTAAGGAACATATTCAAACATGCCTCACACATTAACAAGGATCAAACATTATTGATGCACAAAGGTCACCTCTAAACTCTAAGATAAAATGAATTTAAAAATCAACAAAAATATGGATTAAATGCATCAAGACATGTAATATGATCATACCAAATACCACTCAAAAACTAAAAAAGAAACTAGCTCAATAAAAATGAGAATGAACCAAACATCAAGAAGAATGCACTTTAAAAAGAAATTAAAAGAAAAATTATGAAAATAATGCCAAAATAAAAGAAAATCAGAAATAAAAAATATGGAAAATTAGTTTAATAAATTATGATGCTTGGTGAATTTATTTAGAATTTTTTATGCATTTTACTATTTTTAAAAGAAGAATGTCAAAACAGTATAAAAAGAAATTAAAAAGAAATAAAAACATGTAGGGGGTGCAGCGAAAGTAAAATGCCAGTTTAAAAAGGTTTAGGCTCAGAAAAGGGTGTATGGATAGCAACTATCAACCCAACCCAACAAGGCGCGTGTGTGTGTGAGATATGGTGCACTCAGTCAAATGTTAAACGCAATCACAACCACACATCCAAGTCAACAAGATCAATCACCAAAAGTAGTCTAATCCAACGTTTCACATAGAAGGCACATGGCAATTAAAATGTATGCACACACATAAGAACATTCAGAGAGAGAAAAGAGGCACGTGCTAGGGAGTGTGCTTCATTTATGCGTTGGCACATTTCTAACCCTAGGATGATGATGATTGGACGGCTGCGATATAAAGTTTCTAAACCTTAGCTGAAACCCTCACCGGCCGGAGAAGGACCTCCGGTCATCTTCTCCGGCCACCTGCGGCCACTGCAAATCTTACATATCTCCAGAAATCCACAAAAATTATACCAATCAAAAGAGGAAGTCACGTAGATCAATAATCCAGCAAAATATTTCACAAACAACACACCATCAGAGAGAATCGAAGAGATGAAAACTGCCCTAGGTTTGGATCTACACCTCTAAAAGGTCTATCAACTAGCCAGAAATGTCACATTGCTTCTAGTAAGCTATAATAAACAAGAAACAAGCTATAATCAATGATTTAATGCAAGAAAAAGTTGAGAAATAGGAACCTGAAACTTGAAGAAACTTTGGATCTTCAGAAAACCAGAGATGAGAGCTCCTTTATCTTTGAGAAACTTGACCAAATAAAGGTGTATGCAGGTTGTTCTTGCAGTGAAAATGATGCAGAAGTTCAGTGAAGTAGAAGAAGAAATCAAGCTTCCATGCTTTGTGCTTCTTGAGATTGATGAATGATGAAGTTTGAAGAAGCAAATGGAGAAGTTCAGAGAGAAACAATGCGTGAGAGAGAGAGAGTTTCAAAGAGAATTTGAGAGTGAAAGTTTGTGCCAATGTGAGAAAATGAATGAAGCTCCCAAAAATCTGTGTAAGTTTGAATTATATAGTTGTGGTTAGTTGTTAACTAGTGTAGTTGTCAGTTAGAAAGAGAGTTAAGTGAGTTGGGTTAAGTGAGTTTGACCTAACTAACTGAGTTGAGTTAGTTAGTGGCACGAGTTAATGAGCTTGGTTATGGTGATGGTGAGCTCATGAAGTTTATGGTGGAGCTGAGAAATGAAAGGTGGTGATGAGGTTATGTAGTGTAGTCTGCAAGCTTGTTGGACAAGTTTTGTTCTTTTCCTTTTTAATGCATGGAGATGTATGTAGCATGTATGTGTAAGGGTGGTGGTTGGTTCAAAAGAGGCAAGAGGTGAATGGTGAAGCATGCGTGTGACTGTGTGAATCTGAACCAACAAGAACAATGTCATCTCATTCTATTTTGGCAGCCTTAAACTCATATTCAAGTTGATGACTTTGAGGAGAAATTGCTTCATGTATAATGTATAAAATGATGAGATTTTGATGCCATTGGAAAGAGGAGACATAAGAGAACAAGTTTGGTATTGATTTTGGATCGAATAGAAGCTTGCAAAGTGATGAAAATTGTCTTAGAACACAAGAGATCCAAACTGCATCATGGGCGTGGCAACTGGTTAGCATGCTTGATCACATGGCCTATGGAATTTCAGCATGAAACCCCTATGTTTGGACCATCATAACTCCTTTATAACTTGTTCAAATGGAAAAATGTCCAACATCAAAGTTGAAGAGGACATGGAGATGAACAACTTTGGTGTTCAAGATTTTTTCATTTGAAGCTTTCTTACATGAGAAAAATGGGTTGACATTTGGTACACCAAGTGTTTGATGAAATTATGGCCTGGGGGCCCGAACTTGCCTTGCCATGACTTGGTTTTTGCAATGATTTTACCAAACTTTGATTGATCATAACTCCCTCAATTTTGATCCAATGGAAGAGTTCTTTATATGTATTTAAAGCTTAGAATGTGATCTTTAATTGGCTCAAGTTAGGCCTGAAGTTTGGAGCTTTTATCTTGAAGAAAGGAAGCCTTAAAGTGTAGTGCAAAATGGTCCAAACTTGCCATTTTTGGAAACCCTAAGTTTCTAAAAATGGAAACTTTGTACAATTCTTGATTTTTCATGATTCCTCCATCATTTCTTGATGAAATCTTGTCCATTGAACATATGTAACTTGAATTTTATGAATTTGATCTTAAAAAGCCAGGAGTTGACTTTTTTCACTGTGCATTTGACTTTTTCCCCAATTTCTTGATCCTCAAGCAACTGACCAATTGAACCTCTTCTAAAATGAACCAATGGGCAATATTCCATCCTTAGATACTTAATATCATGTAGAAAACATTTAGATCAAGTTTGAACCAAAATTTCATCAGGAGACCACTTGAATCCAAAACCCTAATTTTGACTACTTTTGGTTAGGAGATGATGAACTGTCCAACTTTCTTGATGAATTCCCATCCTCCAATTACTTGTGGGATTAAATGAGATCATATGAGATGTAGGAGACTCTTGAGGCTTGCTTAAAGACCCTTGGCTCTTGTTCTCTTGCTTTGGATGATCAATACTCTGAAGACAGCTGATCACATGCCCTATGCTGAATGCAATGCAATGCTTTATTTTTCTATGCTTGAATGTAATGTAATGCAATGAAAGCACATGCTAAATGATATGAAAAATGAGAGGGCAAATTTTGGGGTATTACACTAACCTCTAACCAAAATACCAAAAAATTTGCTCTCTGTGTGTTGTGCAGGTTTGTCAAAAATAATGAAGGGATTTCAAGTCACATGTGGTTGTTTGTTCTTGATCCAGTTCAGATGGATGTTTGACCTCATCTTGGTCAAACTATCAAGTTCATCTGAGTTCAATGTTCACCTGTGTTCATCTGTGGATTTATTTTCCCATATAACTGGTTCAGACAAGTTCAAACATATTCAAATGGCTGTCGTGGTTTGTTCAGTGGTTCAGGATTAGTTTCATCGGCTATGTTCAGTTTGTCAGAGGCTTGTGAAAAAAGTTAAGATTGGTTTTGGGCTAAAAAAAGACTTGCTATCCATGATCCACTTCATAAACCATTTTTCATTCTAAACATTATCCACATTTTTAACCAATTTTTCTATATTCCACTTTTTTGCTATCAAGACCATTTTTCAACTATCCATTCACTAAACCTTTTTTCTAACCCACTTTCTAAACCAATTACCAATCTATTTTTTCATAAATCCAATTTTCAAATCCATCTTTCAAATCTCCACTTTAATTCCATTTTTTTAATCCATTTTTATTATATTTCCAATTATCCATTTCCATTTTTTTCCCACAAATCCATTTCCAATATCCATTTTCTAAATATCCAATTATTCATATCCATCTCATTTCCATGACACATTTTTGACCATCCATCACCATAAAAAATCATTTTTTTATTTATTTTAGAAACCATTAGTCCATTACAAAAGATACAAATCCCAAAAGCCCACATATCTGTTATTGAGGCCCATGGTTTATAGGAAAATTTCAAAAAAATATGGAGCAAGTTTATCATAAGTCCATCACATTAATTACAACAATTGCCAAGAGAATAAAATAAGAAAGTTCATGTTGCTCTACAAGCCACCACGTCACAAGCCAATTCATCCACTGCTTCAACAATCCAAGCCGTGCGAGCCATGTTATTCCATGCTACTAAACAAGTTGCAACAATCGGCCCAACAAATAAAAAGTTCTAGCCATTCAATCCAAGCCGTCACGCACCAAGCTGCTTCTACCAGTCTCAACCCCACACAAGTTTTGTCTCACATTTCTCACACATCCCAGCTGAACCAAATTACAAAGCCATCCAAGCTTCAAATAACATGAACTAAAAGCTGCTACCACTTTCCTAGTCATTTCCAAATAAATCCCAGCCATTGCAATACACATAAGCTGCAACGCCTTTTCAAAATAACAACACAAATTCAGCTTCAAAAATCATCACGCAAGTCGCACAACACATGAGCCAACACAAGCTGCAGCTGATACATTTCAAAAACGACATCAAGCGAAGTGCAAAACGCAGCAATGTAAGCATGTAAATATCATGAAATGAAACGCGTGAATACGCAAGCATAAACGGCAATTCGCAACTCACTCACCTTCGTTCTATAAATAAGAGCTTCCCCTCATTCCAAAATCAAGCTTTTCAAGCCATTGAATTGCTGCAGAAAAATCACCATAACCAAATAACCTCCAAACCTTCAATTTCAAAATTCTACAAACTTCAATAAGTTCAAAACCATTCAAGCACCTGCAGAAAATTGATTCAACACCACATCACTACATCCACACAAATTCATCACTACACCAACACAAACTCAATTCCGCGAACAACAACCACATCGCACAAATCCGTATTCATCAACAACAACAACACTATCAATTTCGGATTCAAAGGAAAGAAGAAGAAAGAATTTAAGTGTTTCTCACCTTCATTTTGAAGGTAATTGGAGTTTGATGACGAAACTTCGCGGTTTCAATTCGATCCACCGAAGCACTTTCATTCGAAATGGATGATGTATTTAGAATCTACGCATTATTCCGATCATTTATGTGCAATAAATTTTCACCGCCGCTCCGCCGTTGACGAACTCCGAGCATCCTCCTCCTCCGTGAACAGTTCGGCCGTGTGAGATTTCAAGAAGAAGAAGATAAATTTGTTTCTCTTTTTTTGATATTTTGGTTTTTTTAACATTTTTGTTTTCTTTTTTCTTGTTTTATGTTTTAAAAGTCAAAAGGAGCTTGGGCCTGGCCCGTTTTAATCACCACCACCACCATTTTCTAATTCACCCTCCTTTTTTTTTATATTTTTTTTATTTCTATTATTTTCTTTTCAAAACTTTTTTTTACATATTTTCTTTTTAACATTTTTTATGTGAGATTTGGATTTAGAAATTTGTTTTAAAAATTTCTTGAAAAAAAGTCATAAAAAAAATATATCATGAGTTTTCATTTAATTCTTGATTTTATTTGCATTTTCATTTTTTGTTGGTTGTGTGGATCATAACATGTTAGATCCACTTTTCTCTTCATCTTATTTCTTTTTCTTTTTGATCGATGAAAAGTTTTAAAAGTCAAAAGGAGCTTGGGCCTGGCCCGTTTTAATCACCACCACCACCATTTTCTAATTCACCCTCCTTTTTTTTTATATTTTTTTTATTTCTATTATTTTCTTTTCAAAACTTTTTTTTACATATTTTCTTTTTAACATTTTTTATGTGAGATTTGGATTTAGAAATTTGTTTTAAAAATTTCTTGAAAAAAAGTCATAAAAAAAATATATCATGAGTTTTCATTTAATTCTTGATTTTATTTGCATTTTCATTTTTTGTTGGTTGTGTGGATCATAACATGTTAGATCCACTTTTCTCTTCATCTTATTTCTTTTTCTTTTTGATCGATGAAAAGTTTTAAAAGTCAAAAGGAGCTTGGGCCTGGCCCGTTTTAATCACCACCACCACCATTTTCTAATTCACCCTCCTTTTTTTTTATATTTTTTTTATTTCTATTATTTTCTTTTCAAAACTTTTTTTTACATATTTTCTTTTTAACATTTTTTATGTGAGATTTGGATTTAGAAATTTGTTTTAAAAATTTCTTGAAAAAAAGTCATAAAAAAAATATATCATGAGTTTTCATTTAATTCTTGATTTTATTTGCATTTTCATTTTTTGTTGGTTGTGTGGATCATAACATGTTAGATCCACTTTTCTCTTCATCTTATTTCTTTTTCTTTTTGATCGATGAAAGTCTAAAGGATCGTGAAATTCCTTCATTGAATTTCGATCAACACTAGATCGCTACCATTTTTCTTTTCGTGCAGTATCACTTTCGGAGGACGATTTACATATCGTTCATCTAGCATACATTAGCACATAGATCTATTGACTGGCCTCATTGAAGGGTAATTACTCCGTAAATTACTCGGCGATTTCTTAACATAGCGCAATATTTGTCCCGCATCAGAAACGATCAAGAATATTGATTATTTGTCTTTTGGTTCAAAACTTATGAAACTTGTTGTTAGGAGGCTCTGGTCTTATCAATCCTCTAATGAGTTCTCATTAATCTTGACCTAAGTGCAATTATTCAATTATTATTGATCACTAACTCTAACAACTAATCATTAACTTACTAACATTACTATTGTATTAATCATTTACAATTCCTTCTCACTCCTTATCTCTTTTACTTTTATGCTTCATTTTATCATTTCATATCATGTTTATGCTTCCGCAATTTTTCACTTTGTCCGTTGGACATATGTTTATGCTTTCGCAATTTTTCCTTTGTCCGTTGGACACATGTTTATGATTGTGCCTTTTTCTCTTTGTCCACTTAGACCAAAAACATTAATAAAGGCTAAAACCTCTAAAAAACTTGTGCTTCTAATCTTGGACTATGGTTACTATCCTTTGCAATGGACATGGAGTTTTGCACCTAGACCTTGGACTTCAATGCTATTCTTGAATCCTTGAACTTAGACCTTGGACATCCAATGCAATTCTTGAAACCTTGGACTTAGAACTTAGGACATTTCTCCCTTTGCTTTGGAATTATGGTTCGAAGACTTCGGAGCTTACTTGTGTGGTTAGGCTATTCTTATCCTTAGCTTTTACTTTGTGCTTTAGGATAGTCACTTCTTCTCCACACATTCTTCAATTTTCAAAACTCTCTCTCTTTTTCAAAACTTTCTTGATTTCAAACTATCAATTCTTTCATTAACAAACCTTGACTTTGTCAAGTGACTTTACTCTTTTCCTTTCATTTCTTAACAAATGCTAAACTACATAAGCATATTCACACCTTTTTCAAAAGACTTAAAAAACATCAAACTCATCACTCTCTTTTTGTGCCCTCGTGCACTTTTTTTCCTTTAACTTTTTCATAAGTTTAGACATGATTCATTTCTTTAAGCGGAATTATTCCCTTGGAAATGACGACTTGTCTTTACATTTAAAAACAACCAAAACAAACAAATTTCATTCTTTGTACCACGAACTACGGGGTTTTGATCCTACATTGCACGTCGTGGGTACGTAGGCATGAGATGGAAAGTCTCTCCAAACACAAAAATCCTAAAAACAACTTCTCTTCTCATCTCCTCAATCATTTTTCAAGCAAATCTTTTCATACCAAAAGCGGTAGATATTTCAAAGGGCTCCTATAAAGAACTATAGACATTTTGGGTGCTAACACCTTCCCATTGCGTAACCAACCCCCCTTATCCAGTCTCTCTTCACTTGTTCTTGTTTTAGAGCTTGTGTAGGTTTTGTTCACTCTTTTTCCTTTCCTTTTTGGATAAAATAAAAGTGCGGTGGTGACTCTTGCTTTTTGAGTTAAGTTAATCAATAGCTTACACTCACGATTTTGCCGCTACAGTGGGCAGTCAATGTTTTGTTTGGTTCATCAACCAATTAAGCTTACTATAGCGAGCGATTTTGGACGCGGTTCTTAAGCGTTGGTCGCTCTCTGCGGTTGAGCTTAAAACTACAGGTCGATTCATTTTTTATCCTATTGTGAGCTGATGAAGGAAGGGAAATAGATGTCTCCAATTAACCCTGCTTTGCATACTGAGTTTAAACAGCGGTCTGTTAGGTTACGAATGCTATCAATGTGGGGGGGCCATTCTTGTGCTATTTAACAGAATGACAGGTTTCTGGCGGGGAACAAGGATTAGGATGTTAGGACTGATGCTTTTGAATTACTGCTTTTGATATGGGATTTTGGGTTTTTGTTTAGTGTGCTCGCTAAGATTTTTCTTTCAATCTTATGCCTACGTATTCCCGTTTATCCAAAACAGGGAAATCAGAGCGTTCGTAGTTCCTCCTATTCTATGGGAGGAAATTATTGTTTTTGGTGTCTTGTTCAAAGCCCAAGACGTGAAGCGAAAGGTAGTTTGTATCTTGTTCAAAGCCCAAGATGTGAAGCTAAAAGGTGTTGTCTTTAGAGAGAATTTGTCATCTCTAAAGAGGGGTTTGTCTGTCACAACTGTTGGGTGAATGGTTATAAAGGAGAATTACTTTAACCGGGATTTGTGAATCCGGCAATGCCATAATTTCCTTTATAGGGGGTTTTAACCTGAAGGGGAAGACTTTAACTCAGTGTAGAGCAATGCTATCTTTCCTTAGGAATTTCTCATGCTAAAAGAGGGACAGTGGCATGGATGTAGATGATCCAGAGGCTTGCCGCTTACAGCGATTAGATGAAGAGGGAAGGAGTTGTTGATATTTGTTTACTGTGAACGAGGCACAGTTTTGATGCTAAAAGGTTAATTGGATTAACCAGTGATTTTCTTATATAAAGCCTAAGAGGAGACTGATATGTGTCTCGTACAAAGCCCGAGAGAGAGGCTAAAAGGTTTTGACTCAACGAGGGAATCTTTTGGTATCTCGTATAAAGCCTGAGATGGAGGCTATTGTTTGTTTGGCTCAATAAGAACCCTTTTGTATCTCGTATAAAGCCCGAGATGGAGGCAAAATGGGTAATTGACTTAGCAAGGAAGTCTCTTATGTGTCTCGTACAAAGCCCGAGAGAGAGGCCGAACGTTGTTTGACTCCATTGGAGAGAATCGTTGTACAAAGCCCAAGAGGAGCTATGGTTACTGTTTCAGTTGAGTGACAGATCCAATATGTTGATTTTAAAGAGAAAATCAGTTCTTATATGAGCAACACTGTACTCCTGGAATTGATTCAAGGATCCGGGTTATTCCTGTTCTTTAAGGAAACGGGAAATCCGAAGGGTATTGAGACTGTCCGAGTCTTCGGGTTTCCTTCCTATTTAACGAAAGGGGTCACTTGAGAATGTCTTTGAGACTCAAGGAAGATAGATTGTCCGTGTCTAGAGTTTCATCTTTTATACTGTGTTTTAAGAAACAGTAGTAGACTCTATGAAAGGACTGTTCTATGAAGATGACTAAGTTCTATTCTTATACCTCTAGGAGGTCGTCGGGACAATTTGTACGAAGCCCAAGAGGAGGCTGGAAACTTTTAAGAAGCCGACGGGTCCTTGTATTAAGCCCAAGAGGAGGCTATCATTCCCGGAGGAAGAGATCATTATACGAAGCCTAATAGGAGGATGTGAATACTTCTAAGAAGCCGTAGGGTCCTTGTACTAAGCCCAAGAGGAGGCAGGGTTGCTTTTAGGAAGCCTGTGGGTCCTTGTACGATGCCCAAGAGGAGGACGATGCTTTTAAGAAGCCCGTGGGTCCCCAAACCCCAAGAAATTCAAGGCAATGCTATTCACCGAGAATAGATCAAAGTCAGGAAAGTTCGAGAATTTGGAAGAAACTCAAAGATGCCATTCACGGAGAATACATTCATCTCTGGGAGTAGAGTTTCTTGACAATTCCTAATGAGGACAGCCTGAGAGAAGACTGTGTCTGGTGATCCTATTGGGGATCTAGTTGTCTATTTCTATGACTAAATGAAACGGCGTCACTTAGTTCTAGACGTAGTTGCCGGGGAAACTCTAAATATCTATACTATTATTACACAGTTGATATGAGTTTATGAAAGAAGACTTACAGTAAAACAGCCCCACAATACAGTTATATGTATATGAAAGCGGTAAATGAAAGCAATAACCACTTACTCGGTTGTAGAGCTTCCATGCTGTTTGGTTAGTTGTTCAACAAAGAAAGATTGAAAACAACAGTATATTCAAAATCAAAGGAGAAAGTGCTTTGAAAAAGAAAGTTTTGGGGCTTACAGCTCAAGGAGAGGCCCAGGGTTTTATCAGTGAGCGCACTGTTTGAATTTGTACAGAGGGACTTATACAAGTGACTGAGGCCCAAAATGTTTTCTGTACAAAGGGATGGGTCTTACACTCTCTCAAGAGGCCCAAAGGGTTTTAAGAAAAAGAGTGGGGCTTATAACACGAGGGTAGGCCCATATAATTTTTCCGTTTGAAATGGAGATCGCGCCGAGGTTTTCTTTTAATGCAGAGGGACTTATACAATAAGTGAGGCCCAAAATTGCTTTGGTTAAAAGGGGATTGGGTCTTACACTCTATTAGAGGCCCAAAGTGTTTTTGAATGGGTCTTATAGCTCAAGGAGAGGCCCAGTGTTATTTTTAAAAGGGCGACGATCGCACCATTTATTTTTGACGGTATCGGGACTTATACAATACACTGAGGCCAAAAATGTTTTGGTCAAGAAAGGATTGGGTCTTACACTCTATTAGAGGCCCAAAAAAGTTTTGAAAATGATTTATGAGGGTTGAATTAATCCAAAAACCCTAATTTGTTTTCAAAAATGTATTTAATTGAATAAAAATTCAATTAAAATGATCAAAATTGTTTAACATGTGAAAAACAAATTGTGATTTTGGACTAATGCTTCAAAAATTAAGTACTGACCTACAAAATAATTAGAAAGCATTAAAAGTTGCAAAATCAATGTAGAAAAAATATTTAATATGTCAAAAATAAATAAAATATTAATTCTTTGCAAAAATATCAATTATATGAAATAAATAATATTTTTGGGATTTTTTGATAAAATAAAATATTTTAACATTTTTGTGAATTATTAAAAAAAAATCAACTCAAAATCATTAAAACTCGGAGAGAAATTAATTTTTGAATCAATTAAATAAAATCACAAAATTCAAATATTTGAATTATTCAAAAATGGCGCCAAAAACACACCAAGAACACGCGCGTGTTCTGGGTTTGGCTGATTTGCATTTTCTCCTAAATCTCACTGAATACTTGATTATATCATGCAATCCACATATCATTATGCTCGTCTCAACCTCACGACCATGTCTATAGCACTTAATTTCATTTAAATTAAACATATAAAAAGAAATCATGAAAAATCCTCAAGAACCCTAATTTCTGCATGAAGGCTAGGATTTTTGATACACGATTCAAACAATGCAATTAATTGAGGGAAAACATTCCATGCATGATTATGAACATATGGCCAAATTATTGTGCGAGGAAATATGCATAGATTGAGAGATGACCAAGTATATGCTTACCTCTAAGCTGTGACAGCAAGTGCAATGTGATTTTTGATTTGGAGGTGTTACAGATGAGTGGTGATGATCTGAACAGCTTCCCTACACCCTATGGAGTGTGTTTGAATGGTTGGACTTGATTGAAATTGGCTGGATCAATTTGGACTTGATCAGCTCATATGTGATGTATGTGAGGTGTGTGAGTGATTGGTTTGATTGGAATTGCTCTCAAACTCAAAACCCGATAGTGACTTGCCTTAGAAGGCAAAATTGGAGTGAAAAAAGAGATTTTGAGGAAAGCATCTATTTGATGGCTTTGGTGTACTCAAACTGATCACAATTGAGCTCTATTTATAGTAGAGCAAGTTTGTTTTGCAAGGAATAGTGAATGGCAGCTGGTAAGTAGGTTTGGCCAATGTTGGCAAATGAAAATCCAAGTCTCCTCTAGCCATTGACTAGAGGTTAGGGCACAGAGCTTTGGTTCCCTTGGTCTTGGATAAGTCTTGACTGATTTCAGATGAGAATGGCTCAGTCCATGCCACCTTGATGCTTCCATTGAATGCTTCAATCCAAATTTGGAGTCTTGTCCCTACTTTGGCCATTCTAGGTTCAACATGCTATTTCTTGTTCCATGGACTTTGGAGGCTTGGCTCAGTGATTGTCCCCTTTAGATTCAATCCTCAGATGTGTCCAAGTGGATAGGAGCATTTGAATTTGGCTGATTTTGGCAAATCGAGCCAAAATGCAAAATCTGCCTTGCCTTTGACAGATTTCAGCAAGGCAACTTGACAATGTCATATCTCATGGTGTAAGTTGGATTTGGCAATGTTCTTGGCCATTTTGGAAAGCCCTTACATGATACAACAACTGTTTGAACAAGTTTAGTTTTGATCTCTTTTGATTCCAAGTGAAAAATCCCTCTACATTTGGCAAAAAGTGAAGCAAAATCTGACTTAGTGAAATTTTCACTAAGTGTTGGAACAAAGTTTGATTTCTTGATTTTGATCACTTCATAACTCAAAATCCTTAATGAATTGGACTTAGGTCTAGTTGAAGTTTTTGTAGAGGGTAATGAGGGCTACAAATCCATCTTTGGATGAAAAAAATTAGCCTTGTGGTTTAGGAGTTATGGTCCTCCAAAATTGGTGTATTAGTGGTACTTTTTCCATAACTTTGAAAAATTTCTAAGTTTTATGGTTACCCCTTTTACAAGTTATCCAACATTCCTTGATTTTTCTTGATGAATGATGATTCAAATCATACATTAACATCATTTTAGGGTTAAAAATCCATTTTGGTAAAAAATCTCAAAAAGTCAAAGTTGACTTTTGTGCACAGTTGACTTTTTATCAGATGAATTCCAAACTGTGCAATTCTTCATGAAATCATGTCCTTGACGTAAATCAAACTTGATGGACATGTTCCATGGGTGTCATAGGGTATATTGGGGCATGTCCTAGGGTTTGGGAGCATGTCCTGGTCAAAGGTCAAAGTTACAGTTGACTTTCCTCGCGAAACCCTAATTGTGGTCCAGATGAAAATGAGACTTGTTGCTCAAGCTTCTTGGATTAATCCATTGTTCCAAATGGATCAATATAGTTCATTAGAGACCCTCAAATCATGTCTTGAGGTCTTGGCTCTTGATTTGTCCCAAAAGTCAACTTAGGGGTGAATTAGGTCAAGAAACCCTAATTCCTGATTTTTGATGTATGCATCCCCTGAGGTCAAATTGACTTGATGCTTGGGTCCATGAGGTTCCATGGAGTACATTAGGTTGTGTTTTGGATCTTTGGCTTGTACCCAGATGAAACTTTCCATCTAGAGGCCCTGGTCGACCAAAACCCTAATTTGGTGATACTGGCGATCTTGAGACTTGATCCACCTAGAAGGGAGCAGCCTTGTGCTTAATCCTTGAAGTGGGAGTCCTTTTGATCCATTGTGGATATTTGAGAGGTTAGACAAGTTGAAGATCATGTCATTCCTTGATTGATCCTTTGTTTAAGGCTCTGAGAGGGCTTAAAACCCTAATTTTGATTGTAATGAATGCTCAACAACCCTTAAGGCGTTTGGTGAGGCATGATGGTTCATCCATATTGTGATGATGATTTGCACAATGATGGGAAACTTTAGTGGTCAAAATTTGGGGTATTACAGATGCCCCTATTTAATCTTCTTGGACCCGAAGGTGTGAATGACGAAGATATTTGGGCATTCGGGGTGCAAGAGGATTAAATATCGGAATACCCGAAATTTTGATGGTGGTTATGAATGGCGGATCGCATCCATCTTCTTTTGCTAAGCAATGATGCTTAGAAAAGGTAAACTTCCCCTCGATCCTGGTTTCCTACCAAGGAACTGGTCTTAGTTTCTGATTTAAACTTCCCCTCGATCCTGGTTTCCTACCAGGGAACTGGTCTTAGTTTCTGATTTAAACTTCCCCTCGATCCTGGTTTCCTACCAGGGAACTGGTCTTAGTTTCTTTTGTCAATAAACTTTATTGACAAGGGACGCTATTTGTAGCGGATTTCCTTCAAACTTCTCGCCGAATTTTCCTGGGGAGATGCCATTTGAGTGGAAAAAGTTTTGATGTCAAACTTGCTGGGGAACCCAGTCGTCTGAGTTGTAGAGGTGCACAAACTTCTCTGTTGGAGACGCCATTTGTCGATTCTACTGGGGGAAAGCGAGTCTCTTGAGAGACTGTTTCCGTTTGGGGATCTTACATCATACTTTTCTCGGGATCTTCCCAGAGAAACGCCATATGATGGGGTCCAATTTTGAGGTGTCGATGACCTTTTCATCGGTGGGTCTTTCGGAGAATGGCAACTGTACTGCCAAATCTCTGCTTAGGAGGCTTTCTCTGGGGATTTTCTTTAATCCGGGAAAGCAAGGATATCATCTTCTATGGCGAAGAGTGACATCTGTTGAAGGTTCTCTGGCCTTTCAGAGGTTCAAGTTATCAAAGTGGTATAGTGCCGACTCTGATCTAGAGATAAACGGGAGAGAGATTGCTTAGATGATTCTCTTCCCAACGAGGAAAGGTCCGACAACTCGATTGAGGGGGCTTTTATCACTAGGGGATAAGACCGACTAGAGTGATAGCGATGCAATATGAAATGTAAATGCAAATCAATAATGTATGATGCATGTATGTATATGCCGACAAAACTGATGCGACACACAAACTAAAAGATGAACATGACTGGATACTCGGCCATCGCGGGGCGTATAGAGATATCGCTGGTTCAAGATAGCAATTCCACCTTGCTTAGGAGAGATAATCCCTGCGGGGAATACCGTTGATCGGGCTTAGGAGGTAAGAACTCTGCCGTGGATGTCAGACAAAACAAGATCTCTGACACAGTTGATCCCTTTATTCAGGTGTACTGGTCTAGAAGGAGTACTTTGATTCTGCACTTTGAGGTTCGAGCACCTTTGGAGACGCGATTGATGTTCTTTCGATGTTTAACAGTCAAAAGAAATTGCCATCTTTATTTTAAAAGCAGAAAAAGTTTTAACAAGTAAATTCATTTTTGTTTTATTTCAAGAATCGTTAATCATGTTAACAACATTGTTCTGTAAAGCTAAAACAAACAAGAATTACAAACAAAAGCACAAGGGCTCAAATTTAATTGATAAGATGGAGATCAGCCAAACGCGTGATTCCAAGGAGCATATACAAAGTTTGAAAATGGTAATTTACAGGGAAAAGGGCTACGTTGAAACATAACGACCACTATCCTTCTACCAACTTTGAATTCAGGGCATCCTGAGCTTCTGTCGAAGATGACCTTAACTGGAGTTTTCTTCCGATGATGTAACTGTTGCTGCTGAGGGACTTTCCTCTGTTGAACATAGTTACTTGCCATTATCCCTAATTTTTGCCTGGATTGTACTATGATGTTTCCAATCCACCGGGATGATTTTTTTTTTATTTTGTCTCTAACTTTTGCCTGGACCGCCCTTTCGGGTTTTCAATCCACCGAGACGTTTTTTTTTTAGTTTAGGCGAAGTATTTCTTGACTACATCAATATTCGTGGGGTAGGCAAATTCCTCTCCGTCCATGGTTGCAAGTCTCAAGGCGCCGCCTGAGAAAGCTTTCGTGACCACATAGGGGCCATCATAATTCGGAGTCCACTTGCCCCGAGAATCAGTGAGAAAAGATTGAATCTTTTTTAGCACGAGGTCTCCTTTCCTAAAGACACGAGGCCAGACCTTTTTGTCGAACGCCTTCTTTATTCTCTGCTGATACAACTGACCGTGGCATAGTGCCGTTATTCTCTTTTCTTCGATCAGATTCAGTTCATCATGTCGGTTTTGACACTATTCAGCTTCGGTGAGCTTCGCTTCCATCAATACCCTGATTGACGGGATCTCTACTTCTATGGGGAGAACTGCCTCCATGCCATATACTAGAGAGAAAGGGGTTGCCCCTGTTGAAGTACGGACAAATGTCTGATAACCGTGAAGAGCAAAGGGTAGCATCTCGTGCCAGTCTTTGTAGGTCACAACCATCTTTTGAACAATCTTCTTGATGTTCTTGTTAGCCGCTTCTACCGCCCCGTTCATCTTGGGTCGGTAGGGAGATGAGTTATGATATTCGATCTTGAACTCTACGCACAACTCATTCATCATCTTGTTGTTCAAGTTAGATCCATTGTCAGTAATGATCTCGCTTGGAACACCATAACGGCAGATGATATTGTTTTTGATAAATCGGACCACCACTTGTCAGGTTACATTAGCGAATGACGCTGCTTCGACCCACTTGGTGAAATAGTCAATGGCTACCAGGATGAACCGATGTCCGTTTGAAGCCTTAGGTTCGATCAAGCCAATCATGTCGATTCCCCATATGGAGAAAGGCCACGGGGAAGAGAGAACTTTGAGATGTGATGGCGGTACATGAATTTTGTCGGAGTATATCTGATACTTGTGACACCTTCTCATGTACTTGTAGCAGTCGGATTCCATGGTCAACCGGTAATACCCTGCTCTCAAAATTTTTCTCGCCATTGTGTGTCCGTTGGCATGGGTGCCAAAGGATCCTTCATGAATTTCTTTCATAAGCATGTCTGCTTCTGGTCTGTCTATGCATCGGAGCAAGACCATGTCAAAATTTCTCTTATAAAGTGTATCGCCACTCAGGAAGAAGCTGCCTGCTAGTCTTCTGAGGGTTTTCCTATCTTTTCTGAGTGCCCCAGATGGGTACTCTTGTTTCTGAAGGAAGCATTTGATATCGTGATACCAAGGTTTGTCGTCTATGACTGCTTCAATTGTGAAGACGTAAGCGGACCGTTCAAGGCGCATTATGTTGATCTTAGGTAAGTCGTTCCATTGACCTACACTAATCATGGAAGAGATAGTGGCTAATGCATCAGCCATGTGATTCTCATCACCAGGGATGTGATGAAACTCAACTCTGTTGAAGAAGGGTAATAACCTTCTTGCATAGTCTCTGTAAGGAATCAATCCTGATTGGTATATGTTCCAATCTCCCTTTATCTGATTGATAACCAAGGCTGAATCGCCGTATACGTCCAAGTTTTTGATCCTTAAATCAATCGCTTCTTCGAGACCCATAATACAAGCTTCGTATTCGGCCTCGTTGTTCGTACATTTGAACGTAAGTCTGGCAGTGAAAGGAATGTGGGTACCCTGAGGGGTAACAATGATTTCCCCAATTCCGTTTCCATAATGATTAACTGCTCCTTCAAAGATAAGTCCCCATTGGGAACCTGGTTCTGTCCCTTCACTGGGTAACAGTTCATCGCAATATTTCATTTTTAGATACATGACATCTTCGTCTGGGAAGTCCAAACCGATTGATTCTTGATCGTCAATCGGTTGATGAGCCAAATGATCGGCTAAAATACTTCCCTTAACGGCTTTCTGAGTATGGTACTCTATGTCATATTCTGATAACAGCATCTGCCAACGGGCAATTCTTCCCGTAAGAGCAGGTTTTTCAAATACGTACTTGATTGGATCCATTTCGGAGACCAACCAAGTAGTATGACGAATCATGTATTGACGAAGACGTTTGGCTGCCCAAGCCAAAACACAACAAGTTTTCTTAAGCATCGTGTACCGAGTCTCACAATCGGTGAATTTCTTGCTCAAATAGTAGATGGCAGACTCTTTTCTTTTAGTTTCATCTTGTTGGCAAAGTACACATCCCATTGAGTCCTCTAGGACTGTGAGGTAAACGATCAGTGGTCTTCCTTCCACTGGAGGTGATAGAATCGGAGGATTCAACAGATATTTCTTAATACTGTAGAAGGCAGTTTAGCAATCTTCTGACCAAACACAATCCTGGTTCTTTTTGAGTAATTTGAAAATCGGCGCACACGTGGCGGTCATAAGGAATATGAATCTGGAGATGTAGTTCAAACGTCCCAAGAATCCTCTGACTTGTTTTTCAGTTTTCGGAGAAGGCATTTCTTGAATGGCCTTGACCTTGTCAGGATCAACCTCAATTCCTTTCTGGCTGACGATGAACCCTAGTAGTTTCCCTGAACGGACACCGAATGTGCACTTGTTGGGATTCAAGCGGGGCTTGAATTTTCTTAAACGTTCGAACAATTTTGACAGATGTTCAACGTGCTCACTCTCTGTTTTTGATTTTGCAATCATATCATCAACATATATCTCGATTTCCTTATGTATCATGTCATGAAACAGAGTAGTCATGGCCCTTTGATAGGTTGCCCCGACGTTCTTCAAACCGAACGGCATTACCTTGTAACAAAAGGTACCCCATGGGGTAATGAACGAAGTTTTCTCCATGTCTTTCGGCGCCATTTTGATCTGGTTATATCCCGAGAATCGATCCATGAAGGAGAATACTTTGACCTTTGCTGTGCTGTCAACCAACATGTCAATGTGTGGTAAAGGAAAGTCGTCCTTTGGACTTGCCTTGTTCAGATCTCTGTAATCAACAGACATTCTGACCTTTCCGTCCTTTTTGGGAACGGGTACGATGTTGGCTAACCATTGAGGATATTGTGATGATGGTTCATCCATATTGTGATGATGATTTGCACAATGATGGGAAACTTTAGTGGTCAAAATTTGGGGTATTACACTTACATACATTCAAGAGGCCTTATTTATCAAGAAATCAAGTGTGTTTGGCTCCCATCACAAGTGCAATGAGCCCCAAGTTCATCTGGCCCCAGATTAGGGTTTTGTCAAGAAAAGTCAACCATGCCTTTGACTTTTGATCAAGGCATGATCCCAAGCCTTGGGATATGAGTCCATATGTTTATATACATCTTTGGAGGCCATCCATTGGCATTTGAGAAGTTTGAGTGAGACATATCACAAAGGATCACACAGTTGAATTCATGAGGAAATTAGGGTTTTGACTGAAAAGTCAAACCTTTGACTTTTGATGTTTTTGATCCAAGATGAAGTATTCAAGTCATATTCCCTCAAGACATGTTTGATTTTTGAGTTAGATCATGAGAAATCAACACTTGAGAGGTTTCTTGCAAAAAGGGCAAAGTTTGGTTCTTGAAATTTTCTAAGTATGGAAGAATTCACTCCTATTGTGAACTTTGAAGAGTCATAACTTTCAAACCACACATCTAATTTTTGTGGTCCAAAGCTCAAATTGAAGCTCTCATCATGAACTTTAAAATGTATTAGGGGGTCCTTCTTCAAAAGAGGCTTGGTTTTTAAGTTAGGTAGCTTGGATGTTCAAGACAATTTAAGACTTAGTGAAATTTCACTCTTTTTGCCCTAGTTTTCAGCCAATTTCACCTCTATTTTTCATCATGATCCCTTTGGATTCAGAACTTGGAGTGAACATGAACTTTGTAGAGCATACTTGGGGCTTTCCAAAATGTACTAGAACACCCCAATCAGATTTGTGAGCCGTGAGTTTCGTAACCATGAAGTTAGAGGTTTGAAACTTGGTTTTTGAGGTTTTCCACTTGTTGTACTTGGAGCAAGACTATTCCAATGCAGTAAATCTTGGCATTTCAGTTAAGATTACTTTCAAATATTCATTTAATCAGATGTTAGCACAAATTTGGGAGTGTTATCCAAGGGGTAGAAGCATTGTCCCATGAATCATTCCATTTATAGCACAAAGTGAGCATTGCCATTTACATAAAGCCACGTTTGGCAATGTCAACTTGTCTTGAGCTGTGTAATGGCTCTTCCACACTCAAAAGTCTTGTACTGAAAGGCCAAAAGCTCTGCACACTTCCAACAACCCTAGAACAATATGGTACTTGGCTTAAGGAATGACAAATTATTTGAAAATCCAAGTTACATTGCAACAGAGCCAAAAGGTGGGAAACTCAACCATCTGGTTAGCTCCAAAGCTCCACCCTTTGCCTATAAATAGAGGGCTCAAACAAGCCTAAAAAAACACAAGCAACTACTCTGAAAACCTTCCTATCTCTCTCTCCTATAGTTTTTGCAAGAGCTCCCAAAACTTGCAAGACCACTGTCCATTTCCATTTCACTCGTGAAAATCACAAACAAACTTTATAAACCTTCCATAAACACTCCATAGAACTTGTTCAAACCATCAAACAAGTTATGTAACACTCCACCTAACATCTACCATTCTCCAACTTCCATTTGCATAAGGGCACGGGTTTGAAGTTTGAGGCAGTCTCCATACATTTCAAGCACTTCAGTCATCTTTCCTAGTGTCAACAAGCCTAAAGGGAAGCTCATTTCATCTCTGTAACACCATTTGAAGAGGCCTTGGACCTGCTCCAACATGTAATCCTTTTTGTAATTCTAAACTAGTTTCCATGCATGCCTTTGTTCCATGTTTAAAGAAAGTTTGTGAACCTCAGTGTGCTTAATGTGTTAGAAGCTTTGATGGCATTATTTGTGTTGAATATGTGTTGTTTTGTTCAAGTTTTGTTTAGTGATATTGCACTGTTAGGGTTGGCTTTATGAAGCGCATAGTTAGTTTTAGGACAAGCCAACATGACCATTAAATTCCTTATAGAAAATGCATCAACTTTGGTTTTTACAATTTGAAGAATGATTGAGAAACGAGTGAGTTATGTTGTGTTGAAAACCTGGGTGCAAGGTACATTAGGGCACGAGCAAGAGAGAGAGAGAGAGAAAGAAAAGAAAAGAAAAGGAAGAAGAAGGATATGAGTTGGCATGACATGGCGCTGAGGTGGCCATTGTTAAGTGAGTATGGAATATATTTTATTGAGGTTGGTTTTATTAACGGACGAAGGCGTAGCACCGCTGGTCAATGGAGGTTTGTGTGTTTGTTTGCCATGCTGAAAGACTGGGGTTCGAATCCCCCACGCCCCTGTATATTGTTTTATTTTTTTGAAAAAGCCAGGTTTCATATATATTATTCTTTGTCACAACGCGCGCTGGTAAAGTTGGTAAACCTTTTAGGTTGTGAGGGTGGGTGTGTGGGTTCAACACCAAGCTAGGACATTTTCCTTTCTTTTTATTACTTGTTTTTTTTATGTTTCCTTCACAAACTTTCAAAACTCGTAACTCACTCATTTTTTATGCTTTTAAACCCATTCTTTTTGTATCATTTTAGTCATGCTGCCTATTTTATGTTGACATTTAAAAATCTCCAAAATGTTAATTTTTAGGCCTTTTATTCACATGTGAAATATAGTTGTCTTTTAGGATGGTTTTGTTTGTTTAGAGTTATAAGCTTTGATCTCCATTACCTTTTAGGACTTGTGTAGGTTTGTTTTAACATACTAAGCTCAATCCCCCATGACTTAGACTTGTGCATAGTTGTAGGTTTGGTTTTAGGTACACTTGTAAGTGAATTTGCTTACTTTAAGATGTATGAACTTTTATCATCCCCCATGATGTCTTTTATAGGTCTTTACCTTAAAATTAGGACTCCTCCTCATGTACATATGACATCAATGTAGATACAAACCAACCACTTAGGATATACCATATAATTTGTGCTTAGATTTCCCTTTCATAAAAGTGAACTTTAGAATAACATAAGTGATACTTCCTTCAAGTTTAGGTCAAAGACTTTCCCCTTTGTAGGTCATCACCTACTTGTTAAGATGTTTAGACTTATATCATGCTCCGTTTAGGTAGTTACCTTGTTCATTAATGAATGATTCTTGTATGCTTAATATTTGTATACTTTTTAAGATACTTGCCTTGAATGTCATCACATTCACCCTCCTTATTCGTGTGTTATATTTGTGTGTTTATCACCATCTTTAAATTCATGTGAATATCATTGTTAACTTTATTAAGTTACTCCTTTAGTGAGGCTAGCTTGTTAGCTCTCCTCCTTAACCCTTTTTGCTTCCCCTCCTTCCAAAGGAAAGTCTCTCTATTGGCTTTAATGTCATATATAGCTCATTACCCTCTTGGCCTCATTTGAGCCATATTCTACCCTTGGCCTCATTAGAGCCATACCTTTCCTTGACCTTATTAGGATCAATCCCTTGGCCTCATTAGAGCCACTTCTCCCTTGACCTAGTTAGGTTTCCCCCTTGTAAGCACTATCATCATAGATGCTTGCTTCTCCCCTTGGTCTCATTAGAGCCACTTACCTTACAACTTAGGATTCACTTAGAGTTCTTCAACTCTATGTGAGCATCATCATAATGATGTTACATTCCCCTTTGGCCTTATTAGAGCCATTCACCCCTTAAACTTAGAACTAGGTTTAGAGTTCTTAAACTCTATGTGATTCTGATCATCATGAGTATTCACTCCCCCTTTACAACTTAGACTTAGAGAGTTCTTTAACTCTACATGAGTATCATACTCATTCCTCTTGGAACTTTGACCATAATCAATGGTTCCTCCCCCCTAGTTAGGTGAACTATGAATGCTCTGATTCCATTCTTATTAGGATACGTAGGCACGAGATGCAACGTCTTGGCGAGCATACTTAGTATATACCCTTATGTCTTTACCTTTAGTACCTAGGTCTTTACCTTTAGCCTTGGTCTTTACCATAGGTCTTTACCTTACCCCTAGCATAGATCTCGTACCAAGAAAACATAACATAACACAAATACTAACAAGAGGTTCCTGTAGAGTACTACAAATATCTAGGAAGCTAACACCTTCCCTAGGTATAACCAACCCCCAAACCTTAGATCTCCTAGCTGTGTCTTCACATAGCGCAATTAGGGTTTTCTTCAATCTTTACCCTTTCCTTTGGATAAATCAAATCTCGGTGGTGAATTTCAAAGATTTGTGATTCAAGTTAATTAATAGCTTGATATCCGATTCTCACCGCAACACCAGGAATTAATCCTCTTTGGGGAAATGAATTTCTTGTACACCATACTTCTAAGTTTGGACAGTCTTGAGATAGTGGGACTTACAGTCTGATGAAAGCCCAAGCATATTAAGTGTGACGCCCCCAATCTAATACCCCCAAATAAACATCTATTTAAAGCAGTAAAAGAAAATTCGAAATTTGATCAGAGTATATTTAAAAACACGGCATAGACGGTGAAATCACATCAATTTGAAACCAAACAATTCATACAACACCTGCCCATAAAGATATGCAACAGTGGGGTAGCAAATACCAGAGGAAACTTTGTTCCTTACACCCACATGTTCAAGTACAGAATAAAAGCGGAAAATCTGTACTGAACCTCATAAAAATGTATATCAACTAAAAAGTTTGTCATACAACAAGTTATACATGCATAAGCCAAAATATACACATATACACGATAAACATAAACGGCCACCTTAGCTACCCGGTGTCACATATCAGAGCCGACCGACAAAAGGGTGAAGATACAAAGCTTCACCAAAGACCTCCAGCAACTCTAATCTGCAATGCCTCATAGAGCATTATAAAACGAGCAGAAGGGTGAGAAAGACAACCATAATACAAATGCATATAATTATATATTAGCACAAACATACACTAGTAACACATTTCTCACCACAATTGCACCACAATTTCACAAAGATCACATATAACATAATCCAGTACAATTCTCAAGCAGTGATACCACTCCACCTCAAACATACAAACATACACATAATCACCAACGCAATCACGCATATTTTCATCCCATCAATCACATTTACAATTACATGCACAATTAAATCATACTTTATGCAAATGCACAGAGACCGACACAACGACTCTATGCACATGCCATGCGGTACCGACTTCCATTGTCACGTCATTAGTCTAATCTGGTCGCTTTAAGTCCTCAGGCAACGCCTCGTATTTTTGAGGCACACGACGTTATTGATTGACTTAGGTCCTATTTAAGGCACCCACTCCGATCGCTTTAAGTCCTCAGGCAACGCCTCATATTTTCGAGGCACACGATCGTCTATAATCATCGCTTTAAGTCCTCAGGCAACGCCTCATATTTTCGAGGCCCACGATGTTATAGAAGTTTCTCTCTGGAACCAAACCGTCACTCAGGACATTTTCACAATGCATATCATGATGCTTGGCATACAAGGACTTTTGACATTCACATTGCATGCATACACACATTCATAATCATGCATATATCATCAAATACCATACTTAGCATTTTCTTGCCTTTCGGCCACAAATCATCATCACAACCACACATAAGTCATACCACATTCAAAGCAACAACATATAGCATAATACATGTCAATTACACACCATTAAGACGACAAAAGTCGAGATTCGACACTATTCACATTTTTCGACATAATTTAATCGGCTAACAAATCTCAAAACCTCATAATTACAAAGCACATCTCGATACCTTTCCAATGACACCAAGAATACAAAAATCGGATAAACGGAACAAAAGTTACGAACGAAAATGAAAACGACATTTCCAAAAATCACATTTTACCAATCTCCTGGCCATACGCATACTGCCCAAGGCCATACGCGTATTGCCAAAATTCCTCGCCATGCCATACGCGTATTGCCCAAGGCCTTACGCGTATGGGCAGAACCATTTTCTTCACAAACTTCTCATTTTTAACCCCATACACGTATGCCCAACACCATACGCGTATCACCACATTCATACGCGTAATGGCCCAAACACAGGCCAATGATACGCGTAATGCCCAGTCCCATACGCGTATTGACATGCCCAATACGCGTATGACCTGCAGAAGCCCAGAAAAATTCTGCAGAAACGAGTTCTGCGTTTTCCAACCAAAAACACCCCAAATTCAACATCTAGATCCAGAAAAATACCAGTTTGATTCATAACAACACATATCTATCAAGTATCAACAACAAGGAACACAAACACATCATTCCAACACTTTTAAATCGAATTTCCACACATTTTAGAAAAATGGGTTTTGATATAATTTTCATATAATCCAACCAAACAACAATCAAACACATACATAATCATACACATGTATAAGATAATTGAATTTCGCACCCTTACCCGATTAAATCGATTCCTAGAAGTGAATTTTCTTTGATTCCCAAGTTTTTCCTCTTTTTCTTTCTTTCCTCTTCTTTCTCTTCTTTTCTTTCTTCCTTTTCTTCTTCTTACTATTTTCTTTCTTTTCTATTTCTATCTATTTCTATTTCTTTTCTAATAAAATAATTCAAAATGCCCAAAATACCCCTACACTCGAATATCTCGCAAATGCTCCCAAAACGCGGTAAAATATAATCATATCGAAAAATAACATAATTTCAGGTAAAAGTCGAAAATAAGATAATTTAATAATAAAATAATCAAAAACGACTCACTTAAATAAAAATACTAAAACTGGGGCGTTACAATTCTCCCCCACTTAGACATTTTCGTCCTCGAAAATATACCGAGACGAACCACTCTGGATACGACTCCTGCATCCGACCAACAAACATCAGGCCTACAAAAGGCACACTACAAACAACACAACTGACAAGCCACCTTGCTAACAACAGATACAACAACGACACGACAACGACGACCACAACAACGACAAGATGCAAAGCCCATACAATGCACTTGACGACCAATTCACAACTCAAGGAATACACAGAACACAACTCACAGGTTCACTCTTGAACCGAAACACAACAAGATCGTTACCCTCACCGTAGGTAACCCACCTCTAATTCCTCACACAGGAATTAGCTACACGCACTCGAACCAACACAATGGAAACGATGTAACAACACAAACAAGAACACAAAGTTCCACGACCCCACAAGGTCTTCACAACATCTATAAAACCAGAACACCAACATCCTTGTCACACAACCTTATTACAGCAATGCTACGATTCGCCAATCGAACATATAACCAAAACATCCAATGGTCTCATCTAAGAACTCTTACAAATCGCACACACCTATACTTAATATGCCACATCACGCTTCTGCTGCGCACTCTGATGACTCGTAACCATCAAAACTACCAATCTCACGTCCAAAGTCTAACTCTTCACATACTTCCCTAAGACCACTGTTCACTTTCTTTCGTGTTATCTTACACACCAGACACAAGCCTCTGAACTGCTCAACAACTCCAATTCTCGTACCGCCAAAACTGACATTCATAGAACCTTCGATTAAACTCCTCAGACACAACAATAACTCTACTCAATTTCTAACCATTCTCGTTGTCTCTATTCCTTCAGACCCAACCAATACTCAATATTCTTGTAATTACCAAACACATCGAATCTGGAATCATAAAGATAATACTTCCAATATAATTGCAACTGCAACCAATTCCAATTTCCCCAATAATACTGATCCTTTCACGAATCCGCGAATGTCGAAAAATATAAACCACGACTTTACTCTCTTAGATTAACACACCAACTATACTCATCAAGATGCATCCCAAACAACCGACTTCACCTTTGCAAGTCAACTGTAGTAACGAAAACACTAATCTTGGAAAAAGCCTTCAATACTCTTCGAGCATAACCACCCAAAAGTCCAAAAAGTTTCCAATCACCTTAACCAACCTCGGAACCTCTCAATGTAGAACTGCATCTACTTCCGATGAATCCACAACAAATACTATCCTCAGAAATAACATATCCAAGAAAACTAACCTTTTCAACCAAAATTCTCACTTGAATAACTTAGCATACAACTTCGTCTCTTTTCAACCCGTGTAATTCAAATCTCAAACACTCTTCCTGTTCTCCCTCCGAGTTTTATAACAGATCCGAATATCCTCAACCAAGGCCATTACGAACTTATCCAAATAAATATGGAAAACACGATTCATCTACTCCACAAACATTACAGATTCATTACTAACACCAAGAAACATCACCGTACTTCGTAATACCTAACCAAATTCCAAAAGATATCAATTTTTTTTCGAAGCTTTTGCAAAACCTTGCACTAGGCAACTGGCTTCTCACTCACAAGCTTAACCGAGTAATTAACAGCCTATTCCGATGATAACAACACAACCAGTCACATCAAATCGATCAAAGCCTTAACTCACACAATTCACCACTCTTATCCAATATCCCCAACAATTGCAAGTTCACTCAAACTCAGCCAAACCATTCCAGTTATCTATTACTGACAGTGGACACTTGTTCCCAATCGTTATCTTATTCAACTATTAGCAATCCATACACAATTCCTTCTCTTGACAATCCAAATTCCATCCTATTGCCACCACCAACCAAAAAGGAACTCTCAAATATTAAATCCACCCCTAAGGGTTCCCTCAAGATTTCTGTCATCTCTATACCAGCAAGGAATTTCAAATCATTTGCAATTCGTCACAATCCACCACTTAAGCTATGCAAAACACAACCGCAAGTTCCCATACTACTCAATTAGCAGATATAGCCTCGACTACTCACTGTTGTCCAAATAGGTTCACACTCCACTCTCTGAGAACAGCACCTTAGTAATACCCAATCATTAACCCTCAGAGACATTCCAACTTAATCCACATACACACACCTCTAATCCGTCTCATCTTCTGACATAAGAATTCTCATCGACTCAACAACGCAACCTGTAACCCTCAAACAAAATCTTGATTCCGCATCACTGTCATATATAAAGCCTTCCTCAACTTGACAAAATAATCTGCAATCATTTCCTTCAATTTCAAATAATCCAATCCACACCACTATCAAAGCCGGAAAGACACGTCCATTCCATCCAACATAATTCCCGTCTGCTATCAACAAGAGATTAAGGGTGATCAGTTCCTCAATTTGTTAATAGACAGCCGACAACCATGATGAGGCATAAACCGTCTCCACCAAACTATAATAGCATGCCTTACATCCTATGCCCAAAACCATCTCTGATACAAATCCTTAATTAATCATAAACCTTAATTTTCCATTCTGCCTTAAACCAGAAACCACACTCATAATCTTGCAATTCACAACACACTGAGCCAGCGCTCTACACTTGAAGCAACACGGAGAAGTACCAGCTTCTCCCCCACTTATCTTATTCTAATCCTCTAACTGCAACCACGCTAAATCCATCACAAGCCGTTACCACAAATGGTCGAAGAATAATTAGACAAACCCCCAGAGTAATTACCGACCCCTAGACCAAAGTATTAATAACCAATTTACCATCCATTGAAGACAACACAATTCAAATGCTTCGCGCACTCATACGAAATAACGAATGAGTCGTTCCAGTATCAATAATAGAAAAATAAATACGTACTATTAAGAAAACAAGTACCTTGAGTCAGACGATCCGCACTAGTAGTCTCATCCCCTGCCAATGCAACAACTTTGCCACCAGCCTGAGTTCTCTTCAGTTTCGTACACCCCGTACTAATGTGACCTGTTTCACCGCAGTTGAAACACTTCACCTCAATTCTCCTACAATCAACTGCGACATGCCCCAAACCTCCACACTTGAAACATTTCAGTTTATGCCTCCAACAATTCATCTGACGATGTCCTACTTCCCCACACTTGTAACACTTACTGTAACACCTCGGAGGACTAGACATTCCTCCCTCACTTGCCTTTTTCTCAAGGTTACCCCTCGTCACATAAGGCCCACTACGAGACTGTTGTTTCCCTTTCCTGTCATTCACATTCTCATAGAGAATAGCACGCACCTTACGATTCTCTTCGTAACTCCTACAACTGTCCACCAAATCAGAAAACCTTCTAATCCTCTGATAACCGATTGTCCGTTTAATCTCCGGACGCAATCCGTTCTCATACTTCACACACTTTGAAAATTCAGCAGTCGCTTCCGGATAATGAGGATAAAACTGCACAAGTTCCATAAACTTTGCAGTGTAGTCAACCACAGACATCTTGCCTTGTTTTAATTCCAAAAACTCAATCTCTTTCTTTTCCTTCACACCCTCCGGATAATACTTCCTCCGAAACTCTCGGCTAAATAAATCCCAAGTAACCTCTTCTTCATCATCCATTCCCAACACTTGGCGCAAATTAACCCACCAATTCGCTGCTTCTTCTTCCAGCATGTGAGTACCCAGTCTCACCTTATCCTCTTCAGCACAATCCGTCACATAGAAGATTCTTTCAACCTCTTTAAACCAAAATTGTGCACCATCAGGGTCATATCTTCCCTTGAAGATAGGCAGCTCATTCATCCTGAACTCATTACTACCTGCAACGTTCGATACACCCTGCACAGCCCAAGCCATATTCTGTTCATTTCCAATAACAGCAACTATGGTTAAACAAACAGCTCACCGAACCACAACGACCAACAAAGACTAACACCACAGACACAAACTGACACGGACTGGCTCTGATACCACTTAATGTGACGCCCCCAATCTAATACCCCCAAATAAACATCCATTTAAAGCAGTAAAAGAAAATTTGAAATTTGATCAGAGTATATTTAAAAACACGGCATAGACGGTGAAATCACATCAATTTGAAACCAAACAATTCATACAACACCTGCCCATAAAGATATGCAACAGTGGGGTAGCAAATACCAGAGGAAACTTTGTTCCTTACACCCACATGTTCAAGTACAGAATAAAAGCGGAAAATCTGTACTGAACCTCATAAAAATGTATATCAACTAAAAAGTTTATCATACAACAAGTTATACATGCATAAGCCAAAATATACACATATACACGATAAACATAAACGGCCACCCTAGCTACCCGGTGTCACATATCAGAGCCGACCGACAAAAGGGTGAAGATACAAAGCTTCACCAAAGACCTCCAGCAACTCTAATCTGCAATGCCTCATAGAGCATTATAAAACGAGCAGAAGGGTGAGAAAGACAACCATAATACAAATGCATATAATTATATATTAGCACAAACATACACTAGTAACACATTTCTCACCACAATTGCACCACAATTTCACAAAGATCACATATAACATAATCCAGTACAATTCTCAAGCAGTGATACCACTCCACCTCAAACATACAAACATACACATAATCACCAACACAATCACGCATATTTTCATCCCATCAATCACATTTACAATTACATGCACAATTAAATCATACTTTATGCAAATGCACAGAGACCGACACAACGACTCTATGCACATGCCATGCGGTACCGACTTCCATTGTCACGTCATTAGTCCAATCTGGTCGCTTTAAGTCCTCAGGCAACGCCTCGTATTTTTGAGGCACACGACGTTATTGATTGACTTAGGTCCTATTTAAGGCACCCACTCCGATCGCTTTAAGTCCTCAGGCAACGCCTCATATTTTCGAGGCACACGATCGTCTATAATCATCGCTTTAAGTCCTCAGGCAACGCCTCATATTTTCGAGGCCCACGATGTTATAGAAGATTCTCTCTGGAACCAAACCGTCACTCAGGACATTTTCACAATGCATATCATGATGCTTGTCATACAAGGACTTTTGACATTCACATTGCATGCATACACACATTCATAATCATGCATATATCATCAAATACCATACTTAGCATTTTCTTGCCTTTCGGCCACAAATCATCATCACAACCACACATAAGTCATACCACATTCAAAGCAATAACATATAGCATAATACATGTCAATTACACACCATTAAGACGACAAAAGTCGAGATTCGACACTATTCACATTTTTCGACATAATTTAATCGGCTAACAAATCTCAAAACCTCATAATTACAAAGCACATCTCGATACCTTTCCAACGACACCAAGAATACAAAAATCGGATAAACGGAACAAAAGTTACGAACGAAAACGAAAACGACATTTCCAAAAATCACATTTTACCAATCTCCTGGCCATACGCATACTGCCCAAGGCCATACGCGTATTGCCAAAATTCCTCGCCATGCCATACGCGTATTGCCCAAGGCCTTACGCGTATGGGCAGAACCATTTTCTTCACAAACTTCTCATTTTTAACCCCATACGCGTATGCCCAACACCATACGCGTATCACCACATTCATACGCGTAATGGCCCAAACACAGGCCAATGATATGCGTAATGCCCAGTCCCATACGCGTATTGACATGCCCAATACGCGTATGACCTGCAGAAGCCCAGAAAAATTCTGCAGAAACGAGTTCTGCGTTTTCCAACCAAAAACACCCCAAATTCAACATCTAGATCCAGAAAAATACCAGTTTGATTCATAACAACACATATCTATCAAGTATCAACAACAAGGAACACAAACACATCATTCCAACACTTTTAAATCGAATTTCCACACATTTTACAAAAATGGGTTTTGATATAATTTTCATATAATCCAACCAAACAACAATCAAACACATACATAATCATACACATGTATAAGATAATTGAATTTCGCACCCTTACCCGATTAAATCGATTCCTAGAAGTGAATTTTCTTTGATTCCCAAGTTTTTCCTCTTTTTCTTTCTTTCCTCTTCTTTCTCTTCTTTTCTTTCTTCCCTTTCTTCTTCTTACTATTTTCTTTCTTTTCTATTTCTATCTATTTCTATTTCTTTTCTAATAAAATAATTCAAAATGCCCAAAATACCCCTACACTCGAATATCTCGCAAATGCTCCCAAAACGCGGTAAAATATAATCATATCGAAAAATAACATAATTTCAGGTAAAAGTCGAAAATAAGATAATTTAATAATAAAATAATAAAAAACGACTCACTTAAATAAAAATACTAAAACTGGGGCGTTACATTAAGCATGGTTAGGTTTTCAAGAAATTGAAGAAAGTTTTGGTAAAACTTTGAATTTGAATTTAAATCAAAAATAAATTTGTTTAAAAAGGAAATTTGGGGCTTATACTCAAGGAGAGGCCTAGACGAACTCTTTTGAAAAAGGCGACGATCGTGTCGTAGTTTTGAAAACCATAGAGGGACTTATACAATGACTGAGGCCGAAATTATTGTATTTTACAAAAAGGATGGGTCTTTCACTCTATTAGAGGCCCAAAAGTGTTATTTTTATACAAGAGTTGGGGCTTATAACTCAAGGAGATGCCCAGATGAAAATAATGATCACATCATTAATTTTGAAAATTGCGTAAGGACTTATATAATGATTGAGGCCCAAATTATTTATGTACAAAAGGGGTTGGGTCTTACACTCTATTAGAGGCCCAATAGTGTTTAAAAGGAAGAAATACGGGGCTTACAACTCAAGGAGAGGCCCAGATGAAAATTGTTTTGAAAATGGCGATCGCGCCGAGATTTTTAAAATCGTATCGGGACTTTTACAATGACTGAGGCCTAAATTTATTTATTCACAAAGGGATGAGACTTACACTCTACCAAGAGGCCCAAAAGTGTTTGATAAATTAAAATTAAGAGAAACCCTAATTTTAATTCAAAAATACAAATTTGCAAAGAAAATTAAATAATAAATGATATAAAATATCAAATATATTTAAAAATAAGTTTTAAGCTTTGAAAGATATTTTGAAAAATCATGTTTAATCACATGAAAGCTTGAAATTCAATTGGTTTTGAAAAATCAAGGTGGAAATCTCATTTTAAAAATGTTTGAAAATAAATAAAATGAAATTAATTACAAAAATTCAAACTATATTAAATAATTAATATAAATTCAAGTTTTTTGTGGAATAAAATATTTCAACATTTTTTGTGAATTTTTGAAAAAAGAACCAATAAAAAATAATAAAAAAATGAGGGAGAAATAAATTTTGAGATTAATTAAGAAAATCATGAAAAATATGAAAAAATAGCAAAATGAGAGGGAAATAAAAATGGTTTGGGTGGGTGTTGAACCCACGCCCTCCAACCAAACACACATGCACTTCTACCACTAGGGTGGTGATACATCCGTATATCAAAACCACCCCATATGTATATAAGGGTGGCCTAAATTTCAAGTCAGGCCAATGCAAAATTCAAGTTTTGGTGGATTTGCAAGAAGGATCATATCTCCCTCATTTCTCTATGAAATTGGATGAAATTTAGATGGATCATGCCTAGACTTTCATGAGGAATCCAATGGTGGTCTTACAATTTTCTAAAGATGCCTATATTTTAAAATCCGATAGTGGTTTCAAAATAGGCCAAAATTTGCAAGTTCTATGCTATCTCTTATTACAAGCAACAATAGCGTGGTAAATTGGTTCAAACACAACACATATGATATGTATGACATGTTCATGATCAATGGACATCAAAGTAATGCATATTTTAAAGAGTTCAAGTTGTTATGCACTTACCTCTTGAAGCTCCTTGTGCTATCTTGCAAAATGCCTGTGCCAGAAGTAATCTAATGCCTTCGACACTCTTGATAGATCCCTTAGAAGCTTTTAGGATGATCAAAACCAGCTGGAATCCTCAGGAACAGGAACTGGCTCTTTCTTGCAAAAGTGGCAAAAGTGACCAAAATAGTAACTCACTCAAATGGTGTTACAGTTGAGGGAAACTTGTTGGGACAGTTTGAGGATGATATTTGGAGTGTATTTGAAGTGTTGTTTGGTTTTGAAAGTGACTGAATCAAGACATGGCTTGAAAAATGCAGAAAAGTCAAAATTTGAGGTTTTGGAGGTTGACTTTCTGATTTTGGTGGTCCATATGTGTTTTGAAGTTATGGATCACTTGTATATGACATATGTGAGGTGTTAGGATGACTTGTTTGAATGGAATTGCTCTCTATTTGAAAATTCACTTGTTACTTGCAAAAGAAGCAAATTCTGGTTTTTTTAGAGAGGTTGGAAGGAAAGCATGAGATGTTATTCTTTGGTGTACTTGAATTGATCAGAAAGAAGCTCTATTTATAGTAGAGCAAGTTTGTTTTAGGAGCAATAGTGATTGGATGCTGATCACCCTATTATCCAATGGTTATGTAAAAGAATCTCAAGTCTCCTCTAGCCATTGACTTGAGTCAATCTTGCAGGCTATGAGTCTTCTGTTGCAAGGATAAGGCTTGACTCATTTGGTTGATCATGGACTGATACATGTTAGTTCTATGCATCCATTCAATGCCTCATAACAAGTTTGGAGTTTTGGATTTGAAACTTGAATGCTACATGCCAAAAGAGGTGGTGTCTTGACATGAAAGGCTTTTTGATTAGGTCCTCCATCATTCAAGTTGATTTTGGACAGAAATGAAAAGATGCAAGTGTCCAAAATTAGATCAAGAAATCGTGGGAACTAAGTTACATGTTCATGCTGTCTTGAAAAATCAGGTTTTTAGGCCATGTTTCAAGGCTTGTAACTCCCTACTCAAGTGGAGTTAGATTGAGTTCTTGTACTTTTTGGGAAAGCCCCAATGGCATACTTCAACTTTGATGTCCAACATTGGTCTTGGTTCAGCTTGGATCATAATGAAAAATGGCCTTAAAGTTGGTGAAAAACCAAGACAGATTCTGTCCAAAATTTTCACTAAGTGTTGGAAAAAGTGGCAATTTTCATGTTTTTGTGATTTTGATCAATCTATAACTCAAAATCCATGAGGATTTGGAATCTCTTGTAGTTGAAAATTTTGAAGTATGTAATGAGAGCTTTCATTTGAGCTTTGGATGGAAGAAAAAGGCCTTGTGGTTTGGGAGTTATGACCTTGCAAATTTGGTACCAAATCAGTTTTCTTCCATAACTTAGAAAATTTTAAGTTTCTTAAGGTTGCCCCTTTTGCAAGTAACCTCACTTTTCTTGATTTTTCTTGATGGACGATGATCCAAACCATGAATTAACATTGTTTTTGACTTAGGGAAGCCTTGATTGTTAAGAAATTCAAAAAGTCAAACTTGGTTTTTAGGCACAGTTGACTTTTTGTCAGATGAATTTCAAACTGTGTGATCCTTTATGCAATCAAGTCCTTAACCTAATTCAAACCTAATTGATGGATTCCATAGGTGTTTTAGAGTATCTTGCACCATGTCCCAAGGTTTGGGAACATGTCTTGGTCAAACGTCAAATATACAGTTGACTTTTCATCAGGAAACCCTAATTGGTCCAGATGAAATTGAATTCTTGTATTGCTCATGGCCCAAGTTATTTGAATCAATCCAACCTTATAAATGGATCAATATGATGTATTGGAGGTCTTCAAAACACTTCTTGAGGTCTTGCGTCATGTCTTGCTTCAAAAGTCAACTTAGGGGTGAATTAGGTCAAGAAACCCTAATTCCTGATTTTTGATGAATGCATCCCCTGAGGTTATTTTGACTCTATGATTGGGTTCATGAGGTCCCTTTGAGCCTCTTGAATCATGTTTTGAGGTATTGGCTAATGCCCAGATGGAAAATTTCATCTGGAGGCCTTGGTCGACCAAAACCCTAATTTGGTGACACTGGCGATCTTGAGGCTTGATCCACTTGGAATGTTGCAACCTTGTGCTTGATTCTTGATGTGGGAGACCTCTTGATCCTTTATGGGTGTTTTAGAGGCTAGACAAGTTAAGGATCATGTCCATTCTTGATTGATCCTTTGTCTGAGTGCTCTGAGAGGGCTCAAAACCCTAATTCTTGGTTGAGGTGAGTGCTCAACAATCCTTGAGAAGATTGATGAGGTATGATGGTACATCCATATTGTGGTGGTGATTTGCACAATTATGGGAAATCCTGTGGTCAAAATTTGGGGTATGACACCTTTGTAATCAAGATGTCTGACCCTATACCTGAACCAAAGCCTACTCACATCTCAATTGAGGAAGCTGAGGATCTTAAGGCCATAATAGCAAGGTTGGTGAAAGAAAATGAGAAACTTAAGCTGAAACTCCAAAGCGTCACTGATGAGAGAAACAAAATGAAATGGGAACTTCAACGCAAGAATATCCAACTGGGAGCAGTGGAGAAAAATGCGGATGAAGAAGAGCACAAAATAAAGAAAGTTAAAGGGTGTCTTAATCAAGCTGATAGTCGGTTAAGTGGACTCAAGGAAGAACTGGATAGAGTTGGAAGAAAATGCGTTGAAAATGAGAATTGTTGGATTCTTGCTACTAAAAAGAACAAGACGATCAGAGATGAAATAGGAGCAGAAATCCAAAGGCTAAGCACCACTCTATGCCTCTCAATGGCCTCTGAAGAAGAAGAGCGTCGACTTAAAGTGGATGCCATTAAAGTTTCTTAGGTCGAGCCCGCTGATTGGGACCGAATATGTAGGGAGCTAGATGACACCAAAAAACTTGCTAAGCATATGAAGAACCAAATAGAGGTCGTGCTAGAGGACAAGGCCATATGGTCGACTGCAAGAGAGAAGGTTTCTCATGATTATGAGGGCTATGAGCTATCCATTCACATCTTGATATCTGACTGAGACATGTTCCACAACAAGCTCAACGATTTGATTGAATATTGTAACTGGTTGGCTAAAGACTTGATTTGGAAGCATAGGGATGCCATGGAGGCACTGGATGACTCTACTCCTCATTCTATTTGTGATTTCTTTTGCCTTGGAAGGCTATGCTGAAGAGCTTCAAGAAGGAATTAGAGGAGCGTGAGGCTCGTAGGCCAAACGTTTGAGATTCATTTTGCTTTTGTACTCTTTCTCGCTTTTTAGACATTATGGGTTGTACTTGATTCTGGATGATTTTGTATCACTTGGTTGCTACAATTTGATGAATGAATGTGATTTGGTTTGCTTCATAATTGTGTGTTCCTTAATATTTCTATAAAAGCTAACGACTAATTCGAACAATTCCCTAAGAAACAAAATGCATACCATTCTGCATATATAACATGCATTCATTTTCTGGGAAAACAACATGCAATAAACTCATACACTATATCCTTTCTCCAACAGAAAACTAACTACTCGACATCGGTACGAGACTGAACGCAATTACAAGATGACGCTGGAATAGATAGAAGAGAATCAGAAAACAATGAGGACTGGCATTGACTCTCTCACAGCCAAGATAGATCAACTGCTGGAGAATATGATGATGCTAGCTCAGAAGGAGCACAATGCTGAGACTCTTGTCGAGGCCAAAAAACTTGCTGATAAGGTGGGCACCTCAGGAGTTACTAAGGGAGTCCCTCCTCCCCCTGTTCATGTAGACTTATCAGAGCATTCTGCTGCGTTTCCCCAACACGGATTTGTGGCTGATATGGATAAACAATATGATGCCTTCTTCTTACACCCACCTCCTTAACCCACTATGGGAGTTATGCCTGACCCAACTGCTGATAGGTGTAGCGCAATTTTTGTGGTTTTGAATCACTATCGCTTTGGTACTATAGTTCGATTCATTTTTATTCTGTGAAGCTGATTAGGGAAGGGAAATAGATGTCTCCAATTAACCTTGCTTGCAAACTGAGGTTGAACAGTCAAAACTGTTGGTTTACAGATGCTATCAAAATAAAGGGGGGTTCTTCTTTAGGGTTATTTGCTTAAAAATAGTGTCTAGGCTATTGGTAAGGTGTTAGGTCTGATGCTTTTCGATTGATGTATGAAGGTACGGGATTTTGGGCTTTTGATTAGTATGCTCGCTAAGATTTTTGCAATATTATATCTACGTATTCCTGAAACAGGGAAATCAGAGCGATCGTAGTTCCTCCTATTCTATGGGAGGAAAGAGATTGGTTTGGTGTCTTGTTGAAAGCCCAAGACACGAAGCTAAAGGTGGTTTGTATCTTTTTCAAAGCCCAAGATGTGAAGCTAAAGGGTTTTGGATGAGAGAGAATTTATCATCTCTAAAGAGGAGTTGTTGATGTTTGTATGCTGTGAGCAAGGCACAAATTTGGTGCTAAAAGGTTGATTGACTCAACCGGGGTTTCCTTTATACAAAGCCTAAGAGGAGGCTAGAAGTTTGACTTTTCCAGAGGAAAATGTTCTTCCTGTCTAGTACAAAGCCCAAGATTGAGGATAAAAGGGTTGACTCAACAAGAGAGTCTTGAACGGGTGATTGACTCAATAAGAGAGTCTGCAGGTTGTTTGACTCAACAAAAGAGTCTTTTATACTCAACAAGAGAGTGATTTGATGTCACGTACGAAGCCCGAGATTGAGGCTAAAAGGAGATTGACTCAACAAAAGAGTCTTTTATACTCAACAAGAGAGTATTTTGCTGTCTCGTACAAAGCCCGAGATAGAGGCTAAAAGGAGATTGACTCAACAAGAGAGTCGTTTATACTCAACAAGAGAGTGTTTTGCTGTCTCGTACGAAGCCCGAGATAGAGCCTAAAAGGAGATTGACTCAACAAGAGAGTCATTTATACTCAACAAGAAAGTGTTTTGCTGTCTCGTACGAAGCCCGAGAAAGAGGCTAAAAGGAGATTGACTCAACAAGAGAGTCTTTTATACTCAACAAGATAGTGTTTTGCTGTCTCGTACGAAGCCCGAGATAGAGGCTAAAAGGAGATTGACTAAACAAGAGAGTCATTTATACTCAACAAGAGAGTGTTTTACTGTCTCGTACGAAGCCCGAGATAGAGGCTAAAAGGAGATTGACTCAATAAGAGAGTCATTTATACTCAATAAGAGAGTGTTTTATATGTCTTGTACAACGCCTAAGACTGAAGCTAAAAGGATGATGGACTCAACAAGAGAGTCTGAAAAGGTTAACTTTGCTAGGAGGAATCATTTGTACAAATCCCAAGAGGAGGCTATCTTACTGCTGAGGATTATTGAGATCCTGAAGCGGGTCCAAGTGTGGGGAACTCTCATGAGAGAGACCGGGTTTCTGCTGGAGATTGATCCAGAGTGATCGGTATTTTTTCCTATGTTTGAAAGGAACTTGAGAATGTCTTTGAGACTCAAGAGTTTTTAGATTGTCCAAGTCTAGAGTTTTATCTTTTGTATGATGCCCAAGAGGAGGCACGAGCATTAAGGGATGAGTATCAACCCTAAAATGGCCGGAGTTTTGACGCTGGAAAGACTGCTCTAGCAAAGGATGACTAAGTTCTGTCTTATACCTTTAAGAGGTCGTCAGGGTCCTCGTATTAAGCCCAAGAGAAGGCATGAGAACTTCTAAGAAGCCGAAGGGTCCTTGTACAACGCCCAAGAGGAGGCGAGGATGCTTTTAGGAAGCCTGTGGGTCCCCAAACCAAGAGAAGTTCAAGAAATGAAATTCAGCGAGAAGAGATCATTCCAGGAAAGTTCGAGGATTTGGAAGAAACTCAAGAGATGCCATTCACGGAGAAAAGATCATCTCTGGGGAGTTAGAGTTTCTTTGACAATTTCTAAGGGTGACAATCTAAGAAAAGGTTCACCGAGAATACTGCCTTTCTCTTTGTTCCATATTGTTTAACCCCAAGAGGAGGGAAAACTGTATCTGGAATACTACGGGGGATCTAGTTTTGTTTGTATTTAAGAGTGACCAACATGGCTTTACCTAGTTCTAGACGTAGTTGCCGGGGAAAACTCTAAATAACTATACTAGTATTACACAGTGGATATGTGACAAGTATATAAAAGTATGTGAAAGAAGACTTACAGTGAAACAACCCCACAATACAGTTTATATACATATGAAAATGGTAAATGAAAGCGGATAAACACTTACCCGTTGTAGAGCTTTCGTGCTGTTTGGTTAGTTGTTCAACAAAGAAATTAAAGAAAGTTTTGATGACAACATATATTTTAATTCAAAATCAAAGGAGAAAGTGCTTTGAAAAGATTGTTGGGGCTTACAGCTCAAGAAGAGGCCCAAGGTTTAACGATGATCACACCGTTGTTTTGAAAACTGTACAGAGGGACTTATACAGTACGCGAGGCCCAAAAAGTTTTTATGTACAAGGGGATGGATCTTACACTCTATTAGAGGCCCAAAGATTTTGAAAAGAAAAGAAAAGAAATGGGGCTTACAACACGAGGGTAGGCCCAGATGATTTGATTTTTGAACTGGCGATTGCGCCGAGATTTTTCTTTTAACGCAGAGGAACTTATACATGTCTGAGGCCCAAAATGGTTTTGGTTAAAAGAGGATTGGGTCTTACACTCTATTAGAGGCCCAAAGTTTTTGTTTTTGAAAAGGAATGGGACTTATAGCTCGAGGAGAGGCCCAATTGCTTTTGTTAAAAAGGCGACGATCGCGCCGTTGTTTTTAAAAATACAGTGGGACTTACACAATAACTGAGGCCCAAAAAGTGGTGTATTTACAAAGGGGATGGGTCTTACACTCTAATAGAGGTCCGTGAGTGTTTGAAAATGATTGATGAGGGTGGAATCAATCAAAACCCTAATTTCATCATTATTTAAAGTAAATTCTTAAAGAAAATCAATAAAAAATGATAAAACACCAAATAAGCTTGAATAAACAACTTGTGATTTTTGGTTAAGGTTTGAAAAATGAGTTTTTAACCATTAAAACTCATTTGGGTTTGATTTTCAAGATGAATATTCACTTTTAAAATGTTTAAAAACAATAAAAAATGAATTTATTCATAAAAATACCAACTATATTAAATAAATAATATAAAATTGATTTTTTGTGGAATAAAATATTTCAACATTTTTGTGATTTTTTGCAAAAAGAACCAATAAAAAATAATTAAAATTGAGGGAGTTATTAATTTTTCAAATCATTAAGAATAATAAGAAAAATAATAAAAATAGCAAAAAGTGATAAAAAGAGGATCTGGGGCGAGGGGGATTCGAACCGCAGACCTCTTGTGTGCAGTGCGCGTCCTCTACCACTGGGGTGGTGATACATCCGTGTATCAAATCCCATCCACAAATATACAAGGCTTGCCTTGTTTTTGGCTTGGCCAAGGCAAGGCAAGGTTTTGGCCAAAAACATGAAGCTTGTAACTTTCTCATTTCTCCATGGATTAGGGAAAAATTTAGGTCTATCCTGCCTAGAATTTCACAAGGAATCCAATGGTGGTGGTGGTTTTCTCAGATGAGGTCCCCATTTAAAAACCCGATAGTTGTTTTGAAATAGGCCTCCATTTGCATTTTCTGTGCTACCTCATGCTACAGGCATGAATCACATGATGAATTGGTCCAAACACAACATATATAACATGTATGAGATGTGTATGATCAGTGGACTTCAAAGGAATGCATATTTTAAAGAGTTCAAGTTGAGATGCTTACCTCTTTGGGAGCCTTTTGAGCAATCTGTCAAGTGCCTTGTTCCAGAAATGTTTTGATGCTTTGAATACTCTCAAATGATCCCTTAGAAGCTTTTAGGATGATTGGAATCAGCTAGAAACCTCAGGAATGGAAACTGGCCCTTTCTTGCCAAAGGGGCAAAAGTTACCGAAATAGTAACTCTCTCAGATGTTGTTCCAGATTTGGGGAACCATTTGGGACAGTTCAAGGATGATATTTGGAGTGTGTTTGAGGCTTTATCTGGTTTTAAAAGTGACTGAATCAAGACATGGCTTGAAAAATGCAAAAAATGTCCTATTTTGAGGTTTTGAGGATGGACTTTGAGGTTTTGGTGTTACAGGTCACTTGTGAGAGTTTAGACAGCTTAGATATGACATATTGGATGTGTTTGGATCATGAGCTGTGATGGAATTGCTCTCTAACTCAAAAACTCAAAGTTACCTTGCTAAAGAAGGCATTTTTGCCTTGAGAAAGAGATTTTGAGGAAAGCAAGTGTTGTAGTGCTTTGGTGTACTCAAACTGAGCATAAATGAGCTCTATTTATAGTAGAGCAAGTTTGTTTTGCAAGCAATAGTGAATGGAGGCTGCTGCAGACCTTTGGCCAATTGGAGCATTTTGGAATCTCAAGTCTTCTCTAGCCATTGACTAGAGGTTAGAGCACATGCCTTTGGTTCCCTAGTTCAGATATCATCTTTGACTCATTCAGTTGGAAATGGCTCAGTTCATGCCACCTTGGTGCATCCATTGAATGCTCCAAAACAAAATTGGAGTCTTGTCCCCTCTTTAGGGTTTTTTAGGTTTGGCATGCTATTTTTAGTTCCAAAGACTTGGGAGGCTTATGGATATGTGTTTGTCCCTCCTTGGTCTCTCCCTGAGGTGTTCAGATGGATAAAATTGTTTGTCATTTGCACAAATTGCTCAAATCGAGCAAAATGCACAAATCTGCCTTGCCATGACAGTTGCAGCAAGGCATATTGCCATTGTCATAACTCTTAGCTCAAATGGGTTTTGATGGGGTTCTTGGCCATTTTGGAAAGCTCTCATATGATACAACACATGTGTGATCATAGTTTATTTTGAAACTTTTTGGATCCAAGTGAAAAATGCCCCTATATTTTGAAAAAGTGAAACAGATTCTGACTTAGTCAAAATTTCACTAAGTGTTGGAAAAAGTGGCATTTTCATGTTTTCAGCCATTTTGATCCAACCATAACTCAAAATCCACGATGAATTGGAATGAGGTGTAGTTGACACTTTTAAAGTATGCCATAAGAGCTACAAATCCATCTTTGGATTAGCCAAAATGGTTGCTTGGATCTCAAGTTATGATCCTTGGAAGTTGGTACCCTAGCCACTTTGTTCCATAACTTAGAAAATTTCTAAGTTTTTTATGGTTACCCCTTTTACAAGTTATCCCACTTTTCTTGATTTTTCTTGATGAATGATGATTCCAATCACACATTAGCATCATTTTATGGTTAGGGAACCATAATTGATCAAAAAATCAAAAAGTCAAACTTTGACTTTTGGGCAGAGTTGACTTTTTATCAGATGAATTCCAAACTGTGCGATCCTCTATGAAATCAAATCCTTGACCTAAATCAAACTTGATGGATTGATTTCATTGGAGTTATAGGGTGTATTGAATCATGTCCCAAGGTTTGGGAGCATGTCCTGGTCAAAAGTCAAAGGCACAGTTGACTTTTTCCGCGAAACCCTAACTGTGGTTCTGATGAACTTGAAACTTGTGAATCAAGCTTCTTGGATCAATCCATTATTTCAAATGGATCAATGTAGTGTATTAGGGACCCTCAAATCATGTATTGAGGTCTTGGCTCATGTTTTGTCCCAAAAGTCAACTTAGGGGTGAATTAGGTCAAGAAACCCTAATTCTTGATTTTTTATGAATGCATCCCCTGAGGCTAAATTGACTTGATGATTTGGTTTATGAGTCCCCTTAGAGTATCTTAAGTTGTGCTTTGAAGCATTGGCTCATGCCCATAGGAAAATTTCCATCTGGAGGCCCTGGTCGACCAAAACCCTAATTTGGTGACACTGGCGATCTCGAGGCTTTATCCACTTGGAATATTGCAGCCTGGTGCTTGACCCTTGATGTGGGAGTCCTCTTGATCCATTGTGGATGTTTGAGAGGTTTAGACAAGTTGAAGATCATGTCATTCCTTGATTGATCCTTTGTCTAAGAGCTCTGAGAGGGCTTGAAACCCGAAGTTTGATTGTAGTGGATGCTCACCCATCTTTGGGGAGACTAATGAGGTATGATGGTTCATCCATATTGTGATGATGGTTTGCACAATGATGGGAAATCTTAGTGGTCAAAATTTGGGGTATGACATATGTCCCTATTTAATCTTCTTGGACCCGAAGGTGTGAATGGCGAAGGTATTCGGGCATTCGGGGTGCAAGAGGATTAAATATCGGAATACCAAAATTTTTGATGGTGGTTATGAATGGTAGCTTACACATTCATCATCTTTTGCTAAGAGACGATGCTTAGAAAAGGTAAAACTTCCCCTCGATCCTGGTTTCCTACCAAGGAACTGGCCTAGGTTTCTGAAATAAACTTCCCCTCGATCCTGGTCTTCAGCCAAGGAACTGGTCTCAGTTTCTGATGTAAACTTCCCCTCGATCCTGGTTTCATACCAAGGATTTGGTCTTAGTTTCTGATGTAAACTTCCCCTCGATCCTGGTTTCCTACCAAGGAATTGGTCTAAGTTTTTTTTGTAAACTTCCCCTCGATCCTGGTTTCCTACCAAGGAACTGGTCTCAGTTTCTTTTGTCAATAAACTTTCTTGACAAGAGACGCTATTTGTAGCGGTTTTCCTCAAACTTCCGGCCGAATTTTCCTGGGGGGATGCCATTTGATGGAAAAACTTTTGATGTCAGACTTGTTGGGGATACCCATTCATCTGAGTTGTAGAGGTACACAAACTTCTCTGCGGAGATGCCATTTGTGGATTCTATCGGGGAAAACGAGTCTCTTGAGAGACTGTTTCCTGTTGGGGATGTTACATCATACTTTTCCTTGAGATCTTCTCGGAGGAAATGCCATGTGATGTAATCCAATTTTGAGGTGCTGATGACCTTTTCGTCACCGAATTTTTTGGAGAAAAACTGCTGTACTGCCGAATCTTTGATTAAGAGGCTTTCTCTGGGGATTTTCCATAATCTGGGAAAGCGAGGATATCATCTTCAATGGTGAAGAGTGACGTTTGTCGAGAGTCATTCTTGCTTTTCAGAGGTTTAAGTTTTCAAAGTGGTCAAAGAACCACCTTCAATCCAGAAATAAACTGGAGGAGAGGTTGTTCAGACATGACGTTTCTTGACAAGGAAAGAACTGACAACTCGATTGAGAGGACTTTTATCACTAGGGGGTAAGACCGACTAGAGTGTTATTCATGTGCTTTTGTGGTTGGAATTTATTTTGCTAAAACTATTATAGCAGCAAGATGTTGAATCTTAATGTTCTAAGTGGCTGCTTTCAACATGTCGAATGAAGATGTTCCATGCCTGCTCATAGGACATCGCGCTGTGAATTCAGTTTTAATGCAAATTCTGTTACTATGATTTGTTACTGAATATTCTGTGAATATTTGGTCATCCTATGTGGCATCCAAAGCATTTATGAAGACCTATTTTGTTGGAGTTAATTTTGCAGATTTGTGAGCAGTCTATTTGCTGCGTTTTTGAAGCCCAATTCAGTCCAGATTCATTGCTATATATTGACAGATGTAAACCTAGTTTTAGGTGTGGAACTTACTTGTGGTTTTAGGGTTTTCGAGTGTATTTTTGTGAGCCTAACTGTTATCATTCTGATAACAGTATAAGGACTGTTTTTTGTGTTGTAAGTTCTGTCAAGTTACTCATAAGCTTTTAAGCATTGAGTTTCTTGTGTGTCAATTCTCATAAGCAGTGAAGTATTGAGAATTGTGTGTCTTGAAAGTGTGACTTTCAGTTTGTTTCTTGTGTAGAAAGGTACCAATCACGGGTTGTGGTTGTAGAGGGATTTGAGGAGGGCCTCATACCTAGGTGAGTCTTAGGTAGAAGTCATAGGAAGGGTAGTGATTAAGTGAGCAGATTATTCGGTGTTTGTATGATCTGTGAATTGATACTATCGTATATTGATTTCGTCCCTGGCTTGGTAGCCCCCAGAGTAGGTGTGTTAGACCGAACTGGGTAAACATATTGCTGCGTTATTTACTTTCTGCACAAAGACGGACTCGATAGGACATACTATCTATGGCTGAACAAAAGAAAACGGGGATGGGGGTGACTAAGACGGACTCGGTAGGACATATTCGATGTCCTAGGCCTACGTACTCCATCAGTGCAATGGGAAAGTCAGAGTCAACGTAGTTCGGACGAGAACTGTGGGGGAAGGTTGCTCACCAAGACAATCGATGTCTTGTGCCTACATATCCTGAATCGGACGAGAGAGAGGAATCATTGCTAATGTAGTTCGTGGGTGCGACCACGGATGGGTAAGTGTTTTTTATGAGCGACGTTAGATTCGCGTCCGGCAGTTACGGTTGATGCCTGTTTGCGACTCAGATGAAAGGTAACGTGCTCTTTTCTGAAAATGGTCTGGAACCAAACAATCCCGAAGGATAAAAATATTTGAATTTGTTTTTGTGTTTTTTAGACAAAATTGTTTTTTGAGTTAGTTCATAACTTGCATTGCACCAAAGTCTAGGGCACAGAGACGAATTCTTAACGAATCGTCCCAAGACAGGACGCTCGCTAAGCATTCTAGAAAGATGAGAGGAAGCCCCTCATTTCTCATTCCCCACGCTTAAGGCTCGTGAGCAATACACATTATCTTTATTAAGTGTTTTCAAGAAGTTTTGAGATGATAAGAGAGAAGACACAAAGGAAACTCTAAAGGGAAACTAAGAGTCCTAATGTTATCATGCATGGGTAACCTATGGTTAGTGAGGCTTAGGAAGGAAAACTACCTAAAACCTAATGCTAATCCTACCCCAAGCTTAATCAAAAATTAAGTTGGACTAGGTAGCTCTAAAGGGAGAGAATCCAAGACTTAAACAAGTCTTGAGGTTCATGGGAGGAAGAGAGTGAAAGAGAAGAAATGAGAAAGAGAAGCAGAAGATGAGATACAAGAGATGGAAGCAAGCACATCACATCATAAATGTCCAACTCAAATCATTAAAAATGTTTCAAAGATCAATGCAAAATAATTCAAGTAAGCATGCAAAGGTAATCATGAAAGAATGCAAGCATACTTGTATGAAATGCACAATTAAGCATACATGGACTTCATATCAAAATGAAATGAGAAAGATAAGATGAAGATGAGTGCAAGCCAGAACCAAAATCATATTATCATCCACAATTCTTATGTGCAAAAGTAAATCAAAGCATGAAACATTATGATCCAAAGAAGTTACAAAGCAAATGGTAATGATGTTTATCATACAATTCAAACCAAATGCATTCAACTATGCTCAAGTGAAATGAAAACCAAGTAAGGAGCTCAAGGGGCAGTAGCATATGCTTCAATATCATACCAAACCAAACTTAAGTCATACAAGGTTAATTATCAAGCAACAACTTCAAGACATGCACCAAAGTAATCCACAAATGGAAACTCAAAGTCCAATTACTTAACACATACTAAACATGATTCAAACATGATCCACAAATGGTAAAATTTGGTCACAAGGGACCTCAACCAGGGGTAAACATCATATCAAATGCACATACAAATAATCAAGAAGAAACTCAAGCAAATAGGCATGGCAAGTCAACTTGTGTAAAGAGGTGTCAAGATATAGTCATGCATAGGTCATTTAAGCACAAATAATCAAACATATATCAAATCACATTCAAAAATTGTGAAATTAGAACCCAAATGACCAAAGTCAGATACTAACAACATGTCAAAAGATCACACCCAAATTCACAAGTTAAGCACCTCAAACAATTAGGAAAAGATCACATAGGAACCATAAACCAATATGCAAAGGAGAAGGACTAAAATGCAATATGAAATGATTTTAAAAATATGAGAAGAATATTTTTAGGAACCTCAACATGTCCTCTAACAGATCCAAAAAGAATGAGATGCAACTCATGTATAGATGATGAGAACAAAAATCAACAAGGTAGGGTGTGCACAAGTGAAGCAATCCAAAAAGAAATTAATTAAACAATTAATTCAGATGCACAAAATATAATAAAAATGAAAAATAAAATTTCACAAAATTTTATAAAATGCCAAAGAGGATCCATGATCTTTTTCATAATTTTCTGATGCATAAATCTATTTTTAAAAATAAAAAATGAAATTGCAACAATTAAATGAAATAAAATGAAAATAAAAACCAGGGGGGTGCAAACAGCAACATTATCACGTTGGAAAGGTTGGGCTGGATCAAAAGGAGGGTGGGAATAGCAGTCAGAGGCCCAAAGCGCAAGTCAAACATCCACATAAGACCCAGTCAAACAAAGGACTCATACACACCACCAGATTAATCCAACGTCACACAATCAGTCATCATAATCAACAAGTAAACATGATGAAAGGCCAGGATTGAAATGACATGATAACACCAATACACGCGCATACACCAAATCATCAGAAATTCAAAATAAAACACGTGAACATCACATGGCAATTTTAATGTGCTGGCAGAATCCAAACCATTAGATCACATCAACGTATCAGATCAGGTCAACAAAATCAAATCATGCAAGATGCGTGGTCAGGATTAAGAGCGCATGATAACAAGCATGGATCATCAACACGCAAGCAATAAAATAGAAACAGATTTTAAATGACGTGTCCCAACGTGAACCATCAGATCAACACAACCCACGACTGTGATTACGTCTTCTTCCCTCTACTTCCGGTGACCTGAAAAACAAACCAGACGCCGGAGCCCTAGCTCCGGTCGTCTTCTCCGGTAGCCTCAACGGAGATCCAACATAAAAATTTCCAGAAATCAACAACAAGGGTACAGTTCCACTCAGTTTTTCTTGAGGATCTCAAATATCACATTTAAATCAATAAATCATGCACGAATAAGCCAAATCAAAGACAATAAGTTTAGATCCAAAAACTTAAATCTCAAAATTCAGGCAATCCACACGTCCAAACTCAAAACAAAATAGATCAACATCATCAGTGAACTTCATAGATCATCATGCACACTTAAAATTCCAGTTATACGACCATGAAAAGCAAGCTTACCTGAGATCTGTAGAGCTTGAAATACACCAAGAGCTCCTTCCAAAAGCTGCAGATCTTCCTCTTTTGAGCTCTATTTGCAAAATAAATGCAAATAGAGGCTTGAAATGGACTGGATCTAGGATTTTGAAAGTGAACCAAATTGAGATGCACTTGCTGAAAACCTTACTTAAAGCTTGAAACAGTGGTAGATTCACACTCCTTTCAACTCACTGATCAATAATATTCCAAGAGATTTTCAAAATCCCTCAAGGAATGAGAGATTCGAAGAGAGAAAAGTGTGAGATGAAAATGGAATTCTGAGCAAGAATGAGTGTATAACCTAGCTTTGTGTGTGTGAGTTAGGTTATATACACCTCATTAAACCTCTGATCATGATTAAAATTTGATTAATTCCTTGGTTAATGAGTTTTGAGTGGTTTTGCAATTTTGCAATTTATGTTGTATCCACTAATCCACACATGCATGGGTCAAGAAATCAACATGATTCACTCACATTCCACTTGCTGATCATAATGGAATTGAAATTGGGCCTTGTGGTGATTGGTTAGTGAGTTTTAATCCATCTTGCCAAAATGCATTTTGTGAAATAAGTGAGAAACATGGCACGTATCCCCTTGGTTCAAAGGTCAAAAATGATCCTCATGAAGTGTACTTGGATGTTGTAATGTGACTTGAAGCATTAGAGGTCATTACAAGTCATTTTGAACCAAAATGCCAAAGGTGGAAAAAATGAATACATGTGAAAACCTTAAAAACACCTTGCCTTCTTTTGATCATAACTTGAGTTTCACAAATGATATGGAGACAAACTAGTACTTTTTGGAAATGGGAGAGAAATATCTTCAACTTTCATGTTTGAGGAAAATTCGTTTGAAGCTTCTTTGATGATGAAAAGTCAAGTTGAATGTAGTGTAAAAACTTGCCAAAAATGGAAACTTCTCATTATAGGTCATTTTCCAAATTTAGTAACTTTTGTACAAACCCTTGATTCTTGATAAATGGTATGAAACTTGACCCTTGAAGACCATATGAGGATGTGAGACCTTGAAAACCCTGAAGAGAACCTCAAAATTCCGCAGTTGACTTCCCCTCCTTACAGTTGACTTTTGCTTACTTCACAAGTAACTGATCCACTGAGCATCTTCCACAATGAACCACTAGCCAAGCCTTCCTCTATGAGTACTTGTGAGCATATGGAATACCATAAGAGCATGCTTGAATCCACAAAGCCCTTGAAGCAGTCCTTTGGGTCAAAAACCCTAATTTGGTCCCTCTGGTTAGAAGGGAAAGATTCACTTGAAATCCTTTGCCATTCTTGACCTTATGAAGATATGATGAACTCCTCAAACCATCTTGAGGCTTGAGACTCCCTTGAGATGAACCAAGTACCTTGATCCCATGCCAAGAACCAATTCTATGCATAAATACTAATGCAAGAAATGCAAAGAAACATAAGCCAGTTAGCTAAAAGGAAGAGGGCAAATTTTGGGGTGTTACAGCTGCCCCTATTCAATCGACTTGAACCTGAAGGGATGATAGAAACGAATTTTAGACATTCAAGGTAGAAGGTGATTGAATATAAAAAGAACCCGGAAATTTGCAACCTGGTGGTAATGAAAAGGAAAAAATGAGTCCGACCGAAAGCGGACTCGAAAAGAAAGACCGGCCAAAAACGCTCTTCCAACAACAAACGAGTACGACCGAAACCGGACTCGAGAAGAATAAATGAGTACGACCAAAAGCAAACTCGAAAAGAAAGACCGGCCGAAAACGCTCTTCCAACAACAAACGAGTACGACCGAAAGCGAACTCGAAAAGAAAGACCGGCCGAAAACGCTCTTTCAACAGCAGACGAGTACGACCGAAAGCGGACTTGAAGAGAACAAACGAGTACGACCGAAAGCGGACACAGTGGGGATACAAAGGCAAACGAGTACGACCGAAAGCGGACTCGAAAATAAAGACCGACCGAAGAAGGAATTTCAAATAGCAAACGAGTACGACTGAAAGCGAGCTCGAAAAGGATAAACGAGTACGACCGAAAGCGAACTCGAAAAGAAAGATCGGCCAAAGACAAAATTTCAAACAGCAAACGAGTACGACCGAAAGCGAACTCGAAAAGGATAAACGAGTACGACCGAAAGAGGACTAGAAAAGAAAGACCAGCCAAAGACGGAATTTCAAACAGCAAACGAGTAAGACCGAAAGCGAACTCGGAAAGAAAGACCGACCGAAAGCGGAATTTCAAAGAGAGGACAAACCACATGGGATACTTCTACTGGGGATGATGAAATAACAAAGAGTGCGAGGATGGCCGAAGACGAACTCGAAAAGAAAGACAGGCCGAAAACGGACTTTCAACAACAAACGAGTACGACCAAAAGCGAACTCGAAAAGAAAGAAAGAACGAGTACGACCGAAAGCGAACTCGAAAGGGAAGACCGACCAAAACCGCTCTTCCAAAGATTAGTAGAATCAACGGATCTACAAAGATAACTCTGTTGGGGAATAGAGAAATCTAAACAGACAACCCTGTGGGGGAGTGTAGGAAGGACCGGCAAGAAGGACGAATCCACTGGTTGCGGTGTAGTGTTAACCAACATCTTCTGAATCATGTGACTTTCTTCTAGGGAAAGGAACTGGTAGGGAAATCAAACCTGGCTTATGCTTCGAATGCATATGTTTAGATTTTTCCGTAATGCTCCACACGAAGTGGAAATGCTACGCATTTAGGAGGATGCCATGCAAGAATGCTTATGCAATGCAAAAGAGGTGCCTCAGTAAAATAAATGCTGAAGGCAAAGGCAAACTCCGCTGGGGACGAAAAAGTAAATTGTCCTCCGAAATAAGAGACCCTGCTGAGAAAAACTTCACTCTGCTGAGGAAGACAATGATCACAAATTCTGCTGGAGATGGACGAATCCCCGAGAGAATACCCACTCTGTTGGGGAATATCAAGATCAACAACTCTGCTGGAGATGGACGAAACTCTGAGAGAATACCCACTCAGCTGGGGAGGGAGATGAATACTGAAGATGGAAACTCCTCCGTCGGGGATCACCGAATACTTCAGAACTTGGATTTGACGCCTGCCAAAAATGATTGGTCCTAAGACCTGCTGGGGATACCAGTCACCACCAGACTCTGCTTGGGGATATGAGCACCTTTAGACGCTGCTTGGGGAGACAAGTCAATAATTTTGAACCTGCTCTTACCTTTACCCTGTCGGGGAATATTAGTACTTTTACCCTGCTGGGGAATACTGGCCATGATCAGCAAACCAGCTTGGGGAACAGTAGATGCTGACATCCACCCTGCTAGCGGATAACATCAAGCTTACCCATCCGGAGGGGATTAACTCATACCGTGGCTAGTGAGAAAAACATTTGTTGACTAGCCGAGTGCTCAGATCCTGTGGGGAAAATAACTCCTTTGTCCCAAGAAGATATTCTGTAAGTCTCTCGCTGGGGAAACAACAACCTGCTGAGGAGGATGGACTTTCCAATGTCAAGGAGAGTAGCTCTACTGGGGAAGGACAAACCTGTTACCCTGCAAACAAAATCCACAGAAAGTTCTATGCAAAATAGCTACTTCAATTACCATTACAATGACCGTCGCCCTAACAATTTCCCCTGTTTTCCAATATGCTTCGTAAAGCTCAACATTCTAACATGTAATGTTTATAAAAAATATCGGACATTTTCACAAACAAAACAGGTAAAATAATAAACAAAAGCTCTTTGACTGAAATGCAAATTTAATTGAATGGATTGGCCAGTAAATAGGCATTTACATCTGGAAGCAATTCCTGAAAAGAGGTAATTGTGCAAAAAGTAAAAGAAAAAACACATGTCGGCAATGTGGGGAACAGACATCCACCATGACTCGACTCAGCTATAACCCATATGACTTGTTTATCCGCAGATGCTTTGGCCTTTGAAGATGACTGACTGGACTGATTCCTTTCCTTCGAATTTTCCAAGGGTGAATAGTGATCACAGATCGAACGTGGATCGTAGTCTTTGCTTTTAAATCCCTAACTTTTTCCTGGATCGCCCTTTTCGGGTTTTCAATCCACCGGGATACCCATTTTTGCCAAAGTTGCCTTTTCAGGTTTTCAACTTTGCGGGTTTATTTCTTTTTCCTTTTTATCACTAATTTTTGCACGAACCTTTTCTTTTTATGGTTCGCCAGGATGCCCCATTTTTGCCTGAACCTTCTTTTTAGGTTCAGCGGGTCTCTTTTATGCAAAGTATTTTTTGACTACATCTGCGTTCACAGGGGACGTAAAATCTTCGCCATCCATAGTTGAGAGTAATAAGGCTCCACCAGAGAAAACCTGTCTTACTACATATGGCCCTTCGTAATTTGGAGTCAACTTGCCCCTGTGATCTGTTTGGGGAGGAAGGATCCTTTTCAAAACCAATTCACCAGTTTGGAAACACCGAGAACGCACTTTCTGATCAAATGCTTTTTTCATCCTGCTCTGATACAACCGGCCATGCGCAATGGCTTTCAATCTCTTCTCTTCAATGAGGTTCAGTTCATTTAGCCGGGAACGCACCCACTCAGCGTCATCAAGCTTCACGTCTGTCAGGATTCTCAAAGAAGGAATCTCAACTTCTAATGAAAGAACTGCTTCCATACCATACACCAGTGAGAAAGGGGTTGACCTAGTTGATGTGCGTACCTAAGTACGATATCCGTGCAAAGCGTAAGGTAACATCTCATGCCAGTCTTTGTATGTCACTACCATCTTCTGCACAATCTTCTTAATGTTCTTATTTGCCGCCTCAACAGCCCCATTCATCTTTGGACGATAGGGAGAAGAATTGTGATGTTCGATTTTAAAGCTCTGACATAGCACCTTCATCATCTTGTTATTCAGATTTGAACCATTATCAGTAATGATTCTCTCCGGGACTCCATACCGGCAGATGATGTTCTTCTTAATAAACCAGGCTACCACTTGTCTGGTGACATTGGCATACGACGCTGCTTACACCCACTTCGTGAAATAATCAATAGCCACCAAGATAAAACGATGTCCATTCGAAGCAGTCGGCTTGATCTTCCCAATCATGTCAATTCCCCACATGGCAAAAGGCCAAGGTGACGACAAAACATTCAGAGGAGTAGGCGGTACATGCACCTTATCAGCATAAATATGGCATTTATGACGTTTCCGGGCGTATTTAAAACAATCAGACTCCATAGTCATCCAATAATACCCCGCTCTTAACAATTTTCTTGCCATAGCATGCCCATTGGCATGAGTACTAAAGGAACTTTCATGAACCTCTTCCATTAACAAGCCTTCCTCGTGTTTATCAACACGACGTAGCAAGACCATGTCAAAGTTTCTCTTGTATAACACATCGTCTTTGTTCAAAAAGAAGTTTCCTGATAACCTCCTCAATGTCTTTTTATCCATGGAAGATGCCCCGGCTGGGTATTACTGACTCTTCAAGAAGACTTTGATGTCATGATACCAAGGCTTGCCATCTGATACCCCTTCAACTGCAAATACAAAAGCAGGCATGTCCAAGCGCATGATTCTGATTGAAGGAGTTTCATTCCAACGATTCACTTGATACATTGATGACAATGTTGCCAACGCATCAGCCATCTGATTCTCTATCCGGGGAATGTGATGGAAGTCCACTCTGTCAAAGAAAGGTAACAACCTTCTGGCATAGTTGTTATACGGAACAAGATTCGCTTGACGAGTCTCCTATTCACCTGTAATCTGATTAACCACCAACGCAGAATCACCATAAACATCGAGGTTTTTGATTCTCAAATCAATCGCTTCTTCTAACCCCATGATGCATGCTTCATACTCTGCCTCATTATTGGTGCATATGAACACTAATCGGGCAGTGAAGGGTATATGAGAACCCTGTGGAGTTGTAATGATTGCCTCGATTCCGTTACCATATGAATTAACAGCTCCATCAAAAACCATCTTCCACTGAGATCCAATCTCAGGTCCTTCATCAGGAAAAGGTTCTTCACAATCCTTCATCTTCAGATACATGATATGCTCATCCAGAAATTCAAACTTCATCGGTTGATAATCCTCAATTGGCTGTTCGGCAAGATATTTTAACAAAACACTTCCCTTAATGGCCTTTTGGGAAACATACTGAATATTGTATTCCGTCAGAACCATCTGCCAACGGGCTATCCTGCCAGAAAGTGCTTGCTTCTCAAACACATACTTGATCGGATCCATCTTCGAAATCAATAGGGTTGTGTGGTTTAACATATACTGCCTCAAACGCTTAGCGGCCCAAGCGCGTACACAACATGTTTTCTCCAGCATCGAGTACCTTGACTCGCAATCAGTAAACTTTTTACTCAAGTAGTAGATGGCGTGTTCTTTTCTACCTGACTCGTCTTGTTGACCGAGCACACAACCCATTGAATTCTCAAGAACCGTGAGATACATAATCAAAGGTCTTCCGGGCGCTGGCGGCATAAGGACCGGAGGTTCCTGCAAGAATTCTTTAATCTTTTCAAACGCCTTTTGACAATTTTCATTCCACCTGACCGCTTGATCTTTTCTCAACAACTTGAAGATTGGTTCACACGTGGCTGTGAGGTGGGAGATGAACCTAGCAATGTAGTTTAATCTCCCCAAGAAACCACGAACCTCTTTTTCTGATTTCGGCACAAGCATTTCTTGTATGGCTTTTACCTTCGCAGGATCAACCTCGATACCCTTTTCACTAACAATAAACCCCAACAATTTTCCTGATCTCACTCCGAAGGTGCATTTGTTAGGATTCAACCTCAGTCTGAACTTTCTCAATCTTTCAAATAGCTTCTGAAGATTCACCAGATGTTCTTCCTCCATCTGTGACTTCGCAATCATGTCATCAACATAGACCTCGATTTCTTTATGAATCATATCATGAAAGAGAGTCACCATCGCCCGCTGATAGGTTGCCCCTGCATTTTCAATCCAAAGGGCATCACTTTGTAGCAAAAAGTTCCCCACGGTGTTATGAATGTTGTTTTCTCCATGTCCTCTGGGGCCATCTTGATTTGGTTATACCCAGAGAAGCCATCCATGAAGGAAAACATAGAATACTGAGCAGTATTGTCAACTAACACGTCAATGTGAGGGAGCGGGAAATCGTCCTTTGGGCTTGCTCTGTTCAAATCCCTGTAATCAACACACATCCTGACCTTCCCATCCTTCTTAGGTACAGGCACGATGTTAGAAACCCATGGAGGATAATTTGTTACGGCAAGAAATCCAGCGTCAAACTATTTCTAAACCTCTTCCTTGATTTTGACAGACATCTCCGGTTTAGTTCTTCTCAACTTTTGTTTGACCGGAGCACAACCTTCTTTGAGTGGTAGCCGGTGTACAACAATATCAGTATCAAACCCATGCATGTCTTGGTAAGACCACGCGAAGATGTCTACATACTCACGGAGCATTTCAATCAATCTTCCCTTGACACTGTCTTCCAATGCAGCCCCTATCTTTACTTCCTTTTTGGCGTCCTCGGTTCCCAGATTCACAATCTCAATTTCCTCCTGATGAGGTAGGATGACTCTCTCCTCTTGCTTCAACAACCTGGCCAATTCTTCGGGCAGTTCACCATCTTCGTCAGTCTCTTCTTCAGCCTGATAGATTGGATTGTCAAAGTCATACCGAGCTATAGCTGAGTCATGATCAGTGTCATCTGAACAAAAAGACCTGCATGATTGATGAGGTATGTTTTATTATGTATGCAACAAAAGAAACACATTGCGATTTTGATGTGGCTTTTTAATGCATAAAAATAAAAACAGAAAGACAGAGATCAAAATATTTGAGAATGAAAAGTCCTTTATTGATGATAAAGCAAAACATGCACCAGTTAAAAGCCCTACAAATAAAATCACCACGTCTTGGGTAGAACGCAGGATTAACATAATAGGAAAACAAAGCAATTACTCAAAGCCAGTCACTTGAATGACTTTTTTAGAAGACCAGTTGCACAGACTTTCTCCCGGGACGCAAGGGCGGATCCAGCTATCCATGTCACAATCACTGTCCCCTTATTCCTCAATGGCATTAACTCTGTCGAAGAAAACACCGGCACTGGTGAAACGGATTGGGCCATAGAATTTGGGAGGGTCCCCATCTCTCCTGGATGGCTTGTGTCCAAATCCATAGGTATTCCTATTCTCCTGAACTTCAACCACTTGGCCCCACCTCTGTGAGCTACCAGCTTCAACCACAACTTTGGCGTCTTTAAAGGAAGACATAGAAACCTCAGGCTGATTTACAGCTGCAGGTTGCTCTATAGCTTCAGACTGGACAACCTCTTCAGAAACCTTCACCTTCTCAAACCCCTGACACAAAGTCTCATGGATTTCACCATCCACTTCCACGTACTTAAAAGTTGACAGCTGACTAATCATTATGTCTTCTTCTCCACACACTGTCACTACGTGACCATCAACCATGTATTTCAGCTTTTGATGCAAAGTGAAGGTTACAGCGCCTGCACCATGGATCCAAGGACAACCCAACAGACAGCTGTATGCTGGCTGAATATCCATTATATAAAACGTTGCATCAAAGATTTCCGGTCCAACCTTGATCGGAAGCACAATCTCACCAAAGACAGATCTCTTCGAGCCATCAAAAGCTCGCACCACCAAGTCACTTGGTGTACAAATAAGTCCCCTGGTATCCAACTTCATTAATGCTTTCTTTGGCAATACATTCAACGATGATCCGGTATCAACCAACACATGTGACATTAGTGAACCACGTCACTCAATCGAAATATGCAGGGGTCAAATCAAGATCTGTGAAACCCAAGCCATTGCCCGCATTCACATGCGCTACAACCCCTTCCAGCTGGTTAACAAAAATCTCTTGAGGAACATAGGCTGTATTCAAAACTTTCAGAAGAGTATTCCTATGAGCTTCAGAGCATAACAATAATGACAGAATAGAAATCTTCGACGGGGTTTGATGTAACTGGTCCACAATTTTGTAATCACTTCTCCTGATGAGCCTCATAAACTCCTCGACATTTTCTGAAAAAGATTTGTCAGCTGGCTTTACTGTAGAATCAACAATCACTAGAGTCTGAACAGAACCATCCATTGCCTGTTTTCCCTTATCTTGCCTAGAAGTACTGGGCTGATCATTAACAGGAGTAAGCACTCTACCACTTCTTGTTATAGCATCAGTCTCAACTTTAGCTTCTGAACTAGTACTCATTGATGAAGTAGTCATTAATTCCTGCTTTCGTCCATTAACAAATACACTAGCATCATAATTCCAAGGGACGACTTGGGTACTTTCATACGGAATGGGTTTGGGACTTGAAATAACAACCGGCGCTGGTCTCGCTGGCCCTGATATTACAACTGTCTTGAAAGGAATAACAATAGTAGCAACATCATCATTAACAACCTCTTTTTGCTGATTACCTCTGTCAAACTGTAAGAAGCCCTCATTAATCATATCCTGGATACCCCTCTTCAGCGAATCACAACCATTGACCTTTGTCAAACAATCTGAATAGTTCTCATCACAACCCGGATAGACGCCACCCTTCAATAATCTATTTTTAACCACAGCCAGTGGAGTTTTCAGCTCCTCAACATCCATGATCAAATTCAAAGCTTAACATTCCTCGATTATCGCATTCACCCTCGGCCCATTGTGATCAGGCATCGGGTTTTGCACAACATTAGGTCCATCATTAGCAAAGCTGATAGCCTTTGAATCTACCAAGTCCTGGACTTTATGCTTGAAAGATTTACAATCCTCGAGATGATGCCTCGGTGCCCCGGAATGAAAATCACAATGGGCGTTAGGATTGTACCCGGGAGGCGGATTACCAACAGAAGGAGCCAAAGTCCTCTTTTCAACTAACTTCAACTGAAGCAAATGCTGAAATAATTATGAATATGGCATAGGTGGAGTATCAAAGTGTCTGTTCTGCTTAGGGATGAATTGTTGTTGGCGCTGAGCGTGATTCTGTCATTGAGGTGCTGCCAAAGGTGGGAGGGTTGCAGGAATAACCACTGAAGCCACCTGCTGGTTATGGTTTTGTTGTTGTTTCCCCTTTCCCCTATAGGATGATACATCATTGGCCTCCCCTTTCTTCTTATAACCATCAAATGGCTTCTTTCCATGCCCGAAAGATGATCCGTCACCACCAGAAACTTTTCCATCCTTAATTCCAACCTCTATCTTTTGTCCGATCGCAATCACATCTGCAAACTTGCCTAGCGAACAAGGCAAGCTTTTCATAATAGTGCTTAGGCAGTGTGTCCATAAACATATCCAACATTTCCTTTTCCAGCATAGGTGGCTGCACCCTAGCCACCAATTCACGCCACCTTTGCGCGTATTCTTTGAAACTTTCATCATTTTTCTGGGACATGCTCAACAAATAAGTTCTGTTGGGAGCCATGTCTGTGTTGTACTGGTAATGCTTGATAAAAGCTACAGCTAGCTCTCTCCAAGTACGAACATCTCTACTTTCCAGTGCCATGTACCACTCCAAAGACGCGCCGGACAGGCTGTCTTGGAAAAAGTGCATTATTAGCTTTTCGTCCTTGGCATGGGCAGTCATCTTCCTGGTATACGCCTTTACATGAGTTCTCGGGTAGGTAGAACCATTATACTTCTCCAGTGTAGGAATCTGAATCTTGTATGAAATGACAATATCAGGGACCAACCCTAGGTCGTCCAAATCTATTCCCAGATCATCCTGCTTCACAACCCCTTTCAGTTGCGCCTCAATTAAACGGATCCTCTCATCACTGACCACAGGAAGACTAGCATCCAAGCTTTTGACTGAAAAAACATCATCCTGTTTATCATCAAAACGATGACCATGGATAGCTCGAATAGTGCTTCCTTCTCCAACCACTGAAGGAATCCCACCCTGTCCACCAGCACCAGTGATAGGAATGTTGATACCAGCACCTCCTCCGCCCGGAGGAATAACACGATTAAGAAGACCACCATGTAAGATACCATTTTCATCAACCTGCGACACCAAAGGCTAAACTAGGGTTTTGAATTCATTCTAACTCTGCACCACACCCTGCATCATCTTCATGAATTGATCGATGCGAGCTTGCATAGCTGCCATGTCTGCTTAAAATTTGTCCATCACTCTGCTTTGGTTAAGCCAGGTAGAATACCGATGAGTTGGTTGATCAATCCTGACTGAAAAAAGAGAGAGCATAAGAAAACCATAGAACCCAAGAAAACCTGCAATACAAAAAAAAGATGACTATGCAAATGCAAATGCAAACATGTATGAACATTATCAAGGCGATCTATCCCTTGATTCCAGTATTAACAACAGAAGAGAACTGAATTCCTGATCATATAGAGAGAATAAGCATCTGTTACAACACAAGTCTGAACAAACATAAACAAAGACCCTAACCAACAAGCCTGGCGGTGATCCCGGGAATACAAAGAAAACAGCAGCAAGGAAACTAAGGCATATCATCAAGACTCAACTGTGCTAGAATTCCCTATTCGTCATTCTTTTTGCACCAATTTTGCACTTCCTTGAGAAGCTTCTTGGTATTAGGATGCTCTGGTCTCTGAATCAACTCCTGAATCAGAAGATTTCTCCTATGCAAGATTCCTATTAAATAACGACTATGCAACTCCCAATCATCTTATCCAGAAGCTCCACCTGAAGTTGGACCTTCGCTCCTGGCTCTTTTCACTTCGGCTTGGATCTTCGGTTGTTCCATATCTGCCATGGTTTCCTTGAGCTTTTCCTCAATTGCTCTCCTCTCAAAGATCCCTGATAAAACCTCCTTATCCTTTTTCTGAAGCTCTGTCTTTAAACCTTCAATCTGTTCCAGATACTTGTCCTCTTTCAACTTGTTGGCAGTAACTGCTGTATTCCGACGATCGCAGAACTTGTGAATTCTTGACATAGCATAATCTAACTCTTTCTTTTTGGACGAAAGGACCTTGCTAACACCTTTCAATGCTTGAGCCACTTTCTCTCTGGCTGTGGCTTCTTTAGACAATTCTTTCTCCTTCACAGCCAACAACTCTGATTTCAACCTGGCAACATGGATGGCTTCGCCTTTTTCATGCTTCAACTGACCATCCTCTCTGCCCAGCTCACGATTCTCTTCTCGGAGTTTCTCCTTCTCAGCCCATAACTTATCATACTTCTCTATATCAACAGTCGTGGGAGCCTCGATCATCAAAGGGTACAAATGTGGTTCCACCAGGAAGGGAAGAAGCTCCTCTTCTGCTCTTTTCTTAATCCACTTTCATAGGAAGGAAAAGTCTGGTTATTACATTTCCCGAATGAAGTTTTTCCCTTCTTGGTCACCTACTTCCAAGCATTCACAATCTTCCTTATCATCTCTTGATCCCCAGTACCATTGAAGAATAAGGACTCTCTGATATCTCGCTCTTCAGGTGGACCTCTCAAAGGATAACCAAACTGCCTGATAACAAGGGAAGGATTATAGTTAATTCCACCTTTTCTCCCTATCAAGGGTACATTAGGGAATTCTCCGCACTTGCAAATAATCTCCATCCCTAGCAAGTCATGGTTGAACCAAACAATGTTGTCAGCATTCAAGCCCATTAACCTCTTTGACCACTTTAGAGAATCTCTCGTATCAACAAAAGGGCCAGCTCCGGGGAGATGACTCAGAAACCAAGTAGATAAAAGTGGTGCACAACAACTCACAGTTCTTCCACGCCTATTTTCATTCTTGTAGTGAACTGAGTGATACACATCACCTAGCAAGGTAGGTATAGGATTCTTTGAAATAAAGATTCTGACATCATGCATATCCACCAGATCAGGAACATTGGGAAACAGGACAATCCCATAGATGTACATAGCCAGAATAGCTTGGAAAGTAGTCCAATTCTTCTCCTTAACATGTATGCAAGCTTGATCAAACAAGAACCTCAATAAGAAACCCTTAGCTCCTTGTTTCTCCACAATATTACTGCTCAGAACGGATTCACCAATATGAAGAGCAATGGCCATTTCTTTTATCCCGGGGCGTTCTTCAGAAAAGAATACTATGTCATGCCTGATGGGGATTCCCAAAATAAATGAGAACTCCTCCAACGTTGGAGCCAAGATATAGCCTGGGAAAGTGAAGCAACGCAAAGACGGATCATAGAACTAAAGAAGTGTATGAATGGCATCCTTTTCATACTTGGAGATATTGTAGACAAACTTCAGAAGTCCCCCATACTTTCCACTGAACTCTGTACGAACTCCGGACCAGTCATACTAATCAGCTTGTGAATCAACGTCAAGGTCGGGTTTGGGAACGAATAAGCAACAATCTTCTTTCTCTGGACATCCATGTTAAGGCAACCTCAGAAAACCGGAATCAAGAGTAAGATGCAAGCCCTGAAAAATGTCAAACATGTTAGAATGCAAGAAAAATGATATGCACATACAAGCATGGGATCAAGGCATCACTGCTGGATGTACTGTGCTGTTAACTGAACGAGAACCACAACCCAGAAAACTAGAATTCTAGAATACTGAATCACTGAGATAACCAGAAACCCAAATAATCAAACACTGATGAGAAATCCAGAAAACCGGGTAGGTTGAAGGTTTCGGTTTCCTGCAAACCTTCAAACACCCATCCCGTCTCTCATGAGGGTCCTAGAAAGGCGAGGATCCTCAATATCACGGGCTCTCAGGTCGAGAAATGATGATACGTTCACCATTTCTAGTTTGGCATCATCATCAATCGAGGAGGCCTCAACTGATTCCCCTAAAAAATAAGGTCATCCTATGCGAGTCCCTCAACAATGGGTCCTCGGATCAAGAATGTGCAATGGATTTGCCACAGAATGTGGTCTGCCACTGTCACATCTCGGAAGGAGAGGCGCAACTGAGGTATCGGAGAAACGGTCACCAGAGTCGACAGCTCTCTAGATCAACACCCTAACATGCGCAAGACACACACGTCAGAATGCGTCCCAAGATAGCCTCGTCTGGTTGTGAATTTCGTGAACACACAAACGTACCAAGCGGGCACGTAGGTCCCACTACTTTCCACTCTAATCCTAGGGTGTACTCAAGCCTGGGTATTGGGCTTATCTCTCAGAACAACCCGACCTACCAAACAGAAACCAGCCAGCACAACACAACAATATCCAGTATGACAGTAATGACATGAAATGCAATGCAACAAAAGCTATAAAATAGTAATATACAACATAATAAAGTACAATAAATAAACACCCAACGAAAAAAAACAAGCGCTAGGATCGACTCGCTAAAGGGGATGGACCAGCAAGAGGTCAACCAGAGTCCCCAGTTGAGTCGCCAACTGTCGGTCCCAAAAGATTCGCATCCAACGGTACAAACGCGAGAGTGGCGCAGAAAACACAGAGTCGCCAGCAATGTGTATTTATCCCGAGAGAGGGAAAGGAAACACTGCATAAACCTGAAGAGAAGGGGGGAAAGACATGGTCATCGCAACCATGGTCCGGGTTCGGGAGTCGGTTATGCGAGGGGAAGGTGTTAGCACCCCACGCATCCATCGTACTCGATGGGATCCACGCTTGTTGACTAAACGGAGGGTGAGCTGTCCTACTATCTATGGCTGAACAAAAGAAAACGGGGATGGGGGTGACTAAGACGGACTTGGTAGGACATATTCGATGTCCTAGGCCTACGTACTCCCTCAGTGCAATGGGAAAGTCAGAGTCAACGTAGTTCGGACGAGAACTGTGGGGGAAGGTTGCTCGCCAAGACAATCGCTGTCTTGTGCCTACATATCCTCAATCGGACGAGAGAGAGGAATTAGAGCTAATGTAGTTTGTGGGTACGACCACGGATGGGTAAGTGTTTTTTATGAGCGACGTTAGATTCGCGTCACGCAGTTAGGGTCGATGCCTGTTTGCGACTCAGACGGAAGGTAACGTACTCTTTTCTGAAAATGGTCTGGTACCAAACAATCCCGAAGGATAAAAAGATTTGAATTTGTTTTTGTGTTTTTTAGACAGAAGTGTTTTTTAAGTTAGTTCATAACTTGCATTGCACCAAATGAATCGTCCCAAGACAGGACGCTCGCTAAGCACTCTAGAAAGATGAGAGGAAGCCCCTCATTTCTCATTCCCCACGCTTAAGGCTCGTGCGCAATACACTTTATCTTTATTAAGTGTTTTCAAGAAGTTTTGAGATGAGAAGAGAGAAGACACAAAGGAAACTCTAAAGGGGAACTAAGAGTCCTAATGTTATCATGCATGGGTAACCTATGGTTAGTGAGGCTTAGGAAGGACAACTACCTAAAACCTGATGCTAATCCTACTCCAAGCTTAATCAAAAATTAATTTGGACTAGGTAGCTCTAAAGGGAGAGAATCCAAGACTTAAACAAGTCTTGAGATTCATGGGAGGAAGAGAGTGAAAGAGAAGAAATGAGAAAGAGAAGGAGAAGATGAGATACAAGAGATGGCAGCAAGCACATCGCATCATAAATGTCCAACTCAAATCATCAAAAATGTTTCAAAGATCAATGCAAAACAATTCAAGTAAGCATGCAAAGGTAATCATGAAAGAATGCAAGCATACTTGTATGAAATGCACAATTAAGCATACATGGACTTCATATCAAAATGAAGTGAGAAAGATAAGATGAAGATTAGTGCAAGCCAGAACCAAAATCATATTATCATCCACAATTCTTATGTGCAAAAGGAAATCAAAGCATGAAACATTATGATCCAAGAAGTTACAAAGCAAATGGTAATGATGTTTATCATACAATTCAAACCAAATGCATTCAACTATGCTCAAGTGAAATGAAAACCAAGTAAGGAGCTCAAGGGGAAGTAGAATATGCATCAATATCATACCAAACCAAACTTAAGTCATACAAGGTTAATTATAAAGCAACACCTTCAAGACATGCACCAAAGTAATCCACAAATGGAAACTCAAAGTCCAATTACTTAACACATACCAAACATGATTCAAACATGATCCACAAATGGAAAAATTTGGTCACAAGGGACCTTAACCAGGGGTAAACATCATATCAAATGCACATACAAATAATCAAGAAGAAACTCAAGCAAATAGGCATGGCAAGTCAACTTGTGTAAAGAGGTGTCAAGATATAGTCATGCATAAGTCATTTAAGCACAAATAATCAAACATATATCAAATCACATTCAAAAATTGTGAAATTAGAACCCAAATGACCAAAGTCAGAGACTAACAACATGTCAAAAGATCACACCAAAATTCACAAGCTAAGCACCTCAAACAATTAGGCAAAGATCACATAGGAACCATAAACCAATATGCAAAGGAGAAGGACTAAAATGCAATATGAAATGATTTTAAAAATATGAGAAAAATATTTTTAGGAACCTCAACATGTCCTCTAATGATGCAAAAAGAATGAGATGCAAATCATGTATATATGATGAGAACAAAAATCCACAAGGCAGGGTGTGCACAAGTGAAGCAATCCAAAAAGAAATTAATTAAATAATTAATTCAGATGAACAAAATAAAATAAAAATGAAAAATAAAATTTTTCAAAATTTTATAAAATTCCAAAGATGATCCATGATATTTTTCATAATTTTCTGATGCATAAATCTATTTTTAAAAATAAAAATTGAAATTGCAACAATTAAATGAAATAAAATGAAAATAAAAACCAGGGGGTGCAAACAGCAACAATATCACGTTGGAAAGGTTGGGTTGGATCAAAAGGAGGGTTGGAATAGCAGTCAGAGGCCCAAAGCGCAATTCAAACATCCACATAAGACCCAGTCAAACAAAGGACTCATACACACCACCAGATTAATCCAACGTCACACAATCAATCATCACAATCAACAAGTAAACATGATGAAAGGCCAGGATTGAAATGACAAGATAACACCAATACACATGCATACACCAAATCATCAGAAATTAAAAATAAAACACGTGAACAACACATGGCAATTTTAATGTGCTGGCAGAATCCAAACCATTAGATCACATCAACGTATCAGATCAGGTCAACAAAATCAAAATCATGCAAGATGCGTGGTCAGGATTAAGAGCGCATGATAACAAGCATGGATCATCAACACGCAAGCAATAAAATAGAAAGAAATTTTAAATGATGTGTCCTTACGTGAACCATCAGATCAACACAACCCACGGCTGTGATTACGTCTTCTTCCCTCTGCTTCTGATGACCTGAAAAACAAACCAGACGCCAGAGCCCTAGCTCCGGTCATCTTCTCCGGTAGCCTCAACGGAGATCCAACATAAAAATTTCCAGAAATCAACAACAAGGGTATAGTTCCACTCAGTTTTTCATGAGGATCTCAAATATCACATTTAAATCAATAGATCATGCACGAATAAGCCAAATCGAAGACAATAAGTTTAGATCCAAAAACTTAAATCTCAAAATTCAGGCAATCCACATGTCCAAACTCAAAACAAAATAGATTAGCATCATCAGTGAACTTCATAGATCATCATGCACACTTAAAATTCCAGTTATACGACCACGAAAAGCAAGCTTACCTGATATTTGTAGAGCTTGAAATACACCAAGAGCTCCTTCCAAAAGCTGCAGATCTTCCTCTTTTGAGCTCTATTTGCAAAATAAATGCAAATAGAGGCTTGAAATGGACTGGATCTAGGAATATAAAAGTGAACCAACTTGAGATGCACTTGCTGAAAACCTTGCTTAAAGCTTGAAACAGTGGTAGATTCACACTCCTTTCAACTCACTGATCAATAATATGCCAAGAGATTTTCAAAATCCCTCAAGGAATGAGAGATTCGAAGAGAGAAAAGTGTGAGATGAAAATGGAATTCTGAGCAAGAATGAGTGTATAACCTAGCTTTGTGTGTGTGAGTTAGGTTATATACACCTCATTAAACCTCTGATCATGATTAAAATTTGATTAATTCCTTGGTTAATGAGTTTTGAGTGGTTTTGCAATTTTGCAATTTATGTTGTATCCACTAATCCACACGTGCATGGGTCAAGAAATCAACATGATTCACTCACATTCCACTTGCTGATCATAATGGAATTGAAATTGGGCCTTGTGGTTGATTGGTTAGTGAGTTTTAATCCATCTTGCCAAAATGCATTTTGTGAAATAAGTGAGAAACATGGCACGTATCCACTTGGTTCAAAGGTCAAAAATGATCCTCATGAAGTGTACTTGGATGTTGTAATGTGACTTGAAGAATTAGAGGTCATTACAAGTCATTTTGAACCAAAATGCCAAAGGTGGAAAAAATGAATACATGTGAAAACCTTAAAAACACCTTGCCTTCTTTTGATCATAACTTGAGTTTCACAAATGATATGGAGACAAACTAGTACTTTTTGGAAATGGGAGAGAAAGATCTTCAACTTTCATGTTTGAGGAAAATTCGTGTGAAGCTTCTCTGATGATGAAAATTCAAGTTGAATGTAGTGTAAAAACTTGCCAAAAATGGAAACTTCTCATTATAGGTCATTTTCCAAATTTAGTAACTTTTGTACAAACCCTTGATTCTTGATAAATGGTATGAAACTTGACCCTTGAAGACCATATGAGGATGTGAGACCTTGAAAACCCTGAAGAGAACCTCAAAATTCTGCAGTTGACTTCCCCTCCTTACAGTTGACTTTTGCTTACTTCATAAGTAACTGATCCACTGAGCATCTTCCACAATGAACCACTAGCCAAGCCTTCCTCTATGAGTACTTGTGAGCATATGGAATACCATAAGAGCATTCTTGAATCCACAAAGCCCTTCAAGATGTCCTTTGGGTCAAAAACCCTAATTTGGTCCCTCTGGTTAGGAGGGAAAGATTCACTTGAAATCCTTTGCCATTCTTGACCTTATGAAGATATGATGAACTCCTCAAACCATCTTGAGGCTTGAGACTCCCTTGAGATGAACCAAGTACCTTGATCCCATGCCAAGAACCAATTCTATGGACAAATGCTAAGGCAAGAAATGCAAAGAAACATAAGCCAGTTAGCTAAAAGTAAGAGGGAAAATTTTGGGATGTTACAGCAAGGCCTGGTGAAGAGCTCCAAAATTTAAAGACCATTGAAGTCCCCCAGTTCTTCCAGCACCAAACATAATTTTACTATTTATCAAAAACCCTACGCTTTGCCCAAGGCGTAATGGAGCATTTTATGGGCCACCTGATCTTTTTAAACATTGATTATCATTAATAAATATTAGTTTGCATTCACTTTTTGCGCATTTTCTTTTGTATTTTCTTTTACTTTACAATAAATGGAAATACTCTCATTCACACACTTCCTAAATAAACTGCATAAATCATAACATGAAGAAACACCACTGTATGGCTTTGATTGCCCAATCTACCAAGCTGAAGAGGAAGGCGAGGAAGACTGTGAACTAGCTGACGAGTTAGCAAGGTTCCTTGAGCAAGAAGAGAAAGTAATTCTGCCGCACAAAGAAGACGTCGAAGTCATCAATCTGGGTACAGAGGAGGATAAAAGGGAGGTGAATATAGGAGCATATCTTCAAACTGCAGTCAAGACCAATTTGATAGAGCTCCTCCACGAGTACGCTGGCGTATTTGCCTGGTCATATCAAGATATGTCTGGGTTGGATACTGACATTGTTGTACACAAGTTACCACTCAAGGAGGAATGCCATGTTGTCAAGCAGAAGCTGAGGAGGACCCATCCTAACATGGCTCTCAAAATTCGTGAAGAAGTCTGAAAGCAATTCGATGCTGGATTCCTTGCAGTAGCAAAGTACCCACAATGGGTTGCCAACATTGTGCCGATATCGAAAAAAGATAGAAAGGTCCGCATGTGTGTGGATTACCGTGATTTAAACAGAGCTAGTCCTAAAGATGACTTCCCATTACCTCACACATTGATGTATTAGTTGATAACACATGTCAATTTTCCGTATTCTCCTTCAAGGAAGGATTTTCTAGATACAATCAAATTAAAATGGATCCAAATGACATGGACAAGAAAACATTCATCACACCATGGGGCACCTTCTGCTACAAGGTAATGCCTTTCGGACTAAAAAACGCTGGGGCAACATATCAACATGCGATGGTAATGCTCTTTCATCACATGATTCATAAAGAGATAGAAGTGTACATCGATGATATGATTTCCAAGTCTCAAACCGAGGAAGAACACTTGACCAATCTGCAAAAGTTGTTTGCTCGATAGAGAAAGTTCAGACTGATACTCAACCCTAACAAGTGCATGTTTGGGGTACGATCTGGAAAGTTGCTAGGCTTCATCGTGAGCCAGAAAGGGATTGAAGTGGACCAAGATAAGGTCAGGGAAATTCAGAGTATGTCTGCACCTAGGACAGAGAAAGAGGTTCGTGGCTTCTTGGGGAGATTAAACTATATTGCCAGATTTATTTAATATCTCACCGCCACTTGCAATCCAATTTTCAAGCTATTAAGAAAAGATCAAACGATTGTGTGGAATGATGATTGCCAAGAGGCATTCGACAAAATCATAGAATATTTACAAGAACCACCAATCCTGATACCGCCTGTTCCTAAAAGGCCACTTATTATGTACCTGGATGTGCTCGAAGAATCTATGGGCTGTGTGTTAGGACAATAAGATGAGATGGGAAAGAAAGATTATTCCATCTATTACCTTAGCAAGAAGTTCAATGATTGCGAGACAAGGTATTTCTTACTCGAGAAGACTTGATGCGCACTCGCATGGGCTGCCAAACATCTCAGGAGGTATATGTTAACCCACACCACTTATTTGATTTCCAAGATGGACCTCGTTAAATACATCTTCGAGAAACCTGCTCTCACTGGCAGAATAGCCTGCTGGAAAATGCTTCTATCTGAGTACGACATTCAATATGTTACTCAAAAGGCCATCAAGGGTAGCATACTAGCGGACCATCTTGCCCATTACCCAATGGATGATTACCAACCCTTGAAGTTCGATTTTCCAGATGAAGATATCATGGTACTGAAAGACTATGAAGAGCCAGGACCAGATGAAGGATCCGAATCAGGGGAGCGAAGGACTCTCATGTTTGATGGTGCTTCAAATACTTATGGGCATGGAATTAGGGCAGTGATTACATCTCCCAAGAAATTTCACCTGCCATTTACCTCTAAGCTTTGATTTCCATGTACTAATAACATGGCTGAGTACAAAGCTTGTATATTAGGGTTGGAAGAGGTCATTAACTTGAGGATCAAAACCCAATATGTGTTTGGAGATTCTGCCCTATTAATACACCAAATTAGAGGTGATTGGTCTAGCGAGCGATTTTTATCGGTGACGCGACCACCTTATCAATGGGTTTTCCTCACCGCAATGAGGAGGGGAGGTGCTACTTTATGATTTCTTATTTATCCCATGAAGCTGAAAGGGAAAGGGAAGCTATCTAAAACTAACCTTGCACGCGAATGTTTAACTGAACAAACGCTTTAAAGAGATTCGAGGAGTCGGGGTCAGGTTATACAATGGGGAGTTGTCAGTTAACCATCCTATATATGTGGTTATCCACAGAATATTAGCTTTAGGTTTCACTTTGTAATTGATGGTGTTTATCTGTTAATGGGTTGGGAAAGTTTCTTGGCAAATACGAGTGATTGAGTTTTTGTTGATGTTTTTGGTAAGGTACTGGACCTAAGTTTTTGATGTGTGAAGGTACTGGACCTAGAGTTTTTGATTAGTATGCTCGCTAAGATTTCACAATCTTATGCCTACATATTCCCGTTTAAACGAAACAGGGAAATCGGAGCATTCGTAGTTCCTCCTATTCTTAGGGAGGAAAAAGATGTTTTGGTGTCTTGTTCAAAGCCCAAGATTGAAGCTAAAAGGTTTATTTGTGTCTTGTTCAAAGCCCAAGATTGAAGCTAAAAGGTTTATTTGTGTCTTGTTCAAAGTCCAAGATTGAAGCTAAAGGTTCGACTGAGAGAGAATTTGTCATCCCTAAAGAGGGATAGGATTTCCTCTGACGGGATTGGTGATTTTTGTGTGCCTTGATAAAAGCACAAGGTTGATGCTAAAAGGTCAATTGACTCGGCTAGGGAAATCTTTATCCAAAGTCTGGATAAGACTGACTCAAGAAGAGAGTGTGTATATCGGTATCTTGTACAAAGCCCAAGATTGAGGCAAAAAAGAGACTGACTCTTTGGGGGATATCATTATATAAAGCCTAAGAGGAGGCTGACAGTTTGAATTTTCCGGGGAAAGTTATTTTATCTGTTTTGTACAAAGCCCAAGATTGAGGCTAAAAGGATTTTTTGACTCCGTTGAGGATATTTTTATGTATCTTGTACAAAGCCCAAGATGGAGGCTAAAATAAGTTTGACTTTGCTTGGGGAAAAATCATTCCTCAAAGCCTAGAGAAAGGCTGGGAGGGAATGACTCTGCTTGGGAAGATATTTGTCCCAAGCTTAAGAGAGGGAGATTTATGTCTTGTACAAAGCCCAAGATTGAGGCTAAAAGGGTTTGACTCAACAAGAGTGTGCTTTTATCTGTCCTGTACAAAGCCCATGATTGAGGCTGAACGAGCTGGAGAAACTATTCTACACAACTTGAGAGGAGGCTAGCTCCTGCTCGGGGAAATCTTTATACCAAGCTTGGACAAAGATTGACTCAACAAGAGAGTATTTTGATTTGTCTTACACAAAGCCCAAGATTGAGGCTAAAAAGGTTGACTCAACAAGAGGGTCTGAAAGGTGATTGACTCAACAAGAGAGTCTGAAAGGTGATTGACTCAACAAGAGAGTCTAAAAGTTGATTAACTCAACAAGAGAGTCTGAAAAGGTTAGCTCCGCTGGGGAGAATCATTTGTACAAAGCCCAAGAGGAGGCTGACTATGCTGAGGAAAGATCATTATACGAAGCCTAAGAGGAGGCTATCTTTGTGTTGAGGATAATTGAGATCCTAGGCAGGTCCAAGTGGGGAATCAACTCTTGCTGAGGATTACAGAAGAGTTGAGGTATCAGATGCCTTGAGGTTCTGATTTGGGATAAGCTGACCCTGGTTGGGGAACTCTTAAGAGAGAGGCTGAGTTTCAGCTGGAGATTGATCCAGAGAGCCCGGGGTTTCTTCCTATACTTGTAGGGAACTTGAGAATGTCTTTGAGACTCAAGAGGATTAGACTGTCCAAGTCTACTGGTGTGGAAGAGTTTCATCTTTTGACACTGGAAAGACTGCTCTAGCAAAGGATGACTAAGTTCTATCTTATATCTTTAAGAGGTCGTCAGGGTCCTTGTATTAAGCCCAAGAGAAGGCATGAGAACTTCTAATAAGCCGAAGGGTCCTTGTACAAAGACCAGGAGGAGGCGGGGATGCTTTTAGGAAGCCTATGGGTCGTAAACCAAAGAAAAGTTCAAGAAATGCTATTCACCGAGAATAGATCACTTAGTGAAAGTTTTGTGATTTGAAGAAACTCAAGAGATTATATTCACCGAGAATAGATCAACTATGGGGAGTAGAATTTCTTTGACAATTTCTAATAGTTACAGCCTGAGAAAAGGTTCACGAAGAATACTGCCTTTCTCTTTGTTCCATATTGTATAAGCCCAAGAGAAGGCAAGACTGTATCTGGAAATCCTATGGGGATCTAGTTTTGTTTGTATTTTAAGAGTGACCAACAGGGCTTTACCTAGTTCTAGACCTAGTTGCCGGGGAAAACTCTAAATAACTATACTAGTATATATACAGTTCATATATGATGAGTATTTTAAAAGGGTATGAAAGGAGACTAACCACGCGTAGCTTCCCACAATACAGTTATATATATATATGAAAGCGGGTAAAGGAAAGCCAATAAAAACTTACAGGCGAGCAAGCTTTCATGCTGTTTGGTTAGTTGTTCAAAGAAATTAAAGAAAGTTTTGAGAATAACACATATATTTGAATCTAAATCAAAAGGGAAATTTCTTTGAAAAGATTGTTGTGGCTTACCGCTCAAGGAGAGGCCTAAGGTTTAACAGTGATCGTACCATTATTTTTTAGGATCGTATCGGGACTTATACAACGACTGAGGCCCAAAAAGGTTTTTGTATAAAGGGATGGGTCTTACAACTCAAGGAGAGGCCCAAAGGTATTTTAAAGAAAAGAAATGGGACTTATAACACAAGGGTAGGCCCAAATGATTTGATTTTGAACTGGCGATCGCGCCGAGATTTTTGTTTTAACGCAGAGGGACTTATACAATATCTGAGGCCCAAAAATGGTTTTGGTTAAAAGGGGATTGGGTCTTACACTCTATTAGAGGCCTAAAGAATTTTGAAAATAAATAAAAATGGGACTTATAGCTCAAGGAGAAACCCCAGTTGTTTTGTTAAAAAGGCGTTGATCTCGCCGGAATTTCTGACTGTGGCGGGACTTATACAATGCATTGAGGCCCAAAAATTATTTATTTACAGAGAGATGGGACTTACACTCTATCAAGAGGCCCAAAGAAGTTTGAAAAAGATTGATGAGGGTGGAATTAATCAAAACCCTAATTTTGTTTAAAAATTAAAATAATTTTGTTTAAAAATTAATAAAAATTATTGAAAACATGTGAAAAATGAGTGGTGATCTTGGATCAATGTTTCAAAAATCATGTTTTTATCCACAAAATGATTGGAACCCATTTAAGTTTGGAAAATCAAGAACGAAAAAATATTTTAAATGTCAAAAAATAAATAAAAATTAATTCTTTGCAAAAATATCAAGTATATGAAATAAATAAGATTTTTGGGAAATTTCTGTAAAATAAAATATTTTAACATTTTTGTGAATTATTGAAAAAAGAATCAACTCAAAATCATTAAAATTCGGAGAGAAATTAATTTTTGAATCAATTAAATAAAATCACAAAATTCAAATATTTGAAAGTTTGAAAAAGGGCGCCAAGAACACCTTGGTTTTGCCCGCGTGCTCTGTTTTACCCAGATTTGCGTTTTCTCATCAATCTCACTGAATACTTGATGAAATCACACAATCCACATATTAATCTACTCGTTTTCACCTCACGATCATGTCTATGGTCTTTAATTTCATTTATTTTAAACTTGGAATAAAAAATCAAAGAGAAACCTCAAGCACCCTAAATTCTGCATGAAGGCTGAGAAATTTGATACACGACTTACACAAAGCAATTAATTGAGGGGAAACACTCCATACATGATTATAAACATATGCAAAATTATTGTGCGAAGAAATATGCATGAATCATGAGATGACCAAGTTGAGGCTTACCTCTTGCAGCTGGTGATCGAGTTTTAGGTTAGAGGTGTTGCAACTTGGTTCCAATGATGTGGAAAACTTCCTTAGGTGCTATGGAGTGTGTCTGAATGCTTAGAGTGGATTGAATTGAACTGGAACTTGATTTGGTACCTCAACTGCAAATCTGTCAAAGGCTTGTGCAGATGGCTGGTGATTTTGAGAATCTGGTGTTCCAGATGTTGTTTAAGTGTTTGGATCACTTCTATATGATGTTTATGAGGTGTGTGTGTGACTGGTTTGGTTGGAATTGTTCCCAAACTCAAAACCCGATAGTGACTTGCTTTAGAAGGCAAAATTGGAAGTGAGAGTGTGATTTTGAGAAAGTCAAGTGTTATAGGCCTTTGGTGTACTCAAACTGATCATAAATGAGGTCTATTTATAGTGTGTCAAGTTTGTTTTGCATGGAATAGGGAATGGCAACTGCAGCAGGCCATTGGCCAATGTGGATCAAATGGAATCTCAAGTCTCCTCTAGCCATTGACTTGAGATTAGAGCACAGGCCTATGGTTCCCTGATTCAATGATAAGGCTTGACTGAAGTGTTCATCTTTGCTCTGATACATGCCACCTCCAAGCATCCATTAAATGTTCCAAAACAAAATTGGAGTCTTGGCCTCCTTTAGGCTTTTTAGGTTTGGCATGGCTATTGTAGATTTGGGGACTTTGGAGTCTGATAGATCAGTGCTTGTCCCTTGCTTGTTCCCCCTTGAGGTGTGCAGATGGATAACCATGCTTGGAGTTGCACAATTTGAGCAATTCGAGCACTAATGCACAAATCTGCCTTGCCAAGACAGTTTGCATCAAGGCATGTTGCAACTGTCATAACTCATAGCTCAGATGGAATTTGATGGTGTTCTTGGACATTTTGGAAAGCTAATATATCCTATTTCAATATGATGTCCAACTTTGGTTTTGAGTCAACCTGAATTACAATGAAAAATGCCTCTACTTTTGGGAAAAAATAAGGCAGATTCTGACTTAGTGAAAATTTCACTAAGTGTTGGAAAAATGTCACTTTTGTGTTTTCAGCCATTTTGATCACTCCCTAACTAAAAATCTATGAAGAATTGGAATGAGCTGTAGTTTACACTTTTAAAGTATGCCATGAGATCTACAAATCCAGCTTTGGACCATCCAAAATGGTTGCTTGGATCTCAAGTTATGATCCTTGGAAGTTGGTACCCTAGCCACTTTGTTCCATAACTTAGAAAAATTCTAAGTTTTTATGGTTACCCCTTTTACAAGAAACCTCACTTTTCTTGATTTTTCTGGATGAATGATGATTCAAATCTCATATTAACATTGTTTTAGGGTCAAAGAACCATAATTGTGAAAAATCTCAAAAAGTCAAACTTGATTTTGTGCACAGTTGACTTTTTATCGGATGAAATCCAAACTGTGCGATCCTTTGTGAAATCAAGTCCTTGACCTAAATCAAACCTAATGGATATGTTCCATAGGTGTTATAGGGTGTATTGAATCATGTCACAAGGTTTGGGAGCATGTCTTGGTCAAAAGTCAAAGGTACAGTTGACTTTTTCCTTGAAACCCTAATTGTTGCCCTGATGAAATTGAAACTTGTGGACCAAGCTTCTTGAATCAATCCATTGTTGCAAATGGATTAATGTAGTGTATTGGGGTCCCTCAAATTATGTCTTGAGGTCTTGGCTCATGTTTTGTCCCAAAAGTCAACTTAAGGGTGAATTAGGTCAAGAAACCCTAATTCCTGATTTTTTGTAAATGCATCCCCTGAGGCTAAATTGACTTGATGATTGGGTACATGAGGTCTCTTGGAGTATCTTAAGTTGTGCTTTGAAGCAATGGCTCATGCCCAGAGGAAAATTTCCATCTGGAGGCCTTGGTCGACCAAAACCCTAATTTGGTGACACTGGCGATCTTGAGGCTTGATCTACTTGGAATGTTGCAACTTTGTGCTTGATTCTTGACGTGGGAATCCTCTTGATCCTCATGGGTGTTTGAGAGGTTAGACAAGTTGAATTATCATGTCATTTCTTGATTGATCCTTTGTCTAAGTGCTTTGAGAGGGCTTGAAACCCTAATTCTTGATTGTGGTGAATGCTCGATCATCTTTGAGGAGATTAATGACGCATTAAGGTACATCCATATTGTGGTGATGATTTGCACAATAATGGGAAATCTTAGTGGTCAAAATTTGGGGTATGATAATTGGGAAGCCAAACATGCCAACTTAGTTCCATATCGGGATTATGTGGCAAAGCTACTCCCCAGATTCGATGATATCACTTTTAACCATGGGCCTAGAGAGGAAAATAAAATGGCGGATGCTCTGGCAACTCTAGCACCCATGTATAAACTGATATGGCCTAACCATCGGCCATCTATTGATCTCCAGCATTTTGAGGAGCCTTCTCACTTTTTGATTGTCGCTGAAGGGTTAGATGAAAAGCCATGGTTCTATGATATCAAACGCTATCTAGAAAAACAAGAATATCCTGAGGGTGCTTTGGGCGTCGATAAGAGAACTTTGCGTAGATTGGCATCAAATTTCTTCCTAAATGGGAATGTACTATACAAGCGTAATCACGACACTGTCCTACTCTGATGTGTGGAAAAGCATGAAGCTGAACAAATTCTAAAAGAAATTCAAGAAGGATGCTTTGGCACCCACGCAAATGGACATATGATGGAAAAAAAGATATTGAGAGCAGGCTATTATTGGCTTACCATGCAGGCTGATTGTTATCATCACGCGCGAACTTGCCATAAGTGCCAGATATACTCTAATAAGATCCATGTACCTCCCACTCCTTTAAATGTCTTGACTTCACCATGGCCTTTTTCCATGTGGGGAATGGATATGATTGGGATGATCTAGCCAAAAGCCTCAAATGGGCACCGCTTCATATTGGTTGCCATAGACTACTTTACCAAATGGGTCGAGGCTGCGTCATATACCAATGTTACCAAGCAATTGGTTACCCACTTCTTAAAGCACAACATTATATGCAGATAAGGAGTGCTTAACCGCATCATCACTGACAACGAGTCTAATCTCAACAACAAAATGATGGATGAGTTGTGTGCTAGTTTCAAGATTGAACACCACAATTCGACACCATACAGGCCCAAGATGAATGGAGTTGTCGAAGCAGCCAATAAAATCATCAAAAAGATCATCCAGAAAATGGTGGTAACTTACAAGAATTGGCATGAAATGCTACCTTTTGCGCTGAACGGCTACCGTACCTCAGTACGAACTTCAACAGGGGCAACCCCTTACTCCTTCGTTTATGGTATGTGTCGCAACGTGAAAAAACAACAAGCAGAAAAACAGAGTCGCCACCGAACATTATTTATCCTGACGGGGAAAGGAAACTATAGAAGAAACCTCACAAGGGAGAAGACATGGTCATCGCACCCAAGTCATGGGTTCGAGAGTCGATTACGCGAGAGGAAGGTATTAGTACCCCTCGCGTCTGTTGTACTCAACGGGATCCACGCTTGTTGTCTAATTAAAGGGTGTGTTATCCAAAGCTCTACTGCTAAACAGAAATGAAAAGGGAAAAACAAAAGGAGACTTGATAGGACTTTTCCATCCTAGGCCTACTTATTCCCTCGTGTAATGGCAAAGTCAGAGTCAACGTAGTTCGGAGGACTACGGGTGAATGTGGAATGTTGCTTGCCATGACTTCAACGTCATATGCCTACGTATCCTCATTCGGACGAGAATGAGGAAATCAAAGTGTCTGTAGTATGTGGGAATGTCCACAAATTGCCTAAGTGTTTTATATGAGCGACGTTAAGTTCGCGTTCCAGCAGTTAAGGTCGTTGCCTGTTTGCGGTAGAACAGAAATAACAATCCCGAAGGATAAAATGGTTTGCAATTTGTCTATGAGTTTTAACATAATTGGATTAACTTTGTTTGAAATGCCTATTGAACTAAAGTCTATGACATAGGATCAAATACTTTGCACTAACGATCAAAGTGTCTCGTGTACAAAGTACCCTAAGATGAGGTTAGAAATTCATCCGCTCACCTTTTCCCATGTGCTTACTTCTCGTGGCGCACAATGCACATCATATTTATTAAGTGTTTTGACTTTGTTTTGAGAAATAAGAGAGACTCAAAGGAGCAAAGATAAAATATAAGGGAAAACTCACCTAGATGTTGTCATGCAAATGACCCTATAGTTGAGGATGAGAAGGGAAGTCTACCTAATGTTATCACACAAATGATGGACCTAAGGTTGAGGTCAAAAGGGACTACCCTAATGTTGTCACACAAAGGATCGAGAGCCTAATGTTTATCCTACTTTGAACCTAATAAAAAATTAAGTTCAAACTAGGAGCCCTAAGGGAGCATGTGATCAAACACAAGTAAACATTAAACAAACTCAAACACAACAGCAAAAGTGAATTCCAAACCCAAAGGAAAATAAATGAGATGAAGAGAAATGAGATGTCAAAGTAACACAAGATGAGAAGAAATCAACATCAATGCACAAGTGTCACACATCAAGGAAAAATCAAAGCATACTTATCAAATAATTCAAGATATCAAAGATGGACAAAGCACACAACCAATCACAAATTCCCAACATCACATGACCATGAATAAAAAAGGGTTCACACTTTCAAGTTCAAGAGAAAAGATGAAGACATTCAAGGAAAAGCACATGCAAATTTGTCTTAGGATTATGATTGAACACCATTAAGCACCATATACAATCCAAATGAGCTCAACAAGATGAGAAACAAACAAAGTCAGAACCTAACCCACAACATGATCAATTCAATTCAAAAATGAAAAGAGAAGTATCACACCATCCAACATGATCCACAACAAATAATATGCATTCATAAGTCATCAACTCACACCAACAAGTCATATATGGTTCACACAAAAGAGATTAGGGCATGGAATAAAGATGGGTAGTAGCATGATCATGAATATCAATCCAAACACCAACTCATGGATAGCAAGAAGAAGCCTCAAAGATCAAATTCAAACATGCCTGAAAACTAGGCAAGCATACACCATGATTATCTTCAAAGAAACATGTGTCAAGCAAAGTACAAAGCACCAATGACCAAGTAATGTGTATCATAACATGCAGGTCAGAAGCAAACTCAAATAATTCAAATCATATTCACTTCCAAAATATCAGGCAAATTCAAGAAGAATCATGTTCAAATCATGCATAAGGAATCACTCAAACAAGTGAGCAAGAGAAGTAAGAAGTGTGAAATAATCATAAAATGGACATCATAACATGAAGATCAGAATCTTAAACATTTCAATCAAAGTATACAAGAGTCCACAAGCACCCATTAGGTCATACAAGAAAGCACCTTAAGAAACTAGGTCAAGAACATCAAAGGAGCAAGGCTAAAAATCATCAATTTGGAAATTCAACCACAAATAGAAAAATAATCATATGGAGGTGAATCAAAAGCTCAAATTAAGTTAAGACAACATGTAATCACATCAACTAATCATATCAAGCTTCACTTAAGAAAAAATGGAAAAAAAGGTTTGAAACTAGGTCAAGCATCATGCATATTCAATCCAAAACCAAGTCACATTTAGGCATCAATCAAAAATATAAAGAATCTCAATAACCTCTAACTCAAGTCACATTTAGTCACATTTAGGTTTGAAACTAGGTCAAACATCATGCATATTACATTCCAACAATAACCTCTAACTCATGTTATATCCATCAATAATAAGTGTGCAAAAAATCTCAATAAGAATTGCATAAATGCATCACAAATTAGACCAAACAATCTCAAGTAGGAGGCTTATCAAGCATAAGTCGAGGATCAATTAAAACCAAGTGAGACTCAATAAAAATTTACACATCCAAGCATCAAATCACCCGTCAAACAATCATCATTTAAGTTTCAAAACATGGTAAAAATATTGGATCAAGAAGGCATAACATAGTCATCAAATGACCAAACCCTAATTCAAGGGTAAACATGTCAAACACCTCTCAAATTAAATTCAAAATAAAATATGAAAATAAATTAAAAAATAAAATAAAAAAATATGACAATTATCCCAAGACATCCATCAATTATAAACAAATTTTTAATTATTTTTAGAATGATTTAAATAATTAAAAGGAAAACCAAATTGAAAAAAAAAAGTAAAATTAAAAAGGATGAATATGGCAGGGGCTGCATTACTAAAAGCAAGTCAGAACAGATTCATTCACATGGGCGTTGGGCCAATAAAAGGGTCATGTGAATAATAAAATAAGCAAGCCCAAGATAAACTTCCAAAAAACAAAAACCAAAAAACAAACAAGCATGTACCATCATTAATTGAGTCAGCACCATGTAGGCGCCACACAACTCACACGTTGGCAAATACCCAGGTCAAACCAGAGCCACTTCAGACGCCGAAGCCCTAGCTCCAGCCGTCTTCTCTGGTGACGGTCACCGGAGATGGACCAAGACCTCACCAAAATTACCAAATCCTTACACCATTCCGCACGATTTTTAAAGCAGATCACAAATGCAAGCTTGATTTTCAAAGATACACGTTCTAACATAGTGAAAAATGGCCACGAAGTTTTGAACACACAAACTGAACATGCTTAAACTAAGACAATTGTTATGCAACCATTTCCTCCTTCACTGGAGGGCTTCAGATATACCAATATATACCCTAACCATGGCCTAAAATGGAAGATCCAAGAGGGAGAAAACTTACTTAACGGATATGCTCCGTTGGCCCTTGAACCTCCACAAAAACTTCAGATAAATCCTTCCAATCACTTCCTTATGCCTCAGTGATGAACAATCAAGCAAGAGAGCAAGGAAATCTTGAAGGAAATGGAAAATTCAAAGAGAGAGATTCTTGAGAGAAAATGAGATATTCTGATCTGAAAACTGAACAAAATGAGAGTCTCCCTTGGTTTTAGGGTTTACCTTGCTTATATATGGTGGATTATAGTTTGTTTGGATGTTTTTGGACAAAAAATGACGTAAAGCAAGCATACGGGTTTTGGCATGGGTCATGATGTATTTGTGTGGTATGAATGAGTAAAACAAAAGTATACATGAGGGTTGAGCATGATGTCACATGAGAATGGAGTGGGAGGCAAGGTTTTGTAAGTTTTACAACATTTCCAAGTGTGGTAAGGTATTTCAAAATGAAGGAGTGTGAAAGGTGCGCATGTTTGGCTAGTTTAGACAAAGACATATTAATTCATGATGGTATGCGTGTGACTTAGTGATGAGGTGCAAGGATAATCAAGTTTGGTGTACAAAATGACCACATGAGAGCAAGTCCATTCATGCTTCTTTGTGCTATCATAACTTGGTGATTTTTGATCCACTTGCATGGAATTTGGGCTCAAATGAGAGTTTAAAGGGTAGTGAATGAATCTTGTGTTGGATACAACTTGGATTGATGCTTGGAGAATCAAGAAAAATGGTCTTGAAGATAGTTGCTCAAATCTAGTTCATAACACTTAGTGAAATTTCACTAAGTTACTATATTTGTCAACTTTTAGATCATGTGTTGTAAGCACCATAACTTGATATGTACAACCCTATGGAGGGTTTATTTATATGCATGGAAAGCTTAAAAAAGCTCTACAATTTTCATGTTGGAGGATGATTGGATTGGAGTTTGGATCATGGTGAAAAATGCCTAGGAAGTTAGCTTCATGAAGTTGACAAACAACTTGCTAAATTTAGCATCTTGGGAACCCTAATTTTGAGACACCACATCTTTTGATCTACACATCCATTTGAGGAGTTCTTTACATTCATAGAAAGCTTGGAGAAAGATCTATAACTTTCAGGTTGGAAAGATTTTGAAATGGAGCATTGATCATAAATAAAAGTGGCCTTTAAAACTTGAAGTTGAAACTTGAAAAATGACACTTAGAAAAATTTCTATGTATAAAAGTTCATATTTCACTTTTTCTCATATTCATGACTTCATAACTTTTTATCCATGAATCGTTTGAACATCTTTCTTATTAAAACTTGTATTACATGTTATTACCTTCATTTTGAGCATTTGTTGGCACCAATTGGTTTAAGGATGAAGGAGATATGAGCCTTGCAAGATGGCTAGATGAACACCAATTCCGCAGAAACCCTAATTTAGCAACTCCCCTGATTTTATGATTCCTCTTTATTTCTATTGATCCAACCTCAATATATCACTTGATATGATGTGGAATGCCTATGGTTGACCTTAAAACCCAAGAGTTTGTCTTTGTGAAGCCAGATTCGACTTTCTTGATCAGATGAAACCCCAATCTTCTTTCCATTTATTGAGGCATATACAATGACTTGTGAAGATACATGATACATGTATGAACCACTTGAGATGTACATTGAGCCATATAACCAATATTTTCTCCTATAATCAACCACAAGAAAGCTTTGGCAAAAACCATAATTCAGGCACAAAAGATAGGAGAGTATGGTCAATGCTTGAAAACCCTAACCTAGGTGATTGTGTGAGATTGTTGAGAATGACTTGATGATGAAAGGACTTTAAAGGTTGAGAATATCACAAGATTGAATACATCCTCTTGCTTCTTTGCTTTAGGAGCCATCTCCTCCTCTTGAGAATCAAAAAGATACCTTGATCCCATGTCAAAGGCCAATGCTATGCACGAATGAGGATGCAAATTAAATGAAGCATAAGCCAAAAAAGTTAGAGAATGAGAGGGAAAATTTTGGGGTGTTACAGTTGCCCCTATTCAATCGACTTGGACCAGAAGGAATGATAGCAATGGCTTTCAGACATTCAGGGTAAGGTTGACTTAAAATAAAGATGTCACTTGAAAGCGGACTTAAAGAATGTCGGGCGAAGGTGGACTCACATCAATATAAGAAAGGTTTACCGGCCGAAGGCGGACTAACATCAATATAAGAAAGGTTTTCCGGCCGAAGGCGGAATCATAACCGAAGGATGCTATCCGAAGATGGACTTAGAAAGAATGCCAGCAGAAGGCTGACTCATATCAATATAAGAAAGGTTTGCCGCCCGAAGGCAGACTCAAAACTAAAGGATGCCATCCGAAGATGGACTTAGAAATAATGCCGGTCGAAGGCGGACTCACATCATTATAATAAAGGTTTGCCGACTGAAGGCGGACTCACAACCAAAGGATGCCATCCAAAGATGAACTTAGAAAGAATGTCGGCCGAAGGCGGACTCACATCATTATAAGAAAGGTTTGTTGGCCGAAGGTGGACTCATAACTGAAGGATGCCATCCAAAGATGTACTTAGAAAGAATTCTGGCCGAAGGTGGACTCACATCAATATAAAAAAGGTTTTTCGGCCGACGGCGGACTCACAACCAAATGTTACCATTCGAAGATGGATTTAGAAAGAATGTTGGCCGAAGGCGGACTCACATCATTATAAGAATGGTTTGCCGGCCGAAGGCGGACTCACAACCAAAGGTTACCATCCGAAGATGGATTTAGATAGAATGTTGGCCGAAGGCGGACTCACATCAATATAAGAAAGGTTTGCCGACCGAAGGCGGACTCAAAACCAATGGAAAATGGACTTTCAAAAGGGAATTCCATCCGAAGGCGGACTCATATCAACATTAAAAAGGTTTGCCGGCCGAAGGTGGACTCACAACCAAAGGGTGCCATCTGAAAATGGACTTTCAAAAGGAATGCCGGCGAAAGCGGACTCACATCAAACATAATAAAGGTTTTCCAGCCGAAGGTGGATTCACAACCAAAGGGTGCCATCCAAAGATGGACTTTTAAAAGGAATTCCAGAAGTAACATCAACAGACTTACGACCTGAAGTGAATAGAAAATGACTCCGCTGGGGAAAAGAGAAGCCTAAACAAGCGACTCTGCAGGGGGAGCACAAGATAATTCCACTGGAAGGAAACACAAGTAGGATGAAAAAATCCATTGCTAAACGATAACTCTTGAGGCACACATTTTCTAATGGGGGAAAGGCCTGGAAAAGAAAGTATCAGACTTGACTTATGCTTCGAATGCATATGTTTGAATTTTTCTATGGTGTAATTATCCATGTGAAATGGAAATACTACGCATTTTGAGGATGCAATGCAAAGATGCTTATGATATGCAAGATGGCACTCCACCGAGAGAAGTGCTGAGAAAACCAGAAAGAAATCTGTTGGGGAAGACAAACGGAACTGCCTTCCTGATTATAACCTCTGCTGAAGAAAAAAAACCCAAAATATACTTCCATTCTACTAGTAAAGTAGGAATAACAGACATCCTCTAAGGAAACATTCCTTGAATTCTGATGAAGAGAAGTGCCAATGACAATTGGGCTTTGAACCTGCTGATGATATCAACCACTAGTGATTTACCTGCTGAGGAAATCGATAACAAAGTCTGCCTGGGGATAAAAGTCAATGATACCAAAACTGCTAGGGGATGACATTGAACTTACCCTTCTGTAGGGGAATTAACCTTTAACCTTACCTTGTTGGGGATAAAGGGAACATCGTTGTTGGAGATGCATACATGCTCGGGAAGCACAAACAAACTATCATTATCCTGTCTGGGGTAGGCAACTTCTGGACACTCGTTGGGGAGTAATAAACAAAACCCAAACCTAGCTGGGGAGAGCAAACTTCTGAGCTCTTGCTGGGGAGAGTAATAAAAAATTTCACCACTCTGCTAAGAGTGACAAAACCTCAATAATCTCTGTCGGGGAGAGAAACTCTACTGGGGAGGAGGGGTCACGCCATCCTGCAAACACATAACAAACAACAGAATGTTCTTTATGCGACATGGAAACTTCGGTTACCACCCAAGACACTCATCATTCAAGCAATATCCATTATTTTTTAACATACTTCGTAGAGCTTCCATGTTTTCACATGCAATGTTTATCAAAATATCAGACGTTTTTTGCAAACAAAACAGTAAACCTAAAAATAAAAATGGACAGCTTTTGAGTGAAATAAAATTGTATTGATTGAATTGGCATGTAAATAGGATTCTACAATTTGGAGGCAATTCCTGGAAAGAGGTAATCGCATAAAATAAAAAGAAAATACACATGTCTGCAATGTGGAAACAGATTTCCACCAGGCTCTGATTTAGCTATAGCTCGTATGTCTTCGACGCTATCAAATGTTTTGCCTTCTAAAAAGACAGATTAGATTGATTCCTATCCTTTGAAATCTCCATGTATCAAGATGTTCTCACAGATCAAATGCAGATCGCAGCCTCTCATTTTCAAATCCCTAACTTTTGTCTGGATCGCCCTTTCGGCTTTTCAATCCATCGGGATACCCATTTTTGCCAAAGTTGTCTCTTCAGGTTTTCAACTTTGTGGGTTTATTCTTTTTTTTTCTTTCCTTTTATCCCCAATTTTTGCCTGAACCTTTTCTTTTTGTGGTTCTCCGGGATGCCCTTTTTTTCTTAGACCTTTTCTTTTTGTGGTCCAACGGGTCTCTTTTATGCGTAGTATTTTTTTACTGTATCTGCGTTCACAGGGGACATAAAATCTTTGCCATACATAGTTGAGAGTAACAAGGCTCCACCAGAGAAAACCTTTCTTACAACATATGGCCCTTCGTAGTTTGGGGTTCATTTGCCCCTGTGATCTGTCTGGGGAGGAATGATCTTTTTCAAAACCAAATTGCCTGTTAGGAAGCACCAAGGACGCACTTTCTGATCAAAGGCTTTCTTCATCCTGCTGTGGTATAACCGACCATGTACAATGGCTGCCAGTCTTTTCTCTTTGATAAGGTTCATTTGATCCAACCTGGTTCGTACCTATACAGCCTCATCAAGTTTCACATCCTCCGAAATTCTCAAAGAAGGAATCCCAACTTCTAATGGTAGGACTGCCTCCATACCATACACTAGTGAGAAAGGAGTTGCCCCTGTTGATGTACGCACCGAAGTACGATAACCGTGTAAAGCAAAAGAAAACATCTCATGCCAATCTTTGTATATTACAACCATCTTCTGCATAATCTTATTGATATTCTTATTTGTTGCCTCGACAGCACCATTCATCTTCGGACGATATGGAGAAGAATTGTGATGTTTAATTTTAAAGCTCTAGCACAGTTCCTTCATCATCTTATTATTCAAATTCGAACCATTATCAGTAATTATTCTCTCAGGGATACCATAACAGCAGATGATGTCCTTCTTTATGAACCGGGTGACAACTTGCTTGGTAATGTTGGCAAACGAAGCCGCTTCCATCCACTTGGTGAAGTAGTCGATGACAACGAGAATAAAACTATGCCCATTGGAAGCAGTCGGCTCAATATTTTTGATCATATTAATGCCCCACATAGCAAAGGGCCAAGGAGAAGTAAATACATTCAGAGGAGTTGATGGCACATGCACCTTATCAGCTTAAATCTGGCATTTATGGCATTTTCTGGCGTATTTGAAATAATCAGATTCCATAGTCTTCCTGTAATACCCCGCTTTCTACAATTTTCTAGCCATGGCATGCCCATTGGCGTGAGTACTGAAAGAACCCTCATGAACTTCTTTCATTAGCACGCTTGCCTCGTGTTCATCAACACAATGTAACATGACCATGTCAAAGTTCCTCTTATATAACACATCGTCCTCATTCAAAAAGAAATTACCAGCTAGTCTCCTCAGAGTCTTCTTGTCTTTGTTGGATGCCCCACATGGGTACTCTTGGCTTTTGAGGAAACATTTAATATCATGAAACCATGGCTTGCCATCCAACACTTCTCCAGCTGCAAACACAAAGGCAGGTATATCAAGACGCATAATTCTGATTGCAGGAACTTCATTCCACAGATTCACCTTGTACATCGACGTTAACGTTGCCAACGCACGTGCCATCTGGTTCTCAGCCTGGGGTACATGATGGAAGTCAACCATATCAAAGAATGGCAACAACCTTCTGGCATAATTCTTATAAGGTACCAAGTTTCCCTGACAAATTTCCTATTCACCCTTAATTTGATTAATCACCAATGCTTAATCACCGTATACATCAAGATTCTTGATTCTCAAATCAATGGCTTCTTCTAACCCCATGATGCATATTTCATACTCTACTTCATTGTTGGTACATACGAATGCCAATCGAGAAATAAAGGGTATATGGGAACCCTTAGGAGTAGTAATGATTGCCTGGATTCCGTTGCCATATGTATTAACCGCTCCATCAATAATTAAACCCCACTTGGATCCAATCTCAGGTCCTTCGTCAGGCAAAGGCTCATCACAGTCTTTTGCTTTCAAATACATGATATCTTCATCCAGAAACTCAAACTTCATTGGTTGATAGTCTTCAATAGTTTGTTGAGCAAGATATTTTGACAGAACACTTCCCTTGATGGCTTTCTAGGAAACATATTGAATATCGCATTCTGTCAAAACCATCTGCCAACGGGAAATCCTTCCAGTGAGTGCTTTCTTATCTAACACATATTTTATCGGATCAATCTTCGATATCAACAGGGTCGTGTGGTTTAACATATACTACCTCAAACACTTGGCTGCCCAAGCGAGTGCACATCATGTCTTTTCCAACATTGAGTACCTGGACTCACAATCGGTAAATTTCTTACTCTGGCAGTAAATGGCATGCTCTTTCCTATTTGTCCCCACGGTGTTTTGAAAGTTGTTTTCTCCATGTCTTCTGGGGCCATCTTGATTTGGTTATACCCAGAGAAGCAATCCATGAAGGAAAACACAGAATATTGAGCAATATTATCCACTAACACGTCAATGTGAGGGAGCAGAAAATCATCTTTCGGGCTTGCTCCATTCAAATCACAGTAATATACACACATCCTGACCTTTCCATCCTTCTTAGGTACAAGAACAATATTCGCAACCCACGGAGGATAAATAGTCACGGCAAGAAACCCAGAATCCAACTGTTTCTGAAACTCTTCTTTGATTTTGACAGCCATGTCTGGTCTTGTTCTTCTCAGTTTCTGCTTGACCGGAGGACAGCCCTCTTTGAGATTCAAACGGTGCACAATGACGTCCGTATCAAGCCCATGTATATCTTGGTAAGAACAAGCGAAAATATCCACATACTCTTGTAACATTTCAACCAATCTTCTCTTGACACTGTCTTCCAAAGCAGCCTAATTTTGATCTCTTTCTTAGCGTCCTCGGTACCTAGATTGACAATTTCAATATCCTCCCGATGAGGCAGAATGATCCTTTCCTCCTGTTTCAAAAGTATGGCTTATTCCTCAGGAAGTTCACAGTCTTCATCAGTCTCTTCTTCGGCTTGGTAAATTGGATTATCAAAATCATACCGAGCCATAGCTAAATCATTATTGATGGGATATGAGATGATGGATCTGCATGAGTGATGTTTTATGTTTTATTAAGAATACAAAAAAGAACAAAACAAAAACACATTGCCATTTTTTTTAAAAGATGTAAAAGCTAAAATGAAAAACAGGGAGCGAAACATTTGGATGTAAAACATCCTTTTATTTATGATAACATTGAAAGTAAAAACATGGGGCCTTACAAATGAGTCACTACGTCTTGGGAAGAACGTAGGACTTGACATATGTAAAACAAGAAAAATTACTCTTCATGAATGACCAGGATGACTTCCTCAGAAGACTAGTTACAGAGTTCTTGGCTGGGAATGCTGTGGTGGATCTAGCTATCTATATCACAGTCGTTATCGACCTCATCTTCCCCTATTGCATTAATTCTGTCAAAGATAACCCCAACACTTATAAATTTGACGGGACCTCTGAATCTCGGAGGAGCTTGTGACGGCTTGTATCCCAATTTGAACCTATCCTGCTTCATCGGTACCTCGAGAACCTGACCCAAACCTTGAGAATTGTCAGCTTCAACTACAACACGAGCCTCTTTCAACGAAGACATGGAAACCTCAGGCCTTTTATCCTCCACCGAAGGCTCTTTCTGAATTTGGTCTGCTTCAAAGGCCTGACAAAGGGTTTCATATATTTCCCCATCAACCTCGACATACTTAAACATTGACAAATGAATGAACATGATGTCTTTTTCTCTGCACACAGTAACCACCTTTCCTTCAACCATATATTTAAGCTTCTGATGTTGATTTGACATTACTGCCCCAACAGAATGAATCTAAGGACGGCCTAACAGACATCTATAGGCCGGCTGGATATCCATGATGTAAAAGATTGTATCAAAAACCTCTGGTCCAACCTTAATGGTTATAACCACTTCACCAAACTCAGACCTCTTTTATCCATTGAAAGCTCGCACCACCAAATCACCGGGCCAACAAATCAATCCCTGTGTATCAAGTTTCATGAGGGCTTTCTTTGGCAACACATTCAAGGATGACCCAGTATTCACCAAAACGTGGGACAACAAGGAACCCCTACATTCTATGAAGATATGCAGGGCATTATTGTGATTCCTCCCAGCCGAAATCAGATCCGAATCAGTGAACCCCAAACTATTTCCTGCATTGACATGAGCTACCACTCCTTCTAGCTGATTCACAGAAATTTCCTGTGGAACATATGCAGCATTTAACACCTTCAACAATGCATTTATATGCGCCTTTGAACAGAGTAACAATGATAGAATGGAAATTTTAGACGACGTCTGATTCAGTTGGTCAACAATTTAATAGTCACTCTTTTGGATCAATCTCATGAATTCCTCCACATCCTTTGAAAAGGAAGCATCACTAGCCTGTTTCTGTGCGGAATCTTCCACAACCTGTTTACCTTTGCCCTTATCAAAACTATCAACATTAACATCCGGCAGAGAGAATTCCCTAGCACTGCGTTTAATACCACCGGCCCCAACAATGTTATCAACATTAGATCCAGTATCTGAAGAACCCACCAATTCTTGTTTATGTATATTACAAAATACCTTAGCTCCGTAATTCCACATAATCACCTTGGTGCTTTCGTATGGTATTGGCCCTGGTGTAGTAATAACGACGGGTGTTCGTCGCACTGGCGCCGATATATGAATGGTCCTGTACGGAATTGAAATTATTGCAACATCCTTATCATCATCATCATCATTAACATCATCCACAACATTAGTTCTGTCAAACTGAAGTTGTCCATCATCCATCAATCTTTGTATACCTTCTTTTAACAAGTCATAGGCCTCAGGCCGTAATACACATCCTAGAAAGTCAATTGCACATCCTGGAAAGACACCCCTTCAACAAACGCTCTTTGGCAAATAGCAAGGGAGTTTTCAAATCATTAACATCAGATACCAGATTCAACTTTTCTCCACCTTCAACAACATTTACCCTTGTCGCGCCATGTTGTGGCATAGGGTTTTGTATCACGTTCGGCCCGTTATTAGTGAAATCCATAGCTTTGGAATCAAGCAAGTCTTGTGCTTTATGCTTGAATGGCTTGCAATTATCAATGTGGTGCCCCAGCGCCCCTGAATGGAACTCATAGTGGGCGTTGGCGTCATAACCTGGTGGTGGATTACCAATAGGGGGACCCAAAGTTCTCTTTTGGACCAATTGTAATTGCAGTATATGTTGTAATAGTTGTGAATACGACATTGTTGGAGTCTCAAAGTGCCTGTTAACCATATTCGGTCTGTTTTGGTACTGACGAGGAGCATAATTTTGTTGCTGAGGTGCAGTCGGGATGGCTACAGTAGCAAACTGCTATGTAGAATTATGATTGGTTCTGCCTTTACCTCGATAAGAAGAAATAGAATTAGTATCTCCTTCCTTCTTCTTGGGATTCCCTACATACGGCTTCTTACCTCCTCCAGACGAGGAGCCATTACCATTTGGGATCTTGCCCATCTTTATCCCACTTTCCAAATGTTCTCTAGCCATAACCAAGTCCAAAAACCCTGCAGAAGTACACCCTACCAGCCTGTCATAATATGGACCCTGAAGTGTACCCATAAACATATTAACTAGTTCTCTCTCCATCATAGGAGGTTGAACTCTCGCTGCTAATTCGCGCCACCTCTGGGCATACTCGTTAAAACTTTCGTTCCCCTTCTGAGCAAGATTTTGTAACTACGTTCTGTTGGGAGCCATGTCACTGTTATATTGGTAGTGTTTGACGAAGGCCTCCGCCAAATCCCTCTGTCTTCTAATGTAGGTCTTCTCCAATCCCATGTACCATTCAAAGGAAGCCCCAACTAGGCTTTCATGGAAAAAGTACATAAGGAGCTTTTCATCATCTGAATATTCAGACATCTTCTGGTGGTAGGCTCTGATGTGGGTCTTGGGACAGGTCGTCCCCTTGTATTTTTCAAAGTTCGGGACTTTGAACTTTTGTGGAATTCTCACGCCAGGAACCAACCCGAGATCAGTCATATTAAGTCCAAAAGCATTTTGGTTCTCAAAAGCACGCATTCTTTCCTCAATCATTTTGAACTTTTTATCATCCTCTAATAGGAGACCAGCATCCAGGTCGTGCATAGAAAATGCATCTTCATGATGGTCCTCCTCCCAATGATGGTTATGAGCGCCACCAGCTCCATGGACATCGCAAACAATTCCTCCCCCAATACCACCTCCACAAGGAACTCCACCAGCAATACCTCCACCAGGAGGAATGAAAACTCCAACACCTCCACCCAGAGGGATAACAACACCTGCCCCGCCTCCGCCCAGAGTATTGGCACCACCAACAACACCTCCGCCCAGAGGAATAACACCAGCACCACCAAGATGAACAACACCACCGTCATCAACTCAGGGAGTATCAATGAGTGGTTGGACCAAAGTTCTCAGCTATTCTTCTCCTTGGGCCATGTTCTGCATCAGTTCCATGAACTGAGTCATACGAGTCCGTACTTTCAAAAGTTCTACTTGGATTTGTTCCATCACTCGTTTTTGGTTTCCTCTCGTTCAGTATCCGTGAATGTAAGAGTCCGCAATCCTACTGAAGAAAACCATGTAGAGATAAGAAAAAGCCATCCAAGAACACCTATTATGCACATGAATATTAGAATGCAATATAAATGTCATGCTCGAGTATTTCTAGGGTGATCTACACCTTGATTCCAGTTTTAGAACAATAAACACAAGAGATGGATATAACACTGGTAAAACCCGCTCATAGATTAACTGAATAGAAGAATAATAATGAGTCAATACATACAACCCATGCAGAAAAATATAGCCAAATACAACAGTCAATGATCCCAGCCAACAAGCCTGACGGTGATTAGATACAAAAGAAGAAAAGCAACTAAGGCATATCATCGATATCCACCAGAGACAACCCTCCACATCCACCATGCTCTTTGTACCAAGCTTGAACCTCCTTGAATAACTTCTTAGTATCAGGATGATTCGGTCTCTGAATCAGATCCCAAATGAGAGCATCACATCTGTGCATGATCCCCTTCAGGTAGCGACAATGCAACTCCCAAGCATCTTCACCGAAAGCATCTTCAAGTTTGGGCTTCTTCACCTCTACTTGAATCTTAAGCTCCTCTAGGGCTGATAAGGTCTCCTTAAGCTGCTTCACGCTTTTGAACTTGTGAAATGATTCTTCCCAGACCTCTCTCTCTTTGTCTCTGGGCTGTAGCTTCAACTTTTCAATTTGGCCTCGAAGTTCATCTTCTTTCATTCTGTCAGACGTCACCGTTGCGTTCCATTGACTATTAAACTTAGAAATCTCGACACGGGCTCTGTCTAGATCTTTCTTCCTCTGTTGGAGTAAGATGTTGGAACTTCTTAGATCTTTGCCTATCCGTTCCCTATTGTTGACCTCTTCTTTTAGCTCTTGTTCCCTCTTGATTAACAACTCTGTCTTTACTTTGGAGGCATATACTGACTCATTCTTATTATGCCCCAATTGGTAGACCTCCATCTTCAACTCTTCATTCTCTTTGCGAAGTTCTTCTTTCTCAGCCCAGAGCCTGTTATACCTTTCAATACTGACTGTTGTGGGCTGTTCAATCTCCAGAGGGTACATCAAGGCTTCTACAAGAAAAGGCAAATGAACAATCTTGACTCTGTTCTGCACCCACTCCATGTAGGGAGGATAAGCTCTAGAATTGCACTTTCCTAAGGATGACTTCCCCTTCCGTTGAATGGTGCCCCAAGCCTTTACAACTCTTATTATCATTTCAAAATCATATGTCCCACAGAGATGGATTGTAGTTGATGCCACCCTTTATTGCCATAAGAGGCACGTTCGGAAACTTACCGCAACTATATATTATTTCAGCACCCAACAACCTTTTGTCGAACCGGTGAATATCTTTAGCACATATACCCATTATTCTCTCTGACGATTTCAACTGATCTTTGGTGTCCACAAAAGCACCTTCATGTGGTAGATGGCTCATGAACCATTTACAGGGAAGAGGAACACAACAGTAAACTAGTCCACCTTTCTTCTTGTAACTCCTTGAGTGCATTGAATGATACACGTCACTAAGAAAAGTTGGCACAGGATTCTTAATCATGAAGATTTTGATGTCAGTTATATCTATGAATCCCGACACATTTGGGAAGAGAGGAATCCCGTAAATGCATAAAGTAAGAATGGCATTGAAAGTAGTCCAGCTACAGGCCTCTTCATACACCAGAGCTTCACTTACCAAGAAACGCAAAAGAAAGCCAGATAAACCACCCTTGTATGGTAGATTACCCTTCACCACACACATGCTCAAATAAACAACATCAACAATAGTTTCTGGAGCGGGAACTTCCATAGATTCATGGAAGGGTACCTGATCTTTGACCGGAATATCTAAGATGAGTAAAAACTCCTCCAAAGTAGGAGCCAACTGATAATATCTGAATGTGAAGCATCTTAATGAAGGATCATAGAACTGTAACAACGTGTGAATATCCATCCTCTCATACTCTGTGATTGTATGTAACATACCCAGGATCTTCCCATACTTATCTTTAAACGACTCCAAATTACTTTGAGTGGTCTTGGAAATCAAACCCCGGAGAGAACTCAAATATGGAGATTGAAATTTGAAGCTGATAGTACCCTTCCTATCGGTGTCCATCTCTGCAGATCTTCAGCAACAAGAATCAAGGATAAGATGTGAACCCTGGAAATAAACGAACATGAATGTTAGGATGCAATAATGATGCTATGCAAATGCAAACATGGGATAAAGGCTTCCATATGCCTTGAATAGTTATTCTGCTCTGATGATGAGAAACCCAGAATGCCAGAATACCTGAATAATCATAATACCAGGTTGATAAGTCCACACTGACAAGAAAACCAGAAAACTAGGTTGGTTGAAAGTCAAGGTTTCCTGCAAACCCATCCCCTCTCACATGCGGGTTCTAGTCTTGGACGTCATCCTAGCAGGTCCTCAGTCTCACAGGCTCTCAGGTCTAGAAATGATGATACATTCACCATTTCTGCTTTGGCATCATCACCAATCAAGGAGGCCTCAAGTGACTTCCCATGAATGGTCCCTAGAGTCATAAGCCCTCGAGGGAACACTCTGACTACTGTATAGGCATACAAGACAGAGCATTTCCCAAGAAAACCTCGTCTGAACATGGAACTCGTGTCAATAAAATATATCAAGCGCTATGCATGCCAACATAAGCCCACTCTAATCCTATGTGTGTACTCAAGCCTGGGTAATGGGCTTTTATCTTGTGGAACAAATCCACCCAACAACACAGTAGCAACATAATAATATGATAATAGTAATCAAGTGCAAATAATGTAAGAAAATGCAGTAATATACAACAAATAACATACAACAGATACAACAAATAAATGCACACAAATAAACACCCAATTAAACAGAAACACACAAGCGCTAGGATTGACTCACATAAGGAACCAGATTCTCCAGCAGAGTCACCAGCTGTCGCAACGCGAAAAAACAACAGGCGGAAAAACAGCGTCGCCATCGAACATTATTTATCCCGACGAGGGAAAGGAAACGATCGAAGAAACCTCAAAAGGGAGAAGACGCGGTCATCGCAACCAAGTCATGGGTTCGAGAGTTGATTACGCGAGAAGAAGGTATTAGTACCCCCTCGCGTCTATTGTACTCAACGGAATCCACACTTGTTGTCTAATCAAAGGGTGCGTTATCTAAAGCTCTAATGCTAAACGGAAACGAAAAGGCAAAAACAAAAATGAGACTCGATAGGACTTCGCCGTCCTAGGCCTACGTATTCCCTCGTGCAATGGGAAAGTAAGAGTCAACGTAGTTCGGAGGACTACGGGTGAATGGGGAAGGTTGCTCGCCAAGACTTCGCCGTCTTCTGCCTACGTATCCTTATACGGACGAGAATGAGGAAATCAGAGCATCCGTAGTTTGTGGGAACAACCATAAATTGGTTAAGTTTTTTTTTATGAGCGACGTTAAGTTCGCATTCCAGCAGTTATGGTCAATGCCTGTTTGCAGTAGAACAGAAATAACGTACTCTTTCTGAAAATGGTTTGACAAACAATTCCGAAGGATAAAATGGTTTACAATTTGTTTATGAGTGTTAACATAATTGGATTAACATTATTTGAAATGTGCATTGCACTAAAGTCTATGACATAAGATCCAATTCTTTGCATTAACGATCTAAGCGTCTCGCGCTCAAAGTACCCTAAGATGAGATTAGAAATTCATCTGCTCATCTTTTCCCATGTGCTTAAGGCTCGTGGCGCACAATGCACATCATATTTATTAAGTTTTTTGACTTTGTTTTGAGAAAGTAGAGAGACTCAAAGGGGCAAAGATAAAATCTAAGGGAAAACTCACCTAGGTGTTGTCATGCAAATGGCCCTATAGTTGAGAATGAGAAGGGAAGTCTACCTAAAGTTATCATACAAATGATGGACCTAAGGTTGAGGTTAAAAGGGACTATCCTAATGTTGTCACACAAAGTATTGAGAGCCTAATGTTTATCCTACTTTGAACCTAATCAAAAATTAAGTTCAAACTTGGAGCCCTAAGGGAGCATGTGATCAAACACAAGTAAACATTAAACAAACTCAATCAAAACAAAAAAAGTGAATTCCAAACCCAAAGGAAAAGAAAGGAGATGAAGAGAAAGGAGATGTCAAAGCAACACAAGATGAGACTAAATCAACATCAATGCACAAATGTCACACATCAAGGAAAGATCAAAGCATACTCATCAAATGATTCAAGATATCAAAGATGGAAAAAGCACACAACCAATCCCATATTCTTAACATCACATCACCATGAATAAAAAGAGTTCACACTTTCAAGTTCAAGAGAAAAGATGAAGACATTCAAGGAAAAGCACATTCAAACTTGTCTTAGGATTATGATTGAACACCATTAAGCACCATATCAAATCCAAATGACCTCAACAAGATGATAAACAAAAAAATTCAGAACCTAACCCACTTCATGATCAATTCCATTCAAAAATGAAAAGAGAAGTACCACACCATCCAACATGAACCACACCAAATACTATGCATTCATAAGTTATCAACTCACACCAATAAGTTATATATGGTTTACACAAAAGAGATTAGGGCATGGAATCAAAATGGGCAGTATCATGATCATGAATATCAATCCAAACACCACTCATGGATATCAAGAAGGAGCCTCAAAGATCAAATTCAAACATGCATCAAAACTAGGCAAGCATACACCATGATTATCTTCAAAGAAACATGTGTTAAAGCAAAGTACAAAGCACCAATGACCAAGTAATGTGTATCGTAACATGTTGGTTAGAAGCAAACTCAAATGATTCAAATCATATTCACTTCCAAGATATCAGGTAAATTCAAGAAGGATCATATTCAAATCATACACAAGGAACCATTCAAACAAGTGAGCAAAAGAAGTAAGAAGTGTGAAATGATCATGTGAAGGCAAGCTTCTCAATGGTTTTGATGAAGACAACATTATTCATTCAAGATGTTATGCTTGCTCAAAACGAATGGATCAAGACATTGAAGTTAGCACAAAGTTTTTAATTGTTACAAGTCTTGAAGAATTCTCAAGTATAATCAAGGTATAACTCTCACTTATCAATATGGTTGCATACAAGTGTTCAAAAGTGTCTCAAGCATGCAATATATATTGATAAAATAGTTCTCAAAATAATCTTCAAAATTCACTTGCATACATGATTCATGTGGTTGAAAATATATCATTATTTCTAGCTTTAAAAAACAAAATATTTTTATCATACATTTGAAACTTTATTTACTTTATTTATTTATTTGTTTTTTTTATTTTGAACCATGTTAAATCACTTTCAAATATAATCTATTGACTTGGGTAAATCAATAGATGTTGTATAAAATTGGTTCAAATACTTAGACAAATTTTTTAATTATTTAATTTATTTAAACATTCAGTTTTTGGTAAATTATGGCGTTTTTAACTGTCGTAACAGCACCAGAAACCGCCATAATTCACACCGTTCTGAACCAGTATTTTAAATTTTAAATTTCAAAATTATTTGGTAAATTGTGGCGTTTTGAAACGACGTAACAGACCAAACAACCGCCTCAATTTACAACGTACTGAAACAGTGTTTTTTATTTAAAATTGAAAAATGTTTTGTTTGAATGCACCTTTTCATTATATCTTTTCATGGCATCTCTTACATCATTTATCTTATTAAATTCAGAATTTTTCTAACCATTGCCATGACTTCTGAATGGTTGCTTTCATCAATATAAATACATGTCATTTTCAGATTAAAACTTACCTCCTAGAAATTTCATAATAAAAAATCCACTCATTCTTTTCATCTTTCAGTTATTCTTCAAGTGTTCATTCAAACATATTTTTGAGAGAAACCTTTGCATAAATTTCACACATTATCATTGTTTCATCTCATTTTATTCAAGAACACTTGTATATTTCATTTGAGTGATATTTATTTCAAGGAGAAGATCGATCATCAAGATTGATAATATCATATTCTCAAGACATCTACTTCTTATCAAGATTACTTTTTGTATTACCTTGTTGTCCAGGACTGTTGGAAACAAGTGAGTGTTTTGAAGAGGATTATTCTTCATACACTTAGTTACCTATAGGTTAGATAGTAAGCATCACCATTGGTGTGATTAGGCTATACATTAATTCTAAACTATAGTGAATTCTCTTTCGTGTTGAAGGAGGAGTGGAGTACTCTCGGGCTGTGAGGGGAACCACTATAATTCTCTTGTGTCATTTTTCCTTTCCGCACTTTACTTTCAAGCACTTATCATAAAACGGAAAAATAACCAAGAACCGGTAAAAAGATCAAAGAAATTTTTAAGAACCTAATTCACCCCCCCCTCTTAGGCGCACATATAACTTACAATTGGCATCAGAGCAGGTGATAGGTAACCTGTTCCTATTCGATTCAGATGGCTTCCGCAAACAATGATCTTGTTTTCAAAGACGGTGGTAGTAACAACAAGCCTCCTTTGTTTTCTGGCCAATACTTCGACTTCTGGAAAATTCGTATGAAGGCACATTTAGAAGCACAAGGAAGTGATATATGGGAGGCTGTTCAAAATGGTCCTTTTATTCCTACAACGGTTTTCAACGGAGTTGGTACGCCAAAACCACAACCATCATGGGATGAGGATGATAAGAAAAAGGTTCTCTATGACAAAAAGGCAATAAATATTTTACAAAGTGCACTTGGAATGGATGAATTCTTCCGCGTCTCAACATGTACAATGGCCAAACAAATATGGGACACTCTTGTAGAAACTCACGAAGGAACCGCCGAAGTCAAAAGATCCAGATTGAATACTTTAAGTTAAGAGTACGAGTTATTCAGAATGCAACCAGGAGAATCAATCCTCGACTTGCAGAAAAGATTCGTACATTTGACAAATCACTTGAATGCACTTGGTAAGACACTAACAAATGATGAACTTAATCTTAAAGTGATTAGGTCTTTAACAAGAGAGTGGCAACCCAAAGTGACGGCGATTTCCGAGAAGAAAAGTTTATCAACGATGACATCCGCTACTCTATTTGGAAAGCTTCAAGAATATGAGACGGAACTTGGACTATTGGAGAAACGTGAGAACCAAGAAAAGAAATCCAAGAGCATTGCCTTAAAAGTTGAATCTAAAGTTGTGAAGAAAGAAGACAATCCCGAAGAGGACGAAAACTTTATGCTCCTTGTAAAAAGACTAGGAAAATACTTCAGTGCAAAAAATAATATTGGAAACTCTAGTTTCACAAGAAGAAATAAGTCCTCAAAGAACAAAGAAAAAGAAGCATCAACATCCAATGGAGACATTATATGCTATGAATGTGGAAAGCAAGGCCACATCAAACCGGAATGTCCCAAACTCGCAAAGAATCGTGACAACAAAGGAAAGAAGGATTACAAAAAGAAAGCCTACATTGCTTGGGATGACAATGAAAAAAGTTCTTCATCGGACTCCGATAGTGATCAAAGCGCAAATCTAGCATTGATGGCATCACATCATTCCGACGATGAAGACGATGAGGTTAGTAGTAACTTTTCAATTTATGATAATGATGCTCAAGGAGCAATTGATGAACTTTTAAGTGAATGCAAAATTCTATATAAAACCATCTCATCTCAAAAGAAACAAATATCAATCTTGGAAGAAAATATTGAGAAAATGGAAAATAAGTTCAAAGATGAAAAAGAAGAATTAATCAAGAATTTTGCATGCACTAAATGTGAGTCACATGCTTTTCAAATAGTTCAAATGAAAAGAGTCCTAGAAAGATATGAGAAAGGACAAATTGGATTGGAACATGTTCTTAGTAGTCAAAGATACTAAAATGATAAAAGTGGTCTAGGTTACTCAAGATTCTCTAAACAAACTTCTAACAAGACCATTTTTGTAAAAGCTAAAGAACAAATTCCTTTAGAGAAAAGTGACAAGTCTAAAATGGTTCAACAATATAACAAAAGGAAAAGAAATAATAAGAAGAAGTCTTATAATAAGAAGAAATCTTATCCCTCTAGATATAAAAGCAACTTTGAGCCTACTTGTTTCTATTGTGGTATTAAAGGTCATACTCCTAATGCATGTTATATTAGAAATTTTAGTGTTGCTCAAGGCCATTATGTGTGGGTTAAGAAAGGAACTAACTATGGTGGACCCAAAGCACATTGGGTACCAAATCAAACTTAATTTGTTTTGTAGGTTTGCTTAAGGACCACTTTAAATCTATGATGTTTTGATAAGTGGTGGTTCTAAGTTTTTGATGGGAGGCATAAACTAGCTTTCAAATCTAGCTCCAAAGTCCAAGGGTTATTTCACATATGAGGATTCCCTTAAAGAAAGAATTCTTGGCATTGGCAAAGTTGAAGCACTAACTTTCACATCCATTGAAGATGTACTTTAAGTTGACAAACTAAAGCATAATCTTCCTAGTATAAATCAACTTTGTGACAAAGACTTCAAAAATCATGTTCCGGCAAGGATAAATGGTTGATGAAGGCTTTCATGAGGTAAAACTCAAAGGTAAAAATTATTTTTCATTTTTCAAGATTTCTTTATATATTTCAAGTCTTTTCCCATCCTTTTTGCTAATGACAAAGGGGGAGAAGATGTATGTGTTTGTGTTTGTTTTTCTCTAACAAAATGCAGCTAACAAAGACACTCTAAATCATGAATTTAGGGGGAGCATTCATCAAGGGGGAGCCTTTTGTATTAGAGAAACAAGAGTAAAGCAAATTTTCAAAATTGGGTTGTCATCCTCAAAAAGGGGGAGAATGTGAAGGCAAGCTTCTCAATGGTTTTGATGAAGACAACATTATTCATTCAAGATGTTATGCTTGCTCAAAAAGAATGGATCAAGACATTGAAGTTAGCACAAAGTTTTTAATTGTTACAAGTCTTGAAGATTTCTCAAGTATAATCAAGGTATAACTCTCACTTATCAATATGGTTGCATACAAGTGTTCAAAAGTGTCTCAAGCATGCAATATATATTGATAAAATAGTTCTCAAAATAATCTTCAAAATTCACTTGCATACATGGTTCATGTGGTTGAAAATATATCATTATTTCTAGCTTTAAAAAACAAAATATTTTTATCATACATTTGAAACTTTATTTACTTTATTTATTTATTTGTTTTTTTTTTTATTTTGAACCATGTTAAATCACTTTCAAATATAATCTATTAACTTGTGTAAATCAATAGATGTTGTATAAAATTGGTTCAAATACTTAGACAAATTTTTTAATTATTTAATTTATTTAAACATTCAGTTTTTGGTAAATTATGGCCTTTTTAACTGTCGTAACAGCACCAGAAACCGCCATAATCCACACCGTTCTGAACCAGTATTTTAAATTTTAAATTTCAAAATTATTTGGTAAATTGTGGCGTTTTGAAACGACGTAACAGACCAAACAACTGCCACAATTTACAACGTACTGAAACAGTGTTTTTTATTTAAAATTGAAAAATGTTTTGTTTGATTGCACCTTTTCATTATATCTTTTCATGGCATCTCTTACATCATTTATCTTATTAAATTCAGAATTTTTCTAACCATTGCCATGACTTTTGAATGGTTGCTTTCATCAATATAAATACATGTCATTTTCAGATTAAAACTTACCTCCTAGAAATTTCATAATAAAAAATCCACTCATTCTTTTCATCTTTCAGTTATTCTTCAAGTGTTCATTCAAACATATTTTTGAGAGAAACCTTTACATAAATTTCACAAATTATCATTGTTTCATCTCATTTTATTCAAGAACACTTGTATATTTCATTTGAGTGATATTTATTTCAAGGAGAAGATCGATCATCAAGATTGATAATATCATATTCTCAAGACATCTACTTCTTATCAAGATTACTTTTTGTATTACCTTGTTGTCCAGGACTGTTGGAAACAAGTGAGTGTTTTGAAGAGGATTGTTCTTCATACACTTAGTTACCTATAGGTTAGATAGTAAGCATCACCATTGGTGTGATTAGGCTGTACAATAATTCTAAACTATAGTGAATTCTCTTTCGTGTTGAAGGAGGAGTGGAGTACTCTCGGGCTGTGAGGGGAACCACTATAATTCTCTTGTGTCATTTTTCCTTTCCGCACTTTACTTTCAAGCACTTATCATAAAACGGAAAAATAACCAAGAACCGGTAAAAAGATCAAAGAAATTTTTAAGAACCTAATTCACCCCCCCCCCCCTCTTAGGCCCATTTACAACTTACAGATCATACAATGGACATCATAACATGAATATCATAATCTTAAAAATGTCAATCAAAGTATACAAGAGTCCACAAGCACACATTATGTCATGCAAGAAAGCACCTTAAGAAACAAGGTCAAGAACATCAAAAAAGCAAGGCTAAAACATCATCATGTAATCACAAATGGACTAATCAAATGAAAGTTAATCCAAAGATCTAATTAATTTAATACATCATGTAATCAAATCAACTAATCATCTCAAGCTTCTCTTAAGCACAAATGGACAAAAAGGTTTGAAACTAGGTCAAACATCATATATATTCAATTAAAAACCAAGTCACATTTAGGCATCAATCAAAAATAGAAAATTGACCTAAAAAATTCCAACAATATGCTCTAACTCATGTTATATCCATCGAGAACAAGTGTGCAAAAAATCTCAAGAAGAATTGCATAAAATGCATCACAAATTGGACCAAACAATCTCAAGTACGAGGGTAATCGAGCATAAGTCGAGGATCAATTAAAACCAAGTGAGAATCAATCAAAAATTACACATCCAAGCATCTAATCATCCCTCAAACAATCATCATTTAAGTTTAAAAACATGGTAAAATTATTGGATCAATAAGGCATAGCATAGTCATCAAATGACCAAACCTTAATTCAAGGGTAAACATGTCAAAAACCTCTAAAATTAAATTCAAAATAAAATATGAAAATAAATTGAAAAAAAAAAAGTAAAATTAAAAAGTATGAACATGGAAGGGGGTGCATTAGTAAAAGCAAGTGAAAACATATTCATTCACATGCGCGTTGGGCCAATAGAAGGCAGGTGTTAATAATAAAATAAGCAAGCCCAAGATCAACTTCCAAAAAACGAAAACAAGAAAAAAAAACACGCGTGTACCCTCATTAATTGAGTCAGCGCCATGTATGCACCACACAACTCACACGTAGGCAAAGACCCTGGTCAACCTAGAGCCACTTCAGACACCGAAGCCCTAGCTCCGTTCGTCTTCTCCGGCGACGGTCGTCGGAGTTGGTCAAAGACCTCACCAAAAATAATAAATCCTTACACCATTCCGCATGATTTTTAAAGATGATCACGAATCCAAGCTTGATTTTCAAAGATACACGTTCTAACATAGTGAAAAATGGCTACAAAGTTTTGAACACACAAACTGAACATGCTTAAACCATGACAATTGTTATGCAACCATTTCCTTCATCACTGGAGGGCTTCAGATATACCAATATAAACCCTAACCATGGCCTAAAATGGAATATCCAAGAGGGAGAAAACTTACTTAACGAAGAAGCTCCGTTGGCCCTTGAACCTCCACAAAAACTTCAGATAAATCCTTCTAATCACATCCTTATGCCTTAGTGATGAACATTCAAGCAAGAGAGCAAGGAAAACTTGAAGGAAATGGCAAATTCGAAGAGAGAGATTCTTGAGAGCAAATGAGATATTATGATTTGAAAACTGAGTAAAATGAGAGTCTCCCTTGGTTTTAGGGTTTACCTTGCTTATATATGGTGGATTATAGGATGATTAGAGGTCCAAAAGTTTGTTTGGAAGTTTTTGGACAAAAAATGATGTAAAGCAAGCATATGGGTTTTGGCATGGTTCATGATGTATTTGTGTGGTATGAATGAGTAAAACAAAAGTATACATGAGGGATTAGCATGATGTCACGTGAGAATGGAGTGAGAGGCAAGGTTTTGTAAGTTTTACAACATTTCCAAGTGTGGTAAGGTATTTCACAATGAAGGAGTGTGAAAGGTGTGCATGTTTGGCTAGTTTAGGCAAAGACATATTAATTCATGATGGTATGCGTGTGACTTAGTGATGAGGTGCAAGGATAATCAAGTTTGGTGTACAAAATGACCACATGAGTGCAAGTACATGCATGCTTTTTTGTGCTATCATAACTTGGTGATTTTTGATCCGCTTGAATAGAATTTGGGCTCAAATGAGAGTTTAAAGGGCAGTGAATAAACCTTGTGTTGGGAACAACTTGGATTAATGCTTGGAGAATCAAGAAAAATGGTCTTTAAGATAATTGCTCAAATCTAGTTCATAACACTTAGTGAAATTTCACTAAGTTACTATATTTGTCAACTTTTGGATCATGTGTTGTAAGCATCATAACTTGAGATGTACAAACCCTATGGAGAAGTTCTTTATTTGCATGGAAAGCTTGATAGAAGCTCTACAATTTTCATGTTTGAGGAAGATTGGATTGGAGTTTGGATCATGGTGAAAAATGCCTTGGAAGTTAGCTTCATGAAGTTGACAAACAACTTGCTAAATTTGGCATCTTGGAAACCTTAACTTTGAGACCCCATATCTTTTGATCTACACATCCAATTGAGGAGTTCTTTACATCCATGGAAAGCTTGGAGAAGGATCTATAACTTTCATGTTGGAAAGATTTTGAAATGGAGTCTTGATCATAAAGAAAAGTGGCCTTGAAAACTTGAAGTTCAAACTTGAAAAATGACACTTAGAAAAATTTCTGAGTATAAAAGTTCATATTTCACTTTTTCTCATATTCATGACTTCATAACTTTTTATCCATTAATCTTTTGAATATTTTTCCTTCTTCAAACTTGTAGTACATGTTATTATCTTCACTTTGAGCATTGGTTGGAACCAATTGGCTTAAGGATGAAGGAGATATGAGCCTTGCAAGATGGCTAGATGAACAAAAATTCCTCAAAAACCCTAATTTAGCAACTCCCCTGATTTTATGATTCCTCTTGATTTCTATTGATCCAACCTTAATATATCACTTGAGATGATGTGGAATGCCCATGGTTGACCTCAAACCCTAAGAGTTTGACTTTGTGAAGCCACAATTGACTTTCTTGATCAGATGAAACCCTAATCCTCTTTCCATTGATTGAGGCATATATAATGACTTATGAAGAGACATGATACATGTATGAACCACTTGAGATGTACATTGAGACATAGAACCAAGATTTTCTCCAAGAATCAACCACAAGAAAGCTTTGGCCAAAACCCTAATTCAGGCACAAAAGATAGGACAATATGATCAATGCTTGAAAACCCAAACCAAAATGATTGTGTGAGATTGTTGAGAATGCCTTGATGATGAAAGGACTTTGAAGCTTGAGAATATCACAAGATTGAAGACATCCTCTTGCTTCTTTGCTTTAGGAGCCAACTCCTCCTCTTGAGAATCAACAAAGATACTTTGATCCCATGTCAAAGGCCAATGATATGCACAGATGAGGATGCAAATGAAATGAAGCATATGTCAAAAAGGTTAGAGAATGAGAAGGCAAATTTTGGTGTGTTACAATATGGAAGTGGTTCTTCCGATAGAGGTCAAAATTCCCACTTAGAGTTTTAATGGAGGCCCAGCTTGATGAAGCTGAATGGGTGAAGACAAGTGAAATTCTGGCCTATATATATCAGATGTCCTATCGAGATGTCGAGACACTGATATACAACAACAATGAACAAGCTCAATACAAAAGTGTGCATAAAAATGTAAAGAACACCAGAAATTGTTAACCCAGTTCGGATCTAACTATCCTACATCTGGGGGCTACCAAGCCAGGGATGAAATCAATATTCGATAGTATCAATTCACTGATAACCACACCCGGTTCAATCAGCTCACTTAATCACTACCCTTCCTATGACTTCTACCTAAGACTCCCCTAGGTATGAGACCCTCCTCAAATCCCTCTTCAATCACAACCTGTGACTAGTTCGTTACAAGATAAATAACAATGGTCGAAACACAAATTCTCAATACTTCACAGCTTATGAGAATTAACACACAGCTACTCAATGCTTAAAAGCTTATGAGCAACCTTACACAACTTACACTACAGTCCTTATACTGTTATCATAAGATACCAGTTAGGCTCACAAAACACAAGCACATAACCCTAAAAATACATGTAAGTTCGACACCTAAAACTAGGTTTACATCAGTCTATTTATAGCTTGAAATCTGGACTGAATTTGGGCTTCAAAAACGCAGCAATTAGGCTGCTCACAAATCTGCAAAATTAACTCCAATAAAATAGGTCTTCAATCCAAAGTTTCCTATTATGTCTCCATAATTAGAAACAGCAGCAAATCCGAAAACCAACAAGAAACCCTAATCCAAAAATGCTTTGGATGCCACATAGGATAACCAAATATTCACAGAATATTTAGTTACAAATCATAGTAACAGAATCTGCATAAAAACTAACTTCACAGGGCAATGTCCTATGAGCTGCCATGGAACATCTTCATACGACATGTTGAAAACAGCCACTTAAAACATTGAGATTCAACATCTGCTGCTACATGAGTTTTAGCAAAATAATGCCAACCATAAAACCAAGGAAATAACAATCTCCCCCGTTGGCTTATTTTTGGCTAAAACTCCACACACACTCAAACACCATCAGTATCAGCAGCGAAAAAAAAACACCATTAATAGCAGCACTTGTAACGCCCCAGTTTTTGTCAGTTTTAGTTAATCGAGTCTATTTGATTATTTTATTATTGACTTTTATTTGGCAATATATTATTTTTCATCGTTGTTGATGTTTTATCGCATTTTGAGAGCGTTTGAGAGATATTTGAGCTGAGGGGTATTTTGGTCTTTTGCTTGGGTAAGTTTTATGTTTTTATATAAATAGAAAGAAAAGAGAGAAAAATAGTAAGGAAGAGAAAAAGAGAAAGAAAGAAGGAAAAGAGAAAAGAAGAGGAAGAAGAGAGAAAAGAGGAGAAAAGGGAAAAAATCGCGGGAACTCCGTTTCAAGCGCGAATAATCGGGTAAGGGTGAGAAGTTTCAATTATATATTGCTTGTGTATGTATATGTGTATGTTTTCTTGATTGTTTTGGATAGTTTCATATAGTTTTCATTTTAGGTCGAAATGGTAAAAATGGTTAGAAATCGATGTTTTCACGGATGAATTTCGAAATAAATTGCGTAGATTAGTCGTATGAGGTTAGACCGAGATTATAGAAACTCGTTTGGTTGAAATCGGTTGATATTGTGAGTTTTGACATTTTTGGGTTTTGAGAATGTGAGATTTTGGTGAAAATCGAACGTCGTAGAATTATCGTTTTATGGTCCTAAAACGTTGATATATATTTGGTAAGGATTATTGTGTATTTGTTTCGTATCATAGAATTGAATCGGTCGGATTTTCGGGCAAAATAGCCGAAATCCGTAGCAGCCCGCAGGCGTACGGACGCGTGCTGTAGGTGGAAAATCCTGATTTTTCGGAAAACTTCGGAAATTCATATCTCTTGAACCGTAAGTCGGTTTTGATCCCCGTTCGAAGCGTTGGGAAGCTAACGAGATGTTATTTCTAGGAAAAATAGTTTTGAGGTCTGAACCTAGTCCAATCGGTACAGTTTTTTCGAACCGTTTCGTAGTGTCGGGCGTCCGGTTTATGTTTTTGCGTTATTTTGAAATATTCATATCTTCTTCGTTGTTTATCGTATTTAAGTGTTCTTTATACCGAATCGAAGCTGTCGATGAGCACTTTTTGATGATGATAGAAAATATTATTTTTGGCCGACTTTTAGCCGACTTTTTCGAGAAACCGTAAAAATGGAATTTTGAGTTATTTTCTATATTGTGCGATAGGATATGATATGTAACGTATGACTTGTGTGAGGGATGTTTGATGGGTATATGATGTCGTGGTGAAGGTTTGTAGCCGTTTGGAAAATATGTGCATTGTATTATATGTACTTGAAATGCATGATTTACTGTATGAGTCTTGATTGCCATGGGTCATTATATGACATGCATCATGCATGAAGACATTGTAAGATCCCTTCGTGGGTGTAAACAATGCATGAAGACATTGTAAGATCCCTTCGTGGGTGTAAACAATGCATGAAGACATTGTAAGATCCCTTTGTGGGTGTAAACAATGCATGTTGAATTGTAGATCCCTTATGGGTGTAAGCAATTATTGTATTGATCGTGTGCCTATTATAAAGGACTAAAAACGATCCATAACGTCGTATGCTTGTTGATAAGTGGTAGCGACGGGGAACATCGTAGGCCCGACGGGGAGTTACTCTATGTAACGAGCGATGATTCCAGCAGAGTTCCTGAGTGAACTAGTGGTGATTGAGCCGGTACCCGCATTGCATTTACATAGAGTCGTGAGTCGGTCTCTATGATTTGCATTTATCATCTTTATAATGATGTGTTGGTGAGTAAACGTAAATGTGTATGTTTATGTGGAATGATTAAGGATTGTGAAAGTATGCATGATGAATATGCTTGATTTTATATATATATATATATATTTATATATATATATACATTGTGATGTATATGAGTGAGTTGGGATGAATTGTGGTGAGAATTATAAATGGATTGATTATGTGTGAGCTTGTGATAGCCTTGGTGAATTAGTTTGCATAAGAGATGAATGCATTGGTTGTGAGTGATATGTTTTGTGTATAAACATATGCATTATGTGTGAATATGTGATTATGTCGGTATGATTAATATATGTTATATTTTGTGGTGATGTGGTGGTGTGGTTCCATATGTCATAATCGTGGTGGGATTATGTGTGATATGTTTTGTATTGGTGGCATGCTATATGTGTTAGTATGTGATGTAATTGGTGAGAAATATTATATATGTGAATTTATCTGTGTTGTGGCATATTATTATGCAATCTTGTTATAGTTGTTATTTCTCACCCTTCTGCTGGAATATGCTATTTATGGCATAGTGCAGATTGTCAGCTTTAGAGGCATGGAGGCAAGTGGAAGAGTTAGATCTTCGTCTTTGCTTAGGTCTTGGTGTCTGCTCTGATACGTAGCACGGGAGTCGGGGAAACGATTATTTTATTTATGTATATAATTGTTGAATATATTTGGTATTACCTTTATATGGAAAAGTTTCCCAATTGAGGGTAACCTATTTTATGCTATGTATCAAATTTATGAGCAGGGAGTGTGTATTCTTATTTTAAAATGTGGCATCCTTGTTTCTGTCGGAAAAATAAATTTTTAGTTACTCTGATTTTATTTATGTATTATTTATTCGCGATGGGAATTGGGGTGTTACATTAGTGGTATCAGAGCTGGTCGGTCCGTCCGGCCAAATTGTTGAGTCAGTTGGTGTGACAGTTGAATACTGTCGTTGTTGTTTGTCCCTTAGTACGTGATATGTGTGTGAAACACTGTCAGTGCTTTCTGGTTTTCTAATCCTTTGTTTTCAGGAGTTAGAATGAGATAAGTGGGGGAGAAGCTGGTACTTCTCCATGTTGCTTCAGGTGTGGAGCGCTGGCTCAGTGTGTTGTGAATTGCAAGATTGTAAGTGTTGTTTGGACAGTGTTGTTCCCGATTCCGTAAGAAATGCGGAGGTAAGGTTTATGTCAACTAAGGATTTGTGCCTTAGGTAGTTTTGGGTATGGGATGCAAGAAAGGCTATTATAGTTTGGTAAAGACGGTTTATGCCCCATCATGATTGTCGACTGTCTATTGGCAAATTGAGGAACTGATCACCCTTAATCTCTTGTTGATAGCAGACGGAAATTATGTTGGATGGAATAGGCGGGTCTTTCCAGCTTTGATAGTGTGTGAAATGAATTGTTTGGAATTTAAGGAGATGATTACAGATTGTTTTGATGAGTCGATGAAGATGCTAATATCGGAAGATGAAATGGATTAGAGGTTTTGGTGTGTTAGTCCAGTTGGGAAGTCATTGAGAGAGAATGATTGGGTTTTATTTAAGGACTGCTTCACAGAGAGTAGAGATTGTACTTAATTGGACGAAGGTGAATAGTTGAGGTTTATATCTGCTAAGTAAGTAGGAAACTCTTAGTAGATGGGAATAATATGTTTGTTTTGTCTGTGATGGTAGTGTTCTGGGAATTGGCAGGAAGTCGCAGTGATGGGCCGTCAGTTGGGCATAATTTTCAGATGTGTTTTTGGATGTAACATTGTGTTTGAGAATTCTTTTTGGTTGGTTGTTGATACATGTTGGAATTGCGGAATTGGACGGTCAGGAGAAGAAATTGGGTATGGATTACTAATAGTTGAATAGGGTAATGATTGAGAATAAGTGTCCACTTTCATGAACAGATGACTAGAATGGTTTGGTTGAGTTTGAGTGAATTACAATTGTTTGGAATGTTTGATAAGAGTGGTGAATTGTGTGAGTTGAGGCTTTGATCGATTTAATGTGACTGGTTAGGTTTGTTATCCTCGGAATAGGTTGTTATTTACTCGGTTAAGCTTGTATGTGAGTAACCAGTTACCCAGTGAAAAGTTTTGCAAAAGCTTTAAGGATTTATATCTTTTGGATTTTGGTTGGGAATTGCAACGTATAGTGATGGTATTTGGTGTTAGTAACGCGTCTCTAATGCTTATGGAGTAGAGGAATCGTATCTTCCATATTTAATTGGATAAGTTCGTAATGGCTTTGATGGAGGATATTCGGATCTGTTGTAAACTCAAAGGAAGAACAGGTAGAGTGTTTGGGATTTGAATTACAAGTGTCAAAAAGAGATGAAGTTTTATGCTAAGTTATTCAAGTGAGAATTTGGGTTGAAAAAGGTTAGTTTTCTTGGATATGTTATTTCAGAGGAGAGTATGGTAAGGGATTCATCGGAAGTAGATGTAGTTCTACATTGAGAGGCTCCGAAATTGGTTAAGGAGATTAGAAACTTTTGGACTCAGTTGGTTGTTATTACAGGTTATGGAAGACTTTGTTAAGTTCGTACTTCTGGTATCTCAGTTGACTTACAAAGGGTGAGTCGTTTGTTTGGATGTTCGTTGTGAGTAAGTTTTGGTGAGCTGGAGTAGAAGTTGTCTACGGCTCCAGTTTTGATTCTGTGTGATCCTAATAAACCGTTTGTGAGGTATTGTGATGTGTCTCTGAAGAGTGTGGTCAGGTGTTAATGCAAGGGGGTAAAGTCGTGGCTTATGCTTTATGACAATTGAGGATTTATAAAAGGATCTATACTCTTTTGGGTTTGGATTTGGTCGCGGTTGTATTGTGTTGGAATATTTGGAGGTATTATCTTTATGGTTCCAGATTCGAAGTGTTTAGTAATCACAAGGATATGGATTACTGGTTTGGTCTGAAGGCATAGAGGGTGAGACAGCGAGGATGGTTAAAATTCGTGACGAGTTATGAATTTGGCTCAGATTATCCTATTGGTAAAGTTAATGTCGTGCGGGATGAGTTAAGTTGGAAGTTTTTATACATGGTAGTTTTGATGGTTGCGAGTAATCAGAGTGCGCAGCGGAAGCGTGGTGTCGTGTAACTTTATGTTCTTGTTTGTGTTGATTGCCTCGTTTCCATGGTGATGGTTCGAGTGTGTGTAGCTAATTCCTGTGTGGGGAATTAGGGGAGTGTTACCTAGGGTAGGGTAACGATCTTGTTGTGTTTCGGTTCTAGAGTGAACCTGTGTGTTGGTATCTTGGCTTTTCTTTGAGTTGTGAGTTTGTTGTCAAGTGCATTGTATGGGCTTTGCATCTTGTCGTTGTAGTTGTCGTCGTTGTCGTGTCGTTGTGGTAGTTAGCAAGGTGGTTTGTCAGTTGTGTTATTCGTGGTGTGACTTTTGTTGGCATGTTGGTTTGTTAGTCGGATGCGAGAGTCGTATCCGGAGTTGTTCGTATCGGTTAGATTTTCGAGGACGAAAATGTCTAAGTGGGGGAGAATTGTAACGCCCCAGTTTTTGTCAGTTTTAGTTAATCGAGTCTATTTGATTATTTTATTATTGACTTTTATTTGGCAATATATTATTTTTCATCGTTGTTGATGTTTTATCGCATTTTGAGAGCGTTTGAGAGATATTTGAGCTGAGGGGTATTTTGGTCTTTTGCTTGGGTAAGTTTTATGTTTTTATATAAATAGAAAGAAAAGAGAGAAAAATAGTAAGGAAGAGAAAAAGAGAAAGAAAGAAGGAAAAGAGAAAAGAAGAGGAAGAAGAGAGAAAAGAGGAGAAAAGGGAAAAAATCGCGGGAACTCCGTTTCAAGCGCGAATAATCGGGTAAGGGTGAGAAGTTTCAATTATATATTGCTTGTGTATGTATATGTGTATGTTTTCTTGATTGTTTTGGATAGTTTCATATAGTTTTCATTTTAGGTCGAAATGGTAAAAATGGTTAGAAATCGATGTTTTCACGGATGAATTTCGAAATAAATTGCGTAGATTAGTCGTATGAGGTTAGACCGAGATTATAGAAACTCGTTTGGTTGAAATCGGTTGATATTGTGAGTTTTGACATTTTTGGGTTTTGAGAATGTGAGATTTTGGTGAAAATCGAACGTCGTAGAATTATCGTTTTATGGTCCTAAAACGTTGATATATATTTGGTAAGGATTATTGTGTATTTGTTTCGTATCATAGAATTGAATCGGTCGGATTTTCGGGCAAAATAGCCGAAATCCGTAGCAGCCCGCAGGCGTACGGACGCGTGCTGTAGGTGGAAAATCCTGATTTTTCGGAAAACTTCGGAAATTCATATCTCTTGAACCGTAAGTCGGTTTTGATCCCCGTTCGAAGCGTTGGGAAGCTAACGAGATGTTATTTCTAGGAAAAATAGTTTTGAGGTCTGAACCTAGTCCAATCGGTACAGTTTTTTCGAACCGTTTCGTAGTGTCGGGCGTCCGGTTTATGTTTTTGCGTTATTTTGAAATATTCATATCTTCTTCGTTGTTTATCGTATTTAAGTGTTCTTTATACCGAATCGAAGCTGTCGATGAACACTTTTTGATGATGATAGAAAATATTATTTTTGGCCGACTTTTAGCCGACTTTTTCGAGAAACCGTAAAAATGGAATTTTGAGTTATTTTCTATATTGTGCGATAGGATATGATATGTAACGTATGACTTGTGTGAGGGATGTTTGATGGGTATATGATGTCGTGGTGAAGGTTTGTAGCCGTTTGGAAAATATGTGCATTGTATTATATGTACTTGAAATGCATGATTTACTGTATGAGTCTTGATTGTCATGGGTCATTATATGACATGCATCATGCATGAAGACATTGTAAGATCCCTTCGTGGGTGTAAACAATGCATGAAGACATTGTAAGATCCCTTCGTGGGTGTAAACAATGCATGAAGACATTGTAAGATCCCTTTGTGGGTGTAAACAATGCATGTTGAATTGTAGATCCCTTATGGGTGTAAGCAATTATTGTATTGATCGTGTGCCTATTATAAAGGACTAAAAACGATCCATAACGTCGTATGCTTGTTGATAAGTGGTAGCGACGGGGAACATCGTAGGCCCGACGGGGAGTTACTCTATGTAACGAGCGATGATTCCAGCAGAGTTCCTGAGTGAACTAGTGGTGATTGAGCCGGTACCGCATTGCATTTACATAGAGTCGTGAGTCGGTCTCTATGATTTGCATTTATCATCTTTATAATGATGTGTTGGTGAGTAAACGTAAATGTGTATGTTTATGTGGAATGATTAAGGATTGTGAAAGTATGCATGATGAATATGCTTGATTTTATATATATATATATATATATTTATATATATATATACATTGTGATGTATATGAGTGAGTTGGGATGAATTGTGGTGAGAATTATAAATGGATTGATTATGTGTGAGCTTGTGATAGCCTTGGTGAATTAGTTTGCATAAGAGATGAATGCATTGGTTGTGAGTGATATGTTTTGTGTATAAACATATGCATTATGTGTGAATATGTGATTATGTCGGTATGATTAATATATGTTATATTTTGTGGTGATGTGGTGGTGTGGTTCCATATGTCATAATCGTGGTGGGATTATGTGTGATATGTTTTGTATTGGTGGCATGCTATATGTGTTAGTATGTGATGTAATTGGTGAGAAATATTATATATGTGAATTTATCTGTGTTGTGGCATATTATTATGCAATCTTGTTATAGTTGTTATTTCTCACCCTTCTGCTGGAATATGCTATTTATGGCATAGTGCAGATTGTCAGCTTTAGAGGCATGGAGGCAAGTGGAAGAGTTAGATCTTCGTCTTTGCTTAGGTCTTGGTGTCTGCTCTGATACGTAGCACGGGAGTCGGGGAAACGATTATTTTATTTATGTATATAATTGTTGAATATATTTGGTATTACCTTTATATGGAAAAGTTTCCCAATTGAGGGTAACCTATTTTATGCTATGTATCAAATTTATGAGCAGGGAGTGTGTATTCTTATTTTAAAATGTGGCATCCTTGTTTCTGTCGGAAAAATAAATTTTTAGTTACTCTGATTTTATTTATGTATTATTTATTCGCGATGGGAATTGGGGTGTTACATTAGTGGTATCAGAGCTGGTCGGTCCGTCCGGCCAAATTGTTGAGTCAGTTGGTGTGACAGTTGAATACTGTCGTTGTTGTTTGTCCCTTAGTACGTGATATGTGTGTGAAACACTGTCAGTGCTTTCTGGTTTTCTAATCCTTTGTTTTCAGGAGTTAGAATGAGATAAGTGGGGGAGAAGCTGGTACTTCTCCATGTTGCTTCAGGTGTGGAGCGCTGGCTCAGTGTGTTGTGAATTGCAAGATTGTAAGTGTTGTTTGGACAGTGTTGTTCCCGATTCCGTAAGAAATGCGGAGGTAAGGTTTATGTCAACTAAGGATTTGTGCCTTAGGTAGTTTTGGGTATGGGATGCAAGAAAGGCTATTATAGTTTGGTAAAGACGGTTTATGCCCCATCATGATTGTCGACTGTCTATTGGCAAATTGAGGAACTGATCACCCTTAATCTCTTGTTGATAGCAGACGGAAATTATGTTGGATGGAATAGGCGGGTCTTTCCAGCTTTGATAGTGTGTGAAATGAATTGTTTGGAATTTAAGGAGATGATTACAGATTGTTTTGATGAGTCGATGAAGATGCTAATATCGGAAGATGAAATGGATTAGAGGTTTTGGTGTGTTAGTCCAGTTGGGAAGTCATTGAGAGAGAATGATTGGGTTTTATTTAAGGACTGCTTCACAGAGAGTAGAGATTGTACTTAATTGGACGAAGGTGAATAGTTGAGGTTTATATCTGCTAAGTAAGTAGGAAACTCTTAGTAGATGGGAATAATATGTTTGTTTTGTCTGTGATGGTAGTGTTCTGGGAATTGGCAGGAAGTCGCAGTGATGGGCCGTCAGTTGGGCATAATTTTCAGATGTGTTTTTGGATGTAACATTGTGTTTGAGAATTCTTTTTGGTTGGTTGTTGATACATGTTGGAATTGCGGAATTGGACGGTCAGGAGAAGAAATTGGGTATGGATTACTAATAGTTGAATAGGGTAATGATTGAGAATAAGTGTCCACTTTCATGAACAGATGACTAGAATGGTTTGGTTGAGTTTGAGTGAATTACAATTGTTTGGAATGTTTGATAAGAGTGGTGAATTGTGTGAGTTGAGGCTTTGATCGATTTAATGTGACTGGTTAGGTTTGTTATCCTCGGAATAGGTTGTTATTTACTCGGTTAAGCTTGTATGTGAGTAACCAGTTACCCAGTGAAAAGTTTTGCAAAAGCTTTAAGGATTTATATCTTTTGGATTTTGGTTGGGAATTGCAACGTATAGTGATGGTATTTGGTGTTAGTAACGCGTCTCTAATGCTTATGGAGTAGAGGAATCGTATCTTCCATATTTAATTGGATAAGTTCGTAATGGCTTTGATGGAGGATATTCGGATCTGTTGTAAACTCAAAGGAAGAACAGGTAGAGTGTTTGGGATTTGAATTACAAGTGTCAAAAAGAGATGAAGTTTTATGCTAAGTTATTCAAGTGAGAATTTGGGTTGAAAAAGGTTAGTTTTCTTGGATATGTTATTTCAGAGGAGAGTATGGTAAGGGATTCATCGGAAGTAGATGTAGTTCTACATTGAGAGGCTCCGAAATTGGTTAAGGAGATTAGAAACTTTTGGACTCAGTTGGTTGTTATTACAGGTTATGGAAGACTTTGTTAAGTTCGTACTTCTGGTATCTCAGTTGACTTACAAAGGGTGAGTCGTTTGTTTGGATGTTCGTTGTGAGTAAGTTTTGGTGAGCTGGAGTAGAAGTTGTCTACGGCTCCAGTTTTGATTCTGTGTGATCCTAATAAACCGTTTGTGAGGTATTGTGATGTGTCTCTGAAGAGTGTGGTCAGGTGTTAATGCAAGGGGGTAAAGTCGTGGCTTATGCTTTATGACAATTGAGGATTTATAAAAGGATCTATACTCTTTTGGGTTTGGATTTGGTCGCGGTTGTATTGTGTTGGAATATTTGGAGGTATTATCTTTATGGTTCCAGATTCGAAGTGTTTAGTAATCACAAGGATATGGATTACTGGTTTGGTCTGAAGGCATAGAGGGTGAGACAGCGAGGATGGTTAAAATTCGTGACGAGTTATGAATTTGGCTCAGATTATCCTATTGGTAAAGTTAATGTCGTGCGGGATGAGTTAAGTTGGAAGTTTTTATACATGGTAGTTTTGATGGTTGCGAGTAATCAGAGTGCGCAGCGGAAGCATGGTGTCGTGTAACTTTATGTTCTTGTTTGTGTTGATTGCCTCGTTTCCATGGTGATGGTTCGAGTGTGTGTAGCTAATTCCTGTGTGGGGAATTAGGGGAGTGTTACCTAGGGTAGGGTAACGATCTTGTTGTGTTTCGGTTCTAGAGTGAACCTGTGTGTTGGTATCTTGGCTTTTCTTTGAGTTGTGAGTTTGTTGTCAAGTGCATTGTATGGGCTTTGCATCTTGTCGTTGTAGTTGTCGTCGTTGTCGTGTCGTTGTGGTAGTTAGCAAGGTGGTTTGTCAGTTGTGTTATTCGTGGTGTGACTTTTGTTGGCATGTTGGTTTGTTAGTCGGATGCGAGAGTCGTATCCGGAGTTGTTCGTATCGGTTAGATTTTCGAGGACGAAAATGTCTAAGTGGGGGAGAATTGTAACGCCCCAGTTTTTGTCAGTTTTAGTTAATCGAGTCTATTTGATTATTTTATTATTGACTTTTATTTGGCAATATATTATTTTTCATCGTTGTTGATGTTTTATCGCATTTTGAGAGCGTTTGAGAGATATTTGAGCTGAGGGGTATTTTGGTCTTTTGCTTGGGTAAGTTTTATGTTTTTATATAAATAGAAAGAAAAGAGAGAAAAATAGTAAGGAAGAGAAAAAGAGAAAGAAAGAAGGAAAAGAGAAAAGAAGAGGAAGAAGAGAGAAAAGAGGAGAAAAGGGAAAAAATCGCGGGAACTCCGTTTCAAGCGCGAATAATCGGGTAAGGGTGAGAAGTTTCAATTATATATTGCTTGTGTATGTATATGTGTATGTTTTCTTGATTGTTTTGGATAGTTTCATATAGTTTTCATTTTAGGTCGAAATGGTAAAAATGGTTAGAAATCGATGTTTTCACGGATGAATTTCGAAATAAATTGCGTAGATTAGTCGTATGAGGTTAGACCGAGATTATAGAAACTCGTTTGGTTGAAATCGGTTGATATTGTGAGTTTTGACATTTTTGGGTTTTGAGAATGTGAGATTTTGGTGAAAATCGAACGTCGTAGAATTATCGTTTTATGGTCCTAAAACGTTGATATATATTTGGTAAGGATTATTGTGTATTTGTTTCGTATCATAGAATTGAATCGGTCGGATTTTCGGGCAAAATAGCCGAAATCCGTAGCAGCCCGCAGGCGTACGGACGCGTGCTGTAGGTGGAAAATCCTGATTTTTCGGAAAACTTCGGAAATTCATATCTCTTGAACCGTAAGTCGGTTTTGATCCCCGTTCGAAGCGTTGGGAAGCTAACGAGATGTTCTTTCTAGGAAAAATAGTTTTGAGGTCTGAACCTAGTCCAATCGGTACAGTTTTTTCGAACCGTTTTGTAGTGTCGGGCGTCCGGTTTATGTTTTTGCGTTATTTTGAAATATTCATATCTTCTTCGTTGTTTATCGTATTTAAGTGTTCTTTATACCGAATCGAAGCTGTCGATGAGCACTTTTTGATGATGATAGAAAATATTATTTTTGGCCGACTTTTAGCCGACTTTTTCGAGAAACCGTAAAAATGGAATTTTGAGTTATTTTCTATATTGTGCGATAGGATATGATATGTAACGTATGACTTGTGTGAGGGATGTTTGATGGGTATATGATGTCGTGGTGAAGGTTTGTAGCCGTTTGGAAAATATGTGCATTGTATTATATGTACTTGAAATGCATGATTTACTGTATGAGTCTTGATTGCCATGGGTCATTATATGACATGCATCATGCATGAAGACATTGTAAGATCCCTTCGTGGGTGTAAACAATGCATGAAGACATTGTAAGATCCCTTCGTGGGTGTAAACAATGCATGAAGACATTGTAAGATCCCTTCGTGGGTGTAAACAATGCATGAAGACATTGTAAGATCCCTTTGTGGGTGTAAACAATGCATGTTGAATTGTAGATCCCTTATGGGTGTAAGCAATTATTGTATTGATCGTGTGCCTATTATAAAGGACTAAAAATGATCCATAACGTCGTATGCTTGTTGATAAGTGGTAGCGACGGGGAACATCGTAGGCCCGACGGGGAGTTACTCTATGTAACGAGCGATGATTCCAGCAGAGTTCCTGAGTGAACTAGTGGTGATTGAGCCGGTACCGCATTGCATTTACATAGAGTCGTGAGTCGGTCTCTATGATTTGCATTTATCATCTTTATAATGATGTGTTGGTGAGTAAACGTAAATGTGTATGTTTATGTGGAATGATTAAGGATTGTGAAAGTATGCATGATGAATATGCTTGATTTTATATATATATATATATATATTTATATATATATATATACATTGTGATGTATATGAGTGAGTTGGGATGAATTGTGGTGAGAATTATAAATGGATTGATTATGTGTGAGCTTGTGATAGCCTTGGTGAATTAGTTTGCATAAGAGATGAATGCATTGGTTGTGAGTGATATGTTTTGTGTATAAACATATGCATTATGTGTGAATATGTGATTATGTCGGTATGATTAATATATGTTATATTTTGTGGTGATGTGGTGGTGTGGTTCCATATGTCATAATCGTGGTGGGATTATGTGTGATATGTTTTGTATTGGTGGCATGCTATATGTGTTAGTATGTGATGTAATTGGTGAGAAATATTATATATGTGAATTTATCTGTGTTGTGGCATATTATTATGCAATCTTGTTATAGTTGTTATTTCTCACCCTTCTGCTGGAATATGCTTTTTATGGCATAGTGCAGATTGTCAGCTTTAGAGGCGTGGAGGCAAGTGGAAGAGTTAGATCTTCGTCTTTGCTTAGGTCTTGGTGTCTGCTCTGATACGTAGCACGGGAGTCGGGGAAACGATTATTTTATTTATGTATATAATTGTTGAATATATTTGGTATTACCTTTATATGGAAAAGTTTCCCAATTGAGGGTAACCTATTTTATGCTATGTATCAAATTTATGAGCAGGGAGTGTGTATTCTTATTTAAAAATGTGGCATCCTTGTTTCTGTCGGAAAAATAAATTTTTAGTTACTCTGATTTTATTTATGTATTATTTATTCGCGATGGGAATTGGGGTGTTACAGCACTCCCCTTCAGCTGCAAAAGAAAACACACAGTACTAGCAAACATCTCATCATAGCAACTCCCCCTCAACAGCAGCAACACATAATCTACCTGCAGCACATACGCTCCCCCTCAATAACACAAGCACTTACTAATGCTGCTCCCCGTCACACTTACTACTCCCCCTTTTTAGCCACAAATATGACAAAGAGAGGTCATAGACAAATGTAACCAAATTACATAGCAGTATATTGTTCAAAACCAAAACAGAATTAAGTTGTCCAAAAACCATAAAGTAAACTTGCAGATAGCCTCTAGCTATTCAGCACTGTCCTCTTCAGCCACCTCATCACTATCACCTTCAGATTCACCTTGTCCATCGTCTTCAGTCAGCTCTTGCTCTTTAGCAGTATTTCTCTTTTCGTTCACACACTGCACTACCAGAACCTCCTTTAGTCTTTTCAGTCTGGCAGCCAGAAAGCACATTGATTGCTATAGATCTTCATGAATGCACACCCCAAGTCTGCTCCTCAGGTTTTCGAACTTAACTGCATCCAGAGCCTTGGTAAATATGTCATCAAGCTGATTTTCTGTGCTCACATGCTCAAGTGTTATGACTTTGTCCTCCACAAGTTCTCTGATGAAGTGATGTCTGATGTCAATGTGCTTTGTCCTGCTATGTTGGATGGGATTTTTGGAAATATTAATAGCACTCAGGTTGTCACAAAATAGTGTCATGACATCTTGTGTGACATTATACTCTGACAACATGTGCTTCATCCATACCAGTTGTGCACAACTACTACCAGCTGCGATGTACTCAGCTTCAGCAGTAGAGAGGGATACTGAATTCTGCTTCTTGCTAAACCATGAAATAAGATTATTTCCTAGAAAGAAGCATCCACCTGAAGTGCTTTTCCTATCATCTGCACTTCCAGCCCAATCAGCATCACAGTATCCTCTTAAATCAGTCCCAGAATCATGGCTATATAGCATCCCATGGTCACTTGTGCCATTCACATATTTCAGAATCCTCTTCACTTGATTCAAGTGACTCACCTTAGGATCCGATTGATATCTGGCACACACTCCAACAGCAAAGGAAATGTCAGGTCTGCTTGCTGTGAGATACAGTAGACTTCCAATCATACTTCTGTACAAGCTGTGGTCCACACTTACTCCATTCTCATCCTTGGATAACTTCAAATGGGTGGGAGTAGGTGTCCTTTTGTGATTGGCATTATCCAGGCCAAATTTCTTTACTATGCTCTTAGCATATTTGCTTTGAGAAATAAAGATAGAATCCTCCATTTGTCTGACTTGTAATCCAAGAAAGTAGCTAAGTTCTCCAACCAAACTCATTTCAAATTCTGATTGCATTTGTTGAACAAACTGTTTCACCATAGCTTCTGTCATTCCCCCAAATACAATGTCATCCACATAAATTTGGGCTATCATTAATTTTCCTCCTTCTTCCTTGACAAACAATGTTTTGTCAATGCCTCCTTTTTTATAACCATTTGCTACTAAGAATTCTGTCATCCTCTCATACCAGGCCCTTGGAGCTTGTTTCAAGCCATACAACGCTTTCCTCAGTTTGTACACATGATTGGGGAAGTTTGGATCAGTGAATCCTTTAGGTTGATCTACATAGACTTCTTCATTCAGATAGCCATTCAGAAAAGCACTCTTCACATCCATTTGGAACAGCTTGAATTTTAGATTACAAGCCATCCCTAAGAGTAGTCTGATGGATTCTAATCTAGCCACTGGAGCAAAAGTCTCATCAAATTCAACTCCCTCAACTTGAGTATAACCTTGTGCAACAAGTCTCGCTTTGTTTCTTGTAACCACTCCAAGCTCGTCAGACTTGTTTTTTTAGATCCACTTTGTTCCAATAACATTCACCCCTTCTGGTCTTGGTACAAGATCCCAGACATCATTTCTTCTGAACTGCTCCAGTTCTTCTTGCATAGCATTTATCCAAAACTCATCTGTCAGAGCTTCCTTGACATTCTTTGGCTCGATCTTTGACACAAAGCAAGCATTTGACACAGTCTCCCTTCTTCTGGTTCTCACACCTTCATTCAGATCTCCAATAATTAATTCCCTAGGGTGATCCTTATGAATCCTTATAGAGGGTCCCCTGTTAGCTTCCTCTACCTCTTCATTCTCAGGTCTGGTGTTGATTTCTTGAGCACTATCTTCTACAGACTCAAAGCCTGGAGAGTTTTCATTGTTCATGGGCAGACATGCTCCAACATCATCTAGAACATCTTCATCGTTTCCAGAATCATCAACCACCACATTTATGGATTCCATCATCACCTGAGTTCTGGAATTGAACACCTTATATGCTTTGCTATTTGTAGAGTAACCCAAAAATATTCCTTCCTCACTCTTAGGATCCATCTTTCGCCTTTGTTCACGATCCGCTAAGATATAGCACTTACTACCAAACACATGGAAATACTTCACATTTGGCTTTCTACCTTTCCATAGCTCATAAAGAGTGACAGGGGTACCTGATCTGATAGTCACCCTATTGTGTATATAGCAAGAAGTATTCATGGCTTCAGCCCAAAAATGATATGGAAGCTTTTTGGCATGAATCATGACTCTTGCACATTCTTGTATGGTCTTGTTCTTGCGTTCCACCACACCATTCTGTTGAGGAGTGATTGGTGATGAGAATTCATGAGTGATTCCCTCAGATAGGCAGAACTCTTCAAACCTGCTATTTTCAAATTCTTTCCCATGGTCACTTCTGATTCTAACAACACCACAATCATTTTCCCATTGAATTCTTTGACATAATTCTTTAAAGGCTGCAAATACTTCAGACTTTTCTCTGATGAAACTTATCCAGGTGAATCTAGAGTAGTCATCTACGACAACATAGGCATACTTCTTCCCACCAAGACTTTCAACCTGCATAGGTCCCATTAAGTCCATGTGAAGGAATTCCAGAACTCTAGAAGTTGTGGTAAGATGTTGAAGCTTCTTGTGTGACACCCTTGTTTGCTTCCCAACTTGACATTCACCACATATTTTGTCCTCATCAATCTTCAGCTTGGGAATACCTCTAACAGCTTCACTTGACATAACCTTCTTCATCCCTTTCAGGTGTAGGTGACCCAATTTCTAATGCCACAATTTGGTTTCATCTTCCTTTGACATCAAACAAGTAGACAGGTTTTCAGGTTCTAGAGGATTCCAAAGATAGCAGTTATCTTTAGACCTGGTACCCTTCATAACAACTTCATCTTTCTCATTTGTTACTAGACACTCAGACTTGGTGAAATTTACCTTGATCCCTACATCACACAATTGGCTTATACTGATTAAGTTTGCAGCCAGTCCTTTGACAAATAACACACGATCCAGATTTGGTTATCCTGTGTAGTCCAGCTTTCCAACACCTTTTATCTCACCCTTCGATCCATCCCCAAAGGTGACATAATTGGTGGAGTGAGGCTTAATCTCTGACAAGAATTTCTTCACACCAGTCATGTGTCTTGAACAACCACTATCAAAGTACCAATCTTCTCTAGCAGATGCCCTAAGAGAAGTATGTGCTATGAGACCAGCCATCATTTGTCTAGGAATCCATCTTCTCTTCACTTTACCCCAACTCTATTCTTTATATTGTTGCTGAACACTTTTGGGATAGCCGTGTAGCTTGTAGCAAAAGGCCTTTAAGTGACCAATCTTGCCACAGTAATGGCATCTCCATGGTTTATACTTTGATCTACAAACTCCTTTCTGATGGTTCATCTGATGTTGAAACATGTGATTTGACATCCTCACTTCTTGCTTTATTTTCTGAGGAGCAAACTTCAATACAGTCTTCTTAGAAGTCTCGGCTTGATTGTTAAAACCAAGGCCTTGCACATTACCAGCTTCTTTCCCATTCTGAAGGATCTCATCAAGCTGCATGGTACCATTGTTCAGCATTCTTATAGATTTGGTCATATTGGCAAGTTTTGACTTTTGTCATTCAACCTCCTCCTTCAGATCAGCAATGGTTGATAGATATTCTTCCTTCTCAGCTTCCAGTTGAGCTATCAAGATCTTCTGCTCCAATATAATCTGGCACCTTTCTTCGTTCTTGATACACAATTCTGAAAACCCTGAGAATACTTCTTCCTTAGTGAGTTCTCCAACATAGGATTCTTTGTCAGAGTCAGATTCACAAGAAGTCTCTCTATCCGCCTTACAGATTCCAGCCAAGGCTGTCACCAATTTTGCTGATTCTTCTTCAACATCACTCTCAGACTCTCCTTCTGACCAAGACACGGATAGGCCCTTGTTCTGCCTTTTGAGATACGTGGGACACTCGGTCTTTATGTTCCCAAATCCCTCACATTCAAAGCACTGAACTCTCTTCCCTTGATTGAAGTCTTCTTCAGTTCTGGATCTTCTTCCTCCATCCTGGTTCTTACTGATGTCGAGTGACTTATTCTAAGCATTTGCTCTTGACTTCCAGTCAATCCTTTTCAACACTTTGTTAAATTGTTTACCAAGTAATACCAGATCTTTAGACACATCTTCTTCATCATCTGAGTCATCAGCATTCGACACAAATGCTATACTCTTCTTCTTTTCAGCTTTTTCACTGAATCCTAACTCAAAAGTTTGGAGTGATCCCATAAGTTCATCCACTTTCATCTTGTCAATGTCCTGAGCTTCCTCTATAGCAATGACCTTCATATCAAATCTCTTAGGTAGAGACCTGAGAATCTTCCTGACCAGCTTGCTGTCAGATATCTTTTCTCCTAAAGCACTAGAGGCATTAGCTATCTCAATAATGTTCATATGAAAATCATGAATGCTCTCATCCTCTTTCATCTTCAAACTCTCAAACTTGCTAGTGAGAAGCTAAAGCTTTGACATTTTCACCTTTGAGGTCCCTTCATGAGTAACTTTCAAGACCTGCCAAGCCTCTTTGGCAATAGTACAATGCTCAATCATCCTGAAGATATTTCTGTTGACACCATTGAACAATGCATTCATGGCTTTAGAATTTCCAACAGACCCTTTGTAGTCAGCATCATCCCAGTCCTCTTCTTCCTTCAGAACATCAGTAGGGTTACCTTTATCATCTTTAACCTTAGGGGGCTCCCATCCTTTGATGACAGCTTTCCATGCTTGATCGTCCATGGATTTGATGAAAGCTATCATCGTAGGTTTCCAATACTCATAGTTTGAACCATCCAGCAGAGGTGGTTTATTCAGAGCTCCTCCATCCTTGTCCATTGTGCCAGAAAGTACCTTCCCTGAATCTCACCCAGAAACAACTAAGGGTGCCTGCTCTTGATGCCAATTGAAATTCTGGCCTATATATATCAGATGTCCTATCGAGATGTCGAGACACTGATATACAACAACAATGAACAAGATCAATACAAAAGTGTGCATAAAATGTAAAGAACACCAGAAATTGTTAACCCAGTTCGGATCTAACTATCCTACATCTGGGGGCTACCAAGCCAGGGATGAAATCAATATTCGATAGTATCAATTCACTGATAACCACACCCGGTTCAATCAGCTCACTTAATCACTACCCTTCCTATGACTTCTACCTAAGACTCCCCTAGGTATGAGACCCTCCTCAAATCCCTCTTCAATCACAACCCGTGACTGGTTCCTTACAAGATAAATAACAATGGTCGAAACACAAATTCTCAATACTTCACAGCTTATGAGAATTAACACACAGCTACTCAATGCTTAAAAGCTTATGAGCAACCTTACACAACTTACACTACAGTCCTTATACTGTTATCATAAGATACCAGTTAGGCTCACAAAACACAAGCACACAACCCTAAAAATACATGTAAGTTCGACACCTAAAACTAGGTTTACATCAGTCTATTTATAGCTTGAAATCTGGACTGAATTTGGGCTTCAAAAACGCAGCAATTAGGCTGCTCACAAATCTGTAAAATTAACTCCAATAAAATAGGTCTTCAATCCAAAGTTTCCTATTATGTCTCCATAATTAGAAACAGCAGCAAATCTGAAAACCAACAAGAAACCCTAATCCAAAAATGCTTTGGATGCCACATAGGATAACCAAATATTCACAGAATATTTAGTTACAAATCATAGTAACAGAATCTGCATAAAAACTAACTTCACAGCGCGATGTTCTATGAGCTGCCATGGAACATCTTCATACGACATGTTGAAAATAGCCACTTAAAACATTGAGATTCAACATCTGCTGCTACGTGAGTTTTAGCAAAATAATGCCAACCATAAAACTAAGGAAATAACAACAAGGTTTGATGAGCTCTCCCTTATTGAGGAAAAGCGCTTGGCAGTAATATGTCACGGCCAGCTCTACCAAAGACGCATGAAGAGAGCTTTTGACAAAAAGGTGCAACCTCGGACACTCCAGGAAGGTGACTTAGTGCTAAAAAGGATCATATCCATGTAAAACGAATCCATGGGCAAGTGGATACTGAACTACGAAGGCCCATATGTTATAGTATAGGCATTCTCTGGTGGTGCCCTAAAACTCGCAACTATGGACGGTGATGAATTACCATATTCGGTGAATGCAGACTCCGTCAAGCGATACTATGCCTAAAAAGTTGAATAATAAAGCCGCTAAGTCGAAAACCTGAAAGGGTGACTTAGGCAAAAATGGCGACTTAGGCAAAAATGGCTATCCCGGTGGACTCAAAACCCAAAAGGGCGGTTCAGGAAGAAGTTAGGGATAAAATAAAAAAAATAGGCCTGCTGAGTTAAAAACCAAAAACGGCGGCTCAGGTAAAACAGGGCGTCCCAGTGGATTGAAAACCCAAAAGGGTGATCCAGGCAAAAGTTAGGGACAAATTCCAAGGCAAAGTATCCAGTATGTACGTCCACTTGATCCCGATGTGCCACTGAAGGGAGGAATCAATCCAGCCGTCTTCCTACGAAGCAAGGTGTTGAAGTCTTCAGAGTCAAAGGGACCATAGCAGTGCTGAAACTCAATGGAACCTCAATAATTTGTATTGCCATTAGACTTTTCTTTCTGCATCGCAATTACCTCATAAAGTAATTGCAACCTTGTACATACTTACCCATTAAAGGGTCAAATCAATAAAAAGAGAGATTTCTCACTAAATTGTGCTCACTTTTTACTTTATCTGCTTGTTTGCAAATTAATTTTATTTTTGATAAATTGTGTTTTGAAACTTCGGTTAATGAAAACAATATTTGAAAAGCATTAAATTTTTTTTTGGTGTTTGGAGAACCTGAAGGGAGATCGATAATCCCCAATGGAGCTTCACCCCATAAAAGCATCAAATCAGCTATTAGCTGCCTTCGCTCTTCATCATAAGCAGCATAGCTTTTCAGGGATATGCTTAATGTAATCCCCAGCAGTGAATCTTTTTGAAGTCTAGCAGGGGAAATCATGTTCCCTAATCACCCACAACGTTTCCAAGTTTGGGAGGTCGAGTAGTCAAACCCTCTCATCAACCAAAAAGTCCAATCCTTTATTGGCAACTACCCAAAAGTTCACTCTTGTTGGCACCTTCAAGTTTACCATTTAAAGTCTAGTTTTTCATTGGCAACCACTAAAAAAAGTCCACCCTTGTTGGCATCTTCATGTCCCCCAAAAGTCCAATTTATTTGCAAATACCAAATAACCAAAGTCCAATTGCACTTGGAACTTCCATAATCCAGTCCCTAGTGATACCATCAGAAGGGAAACATATACCTAGCGTACTGCATCCTTTGCATTGTCACATGCATGGTATGTAGGAATAACATCATACACAATCATAACAATCTAGTGCATTCATACAGGCATCATAATTCCCAACAGTTGCATCCTCGTATGCATATCCGTGCATCATGCAATGCATGGCATTTTCACTAGACATGGAACAGCATATCATGATAGGATCCAAGATCAATCTGCAAGTATCTTGGTCATTCCTCCTTTAAAGTAGGTTGTATTCCTCTGAAAAGTGTTAATACCCCGTGCGTGCTCATGGAATTCTATTCCTCAACAAGTCATTCTTCAACCATGAAATTTATAATGATAATCCCCAGCTTTTTTTGCTTTTGTTGCTCCCCAAGCAGAGGTTATCCTATAAAGTTTCTTGTGAGCTTTTCCCCTGTAGAACTTTGATAGCACACCTCCTCCGAAAGGAATCTGGCTTAAATTGTTTCCCCATCACATTTGTCTCGAGATACTGCTCTAGAAATCCCCAAAGAGCATTAATTGATAAGGTACTACTTTGTGCGATTCCGAGAATCTTATTTGTCTTGAGATACTGCTTTGGTATCATCGGAGAGCCTTATTTGATAAGGTGCTGCTTCGACCACCCAAAGAATCTCGTTTATTGCGATACTGCTTTGGTATCATCGGAGAGCCTTAGTTGATAAGGTGTTGCTTCAGACACCTGAAGAATCTCGTTTGTTGAGATACTGCTTTGGTATCATCGGAGAGCCTTAGTTGATAAGGTGCTGCTTCGACCACCCGAAGAATCTCGTTTATTGAGATATTGCTTTGGTATCATCAGAGAGCCTTAGTTGATAAGGTGCCGCTTCAACCACCCGAAGAATCTCATTTGTTGAGATACTACTTTGGTATCATCGGAGAGCCTTAGTTGATAAGGTGCTGCTTCGATCACCCGAAGAATCTCATTTGTTGAGATACTACTTTGGTATCTCGTTTGATTAGTTTCAAAGTTCTATTTACAAGCCATGATTTAAGTTACTTCAAGATTGGTTTTAAGCCACATGGTCATTCATTTTCAAGTTATGAGTTTATTAAGGTGTGATCCAAATTTTCAAAAGCACTGCAAGAAGTTTAAACCATGAGTCAAAATTTCCAAGAATAATTGGAAGTTTCCGAGTCAAGTTTTTAAGCCATGCCATGTTTGGATTGTTTTCAAGCCATGTTTGGGATATGTTCAAGCCTTATTTCACATTTATGTTTGAATTATCACAAGCCATAAATATAAGTTTTCAAGCCAAGAGATTTCAAGCTATGAATAAACCGTTCCAAGTTATTTTTGAGCCAATCCATTTTGAGTGAAGCCATGAAGGGCTTCAAACTTTAAGCAAGCTATGCAACAACCATGATTGGAATTGCTTCAAGTTACACTTAAACCATAACAAATCGCGTGTGAGTTTTGTGCCAAGGCTATGTTATACACAATTACAGCAACAACACCATAATAATTCATGATTCATGCCCATTTCACAAAACCACAACAGTTCAAATGCCCAAGTGTTAATCCAAATAACCAATATAAAGCAAATTCCCATCCATGGATTCAACAAATGCTCAAAAGTACAAGGACAACTACACAAACTACGGGCAGTTGCATAGAATTGCAAAAGTTAATTACAAAAGCACATTATGTGGGAAAATACACGTGTTTCAAAGGCTTAATACAAGTTTTCATACCTAAGAGCAGTATTGATCTCTTCGTGTTCATAGTTAGCTTCCATGACAATCTTCCTTGCAACTTCCATTCATCAAGCCTTACCCTCCAAAGTATGCCAAGTTTATTCTTCATGCTAAGCTTCACATGTCAAGTCTTTTGCCTTCACTTCAAGGTACATAATCCTCATGCCAAAGTTCATAGAAGAAAAGAGGAGATGAAATGGAAGTTAGCAATAAGTAAGAGTAAAGGAATACATATTTGTACAACAAGTTATGTACAAGCAGCACGAGTATGTGAGCAATAAAGAATCCACAAAGTTCAACAAAAACTCACACAATTGGTAAACATATAGTAGCAGGAATATGAGCAAGCAAGCTTTCCATCAAATTCACAATGAATTCACATACACAACCAAGAGGAAACAACAAGCAGAAATTATCATCATCACCAAGCAAGATATAACATTCTCAATATTCTCAATTCAAAAAATTCAAACATCTCACAAAGCGAGACTTGACAGTAATAACAGAGTTCAAAGGTGCAAAACATGGACAATGTGCAAAGCCAATTCTTGAGAATTAACACATGTCATAGAGCTGCCAAGACATATTCAACAACAAGAATTGTAAATTCAATAGTAATGAAAATGGGATTCACAACATACTGAATGAAACAATGTGCTATTCACGAAGAAAGTACCAGAATCAGAGAAGAAGATGCAAGGATATTCAAATAGTCACAAAAGATTCAAATATTCACAAAAAGCAAAAGTCAAAATTGTTTTTGAGTCAGCAAGACCACCACATCAGCATAGTAAAGGGGTCCACAAAAGTCACAAATTTCACGTAGTGAAAATCAGATGAAAATAACATCTTGAATCATAGAACAGACAAAAATGGTACAATCACAATCCCACGAAATCAACGTTCGTTCCCAATACCTCTAACGGATTTCTTTAGAAAAGCTACACCTCATCATTTCTTCCTACAGCCTCACACGTACCTTTGTTTTCCCTACCCTATATATTGGTACATTATTCATTTCATACAGGGAGGAAACCGAAAGAAAAATCCTAATCCTAACCATAAACCTCACTAAAAAGCTCATAATATGGAGATTTTTTAGAGCATTCTCACTGAATCTCTAAGAAATTCTGAGCTAAGCCACTAATCAAATAACAACATCACACCGAAGAACCAGAAGAAGGAAAAAGAACTAGGAGAGCTCAAAGATTTACCTTCACCGGAGATTGAACTCAGACTTGCGCCGATTTTGTGAGTATTCTCCTATTTCACGCTTTCTGAAACTTGATTCTTTTTCGCATTGTTTTTTTCCTTGAATCCCTCTTTCAATTGCTTACTATTGGTTGTGTTTAGTGGATCTAGGGTTACGTTTAGCTATTGATTTGGGGTTTTTGAGGATGATTTAGTGGAAAATGAGTCCGAATTTGGACTCAGTGGGTAGGGTTATAGGAATTTGGTAGTGTGTGATCGGAGAGGAGGAGCGGCACCGCTGCTAACCACCTTCTTCTTCGATGATTTCTTAGGGTTTCGGTGGTGTTTGTTGCAGATGAGAAGAGAGGTGAGAGAGAGCATGAGACGTGGGAGAGATAATGATAGTGAGAGAAAGTCAGAACAAAATGAGGATGAGGAAGCCACAATTCATCTTTTGTTTCCATTTGCCATGCGGTCAATTGATGGTGAGGGTGTCAGGGTGTGCCGGTGACAAGTGTCACCGACCTTGACTTTATTTTTCATTCCCTGAGCGTGCTTCTTATCCTCCCCACCGCGTGAGAGTATTTTAAGCCTTAGATCAAGAGTCATTATTGACTCTGAGCGTGAAGGGTGTCCCAGATTGCGCTGGCAGGTCAAGGGTTGACCAAGGGTGCATGGTGCACCCTCCCTCCAGCCTAGGCCTTTGACTATGGGCCTGAGGGGGGCTTTTGTTTTTTACACCCCCCACTTGCTTAGTTATCCTGGCCCATTTCTTTTTTAATTTTATTTTTCTTGTTTTATTTATTTTATATTATAATTTAGTTTTTTTGAATTTTATGTTTTATGTTGATATTTTATATTTTTATTATATACAAAAAAATGCAAAAAAATATTTTTATTCAATAATTTTTAATTAATTTTATTAAATTCTTTTATTTAATACTGATTAATCTATTAAAAGATTAATTTTATTAAGTATTTGATTTTAATTCAATTAATTATTTTAAATTAATTTCTTTAATTCTAAAAGACTCAAAATATTCTTCTTAATTAATTTTTAATTAATTTTGATAAACCTTTTTATTTAATATTAATTAATCTATTTTAATGATTAATTTTATTAAAGGGTAAATTGTGATTTACCCCCCCCCCCCCCCCCCCCCCCCCCCCCCCCGACATATGAGCGAGTTTTGATTTACCCCCCCTCCATGCCTTTAGGCAACGGTTTTTTTTTGAAAAAATCGTTGCCAAAACCTGCCTATGGCAACGGTGGGGGGGTAAACCAAAACACGCTCATATGTCAGGGGGGTAAATCACAATTAACCCTTTATTAAATATTTAAGTTTAATTTAATTAATAATTTAAGTTTATTTCAATAAATTGTTATTTTTAATTAAAAAATCCAAAAAACATATTATTGTGATTAGTCTTTAGATAATATTAATTAATTAAATTACTAATTAATTAAGTGGATATATTTATTTTGTTTGATATTTTTTCTCTTTTGCTTAACTTATATTTGTTCATGTGATGCTTTTATATTTTGCTTGTGTTTTATAACCATGCCTTAATTGTCTTTATATCATTCCTCATATGCTTGTTCAAACCAAACTTTTAAAACTAATATCTTGATTTAAAATCAAGCCATTTTCAAATACTTTGTAAGTCGATCGTTTTCACGAACGCCATCAACCTCACATAGCCCCCTCTTGGGCTTTACACAACGATACTTATTGCACATTTCACGCTCTTGTTTGCATGTATATGTGTGGTTGATTTACTTTAATTATGACTTGGTTTAATCCCCATTTGAGCAAATGTATCCCATTCCCCATGAAATGTAATGCTTGTTCTCACTTAGGTAGTTTTCATACAAGATTAAAATCAACCCTTTTCAAAGGAACAAATGAGCTTGACCCAACGTCAAGCATTTTTCAAAACAAATTCAATAGGAACTTTCAATTAACCATTAACCTGTTCTCAAGCATAGTTGATCCATATATCAAATGCCATTACCCAACTTGTAAGTCGAGCGCTTTTGCCTCGCCATTGACCTTACCTTACACAATTAGGACCTCCTTACCATTTAGCTCAAACCTTTAACCCTTTCGTACGCATATTCAAACCTTGATCGACATCGAGCATTTTCCTCAAATCAAATAAATACACTTAACTATACTTAAATATTATTTCCTAAAAGGTGAAAATGGGGGGATGGAGTCTTCGATCTTTCCCCTAAATTGTTTGGGTACGAGTTCCCTTACTCGTGTGTGAACAGTTGACACCTCTAAAAACCTTTTAACTCAATAAGATTCAAACCATTTTTGTAACCACTCTTCGTCCATTAAGACACTTAATCCATATTCAAACACCACTTTCATTAAGGGTGAAGTGAGAGGGATTGAGTCTTCGATCTTTCTCCTCAATTGTTTGGGTGTGAGTTCTCTTACTCGTGTGTGGACAATTGTCACCTCTAAAAAAACACAAACCAACTGACCGTAGTGCTCCGAACTTCTATCGCTCTGACTTCCTCATTGCACTATGAGGGTACGTAGGCATGGGATTGCAAGATCCTAGCGAGCTACCAATTTTCCTTTTTACCACAAACGTTTTCCCGTAGTCCCACGAACTACAGACACTCTGATTCTTCATTTTTTCAAATGAATGATACGTAGGCACAAGGGCCCCAATCCTTGGCGAGCACCCTAATAAAAAATCACCCATTTTCCCCTTTAGAAACTACATCCTTTACTCGTTATTTCCTTAGAAGAAAAAAAACAAGCCTAACTAACTTTTCTCACAAATCGAATCAAGAGGTTCCCTTTGAGTACAACGGACGTAGGGGGTGTAACACCCCAATTCCCATCGCGAATAAATAATACTTAAATAAAATCAGAGTAACTAAAAATTTATTTTTCAGACAGGAAACAGGGATGTCACATCTCAAAGTAAGAAAAACATCATCCCTGCTCATAAATTTGATACATAGCATAAGATAGAATACCCTCACAGGGGAAACTTTTTCCACAATAAAGGAAATGTCAATTATGGAATAAAGCGGAAAGATCCATAACCGACTTATTTTAAAAAATAAACTGTTTTATACATCAAATATTCATACAAAATGTATTCAACAATTATATACGTATATGACATAATCGTTCCCCGACTCCCGTGCTACGTATCAGAGCAGACAGACGACAAAGGACGGAGGACTAATCTCCACAAAAGCCTCCAAGACTACAAATCTGCAATGCCTCATAGAGCATTATAAAACAGCAGAAGGGTGAGAAATAACAACTAAACCAAGATTGCATAATAATATGCAAAAACATAACAATTCACGTGCATAGTTATTCTCACCACAACTATCACACACCAATACATATAGAATGTCACAAATACATAACCTGTATCAATTATCCAACATAATCACGTATTTGCACCTAAGGCATAATCAGTCATCACATATAGAAACACATCACACATCGCATAGCTTATGTATATGCATAAAACATATTATCCACAACCAATGCATTTATCACATATGCACACCAAATTACCAATACTATCACAATCTCAACACATAACAAATCGATGCACAATTCCCACACATAATCCATCAAATCATTATTTTCCACACGTAATGCATCCATTCACAATCACATATGTCAAGCAAACATATACCATTCAAAACAAGTGCACATATTTCGTCTCATCAATCACAATCACATTTCCATACACAATTAATTCATGATTTATGCAAATGCACATAGATCAACACGACGACTCTATGCACATGCCATGCGGTACCGACTTCCATTGTCACGTCATTTTATCACGTCATTAGTCCACTCAGGGACTCCCATTGTCACGTCATTTTGTCACGTCATTAGTCCACTCAGGGACTTCCATTGTCACGTCATTTTGTCACGTCATTAGTCCACTCAGGGACTCCCATTGTCACGTCATTTTGTCACGTCATTAGTCCACTCAGGGACTTCCATTGTCACGTCATTAGTCCACTCAGGGACTTCCATTGTCACGTCATTTTGTCACGTCATTAGTCCACTCAGGACGTTCTCACAATGCATATCATGATGCTTGGCATACAATGACTCATGACATTCACATTGCACCCACATACACACCCATAATCATGCATAAATCAACAATTACCACATATCACATTTTCTTGCCCTTAGGCCACCAATCAACAACCACAACAATTACAACAACTTGTCACATACTTCAACATCATCACATTCATGCATTGCAAAACAATTCAAACAATGCATTTCAAACCATAAATGTCACCACACAACATACATTGAATTTCACCTCAAACCATGTATTTCATCACAAGCCATAAACTACCACAATCATACAATCACAATTACTTTCACAAGGGATTCACACCACAAAGGCTACCCACAACACATCATAACAACATACATTGATATTCAGTCAAACAATGTATTTACCGCACAACAACAACATTATCACAACCTCGCATCACAACACCTTATCCCAACATCTCATTACATGTATTCACATCATATAACAACACACAAGCTACACGTTATATAACAAAGCACATAGCATAACAACACATCAATCGCACACAGTTAACGCGATAAAAACCCAACAACCCGACTATTTTCCAAAAACACGAATTAATTAAATCATCTTTTATCCTCCAAACCATTTTTAAAAGAAAGAACTTTTCATTAGCTTTCCAACGCTTCAAACGGGGGTCAAAACGGACTTACGGTTCAAAAGTTATGAAGAAAACAAAATCTGACATTTTGGAAAATTTGTGTCATGCGCGGGTATGCTCAGGTCGACCCATGAGTCGACGCAAGCGTTCTTTAGGTCGACGCAAAGACGCTTTAGGTCGACGCACACTGCGCAGAAGTTGATAAAAACTCAGTTTTTGATCGTTAAATGACTTCCGGGCCTCCGATTTCGATTCCGTAAAAAGCTGTGATCTCAGAATTCAATATACTACAATATTTCCATCATTAAAAAGCCATCTAACACATTTTCCATTTTTGAAATATTTTGGAACAAAATTTTATCATTGAATTCTAATTTCGAACTCGATCGAAACCGCGATAAAACACGCAAACAACCACTCCTAATTAAACCCAAGCCTTACCCGACTACACTACACAACTTATTCCAAATTCTAACCGTGAAAACATCGATTTCTATTCATTTTTCTCATTCGACCTAAAATTGGAAAACTATGGAAAAACAAGAAAAACATTCACACAATCACACACATATACATATACAAGCAAGATATAATTGAAACTTCTCACCCTTACCCGATTAATCGCGCTTTAAACAGATGAATCTTCACTTTTTCCTCTTTCTCCTCTTCTCCCTTTCTTTCTTCTCCTTTCTCTTCTCTTCTCTTTCTTTTCTTTTTTTTCTTTTCTCTCTTTTTCTCTCTCCACTTCTATTTATAACAAAATATCTAACTACCCAAATGACCAAAATACCCCTCAGCTCAAATATCTCCCAAACGCTCTCAAAATGCGATAAAACATAAACAATGATGAAAAATAACATTTTGTCAAATAAAATTCAAGAATAAAATAATATAATAATCAAATAATCAAATATACTTGATTAAATAAAACTGACAAAAACTGGGGCGTTACAATTCTCCACCACTTAGACATTTTCGTCCTCGAAAATATACCGAGACGAACAACTCCGGACGCGACTCTCGCATCCGACCAACAAACCAACATGCCAACAAAAGCACAACACGAATAACGCAAACTGACAAACCACCATGACAACAGCAGATACAACAACGACACGGCAACGACGCCAACAACAACGACAAGATGCAAAGCCCATACAATGCACTTGACGACCAACTCACAACTCAAGGAAACCCACGATACCAACACACAGGTTCACTCTAGAACCGAAACAACACTCCCCTAATTCCCCATCATAGGAATTAGCTACACACACTCGAACCATCACCATGGAAACGAGGCAACAACAAAACAAGAACATAAAGTTCCACAACACCACAAGGTCTCAACAACATCAACAAAACCAGAACACCAACAACCTTGTCACACAACCATACTACAACAATGCTACGATTCACCAATCGAACATATAACTAAAACATCCATCTACATGGTAGTCCATGTATAATATTCAAACCTTTCACTTATCACTTCCATTTTGAAACGTCCAATGGTCTCATCAGTCCTACATATTCCCAATGTTCAACCTACGAAATCTTACAAGTCACACACTTATATATGAATTGTGCCACTTCACGCTTCCGTCGCACACTCTGATTACCCGACACCATCAAAACTACCAATCTCACGTCCAAAGTCTAACTCTTTCTCATATTCACCAAAAATCACTGTTCACTTTAATATTTCCAACCTCACACTCTCCTGTGTTATCTCACACACCAGACACAAACCTCGGAACTGCTCAAATAATTCTAATTCTCGGACCATAAAAACAGACATACATAGAAACTTTTGACTTAACTCATCCGGCACAACCTCGGCTTTTCCCAAAGGATAATCCAAGCCAAATTCATAACTCATCACAAATTCTAACCATCCTCATTGTCTCATACTCTATTCCTTCAAACCAACCAAGTACTCTAAACTCTTGCGATTACCAAACACTTCGAACCCAGGATCATAAAGATAATACCTCCAAATTTCCCAACACAATACAACCGCCACCAATTCCAAATCCAGAATAGTATAGATCCTTTTATAAATCCTCACTTATCGTAAAGCATAAGATAGGACTTTACCCTCTCAACTTTCCTCACAATGAACATCCAAAACAAACGACTTACCCTTTGCAAGTCAACTGAAGTAACGATAATGCTAACTTGGAAAAACCTTCCATAACCTCCGAGAATAACCAACTAAAGTCCAAAAAGATTCTAATCACCTTAACCAACTTCGGAGCCTCTCATTGTAGAACTGCATCTACTTCCGATGAATCCATAAAAATACCATCATCAAAAATAACATATCCAAGAAAACTAACCTTTTTCAACCAAAATTCTCACTTGAATAACTTAGCATAACACTTTGTCTCTTTTCAACACTTGTGATTCAATTCTCAAACACTCTACCTGTTCTTCCTCCGAGTTTATAACAGATCCGAATATCCTCAATTAAAACCACTACGAACTTATCCAAATAAATATGGAAGATATGATTAGTCTACTCCACAAACATTACAGACGCATTACTATCACCGAACAACATCACTGCACGTTGTAATGTCCAAACAAACCAAACCTCATCCAAACTTGTCCAAACTCACATACAACCTTAACCAGTCACATTAAATCGATCAAAGCCTCAACTCACGCAATTCGCCACTCTTATCAAACATTTCAAACAATTGCAATTTCACTTAAACTCAACCAAACCATTCCAAATTCCATAAATCCCAACATGTAGCAACAACCAACCAAGAAGAACCCTTAAATATTACCTCCACACCTAAGGTTTTCTTAAAATTTCCATTAATGTTCTAAAATTCCAAAATCTCCAAACCTCACCAGAACTCTAAGTTTCGCTTTCCATAGTCTCAATTCCTTCATACACATCATGCTTGTTATTCCATCCGGGAATACATCTGAAAATCACACACAACTGGCAGCCCATCACTATAGCCTTTCTGCCAATCTCTAGAAAACTATCATCACAAACATAACAACCTCTGAGTTTCACGTCCTAAAAGTTCTTCTACTTACTTAGCAGATCCAAACCTCAAATCCTTACCTTCGTCAAATTTGAGTCCACACTTTACTCTCTGAGAACAACCATTAACGATATCCAATCGTTCCCTCTCAATGACTTCCCAACTGGACCAACATACCAAAACCTCTAATCCATTTCATCTTCCGATATTAGCATCTTCATCGACTCATCAAAACAATTTGTACTTGTTTTCTTCAATCCAAACAATCCATTGCACACACTATCAAAGCCGAAAAGACACGTCTATTCCATCCAACATAATTCCCGTCTGCTATCAACAAGAGATTAAGGATGATCAGTTCCTCAATTTGTCAATAGACAGCCGACAATCATGATGGGGCATAAACCATCTTTACCAAACTATAATAGCATTTCTTACATCTCATGCACAAAACTACCTAAGGCACAAATCCTTAGTTGACATAAACCTTACCTCCGCATTCCCTTCGGAACCGAGAACAACACTGTCCAAACCACACTTACAATCTTGTAATTCTCAACACACTGAGCCAACGCTCCACACCTGAAGCAACTTGGAGAAGTTTCAGCTTCTCCCCCACTTATCTCAATCTAAATCCTGCAGACAAAGGACTAGAAAAACATAAAGTACTGACAGTGTTCCACACACCTATCATGTACTAAGGGACAAACAACATCGACATTATTCAACGGTCACACCAACTGACTCAACAACTTGGCCGGACGGACCGTCCTGCTCTGATACCACTAATGTAACACCCCAATTCCCATCGCGAATAAATAATACTTAAATAAAATCAGAGTAACTAAAAATTTATTTTTCAGACAGGAAACAGGGATGTCACATCTCAAAGTAAGAAAAACATCATCCCTGCTCATAAATTTGATACATAGCATAAGATAGAATACCCTCACAGGGGAAACTTTTTCCACAATAAAGGAAATGTCAATTATGGAATAAAGTGGAAAGATCCATAACCGACTTATTTTACAAAATAAACTGTTTTATACATCAAATATTCATACAAAATGTATTCAACAATTATATACGTATATGACATAATCGTTCCCCGACTCCCGTGCTACGTATCAGAGCAGACAGACGACAAAGGACGGAGGACTAATCTCCACAAAAGCCTCCAAGACTACAAATCTGCAATGCCTCATAGAGCATTATAAAACAGCAGAAGGGTGAGAAATAACAACTAAACCAAGATTGCATAATAATATGCAAAAACATAACAATTCACGTGCATAGTTATTCTCACCACAACTATCACACACCAATACATATAGAATGTCACAAATACATAACTTGTATCAATTATCCAACATAATCACGTATTTGCACCTAAGGCATAATCAGTCATCACATATAGAAACACATCACACATCGCATAGCTTATGTATATGCATAAAACATATTATCCACAACCAATGCATTTATCACATATGCACACCAAATTACCAATACTATCACAATCTCAACACATAACAAATCGATGCACAATTCCCACACATAATCCATCAAATCATTATTTTCCACACGTAATGCATCCATTCACAATCACATATGTCAAGCAAACATATACCATTCAATACAAGTGCACATATTTCGTCTCATCAATCACAATCACATTTCCATACACAATTAATTCATGATTTATGCAAATGCACATAGATCAACACGACGACTCTATGCACATGCCATGCGGTACCGACTTCCATTGTCACGTCATTTTGTCACGTCATTAGTCCACTCAGGGACTCCCATTATCACGTCATTTTGTCACGTCATTAGTCCACTCAGGGACTTCCATTGTCACGTCATTTTGTCACGTCATTAGTCCACTCAGGGACTCCCATTGTCACGTGATTTTGTCACGTCATTAGTCCACTCAAGGACTTCCATTGTCACGTCATTTTGTCACGTCATTAGTCCACTCAGGACGTTCTCACAATGCATATCATGATGCTTGGCATACAATGACTCATGACATTCACATTGCACCCACATACACACCCATAATCATGCATAAATCAACAATTACCACATATCACATTTTCTTGCCCTTAGGCCACCAATCAACAACCACAACAATTACAACAACTTGTCACATACTTCAACATCATCACATTCATGCATTGCAAAATAATTCAAACAATGCATTTCAAACCATAAATGTCACCACACAACATACATTGAATTTCACCTCAAACCATGTATTTCATCACAAGCCATAAACTACCACAATCATACAATCACAATTACTTTCACAAGGGATTCACACCACAAAGGCTACCCACAACACATCATAACAACATACATTGATATTCAGTCAAACAATGTATTTACCGCACAACAACAACATTATCACAACCTCGCATCACAACACCTTATCCCAACATCTCATTACATGTATTCACATCATATAACAACACACAAGCTACACGTTATATAACAAAGCACATAGCATAACAACACATCAATCGCACACAGTTAACGCGATAAAAACCCAACAACCCGACTATTTTCCAAAAACACGAATTAATTAAATCATCTTTTATCCTCCAAACCATTTTTAAAAGAAAGAACTTTTCATTAGCTTTCCAACGCTTCAAACGGGGGTCAAAACGGACTTACGGTTCAAAAGTTATGAAGAAAACAAAATCTGACATTTTGGAAAATTTGTGTCACGCGCGGGTATGCTCAGGTCGACCCATGAGTCGACGCAAGCGTTCTTTAGGTCGACACAAAGACGCTTTAGGTCGACGCACACTGCGCAGAAGTTGATAAAAACTCAGTTTTCGATCGTTAAATGACTTCCGGACCTCCGATTTCGATTCCGTAAAAAGCTGTGATCTCAGAATTCAATATACTACAATATTTCCATCATTAAAAAGCCATCTAACACATTTTCCATTTTTGAAATATTTTGGAACAAAATTTTATCATTGAATTCTAATTTCGAACTCGATCGAAACCGCGATAAAACACGCAAACAACCACTCCCGATTAAACCCAAGCCTTACCCGACTACACTACACAACTTATTCCAAATTCTAACCGTGAAAACATCGATTTCTATTCATTTTTCTCATTCGACCTAAAATTGGAAAACTATGGAAAAACAAGAAAAACATTCACACAATCACACACATATACATATACAAGCAAGATATAATTGAAACTTCTCACCCTTACCCGATTAATCGCGCTTTAAACAGATGAATCTTCACTTTTTCCTCTTTCTCCTCTTCTCCCTTTCTTTCTTCTCCTTTCTCTTCTCTTCTGTTTCTTTTCTTTTTTTTCTTTTCTCTCTTTTTCTCTCTCCACTTCTATTTATAACAAAATATCTAACTACCCAAATGACCAAAATACCCCTCAGCTCAAATATCTCCCAAACGCTCTCAAAATGCGATAAAACATAAACAATGATGAAAAATAACATTTTGTCAAATAAAATTCAAGAATAAAATAATATAATAATAAAATAATCAAATATACTTGATTAAATAAAACTGACAAAAACTGGGGCGTTACAGGGGGTGCTAGTACCTTCCTCTTGTGTAATCGACTCCTGAATCTAGAATTTGGTTGCGATGACCATTTTCTTATCCTTTAAAGGTTTTATCGATATTTTCCTATTCCTTCCTTGGAAAGAATAAAGTTCGGTGGCGACTCCATTCGAACGTTTTTTCCGCATCCATCGCGAGGAACATATTTTTCAAGGTACGACATTGGCCAGACATCGTAAGCCCATGCTTTAGTTCAGCAGGAACACACTTAGTCACATGGGTTTTTCTTTGATTATATGAAGACTGATAATTAAACCATATACCAGTAAATATTTTACCTCCTTTCCCAAATTGAAAAATATCATCCCACACATCAGATCCATTATTCAACATTCTCACAGATTTGGTCATGTTCTCAAGTTTAGAATTCAATAGGGTTACCACATCTTGAAGACCAAAGACAATAGATAAAAGATTCTCTTTTCCAGCCTGCAGTTGAGCTATGATTCTCTTATGCGTTTCTCCTATCTTACACACCTCTTCACTTTTGACACAAAGCTCTGTGTATGAAATAGCCAATTCACCATACGAGACATTCTGATCACAGGAATCTTCATCAAATTCACATCTTCCAGTGAGGGCTGCAACATGCTTAGTAGTTTCAACATCAGGTTCCCTTTCAGAATCATCATCAGACCCTAAAATAGACATGCCCTTCTTTTGTTTCTTGAGGTACGTGGGACATTCTGATCTAATGTGACCAAAACCCTCACATTCATGACACTGACTACCTTTTCCTTGACTGAGCTTCTCCTATGTTCTTGCTTTTCTCTGAAAATCACAGTTCTTCCTAATGTCGAATGACATGTTATTGACATCTGGTCTTGACTTCCTATCCATACTCTTCATCACCTTATTGAATTGCCTCCCAAGAAGCACAATATCATTAGAAATTCCTTCATCAGTCTCCATGTCACATTGAACCTCATCATCATTAGTGTTGGAGATAAAAGCTATGCACTTGTTCTTCTTTTTAGATCTTTCATTGATAGCCAATTCAAAAGTTTGAAGTGACCCAACAAGCTCCTCCACTTTCATGTTGCTGATGTCTTGGGCTTCTTCAATAGTTGTGACTTTCACGTTAAACTTCTTAGGCAACGACCTAAGAATCTTTCTAACCAGCTTCTCCTATGACATCTTCTCTCCCAAGGCACTAGATATATTGGCAATATCAAGAATATTCAGGTGAAAATCATGAATGGACTCATCATCTTTCATTCTAAGATTCTCAAATTTGGTGGTGAGAAGTTGAAGTCTTGACATATTTACTTTAAATGTGCCTTCATGAGTGATTCTAAGGATTTCCCGTGCATATTTGGCCACGGTACATGTATTTATAGGCCTAAAAATATTTTTATCAACTCCATTGAATAAGGCATTCACGACTTTGGAGTTTCCAAGAGCAAGACCATCTTCTTCCTTAGACCAGTCCTCTTCTGGCTTCAATTCTATTGTGTCATTCCCATCTTTGCCCTTCACAATAGGGTGTTCCCAACCTTTCATAACTGCTTTCCAGATTTTGCTATCCATATGTTTTAGAAAAGACACCATACGCGCCTTCCAGTGATCATAGTTGGTGCCATCCAAAATAGGCGGTCTGTTGACAAATCCTAGTTCCATGTCTCTAGTACCAGAAAGTATCTACCAATTGAAATTCTGGTACGTAGTGGACAGATGTCGAATGTGATGTCAGGACGCCGTAATAGAAGAATTAACACAAGAACAACTTAAAGAAAACTTGAAGAAATTTAAATAAAAAAACATAGTATTTGTTAACCCAGTTTGGTGTAACGTCGCCTACATCTGGGGGCTACCAAGCCAGGAAGGAAATTCACTATGATAATATTAGTTCAAATCTAAACTCCTCCGTTTACAACTTATCACCTAATCACTGTCTTGTGCAACTTCTACCTAGATACCCTCTAGATATGAGATCCCCCTCTCACTTCCTAATCAGTCATAAACCAGTGATAATTCAACAATAACCCAAAATAGAAGTAAACACACTTCCAAGAACAATACTTAGTTTTGCCTAAAAGCTTTAAACTAAGGACAATACACTATTTCTTAAAAGCTTATCAATGAACAATTGACAATTAACACAATCCTACTAATATGTCAAAAGACATAAGAGAGGAACACAAAGAACAACACAAAAACCCTAGAAAAATTCTCACACAAAAGTACGTCACACACACACTTTCTAGGTTAAAATCCTTTCTTATAAATAGCCTTTGAGAAGCATGGGCTTAGGCTTAAAAATTGCAACAGATCCAAAACAACAGCTGTAAATATTTTGCATAATCTTCTGCACAAAAATAGGAACTAAATACAAAGTTTCCTGAAAAGGCTCCAAGATCATTTTTATGAAAAACAATCAAATCTATCACAACAAACGTTACCAAAATATCCTCCCTTGGATAACAATAATGTGTGAATGAAAAGACACTCAAAACTCACACTTAAAATACCAAAACAGTCATGCCCTAACTTTCTGGTATAGTATGTCTTGGCATATGGCACAACATCATGTTGAACATGATGTCTGACTATCAAGGCAGACCATCTGGCTTAACATCTTGCTAACAACACGTTTTACCAAAATGTTGCCAATCCAAAAACCATGGTGTCATACCCCAAATTTTGACCACCAAGATTTCCCATCATTGTGCAAATCATCATCACAATATGGATGAACATCATGCCTCATTAATCTCCTCAAAGATGGTTGAGCATTCACTACAATCAAATATTAGGGTTTTGACCCCTCTCAGAGTACTTAGACAAAGGATCAATCAAGAAATGACATGATCTTTAACTTTTCTAACCTCTCAAACACCCATGAAGGATCAAGAGGTCTCCCACATCAAGAATTACGCACAAGGTTGCAATATACCAAATAAATCAAGCCTTAAGATCACCTGTGTCACCAAATTAGGATTTTGGTCGACTGAGGCTTCCAGATGAAAATTTTCTTCTAGGCAAGAGCCAATGCTTCAATGTATGGTCCCATAAGCTCAAAATGATCTCAAGAGCCCACCCACAATGGCAAAATCACCTTGAAGGTCCATCTATCAAAAAATCAGGAATTAGGGTTTTGACCTAATTCTACCCTTGAATTAACTTGTGAAGTGAGGTATGGCTTGAAGCTTCAAAATTAACATCAAAGACCTCAAATACATCATATTGACATATTTACAATATTTGATTGACTCAAAGAGCTCAAATCATAAGCCACAAGAACTCAAAACCATCTGATCACAAATTAGGGTTTCTAATGGAAAAAGTTAACCCTATCCTTGACTGTTGACCTACCCTTGATCTCAAACCTTGGGGAGGGGTCCAAGACATTCCTAAATACCCTTTGAGGCCATCCATGAAGTTTAATTGATCCCAAGAATTGATTTCACAAAATAATCACAAAGTCAAAATTTCATCTGATGAAAAAGTCAACTGTACAAAAATCCAAGTTTGACTTTTTGGACTTTTGGTCAACCAAGGTTCCTTAACCCTAAAACAATGTTAATATGTGATTTGAATCATCATTAATCAGTTAAAATCAAAGAAAATGAGTTAACTTGTTAAAGGGGTAACCATAAAAAAACTTAGAATTTTGCAAGGCCATATCTCCCAATCCCTAAGGCCTTTTTCTCCCATTCAAAGCTACGATTGAAGTTCATGTTACATACTTCAAATATGTCAACTAGACCTCATTCCAATTCATCATGTATTTTGAGTTATTGTTTGAGCAAAATCACAAAAAACATGAAAATGACATTTTTCCAACACTTTGTGAAATTTTCATTAAGTCAGAATCTGCCTTATTTTTTCCAAAATGTAGAGGCATTTTTCATTGTAATTCAAGTTGATTCAAAACCAAAGTTGGACATCATGTTGAAATAGGATATGTCAGCTTTCTAAAATGTACAAGAACTCCATCAAACTCCACCTGAGCTAGAGGTGATGACAGCTGCAACATGCCTTGCTACAAACTGGTCTTCCAAGGCAGATTTGTACATTAGGGTTCGAATTGATCAAATTGTGCCAAAACAAACATGTTTATCCATCTACACACCTCAGGGGGAGACCAAGGAGGAACAAACACTGATCCATAAACCTTCCAAGTCCTTGGAACTACATATAGGTGTGCCATCCCTAAAAAGCTAAAGATGCCTCCAATTTTGTTTTGAGGCATTCAATGGATGCATAGAGCTGGCATGTCTCAGTCCATGATCAACCAATTGAGTCAAGATAAGCTCATACAACATAGAACCATAGGCCTGTGCTCTAATCTCAAGTCAATGGCTAGAGGAGACTTGAGATTCCATTTGATCCACATTGGCCAAAGGCCTGCTGTAGTTGCCACACACTGTTGCTTGCAAAACAAACTTGACACACTATAAATAGACCTCAATTGTGATCAGTTTGAGTACACCAAAGCACCCAAACTGATGCTTTCCTCAAAATCGCCACTTTCACTCCAATTTTGCCTTCTAACTCAAGTCACTACCGGGTTTTGAGTTTGAGAGCAATTCCAACCAAACCAATCACACACACACCTCATAAACATCATATGTGAGTGATCCATAACATAAAATCACATCTGGAACATAAAATTCACAAAATCACCAGCGAATTGCTCAAATTCTTGACAGATTTGTAGTTGAGGCACCACAACCAGTTCCAGACCATTTCAATCTATTCCAAACATTCAAACACACTCCTTTGTACCTAAGGAAGCTGTGCAGATCATTGGAACCCTTCAAACTCGATCACCAGCTGCAAGAGGTAAGCATGAACCCTTCAAACTCTATGTTCCATGCATCATAAATGAATTTGTGAGTTACCATCTTGTTCCTACATGTATATAGAGTGATAACCATCAATTGCCATTAATCAATCGTGTATGGAATTTCATTGTGTTCATGCTGAAATTAGGGTTCTTGAGGTTTTCTTCTGATTTCTCACTCAATACTTAATATAAATGAAATTAATCTATATGGTTGTGATCCTTGTTCAAAAAAGAACAAAATTGGTACTTGAATCGGTCAAAACCATTGAGAAATCATGGACGAAAGTGAGAAAATGTAAATCTGCAGAAACAGGGCACGCGGGCAAGAACTTAGTGTTCTTGGCACCCTTTTTCAAATTTTCAAATATTTGAATATTTTGATAATTTTTTATTGCAAGAGCAATCTATTTAGATGAGTCAGAAGTCAGGACTCACATGACCACTAAGGATGGAATCCAAGGTTTACCAGCCAAGTTTTTGGTAGAGAAAGCCCTATACTTTGCCAGTGTAGGAAACGTTACTGCTTTCGAAGATATCTTGCATGATCGATTCATATTCATGCATGATTGATTCATATTCATACATATGTTGCATTAATATCACTCTGGTCATTTTCATCCCCAAGTGAATGTCCTCTCACCGATAAAGTTGTCAGTTCTTTCCTCATCCGGAAATGTATCGTCTGAGCAATCTCTCCCCAGTTTATTTATGGATTGGGGACTGTCCTCGACCACTTTGATAACTTGGACCTCTGAAAGGCAAGAAGACATTCGATAGACACCTTTAGAACATCAATCTTCGCCATTGAAGATGATATTTTTGCTTTCCCAGATTAAAGAAAATCCCCAGAGAAATTGGATTCAATGAAGTCATCAGCACCTCAAAATTGGATTACATCACATGGAATTTCTCGGAAAAGGTCTCGAAGGAAAGTATGATGTAACCTCACCAAGCAAAAAGCGGTCTCTCAAGAGACTCGTTTTCCTCAGTAGGCCGACAAACGGCATCTCCCACATAGAAGTTTGCACACCTCTACGTTTCAGACAAATGGATTTCCCCAGCAAGTCTGACATCAAATTTTTCCATCAAATGGCATCTCCCCAGTAAAACTCGACGAGAAGTTTTATAAAGACCGCTACAAATAGCGTTACTTGTTGAGGAAGGCACTTGATAAGAAGAAACTGAGACCAGTTCCATGGATGAAGACCAGGATCGAGGGGAAGTTTATTTCAAAAAGAAACTAAGACCAGTTCCGTGGCTGAAGACCAAGATCGAGGGGAAGTTTATTTCAAAAAGAAACTAAGACCAGTTCCGTGGCTGAAGATCAAGACCAAGGGGAAGTTTCACTGTTTTCTAAGTATATTTACTTAGCAAATGATGATGGATGAGCAAATCATCTACCATTCACAACCACAATCAAAACTTCGGGTATTTCGATATTTAATCCTCTTGTACCATGAATGTCCGAATATCTCTGCCATTCACACCTTCGGGTCCAGGAAGATTAAATAGGGGCATCTGTCATACCCCAAATTTTGACCACCAAGATTTCCCATCGTTGTGCATATCATCATCACAATATGGATGTACCACCAAACCTCATCAATCTTCTCATAGATTGTTGAGGATTCACTACAACCAAGAATTAGGGTTTTGAGCCCTCTCAGAGCACTCAGACAAAGGATCAATCAAGAATTGACATGATCTTCAACTTGTCTAGGCTCTCAAACACCCATAAAGGATCAAGAGGTCTCCCACATCAAGAATCAAGCACAAGGTTGTAACATTCCAAGTGGATCAAGCCTTAAGAACGCAAGTGTCACCAAATTAGGGTTTTGGTCGACTAATGCCTCCAGATGAAAATTTTCATCTAGGCATGAACCAATACTTCAAAACATGATCCAATAAGTTCAAAGGGACCTTATGAGTCTAATCATCAAGTAAAAATAGCTTCAGGGGATGCACTCATCAAAAATAAGGAATTAGGGTTTCTAGACCAAATTCACCCCTAAGTTGACTTTTGGAGCAAGACATGAGCCAAGACCTCAATAAGTGTTTTGAAGACCTCCAATACATCATATTGATCCATTTACAAGATTTGATTGATTCCATGAACTTGGTTCATAAGCATTGCAAGGATTCAAATTCATCCGGGCCAATTATGGTTTCCTGATGAAAAGTCAACTGTATCTTTGACTTTTGGCCAAGACATGATCCCAAACCTTGGGATATGATTCAAGACACTCTATAACACCTATGGAATCCATCCATTAGGTTTGAATTAGGTCAAGGACTTGATTTTATAGAGGATCACAAAGTTTGAAGTTCATCTGACAAAAAAGTCAAATGTGCCAAATATCATGTTTGACTTTTTGAATTTCTTGACAATCATGGCTTCCCTAAGTAAAAAACAATGTCAATTCATGGTTTGGATCATCATCCATCAAGAAAAATCAAGAAAAGTGGGGTTACTTGCAAAATTGGCAACCTTAAGAAACTTAAAATTTTCTAAGTTATGGAAGAAAAGTGATTTGGTACCAACTTTGCAAGATCATAATTTCCAAACCACAAGGCCTTTTTCTTCCATCCAAAGCTCAAATGAAAGCTCTCATTACATAATTCAAAATTGTCAACTACAAGAGATTCCAAATCCTCATGGATTTTGAGTTATATATTGATCAAAATTATAAAAACATGAAAATGGACACTTTTTCCAACACTTAGTGAAAATTTTGGACATAATCTGTTTTGAATTTTCACCAACATTGAGGCCATTTTTCATTATGATCCAAGTTGATGCAGGACCAAAGTTGGACATCAAAGTTGAAGTATGTTATTAGGGCTTTTCAAAAAGTATAAGAACTCATCCTAACTCAACTTGAGTAGGGAGTTACAAGCCTTGAAACATGGCCTAAAAACCTGATATTTCAAGACAGCATGAAAACTAAACTTGTGCCACACGATTTTGCCCTTCAAATCTTGTCACTTTGCCAACTTTGTCATGTTCCAAAAACACAAAATATCTAATGACTCACTTGGCTCATGATCAAAGAGGCAAGGAATTCAATTTGGCATGTGAAAACCATCATGACATCAAGATTGAAATTCAACTTTGGCAAGGTAACATAAATGCAATGCATTGAGGTGTCATGAACCATATCACAACACTCCAAGCCAATCAAGATTCCAGTCCAAACTCTGAGCATTCAAACCTGCAAAGATTAATGGAGTCAAGATAAGAAGAGTTGACTGGGCACTTTTGGATTATCCAAGTCAATGGCTACAAGCTTCAGCCATGATCAGCCTCCAAACACTATTGCTTCCAAAACAAACTTCCTCTATTATAAATAGCGGTCATGTGTGACTGATCAAACCACCCCAAAACATCTGAATTCATTTTTTTTCACTTCACTCTCAAAAACCAGATTTTGGCTTCTTCTTGAAGTAACATTCGAATTTTCAATTTGAGAGCAAATCCATCAAAACCAATCATGCTAACACCTCACATACATCATATATGAGTGATCCATAAGCTTAAAACACACCTGGAACATCAGAATCACAAAGTCACCCCCATTTGCTCAAGCTTTTTGGCATATTTCCAGTTGAGGTGCCACAACAAGTTCCAGGTTGTTTCAATCCATTCCAAACTTCCAAACACCTTGTATTAGGTCTATTAAAGTTGTCCAGATCATTACACAACATTTGTAACACATCCAACATAAAATTCAAATTCTTCTTCTTAGAGGTAAGCCCGACACTCTCAAACTCTATAATTCATGCATCATAAATGTGTTTTCAAGTTACAAACATGTTTCTGCACTTATATAGAGTGATTTCCCTCAATCAATCGCTTTGTAGCTTTCGTCTATAAGATTTCATAATGTTCTTACAGAAATTAGGGTTGTTGAGTTCATCACTTGATTTCTCATTCCACACTTAATATAAATGCAATTAATTTATATGACTGAAATCCTTGTTCAAAAACACACAACTTTCATGTTTACAAAAGTCATTTTCATTGAGTAATCAGAGAGATATGAGAAGTTTTGCAAAACGGCCATGGCGGGTAGTCGTGAGGTAGAAGAAGACCGTTGGCGCCATATTTCAAATTTTTGAATTTTTAATTATTTTCTTAATTGATTTCAAAAATTAATTTCTCTCTCATTTTTTATCATTTTTGATTGGTTCTTTTTTAAAAAAGTCACAAAAATGATAAATTATTTTATTCTACAAAAAAAATTAAATTTATATTATTTATTTAATATATCTTGAATTTTTGTAAATAATTTCATTTTTATTGTTTTTTAACATTTTTAAATGAAATTCTCACATTGATTTTTCAAAACCAATTGGATTTCAAGCTTTCATGTGATTTAACATGATTTTTCAAAATATTTTTCAAAGCTTACCACTTATTTTTAAATATATTTGATATTTGATATTTAATTTCCTGTGAAAATTATAATTTTTTAATTAAAATTAGGTTTTCTCTTAATTTTAATTTTTCAAACTTCTTTTCAAAAACTTTTTGGGCCTCTTTGTAGAGTGTAAGTCCCATCCCTTTGTAAATAATTGATAGTTTTGGGCCTCAGTCATTGTATAAGTCTCGATACGATTTTAAAAATCTCGGCACGATCGCCATTTTCAAATCAATTTTCATCTGGGCCTCTCCTTGAGTTGTAAGCCTCATTTTTCTTCGTTTTCAATAAATTTTAGGCCTCTAATAGAGTGTAAGACCCATCCCCTTTGTAAATATACCATTTTGGGCCTAAGTCATTGTATAAGTCCCGATACGATTTTCAAAATAACGGTGCAATCGCTGTTTTTCATCTGGGCATCTCCTTGAGTTATAAGCCCCAACTTTTGTATAGAAATAACTTTTTGGGCCTCTAATAGAGTGTAAGACCCATCCCTTGTCACACACAAACTTTTTGGGCCTCAGTCATTGTATAAGTCCCTCTGTGGTTTTCAAAATCACGGCGCGATCGTCTCCTTTTCAAATAAATCATCTGGGCCTCTCCTTGAGTATAAGCCCCATTGTTTTCTTTACAAACACTTTTTGGGCCTCTAATAGAGTATAAGACCCAACACTTTTTGTACTAAAACATTTTTTGGGGCTATGCTATAGTATAAGTCCCGCAACGTCTGTCGGTATCGCAGTGCGATCAATGTTGTCAAATAAGTTATCTGGGCCTCTCCTTGAGCCATAAGCCCCAAACAAATCTTTTTTTTAACAACTTTCTTTTAATTAAAATTCAAATTCAACATGTTTTCAAAAATTTCTTCAATTTCTTGAAACCCTGAAAGAAGGAATACAATTGTAGTAAATACAACATATCCCATTATTCTTGGGCTTCTTCTCAGAAGGTAAGTCCCCATATCTTTTTCAGTGCTTATTTCTTATATATATCTGTCAATATATATATATATATATATATATATATATATATATATATATATATATATATATGCTTGTACATATCTTGATTAGAGTTTTCCCAGCAGTTAGGTCTAAGTCTAGATAAACCCAGAGGTTACTTTTCAAGATAGTCAAAACTAGTTCCCTCGTAGAAAATTCCCTATACAGTGTGTATATAAGAAATTCATTTCCTCAGAGAGGATTAATTCCCGGTTGAAATTCTGGTACAGATGTGTGATTTCTCGTGCAATGTCATAACATCGCAGTCTACTGTATGAACAAGGCAATAATAGTAATAGTATATCAACACAAGGATTGTTCACCCAGTTCGGTGTAACTACCTACATCTGGGGGCATACCAAGCCAGGAAGGAATTCCACTATTAGTAGTATCAAATTACAGACTCAACAGACCAGTTGACAATCTACCAAATTTAATCACTACCCAATGACCCTTCTACCTAAGTCCTCCCTAGATAAGAGACTCCATCTCACTTCCTATCATCGCAATGATGTCTAGCAGTCAACTTCACCGTCACTGCATCAACAGCTTGATTACCAAAACTCTCTAACAGCATAGAAGACACTTTTCTATGACACACATTGGAGTTGCTTCAAAGCTTCCTCCAAGAACAATATCTACCTCATTACCTACATGTTTCTGAAGAATACAATAGTGACCATCTAACAACCCGAGTGGTTCACTTATACAAAGCCCTAATGATCTACATCTTGGACCCGTAACATTCTTAGGTTTCAAGCATTCTATTTATAATATAATCCCAACTGGATTTGGGCCTTCAAATCATATCAAATCTTCTATAACAAATCTGCAACAGATCCTGCTTCTAAATAGATATTCAATCATATCTTCAATTAAATCTTCAATAATTAACTCTGAATATTCTCCATATCTTTATGCTTTAAATTTGCAACAAACTAATCTTCTTCATAACTGATTGTACCAGGAAATTCGCATCCAATCTAACTGACAGATCTCCTTAAGTCAACATAATCAGCGCAGCCCTAAAAACATTTCAGGCTGATGTTTTAATGTTCTGGTATAGTGATGTTAAGACATCGCATGTGACATCACTCTTCAGCACCTTAACTCTTCAACAATATTCACAAACCAGAATGTTAGCCAAAACATACCAATACTGTTAGAAGCTCATGCTGCAACATCAACCAAGATATCAGCATTTTTTTAACAAAATTTCAGATAATTACAAGAACTTACAATCTCCCCCTTTGGCTAATTTTGGCTAAAACAAATATATAAACATTACAACTCAGATTACAGCAGTAAATACAACCCTACACTTCTGTTAGACGTCATCTGATCCTAACAAAAACAACAGTAGCTGTTGTGTACTGTACCCATGGAGAATCATCTTCTTGGCTAATTTTGAATGATGTTAGGACATCACATCACCATATGACAGCAACTCCAGGCAGCACATCAGGAGGTGCACATGAGGAAGAAGACATCCAACACTCCCCCTTGATACAACACATTTCTTTTTCCTTTTAACTCAGACTCGGAGTAAATGTAGAAGACTCCTCCAGAAAAGAAATGCTTGTCTATTCATCAAAGACCAATGGTGCCATAAGATAATTCTGCACACCTTCATTGATCAGACACTGGGTTTAATCCGTAGCATAAGATGAAACTTAAGACGTATCACTCAATTAACCCAGGTAACTCAGAACACAGGTCACAACTGTGTTCATAACTCAGGACACAAGTCACAAAGAACTCAAAACCAACTTTGGGTAAGACCTCCTAAAGCAATAGCTGGAACTGCAGACTCAAGACATAACATCTGCGCAAACCATTTAGCCCATCTCTTTCCTTTCTCCCCCTTTTAGCCACAAATTGGCAAAGGAAACCCTTACAAAACCAGACCCAAGAAGTGCTCACCCAAACACGAATAAACGCCATAAGACTTATGAGATAAGAACACTCACTGGCTGAAGGAGAACAAAATAACCCCTATAAATAGCTGACCAGTAACTTTGGAATTGACGAGCCTTATATCAGTCAAGGTTCTTGGTCCAAGAAACGCTATTTTAGGTATCAAAAACTGCATTCAAATTCAATGCCTACCTTCCAAAAACTGCCTTGACTGCCTTAAATAGTTCACAACTGAATCTTACCATAAATTAGGCCAATAACGCTCCATGCATAGGCAGAGACACGTGTTTTGTCTTATCCTTGCACTACCGACCAAAACAATTCCTTGTTTGGCTCTAGAGAAACATGTCCTGTATCATATTCTGACATCACACCAAGACAGCTTGTCTGCCTGCTCATCAACCCAAGACTCCACAAACACATCTTCTTATCTAATGGATATTGAGACGACTTCTCACAATCCCTTCTAGATTCCTTCAACCCATCAGGGAACAATAAAATCACCCATGTACACCAATTTTTCTTTTCAGACCTTTCCTGCATAGGCACTATCTTCACACAGCTATGATATGTCCCATCATCACACTACACAAGCTTGACCAGCACACATGCTACAATAGGCTATAGACGACAACCTTACATTCACAAGCTCCTAATGAAGTCTTCATCATGAAAGTAGCCATGTATTTCTAGAACTACTTACCATCAATATTAGAATCTGCCCATTCTAATCCACATTATGTCAGAACTGCCACTTCAGACGATAATGCTGCTTCTTCCAACTTCATAAGTATGGTACATAACCAACCATAATGTTGTAACAAAATGTAGGACATCAGCACGAAACACAAGAACACACCTTCTGTATGTCATTTAAGGTAGTCACAACCACTTGATCAGCAGCTATACTAAAGCAAGACCTTGGCTCATCCTTTTAGGTACACTAGGACAACTTCTACCAAGGCACACCGTTCTGGCATCCAATGGACAAAAGAATAGGTTCCCAAGAACAAATTCCCACGCCAAAGACAACTTTGACTGGTCAGGCGATACAAACAATGACTCTTTAGCCAATATAAAGAACAAGCCTCCTTGCTCCTATCAACACACCAAGGAAGGAATCATGAGTTAGTCTAACAAGAATGGAGGAAAGAGACACATGCAGGAAGTCAAGAAGCCAGATCCACAGAAGTTGAAGGACACAACACTGTCCACAGCTGGAGCAATTTCAGGAGCAACAAGAACACGCAAGACATCAGAGACAAGGATGAAGACCATCAAGAAAAACCAAGTGCATCTTCAAGCTCCTGATGATGAATGGGATGAAGATTGGAAAACTTTTCTAGATTCGGGGGGTTGGGATAATCTTTAGACTCTTTGTTTGTTGTTTTTACTACTCTTGTAAGCTTCCAAAAATGCAATAAATTTCTGTTTTAACCCTGGTCCAATTGCATAAGACACTTATCCTCATGTATGCACCTTGCTTCAAAAAAAATGCCAACACCAGAAGCTACAATAATATCAATCTCCCCCTTAACATCACACCCCCAGCTGTATAAAATTTTAACATACCTGCTGAACACATTCCAAAACCTAGTTTCCAAACTTCCCCCTTTAAGCCTCGGGACCAGAAATAGCCATCATAACCCCTCACATCACAGAAGTACAGTATTCTTTCATCCAATTCCCTATCATTCTCCCATATGATTGATGAGTATCTTTATCTTCATGGCCAAGATATCTGCTAGAGAAAATACCTCTTGAATCTCAGGGTCTCCACTGACCTCAGGAGAAAATAACATGTTGATCACACCTTGACCAACTCACACATCTAAAATAAGTTCCCGGGCCAGAAACTTCTTAGACATATCACCCAGATGCCTCCTCTTCCAGATCAGGAGTAGGTTCCAAACTCATGTGATCAAACCACATTAGTTCAGCACCCAGAGCATCTGCAAGCCATTCCTTCAGACAACAGAATTCATCATAATTCTGACGTGATGTTCGAACACAAGATAGGACATCACTCCAATGAACACATCAAGAGATCAAAGACTGGAGATTAACCCTTGTAAATACTTCCAAACAGCCATAACACTTCTGCAGTCCTGCACTTTAACCTCAGACACATACATAGTCTCCCGTCAATGTATATGTTCATAAGTTGAAAGCACAACATTCTCCACAGCAGACAAATACTCAACTATTATCATGCTATTTACAACATTTTATCTAGTCTGACATCCTTTTCCTGCAGACTTGAGGCACTAGTTGATCCCTCTTTTGCTAATCCACGCCACTCTTACAGGGAACACACGAAACCATAACAACAACTGATCATCTTCCAAGTTCAAAAACTTCAGTAACTTGCATAACACACTCTTCCAGAAGCTTATTCTTATAAGCACAAGGTTCAGACCTTTTGTCTAACTTAAGAGTGATAATTGCCATCCTTCCAGACTGGAATAGTTCATTCCATACACCTCATGTAGACACCAATAGACCACAGCCTGATATACATTGCTACTGCACACAGAATCTTGGATGCGTTTAACCTATAAAATAGTCCTTAGTTTAACTCAAACAAGGTTCATCTCCTACTCTTCTGTTAACAAGATTACTACCTTTTCTTTAACCCGCTCCAGCATCTCAGCAATTGTCCAACTTCACATCTACAGTAATCCAACTACACTCCAATATGTCTTAGACTTAGCATTTACCATAAACTGCTAATGTGCAGCGTAATGTCGAGACATTGTCACATTCAGCCCAGCTTCTTCCAAGATGAAACTCCCTCCTCATTAGGTCACCATAACTAGGCTCAAGGGGTAACTTATCAAGATCTTCACTCCCGCATGAAGGATTTGACAGTGACCCTTTTTGCTTTGGTTCCACCCTCTTCTTTCACCATCAACGTTCTGAACAGATTGGTCTTTAATACCTGATTTGAAATACATTCTTCAAAACTGAAACTTCCATGTCATACACTCTTTAATAAGATCCATTCACTACTTTTCAAAGATATGAGATAATCCTCAAGTATCTTTGGCTTCTCTAACCACCCGGTTGAAGCAGTCTTGCATAAACTACACCATCATAGAGAACCTGCTGAGGAGACCAAACCCTAACGACTTTCCAAGAGAATACCTTCCTAGAATATCACCACCAGAGATACAAGGCCCAACCAGGGTTATACCATATGCAGCGGAACATACAACTCCTCAACAACCAAGTGCCAACAAATCAAACATCAGTTCTCCTGATGATCATGTCATGAATAACCCATCCTTCACTTCAAGGGATCATACAAACAACTATATGAACTGACCAAGTTCACAACTCAGCAAAACTATCTTCCTTGGTCATGAACCAGAAAGTATCTTCCCAAGATCTCATCCAGAACCAGACTGGATGCCTGCTCTGATACCAATTGAAATTCTGGTACAGATGTGTGATGTCTCGTGCAATGTCACAACATCGCAGTCTGCTGTATGAACAAGCCAATAATAGTAACAGTATATCAACACAAGGATTATTCACCCAGTTCGGTGTAACTACCTACATCTGGGGGCATACCAAGCCAGGAAGGAAGTCCACTATTAGTAGTATCAAATTACAGACTCAACAGACCAGTTAACAATCTACCTAATTTAATCACTACCCAATGACCCTTCTACCTAAGTCCTCCCTAGATAAGAGACTCCATCTCACTTCCAATCATCGCAATGATGTCTAGCAGTCAACTTCACCGTCATTGCATCAACAGCTTGATTACCAAAACTCTCTAACCGCATAGAAGACACTTTTCTATGACACACATTGGAGTTTCTTCAAAGCTTCCTCCAAGAACAATATCTACCTCATTACCTACAGGTTTCTAAGGAATACAACAGTGACCATCTCACAACCCGAGTGGTTCACTTAGACAAAGCCCTAATGATCTACATCTTGGACCCGTAACATTCTTAGATTTCAAGCATTCTATTTATAATATAATCCCAACTGGATTTGGGCCTTCAAATCATATCAAATCTTCTGTAACAAATCTACAACAGATCCTGCTTCTATATAGATATTCAATCATATCTTCAATTAAATCTTCAATAATTAACTCTAAATATTCTCCATATCTTTATGCTTTAAATTCGAGACAAACTAATCTTCTTCATAACTTATTGTACCAGGAAATTCGCATCCAATCTAACTGACAGATCTCCTTAAGTCAACATAATCAGTGCAGCCCTAAAAACATTCCAGGATGATGTTTTAATGTTCTGGTATAGTGATGTTAAGACATCGCATGTGACATCACTCTTCAGCACTTTAACTCTTCAACAATATTCACAAACCAGAATGTTAGCCAAAACATACCAATACTGTTAGAAGCTCATGTTGCAACATCAACCAAGATATCAACATTGTTTTAACAAAATTTCCGCCAATTACAGGAACTTACACCGGTGAAACCTCATTTGAACTTCTTCAAACCTTAGAACTGTTCAGCAAAGAAAGGATTAATTCTCGGTGAATCCTTTCTTGAACTTTTCTTAGGTTTGGACCCACAGGCTTCCTATAAGCATCCTCAGCCTTCTATTGGGCTTAGTACAAGGACCCACAGGCTTCCTAAAAGCATCCCCATCCTCCTCTTGGGCTTAGTACAAGGACCCCCAAGCTTCTTAGAAGTTCCTCAGCCTCCTCTTGGGCTTAGTACAAGGACCTAAAGGCCTCTTACAGGTATAGGACTGAAATTAGTCATCTTTGCTAGTTCAATCCTCAGGAGAGTCAGAATTCCTAAACATCCAACCATTTTAGGGTTGATCCTCATCCCTTAAAACCTCGGCCTCCTCTTGGGTATCATAGAAAGATCTCTCTCTACACTAGAGCCTACCACTTCTTGAGAGACTTGGACAGTCTCAGCCTCCTCTTGGGCTTCATACAAGTAGACTTGGAAAGTCTCATATCCTCTTGAATCTCACAAAGAAACCCTCAAGTTTCCTAAAAGCACAGGAAAAACCCAAACCAAGTTACCATTACCTCAGTCTCCAGCAGATTTTAAAACCTCCATAGGTTTTCAAACTCAACTTTAAACTCTTAGACCCCCAACAAGGTTTAAACATTCACCTTAAAAATCCCCAGCCAGGGTCAATTTACCATCAACAAATCCCCAACAGTATCAGAACCTCATGGCATATGATACTCCAACTCTTCTCTGATCCTCAGCACGAGTAAAACTTTTGGTTCCCCCAATACAATTTGGACCTGCTCTTGGATTTCAATAATCCCCAGCAAGAGATAACCTCCTCTTAGGTTTCATATAAGAACTTCCCCTAGTGGAGTCAGTCAGGCTCAATCTTGGGCTTTGTACAAGACAAATAAAACCCTCCTCAATGAAGTCAATCTCTTTTCAGCATCAATCTTGGGCTTTGTACAAGATAGATATAAAACTCCCCTAATAGAGTCAACCTTTTAGCTTTAACCTTGGGCTTTGATCAAGGCACACAAAAATCAACATCCCCTCACAGGACACCAAGAGTCCTCTTTACAAGAGGATATTTTCTCTATACATCACATCTCAAAATAGACAATCAAAACCTTTTTTCCAGATAATTGTTGTAAGTGGCACACTTGTTGATTAAAAATCCAAGCTGGAGTCCTTCCCTTATCCTGGCTAAAAAATCATCTTTCATCTAACTGCTGTAAGTGGCAAGCCTCTGGATTCCATACATTCAAGCCAATGTCCTTCTCTTAGCATGAAAGACTCATAAGGAAAAAGTGGCATTGCTCTACACTGAGTTAAAGCTTTTCTTCCTTCATGACATCACCCTTATAAAGGAAATTATGGCATTGCTAGAATCACATATATCAGTTAAAGAAATTTCCCTTTATAATCAATTTCTCAACTTCTGTGATGAATAGGTGATATATCTCCCTTTAGAGATGACAAATTCTCTTTCAGTCAAACCTTTAGCTTCAATCTTGGGTTTTAAACAAGACACAAACACTCTGATAGCTTCAATCTTGGGCTTTGAACAAGACACTAAACATCTTTCCTCCCATAGAATAGGTGGAACTACGATTGCTCTGATTTCCCAGATATCTTTACGGGAATACGTAGGCATAAGATTGCGAAATCTTAGCGAGCACACAAATCAAATACTTTAGGTCCAATACCTTCACAAAAAAAACTGAAAACCCGAAAACAACAAAAATACTCTCTCAACACTCCCAAAGGAGAAACTTTCCCAAAAACTACAACAAATAAACACAAGAGAACATTTCAAATTAACAGAGAAATGTGCAATAAAAGGTCTATGGATAACCATATATACACTGGATGTTAATAGCTTCCATTTGTATTACCTGACCCCGTTCATTGATCTCTTAGCATTCGTTAACAAAAAAATTTGCGTGCAAAGTTAGTTTTAGATACCTTCCCTTTCTTTTCCAGCTTCATAGGATAAATAAGAAATTAGAAAATAGCACCCAATCCAACCATTCCGGTAACGTGGTCGTGTCACCGACAAAAATTGCACACTACAGTGGGGCTATCAAAAGAGTTCGGTATGGAGTCTTGATTCATTAATAAAGGTCACGCAATTTAGATGCATGCTACAACTCCAGAGTATATAGCATATCAAGAGCAGGTTCTCAGCAATAGCTCAAAGTTTGCAAAAGCTCTGAGCAAGAAAGGATGCAATTTTGTTTCAGGTGGAATTGAGAATCACTTAGTTTTGATGAATCTTAAGAACAAGGGTATTAATGGATACAGAGTCGAGAAAGTGTTGGAATTAGTACATATTGTTGCTAATAAAAACATAGTTTCGAGAGATGTGTATGCTATGGGTCCCCGTGGCATCAGGATGGGAACTCCTGCTCTTGGTTCAAAGGGATTTGTTGAGGAGTTTGCAAAATAAATACCAACCAGTGGTTTTGAAAAAGCAACCAGGAAGAACAATAAATAAGTAAAAGAAAGTTTCCATCAGTGAGTATTAACATTATGATGGTCAAGCACTTCAAGGTGACCAGTTTTCTTGCTTAATGGAAGAGGAGATTATATATAGTAGATGAAAATCATTTGGCTGGAACTTTGTTATGTATGAAACTTGCAAAACTTGATCAGACACCTTCTTGCAATATATAGATTTATAATCTATTAAATGGAAACTCTGACATGCAAACCTACATTGACTACAAAGAGCACGTTCAAAACTATTGGAATAAACAACCACCTTTTCTTGTAACTTACAAATTTTACAATAAGCACAAGAATCTATTGTATCAAACACACTAAAAAAAAGAAGAATGCAATAATGTCAGATTACAATTCCACTAATAACCAAAATCTATAACCGAGTTTCCAATTTCAAGGTTTAAAACATCCTTTGTTCATCCATAAAACTCAATAATCGCATCAGGAGTTTCTTCATACGCACGCAATTGTCCACTCTTCTTCTTCAGACCCTATCATCCCGGCTTGGCAGCGCGTGCATTTCCACTCTTGGATCAACAAATTCCTCCACACTCTGATTTTGAGTTTGATGTAAGCATCACAGGCTCGGATGTTCTACATGAGATCGATAATTTCATTCATCAAGCTGAGATGCAAGCATAAGCTTCAGTCTTGGGTGCTTTCATATACAAAACCAACGATAATCAGGAAAAGCAAAACTTGATAATTAGTCTTATAAAAGAACTCAAGATTTCCAATGATGAACACAATAAGGTTCTTGCTGAGATTAAAGATGATTAAATGATCCATCTCGTTAGAGGGTGGAAATCTTTTTGAAATTTTTTCACCTGAAAAGCACATCAAATCACCTTTTCCAACACTTTCAACTTCCAAACAGGATCAACCATTGTCCAGTTTATCTTCAGTGAAATCTGTGCAGGATCTATCTGTGGAACCTGCAAAAGCAGCACTATGTATGAACCTGCCAAGGGCAAGCATAAAGTGGTCTATAATGAAGATTGGGAAGGGATTGGTCTTATACCAAGTACTGTCAAGCAAACGCTATTGCAGTGACAACAATAATGCAGAAGAAAAGTGAAAAGACGTGTCCGATGCTAATTGTTGGTTGTCGGAGATAAGGTACTATGGGCGGTTGTTGTTGTTGTGCTTCCAAGGAGGTTGTGTTGAGTGCTCCAACCTGTTTCGATCACTTAAAAGCTACTAGATAACCAACTACAACTAAATAATAATTCCCAACAGAAAAGAGAAATTCAATAGCAGTGAAAAGTCATAGCATAGCAGATGATGTAAGATCCTTCTGAAATTTTAGGCAAGTTAGGTCTTTACACTTTTTAATTTCATGGAGAAATGAGGGAGATATGATCCTTCTTGCAAATAGACACAAACTTGAAAACCTTGGGCAAGCCCGCCATCGCACCCTTGTCTTGTTCTGGTCATAGGTATTTTACACCCTTATTAATTTATGGATGTGGTTTGATACACGAATGTATCACCACCCCAGTTGTTTAACCTGCGCGCCCTTGAGTACTTATGCCTACCAGAACTGGGGTTTGAATCCCCCTCACCCCAATTCTTTTTGATTTTCTGATTTTTCAATTGGTTTTCAAATATATTTTTGTACCTTCACCATATTATCACTACGCACGTGTAGTAGAGTTGGCTATTGTTTTGTGCTGCAAGCGAGCGAACCTGGGTTCAACAGCCATGGGGACCCTTTCCATTTTTTTTTAGCACTTAATTTCTTCACTTTTCTTCACATTTTCAAATACCCATAACTTTCTCAATTTTAATCATTTTGAGCCCATTGTTTTTGCAAATTGTTCATGATAGTGTCTATTTTCTAGTTGTGAAAATAAAATGTCAAAAATATTAATTTTTCTTATATTTATGAGTGCTTAAAGTGTGTGACTTTTTTAGGGTTTCTTAAGTTTCTTCTTAATTCTTTTAAATGGTTCCTTGCCTTTCCTTTCTCACAATGACTTATTTAAACTATATACATCTTATATGAACCTTAAATAATGTTGTGAATTTTTACACCCTTGTCCTTACTTGATTTTAATTCATTTTTAAGTGTATGTTTACATGTGAATGAATAATGAACTTTCAATCATGCCATAAATGTTTTGCTTGATCCTTTGCCTTAACATGTTGATTTTCCTCCATGTTTACATGACTTTGATATCTTTATGTGCCTTTGTGTTGATCATATCATGTTTATATGCTCCAAAAACATTTGAATTTTGCCCTAAAATGCTTTTAAATACATGTTTATCTGTATGAACCTTTGTGATGTTTCCACTTTATCCAAGCCCTTGTTTAAACCCTAACATGAATGTTTGATTGTTATCAACTTGTCCTAACATGTTCAACTTGTATCCTTGCTTCAATGTTCAAGTATTTCCTTCATAAAAATCTCACCATGATGAACACATCTCTTGTTTTAATTCAAAATTCATTTTCAATAAAACTTTTGGGCCTCTATTAGAGTGTAAGACCCATCACTCATCACATTTTCAATCCACATTGTCTTAACTTCTTGGGCCTATATCTAGAGTGTAAGTCCCATCCATCTCTTTCAAAATCATCTTTTGTTTTAAAAAAAGAATAAAACTTGGGCCTCTATAAGAGTGTAAGACCCATTACATTTTCAAATAAAAACACTTTGGGCCTCTATAAGAGTGTAAGTCCCCCACTCTTTCTCAAAACTTTCTTCAATTTCTCAAAACTTTTAATCTTCCAAATCTCTATCTTCAACTTTCACAACATTGGTGATATACACCTTTGGGCCTCTATTAGAGTGTAAGACCCATCCCTTTTCACATTTTCAAAATCAATTATTTTAAATGTTTGGGCCTCTTCTTAGAGTGCAAGACCCAACACCTTTGTGAATAGAACCAAACACACAAATAAAACATTCAAAATCCCTAAAGATGCCAAATCTTCCATGAATTCAAACATGGTATATCCATGTCTATACTTGTTAATCTTCAATCATGTTTGTTCATATTCTGTTTAGTTTCTCTTGACATTTATATCATCCTTAGTTTAGAAATAGGTCAAACAATAGGATCCCTTCAATCACAACTTAGATCAAACAACTAGTTTCTTGGCCTCCTCTTGGGCCTTATACAAGCATCCCTGGCCTTCTTTTGGGCCTTATACAAGCATCATTGCCTCCTCTTGGGCATCATACAAAGGATTTCCCCCAGAAGATAGCCTCATCTTGAGCTCCGTACAAAGAGACTTGGGAAGTCTCAATTCCCCACAACCTCCTCTTGAGCTTCATACAAGGACCCTCAGGCTTCTTAAAAGCATAAGTCAAGTCTTAATCATCTATACAATAAATCTTTTAGCCTCATTCATCTTAAACTTTGCACGGGATACAAATAAAAATCCCCAAAAGAGTCAGCCAGCCTCAATCTTGGGCTTTGTACAAGACAAATAATTTCTCCAGTCTATTAGGCTCAATCTTGGGCTTTGTAAAAGACGGATAAAACTCCCCAGTTCAGTCAGTTTTTAATCTTTTTCAGCTTCATATCTTGGGTTTCAATCAAGTTACCTAAATAAATCCATCTCCTCACAGATGAGACTTTAAGTCGTCTCTATAGGAAGATATATCTTCTTATCACTACAATTTAAATCAAACGTTTAAAACTTTCTTTCCAAACAATTGATGTAAGTAGCACTCTTGTTGATTCAAAATCCAAGTTAGAGTCCCTCCTTTATCATGGTTCAAAAGTTTTCTTTCATCTAACTGATGTAAGTGGCACGCTTGTCAATTCTATATCCAAGTTAAGGTCCTTCTATTAGTATGTAAAGAAATCATAAATGAAAATGTGGCATTGCTTAACACAATAAGTTTAAAGCTCTTTCCCTTATGACATCACTCTTAAATGATTGTAGTGAATAGGTGAGATATCTCCCTTAAAGATGACAATTTGTCAAATCTTTCTAACACTTTTTTAGCTTCATTATCTTGGGCTTTAAACAAGATACAAAACAAACTTTTTCCTCCCATAGATTAATAAGAACTACGAACGCTCTGATTTCCCCAATCCTCTTTTGTGGGAATACGTAGGCATAAGATTGCGAGATCTTAGCGAGTACACTGATCAAAAACCTTAGGTTTAAGTACCTTCCAAAAACAATAGAAAGCCATAAAACAACAAAAAACATTTCCTTAATCTTTACAAAGGAGAAACTTTCCTAATTTAGCAGCAAACAAACTTAAGCAACCAAGTAATTCAACAGTAAAAAGATATACAATAAAGGTTCCTATAGATTACTATAGATACTCAAGGTGTTAATAGCTTCCCTTTGTATAACCAACCCCCGATTCCAGATCTCTTAGAATTTATAGGAAAAACACTTGCGAGCAGGGTTAGTTTAAGGTATCTTCCCCTTCCTTTTAAGCATCATAGGATACATTTTAGAAATCAGAAAGTAGCACTAAATCCGGTAGTGGTCGCGTCACAAAAACCGGAGCTACAGAAAAATGGCGACTCTGCTGGGGACTGTTCATCTCCTAAGAGGGTTAAGCCTTGCGTTGCATATATTTTTACTATTTTATTTGCTTATTTGCTTTCTCATTTGATATAAGTTGCTATTTTCCATCATACTATCTGCTTATTTACCATACTTGTTAAATTTCTTTTATATGGGAATGTGATTAATACACATGTGGTGAGTCAAAAGGTTCTTAGTGGACTTGAAAGCATATTTTAAGATAGGAGGTGGCAGAATCAAGAAGGCTTATAGGGAGTGAGTCCCGACCAAGCTAACTTGAAATTCCACCAAATCAGTAGAGGTACCCTTTTTGAATTACTGATGTTGAGCGAGCAAGTCGTGAATACATTACTTTTTCCACTAGGAACCCGTGAAACTGAGGATTAGTAAACATTTAACCATTCAGCCATTTTTAGGATGTAGTACGGTGACTATCGGGAATAGTTGATACGTGATACTACACTCGAATAAGATCCGTCTTGGGGATATTACAGCTCTCATGAGTCAGTTGGTTTGCTGGTAATATCCTAAAAGAAGGTCAATGATTTTGGGAACCTTGTTAGAACCCGTTCTACAGGTACTAAAAAAACCCCTAATACATACCTTTGGGATGGGTAGATCCGTGGCTTCATGCTCGTGATAATAAACCCTTAAACCCATGTTTGTAAATATTTGTGTTTGTGTATACATGCACTCATACATTCATCAAAAAATTTCAAAATTTTTCAAAAGAACTTGAAAGCTCCTGAGGTTTGACTAAATTTTGGTTAAAACTTAATGAAGAATGTTGTAGAAAAAGATGTCGAAGACAATGTCCTGACATTCTGACTTGAAAAATATAGCAGGTTCTAAATCTGGTGCAACAATCAAGGAATGATTCTAGTAGTGGATCAAGGGGTCAACAAACAAAAGATTGAAGCCCAAGGCAGCAGAAGCTTATAAAAGGAGATCAAGACCTAGGACTGAATAACTGAACCTATGGTATCACTTTTGTAAAGTAGAAAATAGAGTTTAGGGTTTTGAGGGTCGTAGGCTTTCTTGTAAGTCTCCCTCTGTATCGATTTGATGTAGTGTGGTAGACATAGGTACTTGTGTAGAATCAGAAACCCGTAGGTAATGAATCTGATATTGATCTTAGATGAAGCTTTGAAGCAAATCCAAGTTAATTTATTAGTCAAGAATGTTTAACTGAACTTTGTATTGGAAGGAGTGTCTTTCTATAGGGATGTGACTTAGGGGTTTCTCTTATGAATTAGATGTGACTTCTAATGATAAAGTCTTCATTGGGGAGTGATAGGTTAGCATGGGTGTTTTCTGTAAACCTGAGTTTGTTTACATAAGACTATACTACTGATAGTGAACTCTTCTTCCTGGATTGGTATCCCCCAGATCTAGGTGAGTTGCACCGAACTGGGTCATCATATTCTGTGTTGTTTATCATTCTGCAATTTACAGTTCAGTCTTAATTAACATGTTGGATCACATGTCGTAACATCTGTGTTGCTCCAGTTCTGATATTCAATGTATCAGTCTGCTGTTCTGTTCTTGTTTAAATTTTTATGTAGAATAATGTCTTGACTTGTGTTAGGACATCTGATGTCTGCTATGTCAGAATATCCATTGGTATCAGAGCAGGCATTCTTCCTGTTTCTGGATGAGATCATTGGGAGATACTTTATGGCATTTAAACAAGGAGTAGTTTTGAAGATCAGATCAATCAACTCAGAGATACACAAGGGTATTAATGGATGAGATGGATGTTCTGGATCGAAGGTAACAACCCGGTGGTTGTTCATGTTACTGAGGAGGTTCTATAACAACTGCAGGAGAAGTGGTTAGTTCTCTTGTTGGGGTGTCTTATCAGATGTTCTGACATCTTATTAGGGCAAGCAGAATTTGTTCCTTGGTAGTTCCACTGCATATGTTTCTGATGGAAGAGCTCTGGAATTATGGGATTCTGGATTTGTTTGGTGAAGACAGATGGTGGAAGATCTCAATCGTCGGCCTCTATATTTGAAGATATCTGCATCTTTTTATTCCAAAGTCGGGAGCGATGGAATGAAGGGAGTTGTTGGAAGATGTCTGTTATGGTGACTTGGTACTTGGAAGCTTGGTTTCATGGTGTAGTTTGAAGTCAGTTGAAGTGGAGAGGAGTTGAGTTTAGGTTTATCAAGTTCTCGCTCTAGGAGTTTGATGAATTATTGATTGTCTAGGTTGTCAAAGATACTTGAGAATTCTCTCAAGTCCACTCATAAAGGCATCTCAGTCATGAATCTGGAGTCTTCTAGTAATTCTTCTGACTAGAAGGTGTTTTTGTGAAATACAAACCTGAAGAAAGTGGAGGTGATTTATTTTCACCATCCAAAAACATCAAGGAAGGATTCATCCCTCTTAATCCTAAGGGTGAATCCATTCTAAATTGAGATTTCAGAATTGTTGAGGTAAATAGGGTTCATTCAGAGAGAATCCTAGTTACTTGAGTCAGGGGTGGCAGCCTTGGTATCTCAACACTTTGTTGTCAATGAAGATACTTGCAAAAGATTGAATACTTGATAAGTGTTCGTGAAGTGATCTGGTGGAATGTGGCTTCAATAGTGAAACAGGATTATTAAACAAGGATTTAAGATCAATTGCAATTTGTGTTACTCACAAGTATTTAATTGATTATCCTTGTATATGAAGATCAAGATTTCTGATGTTCAACACGATGTTGGAACATCTCTTCATCTGGTTTGTGCAGAATCAGTGGAGGGGTAGTGCATAAACTTTTGGTTCTAATTCTCTTAGGTGTTGACCTAAGAAACTTCTTCAGTGTGGTGTAGCAGAAGCATCTGATCTCTGGAGAGTTTCCTAGCAAGAAAGTGGTCTAGACAATGGTGATGTAGAAGATGAAGAAGAAGACATCATAATCTTGATGGATTGTTATTAGATCATTTTATTTCTGATCTAAGAGTATTGGAGTGCAGCAGGTGTGTTCAAGTTGTTACTAGAAGCATCTGATGTTTATCTGGAAAGTGTCCTGGCAAGAGACTTGTCCAGAATGGAGTGCGGGTGATGGCACAACTTGGATTAGTTTATTTCTAATCTAGGTACTTAGGAGCATGGGATCTTGCTCATTATGAAGGTCAAGGTTAAGTGGTAGTTATCTCTGACTTTCTACAAACTGCTCTACTAAGGAAAGTGGCATTCTTTGGTATGGCTATGGTGTAGTCTAAGACTACTCTTTCTTCTGATGATTCAGACGTGGCAGGTGTGAAGTATTTGAAGTTTCAAAGCAGTTATTCATCAAGGTGTGAGCATGAAGGGAATATCTGTGATAAGCAGGATGGAGGTTGTCTACTCAAACTTGGTTGTTGAATCAAGTCTATGAGAGCATGGAACTCTTGTTCTGTGAAAGAGAGGAGGTTCTTCTAAGTGGGGGAAGGAGGAGCTGAATTCAGCAGCTGGATGTCGTATCAGAATGTTTTGACATCTAGCTTAACATCAGAATCTCAGCTGGTGATGTTGCACATCAGCTTAAGATAAGGTGATCTACAGGAGAATGGAAGTTATGGATGCTTCAAAAAGGTCTATCTCATGCAGTTTGTGGGAGTTGTGTATTGAGAAGATGTTACATGTCTAAAGGCTTGGTGGATCCAAGATGTCTTGCTATGGAGCAATTAGTTCGTGTAACATGAAGATCAGATTTCATTTGTGGATCAGTGTATCTTGTGGGAGTTCTGAAGAAGAATGAGATCAGTCAAAAAGTGGCATTTGGTTAATCTTTAGTGTGCATTCAAGCAGGGTGCTTGGAACTAATTACTCTTGGGCAGAAGGGTAGTTGGTTGAAGACGTAAGGAGACTCTGGTTCATCTTGGAGCTTGTGGTAGAAGTTCTAGGTTGAGGATGGAAGATTACCTTCTTTAAGTGGATGAGAGTTTATTTCTGTCTTTGGTTATCTGGAGTTCTTATTGATCAAGCTGGTGGCGCAGTGTTGTTTGAAGATCTTCAGTTGGATTACTATGCAAATAGTAAGTCCAGTGGCGGAGCATATCTAGAACCATGTTGATTGGTGTCTATGATATGTGAAGGATGTCCTAACTGATGTTAGAACATTTTATGGGTTGGTTATCCTTGGACAAGGATGCTACGTTCTGAGTGTATAACTTGACACTCACATCTTGTCTAAGAAGTATTTATCTTGTCATACGGGAGAATGATGGGTAATGGATTGTCTTGGAAGTCTGATGTGAATGAGACATGCTATAAGTGGATCAATTTTGTGCTTGTAGAGAAAATGAGCTGAAGATTTCTGGAGCATGTGTTTGATGTCCTTCAAGTGTGAAGAATATTTGGGCGAGCTAGAAAACTAAGGGGCTCTGTTGTAGCGTGTGATTTTTGTCGGTGAAGCGACCACCTTACCGCATTGGTTGGAATTGGGTGCTACTTTTTGATTTCTTATTTATTCTATGAAGCTAGAAAGGAAAGGGAAGCTATCTAAAACTAACCTTGCACGCAAATGTTTTCTTTAACAAATGCTAAGAGATTGGGGGGTCGGGGTCAGGTTATACAATGGGAAGTTGTTAATAACCCAATGTATATACGGTTATCCATAGATCTTCTTTGGCAGGTTTAAATACTTTCTGGTGTTAATCTGTTATGAGTTGGGAAAGTTTCACCTTTGGGAGTGTTGAGAGAGTGTTTTTGTTGTTTTCGGGTTTTCTGTTGTTTTTGGTAAAGGTACTGGACCTAAGGTTTTTGATTTGTGTGCTCGCTAAGATTTTGCAATCTTATGCCTACGTATTCCAGTTAAAGAAGACAGGGAAATCAGAGCAATTTTAGTTCCTCCTATTTATATGGGAGGAAAGATGTTTGGTGTCTTGTTCAAAGCCTAAGATTGAAGCTAGATGATTATTTGTGTCTTGTTCAAAGCCCAAGATTGAAGCTGAAGTGGTATTTGAGAGAGAATTTGTCATCTCTAAAGGGAGGTATCTCGCCTGTTTATCACAGTTGTTGGGTAACTGATTATAAAGGAGAATTACTTTAACTGGACTGTATGGAATCCAGTAATGCCATAATTTCCTTTATAAGGGAAATGTCCTGAAGGAGGAAACTTTAACTCAGTGTAGAGCAATGCCATTTTTCCTTAGGAATCTTCCATGCTAAGAGAAGGACATTGACTTAGATGTAAATAATCCAGATGCTTTCCACTTACAGTAATTAGATGAAAGAGGAAGTTTACAAGGATAAAAGAAGGACCACAACTTAGATTTTTGAATCAACAAGTGTGCCACTTACATCGGTTATCTAGAATTAGGGTTTGTTTGATTATTTGTTTTGATGTGTGATGTACAGAGAAATGTCTTCCAACAGAGAGGGCTTTGATTTCCTCTGAGGGGATGTTGATTTTTGTGTGCCTTGATCAAAGCCCAAGGTTGAAGCTAAAAGGTTGACTCTACTAGGGAGTTTTATATCTGTCTTGTATAAAGCCCAATATTGAGGCTGAAAAGAAGATTGACTCAGCTGGAGAGTATGATCTATCTTGTACAAAGCCCAAAATTGAGGTTGAAAAGGATTGAACTCTTCTAGGGAGTATTTTGTCTGTCTTGTACAAATCCCAAGATAGAGGCTAAAATGAAATTGACTCCACTGGGGAGGTTTTATCTGTCTTGTACAAAGCCCAAGATTGAGGCTAAATCTGTTGAGGAAAGATCATTATACAAAGTCTAAGAGGAGGCTGGCTGGGGAAATTCTTATATAAAGCCTAAGAGGAGGCTGGCTTCTACCGAGGATTATTGAGATCCAGAGACAGGTCCAAATTGGGGAATCTACTCTTGCTGAGGATTGAAGAAGAGTTGAAATATCAGATGCCCTAAGGTTCTGATTCTGTCAAGGTTTTACTGATGGTAAAGGTTTAAAAATTGAGTATGAAAACCTGTAGAGGTTTTAACTCTGCGGGAGATTGGTGAAGTGATTAGGGTTTTTCCTGTGCTTTTAGGAAACTTGAGGGTTTCTTTGAGATCCAAGAGGAGATGAGACTTTCCAAGTCTACTGGTGTGAAGAGGTTGACTCTTAGCTGGAGGTTAATCTTTGTATGATGCCCAAGAGGAGGCTGATGTTTTAAGGGATGAGAATCAACCCTAAATTGGTCTGATGTTTTGGAATTCTGACTCTCTGGAGGATTGAACTAGTAGAGATGACTAAGTTCTGTCCTATACCTATAGGAGGTCTTTGGTTCCTTATACTAAGCTCAAGAAGAGGCTGAGAACTTCTAAGAAGTCTGAGGGTCCTTGTACAAAGCCCAAGGGGAGGCTGGAGATGCTTTCATGAAGCCTGTGGGTCCAAACTCAAGAAAAGTTCAAAAAAGGTTTCACCAGGAATTATTCCTTTCTTTCAGAACAGTTCTAGGATTTGAAGAAATTCAGAAGAGGTTTCACCAGGTATTAATCCTCTTTGGGAAAGTGAATTTCTTGTACACATATTTCTAAGTTATGACAGTCTTGAGTAAAGTTTCACCGGGAATAATTCCTTTCTCTGTTCCATATTGTATAAGCCCAAGAGGAGGCAAGACTGTATCTGGAATTTCCTATGGGGAACTAGTTTTGACTGTGTTAAAAGAGTAACCAATGGCTTGATCTAAAACTAGACCTTATTGCTGGGGAAAACTCTAAGCACAAATGTACAAGCATATATATATATATATATATATATATATATATATATATATATATATAGATGAATCAGTATGTGTAGAAGAAAATAGTAGAACTTACACTTGTGCAAGCTCCAGCATTGTAACCACAGCTGTATGGTTAGTTATTCAAGAAACTGAAGAAAGTTTTGATAATAACTTTGAAATTGAATCTAAATCATAAAGAAAGTTGTTTTAAAGGAAGTTTGGGGCTTATTCTTAAAGAGAGGCCCAAATGAATTCTTTTGAAAAGGCGATAATCGCGTCGCAGTTTTGAAAAAACCACAGAGGGACTTATACAATGACTGAGGCCCAAATTATTGTATTTACAAAAAGGATGGGTCTTAAACTCTATTTGAGGCCCAAGAGTTTATTTTTATACAAGAGATGGGGCTTACAACTCAAGGAGATGCCTAGATGGAAATCAACGATCGCACCGCTATTTTGAAAATTGTTCGGGGACTTATACAAATGATTGAGGCAAAACATATTTATGTACAAATGGGGTTGGGTCTAACACTCTATTAGAGGCCAAAAGTGTTTTAAAATGAAGAAAATGGGGCTTACAACACAAGGGGAGGCCCAGATGATTTTTGTTTTGAAAACGGCGATTGCGCTGAGATTTTTTTAAAACGTATCGGGACTTATACAATGATTGAGGCCCAAAAATGTATATGTGACAAGGGATGGGTCTTACACTCTATTAGAGGCCCAAAGTTTTTTTGAAAAATGTTTGTGAGAGTGAAAATAATAAAAAAACCCTAATTTGTTTTAAAAAGCATTTTTATTTGAATAAAAATTTATTAAAATGATCAAAATTATCAAACATGTGTGAAAAAAAGTTGTGATCTTGGACTAATGTTTGAAAAATCATGTTTTGCCCATAGAATAATTTGAGAATCATTTGAATTTGAAAAATCAAGAGAAAGAAATATTTTAAATGTTTAAAAACAAATAAAAATAAATTCTTTACAAAAATATTAAATATATAAAATAAATAATATTTTTGTGAAATTTTTGTAGAATAAAATATTTTAACATTTTTGTGAATTTTGAAAAAAAGAATCAATTCAAAAAAAATAAAATTCAGAGAGAAATTAATTTTTAGATTAATTAATAAAACATGAAAATTTCAAATATTTTGAAAATTCAAAAAAAAGGGTGCCAAGAACACTTGTTCTTGCCCGCGTGTGCCCTGTTTCCCCAGATTTGCAAAATCCTTCATAACTCTCTGATTACTCAATGAAAACAACTTTTGTAAATATGAAACTTGTTTGTTTTTTATCAAGGATTACAACCATATAAATTAATTTCATTTATATTAAATATGGAGTGAGAAATTAGAAGATGAACTCAAGAACCCTAATTTTTGCAAGAACATCATGAAATCTTATACACGATTCATACATAGCAATTGATTGAGGGGAAACACTCCACATAAGTTCAGAAACATGTTTGTAACTTGAAAACACATTTATGATGCATGGATTATAGAGTTTGAAGGCTTCAGGCTTACCTCTTACAGCTAGTGATCGAGCTTGATGATGGAGATGTTACAGATGTGTTGTAAGGATTGGACAACTTCACTATACCCTATAGAGTGTGTTGAGATGTCTGGCCTTGATTGGAGATGCTTGGATCACCTTATGGTACCTCAACTGCAACCTTGCCAAAAAGCTTGAGCAAATGAATGGTGACTTTGTGATTCTGATGTTCCAGATGTGTTTTGAGGTTATGGATCACTTATATATGATGTATGTGGGGTGTTGGCATGATTGGTTTTGATGGATTTGCTCTCAATTTGAAAATTCGATAGTGACTTCAATAAGAAGCAAAATCTGGTTTTTGGAATGTGATTTGGAGGAAAACATGAATTCAGAGGTTTTGGGGTGGTTTAATCAGTCACACATGACCTCTATTTATAGTAGAGGAAGTTTGTTTTGGGAGCAATAGTGTTTGGAGGCTAATCATGGCAGTAGTTTGTAGCCATTGACTTGGATAATTCAAAAGTGCCAAGTCAACTCTCTTATCTTGACTCCATTAATCTTTGCAGGTTTGAATGCTCAGAGTTTTGGACTGCAATCTTGACTGATTTGGAGTGTTGTGGTTTGGTTCATAACACCTCAATGCATTGCATTGATGTTACCTTGCCAAATTTGAATTCCAAGTTTCATGTCATGATGATTTTCACATGCCAAGTTGAATTCCTTACCTCTTTGATCATTAACCAAGTGAGTCATCAGATCCTTTGTGTTTTTGGAAGATGACAAAGTTGGCAAAGTGACAAGAATTGAAGGGTAAAATCGTGTGGCACAAGTTTGGTTTCCATGCTGTCTAGAAAAATCAGGTTTTCATGCCATGATCCAAGCAACTTAATATCATAACTTAAGATCATAACTTTAAAATCATAACTTAAGATCATAACTTCGAAGGATCATAACTTAAGAACATAACTTCCAAGGATCATAACTTAAGATCCAAGCAACCATTTTGAATGATCCAAAGCTGGATTTATAGATATCATAACATACTTTAGAAGTTTCAACTACACCTCATTCCAATTCCTCAAGGATTTTAAGTTATGGAGTGATCAAAATGGCTGAAAACACAAAAGTGACATTTTTCCAACACTTAGTAAAATTTTCACTAAGTCAGGATCTGCCTTATTTTTTCCCAAAAGTAGAGGCAGTTTTCAATGTAATTCAAGTTGGATCAAAACCAAAGGTTGACATCATGATAAAATAGGATATATCAGCTTTCCAAAATGTCCAAGAACTCCATCAAATTCCATCTGAGCTAGGAGTTATGACAGCTGTAATGTGCCTTGATACAAACTGCTTGGCAAGACAAATTTGTGTACAAAGGCTCGATTTGAACAATTTGTGCAAATGACTGTCATACCCCAAATTTTGACCACTAAGATTTCCCATCATTGTGCACATCATCATCACAATATGGATGGACCATCATACCTCATTCGTCTCCTAAAAGATGGTCGAGTATCCACTGCAATCAAACTTAGGGTTTCAAGCCCTCTCAGAGCTCTTAGACAGAGGATCAATCAAGGAATGACATGATATTCAACTTTTCTAACCTCTCAAACATCTATAATGGATCAAGAGGACACCCACATCAATAATCAAGCACAAGGCTGCAGCATTCCAGGTGGAATAAGCCTCAAGATCGCCAGTGTCACCAAATTAGGTTTTGGTCGACCAGGGCCTCTAGATGGAATTTTTTCCTCTAGGCATGAGCCAATGCTTCAAATCATAACCCAAAATACTCTAAGGGACCTCATAAACCCCATAATCAAGTCAATTTAGCCTCAGGGGATGCGTTCATAAAAAATCAGGAATTAGAGTTTCTTGACCTAATTCACCCCTAAGTTGACTTTTGGGACAAAACATGAGCAAAGACCTCAAGACATGATTTTAGGGTCCCTAATGCACTACATTGATCCATTTGCTACAATGGATTAATCAAAGAAGCTTGATTCACAAGTTTCAAGTTCATCAGAACCACAATTAGGGTTTCGCAGAAAAAAAGTCAACCGTGCTTTGACTTTTGACCAAGACATGCTCCCAAACCTTGGAATATGATTCAATACACCCAATAACACCTATGAAATCAATCCATCAAGTTTGATTTAGGTCAAGGACTTGATTTCATAGAGGATCGCACAGTTTGGAATTCATTTGATAAAAAGTCAACTATGCCCAAAAGTCAAAGTTTGACTTTTTGATTTTTTGATCAATTATGGTTCCCTAACCCTAAAATGATGTTAATGTGTGATTGGAATCATCATTCATCAAGAAAAAAAAAGTGGGATAACTTGTAAAAGGGGTAACCATAAAAAACTTAGAAATTTTCTAAGTTATGGAACAAAGTGGCTAGGGTACCATCTTCCAAGGATCATAACTTGTGATCCAAGCAACCATTTTGGCTGATCCAAAGATGGATTTGTAGCTCTCATGGCATACTTTAAAAGTGTCAACTACACCTCATTCCAATTCATCGTGGATTTTAAGTTATGGTTGGATCAAAATGGCTGAAAACATGAAATTTCACTTTTTCCAACACTTAGTGAAATTTTCACTAAGTCAGAATCTGTTTCACCTTTTTCAAAATGTAAGGGCATTTTTCACTTAGATCCAAAAAGTGTCAAGACAAACTATGATCACACATGTGTTGTATCATATGAGGGCTTTCCAAAATGTCCAAGAACTCCATCAAATCTCATCTGAGCTAAGAGTTATGACAGTGGCAATATGCCTTGCTGCAACTGTCATAACAAGGCAGATTTGTGCATTTTGCTCGGTTTGAGCAATTTGTGCAAATGACAATTAAGTTTATCCATCTGAACACCTCAGGGAGGGACCAAGAAGGGAAAAACACTGATCCATAATAGCTCCTAAGTTTTTGAGTTAGAGAGTAATTCCATCACAACTCATGATCCAAACACATCCAATATGTCAAATCTAAGCTGTCCAAACTCTCACAAGTGGCCTGTAACACCAAAACCTCAAAGTCCCTTCTCAAAACCTCAAAATAGGACTTTTTTGCACTTTTCAAGCCATGTCTTGATTCATTCACTTTCAAAACCAGATAAAGCCTCAAACACACTCCAAATATCATCCTTGAACTGTCCCAAATGGTTCCCCACATCTGGAACACCATTTGAGAGAGTTGCTACTTTGGTCACTTTTGTCCCTTTTGCAAGAAAGGGCCAGTTTCCATTCCTAAGGTTTCCAGTTGTTTCCAATCATCCTAAAAGCTTCCAAGGGATCATTTGAGGGTGTCCAAAGCATCAAATTGTTTCTGGAACAAAGCACTTGACATATTGCCCAAAAAGCTCCTAAGGAGGTAAGCATCACAACTAGAACTATTAGAAATATGCATTGCTTTAAAGTCCACTGATCATACACATCCAATACATGTTATATATGTTGTGTTTGGACCAATTCATCATGTGATTCATGCCTGTACCATGAGGTAGCACAGAAAATGCAAATGGAGGCCTATTTCAAAACCAATATCGGGTTTTAAAATGGGGACCTCATCTGAAAAAACCACCACCACCATTGGATTCCTTGGAAGCTTTTAGAATTCTAGGCAGGATATACCTAAATTTTGTCCCAATCCATGGAGAAATGAGAAAGTTACAAGCTTCATGTTTTTGGCCAAAACCTTGCCTTGCCTTGCCTTGCCTTGGCCAGGCCAAAAACAAGGCAAGCCTTGTATATTTGTGGGTGGGCTTTGATACACGGATGTATCACCACCCCAGTGGTAGGATGTGCGCACTGCACACAAGAGGTCTGGGGTTCGAATCCCCCTCGCCCCAGACCCCTTTTTAATGTTTTTTCCATTTTTCTATTATTTTTCTTATTATTTTTAATGATTTGAAAAATTAATAACTCCCTCAATTTTAATTATTTTTTATTCGTTCTTTTTGAAAAAAATCACAAAAATGTTGAAATATTTGATTCCTCAAAAAAATCAAATTTGTATTATTTATTTAATATAGTTGGTATTTTTATGAATAAAATAATTTTTAATTGTTTTTAAACATTTTAAAAGTGAATATTCATCTTGAAAAATCAAAACCAAATGAGTTTTAATTCATCTTGTGATTAAAACATCATTTTTCAAACCTTAACCAAAAATCACAAGTTGTTTATTCAAGGTTATTTGGTGTTTTATCATTTTTTATTGATTTTCTTTATGAATTCACTTTTAAAAATGATGAAATCAGGGTTTTGGTCGATTCCACCCTCATCAATCATTTTCAAACACTCATGGGCCTCTATTAGAGTGTAAGACCCATCCCCTTTGTAAATACAACACTTTTTGGGCCTCAGTCATCGTATAAGTCCCACTGTATTTTCAAAAACGACGGCGCGGTCGTCGCCTTTTTAACAAAACAAATTGGGCCTCTCCTCGAGCTATAAGTCATATTCCTTTTCAAAAACAAAAACATTTTGGGCCTCTAATAGAGTGTAAGACCCAACCCTTTTTTTTGAAACCAAAATGGTTTGGGCCTCAGATGTTGTATAAGACCCATTGTGTTTTCAAAAACCTCGGCGCGATCGCCGTTTTCGAACAAATAACCCTGGGCTTCTCCTTGAGCTGTAAGTCCCATCCCTTGTACAAAAATAAATCTTTGGGCCTCTAATAGAGTGTAAGACACATCCCCTTGTAAATAAAAACTTTTTGGGGCTCACATATTGTATAAGTCCCCCTGTACAGTTTCAAAACAACGGTGCAATCATCGTTAAAACTTGGGCCTCTCCTTGAGCTGTAAGCCCCAACAATCTTTTCAAAGCACTTTATCCTTTGATTTTGAATCCAAATATATAATTGTTATCAAAACTTTCTTCTTTGTTGAACAACTAACAAAACAGCGTGGAAGCTCTACAACGGGTGAGTGTTTATCCGCTTTCATTTACCGCTTTCATATGTATATAACTGTATTGTGGGGCTGCTTCACTGTAAGTCTTCTTTCAAATCCTTTTATATACTTGTCACATATCCACTGTGTAATACTAGTATTGTTATTTAGAGTTTTCCCCGGCAACTACGTCTAGAACTAGGTAAAGCCTGTTGGTCACACTCGAATACAAACAGAACTAGATCCCCCGTAGGATTCCAGATACAGTATTCCCTCCTCTTGGGGTTAAACAATATGGAACAAAGAGAAAGGCAGTATTTTCGGTGAACCTTTTCTCAGACTGTCACCCTTAGAAATTGTCAAAGAAACTCTAACTCCCCAGAGATGATCTTTTCTCCGTGAATGGCTTCTCTTGAGTTTCTTCCAAATTCTCGAACTTTCCTGGAATGATCTCTTCTCTGTGAATTGCATTTCTTGAACTTCTCCTGGTTTGGGGATCCACAGGCTTCCTAAAAGCATCCCTGCCTTCTCTTGGGCATTGTACAAGGACCCTTCGGCTTCTTAGAAGTTCTTATGTCTTCTCTTGGGATTAATACAAGGACACTGACGACCTCTTAAAGGTATAAGAAAGAACTTAGTCATCCTTTGCTAGAGCAGTCTTTCCAGCGTCAAAACTCCGGCCGTTGTAGGGTTGATACTCATCCCTTAATGCCCACGGCTCCTCTTGGGCATTGTACAAAAGATAAAACTCTAGACTTGGACAGTCTAAACCTCTTGAGTCTCAAAGACATTCCCAAGTTCCTTTCAAACAATAGGAAAAAACACCAATCACTCTGGATCAACCTCCCGCAGAAACCCGGTCTCTCTCATGAGTGTTCCCCACACTTGGATACGCTTCAGGATCTCGATAATCCTCAACATTAAGTCAGCCTTCTCTTGGGCTTTGTACAAATGATTCTCCCTAGCGGAGCTAACCTTTTCAGACTCTCTTGTTGAGTCAACCACTTTTAGCCTCCGTCTTGGGCTTTGTACAAGACATATAAAAACACTCTCTTGTTGAGTATAAAAGACTCTCTTGTTAAGTTAATCTCTTTTTAGCCTCAATCTCGGGCTTTGTACGAGATAGAAAAACACTCTCTTATTAAGTATAAAAGACTCTCTTGTTGAGTCAATCCCTTTTTAGCCTCAATCTTGCGCTTTGTACGAGATAGAAGAAACACTCTCTTGTTGAGTATAAAAGACTCTCTTGTTGAGTCAATCTCTTTTAGCCTCAATCTCGGGCTTTGTACGAGATAGAAAAAACACTCTCTTGTTAAGTATAAAAGACTCTCTTGTTGAGTCAATCTCTTTGTAGCCTCAATCTCGGGCTTTGTACGAGATAGAAAAACACTCTCTTGTTGAGTATAAAAGACTCTCTTGTTGAGTCAATCCCTTTCTAGCCTCAATCTCGGGATTTGTACGAGATAGAAAAAACACTCTCTTGTTGAGTATAAAAGACTCTCTTGTTGAGTCAATCTCCTTTTAGCCTCAATCTCGGGCTCTTTACGAGATAGCATATCACTCTCTTGTTGAGTATAAAAGACTCTCTTGTTGAGTCAATCACCTTTAGCCTTCGTCTTGGGCTTCTTACAAGACATATAAAACACTCTCTTGTTGAGTATAAAAGACTCACTTGTTGAGTCAATCTCCTTTTATCCTCACCCTCGGGCTTCGTACGAGATAGAAAATCACTCTCTTGTTGAGTATAAAAGACTCTCTTGTTGAGTCAATCAACCTTCAGACTCTCTTGTTGAGTCAATCACCTGTTTAAGACTCTCTTGTTGAGTCAACTCTTTTAGCCTCTGTCTTGGGCTTTGTACAAGACACATACAAGTGCTCTCTTGTTGAGTCAAACTCAATTCATCCTCCATCTTGGGCTTTGTACAAGACAGAAAGAACATTTTCCCCAGAAAATTAAAGTACCTCCATACATCAATCAAGAAGCATCATACCTACCACCTTACCAGAAACCTAACAAATAGTCCAGACACTGTTTTTAAAGCAAATAACCTAAGACAAACCCCCCTTTTGATAGCATCTGTAAACCAATAGTTTTGACTGTTTAACCTCAGTATGCAAGCAGGGTTAATTGGAGACATCTATATCCCTTCCTTAATCAGCTTCACAGGATAAAAAATGAATCGAACTGTAGTACCAAAGCGATAGTGATTCGAAACCACAAAAATCACGCTACAATGACAAACAAGTTTATCCATCTGCACACCTCAGGGGGAGACCAAGGAGGGACAAACACTGATCCATAAGCCTCCCAAGTCTTTGGAACTACATATAGGTTTGGCACCCCTAAAAGCTAAAGATGCCTCAAGACTCCAATTTATTTTGGAGCATTCAATGGATGCTTAGAGGTGGCATGTATCAGAGCAAAAATGAACATTTCAGTCAAGCCTTATCCCTGAACCAAAGAGCCATAGGCCTATGCTCTAACCTCTAGTCAATGGCTAGAGGACACTTAAGATTCCAAAGTGATCCAATTGGCCAAAGACCTGCTGCAGTTGCCATTCACTATTGCTTGCAAAACAAACTTTCTCTACTATAAATAAATCTCATTTGTGCTCAGTTTAAGTACACCAAAGCACTACAACACTTACTTTCCTCAAAATCCCTTTCTCTAGACCAAAATGCCTTCTTTTGCAAGGTAACCTTGAGTTTTTGAGTTAGAGAGCATTTCCATCATAGCTCATGATCCAAAAACATCTAATATGTCATATATAAGCTGTCCAAACTATCATAAGTGACCTGTAACACAAAAATCACAAAGTCCCCTCTCAAAACCTCAAAATTGGACTTTTTTGCATTTTTCAAGCCATGTCTTGATTCAGTCATTTTCAAAACCAGATAAGACATCAAACACACTCCAAATATCATCCTTGAACTGTCCCAAATGGTTCCCCACATCTGGAACACCATTTGAGAGAGTTGTACTATTGGTCACTTTTGCCCCTTTTGCAAGAAAGAGCTCAAACTTGTTCCTGAGGATTCGAGCTGGTTCCAACCATTCTAATAGCTTCTAAGGGATCATTTGAGGGTGTCCAAAGCATCAAATTGTTTCTGGAACAAAGCGCTTGCCAGATAGCCCAAAAAGCTCCTAAAGAGGTAAGCATCACAACTTGAACTCTTTAAAATATGCATTGCTTTGAAGTCCAATGATCATGCACATCTCATACATGTTATATATGTTATGTTTGAACCAATTCATCATATAATTCATGCCTGTAACAAGAGGTAGCATAGAAAATGCAATTATAGGCCTATTTCAAGAACACTATCGGGTTTTGAAATAGGAGCCTCATCTGCAAAAACCACCACCACCATTGGATTCCTTGTGAAATTCTTGGCAGGATAGACCTAAATTTTGTCCCAATCCATGGAGAAATGAGAAAGTTACAACCTTCACTTTTTTGGCCAAAACCTTGCCTTGGCCAGGCCAAAAACAAGGCATGCCTCATATATTCATGGGGTGGTTTTGATACTCGGATGTATCACCACCCCAGTTGTAGAGGGCACACGCTGCACCCTAGAGGTCTGGGGTTCGAATCCCCCTCGCCCCAGATCCTCTTTTTACCATTTTTTTTCCATTTTGTATATATTTTGTTATTTTTTTTAATGATTTGGAAAATTAATAACTCTTTCAATTTTAATTATTTTTCATTGGTTCTTTTTGCAAAAAATCACAAAAATGTTGAAATATTTTATTCCACAAAAAAAATCATATTTATATTATTTATTTAATATAGTTGGTATTTTTGTAAATAAATTCATTTTTATTATTTTTAAACCTTTTAAAAACGAATATTCATCTTGAAAATCAAAATCAAATGAGCCCTAAATTATCCTGTGATTAAAACCTCATTTTTCAAACCTTAACCGAAAATCACAAGATGTTTATTTAGACTTATTTTGTATTTTTGTCATTTTATTCATTTTTGTTAAAAGGATTACTTTTAAAAGAAAATGAAATTAGGGTTTCTTTGATTTTCATCCTAACAAATCTTTTTCAAACACTCATGGGCATCTAATAGAGTGTAAGACCCAACCCCTTTTGAAAAACCAAAATAATTTGGGCCTCAGGCATTGTATAAGACCCACGGCATTTTAAAAAAAAACCTCGGCACGATCGCCGTTTTCAAACAAAACTTTTTGGGCCTCTCTTTGAGCTGTAAGCCCCATCACTTGTACAAAAATAATCTCTGGGCCTCTAATACAGTGTAAGACCCAATCCACTTTTAACCAAAACTATTTTGGGCCTCAGATATTGTATAAGTCCCTCTGCGTTAAAAAAGAAAAATCTCGACGCGATCGCCAGTTCAAAATCAAATCACCTGGGCCTACCCTCGTGTTGTAAGTCCCATTTCTTTTTTTTTAAATAATCTTTGGGCCTCTAATTAAGTGTAAGACCCAACCTCCTTTTGTAAACAAACAATTTTGGGCCTCATTGTATTGTATAAGTCCCGATATTTTCAAAAGTTCGGCGCGACCGTCGCCTTTTTAACAAAATCAACTGGGCCTACCCTCGTGTTGTAAGTCCTATTTCTTTTCTTTAAAAATATTGTGGGCCTCTTGAGAGAGTGTAAGACCCACCCCTTTATACAGAAAACCTTTCTTTGGGCCTCAGTCAATTGTATAAGTCCATGTACAAATTCAAAACAACAGTACAATCACTGTTAAAATTTTGGCCTCTCCCTGAGCTGTAAGCCCCGATCTCTGTTCAAAATACTTCCTCCTTTGATTTTGAATCCAAATGTATAGTTGCTATCAAAACTTTCTTTAATTTCTTTGTTGAACAACTAACAAAACAACATGGAAGCTCTACAACGGGTAAGTGTTTATCCGCTTTCTTTTATATGCTTTCATATACATAACTGAATTATGGGAAGCTGCACATGGTTAGTCTTCTTTCATACTCTTTTAAATACTCGTCATATATCAACTGTATATATACTAGTATAGTTATTTAGAGTTTTCCCCAGAAACTACGTCTAGAACTAGGTAAAGCCCTGTTGGTCGCTCTTAAATACAAACAAAACTAGATCCCTGTAGGATTTCCAGATACAGTCTTCCCTTCTCTTGGGGTTAAACAATATGGAACAAAGAGAAAGGCAGTATTCTCGGTGAACCTTTTCTCAGACTGTCACCCCTAGAAATTGTCAAAGAAATTCTACTCCCCAGAGTTGATCTATTCTCCGTGAATAGCATCTCTTGAGTTTCTTCCAAACCCTGAAACTTTCTTGGAATGACCTCTTCTCTATGAATTGCATTTCTTGAACTTCTCTTGGTTTGGGGACCCACATGCTTCCTAAAAGCATCCCCGCCTCCTCTTGTGCTTTGTATAAGGACCCTTTGGCTTCTTAGAAGTTCTCATTCCTTCTCTTGGGCTTAATACAAGGACTCTAACGACCTCTTAAAGGTATAAGACATAACTTAGTCATCCTTTGCTAGAGCAGTCTTTCCAGTGTCAAAACTCAGGCCACTTTAGGGTTGATTCTCATCCCTTAAGGCCCTTGCCCTCTTTTGGGCATCCTACAGAAGATAAAACTTTTCAACACCAGTAGACTTGGAAAGTCTAAACCCCCTTTGAGTCTCAAAGACATTCTCAAGTTCCTTTCAAACATAGGAAAAAACACCGATCACTCTGGATCAATCTCCAGCAGAAACCCGGTCTCTCTCATGAGAGTTCCCCACCCTTGGGCCTGCCTATGGATCTAATCCTCAGCAGTAAGATTGGCTCCTCTTAGGCTTTTAATAATGATCTTTCCTCAACACAGTCAGCCTCCTCTTGGGCTTTGTACAATAATTCTCCCCCTAGAGGAGCTAACCTTTTCAGACTCTCTTGTTGAGTCCATCACTTTTCAAGACTCTCTTGTTGGGTCAATCTCCTTTTAGCCTTAATCTCGGGCTTCGTACGAGACATCAAATCACTCTCTTGTTGAGTATAAAAGACTCTCTTGTTGAGTAAATCAACTTTCAGACTCTCTTGTTGGGTCAATCACCTTTGCAGGACTCTCTTGTTGAGTCAACTCTTTTAGCCTCCGTCTTGGGCTTTGTACAAGACATATAAAAGCACTTTCTTGTTGAGTCAAACTCAGTTTAGCCTCAATCTTGGGCTTTGTACAAGACACATAAAAATATCCTCACCAAAGTCAGTGAAATTTCTCCTTTTAGCCTCAATCTTGGGCTTTGTACAAGACACATACAAACTTCCCCGGCGGAGTCAAAATCCCCATTTAGCCTCAATCTTGGGCTTTGTACAAGACAGATAAAACACTTTCCCCCGAAAAAGTAAAACTTCTAGCCTCCTCTTAGGCTTTGTATAATGATATCCCCAAAGAGTCAGTCTCTTTTTTGCCTCAATCTTGGGCTTTGTATGAGACACATAAGCACTCTCTTGTTGAGTCAATCATTTCCAGCCTCCTCTTAGGCTTTGTATAAGGACTTCCCTAGTGGATTCAATCAACCTTTTAGCATCAAACTTGCGCTTTGATCAAAGCACACAAACATCAACAGTTCCTCTTTAGAGATGACAAGTTCTCTCTCAGTCAAACCTTTTAGCTTCAATCTTGGGCTTTGAACAAGACACAAATACTCAACCTTTTAGCTTCAATCTTGGGCTTTGAACAAGACACCAAAACATCATCTTTCCTCCCATAGAATAGGAGGAACTACTATTGCTCTGATTTCCCTGTTTCGTTAAACGGGAATATGTAGGCATAAGATTGCGAAATCTTAGCGAGCATACTAATCAAAAACTCTAGTTCCAGTACCTTCATACATCAATAAAAAAAATTAGATATAGTATCTTCCCAAAAGCCTCATGAAGCGTCAAGACACTCTATTCTTAAGCCAAATAACCTAAGAGAGACCCACTATTTTGATAGCATCTGTAAACCAACAGTCACCTGTTTAAACTCAGTATGCAAAGAGGGTTAATTGGAGACATCTATTTTCCTTCCTTAATCAACTTCATAGGATAAAAAATGAATCGAACTGTAGTACCCCAAAGCGATAGTGATTCGAAACCACAAAAACCGCGCTATAGAAGAATGGTGACCACAGTGGGAGCTTCTTCTCCCATCTCTTAGGTAGAATCCCTTAAGTTTAGAATGTACCACAGTGAATGGCGAAAGAAGGTCAATGATTTTGGGAACCTTGTTAGAACCCGTTCTACAGGTACTAAAAAAACCCCTAATACATACCTTTGGGATGGGTAGATCCGTGGCTTCATGCTCGTGATAATAAACCCTTAAACCCATGTTTGTAAATATTTGTGTTTGTGTATACATGCACTCATGCATTCATCAAAAAATTTCAAAATTTTTCAAAAGAACTTGAAAGCTCCTGAGGTTTGACTAAATTTTGGTTAAAACTTAATGAAGAATGTTGTAGAAAAAGATGTCGAAGACAATGTCCTGACATTCTGACTTGAAAAATATAGCAGGTTCTAAATCTGGTGCAACAATCAAGGAATGATTCTAGTAGTGGATCAAGGGGTCAACAAACAAAAGATTGAAGCCCAAGGCAGCAGAAGCTTATAAAAGGAGATCAAGACCTAGGACTGAATAACTGAACCTATGGTATCACTTTTGTAAAGTAGAAAATAGAGTTTAGGGTTTTGAGGGTCGTAGGCTTTCTTGTAAGTCTCCCTCTGTATCGATTTGATGTAGTGTGGTAGACATAGGTACTTGTGTAGAATCAGAAACCCGTAGGTAATGAATCTGATATTGATCTTAGATAAAGCTTTGAAGCAAATCCAAGTTAATTTATTAGTCAAGAATGTTTGACTGAACTTTGTATTGGAAGGAGTGTCTTTCTATAGGGATGTGACTTAGGGGTTTCTCTTATGAATTAGATGTGACTTCTAATGATAAAGTCTTCATTGGGGAGTGATAGGTTAGCATGGGTGTTTTCTGTAAACCTGAGTTTGTTTACATAAGACTATACTACTGATAGTGAACTCTTCTTCCTGGATTGGTATCCCCCAGATCTAGGTGAGTTGCACCGAACTGGGTCATCATATTCTGTGTTGTTTATCATTCTGCAATTTACAGTTCAGTCTTAATTAACATGTTGGATCACATGTCGTAACATCTGTGTTGCTCCAGTTCTGATATTCAATGTATCAGTCTGCTGTTCTGTTCTTGTTTAAATTTTTATGTAGAACAATGTCTTGACTTGTGTTAGGACATCTGATGTCTGCTATGTCAGAATATCCATTGGTATCAGAGCAGGCATTCTTCCTGTTTCTGGATGAGATCATTGGGAGATACTTTATGGCATTTAAACAAGGAGGAGTTTTGAAGATCAGATCAATAAACTCAGAGATACACAAGGGTATTAATGGATGAGATGGATGTTCTGGATCGAAGGTAACAACCCGGTGGTTGTTCATGTTACTGAGGAGGTTCTATAACAACTGCAGGAGAAGTAGTTAGTTCTCTTGTTGGGGTGTCTTATCAGATGTTCTGACATCTTATTAGGGCAAGCAGAATTTGTTCCTTGGTAGTTCCACTGCATATGTTTCTGATGGAAGAGCTCTGGAATTATGGGATTCTGGATTTGTTTGGTGAAGACAGATGGTGGAAGATCTCAATCGTCGGCCTCTATATTTGAAGATATCTGCATCTTTTTATTCCAAAGTCGGGAGCGATGGAATGAAGGGAGTTGTTGGAAGATGTCTGTTATGGTGACTTGGTACTTGGAAGCTTGGTTTCATGGTGTAGTTTGAAGTCAGTTGAAGTGGAGAGGAGTTGAGTTTAGGTTTATCAAGTTCTCGCTCTAGGAGTTTGATGAATTATTGATTGGCTAGGTTGTCAAAGATACTTGAGAATTCTCTCAAGTCCACTCATAAAGGCATCTCAGTCGTGAATCTGGAGTCTTCTAGTAATTCTTCTGACTAGAAGGTGTTTTTGTGAAATACAAACCTGAAGAAAGTGGAGGTGATTTATTTTCACCATCCAAAAACATCAAGGAAGGATTCATCCCTCTTAATCCTAAGGGTGAATCCATTCTAAATTGAGATTTCAGAATTGTTGAGGTAAATAGGGTTCATTCAGAGAGAATCCTAGTTACTTGAGTCAAGGGTGGTAGCCTTGGTATCTCAACACTTTGTTGTCAATGAAGATACTTGCAAAAGATTGAATACTTGATAAGTGTTCGTGAAGTGATCTGGTGGAATGTGGCTTCAATAGTGAAACAGGATTATTAAACAAGGATTTAAGATCAATTGCAATTTGTGTTACTCACAAGTATTTAATTGATTATCCTTGTATATGAAGATCAAGATTTCTGATGTTCAACACGATGTTGGAACATCTCTTCATCTGGTTTGTGCAGAATCAGTGGAGGGGTAGTGCATAAACTTTTGGTTCTAATTCTCTTAGGTGTTGACCTAAGAAACTGCTTCAGTGTGGTGTAGCAGAAGCATCTGATCTCTGGAGAGTTTCCTAGCAAGAAAGTGGTCTAGACAATGGTGATGTAGAAGATGAAGAAGAAGACATCATAATCTTGATGGATTGTTATTAGATCAGTTTATTTCTGATCTAAGAGTATTGGAGTGCAGTAGGTGTGTTCAAGTTGTTACTAGAAGCATCTGATGTTTATCTGGAAAGTGTCCTGGCAAGAGACTTGTCCAGAATGGAGTGCGGGTGATGGCACAACTTGGATTAGTTTATTTCTAATCTAGGTACTTAGGAGCATGGGATCTTGCTCATTATGAAGGTCAAGGTTAAGTGGCAGTTATCTCTGACTTTCTACAAACTGCTCTACTAAGGAAAGTGGCATTCTTTGGTATGGCTATGGTGTAGTCTAGACTACTCTTTCTTCTGATGATTCAGACGTGGCAGGTGTGAAGTATTTGAAGTTTCAAAGCAGTTATTCATCAAGGTGTGAGCATGAAGGGAATATCTGTGATAAGCAGGATGGAGGTTGTCTACTCAAACTTGGTTGTTGAATCAAGTCTATGAGAGCATGGAACTCTTGTTCTGTGAAAGAGAGGAGGTTCTTCTAAGTGGGGGATGGAGGAGCTGAATTCAGCAGCTGGATGTCGTATCAGAATCTCAGCTGGTGATGTTGCACATCAGCTTAAGATAAGGTGATCTACAGGAGAATGGAAGTTATGGATGCTTCAAAAAGGTCTATCTCATGCAGTTTGTGGGAGTTGTGTATTGAGAAGATGTTACATGTCTAAAGGCTTGGTGGATCCAAGATGTCTTGCTATGGAGCAATTAGTTCGTGTAACGTGAAGATCAGATTTCATTTGTGGATCAGTGTATCTTGTGGGAGTTCTGAAGAAGAATGAGATCAGTCAAAAAGTGGCATTTGGTTAATCTTTAGTGTGCATTCAAGCAGGGTGCTTGGAACTAATTACTCTTGGGCAGAAGGGTAGTTGGTTGAAGACGTAAGGAGACTCTGGTTCATCTTGGAGCTTGTGGTAGAAGTTCTAGGTTGAGGATGGAAGATTACCATCTTTAAGTGGATGAGAGTTTATTTCTGTCTTTGGTTATCTGGAGTTCTTATTGATCAAGCTGGTGGCGCAGTGTTGTTTGAAGATCTTCAGTTGGATTACTATGCAAATAGTAAGTCCAGTGGCGGAGCATATCTAGAACCATGTTGATTGGTGTCTATGATATGTGAAGGATGTCCTAACTGATGTTAGAACATTTTATGGGTTGGTTATCCTTGGACAAGGATGCTACGTTCTGAGTGTATAACTTGACACTCACATCTTGTCTAAGAAGTATTTATCTTGTCATACGGGAGAATGATGGGTAATGGATTGTCTTGGAAGTCTGATGTGAATGAGACATGCTATAAGTGGATCAATTTTGTGCTTGTAGAGAAAATGAGCTGAAGATTTCTGGAGCATGTGTTTGATGTCCTTCAAGTGTGAAGAATATTTGGGCGAGCTAGAAAACTAAGGGGCTCTGTTGTAGCGTGCGATTTTTGTCGGTGAAGCGACCACCTTACCGCATTGGTTGGAATTGGGTGCTACTTTTTGATTTCTTATTTATTCTATGAAGCTAGAAAGGAAAGGGAAGCTATCTAAAACTAACCTTGCACGCAAATGTTTTCTTTAACAAATGCTAAGAGATTGGGGGGTCGGGGTCAGGTTATACAATGGGAAGTTGTTAATAACCCAATGTATATACGGTTATCCATAGATCTTCTTTGGCAGGTTTAAATACTTTCTGGTGTTAATCTGTTATGAGTTGGGAAAGTTTCACCTTTGGGAGTGTTGAGAGAGTGTTTTTGTTGTTTTCGGGTTTTCTGTTGTTTTTGGTAAAGGTACTAGACCTAAGGTTTTTGATTTGTGTGCTCGCTAAGATTTTGCAATCTTATGCCTACGTATTCCAGTTAAATAAGACAGGGAAATCAGAGCAATTTTAGTTCCTCCTATTTATATGGGAGGAAAGATGTTTGGTGTCTTGTTAAAAGCCTAAGATTGAAGCTAGATGATTATTTGTGTCTTGTTCAAAGCCCAAGATTGAAGCTGAAGTGGTATTTGAGAGAGAATTTGTCATCTCTAAAGGGAGGTATCTCGCCTGTTTATCACAGTTGTTGGGTAACTGATTATAAAGGAGAATTACTTTAACTGGACTGTATGGAATCCAGTAATGCCATAATTTCCTTTATAAGGGAAATGTCCTGAAGGAGGAAACTTTAACTCAGTGTAGAGCAATGCCATTTTTCCTTAGGAATCTTCCATGCTAAGAGAAGGACATTGACTTAGATGTAAATAATCCAGATGCTTTCCACTTACAGTAATTAGATGAAAGAGGAAGTTTACAAGGATAAAAGAAGGACCACAACTTGGATTTTTGAATCAACAAGTGTGCCACTTACATCGGTTATCTGGAATTAGGGTTTGTTTGATTATTTGTTTTGATGTGTGATGTACAGAGAAATGTCTTCCAACAGAGAGGGCTTTGATTTCCTCTGAGGGGATGTTGATTTTTGTGTGCCTTGATCAAAGCCCAAGGTTGAAGCTAAAAGGTTGACTCTACTAGGGAGTTTTATATCTGTCTTGTATAAAGCCCAATATTGAGGCTGAAAAGAAGATTGACTCAGCTGGAGAGTATGATCTATCTTGTACAAAGCCCAAAATTGAGGTTGAAAAGGATTGAACTCTTCTAGGGAGTATTTTATCTGTCTTGTACAAATCCCAAGATAGAGGCTAAAATGAAATTGACTCCACTGGGGAGGTTTTATCTGTCTTGTACAAAGCCCAAGATTGAGGCTAAATCTGTTGAGGAAAGATCATTATACAAAGTCTAAGAGGAGGCTGGCTGGGGAAATTCTTATATAAAGCCTAAAAGGAGGCTGGCTTCTACCGAGGATTATTGAGATCCAGAGACAGGTCCAAATTGGGGAATCTACTCTTGCTGAGGATTGAAGAAGAGTTGAAATATCAGATGCCCTAAGGTTCTGATTCTGTCAAGGTTTTACTGATGGTAAAGGTTTAAAAATTGAGTATGAAAACCTGTAGAGGTTTTAACTCTGCGGGAGATTGGTGAAGTGATTAGGGTTTTTCCTGTGCTTTTAGGAAACTTGAGGGTTTCTTTGAGATCCAAGAGGAGATGAGACTTTCCAAGTCTACTGGTGTGAAGAGGTTGACTCTTAGCTGGAGGTTAATCTTTGTATGATGCCCAAGAGGAGGCTGATGTTTTAAGGGATGAGAATCAACCCTAAATTGGTCTGATGTTTTGGAATTCTGACTCTCTGGAGGATTGAACTAGTAGAGATGACTAAGTTCTGTCCTATACCTATAGGAGGTCTTTGGTTCCTTATACTAAGCTCAAGAAGAGGCTGAGAACTTCTAAGAAGTCTGAGGGTCCTTGTACAAAGCCCAAGGGGAGGCTGGAGATGCTTTCATGAAGCCTGTGGGTCCAAACTCAAGAAAAGTTCAAAAAAGGTTTCACCAGGAATTATTCCTTTCTTTCAGAACAGTTCTAGGATTTGAAGAAATTCAGAAGAGGTTTCACCAGGTATTAATCCTCTTTGGGAAAGTGAATTTCTTGTACACATATTTCTAAGTTATGACAGTCTTGAGTAAAGTTTCACCGGGAATAATTCCTTTCTCTGTTCCATATTGTATAAGCCCAAGAGGAGGCAAGACTGTATCTGGAATTTCCTATGGGGAACTAGTTTTGACTGTGTTAAAAGAGTAACCAATGGCTTGATCTAAAACTAGACCTTATTGCTCGGGAAAACTCTAAGCACAAATGTACAAGCATATATATATATATATATATATATATATATATATATATATATATATATATATATAGATGAATCAGTATGTGTAGAAGAAAATAGTAGAACTTACACTTGTGCAAGCTCCAGCATTGTAACCACAGCTGTATGGTTAGTTATTCAAGAAACTGAAGAAAGTTTTGATAATAACTTTGAAATTGAATCTAAATCATAAAGAAAGTTGTTTTAAAGGAAGTTTGGGGCTTATTCTTAAAGAGAGGCCCAAATGAATTCTTTTGAAAAGGCGATAATCGCGTCGCAGTTTTGAAAAAACCACAGAGGGACTTATACAATGACTGAGGCCCAAATTATTGTATTTACAAAAAGGATGGGTCTTAAACTCTATTTGAGGCCCAAGAGTTTATTTTTATACAAGAGATGGGGCTTACAACTCAAGGAGATGCCTAGATGGAAATCAACGATCGCACCGCTATTTTGAAAATTGTTCGGGGACTTATACAAATGATTGAGGCAAAACATATTTATGTACAAATGGGGTTGGGTCTAACACTCTATTAGAGGCCAAAAGTGTTTTAAAATGAAGAAAATGGGGCTTACAACACAAGGGGAGGCCCAGATGATTTTTGTTTTGAAAACGGCGATTGCGCTGAGATTTTTTTAAAACGTATCGGGACTTATACAATGATTGAGGCCCAAAAATGTATATGTGACAAGGGATGGGTCTTACACTCTATTAGAGGCCCAAAGTTTTTTTGAAAAATGTTTGTGAGAGTGAAAATAATAAAAAAAACCCTAATTTGTTTTAAAAAGCATTTTTATTTGAATAAAAATCAATTAAAATGATCAAAATTATCAAACATGTGTGAAAAAAAGTTGTGATCTTGGACTAATGTTTGAAAAATCATGTTTTGCCCATAGAATAATTTGAGAATCATTTGAATTTGAAAAATCAAGAGAAAGAAATATTTTAAATGTTTAAAAACAAATAAAAATAAATTCTTTACAAAAATATTAAATATATAAAATAAATAATATTTTTGTGAAATTTTTGTAGAATAAAATATTTTAACATTTTTGTGAATTTTGAAAAAAAGAATCAATTCAAAAACAATAAAATTCAGAGAGAAATTAATTTTTAGATTAATTAATAAAACATGAAAATTTCAAATATTTTGAAAATTCAAAAAAAAGGGTGCCAAGAACACTTGTTCTTGCCCGCGTGTGCCCTGTTTCCCCAGATTTGCAAAATCCTTCATAACTCTCTGATTACTCAATGAAAACAACTTTTGTAAATATGAAACTTGTTTGTTTTTTATCAAGGATTACAACCATATAAATTAATTTCATTTATATTAAATATGGAGTGAGAAATTAGAAGATGAACTCAAGAACCCTAATTTTTGCAAGAACATCATGAAATCTTATACACGATTCATACATAGCAATTGATTGAGGGGAAACACTCCACATAAGTTCAGAAACATGTTTGTAACTTGAAAACACATTTATGATGCATGGATTATAGAGTTTGAAGGCTTCAGGCTTACCTCTTACAGCTAGTGATCGAGCTTGATGATGGAGATGTTACAGATGTGTTGTAAGGATTGGACAACTTCACTATACCCTATAGAGTGTGTTGAGATGCCTGGCCTTGATTGGAGATGCTTGGATCACCTTATGGTACCTCAACTGCAACCTTGCCAAAAAGCTTGAGCAAATGAATGGTGACTTTGTGATTCTGATGTTCCAGATGTGTTTTGAGGTTATGGATCACTTATATATGATGTATGTGGGGTGTTGGCATGATTGGTTTTGATGGATTTGCTCTCAATTTGAAAATTCGATAGTGACTTCAAGAAGAAGCAAAATCTGGTTTTTGGAATGTGATTTGGAGGAAAACATGAATTCAGAGGTTTTGGGGTGGTTTAATCAGTCACACATGACCTCTATTTATAGTAGAGGAAGTTTGTTTTGGGAGCAATAGTGTTTGGAGGCTGATCATGGCAGTAGCTTGTAGCCATTGACTTGGATAATTCAAAAGTGCCAAGTCAACTCTCTTATCTTGACTCCATTAATCTTTGCAGGTTTGAATGCTCAGAGTTTTGGACTGCAATCTTGACTGATTTGGAGTGTTGTGGTTTGGTTCATAACACCTCAATGCATTGCATTGATGTTACCTTGCCAAATTTGAATTCCAAGTTTCATGTCATGATGATTTTCACATGCCAAGTTGAATTCCTTACCTCTTTGATCATTAACCAAGTGAGTCATCAGATCCTTTGTGTTTTTGGAAGATGACAAAGTTGGCAAAGTGACAAGAATTGAAGGGTAAAATCGTGTGGCACAAGTTTGGTTTCCATGCTGTCTAGAAAAATCAGGTTTTCATGCCATGATCCAAGCAACTTAATATCATAACTTAAGATCATAACTTTAAAATCATAACTTAAGATCATAACTTCGAAGGATCATAACTTAAGAACATAACTTCCAAGGATCATAACTTAAGATCCAAGCAACCATTTTGAATGATCCAAAACTGGATTTATAGATATCATAACATACTTTAGAAGTTTCAACTACACCTCATTCTAATTCCTCAAGGATTTTAAGTTATGGAGTGATCAAAATGGCTGAAAACACAAAAGTGACATTTTTCCAACACTTAGTAAAATTTTCACTAAGTCAGGATCTGCCTTATTTTTTCCCAAAAGTAGAGGAAGTTTTCAATGTAATTCAAGTTGGATCAAAACCAAAGTTGGACATCATGATAAAATAGGATATATCAGCTTTCCAAAATGTCCAAGAACTCCATCAAATTCCATCTGAGCTAGGAGTTATGACAGCTGTAATGTGCCTTGATACAAACTGCTTGGCAAGACAAATTTGTGTACAAAGGCTCGATTTGAACAATTTGTGCAAATGACTGTCATACCCCAAATTTTGACCACTAAGATTTCCCATCATTGTGCACATCATCATCACAATATGGATGGACCATCATACCTAATTCGTCTCCTAAAAGATGGGTGAGTATCCACTGCAATCAAACTTAGGGTTTCAAGCCCTCTCAGAGCTCTTAGACAGAGGATCAATCAAGGAATGACATGATATTCAACTTTTCTAACCTCTCAAACATCTATAATGGATCAAGAGGACACCCACATCAATAATCAAGCACAAGGCTGCAGCATTCCAGGTGGAATAAGCCTCAAGATCGCCAGTGTCACCAAATTAGGATTTGGTCGACCAGGGCCTCTAGATGGAATTTTTTCCTCTAGGCATGAGCCAATGCTTCAAAGCATAACCCAAAATACTCTAAGGGACCTCATAAACCCCATAATCAAGTCAATTTAGCCTCAGGGAATGCGTTCATAAAAAATCAGGAATTAGGGTTTCTTGACCTAATTCACCCCTAAGTTGACTTTTGGGACAAAACATGAGCAAAGACCTCAAGACATGATTTTAGGGTCCCTAATGCACTACATTGATCCATTTGCTACAATGGATTGATCAAAGAAGCTTGATTCACAAGTTTCAAGTTCATCAGAACCACAATTAGGGTTTCGCAGAAAAAAAGTCAACCGTGCTTTGACTTTTGACCAAGACATGCTCCCAAACCTTGGAATATGATTCAATACACCCAATAACACCTATGAAATCAATCCATCAAGTTTGATTTAGGTCAAGGACTTGATTTCATAGAGGATCGCACAGTTTGGAATTCATTTGATAAAAAGTCAACTGTGCCCAAAAGTCAAAGTTTGACTTTTTGATTTTTTGATCAATTATGGTTCCCTAACCCTAAAATGATGTTAATGTGTGATTGGAATCATCATTCATCAAGAAATAAAAAGTGGGATAACTTGTAAAAGGGGTAACCATAAAAAACTTAGAAATTTTCTAAGTTATGGAACAAAGTGGCTAGGGTACCAACTTCCAAGGATCATAACTTGTGATCCAAGCAACCATTTTGGCTGATCCAAAGATAGATTTGTAGCTCTCATGGCATACTTTAAAAGTGTCAACTACACCTCATTCCAATTCATCGTGGATTTTAAGTTATGGTTGGATCAAAATGGCTGAAAACATGAAATTTCACTTTTTCCAACACTTAGTGAAATTTTCACTAAGTCAGAATCTGTTTCACCTTTTTCAAAATGTAAGGGCATTTTTCACTTAGATCCAAAAAGTGTCAAGACAAACTATGATCATACATGTGTTGTATCATATGAGGGCTTTCCAAAATGTCCAAGAACTCCATCAAATCTCATCTGAGCTAAGAGTTATGACAGTGGCAATATGCCTTGCTGCAACTGTCATAACAAGGCAGATTTGTGCATTTTGCTCGATTTGAGCAATTTGTGCAAATGACAATTAAGTTTATCCATCTGAACACCTCAGGGAGGGACCAAGAAGGGAAAAACACTGATCCATAACAGCTCCTAAGTTTTTGAGTTAGAGAGTAATTCCATCACAACTCATGATCCAAACACATCCAATATGTCAAATCTAAGCTGTCCAAACTCTCACAAGTGGCCTGTAACACCAAAACCTCAAAGTCCCTTCTCAAAACCTCAAAATAGGACTTTTTTGCACTTTTCAAGCCATGTCTTGATTCATTCACTTTCAAAACCAGATAAAGCCTCAAACACACTCCAAATATCATCCTTGAACTGTCCCAAATGGTTCCCCACATCTGGAACACCATTTGAGAGAGTTGCTACTTTGGTCACTTTTGTCCCTTTTGCAAGAACGGGCCAGTTTCCATTCCCGAGGTTTCCAGTTGTTTCCAATCATCCTAAAAGCTTCCAAGGGATCATTTGAGGGTGTCCAAAGCATCAAATTGTTTCTGGAACAAAGCACTTGACATATTGCCCAAAAAGCTCCTAAGGAGGTAAGCATCACAACTAGAACTATTAGAAATATGCATTGCTTTAAAGTCCACTGATCATACACATCCAATACATGTTATATATGTTGTGTTTGGACCAATTCATCATGTGATTCATGCCTGTACCATGAGGTAGCACAGAAAATGCAAATGGAGGCCTATTTCAAAACCAATATCGGGTTTTAAAATGGGGACCTCATCTGAAAAAACCACCACCACCATTGGATTCCTTGGAAGCTTTTAGAATTCTAGGCAGGATATACCTAAATTTTGTCCCAATCCATGGAGAAATGAGAAAGTTACAAGCTTCATGTTTTTGGCCAAAACCTTGCCTTGCCTTGCCTTGCCTTGCCTTGGCCAGGCCAAAAACAAGGCAAGCCTTGTATATTTGTGGGTGGGCTTTGATACACGGATGTATCACCACCCCAGTGGTAGGATGTGCGCACTGCACACAAGAGGTCTGGGGTTCGAATCCCCCTCGCCCCAGACCCCTTTTTAATGTTTTTTCCATTTTTCTATTATTTTTCTTATTATTTTTAATGATTTGAAAAATTAATAACTCCCTCAATTTTAATTATTTTTTATTCGTTCTTTTTGAAAAAAATCACAAAAATGTTGAAATATTTGATTCCTCAAAAAAATCAAATTTGTATTATTTATTTAATATAGTTGGTATTTTTATGAATAAAATAATTTTTAATTGTTTTTAAACATTTTAAAAGTGAATATTCATCTTGAAAAATCAAAACCAAATGAGTTTTAATTCATCTTGTGATTAAAACATCATTTTTCAAACCTTAACCAAAAATCACAAGTTGTTTATTCAAGGTTATTTGGTGTTTTATCAATTTTTATTGATTTTCTTTATGAATTCACTTTTAAAAATGATGAAATCAGGGTTTTGGTCGATTCCACCCTCATCAATCATTTTCAAACACTCATGGGCCTCTATTAGAGTGTAAGACCCATCCCCTTTGTAAATACAACACTTTTTGGGCCTCAGTCATCGTATAAGTCCCACTGTATTTTCAAAAACGACGGCGCGGTCGTCGCCTTTTTAACAAAACAAATTGGGCCTCTCCTCGAGCTATAAGTCATATTCCTTTTCAAAAACAAAAACATTTTGGGCCTCTAATAGAGTGTAAGACCCAACCCTTTTTTTTGAAACCAAAATGGTTTGGGCCTCAGATGTTGTATAAGACCCATTGTGTTTTCAAAAACCTCGGCGTGATCGCCGTTTTCGAACAAATAACCCTGGGCTTCTCCTTGAGCTGTAAGTCCCATCCCTTGTACAAAAATAAATCTTTGGCCCTCTAATAGAGTGTAAGACACATCCCCTTGTAAATAAAAACTTTTTGGGGCTCACATATTGTATAAGTCCCCCTGTACAGTTTCAAAACAACGGTGCAATCATCGTTAAAACTTGGGCCTCTCCTTGAGCTGTAAGCCCCAACAATCTTTTCAAAGCACTTTCTCCTTTGATTTTGAATCCAAATATATAATTGTTATCAAAACTTTCTTCTTTGTTGAACAACTAACAAAACAGCGTGGAAGCTCTACAACGGGTGAGTGTTTATCCGCTTTCATTTACCGCTTTCATATGTATATAACTGTATTGTGGGGCTGCTTCACTGTAAGTCTTCTTTCACATCCTTTTATATGCTTGTCACATATCCACTGTGTAATACTAGTATAGTTATTTAGAGTTTTCCCCGGCAACTACGTCTAGAACTAGGTAAAGCCTGTTGGTCACACTCGAATACAAACAGAACTAGATCCCCCGTAGGATTCCAGATACAGTATTCCCTCCTCTTGGGGTTAAACAATATGGAACAAAGAGAAAGGCAGTATTTTCGGTGAACCTTTTCTCAGACTGTCACCCTTAGAAATTGTCAAAGAAACTCTAACTCCCCAGAGATGATCTTTTCTCCGTGAATGGCTTCTCTTGAGTTTCTTCCAAATTCTCGAACTTTCCTGGAATGATCTCTTCTCTGTGAATTGCATTTCTTGAACTTCTCCTGGTTTGGGGACCCACAGGCTTCCTAAAAGCATCCCTGCCTTCTCTTGGGCATTGTACAAGGACCCTTCGGCTTCTTAGAAGTTCTTATGTCTTCTCTTGGGATTAATACAAGGACACTGACGACCTCTTAAAGGTATAAGAAAGAACTTAGTCATCCTTTGCTAGAGCAGTCTTTCCAGCGTCAAAACTCCGGCCGTTGTAGGGTTGATACTCATCCCTTAATGCCCACGGCTCCTCTTGGGCATTGTACAAAAGATAAAACTCTAGACTTGGACAGTCTAAACCTCTTGAGTCTCAAAGACATTCCCAAGTTCCTTTCAAACAATAGGAAAAAACACCAATCACTCTGGATCAACCTCCCGCAGAAACCCGGTCTCTCTCATGAGTGTTCCCCACACTTGGATACGCTTCAGGATCTCGATAATCCTCAACATTAAGTCAGCCTTCTCTTGGGCTTTGTACAAATGATTCTCCCTAGCGGAGCTAACCTTTTCAGACTCTCTTGTTGAGTCAACCACTTTTAACCTCCGTCTTGGGCTTTGTACAAGACATATAAAAACACTCTCTTGTTGAGTATAAAAGACTCTCTTGTTAAGTTAATCTCTTTTTAGCCTCAATCTCGGGCTTTGTACGAGATAGAAAAACACTCTCTTATTAAGTATAAAAGACTCTCTTGTTGAGTCAATCCCTTTTTAGCCTCAATCTTGCGCTTTGTACGAGATAGAAGAAACACTCTCTTGTTGAGTATAAAAGACTCTCTTGTTGAGTCAATCTCTTTTAGCCTCAATCTCGGGCTTTGTACGAGATAGAAAAAACACTCTCTTGTTAAGTATAAAAGACTCTCTTGTTGAGTCAATCTCTTTTTAGCCTCAATCTCGGGCTTTGTACGAGATAGAAAAACACTCTCTTGTTGAGTATAAAAGACTCTCTTGTTGAGTCAATCCCTTTCTAGCCTCAATCTCGGGATTTGTACGAGATAGAAAAAACACTCTCTTGTTGAGTATAAAAGACTCTCTTGTTGAGTCAATCTCCTTTTAGCCTCAATCTCGGGCTCTGTACGAGATAGCATATCACTCTCTTGTTGAGTATAAAAGACTCTCTTGTTGAGTCAATCACCTTTAGCCTTCGTCTTGGGCTTCTTACAAGACATATAAAACACTCTCTTGTTGAGTATAAAAGACTCACTTGTTGAGTCAATCTCCTTTTATCCTCAATCTCGGGCTTCGTACGAGATAGCAAATCACTCTCTTGTTGAGTATAAAAGACTCTCTTGTTGAGTCAATCAACCTTCAGACTCTCTTGTTGAGTCAATCACCTGTTCAAGACTCTCTTGTTGAGTCAACTCTTTTAGCCTCTGTCTTGGGCTTTGTACAAGACACATACAAGTGCTCTCTTGTTGAGTCAAACTCAGTTCATCCTCCATCTTGGGCTTTGTACAAGACAGAAAGAACATTTTCCCCAGAAAATTAAAGTACCTCCATACATCAATCAAGAAGCATCATACCTACCACCTTACCAGAAACCTAACAAATAGTCCAGACACTATTTTTAAAGCAAATAACCTAAGACAAACTCCCCTTTTGATAGCATCTGTAAACCAATAGTTTTGACTGTTTAACCTCAGTATGCAAGCAGGGTTAATTGGAGACATCTATATCCCTTCCTTAATCAGCTTCACAGGATAAAAAATGAATCGAACTGTAGTACCAAAGCGATAGTGATTCGAAACCACAAAAATCACGCTACAATGACAAACAAGTTTATCCATCTGCACACCTCAGGGGGAGACCAAGGAGGGACAAACACTGATCCATAAGCCTCCCAAGTCTTTGGAACTACATATAGGTTTGGCACCCCTAAAAGCTAAAGATGCCTCAAGACTCCAATTTTTTTTGGAGCATTCAATGGATGCTTAGAGGTGGCATGTATCAGAGCAAAAATGAACATTTCAGTCAAGCCTTATCCCTGAACCAAAGAGCCATAGGCCTATGCTCTAACCTCTAGTCAATGGCTAGAGGACACTTAAGATTCCAAAGTGATCCAATTGGCCAAAGACCTGCTGCAGTTGCCATTCATTATTGCTTGCAAAACAAACTTTCTCTACTATAAATAAATCTCATTTGTGCTCAGTTTAAGTACACCAAAGCACTACAACACTTACTTTCCTCAAAATCCCTTTCTCTAGACCAAAATGCCTTCTTTTGCAAGGTAACCTTGAGTTTTTGAGTTAGAGAGCATTTCTATCATAGCTCATGATCCAAAAACATCTAATATGTCATATATAAGCTGTCCAAACTCTCATAAGTGACCTGTAACACAAAAATCACAAAGTCCCCTCTCAAAACCTCAAAATTGGACTTTTTTGCATTTTTCAAGCCATGTCTTGATTCAGTCATTTTCAAAACCAGATAAGACATCAAACACACTCCAAATATCATCCTTGAACTGTCCCAAATGGTTCCCCACATCTGGAACACCATTTGAGAGAGTTGTAATATTGGTCACTTTTGCCCCTTTTGCAAGAAAGAGCTCAAACTTGTTCCTGAGGATTCGAGCTGGTTCCAACCATTCTAATAGCTTCTAAGGGATCATTTGAGGGTGTCCAAAGCATCAAATTGTTTCTGGAACAAAGCGCTTGGCAGATAGCCCAAAAAGCTCCTAAAGAGGTAAGCATCACAACTTGAACTCTTTAAAATATGCATTGCTTTGAAGTCCAATGATCATGCACATCTCATACATGTTATATATGTTATGTTTGAACCAATTCATCATATAATTCATGCCTGTAACAAGAGGTAGCATAGAAAATGCAATTATAGGCCTATTTCAAGAACACTATCGGGTTTTGAAATAGGAGCCTCATCTGCAAAAACCACCACCACCATTGGATTCCTTGTGAAATTCTTGGCAGGATAGACCTAAATTTTGTCCCAATCCATGGAGAAATGAGAAAGTTACAACCTTCACTTTTTTGGCCAAAACCTTGCCTTGGCCAGGCCAAAAACAAGGCATGCCTCATATATTCATGGGGTGGTTTTGATACTCGGATGTATCACCACCCCAGTTATAGAGGGCACACGCTGCACCCTAGAGGTCTGGGGTTCGAATCCCCCTCGCCCCAGATCCTCTTTTTACCCATTTTTTTTCCATTTTGTATATATTTTGTTATTTTTTTTAATGATTTGGAAAATTAATAACTCTTTCAATTTTAATTATTTTTCATTGGTTCTTTTTGCAAAAAATCACAAAAATGTTGAAATATTTTATTCCACAAAAAAATAATATTTATATTATTTATTTAATATAGTTGGTATTTTTGTAAATAAATTCATTTTTATTATTTTTAAACCTTTTAAAAACGAATATTCATCTTGAAAATCAAAATCAAATGAGCCCTAAATTATACTGTGATTAAAACCTCATTTTTCAAACCTTAACCGAAAATCACAAGATGTTTATTTAGACTTATTTTGTATTTTTGTCATTTTATTCATTTTTGTTAAAAGGATTACTTTTAAAAGAAAATGAAATTAGGGTTTCTTTGATTTTCATCCTAACAAATCTTTTTCAAACACTCATGGGCATCTAATAGAGTGTAAGACCCAACCCCTTTTGAAAAACCAAAATAATTTGGGCCTCAGACATTGTATAAGACCCACGGCATTTTCAAAAAAAACCTCGGCACGATCGCCGTTTTCAAACAAAACTTTTTGGGCCTCTCTTTGAGCTGTAAGCCCCATCACTTGTACAAAAATAATCTCTGGGCCTCTAATACAGTGTAAGACCCAATCCACTTTTAACCAAAACTATTTTGGGCCTCAGATATTGTATAAGTCCCTCTGCGTTAAAAAAGAAAAATCTCGACGCGATCGCCAGTTCAAAATCAAATCACCTGGGCCTACCCTCGTGTTGTAAGTCCCATTTCTTTTTTTTTAAATAATCTTTGGGCCTCTAATTAAGTGTAAGACCCAACCTCCTTTTGTAAACAAACAATTTTGGGCCTCATTGTATTGTATAAGTCCCGATATTTTCAAAAGTTCGGCGCGACCGTCGCCTTTTTAACAAAATCAACTGGGCCTACCCTCGTGTTGTAAGTCCTATTTCTTTTCTTTAAAAATATTGTGGGCCTCTTGAGAGAGTGTAAGACCCACCCCTTTATACAGAAAACCTTTCTTTGGGCCTCAGTCAATTGTATAAGTCCATGTACAAATTCAAAACAACAGTACAATCACTGTTAAAATTTTGGCCTCTCCCTGAGCTGTAAGCCCCGATCTCTGTTCAAAATACTTCCTCCTTTGATTTTGAATCCAAATGTATAGTTGCTATCAAAACTTTCTTTAATTTCTTTGTTGAACAACTAACAAAACAACATGGAAGCTCTACAACGGGTAAGTGTTTATCCGCTTTCTTTTATATGCTTTCATATACATAACTGAATTATGGGAAGCTGCACATGGTTAGTCTTCTTTCATACTCTTTTAAATACTCATCATATATCAACTGTATATATACTAGTATAGTTATTTAGAGTTTTCCCCAGAAACTACGTCTAGAACTAGGTAAAGCCCTGTTGGTCGCTCTTAAATACAAACAAAACTAGATCCCCGTAGGATTTCCAGATACAGTCTTCCCTTCTCTTGGGGTTATACAATATGGAACAAAGAGAAAGGCAGTATTCTCGGTGAACCTTTTCTCAGACTGTCACCCCTAGAAATTGTCAAAGAAATTCTACTCCCCAGAGTTGATCTATTCTCCGTGAATAGCATCTCTTGAGTTTCTTCCAAACCCTGAAACTTTCTTGGAATGACCTCTTCTCTGTGAATTGCATTTCTTGAACTTCTCTTGGTTTGGGGACCCACATGCTTCCTAAAAGCATCCCCGCCTCCTCTTGTGCTTTGTACAAGGACCCTTTGGCTTCTTAGAAGTTCTCATTCCTTCTCTTGGGCTTAATACAAGGACTCTAACGACCTCTTAAAGGTATAAGACATAACTTAGTCATCCTTTGCTAGAGCAGTCTTTCCAGTGTCAAAACTCAGGCCACTTTAGGGTTGATTCTCATCCCTTAAGGCCCTTGCCCTCTTTTGGGCATCCTACAGAAGATAAAACTTTTCAACACCAGTAGACTTGGAAAGTCTAAACCCCCTTTGAGTCTCAAAGACATTCTCAAGTTCCTTTCAAACATAGGAAAAAACACCGATCACTCTGGATCAATCTCCAGCAGAAACCCGGTCTCTCTCATGAGAGTTCCCCACCCTTGGGCCTGCCTATGGATCTAATCCTCAGCAGTAAGATTGGCTCCTCTTAGGCTTTTAATAATGATCTTTCCTCAACACAGTCAGCCTCCTCTTGGGCTTTGTACAATAATTCTCCCCCTAGAGGAGCTAACCTTTTCAGACTCTCTTGTTGAGTCCATCACTTTTCAAGACTCTCTTGTTGGGTCAATCTCCTTTTAGCCTTAATCTCGGGCTTCGTACGAGACATCAAATCACTCTCTTGTTGAGTATAAAAGACTCTCTTGTTGAGTAAATCAACTTTCAGACTCTCTTGTTGGGTCAATCACCTTTGCAGGACTCTCTTGTTGAGTCAACTCTTTTAGCCTCCGTCTTGGGCTTTGTACAAGACATATAAAAGCACTCTCTTGTTGAGTCAAACTCAGTTCAGCCTCAATCTTGGGCTTTGTACAAGACACATAAAAATATCCTCACCAGAGTCAGTTAAATTTCTCCTTTTAGCCTCAATCTTGGGCTTTGTACAAGACACATACAAACTTCCCCGGCGGAGTCAAAATCCCCATTTAGTCTCAATCTTGGGCTTTGTACAAGACAGATAAAACACTTTCCCCCGAAAAAGTAAAACTTCTAGCCTCCTCTTAGGCTTTGTATAATGATATCCCCAAAGAGTCAGTCTCTTTTTTGCCTCAATCTTGGGCTTTGTATGAGACACATAAGCACTCTCTTGTTGAGTCAATCATTTCCAGCCTCCTCTTAGGCTTTGTATAAGGACTTCCCTAGTGGATTCAATCAACCTTTTAGCATCAAACTTGCGCTTTGATCAAAGCACACAAACATCAACAGTTCCTCTTTAGAGATGACAAGTTCTCTCTCAGTCAAACCTTTTAGCTTCAATCTTGGGCTTTGAACAAGACACAAATACTCAACCTTTTAGCTTCAATCTTGGGCTTTGAACAAGACACCAAAACATCATATTTCCTCCCATAGAATAGGAGGAACTACTATTGCTCTGATTTCCCTATTTCGTTAAACGGGAATATGTAGGCATAAGATTGCGAAATCTTAGCGAGCATACTAATCAAAAACTCTAGTTCCAGTACCTTCATACATCAATAAAAAAAATTAGATATAGTATCTTCCCAAAAGCCTCATGAAGCGTCAAGACACTCTATTCTTAAGCCAAATAACCTAAGAGAGACCCACTATTTTGATAGCATCTGTAAACCAACAGTCACCTGTTTAAACTCAGTATGCAAAGAGGGTTAATTGGAGACATCTATTTTCCTTCCTTAATCAACTTCATAGGATAAAAAATGAATCGAAGTGTAGTACCCCAAAGCGATAGTGATTCGAAACCACAAAAACCGTGCTATAGAAGAATGGTGACCACAGTGGGAGCTTCTTCTCCCATCTCTTAGGTAGAATCCCTTAAGTTTAGAATGTACCACAGTGAATGGCGACTCTGCTGGGGAGTCATTGACTATTAGGATCATAGGACTAGAGGTCTAGGATGTTAGGACAAATATATATACTACTTTTCCTAATTGATATCCGTGTTTATTTTTCTGCTAATGGGAATGCGTGTGATGCCGCATGTGGAAAGATTGAGTATACACCTAAGATAAGTGATGGCACTATACGGCTAATCTTACAGGGAGTGACTCCCAAATAAGAGGTCCCGGTCGACCATCGAATCAGTGGAGATGCCCTTTGCGGAGTCAATGCCTATACGAATTCGGTTGTTGAAAGCAGATTTTTCGATTGGGTTATCTGAGAAGCAGAGGATTTTAGTAGACTGAAACCATGTTACTATTTTGTAGTGCGGAAGCTATCGGAAATAGTTGTCACGCGATACTACCCTCATTTGAGATTACTCTAAGATACATCAGCTCACTCAGGTGATTCCTGTCTGATGTTGTTATCCCAAGAGGGGTCAATGATTTTGAGGACAGGTACAAAAAATCACCAGTATAACTTTTGGGGATGGGTAGAGCCTTGACTTCATGACACCGAACCTTTGACCCCATGTTTTTTCTATGTTTTTTTGTGTTGCATTCATGCATTCATTTCATTAAAAAACATTAAACAAAGAAAAATATTCTCTTCTAGCCTCTCTTTTTCAAATTAAACTAAGACAATGATTGCAAATGTCAGAGAAAAAGATTGCGTTATGGATTTCGGTAGAAGGAAGACTCATAAGTACACCTTCAAGGTTCCAAAATTAGAGGATTTGAGAGGGTTGGCAAGGATGATCACCAATCTTGATGCTTTCAGAGCTAAATACGGAGGACTGCTGTCTCTGTTAAGGGTCCATGTAATTGAAGGAATCCTGGCTACGTTCATTCAGTTTTACGATCCGGTCTATCACTATTTCACATTCCTGGATTATCAACTGGCACCAACACTGGAGGAGTACTCTCACCTGACTGATTTACCCATTACTGACCAAGCTCCCTTTTTTGGACTGGAAGAAATTCCAAAAGATCAAACCATTGCAAGAGAAATTTATTTGGACGAGTCAGAAGTCAAGACTCACATGACCACTAAGGGTGGAATCCAAGGTTTATCATCCAAGTTCCTGGTAAAGAAGGCTATGTTCTTTGCTAGTATAGGGAACGTGGCTGCTTTCGAAAGCGTCTTTGTTCTACTCACCTACGGGTTATTTCTGTTTCCCAACATCGATAACTTTGTAGACATCAATGCCATTAAGATTTTTCTAATTGGAAACCCTTTACCGACCTTGCTCGCAGATGCGTATCATTCTGTACACTTAAGGAATTTGTACAGCGGAGGAATTTTCACAAGCTGTGTACCCCTGCTGTACAAATGGTTCACTTCCCATTTACCAAAGTCTGCTGCGTTTTGGGATCAAAAGAATACTTTACGTTGGTCACAGAGAATCATGTCTCTTACCAACTCTTACATAGATTGGTACAATTGAATATATGACGGGATAAGGATCATTGACCGTTGTGGAAACTTCCCCAATGTACCCCTCATAGGAACTAAAGGAGGAATCAACTATCATCTGATTTTAGTTTGCCGTCAACTCGGATACCCGATGAGACATGTCCCGCGTAATGTTTATCTAGAAGGTCTTTTCTTCAAGGAAGGAGAGAATGACAGAGCACTAAAGACAGAAATAGTGCATGCCTGGAAACATGTTCATAGGAAAGGAAGAGAGTCTCTAGGAAAACCAGACTGTGTCTCTATGGAACCTTATCTGCACTGGGTACAAACTAGAGCTCTCAAGCTGAGGATGCCTTACCCTTGTCAAGAAGTTATTCCGTTAAGGGACCATGTCCTTTATTTTATGTCTGTTGCGGAAAAGCTTCAAGTTACACTCAACAAAGTTCAACAAGAGAGGAAGTCTTGGAAGAACAAGTACCGTATTCTCAATGTGGAGTGCAAAAAAATACAGCAACTATTAAAAGAAAAGATGCTCTGATTGAGATTTTAGAGCAACAAGCTGTAGAAAACCAAGAAGACCAAAGGAATTTGTTCACTCCTTTCACTTGGCAAAGGAATGACAACCTGAAAACGGCTCAAGAGCCCCGGTCAAAGAAAAGGAAAGTACCAGAACCAGCACCTGAGCTCTCCTCAGAGAGGACTCAGGATCTATTAGCTTAGATATTTCCTTTTAACAGCACTTTGTAATTTATTGTATTTCCATTTATGCAATCATTGAATTCAATAAAACGGGGTCTTCCCATTGTTTGATATTTGGAATCCAATTGTCGAAGTTTATTTTGATTAAACAAAAAATAATAATTAATATAATCATTGCATATCATTCATCATTCTCACATAACGCATTCTTCTTCCCTACGAATCTCACGTTTGTGTCTCGATTCTAGAGTCAAATTATCTCATTCGTATAATACTCGGGCCAGTCAACAACAGAAAATGAATGATCTCGAGGAAGAGAATAGAGAGTTGAGAGAAGAACTCGACGCTCTGAAAGAGGATTTGAGAAAGCTTCACAATGATATGCAAGCTCTGGCAGCAGCTCATAGGAACAATAAAGGACTGTGATCTCAGAGATCACATCTACACCCATAGTGGAGAAGTATGATCCTAGGTATAACATGCCGAAAGATCGTCCCTGGGGCATGCCACTCAACTATATCCCGAAAGGATATATTCCGCCGATCACGGAAGATCCAGAAACTGCAGCAGGAGCCGCTGGGCCTGAAGGTTACAAACTTCGGGAAAGCGAAGATGCCAGGGGCATGACAGCAACTACTGAAGGTTACAAACTTCGGGAAGTACCAAGAGTCTCTGCCACTCAACTATCTTTTAATGAATTGTTGAATTCATTTGAGGTGCTTTGAATTAGTGATATGTTTTCACACTTAAACTTATCAATTAAAGGTGGTTGAACTTGAAGATGAAAGGTTCTTGAATTTGCAATTCAATTTGGCTTTCTCTTCATATTTTTCTCTTTTCTTTTGATCGATGAAAGTCTTATGGATCTTAGAATTTCTTTGTTGAATTCTTGATCAAGACTAGATCATTACCTATTTTATTTTCGTGCGGTATTGCTTCCGGATGACGATCTACATATCGTTCATTTAGCATGCATTATCATAAAGATCTATTGATCGGCCTCATTGTAGGGTAATTACTCCGTAAATAACTCGGCGATTTCTTAACATAGCGCAACATTTGTCCCTCTTTATCCAATTCGGAATTTGAACTTTCGTGGTCCGGACCTTGATTGGTCGCGTCAATCCAATGGTGATTGATCTTTTGTATTAGGTTCAAAATCTTTGAAGCTTGTCGTTGAAGAGGCTTTGATTCTATCAATCTTCTAACAAGTCTTCATTAACCTAGACCTAAGTATATTGTTTAATCACTATAGTTCAAGAAGCGGAATGGACTAATCGGTGAAGGCTTATGGCACTAGAGCCTTGTGCTACTAACCACTAACTTCTAACTTCTTTACTTTTCCTTCTCGCTCCCTATCTCTTTTTATTTTTTTTATGCGTTATGTCATTTTATTATATCATGTTTATGTTTATGTTATTTTTCTTTTGTCCACTTGGACCATATTATCTTGTGCTTTGTTTTTCTTTTGTCCATTTGGTCTCAAAAACATTAATAAAGGATTAAACCACTAAAAGACTTGTGCTCTTAATTGTAGGACTATGGCCACTATCCCTTACTTTGGAGGACCTATACTCTTGATTATGGACTTATGGACTTAGAGTTAGGATCTTAACCTATTGCTTGGGAGTTTGTGATGGAAAACCTTGGATTTTGGACACTTGGAGTCCTCTTTTGAAGACTTATTTCGAATCAAGACCAAATCAAAAAGGGAAAAATGCTTATGCTATGGAGCTTGTCCATGTGGTTAGATCTTTCTTATCCTTAGCTTTTATTTTCATGCACTAGGATAGTCACTTCTTCTCCACCCCTTCTTCAATTTTCAAAATCTCCTCTCTTTTTCGAAACCTTCTTGTTTTCAAACTTAAAACCGCTTTCATAATAAAACCTTGACGTTGGTCAAGTGATTTTTAAGCTTTGTTTTCTTTAATAAATGTCAATCAATATTAACCATATTTTGACCATTTCATAAAAACATAAAAAATACAAAAACTCATCAAATATTTTCTTTGTGTGCTTTGTGCACTTTTTCTTTAAATTTTTTAATAAGTTTAGACATGATTCATTTCTTTAAGCGGAATTATTCGCTTGGAAATGACGACTTGTCTTTTCACTTAAAATCAACCAAAACAAACAAATTTTTGTTCTTTGTACCATGAACTACGAGGTTTTGATCCTACATTGCACATCGTGGGTACGTAGGCATGAGGCGATAAGTCTCTCCAAACACAAAAATATTAAACAATATTTCTCCTCTCATATCTCCCAATCTCTTTCAAGAAAACCATTTTCAGACCAAAAAGCATGAATACATCAAAGGGCTCCTATAGAGTACTATATATGTATTGGGTGCGTAAAACCTTCCCTTTACATAACCAATCCATTACCCATTTCTCTGTCTTTTTAGCTTTTTACTTTTTTAGACTTCTTAGAATTTATTCGCTCTTTTTTCCTTTTCCTTTGTGGAATAAATAAAAGCGCGGTGGCGACTCTGTTTTCCTTGAGTTAAGTTAATCAATAGCTTACACTCACGATTTTTACCGCTACAGAAAAGTGGCGACTCTGCTGGGGAGAACCTCCCTTGAGGGGTTTAGCCTACTTTGATTTATTTACTGCTTTTTGTTTGATTTGCTTGTTACTTGTTTGTTCTGTTTGGGAGTTCCTCTGTGTGTGAGATAGGTCCTATACCCGGACCAGAGTGCACTTTGAGATAGGAGGATAGTATAGTCAAGGGATCTTTGAAGGAGTCGAATCCTGAAAAAGAAGAACTTGAGAATCTATCCACTCGGTGGTTGTCTCTTTGGAATTACTGATGCCAATCAAGCGATCGAGAAGGCATTACTTTTTCCATAGAAGCCTATAACACTGAGGACCGTAGTAAGCCTTAACCCATCCTAGCCTTTTTAGGATCGTAGCGCGGACGCTATGAAGATGCCAATCTGACTTAGCTGTCACGCGATGCTACACTCAGGTTAGATTCTCTTGACGATAACTACCAACCACCGAGCAAATCGGTGTGCTGGTGTGTCTGATAGTGGATTGTGGACCCTGGGCACTTTGTTAGAACCACGGTTTTTTGCAGGTACAATGAAGACAAAACCTTAGTACACACCTTTGTGAGATTGGATCTTACCCTTGGCTTCATGCTCATGACTTGAACCTTGACCCGTGTGCTTTGTGTGATCTTGTTTGTGGGTGTTACATTCATGAGCATTCTTTTGAAAGGTTTCAAGGAACTTAAAAGTGTTATTGCAAACATCACAGGAACTTTTGTTATGGATTTTGGAAGAAGTACAAAGAAGTACACTTTCAAGAGTCCTAAGTTAGGGGGTTTGAGAGGGCTAGGATCTTTGGTTGCTGATACCAAGAAGTTCGAGTCCAGATATGGAAGGATTTTATCTCTCTTGAAGGTTGATATGGCTGAAGGTTTGCTTGCTACTTTGGTTCAGTTCTATGACCCTTTGCTGCATTGTTTCACCTTTCCTGATTATTAGTTGGTACCTACGCTAGAGGAGTATTCTCTCCTGCTTGATTTGCCTATTTATGGTCGGATTTTCTCTGGATTGGACCCCGCTCCCGGGCATGATGTTATTGCGATGGCTACTCACTTGAAGGTTTCCGAGATTAAGGCTCGCATGGATACCAATGGAAAGATTCTTGGGTTACTCGCTAAGTTCTTGATGGATAGAGCTCATCACTTTGCTAGTGTGAAGAACACAATTGCCTTTGAGGCTATTCTTGCGTTGCTTATTTATTGACTGTTCCTCTTCCCGAATGTTAAGAACTTTGTCGACATCAACGCTATTCAGATCTTCTTGATTGGGAATCCAATTCCAACTTTGCTTGCCGATGCTTACCATTTTATTCACCTCAAGAATTTCCATGGTGAAGGGATGATTATCTGTTGTGCACCTTTGCTTTACAAGTGGTTTATTTCTCACTTGCCGAAGTCTGCAGCTTTCTGGAATCTCAAGGATGGTTTATATTGGTCGCGGAAGATTATGTCTCTCACTCATTCTGATATTGATTGGTGTAGCCTTGTTCCTTCTGGAGCGATGATTATTGATAGTTGTGGTGGTTTTCCCAACGTGCCTCTTCTTGGTACAAAGGGAGGAATCAGCTACAATCCGGTGTTGGCTCGTCGTCAGTTGGGATATCCTTTGCGAGAGGTACCGAAGAACATTCATTTGGCCGACCTCTTTTTCAAGGAAGAAAAATCTCAGGTTGCTCTCAAGAGAGAAATTGTGGAAGCTTGGTGCAACATTCGTAAAAAAGGAAAGGAAAGTTTGGGAAATTTGAATTGTGTCTCTTCGAAACCTTACTTCCAGTGGGTTAAAAATAGAGCTATTACTTTGAAGATGCCTTATGTGCGTCAGGAACCTTTATCTCTAACTGATAAGAAGCTTATTCTCCACTTTATGGAAGACACAGAGAAGTTTCAGATCGCTTTAGCCGAGATGCGATAAGAGAGAGATGCTTGGAAGAACAAGTATCAGATTGTTAAGTTAGAAAACGCAAGACTTCAAGAGCACTTCAAGAAGATGAATGAAGATGAAGTTGCCAACAAGAAGAGAAAGGCGCAAGAGGATTTATTTTCCTCTCGCATTCAGCCAGTTTCCAATATTCTGAAGAGCTCAGAATCTCCTTGGAAGTTGATTGTTGATCAGTTGCTGATTGAGAAGACTCAGATGCAGGCCCACATCAAGAAGCTGGAAGATAGAGCTGGGACTTCTTCTCATAGGATTCTCTAGGGATCTAGTTTTCTTTATTCTCTTTTATTTTAGGATTCTTGAATCTGTACTTCCAAGATGTAATCTTTTCCATCATTAATGAATGAGATTTTGGTATTTCAGATAACAATGTTTGCAATATGCCTTATAATTCCTTGAAACGTTTGCATTTTTGCATTAGCATTAGCATCATTCTGCATCATTTCTTGCCTTTCCCAGGGGTCTTATTGTTTCCCTTTGGTCTTCATTCAGCCAAGCTGTCGCACCAGTATAATACTCGGGCTAATCTGAAGAAAAAGATGGATCAATTGCAACAAGAGAACCGTGAGCTTCGTGAAGAAGTATCAACTATGAAGGATGGTTTGGAAAGACTCGCTGCTATGATGGAAGCCCTGGTGGCTGCTCAGAATCAGCCACCACCACCTCCTCCTCCGCTTTCAACTCCTGTGCAAAGGACAATCATTTCTGAGATTGTCTCTACGCCCATCTCCGTGGCGCCTGCTAGTGTTCCTCAATACTCCATGCCTCCTGGTTTCCCCTGGGGCATGCCTGTTAACTTTGTTCCTGAGGGTTATTAACCACCACCACCTCCTGAAATTCCAGTTGTTCCTACCGTTCAACCTATGATGATTGTACCACCGCCTGTGGTTCATACTATTCCTTTTGGTGAAAAACAGATCTTCCATACTGCTCCAAGTGAAAATGCCAGTGCTTATGATATAATGGAAGAGATTCAAGACCAGTTTGCTGAAATGCAGAAAGAGATCAAAGCTCTGAGAGGTAAAGAGTTGTTTGGAAAGAATGCTCATGAGTTATGCTTGGTTCCTAATGTGATGACCCCGCATAAGTTCAAAGTCCCTGACTTTGAAAAGTATAAGGGTAACTCTTGTCCGATGAGTCACTTGACTATGTATACTCGTAAGATGTCGGCTCAGAAGGATAATGATTAGCTTCTCATTCACTACTTTCAGGATAGTTTATCTGGTGCAGCTTTGAAATGGTATATGGGACTAGACAGTACTCGAGTTCGCACTTTCGAAGATTTGGGTGAGGCGTTTGTGAAACAGTATAAGTATAATGTGGATATGGCTCCTGATCGTGACCAGCTTTGGGCAATGGCTCAAAAAGATAAGGAGACATTCAAAGAATACACGCAAAGGTGGCGCGAGATTGCTGCTCAGATCAACACTCCTTTGGAAGAAAAGGAGATGACCAAGATTTTTCTAAAAACTCTGAGTCCTTTCTATTATGAGCGTATGATTGCTAGTGGAAATTCGTTGGATCCGAAGATCTCTTGTGGAAATGCATGCACTTTTGAGTGAATACCATGATATCGATCATGACTATGCAGCTTGTTGCATCTGTTCCGTGAATCCGTGTGGTTGTGTGATAGTGAAGAGGGACATTCAAAGAATGATGGACGAGAATTTGATTGAGGTCACTGCTAAAAGAGATGAATATCAGAATGAGGTGAATGTTATTGCACCACGCTTTAATATTCCTGAACGAGTTGTTATCTCTTATGATAGTCGGAAAACCGCTGTTATGCCTTTGGTCATTCGGTTGCCCGGTCCGGTACCCTATGAATCTGACAAAGCTGTTCCGTATAAGTACAATGCTACCATGGTAGAAGATGGTAAGGAAGTGCCCATTCCTTCTTTGTCTTCTGTGGTAAGCATCACTGATGTTAGTAGAGTGACCCGGAGCGGTCGAGTCTTTACTCCTAGGCCTCCAAAGATTGTGGAGAGTGTTGTTGCTGGAAAATGACATCAAGATGAGAGTAATGTTGATGTGTCTGGTAAGTCCAGTGGTTCGAAGGCCTATGAGGATGAAGTTTTGAAATTGATCAAGAAGAGTGAGTACAGTGTTGTAGATAAACTCTTGCATACCCTGTCCAAGATTTTAGTGTTGTCCTTACTAATGAATTCTGAAGCTCATAGGAAATCTTTGCAGAAGGTATTGGAACAAGCATATGTTGAGCATGATGTGATTGTTAATCAGTTTGATGGCATTGTTGCCAACCTCGCCGCATATAATAATTTGAGTTTCTGTGATGAAGAGTTACCCGAGGAGGGGAGAAATCACAATTTGGCTTTACATATCTCCATGAACTGTTAAGAAGATGCGCTTTCCAATGTGTTGGTTGATACTGGCTCATCTTTGAATGTGTTGCCAAAATCTACTTTATCAAGGATTTCTTACCAAGGTCCTCCCATGAGGTATAGCGGGGTTGTTGTTAAAGCTTTTGATGGATCTCGAAAAACTGTGATTGGAGAGGTTGATCTTCCAATCAAGATAAGACCATGCTTCTTCCAAATTACATTTCAAGTAATGGATATTTGTCTTGCTTATAGTTGTCTGCTTGGCCGACCATGGATTCATGAGGCTGGGGCAGTGACTTCGACTCTTCATCAGAAATTGAAATTTGTTAAGAATGATAAGCTAGTAATTGTTGGAGGTGAGCAAGCGATGCTGGTGAGCCACCTTTCATCATTTTCGTATGTTGATGTTGATGAAACTGTTGGAACTCCGTTCCAAGCTCTTTCTATTGATGACAAAGCTGTTAAGAAAAATGAGTTACCCATGTCTTCTTTGAAAGATGCTCTGCATGTGTTAGAAACTGGTCGGTCTGACGGTTGGGGTCGGGTCATTGATGTGGTTGATAACCTGGGCAAAACTGGTTTAGGCTTTTCGCCTAGTACAGTCACAAGAGATTTGAAGCGTATTAATGAGACCTTTCACAGCGTCAGATTCATCCACAAAGATCACTCTACTGCTGCCATCATCGAAGACGATGAAGAGGAAGAACTTCCAAATTTCGTGACACATGGACAAGTCTGCTAGAATTGGATAGCTGTTGATAATCCTAAGATTGTTCATATTTAAAAGTAATTTGTTTTTGTTTCTTTAAAAAATCCTTTCATTCTGCCCAAGGTGAAAGTGAATTTGTGAGGGCTTTGTTTCAAATTTTATCATCATCAATAAAATGTTATTTTGTTTATCCATATTATGTTTTTCCCTTTTTGCTTTATTTCTGAAAAATGGTAACATAAAAAACCTAAAAATTAATAATAATGTGATAATCACTTTTATCTGCATGATACTTGCACTTCTTGTTCATATTCTAAAATCCAACATAAATCATTGTGTTGATTGATTATTAAACCCATTGAAAACAATGACCCTATGCCCTCTCCCAACTTTGAGTTCCCTGTGCTTGAAGCTGAAGAAGAAGATATTAAGGAGATTCCAGATGAAATTTCTCGGTTTCTTGAGCACGAGGAAAAAGCAATTCAGCTTCATGAAGAGCCAGTGGAATTGGTTAATTTGGGTTCAGATGATGATATAAAAGAAGTCAAGATTGGGAAGAGGATTGTGGAGCTTCTTAGAGAATATGTTGACGTGTTTGCTTGGTCCTATCAAGACATGCCTGGTCTTGATACTGAAATTTGGGAATACCATTTGCCATTGAAGCCTGAATGTCCACCTGTGAAGCAGAAATTGAGAAGAACTCATCCTGACATGGTTGTGAAGATCAAAGAGGAGGTTCAAAAGCAGATTGATGCTGGTTTTCTTGTGACTTCTGAGTATCCTCAATGGGTGGCCAATATTGTGCCTGTTCCAAAGAAAGATTGAAAAGTCTGAATGTGCGTTGACTATAGAGATTTGAATAAAGCGAGTCTAAAAGATGATTTTCCACTGCACACATTGACATGTTAGTAGATAATACTGCTAAATTCAGTATCTTTTCTTTTATGGATGGATTTTCCGGTTATAATCAAATAAAGATGGCACCCGAGGATATGGAAAAAACAACATTCATTACACCCTGGGGAACATTCTGTTATAGAGTGATGCCCTTCGGTTTGAAAAATGCTGGTGCAACGTAGCAGAGAGCTATGACTACTTTGTTCCATGATATGTTGCTTTAAGAAATTGAGGTCTATGTGGATGAAATGATTTGTAAGTCGAAGACTGAAGAAGATCATATTGAGTACTTATTGAAGTTATTTCAACGTTTGAGAAAGTTTAAGCTCCGTTTGAATCCTAATAAATGCACTTTTGGCGTCCGTTCTGGAAAATTGTTGGGCTTTATTGTCAGCCAAAAAGGCATTGAAGTTGATCCTGGTAAAGTTAAATCTATTCAGGAAATGCCTGTGCCTAGAACAGAGAAACAAGTAAGAGGATTCCTGGGACGTTTGAATTACATCTCCCGATTTATATCCAATATGACTGCCACATGTGCGCCAATCTTCAAGCTTCTTCGCAAAGATCAGGGTTGTGTCTGGACAGAGGATTATCGGAAAGCTTTTGAAAGAATTAAAGAGTATCTGCTTGAACCTCCAACTTTGTCTCCTCCCGTGGAAGGAAGGCCTTTGATCATGTATTTGATTGTTCTAGAAGAGTCTATGGGCTGTGTTCTGGGTCAACAAGATGAATCTAGTCAAAAGGAATTTGCCATTTATTATTTGAGCAAGAAGTTCACTGATTGTGAGTCTCGGTACTCAATGCTTGAAAAGACATGTTGTGCTTTAGTTTGGGCAGCCAAACGCCTCTGCCAGTATATGTTGAATCATACAACTTGGTTGATATCCAAAATGGATCCAATCAAGTATATCTTTGAAAAGCCAACTCTAACTGGGAGCATTGCTCATTGGCAAATGTTGTTGTCAGAATATGATATCGAGTACCGAACTCAAAAAGCGATAAAAGGAAGTGTTTTGGCTGACCATTTGGCACACCAACCCATTGATGATTACCAACCTATCAGGTTTGATTTTCCTGATGAAGATATGATGTATCTAAAGGTTAAAGATTGTGAAGAACCATTACCTGATGAAGGGCCTAAGCCTGGATCCCGTTGGGGTTTGAATTTTTGACGGAGCTGTTAATGAGTATGGCAATGGTATTGGGGCAATAATTGTTAATCCTCATAGTTCTCATATTCCTTTCACTGCAAGGTTGATGTTCACTTGCACAAATAATGCGGCTGAGTATGAAGCATGTATTATGGGCTTGGAAGAAGCCATTGATTTAAGAATCAAGATTCTTGATGTATACGGAGATTCAACCCTGGTGATTAATCAGATTAAAGGAGAATGGGAGACACGTCAACCTGATTTGATTCCTTATCGAGATTATGCAAGAAGGTTATTAAGTTTCTTCAATAAGGTTGAGTTTCACCATGTACCCAGAGCAGCAAATCGAATGGCGGATGCTTTAGCCACTATATCCTCCATGATTGTGGTGAATCGGTGGAATGATATGCCCAAAATCGATGTTATGCGTCTTGACAGACCAACTCATGTGTTTGCAGTTGAAGAGGTCGTTGATGATAAACCGTGGTATTATGATATTAAATTCTTTCTTCAAAATCAAGAGTACCCGCTTGAGGCATCCAAGAAAGATAAGAAGACTTTGAGAAGATTGGCTGGTAGTTTCTTCTTGAATGATGATGTACTGTATAAAAGAAATTATGGCATGGTCTTGCTCAGATGCGTGGATAGACACGAAGCAGACATGTTGATGAAATAAATTCATGAAGGATCTTTTGGTACTCATGCCAATGGCCATGCAATGGCTAAGAAGATGTTGAGGGCAGGTTACTATTGGCTGACAATGGAATCCGACTGTTGCAAATTTGTGAAGAAGTACCATAAGTGCCAGGTTTATGCTGACAAAATTCATGTACCACCAACTCCTCTCAATTTTATTTCTTCTCCATGGCATTTCTCCATGTGGGGCATTGATATGATTGGAATGATTGAGCCTAAAGCGTCGAGCGGACACCGTTTCATACTGGTGGCGATTGACTATTTTACCAAGTGGGTTGAAGCGGCATCATATGCCAATGTGTCCAAGAAAGTAGTTATCCAGTTTATCAAGAACCAAATCATCTGTCGGTATGGTGTTCCGAGTAAGATTATCATTGATAATGGGTCAAATCTGAATAACAGGATGATGAAGGAATTATGTGATGAGTTTAAGATTGAGCATCATAATTCTTCTCCTTACAGACCTAAGACGAATGGGGCTGTTGAAGCTGCTAATAAGATTATTAAGAAGATTGTTTAGAAGATGGTTGTTACGTACAAGGATTGGCATGAGATGCTCCCTTTTGCTTTGCATGGGTATCGTACATCCGTCTGCACTTCAACAGGGGAAACCCCTTTCCCTCTTGTTTACGGTATGGAAGCAGTGCTTCCATTAGAAGTTGAAATCCCTTCTATGAGAGTTTTGATGGAAGCTGAATTGCCTGAGGCTGAATGGTGCCAAAGCAGATATGATTAATTGAATTTGATTGAAGAAAAAAGAATGACGGCCTTGTGTCATGGCCAATTGTATCAATAGAGAATGAAGAAAGCTTTTGATAAGAAGGTTCGACCTCGTGTGTTCAGAGAAGACGACCTCGTGCTCAAAAGGTCTTGACTTCTACCAATGATTCTAGGGGCAAGTGGACTCCTAATTATGAAGGCCCATATGTTGTTAAGAGAGCCTTCTCTGGCGGTGCATTACTTCTTACAACTATGGATGGTGAAGAGTTCACTCGTCTTGTGAATGCCGACGCAGTCAAGAAATACTTCGTCTAAAAAATAAAAGAACAACCTGCTAAGTTGAAAACCCGAAAGGGCTGCTTAGGCAAAAATGACCGTCTCGGTGGGCTGAAAACCCGAAAGGGCAGTCCAGGCAAAAATTAGAGACAAAAACAGAAATAATCATCCCGGTAGATTAAAAACCCGAAAGGGCAATCTAGGTAAAAGTTAGGGATTATGGCAACTAACTGCATCTGGCCAGTCTTGATCATTTGAAAGCAACATTGTCCATTAAGGATTCTGCTTCAATCATCCTCAGCTGAAGTTTTGAGCACATCGGAATTCAAAGTTATTAGGGAGAATAGTGGTCATTGTATTTCAATGTAACCCTTTCCATGTATTTACCTTTTTTCAAACTTTGTAGTGATATATGGAGTTACGCCATTTACGGACTTCCATTCTATTAATAAAATTTGGGCCTTTGTCCCTTTGTTTGCAATTCTTATTCTGTTTCTGTATGCAAAATTTCATTTATTGCTGATGATGATTTTTGAAACAAAATGTGAATAATTGATTTAAATTTTTGAAAATTATAAAAACATTTTTCTTTGATTTATGAATATTAAAAATAATGTCAACGGTTATTCCAAGAATGGTAGGATCAATGTTTTCCTCAACAGGGTTCGTTCTCGCTCCTTTGGCGGAATTTATTGACAGATCCCCAGTAGAGTTTGCTGATATTTCCTCAGCAGAACTTGTTCCTCTGAATGTGATCAATTGTTGACAAGATGATGGGTTTGTTATGATGTGTTGTGTTCATAAGGTCCAATGTTGTTTGGTTTTTCCCCAGCTAGGTCTTGATCCAAATCTTCTCCAGCTGATTATGTTATGGTCAGGCAGTTGAGTAGTTTTGAGGTCCAAATCTCCTTAATGGTAGTTCCCACGCAGAGATTCATTTTTGCTGTCCCCAGTAGAAATCATATGAGGAATCTTCACTCAGAGTCTTACCCTCCAGACCTGTTGTTGTTGCTTTGGATGTCCCCAAACAGAGAGCGATGTTATTCTCTTCTAAGAAGCATTGACGTGGTGATCGCTTGTCGTGTTTCATCTTGTCTTGTGGATGTTTTTCTCTCCAGCTTGTTCTACCCAGGGATTTATCCTTGATGATTCTCCAACGGAGGCAGTGTATTATCATTTCCAATCATAAAGCAGTGAGGTTAATTTCTCATTTCCCCCGGCAAGTCCAAGATGTACTTCTCTCCGGATTGTTTTTCAGAGATTTTATCCTCCTAGTGAAGATTATGCATCACTATTGTGGCTATTCCCCAGTAAAGTCGCTCATGATAACTATATTCAAGGAATATTGATATACTAGTCACCTGTTAGGTTTTCTCTCATTCATGATGAGTATTGATCTAAAATCCCCCCATAGTTTGACCTTTTGCTGTTTTCCCAACAAGTTCAGGATGCTTTTCTCAGAATTGATTAATCCTCTGAGAGTGTTCTCGTATCTCTAGCAGATTTTCCTTGTTTTCCCAGTGGGCTTTGCGTAGATGTTTCTATTTCTACTATCCCCAGCGGATTCATTATTTTTCCACAACAGATCTCCTCATCTTATTGAAGCTGAAGTTCCTGTGAATTCTTTATTATTCCCAGGAAGATTCAGAAATTTTTGGGTCGTATGATTCCTCGACAGCTGTCCTGCCATCCTTAAAGCAGAGTTTATATTGTTATCTTCTTTATGGATTGTTGATGTTAGAGGTTTTTATATTTGGGTTGCCCCAATGAATATCTTCTTTTCTCAACCAAGATTTGAGCCTTGTAGTAGGGTTCATTTTCCTCTGATGGCTTTTGTTTATCTCTTGCATGATATCTTCAGCTAAATGCCTAGCAGAGTTACTAATAATATCTCCATCTTGTTAAGATTAGCTGAGTATTCAGTGGTGTTGTGATGTTTATTCCACCCTCTGTTTATCCTTTATGTCTGTTTTGTCAGCATATTCATACTCATAAGCATTGCATGCGCATTCATTTGTTGTGCATAGCATGTTGTTGTTGCATTGTGTATTTTGCATTTGTGTTGGTGCATATTTGCTCTCTGGTGTTGTTATCCCCGTAGAGTGTGTATGTCCTCTCTCCATTTAGAGTGTCGAACCATAAGCAGAAAATGCCTATCTTTGTTAATTCCCCACTGAGTTTGTTTCTCGTGGAAGATTTTGATTCAGTTTCCTTCCCAGTTCATTATCTGGATGGAATTAACCCCCAGTGGAGATATATCCTCCTCGGGATGAGTCTTGTTTGACCGTTTCTCTCCAGCTTGTTCTTGGATTGAACTTTGGTCCCCTGCAACATTTGTTTAGATCTCTATGCTGTGAAACCTAGATTGAGAGTGCATTTATTTTGCACCTTTGAGGATTCTGCACCCTTCAGCTGAAATCTGCGTATGATTCCAATACTGTTTCGTGGCTTTCCTTTATTTGAGAAGCCTGAGACGACGCAGTTAATACCTTTTGTGACTCCAATGAATGGTAAGTCTCTTCGGTTTGATGGGACAGTTCGTTGTTGAGATTTTGTTCTACTCCAATGAATGGTAAGTCTCTTCGGTTTGATGGGACAGTTCGTTGTTGAGATTTTGTGACTCCAATGAATGGTAAGTCTCTTCGGTTTGATGGGACAGTTCGTTGTTGAGATTTTGTGACTCCAATGAATGGTAAGTCTCTTCAGTTAGACGTGACAATTCGTTGTTGAGATTCTTCCACTTCGATGAATGGTAAGTCTCTTCGGTTAGACGGGACAGTTCGTTGTTGAGATTCTTCCACTCCGATGAATGGTAAGTCTCTTCGGTTAGACGGGACAATTTGTTGTTGAGATTCTTCTACTTCAATGAATGGTAAGTCTCTTCGGTTTGACGGGACAGTTCGTTGTTGAGATTTTGTTACTCCGATGAATGGTAAGTCTCTTCAGTTAGACGAGACAGTTCGTTGTTGAGATTTTGTCACTCCGATGAATGGTAAGTCTCTTTGGTTAGACTGGACAGTTCGTTGTTGAGATTCTTCTACTCCAGTGAATGGTAAGTCTCTTCGGTTAGACGAGATAGTTCGTTGTTGAGATTTTTTTTTGTTACTCTGATGAATGGTAAGTCTCTTCGGTTAGACGTGACAGTTCGTTGTTATGGTTTTCTACTCCGATGGATGGCTAGTCTCTTTGGTATGCTAGAGATAGTTCATTGTTGAGGTATTGATTTTCCCAGTGGAGCCTTGTTATGCTAAGTCTTCCCTGTTGAGTTATATCCTTGTTGTGTTGTGGTTTATTTCCGTATACAGTTATCCCCAGTTTAAATATTTTCCTCACCTGAGTCCCAATAGTTGTGCGGTGTGTTCCCCAGATACTTAGTGGTCTCCTGTGATGTGTTTCCCCGGTGGAGTTTCTTTCTCCCGTTCTTCTTTTTGTTGATCTTTTGTGGTGCTATTTTCTCCCCACAGATGTCATGTGTCAGCATACCATTTGCATAATCTTATCATCTTGTGGTCTCTTAGGGCCAGAAATTGGGTTTATTGTTATATTTAAGTCTCTTCTATCTCGTCGAGACAAAGTTGTCAATCTTCTTATCTCCGGATAGAAGAAACTTAAATAGGGGCAGCTGTAATACCCTAATTTTTACCCCTAAGATCTCACATGTCCTTTTGCATCTCATACCACAAACAAGATCACACATTCGTCCCCTCTTTTGTAGGATTGTACCTTGCAGGGATCTTTGAGTTTGTGTGTGTTTGTTAGTTATTTTATTGCTTAATTTGTTTATGCTTACTAACAATGAATTAAAATCCAAAAATACTTTGTTTCCTTTCGCTAACATTTTCAGGGGAAGAACAGGTTAAAAATAACAAAAAAATCAGTCCCGCAGCTCGAATGAATTCCATCTGAACAAAGTCAAAGTTGATCCGCAATTACTTCAAAAAATTATCTGATCAAGAGTTTCCAAGTTTTAATTGATTATTATTCAAGAGACTCCAAGGTTCATGTGTTTATTTCCATGCCTTCTTTGACGAGCAAAAGAATCGAGCCAAACCACAGCAGTGCACTTAAAAAGGAGCATTTTTTTAAAATTTGCACTGAGTAACCGGTTACCTTGTGGTGAGTAACCGGTTACCCTCGTGAAAATTTGAAAAAATGGTGGCAAATTCAAATTTACCAATTGGCACCAATCTCAGCCCTTGATCACATTTTGAATATTCTCGGCCACCTCATTTTAATTCCCCTACATCACTTTGATCATTTTCCACCATGCACCTTCACTAATCACCACTCTTTTGATAATTCCCTCCAAATTTGAATTCCAATCCTAATTTTGATCATCCAATCCTAATTCCAAACCACCAAATTTCCCAAGCTAAACTCTATAAATAGAGGCTTCATTTCATTCATTCTACAAGCTTTTGATAGCCAACAAACCTCTTGCAAATTCTCTTCCCAACCACAAAATTCACTAAAGCTCACTTTTCTTCTTTTGAAAGTTAACAAGAATTCACATTGAATCTTGTTCAACTTTGAGCTAAACCTTCATCCATACTTGTTTTCTTCATTAATTCTCATAGATCAAGGCTTTGGTATTTGGATCTTGAAGTAATTTGAAGGAATTTTCAGATTTGAAGTGGTAATTCATCTCTCACCATTGTTGAAACTTCATCTTCATCTTCCATAATGTAGATCTTTGGAGATCTTTGTTACTTGATCCTTTGGATCTTTTAATTGTGTTTAATTGCTGGTTTTTATTGTTATTTTACTTTAAATTTCGTGCAATTTCAGTTCCATGATCATAAGGTGTTTGTAAAAAGTTTTGAAAGTGGATCATGCTAAATTTTGCACAATTTTCTGTATTCTGGTGCAGAGTAACCGGTTAACGTCTGGTGAGTAACAGGTTACTCTGTGTTAATTTTGAAAAACTGCGCTTATTTTGAACTAAGTAACCGGTTAACGTCTGGTGAGTAACCGGTTACTTCAGAACAGAATGCATATTTTGCTTTGTTTTTGGGGCCTGTTTTGGTTTTTCTTCCTCCTTCTTCCCCTTTCTTCTTGCTTTAGCCTTGAAATGCATTGTTGAGATTAATTTCTCTTCAATTTCAATGGACTTTGGATATGGTTAAAGTAATTAAACATTCATTAGTTCAAATCTATCTTTTAATGAATTTTTAAATTCATTTGAGGTGCTTTGAATTAGTGATATGTTTTCACACTTAAACTTATCAATTAAAGGTGATTGAACTTGAAGATGAAAGGTACTTGAATTTGCAATTCAATTTGGCCTTCTCTTCATCTTTTTGTCTTTTCTTTCGATCGATGAAAGTCTTATGGATCTTAGAATTTCTTTGTTGAATTCTTGATCAAGACTAGATCGTTACCTATTTTCTTTTCGTGCGGTATTGCTTCCGGATGACGATCTACATATCGTTCATCTAGCATGCATTGGCACAAATATCTATTGACTGGCCTCATTGTAGGGTAATTAATGCGTAAATTACTCGGCGATTGCTTAACATAGTGCAACATTTGTCCCTCTTTATCTAATTCGGAATTTAAACTTTCGTGGTCCGGACCTTGATTGGTCGCGTCAACCCAATGGTGATTGATCTTTTGTATTAGGTTCAAAATCTTTGAAGCTTGTTGTTGTAGAGGCTTTGATTCTATCAATCTTCTTACAAGTCTTCATTAACCTTGATCTGAGTACATTGTTTAATCACTATAGTTCAAGACGCGGAATGGAATAATCGGTGAAGGCTTATGGCACTAGAGCCTTGTGCTACTAACCACTAACTTCTAACTTCTTTACTTTTCCTTCTCGCTCCCTATCTCTTTTTATTTTTTTTTATGCTTTATGTCATTTTATCATATCATGTTTATGTTTATGTTATTTTTCTTTTGTCCACTTGGACCATATTATCTTGTGCTTTGTTTTTCTTTTGTCCATTTGGACTCAAAAACATTAATAAAGGATTAAACCACTAAAATACTTGTGCTCTTAATTGTTGGACTATGGCCAATATCCCTTGCTTTGGAGGACCTATACTCTTGATTATGGACTTATGGACTTAGATTTAGGATCTTAACCTATTGCTTGGGAGTTTGTGATGGAAAACCTTGGATTTTGGATACTTGAAGTCCTCTTTTGAAGACTTATTTCGAATCAAGACCAAATCAAAAAGGGAAAAATGCTTATGCTATGGAGCTTGTCCATGTGGTTAGATCTTTCTTATCCTTAACTTTTATTTTCATGTGTCGCTCCCGGGATTTTCATCCAAGTACAAACGCAAAAGTGGCGCGGAAACAGAGTCGCCAGCAATGTGTATTTATCCCGAGAGAGGGAAAGGAAACACTGCATAAACCAGAGGGAAAGGAAAAGAGCACGGTCTCGCGACCAAGAGAAACGGGTAAGGGAGTCGGTTACGCGAGGGGAAGGTGTTAGCACCCCCACGCGTCCATCGTACTCGATGGGATCCACGCTTACTGTCTCGATCAAAGGGTGTCGTCATCTGGAACTCCGCTGCTACTGGAAAGGAAAAGGAACAGGTACGGGAAAGAACGAAGTAACGGGGAAGAAAAGGAAAAGAAGAGACTCGATAGGACATCGCGTCCTAGGCCTACGTATTCCCTCGTGCAATGGGAAAGTCAGAGTAAACATAGTTCGGACTACAGATTGGGGAAGGGTGAAAGGATGGTTATGAAGAAAGGTAGTGCTCGGAGAGATCTCGCACGATCTCCTGCCTACGTATCCCGCTCGCACGCGAGAATCAGAGCAATGTAGTTCCCCTCACTAGGGATGGATTCTATTTGTTTGTATTCTTAACGGAAGACGCCAAGGTTCGCGTTCCAGCAGTTAGGTGTCGCAGCTCGTTGTACGGAGTCTTAGGCATTTACCTGTTTGCGGTAGAACGGAAGTGAGACATCCTTAAGAATGGAGTGAAGGAGATGAGAGAAGAATTGTTGTTTGTTTTTGTCTTTTAGAAGAATTGGATTGAAGTTAGTTCGTAACTTACATTGCACCAAAGTCTACCATGTGGGAATGAGTGAATCGCGTGGTCGCCCCCAAATGGGACGTATGCTAAACACTCTAGAAGAGGAGGGGAGACCCCTCGTTCTTCATTTCCTACGCTTAAGGCTCAAGCGCAATATACTTTAATCCTTTATTAGATGTTTTTTGCTTTTTGTTTTGAGATGAGAACTGAGACTCAAAGGGTTGGGAAAGGAAAAAGTCTAAGCGGGGAAGACTAATAATTCTAATGTTATCATGCATGGAGATCCTATGGTTGTGTGAGGTAATAGGAGCCACCTAAGTCTAAAAGAAAGGAGAGGGATAGCAATACCTAATGCTTATCTTACCTCACCTTAATCAAAGATTAAGGATGCGCTAAAATCCCAAAGGGGTGTCAAGAAGTTTCACACAAAGCATTATATCATGTAATCCATATAAGCAATGAGAGGTGAATAAACAAGAAAAAACAGCGGCTATTACAACGCATCTGCAACAATACAACAGTAAATCCAGCACCATATACCAAATAGCATTACACAGCTCATGTTCAGCACAAAAATGGGTGTAAAAAGCCAAGCAGCATCATATACGACAGCACATTGTCATACCCCAAATTTTGACCACTAAGATTTCTCATCATTGTGCAAATCATCATCATAATATGGATGAACCATCATGCCTCATCAAAATCCTCAAGGGTTGTTGAGCATTCACTACAATCAAAATTAGGGTTTCAAACCCTCTCAGAGCCTTAGACAAAGGTTCAATCAAGGAATGACATGATCTTCAACTTGTCTAACCTCCCAAACATTCACAATGGATCAAGAGGACTCCCACTTCAAGGATTAAGCACAAGGTTGCTCCCTTCTAGGTGGATCAAGCTTCAAGATCGATAGTGTCACCAAATTAGGCTTTTGGTCGACCAGGGCCCCCAGATGGAAATTTTCATCTGGGCATGAGCCAATGATCCAAAACATAACCTAATATACTCCATGGAACCTCATGGACCCAATCACCAAGTCAATTTTGCCTCAGGGGATGCATACATCAAAAATCAGGAATTAGGGTTTCTTGACCTAATTCACCCCTAAGTTGACTTTTGGTGCAAATCATGAACCAAGACCTCAAGAGAGGGTTTGAAGGTCTCTAATGGACTATATTGATCCATTTGGAACAATGGATTGATCCAAGAAGCTTGTGCAACAAGTCTCAATTTCATCAGCACCACAGTTAGGGTTTTAAGTAAAAAGTCAACTGTAACTTTGACTTTTGACCAGGATATACTCCCAAGCCCTAAGACATGATTCAATATACCCTATGACACCCATGGAACATGTCCATCAAGTTTGATTCAGGTCAAGGACATGATTTCCTGAAGAATTGCACAGTTTGGAATTCATCTGATAAAAAGTCAACTGTGCACAAAAGTCAACTTTGACTTTTTGAGATTTTTCACCAAAATGGATTTTTAACCCCAAAATGATGTTAATGTATGATTTGAATCATCATTCATCAAGGAAAATCAAGAAAAGTTGGATAACTTGTAAAAGGGGTAACCATAAAAACTTAGAAAATTTTCTAAGTTAAAGATAAAGTGACAAGGGTACCAACTTTGGAGGATCATAACTCCTAAAACACAAGGCCATTTTTTCTCATCCAAAGATGGATTTGTAGCCCTCATTACCCTCTACAAAAACTTCAACTAGACCTAAGTCCAATTCATTAAGGATTTTGAGTTATGGAGTGATCAAAATGGCTGAAAAATGAAAATCTCACTTTTTCCAACACTTAGTGAAATTTTCACTAAGTTAGAATCTGTCTTCATTTTTTTCCAAATGTAGGGGGATTTTTCACTTGGATTCAAAAGAGATCATAACCAAACATGTTGAAACAGTTGTTGTATCATGTAAGGGCTTTCCAAAATGACCAAGAACATTGCCAAATTCCATTTGAGTCATGAGATATGACGTTGGAAAGTTGCCTTGCTGAAATCTGTCAATGGCAAGGCAGAATTTACAATTTTGCTCGATTTACCAAAATCATCCAAATTCAAATGCTCCTATCCTCTTGGACACCTCAAAGGATTGAATCTAAAGGGGATAATCACTGAGCCAAGCCTCCAAAGTCCATGGAACAAGAAATAACATGTTGAACCTAGAATGGCCAAAATAGTGACAAGACTCCAAATTTGGATTGAAGCATTCAATGGAAGCATCAAGGTGGCATGGACTGAGCCATTCTCATCTGAAATCAGTCAAGACTTATCCAAGACCAAGGGAACCAAAGCTCTGTGCCCTAACCTCTAGTCAATGGCTAGAGGAGACTTGGATTTTCATTTGCCAACATTGGCCAAACCTACTTAGTAGCTGCCATTCACTATTCCTTGCAAAACAAACTTGCTCTACTATAAATAGAGCTCAATTGTGATCATTTTGAGTACACCAAAGCCATCTAACAGATGCTTTCCTCAAAATCTCTTTCTCTTGGCAAAAATGCCTTTCTTAGCAAGGTAGCTATCGGGTTTTGAGTTTGAGAGCTTTTCTAATCAAACCAATCACTCACACACCTCACATACATGATATAGAAGTGATCTAAACACTCACATAACATATGGAACACTGATTTCATAAAATCACCAGCCAATTGCTCAAGTTCTTGACAGTTTTGCAGTTGAGGTGCCATCTTCAATTCCAAACCATTTCAATCCATTCCAAGCACTCAGACACATCACTTGGTACCTAGGGAAGCTATCCACACCATTGGAACCTAGCTGTAACACCTCCAACACAAATCACGATCACCAGCTGCAAGTGGTAAGCATGAGCTCTTCTAACTCTATGATCCACACAATTTTTGCTGCACAATAATATGGCCATATGTTCATAATCATGCATGGAATGTTTCCCCTCAATTAATTGCATTGTTTGAATCGTGTATCAAAAATCCTAGCCTTCGTGCAGAAATTAGGGTTCTTGAGGATTTTTCATGATTTCTTGTTATATGTTTAATTTAAATGAAATTAATGGACATAGACATGATCGTGAGGTTGAGACGAGCATAATGATATGTGGATTGCATGTTATAATCAAGTATTCAAGGAGATTGGATAGAAAATGCAAATCAGCCAAAACCAGAACACGCGCGTGTTCTTCAGCTGTTCTTGGCGCCTTTTTTTGAATTTTCAAATATTTGAATTTTGTGATTTTCTTTAATTGATTCAAAAATTAATTTCTCTCTGAGTTTTAATGATTTTGAGTTGATTCTTTTTTTAATAATTCACAAAAATGTTAAAATATTTTATTTTCCCAAAAAATCCCAAAAATATTATTTATTTCATATAATTGATATTTTTGCAAAGAATTAATATTTTAATTGTTTTTGACATTTTAAATATTTTTTCTACATTGATTTTGCAACTTTTAATGCTTTCTAATTATTTTGTAGGTCAATACTTAATTTTTGAAGCATTAATCCAAGATCACAATTTGTTTTTCATATGATAAACAATTTTGATCATTTTAATTGAATTTTTATTCAATTAAATACATTTTTGAAAACAAATTAGTGTTTTTGGATTAATTCAACCCTCATAAATCATTTTCAAAACTCTTTGGGCCTCTAATAGAGTGTAAGACCCAATCCTTTTTTGACCAAATCATTTTTGGGCCTCACTTATTGTATAAGTCCCTATACCGTCAAAAACAAACAGCGCGATCGTCGCCTTTTTAAAAATAACCATGGGCCTCTCCTCGAGCTATAAGACCCATTTAAAACTTTTGGGCCTCTATTAGAGTGTAAGACCCAAACCCCTTTTAAACCAGAACATTTTGGGCCTCACTTATTGTATAAGTCCTTCTGCGTTAAAAGAAAACCTCGGCGCGATCGCCATTTTAAACGAAAAATCATCTGGGCCTACCCTCGTGTTATAAGCCCCACTCTTTTTCTTTAAAACTTTTTGGGCCTCTTCCGAGAGTGTAAGACCCATCCCTTTGTACAGAAAACCTTTTTTGGGCCTCAGTCACTTGTATAAGTCCCTCTGTACAAATTCAAACAGTGCGCTCACTGATAAAACCCTGGGCCTCTCCTTGAGCTGTAAGCCCCAAATCTTTCTTTTTCAAAGCACTTTCTCCTTTGATTTTGAATATACTGTTGTTTTCAATCTTTCTTTGTTGAACAACTAACCAAACAGCATGGAAGCTCTACAACCGAGTAAGTGTTTATACGCTTTCATTTACCGCTTTCATATACATATAACTGTATTGTGGGGCTGTTTCACTGTAAGTCTTCTTTCATAAACACATATCAACTGTGTAATAATAGTATAGATATTTCGAGTTTCCCCGGCAACTACGACTAGAACTAGGTGACGCCGTTTCGTTTATTCGTAGAAATAGACAACTAGATCCCCAATTGGATCACCAGATACAGTCTTCTCTTCGGTTGTCCTCATTAGGAATTGTCAAGAAACTCTACTCCCCAAGATGAACGTATTCTCCGTGAATGGCATCTTTGAGTTTCTTCCAAATTCTCGAACTTTCCTGACTTTGATCTATTCTCGGTGAATAGTATTGCCTTGAATTTCTCGGGGTTTGGGGACCCACGGGCTTCTTAAAAGCATCGGCCTCCTCTTGGGCATCATACAAGGACCCACAGGCTTCCTAAAAGCATCCCAGCCTCCTCTTGGGCTTAGTACAAGGACCCTACGGCTTCTTAGAAGTATTCACAGCCTCCTCTTAGGCTTCGTATAAGGATCTCTTCCTTCGGGAATGATAGCCTTCTCTTGGGCTTCGTACAAGGACCGATCGGCTTCTTAAAAGTTTCCAGCCTTCTCTTGGGCTTTGTATAAATTGCCCCGACGACCTCCTAGAGGTATAGGAACAAAACTTAGTCAGCTTCATAGAGCAGTCCTTTCAAAGAGTCTACTACTGTTTCTCAAAGCATACTTCAAATGATGAAACTCCAAACTTGGACAGTCTAATCGCCTTGAGTGTCAAAGACATTCTCAATTGACCCATTCGTTAAATAGGAAGGAAACCCACAGACTCGGACAGTCTCAATACCCTCCGGACTTCCCACTTCCTTGAAGAACAGGAATAACCCGGATCCTCGAATCAAATCCTTGAGTACAATGTTGCTCATATAAGAACTGATTTTCTCTTTAAAAATCAGTATATTGGGCCTGTCACTTAATTGAAACAGTCACCACAGCCTCTTCTTGGGCTTTATACAATGATTCTCCCCAGTGGAGTCAAACAACATTTAGCCTCTCTCTCGGGCTTTGTACGAGACACATAAGAGACTCCCTCGTTCAGTCAATCACCCTTTTCGCCTCCATCTCGGGCTTTATACGAGATACAAAAAGGTTCTTATTGAACCAAACAAACAATAGCCTCCATCTCGGGCTTTATACGAGATACCAAAAGATTCCCTTGTCGAGTCAAACCTTTTCGCCTCCATCTCGGGCTTTGTACGAGATACAAAAACACTCTCTTGTTGAGTATAAAAGATCCTCTTGTAGGATCAACCCCTTTTAGCCTCCCTCTCGGGCTTTGTACGAGACACAGTTCAGCCTCCTCTTAGGCTTTATATAAGAAAACCACTGGTTAATCCAATTAACCTTTTAGCATCAAAAGTTGTGCCTCGTTCACAGTACACAAACACCAACAACTCTTTCCCCTTCATCTAATTGCTGTAAGCGGCAAGCCTCTAGATCATCTACATCCATGCCAATGTCCCTCTTTTAGCATGAGAAATTCCTAAGGAAAGATAGCATTGCTCAACACTGAGTTAAAGTCTTCTCCTTCAGGTTAAAACCCCCTATAAAGGAAATTATGGCATTGTTAGGATCCGCGTATCCCGATTAAAGTAATTCTCCTTTATAAACAGTTGTGACATACAACCTCCCTCTTTAGAGATGACAAATTCTCTCTAAAGTCAACACCTTTAGCTTCATATCTTGGGCTTTGAACAAGATACAAATAGACCCTTCAGCTTCACATCTTGGGCTTTGAACAAGATACAAACCACCTTTCGCTTCACGTCTTGGGCTTTGAACAAGACACCAAAAACACCCATTTCCACCCATAGAATAGGAGGAACTACGAACACTCTGATTTCCCTGTTTCGGTAAACGGGAATACGTAGGCATAAGATTGAAAGAAAAATCTTAGCGAGCACACTAAACAAAAACCCAAAATCCCATACTCTCATGTATCTATCAAAAGCATCAGTCCTAACATCCTAACCCTTGTTCCCCGCTATAAAGTCCTAGAAAGAAAGAAAACAGTATTGGCGAAAATACAAATAACCAGTACAAGGGCCCCCCACATTGATAGCATTCGTAACCTAACAGACCGCTGTTTAAACTCAGTATGCAAGCAGGGTTAATTGGAGACATCTATTTCCCTTCCTTATTCAGCTCACAATAGGATAAAAAATGAATCGACCTGTAGTAAACTCAATCGCAGAGAGCGACCAATGCTTAAGAACCGCGTCCAAAATCGCTCGCTACAGAAAAATGGCGCCCACCGTGGGGCTTTTCAAAGTTAGATCTAGAAACGACCTTTTTCCTTTTCACCCCTTGTGTGAAAAACCACAGATCGGGGCTTCTGTCGGGGAACCCATTTCTATCAGGAACTTAGGATTCATAACTTTAAAGGTCTAGGATGTTTAGGACAAATATATATACTGCTTTTCCTAATTGCTATACGTGTTTATTTTTCTGCTAATGGGAATGCGTGTGATGCCGCATGTGGAAATATTGAGTATACTCTTAAGATAAGTGATGGCGACGAGGTCGACCATCAACCTCGTTGGAGGCTGACCAATGCAACCTATTCTCTCACCTAGACAACGGGACGATTGTTAAGTCTGAGAAGCTGAGGAGCCAAACCCTTTCGTAGTGCGGAAACTATCAGAAATAGTTGTTACGCGATACTACCCTCATTTGAGGCTGGTGATCTATTCTCGGTGAATGGCACCTACTCTAAGATTGCTCTACAACTCGCTGGCGATCCGCTTGTTGTTTTGCTTTCCTGGGAGGAGCTGATGATAAAGAGTACAGGTACAAAAATCACCCTAGTATATCACTGTTAAGAGTCCATGTGATTGAGGGAATCATGGATGCGCTCATTCAGTTTTACGATCCGGTTTATCACTGTTTCACATTCCCGGATTACCAGCTTGCACCAACGCTGGAGGAGTATTCTCATCTGACCGATCTACATATCACTGATCGAGCTCCATGTTCTGGACTGGAAGAAATTCCAAAGAATCAGACCATTGCAAGAGCAATTCATTTGGACGAGTCTGAGGTCAGGACTCACCTAACTACTAAGGGTGGCATCCAAGGTTTGCCAGCCCAGTTCTTGATGAAGAAAGCCCTATATTTTGCCAGTATAGGAAACGTGACTGCTTTTGAAAGAATCTTTGTCTTGCTCACCTACGGGTTATTTTTGTTTCCCAACATCAATAACTTCGTCGATATTAGCTCCATTAAGGTTTTTCTCATTGGAAACCCTGTGCCGACTTTGCTCGCAGATGCGTATCATTCTGTACACTTGGGGAATTTATACAGCGGTGGGGAGATCACATGCTGTGTACCTTTGCTTTACAAATGGTTTATCTCTCACTTGCCCAAGTCTGCTTCTTTTTGGGATTGCAAGAGTGCCTTACGTTGGTCGTAGAAGATCATGTCTCTTACCAACTCTGATATAGATTGGTGTAATAGGATTTATGAGGGAATCAGGATCATTGACTATTGTGGAAACTTCCCCAACGTACCCCTCATAGGGACTAAAGGAGGAATCAACTACCATCCGGTATTGGTTCGCCGTCAATTTGGATACCCGATGAGACACGTCCCACGTGGTGTTCATCTGGATGGTCTTTTCTTCAAAGAAGGAGAAAATGACAGAGCACTAAAGATGGAAATAGTGCAAGCTTGGAAACACGTTCATAAGAAAGGACGAGAGTCTCTGGGAAAACCAGATTGTGTCTCGGTGGAGCCTTATCTCCATTGGGTATAAACTAGAGCTCTCAAGCTAAAAATGCCTTATCCTCGTTACGGAATTCTTCCGCCGAGGGAATCTGTCATGTGCTTCATGATTGAGACTGAAAAGCTTTAGGTTACTCTCAACAAAGTTCAACAGGAAAGAAGGTCTTGGAAGAACAAGTATCGCACCCTCGATATAGAGTGCATCAAAATACAATAATTACTGAAAGAGAAAGATGCTCTGATTGAAATTTTGGAGCAACATGCTGTAGAGAATCAATATGATCAAAGGAATTTGCTCACTCCTTTCACTTGGCAAAGGAATGACAACCCGACAACGGCCCAAGAGCCCCGGTCAAAGAAAAGGAAGAAACCAGAATCAGCACCCGATTTCTCTTCAGAGAGGACTCGGGACCCATTAGCTTAGGTTTCTGTTTTTGCACCTTGTAATCTACTGTATTTCCATTTCTGTAATCCTTTGAAGTCAATAAAAAGGGGTTTCCCCACCGTTTGATATTTGCAATCTAATTGTCGAAGTTTATTTTGATTAAACCTTAAACAATTAATATAATCATTGCATTCATCATTCTCACATCGCGTATTCTTCTTATCTACGAATCTCACGTTTGTGTCTCGGTTCTAGAGTCAAACTGTCTCATTCGTATAATACTCGGGCCAATCGTCAGAAAAAGATGGATGATCTTGAGGAAGAAAACAGGGAGTTGAAAGAAGAGATCGACGCTCTGAGAGAGGATATGAGAAAGCTTCGTAACGACATGCAAGCCATGGCAGAAGCTCAGCTACAAAGGAATGTGATCTCGGAGATCACCTCAACGCCCATAGTGGAGAAGTATGATCCTAGGTATCAAATACCGAAAGATCGTCCTTGGGGCATACCAGTTAACTATATCCCAGAAGGATATGTTCCGTCGATCACTAAAGATCAGGGAATCACAACAGAAGCCGCTGGGCCTGAAAGTTACAAACTTCGGGAAAGCGAAGATGCCAGGGGCATACTGAAGACTCCTGAAGGTTACAAACTTCAGGAAACGCCAAGATTCAATGCCGTAGTCACGGTCCCACCCCCTGTGGTGCACACTGTCCCGGAAGGACAGATTCCACCAACACCTTCTGGTAAGAAGGAAACTATGTTTGATAGAATGGATGAATTCCAGGAACAGTTCCTGGAAATGCAGAAAGAACTGCAAGCCATTCGCGGTCAGGATCTATTTGGAAAGGACGCCGCAGACCTCTGCTTGGTCCCCAATGTGAAATTCCCGCACAAATTTCAAGTGCCCGACTTTGAAAAGTACAAGGGTAACTCTTGCCCTCAAAGCCATCTGGTGATGTACGCTCGACGGATGTCAACCCAAACGGAGAATCAGGACCTACTGATTCACTACTTCCAGGATAGTTTAACCGGTGCCGCACTCAAATGGCACATGGGTTTAAACCGTACTACGATCAGTACATTCAGAGATCTTGGTACTGCCTTCGTCCAACAATACAAATACAATTTGGACATGGCACCCGACAGAGATCAACTCAGATCAATGTCGCAAAAGGACAAGGAAACCTTTAAGGAGTATGCTCAAAGGTGGCGTGAAATTTCCGCTCAAATTTGTCTGCCTCTTGAGGAAAAAGAGATGACAAAGATCTTCTTAAAGACCTTAAGCTCATTTTACTATGACTGAATAGTTGCCAGTGCACCCAATGATTTCACCGAGATGGTGGGCATGGGCGTACGTCTTGAGGAAGCCGTCCGAGAAGGACGTTTGGTTAAAGACACTGGATCGACGAGCGGTACTAAAAAATACGGTAATGCTCTCCCTAAGAAAAAAGAGCAAGATATTGGGAATATCTCTCTCAGAAAGCAAAGGCGACGTTATCAACCGGTAGCAGCTGTTACTCCTACTATCAATCCTGTGCCCATTCCTACGCATCAACCTCAGGTTGCGCAGAGCCAACCTGATCAGCAAAGGACACAACAACCTCTTTAGCAGGCTCGTCCTCCATATAACAATAACCGTACAACACGGCCACCAGGATTTGATCCTATACCCGTGACGTACGCAAAGTTGTTTCCATTACTGCTAGCCAAGGGGCACATTCAGACTAAGTCCCCTCTTACAGTACCGAAAAATCTGGCTTTTTGGTTCAAAGCGGATCAAACTTGCCCTTATCATCAAGGAGGTCCAGGGCATAACATTGAGAATTGTCTCAATTTCAAATCCGACGTGCAAAAACTTGTTAGGAGCGGGGTCTTATCCTTCAAGGATACAAATCCTAATGTTCTTACGAACCCGCTGCCTTAACACGAGAAGGCTGCAGTCAATTTGATAGAAGGAGAATCTAACAATGTCTATCAAATTCACGATTTACTCTTGTTGAAGACCAATCTGGTCAAGATGCATTGTAGACAGAGTGGATATGGCCATGTGCCACCTCATAACTATCACCAGTGTGATATCTACTCTAAAGACAACCAGGGATATTCTGTGGTGCAAGCAGCTCTACAGGAACAAATGGATCTCGGATGGATCCAAGAGCACCGAGTTCGTGGAGTTAACATGGTCTCCATGAATTCTAACGTCATTCAGAACCACAACATCTGTGCAATGAATGCCAACTTGGTGGTGATGCACTCAAGGTAAAGCCAGTATCATAATCTGCCGCGGCATGATTACAGTTCCTGTCTGACTTGCTCGGTAAACAAACAGGGATGCTCTTTCATACAGGAGGCCCTCCAGCGTCAGATGGATCTTGGATGGATCCAAGACTACCATGATAGGAATTCCTATCATATCAACATGGTTCAGATCTTTGACATTCGCGTGATGAATACCAACCTGGTAGAGTTACATGCTGAGCAGGTCCGACTCGGATTCTTAATATCACATGACTATCAAAGCTGTAAAGCGGGTTACGAAAATGATCAGGGTTGTACCCTTGTCTAGGAGGCACTTTAGCACTTGTTAAATCATTGGTGGATGCCCATTTATATGGATGAAGATACTCAGAAAATTAGTATCAGTAACGGGAATCCTACTCGACGTCAGAGTCGGGATGTCTGATCAATGGAAGCTAACCTAGTGAGGTTACATTGTATTCAAAGTGGGCGTGGCCAGGTGCCACCACACAATTATGACTGTTGTAGCATCTGTTCGGAAAGTAACCAAGGGTGCTACCTTGTGGGAGCAGCTCTCCAGGGGTAGGTGGACTGTGGATAAATTCATCCATATTTGGTTTCTGGACCCACCAACTGGTCGCTGAATTACCTTACCGATCAAGTTGAGGATGTTGTCACAATCTCTGGTCATCACATGACAAGGGATGTTTTTGCAATCATCCCTCTACTTGACGAATATAAAGTTCCCAACCGGGAACGAATCGAGATTACTTACGATGGTCAGAAAAATCAGAAGGTTCCCATAGTCATCTATCTGCCGGGACCACTACCGTATGAATCAACTAAGGTTATCCCTTACAAATACAGTGCAACAACCATTGAAAATGGAAAAGAAATTCCATTACCCTCCGTCGTGAATATTACAGACATCAGTCGAGTAACACGGAGTGGTAGAATCTTCAACCGAGGGGTTGGGGAACATAACAAAGAAAAGGAACTTCAAATGGAAGCTCCTGATCCACCAGTCGGTGAATCCAGTAATCCCGACCTTTTGAAAAATAATGATGAGATGCTGAAGCTCATTCAAATGAGTGAATACAACATTGTTGATCAACTGTTACAGACTCCTTCAAAGATCTCGGTATTATCACTGTTACTCAGTTCAAAAGCCCACAGGGCGGCTCTACAGAAAGTCTTGGAGCAAGCCTTTGTGGAACAGGATGTAACAATTAGACAGTTCGATAGTATTGTCTCTAACATCACTTCCTGCAATAACTTGGGATTTAGTGATGAGGAATTACCTAAAGAGGGTCACTGTGATAACATGGTGCTCAACATTACAGTTAACTGCCAGGACGATGCTTTAGCCAGCGTACTGGTAGACACAGGGTCAGCCCTGAATGTTATGCCGAAGTCCACTTTGATGCAATTATCATTCAAAGACTCTCCGATGAGAATCAGCGAGGTCGTCGTCAAAGCATTCGACGGATCCAGAAAAACGGTTATCGGCGAAGTTGATCTTCCCATAACTATTGGTCCTCACACTTTCCAAGTCACTTTCCAGGTCATGGACATCCGGGCAACATACAGTTGTTTATTAGGAAGACCTTGGATACATCAGGCTGGAGCGGTTACTTCAACCCTCCACCAAAAGCTAAAGTTCATCAAGAACGATCAACTTGTCACAATTTGTGGGGAACAAGCCTTGCTTGTGAGTAGCTTGTCATCATCTACTGGTATAGAACCTGAGGAGTTTATTGGAACTCAGTTCCAAGCACTGTCGGTGAGCAAGGACAATCATTTCAAAGGAGTAACCTCGATTTCCTCATACAAAGATGCTATCAAAGCGATCGAGAGTACCGATACAAACGGATGGGGACAACTTGTCATTCCTATTGACAATAAAACAAAGAAGGGTCTTGGTTTTTCTGCAACCTGTACCCAGACAGCTGCCAACGATGAAAGTCTTCATCCCCTTCAAAACTTCTTCCACAGTGGAGGTTTCCTTCACCCAGTGTCTCAAGCGGTACATGCTATCAATGAGGAAGATCCCTCTGACACAGATGAAGAATGGAAGTCCTATCTTAGCGAGGACGGTTATATGTCTCAAGAAGAGGTGCCTATGCCTTTTTGCTTTCCTACAGAAAGTCCGAGATTTATACCAAGATCAGATGTCGAAATGATATATGGAGATTGTGATCCGGAAGGATGTCGTGCTCCGCCAAATTCATTAGAGGAGGACACTCCGATGAAAGACAACTTTGACTACAACTACTATGGCCCAATGGATGGCCTGCCAATGTGGCAGCCTTACCCAGGAAAGTTGGGGCAAGAGAGTCAGCCGAACAATGAAACTCAGCTGAGTCTCATCGAACAGAATACTTGCGTCCCCACCATGTCATGGGATCAACACTCAGGTCATTCAGAAACTACTCAACATGAAGATGAATTTGCAACGTTTGCCGGACTAGAATTCATCAATTATGCTTTTCCCGAGGTCAACGTCATCGAGAGGGAAGACTCCTCCAGTTCCAAAGAAGTTTGGGACACTCTGGGAGAACCAAGTGGAAAGTACGACTATATGGTCAAGTACACTGCGCCCGAAAGCTCTCGTATCAGGTTCGAAGACTTCCAGCCAACTGGATGGGGAGATACAGCTGACAACACAAATGCTATGCAAAATGCAACAGAGGAATTCTCCTACGACAACTCTGCCTGGGAGACAGATTCCAATGATCCTGCTCCACCAGAAATCAGTGTTATTTCTGAAGACAAATCGAGGAAGGTGCCAGACTTTGTGATTCACCGAGGAGTTCTCCGCCAATGGATTGCTGTCGATGTTCCGCAGGTCATTCATCAGTCAAAGTAATTGCCATCTTTTAACCTTTCACCCCGCCCAGGTGAAACAGATGTTTTGATAGGGCTCGCTTTCTGTAAATATCCCTCTTCGCTTAGTCCAAAGTGATAGAGTTTTGTTTTATAGGGCTGTAGTTTCAAGATTCGACTTGTTCATTAATAAAATAACGTCGTTCTGTAATTTCTGCATTAATTGATGTTTTCTCTTTTTGCTTTTTCAGAAAATGGTAATCCTAAAAAACAATTCAATAATAAAAACAAGCAGTAATAAAATAAATACACTACACACACTTACATTTTCCTCTATCTCTTCTAAACACGAATCATCACGTCATGCAGATTGCTTGTTTTAAACCCAGTTGAAACATAAGATCCGATGCCTTCGCCCAACTTTGAGTTCCCGGTATTCGAGGCTGAAGAAGAAAATGACAACAAAATTCCAGAAGAGATCTCCCGACTACTCAGACAAGAGGAAAGGTCTATTGAACCTCACAAAGAACCGTTGGAAATGGTAAACTTGGGTTCAGAGCAAGAGAGAAAAGAAATCAGGATCGGAGCACTGCTCAGTCCAACTGCCAAGGAGAGTTTGATAAAGCTTCTCAAAGAATTCCCCGATGTATTTGCTTGGTCCTATCAGGATATGCCAGGGTTGGATACCAGCATCGTGGAACATCACTTACCGTTAAGGTCGGAATGTCCGCCAGTAAAGCAAAGGTTGAGACACACTCACCCGGGCATGGCCATCAAAATCAAGGAGGAGGTACAGAAAAAGATTGACGCAGGCTTCCTCGCCACATCTGAATATCCTCAATGGTTAGCCAACATCGTACCTGTTCCGAAAAAGGACGAAAAGGTCAGAATGTGTGTCGACTACAGAGACCTGAACAAGGCTAGTCCAAAGGACGACTTTCCTTTACCACACATTGACATGCTGGTGGACAGTACAGCAAAGTTCAAAGTTTTCTCCTTCATGGATGGATTCTCGGGCTATAATCAAATCAAAATGGCGCCGAAAGACATGGAGAAAACATCATTCATTACCCCCTGGGGTACCTTTTGTTACAAGATAATGTCGTTCGGTTTGAAAAATGCCGGGGCAACCTATCAAAGGGCCATGACTACTCTGTTTCATGACATGATACACAAAGAAATCGAAGTGTATGTCGATGATATGATTGCAAAATCTAAGACAGAAGAGGAGCATGTGACCCACCTGTCAAAACTTTTCGAGCGTTTGAGAAAGTACAAACTCCGCTTGAATCCCAACAAGTGCACCTTCAGTGTCTGTTCAGGGAAACTCTTAGGGTTCATCGTCAGCCAGAAAGGAATTGAGGTTGATCCTGACAAGGTCAAGGCCATTCAAGAAATGCCTTCTCCGAAAACTGAAAAATAAGTCAGAGGATTCCTGGGACGTTTGAACTACATCTCTAGATTCATATTCCTCATGACCGCGACATGTGCGCCAATCTTCAAACTGCTCAAGAAGATACAATCATTTCTCACTGATTCGCGAGGCAAATGGACTCCGAATTATGACGGCCCCTATGTGGTCACGAAAGCTTTCTCAGGCGGCACCTTGAGACTCACAACCATGGAAGGAGAGGAATTTACCTACCCCACGAATGTTTATGTAGTCAAGAAATACTTCGCCTAAACTAAAAAATAAACGTCTCGGTGGACTAAAAACCCGAAAGGGCGGTCCAGGAAAAAGTTAGAGACAAAATAAAAAAAATCATCCCAGTGTATTGGAAACATCAAAGTACAATCCAGGCAAAAATTAGGGATAATGGCAAGTAACTATGTTCAACAGAGGCAAGTCCCTCAGCAGCAGCAGTTACATCATCCGTCAAAAAACTCCAGTCAAGGTCATCTTCGACAGAAGCTCAGGATGCCCCGAATTCAAAGTTGGTAGGAGGATAGTGGTCGTTATGTTTCAACGTATCCCTTTTCCCTGTAAATTACCATTTTCAAACATTGTATATACTCTTTAGGATCACGCGTTTGGCTGATCTCCATCTTATCAATAAAATTTGAGCCCTTGTGCTTTTGTTTGTAATTCTTATTTGTTTTAGCTTTACAGAACGACGTTGTTAACATGATTAACGATTATTGAAATAAAACAAAAATGAATTAACTTGTTAAAACTTTTTCTGCTTTTTAATAAGAGATGGCAATTTCTTTTTACTGTTAAACATCGAAAGAACATCAATCGCGTCTCCAAAGGTGTTCGAACCTCAAAATGCAGAATCAAAGTACTCCTTCTAGGCCCAGTACACCTGAATGAGGGGATCAACTGTGTTAGAGACCTTGTTTCGTCTGACACAACTCGGCCGAGTTCTTATCTCCTAAGCCCGACCAACGGTAGCTCCCAACAGGGACTATCTCTCCTAAGCAAGGTGGAATTGCTATCTTGAACCAGCGATATTTCTACACACCCCGCGATGGCCGAGTATCCAGTCGTGTTCACCCGTCAGTATGTCGTGTCAGTTTTGTCAGCATAAACATACCTATATCATGCATTATTGATTTGCATTCACATTTCATATTGCATCGCTATCACTCTAGTCGGTCTTGTCCCCTAGTGATAAACAGTTCTCTCAATCGAGTTGTCGGTCCTTGCCTCGTCAGGAAATACTGTGTTTGAACAACCTCGCTTCCAGTTTATTTCTGGAAGGAAGTTGGCCCTCGACCACTTTGATAACTTGAACCTTTGAAAAACTAGAGGAATCTTCAGTCAGCATCACTCTTCGCCATTGAAGATGATATCCTTGCTTTCCCGGATTAAGGAAAATCCGCAGAGAAAGCCTCTTAATCAGGAAATTCGGCAGCACGCCAGTTTCGCTCCGAAAAGACCACTGATGAAAAGGTCATCGGCACCTCAAAATTGGACCCCATCATATGGCATTTCTCCGGAAAGATCCCGAGAAAAGTATGATGTAAGATCCCAAGCGACAACAGTCTCTCAAGAGACCCGCTTTCCCCCAGTAGACACAAATGGCGTCTCCAAACAGAGAAGTTTGTGCAACTCTACAGCTCAGACGAATGGGTTCCCCAACAAGTCTGACATCAAAACTTTTTCTGTCAAATGGCATCTCCCAAGGAAAATTCGGCAAGAAGTTTGAGGAAAACCGCTACAAATAGCGTCCCTTGTCGATAAAGTTTATTGACAAAAGAAACTGAGACCAGTTCCTTGGTAAGAAACCAGGATCGAGGGGAAGTTTATTTCAGCAACTAAGACCAGGTCCTTGGTAGGAAACCAGGATCGAGGGGAAGTTTATATCAGAAACCGAGACCAAATCCTTGGTAGGAAACCAGGATCGAGGGGAAGTTTACAAAAGAAACTAAGACCAGTTCCTTGGTAGGAAACCAGGATCGAGGGGAATTTTACAACAACAACTTAGACTAGTTCCTTGGTAGGAAACCAGGATCGAGGGGAAGTTTACAACAGCAACTAAGACCAGTTCCTTGGTAGGAAACCAGGATCGAGGGAAGGTTTATTTCAAAAGAAACTGAGACCAGTTCCTTGGCTGAAGACCAGGATCGAGGGGAAGTTTACCTTTTCTAAGCATCATTGCTTATCTAAAGAAGATGAATGCGTAAGCTACCATTCATAACCACCATCAAAATTTCGTGTATTCCGATATTTAATCCTCTTGCACCCCGAATGCTCGAATACCTTCGTCATTCACTCCTTCGGGTTCAAGAAGATTAAATAGGGGCATCTGTCATACCCCAAATTTTGACCACTAAGATTTCCCATCATTGTGCAAATCATCATCACAATATGGATGAACCATCATGCCTTATCAAAAGCCTCAAGGGTTGTTGAGCATTCACTACAATCAAAATTAGGGTTTCAAACCCTCTCAGAGCCTTAGACAAAGGGTCAATCAAGGAATGACATGATCTTCAACTTGTCTAACCTCCCAAACATTCACAATGGATCAAGAGGACTCCCACTTCAAGGACTAAGCACAAGGTTGCTCCCTTCTAGGTGGATCAAGCTTCAAGATCGACAGTGTCACCAAATTAGGGTTTTGGTCGACCAGGGCCCCCAGATGGAAATTTTCATCTGGGCATGAGCCAATGATCCAAAACATAACCTAATATACTCCATGGAACCTCATGGACCCAATCACCAAGTCAATTTTGCCTCAGGGGATGCATACATCAAAAATCAGGAATTAGGGTTTCTTGACCTAATTCACCCCTAAGTTGACTTTTGGTGCAAATCATTAACCAAGACCTCAAGAGAGGGTTTGAAGGTCTCTAATGAACTATATTGAGCCATTTGGAACAATGGATTAATCCAAGAAGCTTAAGCAACAAGTCTCAATTTCATCTGCACCACAGTTAGGGTTTTAAGGAAAAAGTCAACTATAACTTTGACTTTTGACTAGGAGATGCTCCCAAGCCCTAAGACATGATTCAATATGCCCTATTGACACCCATGTAACATGTCCATCAAGTTTGATTCAGGTCAAGGACATGATTTCCTGAAGAATTGCACACTTTGGAATTCATCTGATAAAAAGTCAACTGTGCACAAAAGTCAACTTTGACTTTTTGAGATTTTTCACCAAAATGGATTTTTAACCCTAAAATGATGTTAATGTATGATTTGAATCATCATTCATAAAGGAAAATCAAGAAAAGTTGGATAACTTGTAAAAGGGGTAACCATAAAAACTTAGAAAATTTTCTAAGTTAAAGATAAAGTGACAAGGGTACCAACTTTGGAGGATCATAACTCCTAAACCACAAGGCCAATTTTTCTCATCCAAGGATGGATTTGTAGCCCTCATTACCCCCTACAAAAACTTCAACTAGACCTAAGTTTAATTCATTAAGGATTTTGAGTTATGGAGTGATCAAAATGGCTGAAAAATGAAAATGTCACTTTTTCCAACACTTAGTGAAATTTTCACTAAGTCAGAATCTGTCTTCATTTTTTTCCAAATGTAGGGGGATTTTTCACTTGGATTCAAAAGAGATCAAAACCAAACATGTTCAAACAGTTGTTGTATCATGTAAGGGCTTTCCAAAATGACCAAGAACATTGCCAAATTCCATTTGAGTCATGAGATATGACATTGGAAAGTTGCCTTGCTGAAATCTGTCAAAGGCAAGGCAGAATTTGCAATTTTGCTTGATTTGCCAAAATCAACCAAATTCAAATGCTCCTATCCACTTGGACACCCCAGAGGATTGAATCTAAAGGGGACAATCACTGAGCCAAGCCTCCAAAGTCCATGGAACAAGAAATAGCATGTTGAACCTAGAATGGCCAAAATAGGGACAAGACTCCAAATTTGGATTGAAGCATTCAATGGAAGCATCAAGGTGGCATGGACTGAACCATTCTCATTTGAAATCAGTCAAGACTTATCCAAGACCAAGGGAACCAAAGCTCTGTGCCCTAACCTCTAGTCAATGGCTAGAGGAGACTTGAATTTTCATTTGCCAACATTGTCCAAACCTACTTAGCAGCTTCCATTCACTATTCCTTGCAAAACAAACTTGCTCTACTATAAATAGAGCTCAATTGTGATCAGTTTAAGTACACCAAAGCCATCTAACAGATGCTTTCCTCAAAATCTCTTTCTCTTGGCAAAAATGCCTTTCTTAGCAAGGTAGCTATCGGGTTTTGAGTTTGAGAGCTTTTCCAATCAAACCAATCACTCTCATAGCTCACATACATCATATAGAAGTGATCCAAACACTCACATAACATCTGGAACACTGATTTCACAGAATCACCAGCCAATTGCTCAAGTTCTTGACAGTTTTGCAGTTGAGGTGCCATCTTCAATTCCAAACCATTTCAATCCATTCCAAGCACTCAGACACATCACTTGGTACCTAGGGAAGCTATCCACACCACTGGAACCTAGCTGTAACACCTCCAACACAAATCACGATCACCAGCTGCAAGTGGTAAGCATGAGCTCTTCTAACTCTATGATCCACACAATTTTTGCTGCACAATAATTTGGCCATATGTTCATAATCATGCATGGAATGTTTCCCCTCAATTAATTGCATTGTTTGAATTGTGTATCAAAAATCCTAGCCTTCATGCAGAAATTAGGGTTCTTGAGGATTTTTCATGATTTCTTGTTATATGTTTAATTTAAATGAAATTAATGGACATAGACATGATCGTGAGGTTGAGACGAGCATAATGATATGTGGATTGCATGTTATAATCAAGTATTCAAGGAGATTGGATAGAAAATGCAAATCAGCCAAACCCAGAACACACGTGTGTTCTTCAGCTGTTCCTGGCGCCTTTTTTTGAATTTTCAAATATTTGAATTTTGTGATTTTCTTTAATTGATTCAAAAATTAATTTCTCTCTGAGATTTAATGATTTTGAGTTGATTCTTTTTTTAATAATTCACAAAAATGTTAAAATATTTTATTTTCCCAAAAAATCCCAAATATATTATTTATTTCATATAATTGATATTTTTGCAAAGAATTAATATTTTAATTGTTTTTAACATTTTAAATATTTTTTCTACATTGATTTTGCAACTTTTAATGCTTTATAATTATTTTTTAGGTCAATACTTAATTTTTGAAGCATTAATCCAAGATCACAATTTGTTTTTCATATGATAAACAATTTTGATCAGTTTAATTGAATTTTTATCCAATTAAATACATTTTTGAAAACAAATTAGGGTTTTTGGATTAATTCAACCCTCATAAATCATTTTCAAAACTCTTTGGGCCTCTAATAGAGTGTAAGACCCAATCCTTTTTTGACCAAATCATTTTTGGGCCTCACTTATTGTATAAGTCCCTATACCGTCAAAAACAAACGGCGCGATCGTCGCCTTTTTAAAAATAACCATGGGCCTCTCCTCGAGCTATAAGACCCATTCAAAACTTTTGGGCCTCTATTAAAGTGTAAGACCTAACCCCCTTTTAAACCAGAATATTTTGGGCCTCACTTATTGTATAAGTCCCTCTGCGTTAAAAGAAAACCTTGGCGCGATCGCCATTTTAAACGAAAAATCATCTGGGCCTACCCTCGTGTTATAAGCCCCACTCTTTTTCTTAAAACTTTTTGGGACTCTTGAGAGAGTGTAAGACCCATCCCTTTATACAGAAAATGTTTTTTGGGCCTCAGTCAATTGTATAAGTCCCTCTGTACAAATTCAAACAGTGCGCTCACTGATAAAACCATGGGCCTCTCCTTGAGCTGTAAGCCCCAAATCTTTCTTTTTCAAAGCACTTTCTCCTTTGATTTTGAATATACTATTGTTTTCAATCTTTCTTTGTTGAACAACTAACCAAACAGCATGGAAGCTCTACAACCGAGTAAGTGTTTATACACTTTCATTTACCGCTTTCATATACATATAACTGTATTGTGGGGCTGTTTCACTGTAAGTCTTCTTCCATAAACTCATATCAACTGTGTAATAATAGTATAGATATTTCGAGTTTCCCCGGCAACTACGTCTAGAACTAGGTGACGCCGTTTTGTTTATTCGTAGAAACAGACAACTAGATCCCCAATAGGATCACCAGATACAGTCTTCTCTTCGGCTGTCCTCATTAGGAATTGTCAAGAAACTCTACTCCCTAAGATGAACGTATTCTCCGTGAATGGCACCTATGAGTTTCTTCCAAATTCTCGAACTTTCCTGACTTTGATCTATTCTCGGTGAATAGCATTGCCTTGAATTTCTCGGGGTTTGGGGACGCACAGGCTTCTTAAAAGCATCGGCCTCCTCTTGGGCATCATACAAGGACCCACAAGCTTCCTAAAAGCTTCCCAGCCTCCTCTTGGGCTTAGTACAAGGACCCTACGACTTCTTAGAATTATTCACAGCCTCCTCTTAGGCTTCGTATAAGGATCTCTTCCTTCGGGAATGATAGCCTTCTCTTGGGCTTCGTACAAGGACCGATCGACTTCTTAAAAGTTTCCAGCCTTCTCTTGGGCTTCGTACAAATTGTCCCGACGACCTCCTAGAGGTATAGGAACAGAACTTAGTCAGCTTCATAGAGCAGTCCTTTCAAAGAGTCTACTACTGTTTCTCAAAGCATAGTACAAATGATGAAACTCCAGACTTGGACAGTCTAATCGCCTTAAGTCTCAAAGACATTCTCAAGTGACCACTTCGTTAAATAGAAAGGAAACCCGCAGACTCGGACAGTCTCAATACCCTCCGGATTTCCCACTTCCTTGAAGAACAGGAATAACCCGGATCCTCGAATCAAATCCTTGAGTACAATGTTGCTCATATAAGAACTGATTTTCTCTTTAAAAATCAGTATACTGGGCCTGTCACTTAACTGAAACAGTCACCACAGCCTCCTCTTGGGCTTTATACAATGATTCTCCCCAGTGGAGTCAAACAACGTTTAGCCTCTCTCTCGGGCTTTGTACGAGACACATAAGAGACTCCCTCGTTGAGTCAATCACACTTTTCGCCTCCATCTCGGGCTTTATACGAGATACAAAAAGGTTCTTTTTGAGCCAAACAAACAATAGCCTCCATCTCGGGCTTTATACGAGATACCAAAAGATTCCCTTGTCGATTCAAACCTTTTCGCCTCCATCTCGGGCATTTTACGAGATACAAAAACACTCTCTTGTTGAGTATAAAAGATCCTCTTTTAGGATCAACCCCTTTTAGCCTCCCTCTCGGGATTTGTACGAGACACAGTTCAGCCTCCTCTTAGGCTTTATATAAGAAAACCACTGGTTAATTCAATTAACCTTTTAGCATCAAAAGCTATGCCTCGTTCACAGTACACAAACATCAACAACTCTTTCCCCTTCATCTAATTGTTGTAAGCGGCAAGCCTCTGGATCATCTACATCCATGCCACTGTCCCTCTTTTAGCATGAGAAATTCCTAAGGAAAGATAGCATTGCTCAACACTGAGTTAAAGTCTTCTCCTTCAGGTTAAAACCCCCTATAAAGGAAATTATGGCATTGCTAGGATACGCGTATCCTGGTTAAAGTAATTCTCCTTTATAAATAGTTGTGACATACAACCCCCCTCTTTAGGGATGACAAATTCTCTCTAAAGTCAACACCTTTAGCTTCATATCTTGGGCTTTGAACAAGATACAAATAGACCCTTCAGCTTCACATCTTGGGCTTTGAACAAGATACAAACCACCTTTCGCTTCACGTCTTGGGCTTTGAACAAGACACCAAAAACACCCATTTCCTCCCATAGAATAGGAGGAACTACGAACACTCTGATTTCCCTGTTTCGGTAAACGGGAATACGTAGGCATAAGATTGAAAGAAAAATCTTAGCGATCACACTAAACAAAAACCCAAAATCCCATACTCTCATGTATCTATCAAAAGCATCAGTCCTAACATCCTAACCCTTGTTCCCCGCTATAAAGTCCTAGAAAGAAAGAAAACAGTATTGGCGAAAATACAAATAACAAGTACAAGGGCCCCCCCACATTGATAGCATTCGTAACCTAACAGACCACTGTTTAAACTCAGTATGCAAGCAGGGTTAATTGGAGACATCTATTTCCCTTCCTTATTCAGCTCACAATAGGATAAAAAATGAATCGACCTGTAGTAAACTCAACCGCAGAGAGCGACCAGCGCTTAAGAACCGCGTCCAAAATCGCTCGCTACACACATATGCACATAAATAGCAGTAGAAACAGGGCAGCATGCAACATTTAAAGATGATTCAATCATGGCACAATGGACATGCATCAAGCAACACATATTATTCAATCAATCATGATCACAATCATATCACAACATGGTAAACAACCTTGAAATAATCATGAAAGAATGCACAACTTTAAGTGCATGAACAAACCAACTCAAGTATGCATCCCATGGAATTGAATGCAAGTAAGCATGCACAACACAATAACTCCAGTAACACAAACATTGATTCACAATTAGCATGCTCAAGGAGTGTGTGCTATGTGTTCATCACATCAATTAATCAACAACGCAAACATTAGCATTCATCGATGAAGAAACAAGGATTGCGCGTTGAAAAATCATGTTCGTACCATGGTGTGAGGTGCACCAGCATCAAAACAGTCATTAAACATGTATCATATCAATCCATGAAGATTAGAAATGAAACGGGATCGAAACATGCTCAAAATGCACAAAAAACCCACTCTGCAGCAGTGTTAATCGATTAACCAATTGCAGTGCAATTAGGTTAATCGATTAACAGCCCCAAAACAGCAAAATTTACACTGGTTAATCTATTAACCTAATTGCACTGCAATTGGTTAATCGATTAACCCTGTACCATCAGCAGAAAATCAGTTTGGAAAATCACTTTAAACAGCAAAATCACTCATGCAATCACTCCAAATGATCATGCAATCAATTAATCACGAAATTCACATCAAATATTAGTAATCAAACATCAATTAAATCAACAATCATCAACATCAAGAATCAAATTCAAGCAAAATGGATTCAAATAGAAAACAACCAAAGATCTACATTGTATAAATTGCAAATAAGCTAAATCAAGTATAGATCTAAGGAAAACCAACCTACAAAGCTGAGATTTGCTTTGGTGAGTGTTGCAAAGTGATATTGGTGCAGAAAATTAAAGAAAACTAGAGATTCCTCGATTAGTAGCCGAAACGCGTCGAAACCGAGCAAATTCGCGAAATATCACCTAGATCAAACTTGCACCAAAATAAATGGTGAAACCCTTGGATTGAAGTAGAATAGGCTGAAATTCCAGAAATCCAACCAAAGCAAAATGATGGAGTTTAAGCTCAAGAATTAATCACTTTTCAATTTGAAAAGTGATTATCCTTCAAGAAATAAGAGCTTTTTGTGAGGGTTTGGAAGAGAGAATTGAGATGAAAATGTAGAAGTAGCAGAAAGTTTAGAGAAAAATGGGAGAATTGAGAGTGAAAAGTGTGAGAAGTTTTGTAGAATGGTTCCTCCCCTTTGAAAAATAAGTGAAGGGTTTCTTATATAGACTTTTGGTTTGGAGTATGGGAGATTTGGGATTAGCTTTGGACTTAGCTTTGGGTTTGGAGCTAGGGTCGGAGTTAGTTACACTCAACTCACCGAGTCAAGGTAGTTAACTCGGTTAGTTGGGATCAACTCAGTAACAATCCCAAGGTGAAATTCAACATCCAAGGATTCACATTACTTGGAAAACAAGGAACATGGTGCACTTGATTTGAAAATAATGCATTGGAACAAATGTAGGTGAATGCTTGAAGGTTCCAGAATGTTCCACATGTTACTAGACCGATGTAGAATCTCAAAATGTGGAAGAAAAGTTGTTGTCTTGAAAAAGCAGCAAATTATTCAAAATTTGCACGTGTTAATCGATTAACATAATTGCACTGCAAAGTGTTAATCGATTAACACATGAAAACAACAAAATTTACACTAGTTAATCTATTAACATAATTGCATTGCAAAATGGTTAATCTATTAACCAGGCCAAAAAATGCCCAATTTTTCCTGAAAATGGTGCCGTGGCCACGATTTCGATTTTCCACCTCTTGTTTGGATAAATATGCATAGAAACCCTTGTTTTAAAGAACACTGTAATCCCATGCCTTAGAAAAACCAATGCACTGTATGATTATGAATATGACCTAATGGATATGCAGATGAATGCGATCATAAGCCAGAAAAAGTTAGAAAAAGGTAGGGCAAATTTAGGGGTACTACAGCCGCCCCTATTCAATCATCTTGGACCTGAAGAGATGATAGCAACATATTTCAGACATTCAAGGTAGAAGGTCATTGAATACATAAAGAACCGCAAAATTTGCTAACTGCGAGGAGAGAAATGTAGTTGGAACCCAGTCACACTTCGTCGAAGAGATTTGACGGGAAGACAACATACCCAAAGAACCACATCGTCAAAGGGATTTGACGGGAAAAAAAACAGAACCCGACTAAAAGGACACATCATCAAAGTAATTTGACGAAAAGAAGACTCAACTGAAGGAACACATTGTCATGGGGATGACAGAAAGGAGACTCAACCAAAGGAAACACATTGTCATGGGGATGACAAAAAGAAAACCTGACCGAAGGAGACACATTGTCATGGGGATGACAGGAAGAACACCTGACCGGGGGAAACACGTTGTTAAAGGGTTGACGGGAAGAAGACCTGACCGAAGGAAGCACGTCGTCAAAGGGGTTTGACGGAAAGAAGACCTGACAGAAGGAAGCACGTCGTCAAAGGGGTTTGACGGAAAGACGAATCGACCGAAGAAAACACATTGTTATAGGGATGACAAAAATAAAACCATACGAAGAAACACATCGTCAAATGGGTTTGACGGAAAGAATACTTGACCGAAGGAAACACATTGTCATAGGGATGACAGAAAGAAGACTCGACCGAAGAAAGCACATCGTCAAAGGGGTTTGACGGAAAGAGGACTTGACCGAAGGAAACACATTGTCATAGGGATGACAGAAAGAAGACTCGACCGAAGAAAGCACATCGTCAAAGGGGTTTGACGGAAAGAGGACTCGACCGAAGGAAACACATTGTCATAGGGATGACAGAAAAAAGACTCGACCAAAGAAAGCACATCGTCAAAGGGGTTTGACAGAAAGAGGACTCGATCGAAGGTAACACATTGTCATAGGGATGATAGAAAGAAGACTCGACCGAAGAAAGCACATCGTCAAAGGGGTTTGACGGAAAGAAGACCTGACCAAGGGACCACCATGTCATAGGGATAACAGAAAGAAGCTCTGACCGAAATGTCGTCATCAAGGGGTTGATGGATAATGACTTAGGGAGCACATCGTCAAAGGGGTTTCACGGAAAGAAAACCTGACCGAGGAAACACATCGTCAAAGGGGTTTAACGGAAAGGAAACCTGCTTTGAAATGTCATCATCAAAGGGTTGATGGACAATGACTGGTCGAGGGTAAGATCGACGTATGATCTACGACCCAAAAGAAAGGTAAGCAGAGGGGTTGATTGTAATGTCTACTGGGGATATGTCACCGTCTTGATTTAAAAATGATTTGGGCTTTCTGTAGCAAGTGATTTTGGACGTGGTTCTTAAGCACTGTTGCTCTTTGGGGGACTACAGGTCGATTCATTTTTTATCCTATTGAAGCTGATGAAGGAAGGGAAATAGATGTCTCCAACTAACCCTGCTTGCATACTGAGTTTAAACAGCGGTCTATTAAGTTACGGATGCTATATGGAAATGGGGCTTCTTTCTGCTTACTTTGTCAAGGCTGTAATGTCGGGACTATGTGTCATACCCAAAATTTTGACCACTAAGATTTCCCATCATTATGCAAATCATCATCACAATATGGGTGTGTCATTATGCCTCATCAGTCTCCCCAAAGATGGGTGAGCATTCACTACTATCAAAATTAGGGTTTCAAGCCCTCTCAGAGTTCTTAGACAAGTGATAAATCAAGGAATGACATGATATTCAACTTGTCTAACCTCTCAAACATCCACAATGGATCAAGAGGACTCCCACATCAAGGATTAAGCACAAGGTTGCTCCCTTCTAGGTGGATCAAGCCTCAAGATCGCCAGTGTCACCAAATTAGGGTTTTGGTCGACCAGGGCCTCCAAATGGAAAATTTCCTCTGGGCATGAGCCAAAGATACAAGACATAACCTAATATGCTCCATGGAACCTCATAAACCCAATCATCAAGTCAATTTTGCCTCAGGGGATGCATTCATAAAAAATCAGGAATTAGGGTATCTTGACCTAATTCACCCCTAAGTTGACTTTTGGGACCAGTTATGAGCCAAGAGCTCAAGAGAGGATTTGAGGATCTCCAATATGTCACATTGATCCATTTGGGAGAATGGATTGATCCAAGAAGCTTGAGCAACAAGTCTCAATTTCATCTGGACCACAATTAGGGTTTTGTGAGAAAAGTCAACTGTAACTTTGACTTTTGACCAGGACATGCTCCCAAGCCCTAAGACAAGATTCAATACCCTCTATACCACCCATGTAACATGTCCATCAAGTTTTATTTAGGTCAAGGACATGATTTCCTGAAGAATTGCACAGTTTTGAATTCATCGGACAAAAGTCAACTGTGCACAAAAGTCAAACTTTGTCTTTTTGAGACTTTTCACAAAAATGGATTTTTAACCATAAAATGATGTTTATGTATGATTTGAATCATCATTCATCAAGAAAAATCAAAGAAAATAGGATAACTTGTAAAAGCGGTAACCATAAAAACTTAGAAAAATTTTCTAAGTTATGAAAAAAAGTGACAAAGGTACCAACTTTGGAGGATCATAACTCCTAAACCACAAAGCCATTTTTTTTCATCCAAAGCTTGATTTGTAGCTCTCATTGCCCTCTACAAAAGATTCATCTATGTCAAAATTCCTTATGGATTTTAAGTTATGGGGTGATCAAAATCAAGAAAAGGCACTTTGTTCCAACACTTAGTGAAAATTTCACTAAGTCAGATTTTGCCTTACTTTTTTCCAAATGTAGGGACATTTTTCACTTGGATCCAAAAAGTATCAAAACCAAATATGATCAAACAGTTGTTGTATCATATAAGAGATTTCCAAAATGGCCAAGAACATCACCAAATTCAACTTGAGCCATGAGATATGACATTGGCAAGTTGCCTTGCTGAAATCTGCCTAGGCAAGGCAAAATTTTGCACTTTTGCTCGATTTGCCAAAATCAGCCAATTCCAAGCCTTGTCATCACTTTGGACACATCTAAGGATTGAATCTAAAGGGGACAATAACTGAGCCAAGCCTCCAAAGTCATTGGAACAAGAAATAGCATGCTAAACCTAGAATTGCCCAAAATAGGGACAAGACTCCAATTTTAGATTGGAGCATTCAATGGAAGCATCAAGGTGGCATGGACTGAGCTATTTGCAACTGAATTCAGTCAAGACTTATCCAAGACCAAGGGGACCAGCAGCCTGTGCCCTAACCTCTAGTCAATGGCTAGAGGAGACTTGGATTTTCATTTGCCAACATTGGCCAAACCTACTCAGCAGTTGCCATTCACTATTCCTTGCAAAAAAAACTTGCTCTAATATAAATAGAGCTCAATTGTGATCAGTTTAAGTACACCAAAGGCCTACAACACTTGCCTTTCTCAAAATCCACTTCTCACTCTCAAAGATGCCTTTCTTAGCAAGTCACTATCGAGTTTTTCATTAGAGAGCAATTCCACTCAAACCAATCACACACACACACCTCATATACATCATATGTGAGCTGATCAAACACTTAAACAACATTTGAAACACTGATCTCTCAGAATCACCAGTCAATTGCTCAAGGTTTTAACCAAGTTGCAGTTGAGATGCCATGAAGTGATCCAGCCAATTTCCATCAAGTCCAAGCATTCAAACACACTCCATAGGGTGTAGGGAAGCTGTTCAGATCATCACAATTCATCTGTAACACCTCCAACTCAGAAATCAATTTGCTCTTGCTGTCACGACCTAGAGGTAAGCCTAAACTTGATCATCTCTCAATCTATGCATATTTCCTCGCACAATACTTTTGCCAAATGCTCATAACCATGCATGGAATGTTTCCCCTTAAGTAATTGCTTTGTTTGAATCGTGTATCAAAAATCCCAGCCTAATGCAAAATTTAGGGTTCTTGAGGATTTATCTTGATTTCTTGTTTTATGCTTAATTTAAATGAAATTAATTGTCATAAACATGATCGTGAGGTTGAAACGAGTTGATTGGTATGTGGATTGCATGATATGATCAAGTATTCAGTGAGATTGGATAGAAAATACAAATCTGGGAAAAACTGAAAAACGCGCGTGTTCTTCACCTGTTCTTGGCGCCATTTTCACAAATTCAAATATTTGAATTTTGTGATTTTATTTCATTGATTCAGTAATTAATTTCTCTCTGAGTTTTAATGATTTTGATTTGATTCTTTTTTTAATAGTTCACAAAAATGTTAAAATATTTTATTTTATGAAAAAATCCCAAAAATATTATTTATTTCATATAATTGATATTTTTGCAAAGAATTAATATTTTAATTGTTTTTGACATTTTGAATATTTTTTCCACCTTGATTTTGCAACTTTTAATGACTTCTAATTATTTTGTAGGTAAATACTTAATTTTTGTAGCATTAATCCAAGATCACAATTTGTTTTCCATATGTTAAACAATTTTGATCATTTTAATTGAATTTTTATTCAATTAAAATACATTTTGAAAACAAATTAGGGTTTTTGGATTAATTCAACCCTCATAAATCATTTTCAAAAACTCTTTGGGCTTCTATTAGAGTGTAAGACCCAACCCTTTGTAAATACAACCTATTTTGGGCCTCACTTATGGTATAAGTCCCGTTGTATTTCAAAAAGTTCGACGCGATCATCATTCGTTGAAAAACAAACCTTGGGCCTACCCTTGGGTAGTAAGACCCATTTCTTTTCTTTAAACTCTTTGTGCCTCTTAATAGAGTGTAAGACCCAACCCCCTTGTACAAACCATTTTGGGCCTCACTTATTGTATAGGTCCCTCTGTACAAGTGAACGGCGCGATCGTCGCCTTTTAAAAAAATCATCTGGGCCTACCCTCGTGTTATAAGCCCCACCCTTTTTCTTTAAACCTTTTGGGCCTCTTGAGAGAGTATAAGACCCATCCCTTTGTACAGAAAACAACTTTCGGGCCTCAGTCACTTGTATAAGTCCCTCTGTACAAATTCAAATAGTGCGCTCACTGATAAAACCCTGGGCCTCTCCTTGAGCTGTAAGCCCCAAATCTTTCTTTTTCAAAGCACTTTCTCCTTTGATTTTGAAATATACTGTTGTTTTCAATCTTTCTTTGTTGAACAACTAGCCAAACAGCATGGAAGCTCTCCAACCGAGTAAGTGTTTATATGCTTTCATTTACCACTTTCATATACATATAACTGTATTGTGGGGCTGTTTCACTGTAAGTCTTCTTTCATAAACTCATATCAACTGTGTAAAAATAGTATAGATATTTAGTGTTTCCCCGACAACTACGTCTAGCATTAAGCCCGTTGATCACTCTTAGAAATAGTCAAAACTAGATCCCCATAGGATTACCAGACACAGTCTTCCCTCCTCTTGGGGTTAAACAATATGGAGACATGAAAGACAGCATTCTCGGTGAACCCTTTCATAGACTGTCACTCGTAGAAGTTGTCAAAGAAACTCTATTCCCCATAGATGATCTTTTCTCCGTGAATGGCATCTCTTGAGTTTCTTCCAAATTCTCGGACTTTCCTGGCTTGATCTATTCCTCATGAACAGCCTGTCTTGAATTTCTCGGGGTTTGGGGACCCACAGGCTTCTTAAAAGCACTTGTCAAAGAAACTCTACTCCCCATAGTTGATCTTTTCTCCGTGAATGGCATCTCTTGATTTTCTTCCAAATTCTCGAACTTTCTTGGCTTGATCTATTCCTCATGAATAGCCTATCTTGAATTTCTCGGGGTTTGGGGACCCATCGGCTTCTTAAAAGCATCGACCTCCTCTTGGGCATTGTTCAAGAACCCACAAGCTTCCTAAAAGCATCATAGCGTCCTCTTGGGCTTAGTACAAGGACCCGTCGGCTTCTTAGAAGTTTTTACAGCCTTCTCTTAGGCTTCGTATAATGATTCTTCCTCCGGGAATGATAGCCTCCTCTTGGGCTTCATACAAGGACCTATCGGCTTCTTAAAAGTTTCCAGCCTCCTCTTGGGCTTCGTACAAATTGTCCCGACGACCTCTTAGAGGTATAGGAACAGAAATCAGTCATCTTAATAGAACAGTCTTTCCAAGAGTCTACTACTGTTTCTCAAAGAATAGTACGAAAGATGAAACTCTAGACTTGGACAGTCTAATTTCCTTGAGTCTCCAAGGCATTCTCAAGCACCCTTCAAGAATAGGAAGGAACCCCGTAGACTAGGAACGTCTCAATACCCATTGGATTTCCCATTTCCTCAAAGAAAAGGAAATATCCCTGATCCTCAAATCAAAATCCATGAGTACATTACTCATATAAGAACTAATTTTCTCTTTGAACCAACATACTGGACCTGTCACAGTTACCATAGCCTCCTCTTGGACTTTATACAATGATTCTCCCCAGCAGAGCTAACAACTTTAGCCTCCATCTCGGGCTTCGTACGAGATACAAAAGACTCTCTTGTTGAGTCAAATAGCCTCCGTCTTAGGCATTGTACAAGACACAAATCACTCTCATGTTGAGTATAAAAACCCTTGGCCTCCATCTCGGGCTTTGTACGAGATACCATAGAGGACTCTCTTGTCGAGTCACTTCCCTTTTAGCCTTTATCTCGGGCTTTGTACGAGACAGATGAAAAATACCCTCTTGTTGGGCCATTAGCCTCCTCTTAGGCTTTGTATAAGAAAACCACTGGTTGATCCAATCAACCTTTTAGCATCAAAGTTGTGCCTCGTTCACAGCACACAAACATTGATAACTCCTTCCCCACCATCTAATCGCTGTAAGCGACAAGCCTATGGATCATCTACATCCATGCCATTGTCCCTCTTTTAGCATGAGAAATTCCTAAGGAAAGATGGCATTGCTCTACACTAAGTTAAAGTATTCTCCTTCATGTCAAAAACCCTTATAAAGGAGATTATGGCATTGCTGGATTCACATATCCCAGTTAAAGTAATCCTCCTTTATAAATAAGTCACCCGACAGTTCTGACAAATAAACCCCTCTTTAGAGATGACAAATTCTCTCTAAAGACAACACCCTTTAGCTTCACATCTTGGGCTTCGAATTAGATACAAATAGACCCTTCAGCTTCACATCTTGGGCTTTGAACAAGATATAAACCACCTTTAGCTTCATGTCTTGGGCTTTGAACAAGACACCAAAACACCATTTCCTCCCGTAGAATAGGAGGAACTACGATCGCTCTGATTTCCCTGTTTCGGAAAAACGGGAATATGTAGGTGTAACACCCCCAATCTATACCCCCAAATAAATAAAGCGATAAAAATTTCATCAGAGTATAATTAAAACATTCATGGCATAGACTTAGGAGTCACATCAATTGAGACAAAACACACATAAACCTGCTCATATAATATGCAACATTCAGGTAACACATAACAAAGGGACTGAGTTCCTACAACCCACAATTCAATTACAGAATAAAAGCGGAAAATCCGTAACTGAATATCATGTATATATACCATAAAAAGTTTGTCTGTCATATCCAATATCATACATCTTCAATCCAAAAGATACATATACATAAATACAAAATAATCACACTTGATCTCCCCGACTACCCGGTGCTACATATCAGAACCGACCGACAAAAGAATGAAGACCTAAGCTTGACAAAAAGACCTCCAGTATCTAATCTGCAATGCCTCGTAGAGCATTTAAAACAGCAGAAGGGTGAGAAACACAATCATAATACAATTGCATACAATTGTATAATAACCAGAAATACACATATAAAATATTCTCACCACCAATTATACCAGAATTCAACACAAACAACACAAAGTATATCAACCAAGCACGATACAAATATCATTAACATATATACATATATCAACTCCTCAATTTCATTCACAATTCCATACTCAATCAATCCATTCATGATTTATGCAAATGCAAGAGACCCACATAACGACTCTATGCATATGCACATGCGGTACCGACTTCCATCAATTCTCAACACCAGTTCCCTCAGGAACTATTGGAACCATCGCTTGTTACTTAGGATTACTCATGTAACACCCCGTCAGGCAAACGACGTTCCCCGTCGCTTTAGGTCCTCTTATTTTTATAAGGCACACGACATTTATGGATCGGTTTAGGTCCACTTTGTATAAGGCACACGATCCGATCGTTTAGGTCCTCTTTGTATAAGGCACACGATCGTTTATAATCATCGCTTTAGGTCCTCTTATTTTTTTAAGGCACACGATGTTATAGCGGATTCCCTCTGGAACCGTTTCATCGCTCACACCCACTAGGGAACACGACATCACCAGAATGCACATCATGATGCTCAACATACAATGACTCATGACATTCAAATGCACGCATATACACATTCCATAATCATGCATATATCATCAAATACTACACATTGCATTTTCTTGCCCTTAGGCCACAAATGATCATCACAACATATATCACGTGCATATTCCTTTCACAACAGCGCACAAGTCATACAATTCATATCCCAAGCATGTTGCATAATAACACATCAAATGCACATCATTAAAATGGTAAAAGTCAACAAACAACACATTCCAAATTCCCGACATAATTAAATCGGCCAACAACCTCAAAAATCATTTTAGTAGCTCTCTAACGGTACCAAGAACGCCTCGATCCGAGTTGCGGATCAAAAGTTATGAATTTTCAAAGAAAAGAATTTATTGAGAAACAGCCAGATTCGCCTGGCGACTTAGGGTTTCGCCTGGCGGATCCCCATTCGCCAGCACTTCGCCTGGGAGACTAGTGGCGAACCACAAAATTTGGAAACCCCAAAAGTTACAGAAGCTACCCCATTTCTGTCTTTTCGATTTTGCCCGGCGACTTACGATTTCGCCTGGCGAATCCCCCTTCGCCAGCACTTTGCCTGGCGAACGAGTGGCGAGACTTAATTCGCCTGGCGAATACCAAATTCGCCTGGCGAATACCGAATTCGCCTGGCGAATCACACCAGAACCAGAAAAATTATGTTACGGGTTACATTGATCCAAAACCCCCAAAATCCTATTTTTCATTCCAAATCAATTCCAACAGCAAAACAATTATCAACAATGACTCATAAACACATTGTGATCATACAACACAAATTATATCGATTTCCGACCGCGAAAACATCGATTTCTACTCGTTTACTCGTTTTCGACCTAAAACCGAAAACTATGGGAAAGCAAGACAACATGCACGCACACATACATAATCATACACAATGATAAGATAATCGAGTTTTGCACTCTTACCGGATTAAATAGCGTGTAGAAAAGTCGCTTGATCGATTCCTAGATTTTCCAAGTTTTCTCTCTATCTCCTTTTCTTTCTCCTTTCTTTCTTCCTCTTTTTCTTCTCTTCTTTTTCTTTCCTTTCCTTTCTATTTTCTCTCTTTCTATTTCTATTTATATTTCTAACTTAGGAAAAATTAAAGTGAAATGACCAAAATACCCCTACACTCAAATATCTCACAAACGTTCCCAAAACGCGATAAAAACATAATCTCGATGAAAAATAACATATTTTCAAATAAAAGTCGAAAATAAATTAATATAATAATAAAATACTCAAAATGTCTCAATTAAATAAAAATACCCAAAACTGGGGCGTTACAACTCTCCCCCACTTAGAAATTTTCGTCCTCGAAAATATACCTGAGACGAACAACTCTGGATACGACTCCCGCATCCTACTCTCCAACTCCCAAGTCAAATTGCCCTCAGCAGCGCCTCCCCACACCACTTTCACAAGTGCAATATCCTTGCCCCGCTTCACCTCGCGATCCAAAATCCTAACGGGTAATGCCTCAAGCGTAAGGTTCTCCCTTACCTCAACCTCATCCATCGGAATCACATGCGACGGATCCGGAACATACTTCCGAAGCTGTGAAACATGGAACACATCGTGGAAATTCGACAGACTCGGCGGCAATGCCACCCTATAAGCCACAGCACCGACTCTCGCGGATATCTGGTAAGGACCAATAAACCGAGAAGTAAGCTTCTTCAACTTCAATGCACGACCAACACCCGTCACCGGCGTAACTCTCAAAAATACATGATCGCCCTCTTGAAACTCAAGATGTTTCCTTCTTCGATCATGGTAACTCTTTTGCCTACTCTGAGAAGCCTTCATTTTCTCGCGAATAAGCTTCACCTTTTCCGTAGTCTGTTGAACCAACTCCGGTCCAACCACCGAACTCTCACCAGATTTGTGCCAACACAACGGTGTTCGACACCTTCGTCCATATAACGCTTCAAACGGTGCCATTCCAATACTTGAATGGAAACTATTATTATACCTGAATTCAATCAATGCAAGATAACTATCCCATGCACCACCTTGTTCAAGAACACAAGCCCTCAACAAATCTTCCAACGACTGAATCGTTCTCTCGGTTTGCCCATCCTTCTGCGGATGATAAGCTGAACTCAATCTCAATTTAGAACCCAACGCCTTTTTTAAACTTTCCCAAAATATCGAGGTAAACCTCGGATCTCGAACAGAATAATGCTCAACGAAACACCATGCAACTTCACAATCACACTGATGTAAATCTCAGCCAACCTCTCCAAAGTAAAACTGACGTCAATCGGAATGAAATGAGCCAATTTAGTCAGCCTATCTACAACCACCCAAATAGCATTATGCCCTCGCTGAGTATTCGGTAACCCTGTCACAAAATCCATGGAAATGCTATCCCACTTCCATTCAGGAATATCCAACGGTTGCAACAAACCACTAGGCCTCAGATGTTCTACCTTCGATTTCTGACAAGTCAAACATGCATACACAAATTAAGCCACATCTCTCTTCAATCCAGACCACCAGAAAATCTTCTTCAAATCTTGGTACATCTTATTCGCTCCCGGATGTATACTCAAATTACTCCGGTGTCCTTCCTCCAAAATCATCCTTTTCAACTCCACGTCATCAGGAATACAAATTCTACCTCGGAACCTCAAAACACCTTTATCGTCCACTTAAAAATCCTCATTTTCACTTTTCTCTCCAACCGTCATCAAATCCACAAATTTCACGTCCATTCTCTGTTTCTCACTAACCGTCAACAGAAAATCATTAGTAACCTTTAACATTCCAAGCCTCGGGCTATCCGACGTCACTTCACATACCAAACTCAAATCTCTAAACGATTCCAAAAGTTCCCACTCCTTAACCATTAAAGCGGACATATGCAACGATTTCCGGCTCAACGCATAGGCTACCACGTTAGCTTTACCAGGATGGTAATTCAAGGCAAAGTCGTAGTCCTTCAAAAATTCCAACCATCTACGTTCCCTCATATTCAATTCTTTCTCATCAAACAAATATTTCAAACTTTTATGATCACTAAAGACTTCGAATCTTGCACCGTAGAGATAATGCCTCCAAATCTTCAACACAAAAACCACAGCCGCTAATTCAAGATCATGAATAGGATAATTTTTCTCATGCACTCTCAATTGCCTTGAAGCATAAGCCACCACATTACCTTCTTGCATCAGAACACCACCTAGACCAATCAAAGACGCATCACAATACACCACAAACGGTTCATTAGGATCCGATAAAATCAAAATCGGAGCTGTAGTCAATCTTCTCTTCAGCTCATTAAAACTTTCCTCACAATGAATATCCTAAATGAACGCTTTGCCTTTACAAGTCAATTGGGTCAAAGGAAGTGCTAGCTTAGAAAAACCTTCGATAATAACCGGCTAAACCCAAAAGGCTTCGAATTTCAGTAACAGATTGTAATACCCCAAATTTTGACCACTTAGATTTCCCATCATAGTGAAAATCATCATCACAATGTGGATGAACCATCATGCTTCATCAGTCTCCCCAAAGATGGGTGAGCATCCAATACAATCAAAATTAGGGTTTCAAGCCCTCTCTGAGTGCTTAGACAAAGGATCAATCAAGAAATGACATGATCTTCAACTTGTCTAATCTCTTAAATATCCACAATGGATCAAAAAGGACTCCCACTTCAAGGATTAAGCACAAGGCTGCTCCCTTCTAGGTGGATCAAGTCTCAAGATCGACAGTGTCACCAAATTAGGGTTTTGGTCGACCAGGGCCTCCAGATGGAAATTTTCATCTGGGGCATAAGGCAATGATCCAAAACATGACCTAATATACTTCATGGAACCTCATGAACCCATGCATCAAGTCAATTTTGCCTCAGGGGATGCATTCATAAAAAATCAGGAATCAGGGTTTCTTGACCTAATTCACCCCTAAGTTGACTTTTGGGACAAACCATGAGCCAAGACCTCAAGACATGATTTGAGGGTCTCTAATATACCATATTGATCCATTTGGAACCATGGATTGATCCAAGAAGCTTGAGCAACAAGTCTCAATTTCATCTGCACCACAATTAAGGTTTTAAGAGAAAAGTCAACTGTAACTTTGACTTTTGACCAAGACATGCTCCCAAACCCTAATACATGATTGAATATACCCTATGACACCCATGGAACATGTCCATCAAGTTTGATTTAGGTCAAGGACATGATTTCCTGAAGAATTGCACAGTTTCGAATTCATCTGATAAAAAGTCAACTGTGCACAAAAGTCAACTTTGACTTTTTGAGATTTTTCACCAAAATGGATTTTTAACCCTAAAATGATGTTAATGTATGATTTGAATCATCATTCATCAAGAAAAATCAAGAAAAGTGAGATAACTTGTAAAAGGGGTAACCATAAAACTTAGAAATTTTTCTAAGTTAAAAATAAAGTGGCAAAGGTACCAACTTTGGAGGACCATAACTCCTAAACCACAAGGCCATTTTTTCTCATCCAAAGATGGATTTGTAGCCCTCATTATCACCTACAAAAACTTCAACTAAAAGTCATTCCAATTCATTAAGGATTTTGAGTTATGGAGTGATCAAAGTGGCTGAAAAGTGAAAATGTCACTTTTTCCAACACTTGGTGAAATTTTCACTAAGTCAGATTCTGCCTCACTTTTTGCCAAATGTAGGGGGATTTTTCACTTGGAATCAAAAGAGATCAAAACCAGACTTGTTCAAACAGTTGTTGTATCATGTAAGAGCTATCCAAAATGGCCAGGAACATTGCCAAATTCAACCTACACCATGAGATACAACATTGCCAAGTTGCCTTGCTGAAATCTGTCAAGCAAGGCAGAATTTGCAACTTTGGTCGATTTGCCAAAATCAGCCAAATTCAATTGCTCCTATCCACTTGGACACCTCAGAGGATTGAATCTAAAGGGGACAATCACTGAGCCAAGCCTCAAAAGTCCATGGAACAAGAAATAACATGTTGAACCTAGAATGGCCAAAATAGGGACAAGACTTCAAATTTGGAATGAGGCATTCAATGAAACCATCAAGGTGGCATGGACTGAGCCATTCTCATCTGAAATCAGTCAAGACTTATCCAAGACCAAGGGAACCAAAGCTCTGTGCCCTAACCTCTAGTCAATGGCTAGAGGAGACTTGGATTTTCATTTGCCAAGATTGGCCAAACCTACTTACCAGCTGCCATGCACTATTCCTTGCAAAACAAAATTGCTCTACTATAAATAGAGCTCAATTGTGGTCAGTTTGAGTACACCAAAGCCATCTAACAGATGCTTTCCTCAAAATCTCTTCTTTCACTCCAATTTTTCCTTCTAAGGCAAGTCACTATCGGGTTTTGAGTTTGAGAGCAATTCCAATCAAACCAATCACTCACACACCTCACATACATCACATATGAGCTGATCAAACACTTAGATTACTTCTGAAACATCAATTTCATGAAATCACCAGCTGGTTGCTCAAGGTTTTAACCAAAGTGCAGCTAAGGTGCCACAAAATGATCCAGCCAATTTCAATCAAGTCCAACCATCCAAACACAATCCATAGGGTGTAGGGAAGCTGTTCAGATCATCACCACTCATCTGTAACACCTCCAAATCAAAAATCACTTTGAACTTGCTGTCACGACTTGGAGGTAAGCACATACTTGGTCATCTCTCAATCTATGCATATTTCCTCGCACAATAATTTGGCCATATGTTCATAATCATGCATGGAATGTTTTCCCTCAATTAATTGCATTGTTTGAATCGTGTATCAAAAATCCTAGCCTTCATGCAGAAATTAGGGTTCTTGAGGTCTCTTCGTGATTTCTTGTTGTATGTTTAATTTAAATGAAATTAAAGTACATAGACATGATCGTGAGGTTGAGGCGAGCATAATGATATGTCGATTGCATGATATGATTACGTATTCATGGAGATTGGATAGAAAATGCAAATCTGAGAAACCAAGAACACGCGCGTGTTCTTCAGCTTGTTCTTGGCGCCATTTTTAGAAATTCAAATATTTGAATTTTGTGATTTTGTTTAATTGATTCAAAAATTAATTTCTCTCTGAGTTTTAATGATTTTGAGTTGATTCTTTTTTTAATAATTCACAAAAATGTTAAAATATTTTATTTTCACAAAAAATCCCAAAAATATTATTTATTTCATATAATTGATATTTTTGCAAAGAATTAATATTTTAATTGTTTTTGACATTTTAAATATTTTTTCTACATTGATTTTGCAACTTTTAATGCTTTCTAATTATTTTGTAGGTCAATACTTAATTTTTGAAGCATTAATCCAAGATCACAATTTGTTTTCCATGTGTTAAACAATTTTTGATCATTTTAATTGAATTTTTATTCAATTAAATACATTTTGAAAACAAATTAGGGTTTTGGATTAATTCAACCCTCATAAATCACTTTCAAAACTCTTTGGGCCTCTTGAGAGAGTGTAAGACCCATCCCCCCTTGTACAAAAACTTTTTTGGGCCTCACTCATTGTATAAGTCCCTCTGTACAAGTTAACGGCACGATCGCTGCCCGTTTAAAAATAAAAAAATCATCTGGGCCTCTCCTTGAGCTATAAGACCCATTCAAAACACTTTGGGCCTATATTAGAGTGTAAGACCCAATCCCCCTTTTAACCAAAACATTTTGGGCCTCACTTATTGCATAAGTCCCTCTGCGTTAAAAGAAAACCTCGGCGCGATCGCCATTTTTAAACGAAAAATCATTTGGGCCTACCCTCGTGTTATAAGCCCCTCTCTTTTCTTTAAACCTTTTTTGGGCCTCTTGAGAGAGTGTAAGACCCATCCCTTTGTACAGAAAACCTTTTTGGGCCCCAGTCACTTGTATAAGTCCCGCTGTACAAAGTCAAATAGTGTGCTCACTGATAAAACCCTGGGCCTCTCCTTGAGCTGTAAGCCCCAAATCTTTCTTTTTCAAAGCACTTTCTCCTTTGATTTTGAATATACTGTTGTTTTCAATCTTTCTTTGTTGAACAACTAACCAAACAGCATGGAAGCACTACAACCGAGTAAGTGGTTATCGCTTTCATTTACTGCTTTCATATTATAAACTGTATTGTGGGGCTGCTCACTGTAAGTCTCCTTTCATAAACTCATATCTACTGTGTAATAATAGTATAGATATTGCGAGTTTCCCCGGCAACTACGTCTAGAACTAGGTGACGCCGTTACATTTATTCGTAGAAATAGACGCCTAGATCCCCAATAGGAGCACCAGATACAGTCTTCTCTTCGGCTGTCCTCCTTAGGAATCGTCAAGAAGCTCTACTCCCCAAGATGAATGTATTCTCCGTGAATGGCATCTTTGAGTTTCTTCCAAATTCTCGAACTTTCCTGACTTGATCTATTCCTTGTGGATAGCTTGCCTTGAATGTCTCGGGGTTTGGGTACCCACTACGGTCATAATCTTGGACCTTAGCTAAGGAACCCTCTTCAAAAGCTAAAAGTCGCTGGATAGTAAACCTCGCACGTTTACCAGTGGTTTTTATCTTTAAAATAGTTATCTCTCCTAATGGAAAGGAGATGATAGACCCACGGGCTTCTTAAAAGCATCGGCTTCCTCTTTGGCATTATTCAAGGACCCTACGACTTCTTAGAAGTATTCACAGCCTCCTCTTAGGCTTCGTATAATGATCTCTTCCTCCGAGAATGATAGCCTCCTCTTGGGCTTCGTACAAGGACCCGTCGGCTTCTTAAAAGTTTCCAGCCTCCTCTTGGGCTTCGTACAAATTGTCCCGACGACCTCCTAGAGGTATAGGAACAGAACCTAGTCATCCTCATAGAACAGTCCTTTCATAGAGTCTACTACTGTTTCTCAAAGCATAGTACAAAAGAAAAAAACTCTAGACTTGGACAGTCTAACTTCCTTAAGTCTCAAAGACATTCTCAAGTGACCCCCTTCGTTAAATAGGAAGGAAACCCGCAGACTCGAACAGTCTCAATACCCTTTGGATTTCCCGTTTCCTCAAAGAGAAGGAAATATCCCTGATCCTCAAATCAAATCCCTGAGTACAGTGTTGCTCATATAAGAACTGATTTTCTCTTTTAAAATCAGTATATTGGATCTGTCACTCAACTGAAACAAACCTTTAGCCTCCATCTCGGGCTTCATACGAGATACAAAAACACTCTCTTGTTGAGTATCAAAGACTCTCTTGTTGAGTCAAACTTTTAGCCTCTATCTCGGGCTTCGTACGAGACACAAAGACTCTCTTATTGAGTCAAACTTTTAGCATCTATCTCGGGCTTCGTACGAGACACAAAGACTCCCTCGTAGAGTCAAACAAACAATCGCCTCCATCTCGGGCTTCATACGAGATACAAAAAACTCCCTTGTTGAGTCAAATAGCCTCCATCTCGGGCTTTATACGAGATACTAAAAGACTCCATCGTCGGGTCAAAATCTTTTAGCCTCTCTCTCGGGCTTTGTACGAGACACAAAATAGCCTCCTCTTAGGCTTTGTATAATGATTTTCCTAGCGGAAATTAGCCTCCTCTTAGGCTTTGTATAAGAAAACCACTGGTTGATCCAATCAACCTTTTAGCATCAAAGGTGTGCCTCGTTCACAGTACACAAACATCAACAACTCCTTTCCTTTCATCTAATCGCTGTAAGCGGCAAGCCTCTGGATCATCTATATCCATGCCACTGTCCCTCTTTTAGCATGAGAAATTCCTAAGGAAAGATGGCATTGCTCTACACTGAGTTAAAGTCTTCTCCTTCATGTCAAAACCCTTTCTTCAGAAATTATGGCATTGCTCGGATCCGCGTATCCCAGTTAAAGTAATTCTCCTTCTCCCCTCTTTAGAGATGACAAATTCTCTCTAAAGTCGAGGTCTTTCAGCTTCACGTCTTGGGCTTTGAACAAGACACAAATAGACCTTTCAGCTTCACATCTTGGGCTTTGAACAAGATACAAACCACCTTTCGCTTCACGTCTTGGGCTTTAAACAAGACACCAAAAACACCCATTTCCTCCCATAGAATAGGAGGAACTACGAACGCTCTGATTTCCCTGTTTCGGTAAACGGGAATACGTAGGCATAAGATCGAAAGAAAAGATCTTAGCGAGCGCAATCAACAAAAAACCCAAATCCCATATCTCCATCAATTAAAAGTAGTAATTCAAAAGCATCAGTCCTAACATCCTAATCCTTGTTCCCCGCCAGAAACCTTCTGCCCAGGTAAAAAAAGAAAGAAAACAGTATTGGCGAAAATACAAATAACCAGTACAAAGGCCCCCCACATTGATAGCATCCGTAACCTAACAGACCGCTGTTTAAACTAAGTATGCAAAGCAGGATTAATTGGAGACATCTATTTCCCTTCCTTAGTCAGCTCACAATAGGATAAAAAATGAATCGACCTGTAGTTTAAGCTCAAACTGCAGAGAGCGACCAATGCTTAAGAACCGCGTCCAAAATCGCTCGCTACAGAAAAGTGGCGCCCACCGTGGGGCCATTCAAAGTTAGATCTAGGCACGGTCTTCCTTTTCACCTCTTGTGTGAAAAACTACAGAGTGGTAACTCAGCCGGGGAGCCATTTCTGTCAGGAACTTAGGATCCTTAGCTTTATAAGTCTAGGATGATTAGGAGAAATATATTTACTGCTTTTCCTAATTGCTATACATGTTTATTTTTCTGCTAATGGGAATGCGTGTGATGCCGCATGTGGTGAGAATGAGTATACACTTAAGATAAGTGATGGCGACGGGGTCGACCATCAACCTCAGTGGAGGCTGACCAACGCAACCCATTCACTCTTCTAGCCAATGGGCCGGTTGTTAAGTCTGAGAAGCTGAGGAGCCAAACCCTTTCGTAGTGCTAGTGATCTATTCTCGGTGAATAGCACTTACTCTAAGATTGCACACAACTCGCTGGCGATCCGCTTGTTGTCTGCCTTCCTGGGATGAGCTGATGATAATGAGTACAGGTTCAAAAATCACCCTAGTATAAACCTTTGGGGATGGGTAGAGCCTTGACTTCATGACAACGACCCTCTGACCCCATGTTTTTTCTATGTTTTTGTGTGCTGCATTCATGCATCCATTTAATAAAACATTAAAAAAAAAACTTTCTCTTCTAGTCTCTCTGTTTTTTAAATTAAACTAAGACTGTGATTGCAAATATCAGAGAAAAAGATTACGCTAATGGATTTCGGTAGAAGGAGAACTCGCCAGTATACCTTCAAGGTTCCAAAACTAGGGGATTTGAGAAGGTTAGCAAGGATGATCGTTAACCCAGAGGCTTTTAGAGCCAAGCACGGTGGTTTGCTACCACTATTAAGAGTCCATGTGATTGAGGGAATCATGGATGCGTTCATTCAATTCTACGATCCGGTTTATCACTGTTTCACATTCCCGGATTACCAGCTATCACCAACGCTGGAGGAGTATTCTCATCTGATTGATCTATACATTACAGATCGAGCTCCATTTTCTGGACTGGAAGAAATTCCAAAGAATCAGATCATTGCAAGAGCAATTCATTTGGACGAGTCTGAGGTTAGGACTCACATGACCACTAAGGGTGGCATCCAAGGTTTTCCAGCCCAGTTCTTGATAAAAAAGGCTCTACACTTCGCTAGTATAGGGAACGGGACTGCTTTTGAAAGCATCTTTGTCTTGCTCGCCTACGGGTTATTTTTGTTTCCTAACATCAATAACTTCGTCGATATCAACGCTATTAAGGTTTTTCTCATTGGAAACCCTGTGCCGACTTTGCTCGCAGATGCGTATCATTCTGTACACTTGGGAAATTTGTACAGCGGAGGGGAGATCACATGTTGTGTACCTCTGCTTTACAAATGGTTTATCTCTCACTTACCCAAGTCTGCTGCTTTTTGGGATTGCAAGAGTGTCTTACGTTGGTCGCAGAAGATCATGTCTCTCACCAATTTCGATATAGATTGGTGTAATAGGATTTATGAGGGAATCAGAATCATTGGCCGTTGTGGAAACTTCCCCAGCGTGCCCCTCATAGGAACTAATGGAGGAATCAACTATCATCCGATATTGGTTCTTCGTCAATTTGGATACCCGATAAGACACATCCCACTGGGTGTTCATCTGGAAGGTCTTTTCTTCAAAGAAGGAGAAAGTGACAGAGCACTAAAGATGGAAATAGTGCAAGCTTGGAAACAGGTTCATAAGAAAGGACGAGAGTCTCTGGGAAAACCGGACTGTGTCTCGATGGAGCCTTATCTCCATTGGGTACAAACCAGAGCTCTCAAGCTAAAAATGCCTTATCCTCGTTACGGAATTCTTCCACCAAGGGAAACTGTCATGTACTTCATGACGGAAACTGAAAAGCTTCAGGTTACTCTCAACAAAGTTCAAAAGGAAAGAAGATCTTGGAAGAACAAGTACCGCACCCTCGACAGAGAGTGTATCCAAATACAACAACTACTAAAAGAGAAAGATGCTCTGATTGAAATTTTGGAGCAGCATGCTGTAGAGAATCAAGATGACCAAAGGAATTTGCTCACTCCTTTCACCTGGCAAAGGAATGACAACCCGACAACGGCCCAAGTGCCCCGGTCAAAGAAAAGGAAGATACCAGAATCAGCACCCGGTTTCTCCTCATAGAGGACTCGGGACCCATTAGTTTAGGTTTCTGTTTCTGCACTTTGTAATCTACTGTATTTCCATTTCTGTAATCCTTTGGAATTCAATAAAAAGGGGTTTCCCCACTGTTTGATATTTGCAATCTAATTGTCGAAGTTTATTTTGATTAAACCAAAAAACAACAATTAATATAATCATTGCCTTCATCATTCTCATATCGCGTATTCTCCTTACCTACGAATCTCACGTTTGTGTCTCGATTCTAGAGTCAAACTGTCTCATTCGTACAATACTCGGGCCAATCGTCAGAAAAAGATGGATGATCTTGAGGAAGAAAACAGAGAGTTAAAAGAAGAGATTAACGCTCTGAGAGAGGATATGAGAAAGCTTCGTAACGACATGCAAGCCATGGCAGAAGCTCAGCTACAAAGAACTGTGATCTCAGAGATCACCTCAATGCCCATCATAGAAAAGTATGATCCTAGGTATCAGATGCCGAAAGATCATCCTTGGGGCATGCCTGTTAACTATATCCCGGAAGGATATGTTCCGCTGATCACTGAAGATCATGGAATCGCAACAGAAGCCGCTGGGCCTGAAGGTTACAAACTTCGGGAAAGCGAAGATGCTAGGGGCATACTGAAGACTCCTGAAGGTTACAAACTTCGGGAGGCACCAAGACTTACTGTCGTAGTCACGGTACCATCCCCTGTGGTGTACACTGTCCCGGAAGGACAGATTCCACAGACACCTTCTGGTAAGAAGAAAACTATGTTTGACAGAATGGATGAATTCCAGGAACAGTTCTTGGAAATGCAGAAAGAGCTGCAAGCCATTCGCGGTCAGGATCTATTTGGAAAGGACGTCGTAGACCTCTGCTTGGTCCCAAATGTGAAAGTCCCGCACAAGTTCCAAGTGCCCGACTTTGAAAAATACAAGGGTAACTCTTGCCCTCAAAGCCATCTGGTGATGTATGCTCGGCGAATGTTAGCTCAGACAGAGAATCAGGACCTACTAATTCATTACTTTCAGGATAGTTTAACCAGTGCCGCACTCAAATGGTACATGGGTTTAAACCGTACTATGATCAGTACATTCATAGATCTTGGTACTGACTTCGTCCAATAATACAAGTACAATTTGGACATGGCACCCGACAGAGATCAACTCAGATCAATGTCGCAAAAGGACAAGGAAACTTTTAAGGAATATGCTCAAAGGTGGTGTGAAATTACCGCTCAAATTTGTCCACCTCTTGAGGAAAAAGAGATGACAAAAATCTTCTTAAAGACCTTAAGCTCATTTTACTATGACCGAATGGTTGCCAGTGCGCCCAGTGATTTCACCGAAATGGTCGGCATGGGCGTACGTCTTGAGGAAGCCGTCCGAGAAGGACGTTTGGTAAAAGACACTGGATCGACGAGCGGTACTAAAAAATATGGTAGTGCTCTCCCTAAGAAAAAAGAGCAAGATATTGGGAATATCTCTCTCGGAAAGCAAGGGCGTCGTTATCAGCCAGTAGCAGCTGTTACTCCTGCTATCAGCGCCGCGCCTATTCCTATGTTTCAACCTCAGGTTGCACAGAGCCAACCTGACCAACAAAGGACACAACAGCCTCTTCAGCAGGCTCGTCCTCCATATAACAACAACCGTACAATACGGCCACCAGGATTTGATCCTATACCCGTAACGTACGCAGAGCTGTTTCCGTTACTGTTGGCTAAGGGGCACATTCAGACTAAGTCTCCCTTTTCAGTTCTGGAAAATCCGCCTTTTTGGTTTAAAGCGGATCAAACATGCCCTTATCATCAAGGAGGTTCAAGGCATAACATTGAGACTTGTCTCAATTTCAAATCCGACGTGCAAAAGCTTGTTAGGAGCGGGCTCTTATCTTTCAAAGATACGAATCCTAATGTTCTTACGAACCCGCTGCCTCAACACGAGAAAGCTGCAGTCAATCTGATTGAGAAATAGACTAACAATGTCTATCAAATTCATGATGTACTCTTGTTGAAAACCAATCTGGTCAAGATGCATTGTAGACAGAGTGGATATGGCCATGTGCCACCTCATAATTATCACCAGTGTGATATCTGCTCTAAAGATAACCAAGGGTGTTCGGTAGTGCAATCAGCTCTACAGGAACAAATGGATCTTGGATGGATCCAAGAGCACCGAGTTCGTGGAGGTAACATGGTTTACACGAATTCCAACGTCATTCAAAACCACGACATCCGTGCGATGAATGTCAACTTGGTGGCGATGCACTCAAGGCAAAGCCAGTATCATAATCTGCCGCGGCATGATTACAGTTCCTGTCTGATTTGCTCGGTAAACAAACAGGGATGCTCTTTCATACAAGAGGCCCTCCAGCGTCAGATGGATCTTGGATGGATCCAAGACTACCATGATAGGAACTCCTATCAAATCAACATGGTTCAGATCTTCGACATCTGCGTAATGGATACCAACCTGGTAGAGTTACATGCTGAGCAGGTCCGACTTGGATTCTTAATATCACATGACTATCAAAATTGTAAAGCGGGTTGCGAAAACGATCGAGGTTGTACCCTTGTCCAGGAGGCACTTCAGCACTTGTTAAATCACTGGTGGATGCCAATCTATATGGACGAAGATACTCAGCAGATTAGTATCAATAACAGGAATCCTACTCGTCGTCAAAGTCAGGATGTCCGATCAATGGAAGGTAACCTAGTGAGGTTACATTGTATTCATAGTGGGCGTGGCCAGGTGCCACCACACAACTATGACAGTTGTAGCGTCTGTTCGGAAAGTAACCAAGGGTGTTACCTTGTGAGAGCAGCTCTTCAGGGTCAGGTCGATCATGGAGAAATTCGTCCATATCCAGGTTCTGGACCCATCAACTGGACGCCAAACTACCTTGCCGATCAAGTTGAGGATGTTGTCACAATCTCTAGTCATCATAGGACCAGGGATGTTTTTGCCATCATCCCTCTACTTGACGAATCTAAAGTTCCCAACCAGGAACGGATCGGGATTACTTATGATGGTCAGAAAAATCAGAAGGTTCCCATAGTCATCTATCTACCGGGACCATTACCGTATGAATCTGCTAAGGCAATCCCTTACAAATACGGTGCAACAATAATCGAGAATGGAAAGGAAATTCCATTACCCTCCGTCGTGAATATTGCAGACATCAGTCGTGTAACACGGAGTGGTCGAATCTTCAACCGAGGGGTTGGGGAATCCAGCAAAGAAAAGGAACTTCAGGCGGAAATTCCTGATCCACCAGTCAGTCAATCTGGTAATCCCGACTTTTCAAAAGACAAGGATGAGATGCTAAAGCTCATCCAAAGGAGTGAATATAACATTGTTGATCAACTGTTACAGACTCCTTCAAAGATCTCAGTATTATCACTGTTACTCAGTTCAGAAGCACACAGGGAGGCTCTACAGAAAGTCTTGGAGCAAGCCTTTGTGGAACAGGATGTAACAATCAGACAATTCGATACCATTGTCTCTAACATCACTTCCTGCAATAATTTGGGATTTAGTGATGAGGAATTACCTGAAGAGGGTCGTCGTCATAACATGGCGCTCAACATTACAGTTAACTGCCAGGGCGATGCTTTAGCCAATGTACTGGTAGACACAGGGTCAGCCCTAGATGTTATACCGAAGTCCACTTTGACGCAATTATCATTTAAGGGCCCTCCGATGAGAGTCAACGAGGTCGTCGTCAAAGCATTCGACGGATCTAGAAAAACAGTTATCGGCGAAGTTGATCTTCCCATAACTATTGGTCCTCACACTTTCCAAATCACTTTCCAGGTCAAGGACATCCGGGCAACATACAGTTGTTTATTAGGAAGACCTTGGATACATCAGGCTGGAGCGGTTACTTCAACCCTCCACCAAAAGCTAAAGTTCGTCAAGAACGATCAACTTGTCACGGTTTGTGGGGAACAAGCCTTGCTTGTGAGTAACCTATCATCATCTGCTTGTGTAGAACCCGAGGAGGTTATTGGAACTCAGTTCCAAGCACTATCGGTGAGAAAGAATGATCAATCCGAAGAAGGAACTTCAATTTCTTCATACAAATATGCTATCAAAGCGGTCGAGAGTACCGATACAAAAGGATGGGGACGGCTTGTCATTCCTATTGACAATAAAAACAAAGAAGGGTCTTGGTTTTTCTGCAACCTGTACCCAGACAGCCGCCAACGATGAAAGTCTTCATCCCCTTCAAAACTTCTTCCACAGTGGAGGTTTTCTTCACCCAGTGTCTCAGACAGTTCATGCTATCAATGAGGAAGATCCCTCTGACACAGATGAAGAATGGAAGTCATACCTTAACAAGGACGGCTATATGTCTCAGGAAGAGGTGCCTATGCCTTTTTGCTTTCCTACAGATAGTCTGAGATTTATACCAAGATCAGATGTTGAAATGATCTACGGAGATTGTGATCCGGAAGGATGCCGTGCTCTGCCAAATTCATTAGAGGAAGACACTCTGATGAAAGAAAACTTTGATCACAATTACTATGGCCCAATGGATGGTCTGCCAATGTGGCAACCTTACCCAGGAAACTTGGGGCAAGAAAGTCAGCCAAGTAATGAAACTCAGCTGAGCGTCATTGAACAGAATACCTGTGTCCCCACCCTGTCATGGGATCAACACTCAGGTCATTTGGAAACTACTCAACATGAAGATGAATTCGCAACGTTTGCAGGACTAGAATTCATCAACTATGCTTTTCCTGAGGTCAACGTCATCGAGAGGGATGACTTCTCCAGTTCCAAAGAAGTTTGGGACACCTTGGGACAACCGAGTGGAAAATACGACTATATGGTCAAGTACACCGCTCCCGAAAGCTCTCGTATCAGGCTCGAAGATATCCAGTTAACTGGATGGGGAGATACAGCTGAGAGCACAAATGCTATGCAAAATGCAACAGAGGAATCCTCCTACGCCAACTCTGCTTGGGAGACAGATTCCAATGATCCTACTCCACCAAAAATCAGCGTCATTTCTGAAGACAAATCAAGGAAGGTGCCAGACTTTGTGATTCACCGAGGAGTTCGCCGCCAATGGGTTGCTGTCGAGGTTCCGAAGGTCGTTCGTCGGTCAAAGTAATTGCCATCTTTAACCTTTCACCCTGCCCAGGTGAAACAGATGTTTTGATGGGGCTCGCTTTTTGTAAATTTCCCTCTTCGCTTTGCCCAGAGCGAGTGAGTTTTGTTTTATAGGGCTGTAGTTTCAAGATTCGACTTGTTCATTAATAAAATAACGCCGTTCTATAATTTCTGCATTTATTGATGTTTTCTCTTTTCGCTTTTTTCAGAAAATGGTAATCCTAAAAAACATTCAATAATAAAAACAAGTAGTAAAATCAAAACACTGCACACACTTACATTTTCTCTATCTCTTCTAAACACGAATCATCACGTCATGCAGATTGCTTGTTTTATACCCCGTTGAAACATACGATCCGATGCCTTCTCCCAACTTTAAGTTCCCGGTATTCGAGGCTGAAGAAGAAAATGATGACGAAATTCCAGAAGAGATCTCCCGACTACTCAGACAAGAGGAAAGATCCATTGAACCTCACAAAGAGCCGTTGGAAACGGTAAACTTGGGTTCAGAAAAAGAGAGAAAAGAAATCAGGATCGGAGCACTGCTTAGTCCAACTGTCAAAGAAAGTTCGATAAAGCTTCTCAAAGAATTCCCCGATGTATTCGCTTGGTCCTATCAAGATATGCCAGGGTTGGATACCAGCATCGCGGAACATCACTTACCGCTAAGATCGGAATGTTCGCCAGTAAAGCAAAGGTTGAGACGGACTCACCCGGACATGGCCATCAAAATCAAAGATGAGGTAAAGAAACAGATCGACGCGGGTTTCCTCGCTACATCTGAATATCCTCGATGGTTAGCCAACATCGTACCCGTTCCCAAGAAGGATGGAAAGGTCAGAATGTGTGTTGATTACAGAGATCTGAACAAGGCGAGTCCAAAGGACGACTTTCCTTTACCACACATTGACATGCTGGTTGACAGCACAGCAAAGTTCAAAGTATTCTCCTTCATGGATGGATTCTCGGGCTATAACCAGATCAAAATGGCGCCGAAAGACATGGAGAAAACTTCGTTCATTACCCCATGGGGTACCTTTTATTACAAGGTAATGTCGTTCGGTTTGAAGAATGCCGGGGCAACCTATCAAAGGGCCATGACTACTCTGTTTCATGACATGATACACAAAGAAATCGAGGTATATGTCGATGATTTGATTGCAAAATCAAGAACAGAGGATGAGCATGTTGAACATCTGTCAAAATTGTTCGAACGTCTAAGAAAATTCAAGCTCTGCTTGAATCCTAACAAGTACACCTTCGGTGTCCGTTCGGGGAAATTACTAGGGTTCATCGTCAGCCAGAAAGGAATTGAAGTTGATCCTGACAAGGTCAAGGCCATTCAAGAAATGACTTCTCCGAAAACTGAAAAACAAGTCAGAGGATTCCTGGGACGTTTGAGCTACATCTCCAGATTCATATTCCTTATGACCGCGACATGTGCGCCGGTTTTCAAATTACTCAAAAAGAACCAGGATTGCGTTTGGTCAGAAGATTGCCAAACCGCCTTCGACAGTATCAAGGAATATCTGTTGAATCCTCCGATCCTATCACCTCCAGTGGAAGGAAGACCACTGATCATTTACCTCACAGTCCTAGAGGACTCAATGGGATGTGTATTTGGCCAACAAGACGAAACTAAAAGGAAAGAGTCTGCCATTTACTATCTAAGCAAGAAATTCACTGACTGCGAGACTCGGTACACGGTGCTTGAGAAAACTTGCTGTGCTTTGGCTTGGGCAGCCAAACATCTTCGCCAGTACATGATTCGTCATACTACTTGGTTGGTCTCAGAAATGGATCCAATCAAGTACGTTTTCGAAAAACCTGCTCTCACAGGAAGGATTGCCCGTTGGCAGATGTTACTATCAGAATATGACATAGAGTACCATGCTCAGAAAACCATTAAAGGAAGTATTTTAGCCGATCATTTGGCTCATCAACCGATTGACGATCAAGAATTAATCGGGTTTGACTTCCCAGACGAAGATGTCATGTATCTAAAGATGAAAGATTGCAATGAACCGCTGCCCAGTGAAGGGCCAGAACCAGGTTCCCAGTGGGGACTTATCTTTGACGGAGCAGTCAATCATTATGGAAACGGAATTGGGGCAATCATTGTTACCCTTCAGGGTACCCACATTCCTTTCACTGCTAGACTTACGTTCAAATGTACGAACAACGAGGCCGAATATGAAGCATGTATCATGGGTCTCGAAGAAGCGATTGATTTAAGGATCAAAAACTTGGACGTATACGGCGATTCAGCCCTGGTTATTAACCAGATAAAAGGAGATTGGAACACATACCAATCAGGATTGATTCCTTACAAAGACTATGCAAGAAGGTTGTTACCCTTCTTCAACAGAGTCGACTTTCATCACATCCCTCGTGATGAGAATCACATGGCTGATGCATTAGCCACTCTCTCTTCCATGATTAGTGTAGGTCGATGGAATGACATACCTAAGATCGACATCATACGCCTTGAACGGCCCACTTACATCTTCGCGATTGAAGCAATCATAGACGACAGACCTTGGTATCATGATATCAAATGCTTCCTTCAGAAACAAGAGTACCCATCTGGGGCACTCAGAAAAGACAGGAAAACCCTCAAAAGATTGGCTGGAAACTTCTTCCTGAGCGGTGACACTCTTTATAAGAGAAATTTTGACATGGTCTTGCTCCGATGTGTCGACAGACCAAAAGCAGACATGCTCATGAAAGAAATTCATGAAGGATCCTTTGGCACTCATGCCAACAGACACACAATGGCGAGAAAAATTCTCAGGGCCGGGTATTATTGGTTGACCATGGAATCCGACTGCTACAAGTACATGAGGAGGTGTCACAAGTGTCAGATATACTCCGACAAAATTCATGTACCGCCATCACATCTCAAAGTTCTTTCTTCCCCGTGGCCTTTTTCCATATGGGGAATCGACATGATTGGTATGATTGAGCCCAAGGCTTCAAACGGACATCGGTTCATCCTGGTAGCCATTGACTATTTCACCAAGTGGGTCGAAGCAGCGTCATTCGCCAATGTAACCCAACAAGTGGTGGTCCGATTTATCAAAAACAATATCATCTGCCGTTATGGTGTTCCAAGCGAGATCATTACAGATAATGGATCTAACTTGAACAATAAGATGATGAAAGAGTTTTGTACAGATTTCAAGATCGAACACCATAACTCATCTCCCTACCGACCCAAGATGAACGGAGCGGTAGAAGCGGCTAACAAGAACATCAAGAAGATTGTTCAAAAGATGGTTGTAACCTATAAAGATTGGCACGAAATGCTACCCTTTTCTCTTCACGGTTATCGAACATCTATCCTCACTTCAACAGGGGAAACCCCTTTCTCTCTAGTATATGGCATGGAAGCAGTGCTCCCCATAGAAGTAGAGATCCCATCAATCCGGGTATTGATGGAAGCTCAGCTCACCGAACCTAAATGGTGTCAAAGTCGACACGACGAACTGAACCTGATCGAAGAAAAGAGAATCACGACACTATGCCACGGTCAGTTATATCAACAGAGAATGAAAAGGGCGTTCGACAAAAAGGTCCGACCTCGTATTTTCAGAAAAGGAGACCTCGTGCTCAAGAAGATACAATCATTTCTCACTGACTCTCGGGGCAAATGGACCCCAAATTATGATGGCCCCTATGTGGTCACGAAAGCTTTCTCAGGCGGCGCCTTGAGACTTGCAACCATGGACGGAGAGGAATTTTCCTACCCCACGAATGTTGATGTAGTCAAGAAATACTTCGCCTAAAAATAAAAAAAAACGTCTTGGTGGATTGAAAACCTGAAAGGGCGGTCCAGACAAAAGTTAGAGACATGAAAAAAAATCATCCCGATGGATTGGAAATCTCATAGTACAATCCAGGCAAAAATTAGGGATAATGGCAAGTAACTATGTTCAACAGAGGCAAGTCCCTCAGCAGCAGTTACAGCATCATCTATCGGAGGAAATCTCCAGTCAAAGGTCATCTTCGACGGAAGCTCAGGATGTCCCGAACTCAAAGTTGGTAGAAGGATAGTGGTCGTTATGTTTCAACGTAGCCCTTTTCCCTGTAAATTACCATTTTCTAACTTTGTATATACTCTTTGGAATCACGCGTTTGGCTGATCTCCATCTTATCAATAAAATTTGAGCCCTTGTGCTTTTGTTTGTAATTCTTTACTTGTTTTAGCTTTACAGAACGACGTTGTTTAAACTTAATCAGCGATTCTTGAAATAAAACAAAAATGAATTTACTTGTTAAACTTTTTCTGCTTTTAAATTAAAGATGGCATTTCTTTTGACTGTTGAACATCAGAAGAACATCGATCGCTTTTCCCGAAGTAAGCGAACTTCAAAATGCAGAATCAAAGTACTCCTTCTAAACCAGTTCGCCTGAATGAAGGGATCAACTGTGTCAGAGACCTGGTTTCGTCTGACAACCTCGGCCGAGTTCTCATCTCCTAAGCCCGATCAACATAGCTCCCAACGGGACTATCTCTCCTAAGCAAGGTGGAATTACTATTTTGAATCAACGGTACTTCTTCGCCCCGCGATGGCCGAGTATCCAATTGTGTTATCTCTTAGTCTGTATGTTGCGTCTGTTTTGTCAGCATATACATACATAAATCATGCATTTTTTATTTGCATTCACATTTCATATTGCATCACTATCACTCTAGTCGGTCCTGTCCCCTAGTGGTAGAAGTCCTCTCAATCGAGTTGTCAGTTCTTGCCTCGTCAGGAAATACTGTGTCTGAACAACCTCGCTTCCAGTTTAATTTTGGAAAGAAGTTGGTCCTTGACCACTTTGATAACTTGAACCTTTGAAAAGCCAGAGAAAACTTTCAATAAGCATCACTCTTCGCCATTGAAGATGATATCCTTGCTTTCCCGGATTAAGGAAAATCCACAGAGAAAGCCTCGTGATCAAAGATTCGGCAGCACGCCAGTTTTGCTCCGAAAAACCACTGATGAGAAGGTCATTGGCACCTCAAAATTGGATCCCATCATATGGCATTTCTCCAGGAAGATCCCGAGAAAAGTATGATGTAACCCCAAACGAAAACAGTCTCTCAAAAGACTCGCTTTCCCCAGTAGAATCGACAAATGGCGTCTCCAAAACAGAGAAGTTTGTACACCTCTACAACTCAGACGAATGGGTTCCCCAGCAAGTCTGACATCAAGACTTTTTCCACTCAAATGGCATCTCCCCAGGAAAATTCGGCGAGAAGTTTGAAGGAAAACCGCTACGAATAACGTCCCTTGTCAGTAAAGTTTATTGACAAAAGAAACTAAGACCAGTTCCTCGGTAGGAAACCAGGATCGAGGGGAAGTTTAAAAAAGAAACTAAGACCAGTTCCTTGGTAGGAAACCAGGATCGAGGGGAAGTTTGTTTCCACAACTGAGACCAGTTCCTTGGTAGGAAACCAGGATCGAGGGGAAGTTTATTTCAAAAGAGACTGAGACCAGTTCTTGGTAGGAGACCAGGATCGAGGGGAAGTTTACCTTTCCTAAGCATCATTGCTTAGATAAAGAAGATGAATGCGTAAGCTACCATTCATAACCGCCATAAAAATTTCGGGTATTCCGATATTTAATCCTCTTGCACCCCGAATGCCCGAATCCCTTCGTCATTCGCACCTTCGGGTCCAAGAAGATTAAATAAGGGCATCTGTAATACCCCAAATTTTGACCACTTAGATTTCCCATCATTGTGAAAATCATCATCACAATGTGGATGAACCATCATGCTTCATCAGTCTCCCAAAAGATGGGTGAGCATCCAATACAATCAAAATTAGGGTTTCAAGCCCTCTATGAGTGCTTAGACAAAGGATCAATCAAGAAATGACATGATCTTCAACTTGTCTAATCTCTTAAATATCCACAATGGATCAAAAAGGACTCCAACTTCAAGGATTAAGCACAAGGCTGCTCCCTTCTAGGTGTATCAAGTCTCAAGATCGACAGTGTCACCAAATTAGGGTTTTGGTCGACCAGGGCCTCCAGATGGAAATTTTCATCTGGGCACAAGGCAATGATCCAAAACGTGACCTAATATACTTCATGGAACCTCATGAACCCATGCATCAAGTCAATTTTGCCTCAGGGGATGCATTCATCAAAAATCAGGAATTAGGGTTTCTTGACCTAATTCACCCCTAAGTTGACTTTTGGGACAAACCATGAGCCAAGACCTCAAGACATGATTTGAGGGTCTCTAATATACCATATTGATCCATTTGGAACCATGGATTGATCCAAGAAGCTTGAGCAACAAGTCTCAATTTCATCTGCACCACAATTAGGGTTTTAAGAGAAAAGTCAACTGTAACTTTGACTTTTGACCAAGACATGCTCCAAAACCCTAATACATGATTGAATATACCCTATGACACCCATGGAACATGTCCATCAAGTTTGATTTAGGTCAAGGACATGATTTCCTGAAGAATTGCACAGTTTGGAATTCATCTGATAAAAAGTCAACTGTGCACAAAAGTCAACTTTGACTTTTTGAGATTTTTCACCAAAATGGATTTTTAACCCTAAAATGATGTTAATGTATGATTTGAATCATCATTCATCAATAAAAATCAAGAAAAGTGAGATAACTTGTAAAAGGGGTAACCATAAAACTTAGAAATTTTACTAAGTTAATAATAAAGTGGCAAAGGTACCAACTTTGGAGGACCATAACTCCTAAACCACAAGGCCATTTTTTCTCATCCAAAGATGGATTTGTAGCCCTCATTATCACCTACAAAAACTTCAACTACAAGTCATTCCAATTCATTAAGGATTTTGAGTTATGGAGTGATCAAAGTGGCTGAAAAGTGAAAATGTCACTTTTTCCAACACTTAGTGAAATTTTCACTAAGTCAGATTCTGCCTCACTTTTTGCCAAATGTAGGGGGATTTTTCACTTGGAATCAAAAGAGATTAAAACCAGACTTGTTCAAACAGTTGTTGTATCATGTAAGAGCTTTCCAAAATGGCCAAGAACATTGCCAAATTCAACCTACACCATGAGATACAACATTGCCAAGTTGCCTTGCTGAAATCTGTCAAGGCAAGGCAGAATTTGCAACTTTGGTCGATTTGCCAAAATCAGCCAAATTCAATTTCTCCTATCCACTTGGACACCTCAGAGGATTGAATCTAAAGGGGACAATCACTGAGCCAAGCCTCCAAAGTCCATGGAACAAGAAATAGCATGTTGAACCTAGAATGGCCAAAATAGGGACAAGACTTCAAATTTGGAATGAGGCATTCAATGAAACCATCAAGGTGGCATGGACTGAGCCATTCTCATCTGAAATCAGTCAAGACTTATCCAAGACCAAGGGAACCAAAGCTCTGTGCCCTAACCTCTAGTCAATGGCTAGAGGAGACTTGGATTTTCATTTGCCAACATTGGCCAAACCTACTTACCAGCTGCCATGCACTATTCCTTGCAAAACAAACTTGCTCTACTATAAATAGAGCTCAATTGTGGTCAGTTTGAGTACACCAAAGCCATCTAACAGATGCTTTCCTCAAAATCTCTTCTTTCACTCCAATTTTGCCTTCTAAGGCAAGTCACTATCGGGTTTTGAGTTTGAGAGCAATTCCAATCAAACCAATCACTCACACACCTCACATACATCACATATGAGCTAATCAAACACTTAGATTACCTCTGAAACATCAATTTCATGAAATCACCAGCTGGTTGCTCAAGGTTTTAACCAAAGTGCAGCTGAGGTACCACAAAATGATCCAGCCAATTTCAATCAAGTCCAACCATCCAAACACAATCCATAGGGTGTAGGGAAGCTGTTCAGATCATCACCACTCATCTGTAACACCTCCAAATCAAAAATCACTTTGAACTTGCTGTCACGACTTGGAGGTAAGCACATACTTGGTCATCTCTCAATCTATGCATATTTCCTCGCACAATAATTTGGCCATATGTTCATAATCATGCATGGAATGTTTTCCCTCAATTAATTGCATTGTTTGAATCGTGTATCAAAAATCCAAGCCTTCATGCAGAAATTAGGGTTCTTGAGGTCTCTTCGTGATTTCTTATTGTATGTTTAATTTAAATGAAATTAAAGCACATACACATGATCGTGAGGTTGAGGCGAGCATAATGATATGTGGATTGCATGATATGATTACGTATTCATGGAGATTGGATAGAAAATACAAATCTGAGAAACAAGAACACGCGCGTGTTCTTCAGCTTGTTCTTGGCGCCATTTTTAGAAATTCAAATATTTGAATTTTGTGATTTTGTTTAATTGATTCAAAAATTAATTTCTCTCTAAGTTTTAATGATTTTGAGTTGATTCTTTTTTTAATAATTCACAAAAATGTTAAAATATTTTATTTTCACAAAAAATCCGAAAAATATTATTTATTTCATATAATTGATATTTTTGCAAAGAATTAATATTTTAATTGTTTTTGACATTTTAAATATTTTTTCTACATTGATTTTGCAACTTTTAATGATTTCTAATTATTTTGTAGGTCAATACTTAATTTTTGAAGCATTAATCCAAGATCACAATTTGTTTTCCATGTGTTAAACAATTTTTGATCATTTTAATTGAATTTTTATTCAATTAAATACATTTTGAAAACAAATTAGGGTTTTGGATTAATTCAACCCTCATAAATCACTTTCAAAACTCTTTGGGCCTCTTGAGAGAGTGTAAGACCCATCCCCCCTTGTACAAAAACTTTTTTGGGCCTCACTCATTGTATAAGTCCCTCTGTACAAGTAAACGGCGCGATCGTCGCCTGTTTAAAAATAAAAAAATCATCTGGGCCTCTCCTTGAGCTATAAGACCCATTCAAAACACTTTGGGTCTCTATTAGAGTGTAAGACCCAATCCCCCTTTTAACCAAAACATTTTGGGCCTCACTTATTGCATAAGTCCCTCTGCGTTAAAAGAAAACCTCGGCGCGATCGCCATTTTTAAACAAAAAATCATTTGGGCCTACCCTCGTGTTATAAGCCCCTCTCTTTTCTTTAAACCTTTTTTGGGCCTCTTGAGAGAGTGTAAGACCCATCCCTTTGTACAGAAAACCTTTTTGGGCCCCAGTCACTTGTATAAGTCCCGCTGTACAAAGTCAAACAGTGTGCTCACTGATAAAACCCTGGGCCTCTCCTTGAGCTGTAAGCCCCAAATCTTTCTTTTTCAAAGCACTTTCTCCTTTGATTTTGAATATGCTGTTGTTTTCAATCTTTCTTTGTTGAACAACTAACCAAACAGCATGGAAGCACTACAACCGAGTAAGTGGTTATTGCTTTCATTTACTGCTTTCATATTATAAACTGTATTGTGGGGCTGCTCACTGTAAGTCTCCTTTCATAAACTCATATCTACTGTGTAATAATAGTATAGATATTTCTAGTTTCCCCGGCAACTACGTCTAGAACTAGGTGACGCCGTTTCATTTATTCGTAGAAATAGACGCCTAGATCCCCAATAGGAGCACCAGATACAGTCTTCTCTTCGGCTGTCCTCCTTAGGAATCGTCAAGAAGCTCTACTCCCCAAGATGAATGTATTCTCCGTGAATGGCATCTTTGAGTTTCTTCCAAATTCTCGAACTTTCCTGACTTGATCTATTCCCTGTGGATAGCTTGCCTTAAATGTCTCGGGGTTTGGGTACCCACTACGGTCATAATCTTGGACCTTAACTAAGGAACCCTCTTCAAAAGCTAAAAGTCACTGGATAGTAAACCTCGCACGTTTACCAGTGGTTTTTATCTTTAAAAGAGTTATCTCTCCTAATGGAAAGGAGATGATAGACCCACGGGCTTCTTAAAAGCATCGGCCTCCACTTGGGCATTATTCAAGGACCCTATGGCTTCTTAGAAGTATTCACAGCCTCCTCTTAGGCTTCGTATAATGATCTCTTCCTCCGGGAATGATAGCCTCCTCTTGGGCTTCGTACAAGGACCCGTCGGCTTCTTAAAAGTTTCCAGCCTCCTCTTGGGATTCGTACAAATTGTCCCGACGACCTCCTAGAGGTATAGGAACAGAACCTAGTCATCCTCATAGAATAGTCCTTTCATAGAGTCTACTACTGTTTCTCAAAGCATAGTACAAAAGAAAAAAACTCTAGACTTGGACAGTCTAACTTCCTTAAGTCTCAAAGACATTCTCAAGTGACCCCCTTCGTTAAATAGGAAGGAAACCCGCAGACTCGGACAGTCTCAATACCCTTTGGATTTCCCGTTTTCTCAAAGAGAAGGAAATATCCCTGATCCTCAAATCAAATCCCTGAGTACAGTGTTGCTCATATAAGAACTGATTTTCTCTTTTAAAATCAGTATATTGGATCTGTCACTCAACTGAAACAAACCTTTAGCCTCCATCTCGGGCTTCGTACGAGATACAAAAACACTCTCTTGTTGAGTATCAAAGACTCTCTTGTTGAGTCAAACTTTTAGCCTCTATCTCGGGCTTCGTACGAGACACAAAGACTCTCTTGTTGAGTCAAACTTTTAGCCTCTATCTCGGGCTTCGTACGAGACACAAAGACTCCCTCGTAGAGTCAAACAAACAATCGCCTCCATCTCGGGCTTCATACGAGATACAAAAAACTCCCTTGTTGAGTCAAATAGCATCCATCTCGGGCTTTATACGAGATACCAAAAGACTCCATCGTCGGGTCAAAATCTTTTAGCCTCTCTCTCGGGCTTTGTACGAGACACAAAATAGCCTCCTCTTAGGCTTTGTATAATGATTTTCCTAGCGAAAATTAGCCTCCTCTTAGGCTTTGTATAAGAAAACCACTGGTTGATCCAATCAACCTTTTAGCATCAAAGCTGTGCCTCGTTCACAGTACACAAACATCAACAACTCCTTTCCTTTCATCTAATCGCTGTAAGCGACAAGCCTCTGGATCATCTATATCCATGCCACTGTCCCTCTTTTAGCATGAGAAATTCCTAAGGAAAGATGGCATTGCTCTACACTGAGTTAAAGTCTTCTCCTTCAGGTCAAAACCCTTTCTTCGGAAATTATGGCATTGCTCGGATCCGCGTATCCCAGTTAAAGTAATTCTCCTTCTCCCCTCTTTAGAGATGACAAATTCTCTCTAAAGTCGAGGTCTTTCAGCTTCACGTCTTGGGCTTTGAACAAGACACAAATAGACCTTTCAGCTTCACATCTTGGGCTTTGAACAAGATACAAACCACCTTTCGCTTCACGTCTTGGGCTTTAAACAAGACACCAAAAACACCCATTTCCTCCCATAGAATAGGAGGAACTACGAACGCTCTGATTTCCCTGTTTCGGTAAACGGAAATACGTAGGCATAAGATCGAAAGAAAAGATCTTAGCGAGCGCAATCAACAAAAAACCCAAATCCCATATCTCCATCAATTAAAAGTAGTAATTCAAAAGCATCAGTCCTAACATCCTAATCCTTGTTCCCCGCCAGAAACCTTCTGCCCAGGTAAAAAAAGAAAGAAAATAGTATTGGCGAAAATACAAATAACCAGTACAAAGGTCCCCCACATTGATAGCATCCGTAACCTAACAGACCGCTGTTTAAACTCAGTATGCAAAGCAGGGTAAATTGGAGAAATCTATTTCCCTTCCTTAGTCAGCTCACAATAGGATAAAAAATGAATCGACCTGTAGTTTAAGCTCAAACCGCAGAGAGCGACCAACGCTTAAGAACCGCGTCCAAAATCGCTCGCTACACAGATCTAGGAGCCTCCCATTGTAGAACTGCATCTACTTTAGATGGATCCACTGCAATACCATTACCTGAAATTACGTGTCCAAGAAAACTCACTTCCGACAACCAGAACTCACACTTGGACAACTTAGCAAAAAGTTTCCTTTCCTTCAAAACCTGCAAAACAATACGCAAATGCTCCGCGTGCTCCTCCCGAAACTTAGAATAAATCAAAATGTCATCAATATACACAACAACAAAACGATCTAAATGTTCGTGAAAAATACGATTCATGTACTCCATAAACACACCAGGCGCATTAGAAACCCCGAACGGCATCACATAATATTCATAATGACCGTATCGTGTCCTAAAAGCCATCTTCTGAATATCTTCCTCTTTCACCCTTATCTGATGATACCCTGATCTCAAATCAATCTTACTAAACACACACGCACCCACCAACTGATCCATCAGATCATCAATCCTTGGAAGAGGATACTTATTCCTAATCGTCACCTTATTCAACTGGCGATAATCAATACACAATCACATACTTCCATCTTTCTTTTTCACCAATAAACCTGGAGCACCCCAAGGCGACACACTTGGTCTCACAAACCTCTTCTCCAACAATTCATTCAATTGCTTCTTTAACTCAACCAACTCAGATGCTGACATTCGATATGGCGCCATCGATACAGGTCTAGTACTAGGAACTAGATCTATAGAAAACTCCACCTCTCTCTCTGGCGGCATATCTGAAATATCCTCAGGAAACACTTCCGTAAAATCACACATAACAAGAAACACATCAAGTGAAACTTGACTATCCACAGTCAACGATGCAAACAACCCAAACAACTGAGCTTCATCCGCCAAAAGTTTCTTCAACTCTTTGGTAGATAAGAAACTCGAGTCGTCGTCTTCCTCAAGAGAAGGAAACCTTACTAGCGTATGATAACAATCAATATGAACCCGATTGAATTGCAACCAATTCATTCCCAAAACCACATCTAAACCCTCCAACGGAAAACACACAAAATCCATCTCAAAGTCTTTACCATAAATGGTGAAAGGGCAACTTAAACAAACCAAAGAAGTAGTTATTGACCCCATTGTTGGAGTATCAATAACCATCTCTCCACCCATCAAAGACAACACAAGATTCAAACGCTTCGCGCACTCAGACGAAATAAACGAATGAGTCGCTCCAGTATCAATAATAACAACTAAAGGCGTACTATTAATAAAACAAGTCCCTCTGATCAGATGGTCTGCACTTGAAGTCTGAGTTCCTGCCAAGGCAAAAACTTTCCCACCAGCTGGCGCTTGCTTCGGTTTCGGACACTTCGTACTAACATGTCCAGGTTCACCACAATTGAAACACTTCACCACGTTCCTCTTACAATCAGCTGCAATGTGTCCTAAACCCCCACAGTTAGAACACTTCCTCATATCTTTCCTACATTCGAACTGACGATGTCCTAGGTCACCACACCTAAAACATCTCGTAGAATTAGACATTCCTCCTCCACTTGGCCTTCTCTCAAAATTACCCCTTTGTTTACCTTTATCTGCCGGTGTCACATAAGGATCACCACGGAACTGTTACTTCCCTTTCCTCTCGCTCACACTCTTATAGTGACTAGAACGAGCTTTGCTATCTTCTTCATAAATCCTACAACAATCCACCAAATCAGAAAACCTCCTAATCCTTTGATAACTGATTGCCTACTTTATCTCAGGACGCAATCCGTTCTCAAACTTCACACACTTAGAAAATTTTGCAGTCGCTTCCGCATAATATGGATAAAACTGCACAAGCTCCACAAACTTAGCAGTATAATCAACAACAGACATACTACCTTGTTTCAATTCCAATAACGCAATTTCCTTCTTTCCTCTTACATCTTCAGGAAAATACTTCCTCAGAAACTCAATGCTAAACACAGCCCAAGTGATATCCTCCTATGCAACTTCCAACACATGACGTGTACTAACCCACCAATCATCAGCTTCTTCCAGTAACATGTGAGTACCCAGTCTCACCTTCTCATCCTTAGCACAATCCATCACTCGGAAGATTCTTTCAATCTCTTTCAGCCAAATCTGTGCACCATCAGGATCATATCTTCCTTTGAAGATAAGCGGTTTGTTCTTCCTGAACTCATCATATCCAGCAGCATTAGGTGCACCCTGCACAGCCCGAGCCATAGCTTGCATAGCAGCAGTTAAAGCAGCGTCATTCCTACCAGCCATATTCTGTTCATTTCCAATAACAACAACTATGGTTAAACAAACAGCTCACCGAACCACAAAGACCAACAAGGACTGACACAACTGACATGGACTGGCTCTGATACCACTTAATGTAACACCCCCAATCTATACCCCCAAATAAATAAAGCGATAAAAATTTCATCAGAGTATAATTAAAACATTCATGGCATAGACTGAGGAGTCACATCAATTGAGACAAAACACACATAAACCTGCTCATATAATATGCAACATTCAGGTAACACATAACAAAGGAACTGAGTTCCTACAACCCACAATTCAATTACAGAATAAAAGCGAAAAATCCGTAACTGAATATCATGTATATATACCATAAAAAGTTTGTCTGTCATATCCAATATCATACATCTTCAATCCAAAAGATACATATACATAAATACAAAATAATCACACTCAATCTCCCCGACTACCCGGTGCTACATATCAGAGCCGACCGACAAAAGAATGAAGACCTAAGCTTCAAAAAAAGACCTCCAATATCTAATCTGCAATGCCTCTTAGAGCATTTAAAACAGCAGAAGGGTGAGAAACACAATCATAATACAATTCCATACAATTATATAATAACCAGAAAATACACATATAAAATATTCTCACCACCAATTATACCAGAATTCAACACAAACAACACAAAGTATATCAACCAAGCACGATACAAATATCATCAACATATATACATATATCAACTCCTCAATTTCATTCACAATTCCATACTCAATCAATCCATTCATGATTTATGCAAATGCAAGAGACCGACACAACGACTCTATACATATGCACATGCGGTACCGACTTCCATCAATTCTCAACGCCAGTTCACTCAAGAACTATTGGAACCGTCGCTTGTTACTTAGGATTACTCATGTAACACCCCGTCGGGAAAACGACGTTCCCCGTCGCTTTAGGTCCTCTTATTTTTTTAAGGCACACGACATTTATGGATCGCTTTAGGTCCTCTTTGTATAAGGCACACGGTCCGATCGCTTTAGGTCCTCTTTGTATAAGGCACACGATCGTCTATAATCATCGCTTTAGGTCCTCTTATTTTTTAAAGGCACACGATGTTATAGCGGATTCCCTCTGGAACCGTTTCGTCGCTCACACCCACTAGGGCTCACGACATCACCAGAATGCACATCATGATGCTAAGCATACAATGACTCAAGACATTCAAATGCACACATATACACATTCCATAATCATGCATATATCATCAAATACTAAACATTGCATTTTCTTGCCCTTAGGCCACAAATCATCATCACAACATATATCACGTGCATATTCCTTTCACAACAGCACACAAGTCATACAATTCATATCCCAAGCATGTTGCATAATAACACATCAAATGCACATCATTAAAACTGTAAAAGTCAACAAACAACACATTCCAAATTCCAGACATAATTAAATCGGCCAACAACCTCAAAAATCATTTTAATAAGAAAGAACATTTCAGTAGCTCTCTAACGGTACCAAGAACGCCTCGATCCGAGTTGCTGATCAAAAGTTATGAATTTTCAAAGAAAAGAATTTATTGAGAAACAGCCAGATTCGCCTGACGACTTAGGATTTCTCCTGGCGGATCCCCATTCGCCAGCACTTCGCCTGGCGGACTAGTGGCGAACCACAAAATTAGGAAAACCCAAAAGTTACAGAAGCTACCCCATTTCTGTCTTTCCGATTTCGCCTGGCGACTTACGATTTCGCCTGGTGAATCCCCCTTCGCCAGCACTTCGCCTGGCGAACGAGTGGCGAGACTTAATTTGCCTGGCGAATACCAAATTTGCCTAGCGAATCACACCAGAACCAGAAAAATACTGTTACGGGTTACAATGATCCAAAACCCCCAAAATCTCATTTTTCATTCCAAATCAATTCCAACAGCAAAACAATTATCAGCAATGACTCAGAAACACATTGTGATCGTGCAACACAAATTATATCGATTTCCGACTACGTAAACATCAATTTCGTACCCTTACCCGATTAAATACCGTGTAGAAAAGTCGTTTGATCGATTCCTAGATTTTCCAAGTTTTCTCTCTATCTCCTTTTCTTTCTCCTTTCTTTCTTCCTCTTTTTATTCTCTTCTTTTTCTTTCCTTTCTATTTTCTCTCTTTCTATTTCTATTTATATTTCTATCTCAGGAAAAATTAAAGTGAAATGACCAAAATACCCCTACACTCAAATTTCTCACAAACGTTCCCAAAACGCGATAAAACATAATCTCGATGAAAAATAACATATTTTCAAATAAAAGTCAAAAATAAAATAATATAATAATAAAATACTCAAAACGACTCAATTAAATAAAAATACCCAAAACTTGGGCGTTACAGTAGGCATAAGATTGAAAGAAAAATCTTAGCAAGCACACTAAACAAAATAACCAAGGAGAGACCCTGAATCTTTGTAGCATCTGTAAACCTTCATACATCCGTCCCAATATTTCGACCGATAACTTTAAACACCCCTTTTTGACAAAATAACCAAGGAGAGACTCCGAATCTTTGTAGCATCTGTAAACCAACAGTTTTGACTGTTTAACCTCAGTATACAAGCAGGGTTAGTTGGAGACATCTATTTCCCTTCCTTCATCATCTTCACTAGGATAAAAAATGAATCGAGCTGTAGTACTAGAGCGATCGTGCTTCGCAACCACATCCAAAAATCACTTGCTACAGAAAAATGGCGACTCTGATGGGGACCACGAGATCTTGTTCTCTTCCCATCTATTAGGTGGAAACCTTAAAAAAAAAGTGGCGCCCACCGTGGGGCCGGTCTTTCTTTCTTTCTGGGATAGAACTCTTTGTTGACTTCACTAGGATCTTAGGTCAAAAAAACCCTTTAAGTGGGGAAGGAACCATAGAACGGCGTCTCCGCCGGGAAACCATTTTCTGTCAGGAACTTAAGATTCTTAGCTTTTAAAGGTCTAGGATGTTTAGGACAAATATATATATAGCTTTTCCTAATTGATATCTATGTTTATTTTTCTGCTAATGGGAATGGGTGTGATGCCGCATGTGGAAAGATTGAGTATACACTTAAGATAAGTGATGGCGATGAGGTCGACCATCAACCTCAGTGGAGGCTTCCCAATGCAACCCATTCCCTCTCATAGGAAATGGGCCTATTTTGACGTCTGAGAAGTTGAGGAGCCAACCCTTTTGTAGTGCGGAAGCCATCGGAAATAGTTATCATGCGATACTACCCTCATTTGAGGCTGATGATCTATTCTCGGTGAATAGCATTTACTCTAAGATTTCATACAGCTCGCTGGCGATCCGCTTGCTGTTTGTTATCCTGGGAGGAGCTGATATTTTGAGTACAGGTACAAAAAATCACCCTAGTATAAACCTTTGGGGATGGGTAGAGCCTTGACTTCATGACAACGACCCTTTGAGCCCATGTTTTTTCTATTTTTTTGTGTGCTGCATTCATGCATTCATTTAAAAAAAACATTAAAACATTCAAAAAATTTCTCTTCTAGTCTCTCTGTTTTTTCAAAATAAACTAAGACTGTGATTGCAAATATCAGAGAAAAGGATTACGCTAATGGATTTCGGTAGAAGGAGAACTCATAAGTACACCTTCAGGATTCCAAAACTAGAGGATTTAAGAGGTTTGGCGAGGATGGTCAAAAACCAAGAGGCTTTCAGAGCCAAGTACGGAGGTTTGCTATCTCTTCTAAGAGTCCATGTGATTGAGGGAATCATGGATGTGCTCATTCAGTTCTATGATCCGGTCTATCATTGTTTCACATTCCCGGATTACCAGCTAGCACCAACGCTGGAGGAATATTCTCATCTGATTGATCTACACATTATAGATCAGGCTCCATTTTCTGGACTGGAAGAAATTCCAAAGAATCAAACCATTGCAAGAGCAATTCATTTGGACGAGTCTGAGGTCAGGACTCACATGACCACTAAGGGTGGCATACAAGGTTTGCCAACCCAGTTCTTGACAAAGAAAGCCCTGTACTTCGCCAGTATAGGGAACCTGACTTCTTTTGAAAGCATCTTTGTTTTACTCACCTACGGGTTATTTTTGTTACCCAACATTAATAACTTCGTCGATATCAACTCCATTAAGGTTTTTCTCATTGGAAACCCTGTGCCGACTTTGCTCGCAGATACGTATCATTCTGTACACTTGGGAAATTTTTACAGCGGAGGGGAGATCACATGCTGCGTACCTCTGCTTTATAAATGGTTTATCTCTCATTTTCCTAAGTCTGCTGCTTTTTGGGATCACAAGAGTGCCTTACGTTGGTCACAGAAAATCATGTCTCTCACCAACTCTGACATAGATTGGTGTAATAGGATTTATGACGGAATTAGGATCATTGAACGTTGTGGAAACTTCCCCAACGTACCCCTTATAGGAACTAAGGGAGGAATCAGTTACCATCTGATATTGGTTCTTCGTCAATTTGGATACCCGATGAGGCATGTCCCGCGGAATGCTCATCTGGAAGGTCTTTTCTTCAAAGAAGGAGATAATGACAGAGCACTAAAGACGGAAATAGTGCACGCATGGAAAAATGTTCACAAGAAAGGACGGGAGTCTCTAGGAAAACCGGACTGTGTCTCGGTGGAGCCTTATCTCCCCTGGGTGCAAACTAGAGCTCTCAAGCTAAAAATTCCTTATCCTCGTCATGGAGTTCTTCCACCGAGGGAATCTGTCATGTACTTCATGACTGAGACTGAAAAGCTTCAGGTTACTCTCAACAAAGTTCAACGGGAGAGGAGGTCTTGGAAGAACAAGTACCTCACCCTCAACGTAGAGTGCATCAAAATACAGCAATTACTGAAAGATAAGGACGCTCTGATTGAAATTTTGTAGCAACATGCTGTAGAGAATCAAGATGACCAAAGGAATTTGCTCACTCCTTTCACCTGGCAAAGGAACGACAACCCGACAACGGCCCAAGAGCCCCGGTCAAAGAAAAGGAAAGTACCAGAATCAGCACCCGGTTTCTCCTCAGAGAGGACTCTGGGCCCATTAGCTTAGGTTTCTGTTTCTGCACCTTGTAATCTACTGTATTTCCATTTCTGTAATTCTTTGAATTCAATAAAAAGGGGTTTCCCCACTGTTTGATATTTGAAATCTAATTGTCGAAGTTTATTTTGATTTAACCAAAAACAATTAATATAATCATTGCATTCATCATTCTCACATCGCGTATTCTTCTTACCTACGAATCTCAGGTTTGTGTCCCGGTTCTAGAGTCAAACTGTCTCATTCGTACAATACTCGGGCCAATCGTCAGAAAAAGATGAATGATCTTGAGGAACAAAACAGAGAGTTGAAAGAAGAGATCGACGCTCTGAGAGAGGATATGAGAAAACTTCGTAATGACATGCAAGCCATGGCAGAAGCTCAACTACAAAGGACTGTGATCTCAGAGATCACCTCAATGCCCATAGTGGAGAAGTATGATCCTAGGTATCAAATGCCGAAAGATCGTCCTTGGGGCATGCCTATTAACTATATCCCAGAAGGATATGTTCCGCCGATCACTGAAGATCAGGGAATCATAATAGAAGTCGCTGGGCCTGAAGGTTACAAACTTCGGGAAAGGGAAGATGCCAGGGGAATACTGAAGACTCCTGAAGGTTACAAACTTCAGGAAACGCCAAGATTCACTGCCGTAGTCACGGTACCACCCCCTGTGGTGCACACTGTCCCGGAAGGACAGATTCTGCCGGTACCTTCTGATAAGAAGGAAACTATGTTCGATAGAATGGATGAATTCCAGGAATAGTTATTGGAAATGTAGAAGGAACTGCACGCCATCCGCGGTCAGGATTTATTTGGGAAGGACACCGCAGACCTTTGTCTGGTCCCCAATGTGAAAGTTCCGCACAAGTTCCAAGTGCCCGACTTTGAAAAATACAAGGGTAACTCTTGCCCTCAGAGCCATCTGGTGATGTACGCTCGGCGAATGTCAGCTCAGACAGAGAATCAGGAGCTACTGATTCACTACTTTCAGGAAGTTTAACCGGTGCCGCACTCAAATGGTACATGGGTTTAAACCGTACTACAATTTGTACATTCAGAGATCTTGGTATTGCCTTCGTCCAACAATACAAATACAATCTGGACATGGCACCGGACAGAGATCAACTCAGATCAATGTCACAAAAGGACAAGGAAACCTTTAAGGAGTACGCTCAGAGATGGCGTGAAATTGCCGCTCAGATTTGTCCACCTCTTGAGGAAAAAGAGATGACAAAGATCTTCTTAAAGACCTTGAGCTCATTTTACTATGATAGAATGGTTGCTAGTGCGCCCTGTGACTTCACTGAGATGGTCGGTATTGGAGTTCGTCTTGAGGAAGCCGTCCGAGAAGGACGTCTAATAAAAGACGCTGGATCATCAAGTAGTACAAAACGATACGGTAGTGCTCTCCCTAAGAAAAAAGAGCAAGATATTGGGAATATCTCTCTCGGAAAACAAAGGCGACGTTATCAACCGGTAGCAGCTGTGACTCCTGCTATGAGCCCTGCGCCTGTGCCTACGTATCAACCTCAGGTTGTGCAGAGCCAACCTAATCAGCAAAGGACACAACAGCCTCTTCAGCAGGCTCGTCCTCCGTATAACAACAACCGTACAACACGGCCACCAGGGATTGATCCTATACCCATGTTGTACGCAGAACTATTTCCGTTACTACTGGCTAAGGGGGAACATCCAGACTAAGTCTCCTCTTACATTACCGGAAAGTCGGCCTTTTTGGTTCAAAGCGGATTAGACATGCCCTTATCATCAAGGAGGATTAGGGCATAACATAGAGAACTATCTCAGTTTCAAATTCGACGTGCAAAAGCTTGTTAGGAGCGGGGTCTTATCTTTCAAGGATATAAATCCCAATGTTCTCACGAACCCGCTTCCTCAACACGAGAAAGCCGCAGTCAATTTGATAGAGGGAGAGTCTAACAACACCTATCAAATTCATAATGTACTCTTATTGAGGGCCAACTTGGTCAAGATGCATTGTAGACAGAGTGGATATGGCCATGTGCCACCTCATAATTATCATCAGTGTGATATCTGCTCTAAAAGCAATCAAGGATGTTCCGTGGTGCAATCAGCTCTACAGGAACAGATGGATCTCGGATGGATCCAAGAGCACTGAGTTCGTGGAGTTAACATGGTTTACACGAATTCGAACATTATTCAGAACCACGACATCCGTGCGATGAATGCCAACCTTTTGGCAATGCATTCAAGGTAAAGCCAGTATCATAATCTGCCGCGTCACGATTACAGTTCTTGTCTGACTTGCTCGGTAAACAAACAGGGATGCTCTTTTGTACAAGAGACCCTCCAGCGTCTGTCGCTCCCGAAAGATTCACATCCAACGGTACAAACGCGAGAGTGGCGCAGAAAACACAGATTCGTCAACAATGTGTATTTATCCCGTGAGAGGGAAAGGAAACACTGCATAAACCTGAAGAGAAAGGGGGAAAGACATGGTCATCGCAACCATAGTCTGGGTTCGGGAGCCGGTTATGCGAGGGGAAAGTGTTAGCACCCCACGCATCCATCGTACTTGACGGGATCCACGCTTGTTGTCTAAACGGAGGGTGAGCTATCCTACTATCTATGGCTGAACAAAAGAAAACAGGGATGGGGGTGACTAAGACAGACTCGGTAGGACATATTCGATGCCCTAGGCCTACGTACTCCCTCAGTGCAATGGGAAAGTCAGAGTCAACGTAGTTCAGACGGGAACTGTGGGGAAGGTTGCTCGCCAAGACAATCGCTGTCTTGTGCCTACATATCCTCAATCGGACGAGAGAGAGGAATCAGAGCTAATGTAGTTAGTGGGTACGACCACGAATGGGTGAGTGTTTTTTATGAGCGACGTTAGATTTGCGTCCGGCAGTTAGGGTCAATGCCTGTTTGCGACTTAGACGGAAGGTAACGTGCTCTTTTCTGAAAGTGGTCTGGAACCAAACAATCCCGAAGGATAAAAAGATTTGAATTTGTTTTTGTGTTTTTTAGACAGAAGTGTTTTAAGTTAGTTCATAACTTGCATTGCACCAAAGTCTAGGGCACAGGGACGAATACTTAACGAATCGTCCCAAGACAGGACGCCCGCTAAGCACTCTAGAAAGATGAGAGGAAGCCCCTCATTTCTCATTCCCCACGCTTAAGGCTCGTGCGCAATACACTTTATATTTATTAAGTGTTTTTAAGAAGTTTTGAGATGAGAAGAGAGAAGACACAAAGGAAACTCTAAAGGGAAACTAAGAGTCCTAATGTTATCATGCATGGGTAACCTAGGGTTAGTGAGGTTTAGGAGGGACAACTACCTAAAACCTAATGCTAATCCTACTCCAAGCTTAATCAAAAATTAAGTTGGACTAGGTAGCTCTAAAGGGAGAGAAAGAGAAAAAAATAGGGCAGGAAGAGAGTGAAAGAGAAAAAAATGAGAAAGAGAAGGATGAGATAAGAAACAAGATAGGGCAACAAGCACATCATATCAAGTACATCCAACTCACATCAATAAACAAGTCTCAAAGATCATGCAAAACATCTCAAGTAACACAAGAAATTTATACGTTTAAAAAATGGAATGGGCTCAAGGAGGGGGGTGCAGATAGCCAGCCCAGTCCACACAAACAAAAATAAGCGCAGTCCAACAAAAAAAAGAAATCAGTCAACATGATTGACTCACACCAGCCACAAGATTAATCCAACACTCCACATTCAGTCAACCAAAACCAAGGTAATCAAGATGAAAGGCTCAGATTAACACGCACATGATAATAATGATGAGCAAGCATACACCATAATTATTCAGAAATTAAAATGGAAGCACGTGACGGGCACATGGAATTTTTAATGCGTTGGCTGAATCACCACCATCAGATCCATCCAACGTGTGAGATCAAATCAAAAATCACAAAATCATGCAAGATGTAAGGCGCAGATCTGTTGTACATGATAACAAACATGGATCAACAACACACAAACAATAAAATAAAAGCAGATTTAAAAGACGTGGCTGCACATGGACCATCAGATCTGGACCATCAACGGCTGTGATTTCATCTCCTCCTCCATCCCTCATACCACCTGAAAAATAACCAGGTGCCGGAACCCTAGCTCCGGTCACCTTCTCCGGCAAGCACGACCTCAAAATTTTCCAGAAATTACAAAAACGTACATCATTCCACTCAAAATTCAACAAGGATCAAGAATATGCAATTTGATCAAGAATATGCAATTTATTTCACCAGATCATTAACACACAAAGCAAATCGAAGAGATAAAGTTTAGATCTAAAAACTTCAGATCTACAATACAGCCATGATACACGTCCAAAATCACATCTAAACATATCAGCATGATCAGCAACTCATGAGGAACACAATGCACACCATAAAATCAAGTTACATGATGATGAATTTCACACTAACCTGAGAATTGCAGAGCTTAAAATACACCAAGAAAACCCTCTGGAAGCTGCAGATCTACTCCTTAGAACCTCTAATTGCAAAATAAATGCAATTAGAGCTTGGAATCGTGCTAGATCTTGAGATTTGAACTTGAACCTTCAAAACTGAATCTGATGAAAAACTCACTCTCAGCTCCAATCAATGGTTGAATCTTGCTCTATTTACTTCACTGATCAAGAATGTGAAATAAAATCTCAAAGAAACTCCAAGGAGAGTGAGTTTCGAAGAGAGAAAGAGTGAGAGCAAAAATTGGAATTCTGAGCAAATGAGAGTGCATAAGGGTGAAATGAACGTGTGATCTTCTTTATATAGACTTGGTTAGGCCTCTGAGCATGATTAGGGTTTTGTTAATCCCTTGATTAAGGATAATGGAAGTGTTATGCAAAAATGCATTTTGTGATGCACACCCTTATTCACACGTGCATGGGTCATGAAATCAGCATGATTCACTCACATTCCACTTGATGATCACAATGGAATTGAAATTGGGCCTTGTGGTTGATTAATTTGTGAGTTTCAATCCATCTTGACAATTTGCATTATGTGAAATAAGTGAGGTATATGGCATGAAATGAATTGATTCAAAGGTTAAAAGTGGTCCTCATGAAGTGTACTTGAATATGGCAATGTGACTTGAAGCATTTGAGGTCATTATAAGCCATTTTGAACCAAAATACAAAAGGTGGAAAAATGGAACCATGTGAAAACCTTAAAACCCAACCTTGAGTCTTTTGATCATAAATTGAGTTTCACAAATGATACAGAGACTATCTAGTACTTTTTGGAAATGGGAGAGAGAGATCTTCAACTTTCATGTTTGAGGAAAATTCATTTGAAGCTTCCTTGATAATGAAAAGTAAAGTTGAAGATGGTTGGAAAAGTTGCCAAAAATGGAAATTTCACATTATAGGTCATTTTCCAAAAATAGTAACTTTTGCACAAACTCTTGATTCTTTATGAATGGTAGGAATCCTAGCCTTTGAGGACCATATGACGGCATAAGACCTTAAAAATCATGAAGAGGACCTCAAAATTCCATGGTTGACTTTCCTCCTTACAGTTGACTTTTGCTTACTTCACAAGTAACTGATCCACTGAACATCTTCCACAATGAACCACTAGCCAAGCCTTCCTCTATGAGCACTTGTGAGCATATGAAACCCATGAGAGCATGCTTGAATCCACAAAGTTCAATAAGAAGCCCTTTGAACCCAAGAACCCTAATTTGGTCCCCCTGGTTAGGAGGGAAAGATTCACTTGAAATCCTTCGCCATTCTTGACCTTATGAAGATATGATGAACTCCTCAAACCACCTTGAGGCTTGAGACTCCTTTGAGATGAACCAAGTACCTTGATCCCATGCTAAGAACCAATGCTATGCACAAATGCTAATGCAATAAATGTAAAGAAACATAAGCCAGTTAGCTAAAAGTAAGAGGGCAAATTTTGGGGTGTTATAGCGTCAGATAGATCTTGGATGGAACCAGGACCTCCATGATAGGAATCCCTATCAAATCAACATGGTTCAAATCTTTGACATTTGTTTAATGAATACCAACCTGGTAGAGTTACATGCTGAGCAGGTCCGCCTCGAATTCCTGGTATCACATGATTACCAGAGCTGTAAAGCGGGTTGCGAAAATGATCAGGGATGTGCCCTTCTCCAGGAAGCACTCCAGCACTTGTTAAATCATTGGTGGATGCCAATCTACATGGATGAAGATACTCAGCAAATTAGTATCAATAATAGAAACCCCATTCGGCGTCAAAGTCTGGATGTTCGACTCGTGGAAGCTAACCTAGTGAGGTTACTTTGTATTCAAAGTGGGCGTGGCCAGGTGCCACCACACAATTATGAATGTTGTGGAGTCTGTTCGGAAAGTAACCAAGGGTGCTACCTTGTGCGAGCAGCTCTTCAGGGTCAGGTGGATCATAGAGAGATTCACCCATATCCGGGTTCCAGACCCATCAACTGGGCGCGGACTACCTCGCTGATCAAATTGAGGATGTTGTCATAATCTCTGATCATCAGGGGCCCAAGGATGTTTTTGCCATCATTCCTCTACTTGACGAATCAAGAATTTCCAACCAGGAACAGATCGAGATTACGTACGATGATCAGAAAAATCAGAAGGTTCCCATAGTCGTCTACTTGCCGGGACCACTATCATATGAATCAGCTAAGGCAATCCCTTACAAATACGGTGCAACGATAATTGAAAATGGAAAGGAAATTCCATTACCCTCCATCGTGAATATTGCAGACATCAGTCGTGTAACACGGAGTGGTAGAATATTCAACAGAGGAGTTGGAGAGTCTAACAAAGAAAAGGAACTTAAGACAGAAGCTCCCAATCCACTAGTCGATCAGTCCAGTAATCCCGACCTTTCGAAAAACGATGATGAGATACTGAAGCTCATCCAAAGGAGTGGATACAACATTGTCGATCAGCTATTACAGACCCCTTCAAAGATCTCAGTATTATCACTGTTACTCAGTTCAGAATCGAACAAGGAGGCTCTACAGAAAGTCTTGGAGCAAGCCTTTGTGGAACAGGATGTAACCATCAGACAGTTTGATAGTATTATCTCTAACATCACTTCTTGCAATAACTTGGGATTTAGTGAAGAGGAACTACCTGAAGAGGGTCGCCGTCATAACATGGCGCTCAATATCACAGTTAACTGCCAGGACGATGCTTTAGCCAGTGTACTGGTAGACACAGGGTCAGCCCTGAATGTTATGCCGAAGTCCACTTTGATGCAATTATCATTCAAGGGCCCTCTGGTGAGAACCAATGAGGTCGTCGTCAAAGCGTTCGACGGATCCAGAAAAATGGTATCGCGAAGTCGACCTTCCCATAACCATTGGTAATCACACTTTCCAAGTCACCTTCCAGGTCATGGACATCCGGGCAACGTACAGTTGTTTATTAGGAAAACCTTGGATACATCAGGCTGGGGCGGTCACTTCAACCCTCCACCAAAAGCTAAAGTTCGTCCAGAACGGCCAACTCATCACAGTCTGTGGGGAACAGGCCTTGCTCGTCCGCAATTTATCATCATCCGCTTATGTGGAACCAGAAGGGATAATTGGAACCCAGTTCCAAGCACTTTCGCTACACAAGGACGATCAATCCGGAGGAGGAACTTCAATTTCCTCATAAAAAGATGCTATTAAAGCAGTCGAGAGTACCGATACAACAGGATGGGGATAGCTTGTCATTCCTACTAGCAATACAACAAAGAAGGGTCTTGGTTTTTCTGCAACCTGTACCCGGACAGCTGCTAACAATGAAAGTCTTCATCCCATTCAGGACTTCTTCCACATTGGAGGATTCCTTCACCCAGTGCCTCACGCAATCCATGCTATCAATGAGGAGGATCCCTCCGAGACAGATGAAGAATGGAAGTCCTATCTTAACGAGGACGGTTATATGTCTCAGGAAGAGGTGCCTACGCCATTTTGCTATCCCGTACAGAGTCCGAGATTTATACCACGGTCAGATGTAGAAATGATCTATGGAGATTGTGATCCGGAAGGATGTCGTGCTCCACCAAATTCATTAGAGCAGGACACTCTGATGAAGGACAACTTTGACCACAATTACTATGGCCCGATGGATGGCCTGCCAATGTGGCAGCCTTACCCAGGAGACTTGGGACCAGAAAGTCAGCCGGGTAATGAAACTCAGTTGAGCATCGTTGAACAGAATACCTGTGTCCCCACCATGTCATGGGATCAACACTCAGGTCATTCAAAAACTACTCAACATGACGATGAATTTACAACGTTTGCAGGACTTGAGTTCATCAACTATGCTTTTCCCGAGGTCAACGTCATCGAGAGGGATGACTCCTCCAGTTCCAAAGAAGTGTGGGACACCCTGGGAGAACCGAGTGGAAAATACGACTATATGGTCAAGTACACCGCTCCCGAAAGCTCTCGTATCAGGCTCGAAGATATCCAGCCAACTGGATGGGGAGATACAGCTAAGAGCACAAATGCTATGCAAAATGCAACAGAGGAATTCTCCTACGACAACTCTGCCTGGGAGACAGATTCCAATGATCCTGCTCCACCAGAAATCAGCGTCATTTCTGAAGACAAATCAAGGAAGGTACCAGACTTTGGGATTCACCGAGGAGTTCGCCGCCAATGGGTTGTTGTCGATGCTCCGAAGGTCGTTCGCCAGTCAAAGTAATTACCATCTTTAACCTTTCACCATGCCCAGGTGAAACAGATGTTTTGATAGGGCTCACTTTCTATAAATTTTCCCTCTTCGCATCGCCCAAAGCGACAGAGTTTTGTTTTATAGGGCTGTAGTTTCAAGGATCGACTTGTTCATTAATAAAATAACGTCGTTCTGTAATTTCCGCATTTATTGCTGTTTTCTCTTTTTGCTTTTTCTCAGAAAATGGTAATCCTAAAAAAACAATTTAAATAAAAACAAGCAGTAATAAAAAATACATTGCACACTCTTGCATTTTCTCTATCTCTTCTAAACACAAATCATACCGTCATGCAGATTGCTTGTTTTAATCCCCGTTGAAACATACGATCCGATGCCTTCTCCCAACTTTGAGTTCCCGGTACTTGGGGCTGAAGAAGAAGTTGACAACGAAATTCCAGAAGAGATCTCCCGATTACTCAGACAAAAGGAAAGGTCCATTGAACCTCACAAAGAGTCATTGGAAACGGTAAACTTGGGTTCAGAAAAGGAGAGAAAAGAAATCAGGATTGGGGCACTGCTCAGTCCAACTGCCAAAGAGAGTTTGACAAAGCTTCGTGGAACATCACTTACCGTTAAGATCGGAATGTCCTATCAGGGTATGCCAGGGTTGGATACCAGCATCGTGGAACATCACTTACCGTTAAGATCGTAATGTCCGCCAGTAAAGCAAAGGTTGAGACGGACTCACTCGGACATGGCCATCAAAATCAAAGAGGAGGTACAGAAACAGATTGACGCAGGTTTCCTCGCTACATCTGAATATCCTCAATGGTTAGCCAATATCGTACCCGTTCCAAAAAAGGACAGAAAGGTCAGAATGTGTGTCGACTACGGGGATCTGAATAAGGCTAGTCCAAAGGATGACTTTCCTTTACCACACATTGACATGCTGGATGACAGTACAACAAAGTTCAAAGTTTTCTCCTTTATGGATGGATTCTCGGGCTATAACCAGATCAAAATGGCGCCAAAAGACATGGAGAAAACTTCGTTCATTACCCCATGGGGTACCTTTTGTTACAAGGTAATGTCGTTCGATTTGAAGAATGTCGGGGCAACCTATCAAAGGGCCATGACTACTCTGTTTCATGACATGATACACAAAGAAATCGAAGTGTATGTCGATGATATGATTGCAAAATCTAAAACAGAAAAGGAGCATGTGACCCACCTGTTAAAACTTTTTGAGCGTCTGAGAAAATACAAACTCCTCTTGAATCCCAACAAATGCACCTTCGGTGTCCGTTCAGGGAAACTCTTAGGGTTCATCGTCAGCCAGAAAGGAATTGAGGTTAATCCTGACAAGGTCAAGGCCATTCAAGAAATGCCTTCTCCGAAAACTGAAAAATAAGTCAGAGGATTCCTGGGACGTTTGAATTACATCTCCAGATTCATATTCCTCATGACAGCGACATGTGCGCCAATTTTCAAATTACTAAAATAGAATCAAGACTGCGTTTGGACAGATGACTGCCAAACTGCCTTCAACAGTATTAAGGAATACATGTTGAATCCGCCGATTCTATCACCTCCAGTGGAAGGAAGACCACTGATCATCTACCTCACAGTCTTGGAAGACTCAATGGGGTGTGTACTTGGAAAACAAGACGAAACCAAACGGAAAGAGTCTGCCATTTACTATCTAAGCAAGAAGTTCACCGACTGCGAGACTCGGTACACGATGCTTGAGAAAACTTGCTGTGCTTTGGCTTGGGCAGCCAAACGTCTTCGCCAGTACATGATTCGTCACACTACTTGGTTAATCTCCGAAATGGATCCAATCAAGTACGTCTTCGAAAAACCTGCTCTCACGGGAAGGATTGCCTGTTGGCAGACGTTGCTATCAGAATATGACATAGAGTACCATGCTCAGAAAGTCGTTAAGGGGATTATGTTAGCCGATCATTGGGCTCATCAACCGATTGACGATCAAGAATCAATCGGGTTTGACTTCCCAGACGAAGATGTCATGTATCTCAAAATGAAAGACTGCGATGAACCGTTACCCAGTGAAGGGCCGGAACCAGATTCCTAGTGGGGACTAATCTTTGACGGAGCAGTTAATCATTGTGGAAATGGAATTGGGGCAATAATTGTTACCCCTCAGGGTACCCACATTCCTTTCACCGCTCGACTTACGTTCAAATGTACAAACAACGAGGCTGAATACGAAGCTTGTATCATGGGTCTCAAAGAAGCGATTGTTTTAAGGATCAAAAACTTGGACGTATACGGCGACTCAGCCCTGGTTATCAATCAGATAAAAGGAGATTGGAACACATACCAATTAGGACTGATTCCTTACAAAGAGTATGCAAGAAGGTTGTTACCTTTCTTCAACAGAGTTGAGTTTCATCACATCCCTCGTGATGAGAATCACATGGCTGATGCATTGGCCACTCTCTCTTCTATGATTAGTGTAGGTCAATGGACTGGCCTACCTAAGATCGACATAATGCGCCTTGAAAGGCCCGCTTACATCTTCACGATTGAAGCAGTCATAGACGACAAACCTTGGTATCACAATATCAAATGCTTCCTTCAGAAACAAGAGTACCCACCTGGGGCACTAAGGAAGGATAGAAAAACCCTCAGAAGGCTAGCAGGTAGCTTCTTCCTGAGCAGTGACACGCTGTATAAGCGAAATTTTGACTTGGTTTTGCTTCGATGCGTCGACTGACTAGAAGCAGACATGTTGATGAAAGAAATTCATGAAGGATCCTTTGGCACTCATGCCAACGGACACACAATGGCGAGAAAAATTCTGAGAGCCGGGTACTATTGGTTGATAATGGAATCCGACTGCTACAAGTACATGAGGAGGTGTCACAAGTGTCAGATATACTTCGACAAAATTCATGTACCGCCAACGCATCTCAAAGTTCTCTCTTCCCCGTGGCCTTTTTCCATATGGGGAATCGACATGATCGGTATGATTGAGCCTAAGGCTTCAAACGGACATCGGTTCATCCTGGTAGCCATTGACTACTTCACCAAGTGGGTCAAAGCAGCGTCGTACGCTAATGTAACCCGACAAGTGGTGGTCCGATTTATCAAAAACAATATCATCTTCCGTTATGGTGTTCTGAGCCAGATCATTACTGATAATGGATCTAACTTAAACAATAAGATGATGAATGAGTTGTGCGCAGAGTTCAAGATCGAACTCCATAACTCATCTCCCTATCGAACCAAGATGAACGGGGCGGTAGAAGCGGCTAACAAGAACATCAAGAAGATTTTTCAAAAGATGGTTGTAACCTACAAAGATTGGCACGAGATGCTACCCTTTGCTCTTCACGGTTATCGCACATCTGTACGCACTTCAACAGGGGCAACCCCTTTCTCTCTAGTATATGGCATGGAGGCAGTGCTCCCCATCAAAGTAGAGATCCCATCAATCAGGGTATTGATGGAAGCTACGCTTACAGAAGCTGAATGGTATCAAAGTCGACACAATGAACTGAATCTGATCGAAGAGAAGCGAATCACGACACTATGCCACGGTCAGTTGCATCAACAGAGAATGAAGAGGGTGTTTGACAAAAAGGTCCGACCTCGCATCTTCAAGAAAGGAGACGTTGTGCTCAAGAAGATACAATCATTTCTCACTGATTCGCGAGGTAAATGGACTCCGAATTATGACGGCCCCTACGTGGTCACTAAAGCTTTCTCAGACGGTGCCTTGAGACTTGCAACCATGGACGGAGAAGAATTTGCCTACCCCACAAATGTTGATGTAGTCAAGAAATACTTCGCCTAAAAAAAAACGTCTCGGTGGATTGAAAACCCGAAAGGGCGGTCCAGGCAAAAGTTAGAGACAAAAAAAAAATCATCCCGGTGGATTGGAAACATCAAAGTACAATCCAGGCAAAAATTAGGGTAAATGGCAAGTAACTATGTCCAATAGAGGCAAGTCCCTCAGCAGCAGTTACACCATCCATCGGGAGAAATCTCCAGTCAAGGGCATCTTCGACAGAAGCTCAGGATGTCCGAAATTCAAAGTTGGTAGAAGGATAGTGGTCGTTATGTTTCAACGTAGCTCTTTTCCCTATAAATTACCATTTTCTAAACTTTGTAAATACTCTTTGGAATCACGTGTTTGGTTGATCTCCATCTTATGAATAAAATTTGAGCCCTTGTGCTTTTGTTTGTAATTCTCATTTGTTTTAGCTTTATAGAACAACATTTTAATATGATTAACGATTCTTGAAATAAAACAAAAATGAATTTACTTGTCAAACTTTTTCTGCTTTTAAAATAAAGATGGTAATTTCTTTTAACTGTTAAACATCAAAAGAACATCAACCGCTTCTCCAGAAGTAAGTGAACCTCAAAGTGCAGAATCAAAATACTCCTTCTACGCCAGTGCGCCTGAATGAAGGATCAACAGTGTCGGATGCGACTATTCCATCTGACCTCTTCGGCATAGTTCTTATCTCCTAAGCCCGACCAACGGTTGGTCCCCGCAGGGACTATTTCTCCTAAACAAGGCATAATTGCTATCGTGAACCAGAGATACTTTTCATCCCCCACAGTGGCCGAGTATCCAGTCGTGTTCATCCGTCAGTTTGTATGTCGTGTCAGTTTTGTCAGCATATACATACATACATCATGCATTATTAATTTGCATTCACATTTATATTGCATCACTATCACTCCAGTCGGTCTTGTCCCGTAGTGATAAAAGTCCTCTCAATCGAGTTGTCAGCCCTTTCCTCGTCAGGAAGTGAACCATCTGAACAATCTCGCCTCCAGTTATTTTTGAATTGAAGATAGGTCCTCGGCCACTTTGATAACTTGAACCTCTGAAAAACCAGAGAACCTTCAGTCAACATCACTCTTCGCCATTGAAGACGATATCCTTGCTTTCCCAGATTAAGGAAAATCCTGAGAGAAAGCCTCCTAATCAGAGATTCGGTGGTACAGCAGTTTCTCCAAAAAGAACCACTGATGAAAAGGTCATCGGCACCTCAAAATTGGATCCCATCATATGGCATTTCTCCGGGAAGATCCCGAGAAAAGTATGATGTAAGACCCCAAACGAAGGCAGTCTTTCAGGAGACTCGTTTTCCCCAGTAGAAACAAAAGGTGTCTCCAACAGAGAAGTTTGTGCACCTCTACAACTCAGACGACTGGATTCCCCAGCAAATCTGACATCAACTTTTTCCGTCAAAGGGCATCTCCCCAGGAAAATTCAGCGAGAAGTTTGAGGAAAACCGCTACGCATAGCGTCCCTTGTCAATAAAGTTTATTGACAAAAGAAACTAAGACCAGTTCCTTGGTAGGAAACCAGGATCGAGGGGAAGTTTATATCAGAAACTAAGACCAGTTCCTTGGTAAGAAACCAGGATCGAGGGGAAGTTTATATTAGAAACTAAGACCAGTTCCTTGGTAGGAAACCAGGATCGAGATGAAGTTTAAATCAGAAACTGAGACCAGTTCCTTGGCAGGAAACCAGGATCGAGGGGAAGTTCATCTCAAAAGAAAACTGAGACCAGTTCCTTGGCTGAAGACCAGGATCGAGGGGAAGTTTACCTTTTCTAAGCATCATTTCTTAGCAAAAGAAGATGAATGCAATCTGCCATTCATAACCGCCATCAAAATTTCGGGTATTCCGATATTTAATCCTCTTGCACCCCGAATGCTCGAATACCTTCGTCATTCACACCTTCGGGTCCAAGAAGATTAAATAGGGGCATCTGTCATACCCCAAATTTTGACCACTAAGATTTCCCATCATTGTGCAAATCATCATCACAATATGGGTGTGTCATTATGCCTCATCAGTCTCCCCAAAGATGGGTGAGAATTCACTACTATCAAAATTAGGGTTTCAAGCCCTCTCAGAGTTCTTAGACAAATGATCAATCAAGGAATGACATGATCTTCAACTTTTCTAACCTCTCAAACATACACAATGGATCAAGAGGACTCCCACATCAAGGATTAAGCATAAGGTTGCTCCCTTCTAGGTGGATCAAGCCTCAAGATCGCCAGTGTCACCAAATTAGGGTTTTGGTCGACCAGAGCCTCGAAATGGAAAATTTCCTCTGGGAATGAGCCAAAGATCCAAGACATAACCTAATATGCTCCATGGAACCTCATAAACCCAATCATAAGTCAATTTTTCCTCAGGGGATGCATTCATAAAAAATCAGGAATTAGGGTTTCTTGACCTAATTCACCCCTAAGTTGACTTTTGGGACCAGTTATGAACCAAGACCTCAAGAGAGGATTTGAGGATCTCCAATATGTCACATTGATCCATTTGGGACAATGGATTAATCCAAGAAGCTTGAGCAACAAGTCTCAATTTCATCTGGACCACAATTAGGGTTTTCTGAGAAAAGTCAACAGTAACTTTGACTTTTGACCAGGACATGCTCCCAAGCCCTAAGACATGATTCAATACCTCTATACCACCCATGGAACATGTCCATCAAGTTTGATTTAGGTCAAGGACATGATTTCCTGAAGAATTGCACAGTTTGGAATTCATCTGACAAAAGTCAACTGTGCACAAAAGTTAAACTTTGACTTTTTGAGATTTTTCAGAAAAATGGATTTTTAACCCTAAAATGATGTTTATGTATGATTTGAATCATCATTCATCATGAAAAATCAAAGAAAATGGGATAACTTGTAAAAGGGGTAACCATAAAAACTTAGAAAATTTTTCTAAGTTATGAAAAAAAGTGACAAAGGTACCAACTTTGGAGAATCATAACTCCTAAACCACAAAGCCATTTTTTTCATCCAAAGCTTGATTTGTAGATCTCATTGCCCTCTACAAAAGCTTCATACTGCCTATGTCCAAATTCCTCATGGATTTTGAGTTATGGGGTGATCAAAATCAAGAAAACGCACTTTGTTCCAACACTTAGAGAAAATTTCACTAAGTCAGATTTTGCCTTACTTTTTTCCAAATGTAGGGACATTTTTCACTTCGATCCAAAAAGTATCAAAACCAAATATGATCAAACAGTTGTTGTATCATATAAGAGCTTTCCAAAATGGCCAAGAACATCACCAAATTCAACTTGAGCCATGAGATATGACATTGGCAAGTTGCCTTGCTGAAATCTGCCAAGGCAAGGCAGAATTTTACACTTTTGCTCGATTTGCCAAAATCAGCCAATTCCAAGCCTTGTCATCACTTTGGGCACATTTTAGGATTGAATCTAATGGGGATAATCACTGAGCCAAGCCTCCAAAGTCCTTGGAACAAGAAATAGCATGCTAAACCTATAATTGCCGAAAATAGGGACAAGACTCCAATTTTGGATTGGGGCATTCAATGGAAGCATCAAGGTGGCATGGACTGAGCTATTTGCAACTGAATTCAGTCAAGATTTATCCAAGATCAAGGGGACCAGCAGCCTGTGCCCTAACGTCTAGTCTATGGCTAGAGGAGACTTGGATTTTTATTTGCCAACATTGGCCAAACTTACTCAGCAGTTGCCATTCATTATTCCTTGGAAAACAAACTTGATCTACTATAAATAGAGCTCAATTGTGATCATTTTAAGTACACCAAAGGTCTACAACACTTGCCTTTCTCAAAATCTACTTCTCACTCTCAAAGATGCCTTTCTTAGCAAGTCACTATCAGGTTTTTCATTAGAGAGCAATTCCACTCAAACCAATCACACACACACACACCTCATATACATCATATGTGAGCTGATCAAACACTTAAACAACATCTGGAACACTGATTTCTCAGAATCACCAGTCAATTGCTCAAGGTTTTAACCAAGTTGCAGTTGAGATGCCATGAAGTGATCCAACCAATTTCCATCAAGTCCAAGCATTCAAACACACTCCATAGGGTGTAGGGAAGCTGTTCAGATCATCACAATTCATCTGTAACACCTCTAACTCAGAAATCAATTTGCTCTTGCTGTCACGACCTAGAGGTAGCCTAAACTTGGTCATCTCTCAATCTATGCATATTTCCTCGCACAATACTTTTGCCAAATGTTCATAATCATGCATGGAATGTTTCCCCTCAAGTAATTGCTTTGTTTGAATCGTGTATCAAAAATCCCAGCCTTCATGCAAAATTTAGGGTTCTTGAGGATTTATCGTGATTTCTTGTTTTATGCTTAATTTAAATGAAATTAATTGTCATAAACATGATCGTGAGGTTGAAAAGAGTTGATTGGTATGTGGATTGCATGATATGATCAAGTATTCAGTGAGATTCGATAGAAAATGCAAATCTGGGCAAAACTGAAAAACGCGTGTGTTCTTCAGCTGTTCTTGGCGCCATTTTCACAAATTCAAATATTTGCATTTTGTGATTTTATTTAATTGATTCAAAAATTAATTTCTCTCTGAGTTTTAATGATTTTGAGTTTATTCTTTTTTTAATAATTCACAAAAATGTTAAAATATTTTATTTTATGAAAAAATCCCAAAAATATTATTTATTTCATATAATTGATATTTTTTCAAAAAATTAATATTTTAATTGTTTTTGACATTTTGAATATTTTTTCCACCTTGATTTTGCAACTTTTAATGACTTCTAATTATTTTGTAGGCCAATACTTAATTTTTGAAGCATTAATCCAAGATCACAATTTGTTTTCCATATGTTAAACAATTTTGATCATTTTAATTGAATTTTTATTCAATTAAAATACATTTTGAAAACAAATTAGGGTTTTGGATTAATTCAACCGTCATAAATCATTTTCAAAAACTCTTTGGGCCTCTATTAGAGTGTAAGACCCAACCCTTTGTAAATATAACCTATTTTGGGCCTCACTTATGGTATACGTCCCGTTGTATTTCAAAAAGTTTGACGCGATCATCATGCGTTGAAAAACAAACCTTGGGCCTACCCTCGAGTAGTAAGACCCATTTCTTTTCTTTAAACTCTTTGGGCCTCTTAATAGAGTGTAAGACCCAACCCCCTTGTACAAACCATTTTGGGCCTCACTTATTGTATAAGTCCCTCTGTACAAGTGAACGGCGCGATCGTCGCCTTTTAAAAAATCATCTGGGCCTACCCTCGTGTTATAAGCCCCACTCTTTTTCTTTAAACCTTTTGGGCCTCTTGAGAGAGTATAAGACCCATCCCTTTGTACAGAAAACAATTTTCGGGCCTCAGTCACTTGTATAAGTCCCTCTGTACAAATTTAAACAGTGTGCTCACTAATAAAACCCTGGGCCTCTCCTTGAGCTGTAAGCCCCAAATCTTTCTTTTTCAAAGCACTTTCTCCTTTGATTTTGAAATATACTGTTGTTTTCAATCTTTCTTTGATGAACAACTAACCAAACAACATGGAAGCTCTACAATCGAGTAATTGTTTATATGCTTTCATTTACCGCTTTCATATACATATAACTGTATTGTGGGGCTGTTTCACTGTAAGTCTTCTTTCATAAACTCATATCAACTGTGTAATAATAGTATAGATATTTAGAGTTTCCCCGACAACTACGTCTAGCATTAAGCCCGTTGATCACTCTTAGAAATAGTCAAAACTAGATCCCCATAGGATTACTAGACACAGTCTTCCCTCTTCTTAGGGTTAAACAATATGGAGACATGAAAGGCAGCATTCTCGGTGAACCCTTTCATAGACTGTCACTCGTAGAAGTTGTCAAAGAAACTCTATTCCCCAGAGATGATCTTTTCTCCGTGAATGGCATCTCTTGAGTTTCTTCCAAATTCTCGGACTTTCCTGGCTTAATCGATTCCTCATGAATAGTCTGTCTTGTATTTCTCGGGGTTTGGGGACCCACAGGCTTCTTAAAAGCACTTGTCAAAGAAACTCTACTCCCCAGAGATGATCTTTTCTCCGTGAATGGCATCTCTTGAGTTTCTTCCAAATTCTCGAACTTTCCTAGCTTGATCTATTCCTCATGAATAGCCTGTCTTGAATTTCTCGGGGTTTGGGGACCCATCGGCTTCTTAAAAGCATCGGCCTCCTCTTGGGCATTGTTCAAGGACCCACAGGCTTCCTAAAAGCATCATAGCCTCCTCTTGGGCTTAGTACAAGGACCCGTCGGCTTCTTAGAAGTTTTTACAGCCTTCTCTTAGGCTTCGTATAATGATTCTTCCTCCGGGAATAATAGCCTCCTCTTGGACTTCATACAAGGACCCATCGACTTCTTAAAAGTTTCCAGCCTCCTCTTGGGCTTCGTACAAATTGTCCTGACGACCTCCTAAAGGTATAGGAACAGAAATCAGTCATCTTAATAGAACAGTCTTTCCAAGAGTTTACTACTGTTTCTCAAAGCATAGTACGAAAGATGAAACTCTAGACTTGGACAGTCTAATTTCCTTGAGTCTCCAAGGCATTCTCAAGCACCCTTCAAGAATAGGAAGGAACCCCGTAGACTTGGACAGTCTCAATACCCATTGGATTTCCCATTTCCTCAAAGAAAAGGAACTATCCCTGATCCTCGAATCAAAATCCATGAGTACATTACTCATATAAGAACTGATTTTCTCTTTGAACCAACATAATGGACCTGTCACAGTTACCATAGCCTCCACTTGGGCTTTATACAATGATTCTCCCCAGTGGAGCTAACAACTTTAGCCTCCATCTCAGGCTTCGTACGAGATACAAAAGACTCTCTTGTTGAGTCAAATAGCCTCCGTCTTAGGCATTGTACAAGACACAAATCACTCTCTTGTTGAGTATAAAAACCCTTGGCCTCAAAGTCGGGCTTCGTACGAGATACCATAGAGGACTCACTTGTTGAGTCACTTCCCTTTTAGCCTCTATCTCGGGCTTTGTACGAGACAGATAAAAAATACCCTCTTGTTGGGCCATTATCCTTTCTTAGGCTTTGGATAAGAAAACCACTTGTTGATCCAATCAACCTTTTAGCATCAAAGCTGTGCCTCGTTCACAGTACACAAACATCGACAACTCCTTCCCCACCATCTAATCGCTGTAAGCGGCAATCCTCTGGATCATCTACATCCATGCCACTGTCCCTCTTTTAGCATGAGAAATTCCTAAGGAAAGATGGCATTGCTCTACACTGAGTTAAAGTCTTCTCCTTCAGGTCAAAAACCCTTATAAAGGATATTATGGCATTGCTGGATTCACATATCCCAGTTAAAGTAATCCTCCTTTATAAATCAGTCACCCGACAGTTGTGACAAACAAACCCCTCTTTAGAGATGACAAATTCTCTCTAAAGACAACACCCTTTAGCTTCACATCTTGGGCTTCAAACAAGATACAAATGGACCCTTCAGCTTCACATCTTGGGCTTACAACAAGATACAAACCACCTTTAGCTTCACGTCTTGGGCTTTGAACAAGATACCAAAACACCATTTCCTCCCGTAGAATAGGAGGAACTACGATCGCTCTGATTTCCCTGTTTCGGAAAAACGGGAATATGTAGGCATAAGATTGAAAGAAAAATCTTAGCGAGCACACTAAACAAAAACCCAAAATCCCATACTTTCATACATCCGTCCTAATATTTCAACCGATAACCTAAAACACCCCTTTTTGACAAAATAACCAAGGAGAGACCCCGAATCTTTGTAGCATCTGTAAACCAACAGTTTTGACTGTTTAACCTCAATATGCAAGCAGGGTTAGTTGGAGACATCTATTTCCCTTCCTTCATCAGCTTCAATAGGATAAAAAATGAATCGAGCTGTAGTACTAGAGCGATCGTGCTTCGCAACCACATCCAAAAATCACTCTAGCAGGTCTAGACTCTTGAAAGACTTTTCTATTAAGATGACTAATTTCTGTTCCTATACCTCTAGAAGGTCGTTGGGACAATTTGTACGAAGCCCAAGAGGAGGCTGGAAACTTTTAAGCAGTCGAGGGATAATTTGTACGAAGCCCAAGAGGAGGCTATCTTCCAGGAGGAAGAATCATTATACGAAGCCTAAGAGGAGGCTGTGAAAACTTCTAAGAAGCCGACGGGTCCTTGTACAACGCCCAAGAGGAGGTGGGGATACTTTTAGGAAGCCTGTGGCTCCTTGTGTCGCTCCTGGGATTTTCATCCAGGTACAAACGCGAAAGTGGCGCGAAAGAAAGAAAAAAGAGTCGCCAGCTAGGCATTTTTATCCCAAAGAAAGGGAAGGGTAATACTGCACAAACCCGGGAGAAAGGAAAGAACAAGGTCTCGCGAACCAAAGAGAAAGGGTAAGGGAGTCGGTTACATGAAGGGAAGGTTATCACACCCCTTCACGTCCGTTGTACTCGACGGGATCCATGCTTGTTGTCTCGATCAAAGGGTGTAAGGAACTGGAAATCCACTGCTAACTGTAGAACTGGAAATGAAAGATAGAAAGGAGAAGGGAAGAGAGAAATAAGTGACTCGATAGGACATTACCGTTGTCCTAGGCCTATGTATTCCCTCAGTGCAATGGGAAAGTCAGAGTCAACATAGTTCGACGGACTACGGGAAGGTTACTCGTTAAGACATCGCATCTCGTGCCTACATATCTTCAATCAGACGAGAAAGAAGAATCAGAGCCAACGGAGTTCGGATCAACAAGGGTTGCTTTGTTTTTGTTTTTTAGTGGAAACGTCAGAGTGCGCGTCCCAGCAGTTAGGTGTTGCAGCTCGCTGTATGGAGATTTAGGCGTTACCTGTTTGCGGTAGAACGGACATGACGAGTCCTTAAGGAATAGAATGAAGGAGATGAGAAGAGAATTTATTTGTTTTTGTCTTTTAAGAAGTGTTTTGATTATTTTGTGTTTACAACGCATATTGTATTTAAGTCTTTCACGTAGGATCGAATGCCTCACATATCGACCCAAGACGGGACGTACGCTAAACATTCAGAGAAAGTGAGAGAAGACCCCTCACCATCTCATTCTCACATGAAAGGCTCAAATGCAATATATGTTATGCCTTTATTTAGTGTTTTTGCTTTTGTTTTGAGATGAGGAGGAGAGAAACTCAAAGGTTACAAAAGGTAAAGACTAAAGGGGACTAAGACTCAAACCCTAAAGTTATCATACATGGATGTTCCTAATGGTTAAGTGTGGTTTAGCAACCTAACTCTAAAAGAAAAGAGAAGAAGAGTAAGTTCTAACTTACTTCAAAGATGGAAGCTAAGTTAAGAACTCAAAGGGGATGAAAGAGATTGAACAAAGAAAGCATAAGATGCTTATCACAATCACAATTTGAAAGCTTACAAAGATAAGAGAAAAGAAGTTGTATGTGGGTGCACACCCACACACTTGACTTACCATTAGCCCCTTAAATGTTAGCAAAAACAATTTACAAGTAAAGAAATAAGGAGAGAAGTACAAATAAGAATCAAACAAATTAAGAACTAAGGAAGAAGGATCCTAAAGGTGTGAAGAAAATTCTACACAAAGCAACATATCATGCTATCCAAATAAGAAAATAAAATGGAAGGAAACAATGAAAATGGCAACAATTACAGCAACATATCATTCTATCATCGTGTACCAAACAGCAATTAACAACACATGTTCAGCCTACAAAATGGGTGTAAAAAGCAAATAACAGCACATACAATAGCATATATGTGTATAGATAGCAATGAAAAATCAGGGGCAACATACACTCACAAATGATTCATTCATAAAAGAACAAACATACTTCAAGCCTTGCACATTATTCAATCAAACATGATCACAATCACACCATAAATCATGGTAAACAATTCTTAAAATCACCATGGAATAATGCACATTGTAAGAGAATACACATCATTAAGCATGTGAACAAATTAAAACAAATGTGCACCTATTGAAATAGAAAGCAAACGAACATGCACATAACAATTCCAGCAACACAAGCATCAATCAACAATTAACAAGCTCAATGTGTGTGCATCATGTGATCATTACATCAATTAATCAACAACGCAAACATAAACATTCATCGATTAACAATCAAGAACCGCGTGTCGAAAAATCATGCAAGGGAAATAGTGTGAAGTGAAACAGCTCAAGAATAGTCCACCAATCATCAACATATTAAACCATGAAGTTTAGGCATGAAAAGGATCTCAAACAAGCAAGAAAATGCACAAAAATACACATTCTGTCCCAGAGTAACCGGTTAACAAACGGTGAGTAACCGGTTACTTAGTTAAAAATCAGACAGTTTACGCAAAAATACACATGTTAACCAGTTAACAAACTGTTGTTAACCGATTACTCTGGGACAGTAGCTAAAAAACCAGTTTCAAAAGCACTTTTCAGCAGCAAATCACTTCTTCAAACTTCCAAATGATCATGCAATCAATTGATCACGAAATTACATGGAATTACAACCATCAAACCTCAATTGAATCCAATAATCAACAACATCAAGAGTCAAATTCAAGTGCCATGGATCCAAATCACAAATCACCAAAAATCTACATTGAATAAGTTGCAAATAAGCTAAATCAAGTGAAGATTTGAGGAAAACCAACCTACAAAGCGGAGATTTGCTTCGGTAATTGTTGCAAAGTGATCTTGGTGTAGAAAATTAAAGAAAACCAGAGATTCCTCAATTAGTAGCCAAAACGCGTTGAAACCGAGCAAAATCGCGAAAAATCACCGAGATCGAACTTGCACCAAAATAAATGGTGTGAAACCCTTAGATTGAAGTAGAATAATATGAACTTCCAGAAATCCAACCAAAGAAAGCCAAGTGATGGAGTTTGAGCTCAAGAATTAATCACTTTTCAATGTGAAAAGTGATTATCCTTCAAGAAATAAGAGCTTTTTGTGAGGGTTTGGAAGAGAGAATTGAGATGAAGATGTGAGAAATTTGGTGAAAAAATAGTGAATCCCCTAAAAATGAGTGAAGGAATTGTTATATAGACTTTAGGTTTGGAGTGTGGGAGGTTTGGGATTAGCTTTAGACTTAGCTTTGGGTTTGGAGCTAGGGTCGGAGTTAGTTAGACTCAACTCACCGAGTTAAGGTAGTTAATTCGGTTAGTTAGGATCAACTCGGTAACAATCCCAAGGTGAACTTCAACATCCAAAGGTGGAGATGCTTGGAAAACAAGGAATCACAATTGGTGTATGGATGTGTGACTTGGGCTGAAAGCAAGGCCTTGGTGCCTATGAATTTTCAGTGTGAGACCACCATGTTTGAGCCCTCATATGATCTCTATAACTTGCTCAAATGAAAAAATGCCCAACATCAAAGTTAAAGAGGACATTTAGATGAACAACTTTGGTGTTCAATAATTTTCCATTTGAAGCGTTCTTGATGGAGAAAACCAGCTTGACATTTGGTAGGCCAAGTGTTCGATGAAATTATGGCCTGGAGCCCTGAATCTGCCTTGTCGTGACTTGGAATTTGCCTTGATTTTGCTCCACTTTGATTGATCATAACTCCCTCAATTTTGATCTAATGGAAGAGTTCTTTATATGGATTTGAAGCTTGGAATGTGATCTTTAATTGGTTCAACTTGGACCTGAAGTTTGAAGCTTCTATCTTGGAGAAAAGAAGCCTTAAAGTGTAGTGCAAAATGGTCCAAAACTTGCCATTTTTGGAAACCCTAAGTTTCTAAATTTGGCAACTTTGTGAAATTCTTGATTTTTGATGATTACTCCATCATTTCTTGATCATATCTTGTCCAATGAACATATGTAACTTGAATTTCATGAATTTGACCCAAAAAAGTTAGGAGTTGACTTTTTCCTCTGCACAGTTGACTTTTTTCCCCAATTTCTTGATTCTTAAGCAACTGGCTAATTGAACCTCTTCTGAAATGAACCAATGGGCAATCTTCCATCCTTAGATACTTGACATAATGTAGAAAATATTGAGATCAAGTTTGAAAAAAAATTTCATCAGGAGACTGCTTGAATCACAAACCCTAATTTGGGCTGTTTTTGATAGGAGATGATGCACTGTCCAATCTTCTTGATGAATTCTCCCCTTCCAATGACTTGTGGGATCAATTGAGATCAATTATGATATAAGAGACCCTTGAGGCTTTTTGTGATACCCTTGGATTTTGTTTTCTGGCTTTGAATAGTCAATGCTCTGCAATCCACTGATCACATGCCCTTATGCAACATGCATGATATATGAGATGAAATGAGATCTAAATGCAATGCAATGAAACATAAGCTAGGCAACAACAAGAGGGAAAATTTTGGGGTGTTATAGCTGCCCCTATTCAATCATTTGTTAACTTGAGAAGGATGAAAGCAACGGCTATTCAGACAATCAAGGTGAATTGTGATTGAATACCAAAAACAATCAGAAAATTTGCACGCTAAATGAAGAAGGAAAGGGATATAAACCCTTCTGGAAGCATCAACAAATAACTGCATAGATTGATACGATGTGTATCGTAATACGAGTGTTGAATTAAGAGTTCAAACATGGACGAGTGCTGAAAGGACACTGACGGGTGTCATAGGTCAATACAGACGAGTATTGAAGTAAGAGTTCAAACACGGACGAGTGCTGAAAGGACACAGACGGGTGTCAAAGGTCAATACGGACGAGTATTGAAGTAAGAGTTCAAACACAGACGAGTGCTGAAAGGATATGGACGGGTGTCAAAGGTCAACGATGCGGACGAGCATCGGACAAACATCAAAAGTACACGACGAGTGACCAAGTCGACGACACGGACGAGTATCGGACGATGATTAATAAGATACAGACGAATATCTCAAAAGTCAATACGGACGAGTATTGGCTAAAGGTTCAAACACGGACGAGTTCTGAAAGGACACAGACGAGTGTCAAAGGTCAATGATGCAGACGAGCATCGGACAATCATCATAGGTACACGACGAGTGACCAAATCGATGATACGGATGAGTATCGGACGATGTTTAATAAGATACGGACGAGTATCTCAAAAGTCAATACGGATGAGTATTGGATAAAGGTTCAAACATGGACGAGTGCTGAAAGGACACAGATGAGTGTTAAAGGTCAACGATGCAGATGAGCATCGGACAATCATCAAAGGTACACGACGAGTGACTAAGTCGACGATACGAACGAGTATCGGACGATGATTAATAAGATATGGACGAGTATCTCGAAAGTTAATATGGACGGGTATTGAAGCAAAAGTTCAAACACAGACGAGTCCTGAAAGGACACGGACGAGTGCCAAAAGTCAATACGGACGGGTATTGAAACAAAAGTTCAAACACAGACGAGTGCTGAAAGGACACAGACGAGTGTCAAAAGTCAATACGGACGTGTATTGTAAAATGAAAGTTTGTAAAGTGATCTCACTGGGGATTAAAACACTAAAAAGGACACGGACGAGCGTCTAAGAGGTCAATATGGACGGGTATTGAGAATAAGGGGTTTAAGCACTGACGAGCGCCGAAAGGACACGGACGGATGTCCAAGGTCAATACAGACGGGTATTGAATTAACATTGTATGATCAAGTGTTGTAGTAAGCTTTGTCGGGGTTGTATGACAATGTTTTGTCTGTGAATTGCTCTGGCTTGCAGGTAAATGGTTGAACCTGGCTTATGTTTCGTATGCATATGTTTGAGTTTTGCCGTAATGCTCCATATCAATGGAATGCTACGCTTTAGAAAATGCTATGCAAACTATATGCAAATGCAAAAGAGACTCCGGACGAGGAATCCAACTCCACGGGGAAAAGATCATTGTTCGATCCTTCATTTACTCTGTGGTGATTAATCCTTCTGCCTGGGATAATGCTTGCCAAAAATTGCCAAAAATAAATTGGCTTATAGATGCGCTGAGGTGTGATCATCCTGTTGAGGAAGTTTCCACTTGAATGACTCTGCCCTAGAGAGATTATTCTGCTCGTGGAACTTCGCTGGGGATGAGAACTTTTTGAATGAGGTTCTGCTGAGGAAAATAGTCATTAACTCTGCTTGGGGATCTATCAAACCCAAGATCTTCTGCGGGGATAATTAACCTTCTGACTAGGTTGGGGAAAGAATGTACTAACACTCTGCTGAGGAAGAGATTCTGTTGACCTGCTAAACCTCATTAACTCAGTTGAGGAGTATTACTAACAAGATTCAATGTTGAACTCTGTGGTGATGCCACCGTATTTAGCCCTAGTTACTAAGCAATGAATTTACAGTCTCTTTTTGCTGAGAACAAACTGTCGGGGATACGATCTTGCTGGGGATCGGAGCTACTCCGCCAGGGATACGCAAATCCTGGTTGGAAGATGTTCCGTTGCAACATGCTGAAAAAGAGTCCCTAGAGATCTGCTGGGAAAACACAAAGCAAATCCACGGTAATCTGTTGAGGAACAAAACTGTCGAGCTTAGGATTAGTGCCACAATGCCCCATGTTAGGCAAACTTTCCATTTGATGACTCCACTGGAGATAATAAGTTTACGACAAACCCTTCTGGGGAGAACCGCTTCAAATCGTCTTGTGCTGGGGATACCTGTCATACCCCAAATTTTGACCACTAAGATTTCCCATCATTGTGCAAATCATCATCACAATATGGATAGGCCATTATACTTCATCAGTCTCCCCAAAGATGGGTGAGCATCCACTACAATCAAGAATTAGGGTTTCAAGCCCTCTCAGAGCCTTAGACAAAGGATCAATCAAGGAATGACATGATCTTCAACTTGTCTAACCTCTCAAACATCCACAATGGATCAAAAAGGACTCCCACTTTAAGGATTAAGCACAAGGCTGCTCCCTTATAGATGGATCAAGTCTCAAGATCGCCAGTATCACCAAATTAGGGTTTTGGTCGACCAGGGCCTCTAGATGGAAATTTTTCATCTGGGCACAAGCCAATGATCCAAAACCTAACCTAATATACTCCATGGAACCTCATGGACCCATTCATTAAGTCAATTTTGCCTCAGGGGATGCATTCATCAAAAATCAGGAATTAGGGTTTCTTGACCTAATTCACCCCTAAGTTGACTTTTAGGGCAAATCATGAGCCAAGACCTCAAGAGAGGGTTTGAGGGTCTCTAATGAACTATATTGATCCATTTTCAACAATGGATTAATCCAAGAAGCTTGAGCAACAAGTCTCATTTTCATCTGCACCACAATTAGGGTTTCGCGAGGAAAGTCAACTGTAACTTTGACTTTTGACCAGGACATGCTCCCAAACCCTAAGACATGCCTCAATATACCCTATGACACCCATGGAACATGTACATCAAGTTTGATTTAGGTCAAGGACATGATTTCCTGAAGAATTGCACAATTTGGAATTCATCTGATAAAAAGTCAACTGTGCACAAAAGTCAACTTTGACTTTTTTAGATTTTTCACCATAATAGATTTTTAACCCTAAAATGATGTTAATGTATGATTTGAATCATCATTCATCAAGAAAAATCAAAGAATGTTGGATAACTTGTAAAAGGGGTAACCATAAAACTTAGAAAATTTTCTAAGTTATGGAAAAAGTACCACTAATACACTAACTTTGGAGGATCATAACTCCTAAACCACATGGCCATTTTTTCTCATCCAAAGATGGATTTGTAGCCCTCTTTACCCTCTACAAAAACTCCAACTAGACCTAAGTCCAATTCATTAAGGATTTTGAGTTATGGAGTGATCAAAATCAAGAAATCACACTTTGTTCCAACACTTAGTGAAAATTTCACTAAGTCAGATTTTGCTTCACTTTTTGCCAAATGTAGAGGGATTTTTCACTTGGAATCAGAAGATATCAAAACCAAACTTGTTCAAACAGTTGTTGTATCATGTAAGGGCTTTCCAAAATGGCCAAGAACATTGCCAAATTCAACTTACACCATGAGATATGACATTGTCAAGTTGCCTTGCTGAAATCTGTCAAAGGCAAGGCAGATTTTGCATTTTGGCTCGATTTGCCAAAATCAGCCAAATTCAAATGCTCCTATCCACTTGGACACCTCAGAGGATTGAATCTAAAGGGGACAATCACTGAGCCAAGCCTCCAAAGTCCATGGAACAAGAAATAGCATGTTGAACCTAGAATGGCCAAAATAGGGACAAGACTCCAAATTTGGATTGGAGCATTCAATGGAAGCATCAAGGTGGCATGGACTGAGCCATTCTCATCTGAAATCAGTCAAGACTTATCCAAGACCAAGGGAACCAAAGCTCTGTGCCCTAACCTCTAGTCAATGGCTAGAGGAGACTTGGATTTTCATTTGCCAACATTGGCCAAACCTACTTACCAGCTGCCATTCACTATTCCTTGCAAAACAAACTTGCTCTACTATAAATAGAGCTCAATTGTGATCAGTTTGAGTACACCAAAGCCATCAAATAGATGCTTTCCTCAAAATCTCTTCTTTCACTCCAATTTTGCCTTCTAAGGCAAGTCACTATCGGGTTTTGAGTTTGAGAGCAATTCCAATCAAACCAATCACTCACACACCTCACATACATCACATATGAGCTGATCAAACACTTAGATCACTTATGAAACACCAATTTCAAAAAATCACCAGTTGGTTGCTCAAATTTTCAACCAAGTTGCAGCTGAGGTACCACGAATTGATCCAGCCAATTTCAATCAAGTCCAACCATTCAAACACACTCCATAGGGTGTAGGGAAGCTGTTCAGATCATCACCACTCATCTGTAACACCTCCAAATCAAAAATCACATTGTACTTGCTGTCACGGCTTAGAGGTAAGAATATACTTGGTCATCTCTCAATCCATGCATATTTCCTTGCACAATAATTCGGCCATATGTTCATAATCATGCATGGAATGTTTTCCCTCAATTAATTGCATTGTTTGAATAGTGTATCAAAAATCCTAGCCTTCATGCAGAAATTAGAGTTCTTGAGGATTTTTCATGATTTCTTGTTATATGTTTAATTTAAATGAATTTAAGTGTTATGGACATGATCGTGAGGTTGAGACGAGCATAATGATATGTGGATTGCGTGGTATAATCAACTATTCAGTGAGATTGAGGAGAAAATGCAAATCAGCCAAACCCAGAACACGCGCGTGTTATTGGTGTGTTCTTGGCGCCATTTTTGAATAATTCAAATATTTGAATTTTGTGATTTTATTTAATTGATTCAAAAATTAATTTCTCTCTGAGTTTTAATGATTTTGAGTTGATTCTTTTTTTTTATAATTCACAAAAATGTTAAAATATTTTATTTTATCAAAAAATCCCAAAAATATTATTTATTTCGTATAATTGATATTTTTACAAAGAATTATTATTTTATTTGTTTTTGACATATTAAATATTTTTTCTACATTGATTTTGCAACTTTTAATGCTTTCTAATTATTTTGTAGGTCAATACTTAATTTTTGAAGCATTAATCCAAAATCACAATTTGTTTTTCACATGTTAAACAATTTTGATCATTTTAATTGAATTTTTATTCAATTAAATACATTTTTGAAAACAAATTAGGGTTTTTGGATTAATTCAACCCTCATAAATCATTTTCAAAACACTTTGGGCCTCTAATAGAGTGTAAGATCCAATCCTTTTTTGACCAAACCATTTTTGGGCCTCAGTGTATTGTATAAGTCCCGATACCGTCAAAAACAAACGGCACGATCGTCGCCTATTCAAAATAACCCTTGGGCCTCTCCTTGAGCTATAAGACCCATTCAAAAACACTTTGGGCCTCTAATAGAGTGTAAGACCCAATCTCCTTTTAACCAAAATCTTTTTGGGCCTCACTTATTGTATAAGTCCCTCGGCGTTAAAAGAAAACCTCGGCGCGATCGCCATTTCAAACGGAAAAATCAACTGGGCCTACCCTCGTGTTATAAGCCCCACTCTTTTTCTTTAAAACTTTTTGGGCCTCTTGAGAGAGTGTAAGACCCATCCCTTTGTACAGAAAACATTTTGGGCCTCAGTCACTTGTATAAGTCCCTCTGTACAAATAACAGTGCGATCACTGATAAAACCTTGGGCCTCTCCTTGAGCTGTAAGCCCCAAAATCTTTCTTTTTCAAAGCACTTTCTCCTTTGATTGTGAATATACTGTTGTTTTCAATCTTTCTTTGTTGAACAACTAACCAAACAGCATGGAAGCTCTACAACCGAGTAAGTGTTTACACGCTTTCATTTACCGCTTTCATATACATATAACTGTATTGTGGGGCTGTTTCACTGTAAGTCTTATTTCATAAACTCATATCAACCGTGTAATAATAGTATAGATATTTAGAGTTTCCCCAGCAACTACGTCTAGCATTAAGCCCGTTGATCACTCTTAGAAATAGTCAAAACTAGATCCCCATAGGATTACCAGACACAGTCTTCCCTCCTCTTGGGGTTAAACAATATGGAGACATGAAAGGCAGCATTCTCTGTGAACCCTTTCATAGACTGTCACTCATAGAAGTTGTCAAGAAACTCTACTCCCAGAGATGATCTTTTCTCCGTGAATGGCATCTCTTGAGTTTCTTCCAAATTCTCGGACTTTCCTGGCTTGATCTATTCTCGGTGAATGGCATGTCTTGAACTTCTCGGGGTTTGGGGACCCACTGGCTTCTTAAAAGCACTCGTCAAGAAACTCTATTCCCCAGAGATGATCTTTTCTCCGTGAATGGCATCTCTTGAGTTTCTTCCAAATTCTCGAACTTTCCTGACTTGATCTATTCCTTGTGGATAGCTTGCCTTGAATTTCTCGGGATTTGGGGACCCATCGGCTTCTTAAAAGCAATCGGCCTCCTCTTGGGCATCGTACAAGGACCCACAGGCTTCCTAAAAGCAACCCCGCCTCCTCTTGGGCTTAGTACAAGGACCCTAGGGCTTCTTAGAAGTATTCCCAGCCTCCTCTTAGGCTTCGTATAATGATCTCTTCCTCCGGGAATGATAGCCTCCTCTTGGGCTTAATACAAGGATCCGTCGGCTTCTTAAAAGATTCCAGCCTCCTCTTGGGCTTCGTACAAATTTTCCCGACGACCTCCTAGAGGTATAGGAACAGAACCTAGTCATCTTCATAGAATAGTCCTTCAAAGAGTCTACTACTGTTTCTCAAAACACAGTCTAAAAGATGAAACTCGAGACACGGACAACCTAACTTCCTTGAGTCTCAAAGACATTCTCAAGTGACCCCTTCGTTAAATAGGAAGGAAACCCGCAGACTCAGATAGTCTCAATATCCTTTGGATTTCCCGCTTCCTTAAAGAACAGGAATAACCCGGATCCTTGAATCAAATCCCTGAGTACAGTGTTGCTCATATAAGAACTGATTTTCTCTTTCAAAATCAGTATACCGGACCTGTCACTTAACTGAACAGTCACCATTGCCTCCTCTCGGGCTTTGTACGAGACACATAAGAGACTCCCTCGTCGAGTCAATCACCCTTTCGCCTCCATCTCGGGCTTTATACGAGATACAAAAAGGTTCTTATTGAGCCAAACAAACATCAGCCTCTATCTCAGGCTTCGTACGAGATACAAAAACTCTCTTGTTGAGTCAAATCGCCTCCATCTCGGGCTTTATACGAGATACCAAAAGACTCCCTCGTTGAGTCAAAAACCTTTTAGCCTCTCTCTCGGGCTTTGTACGAGATACATATTAGCCTCCTCTTAGGCTTTGTATAAGAAAACCACTGGTTAATCCAATTAACCTTTTAGCTTCAAAGTTGTGCCTCGTTCACAGTACACAAACATCAACAACTCTTTCCCTTTCATCTAATCGCTGTAAGCGGCAAGCCTCTGGATCATCTACATCCATGCCACTGTCCCTCTTTTAGCATGAGAAATTCCTAAGGAAAGATAGCATTGCTCTACACTGAGTTAAAGTCTTCTCCTTCCGGTTAAAATCCCCTTTAAAGGAAATTATGGCATTGCTAGGATCCGCGTATCCCGGTTAAAGTAATTCTCCTTTATAACCAGTCACCCAACAGTTGTGACATACAACCCCCTCTTTAGAGATGACAAATTCTCTCTAACGTTGAGACCTTCCAGCTTCATATCTTGGGCTTTGATCAAGATACAAATCACCTTTCGCTTCACATCTTGGGCTTTGAACAAGACACCAAAAATAACCATTTCCTCCCATAGAATAGGAGGAACTACGAACGCTCTGATTTCCCTGTTTCGGTAAACAGGAATACGTAGGCATAAGATCGAAAGAAAAGATCTTAGCGAGCACAATCAACAAAAAACCCAAATCCCATATCTCCATCAATCAAAAGCAGTAATTCAAAAACACCAGTCCTAACGTCCTAATCCTTGTTCCCCGCCAGAAACCTTCTGTCTACATAAAAAGGAAAGAAAACAGTATTGGCGAAAATACAAATAACCAGTACAAAGGCCCCCCACATTTATAGCATCCGTAACCTAACAGACCGCTGTTTAAACTCCGTATGCAAGCAGGGTTAATTGGAGACATCTATTTCCCTTCCTTCATCAGCTTTAATAGGATAAAAAATCAATCGACCTGTAGTATTAAGCTCAACCGCAGAGAGCGACCAGCGCTTAAGAACCGCGTCCAAAATCGCTCGCTACAGAAAAAATGGCGCCCACCGTGGGGCCAAATTCTGATTTCCTTTTTCACCTCTTGTGTGAATACCACAGATTGGGGCTTCCGCCAGGGAACCCAATTTCTGTCAGGAACTTAGGAATCATAGCTTTAAAGGTCTAGGATGATTAGGACAAGTATATATACTGCTTTTCCTAATTGCTATACATGTTTATTTTTCTGCTAATGGGAATGCAGGTGATGCCGTATGTGGAAAGAATGAGTATACACCTAAGATAAGTGATGGCGACGGGGTCGACCATCAACCTCAGTGGAGGCTGACCAACGCAACCCATTCTCTCACCTAGACAATGGGCCGGTTGTTAAGTCTGAGAAGCTGGGGAGCCAAACCCTTTCGTAGTGCGGAAACTATCAGAAATAGTTGTTACGCGATACTACCCTCATTTGAGGCTGGTGATCTATTCTCGATGAATGGCACTTACTCTAAGATTGCTCTACAACTCGCTGGCGATCCGCTTGTTGTTTTGCTTTCCTGGGAGGAGCTAATGATAATGAGTATAGGTACAAAAATCACCCTAGTATAAACCTTTGGGGATGGGTAGAGCCTTGACTTCATAACAACGACCCTTTGACCCCATGTTTTTTCTATGTTTTTGTGTGCTGCATTCATGCATTCATCTAAAAAACATTAAAACATTCAAAAAATCTTCTCTTCTAGTCTCTCTGTTCTTTCAAAATAAACTAAGACTGTGATTGCAAATATCAGAGAAAAGGATTGCGCTAATGGATTTCGGTAGAAGGAGAACTCACCAATATACCTTCAAGGTTCCGAAGTTAGAGGATTTGAGAAGGTTAGCGAGTATGATCACTAACCCAGAGGCTTTCAGAGCCAAGCACGGAGGTTTGCTATCACTATTAAGAATCCATGTGATTGAGGGAATCATGGATGCACTAATCCAGTTTTATGATCCAGTTTATCACTGTTTCACATTCCCGGATTACCAGCTCGTACCAACGCTGGAGGAGTATTCTCATCTGATCGATCTACACATTACAGATCGAGCTCCATTTTCTGGACTGGAAGAAATTCCAAAGAATCAGACTATTGCAAGAGCAATTCATTTGGACGAGTCTGAAGTTAGGACTCACCTAACCACTAAGGGTGGCATCCAAGGTTTGCCAGCCCAGTTCTTGACAAAGAAAGCCCTGTACTTCGCCAGTATAGGAAACGTGACTGCTATTGAAAGCATCTTTGTCTTGCTCACCTACGGGTTATTTTTGTTTCCTAACATCAATAACTTCGTTGATATTAACGCTATTAAGGTTTTTCTCATTGGAAATCTTGTGCCGACTTTGCTCGCAGATGCATATCATTCTGTACACCTGGGAAATTTGTACAGCGGAGGGGAGATCACATGCTGTGTACCTTTGCTTTACAAATGGTTTATCTCTCACTTGCCCAAGTCTGCTGCTTTTTAGGATTGCAAGAGTGCCTTACGTTGGTCGCAAAAGATCATGTCTCTTACCAACTCTGATATATATTGGTGTAATAGGATTTATGAGGGAATCAGGATCATTGACCATTGTGGAAACTTCCCCAACATACCCCTTATAGGAACTAAAAGAGGAATCAACTACCATCCGGTATTGGTTCGCCATCAATTTGGATACCCGATGAGACACATCCCACTGGGTGTCCATCTGGAAGGTCTTTTCTTCAAGGAAGGAGAAAATGACAGAGCACTAAAGATGGAAATAGTGCACGCTTGGAAGCATGTTCATAAGAAAGGACGAGAGTCTCTGGGAAAACCAGAATGTGTCTCGGTGGAGCCTTACCTCCATAGGGTACAAACTAGAGCTCTCAAGCTAAAGATGCCTTATCCTCGTTACGGAATTCTTCCGCCGAGGGAATCTGTCATGTACTTCATGACGAAAACTGAAAAGCTTCAGGTTACTCTTAACAAAATTCAGAAGGAGAGAAGGTCTTGGAAGAACAAGTACCGCACCCTCGACATAGAGTGCATCAAAATACAGCAATTACTGAAGGAAAAAGATGCTCTGATTGAAATTTTGGAGCAACATGCTGTGGATAATCAGGATGACCAAAGGAATTTGCTCGCTCCTTTCACTTGGCAAAGGAATGACAACCCGACAACGGCCCAAGAGCCCCGGTCAAAGAAAAGGAAGATACCGGAATCAGCACCTGATTTCTCTTCAGAGAGGACTCAGGACCCATTAGTTTAGGTTTCTGTTTCTGCACTTTGTAATCTACTGTATTTCCATTTCTGTAATCCTTTGAATTTCAATAAAAAGGGGTTTCCCCACCGTTTGATATTTGCAATCTAATTGCTGAAGTTTATTTTGATTAAACAAAAAAAAAAACAATTAATATAATCATTGCATTCATCATTCTCACATCGCGTATTCTTCTTACCTACGAATCTCATGTTTGTGTCTCGATTCTAGAGTCAAACTGTCTCATTCGTATAATACTCGGGCCAATCATCAGAAAAGGATGGATGATCTTGAGGAAGAAAACAGAGAGTTGAAGGAAGAGATCGACGCTCTGAGAGAAGATATGAGAAAGCTTCGTAACGACATGCAAGCCATGGCAGAAGCTTAGCTTCAAAGAACTGTGATCTCAGAGATCACCTCAACGCCCGTAGTGGAGAAGTATGATCCTAGGTATCAGATGCCGAAAGATCGTCCTTGGGGCATGCCTATTAACTATATCCCGGAAGGATATGTTCCGCCGATCACTAAAGATCAGTGAATCACAACAGAAGCCGCTGGGCCTGAAGGTTACAAACTTCGGGAAAGCGAAGATGCCAGGGGCATACTGAAGACTCCTGAAGGTTACAAACTTTGGGAAATTCCAAGACTCACTGCCGTAGTCACGGTCCCACCCCCTGTGGTGCACACTGTCCCGGAAGAACAGATTCCACAGACACCTTCTGGTAAGAAGGAAACTATGTTTGACAGAATGGAGGAATTCCAAGAGCAATTCTTGGAAATGCAGAAGGAACTGCATGCCATTTGCGGTCAGGATTTATTTGGAAAGGACGCCGCAGATCTCTGCTTGGTCCCAAATGTGAAAGTCCCGCACAAGTTCCAAGTGCCCGACTTTGAAAAATATAAGGGTAACTCTTGCCCTCAAAGCCATCTGGTGATGTATGCTCGGCGGATGTCAGCCCAAACGGAGAATCAGGACCTACTGATTCACTACTTTCAGGATAGTTTAACCGGTGTCGCACTCAAATGGTACATGGGTTTAAACCGTGCCACGATTAGCACATTCAGAGATCTTGGCACTGCTTTCATCCAACAATACAAATACAATTTGGACATGGCACCCGACAGAGATAAACTCAGATCGATGTCGCAAAAGGACAAGGAAACCTTTAAGGAGTATGCTCAAAGGTGGCGTGAAATTTCCGCCCAAATTTGTCCACTTCTTGAGGAAAAAGAGATGACAAAGATCTTCTTAAAGACCTTAAGCTCATTTTACTATGACCGAATGGTTGCCAGTGTGCCCAGTGATTTCACCAAAATGGTCGGCATGGGCGTACGTCTTGAGGAAGCCGTCCGAGAAGGACGTTTAGTAAAAGACCCTGGATCAACGAGCGGTACTTAAAAATATGGTAGTGCTCTCCCTAAGAAAAAAGAGCAAGATATTGCGAATATCTCTCTCGGAAAGCAAAGAAGACGTTATCAACCGGTAGCAGCTGTGACTCATGCTATCAGCCCTGCGCCTATTCCTACATATCAACCTCAGGTTGCGCAGAGCCAACCTGACCAGCAAAGGACACAACAGCCTCTTCACCAGGCTCGTCCTCCATATAACAACAACCGTACAACACGGCCACCAGGATTTGATCCTATACCCGAGACGTACGTAGAACTGTTTCCATTACTACTGGCTAAGGGGCACATTCAGACTAAATTTCCTCTTACAGTATCTAAAAATCCGCCTTTTTGGTTTAAGGTGGATCAAACATGCCCTTATCATCAAGAAGGTTCAGGGCATAACATAGATACTTGTCTCAATTTCAAGTCCGACGTACAAAAGCTTGTTAGGAGCGGGGTCTTATCCTTCAAGGATACAAATCCTAATGTTCTCACGAACCTGCTGCCTCAACATAAGAAGGCTGCAGTCAATTTGATAGAAGGAGAGACTAACAATGTCTATCAAATTTATGATGTACTCTTGTTGAAAACCAATCTGGTTAAGATGCATTGTAGACAGAGTGGATATGGCCATGTGCCATCTCATAATTATCATCAGTGTGATATCTGCTCTAAAGACAATCAAGGATGTTCGGTAGTGCAAGCAGCTCTACAGGAACAAATGGATCTCGGATGGATCCAGGAGCACCGAGTTCGTGGAGTTAACATGGTCTACACGAATTCCAACGTCATTCAAAACCACGACACCTGTGCGATGAATGTCAACTTAGTGGCAATGCACTCAAGGCAAAGCCAGTATCATAATCTGCCGCGGCATGATTACAGTTCTTGTCTGATTTGCTCGGTAAACAAACAGGGATGCTCTTTCATACAAGAGGCCCTCCAGCGTCAGATGGATCTTGGATGGATCCAAGACTATCATGATAGGAACCCTTATCAGATCAACATGGTTAAGATCTTCGATATTCGCGTGATGAATACCAACCTGGTAGAGTTACATGCTGAGCAGGTCTGACTCGGATTCTTAATATCACATGACTATCAAAGCTGTAGAGCGGGTTGCGAAAATGATCGAGGTTGTACCCTTGTCCAGGAGGCACTTCAGCACTTGTTAAATCATTGGTGGATGCCAATCTACCTGGATAAAGATACTCAGCAGATTAGTATCAGTAATAGAAACCCCACTCGGCATCAGAGTCAGGATGTCCGATCAGTGGAAGCTAACCTAGTGAGGTTACATTGTATTAAAAGTGGGCGTGTCCAGGTGCCACCGCACAACTATGACAGTTGCGGCGTCTGTTCGGAAAGTAACCAAGAGTGTTACCTGGTGAGAGCAGCTCTTCAGGATCAGGTGGATCGTGGAGAAATTCGCCCATATCCGAGTTCTGGACCCATCAACTAGTCGCCGAACTACCTTGCTGAGCAAGTTGAGGATGTTGTCACGATCTCTGGTCATCACCAGACCAGGGATGTTTTTTCCATTATCCCTCTGCTTGACGAATCGAGAGTTCCCAACCGGGAACGGATCGAGATTACTTATGATGGTCAGAAAAATCAGAAGGCTCCTGTAGTCATCTATCTACCAGGACCGCTACCGTATGAATCAGCTAAGGCGATCCCTTACAAATATGGTGCAACAACAATTGAAAATGGAAAGGAAATTCCATTACCCTCCGTCGTGAACATTGCAGACATCAGTCGTGTAACACAGAGCGGTCGAATCTTCAACCGAGGAGTTGGAGAACTTAACAAGGAAATGGAACTTCAGACAGAAGCTCCCGATCCCCCAGTCGGTCAATCCAGTAATCCCGACCTTTCGAAAAATGATGATGAGATGCTGAAGCTCATCCAAAGGAGTGAATGCAACAATGTTGATCATCTATTACAAACTCCTTCAAAGATCTCGGTGTTATCACTGTTACTTAGTTCAGAAGCCCACAAGGAGGCTCTACAGAAAGTCTTGGAGCAAGCCTTTGTGGAACAGGATGTAACAATCAGACAGTTCGATAGCATTGTCTCTAACAACACTTCCTGCAACAATTTGGGATTTAGTGATGAAGAATTACCTGAAGAGGGTCGTCGTCATAACATGGCGCTCAATATCACAGTTAACTGCTAGGACGATGCTTTAGCCAGCATACTGGTAGACACTGGGTCAGCCCTGAATGTTATGCCGAAGTCCACTTTGATGCAATTATCATTCAAAGGACCTCCGATGAGGGTTAGCGAGGTTGTCGTCAAAGCATTCGACGGATCCAGAAAAGCAGTTATCGGCGAAGTTGATCTTCCCATAACTATCTGTCCTCACACTTTCCAAGTCACTTTCCAGGTCATGGATATCCGGGCAACATACAGTTGTTTATTAGGAAGACCTTGGATACACCAGGCTGGAGCGGTCACTTCGACCCTCCACCAAAAGCTAAAGTTCGTCAAGAACGATCAACTTGTCACGGTTTACGGGGAACAAGCCTTGCTTGTAAGCAACTTGTCATCATCTACTGGTATAAAACCCGAGGAGGTTATTGGAACGCATTTCCAAGCACTGTCGGTGAGCAAGGACAATCAGTTTAGAGGAGGAACCTCGATTTCCTCATACAAAGATGCTATTAAAGCGGTCGAGAGTACCGATACGACAAGATGGGGGCAGCTTGTCATTCCCATTGACAATAAAACAAAGAAGGGTCTTGGTTTTTCTGCAACCTGTACCCGGACAGCTGCCAGCGATGAAAGTCTTCATCCCCTTCAAAACTTATTCCACAGTGGAGGTTTCCTTCACCCAGTGTCTCAAGCAGTTCATGCTATCAATGAGGAAGATCCCTCTGACACAGATGAAGAATGGAAGTCCTACCTTAACAAGGACGGTTATATGTCTCAGGAAGAGGTGCCTATGCCTTTTTGCTTTCCTACAGAAAGTCTGAGATTTATACCAAGATCAGATGTCGAAATGATCTACGGGGATTGTGATCCGGAAGGATGCCGTGCTCTGCCAAATTCATTAGAGGAAGACACTCTGATGAAAGACAATTTTGACTACAACTACTATGGCCCAATGGATGGTCTTCCAATGTGGCAACCTTACCCAGGAAACTTGGGGCAAGAAAGTCAGCCGAGTAATGAAGCTCAGCTGACCGTCATTGAACGGAATACCTGTGTCCCCACCATGTCATGGGATCAACACTCAGGTCATTCAGAAACTACTCAACAGGAAGATGAATTCGCAACATTTGCAGGACTTGAATTCATCAACTATGCTTTTCCCGAGGTCAACGTCATTGAGAGAGATGACTCCTCCAGTTCCAAAGAAGTTTGGGACGCTCTGGGAGAACCAAGTGGAAAATTCGACTATATGGTCAAGTACACTGCTCCCGAAAGCTCTCGCATCAGGCTCGAAGATATCCAGCCTACTGGATGGGGAGATACACCTGAGAGCACAAATGCTATGCAAAATGCAACAGAGGAATTCTCCTACGACAATTCTGCCTGGGAGACAGATTCCAATGATCCTGCTCCACCAGAAATCAGTGTCATTTCTGAAGACAAATCAAGGAAGGTGCCAGACTTTGTGATTCACCGAGGAGTTCGCCGCCAATGGGTTGCTGTCGAGGTTCCGAAGGTCGTTCACCAGTCAAAGTAATTGCCATCTTTAACCTTTCACCCTGCCCAGGTGAAACATGTTTTGATAGGGCTCGCTTTCTGTAAATTTCCCTCTTCGATTTGCCCGAAGCGACAGAGTTTTGTTTTATAGGGCTGTAGTTTCATGATTCGACTGATCATAAATAAAATAACGTCGTTCTGTAATTTCCGCATTAATTGCTGTTTTCTCTTTTTTGCTTTTTCAAAGAAAATGGTAATCCTAAAAAACAAAACTATAAAAAACAAGCAGTAAAATAAATACACTGCACACACTTGCATTTTCTCTATCTCTTCTAAACACAAATCATCACGTCATGCAGATTGCTTGTTTTAAACCCAGTTGAAACATACGATCCGATGCCTTCTCCCAACTTTGAGTTCCCAGTATTCGAGGCTGAAGAAGAAAATGACGACAAAATTCCAGAAGAGATCTCTCGACTACTCAGACAAGAGGAAAGGTCCATTGAACCTCACAAAGAACCGTTGGAAACAGTAAACTTGGGTTCAGAGCAAGAGAGAAAAGAAATCAGGATCGGGGCACTGCACAGTCCAACTGCTAGAGAGAGTTTGATAAAGCTTCTCAAAGAATTTCCCGATGTATTCGCTTGGTCTTATCAGGATATGCCAGGGTTGGATACCAGCATCGTGGAACATCACTTACCGTTAAGATCGGAATGTCGCCAGTAAAGCAAAGGTTGAGACGCACTCACCCGGACATGGCTATCAAAATCAAAGAGGAGGTACAGAAACAGATTAATGCGGGTTTCCTCACTACATCAGAATACCCTCAATGGTTAGTATAACACCCCAATTCCCCTTGCGAATAAATAATACAAATATAAATCAGAGTAACTAAAAATTTATTTTTCCGACAGGAAACAGGGATGTCACACTTAAAGAAAGAAAATACAAACCCTGCTCAATTATTTTGATACATAGCACAAAATAGGATAACCCCATAGGGAACCTTTTTCCATATAAAATGAATGTCAATTATGGAATAAAGCGGAAAGATCCATAACCGACTTGTTTTACAAAATGAATCGTTTTATAACAACAAAATATACATACAAAGGTCATACAAAACATATTCAACAATTGTATACAAATAACTTAAAGCGTTCCCCGACTCCCGTGCTACGTATCAGAGCAGACACCAAGACCTAAGCAAACGAAGATCTAACTCTTCCACTTGCCTCCACGCCTCTAAAGCTGACAATCTGCACTATGCCATAAAAATCATATTCCAGCAGAAGGGTGAGAAATAACAACTAAACCAAGATTGCATAATAATATGCAAAAACACATAAAAATCACATACACAGTTATTCTCACTTCACACATCACATACCAATGCATATAGCAAGCCACATATGTATAACATATTTCTAACAATCCAACCACATAGCATATAACAATTATACTAACATAATCACACATTTGCACCTAAGGCATACCAAGTCATAGCATTTATAACATATGCACGTCAATTTCCAATGCTATCACAATCTCAACACATAACAAATCAATGCACAATTTCCACACATAATCAATCAAATCATGATTTTTCCACACATAATCACATAATCAATCAAACATATACCATTCAATACAATTGCACATATTTTATCTCATCAATCACAATCACATTTCCATGCACAATTAATTCATGATGAATGCAAATGCACAGAGACCGACACCACGACTCTATGCACATGCCATACGGTACCGACTTCCATTGTCACGTCATTTTGTCACGTCATTAGTCCACTCAGGAATTATTGGAACCATCGCTCGTTACTGAGAATCTCAAGTAACTCCCCGTCGGGCCTACGATGTTCACCCGTCGCTTTAAGTCCTCAGGCATCGCCTCATATTTTCGAGGCCCACGACGTTAAGGATTGCTTTAAGTCTCCAAAGGAGCCCACAATCGTCTATACCCATCGCTTTAAGTCCTCAGGCAGCGTCTCATATTTTCGAGGCCCACGATGTTATAGAATATTCTCTCTGGAACCAAACCGTCACTCAGGACGTTTCCACAATGCACATTATGATGTTTGGCATACAATGACTCATGACATTCACATTGCACCCACATACACATCCATAATCATGCATATCTAATCAAATACCACACATTGCATATTCTTGCCCTTAGGCCACAAATCAACAACCACAACAATTACAACAACTTATCACATGCTTCAACATCATCACATTCATGCATTGCAAAGCAATTCAAACAATGCATTTCAAACCCTAAATGCCACCACACAACATACATTGAAATTTCACATAAACAATGCACTTCATCACAAGCCATAAATACCACAATCATATCACATACCACAAATCACAAAAACATCATAGTTCCTCACACAAGGGATTTACATATCAAATGCTACTCACAACACATCATTATCGCACATTGAAATCAAAACCCAAAACACACATTTATTCCTCCATAACACCACAAACCATCATCACCAACACTTATCATATATATTCACATCATATACCAGCACACAAGCCATACGATACTTATTAAAAGCATATAGCATGATAACACTTCATTCGCACACCAATACGACGGTGAAAATCCGACAAACCAACACTTTTTCAAAATCACGACTTACATAATTCATCTACTGCCCTCCAAACCATTTTTAAAAGAAAGAACATTTCATTAGCTTTCTAACGCTTCAAACGGCGACCAAAACGGACTTACGGTTTGAAAATTACGACGAAAACAAAATTGGAAAATATCACGTTCGCTCCAGTATTCGCTAGGCGAAGCCTAGCGAACCAAGGCAGTGGAAAATAGTCATAAAGTACGCTAGGCGAACCTTCTAGCGAACATTTGCCCGTTTCTTCGCTGGGGTTCGCTAGGCGAACCCGCGAAACCCATAATTCGCAGCAGCGTCAATATAGGTCATATGGGACCAAAATACATCATTTTTACCACCCAAACACTTCTAATTCATACCAGAACAACCAAAACATGTTTAGACATAATCAACGAGTATTCTACGCGGTTTATATCGAATTTCATCCGTGAAAATGTCGATTTCTATCAATCGCTCCTAATTCCAATCGATACGAAAAGTCACGAAACAATCAAAACAATTACAACAAACAACACATATACATACACAAGCAAGATATAATTGAAACTTCTCACCCTTACCCGATTATTCGCGCTCGAAACGGAGTTCCCGCGATTTTCCTCTTTTCTCTTCCTCTCCTCTTCTTTCTTTCCTTCTCTTTTCTTTCTCTTCTTTTTCTTTTCTTTCTATTTCTCTCTCTCTATTTCTATTTATAAAAATATCTAACCACGCAAAAAGACCAAAATACCCCTTAGCTCAAATATCTCCCAAACGCTCTCAAAATGCGATAAAACATAAACAATGATGAAAAATAACATTTTGTCAAATAAAAGTCAATAATAAAATAATATAAACCCAAAACCAATTAACTCTACTCTATTAAATAAATCTAACAAAACCGGGGTGTTACAGTTACCCAACATAGTACCTGTTCCCAAAAAGGACGGAAAGGTCAGAATGTGTGTTGATTACAGAGATCTGAACAAGGCGAGTCCAAAGGACGACTTTCCTTTACCACACATTGACATGTTGGTTGACAGCACAGCAAAGTTCAAAGTATTCTCCTTTATGGATGGATTCTCGGGCTATAACCAAATCAAAATGGCGCCGAAAGACATGGAGAAAACTTCGTTCATTACCCCATGGGGTACCTTTTGTTACAAGGTAATGCCGTTCGGTTTGAAGAATGTCGGGGCAACCTATCAAAGGGCCATGACTACTCTATTTCATGACATGATACATAAGGAAATCGAGGTATATGTCGATGATATGATTGCAAAATCAAAAACAGAGAGTGAGCACGTTGAACATCTGTCGAAATTGTTCGAACGTTTGAGAAAATTCAGGCTCCGCTTGAATCCCAACAAGTGCACCTTCGGTGTCCGTTCAGGGAAACTACTAGGGTTCATCGTCAGCCAGAAAGGAATTGAGGTTGATCCTGACAAGGTCAAGGCCATTCAAGAAATGCCTTCTCATAAAACTGAAAAGCAAGTAAGAGGATTCCTGGGACGTTTGAATTACATCTCCAGATTCATATTCCTCATGACCGCGACATGTGCGCCGATTTTCAAATTACTCAAAAAGAATCAGGACTGCGTTTGGACAGATGACGGCCAAACTGCCTTCAACAGTATTAAGGAATACCTGTTGAATCCGCCGATTCTATCACCTCCAGTGGAAGGAAGACCACTGATCATCTACCTCACAGTCTTAGAGGACTCAACGGGATGTGTACTTGGCCAAAAAGATGAAACTAAACGGAAAGAGTCTGCCATTTACTATTTAAGCAAGAAATTCACCGACTGCGAAACTCGGTACACGATGCTTGAGAAAACTTGTTGTGCTTTGGCTTGGGCAGCCAAACGTCTTCGCCAATACATGATTTGTCATACTACTTGGTTGGTCTCCGAAATGGATCCAATCAAGTACGTCTTCAAAAAACCTGCTCTCACGGGAAGGATTGCCCGTTGGCAGATGTTGTTATCAGAATATGACATAGAGTACCACGCTCAAAAAGCCGTTAAGGGAAGTATTTTAGCCGATCATTTGGCTCATCAACCGATTGACGATCAGGAATCAGTGGGGTTTGACTTCCCAGACGAAGATGTCATGTATCTAAAAATGAAAGATTGCGATGAACCGTTACCCAGTGAAGGGCCAGAACCGGGTTCCCAGTGGGGACTAATCTTTGACGGAGCAGTTAATCATTATGGAAACGGAATTGGGGCAATCATTGTTACCCCTCAGGGTACCCACATTCCTTTCACTGCCAGACTTACGTTCAAATGTACGAACAACGGGGCCGAATACGAAGCTTGTATTATGGGTCTCGAAGAAGCAATTGATTTAAGGATAAAAAATTTGGATGTATACGGCGACTCAGCCTTGGTTATCAATCAGATAAAAGGAGATTGGAACACATACCAATCAGGATTGATTTCTTACAAAGACTATGCAAGAAGGTTGTTACCTTTCTTCAACAGAGTTGAGTTTCATCACATCCCTCGTGATGAGAATCACATGGCTGATGCATTAGCCACTATCTCTTCCATGATTAGTGTAGGTCAATGGAATGAAATACCTAAGATCGACATAATGCGCCTTGAACGGCCCGCTTACGTCTTCACGATTGAAGCAGTCATAGATGACAAATCTTGGTACCACAATATCAAATGCTTCCTTCAGAAACAAGAGTACCCATCCGGGGCACTCAAAAAAGACAGGAAAACCCTCAGAAGATTGGCTGGAAACTTCTTCCTGGGCGGTGACACTCTTTATAAGAGGAATTTTGACATGGTCTTGCTCCGATGCGTAGACAGACCCGAAGCAGACATGCTTATTGAAGAAATTCATGAAGGATCCTTTGGCACTCATGCCAACGGAGACACAATGGCGAGAAAAATTTTGAGAGCAGGGTATTACTGGTTGACCCTGGAATCTGACTGCTACAAGTACATGAGGAGGTGTCACAAGTGTCAGATATACTCCGACAAAATTCATGTACCGCCATCACATCTCAAAGTTCTCTCTTCCCCGTGGCCTTTTTCCATATGGGGAATCGACATGATTGGCTTGATTGAACCCAAGGCTTCGAACGGACATCGGTCCATCCTTGTAGCCATTGACTATTTCACCAAGTGGGTCGAAGCAGCGTCATTCGCTAATGTAACCCGACAAGTGGTGGTCCGATTTATCAAAAACAATATCATCTGCCGTTATGGTGTTCCAAGCGAGATCATTACCGACAATGGATCTAACTTGAACAACAAGATGATGAAGGAGTTGTGCGCAAAGTTCAAGATCGAACATCATAACTCATCTCCCTACCGACCCAAGATGAACGGAGCGGTAGAAGCGGCCAATAAGAACATCAAGAAGATCGTTCAAAAGATGGTTGTAACCTACAAAGATTGGCACGAGATGTTACCCTTTGTTCTTCACGGTTATCGAACATCTGTCCGCACTTCAACAGGGGCAACCCCTTTCTCTCTAGTATATGGCATGGAAGCAGTGCTCCCCATAGAAGTAAAGATCCCGTCAATCCGAGTATTGATGGAAGCTAAGCTCACCGAAGCTGAATGGTGTCAAAGTCGACATGACGAACTGAATCTGATCGAAGAAAAGAGAATAACGACACTATGCCACGGTCAGTTGTATCAACAAAGAATGAAGAGGGCGTTCGACAAAAAGGTCCGACCTCGTGTCTTCAGAAAAGGAGACCTCGTGCTCAAGAAGATACAGTCATTTCTCACTGACTCCCGGGGAAAGTGGACCCCGAATTATGATGGCCCTTATGTGGTCACGAAAGCTTTCTCAAGCGGCGCCTTGAGACTTGCAACTATGGACGGAGAGGAATTTGCCTACCCCACGAATGTTGATGTAGTAAAGAAATACTTCGCCTAAACTAAAAAAAAAAAAAAAGGGAAAAAACGTCTCAGTGGATTGAAAACCCGAAAGGGTGGTCCAGGCAAAAGTTAGAGACATGAAAAAAAATCATCCCGATGGATTGGAAATCTCACAGTACAATCCAGGCAAAAATTAGGGATAATGGCAAGTAACTATGTTCAACAGAGGCAAGTCCCTCAGCAGCAGCAGTTACATCATTGCCAGAAAACTCTAGTCAAGGTCATCTTCGACAGAAACTCAGGATGTCCCGAATTCAAAGTTGGTAGAAGGATAGTGGTCGTTATGTTTCAACGTAGCCCTTTTCCCTGTAAATTACCATTTTCTAACTTTGTAAATACTCTTTGGAATCACGCGTTTGGCTGATCTCCATCTTATCAATAAAATTTGAGCCCTTGTGCTTTTGTTTGTAATTCTTATTTGTTTTAGCTTTACAGAATGACGTTGTTAACATGATTGACGATTCTTGAAATAAAACAAAAATGAATTTACTTGTTAAAAAATTTTCTGCTTTTAAAATAAAGACGGCAATTTCTTTTGACTGTTGAACATCAGAAGAACATCGGTCGCTTCTCCAAAACTAATCAAACCTAAAAGTGCAGAATCAAAGTACTCCTTCTAACCCAGTACGCCTTAATGAAGGGATCAACTGTGTTAGAGACCTCGTTTCATCTGACACGCCTCGGCCGAGTTCTCATCTCCTAAGCCCGACCAACGGTCCTCCCAACGGGGACTATCTCTCCAAAGCAAGGTGGAATTGCTATCTTGAACCAATGATATTTCTACACGCCCCGCGATGGCCGAGTATCCAGTCATGTTCATCTTTTAGTTTGTGTGTTGTGTCAGTTTCGTTAGCATATACATACATACATCATGCATTATTGATTTGCATTTACATTTCATATTGCATCGCTATCACTCTAGTCGGTCTTATCCCCTAGTGATAAAAGTCCTCTCAATCGAATTGTCAGTTCTTGCCTCGTCAGGAAACGCTGCGCTTCTAGTTTATTTCTGGAAGGAAGTTGGCCCTTGGCCACTTTGATAACTTGAACCTCTGAAAAGCCAGAGAACCTTCAACAGATGTCACTCTGCACCATTGAAGATGATATCCTTGCTTTCCCGGATTAAAGAAAATCCCCAGAGAAAGCCTCTTAAGCGAGGGTTCGGCAGTACATCAGTATTTCTCCGAAAATATGCTGATGAAAAGGTCATCGGCACCTCAAAATTGGACCCCATCATATGGCATTTCTCTGGGAAGATCCCGAGAAAAGTATGATGTAAGATCCCCAAGTGGAAACAGTCTCTCAAGTTACTCTCTTTCCCCTAGTAGAATCGACAAATGGCGACTCCAACAGAGAAGTTTGTGCACCTCTACAACTCAGACGACTGGGTTCCCCAGCAGGAAACCAGGATCGAGGGGAAGTTTAAATCAGAAACTAAGACCAGTTCCTTGGTAGGAAACCAGGATCGAGGGGAAGTTCATCTCAAAAGAAACTGAGACCAGTTCCTTGGTAGGAAGCCAGGATCGAGGGGAAGTTTACCTTTTCTAAGCATCATCGCTTAGCTAGAGAAAATGAATGCGTAAGCTACCATTCATAACCGCCATCAAAATTTCGGGTATTCCGATATTTAATCCTCTTGCACCCTGAATGCTCGAATACCTTAGTCATTCATACCTTCGGGTCCAAGAAGATTAAATAGGGGCATCTGTCATACCCCAAATTTTGACCACTAAGATTTCCCATCATTGTGCAAATCATCATCACAATATGGATGGGCCATCATACTTCATCAGTCTCCCCAAAGATGGGTGAGCATCCACTACAATCAAGAATTAGGGTTTCAAGCCCTTTCAGAGCCTTAGACAAAGGATCAATCAAGGAATGACATGATCTTTAACTTGTCTAACCTCTCAAACATCCACAATGGATCAAAAAGGACTCCCACTTTAAGGATTAAGCACAAGGCTGCTCCCTTCTAGATGGATCAAGTCTCAAGATCGCTAGTATCACCAAATTAGGGTTTTGGTCGACCAGGGCCTCCAGATGGAAAATTTTCATCTGGGAACAAGCCAATGATCCAAAACCTAACCTAATATACTCCATGGAACCTCATGGACCCATTCATCAAGTCAATTTTGCCTCAGGGGATGCATTCATCAAAAATCAGGAATTAGGGTTTCTTGACCTAATTCACCCCTAAGTTGACTTTTAGGGCAAATCATGAGCCAAGACCTCAATAGAGGGTTTGAGGGTCTCTAATGAACTATATTGATCCATTTTCAACAATGGATTAATCCAAGAAGCTTGAGCAACAAGTCTCATTTTCATCTGCACCACAATTAGGGTTTCGCGAGGAAAGTCAACTGTAACTTTGACTTTTGACCAGGACATGCTCCCAAACCCTAAGACATGCCTCAATATACCCTATGACACCCATGGAACATGTCCATCAAGTTTGATTTAGGTCAAGGACATGATTTCCTGAAGAATTGCACAATTTGGAATTCATCTGATAAAAAGTCAACTGTGCACAAAAGTCAACTTTGACTTTTTGAGATTTTTCACCAAAATGGATTTTTAACCCTAAAATGATGTTAAAGTATGATTTGAATCATCATTCATCAAGAAAAATCAAAGAATGTTGGATAACTTGTAAAAGGGGTAACCATAAAACTTAGAAATTTTTATAAGTTATGGAAAAAGTACCACTAATACACTAACTTTGGAGGATCATAACTCCTAAACCACATGGCCATTTTTTCTCATCCAAAGATGGATTTGTAGCCCTCATTACCCTCTACAAAAACTTCAACTAGACCTAAGTCCAATTCATTAAGGATTTTGAGTTATGGAGTGATCAAAATCAAGAAATCACACTTTGTTCCAACACTTAGTGAAAATTTCACTAAGTCAGATTTTGCTTCACTTTTTGCCAAATGTAGAGGGATTTTTCACTTGGAATCAGAAGATATCAAAACCAAACTTGTTCAAACAGTTGTTGTATCATGTAAGGGCTTTCCAAAATGGCCAAGAACATTGCCAAATTCAACTTACACCATGAGATATGACATTGTCAAGTTGCCTTGCTGAAATCTGTCAAAGGCAAGGCAGATTTTGCATTTTGGCTCGATTTGCCAAAATCAGCCAAATTCAAATGCTCCTATCCACTTGGACACCTCAGAGGATTGAATCTAAAGGGGACAATCACTGAGCCAAGCCTCCAAAGTCCATGGAACAAGAAATAGCATGTTGAACCTAGAATGGCCAAAATAGGGACAAGACTCCAAATTTGGATTGGAGCATTCAATGGAAGCATCAAGGTGGCATGGACTGAGCCATTCTCATCTGAAATCAGTCAAGACTTATCCAAGACCAAGGGAACCAAAGCTCTGTGCCCTAACCTCTAGTCAATGGCTAGAGGAGACTTGGATTTTCATTTGCCAACATTGGCCAAACCTACTTACCAGCTGCCATTCACTATTCCTTGCAAAACAAACTTGCTCTACTATAAATAGAGCTCAATTGTGATCAGTTTGAGTACACCAAAGCCATCAAATAGATGCTTTCCTCAAAATCTCTTCTTTCACTCCAATTTTGCCTTCTAAGGCAAGTCACTATCGGGTTTTGAGTTTGAGAGCAATTCCAATCAAACCAATCACTCACACACCTCACATACATCACATATGAGCTGATCAAACACTTAGATCACTTTTGAAACACCAATTTCAAAAAATCACCAGTTGGTTGCTCAAATTTTCAACCAAGTTGCAGCTGAGGTACCACAAATTGATCCAGCCAATTTCAATCAAGTCCAACCATTCAAACACACTCCATAGGGTGTAGGGAAGCTGTTCAGATCATCACCACTCATCTGTAACACCTCCAAATCAAAAATCACATTGTACTTGCTGTCACGGCTTAGAGGTAAGAATATACTTGGTCATCTCTCAATCCATGCATATTTCCTTGCACAATAATTCGGCCATATGTTCATAATCATGCATGGAATGTTTTCCCTCAATTAATTACATTGTTTGAATCGTGTATCAAAAATCCTAGCCTTCATGCAGAAATTAGGGTTCTTGAGGATTTTTCATGATTTCTTGTTATATGTTTAATTTAAATGAATTTAAGTGTTATGGACATGATCGTGAGGTTGAGACGAGCATAATGATATGTGGATTGCGTGGTATAATCAACTATTCAGTGAGATTGAAGAGAAAATGCAAATCAGCCAAACCCAGAACACGCGCGTGTTCTTGGTGTGTTCTTGGCGCCATTTTTGAATAATTCAAATATTTGAATTTTGTGATTTTATTTAATTGATTCAAAAATTAATTTCTCTCTGAGTTTTAATGATTTTGAGTTGATTCTTTTTTTTTTATAATTCACAAAAATGTTAAAATATTTTATTTTATCAAAAAATCCCAAAAATATTATTTATTTCATATAATTGATATTTTTGCAAAGAATTATTATTTTAATTGTTTTTGACATATTAAATATTTTTTCTACATTGATTTTGCAACTTTTAATGCTTTCTAATTATTTTGTAGGTCAATACTTAATTTTTGAAGCATTAATCCAAAATCACAATTTGTTTTTCACATGTTAAACAATTTTGATCATTTTAATTGAATTTTTATTCAATTAAATACATTTTTGAAAACAAATTAGGGTTTTTGGATTAATTCAACCCTCATAAATCATTTTCAAAACACTTTGGGCCTCTAATAGAGTGTAAGACCCAATCCTTTTTTGACCAAACCATTTTTGGTCCTCAGTGTATTGTATAAGTCCCGATACCGTAAAAAACAAACAGCGCGATCGTCGCCTATTCAAAATAACCCTTGGGCCTCTCCTTGAGCTATAAGACCCATTCAAAAACACTTTGGGTCTCTAATAGAGTGTAAGACCCAATCCCCTTTTAACCAAAATCTTTTTGATCCTCACTTATTGTATAAGTCCCTCAGCGTTAAAAGAAAACCTCGGCGCGATCGCCATTTCAAACGGAAAAATCATCTGGGCCTACCCTCGTGTTATAAGTCCCACTCTTTTTCTTTAAAACTTTTTGGGCCTTTTGAGATAGTGTAAGACCCATCCCTTTGTACAGAAAACATTTTGGGCCTCAGTCACTTATATAAGTCCCTCTGTACAAATAACAGTGCGATCACTGATAAAACCTTGGGCCTCTCCTTGAGCTGTAAGCCCCAAAATCTTTTTTTTTTCAAAGCACTTTCTCCTTTGATTTTGAATATACTATTGTTTTCAATCTTTCTTTGTTGAACAACCAACCAAACAGCATGGAAGCTCTACAACCGAGTAAGTGTTTACATGCTTTCATTTACCGCTTTCATATACATATAACTGTATTGTGGGGTTGTTTCAATGTAAGTCTTCTTTCATAAACTCATATCAACTGTGTAATAATAGTATATATATTTAGAGTTTCCCCGGCAACTACGTCTAGCATTAAGCCCGTTGATCACTCTAAGAAATAGTCAAAACTAGATCCCCATAGGATTACCAGACACAATCTTCCCTCCTCTTGGGGTTAAACAATATGGAGACATGAAAGGCAGCATTCTCTGTGAACCCTTTCATAGACTGTCACTCATAGAAGTTGTCAAGAAACTCTACTCCCAGAGATGATCTTTTCTCCGTGAATGGCATCTCTTGAGTTTCTTCCAAATTCTCGGACTTTCCTGGCTTGATCTATTCTCGGTGAATGGCATGTCTTGAATTTCTCGGGGTTTGGGGACCCACAGGCTTCTTAAAAGCACTTGTCAAGAAACTCTATTCCCCAGAGATGATCTTTTCTCCGTGAATGGCATCTCTTGAGTTTCTTCCAAATTCTCGAACATTCCTGACTTGATCTATTCCTTGTGGATAGCTTGCCTTGAATTTCTCGGGATTTGGGGACCCATAGGCTTCTTAAAAGCAATCGGCCTCCTTTTGGGCATCGTACAAGGACCCACAGGCTTCCTAAAAGCAACCCCGCCTTCTCTTGGGCTTAGTACAAGGACCCTACGGCTTCTTAGAAGTATTCATAGCCTCCTCTTAGGCTTCGTATAATGATCTCTTCCTCCAGGAATGATAGCCTCCTCTTGGGCTTAATACATGGATCCATCGGCTTCTTAAAAGATTCCAGCCTCCTCTTGGGCTTCGTACAAATTTTCCCGACGACCTCCTAGAGGTATAGGAACAGAACCTAGTCATTTTCATAGAACAGTCCTTTCAAAGAGTCTACTACTGTTTCTCAAAACATAGTCTAAAAGATGAAACTCGAGACACGGACAACCTAACTTCCTTGAGTCTCAAAGACATTCTCAAGTGACCCCTTCGTTAAATAGGAAGGAAACCCGCAGACTCAGATAGTCTCAATATCCTTTGGATTTCCCGCTTCCTTAAAGAACAGGAATAACCCGGATCCTTGAATCAAATCCCTGAGTACAGTGTTGCTCATATAAGAACTGATTTTCTCTTTCAAAATCAGTATACCGGACCTGTCACTTAACTGAACAGTCACCATTGCCTCCTCTTGGGCTTTGTACAATGATCCTCCCCAGCGGAGTCAAACAACGTTTAGCCTCTCTCTCGGGCTTTGTACGAGACACATAAGAGACTCCCTCGTCGAGTCAATCACCCTTTCGCCTCCAACTCGGGCTTTATACGAGATACAAAAAGGTTCTTATTGAGCCAAACAAACAACAACCTCCATCTCGGGCTTCGTACAAGATACAAAAACTCTCTTGTTGAGTCAAATCGCCTCCATCTCGGGCTTTATATGAGATACCAAAAGACTCCCTCGTTGAGTCAAAAACCTTTTAGCCTCTCTCTCGGGCTTTGTACGAGACACATATTAGCCTCCTCTTAGGCTTTGTATAAGAAAACCACTGGTTAATCCAATTAAACTTTTAGCTTCAAAGCTGTGCCTCGTTCACAGTACACAAACATCAACAACTCTTTCCCTTTCATCTAATCGCTGTAAGTGGCAAGCCTCTGGATCATCTACATCCATGCCACTGTCCCTCTTTTAGCATGAGAAATTTCTAAGGAAAGATAGCATTGCTCTACACTGAGTTAAAGTCTTCTCCTTCAGGTTAAAATCCCCTTTAAAGGAAATTATGGCATTGCTAGGATCCGCGTATCCCGGTTAAAGTAATTCTCCTTTATAACCAGTCACCCAACAGTTGTGACATTCAACCCCCTCTTTAGAGATGACAAATTCTCTCTAAAGTTGAGACCTTTCAGCTTCATATCTTGGGCTTTGATCAAGATACAAATCACCTTTCGCTTCACGTCTTGGGCTTTGAACAAGACACCAAAAACAACCATTTCCTCCCATAGAATAGGAGGAACTACGAACGCTCTGATTTCCCTGTTTCGGTAAACGGGAATACGTAGGCATAAGATCGAAAGAAAAGATCTTAGCGAGCACAATCAACAAAAAACCCAAATCCCATATCTCCATCAATCAAAAGTAGTAATTCAAAAACTTCAGTCCTAACGTCCTAATCCTTGTTCCCCGCCAGAAACCTTCTGTCTACATAAAAAGGAAAGAAAACAGTATTGGCGAAAATACAAATAACCAGTACAAAGGCCCCCCACATTGATAGCATCCGTAACCTAACAGACCGCTGTTTAAACTCAGTATGCAAGCAGGGTTAATTGGAGACATCTATTTCCCTCCCTTCATCAGCTTTAATAGGATAAAAAATGAATCGACCTGTAGTTTTAAGCTCAACCGCAGAGAGCGACCAGCGCTTAAGAACCGCGTCCAAAATCGTTCACTACAATACCCCTTAAGAGGATTTTACAGAAGACCAAGTATCTTCAAACTCTTAAACAAAGATCGAGACTTGAGCTAAAATACAGTAACTGAGAGGTCACTCTACTGGAGATAATAGATCTGGAACATATCTTGTCAGATGGATTTCACTATGCCCCATATGTCACTCCCGAAAGATTCGCATCCAACGGTACAAATGCGAGAGTGGCGCGGAAAACACAGAGTCGCCAGCAATGTGTATTTATCCCGAGAGATGGAAAGGAAACACTGCATAAACCTAAAGAGAAAGGGGGAAAGACATGGTCATCGCAACCATAGTCCGGGTTCGGGAGTCGGTTATGCGAGGGGAAGGTGTTAGCACCCCACGCATCCATCGTACTCGATGGAATCTACGCTTGTTGTCTAAACGGAGGGTGATTTGTCCTACTATCTATGGCTGAACAAAAGAAAATGGGGATGGGGTGTCTAAGACGGACTCGATAGGACATATTCGATGCCCTAGGCCTACGTACTCCCTCAGTACAATGGGAAAGTCAGAGTCAACGTAGTTCGGATGGAAACTATGGGGGAAGGTTGCTCGCCAAGACAATCGCTGTCTTGTGCCTACATATCCTCAATCGGATGAGAGAGAGGAATCCGAGCTAATGTAGTTCGTGGGTACGACCACGAATGGGTAAGTGTTTTTTACGTGAGCGACGAGCTCTTTTCTGAAAATGAAATTTGAAACCCAACAATCCCAAAGGATAAAAATATTTGAATTTGTTTTGTGTTTTTTAGACAGAAGTGTTTTCTTTTTAAGTTAGTTCATAACTTGCATTGCCCCAAAGTCTAGGGCACAGGGACGAAGACTCAACAAATCGTCCCAAGATGGGACGCCCGCTAAGCACTCTAGAAAGATAAGAGGAAGCCCCTCATTTCTCATTCCCCACGCTTAAGGCTCGTGCGCAATACACTTTATCTTTATTAAGTGTTTTCAAGAAGTTTTGAGATGAGAAGAGAGAAGACCCAAAGGAAACTCTAAAGGGAAACTAAGAGTCCTAATGTTATCATGCATGGATGACCTATAGTTAGTGAGGCTTAGGAGGGACGACTACCTAAAACCTAATGCTAATCCTACTCCAAGCTTAATCAAAAATTAAGTTGGACTAGGTAGCTCTAAAGGGAGAGAATCCAAGACTTAAACAAGTCTTGAGATTCATGGGAGGAAGAGAGTGAAAGAGAAGAATGTGAAATAGAAGGATGAGATAAGAAACAAGATAGGGCAGCAAGCACATCATATCAAGTACATCCAACTCACATCAATAAACAAGTCTCAAAGATCATGCAAAACATCTCAAGTAAGCATACAAAAGTAATCATGAAAGAATGCAAGCATACTCATATGAAATGCACAATTAAGCACCAATGAACTTCATATCAAGATGAAATGAGAAAATTAAGATGAGGATGAAAGCAAGTCAGAACCAAGATCATAACATTATCAACAATTCTCATGTGCAAGACAAAATCGAGACATGAACATATATGCACCAAAGAAAATCCACAAAAGGAAATCAAAGTTCAAGCACATAAAGCATATCCAAACATGATCCACAAATTGCAAAATTGGTCACAAGGGACCTCAACCAGGGGTAAACATCATAGAAAACACTCATGCAAAGAATCACAAAGAAACTCAATCAATTAGGCATGGCAAAGCAATTAGGGTTAAGAGATGATCATGCATAATTCACTTAAGCACAAATTATCAAACACATATCAAATGACATTCAAAAATTGTGAAATTAAAACCCAAGTGACCTAAGTCAGAAGCTAGCAACATTCCAAAAGATCACATAAAAATTCCCAAGTTAAGTACCTCAAACAATGTTTCAAAGTTGCATAAGAACAAAGAAGAACAATGCACAAATAGAGGGACTAAAATGCAATATGAAAAGAGTTTTAAAATATGAGAAAAACATTTTTAAGGACCTCAAGCTGTCCTCTAAAATATGCAAAAAGAATGGGATGCAAACCATACACCAATGATGAGAACAAATATCAACAAGATCAAGTGTGCACAAGTGAAGAAATTCACAAAGAAATTAATCAAACAATTAATTCAGAGGCACAAAATAAGATAAAAATGGAAAATAAAATTTGACAAAAATTTTTAAAATCCTAAAGATGCTTCATAATTTTTTTGGTGATTTTTAGATGCATAAAACTAATTTTAAAAATCAAAAATGAAAATTAAATAAACAAATAAAATAAAAAGAAAATGAAATAAGTCAGGGGTGCATACAAAGCAATTTACACGTTGGAAAATATAATGGGCTCAAGGAGTGGGTGGAAAAAGCAAGTCCAGGTCAAATAGTCCACCAGCGAAATCAAACAAAAACCATAAGCTTCAGTCAACATGATTGACTCATACACACCCTTGGATCAATCTCACGCATGATATCAAGTCAGCAAACCACACAATATTCCAAATGAAGGGCTTAGATCACACGCATATAGTAATTAATGTACACACGCGCACACCAATATTATTCAGAAATTAAAATGGAAGCACGTGAAGGACACATGGCATCTTAATGCGTTGGCAATATCACATTCATCAGATCCATCCAACGTGTGAGAATCGCTCAACAAAACAAACAAGTAATCTTGATGTGTGGTCCAGATCTGTGGTACATGATAACTAGCATGGAGTAGCACACACGCACATTAAATAAAACAAGAGAAAATTAAATGAAGTGGCATGATCTGAACCATCAGATCTAAACCACCAACGGTCCAGATTACGTCTTCAACCTCCATCCCTCAGATCACCTGAAAAATAACAAAGTGCCGGAGCCCTAGCTCCGATCACCTTCTCCGGCGAGCATCAAACAAAATTCTCCAGAAATCACACACGACTACATCATTTTGTTCAGATTTTCACAAGGATTCAGAATATGCAATCCATTTCATCAAACAGTAAACACACAAGCCAAATCGAAGAAAAGAAGTTGGGATCTAAAAACTTCAGATCCAAAATACAGCCATAATACACGTTCAAATTCACAACAAATCATATCAGAATCATCAACAAGTCATGAGGAACAAAATGCACACCATAAAAACAGGTTATGAGATCATGAAATCCAACTCACCTGAAACTTGAAACTAGCAAAAATACTCCTAGAAACCTAGTGTAAGAGTGCAGATCTTCCTCTTTTGAGCTCTATTTGCAAAATAAATGCAAATAGAGGCTTGAATATGGCTGGATCTTGGATTTTGAAAGTGAGCACCTCAAATTTGTATATGGTGAAAACCTTGCTTAGAGCTTCAAATGATGGTTGATTCTTGTTCTATGGAGTGTGTAGATCAAGAATATGAAAAAAAATCATCAGAAACCCTTGAGAGGAGAGAGTTTCGAAGGAGAGAAAGTGTGAGTGAAAAATGGAATTCTGAGCAAATGAGGGTGTATGAGGGTGAAATGAACATGTGATCCTCTTTATATACACTTGGTTAGAGCTCTGACCATGATTAGGGTTTGGTTAATCCCTTGATTAAAGATATCCAAGGTGATTTGCAAAAATGCAAGTTGTGATGCACACACTAATCCACACGCGCCAAGGTCATGAAATAAGTATGATTCACTCACATTTCTTCTGTTGATCACCAATGAATTGAAATTGGGCCTTGTGGTGACTTGATTTATGAGATTTGATCCATCTTGCAAAAATGCATTTTGTGAAATAAGTGAGAAACATGGCACGTATCCACTTGATTCAAGGGTCAAAAATGGTCCTCATGGAGTGTACTTGAATATGGCAATGTGACTTGAAGCATTAGAGGTCATTACAAGTCATTTTGAATCAAAATGCAAAAGGTGGAAAAATGGATACATGAGAAAACCTTAAAAAGCACATTGCCTTCTTTTCATCATAACTTGAGAACCACAAATGGTATGGAGACAATCTAGTACTTTTTTGAAATGGGAGAGAAAGATCTTCAACTTTCATGTTTAAGGAAAATTCATTTGAAGCTTCTTTGATGATGAACAGTCAAGTTGAAGATGGTTTGAAAAGTTGCCAAAAATGGAAGTTTCACATTATAGGTCATTTTCCAAAAATAGTAACTTTTGTACAAACTCTTGATTCTTGAAGAATAATGTCATCCATGCTAATCCTTGACCAAATAAAGGTACATGGACTTGGGAAACATGACTTGAACCTTTGAAAACCCATGGTTGACTTTCCTTTTGAACTGTTGACTTTTGCTTACTTCACAAGTAACTGATCCAATGAACATCTTCCACAAAGAACCAATAGCCAAGATTCTATCCATGAACACTTGTGAGCATATGGAACCCATGAGAGCATGCTTGAATCCACAAAGTCTTCTCAAGAAGCTCTTTGAACCCAAGAACCCTAATTTAATCCCTTTGGTTAGGAGGGAAAGATTCACTTCAAATCCTTTGCCACTCTTGATCTTATGAAGATATGATGAACCCCACAAACCACCTTGAGGCTTGAGACTCCCTTGAGATGAACCAAGTACCTTGATCCCATGCTAAGAACATAATCTATGCACAAATGTTAATGCAAGAAATGCAAAGAAACATAAGCCAGTAAGCCTCAAAACAAAAGAGCAAATTTTGGGGTGTTACAACTGCCCCTATTCAATCAACTTGGTCCTGAAGGAATGATAGCAACGGCTGTCATGCGTTCAAAGGATTCACAGAGATTGAATACCAAAAGAAACCTGAAATTTGCAATCCTCAAAGGAGGGACGACTCCACTGGTGAACAAGCAATAAATGATGCATTGTCACAACACGGACGAGTGTTAGCTATGCTGGGGATAAACACGGACAGGTGCCGAAAGGATACACGGACGGGTGTAAAGAGGTTTAATACGGACGAGTATCAAAAAGGTACATGGACGGGTGTAAAGAGGTTCAATACGGACGGGTATCGAAAAGGTACACGGACGGGTGTAAAAAGGTTTCAATACGGATGGGTATTGAAAAGGTACACGGACGGGTGTAAGAAGGTTCAATACGGACGGGTATCGAAAAGATACACGGACGCGCGTAAGGAGATTAAATTTATTGGGGATTGGCCTTATCGGGGATTAATCTTGTTGGGGAATGGAAGGCAACACGGACGGGTGTCTAGAAAAATAGTATTGAGCAAAAGACACGAAAACACGAACGGGTGCCGAAGGAAACACGGACGAGTGTCATCAAAAGGTCAATACGGATGGGTATTGAAACAAAAAGGTTCAAACACGGACGGGTGCAGAAGGAAACACGAACGAGTGTCTGACGGTAAAAACCTTGAGGGGATAAACCAAAGGATCACCTGGACGAAGGGGTAAAAATGAAATCATGGATTAACGATCCTGGCAAACAACTCTGCAAGGGAATGTCAAATATTGCTTTGATGGCGAAACCCAACACTTGTGGAGTAAATTCGAATGATATTCTCCTGAAATCTGGTTTTCCTGACGAAGGAAAACTCAAACTTGGCTTATGCTTCGGATGCATATGTTTGAATTTTGCCGTAATGCTCCACGCGAAGTGGAAATGCTACGCATTTAGGATGATGCCATGCAAAAAAATGCCTATGCAATGCAAAAAGACCGTCCCAGCGAAATAAATGCTGAGAACAGAAACAGCTCCACAGAGGACGACAAACCACATTGTCATCAAACCAAAGAAAAAAAGTTGAGGAAAACTTCACCCTGCTAGGGAAGATCACAATCACCAATTCTACTAGAGATGGACGAAACTCCGAGAGAATACCCACTCAGTTAGGGGATATCAAGATCAACAACTCTGTCGGGGATGGACGAAACTCCGAGAGAATACCCACTCAACCGGGGAATATCAAGATCAACAACTCTGCTTGAGGATGGAAACCAAATACTGAAAATGGAAACTCCTCCGTTGGGGATCACCAAATACCTCAGAACTCGGATTTGACGCTTGCCAAAAACGATTGGACTCAAGACCTGCTGGGGATACCAATCACCACCAGACTCTACTTGGGGATACCCATCACCACCAGACTCTGCTTAGGGACATGAGAACCTTTATCCTGCTGAAGAGTACTGATCATCATCGGCACATCTGCTTGGAAAATAGTAGTTGTCAACATCCACTCTGCTAGGGGATAAACACATGTTTCCTGACTAGCTGAGGAAAAAAAACGACTGCCCCATATTCTGTGGGGAAACACCATCTTTGATCAAAGAAGACACTCCATCAGATTCTTGCAAGAGAGGTTGTACAAATAACAACTTCTGGCTACCTGCTGAGGAAAGATGAGCCAAATCACAACTCTGGCTGGGGGTAAACCTCTTATCTCTTGCTAAGGGGGACGATCCTCAACGACTTCGCTAAGGGAATTACTTCTTTATACTCTGCTGAGGATGACAATCCTCGATACTCTGACTGGGGAGAGCAGCAAACTGCTGAGGACGATCAGACTTCAAAGTTGGGGAGCAAAGCTCTACTGGGGAGGTACACCTGTCATCCTGCAAAACCAACAGAAAGGTCTACGTGCAGAATGATTACTTTGATTATCATCATAGTGACTGTCGCCTAAGCAATTGCCACTGTTTTCCAACTTGTTTCGCAGAGCTTAACATTTTAGCATGTAATGTTTATAAAAAATATCAGACATTTTCACAAACAAAACAGGTAAAACACAAAACAAAAGCTCTTTGACTGAAATGCAAACTTTATTGAATGTTGCTGGGATGGTTACCGATGCTACTTGTTGATTATTGCTCTGATGTTGTTTCCCTTTTCTCTTGTAAGATGATACAGCATTGGCCTCTCCTTTCTTCTTATAACCATCAAATGGCTTCTTTCTATGCCCGGAGGAGGATCCGTCACCTCTAGAAGCTTTTCCAGCCTTAATTCCAACCTCTACCTTCTGTCCGATCGCAATCACATCCGCAAACTTGCCTAGTGAACAAGGCAATAGCTTTTCATAATAGTGCTTAGGTAGTGTGTCCATAAACATATCCAACATCTCTTTCTCCAGCATTGGTGGCTGTACTCTAGCCGCCAATTCACGCCGCCTTTGTGCGTATTCTTTGAAACTTTCATCATTTTTCTGGGACATGCTCAACAGTTGAGTTCTATTGGGAGCCATGTCTGTGTTGTACTGGTAATGTTTGATAAAAGCTGCAGCTAGCTCTCTCCAAGTACGAACATCTCTACTTTCCAGTGCCATATACCATTCCAAAGACGCGCCGGACAGGCTGTCTTGGAAAAAGTGCATCATTAGCTTTTCGTCCTTGGCATGGGCAGCCATCTTTCTGGTGTACGCCTTTACATAAGTTCTCGGGCAGGTAGAACCATTATACTTCTCCAGTGTAAGAATCTGAATCTTGTGCGGAATGACAATATCAGGGACCAACCCTAGGTCGTCCAAATCTATTCCCAGATCATCCTGTTTCACAACCCCTTTCAATTGCGCTTTGATTAAGCGGATCCTCTCATCACTGACCACAGGAAGGCCAGCATCCAAGCTTCTGACTGATAAAACATCATCCTGTTGATCATCAAAACGATGGCCATGGATAGCTCGAATAGTGCCTCCTTCTCCAACCACTGAAGGGATCCCACCCTGTCCACCAGCACTAGGGATAGGAATGTTGATACCAGCACCACCTCCGCCCGGAGGAGCAACACGATTAAGAAGACCACCGTGTAAGATACCATTTTCATCAACCTGCGACACCAAAGGCTGAACTAGAGTTCTGAATTCATTCTGACTCTGCACCACACCTTGCATCATCTCCATGAATTGATAGATGCGAGTTTGCATAGCTGCCATGTCTGCCTGAACTTTGTCTATCACTCTGCTTTGATTAAGCCTGGTAGAATACCGATGAGTTGGTTGATCAATCCGGACTGAAAAAAGAGAGAGCATAATAAAACCAAAGAATCCAAGATAACCTGCAATGCAAAAATGAGATGATTATGCAAATGCAAATGCAAACATGTATGAACATTATCAAGGCGATCTATCCCTTGATTCCAGTTTTAACAACAGAAGAGAACTGAATTCCTGATCATTTAAAGAGAATAAGCATCTGTTACAACACAAGTCTGAATAAGCATAAACAAAGACCCCGACCAACAAGCCTGGTGGTGATCCTGGAAATACAAAGAAATCAGCAGCAAGGAAACTAAGACATATCATCAAGACTCAGCCGTGCTAGAATTCCACATTCGTCATTCTTCTTGCACCAATCCTGCACTTCCTTGAGAAGCTTCTTGGTATTAGGATGCTCTGGTCTCTGAATCAACTCTTGAATCAAAAGATCCCTCCTGTGCAAGATTCCTGTTAAATAACGACTATGCAATTACCAATCATCTTCTCCAGAAGCTCCACCTGAACTTGGACCTTCGCTTCTGGCTCTTTTCACTTCGGCTTGGATCTTCAGCTGTTCCATATCTGCCATGGTTTCCTTGAGCTTTTCCTCAATTGCTCTCTTCTCAAAAATCCCTGATAAAATCTCCTTATCCTTTTTCCGAAGCTTCGTCTTCAAACCTTCAATCTGCTCCAGATACTTGTCCTTTTTCAACCTGTTGGCAGTAATTGCTGTATTCCGACGGTCACGGAACCTGTGAATTCTTGACATAGCATAAGCCAACTCTTTCTTTTTGGACGAAAGGACCTTTCTAACACTTTTCAACGCTTGAGCCACTTTCTCTCTGGCTACGGCTTATTTAGACAATTCTTTCTCCTTCACAGCCAAACGTTCTGATTTCAACCTGGCTACATGGATAGCTTCGCCTTTTTCATGCTTCAACTGACCAACCTCTCTGCCTAGCTCACGATTTTCCTCTCGGAGTTTCTCCTTCTCAGCCCATAACTTATCATACTTCTCTACATCAACGGTCGTGGGAGTCTCGATCATCAAAGGATACAAAGGTGGTTCCACCGGGAAAGGAAGAAGCTCCCCTTCTGCTCTTTTCTTAATCCATTCTTCATAGGAAGGAAAAGCTCGATTATTACATTTCCCGAATGAAGTTTTTCGCTTCTTGGTCACCTGCTTCCAAGCATTCACAATCTTCCTTATCATCTTTTGATCCCCAGTACCATTGAAGAATAAGGACTCTCTGATATCTCGCTCTTCAGGTGGACCTCTCAAACGATAACCAAACTTCCTGATAACAAGGGAAGGATTATAGTTAATTCCACCTTTTCTCCCTATCAAGGGTACATTAGGGAATTCCCTGCACTTGCAAATAATCTCCATCCCTAGCAAGTCATGGTTGAACCAAACAATATTGTCAGCAGTCAAGCCCATTAACCTCTTTGACCACTTCAGAGAATCTCTCGTATCAACGAAAGCGCCAGCTTCGGGGAGATGACTCAGAAACCAAGTAGATAAGAGTGGTGCACAGCAACTCACAGTTTTTCCACGCCTATTTTCATTCTTGTAGTGGACTGAGTGATACACATCACCTAGCAAGGTAGGTATAGGATTCTTCGAAATAAAGATTCTGACAGAATGCATATCCACCAGATCAGGAACATTGGGAAACAGGACAATCCCATAGATGCACATAGCCAGAATAGCTTGGAAAGCAGTCCAATTCCTCTCCTTAACATGTATTGAAGCTTGATCAAACAAGAATTTCAATAAGAAACCGTTAGCTCATTGTTTCTCCACAATATTACTGCTCAGAACGGATTCACCAATATGAAGAGCAATGGCTATTTCTTTTATCCCGGGGCGTTCTTCAGAAAAGAATACTATGTCATGCCTGATGGGGATTCCCAAAATAAATGAGAATTCCTCCAACGTTGGAGCCAAGATGTAGTCTGGGAAAGTGAAGCAACGCAAAGACGGATCATAGAACTGAAGAAGTGTATGAATGACATCCTTCTCATACTTGGAGATATTGTATACAAACTTCAGAAGTCTCCCATACTCTCCACTGAACTCTGTACGAACTCCGGGACCAGCCATACTAATTAGCTTGTGAATCAACGTCAAGGTCGGGTCTGGGAACGAATAAGCAACAGTCTTCTTTCTCTGGACATCCATGTTAAGGAAACCTCAGAAAACCAGAATCAAGAGTAAGATGCAAGCCCTGAAAAATGTCAAACATGTTAGAATGCAAGAAAAATGATATGCACATGCAAGCCTGGGATCAAGGAATCACTGCTGGATGTGCTGTGCTGTTAACTGAACGAGAACTACAACCCAGAAAACCAGAATTCTAGAATACCGAACCACTGAGATAACCAGAAACCCAGATAATCAAACACTGATGAGAAATCCAGAAAACCGGGTAGGTTGAAGGTTTCGGTTTCCTGCAAGCCTGCAAACACCCATCCCATCTCACATGAGGGTTCTAGAAAGGCGAGGATCCTCAATATCACGGGCTCTCAGGTCGAGAAATGATGATACGTTCACCATTTCTGGTTTGGCATCATCATCAATCGAGGAGGCCTCAACTGATTCCCCTAAAAAATAAGGTTATCCTATGCGAGTCCCTCAGCATTGGGTCCTTGGATCAACACCCTAACATGCGCAAGACACACACGTCAGAATGCGTCCCAAGATAGCCTCGTCTGGTTGTGAATTTCGTGAACACACAAACGCACCAAGATGGCACGTAGGTCCCACTACTTTCCACTCTAGTCCTAGGGTGTACTCAAGCCTGGGTATTGGGCTTATCTCTCAGAACAACCCAACCTGCCAAACAGAAACCAGCCAGCACAACACAGCAATATCCAACATGACAGTAATAAAATGAAATGCAATGCAATAAAAGCTGTAAAACAGTAATATACAACATAATAAGCACAACAAAATAAATACCCAACGAAAAAACAAACAAGCGCTAAGATCGACTCGCTAAAGGGGATGGACCAGCAAGAGGTCAACCATAGTCCCCAGCAAAGTCGCCAGCTGTTGCTCCCGAAAGATTCGTATCCAATGGTACAAACGCAAGAGTGGCACAGAAAACACAGAGTCACCAGCAATGTGTATTTATCCCGAGAGAGGGAAAGGAAAAACTGCATAAACCTGAAGAGAAAGGGGGAAAGACATGGTCATCGCAACCATAGTCCGGGTTCGGGAGTCAGTTATGCGAGGGGAAGGTGTTAGCACCCCACGCATCCATCGTACTCGATGGGATCCACGCTTGTTGTCTAAACGGAGGGTGAGTTGTCCTACTATCTATGGCTGAACAAAAGAAAACGGGGATGGGGGTGACTAAGACGGACTCGATAGGACATATTCGATGCCCTAGGCCTACGTACTCCCTCAGTGCAATGGGAAAGTCAGAGTCAATGTAGTTCGGACGGGAACTATAGGGGAAGGTTGCTCGCCAAGACAATCGCTGTCTTGTGCCTACATATCCTCAATCGGACGAGAGAGAGGAATCAGAGCTAATGTAGTTCGTGGGTACGACCACGAATGGGTAAGTGTTTTTTACGTGAGTGATGAGCTCTTTTCTGAAAATGAAATTTGAAACCCAACAATCCCGAAGGATAAAAATATTTGAATTTGTATTGTGTTTTTTAGACAGAAGTGTTTTCTTTTTAAGTTAGTTCATAACTTGCATTGCACCAAAGTCTAGGGCACAAGGACGAATACTCAACGAATCGTCCCAAGACGGGATTTCCGCTAAGCACTCTAGAAAGATGAGAGGAAGCCCCTCATTTCTCATTCCCCACGCTTAAGGCTCGTGCGCAATACACTTTATCTTTATTAAGTGTTTTCAAGAAGTTTTGAGATGAGAAGAGAGAAGACCCAAAGGAAACTCTAAAGGGAAACTAAGAGTCCTTATGTTATCATGCATGGATGACCTATGGTTAGTGAGGCTTAGGAGGGACGACTACCTAAAACCTAATGCTAATCCTACTCCAAGCTTAATAAAAAATTAAGTTGGACTAGGTTGCTCTAAAGGGAGAGAATCCAAGACTTAAACAAGTCTTGAGATTCATGGGAGGAAGAGAGTGAAAGAGAAGAATGAGAAAGAGAAGGATGAGATAAGAAAAAAGATAGGGCAGCAAGCACGTCATATCAAGTACATCCAACTCACATCAATAAACAAGTCTCAAAGATCATGCAAAACATATCAAGTAAGCATGCAAAAGTAATCATGAAAGAATGCAAGCATACTCATATGAAATGCACAATTAAGCACCAATGAACTTCATATCAAGATGAAATGAGAAAAATAAGATGAGGATGAAAGCAAGTCAGAACCAAGATCATAACATTATCAATAATTCTCATGTGCAAGAGAAAATCAAGACATGAACATATATGCACCAAAGAAAATCCACAAAAGGAAATCAAAGTTCAAGCACATAAAGCATATCCAAACATGATCCACAAATTGAAAAATTTGGTCACAAGGGACCTTAACCAGGGGTAAACATCATAGCAAACACTCATGCAAAGAATCACAAAGAAACTCAATCAATTAGGCATGGCAAAGCAATTAGGGTTAAGAGATGTCAAGAGATGATCATGCATAATTCACGTAAGCACAAATTATCAAACACATATCAAATAACATTCAAAAATTGTGAAATTAAAACCCAAGTGACCTAAGTCAGAAGCTAGCAACATGCCACAAGATCACACAAAAATTCACAAGTTAAGTACCTCAAACAATGTTTCAAAGTTACATAAGAACAAAGAAGAACAATGCACAAATAGAGGGACTAAAATGCAATATGCAAAGAGTTTAAAAATATGAGAAAATTTTTTTTAAGGACCTCAAGATGTCCTCTGAAATATACAAAAGGAATGGGATGCAACCAATACACCAATGTTGATAAGAAAAATCAACAAGATCAAGTGTGCACAAGTGAAGAAATTCACAAAGAAATTAATCAAACAATTAATTTAAAGGCACAAAATATAATAAAAATGGAAAATTAAATTTGACAAAACTTTATAAAATCCGAAAGATGCTTCATGATTTTTTTGGTAATTTTTAGATGCATAAAACTAATTTTAAAAATCAAAAATGAAAATGAAACAAACAAATAAAATTAAAAGAAAATGAAACAAGCCAGGGGTGCATACACAACAATTTACACGTTGGAAAATAAAATGGGCTCAAGGAGGGGGTGGAAAAAGCAAGTCCAGGTCAAATAGTCCACCAGCGAAATCAAACAAAAACCATAAGCTTCAGTCAACATGATTGACTCATACACACCCTTGGATCAATCTCACACATGATATCAAGTCAACAAACCACACAGTATTCCAAATGAAGGGCTTAGATCACACGCATATAGTAATTAATGTACACACGCGCACACCAATATTATTCAGAAATTAAAATGGAAGCAAGTGAAGGGCACATGGCATCTTAATGCGCTGGCAATATCACATTCATCAGATCCATCCACCGTGTGAGAATCGCTCAACAAAACAAGCAAGTAATCATGATGTGTGGTCCAGATCTGTGGTACATGATAACTAGCATGGAGTAGCACACACGTACATTAAATAAAATAAGAGAAAATTAAAAGAAGTGGCATGACCTGAACCATCAGATCTGAACCACCAATGGTCCAGATTACGTCTTCAACCTCCATCCCTCAGATCACCTGAAAAATAACCAGGTGCCGGAGCCCTAGCTCTGGTCACCTTCTCCGGCGAGCATCAAACCAAAATTCTCCAAAAATCACACACGAGTACATCATTTTGTTCAGATTTTCACAAGGATTCAGAATATGCAATCCATTTCATCAAACAGTAAACACACAAGCCAAATCGAAGAAAAGAAGTTTGGATCTAAAAACTTCAGATCCAAAATACAACCATAATACACGTTCAAATTCACAACAAATCGTATTAGAATCATCAAAAAGTCATGAGGAAGAAAATGCACACCATAAAAACAGGTTATGAGATCATGAAATCCAACTCACCTGAAACTTGAAACTAGCAAAAATACTCCTAGAAACCCAGTGTAAGAGTGCAGATCTTCCTCTTTTGAGCTCTATTTGCAAAATAAATGTAAATAGAGGCTTGAATCTGGCTGGATCTTGGATTTTGAAAGTGAGCACCTCAAATTCGTATATGGTGAAAACCTTGCTTAGAGCTTCAAATGATGGTTGATTATTGTTCCATGGAGTGTGTAGATCAAGAATATGAAAAAAAATCTTCAGAAACCCTTGAGAGGAGAGAGTTTCGAAGGGGAGAAAGTGTGAGTGAAAAATGAAATTCAGAGCAAATGAGGGTGCATGAGGGTGAAATGAACGTGTGATCATCATTATATACACTTGGTTAGAGCTCTGAGCATGATTAGGGTTTGGTTAATCCCTTGATTAAAGATATCCTAGGTTATTTGCAAAAATGCAAGTTTTGATGCACACACTAATCCACACGCGCCAAGGTCATGAAATAAGTATGATTCACTCACATTTCTTCTGCTGATCACCAATGAATTGAAATTGGGCCTTGTGGTGACTTGATTTATGGGATTTGATCCATCTTGCGAAAATGCCTTTTGTGAAATAAGTGAGAAACATGGCACGTATCCACTTGATTCAAGGGTCAAAAATGGTCCTCATGGAGTGTACTTGAATATGGCAATGTGACTTGAAGCATTAGAGGTCATTACAAGTCATTTTGAATCAAAATGCAAAAGGTGGAAAAATGGATACATGAGAAAACCTTAAAAAGCACCTTGCCTTCTTTTGATCATAACTTGAGAACCACAAATGGTATGGAGACAATCTAGTACTTTTTGGAAATGGGAGAGAAAGATCTTCAACTTTCATGTTTGAGGAAAATTCATTTGAAGCTTCTTTGATGCTGAAAAGTCAAGTTAAAGATGGTTTGAAAAGTTGCCAAAAATGGAAGTTTCACATTATAGGTCATTTTCCAAAAATAGTAACTTTTGCACAAACTCTTGATTCTTGAAGAATAATGTCATCCATGCTAATCCTTGACCAAATAAAGGTACATGGACTTAGGAAACATGACTTGAACCTTTGAAAACCCATGGTTGACTTTCCTTTTGAACTATTGACTTTTGCTTACTTCACAAGTAACTGATCCAATGAACATCTTCCACAAAGAACCAATAGCCAAGATTCTATCCATGAACACTTGTGAGCATATGGAACCCATGAGAGCATACTTGAATCCACAAAGTCTTCTCAAGGAGCTCTTTGAACCCAAGAACCCTAATTTGGTCCCTCTGGTTAAGAGGGAAAGATTCACTTCAAATCCTTTGCCACTCTTGATCTTATGAAGATATGATGAACCCCACAAACCACCTTGAGGCTTGAGACTCTCTTGAGATGAACCAAGTACCTTGATCCCATGCTAAGAACCAAAGCTATGCACAAATGTTAATGCAAGAAATGCAAAGAAACATAAGCCAGTAAGCCTCAAAACAAAAGAGCAAATTTTGGGGTGTTACACCATGCTTGGGAGGGTCACAAACTCGCTTTTGCCCCAGATTACAAGATTGATCTGAAGAAATCTTCCCGAGAGGATTTTATAGAATATTTGGCATCTTCAAACTCCCGGACACTCACTAAGTTTTGAACATTAGTTGCAACGTCTGCGAAGCAACTCCACTGGGGAATTTTGGAACCGTTATCGACACAAAAAAGCCTGTAGCTGTTGGAAGTACTGAATGAGAGAATCGACTTAATAAGATACAACGATACCCAGTTGAAGTTAATTTGTTGGTATCGGATCTTCGTGAACGACCGTCAGCTGAACGATGGACTCAATCAGTAAACGTTGTCACAAAAGGATGACATGTGAACCCTTTCCTGAACATGATTGCCCCGACATTCTGCATGGGGACAAGTGATTACTTGTCTGGAAGAAACGATCCATGATCTCGAAAAGACTTCAATCTTTTTTTTGAGCCTAGTATAAGGCTGCTACCTGCAAGCAGAGGATATGCACGTATGCTCCATGCTGGATATAACTTCTGTAAATGAGAAAATCTAAACCTGAACCACCACTCGTTGGGGGATAGCACCTAACCCTGCTTAGTGCTGAAGATGACTTCATGTTAGGCTTCTAAATGTAAACCTGCAACAAGGGAAATGCACACATATGTCCCGTAGACTGCTTGGTTTGAATCCACCGTTCGGAGTTAATCAACATTCAAAGCAATTTTAAATGTTTTTCTTGTGCATGTTATTGTAAAGCCTCAATGTTTTCAACAATGCAATGTTTTTTATCAAAAATTCGGACGTTTTTGCAAACAAAACAGTAAAATGAAAACAAATAAGAAGCTTTTTGACTGAATAACCAACTTTATTGATTGAAACGCCCAGAATAGGCAAGTACATCAGGAAGCAATCCCTGGAAAGAGGTGATTGCTGAAAATTGAGAAAAGAAACTATCCTAATGGCAATGTGAAAACGACATTTCACTGAGTTTCAATTCTGCTATGACCAGTATGTCTTCAAGACTTTTCGATTATCTTCGCTTTCTGAAGAGAATGCTCGGACTGATTCCTGCCCTTTAGAGATTGCCCATTTGAGTGAAACGATGAGGCAGTACAGATGACTCAGATCGCAGTCTTTGCTTAATCCCTCTTTTGAGTGGACCGCCCTTTTCGGGTTTTTAATCCACCGGGATACCCTTTCTTGCCTGAGTTGTCCTTGCAGATTTTTAACTCACCGGGTGTACAATTTTTTATTTTATGTCCCTAATTTTTTCCCGAACCTTTTTATTCTATTTTTATGGTTCGCCGGGATGCCCTTTTTGCCTGGACTTTTCTTTTTTCTGTCCAGCGGGTCTCTTTATGCGAAGTATTTTTTTACTGCGTCTGAGTTGACAGGGGATGGAAAATCTTCACCATCCATGGTTGCAAGCATTAAGGCTCCACCAGAGAAAACCTTTTTACCCACGAATGGACCTTCATAGTTCGGTGTCCAATTTCCCCTATGATCTGTGTTTGGAGGATGGATCTTTTTAAGCACCAATTCACCAAGTTGATACTCCCGAGGTCGCACTTTCTGATCAAATGCTCGCTTCATCCTTCTCTTGTACAATTGACCATGGCAAATAGCTGCTAGTCTCTTTTCCTCAACTAAGTCCAGCTCATTGAATCGGGTGCGAACCCATTCTGCCTCATCCAGTTTGACATCCATCATAACTCTCAGCGAGGGAATCTCAACTTCAACTGGTAGGACTGCGTCCATACCATACACGAGTGAGAACGGTGTTGCCCCAGTAGATGTCCATACCGATGATCGGTACCCATGCAAGGCAAACGGTAACATCTCATGCCAATCTTTGTAGGTCACCACCATCTTTTGTACAATCTTCTTGATATTCTTGTTGGTCGCTTCAACAGCGCCATTCATCTTTGGACGGTACGGTGAAGAATTGTAATGCTCAATTTTGAAGTCCCGACATAATTCTGCCATCATTTTGTTGTTGAGATTAGAACCATTGTCAGTGATGATTCTTTCGGGCACTCCATAGCGACAGATGATATCTCTCTTCAGAAATCTGGCTACCACCTGCTTGGTGACATTAGCATAAGACGCTGCTTCCACCCATTTCGTAAAGTAATCAATAGCGACCAAGATGAAGCGATGGCCATTGGAAGCAGTTGGCTCGATCTTTCCAATCATGTCAATGCCCCACATTGCAAAGGGCCAAGGAGAAGACATGATATTCAACGGAATCGGAGGTACATGCACTTTATCCGCATAAATCTGACATTTGTGGCATTTACGGGCGTATGAACAATAATTTCATCCATAGTCAACCAATAATACCCCGACCTCAACAGCTTCTTTGCCATGGCGTGTCCTCCGGCATGGGTACCGAAAGAGCCTTCGTGCACTTCTTGCATCAACATGTTTGCTTCGTGTATATCCACGCATCTGAGCAAAACCATGTCAAAGTTCTGTTTGTACAGCACGTCATTTTGGTTCAAGAAGAAGCTACCAGACAATCTCCTCAAAGTCTTATTATCTTTGGTAGATGCCCCAGGCGGGTACTCTTGACTCTTCAAGAAGCATTTGATATCATGAAACCACGCCTTATCATCAGACACTGCGTCAACAGCAAACACGTGTGCAGGCCTGTCAAGACGAGACACATTAATCTTGGGTACATGGTTCCACCTTTGCACTTTGATCATAGAAGACAATGTGGCCAAGGCATCAGCAAACTTATTCTTGTCTCGAGGAATATGGTACAACTTCACTATTGTAAAGAAAGTCAACAACCTCCTCGCATAGTCTCTGTATGGACCCAAGTTTGGTTGATGAGTGTGCCAATCTCCATTAATCTGATTGATGACCAAAGCTGAATCACCGAAGATATCGAGGGTCTTAATTCGCAAATTAGTCGCCTCCTCTATCCCCATTACGCAAGCTTCATATTCTGCTTCATTGTTGGTGCATCCGAAAGTTACTCGGGAAGTGAAAGGCATATGAACACCTTCTGGCGTGATAATAACTGCTCCAACTCCGCATCCATTCATGTTGACGGCCCCATCAAACATCAAACTCCATTTGGATTTAGGGTCTGGCCCCTCCTCCGGTAGTGGTTCCTCGCAGTCTTTAACTTTGAGAAACATGATGTCCTCATCAGGGAAATCAAATCTCATGGGTTGGTAATCATCAATTGGTTGCTGCGCAAGATAGTCTGACAGGATACTTCCTTTGATGGCTTTCAGAGAAGTATACTGGATATCATATTCAGTCAGCACCATCTGCCAAAGTGCAACTCGTCCGGTCAATGCTGGTTTCTCAAATATGTACTTGACAGGGTCCATCTTTGAAATTAACAAGGTTGTATGAGTGAGCATATATTGCCTCAATCGCTTAGCAGCCCATGCAAGTGCACAACATGTCCTTTCAAGCATTGAGTATCGGGATTCACAATCATTGAATTTTTTTCTCAAGTAATAGATGGCGTGCTCCTTCTTACCTGTCTCGTCATGTTGACCGAGAACACAACCTATGGATCTTTCAAGCACAGTCAAATACATGATCAATGGTCTCCCTGGAACTGGAAGCATGAGAATTGGAGGTTCCCGCAAATATTCCTTTATTTTCTCGAAAGCCCTTTGGCAATCGTCATTCCACCTGACCGTTTGTTCTTTTCTTAACAGCTTAAATATTGGTTCACAAGTGGCTGTGAGGTGAGATATGAACCGTGCAATGTAGTTCAATCTACCTAGGAAACCACGTACTTCTTTTTTTATTCTTGGTACAGGCATTTCTTGTATCGCTTTTATTTTGGCAGGATCAACCTCAATTCCTTTTTCGATTATGATGAAACCCAGCAATTTACCGGACCGTACTCTGAAAGTGCACTTGTTCGGATTCAACCTGAGTCGAAGCTTTCTCGATCTTTCAAACAGTTTCTTTAAGTTGACCAGATGCTCCTCTTTTGTTCGAGACTTGGCAATCATATCATCTACATAACACTCGATCTTCTTATGAATCAAATCATGGAATAGTGTTACCATAGCTCGCTGATACATTGCCCCAACATTCTTCAACCCAAAAGGCATCACTTTGTAACAGAAGGTACCCCACAGGGTAATGAACGTTGTATTTTCCATGTCTTCCGGTGCCATCCTGATTTGGTTGTATCCGGAGAAGCCATCCATGAAAGAGAATACTGAGAACTGAGCGGTGATGTCAACTAGTACATCAATATGAGGTAAAGGAAAGTCATCTTTCGGACTTGCTCTGTTTAAATCCCGGTAATCAACGCACATTCTGACCTTACCATCCTTCTTCGGCACAGGAACGATATTTGCAACCCACGGTGGGTACTTGGTGACGGCCAGAAATCCCGCATCTAACTGTTTTTGTACCTCCTCTTTAATTTTGAGAGCCATTTCTAGTTTAGTTCTCCAGAGCTTTTGTTTGACAGGAGGATAACCCTCTTTCAACGGCAACCTGTGCACAACAATGTCTGTATCTAACCCTGACATATCTTGATACGACCAGGCAAAGATGTCAACATATTCCCGCAGCATACTGATCAGCTCTTTCTTCACCTCGGTGTAGCACCCCAAAATTTGCCCTACCCTTTTCTGGCTTTTGCTTCACGCTCATCTGCATTTTTAGGTCATAACTCATAATCATATCATTGCATTGGTTTTCTGGGACATGGGATCAAGGTATTCTCGTGTGGTTTGAGCTTTCCGTATTCAGAAGATTATCAGTGTACATCTGGGTGATTTAGGTTTATTCATGGTTGAGCTTGTGGACTGTTTATCGGTTGAGATTCTGCAGTGGATCATGTGAGTGGCCAGATTGTTCAGTGGTAGTTGTGACCATTTTATCAGAGGCTTGTGAATAGTTTGTGATTGGTTTTGAATTCTTTGGGTTATCCATTTTCTATCCATCATGACCATTTTCAACCATTTTAACCAAGTTTCTTTCCACATTCATTTTTTATCTTCTCTATTATCCATATTTTTCACTATATTCAAATCCATTTTTTCCATAATCTTTTCTTTATCCATTTCAATCCATTTTTATAAATATACATCTATCATTTTTCGATTATCCATATTCACTTTATCTTTTTATATTAAATCCATTTCAATCCAATTTTATAAATAATCCATAAACCAATTATCCCTATCCAATTTCACCCATTTGTTTAAAACCTTTTTTCAACCTATATCCATTCTTGTCATCCACTTTTAAATCCATTCTAATCCAAATTATTAAACCACTTTTGTTTGGTCCATATCCATTTCATTTTAATATCCATTTACTAAACCATTTATCCATTTCTAACCAAATATTCCTTTTTCTTTTTTATCCAATTTAAACCAAATACCCATTTTCTTAAACCAATTCCAATTATCCAAATATATCCATTACCCAATTCTCTTTGCAAATCCAATATTCCTTTAGACTTCAATTTGTCCACTCAAAACCATTTTAGATCCACTTTAAGTCCACATCCAAAATCCAAATTAACCATGTCCAATTCAAATTATCATATAACCATTTCCATTCATTTTTTTTTAACCATTTCTCCACAAAATTAAATTGAGGTTGGAAAACAAGTGCATATGAGTTACATCATTGGTATGAAAAGCAAACGAGGCATTAAATATTGTGTTGGAGCCAATTGAAGATGTTGATTTTGGAGTTGCTCAAGATCCAATTAATGATGCACCGTCCGTATCAACTTTGTTGTAACGCAAGGCAGTGAAAAGCTGATGCTGGCAGAAAAAACATGGCGTAGGAAATGAAGTCATAGTGGTTACCAAAAGCTTATAAAACCATCAAATGTTCACAACTGAATTTCTCTTAGCAAAAACAATCCAAGAACAACTCATTGTACAACAAATTCTCGCATCAGAAAATAAAAAAAAAGGAAGAAAAACGTATCAGGTGGAAAACTACGAAGAGAAAACCAAATTCAAGTTTCACCTTATTTACACGAGCGAACCAAGTGCACAACAGATTTTTTCCGTGACAATATTTCCCCAGAATTCATAAACCACTCACGTGCAAATCTCTAACTAACTTTTTCTTCTCGATTCTTCTTTTCCCCTCTATTTAAGACTTCCATCTTCGTCAATCTCCACTCTCTCACCATTTTTCTTTCTTCCACGCTTCACACCTCGTTCTCTCTTCATCTTCACCAACTCCGAAATTCTCTTCATCTTCATCAACCAATTTCCATCTCTGGAAAAACCACACGAACCATAACCTCATTCAATTTCCTCAAATTCAGAACCTGCAATCAAGAACATCACAATGATTTCATAACAACTGCATCACTGCAAGTTTCAGCACGCATACGCAAATGCTCGCGCACGAACCAGATCGAAGAAGGAGAGTATTGAACAAGAAGCAGAAAGAGAAGTGAATCGAGAAGGAGAAATTTCGAGAACGAGAAGTTTACGCATACCTGAACTTGCGGATTGAAGCGCCATCGGAGCGACTCCGATAGGTACGTACGTCGATCTCGTTCCAAACTCTGATGTGTGATAGCATGTTCATGTGTTTGCTGTTGTCAATTTGCGATTCGTGCTTGTATTTGTTGATCTGAACTCGTGTTTGTTGGTTCGGCCTTGTATTCGCTTCATTTGTTCATGTTCTAGTTTGTAGTCGTCGGCTCTTTACTTTCCGAGTTGATTTTGTGTGCGAGACGGTTTCCTGAGCGAGAGAGACGTCTTCACTGAGTCGAGACGTTGTGGTGAGAGCGTTAGAGTCTCCGCCGTCTCCGGCTTGATGCCACGGCGTGGCGGAGTATTGTGTCTCTAGAAATTTCCTTTGGATGAAGAGGAAGTCGTGAACGGCGTGTTGTTTTCGGTTCTGGCATGGTGTCGTGGTTGCGACGGCGTAGCAGCGAAGAGGACGGAGAAGAAGATGACGATTCTGAACGGAGAGAGCGTGAGGTTGAGTTGGACATGGAAAGGATGTTTAGCGGTGGTTTTGTGTGACGGCGGTGAGAGTTGAGAAGGTGTGTCGGTAGAGAGGCGATGAAGCATAGAGAGATAGAAGGACGGGGATGGTGATCGTGAGAACGGCGCGATGTGATGGAAACGCGGACAGATCATAGTGAACGGCGGCCGGCGGCTAAGGTTGATGAAGAAGAGTATGCGAAGCAGGGGAGCGGCTGGTGTGGTTGAACATTTGAGTTTTTCTGAGAATCTCACATTCTCTTTTAGGTTAGTTTAGGTCAATAAAGGCGGACCGGGCTTGTTTAAGCCCATTTCTTTTTTTTTATGTTTTTCGCACCCCCCCCCCCCTCCTTGGATGTGAACAGAAAGCCATTGGGCCTTAACCTCAGGTCCATGCGCCTAATTCCACACACCTGACTGATGCTACACCCCTCTTTTAGTGTTTTTTTTAATTCTAATTGATAATTAGATTAGTTAATGATTTTGGAATTTAGTTTTAACTTTTTATTTAGAATTTAATTTTTGAATTGAATTTTGATTAAATTTGATTTAGGATTAGTTTCTTCCTAAAATTTAATTTTGATTTAATAAGATTTAGTTCATGATTAGAATTAGATTTTTGATTTAGATTTTAATTCTAGTTTTAATAAACCTTTAATAATAGATTTTAGAATTAATGTTCTTTTAATTAGACTAATATTAGAATTAGTTTTTCTAGAAATTAATTCGGATTTAATTTTAGGATTAATATTAGTTTTAATACTAGAATTAATTTTAGGACTAATTGTTTTTAGAATTAGTTTAGATTTAACTTGAACTAATTTTAGGATTTATTTTTAGAATTTTAGATTAACTCATCTTGTTAGATTTTAATCTTTTTTCTTTTATTATCATTTTAATTCTAGCTTGGTTATTTTTGACCATGATTTTGATTGCCTATTCTTGATTAATTGTTGATTAATTTCTGTTTAGTTCCTGATTAAATGCTTCTTTGCTTGCTTAATTTTCTTCATCCCTCTTTAAGATCAACTTAACTTCCATCTTGGAAGTAAGTTGCTTCTTATGTTCTTCTCCTCCTTCTAGGATAGAGTTCTTAAACCTCACAAACCTTTAGGATCACTCCCTTAGCTAATCAATTAGGATTGAGTCTTAGTTCACATAGATTTTTACCTTTGATCCGCTCTTGAGTCTTTCATCTTCTCATCTCAAAAGAAAATGCAAAATATCTAATAAAGGTAGGCATTTATTGCATTTAGGCCTTTCATATAAAGAAAAGATTATAAAGGGGTCTTCTCTTGTAATCTTAAAATGTGTAGCATATAGCCCATCTTGGGTCAATGTGTTAAACATTTGATCTTGTATGAGGGACTTAAATGCAATACTTGTTGAAGGTACAAATAAAGAAAAACACTTCTTCATTACATAATCAACAAAAAACACTTAATAAACACAAGTATGCTAGTGTGTTTGAACCTTGACAATTGGAACTAAGTGTGGGGGTCTTCTTCACCCTTAGTGTGCTTTCTTACTCATTCCATCTTGGAATGTGAGAATGTACACATCCCAATGACTAAGATTCAGATACACTATCATACGCAAACAAAATAACAAAACTTCTTAAAAGACAAAAACAAACAATAACGGATTTCCTTCGGGAATTCTTTCCTCATCTCCTTCAATCATTCCTTAAGGATGAGTCATTTCCGTTCTACCGCAAACAGGTAACGCTTAAGTCTCCATACAGCAAGCCGCAACACCTAAACTGCTAGAACGCGAACGTTGACGTATTCCACTAAAAAACACAAACGATTCATCCCTAGTTAGGGGAACTACGTCGCTCTGATTCTCATGCTCTCGATGAGATACGTAGGCAGTGGGGTAGGGCCCATGCAAGCACTTCTTTTTATTTTCCCTACATTTGTTTCTCTTTCTTTTCCATTCCTTTTCCAGTATCCCTTCCTTACACCCTTTGATCGAGACAAGCAAGCGTGGATCCCATCGGGTACGATGGACGCGTGGGGGTGCTAATACCTTCCTCACGCGTAACCGACTCCCGAACCCATTTCTCTTGGTCGCAAGACCATGCTCTTTCCTTCCTTCAGGTTTACGCAGTGTTTCCTTTCCCTCTCTTGGGATAAATACACATTGCTGGCGACTCTGTTTCGGTGCCACTTTCGCGTTTGTACTAGGATGAAAATCCCGGGAGCGACACTCGGCCCGCAGGTTGGCTCCAATCTTAATCTCTTTCTTGGGGTCCTCGGAACCAATGTTGATAACCTCAATTATCTCTTGGTGAGGTTGAATGACCCTCTCTTCCTGCTTCACCAATCTGGCCAATTCCTCGGGAACTTCACAGTCTTCTTCATCCCCCTCTTCGGCTTGATAGATTGGATTATCAAAGTCGTACTTGGCCATAGCAGAATTGTTATCAATGAAATCCGGGTGATTAAGTCTGCATGATTGGGGTCATGCTTTATTTTAGAATGAGATTTTTTTGAAAAAAGAAACAACAAAAATAAAACATTGCCATTTTATTGTTTTTTTTTTTGCAAAAATAAAAATGAAAGACAAGAAACACAAAGTTTGAATGCAAAATGTCCTTTATTAATGATAAAAACCTTGCAAATGCAATTATGAGGCCCTACAAATGGATCTACATGCCTAGGGCAGAGCGCGAGATTTTAACATGCAATAGAGAAAAACAAAGAAAATTACTCTATTTGAAGAGTAACTTGAACAATTTCTTCAACAGACCAATTGCAAAGCTCTTGACTCGGTACACACGGGCACACCCAGTTATCGAGGTCACAATCACTGTCGACACCATCTTCACTAGCAGCGTACGTCTGATTTGGATTAATGATTCCCCCGCTGTAGAAAGTAATCGGCCCCTTGCGCTCTGCTGCAGCAGCTTGATACGGATTATAGCCTATACCAAACTTGTCTTCCTTTGCAGAGACTTCAATCAATTTGCCCCAGCCTTGGGCATTACCTGCTCTGACTACTTCCACTGCCTGTCTGTAAGAAGCAATAGAGGTACCCACCTGTCTTTCGCTCTGAGAGGATACTGCCTACGAAGATGACTCACCAATATTGACTGCCTCAAATGCTTGACTCAGCATCTCATGGATCTCTCCATCCATTTCCACGTACTTAAAGGTAGACAACTGACTGACGAAGATGTCTTCTTCTCCACACACAGTCACCACTTGACCGTCAACCACATACTTCAACTTCTGGTGTAGCGTAGATGTCACTGCCCCAGCTGCATGAATCCACGGTCTGCCTAACAAGCAGCTATATGCGGTTTGAATGTTTATCACGTAGAACACGCACTTGAACACCTGAGGACCAGTCTTTACTGGGAGCTCTACCTCTCCGAACACATAGTGTTTCGAACCATCGAAAGCCCTCACTACCAAATCACTTGGTCTTATAATAATCCCGTCAGCGTCTAACTTCATTAAGGCCTTCTTTGGTAACACGTTCAGGGAAGACCCCGTGTCCACCAACACATGAGATAATACTGCCCCTTTACACTCCAAGGTAATGTGTAATGCCCTGCTTTGATTGCGACCCTCAGTAGTCAAATCAAAGTCTGTAAAACCTAGCCCATGGCTAGCATTGACATTAGAAACAACCGACTCCAATTGATTCACAGTAATTTCTTGAGGTACATAGGCCATATTCAAAACCTTCAGAAGTGCCTCTCTATGAGCTGCAGAACACATAAGCAACGACAAGATAGAAATTTTAGATGGCGTTTGATTCAACTGATCAACCACTTTATAATCACTCTTTTTGATAAGTCTCATGAACTCTTCAACCTCTTTCTCAAAAGTACCTTTCTGCCCAGATTCAGGAATAACAACCTCCTCTGTAGCCACCTGTTTACCCTTGGCTTTGGCTGCCGCCTCAGTTTCAGCATTAGTTGTCAAAGTCTGTGGAGCAAACAAGCGTCCACTTCTGGTGAAGCAACCAAGACCACCAACATTATCAATACTGGAACTACCCCCAGCTGGAGCTTCCACTTCTTGCTTTTTTCCTTGGTAGTAAACGTCTGCACCGTAGTGCCATGGGATAGCCCGCTCACTAGTATAAGGAATTGGTCCTGGTACCGTAATAGTAACAAGACTCACCATATCAGGCACCATAATGGCTGCAGGCGATGGCACTTGAATTTCAGCTGGCGTAAAATAAATGGTAATAGTTGACACATCATCGTCCTTTCTGTCCCTTTGATCAAACTGTAGACATCCTTCGTCCATCAAACTTTGGATACTGGCCCGCAGTTTATCACAACCATTACTCTGATTCTTACAATCAACACAATCTTCTTCACATCCAGGGAACACTTGCCCCTTCAACAACCGAGCCTTCACAATACTCAGCAGAGTCCTCACCCTGTTCACATCAGTTACCAAATTCAAAACTTTCCCATCTTTAATGGCATTGACTTTTGGCACATTATGATTTGGCATAGGATTCTGAATCAAATTCGGTGGAGGTGAGAAATTAATTGCTTTGGCATCAATCAAATCCTGTACTTTATGCTGAAATGCCCGACACTTTTCTATAGTATGACCTGGAGCCCTAGAATGAAACTCACAGCGAACATTGGCATCATAACCTTTTGGTAATACAACAGGAACCAGACCCATCGTACGAAGCTCCACCAGGTTAAGCTTCAACAATTGGGGTAGCAAAGCTGCGTAAGTCAAAGGCAGAGGGTCCATACGCCTGTCAGCTTGTCTCTGCTGATATGCTCTCTATGGCTGTTGATTATTCTGTGCCTGAACATTCTGTTGTTGCGGCTGTGATTGTACTTGTGGACTAGGAATGGTCACGGCAGTAACTTGATTATAGGAATCTTGATAGCCTCCTCCTCTTCCTCTATTCTTATAAACTGCACTGGCTTCACCATCTCTCTTTCTGGTAGCTCCAGCGAATGGTTTCCTCACCCCTGAAGAACTAGCACCACTGACATCCTGTATTTTTCTGAGCTTCAACAAACTTTCAATCCTTTCCCCAGCGATTACAATGTCCGCGAACCTAGTTGAAGGACATGCATCCAACCTATCAAGATAAGTTCCCTGAAGAGTACCCATAAACATGTCAGCCATTTCTCGGTCTTGCAGCGGAGGTTGAACCATGGCAGCCAACTGGCGCCACCTTTGAGCATATTCCTTAAAACTCTCCTTCGCATTCTGAGCCATACTCTGCAGCTGAGTACGGTTCGGAGCCATATCCATATTGTATTGATACTGCTTGATGAAAGCATGAGCTAACTCCTTCCAGTTCCTTACAGTAGTCCTGCTCAACTTTATATACCATTCTTGAGATGCCCCGGTAAGGCTGTCCTGGAAATAGTACATCCACAATTTCTCATCATCAGTATGAGCGGCTATCCTCCCCACATAAGATTGGAGATAAGTTTTAGGACAAGTAGTGCCATTGTACTTGTCAAATGTTGGTGACTTGAACTTATGTGGAATTCTTACTCCAGACACCAATGCCAAGTCAGAAACATCAAAACCAAGAGTGTTTTGGGATTCAATGGACTTGATTTTTTCAGCGAGCTCGTCAAACCTGCGAGTGTTCTCATCTTCAGCATCCAACAGAGTGAACTGATCCTCTTGGTTATCTTCTGCAACCTAACGAACCCCAGTATTTCTAGGAGGTTCACCGCCTGCATTAACGCCAGTCTGATTACCATTGCCATTCTGCACCTCTACCTGTGGCCGCTCGACCATTACCCTGAGTCTTTCCTGATTTTGAGCCATACCAGTCATTAGTATCATGAACTGGTCCATCATGTTCCTCAGCTCAGCCAATTCAGTTTGCATCTGATCCATGATCTTAGTCTGGTTCCTGCGAGTTGCGTACCGGTGGATGTGGTTATCAGCTATAGTGCCTGAAACCAAATAAAGGTTAGAGACCCTGCAATGAGTACCTGAAAAGCAAGCAACAAAATGCAAAATGATATGCAATGCAATGCAAATGCCATGTTTATCATTTTCGAGGTGCTGTACACCCTGATTCCAATCTTAACCACAGAAATCTGAAGATCAGAAATTGTGATATGAAGGTACGTGTTGTGACCTTGTGCTTGTGTACAGAGAACTCCCAAAGGAAAAATTCTGAATAAACTGCTTGTTTCATTAAAAGGAACCAGACATACATATAGCGTTCAACAATGAGTTCAAACAACATACATCAAAATAGTGGATTCATCAACAAGCCTGATGATATCCATCAACAAAACTACATTAAGATAAAGAGAGAAAACAGTCAATCTGATAACTCTAAATCCTTCAGCTTTTCACTTGAATACTTGACCTCCTCGAAGAGTATGCGAGTGCGCTGGTGATTTGGTCTTTCGATTAACTCCTTAATCAGAACATCTCTTTTTGCTAGAGCTTCAGTCAACAAATCCATATGCATCAGGAGAGCTTCATCATCACAAACCCCTTTGTGCCTCTTCACGCTGGCTTACATTTTGAGTTTCCCCATATCCGCCATAGCCTCTTCAAGCTCCTTCTTGGAGGTCTTCAGCTCCTCTCTGCTGCTTAGCAATTGCTCTTGGCTTTTACCAAGGTTCTCTCGATACTTCCTCCATTGTTCATGTGCCTTTTTAAGCTCGTCGTCCTTGATCTTCAGCTGTTCCTACAACTCTGCGTTTTCGATTCTAACTTCATCCCAGGCTTGCTGAAACTTGGCTAGCGTGTCCATGGTCTGAGCTAAAGTCTGTTTGGTCTTCTTATGAGCTTGAGTGGCAGCGTCGACACCTTTACTAATTTTCTGGAAATGTTGACCTCTTTCGGCGAAATCCCTTTCTCTTGCAGCTAAGATTTTTCCGGCGTCCCGGGCTTTATGCTCCAACTCTTTGTTGGCATGCAGAGCGTTTTGAAGAAGACTACTCAGATCAGAATTCTCCACCCGAAACTCTTTCACCAATTTCTGCAGCTTGTCAAACTCCTCGATGGCTACCGTGGTAGGCTGCTCTGGCATTACTGGATATAAAGGGGGTTCCTTTGAAAAAGGCAAGAATAATTCGTTCACCTTCATTTCAATCCATCTTTCATAATTAGGATAAGATCTGCAATCCATTTTTCCAAAAACAGTTTTTCCTGTTTTACGCTGGTGACCCCAAGCATTCACAACTTCTCGCAACATTTCCTCATTTTCCGTCCCTGTAAAGAACAAAGATTTCTCGACATCCCGATCTGTGGGAGGATACCTGGAAGCGTATCCAAACTGTCTATTGTCCAGGATCGGGTTATAGTTGATTCCCCCTTTCTTGCCAATTAGAGGCACATTGGGAAAGTTCCCACAACTGGTGATAATCTCTATTCCCATCAACTTATGATCGAACCAGACGATGTTATCAGCAGTTAATCCCATTATCCGCTTGGACCATTTTAAAGAATCCTTTGTATCTACAAATGCACTTGTCTTAGGTAAATGCTTCAAAAACCAATGAGATAAAAGTGGAGTGCAACAATTGACAGATCCTCCCCTTCTTTTTTCATTCTTGAAGTGCACCGAGTAGTAAAAATATCCTAACAAAGTGGGAAACGGATTTTTGAGAACAAAAATTCTTATAGCCTGCATATCCACAAAATCCTGTTGATTAGGGAAAAGAACAATGTCGTATATGCACAAAGCCAGGATAGAATTGTAAACCGCCCAATCCTTTGCTTCAGCAGCCTCTTGAGCTTGATCGGTAAGAAAGGCTAAGTGAAAACCTTTGACCCCATTTTTGATAGCCACATTTCCTTTTAGCACTGAATCTTTCACCTGTACCGCAGCTGCAATCTCCTCTATGCTAGGATGACTACCAGAAAAGAATGGCAAAGCTGATTCGACCGGGATTCCCAAAATAAATGAGAACTCTTCCAAAGTAGGCATCAAAATGTAATCGGGAAAAAGAAAGCATCTCAACGAAGGCTCATAAAATTGTATCAAAGTGTGAAGAGCATCATGTTCATACTATGTGATTCTGCAGACCATCTCAACCAATTTCCCATATGTCTTCTGGAAGTTGACAAGAACACCCGGGTCAGCCATAGCTATCACCTTATGCAGTAAATCTAAAGTAGGTTCTGGGAATTTGTAGGCAACATTGCTCTTTCTCTTGAGAACTGTCTCTGTCGAGCCCATTGATTGGAATCAGAAATGTAATAAGCACCTGTAAATGACAAACATGAATGTTATGACATGATAATGCAATGCAAAAGGGCATGGTATCAGCGTGCTCTGTGTCTGTGCTGGACTGTGTGCACGGTGTCTGTACAAATCTGAGAATGATACTGTAGATAGAAACCCACTGACTGTAATAAGTTACATCATCTGTCTGTGAAAATACCAGAGTATCAGGGTATGTGGGAGGCATGGTCACCTGCAAACCTATAAACACCCGCCCATACTCACATGTGGGTACTAAAATAGTGGTTCCTCGGTCTTGGATTCTCTATTTTGGGAAGCAATATCACATTCAGCCCGTAGGATACAATGCTATCGCCAAACAAAGAGATCGTCCACTGATTCCCCAAAAATAAAGGCCATCATATGCAAGTTCCAAAGTGGTCCCTCGGGTGCGAATGGGTTTGCCACAAAATGTGGTCTACCACTGTCACCACTAAAGAGGGATGTTTCCACTAAGGTCCTCAATGATCGGTCACCAGAGTCGACAACTTTCTAGGTTAACACTTCGAAATGCACAAGACGCGCAAATCAGAACATCTCCCAAGAAAACATCGTCTGGTTGTCAATTTCGTGTAAACCATACGTACCAAGATGCTACGTAGGCCACACTACTTTCCACTCTAATCCTATGTATGTACTCAAGCCTGTGTAATGGGCTTATCTCTCAGAATACCCATCCCGCCAAACAGAAAACCAGCACAGCACAGTCCAGTATAATAATGATATGTAATGTAAAGAATGCGATAAATACAGTAATATAGTAAAGCAATAATACAGTAAATAGCAATACAGTAAAAATAGTAAATACAACATCAAAATAAACACCCAATGAAAGAAAAACAGATAAGCGCTAGGATCGACTCGCCTAAGGAACCAGAGATTCTGGTCTCCCAGATCCCCAGCGGAGTCGCCAGTTGTCGCTCCCGGGATTTTCATCCAGGTACAAACGCGAAAGTGGCGCGGAAGAAAGAAAGAAGAGTCGCCAGCCAGGCATTTTTATCCCAAAGAAAGGGAAGGGTAATGCTGCACAAACCCGGGAGAAAGGAAAGAACAAGGTCTCGCGAACCAAAGAGAAAGGGTAAGGGAGTCGGTTACGTGAAGGGAAGGTTATCACACCCCTTCACGTCTGTCGTACTCGACGGGATCCACGCTTGCTCTCTCGATCAAAGGGTGTAAGGAACTGGAAATCCACTGCTAACTGTAGAACTGGAAATGAAAGATAGAAAGGAGAAGGGAAGAGAGAATGGGAAAGTCAGAGTCAATGTAGTTCGACGGACTACGGGAAGGTTGCTCATCAAGACATCGCATCTCGTGCCTACGTATCTTCAATCAGACGAGAAAGAAGAATCAGAGCAAACGTAGTTCGGCTCAACAAGGGTTGCTTTGTTTGTGTTTTTTAGCGGAAACGTCAAAGTGTGCATCCCAGCAGTTAGGTGTTGCAGCTCGCTGTATGGAGACTTAGGCGTTACCTGTTTGCGGTAGAACGGACATGACGAGTCCTTAAGGAATAAAATGAAGGAGATGAGAAGAGAACTTGTTTGTTTTTGTCTTTTAAGAAGTGTTTTGATTATTTTGTGTTTACAACGCATATTGTATTTAAGTCTTTCACGTAGGATCGAATGCCTCGCATATCGACCCAAGACGGGACGTACGCTAAACATTCAGAGAAAGTGAGAGAAGACCCCCCACCATCTCATTCTCACATGAAAGGCTCAAATGCAATATATGTTATGCCTTTATTAAGTGTTTTTGCTTTTGTTTTGAGATGAGGAGGAGAGAAACTCAAAGGTTACAAAAGGTAAAGACTAAAGGGGACTAAGACACAAACCCTAAAGTTATCATACATGGATGTTCCTAATGGTTAAGTTTGGTTTAGCAACCTAACTCTAAAAGAAAAGAGAAGAAGAGTGAGTTCTAACTTACTTCAAAGAAGGAAGCTAAGTTAAGAACTCAAAGGGGATGAAAGAGATTGAACAAAGAAAGCATAAGATGCTTATCACAATCACAATTTGAAAGCTTACAAAGATAAGAGAAAATAAGTTGTATGTGGGTGCACACCCACACACTTGACTTACCATTAGCCCCTTAAATGTTAGCAAAAACAATTTACAAGTAAAGAAATAAGGAGAGAAGAACAAATAAGAATCAAACAAATTAAGAACTAAGGAAGAAGGATCCTAAAGGTGTGAAGAAAATTCTACACAAAGCAACATATCATGCTATCCAAATAAGAAAATAAAATGGAAGGAAACAATGAAAATAGCAACAATTACAGCTCATAAGTGCAATGCAGCAGTAAAATCTATCATCATGTACCAAAGAGCAATTAACAGCACATGTTCAGCCTACAAAATGGGTGTAAAAAGCAAATAGCAGCACATACAACAGCATATATGTGTATAGACAGCAATGAAAAATCAGGGACAGCATACACTCACAAATGATTCATTCATAAAAGAACAAACATGCTTCAAGCCTTGCACATTATTCAATCAAACATGATCACAATCACACCATAAATCATGGTAAACAATTCTTAAAATCACCATGGAATAATGCACATTGTAAGAGAATACACATCATTAAGCATGTGAACAAATTAAAAAAAATGTGCACCTATTGATATAGAAAGCAAACGAACATGCACATAACAATTCCAGCAACACAAGCATCAATCAACAATTAACAAGCTCAATGTGTGTGCATCATGTGATCATTACATCAATTAATCAACAACGCAAACATAAACATTCATCGATTAACAATCAAGAACCGCGTGTCAAAAAATCATGCAAGGGAAATAGTGTGAAGTGAAATAGCTCAAGAATAGTCCACCAATCATCAACATATTAATCCATGAAGTTTAGGCATGAAAAGGATCTCAAACAAGCAAGAAAATGCACAAAAATACACATTCTCTCCCAGAGTAACCGGTTAACAAACGGTGAGTAACCGGTTACTTAGTTAAAAATCAGACAGTTTACGCAAAAATACACATGTTAACCGGTTAACAAACTGTTGTTAACCGGTTACTCTGGGACAGTGGCCAAAAAAACCAGTTTCAAAAGCACTTTTCAGCAGCAAATCACTTCTCCAAACTTCCAAATGATCATGGAATCAATTAATCACGAAATTACATGGAATTACAACCATCAAACCTCAATTGAATCCAATAATCAACAACATCAAGAGTCAAATTCAAGCGCCATCGATCCAAATCACAAATCACCAAAAATCTACATTGAATAAGTTGCAAATAAGCTAAATCAAGTGTATATTTGAGGAAAACCAACCTACAAAGCGGAGATTTGCTTCGGTAATTGTTGCAAAGTGATCTTTGTGCAGAAAATTAAAGAAAACCAGAGATTCCACAATTAGTAAGCAAAACGCGTCGAAATCGAGCAAAATCGCGAAAAATCACCGAGATCGAACTTGCACCAAAATAAATGGTGTGAAACCCTTGGATTGAAGTAGAATAATCTGAACTTCCAGAAATCCAACCAAAGAAAGCCAAGTGATGGAGTTTGAGCTCAAGAATTAATCACTTTTCAATGTGAAAAGTGATTATCCTTCAAGAAATAAGAGCTTTTTGTGAGGGTTTGGAAGAGAGAATTAAGATGAAGATGTGAGAAACTTGGTGAAAAAATGGTGAATCCCCTAAAAAGGACTGAAGGAATTCTTATATATACTTTAGGTTTGGAGTGTGAGAGGTTTGGGATTAGCTTTGGACTTAGCTTTGGGTTTGGAGCAAGGGTCGGAGTTAGTTAGACTCAACTCACCGAGTCAAGGTAGTTAACTCGGTTAGTTAGGATCAACTCGGTAACAATCCCAAGGTGAACTTCAAAATCCAAAGGTGGAGATGCCTGGAAAACAAGGAATCACAATTGGTGTATGGGTGTGTTACTTGGGCTGCAAGCAAGGCCTTGTTGCCTATGAATTTTCAGTGTGAGACCACCATGTTTGAGCCCTCGTATGATCTCTATAACTTGCTCAAATGAAAAAATTCCCAACATCAAAGTTAAAGAGGACATGGAGATGAACAACTTTGATGTTCAACAATTTTCCATTTGAATCCTTCTTAATGGAGAAAACTAGCTTGACATTTGGCACGCCAAGTGTTCGATTAAATTATGGCCTGAAGACCTGAATCTGCCTTGTCGTGACTTGGAATTTGCCTTGATTTTGCTCCACTTTGATTGATCATAACTCCCTCAATTTTGATCCAATGAAAGAGTTATTTATATGGATTTGAAGCTTGGAATGTGATCTTTAATTGGCTCAACTTGGGCCAGAAGTTTGAAGCTTATATCTTGGAGAAAAAAAGCCTTAAATTGTAGTGCAAAATGGTCCAAAACTTGCCATTTTTGGAAACCCTAAGTTTCTAAATTTGGCAAGTTTGTGCAATTCTTGATTTTTGATGATTCCTCCATCATTTCTTGATCAAATCTTGTCCAATGAAGATATGTAACTTGAATTTCATGAATTTGACCCAAAAAAGTCAGGAGTTGACTTTTTCCTCGACACAGTTGACTTTTTTCCCCAATTTCTTGATTCTCAAGCAACTGGCCAATTGAACCTCTTCTGAAATGAACCAATGGGCAATCTTCCATCCTTAGATACTTGACATCATGTAGAAAACATTGAGATCAAGTTTGAACCAAAATTTCATCAGGAGACTGCTTGAATCACAAACCCTAATTTGGACTATTTTTGATAGGAGATGATGCACTGTCCAATCTTCTTGATGAATTCTCCTCTTCCAATGACTTGTGGGATCATTTGAGATAACTTATGATATAAGAGACCCTTGAGGCTTGTTGGGATACCTGTGTCTCTTTCTTTTTTGCTTTGAATAGTCAATGCTCTGCAATCCACTGATCACATGCCCTTATGCAACATGCATGATATATGAGATGAAATGAGGTCTAAATGCAATGCAATGAAACATAAGCTAGGCAACAACAAGAGGAAAAATTTTAGGGTGTTACACCTTGCACTAAGCCCAAGAGGAGGCTGATGAATAGCTCCAGAAGGGGTTTCACATGGAACAATGTCCTTCTGTATATGAACTGTTCACGGGGAAATTCCTTAGATGTAGTTATCTAATGTTGATGTAAGGAGGCGAGGTTTTGTCTAGTTCTAGACGTAGTTGTCGAGGAAACTCTAGATATCTATACTAGTATTACACAGTTGATATGAGTTTATGAAAGAAGACTTACAGTGAGACAGCCCCACAGTACGGTTATATACATATGAAAGCGGTAAATGAAAGCGGGTAAACACTTACTCGGTTGTAGAGCTTCCATGTTGTATCGTTAGTTGTTCAACAAAGAAATTGAAAATAACAATATATTACATAATCAAATGAGAAAGTGCTTTGAAAGGAAAATTGGGGCTTACAGCTCAAGGAGAGGCCCAGGGTTTTATCAGTGATCGTACTGTCGTTTTGTACGGAGACTTATACAAGTGACTGAGGCTCAGGAAAGGTTTTCTATACAAAGGGGATGGGTCTTACACTCTCTCAAGAGGCCCAAATATTTATATTTAAAGAATGGTGCTTATAACACGAGGGTAGGCCCAGGGGTTTGATTTTTCAACTGGCGATCGCGCCGAGGTTTTCTTTTAACACAAACGGACTTATACAATATCTGAGGCCCAAAAAGGTTTTGTTGAAAAGGGGATTGGGTCTTACACTCTATTAGAGGCTCAAAAAATATTTTGAATGGGTCTTATAGCTCGAGGAGAGGCCCAAGGGTTGTTTTAAACGGGCAATGATCGCGCCGAAGTTTTGAAAACACCGTGGGTCTTATACAAAGACTGAGGCCCAAATATTTTTGGTTTCAAAGAGGGGTTGGGTCTTACACTCTATTAGAGGCCTATGAGTGTTTGAAAAAGTTTGTTAGGGTGAAAATCAATAAAACCCTAATTTCATCATTTTTTAATGTAATTATTCAAAGAAAAATGATAAAAATGCCAAATAAGTTTGAATAAACAACTTGTGATTTTGGTTTTAAGTTTGAAAAATGAGGTTTAATCACAAGATGAATTAAAACTCACTTGGTTTTGATTTTCAAAGTAAATATTCACTTTTAAATGTTTAAAAACAATTAAAAAAGGAATTTATTCACAAAAATACTAATTATATTAAATAACTAATATAAACTTAATTTTGTTGTGGAATAAAATATTTTAACATTTTTGTGATTTTTTACAAAAAGAACCAATAAAAAATAATTAAAATTGAAGGAGTTATTAATTTTCCAATTAATTAATAAAACATGAAAATATGAGGAAAATAGCAAAAAATGTGAGAAAACACAAAATGGCATGGGTGGGGTTTGAACCCACGACCTCAAGGTTATAGGGTGTGCGCCTTACCACTGGGGTGGTGATACATCCATTGATTGAAATAAACCAACAAATATACAAGGCATGCCTTGTTTTTGGCCTGGCCCAAGGCAAGGCAAGACAAGTTTTGGCAAGAAACGGGAAGGTCCATAACTTTCTCATTTCTCCATGTTTGGGGACAAACTTTATATGCATATGGCCTAGAATTTCACAAGGAATCCAATGGTGGTGGTATTTTTCTTAGATCATGATTCCTCCTCAAAATCCGATAGGGCTTTTGAAATAGGCCTATAATTGCATTTTCTATGCTACACTTTGGTACAGGCATGAATTGCATGATGAATTGGTTCAAACACAACACATATGACATATATAAGAGATGCATGATTAGTGGACCTCAAAACAATACATATTTTGGAAAGTTCAAGTCATGAGGCTTACCTCCTTTTGAGTTTTTTGGAGTTTTGGTGCAATCTGTCAAGCCTCTTGTTCCAGAAATGGTTTGATGCTTTGGACACTCTCAAATGATCCCTTAGAAGCTTTTAGGGTGAGTGGAATCAGTTGGAACTTGCAAAAACACAAACTGGCCCTTTCTTGCAAAAGGGGTTAAAATGGCCAAAATAACAACTCTCTCAAATGGTGTTCCAGATGGGGGAACCATTTGGGACAGTTCAAGGATGATATTTGGAGTGTGTTTGAGGTTTTATCTGGTTTGGAAAGTGACTGATTCAAGACATGGCTTGAAAAATGCATAAAAGTACTATTTTGAGGTTTTGAGAGGTGACTTTGTGATTTAAGGATTACAGGTCACTTGTGAGAGTTTGGACAGCTTATACATGACATATATGAGGTGTGTGTATGTGATTGGTTTGGTTGGAATTGCTCTCTAACTCAAAAACTCAAAGTTACCTTGCTAAAGAAGGCATTTTTACCAAGAGAAAGAGATTTTGAGGAAAGCATCTGTTTGATGGCTTTGGGGTACTCAAACTGAGCTACATTGTATAAATTGCAAATAAGCTAAATCAAGTATAGATCTAAGGAAAACCAACCTACAAAGCTGAGATTTACTTTGGTGATTGTTGCAAAGTGATCTTGGTGCAGAAAATTAAAGAAAACCAGAGATTCCTCGATTAGTAGCCGAAACACGTCAAAACCGAGCAAAATCGCGAAAAATCACCGAGATCAAACTTGCACCAAAATAAATAGTGAAACCCTTGGATTGAAGTAGAATAAGCTGAAATTCCAGAAATCCAACCAAAGAAAGCCAAATGATGGAGTTTAAGCTCAAGAATTAATCACTTTTCAATGTGAAAGTGATTATCCTTCAAGAAATAAGAGCTTTTTGTGAGGGTTTGGAAGAGAGAATTGAGATGAAAATGTAGAAGTAGCGGAAAGTTTAGAGAGAAATGGGAGAATTGTGAGTGAAAAGTGTGAGAAATTTTGTATAATGGTTCCTCCCCTTTGAAAAATGAGTGAAGGGTTTCTTATATAGACTTTTGGTTTGGAGTATGGGAGGTTTGGGATTAGCTTTGGACTTAGCTTTGGGTTTGGAGCTAGGGTCGGAGTTAGTTACACTCAACTCACTGAGTCAAGGTAGTTAACTCGGTTAGTTGGGATCAACTCGGTAACAATCCCAAGGTGAACTTCAACATCCAAGGATTCACATTACTTGGAAAACAAGGAACATGGTGCACTTGATTTGAAAATAATGCATTGGAATAAATGTAGGTGAATGCTTGAAGGTTCCAGAATGTTCCACATGTTACTAGACCAATGTAGAATCTCAAAATGTGGAAGAAAAGTTGTTGTCTTGAAAAAGCATCAAATTATGTAAAATTTACACGTGTTAATCAATTAACATAATTGCATTGCAAAGTGTTAATCGATTAACACATGAAAAACAACAAAATTTACACTGGTTAATCTATTAACATAATTGCACTGCAAAATGGTTAATCTATTAACCAGGCCAAAAAATGCCCAATTTTTCCTGAAAATGGTGTCGTGGCCGCGATTTCGATTTTCCACCTCTTGTTTGGATAAATATGCATAGAAACCCTTGTTTTAAAGAACACTGTAATCCCATGCCTTAGAAAAACCAATGCACTGTATGATTATGAATATGACCTAATGGATATGCAGATGAATGCGATCATAAGCCAGAGAAAGTTAGAAAAAGGTAGGGCAAATTTTGGGGTACTGCATCATGCACTAGGATAGTCACTTCTTCGCCACCCCTTCTTCAATTTTCAAAATCTCCTCTCATTTTCAAAACCTTCTTGTTTTCAAACTTAAAACCGCTTTCATAATAAAACCTTGACTTTGGTCAAGTGATTTTTAAGCTTTGTTTTCTTTAATAAATGTCAATCAATATTAACCATATTTTGACCATTTCATAAAAACATAAAAAATACAAAAACTCATCAAAATTTTTTTTGTGTGCTTTGTGCACTTTTTCTTTTAAACCTTTTCATAAGTTTAGACATGATTCATTTCTTTAAGCGAAATTATTCGCTTGGAAACAACGACTTGTCTTTACACTTAAAATCAACCAAAACAAACAAATTTTTGTTCTTTGTACCACGAACTACGAGGTTTTGATCCTACATTGCACATCGTGGGTACGTAGGCATGATGCGATAAGTCTCTCCAAACACAAAAATCTTAAAAAATATTTCTCCTCTCATCTCTCCCAATCTCTTTTGAAGCAAACCATTTTCAGACCAAAAAGCATGAATACATCAAAGGACTCCTATAGAGTACTATAGATGTATTGGGTGAATAAAACCTTCCCTTTACATAACCAACCCCCTTACCCATTTCTCTTTGTCTTTTTAGCTTTTTACTTTTTAAGACTTCTTAGGATTTATTCACTTTTTTTTCCTTTTCCTTTGTGGAATAAATAAAAGTGCGGTGGCGACTCTATTTTCCTTGAGTTAAGTTAATTAATAGCTTACACTCACAATTTTTACCGCTACACCGATTACTCAGACAAAAGGAAAGGTCCATTAAACCTCACAAAGAGCCGTTGGAAACGGTCAACCTGGGCTCAGAGGAAGAGAGAAAAGAAATCAAGATTGGGGCACTGCTCAGTCCAACTGTCAAAGAAAGTTTGACAAAGCTTCTCAAAGAGTTTCCCGATGTATTCGCTTGGTCCTATCAGGACATACCAGGATTGGATACCAGCATCGTGGAACATCATCTACCGTTAAGATTAAAATGTCCGCCAGTAAAACAAAGGTTGAGACGAACTCATCCGGACATGGCCATCAAAATCAAAGAGGAAGTACAGAAATTGATTGACGTGGGTTTCCTCACTACATATGAATATCCTCAATGGCTAGCCAACATAGTACCAGTTCTGAAGTAGGACGGAAAAGTCAGAATGTATGTAGACTACAGGGATCTGAACAAAGCCACTCTGAAGGATGACTTTCCCTTACCACACATTGACATGCTGGTAGACAATACAGCAAAGTTCAAAGTTTTCTCCTTCATGGATGGATTCTCTAGCTATAATCAAATAAAAATGGCGCAGAAAGACATGGAGAAAACTTCGTTCATTACCCCATGGGGTACCTTTTGTTACAAGGTGATGCCGTTCAGTTTGAAGAACACCGGGGAAACCTATCAAAGCGCCATGACTACTATGTTTCATGACATGATACACAAAGAAATCGAGGTATATGTCGATGATATGATTGCCAAATCAAAGACAAAAGAGGAGCATGTGACCCACCTGTCAAAACTATTCGAGCGTCTGAGAAAGTACAAACTCCGTTTGAAACCCAACAAGTGCACATTCGGTGTCCGTTTAGGGAAACTGCTAGGGTTCATCGTCAGCCAGAAAGGAATTGAGGTTGATCTTGACAAAGTCAAGGCCATTCAAGAAATTCCTTCTCCAAAGACTGAAAAACGAGTCATGGGATTCTTGGGACGTCTGAACTACATTTCCAGATTTATGTTCCTCATGACCGTGACATGTGCGTCAATTTTTAAATTACTCAAAAAGAATCAGGATTGCGTTTGGACAGGAAGACTGCCCAACCACCTTTAATAGTATCAAGGAGTACCTGTTGAACCCACTGGTTCTATCACCTCCAGTGGAAGGAAGACCACTTAACAATCTTGGAAGACTCCATGGGTTGTGTACTTGGCCAACAAGACAAAACAAAAAGGAAAGAGTCGGACATCTACTATCTGAGTAAGAAATTCACCGACTGCGAGACTCAGTACACTATGCTTGAGAAAACTTGTTGTGCTCTGGCTTGGGCAGCCAAACGTCTTCGCCAGTATATGATTCGTCACACTACTTGGTTAATCTGCGAAATGGATCCGATCAAATACGTCTTTGAAAAACCTGCTCTCACGGGAAGGATCGCCCATTGGCAGATGTTGTTATCAGAATACGACATCGAGTACCATGCTCAGAAAGCCAAAAAAGGAAGTGTTTTAGCCGATCATTTGGCTCATCAACCGATTGACGATTAGGAATCAGTCGGGTTTGACTTCCTAGACGAAGCTGTCATGTATTTGAAAATGAAAAATTGCGATGAACCGCTACCGAGTGAAGGGCCAGAACCAAGTTCCCAATGGGGACTAATCTTTGACGGAGCTGTTAATCATTATGGAAATGGAATTGAGGTAATCATCATAACACCTCAGGGTACCCACATTCCTATCACTGCCAGACAGACATTCAAGTGTACCAATAATGAGGCCGAATACGAAGCTTGTATCATGGGTCTCGAAGAAGCGATTGACTTAAGGATCAAAAACTTGGATGTATATGGCGACTCAGCCCTGGTTATCAATTAGATCAAAGGAGATTGGAACACATACCAATCAGGAATGATCCCTTACAAAGATTACGCGAGAAGGTTGTTACCCTTCTTCAAGAGAATTGAGTTTCACCATATCCCTCGTGAAGAGAACCACATGGCTGATGCATTAGCCACTCTCTCCTCCATAATTAGTGTAGGTCAATGGAATGGCCTACCTAAGATCGATATAATGCGCCTTGAAAAGCCAGCTTACATCTTCACAATTGAAGCAGTCATAGACGATAAACCTTGGTATCATGATATCAAGTGCTTTCTTCAAAAACAAGAATACCCGCCTGGGACATCCAGAAAGGACAGAAAGAATCTCAGGAGACTGGCTGGCAGCTTTTTCCTGAGCGGTGATACACTTTATAAGAGAAACTTTGACATGGTCTTGCTCCGATGCATAGACAGACCAGAAGCAAACATTCTGATAAAAGAAATTCACGAAGGATCCTTTGGCACTCATGCCAACGGACATACAATGGCAAGAAAAATTCTGAGAGTAGGGTACTACTGGTTGACAATGGAATCCAATTGCTACAAGTACATGAAGAGGTGTCACAAGTGTCACATATACTCCGACAAGATCCATGTATCGCCAACGCATCTCAAAGTTCTCTCTTCCCCGTGGCCTTTTTCCATATGGGGAATCGACATGATTGGCATGATTGAACCCAAGGCTTTAAATGGACATCGGTTCATCCTAGTAGCCATTGATTACTTCACCAAGTGGGTCGAAGCAGCGTCATACGCCAATGTAACCCGACAAGTGGTGGTCCGGTTTATCAAAAACAATCTCATCTGCCGTTATGGTGTTCCTAGCAAGATCATTATTGATAATGGATCTAAGTTGAACAATAAGATGATGAAAGAGTTGTGCGCTGAGTTCAAGATCAAACATCATAACTCATCTCCCTACCGACCTAAGATGAACGGGGCGGTAGAAACAGCGAACAAGAACATTAAAAAGATTGTTCGAAAGATGGTTATAACCTACAAAGATTGGCACGAGATGCTACCCTTTGCTCTTCACGGTTATCGCACATCTGTCCGTACTTCAACAGGGGCAACCCCCTTCTCTCTAGTATATGGCATGGAAGCAGTGCTCCCCATAGAGGTAGAGATCCCATCAATCCGAGTATTGATGGAAGCTAAGCTAACAGAAGCTTAATGGTGTCAAAGTCGACATGATGAACTGAATCTGATTGAAGAAAAGCGAATAACGGCACTATGCCACTGTCAATTGTATCAGTAAAGAATGAAGAAGGTGTTTGACAAAAAGGTCCGACCTCGCGTCTTCAGGAAATGAGACCTTGTGCTCAAGAAGATACAATCATTCATCAATGATTCCCTGGGCAAATAGACTCCGAATTATGATGTCCCCTATATGGTCAAGAAAGCTTTCTCGGGCGGTGCCTTGAGACTTGCAACCATGGACGGAGAGGAATTTTCCTACCCCACAAATGTTGACGTAGTCAAGAAATACTTCTCCTAAATAAATTAAAAAAAAATGACTAGGTGGATTGAAAACCCGAAAGGGCGGTCCAGGCAAAAATTAGAGACATGATCTAAAAATATCCCGATGGATTGGAAATCTCAAAGTACAATCCAGACAAAAATTAGGGATAATGGCAAGTAACAACGTCTAGCAAAGAGGCAAATCCCTTAGCGGCAGTCATGCCATCCATCAGGAAAACTCCAGTCAAGGTCATCTTCGACGAAAGCTCAGGATGCCCGGAATTCAAAGTTGGTAGAAAGATATCGGTCGTTATGTTTCAATATAGTCCTTTTCCCTTAAATTACCATTTTCCAACTTTGTAAATACTCTATGGAATCACGCATATGGGCTGATCTCCATCCTATCAATAAAATTTAAGCCTTAGTGCTTTTGTTTGTAAATCTTATTTGTTTTAGCTTTACATAACGACATTTTTATTATGATCGACGATTCATGAAATAAAACAAAAATGAATTTACTTGTCAAACTTTTTCTGCTTTTAAAATAAAGATGGCAATTTCTTTTGACTGTTGAACATCGAAAGAACATCGATCGCTTCTCCAGAAGTAATCGAACTTCAAAGTGCAGAATCAAAGTACTCTTTCTAAACCAGTACGCCTGAATGAAGGATCAACTTTATCAGATGCGATTTTACCATCTGATATCCCCGGCAGAGTTCGTACCTCTTAAGACCGATTGAACAATTCTTTCTCCACACGGGGACTACCTTTCCTAAGCAAGGCAGAATTGCTATCTTGAACCAATGATACTTTTCATTCCCCGCAGTGGTCGAGTATCCATTCGTGTTCATCCACTAGTATGTATGTCACGTCAGTTTTGTCAGTATAAACATACATATCCAGACATTATTGATTTACATTCATATTCATATTGCATCAATATCACTCTAGGTCGGTCTTAAGCCCTAGTGATAAAAGTCCTCTCAATCGAGTTGTCAGTCCTTTCCTCTTCAGGAAATGTTTTGTCCGAGCTACCTTTTTCCCAGTTTATTTCTAGGATGGAAATGCTCCTCAACCACTTTGATAACTTGAACCTCTGAAAAGCAAGAAAAACTTTCGACAAACGTCACTCTTCGCCATTGAAGATGATATCTCCGTTTTCCCGGATTAAGGAAAATCCTCAGAGAAAGCCTCTTAATCAAGTATTCTGCAATACAACAGTTATTATTTAGAAAATTCGCTGACGAAAAGGTCATCAGCACCTCCAAACTGGATTACATCACATGGCATTTCTTCGAGAAGATCTCCAGGAAAAGTATGGTGTAATATACCCAAGTAGAAAGCAGTCACTCAAGAGACTAGTTTTCCCCAGTAGAGTCAACAAATGGCGTCTCCAACTGAGAAGTTTGTATAACACTACAGCTCAGACGAATGGGTTTCCCCAGCGAGTCTGACATCAAAACCTTTTTCCGTCAAATGGCATCTCCCCAGGAAAATTCGGCGAGAATTTTGAGGAAAACCGCTACGAATAGCGTCCCTTGTCAAGAAAGTTTATTGACAAAAGAAACTGAGACCAGTTCCTTGGTAGGAAACCAGGGTCGAGGGGAAGTTTATATCAGAAACTGAGACCAGTTCCTTGGTAGGAAACCAGGATTGAGGGGAAGTTTATATCAGAAACTGAGACTAGTTCCTTGGTAGGAAACCAGGATCGAGGGGGAGTTTATTTCAGAAACTGAGACCAGTTCCTTGGTAGAAAACCCAGATCGAGGGGAAGTTTTTATCCAAAACTGAGACTAGTTCCTTGGATGAAGACCAGGATCGAGGGAAAGTTTCTACCTTTTCTAATCATCATTGCTTAGCAAAAGAAGATGGATGAGCAAACTACCATTCATAACCACTGTCAAAATTTTGGGTATTCTGATATTTAATCCTCTTGCACCCCGAATGCCCGAATACCTTCGCCATTCACACCTTCGGGTCCAAGAAGATTAAATAGGGGCTTCTGTCATACCCCAAATTTTGACCACTAAGATTTCCCATCACTGTGAAAATCATCATCACAATATGGATGAACCATCATGCCTCATCAATCTCCTCAAGGATTGTTGAGCATTCACTACAATCAAAGATTTGGGTTTCAAGCCCTCTCAGGGTACTTAGACAAAGGATTAATCAAGAAATGACATGATCTTCAACTTTTCTAACCTCTCAAACACCTATAAAGGATCAAAAGGACTCCCACATCAAGAATCATGCACAAAGTTGCAACCTTCCAAGTGGATCGAGCCTAAAGATCGCCAGGGTCACCAAATAAGGGTTTTGGTCGACTGAGGCCTCCTGATGGAAATTTTCTTCTAGGCATGAGCCAATGCTTCAAAGCATAACCCAATATACTCCAAGGGACCTCATGGACCCAATCATCAAGTCAATTTAACCTCAGGGGATACATTCACCAAAAATCAGGAATTAGGGTTTCTTGACCTAATTCACCCCTAAGTTGACTTTTGGGACAAAACATGAGCCAAGACCTCAAGACATGATTTAAGGGTCTCCTATACACCATATTGATCCATTTGCAACAATGGAGTGGTCCAAGAATCTTGATTCACAAGTTTCAATGTCAACAGGACCACAATTAGGGTTTCGAGGAAAAAGTCAACTGCATCTTTGACTTTTGACCAAGACATGCTCCCAAACCTTGGGACATAATTCAATACACCCTAAAACACCAACGGAACATATCCATTAGGTTTGATTTAGGTCAAGGACTTGATTTCACCAAGGATCGTGCAGTTTGGAATTCATCTGATAAAAAGTCAACTGTGCACAAAATTAAGTTTGACTTTTTTGGATTTTTCACAATTTTGGTTACTTGACCCTAAAAAAATGATAATATGTGATTTGAATCAACATTAATCAAGAAAAATCAAAGAAAGTGGGATAACTTGTAAAAGGGGTAACCATAAAAACTTAGAATTTTTCTAAGTTATGGAACAAAGTGGCTAGGGTACCAACTTCCGAGGATCATAACTTGAGATCCAAGCAACCATTTTGAATGATCCAAAGATGGATTTGTAGATCTCATGGCATACTTTAAAGTGTCAACTACAACTCATTCCAATTCCTCGTGGATTTTAAGTTATAGAGTGATCAAAATGGCTGAAAACACAAAAGTGACATTTTTCCAACACTTAGTAAAATTTTCACTAAGTCAGAATCTGCCTTATTTTTTCCAAAAGTAGAGGAAGTTTTCAATATAATTCAAGTTGGATCAAAACAAAAGTTGGAAATCATGATGAAATAGGATATATCAGCTTTCCAAAATGTCCAAGAACTCCGTCAAATTCCATTTGAGCTAGGAGTTATGACAGATGCAATGTGCCTTGATGCAAACTGCTTGGCAAGTGAGATTTGTGCACAAAGGCTCGATTTGAACAATTTGTGCAAATGAAAAACAAGTTTATCCATCTACACACCTTAGGGGGAGACCAAGGAGGGACAAACACTGATCCATAAGCCTCCCAAGTCTTTGGAACTACATATAGGTCTGACACCCCTAAAAGCTAAAGATGCCTCAAGACTCCAATTTTGTTTTGGAGCATTCAATGGATTCTTAGAGGTGGCATGTATCATAGCAAAAATGAACACTTCAGTCAAGCCTTATCCCTGAACCAATAAGCCATAGGCCTGTGCTCTAACCTATAGTCAATGGCTAGAGGAGACTTAAGATTCCAAAGTGATCCAATTGGCCAAAGGCCTATTGCAGTTGCCATTCACTATTGCTTGCAAAACAAACTTGCTCTACTATAAATAGAGCTCATTTGTGCTCAGTTTAAGTATACCAAAGCACTACAACACTTGCTTTCCTCAAAGTCCCTTTCTCTAGGCCACAATGCCTTATTTGCAAGGTAACTCTGAGTTTTTGAGTTAGAGAGCATTTCCATCACAGCTCATGATCCAAACATATCCAATATGTCATATCTAAGCTGCCCAAACTCTCATAAGTGACCTGTAACACAAAAATCACAAAGTTTCCTCTCAAAACCTCAAAATTGGACTATTTTGCATTTTTCAAGCCATGTTTTGATTCAGTCACTTTCAAAACCAGATAAGACCTCAAACGCACTCCAAATATCATCCTTGAACTGTCCCAAATGGTTCCCGACATCTGGAACACCATTTGAGAGAGTTGCTATATTGGTCACTTTTGCCCCTTTTGCAAGAAAGAGCTCAAACTTGTTCCTGAGGATTCAAGCTGGTTCCAACCATTCTAAAAGCTTCTAAGGGATCATTTGAGGGTGTCCAAAGCATCAAATTGTTTCTGGAACAAAGCACTTGGCAGATAGCCTAAAAGCTCCTAAAGAGGTAAGCATCACAACTTGAACTCTTTGAAATATGCATTGCTTTGAAGTCCACTGATCATGCACATCTCATACATGTTATATATGTTATGTTTGAATCAATTCATCATATAATTCATGCCTGTAACAAGAGGTAGCATAGAAAATGCAATTATAGGCCTATTTCAAGAACACTACCGGGTTTTGAAATAGGAGCCTCATCTGAAAAAACCACCACTACCATTAGATTCCTTGTGAAATTCTAGGCAGGATAGACCTAAATTTTGTCCCAATCCATGGAGAAATGAGAAAGTTACAAGCTTCACGTTTTTGGCCAAAACCTTGCATTGCCTTGCCTTAGCCAGGCCAAAAACAAGGCATGCCTCATATATTTATGGGGTGGTTTTAATACACGGATGTATCACCACCCTAGTGGTAGAGGGCGCGCGCTGCACCCTGGAGGTCTGGGGTTCGAAACCCCCTAGCCCCGGATCCCCTTTTTACCGTTTTTTTCCATTTTGTATATATTTTGTTATTTTTTTAATGATTTGGAAAATTAATAACTCTTTCAATTTTAATTATCTTTTATTGGTTATTTTTGCAAAAAATCACAAAAATGTTGAAATATTTTATTCCACAAAAATATCAGATTTATATTATTTATTTAATATAGTTGGTATTTTTGTAAATAAATTCATTTTTATTATTTTTAAACCTTTTAAAATTGAATATTCATCTTGAAAATCAAAATCAAATGAGCCCTAAATCATCTTGTGATTAAAACCTCATTTTTCAAACCTTAACCAAAAATCACAAGTAGTTTATTTAGACTTATTTGGTATTTTTGTAATTTTATTCATTTTTGTTAAAAGGATTACTTTTAAAAGAAAATGAAATTAGGGTTTCTTTGATTTTCACCCTAACAAATATTTTTCAAACACTCATGGGCCTCTAATAGAGTGTAAGACCCAACCCCTTTTGAAAAACCAAAATAATTTGGGCCTTAGTCATTGTATAAGACCCACGACATTTTCAAAAAACTTCGGCACGATCGCCGTTTTCAAACAAAACTTTTGGGCCTCTCCTTGAGTTGTAGCCCCATCACTTGTACAAAAATAATCTATGGGCCTATAATAGAGTGTAAGACCCAATCCTCTTTTAACCAAAACTATTTTGGACCTCAGATATTGTATAAGTCCCTTTGCGTTAAAAAAGAAAAATCTCGGCGCGATCGCCAGTTCAAAATCAAATCACCTGGGCCTACCCTCGTGTTGTAAGTCCCATTTCTTTTCTTTAAATAATCTTTGGGCCTCTAATTGAGTGTAAGACCCAACCCCCTTTTATAAATAAACAATTTTGGGCCTCAATGTATTGTATAAGTCTCGATATTTTAAAAAGTTCGGCGCGACCGTCGCCTTTTTAACAAAATCAACTGGGCCTACCCTCGTGTTTTAAGTCCTATTTCTTTTCTTTAAAAATCTTGTGGGCCTCTTGAGAGAGTGTAAGACCCATCCCTTTGTACAGAAAACCTTTCTTTGGGCCTCAATCACTTGTATAAGTCCCTGTGAAAATTTAAAACAACATTACAATCACTGTTAAAATTTGAGCCTCTCCCTGAGCTGTAAGCCCCGTTCTCTGTTCAAAATACTTCCTCCTTTGATTTTGAATCCAAATGTATAGGTGCTATCAAAACTTTCTTTAATTTCTTTGTTGAACAACTAACAAAACAACATGGAAGCTCTACAACGGGTAAGTGTTTATCCGCTTTCTTTTATATGCTTTCATATACATAACTGTATTGTGGGAAGCTGCATATGGTTAGTCTTCTTTCATACTCTTTTAAATACTCATCATATATCAACTGTATATATACTAGTATAGTTATTTAGAGTTTTCCCCTGCAACTACGTCTAGAACTAGGTAAAGCCCTTTTGGTCGCTCTTAAATACAAACAAAACTAGATCCCCATAGGATTTCTAGATACAGTCTTCCCTTCTCTTGGGGTTAAACAATATGGAACAAAGAGAAAGGTAGTATTCTCGGTGAACCTTTTCCCAGACTATCACCCCTAGAAATTGTCAAAGAAATTCTACTCCCCATAGTTGATCTACTCTCCGTGAATAGCATCTCTTGAGTTTCTTCCAAACCCTCGAACTTTCCTGGAATGATCTCTTCTCTGTGAATTTCATTTCTTGAACTTCTCTTGGTTTGGGGACCCACAGGCTTCCTAAAAGCATCCCCGCCTCCTCTTGGGCTTTGTACAAGGACCCTTCGGCTTCTTAGAAGTTCTCATGCCTTCTCTTGGGCTTAATACAAGGACCCTAACGACCTCTTAAAGGTATAAGACAAAACTTAGTCATCCTTTCCTAGAGCAGTCTTTCCAGTGTCAAACCTCAGGCCACTTTAGGGTTAATTCTCATCCCTTAAGGTCCTTGCCCTCTTTTGGGCATCCTATAGAAGATAAAACTCTTCAACACCAGTAGACTTGGACAGTCTAAACCCCCTTTGAGTCTCAAAGACATTCTCAAGTTCCTTTCAAACATAGGAAAAAACACCGATCACTCTGGATCAATCTCCAGCAGAAACCCGGTCTCTCTCATGAGAGTTCCCCACCCTTGGGCCTTCCTATGGATCTAATCCTCAGCAGTAAGATAATATCCTCTTAGGCTTTGTATAATGATCTTTCCTCAACATAGTCAGCCTCCTCTTGGGCTTTATACAATAATTTTCCCCCTTAGCGGAGCTAACCTTTTCAGACTCTCTTGTTGAGACCATCACTTTTCAAGACTCTCTTGTTGGGTCAATCTCCTTTTAGCCTCAATCTCGGGCTTCGTACGAGATAGCAAATCACTCTCTTGTTGAGTATAAAAGACTCTCTTGTTGAGTCAATCAACTTTCAGACTCTCTTATTGGGTCAATCACCTTTGTAGGACTCTCTTGTTGACTCAACTCTTTTAGCCTCCATCTTTGGCTTTGTAGAAGACATATAAAAGCACTCTCTTGTTGAGTCAAACTCATTTCAGCCTCAATCTTGGGCTTTGTACAAGACACGTAAAAATATACTCACCAGAGTCAGTTAAATTTCTCCTTTTAGCCTCAATCTTGGGCTTTGTACAAGACATATACAAACTTCCCCGGCGGAGTCAAAATCCCCGTTTAGCCTCAATCTTGGGCTTTGTACAAGACAGATAAAAATATTTCCCCTGGAAAAGTCAAACTTCTAGCCTCCTCTTAGGCTTTATATAATGATATCCCCAAAGAGTCAGTCTCTTTTTTGCCTCAATCTTGGGCTTTGTACAAGACACATAAGCACTCTCTTGTTGAGTCAATCATTTCCAGCCTCCTCTTAGGCTTTGTATAAGGACTTCCCTAGTGGAGTTAATCTACCTTTTAGCATCAAACTTGTGCTTTGATCAAAGCACACAAACATCAACAATTCTTCTTTAGAGATGACAAGTTCTCTCTCAGTCAAATCTTTTAGCTTCAATCTTGGGCTTTGAACAAGACACAAATACTCAACCTTTTAGCTTCAATCTTGGGCTTTGAACAAGACACCAAAACATCATCTTTCCTCCCATAGAATAGGAGGAACTACAATTGCTCTGATTTCCCTGTTTCGTTAAACGGGGATACGTAGGCATAAGATTGCGAAATCTTAGCGAGCATACTAATAAAAAACTCTAGGTCCAGTACCTTCATACATCAATAAAAAAAAATTAGATATAGTATCTTCCCAAAAGCCTCATGAACCGTCAAGACACTCTATTCTTAAGCCAAGATTGAGGCAAGAGAGGCCCACTATTTTGATGGCATCTGTATGTCATACCCCAAATTTTGACCACTAAGATTCCCATCATTGTGCAAATCATCATCACAATATGGGTGAATCATTATGCCTCATTAGTCTCCCCAGAGATGGGTGAGTATCCATTATAATCAAAATTAGGGTTTCAAGCCCTCTCAGAGCTTTTAGACAAAGGATCAATCAAAGGAATGACATGATCTTCAACTTGTCTAACCTCTCAAATATCCACAGTGGATCAAGAGGACTTCCACATCAAGGATTAAGCACAAGGTTGCTACCTTCCAGGTGGATTAAGCCTCAAGATCGCCAGTGTCACCAAATTAGGGTTTTGGTCGACCAAGGCCTCTAGATGGAAATTTTCATCAGGGCATGAGCCAATGTTTCAAAGCATAACCTAAAATGCTCCAAGGGACATCATGAACCCAATCATCAAGTCAATTTTGCCTCAGGGGATGCATTCATAAAAAATCAGGAATTAGGGTTTCTTGACCTAATTCACCCCTAAGTTGGCTTTTGGGACAAAACATGAGCCAAGACCTCAAGAGAGGATTTGAGGGTCTCTAACATACTACATTTATTCATTTGTAATAATGGATTGATCCAAGAAGCTTGAGCAACAAGTTTCAAGTTCATCAGTACCACAATTAGGGTTTCGCAGGAAAAGTCAACTGTGCCTTTGACTTTTGACCCAAGTATGCTCCCAAACCTTGGTACATGATTCAATACACCCTATAACACCTATTAAATCAATCTATAAAGTTTGATTTAGGTCAAGGACCTGATTTCATAGAGGATCGCACAATTTGGAGTTCATCTGACAAAAAGTCAACTGTGTACAAAAGTCAACTTTGACTTTTTGAGATTTTTCACAATTATGGTTCTTTGACCCTAAAATGATGTTAATGTGTGATTGGGATCATCATTCATCAAGAAAAATGAAGAAAAGTCAGATAACTTGTAAAAGGGGTAATTATAAAAAACATAAAAACTTTCTAAGTTATGGAACAAAGTGGCTAGGGTACCAACTTTGGAGGATCATAACTCCTAAACCACAATGCCATTTTCCCCTATCCAAAGCTGGATTTGTAGCTCTCATGGCCCTCTACAAAAGCTTCAAATACAACTCATTCCAATTCCTCATGGATTTTAAGTTATGGAATGATCAAAATCACAAAAAGTGAAAATGTCACTTTTTTCCAACACTTAGTGAAATTTTCACTAAGTCAGAATCTGCTTTCACTTTTTCCAAATGTAGGGGCATTTTTCACTTGGATCCAAAAAGTATCAAAATCAACTATGATCAAACAGTTGTTGTATCATATGAGGGCTTTCCAAAATGGCCAAGAACTCCATCAAATTCCACTTGAGCCATGAGATATGACAATGGCAATATGCCTTTCTGAAAACTATCAAGGCAAGGCAGATTTGTTCATTTTGCTCGATTTACCAAATTTGTGCAAATGAAAAACATGTCTATCCATCTGAATACCTCAATGGGGGACCAAGAAGGAACCAACTCTGATCCCAAGCCTCCCAAGTCTTTGGAACCAAAAGTAGCATGCCAAACCTAGAAATCCCTAAAGAGGGGACAAGACTCCAATTTTGTTTTGGAGCATTCAATGGATGCAGTAAGGTGGCATGGACTAAGCCTCTTCCAACTGAATTCAGTCAAGACATATCCAAGACCAAGGGAACCAGCAGCCTGTGCCCTAACCTCTAGTCAATGGCAAGAGGAGACTTGGATTCCCATTGATCAACATTGGCCAAACCTCTGCTGCAGTTGCCATTCACTATTGCTTACAAAAAAAACTTGCTCTACTATAAATAGAGCTCATTTGTGATCAGTTTGAGTACACCAAAGCCATCAAACATATGCTTTCCTCAAAATCACCTTCTCACTTCCAGTTTTACCTTCTAAGGCAAGTCACTATCGGGTTTTGAGTTTGAGAGCAATTCCAACCAAACTAATCACACACACACCTCATAAACATCATATAGAAGTGATTCAAACACTCACATAACATCTGGAACACCAAAATCACAAAATCACTAGCCAATTGCTCAAGTTCTTGACAAATTTGGAGTTGGGGTACCATCTCAAGTTCCAGATCATTTCCATTCATTCCAAGCATCCAGACACACTGCATAGCACCTAGGGAAGCTGTCCATATCCTGGGAACCAAACTGTAACACCTCTAACACAAAACACGATCACCAGCTGTTAGAGGTAATTATGAGCTCTTCTAACTCTATGATCCATGCATTTTTTGCTGCACAATAATTTGGCCATATGTTCATAATCATGCATGAAGTGTTTTCCCTCAATCAATTGCTTTATTTGAATCATGTATGGAATTTCTGAGCCTTCATGCAAATTTTAGGGTTCTTGAGGTTTCTCTTTGATTTCTTGTTCCATGCTTAAAATAAATGAATTTAAAGACCATAGACATGATCGTGAGGTGAAAACGAGTAGATTGATATGCAGATTGCATAATATCATCAAGTATTCAGTGAGATTGGATAGAAAACGAAAATCTGCAGAAACAGAGGGTGGCGCGTGTACTTGCCATGTTCTTGGCACCATTTTCAAACATTTGAATATTTGAATTTTTGTGATTTTATTTAATTGATTCAAAAATTAATTTCTCTCTGAGTTTTAATGATTTTGAGTTGGTTCTTTTTTTAATATTTTACTAAAAAATCCTGAAAATATTACTTATTTCATATATTTGATATTTTTGCAAAGAATTAATGTTTTATTTGTTTTTAACATTTGAAATATTTTTTCTCCCTTAATTTTCCAAACTTAATTGGTTTCCAATTATTTTGTGGATATAAACATGATTTTTTGAAACATTGATCCAAGATCACAATTTGTTTTCACACATGTTTAACAATTTTGATCATTTTAATTGAATATTTATTCAATTAAAATATATTTTGAAAACAAGTTAGGGTTTTGATCAATTCAACCATCATCAAACTTTTTCAAACACTTTGGGCCTATAATAGAGTGTAAGACCCATCCCTTGTAAATAAAACAATTTTGGGCCTCAGTGCATTGTATAAGTCCCAATACGTTAAAGAAATCTCGGCGCGATCGCCATTTTTCAAACAAAACCCCTGGGCCTCTCCTTGAGTTGTAAGCCCCATCTTTTCTTTTAAAATCAGTTTTGGGCCTCTAATAGAGTGTAAGACCCAATCCTCTTTTAACCAAAACCTTTTTGGGCCTCAGATATTGTATAAGTCCCTCTGCGTTAAAAGCAAATCTCGACGCGATCGCCAGTTCAAAAATCAAACCATCTGGGCCTACTGTAGCGAGTATTTTTGGATGTGGTTGCAAAGCACGATCGCTCTAGTACTACAGCTCGACTCATTTTTTATCCTATTGAAGCTGATGAAGGAAGGGAAATAGATGTCTCCAATTAACCCTGCTTGTAAACTGAGGTTAAACAGTCAAAACTGTTGGTTTACAGATGCTACAAAGATTCGGGGTCTCTCCTTGGTTATTTTGTCAAAAAGGGGTGTTTTAGGTTATCGGTTGAAATATTAGGACGGATGTATGAAAGTATGGGATTTTGGGTTTTTGTTTAGTGTACTCGCTAAGATTTTTCTTTCAATCTTATGCCTACGTATTCCCATTTTTCCAAAACAGGGAAATCAGAGCGATCGTAGTTCCTCCTATTCTACGGGAGGAAATGGTGTTTTGGTGTCTTGTTCAAAGCCCAAGACGTGAAGCTAAAGGTGGTTTGTATCTTGTTCAAAGCCCAAGATGTGAAGCTGAAGGGTCTATTTGTATCTTGTTCGAAGCCCAAGATGTGAAGCTAAAGGGTGTTGTCTTTAGAGAGAATTTGTCATCTCTAAATAGGGGTTTGTTTGTCACAACTGTCGGGTGACTGATTTATCAAGGAGGATTACTTTAACTGGGATATGTGAATCCAGCAATGCCATAATCTCCTTTATAAGGGTTTTTGACCTGAAGGAGAAGACTTTAACTCAATGTAGAGCAATGCCATCTTTCCTTTGGAATTTCTCATGCTAAAAGAGGGACAGTGGCATGGATGTAGATGATCTAGAGGCTTGCCGCTTACAGCGATTAGATGGTGGGGAAGATGTTGTCGATGTTTGTAAACTGTGAACGAGGCACAACTTTGATGCTAAAAGGTTGATTGGATCAACCAGTGGTTTTCTTATACAAAGCCTAAGAGGAGGCTAATGGCCCAACAAGAGGGTATTTTTGATCTGTCTCGTACAAAGCCCGAGATAGAGGCTAAAAGGGAAGTGACTCGACAAGAGAGTCCTCTATGGTATCTCGTACGAAGCCCGAGATGGAGGCCAAGGGTTTTTATACTCAACAAGAGAGTGATTTGTGTCTTGTACAATGCCCAAGACGGAGGCTATTTGACTCAACAAGAGAGTCTTTTGTATCTCGTACGAAGCCCGAGATGGAGGCTAAAATTGTTAGCTCCGCTGGGGAGAATCATTGTATAAAGCCCAAGAGGAGGCTATGGTAACTGTTTCAATTGAGTGACAGGTCCAGTATGTTGGTTCAAAGAGAAAATCAGTTCTTATATGAGTAATGTACTCATGGATTTTGATTCGAGGATCCGGGATATTTCCTTTTCTTTGAGGAAATGGGAAATCTAATGGGTATTGAGACTGTCCGAGTCTACGGGGTTCCTTCCTATTCTTGAAGGGTGCTTGAGAATGCCTTGGAGACTCAAGGAAATTAGACTGTCCAAGTCTAGAGTTTCATCTTTCGTACTATGCTTTGAGAAATAGTAGTAGACTCTTGGAAAGACTGTTCTATTAAGATGACTGATTTCTGTTCCTATACCTCTAGGAGGTCGTCGGGACAATTTGTACGAAGCCCAAGAGGAGGCTGGAAACTTTTAAGAAGCCGATGTGTCCTTGTATGAAGCCCAAGAGGAGGCTATCATTCCCGAAGGAAGAATCATTATGCGAAGCCTAAGAGGAGACTGTAAAAACTTCTAAGAAGCTGACGGGTCCTTGTACTAAGCCCAAGAGGAGGCTATGATGCTTTTAGGAAGCCTGTGGGTCCTTGAACAATGCCCAAGAGGAGGCCGATGCTTTTAAGAAGCCGAGGGGTCCCCAAACCCCGAGAAATTCAAGACAGGCTTTACATGAGGTATAGATCAAGCCCGGAAAGTTTGAGAATTTGAAAGAAACTCAAGAGATGCTATTCACGGAGAATAGATCATCTCTGGGGAGTAGAGTTTCTTGACTATTCCTAAGGGTGCTGTTAAGAAGCCTGTGGGTCCCCAAACCCCGAGAAGTTCAAGACAGGCTATTCACAGAGAATAGATCAAGCCAGGAAAGTCCGAGAATTTGGAAGAAACTCAAGAGATGCCATTCACGGAGAAAAGATCATCTCTGGGGAATAGAGTTTCTTTGACAACTTCTACGAGTGACAGTCTATGAATGGGTTCACCGAGAATGCTGCCTTTCATGTGTCCATATTGTTTAACCCCAAGAGGATGGAAGACTGTGTCTGGTATTCCTATGGGGATCAAGTTCTAACTATTTAAGAGTGATCAATGGGCTAAATGCTAGACGTAGTTGTCGAGGAAACTCTAAATATCTATACTATTATTACACAGTTGATATGAGTTTATGAAAGAAGACTTACAGCGAAACAGCCCCACAATACAGTTATATGTATATGAAAGTGGTAAATGAAAGCATATAAACACTTAGTCGGTTGTAGAGCTTCCATGCTGTTTGGTTAGTTGTTCAACAAAGAAAGATTGAAAACAACAGTATATTTCAAAATCAAAAGAGAAAGTGCTTTGAAAAAAAAGATTTGGGGCTTACAGCTCAAGGAGAGGCCCAGGGTTTTATTAGTGAGCGCACAGTTTGAATTTGTACAGAGGGACTTATACAAGTGATTGAGGCCTGAAAATTGTTTTATGTACAAAGGGATGGGTCTTATACTCTCTCAAGAGGCCCAAAAGGTTTAAAGAAAAAGAGTGGGGCTTATAACACGAGGGTAGGCCCAGATGATTTTTTAAAAGGCGACGATTGCGCCGTTCACTTGTACAAAGGGACTTATACAATAAGTGAGGCCCAAAATGGTTTGTACAAGGGGGTTGGATCTTACACTCTATTAAGAGGCCCAAAGAGTTTAAAGAAAAGAAATGGGTCTTACTACTCGAGGGTAGGCCCAAGGTTTGTTTTTCAACGGATGATGATCGCGTCGAACTTTTTGAAATACAACAGGACTTATACCATAAGTGAGGCCCAAAATAGGTTGTATTCACATAGGGTTGGGTCTTACACTCTATTAGAGGCCCAAAAAGTTTTTGAAAATGATTTATGAGGGTTGAATTAATCCAAAAACCCTAATTTGTTTTCAAAATGTATTTTAATTGAATATAAATTCAATTAAAATGATCAAAATTATTTAACATATGGAAAACAAATTGTGATCTTGGATTAATGCTTCAAAAATTAAGTATTGACTACAAAATAATTACAAGTCATTAAAAGTTGCAAAATCAAGGTGGAAAAAACATTTAAAATGTCAAAAACAATTAAAATATTAATTCTTTGCAAAAAATATCAATTATATGAAATAAATAATATTTTTGGGATTTTTTCATAAAATAAAATATTTTAACATTTTTTTTTGAATTATTAAAAAAGAATCAACTCAAAATCATTAAAACTCAGAGATAAGTTAATTTTTGAATCAATTAAATAAAATCACAAAATTCAAATATTTAAATTTGTGAAAATGGCGCCAAGAACAACTGAAGAACACGCGCGTTTTTTAGTTTTTCCCAGATTTGCATTTTCTATCCAATCTCACTTAATACTTGATCATATCATGCAATCAACATACCAATCAACTCGTTTCAACCTCACGATCATGTTTATGACAACTAATTTCATTTAAATTAAGCATAAAATAAGAAATCACGAAAAATCCTCAAGAACCCTAAATTCTTTATGAAGGCTGGGATTTTTGATACACGATTCAAACAAAGCAATTACTTGAGGGGAAACATTCCATGCATGATTATGAACATTTGGCAAAAGTATTGTGCGAGGAAATATGCATAGATTGAGAGATGACCAAGTTTAGGCTTACCTCTAGGTCGTGACAGCAAGAGCAAATTGATTTCTGAGTTGGAGGTGTTACAGATGAATTGTGATGATCTGAACAACTTCCCTACACCCTATGAAGTGTGTTTGAATGCTTGGACTTGATGGAAATTGGCTGGATCACTTCATGGCATCTCAACTGCAACTTGGTTAAAACCTTGAGCAATTGACTGGTGATTATGAGAAATCAGTGTTCCAGATGTTGTTTAAGCGTTTGATCAGCTCACATATGATGTATATGAGGTGTGTGTGTGATTGGTTTGAGTGGAATTGCTCTCTAATGAAAAACCCGATAGTGACTTGCTAAGAAAGGCATATTTGAGAGTGAGAAGAGGATTTTGAGAAAGGCAAGTGTTGTAGGCCTTTGGTGTACTTAAACTGATCACAATTGAGCTCTATTTATAGTAGAGCAAGTTTGTTTTGCAAGGAATAGTGAATGGCAAATGCTGAGTAGGATTGGCCAGTGTTGGAAAATGAAAATCCAAGTCTCCTCTAGCCATTTACTAGAGGTTAGGGCACAGGCTACTGGTCCCCTTGGTCTTGGATAATTCTTGACTGAATTCAGTTGCAAATAGCTCAGTCCATGCCACCTTGATGCTTCCATTAAATGCTCCAATCCAAAATTGGAGTCTTGTCCCTATTTTGGGCAATTCTAGGTTTAGCATGCTATTTCTTGTTCCAAGGACTTTGGAGGCTTGGCTCAGTGATTGTCCCCTTTAGATTCAATCCTCAGATGTGTCCAAAGTGATGACAAGGCTTAGAATTGGCTGATTTTGGCAAATCGAGCAAAAGTGAAAAATTCTGCCTACAGCCAAGGAACTGCTAAGCAATGATGCTTAGAAAACGTAAACTTCCCCTCGATCCTGGTCTTCAGCCAAGGAACTGGTCTCAGTTTTCTTTTGAGATGAACTTCCCCTCGATCCTGGTTTCCTGCCAAGGAACTGGTCTCAGTTTTTGATTTAAACTTCCCCTCGATCCTGGTTTCCTACCAAGGAACTGGTCTTAGTTTTTGATATAAACTGCCCCTCGGTCCTGGTTTCCTACCAAGGAACTGCTCTTAGTTTCTGATATAAACTTCCCCTCGATCCTGGTTTCCTACCAAGGAACTGGTCTTAGTTTATTTTGTCAATAAACTTTATTGACAAGGGACGCTATGCGTAGCAGTTTTCCTCAAACTTCTAGCTGAATTTTCCTGGGGAGATGCCATTTGACGGAAAAAGTTGACGCCAGACTTGTTGGGGAATCCAGTCGTCTGAGTTGTAGAGGTGCACAAACTTCTCTGTTGGAGACGCCATTTGTTTCTACTAGGGAAAACGAGTCTCCTGAAAGACTGCCTTCGTTTGGGGTCTTACATCATACTTTTATCGGGATCTTCCCGGAGAAATGCCATATGATGGGATCCAATTTTGAGGTGCCGATGACCTTTTCATCAGTGGTTCTTTTTGGAGAAACTGCTGTACCACCGAATCTCTGATTATGAGGCTTTCTCTCGGGATTTTCCTTAATCCGGGAAAGCAAGGATATCATCTTCAATGGTGAAGAGTGATGTCGACTGCAGGTTCTCTGGTTTTTCAGAGGTTCAAGTTATCAAAGTGGTTGAGGACCTATCTTTAATTCAGAAATAACTAGAGGCGAGATTGTTTAGATGGTTCACCTCATGACGAGGAAAGGGCTGACAACTCGATTAAGAGGACTTTTATCACTAGGGGACAAGACCGACTGGAGTGATAGTGATGCAATATAAATGTGAATGCAAATCAATAATGCATGATGTATGTATGTATATGCTGACAAAACTGACACGACATACAAACTGACGGATGAACACAACTGGATACTCGGCCACTGCGGGGGATGAAAAGTATCACTGGTTCACGATAGCAATTATGCTTTGTTTAGGAGAAATAGTCCTTGCGGGGACCAACCGTTGGTCGGGCTTAGGAGATAAGAACTCTGCCGAAGAGGTCAGATGGAATAGTCGCATCCGACACTGTTGATCCTTCATTCACTCACACTGGCGTAGAAGGAGTACTTTGATTCTGCACTTTGAGGTTCACTTACTTCTGGAGAAGCGGTTGATGTTTTTTTGATGTTTAACAGTCAAAAGAAATTGCCATCTTTATTTTAAAAGCAGAAAAAGTTTGACAAGTAAATTCATTTTTGTTTTATTTCAAGAATCGTTAATCATATTAAAATGTTGTTCTGTAAAGCTAAAACAAATGAGAATTACAAACAAAAGCACAAGGGCTCAAATTTTATTTATAAGATGGAGATCAGCCAAACGCGTGATTCCAAAGAGTATTTACAAAGTTTAGAAAATGGTAATTTACAGGGAAAAGGGCTACGTTGAAACATAACGACCACTATCCTTCTACCAACTTTGAATTCCGGACATCCTGAGCTTCTGTCGAAGATGACCTTGACTGGAGATTTCTCCCGATGGATGGTGTAACTGCTGCTGAGGGACTTGCCTCTGTTGGACATAGTTACTTGCCATTATCCCTAATTTTTTCCTGGATTGTACTTTGATGTTTCCAATCCACCAGGATGAGTTTTTTTTTTGTCTCTAACTTTTGCCTGGACCGCCCTTTCGGGTTTTCAATCCACCGAGACGTTTTTTTTTTAGTCGAAGTATTTCTTGACTACATCAACATTTGTGGGGTAGGCAAATTCTTCTCCGTCCATGGTTGCAAGTCTCAAGGCGCCGTCTGAGAAAGCTTTCGTGACCACGTAGGGGCCATCGTAATTCGGAGTCCATTTGCCTCGCAAATCAGTGAGAAACGATTGTATTTCCTTGAGCACGAGGTCTCCTTTCCTGAAGACGCGAGGTCAGACCTTTTTGTCAAACGCCCTCTTCATTCTTTGTTGATACAACTGACTGTGGTATAGTGTCGTGATTCGCTTCTCTTTGATCAGATTCAGTTCATTGTGTCGAATTTGACACCATTCAGCTTCTGTAAGCTTAGCTTCCATCAATACCCGGATTGATGGGATCTCTACCTCGATGGGGAGCACTGCCTCCATGCCATATACTAGAGAGAAAGGGGTCGCCCCTGTTGAAGTACGGACAGATGTGGGATAATCGTGAAGAGCAAAGGGTAGCATCTCATGCCAGTCTTTGTAGGTTACAACCATCTTCTGAACAATCCTCTTGATGTTCTTGTTAGCCGCTTCTACCGCTCCGTTCATCTTGGGTCGGTATGGAGATGAGTTATGGTGTTCGATCTTGAACTCTGCGCACAACTCTTTCATCATCTTATTATTCAAGTTAGATCCATTATCAGTAATGATCTGGCTCAGAACACCATAACGGTAGATGATATTGTTTTTGATAAATCGGACCACCACTTGTCAGGTTACATTAGCGTATGACGCTGCTTCGACCCACTTGGTGAAGTAGTCAATGGCTACAAGGATGAACCGATGTCCGTTCGAAGCTTTGGGCTCAATCATACCGATCATGTCGATTCCCCATATGGAAATAGGCCACGGGGAAGAGAGAACTTTGAGATGGGTTGGCAGTACATGAATTTTGTCAGAGTATATCTGATACTTGTGACACCTCATGTACTTGTAGAAGTCGGATTCCATTGTCAACCAATAGTACCCGACTCTCAGAATTTTTCTCGCCATTGTGTGTCCGTTGGCATGAGTGCCAAAGGATCCTTCATGAATTTCTTTCATCAACATGTCTGCTTCTGGTCTGTCGACGCATCGAAGCAAAACCAAGTCAAAATTTTGCTTATACAATGTGTCACCGCTCAGGAAGAAGCTACCTGCTAGCCTTCTGAGGGTTTTTTTGTCCTTCCTTAGTGCCCCAGGTGGGTACTCTTGTTTCTGAAGGAAGCATTTGATATCGTGATACCAAGGTTTATCGTCTATGATTGCTTCAATCGTGAAGATTTAAGCGGGCCTTTCAAGGCGCATTATGTCGATCTTAGGTAGGTCAGTCCATTGACCTACACTAATCATATAAGAGAGAGTGGCCAATGCATCAGCCATGTGATTCTCATCATGAGGGATGTGATGAAACTCAACTCTGTTGAAGAAAGGTAAACAACCTTCTCGCATAATCTTTGTAAGGAATCAGTCCTGATTGGTACGTGTTCCAATCTCCTTTTATCTGATTGATAACCAGGGCTGAGTCGCCATATATGTCCAAGTTTTTGATCCTCAAATCAATTGCTTCTTCGAGACCCATAATACAAGCTTCATATTCGGCCTCATTGTTTGTACATTTGAACGTAAGTCGAGCGGTGAAAGGAATGTGGGTACCCTGAGGGGTAACAATTATTTCCCCAATTCCATTTCCATAATGATTGACTGCTCCGTCAAAGATTAGTCCCCACTGGGAACCTGGTTCTGGCCCTTCACTGGGTATCGGTTCATCGCAGTCTTTCATTTTTAGATACATGACATCTTCATCTGGGAAGTCAAACCCGATTGGTTCCTGATCGTCAATCGGTTGATGAGCCAAATGATCGGCTAAAATACTCCTCTTAACGGCTTTCTGAGCATGGTACTCTATGTCATATTCTGATAGCAACATCTGCCAACGGGAAATCCTTCTCGTGAGAGCAGGTTTTTCGAAGACGTACTTGATTGGATCCATTTCGGAGATTAACCAAGTAGTGTGACGAATCATGTACTGGCGAAGACATTTGGCTACCCAAGCCAAAGTACAACAAGTTTTCTCAAGCATCGTGTACCGAGTCTCGCAGTCAGTGAACTTCTTGCTTAGATAGTAAATGGCAGACTCTTTCCGTTTGGTTTCGTCTTGTTGGCCAAGTACACATCCCTTTGAGTCTTCCAAGACTGTGAGGTAGATGATCAGTGGTTTTCCTTCCACTGGAGGTGATAGAATCGGCGGATTCAACAGGTATTCCTTAATACTGTTGAAGGCAGTTTGGCCATCATCTGTCCAAACGCAGTCCTGATTCTTTTTGAGTAATTTGAAAATCGGCGCACATGTCGCGGTCATGAGGAATATGAATCTGGAGATGTAATTCAAACGTCCCAGGAATCCTCTGACTTGTTTTTCAGTTTTCGGAGAAGGCATTTCTTGAATGGCCTTGACCTTGCCAGGATCAACCTCAATTCCTTTCTGGCTGACGATGAACCCTAAGAGTTTCCTTGAACGGACACCGAAGGTGCATTTGTTAGGATTCAAGCGGAGTTTGTATTTTCTCAGACGCTCAAAAAGTTTTGACAGGTGAGTCACACGCTCCTCTTCTGTTTTAGATTTTGCAATCATATCATCGACATACACTTCGATTTCTTTGTGTATCATGTCATGAAACAGAGTAGTCATGGCCCTTTGATAGGTTGCCCCGACATTCTTCAAACCGAATGGCATTACCTTGTAACAAAAGGTACCCCATGGGGTAATGAACGAAATTTTCTCCATGTCTTTCGGCGCCATTTTGATCTGGTTATAGCCCGAGAATCCATCCATAAAGGAGAAAACTTTGAACTTTGCTGTACTGTCAACCAGCATGTCAATGTGTGGTAAAGGAAAGTCGTCCTTTGGACTAGCCTTATTCAGATCCCTGTAGTCGACACACATTCTGACATTTCCATCCTTTTTCGGAACGGGTACGATATTGGCTAACCATTGAGGATATTCAGATGTAGCGAGGAAACCTGCGTCAATCTGTTTCTGTACCTCCTCTTTGATTTTGATGGCCATGTCCGGGTGAGTCTGTCTCAACCTTTACTTTACTGGCGGACATTTCGATCTTAACGGTAAGTGATGTTCCACGATGCTGGTATCCAACCCTGGCATATCCTGATAGGACCAAGCAAATACATCGGGGAATTATTTGAGAAGCTTTGTCAAACTCTCTTTGGCAGTTGGACTGAGCAGTGCCCCAATCCTGATTTCTTTTCTCTCCTTTTCTGAACCCAAGTTTACCATTTCCAATGGCTCTTTGTGAGGTTCAATGGACCTTTCCTCTTGTCTGAGTAATCGGGAGATCTCTTCTGGAATTTCATTGTCAACTTCTTCTTCAGCCCCAAATACCGGGAACTCAAAGTTGGGAGAAGGCATCGGATCGTATGTTTCAACGGGGTTTAAAACAAGCAATCTGCATGACGGTATGATTTGTGTTTAGAAGACATAGAGAAAATGCAAGAGTGTGCAGTGTATTTTTTTTATTACTGCTTGTTTTTATTTGGATTGTTTTTTTAGGATTACCATTTTCTGAGAAAAAGCAAAAAGAGAAAACAGCAATAAATGCGGAAATTACAGAACGACGTTATTTTATTAATGAACAAGTCGATCCTTGAAACTACAACCCTATAAAACAAAACTCTGTCGCTTTGGGCGAAGCGAAAAGAAAAAATTTACAGAAAGTGAGCCCTATCAAAACATCCGTTTCACCTGGGCAGGGTGAAAGGTTAAAAATGGCAATTACTTTGACTGGCGAACGACCTTCGAAGCATTGACAGCAACCCATTTGCGGCGAACTCCTCGGTGAATCACAAAGTCTGGTACCTTCCTTGATTTGTCTTCAGAAATGACACTGATTTCTGGTGGAGCAGGATCATTGGAATCTGTCTCCCAAGCAAAGTTGTCGTAGGAGAATTCCTCTATTGCATTTTGCATAGCATTTGTGCTCTCAGCTGTATCTCCCTATCCAGTTGGCTGGATATCTTCGAGCCTGATACGAAAGCTTTCGGGAGCGGTGTACTTGACCATATAGTCATATTTTCCACTCGGTTGTCCCGGGGTGTCCCACACTTCTTTGGAACTGGAGGAGTCATCCCTCTCGATGACGTTGACCTCGGGAAAAGCATAGTTGATGAACTCAAGTTCTGCAAATGTTGCAAATTCATCGTCATGTTAAGTAGTTTCTGAATGACCTGAGTGTTGATCCCATGACATGGTGGGGACACATGTATTTTGTTCATTGATGCTCAGTTAAGTTTCATTACTCGACTGACTTTCTGGCCCCAAGTCTCCTGGGTAAGGCTGCCACATTGGCAGGCCATCCATCGGGCCATAGTAATTGTGGTCAAAGTTGTCCTTCATCAGAGTGTCCTCCTTTAATGAATTTGGTGGAGCACGACATCCTTCCGGATCACAATCTCCATAGATCATTTCGACATTTGGCCGTGGTATAAATCTCGGACTCTGTGCAGGATAGCAAAATGGCGTAGGCACCTCTTCCTGAGACATATAACCGTCCTCGTTAAGATAGAACTTCTATTCTTCATCTATGTCGGAGGGATCCTCCTCATTGATAGCATGGATTGCCTGAGGCACTGGGTGAAGGAATCCTCCACTATGGAAGAAGTCCTGAATGGGATGAAGACTTTCATTGTTCGCAGCTGTCCGGGTACAGGTTACAGAAAAACCAAGACCCTTCTTTGCTGTATTGCTAGTAGGAATGACAAGCTGTCCCCATCCTGTTGTATCGGTACTCTCGACTGCTTTAATAGCATCTTTGTATGAGGAAATCAAAGTTCCTCCTCCAGATTGATCGTCCTTGTGTAGCGAAAGCGCTTGGAACTGGGTTCCAATTATCCCTTCCAGTCCACATAAGTGGATGACGATAAATTGCTGACGAGCAAGGCCTGTTCCCCACAGACTGTGATGAGTTGGTCGTTCTGGACGAACTTTAGCTTTTGGTGGAGGGTTGAAGTGACCGCCCCAGCCTGATGTATCCAAGGTCTTCCTAATAAACAACTGTACGTTGCCCGGATGTCCATGACCTGGAAGTTGGAAAGTGTGAGGACTGATGATTATGGGAAGCTCGACTTCACTGATAACCATTTTTCTGGATCCGTCGAACGCTTTGACGACGACCTCGCTAGTTCTCATCGGAGGGCTCTTGAATGATAATTGCATCAAAGTGGACTTCGGCATAACATTCAGGGCTGGCCCTGTGTCTACCAGTACACTGGCTAAAGTATCGTCCTGGCAGTTGACTGTGATATTGAGCGCCATGTTATGACGGCGACCCTCTTCAGGTAATTCCTCATCACTAAATCCCAAGTTATTGTAAGAAGTGATGTTAGAGACAATACTATCGAACTATCTGATAGTTACATCCTGTTCCACAAAGGCTTGCTCCAAGACTTTCTGTAGAGCCTCCCTATGCGCTTTTGAACTGAGTAACAGTGATAATACCGAGATCTTTGAAGGAGTCTGTAGCAGTTGATCGACAATGTTGTATTCACTCCTTTGGATGAGCTTCAGTATCTCATCATCGTTTTTTGAAAGGACGGGATTACTGGACTGACCGACTGGTGGATTGGGAGCTTCTGTCTGAAGTTCCTTTTCTTTGTTAGACTCTCCAACTCCTATGTTAAAGATTCTACCACTCCGTGTTACATGACTGATGTCTGCAATATTCACGATGGAGGGTAATGGAATTTCCTTTCCATTTTCAATTATCGTTGCACCGTATTTGTAAGGGATTGCCTTAGCTGATTCATACGGTAGTGGTCCCAGCAAATAGACGACTATGGGAACCTTCTGATTTTTCTGACCATCGTACGTAATCTCGATCCGTTCCCGGTTAGGAATTCTTGATTCGTCAAGTAGAGGAATGATGGTAAAAACATCCCTGGGCCCCTGATGATCAGATATTATGACAACATCCTCAATTTGATCAGCGGGGTAGTCCAGCGCCCAGTTGATGGACCCGGAACCCGGATATGGGCGAATCTCTCTACGATCCACCTAACCCTGAAGAGCTGTTCGCACAAGGTAGCACCCTTGGTTACTTTCCGAACAGACTTCACAACGTTCATAATTGTATGGTGGGACCTGGCCACACCCACTTTCAATACAATGTAACCTTACTAGGTTAGCTTCCACGAGTCGGACATCTTGACTTTGACGCCGAGTGGGGTTTCTGTTATTGATACTAATTTGCTGAGTATCTTCATCCATGTATATTGGCATCCACCAATTATTTAACAAGTGCTAGAGTGCTTCCTGGACAAGGGCACATCCCTGATCGTTTTCGCAACCCGCTTTACAGCTACGATAATTATGTGATACCAGGAATCCGAGTCGGACCTGCTCAGCATGTAACTCTACCAGGTTGGTATTCATTAAATGAATGTCGAAGATTTGAACCATGTTGATCTGATAGGGATTCCTATCATGGTAGTCCTGGATCCATCCAAGATCCATCTGACGCTGCAGGGCCTCTTGTACAAAAGAGCATCCCTATTTGTTTACCGAGAAAGTCAGACAAGAACTGTAATCGCGACGCGGCAGATTATGATACTGGCTTTGCCTTGAGTGCATTGCCACCAGGTTGACATTCATTGCATGGACGTCGTGGTTTTGAATGACGTTGGAATTCGTATAAACCATGTTAACTCCACGAACTCGGTGCTTTTGGATCCATCCGAGATCCATCTGTTCCTGTAGAGCTGCTTGCACCACAGAACATCCTTGATTGTTTTTAGAGCAGATATTACATTGATGATAATTATGAGGTGGCACATGGCCGTACCCACTCTGTCTACAATGCATCTTGACTAGATTGGTCCTCAACAAGAGTACATCGTGAATTTGATAGACATTGTTAAATTCTTTCTCAATCAAGTTTACTGCAGCTTTCTCATGTTGAGGCAGCGGGTTCGTGAGAACATTGGGATTCGTATCTTTGAAAGATAAGAGCCCGCTCCTAACAAGCTTTTGTACGTCGGATTTGAAATTGAGACAATTCTCTATCTTATGCCCTAATCCTCCTTGATGATAAGGGCATGTCTGATCCGCTTTGAACCAAAAGGGCGGACTTTCCGGTACTCTAAGAGGAGACTTAGTCTGGATGTGCCCCATAGCTAGTAGTAACGGAAATAGTTCTGCGTACAACATGGGTATAGGATCAAACCCTGGTGGTCGTGTTGTACGGTTGTTGTTATACGGAGGACGAGCCTGCTGAAGAGGCTGTTGTGTCCTTTGCTGATTAGGTTAGCTCTGCGCAACCTGAGGTTGATACGTAGGCACAGGCGCAGGGATGATAGCAGGAGTCACAGCTGCTACCGGTTGATAACGTCGTCTTTGCTTTCTGAGAGAGATATTCCCAATATCTTGCTCTTTTTTCTTAGGAAGAGCACTACCGTATCGTTTTGTACTACTTGATGATCCAGCGTCTTTTATTAGACATCCTTCTCGGACGGCTTCCTCAAGACGAACTCCCATGCCCACCATCTCAGTGAAATCACTAGGCGCACTGGCAACCATTCTGTCATAGTAAATGAGCTTAAGGTTTTTAAGAAGATCTTGGTCATCTCTTTTTCCTCAAGAGGTGTACAAATCTGAGCGGCAATTTCATGCCATCTCTGAGCGTACTCCTTAAAGGTTTCCTTGTCCTTTTGTGACATTGATCTGAGTTGATCTCTGTCCGGTGCCATGTCTAGATTGTATTTGTATTATTGGACGAGGGCAGTTCCAAGATCTCTGAATGTACTAATTGTAGTACAGTTTAAACCCATGTACCATTTTAAGGTGGCACCGGTTAAACTATCCTGAAAGTAGTGAATCAGTAGGTCCTGATTCTCCGTCTGAGTTGACATTCGCCGAGCGTACATCACCAGATGGCTCTGAGGGAAAGAGATACCCTTGTATTTTTCAAAGTTGGGCACTTGGAACTTGTGCGGAACTTTCACATTGGGGGCCAGACAAAGGTCTGCGGCGTCCTTCCCAAATAAATCCTGACCGCGGATGGCTTGCAGTTCCTTCTGCATTTCCAAGAACTGTTCCTGGAATTCATCCATTCTATCGAACATAGTTTCTTACATACTAGAAGGTACCAGCGGAATCTGTCCTTCCGGGACAGTGTGCACCCCAGGGGGTGGTACCGTGACTACGGCAGTGAATCTTGGCGTTTCCCAAAGTTTGTAACCTTCAGGAGTCTTCAGTATGCCCCTGGCATCTTAGCTTTCCCGAAGTTTGTAACCTCAGGCCCAACAGCTTCTGTTATGATTCCCTGATCTTCAGTGATCGGCGGAATATATCCTTCCGGGATATAGTTAACATGCATGCCCCAAGAATGATCTTTCGGCATTTGATACCTAGGATCATACTTCTCCACTATGGGCGTTGAGGTGATCTCTAAGATCACAGTCCTTTGTAGCTGAGCTTCTGCCATGGCTTGCATGTCGTTACGAAGCTTTCTCATATCCTCTCTTAGAGCGTCGATCTCTTCTTTCACCTCTCTGTTTTCTTGCTCAAGATCATCCATCTTTTTCTGACGATTGGCCAGAGTATTGTACGAATGAGACAGTTTGACTCTAGAACCGAGACACAAACGTGAGATTCGTAGGTAAGAAGAATACACGGTGTGAGAATGATGAATGCAATGATTATATTAATTGTTTTTTGGTTTAATCAAAATAAACTTCGACAATTAGATTGCAAATATCAAACAGTGGGCAAACCCCTTTTTATTGAATTCAAAGGATTACAGAAATGGAAATACAGTAGATTAGAAGGTGCAGAAACAAAAACCTAAGCTAATGGGCCCAGAGTCCTCTCTGAGGAGAAACCGGGTGCTGATTCTGGTACTTTCCTTTTCTTTGACCGGGGCTCTTAGGCCGTTGTCGGGTTGTCATTCCTTTGCCAGGTGAAAGGATCGAGCAAATTCCTTTGGTCATCTTGATTCTCTACAACATGTTGCTCCAAAATTTCAATCAGAGCGTCCTTTTCTTTTAGTAATTGTTGTATTTTGATGCACTCTACGTTGAGGGTGCGGTACTTGTTCTTCCAAGACCTCCTCTCCCGTTGAACTTTGTTGAGAGTAACCTGGAGCTTTTCAGTCCCAGTCATGAAGTACATGACAGACTCCCTCGGTGGAAGAACTCCATGACGAGGATAAGGCATTTTTAGCTTAAGAGCTCTAGTTTGTGCCCAGTGGAGATAATGCTCCACCGAGACACAGTCCAGTTTTCCTAGAGACTCCCGTCCTTTCTTATGAACATGTTTCCAAGCGTGCACTATTTCCATCTTTAGTGCTCTGTCACTTTCTCCTTCCTTGAAGAAAAGACCTTCCAGATGAACACTCCGTGGGACGTGCCTCATTTGGTATCCAAATTGACGACGAACAAGAACTAGATGGTAATTGATTCCTACCTTAGTTCCTATAAGGGGTACGTTCGGGAAGTTTCCACAACGTTCAATGATCCTGATTTCATCATAAATCCTATTACACCAATCTATGTCAGAGTTGGTGAGGGACATGATTTTCTGCGACCAACATAAGGCACTCTTGTGATCCCAAAAAGAAGCAGACTTAGGCAAATGAGAGATAAACCATTTATAAAGCAGATGTACGCAACATGTGATCTCCCCTCCGCTTTACAAATTTCCCAAGTGTACAGAATGATACGCATCTGCGAGCAAAGTCGGCACAGGGTTTCCAATGAGAAAAATCTTAATGGAGTTGATATCGACGAAGTTATTAATGTTGGGCAACAAAAATAACCCGTAAGTGAGTAAAACAACGATGCTTTCGAAAGCAGTCACGTTCCCGACACTGGCGAAGTACAGGGCTTTCTTTGTCAAGAACTGGGCTGGCAAACCTTGTATGCCACCCTTAGTGGTCATGTGAGTCCTGACCTCAAACTCGTCCAAATGAATTTCTCTTGCAATGGTCTGATTCTTTGGAATTTCTTCCAGTCCAGAAAATGGAGCTTGATCTATAATGTGTAGATCAATCAGATGAGAATATTCCTCCAGCGTTGGTGCTAGCTGGTAATCGGGGAATGTGAAACAATGATAGACTGGATTGTAGAACTGAATGAGCGCATCCATGATTCCGTCAATCACATGGACTCTTAGCAGAGATAGCAAACCTCCGTACTTGGCTCTCAAAGCCTCTTGGTTTGTGATCATCCTCGCCAAACCTCTTAAATCCTCTAGTTTGGGAATCTTGAATGTGTACCTATGAGTTCTCCTTCTACCGAAATCCATTTGCGCAATCCTTTTCTTTGATATTTGCAATCACAGTCTTAGTTTATTTTGAAAAGACAGAGAGACTAGAAGAGAAATTTTTTTTTGAATGTTTTAATGTTTTTTAAATGAATGCGTGAATGCAGCACACAAAAACATAGAAAAAACATGGGGTCAAAGGGTCGTTTTCATGGAGTCAAGGCTCTACCCATCCCTAAAGGTTTATACTAGGGTGATTTTTTGTACTTGTACTCAAAATCATCAGCTCCTCCCAGGATAACAAACAGCAAGCGGATCGCCAGCGAGCTGTATGAAATCTTAGAGTAAATGCTATTCACCCAGAATAGATCATCAGCCTCAAATGAGGGTAGTATCGCGTGACAACTATTTCCAATAGCTTCTGCACTACAAAAGGGTTGGCTCCTCAGCTTCTCAGATGTCACAATCGGCCCATTGGCTATGAGAGGGAATGGGTTGCATTGGGAAGCCTCCACTGAGGTTGATGGTCAACCTCGTCGCCATCACTTATCTTAAGTGTATACTTAATCTTTCCACATGCGGCATCACACGCATTCCCATTAGCAGAAAAACACAGATATCAATTAGGAAAAGAAATATATATATATTTTTCCTAAACATCCTAGACCTTTTAAAAGCTATGAATCTTATGTTCCTGACAGAAAATGGTTTCCCGGCGGAGTCACCATCCTGTGGTTCCATTCCAAATTAACGGCGTTTTGACCTAAGAGCCTAATGATGTCAAGGTTTCAATAGATAAGAGGAACAAAATGCTTTGAAAGGCTCCATTTTTGTGGTACCCCCTTTCAAGATTTCTACCTAGGAGAAGAGAACGAAATCCCTAAATTCTTCCAGCAGAGTCGCCATTTTTCTGTAGCGAGTGATTTTTGGATGTGGTTGCGAAGCACGATCGCTCTAGTACTACATCTCAATTCATTTTTTATCCTATTGAAGCTGATGAAGGAAGGGAAATAGATGTCTCCAATTAACCCTGCTTGCAAACTGAGGTTAAACAGTCAAAACTGTTGGTTTACAGATGCTATAAAGATTCGGGGTCTCTCCTTGGTTATTTTGTCAAAAATGGGTGTTTTAGGTTATCGGTTGAAATATTAGGACGGATGTATGAAATTATGGGATTTTGGGTTTTTGTTTAGTGTGCTCGCTAAGATTTTTCTTTCAATCTTATGCCTACGTATTCCCGTTTTTCCAAAACAGGGAAATCAGAGCGATCGTAGTTCCTCCTATTCTACGGGAGGAAATGGTGTTTTGGTGTCTTGTTCAAAGCCCAAGACGTGAAGCTAAAGGTGGTTTGTATCTTGTTCAAAGCCCAAGATGTGAAGCTTAAAGGTCTATTTGTATCTTGTTCGAAGCCCAAGATGTGAAGCTAAAGGGTATTGTCTTTAGAGAGAACTTGTCATCTCTAAAGAGGGGTTTGTTTGTCACAACTGTCGGGTGACTGATTTATAAAGGAGGATTAATTTAACTAGGATATGTGAATCCAGCAATGCCATAATCTCCTTTATAAGGGTTTTTGACCTGAAGGAGAAGACTTTAACTCAGTGTAGAGCAATGCCATCTTTCCTTAGGAATTTCTCATGCTAAAAGAGGGACAGTGGCATGGATGTAGATGATCCAGAGGCTTGCTGGTTACAGCGATTAGATGGCGGGGAAGGAGTTGTCGATGTTTGTGTACTGTGAACGAGGCTCATCTTTGATGCTAAAAGGTTGATTGGATCAACCAGTGGTTTTCTTATACAAAGCCTAAGAGGAGGCTAATGGCCCAACAAGAGGGTATTTTTGATCTGTCTCATACAAAGCCCGAGATAGAGGCTAAAAGGGAAGTGACTCGACAAGAGAGTCCTCTATGGTATCTCGTACGAAGCCCGAGATGGAGGCCAAGGGTTTTTATACTCAACATGAGAGTGATTTGTGTCTTGTACAATGCCCAAGATGGAGGCTATTTGACTCAACAAGAGAGTCTTTTGTATCTCATACGAAGCCTGAGATGGAGGCTAAAATTGTTAGCTCCGCTGGGGAGAATCATTGTATAAAGCCCAAGAGGAGGCTATGGTAACTGTTTCAGTTGAGTGACAGGTCCAGTATGTTGGTTCAAAGAGAAAATCAGTTCTTATATGAGTAATGTACTCATGGATTTTGATTTGAGGATCCGAGATATTTCCTTTTCTTTGAGGAAATGGGAAATCCAATGGGTATTGAGACTGTCCGAGTCTACGGGGTTCCTTCCTATTCTTGAAGGGTGCTTGAGAATGCCTTGGAGACTCAAGGAAATTAGACTGTCCAAGTCTAGAGTTTCATCTTTCGTATTATGCTTTGAGAAACAGTAGTAGACTCTTGGAAAGACTGTTCTATTAAGATGATGGATTTCTGTTCCTATACCTCTTGGAGGTCGTCGGGACAATTTGTACGAAGCCCAAGAGGAGGCTGGAAACTTTTAAGAAGCTGATGGGTCCTTGTATGAAGCCCAAGAGGAGGCTATCATTCCCGGAGGAAGAATCATTATACGAAGCCTAAGAGGAGGCTGTAAAAACTTCTAAGAAGCCGACGGGTCCTTGTACTAAGCCCAAGAGGAGGCTATGATGCTTTTACGAAGCCTGTGGGTCCTTGAACAATGCCCAAGAGGAGGCTGATGCTTTTATGAAGCCGATGGGTCCCCAAACTCCGAGAAATTCAAGACAGGCTATTCATGAGGAATAGATCAAGCCAGGAAAGTTCGAGAATTTGGAAGAAACTCAAGAGATGCCATTCACGGAGAAAAGATCATCTCTGGGGAGTAGAGTTTCTTGACAATTCTTAAGGGTGCTTTTAAGAAGCCTGTGGGTCCCCAAACCCCGAGAAGTTCAAGACAGGCTATTCACAGAAAATAGATCAAGCCAGGAAAGTCTGAGAATTTGGAAGAAACTCAAGAGATGCCATTCACGGAGAAAAGATCATCTCTGGGGAATAGAGTTTCTTTGACAACTTCTACGAGTGACAATCTATGAAAGGGTTCACCGAGAATGCTGCCTTTCATGTCTCCATATTGTTTAACCCCAAGAGGAGGGAATACTGTGTCTGGTAATCCTATGAGAATCTATTTTTGACTATTTAAGAGTGATCAACGGGCTTAATGCTAGACGTAGTTGTCGGGGAAAATCTAAATATCTATACTATTATTACACAGTTGATATGAGTTTATGAAAGAAGACTTACAGCGAAACAGCCCCACAATACAGTTATATGTATATGAAAGCGGTAAATGAAAGCATATAAACACTTGCTCGGTTGTAGAGCTTCCATGTTGTTTGGTTAGTTGTTCAACAAAGAAAGATTGAAAACAACAGTATATTTCAAAATCAAAGGAGAAAGTGCTTTGAAAAAGAAAGATTTGGGGCTTACAACTCAAGGAGAGGCCCAGGGTTTTATCAGTGAGCGTACTATTTGAATTTGTACAGAGGGACTTATACAAATGACTGAGGCCCAAAAATTGTTTTCAGTACAAAGGGATGGGTCTTATACTCTCTCAAGAGGCCCAAAAGGTTTAAAGAAAAAGAGCGGGGCTTATAACACGAGGGTAGGCCCAGATGATTTTTCAAAAGGCGACGATCACGCCGTTCACTTGTACAGAGGGACTTATACAATAAGTGAGGCCCAAAATGGTTTGTACAAGGGGGTTGGGTCTTACACTCTATTAAGAGGCCCAAAGATTTTAAATAAAAGTAATGGGTCTTACTACTCGAGGGTAGGCCCAAGGTTTGTTTTTCAACGGATGATGATCACGTCGAACTTTTTGAAATACAACGGGACTTATACCATAAGTGAGGCCCAAAATAGGTTGTATTTACAAAGGGTTGGGTCTTACACTCTATTAGAGGCCCAAAGAGTTTTTGAAAATGATTTATGAGGGTTGAATTAATCCAAAAACCCTAATTTGTTTTCAAAATGTATTTTAATTGAATAAAAATTCAATTAAAATGATCAAAATTGTTTAACATATGAAAAAAAAATTGTGATCTTGGATTAATGCTTCAAAAATTAAGTATTGACCTACAAAATAATTAGAAGTCATTAAAAGTTGCAAAATCAAGGTGGAAAAAACATTCAAAATGTCAAAAATAATTAAAATATTAATTCTTTGCAAAAATATCAATTATATGAAATAAATAATATTTTTGGGGTTTTTTTCATAAAATAAAATATTTTAACATTTTTGTGAATTATTAAAAAAAGAATCAACTCAAAATCATTAAAACTCAGAGAGAAATTAATTTTTGAATCAATTAAATAAAATCACAAAATTCAAATATTTGAATTTGTGAAAATGGCGCCAAGAACAGCTGAAGAACACGCGCGTTTGTCAGTTTTGCCCAGATTTGCATTTTCTAACCAATCTCACTGAATACTTGATCATATCATGCAATCCACATACCAATCAACTCGTTTCAACCTCACGATCATGTTTATGACAATTAATTTCATTTAAATTAAGCATAAAACAAGAAATCACAAAAAATCCTCAAGAACCCTAAATTCTTCTTGAAGGCTGGGATTTTTAATACACGATTCAAATAAAGCAATTACTTGAGGGGAAACATTCCATGCATGATTATAAACATTTGGCAAAAGTATTGTGCGAGGAAATATGCATAGATTGAGAGATGACCAAGTTTAGGCTTACCTCTAGGTCGTGACAGCAAGAGCAAATTGATTTCTGAGTTAGAGGTGTTACAGATGAATTGTGATGATTTGAACAGCTTCCCTACACCCTATGGAGTGTGTTTGAATACTTGGACTTGATGGAAATTGGTTGGATCACTTCATGGCATCTCAACTGCAACTTAGTTAAAACCCGATAGTGACTTTCTAAGAAAGGCATCTTTGAGAGTGAGAAGTGGATTTTGAGAAAGGCAAGTGTTGTAGGCCTTTGGTGTACTTAAACTGATCACAATTGAGCTCTATTTATAGTAGAGAAAGTTTGTTTTGCAAGGAATAGTGAATGGCAACTGCTGAGTAGGTTTGGCCAATGTTGGCAAATGAAAATCCAAGTCTCCTCTAACCATTGACTAGAGGTTAGGGCACAGGCTGCTGGTCCCCTTGGTCTTAGATAAGTCTTGACTGAATTCAGTTGCAAATAGCTCAGTCCATGGCACCTTGATGCTTCCATTGAATGCTCCAATCCAAAATTGGAGTCTTGTCCCTATTTTGGGCAATTCTAGGTTTAGCATGCTATTTCTTGTTCCAAGGACTTTGGAGGCTTGGCTCAGTGATTGTCCCCTTTAGATTTAATCCTCAGATGTGTCCAAAGTGATGACAAGGCTTTGAATTGGCTGATTTGGGCAAATCGAGCAAAAGTGCAAAATTCTGCCTTGCCTTAGCAGATTTCAGTAAGGCAACTTGCCAATGTCATATCTCATGGCTCAAGTTGAATTTGGTGATGTTCTTGGCCATTTTGGAAAGCTCTTATATGATACAACAACTGTTTGATCATATTTGGTTTTGATACTTTTTGGATCCAAGTGAAAAATCTCCCTACATTTGGAAAAAAGTAAGGCAAAATCTGACTTAGTGAAATTTTCACTAAGTGTTGGAACAAAGTGCCTTTTCTTGATTTTGATCACCCCATAACTCAAAATCCATGAGGAATTTGGACATAGGTCAGTATGAAGCTTTTGTAGAGGGCAATGAGATCTACAAATCAAGCTTTGGATGAAAAAAATGGCTTTGTGGTTTAGGAGTTATGATCCTCCAAATTTGGTACCTTTGTCACTTTTTTTCATAACTTAGAAAAATTTTCTAAGCTTTTATGGTTACCCCTTTTACAAGTTATCCCATTTTCTTTGATTTTTCTTGATGAATGATGATTCAAATCATACATAAACATCAATTTAGGGTTAAAAATCCATTTTTGTGAAAAATCTCAAAAAGTCAAAGTTTGACTTTTGTGCACAGTTGACTTTTGTCAGATGAATTTCAAACTGTGCAATTCTTCAGGAAATCATGTCCTTGACCTAAATCAAACTTGATGGACATGTTCCATGGGTGGTATAGAGGGTATTGAATAATGTCTTAGGGCTTGGGAGCATGTCCTGGTCAAAAGTCAAAGTTACAGTTGACTTTTCTCACAAAACCCTAATTGTGGTCCAGATGAAATTGAGACTTGTTGCTCAAGCTTCTTGGATCAATCCATTGTCCCAAATGGATCAATGTGACATATTGGAGATCCTCAAATCCTCTCTTGAGGTCTTGGTTCATAACTGTTCCCAAAAGTCAACTTATGGGTGAATTAGGTCAAGAAACCCTAATTCCTGATTTTTTATGAATGCATCCCCTGAAGGAAAAATTGACTTGATGATTGGGTTTATGAGGTTCCATGGAGCATATTAGGTTATGTCTTGGATCTTTCGCTCATGCCCAGAGGAAATTTTCCATTTGGAGGCCCTGGTCAACCAAAACCCTAATTTGGTAACACTGGCGATCTTGAGGCTTGATCCACCTAGAAGGGAGCAACCTTGTGCTTAATCCTTGATGTGGGAGTCCTCTTAATCCATTGTGGATGTTTGAGAGGTTAGACAAGTTGAAGATCATGTCATTCCTTGATTGATCATTTGTCTAAGAACTCTGAGAGGGCTTGAAACCCTAATTTTGATAGAAGTGAATGCTCACCCATCTTTTGGGAGACTAATGAGGCATAATGACACACCCATATTGTGATGATAATTTGCACAATGATGGGAAATCTTAGTGGTCAAAATTTTGGGTATGACACCTACCCTCGTGCTATAAGCCCCATTTCTTTTCTTTAAAACTCTTTGGGCCTCTAATAGAGTGTAAGACCTAACCCCTCTTTAAGACCAAAATAATTTGGACCCCTCAAAATCATTTGGGCCTCTCCTTGAGTTATAAGCCCCACCACTTGTAAAAACATAAATCATTGGGCCTCTAATAGAGTGTAAGACCCATCCCTCTATACAAAAACCTTTTTAGGCCTCAGTTACTTGTATAAGTCCCTGTATAATTTTAAAACAACAGTGCAATCACAGATAAAACCTTAGGCCTCTCCTTGAGCTGTAAGCCCCAACAAATCTTTTCAAAGCACTTTCTCCTTTTATTTAGAATATAATATTGTTATCAAAGCTTTCTTTGTTGAACAACTAACAAAACAGCATGGAAGCTCTACCACCGAGTAAGTGTTTATACGCTTTCATATATATATCTGTATTGTGGGGCTGCTCACTGTAAGTCTGCTTTCACAAACTTTTATATACTTGTCAAATATCAACTGCGTAATACTAGTATAGTTATTTAGAGTTTTCCCCGGCAACTACGTCTAGAACTAGGTAAAGCCCTGTTGGTCACTCTTAAATACAAACAAAACTAGATCCCCATAGGATTACCAGATAGAGTCTTCCCTCCTCTTTGGGTTAAACAATATGGAGATGTGAAAGGCAGCATTCTCAGTGAACCCTTTCTCAGACTGTCACTCTTAGAAATTGTCAAAGAAACTCTACTCCCCAAAGATGATCTTTTCTCTGTGAATGGCATCTCTTGAGTTTCTTCCAAATTCTCGAACTTTCCTGGCTTAATCTATTCTTGGTGAATGGCATGTCTTGGACTTCTCAGGGTTTGGGGACCCACAGGTTTCCTAAAAGCATCCTCGCCTCCTCTTGGGCGTTGTACAAGGACCCTTCGGCTTCTTAAAAGCTCTCATGCCTTCTCTTGGGCTCAGTACAAGGACCCAGAGACCTCTACAGGTATAGGAATAGAACCTAGTCATTAATTTGCTAGAGCTGTCTTTCTGAGTCAAGTGTCATACCAGTTAATGGGTTGACCTTCATCCCTTAACATAACAACCTCCTCTTGGGAATTATACAAAGATCATTCACTTATCCGAGAATCGATTTCTCAAAGCACCAGTAGACTTGGATAGTCTCAATACCCTTTGGATTTCCTACTTCCTTGAAGAACAGGAAATAACCCTGATCCTCTGATCAATCTCAAAGCACAACATTACCCATATAAGAACTGATTTTATCTTTTATCCAACACACTGGACCTGTCACTAAACTGGAACAGTTACCAGCATAAGTAGCCTCCTCTTGGGTTTTGTACAATGATTCTCCCCAAGGGAGCTAACCTTTTCAGACTCTCTTGTTGAGTCCAACCCCTTTAGCCTCCATCTCGGGCTTCGTACGAGGTACAAATCACTCTCTTGTTGAGTATAAAAGACTCTCTTGTTGAATCAAACACCTTTAGCCTCCATCTCGGGCTTCGTACGAGATACAAAACACTCTCTTGTTGAGTATAAAAGCCTCTCTTATTATGTCAAACACTTTTATCCTCCATCTCGGGCTTCGTACGAGACAGCAAAACACTCTCTTGTTAAGTATAAAAGGCCCTCTTGTTAGGTCACAAACCTTTTAGCCTTCGTCTTGGGCTTCGTACAAGACACATAAAAACCACCCTCTTGTTGGGTCAGTAGCCTCCTCTTAGGCTTTGTATAAAGAAAACCCTGGTTGAGTCAATCAACCTTTTAGCATCAAAACTGTGCCTCGCTCACAACATACAAAAATCAACAACTCCTCTTTAGAGATGACAAATTCTCTCTCAAGCCAAAATCCCTTTAGCTTCACATCTAGGGCTTTGAATAAGATACAAACCAACTTTAGCTTCATGTCTTGGGATTTGAACAAGACACCAAAACAACCTTTTTCCTCCCATAGAATAGGAGGAACTACGATCACTCTGATTTCCCTGTTTCGTCAAACAGGAATACGTAGGCATAAGATTGAAAATCTTAGCGAGCATACTAATGAAAAACCCAAAAATCCAATATTTTCACCAAATCAACCCAAAAGCAGTAAATCTAAACACATCCTACCAATGACCTCACCCAAATAGTCCAGAAAATCTATTCTTAACAAAATAACCGAAGAGAGACCCACATCTTAATAGCATCTGTAAACCAACAGTCATCTATTTAAACTCAGTATACAAGCAGGGTTAATTGGAGCATCTATTTCCCTTCCTTAATCAGCTCAATAGGATAAAAAATGAATCAAACTGTAGTACCCAAGCGATAGTGATTCGAAACCACAAAAACTGCGCTACAGAAGGATGGCGACCATAGTGGGAGATGAAAAGATCTTGTTCTCCTCCCATCTTTTTCGAAGAAACCTTAAGTTTAGAGATTTTCCACAGAAAAAATGGCGCCCACCGTGGGGCCCCATCTTCTCTTTCTTACAATCTTAGGTAGAAAACCCTGAGTTCACAAAATGTCACAGAAATGGCGACTCTGCTGGGGAGTCATTGTCTGTATAGGATCATAAGACTAGAGGTCTAGTGTGATTAAGACAAATATATATACTGCTTTTCCTAATTGATATTTGTGTTTATTTTTCTGCTAATAGGAATGCGTGTGATGCCGCATGTGGAAAGATTGAGTATACACCTAAGATAGGTGATGGCAATGCGGGTAATCTTGTGGGGAGTGAATCCCAGTTAAGAGTCCCCGATCAACCATCAAACTCAGTGGAGACTCCCTTTGCAGAGACATTGCCTATACGACTCCGGTTGTTGAAAGTAGTGTGGTCGACTGGGTTATCTGAGAAGCTGAGGTTTTTAGTAGACTTAAGCCACGTTGTAGTGTGGAAGCTATCGGAAATAGTTGTCACGCAATACTACCCTCATCTGAGATCACTCTAGGATACATCAGCTCGCTGGTGATCCGCTTGCTGTTGTCATCCCAAGAGGGGTCAATGATTTTGCGGACAGGTACAAAAAATCACCAGTATAAACCTTTTTTTTGGGGGGGGGGGGGGTTAGAGCCTTGACTTCATGACACCGACCCTTTGACCCCATGTTTTTTCTATGTTTTTGTGTGCTGCATTCATACATTCATTTAAAAAACACTAAAACAAACAAAAGAATCTTTTCTTCTAGTCTCTCTTTTTCAAATTAAATTAAGACAATGATTGCAAATGTCAGAGAAAGGAGATTGCGCTAATGGATTTCGGTAGAAGGAAAACTCATAAGTACAGCTTCAAGGTTCCAAAGTTAGAGGATTTAAGAGGTTTGGCGAGAATGATCACCAACCACGAGGCTATCAGAGCTAAGTATGGAGGACTACTGTCTCTGCTAAGGGTTCATGTAATCGAAGGAATCCTGTCCACACTAATCCAGTTCTACGATCTGGTCTATCACTATTTCACATTCCTGGATTATCAGCTAGCACCAACGCTGGAGGAGTACTCTCACTCGGCTGATCTGCATATCACTGATCATGCTCCCTTTTTTGGACTGGAAGAAATTCCAAAGGATCAAACCTTTGCAAGGGCAATTTATTTGGACGAGTCAAAAGTCAGAATTCACATGACCACTAAGGGTGGCATCCAAGGTTTACCAGCCCAATTCTTGATAAAGAAAGCTCTGTACTTTTCCAGTATAGGGAACGTGGCCGCCTTCGAGAGCATCTTTGTTTTTCTCACCTACGGGTTATTTTTGTTTCCCAACATTGATAACTTCGTAGATATCAATGCCATTAAGATTTTCCTGATTGGAAACCCTGTACTGACCTTACTCGGGGATGCGTATCATTCGGTACACTTAATGAATTTATACAGCGGTGGAATGTTCACGTGCTGTGTACCCTTGCTTTACAAATAGTTCACTTCCCATTTGCCCAAGTCTGCTGCATTTTGGGATCAGAAGAAAACTTTACGTTGGTTGCAGAGAATCATGTCTCTTACCAACTCCGACATCGATTGGTACAATCGAATCTATGACGGGATCAGAGTCATCGACCGTTGTGGAAATTTCCCAAATGTGCCCTTTATAGGAACTAACGGAGGAATCAACTATCATCTGGTGTTAGTTCGTCGTCAATTTGGATACCCGATGAGGCATGTCCCACGTAATGCTCATCTGGAAGGTCTTTTCTTCAAGGAAGGGGAAAATGACAGAGCACTAAAGACAGAAATAGTGCACGCCTGGAAACACGTTCATAGGAAAGGAAGAGAGTCTCTAGGAAAACCAGACTGTGTCTCGGTGGAGCCTTATCTCCACTGGGTATAAACTAGAGCTCTCAAGCTGAGGATGTCTTACCCTCGTCAGGAAGTTCTTCCATTAAGGGACTCTGCCCTTTATTTCATGTCTGAGACGGAAAAGCTTCAGGTTACTCTCAGCAAAGTTCAACAGGAGAAGAGGTCTTGGAGGAACAAGTACCGTATTCTCAATGTGGAGTGCAAGAAGATACAACAACTATTAAGAGAAAAGGATGCTCTGATTGAGATTTTAGAGCAACATGCTGTAGAAAATCAGGATGACCAAAGAAATTTGCTCTCTCCTTTCACTTGGCAAAGGAATGACAACCCAACAACGGCTGAAGAGCCCCGATCAAAGAAAAGCAAAGCACCTGAACCAGCACTTGAGCTCTCCTCAGAGAGGACTCAGGACCCATAATTTTAGTTTTCCTTTTACAGCACTTTGTAATTTACTGTATTTCCATTTCCGCAATCTTTGAATTCAATAAAACGGGGTTTCCCCACTATTTGATATTTGCAATCTAATTATCGAAGTTTACTTTGAATAAACAAAAACCTACAATTAATATAATCATTGCATATCAATCATTCTCGCGACGCATTCTTCTTACCTACGAATCTTACGTTTGTGTCTCGATTCTAGAGTCAAACTGTCGTATTCGTACAATACTCGGGCCAATCGTCAGAAAAAGATGGATGATCTCTAGGAAGAGAACAGAGAGTTGAGGGAAGCGATCAACACTTTGAAAGAGGATCTGAGAAAGCTTCATAACCACATGCAAGCTCTAGTAGAAGCTCAAATGCAACAACAAAGGACTGTCATCTTAGAGATCACATCAACGCCCATAGTGGAAAAGTATGATCCTAGGTACAAAATTCCGGAAGATCGTCCTTGGGGCATGCCACCCAACTATATGCCGGAAGGATATGTTCCGCCGATCGCTGAGGATCAGGGAACCGCAGCAGGAACCGCTGGGCCTGAAGGTTACAAACTTCGGGAAAGCGAAGATGCCAGGGGCATGACAGCAACTCATGAAGGTTACAAACTTCGGGAGACACCGAGAGTCTCGACCATAATGAATATACCACCGCCCGTGGTACACACTGTCCTGGAAGGACAGATTCCACAGATACCTTCTGGTGGAAACGACAGCATGTTCGACAGAATGAATGAGTTCCAGGAACAGTTCTTGGAAATGCAGAAAGAACTGCAAGCCATTCGCGGCCATGATTTATTTGGAAAGGACGTCGCGGACCTTTGTTTGGTCCCCAATGTGAAAGTTCCACACAAGTTCCAGGTACCAGACTTTGAAAAGTACAAGGGTAACTCTTACCCTTAAAGCCACTTGGTGATGTACGCTCGGCGAATGTCAGGTCAGACAAAGAACCAGAAGCTGCTCATTCACTACTTTCAGGATAGTTTAACCAGTGCCGCATTAAAATGGTACATGGGTTTAAATCGCGCCATGATCGGCACATTCAGAGATCTTGGCGCTGCCCTCGTTCAACAATATAAATACAATCTGGACATGGCACCGGACAGAGATCAACTCAGATCAATGTCACAAAAGGACAAGGAAACCTTTAAGGAGTACGCTCAGAGATGGCGTGAAATTGCCGCTCAGATTTGTCCACCTCTTGAAGAAAAAGAGATGACAAAGATCTTCTTGAAAACCTTAAGCTCATTTTACAACGACAGAATGGTTGCTAGTGCGCCCAGTGACTTCATCGAGATGGTGGGCATGGGAGTTTGTCTTGAGGAAGCCGTCCGAGAAGGACGTTTAGTTAAAGACGTTGGATCATCAAGTAGTACAAAAAGATACGGTAGTGCTCTCCCTAAGAAAAAAGAGTAGGATATTGGCAATATCTCTCTCAGAAAGCAAAGGAGACGGTACCAACCGGTAGCAGCTGTAACTCCTACTATTAACCCTACGCCTGTTCCTACGTATCAACCTCAGGTTGCTCAGAGCCAACCGAATCAACAAAGGACCCAACAGCCTCTTCAGCAGGCTCGTCCTCCATACAACAACAATCGTACAACACGACCATCAGGGTTTGATCCTATACCCATGTTGTACGTAGAACTGTTTCCATTATTACTGGTCAAGGGGCATGTGCAAACCAAGTCTCCTCTTACAGTACCGGCAAATCTGCCTTTTTGGTTCAAAGCGGATCAGACTTGTTCTTACCATCAAGGAGGACCAGGGCATAACATAGAAAATTGTCTCAGTTTCAATTCCGATGTGCAAAAGCTTGTTAGGAGTGGGGTCTTATCTTTCAAGGATACGAATCTGAATGTTCTCACGAACCCGCTGCCTCAACACAAGAAAGCTACAGTCAATTTGATAGAGGGAGAGTCTAACAACATCTATCAAATTCACGATGTACTCTTATTAAGGGCCAACTTGGTCAAGATGCATTGTAGACAAAGTGGATATGGCCATGTGCCACCTCATAATTATCACTAGTGTGATATCTGCTCTAAAAATAGTCAACGATGTTCTGTGGTGCAAGCAGCTCTACAGGAACGATTGGATCTCGGGTGGATCCAAGAGCATCGAGTTCGTGGGGTCAACATGACCTATACGAATTCCAATGTCATTCAGAACCACGATGCACTCAAGGCAAAGCCAGTACCATAATCTGCCACGGCATGATTACAATTCTTGTCATATTTGCTCGGTAAACAAACAGGGATGCTCTTTCATACAAGAGGCCCTCCAGCGTCAGATGGATCTTGGGTGGATCCTGGACTACCATGATAGAAATCCTTATCAGATCAACATGATCTAAATCTTCGATATTCGTTTGATGAATACCAGCTTGGTGGAGTTACATGCCAAGCAAGTCCAACTCGTTTTTCTCACTTCTCACAATTATCTGAACTGTAAAGGATGTTGTGAGAGTAACCAAGGGTGCACTCTTGTTCAAAGGAGTTTAAAACACTTGTTAAACCACTGGTGGCTTCCGATCTACATGGATGAAAGCATGCAACAAATCAGTGTGCTTAATGGGAACCCTACTCGGCGTCAAAGTCAGGAAGTCCGATCTATGGAAACTGACCTAGTGAGGTTACACTGTATTCAAAGCGGACGTGGCCAAGTGCCACCACATAACTATGAATGCTGTAGAGTCTGCTCGGAGAATAACCAGGGATGCTACCTTGTGCGGACAGCTCTTCAAGGTCAGTTGGATCGTAAAGAGATTCACCCATGTCCGAGTTCCGAGTCAATCAACTGGACGCCGGACTACTTCGCTGATCAAATCAGAGATGTTGTCATAATCTCTGATCATCAACAGAACAAGGATGTTTGTACCATCATCCCTCTACTGGACGAGTTAAAAGTTCCTAGCCAGGAACTGATTGAAGTTACTTACAACAGTTAGAAAAATTAGAAGGCTCCTGTAGTTATATATTTACCAGGACCACTACCGTATGAATCAGCTAAGGCGATCCCTTACAAATACGGTGCAATAATAATTGAGAATGGAAAGAAATTTACCCTCCGTCGTGAATATTGCAGACATCAGTCGAGTAACGCGGAGCGGTCGAATCTTCAACAGAGGGGTTGGAGAATCTAACAAAGAAAAGGAACTTCATACAGAAGCTCCCAATCCACTAGTCGGTCAATCCAATAATCCCGACCTTTCGATAAACAATGATGAGATCCTGAAGCTCATCCAAAGGAGTGAATACAACATTATTGATCAGTTGTTACAAACTCCTTCAAAGATCTCTGTGCTATCACTTTTACACAGTTCTGAAGCCCACAGAGAAGCTCTACAAAATGTCTTAGAGCAGGCCTTTGTGGAACAGGATGTGTCAATATGACAGTTTGATAGCATCATCTCTAACATCACTTCCTGCATTAACTTAAGGTTTAGTGATGAGCAACTGCCGGAAGAAGGAAAAAGTCATAACATGGCGCTCAATATCACAGTTAACTGCCAGGACGATGCTTTAGCCAGCGTACTGGTAGACACAGGATCGGCCATCAACGTTATGCCGAAGTCCACTCTAATGCGACTATCATTCAAAGGATCCCCGATGAGGGGTAGTGAGGTCAACGTTAAAGCCTTTGACGGATCTTGGAAGGCAGTTATCAGCGAAGTCGACCTTCCCATAACTATCGGTCCTCACACTTTCTTAATCACTTTCCAGGTCATGGACATCCGGGCAACATACAGTTGCTTATTAGGAAGACCTTGGATACACCAGGCTGGGGCAGTCACTTCGACGCTGCACCAAAAACTGAAGTTCGTCAAGAACGATCAACCTGTCACGATCTTTGGAGAACAAGCCTTGATCGTGAGTAACCTGTCATTAGCTACTTGTATAGAACCCAAGAAGGTTGTTGGAACTCAGTTCCAAGCGCTTTCGGTGAGCAATGAGAATCAATTAGAGAAAGGAACCTCTATTTTCTCATACAAGGACACCCTCGAGGCAATTGAAAGCAACAATACGAAGGGATGGGGACATCTTGTCATTCCTACTGATAATGAAACAAAGAAGGGTCTTGGTTTTTCTATAACCTATACCCAGACTGCCGCTAACGGTAAAGGTCTTCATCCCATTCAAAACTTCTTCCACAGTGGAGGTTTCCTTCACCCAGTGTCTCAAGAAGTACATACCATTAACAAGGGAGATTCCTCCAATACAGATAAGGAATGGAAGTCCTATCTTAACAAGGATGGTTATATGTCTCAGGAAGAGGTGCCTACGCCATTTTGCTATCCCGCACAGAGTCTGAGATTTATACCGAGGACAGACGTCGAAATGATATACGGAGGTTGTGATCCAGAAGGATGCCATGCTCCACCAAATTCATTAGAGGAAGACACTCTGATGAAGGACAACTTTGACTGCGACTATTATGGCCCGATGGATGGCCTGCCTATCTGGAATCCGTACCCAGGAGACTTAGGGAAAGAAAATCATTCGAACAATGAAAATTAGCTGAGCATCATTGAACAGAATACCTGCATCCCCACCATGTCATGGGATCATCACTCGGGTCATTTAGAAAATATCCAGTACGATGATGATTTGGCAAAGCTTGCTGGACTAGAATTCCTCAACTATGCTTTTACCGAGGTCAACGTCATCGAAAAAGATGACTCCTCCAGTTCCAAAGAAGTGTGGGACACCTTCGAACAACCAAGTGGAAAGTATGACTTTATGGTCAAGTACATCGCTCTTGAAAGCTCTCGTATCAGGCTCGAAGACATCCAGCCAACTGGATGGGGAGATTTGCCTGAGAGCACAAATACTATGCAAAATACAACTGAGGAATCCTCCTACTACAACTTTTCCTGGGAGAACGATTCCAATGATTCTGCTCCTCCAGAAATCAGTGTTATTTCTGAAGACAAATCAAGGAAGGCACCAAACTTTGTGATTCACCGAGGAGTTCGCCGCCAATGGGTTGTTGTCGATGTTCCGAAGATTGTTCATAAGTCAAAGTAATTGTCGTCTTTAACCTTTCACCCTGCCCAGGTGAAACAGATGTTTTGATAGGGCTCACTTTCTGTAAATGTCCCTCTTCTCTCCGCCCAAAGCGACAGAGTTTTGTTTTATAGGGCTGTAGTTTGAAGAATCGACTTGTTCATAAATAAAATAACGTCGTTCTGTAATCTCCGCATTAGTTGCTGTTTTCTCTTTTTGTTTTTCAGAAAATGGTAATCCTAATAAACAATTTGAATAATAAAAACGAGCAGTAAAAAATAATACACTGCACACACTCTTGCATTTTCTCTCTATCTCTTCTAAAAACAAATCATCACGTCATACGAATTGCTTGTTTTAAACCCCGTTGAAACATACGATCCGATGCCTTCTCCCATCTTTGAAATCCTGGTATTTGGGGCAGAAAAAGTTGACAACGAAATTCCAGAAGAGATATCCCGACTACTCAGACAAGAGGAAAGGTCCATTGAACCTCACAAAGAGCCGTTGGAAGCGGTCAACTTGGGTTCGGAAAAAGAGACAAAAGAAGTCAAGATTGGGGCACTGCTTAGTCCGACTGTCAAAGAAAGTTTGACAAAGCTTCTCAAAGAGTTTCCCGATGTATTCGCTTGGTCCTACCAGGATATGCCAGGGTTGGATACCAACATCGTGGAACATCATCTACCGTTGAGATCAGGGTGTCCACCTGTAAAAGAAAGGTTGAGACGGACTCACCAAGATATGGCTATCAAAATCAAAGAGGAGGTCCAGAAACAGATTGACGCAGGTTTCCTTGCCACGTCAGAATATCCTCAATGGTTAGCCAACATAGTACCCGTTCCGAAAAAGGATGGGAAGGTCAGAATGTGTGTGTATTACAAGGATCAAAACAAGGCTAGTCCAAAGGACGACTTTCCTTTACAACACATTGACATGTTGGTAGACAGTACAACAAAGTTCAAAGTCTTCTCCTTCATGGACGGATTCTTGGGCTATAATCAAATCAAAATGGCGCCGAAAAACATGGAGAAAACTTTGTTCATTACCCCGTGGGGTACCTTTTGTTACAAGGTGATGCCGTTCGGTTTGAAGAATGTCGGGGCAACCTATCAAAGGGCCATGACTACTCTGTTTCATGACATGATACACAAAGAAATCGAGGTATATGTCGATGATTTGATTGCCAAATATAAAACAGAGGAGGATCATGTGACCCACCTGTCAAAATTATTCGAGCGTCTGAGAAAGTATAAACTTCGCTTGAATCCCAACAAGTGCACCTTCGGTGTCCGTTCAGGGAAACTTTTAGTCTTCATCGTTATCCAGAAAGGAATTGAGGTTGATCCTGACAAAGACAAGGCCATTCAAGAAATGCCTTCTCCAAAAACTGAAAAACAAGTCAGGGGATTCTTGGGACGTTTGAACTACATCTCCAGATTCATACTCCTCATGGTCGTGACATGTGTGCCGATTTTCAAATTACTAAAAAATAATTAGGACTTCGTTGGAAGGAAGACCACTGATCATCTACCTAACAGTCTTGGAAGACTCGATGGGTTGTGTACTTGGCCAACAAGACGAAACGAAAAGGAAAGAGTCTGCCATTTACTATTTGAGCAAGAAATTTACCGACTGCGAGACTCGGTACACTATGCTTGAGAAAACTTGCTGTGCTTTGGCTTGGGCAGCCAAACGTCTTTGCCAGTATATGATTCGTCACACTACTTGGTTAATCTCTAAAATGGGTCCAATCAAGTATGTCTTTGAAAAACCTGCTCTCACGGGAAGAATCGCCTGTTGGCAGATGTTGTTATCAGAATATGACATAGAATACCACGCTCAAAAAGCCTTTAAAGGAGGTATTTTAGCCGATCATTTGGCTCATCAACTGATTGACGATCAGGAATCAATAGGGTTTGACTTCCCAGACGAAGATGTCATGTACTTGAAAATGAAAGATTGTGATGAACCACTACCCAGTGAAGGGCCAGAACCAGGTTCCCAATGGGGACTAATCTTTGACGGAGCTGTCAATCATTACGAAAACGGAATTGGGGAAATCATCATAACGCCTCAGGGTACCCATATTCCTTTCACTGCCAGACTGACATTCAAGTGTACAAACAATGAGGCCGAATATGAACCTTGTATCATGGGTCTCGAAGAAGCGATCGACTTAAGGATCAAAAGCTTGGATGTATATGGCGACTCAGCCCTGGTTATCAGTCAGATCAAAGGAGATTGGAACACATACCAATCAGGACTAATCCCTTACAAAGATTACGCGAGAAGGTTGTTACCATTCTTCAACAGAATCGAGTTTCATCACATCCTTCGTAATGAGAATCACATGGCTGATGTGTTAGCCACCCTCTCTTCCATGATTAGCGTAGGTCAATGGAACGACTTAACTAAGATTGGCATAATGCGCCTTGAAAGGCCCGCTTATATCTTCACAATCGAAGCAGTCATAGACGACAAACCTTGGTATCACGATATCAAATTCTTCCTTCAGAAACAAGAGTACCCACCTGGGGGACTAAGGAAAGACAAAAAAACCCTCAGAATGCTAGCAGGCAACTTCTTCTTGAGTGGTGATACACTCTATAAGAGAAACTTTGACATGGTATTGCTCCGATGTGTAGACAGACCAGAAGCAAACATGCTGATAAAATAAATTCATGAAGGATCCTTTGGCACTCATGCCAATGGACACACAATGGCTAGAAAAATTCTAAGAGCAGGGTACTACTGGTTGACCATGGAATCCGACAGCTACAAGTACATGAGGAAGTGTCACAAGTGTCAGACATACTCAGACAAAATTCCTGTACCGCCAACGCATCTCAAAGTTCTTTCTTCCCCGTGGCCTTTTTCCATATGGGGAATCGACGTGATTGGCATGATTGAACCCAAGGCTTCGAACGGACATCGGTTCATCCTGGTAGCCATTGATTACTTCACCAAGTGGGTCGTAGCAGCATTGTACGCCAATGTAAACCGACAAGTGGTGGTCCAATTTATCAAAAGCAATATCATCTGCCGTTATGGTGTTCCAAACCAGATCATTAATGATAATGGATCTAACTTGAACAATAAGATGATGAAAGAGTTGTGCGTAGAGTTCAAGATCAAACACCATAACTCATCTCCCTACCGACCCAAGATGAACGGAGCGGTAGAAGCGGCTAACAAGAACATCAAGAAGATCGTTCAAAAGATGGTTGTAACCTATAAAGATTGGCACGAGATGCTACCCTTTGCTCTTCACGGTTATCGCACATCTGTCCGCACTTCAACAGGGGTAACCCCTTTCTCTCTAGTGTATGGCATGGAAGTAGTGCTCCCCATAGAAGTAGAAATCCCATCAATCTGGGTATTGATGGAAGCTAAGCTAATAGAAGCTGAATGCGTCAAAGTCGACACGACGAATTGAATCTGATCGAAGAAAAATGAATGACGGCTCTATGCCACAGTCAGTTGTATCAACAATGAATGGAGAAGGTGTTCGACAAAAAGGTTCAACCTCGCGTCTTCGGAAAAGGAGACCTCGTGCTAAAAAAGATACAATCATTTCTCACTGATTCTCGGGGCAAATGGACTCCGAATTATGACTGCCCCTATGTGGTCAAGAAAGCTTTCTCAGGTGGCACCTTGAGACTTGCAACCATGGACAGAGAGGAATTTTCCTACCCCACAAATGTTGACGTAGTCAAGAAATACTTCTCCTAAACTAAAAAAAAAAAGTCTCGGTGGATTGAGAACCCGAAAGGGCGGTCCGAGCAAAAATTTGAGACAAAATAAAAAAAAAAATCATCCCGGTGGATTGGAAATCTCAAAGTACAATCCAGGCAAAAGTTAGGGATAATGGCAAGTAACTATGTTCAACAGGGGAAAATCCCACAGCAGCAGTCATGCCATCCATCCGGAAAACTCCAGTCAAGGTCATCTTCAACAGAAGCTCAGGATGCCCAGAATTCAAAGTTGGTAGAAGGATAGCGGTCATTAAGTTTCAATTTAGCCCTATTCCCGTAAATTACCATTTTCTAAACTTTGTAAATACTCCATGGAATCACGCGCTTGGCTGATTTCCATCCTAGCAATAAAATTTGAGCCCTTGTGCTTTTGTTTGCAATTCTTATTTGTTTTTTCTTTACAGAATGACATTTTTAACATGATTAATGATTCTTGAAACGAAACAAAAATGAATTTACTTTTAAAATTTTTTCTGCTTTAAAATGAAGATGGAAATTTCTTTTGACTGTTGATCATCGAAAGAACATCAATCGCTTCTCCAAAGGTGTTCAAACCTCAAAGTGCATAATCGAAGTACTCCTTCTAAACCAGTGCGCTTGAATGAAGGATCAGCTATGTCAGACGCGGATATTCCATCTGACATCCTCGGCAGAGCTCGTACCTCCTAAGCCCGACCAACGATTGTTCCCCGCAGGGACTATTTCTCCTAAGCAAGGTAGAATTGCTATCGTGAACCAGTGATACTTTTCATCTCCCATTAGCGCCGAGTATTCCGTCGTGTTCATCTACTAGTTTGTATGTCGCGTCAGTTTTATCAGCATAAAAATACATACAACATGCATTATTGATTTGCATTCACATTCATATGCATCACTATCACTCTAGTCGGTCTTATCCCCTAGTGATAAAAGTCCTCTTAATCGAGTTGTCAGTTCTTTCCTCGTCAGGAAATGTTGCGTCTGAACACTCTCGTCCAGTTTATTTCTGGATTAAAATTGGTTCTTTGATCACTTTGATAACTTGAACCTCTGAAAGGCCAGAAAACCCTCGACAAATGTCACTCTTCGCCATTGAAGATGATGTCTTCGATTTCCCTGATTAAGGAAAATCCCCAGAGAAAGCCTCTAAATCAAAGATTCGACAATACGGCAGTTTTTCTCCGAAAAATCCGCTGACGAAAAGGTCATCAGCACCTCAAAATTGGATCACATCATATAGAATTTCTCCGAGAAAATATCTGAGAAAAGTATGATGTAATACCCCAAGCGAAAACAGCCTCTCAAGAGACCCGCTTTCCCCAATAGAGTCAACGAATGGCATCTCCAACAGAGAAGTTTGTGCACCTCTACAACTCAGACGACTGGGTTCCCTAGCAACTCTGACCTCAAAATTTTTCCATCAAATGGCATCTCCCCAGAAAAATTCGGCGAGAAGTTTGAGGAAAATCGCTAAACATAGCGTCCCTGTCAAGAAAGTTTATTGACAAAAGAAACTCAGACTAGTTCCTTGGTAGGAAACCAGGATCGAGGGGAAGTTTATATCAAAAACTTAGACCAGTTCCTTGGTAGGAAACCAGGATCGAGGGGAAGTTTATATTAGAAACTTAGACCGGCTCCTTGGTAGGAAACCAGGATCGAGGGGAAGTTTATATCAGAAACTTAGACCAGTTCCTTGGTAGGAAACCATGATCGAGGGGAAGTTTATATCAGAAACTTAGACCAGTTCCTTGGTAGGAAACCAGGATCGAGGGGAAGTTTATATCAGAAACTTAGACCAGTTCCTTGGTAGGAAACCAGGATCGAGGGGAAGTTTATATCAGAAACTTAGACCAGTTCCTTGGTCGGAAACTAGGATCGAGGGGAAGTTTATTTCAGAAACTGAGACCAGTTCCTTGGTAGGAAACCAGGATCAAGGGGAAGTCTACCTTTTCTAAGTATCATTGCTTAGCAAAAGAAGATGAATGCATAAGCTACCATTTATAACCTCCATCAAAATTTTGGGTTTTCCGATATTTAATCCTCTTGCACCCCGAATGCCCGAATACCTTCGCCATTCACACCTTTGGGTCCAAGAAGATTAAATAAGGGCATCTGTCATACCCCAAATTTTGACCACTAAGATTTCTATCATTGTACAAATCATCATCACAATATGGGTGAATCATTATGCCTCATTAGTCTCCCCAGAGATGGGTGAGCATCCACTGCAATAAAAATTAGGGTTTCAAGCCCTCTCAGAGCTTTTAGACAAAGGATCAATCAAGGAATGACATGATATTCAACTTGTCTAACCTCTCAAATATCCACAGTGGATCAAGAGGACTCCCACATCAAGGATTAAGCACAAGGTTGCTACCTTCCAAGTGGATTAAGCCTCAAGATCGCCAGTGTCACCAAATTAGGGTTGTGGTCGACCAGGGCCTCCAGATGGAAATTTTCCTCTGGTCATGAGCCAATGTTTCAAAGCATAACCTAAAATGCTCCAAGGGACATCATGAACCCAATCATCAAGTCAATTTTGCCTTAGGGGATGCATTCATAAAAAATCAGGAATTAGGGTTTCTTGACCTAATTCACCCCTAAGTTGGCTTTTGTGACAAAACATGAGCCAAGACCTCAAGAGAGGATTTGAAGGTCTCTAACATATTACATTGATCCATTTGCAACAATGGGTTGATACAAGAAGTTTGAGTAACAAGTTTCAAGTTCATCAGAACCACAATTAGGGTTTCGCTGGAAAAGTCAACTGTGCCTTTGACTTTTGACCCAGGTATGCTCCCAAGCCTTGGGACATGATTCAATACACCCTATAACACCTATGAAATCAATCCATCAAGTTTGATTTAGGTCAAGGACTTGATTTCTTAAAGGATCGCACAGTTTGGAGTTCATCTGACAAAAAGTCAACTGTGCACAAAAGTCAACTTTGACTTTTTGAGATTTTTCACAATAATGTTTCTTTGACCCTAAAATGAAGTTAATGTGTGATTGGGATCATCATTAGTCAAGAAAAATCATGAAAAGTGGGATAACTTGTAAAAGGGGTAACCATAAAAAAACATAGAAATTTTTAAGTTATGGAACAAAGTGGCTAGGGTACCATCTTTGGAGGATCGTAACTCCTAAACCACAAGGACATTTTTCCCCATCCAAAGCTGGATTTGTAGCACTCATGGCCCTCTACAAAAGCTTCAAACACAACTCATTCCAATTCCTCATGGATTTTAAGTTATGGAATGATCAAAATAACAAAAAGTGAAAATGTCACTTTTTTACAACACTTAGTGAAATTTTCACTAAGTCAAAATCTGCCTTCACTTTTTCCAAATGTAGGGGCATTTTTCACTTGGATCCAAAAAGTATCAAAACCAACTATGATCAAATAGTTATTGTATCATATGAGGGCTTTCCAAAATTGCCAAGAACTCCATCAAATTCCACTTGAGGCATGAGATATGACAATGGCAATATGCCTTGCTGAAAACTGTCAAGGCAAGGAAGATTTGTGCATTTTGTTCGATTTGCCAAATTTGTGCAAATGACAAACATGTCTATCCATCTGAACACCTTAAGGGGGGACCAAGGAGGAACCAACTCTGATCCCAAGCCTCCCAAGTCTTTGGAACCAAAAGTAGCATGCCAAACCTAGAAATCCCTAAAGAGGGGACAAGACTACAATTTTGTTTTGGAGCATTCAATGGATGCACTAAGGTGGCATGGACTGAGCCTTTTCTAAATAAATTCAGTCAAGACATATCCAACACCAAGGGAACCAGCAGCCTGTGCCCTAACCTCTAACCTCTAGCCATTGGATTCCCATATATCAACATTGGCCAAACCTCTGCTGCAGTTGCCATTCATTATTGCTTGCAAAACGAACATGCTCTACTATAAATAGAGCTCATTTGTGATCAGATTGAGTACACCAAAGCCATCAAACAGATGTTTTCCTCAAAATCACCTTCTTACTTCCAATTTTGCCTTCTAAGGTAAGTCACTATCGGGTTTTGAGTTTGAGAGCAATTCCAACCAAAATAATCACACACACACCTCATAAACATCATATAGAAGTGATTCAAACACTCACATAACATCTGGAACACCAAAATCACAAAATCATTAGCCAATTTCTCAAGTTCTTGACAGATTTACAGTTGGGGTACCATCTCAAGTTCCAGATCATTTCCATTCATTTCAAGCATCCAGACACACTCCATAGCACCTAGGGAAGCTGTCCATATACTGGGAACTAAGCTGTAACACCTCTAACACAAAACACGATCACCAGCTGCAAGAGGTAAGCATGAGCTCTTCTAACTCTATGATACATGCATTTTTTGCTACACAATAATTTGGCCATATGTTCATAATCACGCATGAAGTGTTTTCCCTCAATCAATTGCTTTGTTTGAATCGTGTATGGAATTTATGAGCCTTCATGCAAATTTTAGGGTTCTTGAGGTTTCTCTTTGATTTCTTGTTCCATGCTAAAAATAAATGAAATTGAAGACCACAGACATGATCGTGAGGTGAAAACGAGTAGATTGATATGTAGATTGCATGATATCATCAAGTTTTCAGTGAGATTGGATAGAAAACACAAATCTGCAGAAACAGAGGGTGGCACGTGTTCTTGCCATGTTCTTGGCGCCATTTTCAAACATTTGAATTTTTGAATTTTTGTGATTTTATTTAATTGATTCAAAAATTAATTTCTCTCTGAGTTTTAATGATTTTGAGTTGGTTTTTTTTTAATAATTCACAAAAATGTTAAAATATTTTATTTTACCAAAAAATCCAAAAAATATTACTTATTTCATATATTTGATATTTTTGCAAATAATTAATGTTTTATTTGTTTTTAACATTTGAAATATTTTTTCTCCCTTGATTTTCCAAATTAATTGGTTTCCAATTATTTTGTGGATATAAACATGATTTTTTGAAACATTGATCCAAGATCACAATTTGTTTTCACACATGTTTAACAATTTTGATCATTTTAATTAAATTTTTATTCAATTAAAATATATTTTGAAAACAAGTTAGGGTTTTGATGAATTCAACCCTCAACATACTTTTTCAAACACATTGGTCCTCTAATAGAGTGTAAGACCCATCCCTTGCAAATAAAACAATTTTGGGCCTCAGTGCATTGTATAAGTCCCAATACGTTAAAGAAGTCTCAGCGCGATCGCTATTTTTCAAACAAAACCCCTGGACATATCCTTGAGTTGTAAGCCCCATCTTTTCTTTTAAAATCATTTTTGGGCCTCTAATAGAGTGTAAGACACAATCCCATTTTAACCAAAACCTTTTTGGGCCTCAGATATTGTATAAGTCCCTCTGCGTTAAAAGTAAATCTCGGCGCGATCGCCAGTTCAAAAATCAAACCATCTGGGCATACCCTCGTGTTATAAGCCCCATTTCTTTTCTTTAAAACTCTTTGGGCCTCTAATAGAGTGTAAAACCCAACCCCTCTTTAAGACCAAAATAATTTGGGCCTCAATGAAATGTATAAGTCCCACAATGTTTTCTAAAACAACGGTGCGATCGTCCCCTTTTCAAAATCATTTAGGCCTCTCCTTGAGTTATAAGCCCTACCACTTGTACAAAAGTAAATCATTGGGCCTCTAATAGAGTGTAAGACCTATCCCTCTGTACAGAAAACCTTTTTGGGCCTCAGTCACTTGTATAAGTCCCTGTACAATTTCAAAACAACAGTGCAATCACTGATAAAACCTTGGGCCTCTCCTTGAGCTGTAAGCCCCAACAAATCTTTTCAAAGCACTTTCTCCTTTGATTTAGAATATAATATTGTTATCAAAGCTTTCTTTGTTGAACAACTAACAAAACAGCATGGAAGCTCTACAACCGAGTAAGTGTTTATCCGCTTTCTTTATCCGCTTTCATATATATATATATATATATATATATATATATATATATATATATATATATATATATATCTGTATTGTGGGGCTGCTCACTGTAAGTCTTCTTTCACAAACTTTTATATACTTGTCAAATATCAACTGTGTAATACTAGTATAGTTATTTAGAGTTTTCCCTGACAACTACGTCTAGAACTAGGTAAAGCCATGTTGGTCACTCTTAAATACAAACAAAAGTAGATCCCCATAGGATTACCAGATACAGTCTTCCCTCCTCTTGGGGTTAAACAATATGGAGGCGTGAAAGGCAGCATTCTCAGTGAACCCTTTCTCAGACTGTTACTCTTAGAAATTGTCAAAGAAACTCTACTCCCCAGAGATGATCTTTTCTCCGTGAATGGCATCTCTTGAGTTTCTTCCAAATTCTCGAATTTTCCTGGCTTGATCTATTCTCGGTTAATGGCATGTCTTGAACTTCTCGGGGTTTGGGGACCCACAGGCTTCCTAAAAGCATCCCCGCCTCCTCTTGTGCGTTGTACAAGGACCCTTCGGCTTCTTAAAACCTCTCATGCCTTCTCTTGGGCTCAGTACAAGGACCCAGAGACCTCTACAGGTATAGGAATAGAACCTAGTCATCAATTTGCTAGAGCTGTCTTTCTGAGTCAAGTGTCAGACCAGTTAATGGGTTGACCTTCATCCCTTAACATACCAGCCTCCTCTTGGGCATTACACAAAGATCATTCACTTATCTGAGAATTGATTTCTCAAAGCACCAGTAGACTTGGACAGTCTCAATACCCTTTGGATTTCCTACTTCCTTAAAGAACAGGAAATAACCCTGATCCTCTGATCAATCTCAAAGCACAACATTACCCATATAAGAACTGATTTTCTCTTTTATCCAACACACTGGACCTGTCACTAAACTGGAACAGTTACCAGCATAAGTAGCCTCCTCTTGGGCTTTGTACAATGATTCTCCCCAAGGGAGCTATCCTTTTCAGAGTCTCTTGTTGAGTCCAACCCCTTTAGCCTCCATCTCGAGCTTCGTACGAGATACAAATCACTTTCTTGTTGAGTATAAAAGACTCTCTTGTTGAGTCAAACACCTTTAGCCTCCATCTCTGGCTTCGTACGAGATACAAAACACTCTCTTGTTGAGTATAAAAGACTCTCTTGTTGAGTCAAACACTTTTAGCCTCCATCTCGGGCTTCGTACGAGACAGCAAAACACTCTCTTGTTGAGTATAAAAGGCCATATTATTGGGTCACAAACCTTTTAGCCTCCATCTTGGGCTTCATACAAGACACATAAAAACCACCCTCTTGTTGGGTCAATAGCCTCCTATTAGGCTTTGTATAAGGAAAACCTCGGTTGAGTCAATCAACCTTTTAGCATCAAAACTGTGCCTCGGTCATAACATACAAACATCAACAACTCCTCTTTAGAGATGACAAATTCTCTCTCAAGCCAAAAACCCTTTAGCTTCACATCTTAGGCTTTGAACAAGATACAAACCAACTTTAGCTTCATGTCTTGGGCTTTGAACATGACACCAAAACAACCATTTTCCTCCCATAGAATAGGAGGAACTACGATCGCTCTGATTTCCCTGTTTCGTCAAACGGGAATAAGTAGGCATAAGATTGAAAATCTTAGCGAGCATACTAATCAAAAACCCAAAAATCCAGTATTTTCACCAAATCAACCCAAAAGTAGTAAATCTAAACACACCCTACCAATGACCTCACCCAAATAGTCCAGACAATCTATTCTTAACAAAATAACCGAAGAGAGACCCACATCTTAATAGCATTTGTAAACCAACAGTCATCTATTTAAACTCAGTATGCAAGCAGGGTTAATTGGAGACATCTATTTCCCTTCCTTAATCAACTCAATAGGATAAAAAATGAATCGAACTGTAGTACCTAAGCGATAGTGATTCGAAACCACAAAAATTGCGCTACACTGTAAACCAACAGTCACCTGTTTAAACTCAATATGCAAGCAGGGTTAATTGGAGACATCTATTTCGCTTCCTTAATTAGCTTCACAAGATAAAAAATGAATCGAACTGTAGTACCCCAAAGCGATAGTGATTCGAAACCACAAAAATTGCGCTACACAATCCAAACTTATAAATGGATAAATATGATGTATTGGAGGTCTTCAAAAGACTCCTTGAGGTCTTGGCTCATGTCTTGCTCCAAAAGTCTACTTAGGGGTGTTTTAGGTCAATAAACCCTAATTCCTGATTTTTTATGAATGCACCCCCTGAGGTTATTTTGACTATATGATTGGTTTAGTGAGCAATTTTTGTCGGTGACGCGACCACCTTATCGCTGGGTTTTGTCCACTGCAAGGAGGAGGAAGGGGTGCTACGTTCTGATTTCGTATTTATCCCGTGAAGCTAAAAGGGAAAGGGAAGCTATCTAAAACTAACCTTGCACGCGAGTGTTTAACTGAACAAACGCTTAAAGAGATTCGGGGAGTCGGGGTCAGGTTATACAATAGGGAGTTGTCAATTACCCATCCTATATGTGGTTATCCACAGGATATTAACTTTAGGTTTTGCTTTGTAATTGATGGTATTTATCTGTTAATAGGTTTTGCTTTGTAATTGATGATGTTTGGGTTTTTCCAATGTTTTTGGTATGGTACTGGACCTAAGTTTTGATTGATGTGTGAAGGTACTGGACCTAAGGTTTTTGATTAATTTGGTCGCTAAGATTTCGCAATCTTATGCCTACGTATTCCCGTTTAAATGAAATAGGGAAATTAGAGCAATCGTAGTTCCTCCTATTCTATGAGAGGAAAAGATATTTGGTATCTTGTTCAAAGTCCGCGATTGAAGCTAAAAGGTTTGTTTGTGTCTTGTTCAAAGCCCAAGATTGAAGCTAAAGGTTTGACTGAGAGAGAATTTGTCATCTCTAAAGGGAGTGTTGATTTTTGTGTGCCTTGATCAAAGCCCAAGGTTGAAGCTAAAGGTTGATTGACTCCACTGGGGAGATCCTTATCCAAAGTCTGGATAAGACTGACTCAACAAGAGAGTATTTATATTGGTGTCTTGTATAAAGCCCAAGATTGAGGCAAAAAAGAGACTGACTCTTTGGGGATATCATTATACAAAGCCTAAGAGGAGGCTGGGAGTTTGACTTTTCCGGGGAAAATGTTCTATCTGTCTTGTACAAAGCCCAAGATTGAGGCTAAAAGGGATTTTGACTCCGTTGAGGATATGTTTTAAGTGTCTTGTACAAAGCCCAAGATGGAGGCTTAAATGGGTTTGACTCTGCGGGAAAGTATTATCTGTCTTGTACAAAGCCCAAGATTGTGGCTGAAATGAGCTGGAGAAATTATTCTACCCAATTTGAGAGGATGCTAGCTCCTGCTCGGGGAAATCTTTATACCAAGCCTACGGGATGACTGGAAAAAGATTGACTCAACAAGAGAGTGTTTTTTATCTGTCTTGCACAAAGCCGAGGATTGAGGCTAAAAGGTTGACTCAACAAGAGAGTCTGACAGTGTTTGACTCAACAAGAGAGTCTTGAGAAGCGATTGACTCAACAAGAGAGTCTGAAAAGGTAAGTGACTCAACAAGAGAGTCTGAAAAGGTGACTGACTCAACAAGAGAGACTGAAAGTTGATTGACTCAACAAGAGAGTCTGAAAAGGGATTGACTCATCAAGAGAGTCTGAAAAGTGATTGACTCAACAAGAGAGTTTGAAAAGGTTAACTCTGCTGGGGAGAATCATTTGTGCAAAGCCTAAGAGGAGGCTGACTGTGCTGAGGAAAGGTCATTATACAAAGCCTAAGAGGAGGCTATCTTTCTGCTGGGGATTGCTGAGATTCCAAGGAAGGTCCAAGTGGGGAATTAACTCTTGCTGAGGATTACAGAAGAGTTGAGGTATCAGATGCCCTGAGGTTCTGATTTGGGAAAAGCTGACCCTAGTTGGGGAACTCTCGAGAGAGAGGCTGGGTTTCTACTGGAGATTGATCCAGAGAGCCCGAGGTTTCTTCCTATACTTGTAAGGAACTTGAGAATGTCTTTGAGACTCAAGGGGATTAGACTGTCCAAGTCTACTGGTGTGGAAGAGTTTTATCTTTTGTATGATGCCTAAGAGGAGGCACGAGCATTAAGGGATGAGAACAACCCTAAATTGGCCGGAGTTTTGACACTGGAAAGACTGCTTTAGCAAAGGATGACTAAGTTCTATCTTATACCTGTAGGAAGTCGTCAGGGTCCTTGTATTAAGTCCAAGAGAAGGCATGAGAAATTCTAAGAAGTCGGAGGGTCCTTGTACAAATCCCAAGAGGAGGCAGGGATGCTTTTAGGAAGCCTGTGGGTCCCAAACCAAAGAAAAGTTCAAGAAATACTATTCACAGAGAATAGATCATGTAGTAAACAGTTCTGATGTTTGGAGGAATTCAAGAGATGCTATTCACCGGGAATAGATCAACTATGGGGAGTAGAATTCCTTTGACAATTTTTAATAGTGACAGTCTGAGAAAAGGTTCATCGAGAATACTGCCTTTCTCTTTGTTCCATATTGTTTAAGCCCAAGAGAAGGCAAGACTGTATCTGGAAATCCTATGGGGATCTAGTGTTGTTTGTTTTTAAAGAGTGACCAACAGGGCTTTACCTAGTTCTAGACCTAGTTTTCGGGGAAAACTCAAAATAACTATACTAGTATATATACAGTTGATATATGACAAGTATTTAAAAAAGGTATGAAAGAAGACTAACCATGCGCAGCTTCCCACAATACAATTATATATATGAAAGAGAGTAAATGAATGCTGTTAAAACTTATAGGTGAGCAAGCTTTCATGCTGTATTGTTAGTTGTTCAAAGAAATTAAAGAAAGTTTTGATATCAACATATGTATTTAAATCTGAATCAAAAGGGAATTGTTTTGAAAAGATTGTTGGGGCTTATATTCAAAGAGAGGCCCAAGGTTTAACAGTGATCTCACCATTGTTTTGAATATCGTGTCGGGACTTATACAACGACTGAGGCCCAAAAAGGTTTTTGTACAAAGGGATTGGGTCTTATAACTCAAGGAGAGGCCCAAAGATTATTTAAAGAATAGAGATAGGACTTATAACACGAGGATAGGCGCCGATGATTTGATTTTGAATTGGCGATCGTGCCGAGATTTTTCTTTTAATGCCGAGGGACTTATACAACATCTGAGGCCCAAAATGGTTTTGGTTAAAAGGGGATTGGGTCTTACACTCTATTAAAGGCCCAAAGAGTTTTGAAAATGAATAAAGATGGGACTTATAGCTCAAGGAGAAGCCCAGGTGTTTTGTTAAAAAAAGCGACGATCGCGCCGAAATTTATGACTGTATCGGGACTTATACAATGCATTGAGGCCCAAAAATTATTTATTTACAGAGAGATGGGACTTACACTCTATCAAGAGGCCCAAAAGTGTTTAAAAAAGATTGATGAGGGTGGAATTAATCAAAACCCTAATTTTGTTTAAAAATGGAATTAATTTTATTTAAAAATTAATAAAAATTATTGAAAACATGTGAAAAATGAGTGGTGATCTTGGATCAATGTTTCAAAAATCATGTTTTTATCCACAAAATGATTGAAAACCCATTATGTTTGGAAAATCAAGAAGGAATATATATTTTAAATATCAAAAAAAAAAATCAATTCTTTGCGAAAATATCAAGTATATGAAATAAATAATATTTTTGGGAACTTTTTGTAAAATAAAATATTTTAACATTTTTGTGAATTATTAAATAAAGAATCAACTCAAAATCATTAAAATTCAGAGAGAAATTAATTTTTGAATAAATTAAATAAAATAACAAAAATTCAAAAATTCAAATATTTGAAAAAGGGTACCAAGAACATCTTGTTCTTGCCCGCGTGCCCCGTTCTTGGCTGATTTGCATTTTCTCATCAATCTCACTGAATACTTGATGAAATCACTCAATCCACATATCAATATACTCGTTTTCACCTCACGATCATGTCTATGGTCTTTAATTTCATTTAATTTAAGCATGGAATAAGAAATCAAAGAGAAACCTCAAGAACCCTAAATTCTGCATGAAGGCTGAGAAATTTGATACACGACTCATACAAAGCAATTAATGGAGGGGAAACACTCCATACCTGATCATCAACATATGGCAAAATTATTGTGCGAGGAAATATGCATGAATCATGAGATGACCAAGTTTAGGCTTACTTGAAGGTCGTGGCAGCTAGAGCAACTTGATTTTTGAGTTGGAGGTGTTACAGATGAGTTGTGATGATCTGAACAGCTTCCTTACAACATATGGAGTGTGTTTAAAAGCTTGGATTAATTTGAAATGGACTGGAAAAGATTTTGGCACCTCAGCTGCAACTTTGCTAAAAGCTTGAGCAAATGGATGATGATTTCATGAATTTGGTGTTCTATTTTTTGGTTTAGTGTTTGATCAGCTCACATATGATGTTTATGAGGTGTGTGTGTGTGTGATTGGTTTGGTTGGAAACACTTTCTAATTCAAAGCCCGATAGTAGCTTGCATTAGAAGGCCTTTTTGGACATGAGAGTGTGATTTTGAGAAAGGCAAGTGTTATAGGCCTTTGGTGTACTCAAACTGATCAGAAATGAGGTCTATTTATAGTGTGTCAAGTTTTTTTTACAAGAAATAGGGAATGGCAACTGCAGCAGGCCTTTGGCCAATGTGGATCAAATGGAATCTCAAGTCTCCTCTAGCCAATGACTTGAGATTAGAGCACAGGCCTATGGTTCCCTGATTCAAGGATAAGGCTTGACTGAAGTGTTCATCTTTGCTCTGATACATGCCACCTCTAAGCATCCATTAAATGTTCCAAAACAAAATTGGAGTCTTGGCCTCTTTTAGGCTTTTTAGGTTTGGCATGGCTATTGTAGATTTGGGGATTTTGGAGGCTGATAGATCAGTGCTTGTCCCTTGCTTGTTCTCCCTTGAGGTGTGCAGATGGATAACCATGCTTGAAGTTGCACAATTTGAGCAATTCGAGCACTAATGCACAAATCTGCCTTGCCAAGACAGTTTGCATCAAGGCATGTTGCAGGTGTCATAACTCATAGCTCAGATGGAATTTGATGGAGTTCTTAGACATTTTGGAAAACTGACATATCCTATTTCAATATAATGTCCAACTTTGGTTTTGAGGCAACTTGAATTACAATGAAAAATGCCTCTACTTTTGGAAAAAAATAAGGCAGATTCTGACTTAGTGAAAATTTCACTAAGTGTTTGGAAAAATGTCACTTTTGTGTTTTCAGCCATTTTGATCACTCCATAACTAAAAATCCATGAGGAATTGGAATGAGTTGTAGTTGACACTTTTAAAGTATGCCATGAGATCTACAAATCCAGCTTTGGACCATCCAAAATGGTTTCTTGGATCTCAAGTTATGATCCTTGGAAGTTGGTACCCTAGCCACTTTGTTCTATAACTTAAAAAAATTCTAAGTTTTTATGGTTACCCCTTTCACAAGTTAACTCACTTTCTTTGATTTTTCTTGATGAATGATGATTCAAATCATAAAATTAACATTGTTTTAGGGTCAAAGAACCATAATTATGAAAAATCTCAAAAAGTCAAACTTGACTTTGTGCACAATTGACTTTTTATCGGATGAAATCCAAACTATGCGATCCGTTGTGAAATCGAGCCCTGACCTAAATCAAACCTAATGGATATACTCCATAGGTGTTGTAGGGTGTATTGAATCATGTCCCAAGGTTTGGGAGCATGTCTTGGTCAAAAGTCAAAAGTACAATTGACTTTTCCCTCGAAACCCTAATTGTGGTCCAAGTGAAAATGAAACTTGTGAATCAAGCTCCTTGGATTAATCCATTGTTGCAAATGGATCAATGTAGTGTATTGGAGGCCCTCAAAACATGTCTTAAGGTCTTGGCTCATGTTTTGTCCCAAAAGTCAACTTAGGGGTGAATTAGGTCAAGAAACCCTAATCCCTGAGGTTAAATTGACTTGATGATTGCGTCAATGAGGTCCCTTGAAGTATATTGGGTTGTGCTTTGAAGCTTTGGCTCATGCCCAGATGAAAATTTCCACCTGGAGGCCTTGGACGACCAAAACCCTAATTTGGTGACACTGGCGATCTTGAGGCTTAATCCACTTGGAATGTTGCAACTTTGTGCTTGATTCTTGATGTGGGAGCCCTCTTGATCATTTGAGAGGTTAGACAAGTTGAAGACCATGTCATTTCTTGATTGATCCTTTGTCTTAGTGCTTTGAGAGGGCTTAAAACTCTAATTCTTATTGTAGTGAATGCTCAACAATCCTTGTGGATGATTTGCACAATGATAGGAAATCTTAGTGGTCAAAATTTGGGGTATGACAATTGGGTCCATGAGGTCCCTTTGAGCATTTTGGGTCATGTTTTGAAGTACTGGCTCATGCCCAGATGAAAATTTTCATCTGGAGGCCCTGGTCGGCCAAAACCCTAATTTGGTGACACTAGCGATCTTGAGGCTTGATCCACTTGGAATGTTGCATCCTTATGCTTAATTCTTGATATGGGAGACCTCTTGATCCTTTATGGGTGTTTGAGTGATTAGACAAATTGAAGATCTTGTCATTTCTTGATTGATCCTTTGTCTAAGTGCTCTAAGAGGGCTCAAAACCCTAATTCTTGATTGTAGTGAAAGCTCAACAATCTTTGAGAAGATTGATGAGGTATGATGGTACATCCATATTGTGGAAATGATCCTCACAATGATGGGAAATCTTGTGGTCAAAATTTGGGGTATAACAGATGCCCCTATTTAATCTTCTTGGACCTGAAGGTGTGAATGGCGGAGATATTCAGACATTCAGGGTACCAGAGGATTAAATATCGAAATACCCGAAATTTTGACTGTGGTGATGAATAGCAGTTTGCTCATTCATCTTCTTTAGCTAAGAAATGTTACTTATAAAACGGTAAAACTTCCCCTCGATTCTGGTCTTCAGCCACGGAACTGGTCTCAGTTTCTCTTTTGAAATAAACTTCCCCTCGGTCCTGGTCTTCAGCCACGGAACTAGTCTCAGTTTCTTTTGAAATAAACTTACCGTCGATCCTGGTCTTCAGCCACGAAACTGGTCTTAGTTTCTTTTAAAATAAACTTCCCCTCGATCCTAGTCTTCATCCACGGAACTGGTCTCAGTTTCTTCTTGTCGAGTTTCTTTCTTGACAAGGAACGTTATTTGTAGCGGTCTTCATCAAACTTCCCGCCGAGTTTTTACTGAGGAGGCGCCATTTGATGGAAAAATATTTGATGTCAGACTTGTTGGGGAAACCCATTAGTCTGAGCTATAGAGGCGTGCAGACTTCTCCTTAGGAGATGCCATTTGTTGACCCTACTAGGGAAAACGAGTCTCTTGAGAGACCGCTTTTTGCTTGGTGAGGTTACATCATAATTTCCTTTCGAGATCTTTTTGGAGAAATGACATGTGATGTGATCCAGTTTTGAGGTGCTGATGACTTCATTAACATTGAATTTCTTAGGAGAAAAACTAATGTATTGCTGAGAGGCTTTGGTTATGAGGCTTTCTTTCAGGATCTTCCTTAATCTGGGAAAGCGAAAATATCATCTTCAATGGTGAAAAGTGATGTTCCAAAGGTGTCTATCGAATCTCTTCTTGCCTTTCAGAGGTTCAAGTTATCAAAGTGGTCGATGACAGTCTCCAATTTAGAAATAAACTAGGGAGAGATTGTCTAGACGATACATTTCCCAACGAGTAAAGAACCCAAACTGGGATTTTGTCCTATCTGACGTGGAAAGGAAAATTGACGACTTTATTGGCGAGAGGACGTTTATTACTTGGGGATGAATATTACCAAAGTGATAGTAATGCAATATGAATATGAATATTAATCAATTATGCATGATGTATGTATGTTTATGCTGACAAAACAGACGCAACATACAGCTGGTGAATGAGCACGACTGGATACTTGGCCAGTGCGGGGGGGATAAAAGTATCATTGGTGCAATATAGTGATCTTTTATTGCTTAGGAGGGGTAGACCCTAATGGAAAGAGAAAATCATTAATTGGTCTTCAGAGGTAAGAACTCTGCCGGGGATGATAGATGGATCATTGCATCTGAACCAGCTGATCCTTCATTCAGGTGTACTGATTTAAAAGGAGTACTTTGATTCTGCATTTTGAGGTTTAATCACTCCGGAGAAGCCATCGATGCTCCTTTTTGTGTTCAGTAGTAAAAAAGAATTGTCATCTTTATCTTAAAAGCAGGAGAAAATTTGACAAAGTAAGTTCATATTTTTGTTTCAAGATTCATTGATGATATTAATAATGTCATTCTGTAAAGCAATATAAATGAGAATTATAAATAAAAGGCACACATGCTCAAATTTTATTGATAGAATGGTAATCAGCCAAACGCGTGATCCCATAGAGCATTACAAAGTTTAGAAAATGGTAATTTAAGGGGAAAAAGGCTACATTGAAAAATAACGACTGCTATCCTTCCAACAACTTTGAACTCTGGACATTCTGAGCTTTTGTCAAAGGTGACCTTGACTAAGGTTTTTTTTACGGATGGCGTCACTTCTGGGGATCTGAACCTTGTCAGACGTAGTTACTTGCCATGAATCCCTAACTTTTGCCTAGATTTGCTTTTGAGGTTTTCAATCCATCGGGATGATTTTTCCCTTTGTCTCTAATTTTTGCCTGGATCGCCCTTTCGGGGTTTCAATCCACCGAGGCTTTTTTTTATTTAGGCGGAGTATTTCTTGACTACATCAACATTTGTGGGGTAGGTAAACTCCTCTTCATCCATGGTCGCGAGTCTCGAGGCGTCGCCTGAAAAGGCTTTCTTGACCACATAGGGCCGTCATAATTCGGATTCTATTTGCCCCAAGAATCAGTGAGAAATGATTGTATATTCTTGAGCACGAGGTCTCCTTTTCTGAAGACACGGGGTCAGACTTTTTTGTCAAACGCTTTCTTCATTCTATGTTGATACAACTGACCATGGCATAGAGCCGTTATTCACTTTTCTTCGATTAAGTTCAATTCATTGTGTCTGCTTTGGCACCATTCAGCTTCTGTTAGCTTGGCTTCCATAAATACTCTAATTGATGGGATCTCTACTTCTATGGGGAGCACTGCTTCCATGCCATATACTAGAGAGAAAGGGGTTGCCCCTGTTGAAGTACGGGTGGATGTGCGATAACCGTGAAGAGCAAAGGGTAGCATCTCGTGCCAGTCTTTGTAGGTTACAACCATCTAACGATCTTCTTGATATTCTTGTTAGCCGATTCTACTGCTCCATTCATTTTGGGTCGGTAGGTGTAGCGTGCGATTTTTGTTGGTGAGGCGACCACCTTATTGCCATGGGTTTTTCCTCACCACAATGGTAGGGATTGGGTGTTACTTTCTGATTTCTTATTTATCCTATGAAGTTGGAAAGGAAAGGGAAGCTATCTAAAACTAACCTTGCACGCAAATGTTTTACTGAACAAATGCTTAAGAGATTGGGGGTCCGGGGCCAGGTTATACAATGGGGTGTTATCAATTACCCATCCTATATGTGGTTATCCACATGTTATTAGCAATTTTTTACTGTTTTCTACTTACTGGTGTTTTTCTGTCATGGGTTGGGAAAGTTTCTCTTTTGGGAGTGTTGAGAGAGAGAGTTTTTGTTGATTTCGGTTCTTCTGATGTTTTTGGTAAGGTACTGGACCTATGGTTTTTTATTGGTATGCTCGCTAAGATTTCGCAATCTTATGCCTACGTATTCTCGTTAAATAAACCAGGGAAATCAGAGCAATCGCAGTTCCTCCTATTCTATGAATGGGAGGGAAAGATATTTTGTGTCTTGTTCAAAGCCCAAGATTGAAGCTAAAGGTTTGTATTTTGTTTCTTGTTCAAAGCCCAAGATTGAAGCTAAAGGTTTGACTGAGAGGGAATTTGTCATCTCTAAATGGAGACATCTCGTCTGTTTATCACAATTGTTGGGTGACTGATTATAAAGGAGAATTACTTTAACTGGGATATGTGAATCCAGAAATGCCATATTTTCCTTTATAAGGGATTTATCCTGAAGGAGAAAACTTTAACTCAGTATAGAGTAATGCCATTAATCTTTCATGCTAAGAGAGGGACATTGGCTTGGATGTAAATAATCCAGAGACTTGCAACTTACAGCAATTAGATGATAGAAGGGGATTTACCAGGATAAGAGATGGACTACAACTTGGATATTTTAATCAACAAGTGTGCCACTTACAACAATTATCTGGGATTAAGGTTTGTTTTAATTTTCTGTTTTGATGTGTGATATACAGAGAAATTCCTTCCTACAGAGAGGATTTTGATTTCCTCTGAGAGGGATGTTGCTTTTTGTGTGCCTTGATCAAAGCCCAAAGTTGAAGCTAGAAAGTTGATTGACTCCCTGGGGAGTTTATTATCTGTCTTGTACAAAGCCATGGATTTAGGCAAAAAAGAGACTGACTCTTTTGGGGATATCATTATACAAAGCCTAAGAGGAGGCTAAAAGTTAACTTTTCCGGGGAAATATTTTGTCTGTCTTGTACAAAGCCCAAAATTGAGGCTAAAAAGGATTTTTTGACTCCACTGGGGAATATTTGTATGTGTCTTGTACAAAGCCCAAGATTGAGGCTAAAAGGGGAAACTGACTCTACTGGTGAGAGGTTTTATCTGTCTTGTACAAAGCCTAAGATTGTCGCTAAAAGAAGATTGACTCTGCTGGAGAGTATGATTTATCTTATACAAAGCCCAAGATTGAGGCTGGAAAGAGGATTGACTCTGTGTAGGGAGATTTATATGTGTCTTGTACAAAGCCCAAGATTGAGCCTGAAGGATATTTGACTGACTCAACTAGAGAGTGTTTATGTGGTGTCTTGTACAATGCCCAAGATTGAGGCTGAAAAGAGACTGAATCAACAAGAGAGTGTTTTTATCTGTCTTGTACAAAGCCCAAGATTGAGTCTGAAAAGAGACTAACTCAACAAGAGTGTTTTTATCTGTCTTGTACAAAGCCCAAGATTGAGGCTGAAAGGCGATTGACTCAACAAGAGAGTGTTTTAAGATCCTTATACAAAGCCTAAGAGGAGGCTGAAAGTGATTGACTCAACAAGAGAGTGTGGAAAGGTCCTTATACAAAGCCTAAGAGGAGGCTGGAAGTGATCGACTCAACAAGAGAGTCAGGAAAGATCTTTATACAAAGCCTAAGAGGAGGCTAATTTGGGGAATTTATTATATAAAGCCTTAGAGGAGGCTAGTTTCTGTTGAGGATTATTGAGATCCAGAGGCACGTCTAAATTGGGGAATCAACTTTAGCTGAGGATTACAGAAGAGTTGAGATATCAAATGCCTTGAGGTTCTGATAAAGGTTAATTGATAGTGATTTTACCCTAGCTGGGGAAATTTAGAAGTGAAAAGTTTAAACTCTGTTGGTGATTGATGAGATGATTAGGTTTTATCCTGTATTTTTGGGAAACTTGAGGGTTTCTTTGAAATCCAAGAAGAGATGAGACTGTCCAAGTCTGCTGGTATGAAAGGGTTTATCTGTGTATGATGCCCAAGAGGAGGCTGGTGTCTTAAGGGATAAGAATCAATCCTAAATTGGTTTGATGTTTTGACTCTTTGGAAATACTGCTCTAACAAAGGATGACTAGGTTCTATCCTATACCTGTAGGTGGTCCTTGGGTCCTAGTACTAAGCCCAAGAGAAGGCTAAGAACTTCCAAGAAGCCTGAGGGTCCTTGTACAAAGCTCAAGAGGAGGCTGGGATGCTTTTTGGAAGCCTGTGGGTCCAAACCTAACAAAAGTTCAAGAAAGGTTTCATCGGGAATAATCCTTTCTTTAGTGAACAGTTCTAGGGTTTGAAGAAATCCAAAAGAGGTTTCACCGGGAATTAATCCTCTCTTGGGGAATGAATTTCTTTGACAATTTTCTAATAGTGACAGTCTGAGAAAATTTTCACCGGGAATAATGCCTTTCTCTTTGTTCCATATTGTATAAGCCCAAGAGGAGGCAAGACTGTATCTGGAATTCCTAAGGGGAACTAGTTTTGACTGTGTTAAAAGAGTGACCACTGGCTTTATCTAATCCTAGACCTAATTGTCGGGGAAAACTCTAAGCAGATATATACAAGCATATATATACAGATGAAATATATACAAGTATGTAAAAGAGGGTAGGAGGACTTACAGGTGAGCAAGCTTCCAGCATAAGCAAATATATATATATACATATATATATATATATATATATATATATATATTTGTGTGTGTGTGCAAGTATGTAAAAGAAAGCCGTTTAAAACTTACAAGTGAGCAAACTTCCATTGTAACAGCTGTATGGTTAGTTGTTCAAGAAATTAAAGAAAGTTTTGATAACAACTATGGATTTGAACCTAAATCAAAAGGGCAAGTTGTTTTGAAAAAAAGGTTGGGGCTTACTCAAGGAGAGGCCCTGATGAAAAACAGTGATCGTACCGTTGATCTGAAAATTGTATCGGGACTTTTACATTGATTGAGGCCTAAAAAGGTTTTCTGTAAAAAGAGATGGGTCTTACACTCTATTAAGAGGCCCTAAGATTTTATTTTAATACAAAATATGGGACTTATAGCTCAAGGAGAGGCCCAGAATACTTGTTTCGAAAGCGACGATCGCGCCGAGATTTTTTTGAAATCGTATCGGGACTTATACAATGAATGAGGCCCAAAATTATTTATGTACAAAAAGGGTTGGGTCTTACACTCTATTATAGGCCCAAATTGTTTTAAAAAGAAAAGAAATGAGGCTTACAACTCAGGGAGATGCCCAAATGATTTTGTTTAAAGGGTGACGATCGCACTGCGGTTTTAGAAAACACAGTGGGACTTATACAATGACTGACACCCAAAAAGGTTTATGTACAAAAAGGATTGAGTCTTACACTCTATAGAGGCTCAAGAGTGTTTTGAAAAATGTTTGCGAGGGTGAAAACAATCAAAACCCTAATTTGATTTAAAAATGCATTTTAATTGAATAAAATTCAATTAAAATGATCAAAATTATCAAACATGTGTGAAAAACAAGTTGTGATCTTGGATTAATGTTTGAAAAATCATGTTTCATTCATAGAATGATTTGAAAATTATTTGAATTGGCAAAATCAAGAGAATGAAATATTTTTAAATGCCTAAAAACGAATAAAAAAATAATTCCTTATTAAAATACCAAATATATGAAATAAATACTATTTTTGTGAAAATTTTGTAAAATAAAATATTTTAACATTTTTGTGAATTTTCAAAAAAAGAACCAATAAAAAATGATTAAAATTGAAAGAGAAATTAATTTTGGAATTAATTAATAAAAACCATGAAAAATTTGAAAAATAGCAAAATATATGCAAAATGGCAAAATGGACTGGGTGGGTATTGAACCCACGACCTCCCAACCAAACACACATGCGCGCTACCACTGGGGTGGTGATACATCCGTGTATCGAAACCACCCCATAAACATATATGGGTGACTTGGTTTTTAGGCCTGGCCAAGGCAAATAACCAAGTTTTGGTGGATTTGCATGGATTTGGACAAAATTTAGGTGCATCCTGCCTAGAATTTCATGAGGAATCCAATGGTGCTTTTAGATTTTTCTAAAGATGTCCATATTTTAAAATCCGATAGTGATTTCAAAATAGACCTAGATTTGAATGTTCTATGCTATCTCATCATACAGGCAAAAATAGCATGGCAAATTGGTTCAAACACAACATATATGATATGTTTGAGATGTCCATGATCAATGGACATCAAAGCAATGCATGATTTAGAGAGTTCATGTTTTGATGCACTTACCTCTTGAAGCTCCTTGGGCTATCTGTCAAGTTCCTTGTGCCAAAAGTAATCTAATGTTTTAGACACTCTTGATTGATCCCTTAAAAGCTTTTAGGATGATCAAAACCAGCTGGAATCCTCAGGAACAAGTATTGGCTCTTTCTTGCAAAAGTGGCAAAAATGACCAAAATGGTAACTCTCTCAAATGGTGTTCCAAATGAGGGAAACCAATTGGAACAATTTGAGGATGATATTTGGAGTGTGTTTGAGGCCTTGTTTGGTTTTGGAAGTGACTGAATCAAGACATGGCTTGAAAAATGCAGAAAAGTTAAAATTTGAGGTTTTGGAGGTTGACTTTCTGATTTTGGTGTTTCAGATCAAAGGTGAGTGTTTGAACAGCTTATATATGTTACATTGGATGTGTTTGGATCATGAGGTATGGTGGAATTGCTCTCTAACTCAAAAACTCAGTGGTGACTTGCAAAAGAAGACATTTTCGCCTAATGAGAGAGACTCTCAAGGTTCCCATAAACCCTATAAATCCCTTTCTCATACAAGATCCCACATATCATAAAAAAGGTTTAGCCTCGAAGGATTATTTTTACCCGAATCCATTCAACCCTTAATAATCCATCATAGATCCTCAGAAATACCCCTAAATCATCAATAACTCATAAACCCTTCAAAAACCCCAAAAACCTCAAAAATCCACTTTAAACACATCACGTCCATATTGAAAACAATGAAAGGCAATACTCCTCATTCCTTAGATTGTCGATCCGGAGCTTTTCTCTATTGAGCCTTTGGAAACCTTCACGAATCCTTGCTTTTTTCCTTTTACCTCAGAGCTCTGCACTTTCTCCTTATTTTCACGATCTAACAAAATGAATCTTATTCCTCCCAATTCCTTTTTGTTAAACCCTTGGGCTTCCAAAATGGGCTTTCCCCAATTTACCCTCACTAATCCTCCTCAAAAGTCCATCTTGCCCTTAATTCCTCTAATATTATTTTAAATTAATAATAATACGAATATATTCATATTATATACTACTATTTAATTAAAATAACCAAAACTTCACCAAAATAATGACATCGACACAAACCACCAAAATTCACCGAAAATTCACAAATATTATATTTAAATAAATTAAATAAATATTCTAATAAATTTGGGGTGTTACATACTTTGGTGCTGTTGAAGATGAAGATGAAGACATCATAATCTTGATGGTTACAGCTTGGATCAGTTTATTTCTGATCTATGTACTTGGAGCATGGGATCTTGCTCATTTTGAAGGTCAAAGTTAAGTGGAAGTTATCTCTGACTTTCTACTGTCTGCTCAACTAAGGAAAGTGGCATTCTTTTGTATGGGTATGGTGTAGTCTAGGACTACTTTTTCATCTGAAGATTCAGATGTGGCAGGTGTGAAGTCTTTCGAGTTTCAAAGCAGGATCGAGGTTGTCTACTCAAACTTGGTTGTTGAATCAAGTTTATGAGAGCATGTGACTCTTGTTCTGTAATAGGGAGGAGGTTCTTCTAAGTGGCAGAAGGAGGAGCTGAATTCAGCAGCTGGATGTCGTATCAAAATGTTTTGACATCTAGTTTAACATCAGAGTCTCAGCTGATGATGTGACACATTAGCTCAAGATAAGGTGATCTACATGAGAATGGAAGTAATGGATGTTTCAAAAAGGTTTATCTCATGCAGTTTGCGGGATCTGTGGATGGGAAGATGTTACATGTCTAGAGGCTTGGTGGATTCAAGATGTCTTGCTATAGAGCATGTAGTTCATGTGACTTGAATATCTAATTTCATTGGTGGATCAGTGTATCTTGTGGGAGTTCTAAAGAAGAGTGAGATTAATCAAAAGGTGGAATTTGGTTGGTTTCATAGTGTGCATTTAAGCAGTATGCTTGAAACTTATTGCTCTTGTGCAGAAGGGTGGTTGGTTGAAAACGTAAGGAGGATCTAGTTCATTTTGGAGCTTGTGGCAGAAGTTCTCAGTTTATGAAAGATTACCTCTTTTGGTTGATGAGAGTTTATTTCTCTCTGGGTTTCTGAAGTTCTCTTTGTTCAAGCTGGTGGCGCAGTGTTGTGTAAAGATCTTCAGTTTGGATTACTATGGAGATAGTAAGTCCAGTGGTGGAGCATATCTAGAACCATGATGTGTGAAGGATGTCCTAACTGATGTTAGAACATTTTTGGGTTGGTTATCCTTGGAGTAGGATACTAAGTTCTGAGTGTGGAACTTGACACTCACATCTTGTCTAAGAAGTATTTATCTTATCATACGGGAGAATGATGGGTAAAGGATTTTCTTGGAAGTCTTTGTGAATGGGACAAGCTAGAAGTAAATCAGTTGGTGCTTGTGGAGCAAATGGGCTGAAGATTTCTGGAGCATGTGTTTGACGTTCTTCAAGTGCGAAGAATATCTGGGTGAGCTAGCAAACTAAGGGACCCTGTGCATCTCTTTGAGGAATGTGAAGCATTCCAAATCAATTGGGTTGTATCTCAGGGAACAAGGAGATTCATACATGAGAATTCATGAGGAGTTCGTGTGGTGTATGGATGGTTTCTGGACGAGAGGGATCAATGGAGCTTTGATCTCAATCCAAGAGTTTGTTGGTTGTGGTACACGGATATGTTCTAGGTATTCGCACACTATATGATCATGAAGTTGTCATGGGATATCATGTAGGGGCTTTGGATGGTTCTTGATGAAGAAGCATCTGTTGAGAAAGATAAGGGGATAACTCCAATCTGATTTTTGTACTGGTGTGGTACATGGTTTGCTTGAGGGTCAAGAATTAGGTGAATGCATTCAGCAGGTGTGTTGAACAGAGGGTGCGCTCTTGAAGACATGAAGATGAGTCTTATGTTTTCCATTCATTCAAGGTGTTCTTCTGGAAAAGGAACACTGGTTATCTATGACAGGGGAGTACTGCTACTGACTTGCTTGCTTTTGGTTGATTGCCCTTAAATGCATAGTTGCTTGGTTTGGCATATTATGGCTAAAATGGGGGAGAAGTAAGTAGTAGTAGTGTTCTTTGGTTGTTTCCATAAGGGGGAGCTGGATGTGTTATCCAAAGGTTGATTTAGCCAAAATTTTCCAAAGGGGGAGATTGTTAGGTCTTTAGTTGGCTACATTTTGGCTAAAACAAGTTTACAGCAAGATGTTGGGTTATAATTCCTGACATGGTTGATCAGACATCAGTACAGATATGGATGTTGAGTAAGATGTTGAAGCATCTTCATCAACTATCATGACAGTATTACTGCCATGACAGATGTCATGGCGTCTTGGTCTGGTACAGCAGGTGCTGCTGTTATGTGGTTCAGACAGATGTCGAAGACAGATGTCATGACATCTTAGTCTGGTACAACAAGTGTTGCTATTGTATATCTCTTGACAGATTTGTTTTGTTTTGATGAGAATATTTTGGTTATGTCTCATCGTTATACGCAGGTCAAGGAGATTAATTAGGAACAAAGTGCAGATTTAATTGGATTTCATAAAAAGAATCTTGGAGACTTTTTAGGAAACTATTTGGAGATTTGTTCCTATTTTTGTGGAGAAGATCTTGCAGCTGATTTAAAACGTGAGGATTGGATCTTATTGAAGAGCCCAAGCCCATACTGCAGGAGTCTATAAATAAGGACTTGCTAGAACTAAAATAGCAAGTACATACAACAACAATCCGTTAGTGCAACATAAGGGTTTAGGGTTTTGAGAGTCTCTTGTGTAGTTTGTAAGTCACCCATGTATCCTTTGATACTATGTGGTTGATATAGGTTGTTGTGAATTGGTATCACTCAAAGCTTTAAAGCAAGAGTTGAGTATTGTTCTTGGTTAAAGCTTTTAAGCAAAACCGAGTATTGTTGTTAGTCAAGGATGCTTGACTAAACTTTGTATTAGAAGGGGCGTCTTTCAATAGGGTAAATACAATTATGGTGTAGTAACTGTTAGATAATCACAGGATGTGATTTAGGAAGTGAGAGGGGGTTCTCTTATCATTTAGATGTGACTTCTAATGATAAAGTCTTCATTGGGTAGTGATAGGTTAGCGTGGGTGCTTTCTGTAAACCTGATGTTGTTTACATAAAACTATACTACTGATAGTGATTACTTCTTCCTGGATTGGTATCCCCTAGATGTAGGTGAGTTGCACCGAACGGGGCCATCATATTCTGTGTTGTTTATCATTCTAATATTTTTCAGTTCAGTCTTGATTAACATGTTGAATCAGATGTCGTGACATCGGTGACTATGCAGTTCTGATATTCAAGGTATCAGTCTGCTGTTACGCCTCTGTGTTTAAATGTCTATGTAGCACAATGTCTTGACATGTGTTAGGACATCTGTTGTCTGCATATGCCAGAATTTCAGATGAGAATTATGTGGTACTAAGTATGTTATGGTTTAGTTGAATTCCATTGCTATATGATAAGACTAATCAAGTATCTTTTTATTGATATTATCTATGCATTACATATCATATGCATGAGCAGGTTTATATTAAATGTAGCATCCTAAATGCTGTATAGGTTATTTCACTCTGATATTCTTTTATTAATTGTCTCGGGGGTTTAGGGTGTTAAATAGTGGTATCAGAGCAGGTCTTTTCTGAAGATGGTTGGTTTATACCTGAGTGAATCACGCACTCAAAGATACAACAGAGTCGCCACCAAACTTTATTTAGTCCCAAAGGACAGGGAAAATATCGATAAAACCCAAGGGGAAGAGAAACGGGAACGGGGGTCGGTTATGCGAAAGGAAGGTACTAGCACCTTACACATCCGTCTTACTTGACGGGAACCATTTCTCTTGCTTCTAGGCTTGGATGGGTTATCTATCTAAAGGCTCCTAGCTAAAAGAAAAAGGAGAGAAGAGAAAAGAAAGAAAATGAAAGAAAGTGCTCACGGAGGATTAGGGCCCTCGTGCCTACGTACCCTCATAGTGCAATGAGGAAATCAGAGCACCATAGTTTATGGAACCAGGGAAAAGAAAGAGGAAGAATGGAAGAAGGTGGAAGGGTGCTCGCCAATATCATCGCGATCTCGTGCCTACGTATCATACATTCAAAAGAATGTAGAACAGAGCTTACGTAGTTCGAGGGAACTAAGACGGAAAAAGAAAGAAAAGAGAAAGGTGGTGTCAAAACCAAGAGCAAAAGAAAGAAGGAAACTCCGCTGGGGATTCCAAAGAAGTGGTGTCAACACCAAGAAAGGAGTGCAAAGCAAAAGAATAGAGATTTTACTGAGGATAACGTGCAAGAATGGTGTCGAAACCAAGAAGATAATGGAACAAAAGGAATAGAAAAGACTCCACTAGGGAGGTAAGATAACAAAGAATTGTTCTGGGGATCGGAGGGTAGTGACCCTACTGGGGATCAAAGAAGGAATGGTGTAGAAACCAAAAGAAAAAGGGTTCGGTATGTTAACTGACTGGCAGTGGTTAACCAAAGAGAAAGAGATTATGACTCTGGTGGGGATAAAGGATTTGGTGTCAATAGGCAGACTGCGATGAACAAAAAAGATAGAGTACTGAACCAAGAGAAGGTGTTTGACTCTGAAGGGATTTCGGTATATTACTGATAAACAGTGATTGACCGAGAAAAGCAAAGGTTGCAACTCTGGGGGAGAGAAAGGTTTTAACAGATAAACTGTGATCAACCAAAAGAACATGTGTAGAACCAAGCAAATGTTGTGACCCAAAGGAAGGGTGGGGAACCAAGCAAAGGTTGTGACCCATTGGGGATGTTGGTAATGACTGAACAAACGGTACTTGACAAACGAAAAAGGGTAAGGAACCAAAAAAGGTTACTAACCGCTGAGGATTCGGTGTTAACAGAAAAACTATGATTGACCGAAAAGAAAACGAGTGATTAACCAAGAGAAGGTGATTAACTCGAAAAGGGTTCAGTGTTTTAACAGACAGGTCGTGATTAACTGAAAAGAATTGGGTGATTAACGAAGAGAAGGTGATTAACCCATGAGGAAACTCAGTATATTAACAGGTAAACTGTGGTTAACTAAGAAGAAAAGCAAATTGGAGTTTTAACTGACAGACAGTGATTAACCAATCAAAGAGGGAAGAACTAAGAGAAGGTTGCGAACTCCTGGGAATTTGGTTTTAACAAAAAGACTGTGATTAACCGAAGAAAAGGGGTTAAGACTCTTCAGGGGAATCAAAAAAAGCAATGCTTGACCACAAGAAAAGAACAAATGAGGCAAGAGATGGGTGCTAACCCAATATAATGATCTTTAACCAAGAGGATGGTGATTGATCAAAAGAGAGATTGAAAGAGCAAGAGTGATCAAGGATTGACTCGACTGGGAAGGAGATACACTACCGCCTAGGGATAGAGGTGACTAAGCCAGGCACAGGGTCATTCGTCCCCTACCTGAAGTTGTCAGAATGAGAGTAGGAATTCTCCATTCTTATTCCTTCTCTAACACATAGGGTGCAGTGCAGAAGTTGAAACGGACAACATAACAACTCCAAGTTGAACAATGCTCCCGTGTCGTGAGAAACTCCGACTCAGCAGGGGATAAAGAGAACCAAGCTCTAAAGAATCCTAAAGAGAGAAGCGAAGAGGGGAGATCAAATAATCAAAACGAAGTTTCGAGTAATTAATCAAAGGGAGGAATATGCTAACAATTTTTCAAATGAATGAAAAATAATTAAAGCAAAGGGTGCATTATTGATTGTACAAGATTAAGCTTATCCTTTGAAGAATAAACCTAATTTAAACATGAATGAAAGTGCAAAACAGTACCAAATTTCATTTAGTATGCATCACAAATCATGTCATGTGATCCAAGAAAGTGCAAAAAATGATCATGTTCATACAATGCTAAAATGTGCACAATTATGAAATCGAAAGATCGAGCATCAGAAAATTCACAATCATGCTTTAAACTGAAGTGAAACAACACCTAAAACATCCATAAAAACCAATCATATCAATCCATGGAAGTTAGAAACAGAGAGCATGGCAAACAAGCTTGAAAAACACCAAAAATGGCACTCTGTTACAGTGGTAATCGGTTACTCTAAAGTGAGTAACCGGTTACTTGCTTGAAGAAAGGCAAATCTGGTGAAATTTGTGCAGAGTAACCAGTTATCCTATATTGAGTAACCGGTTACCTAGTTGAAAAAAGCAGCGCTGGTGCAAGATTTGTGAAGAGTAACCGGTTATCCTATAATACGTAACCGGTTACCACTGTAACAATGGCAAAAATAGCTTTTGAAAAAGCACGTAAAGCATCCAAATCACTTGTTCAAATTACCGCATGCTAGGGTATGAGTTTGTGCATGAAAAGGGTTCAAATTACCGCATGCTAGGGTATGGAATCAATTAACACATCAAGATCATGGATCAAGCAATGGCATAATGAATCCACACACAAGAAAAGCATCGAACTACATCGCGAATGATACAAAAACGTTCAAAATAGTAAAATGTGTGAGATCTACCAACCTACAAGCCGGAGGATTGGCTTGGTAATTGTTGTAAATAATTCTTGATGAAGATAAACAAAAAAAACAGAGGAATCTTCACTCGTAGCCGAAACGTATCGAAACCGAGCAAATTGTGACGGAACTCCGAAATGCGAATTCGAACCGTAGAATCTTGAAGAAAACACTTGAGATGAATCCAAAAGCTAATAAAACTCCAGAAACTCATGTATAATAGCAAGACGATGAAGGTTAAGTTCAAGAAATATTCACTTTCAATGTGAAAAGTGATTATTCTTCAATGGTGGAGAGCTATTGTGATGTTTGGGAAGAAAATGTAGATGAAAATGAAGAAGTTGCAGAAAAATTCAGAGAGAATATGAGAGAATTGAGAGTGAAGTGTTGTGAAATGGTTGAGAATTGTTCAAGGGTTTATGTGTGATCCTTGAAAAAATGATTGAATGTTTGTTTATATAGAGTTTTGGTTTGGAGTGTGAGAGGTTTGGAATTAGACTAGGAGCTAGCTTTGGGTGGTATGGAATTAGGCTAGGAGTTAGTTACACTTGACTCACCGAGCCACGCGGTTAACTCGGTTACTTAGGAAGTTAAATCGGTAGCAATTCCAATGTAAGCTTCAAATCCAAAGGTTCACAATTTATGAAAGTAAGTTTCATGGTAGTCTTGCATGGAAAGGAAACATTGTAGTAAATGCCAATGAATCACTTGAAGAGTCTAGAATGTTTCACATGCTGCTAGAACAATGTAGAATCAAATACCAAAGAGAGTGCAGAGTTGTTGTCCCAAAAATAGGAGAAATTTGCAAGTCTGTACAGAGTAACCGGTTATCCTATATTGAGTAACCGGTTACTCTAGGAAAAAATTGCCCAGATTGCTTAGGAACAAGTGTTGAATCCCCGGTTTCGATTTTCCACCTCTTGTTTTGATAAATAGGCATAGAAACCCTTGTTTTGTGCTTGTTTTGATGATGTGATGACCTTGTGAAGATTCTATTAATCGGGCTTAAAAAACCTGGAAATCCTGCAACAAGAAACATATAGAGAAAAGTGATAATGTGTATGCCCACGATGCGAATACACATGCTTATGCAAAGGGCAAAAGGGGGAGGTCAAATTTCGGGTTACGACAGTTGCCCCTATTTAATCCTCTTGGACCTGAATGTACGAATTGAGCTAGCTTTTCGATGATTCGAGGTAAAGGGGGATTAAATTAAAGAGCAGCTCGAAAAATTGGCTGATGGCGACAAAAGAAGAGTTTTGAGTGTATAGAGTTGATAGGTGCGAAGTTTGGGCTGAATATCTGCTGGAGGAATGAATCAGGCCAAAAGAAGGGGAGTATGCTTGATGCATATGCTATGTTACGTGTTATTCTACATGATGCTTGATATCATGTGATGCAAAGGTGCGAGTCGAGGTATTGCGCAGTGGTTAGGCAGGGATTGTAGCAAAACAAACTCGACATCCTCGACTGGGAGAGGACACACAGATGAAGACAGCCTACTGGAGAAAAAGTCAACGATAGGTAATAACTCTATTGGGAAAGAAGCCGAGAAATATCATATTTTCTAGATTATCACCGTTGACACTGCTGGGGATGAGAGGTGTCATACCCCAAATTTTGACCACTAAGATTTCCCATCATTGTGCAAATCATCATCACAATATGGATGAACCATCATGCCTCATCAAATGCCTCAAGGGTTGTTGAGCATTCACTACAATCAAAATTAGGGTTTCAAACCCTCTCAGAGCCTTAGACAAGGGTCAATCAAGGAATGACATAATCTTCAACTTGTCTAACCTCCCAAACATTCACAATGGATCAAGAGGACTCCTACTTCAAGGATTAAGCACAAGGTTGCTCCCTTCTAGGTGGATCAAGCTTCAAGATCGACAGTGTCACCAAATTAGGGTTTTGGTCGACCAGGGCCCCCAGATGGAAATTTTCATCTGGGCATGAGCCAATGATCCAAAACATTACCTAATATACTCCATGGAACCTCATGGACCCAATCACCAAGTCAATTTTGCCTCAGGGGATGCATACATAAAAAATCAGGAATTAGGGTTTCTTGACCTAATTCACCCCTAAGTTGACTTTTGGTGCAAATCATGAACCTAGACCTCAAGAGAGGGTTTGAAGGTCTCTAATGAACTATATTGATCCATTTGGAACAATGGATTAATCCAAGAAGCTTGAGCAACAAGTCTCAATTTCATCTGCACCACGGTTAGGGTTTTAAGGAAAAAGTCAACTGTAACTTTGACTTTTGACTAGGACATGCTCCCAAGCCCTAAGACATGATTCAATATACCCTATTACACCCATGGAACATGTCCGTCAAGTTTGATTCAGGTCAAGGACATGATTTCTTGAAGAATTGCACAGTTTGGAATTCATCTGATAAAAAGTCAACTGTGCACAAAAGTCAACTTTGACTTTTGGAGATTTTTCACCAAAATTGATTTTTAACCCTAAAATGATGTTAATGTATGATTTGAATCATCATTCATCAAGGAAAATCAAGAAAAGTTGGATAACTTGTAAAAGGGGTAACCATAAAAACTTAGAAAATTTTCTAAGTTAAAAATAAAGTGACAAGGGTACCAACTTTGGAGGATCATAACGCCTAAACCACAAGGCCATTTTTTCTCATCCAAAGATGGATTTGTAGCCCTCAAAAACTTCAACTAGACCTAAGTCCAATTCATTAAGGATTTTGAGTTATGGAGTGATCAAAATGGCTGAAAAATGAAAATGTCACTTTTTCCAACACTTAGTGAAATTTTCACTAAATCAGAATCTGTCTTCATTTTTTCCAAATGTAGGGGGATTTTTCACTTGGATTCCAAAGAGATCAAAACCAAACATGTTCAAATAGTTGTTGTATCATGTAAGGGCTTTCCAAAATGACCAAGAACATTGCCAAATTCCATTTGAGTCATGAGATATGACATTGGAAAGTTGCCTTGCTGAAATCTTTCAAAGGCAAGGCAGAATTTGCAATTTTGCTCGATTTACCAAAATCAGCCAAATTCAAATGCTCCTATCCACTTGGACACCTCAGAGGATTGAATCTAAAGGGGACAATCACTGAGCAAAGCCTCCAAATTCCATGGAACAAGAAATAACATGTTGAACCTAGAATGGCCAAAATAGGGACAAGACTCCAAATTTGGATTGAAGCATTCAATGGAAGCATCAAGCTGGCATGGACTGAGCCATTCTCATCTGAAATCAATCAAGACTTATCCAAGACCAAGGGAACCAAAGCTCTGTGCCCTAACCTCTAGTCAATGGCTAGAGGAGACTTGGATTTTCATTTGCCAACATTGGCCAAACCTACTTAGCAGCTGCCATTCACTATTCCTTGCAAAACAAACTTGTTCTACTATAAATAGAGCTCAATTGTGATCAGTTTGAGGACACCAAAGCCATCTAACAGATGCTTTCCTCAAAATCTCTTTCTCTTGGAAAAAATGCCTTTCTTAGCAAGGTAGCTATCGGGATATGAGTTTGAGAGCTTTTCCAATCAAACCAATCACTCACACACCTCACATACATCATATAGAAGTGATCCAAACACTCACATAACATCTAGAACACAGATTTCACAAAATCACTAGCCAATTGCTCAAGTTCTTGACAGTTTTGCAGTTGAGGTGCCATCTTCAATTCCAAACCATTTCAATCCATTCTAAGCACTCAGACACATCACTTGGTACCTAGGGAAGCTATCCACACCATTGGAACCTAGCTGTAACACCTCCAACACAAATCACGATCACCAGCTGCAAGTGGTAAGCATGAGCTCTTCTAACTCTATGATCCACACAATTTTTGCTGCACAATAATTTGGCCATATGTTCATAATCATGCATGGAATGTTTCCCCTCAATTAATTGCATTGTTTGAATCGTGTATCAAAAATCCTAGCCTTCATGCAGAAATTAGGGTTCTTGAGGATTTTTCATGATTTCTTGTTATATGTTTAATTTAAATGAAATTAATGGACATAGACATGATCGTGAGGTTGAGACGAGCATAACGATATGTGGATTGCATGTTATAATCAAGTATTCAAGGAGATTGGATAGAAAATGCAAATCAGCCAAACCCAGAACACGCGCGTGTTCTTCAGCTGTTCTTGGCGCTTTTTTTTGAATTTTCAAATATTTGAATTTTTTGATTTTCTTTAATTGATTCAAAAATTAATTTCTCTCTGAGTTTTAATGATTTTGAGTTGATTCTTTTTTTAATAATTCACAAAAATGTTAAAATATTTTATTTTCCCAAAAAATCCCAAAAATATTATTTATTTCATATAATTGATATTTTTGCAAAGAATTAATATTTTAATTGTTTTTGACATTTTAAATATTTTTTCTACATTGATTTTGCTACTTTTAATGCTTTATAATTATTTTGTAGGTCAATACTTAATTTTTGAAGCATTAATCCAAGATCACAATTTGTTTTTCATATGATAAACAGTTTTGATCATTTTAATTGAATTTTTATTCAATTAAATACATTTTTGAAAACAAATTAGGGTTTTGGATTAATTCAACCCTCATAAATCATTTTCAAAACTCTTTGGGCCTCTAATAGAGTGTAAGACCCAATCCTTTTTTGACCAAATCATTTTTTGGGCCTCACTTATTGTATAAGTCCCTATACTGTCAAAAAGAAACGGCGCGATCGTCGCCTTTTTAAAAATAACCATGGGCCTCTCCTCGAGCTATAAGACCCATTAAAAACTTTTGGGCCTCTATTAGAGTGTAAGACCCAACCCCCTTTTAAACCAGAACATTTTGGGTCTCACTTATTGTATAAGTCCCTCTGCGTTAAAAGAAAACCTCAGCGTGATCGCCATTTTAAAGGAAAAATCATCTGGGCCTACCCTCGTGTTATAAGCCCCACTCTTTTTCTTTAAAACTTTTTGGGCCTCTTGAAAGAGTGTAAGACCCATCCCTTTGTACAAAAAACCTTTTCTTGGGCCTCAGTCACTTGTATAAGTCCCTCTGTACAAATTCAAACAGTGCACTCACTGATAAAACCCTGGGCCTCTCCTTGACCTGTAAGCCCCAAATCTTTCTTTTTCAAAGCACTTTCTCCTTTGATTTTGAATATACTGTTGTTTTCAATCTTTCTTTGTTGAACAACTAACCAAACAACATGGAAGCTCTACAACCGAGTAAGTGTTTATACGCTTTCATTTACCGCTTTCATATACCTATAACTGTATTGTGGGGTTGTTTCACTGTAAGTCTTCTTTCATAAACTCATATCAATTGTGTAATAATAGTAGAGATATTTTGAGTTTCCCCGGCAACTACGTTTAGAACTAGGTGACGCTGTTTCGTTTATTCGTAGAAATAGACAACTAGATCCCCAATAGGATCACCAGATACAGTCTTCTCTTCAGCTGTCCTCATTAGGAATTGTCAAGAAACTCTACTCCCCAAGATGAATGTATTCTCCCTGAATGGCATCTTTGAGTTTCTTCCAATTTCTCGAACTTTCCTGACTTTGATCTATTCTCGGTGAATAGCATTGCCTTGAATTTCTCGGGGTTTGGGGACCCACGGGCTTCTTAAAAGCATCGGCCTCCTCTTGGGCATCGTACAAGGACCCATAGGCTTCCTAAAAGCAACCCCGCCTCCTCTTGGGCTTAGTACAAGGACCCTACGGCTTCTTAGAAGTATTCACAGCCTCCTCTTAGGCTTCGTATAATGATCTCTTCCTCCGGGAATGATAGCCTCCTCTTGGGCTTAGTACAAGGACCCGTCGGCTTCTTAAAAGCTTCCAGCCTCCTCTTGGGCTTCGTACAAATTGTCCCGACGACCTCCTAAAGGTATAGGAACAGGACTTAGGCATCTTCATAGAATAGTCCTGTCATAGAGTCTACTACTGTTTCTCAAAGCATAGTACAAAAGACGAAACTCCAGACTTGGACAGTCTAATATCCTTGAGCCTCAAAGACATTCTCAAGTGACCCCTTAAAAAATAGGAAGGAAACCCGCAGACTCGGACAGTCTCAATACCCTTCGGATTTCTCGCTTCCTTAAAGAACAGGAATAACCCGGATCCGTGAATCAAATCCTTGAGTACAGTGTTGCTTATATAAAGACTGATTTTCTCTTTTATAATCAGTATATTGGACCTGTAACTCAACTGAAACAGTAACCCCAGCCTCCTCTTAGGCTTTGTATAATGATCCTTCTTCAATGAAGTTAGCCTCTCTCTTGGGGTTTGTACAATGATTCTCCCCAGCGGAGTCAACCAACGTTTAGCCTCTCTCTCGGGCTTTGTACGAGACACATAAGAGACTCCCTCGTTGAGTCGGTCGCCCCTTTAGCCTCCATCTCGGGCTTTGTACGAGATACAAAAACTCCCTTGTTGAGTCAAATAGCCTCCATCTCGGGCTTTATACGAGATACCAAAAGACTTCATCGTCGGGTCAAAACCTTTTAGCCTCCATCTCGGGCTTTGTACGAGATACAAAAACTCTCTTGTTGAGTCAAATAGCCTCCATCTCGGGCTTTATACGAGATACCAAAAGACTCCATCGTCGGGTCAAAACCTTTTAGCCTCTCTCTCGGGCTTCGTACGAGACACATATCAGCCTCCTCTTAGGCTTTGTATAAGAAAACCACTGGTTGATCCAATCAACCTTTTAGCGTCAGAGCTGTGCCTCGTTCAGAGTACACAACCATCAACAAATCCTTCCCCTTCATCTAATTGCTGTAAGCGGCAAGCCTCTGGATTATTTACATCCATGCCACTGTCCATCTTTTAGCATGAGAAATTCCTAAGGAAAGATGGCATTGCTCTACACTGAGTTAAAGTCTTCTCCTTCAGGTTAAAATCCCCTATAAAGGAAATTATGGAATTGCCGGATTCACAAATCCTGGTTAAAGTAATTCTCCTTTATAAACAGTTGTGACAAACAGACCTCTTTAGAGATGACAAATTCTCTCTAAAAGTTAAACTCTTTCAGCTTCACATCTTGGGCTTTGAACAAGATATAAATAAACTTTTTAGCTTCACATCTTGCGCTTTGAACAAGATACAAATCACCTTTCGCTTCACGTCTTGGGCTTTGAACAAGACACCAAAAACACCCATTTCCTCCCATAGAATAGGAGGAACTACGAATGCTCTGATTTCCCTGTTTCGGTAAACGGGAATACGTAGACATAAGATCGAAAGAAAAGATCCTAGCGAGCACAATCAACAAAAAACCCAAATCCCATACTCTCATGTATCTATCAAAAAGCATCAGTCCTAACATCCTAATCCTTGTTCCCCGCCAGAAAACTTCTGTCTAGATAAAAACCAGTATTGGCGAAAATATAAATAACCAGTACAAAGGACCCCACATTGATAGCATCCGTAACCTAACAGACCGCTGTTTAAACTCAGTATGCAAAGCAGGGTTAATTGGAGACATCTATTTCCCTTCCTTCATCGGCTTTAATAGGATAAAAAATGAATCAACCTGTAGTTTAAGCTCAACCGCAGAGAGCGACCAACGCTTAAGAACCGCGTCCAAAATCGCTCGCTACACAAAAATGGCGCCCACCGTGGGGCTCCGTCTCTGTTTTCTTTCTTCCTTTTCATCTCTTGTGAGAATACCACAGATTGGGGCTTCCGCCAGGGAACCCATTTCTGTCAGGAACTTAGGATTCATAGCTTTAAAGGTCTAGGATGTTTAGGACAAATATATATACTGCTTTTCCTAATTGTTATACGTGTTTATTTTTCTGCTAATGGGAATGCGTGTGATGCCGCATGTGGAAAGATTGAGTATACACTTAAGATAAGTGATGGCGACGAGGTCGACCATCAACCTTGGTGGAGGCTGACCAATGCAACCCATTCTCTCACCTAGACAATGGGCCGATTGTTAAGTCTGAGAAGCTGAGGAGCCAAACCCTTTCGTAGTGCAGAAATTATCGGAAATAGTTGTTACGCGATACTACCCTCATTTGAGGCTGGTGATCTATTCTTAGTGAATGGCACTTACTCTAAGATTGCTCTACAACTCGCTGGTGATCCGCTTGTTGTTTTACTTTCCTGGGAGGAGCTGATGATAATGAGTACAGGTACAAAAATCACCCTAGTATAAACCTTTGGGGATGGGTAGAGCCTGGACTTCATGACAACGACCTTTTGACCCCATGTTTTTCCTATGTTTTTGTGTGTTGCATTCATGCATTCATTTAAAAAACATTAAAACATTCAAAAAATTTCTCTTCTAGTCTCTCTGTTTTCCAAATTAAACTAAGACTGTGATTGCAAATATCAGAGAAAATGATTGCACTAATGGATTTCGGTAGAAGGAGAACTCATAAGTACACCTTCAAGGTTCCAAAACTAGAGGATTTGAGAAGGTTGGCAAGGATGATCACAAACCCTAAGGCTTTCAGAGCCAAGCACGGAGGTCTGCTACTATTGTTAAGAGTCCATGTGATTGAGGGAATCATGGATGCGCTCATTCAGTTTTATGATCCAGTGTATCACTGTTTCACATTCCCGGATTACCAGCTTGCACCAACGCTGGAGGAGTATTCTCATCTGACTGATCTACATATCACTGATCGAGCTCCAAAGAATCAGACCATTGTAAGAGAAATTCATTTGGACGAGCCTGAGGTCAGGACTCACATGACCGCTAAGGGTGGCATCCAAGGTTTGCCAGCCCAGTTCTTGACGAAGAAAGCCCTGTATTTTTCCAGTATAGGAAACGTGACTGCTTTTGAAAGCATCTTAAGGTTCTTGACTAAAGATGGAAATAATGCACGCTTGGAAGCATGTTCATAAGAAAGGACGAGAGTCTATAGGAAAACCGGATTGTGTCTCGATGGAGCCTTATCTCCATTGGGTACAAACTAGAGCTCTCAAGCTAAAGATGCCTTATCCTCGTTACGGAATTCTTCCGCCGAGGGAATCTGTCATGTACTTCATGACTGAGACTGAAAAGCTTCAGGTTACTCTCAACAAAGTTCAACGGGAAATAAGGTCTTGGAAGAACAAGTATCGCACCCTCGACGTAGAGTGCATCAAAATACAACAATTATTGAAATAAAAGGATGCTCTGATTGAGATTTTAGAGCAACATGCTGTAGAAAATCAAGATAACCAAAGGAATTTGTTCGCTCCTTTCACCTGGCAAAGGAATGACAACCCGACAACGGCCCAAGAGCCCCGGTCAAAGAAAAAGAAGATACCATAATCAGCACCCGATTTCTCTTCAGAGAGGACTCGGGACCCATTAGCCTAGGTTTATGTTTCTGCACCTTGTAATCTACTGTATTCCCATTTCTGTAATCCTTTGAATGCAATAAAATGGGGTTTCCCCACCGTTTGATATTTGCAATCTAATTGTCAAAGTTTATTTTGATTAAACCTTAAACAATTAATATAATCATTGCATTCATCATTCTCACGTCACGTATTCTTCTTACCTATGAATCTCACGTTTGTGTCTCAATTCTAGAGTCAAACTGTCTCATTCGTACAATACTCGGGCCAATCGTCAGAAAAAGATGGATGATCTTGAGGAAGAAAACAGAGAGTTAAAAGAAGAGATCGACGCTCTGAGAGAGGATATGAGAAAGCTTCAAAACGACATGCAAGCCATGGCAGAAGCTCAGTTACAAAGAACTGTGATCTCAGAGATCACCTCAACGCCCATAGTGGAGAAGTATGATCCTAGGTATCAGATACCGAAAGATCGTCCTTGGGGCATGCCTGCTAACTATATCCCGGAAGGATATGTTCCGCCGATCACTGAAGATCAGGGAATCACAACAGAAGCCGTTGGGCCTGAAGGTTACAAACTTCGGGAAAGCGAAGATGCCAGGGGCATACTGAAGACTCCTGAAGGTTACAAACTTCGGGAAATGCCAAGATTCACTGCCGTAGTCACGGTCCCACCCCCTGTGGTGCACACTGTCCCAGAAGGACAGATTCCACCAACACCTTCTGGTAAGAAGGAAACTATGTTTGATAGAATGGATGAATTCCAGGAACAGTTCCTGGAAATGCAGAAAGAACTGCAAGCCATTCGTGGTCAGGATCTATTTGGAAAGGACGCTGCAGACCTCTGCTTGATCCCCAATGTGAAAGTCCCACACAAATTTCAAGTGCCCGACTTTGAAAAGTACAAGGGTAACTCTTGCCTTCAAAGCCATCTGGTGATGTACGCTCGGCGGATGTCAGCTCAGACGGAGAATTAGGACCTACTGATTCACTACTTCCAGGATAGTTTAACCGGTACCGCACTCAAATGGTACATGGGTTTAAACCGTACTATGATCAGTACATTCAGAGATCTTGGTACTGCCTTCGTCCAACAATACAAATACAATTTGGACATGGCACCCGACAGAGATCAACTCAGATCGATGTCGCAAAAGGGCAAGGAAACGTTTAAGGAGTATGCAAAGGTGACGTGAAATTGCCGCTCAAATTTGTCCACCTCTTGAGGAAAAAGAGATGACAAAGATCTTCTTAAAGACCTTAAGCTCATTTTACTATGACCGAATGGTTGCCAGTGCACCCAGTGATTTCACCGAAATGGTGGGCATGGGCGTACGTCTTGAGGAAGCTGTCCGAGAAGGACGTTTGGTAAAAGACACCAGATCGACGAGCGGTACTAAAAAATATGGTAGTGCTCTCCCTAAGAAAAAAGAGCAAGATATTGGGAATATCTCTTTCGGAAAGCAAAGGTGACGTTATCAACCGGTAGCAGCTGTGACTCCTGCTATCAATCCTGCGCCTATTCCTATGTATCAACCTCAGGTTGCGCAGAGCCAACCTGATCAACAAAGGACACAACAGCTTCTTCAGTCGGCTCGTCCTCCATATAACAACAACCGTACAGCACAGCCACCAGGATTTGATCCTATACCCGTAACGTACGCAGATCTGTTTCCATTACTGCTAGCCAAGGGGCACATTCAGACTAAGTTCCCTCTTACAGTACCGGAAAATCTGCCTTTTTGGTTTAAGGTGGATCAAACATGCCCTTATCATCAAGGAGGACCAGGGCATAACATTGAGACTTGTCTCAATTTCAAGTCCGACATGCAAAAACCTGTTAGGAGCGGGGTCTTATCCTTCAAGGATACAAATCCTAATGTTCTTACGAACCCGCTGCCTCAACATAAGAAGGCTGCAGTCAATCTGATTGAGAAAGAGACTAACAATGTCTATCAAATTCACGATGTACTCTTGTTAAAGACCAATCTGGTCAAGATACATTGTAGACAGAGTGGATATGGCCATGTCCCACCTCATAGCTATCACCAGTGTGATATCTGCTCTAAAGACAACCAGGGATGTTCTATGGTGCAAGCAGCTCTACAGGAACAAATGGATCTCGGATGGATCCAAGAGCACCGAGTTTGTGGAGTTAACATGGTCTACATGAATTCTAACGTCATTCAGAACCACGATATCCGTGCAATGAATGTCAACTTGGTGGCAATGCACTCAAGGCAAAGCCAGTATCATAATCTGCCGCGGCACGATTACAGTTCCTGTCTGACTTGCTCGGTAAACAAACAGGGATGCTCTTTCATACAGGAGGCCCTCCAGCGTCAGATGGATCTTGGATGGATCCAAGACTACCATGATAGGAATTCCTATTAGATCAACATGGTTCAGATCTTTGACATTCGCGTGATGAATACTGTAGCACCCCAAAATTTTCCCTACCTTTTTCTGGCTTATGTTTCTTCCTCATTCTGCATTTTTTAAGTCATAACTGCATTTTTCATTTTGCATTGGTCTTTTAAGACATGGGATCGAAGGGTTTTCTTGTTATCAGTATTTTCTTATTCAGAGGTGCGTCAAGTTCTGAGGTTTTCTTATTCAGGGGATTCATTAAAGGCTTTGGGTCAGAGGTTCATTGGTGTGAATCAGGGTTTAATTTCTTCTCAGATCAAATCATTTTCTTCGAGATTTATCAGCATACCAGGGAGAATTGGAGTTCTTATTTACAGTTGAGCTGGTTGATAGTTATCGGTTGAGATTCTTCAGTGGATCATGTGAGTGGCCAGATGGTTCAGTGGTAGCTGTGACTATTTTGTCAGAGGCTTGTGGAAAGTTGGTGATTGGTTTTGAATTTAGTTGGTTATCCATTTTCTATCCATAATCCATATCCAAACTCATTGTTTGTAATCCATCAACCATTTTCATTTTCTATCCACTTACCTTTTCTTTAATTCATAAAACCATATCCATTTCTTTTAAACCAATTTTTCTTTATCCATTTTTTTTTTACATCCAAGTAACCATGTCCAAAACCACTCTTTTTAGTTCATATCCATTTCATTTAATGTCCATTTTAATCTATCCAAGCTTTAACCCACTTGTCTATAAAATCATTCATTTTGATAACCAATTTAAATCATTTATCCATCTAGATCCACATTGCAAATATCCATATCCATTTTTTATTCAAAATCCATTCTTTCTAACCCATAACCATTTTAATCCATATTAAATCACTTTTTACACATATTCATCAAATAACCATTAACTCTTTTAAACCATTTTCTAAACCTTTTTGTTATTTTATCCACTTCACATATCCAATCCAATATCCATTTAGATTTCAAATTCCATTTGTTCATTTAAATAACTAAACCGATTCTATATCCATACTCATTGTCCACATTCACTTAATTCATGACCATGTTAAAATCATTTTTAATTCATATTTCATTTTCAATTACTATGGTTTTGAGTATTTATTTGAGACCTTTGGGTTTGTCATTTATTATGGTCGTGTCCATTTCCAAATTCACATTTCCTACGTGACGAATTACTAATGGTTTTGTCATTCATTCATCATAATGCTTACAATTGGACCAAAATTGGTTGAAGCCCATTATAAGTTTGTTCACGATCATTTTTGCCAACTCAGAAATAAAAGAAAGGCTCATTCACAACAGGGCCAGCATGAATAAACTGATGGCAGTAAAAAAAAAGGGGAGGGAGGTGCATATCAGAAAGAAAAATTCCACATCAGAAAATGTCAAAACGCAGCAAAAGTTCACAATGGAATGAAAATTTCACAAAAACAAAACTGGCAACAAACTTGTGACTTGGATAACAGAATTGAGAAGAAACGTTTCTAACAGAATTTCAATAGAAAAAGCCTATTCTACCCCTTCAAGGATCTTGGTATAAAGCAGCAGGGGAATTCACGAACTCTGGACGATTCTCATTAGCCTTCAAACCTAATTTTTGCAGTATTCCTTTTGTCATCACTCTTTAATTCATAAAGCTGCAGAAAACAAAAAGGAAAACAAGCTCACAATCAAATCAAAAATCATAACAAAGCGGTATCAAGAGGTTTCTCAAAAGAAATTCACAACCTACAGAAAATCACAACACAAAAAAAAAAACTACTACAGTTCTAAGAGGCTTCATCTTCATATCATCGCAACAATTTTCTGCTAACTTTTGAATCCACCAAGCTTTTCATCTCTGCAACTCTGCATCGACAACAGTTCAGCTAACCCACAAAATCGTTCAACAATACAACAACTTCTTCGCCGACTCCACAGATCCCTCCATCGCAACAACCTTCACCATTATCTGGTATTCACCTGCAAGAAAATCAACAACAACAACAACAACTAGCAACGCAACATGTTTCAAGAAGTGTAGAAGAAGATCATGCAATTCGAAGTAGAGCGGACGTTACCTCTGGTCTTCTTTTTTATCTTCGTCCATTCGAAGGAGCACCGGACTCTCTCCGGTAGGTACGTTCACCTTGCCTTGATATAGCGATATAATTTCTGATCCTTGTTTGCAATTTGTTGATCTATTCTTCTCGCTTAAACGTCTCACGGCGAACCGTGTCGGTCTCGTGCGAATGGAGGAGGACGTTGAGAGATTGAGTTGAGACGGAGGGAGGCTGTTGAGACGACGCGATGAAGTGCGAAGAAGAAGACGGACGGCGGGTGGTTTTTCTGGCCAGATGTTTGCCGGTGGTACCTTTGTTCAAGCTAACGGAGGAAAATGATTTGAGAAAGAAGGCGAAGCTGGTAGGGAAGCCATTCACGGCGAGATGGCGACGGAGTAGAAGAAGGTTTCAGATGACGGTGAACGGAGAGAGTTTGGAAGAAGCGAGCAGAGTGAAGAAGAAGGTTGGATCAGAGAGAATGAGAAATGTATTGGAAGAGAGAGGAAGACGGTTGTGCAAGTCTTTAGGGTTTTTTTATGTTGAACCGGGTTGCCCTTAGCCGGTCGGGTCTTAGGCCCATTTTGGTTTTTTTTTTTTTTCCGCACCTCCTTGTTTATCCTGCACCCTCCCTTGCTTCTTGTTTGAAGTTATTGGGCCTAATCTGCTGAGCCCATGCGCCTGCTTCTACTCACACCACCCGTTTTCACTCTGTTTCCCCTTGGCTGTTTGTTTCAATTCATTGGGCCTGATGTGTGACAGCCCATTCGCCTGGCCCTATGCACACCTCCTGATTACTGTTTGCACCCTTATTGTTAATTGTTTCTCATTTAATTATTTTTTCATTTTAATTGTTTTGGTTGACTTTTGTTTAACTGAATTTTAGATGTTTGATTTAGTTGATTAATTTAGTATAATTAGATTGTAGTCTTTAGAAATTAATTTTGAATTAATGTTTGATTAAAATTTTTTTTATAGTTCTATTATTTAGAATAGCCTTGAAGTAGAAATAGATTTTTCTTAGGAACTAACTTAGAATTAATTTAGGATTTTAGAATTAGAGTTTAATTTTATAATTAATCTTGTTTCTAATTTTTTCTAATTAACTTTTAACTTTGGTTTTGATTATTTGTTTCTAATTAGATTTTAATTAGAGATTAGAATTTAGTTTTAATTTGTTTTCTAATTAACTTAGGATAACTTTTAAATAGAAATGTCTTTTGATATGATTTATTAATTAGAAGTAAATTATGTTTAATCTTCTTTTTAATTAGCATTTTAATTCTAACTTGGATATTCTTGGTTAATTGTTCACTTCTCCGTACTTGGTGTCATATTTGATCCTCTCTTCGTGATTGAGCTGTCTGGTGTTTACTTGTTGATTTACTCTGTATTCACATGCTCCCTTAAGGCTCCTAGTCTGACTTAATTTCTGATTAAGCTCGGAGTAGGATAGACATTAGGCTCTCAATCCAAGCATGATAACATTAGGTAGAATTCTCTTCTTATCCTTAGGGCCATTTTGCATGATAACTTGTAGGATTCAGTTTCCCCTTTAGACTTTCCGTGGGTCCCGACTCTTTTCTCTCGCACCCGTGCGATCGAGACTGTTCCCGTTTTCTGTTTCGTGGTCGTTACCACGAACTACGACTGCCCTGATTCTTTATTCTCGTCTGAGTAAAGATACGTAGGCACAAGATTGCGTAGATCTTGGCGGGCTACCTTCTCCATTTTTCACCAATTTCATCCCCTTGTTTCGTGGTCGTTACCACGAACTACGACTTCCCTGATTCTTTATTCTCGTCCGAGTAAAGATACGTAGGCACAAGATTGCGTAGATCTTGGCGGGCTACCTTCTCCATTTTTCACCAATTTCATCCCCTTGTTTCGTGGTCGTTCCCACGAACTACGACTGCTCTGACTTTCTCTCTCTCGTCCGATTGAGGATACGTAGGCACGAGGATCCCTATCCTTGGCGAGCACTCTTCTCTCGCACCCTTGCGATCGAGACCCTTCTCTCGCACCCTTGCGATTGAGACCCTTCCATCCTTTCCTTTCTCCCCTAGTTAGGGGAACTACGTCGTTCTGATTCTCACGTGCGAGTGAGATACGTAGGCAGGAGATCGTGAGAGATCTCTCCGAGCACATTTCTTTCACAACCTTTCTTTGTTACCCTCTTTGTCCCTTTCCGACCTCGTTTGGTCGAACTACGTTTGCTCTGATTCCTCTCTCTCGTTCGATTGAGGATACGTAGGCACGAGATGCGATATCTCGACGAGCAACCTCCCCCCCTAGTTCGCGTCCGAACTACGTTGACTCTGACTTTCCCATTGCACTGAGGGAGTACGTAGGCCTAGGACAACGATAATGTCCTAATCGAGTCACTTCTTTCTTCTTTTCTTCTTCCTTTCTCCGTTCTTTCGGTTCTCGTTCTTTTCGCCGGTCCAGTAGCAGTGGAGCTCCAGATGATGACACCCTTTGATGCAGACAGCAAGCGTGGATCCCATCGAGTACGATGGACGTGTTGGGTGCTAATACCTTCCGTTCGCGTAACCGACTCCCGTACCCGTTCTCTTGGTCGCGAGACCAGGTTCTTTCCTTTCTTTCAGGTTTATGCAGTGTTTCCTTTCCCTCTCTTGGGATAAATACACTTTGCTGGCGACTCTGTGTCTTTTGCGCCACTCTCGCGTTTGTACCGTTGGATGCGAATCTTTCGGGAGCGATAGCTGGCGACTCTGCTGGGGACGATGGTTGACCTACGCTGGTCCTTCCCCTTTAGCGAGTCAATCCTAGCGCTTGTCTGTTTATTTTCTCTGGGTGTTTGTTTTTATGGTGCTTTGATTTGTTGTATATTACTGTATTTACTGTCTTATTTACTTTACTGTATTTACAGCTCTTTATTGCATTGCATTGCATTTTATTACTATCATACTGGATATTGCTGTGCTGTTCTGCTGCTGGTTTTTCTGTTTGCAGGGTGGGCTGGATTCATGAGAGAGAAGCCCAATACCAAGGCTTGAGCATACACCTATGATTAACGTGGAAAGTAGTGTGACTTGTTTGGCATTTGGCCAGACGAAGTATACATGAAAACTCCACATCCAGACGAGGTTTTCTTGGTAATATTCTGTCCTGTCCATTTGGGGCAGACGATGGAATATAACCTGGAAAGCTGTCGACTCTGGCGACCGTTTCCCGAGAACTCAGTTGCGGCACTCCTCCCGAGTTGTGACAGTGGCAGCCCACTTTCTGTGGCAAACCCATTGCACACTCTCGATCCGAGGACCCAATGCTGGGAACTTGCCATAGGATCCTTCTTTTTGAGGTGAATCAGCGGACGACCTCTTTGATTGGCGTTAGCATTGTATCCTTCGGGTTGAATGTGCTATTGCTTCTCAAACCTCTGAAGCTGATGATCTTTCGTTTTTGGAGAATCAGTTGAGGCCTCCTCTTTTGATGATGATGCCAAACCAGAAATGGTGAACGTATCATCATTTCTCGACCTGAGAGCCCGGGATACTGAACATCCTAGTACCCACATGTGAGAGGGGCGGGTTGTTTGCAGGTTTGCAGGTAACCTTGACTTTCATCCTACCTGGTATTCTGGGTCTCTTATCAGTGTGGACTTATCAGCCTGGTATTCTGGTATTCGGATCATCTGGTATTCTGGTATTCTGGTATTCTCTTCAGAGCAGACCCTTGACCTTATCCAGTCAGCAGCTCAGCAGTTATTCAGAATTTGTGGAAGCTTTGATCCCATGTCTGCTGCATTTTCATATTGCATTGCATTTGCATCTTGCATCATTTTTGCATATCCTTCTCCCGGCCTGATAAGAGAGCTCATCCATCCTTTATCTGAACTGCAGTTTGATTTCTAGACTTTCTCATCGGACTTGAATCATCTTTCGGGGAGATCATCATGAATTCAGGGGAACAGAATCAGTTTGTAACTAGGGCCGATGTTGAATTGATAAAGAGTTAGTTGGACCAACTTGTGGAAGCTATGACAGCCATGAATAGGGGAGAAGCCGATGTTCAGAGGACTTCAGTTATTGGGAATGTCATTCCACCTCCAATGAACAATGTTGCTCAAGCTCAGCATGTGCGAATCCCTGCTGAGAATCAAGCTATACACGAGCGTACCATCGTCCGAGATGGGCATTCTTCTTCTCTTAATGCCACAGACTATCAAAGCTTTGCCTTCTCTGTGCCAGATTTCCAAGGGGTAGTTCCAAAGAATAAACCTAAGGACCCACGGGCTGTTCAGTTTGATGAAAGATGTCGTGTGTTGGAAGAGAAGCTTGATGCCTTAATGAAGCGTGATACCCTTGATTTGGATGTTGCGAGCATGTGTTTGGTGCCCCGCCTTGTGTTACCTCCAAAATTTGAGATGCCGAATTTTGAGAAATACAAAGGGGATAGCTGTCCGAAGCTACATTTGGTGATGTTTAGCCGAAGAATGACCTCACATGTCTATAATGATAAGCTCATGATTCACTGTTTCCAGGACAGTTTGAGTGGGGCATCTTTGAGTTGGTATATGCAGTTGGAAAGTGGTAGCATCCGATCATGGTTAGATCTAGCCAATGCCTTTGTAAAGCAGTACAGTTATAATCTTGACATGGCTCCTAGCCGCCTGCAGTTACAAGGTTTATCTAAAGCGGACAATGAATCATTCAGAGAGTATGCTCAGAGATGGAGAGAGTTAGCTGCTCGCGTTCAACCACCACTTTTGGAAAGAGAATTGGTTGATATGTTCAAGGATACTTTACAAGGACCATACTTCGAAAAGTTGATTACTGTATCAAAATTCTCTGACCTGGTAATACTTGGAGAACGCGTTGAGTTCGGTATCAAGTGTGGAAAAATCCAAGGCGCCTCGAATTTCCCGGCTAGTGAAGGTGAATCAGTTGTCAGTTCTCAAGAAGAATGGGAGGAAGAAAGTAATTCCATCTGGGAACATCCACCATCTCATCCTCAATATTCAAATGCATCAACTGTTCAGAGTCAGCAATCTTCTGGATCTCAAAATCAACGGTCATATCGCCGTCAGCCGCGTCAGCATGCCCGCCAAAGACCTAGGAAGCCAGAGAGACATTTCACCCAGTTGCCAATGTCATATCGTCAGATGTTTCCAGATTTGATAAGAGGTGGATTGATAGTGCCGAAGGAATTAAAGCCAGTGCCTTTTCCGTATCCACCAGGTTTTGATGTCAACGCCCATTGTGACTACCATGCTGGGGCACATGGGCATTCAACTGAAGATTGTAAGGTGCTTAGGAGTAAGGTCCAGACACTTCTTGACTCCAATATGTTCTCATTCACGCCTCAGGGTATTCAGATCCGCGACTCTCCTTCATCCAGTCATGTGGGTTCATCAGTTCAGGTTATGGAAGAAGACACCGAGAGCAGTGGTGCAAATGATTATCAGACTGACTTCGATGAGCAATTCTGAAGATGGCTGGTTCAGTAGCAAGTCAAGCTTGGAAAGCCCGGTTCCCCGAAGCTGGCAATCTTTTAGATCATGTCATTTCTTTGCATTTGTAGTTTCTTTTCTGTTAAAGTGCAAACTCATTTGTAAAACTCGTCTGTTTTCAGTTGATAATGATAATGAAATGAATATGCATGTTTTGATTAAATCCATCTGTGTTCACTCATATTTTCTTTATTGATATCTAACCCTTGTTTAAGCAGGATCTGAGGGAGGATGATGAAATTCAAAGACGCAGAACTTCTGATGGTATGCTTTTGGGACAAAACCTTGCTGATGACGTACAGGCATTGTTTCAAATCCCTAAACACCAGAGATATAAGGAAGATAATCCCTTGTCAACCCCGTTGAGCCTAGCAGTAGGAGTTTCTTTCTGAGAACGAAGAACCCTCAATATTAACCTGGGGCAGGGTAGGTGTCAGTTAATTTGACCAAGCGTTCAAATTTCATAAGGAGTGTCCCATTCAAGGATCAAATCACAATGGTTATCCCTCACCAACCGGAGAGTGAGGCAGTCACATCCCTTTCAAACAAGTCAGACAAGCCAGTGTCACACGATTTGTTCAAAAAGTGAAAAAAAAAAGAGAATCAAAAGAAAAAGAAAGCCCGCTAAGTCGAAACTTGAAGACAAGTGACTTAGGCAAAAGTTAGGGCATCCCGCTGGACTTCAAAATCCAAAAAAATCAAAAGAATTCGTCCAGGAAAAATCAGGGAAAAGCAAAAGAATAAAAAGCGAAAGAAGAAAAAAGAAAAATCCTCAAATAAAGAACAAGTCGTGTGTTTACAGACACCAAAGGCAAAAGGGGTGACTGTCACTCCGAAAATCGTGTGGGTCCTTCTATCCTCCTACCATTCATTAACCTTTTTGATAGGTGAACGCTTATGTCGAGTTAGCTGAACGTAGGACTGGAGAACATCAAGGAGAATTGGTGGGTTAAAACTAAACTTTGAGCCTTATATCCTTTCTTTCTCACACCGTGAACCAGACCACGTTACAACCTTCAAAAGACCTAATTGAAGCAAGGTTGTGTCGAAAGCATACTTCGGTAAAGATCGCGTCGAACCTGACTCCTAAAAGGATCTTCTTACCATTCATGTTGGTATCAGCGACACTTTGATTAGTGATTCATTCACTATAGGTCACAACTTTTTTCCAGTAAACAGACTTGGATTTCAAAACTGTCATATGCATTGCATTAAAATTGTCATTTTCGAAACGAAGTGTTTTACTTGCGAGTAAGTACTTAACTCAGGAAAGTTTCTGCAATGGAAGGATTGATCAATGTAGATGCAAAGTGCCCGAGTACTCCGTTGAGCAGGGGAAAGTCATTTCACAGGGGCAATTCATTCCAAGATTCAGCTAATCTGGGGCAATCAAGTCGAGATTCGACAAATCTCTCGAAGGTCAGTCAGTCAGAGGTACTCCTTCATAGATCAGCCAGTCAAGGGCAAAATCACTTCAAGGCTGGGGCAGGTCACCCCAAAAGCAAAAGGGTTTTTCTCAGGAGAACGGTTAATCAAGATCATGGGGCAAGATATGTCAGATCTTGAAGACAAGTTCTTTTTGGGTTATGCTGCATCAGGGCACTTCCTTTTGGTCATATCACATCTGCAGGGTTCATGTTGGTGATCGACATGTGATGTCCCCAGTAGAATTTCTCTCCCCGACAGAGTAAGGGTAGAAAGTAAGTCTCCAGCAGAGGAGTAAGCTCAATGTTTTCCCCTAGCAGAGTGGATATCATCAACTGTTGTTCCCCGAGCAGAGTTGTTGGTGATGGCTGGTATTCCCCATCAGGTTAAGGGTGTTTCCCCGACTACAGGCTAAGTTCAATGATATTCCCCAGCAGGTTCAGTGTTATTGACTTCATCCCCCAAGCAGGGGATAGTCATCTCAATGGCTTGACCAACAGTGGTTGACATCCCCGACAGATTTTAAAGTCCAATGGTTATTGGCACCTCTTCCGTAACAGATCTTTGGGGTCCATCTTCAGAAGGTTATTCGTAATCCCCAAAGGAGTGGGAGTTCTCTTCGGGTTTCATCTTCAGCAGTGGTTATATCAGGAAGGTTGTTCAGCGTGACTTCCTCGACAGGGTTCGTAACCTCGGAGACAGTTCAGTTTGTCATCCCCAGCGGAGTTGGCCTCTTCTCTTCAGCATTTATTTTGCTGGAGGGGTCCTTTTGCATATGGTAAGCATATTTGCATTTCATCCTCCCAAACGCGTAGCATTTCCATTTCGTATGGAGCATTACGGAAAAATTCAACATATGCATGCGAAGCATAAGCCAGATTTGGTACCTTGTATAGAAGCCCAAATCAATTTTCAGTCAGAACAGTGACATATACCTAGAGAGAATGTTGAGCCATTCCCCAGCAAGCAGTTTCTTTCCGTCAAACCCCTTTGACGATGTGTTCCGAGCTCAGGTTGTGTACCTTCGGATATGTTCAGTTTCTTCCCGTTATCTCTATGATGATGTGTTTCGAGTTCAGGTTTCGTACCTTCGGATGTTTTCAGTTTCTTTCTGTCATCCCTATGACAAGGTGTTTCTTCGGATATGGGTTTCAACTTCTTTCCGTCATCCCCATGATGATGTATTCCTACGGTGGAATTTTCTTTCTGTCATCCCTATGACAAGGTGATTCTTCGGTTTCATCTTCTTTCTGTCATCCCTATGACAAGGTGTTTCTTCGGATATGGGTTTCATCTTCTTTCTGTCATCCCTATGACAATGTGTTATCTTCGTCAATTCCTTGACGATGTTGAGTTGTCTTCCCCGCAGATTTGTCTATTTGGATTTCTCTCATCCCCAGTGAAGTTATCATCTTGGAGAAATTTCTTCGCCAGTTCTCTTTATCAGCAGGGATGGCATTTATTTTGCTAGTTCTCTTTATCAGCAGAGATAGCATTATGTTGAAGAATTTCTTCGCCAACTCCCTTTATCAGCAGGGATGGCATATTTCGAGATTCCTTTGTCAGTTCTCTTTATCAGCAGAGATGACATAACCTGGGAGAGTTTGTTTCACTTTATCCCCGGCATAGCTAACACTCGTCCGTGTTTATTTCAAGACATTTCAATACATCGTCTGTATTGGTTTCTAACACTCGTCCGTGTTGTGATGGTGCAATATTTATTACTTGTCCCCCAGTGGAGTCGTCTCTCCATGGCACAGTTTGCAAATTTCTGGGTTCTTTTTGTATTCAATCACCTTCTACCTTGAATGTCTGAAAGTCGTTGCGATCATCCCTTCAGGTCCAAGTCGATTGAATAGGGGCAGCTGTAGCACCCCAAAATTTTCCCTACCTTTTTCTGGCTTATGTTTCTTCCTCATTCTGCATTGTTTAAGTCATAACTGCATTTTTCATTTTGCATTGGTCGTTTAAGACATGGGATCGAAGGGTTTTCTTGTTATCAGTATTTTCTTATTCAGAGGTGCGTCAAGTTCTGAGGTTTTCTTATTCAGGGGATTCATTAAAGACTTTGGGTTAGAGGTTCATTGGTGTGAATCAGGGTTTAATTTCTTCTCAGATCAAATCATTTTCTTCGAGATTTATCAGCATACCAGGGAGAATTGGAGTTCTTATTTACAGTTGAGCTGGTTGATAGTTATCGGTTGAGATTCTTCAGTGGATCATGTGAGTGGCCAGATGGTTCAGTGGTAGCTGTGACTATTTTGTCAGAGGCTTGTGGAAAGTTGGTGATTGGTTTTGAATTCAGTTGGTTATCCATTTTCTATCCATAATCCATATCCAAACTCATTGTTTGTAATCCATCAACCATTTTCATTTTCTATCCACTTACCTTTTCTTTAATTCATAAAACCATATCCATTTCTTTTAAACCAATTTTTCTTTATCCATTTTTTTTTACATCCAAGTAACCATGTCCAAAACCACTCTTTTTAGTTCATATCCATTTCAGTTAATATCCATTTTAATCTATCCAAGCTTTAACCCACTTGTCTATAAAACCATTCATTTTGATAACCAATTTAAATCATTTATCCATCTAGATCCACATTGCAAATATCCATATCCATTTTTTATTCAAAATCCATTCTTTCTAACCCATAACCATTTTAATCCATATTAAATCACTTTTTACACATATTCATCAAATAACCATTAACTCTTTTAAACCATTTTCTAAACCTTTTTGCTATTTTATCCACTTCACATATCCAATCCAATATCCATTTAGATTTCAAATTCCATTTGTTCATTTAAATAACTAAACCGATTCTATATCCATACTCATTGTCCACATTCACTTAATTCATGACCATGTTAAAACCATTTTTAATTCATATTTCATTTTCAATTACTATGGTTTTGAGTATTTATTTGAGACCTTTGGGTTTGTCATTTATTATGGTCGTGTCCATTTCCTACGTGACGCATTACTAATGGTTTTGTCATTCATTCATCATAATGCTTACAATTGGACCAAAATTGGTTGAAGCCCATTATAAGTTTGTTCACGATCATTTTTGCCAACTCAGAAATAAAAGAAAGGCTCATTCACAACAGGGCGAGCATGAATAAACTGATGGCAGTAAAAAAAAAGGGGAGGGAGGTGCATATCAGAAAGAAAAATTCCACATCAGAAAATGTCAAAACGCAGCAAAAGTTCACAATGGAATGAAAATTTCACAAAAACAAAACTGGCAACAAACTTGTGACTTGGATAACAGAATTGAGAAGAAAAGTCTCTAACAGAATTTCAATAGAAAAAGCCTATTCTACCCCTTCAAGGATCTTGGTATAAAGCAGCAGGGGAATTCACGAACTCTGGACGATTCTCATTAGCCTTCAAACCTAATTTCTGCAGTATTCCTTTTGTCATCACTCTTTAATTCATAAAGCTGCAGAAAAAAAAAAGGAAAACAAGCTCACAATCAAATCAAAAATCATAACAAAGTGGTATCAAGAGGTTTCTCAAAAGAAATTCACAACCTGCAGAAAATCACAACACAAAAAAAAAAAACTACTACAGTTCTAAGAGGCTTCATCTTCATATCATCGCAACAATTTTCTGCTAACTTTTGAATCCACCAAGCTTTTCATCTCTGCAACTCTGCATCGACAACAGTTCAGCTAACCCACAAAATCGTTCAATAATACAACAACTTCTTCGCCGACTCCACAGATCCCTCCATCGCAACAACCTTCACCATTATCTGGTATTCACCTGCAAGAAAATCAACAACAACAACAACTAGCAACGCAACAGATTTCAAGAAGTGTAGAAGAAGATCGTGCAATTCGAAGTAGAGCAGACGTTACCTCTGGTCTTCTTTTTTATCTTCGTCCATTCGAAGGAGCACCGGACTCTCTCCGGTAGGTACGTTCACCTTGCCTTGATATAGCGATATAATTTCTGATCCTTGTTTGCAATTTGTTGATCTATTCTTCTCGCTTGAACGTCTCACGGCGAACCGTGTCGGTCTCGTGCGAATGGAGGAGGACGTTGAGAGATTGAGTTGAGACGGAGGGAGGCTGTTGAGACGACGCGATGAAGTGCGAAGAAGAAGACGGACGGCGGGTGGTTTTTCTGGCCAGATGTTTGCCGGCGGTACCTTTGTTCAAGCTAATGGAGGAAAATGATTTGAGAAAGAAGGCGAAGCTGGTAGGGAAGCCATTCACAGCGAGATGGCGACGGAGTAGAAGAAGGTTTCAGATGACGGTGAACGGAGAGAGTTTGGAAGAAGCGAGCAGAGTGAAGAAGAAGGTTGGATCAGAGAGAATGAGAAATGTATTGGAAGAGAGAGGAAGACGGTTGTGCAAGTCTTTAGAGTTTTTTTATGTTGAACCGGGTTGCCCTTAGCCGGTCGGGTCTTAGGCCCATTTTGGTTTTTTTTTTCCGCACCTCCTTGTTTATCCTGCACCCTCCCTTGCTTCTTGTTTGAAGTTATTGGGCCTAATCTGCTGAGCCCATGCGCCTGCTTCTACTCACACCACCCGTTTTCACTCTGTTTCCCCTTGGCTGTTTGTTTCAATTCATTGGGCCTGATGTGTGACAGCCCATTCGCCTGGCCCTATGCACACCTCCTGATTACTGTTTGCACCCTTATTGTTAATTGTTTCTCATTTAATTATTTTTTCATTTTAATTGTTTTGGTTGACTTTTGTTTAACTGAATTTTAGGTGTTTGATTTAGTTGATTAATTTAGGTTAATTAGATTGTAGTCTTTAGAAATTAATTTTGAATTAATGTTTGATTAAAATTTTTTTTATAGTTCTATTATTTAGAATAGTCTTGAAGTAGAAATAGATTTTTATTAGGAACTAACTTAGAATTAATTTAGGATTTTAGAATTAGAGTTTAATTTTATAATTAATCTTGTTTCTAATTTTTTCTAATTAACTTTTAACTTTGGTTTTGATTATTTGTTTCTAATTAGATTTTAATTAGAGATTAGAATTTAGTTTTAATTTGTTTTCTAATTAACTTAGGATAATTTTTAAATAGAAATGTCTTTTGATATGATTTATTAATTAGAATTAAATTAGGTTTAATCTTCTTTTTAATTAGCATTTTAATTCTAACTTGGATATTCTTAGTTAATTGTTCACTTCTCCATACTTGGTGTCATATTTGATCCTCTCTTCGTGATTGAGCTGTCTGGTGTTTACTTGTTGATTTACTCTGTATTCACATGCTCCCTTAAGGCTCCTAGTCCGACTTAATTTCTGATTAAGCTCGGAGTAGGATAGACATTAGGCTCTCAATCCAAGCATGATAACATTAGGTAGAATTCTCTTCTTATCCTTAGGGCCATTTTGCATGATAACTTGTAGGATTCAGTTTCCCCTTTAGACTTTCCGTGGGTCCCGACTCTTTTCTCTCGCACCCGTGCGATCGAGATTGTTCCCGTTTTCTGTTTCGTGGTTGTTACCACGAACTACGACTGCCCTGATTCTTTATTCTCGTCCGAGTAAAGATACGTAGGCACAAGATTGCGTAGATCTTGGCGGGCTACCTTCTCCATTTTTCACCAATTTCATCCCCTTGTTTCGTGGTCGTTCCCACGAACTACGACTGCTCTGACTTCCTCTCTCTCGTCCGATTGAGGATACGTAGGCACGAGGATCCCTATCCTTGGCGAGCACTCTTCTCTCACACCCTTGCGATCGAGATCCTTCTCTCGCACCCTTGCGATTGAGACCCTTCCATCCTTTCCTTTCTCCCCTAGTTAGGGGAACTACGTCGTTCTGATTCTCACGTGCGAGTGAGATACGTAGGCAGGAGATCATGCGAGATCTCTCCGAGCACATTTCTTTCACAACCTTTCTTTGTTACCCTCTTTGTCCCTTTCCGACCTCGTTTGGTCGAACTACGTTTGCTCTAATTCCTCTCTCTCGTTCGATTGAGGATACGTAGGCACGAGATGCGATATCTCGACGAGCAACCTCCCCCCCTAGTTCGCGTCTGAACTACGTTGACTCTGACTTTCCCATTGCACTGAGGGAGTACGTAGGCCTAGGACAACGATAATGTCCTAATCGAGTCACTTCTTTCTTCTTTTCTTCTTCATTTCTCCGTTCTTTCGGTTTTCGTTCTTTTCGCCGGTCCAGTAGCAGTGGAGCTCCAGATGACGACACCCTTTGATGCAGACAGCAAGCGTGGATCCCATCGAGTATGATGGACGTGTTGGGTGCTAATACCTTCCCTTCGCGTAACCGACTCCCGTACCCGTTCTCTTGGTCGCGAGACCAGGTTCTTTCCTTTCTTTCAGGTTTATGCAGTGTTTCCTTTCCCTCTCTTGGGATAAATACACTTTGCTGGCGACTCTGTGTCTTTTGCGCCACTCTCGCGTTTGTACCGTTGAATGCGAATCTTTTAGGAGCGACAAATACCAGCCTGGTAGAGTTACATGCTAAACAGGTCCGACTCGGATTCCTGATATCACATAATTATCACAGCTGTAAGGCGAGTTGCGAAAACGATCGAGGTTGTACTCTTGTCCAGGAGGCATTTCAGCACTTGTTAAATCATTTATGGATGCCAATTTATATGGATGAAGATACTCAGCAAATTAGTATCAGTAACGGGAATCCTACTCGACGTCAGAGTCAGATTGTCCGATCAATGGAAGCTAACCTAGTGAGGTTACATTATATTCAAAGTGGGCGTGGCCAGGTGCCACCACACAATTATGACCGTTGCAGCGTCTGTTCGGAAAGTAACCAAGGGTGCTACCTTGTGCGAGCAGCTCTCTAGGGGCAGGTGGACCGTGGAGAAATTCGTCCATATCCAGGTTCTGGACCCACCAACTGGTCGCCGAATTACCTTGCCGATCAAGTTGAGGATGTTGTCACAATCTCTGGTCATCACAGGACCAGGGATGTTTTTGCCATCATCCCTTTACTTGACGAATCTAAAGTTCCCAACCGGGAACGAATCGAGATTACTTACGATGGTCAAAAATATCAAAAGGTTCCCATAGTCATCTATCTGCCGGGACCACTACCGTATGAATCAACTAAGGCTATCCCTTACAAATACGGTGCAACAACCATTGAAAATGGAAAAGAAATTCCATTACCCTCCGTCGTGAATATTACAGACATCAGTCGAGTAACACGGAGTGGTAGAATCTTCAACCGAGGGGTTGAGGAACATAACAAAGAAAAGGAACTTCAGATGGAAGCTCCCGATCCACCAGTCGGTCAATCCAGTAATCCCGACCTTTCGAAAAATAATGATGAGATGCTGAAGCTCATCCAAAGGAGTGAATACAACATTGTTGATCAACTGTTACAGACTCCTTCAAAGATCTCGGTGTTATCACTGTTACTCAGTTCAGAAGCCCACAGGGAGGCTCTACAGAAAGTCTTGGAGCAAGCCTTTATGGAACAGGATGTAACAATCAGACAGTTCGATAGTATTGTCTCTAACATCACTTCCTGCAACAATTTGGCATTTAGTGATGAGGAATTACCTGAAGAGGGTCGCCGTCATAACATGGCGCTCAACATTACAGTTAACTGCCAGGACGATGCTTTAGCCAGCGTACTGGTAGACACAGGATCAGCCCTAAATGTTATGCCGAAGTCCACTTTGATGCAATTATCATTCAAAGGCTCTCCGATGAGAATCAGCGAGGTCGTCGTCAAAGCATTCGACGGATCCAGAAAAACGGTTATCGGCGAAGTTGATCTTCCCATAACTATTGGTCCTCACACTTTCCAAGTCACTTTCCAGGTCATGGACATTCGGGCAACATACAGTTGTTTATTAGGAAGACCTTGGATACATCAGGCTGGAGCGGTTACTTCAACCCTCCATCAAAAGCTAAAGTTCGTCAAGAACGATCAACTTGTCACAGTCTGTGGAGAACAAGCCTTGCTTGTAAGCAACTTATCATCATCTGCTTATGTAGAACCTGAGGACGTTATTGGAACTCAGTTCCAAGCACTGTCGGTGAGCAAGGACAATCATTTCAAAGGAGGAACCTCGATTTCCTCATACAACGATGTTATCAAAGCGGTCGAGAGTACCGATACGACAGGATGGGGACAGCTTGTCATTCCTATTGACAATAAAATAAAGAAGGGTCTTGGTTTTTCTGCAATCTGTACCCAGACAGCTGCCAACGACGAAAGTCTTCATCCCCTTCAAAACTTCTTCCACAGTGGAGGTTTCCTTCACCCAGTGTCTCAAGCGGTACATGCTATCAATGAGGAAGATCCCTCTGACACGGATGAAGAATGGAAGTCCTATCTTAACGAGGACGGTTATATGTCTCAGGAAGAGGTGCCTATGCCTTTTTGATTTCCTACAGAAAGTCTGAGATTTATACCAAGATCAGATGTCGAAATGATATATGGAGATTGTGATCCGGAAGGATGTCGTGCTCCGCCAAATTCATTAGAAGAGGACACTCTGATGAAAGATAACTTTGACCACAACTACTATGGCCCAATGGATGGCCTGCCAATGTGGCAGCCTTTCCCAGGAAACTTGGGGAAAGAGAGTCAGCCGAACAATGAAACTCAGCTGAGTCTCATCGAATAGAATACCTGTGTCCCCACCATGTCATGGGATCAACACTCAGGTCATTCAGAAACTACTCAACATGAAGTTGAATTAGCAATGTTTGCCGGACTAGAATTCATCAACTATGCTTTTCCCGAGGTCAACGTCATCGAGAGGGATGACTCCTCCAATTCCAAAGAAGTTTGGGACACTCTGGGAGAACTAGGTGGAAAGTACGACTATATGGTCAAGTACACTGCGCCCGAAAGCTCTCGTATCAGGTTCGAAGACATCCAGCCACCTGGATGGGGAGATACAGCTGAGAGCACAAATGCTATGCAAAATGCAACAGAGGAATCCTCCTACGACAACTCTGCCTGGGAGACAGATTCCAATGATCCTGCTCCACCAGAAATCAGTGTTATTTCTGAAGACAAATCTAGGAAGGTGCAAGACTTTGTGATTCACCGAGGAGTTCGCCGCCAATGGATTGCTGTCGATGTTTCGCAGGTCGTTCACCAGTCAAAGTAATTGCCATCTTTTAACCTTTCACCCTGCCCAGGTGAAACAGATGTTTTGATAGGGCTCGCTTTCTGTAAATATCCCTCTTCGCTTTGCCCGAAGCGACAGAGTTTTGTTTTATAGGGCTGTAGTTTCAAGGATCGACTTGTTCAATAATAAAATAACGTCGTTCTGTAATTTCTGCATTAATTGCTGTTTTCTCTTTTTGCTTTTTTCAGAAAATGGTAATCCTAAAAAACAATTCATTAATTAAAACAAGCAGTAAAAAATAAAACACTGCACACACTTGCATTTTCTCTATCTCTTCTAAACACGAATCATCACGTCATGCAGATTGCTTGTTTTAAACCCCGTTGAAACATACGATCTGATGCCTTCGCCCAATTTTGAGTTCCCAGTTTTCGAGGCTGAAGAAGAAAATGACAACGAAATTCCAGAAGAGATCTCCCGACTACTCAGACAAGAGGAAAGGTCTATTGAACCTCACAAAGAACCATTGGAAATGGTAAACTTGGGTTTAGAGCAAGAGAGAAAATAAATCAGGATCGGAGCACTGCTCAGTCCAACTGCCAGAGAGGGTTTGATAAAGCTTCTCAAAGAATTCCCCGATGTGTTCGCTTGGTCCTATCAGGATATGCCAGGGTTGGATACCAGCATCGTGGAACATCACTTACCGTTGAGGTCGGAATGTCCGCCAGTAAAGCAAAGGTTGAGACGCACTCAACCGGACATGGCCATCAAAATCAAAGAGGAGGTACAGAAACAGATTGACGTGGGTTTCCTCGCTACATCTGAATATCCTCAATGGTTAGCCAACATCGTACCCGTTCCCAAAAAGGACGGAAAGGTCAGAATGTGTGTTGATTACAGAGATCTGAACAAGGCAAGTCCAAAGGACGACTTTCCTTTACCACACATTGACATGTTGGTTGATAGTACAACAAAGTTCAAAGTATTCTCCTTCATGGATGGATTCTCGGGCAATAACCAAATCAAAATGGTGCCGAAAGACATGGAGAAAACTTCGTTCATTACCCCATGGGGCACCTTTTGTTACAAGGTTATTCCATTCGGTTTGAAGAACGCCGAGGCAACCTATCAAAGGGCCATGACTACTCTGTTTCATGACATGATACACAAGGAAATCAAGGTATATGTCGATGATATGATTGCAAAATCAAAAACAGAGAATGAGCACGTTGAACATCTGTCAAAGTTGTACGAACGTCTAAGAAAATTCAAGCTCCGCTTGAATCCCAACAAGTGCACCTTTGGTGTCTGTTCAGGGAAACTACTAGGGTTCATCGTCAGCCAGAAAGGGATTGAGGTTGATCCTGACAAGGTCAAGGCCATTCAAGAAATGCCTTCTCCGATAACTGAAAAACAAGTCAGAGGATTCTTAGGACATTTGAATTACATCTCCAGATTTATATTCCTTATGACCGCCACGTGTGCGCCGATTTTCAAATAACTAAAAAGAACCAGGATTGCGTTTGGTCAGAAGATTGCCAAACCGCCTTCGATAGTATCAAGGAATATTTGTTGAATCCTCCGATTCTATCACCTCCGGTGGAAGGAAGACCATTGATCATCTACCTCACGATTCTGGAGGACTCAATGGGGTGTGTACTTGGCCAACAAGACGAAACCAAACGAAAAGAGTCTGCCATTTACTATCTAAGCAAGAAATTCACCGACTGTGAAACTAGGTACACGATGCTCGAGAAAAATTGCTGTGCTTTGGCTTGGGTAGCCAAACGTCTTCGCCAATACATGATTCGTCACACTACTTGGTGAATCTCCAAAATGGATCCAATTAAGTATGTTTTCGAAAAACCTGCTCTTACGGGAAGGATTGCCCGTTGGCAGATGCTGTTATCAGAATATGACATAGAGTACCACGCTCAGAAAGCCGTTAAGGGAAGTATTTTAGCCGATCATTTGGCTCATCAACCGATTGACGATCAAGAATCAATCGGGTTTGACTTCCCAGATGAAGATGTCATGTATCTAAAGATGAAAGACTGCGATGAACCGCTACCCAGTGAAGGGCCAGAACCAGGTTCCCAATGGGGACTTATCTTTGACGGAGCAGTTAATCATTACGGAAACGGAATTGGGGTAATCATTGTTACCCCTCAGGGTACCCACATTCCTTTCACCGCTCGACTTACGTTCAAATTTACGAACAACGAGGCCGAATACGAAGCTTGTATTATGGGTCTCGAGGAAGCAATTGATTTAAGGATAAAAAACTTGGACGTATACGGCGACTCAGCCCTGGTTATCAATCAGATAAAAGGAGATTGGAACACATACCAATCAGGATTGGTTCCTTACAAAGACTACGCGAGAAGGTTGCTACCTTTCTTCAACAGAGTCGAGTTTCACCACATCCCTCGTGATGAGAATCACATGGCTGATGCATTAGCCACCCTATCTTCCATGATTAGTGTATGTCAATGGAATGACATACCTAAGGTTGACATAATGTGCCTTGAACGGCCCGCTTACATCTTCATGATTGAAGCAGTCATAGACGACAGACCTTGGTATCACGATATCAAATGCTTCCTTCAAAAACAAGAGTACCCACCTGGGGCACTCAGAAAAGACAGAAAGACCCTCAGAAGATTGGCTGGAAACTTCTTCCTGAGCGGTGACATTCTCTATAAGAGAAATTTTGACATGGTTTTGCTTCGATGCGTCGACAGACCAGAAGCAGGCATGCTGATGAAAGAAATTCACGAAGGATCCTTTGGCACTCATGCCAACAGACACACAATGGCGAGAAAAATTCTAAGAGTAGGGTACTATTGGTTGACAATGGAATCCGACTGCTACAAGTACATGAGGATGTGTCACAAGTGTCAGATATACTCTGATAAAATTCATGTACCGCCATCACATCTCAAAGTTCTTTCTTCCCCGTGGCCTTTTTCTATATGCGGAATCGACATGATTAGCATGATTGAGCCCAAGGCTTCAAACGGACATCGGTTCATCCTAGTAGCCATTGACTACTTCACCAAGTGGGTCGAAGCAGCGTCATACGCCAATGTAACCTGACAAGTGGTGGTCCGATTTATCAAAAACAATATCATCTGCCGTTATGGTGTTCCGAGCCAGATCATTACTGATAATGGATCCAACATGAACAATAAGATGATGAAAGAGTTGTGTGGTGACTTCAAGATCGAACACCATAACTCATCTCCCTACCGACCCAAGATGAATGGAGCGGTAGAAGCGGCCAACAAGAACATCAAGAAGATCGTTCAAAAGATGGTTGTAACCTACAAAGACTGGCACGAGATGCTACCCTTTGCTCTTCACGGTTATTGCACATCTGTCCGCACTTCAACAGGGGCTACCCCTTTCTCTCTAGTATATGGCATGGAAGCAGTGCTCCCCATAGAAGTAGAGATCCCATCAATCCGAGTATTGATGGAAGCTAAGCTTACAGAAGCTGAATGGTGTCAAAGCCGACACGATGAACTGAATCTGATCGAAGAAAAGCGAATCACGGCACTATGCCACGATCAGTTGTATCAACAGAAAATGAAGAAGGCGTTTGACTAAAAGGTCCGACCTCGCATCTTCAGGAAAGGAGACCTTGTGCTCAAGAAGATACAATCTTTTCTCACTGATTCGCGAGGAAAATGGACTCCGAATTATGATGGCCCCTATGTGGTCACGAAAGCTTTCTCAGGCGGCGCCTTGAGACTCACAACCATGGATGGAGAGGAATTTGCCTACCCCACAAATGTTGATGTAGTCAAGAAATACTTCGCCTAAACTAAAAAAAAAAAAAAAAAAAAAACGTCTCGGTGGATTGAAAACCCGAAAGGGCGGTCCAGGCAAAAGTTAGAGACATGGAAAAAATCATCCCGATGGATTGGAAATCTCATAGTACAATTCAGGCAAAAATTAGGGATAATGGCAAGTAACTATGTTCAACAGAGGCAAGTCCCTCAGCAGCAGCGGTTACATCATCTGTCAGAAAACTCCAGTCAAGGTCATCTTCGACAGAAGCTCAGGATGCCCCGAATTCAAAGTTGGTAGAAGGATAGTGGTCGTTATGTTTCAACGTAGCCCTTTTCCCTGTAAATTACCATTTTCAAACTTTGTATATACTCTTTGGGATCACGCGTTTGGCTGATCGCCATCTTATCAATAAAATTTGAGCCCTTGTGCTTTTGTTTGTAATTCTTATTTGTTTTAGCTTTATAGAACGACGTTGTTAACATGATTAACGATTATTGAAATAAAACAAAAATGAATTTACTTGTTAAAACTTTTTCTGCTTTTTAATAAGAGATGGCAATTTCTTTTGACTATTAAACATCGAAAGAACATCAATCGCGTCTCCAAAGTGTTCGAACCTCAAAATACAGAATCAAAGTACTCCTTCTAGGCCTAGTACGCCTGAATGAAGGGATCAACTGTGTCAGAGACCTTGTTTCGTCTGACACACCTCGGCCGAGTTCTTATCTCCTAAGCCCGACCAACGGTAGCTCCCAACAGGGACTATCTCTCCTAAGCAAGGTGGAATTGCTATCTTGAACCAGCGATATTTCTACATGCCCCGCGATGGCCGAGTATCCAGTCGTGTTCACCCGTCAGTATGTCACGTCAGTTTTGTCAGCATAAACATACCAATATCATGCATTATTGATTTGCATTCACATTTATATTGCATCACTATCACTCTAGTCGGTCTTGTCCCCTAGTGATAAACAGTTCTCTCAATCGAGTTGTCAGTCCTTGCCTCGTCAGGAAATACTGTGTTTGAACAACCTTGCTTCCAGTTTATTTCTGGAAGGAAGTTGGCCCTCGACCACTTTGATAACTTGAACCTTTGAAAAACCAGAGGAATCTTCAGTCAGCATCACTCTTCGCCATTGAAGATGATATCCTAGCTTTCCCGGATTAAGGAAAATCCGCAGAGAAAGCCTCTTAATCAGGAATTTCGGCAGCCCCCCAGTTTCGCTCCGAAAAGACCACTGATGAAAAGGTCATCGGCACCTCAAAATTGGACCCCATCATATGGTATTTCTCCGGGAAGATCCCGAGAAAAGTATCATATAAGATCCCAAGCGACAACAGTCTCTCAAGAGACCTGCTTTCCCCCAGTAGACACAAATGGCGTCTCCAAATAGAGAAGTTTGTGCAACTCTACAGCTCATACGAATGGGTTCCCCAGCAAGTCTGACATCAAAACTTTTTCCGTCAAATGGCATCTCCCCAGGAAAATTCGGCGAGAAGTTTGAGGAAAACCGCTACAAATAGCGTCCCTTGTCGATAAAGTTTATTGACAAAAGAAACTGAGACCAGTTCCTTGGTAAGAAACCAGGATCGAGGGGAAGTTTATTTCAGCAACTAAGACCAGGTCCTTGGTAGGAAACCAGGATCGAGGGGAAGTTTATATCAGAAACCGAGACCATATCCTTGGTAGGAAACCAGGATCGAGGGGAAGTTTAGAAAAGAAACTAAGACCAGTTCCTTAGTAGGAAACCAGGATCGAGGGGAAGTTTACAACAGCAACTTAGACCGGTTCCTTGGTAGGAAACCAGGATCGAGGGGAAGTTTACAACAGTAACTTAGACCAGTTCCTTGGTAGGAAACCAGGATCGAGGGGAGGTTTATTTCAAAAGAAACTGAGACCAGTTCCTTGGTTGAAGACCAGGATCGAGGGGAAGTTTACCTTTTCTAAGCGTCATTGCTTAGCTAAAGAAGATGAATGTGTAAGCTACCATTCATAACCACCATCAAAATTTCGGGTATTCCGATATTTAATCCTCTTGCACCCCGAATGCCCGAATACCTTCGTCATTCACACCTTCGGGTTCAAGAAGATTAAATAGGGGCATCTGTCATACCCCAAATTTTGACCACTAAGATTTCCCATCATTGTGCAAATCATCATCACAATATGGATGAACCATCATGCCTCATCAAATGCCTCAAGGGTTGTTGAGCATTCACTACAATCAAAATTAGGGTTTCAAACCCTCTCAGAGCCTTAGACAAAGGGTTAATCAAGGAATGACATGATCTTCAACTTGTCTAACCTCCCAAACATTCACAATGGATCAAGAGGACTCCCACTTCAAGGATTAAGCACAAGGTTGCTCCCTTCTAGGTGGATCAAGCTTCAAGATCGACAGTGTCACCAAATTAGGGTTTTGGTCGACCAGGGCCCCCAGATGGAAATTTTCATCTGGGCATGAGCCAATGATCCAACACATAACCTAATATACTCCATGGAACCTCATGGACCCAATCACCAAGTATATTTTTCCTCAGGGGATGCATACATCAAAAATCGGGAATTAGGGTTTCTTGACCTAATTCACCCCTAAGTTGACTTTTGGTGCAAATCATGAACCAAGACCTCAAGAGAGGGTTTTAAGGTCTCTAATGAACTATATTGATCCATTTGGAACAATGGATTAATCCAAGAAGCTTGAGCAACAAGTCTCAATTTCATTTGCACCACAGTTAGGGTTTTAAGGAAAAAGTCAACTGTAACTTTGACATTTGGCTAGGACATGCTCCCAAGCCCTAAGACATGATTTAATATACCCTATGACACCCATGTAACATGTACATCAAGTTTTATTCAGGTCAAGGACATGATTTCCTGAAGAATTGCACAGTTTGGAATTCATCTGATAAAAAGTCAACTGTGCACAAAAGTCAACTTTGACTTTTTGAGATTTTTCACCAAAATGGATTTTTAACCCTAAAATGATATTAATGTATGATTTGAATCATCATTCATCAAGGAAAATCAAGAAAAGTTGGATAACTTGTAAAAGGGGTAACCATAAAAACTTAGAAAATTTTCTAAGTTAAAAATAAAGTGACAAGGGTACCAACTTTGGAGGATCATAACTCCTAAACCACAAGGCCATTTTTTCTCATCCAAAGATGGATTTGTAGCCCTCATTACCCTCTACAAAAACTTCAACTAGACCTAAGTCCAATTCATTAAGGATTTTGAGTGATGGAGTGATCAAAATGGCTGAAAAATGAAAATGTCACTTTTTCCAACACTTAGTGAAATTTTCACTAAGTCAGAATCTGTCTTCATTTTTTCCAAATGTAGGGGGATTTTTCACTTTGATTCAAAAGAGATCAAAACCAAACATGTTCAAACAGTTGTTGTATCATGTAAGGGCTTTCCAAAATGACCAAGAACATTGCCAAATTCCATTTGAGTCATGAGATATGACATTGGAAAGTTGCCTTGCTGAAATCTGTCAAAGGCAAGTCAGAATTTGCAATTTTGCTCGATTTGCCAAAATCAGCCAAATTCAAATGCTCCTATCCACTTGGACACCTCAGAGGATTGAATCTAAAGGGGACAATCACTGAGCCAAGCCTCCAAAGTCCATGGAACAAGAAATAGCATGTTGAACCTAGAATGGCCAAAATAGGGACAATACTCGAAATTTGGATTGAAGCATTCAATGGAAGCATCAAGGTGGCATGGACTGAGCCATTCTCATTTGAAATCAGTCAAGACTTATCCAAGACCAAGGGAACCAAAGCTCTGTGCCCTAACCTCTAGTCAATGGCTAGAGGAGACTTGGATTTTCATTTGCCAACATTGGCCAAACCTACTTAGCAGCTGCCATTCACTATTCCTTGCAAAACAAACTTGCTCTACTATAAATAGAACTCAATTGTGATCATTTTGAGTACACCAAAGCCATCAAACAGATGCTTTCCTCAAAATCTCTTTCTCTTGGCAAAAATACCTTTCTTAGCAAGGTAGCTATCGGGTTTTGAGTTTGAGAGCTTTTCCAATCAAACCAATCACTCACACACCTCACATACATCATATAGAAGTGATCCAAACACTCACATAACATCTGGAACACAGATTTCACAAAATCACCAGCCAATTGCTCAAGTTCTTGACAGTTTTGCAGTTGAGGTGCCATCTTCAATTCCAAACCATTTCAATCCATTCCAAGCACTCAGACACATCACTTGGTACCTAGGGAAGCTATCCACACCATTGGAACCTAGCTGTAACACCTCCAACACAAATCACAATCACTAGCTGCAAGTGGTAAGCATGAGCTCTTCTAACTCTATGATCCACACAATCTTTGCTGCACAATAATTTGGCCATATGTTCATAATCATGCAAGGAATGTTTCCGCTCAATTAATTGCATTGTTTGAATCGTGTATCAAAAATCCTAGCCTTCATGCAGAAATTAGGATTCTTGAGGATTTTTCATGATTTCTTGTTATAAGTTTAATTTAAATGAAATTAATGGACATAGACATGATCATGAGTTTGAGACAAGCATAATGATATGTGGATTGCATGTTATAATCAAGTATTCAAGGAGATTGGATAGAAAATGCAAATCAGCCAAACCCATAACACGCGCGTGTTCTTCAGCTGTTCTTGGCGCCTTTTTTTGAATTTTCAAATATTTGAATTTTGTGATTTTCTTTAATTGATTCAAAAACTAATTTCTCTCTGAGTTTTAATGATTTTGAGTTGATTCTTTTTTTAATAATTCACAAAAATGTTAAAATATTTTATTTTCCCAAAAAATCCCAAAAATATTATTTATTTCATATAATTGATATTTTTGCAAAGAATTAATATTTTAATTGTTTTTGACATTTTAAATATTTTTTCTACATTGATTTTGCTACTTTTAATGCTTTATAATTATTTTATAGGTCAATACTTAATTTTTGAAGCATTAATCCAAGATCACAATTTGTTTTTCATATGATAAACAGTTTTGATCATTTTAATTGAATTTTTATTCAATTAAATACATTTTTGAAAACAAATTAGGGTTTTGGATTAATTCAACCCTCATAAATCATTTTCAAAACTCTTTGGGCCTCTAATAGAGTGTAAGACCCAATCCTTTTTTGACCAAATTATTTTTTGGGCCTCACTTATTGTATAAGTCCCTATACCGTCAAAAACAAACGACGCGATCGTCGCCTTTTTAAAAATAACCATGGACCTCTCCTCGAGCTATAAGACCCATTCAAAACTTTTGGGCCTCTATTAGAGTGTAAGACCCAACCCCCTTTTAAACCAGAACATTTTGGGCCTCACTTATTGTATAAGTCCCTCTGCGTTAAAAGAAAACCTCGGCGCGATCGCCATTTAAACGAAAAATCATCTAGGCCTACCCTCGTGTTATAAGCCCCACTCTTTTTCTTTAAAACTTTTTGGGCCTCTTGAGAGAGTGTAAGACCCATCCCTTTGTACAGAAAACCTTTTCTTGGGCCTCAGTCACTTGTATAAGTCCCTCTGTACAAATTCAAACAGTGCACTCACTGATAAAACCCTGGGCCTCTCCTTGAGCTGTAAGCCCCAAATCTTTCTTTTTCAAAGCACTTTCTCCTTTGATTTTGAATATACTGTTGTTTTCAATATTTCTTTGTTGAACAACTAACCAAACAGCATGGAAGCTCTACAACCGAGTAAGTGTTTATACGCTTTCATTTACCGCTTTCATATACCTATAACTGTATTGTGGGGCTGTTTCACTGTAAGTCTTCTTTCATAAACTCATATCAACTGTGTAATAATAGTATAGATATTTCGAGTTTCCCTGGCAACTACGTCTAGAACTAGGTGACGCCGTTTCGTTTATTCGTAGAAATAGACAACTAGATCCCCAATAGGATCACCAGATACAGTCTTCTCTTCGACTGTCCTCATTAGGAATTGTCAAGAAACTCTACTCCCCAAGATGAATGTATTCTCCGTGAATGGCATCTTTGAGTTTCATCCAAATTCTCGAACTTTCCTGACTTTGATCTATTCTCGGTGAATAGCATTGCCTTGAATTTCTCGGGGTTTGGGGACCCACGGGCTTCTTAAAAGCATCGGCCTCCTCTTGTGCATCGTACAAGGACCCATAGGCTTCCTAAAAGAAACCTCGTCTCCTCTTGGGCTTAGTACAAGGACCCTACGGCTTCTTAGAAGTATTCACAGCCTCCTCTTAGGCTTCGTATAATGATCTCTTCCTCCAGGAATGATAGCCTCCTCTTGGGCTTAGTACAAGGACCCGTCGGCTTCTTAAAAGCTTCCAGCCTCCTATTGGGCTTCGTACAAATTGTCCCGATGACCTCCTAAAGGTATAGGAACAGGACTTAGTCATCTTCATAGAACAGTCCTGTCATAGAGTCTACTACTGTTTCTCAAAGCATAGTACAAAAGACGAAACTCTAGACTTGGACAGTCTAATATCCTTGAGTCTCAAAGACATTCTCAAGTGACCCCTTCAAAAATAGGTAGGAAACCCGCAGACTCGGACAATCTCAAAACCCTTCGGATTTCTCGCTTCCTTAAAGAACAGGAATAACCCGGATCCGTGAATCAAATCCTTGAGTACAGTGTTGCTCATATAAAGACTGATTTTCTCTTTTATAATCAGTATATTGGACCTGTCACTCAACTGAAACAGTAACCCCAGCCTTCTCTTAGGCTTTGTATAATGATCCTTCTTCAATGAAGTTAGCCTCTCTCTTGGGCTTTGTAGAATGATTCTCCCCAGCGGAGTCGACCAACGTTTAGCCTCTCTCTCGGGCTTTGTACGAGACACATAAGAGACTCCCTCGTTGAGTCGGTCGACCCTTTAGCCTCTATCTCGGGCTTTGTACGAGATACAAAAACTCTCTTGTTGAGTCAAATAGCCTCCATCTCGGGCTTTATACGAGATACCAAAAGACTCCATCGTCGGGTCAAAACCTTTTAGCCTCCATCTCGGGCTTTGTACGAGATACAAAAACTCTCTTGTTGAGTCAAATAGCCTCCATCTCGGGCTTTATACGAGATACCTAAAGACTCCATCGTCGGGTCAAAACCTTTTAGCCTCTCTCTCGGGCTTTGTACGAGACACATATCAGCCTTCCTTAGGCTTTGCATAAGAAAACCACGGGTTGATCCAATCAACCTTTTAGTATCAGAGTTGTGCCTCGTTCACAGTACACAAACATCAACAAATCCTTCCCCTTCATCTAATTGCTGTAAGCGGCCAGCCTCTGGATTATTTACATCCATGCCACTGTCCATCTTTTAGCATGAGAAATTCCTAAGGAAAGATGGCATTGCTCTACACTGAGTTAAAGTCTTCTCCTTCAGGTTAAAATCCCCTATAAAGGAAATTATGGCATTGCCGGATTCACAAATCCCGGTTAAAGTAATTCTCCTTTATAAACAGTTGTGACAAACAGACCTCTTTAGAGATGACAAATTCTCTCTAAAAGTCAAACTCTTTCAGCTTCACATCTTGGGCTTTGAACAAGATACAAATAAACTTTTCAGCTTCACATCTTGGGCTTTGAACAAGATACAAATCACCTTTCGCTTCACGTCTTGTGCTTTGAACAAGACACCAAAAACACCCATTTCCTCCCATAGAATAGGAGGAACTACGAACGCTCTGATTTCCCTGTTTTGGTAAACGGGAATACGTAGGCATAAGATCGAAAGAAAAGATCTTAGCGAGCACAATCAACAAAACCCCAAATCCCATACTCTCATGTATCTATCAAAAAGCATCAGTCCTAACATCCTAATCCTTGTTCCCCGCCAGAAAACTTCTGTCTAGATAAAAATCAGTATTGGCGAAAATACAAATAACTAGTACAAAGGCCCCCACATTGATAGCATCCGTAACCTAACAGACCGCTGTTTAAACTCAGTATGCAAAGCAGGGTTAATTGGAGACATCTATTTCCCTTCCTTCATCAGCTTTAATAGGATAAAAATGAATCGACCTGTAGTTTAAGCTCAACCGCAGAGAGCGACCAGCGCTTAAGAACCGCGTCCAAAATCGCTCGCTACAAGAGGATCAGGTCAATCTTTTCATCATGACTTCCTTTGTCGGGGGAATGAACCCAGAACAACACCATTGACTCTACTACAGGGAATTTACCAAGGTCCGGAGGATCTTCTCTGCTTGGGGAGGACGAGGAACTAAGTCATACCGCTGTTGGTGCGTGATAGTTCAACATGTTGGGAATGGTACACGACCCGTGCTAGGGAAAAGAACAATCCTCTCCTCTCAGGTTACATCATGACAACTTTATTTAGGACATTATGGATCTGTTGGGGAAATGGAAGGTAACCAACCTTTCTGGAGCACCATAATGGCGATTGCTTGAGAAATGATGGCTCCGCTGAGGAAACAACACTTCTTCAAAGAACCATCATAGTGTGAGTCGGGCATTAGGCTTTCCAATGGATATTACCGATTATCCAGCAGGAGTTACCAGTAAAATATGCAATGCATAATGCTTTCTCTATTGATTTAGCTTTTTATTGTTCTCAACGCTTCATAGTATTATGTGATCAGAAATAATCGCTTATTTTTGCTAACAAAATACTGGAAAGAAAATAATTGAGAAAACAAATGATGTATTTTTATTGAATGTGAAAAAATGTACATAAGATGTGTACAAGGATGCAAACTCCTTGATGAGGAAATTTACAATAAAATTGAAAAACAAATGTAATTGGCAAAGGGAATCATGTTTTGCATTGATTACAACTTGCACCAGTTGATAATGATTTGACTGCTCTGTTACCGTCTGAGGTCCAACTACGATGAATAGAGGCTCAAGTGTTCACAATCAAATACCTTTATCCCTAATTTTTCCTGGACATATATCTATTTTTTCCGTCCACTGGGATACCCACTTTTGCCTAAGTCGCCCTTTCGGGTTTTCAACTTAGCGGGCTAATATTGTATTTTTGCATTGTCCCTAACTTTTGCATGGATATTTCTTTTTTTTTTGTCCTTTCGGCACACCCATTTTTGCCTAGATTATCCTTGCGGATGTTAATCTAGCGGGCTCATGATCCATTTTTTTTCAGGCATAATATTTTTGGACTCTATTAGAGTTCACTGGTGATGGCAACTCCTCCCCATCCATGGTGGTGAGGATCAGGGCTTCGCCTAAGAAGGCCTTCTTGACAATAAAAGTTCCTTCATTATTGGGAGTCCACTTGCCGCGTGGATCCGAGTGAACAGGTGAATATCTCTTGAGCACGAGTTCGCCTTCATGGAACGCTCGAGGGAGAACTTTCTTGTCAAAAGCTCGCTTGAGGCGTCTCTGATACAATTGACCATGCAAAACTGCAGTAAGGCGCTTATCTTCGATGAGATTCAACTGCTCTTATCTGGATTGAACCCACTCAGCTTCATGAGGACCTGCTTCCATAATGACTCTGAGCGAAGGAATCTCGACTTCAATGGGAAGAACAACCTCTATACCTTACACAAGCGAATACGGAGTTTCCCCAGTAGAAGTACGAACTGATGTTTTGTAGCCATGTAGTGCAAAGGGAAGCATTTCATGACAATCCTGGTAAGTCTTGACCATTTTCTGGATAATCCTCTTGATGTTTTTGTTCGCTGCTTCGACGGCACCGTTCATCTTGGGCCGATATGGCGAAGAGTTGTGGTGCTCGATCTTGAATTCTTGACACTAATCCTTCATCATCTTGTTGTTTAGGTTGCTTGCATTGTCAGTGATAATGCTGCTAGGAATGCCATAGTGACATATTATCTCTTTATTGATAAATCTGGCAACCACTTGTCGTGTGACGTTTACATAAGAAGCAACTTCAACCCACTTGGTAAAGTAATCAATAGCAACTAAAATGAATCGGTGACTGTTGGAAGCCTTCGTCTCGAACATTCCAATCATATCTATACCCCACATAGAGAATGGCCAAGGTGAAGTCAAAACATTTAATGGAGTTGGAGGCACATGGATCTTGTCACCATAGATTTGGCACTTGTGACATCTTTTGGCAAAGTTGTAAAAATCTACCTCCATTGTTGTCCAATAATACCCGGCTCGAAGGATCTTCATGTCCATAGCAGGACCTTTAGCATGTACACCCTCGCAGCCCTCATGTATGGACCTTATGATCGTGTTTACTTCATGTCTATCCACGCATCTGATCAACACAGAATCATAATTCCTCTTGTACAGTACACCACCACTTAAGAAGAATTTGGTGCAAAGCCGTCTAAGAGCTTTCTTGTCAGTGATAGTAATACCCTCGAGATATTCCTGTTTTTCAAGATGTCTCTTGATATCATAGAACCAAGGCTTCTCATCAGACTTATCCTCGATTCCTAAACAGTGTGCTGGTTCGTTCAAATGATCAATGCGGATAGAAGGAGCTTCATTCTTCCAATTGAATTTGAACATGGATGCTAACGTGGCAAGTGCATCAGCTAGTTGATTTTCCTCTCTAAGGATATGACAAAAAAGATCTCATCAAAGTAAGGAATCAATTTTGCTATGTGTTTTTGGTACGGAACCAGCTTGGAATCCCGAGTCACAAAGTTCCCTCTGACTTGGCCAATAAGCAAAGCAGAATCTCCATAGACCTCAAGAATCTTGATTTTCATGTCAATTGCTACTTCAATACCGTAGATACATGCTTCGTATTCAGCCATATTATTGGTGCATGCAAAGCATAATCTGGCAGTGAAGGTAAGGTGAAAACCCGTTGGAGAGATGAGGATAACACCAATTCCACGACCTTTAGCATTAGAGGCACCATAGAACACAAGCGTCCATCGCGCCCCTGGTTCGGGTCCTATATCAGGGTCTGGAGTCTTGTAATCTGTAATAAATAAAACATCCTCATCGGGAAAGTCAAACTTCATTTGTTGATAACCCTCTGCAGGTTGATGAGCAAGGTAGTCAGACAAGACGCTCCCTTTTATTGTTTTTTGGGTAAAATGTTGGATATCATACTCAGTTAACAGCATCTGCCACCGAGCGATCCTTCCAGAGACAGCAGGCTTTTCGAATATGTACTTTATCGGATCCATTTTGGATATCAATAAAGTAGTATGGCAAATCATGTATTGTCTTAGGCGTCAAGCAGCCCAGACCAGAGCAGAACAAGCTTTCTCCAAGAGTGAGTATCTGGTCTCACAATTAGTGAACTTCTTGCTCAGATAATAAATTGCATGTTCTTTTCTGCCAGTGTCTTCATGTTGACCCAATACACATCCCATTGACTCATCGAGAACAGTGAGATACATGATTAAATGCCTACCAGGAACCGGCGGTACTAAGATCAGTGGTTCTTGCAAATGTTATTTTATTTTGTCAAATGCTTCTTGACAATCATTGTTCCATTCGACCGATTGATTTTTTACTTAGTAATTTGAACATCGGTTCACAGGTAGCCGTCAAGTGCGGAATGAATCTTGAAATGTTAAGTTTGCCTAGAAAGCAACAGACTTCTTTTTCTGTTTTGGAAGGCAGCATGTTCTGAATTTCCCGAACCTTGTCAGGATCAACTTCAATGCCCTTCTGACTCACAATAAAGCCCAAAAGTTTACCAGATCGAACTCCGAAGATATACTTCGCAGGATTCAACTGCAGTCTAAACTTCTGGAGTCTGTCAAACAGTTTCTTCAGATGAACCAACTGACCATCTACAGTTTTGGATTTGGCAATCATATCGCCCACATAAACCTCAATCTCTTTATGGATTATATCATGAAAGAGGGTTGTCATGGCACGTTGGTATGTTGCCCCTGCATTCTTCAAACCGAATGGCATAACTTTGTAACAACATGTACCCCATGGCGTGATGAAAGTAGTCTTCTCCATATCAGCTGGGGACATCTTGATCTTATTATATCCTGAGAAACTGTCCATGAAGGAAAAGACAGAGAATTGTGTCGTGTTGTCTACCAACACATCAATATGAGGCAAAGGAAAATCATCTTTCGGGCTTGCCTTGTTGAGATCTCGATAATCCACACACATTCTGACTTTCCCATCTTTCTTTGGAACCGGGATGATGTTGGCGATGCATTCAGTGTATTCGAAAGTTTCCAGGAATCCAGCATCAAGCTATTTCTTTACTTCTTCTCTGATTTTGAGTGCCATGTCGGGTCTAGTCTTCCTTAATTTCTATTTGATAGGAGGACATCCGGGCTTGAGTGGCAAGTGATGTTCAATGATGTTGGTATCCAACCCAGGCATATCTTGATAGGACTAGGCGAAGATATCAACATACTCTTTCAATAACTTGACCAACTCGGAGTGTACATGCTCTGCGAGGGAGACGCCAACCTTGACTTCTCTTCTGACCTCATCAGTACCAAGATTGACAACTTACACTGCTTCTTTATGTGGGTGAATCTCTTTATGCTCGTGCTCAAGGAGCCTTGCTAGTTCAGCCGGTAATTCAGAATCTTCCTCACCATCTTCTTCGGCTTGGTTAAATGGAATCCCAGAATTACAATGGATGTTTGCCATGTTGTTATCAATGCATTTATTTGTTCTTCTTGTTTATGAATATGTTTAGAATGAGCTATTTTGAAAAGTGAAAATAAAATAAACTTTTGCCATTTGTTTTTGAAAAAGTAAAATAAAGAAAGAAAATAGAGCATGATTTTTAATGCAAAAAACTTTTATTTTTTTATCACATAATATTGCAAAAGCGTGAGGCCCTTTACAAGTTATCCACTCGTCTCGGCCGAGGACGAGGGAATGAGAAACAAAAATGCATTACATGTTTGTTGGAAAAACCACAGGAATCACGGTAGATGTCCAATTGTTGAGCTTGAAACCCAGCGGGCACTTGCGTACAAATCTTGAAATCTAGTTGCTTGAACCAATATCATCAATAGTTGCCACGATGTTACCTATTTGAAAACCTGCATTACTGAACTTGACCAAGTTGCATTGCTTCTGACCATGTGAGCCAAATCGATCATGCTTTTCAACCATATCAATCACATGCCCCTAGCCCGGCAAGGCACCTTTATCGATGGTCTCTTTAGCACTCTTGGCGGATGCTAAAGTCATTTGTGGTGATCTACTTTGACTAGTTGAAGCAGAGCTAACATCTTCGAACTCGAGACACTGAAACGGCACCTCAGTTATGCCTTCCTCAGTCTCAACGTATCAGAAAGATGACAATTTTCTTACAATCAGATCTTCTTCACCCAGGCGATGACTAGCTGATCGTCAAACATGAATTTCAATTTCTAATGTAAAGTGGAATTAACTACCCCTATAGTGTGAATCCATGGGCGACCCAATAGGCAACTATACGCAGGATTGATATCCATCACTTGGAAAGTAATGGTGAATAAGTGCAGTCCAATTTTGATGGGTAAATCCACTTCTCCAATGACTTGCCTTCGAGAACCATCAAAAGCTCTGACAACTAAGGCGCTTGGTATCATCTCGTTCCCTTCCACCAGTAGTTGACTCAATGTGCCCTTAGGCATCACATTAAGTGAAGAACCAGTATCCACTTGGACACGAGATAATAGGATGTCTGTGTAGGTTACGGATATGTGATGTGCTTTGTTGTGGGAAGCTCCTTCAGGAGGTAATTCTGATTCATTAAAGCCCAAGTATCTTCTTGCTGTTATGTTAGCCACTACATCATTGAACTCGACAACGGATATATCATGCATCACGTGGGCAGTGTTCAAAAATTTCAACAACGCTGATCTGTGCACGGGCGACCTCATGAGTAAGGACAAAATCGAGATCCTACAAGGAGTCTGCCTTAGCTGATCCATAATTTTGAAGTAACTTTTCTTGATCAACCTTAGGAACTCTTGATCATCAAGTGTCTCCTTGCTCTTTGAAACATCCTCAGACGGAATAGTTGGCACTGATGCAGCAGTATATGCCCCTTGTTGAACAATAGGGGTTGAAGATGCAGGCTTCTCCTGGGGAGGAACAACGGTTGGAACTTGTACCAGTTTTGTAGTGGCCTTCAGAGCGAACACCCATCCACTACAAGTCATACATCTGGCGGCTGTAACATTCACATTCTCAGACTCAACAAACCTTATCTCTTGACCTACAGAAAACACAGTAGACCCATATATCCAAGGTGCCTCCTTAGGATTCTAATACGGAAACGGTTTTGGCGGGCAAACAATAATAGGCTGTATCTTCTTATCCTTAGGGGATTAAATAGGAACCTTCCTATAAATGATGGTGATTGACTCGATAGTAGCAACTTCTTCAATAGGCTTAGATCTGTCGAATTGAACTTCACCTCGGTTCATCAAAATTTGGACACAACCCTTCAACCTTTGACATTGGTTGGGATTATCGCCACAAATCTGACACTTACCATGTAGCCCTTTCAACAGCCAATGCTCGTTCAATCTCTTGATAACCACAGTCATCAGAGTCTTTACCTCGTCAACATCCATGATCAATTCACCCCTTGGATTATCCTCAATCATGTTAACAGCAGGTCCACTGTGATTGGGCAATGGATTGTGCTGAATGTTAGGACCTTCCTCAGCAAAAGTCAAAATATTTCGATCAATGAGCTCCAGAACCTTGGTTTTGAAAATAATACAGTCCTCTTTCCATGTCCTATGTATCTAGCGTGATAGGCATAAGACGCATTTGGATTATGCGTCTTGGTGAACCAAGTAAGGAAATAACTCAGTGTGTGGTACTAGAATTATGTCGAAATTAAGACGCTTATGATTTCCTTTATTGTTGTTGTTTTGCCGGTTTTGATTCTGCTGATTTCTGTTGTTCTGTTGAGTCTGTTGTTGACGTTGCGGTTGTTGCTGATTCTGAGCATTCTGAACTGGTTGTTGCAGATGATATTGGTATGGAAGTTATTGATATTATGCAACAACAATGTACGGATATGGATAGTATGGCACGGGAGCCATGGGTGCTTGATACTAAGGAGAAATTTGATTGACTGTTCTGAGATTTTCTGCGGCCTTCTTCTTTGACTGACTATTCTGAGATTTTCTGTTAGTCGGATGCTGGGAAGAAGCTCCAGAAATCTTTCCAGTCTTCAAACCGTTCTCAATTCATTCACCGATGGTTTAAATGTCAGCAAAGTTCGATGAAGAACTACCCACCATTTTCTCATAGTCGGATCCTTCCAATATACCCATGAAGATGCCAACCAACTCGTTGTCAGAGAGAGCAGGCCACACACGAGATGCCGTCTCAAGCCATCTTTATGCATACTATTTAAATGTTTCAGCTGATCACTGAGACTGGTTTTGCAACTGTAGTCTGGTAGGTGCCTGATCAAGATTAAATTTGTATTGTTTCAAGAACGCTTCAGACAGATCCCTCTAAGTACGGATTTTGCTGCATTCTAGGTCTATGTACCAATCTAATAAAGCACCGAACAAGCTATCTTGAAAACAATGAACTAGCAATTCATCATTAACAATATAGGATGCCATCTTCCTGCAGTAAATAGTGATGTGACTACGTGGGCAACTCAAACCTTTATACTTTGGAAGCTCAGGTATCTTGAATTTTTGCGGCAATACAACATTTGGAACCAAACCTAAGTCCTTGGCTTCCATGCCAAAAACAGAAAACCCTTCAATATCTCTGATACGTTCTTCCGACAACTTGTAACCCGTAGGTCTGTCTTGATTAGCAGGCCTGACAAGAATCTGAGGATTTGGCAGCTGAGATTCGGCCGGAGCGTGCACTTGCGGAGTAGTAAACTGAGAAGGATAGACCAAACCCGGATTAATCATCTGACCAGCATTCTGACCCAACTGAACACCAAACGGATGATTCGAAGGAGGTACCAGGGCGGTGGCAGATGCCCCAGGATAGAACATTCCTGGATGAACATTTTGAACGGTAGTTTGAGCAGCTTGAGATGAAATCGGGACATGAATAGGAGGACCCCTGTACACATGCTCTTCTTCATCAGGAGTTTCAATGTCAGTCAACACAGGAGTCTGATGAGTCTGAACCTGAAGATTCTCATGATCATCACTCACCACTGGAGGTGGAACAGGAGTAGGCATACCCCATGGTACGCAGCAGCATTCCCATTAGGCGTGGGCATAACAAAAGGCTGATATGGCACGAAGGCACCATTATTTGCAATCTGAAGAGTGTAATTCGGAGGCACGCCCTAAGGAAAAGCAGCAGGCATTTTGTTCAACCCAGATTGAGAATTTGATGGATGCACAATAGACTGAATCACAGGCTCAACTGGCACTTCAACCGTAGCAGGAGAAGGAACAGCAGCAGGAATAGCTGCAACAACAGGAGGAACAGTCACAACAGAAGTGACAACGGTTGCATCAGTGGTAGTTGCAACAATAGTGGTAGCAGCAGCAGCATCCTTCTGAGCACGAAGGAGTTCCATAATATTGTCCATGTTCGTCTGAAATTGATCCATCCGACCTTGAAATTGAGCCAGAGTTTCCTTATAAGTAGCGTTCTCAGCTTTGAAATCAGCCATGATTCTGGATTTCCTTGAGCGAGTGAAATACCGATGTCGAGTCGTTGTCTTGCTACAAGCAGAGATGGACAAGGATAAGCAACGATTTTCCAGATGAAGGGACGTGCATATGTGTGCAAATGAATATATGCTATGCATGCAAAAATAAAGTTTTAAATTCCAGGAATTCTTAAACTTATCTTTGTTAACAATAATCATAAAGCATACAATTAAAGGTGCAAAGATAAAGCTGGCAAGAAACTTCATTCATTCATCAATAAAGGAAAGAAGTACAAGTCGAGTACAAATCAAATATCTTCCTTTTGGGCTACAACAAGATCCACATGGATCCTATCAAAGACTACCCTACAAACAGACAAGAAATGGAAAACAGCCCAAGGAGTCTTGTGCGGCAATACATCAACATATGCATCCCTCAACAACCCAGGTAAGTCCTCAAGTGCGTGCTTAACAAATCTAGCTAGACGGTCGTGCCTCTCACTCCAATACTTTGAATCCTTCATGAGGTTGCGCAGTAACGAATGGTTAGGTCCCTGAAGCATATCCTGAAGAAAGGCTTCTTTCTGATCCAATAAGTTTTGCAAATGACGACTTTGTTGCTCCCAAGGAGTACTCTCTGTGTTGACCTGACTGATCTGCTCTCGGCTCTGATGTGCTTGATCTTGCAGCTTATGAATCTCACCGGAGACTCCGTCGAGCTTGGCTTTACATTAAGAAAAGTCCTTTGCCAACTGATTAGCACAGTCATGCTCACTTTGTCACTTTGTCTTGTACTCGGATAACTTCCCTCGAAGCTCTTCAAGTTGCTTTTTGTAGCTCAACTCATCTTTGTAGGCTTGATACTGGGTATCGGCGAGTTGTCTCTTCTTTGAAGCAAATCCATCATAGGTACTCTTCAAAGCATCACCCACTTTCCTTCGCTTGTTTTGTTCAACCTCCACCTCTTTGAGCATGCGCTCGCGCTTCTGGTGGATCTCAATCTGTAGACTTTCCTTCTCGGATGTGACTCTAACAAGGTTGAGACGAAGATCAGCATTCTCCTTCCTCAACTTCTCAATAGTCAGCTAGAGTTGGTCAACTTCAGATGGAGGAACAATGAAAAGTTCAGGAAGCTTGGCATTAATGGAAGGCTCGGAAGAAAATGGCAAAAAGATCTCCTTGATGCGCTCTTTAACTCAAAGTATGTAAGCTTCCTTGGCTATGCAATTCTTCTTACCCAAATCGGCTCTTCCTTTGAAGTGAATCTGAGTCCATGTGGCACTAAACCTCTTTAGCAAACCCATGTCATCAACCCCTTCATGAAAGATGAACTTTTCCACTACCTTAGGATCTGGCTTGGCAACCATAGGATATCCCAGCTGACGTAAGGAAAATCTCGGATTGTAGTTAATTCCACCCCTTGTACCCAAGAGAGGCACATTGGAGAATTTCCCACAATGAAGAATAATCTTAGTATCATCGAAAACTCGAGAATACCAAGAGATGTCATCAGCAGTAAGAGACATAATTCGTTGAGACCACATGAGATTACCCTTATTCTCAACAAAGGGACCCTTCTGTGGAAGGTGAGACATGAACCATCCGTACAACAGAGGAGCACAACAGATAATGGTTCCCTTCTTCTTTTCATTCCTCGAATGAATAGAATGATAGGTATCAGCAAGAAGTGTCAGAACAAGGTTCTGGGACAAGAAGATACTGATGGCAGCCTGATCTATGAAATCGTCTATGTTCGGAAACAACATAATCCCATATATTAGCAAAGCAAGAACGACATTGAAAGCCTTCCAGTTTCCGTCCGTAACAAAAGAAGTGACCTTGTCAACCAGAAACTTCGAAGCAAACCCTCGAATGCCCTTTCCTTTGGTCTTGAGATTAGCTTCCACGTCCTTCTTACTAATGAAAAGAGCATCAGCAATATGGGGAAACTTTGGACAACCGCTGGTGTAGACAAAACGAACCTGTCTCTTGATCTCAACCCCCAAGATATAGGCATACTCCTCAAGTGTCGGTGCTAGCTGATAATCCTGAAATGTGAAGCACCTAAGTGGCAGATCATAGAACTGAACCAGTGTATGAATGGCAGTGATGTTGACTTCAGTGTTGAGGATGGTCAACAGATTACCATAACTGTCTTTGAATACTCCTTTGTTATCTTCAACCACATGGGATGCTAAACCTCTCAAAGCACTCAGCTTAGGCTCCACAAACTTGTAGGTAAAGATGTCGCGGCAACCAGTACTCATCTCTATGATAATGTCAACAAAGAATAAGTCTTCGAATAACCTGGAAATGCATATACAAAAATTAATTTACATGATTAAATGATATACAACACAAGAATCAAGAAGCCAGGACTGTCTGAACAATCAAATCTGAACAATCTGGATATCTGCATATAATTTTGTGTCGGCACAACATAATCTGATGTGCGTGAGAGAACTAAGGTAAGAAATGGCTTGGTTTCCTGCTAAAACCCATCCCCCTCATAGGTGTGATCTAGACACAACAAGGTGGTCCCTAGAAAGGTCGCCCAAACCATAGGACTCTGAATGAAAATCCCCCGCCATAGCGAATTCTCGCAGGACGGAAGTATTCTCAAGCGAATCACGATATGGGATGTGGCTCTCGTGGTAACCCAACGCGCAAAATGCAGGCGTCACCATTATCCACATTTTAGCCTATGTGTATGTAAGCTCGGTGTTAGGACTTTTCTCTCCAATAATATTTACCCATCCCATCAACAACAGAAGATAGCAGATATCTAGAATATATAGTATATGAATATTCAAAGCAGTAAAGAAATGCAGTAAATAAACATAAAGCAAAAGCATAAAGATAAAGCAGGTAAAGCGCAAAAGATAAATACCTAAGCAAGAAAGAAAGAAAACAAAACTAGGCGAGACCCCAACTTGTAAGCGCAAGGATTCCCTAGCAGAGTCGCCAGCTGAAGATGGCTGGTTTATACCTGAGTGAATCGCGCACTCAAAGATACAACAAAGTCGCCACCGAACTTTATTTAGTCCCAAAGGACAGGGAAAATATCGATAAAACCCAAGGGGAAGTGAAACGGAACGGGGGTCGGTTATGCGAAAGGAAGGTGCTAGCACCTTACGCATTTGTCCTACTCGACGGGAACCATTTCGCTTGCTTCTAGGCTTGGATGGGTTATCTATCTAAAGGCTCCTAGCTAAAAGAAAGAGGAGAGAAGAGAAAAGAAAGAAAATTAAAGAAAGTGATCACGGAGGATTAGGGCCCTCGTGCCTACGTACCCTTATAGTGCAATGAGGAAATCAGAGCGTCGTAGTTCATGGAACCAGGGAAAAGAAAGAGGAAGAACGGAAGAAGGTGGAATGGTGCTCACCAAGATCATCACGATCTCGTGCCTACGTTTCATACCCTAATTTTTGACCATAAGATTCCACCATCTCGGTGCATCGTCTTACATAGCATCTGTAGGTCATAATGTCTTGTGTGTGCGTTTATTATCACTAACCAATTTATGCAGGTACATTGATTTCAAGCGTACTGGTTCTCGCAGTTAAGATATTCAGGGCATGACCAATGGTTTCTAATTTCAGTGGTCTCTTGTTTTTTACTGGCATCGAGCTTCAGTTCCAGGGTTCTCTCTTCATTCTTAGGCCACCTGTGGATCAATTCTTTGAGGATATCGTGGTTGGGTATTATGGCCATATTAAAGTCAAGATTGGTTTTTGGTTTCTTATGAATCAAATTAGTGTTGCAAATTGTTCCTGAGTACATGGTATATTGGTCTCAAACTTGAGTTGTTATTGGATTTTGAATGCATTGTGGTTTTGAAATTAATATTACCTCAGATTTAGTTGCAATGTGATGTCTCAAGAGGTTTTGGGCTCATTACTCTTTAAAGAAGTTGGACATTATTAAACGCTCCCCATGATTCAAAGTTCAAGTTCATCATTAGAGATTGAATTTTGGATTTTTTTCTTACGATGGTTTGAAGTTGCAAGTTCTTAAAGTGAAATTCAAGATTCAATGCCTTTACAAAGTTCATTACACAATAAGCTCAAATTAATTTCATTACAAAAATTCAAAAAAAAGTTCAATTTCCAAAACATGTGCCAAATTCAAAAAGCTTCAAACTTCCAATATAAGATTTCATGCCCTTTTCATGCCACTTTGTCTAACGTATCACTGATGATATTGTCGAGCACATGGAGTGAAGCTTAACTTACGATTTTGTGAAGTTTCTTAGCGGTGTGCCTAATCTTGAGAGACTTATTGGTCTAATTGACTTCACAAAGTATTTGAGCATAGGAAACTACTTGGGGAATCCTGCTACAACGTACAACAATTTGGAAACTATTGAAATGTATTAAGGCCAAACAAATTAAAGTTTCAAAAGGGGAAATTTTTTTTTGGTATGCATCCACTGCCTCAATGCATTTCCTTTTATATTATTGGGATCCTTCCTCCAGCTTTTCTATCATAAACGGAGGAAACTTGTTTCAGCTATAGCACGCTGGCCCTCATCATTCTCATTATCCTATACACATAGGATCACAAGGAATTAAATTAGTATCAAATTGAATCATAATGAGAATCACAATGGAAAAGGGAAAGAATCGAACACCATCAAACCTGTTAAACTGAAAAAGGAAAAGAGTAAAGAAGCATTTCTACGCACGTTCCAAGCAGTAATATCGAGCAGGAATGGAATGTTTGAATCATGTTTCAACAGTAGTAAAATCAACATCATCAATAATATCAAGCATGATCAGACAAAATCAAACCAAAGGGGAAGTTACTCGAGACAGAATCGGAAAAATGGGAAAGTTCATCAAGTTGGCATTCACACAATTGATTGTGAACTTAAATGTCACAAGGCATATAAATTGTGACACATAGAACACGATTCAGCGGGGGGGGGGGGGGACACGAACAATTGGCAGAAATCTCACACAAACAATAACACAAAAATTCAGAAGTTCATATACTCACATGCAGAGTTTTCAGAAATAGATTCACAACACAGGGGGGATATCACAAGAAAGAAAACTCAGGCGAGAAACAAGTTGAATCACACGCATTCATTGAAACACAGCAGTCACACCAAGCATTCACAGAGGAACCTGAAGCAGCAATTCAAAAACACCCACACGGCTTCGCGAAGTGAGAACAAATTGCAGCGATCACATACGCACGCAAAGAGGAATAAAGTTACCTGTATCTAGCTCGTGTCGGTATCGCCGTCAAAGTCGCGTCGTACGAACTCCGACAGGTAACTCTGTTTAACTCCGCCCTTATTTTTTGGATATGCGGTAATCGATTGCTGTTTGTTATCAATAGATTGTTTGATTTCCCTTTCCACTGTGTTGTTTGTGCCACCGGCAATGAGTTGAATGAAACCGTGATAGTGGTTCCGCACGAGAACCAACGAATGGAGAGAGATGAATAGTGAGAGAGGAAGTAGCGAGAATTTACAGTGAGAGTGTGAGAGATGACGGAGAAAGGGTGTTCGCACAGAGGTGGTGATGACGCAAGGACAGTGTAAATACCGAGAGGAATTGTGAGTTGCCTTGAGGTTGAGCGTGATGCGAATCGCGTTTGAAGAAGCAAGACGGAAAACTGTTCGTCTGAGATTTTGCCTCACAGTCGTTCCATTCTCTGATTTAGGTTTTGGCATTTTGTTTGTTGGGGTTTGAGCTTATAGCCTATTTAATCTCTATTTACACCCTCAAACACCATCGATCCATCCTAATTATCTTCATGTCATACTTTGTTTTTCTTTAACCTTTAATTTAATCTTATTTCTATTTCCTTGTTTTTTTAATTTTGTTTTGTTAATTGATATTTCGTTTTATCTTAGAATTATTTTTGGGAGTATATTTCCCTATTTACATATATATAGTTTTGCTTTTCTTTGATTTAATATTTTCAAGTTTGATTTATGTTTAGAATTTATCGTTTAGAATCACTTAGGTCCCCCTTTAATCAATTCCAAAGGAAAGTTTCCTATCCCGTTGACTTACAAGTCACACTTACCTTTACAACCTTCACCTAATCCTAGCCTTAGGATCGGAGTCACCACACTTCATACATGTGTTCTACCATGGACACTTTCTACCATTTTCAACTTAATTTTAACTTTAGAGTCACCGCACTCTACGTAATGTCTTGCCATAGACGCTACCTCCCCCTGGAACCTTGACCACAGTCAAGAGTTCCTCACCTTCATTGAGGGGAACTACGAATACTCTAATTCCACTCCCGTCAGGATACGAAGGCACAAGATGCGATATCTTGGTGAGTATACTTAGATACTAACCCCTAGGTCTTTCCCTTAGCACATACCCTTAGCAAACAAGCAATAGATAACATAAATAATAACAAGAGGTTCCTGTAGAGTACTACAGACGTTTAGGATGCTAATACCTTCCCTAGGCGTAACCAACCCCCGAACCTTAGATCTCTTAGGTTTTTTTCGTTCTTGAACCTTTCCTTTGGATAAATCAAAGACCGGTGGTGAATTAAGAATTATGATTCAAGTTAACTAATAGCTTGACATCCGATTCTCACCACGACAGAAATGGCGACTTCACTGGGGACATTTTATTTTTATTGAGGGTTTCCCCTAACTTGGTTTATTTATGTTATTATATATATTATTTGCTTGGTTTTCTTTTTTTTTTGTCCAGGTTTGGCACTTAGTGTGGTGAGACAAAGTCCTACACCCGGACTAGAGTGAAATTAAGATAGGAAAACGGTGAGAATTCATGGATACTTTGAGGGAGTCGATTCCTGAAAAAGTGAATTGAGACTTCACCACTCAGTCTAGGCCCTCTCGAATAAAATATTTGTCCAACGAGTTCATTCGTGAAGATGATATGGTTTTGATCTAAAGGCCGTCGGGACTCGGGACCGTAGTTACCTTTAAAGCAACTTGGCCTATTAGGGCGTAGTGCGGGGACTATGCGGGAGTCTATTTCTGCAATAGTCGCTACGCGATACTACACTCAGACGAGATTCTCTTGAGGATATTATTGACTATCAAGTGATCTGGAAAATCGATAATATCTGAAAGATGGGTTGCAGACTCTGGGAATTTGGTAGAACCCGTTCGGCAAGTACAAATAAACCTCTAGTACATACCCTGTGGTTGGTTTGTCACCCAGAATCCATGCTGTGATCTCGAACCTTTAATCCTACTATGTGTGATTTGCATCCTATCATGCGTTGCATTGCATATCATTTGCATCTTTGCATGGTTCATTGCATACATCTGTAGTCCAGCACCTCATTTCCAGCTGTCTATATCTTCCAGTGCCACCTGTGAGTCGTCAAGCTGATTCCTCGACATCGATACCAGACTAGAGCTAACTACAGACGCATAATGGCAGAGCAAGAAGCACACAATGCTAAGATGCGAATGGAGATTGACGACCTTAAGTCAAGCATGGAAAAACTCACTGAAATGGTCCAAGTCTTGATTACTAGAGGAGAGCAACCCCAAAGGACTGTCATCCAAGAAGTTTCAACTGTTGATCCTCAACCTATTCAGGTGCCACCTTCAACTTGGCCAGAGTTTGGTTTGCCTCCCAACTACTCTCCACCTATTGCATCTGCTGCTATGATTGGTCAAACTTCAAGACCAGTGTTTCAAGCTCATGTTTTCTCCGAGCCTAGACCCGTGGTTCATGCTGTTACCCAGACCACTCGACCTCCATTTGAGAACCCTCTTTATGAGTACAATACTGACATTGCTCAGGGTGAAAACCATGAAGATTTTGTTGAACCCGCGATTGTCCGTGAACATTTTCAAACTATAGATAAGAGACTTAAAGCTGTAGAGGGTACTGATTTCTTCAACATTGATGCAGAAAACATGCACTTAGTTTCTGACCTTGTTATGCCTGCTAAATTCAGGACTCTTACTTTCGAGAAGTACAAAGGTGATTCTTGCCCAAGAGCTCATTTGGTCATGTATACCCGAAAGATGACTGCTCATGCCAAGAATCAGAAGTTGCTTATCCATTATTTTTAAGATAGTCTGAGTGGAGCTTCTCTCAAATGGTATATGAATCTTGAACAGAACAACATTCACTGTTTCCAGGATCTTATTAATGCCTTCATGAAGCAATATAAATATAACCTTGACATGGCTCCTGATCGCCGTCAGCTTCAAAATATGTCTCAAAAGGATAAAGAGTCCTTAAAGGAATATGCTCAGCATTGGAGAGAACTCGCTTCTCAAGTTGAACCTCCTTTGGCAGAAAAAGAATTAACTGGATTGTTTATGGACACCTTGTCTCCGTTCTACTAGGAGAAGATGATTGGTAGTGTTTCCTCCAATTTCACTGATTTGGTTACTATTGGCCAAAGACTCGAGGAAGGACTTAAGAAAGGTAAAGTGTCAAAAATTGCTGAATCTTCTAATGGTGCGAAGAAATCCTATGGGAACTTCCAAAAGAAGAGAGAAGATCAGACTAATGTTGTCATGTTTGAAACAAGAAGGCCTCGTCCCCAACCTCAGTATGCTGATCATCCTGATATTGCTGCTGTTACTCCCGTGGTTACTGCTCCACGACCAGCTCAAGCTCCTCAACGTCCAGCTGTAGGATAGAATCAGTACCGTAATAGGAATAATTTTGATCCTATCCCAATGACATACACTGAACTTTATCCTGGGCTGGTTCAGAAAGGTTTGATTACTACAAGGCCTTTGCCTCCTTCTCTAGATCCACTTCCACTTGGATTCAGATCTGATCTCCATTGTGAATTCCATGAAGGTGCCGCAGACCACGACTTGGAACATTGCTTTGCATTGAAGGCTAGAGTACAAGAGCTAATCATAATTGGTATTCTCTCCTTTCGTGACGCCAATCCAAATGTCAAGAACAATCCTTTGCCAGAGCACGCTAAGTGAAGCTTCAGTTGACTTCAGTAGACTTCAATGTTTCAAACAGGACAGCTCAGTCTTGTTTCTGATTAGTCACTAGACCATGTTTCTTATCGTTTGCATTTTCCTTATTTGTATTGGTTGTTTGCTTTCAATTTATGTTTGTACTTTCATAATTAATAAAATGAGCATTGCAACTTTTAATTCAATTCATTTGTGTTTGCTATTTTACGCTTTATATTTCAAAAGAAAAAAAAACAAAAACAAAAAATTATCTCTTTTCCACTTTCCTTTTGATTATGCTAAGATTGGAGGGAGGATGATGAAAACGTTATACTCATAATTGTTGTTGGTATGCTTTCAAATCAAAACTTTGCTGACGATGTAAGGCATTGTTTCAATTCCTAAACACTGGAGAAATAAGGAAGATAAACCCTCGTCAACCCCTTTGAGCCTTGAAGTAGGAGTTTCTTTTCTTTACAAATAAAAACCCGCAATCTTAACCTGGGGTAGGGTAGTTCTCAGTTAACTGGATTGTGCATTCAAATACAAGAGTTTCATGCAAGACATCTTTCAAAAAAAAGGTTGCATTCTCAATTTTTCCTTCGCACGCAACAAGCAAGTGTCGAAGATGTCTTTCAAGTCAAAAGTCGATGATGGTTCGCCGTAATCATTAAGCCAAGAAGTCACTTTCTTTAAAAAAAAAAGATAAAAAAATCAAAAAAGGAAAAAGCCCACTAAGTTGAAACCTGTGAAGGAGACTTAGGCAGACAAAAAACTAGGGCATCCCGCTGACTGTAAGATTCACGAGAAACAGTTCAGGCAAAAGTTAGGGATAATAAAAAGGAGAAATCTTTAAATCCTTACCATGAAATCCTCAATGAAAAAAAAACAACCAAGAGTTATAAGGAAGTAGTGACTGTCACCTCAAAAGTCCCTTAACTTCTGAACCATCATCACTATCATCAATGCAATCCCTAACCTATGGGAACATGAGTGCAATGTCTGAGTTAACTGAGTGTAGGATTGGAGATCATCACGAAGATTGGGTGGGTACAAATAAACTTTGAGCCTTTATCCTTTGTTTCTTAAACCGTGAACCAGGCCACGTTATAACCCTCAAAAGACCTAATTGAAGCAAGGTTATTTTGAAAGCTTACTACAACGAGGTTGCGTAAACTGACTCCTAAAGATCTTTGCAGATCATTTTTTTTGGCATCACGCCTTTTTGCTTTATCTTTCACTTTTAAACATCTTGAACCACCGTGTTCTGACCAGTGACCCTATTGTTTTACCTCTTTCCAAAAATGATATTGATTTCAAAAGTTGCATGAACTTTGCATTTACTATGTTTGTATGAACACTTTTGTTTGCAATCTGGCTTCCGCTTAAGGAATTTTCAAACATTTGAGAAACTTGGTCAGTGACCCAATCAGGGGCAAGTTCCTTCCAGATCCTATTGAGAATCAGTTCAAGATTTGTTTAGTGCAAGTCCTTCTCGGAATTGGTTTATACATAAGACTTTTTCAAGACTCATACTGGGGCAAGCTTTCCAAGCGCACAGTAATTCAGTCATTTACAGAATCAGACTAGCTAAAGCAGTGGTCAGTTCATCTACAACAGTCAGCTAATCTGGGGCATTTAATTTGAAGAATCCCCATACAGATTTCCATCATTCCTATAAAGATCAGAAAATTGATACAATTTACCAGTGTGACAGAGCTATGTTTGGTAGAATCTCTAGTCCCAGAGCTGAATGGCAGTGATCCGTGTTGAGGAATCAGTCTTCCAGTCTTGTCTTTTCCACAAAGGAGTCGAGCCGTGTCGTCGACATCTGCATTTACATTTACACTTGATCATATATCATGGCATAATTCATATACATAAGCATAGCAAGAGTGTCATCCTCATTTGCACTCATTTGCATTCTCCATAGGTCGTCTTGTCATCCACGTCTTACCTTGTGGTCAAAGTCCAACTTACTTGGCACCTACCAAACAGATTTTGTCGCATCTTTCATAGCCCAAAATTTGACCACTAAGATTTCCCATCATTGTGCAAATCATCATCACAATATGGAGGAACCATCATACTTCATCAGTCTCCCCAAAGATGGGTGAGCATCCACTGCAATCAAAATTAGGGTTTCAAGCCCTCTCAGAGCCTTAGACAAAGGATCAATTAAGGAATTACATGATCTTCAACTTGTCTAACCTCTCAAACATCCACAATGGATCAAAAGGACTCCCACTTCAAGGATTAAGCACAAGGTTGCTCCCTTCTAGGTGGATCAAGTCTCAAGATCTACAGTGTCACCAAATTAGGGTTTTGGTCGACCAGGGCCTCCAGATGGAAATTTTCCTCTGGGCATAAGCCAATGATCCAAAACATAAACTAATATACTTCATGGAACCTCATAAACCCAACCATCAAGTCAATTTTGCCTCAGGGGATGCATTCATCAAAAATCAGGAATTAGGGTTTCTTGACCTAATTCACCCCTAAGTTGACTTTTGGGACAAATCATGAGCGAAGAACTCAAGACATGATTTGAGGGTCTCTAATGAACTATATTGATCCATTTGGAACAATGCATTAATCCAAGAAGCTTGAGCAACAAGTCTCAATTTCATCTGCACCACAATTAGGGTTTCGCGAGGAAAGTCAACTGTAACCTTGACTTTTAACCTGGACATGCTCCCAAACCCTAAGACATGATTCAATATACCCTATGACACCCATGGAACATGTCCATCAAGTTTGATTTAGGTCAAGGACATGATTTCATGAAGAATTGCACAGTTTGGAATTCATCTGATAAAAAGTCAACTGTGCACAAAAGTCAACTTTGACTTTTTGAGATTTTTCACCAAAATGGATTTTTAACCCTAAAATGATGTTAACGTATGATGTGAATCATCATTCATTAAGAAAAATCAAGAAAAGTTGGATAACTTGTAAAAGGGGTAACCATAAAAACTTAGAAAAATTTCTAAGTTATGGAAAAAGTGACACTAATGTGCCAACTTTGGAGGACCAAAACTCCTAAACCACAAGGCCATTGTTCCCCATTCAAAGCTTGATGTGTAGATCTCATTGCCCTCTACAAAAGCTTCATACTGACCTATGTCCAAATTCCTCATGGATTTTGAGTTATGGAGTGATCAAAATCAAAAAAGGTCACTTTGTTCCAACACTTAGTGAAAATTTCAGTAAGTCAGATTTTACCTTACTTTTTGCCAAATGTAGGGGGATTTTTCACTTGGATTCAAAAGAGATCAAAACCAAATATGTTCAAACAGTTGTTGTATCATGTAAGGGCTTTCCAATATGGCCAAGAACATTACCAAATTCAATTTGAGTCATGAGATATGACATTGTCAAGTTGCCTTGTTGAAATCTGTCAAGGCAAGGCAGATTTTGCATTTTTGCTCGATATGCCAAAATCAGCCAAATACAAATGCTCCTATCCACTTGGGAACCTCTGAGGATTGAATCTAAAGGGGACAATCACTGAGCCAAGCCTCCAAAGTCTTTGGAACAAGAAATAGCATGTTGAACCTAGAATTGCCAAAATAGGGACAAGACTTCAATTTTGGATTGGAGCATTCAATGGAAGCATCAAGGTGGCATGGACTGAGCCATTCTCAACTGAATTTAGTCAAGACTTATCCAAGACCAAGGGAACCACAGCCCTGTGCCCTAACCTCTAGTCAATGGCTAGAGGAGACTTGGATTTCCATTGGACAACATTGGCCAAACCTCTGCTGCAGTTGCCATTCACTGTGGATCCCAAAACAAACTTGCTCTACTATAAATAGAGCTCATTTGTACTCAGTTTGAGTACACCAAAGCCATCAAACAGATGCTTTCCTCAAAACCTCTTTCTCTTGGCAAAAATGCCTTCTTTAGCAAGGCAACTTTGAGTTTTTGAGCTTGAGAGCTTTTCCATCACAATCAATCACACACACACCTCATATGTATCATATGTAAGTTGTGCAAACTATCACAAGTGACACGTAATCACAAAATCACAAAGTCACCTCTCAAAACCTCAAAATAGGCCTTTTGTGCATTTTTCAAACCATGTCTTGATTCAGTCACTTTCCAAACCAGATAAAACCTCAAACACACTCCAACTATCATCCTTGAACTGTCCCAAATGGTTTCATACATCTGGAACACCATTTGAGAGAGTTGTTATTTTGGTCACTTTTAACCCCTTTTGCAAGAAAAGGGATTGTTTGTGTTTTTGCAGGTACCAGTCAATTCCAATCATCCTAAAAGCTTCTAAGGGATCATTTGAGTGTGTCTAAAGCATCAAATCATTTCTGGAACAAGAGGCTTGACAGATTGCACAAAAGCTCCAAAATCTTAAAAAAGAGGTAAGCCTCACAACTTGGAATCTTTGAATCATGCAATGCTTTGAAGTCCACTGATCATATACATCTCATACATGTTGTATATGTTGTGTTTGAGCTAATTCACCATGTAATCCATGCCTGTACCAAGTTGTAGCATAGAAAATGCAATTATAGGTCATTTTCAAAACCACTATCGGGTTTTGAGGAGGGAGTGTGATCTGAAAAAACTATCACCACCATTGGATTCCTTATGAAATTCTGGTCCAGATGCATATAAATTTTGTCTCAAACCATTAAGAATTGAGAAAGTTATGACCTTCACGTTTCTGAGCCAAAACTTGACAAAACTTGCCTTGGGCCAGGCCTAAAACCAAGGCATGACTTGTATATTTGTTGTTTTGCTTCAAACAATGGATGTATCACCACCCCAGTGGTAAGGTGCGCACCTTGTAACCTTGAGGTCTTGGGTTCAAACCCCACCTATGCCATTTTGTGTTTTTTTCACATTTTGTCATTTTTTCCAATATTTTCATGGTTTATTAATTAATTGGAAAATTAATAACTCTTTCAATTTTAGTTATTTTTTATTGGTTCTTTTTGCAAAAAATCACAAAAATGTTGAAATATTTTATTCCACAAAAAAATTGAGTTTATATTATTTATTTAATATAATTAGTATTTTGGTGAATAAATTCATTTTATTTGTTTTTAAACATTTTAAAATGAATATTCATCTTGAAAAATCAAGACCAAATGAGTTTTAATATCTCTTGTGATTTATACCTCATTTTTCAAACCTTAAACAAAAATCACAAGTGGTTTATTCAAACCTATTTGGTATTTTTCATTGATTTTCTTTAAATATTTACTTTTAAAGAATAAAATTAGGGTTTCTTTGATTTTCACTCAAACAAATCATTGTCAAATACTCATGGGCCTCTAATAGAGTGTAAGACCCAATCCTGTTTTTGACCAACTCATTTTTGGGCCTCACTTATTGTATAAGTCCTGATACCGTAAAAAACAAACTACGCGATCGTCGCCTTTTCAAAACAAAAAAATCTGGGCCTCTTCTTGAGCTATAAGACCCATTCAAAATTTTTGGGCCTCTATTAGAGTGTAAGACCCAATCCCCTTTTATCCAAAACCTTTTGGGCCTCAGATATTGTATAAGCCCCTTCGCATTAAAAGAAAATCTTGGCGCAATCGCCATCTCAAACGAAAAACCTGGGCCTACCCTCGTGTTATAAGCCCCACTCTTTTTCTTTAAACTTTTTGGGCCTCTTGAGAGAGTGTAAGACCCATCCCTTTGTACAGAAAACCTTTTTTGGGCCTCAGTCACTTGTATAAGTCCCTCTGTACAAATTCAAACAGTGTGCTCACTGATAAAACCTTGGGCCTCTCCTCGAGCTGTAAGCCCCAAATCTTCTTTTTCAAAGCACTTTCTCCTTTGATTTTGAATATACTGTTGTTTTCAATCTTTCTTTGTTGAACAACTAACCAAACAACATGGAAGCTCTACAACCGAGTAAGTGTTTATCCACTTTCATTTACCGCTTTCATATACATATAACTGTATTGTGGAGCTATTTCGCTGTAAGTCTTCTTTCATAAACTCATATCAACTGTGTAATAATAGTATAGATATTTAGAGTTTCCCCGACAACTACGTCTAGAACTAGGTGACGCCGTTTTGTTTATTCATAGAAATAGACAACTAGATCCCCAATAGGATCACCAGATATAGTCTTCTCTTCGGCTGTCCTCATTAGGAATTGTCAAGAAACTCTAATCCCAGAGATGAATGTATTCTCCGTGAATGGCATCTTTGAGTTTCTTCCAAATTCTCGAACTTTCCTGACTTGATCTATTCCTTGTGAATAGCTTGCCTTGAATTTTTTGGTCTTTGGGGACCCATCGGCTTCTTAAAAGCATCGACCTCCTCTTGGGCATCGTACAAGGACCCATAGGCTTCCTAAATGCAACCCCGCCTCCTCTTGGGCTTAGTACAAGGACTCGCCGGCTTCTTAGAAGTATTCACAGCCTCCTCTTAGGCTTTGTATAATGATCTCTTCCTCCGGGAATGGTAGCCTTCTCTTGGGCTTCGTACAAGGACCTCTCGGCTTCTTAAAAGCTTCCATCCTCCTCTTGGGCTTCGTACAAATTGTCCCGATGACCTCCGAGAGGTATAAGAACAAAACTTAAACATCTCCATAGAACAGTCCTTTCAAGAGTTTACTACTGTTTCTCAAAGCATAGTACAAAAGATGAAACTCTAGACTTGGACAGTCTAATTTCGTTGAGTCTCAAGGACATTCTCAAGCACCCTTCAAGAATAGGAAGGAAACCCGTAGACTCGGAATGTCTCAATACCCTTCGAATTTCCCACTTCCTTAAAAAACAGGAATAACCCGGATCCTTGAATCAAATCCTTGAGTACAGTGTTACTCATATAAGAACTGATTTTCTCTTCCAAAACCAGTATACTGGACCTGTCACTTAACTGGAAAAACAACGTTTAGCCTCTCTCTCGGGCTTTGTACGAGACACATAAGAGACTCCCTCGTTGAGTCAATCACCCCTTTCGCCTCCATCTCGAGCTTTATACGAGATACGTAAAGGTTCTTATTGAGTCAAACAAACAACAGCCTCCATCTCGGGCTTCGAACGAGATACAAAAAAACTCTCTTGTTGAGTCGAATAGTCTCCATCTCTGGCTTTATACGAGATACCAAAAGATTCCATCGTCGAGTCAAAACCTTTTAGCCTCTCTCTCGGGCTTTGTACGAGACACATATTAGCCTCCTCTTAGACTTTGTATAAGAAAACCACTGGTTGATCCAATCAACCTTTTAGCATCAAAGTTGTGCCTCGTTCGTAGTACACAAACATCAACAACTCCTTCCCCTTCATCTAATCGATGTAAGCGGCAAGCCTCTGGATTATCTATATCCATGCCACTGCCCCTCTTTTAGCATGATAAATTCCTAAGGAAAGATAGCATTGCTCTACACTTAGTTAAAGTCTTCTCCTTCAGGTTAAAATCCCCTATAAAGAAAATTATGGCATTGCCGGATTCACAAATCCCGGTTAAAGTAATCCTCCTTTACAGTCAGTCACCCAACAGTTGTGACAGACAAACCCCTCTTTAGAGATGACAAATTCTCTCTAAAGACAACACCTTTCAGCTTCACATCTTGGGTTTTGATCAAGATACAAACCACCTTTCGCTTCACGTCTTGGGCTTTGAACAAGACACCAAAACACCCATTTCCTCCCATAGAATAGGAGGAACTACGAACGCTCTGATTTCCCTGTTTCGGTAAACGGGAATACGTAGGCATAAGATTGAAAGAAAAATCTTAGCGAGCACACTAAACAAAATCCCATATATCCTAATCTGAAGCAGTATCCTAACAAAAAGAAAGAAATCAGTATTGTCGAAAATACAAATAACCAGTACAAAGGCCCACCCCCACATTGATAGCATTCGTAACATAACAGACCGCTGTTTAAACTCAATATGGAAGCAGGGTTAATTGGAGACATCTATTTCCCTTCCTTCATCAGCTCAAAATAGGATAAAAAATGAATCGACTTGTAGTCACCTCCAAGGAGCGACAGTGCTTAAGAACCACGTCCAGTTTCGCTCGCTACAGAAAAATGGCGCCCACCATAGGGCCCGTCTCTGTTTTTCCTTTTTTCTCTTCACTTGTGTGAAAACCACAGATTGGGGCTTCCGCTGGGGAACCCATTTCTGTCAGGAACTTAGGATTCATAGCTTTAAAGGTCTAGGATGATTAGGACAAATATATATACTGCTTTTCCTAATTTCTATACATGTTTATTTTTCTGCTAATGGGAATGCGTGTGATGCCGCATGTGGAAAGATTGAGTATACACTTAAGATAAGTGATGGAGACGAGGTCGACCATCAACCTCAGTGGAGGCTGACCAATGCAACCCATTCTCTCACCTAGACAATGGGCCGATTATGATGTCTAAGAAGCTGAGGAGCCAAACCCTTTTGTAGTGCGCAAACTATCGGGAATAGTTGTTACGCGATACTACCCTCATTTGAGGCTGGTGATCTATTCTCGGTGAATGGCACTTACTCTAAGATTGCTTTACAACTCGTTGGCGATCCGCTTGTTGTTTTGCTTTCCTGGGAGGAGCTGATGATAATGAGTACAGGTACAAAAATCACCCTAGTATAAACCTTTGGGGATGGGTAGATCCTTGACTTCATGACAACGACCCTTTGACCCCATGTTTTTTCTATGTTTTTGTGTGCTGCATTCATGCATTCATCTAAAAAACATTAAAACATTTTCTCTTCTAGTCTCTCTGTTTTTCAAACTAAACTAAGATTGTGATTGCAAATATCAGAGAAAAGGATTGCGCTAATGGATTTCGGTAGAAGGAGAACTCATAGGTATACCTTCAAGGTTCCAAAGCTATAGGATTTAAGAGGTTAGGCGAGAATGATCACAAACCAAGAGGCTTTCAGAGCCATGCACGGAGGTTTGCTACCACTATTAAGAGTCCATGTGATTGAGGGAATCATGGATGCGCTCATTCAGTTTTATGATCCGGTTTATCACTATTTTACATTCCCGGATTACCAGCTCGCACCAACGCTGGAGGAGTATTCTCACCTGATTGATCTACACATTACAGATCGAGCTCCATTTTCTGGACTGGAAGAAATTCCAAAGAATCAGACCATTGCAAGAGCAATTCATTTGGACGAGTCTGAGGTCAAGACTCACATAACCACTAATGGTGGCATCCAAGGTTTTCCAGCCCAGTTCTTGACAAAGAAAGCCCTGTATTTTGCTAGTATAAGGAACGTGACTGCTTTTGAAAGCATCTTCTTTTTACTCACCTATGGGTTATTTCTGTTTCCCAACATTGATAACTTCGTCAATATTAACTCCATTAAGGTTTTTCTCATTGGAAACCCTGTGCCAACTTTGCTTGCAGATGCGTATCATTCTGTACACTTGGGAAATTTGAACAGCGGAGGGGAGATCACATGTTGTGTACCTCTGCTTTATAAATGGTTTATCTCCCATTTGCCTAAGTCTGCTGCTTTTTGGGATTGCAAGAGTGCCTTACGTTGGTCGCAGAAGATCATGTCCCTCACCAACTCTGATATAGATTGGTGTAATAGGATCTATGATGGAATCAGAATCATTGATCGTTGTGGAAACTTCCCCAACGTTCCCCTTATAGGAACTAAGGGAGGAATTAATTACCATCCAGTTCTCGTTCATCGTCAATTTGGATACCCGATGAGACACGTCCCACGGGGTGTTCATCTAGAAGGTCTTTTCTTCAAGGAAGGAGAAAAATGACAGAGCACTAAAGATGGAAATAGTGCACGCTTGGAAGCACGTTCATAAAAAAGGACGAGAGTCTCCAGGAAAACCGGGCTGTGTCTCGGTGGAGCCTTATCTCCACTGGGTACAAACAAGAGCTCTCAAGCTAAAAATTCCTTATCCTCGTTACGAAATTTTTCCGCCGAGGGAATCTGTCATGTACTTCATGACGAAAACTGAAAAGCTTCAGGTAACTCTCAACAAGTTCAAAAGGAGAGAAGGTCTTGGAAGAACAAGTACCGTACCCTCGACGTAGAGTGCATCAAAATACAACAATTACTGAAAGAGAAGGATGCTCTGATTAGAATTTTGGAGCAACATGCTGTAGAGAATCAAGATGACCAAACGAATTTGCTCACTCCTTTCACCTGGCAAAGGAATGAGAACCCGACAACGGCCCAAGAGCCCCGGTCAAAGAAAAGGAAAATACCAGAGTCAGCACCCGATTTCTCTTCAGAGAGGACTCGGGACCCATTAGCTTAGGTTTCTATTTCTGCACCTTGTAATCTACTATATTTCCATTTCTGTAATCCTTTGAATTCAATAAAAAGGGATTTCCCCACCGTTTGATATTTGCAATCTAATTGTCAAAGTTTATTTTGATTAAACCAAAAAACAATTAATATAATCATTGCATTCATCATTCTCACATCACGTATTCTTCTTCCCTACGAATCTCACATTTGTGTCTCAATTCTAGAGTCAAACTGTCTCATTCGTACAATACTCGGGCCAATCGTCAGAAAAAGATGGATGATCTTAAGGAAGAAAACAGAGAGTTGAAGAAAGAGATCGACGCTCTGAGAGAGGATATGAGAAAGCTTTGTAACGACATGCAAGCCATGGCAGAAGCTCAGCTACAAAGAACTGTGATCTCAGAGATCACCTCAATGCCCATAGTGGAGAAGTATGATCCTAGGTATCAAATGCTGAAAGATCATCCTTGGGGCATGCCTGTTAACTATATCCCGGAAGGATATGTTCCGCCGATCACTGAAGGTCAGGGAATCTCAACAGAAGCCGCTGGGACTGAAGGTTACAAACTTCGGGAAAGCGAAGATGCCAGGGGCATACTGAAGACTCCTGAAGGTTACAAACTTCGGGAAACGCCAAGATTCACTGTCGTAGTCACGGTACCACCCTATGTGGTGCACACTGTCCCGGAAGGACAGATTCCACCGATACGTTCTGGTAAGAAGGAAACTATGTTTGATCGAATGGATGAATTCCAGAAACAGTTCTTGGAAATGCAGAAGGAACTGCAAGACATTCGCAGTCAGGATCTATTTGGAAAGGACGCCGCAGACCTTTATCTAGTCCCCAATGTGAAAGTTCCGCACAAATTTCAAGTGCCCGACTTTGAAAAATACAAGGGTAACTCTTGCCCTCAGAGTCACTTGGTGATGTACGCTCGGCAAATGTCAGCTCAGACGGAGAATCAGGACCTACTGATTCACTACTTTCAGGATAGTTTAACCGGTGCCGCACTCAAATGGTACATGGGTTTAAACCGTACTACGATCAGTACATTCAGAGATCTTGGTACTGCCTTCGTCCAACAATACAAATACAATTTGGACATGGCAACGGACAGAGATCAACTCAGATCGATGTCGCAAAAGGACAAGGAAACCTTTATGGAGTATGCTCAAAGGTGGCGTGAAATTGTCGCTCAAATTTGTCCGCCTCTTGAGGAAAAAGAGATGTCAAAGATCTTCTTAAAGACCTTAAGTTCATTTTACTATGACCGAATGGTTGCCAGTGCACCCAGTGATTTCACCAAGATGGTGGGCATGGGTGTACGTCTTGAGGAAGCCGTCCGAGAAGGACGTTTGGTAAAATACACTGGATCGACGAGCGGTACTAAAAAATACGGTAGTGCTCTCCCTAAGAAAAAAGAGCAAGATATTGGGAATATCTCTCGGAAAGCAAAGGCGACGTTATCAGCCCGTAGCAGCTGTGACTCCTGCTATCAACACTACGCCTATTCCTACATATCAATCTCAGGTTGCGCAGAGCCAACCTAATCAGGAAAGGACACAACAGCCTCTTCAGCAGGCTCGTCCTCCATATAACAACAACCGTACAACACGACCACCAGGGATTGATCCTATACCCATGTTGTACGTAGAACTATTTTTGTTACTACTGGCTAAGGGGCACATTCAGACTAAGTCTCCTCTTATAGTACCGAAAAATCCATCTTTTTGGTTCAAAGCAGATCAGACATTCCCTTACCATCAAGGTGGATCAGCGCATAACATAGAGACTTGTCTCAATTTCAAGTCCGACGTGCAAAAACTTGTTAGGAGCGGGGTCTTATCCTTCAAGGATACAAATCCTAATGTTCTTACGAACCCGCTGCCTCAGCACGAGAAGGCTGCAGTCAATCTGATTGAGAAAGAGACTAACAATGTCTATCAAATTCACGATGTACTCTTGTTAAAAACCAATCTGGTCAAGATGCATTGTAGACAGAGTGGATAAGGCCATGTGCCACCTCATAACTATCACCAGTGTGATATCTGCTCTAAAGACAACCAGGGATGTTCTGTGGTGCAAGCAGCCCTACAGGAACAAATGGATCTCGGATGGATCCAAGAGCATCGAGTTCGTAGAGTTAACATGGTTTACCCGAATTCCAACGTCATTCAAAACCACGACATCTGTGCGATGAATGCCAATCTGGTGGTAATGCACTCAAGACAAAGCCAGTATCATAATCTACCTCGACACGATTACAGTTCCTGTCTGACTTGCTCGGTAAACAAACAGGGATGCTCTTTCATACAGGAGGCCCTCCAGCGTCAGATGGATCTTGGATGGATCTAAGACTACCATGATAGGAACCCTTATCAGATCAACATGGTTCAGATCTTCGATATTCGCGTGATGAATACCAACCTGGTAGAGTTACATGCTAAACAGGTCCAACTTGGATTCCTGGTATCAAATGACTATCAAAGCTGTGAAGCGGGTTGCGAAAATGATCGAGGTTGTACCCTTGTCCAGGAGGAACTTCAGCACTTGTTAAATCACTGGTGGATGCCAATTTACATGGATGAAGATACTCAGCAAATTAGTATCAGTAACAGGAATCCCACTCAGTGTCAGAGTCAGGATGTTCGATCAATGGAAGCTAACCTAGTGAGGTTACATTGTATTCAAAGTGGGCGTGGCCAGGTGCCACCACACAATTATGACTGTTGTAGCATCTGTTCGGAAAGTAACCAAGGGTGTTACCTTGTGAGAGCAGCTCTCCAGGGGCAGGTGGATCATGGAGAGATTCGTTCATATCCGGGTTTCGGACCCATCAACTGGACGCCGAACGACCTTGCCTATCAAGTTGAGGATGTTGTCACAATCTCTGGTCATCACAGGACCAGGGATGTTTTTCCCATCATCCCTCTACTTGACGAATCTAAAGTTCCCAACTGGGAACGGATCGAGATTACTTATGATGGTTAGAAAAATCAAAAGGTTCCCATAGTCATCTATCTACCGGGACCACTACCGTATTAATCAACTATGGTTATCCCTTACAAATACGGTGCAACAATAATTGAAAATGGAAAGGAAATTCCATTACCCTCCGTTGTGAATATTGCAGACATCAGTCGTGTAACACGCAGTGGTAGAATCTTCAACCAAGGGGTTGGGGAAATTAACAAAGAAAAGGAACTTCAGACGGAAACTCCTGATCTACCAGTTAGTCAATCCAGTAATCCCGACCTTTCAAAAAATGATGATGAGATGCTGAAGCTCATCCAAAGGAGTGAATATAACATTGTTGATCAACTGTTACAAACTCCTTCAAAGATCTCTGTGTTATCACTGTTACTCAGTTCAGAAGCGCAGAGGGAGGCTCTACGGAAAGTCTTGGAGCAAGCCTTTGTGGAACAGGATGTAACAATCAGACAGTTCGATAGCATTGTCTCTGACATCACTTCCTGTAACAATTTGAGATTTAGTGATGAGGAATTACCTGAAGAGGGTCGTCGTCATAACATGGCGCTCAATATCACAGCCAACTTCCAGGACGATGCTTTAGCCAGCGTACTGGTAGACACAGGGTCAGCCCTGAATGTTATGCCGAAGTCTACTTTGATGCAATTATCATTCAAAGGCCCTCCGATGAGAATCAGCGAGGTCGTTGTCAAAGCATTCGACGGATCCAGAAAAACGGTTATCGGCGAAGTTGATCTTCCAATAACTATTGGTCCTCACACTTTCCAAGTCACTTTCCAAGTCATGGACATCCGGGCAACATACAGTTGTTTATTAGGAAGACCTTGGATACATCAGGCTAGAGAGGTTACTTCAACCCTTCACCAAAAGCTAAAGTTCGTCAAGAACGATCAACTTGTCACGGTTTATGGGGAACAAGCCTTGCTTGTAAGCAACTTGTCATCGTCTACTGGTATAGAACCCAAGGAGGTTATTGGAACGCAATTCCAAGCACTGTCGGTAAGCAAGGATAATCAGTTCAAAGAAGGAACTTCGATTTCTTCATACAACGATGCTATGAAAGCGGTCGAGAGTACCGATACAAAAGGATGGGGACAGCTTGTCATTCCTATTGACAATAAAAAAAAGAAGGGTCTTGGTTTTTCTGCAACCTGTACCCAGACAGCTGCCAGCGATGGAAGTTCTCATCCCATTCAGAACTGCTTCCACAGTGGAGGTTTTCTTCACCAAGTGTCTCAAGCGGTACATGCTATCAATGAGGAAGATCCCTCTGACACAGAGGAAGAGTGGAAGTTCTACCTCAACGAGGACGGTTATATGTCTCAGGAAGAGGTGCCTACACCTTTTTGCTTTCCTATAGAGAGTCCGAGATTTATACCAAGGTCAGATGTCGAAATGATATATGGAGATTGTGATCCGGAAGGATGTCGTGCTCCGCCAAATTCATTAGAGGAAGACACTCTAATGAAAGACAACTTTGACTACAACTACAATGGCCCGGTGGATGGCCTGCCAATGTGGCAGCCTTACCCAAGAGACTTGGGGCCAGAAAGTCAGCCGAGTAGAGAAACTTAGCTGACCGTCATTGAACAGACTACCTGTGTCCCCACCATGTTATGGGATCAACACTAAGGTCATCCTGAAGCTACTCAACATGAAGATGAATTCGCAACGTTTGCAGAACTTGAATTCATCAACTATGCTTTTCCCGAGGTCAACGTCATCGAGAGGGATGACTCCTCCAGTTCCAAAGAAGTTTGGGACACTCTGGGAGAACCAAGTGGAAAATTCGACTTCATGGTCAAGTACACTGCTCCTGAAAGCTCTCGTATCAGGCTCAAAGATATCCAGCCTACTGGATGGGGAGATACAGCTAAGAGCACAAATGCTATACAAAATGCAACAGAGGAATCCTCCTACGACAACTCTGCCTGGGAGACAGATTCCAATGATCCTGCTCCAACAGAAATCAGCGTTATTTTTGAAGACAAATCAAGGAAGGTACCAGACTTTGTGATTCAAAGAGGAGTTCGCCGCCAATGGGTTGCCGTCGAGGTTTCGAAGGTCGTTCATCAGTCAAAGTAATTGCCATCTTTTAACCTTTCACCCTTCCCAGGTGAAACGGATGTTTTGATAGGGCTCGCTTTCTGTAAATTTTCCCTCTTCGCTTCGCCCAAAGCGACAGAGTTTTGTTTTATAGGGCTGTAGTTTCAAGATTCGACTTGTTCATTAATAAAATAACGTCGTTCTATAATTTCCGCATTAATTGCTGTTTTCTCTTTTCGTTTTTCAGAAAATGGTAATCCTAAAAAATAATTCAATAACAAAAAACAAGCAGTAAAATAATACACGGCACACACTTGCATTTTTCTCTATCTCTTCTAAACACGAATCATACCGTCATGCAGATTTCTTGTTTTAAACCCCGTTGAAACATACGATCCTACGCCTTCTCCCGATTTTGAGTTCCCAGTATTTGGGGCTGAAGAAGAAGATGACAACAAAATTCCAGGAGAGATCTCCCGACTACTCAGACAAGAGGAAAGGTCCATTGAACCTCACACAGAACCGTTGGAAACGGTAAACTTGGGTTCGAAAAAAGAGAGAAAAGAGGTCAGGATTGGGGCACTTCTCAGTACAACTGCCAAAGAGAGTTTGATAAAGCTTCTCAAAGAATTCCCCGATGTATTTTCTTGGTCCTATCAGGATATGCCAAGGTTGGATACCAGCATCGTGGAACACCACTTATCGTTAAGGTCAGAATCTCCGCCTGTAAAGCAAAGGTTGAGACAGACTCACCCGGACATGACCATCAAAATCAAAGAGGAGGTACAAAACAGATTGACGCGGGTTTCCTCACCACATCAGAATATCCTCAATGGTTAGCCAACATCGTACCCGTTCCCAAAAAGGACGGAAAGGTCAGAATGTGTGTTGATTACAGGGATCTGAACAAGGCAAGTCCAAAGGACGACTTTCCTTTACCACACATTGACATGCTGGTGGACAGTACATCAAAGTTCAAAGTTTTCTCCTTCATGGATGGATTCCCAGGCTATAATCAGATTAAAATGGCGCCGAAAGACATGGAGAAAACTTCGTTCATCACCCCATGGGGCACCTTTTGTTACAAGGTAATGCCATTCGGTTTGAAGAACGCCGGGGCAACCTATCAAAGGGCCATGACTACTCTGTTTCATGACATGATACACAAAGAAATCGAAGTGTATGTCGATGATATGATTGCAAAATAAAAAACAGAGAATGAGCACGTTGAACATTTGTCAAAATTGTTCGAACGTCTAAGAAAATTCAAGCTCCGCTTGAATCCTAACAAGTGCACCTTCGGTGTCCGTTTAGGGAAACTACTAGGGTTCATCGTCAGCCAGAAAGGAATTGAGGTTGATCCTGACAAGGTCAAGGCCATTCAAGAAATGCCTTCTCAGAAAATTGAGAAACAAGTCAGAGGATTCCTGGGACGTTTGAACTACATCTCCAGATTCATATTCCTTATGACCGCGACCTGTGCGCCGATTTTCAAGTTACTCAAAAAGAACCAGGATTGTGTTTGGTCAAATGGCATCTCTCCAGTAAAATTTGGCGAGAAGTTTGAGGAAAGCCGCTACAAATAGCGTCCCTTGTTAATAAAGTTTATTGACAAAAGAAACTGAGACCAGTTCCTTGGTAGGAAACCAGGATCGAGGGGAAGTTTACATTAGAAACTGAGACCAGTTCCTTGGTAGGAAACCAGGATTGAGGGGAAGTTTATTTCAGAAACTAAGACCAGTTCCTTGGCTGAAGACCAGGATCGAGGGGAAGTTTACCTTTTCTAAGCATCATTGCTTAGCAAAAGAAGATGAAGGCGCAAGCTGCCATTCATAGCCATCAAAATTTCGGATATTCCGATATTTAATCCTCTTGCACCCAGAATGCCCGAATACCTTCGTCATTCACACCTTCGTGTCCAAGAAGATTAAATAGGGGCATCTGTCATACCCCAAATTTTGACCACTAAGATTTCCCATCATTGTGCAAATCATCACCACAATATGGAGGAACCATCATACTTCATCAGTCTCCCCAAAGATGGGTGAGCATCCACTGCAATCAAAATTAGGGTTTCAAGCCCTCTCAGAGCCTTAGACAAAGGATAAATCAACTAATGACATGATCTTCAACTTGTCTAACCTCTCAAGCATCCACAATGGATCAAAAGGACTCCCACTTCAAGGATTAAGCACAAGGTTGCTCCCTTCTAGGTGGATCAAGTCTCAAGATCAACAGTGTCACCAAATTAGGGTTTTGGTCGACCAGGGCCTCCAGATGGAAATTTTCCTCTGGGCATAAGCCATTGATCCAAAACATAACCTAATATACTTCATGGAACCTCATAAACTCAATCATCAAGTCAATTTTGCCTCAGGGGATGCATCCATCAAAAATCAGGAATTAGGGTTTCTTGACCTAATTCACCCCTAAGTTGACTTTTGGGACAAATCATGAGCCAATAACTCAAGACATGATTTGAGGGTCTCTAATGAACTATATTGATCCATTTGGAACAATGGATTAATCCAAGAAGCTTGAGCAACAAGTCTCAATTTCATCTGCACCACAATTAGGGTTTCGCGAGGAAAGTCAACTGTAACTTTGACTTTTGACCTGGACATGCTCCCAAACCCTAATACATGATTCCATATACCCTATGACACCCATGGAACATGTCCATCAAGTTTGATTTAGGTCAAGGACATGATTTCATGAAGAATTGCATAGTTTGGAATTCATCTGATAAAAAGTCAACTGTGCACAAAAGTCAACTTTGACTTTTTGAGATTTTTCACCAAAATGGATTTTTAACCCTAAAATGATGTTAATGTATGATTTGAATCATCATTCAACAAGAAAAATCAAGAAAAGTTGGATAACTTGTAAAAGGGGTAACCATAAAAACTTAGAAAATTTTCTAAGTTATGGAAAAAGTGACACTAATGTGCCAACTTTGGAGGACCATAACTCCTAAACCACAAGGCCATTGTGCCCCATTCAAAGCTTGATGTGTAGATATCATTGCCCTCTACAAAAGCTTCATACTGACCTATGTCCAAATTCCTCATGGATTTTGAGTTATGGAGTGATCAAAATCAAGAACGCTCTGATTTCCCTGTTTCAGTAAACGGGAATACGTAGGCATAAGATTGAAAGAAAAATCTTAGCGAGCACACTAAACAAAACCCCATATATCCTAATCTAAAGCAATATCCTAACAAAAAGAAAGAAATCAGTATTGGTGAAAATACAAATAACCAGTACAAAGGCCCCCCCACATTGATAGCATTCGTAACCTAACATACCGCTGTTTAAACTCAATATGCAAGCAGGGTTAATTGGAGACATCTATTTCCCTTCCTTCATCAGCTCACAATAGGATAAAAAATGAATCGACCTGTAGTCACCTCCAAGGAGCGACAGTGCTTAAGAACCACGTCCAGTTTTGCTCGCTACAGCGTCTATCCAATACTTTCTAGGACATTGTGATTTCCTTTTATCTAGTGTTTTCTTGGGTATCTCCTTGTTCATTTCCGTTCAATGCTTTCTTGGATGTTATGATTTCTTTACTTCCAATGCCTTCTTGGATTTCTCTTTTTATCTCATTTGCGTCTGATGCATTCTCAGATATTGTGAGTCGTACCTTTCATTCAAAGCTATTATTGGATGACTGGTTTCTTTGATTCAATGCCATTCTTGAATATAGCCTTTTCACTTTGTCTAAAGCCATTATTAGATATCGTGATTATACCTCTCATTCAAAGCCATTATTGGATGACTGGTTTCTGTGTCCAATGCTTTCTTGGATCTCTACTTTGTTCATAATCATCTAAAGCCATTATTAGATATTGTGAGTTTACCTTTCATTCAAAGCCATTATTGGATGTTTGGTTTCTTTGCCATCTGATGCTTTTCCGGATGGGTCCCTCTTTCTGATGTTCTTCCAGATCGAGTCTTTTGTTCACAGTCATCTAAAGCCATTATTAGATATTGTGATTATACCTTTCATTCAAAGCCATTATTGGATGACTGGTTTCTTTGCATTCAATGCCATTCTTGAATGTAGTCTTTGTTCACATTCATCTAAAGCCATTATTAGATACTGTGATTATACCTTTCATTCAAAGCCATTATTGGATGACTGGTTTTTTTGTTCACATTCATCTAAAGCCATTATTAGATTTTGTGGTTATACCTTTCATTCAAAGCCATTATTGGATGACTGGTTTCTTTGTGTCACATTCATCTAAAGCCATTATTAGATATTGTGATTGTACCTTCATTCAAAGCCATTATTGGATGTCTGGTTTCTTTACCTTGTTCACTTTCATCTGAAGCCATTAACAGATATTGTGAGTGTACCTTTCGTTCAAAGCCATTATTGGATGACCGGTTTCTTTGTGTCCGATGCCTTCTAGGATTACATTATTTTGTCTCATTCTCATTTGGTGCTTTTTCTTCATCCAATGCCATTCTTGGATAATGTTTTCCAGATACTTTGTTTTGTTTCAATTCGTTTCTAACACAACTGTAACACCTCTTCCCCCTGTGGCACCATCCCCCACAGGATTCTCCTTGTCTTTGCATTCTTCATATCATATCATAACATATGCATTTGTGGCATCTTAGGGCCAAAAATTGTTCATGTTTATATTTAAGTCTCTCCTATCTCGTCGAGACGAAGATTTCAATCTCCATATCTCCGGATAGAAGAAACTTAAATAGGGGCATCTGTCATACCCTAATTTTTTACCATAAGATTCCACCATCTCGGTGCATCGTCTTACATAGAATCTGTAGGTCATAAGGTCTTGTGTGTGCGTTTATTATCACTAACCAATTTGTGCAGGTACATTGATTTCAAGCGTACTGGTTCTCGCAGTTAAGATATTCTGGGCATGACCAATGGTTTCTAATTTCAGTGGTCTCTAGTTTTTTACTGGCATCGAGCTTCAGTTCCAGGGTTCTCTCTTCATTCTTAGGCCACCTGTGGATCAATTCTTTGAGGATATCGTGGTTGGGTATTATGGCCATATTAAAGTCAAGATTGGTTTTTGGTTTCTTATGAATCAAATTAGTGTTGCAAATTGTTCCTGAGTACATGGTATATTGGTCTCAAACTTGAGTTGTTATTGGATTTTGAATGCATTGTGGTTTTGAAATTAATATTACCTCAGATTTAGTTGCAATGTGATGTCTCAAGAGGTTTTGGGCTTATTACTCTTTAAAGAAGTTGGACATTCTTAAAAGCTCCCCATGATTCAAAGTTCAAGTTCATCATTAGAGATTGAATTTTGGATTTTTTTTCTTACGATGGTTTGAAGTTGCAAGTTCTTAAAGTGAAATTCAAGATTCAATGCCTTTACAAAGTTCATTACACAATAAGCTCAAATTAATTTCTTTACAAAAATTCAAAAAAAAGTTCAATTTCCAAAACATGTGCCAAATTCAAGAAGCTTCAAACTTCCAATATAAGATTTCATGCCCTTTTCATGCCACTTTGTCTAACGTATCACTGATGATATTGTCGAACACATGGTGCGAAGCTCAACTTGCAATTTTGCGAAGTTTCTTAGCGGTGTGCCTAATCTTGAGAGACTTATTGGTCTAATTGACTTCACAAAGTATTTGAGCATAGGAAACTACTTGGGGCATCCTGCTACAACATACAACAATTTGGAAACTATTGAAATGTATCAAGGCCAAACAAATTAAAGTTTTAAAAGGGGAAATTTTTTTTGGTATGCATCCACTGCCTCAATGCATTTCCTTTTATATTATTGGGATCCTTCCTCCAGCTTTTCTATCATAAACGGAGGAAACTGGTTTCAGCTACAGCACGCTGGCCCTCATCATTCTCATTATCCTGTACACATAGGATCGCAAGGAATTAAATTAGTATCAAATTGAATCGTAATGAGAATCACAATGGAAAAGGGAAAGAATCGAACACCATCAAACTTGTTAAACTGAAAAAGGAAAAGAGTAAAGAAGCATTTCTACGCACGTTCCAAGTAGTAATATCGAGCAGGAATGGAATGTTTGAATCATGTTTCAACAGCAGTAAAATCAACATCATCAATAATATCAAGCATGATCAGACAAAATCAAACCAAAGGGGAAGTTACTCGAGACAAAATCGGAAAAATGGGAAAGTTCATCAAGTTGGCATTCACACAATTGATTGTGAACTTAAATGTCACAAGGCATATAAATTGGGACACATAGAACACGATTCAGCGGGGGGGGGGGGGACACGAACATTTTCCAGAAATCTCACACAAACAATAACACAAAAATTTAGAAGTTCATAAACTCACACGCATAGTTTTAAGAATTATATTCACAACACAGGGGGGATATCACAAGAAAGAAAACTCAGGCGAGAAACAAGTGGAATCACACGCATTCATTGAAACACAACAGTCACACCAAGCATTCACAGAGGAACCTAAAGCAGCAATTCAAAAACACCCACACGGCTTCGCGAAGTGAGAACAAATTGCAGCGATCACATACGCACACAAAGAGGAATAAACGTACCTGTATCTAGCTCGTGTCGGTATCGCCGTCGAAGTCGCGTCGGACGAACTCCGACAGGTAACTCTGTTTAACTCCGCCCTTATTTTTTGCATATGCGGTAATCGATTGCTGTTTGTTATCGATAGATTGTTTGATATCCCTTTCCACTGTGTTGTTTTTGCCACCGGCAATGAGTTGAATGAAACCGTGATAGTGGTTCCACACGAGAACCTACGAATGGAGAGAGATGAATAGTGAGAGAGGAAGTAGCGAGAATTTACAGTGAGAGTTTGAGAGATGACAGAGAAAGGGTGTACGCGCAGAGGTGGTGATGACGCAAGGACAGTGTAAATACCGAGAGGAATTGTGAGTTGCCATGAGGTTGAGAGTGATGCGAATCGCGTTTGAAGAAGCAAGACGGAAAACTGTTCGTCTGAGATTTTGCCTTACAGCACTACCATTCTCTGATTTAGGTTTTGGCATTTTGTTTGTTGGGGTTTGAGCTTATAGCCTATTTAATCTCTATTTACACCCTCAAACACCATCGATTCATCCTAATTATCTTCATGTCATACTTTGTTTTTCTTTAACCTTTAATTTAATCTTATTTCTATTTCCTTGTTTTTTTAATTTTGTTTTGTTAATTGATATTTCGTTTTATCGTAGAATTATTTTTGGGAGTATATTTCCCTATTTACATATATATAGTTTTGCTTTTCTTTGATTTAATATTTTCAAGTTTGATTTATGTTTAGAATTTATCGTTTAGAATCACTTAGGTCCCCCTTTAATCAATTCCAAAGGAAAGTTTCCTATCCCGTTGACTTACACGTCATACTTACCTTTACAACCTTCACCTAATCCTAGCCTTAGGATCGGAGTCACCGCACTTCATACATGTGTTCTACCATGGACACTTTCTACCATTTTCAACTTAATTTTAACTTTAGAGTCACCGCAGTCTACGTAATGTCTTGCCATAGACGCTACCTCCCCCTAGAACCTTGACCACAGTCAAGAGTTCCTCACCTTCATTGAGGGGAACTACGAATACTCTGATTCCACTCCCGTCAGGATACGTAGGCACAAGATGCGATATCTTGGCGAGTATACTTAAATATTAACCCCTAGGTCTTTCCCTTAGCACATACCCTTAGCAAATAAGCAATAGATAACATAAATAATAACAAGAGGTTCCTGTAGAGTACTACAGACATTTAGGATGCTAATACCTTCCCTAGGCATAACCAACCCCCAAACCTTAGATCTCTTAGGTTTTTTTCGTTCTTGAACCTTTCCTTTGATAAATCAAAGACCGGTGGTGAATTAAGAATTATGATTCAAGTTAACTAATAGCTTGACATCCGAATCTCACCGCGACACTACGTATCATACATTCGAAAGAATGCAGAATTATAGCTTTCGTAGTTCGGGGAACTAAGACGAAAAAAGAAAGAAAATAGAAAGGTGGTGTCAAAACCAAGAGCGAAAGAAAGATGGAAACTTCGTTGGGGATTCCAAAGAAATGGTGTCAAAACCAAGAAAGGAGTGCAAAGGAAAAAATAGAGATTGTGTTGAGGATAACGTGCAAGAATGGTGTCGAAACCAAGAAGATAAAGGAGCAAAAACAATAGAAAAGACTCCACTGGGGAGGTAAGAGACAAAGAATTGTTCTGGGGATCGGAGGGTAGTGACACTACTGGGGATCAAAGAAGGAATGGTGTAGAAACCAAAAGAAAAAGGGTTCGGTATGTTAACTGACTGGCAGTGGTTAACCAAAGAGAAAGAGATTAAGACTCTGGTGGTATATTACTGATAAACAGTGATTGACCTAGAAAAGCAAAGGTTGCAACTCTGGGGGAGAGAAAGGTTTTAATAGATAAACTGTGATCAACCAAAGGAACGGGTGTAGAACCAAGCAAAGGTTGTGACCCAAAGGAAGGGTGTGGAACCAAGCAAAGGTTGTGACCCACTGGGGATGTTGGTACTGACCGAACAAATGGTACTTGACCAATGAAAAAGGGTAAGGAACCAAAAGAGGTTACTAAACGCTGAGGATTCGGTGTTAACAGAAGAACTTTGATTGACCAAAAAGAAAACGGGTCATTAACCAAGTAAAGGTGATTAACTCGGAAAGGGTTTAGTGTTTTAACAGACAAACTGTGATTAACTGAAAAGAATTGGGTGATTAACCAAGAGAAGGTGATTAACCCAAGAGGAAACTCAGTATATTAAAAGATAAACTATGGTTAACTGAGAAGAAAAGAAAATTGGTGTTTTAACTGACAGGCAGTGATTAACCAATCAAAGGGAGAAGAACTAAGAGAAGGTTGAGAACTCCTGGGGATTCAGTTTTAACAGAAAGACTGTGATTAACCGAAGAAAAGGGGTTGAGACTCTTCAGGGGAATCGAAAAAAGCAATGATTGACCACAAGAAAAGAACAAATGAGGCAAGAGATGGGTGCTAACCCAAGACAATGATCTTTAACCAAGAGGATGGTGATTGATCAAAAGAGAGATTGAAAGAGCAAGAGTGATCAAGGATCGACTCGACTGGGGAAGGAGATACACTACCGCCAGGGGATAGAGGTGACTAAGCTAGGCACATGGTCATTCGTCCCCTACCTGAAGTGGTCAGAATGAGAGTAGGAATTCTCCATTCTCATTCCTTCTCTAACACACAGGGTGTAGTGCAGAAGTTGAAACGGACAGCATAACAGCTCCAAGTTGCACAGTGCTCCCCTGTCGTGCGAAACTCCGACTCAGCAGGGGATAAAGACAACCAAGCTCTAAAGAATCCTAGAGAGAGAAGCGAAGAGGGGAGATCAAATAATCGAAACAAAGTTTCAATTAATTATTCCAAGGGATGAATATGCTAACAATTTTTCAAATGAATGAAAAATCATTAAAGCAAAGGGTGCATTATTGATTGTACAAGATTAAGCTTATCCTTTGAAGAATAAACTTAACTCAAACATGAATGAAAGTGCATAACAGTACCAAATGTCATTTAGTATGCATCACAAATCATGTCATGTGATCAAAGAAAGTGCAAAATATGACCATGTTCATACAATGCTAAAATGTGCACAATTATGAAATCGAAAGATCGAGCATCAGAAAATTCACAATCATGCTTTAAACTGAAGTGAAACAGCACCTAAAACATCCATAAAAATCAATTATATCAATCCATGGAAGTTAGAAAGAGAGAGCATGGCAAACAAGCTTGAAAAACACCAAAAATGGTACTCTGTTACAGTGGTAATCGGTTACTCTAAAGTGAGTAACCGATTACTTGCTTGAAGAAAGGCAAATCTGGTGAAATTTGTGCAGAGTAATCGGTTATCCTATATTGAGTAACTGGTTACCCAGTTGATAAAAGCAGCGCTGGTGCAAGATTTGTGAAGAGTACCCGGTTATCCTATATTACGTAACCAGTTACCACTATAACAGTGGCAAAAATAGCTTTTGGAAAAGAACTTAAAGCATCCAAATCACTTGTTCAAATTACAGCATGTTAGTGTAACACCTCAAAATTTGCCCTCTTGTTTCTAACTCTAACCGGCTTATGTTTCATTTCATTTGCATCGTCATTTCTGCATTTGCATGTTTCTTTTGTGCATGGGATCAAGGTATTTTCCAGCAGCTCACAGCGTTATCAGTTCCAGAACTACTTTCAGCAGCATTCAGAGCCAAGCAGATAATTTTCAAGGTCTTTTTGAGCTTTTATTTTGCTCATTAGACGTTTTGACAATCAGAAGCTTCAACAGCCATTTTCTAATCAAGCAACCCGACATCAGACATTATTAATCCAATAAGGTATTATGGGCTGTCAGCGAGAATTTGTGTTTCATTCCAGGTGTTATTCAATAGCAACATCGAGTCTATAGTTTCAGAGGCTTAACGGGTTCAAAACAACTGCCAGAAGTCACTTTTCCAAGTTTCCCTCCAAAAGGCGCCAAAGTTCAAGATTTGAACTGAGTAACTGGTTACTCACCATGCGTTAACCAGTTTCTCCTTTGTTTTTCTGCGCAGCATTATCAGATTTGAACTAAGTAACCGGTTACTCACCGTTTGTTAACCGGTTACTCTGAGCACATTTTGAAAAAAATTAAGTTTGCATCATTAGTGATCATGTGCTTGGCTTGTGCATGTGTGGGAAGGATCTAGAATTGATTCAATTTCATTATTTTCCACCCAAAATTCAAATTCCCTCCATCACTTTCCACTCTAATTCCCCACTCTTCTTTCCAAATTCCATTCCTAATCCTCATTCCACTCACAAAACCTCACTCCAAACCCAAACTTAATTCCTAACCTAGCTTCTATTTAAATCAATTCATTCTAAACCTCTCACAACTTTGATCCATTTTCTGAATTTTCTACACATCTCACTCCATTTTCTCTCATCCCAAACCCTCACTCAAAGTTCCATCATCAAAGTTCAACAAATTTTTCATTGAAATTTGTTGATCTTGGAACTAAACCTTCATCCATTCACAAATTCTTGAAGGAATTCTGATTTTTGCTACTGTTTTGCTTCTGGATCTAAGTTCTTGGAAGTGATTTTTGGAGAAGCTAGAAGCAAGTTCATCACATTGCATTTATTTTTCACTTTTGGTAAAGATAGCATTGGATCTTTGGTTTTCATGCTTACATTCATCAATTGCAGCTTAATAACACTCACCAAAGCAATTCTCAGCTTTGTAGGTGCTGGAGCGCTGTTGTAGCCGCTGTTTGTTTCTCTTCTCTTTCACTCCTTCTCTTCCCTTGAATTTCAAGACTTGCTTAAGTCTTGGATTTGCTCCCTTAGGGTTCCTAGTCCAACTTAATATTTGATTAAGCTTGGAGTAGGATAGACATTAGGATTCAAACCATGCATGCTAACTTAGGTAGATGTTTTCCCCTCTTACCTCAACCTTAGGGCCATCTTTGCATCACGACATTAGGATAGAATTCCCCTTAGTATTTTCTTTTCCTTGAGTCTTCTCTTCTAACTCATAACAATTCTAACCCACTTAATAAAATTAACGTGTATTGCGCATGAGCCTTGCATGTTGGAAGTGAGGAATGAGGGGTTTCCTCTCATTTTTCTAGAGTGTTTTGTGGATGTTCCATCTTGGAACGATTTGCTAAGCATTCGTTCCTATGTCATAGACTTCGGTTCAATGCAAGTTACGGACTAACTTCAATCCACTTCTATCTAAAAAACATAAAACAAATTCAAATCTTTTCATCCTTCGGGGTTGTTATGTTTCAACTCATTTTCAGAAAAGGGCACGTTATTTTCCGTTTCGTCGCAAACAGGCATCGACCCTAACTGCCGGACGCGAACTTAACGTTGCTCATAAAAAACACCGACCTTGTTAGGTCGAACTACGACTGCTCTGATTTCCTCCTTCTGGTTAGATTGAGGATACGTAGGCACAAGACGGCGATGTCTTGGAGAGCAACTTCCCCCCATTAGTTCGTGTCTGAACTACGTTGACTCTGACTTTCCCATTGCACGAGGGAATACGTAGGCATAGGACGCCGATGTCCTATCGAGTCACTTCTTTTTCTTTTCTTCTTCGCTTTTCTCCGTTCCCGTTCCTTCTCCTTTTTCTTTTCTTTTCTTCTTTGATCGAGACAACAAGCGTGGATCCCATCGAGTACGATGGACGCGTGGGGCGCTAATACCTTCCCCTCACGTAACCGACTCCCTTACCCATTTCTCTTGGTCACGAGACAATGCTTTTCCTTTCCCTCAGGTTTACGCAGTGTTTCCTTTCCCTCTCTTGGGATAAATACACATTGCTGGCGACTCTGTTTCCGCGCCACTTTCGTGTTTGTACCTGGATGAAAATCCCGGGAGCGACAGCTGGCGACTCTGCTGGGGATCGAACACAAAATCTTTGGTTGACCTCTTGCTGGTCCATCCCCTACGCAAGTCAATCCTAGCGTTTGGTTGTTTATTTTTATTGGGTGTTTATTGTTGTGCTTTATTTGCTGTATTACTGTTTTACTGTATTTACCGCATTTATGGCATTGCATTTCATTATTATGTTGGATTGTGCTGTGCTGTACTAGTTTCTCTGTTTGGCGGGTTGGGATTCTTTGAGAGATAAGCCCAATACACAGGCTTGAGTATACACTTAGGACTAGAGTGGAAAGTAGTGGGACCTGCGCGCCGTCATGGTACGTTTGGTGTTCACGAAATTCACATCCAGACGAGGCTATCTTGGGAGATATTCTGACGTGCGTGTCTTGCATATTTCAGGGTGTTGATCTAGAGAGCTGCCGACTCTGGCGACCGTTTCCCCGAGGACTTAGTTGAGGCACTCCTCCCAAGAGTTAGTAATGGCTGACCAGAAATGGCAAACCCATTATACTTCTTGATCCGAGCACCTGAAGCTGGGAACTTACATAGGATGACCTTATTTTTGGGGGAATCAGTGGACGACCTCTTTTTTAGGCGATAGTATTATACCCCGAGGGATGAATGTACTATTGCTTCTCAAATCGAGAATCCGACGCTGAGGATCCTCAGTTTTCTAGAACCCACGTGTGAGGGGGGATGGGTGTTTGCAGGTAACCTTGAACCTTAACATACCTGGTTTTCTGGTTTTCCTATCAGTGTGGATTTATTAGCCTGGTATTCTGGTTATTCGAATATTCTGGTATTCCAGTGTTCTTTTCAGAGCAGACCTATGAACTTATTCAGTCGGTTCAGCGCAACAGATGTTCAGAGCAGTTTGATACCTTGATCTCATGTGTGCATCTGCATCGTCATTTTGCATTCTGACATACATGTTCTCATATTTCCAAGGATCTTAACTTTGAGATTAGTTGTTGAGCATTTCCGTCTATTTCTTGTGGTTCTTTTGTCAAAAACTTGAATCAAAGCAGAATGATTCCTTGGAAATATTCGAACATGGCATTTGCATTGCATTTCCATACTCATTTGCATAACAGGTGCTCGAGGCTGGTTATTCTCGTCCTGATCTGGTTCTCTCCAAATTTCAGTACTCGACTGCTCAAGCTAGTCAGAAGTCAATCATGGAGCAAATTCAAGAGGAATTGAGGGAAGTGCGAAGCCAGATGGGACAGTTTATGGGGAGCATGCAAGCATTGATTCAAGACAAGAGAATGCTGAAGGAAGAGGTCAATGAATTGAAGAGACAGATGAGCCTGGTTATGGAGGTCGTGAGAGGTGTGCTAAACAAAGATAGTACTCCCATGCCTGAAGTTACGACTGGAACTATCCTCCTCCCTTAGTTAAGGGGTCCCTCCCAAAGAATGAGTAGATTGCCACTGTGACCATCCCGACTGTATCTCCACAACAGAGAAATGCTCCCCGTCGGTGCCAGGATAGACCAAAGATGAACCGGCACTTCAAGACTCCACCAGTGTCGTATTCTCATCTATTACAGCATCTTCATCAGTTGCAATTGGTGCAGAAAAGGACTCTGGCTCCTCTTACTGGTATTCCCCCACCAGGTTATGATGCAAGAGCCCACTGTGGTTTTCACTCTGGTGCGCCGGGGCATAATGTGGAAAATTGTAGGGCTTTGAAGCATAATGTCCAGGATCTGATTTTCGAAGGTGATTGAATTCACACCGAGCGGCGTAAGCATACAAGGTGGTCCTACTCTAGCTATTGAAAAAGAAGTGGATATCCCGATTGCCTCTCCCAAAGCTACATCAAGTAAGGGGAATTTCTTGCAGTCCTTGGTCTTAGAATCCCCACATCAGCAACTGCTGCCTACTCCTCGATTAAGTCTGAGGGGAAAAGCGCCTGAGGGAGAGGAAGGCACCAATCAACATCGGTAGCATAAGTATCAGCGTCAGAATCAGCATCGGCCTTGAAACAACCTGGAAAGAAGAAATGCTCCTCTTCATCCGGTTCCTATGTCGTACGGGCAACTTCTTCCGCATCTGGTTCGAAAATTATTGGTAGAGCCCAAGATTCTCAAGCCATTTCCAAAGCCATACCCTCTTGGGTACGACCCCAATATACAATGCGGATATCATGGAGGATCCATGGGGCACTCAACTGAGGATTGCAAAGCATTCCAAGCCAAAGTACAACAGTTGATTGATAAGGGGTACATATACTTTCCAGAGGGAAATTTGGTGGTGCATGTCAACCTCTCATCTGGCAGAGCTTGAAGACTTCAAAGGACATCATCAGATGAAACCAGTCCAGACGGAGTCAAGTCTCCTTAACAATGACAATCTTCGGATTCTTTACTGCATTTTCATATGTAGCTTTCTTTTGTTTGTTTAAACATTGTCTGCATGTAAAAACTTGTTTGTGTTTTGAATGTAGATTTTAATGTAATGAATGTGTTGTTCTTGAAGTAGTTTACTTTTATACACTCATATCATGTTTATATGCATTGCAATACCAACTTTCTTGTCTAGAACTCTTGAGGGAGGATGATGAGGTAAAAACGCAAAATCTTTGGTTGTGTGCTTTTGGATAAAACCCTGTTAAGGATGTACAGGCATTGTTTCCAATCCCTAAACACTAGAGATATAAGGGAGATAGACTCTCGTCAACCCCTTTGAGCCTGGAAGTAGGAGTTTCTTTCGTACGAAAAAACCCTCACACTTAACCCAGGGGCAAGGTAGGTGTCAGTTAATTTGACCAAGTGTTCAAATCTCGAAAGAAGTGTGCATCTGAGGATCCATTACCTTTTATTCCACCGTCAAGAGGTCAAGAGATGTGAAAGCACACTGTTTATCCATCAACGATCAAGGAGTGAGGCAGTCACAACCTTTCAAAACAAGTCAGACAACTAGTGTCACACGATTTGTTCAAAACAAAAAAGAAAAATAAAGGAAAAAGCCCGCTAAGTCGAAACTTGAAAATAAGCAACTTAGGCAAAATTTAGGGCATCCCGCTAGATTTCAAAATTGAAAAACTCAAAAAGAATCAGTCCAGGCAAAATTAGGGATCAAAAAGCAAAAGAATGAAAAGCGAAAAGCGAAAAGGATTACAAAAGAAAAATCCTCAAACAAGAACAAATTCGTGTGATTACAGACACAAAAGACAAAAAGGGGTGACTATTGCTCTAAAACCTCATTAGGTGTCAAACCATCAGTTGCATGGGTTCCTTAAAGATCACAAAATCTTTTTGGGAGATGAGCGCTTGTGTCAGATTAGCTGAACGTAGGTATGGAGAACATCACGAAGAGTGGGTGGGCACCAATAAACTTTGAGCCTTAAATCCTTTTTTCTCAAAACCGTGAACCAGGCCACATTACAACCCTTAAAAGTCCTAATTGAAGCAGGGTTTATTCCGAATGCGTACTTCAGCGAGATAGCGTTCCTGACTCCCATGAAGTGTGATAATAGGATTTTTGTTGGTATTGCATGTGCGTATTGTTTTCCATTCAAAAATCAATGTCGCATCCCAGCTAGTGATTCGTTCACGAGGCTTAGCGACGCATTTTCAATAAAACTTCAAGGTTAACACGAGTGTTGCATTAGAATTGTCATTCTCATAATAAACATTTTCTGCTTGCATGTGTTTGACATCAAAGAAGCTTACACAGAGAACGTCAATCGAGAAGCTCAATCACGCCAAGTTGAGATGGTGAAAACTCCGAAGGACAGTCATGTCAAGGGGTATGTGGCCAAGAGGCTGTGCGTAGCCCAGACGTGCCCGATAAATGGTGATAAGAAGCAGCCAAACTGGGGCATTTATGTCGAGATTCAATAAATCTCTCCAAGCACTTAATATGGGGCAATCCGGTCGATTTGACAAATCTCTGTAAGATCAGTCAGGGGAAAAGTTTCTTTAAGACTTGGGGCAGGTCATCTCTAGAGCTTGAGAGGTTGTCCACTCTAGAAGATGGTTAATTGAAAGTACCTCTGCAAGGTTCAAAATATTGGGGCAGAGTATTTTCAAGTTATTACAAATCCTTTCGACGTAATTTATTTCATGGATTATGAAGTCCGGGGCAGTTGCGTCGAGATCTGACAAATTGCTTCAAGAGTTTGAAGACCTTGGGGCAGTGTGAATGCCCGGTCTTCTATAAAATCCTCTTGAGATGATTTCTTCCTTTAGACCTAATGGTCTGGGGCAAATGGAGAGTTCAAAGGGCCGCGTATGACCATAGAGACAGGTCAGGCTGGGTAACAAGTTTGTTTTTCCCCAGTAGCGTTACTCTCCCCAGCACTAAAAGTTCATCATCCTCAGCAGAACTTATTCTCCCCAGCAAGCATTTTAAAGTGGGTTACTCCGAGGTAAATGTGGTTGTATCTCCAACAGGAGGTGTGTTGGATATCTTTGAAAAGACTTTATTTTCCACACAGAGCCTGGTAATCACTTTCCTTAGGAGGTCAGGAAGTGTAGTTCCGTCAACAACGGCATGCTCTAATCCCCAGCAGGGTAAATTCTCCCCTCCAACAGCAGGTTAAGCTCAATGATATCCCTCGGTAGGTTTCATTGACTATTCTCCCTAGTAGAGCTACTCTCCTCAACAGTGAAATTCATCCTCCTCAGCAGGTAGTTGATCTCCCCAGTCAGGGTACAGAGGATTATTTCCCCATCTAGAGTTGTGGTTGATTTATTACTCTCAACAAGTAGCCAGAAGTTGATACTTCTGCATCCCCAGTAGGAGATTGATGGAATACCTTCTTTGGACAAATATATTATTTCCCCACAGAGTCTTGGCACCCATTTTCCTCTGCTAGTCAGGAAATGTTTTCTCACCAGCAACGGTATGGTCTGGTCCCCAACAGATGAGTAAGCGTGGTGTTATCCTCTAGCAGAGTTGATGTCGTCAATCACCAAGCAAGTTTGCTAATAGTGGCTAATATGCCCCAGCAGGGTGAAGGTACAGATGTCTCCCAACAGCAGGTTAAGTTCAGTAATATCCCCAAGCAGGTTCGGTCTTATGGATTTGTCCCCCAAACAGAGTTTGGCGGTGATCTTCGCAGTGGTTTGTTCAACAGCGGTTGACATCCCCATCAAGTTTTAGTCAAATTGTTATTGGCATCTTTCAGACCCGTGTTTTGAGTTCTGTCTTAGGTAGAAGCCATGGGTAATCTCCAGCGGAGAGAAATTTCTTTGGTTCCATCTTCAATATTCATATTCGTCCATCTCCAACAGAGTGGAATTTCTCTCGGAGTCTTTATCTCCTGCAAAGTTGGTGATCAGGAAGTCGTTTAGTGAAATCTTCCTTAGCAGGGTCTTTCCATTCAGAGGATAATTTAGTTTGTCATCCCCGGTGGAGTTGCCTTCGTCTTCGGCATTTATTTTGCTGGAGCACCTCTTTTGCATTGCATACGCATTCCAGCATGGAATCCTCCTAAACGCGTAGCATTTCCATTTCGTATGGAGCATTACGCCATCAAAAAATTCAAACATATGCATTCGAAGAATAAGCCAAGTTTGATATTTGTTACCAGTTTCTGTCCCCTGCAGAAAGAGATGTGGTTCAGGAGACGTTGTTTGACATTACACTGCAACCGGTGGATTCGTCCTTCTTACTGTTGTTCCTCCCTACTCCCCTATAGAGTGGTATGTGTAGATTTCTCTTCCCCCAACGGAGTCATCTCCTTTTCAGGTTGTAAGTCCGTTGATTCTACTTCCTGTGCATTTTCGGATCTGTTTTCCCAACTTTTGGTAGGTCTCCTTTGTTGTTAGTACGCCTTAAGTTGGCGTCCTCGATATCCTAACTCTTGGTTAGTATCCGTTTTCCCAACTTTTGGTTGGTCTTCTTTGTTGTGAGTACGCCTTTGGTCGGCGTCCTCGTTATCCTAACTCTTGGTTAGTATCTGTTTTCTCAACTTTTGGTTGGTCTCCTTTGTTGTGAGTACGCCTTTGGTCGGCGTCCTCGTTATCTTAACTCTTGGTTAGTATCCGTTTTCCCAACTTTTGGTTGGTCTCCTTTGTTGTGAGTACGCCTTTGGTCGGCGTCTTCGTTATCCTAACTCTTGGTTAGTATCCGTTTTACAAACTTTTGGTTGGTCTCCTTTGTTGTGAGTACGCCTTTGGTCGGCGTCCTCGTTATCCTAACTTTTGGTTAGTATCAGTTTTCCCAACTTTTGGTTGGTCTCCTGTGTGGTGAGTTCGCCTTTGGTCGGCGCCCTCGTTATCCTAACTTTTGGTTAGTATCTGTTATCCCAACTTTTGGTTGGTCTCCTTTGTTGTGATTACGGCTTTGGTCGGCGTCCTCGTTATCCTAACTTTTGGTTAGTATCTGTTATCCCAACTTTTGGTTGGTCTCCATTGTTGTGAGTACGCCTTTGGTCGGCGTCCTCGTTATCCTAACTTTTGGTTAGTATCTTTTATCCCAACTTTTGGCTGGTATCCTTTGCTGAGTATGCCTTTGGTCGGCGTCCTCGCTATCCTAACTTTTGGTTAGTATGTTTCTTCATGCCAACTTTTGGTTGGTCTCCTTGGTTGTGAGTACATCTTTGGTCTGCGCCCTCGTTACCGTAACTTTTGGTTAATATGTCCTTTCCCAACTTTTGGTTGGTCTCTTTTGTAGTGAGTACGCCTTTGGTCGGCGTCCTCGTTATCCTAACTTTTGGTTAGTATCCGTTTTCCCAACTCTTGGTTGGTTTCCTTTGCTGAGTTCGCCTTTGGTCGGCGTTCTCGTTTATCCTAACTTTTGGTTAGTATCTTATATCCCAACTTTTGGTTGGTATCCTTTGTTGAGTACTCCTTTGGTTGGCGTTCTCGTTCAACCTAACTTTTGGTTAGTATCCTCTATCCCAACTATTGGTCGGTACCCTTTGTTGTCCCAACTTTTGGTTGGTATCCTTCCTTTATCCCAACTTTTGGTTGGTCTCTTTTGTTGTGAGTACGCCTTTGGTCGACGTACTCATTATCCCAACTTTTGGTTGGTATTCTTTTTGTTATCCCAACTTTTGGTTGATATCCACTGTTTCTAAGTCCACCGTCGGTTGGCAAACACTTTATTTTTGTATCTCCCCACAAGTTGTAAATTTCCAGGTTATGTTGGTATTCAAACCCCGTGTATCCCGATTGTCTGGAAGCATTTGCTCCCATACCCTCGAATCCAAGAAGTTTGAATAGGGGCAGCTGTAACACCTCAAAATTTGCCCTCTTGTTTCTAACTCTAACCGGCTTATGTTTCATTTCATTTGCATCGTCATTTCTACATTTGCATGTTTCTTTTGGGCAGGGGATCAAGGTATTTTCCAGCAGCACACAGTGTTATCAGTTCTAGTACTACTTTCAACAGCATTAAGAGTCAAGCAGATAATTTTCAAGGTCTTTTGGAGCTTTTATTTTTCTCATTAGACATTTTGACAATCTGAAGCTTCAACAGCCATTTTCTGATCAAGCAACCCGGCATCAGACATTATTAATCCAACAAGGTATTCTGGGCTGTCAGCGAGAATTTGTGTTTCATTCTAGGTGTTATTCAATAGCAACATCAAGTCTTGAGTTTCAGAGGTCACTTTTCCAGAAGTCACTTTTCCAAGTTTCCCTCCAAAAGGCGCCAAAGTTCAAGATTTGAACTGAGTAACCGGTTACCCCCCATGCGTTAACCGGTTACTCCTTTGTTTTTCTGCGCACAGTTAGCAGATTTGAACTAAGTAACCGGTTACTCACCATTTGTTAACCGGTTACTCTGAGCACATTTTGAAAAAATTTAAGTTTGCATCATTAGTGATCATGTGCTTGGCTTGTGCATGTGTGGGAAGGATCTAGAATTGATTCAATTTCATCATTTTCCACCCAAAATTCAAATTCCCTCCATCACTTTCAACTCTAATTCCCCACTCTTCTTTCTAAATTCCATTCCTAATCCCCATTCCACTCACAAAACCTCACTCCAAACCCAAACTTAATTCCTAACCTAGCTTCTATTTAAATCAATTCATTCTAAACCTCTCACAACTTTGATCCATTTTCTGAATTTTCTACACATCTTACTCCATTTTCTCTCAACTTTTCTCTCATCCCAAACCCTCACTCAAAGTTCCACCATCAAAGTTCAACAAATTTTGCATTGAAATTTGTTGATCTTGGAACTAAACCTTCATCCACTCACTAATTCTTGAAGGAATTCTGATTTTTGCTACTGTTTTGCTTCTGGATCTAAGTTCTTGGAAGTGATTTTTGGAGAAGCTAGAAGCAAGTTCATCACATTGCATTTATTTTTCACTTTTAGTTAAGATAGTATTGGATCTCTGGTTTTCTTGCTTGGATTCATCAATTGAAGCTTATCAACACTCACCAAATCAATTCTCAGCTTTGTAGGTACTGGAGCGCTATTGTAGCTGCTGTTTGTTTCTCTTCTCTTTCATTCCTTCTCTTCCCTTGAATTTCAAGACTTGTTTAAGTCTTGGATTTGCTCCCTTAGGGTTCCTAGTCCAACTTAATCTTTGATTAAGCTTGGAGTAGGATAGACATTAAGATTCAAACCATGCAACCAAACTTAGGTAGATGTTTTCCCCTCTTACCTCAACCTTAGGGCCATCTCTGCATGACAACATTAGGATAGAATTCCCCTTAGTATTTTCTTTTCCTCGAGTCTTCTCTTCTCATCTCATAACAATTCTAACACACTTAATAAAATTAACGTGTATTGCGCATGAGCCTTTCATGTGGGAAGTGAGGAATGTGGGGTTTCCTATCATTTTTCTAGAGTGTTTGGTGGACGTTCCATCTTGGAATGATTTGCTAAGCATTCGTTCCTATGTCATAGACTTCGGTGCAATACAAGTTACGGACTAACTTCAATCCACTTCTGTCTAAAAAACATAAAACAAATTCAAATCTTTTCATCCTTCGGGGTTGTTAAGTTTCAACTCATTTTCAGAAAAGGGCACGTTATTTTCTGTTTCGTCGCAAACAGGCATCGACCCTAACTGGCGGACGTGAACTTAACGTCGCTCATAAAAAACACCGACCTTGTTAGGTCAAACTACGGCTTCTCTGATTTCCTCCTTCTGGTTAGATTGAGGATACGTAGGCACAAGACGACGATGTCTTGGCGAGTAACTTCCCCCCCTTAGTTCGTGTCCGAACTACGTTGACTCTGACTTTCCCATTACACGAGGGAATACGTAGGCATAGGACGCCGATGTCCTATCGAGTCACTTCTTTTTCTTTTCTTCTTCGTTCTTCTCCGTTCCCGTTCCTTCTCCTTTCCAGTAGCAGTGGAGTTCCAGATGACGACACCCTTTGATCGAGACAACAAGCGTGGATCCCATCGAGTACGATGGACGCGTGGGGTGCTAATACCTTCCCCTTACGTAACTGACTCCCTTACCCGTTTCTCTTGGTCACGAGACCATGCTTTTCCTTTCCCTCAGGTTTACGCAGTTTTTCCTTTCCCTCTCTTGGGATAAATACACATTGTTGGTGACTCTGTTTCCGCGCCACTTTCGCATTTGTACCTGGATGAAAATCCCGGGAGCGACAATTAGGGTATGATTTTGTGCATGAAAATCAAGGTTAAAAACAACAAATAAACAGTGATGGAATCAATTAACACATCAAGATCATGGATCAAGCAATGGCATAATCAATTCACACACAAGAAAAACATCGAACTACATCGCGAATGATACGAAAATGTTCAAAACAGTAAAATGAGTGAGATCTACCAACCTACAAGACGGAGGATTGGCTTGGTAATTGTTGCAAATAATTCTTGATGAAGATAAACCAAAGAAAACTAGAGGAATTTTCACTCGTAGCCAAAATGTATCGAAACCGAGCAAATTGCGACGGAACTCCGAAATGCGAATTGGAACCATAGAATCTTGAAGCAAACACTTGAGATGAATCCAAAAGCTAATAAAACTAAGTATAATGGCAATATGATGAAGGTTAAGCTCAAGAAATAATCACTTTCAATGTGAAAAGTGATTATTCTTCAATGGTGAAGAGCTATAGTGAGGTTTGGGAAGAAAATGTAGATGAAAATGAAGAAGTTGCAGAAAAATTCAGAGAGAATGTGAGAGAATTGAGAGTGAAGTGTTGTGAAATGGTTGAGAATTGTTCAAGGGTTTGTGTGTGATCCTTGAAAATATGATTGAAGGTTTGTTTATATAGAGTTTTGGTTTGGAGTGTGAGAGGTTTGGAATTAGGCTAGGAGCTAGCTTTGGGTGGTTTGGAATTAGGCTGGGAGTTAGTTACACTTGACTCACCGAGTAAAGCGGTTAACTTGGTTAGTTAGGAAGTTAACTCGGTAGCAATCCCAATGTAAGCTTCAAATCCAAAGGTTCACAATTTATGAAAGTAAGGTGCATGGTAGTCTTGCATGGAAAGGAAATATTGTAGTAAATGCCAATGAATCACTTGAAGAGTCTAGAATGTTCCACATGCTGCTAGAACAATGTAGAATCAAAGACCAAAGAGAGTGCAGAGTTGCAGTCCTAAAAACAGCAGAAATTAGCAAGTCTGTGCAGAGTAACTGGTTATCCTATATTGAGTAACCGGTTACTCTAGGCAAAAATTGCCCAGATTGCTTAGGAACAAGTGCTGAATCCCCGGTTTCAATTTTCCACCACTTTTTTTGATAAATAGGCATATTGTCATAACTCGAAAATTTACCTCCCTCTTTTGCCTTTTACATAAGCATGTGCACTCGCATCGCTAGCATACGCACTTGCACTTTTCCTCTTTGATTTTTGTTGCAGGATATTCAGGTTTTCCAAGCCCGATTAATCACATCCTCACAAGATCATCACCTCATCAAAACATGCTCAAAACAAGGGTATATATGCCTATTTATCAAAGCAAGAGGTTGGAAATCGGAACCATGGCCACAACACCATTTTTCAGGCAAATTTGGGCATTTTTGGCTGAAGTAACAGGTTACGATATTTGCAGTAACCGGTTACTCTGTACAAAGTTGCAATTTCTGCTGCATTTTTTGGACAGCACCTTTGCACACACTTTGGTCATTGATTCTACAATGTTCTAGCAACATGTGGAATATTCTAGACATCTCTAGACATTTCAAGACTATTCAAGACATTCTAAGTGCATTTACTCAAATGCTTCACTGTAAATTAAGTGCACCATGTTCCTTGTTTTCCAAGCATGTCAACCTTTGGATGTTGGATCTCACCTTGGGATTGTTACCGAGTTGATCCTAACTAACCGAGTTAACTACCTTGACTCGGTGAGTCAAGTGTAACTAACTCCTAGCCTAGTTACAAACGCAAAGCTAAGTCCAACGCTAGCTCCAAACCTCTCACACTCCAAACCAAAAGTCTATATAAACAAAGCTTCACTCATTTCAAAAATCCTCCACAACCATTCACACAATTTCACACTTTCTTAACTCTCTATTTTCTCACATTCTCTCTGAATTTTTCTACTATTTCCTCATCTTCATCACAATTCTCTTCCAAAACCACACAAGAGCTCTTAATTCACCATTGAAGAAAAACTATTTTCACCTTGAAAGTGCTTTTTCTTGAGCTTAACCTTCATCATCTTTCCATTCTACTAGATTTTGTGGAGCTTCAGTAGCTTTTGGATTCATCTCAAGTGATCACTTCAAGCTTCCTAGGTGATAATTCTCATTTCGGAGTTTTCGTCGCAATTTGCTCTGTTTCGATACGTTTCGGCTATAATTGAAGATTCCTCTAGTTTTCTTTGATTATCTTCATCATCTTGCTATTGTACTTGACTTTCTGGAGTTCTATTAACTTTTGGGTTCATCTCAAGTGTTTGCTTCTAGATTCTACGGTTCGAATTTACATTTCGGAGCTTCGTCGCAGTTTGCTCGGTTTCGATACGATTCGGCTACGATTGAAGATTCCTCTGGTTTTCTTTGATTATCTTCATCAAACATCCTTTGAAATAATTACCAATGCACGTCTCAGCCTTGTAGGTTGGTGGATCTCACTTTACTCATTGTTTCGATCATTTCCGCACGTTTACGATGTAATTGCGATTGTTTTTCGGTTTGTTTTGCCATGTATTTACATGATCTTTGATCTTCATGATTAATGCTTGTAATTTGTGTTTGATTACTCTTACATGATGTAATTTTCGTGCACAAATTCATGTCCTAGCATGTGGTGGTTGGCATAAGTGATTAAGTGTTCAAAACCACTTTTGAAAAGTTGTTTTTGCTGTTATTTTTGCCACTGTCACAGTAGTAACCGGTTACCCTATTTGCAGTAACCAGTTACACAGTGTATTTTTCACCAATAAGCACAGTTTTCAAGCAAGTAACCGGTTACCCTATTTGTAGTAACCGGTTACCACTGTACAGAATGGCCATTTTTTGAGTTTTCTCAAGCTTGTTTGACATTCTTTCTTCCTCTAAATTCCATAGATTGACATACTTGATATTTATGGATGTTTTTATTGCTGTTAACCTCAGTTTAAAGCATATTTACATTAATTCAATGATTTATTTATCAATTCTTGCAATTATGTGTGTTCTTGATTTTTGTTTGAACATGCTAATTCTTGCACAATCTTTGACCACTTGACACTTGATGCGGTGGTACATGCTAATATTTTTATGGCTCTGTTTTGCACTTTCAATTCTTGATCACATTATATTTGTTCTTTATTGAGCAAATTTAATCATGCATAATCAATAATTTACACCTTTTGCTTTAATGATTTTCCATTCTCTTTGGAAAGTTGTTAGCATAGAATTTCCCTTTGATTAGTTAATCGAAACCATGTTTTGATTAATTGATCCTTCCTTTTCCCACTCTTTAGGCTTCCTTTAGAGCCTTTTCTCTCTTTTCCCCCCGCGGAGTTGAAGATTCATACGACGACCGATGCACGACACTGGAGCACTGTACAACTTGGAGCTGTTACGCTGTTAGTTTCAACTTTTGCACTACACCCTGTGTGTTAGAGAAGGAATGAGAAGGGAGAGTTCCTACTCTCATTCTGACTACTTCAGGTAGGGGACGAATGACCCCGTGCCTGGCTTAGTCACCTATATCCCCAGGCGGTAGCGTATCTTCATCCCCAATCGAGTCGATCTTCGATTACTCTTATCTCTTTCAATCAGTCTTTTGATCTATCACCATTCCCTTAGTTCACGATCATTAGCAATCTTCAGAGAGTCAATCTCTTGCCCTTGTTCAATACCTCTCCCTTGTTCTCTTCAAGAGGGTTTCAATTACCTTTTCTTGTGGCAAGTCACTTCTTTTGCTGATTCCTCATGAGAGTTGTAATCATTCTTCCATTGGTTGATCACAGTCATACTTTTAAAACCAATGCTCTATCGCGCTCTTTCTTTGGTTAAACACAGTTTTCCTATTAAATACCGAAAATCTTGCGGAGTTCACAACCTTCTCTTGGTTCTTCTCCCTTTGATTGGTTAACCATTGCTTGTTAATTAAAACACCAATTTGCACTCCTTCTCAGTTAACCACAGTTCGACTTTTAAAACACTGAGTTCCTCTTGTGTTAATTACCCTCTCTTGGTTAATCACCCATCTCTTCAGTTAAACACAGTCCGTCTATTAAAACACTGAATTCCTCTGGGGTTAATCACCTCTTCTTGGTTAATCACCCTTTTATTCAGTGAACCACAGTTCGTCTGTTAAAATACTGAACCTCTTTTTGAGTTAATCACCTTCTCTTGGTTAATCACTCATTCTTCGGTTAATCACAGTCTTTATGTTAAAACCGAATCCCCAGCAGTTAGCAACCGTCTCTTGGTTCGAATACTTGCACCCTTGGGTTAGTAACCTTTCTTTTTTTTCAAATACCCTTTCTTTGGTCAAGTACTGCTTGATCAGTCAGTGTACCGAACGTCCTTTGGGTCATGACCTTTGTTCGGTCATACACCCGTCCTTTGGGTCACGAACTTTGCATGGTCCAACACCCGTACTTTGGGTCACGACCTTTGCTCGGTCCTACACCCGTCCTTTGGGTCACGACCTTTGCTCGGTCCTACACCCGTCCTTAGGGTCACGACCTTTGCTCGTTCATACACCCGTCCTTTGGGTCATGACCTTTGCTCGGTCCTACACTCGTCCCTTGGGTCACGACCTTTGTTCGATCCTACACCCGTCCTTTGGGTCATGACCTTTGCTCGGTCCTACACCCGTCCTTTGGGTCACGACCTTTTCTCGGTCCTACACCCGTCCTTTGGGTCACGACCTTTGCTCGTTCCTACACCCATCCTTTGGGTCACGACCTTTTCTCGGTCCTACACCCGTCCTTTGGGTCACGACCTTTGCTCGTTCCTACACCCATCCTTTGGGTCACGACCTTTGGTCGGTCCTACACCCGTCCTTTGGGTCACGACCTTTGCTCGGTCCTACACCCGTCCTTTGGGTCACGACCTTTGCTCGGTCCTACACCCGTCCTCTGGGTCACGACCTTTGCTCGGTCCTAAACCCGTCCTTTGTGTCATGACCATCGCTTGGTCCTACACCCATTCTTTGGTTGATCATAATTCTTATCTGTTAAAATTTCTTTTCCCCACCGTGTCCTCTTTTCTCTTGTTTTTAACACCATTCCTTTGTTTGTTTCCTCAGTAGGGTCGCTACCTTCTAATTCTCTGTCACGGTTTCTTTGTGCTCTTACTCCCTAGTGGAGTCTCTTTATTCCTTTTGCTCTCTTGGTTTAGACACCACTATTGCACTTTACTCTTAGCACATTTATTATCTTTCCTTTGCACTTCTTTCTTGGTTTTGACACCATTTCTTTTGCATCCCCAACGAACCTTTCTCTATCTCTTATTCTCTTGGTTTTGACACCATTTCTCTTTTAGTCCATGCACAGCCACTTTAGTGTCTTACTCCTCAGTGGAATACTCTTTTTTGCCATTTGCTCTTCTTTCTTTGTTTTAATACCATTTGTTTGGAATCCCCAGTGGAATTTCCTTCTTTCTTTTGCTCTTGGTTTTGATACCACTTTCCTTTCCTTTTCTTTTTCCGTCTTGGTTCCACGAACTACGAAAGCTCTAATTCTGCATTCTTTTGAATGTATGATACGTAGGCACGAGATCGCGATGATCTTGGCGAGCACACTTCCACCCTTCCTTCCTTCTCGCTTTATTTCCTCCTTTCGGTCCCCTGGTTCCATGAACTACGACGCTCTGATTCCCTCATTGCACTATGAGGGTATGTAGGCACGAGGGCCCAATCCTCCACGAGCACTCTCTTTCTTTTCCTTTCTCTTCTCTCTCCTCTTCTTTTAGCTAGAAGCCTTTAGATAGATAACCTATCCAAGCTTAGAATCAAGTGAAATGGTTCCCGTCGAGTACGAAGGATGCATTAGGTGCTAGTACCTTCCTTTCGTATAACCGACCCCCGTTCATGTTTCTCTTTCCCTTGAGTTTTATCGATATTTTCCCTATCCTCTGGGACTAAATAAAGTTCGGTGGCGACTCTGTTGTATCTTTGAGTGTGCAATTCACTCGAGTATAAACCAGCCATCTTCATCTGGCGACTCTGCTGGGGAGTTCTTGCTCTTGAGCTTCGCCTCACTTTGCTTGTTTCCTGGCTAGGTGGGACTCCCCATCTTCAGCTGGCAACTCTGCTGGGGAGTCCTTGCTCTCACAGGTTGGGGTCTCGCCTAGTTTTGTTTTCTTTCTTGCTTGCTTGGGTGTTTAATTTTTGCGCTTTACTCGGTTTATTCTACTTACTTGCTTTATGTTTATTTACTGCATTTCTTTACTGCTTTAAATATTCATATGCTGTATATTCTGGATATCTGCTATATTTTCTGCTGTTGTTGGGATGGGTAGATATTATTGGAGAGAAAAGTCCTAACACCGGGCTTAGTATACACATAGACTAGAACGTGGATAGTTGTGATGCCTGCGTTTTGCGCGTTGGGTTATCACGAGAGCCACATCCCATATCGTGATCCGCTTGAAAATACTTCTGTCCTGTGAGAATTCACAACGGCGGGGGGTTTTCATTCCGAGTTCTATGGTTTGGGCGACCTTTTTTAGGGACCACCTTGTTGAGTATAGATCACACCTATGAGCGGGATATGGGATTTTTGCAGGAAATCAGGCCCCTTAATACCTTTGTTCTCTCACGCACGTCAGATCTTCACACCTAGGCAGAGCTACATGTGCAGATTATCCAGAAGATGTGGTATCTCTAACTTACATTATTGCATAATGTTATTGCATAATATTATTGCATTTGCATCATCCTGTATGCCGAACTTTTGAACTTGAGTTATTGCATCACCATGTGTATGTGGTATTGTTGCATCATCAAAACCCTCTGCATCATTGGGTGTTGCATCTCTCATTCGCACTCCACGTGCATAAACAACATGTGCATACATACATTTGCATTGCATACATCCAAACCAGAGAAAGATCACTTTCTTCCCTTCATCAGCCCAAAGACAACAATTCTTCGACATTGAAAGCCAAAGAATCATGGAATTAGTTGGGTATGAGAACACAATACGCAAGGAAGGCAAGGTTGACATGGTTGTGGAACTACTTCTGGACAGTATGACAATGAACCCCCCAGATCAGGTTGCGATTGATGAGAAAGCCCAGAACGGACCGAAGGTGGATAAGATCATGAATGTGGATGCAAGCAATCTGTCGGTTCACTCCTAGTCTAATCAGAAGACCACTAAAGGCAATCAGAAACAGAAGCGCAAGCAATTTAGCAAAGGGAACAACAATCAAGGGAGGAGACGTCCTCGTCTTGATCCAATTCCCGTGACCTACACGTATCTACTGCCTACTCTGATTCATACTGGGGAAATTGTTCCTAAAGGGATTGAGCCAGCCAAGTTCCCTTATCATCCTAAGCATGATCCTAATGCCACATGTGGATACCAAGCTGGATATGTGGGGCACTCTATAGAAGCCTGTGTCATCTTTAAGAACAAAGTCCAATAGCTCCTCGATCAAAAGTTGCTTTGCATTACAGAGAAGCCTTGCCAGAAGCCTGCACCAGTGATTGCTGAAACATCTGCCGAAGCTAAGAATAGGGGTCCTCCTACTCATGTTCAGATTCCTCCAATTGTTCAACCTGTTGGGTAATACCCCTACCAAGGTTTTTAGGCTGCTAACTCTGGAATGCCATTTGCCTATCCTAGGGAACCCTCTGCTGGTGCACCTCCAGGTTCTTATCCTAGGGCACCCTACACTCTGTATGGGATCCATTTTGGTCAGACTGTTAATTGGATGGGTAATCCTGGTTTGATGCACCCTGCTTAAGTGTTTCCGCAATACGCTACTCAGCAGATTCATCCTCAAGCACCTCTGGCTCCTATGCTATACTATTCATTCTCATATGTTGCTGCAGCCCAATATCAACAGTGTCCTCAGACTCAGAGTCAGCAAGCCGTAGGTCGAGATCGCCAGAACCCGCGTAAGCCCCGAAACAATCTTGAACGAAGGAATGCTCCTCTAGATCCGATTCCTGTAACATACAGTCAACTTCTCCAATATTTGGTTCAGAACTCGTTGGTGGTTCCCAAAGCTCTGAAGCCTCCACCAGAACCATTCCCACCTGGGTATAATCCCAATGTGCAATGCGGATATCATGCAAGGTCAGCTGGACATTCAACCGAGGATTGCAACGCTTTCAAAGCTAAGGTCCAACAGTTGATTGACAAGAAGCACTTAACCGTTCAAGGTGAGAATCTGTGGGTGAACGGAAATTCTGTGTCTGTGTAAGGGCCAGATTGCAAAAGCATCCATTGAAATAATTGATCAAGCTTGAGAGCACTTCCTCGATATCGGCAATCATCATGTCATTCCATCTTTTCCATTTGTAATATTTTTGTTTGTCAAGCATTGTTCACTTGTAAAACTTGTTTGTTTTCAGATGGTAATAATAATGAAATGAATATGCATGTTTTGAATAAATTCATTTGTGTTCACTCATACTTTTTATCAAAATCACACATTTGATCAAGCAAAATCAAAAAGAGAATGATGAAATCAAAAGGACATGAGATCACTGTTTGTATGCTTTTTAATAAAACCTTGCTGACGATGTAAGGCATTGGTTCCATTCCCAAACACTGGAGGTATAAGGAAGATAATCCCTAGTCAACCCCTTTGGGCCTTGAAGTAGGGGTTTCTTTCTGTACACAAAAAAACCCCAATCTTAACCAGGGGCAGGGTATTCTTTAGTTAGTTTGACCATGCGTTCAAATTTCAAAAGAGGAGTACCTTATTCGGAGGATCAACCACATCCCATCCATCGCAAGAGGTCAGAAAAATCACAAATCCACATTGGATATCCCTCACCGATCAAAGGAGTGAGGCAGTCATAACTCACCCTTGCAAATCAAACACATGTCACACGATTTTGATCGAGAGAAAAAATCAAAATCTCAAGAAAAAAAACGCAAAAGAATAAAAGCCCGCTATATCAAAAACTCAAAAACAAATGACTTAGGCAAAAATTAGGGCAACCCGGTAGACTGCGAGTTCAAAATAATTAGTCTACGCAAAAATTAGGGGAAACAAAAAGAACATAACAGAGAATCAAAAGAGAAAAATCTTCAACGAGAACATGTTCGTGTGATCACATGTGATAAAAATAAAAGGTGAGTGACTGTCACTCCAAAACTCTCATCGGTTCCTCTACGACCGCATCTACCATTCAAAATCCTTTTGAAAGGTGAACGCTGGTGTCAAACTAGCTGAACGTAGGACTGGAGAACATCAAGGAGAATGGGTGGGTTAAAATAAATTTTGAGCCTTATATCCTTTCTTTCTTAAACCATGAACCAGGCCACGTTACAACCCTCAAAAGACATAATTGAAGCATGGTTTATTTCAAAAGCATACTACGGTAAAATCACGTCAAAGCTGACTCCTAAAGATTTGCTTGTCATTTGTTCCGATACTGACATCGCATTCTAATTGGTGATCCATTCACTATATGTCATAATCTTAGTGAACATACTTGTATTTCAAAACTGACATATGCATAACATTAACATTATCATTTTCAAATCCAACACTTTTTACTTGCGAACAAGCACTTGACATCGAAAAAGTTTCCACAATGGAAAGATGGAACATCTCAAGGGGAAAAATGCCTGAAAATACCGTGGAACAAGGGCAAGTCTGGCCATATCAAGATTCAGTCGATCTGAGCAAATCACAACGAGATTCGACAAATCTCTCAAAGATCAGTTGGTCAGGGGCATTCCTCCAAAGATCGATCAGACAGGGGCAAAATCATTTTGAGATCTCATACTGGGGCAGGCCATCTCAAGAGCACAAGAAATCAACCTCTCCAAGAGACGGTTAATCAGGGGCATACCATTCCAATACACTAGGGAAAGTCGGATCAAGATCATCCTGTGGCATAACTGTTTCCTGTAACGCCCCAGTTTTAGTATTTTTATTTAATTGAGTCGTTTTTGATTATTTTATTATTATTCTATTATTATATTATTTTATTTCTGACTTTTATTTGGAAATATGTTATTTTTCAATGTTGTGATATTTTGTTGCTTTTTGGGAACGTTTGCGAGAAATTTGAGTGTAGGGGTATTTTTGTCTTTTTGGGTGGTTAGATATTTTGATTTTTTTATAAAAATAGAAAGTTAGAGGTGAGAAAGAGAGAAAAGAAAGAAAAAAACAGAAAAATAGAGAGAAAGGGGAGAAGAAAAGAAGAGAAGAGAAAGAGAAGAGGAAAAAAGAGGAAAAACTTGGGGATTTAGGAACCGATTCAACCGACTTTTCAAACGCGAATTTATCGGGTAAGGGTGTGAAACTCGATTATACTATGTTTGTGTATGATTATGTATGTTATGTGGAACTTTTGTTGGTTTTTTTCAATATAGGTCGAAATGAGAAAAACGATTAGAAATCGATGTTTTTACGGACGAAAGTCGGAATAAATCGCGTAGTAGAGTCGTGTGATGTTGGGTCGTGATTTAGTGTGATCGTTTGATTGAATCGAGTTGAATTTGTAACTTTTGAGTTTTTGATATATGTTAATGTTTTTGTGCAAAATATGTTGTGATTGAGTAAAAGTGTTTGGATATGTCTGGTAACATTGGTATAGGTTGATATTTAATCGGGTAAGGATAGGAATTAATCGGGAATGGTTGTTTGTGTGTTTTCGAGTGGTTTTGAGCGAGTTTGGAGCTGAGGTTAAATTGATAAAACTATGTTTCAAAATATTTCAAAATGGAAAATGTGTTAGATGGCTTTTTAATAGTGAAAATATTGTAGTATGTTGAATTCTGAGACCGCAGCTTTTTACGGAATCTAAATCGGAGGTCCGGAAGTCATTTAACGATCGAAAACTGAGTTTTTGTCAAATTCTGCGCAGTATGCGTCGACCTGAAGGGCCTTTGCGTCGACCTAAAGTGCCTTGCGTCGACCTATGGACTCGACCTGTGCATACCCGCGCGTGAGGAAAATTTTCCAAAATGTCCGATTTTGTTTTCTTCATAACTTTTGAACCGTAAGTCCGTTTTGACTCCCGCTTGAAGCGTTGGAAAGCTAATGAAAAGCTCTTTCTATTAAAAATGGTTTGGAGAGTAAAATATGAATTAATTAATTCGTGTTTTTGGAAAAATAGTCGGGTTGTCGTGTTTTTATCGCGTACAATGTGTGCAATTGATGTGTTATCATGCTATATGCTTTTGATATGTAACGTGTAGCTTTTGTGCTGTTATATGGTGTGAATATACATGATGAAATGTTGTGATGATGGTTTGTGGCCTTATGGAAAGTATGTGAATTGTTTTGGATTATACTTCGATGCGTGATTAATGATGTTGTTGTGTGGTAAAATACATTGTTTGATTGAATATCAATGTATGTTGTTATGATGTGTTGTGGGTAGCCTTTGTGGTGTGAATCCCTTGTGGAAGTAATTGTGATTGTATGATTGTTGTGGTTTGCGGTTTGTAGTGAAATGCATTGTTTGATTGAATTCAATGTATGTTGTGTGGTGACCTTTATGGTTTGAAATGCATTGTTTGAATTGTTTTGCAATGCATGAATGTGATGATGTTGAGGCATGTGACAAGTTGTTGTAATTGTAGTGGTTGTTGAATTGTGGCCTAAGGGAAAGAATAAATGCAATGTGTTGTATTTGATTATATATGCGTGTTTATCGTTGAATATATGTGTGAAAATGCATTGGTTGTCATGAGTTCTTGTATGTCAAGCATCATGATATGCATTATTGTTGCGTCCTGTGTGACGGCGGTTCCGGTGGAGAATCAGCTATAACATCGTGTGCCTCGAAAATATGAGGTAAGAATAGCCTGAGGACTGAAAGCGATGGTTATAGACGATCGTGAGCCTCTCTTGGTGGAGGTGTGAGCGATCGGGTCGTGAGCCTCTCTCGGTGGAGGTGTGAGCGATACATAAACACCGTGAGCCTCTCTTGGTGGAGGTGTGAGCGGTGGGTGAACATCGTATGCCCAACGGGGAGTTACAATGATGTAACGAGCGATGGTTCCAGCAGAGTTCCTGAGTGAACTAGTGATGAGACACGAGAAACATTGGAAGTCGGTACTGCATGGCATGTGCATAGAGTCGTTGTGTCGGTCTCTGTGCATTTGCATAATCATGGTTTAATTGTGTATGTTAATTGTGAATGTGATTATTAGGATGGAATATGTGTCATTGTATTGATGATGAGTGCATTGTGTATGATTGGTGTGCAGTGGTGATAAATACCTGATACTTGTACGTTGTCGTGTTTTATTCAATTGTGGTGCATTTGTGGTGAGAATATTATACTTGTGCATTTTGTGTTTATATATAATTGTATGCAACTGTATTATGATTGTTTTTCTCACCCTTCTGCTGTTTTATAATGTTCTATGAGGCATTGCAGATTAGAGTGGCTGGAGGTATTCTTTTTGTGAAGCTTTGCGTCTTCATTCTTTTGTCGGTCGGCTCTGATATGTGACACCGGGTAGATAGGGTGGCCGTTTGTGATTATTTTGTATATCTGATGATATATTTTGGATTGTACATGTATAACTTGATGTATGACAGACTGTTTATATGTATATATGTTATTCGGTTTTAGATTTTCCGCTTTTATTCTAAAATCTGAAATGTGGGTGTAAGGAACTAAGTTCCTCTGTTGATTGCTACCCCACTGTTGCATATCTTTAATGAGCAGGTGTTGTATGTTATGTTTTATTTCATTGTAATGTGATGCTCCCTGTCTATGCCGTGTTTTTAATTATACTCTGATAAAATTTTGAATTTTCTTTTACTGCTTTAATAGCTTGGGGGTATAGATTGGGGGTGTTACATTAAGTGGTATCAGAGCCGGTCCGTGTCTGTTGTGTCTGTTGTGTCTGGAGTTTTGGGCGAGTTATTGTGGTGCGGCAGTTGTGTTCTGGTGAGTTGTTTTTTAACCATAGTTGCTGTTATTGGAAATGAACAGAATAAGGCTGGTAGAAACGACAATGCGATGGCTCCTGCTTTGGAAGCAATGGCTAGGGAGGTGCAAGGTGCACCTAACGTGAATGCTAATGACGAGTTCAGGAAGAATCAACAACCGGTCTTCAAAGGAAGATTTGATCCCGATGGTGCTCAACTGTGGTTGAAAGAGATTGAAAGGATATTCAGAGTCATGGACTGTGCGGAGGGGAATAAGGTAAGGCTTGGATCTCACATGCTGAAGGAAGAAGCCGACGATTTGTGGGTCGGTATACGTGGAATTCTTGAAGTGGATGACGAAGAAATAACTTGGAATTTATTTCGTACTGAATTCTTGAGAAAGTATTACCCTGAAAAGGTGAAGGGGAAGAAGGAGATGGAGTTTCTTGAACTAAAACAAGGTAGTATATCGGTGGTGGACTATACTGCTAAATTTGTGGAGTTGGTTCAATTCCATCCTCACTATGCTGCAATTACTGCTGAGTTCTCAAAGTGTATTAAATATGAGAATGGTTTAAGTCCTGAGATTAAGCAAGCTGTGGGATATCAAAGGATAAGAAGGTTTACAGATTTGACGGAATGTTGTCGAATCTTCGAGGAAGATAGTAAGGCTCGTTCTACACATTACAAAAGTTTGAATGAGAGGAAGGGAAAGCAACAAGCTAGAAGTGGACCTTATGTGACACCCGTTGATAAGGGTAAGCATAAGGGAAGCTTTGATAGGAGATCAGGAGGAGGAGGTTCTGGTCCCATTAAGTGTTACAATTGTGGCGAAATGGGTCATAAATCATTTGAGTGTGGGAAGACTGTGATGAAGTGTTCTAACTGTGGAGGAGTAGGGCATGCTACTACTGATTGTAGAAGGAATGTAGTGAAGTGCTATAATTGTGGAGAAGTGGGTCACATTAGTACTAAGTGTACTAAGCCGAAACAAGCTCAAGCGGGCGGAAAGGTGTTTGCATTGGCGGGGACTCAGACCACTAGTGCAGACCGTTTGATTAAAGGTACATGCTTTATTAATAGTACGCCTTTATTTTTCTATTATTGGTACTGGAGCGACTCATTCGTTTATTTAGTATGAGTGCGCGAAGAGTTTGAATTTGTGTTGTCTTTTTGGAGTGGTGAGTGGGTTATCGATACTTCTGCTTAGGGGCGGTAATTACTTCTTGGGTTTGTTTAAATTTTTCTTTGTCCGCTTATGGTAAAGGTTTTGTGATGGATTTGGGGTGTTTACAGTTGGAAGGATTAGAATGAGATAAGTGGGGGAGGAGCTGGTACTTCTCCATGTTGCTTCAGGTGTAGAGCGCTGGTTCAGTGTGTTGTGAATTGTATGTGTGGTTTGGTCAATGAGGTTCCCGATTCTAGAAGGAATGCTATTATTGTTTGGTAAAGACAGTTTATGCTCCATCACGGTTGTCGGCTGTCTATTGACAAATTGAGGAACTGATCACCCTTAATCTCTTGTTGATAGCAGACGGGAATTATGTTGGATGGAATGGACGTGTCTTTCCGGCTTTGATAGTGGTGCGGAATGGATTACTAGAAATGTAAGGAGGTGGTTACAGATTGTTTGGTTGAATTGATGAGGATTCTTATATCAGAAGATGAGACGGATTAGAGGTATGTGTATGTCGATTAAGTTGGAATGTCTCTGAGGGATAATGATTGGGTATTACTAGGGGTGTTCTCAGAGAATAGAGTGTGACCTTAAATTGGATGAAGGTGACTAGTCGAGGTTAAATCTGCTAAGTGAGTAGGACACTCTTAGGAGATGGGAATAGATGTTGGCCTTGTTTATGGTGACAGTATTCTGGAAATTGGCAGGAAGGTCACAGTGATAGGACGTCAGTGATGCATGGGTTTTAATTGTGTTTTTGGATGAAACATTAGTGTGTTGACTTGGAGAGGTCCATCATGGTTGGGAAGGAATAAGATGATAGTAGAAGGTTGTGTGTTAACCAGTGAGTGGTATGGGAACTTGTGGTTGGGTCTTGCATAGCTTGAGTTTGATTATAATTACTTATGTTGGAATGTTTGATAAGAGTGGTGATTTGTTTGAGTTGAGACTTTGATCGACTTTATGTGACGGATTATATTTGTTATCATTGGAAGTAGATGCGGTGTTAACATGAGAGGCTCTGAAGTTGGTTGGGGTTATCCTTGGGGAAAGGCTGATGTTGTGCCTGATGTGTAAGTCGAAAATCTTTATGCATGTCTGTTTTGAAGGGCAGAGAGTTGGATTTATTTGAGTAGTTCAGAAGCTTGTGTTTAGTGTGGGAGAGAACACAGTAGGAAGTGTATTGGATGGACTTTGCGTCTTGTAGTCGTTGTTGCTACTGTTAGCAAGGTGGTGTGCTTTGGTTGGTCTAATGTTGTTGGTATCGGTGATATTTTCGAGGACGAAAATTTCTAAGTGGGGGAGAGTTGTAACGCCCCAGTTTTAGTATTTTTATTTAATTGAGTCATTTTTTATTATTTTATTATTATTCTATTATTATATTATTTTATTTCTGACTTTTATTTGGAAATATGTTATTTTTCAATGTTGTGATATTTTGTCGCGTTTTGGGAACGTTTGCGAGAAATTTGAGTGTAGGGGTATTTTGGTCTTTTTGGGTGGTTAGATATTTTGATTTTTTTATAAAAATAGAAAGTTAGAGGTGAGAAAGAGAGAAAAGAAAGAAAAAAACAGAAAAATAGAGAGAAAGAGGAGAAGAAAAGAAGAGAAGAGAAAGAGAAGAGGAAAAAAGAGGAAAAACATGGGGATTTAGGAACCGATTCAACCGACTTTTCAAACGCGAATTTATCGGGTAAGGGTGCGAAACTCGATTATACTATATTTGTGTATGATTATGTATGTTGTGTGAAACTTTTGTTGGTTTTTTCAATATAGGTCGGAATGAGAAAAACGATTAGAAATCGATGTTTTTAAGGACGAAAGTCGGAATAAATCGCGTAGTAGAGTCGTGTGATGTTGGGTCGTGATTTAGTGTGATCGTTTGATTGAATCGAGTTGAATTTGTAACTTTTGAGTTTTTGATATATGTTAATGTTTTTGTGAAAAATATGTTGTGATTGAGTAAAAGTGTTTGGATATGTCTGGTAACATTAGTATAGGTTGATATTTAATCGGGTAAGGATAGGAATTAATCGGGAATGGTTGTTTGTGTGTTTTCGAGTGGTTTTGAGCGAGTTTGGAGTTGAGGTTAAATTGATAAAACTATGTTTCAAAATATTTCAAAATGGAAAATGTGTTAGATGGCTTTTTAATAGTGAAAATATTGTAGTATGTTGAATTCTGAGACCGCAGCTTTTTACGGAATCGAAATCGGAGGTCCGGAAGTCATTTAACGATCGAAAACTGAGTTTTTGTCAAATTCTGCGCAGTATGCGTCGACTTGAAGGGCCTTTGCGTCGACCTAAAGTGCCTTGCGTCGACCTATGGACTCGACCTGTGCATACCCGCGCGTGACAAAAATTTTCCAAAATGTCCGATTTTGTTTTCTTCATAACTTTTGAACCGTAAGTCCGTTTTGACCCCCGTTTGAAGCGTTGGAAAGCTAATGAAAAACTATTTCTATTAAAAATGGTTTGGAGAGTAAAATATGAATTAATTAATTCGTGTTTTTGGAAAAATAGTCGGGTTGTCGGGTTTTTATCGCGTACAATGTGTGCAATTGATGTGTTATCATGCTATATGCTTTTGATATGTAACGTGTAGCTTGTGTGCTGTTATATGGTGTGAATATACATGATGAAATGTTGTGATGATGGTTTGTGGCCTTATGGAAAGTATGTGAATTGTTTTGGATTATACTTCGATGCGTGATTAATGATGTTGTTGTGTGGTAAAATACATTGTTTGATTGAATATCAATGTATGTTGTTATGATGTGTTGTGGGTAGCCTTTGTGGTGTGAATCCCTTGTGGAAGTAATTGTGATTGTATGATTGTTGTGGTTTGTGGTTTGTAGTGAAATGCATTGTTTGATTGAATTCAATGTATGTTGTGTGGTGACCTTTATGGTTTGAAATGCATTGTTTGAATTGTTTTGCAATGCATGAATGTGATGATGTTGAGGCATGTGACAAGTTGTTGTAATTGTAGTGGTTGTTGAATTGTGGCCTAAGGGCAAGAATAAATGCAATGCGTTGTATTTGAGTATATATGCGTGTTTATGGTTGCATATATGTGTGAAAATGCATTGGTTGTCATGAGTTCTTGTATGTCAAGCATCATGATATGGATTGTTGTTGCGTCCTGTGTGACGGCGGTTCCGGTGGAGAATCAGCTATAACATCGTGTGCCTCAAAAATATGAGGTAAGAATAGCCTGAGGACTAAAAGCGATGGTTATAGACGATCGTGAGCCTCTCTTGGTGGAGGTGTGAGCGATCGGGTCGTGAGCCTCTCTCGGTGGAGGTGTGAGCGATCCATAAACACCGTGAGCCTCTCTTGGTGGAGGTGTAAGCAGTGGGTGAACATCGTATGCCCGACGGGGAGTTACAATGATGTAACGAGCGATGGTTCCAGCAGAGTTCCTGAGTGAACTAGTGATGAGACATGAGAAACATTGGAAGTCAGTACCGCATGGCATGTGCATAGAGTCGTTGTGTCGGTCTCTATGCATTTGCATAATCATGGTTTAATTGTGTATGTTAATTGTGAATGTGATTATTAGGATGGAATATGTGTAATTGTATTGATGATGAGTGCATTGTGTATGATTGGTGTGCAGTGGTGATAAATACCTGATACTTGTACGATGTTGTGTTTTATTCAATTGTGGTGCATTTGTGGTGAGAATATTTTACTTGTGCATTTTTGTGTTTATATATAATTGTATGCAACTGTATTATGATTGTTTTTCTCACCCTTCTGCTGTTTTATAATGCTCTATGAGGCATTTCAGATTAGAGTGGCTGGAGGTATTCTTTTTGTGAAGCTTTGCGTCTTCATTCTTTTGTCGGTCGGCTCTGATATGTGACACCGGGTAGCTAGGGTGGCCGTTTGTGATTATTTTGTATATCTGATGATATATTTTGGATTGTACATGTATAACTTGATGTATGACAGACTGTTTATATGTATATATGTTATTCGGTTTTAGATTTTCCGCTTTTATTCTAAAATCTGAAATGTGGGTGTAAGGAACTAAGTTCCTCTGTTGATTGCTACCCCACTGTTGCATATCTTTAATGAGCAGGTGTTGTATGTTATGTTTTGTTTCATTGTAATGTGATGCTCCCTGTCTATGCCGTGTTTTTAATTATACTCTGATAAAATTTTGAATTTTCTTTTACTGCTTTAATAGCTTGGGGGTATAGATTATGGGTGTTACATTTCCTACCATGTGACTGGGGCATCCATACAGATACCTAACAGACTAGGGCAGAGACATGCTACCAAAGTTTAAGTTCTCTCCCTATTTTGAGGTAGGAGTAATGGCATCAACAATTATTGATCCTGAAGTAGGTGTCGGGGAATCGCGTCTTTATGGCTTATACACTAACCTCAACTTTTCCATCTTCCACAACAAAAGCACTTGAACTATTTCATAGACCTTCCTCATGCTTTGATCACGTCGCTTCACTCATACTTATTATTCATCTGGCATAGCATGAAACCTTAACATAAGCCCGGTCATGCTTGGCATTCTTTTTAAAAACCAATTACCGACATTCTGCATCTGGTAATCATCATCGCATATCATTGCATCCTCAAATGCATAGCATAATCATCAACATAGAGCATTGCGCCATACAGGTTCAAACATGCGTCCCAATCAAAATCTAGTTCTCCTCTGGTAGTCAGTTCTCGTCTGACTTGTCTCTTCAAATCCCAGTTCTCATCTGGACAACTTTTTCAATGTCCAGTTTTCATTTTGCACATCTTTTCTTCCAAAGTCTAGCTCTCCCCTGGTAAATCCTTCGAGAGTCGTTTCAATTCTTTGGTCCACCCAAAGTTCTTCCCTTACTCTCGGGATCGTCCTGAACCTGCGCAAGACATTCTAAGTGCATTTACTCTAATGCTTCACTCTAAATTAAGTGCACCATGTTCCTTGTTTTCCAAGCATGTCAACCTTTGGATGTTGGAACTCACCTTGGGATTGTTACCGAGTTGATCCTAACTAACCAAGTTAACTACCTTGACTCGGTGAGTCAGGTGTAACTAACTCCTAGCCTAGTCCCAAACGCAAAGCTAAGTCCAAAGCTAGCTCCAAACCTCTCACACTCCAAACCCAAAGTCTATATAAACAAAGCTTCACTCATTTCACAAATCCTCCACAACCATTCACACAATTTCACACTTTCTTCACTTTCTATTCTATCACATTCTCTCTGAATTTTTCTACTATTTCTATATCTTCATCACAATTTTCTTCCAAAACCACACTAAAGCTCTTAATTCCCCATTGAAGAAAAGCTATTTTCACCTTGAAAGTGATTTTTCTTGAGCTTAACCTTCATCATCTTTCCATTCTACTGGATTTTATGGAGCTTCAGTAGCTTTTGGATTCATCTCAAGTGACCACTTCAAGCTTCCTCGGTGATAATTATCATTTCGGAGTTTTCGTCGCTATTTGCTCAGTTTCGATACGTTTCAGCTATAATTGAAGATTCCTCTGGTTTTTTTTTATTATCTTCATCATCTTGCTATTGTACTTGAGTTTCTGGAGTTCTATTAACTTTTGGATTCATCTCAAGTGTTTGCTTCAAGATTCTACGGCTCGAATTTGCATTTCGGAGCTTCGTCGCAATTTGCTCGATTTCGATACGATTCGGCTACGATTGAAGATTCCTCTGGTTTTCTTTGATTATCTTTATCAAGAATCCTTTGCAACAATTACCAAGGCACATCTCAGCCTTGTAGATTGGTGGATCTCACTTTACACATTATTTTGATTGTTTCCGCACGTTTACGTTGTAATTGCGATTGTTTTTCGGTTTGTTTTGCCATGTATTTGCTTGATCTTTGATCTTCATGATTAATGCTTGTAATTTGTGTTTAATTACTCTTACATGATGTAATTTTCGTGCACAAATTCATGTCCTAGCATGTGGTGGTTGGCATAAGTGATTAAGTGTTCAAAACCACTTTTGAAAAGCTGTTTTTGCTGTTATTTTTGCCATTGTCACAGTGGTAACCGGTTACCCTATTTGCAGTAACCAGTTACACAGTGTATTTTTCACCAATAAGCACAGTTTTCAAGCAAGTAACCGGTTACCCTATTTGCAGTAACCGGTTACCACTGTACAAAATGGCCATTTTTTGAGTTTTCTCAAGCTTGTTTGACATTCTTTCTTCCTCTAACTTCCATAGATTGACATACTTGATATTTATGGATGTTTTTCTTGTTGTTAATCTCATTTTAAAGCATATTTACATTAATTCAATGATTGATTTATCATTTCGTGCAATTATGTGTGTTCTTAATTTTTGTTTGAACATTCTAATTCTCGCACAATCATTGACCACTTGACACTTGATGTGTGGTACATGCTAATATTTGTATGGCACTATTTTGCACTTTCAATTCTTGATCACATTATATTTGTTCTTTATTGAGCAAATTTAATCATGCATAATCAATAATTTACACCTTTTGCTTTAATGATTTTCCATTCTCTTTGGAAAGTTGTTAGCATAGCATTTCCCTTTGATTAGTTAATCGAAACCATGTTTTGATTAATTGATCCTTCCTTTTCCCTCTCTTTAGGCTTCGATTAGACCTTTTTCTCTCTTTTCCCCCCGCGGAGTTGAAGATTCATACGACGACCGATGCACGAAACTGGAGCACTGTACAACTTGGAGCTGTTACGCTGTCAGTTTCAACTTCTGCACAAAACCTTGTGTGTTAGAGAAGGAACGAGAAGGGAGAATTCCTACTCTCATTCTGACTACTTCAGGTAGGGGACAATGACCTCGTGCCTGGCTTAGTCACCTCTATCCCCAGGCGGTAGCGTATCTTCTTCCCCAGTCGAGTCGATCTTCGATCACTCTTATCTCTTTCAATCAGTCTTTTAATCTATCACCATTCCCTTGGTTCATGATCATTAGCAATCTTCAGAGAGTCAATCTCTTGCCCTTGTTCAATACCTCTCCCTTGTTCTCTTCAAGAGGGTTTCAATTACCTTTTCTTGTGGCTAGTCACTTCTTTTGCTGATTCCTCATGAGAGTTGTATTCATTCTTCCATTGGTTGATCACAGTCATACTGTTAAAACTAATGCTCTATCGCGCTCTTTCTTCGGTTAAACACAGTTTTCCTGTTAAACACCAAAACTCTTGCGGAGTTTGCAACCTTCTCTTGGTTCTTCTCCCTTTGATTGGTTAATCATTGATTGTCAATTAAAACACCAATTTTCACTCCTTCTCAGTTAACCACAGTCCGTCTGTTAAAACACTGAGTTCCTCGAGGGTTAATCACCATCTCTTGGTTAATCACCCATCTCTTCAGTTAAACACAGTCCGTCTGTTAAAACACTGAATTCCTCTTGGGTTAATCACCTTCTCTTGGTTAATCACTCATTCTTCGGTTAATCATAGTCTTTCTATTAAAACTGAATCCCCAGCAGTTAGTAACCTTCTCTTGGTTCTAATACTTGCGCCCTTGGGTTAGTAACCTTTCTTTGGTTCAAATACCCTTTCTTCGGTCAAGTACTGCTTGTTCAGTCAATGTACCAAACGTCCTTTGGGTCATGACCTTTTCTCGATCCTACACCTGTCTTTTGGGTCACGACCTTTGAGCGGTCCTACACCCGTCCTTTGGGTCACGACCTTTGCTCGGTCCTACACCCGTCCTTTGGGTCACGACCTTTGCTCGGTCCTACACCCGTCCTTTGGGTCACGACCTTTGCTCGGTCCTACATCCGTCCTTTGGGTCATATGACCTTTGCTCGGTCCTACACCCGTCCTTTGGATCACGACCTTTGCTCGATCCTACACCCGTCCTTTGGGTCACGACCTTTGCTCGTTCCTACACCCATCCTTTGGGTCACGACCTTTGCTCGGTCCTACACCTGTCCTTTGGGTCACGACCTTCGCTCGGTCCTACACCCGTGCATTGGGTCACGACCTTTGCTCGGTCCTACACCTTTCCTTTGGGTCACGACCTTTGCTCGGTCCTACACCCGTCCTTTGGGTCACGACCTTTGCTCGGTGCTGCACCCGTCCTTTGGGTCACGACCTTTGCTCGGTCCTACACCCGTCCTTTGGGTCACGACCTTCGCTCGGTCCTACACCAGCCCTTTGGGTCATAACTTTCACTCGGTCCTACACCCGTCCTTTGGGTCATATGACCTTTGCTCGGTCCTACACCCGTCCTTTGGATCACGACCTTTGCTTGATCCTACACCCGTCCTTTGGGTCATGACCTTCGCTCGGTCCTATACCCGTCCTTTGGGTCACGACCTTCGCTCGGTCCTACACCCGTCCTTTGGGTCACGACCTTTGCTCGGTCCTACACCCGTCCTTTGGGTCACGACCTTTGCCCGGTCCTACATCCGTCCTTTGGGTCACGACCTTTCCTCGGTCCTACACCCGTCCTTTAGGTCACGACCTTTGCTCGGTCCTACACCCGTCCTTTGGGTCACGACCTTTGCTCTGTCCTACACCCGTCCTTTGGGTCACGACCTTTCCTCGGTCCTACACCCGTCCTTTGGGTCACGACCTTTGCTCGGTCCTACACCTGTCCTTTTGGTCACGACCTTTGCTCGGTCCTACACCCGTCCTTTGGGTCACGACCTTTGCCTGTCCTACACCCGTCCTTTAGGTCACGACCTTCGCTCGGTCCTACACCCGTCCTTTGGGTCACGACCTTCACTCGGTCCTACACCCGTTCTTTGGTTGATCATAATTCTTATCTATTAAAACTTCTTTTCCCCACAGAGTCTTAATCTCTTCCTTCAATTAACCACTGCCAGTTAGTAAACATACCGAGTCCTCTTTTCTCTTAGTTTTAACACCATTCCTTTGTTTGTTTCCTCAGTAGGGTCGCTATCTTCTCACTCTCTAGTGGAGTCTCTTTATTCCTTTTGCTCTCTTGGTTTCGACACCACTATTGCACTTTACTCTTAGCACATTATTATCTTTCCTTTGCACTTCTTTCTTGGTTTTGACACCATTTCTTTTGCATCCCCAACGGACCTTTCTCCATCTCTTATTCTCTTGGTTTTGATACCATTTCTCTTTTGTTCCTTGCACGGCCACTTTAGTTTCTTACTCCTCAGTGGAATACTCTTTTTTGCCTTTTGCTCTTCTTTCTTGGTTTTAACACCATTTCTTTGGAATCCCTGGTGGAATTTCCTTTTTTCTTTTTCTCTTGGTTTTGACACCACTTTCCTTTCCTTTTCCTTTTCCGTCTTGGTTCCACAAACTACTGAAGCTCTGATTCTGCATTATTTTGAATGTATGATACGTAGGCACGAGATCGCGATGATATTGGCGAGCACACTTCCACCCTACCTTCCTTCTCCCTTTCTTTACTCCTTTCGGTCCCCTGGTTCCATGAACTACGACTCTCTGATTTCCTCATTGCACTATGAGGGTACGCAGGCACGAGGGCCCCAATCCTCCGCGAGCACTCTCTTTCTTTTCCTTTCTCTTCTCTCTCCTCTTCTTTTAGCTATAAGCCTTTAGATAGATAACCCATCCAAGCCTAGAAGAAAGCAAAATGGTTTCGGGCGAGTACGACGGATGCGTTAGGTGCTAGTACCTTCCTTTGGCATAACCGACCCCCGTTCCCGTTTCTCTTTTCCTTGGGTTTTATCGATATTTTCCCTGTCCTTCGGGACTAAATAATGTTCGGTGGTGACTCTGTTGTATCTTTGAGTGTGTGATTCGCTCGGGTATAAACCAGCCATCTTCACATATAAACCCTTTTATGTGCTTGTTTTGATGATGTGATGACCTTGTGAAGATTCGATTAATCAGGCTTAAAAAACCTGGAAATCCTGCAACAAGAAACATATAGAGAAAAGTGCTAATGCGTATGTCCGCGATGCGAATGCACATGCTTATGCAAAAGGCAAAAGGGGGAGGTCAAATTTCGGGTTACGACAGGTCCGTCCGACTAAGTTGTTGAGTCGTTTTTGTGTGAAAGCTAATCACTGTCGATGTCGTTTCCTTAACCATTGTGTTCTGTTGTTGGTGTGTAATAGATTTAGAATGGCTGGAAGGAACCATGCAGTTATTGCTGTTGCGTTGTAGGCTGTTGCTCAGGCTGTATAGAACCCACCTCATGCTAGTGAGAATGACGAGTTTCGAAAGAACAGACCACCTACCTTCAAGGGAAGATATGATCCAGATGGAGAGCTGGCATGGCTCAAGGAGATCGAGAGAATCTTCTGAGTTATGGAATGTCCTGAAGCACAGAAGATGCGGTTAGGTACTCATATACTGGCTGAGGAGGCTGATGATTGGTGGGTTAGCACTCGTCAACTGTTGGGAGCAACAGGATAGGCAATCACTTGGACGGTGTTCAGTAGGGAGTTCTTGATGAAATAATATGAAAAATAAAATAAAAATGGAACAAGTGATAAAAAAAGAGGTCTGGGGCGAGGGGATTCGAACCCCAGACTTCTCGCTCGCTCAATACACACAAAACAGTTGATCAACCACTGGGGCGCAATGCAAATTCATTTAATATATGGCAAACAATGAATATATAGAAAACTTGGTTGGATTTCTGAAGCATGGTGCCATGGCCATCTTCATCCTCAAGCTTAGATACATGAAGCCTCATATCTCACTCATCTCTCAACCATTTCACACGATCCAAATATGAAAATTATGCGTTTTCAGATGAGGAACACAATGGCAATACCCAATTTTATTTAAATCAAGTGAATCAAAGCATAATCTGATCAAACCTGAAGAACCCTAAAATTGGTATGAACTCAATGAAATCCTATACACGAGTTGTAAACAACAATTAATTTAGGGTAAATGATCTACAAACATCCAGAAACATAATGGTAACAAGAAAACATGTTTATGATGCATGATTCATTGAGTTTGAGAGTTCCAGTTTTACCTCTGCAAGTGAGAATTGAATTCTGGTTTGGAGGTGTTACAGATGAATTCCAAAGATTTAGACAACTTCCTTGTACCTCAATGGATGTGTTTGAGTGCTTAGTGTCATACCCCAAATTTTGACCACTTATATTTCCCATCATTGTGAAAATCATCACCACAATATGGATGTACCTTTATGCCTCATCAATCTCCTCAAGGATTGTTAAGCATTCACCACAACCAAGAATTAGGGTTTCAAGCCCTCTCAGAACACTCAGACAAAGGATCAATCAAGAAATGACATGATCTTCAACTTGTCTAACCTCTCAAACACCCATAAGGATCAAGAGGACTCCCACATCAAGAATCAAGCCCAAAGTTGCAACATTCCAAGTGGATTAAGCCTCAAGATCGCCAGTGTCCTAAATTAGGGTTTTGGTCGACCAAGGCCTCCAGATGTAAATTTTCCTCTGGGCAAGAGCCATTGCTTTAAAGCACAACTTAAGATACTCCAAGGGACCTCATGTACCCAATCATCAAGTCAATTTAGCCTCAGGGGATGCATTTACCAAAAATCAGGAATTAGGGTTTCTTGACCTAATTCACCCCTAAGTTGACTTTTGGGACAAAACATGAGCCAAGACCTCAAGACATGATTTGAGGGACCCAAAACACTACATTGATCCATTTTCAACAATGGATTGATTCAATAAGCTTGGTCCACAAGTTTCAATTTCATAAGGACCACAATTAGGGTTTCGAGGAAAAAGTCAACTGTACCTTTGACTTTTGACCAAGATATGCTCCCAAACCTTGGGACATGATTCAATACACCCTATAACACCTATGGAATATATCCATTAGGTTTGATTTAGGTCAAGGACTTGATTTCACAAAGGATCACACAATTTGGATTTCATCCGATAAAAAGTCAACTGTGCACAAAATCAAGTTTGACTTTTTGGAATTTTTCACAATTATGGTTCCTTAACCCTAAAACAATGTTAATATGTGATTTGAATCATCATTCTTAAAGAAAAATCAAAGAAAGTGAGTTAACTTGTAAAAGGGGTAACCATAAAAGTGTCAACTACAGCCATTCCAATTCCTCATGGATTTTTAGTTAGGGAGTGATCAAAATAGCTGAAAACACAAAAGTGAAATTTTTCCAACACTTTGTGAAATTTTCACTAAGTCAGAATCTGCCTTATTTTTTCCCCAAAAGTAGAGGCATTCTTCACTGTAATTCATGTTGACTCAAAACCAAAGTTGGACATCATATTGAAATAGGATATATCAGCATTCTAAAATGTCCAAGAACTCCATCAAATTCCATCTAAGCTATGAGTTATGACAGCTGCAACATGCCCTGATGCAAACTGCCTTGGCAAGGAAGATTTGTACATTAGTGCTCGAATTGCTCAAATTGTGCAACTCCAAGCATGGTTATCCATCTGCACACCTCAAGGGGGAACAAGCAAGGGACAAACAATGATCTATTAGCCTCCAAAGTCCCCAAATCTACAATAGCCATGCCAAACCAAAAAAGCCTAAAGGAGGCCAAGACTTCAATTTTGTTTTGGAACATTTAATGGATGCTTAGAGGTGGCACGTATCAGAGCAAAGATGAACACTTCAGTCAAGCCTTATCCATGAATCAGGGAACTATATGCCTATGCTCCAATCTCAAGTCAATGGCTAGAGGAGACTTGAGATTCCATTTGATCCACATTGGCCAAAGGCTTGCTGTAGTTGCCATTCCCTATTCCTTGTAAAACAAACTTGACACACTATAAATAGACCTTATTTCTGATCAGTTTGAGTACACCAAAGGCCTGTAACACTTGCCTTTCTCAAAATCACACTCTCACTTCTGATTTTGCCTTCTAAAGAAAGTCACAATCGGGTTTTGAGTTTGGGAACAATTCCAACCAAACCAATCACACACACACCTCATAAACATCATATAGAAGTGATCCAAACACTTAAACAACATCTGGAACACCAGTTTCTCAAAATCACCAGCCATCTGCACAAGCCTTTGACAGATTTGTAGTTGAGGTTCCAAATCAAGTTCCAGTTCAATGCACTCCACTCTAAGCATTCAGACACACTCCATAGCACCTAAGGAAGCTGTCCACATCATTGGAACCAAGTTGCAACACATCCAACCTAAAACTCGATCACCAACTGCAAGAGGTAAGCCTCAACTTGGTCATCTCATGATTCATGCATATTTCCTCGCCCAATAATTTTGCCATATTTTCATAATCATGTATGGAGTGTTTCCCCTTAATTAATTGCTTTTTATAAGTCGTGTATCAAATTTCTCAGCCTTCATGCAGAATTTAGGGTTCTTAAGGTTTCTTTTTTATTTCTTATTCCATGTTTAAAATAAATGAAATTAAAGACCATAGACATGATCGTGAGGTGAAAACGAGTAGATTGATATGTGGATTGTGTGATTTCATCAAGTATTCAGTGAGATTGATGAGAAAACGCAAATCTGGGCAAAACAGAGCACACGGGCAAAACCAAGGTGTTCTTGGCGCCCTTTTTCAAACTTTCAAATATTTGAATTTTGTAATTTTATTTAACTGATTCAAAAATTTAATTTCTCTCTGAATTTTTATGATTTTGAGTTGATTCTTTTTCAATAATTCACAAAAATGTTAAAATATTTTATTTTACAAAAATTTCCCAAAAATATTATTTGTTTCATATACTTGATATTTTTACCAAGAATTAATTTTTATTTGTTTTTTGACATTTAAAATATTTTTTCCTTCTTGATTTTCCAAACTTAAATGGGTTCCAATCATTTTGTGGATTAAAACATGATTTTTGAGACACTGATCCAAGATCACCACTCATTTTTCACATGTTTTCAATAATTTTTATTAATTTTTAAATAAAATTAGGGTTTTGATTATTTCCACCCTCATCAATCTTTTTCAAACTTCTTTGGGCCTCTTGATAGAGTGTAAGTCCCATCTCTCTGTAAATAAAACCTTTTTGGGTCTCAATGCATTGTATAAGTCCCATCTTTATTCATTTTCAAAACTCTTTGGGCCTCTAATAGAGTGTAAGACCCAATCCCGTTTTAACCAAAACCATTTTTAGGCCTCAGATATTGTATAAGTCCCTCTGCGTTAAAAGAAAAATCTCGGCGCGATCGCCAGTTCAAAATCAAATTATCTGGCCCTCCCGTTGTTTTATAAGTCCCATTTCTTTTCTTTAAAAAACCTTTGGCCTCTCCTTGAGTTGTAAGACCTAACCCTTTTGTAAATAAACTTTTTTGGGCCTCAGTCGTTGTATAAGTTTCGATACGATCCTCAAAAATAACGGTACGATCACTGTTAAACCTTGGGCCTCTCCTTGAGCTGTAAGCCCCAACGATCTTTTCAAAGCAATTTTCCTTTTGATTTAGATTCAAATATATGTGTTATTCTCAAAACTTTCTTTAATTTCTTTGAACAACTAACCAAACAGCATGGAAGCTTGCTCGCCTGTAAGTTTTTATTGGCTTTCCTTTACCCGCTTTCATATATATATATATATATATATATATATATATATATATATATAACTGTATTATGGGAAGCTGCGCATGGTTAGTCTCCTTTCATACCCTTTTAAAATACTCGTCATATATCAACTGTATATATACTAGTATAGTTATTTAGAGTTTTCCCCGGCAACTAGGTCTAGAACTAGGTAAAGCCCTGTTGGTGACTCTTAAAATACAAAAAAAACTAGATCCCCATAGGATTTCTAGATACTGTCTTGCCTTCTCTTGGTCTTATACACTATGGAACAAAGAGAAAGGCAGTATTCATCGTGAACCTTTTCTCAGGGTGTAACTATTAGAAATTGTCAAAGAAATTCTACTCCCCAGAGTTGATCTATTCTCGGTGAATAGCATCTCTTGAGTTTCTTAAAATCACAGAACTTTCACTAAGTGATCTATTCTCGGTGAATAGCATTTCTTGAACTTTTCTTTGGTTTGGGACCCACAGGCTTCCTAAAAGCATCCCCGCCTCCTCTTGGGCTTTGCACAAGGACCCTTCGGCTTCTTAGAAGTTCTCATGCCTTCTCTTGGGCTTAATACAAGGACCCTGACGACCTCTTAAAGGTATAAGACAGAACTTAGTCATCCTTTGCTAGAGCAGTCTTTCCAGTGTCAAAACTCCGGTCAATTTAGGGTTGATTCTCATTCCTTAATGCTCGTGCCTCCCCTGGAGGCATCATACAAAAGATGAAACTCTTCCACACTAGTCGACTTGGACAGTTTAATCCTCTTGAGTCTCAAAGACATTCTCAAGTTCCCTACATGTATAGGAAGAAACCCCAGGCTCTCTTGATCAATCTCCACCAGAAACCCAGCCTCTCTCTCGAGAGCTCCTCAACCAGGGTCATCTTGTCCCAAATCAGAACCTCAAGGCATATGATACCTCAACTCTTCTGTAATCCTCAGCAAGAGTTGATTCCCCAGCAGAAAGATAGCCTCCTCTTAGGCTTTGTATAATGATCTTTCCTCAGCATAGTCAGCCTCCTCTTAGGCTTTGTACAAATGATTCTCCCCAGCGGAGCTAACCTTTTCAGACTCTCTTGTTGAGTCAATCAACTTTCAGACTCTCTTGTTGAGTCAATCACCTTTCAGACTCTCTTGTTTAGTCAATCACCTTTCAGGCTCTCTTGTTGAGTCAACCTTTTTAGCCTCAATCTTGGGCTTTGTACAAGATAGATCAAAATACTCTCTTGTTGAGTCAATCTTTGTCCAAGCATGGTATAAAGATTTCCCCGAGCAGGAGCTAGCCTCCTCTCAAGTTGTTTAGAATAGTTTCTCCAACTCGTTCAGCCTCAATCCCGGGCTTTGTACAGGACAGATAAAAGCACTCTCTTGTTGAGTCAAACCCTTTTAGCCTCAATCTTGGGCTTTGTACAAGACATAAATCTCCCTCTCTCAAGCTTGGGACAAATATCTTCCCAAGCAAAGTCATTCCCTCCCAGCCTTTCTCTTGGCTTTGAGGAATGATTTTTCCCCAAGCAAAGTCAAACTTATTTCAGCCTCCATCTTGGGCTTTGTACAAGATACATAAAAATATCCTCAACGGAGTCAAAAATCCCTTTTAGCCTCAATCTTAGGCTTTGTACAAGACAGATAAAATAACTTTCCCCGGAAAACTCAAACTCTCAGCCTCCTCTTAGGCTTTGTATAATGATATCCCCCAAAGAGTCAGTCTCTTTTTTGCCTCAATCTTGGGCTTTGTACAAGATACCGATATATACACTCTCTTGTTGAGTCAGTCTTATCCAGAATTTGGATAAAGACTTCCCTAGCCGAGTCAATTGACCTTTTAGCATCAACCTTGTGCTTTGATCAAGGCATACAAAAATCAACAATCCCCTCAGAGGAAATCCAATCCCTCTTTAGGGATGATAAATTCTCTCTAAGTCGAACCTTTAGCTTCAATCTTGGGCTTTGAACAAGACACAAATAGACCTTTTAACTTCAATCTTGGGCTTTAAACAAGACACCAAAACATCTTTTTCCTTCCTTAGAATAGGAGGAACTACGATTGCTCTGATTTCCCTTTTTCATTTAAATGGGAATACGTAGGCAGAAGATTGCAAAATCTTAGCGAGCTACTAATCAAAAACTCTAGGTCCAATACCTTCACACATCAAAAAACATAGGTCCAGTACCTTACCAAAAACATCAACAAAAACTCACTCACTCATATTTCCCAAGAAACATTCCCAACCCATTAACAGATAAACACCATCAATTACAAAGCGAAACCTAAAGCTAATATCTTGTGGATAACCACATATAGGATGGGTAACTGATAAATCCCTATTGTATAACTTGACCTCGACTCCCCGAATCTCTTTAAAGCGTTTGTTTAGTTAAACATTCGCGTGGAATGTTAGTTTTAGATAGCTTCCCTTTCCCTTTCAGCTTCATGGGATAAATAAGAAATCAGAAAGTAGCACCCCCTCCTCCTCATTGCAGTGAGGAAAACCCAGCGATAAGGTGGTCGCGTCATCGACAAAAATCGCTCGCTACAGGAAAATGGAGACTCTGTTGGGGAGTCATTTTATTTGTTAGGACTAGTATTATAGCTCTTAAGAGGCCTAGGATGTTATTTTTAGGAATAAATATATATATATCGCTTTTCCTAATTGATATCCGTGTTTATTTTTCTACTAATGGGACTGCGGGTGATGCCGCATCTGGAAAGTTTGAGTGACACCTAAGATAATTGATGGCACTAGACGGGTAATCTTACAGGGAGTGAATCCCAAATAAGAGGCCCCGGTCGACCATTGAATCAGTGGAGACTCCCTTTGCGGATTCAATGCCTATACGACTTCGGTTGTTGAAAGCAGATTGTTCGATTGTGGTTGTCCATGAAACTGAGGATTTAGTAGGCTAAGACCATATCAGAAATAGTTGTCACGCGATACTACCCTTATTTGAGATTACTCTAAGATACTACAGCTCGCTCGGTGAACCATCCTGCTGTTGTTATCCTAAGAGGGGTCAATGATTTTGAGGACAGGTACAAAAAATCACCAGTACAACCTTTGGGGATGGGTAGAGCCATGACTTAATGACACCGAACCTTTGACCCCATGTTTTTTCTATGTTTTTGTGTGCTGCATTCATATATTTATTTCATTAAAAAACATTAAACAAAGAAAAATTTCTCTTCTAGTCTCTCTTTTTCAAATTAAACTAAGACAATGATTGCAAATTTCAGAGAAATAGATTGCGTTATGGATTTCGATATAAGGAAGAATCACAAGTACACCTTCAAGGTTCCAAAATTAGAGGATTTGAGAGGGTTGGAAAGGATGATCACCAACCCTGATGCTTTCAGAGCTAAATATGGAGGACTGCTATCTCTGTTAAGGGTCCATGTAATTGAGGGAATCCTGGCTACGCTAATTCAGTTCTACGATCCGATCTATCACTATTTTACATTCCCGTATTATCAACTAGCACCAACACTAGAGGAGTACTCTCACCTGACTGATTTACCCATCACTGATCAAGCTCTCTTTTCTGGACTGGAAGAAATTCCAAAGGATAAAACTATTGCAAGAGAAATCTATTTGGATGAGTCAGAAGTCAGGACTCACATGACCACTAAGGGTGGAATCCAAGGTTTTCCAGCCAAGTTTTTGATAAAGAAAGCTCTGTACTTTGCTAGTATAGCGAACGCGACTGCTTTCGAGAGCGTCTTTGTTTTGCTCACCTACGGGTTATTTCTGTTTCCAAACATCGATGACTTCGTTGATATCAATGCCATTAGGATTTTTCTGATTGGAAACCCTGTACCGACCTTGCTCGCTGATGCTTATCATTCGATACACTTAAGGAATTGTACAGCGGAGGAATGATCACATGCTGTGTACCCCTGCTATACAAATGGTTCACTTCCCACTTGCCCAAGTCTGCTGCATTTTGGGATCATAAGAATACTTTACGTTGGTCATAGAGAATCATGTCTCTTACCAACTCTGACATCGATTGGTACAATCAGATCTACGACGGGATAAGAATCATTGACCTTTGTTGAAATTTCCCTAATGTACCCTTCATAGGAATTAAAGGAGGAATCAATTATCATCCAGTTTTAGTTCGTTGTCAATTTGGATACCCGATGAGACATGTCCCACATAATGTTCATCTGGAAGGTCTTTTCTTCAAGGAAGGAGAAAACGACATGGCACTAAAGACAAAAATAGTGCACGCCTGGAAACATCTTCACAGGAAAGGAAGATAGTCTTTTGGAAAATCGGATTGTGTCTCTGTGGAACCTTATCTCCACTAGGTACAAACTAGAGCTCTCAAGCTGAGGATGCCTTACCCTCGTCAGGAAGTTCATTCGTTAAAGGAATCTGTCCTTTACTTTATGTCTGATGCGAAAAAACTTCAGGTTACTCTCAACAAGGTTCAACAGGAGAAGAAGCCTTGGAAGAACAAGTACCATATTCTCAATGTGGAGTGTAACAAAATACAGCAGCTGTTAAAAGAAAAAGGTGTTCTGATCGATATTTTAGAGCAACATGTTGTAGAAAACCAAGATGACCAAAGGAATTTGCTCGCTCCTTTCACTTGGCAAAGGAATGACAACCCGACAACGACTCAAGAGCCCCGGTCAAAGAAGTGGAAAGTACCAGAACCATCACCTGAGCTCTCTCCAGAGAGGACTCAAGACCCATAAGTTTAGACATTTCCTTTTATAACACTTTGTACATTACTGTATTTCTATTTTCGCAATCTTTGAATTCAATAAAACGGGGTTACCCCCACTGTTTGATATTTGCAATCCAATTGTTGATGTTTCTTTTGATTAAACAAAAATAATTAATATAATCATTGCATATCATTCATCATTTTCACGTAACGCATTCTTCTTACCTACGAATCTCATGTTTGTGTCTCGATTCTAGAGTCAAACTGTCTCATTCGTACAATACTCGGGCCAATCGACAAAAGAAAATGGATGATCTCGAGGAAGAGAACAGAGAGTTGAGAGAAGAGATTGACACTCTGAAAGAAGATCTGAGAAAGCTTCACAACGACATGCAAGCTCTGGCAACAGCTCAGATGCAACAACAAAGGACTGTAATCTCAGAGATCACATCGACGCCCATAGTGAAAAAGCCTGATCCTTGGTACAACATGCCTAAAGATCGCCCCTGGGGCATGCCTATTAACTATATCCCAGAAGGATATATTCCGGCGATCACGGAAGATCCAAAAACTGTAGCAGGAGCCGCTGGGCCTGAAGGTTACAAAATTTGGGAAAGCGTAGATGCCAGGGGCATGATAGCAACTTCTGAAGGTTACAAACTTCGGGAAGCACCAAGAGTCAGGCCGTAATGACTATACCACCACCCGTGGTACACACTGTCCCAGAAGGACAGATTCCACATATACCTTCTAGTGGAAATGAAAGTATGTTCGACAGAATGAAGGAGTTCCAGGAACAATTCCTGGAGATGCAGAAGGAATTGCAGGCTATTCTCTTTCAGGATCTATTTGGAAAGGACGCCGAAGACCTTTGTTTGGTCCCCAATGTGAAAGTTCCGCACAAATTCAAGGTGCCCGAATTTGAAAAGTACATGGGTAACTCTTGCCCTCAAGGTCATCTGGTGATGTACGCTTGGAGGATGTCAACTCAGACCAAGAACCAACAGCTACTAATCCACTATTTCCATGATAGTTTAACCGGTGTTGCACTCAAATGGTACATGGGTTTAAACCGCACTAAGATTGTCACTTTCAGAGATCTTGGCACTACCTTCGTTCAACAATATAAGTATAACCTGGACATGGCTCCGGACAGAGATCAACTCAGAGTCATGTCGAGGAAGGACAAGGAAACCTTTATGGAGTATGCTAAGAGATGGTGTGAAATTGTCGCTCAGATTTGTCCACCTCTTGAGGAAAAAGAGATGACAAAGATCTTCTTGAAAACCATGAGCTCATTTTACTACGACAGAATGGTCGCCAGTGCGCCCAGTGACGTCACTGAGATGGTGGGCATGGGAGTACGTGTGGAAGAAGCAGTCCGAGAAGGACGTTGAGTAAAAGACACGAGACCATCCAGTAGTACTAAAAGATTCGGTAGTGCTCTCCCTAAGAAAAAAGAGCAAGATATTGGTAATATCTCTCTCGGAAAGCAAAGGCGGCGGTACCAACCAGTAGCAGCTGTAACTCTTACTATCAACCCTGCGCCTGTTCCAACATATCAACCTCAGGTTGCTCAGAGCATACCTAATTCTCAACAATATCAGCAAAGGACACAACAGCCTCTTTAGCAGGCTCGTCCTCAGTACAACAACAACAACCGTACAACGCGACCACCAGGGTTCGACCACATACCGATGTTGTACGCCGAAATGTTTCCATAATTACTGGTCAAGGGGCATGTATAAACCAGGTCTCCCCTTACAGTACCAGAAAATCCGCCTTTTTGGTTCAAAGCGGATCAGACTTGCCCTTACCATCAAGGAGGACCGGAGCATAACATAGAAAACTGTCTCAGCTTCAAATTCGATGTGCAGAAGCTTATTAGGAGCGGGGTCTTATCCTTTAAGGATACGAATCCTAATGTTCAGACGAACCCGCTGCCTCAACACGAGAAAGCTGCGGTCAATTTGATAGAAGAAGAGTCTAAGCACAGCTATAAAATTCATGATGTACTCTTATTGGAAACCAACCTGGTCAAGATGCATTGCAGACAAAGTGGATACGGGTATGTACCGTCTCATAACTATCACCAGTGTGATATCAGCTCTAAAAACAATCAAGGATGTTCGGTGGTGCAATTAGCTCTACAGGAACAGATGGATCTCGGGTGGATCCAAGATCACCAAATTCGTGAAGTCAACATGACTTATACAAATTCCAACATCATTCAAAACAATGACATTTGTGCAATGAATGTCAACATTGTGGCAATGCACTCAAGGCAAAGCCAACATCATAATCTGCCACGACACGATTACGATTCCTGTCTAGTTTGCTCGGTAAACAAACAGGGATGCTCTTTTATACAAGAGGCCCTCCAGCGTCAGATGGATCTCGGATGGATTCAGGATTACCGCGATATAAGTCAGTATCAAGTAAATATGATTCAAATTTTTGATATTCGCTTGATGAATACCAGCGTGGTGGAGTTACATGCTACACAAGTCCAGCTCGGTTTTCTAACTTCGCATGATTATCAGAACTGCAAGGTGTGTCGTGAGAGTGACCAAGGATGAGCTCTCGTTCAAAGAACTTTGCAACACTTGTTAAACCATTGGTGGCTTCCGATCTATATGGACGAAGACACACAACATGTCAGCATGACTAACGGGAACCCTACTAGGCATCAAAGTTAGGACGTTCGATCCATGGAAACAGACCAAGTGAGGTTACACTGCATTCAAAGTGGACGTGGCCAGGTGCCACCACACAACTATGAACATTGAAGAGTTTTCTCGGAAGATAATCAAGGATGTTACCTCGTGCGAGCAGCCCTTCAAATTCAATTGGATCACAAAAGGATTTGACCGTGTCCAAGTTCTGGGTCAATCAACTTGAGGCCAAACTATTTTGCTGATCAAATCAAAGACGTCGTCGTAATCTCTGATCATAATAGGACCAAAGATGTTTGTACCATAATCCCTCTACTTGGCGAATCAAGAATTCCCTTGGACAGTAGAAAAGTTCCCTACCAGGAACTAATTGAAATTACTTATGATGGTCAAAAAAATCAGAAGGCTCCTGTAGTTATCTATCTGCCGGGACTGCTACCGTATGAATCAACTAAGGCTATCCCTTACAAATACGGTGCCACAATACTTGAGAATGGAAAGGAAACTCCATTACCCTCCATCGTGAATATTGCAGACATCAGTCGGGTAACGCGGAGCGGTCGGATCTTCAACTGAGGAGTTGAAGAACCCAGAGAAAAGGAACCTCAAACAGAAGTTCCTGATCAACCAGTCGGTCAGTCCAATGGTCCCGACTTTTCAAAGAACAACGATGAGATGCTGAAGCTCATCCAGGAGAGTGAATACAACATTGCTGATCAATTGTTGCAAACTCCTTCAAAAATCTCAGTGCTTTCTCTTTTTTACTCAGTTCCGAAGCTCACAGGGAAGCTCTACAAAAAGTCTTAGAGCAAGCCTTTGTGGAACAGGATGTAACAATAAGACAATTCGACAATGTCATCTCCAACATCACTTCTTGCAACAACTTGGGTTTCAATGATGAGGAACTACCGGAAGAGGGCCCAAATCATAATATGGCGCTCAATATTATAGTTAACTACCGGGACGATGCATTAGCCAGCATACTGGTAGACACCGGATCGACTCTAAATGTTATGCTGAAGTCTAATCTAATGTGACTATCATTTAAGGGATCTCCGATGAGAGGCAGTAAGGTCATCGTCAAAGTATTTGACGGATCCCAAAAAATAGTTATCGGCGAAGTCGACCTTCCCATAACTATCGGTCCTCACACTATCCAAGTCACTTTCTAGGTCATGGACATCCGGGCAGTATACAGTTGTTTGTTGGGAAGACCTTGGATACACGGGGCTGGGACAGTCACTTCGACACTTCCCCAGAAGCTGAAGTGCGTCAAGAATGACCAACTCGTCACAGTCTGCGTAGAGCAAGCCATGATCGTGAGTAACTTATCATCATCCACTTGTGTAGAACCAAAGGAGGTTGTTGGAACCTAGTTCCAAGCACTTTCAGTGAGTAATGACAATCAATCAGAAAAAGAAACGCCGATTTCCTCGTATATAGATGTTCTCGAGGCGATCAAAAGTAACAATGCAAAAGGACGGGGGGAGCTTGTCCTTCCTACTGACAACAAGATAAAGAAAGGTCTTGGTTTTTCTTCAACCTGTACCCAGACTGATGCTAGCAATGAAAATGCTCATCCCATTCAGAACTTCTTCCATAGTGGAGGTTTCCTTCACCCAGTGTCTCAAGAAGTCCATACCATCAACGAGGGTGACCCCTCCGACACAGATGAAGAATGGAAGTCCTGTCTTAATGAGGACGGTTATATGTCTCAGGGAGAGGTGCCTACGCCATCTTTCTATCCCGCACAGAGTCCCAGATATATACCAAGATCAGACGTCAAAATGATATACGGAGATTGTGATCTGGAAGGATGCCGTGATCCACCTAACTCATTGGAGGAGGACACTCCGATGAAATACAACTTTGACCACGACTATTATGGTCCAATGGATGGCCTGCCGATGTGGCAGCCGTGCCCAGGAGACTCGGGGCAAGAGAGTCAGCCTAACGACGCTTATCAGCTGAGTATCATTGAAAAGAATACCTGCGTCCCCACCGAATCATGGGATCATTACTCAGGGCATTCTGAAAACACCCAGTACAACGATGAATTTGCAACAATTGCAGGACAAGAGTTCCTTAACTATGCTTTTCCCAAGGTCAACGTCATTGAAAGGGATGAGTCCTCTAGTTCCAAAGAAGTGTGGGACACCTTAGGACAACCGAGTGGCAAATACAACTTCATGGTCAAGTGCACCGCTCCCGAAGGCTCTCGTATCAGGCTCGAAGACATCCAACCAACTGGATGGGGAGATATACCTGAGAGTACAAGTACTATGCAAGATACAATTGAGGAATCCTCCTACGACAAATCTGCCTGGGAGATAGATTCCAACGATCCTGTTCTGCCAGAAATCAACTTTATTTCTAAGGGTAGGGTTGACTTTTTCCATCAGAAACCCTAATTTGTGATCAGATGGTTTTGAGCTCTTGTGGCTTATGACTTGAGCTCTTTGAGTTAATAAAATCTTGTAAACATGCCAATATGATGTATTTGAGATCTTTGAAGTTCATTTTGAAGCTTCAAGCCACACCTCATTTCATAAGTTAACTCAAGGGTTGAATTAGGTCAAAACCCTAATTCCTAATTCTTTAATAGATGGACCTTCAAGGTGATTTTACCATTGTGGGTGGGCTCTTTATATCCTTTTGAGCTTATAGGACCACACATTGAGGCATTGGCTCATGTCCAGATGGAATTTTTCATTAGGAGGCCTCAGTCGACCAAAACCCTAATTTGGCGACACAGGCGATCTTGAGGCTTGATCCACTTGGAATGCTGCAACCTTGTGTCTGATTCTTGATGTGGGAGTCCTCTTGATCCTTTATGGGTGTTTTGAGAGGCTAGGCAGGTTGAAAATCATGTCATTTCTTGAATGATCCTTGTCTAGATGCTCTGAGAGGGCTCAAAACCCTAATCTTTGATTGTAGTGAATGCTCAACCATCTTTGAGGAGATTGATGAGGTATGATGGTTCATCCATATTGTGATGATGATTTGCAGAATGATGGGAAATCTTGGTGGTTAAAATTTGGGGTATGACAGATGCCTCTATTTAATCTTCTTGTACCTGAAGGTGTGAATGGCGAAGGTATTCGGACATTTGGGGTGCAAGAGGATTAAATATCAGAATACCCGAAATTTTGATGGTGGTTATGAATGGATGCTTGCTCATCTACCTTCTTTTTCTAAACAATGATGTTTAGAAAAGGTAAAAACTTCCCCTCGATCCTGGATTTTAGCTAAGGAACTGGTCTTAGTTTCTGATATAAACTTCCCCTCGATCCTGGTCTTTAGCCATGGAACTGGTCTAAGTTTCTGATATAAACTTCCCTTCGATCTTGGCCTTTAGCCATGGACCTAGTCTAAGTTTCTGATATAAACTTCCCCTCGATCCCGGTCTTTAGGAATGGAACTGGTCTCAGTTTCTTTTGCCAATAAACTTTTTTGACAAGGGACGCTATTTGTAGCGGTTTTTCCTCAAACTTCTCGCCGAATTTTCCTGGGGAGATGCCATTTGATGGGAAAAGTTTTGTTGTCAGACTTGCTGGGGAACCCATTCGTCTGAGCTGTAGAGGTGTACAAACTTCTCTGTAGAGACGCCATTTGTTGACTCTACTGGGGAAAACGAGTCTCTTGAGAGACTGTTTCCTGCTTCGGGATATTACATCATACTTTTCCTCGAGATCTTCTCGGAGAAATGCCATATGATGCAATCCAATTTTGAGTTACTGATGACTTCATTATCATTGACTTTCTTGGAGAGAAAAATCAATATGTTGCTGAGAGTGTTTGGTTGTGAGGCTTTCTCTGGGGATTTTCCTTAATCCGATAAAGCGAAGATATCATCTTCAATGGTGTCGAATGTCTTCTTGACTTTCAGAGGTTCAAGTTATCAAAGTGGTCAAGGACCAACTCCAATCCATAAATAAACTGGAGGAGAGATTGTTCAGACGCAACATTTCCTGGCGAGGAAAGAACTGACAACTCGATTGATGAAAGAACTTTTATCACTAGAGGACAAGACTGACTAGAGTGATAGTAATGCAATATGAATATGTATATGAATCAATAATGCATGATGTATGTATGTATATGCTGACAAAACTGATGCGACATACAAACTAACGGATGAACACAATCGGATACTCGGCCACTGCGGGGGATGAAAAGTATCACTGGGTCAAGATAGCAATTCTGCCTTGCTTAGGAAAAAAATTGCCCGCGGGGAAAAACGTTGCTCGAACTTAGGAGGTAAGAACTCTGTCGGGGATATTAGATGGGAAAATCACATCTGATATAGTTGATCCTTCATTCAGGCGTACAAATTTTAGAAGGAGTACTTTGATTCTGCACTTTGAGGTTCAATTACTTCTGGAGAAGCGATCTATGTTCTTTTGATGTGCAACAGTCAAAAGAAATGTAATCTTTATTTTAAAAGAAGAAAAAGTTGACAAGTAAATTCATTTTTGTTTTATTTTCAAGAATTGTTGATCATATTAAAAACATCATTCTGTAAAGCTAAAACAAATAAGAATTGCAAACAAAAGCACTAGGGCTCAAATTTTATTGATAGAATGGAAATCAGCCAAACGCGTGATTCCATAGAGTATTTACAAAGTTAGAAAATGGTAATTTAAGGGAAAAAGGCTACATCGAAACATAACGACCGTTATCCTTCTACCAACTTTGAATTCTGGACATCCTGAGCTTCCGTCGAAGATGACCTTGACTGGAGTTTTCTGATGGATGGCATTACTACTGAGGAGTTGAACTGATCAGACGTAGTTACTTGCCATTAATCCCTAATTTTTTGCCTGGATTGTACTTTGAGATTTCCAATCCATCAGGATGATTTTTGTTTATGTCTCTATTTTTTTCCTGGACCGCCATTTCGGGTTTTCAATCCACCGAGACGTTTTATTAATTATAATAATAATTATTATTTTATTTAGGCGAAGTATTTCTTGACTACGTCAACATTTGTGGGGTAGGAAAATTCCTCTCCATCCATGGTTATGAGTCTCAAGGCGCCGCCTGAGAAGGCTTTCTTGACCACATAGGGGCTGTCGTAATTCGGAGTCCATTTGCCCCGAGAATCAGTGAGAAATGATTGTTTCTTCTTGAGTAGTTTGAAGATTGGCGCGCATGTCGCGGTCATGAGGGATATGAATCTGGAAATGTAATTCAAACGTCCCAGGAATCCCTTGACTTATTTCTCAGTCTTTGGAGAAGGCATGTCTTGAATGGCATTGACTTTGTCAGGATCAACCTCAATTCCTTTCTGGCTGACGATGAACCCTAAAAGTTTCCCTGAACGGACACCGAATGTGCACTTGTTAGGATTTAAATGGAGTTTGTTCTTCCTTAGACGCTCGAATAGCTTTGACAGGTAGGTCACATGCTCCTCTTCTGTCTTAGATTTGGAAATCATATCATCGACACACACTTCGATTTCATTGTGCATCATGTCGTGAAACAGAGTAGTCATGGCACTTTGATAGGTTGCCCCGACGTTCTTCAAACCGAAAGGCATTACCTTGTAACAAAAGGTGCCCCCTGGGGTTATGAATGAAGTTTTATCCATATCTTTCGGCGCCATTTTGATTTAATTATAGCTCGAGAATCCATCCATGAAGGAGAAAACTTTGAACTTTGTTGTACTGTCTACCTGCATGTCTATGTGCAGTAAAGGAAAGTCATCCTTTGGACTGCTTTGTTCAGATCCCTGTAGTCTACACACATTATGACATTTCCTTCCTTTTTTGGTACTGGTACTATGTTGGCTAACCATTGAGGATATTCTAATGTGGCGAGGAAACCCGCGTCAATCTGTTTATGTACTTCCTCTTTGATTTTGATGGACATGTCCGGATGAGTCCATCTCAGTCTTTGTTTCACCAGGGGACATTCTGATCTTAACGGTAGATGATGTTCCACGATGCTGGTATCCAACCCTGGCATATACTGATTAGACCAAGCGAATACATCGGGAAATTCTTTGAGAAGCTTTATCAAATTTTCTTTGACAGTTGGACTGAGCAGTGCCCTAATCTTGACTTCTTTTCTCTCTTCTTCTGAACCCAAGTTGACCGTTTCCAACGGCTCTTTGTGAGGTTCAATGGACCTTTCCTCTTGTCTGAGTAATTGGGAGATCTCTTCTGGAATTTCTTTGTCATTTTCTTCTTCAGCCTCAAATACCGGGAATTCAATGTTGGGAGAAGGCATTGTATCGTATGTTTCAATGGGGTTTAAAACAAGCAATCTGCATGACGTGATGATTGTTTTTAGAAGAGATAGAGAGAATGCAAGCGTGTGTGCAGTGCATTTTCTTTAAAATGCTTATTTTTATTATTTGAGTTGTTTTTAGGATTACCATTTTCCGAAAAAGCGAAAAGAGAAAACAACAATAAAATTAGGAAATTATAGAACAACGTTATTTTATTTATGATTTGGTCGATTCGTGAAACTACAGCCCTATAAAACAAAACTCTTTCGCTTTGGGCGAAGCGAAGAGAGACATTTATAGAAAGTGAGCCCTATAATAACATTTGTTTCACCTGGGCAAGATGAAAGGTTAAAACAACGACGACAATTACTTAGATTTATGAACGATTTTCGGGACATCGACAACACCCAATGGCGGCAAACTCCTCGGTGAATCACAAAGTCTGGTACCTTCCTTCTTGATTTGTCTTAAAAAATGACGCTGATTTCTGGTGGAGCAGGATCGTTGGAGTCTGTCTCCCAGGCAGAGTTATCGTAGACGAACTCTTCTGTTGTATTTTGCACAGTGTTTGCACTCTCAGGTGGATCTCCCCATCCAGTTGGCTGGATGTCTTCGAGCCTGATACGAGAGCATTCAAGGGCGGTGTATTTAACCAAGAAGTCGTACTTTCCCCTCGGTTGCCTTAAGGTGTCCCATACTTCTTTGGAACTGGAGGAGTCATCCCTCTCGATGACGTTGACCCCAGGAAAAGCGTAGTTAAGGAACTCTTGTCCTGCGCTCTTTGCAAATTCATCGTTGTACTGGATATCTTTAGAATTCCCTGAGTAATGATCCCATGATTCAGTGGGGACGCAGGTATTCTTTTCAATGATGCTCCGCTGATATGCATCGTTGGGCTGACCCTTTTGCCCCAAGTCTCCTGGGTACGGCTGCCAGATCAGCAGGCCATCCATTGGGCCATAATAGTCAAAGTTATTTTTCATCAGAGTGTCCTCCTCTAATCAGTTTGATGGAGCACGGCATCCTTCTAGATCACAATCTCTGTATATTATTTTGACGTCTGATCTCAGTATATATCTCAGACTTTGTACGGGATAGCAAAATGGCGTAGGCACCTCTCCTTGAGACATACCGTCCTCGTTGAGATAGGACTTCCATTCTTCATCTCTATCGGAGGAGTCTCCCTCGTTGATGGTATGTACTTCTTGGGACACTGGGTGAAGGAAATCTCCACTGTGGAAGAAGTATTGAATGGGATGAAAACTTTCATTGTTAGTAGCAGTCTGGGTACAGGTCGAGGAAAAACCAAGACCTTTCTTTGTCTTGTGGTCAGTAGGAATGACAAGCTATTCCCATCCTTTTGCATTGTTACTTTTGATTACTTCGAAAGTATCTTTGTACGAGGAAATCGATGTTCCCTTTTCTGATTGGTTGTCATTGCTCACCGAAAGTGCTTGGAACTGGGTTCCTACAACCTCCTCTGGTTCTACACAAGTGGACGATGATAAATTGCTCACGATCAAGGCTTGCTCTCCGCAGACTGTGACTAGTTGGTCATTCTTGACGAACTTTGGCTTCTGGTGAAGTGTCTAAGTGACTGCCCCAGCCTCGTGTATCCAAGGTCTTCCTAGCAAACAATTGTATGCTACCCGGATGTCCGTGACCTGGAAAGTGATTTGGAAAGTGTGAGCACTGATAGTTACGGGAAGGTCGACTTCGCCGATAACTTTTTTTCTGGACCTGTGAAATGCTTTGACGATGACCTCACTGCCCCTCATCGGAGATCCTTGAAATGATAGTCGCATTATAGTAGATTTTGGCATAACATTCAGAGCTGATCCGGTGTCTACCAGTACGCTGGCTAAAGCATCGTCCTGGCAGTTAACTGTAATGTTGAGTGCCATGTTGTGATGTTTGCCTTCTTCCGGCAGTTCTTCATCACTAAACCCCAAGTTTTTGCAGGCAGTGATCTTAGAGATGATGTTGTCGAATTGTCTTATTGTTACATCCTGTTCCATAAAGGCTTTCTCTAAGACTTTCTATAGAGCTTCCCTGTGAGCTTCAGAACTGAGTAAAAGAGATAGCACATAGATTTTTGAAGGAGTTTGCAACAGTTGATCAACAATGTTTTACTCACTCTTCTGGATGAGCTTCAGCATCTCATCGTTATTCTTTGAAAGGTCGGGATCACTGGATTGACCGACTGGATGATTGGGAACTTCCATTTGAGGTTCCTTTTCTCTGGTGGGTTCTCCAACTCCTCGGTTGAAGATTCGACCGCTCCGTGTTACTTGATTGATGTCTGCAATATTCACGACGGAGGGTAGGGGAGTTTCCTTTCCATTCTCAATTGTTGTTGCACCGTATTTGTAAGGGATAGCCTTATCGGATTTTTACAGCACTGGTCCCGGCAGATAGATAACTACAGGAGCCTTTTGATTTTTCTGACCATCATAGTCGGCCTCAATTGGTTCGAGGATGAGAATATTTCCACTATCAAGGGGAACTCTTGGTTCATGGAGTAAAGGGATTATGACACATACATCTTTGGCCACTTCTCGTTTAGGGATTAAGACAACTTCTTTGCCCAGTTTGGGAAGATAGTCTGACATTATGTTGATCGAACCAGAGCTTGAACAGGGTCGAACCTCTTCATGGTCCAACTGACTTTGAAGGGATGCTCGTACGAGGTAGCATCCTTGGTTATCCTCTGAGCAAATTCTACAGCGCTCATAGTTGTGTGGTGGCACCTGGCCACGTCCGCTTTATATGTAGTGTAACCTTACTAGATCTATTTCCATTGATCGAACATCCTGACTTTGATGCCTAGTAGGGTTCCCGTTAGTCATACTGACTTGTTATGTGTCTTCATCTAGATAGATCGAAAGCCACCAGTGGTTAAACAAGCGTTGAAGCATTCTTTGAATAAGTGCACATCCTTGGTCACTCTCACGACATACTTTACAGTTCTGATAATCATGGGAAATCAGAAAACCGAGCTGGACTTGCTTAGCGTGTAATTCCACCAGACTGGTATTCATCAAGCAAATATCAAAGATTTGAATCATATTAACTTGATAATGACTTCTATCCCGGTAGTCTTGGATCCATCCAAGATCCATTTGACGCTGGAGGGCCTCTTGTATAAAAGAACATTCCTGATTGTTTACCGAGCAGATCAGACAGGAATCGTAATCGTACCGTGGCAGATGATGATGTTGGCTTTGCCTTGAGTGCATTGCCACTAAGTTGACATTCATTGCACGGATGTCATGGTTTTGAATGATGTTGGAATTTGTATAAGTCATGTTGACTTCACGGATTCAGTGATCTTGGATGCACCCGAGATCCATCTGTTCTTGTAGTGCTGATTGCACCACAAAACATCCTTGACTGTCTTTAGAGCAAATATCACACTGGTGATAGTTATGAGATGGTACGTGACCCTATCCGCTCTATCTGCAATGTATCTTGACCAGGTTGGTTCCCAATAAGAGTACATCGTGAATTTGATAGTTGTGGTTAGACTCTTCCTATATCAAATTTACCACAACTTTCTCGTGTTGAGGCAACGGGTTTGTCTGAACATTTGGATTTGTATCCTTGAAGGATATGACCCCGTTCCTAACAAGCTTCTGCACATCATACTTGAAGCTGAGACAATTTTCTATGTTATTCCATGGTCCTCCTTGATGGTAAGGGCACGTTTGATCCTCTTCAAACCAAAAAGGTGGATTTTCCAGTACTGTAAGAGGAGACCTGGTTTGGACGTTCCCCTTGACTAGTAGTAGTGGAAACAGTTCTGCGTATAACATTGGTATAGGGTCAAACCCTGATGGTCGCGTTTTATGATTATTATTGTTGTACGGTGGACGAGCCTGCTAAAGAGGGTGTTGTGTCCTTTGCTGATATTGTTGTTGATTTGGTTGGCACTGAGTAACCCGAGGTTGATACGTCAGAACAGGCGCAGGTTTGATAGCAGGAGTTATAGTTGCTACTGGTTAGTACTGTCGCCTTTGCTTTTCGAGAGAGATATTACCAATATCTTGCTATTTTTTCTTAGGGAAAGCACTACTATATCTTTTGGTACTACTTGATGGTCCGGCATCTTTGACCAGAAGTCCTTCTCAGACTGCTTCTTCAAGACGTACTCCCATGCTCACCATCTCAGTGAAGTCGTTGGGCGCACTGGCAACCATTCGGTCATAGTAGAATGAGCTTAAGGTTTTTAAAAAGATCTTTGTCATCTCTTTTTCCTCAAGAGGTGGACAAATCTGGGCGGCAATTTCACGCCATCTCTGAGCATATTCCTTAAAGGTTTCCTTGTTCTTCTGCGACATGGCTCTGAGTTGATCTCTATCTGGTGCCATGTCCAGGTTATACTTATACTGCTGAACGAAGGCAGCGCCAAGATCTCTGAAGGTGATGATCTTAGTGCAGTTTAAACCCATGTACCATTTGAGTGCGACACCGGTTAAACTATCTTGGAAGTAATGGATCAGTAGCTATTGGTTCTCTGTCTGAGTTGACATCTTTCGAGCGTACATCACAAATGACTTTGAGGGCAAGAGTTGCCCTTGTATTTTTCAAATTCGGGCACCTTGAATTTGTGCGCAATTTTCACATTGGGGACCAAACAAAGGTCTGCGGCGTCCTTTCCGAATATATCATGACCGCGAATGGCATGCAGTTCCTTCTGCATCTCAAAGAAATTATCCTGGAACTCATTCATTCAGTCGTACATGCTTTCGTTTCCACCAGAAGGTATCTGTGGAATCTGTCCTTCCGGGACAGTGTGTACCATGGGTGGTGGTATAGTCATTACAGCTGTGACTCTTGGTGCTTCCCTATCCCGATGTTTGTAACCTTCAGGAGTTGCTGTCATGCCTCTTGCATCTTCACTTTCCCGAAGTTTATAACCTTTAGGCCCAGCGGTTCGTGCTGCAGTTTCCGGATCTTCCGTGATCGGCGGAATATATCCTTCTGGGATATAGTTGAGTGGCATGCCCCATGGACGATCTTTAGGCATGTTGTACCGAGGATCATACTTTTCCACTATAGGCGTAGATGTGATCTCTGAGATCACAGTCCTTTGTTGTTGTATTTGAGCTACTGCCAGAGATTGCATGTCATTGTGAAGTTTCCCTAGAGCTTATTTCATAGCATCGATTTATTCTCTCAACTCTCTGTTTTCTTCTTCGAGATCATCCATTTTCTTTTGTCGATTGGCCCGAGTATTGTAAAAATGAGATAGTTTGACTCTAGAACCGTGACACAGATGTGAGATTCGTTGGTAAGAAGAATGCGTTATGTGAGAATGATGAATGATATGCAATAATTATATTTAAAATTTTTTTGTTAATCAAAAGAAACTTCAACAATTGGATTGCAAATATCATACAGTGGGGAAACCCCGTTTTATTGAATTCAAAGATTGCGAAAATGGAAATACAGTATTTTACAAAGTGCTGTAAAAGGAAATGTCTAAGCTTATGGATCCTGAGTCCTCTCTGAAGAGAGCTCAGGTGCTGGTTCTGGTATTTTCCTTTTCTTTGACCGGGGCTCTTGAGCCGTTGTCGGGTTGCCATTTCTTTGCCCAGTGAAAGGAGCAAGCAATTTCCTTTGGTCTTCTTGATTTTCAACAGCATGTTGCTCTAAAATTTCGATCAAAGCATCTTTTTCTTTTAACAGTTGTTGTATTTTGGTATGCTCCACATTGAGAATGCGGTACTTATTCTTCCATGATTTCTTCTCTCGTTGAACTTTATTGAGAGTGACTTGGAGTTTTTCCGTATCTGACATAAAATAAAGGACAGATTCCTTTAACGGAAGAACTTCTTGACGAGGGTATGACATCCTCAGCTTGAGAGCTCTAGCTTGTACCCAGTTGAGATAAGGATCCACAGAGACACAGTCTGGTTTTCCTAAAGACTCTCTTCCTTTCCTGTGAACATATTTCCAAGCATGCACTATTTCTGTCTTTAGTGCCCTGTCATTTTCTCCTTCCATGAAGAAAAGATCTTCCAGATGAACATTACGCGGGATATGTCTCATCAGGTATCCGAATTGACGACGAACTAAAATTGGATGATAGTTGATTCCTCCTTTAGTTCCTATGAGGGGTATATTAGGGAAGTTTCCACAATGGTCAATGATTCTTATCCTGTCATTGATCCGATTGTACCAATCTATGTCAGAGTTGGTAAGAGACATGATTCTCTATGACCAACGTAAAGTACTTTTATGATCTCAAAATGCAGCGGACTTGGGTAAGTGGGAAGTGAACCATTTATATAGCAGGGGTACACAGCATGTGATCATTCCTCCGCTGTACAAATTTTTTAAGTGTACAGAATGATAAGCATCTGCGAGCAGGGTCGGTACAGGGTTTACAATCAAAAATATCTTAATGGCATTGATATCAATGAAGTTATCGATGTTGGGAAAAAAGAATAATCCACAGGTGAGTAGAACAAAGATATCTTCGAAAGGAGTAATGTTTTCTATACTGACAAAATACAGGGCTTTCTCTATTAAAAACTTGGCCGTTAAACCTAGGATTCCATCCTTAGCGGTCATGCGAGTCCTGACTTCTGATTCGTCCAAATAGATTTCTCTTGCAATGGTTTGATCCTTTGGAATTTCTTCCAGTCCAGAAAAGGGAGTTTGGTCAGTAATGGGTAAATCATTCAGGTGAGAGTACTCCTCAAGTGTTGGTGCTAGCTAATAATCCGGGAATGTGAAACAGTGATAAACCGGATCGTAAAACTGAAAGCATAGACCTTAACTACATAGACCCTCTTAAACTACATAGACCCTTAACAGAGACAGCAGTTCTTTGTACTTAGCTCTGAAAGCATCAGGGTTGGTGATCATCCTTGCCAACCCTCTTAAATCCTTTGCTTTTGGAACCTTGAAGGTGTACTTGTAAGTCTTCCTTATACTGAAATCCATAACGCGATCTTTTTCTCTGATATTTGCACTCATTGTCTTAGTTTAATTTGAAAAAAACGAGACTAGAAAAGAAGATTTTTTCTTTGTTTAAAGTTTTTTAAATGAATGCATGAATGCAGCACACAAAAACATAGAAAAAATATGGGTTCAAAGGTTCAGCGTCACGAGCATGGAGTCATGGCTCTACCCATTCCCAAAGGTTGTACTATGGTGAATTTTGTACTTGTCCTCAAAATCATTGACCCCCGTTGGGATAACAACAGCAGGCTGGTTCACCCGAGCGAGCTGTAGTATCTTAGGGTAATCTCAAATGAGGGTAGTATCGCCTGACAACTATTTCTGATAGCTTCCGCACTACAAAATATTAACATGGTCTCAGTCTACTAAATCCTCAGTTTCATGGATACCACAATCGAACAATCTGCTTTTGCAACCGAAGTCACTAGACATTGAATCCACAAAGGGTATCTCCACTGATTCGATGGTCTAACAGGATCGCTTATTCGGGAATCACTCCCTGTAAGACAACCCTTCTATGCCATCACTTATCTTAGGTATCACTCAAACTTTCTAGATGCAGCATCACTCGCAGTCCCATTAGCAAAAAAATAAACACGGATATCAAGTAGGAAAAGCAGTATATATATATATTCATTCCTAAAACTAACATCCTATACCTCTTAAGAATTCTAGTCTATAATCCTAAACAGATCTAAGACATCCCTAGTAGAGTCACCATTTTACTGTAGCGTGCGATTTTTGTCGGTGACGCGACCACCTTATCGCAGGAATTGGGTTTTCTCCTCAATGAAGAGGAGGGGGTGATACTTTTCTGATTTCTTATTTATCCCATGAAGCTGGAATTGAAAGGGAAGCAATCTAAAACTAACCTTGCACGCGAATGTTTAACTGAACAAACGCTTAAAGAGATTCGGGGAGTTCGGGGTCAGGTTATGCAATGGGGAGTTGTCAATTACCTATCCTATATGTGGTTATCCATAGGTTGTTAGCTTTAGGTTCTGCTTTGTACTTGATGTTGTTTATCCGTTAATGGGTTGGGAAAGTTTCTTGGGAAATATGAGAGAGAGAGAGTGAGTTTTTGTTGATGTTCAGGCTTTTCGATGTTTTTGGTAAGGTACTGGACCTAAGTTTTGATTGATATGAAGGTACTGGACCTGGAGTTTTTGATTGGTATGAAAGTACTGGACCTAGAGTTTTTGATTAGTATGAAGGTATTGGACCTAGAGTTTTTGTTTGGTATGCTCGCTAAGATTTCGCAATCTTATGCATACGTATTCCCGTTTAAATGAAACAGGGAAATCAGAGCAATCGTAGTTCCTCGTATTCTAAGGGAGGAAAAAGATAGTTGGTGTGTTGTTCAAAGCCCAAGATTGAAGCTAAAAGGCTTATTTGTGTCTTGTTCAAAGCCCAAGATTAAAGCTAAAAGGTTTGATTGAGAGAGAATTTGTCATCTCTAAAGGGAGACATCTCGTCTGTTTATCAAAAATGTGGGGTGACTGTTTATAAAGGAGGATTACTTTAACTAGGATATGAGAATCCAGCAATGCCATAATTTCCTTTACAGGGGATTTGTCATGAAGGGGAAAACTTTAACTCGGTGTAGAGCAATGCCATTTTTCCTTAGGAATATTTCATGCTAAGAGAGGGACAGTGGTGTGGATGTAAATAATCTAGAGGCTTGCCGCTTACAACAATTAGATGAAAGAGAGGATTTACCAGGATAAAAGATGGACAACAACTTGGATATTTGAATCAACAAGTGTGCCACTTATAGCAGTTATCTGGGATTAGGGTTTGTTTTGATTTTCTGTTTTTGATAAGTGATAAATAGAGAAATGACCTCCTACAGAGAGATTTTTATTTCCTCTGAGGGGAATGTTGATTTTTGTGTGCCTTGATCAAAGCCCAAGATTGAAGCTAAGAAATCGATTGACTCCACTAGGGAAGTCCTTATACAAAGCCTAAGAGGAGGCTGGAAAAGACTGACTCAACAAGAGAGTGTTTATATATGTCTTGTACAAAGCCCAAGATTGAGGCTAAAAGAGACTGACTCTTTGGGGGATATCATTATACAAAGCGTAAGAGGAGGCTAAAAGTTTGACTTTTTTGGGAAAATATTTTGTCTGTCTTGTACAAAGCCCAAGATTGAGGCTAAACGGGGATTGTGACTCCATTGGGGAGGGTTTGTATGTGCCTTGTACAAAGCCCAAGATTGAGGCTGGAAAGAAGACTGGCTCGATGGGGAAAAAATCTTTATCCGTCTTGTACAAAGCCCAAGATTGAGGCTAAACGAAGACTTTACTGGCTTAGCTGTGGTATTTTAGGTGTCTTGCACAAAGCCCAAGATTGAAGCTGAAAATATTTTGACTCTGCTGGAGAGTATTATCTGTCTTGTACAAAGCCCAAGATTGAGGCTGAAAGAGGATTGACTGTGCTTAGGAGATATATATGGTGTCGTGTACAAAGCACAAGATTGTGGCTAAACAGGCTAGAGAAATCATTATACAAAGCCTAAGAGGAGCCTGACTTCTGCTAGGGGAAATTTTTATACCAAGCCTAAGAAGAGGCTGGAAAAGATTATTTCAACAAGAGAATGGTTTTATCTGTCTTGTGCAAAGCCCAAGATTGAGGCTAAAAGGGTTGACTCAACAAGAGAGTGCTGAAGCATGATTGACTCAACAAGAGAGTCTGAAAAGGTGATTGACTCAACAAGAGAGTCTTAAAAGGTGATTGACTCAACAAGAGAGTCTTAAAAGGTGATTGACTTAACAAGAGAGTCTTAAAAGGTTAGCTCCGCTGGGGAGAATCATTGCACAAAGCCCAAGAGGAGGCTGAAGATGGCTGGTTTCTACCTGAGTGAATCGTACACTCAAAGATAACACAGAGTCGCCACCGAACTTTATTTAGTCCCAAAGGTCAGGGGAAATATCGATAAAACCGAAGGGAAAGAGAAACGGGAACGGGGGGGGGGGGGGGGGGGGGGTCGGTTATGCAAAAGGAAGGTATTAGCACCTAACGCATCCGTCGTACTCGACGAGAACCATTTCGCTTGCTTCTAGGCTTGGATGGGTTATCTATCTAAAGGCTTATAACTAAAAGAAAGGAGAGAGAGAGAAAGGGGAAAAAGAAAAGAAATAAAGAAAGTGCTCGCGGAGGATTGTGGCCCTCGTGCCGACGTACCCTCATAGTGCAATGAGGAAATCAGAGCGTCGTAGTTCATGGAACCAGGGGACAACGAAAAGGGAAGGAAAGAAGGGAGAAGGAAAGGAGGGTGGAAGTGTACTCGCCAAGACATTGCGTCTCGTGCCTACGTATCTGAAATTCAGAAGAATGCAGAATCAGAGCTTCCGTAGTTCGGGGAACCGAAGGGAAAAACAAAACAAGAAAGAAACAGGGAGACAAAGGAAGTGGTGTCAAAACCGAGAGCAAGAGTGAAAGAAAAAACTCTACTAGAGAAGACCCCACAGTAAGAGATATTGTTCAAGAGACTAGGAAAAGAATGGTGTTAGAACTGAGAATGAAAGAAACTCCGCTGGGGATAACAAAGAGAATAGGTGTCAAAACCCAGAAAGTAAGAGCAAAGGGAATAGGAAGGACTCCTCTGGGGATCCAAATAAAAGGATGGTGTCATAACCAAGAGAAAAAGGAGACTTGGTATGTTAACTGGATGGCAGTGGTTAACCGAAGAAAGAGAGTAGGACCCTGGCGGGGAAAAGAAGCTGGTGTCAACAGACGGACTGTCATAAACCAAGAGAGAGAGTGCTGAACCAACAGAAGGTGTTTGACTCTGAGGGGCATCGGTATATTAACTGATAAACAGTGATTAACCGAGGAAGAAAAGACTGCAACTTTGTGGGGATAGAGAAACATTGGTTTTAACATTGGTTTTAACAGAGAAAACTGTGATTAAACAGAGAAAACATTGGTTAATCACTCATTCTTCTCGGTTAATCACAGTTCTCCTGTTAAAACCGAATCCCCTGCAGTTGGCAACCTTTCTTGGTTCTAATACTTACACCCTTGGGCTGGTAACCTCTTTTGGTTCAATACCCTTCTTTCGTTGACTGAACAAACAACACTTAACCAACGAAAGAAGGGTATTGAACCAAAAGTGGTTACCAGCCCAAGGGTGCAAGTATTAGAACCAAGAAAGGTTGCCAACTGCAGGGGATTCGGTTTTAACAGGAGAACTGTGATTAACCGAGAAGAATGAGTGATTAACCAAGAGAAGGTGATTAACTCAAAAAGGGGCTCCAGTATCTGAACATATGGATTGTGGTTAACTGGAGAAAAGGGTGATTAACCAAGAATAGATGATTAACCCAAGAAAACTCAGTATTTTAATAGACAGACTGTGGTTAACTAAGAAGGAGTGCAAACATTGGTGTTTTACCGCAAGAAAACTGGTCGCGAACTCCTGGGGAAAAATGGTCGTGACAGAAAACTGTGTTGGACCGAAGAAAGAGAATTGAGACTCTTCAGGGGAATCAAAAAGCAATGATTGACCGCAAGAAAAGAATAGGGTATTGAAACAAAGAAAGCTTGCTAACCCAATGAACAAATGATCGTAACCAAGAAGGTGATTGACCAAGAGAGATGGAGATAGGAGTGATCATAGATCGAAAGAGATTGCAAAGAGCGAAGAGTGATCAGGGATCGACCCGACTGGGGAAAGAAAGCACACTACCGCCTGGAGATATAGGTGACTAAGCCAAGCACAGGGTCATTCATCCCCTACTTGAAGTAGTCAGAATGAGAGTAGGAATTCTCCCTTCTCATTCCTTCTCTAACACACAGGGTGTAATGCGGAAGTTGAACCAGACGGCACAACAACTCCAAGTTGTACAATGCTCCTACGTAGAGAATCGGACAGCGTAACGACATCAATTTGTACAGTGCTCCGATGTCAGGCGTAGCGCGAAACTCCAACTCTACGAGGGGATCAAGAGAAAAAGCTCTAAAGGAGGTCTAAAAGAGGAAAAGGGAAGATCGATTAATCAAAATAAAGTTTCAATCAATTAATAAAGGGAGAAACATGCTAACAACTTTCCGAAGAGAATGAAAAGTCATTAAAGCAAAAAGGTGTGAATTATTGATTATACAAGATTAAATTTATCCATGAAGAATAACCTTAATGCAAATCTGAAATGGAAGGTGCAAAACAGTGCAAAATGATTAATCAAAATGCCACACAAACTCATGTATCATGTGAACAAAGATAGTGCAAGAATTACTACGAACGTGAAACAAATGAACAATCGAAAATGTGCATCGAAAGTTAATGAATATGCTTCAAACAGAAGTGAAATGACATTAAAAACATCCATAAAATCAAGCATGACAATCAATGGAAGTAAAAATGAAGAAAGCATGGCAAACACACTTGAAAATGCAAGAAAATGGCCTTCTGGTTCAATGTTAATCGATTAACACAATTGCACTCCAAAGTGTTAATCGATTAACACGTGAAAAAGTGCAAAAAAACACTGGTTAATCGATTAACACAATTGCACTGCAATGTGTTAATCGATTAACACTGGACAGAGAGCAGAAAATTAGTTTTGAAAAGTGCTTTTGGCTAACTTTTTGATTGTGCAATCACTCCAATGCTAGGGAAAACAATTATGCACGAAAAATCAAGTTTAGAAACAGCAAATGATCAACAATAGAACCAATTAACAAATCAAGATCACGGATCAAGCCAAAGTATAATCAATTCACATGCAAAGAATATCAAAGTTACGTCGCGAACGATATGAAAACGATTGAAACAGAAAAACGAAAGAGATCCACCAACCTACAAGGCTGAGATGTGCCTTGGTAAATGCTGCAATGTGATTTTGGTGAAGATAATCAAAGAAAACTAGAGGAATCTTCAACTATAGCCAAAACGTATCGAAATTGATCAAATCGCGACGAAAACTCCAAAATGAGAATTATCACCGAAGAAACTTGAATCGATCACTTGAGATGAATCCAAAAGCTACTAGAACTCCAAAAAAATCGGTATAATGGATTGGCAATGGAGGTTAAGCTCAACAAATAATCACTTTCAATGTGAAAAGTGATTATTCTTCAAGAATTAAGATCTTTAAGTGAGGTTTTGGGAGAGAATTGAGATGAAGATGAAAATGTAGCAGAAAAAATCAGAGAGAAAGTGAGAGGATTGAGAGTGAAATGTGAGAAATTTGGTGAAAATTGGTGGATCCCTTGAAAAGTGAGTGAAGGTGTGTTTATATAGACTTTAGTTTTGGAGTATGAGATGGTTTGGAATTTGGTTTGAAATTAGCTTTGGGTTTAGACCTAGGTTAGGAGTTAGTTGGACTTGACTCACCGAGTCAAGGCGGTTAACTCGGTTAGTTAGAACCAACGTGAAGTGAATTATTAGAGCAATTGCACTTGGAATGAATTGAGTATCTTTGAAATGTTTAGAGGTGTCTAGAATATTCTATATGCTACTAGAATCCAAGACCAAAGTTTGTGCAAAGGTGATGTCATGATAAAGCAGCAAATTGTGCCTATTCTGCCTGTGTTAATCGATTAACACAATTGCACTGCAAATGGTTAATCGATTAACCAGGCCAAAATATGCCCAATTTGGCTAAAAAAAGGTGTTGTGGTCCCGGCTTCGATTTTCCACTTCTTGTATTGATGAATAGGCATAGAAACCTTCATTTTGTGCTTGTTTTGATGACGTGATGACCTTGTAAGGATATGATTAATCAGGCTTGGAAAACCTGAATATCCTGCAACATGAAACACACAAAGAAAAGTGCGAATGCGTATGCTAACGATGTGAATGCGCATGCTTATGCAAAAGGCAAAAGAGGGAGGTCAAATTTTGGGTTACGACAGCTGCCCCTATTTAATCCTCTTGGACCTGAATGTACGAATTGCGCCAGTTTTTCGATGATTCGAGGTAAAAGGGGATTAAATAAAGAGTAGCTTGAGAATTTGGCCGACGGCGACAAAAGAAGAGTTTAAAGTGTTTGAATAGATATGTGCAAAGTTTGGTTGAAAATTTGATGGGAGATGAGTCAGGCAAAAGAGAGGGAGTATGATCGATGCATATGCTATGTATGCATTACTACATGATGCTTGATACCATGCAATGCAAAGGCGCACGGTAAGACAAAGCGAGGCGGTTAGACAGAAATCGTAGCAAAACGACTTCGACACCCTCGACTGGGGAGAGGACCCGCATATAAAGACAAACTCTGGAAGAGAGTTCACAAATGATGACGATCTTACCGCAAAAAGAAACCGAGAACATCTTAGGCTTCTAAATCACCATGGCTGTCTCTGTTGGGGATGAAAGAATTAAAGCAATCCTCCCTACCAAGACTGGCTCTGCGTAGGGAAAAGAAGTTTCCGAATCATGTTGACTCAGCTGAGGAGAAACCACTGTTGCTGGTGATAGATAGTTCCAAATCATTGGAGACGATGCATAACCCATGCTGGGGAAAAGAGAACAAAGCGTCTTTGATGGGAACACCTTGGAAACCTGCTTGGGAGAATGATGACTCTGCTGAGGAATTGCTGAGGAAACAAAAACTTCTTCATAGAATCCCAACATTGTCGGCCAGGCGTTAGGCTTACTAATGGATATTACTGATTATCTTGCAGGAGTTACCAGTAACACATGCAATGCATAATGCTTTCTCGATTGATTTAGCTTTTTATTGTTCTCAATGCTTTTATAGTATTATGTGATCCCAAATAATTGTTTATTTTGCAAACGAAATACTGGAATGAAACAAATTGAGATAACAAAAGAATGCATTTTATTAAATTAAAATATTTGTACATAAAGTGTGTACAAGGATGCAAAATCCTTGATGAGGAAATTTGCAATAAAATTGAAAAACAAATGTAAATGGCAAAGGGAAATCATGATTTGCATTGATTACAATATTGGCCACCATCCACTGTAAGTCTAGGTTCCAACGCCTTGCACTAGTCGATGATGATTGGAATGTTCTGTCACCGTCTGAGATCTAGCCATGAGGAAGAGAGGCTCAAGCATTCACAATCAATGCCTTTATCCCTAATTTTTGCCTGGACATGTTTTTCAAACATTTTTTCCGTCCACCGGATGCCCATTTTTGCCTAAGTCGCCCTTTCGGGTTTTCAACTTAGCGGGCTATTATTGTTTTTTCGTTGTCCCTAACTTTTGTATGGACATTTCTTTTTTTTCGGTCCATCGGGACGTCCATTTTTGCCTAGATTGTCCTTTCGGATGTCAATCTAGCGGACTTTTATCCATTTTTTTTTCAGGCATAATATTTTTTGACTGTATCGGGGTTCACAGGTGATGGCAACTCCTCCCCATCCATTGTGGTGAGGATCAGGGATCCGCCTGAGAAGGCCTTCTTGACAACAAAGGGTCCTTCATAATTGGGAGTCCACTTTCCTCGTGGATCCGAGTGAACCGGTGAATATCTCTTGAGCACGAGTTCGCCTTCACAGAATGTCCGATGAAGAACTTTCTTATCAAAAGCTCGCTTGAGGCGTCTTTGATACAATTGACCATGACAAACGGTTGTAAGGCGCTTCTCTTCGATGAGATTCAGCTGGTCGTATCTAGATTGAACCCATTCAGCTTTGTCAAGACCTGCTTCCATGATGACTCTGAGTGAAGGAATTTCGACTTCAATGGGTAAAACTGCCTCCATACCATACACAAGCGAATACGGAGTTGCCCCAGTAGAAGTACGAACTGAAGTTCTGTAGCCATGCAGTGCAAAGGGAAGTATTTCATGCCAATCCTTGTAAGTACTGACCATTTTATGGACAATCCTCTTGATGTTTTTGTTTGCTGCTTCAACGGCGCCATTCATCTTGGGCCGATATGGTGAAGAGTTATGGTGCTCGATCTTAAATTCTTGACACAACTCCTTTATAATATTGTTGTTCAGGTTGCTTGCATTGTCCGTGATAATGTTTCTAGGAATGCCATAACGACAGATTATCTCTTTCTCGATGAATCTAGCAACCACTTGTCGTGTAATGTTTGCATAAGAAGCAGCTTCAACCCATTTGGTGAAGTAGTCGATAGTAACCAGAATAAATCGATGATCGTTGGAAGCCTTCGGCTCGATCATTCCAATCATATCTATACCCCACATGGAAAATGGCCAAGGTGAAGTCAAAACATTTAATGGAGTTGGAGGCACATGGATTTTGTCTCCGTAGATTTGGCACTTGTGACATCTTTTGGCAAAGTTGTAATAATCTACCTCCATTGTTGTCCAGTAATACCCAGCCCGAAGGAATCTTCTTGGCCATAGCAGGACCTTTAGCATATACACCCTCACAGCACTCATGTATGGACCTTATGATCGTGTTTGCTTCGTGTCTATCCACGCATTTGAGTAACACGGAATCATAATTCCTCTTGTAAAGTATACCACCACTTAAGAAGAATTTGGCGCAAAGTCGCCTACGAACTTTCTTGTCAGTGATAGTGATACCCTCGAGATATTCCTATTTTTCCAGATATCTTTTAATGTCATAGAACCAACGCTTGTTATCAGACTCATCCTCGATTGCTAAACAGTGTGCTGGTTCGTTCAAGTGATCAATGCGGATATGAGGAGCTTCATTCTTCCACTTAACCTTGAACATGGATGCTAGAGTGGCAAGAGCATCAGCTAGTTGATTTTCCTCTCTGGGAATATGATGAAAAGTGATCTCATCAAAGTAAGGAATCAATTTCGCTATGTGTTATTGGTACGGAACCAGCTTGGAATCCCGAGTCACAAAGTTCCCTCTGACTTGACCGATGACCAAGGCAGAATCTCCATAGACCTCAAGAATCTTGATTCTCATGTCAATTACCACTTCAATAACGTAGATACATGCTTCGTATTCAGCCATATTTTTGGTGCATGCGAAGCATAATCTGGCAGTGAAGGGAAGGTGAAAACCTATTGGAGAGATGAGGATAGCACCGATTCCACAACCTTTAGAATTAGAGGCATCGTCGAACACGAGCGTCCATCGCGCCCTTGGTTCGGGTCCTATATCAGGATCTAGAGTCTCATAATCTCTGATAAACAGAACATCCTCATCAGGAAAGTCAAACTTCATTTGTTGATAACCCTCTATAGGTTGATGAGCAAGGTATTTAGACAAGACGCTCCCTTTTATTGCTTTCTGGGTAACATGTTGGATATCATACTCAGTTAACAGCATCTGCCACCGAGCAATCCTTCCAGAGACAGCAGGCTTTTCAAATATATACTTTATCAGATCCATTTTGGATATCAACAAAGTAGGATGGCAAATCATGTATGTCATAGGTGTCGAGCAGCCCAGACTAGAGCACACCAAGTTTTCTCTAAGAGTGAGTATCTGGTCTCACAATCAGTGAACTTCTTGCTCAGATAGCATATTGCATGTTCTTTTCTGCCAGTGTCGTCATGTTGACCCAATACACATCCCATTGATTCATTGAGGATGGTGAGATACATGATTAAAGGCCTACCAGGAACCAGATGTACTAAGATCGGTGGTTCTTGCAAGTATTGTTTTATTTTGTCAAATGCTTCCTGACAATCATTATTCCATTCAACCGATTGATTTTTTCTTAGTAATTTGAACATTGGTTCACAGGTAGCCGTCAAATGGGAAATGAACCATGAGATGTAGTTAAGTCTGCCCAGACAGCCACAGACTTCTTTTTCTGTTTTGGGAGGCGGCATGTTCTGAATTGCCCGAACCATATCAGGATTAACTTCAATGCCCTTCTAACTTACAATAAAGCCCAATAGTTTACCAGAGCGAACTCCGAAGGTGCACTTCGCAGGATTCAACCGCACTCTAAACTTTCGGAGTCTGTCAAACAGCTTCTTCAGATGAACCAGGTGGTCATCTTCAGTTTTGGACTTGGCAATCATATCGTCCACGTAAACCTCGATCTCTTTATGAATCATATCATGAAAGAGGGTTGTCATGGCACTTTGGTATGTTGCCCCTGCATTCTTTAGATCGAATGGCATGACTTTGTAGCCTTCTCCATATCAATTGGGGACATCTTGATCTGATTATATCCTGAAAAACCGTCCATGAAGGAAAAGACAGAGAACTGCGCAGTGTTGTCTACCAAGACATCAATATGAGGCAAAGGAAAATCATCCTTCGGGTTTGCTTTGTTGAGATCTCGATAATCCACACACATTCTGACTTTTCCGTCCTTCTTGGGAACCGGGACAATGTTGACAATCCATTCAGGATATTCGGAAGTGGCTAGGAACCCAGCATCAAGCTGTTTCTTTACCTCTTCTCAGATTTTGAGTGCCATCTCGGGTCTAGTCCTTCTGAGTTTCTGCTTGGCAGGAGTACATTCGGGCTTGTGTGGTAAGTGATGCTCAACGATGTTGGTATCCAACCCAGGCATATCTTGATAGGACCAGGTGAAGATATCAACATACTCTTTCAACAACTTGACCAACTCGGAGTGTACATGCTTTGCGAGGGATGCCCCAACCTTGACTTCTCTTCTGACCTCATCAGTACCAAGATTGACAACTTCCACTGGCTCCTTGTGTGGCTGAATCTCTCTGCGCTCGTGCTTAAGGAGCCTTGCCAGTTTAGCCGGTAATTCACAATCTTCCTCACCATCTTCTTCGGCTTGGTTAATTGGAATTCCAGAATTACAATGGATGTTTGTCATGTTGTTATCAATGCTTTTATTAGTTCTACATGTTTATGAATAAAATGAACTATTTAAAAGTGAAAAAGAAAAAGAAACTTTTACCATTTGTTTGTGAAAATTAAAATAAAGAGAGAAAATAGAGCATGATTTTGAATGCAAAAAAAATTTATTTATGGATCACATAATATTGCCAAAGCGCGAGGCCCTTTATAAGCTTTCCACTCATCTCGGGCGAGGACGAGGGAATGAGAAGGCAAAATGCATTACATGTTATATGGGAAAACCACAGGAATCACGGTAGATGTCCAATTGTTGAGCTTAAAACCTGGAGGACATTTACGCACAAGGCTTGAAGCTTGATTACTGGGACCAACATCATCAGCAGCTTCCACGGTGTCACCCTGCTGGAAACCCGCGCTGTGGAACTTGATTAAGTTGCACTGCTTCTGACCAGAGGACCCAGATTAACGGCTAGGACGATAACCCAGTCCAAAATGATTATGCTTCTCAACCACATCAATCGCGTGCCCCCATCCCGGCAAAGCACCTTTCTGGATAGTCTCCTTAACACTCTTAGCAGACGCTAAAGTCAATTGTGGTGATCTACTTTGACTAGTTGAAGCAGAGCTGACATCTTCGAACTCGAGAAACTGCAACGGAACCTCAGTTATTCCTTCCTCGGTCTCGATGTATCGAAAAGATGATAACTCGCTTAAAATTAAATCCTCTTCACCACAGACAATGACAAGCTGATCCTCAAACATGAACTTTAACTTCTGATGCAAAGTGGAGGTAACTGCCCCTACCGCATGGATCCATGGATGACCCAGTAGGTAACTGTACGCAGGACTGATATCCATCACTTGGAAGGTAATGGTAAACAGATGTGGCCCAATATTGATGGGTAAGTCCACTTCTCCAATGACCTGTCTTCGAGAACCATCAAAGGCTCTAACAACTAAAGCTTTGGTCTCATCTCATTTCCTTCTACCAGTAACTGATTCAATGTACCCTTAGGCATCACATTGAGAGAAGAACCAGTATCCACTAAAACACGAGATAACAGGATGTCTGTGCAGGTTACAGATATGTGCAGCGCTTTGTTGTGGGCATTTCCTTCAGAAGGCAATTCTGATTCATTGAAACCCAAATACCGGCTTGCAATTATGTTGGCCACTACATCATTAAACTCGCCGACGGATATATCTTGCATGACATGGGTACTGTTCAACACTTTTAACAAAGTTGATATGTGCGCAGGCAAACTCATAAGTAAGGACAAAATTGAGATCCTCGAGGGAGTCTGACCCAGCTGATCCACGATCTTAAAGTCACTTTTCTTGATCAACTTAAGGAACTCTTGATCATCAATGGTCTCCTTGCTCTTTGAAACATCCTCAAACGGGATAGTCGGTACTGGAACTGCGGTAGAAGATGCCCCTTGTTGACCAGCAAGGGTTGCAGATGCAGGTGTTTCCTTGGGAGGAACAACAGTTGGAACTTGAACAGGCTTTGTAGTGACTTTCGGAGCAAACACTCATCCACTACGAGTCATACCTCCATCAGCTATAACATTCACGATCTCGGATTTGGCGAACCTTATCTCTTGACCTCCAGAAAACACAATCGACCCATATTTCCATGGTTCCTCCTTAGAATTCTGATACGGAAACGACTTCGACGGACAAACAACGATGGGTTGCACCCTCTTCTGCTTAGGAGATTCCATAGGAACCTTCCTATAGACGATGGTGAATGGCTCGATAGTGGTAACTTCCTCAACAGGTTTAGATCTGGAAAATTGCACTTCGCACGGTTCATCAGAATCTGGACACAACCCTTCAGCCTTCGACATTGGTTGGGATTATCGTCACAAATCTGACACTTACCATGCAACCCTTTTCAACAGCCCGTGTTCATTCAACTTCTTGAAAACCACAGCCATCCGAGTCTTTACCTCATCGACATCCGTAATCAATTCAGCCCTGTAATTATCGTCAATCATGTTAACCGCATGTCCACCGTGATTCAGCAACAGATTACTCTGAATGTTAGGTCCTTCCTCAGCAAAAGTCAGAACCTTCTTATCAATGAGTTCCTGAACCTTGGTTTTGAAAACGAAACAGTCCTTTGTTACATGTCCTACGTATCCAGCATGATAAGCACATGACGTATTTGGGTTATGCTTCGGGACAAATGGAGGAATCGCAGGTGCAATCTGTTTGTGGACAATTGCCCCTTGGTTAACGAAGTAAGGAAACAACTCGATGTATGACACTGGAATTCTATCAAAATTCGGACGTTTGCGGTTTCCTTGATTGTTGTTGTTCTGACAGTTCTGATTCTGCTGACTTTTGTTCTGTTGATTCTGTCGCTGATTCTGAGCATTCTGAGCTGGTTGTTGCGGATGATATTGATATGGGGGTTGTTGATACTATGCAGCAGCAATGTAAGGATACGGATAGTACGGCATGGGAGCCATTGGAGCTTGATATGGAGGAGAAACTTGAGCTGTCACAGCGTTGGCCTTACCTTCCTTTTTCTGGGACTGACTGTTCTGAGATTTTCGAGTGGCCGGTTGCTGGGAAGTAGCTCCAGGAATCTTTCCAGTCTTCAAACCATTCTCAATCCGTTCACCAATCGTCACAACATCAGCGAAGTTCGATAAAGAACTATCCACCATTTTCTTATAGTAAGATCCTTGCAATGTACCCATAAAGATGTCAACCAACTCATTGTCAGAGAAAGCCGGTCGTACACAAGATGCCATCTCACGCCATCTTTGTGCATACTCCTTGAATGTTTCAGCTGAGCGCTGTGACTGATTCTGCAATTACGATATAGTTGGCGCCAGATCAAGGTTATACTTGTATTGTTTCACGAACGCTTCAGACAAATCCCTCCAAGTACGGATTTTGCTGCGCTCCAAGCCCATGTACTAATCTAATGAAGCACCAGACAAACTAGCTTGAAAACAATGAACAAGCAATTCATCGTTATCAATATGGGATTCCATCTTCCTGTAGTACATTGTGATGTGACTGCGCGGGCAACTTAAACCTTTATACTTTGGCAAATCAGGTATCTTGAATTTCTGCGGCAGCACAACATTTGGAACCAAACACAAGTCTTTGGCCTCCATGCCAAAAGCAGAGAACCCTTCAATAGCCCTGATACGGTTTTCCAACAACTTGTAATCAACAGATCTACTCTGATTAATAGGCTTGACAAGAATCTGAGAATTTGGCAGCTGAGAAGCGGCAGGAGCATTCACTTGCGGAGTAGTAAACTGAGAAGGATATACCAATCCTGGATTAACTATCTGACCAGTATTCTGACCCATCTGAACACCATACCGATAATTCGGAGGAGGTACCCCAGCGGCTGAGGAAAATGCCCCAGGGTAGAACATCCCAGGGTGAGCATTCGGAACAGTAGTTTGAGCAACTTGAGATGAAACCGGAACATGAATAGGAGGTCCTCTATACACATGCTCTTCTTCATCACGAGTTTCAGTTTCAACCAATCCGGCAGTTTGATGAGTTTGAGCTTGAAGATTCTCAGGATCATCATTCACCACTAGAGGTGGGACTGGAGTAGGCATAACCCATGGATATGCGTCAACACTCCCATTTGGCATGGGTGTAACAAAAGGCTGATATGGCATGAAGGCACTACCATTATTTGCGACTTGAGGAGTGTAATTTTGAGGCATGCCCCAAGGAAAACCAGCGGTCATCTGGTTCAAACTAGGCTTAACAGCAAGCTGATTCACAGGCTCAACCGGTACTTCAACTCTAGCAGGAGAAGGAACAACAACAGCAGGAGTAGCCGTAACAACAGGAGGAACATTCACAATAGGAGTGATAACAGTTGCATCAGTAGTGGTTGCAACAACAGTGGCAGCAACAGCGGCATCCCTCTGAGCACGAAGGATCTCCATAATTACATCCATGTTTGTCTGGAACTGATCCATCCGACCTTGGAATTGAGCCAGAGTTTCCTCGTAAGCAGCGTTCTCAGCTTCGAAGTCAGCCATGATTTAGGATTTTCTTGAGCGAGTAAAATACTGATGTCGAGTCGTCGTCTTGCTACAAGGAAGGCGGACAAGGATGAGCAACGATTTCAGGTGAAGGGACGTGCATATGTGTGCAAATGAATGTATGATATGCATGCAAAAATAAAGTTTTATGCATATGGAAAAATTAATTTACATGATGAAATGATATGCAACACAACAACAAGAAGCCAGCACAGCCTGGATAATCAAATCTGAACAATCTGGATATCTGCATATAATTCTGTGTCAGTGCCACATAATTTGATGTGTCGGTGAAGAAAACTGTCGTGTGTGAGAGAATAAAGGTTTGAAGTGGCTTGTTTTCCTGTAAAACTCATCCCCCTCACAGGTGTGATCTAGACACAACAAGGTGGTCCCTAGAAAGGTCGTCCAAACCATAGGACTCAGGATGAAAATCCCCCGCCGTAGTGAATTCTCACAGGACAGAAGTATTCTCAAACGAATCACGATCTGGGATGTAGGTCTTGTGATATCCCAATGCGCAAAATGCAGGCCTCACGACTATCCACGTTCTAGCCTATGTGTATACTAGGCCCGGTGTTAGGACCTTTCTGTCCAATAATATCTATCCATCCCAACAACAGCAGAAAATAGCAGATATCCAGAATATGCAGCATATGAATATTCAAAGTAGTAAAGAAATGCGATAAATAAACATAAAGCTAAAGAAAGTAAAATATAGCGAGTAAAGCGCGAAAGATAGAGACCCAAACAAGTAAGACAACAAACAAAACTAGGCGAGACCCCTCAAGGGATGGACCAGCAAGAGGTCAACCAGTCCCCAGCAGAGTCGCCAGCTGAAGATGGCTGGTTTCTACCTGAGCGAATCGCACACTCAAAAATAACACAGAGTCTCCACCGAACTTTATTTAGTCCCAAAGGACAGGGGAAATAACGATAAAACCCAAGGGGAAAAGAAACGGGAACGGGGGGTCGGTTATGCGAAAGGAAGGTATTAACACCTAACGCATCTGTCGTACTCGACGGGAACCATTTCGCTTGCTTCTAGGCTTGGATGGGTTATCTATCTAAAGGCTTCTAACTAAAATAAAGGAGAGAGAGAAAGGGGAAAAAGAAAAGAAAGAAAGAAAGTGCTCGCGGAGGATTGTGGCCCTCGTGCCTACGTACCTTCATAGTGCAATGAGGAAATCAGAGCGTCGTAGTTCATGGAATCAGGAGACAACGAAAAGGGAAGGAAATAAGGGAGAAGGAAAGGAGGGTGGAAGTGTGATCGCCAAGACATTGCGTCTTGTGCCTACGTATCTAACATTCAAAAGAATGCAGAATCAGAGCTTCCGTAGATCGGGAAACCGAACGGAAAAACAAAACAAGAAAGAAACAGGGAGACGAAAGAAGTGGTGTCAAAACCGAGAGCAAGAGTGAAAGAAAAAGCTCTATTGGAGAAGACCCCACAGTGAGAGCGATGGGTCAAGAGACTAGGAAAAGAATGGTGTTAGAACCGAGAATGAAAGAAACTCCGCTGGGGATAAGAAAGAGAATAGGTGTCGAAACCTAGAGAGTAAGAGCAAAGGGAATAGGAAGGACTCCTCTGGGGATCCAAATAAAGGGATGGTGTCATAACCAAGAGAAAAAGGAGACTCATTATGTTAACTGGATGGCATTGGTTAACCTAAGAAAGAGAGTAGGACCCTGGCGGGGAAAAGAAGCTGGTGTCAACAGACGGACTATGATAAACCAAGAGAGAGAGTGCTGAACCAAGAGAAGGTGTTTGACTCTGAGGGGCATCGGTATATTAACTGATAAATAGTGATTAATTGAGGAAGAAAAGACTACAACTCTGTGGGGATAGAGAACCATTGGTTTTAACAGAGAAAACTGTGATTAACCAGAAGAACAGGTGTAGGACAGATCAAAGGTCGTAACCCAAAAGGGCCATTGGTATTGACTGAACAAACAACACTTAACCAACGAAAGAAGGGTAAAAGAGGTTACCAGCCCAAGGGTGCAAGTGTTCGAACCAAGAAAGGTTGCCAACTGCAGGGGATTCGGTTTTAACAAGAGAACAGTGATTAACCGAGAAGAATGAGTGATTAACTAAGAGAAGGTGATAAACTCAAAAAGGGGCTCCAGTATTTGAACAGACGAACTGTGGTTAACTGAAGAAAAGGGTGATTAACCAAGAATAGGTGATTAACCCAAGAAAACTCAGTATTTTAACAGACAGGTTGTGGTTAACGGAGAAAGAGTGCAAACATTGGTGTTTTAACTGATAGGCAGTGATTAACCAAACAAAGGAGAAGAACCCAGAGAAGGTTGCGAACTCCTGGGGAAAAATGGTCGTGACAGGAAAACTGTGTTGGACCGAAGAAAGAGAATTGAGACTCTTCAGGGGAATCAAAAAAGCAATGATTGACCGCAAGAAAAGAATAGGGTATTGAAACGAAGAAAGCTTGCTAACGCAATGAACAAAGGATCGTAACCAAGAAGGTGATTGACCAAGAGAGATTGAGATAGGAGTGATCATAGATCGAAAGAGATTACAAAGAGCGAAGAGTGATCAGGGTTCGACCCGAGTGGGGAAAGAAAGCACACTACCGCGTGGAGATAGAGGTGACTAAGCCAAGCACAGGGTCATTCGTCCCCTACCTGAAGTAGTCAGAATGAGAATATGAATTCTCCCTTCTCATTCCTTCTCTAACACACAAGGTGTAATGTGGAAGTTGAACCAGACGACACAACAACTCCAAGTTGTACTGTGCTCCTGCATAGAGAAATGAACAGCGTAATAGTGTCAATTTGTACAGTGCTCCGATGTCAGGCGTAGCGCGAAACTCCAACTCTACTAGGGGATCAAGAGAAAAAGCTCTAAAGGAGGCCTAAAGATAGGAAAAGGGAAGATCGATTAATCGAAACAAAGTTTCGATCAATTAATCAAGGGAGAAACATGCTAACAACTTTCCAAAGAGAATGAAAAGTAATTAAAGAAAAAATGTGTGAATTATTGATTATACAAGATTAAATTTATCCATGAAGAATAACCTTAATGCAAATCTAAAATGGAAGGTGCAAAAAAGTGCCAAATGATTCATCAATGTGAAAGGTGATTATTCTTCAAGAATTAAGAGCTTTTAGTGAGGTTTTAGGAGAGAATTGAGATGAAGATGATAATGTAGCAGAAAAAATCAGAGAGAAAGTGAGAGGATTGAGAGTGAAATGTGAGAAATTTGGTGAAAATTGGTGGATCCCCTGAAAAGTGAGTGAAGGTGTGTTTATATAGACTTTAGGTTTGGAGTATGAGATTGTTTGGAATTTGGTTTGGAATTAGCTAAGGGTTTGGACCTAGGTTAGGAGTTAGTTGGACTTGACTCAAGAGTCAAGGCGGTTAACTCGGTTAGTTAGAACCAACTTGGTAACAATCCCAAGGTGAACTCCAAGATCCAAAGATCCACATTACTTGGAAAACAAGGAACATGGTGCACTCAATTTGAAGTGAAGTATTATAGTAAATGCACTTGGAATGAATTGAGTAGCCTTGAAATGTTTAGAGGTGTCTAGAATATTCCATATGCTGCTAGAATCCAAGTCCAAAGTGTGTGCAAAGGCGCTGTCATGAGAAAACAGCAAATTGTGCCTATTCTGGCTGTGTTAATCGATTAACACAATTGCACTGCAAATGGTTAATGGATTAACCAGGCCAAAATATGCCTAATTTGCCTAAAAAAAGGTGTTGTGGTCCCCGCTTCGATTTTCCACTTCTTGTATTGATGAATAGGCATAGAAACCTTAATTTTGTGCTTGTTTTAATGACGTGATGACCTTGTGAGGATATGATTAATCGGGCTTGGAAAACCTGAATATCCTGCAACAGGAAACACACAAAGAAAAGTGCGAATGCGTATGCTAACGATGCGAATGCGCATGCTTATGCAAAAGGCAAAAGGGGGAGGTCAAATTTTGGGTTATGACAGAGGCTGACTATGCTGAGGAAATAAAAGATCATTATACAAAGCCTAAGAGGAGGCTATCTTTTGCTGGGAATTATTGAGATCCCAAGGCAGGTCTAAATTGGGAATCAACTCTTACTGAGATTACAGAAGAGTTGAGGTATCAGAGACCTTAAGGTTCTGGTTTGGGACAGTGTTATACTGATGATAAACTGACCCTGTCTAGGGATTTTTAGGAGAGAGACTGGGTTTTAGAACCCATGGGTTTTAGCTCTGTTGAAGATTGATCCAGAATGACCGGGGTTCCTCCTATGTTTGAAGAGAACTTGAGAATTTCTTTGAGATCCGAGAGGGGATTAGATTGTCCAAGTCTACTGGTATGGAAGAGTATAACTTTGTACGATGCCCAAGAGGAGGCAGGTGTTTTAAGGGATGAGAATCAACCCTAACTTGGTCTGAGATTTGACACTGGACAGACTTCTCTAGCAAAGGATGACTAAGCTCTGTCCTACACATTTAAAAGGTCTTCAGGGTCCTTGTATTAAGCCCAAGAGAAGGCATGAGAACTTCTAGGAAGCCGAAGGGTCCTTGTACAAAGCCCAAGAGGAGGCGAGGATGCTTTTAAGAAGCCTGTGGGTCCAAACTTAAGAAGAGTTCAAGAAAAGTTTCACCGAGAATAATCTTTTCTTTAGTGAACAGTTCTAGGGTTTGAAGAAATTCAAGAGAAGTTTCACCGGGAATTAATCCTCTCTGGGGAAACTGAATTTCTTTGACAAGTTCTAATAGTGACAGTCTGAGAAAAAGGTTCACCGAGAATACTTCCTTTCTCTTTGTTCCATATTGTTTAAGCCCAAGAGAAGGTAAGACTGTATCTGGAAATCCTATGGGGATCTAGTTTTGACCGTATTAAAGAGTGACCAACTGGTTTTACCTAGTTCTAGACCTAGTTGCTGGGGAAAACTCTAAATAGATATACTAGTATATATACAGTTGATATATGACTAGTATTTTAAAAGGGTATGAAAGAAGGACTTACAGGGGAGCAGTTTCCCACAATATAGATATATATATAAAAAGCAAGTAAATGAAAGCTGATAAAAACTTACAGGTGAGCAAGCTTTCTTGTTGTATTGTTAGTTGTTCAAAGAAATTAAAGAAAGTTTTGATTAAAACTGTATATTTGAACCTAAATTAAAAGAGAAGTTGTTTTTGAAAAGATTGTTGGGGCTTATAATCAAGGAGAGGCCCAGATGAAAAACAATAATTTTACTGTTGTTTGTAAGCTGCATTGGGACTTATACAATGCCTGAGGCCCATAAATTGTTTATGTACAAAGGGGGTTGGGTCGTACACTCTATTAGAGGCCCAAAGATTATTTTTATACAAGTGATGGGGCTTACAACTCAAGGAGAGGCCCATGGTTAAACAGTGATCGCACCGTTGTTGTGAAAATTGTACTGGGACTTATACAATGACTGAAGCCCAAAATTGTTTTATGTACAAAAGATGGTTGGATCTTACACTCTATTAGAGGCCCAAAAGTGTTTTTTTTAAGAAAAGGAATGGGACTTATAGCTCCAGGAGAGGCCCAAGTGATTTGATTTTTGAACTGGAGATCGTGCCGAGATTTTTGAAAGTGTGTTGGGATTTATACAATGTTTGAGGCCCAAAAATGTCTAGGTTAAGAAAAGGGTTGGGTCTTACACTCTATTAGAGGCCCATGAGTGTTTTGAAATATTTGATAAGGATCAAAAATCAAAGAAACCCTAATTTCATTTTCTTTTAAAAGTAATTCTTTAAAGAAAATAAAAAAAATGATAAAATACCAAACAAGTTTAAATAAACTACTTGTGATTTTTGGTTAAGGTTTAAAAAATGAGGTTTTAATCACAAGATGATTTAAAACTTATTTGATTTTGATTTTTAAGATAAAAATTCACTTTTAAAATGTTTAAAAACAATAAAAAATGAATTTATTCACAAAAATACCAACAATATTAAATAAATAATATAAATCTGATTTTTTTGTAGAATAAAATACTTTAATATTTTTGTGATTTTTCAGAAACTGAACCAATAAAAAATGATTAAAATTGAAAGAGAAATTAATTTTTCAAATTATTAAAAATAATATGAAAAATAAAATAAAAATGGAACAAGTGATAAAAAAGAGGTCTGGGGCGAGGGGGATTCGAACCCCAGACCTCTCGCTCGCTCAATACACACAAACCAGTTGATCAACCACTAGGGCGCAATGCCAATTCTTTTAATATATGGCAAACAATGAATATATAACAAACTTGGTTGGACTTCTGAAGCATGGAGCCATGGCCATCTTCATCCTCAAACTCAGATACGTGAAGCCTCCTATCTCACTCGTCTCTCAACCATTTCACATGATCCAAATATGAAAATCGTGCGTTTTCAAATGAGGAACACAATGGCAATACCCAATTTTATTTAAATCAAGTGAATTAAAACATAATCTGATAAAACCTGAAGAACCCTAAAATTGGCATGAACTCAATGAAATCCTATACACGAGTTGTAAACAACAATTGATTGAGGGTAAATGATCTACAAACATCCAGAAACACAATGGTAACAAGAAAACATGTTTATGATGCATGATTCATTGAGTTTGAGAGTTCAAGTTTTACCTCTGCAAGTGAGAATTGAATTCTGGTTTGGAGGTGTTACAGATGAGTACCAATGATTTGGACAGCATCCTTGTACCTCAATGGATGTGTTTGAGTGCTTAGGTTGATTGGAAAACCTCTGGATTGATCAACCAGATTCCTTCTGCAGCAAGTCATGAGTCTTGTTCAACTGGGTGGCCATTTGGTGATTTTGATGTTACATATGTTATGTAAGAGTTTGGATCACCTCTATATGTTATATGTGAGATGTGTGAACCATTGGTTTGGTTGGAATCACTCTCAAATGCAAAACTCGATAGTGACTTGCAAGAGAAGGTGTTTTTGGAGAGAAAGTGGTGATTTTGAGAAAGGCATCTATTTAGGATCTTTGGTGTACTCAAACTGATCACAATTGAGGCCGATTTATAGTGTGTCAAGTTTGTTTTGCAAGCAACAGTGTGTGGCAACTGCAGCAGGCCTTTGGCCAATGTGGATCAAATGGAATCTCAAGTCTCCTCTAGCCATTTACTTGAGATTAGAGCACAGTCCTATGGTTCTCTGTTGTATGAGCTTATCTTAACTCATTTGGTTGATTATGGACTAATACATGCCAGCTCTATGCATCCATTGAATGTCTCAAAACAAAATTGGAGTCTTGAGGCATCTTTAGCTTTTGGAGGGCACGTTGTCGCTCCCGGGATTTTCATCCAAGCACAAACGCGAAAGTGGCGCAGAAACAGAGTCGCCAGCAATGTGTATTTATCCCAAGAGATGGAAAGGAAACACTGCGTAAACCTGAGGGGAAGGAAAAAGCATGGTCTCGCGACCAAGAGAAACGGGTAAGGGAGTCGGTTACTTGGGGGGGAAGGTATCAGCACCCCCTCACGTCCATCGTACCCGATGGGATCCACACGTGTTGTCTCGATCAAAGGGTGTCGTCATCTGGAACTCAACTGCTAACTGGAACGGAAAAGGAACAGGTACAGGAAGGAACGAGGAAACGGGGAAGAAAAGGAAAAGAAGTGACTCGGTAGGACGTCCTCGGAGTTTTAGGCCTACGTATTCCCTCGTGCAATGGGAAATTCAGAGTCAACGTAGTTCGGACACGAACTAGGGGGAGGTTGCTCTCCAAGACATCGGCGTCTTGTGCCTACGTATCCTCAAT